>CM035623.1:40863970-50863970 GCA_020496765.1 Gossypium stocksii
TCATGGTGGCATGTCCTCAAAAATTGTCCACTAAATTATGTTACCTAGACTTGGGGATCAGTGTTGGATAGAGCATGTGCCAGATATAAGTATACTCAATTTTTTCTAAGTTTTTTACGTATTTGGAGGATCATATCCCATAAATATATGAATGTGTCAAAATTAAGGTGTTGGGCACAAGTATAATAATGCAAAAATTAAGGCCATAATAATAATAATTCAAGAGAGTCTGATACAGTACAAAATTCATATGTTGGAAGTATTATGATAATCCAGCGTCAAAAGGCATGCAAACCTCAATAGCATCAGCAAGGCCAGGAATAGTTGATATGTCACCACCAATGACTTTCAGGGTGAAATCCAACTTTTTCTGCAAGCCAAAAAATGGACAATTTACCAACATATATCAATTGCATGGATATATGTGTGATGCCAGCATGCAGTGTATATGTAATGAACCTGAGCATGCGAGAGCAAAATAGTACACCTTCAGTGGCGTAGCTAATGGAAAATTAGCTCCACTAGGATATCATGGATTTTAGCTTCAACTGAAGCTATTTTATACATCAGTTCTTACCAAAATTACACACAGCAGTGCTACAATTCATATTTAACTATCAAATCAAGCACCAAAATAAAAGACATCAGACACTGGAAACAAGAGTGACCCTGTCAATTACTCAAGTTTGTATTAAACGGGAACTAATGCAATTAATACCTGCTTATATCTGCATGATTACAATTGATTTTCTCAGTGTTATGACCTTAACTAATCAATTTAATTAACAGCAAACCATTAAGAAAATTCCCCCAAGCATCAATTGTTTTCTTCATCTTTGGGTACCAGAAAATTGCATTTAGGTAAATGTTAAATGTATCTCGATTGCATTTCTTTCTATGTCTACAATTAAAGCTCTTTCTCCTAGGTAAATAGGTGTGCTCAACATGCATTAACTGGAAATGTTGGATACAAATAGCACACCTTTTTTCTCAGAGAATAACAAACAGCTCCAAAGCAAGGAAACTCATTCACCAGGGGTTTAAATATCAACCTGAAAACTCCAGTGAATCCAACATCTTTCACCTAAGTCAACCAAAAAAAAAAAAAAAGACTAAGTTAGGCATACAAGATTCATGAGGCGTAAGCATAACATGCAATGTCAAAAGGGAGGAGGGTGGAATAGTCCCAAACAATAAAATATTACTACAAAATATGCGCCTAGGAAGTTAAGTTAGCATTAAACCATCTAATAAGTAATAACTATAAGCCTTCTGCACGAAGTTTCTGAGAAACCCATACATAAAATATCTGCTAGAGTGCAGCATACTAAAAGATCCTAGAAAACTGCATATGATTGGTCTTCATTTCTTTTAGTGGTCAAACTCTTCCATAAATGCCCAAGAAATGCTCAAGAATTCCATAGTTTTTGAATCATTATTCATTAAAGATATACTTTTAATCACATCAACTGAAACATGGAAAAAAAGAACATCTTTTATGACCCTTCAATAGAAATTTGACAGCAGAATACGTAGAAAAATTTTCTAGGTATAATGATGAAAAATGTTCCAAGCAAGAAACCATCAGAAATAAGCAAAAACTTATAAAGATGATACCTGCACAGGTAGTGATACACCAAGATAAGTCTTGATAGCAAGTACTATATTTGAATTTGCATCCCACTGCATTTCCAACTCCATTGTAACACTATCAGCTCCATCTTCAACGATACTTACTCCTAAAGAATGACATTGATTCATAACATTAACAAGATTCTAACCAATTTTTGAATCTTCCATTCCAAGACTCGCCTAGAAAAGTCTCATTTTAGTAAAGGAGAACAAAAAGTGCGTTGATTAAGAAAAAAAGGCAACCAGTATTGAACTTCATGGATAACCACATACATTATTTCCCTACACTATCATCTAGAACAGTTATGTCCCAAAATTCAAACTGATCTTTGTTTTAGTCATTTGCTGGAAATTAATAGCCATTAGGAACAGCATTGAGAAAGCCCGTTAATAATTCAAGTTTCAAAAATTAAAAATAACGATAACCGAATAAGAAAAATAAGAATAAAAACTTTCATAATGTAAGGATAAATTACGCAAATTAACTAACCAGTAAACTGTGGTGCAACAGTGCCGAGAGTAAACCTGGAAAACTTCAAAGAAGACAGTAAAACTGGCCTATATTGCTCTAGCACCGGCTCAACCGACGCCTTTATCAGATCAGATGCTGCCTGTAACACAAAATCTAAACAATTAAAACATAAAATAAAATAAGACTCTGTTTCATTCACTAAACAAAGCTTGACCTCGTTAACGTAAGGCCAGATCTTCCTAAGGTGCTGATTAAGCCAAGTCAACTTCTGGCGCTGAGAGAACACCACCCAAGAAGGGTAGAATTCTGCCGGCAAGATCTTTCTAGAATCTTCGACTGTCATTCTTGCGAAAGCAGCCACCGTGGTTGCCTGCAATCCAAAAAGAAGATTAGAATAAAAAATGTAAAATCAAATTGGAAAAGAAAAGAAAGAGAAGAAATTAGTGAAGGACTAACGAGCTTAGTTCGAAGATTGGATCGAGAGTTCTCAGAGCGAACAAAGAGAACGACAATAGCAAGGCCGGCGACAAGACCGAACAGCAGTCCGACAAGGAAACCCATTTTCCGAAGACAATAGTAGGATTGGAATTTGAGAGCACAATATATATATTTTATATTTATTTATGCTTCAGATAGTGAAGAAGAATGGAGAAAGTGGTCCATGGAAAACAAAATGGTAAAAGCTAAGTGGTAAAATTGTGAAATTAACAGAATAGAAGATTTGGATTAATAATAGAAAAGGATTTTGAGGGGCGGAGATTGAAGATACCAACCACTGCAAGAATGTAAGTGAAGGATCTTTGCCCGTTTGCCGACAGGCACACAAAAGGCCATCCGTTTTGGCTAGCTTACTACACTATATTCTACCAACCAAATTATTCCACGTCCGCTGTAGATTTTCCATGCTATAGTGCCTCCGCTCTCTCTTATATTAGGCTGTAGTGTATGGGTTTTATTAAAAAAAATAATATAAAAAAATTAAATACAAAAATATATAACAGATTAATTATAAAAATGGACCTATTTTTATAGTAAAATAAGGTGTCACCAAGTTGCCAAGCAGTATCACCCTAATTTTTTTCTCAATTATCAACTAATCATGTTTTTGAAAAAAATATATTTTTTAAGTGGTGTTGCTTGACACGTTAACAAAACTAGTATAAATTTTTAAAGAATACATGTATTCTCAAGGATTATACAGAATAAAAATACACGGTGAATTTTTTTATGGTGTCGTCTGACACATTGACGGTATTAATGTATATTTTTTAAAAATATGGCAGAAAAAAACGAATAAAAGAAATGGCTGAGGGTGAATTGTGACCCAATTAGTCATGTCGGACGACAAGAGGTTAGGATGGTGCCGTCTGACTGTGACCAACCGGTCACGACTCACCCCCAACTTTTTTTTTCTCCATCCTTTTATTTGTTTCTTATATATAATAAATGGTTTCCTCCTTCCCCAATTGAAAACAAGAAAGTGAATGAGAGAATTTTGTATTTTATTGATTGTGTTAGAGTTGTGGGGAGAAAAAATTTATTTGTGTTGAAGTTTTTGGGAAAAATTGTTAAGAGTTTTAAGGTATTTTTTTTTTTGTAATAATAATTTGTTTATTGTATGTTTAAATTTTTTTTTTAATACTTAAACAAATTTAAGGCTTAAGATTTTATTATTGTTAATATTTTATATGTTTATATTTTTTTCAATAAAAATACTTATGTTTATAATTTTTTAGTTGGTGATTAATATTACTAAGTGGATATTTTCATTTAAATAAAACAAAAATAAAATTATTTACGAAAATGGGTTCCGGTAAATATTACTATGCAGAAATGTTATTATTTTAAAATGATATGTTTATTTAATTTTGTTTGCGTAGATATCGAAATGAGTTCATTGATTAGAGAAATCGATCACACTGCTATGATGATTAATGTCCCAGTAAAATAATTTGCTACTTGCTATTCACGGGTATTTTATAAATTTGCACATTATTTTTTTAATTAGCATATTTAACTAATATGGTAATTTGTTATAGATAGGGTGAGTATCGCATCTTGAGAGTGTGTGTCCATGGTCTGAGCTACCAACTGAACGCACGCATTTTCCCTTGTTTGGATGTCGTAGGATTTGGAACGACGACATTGATTAAGATGTTTGAGCTTAGGCCCAACTTGATATTCGCCTTGGTTGAAAAGTGGCGCCCGAAGATCCACACATTTCATTGCCGTGTGAGGAGTACATCATCACCTTAGAAGATGTTGCATTGCAACTCGGGCTCCTAGTTGACAATGTCGCAGTCATGGGTTCAAGTAAAATAATCAAACATACATCACTTTGCTATCAGTTTCTCTGACTAGTAAGTGTACCAGTTTGAAATTTTCCAAGTTAAAGTAAAATTTCAAAACTTTATCGAGTAATGTTTTTGAGTGGGAGAAGATGTGCACTGCTCAAGCGTATATATTGGAGCTAATAAGTGGTACTTATGCCTGATGCATGTAATAATAAAGTTCACTTGATGTACTTACCTCTGTAGGTGGATTTTCAAGTTGTCTATTCGTATAGTTGGGGTCCAGAAGTATTAGCAACGTTGTACCTTGAGCTGCTCTAGGCGACAAAACACAATACACAAGATATAGAAGAGTGTTTGCTACTATTGCAGTCCTATGCATTATACGGGATGTCATTTCTGGCATCACTAAATCACCAACAATATGTTTGTAACACCCAAAAATATGGCTTAGGAATTTTAGGGGTATTTTAGAAATTTTAGTCTTAAAGTGTTCGAAATTTTGTGACATGACATATCGGTAATGCTTTTAATTATGGTTTTTTAAAAATTAAATCAATTTCTAAAAATGAGTTTTAAATACCTTTAATTTTGAAAATATGACTGATTTGTAAACGAGTCAGAATTGTGAGTCTTTATGAAGCAATTAAACCAAATTTTAAAATTCAACCTAATACTTCCCCCACCTACATGTATTTCACCTTAGTTTCTTCCCCTCCCATTCTTGTTGTCGTCCCTTTGTTTTCCCTCACCCTCTCTATTCGATTTTTTATTCCAAACTTTAGTTTTTTGATTTCCATCATCCTTGCGACATTAAACATCCATAATACTTCAAGAAAATACCCAAAAACACTTTAGTTTTCTCTATTATCAAGCTTTCAGTTTTTTCAGGTTTTCGATCAAACGCTCGATTTTCATCGTCTAAGGTAATGATTCAACTCCTAAATAGTTTTAAATTTTATTTAGTCTTTAAAACTAATTTTTTAGCCATTAAATCACATGTTTTAAATAAAAACTAAAAATTGGGTCATTAATGGTAGAGAGTAGGATTTTGCATAAAAACGTGGTTTCAAAGTGTTTTTCAACTTGTTTTAACATTATTTGAAGGTTTCTAAACTTACTTTGAAGTTTCGTTCAAGATTTCTTGAGTATTAATGAATTTTCAGAAAATAGCCATAAAACATGTTGAAAAAGTCGATACCATGAATTGAGTAGTTTTGCGTAGTTTAAAGGTTGAGAATTATCTGTAGGTGAATTATAAGATGAACGAAATTGATTTTAGGCGAATATTAAGTATAAATTGAGATATTCGAATTTAAAGTTTGATATGTTATAAGTTTCGGTTACATGAGAACTTAGTTTAGGCTTATGTTTTGTGTGCTTGTTGTAACGCCCATTGCCCATAACCATCGCCAGACACGAGTACGAAGTGCTACCAAACTCATGCTCACACAAACATTTGATTAAGATGATCAATTTCCACATAAAATTTAAAACTTTTTCAAACTTATTCAAAACATTCTTATTATGGGCCTACGAGACCCAAAAGATACGTTGGGTACGATCCGAGACTAAACTGGAGCTTTTCGAACACTTAAAAAAATTTGCATCAAAATAGGGCACATGCCCATGTGGGATAGGGACACCGTGTGGTCACACACTCCCATATCCCTAGCCTATGTGGAATTATTTTTCAATTCGAACTTACAAGGATTTTCACACGGCCGAGCACATGCCTGTGTCCTAGGCCGTGTCTTTCACACGGCCAGGAACACGCCTGTGTCTTAGCCCGTGTGAAAAATTCTGGGTATTCTGTTTATGACATCATCGTGAAGTTTTTGTCACACATCCAAGCCACAAGTCCGTGGGCTAGGCCGTTTTAAGCACACGGTCGAGACACACAGCCGTGTCTCCACCCGTGTGTTTACTACTAGGCATTTAATTTTCATAAATTTAGATGCAGGAGACACACGGCCTATCAACACGCCTATGGGGCTGGCTGTGTGTCATACACGGCCTAGAGACACGCCCGTGTGTCTACCCGTGTAGACAATTATAGGCTATTTTCCAAGCCAATTGCCACCCTGAAATACAAACCAATTCAAACCAATTTTTCCATTATTCAATATGGCACAATAGCTTATTGAACCATACATATTATGACCTTCATATAACCAAATTTCATCCACCATCATCAAGCACACACATTACAACACATTCCACATAAACATTTCAAGCTTTCACCTTAATAGATTACATCATTTTAGCAAAGTATAACTTAACCTAATATGGCTCATTTCAAATGGCCAAAATACCAAAGAATATTAACAACAATGGACCCGAAAGAACTATGACATGACCATAACATTAAACCACCTCTACATGCCATAATTTTAAGTTTACTAACAAAATACTAAATTGTTGTTGATAGTGTTGATGGAATCCCAACTTGATCACCGGACCTCGGGTTAGGGTGACGAACCTATAAGGGAAAGGAAAAATGAAGGAGTAAGCTATTAAGCTTAGTAAGCCTATATGCAAAATTTATGAACATTTAAGACCAATAATTCATATAAGGTGGAAATGAGCATTCTACTAATCACATTAAGTTTGAGATTATCATTTACTCATATGATCTTACCATATATTTCAACACAAACATTAAGCAGTTAGTACACATGACATTTTCATATAACCTGCACACACACATTCTTAACACGTGGTCAAATCTTTTTACATATAGTTACATTTTATCATATCAATTCAAATAACTCGTTGAACCACGTGGAATGCTAAAGGATACACGGAATAAGGCACAAGTGCCACACATAATGTAGCTGAAGCTACCGATGATTTGTAGTAGAAGCTACCACTTAACACGTATCACATAAAGGCTCAATGATGAGCTAATCACTAGTCTGCTCACACAAGCTGGCGGTGTAGTTGAAACTACTCAATGCTGCTCACACAAGCTGACAGGTATTTGTAACAAATACAGAACTACCTAGCCACTAGTAGTCGAACTATGCTAGCACCCAGAATCACATATACAATCAATAATAGTCAATGGAATCCTAGTGACATGTCACTCATATCCTAAATGATTCTTAAGGTTCAACTGGGACTTTTCTTCACTTATCAGTTTATCATAACACATATTCGATGATTTGTTATAAAATTTCATATTTATAATAATTAAAGTAATTAACCATAACAATTATAATAACTCATTATTTGCATATGAGACTTACCTCGGTCCAAAATGCTAAACTTTACGATTTAGTCCGTAACTTTGCCTTTCCCTTGGTTAAGATCGATTTCCCGTTGTTCTTGATCTATAACATCAAATTTAACTTATTCAATACACACATTACTCATTTAGACACAAATTTAACGTATGGTAAATTTTACCATTTTACCCCTAACTTTGTCAATTTTTATAATTTAGTCCCTAGGCTCATAAAGTGAAATGTATCTATTTTTCTATATTCCCAAGCCTAGCCGACCCTATTTCTCTCTTATAGCAGCCCACATTTCTCAACATTTCACAATTTATGCATATGTTTTACAACTTTTGCATTTTAGTCCTTAAATGCATTTTCATGAAAAATCATCTAGCAAAAGTTGTTTACTCCTCCTCAAACTTTTATTTTCTACCAATAAACATCAAAATGATTTCATGTCACACATGGGTAAATTTTTAAACATGAACTCTAACTTAAAATAGTGGTAGAAATAGGTAGGTCAAGTTACGAGGATCTTAAAAATACGAAGAACATGAAAAATGGGGCTAGGGATCACTTACTTTGAGCTTGAAAAGTTGGCAAAACCCTAGCTGTGGAGACTCTTCAAATTTGGAACTAAGGGAGGAAGATGGACACATTTTTTACCTTATTTTCCCTTTTTATTTCTTTTAATACCCAAATGACTAAAATGCCCTTAATGGCCTTCTTTTGAAAATTTTCCTTCCGTGGGTATTTTTGTCCATCATGTTATAAAATAGTCTAATTGCTAAATAAGGACCCCTATTTTTTGGATTCATTTCAATTTCACTCTAAATGCTTCTAGAACACATATTTTGAAATTTTTACAATTTAGTCATATCACTCGATCGGGCCTTATATCGATAAAATTTATTTACTAAATTTTCACTTATGCAATCAATCACACAATATACCTTAAAACTTTATCAGAATACATTTTTCTATGTCAGATTCGTGGTCCTGAAACCACCATTCTACTTAGGCCCTAAATCGGGCTGTTACAGCTCTCTCCCCTCAAAGGATTTTTGTCCCGAAAATCTTACAAGAAAAGATATTTGGGTACTGTTTCTTCATGGTTTCCTCCGATTCCCACGTAGCTTCTTCTACTCCGTGCTTTTGCCATAATACTTTCACCAATGCCACATTCTTGTTTCTTAACTGTTTCACTTCTCGAGCTAAGATTTTGATTGGCTCTTCACTATATGTCATACGGTTGAATTTCCACCTCGGTCAGTGAGATCACATGTGATGGATTGGAACGATACCGTCATAGCATTGATACATGAAATACATCTGAATCTTTTCTAATTTTGTTGGTAAGGCCAATCGATATGCCACCGGTTCGATTCTTTTTACAATTTCATACGGTCCAATAAAGCATGGACTCAACTTGCCTTTCCGACCAAATCTCAAGATCTTTTTCTATGAAGACACTTTCAAGAATACCTTATCACCCACTTGAAACTCAATCTATTTTCTTTTCAAATCTGCATAAGACTTTTGCCAATCTGAAGCAACTTTCAAACAATCACGAATTATCTTCACTTTCTCTTCTGTTTCCTTAATCAAGTCAGCCCCATGAATTTGCTTTTCACTAAGCTCAGTCCAATACAATGGAGTCTGATATTTGCAGCCATACAATGCTTCATAAGGTGCCATTTTGATACTCAATTGAAAACTATTGTTGTAAGCAAATTCAACCAATGGCAGATACTTTTCCCAACTACCTTCAAATTCAAGAACACAACATCGGAGCACATCTTCTAAGATCTAAATTACTCTCTCGGATTGACCGTCTGTTTGTAGGTGAAAGGTGGCACTAAAATTCAACTTGGTACCCAAGGCTTCTTACAACTTTTTCCAAAACCTCGAAGTAAATCTCGAATCTCTATCCAAAATGATAGAAATCGGTACTTCATGCAATCTCACAATTTTAGCAATGTACAATTTGGTCAACTTATCAAGTGAGAAATCCATCATATCGGAATGAAATGAGCTGATTTCATCAATCGGTTAACTATGACCCAAACGGCATCTTTCTTTTTCAGGGTTAAAGGTAAACCCGTAATGAAATCCATAGTAATTTGGTCCCATTTCAATTCGAGAACAATTATTAGCTGAAGCAAACCGGAAGGTACTTGATGTTCAGCTTTTACTTGTTGGCAAACTAAGCACCTTGATACAAACTCAGAAACATATCTTTTCATACTGGGCCACCAATACGATTTCTTCAAATCATTATACATCTTTGCACTGCCCGGATAGATAGATAGGCAACCATTGTGAGCTTCGTGTAGAATGCTTCGAATCAACTCAACATCTTTCGGTACAAAAACCCTGTCGTAAACATCAAACAGTCGTTCAAATCAATCCGAAAATCTGTCACATTACCCTCTTGACACTGAACCCTTTTTGCTTACAAGTCACCATCAACCCTGTGAGCTTCATAAATTTGTTGAATAAATGATGGCCTAGCTCTCAACTCAGTTAAAATCGAACCATCATCGAATAGGGTCAATCTCGTATTTAAAGCTCTCAAAGCAAATAGAGATTTCCTACTTAAGGCATCGACAACCACATTCGCTTTCTCAGGATGGTAGTCGATCACTAATTAGTAGTCTTTCAACAACTCGAGCCATATTCATTGTCGCAAGTTCAAATCTTTTTGTGTCATTAAGTATTTCAAACTTTTATGGTCAGTAAAGATACGACACTTCTCACCAAATAAATAATGTCGCCAAATCTTCAAGGCGAAGACAATGGCGGCTAACTCCAAATCATGGGTCAGGTAGTTCCTCTCGTGTGGTCTCAATTGTCTTAAGGCATACGCTACCACCTTATCTTCTTGTATCAATACACATCCAAGGCAATTTAGAGACGCATCACTGTAAATCAAAAATTCCTTTCTAGACTCAAGTTGCACTAATACTGGCGCCTCGATCAACACTGTCTTCAATTTCTCAAAACTTTGCTGACACTTTTCATTCCATTCAAACTTAGCATCTTTTTGCAATAACTTGGTCATTGGAGAAGTAATCATCAAAAACCTCTTTATGAAACGTCAATAGTATCTTGCCAAACCAGAAAGCTTCTTACTTTTGATACATTTCTCGGCGGCTTCCATTCAACTATTGCCAAGATCTTACTTCGAATGTTATCTTTTGAAAGAATGTGGCCTAGAAATCTAACTTCACTAAGCGAAAACTCACTTTTACTAAATTTTGCATACAACTATTTATCTCACAAAATATGTAAAACTAAATTGTCATCTATGAATACCACAACAAATTGATCCAAGTACAACCTAAAAATTCAGTTCATTAAGTCCATAAACACCATCGGGGCATTAGTCAAATCGAAAGGCATTACAAGAAACTCATAGTGACCGTACTCGTTCTAAAAGTAGTTTTCGGCACATCAGACTCTTTCACCCTTAAGTGGTAATACCCGAATATCAGGTCTTTTTTTGGAGAACACTGTAGCTCCTCTCAGCTAGTCAAATAAATTGTCGGTCCTTAGCAAAGGATACTTGTTCTTTATTGTCACTTTGTTGAGCTGCCTATAATCGATATAAAGTCTCATCGATCCATCCTTTTTCTTCATAAAAAATACAGGAGCACCCCATGGAGAAAAACTAGGCCTCGCAAATCCTTTGTCTATCAACTCTTGTAGTTGGACTTTCAATTCCTTTAGCTTAGTTGGAGTCATTCTATACAGACCTATTGATATCAGGGCAGTCCTCGGAAACAAGTCAATGGCAAACTCTATCTCTCTAACAGGCGGTATCCTTGACAACTCCTCTAAAAACACATCTGGGAACTCGTAAGCCACTGGCACTGACTCTACTTTCAATTTAGACTCTTTCGTATTCAATACATAAGCCAAATACGCCTCACAACCCTTTCTCAAACACTTCTAAGTAGTCATTGACTAAATCAAAGCAGGCAACTCACTAGACTTATTTGTTTCAACTCAGAGGATTTCACCATTTCTACACTTTAGCTCAATAATCTTCTATCTACAATTCACTTTAGCATCATGCATCGACGGCCAATCCATGCCCAAAATGGCATCAAACTCATCAAATGGCAATAACATTAGATCGGCTAGGAAACAATGACCTTGGATCACTAAAGGACAATTCTTACAAATCTTGTCAATTAACACACATTTGCCTAAAAGGTTTGACACCTTAACCACAAACTCGGTTGACTCTATAGGCAATTTCATATCATTTACTAATTTCATGCAAATGTAAGAATGTGTGGGCCTGGGATCAATCAATGCAACAATATTAACATCATAAAGAGAAAATATACCTGCGATCATGTCAGGGGATGACGCTTATTCTTGGGCACGGATGGCATAGGTTCTTGCGGGTGCTCTAGCCTCCGATCTTGCAGCTAAATCTCTAGCTATGTCTCTGCTACTAGCTCCCTCTTTCACATTTCTCGTAGGCCTCCCTCTAGCGGGTATATTGCTTGGTTTAGTGCTCTGAGTAGTTTCTTTCGCTATCATTTCAGGACAGTCTTTGATGAAGTGATCTTGGAAGCCACATTTGAAGCAAGCCCCGGTGACTATCCAACACTCACTGAGATGTCTCCTACCACAGTGTTGACATTCGGGGTTGCTTGGTTTAACATTGCCAACATTAGCTACTGAAGTAGTCTGAGCTTTAAAACTCGTATTTTGCCCCCCCACGAGTTCTACTCGAATTTTCGACAAAAATGGTCAAATGGTTTGGCATATTTCTCACTTTCTTTGATGATGGTTGGAAGGACTTGCTCATTGACCTCTTCTTCACATCTCTAGCATCTGATTCAACCTTCCTCTCTTTGTATGCTCGATCAACTAATATAACAAATTCTTTTAACTCTAAAATCCCCACATATATCTTGATGTTTTCATTTAGGCCATCTTCAAACCTTTTACACATAAATTTCTTCTATAGAAATGCATTCTCGAGTGTATTTACTAAGTCAGAAAAACTCTCGTTCATAATCGGACATAGTCATTTGGCATTGTTTCAGCTCTAAAAACTCCTTCCGCTTTTGATTAATGAAACACTGACTTATATACTTCTTCCTAAACTCCACTTGGGAGAAGTCCCAAGTAACTCTTTCAGTAGGCACTACCGAGACTAGTTTTTTCCATCACTGATATGCTAAGTCTCTTAGAAGCGATACAGCACACTTTAAACACTCCTTAGATGTGCAAGAGAGCTCATGAAACTCCCAGACAGTGTTTTCGAGCCAAAATTCCGCCCTCTTAGGGTCATCTTCAACACTGGCTCTAAATTCCTTGGCTCCATACTTACGAATCTTGACAACATGAGGCTTACTCTTTCTTACCACTTCCACATCCTGTAGAGCTACCGGAGTCGATTGTGAGATGGGAGGAGGTGGGGTAGGTTGAGCATTTAGGTTCGCCCAAATGAATTCTGTGTACCATTCACTCAGTCTGTGGTGAAACACTTCTCGAGCCTCTTTTCCCCACTAGATTAAATATTTCTACTCTCAAGTGGCGCAGTATCTTGAGCGGGAGTTGGCGCGTTACTTTCTGCGGCGTTAGCTACTACCGGGTTGGGATCTATTTACTATATGAAAACACAATTTAAAAGATTAAGAACCATCACACTATCAATATTCATAATTATGGCATATATAGCTAGACTCTCACACTTGCTATGTTAGTTCGAAGACCGACTAAACCATAGCTCTGATACTAGTAAATGTTACGCCTCTTGCCTATAACTGTCACCGGACACAGGTACGAGGCACTACCAAACTCATGCTTACACGACCATTCGATTACGATGATCAATTTCCACATAAAATTTAAAATTTTTTCAAACTTATTCAAAAAATTCTTATTATGGGCCTACGAGACCCAAAAGATACGTTGGGTACGATCCAGGACTAAACTGGAGCTTTTCGAACACTTAGAAAAATTTCCCTCAAAACAGGGCACACACTTATGTGGGACAGGGACACGCCCGTGTGGGTAGGCCATGTTGTCACACACGCTCATGTCCCTAGCCCGTGTGGAATTATTTTTCAATTCGAACCTACAGGGGTTTTCAGACGGCCGAGCACATGCCTGTGTCCTAGGCTGTGCCCTTCACACGGCCAGGCACATGCCCATGTCTTAGCCCGTGTGAAAAATCTTGAGTATTCTGTTTATGACGCCATCATGAAATTTTCGTCACAAGGGCCAAGCCACATGTCCGTGGGCTAGGCCGTGTTAAGCACACGATCGAGACACAAAGCCGTGTCCCCACCCGTATGTTTACTACTAGGCATTTAATTTTCATAAATTCAGATGTAGGAGACACACGACCTATCAACACACCTATGGGGCTAGCCGTGTGTTATACACGGCCTAAACACACATCCGTGTGTCTACCCGTGTGGACAATTATAGGCTATTTTCCAAGTCAATTGCCACCCTGAGACACAAACCAATTCAAACCAACTTTTCCACTTATTCAATATGGCACAATAACTAATTAAACTGTACACATTATGACCTTCATATAACCAAATTTCATCCACCATCATCAAGCACACACATTACACTACATTCCACATAAACATTTCAAGCTTTCACCTTAATAGATTACATCATTTTGGAAAGGTATAACTTAACCTAATATGGCTTACTTCAAATGGCCAAAATACCAAAGAATATTAACAACAATGGACCCAAAAGGACTATGACATGACCATAACATTAAACCACCTATACATGCCATAATTTCAAGTTTACTAGCAAGATACTAAATTGTTGTTGATAGTGTTGATGGAATCCCAACTTGATCACCGAACCTTGGATTAGCGTGACGAACCAATAAGGGAAAGGAAAAACGAAGGGGTAAGCTATTAAGTTTAGTAAGCCTATATGCAAAATTTATGAACATTTAAGACCAATAATTCATATAAGGTGGAAATGAGCTTTCTAGTGATCACATTAAGGTTGAGATTATCACTTACTTATATGATCTTACCACATATTTCAACACAAACATTAAGCACTTAGTACACATGACATTTTCATATAACCTGCACACACACATTCTTAACACACGGTCAAATCTTTTTACATATAATCACATTTTATCATATCAATTCAAATAACCCGTTGAACCACATGGAATGCTAAAGGATACACGGAATAAGGCACAAGTGCCACACATAATGTAGTTGAAGCTATCGATGATTTGTAGCCAAAGCTACCATTTAGCACATATCACATAAAGGCCCAATGATGAGCTAATCACGAGTTTGCTCACACAAGCTGGCGGTGTAGTTGAAACTACTCAGTGCTGCTCACACAAACTGACAGGTATCTACAACAAATGTAGGATTACGTAGCCATTGGTAGTCGAACTAGTCTAGCACCCAAAATCACATATACAATCGATAATAGTTAGTGGAATCCTAATGACATGTCACTCAAATCCTAAATGATTCTTAAGGTTCAACTGGAACTTTTCTTCACTTATCAGTTTATCATAACACATATTCGATGATTTGTTATAAAATTTCATATTTCTAATAATTAAAGTAATTGAACATAACAATTATATTAACTTATTATTTGCATATGAGACTTACCTCAGTCCAAAATGCTAAACTTTAAGATTTAGCATGTAACCTTCCCTTTCCCTCGGTCAAGGTCGATTTCCCGTTGTTCTTGATCTATAACATTAAATTTAACTTATTCAATACACACATTAGTCAGTTGGACACAAATTTAATGTATGGTAAATTTTACCATTTTACCCCTAACTTTGTCAATTTTTACAATTTAGTCCCTAGGCTCGTAAAGTGAAATGTATTTATTTTTCTACATTCCTAAGCCTAACCGACCCTATTTCTCTCTTATAGCAGCCCACATTTCTCAACATTTCATAATTTATGCACATGTTTTACAACTTTTGCATTTTAGTCCCTAAATGCATTTTCATGAAAAATCACCTAGCAAAAGTTGTTTACTCCTCCTCAAACTTTCATTTTCTACCAATAAACATCAAAATGCTTTCATGTCACACATGGGTAAATTTTTAAATATGAACTCTAGCTTAAAATAGTGGTAGAAATAGGTAGGTCAAGTTACGCGGATCTTAAAAATACGAAGAACATGAAAAACAGGGCTAGGGATCACTTACTTTGAGCTTGAAAAGTTGGCAAAACCCTAACTATGGAGGCTCTTCAAATTCAGTACTAACGGAGGAAGATGGACACATTTTTAGCCTTATTTTCCCGTTTTATTTCTTTTAATTCCCAAATGACTAAAATACCTTTAATGCCCTTCTTTGGAAATTTTTCCTTCCACGGGTATTTTTGTCCATCATGCCATAAAATGGTTTAATTGCTAAATAAGGACCCCTATTTTATGAATTCATTTCAATTTCACTCTAAATGCTTCTAGAATACATATTTTGAATTTTTTACAATTTAGTCCTATCACTCAATCGGGCCTTCTATCGATAAAATTTATTTACTAAATTTTTATTTATGCAATCAATCACACAATAGACCTTAAAACTTTATCAGAATACATTTTTCTATGTCAGATTGTCGTCTCGAAACCACCATTCTGCTTAGGCCCTAAATCGAGCTGTTACAATTGTAATAGTTTATGGCTGATTTTTGGATGTATTGTTGTGTGAATTTGTTGTGTTGAAGTTTTGCGTTTCATAGAACCTTCTACGAGTAGAGATAAAGGTAAGGAAAAGCTAGTTTGAGCTTTCAACTTTTTGTCGAAAGTGTAATTGGTAAGTGTTTGGAATAACTACTTGTGGACATGATTCAATGCGTTATTTGAGAATTCAATAGTAGCTAAAACCCCTACTCTAAATTTCGAGTGTAAGCTTCCTCATACCTATGTTATCTTGAGAATAAAATGTTTATGTTTTTGTGAATATGTGAATTGAGATGAGATGCTATAACATGTGATATGTGGTTATGTTAATTATTGTGATAGTGAAAATATGTACATGTTATGTATATGTTAAATGTTAGTGACAGTGTTTTGCTAAAGATGCAAATATGCAGTGATTGTGCATGGATAATCGATAAGTGATATGTGTTTGACTCGGATATTTTGGTCTTGCGATCTTGAAATTGTTGGATATAGTTGGCATGCCATAGGATTGTGAGTACTCACCTATATGTACAGTGATTTTGGGCGTTGAGGCATTGGGACATGTTGGAGGGATAAGGGAATGTGAGTTAAGCTCCATTCAATGGGACATGCGAAGGGAAATAATGAGAATGTTAACTTTATGCTTCACTTTTAGGACATGTTTGACTCTATGAGTTTATGTTTGGTGTGTTGGAGATCCGCGTATCTGATAAGTGATGATAGAGCTCACTTTTATGTTTCATAGCTCAAGTGCCAAATTATCTTAAAATGTATGTACGTGTAATGTGATGCATGCCTAAATGAGTATGTGGTTGCTATGCAAATTATCTTAAATTATGAATATGTGTGCACTGTGATATGTGTTTATATGACATGTGACCATTATGCAATTTATCTATAAAGATGTTTCTGAGTATTGTGACATATGCTTAAATGTTATGTGATTATATGAGTATTGTGATATATGATTGTATGTTAGGCAATTATATGTGTAATATGATATATGCTTAAAAATGAATATGTTTACCACGTAAAAGAACTAGAAAATAATGCATGAGTAAGTATATTATGACACTAAATGTAACGCCCAAATTTTCGGGTTTCTCTTAGATTTTTCTCCATCTGATAAAATGTTTAAATTCTAGTATGTGGGTGTGTAATGCATGTTTGGAGTGTGTTAATGGGCCTATGGAAGGCCCAGGTGTTGGTTAGAAGCTCGGCAAAATTTTGTATTTTTGACTTAGGAGATAGGGGTCTCTTGAAGGTAGGTGTTATAAGAAAATATCGGTGAAATAAGGCATAAGTTGGCCAGTGGTGGAGTGGCAACATGACGCCACTTAGGAGCTATAAAAGTGGCACCTAAGTGAGCTTGGAGGGCCAAGGTTCAAGCTCCAGAGTTTGCAGGGTGGCGTTTTATTTTTGTGCAGGAAGCAGGTAGGAATTTGAAGCAGAGTTAAACTCTACTTAGGGAGAAATTTGAATCAGTCAAATGAGCAAATCAAGGAGTAGGTTGAGGGATTTTGAATTTTGGAAATGGTGGCCAGCCAGAGGACTCTTGGGAAGGCAAATTCAGCACTCTGCTTTAGGTAGTATTTTGGCAATTAGGGACTTGGTGTGTCGATTTTCTAAAGGTTCTCTTTAGGTGTCTTTTGCCAATTTCTTTAGGTTAGTAAAACTCCCTTCTTTTGTCAAGTTGTACTTAGCACAATAGGCTTCTTTTGTCACTCTATTTTTTCTTTACTGCTTTAGGAGCCGAATTTCATTATCCCTAAACCCATGTGCCGCACACTCATTTTGACTGAAACACTTCCTTTTCACCTCTTTTCTTCATTCTTTTTCTTCTCCTCTCATACCATAAATCGAACCTTCATCATTATCTCCTTCTCTAGCTGAATCCATTCTCCCTTGTCTCTCTTCTCAAAACCTCTATCGACAACTGCAAAAAGAAGCTGAAACTCATTGTGGCTGATTGTTCTTTGCCAAAGCCGATCACTCTCATTCTTTTTCTTCTTCTTCTAAACCCTTTCATAAGCCGAAACCCTTATTGTGCTTAGCCGAATCCTCTCTACTCTCAACTCTTTCTTTCTTTTACTTAGATCGTGACTAAAAGGGCATCCAGAGGCACGTCTTGAATCGATTAACACAGTGGTAAGTACTCTTTTCGTTAATCGCTTACAATTAAGGTTAGTAACCGAAATCTTCAAGGAAGGCTATCGTTGGACTAAGGCTTCGTGGTTTATTGTTTGATGTTGTTGTGCTAGTGGAGGCGAAGGGGAGACACTTCGCAAGGACTTGCAGGTTGACACGGCTAGGCACATATACCGAATCCATATTTCGGCAAGAAGGGTAAGATTTCAATGTTTGGGCCATGTTAGCCGATTATAGTAATGAGATTTTGGTTTAATGGTTAAAGATTATTAAACTAACATTAAGGTGATTAATGATAGGGTTTCGTTCGTGGATTTCGTCAACGGTTTCGACAGTTAACAGGTGTGTAACTAATCCTAACTTTTAGACTAAAGTGGTAAAAGCCGAAATGGCCATAAAGTGATCGACAACTGGTGGAAAGTGACCGAAAACGCACTCGTGTAATACTTAAGAGTAATCGTTCACTCTGTTGGGGTTAACCATGAATTCGGTGGTGAAGGAATTGTAGAAGGTGCAATTCCGAACGTTTTGGTAAGTTGGACTCCGATGGGTCAAGGTGGGCCCAATGGGCTTCCGAGCCCAAATCGGTAAAATGACTATTAAAGGCTTTCTGGCGACATGGTTAAGTTGGTAAACTAAACCTAAAATTGGATTTAACGGGCTTGAGACAATATTGGACTTAGTAAGGCCCATTAAGGGTTTTAAGCTAAAAAGGGTAAAACTGGAAATTTGGCTTAAATGGACTTCCGTGGTTATTTATGGACTGATAATTTATTGAACTTGCATAAAATCTCTGAAATATGATAAAGGACTAAAATACCCCTGAATGTGGAAAATTACCAAAATACCCCTAGGTGTAAAAAGACTATTATACCCTTAGAATCAATTCTGTGTGAAATGTATAATTTTATGTATCTGCATGAGTTACCATTTAATATGAATATATCTGATGCATGAGATGCTATATGTTGCATGCTAGTATGTATATATCTGTTGCATGGGGTATGGGTTTTTATGATGGAGGAAGCGTTCTGGCAGCCTCGCTGCAATCTGGTGGCCTCGCCACATATATATCTGTTCTGGCAGCCTCGCTGCAATCTGGTGGCATCGCCACGTATATACATCTGTTCTGGTGGCCTCACCACAATATCTGTATCTGGTGACCTCGTCACAATATCTGGCAGCCTCGCTGTAAATTTTATCTGGCAGCCTCGCTGCAAATTTCTGTGGTGTGTAGCGGTTGGGTGGGTCGAGTAGTCTCCCCATATGGTGTAAGGCTGGTACGGGGGCGTTATGGATGGATCTGGGTTGGGTTTTCTGTCTGCATATTATATCTGATCTGTATCTGTTATGGGCCTATGGCCTTAACCTGATTTCTATAATGGGCCAAGGCCCAATTAATCTGACTCTGAGGCTTGATCTGTTTTGGCCTATGGTTGAGATTATGTTACGCACTGAGTTGTCAAACTCACCCCCCTTTTATTTCATCTCTGCAGGTAACCCTTAACCATAGTGGGCTTAGAGCTGTGAGAGATTTGGAGTGGCCACAGCATCAGCCAATTCGGTTTTCTTTTTCATTTTAAGTATTTTGTTGTCTTATTTTTGGGTTTTAATTGTAATAAGGCCGCTATTTAAATTTCTTTATTGGTTTTGTTTTCTTTTATGGTTTAATTCATATTTTATCGAGTCTGCTAGTTATAGGCTGCGCGGGTTTTTCAAACTCCTAAAAAGGTTTTTAAAACTAAACAAATATCAAATATGGATAACCTAAAGGCTTATCAAAATTATTTTTCACAATCTTGATAATTTACTAAAAGTATCACCTAAGTCACAACAAGCGAAAGGTCGTAAACTTAGTTATAGGTTCATGTGACATATCAGATCTAGTCATAACGTCCAGGCCGGGTATGGGGTGTTACACTAAAGTTGGAATTGTTAAGGTTGTGCTATATGGCCGTTTCTTTAATGCTTGACGAATTGTTTGCATGGTAGTTGTTTTAGGCATTCATTGAGCTTGTTAAGTTCACCCACTCCTTTTAAACCATTGCAGATCAATAGTGTGCCGGTGTGAACGGTTTGGTTTTCGAGAGGTGATCCAAGCAAGTCTATTTGTTATTCTACATGTGTTTTATATTTATTTACATTTTAAGGTATAAGGCAATATGGTAGACTTGTTTATAGCCATGTTAACTTCTAGACATTTTGCTAGTTTTTGGTTCAATTTATAAGGATTACATGTTATTGTTATGCTTGGGTTCATGAGCATGAGGATGGATTGTCACTACTTACTCAAATACGATTTGCGATATTGAACTATTAATTTGGTTGCTGAATGATTATTTGTCTAAGTAATTGATGCATGATGTTTAGGAACTAAATTGGAATGGATTAATTGCTTATATATGGTGCATTTTTTAGGTCTGATGTAGAGGTATCGGTAATCGAGTTTTAAAATTGATACCTCTGTGTTTTGAAACGGGTAGAAAGTCAGAATAGAGATTTGGTATCGATACATTTGCTTAAGTACAATACTCAAGGTTAAAGTATCGATATTTCATGACAAGTACTGATAATTTTCCAGACTTTGGGTTTTTAATCAAGAAACAAAATGCAAGTTTGGTATCGTTTTTCCAGGTGGTGTTAGTACCATTTAATGAAAATATCGATACCCTAATGTCAATATCGATACTTCCGTGACAGTTTTAAGATTTTGTTAAATGAAACTTATACATGTTTAATCATTATTTTAAGACCTTTTGATGTATGTTCATCATGTGTAATCAATAATTAGGAATATGTTTAGCCAAGAACCTATACGAATGATAATATGAAAGAAACTTCATTTAGAATGAGCTTTTACTTGTTGTGTATGACATGAGACGGTAGTGTAGCATCCCGTATTCGGGCTTGGTGACCAGGCTAGCTATAGGGTGTTACAATGTTTTCCTACTTATAAATAGGTAAAAAAATTAAAAACATCAAATAAGAATTATTTTTTATGGAAATGTTATCACAACTCAAAAGTGGCAGATCCAAAAGAAGGGCGTATAGATGTGAAGTCTACCTATTTTGGCACACTATGGTAGTTAGTTCACCAATTTATAGGCTTCTGGCGAACTAAAGATTGGCTTAAAGGATCCACCGTAAAGGTATATCAAAATTTATTCTCGTAGCATTCTCCAATTGAAGAAATAGTATGACAAGCGAAAAGTATGCCTCAAAGTTTTGGTTGAGCATGAAACACTTACTATGTATATGTTAAAGCTGTAAGGCACTAAAGTTTCTTTAAGGCCATGCCATATGAGTTACCGCCATAAGTGTGATACACCAAGTGTGCTCGAACAATGTGCAAAATGGGTTCCATAACTAGAACAATAGAAATGTGCAAGTATACACAATCGCAACAAGTAATAAACTGACAAGTAAATGTCGAGTTATTGTACCCACAGGGACTGTGAAAAGAATTATTTATGTATGCAACTTAAAACACTTTAGTGAAGAAAAATATTTTGGTTTAAAGAGGTGATTAAAAACTAAGATTTTTAAACCAAGTAAAATAAATAAAAATAAAATAATGGTTCTAACGTACGATTTCAAAATACGATTTTAATCAAGATGATATAGTTATGTTAGATTAATTACATTTCTTAACTTAGAATTATTAAACTCATGTTTATGCTGTTACGAATAAATTCACGGCAACTCGGTGATTTGCTAACTTATGAACATATTCACTTACCAAAATCCATTCATCTTTTGACTATATCCCTGTGTCAATTCAACTGATTAAACAAATCTTAATAGGAAAATATGTTAATGCACATACATACTTATTGAATTAAAATAATCTCTTGTATATATCCCTATGCCAATTCAAACAATTAATTTAATCTAATAAGCACATAAAAGACTACATGAGGTAACAAAGTATTCCTACATTGAAATAATTTAATCACAATAATCTTGCAAGTTATGCAAGGTAAATGTATTGCCATATACCGTTGCTAATTTAACCCTCGGCTTCCTTACATGATTAAACATGTACTGATTAGGTACTGTGTCCATTAATTACAATTTCAATCCGTTTAAATAATTAATTTATTAGCTACCTTACAATTGTAATGCAAGAATAACTTAGTCATGATTTTACTTAATCAAGCATCTTATCGGGGCCTATAACAACATAAACACACTTTTAACAATTTAAATAGACGAACTGCAATCAATCTAACACGAATTAAATTCAAGATAAATTAATTAAATTAACCATTCCAACAACATAAATATTCATAGACATGTTCATCATAACAACAACAAAAATTAAAAAGGTAGGGAACAAGAATCAAATCCGGTGTTTCTCCGTGGCTTGACTAGTTTGCTCCATTCTTCCTTCTCCCTTGTCCTTGTTGAAACAGGGCTGCTATGAATACTAAATTGCTACTCCAAATGGCTAATGAATGCCTTTTTTTTCAAGAGGAGAAATCGGCAAGAGAGCAAAGGAATTTGGATGAGAAATGAATAGAGAAATTGGAGAGAATATAGAAAATATGTAAATGCTTGAGGTGTGTTTCAAATGATCAACCTCAAGGGGTTTTTATAACTGAAGAGGGCTGCTAAAAATAGCTAAAATTAGCAGCCAAAGAGCCCTCCCTTGACCAGCCACACATGTGGCAAGTTTGATATTTTCAAACTTGCTAAATTAGGCTTGGGGTAAATCCAGAAAGCTACGATTTGTGGAGGGGTTTGTTTGCAATTTGAACAAGTCTTCAAGGGCCATTTTGCAAGATAATTAATCAGCCAAGAAGCTGATTTGGGCCAGTACATGGGACGGTTTTGGGCTGCCCAATACTCGGTTGGTTCGGTTCACTCGGTTCAGCTCAACTAGGCCACTTTTCATAATTTATTAATCATAATTTATTTAGCCCAAATTAAATTGGATATAAATTAATACTCATAATTTTGGACCAACTTAGTCTGAAAAATGAATTTGCCTTGATGCTTCAAATTGCTTCTCGATTTTGCCCTTCTAGTAGTGTCTGCAGAGTCTTTTTTGCCCTTTGTGCGAATCTGTCGAAAATAATCAAAATTAATCAAAATTAATTATAAAATTAATCAAAATTCAGCATGTTCAT
This sequence comes from Gossypium stocksii, assembly GCA_020496765.1. Lineage (NCBI taxonomy): Eukaryota > Viridiplantae > Streptophyta > Magnoliopsida > Malvales > Malvaceae > Gossypium > Gossypium stocksii. The sequence continues at coordinate 40,887,558 of CM035623.1, forward strand.
AATTTAAGGACAATTTAATTATTTATAATAATTAATTATTTTTTGACAAGAATTTTACCGAATTTGCATGAATTTGAGTTGAAAAAGGCATGCAAAAGTGTGTATATTTTTGTGTTTTCACACCCTCAAACTTAATTCATTGTTCATCCCGAGTAATGCACAAAATTGCAAAGAATGTCTCGGAAACACCTTTGAAAAATTCTTTCAGAACAACGTTCTTTCCAACAATTATGAATTTGGTATACTTATGCTCAAGAACAAGAAATTTTATAATTATGCTACTTATTATATATATCATTCAAATTAATCTCAATCAGTCTTATGATAGTAAAATTTAGACTAAATTCTTCCTAATAAAGACATGTTAATCCTTACCAATTTGGTTTTATTCCCTTACTCAGGATTAAGTTGCAATCATTATGTTTAATTTATGCCTTCATATGTTGAACGTAGCAATTTCTCTCTACTAATGTAGGTTGCATAGAAACTTGAATCAATAGGTCTTTAAAAAGGTTGTAATGTGGCTAGACTAGAGGTAGATAAATGATAGATAAATTTAGGCTTAAAACCTTAGACTCAGCTTCAATCGGACCTTTAGAGTAATTACCTTCAATACACCAACTTACTTTGCTTTCACATGCTCTTTTGTACATCTATTTTCTTTCAAGTACATATGCTCTTTTTTTTAGAAGCATTTTGTTGTATGTACTACAAAAAAATTTTGAGCATTCGATACTTCTTTCCAACTCCCCCCAACTTATTCTCAAAGAATGTTCTAAGTAATACTAAGTTTAGTGTTTGGGACAATTTAAAGATATTTAAGAGAGAAGTGATGGCTAAATATTGCAAAGGTTCAAATAAAATTAGGCCATATAGTCTCAAAGTCAGGTTTCAAGGGATAAAAATTCATCATGGTTGGCATGAAAGGCTCAAACGGTCCAAATAAGAATTGCCAACATCATTTTCAACATTCCATGCTTCCTAGGATTTCGCCTCAAGAAACTAGTAAATCAATTCTAAAGACTTAAACTTTCATGCATGCCTAACTTTCCTAAGGAACTAAAAACTTTTATGGTATGATTTCCATGCTTTATTAAAAATACATTTATGTCATTATTAAGCTAACATAACAATTTATTGAAATAGTTGAACTTTATTTATACTGAAGTTTAGCATACTTAACAAAATTTCAAATTATTGAACAAAATATAACCTAATCATAACTAAAAGAAATTTTTATTCTGGGTGGAAATAATTTCAAATTTTCAGTCCCCCTACTTAAGGTGAACAATGTCCTCATTGTTTAAAGTGAATAGATACTATACACCAGGTAGGATTCTAGAATAGATGAGGTAAGTCAATTTGATTGCTTAAATACCAAACTCTCTTTAAATCCAATTCTAGACATGTATATATCTATTGCCACACTTTATACTTTGTCACTTGTTCATTTTTATTAATGATTTCCATCTCTTGTTTTATTATGCGAGAATAAAAATTCCTAATTAACTTAATCCTAAAATAACCTAAGAGCATAAATAAAATAAAGTCAAGATCCCCATTTTTATTTAATTGCAGATCCTTCCAAATTCGACTCCTCTTTTGCTCTATCATCTTTGTTTTTGCATGAATCACTTTGCTCCTTCTTCGATAGTGGACTCCATGGTTCAAATATGAAATCTAGAAACTCAGGCACAAAAATAAATGGGTCATTGTAAATTTTCGTAAGAGCATTTCTCATCGAGTCATCCCTTATTTTTGAGTATCTTCAGTAAACCTGTTGCTGCCACTGCATATGCTGCTTATATCCATCAACTTTTGTAACGCCTTGAATTTTCAGCCTAGAAGTATTGGGCCTTGGGTATGGATCAGTAAGGAGGCTATACATAAGTATTTAATTATGCAAGGAAATGACACAATGAAATGTCTGCTTCAGTGGTTAAGGGTCTTGAGAGGTGTTGGAGAAGTCCTAGGTTCAATCTAGGCTCTAGGAAAAATTTTAGTTTTTCCTCTTAAGTAAACCTTGCCTTTAGCATGTTGGCCTTATAAATTATTATGGCTAAAATATGACATAAAGAGAGCTTGTAGTCTAGTGGCAAGGTGGCGTGATGTGTAACTATAAGGTCTGAGGTTCAAGTCTTGGCATGTGTAGAATTTTTGGTTTTTCCTTGAATAAACCTGGACATTAGCATGTAGGCTTTATAAAATATTGAGGATAAGTTATGACATGAGGAGCCTATTGGCTTGATGGTAAGTGGCGTGGTAGGGCTTCAAGGGGGTTAGTGTTCAAGTCACGCCTTGAGCAAAAAGGTATTTATTTTGCTACTCTAGCCAAGGGAGAGGCAAAGGTAGACTGGAACTCTACAATGTAAGTTTTGAATGGGTCTTTCGTGGAGGAAATCAAGGAGAGGATTGGGGAGAAAATCAAGGAGGACTTTATGGAGAGATTTTAAGAGGAAAAAGGGGAGTTTGAGGGTGTGTGGGTTTGTGTCGGTTTTTGTTAAGGGGGAAACTCATAGTTCGATTTTGGGGAAGGGTGTGTTGTTATTTCAGCAATTGAGAGTATTTTGGGGTTTTCGAGATTTGTTGTGTTTTTTTTTCTTTCCATTTTCTCTACTTGTTATGTCACTTTAATCTTCTTATTGTTTTGTGCCGATTTTTGACAAAAGGCTTCGGGGACCTCTTGGGTTTGTTCCGTTCTTGGTTCTACATTATTGTTAGTTTTTTTTGGCTGAGTAGTGTTACTTTTTCCCTCAGCTGATTCTTCTCTTCTTTCCCCTCTTCTCTTCATTATTCATTTCTCTGTTTTTTCTTTTCCAATAGTGGCCGAATACACCCTACCCTTTTCTCTTATTCCATTGTGGCCGAATCTCTAGAGTGGACTAAATACTTCTTTCTTTCTTTCCTCTTGATAATCCCATTGCATCTTGACCGATTCTCTCATCTTCATCTCTTCTTCTAGTTTTGGTCGGTGGCTATTCTCTGGTAATCGTAAGTGCAATTGATTCTCACTCGTGTTTCTTTGATTCTTTTTTCTATACAACCTCTGCTTGGAGCCGGTTGCTCCTCTTTTATTTCTTCCGGTAGTACACTTTCGGTAAGTAGCAGTACTTTAGTTCAATTTCCTGTACGTATACAGTGTTAGTTATTTAGGGTGATTGGAATGCAGGAAATTTAAAAAGGGGATCGAAAGTGATTTAGAGTAAGTGATTCAAGTGGGGGATCTCTATTCGGTCAAGCAAAGTAAATGGTTGTAGGTTTTGTGGGAAAAGGTTAAATGGAGGCGTTAATTTTGAGGGTCAGTTGATTAATGGGGGAGTGTTGATTGAATGTAGGTTTTGAGAGCTCTTAGATTTCTCACACGGTTTTGAAAACAGGTGTGTAGCGTTACCCTGTATCTGATAATCGGTTGAGGAGCCGAAAGAGTGTGTATGCACACACTATTTTTAACTGTAGATCGACAAAAAGCCGAAAAGCTGAAAAGTCAAAAGATTGGCCTTTGATGCCACATGGGCATGCGAACGTACATGTGATTCACTGAGCCCACAAAATATGGGTGTATGACGATTAAGGCTGTAATGGGCAATGTCGGGCTGAAATGGATTGTGTGGGCCCAATGGGCTCATGTGGCCCACACGGGTAAATCTCACGACATGTGGTAAATTTTGGACTGGGCTATCTAGTTTGCTTCGCCGTGGTTAATTCTGGGCCAGATGGGCCACACGAGCGTGTGGACTCGCTTGGGCTATATATTGGGCCTTGGGCCCAATTGCACTATTATGACTGTTTCGGGTGCACGAGATGATCATAGACATTCTGTTGGGTCAGTAGGTGAGTTTAGACCCATTCTATTGAAAATGATTGATATACCCCCATAGGGTAAAATGACCGATATACCCCCATAGGGTAAAATAACCGTAATACCTCTACAGATTCAGAAACAGAACACATGCGGGCTTAAGCCTAGTACATTATCATTTGGGTCACAACCCACAGTAGAAACAATTGGGCTTAGCCCATATCAAAACAGAATCAAAATAAATGATGTATGATGCATGATATGTGTTAACCCCATCCAACCTTGCACTTGCCTCCGTCCAACCCTGCACTTACTGTGGGGATAAAATCAACCCACCCATCCTTGTACTCTAAATGTTAGCACCAGTTGTGACACTAACCAAAATCGCAACAACGCTGCCTAAAATCAGAATGGCCTGAAGCCATAAACAGAAAGGTTATAAACCATAAACAGGATGGCACAGAGCCATAATAATCTATGAGGCACAAGTCATTGATAGAATGGACAGCACGAAGCCGTCGATAATGTGCGTGGCCCAGAGCTATCGATAGAACAGATAGCACTAAGCCATCGATAATGTACGTGGCACAAAGCCATCAATGGAATGATCGACACGCAGCCATCAGAACAAATGATCGGCACTCAACCATCGGAATAAATGATTGGCACTAAGCCATCAACAATGCATGTGGCACAAAGCCATCAATCAGTCCACAGTCGTCTCGGGCAACCCGTGCGACTCTAATAGATCAGATCTTCCTCCGTACAATATCCCAACCCTTGTGCAATATGTCATGTATGTAAAATGTCATGTTCTTAATCGATCATACAATCACAGTCAAAATTTGTCCAATCATAACACAAGTCGATCATTTACCCACGAGGGGCAAAATAGTCATTTTACCCTTAAAGGGTATTCTAGTAATTTTACCTTTTAAGGTCTCGGTACAAAAAATTGACCTCTTAGAAGGTCTACAATCACCTCGAATAACTTCTGTAACACAACGGTCATAACAGTATAAATAGGCCCGAGGCCCACTGTCGGCCCAAGTGGGTCCACACGCTCGTGTGGCCATCTGGCCCCGAATTAACCACGGTCAAGCAACCACGTAGTCTAACCAACATTAGCCACAAAACATAAACTTTTATCCGTGTGGGTCCCACAAGCCCATTGGGCCCACACGACCCATCGAGGCCCAAAACTGCCCTAATCGTCGTACATCTATAATTCGCGGGCTCAGTGAAACACATGCGCCTTCGCATGCCCATGTGGCCTCAAAGCCCAATCTTTCGGCTTTTTGGCTTTTCAGCTTTTGCTGATTTGCAATCTATTTAGTGAAAAACATGCTTTCGGCTTTTTAACCGTTCATCCATCAAAATAGTGTGAATACATACTTTACCGACATTTAAGTCTATTACCATTTTCAAGGTACGGTTACACACTTGATCACGTAGAGTACTAAAAATTCCTTAGCGTCTCTCTTATCAAGAGAATTAAAAGAATTATAACCAAACCCTTAGCCGAAGGATCAACTACCACTTACCTTGACTAGATTGGTCGACTGTGATTTGCCTACCTAATCTAAAGTTTGGTGCAGTCACCCCTCCGTAACCAGGCAGAAAGTCCCGAACTGTCGACACCCTATGCCACTTAAACTTGGGAGCAGAGACTACACGTTCAATCATAGCCGGGACCATTGCCTTCACTTTCTTGCTAGAACCTTCACTCATCGAGAGTTCTAGAAACAAACCAAGTAAACAACATCCGAATGATAAGAGAGGGATATACGACCTTGCCTAAGAGAAGGAAAGTAATGTATTTACCTTGATCCTCTCCTCTTTTACCAAATCCACAACCACCCTAATAGAATTTTAGTCCAAATCTACCTCTCTCACCTTATGGGAATAAAATAAATGTACCTTGCTTGTCATGGGATTCGGACTCAAGATCCCAAGCCACCATAATGACGCCACAACTATTGGACCACAAGCTCACTTGTGTCACGATCCTACCCAAATATTTATAAGGCATTCATGCCAAGACCTAGATTCACTTAAGAGCAAAATTAACAATTTTGCAAAAGCCAAGGCTTGAACTCAGGACTTTTCAGGCACTCCCAAACACTCCTAATACACTTAGCCAATAGAGCAAACAAGCAATTTGTGATATTCCTTGCACACACAAGCTTTTATGTATAGCCTCCTAGCGACTCCCATGCACAAGGCCCAAAACCTACTAGGCCCAAATTTAGGGCGTTACATTAGGACTACCATAGTGTGGTGGATGAGTCTAGCTATACATGTCATAGATTTATTGTGATAGTGTGGTGACTCTTAACTTTTCTAAATTGTGTTTTGGCTTTATATAGTAATGGATCCAGAACGAGCTGCGGCTGAAGATGCTGCTAACAATGCGCCGACTCTCGCGCAAAGGACCGCACCAGTAGAAAGTAAAAATGAGACTATGAGTCAAGGAGATGAGGCTCAAGATGCCTTTCTCTAAATGATGAATGATTGGTATACCGATTTCATTAGAGAAAACCTAATACTCAACCACCTCCTTCCCTGCTTATACCACAACCTGTTCCCGTAGCCCCACAGGGTGTTGATATGGTAAGGTTGGCAAAACCTCCGGTGGATAAAATTTGGAAACAAGAAGTCGAAGAGTTTAGAGCTAGTGTGGATGATGATCCAGATAGAGCAGAGTTTTGGCTTGAAAATTCCATCAGATTATTCGAGGAATTATCTTGTACACCTGAGGAGTGTCTAAAATGTGCCATGTCCTTGTTGAAAGATTCGACTTATCATTGGTGGAAGACATTAATATCTGTGGTTTCGAGGGAGAAAGTGACGTGGGATTTCTTTGTGGAGGAATTTCACAAAAAGCATATAAGTCAGAGATTTGTGGATCAAAAACAGAAAGAGTTCCTTGAGTTGAAACAAGGTAAGATGATCATGGCTCAGTATGAACGTGAATCTGTCAGACTTAGCAAATATGCACAAGTTTCTACTGAATCGATATTATGTAAAAGGTTTGAGGACGGGCTCAATGAGGATATCAAAGTGCTGGTGGGAATTCTAGAACTAAAAGAATTTGTAGTGTTAGTTGACAGAGCATGTAAAGCTGAGGAGCTAAATAAAGAGAAGAGAAAAGTAATTATGAAGGCTCGAGATGCTCAGAAGAGACCGATGAGTAAGTCCTTCCAATCTTCATCAAAGAGGCCTAAAGAAATGAATCCTAGAACAACAGTTTCAGTTGGACAGTCACACCGAGATCGGGGTAAAGCATATTCGGGTTCTAAAACTCAGGCTACATCGATGGCTAGTGTAGGTAACGTAGGACTGATGGACCTGAGTGTTAGAGCTGTGGCAGACGACACACTTGTAACATCCCTATTCTGACCCTAGTTAGAATATGGTTTCAGGACCGCAAAACTGAGTCACAAAAATAATTGAGTGTTAAATTTCATGTCTATTATATATGAAATTATATGTGTGAAATTTTGGTGTATTGATTTTGTCATTTAGATGTGAATTTTTATTAAAGGGGCTTATATGTGAAACATTGAAAATGTATGAGGTTAATTAAAAAGGCCAAATATTTGCATGATAAAAAAAATAGGATTTGCATGTCAAATGCATCATTTTAGTTTTAGTGGCCGACCATGATTACATTTAATTTATGTGTATATGTATTTTATATTAAGTAAAATGATTATAATAAAAGATAGTGAGTGATAAGAACATAGTGGAGACTTCATTGTTTTTGGTTCTAGCCGAAACTAAAGAAAGAAAAAGGAGAAAGTGACTTGGGAACGTTCGGTCTTTTGGAGGCCAATTTCTAAGGTAATTTCATTGTAATTTTGTTAAATTTTAATGAATATGAGCTTCACTTCTTTATCTAGCCGAAACCCATTTGCTAATTTTGGTCTAAGTGGGTATTAAGTTCGGTTCTTGTGTTTTTGAGCTAGGGATTTGTTTTTAAAGTTAAAAGTTGCTGGATAAATGTTGAATGGACTTGATAATGTTAAAATTATTGAGTGTGTAAAGTTATAAGTTTAGTTTATGATTGGGAGCTTAAATTTAGCTCAAATTTAGCTCAATTTCTTACACTGAGCATTCGGCTATGGTGTGGATTGCATAAAATTTGAAGTATTTGATGTTTGAGAGTTCTAAATAGTTAATTATTAAGTGAGGCTTAGTAATTTTGTGTTAAAGATAAATTTCATTGCTAAAGGGGGTATTCGGCTATGTGGCATTGTGTTAAATTTTGGATGTTGTTTTTTTTTTAAATTTTAAATTGACTATTAAGTAAGCTTTAAGGTTGTTAAATGGTAAAAAGAGACTTGAGAGTGATGTTTAGGTAGCTTTCGACCTTAAGAGTGAATTATGATTGTTAAAGGATGGACTTAAGTTGTGTATATGGGATTTAACCTTGCCGATTATGTGTTAACAAGGTAAAATGGTTATGTTGCTTTAATAGAGTGCCGAATGTGAGTTTGGTGTTAAGCTATATTTGAATACTTGGTTGAATGATTTTTTTTGTAAATGAAACTAATAATTTAGTTAAGACTAAGGTTCTTATGATAGTTATATATATGTATATGCCTTATGTATGTGCTTTGTGAATATAGAGACATTCGGCTAAATTTATTTAAGAGTTATGTGGCATATAGTCAGTAGAAAATTTATGTTTAATTTGATATGTGTTTAAATAGCGAAAAATGAAAGACTGTATGTACAATGTGAATAAAATTATCGAAATTTTTTGTTAAGATGAAATATGATAAGATGTTAATATTTGATGTGGTTTTCTATTAAAGAGTATATGAATTCCGAATGTAATGATAAGTGAATAATTATACTTCTGGTTTTGAATGAGTTTTGATATACCCGAAATAAGGTGCATGAATTATAGATTAGTAATGATTTGAATTTGTTTAAATCTAGCTCAAGAACAAAGGACACCAACTTCGGATAGGGGAAAGAGAAAGTAGTTGAATAGCCGATTCATTCTAAGTCGATCAAATTCAAGGTAAGTTCTTAAGTAATCAAATTTGATTCTTTTGGTAAGTTTTGAGTAACCAAACCTAGTATATAATTAAAGATGACATGATATATGTATGATAGTTGAATTATGGCTTATTGTCCTCACTTTAATAAGATTATTTGTGAAATAACTTATATACATGGTATGTAGCCGAATGGCTATTAGGAAAATAAGCTAAGAGAGTGGTATCGATTTAGTAAGCAATAACTGTAAATGAGTAAATTTGGCCTGGACAGCTTTGGGTTACAACAGTGGTGTAACTTTAAAAATACACTAAAAATAGTGGGAGATGAGTTATAAGCTGAATAAAACACGTAATTAAAGCCTAGAGAATCTAGTTTCACATAAGAGAAACTGTGAAAGCAAATGAAATGCCTATAATGAGATAATTGAAGTTGGGTGAGACAGGGTCAGAATGACTCCAAAATCCCCTATTCTATTTTTAGAAAATCATTATAAATTGTACAAAAATGATTATAAGATAAGATTTATATGTTTAGACTCCTTAATGAGTCTAGTTTCAAAAAAAATAAACGAAAACATATTTTGAATTCTGTACAATAAGAAATTTCATTCGAAGTGAAGAGTGGACAGAATAGTCAAACAGTAAAATAAGGGAAATTTTAAGAAAAATCTGGTATTGATTGGCCAAACCAAAAATTCTGAAAATTTTGTGGATAGAAGGTGTATGGGTCTATTTTTAGGGAAAATTAACGGCACTCAATTTGGAATTTCTTAGCTCCAGTTACAAATAAATAATGACTATTGCTCAGGAAGACAGCTTGTAGTGAATTTGTGATTTTGTTGTAAAAATTGATAAAACTGTTTGAGTTGCTTACAAGCTATTGCTGAAATCGATGTACAAGATATGCATATGTGGTGAGGCCAAAATGGCTAATATTAAATGTGTGCAAGTTATCCGATTGGCTATCTTATAAACGTAAGTGATGTAATTGTAATATGTGTTGGTAGTTTTATAAATTGAAGGTGAAGTGATAAATATGTTGTTTAGCTGAATGGTTGTTATGAGAAGAACGTAAGTTATGTGTGTACTTTCTTATTTAGTTGAAAGTTTATTGAAAGGGATATATATAAATATGTTTTAAAGTTGAATGATGTTTATGACATGAAGTTAAGGTGTATACTATATGTTTGTATTCGAATGAAGCGAATGAATTACGAATGAGATATTTTATGAGATTTTTGTCCGGGTTAAATCCCGCAGGCTTAGTGTTGGTACTATATCCGGGCTAGAAGTCCCGTAGACTTTGCGTTGGTGACTGGATTCGGGTTTTAAACCTAACCGGTATGGCTAACTGCTGTTGAATTAGGTTAAATGATAATTGTGGAAATTTTAAGTGTACAAAGGTTAAGTATGGTACGTGACACTTACTTGCTGTGTGAATTTGACTTCGGTTGAATTATGAATGTGCTTCGGGAATCAATTATGAAATGGATACATGTTATGTTAAATGAGTTTTGACTCTATGAAATTGTTAATGAAAGATTATAACATGAAAATGAGATTCTAAACATGGAAATCGAGTGTAATTATAATGTTATATTTTAGTTCGTCTGGTTAAATTAGAAGTAGAAATGAAGCTTTTTAGGGGCGAAAGTGTATATGCTCTTAAGTTTGGATGAAAAAGATAAATTATATGTGCATACATGGGGGTTGATCTATTTGACCGAATGGTGATATCTTTTGATATTAATAAATGTGATTTGTGCAAGGTTTAAGGTTATGTGATTTAGTAGTAAATCAACAATTAAAGACGTTCAGTACAATAAGTGGGCTAGGTATGTATCATGAACTTACATGTGAGTTTATTTTGAATTAAACTAAAGGTGTTTAATGTGATATTTATATGAGTAAGTTGCATGATTGTTTATATGTGGTTATTAATGGTACGTTCGGATAATGTGTAGTGTTATGTGAAGATATCCGATTTACCTATGTTTAAATGAGTTTAGATTCAGGTAAAATCAATCTATTATACGTATATTGTGTAGTTGTGTATATTCGGCCAAAGAGGCAGTATACCTACAAAGAGGTTATATGAGAATTCGTAAGATCAACTTGTATTTGGGTTGGTCAGGTATGTATTAAATACTTGTACATTTTAGACCTATCGCAATTAAATCATGTTGTAAAGTGAAAATCAAATATGAAAATGCCATTTGAATATGTGGGTATTCGGGTATGGAGAAATAATATAGGATATTGGGAGATATACCTTTTGATTTGACCAATGAGGGTGATTATAGATATGAAATGATACATTGATTGAATTGAAGTTGACATTGAGTTATATAAATGCCCGTGGCTATATGATTGTGAAATTTAAAAGAGATAATAAAACTATATGAGCTTATAAGTGACTATGCAAGTTCGGCCAAGAAGGTATTAATCTGTGAAGGAAATGAAATGTTATATGTGAATCAAATAAACAAATTGGTTATATTTGAATTCAATGGTTTTAAATTGCTTAAGACTTACTAAGCTTACAAAAGCTTACTCTGTTGTTATGTTTTTCTGTTTTATAGATTGTTGAATTTGGCCTTTTGCTCGGGGATCGTCAGCAACTCGTCACACTATCACTATCCCCTGTTTGGTACTGCGATGTTTTGGATTATCTTATGGCATGTATAGAATAGACTAGTAGTGGAAAAATATTTTGGTTAATGTATATAAGCCATGCGAAAATGGCCTCTTTTGAATGTGTACTTATAGAAGTTTAAATTTTATCCCTGGCAGTGTTTAGTATTTATCTAAATGAATGATCTGTATTTCAAGAAAAAGTTTAAAATTTTACTGTTCTGACATGAGTTACAAGTCCGGTAATGCCCCTTACCTATTTCGGCAACGGTTACGGGATAGGGGTGTTACAACACTGGTGAGTGCTGTGGGCCTAACCGGGCTTGTTTTAGGTGTGGTTTTGCAGATCATTTTATTAAAGATTGCCCTGAGGGAGTGGGAGATGAGAAATTTCAAGGTGTTAGATCAAGTCACACTATTAGTAAGGGTAGACCGCTAAGAAACGTCAGAGGTGGAATTAGTGATAAGGGTACAGTGAAAGATATAGTTATGAGATATGTGACGAGGACACTTGGTAGAGCTTATGCTATGCGAGCTCGTGAAGAGGCATCATCTTCGGATGTGATTACCGATACATTCTCACTTTATAATATTGATGTTATTGCATTGATAGACCTAGGCTCCACTCATTCTTATATTTGTGAAAAATTGGTGCATAATATGACATTGCCCGTTGAGTTGACTGAAATGATTATTAAGGTGTCGAACCTGTTAGGCAAATTTATATTGGTAGATAAGGTTTGCAGGAATTGTCCTTTGATGATTCAGGGTTACTGTTTTCTTGCTAATTTGATGTTGTTTCCATTTGACGAGTTTGACATTATTTTGGGCATGGATTGGTTGACATTACATGATGTTAAGGTAAATTGTAGATAGGAAATTCTTGAGCTGAATGTGAAAGTGGTGAAATTCTGTGGGTTGGAACAGATGAGTTGATTAAAATACCGGTGGTAATTTCTTGCATGTCTGCTCGGAAATGTATGAGAAAAGGGTGTGAGGCTTATTTAGCATATGTGTTGAATTCTGAAGTGTCAGAATTGAGACTTAAATCTGTGTCTATAGTTTGTGAATTTCCAGACGTGTTTCCGGAAGAGTTACTCGGGTTACCTTCTGTTAGAGAAATTGAGTTTGCTATTGATTTGTTACCTGGGACTGCACCTATTTCCATTGCTCCATATAGGATGACTCTGACAGAATTGAGAGAGTTAAAGGCTCAGTTACAATAGTTAACAGAAAAGGGATTTGTGAGGCCAAGTTTCTCTCCTTGGGGTGTACCTTTATTGTTCGTAAAGAGAAGGATGGGTCGATGAGGCTTTTTATTGATTATAGGCAGCTCAATAAGGTGACTATCAAGAACAAGTATCCATTGCCAAGGATTAATGATTTATTCGACCAATTAAAGGGAGCAACGGTGTTCTCTAAGCTTGACTTGAGATCTGGCTATTACTAGCTGCGAGTCAAGGAATCCGATGTGCCAAAGACTACTTTTAGAACGAGGTACGACCATTATGAATTTCTTGTTACACCTTTTGGTTTAACTAATGCACTGACTATGTTTATGGATTTGATGAACCAAATTTTTCAGCAATATTTGGACAAGTTTGTAGTGTTGTTCATGGATGACATATTGATCTATTCTCGAGATGAGTCAGAACATGCCGAACATTTGAAGATGGTATTGCAAATTTTGAGAAAAGAAAAGTTATTTGCTAAATTTAGCAAGAGTGAGTTTTGGCTACAAAAAGTTGGGTTTTTGGGACACATAGTCTCGACTGATGGTATTCGGGTTGATAAAAGTAAGGTTTCAGCAATTATTGATTGGAAACTGCCAAAGAATGTAACCGAGGTTAGAAGCTTTTTGGGTTTAGCTAGTTATTACCAACGATTTGTCGAGGGTTTTTCTTTGATTGCTTCTCCTATGACCAAACTACTTCAAAAGTATGTAAAATTCAAGTAGACCGAAATATGTCAAAAAAGTTTCGATCAGTTGAAAGTTAAATTGACTGAGGCACTAGTGCTAGTGGAACTTGAGTTGAGAAAGGAGTTTGTGATTTATAGTGATGAGTCATTAAATGGCCTTGGATGTGTACTTATGCAAGAGGGCAAGGTGGTGGCCTATGCTTTGAGGCAGTTAAAACCACATGAAAGGAACTACCCAACAAATGATTTAGAATTGGCTGCTATCATCTTTGCTTTGAAGATTTGGCGCCATTCTTTGTATGGTGAGAAATGTTAGATTTTTCCTGACCATAAAAGTTTGAAATACTTGATGAGCCAAAAGGAATTGAATTTGAGACAACATTGGTGGCTTGAACTGTTAAAGGACTATGAGCTAGTAATTGAGTATCATCTTGAGAAGGTAAATGTGGTTGCGGATGCTTTGAGTAGAAAGTCTTTGTTTGCTTTGAGAGCTATGGGCACGAGTACGACATTGTTGGAAGATGGTTCCATACTAGTTGAGTTGAGGGCTAAGCCATTGTTTCTACAGCGGATTTGTGAAGCTCAAAAGAATGATGACAGATTGCAAGCCAAGAGGGTTCAGTGTGAGATGGTAACTCTGATTTTCGAGTTGGTTTGAGTGGTTGTTTGATGTTCCATGATAGGATTTGTGTTCCTAGAGATGAAGAGTTGATTCGGGAAATTTTTCTTGAGGCACATAGTGGTTGTTTACCTGTATATCCTAGTAGCACAAAAATGTATAATGATTTGATGAAATCATATTGGTGGCTGGGCATGAAAAAGGACAATCGAAATTTGTAACAAAGTGTTTGATCTGCCAACAGGTAAAGGCAGAACATCAGGTACCTTCGAGTTTGCTTCAACCAGTAATGGTTCCCGAGTGGAAGTGGGATAGAATTACCATGGATTTTGTGACAGGATTGCCCTTAACACTAAAAAAGAAAGATGCCGTGTGGGTTGTTGTGGATAGATTGAAAAAGTCAACTCATTTCATACTGGTACGTGTGGATTATTCACTTGATAAATTGGCCGAATTATACATTGCTGAAATTGTGAGGTTATATAGAGTACCTATGTCTATCATCTCGGATAGAGATTCGAGGTTCACCTCAAGATTTTGGAAAAGGTTGCAAAGGGCACTAGGTACGAAGTTAAATTTTAGTATCGCATTTCACCGGCAGACTGATGGCCAATCCGAGAGAGTAATCCAAGTTCTTGAATATATGCTTCGGTGTTGTGTTTTGGAGTTCGAGGGTAGTTGGGACAAGTATTTGCCTTAGGTGGAATTTGCATATAAGAATAGTTATCAGTCGAGTATAAGGATGGTGCCTTATGAGGCATTGTATGGCCGAAAGTGCCGAACTCAATTGTATTGGACAGAGTTGAGTGAGAAACAAATTCATGGTGTTGATGTGGATAAAGAGACTGAGGAAAAAGTAAAGATAATTCGAGATTGTTTAAAGGTTACGTCTGACCAGCAAAAGTCTTATGTTGATTTGAAAAAGAAAGCGATTGAATTTCAGGTTGGTGATAAAGTATTTTTGAAAGTGCCGCCATGGAAGAAAATATTAAGATTTGGCCAGAAAGGCAAGTTAAGTCCACGTTTCATTGGACCGTACGAGGTTACGGAAAGAATAAGGCCAGTGGCATACTATCTAGCTTTACCGTTAGAATTGGAGAAAATACATAATGTGTTTCATGTGTCAATGTTATGATGGTATCGTTCAGATCCCTCTCATGTGATTTCACCTACGGATATTTAGATTTAGCCGGATATGACCTATGAAGAAGAGCCGATTAAGGTTTTGGCTCGAGAGGTTAAACAATTAAGAAACATGAGTATAGCTTTGGTGAAAGTGTTGTGGGAAAAGCATGGTGTGGAAGAGACTACATGGGAACCAGAGGAAGCTATGAGGAAACAGTACCTAAACCTATTTACCGGTAAGATTTTCGGGGACGAAAATCACTAAAAGGGGGAAGAGTTGTAACAGCCCGAATTAGGGGCTAAACGGGAAAGTGGTTTTGAAACCATGAATTTGATGTTTAAAATATTATTTCAATTTAGTTTTGATGTTTATTGGGTGTTTGAATAAATATGTGAAATTTTGGGTGTGTGAATTTTATTGGTTGCATGTCCAATTTGGTATGTTGGACTAAATTGCAATATGTGAAAAATATGGGTTTTATTTCATAAGGAACTTGATTGAAATAGGTTTTGAAATTAGAGGTCCTTATATGGTAATTAGGCTTTTTTTAACTTAGTTGGACAAAAATGCCTAAGGAAGGGTGTAATACTAAAGGTTTTTAATGAAGGGAATTTTGGTTATTAGTTAATAAAAGAAATAAAATGGGGAAAGAAGCTAAAATTGAGTGTCCATCTCCCTCCTTGGTGCCAAAAATTAGAAGCCTTCCATAGCTAGGTTTTTGTCACTTTCAAGCTTGGTTCAAGGTACATTCAAGCCCCATTTTTAATTCTCTAAAGTAGTAGTGATAGCATGTGTTTTGGGGCAAAATATGGCTTGAAAAATAGCTAAACTTAGGGCCACACGGCCAGCCCCCACGACCATGTGTATAAGGAGTGTGAATTTTGCGTGGGATTTTCGAAGTTTAAGGACGTCACACGGCCTGGTCACACGGGCGTGTCCCGTGGCCGTGTGACCAAAATGGCATGTGACATCATAAACAGAATGTCCCAGTTTTTCACATGGGGAGGCCACACGGGCATCTCGAGGCCATGTGAAGGACAGAGGCCAAGGACACGGGCGTGTGCTCGGTCGTGTGAAAACTGCTGTAGGTTCGAAATGAAAAATAATTTTTCAATAATTCAACATGGGTAGGGGACACGGGCGTGTGTGACCACATGGCCTGCCTACATGGGCATACCCCTATCTCACACGGGCATGTGCCCTGTATTAGATCAAAATTTCCAAAATTTTTCTAAGTTCTCGGTTTGGCTCGGACCACTCCCAAACCATGTTGGCCTCATAAGCCCATTTTAAGGGTTGTATGATATTTTATGAATAAGTTTTAAATGGGAATAAGAATTTTTGGTTGAATTATGAATGAATGATGGTGATATTGTTCGGTAATGCATTGTGCTTGGGTAAGGTGATAAACCCCGGTAAGGGATGTTACATAGGGTGTTATGTGGGATGGGTGAAGAGAATGGCAAAAATCTGTGGAATTTATAGTGAGAGGAGTAGGAATTAAAGTAGAATTCTTAGAACAATTTAATAATTAAAATATTCTAATTCTACTTAAAGTTAACAATAATTAATAATTAATAAAAATACATATTAAATTATTATTTGCTATTAAAATAAAAACCTATTAAATTAAATATGATTAAATTTAAATTAATCTTAATTCTCTGCAAAGTTGATAATAATCAATATATATTATAATGGATATAATTGTATATTAAAGATTATAATATTTTATTAAATTAAAACATTTATTCTAGATTCCTTTTGAAAATATTTACAAAAAGAGGCATCTAATTTTTAATATTTATGAAGAGAGCAACCAAATTTTGAAAATAGTTCAATTAAGTTCCTAGACTTAAAAAAAATTTGAAATTAAGTTCCAATTTAAAACTTGGATCAAAGTTGACCCTTTTATTTGAAAAACTTAAAAATTTATTTTTCCAATTTAGGGAATAATTTCTCGGAAAATTATGTTAAAATCAATTCACAGGAAAGATCAGAGGAGTCATAAGCGGTCCCGCTTAAGTTCCAATCTCCTAGATAGAATTTATTTAAACATACTAATCCCGAAAATATACCTTAAATCATTTATTTAAAAGAAAATCAAGAAATATTAAATATTCGATAAAACGAACGAGATTTGATCCCGTTTAATTTTATCTCCCCAGTAATGTTTCAAGCACTGAGCATTAACTTGAAAATTACCTCCCTTACCTTGAAGTTCGAAAACTCCGTATCGATAGACTTGGTGAATTGTAAATGGACCAGACCATCATGATTTTAACTTACCTGGAAAGAACCTTAATCTGGAATTGACTAACAAGACTCACTGACCTGCTAAGGATCGATCTGCCAATTGAAGTGTAACCATAGTCGGTCTAACTTCACCTATCCCTAACTTTCTCAATATCGACATGAGCATCATGTTGATACTCGCACCCAAGTCACATAGTGCCTTACCACAATATGTTGTTCCAATGTTGCAAGGTATGGTAAAACATCAAAGATCCTTCAACTTTGAGGGTAGTTTGTCTTGAAGATATGCATTGCATTCCTTTGTCAAGGCTACTGTCTCAAATTCTCCAAGTCTTCATTTTTTAGACAAGATATACTTCCTGAATTTGACGTATTTTGGCATTTGTTCAAGTGCTTCAACCAATAGGATGTTGATATGAAGTTGCTTGAGTACGTCTAGGAACTTCTTGAATTGAATTCCCTGCTTTTGCTGAAGTCTTTGAGGGTAGGGTGGTGGAGGTTTCTTTACTGGAACTGGTTGATTCGTCTTCTATGGCAATTCTGCATCTAACGGTGTTGTTAGTTGATTAGAATTAACTAGTTCTGAAGTTACCTTGTCAGATTTTGCGGATTCTGGTTCATGTGAAACTAGAATTTCAACACTTGGTTGAACTTCCTTTGAGTCTTAAGCATCAACTTGCTCCTTTTCAACATCGACTGTGTTAGGTTCTAGTGTCTTTCCGCTCCTTAATGTTAATGCTTTACAATGTTCCTTCCCTGGATGTAACAGTTCGGTTTAGACCCTAGTTGTCACAGTGGTTTCGGGACCACACATCTGAGGTCAAAAAATATTTTTAATATTATTTTTTATGCTTAAACATGTGTTAAGGTATGTGTGAAAGTTTCGTGTGAAAATTATATTGTTTATGTGATCGATTTGTTAAAAAAAGACTGAATCGCAGAAAATGTAAAAGTTGTGTTCTAATTGATTATGTGTCGAATTGTCATGTCTTATTAAGTGTGAGGTCCTTATGATGCAATTGGACTATTGAATTAATGAATTGACATGGATGGACATTAGATAGTGGAACTTTAATGTTAATGTTAAAAATGGTATTTGATAAGTAATATTATTATTAGTAAAACAAAGTTAAAATTTAGCTTATTTTTGTTGTTTATCCATCGAATATTGAGAAAAAGAAGAAAGAAGCATTTTGTATTAGGGTTCGGCACTTCCTAGCTTGATTAAAGGTTTGTTTTTGTTCAGTTTTTGATAATTTCTATGTTTTTGAGATTGTTGTTATGTGTTCTAGCTAGCCCATGTCATGATTTTTGAAATTTTTAGTGATGTTGAAAAGTGCCATTGATGAATATTTAAGCTTTATGTTGATTTTTGATGAAAAATGAAATATATATGTTTGATTTATATGTTTTGTTAAGTGATTTTGGAAGGAAATGCTATTAAGATATTAAATTGTGAAATTTGCAAAATGCAGTGTTAAAATGTGAAATAAATGAAAGTTATGGGTTGCTAGAAGCTATATGAATATTCGGTCAAGCATGAGTATAGAGAAATTATGTATATTTTGTGTATTTGTGAAATTAGTATTAAAATGCAAAAGTATGAAAATATAAGGGCTATTGTGTAAAAATGCCCTTATTATGTATTTATGGACTAAATTGAATGTTGATGAATAAAAGGGTTAATTTTGATTATATATAGATCAAGAACGAAAGAAAACAGATTTAGATCGGGGAAAATCGAAAGTTGATGAATAGTTGATTTAGTTCGTTTATATCGAATACGAGGTAAGTTCATAAGCAAATAAATGTGTTTTATGTGAATTATATATGTTTATTTGATATTGAAATGCTATTAATGCTGAATGTTCAGAGATGTTAAAGTATCGACAGAGTTGAGATATCTGAAAGCCTGTACGAACCATAAGAATAGTATAGGATACGTATGTCATGACATAGGATTTCCAAGATGTGATATCGTATAAGACCACGTCTGGGACGTTGGCATCGATTAGAGATTACATGTAAGACCATGTCTAGGACATTGGCATCGTAGATGATTTTGTGTAAGACCCTGTCTGTGATAGTGGCATCGATATTTGATAACATGTAAGACCATATCTGGGTATGGTATAGTATGAGCTTTACGAGCTATCCAAGTATCCTTGTCGATTCCGAACGGTTCAACAGGCATTATCGAGAAAAGAACGAGAATGTGAATGAATATTCGATTCAAGTATGTATGAAATCTATGAGTAAATTTGGAGATGAAAGGAGAGTATGAATATGATTATTGATATGTGAAGTACATGAATTTGAAATGTGGTTATGTGCAAGTGAACTATGAATAAGTAAACTAATGTGAATTATGAAATTGCACATGTGATCTAGATGATACTTCCATGGATTAATTAGTTTAACTTTGTTTTATGTGATAAGTTTATTTGTATATGGCTTACTAAGCTTTTGAAAGCTTACTTTGTGTGTGTGTTCATTGTTTTTAGATTATCAAAGCTACCAGGAGCTCAAGGATCGTCGAGGATCGTCACCACACTATCAACCGATATTTTGGTACTTTGATGTTATAAATAATAATGCATGGCATGTATAGGCTAGTTATGTTGTGAGATGCTTTGAGATGTAAATATCATGCCATGTGATATGGCTTGATTATGTTTGAGACTATGGTTGAGTTTGGTATAAGTTATGTGATGATTATGGTGTTTTCATATGTTCATATATGGCCTAATGAAATAATCATTTTTGGTAAGTTTGTTAGGAGTTTGAGTGGTGAATATGACATATTTTGAATTGAGATATGAAGCATATGCATTTGGTATGATTTTGGTTCAGGAAATGGATGCCTTTTGACTTGTAAATGAATGTGCTATTGGTTGATGATATTATGGTTTGAATGGTGCATGTTTTGCAGTTGAAATTGGCTGAAAATGTTGTATAATTGATGCTTGAATTTGGACTTGTAGGGATGACCCTAATAGGTGGCAAATTGGCTATTCAAATGGCTTATTTTTGCCCCCACGAGTAGGGACACGGGCATGTGTCTCTGCCGTGTTGTTCGAAGGCCAATTCAAATTGAGCCTAAGTGCTCCACACGACCTCACACAAGGGCGTGTGGCAGGCTATGTGGCATAAGATAGAGTACCCTACAGGTTTTGACATGGCTAAGCAAACGGCCTGTTGCATGGGCGTGTGGGCCATTTTGAAAGGGCACACAGGCTGACACACGGGCGTGTGGTTGGCTGTGTGACCTAAGTTAGTTTATCCTACACGTTTTCACATGGGCGTGTCCTTGGCCGTGTGACCTAAGTTAGTAGGTATGCCCTGTTTTCCCATAGCTTAGACACATAGACATGTCTAATGCCGTGTGAGGCACACGGCCTGTTCACACGGGCGTGTGACCTTTGTAACTTAGAAAAATTGTTAAGTTTCGAAAAATTTTATATGAGTTCAGTTTAGTACCGAACCTTCTCTAAAGCATGTTTAAGGTCATGTAGACCTTTTAAAAGGGCTACATGTGTGTGCATTGCTATGAATTGATGATGTATAAGTTATGTTTATAAAATGTTCTGAAATGTCTGGTAATTCCTCTTAACCCTAGTTCGGCGACAGATACGGGTTAGGGGTGTTATATTGGATTCCTCAGATTCTTTGTATCACTAGGTAAAGCACCTTATGGTCAGGTTCTGAGTTCAGTTGCAAGCTGGCCATTTAGTTTTCCAGATTTTTCAATGTAACTATTTGCCTTTGAATTAAGGCATCATTCTTGGCTATGTAGGCCTTCAACAAATTTTCTAAGCCGCTAGATGGTCCATCTTGGGATGGTTTCTGAATTTGTTGAGGGAAACCAGGTGGCTGGGTTGGTCTAGGTTGAGCGTAAGTGTTACTGGTGCCAGCCCATTGGTTTCTCCAGGAAAAATTCGAGTGGTTTCACCACGATGCGTTATAGAAATTGGATTGTAGTCCTTGCCTTCCTCGATTTTATTTCTGGTTACCCATGTAATATACGGATTTTGGGTTCAATGGACATTCTTCATGCAAATGTCCTTCCCCACAATAGACACATGCTATATTTTCAAATTGGTTCGGTGGTTGTGCTACAAAACTATAAGACCCATTGGTGGTAAGAGCTTTTAGCATTAATGATATTGAAGATACCTGAGATGCGAGTGAAGTGAGAGCGTCTACTTCATGTATTCCAGAAACTCGCCTTCCTGACACTGCTCGATTAGTTGGCCATTGATAATTGTTTCTGGCAATCCTCCCAATGATTTAATAAGCCTCATTATAAGACTTAGAGAGGAGGGCACCGTTAGCAGAAGTGTCCACTACCATCCTCGTGTGAGCATTGAGACCATTATAAAATGTCTCAAGTTGTATGCAATGTGGGATTCCATGATGAGGGCACTTTCGTTCCCATGGGTCATACAAGGACTCATCATCCATTTGTTGGAAGGCAGTGATCTTGTTCCTCTAGGGGTGTTCAATCAGTTAACCGACCTGAAACACCATTAACCGAATTAATCGACCTTTCAAAAATTTTAACCGTTAGCCAAACCGAAATTTTTCAAAAAAATTAACTGAACCGGAATTTTTTTGTTTAATTCGGTCAGTTAACCAAATTAACTGAAAATTATACATTTTTTATGTTTGGTTAAAATAAGTATAAAATTAACCGAATTACCCGAATTAACCGAATTACTCGAATTAACCGATTTAATCAAATTAACTGAATTATTTTTATTTATTTTTATTTTTATTTTTATTTTTATTTATTAAATTATTTGTAATTTTTATTATTAGGTTAGGTAACTAGGTTGGGTAATTGGGTTGGGTAATTAGTTTTAGTTTGATTGGGTTTATGTTGGATTGAGTTTGAGTGAATAGTGGACTATTTATATATTATAATTTTATTTATTAATTTTTACGGTTAAACCAAAAAAATTCGATTAACCGACCGGTTTCGAACCGAATTAACCGTTAACTGAAAACTCAAAAAATTATTAACGGACCCCCGACCGAAAAAATTCGATTAACCAACCGATTAATTGAATTCGGTCGGTTAACCGAATTTTTTCGGTTTTACCCGAATTTTGCACAACCCTACGTTCCTCAACTTAGCATTCTTGCTAGGCGAGAAATACTTCATAAGGAAAATTTCTGCTAACTCTTACCATGTGGAAATTGAATTCGATGGCAATGAGTTCAACTAAGCTCGAGCTCTGTCCCTTAGCGAATACGGGAACAGCTTCAATCGTAATGCATCTTCGGGTACTCTGGCTAACTTGAAAGAATCACTCACCTCCATAAATAGTCTTAAATGAAGATGAGGATCTTTGGTAGGCATTCCACTGAATTGACCCACTGTCTGAAGCATTTGGAACATGACTAGCTTCAGCTCGAATTGTTGTGCCTCGATTTCGGGTCTCCTAATACCCATATTAAGATCATAAAACACTGGCACGACATACTGTGTAACGCCCCAATTTTTAGGGTTTTTGAATTTTTGCGTGAATTTATTTGTGCATGTCTTGAAGTGCTGAGTTATGTTTTGGGTGTGTTTAGTGGAGCTTTAGAAAGCTTAGGTTTTACTCTAAGGCTTGGTAAAATTTTAAGTTTTAGCCTTAGGTGAGAATGGACTTAAGCTAGGTGGGCTTTTAATTAAAAGTTGGGGTTTTATAGCACCAGAAAGCCTGTGTTAAAGTGGCAAGATGGCGCCACTTATAACACAGGGGGTGGCGTGACATAGCTTGTGAGGAAGCTGAGGTTCGAATCCATTGGTGAGCAAAGAGCTTTTTTTATTTTATTGCATGTGCATGGTAAGAGGTGGACTCCAAGTTAAATTCTAAAGGAAGGAGTTTGAAGTGTTCATGGGATTGATTTAAGGAGTGATAAGGGGAGAAAATTTAGGGATTGAGCATGAAGGGAGAGTTGGCCGAAGGAGGGACTGTTTGAAGTGCAAATTCGGCTAGGGGCTAAGGGCTAGCATTTGCGGCATTTGTTGTATGTGTGTGCCAATTTCTTGTAGGCATTCTTTCGAGATTTTGCAATTTTGGGCATATTCCTTGTTACTGTATAAGTATAGTTTTTTTTAGGTTCTTTCATTCCTTCTTTTTCCCTCTCTTCTCTGTTAAGAAAAGCCAAAAACCTTGTGCACCCCATCCTCTCTTGCCGATTTCTTTCTCTTGGCCGAACCTACTCTCTTCTTTCCTTCTCTCCATCGATTGAATTGATCCCCCTAAACCCTTTTTAGGTGATTACTTCAAAAGCCGAAACCCAAATTTCTTCTAGTCGATTTCTTCTTAGCTAATCTCTCTAAAAGCTGAAATCTTGAAATACTTAACTTCTTCCTTGGTCGATTTCTCTATAGCAAAAGAACCGAAACTAAAACTCTTCTTCTTTTTATTATTTTCTCTCTTGCACTCTCAAGTAGCTGAACCTTGTTATCTATTTTGCAAACATTCTCCCTTTGGCCGAATACCTTAGATTTCTTCTCCATCTTTGGATTTTGAGTAGATCCATAAGAGATCGGGACTTGGTCTAGTGTAAGGCGACTTCTGTGACATCTATTGAATCAAGTAAATTTTGGGTAGGAATCTTTTCTTTCTTTTCGTTCAAGTTGTTAAGTGAAAAAGTTGAAACCCCCTAATCCTTTGTGCTAATCGGTTTAGATCCTTTCTTTGGGAATAGATGTTGGACTCTTTTGTTAACTAATGGAGTTTTATGGCCTTTCATAAGGTGGATCTCCTGGAGGCTAGGGTGGTTAACGTTACCAAGGCGATCTAGATCTGTTGGTGGGATTCGGCAAAGGTGAGTGAATGTTGAGTTTGGGTAATGATGGTCGAATGTGATGGTATTAAAGGGATGTCGATTCCGTTTGATTTCTTTTGGATTATAGCTTAATGATGTAGTGGGTTTGTTGTAGGTTAATCGTGTGTGGAATCTCGACATAGTGCGCAAACAGGTGTGTAATCTACACCCTCTAGTAGCTTAGATCGGCAAAAGCTGAAAAGTCGAAATGCCGAAATGCCAGCATTTCGAGGGCTTACAAGCGTGCGAGCACTTGTGGGTCGATACAAAATCGTAAATTTCAATAAATGGACGGTAAGGGCTGATGTGGGCGTTTTCGTGAACTTACACTGTTTTGGGCCTCAATCGGCCGAAATAGAGCCCAATGGGCTTGCATGCCCATATGGGTGAAATATGGGGTAAGTGATTTCTGGTAAACTGGACATTAAATCTACAGTAATATGTGTAAAAATTGAAACTTAGCGGGCCACAGTAGCTTGTGGGCTCCGTCGAGCCCATTAGGGGTTTTAGGGCCCGATGGCACTATATGAATAAGTGGGCTATTTGAGTCACTCAGAGCGACGTTAGATCTGTTAAAAGGTCGTATTAAGCATGAGACTTAGAGACATAGCAGAATTACCAAAATACCCCTAAAGGGTAAAAATTACCATTTTACCCCTAGATGCTAAATGGCAATTTTACCCTTGTATGCCATGCAATGTTATATTCTGATTTGCATGGGGTTGGGTTATTGATACGGAGGAAATGCTAAAAGTGGCAATGCCATGTAATCTGCCTAGAGGCTCTGCCTCGTATTACTATTCTGGTGGCTTGGCCCCAATATCTGTATTAGTAGCTTTGCTTCGATTGTGGTGTGTAGGGCTGAGTGGGTTGAGTTATTCCCCACATGGTGTGTAGGGCTGGTATGGGTGGTGTGTAGGGCTGGATTGGGCTTGGGCTTTGCATACATGCATATTTATACACACTGATCTGTTTCTGTTATGGGCCAATGGCCCACTCTGTATCTGAAAAGGGCCAAGGCCCAGTTTAATCTATATCTGAATAGGGCTTCGGCCCAGACTGAGGTTGGGCTGATCTCTGACACTGGTTGGGTTAGCCTACACATTGAGTTTTCACAAACTCACCCTCTCTTTTCCAACCATGCAGGTAACCCCCAACCATAGAGGACTTGGAGCTGCGAGGGATTCGGGGTGGCCACGTGATTCATGCTTCCAGTTTTTATGATTTCCTAACTTTACTTTATTTTTAGTTTTCCTTAAATTTTTGTTTTTAAGTTGTAATAAGGCCGTTCGGGGACTTTGTTTTGGATTTTCTTTATTGCTTGTTTTTACAACGGTAGACTAGTTCATATGGGCTTTCAAACTTAATCAAACATTTTCAAAACATGCGATACGTAACGAATGGATAATTTTAACAATGATAACTCAACAATAATAAGATCTTTAAAAGTGGACTTAATTCGAAAGTAGATACTGTTTTTATAAACTAATAGTGTTTCTTAATTACAAGGTGTGGAATACGGTTCTATTGAAATCAACATAATGTTTTATTAAAAGGAGATCAAACCTTAGTCGATTGTCCATGTGACACACCAGATTTGGCCATAACGTTTGGGCCGGGTTTGGGGTGTTTCATACTATCTTAGAGCTCTATCCCTATCATCAGCAATAAGGATAAGATTTTGAGTAGGGTTTGCTCCGTTTCCTTGATTCACATTTTCCAGGTTCATCTCTTCAGTCCTTCTCTGATTTGCTTGTCTTCTTCATTGTCGAAATGTTCTGTCTATCTCAGGGTCTACAAGGAGTAAGTCAATAATTCGGTCAATACTCATAAACACCTGAAATAATCAAAAGAAAAATTAATTAAGATAAAATTGAACGGAAAAATAAACCAAAATGCAAAAACTAACAAATTCACAAATAATGACTTTTAAAAATAGTCCCCAGCAACCGCGCCAAAAACTTGGAATGATGGAAATGTGCAAGTGTACACCGCAACAAGTAATAAAGTGACAAGTAAATGTCGAGTTATCATACCCACAGGGACTGTGAAAAGAATTATTTATGAATGCAACTTAAAACACTTTGGTGAAGAAAAATATTTTGGTTTAAAGAGTTGATTAAAAACTAAGATTTTTAAACTAAGTAAAATAAATGAAAATAAAATAAGGGTTCTAATGCACGATTTCAAAATATGATTTTAATCACGATGACATAATTGTGTTAGATTAATTACATTTCTTAACTTAAAATTATTAAACTCATGTTTATGTTGTGATGAATAAATTCACGGCAACTCAATAATTTGTTAACTTATGACCATACTCACCTACCAAAATCCATTCATCTATTGACTATATCCCTATGTCAATTCAACCGATTAAACAAATCTTAATAGGCAAATATGTTAATGCACATACATACTTATTAAATTAAAATAATCTCTTGTACGTATCCCTATGCCAATTCAAACAATTAATTCAATCTAATAAGCAATAAAAAAGACTACATGAGGTAATAAAGTATTCCTACCTTGAAACAGTTTAATCACAATAATCTTGCAAGTCATGCAAGGCAAATGTATCACCAGATGCTGTTGCTAATTTAACCCTCAGCTACCTTAGATGAATAAACATGCACTGATTAAGTACTGTGTCCATTAATTACAATTTCAATCTGTTTAAATAATTAATTCATTAGCTACCTCACAATTGTAATGCAAGAATAACTTAGTCATGATTTTACTTAATCAAGCATCTTACCGAGGCCTATAACAACATAAACACAATTTTAACAATTTAAACAAACGAAATGCAATCAACCTCACACAAACTACATTCAAGCTAAATTAATTAAATTAACCATCCCAACAACATAAATATTAATATACATGTTCATCATAACAACAACAAAAATTAAAAATGTAGGGAACAAGAATCAAATACGGTGTTTCTCCGTGGCTTGACTAGTTTGCTCCGTTCTTCCTTCTCCGTTGTCCTCGTCAAATCAAGGCTGCTATGAATACTTAATTGCTGCTCCAAATGGCTGATGAATGCCTCTATTCCAAGAGGAGAAATCGGCAAGAGACCAAAGGAATTTGGATGGGAAATGAAGAGAGAAAGTGGAGAGAAGAGAGAAGAGATGTGAATGCTTGAGGTGTGTTTCAAATGATCAGCCTAAGGGGGTTTTCATAGCTGAAGAGGGTTGCTAAAAATAGCTAAAATTAGCAGCCAAAGAGCCTTCCCTTGGCCGGCCACACATGTGGCAAGTTTGATATTTTCAAAATTGCTAAATTAGGCTTGGGGCAAATCTAGAAAGCCACCATTTGTGGAGGGTTTTTTTTTTTTTTACAATTTGAACAAGTCTTCAAGGGCCATTTTGTGAGCTAATTAATCAGCCAAGAAGCTGATTTGGGTCAGCACAAGGAACGATTTTGGGCTGCCCAATACTCAGTTGGTTCGATAACTGGGCCACTTTTCATAATTTATTAATAATAAATTATTTAGCCCAAATTAAATTGGATATAAATTAAAATTAATTATATTATGAATTAATACTCATAATTTTGGACCAACTTAGTTTGAAAAATTAATTTTCCTTGACGCTTCAAATTGCTTCTCGGTTTTGCGCTTCTAGCAGTGTCTGCCGAGTCGTTTTTCGCCATTTGTACGAATCTGTCGAAAATAATCAAAATTAATTATAAAATTAATTAAAATTCAGCATGTTCATAATTTAAGTACAATTTAATTATTTTATAATAATTAATTATTTTCTGACAAGAATTTTACAAAATTTGCATGAATTTGAGTTAAAAATGCATGCAAAAGTGTGTATATTTTTGTGTTTCCAATAACACGATTGGTTGGGAGTCAATTGAATAGATGTACCGGTCAAATAGCACCAACATTGGATTTTCTTTTATATTTTCTCTGGTTTTTGTAGGACATTGTAGGGACAATTTTTGTATGCATTTGACACTTTTCAAGATCCATTAAGAGGTTTTGGGTATATATATGGTAAGAAGGGAACATTTAGATGGTTTTTCTTCCTTCTGTTCTACACTTAAGTTTTTCTTAAGATTAAATATTCTCTTCTTCTTTGTTAAACTAGAAGCTAAGGTTTATAGGGTTATCGGCGGATGCTTCAACCTGCTTGTAAGCCTAGTATCTCTGCATGTTAGGATTTTGAAATAGTAAAGATGTTAAACTGCAAGGTGCATGTTAGGACTCTTTATCCTTTCGCAGATTATTCTCCTCCTCCAATAGTGTGCATTTAGTTTATGTGTCTTTATACTTTTACTTCTCATCCATGACACATGAATTGAGGCTTTTGATTTGTCTTATAACCCCATGATGATTCTGGCGTAGCTGAGCCAAAGATTGTTCACAAGTTTTAACAACTTCCTCCAAGCTCATTACCTTAGCATCATTTTGCTCGCTGGCTGCTTGGAGGGCTTAGCTTATAAGCCCATATTCTACTAATAAGGCGTGAGAAGACATGATAGCTGAGTATTGGAAGAAAGATAGGAGTAGAGAGCTTCTTTAATCTATTAAGGTGCCATGTTTGTAACACCCCTAACCCATTGCTATTGTCGAATTAGGGTTACAGAGTATTATAGTACAATTCGAAACAATCAACATAATATAGAAACAATTATTCAAATTTAAATGCTAACAATCAATTTTAATTTTCATTCACAGCATAAATACATTTACAAGCCTTAAATCTAGCCTAAGAGACCTTAAAAAAAGTTTGGGAACAATTAGGGACAAATTTGAAACAAAATAGGAAATTTTGAAAATTTTGGAAATAGGGATCACACGATCATGTGTCTAGCTTATATGATAGAGCCCAGACCGTGTGGTTCAGAAACATGGTTGTGTGGCCAACTGTGTGCAATTCAAAATATGGGTCACACGGTTGTGTCCTAGCCTGTGTGTCTGCTTGTGTGGGTATTCGAAATAATGTCACACGGTCGTGGCATAGGCATTATACCAGACCGTGTGTGTATTCGAAGTAAGTTCACATGACCATGTCGACAGGCCATGTAACTCTCTGTGATTGTGTGGACCAACCTGCACCTAAAATTAAAATGACACACGACCATGTGGTGTGACTGTGTGCACCTAAAATGCCTTCCCAAAATAAGATAAAACAAAACCCTTTTCTTAGATGCTTAGCCAAACCAAATTCACCCATTTTCATGCTTTCAAAAACCC
Source organism: Gossypium stocksii (assembly GCA_020496765.1). Classification (NCBI taxonomy): domain Eukaryota; kingdom Viridiplantae; phylum Streptophyta; class Magnoliopsida; order Malvales; family Malvaceae; genus Gossypium; species Gossypium stocksii. The sequence continues at coordinate 40,916,973 of CM035623.1, forward strand.
ATTCAAACAAGTCTTAAACATTCCAAAAAATTCAACCTAACTGCCTAACCAATGTGCCCTTATTGACACCTCAATTCATTTGCCAAATCAAATGCCTATCTCACACTAAGCTAACTTGCATTTAAATTCACAATGTACAAACATAGTCACATAACTAACTTACGATTCATTCATACCATTCATGTCTAATTCCAACAATCACACAATATCATCTCATAACAACACCTTAAACATGTACTTAACACTACTCAAATAATTCATTTCATCACATCTATTAAACAACATTTATATTTATCATCATAAGGCAACAACCAAAAGATCAAATGCTTTTACAATCACATCATTAGACCAAAGTACCAAACATATATACATGACTACAAAGTATCGCCAAGTCAAATTCCAAAAATAAACAACATGAACAAGTTAACCAAAAGATCCTAGTACATGCCATTCATAACCAACATCAAAATGACATAAAACATCTACCAAGATGAGAGATGGATATTGTGCATGCTTCGACTTGAACTCCTAATCAACTAGGCTTTTCGTGATCCACTAGGAAAAACACAAATAACATAAGTACATAGTCCTTAGTAAGTTCTAATAACTATAAACATAACTTACCAAATAAAATTACTTTACATAAGACATGCACTATTTCAAATATCACCTATGTATTCATTGATTCCTATTCATATGGCAAAACTTAGATCGTTACTATAATAACCATTCAGTTTGTGTACCTTTCCAATTATTTCTATAACACCCCAAACCTGGCCCAGACGTTATGGCTAAGTTTGGCAATGTCACATTGAAGTGAAATTTCAAAACGTAGTCCTTTTTACTTCTTGTGAAAACCTTTTTAATTAAAACCCATTAAGCCCAATAAAAACCCTCAAATAAGTTAAGATCGTGGTTTTAGAAAACTTGTTCTTTGCAGAAGCTTTGCTCTATAATATATTTGAAATGATGTCGTGATGTTTTGAAAGCATATATCTTTTGTGAAAACTGCACCCTAGTTCTATCAGTTTTAAGATATAATTATATAAAACCCAGATTCAAAGTTAAGAGTTAAGAAAAGGCCTTATTACAACCTAAAAATAGTAAATATAATAATTCAATCCAAAGCAATTTTATAAGTGTGGCCGTCTCCAAGCCCCTCGCAGCACCGAACCATTTACACCTAGGGATTACCTGTACAGTTAAACAGTTGGGTGAGTCTACGAAAACTCAATGTGTAATCCCAATTAAAAACAAAGACATACAGAAACAGTCTGGGCCAGAGCCCATTTCAGTAACAGAATCAGATTGGGCCTAAGCCCGTTTCAGAACAGAAATAATGTGGGCCTTAGCCCCAATCAGTACAGTGACAGAATAGTCAAGCATGCAATAATCCTACCCATCCAGCCTCTACACTCCATCACCGTCTAACCCTACACACCATGTGGGGATATAATATCGACCCACCCACCCTTACACACTAAATAATAGTATCATTACAGCACTAAATAGAATTTGCAGCAAAGCTGCCAGAATGGTAGGCTATAAGCCGTCAGAGATATGCAGCAAAGCTGCTAGAACAGAACACTTCCTCCAATCACATAAACCCAACCCCATGTTATGCAACATACATCAGTGGCATGCTATCACATATTATCATGCATGTAAATAGTATATCTATATAAATAGCATGGCATACATAGTCAACCTTACACCGTATAGGGTCAAATAGACAGTTTACCTACGGGGGTATTTCGGTCATATATACTAGTTTGGGCCTATAAATACTCCTAAGCCTATCATTGAGCCCATAGTCGTCTCGAGCAACTCCTACGACTGAAGTAATGCAAATAATGAAATTGGGCCTAAGCCCATTAAGTAGGCCCAAGTGCGCCCACACGACCGTGTAGCCCACCTAGCCCAAAATTGACCTAGGCCACGTGCACGACATAGCCAGACCAGTCCTACCCACTTAATGGTGAGATTCGCTCATGTGGGGCCCACAGGCCTATTGGCCCGTACGGTCTATCTTGGCCCAAGCCTATGATATCTCCTAGGGTGGCCTTTCTCGTCGTACACCCACATTTTAAGGGCTTAGTTGATCACATGGGCGTTCGTACGCCCATGTGGCCAAAAGCCCAATCCTTCAGCTTTTCAGCTTTTTGACTTTTGCCGTTCTACAGACTATTCGGTGTGAATAACACTCCTGTTTTGTGAATTGTGTGAATAACCCTCGAGCGCTAAACCTACAATCAATCACACTTTACCATCAATCCACTTCCCAATAATATTGTCAACCCTCAAAACCCTTTTTAGCTTACATATTATCACAGAGAAACTAACCCTAACCTTGATTGATAGCAATATAGCTTTTTATCCCTAAAATCGCTTGATTAGAACCACAAGGATGTTGCTTGTCAATTAACTGTACAACAACAAAAGGTTGATTATAGATGAGATTTATGTCCCGTAACTTAACGGAATCAGAAGAACATTCGGCCAATACCAACCCAAGGTAACATATTTCAGTTTAGATCAATCACCACGAATAGTATTACCTTCGGTTAAGAACAAACGAAAAGGTTCCAATCATTTCTGTAGCGCTAGAGAACTCCTTCACCCCTCAAGCATTACTTAAACCCGAATGAACACCATAACCAAAAAAGAAAATAAGAATCAACATTAGAGAAAAGAGGAGCAAAGCTGAAAAACAGAGACATAGAAACTTACCAACTGATATTTAGCCAACAAAAACCGATTAAATGATAGGGAAATGAGGATAGAATTGAGAGAGAGATGAGTATCGGCAATTGAAGGAGGGAAAAAGATTGATGGAATCAAAACAAAATTTGGCTACAGAGGCAAGGGGTATTCGGCCTAGACAAAAGAAGAGGAAAAAGAATTGAGAAGGAGAAGAAGGTCGATCAACCAAGCACACTATCGCAAGGCACCACCAAAATAAGTCCACCAGAAAAGTACTATTTGGCCACCAAACAAAAATATTCAAAAAGGCAGAAAAGAATAAAAAGGTAGAAGTTATCGAAATGGAAAGCAACCAAAGCATAATTTTGGCACTATGGGAAAAGAGGTCCTGTGACCGAATTTGCACAATGGGGAGTCCCACATTCGGCCAACTACCAACACTCCCCTCAACCTCCCATAATCCACTCCTACAATCACTCAACCTACTGATTTGAATCTCTTTCAAACTCCTCCAGAAATTTGCTAGCAACAAACTTATTCAAACTTATTCAAACTCTTAGTGTTTCGGTCAACCACAACTTCCTCCAATGGCCAGTAGCAAAAATAACCTCCATTTGCACAAGTAGGGATTCGAACCTCAAACCACTAGCACACTTGTAACGCCACTTCTACTAGACCACATTGCTTCTTGTACATAAATCAGTCACAATTAAATATAAGACCTAAACGTTAGCTTTCAGATCAACATAAGAGCAAAAATTAAAACTTTTACGAAAGTAAGGACTTGAACCTAGGCTTCTCTAACACTCCCAAACACACCCAAATCATCTAGCCAATAGAGCAAACAAGCAATTTGTATCAATTCAAGCAAAATTAAAATCTTAGCATTTTTGGGGTGTTATAATTTCATTGTTTAGAGGATGTTGTAGTATCTTTCGACCATGGTTTAACACAATCTGAAGTGGTGCCATAGTATCTTTCAACTATGGTCTTGATTCATTCACATGTAATGCCAAAGTATCTTTCAACTATGGTCTTTCTCATTTCGAGTATAATGTAATGATATCTTTCAAACATGGCGTTTCTCACTTCTCAAGTCAATGAATCTGATCACCAAATTTATGGATATATATCAATTTGCATCTAGCAGCAGAATAAATTAACTTTAATTAAATTATGAACTTACCTATACCAAAACGACTTCTATCATGAATCGATGACTACTTTGCTACTTTGGTTTTTTTGCGATTTGTGTCCGTTTGAGTTGTTTCTTGATATATATATATATATATAAATATTTTTGTTAAATTAATCCAATTCTAATACATAAATAATTAGATTTATACAATTAAGTCATTCCATTATAATTTATAAAATTGCCCAACATTTTACTTTCCATGCAACTTAGTTCTAAATCCCAAAATTACAAATTAATTATATTTAATGAAAAACCATGCTAGTCGATTTTTATCTAGTCCTTACTCATCCTACTTTTATAAAAAATTCACTAAAATTCCATGAAACTTTTTTTACTTTAACAATTTAATCCTTAAACATTAAAGTCATTAAAAACTACTTTACAAAATACTCTTATTTAACAACCAAGCTTAATAATCTACTACTAAAATTTAAGAACTCTTCAAACTCATCAATGGCATAATTCAAAATGTTTAAGAGTTGTGGGAATTGATCCTTGGGTTAGCTAGATTAAGCTAAAATAAAATAAAAAACATAAAAAAAAGGGGTAGAAATTACATACCATGCATGAGTTTGAAGCTTGGTCGAATGCTTGGTTTTTACTTCCATGGAAAAATCGGCTTTACTAGGAGAATAAGGAAGATGACAACTATTTTCATCTTTTTTTTATGTTAATTTATTACTTAATTACCATTTTGCCCTTATGATTTTAACTTGATAAATAACAAAATATGTCCATAATTTTCCACCATCTAACTATATGGTTTATTTACCAACTAAATCCAGTAATTTACATTTCCATAGTCATTTAACCCATTTAACTAATAACAACTAACATATGCATTTTTTTTACTATTTACTCATTTTTGACTAATTAACTATCTAAACATGAAAATTTCCTAACTAAATTTTATTATGACCCTAATATAACTTCATACATATTGAATAAATAATAAAATACTGACTCACTTGTCGAAATTGTGGACCTAAAACCACTTTTTTCGACAACACTAAAAATAGGCTATAAAAACTCTCCCTCTCTAAAGAAATTTTTGTCACTGAAAATCTAATAGGTTCGAGTATTGTAATTTCATAGCTTCTTTCGGTTCCCAGGTAGCTTCCTCGATTCTGTGTCAGTGCCAAAGAACCATAACTAAATCTATGTTTTTATTTCTCAATTCTCTGATTTCACAAGCCAAAATTCTAATCAATTTCTCATTATACAACATGTTAGGCTGTATAATTCTACATCGACTAGCGAAATCACATGTGAGGGACTAGATCTGTACCGTCTCAACATCGACACGTGGAAAACATTATGAATTTTCTCTAATTCTGACAACAAAGCTAAACTAAAAGCTACCAGTCCAATTCTCTCAGTAATCTCATACAGGCCAATGAAACACGGACTAAGCTTTCTTTTTTGACCAAAATAGAGAACTTTCTTATAGGGCGATACTTTCAAAAATACTCTATCGCCAACTTGAAATTCAATATCTTTTCTTTTCAAATCAGCGTATGATTTCTGACGGTCGGAAGCAGCTTCCAAATAGTCTCGTATTACTTTCAATTTTTCTTTAGTCCCATGAATTAAGTCATCACCTAAAAGCTTTTTCTCACTCAACTCAGTCCAATATAATGGAGTTCTAAATTTTTTACCATGCAAAGCTTTGTATGGGGCCATTTTAGTACTCGATTGGTAACTCTTATTATAAGCAAATTCAACCAACGGATGAATTTTTTCCCACCTATCTTCAAATTCAAGAATACAACAATGAAGCATACCTTCGAGTATCTAAATCACACATTCAGACTGGCCATTTTTCTGTGGATGAAATGTTGTACTAAAATTTAATTTAGTGCCCAAGGCTTCGTGTACTTTATTCTAGAATCTAGAAGTAAATCACGAATCTCGATTAGAAATAATCGACATCGGCACACTGTGTAGTCTGACGATCTCAGAAATATACAATTCTTCTAGTTTCTCAAGTGTATAATATGTGCGCATGAGAATGAAATGTGCAAATTTAGTCAGACAATCAACAACAACCCAAATTGCATCCTTCTTTTTTGGAGATAACGGTAACCCTGACACAAATTCCATGGTAACTCATTACTATTTCCACTCTGGAATCATAACAAGCTGTAGCAATCCCAAAGGTTCTTGATGCTCGACTTTAACTTGCTGACAAATCAAACATTTCGATACGAATTCTAGGATCTCTTGTTTCATACCTGGACACTGGTACATCTATTTCAAAATATTGTATATTTTATTGCTACCATGGTGAATTGAGTAACTACTGTTGTGAGCTTCCTACAAGATCTTTTGTTTGACTTTAGAATTCTTCAGAGCACACAATCAATTTTGAAAATAAAAACTATCATTTATACCAATGTAAAATTTTGAATCTGGTAATTTTCAAATCTGTTATTGTTTAGCAACCAATTCAAGATCATTTTTCTCAGCTTCATGAATATTTTGTAAAAACATTGGTTTAGCTTTTAATTCAGCTAAAGTGGAACCATCACCAATAAGCATCAGACGAGTATTCAAAGCTTTCAAAGCAAATAATGACTTTTGACTCAAAGCATCTAGAACAACGTTAACTTTTCCAGGGTGATAGTCAATAATCAAATCATAATCTTTTAATAGCTCCAACCATCTACATTGTCACAAATTCAGTTCTTTTTGGGACATCAAATAGTTCATGCTTTTTTGGTCGGTGAAAATGTGGCATTTTTGTCCATATAGATAGTGTCACCAAATTTTTAAGCAAACACAATAGTTGCAAGCTCCAAATCATGCATTGGGTTATTTTTCTCATGTAGTTTCAACTGTCAGGAAGCATAAACTACAACTTTACCTTCCTGTATTAAAACACAACACAAACCAATAAGCGAAGCATCGCTATAAATCACAAATTCTTTATCGAACTCTGACTGATCGAAGCTCTACTGAAATTTATCTGACCAAACAAACTTTACATCTTTCTTAAGTAGCTTCAAAAAAGATAAAACAATTATTGAGAAACCTTTAACAAAAAGTCTGTAGTACCCGGCTAAACCTAGAAAACTTCTGATTACAGTGACATTTTTCGGAGGCTTCTAAATCAAAATAACTGATATCTTACTCGAATCCACTTGTATGCCGTCTACCGATACCCCATGTCTCAAAAATCCCACTTCTCGAAGCTAGAACTCGCATTTACTAAAATTTTCAAATAATTATTTCTCGCACAAAGTCTTCAATATAATACTCAAATGCTGGGTATGTTCAAAATCTAATCCCTCGAATAAATCAATATATCATCTATGAAAACAAAAACAAACTTATCTAAATATGACTGAAATATTATATTCATCGGATCTACAAATATAGCAGGAGCATTCATTAAACTAAACAGCATAACTAAAAATTTCATAGTGTCTGTACCTGGTTCTGAAAGTTGTTTTTGGTACATCTAAATCTTTAATTCGAAGCTAATAATATCTAGAGCGAAGATCGATTTTTGAAAATATTGTCACACCTTTCAGTTGATCAAACAAATCATCAGTGTGGGGCAACGAATACTTGTCCTTGATTGTGACTTTATTAAGTTGCCGGTAATCAATACAAAAACACATCGATTCATCTTTTTTCTTAACAAATAACACAGGCACACCCTAGGGAGAAACTCTAGGACAAAAAAACCTCTATCTGTCAACTCTTACAAATATGCTTTTAATTATTTTAACTCAGTGGTGCCATTCTGTATAGAGAAATCAATATCGGAGAAGTTCCTGGTACTAATTCAATAGCAAATTCAACTTCTCTAACTGGTGGTAACGCTAAAAATTCTTCTAGAAATACATCCGTGAAATCACAAAAAGTCGAAACTAATTCCAACTTTGATTCTAAAGCTCTGGTATCTAACATATATACTAAATATGCCTCGCACCCTTTTTGAACAAATATATGATTTGTTAAAGCAGAGAAAATATTGGTGGCACTATATAATCTATTTGATTCAATTCTGATTGTTTCACCATTCTGGCATTTCAAAATAATCTGCTTTCATCTATAACTCACAACCGCATCATGTAAAGTCAACCAATCAACACCAAGAATCACATCAAATTAATCAAATGGCAATAACATCCAATCAGCCAGATAGTTTCAATCCCGAATTTTTAGTGGGAAATTTTTACAAACTTTATCAACTAACACAAATTGACCTATTGGATTTGATACTTTGACCACAAATTCAATTAACTCTACTAGTATTTTTTTATCCATTACTAATGCACTGCATATGTACGAGTGTGTTGACCCCGAGTTAATCAAAGCATAAATAGTAACATCCAAAGAGAGAATGTACCAACAATCACATCAGATGCTGAAGCATCTTTCCGAGCTCGAATTGTATAAGCCCTAGCTGGTGCTCGTGCCTTCGATCGAACTGTAGTGTCATTCATACCACTTCGACGAACTCCTGCATTTTCGCTATTCTGCAGTAGCCTACCTTTAGAAGTCACATTCCCTAATCGAACATTTTGAGCTTTATCCCTATCGGATCTATCTGGGCAGTTTTGAAGGAAATGGCCAAATGAACCACATTTAAAGCATGACCCTTCCTTTACTTGGCATTCTCTAAAATGTTTCTTACCACAATGTTAACAATCTAGCTTGTTAACATTACAAACATTACTACCAACACTAGCTATTGGGGTAGCCTGAGGTCTCGAGCTAGCTCATTTCCCTTGATCTCTCTTAGAAAATTCAAATGAAGCTAATGTACGACTTCAAATTTCTTTCATCTTCTTTGGAGGAGAGGAGAACGATTTTCCTAGTTGTCTTTTACTTGAGTTCTGAATTTCTGAATCTGCCTTTTTCTTTAATTTGCTAAAATCTTTCGCTTTCTGCGCCCTCTCTACTAATACAACAAACTCTTTCAACTCTAGTATCCTAACCAACAATTGGATGTCTTCATTCAAGCCCTTTTCGAATCAAGTACGCATAAGAACTTATGATGGGATGCATTCCTGGGCATACTTACTGAGCTTAACAAACTCTGTCTCGTATTCAGCTACAATTCTATGACCTTGCTCCACGTCAAGAAACTCTTTTTTTTTATCGAGATATCGCTGACTGACATATTTTTTTCTGAACGCAGTTTGGAAAAATTCCCAACTCAAATGATCTTTCAGTATAACCACTGTCAACGTGTTCCACCATTGATATGTTTCATCTTTGAACAATGAAACTACACACTTTAAGCATTATTGGTATGTAACGCCCTGATTTTCGAAATTTTTCGGGTTTTGTGAATTTTAGTGAAGTTTTAAAATTTTGGTGTTCTGAAGGTTGAAAATGTATGTACATGTGTTAGTGGGCCTTTAGAAGGCCCAAGCTTAAGTTAAAACCCGGTAAAATATTAAGTTGGATTTTCAAGTGAAAGGGGACTTGGTTAAGTGGGCCTTTAAGAAAAACCGTGTAAAATATGTCACAAAGGGAGCCTTGGTAGAGTGGCAAGGTGGCGCCACTAAGCTCCTAAAAAAGTGGCGCCTAAGTGGGTATTCAAGGACAAGGGTTCGAGTTGCAAGGTAAGCGTAGTGTTCTTTTTAATTTTTAAGCATGTGCCGGGCATGTGACTATTTTAAGTAAGAATTTCGGCAAGGGCTTTTAGGGACTTGGGCCGATTACTCAAGTGTGATATTAGGGTTATATCTTTTTTTATTTTTTGTCATAAGAATTAGGGTTAGCCACCTTAGGAATTAATCTTGTCTTTTACTGTCAGAAAAGCCGAAACTTGCCTCCCTAGAAAGCTTCTAGTCGATTTCTTCTTCTTCACCTCTACCATTATTTTCTTCACTTTTCTTTTTCCTCTTTGATCTCTTCCCTAGCCGAACACCCTCCTTACTCAGATCCACTCTTTCTTTTGCTTCCATCCCTCTCAAATACAACCATAGCCGATTGCTCAAAGTGCCAGAAATCCCGAAAACTGCTTTCTTTTGCCGAATCTTTCTAAGCCAAATTACCTCTCTTCCTTTCACATGTTGTGGCTGATTACTACATCCTCTTGAGCCATATCATTGTCGACACCATCACTCAAACTCATAGCCCAAATCGCCATCTTCTTCTCTAGTTGAAAAGCCGAAATCACCATAGTTTTAGGGAGATAGCCGAATTTGCAGATCTCAGAGATAAGGGTTCTACTAACGTTTAAGGGTCAGATTTACATCAGATCTGCATAGGAATCGAAGAGAAATTGTTGGTAAGTGCTTAATACCTCAGATCTGTACATTATTTCATGTTTTGGAAAAGCCGAAAGTCCCTAAAGTTAGGGAGATTGTCGATTTGGACTTTTAGTAATTCAAAGTGGTATTTTATTCTTTTTGAGTGATAGTTAGCGAGGAAGGTGATCAAGCAAGGAGTTGAAGGCATCAGTATCACCAGATCTAGATCTAGTGCATCTAAATCGACAAAGGTAAGTTTTCATGGCTAATAAGGGTGTGGCCGAATGTGGTAAGGGATTTTGGTTGTAGTTTTTTGTAGACCTATTGATTAATCACTTAGATAATGGATTGTAGGAACGGACGCATAGGAAATCTCGTCAGTGGAACTGCAAAACAGGTGTGTGCTTCGAACACCTTCATTGTTCAAATCGGCAAAAGTTGAAAAGCTGAAATGCCGAAGTTTCGGCATTTTGAGGGCTTGTGAGCGTGCGAATGCTCTCAAGTTGGTAGGGAAAATTTAGATTTGGAACCGCCACTGGTAGGAGAGTTTACCGCGAAATTTTGGGCGCTACGGTAGGTTGGGCCTCGGTGGGCCAAATATGGGCCCAATGGGCAATTTGGGCCCATTTGGGTAAAAATAGGTTTAAAGGCAATAATATGGATTGCAGGCATAAAAATTATTAAAACAAGATAATGGATTGGAAATTAAGGCTTAAATGGGCCTAATGGGCTAAAATGGCATGGTAGAGCCTATTAGGGGTTTTAGGGCCTAAGGGCTAAAACTGATAAACTGAATTAAATGAGTTTCTGTAACAACCACTGTAGTAGTAGAGGCTGTAATAATAATAAAAACTATAATAAGAGAACAAAATTACTGAAATACCCTTAGGATGAGAAATTACTGATTTACCCCTAAGAATAAATTACCATTATACCCCTAGGGCTAAAATCGACTGTACTGCTTGATATGACTGTTACTGCTACTGCATACCATGATATGTATCTGTTGCATGGGTTGGGTTTTATTATTGGAGGAAGTGTGAGTGGCACTGCCACGTTACTGAAAGGGGCTATGCCTCGTACTGTTTCTGAAAGGGGCTTTGCCTCGTATACTGTTTATCTGAGTAGCCATGCTGCAACTGTGGTGTGTGGGCTGGGTGGGTCGAGTTATTCCCTACATGGTGTGTTGGCTGGTACGGGTGGTGTGTAGCGGTTGGTGGGTTGAGTAGTCTCCCCAGTTGGGTTGCATTCATACTGTTATACTGTACTGTTATGGGCCTATGGGCCAAACTGTTATCTGAATAGGGCTTCGGCCCAGTATCTGTTATAGGGCTTTGGCCCAGTATCTATAATCTGGATAGGGCTTCGGCCCAGTATTTGACTGAGACTGGTTAGGGCTTAGGCCTAGTGGGCTCGAGCCAATTTGGGCTTTGGATGGGTTCTGCACACACTGAGTTTTCCCAAACTCACCCTTCTCTTTCCATCCTTGCAGGTGAGCCCTAAATCGTGACTTGGTTGCTGAGAGGGATTCAGAGTGGCCACGAGGACTGAGCACGGTTTAAAATTAGTTTTACTACTTTATATTTCTAATTATCAGTTTCTACTTTTAAATTTGTTTATGGGTTGTAATAAGGCCACTATGACTGTTTTATTTGGGGTTTTCAAGTTGCTTTACTTCGATTACAAATAACACACGTATTTTCAAAAAGTAAATGAACGTTTTCTTAACCAACCTGTTACTACAAAAGACTAAGCAAGATAATAAGGTTAAAATGAATCGCTTAACAAATGGGATAGATATTAAGTTGAAGAATTATTCAAACGGGAATTTCCAAAGATCAAGCATTGCTTTTCAAACTCACCATCGGACTTAGTAAATAGGGCGGCGTAGGATAGTCTAGGTGATGTAGCACACCGAACATGGCCATAACGTCTGGGCCAGGTTCGAGGTGTTACATGGTAAAACATGACAATTCATCAAACACTTTCACAGTGTTTTCTAACCAGAATTCAGCCTTTTCTAGATCATCCTCGACTTTACCATGGAACTCTTTAGCCCCTAATTTGCAAATTCTATCAATAGAAGGCCTGTTTACAAATACATTTTCTAATCCTTAAGGAATATGAGGATTCGATTGGGGTATAGGAGTGGGTGGAGGTTGTTGAGCCATCGGATTGATTCACATAAAATCAGTAAACCACTCTAAATCATTTGGAAGAAAGTATCACGTGCCTCATTTCCTTTTTTAATTGACAAAATAATGATCCAGAAGTCAAACTCAATTAAAAGAATCATGAATTACAATGTGACAAATTACTTTGTTGCAACTCTGATTGGCCCACTTAACTTCCACCTTTGTGAATAGCTCTATTGTTTTATGAATCTCATTAGTACGATGACCAATAATTGTAATGTCTTCTTTGCATTTTTTGAACTTGTTAGCAAGATTGGCACAGTCTGTTTCAAAAATAGCATTTTCAACATTAAGAGAACAAGCAAGCTTCATACCCTCCTCAAAGGCATATAACTCCGCCTATTGTATCGTCATGAACTCATCCTTAAAGCCACCACCACCAATGACAAAGCCATTACAATCATAGATAATCACTCCAAAACCCATTTTGTTGTTTAAGACAGTAGCTTCCATATTTATTTTCACGAAACCCATTGGTGGCTTCTTTCATTTTTGAATAGTAATGGTTATTGGAATAACAGACTTATTCACCATATTATGAATTAGAATATCATGACTTAGAGTTCTTACCCTCTCCCATACAATCTGGGGGCTTCATCTTCCTTTCCATAAAAGATAAAATTGTTGCGATTGTTCCAGCTGTTCAATAGCGTCGTTATACAATCTTTAAATACTTTTCTATACAAAAAAGGCATAGCATCTTCAATCCAATCAATACAGTAGAGGTATTCTTTATCAAGGAGTCTACCATTTAAATTGCCAAGGGTAAGAATGGCACGAGTAGTAGGGCAGTCTTTGAGAGCGTGAATAACTATTTCAGTACTTGCACCACACCTTGAACAATCTCCCCTAAAAGCCTACCGAATGGAGGAAATTTTTGCATTTGTGAGAAGTAGGTCATGACCTAATCTCCATACAAAAACACGTATTTTAGGGAGGGTTTTGAGCTTCTAGATTGTTTACCAAAAAAATCTATGCGGACCAAAACCAGTTTGCTTAAGAATGAGCCACGAGTAAGTTGGCTTTATAGTGTAGAAGCCATGGGTAGTATGAAACCATATCATTCTATCATTCGGGCCATTGGAGGTAATGGGTAAATTACAAATTTAATCCCCCACAAAATCACCAAAAAGTTCATGGACCCTCTTCTTGCTCCAGCTAGGAGAGTTATTAATCCACAAGTCATGAACCATTCTTTTAGGGATTGTTGAAGTAGGGAAGCAAAGGGACTCACTATTCACACCTTTGAAACCCCAATTATGATCACAAATTTTAATGTCGTTTCCATCCCCTACTTTTCTGTTGAAACCATTTTCAAGGGCCTTTTTTGCTGTAAAGATGCTGGATCATGTATAGGATGGTTTGTTAACTTTTTTAGGGTGGAAGAGATCGCCATTTGGGAAGTATTTCGAGCTAAGCACCCGATAGCATAAGGTGTCTTTAAGAGTAAGGAACCTCCAAAATTGTCTGAAAAGGAGTGCCAAGTTCAAAAGTCTTAAGTCTTTAAAGCCAATCCCTCCCATGCCTTTGGGCAAACATACTTTGTCCTAAGTAAGCATTGCCCAACATTTCCCTTTCTTCTTGCATGCCCACCACAAGTGGCATACCTTTGATAGCATATCCTCTATAGTACATTAAGAACAATCTTTTAATCAAAGACTTGAGTATTGCTTTCAGCTTCATCGAAATTAACTCGGTTGGAAAACATCTATTATCTATAAAAGGAACAAAATCACATTAAGTCAGGAGGCATCACATTATCATAGGTTCTAAAATGGCATGTATTTCTAGACTCCATACATGCTATGTTCATCCAAGAATTGTCTAAACTATAGCTTTAATACCACTAAATGTAACACCCCTAACTCGTCTCTATCGTCAGATTAGGGTTACAGAGCATTACCATACAAATCAGAATAATTAACTTCAAAACAGATCAATAATTCCATTTAATATTAATCACCAAAAACTCATTACAAACCTAGCAAACATACACATTTGGGGCCTTAAATCAAGCCTTCAAGGCTCTAAAAGCAGTTCGGGAACAATTCAAGATTAATTTAAAACTATTCAGAGAATTGGGGAAAAAGTTAAAAAAAATTTGAAAAAATGGGTCACATGGTCGTTTGGCTAGGCCGTGTGTCATAGCCCAAACCGTGTGGACATTCGAAGTTAGGACACACAGTCGTATCCTATCCTGTGTGTCCACCCGCGTGTATATACGATATTGGGTTACACAGGGTCTTTAGGCCGTGTAACTCTCTAAGCCTTTGTGGTTCACCCTGTACCTAAAATTTAAATTACACGGCTATATGGGGTGATAGTGTGTGGCATACAGTTTTGTGACAGCCCATGTCTCAGGCTGTGTGCAACTAAAGTTTCTCCTAAATCAAGTCATTCCAAGCCCAAAACTTGCACACAAAGATTCATCAATCCAACCATCATTAAAATATATAAAACATACCTCAAAACATCTATGAACATTCCAAAATCACTTTCAACCTATTTCTAACCAATATGTTATTCAAACAACACCTCAATTATCATTCTATTTCATTCGCTCAAACATGCATTATAATCAGAACATTTATTCCTATGATCACACCATCACTAAACCATTTCTACCACATATGAATGAACATAAATCACAAAATTTTCAAGGCATATTAAGATGATCCAAAGTCACAAACAAATACATATATTTACATAGTTGTGAAGAATATATAATATCGGTAATGACAATATATCGCAAAAAAATAAAGAACACACAGATTTTACGTGGAAATCCTTTCGGGAAAAAAACCACGGCCAGAGGAGAAGAAAATTCACCATGTCGAATTCGAATCAATTATAAGAGGAATAGACTATGTCTATTTATAGGCTTGTAAATCCATATTCTAGTAGGATTGAAACACCTTATCCTAATCAATATAAAATAGATGGAGTTTAATAAGGTTTAAAAAACCTTATTCTAAAATAAAATAAAAGAAGTCTAGTTCTATTTGGATATTACTTTTATTTTATTTTCCATCATATTTTATTTAAATAAGAATTTGGATCACTTAATCCACCTTGACACGAATTCTCAATGAACAAGTTTTTCATCGCGAACTTTCAATGAACAAGTTCTCCACCTCTTCCATAAAACCCCTTAAGGGTTTAACTTCAACAATGAACACCAACCAAGTCTAAGCAGTGCTCAAACTTGGTTATAGGAAGTGACTTAGTCATCATATCTGTAGGATTTTCATGAGTACTAATTTTGCTCACAACAATATCACCACGAGCAATAATATCACGAACAAAATGATACCGAACATCAATGTGTTTTGTTCTCTCATGAAACATTTGATCTTTTGTAAGAAAGATGGCACTTTGACTGTCATAAAATACTGTATTGATTTGAAGGTCTTCATTGAGTTCACTAAATAGTCCCTTTAACCAAATAGCTTCTTTACAAGCCTCAGTAATCGCCATGTACTCAGCTTCAGTGGTAGACAAAGTGACTGTAGTTTGCAAAGTGGCTTTCTAACAGATTGCACAACCTCCAATTATAAAGACATAACCTGTGAGAGATCTTCTTCTATCAAGGTCTCCAGCAAAATCGGCATTAACATACTCAATGACTCCATCTCTAGTTCTTCCAAACTATAAGCAAACATCAGTAGTACCTCGTAAGTATCTTAAAATCCATTGAACTGCTTTCCAGTGTTCTTTACCAGGATTCGCCATGTATCTGCTAACTGCACTGACTGCATATGATAAATCTAGACGTGGACAAACCATAGCATACATGAGAGATTCCACTACACTAGAGTATGGAGCATGTGACATGTACTCAATCTCATCATCTGATTGTAGAGACAAAGCTGATGAAAGTCTAAAATGAGCTGCTAAATGAGTACTAATAGGCTTAGCACTCTGCATATTGAACCTGCAAAGAACTTTCTCAATAAACCCTTTCTGACTTAGGTACAATTTATTTTCTTTTCTATCTCTGAGAATTTCCATACCAAGTATCTTCTTTGCTGATCCCAAATCTTTCATCTCAAATTCTTCACTTAGTTGGGCTTTGACCTTTCTTATCTCTCCTTTATCTTTTGCTGCTATCAACATGTCATCAACATAAAGGAGTAGATATACAAAAGAACCATAATTGTTTTTCTTATAGTAAACACAACTGTCAAAGCTACTTCTTTTGAAATCATGACAAGTCATAAAGGAATCAAACCTCTTGGACCACTGTCTTACTGACTGTTCCAAACCGTAAAGGGACTTTTTCAGCAGGCAAACATAGTCCTCTTTTTCTGAGACTGTAAAACCCTCTGGTTGTCGCATGTAAATATCCTCCTCAAGTTCTCCATGCAAAAATGTAGTTTTAACATCTAACTGCTCAAGCTCCAAATCATACATGGCCACAAGACAAAGCAAAGATCGAATCGAACTATGCTTCACAACTGGGGAGAACACATCTGTGAAGTCCACTCCTGGAATTTGATTGTAACCCTTTGCAACAAGCCTTGCTTTATATCTAGGTTCTTCAACTCCTGGAGTGCCTTCTTTCTTTTTATACACCTATTTACAACGAACAACCTTTTTACCATTTGGAAGTTTTACAAGATCCCATGTTTTGTTTTTGTGGAGTGATTCCATCTCCTTTTGCATAGCAAACATCCACTTTTCTGAGTCTTCACAACTAACTGCCTCAGAATAATTAGATGGCTCTTGATTTGCTTCTACATCTTCAGCCACATCTAAAGCATAAGCAGCTAGATCAGCCTCAGCATACTTCTTTGGAGATTTAATTTCTCTTCTAGTTTTGTTTTTGGCGATAGAGTATTGTGGTGAAGAAGCAACTTTATTCTCAATTTTTGTACTGGCTTGAGGAGTTGACTCTGTATTAATCTGATGCTCCACCTGCTTTTGATTTTCTTTATTGGAAGAATCTTTAAGAGATAAGTTAGGTAGCCTAGCAGCTTCATCAAAACCAACATCTCTACTAATTACAACTTTTCTATCTTCAGGACACCATAACTTATACCCTTTAACACCAGTTTTATAACCAAGAAAAACACATTTAATGGATCTTGGTTCCAATTTTCCATTATCAACATAAGCATACACAGGACACCCAAAAATCTTTAAATCAGAATAGTCAGCAGGGTTACCAGACCATACATCTTGTGAAGTCTTTTTTTCAATGGCAATAGATGGAAATTGGTTGATCAAAAAACATGCAGTAGAGGCTGTTTTGGCCCAAAATGACTTTGGTAAGTTGGCATTTGACAACATACATCGAACCTTCTCCATGATCGTTCTATTAATTTGTTCTGCAACGTCATTTTGCTGTGGAGTATGACGAACTGTCAAGTGTCTCACGATCCCTTCTGACTTGCACAGTTTATTAAACTCATCAGAACAGAACTCTATGCCATTGTCTGTGCGGAGGTGTTTTATTTGTTTCCTATTTGTTTTTCAATCATAGTTTTCCAAGACTTAAATGCGGAAAACACATCCCTTTTCTGCTTCAAGAAGAACACCCAAACTTTTCTGGAAAAATCATCAATAAAAGTTAGCATATAATTAGCTCCACCTCTCGAAGGCACTTTGGATGGCCCCCACAGATCAAAATGAATATACTCCAATGTTCCCTTCGTGTTATGGATTCCTCTAGTGAATCGAACTCTCTTTTGCTTCCCAAAAATGTAGTGCTCACAGAACTTCAGTTTGCAAATTCCTTACCCATCAAGAAGTCCTCTTTTGCTCAATTCTGCCATACCATTCTCACTCATATGCCCTAGGCGCATATGCCAAAGTTTAGTAATATCATCATTTGACAAGGAAACGGAACCGACAGTTGCATCACCAGTAACAGTAGAACCCTGCAAAACATATAACTTGGCAGTCTTTCTCTGCCCTTTCATCACAACAAGGGAACCTTTGGAAATTTTTAAAACTCCACTTTCAACTGTGTATCTATACCCTTTTGAATCAAGAGTACTAAACAAAATTAAATTTCTCTTCAATTCTGGAAAATGTCGTATGTCACTAAATGTTCTGACAACTCCATCAAACATCTTAACTTTAATCGTTCCAACACCTGCAATTTTACACGAAGTATTATTTTCCATCAAACCGGCACCTTCAGACACTATTTCGTAATTTGTAAACCAATCTCTATTAGGACTCATGTGGAAGGTGCAGCCCGAATCAAGAATCCACTCCTCGTTTACTTTAGAATTGATGACTGAAGCGACTAGAAGTTCACCATTGTTGTAGTCTTCTACAACATCAGCTTCACTGGAAATTTCTGGTTGTTTTCCCTTTTGATTCACAGCCTCCCCTTTGATCTTATTTTGTAGCTTATAGCACTCAGATTTAATTTGCCCTTTCTTCTTACAAAAGTTACAAGTTTTACCTCTGTTTGAAGACTTCTATCTACCCTTAGATTTACCGCGAGGATTCCATTCTTGTGTCATTCCATGATCATCATCAGCATTCCAATCTTGTCTCCTACGAACAATGAGACCCTTACCCTGAGGGTTGGTTTTAAGAACAAGATGCTTCATCTTATCATACGAGGTTAAAGAATCATAAACCTCATCAACTATGAGAGACTCGCGACTATATAAAATTGTGTCTCTAAAGGTTGAATAAGAAGGGGGCAACGAACAAAGTAGAATCAACCCTAGATCTTCCTTATCATATTGAACCTCCATGGCCTCCAAGTTTGAGAGAATTTCTTTAAACACTGTTAAGTGTTGTGCACAAATGCACCTTTCTCTAAACGATAAGCATATTTGTTCCAGCCTTTTCCATAATCCAGCAGCAGTCTTCTCCTTCATCACATCTTGCAAAATTTCGTTAGACAAATGCAGATGTAACTGTGTTAATGCCTTTCGATCCTTACGCTTCTTCTCTTCATCCGTTAATGTTGAAGATATCTTATCTATCCCTAGCAGGGCTTCCACTAGATCCATCTGTGCAAGAACTGCTTGCATCTTAATTTGCCACAACGCAAATCTGGTGTTGTGATCCAACAGTGGAATTTCATACTTCAAAGACGCTATTACCGTGATCGAGATGAAAAAACTCGGAAGCTCTAATACCAATTTGTGAAAAATATATAATATTGGTAATGACAATATATCGCAAAAAAATAAAAAATAAAGAACACACAGATTTTACGTGGAAACCCTTTCGGGAAAAAAACCACGAGCAGAGGAGAAGAAAATTGACTATGTTGAATTCAAATCAATTATAAGAGGAATAGACTATGTCTATTTATAGGCTTGTAAAGCCATATTCTAGTAGGATTGAAACACCTTATCCTAATCAATATAAAATAGATGGAGTTTAATAAGGTTAAAAAACCTTATTCTAAAATAAAATAAAAGAAATCTAGTTCTATTTGGATATTACTTTTATTTTATTTTCCATCGTATTTTATTTAAATAAGAATTCGGGTCACTTAATTCTAACAATAGCCATATTAACATATGCATAAGTTTGGTAGCAATTCAAACATACCAACTCAAACAACAAAATACCAAGTGGTAACTAACCTATACATACCAAATAACCATATCAAAACATATCATACAATCATCTTCTTTCTGCTCACATAAAGGCATGCATAGTTACTATCATCTCATATGAATACACATCATTTATAAGTCTTCATCCAAAGATATGAAAATAAATTAACTTGGCACTATTTAGAAATAAACCAATTACTAAGACTACACTTATAACCCTATTACATGCCATTTATAACCATTTGCCAAAATAACCAAAATTTACCAATATGGATTGTTAGATAGTGTGATCGTGCTCTGACGAAATTTCCAATCGATTGAGCTTTTCGATGACCTATAGAAACAGAGAAATTAAATAGATAAACAACTATAAATGATTCCATTAGCCAATATTTCCTTTTCCTATACACAACACCTCACAAGATTAGTAAGTAAAGCAATGCACATATAAATTTAACCAAACAAAGCATATAACATCCCAAGCTTTTTAAATCATCAATCACTTTCTTCATATACTATGTACTTTCATTTTCATTACCTTTCACACCTCAAATTTTGTATATCATACATAATATAGCATAGTAAATCATTGTATATACCTAATAATAATTTAGTTTTTATATATCATCCATCACATATATATATATATATTTCACATTCTACGCATTTGAGTCCACATAGTTAGTAGATAATAAGTAAACATAACATATATTAAGAAATAATTTCATGCTAATTTCATCTGTCAAATGATGAATTCTCATCCTTTTCATTGCATATGTGTATATCCATCTTTCCATTTCATTTGAACATTAGTACGTTATGTTTTTAAACATACCTTTCCATTAACCTTTACTTACTAGTTGAACCATATAAAATAACATTGGATACTCGGGAATGCTTACACATAGTGTGCCTTTTTATGTAATTGTAACATTTCCTTTCCATTATTGCCCAAACGAGCTGTGAAATGGGCCTGCTCACACGAGCTGTGGGACAAAATGTTAGCTACACGATGCTGCTCACACGAGTTGTGGAGTATCTGCAACAAATGCAGGATGTTAGTCATCGGTAGGACATTCAAGACCAGCACCCGAAACCATATAACTCTAATGACATGTCATTTATATCCTAAGTATTCACAAGGTTCAAACAGGACTTTTACATCTCAAATCCTTTATTTCAATCGCATTATAACGTTTCTGTATACCATTATGAATTTCACATTTATAAATTACAACATTAAATCAACTAACCTTTCAACAATATCCATAATATTAATTATCAAATCAAGATTATAATTCACATAATTATACATAGTAACTCATTTAAAACATTATATAAAAATAATTTAACTTTATACGAACTTACTTGTACCAAAACAATGCTTTAACGTGATCTAACGACTAATCCTCAATTTTGGTTTTCCCGCGATTAGTGTCCGTTTGAATCATTTCTTGATCTAGATAAATATTTTTAATCAATTAATCTCTTTCCAACATTTAAAATAATTAATTTAGCTTATAACCTTAATAATAAAAATTTACAAAATTTCCCTCAAAGGTTATCTTTTATGCAATTTAGTCCCTAAACCTGAAACTTGCAAATTTACCATTTTTAGTTAAAATTCATGGTAGATAATTTTCAAAGGGTTCATAATCAGCCCATTTTTATCGTCATTTCACAATTCTTACCTTGAATTTTACTATTTCTACAATTTAATCCTTAAACATTAAAATGATCAAAATCACTTAACAAAACTTGTTTATTTAGCAACCAAATTTAATAATCCACCATCAAAATTCAAAACACAAGCTAAATCTATCATGGTAAGTCCCTAAACTTTTAACAACTTTACAAATTGACCCCAGGCTAGCTAGATTAAACTAATACAATAACAAAAACATAAAAATCATTTAAAACGGAATGAAAAACCCTTACATGCAATGGAACTATGCTTGACCGAATGCTTCCTATCCTTTTATGGAGGTTTTGGTTATGGGGAAGAAGAAGAACATAAAAGAAATTAAAAATGTTGGCTTTTGTTTTGTTATATTTGTTTTAACTTAACATTGTTTTATTAATAATAACATATAATTAGTTAAAAATAATGCACCAACCGCTTATACCAATTGATTTTGGTATATTTGCCACATAAATCCTTATGACTTTATAAATTTAACTATTTAACACCTTCATCTAATAGAATTCAATTTTTGCATCGTTTACTATTTAGTCATTTTCACCTAATTAACCATCTAAACATTAAAATTTATTAACCATATTTTAATACGACCCTAATAACACTTTGTAAATATTTAATAAAATATTTACGAGCCCGATTTATAGAAACAAGGTCCCAAAACCTCCTTTTCTAAAACCACTTGACTTTAAGGATTTACCATTTGAACATAAATATTCGTTCAAATAGCATAAATTGCCATTATAAAAATTTATTTTTTACTTGCAAATATTAAATAATAATATTTATGAACTCACTTGTCAGATTTATGGCCCCGAAACTACTGTTTATCACACCACTAAAAAATGGGCTTTTATAGAAATTTTCGACTAGCATTGCCAAAATGCAAAAATCTCAATTCTTACTGTTCCCTTTTCTTAAAATTAATTCCAATCATCTAATCTCATGTAAGAATAATTCCAAACCTTCAAACCACACAAAATTGCTCAAATTCATAGTTTTAAAAATTTGACACATGGCCCCTTTTTAATGAAAACTTAACAAAACCTTTGAATTCTTTAACTGGGGTGGCAACCCTAGTATAAAAACTAGGTTAGCCGCCTTCTTCTCCTAGTAGAAGTAGGGGACTTGTTTTTCTATCATATAAGTATTATTTGTATTTCACTAATTCAATCGGTATTATTCTATCTCTCCCTATTAATAGATGGCACTAATATAGCTAAAAATACAAGTTGTACATAACTTTGAGATATTTTTATTCTTTCCAAAAATACCCAGAATTTATTTTCCAAGTATAAATTCAATTTTTGGGAAATATTAAATTCTATTAGTTTCTATACAGAGAGATTTACTTTCCAACTGAAAGTAAGAAAAGTATTTCTAGCTCTATGTTTGATTCGTGATTGTTCGAGCCCACATTCGAAAGGATTTGTGGTACAAGAATAGCGAATAAGGTCACTAAGTTGAAAGTCGAGAACATCTAGATTCGTCTTGCACAAAGCACAGATACTTTTTGGGAAAATTTTATTGCTATAAATATCACAAACCGACTCAGTTTTCAATTTCTTAATTTTTCGCTATTTCAAAAAACCATTTCTAAACCAAATTTTTCTCAACAATTACATGATAGATGAAAAATAATTTGTTTTGTGATAAATTAATTGATTACTATTTCATAGTAATTAGCTTTTCATGAAGGAAGATGTAATGGTATCATAAGATAAAATAGGATCATATTAAGAGAATGGATTTATCCAAAAGAGATTAAGGATATCCTATGAGGATAACACATTTATGACAAGGTTATTGGATGAGCATTAATTGAGTAGCTTTTGTAAAGGTATGTAATTAAAGAGAGTGACAACTCTTGAAAAAAGTTATACTTCAAGCCTCTAGATTGAATTAATTTTTTGTAATTAAGTAAATATATTTTCATTTTTATATATTTTTAAAACATTGCATAACAAAGCTTGGATTGTGCTATAAATGTTATTATTTGTTACTTTTATTATTGGGGAAGAAATGTGTTGGTTGCGGTTGGCATGAGGTGAAGGATGAAGAAGAGAAGAGAAAAAAGAGTAGGAAAATGAAGATAGTGAAATATTGTCATGGCAAAATGTTGGTTAGATTTCCAATAAGAATGCCATGGAAATTCCAAGAAGATGACGCAGCATTCAATCTACGTCACTCTCAATCAACTGTACCTGTACCTGATAAACTACCCTGAAAAAGAGGAAGCAAAAGGTGTGTGCTGAAAGGGAGGGACATACCTTATAAAGGAGGAAAGAAAAAAGAAAAGAATAGGGGATCTGGAGAGAGAGAAGAATTGGAAAGCATTTTTTTCTCTCTACACCAGATTCTATGAAAAATCTTAGAGAAAAAAGAGAGGAGAGGGTAGCAGCTTAAATAGTAGAGTAGTCACAAACGTAAGGAAGGGAAAGAGAACTTTGCCCTGGATTTTGCATCAAATCTCATTATTAAAGTGAAAGCTGGAGTAGCGAGAGCTTCCTACAGTTTTGCCTTTATTTTCTAATTTGAAATTTATGATTCATAAACTTAATTGACGAAGTCGAATGGTTTTTTTTTTTTGGATTTGAATGTCCAACCCATGAGCTAAATCACATTGGGTTGGAATTATTTGGGTGAATTTTTATTATCTGTAATGCCCATGGTTTGATTTTGAGTAGATTACTATTACATTCAATTTGTGATTATTTTAAATGCATGCATGAAAACTCTAAACATAGATGATTGTACGTTATGTTATTAGATCTAATTTAATTCTAGAAAGATTAAATAGATTGAATTATTATCGGATGATATAGGCAAGTATTCGAAAGAATATTTGCAGCACTCTAGATGTAAAAGTTGCAACCTGCATAGGGAAAGGAAGAACAAATTGTATATCATTCTAGAGTTCTATAGACACACAAAAACTCAGAATGATAGCTTAAAGTCTGGCTCTCAAAAAAAGTAGACTGTTGTAGTGAGTCCCTTAGCAGTAGAATGGTCAAGATTTTGTCATGGCATTATTCTTATATAAAAATAAAGCCTAACTAATTCCAACCTTTATCATTCAACAGTAGAAATCTTCCCCACTTTTTCTTTGAGAATTGCCACAGTATTTAAGTTTTCCTAGCATATATTCATTCATAATTGATTTTGTTAAGTCATTTATTAAATTTCTTTATCAATTTGTCATCAGTTTCTTTTACGCAATTTAATTAGTCAATTTCATAGTAATAGCATAATCAATTATTTTAATAAATTCTGATCGCTGTGGAGACGATACTCACTCATCACTTTATTACTTGACTCGACGTGTATACTTGCACATTCGCATTACAGATTCACACGTGACAAGTTTTTGGCGCCATTGCCAGGAATTGACAACATTTGTGAAAATTTGGTATGTTATTATATTTTTTTATTTTTATATCCTAATTAGTTGTTTTGATTTTTTTATTTTTTGGACTTTTTTTTTGGTGCATGAGTAGAGATATTTCAACAATTGAAGAGTATTCTTTTTATCCATAAATTGAGAGAACATTGAGAAAAAAGGAGAAAAAAATTACGAGAAATGAAAAGAATTAGAAATGATCATGTTAGAGAAGAGCCATTACATCAGGAAGGAAGGTATGTTGTTTTTCCTTGAATAATAGATGATAGAGACAGACCCATCAGAGAACATGTAGTGTTGATCTTAGATGATCTGAATCCAAGAATTATCAGGTCGCATATTCAAGCTCAACATTTTGAGTTAAAGCCAATGTTGTTTCAAATGTTACAAAATGTAGGGCAGTTTTGTGGATTGCATACTAAGGATCCACAGTTGCACTTAAGACTCTTTTTGGAAGCCTAGGATTCATTCAAACAGTAGGATGTTCTTAAAGATGCCCTAGAATTAAAGTTATTCCCTTATTAATTGCGAGATCGTGCCAGAGCATGGTTAAATGCATTACCATCAAGTACAGTGGCATCTTGGAATGAACCTTGTCAGAGGTTTCTGTTGACATATAATCCTCCGAACATGAATGTCAAACTGAGGAATGATATTACATCCTTTCAGAAATCTGAGGATGAAACATTATATGAAGCATGGGAGCAATTGAAAGAGTTAATCAGAAAATGCCTGATGCATGGTTTTCAACATTGGACACAAATGGAAATGTTTTTTAATGGATTCAATGAGCATACATGGATAGTGGTTGATGCAACTGCTAATAAGACTTTGTTCGCTAAATCATATAATGAGGCATATGAAATTCTAGAGAGGATAGCAAATAACGATTATCAATACCCCAATACAAGAGTAGGGACTGGCAAAAGATTTTTTGGAGCAATGGAACTTGATGTGATTACTTCCCTAACAGCTCAAGTATCATCTTTAATGAATATGATTAAAGCACTAAAAAGAAAAGCTGTAGTGCAGGAAATAAAAATAGCCAAGTTAGCATGCGTTTACTGTAGAGAAGATCATATTTTTTATGAATGCCCATCGAATCCAGCCTCAGTTTATTATATGGGAAATTTTAATCTCAACAATAACTCATATTCCAACACATATAATTTGAGGTGGAAGCAACATTCCAACTTCAGTTGGAGTAATCTAGGGGTGGGAAATTCCAGTAATGCTATTGATAGAATGTTATCGGTACACCCCCTAGATACAATCAACTCATACCACGGCAAAATGTTTCAGCTTCGAGTTCTTCATCGATGGAAGATCTATTGAAGGAATACATGGCCAGGAATGATGTTATCATTCAAAGTTGCATATTTAAGAGCTTTAAAGATTCAAGTGGGGTAAACTGCCAAAGCATTAAGCTCAAGACCGCAAGGAGCACTGTACAGTGATATTAAAAATTCACAATCTCAAGGAAAGGAACAGTGCTAAGCCATTACGCTCAAAAGTGGTACGCAATTATCAGGAGTTGTTAATGACACCATTATTGAATAATGTGGTTCAAATTTCACAAATAAGAATAATTTAGAACAAGTAATGGAGCAGGCTACAAAGGAAAAGAGTAACCAGAAAAATGTTGAAGCAGATTTATCTTGTAATGCTAATAAAAATGCCACAACATAACAACATCAACAAATGGAAGGAAAGCTACCGCCACCTTTCCCTCAGCGTTTCCGAAAATCTAAGCAATATTTTCAATTCAAGAAATTCTTGGAAATTCTGAAGCAATTACATATCAACATACCGTTGGTGGAAACATTGGAACAAATGCCCAACTATGTGAAATTCATGAAAGATATCTTATCAAAGAAGAGAAGGTTCAGGGAGTTTGAAACTATTGCTCTCACTGAAGGATGCACATCAATGTTAAGAAATAAATTGCCACCAAAACTGAAGGATTCAGGGAGTATTACTATACCTTGCTCTATTGGAAACCATAATGTAGGCAAAGCATTATGCGACTTAGGTCCAAGTATAAATCTAAAGCCTATGTCTATTTTCAAGAAGCTGGGAATAGGGAAGGCGAGACCTACAACTATCACTTTGCAATTAGTTGATCGTTCATATGAACATCCAGTAGGTAAAATAGAAAGCATGTTGGTAATAGTTGACAAATTTATTTTTCCAGTAGATTTTATTATCCTGGAATGTGAGGTTGATAAAGAGGTACCAATCATACTTGGGAGACCTTTTCTAGCAACCGGTAGAACATTAATTGATGTACAAAATGTGAATTAACTATGAGAGTTAATGATCAGTAGATAACTTTTAATGCTTTCGATGTTATAAACTGTGCAGATACAGATGAAGAATGTCATGCTATTGAGATTGTTGACACAATAGTTCAGGAAGAATTTGCATAATTTTATCACAATAATTGTAATAATGATGTAAACTCATTTGAGTTAATTGAAGCAGAAATGATTGAAGAGCTTGGTGAACTGATGAAGGATAAGCAAATTGAGAATGGATCAAGGCGAAGTTTTGAATCATTAAATTTTATCGAACCATTCTTTTAAACCTCTTCGGCCATTCATAGAAGATCCTCCTATGTTGGAATTGAAGGCTTTGCTAGCACATCTGAAGTATGCTTACTTGGGAGATAACAGCACATTGCCAGTAATAATTTTTGTGGCATTGACATTGGATCAAGAGGCTCAATTATTGAAAGTTTTAAAGAAATCTAAGAAAGCATTGGGATGGATGACTACGAATATCAAAGGAATCAGTCCAACAATCTGCATGCATGTAACGTTGGGGTTTGTGCAAATGTACATAGTCGTTATCAAGTAATAAGTAAGTATCGAGTTATCATCTCCAAAGGGATTGATTTGTGTTAAGTCACTTAATTGTAAAATTATAATAACAACTTGGTAAATAAAAACACAATATGGTTGAGAAGTGATGATTAAAATTAAATATATTTAACTAAATGTAACACCCCTTATCCGAGTCTGATGCCGGGACGGGGTACGAGGCATTACCATACTTAATCATACTTGAACACATAAACTCGAGCCATAAAATTCATTACTATTTAAAAAAACTTTTCATACATCCCCTTAATATCCTTATCATGGGCCTACGAGGCCCAAAACATACATCAAGAGTGGTTCGAAACCAATCTGGGAACTTTCGAGCACTTAGAAAAATTTTGTTCAAAACAGGGCCATACGCCCGTGTGAAGTGGAACACGCCCATGTGGGCAGGCTGTGTGGTCACACACGACCATGTCCCTAGCTCATGTCGAATTTATTTTCATTTTGAACCTACAGGTGTTTCTACACAGTCGAGCACATGCCCGTGTTCATTACCCGTGTCCCTTACACGGCCTAGACACGCTCGTGCTCTCAACCCGTGTGACTCTCTGACTTTTCTCAAGGGACAAATGAGTTTCACATAGCCAAAGCACACGCTTGTATGCTCTACCCGTACGCGACACAGACTTAGCAACTTTAGATGCAGGGGACACACTGTCTATTAACACACCCATGAGGCTGACCGTGTGTCACACACGGCCTAGGCACACGCTCGTGTGCCCACCCGTGTGGACAATTATAGGCTATTTTCCAAGCCCTTTGCCACCTTGAAACTTAACTAGCCACAAGATCCAATTCAGTATCACACAGTATGACATTTATAAGCATAAGGTACTCAAAACTTGAAGCATTCACATGCCACCATTGCAAAATTAATCACACATTCTTCAATAATCAATCCTCTTATTTAATTGTGCAATTTCATACTAGCACAAATGACATTCACTTTGCTAATTTAACTTAACCATATTAGCCCTTTTTCTAAAGGCCATTACAACATATCTTGAGTAATACCAATAGCCAACACATTTGGCTACCCAAAATGACACATAACCAAATGACAAAGTTTTCTCTACATGTCATACTCAAAATAGCTAAACTAAACTATACCAAAATGGAAGGCTTGATAGTGTGACTTCGAGCTCCAAGTTTTAATGATTCCCGAGCTAACTTGGCAAGACTACAAGGAAAAGGAAAGAGAAAGGGAGTAAGCATAATTGCTTATTAAGTTGCATAAAATAAAATAGCAACATGAATCATGGAAGTAACATTCTAATAAAACATCATGAAATGTCATATAATTTCTTATTACAATAACATGGCTTACTTATGCTATTTCTTACAAACACATTCATAACATTTCATATTCTTACTTATGCGTTTCTCATCATTATACTCATATCATTATGTGATCATTTTCTTATAACTTAGTCATATACACCTGTATCACTCACCATAAAACTTTAGTCTTTCTTTTTAAATTCATTAGCATGGATACTCTTCTCGTTAAAGTACTTAGAATACCGAAGAATACCCGATTGTCATTCTTATGATAGGATGCCAATGTCATATCCCAGATAGGTCTTACATAGAATCTCAAGTCGATACTGAAGCCATATCCCATATATGGTCTTACACGAGAATTTAGATCAATGTCGATGCCATGTCCCAGACATGGTCTTACATGAGATCGAAAACTGATGCCAATGCCATGTCCTAGACATGGTCTTACACGGAATCTTTCATAGATGCCAACGCCATGTCCCAGACATGGTCTTACAGGGGATCTAATTCTCATTTCTGTGCCGACGCCATGTCCCAGACATGGTCTTATACAGGACCACATGTTAATGCCAATGCCATGTCCCAGACATGGTCTTACATGGGATCTTGGTTTGGTGCCGATGCCATGTCCCAGACATGGCCTTACACAAGACCTACAATTTCTCATGTTATGACTACGGTATCCATCTATTCCTTAACTTTTAACCGGGATTTCTCACCTATAACTTCGTCTTTCTTGAATAAATTCATATTTATCAGATTCATGGAAGTAACATAAATTCATAAAAAATCATCACAATAAATTGTCATAATGCATAAAATTAATTTATTGCATACAACTTACCTTGGATCCAAAATGCGAGTGAACGTTCGATTTAGTCCACCACCTTACTTTTCCCTTGATTTTGATCCGGGCTTTGTGTTTCTTGATCTAAAATGAAAAATTAAGCTTATTTAATATTAACATTGGATAAATAGCCCATAATTGACACTTTGGCAAAATTTATAATTCTTCCCTTAAACTTTTTAATATTTGTAAAATGGTCCCTAGGCTCGTATAACGAAATACACTTATTTTCTTGGTTACCCAAGCCTAGCCGAACTTTATTTGTGCTCATAACATCCCCTATTTCTCATCAATTCACACTTTTAGTACACATTTTCTTACCTTTACAATTTAGTCCCTATTAAGGATCTTCACAAAAAATCACTTAGAAAAAGATGTTTACTACACCTTAAACTTTCATAGTCTACCACTAGGCATCAAAATACTTGCATGTCATGCATGGGTATATTTTTGAACATAAACCCTAGCTCAAATTAGTGGTAGAAATAGCTAGATTAAGCTACAAGGATTTCAAAATTACAAAGAGAATTGAAAATGGGGCTAAATTGCACTTACTTGTGAGCTTGGAAATGTCAAAAACCTTAGCTATGGAGACGTAGGAATTTCGGAACCCTTAGAGAAGAAGATGGACACATTTTTGGTTCTTTTTTCCTTTTTATTTCATTAATTAACCAAATGACCAAAATACCCTTATGTCCTTTCTTTAGAAATTTTTCCTTCCATGGGCATTTTTGTCCATAATGCTAATAATAGGTCTAATTGCTAAATAAGGATCTCTAATAATTTTTCTAATTCTTTCTCATCCTTAAAACTTCTAGAAACTCATATTTTACAATTTTTGCAATTTAGTCCTAAATGACAAATTAATCACTATTCCATAAAATTTTCTTCATGAAATTTTCTCACTATTATGCAATCATGTCATAACTCAAAAATAATCATGAAATATATTTTTCTACTTCGAATTTGTGGTCTCGAAACCACTATTCTGACTAAGCCCTAATTCCGGCTGTTACACTAAATGCAATGATCCCTAATGCAATTTATACTAAATATGCAACTATATGAATGAAGCATATTTTAGTAGAATTAAACACAATTTGCAGCAATTATAACATAAATAAACTAGGACAATTACTTTAATTAAACTCAATTTATTATCAACATGCTTAATAATATTCGGAAAGACATTCTATGGAAACTCATCTTTCATGAGTTTGGAAACCACATTAAGTCCTTTCGGAATCATTTACTTGGAAAATACGCATTTTACTAATCCTTATTTACTAAGGGTTTCTTAGTATTCATGTGAGGTAACAGGGGCATGTCAGGTTTGAAACAGTTTAATCATGCAAATCTAAAAACTATGTAGATAACAGAGCTTGGTCAGAGTTGTTATGCAACCTACAATTTAATCGGGTCAGGATTTAAATTGAGCTTGCACATTTCAATTATGTGTCCATTAGCCGTCGTCTGGTCAAGATCGCTCAGCTAATTTAGGTGCATTTTAATCACATATGAATGAAATACAGACTTGATTTTAATTGAAAACATGATCGATTGAGGCACAAACATTATAAGCATGAATTTGATAAATATTATTTAATCAAGGCAATCATCCTAGCTTAAATAAAATGAAGCTATCATTGTTGTAAACAAGAACAAAGAACACATAGCAAACATTTTCAGATTAAATTAAAGAAAGGAAAGACTAAACCCAATTCAAAGTGGTTATCACCCAAGACTCTAAACGATAAGGGCTCCTTCATTCCTTCGCTTTGCTCTTACGCTGATGGCTCTCCAAGGTGGTCAACCAAGGGCTCTTTAAGAGGTTTAATTGCTAAAATCTCTATGAAGAGATGATGCTAGGTGTAGGGAAATGAAGAATGCTAAGAGAATTGAGAGAAGAAAGAATGATGATGGATGAGGGATGATTGATGAATAGTGAAATAGGGTCTAATTTATAGGTGAGGGAAGGAGAGTAGTTTGCTAAAAGTAGCAAAGTTTCATCTCTTCAAGCATCTTCAATGGGTAGCCAGCCATGGATTGAGGAATTTAAGTTGATTTTTGCTTGATTTTTGCTCAATTCAAGTGCCACAACAACTCAGGACTGAGACTCGATCAAGTGCAAATCTTCGGGCAAATATCTTATTTCTTCAACATTGCAAAGATCTTGTGCAATTAAACAAAGAAGTGGTTTATGTAAACAGCCATGTGTAGCTGAAAATTGGGTTGACTTGGTCTCCAATTTGGATGGTTTTGTCATCCAACAAAGCTATCAGACCTATCCAAAATAAATCAACAAATTAGAGGACCAAAGAATAAAATTTATCCAATTTAATTAATTAATTAAAACCCAATTTATTAATGAAATATTTTAAAATGAACTATTAAATATAATTTTATATTTTTATTATTTAATTTAATCATGCAGGGCCTAGTTTGTGTCTTAAAAATATATTGTGTTCAAATAAGTATAATATAAACCATTTTATGCATGAAAACTATATAATAAAGCATAAAAGCATATTTTAATAATTTCTATGTCCTATTTTCATTTTTTTTCTCTCATTTCATTAATTTATTAAACGATTACTTAGTTTTAACAATGAATTTAAGTAAAAAGGTGAACATTGGAAAAATCCTATATATTTTTTAGTTTACACACCCCCAAACTTAAATCATTGCTCGTCTCGAGCAATGTTCATGCACAACAAAAGGTCTTACTAAGGAAAAATTGCTAATAATGCAAGAAGCATCAATCTTTGTCCTATAATCATGCATTAATAACTGTATGTTCATAGATCTTTTTTATTAACAAGTAATTCATATGCAAAGATTTTGAGAATTTTATGCTAAGTTCAAGATATGCCAACATGAATCATGGTTTGTATGTATGTCATAGCCATAGATAACATTCTTCATTCAACATAATTTCTTATCAATCAAGCAAACAATAGTAAGGCTTATTTATGATCTTCATATGTTGAACTTAGTACTTCCTCTCCACTAATGTATGTGACATAATCATCAAATCAATAGGTCTTTTATAAGGTTGTAATGGGGCTTAGTTAAAGGTACGAATTTTAAGAGATGAGACATTTCGGTTCCAAAATCTTAACCTTTAACTTTATCTTCGATTCCTCAAAATACAACCTTTTTCTTTAAGTGAAGCTTTGGAACACCCCCAAACTTATTTTGAACTCATGCTCATACATTTTTATTTTTGGAGACTGAGCAAACTTTTCTTCACTCTTTTTTTTTTTTTAAATATGAACACCTACATCATTTTGAAAATTTCCTCAATTGTTGATTACCAAGACAACTTTAGTTAAAATGGGTATATAAAATTAGGATAACTTAAGAAGATGGTAACGTGGCTTATAATGTAGGTTCATTGCAATAAACCAGCCTTAAGCTCAAAATTATAGTTTCAAGCATCTAATATCATAAGGTTGGCTTGAAAAGGCTCAAACGATCCAAAGAAATAGTGCCTATATCATTTTAGATTTTTATGTCTCCTAGTATTTCGCCTCAAGAAAGTTACTAAGTCAATTCTAAAGATATAACCCTTCATGCATGTCTAATCTCAAGAGAAACTATGTCTTCATGGCAAACATTACCTAAGACTAAGATCATAGAAGCATTCCATTTTTCATGATAACATGCATTCACTCAGATAGAATCAACATTCATGTTTGTATACAAACTATCTCATTAACAAAAAAAATAATTTCTCTAAACATTCTTTTATTAAAAGATACTTATGAAAGAAATGAGTGAAACATACTTGAAAATTTTAAAAATTTGAGCAATTTATTTGCCTTACCCCCTTTAAAAAGAATAATGTCCTCATTGCCAGAACAAAGTAATGAATGGAAACTAAACACCAGGTAGGATTGTAAAGAAAGAGAGGTGAGTCATTAAGACTGCTTAAATACCAAGTCTTTCCTAATAACCCAATCCTAGACATGTTCATTCCCATTACCACATCACTTAGTCTTTTTCTTTCTAAATAAGTGTTTATTCATGCTTGCTATGTTTTATTCAGTAGAAATTAAATCCTAATTATGAAAGAAATAAATTCCTAAAGACCTAAAAATCGTCAAGTAAATAACAAGACAAGAATCCCTCCTTTTATTTGTCTGACTCATTCCCATTGTCTTCTTTAGCTCCATCTCCACTTGCATAGTCAGTATCTTTCATCCATGTCTCAAAAATAGCACCTGCGAACTTAGGAACAAAAGTGTTAGATATATTCTTAAAAGTATTTTGAATTGAATCATCTCTAATTTTTGCATATTTCCAGTAAGTTTGTTGTTGATTGTGCATGAACTTGCACATATCTATCATAATTGAGAACTCCGATTTCTTTAAAGTACTTGTAGAAGTCGGTATTGGAGTTGAGAATTCATGTTCAACACCTAGCTTGATTGTTTCTTCTTTTGGCTCAACCCTAGGTTCAGGGTTTGTAGATCCTTTAGCTAGTTTAGGAATGTTAGGTTCCTTATCAGATTCTTCTTCTTCAGTGTCTATAACTGAATTACCTTTAGTTTCAATTTCATTTGTTGACTCCTCGGTATCTGGCTCAGTTAGGTCTTCTTGCTCACCTTGATTCAGCTCATGCACCCTCTCTACCAACCTTTCAAGATCATGATTTGTAATGCATCCTTAAACATATTGCCTTTTCAAATTTGCTTGTGTTTTAACATGGGCTCTTAAGCAAAGTGAAGTGATTAATGATGGGAAATAAGCACTATGTGAGATAAGCATAAAACTGTAGCGGACAAATAAAACCATACATTTGCTATAGGTTTTAGGTATTCCCTTTAGCAAGAATGGCTCCCATACTTTCTTATAATCCATTGGGATTCTGGATTTGTCACAACATCAAGCACTTGTTGAAGAAAATCCTAATTGATATTGTTCATCAAAAGGTAGTACTCATATTCTTCAACATCGGGTAAGTTAAACAAATCATTGATGGACTTAGAAGTAAAAGGTACATTTTTCTCTTAAATGATGACCTAAGTAGCATCTTGTGTAGTCAAACTAGCACAGAACTCTTGAACTAGTTCATCACCGGGAAGTGAACGAGCATCGCAAAATCATTCCCACTTGAGAGCATTGATATTCTTTCTAATAGGTATAAGAACAACCATCAAATCATTACTCTTCAAGTTAAAATCTTTTTCTGGCATCGTAGGTTGATGCTTGAAGATTGAATCAAATCTCTCTTTCACTTCTTCATAGATTAAAATCAAGTTTTAAGGAGTAGTCTTTGACATCTAGTTCTTTTGTGAGACATGGTATCTTTTCCCAAAATTTTGGCAAAATTTCTGCATAAGGGGGAAAAGAGAAACCGGCAAGGTGGGTGGGACTTGCTACAGCAAACACCTTGCAACGGTAAGGATAGTGCGACAGTGACGACAATGTGCGACAGAAATGACAGTGTGCGGTGTTGACAATGGCGATGTGCAGCAGCAATGATGGTGCTTCGACAATCTTCTTGCGGCGATAATAGGTGGTTTTGGTAACAAGGGAAGAGAAAGTAGGGTTTCTTTCGAGTTTTGAGGCTAGTGCCTCTAAAGGGAAATTTAGGGATTTTTAGGGTTAAGGAAATTGCTTTGAAGGATATGAAAAATAGTAGGATGAAGAGGGGTTTATATAGGGAAGAATGAGGGCAACATGTAGCAAAAATTTAGCTACA
The DNA here is from genome assembly GCA_020496765.1 of Gossypium stocksii. Taxonomy (NCBI): domain Eukaryota; kingdom Viridiplantae; phylum Streptophyta; class Magnoliopsida; order Malvales; family Malvaceae; genus Gossypium; species Gossypium stocksii. Next base: position 40,952,650 of record CM035623.1, read on the forward strand.
TTAGGGTTACTCTGGGCAGCAAGTAATGGGAGTGGCGGCAATAGGTATGGATTTTTCCCTCCTTTTTGCTATCTTGGGCCTCAAACTCAGACTGTATTTATAGACTTACTAAAAAAAACTGATTAGTACTTGGCCCAAATTTGACCCCCTTTATTAACATAAAACTTTAAAATTTAAACAAAACAAACGAAACCTAAAAATTTTAAATCTTAATTAGAAAATTTCTTCTTAACAAATTCCATTAAATTAATTCCCAGGAAAGGTTGGAGGGGTCACAATGGTCCCGCTTAAGTTCCAATCTCCTTAGACAGAATTAATTAAATGTACTAAGTTAAGAAAAAAAGTTCTACTTATTTATTTATTTACAAAACAAGTTCATGAAAAATCAAGGGTCTGTTAATTTGAACAAGGGTTCAACTCGCTCAACTTCACCATCCCAGTGGTGTTTGAGATGTTGACTATTAACTTTAAACGTACCTCCGTAATTGTTGTATAATTCAATAGCTCCATAAGGATAAACTCGGTAGATAGTATAGGGTCCTTTCCATCAGGATTTAAGCTTTCTAGGAAATAACTTAAACCTTGAATTAAACAACAAAACCTTTTAACCCTCTTTAAACTCACGAGGTTGTATATGACTATCAGGCCATCTCTTTGATCTTTCTTTATACATATTGGCATTCTCATAAGAAAATAACCTCAACTTTTCCAACTCATCAAGTTGTAACATCCTTCTTTCACCAGCTTGCTTAAGATCAAAGTTCAACTGCTTCAAAGCCCAGTAAGCTCTATTCTCCAACTCTAATGGCAAAGGACATGCCTTTCCAAAGACTAACCAATAAGGAGTCATTCCTAACGGTGTTTTAAATGTTGTTCGATAGGCCCAAAATGCATCATCGAGCCTTCGAGACCAATTTTTTCTGCTAGGGTGTACTACCTTTTCAAGGATACCTTTGATTTCACGGTTCACTCGTTCAACTTGCCCATTAGATAGGGGGTGATAAGCAATAGCAATCTTGTGCTTAACGTCATATTTGTCAAGCAACCACTTGAGCCATTTGTTTACAAAGTGAGAACCTTTATCACTAATAATAGCTCGTGCTGCCCCAAATCGTGTAAACACATTCTTATGTAGGAATCGCATGACTACCTTAGCATCATTTGTAGGGTATGCTTCAGCTTCAATCCACTTGGATACATAGTCCACAGCAACTAAGATGTATTTGTTCCCATACGAAGAAGGAAACTATCCTAAGAAGTCAATACCTCATACGTCGAATAATTCAATCTCCGTTTGTCAAAGGCATCTCATTCCTCCTTGATATATTTGTAGTCCTTTGGCATTTATCACAGTTCTTCATATAAGCATAAGCATCTTTAAATAGTGTAGGCCAAAAGAAACCTGCTTGCAAAATCTTTGTTGCAGTATGTGAACCACCAAAGTGTCTCCCACTTGGAGATGAATGGCAATGATACAAGATCTCACCCATCTCACTTTTAGCTACACACTTTCAGATTATATTATCTGTACATAGTTTAAACAAAAATGGATCCTGCCAAAAATAATACTGACTATCATGAAGGAATTTCTTCCTCTGTTGGTATGTCATTTCTCGAGTGATTATTCCACATGCAAGATAATTGGCAAAATCAGCAAACCAAGGTGTTTCATGAATTTGACTTACCTCAAATAAGTGTTCTTTTGGAAAATTCTCATTGATAAGCACACATAATCGAGTTACCTCATCTTGTTCCAACCTCGACAGATGATTAGCTACTTGATTTTCGACACCTTTTGTGTCTTGGATCTCAAGGTCAAATTCTTAGAGTAAAAATATCCAACGAATTAACCTCAGTTTCGCATCTTTCTTTGTGAGCAAGTATTTAATGGGCGTATGGTCAGTAAATACTGTAACTTTGGTACCTAGAAGATCTTAGCAGAATTTGTCAAAAGAAAAAAATATAGCAAAGAGTTTATTTTTAGTTGCCGTATAATTGAGTTGGGCTCCCGTCAAAGTTCTATTTGCATAGTAAATAGGGTGAAACACTTTGTTTTTTCTTTGACCCATCACAGCTCCAATGGCATAATCACTTGCATCACACATTAACACAAAAGGTGAGTTCCAATCAGCTGTAACAATTATTAGGGCTGAGATTAATCCTTTTTTAGATCTTCAAAAGCTTCAAAACATGCTTTGTTGAAATCAAACACTGTATCTTTCTCTAACAACAAACACAACAGTTTAGAATTTTTTGAGAAATATTTGATAAATCTTCGTTAAAAACTAGCATGGCCTAAGAAACTTCTGACTCCTTTCATATTAATTGGGGCCGATAATCTTTCAATTACGTCCACCTTTGCTTTATCGACTTCAATTCCTCTCTTTGAGATTTTATACCCTAAGATAATCCCTTCTTTAACCATAAATGACATTTTTCCCAATTAAGGACAAGATTCGTCTCTTCGCATCTCTTTAGTACCTTAGTTAAATTACTCAAACAGATATCATACGTGTTACCAAAAATAGAAAAATCATTCATGAAAACCTCAGCAAAATTTTCAACCATATCACTGAATATTGCCATCATGCATCGTTAAAATGTAGCAGGTGCATTGCATAAACCAAACGACATTTGCCTAAAAGCAAACATACCGTACGAACAAGTAAAGGTTGTTTTATATTGGTCCTCATGATCTAAAACCATTTGGTTATATCCCGAATAGCCATCTAAAAAGTAATAGAATCCATTACCTGCCAGTCGATCTAACATCTAATCCATAAAAAGCAACGGAAAATGGTCCTTTCAAGTGGCTTTATTCAACTTTCTGTAATCAATACAAATTTTCCAACCAGTAACAGTTCTTGTTGGAATCAACTCGTTATGCTCATTTTCAACAATCATGATTCCACATTTCTTAGGTACACACTGCACCAGACTTACCCATAAACCATCTGAAATAGGATAAATGATTCCTGTATCTAACCATTTGATCACTTCATTTCTCACAACTTCTTTAATAATAGGATTGAGTCTCCTTTGCCCATCAATTCGAGCTTTTTCACCTTCCTCTAAAATAATTTTATGCATGCAAAAAGAAGGGCTTATACCTCAAATATCAACTATGGCCTAACCAATTGCTTTCTTAAATTTCTTTAGAATAACAATTAGTTGCTCCTCTTGATCTTTCGTTAATTCTGCTGAAATAATCACAAGCAAAGTGGAATAGTCACCTAAATAAACGTATTTCAAATAGGAAGAAAGTACCTTTAGTTTGAGTTTAGGTGGTTCTTCGATTGACAACTTGGGTTACACAAATTCTCTGACTTCTGGATCCAATGGTTCAAACCGTGTGGATTGAATAAAATTTCTCAGATTGGCTTCTATCAAAGCCATGTTTTCTTCACCTTCTTTATCCTCCAAAGGGTCAAGATCTAAGGCTTTCTCCAATGGATCTTCTTCAAAATTGCTTTCTATAGAAACCAAGATTTCTATCTCTTCCATAACTGAACACTCTTCTGTTAGACCACGAAATTTCTTCACTTTAAGAATGTTAAAGGTTACCTGATCATCTTGAACTCAGATGGTGAGTTCACCTTTCTACACATCAATTAATGTTCTTCTCGTGGCTAAGAAAGGTCTCTCAAGAATGATCGACACTTTCTTATCTGCTTCAAAATCTAAGACAGTGAAATCAGTAGGAAAAATAAATTTATCGAATCTTACCAAAACATCTTCGATCTTTCCCTCGAGATATGCTAAAGATCGATCCACTAGCTGAAGCGTCACAGTTGTAGGTCTTACTTCACCTATCCCTAGCATCTTAAAAATAGACTTATGCATCAAGTTGATACTCGCTCTTAAGTCACACAAAGCTTTACCATAGTAAGATTCACGAATATTACAGGGTATAGTAAAGCTTTATGGGTCTTTCAATTTTGGCAGCAACTTGTTCTGCAAGAACGCACTGCACTCCTTTGTAACAGTCTCATACTCACTCAGTCATTTCTTTTTGGACAGTATATCCTTCGTAAACTTCACATAATTCAGCATTTGTTCTAAAGCCTCCACCAACCGAATATTGATGTGTAACTGCTTTAGAACGTCCAAGAATTTCTTGAATTGCATCTCCTGTTTCTGCTTGTGTTGCCACAATCTTTGTGGATATGAAGTTGATGGAACTTTTGGTTGAATTGGGCAACTCTTCTAAGAAGGTAAATCTACATCCAAGGAAGATGTTAAAGTATCTGAATTTACCAAGTTAGGATTTACCTTGTCAGTCTTTGTAGATTCTGATCCTTTTGATGTAGGAACTTCAACAGTTGGTTGACTCTCCTCCTCGGGCTCATCTTCAACATCAATCAGTTAGGCTTCTAGACTTTTACCACTTTGCAATGCCACTGCCTTGATATGCTCTTTACCCAAATTTCTTGGATTTTCAATATTGCTCAGCAAGGTTCCTTGCGGTCTATTACGAAGCTCCGTAGCTAACTGACCCATTTGGTTTTCCAAATTTTTCAGTGTTGCTGCTTGGCTCTAGATCAAAGCATCATTCTTTGCCATGTACGCTTTCAACAAGTTCTCCAAACTGTTTGATGACTCAGATTGAGGTGGTTTTGGAGCTTACTAATTAAACCCATGAGATTGGTTGGGCCTATGCTGCATAAAGTTGTTCAGTCCATTTCATTGGTTGCTCCAAGAAAAGTTAGGATGATTACGCCATGAAGAATTATAGAAGTTGGACTAGGGTCCTTGTCCACTCCTATTTTGATGTTGATTCCCCATATAGTACACTGACTCGGGATTTGATGGACAATTCTCAAAAGAATGACCTTCCCCACAGTACACACAGGAAACTACTCTAAACGAACTTGGTGGTTGAGCCGCAAATTACTAGCACTATTAGCGGTAAACTATTTTAACATAGAGGAAATATATGATACCTACGCTGATGAGGAAGTGAGGCGTCAACTTCATGAACTTCGGCTACACGTCTTTCTGAAGCTGCTCGATTTGTTGGCCGTTGATAGTTATTGCTCGCGATCCTCTCGATGATCTCATAAGCCTTATTATAAGACTTAGACAAAATTGCAGCATTCGTAGAAGCATCTACCATCAATCTTGTATATACACTGAGACCATTATAGAATGTCTCCAACTGGATACAATTAGGAATCCCATGAGAAGGACACTTATGAAGTAACTCCTTGAATCGCTCGGAAGCCTCATACAAAGACTCATCATCTAATTATTGGAAATACTTAACCAAAAATCTCTCTACTAATTCTAGCTATGTAGATATGGAACTTGGTGGCCATGACTTAAGACATGCTCGTGCTCGATCTCACAGCGAGTACGGAAACAACTTCAACCTCAGCGCGTCTTCAGTCACACCGGCTATCTTAAATGAATCACTCACCTTCATAAACAATCGAAGGTGGAGATGTGGATCTTCCGTGGGCATACCACTGAATTGGCCCACCATTTGGAGCATTTGAAACATCACTAGTTTCAATTCAAATTGGGTTGCCTCAATATCTGGCCTTCTAATTCCTGGATTTAACTCACTGAAAAGTGGCACAACATATTGTCTGATGCATTAATCCCTATCATCGGTAATGATGATAGGACTTCGTACACGATCGGCTTCATTACCTTGGTCTTGATTTTGATTTTCAAGGTCCATCTCGACTTGTCTTTAAGCTATTTATTCACGTCTTCTTTGTCTAAAAGTTCGCTCAATTTTAGGGTCTACAAGGAGTAAGTCGATAATCCAATCCATGCTCATAAACACCTCAAAAGAAAATCACAAAATTAAAAAGAATAAGTTAGTAATGTTACAAATAAACCGAATTGAAAGTAAATAATTTCACAAAAAATAGACTATGGCAACAGTTAACAATCCCCGACAACGGCTCCAAAAACTTGTAACGCTGGGGTTTGTGCAAGTGTACACAATCGTTATCAAGTAATAAGCAAGTATCGAGTTATCGTCTCCACAAGAATTGTATTTGTATTAAGTCACTTAATTGTAAAATTATAACGCCAACTTAGTAAATAAAAACACAATATGGTTGAGAAGTGATGATTAAAATTAAATATATTAAACTAAATGCAATGATCCCTAATGCAATTTATCCTAAATATGCAACTATATGAATGAAACAGATTTTAACAAAATTATATACAATTTACAACAATTATAACATAAATAAACTAGGACAATTACTTTAATTAAACTCAATTTATTATCAACATGCTCAATAATATTTAGAAAAACATTCCAGGGCAGCTCGATCTTTCATGAGTTTGGAAACCACATTAGGTCCTTCCGGAATCCTTTACTTAGTAAATACATGTAATGCCCTAAATTTGGGCCTAGAAGTATTGGGCCTTGAGCAAGGGACCAGTTAGGAGACTACACATAAATGCTTAGTTGTGTAAAGAAGTGACACAACTGTCTGTCTGCTTTAGTGGTTATGTGTCCTTAGAAGTGTGAGAAGTCCTGGGTTCAAACCTAGGCTTTAGCAAAAATTTTGTTTTTATTGTGTAAACCCCTAGCTTTGGCTTATAATTAAATTTGGGTAAACCATGGCACAAGGAGCTTAGTGGTCAATTGGTAAGTGACGTGTAGAATGTGCATGGGTTTGAGGTTCGAAGCTTGGGGATGCACAAAGGAGTATTTATTTTACTCTTTGCCGTGCGAGAAGCATAAGTTGACTGAAATGCTGCTGAGTGGAGTTTGTCATGGAGAGGTTAGGGAGTGAATCATGGGATTTGATGGGAGGTTGGAGGGATTTTAGGAGAAATTAAGGGGGAAGAATTATCTGATTATTGTGATTTTTTTTTCAAAAATTTGGCTCCTTTCATTCCCAAAATTTTCTTTTCTTTGACGATTGTTTTCTATGCTCTCAAGTTGTCGTCCCTCTTTTTGCTTCTTTCTTTTTGATGAATTTTGTGAAGTGTGCTTCGACTGGATCTTTTGTTCTTTTCAGCTATGACCCGTCCCACAATAATCGCTTCTTCTTCCTTCTTTGCCAACTATCTGTTAGTTTCCTTCTATTCTCACTGTGTAGTGAGCAAATTCTCCACTTCACTTTTCCCCTTGGCTGAATCTTTCCCTTCTTCCATCCTTCACTTTTATTTATTTATTTGTTGTCAAAACAGTTCTTTCTCTTAGAGCCGACGGTGTCCCCTTCTCTGTTTTTGGTGAGCACTCTCTACTTACTGTTAAAGTCTTGCACTTCGTGGATGGTTTTCTCTCGCGTTGTTGGTAAGGGTAATATTATTGTGTTACCTTGTTGCTTGATGATCAAGTGCTTACCTTTTTTTTTAGTTGGCTCCTAAGAGCTATTCGAAGGGTGAAAGGTCTTTAATTGGCGGTTAAGTGGGCAAAACCTCCCTCCTTACTCGATTGAAGGTAACGTCTTTGTGAGCCTAATGCTTAGTCAACCCGTGTATGTGATTCGATTGAGTAAATATTTAGGTAATTAATTGGTTTTATGAATAATGGTTAATAGAAGGTCGGTTGGTATACAGGTAGTAACTGTGGGACTGGTGGTTGTTCTGTCTGACGGTTAGGGCGTGTAGGGTCTCAGTGGTTTAAATAAAATAAGAGGTTGTGGATTAAGGGACTAAGTTTTTTGATTGAGATCGTTTTAATTTCTATTGACTTACAACTAATCGAACAATTGTGAATGAACACAGATTGGAGTGCTCAAAGGACTGTGTGCGCTTTTTTGTAAACAGATGTGTAACAGTACTCTATTGACAGTAATCGACGAAAAAGCTGAAAATACGATGTTTGATGCCACATAGGCGTGCGATCACTCATGTGGTAATCTGAGCCCACGAAACATGGGCGTTTGACCGTAAAGGCCATCGTGAGCGATCTCATGGGCTTAGGCCATTTTGGGCCACTTGGGCCGCATAATGGGCATTGGGCCCATTTGCACTGTTTTAACTTATAGATAAAATGACCGATATACCCCCGTAGGGTAAATGACCGATATACCCCCACAGGGTAAATGACCGAAACACCCCATAGGGTAAAATGACCGAAATACCCCATAGGGTAAAATGACTGAAATACCCCTATAGGAGAAAATAACCGAAATACCCTCATAGGGTAAAATGACCGAAATACCCTCATAGGGTAAAATGACCGAAATACCCCTATAGGGTAAAATGGCCGAAATACCTCCATAGGGTAAAATGACCGAAATACCCCCATAAGTTAAAATGATCGATATACCCCCATCGTGTAAAATGACCAAAATACTCTTATAAGGTGAAATGACTGAAATACCCCTATAGTGTAAAATGACTGTTATACCCTTATGTGACAAATGACTGTTTTGCCCTTACTTTATGTATGATTGTATTTGAGCAAGACATCTTGCATACACGTATGATATTATGTTACGACATATTGCATTACATGGAGATGGGTTATGATATTTGGAAGAAGTGTACTGTACTGATAAGGTCGCACGGGTCGCACAAGACGACTTTGGACCTACTAATGGCTTTAAGACACTTATATTGCTGGCAGCTTTGCTGCAATACTGGTTAGTGCCGCAACCGGTGCTAACATTGGAGTGTAGGGATGGGTGGGTCAATTTATTCCCCATATGAGTGCAGGGTTGGACAGGAGATGGTGTGCAGGGTTGGTTGGGATTATGTGCATCATGCATTCTGCCAACTGATACTATTATGGGCTAAGGCCCAACTGATACTGTTATAGGCTAAGGCCCAACTGATACTGGGGTGGACTCAGGCCTACGCCGATATTATTCTGTAATGGGCTTAGGTCCGAACTGTTACTGTATACTATATGATTGACTATATTATAAGGGATTACACATTGAGTTTTCATAAACTAACCCTTCTGTTTAACTGTATAGGTAATTCCCAGTCGTAGGCGGATCGGTGCTGCGAGGGACTCGAAGGTGGCCACACAACAACTTACACTTCCATATTTATCTTTTAATTTATAAGTAATTTATTATGGGTATTTTTACTATAATAAGGCCTCTCTTCTGGTTTTTATTTTTAATTTTGGGATTTTAATTTGGTTTGGTTATAACTACTAGTATTAGGACTCGAATTTTAAGAAGAAACCATGTTTTTACAAAGTAACCCCAGATACGCAACTGTTTTAAAAAGCTTCCGCGATAAAAGGTTGTTTTGAAATTAATAGTGATTTGATAAGTAAATGGTTTTTGGATAATAAGCCACGTTTTTAAGTAAATAACTTATTGAAAATGAACAACCCCTTTTGGAATCACCGATTAATAACAAATTGGTCTCAAGGTTCCCAACGACAATGATTTTTACGCTTCAAACTTCAATGTGACACCGCCAGATTCAACCATAACGTCTAGGCCGGGTTTGGGGTGTTACAATACGCATTTTATTGATCCTTATTTACTAAGGGTTTCTTAGTATTCGTGTGAGGTAACAGGGACATGTCAGGTTTGAAACAATTTAATCACCAAATCTAAAAACTATGCAAATAACAGAGCTTGGTAAGAGTTGTTAGGCAACCTACAATTTAATCAAGTCAGGATTTAAATTGAGCATGCACATTTCAATTATGTGTCCATTAGCCGTCATTTAGTCAGGATCGCTCACCTAATTTATGTGTATTTCAATCACGTATGAACGAAATACAGGCTTGATTTTAATTGAAAACATGATCTATTGAGGCATAAACATTATAAGCATGAATCTAATTAATATTATTTAATCAAAGAAATCATCCTAGCTTAAATAAAATTAAGCTATCATTGTTGCAAACAAGAACAAAGAACACATAGCAAACATTTTCAGATTAAATTAAAGATAGGAAAGACTAAACCCAATTCAAAGTGGTTGTCACCCAAAACTCTAAACGATGAGGGCTTATTCGTTCCTTCACTTTGCTCCTATGCTGATGGCTCTCCAAAGTGGCCGGCCAAGGGCTCTTTAAGAGGTTTAATTGCTAAAATCTCTATGAAGAGATGATGCTAGGCATGGGGAAATGAAGAATGCTAAGAGAATTGAGAGAAGAGAGAATGATGATGGATGAGAGATGATTGATGAATGGTGAAATGGGGTCTTTTTTATAGGTGAGGGAAGGAGTGTAGTATACTAAAAGTAGCAAAGTTTCATCTCTTCAAGCATCATCAATGGGTGGCCGGCCATGGACTGAAGAATTTAAGCTGATTTTTGCTTGATTTTTTCTCAATTCAAGTGCCACAACAACTCAAGACTGAGACTCGGTCAAGTGCAAATCTTCGGGCAAATCTCTAATTTCTTCAACATTGCAAGGATCTTGTGCAATTAAACCAAAAAGTGGTTTATGTAAGCAGCCATGTGTAGCCAAAAATTGGGTTGACTTGTCTCCAATTTGGATGGTTTTGTCATCCAACAAAGCTATCAGACCTGTCCAAAATAAATCAACAAATTAAATAACAAAAGAATAAAATTTATCCAATTTAATTAATTAATTAATTAAAACCTAATTTATTAATGAAATATTTTAAAATGAATTATTAAATATAATTTTATATTTTATTATTTAATTTAATTATGCATGGCCCAATTTATGCATTAAAAATATATTGTGTTCAAAGAAGTATAAAATAAGCCATTTTATGCATGAAAACTATATAATAAAGCATAAAATCATATTTTAATAATTTCTATGTCCTATTTTCATTTTTTCTCATATTTCATTAATTTATTGAATAATTACTTAGTTTTAACAATGAATTTAAGTAAAAAGGTGATAAATTACATAGGAAAAATCCTTTATATTTTTTAGTTTACAATGCACAAGATATTACTAAAGGATTGACATGGCAAATTTATCGAGCATTATAGAAGATTGAATCCCATTATGAAGGAAGTTGTCAAAAAAGAGATTATCAAATGGCTGGATGCTGAAATCATATACCCAATTTCAGATAGTTCTTGGGTGATCCATATTCAATGTATACCTAAAAAAGGGTGTCACCGTGGTAAGCAATCATAACAACGAACTCATTCCTACTCGTACTGTCACAGGATGGAAGGTTTGTATAGACTATCAAAAACTCAACAAAGCAACAAGGAAGGACCATTTTCCACTACAATTTATTGACCAGATGTTAGATAGATTAGCAAGGAAATCCTTCTATTATTTTCCAGATGGGTACTCGGGGTATAACCAGATTGCCATAGCTCCTACTGATCAAGAGAAGACTATATTCACATGTCCTTATGGAACTTTTGTGTTCCGACAAATGCCGTTTGGATTATGCAATGCCCCTACAACATTTCAGTGTTGCATGTTGGCAATATTTTCGGACATGGTGGAGAAATTGTGAAAAAATTTTTATGGATGACTTCTTGGTGTTTGGCGATACTTTTGAAGATTTTAAAAAAAAATCTAAAGTTAGTTCTTTGTCAGTATGAAGATACTAACCTTGTTCTCAATTGGAAGAAGTTCCACTTCATAGTCTATGAAGGCATTGTCCTGGGACATAAAATTTCACAACAAGAGACTGTCGTCGACAAAGCAAAAAATCAAAGTTATTGAGAAATTACCATGACCCTCCACAGTTAAAGGCATTCGCAGTTTTCTTGGCCATGCAGGATTCTATTAACGATTCATCAAAAAATTTTCGAAAATATCAAAACCCCTATGTACATTATTAGAACACAACAAATCTTTCAATTTTGATGAGTAGTGCTTACTAGCATTTGAGGAGTTGAAAAAGCGGCTAGTCACTGTACCAATATTCATAGCACCATATTGGACTTTACCTTTCGAACTTATGTGTGATGTAAGTGATTTTTCCATAGGGGCAGTACTTGGGCAAAGAAAAGACAAGGTATTTGATGCTATCTATTACGCAATTTGTACATTGACTGATTCACAACTAAATTATACCACCACTGAGAAAGAGCTGTTAGTTGTGGTATTTGCCTTCGACAAATTCAAAGCTTATTTAGTAGGCACCAAAGTTACGATTTATGCGGACCACACTGTATTAAATATTTGGTGACCAAGAAAGATGCCAAGCCCAGATTAATTCGATGGATACTATTATTGCAGGAATTTGATCTAGAAATTAAATATAAGAAAGGCACAGAAAATCAAGTGGTTGATCACTTGTCTCGAATTGAAGCAGGAAATGAAGGCGGCAATATTTAGCACAGTTAGGATGATTTCCCAAATGAGCAAAGGTTAGTTGTCATGGCATTACCGTGGTATGCTATTATTGTAAATTTTTTAGTTAGTGGATTACTACCACCTGACCTCACCAATCAAAGACGAAGAAAATTTCTCCATGATACTAAGCAGTATTATTAGGATGAACCATTTTTATTCAAACATTGTGCAAACCAGATAATTTGAAGGTGTGTTCCAGATGACAAGATTCAAAGTATTTTATGTCATTGTCATTCAGCACCGTATAGAGGCACTTTGGGGGCATGAGAACTACTACAAAAGTTCTCCAATCTGGTTTTTATTGGCCAACCATGTTTAAAGATGCTCATGAATTTTTCCAAGCTTGCGATTGCTATCAAAGAACTGGAAATCTATCGATGAGGTATGAAATTCCCTTGAAAACTATTTTAGAAGTGGAACTATTTGACATTTGGGGAATTCATTTTATGAGTCCATTCCCACCTTCTTGGGGCAATGTATACATACTTTTAGCCGTTAATTATGTCTTAAAGTGGGTTGAGGCTTTTGCTTTACCAACAAATGATGCCAAATCGGTACTAAAATTTTTACATAAGAAAATTTTTACCAGGTTTGGTACCCATCGTGCTCTAATTAGTGGTGAAGGTTCACACTTTGATTGCAAATTAGTTTGCTCATACTCTAAACAGGTATGAAGTTAAACATAAAATTGCCACAGCATACCATCCCCACACAAATAAACATGCAGAAGTCTCTAAAGAGAGACTAAACAAATTTTGGACAAGGTAGTCAATCCTAACGGCAAAGATTGGTCATCCAGGTTAGATGATGCTTTATGGGAGTATCGCACTGCATTCAAGACACTATTAGAAATGTCGCCTTTCAAGCTTGTTTATGAGAAACCCTGTCATTTGCCCATTGAAGTTGAACATAAGATATAATGGGCAATTAAGAAATTGAATATGGATTGGAGTGTTGCTGGTACCAACTGCTTGTTGGAGTTGAATGAGATGGAAGAATTCCAAGCACAAGCCTATGAGAATCCCAAGCTATAAAAAGAAAAGACTAAATGATGGCATGAAAACAAAATTTTGCCACGGCAATTTGCACCTAGACAACAGGTCTCGTTATTCAATTCCAGGCTTAAATTGTTTCTGAGCAAATTGAAATCTCGTTGGTCTGGCCCATTTGAGATAGTGCATGTCTATTATCATGGAGCTGTAGAAGTTAAATATAGCAAGACTAGTTCCATTTTCAAAGTCATTTTCCAACGATTAAAGCACTACTTTGGAGCCCCTATAATTCGTGATAAAAATTCCTTCGCTTTTCAAACTACTTCATATTTCTTTCCTATTATTTTTTATTTATTTACTTTGCTTTTAATTTCTTTGTTTAGTTTTTTCAATAAGTTCACTTAGCTGTTATTTTCTTTTGTTATGGGCATATTATGGACCAGGTTTCTAGAATTCAACCCATTTAGTATATTAGTTAATTTAACTTTACTAATTTTTTTTGTTATTTTTCTTTTCCTGCTCTTTTTTTGTGTTAGGGCATAATCTTAGGTTAATCTTAGCCCCCACGCCATTGCTATATTTTCTCTCACATTTTACCCTAGTCGATTCACTTCATTTCTAACTTCTTTTTCATTTTAGCCTCTCCAACTTTCTCTGCTTTAACTCTATAAAACTGTAAAGGTATCACCTTTTTTTTTTATTTTCTAGTCACTATTGTCTCTCTTATGCCTCCACAAACATTATTGAGCAAAAGCGTGGAAGAAAAGTATACCCAGAACATATCAAAGAGGCCATTTTGTCTGGAAAAAGGTTTCCTTTTTTAAGATCCCCCTTTATGGGCTACTCTGAAGTGATCTCTTCGATAGTGGAGAAATATGGATGACAAATGTTCTGTCTCCACCCCGATGACGTTCTCACCAAGGTAGTGAAAGAATTTTATGCTCATCTCACCTCTCTTGCTAATGCTTTTATATATGTGCGCGGTGTCTTGGTGATGTTCGATGAAGACTCCATCAATGTACAATATGGGTTATCTAATGGCCTTGATGAACATGCCCAATTTGTCAATATTATGACAACTGAAGGACTACACCAAGTTCTAACAGATTTATGTGTCAAGGGGAGGAAGTGGATAGTTTCTTGAAATGACTACTATAAATTGACCATATATCGTTAAAGCCTCACTATAGCATCTGGTATCATTTCCTTAAAACTCGTCTCATCTCTTCTACTTATAACTCAACTATTTCAAAAGAACGTCTGTTATTATTGCACTTAGTTATGACGAGTAGAAAGATCAATGTTAGAAGCATTATCTTTAGAGAAGTCTACCACTGTTTTCAAAAGAAGGCAAAGGTTCCTATTCAAGCGAATGAAGACACAATCCCCAACAAAAGAGCCATAACAAACCAACTTGCCCAATGATTTTCTAGGGAGGAAATGCCAAGGCATCTGAGTTTTACATCTACATCATCGCCACCTATGAATACTGATGTTGCTCCATCAATATCTCACAGTAACTTTGAGCAAAAAGCGATTGATGCACAAGAGATGTTGCAACAGCAATTCCAAGTGATGGAGGAACACCAACTAAGAGTAGCCACTAATTTTGGTCGAGCTCAGAAGGAAATGGCTCTCTTTTGAGGGTGTGTCTGATAAAGAGATAAGTCCATGAAGAAATCTCTTCAGAAGAACTTTACCCGACCTATGCCTACATTACCTGTTTTTCCTATAGAATTGTTGTTGGAGCCACTACGGAGAAGAAGGCCATGGAACAAGAAGGAGAAGCGAAGAAAACTAAATCTATGCATGTTGAATCTGATAAGGATGAAGCTGATGTGACTCAAGTTACTACACCTACTGACGCCACCACTACACCAAAATCTATTACAACTATGACCGAACAAGAACATATAATTCATCAACTGATTAATGATATCACGAAGTCAGATATTGATGAAGAAGAAAATGTGCTGGAAATTTTGTTCAAGATAATGCTGGTGTTCAACCTAACCCAATTAGAGTAACCCCAATTCCTTCCAAGCATTTGTTCTCTTCTTTCATTTTATAATATTTGTTTCATGCATTCATATTTGGTTGTCATTGCATTTTTATATTTGCCAGCTATTGTTTTTGCATTTTTGACATGTTTCATTGTTCATGAATTGACGACAATGCATCTATTAGGTTTAGCGGTGTGTTATGTTGTGTTGTAAATATAGTATGTTATAGATAGATGCTTTAATATTAATGCATTGTGTCATTCATTTTTCCATTACATACAAATGCCAAATAACTACCAGACTATGTTGAATATATTGTTATCAGTGATGTTTGACGAGGATAATAATTCGTCGATTAATTTAGAAAATTGTGACAGTTGATTAAGCATGTTTAGCTGAGGATAGTTGTTTGAAAATTGATTCCTAAAAGTAGAATAACTTAAGTATCAATGCAATTTAATTTGTAGTAAGGTTCTTTTAATGCATTTAGAATTTCTTGAACCTAAATTCAATAATTTGGTTATGAATAATAAGGAATACCCTAGCAATAGTTTTACATTCCAATGTTTAAAACTGTTGAGTAGGTTAGTAATGCTTTGTTTGCTTTATCATATTATTGATCAGAAAAATGAGTTCAAATAAGAGTGAGCAAATATATATTTATTCATAATAATTTAGGGACACTCCACTATAGTAACAGACTGATTAGCTAAAGAGATAGTTGTTTGCGCTATCCATCTATTTAGTTAAAAGCCTTAACTTTATGAGTGAAATACATTAAAATTGTGGCATGATATACTACCTGGTAATCTAGTGTAAGCTCCATTGAGATTGTCAAGTAAAGAAACCTTATGACAAGATGAATTCCCTAGAAAAACTAATATTTGTAATTAAAATTTTGAAATGACTGAATAAGTGAGAATAGAGAAGCTAAGTTTAGAGGAAAGATATCCTAAATACATTAGGAGAGATCTACTATAGTTAGAATTGCATAATTATTTAGGAACTTTAATTTTTAGGGAATATTTTCTGCACTTCATTTGCTAAACAAGCCTATAAAACTCGAACCAATATTTTTTAGAAGATTGCTGAAAATGGAGGTATAAATATACTTTATATAGTCCAATAGTGAAAATAGTAACTATGTGTTTTGGCAATTTCATCATTCATGCATAC
The DNA here is from genome assembly GCA_020496765.1 of Gossypium stocksii. Taxonomy (NCBI): domain Eukaryota; kingdom Viridiplantae; phylum Streptophyta; class Magnoliopsida; order Malvales; family Malvaceae; genus Gossypium; species Gossypium stocksii. Next base: position 40,969,023 of record CM035623.1, read on the forward strand.
TCATAAATATTTTGCTTGAGGACAAGCACTAATTCAGGTTTGGGGTGTGATAACTCTTGAAAGAGTTATACTTCAAGCCCCTAGATTGAATTAATTATTTGTAATTAAGTACATATATTTGCATTTTTAGATATTTTTAAAACATAGCAAAACAAAGCTTCGGTTGCACTATAAATGTTATTATTTGTTACTTTTATTATTGGGAAAGAAAGGTGTTGGTTGTGGTTGGCAGTAGGTGCAGGATGAAGAAAAGAAGAGAAAAAAGAGTAGGAAAATGAAGGAAGTGAAATAGTCATGGCAAAATGTTGGTTAGATTTTCAACAAGAACACCATTGTAACAGCCCATTTTTAGTCAAATCGGAATAATGGTTTCGGAACCACCAATTTAAAGTCAAAATAATTACTTTATTATTATTTTAATGTATTCAGTATGATAATATGATTGTGTGAAAATTTCACTAGGAAATTTTACTGTTTGAATGCTTAATTTGATAAAAAGGACCAGATCGCGTAAAATGTAAAAGTTGCGTTCCATAAGTTAAAGGTGTCTAATAGATATGGAACTTTAAAGTGGAGGTCCTTAAGTGGTTATTAAACCATTATAATGGTGAGTGGACATTTAAGGACATGTATTGGGTGATTTTAATGTGTTATAATAAAGGTTATTAAAGTAATTAGTTAAATAAATGACAAATAAATAAAAAAAATAAAGTACCATCTTCCTTAAGGAGAAAGACCACCGAATATTAGACTGAAAAACTCCATGGAAAGAGCTTGTGCATTCGGCTAAGGTTATCTTATACATGGTATGTATTTTTTACTCGGTTTTTAATGATTTCTATGTTTTTGATATCGTTGCAACTAGGTCTAGCTAGCCCAATGACTAATTTGAGAAACTGTTAAAATGTTTGAGTGTTACCAATGTTGAATATGCATGTGTTTTGATGTTTGATGATAGATTATGAAAGGTTGTTGTTAGATAAATAACATTTGTTAAATGATTTTTTATAAAAATGTCAATTAGGGATTTATTTGTAAAAGGTGTAAAATTCAGTGAATAAATGGAAAATATGGACTGTATTGAGCATGGTTAAAATTGAGCTAGCATGGGTTATGGTCAAATTGAATGAATTTGTATTTTTATGTGATAAGGACTAAATTGTAAAGAATTTGAAACATTGGGGGTAAAAGTGTAATTTTGCTAAAATATGTATTGTGGGCTAAATTGAATAGAATGAAAATTGAATAAGTTAAATTTGATTATATATAGATCAAGAAAAGTGAAGTTCAAATTTAGAATAGGGGAAAAACAAAATAGTGGAATAGACGATTGTTTTCAACCAAGCTATATCGAGGTAAGTTCGTATAGTTAGAATTGAGTATTTAAATATATACTTATTTCAAATGTATTTATATGAATTGAGAAAATAAATTATATGATATTTTAATGCCTAAATGATGAAGTCTGAATAATTCCGAGCCCCGTTTGTACCTTAAGAATTCATAGGATACGAGTGACATGTCACTACGGTTACCATTTGATTGGGATTCCTGCATGTGTTGCGGACTCACCATAGCTCGTATGAGCTTACCGATATTTTAGCTCGTAAGAGCTTACTATTTCTCAGCTCATTTGAGCTTACTATTACCCGAGCTTAAGAGGAGCTTACCGTTTATAGCTCGAAAAAGCATATATATACAAGAATTGACGGATTGTTATTTAGTACACTTCATGTGTACCACCCATGTATCTAACGATGTTTTAAGTGGTTCAACGAGCATAAATCTATTATAAGTTATGTGAGTTGATATGAACTAGCACAAAAGCTATATGAATTACATGAAATTGATATTATATGATATCTTGAAGTATGAAATGGAAGATATAAGTTTATGAAGCTTGAATGATTGTTTAATTCATCCATATTAATTTGATGATTATATGTACTGTTTAATTCATCCATATTAATTTGATGATTATATGTACACTACATGACTAACCTATTGAAGTATTCATGTGTTTAGGCATTTGACAATTTGAATAGATTTACTATGTTTACTTATAAATTGCAAATAAATGGTAAGTTTAATACTATTATAGGAGCTTACTAAGCTTTATAGCTTACTCTGTTTTCCTTTCCATGTTTTATAGTGATTCGGAAGCTCACTCGATTCGGAAGTCATCGGAGATCGCATCACAACTATCGTTTTGGTACTTTTAAACTTGTGTATTTTGGTTATATGGCATGTATAGGGGTAATAGTCATTTTGGTCTATAGATTAGTAATGAATTTATCCATTTGAATTGGCTTGTAAATGATGAATGCTTGATTATGTGTACATCTATGTGATTTGGCTTATTTTGTCATACTTGGTGATATATGTGTAATACCCCTTAACCTCAAACCGTCACCAAAATAGGGTTACAAGGCATTACCGAACATATCAGACAATTTACAAATAATTCTTCAATAAATAACAAACATACTATAGTATAATCATAAATTCATATAAAGTATTTTACTGACTTTACTCGTATATATATTTTTAAAAAAATTCAATATAACCCTTTATAAATATCTAACCTCTCCTTCAAATTTTAAAACAGCAACCAATACCAATTCCATTATTTCAACCAACATATTTATATAACTAAACATACCTAAATCATATCTACATCATTATCCTAGTAATTTAATCAATTAGTATCACAATATTAACTTAAATTTCAACTAATAATTTTTATTCATTTCCTAAATCAAGTTTAATGCATACATACTAAGTTCAACAGTATTTACATATAAACTCTTAAACCTTTACATGACCAAGTACATGCTAATTTAACAAAAAGTAAGATTACTTCACCAAAGTTGTGTCGATGTCGGGATTGGTCAGGATACTAAACCGGAACTCTTTATCTTCTATTAACCTATGCACGGAAGCAACCGTACGCTGAGTATTTTATACTTAGTGGTATTACCATAACTCAAACTATATAACTTTGAGAATTTATAAAATTAAACTTATAACAATATAATTATAAACTAAATTATAAACAAAGTCTTATAGTATCTATAATAATTTATCAATAAATGTTACATAATAACAATTCAACCTTTTACCAAAATTCATAACCTTAAATTCATACTATCAGTTTATACATACCATTTTAATTCATTATTCATTTCACAACTTCTTTCTCAAACTTTCAAATATACAAAATCATCTCATTCATTCAATATACTCAGTTTATTTATTACCCTATTAACATAATCCAGACTTTGACAGATACACGGATTCCATCCAAACACACCAAAAATATCCCCCCACAACCACCAGTATCATATAGTCCTCCCAAACACACCAGAATAATATAATCCGTCCAAAACACACCAGTATAGCACAGAATGCCTCTTCGGATGAATTCGAAGGATATAAACGTCAGTATTGCCAAATCCCTTCTCAAAATCCTATAGCATGCCAATTATATCTAACACAGTCCGACTAGTTAGTAGGGTATTCTTTCATTTTTTTTTTCAATTTCATTTCCATATCAATTTCAATTCCATTTCTATATACAATCAATTCAATATACTTCCAATCTCAATCCACATATAATTCAATACTCATACTTATCCATACTTCATTTCAAATATTAATACTTACCTTATAATGTACTTACCTTACATATAAATTTAAATATAACATTTAATAAATAATAGTTTGAGTTATAGTAATACAAATCGTAAATTTTCTCGAGCTACTCCTCGATTATCTTTTCCTTCCCCTTTTGCATTGACGCCTCGGATTCTTTATTAGCTACCAAAAATTAAAATAATTTACACTATTAATTACAACACTAGTTTAAAATAAATAATTAAATTCTATTCAATTTATATCCTATTTTCAATTTAATTCTAACTAAACTTACCTATTTTCTTAACTCAATTCACACTCTATTTCTATTCAAATTTCATCCATACTTACATTTAACTATTAATTTTTTAGCATATTATCCTAATTTCAAAATTTCTTCAATTTAGTCCCTACAACATAAGACTTATAGCCTAGTTTACAATTTAATCCTTTAATCAATTCTAACTTAAAATTCATTCAATTAAACCCCTCATTCCATAATTTGTCCAACATAAACCCTACTTGAAAACCTATGAACTCTTGAAATATCAAGTTAATTTCAATAAAACTTTGTTTAGAACTTTTAAAACATCAAAATTAACTAGAAAGGACTTAATTAACTTACCAATCAAAGTTTCAAGCTTCAAACCCCTACTTTTCTCTTTTATTTTTCTTTCACTTTTTCTTTCTCTTTTCTCCCCTGCTTCTCGTTCCAATTCTGTTTCTATTCTTTGTTTTTGTTTCCTTTATATTTTATTTACTTTATTAACATAATATAATGATTATAATAAATATCCATTTTAATAACAATATTCATTTTACATTTGGTCACACATATATTTCTACATTTGTACCAATAATTTTATTACAATTATCATTATTTACTTTATTTATCAAACAAAAATTTCATAGTTTAATTGTTTAATTTAATAAATATCTTTAACTTAATAATAATAGTTAGTAAATATCTATTTTAATATCATTTACATTTATTACAATTGTACACATAAATATTATTACATTTGTACCTTATCATCATCATACACTTGTCATGTCTTTAATTTATTTATTATATAAAAATCTCATAATATAATTAATACAATTAATAATTATAAAATATCTTCATACTTAAATTATAAGTAATTTAGGTGTTTAGTTTACAAATGTACAAATATAATTTTTACACATGTATATTTTATTACTATACAATTGTCTACTATTTACTTTATTTATTAATAATAATAATATTAATATTAATAATAGAAAACAATAATAATGGTTAATAATTATAATATTTATATATATAATATTTATATATAACTTAAATAAAATCTTAGATTTTAATGCATATATGCCGCCTCATTTCATATAAATGGCTTAATTGCCATTTTAGTCCTTTTTATTTTCTATTACTCTATAATTTAACTTTTACCCCTTATTCAATTTAGTCATTTTTACTAATTACTCTAAATTGAGCTAATTTCACTTAATTAAAACCTAATTAAACGTACAACTAGACTTATAATTATTCCTAATAATTATTTATGAACCGTTTCACTAAGACGAAGGCCCGATAATGTACTTTTCCGATGCCCGTGAATTTTGGGTCATTACAATATGTGTATGTGCAAATGGCCTTTTGATATGTTGTGCATAATTTCCATATAAATGTTTAGATGTGAATTTGGAAGTGAAAGTAGTAAATGGTTGAAATTGGAAAGGAAATAGTATGCTAATAATAGGCAAATGATGCATGTTTGGAAGTTAACCATTTAGGTGATTTTTGGTTATGAATTTAGTCTGTTTGAATGGCTAATTGGGAGATTTATGAGATCTTTGATTGTTAGTATTGGAATTGTATGAATTGGGCTTGGTATTTGGTTGGTTTAATTGCCTATTATGGTTATGGCTATTCTCTTTTGAATTGTGTAGGTTGGCACCAAATTTTGGGTGAGGAATGTGGCTTGGAAAATAGCCTATTTTCATTCACATGGGTAGAGACACGGACGTGTGTCTCTGCCGTGTATGACACGATCAGATGGCATGACTGTGTGTCTCCTGTAGTATTTAACGAAAATAAGTCAGTGAGTTATACGTGCTAGTTACACGGGCCTGTGGTTAGCCGTGTGATACAAGTCAGAGAGTTACACGGGGTCAGACATGGTTTGGGACACGGTCATGTTATCCCATTTCGAATGTCCACACGGCCTATGACACAGGTGTTCCTTTTGGCCGTGTGAGACACACGGCCTGGCCACACGGGCGTGTGTCCCCTGTACGTGAAAATTTTCAATGTTTTCCCAAAATTTTCATAAGTTATCGGTTTAGTCTCGAACCATTATTAATGCATGATTTGGGCCTCGTAGGCTTGTATTAGGGACAATGTGAATGTATTTGATTAATGATTATTTGGAAATGGGAAATGTATGTGAAATGTATGATGTAATAAGTTTGGTAATACTCCGTAACCCTTTTCGGCTACGGATACAGGTTAAAGGTTTTATATTTATTGGTATCAAAGCTACGATTTAGTCAATTCTATGACTAACGTAGCATATGTTAGTCTAGCTATACATGCCATATTTAACCTGTGATAGTGTTATATCTCTTGACAGTTTCTGAATTGTGTTTTTATATAGTAATGGATTCCAATCGAGCTGACTTCGATGATGTTGAAAATAATGTGCTAGCCTCCGTACATGGAGCCACGCCATCAGAATTGAGATTCGTATCTGAGGGTCGTGGAGGAGAGGCCAAAGAAGCCTTCTTCCAGATGATGAACGAATGGTTTTCTGAGTATGTCCAAATGAATCTAGCTACTCAACAACCTCCACCCCCACCTATTCCCCAATCGATCCCTGTAGCCTTTTAGGGTTTGGAACCTATAAATGTGAATAAGCCGTCTGTTGATAAAATTAAAAAGTACGAGGCTAAAGAGTTTAGAGCTACTGTTGATGATGATCCTGAGAGAGCTGAGTTTTGGCTTGAGAATACTATCCAGGTATTTAATGAATTTTCCAATATGTTGTATCTCTTCTGAAGGATGTTACATACCAGTGGTGGAATACTTCAATTCTGTGGTACCGAGAGAACAAGTTACATGGGATTTCTTTCAGGCTGAGTTCAGAAAAAAGTATATAAGTTAGCGATTTACCAATCAAAAGTGTAAAGAGTTTTTAGAGTTGAAACAAGGTCGTATGACCATATCAGAATATGAAAGAGAGTTTGTAAGACTGAGCAAGTATGCTCGAGAATGTGTCTCCACTGAAGAAATTATGTGTAAACGATTCAAAGACGGGTTGAATGAAGACATTAAGCTTTTAGTCGGGACTCTTGAATTGAAAGAGCTTGTTGTGTTAGTTGGCAGAGCTTGTAAAGCTAAAGAGCTTAGCCGAGAAAAGAGAAAAGCTGATTCTAAGGCTAGAGATTCAAGAAAGAGATTTGCGGGAAAGTCTTATCAGTCAGCATCTAAGAAATTTAAAAAACATCACCACTGTTCTGCTGTTTCTACGGGGCATTCTAGTCGAGATAGGGATACGAGACGCTTCACTTCTAAACCTCAGGCTACCTCAGTAGCTAGTGTAGGTAGTGTTAGAAATGCTAGACCTGAGTGCAAACACTGCAATAAGCCACATTATGGTGAATGTAGGGTGAAGAGTAGAGCATGTTTCAGATGTAGATCCCTTGATCACTATCTCAGAGATTGTCCAGAGAAGTCTGTAAATGAAAAAGCTCAAACGGTAAAATCGAGTAATACTGTAACACCCCGAATATTTTTACAGAAGATAGTATCATTGATATAGTAAAATAAGGAAATAAAGCGGCAAGGAGAGAAAATTTGAGTTATGTCATTGGGAAGTATATTATGACAAATTAATTCAAGAAAGGACTAAATTGTAAAAGTGAGAAAAGTTTTGTTGCCTAAGAGTAAATACTCAAAATTTAAGGGGTTAAAGTGTAAATATGGAAAAGTTGAAGGACCAATAGTGCAAATATTTTAAGGGTGGAATAATCTAGAAACTAAGGAAAATGGATGAATTAGGACCAAATTGAATAGGTGAAGAATTTTGAAGGACTAAATCACAATTTTACCAAATTAAGTGATGACTCAAGGATGAAATTTTAAAAGATCACGAAGGGCAAAATGGTCAATTGGAAGAGAGAGAAATCTAGAAAGTAATGACGATGTTGGTGATATTTTATAATTATTTAATTAGATAAATATTATTTTAATAAGATATTTATTATTATTTTTTTATTATTTTATTTAGTATATATATATGTGTGTGGAAAGGAAGAGAGGAGAGAAAAAAAAACACGCACACACATCAACCCACCATTTTCCATGCACCAACATGAGAGGAAGAGAGAAAGAAAGAAAGTTTTACTTTCTTTACAATTTAGTCCTTCCACCAAAAATTTACCATTTTCAGCTAGAAATCAAAAGAATTTCCATAGCTACCAAAGAGAAAAATGTTAAGGAGACTATGGGGAGTTAGAATATCAAATTAGATTCAAGAAATAGAAGCTGGACGAGAGAGAAAAATCAAGTTAAAAATTGAAATCAATGAGACAAGGTAAGTATATCAAGATTTCAATATATTTTTAAGTTTGATATTATTGAAAAAGCATGGAAATAATGTTAAAGTAGAGTTTTCTTATTTATGGTTCTATGTTTTTTATATATTAATGAAGAGAAAGTGATGGGAAATATTGTAGAGAAAGGAAATAAGGGTGTTATAAACTTAGTAATTAATATCTTGCACTAAAACAGTTTTAGACAACAGCAGTAAGCTAACTTTGAAAAATCACCAAAAATGGTAGAAACTGAATTAGAAGTTGAGTAAGATATGCATTAAAGCTTGCTGAGTCTATTTTCATATAAAAGAAACAAAACAAGTAAATGAATTCTGTATTCTGAGATATTTATATTTTTGTAAGACTGGTTCAAAATGATTTTGGGATCCTCTGTTGTGAATTGGAAAAATCATTAAAAATTGTATAAAAATTATTATGGGACATAATTTGTATGGTTAGATTCTTTAATGAGTATATTTTTATAACAAACAAATGAGAACATCATTTGAATTCTGTACAAAGAGATAATTAAATTTTAGCAAAGAGTGGTCAGAACTGTCAAACAGTAAAATAGGGGAGATTTTAATGAATAAACTGTACGAATTGGCTATACCAAAAATTCTGAAAATATTATGGTAAGAAGATATGTGAGTATAGTTTCAGGGAAATTTAGTGGATCTTAATTTGGAGTTCTGTAGCTCAAGATATAAATAATTTAGTGACTATGACTCAAATGGACAGTTTTGAAAATACAAAAAGTAAATAATGAAAGTTTTGATAATGTTACTTATAAGCATGTTATATAAATTAAGGATGTGGAATGGAGTGGAGGAGAAGGAAAATATGTATGAATAATCAGTTAGCATGGCCAATTTGTATGTTTTAGGCTTAGGGACTAAATTGAATAAAGTAACAGTTTAGGGGCAATTTTGTAAAAATGTTAGAAATGACCAAATTGCATGAAATGGATTATTTCATTTTTTAAATTGAAAAATTAAATGAAATTATTAATTTAGTTCAAGATCGGGGAAAAACATGTTTTAAGAATTAAATTGAAAAGTGTTGAAATTATGTAAAATTTTGATATTTTATAGAATTTATGGGCTGTTATTAATATGTATGATGATAATGGCTGGAAATAAGGATTAAATTGCAAGAATTTATTTTTCTAAGCCTAAGAGTAAAATCGTCATTAATTAAAAGTTTAGGGGCCAAATGGTAATTTTTCCTAGATTATTAATTGAATGTATTAGAATATAGAATAAATGAAAACGATGACCAAATTTATTATAAAAGTCCGGATGACTCAAATACGAGACTGGAATATGGAAAGAAAAATGGTATTTATCATGACATGTAAATATGTGATTACCTTTGAGACGTTGATACAAGGAAATTAAGTATGTTGAGACGAATAATAAATCCAAACAAAATATGTCGAGAAAAATAAATATGTTTGGGGGAAAAATATGTCTAATTTTAAGTGGTTCGAAATATAAATGTTAGATGAAATAAAATATTTGATAAATAAATCAGTAACTCCAGTAATACTCCATAACTCTAATCCGGCATTGGATTCGGGTTAGGGGCGTTACAAATACAACTGCTAGAGGGATACCATCCCCAAAACACTTAAAATACGAGTGGTAATTAAGGTGCTAGGAGAGATTCTACAGTGAGATCCGAGGAATAAGCACCAACCAGAGCTTATGCCATTCACGCACACGAAGACGCATCGTCACCAGATGTTATCACCGGTACTTTCTCTCTTTGTGACACTGATGTAGTTGCATTAATTCATCCTGGATCGACTCATTCATATGTTGTATGAATTTAGTATCAATTAAGAATTTACTTGTTGAGTCTACTGAATTTGTGATTAAAGTATCAAAACCCTTAGGTCAGTATGTCTTAGTTGATAAGGTTTGCAAAAATTGTCCTCTGATGACATGGGGTTACTATTTTTCTGCTGACTTGATGCTTGTACCGTTTGATGAGTTTGATGTGATTCTGGGTATGGATTGGTTGACTCTACATGATGCATTTGTGAATTGTAGATGAAAGACTATTAATTGAAATGTCAGAACAGTGAAATTCTTCAAATTGAATCCAATGTTTTGAGTGGATTGCCTACTGTGATATCTTCTATGTTAACTTAAAAATATGTGAGAAAGGGTTGTGATGCTTATCTTTCTTATGTACTGGATACAAAAGTTTCTGAATTAAAGATTAAATCAGTGCCAGTGGTTTGTGAATATCCGGATGTGTTTCCAGAAGAATTACCTGGGTTACCACCAATTAGAGAGGTCAAGTTTGCTATTGAATTAGTACTAAAGACATTACCGATATCGATAAATCTGTACAAAATGGCTCCTACAGTGTTGAAAGAGTTGAAAACTCAGTTGCAAAAGTTAATAGATAGAGGTTTTGCACGACCTAGTTTTTCACCCTGGGGTGCGCCAGTTCTGTTCGTAAAGAAGAAATATGGAATGATGAGAATGTGTATTGATTATCGACAGCTCAATAAAGTTACAATCAAGAATAAGTATCCACTGCCAAGAATTGATGATTTATTTGATTAACTGAAAGGAGCGACAGTGTTTTCGAAGATTGATCTGAGATTTGGCTACTATGAGTTACGAGTTAAAGATTCTAATATGCCGAAAACTATACTCATAACAAGGTACGAACATTATGAATTTCTCATTATGCCTTTCGGATTAACTAATGCTCCAGCAGTATTTATGGATTTGATGAACAAAATTTTCAGACCGTATTTAGACAGATTTGTTATTGTATACATTGTTGACATTCTGATCTATTCCTGAGATGAATATGAGAATGCTAAACATTTGAGGATTGTATTACAAACATTGAGAGATAAGCAACTATTTGTTAAATTTAGCAAATGTGAGTTTTGGCTCTAAGAAGTTGGATTTTTGGGACATCTTGTTTCATCGGAAGGCATCAGAGTTGATCCAAGTAAGATATCAACAATTATTGACTAGAAACCACTAAGAAATGTATCCAAGGTCAGAAGTTCTTAGGATTAGCTGGATATAACCAAAGATTTGTTAAAGGGTTTTCGATGATTGCTACACCGATGACTCGATTATTACAGAAAGATGCAAAATTTGAGTGGTTTGAGAAATGCCAATAGAGTTTTGAAAAGTTGAAAGCACTGTTAACTGAAGCACCAGTTCTAGTTCAACCTAAGTCGAGTAAAGAGTTCATTATTTTTAGTGATGCGCCATTGAATGGCTTGGCATGTGTTTTGATGTAAGAAGGCAAAGTGATAGCTTATGCTTCTAGACAATTAAAACCGCATGAAAAGAATTATCCGACGCACGACTTAGAATTAGCCGCTATAGTATTCGCATTGAAAATTTGGCGACATTATTTGTACAGTGAAAAGTGCCACATATTCACTGACCACAAAAGCTTGAAGCATCTAATGTCTTAGAAAGATTTGAATTTCCGACAACAAAGATGGCTCGAGTTGTTGAAAGACTACGAGTTAGTGATTGATTATCATCCAGGAAAAGTAAATGTAGTCACAGATGCTCTGAGTAGAAAATCTTTATTTGCTTTGCGGGCGATGAATACGTAGTTGACCTTGTCAGATGATGGTTCGATATTAGTTGAGTTAAAAGTTAAACCTGTATTTCTTCAGCAAATCTGTGAAGCTTAAAAATGTGACAGTGAATTGTAAACTAAAAGACTTCATTGTGAGTCAACTCCTGATTCAAAATTTTAGATTGGAAACGATGATTGTTGTAACGTCCCAGATTTTGGACCTGGAAGAATTGGGCTTCAGGCTTAGGTGCGTTTAAAATATTTGAGAGTAAGACAACGGCATAAAATTACAAGTTAGAATTGTTGGGTTAGTGTTTTTGGAATATTTGAAGGATTCTATGAAGTCTCAGGTTTAGGGAAAACCATAGAGAAAAATTTAATTTTTACCTTAGTGGAGCCCTAGTCTCAAGTATTAGGCCTCTTAAGCAAATTAAAGGAAAAATATGACACAAGTGGGCCTGTGGCTCAGTGGCAAGGTGGCACCACTTGAGGAGCTATAAGGTGGCATTATTATTAGGGTAGGAGGTCCAAGGTCTGAGGCTTAAAAGTGGTGAATTTTAGGACTTTATTTTTGCTTATGGAAGGAAGGTGGTGGCGCTAGAATGGACTCTGGAGGGAGTGTTCAAGAGAGAATTTTAAGGTGGAGATAATGGAGAGAAAATAGGAGATTGATAGAGGGAGAGTGTTGGTGCTGAATGGGACTATAAGGGAGGCTTGAATCGGCTTGTGCTTATTTAAAGGAATGCCGAATGTGCATGAGGGTTCTTTAGGATTTTTTCGAATTCACTTCTTAGCTAACCCCTCTTCTCTCTTTTCTTTTCCCTTTCATTTTTACCGAAATTTCACTAAAATTTTTATCTCTTAAAGCCGAACACCATCCCTAATTTCTTAAAAGCTGAATACATATAGTCCTTACCGACTTCTTCCCATAAATCTCCTAAAAGCCAAATACCCATCTCCTCTTACCGATTTCTTTTGTTTCCCTTCATCTCAAACCTATTTTTGTTACTTGCAACCCTTAATCAAGTGGTTACAAGCTGATTGCTCACTCAGTAGATATCTAGGCCACAAGATCAGAGACTAGTTTTGGTAAGTGCTTAGTTAACCGTTTTTAGTGTATTTTGATAAAAGCCGAAAGGCTATTTAATTTTGTTCTTGTCTTTAACCCTATTTTAACAAGGGGTAGGATTTTAGGATTTCAAGCGTGAAAAAGATCTCTAGCGGGTGGTAAGTGTACTCACTCTCAATTTCGGTTTCATAGGTGGCCGATTTTAAATATGGTTGATAGGGGTGACTCGTGTGGAATATGAGTCATTTGATGTTGATAATATGTGTGTACTGGTGCAGATCTAAGGATATTCAGAAATAATAGCGAAGGAGAGGCTATTAAAACTAGCGGTACACGGTAAGGTTACGGTAAGGCTTCGAGATTTGAGAAAGTTACAGTTTAAGGTATAGAATTGATTCGAAGATGGTTTTGGTTATAGGTCGAGGCTGAGGATAGTGTAGTGCGGGTCGTCAATCAGGTGTATACATACACTACACACATGACAAATCAACAAAAGCCAAAATCCCGAAATTCCGAATGGGCCTGTCGAACTTGTGGGCCCAAACTGGCAAGTTGTGATATGGAATTGTATGATGGATTGATATGCATGATTGTATGATTGGATTATGATCGGGCCTAATGGGCTACATAAGCATGCTTGGGGCTTAATGGATTTTATGAATATGATTAGGCCTAGTGGGCCTTATGGGATTGTAGAAATGCATGCTAGGGTTTTTAATGGACTATAGGCCTAGTTTTGATCTCTCAAATTTTACATAAGACTTAGTTAAATAATTAAACATGTCTGTGGACAAGTCGCTAAACTAAGGTGTGGCAATGGATGTGTGCATGTCTAGGATTGGATCTAGGAAGAGCTTGGTACTTAAGTGGTCCGAGTGACCCACCTCCTCTTCTCTTGAATCCTACCTGGTGCATAGTGTCCGTTCATTTTAGTCGCGAGGACTTGTTGATGGGCTAAAACCATAATTAAAATTTGTACCTTTAAGAAATTATGAAAATACCCCTCTAGGATAGAATTACGAAAACACCCCTCTATGGTAGAATTACGAAAATACCCTTCTAGGGTAGAATTACGAAAATACCCCTCTAGGGTAGAATTATTATAACGCCTCGAAGGGTAGAGTTACTGAGACACCCTTGTGGGGTGGAAATTACCAAAATACCCCTAGGTAGTGAAATGACTAAAATACCCCTATGTGTTATGAGAATGATTGGTGTATGTTGTATGTGATGATGATGCATTCATGAGATATTATACTGCATGTGGGCTGCGTTTTGATTGGAGGAAGTGTATATAAGGGTCGTACGGTCGCTTGACGACTATGGATCCAACGAAGGCTTCTGAGTCACGAGTAGCTCTGCTGCTACGATAAGTAGTGCCGCAACCAGTGCTACAACGAAAGCTTATGAGCCACGAATAGCTCTGCTGCAATGATGAGTGGTGTTGCAACCGGTGTCACAACGGGTGTATAAGGATGGGTGGGTCGAGTATCTCCCTACAAGAGTGTAAGGTTGGAAGAAGGTGTACAGGGCTGGTTATGGGTAACTGCATATGGCATAAACATCTTGAAATTTGAATGCCGGCTCGGGCCCAACCGAGGCTATCATGGGCTAAGGGCCAAAGGCCACCGATATTGAGTAGGGTTAGGCCCAATGTAGTGATGTGCATATTGATTTGATTGCCAAGGGCCGTACACACTGAGTTTCGAAACTCACACCCTTTAATTTAATGTTTCAGGTGACCCTCAGTAGACGGCTCGACGTGGGAGTGGACTCAGAGATGGCCACACTGCAAGCTTCTTAGAAGTTTTAAATAGTTTTCGAATTACTTTATTTTAATTACTTGTTTGTTTTTAAATGGATTGTAATAAGGCCTTGTGTCTCCTATTTGATTTTTCATTTGGGTTTATTATTGCTATAACTGTTGGATCATCAAACTTAATTTTTTTTTAAAGTTAATCACAGTTTTCTAAGTAATCTTAATATAAGAACGTTTACTTAGAACATGGGCTTTCATCTTAACTTAACAAATTACAAGGATTTTGATTTTCTAAGTCACAAGTTTAAGTTTTAACCAAGCAACTATGCCACTGAACATAATTTTAACTAAACAAAGTCATTTTGAGAATAATCCCTTCAATGTGACATCGCCGGATTCGACCATAACGTCTGGGCCGGGTCTGAGGTGTTACAATTGTGTATTATTTTATCAAATATCCCCACACTTAAGCATTTGCTTGTCCTCAAGAAAAATCTTAACTCACATTAAAATTAATATTTCTTAACTTGTAATTCCCATCAATAGTGTCTCAAAATAATTCACAAATAGTTATGCATTAATAATTCAATCGAAAGAGCATTAAAGTCTCAAACAATCCAAGCTAACATTTTTAAATACGAAAACATAGGTGTCTCCCCTTATTTAAGTAGTTACCTTTAATTCAAAATCTACAAGAATCGACATCCTCACTAAAGATTCACTCAAATCACTTAAAGTGTTTAAGGTTCACGAATAAACACTCAATAGTCAACCAATAAAGTCATTACCATAGGCTTGCATGAAAATCAAATCTCCACGACTATAAAATGAGATGATACACAAATCAAAAGGTCTTTAAGAGGTTGTAATGAGGCTTAGGTTAAGGGTGTGGAGGAAGGCTAGAAAAGTTGGTTATAATTGAGATCGAATTGATAATTTACAAAATTAGAAAAATAAAAAATGTTGAATTAAAAACAAGTGCATAAATCAAGAACTATTCAAGAATAAGAAAAAGAGCTTATTCTCAAAATATGAAATTAACTGTTCAAGCTCAATCATAGATGTAACACCCCGAATTTTGGGCCTAGAAGTTTTAAGTCTTGAATGGGTGCAGTTAGGAGACTGCACATAAATATTTAATTATGCAAGGAAATGACACAGATGTATGTTTGGCTTAATGGTTGTGTGCTCTTAAAGTATCTGGGAAGTCATGGGTTCAAGCCCTGGCTTCCACAAAATTTTTACTTGTTAATGATAAAACCTCTATCTTTGGTCAGTAGGGTTATAAGTTTATTTTGGTAAAAACATGACAGTATGGGCCTACTAGTCTAAAGAATAAGTGGCGTGTTACCTATGCCAGAGGACTGAAGTTTGAATCTTGGTGGGGGTTGTGTAGTATGCTAGAGGTCTAAGGTTTGAATCCCTACTTGTGCAAATGTAGATTATTTTTGCTGGTAGCATGAAAAGAGGTTGTGTTTGACCGAAACACCAAGGGTTTGAACAAATTTGAATAAGGTGGTTGTTAGCCAAATTTAAAGAGATGGATGAGAGGAAATTAAGGAGAAAACCAAGCTAGTTTGAATGGGGAGAAAAGTCTTCCTAGGTTTGAACTCTGGCACTTAGTGTTTTGGTTGTGTAGGGATGTTAGGGGAGGTGTTTAGTGTGTGGAAGGCTGAACGAAATTAGGGAGTTCTTTTGGGGTAAAATTCGGCTATGTATTGGTAATTGGTCATTTTATTTCGGGATTTCGCCAAATTATGGTTCTACTCACTTTTTGTTTTTTAAAGCCGAGTTGTGCTAGGAAGTCTTTTCAGTATCGGTTGTTTCTGGCTAGTGTTTTTTGGTACTTTCATTTTAAGGTTATCTCAGTTCCTGTTCTTCTTCTTCTACTCTTAGACAATTGTTTTCCCTTTATAAATTTTGTAGCCAAATAACCTCATTTCTTATCTCACACTGACCCTTTCAGTTTTTTTTAGCCTTAGTCTTGATTGAATCTCTCCTTCTTCTCCTTGACTCAATTGATCACCTCTTTTATCGAATAAATTTTCTTCTTCCCTCACTTCTTATTTGGATACTTTGGTCGAATTCTGTATCTCTCTATTTTAGTCTGATTTTTACTAGTAGACTCTGATATACCGGTAAGCACTCGACTCCTTCTTGATCTCTCTCTCAACGTTTACCAAGGCTCCCTTCTTTTCACTATTAAAGTCGATTACTTCTTTTGTTATTTCCGAATCTCATTTCCTTTTTCTTTGTGGTTTTCGTTACTAGAACTATTCTTCTTTTTTCTGTCAAATTTCCCTCTCTTATCTTGTTTAATGTTGGTTGGTACTTAGGGCTCTTCAAGGTGTGATAGAAAGACAAGTGACTGACAACAGTCGATATCCTACTCTTAGTTCTTGATCAAGATAAGTAATCTTGCCTTGTTTTGGTTGGGGACCGAATATTCTTGATGGCCCTGTAAACTATCAAGTGTGGATTTAACCACATGTTTTTGCAATCTCTTTTAATAAAGTTTTTGTAACACAGATGTAATCAAGGGAGATTAAGGCAAGTATTAGTGTGGCTTCGGCATTTGTTTCGGGAAAAAGAGGATAATTTTATTGATCAAGTGACTAACTGATAGTCTTGTATATTGTAGGTGTGGTGCTAGGGATTCGTAGCGTGTTCGTAAACAAGATGTGTACTCACACCGCTCTAAATTGTAAATCGGCGACAAAGCCAAAAAGTCGAAAAGCTAAAAAGTTAAAAGTACGACAACGGTTGCCACACGAGCATGCGAACGCACGTGTGGATGATTCGATATGACAATAGAGGCCACCATGAGCGATTTTATGAGCTTAGGTCGTGTTGGGCCGAAATGGGCCATGTTGGCACAATGGGCTTGTGGGCCCCACACGGGTATTTATCATGGATACGTGGAAATATTGGACCTGGCTGTGTTGTTCGCATGGCTAAGGTCAAATCTGGCTTAGCGGGCGATACGAGCTTGTGGGCCCCATTTGGGCTACATAATGGGCTTTGTGCCCAATTGCACATTTTGATTGAAAATGGTTGCACGAGTCACGTAAGACGACTATGGACCTACGAATAGGTCGATAAGTGTACCCAGACCCTGAATTGCGAAATGACCGTTATGCCCTTAAAGGGAAAAATGACTAAAATACCCTTATGTGATATGTGACTGATTTTCTATGCCATCTAATATTATGCATGCATCCAAATGTGCAATTATAATGCATGGGGATGGGATCATTGATTGGAGGAAGTATTTGATTTGTTAGGGTCGCACGGGTTGTACGAGATGACTGTCGACCCACTGATGGCTTTAAGCCGATTATGTGATTGGCAGCTCTGCTACGATATTGGTTAGTGCCGCAACTAGTGCTACATTGGGAATGTAGGGATGGGTGGGTTGATTAATCCTTACAGGAGTGTAGGGTTGGACGGGAAACGAAGTGCAAGGTTGGTTGGGATATTTATGCATTGCATATTCTAATTCTGATATTGATATGGCTGAGGCTAAACTGAGGCTGTTACGGGCTCAGGCCTAATTGCCACCATTAATGTAATGGGCTTAGGCCCAGATTGATGTGTTTCATGTTATTTGATTGTTGGGGGTAGTACACACTAAGTTTTCACAAACTCACCCCTTCTTTTTAATTTTTCAGGTAATCCTTAGTGAAAGACGGTTCGACATATCGGAGGACTCAGAGGTGGCCATACCATGGACAGTTGAATTTAGTACTTTAAATTACTTTATTTTAATTGCATCTTTCTTCTATTTGGGTTTTCGTTGTAATAAGGCCTTTATCTAAATTTATTTTGATTGTGGGTTTTAGTTTGCTGTACATTTTTAACTTCTAGTTATAGGTCTCGAGTTTTAAAAAGAAAACAACGTTTTACAAACCAAACGTAAGATCACAACTGTTTTCAAAGAAAAGCTTTTGCTATTTTTGAGTCTTCAAAGTTCAATAACGAATTTAAAGATTGAGGTTTTCATTAACAACTTAAGGTTTTAATCAACTCTTAATGCTCTAAAAGAATTTGAACCTAGTTTAAATTTTCGAATAACATTTGTTTTAAAAGCTAAATAACTCAACAAAGATGTACAGTTTTTAAAAGAGAAACCTATTTTAAAGTTAATGTTTAATAACGTTTTTGACCAAATGATCTCGAAGTTTCCAAACATCAAATTGTACGATTCACCCTTCAATGTGACACCGCCAGATTTGGCTATAACATCTGGGCCGGGTTTGGGGTGTTACATTTAGTGGTACCAGTGCCAAGTTGCAAAACTCGGATGTGAAATGGGCTTTAGTTTTTGGATTCTAAAGTTTTTTTACAAATGAATCAAAGCATTTTGAAAGATTGTTTGTGGCACACCGAGTCTCTGGCGTCGAACCAAGTAAGTTTTGTTAATACTGAAATTTGTTTTAAACTGCTATACTGTAGAAATTTACTGGGATTACTTTAGATATCAGACTAGTGAGACTATTTAGTTAGAGTAAAACTGAAAACCGTAGAAAGCTAAGACTGTAGTGAGCCTACGACTGTGAAAACAACTCTAAATTACTGCTTCTCATAAAACATCTGCTTTAATTACTGAAATTATAACTAAATTGCATAAAATTCCTAATTCAGATAACTCGCAAAGTGAAAATGAGCACTAGGGGTACCTGTGGAAGGGGTGCAAGAGGCCGCAGCAGAGGCCGAGGGAGTGCTAGGGCTGGGTCTTCCCCATCAGGCCACATGCCTAACGTTGAGGCGAGGGAGACACCGGCTTCACCAATAACTGAGACAGGGCCGTATGATTGGGCAGCTGGGGATGACACATTGTCCCTAGTAATGTTGAGGATTCTAGAAAGGGTTGCTGGGCCCAATACTGGTATTGGTAGCCGTGGGTCAATTTCACAACGACTCTGGTCGAATGGGGCAGAGATCTTCAAGGGTATTGCTGGAATAACCCTTAATATGGTCGAATGGACTTTGACTACACCCCTGAGCAAAAATTAAAAGGTGTGGTATTGTTGTTGCGAAAGGAAGCCTACTAGTGGTGGCTTACCGTGAAAGAGGGCACTCAGCCTGACCAGGTAACTTGAGAGTTCTTCAAATCTGCGTTCCAAGGGAAGTATGTGGGCACAAGTTATGTGGATGCTCGGAGGAGAGAATTCTTGCACTTGACTCAAGGGGATAGGTCTGTGGCAGAGTACGAGGAAGAGTTTTTACAACTTAGTTGATATGCTAAAGGGATGGTGGCAACAAACTATGAACACTGTGTTTGGTTCGAGGACGGCCTCAAAGATAGTCTTTGGGTATTGATAACTCCGTAGAGGGAGCAAGATTTTGTAGCATTGGTGGAGAAAGTAAAAATCGTTAAGTATGTGAAGCGCACTGAGCGCCTAAACTGGGAGAGAGAAAAGGGAAAAAATAAAAGGGATTCGAGCATTCTGGTTCCGTATAGAGGCCTAAAAAGGGCAGAGGGGATGGGCCAGTCAAAGCTGGGCCCCATGTTGCTACTACTAGGTTACCGCCTTGTGCTGTTTGTGGAAATGGCCATGTGGGTGAGTGCTAGAGGAGGACGGGAGCCTGTCTAAGTTGTGGATCAATAGAGCACCGTATCAGAGGGTGTCCTAAAAGATCGAATCAGATGCAAGCTATTGGTAGTGGTAATCTACAGCCGCCAAGGGGTGATCAGCAGCCGCCAAGAAGCCTTGGTTAGGCCAGGGGTGGAAACGGGTTGGGCTGTAGAGTACTGGACAGCGGTGCTGGTCATGCTAAGGTGAGGCAGCCAGCTTTAGTCTATGCAGCACGTCATCGAGAAGACGAAGACGCTCCAGATGCGAATACTGGTTCGTACTTTACCCATAGTATTCTATTTACCTAATTTGGAATTAGAGTTCACAGCGGGAACGTAGTGTGGTAGTCTCTGGCATGCGACTGTTCGGATAATTGGAAATTTTGAGGACAAAATTTCTTTAAGGAGGGGTGAGTTATAGTACCCCGAATTTTGGGCCAAGAAGTTTTAAGTCTTGAGTGGGTACAATTAGGAGACTGCACATAAATATTTAATTGTGCAAGGAAGTGACACAAATATATGTTTGGCTTAATGGTTGTGTGCTCTGGAAGTGTTTGGGAAGTCATGGGTTCAAGCCCTGGCTTCCGCAAAATTTTTGCTCGTTAAGGATAAAACCCCTATCTTTAGTCAATAGGGTTATAAGTTTATTTAGGTAAAAACATGACAGTATGGGCCTACTGGTCTAAGGGGTAAGTGGTGTGTTACCTATGCTAGAGAATTGAAGTTCGAATCCTGGTGGGGGCTGTGCAATGTGCTAGGGGTCTGAGGTTTGAATCCCTGCTTGTGCAAATGGAAATTATTTTTGTTGGTGGCCATGGGAGGAAGTTGTGTCTAACTAAAACATCAAGGGTTTGAATAGATTTGAATGAGGTGGTTGTTAACCAAATTTAAAGAGATGGATTGGAGGAAATTAAGGAGAAAACCAAGCAAGTTCAAATGGGGAGAAGAATCTTGCCGGGTTTGAACTCTGGCATTTAGTGTTTTGGTTCTATAGGGATGTTGGGGGAGGTGTTTAGTATGTGGAAGGCTAAACAAAATTAGGGAGTTCTTTTGGGGTAAAATTTAACTATGTATTAGTAATTGGTCATTTTATTTCAGGATTTCGCCAAATTGTGGTTCTGCTCACTCTTTGTTTTCTAAAGCCGAGTTGTTCTAGGAAGTCTTTTCGATATCGATTGTTTCTGGCTAATGTTTTCAGGTACTTTTATTCTTGGGGATATCTCGGTTGTTGTTCTTCTTCTTCTACTCTTAGACAACTATTTTCCCTTTATATCTTTTGTAGCCGAATAACCTCCTTTCTTTTCTCTCTCTGACCATTTCAGTTTGTTTTTAGCCTTAGTCTTGATTGAATCTCTCCTTCTTCTCCCTAACTCAATTGATCACCTCTTTGATCGAATAAATTCTCTTTTTCCTTCACTTCTTATTTGGATACTTTGATCAAATTTTGTATCTCTCTATTTTAGTCCAGTTTTTAAAAGTAGACTCTGGCAAATTGGTAAGCACTCGACTCCTTCTTGATCTCTCTCTCAACGTTTATTGATGAACGATAAATTATACATATTTTTACCTCATGTTTAGCCTATATTTTGGATGAATTATTATTAATTTTGTGAGAATTGGTGCTCTTAATCCTTCCATTTCATATCTTATACTCAGGAGAGCATAGGGAAGAGAAGAGAACGAAAAATAGACCAAAAATTGAAGAAAATAGGCCAAAATGTGAAAACGCACGGTCCAAGAAGTAACCACAAGGCCGTGGCACATGGCCGTGCCACATAAAGATTACACGGTCCAGCCCTCGACAAGCACGACCAGGCTACACGGCCGTGCCTCCACCGATAGACTCACACGGCCTCTTGTCGAAATCACACGGGTGTGGCACGCGGGCGTATTCTAGTCGTGAGGAAGAGGAATTTCACTCGGATTTGAATACTTAAAGGCTAAGAAAGGCTCCCCAAGACTCTATATAAAGACCCTAAGAGGCAACTCTAAGGGTGTACTTGATTTCCCTCTACCAAGGGTAATCTTTTCCCTAAGGTGGGGAGTCGTCTCTCTGCCGACACGAAGAGTGAAAGCCAGGAATTACTCCAAAGGAGAAGCTGATTGATTCATCCCAGAAGCTAGAATTCTACATCAAGACAGAGGATCTCCCTAAATTCCTCCAGGGGTTTTTGGGTTCTTTATGTTTTGTTATATTAATTCTTCTGAGATGTTTTCTTTCTTTATTATGAACTAAACCCCTCAAATACTTGAGGGGCATGAAACCTAAGATGAATCTTGTTATTATTTATTCTTGAGTTATATAATAAATACTTGAGTTGTTCTTAATTATGTGTGCTTAATTCTTGTGTTAATAAGCCTAGGTATTAATTCAAGAAACGGATGTGCTTAAAGCAGAGGAGCAAAAGTCCCTGTAATAAGAGTAGATCTACCATAATTAAGCGGAGTTGCATGCAACCCTAGACATAGGGTGACATAAATCTGCCGGATTAGGGTCAAACCTAATATGGGGAACCATAGATCGAACTAATGCAACCTAGGCTGTTAATTAATAAAGGAACTTTAGTTAACAACCTAGGTCTAGTTGCTATTCGCCTCGACAGAGGGTTTAGCATAAATTAGGGATCTCTACGGATCAAGTCAAGTGACTAAATCGTCTAGCTCAAGAACCAATAACAGGTGAAGTCTAGGTGGATTCTCCCTTAAGTATTGCTTATATCAATCAGCTTTTCCCTAAAGTTTTCCCCAATTTACTTTTTGTGCACTTTTAGTTAGTTTTAGAATTAGTTTCAACCAAACCTCTTTTATTTTTA
Organism: Gossypium stocksii; assembly: GCA_020496765.1. Taxonomy (NCBI): domain Eukaryota; kingdom Viridiplantae; phylum Streptophyta; class Magnoliopsida; order Malvales; family Malvaceae; genus Gossypium; species Gossypium stocksii. The sequence goes on from CM035623.1 coordinate 40,992,032, forward strand.
GGCTAGATAATAGAAAGGAAGTAAGTATTAGTACTTTTAGTTCCCTTGGGTACGATAACTCGGTCTTGCCACTAAACTATACTACTGTTCGATAGGTGCGCTTGCCTCTAACATCGTGATATTAGTTAGTTTTGGTGTGATCAGTTTTATAAATTTTATTACTTAATATCGCGGGTCGTTATCATTTATCAAGGCTCCCTTCTTTTACACTATTAAAGCCGATTACTTCATTTGTTATTGTCGAATCTCATTTCCCTTTTCTTGTGTGGTTTTCATTACTGGTGTTGTTCTTCTCCTTTCTGTCGAATCTCCCCTCTCTTATCTTGTTTGATGTTGGTTGGTACTTAGGGCTCCTCGAGGTGTGATAGAGGGACAAGTGACTGACAGCATTCGACATCCTACTTTTAGTTCTTGTTCAAGGTAAGTAATCTTACCTTGTTTTGGTTAGAGGCTGAATATTCTTGATGGCCTTGTAAACTGTCAAGTGTGGATTTAACCACATGTTTTTGCAATCTCTTTTAATAAAGTTTTTGTAACGCAGATGTAGTCAAGGGATTTAATCTTCACTAACAGTTAGAGAGGACTTATCAAAGCTAGATCGATTGAGGCAAGTATTACTATCACTTCAATTTTTGTTTCAAGAAAATAAGGATAATTGTATTGATCGAGTGACTAACTGATAGTCTTGTATATTGTAGGTACAGTGCTAAGGATTCGTAGTGCGTTCGTAAATAAGGTGTGTACTCACACTGCTCTAAATTGTAGATCGGCAAAAAAGCCGAAAAGCTAAAAAGTCAAAAGTACAGCAACGGTGGCCACATGGGTGTGCGAACGTACGTGTGGATGATTCGATATGACGGTAGAGGCCACCATGAGCGATCTCTTGAGCTTAGGCCGTGTTGGGCTAAAATGGGCCATGTGGGCCCAATGGGCTTGTGGGCCCAACACGGGTATTTTTCATGGATACGTGGAAATATTGGACCTAACTGTGTCATTCACATGGCTAAGGTCAAATTTGGCTTAGCAGGCCATACGAGCATGTGGGCCCCACTTGGGCTACATAATGGGCTTTGCGCCCAATTGCACGTTTTGATTAAAAAAGGTTGCACGAGTCGCGCGAGATGACTGTGGACCTACAGATAGGTCGGTAAGTGTACCCAGACCCTAAATTGCGAAATGACCGTTATGCCTCTAGAGGGCAAAATGACTAAAATACCCTTATGTGATATGTGATTGATTTTCTATATCATCTAATATTATATATGCATCTATATGTGCCATTATACTGCATGGGGATAGGATCATTGATTGGACGAAGTAATTGATTTGTTAGGGTCGCACGGGTCGCACGAGACGATTGTGGACCCACCGATGGCTTTAAGCCGATTATGTGATTGGCAGCTCTGCTGCGATATTAGTTAGTGCCGCAACCGGTGCTACATTGGGAGTGTAGGGATGGGTGGGTTAATTTAATCCCCACAGGAGTGTAGGGTTGGACGGGAAACAGAGTGCAGGGTTGGTTGGGATATTTATGCATTGCATATTCTGATTCTGATATTGATGGGGTCTGAGGCCCAACAAAGGTTTTTACGGGCTCAGGCTTAATTACCACCGTTACTGTAATGGGCGTAGGCCCAGATTGATGTGTTTCATGTTATTTGATTGTTGGGGGTAGTACACACTGAGTTTTTGCAAACTCACCCCCTCTTTTTAATTTTTTAGGTAATCCTTAATAAAAGAAGGTTCGACGTATCGGAGGACTCGGAGGTGGCCACGCCATGGTTAGTTGAATTTAGCACTTTAAATTACTTTATTTTAATTGCATTTTTCTTCTATTTGGGTTTTCGTTGTAATTAGGCCTTTATCTAGATTTATTTTGATTGTGGGTTTTAGTTTGCTGTACATTTTTAACTTCTAGTTATAGGTCTCGGGTTTTAAAAAGAAAACAACGTTTTAAAAACCAAACATAAGTTCACAAGTGTTTTCAAAGAAAAGCTTCAGCTGTTTTTGTGTCTTTTAAGTTTAATAACGATTTTAAAGATTGAGGCTTTCATTAACAACCTAAGGTTTTAATCAACTCTTAATGCTCTAAAAGAATTTGAACCTAGTTTAAATTTTCAGATAACATTTGTTTTAAAAGCTAAATAACTCAACAAAGATGTACAGTTTTTAAAAGAAAAACTTGTTTTAAAGTTACTGTTTAATAACGTTTTTGACCAAATGATCTCGAAGTTTCCAAACATTAAATTGTACGATTCACCCCTCAATGTGACACTGCCAGATTCGGCCATAATGTCTAGGTCGAGTTTGGGGTGTTACAATAGAACTAAATAATAATCAATATATATGTATATTTTTTTCAATTTTTTCTTCTTCTTTTTTAATAATTAGAAATAATTCAAAAAATTATACAAAAAAGCATAGTTAGGCAACCAACCAAATCAAATCTCAACAAAAAGGGAGTCAATAAAATGGGAAAAATTCTCAACGAACAAAAAATGAGTTATGGGTTAACATTAATTGGTAAATTAAGAAACGGTGTGTTAGGCTCAACGGGGTTCACTGAGGGTTAATTAAAAAGGTAAGCTTTTTATAGGATAAGTGGGTTAAAACTTAAGTGTCTTCATCATCTTAGTATATCAAATCAAAGATGTGGTCTCGACATGCATAATCGAAGCAAGTTCTAGAATAACAAATCAAGTTAACACACGCATAACCAATAATAAAATGAGCAAGAAAAATGTATGCTCTAAAAGCTCAAAATGTCATAAAAATCATGGTTTTTTATGTCAAACTTGAAAATTTAAAACTTCAAGATAATACCTTAATTCAGGGAAATAATCTAAAATTTTTAAATCAACCAATGCACAAATATCTACAAATTAATCCAAAACACATCAACAAAAAAATCCCAAATTGACAAAAATTCGTTGTAACACCCCAAACCCGGCCTAGACGTTACGGCCAAGTTTGGGGTGTCACATCAACGAGGGTTTATACCATATTCTTTAGTTAACTTATTACAAGTGAGTTTGGGAAACCATTGTTGGAAGTTTGGAAAGAAAATCTAGGTTTAGTTTGTGAACGTCCTATCCACTACCAGTTTAAAGTGTATTCTACTACAAGATCTTGTTCGTCCTTTCGTTATCCATTTAATATGTGTGTTTCATTGAAAATGTTGATTAATTTTAAATAAAAACCCGTACAGCCTTAATCTACCCGTTTTAAATCAAATTATAAATAAAGAAATAAAAACTAAATTAAAAACACTTAAGAGCGGCTTTATTACAATAAAAAAAACCAAAATGAAAATAATTTAAAATGAAATACTGAAAATAAAATAACTTAAGTAAAAACCACCATATGAAGTCCACGTGGCCAGTCCGAATCCCTTCAGCTTCAAGTCCTTTAGTCTAGGGCTCACCTGCATACATGAAAGGAAGGGGGTAAGTTTGGAAACTCAGTGTGTAAAGTAAACCCAACCAGAGGCCAAATCAGGTCAAGCTTAACTGGGCCTAAGCCCTATCCAGTTTCAGTATTAATTGGGCCTTAGCCCTATTCAGTATACAGTATTAACTGGGCCTTAACCCTATTTAGTAATCAGTGCGGCCCATAGGCTCATTACAGTAACAGTACAGATATTATGCATGTATGCAAAACCAAGCCCAAATCTAGCCCTACACACCACCCGTACCAGCCCTACACACCATGTGGGGAATAACTCAACCCACCCAGCCCTACACACCACAGTCGTAGTTGAGCTGCTTAATCAGAAAACGTGGCCAAGCCACTATCAGTAAAACGAGGCAAAGCCTCTATCAGTAAACGTGGCAATGCCACTTAGCACTTCCTCCATCAAAAACCCAATCCCATGCAACAGTATAACATGTCATGGCATACAGTAGACAGATTTAATTTAACATGCACTTCAGTCAGATTTAACCCTAGAGGTATAATGGTCATTTTGCACTAGGGGTAAAACAGTAATTTTCCACCTTTAAGGGGTATTTTAGTAAATATACCAATTTTAGGGTTTTCATGCTTATTACAGTTATTAACAGTTCAATTTTCAGCTAAAAGACTCATCTAGCCCATTTACTAACTTTAGAGCTAACTGCCCCTAAAACTCCTAATGGGCCCTTACAGTGTCCAATAACTATTTTGGCCCACAAAGCCCAAATTTGATGTTCGGTTTAACAGTTTTATCAATCAGTTTATTAGAATACGCTTACCGCTCATTTTTACCTATATGGGCCCGCAAGCCATTGGGCCCAAATTCAGCCCCTTGAGGTCCAAATTCACCAAGACGGACAAAATTACGCGAACATCAACTTTACCATTTGCGATTACCAAATTTACTGAGCCAACTGACCTACGAGTGCTCGCACACTCGCAAGCCTACGAAATGTCAAAATTTCGACATTTTGGCATTTTGACTTTTCAGATTTTGCAGGCTTAGTCTACTAGTGGGTGTTCGTTTACATACCTGATATGCGATATACATTGACGAGATCTCCCACGTGATTATCCTACAATTTATCACTCAAGATATTAGACTATGAATCGTTGATAATCAATGTAACCACTACTTACCATATTCAGCCAACAACACTTTAGGCCCTTGAGTACTCACCTTTGCCGAAACTAATGACTAGATCTAGATCTAGTTGCTCCAATGGTCCTAGCCTCCAATACTTCTTGATCGACAGCCTCCAGTCCATACTAACACATAATAAACTGATAAGTAAAACCAACAAACCCTTTTAGCCCCAATCGACAGCCACCCTATGCACATTGGGGTTTTCGGCTTTTCTAAATCTCGAAATAATGAATGGGAAGGGATTTGAGCACTTACCGAAGATCTACCTGACAAAAAATGCTCCCAATCCTTTTCTAACCCAGATCTGACTTAGATCTATCCCCAAGATACGAGTAGAGAATAGATCCAAGTGATTTCAGCTTTTGGATCTATCTTAGAGTATATCTATTTCAGTTTGAGAAGTAAATGGGAGAAGAAAGTGAAGCAAAGTTTTACGAACTAACAGAGATGATCGGCCGAGAGATGAGAAGTTTAAGATTCGGCTCTTGAAAGACTTAAAATGGAAAGAAGAATTGGTTTTTATCAAAGAGGTAAACAGCAATGGTGGATTCGGTTTTGGCTCTTTATGGTAATCGACAAGAAGGTTGGAGAAAAGAGATTGCTTCAATTGGATTCGGTTAAAGAAGAAAGTAGAAGAGAAGAAAGAAAAGAGGAGAGAAAGAGGATGGTAGATTCGGTTTAAAGGAAAGAAAAGAGATAATGGCTCGGTTCTTTGCACAAGTCGGCACAAAAGGAAAACAATGGTTGCTTTTTCAGCTTTTTGGAACTAAGAGAGGAGAACAGAAGAAGAGAGCAGAGAACCCTAAGGGATACTACCCTAATTCGGCAAGACAGAAGACAGGAGAAAGAAATCTCGAAGGATCCCACACAAAGCATTCGGCACACCCAAAAGCTTCACTTGCCGAAATTGCTCTCCAAGACTCCTACAACCGGCCACCACTAGCTTCCCTTCAAAATTCCTAGATTTTCTCCTCCTTATCCTCTCTGACTCAATCTCATGAGCATCTCAAACTCGTTCCAATAGAGTTTTACTTGAAGTCCATCACATGACTATCACATGCAGTAAAAATAAAATACCACACTGCTTACCTTGAGACTTGAACCTTGGCCCTTGCATAGCTTCCACATGCCACTTTCCTAGGCTTTAAGTGGCGCCACATTGCCACTCTACCACTGATCATCTTGTGTCTTAATTTACCCACATTTTCTTAAAAGCCAACATACTCAAGACCCCTACTCTTTAAGTCCAAAATTTAAAAATTCTACCGGGTTTTAATTTAGGCTTAGGCCTTCTAAAGGCCCACTAACACACTCAAAGCGTAGATTACATAACCAAACAACAAAATTTTAAGTTCACACCCAAAATCACAAAATCCCGAAAATTAGGGCATTACATTCGTTCTAATGGAAGTATGAGAATATTACTTAAGAACAAGAATAATTCAAGGATTTTCTAATAGTCATATAAATAACCTCCTCACACATAAGATGTACATTGTCCTTAATGTACAAACAGATATAATCACAGTGCATGCAGAATATCATAAGAGAGTGAGAAAACTGAAACTGTCCTAAAATATTGATGAAATTGCTAGAATGGTAAAAAGCGGAATTGTAGGCAATTGAAAGTGAAGTGCATTATTCTATGCAAACTAAGAGGAAAATAAACACAAATAATGAAGGAGATTAAGAGGTTAAAACTCAATTAGAAACAACCATAAAAAAAATAAAAAAAACATATTCAAAAGATAATAGATAAAATAAGTCTAGGAAAATAAAAATAAAGCAACTAAAAACAAAAATAAAAATGAAAATAAAAAAGAAAATAAATAGACTCAATGATACCAATAAAATTAAAGGTAATTGTAAGAATAATAGTAAAAATAAAAAAACTAAAAATAATAGAAATAGCATAAATACTAAAATAAATTTAAAATCTAAGTATAAGAGTAATAAAAAAAATAGATTAGTAAAATAAAAATAAGTAATATATCAAATAATAATAAATAAGTAAATAAAATAAATAAAATGGTAATAGGGGAAGACTGACGGAAGACGGTGGTCGGAGTTATGACAAGGGGTCGCACGTGGGATGCGGTGTTGCTTGATTATGGGGAGAAAGGAGAGGAGGTGGGTGATGAGGGGGAAAGGTGGTGCCTTGTTTGTGGGAAGAAGAAAAAGATAAATTGAGAAAGAAATTTTAGGGTTTGGGCAACACGACATTGTCACAAGGTCATCTGTGGTGTTTTCAGCCCGTGTGCAATTAAAAAGTAAGCCTAGTTTTCACACGACCTCGAACACGCCCATATGTCCAGGCTGTGTGGTACACACGGCTACGTGCCAGGCTGTATGTGTTTTCCTTCGCTTCTCCCACGCCCATGTGAGATCCAACATGCCTCTGTGGCTCGACTGTGTGTGATTTCTTTCACTTCTTCCACGCCCATGTGAGATTCCACACACACGTGTGGCTTAGCCGTGTCTCTCACACGGCCATGTCTCCTGCCTGTGTAGCATTCTGAATTGGTATATAATTGAAAAAATTAGCTCCAAGATTCACACGACTTAGGACACGCCCGTGTGTCCAAGCCGTGTGGCATACGACCATGTGGACTATTTCAGGCCGTGTAACAGTCAAATTTTGAAATATTAAGTCCCAAGATCCACACGACTAAAGACACGCCCGTGTGTCTAGGCAGTGTAGGGCACACGACCATGTCGCTAGGCCATGTAACTCACTGTCGAACCCCTTAAAAAGCATATGGCCTGGGACACGCCCATGTGTCTAGGCTGTGTTGGTCAAAAACACTTTTTCTTTTTTAATTTTGAAAATTAATTAATTTTAAAATTAACATGAAATAAAATTAAGAAAATTAGCAGTGTTAACACTCGGGTTGCCTCCAGAGAAGTGCTTATTTAAAGTCTAAGCTCGACTTACCATGTATTCGTACGGTCACGGTGATTTGCAGAGTCAAAACTCCTCTTTCTCACTATTAATTCTATTATCGGAATAAGGTTTAATTTGAGTACTATTTACCTTAAATGTGCCAAATTCAACATGAGTTACCTCGACTATACCATATGGGAAGACATTCAGTACCGTAGGGATTTGATCCATTTGCATCAAGTTCCAAAGTGGCAATTCGAGGATCCTTTTTATCTAGTAGTACCTTGTCCCCAAACTTAAATTGGTTTGTTCCATCCACATGCTAGTCAGGGTGTCGTTTTGGCTCTTCATCGTATTTTCTCAATTTCTCCTTAACATGTGTCCTCCATTCATCTAGTTCTTTGATTTATAACATCCGTTCATCGTAAACAATTTTGTTTCTGTCGTAGGGTCTGGAACATGGCTCCATTGCGTTTTTTCGAGGGATTTCCTGCAAAGAAGGTTGAGCCACATGGTTACTCATATTAACAGAACTTGTAAAATCATCTCGATCATTTGATATCTTGACAGAATCACGAGCTTGGAGAGTAATCATTTCGTCACCTACACAAAGTACTAATTCACCCCTACCAACATCAATTATAGTTCTAGTAGTTGCTAAAAAGGGTCTTCCTAAAATTAAAGGTACTCCATTACCCTCATCCATGTCTAAAACAGCAAAATCAACTGAGAATATGAATTTAATCAATTTTTACAAGAACATCTTCAATAATACCCCTAGGAAATCTAATTGTTCTATCTACTAATTGAATACTCAACCTAGTTTGTTTGGGTTTCCCAAGACCTAATTGCTTAAACATTTTATAGGGCATGACATTAATACTAGCTCCTAAATCAGTCAAAGCATTGTTAATATTCAAACTACCAATTAAATAAGGAATAGTAAAACTCTCTGGATCTTTCAATTTGTTCCGTAGTTTATTTTGCAATATGGCCGAGCAAACTGCATTTATCTCCATAGTCGACGAATCATCTAATTTCCTTTTTTTCGCCAAAAGCTTCTTTAAAAATTTAACTGAATTGAGCATCTGTGAAAGAGCTTCAATAAACAATAAGTTAATATGTAATATTTTCAGAAGTTTAAGAAATTTACCAAATTGTTCGTTCGTATGGTCTCTCCTCATCACGTTAAGATATGGCACTCGAGGCTATATTCCTTACCAACCTGCTTTTGCTCATTTTGGTTTACCTCAACCTTACCGTTACTTACCACACTTCCTTGCCTCGGTCCTGGTTCATATTCAACTAACCCTTCTTCATCTCGAACCGTAATTACATAAAGTTGATCCCTTGAGTTAGTTTCAATATTGCTAGGCAAACTACCTTGTGATTGTTCTAAGATTAATTTAGCAAGTTGGCCTATTTGGTTCTCAAGCCCTTGAATCGATGCTTGTTGATTTTTAAGCGTTGCTTCAGTGTTTTGAAAGTGGGTTTTTGACACCGAGATAAACTTCTCCAATATCTCCTCAAGGTTTGACTTCTTCTCTTGCTGGTAAGGTTGTTGTTGGAAGCTTGGAGGGGATTGTGCTCTCTGATTTCCTTAACCACCCTAAGAGAAATTGGGATGATTCCTCCAACTTGCATTATAGGTATTACTGTAAGGGTTATTTTGAGGCATAGACTTATTACCCATATAATTGATTTGTTAGTTCTTTGTGCTAGGACCGTAGGGTAAACATTCTGGATTTTTCATTCCTCCTCCATTTATATTGTATTGCATTACCGGATGTACGTGTGTAGAAATATATAAACTATCAATTTTCTTATCTAATTGTTCTACCTGATTAGATAACATGGTGACTGCATCTAAGTTGAAACATCAGCTGCTTTTATCGACTTCAGCCTCATGACCTGCCACTGATAATTATTCATTGCTTCTATAAACTCATAAGTTGTTTCGGGTGTTTTATTATTCAAGGTTCCACCGGCTGCTGCATCAATCAACTACCTCGTTAAAGGGCTCAAACCATTGTAGAATGTTTGAACTTGTAACCATAAGGGCAACCCATGGTGAGGGCACTATCTCAATAAGTCCTTATACCTCTCTCATGCATCACATAAGTTCTCTAAGTCGATCTAAATGAAGGAAGAGATATCATTCCTCAACTTGGCTATCTTAGCCAGTGGGAAGTACTTTGGTAAAAATTTCTTAGTCATTTAATCCCATGTAGTGATGGAACCTAGTGGTAAAGAATTCAACCATAGTTTGGCTTTTTTCCTCAACAAGAAAGGGAATAATTGTAGGTGAATGGGGTCGTCAGACATGCCATTTATCTTGAAAGTATCACAGACTTCCAGAAAATTAGCCAAATGAGCATTTGGATCTTCGTCTTGCAAACCATCAAACTAAGAAAATTGTTGTATCATCTGAATAGTGTTTGGCTTCTGTTCGAAATTATTCACAGCAATAGTGGGTCTCTTACTCGATTCAGCCCCAGTTAGGGTAGGCTTGGCATAATCGTACATAGTACGAGGAACAGGATTTGGATTTGCAACAACTGCAGGAGGTAGCTGATTATTCTAATTATCAGTCATCTCCTCAGTAATAATAATGTCCTCTTGCTCGTCTACTAAATTCTGTCAACTTTGCCTCGCTTCTCTACGGGTTCTACTAGCTGTCCTTTCAATTTCACTGTCAAATAATAATGGTCCCAACGTGTTTCTTCTTGTCATAAATTAAAAAAAAAAGACTACCAGAAGCAGAAAAAAAGAACAATTAGAAAACAAAAATCAAACTAAAAACAAAAATAAAATGCAATAAAAATAAATGGCTAAATTAATAAAAATCAAGTGTTCCTAATATTTTAGTCCTTGAAAATGGCACCAAAAACTTGATGGTCACTAAACTAACTATAATTATGATAAAGGGAAGCGCACCTATCGAATAATAAGGAGTAAGGAATATCGTATCCACGAGGACTAAAAGTACTAGTAATTACCTTTTTCTATCATTAAGACAATAAATTGGGATGATTGTTTTTAATCTAAAATTACTAAACTAATTAAACTAAGAATGCAACAAAGAATGAAATAGGAAAATAATTGAAGATAATCAATAAGATAGACAAAGCCCAGGAAAGAATCCACCTAGACTTCACCTATTATCATGAATCTGAATTAAACGATTATTCACTTAATATTTGATACGTAGAAATCCCTAAATTATGTTAGTGTCTCTTTTGAGAGTAAGAACAATTGACTCTAGGTTGATTAATTGAAATTTCTTTCTAATTAAAACCCCCATCATTGCATTAACTCGATCTATTGATGTCCCTATTAGATTTGACTCTAATCCGGTAGATTTATGTTGTCCTATTTCTAGGATTGCACGCAACTTCACTCAATTATGCTAGATCTACTCTTAAACAAGGTCTTTTGCTCAACTGAATTAAGCAAATTAAATATGAAATAATATCCCAAAAATATTAAAATAAGAAATAAGCACACATAATTAAGAACAAGAATCACGTATTTATCGCGTAAAATAGAAATTAAAAATAGGATTTATCATAGGTTTCATCTCCCCTAGGTATCTAGGGGATTAGTTTATAATCCCAAATGAAAACATCCCAAAGCTCTATCTCGATACTATAGTGGAATGACTTTATGACTAAATAAGTTTATAATTAATAGGCAAAAACTTGAAACTTAATTATAAATTATTTGATCCTAATTATATATGTTCAATCAGTCCTTCTCCAAGCTCTTCAAAACCAGATATGAATTACATGTAGAACTAAATGAACGAAAATGAATAGAAATAATGAAGTTAGAGAAATGGGTCACATTCACAAATGAATGTGTTTGCTCATTTCGTATAGAAATAAATTGAGAATTAATTTATGGTTTTGAATTATTATTTATAATTAAATAATTAAAGTTCAAAAATTAAATTAAATTAATTAGTCATTATGAATCCATTGAAATTGAAATTAAATATATATTTTCTCATAGATTCTTTTCCAGTAAAGTTGTCATAACTTTAGCAGAATTAGAATTAGGTTGAGAAATTTGAATTGAATTAAATTGATTCATTAACTAAATAATATTTATTTTTGGAAATAGAAAACAAATATTGAGTTGAATTCAATTATGCAGTGCTGCTCAAAAGTTCAAGAAGCACATATAATTGAATTCAATATATGAAAGACTTAATATTACTCCGAATGAATATGAAGGGGGAGCAACCCTAGTAATATTTACTAGGACGTGTCGCCCACCCCTCTCAGTTAGACTGGGAGAGTGTTTTCTATTAAATAAATATTGTTTATATTATACTTATTCAACCAAGATTCTCCTATCTCTCTCCCTCTAAATATATGATATTGGTAGAGCTATTAACATGAATTTTTACACACAAGTTTCATATATTGTTAATCTGCTAGAAAGTAGTGAGAAAGTATTTTCTAGGAATAAATTTTATTTTTTGGGAATTATAATTTCTACCGGTTTCTCTGTGAGAGAATTACTTTCTTACTGAAAGAAATTAAATCGTTTTTTGTTCTGTGTTGAGTTTGTCTTACTCAAGCCTACCCTCAGTGCAATTTAGGGTATGAAGATAGGGAGAAGGTCGTTCGGTTGAAAGAGAGGAACAACACAGATTCGTCTCACTCCAAGCACAAATACTTTTTGGTAAAAGTTTATTACTATCAATATCTCAAACCGGTTCTGTTTTCGAATTTTAAATTTTTTCTGTGACTAAAATTTATTTTTTAAACCGTATTTTTCCAACACTATGTTCATGTTCTAAAATCTTCTCACTTAAAATCTTCTCACTATAACCAGCCAAGGAATCACAAATAAACATGATTTTCATAAGAAATTCTCTCATACTCAATTCAGTTTTCTTTTGAGTATGCAATAACCATTTATAATGCATCAACTGTGAAGTAAACTTGCTACTTTAAAGCTGATTCAATGTAGTCTAGATCTCATAAGTAGTGTTATGGATAATTGATACTTACGATTTTAAGTAATAAAATTTATAAAAACTGATCACACCAAAAACTAACTAATATCACGATTTTAAAGGCAAGTGCACCTATCGAACAGTAGTGTAGTTTAGTGGCAAGATCGAGTTATCGTACCCAAGGGAACCAAAAGTACTAATACTTACTTCCTTTCTATTATCTAGCCTAAAAATAAAAGATGATTGGTTGAAACTAATTCTAAAACTAACTAAAAGTGCACAAGAAGTAAATTGGGGAAAACTTTCGGGAAAAGCTGATTGATATGAGCAATACTTAAGGGAGAATCCACCTAGACTTCACTTGCTATTAACTTCTTGACCTAGATGATTTCTTCACTTGACTTGATCCGTAGAGATCCCTAACTTATGTTAATACCTCTTTCGAGGATAAGAACAACTAGGCCTAGGCTGTTAAATAAAGTTTCTTTATTAATTAACACCCTAGGTTGCATTAATTCGATCTATGGATCCCCCTATTAGGTTTGACCCTAATCCGGCAGATTTATGTCGCCTTATGTATGGGGTTGCATGCAACTCCGCTTAATTATGGTAGATCTACTCTTAAAATAGGGACTTTTGCTCCTCTGCCTAAGCACATCAAGTTCTTGAAGTAATACCTAGGATTATTAAATTAAGAATGAAGAACACATAATTAAGAATAATTCAAGTATTTATCAAATAATTCAAGAATAAAGACTAACAAGATCTGTCTTAGGTTTCATCCTCCTCAAGTATTTGAGGGGTTTAGTTCATAATAAAAAAAGAAATCATCTCAGAAGAATTAAGATAACAAAACATAAGGAACCCAAAAACCCCTGAAGGAATTTAGGGAGATCCTCTGTCTTGATGTATAATTCTGGCTTCTAGGATGAATCAATCGGCTTCCCTTGGAGTAATCCCTTGCTTTCACTCCTTGTGTTGGCAGAATTATGGCGCTCTTTCTTGAGAGAAAAGAGTATCCATTAGCGAGAACTAAGCACCCCCTTAAAGTTGCCTCCTAGGGTCTTTATATAGAGTTTAGAATGGCTTTCTTAGCCCCTAAGTATCCTTTTTCGAGTAGAATTGAACTTTCTCACGATAGTGCCACGCCCGTGAGCCATGCCCATGTGGATCAATAAGAGGCTGTGTGCGGGCCTGTTGATGGTGGCATGGTCGTGTGGTCTGGCCGTGCTTGTCAAGGTTGGGCCGTGTTGGACCTTGTGTGGCACGACCGTGTGGTGACTCCTTAGGCCATGTCGTTTTCACATTTTGGCCCATTTTCTTCGTTTTTGGTCCATTTTCCATTCTTTTCTCTTCCCTATGCTCTCCTGCGTATAAGATATGAAAAAGAAAGATTAAGAGCACCAATTCTCACAAAATTGATAATAATTCATCCAAAATATAGGCTAAACATGAGGGGAAAATATGTATAATTTATCGCTTATCAAATACCCCCACACTTAAGCCTTTGCTTGTCCTCAAGCAAAATCTCAATCCCTAATAAAGAATCATTCTTCTCAACTTACAATCTTTATCAATAATGTTTCAAACTAATCCACAGGTAATCATATAATGAAATTTCAATCAAAAGAACATTAAAGACTTAATCATTCTAAGTTGAGAATTTTATCATTGAAACATAAGTTTTCTCCCTTCTCTTAAGTAATTATCTCTCCATCTTAATTAACAGGAGTTGACATCCTCACTAAAGATTCACTCTACCCAGTCGAAGTGTTTAGGGTTCAAGAATTAAGCACTCTCTAGTCAACCTGAAAAGCTATTACCATAGGCTTGCAAGAAAATCACATCTCCACCACTATAGATTAACATGACACATCAATCAAAAGGTCTTGTAATGGTTGTAACAGGGATTGGTTAGGGGTGTTGTCACAGGCTGCAAAAAAGGGTTAGAATCGAGATTGAACTGAAAAATTATCTAGCTAGAAAAAATCTCTATCACTTGAACATATTTCTAGGGCTAATTCTTATGATGACCCTGTTCTGGATTTGGGAGCTTGTAGAAATATGCAAAAACTATTGAACTATTACAGATTACAACTGAATTAATTGTATATACATTTTTTTAGAACAATTCAAATCAAATACAATAACTTGAATATTTACGACTTTACATTCTGGAAAAGATAATAAAGCTAGATAATAATTCAACTCAAATCTCGACAAAAATAGGGGTCAAAGTAATTGAATGAGATTCAACAAAAATTGGGTTTTTGGTTAATAATTAAAAGGTAAGTCAAAGAATGGGTTGTTAGGCTCAACGGGGTTTATTAGGGGTTAATTTATAGAGGTAGGCCTTTGTGGAGTAAGTGGGTTAAATCCTAAGTGCCCTTATCATCTCGGTATATCAAATCAATGGTGTGGTCTTGACATGTATAATCAAAGCAAGTTCTAGAATAACAAATCAGTGTTGACTCACTCAAAGCAATAATAAAAGTGAGCACGAAAGAATGTATGCTCAAAAAGGCTCAAAATCTCACCAGAATTATGGCTTTTGATGTCAATCCTGTGAATTTCAAATCTCAAGATAATACTTAAAATCAAGGAAAATTACTTATGCAAAAAATGGGATTCTCAAAAATTTCAACTTATCATGCTTGATTCCCTAATGTTTTAAAGTTTGAATAATCAAAATACAAGCACCTATGTCTTAATTCTCAACTTATTAATAGAAATTATAAATCAATCAGAATTAATTCCTATTAGGAGACTGAAGATAATGCAGATTTGAGAACAATGAAAAAAGTTAAAGAAAATTTCAGGGATTTCACAGATAATATAAAGATTTAAAGTAAGTTCCCCCCCACACTTAAGATGTACATTGCCCTCAATGTACAAAGATACATAAATAGCAAGAGAAGCATAATATCATAAGATAGGGAGAGAATTGAAACTCCCTGAATTTAGGATGAATTTGTGAGACTGAAATTGGAAGAGTCGGCAGTTGTGGCAGGGTGTTCCCATTTCCATTTGAATATGAGATGTAGAGCTCCTTTTTGAAACTGTGAAAATATTAATTAGTCGTGGGAATTTTGGATTAATAAAGGTTACTCGTTAGGGGTTGGCCGATATGAAAAGGAAATAAAGTTCTAAAAAATACTAATATTCAAATAATGAAACACAAAAAGATAAAATGAACTAAAAATAAAAAGAAATGTAAAAAGGAAAATAAAGGGGAAGAAGTTAGAAGGTGAAAATAGAGATAGGAAGTCACACGGCCGTGTGCGATGAGGTTTCACTATGTACACGGCCGTGTGCGATGAGGTTTTGCTATGTACACAGTCGTGTAAAAAGTCACACGGCCGTGTCTAAATTGACAGTGTTGGCCACAGTTTGGGGACACGGGCGTGTGGCATTGTGCAAGCCTGTGTCTAAACTGATGGGTTGCCACGGCCATGTCGCACGGCCGTGGGGATTTCTCAGTGGCCCGTGCTTTGAAAAAAATTTCCTCTGTTTGTACACGGCCTAGGTGCACGACCGTGTCTCTGCTTTAAAGGTTCACACGGCCTTGGACACGCCCGTGGGCATGGCCGTGTGGTTCTAAATTTCTACAAAAAAAAGGGTTAGTTGATATATTAAAAAACTAAAATCAAAAATAAAAGAAAAGTTACTAAGTTAGTGCTCGGGTTGCCTCCCGAGAAGCGCTTATTTAGAGTCTAAGCTCGACTATACTCAAGCTTGGTCGATCACGGCGGTTCAAAGAGTTGATACTCCTCTATCCTATTTAAAACTTTATTTTCAATGTAAGATTTGAGTCAAGTGTGGTTTAACTTGAAAGTGCCGAGTGACTCATGTTTTATCTCTACTGTACCATTGGGGAAGATTTTCATTACCGTGAAGTAAGGTGTATCACTTTTATGCTCTTTTAAATTTAAGATTCGAGGATAGCCTTCCCATAAGATTACCTTATCCCCTACCTTGAGTTGATTCGTTTGTACCTGAGGGTCGTCTTAGTGACGCTCTGGGTTGGTGTGGCATATTTTGGGCTTTTCGTGATAGTTCAGCCACTCATCTAGTTTCTCAATCTGAAGCATTCGCTTTCCAGGTGCGTCTCCCTTGGATGGACTTGTCTGTGATTGAGTTGCCTTTATGTGGAGTGTATCCTGCACAGAAGGTTGGATGGTGAGATTATTCTTTTTACAAGGACTCGTGACTATATTATTATCAACAGTCTTATTCGAGTTTCGAGCTTGTAAAGTAACTTTGTCATCACCTACACGTAGTGTAAGTTCACCTGTTCCTAAATCAATTATTATTCTAGCAGTTGCTAAAAAGGGTCGCCCTAGAATTAAGGGTACATTGCTATCCTCATCAATGTCTAAAATAACAAAGTCAACTGGGAATATAAATTTATCAATTTTGACAAGCACATCTTCAATTATTCCCTTAGGAGACCTAACAATTTTATTAGTCAGTTAATGCTCATCTTAGTTTGCTTAGGTTTTCCAAGACCTAGTTGTTTAAACAGTTTATAAGGCATGACATTTATACTAGCCCCTAAATCAACTAAAGCATTTTTGGTGTCTAGGCTACCAAATAAACAAGGAATAGTAAAACTCCCTGGATCTTTTAGTTTGGTTGGCAGTTTATCTTGGAGAATAGCTGAGCATTCCTCGTTGAGTTCCACTGTGGATAGTTCTTCCAACTTCCTTTTATTTGTGAGAAGTTCCTCTAAAAATTTTGCATACTTCGGCATCTACAAAATTGCTTCAAAAAATGGTAAGTTGATATGTCATTTCTTTAAGAGTTTAAGAAACTTACCGAATTGCTCATTTGTGCGGTCCTTCTTTAGTGCTGTTGGGTATAGGATACGAGGTTTAAATTCTTTGGTAATTTCATCTTTGTAACTTACCTCATTCTTTCCTTTACTTACCATAGGCTCCTTGCATGGCTCTGGGTTGGTTTTGGTTAACCCCTCATTATCTATCGTATCGATGGCATTAAGTTACTCTTTGGGGTTAGTCTCAATATTGCTTGATAACCCACCTTGCGGTCTTTCAGATATTAGCTTGGCGAGCTGGCCTATTTGAGTTTCAAGTCCTTGAATGGATGCCTGCTGGTTCCTTAGTGCCGTTTCGATATTTTGGAAACGAGTTTCTGACATGGCCATAAATTTGGTGAACATCTCTTCCAAGTTTGGCTTTTTCTCCTGTTGTGGTGGTGGCTGCTGAAATCCCGGAGGAGATGGTTGTCTTTGATTTCCTTGTCCTTCCTATGAAAAATTGGGGGGACTCTGCCAACCTGCATTATAAGTATTACTATAAGGGTTATTTTGAGGTCTAGAATTGTTACCCATATTGTTGGTTTGCTCAGTTTCCATGCCATGTCCATAAGAGGGGTAATCTGGATTGAACATATTTCCCTGGATTGTGTCACACTGCATCACTGGATGTGCCTGCGTAGAACCAACAAAATTATCAAACTTTTTATTTAAAAGTTCTACCTGGTTAGTAAGCATGGTGACAGCATCAATATTATAAACTCCTGCAGCTTTTGTCGGCTTTGTCCTCATGACTTGCCACTGATAGTTATTCAGTGACATCTCTTCTATAAACTCATAATTGCTTCTGGTGTTTTATTGTTGATTGTTCCTCCTGCGACTGCGTCAATCATTTGCCTTGTTGATGGATTCAAACCGTTGTGAAAGGTTTGAACTTGGAGCCATAAAGGTAGGCCATGATGAGGGCATCTTCTCAAAAGATCTTTGTATCTCTCCTAGGCATCATAGAGTGTTTCTAAATCCATCTGCACAAAAGAAGAGATGTCGTTTTGTAATTTAGCTATTTTAGCTGGAGGAAAATATTTAAGTAAAAATTTTTCGGTCATCTGTTCCCATGTGGTGATTGAGCCTCGTGGTAAAGAGTTTAACCACTGTTTGGCTTTGTTTCTCAAAGAGAATGGAAATAGCCTTAAACGAATGGCATCATCAGAAACGCCATTAATTTTAAAGGTATCACAGAGTTTCAAAAAATTAGCTATGTGTGAATTTGGATGTTCATCCTGTAAACCATCAAACTGCACCAATTGTTGTATCATCTGAATAGTGTTAGGCTTTAATTCAAAATTATTAGCAGCAACAGTAGGTCTAAGAATGCTAGTTTGGGTACCAACCAAACTAGGTTTAGCATAATCATACATAGTGCGAGGAGCTGCTTCCTGATTTGCTCGTGGCGCGGCTATTGCGGGCGGTGGTGGAATGTTTTGATTTGCTTCCATCTCTACTATAGGTTCTAGCCTTTGTTCTTGATCTTGTTCTGGATACTGTAGGCTTCGTCTGATCTCTCTGCGATTTCTGTAAACTGTCGCTTCTAAATCTTCGTCAAAAAGCAATGGTCCTACTGGGTTGTTTCTAGTCATAAACTAGAAATACCTAGAAGGAAAAAGCAAAGAAAAAATTAAAAAAATAAAAAATAATAAAATAATAAAAGAAAAATAGAAATAAAAATAAAAATAAATAAAAACTAAAAATAAATAAATATAGTAATGGCTAAAGTAATAGAAATCGAGTTTTCTTAATATTTCAGTTCCCCGGCAACGGCGCCAAAAACTTGATATGCTCGCGATATTAAGTAATAAAATTTATAAAAACTGATCACACCAAAAACTAACTAATATCACGATTTTAAAGGCAAGCGCACCTATCGAACAGTAGTATAGTTTAGTGGCAAGACCGAGTTATCGTACCCAAGGGAACCAAAAGTACTAATACTTACTTCCTTTCTATTATCTAGCCTAAAAATAAAAGATGATTGGTTGAAACTAATTCTAAAACTAACTAAAAGTGCACAAGAAGTAAATTGGGGAAAACTTTCGGGAAAAGCTGATTGATATGAGCAATACTTAAGGGAGAATCCACCTAGACTTCACTTGTTATTAACTTCTTGAACTAGACTATTTCTTCACTTGACTTGATCCATGGAGATCCCTAACTTATGTTAATACCTCTTTCGAGGGTAAGAACAACTAGGCCTAGGCTGTTAACTAAACTTTCTTTATTAATTAACACCCTAGGTTGCATTAATTCGATCTATGGATCCCCCTATTAGGTTTGACCCTAATCCGGCAGATTTATGTCGCCCTATGTCTAGGGTTGCATGCAACTCTGCTTAATTATGGTAGATCTACTCTTAAAACAGAGACTTTTGCTCCTCTGCCTAAGCACATCAAGTTCTTGAAGTAATACCTAGGATTATTAAATCAAGAATGAAGAATACATAATTAAGAACAATTCAAGTATTTATCAAATAATTCAAGAATAAAGACTAACAAGATCTGTCTTAGGTTTCATCCCCCTCAAGTATTTGAGGGGTTTAGTTCATAATAAAGAAAGAAAACATCTCAAAAGAATTAAGATAACAAAACATAAAGAACCCAAAAACCCTTGAAGGAATTTAGGGAGATCCTCTGTCTTGATGTAGAATTCTGGCTTCTAGGATGAATCAATCGGCTTCCCTTGGAGTAATCCCTTGCTTTCACTCCTTGTGTTGGCAGAATTATGGCGCTCTTTTCTTGAGAAAAGAGTATCCCTTAGCGGGAACTAAGCACCCCCTTGAAGTTGCCTCCTAGGGTCTTTATATGGAGTTTAGAATGGCTTTCTTAGCCCCTAAGTATCCTTTTTCGAGTAGAATTAAACTTCCTCACGATAGTGCCACGCCCGTGTGCCACGCCCATATGGATCGATAAGAGGCCGTGTGCGGGCCTGTTGATGGTGGCACGGCCGTGTGGTCTGGCCGTGCTTGTCGGGGTTGGGCTGTGTTGGACCTTGTGTGGCACGGTCGTATGGTGACTCCTTGGGCTGTGTCATTTTCACATTTTGGCCTATTTTCCTCGTTTTTGGTCCATTTTCCGTTCTTTTCTCTTCCCTATGCTCTCCTGAGTATAAGATATGAAAAAGAAAGATTAAGAGCACCAATTCTCACAAAATTGATAATAATTCATCCAAAATATAGGCTAAACATGAGGTAAAAATATGTATAATTTATCGTTTATCAATAATTAAATAAGGTAACACACAAGGACTAATGGAAGAAAGAAGCCATAAAGCAAGTGCACTATCCTACTTTTCATAGCGCTCAAACTGAGCTGGAGAAAATTTGACAATCCAATGATTTTTTTTATAGGAAGAAGTACATCTTGCTTCTAGAGGAGAAAATTTCCATCATCGCGTAGCACATTAACCTCTTTTGCTGAAAACAATTGACTATTAAAAAACTGAAAGGTGAGATTTAAAGCAGTTTCCTAAGAAGAAGTCCTATCATGATCAGATTGAACAGCAACGAAATCATTAGAATTGGGAGCTATGTGTAGAACAAAAAAAACTATCAACATTCAATAGGAAACAAGAATGACTCTGATACCATATTAGAACTCACGATCACCTGAAATTATTGTGCTTGGCAAGAAAGAAACCAAAGGAAAAGGATGCTTATTAGAAAGAATATGAGACTCTATTGATGAATGAATTTCTCAATTCTATAAAACTTAACTTACTAATACAACTTAAGCAATACAGTATTTATAGTCTCATATACAATGAACAACTAAAAATTGTAACACCTTATACCCGACCCGGTTGTCAAGCCCGAGTAACGGGACGCTACACCACCGTCACATATCACATGCATTATAAATCGTCCTATTAGCAAGTGAACAACATTTATATTGGCATTTAATAGAATTTTAAGACAAACATATCCTAACCATCATATGAGCATGATAAACATACATGAAATGAACATACACAAGATTTAAATATGATTTTAAACCACTAAGAAAAAATTTTGAAAAAATCACGTAGGTACTAGTATTGAATCAAAGGTATCAATAATTCTCCTAGATGATATTGGTACTACCCAGAAAATTGGTACTAGATTAACATTTTGTTTCTCACTTAAAATTAAAACTCAAGAATTTATCGATACATTTCAAAAAGTATCGATTTTAATACCCGAGTATCGATACTCGTGCTATGGTATCAATACCAAATTTCATTATTAACTTCCTACACATTTGAAAAACCATGGAGGTGTCGATTTTAAAACTCGAATATCAGAACCTCTGCTCCAGCCAACAAAAATACAACATTTTCAGGCATTTAGTCCATTCGAACTAATAACTATTCAACATGCATCTATTACCTCATCAAACCATAGTCAAAATAACTATAATAATAGTTTCAAAACATTGAAAACATGTCTGAGCAAGAATCAACATATCAAGTCCAAGTCTAAGTCCTTAAATCCTAGGAACAAATAAGTCATGAAAATATCCAAAACATTATGACAATATTGATGCAATGATTCTACCACATTGCCTTATTCCTACAATTCCAAGTTAATAGCTCATAAACACATACTCAAATGCTAAACTATTTGGATCAGCTCCTCGAAAAATTCTGCACTGCTCACATCGCAACACTAACAATCTGCAATGGTTTAAAAAGGAGTGGGTGAGCTTAAAGAAGCTCAATGAATGATCAGAATAACTACCAAGTAAACATGTCACCATACATTAACGAAGCATCCATATAGTCCGGTAACAACATATCCAACTTTAGTGTCATCTTACTTATTCATGCATTATTCATTGGTTCATTTCATAGTAATCACACACGTATTAAGGCATATATCACATTACACATAAACACATTTAATGATAATTTGGCATTTGAGGCTATGAGACATAAAAGTGGGCTCTATTACCACAAATCGGATACATGGATCTCCAACTCACCAAATGACTTATAAAGTCAAACATATCCCTAAAGTATAGCATATAGCTAGCACTCTACAACACACCAAACATATCTTGAGGAATAGAGTTTAGCTTACATTCGTTTATCTCTCAAAAATTGTCCCAAACCTCAATGCCCCAAAAACACAACACAAAGGTGAGAACTCACAATCCTATGGCATGCCAACTATATCCAATAGTCTCATATGGTCACAAGGCCAAAATATCCATAATATAACACATATTTACTTACCGATTTTTCGCTCACTATTATTGCATATTTGCATTACTAGCACAACATTATCTATGTCATTTGGCATGTATAACATGCCCTTATTTACACTTTTACAATAGTCATCGCAAGCATATAACATATGTTTTAGCATCACATCTTAGCTCTCATATTCATAATCACATAAACACATTTTTCACAATTTAGACATGGGTATAAGAAAGCCTACATTCAGAATTTAGAGTAGGGGTTTAGACTACTTTTAAATTCCCAATTAACACGGTCAATCATGTCTACAAGCAGCGATTTTAAACACTTACCATTCATGCTTTCGCTTAGACGCCAAAAGTTCAAGCTAGCTTTTCCTTAACTCACAAAAGGTCTTAACAATTCCAAAGCTTCAACAAGTAAATCACACAACAAGCACAATCAATAAACAATCAAAGATCCTCCTAAATCAATAAAAAAACACAAGTCTAAGCTATATTCTCTTGTAACTGAAACCTTCGACATAGCAAAGTTGAAACTCAATTATCTCATTCTATACTTAATATTTTTGCCTAAAACTGATTCTATTCATCTAATTATTCACCTACAACTAATTCTCAACCTTTGAACTACGCAAAACTAACCAATTCATTGTATTGAAATTTTTGACATATCATGACAATTTTCATGAAAATCCAATAAGACTTAAGAAATCTTTAACGAAAATTTAAACTCAATTCAGAAACCTTCTATTCACATCAAAACTAATTAAAAAATACTTTGAAACCATGTTTTTATCCAAAATCTCAGAGTCCACCACTGATGACCCACATTTTGACTTTTATTCAAAACATGTGATTTAATGGGTAAAACTCAGTTTAAAAGACCATGTAACATCTAAAACTAATGGAAAGGCGATTTGTTACCTTTGATGGAAGAAAACAAAGGTTTACTTGAAAATTTGAAAACCCACAAACTTGAGAGATAAAAAAAATCAATGGTGTTTTAGGTGTTTTTCTTGAAATTCTATGAAGATCTATGGCTTGGGTAATGAAAGAAATCAAAGGAATGAAGTTTGGAAATCAAAATTGAACAAGAGGAGCTTGGGAAAACAAGAGACGATAAACACAAAGGATGGGAGAAAACTATCGTGATTTTGTGAAGTTGAAGAGGAAAAAATAAGGCATTTCTAAAACTTTAGTATAACTGCTTTATAAACACTCAAAATTTAGCCCTTTTTCAAATCATTCCTCATTTCAAAATTGAAAGTCTTTTCAGTATTATTTTCAAAAATTGATTTGATTTTCAAAAATCCATAAATAAAACATTTTCGAATTACCATGCTACAAAATTCCCGAGCACATATGAGCTAAAATCCCCAAATTACCTTGAAAATTTTAAGACTTATTTTGGGGTGTGAAAAACTAACTAATTAACTGATGTTTAACAACAGTACAACAAACTACTAACAACTAAACTTGAATAACTAAAATAGTTAGCTCAGTTTAGTTGAGTAATAATATTAGTTACTCTAACAGAATATAGGTGCATTTAATTCATTTAAAATTTATTTATAAGTAATATTAGATAATTGAATATAAAATTGACATTGATGTTAAATATGAATATTTTAAAGAGGTAAAATGTCTATAGATGCATGGGTGGTGTCGGGGTGGCAGAGCCCCCTAAAATAGGAAATCACATGTTTGACTATTTGAAATTTATAAAAATTGTAAGTTGATACATGGTAAATTGCATTTTAGTCCCTCAAAATGATAATTTTTTATTTAATTCTTTAAAAATTATAAAGATGTAAGCTAAATAAATTTAAGAAATTTCATTTTAGCTCTCATAAAAATATAACTTGATTCCAACTTCTCATAAAATATAACATTGAATGTACTTAGTAGGTCACTCTATTATAAGGAACAAATCAAATTAGTCTCTCTATTATTAAATGGATCAATTTGGTCCTTATACTATTAAAAGAAACAAATAAGTCCAAATTTCATCAGAGTTAATATTTATTGTTTAAAAATGTTATTTAATGTTTAACAGAGTTATATTTTAATATTTTGTTTGAAATTGAAATATATTTGAAAAATAATAATTTTTATGTCCTTTTTTAAAAAGTAAATATTAACTTTGTTCCAATTTATTCTAATTGGATTTTTCAATAATACAAGGATTAAATTGATCTATTTAATAATAGAGGAACGAATTTGACCAAATCTCTAATAGAGGGATTTTGTAGGCACTTCCATCTATAATTATCAATAGGCTTAACGCATATTTTGGTACCCAAGTTTGACATTTTTTTTCTAATTTGGTACTTATTTTATTTTTTGGTCTAATCGGTACCTATATTTAGCAAGAGTTATACATTTTGGTACTTGAAGATAACAATGATAATTTTTTTAGTATTTAATTCAGATTTTAGAGTTGATTTGATGATAATTCATAATTAACTAATAATATTAGCAATTGAATTTCATTAAATCAACACTAAAACATGAATTAAATCACATTCATCAGACTGTATTTGATAAATTAAACACAAAGTTAAACAAGTTCACGTTTAATACTAAACTTATTCTATTAACAAAATCATGAAAAATTCAAATCTAATAATATTAACAATTAATATTCATTAAATCAACCCTAAAAGTTGAATTAACGATCATTCTGATTTGCAGGATCATGTCGTGCCTCTCCAAGAAGATGTTGTAGTAGCACATGCAAAGCCATGGCAGAATGAGATGGATGCTTTGCATAGAGATGTTCAAGCATCACACCCTAATGTACAGAACATGGACTGATTATTTTTCTAACAAACCTTTGTCTCTAGAAGTGGCAGTTGTAAACCTACCATCCAAGTTCAAAGTGCCAAAAGAGATGTTTGAAGGTTTAAACGACCCTAGGGCACATCTCATGCAATATAATGATTGCATGAATGTATTAGGGGCTTCAGATGTGGTGAATTGTAAAGCTTTCTCAACAACTCTCAAGGGAAGCGTGAAGGATTGGTATTTATCTTTGCTATAGGGCTCCATTCAAAGCTTCTCGCAGTTGCGTCAGGTGTTTTTAGGAATATTTTGAGTGCGTAAGATAATAATGAGCACTCCTATGGGTTTGATGTCAGTGAAACAAAGGAATGGAGAATCTTTGCAAGATTATGTCAAACGGTTCCATGCAGACACGTTGATCATAAAGAACTTGGAAGACTAGTGGGCTATTGATGCCTTTATTATGGAAGTTCAAAATGAGGATGTTCAATGCTCATTTACTAGTAATAGGCCGCAGAGTTTGGCAGTGTAACATCCCTCACCAACATCCATCGCCGGGTTAGGGTACGAGGCATTACCATACCTACACTCATACAATCATTCGATCTCGACACATGATTTCCCCATAAAATTTAAAACTTTTTCATTCTTATTCATAACATTCTTATTATGGGCCTATGAGGCCCAAAAGATACATTGGGTACGATCCGAAACCAAACCGGAACTTTTCAGACACTTAGAAAAATTTTACTCAAAACAGGGCATATGCCCGTGTGGGATAGGGACACGCCCATGTGGTCAGGCAGTGTGATCACACGTCCATGCCCTAACCCGTGTGGAATTATTTTTCAATTCGAACCTACAGGGGTTTTCACATGGTCGAGCACATGCCCGTGTCCTAAGCCGTGTCCTTCACACAGCCGGGCACACGCCCGTGTCTTAGCCCGTGTGAAAAATTTGGGCATTCTGTTTCTGACGTCATCACGAAATTTTCATCACACATCCAAGCCACACACCCGTGGGCTAGGCCGTGTCAAGCACACAATCTAGACACACGGCCGTCTCTTTGTCCGTGTGTTTACTACTGGGCATTTCATTTTCATAAATTCAAGTACAAGGGACACACAGCCTATCAACACGCCCATGGTGCTAGCCGTGTGCCACACATAGCCTAGGCACACGCCCGTGTGTCTACCCGTGTGGACAATTATAGGCTATTTTTCAAGCCAATTGCCACCCTGAAACACAAATCATTACCAACCAATTTTACTATCGCACAATATAACATGAAAACTCATCCAAACATGCGCATTATGCCATTCACACACTAACTTTTATCTACCATCATCAAGCATACACATTTACTCCCCATTTCACATATACTTAGCAACTTGCACTACTATAATACATCACTTTAACACAATATAAATTGACCATTTATGGCTCATTTCAGATGGCCAAAATATCAAAATATCACTAACAACAATGGTCCCAAAGAACTATGACATAACCAAAACATTAATCCACCTATACATGTCATAATTTCTAAGTTCAATTTCAAAATACCAAGTGATGGTTGATAATGTTGATGGAATCCCACTTCATCACCGAACCTCGGGCTAGCTTGACGAACGTATAAAGGAAGGGAAAAGAGAAGGGGTAAGCTTAGTAAGTCTATATGCAAAGTAATGAGCATTTATAACTAATGACACATATCTAATAAAAATGAATTTCCCTATTATCACATTGAGTTTAAGGTTATCACTTATTCATATGGTCTTACCATATGATTCAATACATACATTAAGCACTTAGCACACATGATATATTTCACATAACCTGTATGTACACATTCTTAACACACGGTCAAATCTTTTCATGTACAATCACATTTTATCAAATCGATTCAAATACCCGTTGAACCATGTAGAATACTAAAGGATACATAGAAAAATGCACAAGTGAAACACATAATGTAGTTAGAGCTACCACTGGTATGTAGCCGAAGCTACCGATGGTTTGTAGCCGAGGCTACCACTTATCACATATCACATGAAGGCTCAATAATGAGCTATTCACAGGTCTAGTCACACAAGCTGACGGCATAGTCAAAGCTACTCAGTGCTGCTCACACAAACTAACAGGTATCCGCAACAAATGCAGGATTACCTAGCCACTGGTAGTCGAACTAAACCAGCACCCAGAATCACATACACAATCGATCACAATCAATGGTTTCCTAGTGACATGTCACTCGTACCCTAAATGATTTCTAAGGTTCAATCAGGGTTTTTCTTCTTTATCCGTCTTATCATAACACATATTAGACAATTTATTGTAAAATTTCATATTTTGAATAATTAAGATAATTAAACATAATAATTAAAGTAACTCATTATTTCAAATAAAACTTACATCGGTGCAAAAATTGCTATTCTTTATGAATTAGCCTGTAACATTGCCTTTCCCTCGGTCAAAGTCAATGTCCTATCTTTCTTGATCTATAACACCAAATTTAACTTGTTTCACACATACACCACTCAATTTGGCATAAAATCATGGTAAATTTACCATTTTACCCCTAACTTTGTCAATTTTTACATTTTAGTCCCTAGGCTCGTAAAATGAAATGTATCTATTTTTCTACATTCTCAAGCCTAATCAACTCTTCTTCTCTCTTATAGCAGCCCACATTTTTCAATATTTCACAACTTATGCTCTTATTTTACAACTTTTGCATTTTAGTCCCTAAATGCATTTTCATGAAAAATCACCTAGCAAAAGTTGTTTACTACACATCAAACTTTCATTTTCTACCATTAAACATCAAAATACTTTCACGTCTCACATGGGTAAATTTTTAAACATGAACCCTAGCTTAAAATAGTGGTAGAAATAGTTAGGTCAAGTTACAAGGATTTCAAAAATACGAAGAATATGAAAAACGGGGCTAGAAGATACTTACAATCAAGCTTAAAAAGATAAAAAAAAAAAACCTAGCTATGGATTCCTTGCAAGTTTTTGCCAGCACTAGAGGAAGATGGACACATTTTGGCCTTATGTTTCCCTTTTTATTTCTTTTAACACCCAAATACCAAAATGCCCTTAATGGCCTTTTTCGAAAAAATTTTCTACCATGGGTATTTTTGTCCATCATGCCATAAAATGGTCTAATTGCTAAATAAGGACCTCTAATTTATGCATTCAATTCAATTGCACACTAAATGCTTCTAAAGCTCATATTTTGAATTTTTTGCAATTTAGTCCTATTACTCAATCGGGTACTTTATCGATAGAATTTATTTACTAAATTTTCACTTATGTAATCAAACACACAATAGACCTTAAAACTTTATCAGAATAAATTTTTCTATGTCAGATTCATGGTCCCGAAACCACCATTCTGTATAGGCCCTAAATTGGACTGTTACAGGCAAACTTATACTAAAGGGCCCACAAGTTTGTTGAGGTAGGGAAATTTTAAAATGGCAGCTCGCAACACTTTTCAGAGGGATGATAAGGAGTTTAGGTGTCACCAGGGTGCACGCAGCCAACAAGGTCCTTCTTCTTAGAATTTTGCATGTCAAAGAGGGGACAATAGAGGAACTATTCATAGAATGAATCGTCAAAGGCATTCTAGGGGCCTCAGGGCAAACACATAAAAAGGTATGTTCCTCACGGAAAATTTAAAGCTTACACTCCCTTAAATGCCTCGCGCACCTATATTCTTAATCAAGTCAAGAGTTTGGGCATTTTACGGAGCCCTCCACCTATGCGAAGTAGCCAGTCAAGGTCTAACTCAAGAGACAGTTTTCACAATTACAAAGGGCAACAGACCGAGGATTGTTTCTCTTTGAAAAATGCTATAAAGGAGGCTGTTAAAAATGGCGAGCTAAAAGATTTTATGGCTCAAGATACCTCATCATCGAGTCAGAGTTCCTGAGGCATTGAGAAAGGAAAATAGAAGGTTAGAGGCACAATACAAGTGATAATTGGTATAGATGAAGATTGGGCGACCTCTAACATGAAGAGAAAGGCTCATCTCAAAAGTGTGATGTCAGTTAGTTCGCCAAAGAGGCTACGTCAGTAAGAGAATTGGAAAGTAGAATTTAATGAAGAGGATGAGCATTCGTTATGTGATGAAAAAGGAAATGACCCTATGGTCGTATCAACAACTATTATGGGATTTGAGGTTAAAAGAATTCTGGTTGATAGTGGAAGTGTCATGGAGGTTTTAACTTGGGACACATATTAGAAGATAGGGCTGAAGCAATAGGCTTTGAAGAATGCGAGCTCTTTGTATGACTTTGTGAATCATCCAATCAAGGCAAAAGGGTGCATTACTCTTCTTGTTACCTTTGGAGATGGTGAGCACACTACCAAAGAATATGTTCAGTTCTTTGTGGTAGACCATTCTATGGCTAACAACGCCATTTTTGGTAATATTATTATGAGAATGGCTAAAATGGTGATTGCTAGTTTCTGTATGAAAATTAAATTCTTTACTAGGACAAGGATAAGTTTCATGAAATCTGACCAGCAGACAGCCAGACAAAGTCATATGTTGTCAATTAAACAAACACAGTAGCAGGAGCTATAAGGTTAGAGTTCGTAGCAAGAAAATATGGCTAGCTAAGTTTTATATTTGGATAGTTTGGATACTTGAAATGAGGAAAGAATTTGCAAGCCAAAAGCAGCAGAAGTCACAGAAACTTTGGAATTATTTTATAATAACACGAATAAGTTGGTAAGGATCTTATCAACATTAGTAGAAGAATGAAAGAAGTACTTAGTACAGTGCTTGAGAGAGAATTTAGACATTTTTGCACGGTTAACAGTGGACATGCCTGGTGTGGATCCTCAGATGATTGTCCATTAGTTAAATGTGTCTCCCAAGGTTAAACCAATTAAACAGAAAAGAAAAATGTTTGCTTCACAAGTTGTAGAGGCCATTAGAAAAGAGGTAGGCAAACTGCTTTCAGCGGGATTTATTAGGGAGGTGGCATATCCAGACTGGTATCAAATATTATGATGGTGAAAAAAGCCAACGGAAAATGGAAAATGTGCATTGATTTTACTAGTCTTAACAAGGTTTGTCTAAAAGATAATTTTTCTTTTCCCTCAATTGATAGACTAGTGGATGCGTTATCAGGCCATAGGTTCATGAGCTTCATGGATGCATTCTCAGAGTATAATTAAATTTCCATGGCTCTAGAGGACTAGGATAAAATGACCTTTGTCACAGAGGAAGGTTTATTCTACTTTTGAGTTATGCCTTTTGGGTTAAAGAGTATAGGTGCAACATATCGGAGGTTGGTTAATAAGATTTTCAAAGAGTAGATTGGCTATAGTGTTAAGGTATACGTAAATGACATGTCAGTGAAGAGTTCTACTTTGAAGAGTCATATTGGGGATTTTTCTAAATCTTTTGTTGTTCTGTAAACCTATAACATGAAGTTGAATACAAAGAAGTGTGTCTTTAGGGTAAGAGCAAGCAAATTTTTGGGCTTCATGATTTCAAAAAAAGGTATAGAGGTGAACTCTGTGAAAATTTAGGCTATTCTAGATATTTCTCCCTAGAAGACTATTAAGGACATCCAACGCCTAATGGGGAGGGTCGTCACACTTAATAGGTTTGTCTCCAAAATGGCACATAAATGCTTACCTTTCTTTAAGGCATTAAGAACTTCTTTTAGTTGGACAAAGGAATGTTAAACTGCTTTTCAACAACTTAAGTTATATCTCACATCTCCACTACTTCTAATGTCACCTCGAGTAAGGGCGACTCTTTCTCGTTACTTGGCAGCATCTGAAGAAACAATGATAGCAATCTTAATTAGAACAGAAGAAGTTCATCGGTTTCTCATATACTATGTTAGCGAAGTGTTGCAAAATGACGAATAAAGATACTCAAAGACTGACAAACTCATTTTTGCTTTAGTAGTGGCAGCTCATAAGTTGTAACCCTACTTTCAAGCCTATCCCGTGACAGTTATGAGAAATTAGCTTATGAATGACATATTGTCGAGAGTAGATACTTCAGGTAGGATGACCAAGTGGGGAGTTGAGCTAGTAGAATTTGGAATAGAAGTATACCTTATGAACAATAATCAAAGCCTAGATCTTAGTTGACTTCATGTTAGAATGTTTTTTTGATAGATCGCCAAACCCAACAAGTAACTATTTAATTTGAATCATTATAACTTGCATAAATGATATAACGGTATGTCACATAAGTTATTGAAATTTTATTTGACAAATATTCACTTTGCTTTATAATATTTCATTACAAATATACATTTAGTTCTAAAATATTTTCTATTAATTATACAAGATGTAGTAGTTAGCTCATCACAAGGAAAAACTAGCCTACTTATGAAGCTAAAATGCTAGACTGTTTATGTGGATGGCTCAATAGTGAATACGATATCAAAAGTTGGTGTTCTCCTTATGAACCTTGATGAGAATGAACGGTAGTATAGACTCTCCTTCGACTTCTAGGCATTTAACAATGCTGCGGAGTACAAGGCATTCTAAACTGTAACTAGCTCTACAACTAGGGGTGAGGAAGTTGATAATATCAACTAATCTCAACTGGTAACAAAGCAAATAAATAGAGAATATAAAGTAAAAGAGCATAGTTTAAAGAAGTGCTATGCCATAATTGCTCAACTACTCCCTCAGTTTGGCAAGGTAGAGGTCAGACAACTATCTAGGAGAGAAAACAGTACCAATGCTAACATTTTATTTAAGTTAGTGTCCTCTATAATTATCGAGCAAAAAGAGGAAAATCTACTAAAATATAGAGCTACCCCCAATTTGTGATAGCCAGCAAGTGTTTTATCTAAATCAAGAAGAAACATGGATGACCCCTATAAAACAAGCTCTACAAGGGGAAACTCACCAACTTGGCGAAAAAATAGTTAGCCAAAATACAACATAAGGCTACCAGGTATGATGTTATTATTTACATTTAATATATCCTTGTATTTGCCAGCTACTTAACACTTATTCAATTAAAATTGTTCAATCTATCACCTTTAGATATATCATGTTAAAGTGTGTCATTTATAAAAAGGTTACTCCCAGCCACTTTTGAGATGTCTTACTCCCCCTGGAGATGAATATGTCATGAGAGAGATACATGAGGGAATATGTGGCGATTACCTGGGGGGAAGACTATTAGCACAGAAGGTTCTTAGGCAAGGATATTACTTGCCAACCATGTAGAAAGATGCACATCACATGGTTTGCACTTGTGATCTCTACCAGAAACATGCTCCAGTACAGTGACCACTAACTGAGCCTCTACAAATGATGTCTGGTCCTTGGGTATTTGCAACTTGGGGAATAGATATCTTGGGTCCATTCCCAATAGCCATAGCTTAGAAGAAATTCATAGTTGTCTTTGTGGACTATTTCACGAAATGGTTAGAAGCTGAAGCTTTGACTATAATAATAAAGAAGCACATGGAATCTTTTCTTTGGAAATCCATTGTTTGAAGGTTTGGCATTCCACATTTAATTATAACAGACAATGGAACTCAATTCTAAGGAAAATTCAAGAACTTCTGTAGTGACCTACCTACTGATATCACTAGCTCAAAGTTCTATGAAGATGCCCCAAATGAATGGTCAAGTAAAGGCAATGAATAATAAAATATTGGTAGTTTTAAAGAAAAAGGTTAATGAGGCCAAGGGTGCCTGGCTAGAAGAGCTACTAGGAATCATACGGACGTTGCAAACATCTCCTTACACAACAACTAGAGAAACAACATTCTTATTGGTGTATGAGGCAGAAGCAGTAATCCCTGCTGAGATAGGCCAACAATCCACCAAGACATCTCCTTTCGATGAAAATGATAACTAAGAGGCCATTAGACTCAATTTGGATCTTATTGATGAAATTAGGGAGACAATAAAAATCAGGAATGCTGTGTAAACTCGGCAAGTGATCGCAACTAAAAATCCAACAAAGGCAAGTGCACCTATCAATTCATAGTATAGCTACGATAAGAAAAGATATCATTCCCAGGAAGACTAAAAGTACTAGTAATTACTGTTTTTCTATTATTTAACTAACAAATTGGATTGACTAATTAAAACTAAAATTATCTAAATTAATTAACTAAAGAACACAGCAAAGAAAAAATTAGAAAAATAATCGATTAACAACTAAGAACCGAGACAATACTTAGGAAAGAATCTACCTAGACTTCATCTATCATTATCACTCTAAGTTACGCAATTTATTTACTTAGTATCTTGATTCGTAGAAATCCCTAAATTATGCTAATATCTCTCTTTAAGACTAAGAGCAATTGACTCTAGGTTGATTAATTGAAACTTTTTTCTAATTAAAACCCCTATTGTTGCATTAACTCGATCTATGGATTCCTCTAATAGATTTTACTCTAATCTGGTAGATTTATCTTGTCCTGTTTCTAGATTTAATCCCCACGTGGTGTGTTGGATGGTATGAGTGGTGAGTTGGATGGATTGGGGCTGGGTTGCATATTTGCTCTGTTCCGTTCCTGTTTGGGCTTGGGGCCCACACTTTCTATATAGGGCTAAAAGCCCAGACTGCTCTATTACTGTATAGGGCTTCGGCCCAGACTATCTTACATGTTCTGTTTTTTGTGGTCTGATAGGGGATCATACACTGAGTTTTCGCAAACTCACCCTTTCGTTTAACTGTACAGGTAATCCCCACCCTTAGGTGATTTGGAGCCGCGAGGGACTCGGAGGTGGCCATGCAAACACTGATTAGTCATTCTAGACTTACTCGTTATAAATTTGGTATTCGGGCTTACATTTTGTAATAAGGCCATTGGGACTTAAACTTTCTTTGATTTGGGAATTTTGGATTTTAAACTGTTAAAATAGGAAACTTGAGTTTTCAATTAACAAACGTTTTTAAAGAAAACATACGTATAAACTTTAAGGTTTCCAACTAGGAAGGCTTCTGCAATTTCAATTAAGGAACCAACGTAACAAAAATGGTAAATGTTTTGATAAAATGATTTCAGCTTGTAATAACAAAAATTGCCGAAGTTGTTTATGCAATTAAAAAGGGTTTTAAACTTAGAACTCAACTTTTATCGACAAGTCCGATTTTGAACGTAGCTTCTATGTGACTCGCCAGATTCGATCGTAACGTCTGGGCCAGTTTGGGGTGTTACATTTAGTGGTATCAGAGCCAGGTTGCAAAACTCAGCTGTGGAATAGGTTTTTGAAAATTTTTCAAAATTGGGTTTTAAAAGTTTTTTTTACCCTGGTTTTTAAAGAGATGATTTTTTTACACAACTAGAATTGTATTGAAATGATGTTTGATAATACCAGATTTGGTCGTAGCAAGAGGCCGTGTTCTGGAATGCTTGGGTGGCACGGCTGTGTGGCCAGGCCGTGCTTGTTAGGGCTGGACCGTGTGATCTTTTGTGGCAAGGCCGTGTGGTGACTTCTTGGGCCGTGCGTTTTCACATTTTAGCCCATTTTCTCATGTTTTCGGTCTATTTTCCGTTCTTTTCTCTTCCCTATGCTCTTCTGAGTATAAGATGTGAAAAAGAAAGATTAAGAGCACCAATTCTTACTAAATTGATAATAATTCACCCAAAATATAGGTTAAACATGAGGTAAAAATACGTATAATTGAGTGTTTATCAATGTTACTAGAAGTTTGGCACACCGAGTCTCCGGCACCAAATCTGTAAGTTCTTTGACACTGTGTACTATTATAGATTAAATGTGTTTTTGAGAAACTACTTTAGGTAGTAGGACTGTACTGTGAAACTCTAGATAGACGAAACAAAAAACTTTAGAAGATTAAAAACTGTAGTTAGATTCAGGTCTGTGAAAACAAAACTTTAACTACTACCTTTTTATAAAACATTCGCTAATAATTACTGGAATTATGAAATGATTCATAAGACTTTTAAAATAGGTAATTCGCTAGAATGATATGAGCACAAGAGGTACTCGCGGAAGGGGTACACGAGGCCGCGGTAGAGGCTAAGGAAATGCTAGAGCTGAGTCTTTAGCTTCGGGCTACATGCTTGCTAGAGAGGCACCAGCAGTACCAGTGACTGAGACGGGGTCTCATGATCAAGTAGCTGAGGATGACACTCTATCCTAAGCAATGCTCCGTGTTCTTGAAAGGGTTGCTGGAGCTAGTACTAGATTTGTGGCCCGAGGGTCAATTTCTGAGCGGCTCCGGGCTAATGGAGCAGAAATCTTCTATGGTGTATCTAGTGCAGCCCCAAATGTGGCAGAGTAATGGTTAGAGGCCACTAAACGGATAATGGATGATCTTGACTGCACTGTGGAGCAGAAACTAAAAGGAGCAATGTCTTTACTACGAGATGAAGCCTACCAATGCTGGCTCACTGTGAGACATGGTACACAGGCTGATCGTTTGACATGGGACTTCTTTAAAATGGCCATTTAGGGGAAATACGTTGAGGCTAGTTATGTGGACGCTCGGAGGAAGGAATTTCTGGGTCTGACTCAGGGGAACAAAACTGTGGCGGAGTACGAGGTAGAGTTTCTGCGGCTGAGTCGATATGCCCGTGAGATTGTTGCAATTGAGTATGAATGTTGTGTGCATTTTTAGGATGGACTCCGAGATGAGTTGTGTGTATTGATAACTCTACAGAGGGAGCGGGACTTTGTTGCCCTTGTTGAGAAATCAAAGATTGCTGAGGATGTAAAGCGCTCTAAGCGCCAGAATCGTGAGAAAGATAGGGGCAGCTCTAAGAGGGATTCAAGGCCCTCGGGTCTTTCTAGAAGGCCTGTAAAAAAGGTCAGATTTGACAGACCAGTTCGAGCTGTCCCTATTACTGTTGTTAGACCGTAGACTTGCACGGATTATAGGAGGTCTCTCCAGGGTGAGTGTTGGAGGCGAACTGGAGCGTGTTTTAGATGTGGATCCAAGGACCATCAGATCAGGGATTGCCCTCAGAGGCTGGGTCAGATGCAAGCTGCAGAGCGTAGCTTTGTTCAGTCGGGGAGAGGTGGTCAGCAGCCACTAATGGGCCGTGGTCAGGCCAGGGGTAAAAACGGTAATGGTCGAGGCCAAGAAGCACCGGGCAGAGGTGTTGGTAACACTGAGGTGAGGCAGCCAGCCTTGGTTTCTGCTGCTAGTCGCCGAGAGGATGGTGACGCCCCTAATGTCATAACTGGTACTTTTTTTATTCATAACATACCTTACGTTGCTTTAATTGACATTGGGTCTACACACTCATATATTGCATGCATTGTGTCTAAGACGTTAGGTATCTAGTTTAAAAGTACTATTAGTGAAATGACTGTGATAAGTCCACTGGGACAGTTAATTCGGGTGGACAAATTATTTTGAGACGTGCCTCTAGAAGTTTAAGGTAGAATCTTTTCAACGGATTTGATGGAACTACCATTTGGAGAATTCGACCGTATCTTGGGTATGGACTGGCTAGTGAAACACCGTGCGAGTTTAGATTGCACTGGTAAGTGAATGGTGTTGAAGGCTACTGAGGATGTAGAGGTAGCTGTGATGGGGGAGCTAAGAGATTACCCGTCTAATGTAATCTCAGCGTTAAGGGCAGAAAAGTTGGTTCGCAAGGGTTGCAAGGCGTTTCTAGCATATATGAGCTTTTCTGATTCTGAAAGTCCTTCTGTGGGGGGTGTGAGAATTGTCAAGGAGTTTCTAGATGTATTTCTTGATAAGCTTCCTAGGTTGCCTCTGAACCTGAGGTCGAATTTGAAATTGAGCTGTTGCCTGGAACAGCTATAGTATCCATCTGTTGGAACGCCGGTGCCTCCAAGGCACGCGGAAAAATAAAATAAACAAAATGTTCCGGCGATCCAAACCATGGATCCATGTGTAAAGAACGAATCGGGGTCATAAAAGGTTTCAAAATTACTAAAACTTCATTTTGAGTAAACAACGACGCCTAGGCAACGGGAATCCTGAATCACTATCAAACTAAGCCGCAACCTTTCCCGATGTCGGCCTCTACGTAGTCCACCCGATTGACAATGAACGGTAAAAAAATCCCAGAAAACTATTTTCAGTGATTATTATGCTTGACGGCTGCTAGTCACTTTAGCATAGTTTCAGGCTTATTTATATATACTATCTTTAGGGTTTTTACCCTTGCCATATATAACACCCTTTTAATTGGTATATCTTTATAACGAATTTTAATCCATTATAAATTAAACCGAACATAATAATCATTCTTAAAATAAATATAATATTGTTTAACCAAAAATTATAATTACAATAACCATAATAAAGATTTCGGTAAACTATATTTATTTAAATTTATATACGAACCAAATTCATATACTAATGAAATTATGTTCTGATTATGTGTACAACATCCTTGTACGTATAGTATGTTCAACAATTTGATTGCCCAATTAAATTAATTCTATAATTAATTTAATTCATGTGACAATCAAAATACAACCAACTATGTTTTACTCCGTTCATTTCAACCATAGGGTGTGACCCTATAGGTTCTTGTATCGTTAGCAGTAATATTAGAACGATTCTAATGTTACAAACAATGAGTGGCATCTAGCAATGCATCATTGCTACCTAAGTTACAAGAAGTCATGATTCGACATAACCTTTTGTGATTAACCTTTCATGCATTAATCCTTAAGTCCTATATCTTTGGAATGGACACAAGTCATGGAATAGTCACACTTGCATAGTCCATCCCATGTTTCTTGATACCTTGAGTAGACTACGATACATAAATAAGTATGACATCTCATATCAACTTATTTGAGCATGGCCATGCATTTCTAGTCTCACTTAATCAAGTGGCCTGAGATATTACTCCCATTATGTAGGAGGGACTTATCCTATATTGATCAACCATATCCCTCTACATAGATTGTGGTATATCCAACATTAGTCTTTATAGAACAACCAGTTACGGTGTTTGTTTGACTATATCAAAATATACAACTCAAGATGTTGGGATGATGATTATCTCAAGTATGAGGATCATATACATATTAATCACTATGAGTAATATTGTGACAATTACATAATAATCCAAGAAACATACTCATAGTGGGTCAGTCCAATATGTTGTTCTCTAACAAACATATTCTTGCATTGATTCTGACACTCCATATCAATGACAACTTTTTATCATCAATCAACTACATGTTAGTCTTAATGCATTATTATTGTCCTAGCCAACAATAATACTTGACTAAGGATCTTTTAAGAATAATCATATTATTCTCAGGACATTATTATAAAATAGTTTATTTATGTACACAGAAAAGAAACTGAAATAATAATGGCAAAGCCTTATATTAATAAACATGATAAATCAAGTATGTTATTACAACCATCTCGTGATTGAGCTTTGGGCAAACTCTTACACCATCACCCCTTATAAGATGGCACCGAAAGAGCTTGTAGAGTTAAAGGCTCAATTCAAGAGCTTCTGGACCGAGGGTTTATTCGATCAAGTGTGTCCCTGTGGGGAGCACCGGTGTTGTTCGTAAAGAAGAAGGATGGACTATGCGCATGTGCATCGACTACCGTCAGTTAAACAAACTAACTATCAAGAACAAGTACCCTCTGCCAAGGATTGACTATGTTTTTTTATTAGCTTAGGGGAGCTTCAGTATTCTCCAAGATCGACCTTCGTTCTTGGTACCATCAGCTAAGAGTTAAAGAAGCTAATATGTACAAGACCGTATTTAGGACTTGGTATGACACTACGAGTTCTAATAATGCCGTTTGGGCTTACAAATGGACCAGTAGCTTTTATGGACCTCATGAACCGGGTATTCCAACCCTATCTGGACCGGTTTGTAGTTGTCTTTATAGACGATATTCTGGTGTATTTGAGAACCGAGGAGGATCATGATGCGCATCTTCGAACTGTTCTGCAAATTTTAAGGGAGAAGCAGCTATATGCAAAATTCAGCAAATGTGCGTTCTGGCTGTAAGAAGTGACATTTTTAGGTTACGTTGTATCTATCGAGGGGATTAGGGTTGATCCTCGAAAGATCGAAGCCGTTTTAGAGTGGAAACCACCAAGGACTGTGTCAAAAATTTGAAGCTTTCTAGGTCTGGCTGGGTACTACAGATGTTTTGTTGAGGGGTTTTCTGTAATAGCTGCACCGTTAACTAAGTTACTGCATAAAGGGGTACCATTTATTTGGACTGATAAGCAGCAAGAGAGTTTTGAGAAACTGAAGAAGGTTCTAATTGAGGCCCCTGTGTTAATACAACTGGAGTCTGGGAAGGAATTCACTGTCTACAGCGATGCGTCACATATTGGATTGGGTTGTGTATTGATGCAAGAAGGTAAGGTGGTGGCTTACACGTCTCGCCAGCTTAAGCCTCACGAGGTGAATTACCCTACTCACAACTTGGAGTTAGCTGCGGTGGTATTCGCGTTAAAGATTTAGAGGCACTATCTATTCGGGGAGAAGTGTATTA
Source organism: Gossypium stocksii (assembly GCA_020496765.1). Lineage (NCBI taxonomy): Eukaryota > Viridiplantae > Streptophyta > Magnoliopsida > Malvales > Malvaceae > Gossypium > Gossypium stocksii. Next base: position 41,031,738 of record CM035623.1, read on the forward strand.
TTTACACGGATCATAAAAGCCTCAAATACATTCTTACTCAGAAGGAGCTGAACCTTAGGCAGCGAAGATGGATAGAGCTACTTAAAAACTATGACTGCTTGATCGAGTACCACCCTATAAGACTAACGTGGTAGCTGAAGCACTAAGCCGTAGGGCTATGTCAGATTTGAGGGCAATGTTTGCTCATCTTAGCTTCTTTAATGATGGTAGCTTATTGGCTGAGCTTCAAGTAAGACCAACATGGACTGAGCAAATTAAGGAAAAATAATTATTGGATGAATCGTTAGTTCCTCAGTTCCGACTGGTTGAGAATGGAGAGACTTCTGATTTTAGGCTGAACAATGAAGGAATGTTGTGCTTCCGTGGGAGAATTTGTGTTCCAAAGGATTTTGATCAGAGGCAGACGATACTACGAGAGGTGTATAGCAGTCCATATACTATGCGTCCTGATGGAAACAAATTGTATCGAGATCTACATGAACTGTATTGGTGGCCAGGACGGAAGTGCAAAGTTACTGAGTTTATGGGTAAGTGTCTTACATGCCAGCAAGTTAAGGCTGAGCATCAACTGTCTTCTGGGCTACTTCAGCCAGTCAAGATTCCACTCTAGAAGTAAGAGAGGGTAACCATGGATTTTGTAAGTGGGCTACCATTGACGCCTTCAAAAAAGGATTAGGTATGGGTTATTGTGGACCGATTGACCAAATCCACCCATTTTATACCGGTCTTTACTGATTATTCGATACGAAAACTGGCTAAGTTATATGTGGCTGAGATTGTAAGACTGCATGGGGTACTAGTTTCAATCATATCAGACAGAGACCCTCGATTCACATCACAATTTTGGAGCAAGTTACACGAGGCACTGGGTACAAGATTGGATTTTAGTACTGCCTTTCACCCTCAGACAGATGGGCAGTCAGAGAGGGTGATTCAGATACTGGAAGAAATGTTAAGAAGTTGTGTAACAGACTTTCGAGGTAGCTGGGAAGACTATTTGCCACTAGCAGAGTTCGCGTATAACAATAGTTATCAGGCTAGTATTCAGATGGCACCGCATGAAGCGTTGTATGGTCGTAGGTGCCGTACTTCTACTTGTTGGACTGAATTGGGTGAACAACGAGTACTGGGGCCAGAATTGGTTTCTGATACCGAAAATAAAGAAAAGTTGACTCGAGATTGGTTGAAGGAAGCATCTGATAGGTAGAAGTCGTATGCCGACTTAAAGCGTAAAGAGATCGAGTACTCTGTGGGGGATTATGTATTTTTAAAAGTCTCACCTTGGAAAAAGATTCGTAACATGTGGGAAGGGCAAGCTGAGTCCTAAATTTATCGAGACTTACCGAGTAATAAAGCATGTGGGACCAGCCGCTTATCAACTTGAGCTGCCTCCTGAATTAGACCGGATTCACGATGTGTTCCATGTCTCCATGCTGAGGTGTTATCACTCTGATCCCTTACATATAGTGCCAGTCGAGGAGATCAATGTTAAGTTTGATCTGACTTTCGAGGAGGAGCCGGTGCAGATAATTGATTGTGACGTTAAGGTATTGAAAAGAAAATCTGTTCTACTGGTCAAGGTGCTTTGGTGTAATCACGCTTCACAAGAAGCCACGTGGGAATCTGAGGAGGTGATGCAACACAATACCCTCATTTATTCTGACCAGGTAAATTTTGAGGCTGAAATTTCTTTAAAGGGGTAGAATTGTAACGCCCCAAAAATATAGGGGTTGTAATTTTTCATGTTTTGACATTAAATGCATGTTTGGCATGTTGGCTAGGTAATATGAGTGTGTTTGGGAGTATTTGAGAGGCCTGGGTTCAAGCATTGGCCTTGGGAAATTTTTAGTTTTTCCCTTAAATGAACTTGGACATTGGGACATAAGCCTTTTAAATAGTACTGGTTGTTTTAAGACACAAAAAGCCTAGTGGTCTAATGGCAAGTGGCGTGTTGGGCATTGATAGAGGTTTGAGGTTCAAGTCATGGGATGAGCAATAGTATGTTTATTTTGCTGCTTGAGCTAGGAAGGTGTTGGAGCTAGACTGGAACTCTTAGGTTGAATGAATCATGAGAGTTTAAATTGAATTTGAATGAGAGGTTGGAATGGATTAAGGAGGGATCAGGGGAGTGATTTGTGGAGATTTTCAAGGGATTTGAAGTGTGTGGGACGTGTTGGCCGTATGTGGGTGTCCTTGGTGCAAAAATCAGTCATAGGCACAAAAAGGTAAAATGGCTAGTTTCTTTGTTTTTGGCATTTTCAGTTTTGGGGCATTGAGTACCAAATTGATATCTTTCCTTTCCCTTTTCAAGTGTGCCGAATTCAAGTGTTACCATTTGGATTCTTCTCTCGTTTGGCATTTCTTCTCTAGTGGTATTGTTTACCTTTTTGAAACTCAACACATCAAGTGTCGAATTCTAACTACCCTTTTTTTTTTGAAGCCTTCTGTTCTACACACTTTTTCTTTCTCTTTCATTTCAATCTGTACCGAACCTTTCTACTTCTTTTACTTTCCTTTTGTTTTTCAACCATAGCCGAATATTTGTCTTTCCTTCTCTTAATCTAATTACAACCCTTTCTTTTATATGCTCAAGCTGTGGCCGACCTCTATATTATCTCTTCTTCTCCCTTTTCTCAATCTTTTAATCAGATTTTCCTTGGCAACCTATAGCCGATTGTATTCATTTTCTTTCCCTTCCTCTCAAGGTGGATATTTTACTTGTCATTGGGGGTGCATACCTTGGCCAAATCTCAGCACTGTACCTCTCCACTTCAGTTCTGCATGTATTCCAGATAATCGAAAGGTGTCTTGGTTTCTTCACTTTTAGTTCTCTTTATTTAATGTGTTTAATCTTGCTTTCTCTTTGGAGGCCGAATCTTCTCCTTCTCATATGGGTTGTTTTCATTTATTATTCCATCTATGCAATGGGATACTTGTAGGGTGCTAGGTAGAACGAAGGAGCAGAGGAGAACCAAAAGCAATCAAAGTCTTCTCTCACCATTATATAAGGTATAGGCCGAATGTGCAATGGGTGTATAATAAGGTTTTATTTGGGGATTTTAATCACATCGTTAGTTAATCCTTTCTAATAGGATCTATCGTTGTGCAGTTATTTGGCAGCGAACATCTTCTAACCAACGATCTTAGGGTACTAGGTCGACTTGCAAATCAATCCTGGTGAATAGTAATAAGTGTTTGGGGATTTTATGTAACGGTTTTTAACAAATGGAAGGCTAATGATATACATGATTAGGATGTAGGCTTTGGGCGTAGCAGTACACTCGACTTCACGAAACAGGCGTGTAATTGCACCCCTAGTTACTGTGATTTGGCAGAAGCCGAAATGCCGAAACCTTGGCATTTGTGTTCTCGTGAGTATGCGAACACTCACGAGGTAAACCAAGCCCACCGATCATGGGCGTAAAGCGATAGAGGCCTCCACGAGCGTTTTCGTGGGCTTGGGCCGCCATGGGCCTTGATGGGCCAGAATTGGCCCTGTGGGCCCAATGGGCTTGTGGGCCCCACATGGGTAAAATTCTCGGTAAGTGATAATTAACTATTTGGAATGTGAGGCTTGCATTGCCGTGACTTCATTTAGGCTAAAAGGGCCACACGAGCGTTTGGGCCCACTTGGGCCTAATAGTGGGTTTTGGGCCCATACACACTGTTTTGGATATGTAGGTTATCTGAGTCGCTCGAGGCAATGGTAGACTCTTTAAGGGGTCGTAGTATGTACCAAGACACCAAAAGTTGGTTAAATGACCAAAATACCCCTGAGGGGTAAAATTACCATTTTACCCCTAACTGTCGAAATGGCCATTATACCCCTAGAGGTAGGTTGACTGATGAGTATTTGGTTTACATATCACTGTGTCTGAGTATGATCTGTCTTATGCATGATATTTATGTATGGCATGACATTCTGCATGGGGTTGGGGTCTAATATAGAGGTAGTTTTGTGCTAGTGGCTTTGCCACGTATTTCTGTCATTAATGGCTTCGCCATGTATTCTGATTCTAGTGGCTCTGCCATGTTTTCTGCTATTAGCAACCATGCTGCGATATTGGTGTGCTGGCTGGGTGGGTCGATTTAATCCCCACGTAGTGTGTTGAATGGTACGGGTGGTGAGTTGGATGGATTGGGGCTGGGTTACATATCTGCTCTATTCTGTTCCTATTTCGGCTTGGGGCCCACACTGTTCTATATAAGGCTAAAAGCCCAGACTGCTCTATTACTATATAGGGCTTCGGCCCAGACTGTCTTACATGTTCTGTTTTCTGTGGTTTGATAGGGGATTATACACTGAGTTTTCGCAAACTCACCCTTTCTTTTAACTATACAGGTAATCCCCAACCTCAGGCGATTTGGAGCCGCGAGGGACTCAGAGGCAGCCATGCAAACACTGATTAGTCATTCTAGACTTACTCGTTATAAATTTGGTATTTAGGCTTACATTTTATAATAAGGCCATTAGGACTTAAACTTTCTTTGATTTGGGCTTTTGATTTCAGATTTTAAACTGCTAGAATAGGAAACTTGAGTTTTCAACTAACAAACGTTTTTAAAGAAAAACACGCATATAAACTTTAAGGTTTCCAACTAGGAAGGCTTCCACAAATTCAATTAAGGAACCAATGTAACAAAAATGGTAAACATTTTGATAAAATGATTTCAGCTTGTAATAACAAAAATTGTCGAAGTTGTTTATGCAATTAAAAAGGGTTTTAAACTTAGAACTAAACTTTTATCGACAAGTCCAATTTTGAATGTAGCTTCTATGTGACTCTCTAGATTCGGCCGTAACGTCTAGGTTAGGTTTGGGGTGTTACACCATGTGTCTCACATGGGCATGTGGTCTGCCCGTTTGGAAGTGCCTAGGCTGTGTGAATTACTGAAATCAACCCATTTTGTCCCTTTTTTTCCCGTTTCTTGCTCCTTTTGCTAATCTGTCCAGAGAAAATCCATACATACCAGAATAAAGGGTGCAGACTTCGTTAGACTATCAACGATTACCCAAATGGCATCTTTCTTTTTTGGAGATAAGGGCAATCCCGAACAAAGTCTGTAGTAATTCTTTCCCATTTCCATTACGGTATCATAACTGGCTATAATAATCCCGAAGGCACTTAATGTTCAGCTTTAACTTGCTGACATATTAAACATCTTGATACAAATTCAGAAATATCTCGTTTCATTCCCGGCCACCAGTACATCTTTTTCAGATTATTATACATTTTATTACTCTCAGGATGTATAGACATAGTACCATTATGAGCCTCATCTAAAATCTTCTATACAAGTTCTGAATTTTCAGTACACACACTCTGCCTCTAAATAACAAATAGTCATCAGGTCCAATCTAAAATTCTGAATCAGAATTCGTTTCACACTGTACCCGTTTAGCTTGTAACTCATTGTCATTTTTCTAAGCTTCGCAAATTTGCTGCAGAAATACCGGTTTAGTTATTAAATCAACTATGATTGAACCATCATCAGATAAAGTCAGCCGAGTATTCATTTCTCGCAAAGCAAACAGTGACTTTTTGCTTAAAGCATCAGCAACCACATTTGCTTTTCCCGGATGATAATCAATAACCAAGTCATAATCTTTTAATAACTCGAGCCATCTATGCTACCTTAAATTCAAGTCTTTTTGCGTCATCAGATACTTCAAGCTCTTGTGATAAGTGAATATGTTACATTTTTCACCAAATAAGTTGTGTCACCACATTTTCAATGCAAATACCATAGCAGCTAATTCCAAATCATGTATCAGGTAATTCTTTTCATGTGGCTTAAGTTGTGTAGAAGCATAGGCTACTACTTTACCTTCTTGCATTAAAACACGGCCTAAACCATTCAACAATGCATTACTATATATCACAAATTCCTTACTCGATTTAGGTTGAACTAACACTGGTGCTTCACTCAACAAGGTCTTCAATCTATCAAAACTCTACTGACATTTATCGGTCCATTCAAATTTCAAATCTTTCTGCAACAACCGTGTCATCAAAGAAGCTATCATCAAAAATCCTTTTAAAAATCTCAAATAGTAACCGGCTAATCCTAGAAAACTTCTAACTTTTGACACATTTTTCGGTGACTTCCAATTAACAATAGCTAAAACTTTACTTAAATCCACTCTGATACATTTAACAAATACTATATGTCTAAGGAAACCGACTTCTCGAAGCCAAAATTCACATTTACTGAATTTAGCATACAATTGTTTCTCACACAAAGTTTGCAGCAAAATTCTCAAATGGTCAAAATGCTCATTATCATCTCGGGAATACTCCAAGATATCATCAATAAATACCACCACGAATCTATCTAAATACGGTCTAAAAATTCTATTCATCAAATCTATAAATATTGCAGGTGCATTAGTCAAACCAAACGGTATTACAAGAAACTCATAGTGTCCATACCTGATTTTGAAAGTTGTCTTCGGTATATCTGAGTCTTTCACTCATAACTGATAGTAGCCAGAACGGAGATTAATCTTTCAAAATACAGTGGCACCTTTCAACTGATCAAACAAATCATCAATACGAGGCAGTGGATACTTATTCTTCATTGTGACCTTGTTCAAATGTCGGTAATCTATACATAACCTCTGGGATCCATCTTTCTTCTTTCCAAACAAAACTGGTGCACCCCAATGTGAAGAACTGGGTCGAGCAAAACCTCTGTCAGTTAGTTCTTGCAACTGTGCTTTCAACTCTTTTAATTCTGTCGGAGCCATTTTGTAAGGTGCTATAGATAGAGGAGTTGTCCCTGGAACAACGTCTATAGAAAATTCCACCTCTCTGACTAGCGGTAATCTAGGTAATTCCTTTGGAAATTCATCAAAAAACTCACAAACAATCGGCACTAACTTAATCTTCAATTTAGACACTTTAGCATCCATTACATAAGCAAGATAAGCATCGTACCATTTTTTGATATATTTTTTTACTGTTATCACCGAAATCATATTAGATAACCCATCCAGTTTATCAGATTCAACATGGAGTAACTCACCATTCTAACATTTTAACACAATATCAGATTCAACATGGAGTAACTCACCATTCTAACATTTTAACACAATGTACTTCTATTTACAATTCACTGCTGCATCATGTTGAGTTAGCCAGTCTATTCCCAAAATCACATCAAATTCATCAAAAAGCAGTAGCATCAAATCAGCCAAGAAATAATAACCCTTTACCATCAACAGACAATTTTTACAAACTTTATCCACCATATCATACTGGCCCAGAGGGTTTGAAACTTTAACCACAAATTTAGTGAACTCAACAGATAAATTTTTAACAGACACTAAATTTGTGCATATGCATGAATGTGTTGAACCAGGATCAATCATAGCAGATATATCAATATTAAGAAGAGAAAATATACCAGTAATAATGTTTGGTGTAGAGGTATCCTCTCTTGCACGTATAGCACATGTCATTACCGGTGCTCTAGCTTCAAATTTGACTGTTGAATCTTTTGTCACACCTTGGCTACCACTAACATTGCCGGGGTGTTGGGGTGGTCTACTTCTCAAGGCAGGATTGCTCGGCCTAGAGGTCTGAACAGTATCTTTTATAGGCTTTTCTGGGTAGTCTCTAAGATAGTGGTCATAAGAACCACATCTAAAGCAAGCTCCACTTCTTATGCGGCATTCACCAAAATGAAAATTATTGCAATGTTTGCATCTTGGTTTAGGAATTTCAACACTTCCTACACTTGTAACGGATGGAGACGGAGATCTCGGATTAGAGCGTTGAAAGCCTCATTCTCTTCCAGAATACCCTGTAAATGTGGTAGAACGATCATAGTGTTTCTTTGGTTTCTTTGAAACAGATGCTTGTGACTTCCCCATAAATCTCTTGCTAGAAATACAGGCTTCTCTTTCTACTTGTTTCTTTTCTTTAGTTAATTCCTCGGTTTTGTGTGCTTGATCAGCCAGTACCACAAATTCCCTTAATTTAAGAATTCCAATCAATACATTGATATCTTTATTTAATCCTTCTTCAAAATGTTTACACATATCAGCCTCAATTGGAACCCATTCTCTTACATACTTACTCAATCTAACAAATACTCGTTCATACATAGATATTGTCATATTTCTCTATTTGAGTTCTAAAAATTCCTTCTTTTTCTGATCTAGAGATCTCTGGCTAACATACTTCTTTCTAAATTCTATTTGGAAAAATTCACATGTAACATTTTCCCTCAGTACAACAGAAATGATGGTATTCCACCACTAATAGGCTGAGTCTTTTAGCAGAGATATAGCACATTTCACGCATTCTTCAAGTGTACAACATAATTTATCCAAAACCCTGATGCATTTTCTAACCAAAATTCAACCCTTTCCGGATCATCATCAACTATTGCTCTGAATTCTTCGTCCCATATTTACGAATTTTATCTACCGGAGGCTTACCAATTCTAATAGGTTTAGCACCTTGTGGTATACCGAGAACCGGTTGAGGGGCAGAGGGGGAGGTTGTTGGACTGCAGGATTTGTTTTCAAAAATTCTATAAACCACTCATTCATCATTTGAAAGAAGGCATCTTTTGCTCCCTCACCTCGGCCCTCAGATTCAGGCCTTCTACTACTAGATGCAACTCTTTGAGCTGAAGCTGGAGCATTACCCTCAACTTCTTTGGATTCAGCTCTAGCTCAGTTGGACGACATTACTATATGAAAAAAAAATTTAAAATGGTCAGGAGATATCACACTAACACAAATTATATAATGGCATTTATAGCTAAACTCATACTTGCTATGTTAGTCCGAGAATTGACTAAACCGTAGCTCTGATACCAACAAATGTAACACTCCTAACTCGTATCCGTCGCTGGAATAGGATTATGAAGCATTATCGGAGTTTATAGAACAAATACAAATAATTCATGTCATTTACTATTCATATTCAAAACTAATCATGTCATCCCTTGATTGGACCCTCGAGGCCCAATTTAAATATTAGAAACAAGTCTAGACTAAATTGGAATCTCATAGAATTTTTTGCGAAATTTTAAAATTTTTCTAAGATGTAGGGGTCAAATGCCCGTGCGGTCAGGCCGTATGGCTCACACGGCCAGGTGAAATGCCCATGTCTCAGGCCATATGTCGTATGAGGTAAGGCACACGCCCGTGTCCCTAACCCGTGCAAGTCTCTAACTTGCAACTTCATTTGCGAAGGTCACACTACCAAGTCACACACCCGTATGCTAGGCCGTGTAGACAATTTAATTTTTGAAAATTAGGTGCAAGCTTCACATGGCCATGGCACATACCCGTGTGCTAAACTGTGTGTCACACACGGCTGAGACACACACCCGTGTCTTTTCCGTGTGCCTAATTCTAAGCATTCTGCCTCTAAATTTTAAGATATAGGGGACACACAGCCAAACCACATACCCATGTGCCAGGCCATGTGTCACACACGGTTGAGACACACGCCCGTGTGCCTGCCTATGTGGACAAAATAAGGCCATTTTCCAAGCCTTATTTCTCACCCTTTTTACCTTGCACCTACATCAACCCTTGCAATCATATAATAACCAATTCAAGCATTATAACCAAACCAACTCTATCATCTAGGATGATATATCATCACATGTATTCATATTTATAATCTTACCTTTTATAAACATACATGTTCAATATAACTCACTTAAACTATACTAAACACATATGTATTTATCATGATTTAACCTTATAAATATACCAAAACAAACTATCACTACCCATTCCAATGGCTAGATTTCAAACAACTATTTTCAAGCCAACAATTAGCCATGTTAACTATACATGCCATTATACCAAAAGATGTTTACCATATATACCAGAAAGAGCTGGTGAATAGTGTGAAGATGCTCCAACCAATCTCCAACCTTCGCGAACTTCCGAGCATTATAATACAAAAGAAATAAAACCTAGTAAGATTTAATATTTAGTATGTTCGTATAACAAGAATTAAACTTGCCAAATCATATTTATTTAAATAAGCATAACAATAACATGCTTTCCAACGAATTGGCAAGTTTGCCTAAACACATACACTCAATTAAGCAAGTTAGTCATATATATCACACGTACATCAATTAAACATGGATGAGCTCATCATGTCACAAACTTTCAGGTATTTCAGAAGCATTCAAAACACAATTCATTTAATGACTTTCATATACATATGCTTTCCATATCTTTATTCTATATTACATGTACATTATAATGACAAATCATTTCAAATGCAGTTTAGCCATGTCAGAACTTTACCTGTCAAATTTATTTAAAATATCTATGGATACGCTCATGTAGTACACTTTAGTGTAAAAAACTAAAATCCGTCAATTCATATCCTGGAGTACCCAATTAGGGCACATAATCGGGAAGCACACTCTCGAGCCTTGTAACGGGAAGCTCACACAACCATTTCGAGAAGTTCATAAAGAGCCTATCGGAAAGCTTATCTGACTATATAATGGGAAGCTCATAAGAGCCATAATCGGGAAGTTCACAAAGAACCATATAGGAAGTTTACAAAGAGCCATGTAACAGAAAACTCCAGATAGCCAAATATCGGGAAGTTCAAGCGAGCAGTATCGGGAAGCTCATAAAGAGCCAATTTAACAGGAAGCTCATGAAGAGCCTATAATTGGGATGCTCGTAGGAGCTAAGGTGTGTCCACAACAAATGTAGGATCACAACCTATCAGGACGCTCCGAAGAGCTATAACGGGAAGCTCCCAAGAACCTTATACGAAAGCTCTAGAGGGCTCATATGGGATGCTCTTTTTAAGCTATGGTGTGTCTGCAACATATGCATGACTACAACCAATACGGGAAACTTGTATCCATCTACTTTCATTTATTCAAACGGAACTTAACATTTATCGAGTAATATCAGATATTCAATCTATTTCATATACATGAAAATTCTATAATTCATATATACAAATCATTCAAATCAATTCAAACATATAATAATATAATTAAGTTACACGAACTTACTTAAATACTTGTTTGTATACAGAAATCTACTTATCCGGTACTTTTTCTTTTCCTTAATCTAACTTCGTATTCGAGTTTTTTGGATCACTATAAATGAATTTAACATCAATTTAATCCATTTCATACTCAATTTAATTCAATTTACATCCTAGGCAAAATTACCATTTTTGCCCCTATACTTTTCAGAAGTGACAATTTCGTCCCTAAGCTCGGCAAATGAAATTCATGCAATTTAATCCTTATTCCAAGCCTAACTGAAATTTTCATATAACATTTAAAGCACATATATTTCATAAAAATTAGAAATTTTCCATGAATTTTACATTTTCACAATTTAGTCCCTAAATCACAATTTCATGAAAATTCACTTTACAAAAATTGTTTATCTATCAACAACCTTTCATTTTCTACCATAAATTTCAAATTTTCAGCATATTCATCAATAGAAAATTTTCAATACTTTGATATCTGTACAACTTAATCCCCAAAATAGATAGATTAAGCTATTCCGATCTCAAAAATATAAAAATTAATAAAAACGGGACAAAATTAATTACCCAATGCAACACCCATTACCCAAGTCCAACGTCGGGACGAGGTACGAGGCATTACAGTGCTGAATCATACTAAATCACGTAAACTCGGGCTATAAAATTTCTTTTCTTTTAAAACTTTTCATTCATTCTCTTAACAACCTTATCATGGGCCTACAAGGCCCAAAACATACATCAGATGTGTTCCGGAACCGATCTAAGAACTTTCAGGCACTTAGAAATTTTTTGCCTAAAACAGAGCCACACACCCGTGTGGGATGGGACACGCCCGTGTGGTCTCACACGCCCATGTCCCTAGCCCGTGTCGAATTTATTTTTAATTTCAACCTACAGGGGTTTTGACACGGCTCGGGCACACGCCCGTGTCTATGACCCATGTCCCTCACACGGTCTAGACATGTCCGTGCCAATATCCCATGGAGTATCCTGACTTTCAACACTATAACTATCAGGGGTGCACACGGCCAAGGCACTTAACTAAATTGGATGCAGGGGATACACAGCCTATCAACACGCCTTTAAGGCTGACCGTGTGTCACATACGGCCTAGGCACACGCCCGTATGCCCAACCGTGTAGACAATAATAGGCTATTTTCCAAGCCTTTTGCCACCCTAAAACATAACCAAACACAATGTCAATTCCATAGCACACATCAAGGCATAATATACTCTCAAAATACTTACAATTAAGGCATCCACATGCCATCATGCACATCATTCTCATCCATCAATACTTTACTTGAACTTGCAATTTGCATTCTCATGAATTTCATCTACATTGAATAAGGTATAACTTAATCAACATTAGCCCATTTATAAGGCTATTACAATACCACATGAGTAATGTACTAGCCAATGACTTTGGCTACACCAAAAGAACACTTATCAAAGTAATCAAACCTCTTATACATGTCATACAACAAAATGACCAACTTTACTATACCCAAAATGGATGGCTTGATAGTGTGACTTCAAGCTCTGACTTTAACGATCCCCGAGCTGGTTCGGCAAATCTACATGGAAGAGGGAAAGGAAAAGAGTAAGCACATATATGCTTAGTAAGTTGCATGAATAAAATAGCAACAAAAATCATGAATCATCACTCAAATAATTTATCATGAATTTCATATAATTTCATGCCCATCCTCATGACTTACTTAATCATATAACTTACTCATGCTTTTCATGTTGTATTTCTCATAACAACGTATTTTCAATTTCTCATAACTTACTCGTATATACCTGCAACACTCAACATGAAACTTCAGTCTTTCTCTTGAAATTTATCAACTTGGATACTTTCTCCTTTAAGATCCTTTTAGATTACTGAAGGATACCCGTAAGTCAATATCATGAAATGATGCAATGCCATGTCCCAGACGTAGTCTTACACGAGATCGTACTATGATGCCGACGCCATATCCTGGACATGGTCTTACACGGGATCTTATATAGGATGCCCATGCCATGTCCCAGACATGGTCTTACAGGGGATCCTTATCTCATCTTGGTGTGGAAGCCATATCCCAGATATGGTCTTACACGGGACCTCATCTCGAATGCCCATGCCATGTCCCAGGCATGGTCTTATAGGGGATCGCATCTCGATGCCAATGCCATATCCCAAACATGGTCTTACATGGGATCTCAGTTTGGTGCCAATGTTATATCTCAGACATGGTCTTATACGGGACCTACAAATACTCATGACATGATTACGGTATCCTTCGTATCCTTTTTCACTTACATGTAATTTCTCTTTCATGTTTCATCATTTCTTGGTAGAAATTCATATCAATAATCTCATGGAATTTGTACATAATTCATACAAGATTACATCCATGACTTCATGGAATATCATAATTTCATAGAAAATCATCATAAAGGATTTACATAACATACAAGCTAAATTATCACATACAGCTTACCTCAGGTCCAAAATGTGGGTGAATGCTCGGTTTAGTCCATAACTTTACTTTTTTCTCGATTTCAGTCCGGGCTTTATGTTTCTTGATCTAAAATGACAAATTTAATTTATTCAGCACCCACATTGATTAAATAGCTCATAGTTGAAATTTTTCCCCTAAACTTTTGCATATTTACAAAATGGTCCCTAGGCTCGTAAAATGAAGTGTACTTAATTTCTTGACTATCCAAGCCTAGTCGAACCTTTTATATACTCATAATAGCCCACATTTCTCATAATTTCACACTTTTACTACATATTTTTACACTTTACAATTTAGTCCCTATTAGGGATTTCTCATGAAAATCACTTAGAAAAAGATGTTAACAACACTTTAAACTTTCATTTTCTACCAGTAGCTTTCATTTTCTACCACTAGGAATCAATTTACTAACATGCCATGCATGGGTACATTCTTGAATATGAACCCTAGCTCAAATTAGTGGTAGAAATAGCTAGATTAAGCTACGAGGATTTCAAAAATACGAAGAGTATGAAAAATGGGGCTTGGAGTCACTTACTTGGAGCTTGAAAATGAAAGAAACCCTAGCTATGGAGTCCCTTAGAATTTTGACAAACAAGGAAGAAGATGGACACAATTTTTAACTTATTTTCCCCTTTTTATTACTTAACTTTACCAAATGACCAAAATGCCCTTATGTCCTTTCTTTGATATGTTTCCCTTCCATGGGCATTTTTGTCCTTCATGCTAAAAATTGGTCTATTTGCTATTTAAGGACCTCTATTAATTTCTCTTATGCTATTTCATACTTAAACCTTCTAGAAACTCATAAATTGCATCTTTTGCAATTCAGTCTGAAAGGACGTATTATTCACTAGTTCATAAAATTTCCTTCATGAAATTTTCTCAATATCATGCAAGCATGCCATAAACTCAAAAATAATCATGGAATAAAATTTTCTAATTTAGATTTGTGGTCTCGAAACCACTATTCTGACTAGGCCCTAATTCGGGCTGTTACACCTAATTAAGCCAATAAAGCTTGTTTTCTCTTTCCTAGGGTTTCCATAGAAATTTTAGAGAAGGTGATGAAAATAACATGATATTATCTATTTAATTTAATTATCATCTTCAAAATTTTTCCACTTTCCAATTTAGTCCTTATTCTTTTCTAATTTTTCCATGGATGGACCATTAAAAATATCTACTAACTTTTCTTTAATGGTTTAATTACCATAGAAGGACCTCTTATTTTGAATTCCATGGCTATTTGATCCTTCTAGCTTCTAGAATTTAACTTTTTCATTTTATGCAATTTGATCCTTTCTCTAATTAAACACATAATCGGTAAAATTTTCTTATCAAAATTTTCATATAACATTCTTATCATAATGCGAACCATGCAATAATTTTAAAATAAATTTTCTTTATGACTCGAATTTGTGGTCCTGAAACCACTATTTCGATTTCACTAAAAACAGACTGTTACATAATACCTAGGAAAGAATCCACCTAGACTGCATCTGTTATTATCAATCTAAATTATGCAATTTCTTCACTCAGTATCTTGATTTTTAGAAATCCCTAAATTATGCTAATCTCTCTATTCAAGACTAAGATCAACTAACTCTAGGTTGATTAACTGAAATTTCCTTCTAATTAAAACCCTTATTACCGTATTAACTCGATCTATGGATCCCCTATTAGATTTTACTCTAATATGGTAGATTTATTTCTTCCTATTTCTAGGATTGTATGTAACTCCACTCAATTATGCTAGATCTACTCATAAATAGGGTCTATTCCTCCTCTGATTTAAGCACATCAAACATGGATTAATAGCCTAGAAATATTAAACTAAGAATTAAGCACACATAATTAAGAACAAGATCAAAGTATTTATTACGTAAAGTAAAAATCAAAAAATAGAATCCATCCTAGGGTTCATCTCCCAAGGTATTTAGAATATTAGTTCATGATAGCAAATAAGAACATCCTAAAAATAATATAACCACAGGAAATAAAGAAACTCATAATAAACTTCAAAGAAATCAAAAGATCTTAAATCTTGACAGAAATATGCTTCAGATTCAGTTTCAATGGTGTTTTTTGAGTTATTTTCTTGAATATTTTATAACGGCTTACTCCTATCTTCTTATCTTTGTCATATATTGGTCTTAAAATACCCAAAAAACCTAAAAATGTGTTTTCTCGTAGGTTTGGAGTACAATTTGTAATTTCTACATGGTCTAGCATATGGCCGTGTGGTAGCCCATATGGCTCACATGGTTGTGTGTCCAACTCGTGTGGCTCTTGAAACTTGCTCTGATTTTTTGGTTTTCGCTTATTTTTCGCTCCTTTTGCTCCCAAATGCTCTCCTAAGTATAGAAACATGAATTTAAAGGATTATGAGCATAAAATTCACTATTTTAAATCAAATAATCATCCAAAAATGTATTAAGAGTAAGGCTAAAACATGTTACTTTTGGCATTTATCAGCAAGTTGCTTGATACTACAACTCTAGATTGAAAAACAAGAAATTTCAAATAGGTGATCTAGTTTTGAGAAATATTGAAGCCAACTTTTTAGTATCACGGTAAGGAAAAATGGCCCATAATTGGGAAAGACCCTACAAAATTGTCGAGAAAATAAGCTATGGAGCTTATAGAATAGCAAAAATAGATGGTCATGTTCTACCTCATACATGGAATGCATGCCATCTGAAAAAATATTATGTATGAATGTCGTACTCTCTTTTTCAATAAAGATACATTCTTTGCAAATGTTATATAATTTTCCTAGACAAGAAATACTAAAACATGTAAAACAACCTAAGTTCATTGATTTACTATTATGAACAATCTTATTTGAGATAGTTGATTTACTATCGCTACTCCAAATAGCTCACTGATTTAAAATCACAGCTGATATTATTAAAGCTTGCTGATTTATGATCACAACCTCCTTTCATTAATTTCTATCATGAACAATCTTCTCTAAGATAGCTGATTTATTATCCCTACTTCAAACAACTTACTAATTTAAAATCACTGCTAATATTATTAAGGCTCGCTGATTTATGATCACAGTCTAAGTTCATTGATTTACTATCATGAACAATCTTCTCTGAGATATCTGATTTACTATTGCTACTCCAAACAGCTTGGTGATTTAAGATCACAGCTGATATTCTTAAGGCTCACTGATTTACGATCACAGCCTAAGTTCATTAATTTATGATCATGAATAATCATTCCTGAATTAGTTGATTCACGATCATAACTTAAGCACAATGATTTCAAATCAAAGTTGAGTAGAATAATTTAATGGTTTTTACTAACTGTTTAAATTATATTTTTAAGTCATTTACGATGACAACTTAGTTGTGCAGTTGCTTAAACAAAATCACAATCAAACACTACAGGGTTTCAACACCAAGCAAAGATAGTTTTTTTTTTCCATTTCAAAATAAAAGGAAGCAAATACAATGAATACAATGAAGTTACAAATTGGCACTAATATCATAGGGATCAGTGAGCACTTTATCTTCTTCATCTTTCACTACTTAGGCATGCAGCAAAAAATTTGACTTTAAATCTGGCAAGTAATCTTGAAAGCTTTGCATTATATCAGCCTTATATTTTTCCAAGGCTTCTTCATGGCTCTTCTCTAGATAATTCATAGCAACTTTATGCTGCTTATCATTGGCTTTCATGGTTGCCTCCAAAATAGTATTTTCAGCTCGCACACTTTCAATCTCTCCATGTAATTTTTCGATATCTTTTTCAAAATAGAGTGAGACGATCTTGTAACATCTTATTTTGATCCATCAATTTTCTATTTTCTTCATCCAATTGCTTGTGTAGCTTACAAGCCATTTCTAGGTCCCTATAGTGGATTGATGAGCATTCTCAAATTCTATCCTTCTTACCTCATCTTCATCAATACCCTCAACGAGCCCCACACTAACCATACTAGCTTTAGTCAAAGTCACCTAAAGAGATAGTATTAATTCCTTCAAGGATGGTTTCTTCATGCAGCTAGATGATGTAAAAGGACAAACATGCTGTTTTGCTTTTTGAGGTATAGAATCTTTCAACTTTCTACTTACATTAGCAAGGCAATAAGGAAATTTCTGCATACCCGGGTGCTCGCGCCACAAAAATAATGTTTGTGTCTCACCACTAGTAAACATGAACTTCATTGGACCTCCAAGAGGACCATGTTGAACAATCACACCAAAAGTGTCCTCAGTTAGTGGTCTTGGTGGAGGTGGAGACCCAGGAGGAGAAAGAATCACTAGAGGAACTATAATAGTGGTCACCATATCACCAACTATTGCAGCACGATCCTTTCCTTTCTTTCGGCAAAGTTCACTTATAAGGTTACCCTTATCTTTGTTGCTTAGTATAATATTGGCAGCTCCAGCAGTAGTCTTATGTTTCTTTCAACTACTTGCACTTCATTCCCCAGTAAAAGCACCGGAGGGACCTCCTTGTACATTTTGCATAAAAGATCCAACGCCCATGTATCCGTCGATCTCCTTGAATAAACTTGTTGATTCCTTTGAGCTTTTTTCAATAATGTGAGTTGTGCTTGCATCACCAACAAGTCTATTATCAAAACCAACAATAATCATAAGAGGAATTGCACTACTTTCTTGATCCCCTACAGGTTTAGAGGACCACGGATGAGGCTTTAATTTGCAAAACGTATAAAAATAATTTTTAAGCTCTTCCTTCTTCCCTAAAAGAAGAAGTTGTACAGGTAACACTGTCATGGTTCTACACCATTGTTGTCATCAATTGGCCGCCATCCATTAAGGCTCAAATCTACAAGACAGTGGTGAAACACATTCCTGATAGTTAACACATCCTCCAAATTCAATACGCAACCTCGGCGAAGCCTATAAAATTAAGCCCACCCCACTTCGGATATAATTTCTTATTTTTGCAAGCATACATTCTTACTAGGCATCGATCACTCAGTTGGAAAATCAAAACCAATTCCAAACTTATACTTTACTCATATGTATTTACAGCGATTCAGTCAAAGGTTCGAAGACCAGTTGAAAACAATTGATTCTATTCCCTCACGAGGAGTAAAGTACAATAGGCCCACAGAACCTCCTCAGTTACATGCTTTAAGTTGGTATGAATTCTGAAAAACAAAAATCAATGGCGCCTCCTCTCGTCGACCACATTCAATGAAATGTAACACCCTTTACTCGTGTTATATACCGGAACAGGATACGAGTATTACCAAAATAGCATACGTGTAATCATAATAAATCGAGACATAAAATGATTATCTAAATTAAAACCCTTCAACTATTCAGTCATCCTCTAGACATTAAATTCACAAATATCATAAACCTGTAATTTATCTAATATTAAACCACATCAATAACATGATATGAGTGATATATCAAATATTAGAAATCAATATTTCAAGTAATATTACTACAATATACAACAACAACTAAAACCTTCTATACATGCCATAGTTCCAAAATATGTTTACAAAATACAAAAAGGAAAGATGGATAGTGTTGGTGAGCTTCCGACAACTTTTTCGAGTCACGAACAAGCTCGATTACACTATAAAATAAGACAAGAAAGAAAAGGAAACAAAGTAAGCTTATAGCTTAGTAAGTAATATGTAAATAATAAAAATAATAAACTATTTATGGCATTTATAAATCCCAAAATATGTTTCCACAATTATACAACCTTAATCTCACATGAAATTACCATTTACTAAAATTCAGTACAAGCTATCCATTTGAGTCCCAGTCACTAAATTATTTTTATCCTGAGCTACAGAGCTTCGAATTAAGATCCATAAATTTTCCCAAAAACTAGACTCATATGTCTTCTTACCCTAAAAATTTCAAAATTTTTGGTTGATCCAATTAATACAGTTTATTCATTAAAATTCCCTTGTTCCGCTACTCAACAGTCCTGACCACTCTTCACTAACGTTACATTTCTCTTTATACAAAATTCAAAAGATGTTCTCATTTGTTTCTTTTAAAAATATACTTTATAAGTAATCTAACCATATAATTATATTCCATAACTATTTTTGCACAAATTTTAATGATTTTTCCAAATCAGAACAGGGGATCACAAAATCAATCTAAATCAGTCTTACAAAAATTTAAATAACTCAAAATATAGAATTCTTTTACTTGCCCTATTTCTTTTATATGAAAATAGGCTCAATAAGCTTTAATTACTTATCTCATTCAATCTCCAATTCAACGTTTACTATTTTTGGTGATTTTTCAAAGTCACCCCACTACTACTGCCATAAACTGTTTTATTTCTATTTTCACCTTTTTCATAAATTTTCTCATATCCATTTTCCAATAACACTTGTCCACATCAAACTTACCAAAGTTCAATCATTTATCGAACATATTACTCATATGCTTATATACACATATATCTACACTTAATCTTTACATAATCACACTCATTTTTCACTTGGCTACTTTCTCATTGAACACTTTGGAATAGAACGATAATAAATACTCGATGGCTTACACATAGTACTACCTTTGAAGCTAAGATTAATTGGTGCACATAGTAGCCTTCACTTAGTACTACACTTGTGACCAAAATCATTCCTTACACATAGTGTCTTGCACCTAGTACCACATGTATGATCGAAGTTATCGAGTACGCATAGTAGCCTGCACATAGTACTACACATGCGACCCCAACCATATGGTACATGTAGTAGCCTACACTTAGTACTACACACGTGACCTAAGCAATCATGAACATATAGTAGCCTGCACATAGTACTACACATGTGTTCTAACCCCGAATCATTCGTATCTTTTCTATTCCAAAGGTTCAACCGTGAAATCCCTCACTTTTCAACATTTTACCAATTCATCCATACCCAATTCCAATTCATATTTTACCTCAAGTGAACATTCAATATGCAATCACATCTCATATAATAACAAAATATTATAACATAAGTAAAAACAATATATTATTTACATACAAACTTACCTCGATGCAAAATATAAAAATTTTCCAATTTAGTCCACAATCTTTTCCTTCCCTCGATTAAGGTTGATTCCACGTCTTTCTTGATCTAAAATAGCACATTTAGCTTATTTAATACTCACATTTATCAAAACAGTCGTTAACTCTAACTTTGGTAAAATTATGATTTTGCCCCTAAACTTTTACATATTTACACTTTTTCCCCAAGGCTCGGAAATTAAACTTTATCCCTATTCTTATGTTTTAGAACATGCAGATCATTTATTTACCAACGGCAACATCAAATTATCACTCTAACATATAATGATGAACATTAGGTGTTTTTACTGATTATGTCATTTTACTCGTTTTCACTTAAAACCGAGTAGCACAAGTTGTTTAACATAATTTCTAACTTCTTATTCTATCATAAAACATCAAAATAAACACATTTCATCTAAGTGTACTTTTCCAAATATGAACCTTAGGTTAAATTATTGCTAGAATAAGCTAAATCAAGTTACCAGGACTCTAAAAACGTAAAGAACATTAAAAACGGGGCTAGAACGGACTTACTATGAAGCTTGGAAGATTAACAAACCCTAGCCATGGTGTTCCTTGCTACATTCGGCCATGGAGACAAAATGAAGAAGATGATAGCCTTTTCTTTTTCATGTTATTTTCTCTTTATTCATTAATTAAGGCATTTTACCAAAATGCCCTTAAATACCTTACTTACTAACCATGTCTATTTTTGTCCATGAAAACCTAATGGTATAATTACCATTTAAGGACCTCTACTTCAATTATGCTCTTCAATTTAATCCTTTTCCTATCTAGAACTCATATTTATCAACTTTTTCAAACAAGCCCTAATAGGCAAATTAGACATGTAATTCATAAAATTTTCTATCGATACTCTAACACATGCATCTAATCACTCAGTAAATTATAAAAATTAATCAAAATAAATTTTTCTACTTTAGATTTGTGGTTTTGAAACCACTATTCCGTTTAGGCCCTAAATCGGGCTGTCACATGAAATAAGCCACCACAACCCACCATGAAAACCCAAATAGTTGTCCCGGAGTTATCCTATATTCGTCCAGAAGATGGAAAAAGAAGAGGTGGAGTGAAAGATGAAAACCCATTTCTAACACGTACAAGGGAAGTAGAAAGCTTCCATTAGTGGTGTCACTTAATCGACTCAACCCTTCAACAATCGAGAAGTCATAGGCAAAGTTGGGTATTTGAATTCCTCGAGCGGCCAAGTGCCAACTCATTTCTTCGTGCTTGGTGGTGCAAGCATATGATTTTGCCTCTACAAAAGCGTTCACTTCACAACGTTGTGAAGGCTCACTCCCTAAACTGTAACACCCCTAACCCATATCCGTCACTGGAATAGGGTTACGAGGTATTACTAATCAAATCACATCATTTAACAAATATTTATCATACATTAAGCATTTATTATCATATTGCAATCATGCACAATCACATTGTCCCTTGTAATGGTCTACGAGACCTAATATATACTTTAGAAGAGGTTCAGGACTAAACCACTAACTCAGAACAATTTCATAAACTTAGAAAATTTTTTATTCAAACAGGGGTCACATGCCTGTGTGAACAGGCCGTGTGTCTCACACGGCCACAGACACGCCCATGCCACAGACCGTGTCAAAACAAGGCATATATACTGACTTGTGTCATACAGTCAACCACACTCTAGGCCGTGTAACCCATTGACTTGATTTTTAATTAAGCTTCAGGGGACACACGGCCGTGTACCATGATTGTGCGTAGCACACGGCTGAGACACACGCCCGTGTGGAAAAAAATAGGCCATTTACAAAGCCATTTCGCCACCCAAACTTTGCATACCCTACATAAGCAATAACGGTACCAATTCATTCATAATATGCAACCATAATTAACCTCAAATCACAACATTTTATACCATTTCATTTCTAACCATATCCATACTCTAATCAAAACCATTTCTTAACCAAAACATATACCAAACTAAAATAATTTATTAGCTATTATTCACACAAATGAATCAACTTAAATTCAATCAATTCACCATCTCAAATCCATACTATATAGCAACCAATTTAACGTATAAAATCATGCCACATTAAGACTTTTCTCAAGCATTCATACACTATCATTTAACAACCCATTTAAACAACCATAATGTCATAACCTCAACCATACCAAAACATACCATTTTACCACATTATAAACATCAAACCATAATTATTATCAAGCCATTTCTAATGACTAAATGCACATAACATTGACATCATTTCTAAGCCAAATCTTATGGCTCATTTTCATTTCTCAAACATACCAAAATATGACAAAGTGATCATAGTCTAAACACAACCATCAAATATATCAAAAATGAGCCAAATCACTTGGCTATACATATCAATTTCATTTAGGCTTCAATAACCAAAAAGATTTATACACTTCATCAACCAAATAGCCTATATATGCCATATAACCAAATTCACAAAGCTTTTAAGTACCAAAACGATAGCTAGATAGCGCGATGAGATCTCTGACGACTTCCAACCCAAGCGAGTCTTCAAATCACTATAAAACATAGAAAAAGAAAGCAAAGTAAGCTATAAAGCTTAGTAAGCTCGTATGGTATTAAACTCATCTTATCAAATAAATACTTATTAAGCATTTACAAACTATAATGTAAACTCATTTGATTTCACCTTTATACCATAAATCCAATCACATAATTAACAAAAGTTTCACAAGTTTATTCATTTCTATGCTCGTATGGATCAAATACATTCTTATCAATTCGATCACATTTATATATGCATAACCAAATATCTATATAACTTCATTCAAACCAATATCCATCACATTTTCTTTAACCAAGGTGAATCATGTAAAATATCATCAAATAACAGTATTTCTCACACAATGTGCCATATATATATATATATATTAAACAACTATAACTCATACCTCATATATCATTCAATTCATATCTCAATATAGCCAAATAAACACATTTTAGCATGAAATATACCTATACACAAATATTTCTCATTTCATATTCATGATACACTATAAACTCACCAAGTTACCATCATTCGATTCTCACATAGGTTCTGTACGTACATGTTTTACTTAATTTAATCGTGCTTTCACTCTCGTCTTGACTTTGCCCCTTGAACCATTCAGAATCACTAAAGGATACTCGGGAATCACGTATGCATAGTACAATGCCATATCCCATATATGGTCTTACACGAAATCTCGTACCGATTTCATGTCCCAGATGTGGTTTTACACGTAATCTCATCTCAGTAACCCTAATGTCATGACATTTGTATCCTATATTATTCCTAAGGTTCGTATGAGACTTTCAACTGCTGAATCACTACCGATCATGTCTCATAATCTCATTTTCAAACATATCTAACTCACTTCTATAATAATAATGCATATATATATATATATATATATATATATATCACAATTTAACAATACTTATTAACATACGAACTTACCTTGTTCGTTGTAACGATGAATTAGGTCGACTAATCTGATACTTTGTTTTCCCCTGTTCTAGATCCAAATCTCGTTTTTCTCAATCTATATAATATCAAAATTAACATATTTAATCATCAATTCATTCTATTTAACACAATTTACACATATTGGCAAAATTACACTTTTACCACTACTATTTCACATTTTTATAATTTAGTCCCTAAGCTTGTAAAATGCAAATTTAATCAATTTCATCACACCGAAGCTAGCCAAATTTCATACATGCTCATAACAGCCCATATTTTTCATTTATCCACACTTTAACCATACAATTTATCAAATTTTACAATTTAGTCCAAAATTGACATTTTTACTAAAATTCACTTAATAGAACTTGTAAAACTATCAACAAAGTTTCATAGTCTATCATGAAATATCAAATATCACATGTATTCAACAATGTCAACTATCAAAATCTTTAACAATTTTGAAAACGGAGAGACAGGCTAGCTAGATTAAGCTACAACGAACTCAAAAACATAAAAATCATTAAAAAATGACAGTTTATACTCACATGCAAGCTAAAATAAAGAGGCTGAATACTCAAGCTTCCATGGCTGTTCATCTTTTTGATTTTCAGTGAAGGAAATGGTGAAAAGACGATGACATTTTGTTTTTATTTTATTAACTTATCATTTATTTACTTAATTACCTAATTAACCTTTAAAAATATTAGTAATTACACCAAATGCCACTCTACTATCATCCACTACTCATAAATGGGCTATTTTCCACATAAGGACCTTTATTTTTAAGTTTTATAGCTATTTGACACCTTTAGCTTATAGAACATAACTTTTACGATTTACGCGATTTAGTCTTTTTTATCAAATTGAACACTCAAACAATAAAATTTCTTTATGAAAATTTCACACAACTTTATACTGTAAATATTAAAATAATAAAAAAATAAATTCATGGTCCTAAAATCATTGTTCCGATTTAACTAAAGACGGGCTGTTACATAAACTACCACAGTTACCTTGAACACTATGACCACCTCCTCTCGACCTAACCATTGTGCCCAACTAAACCCAGAATAATTACAATGACAATTTGAACATTTTAGAAAAGTTACCACTAAATCACGATTATCCTTCTCAATAGCAGCTTCTTCTCAAAAATTTCAAATCTAAACAGTTTTGTATTTATGTTTAAGGTAACCTCCTTTTTAAAAGTATTTTACACTTTGACGATCCGTGTGTCCAAGAATGAAGGCACAATTAGCTGTATATAGTTGTACCTCTCTTCAACATTTGGTGAAGTGTATATGATAATCTAAAGCGAAAAGCGTATGCGATAAGTTTCTTTCTCGAAAACCTCTCACCTCGCGAAGCCAAGTTCTTAGAAGAGTCACTTTATAACTCTTCTTTGAACTAGGTGGGGACAAATTGTTATGGTGCTCGTCATTACCGACCAGTTACCCGGTTACCCAATTGGGTCCTGATCCGTAGCATGCATGGTTTGCATCTTGGGTTCGCACGTGAGATGTTCGTGTCCTTTCATGAGTTCGTACGATGGGGGTTCGCACACCATGCAAATGAACTCACACAAAGAAAACACGTGTTAATCCTAGAAAAGGGTATGTGTTGACATGCATGGGAACCTACCTACGACATTACATCCAGAAACAGTAATTATATCATATAAATAAAGAATTTAACCTTTTGAGAAAACTCACAGAAAAATACTAACAAACCTATATTTTTTCTACATAAAAAATTTTGTACACAAATAACAGATTTTGAAGCCTTACCGGTCATCCAATAATTTCAATTGACAAAAAGGACAAATTTTCAAATGAAACCCAATGAAACAAAGTCAGATCTAAAGCACATGCAACATAAAATGAAAGCCTTCGACGAATATATTAACTTTCCTTAATATACTTTTTAAGAGTTTCCAAGAAAAAGGGTCAACTAAAATGGAGGAAAATTGATGGAAATTTGAGAAATTGGAAAAAGAAATATAAAAACGGATCGAGCAAAATATAAATTCGTAAGTGAAGGGTCGATGCAATGAAAATTCTTTATGATTTTGTTCAGCATAAATTAAGATGGACCAAATTTATAATTAAGATAAAGGTTTTAAATTTTTATTTATAATGGAGATGAATTTGAGAATTAAATTGATATAATTTATAAATATAAAAGATAAAATTTATTAAATTATGTAGAATTAAAATTAAATTGATAAAGTTAAATATTAGAAATTAAATATATTATTATATCAATTTAAAAAAATAAAAGGAAGAAGGATGAAATAAACAAATGGAGTTATCGTTGAAGTAATTAAACACCATGCTCAAATTGCCATGTGACTAGTTATTATATCTTATTAATTTGTATACTAGATTTTATGCTCCCATAGTTAAATAATTAATTAATGATCATAGATTTTATATAATAAATGATGTAAATTGAAGCTTATTAGGGTGCATGAAGTCTAACGTAGAGCCAAGACAGATGTGAGATTGATTTTTCACCCTGGAATTAAAGCTTATTAAATTGCATTAATTTCTGAAAACGATTGCAAGATCTATAAGCTAAATGGTTGGACTTTTTCTGTGCCTGTGCCTTCGTTTTCACTTAAAGGGCGCACAAGGCTCTAAAAAGTATAACTCGCTATTCGCATTTAATTCCTGTGATTTAAATTGTTTTATATTTATTTAGCTTTTCACAACGAAATAGTTTATTTAATATAAATGTTGATGTATTTCATTATATTTGTTGTGACATGTTATTTTGTATAAACTATACTATTTTTAATTTATCCAACAAATTGAGTGTGCTAACTATTTAGGTTAAAAGGTAAAGGTGATATATATATATATATATATATATCTATATATCTATTTTTAAAAGTATCTCTTCTAACGTAAGAATATCTATGTTAGTGTGATAAGTTAAAAGGGATGCTTTTAAGAAAATTTCACATCAATATTTAATAATTTGAGTTAATTGATGCAATTATAATAATAAAAGAACAAATTATTTCAAATTAAAATGTAAATTTTAAATCATAAATTTAAACAAAGTAAAAGGGAATTTTGATCATTATTTTCATTTTATTTTCTTCTCCTATGGAATCCAACATCGTGAAATGTAGTAGAAATGTAGCCTTCTGAAATTGATGTATTAGAGTGATATGAACATGGTCACCGTCTTAGCCAGCCACGTATTAAATTTAGAGCTCAGACAATTCCCCAGGATCTTAAGTTTCGCCATCAAAATAGGTGACCCTTCAAACGTGGGGGAACAAGGTAGTTTGAACACTACACCAACATCGGTCTGCAAAAGCAACTTCAACTGAACTACTTATATTTAATACCCTCTATTGATTATCATTTTGCTATTACCAATATAATATAGCAAACTGAAAATTTTGAGAGAAAGTGAGAGCCATGGTGGGAACCTCAAGCTTCCATTTTTTTCCAGTTTTTTTACTTCTTCTTCTGCTGCTGCTTCTTTCTTTCTCTCACTTTAACAGCAACCAATTCACCCAAGTTTTCACTTCTTTCTCCCCTTTTCGTCGAGAAGAGACCAATCACACAACCACGACACCCCATGTTTCCTTGGACGGGGTTTTATCCACTTCCATGTATAAAAGCACTAAACACAAGGCTGCAACTATCAAAGTGAGCATTCTTATAATAATATATATCTGGTTTTGAATTGTCTGATCTGTAAATGATGATCAAGTGTTTTTGTGTATTGGCAGAAGAAGAGCAACCCCGAGAGGATTGAACAAGATTTGGCTAAAGCACGAGCTGCCATTCTCAAGGCAGTTCAACAGCAAAATTTTACATTAGAGAAACAAGATACTTTTGTTCCAAGAGGATCTATTTACAGAAATGCATATGCATTTTACCAGTTAAGTACTAAATCAGACACAGCTATATATCTCATTCCAGAGGATTGGTACTAAAAATTTGGGATCAATTAACGTTTTCCATGTTTTTGCACTTGACAGAAGCCATGCAGAGATGGTGAAAAGGTTGAAGGTGTGGACATACAGGGAAGGTGAGCCACCTTTAGTCCACAATGGGCCATTGAACAATATATATGCGATAGAAGGGCAGTTCATGGATGAAATGGAGAGCAAGAAAAACCCATTCAAGGCTCGCCATCCTGACCAAGCTCATATATTTTTCTTGCCCTTGAGTGTGACGGGAGTGGTTCACTATGTTTACAAGCCTATAACCACCGTTAGAGACTATTCTCGTGATCGATTGCAAAGATTAGTGACGGATTATATCAATACTGTGGCTGCTAAATATCCTTACTGGAACAGAAGCCGCGGTGCTGATCATTTTATGGTTTCATGTCACGACTGGGTATTGTGTTCCTTTGTTTTCTCAGTTTCTGAATGTCGCATCTTGAGACACACTTCGGAATTGTGTTTCGGGTCCGACAGGTCGGGTTGTGAGACTGTATGTTTGTTCATATCCAAAAATTTTCACCTGGGATTTCCTGTTGGATATTGCAGGCACCGGAAGTTTCACACGCAAATCCTCAACTGTTCAAGCACTTCATCAGAGTCCTCTGCAATGCCAACACTTCAGAGGGATTCAGGCCTAAAATAGACGTCTCATTGCCTGAAATTTACCTACCCTTTGGAAAACTCGGTCCACCGGATCTGAGCCGGGGTCCAAACAACCGACACGTATTGGCATTCTTTGCTGGTTCACCCCATGGCTACATAAGGAAAATCTTACTGGAGTATTGGAAAGATAAAGACAGTGAAGTCCAAGTCCATGCTCAGCTTCCCAAGGATGTGAATTACACCAAAATGATGGGGCAAAGCAAGTTTTGCTTGTGCCCAAGTGGGTTCGAAGTGGCTAGCCCAAGGGAGGTGGAAGCCATTTATGCAGGGTGCGTCCCGGTCATAATCTCGGACAATTATACGTTACCCTTTAGTGATGTCCTGAATTGGAGCCAATTCTCGGTTCAAGTTCCAGTGGGGAAAATACCTGAAATAAAGACAATTTTGCAAGGGATACCAGATAGCAAGTACTTGAAGATGCATAAGAGGGTGAAGAGAGTGCGGCGGCATTTCGAGTTGAACCGGCCGGCAAAGCCCTTCGATGTGATTCACATGGTGCTTCATTCAGTGTGGTTAAGGAGGCTCAACTTCAGGTTGTCACCTTGATTTCTAACATGGGGAAGCCTTGCCTTGTGAAGGACTTGTTTTTGATTCAATGCTCGTTTTCATTCGTTATGTTTTATGTATAGTTATGGACCAATTTTGGGATCACCAAAGCGAAGAAACAAAATGTACTATAAGAGCAATCTTTCATTACAAAATATAAATTACTACATAGTTTCACTTTTACATTTTTTAATTATATTTTATATACATCATGCATATTGCACTATACATACACTCTTTTTTTAACTTCTCAACTTATATCTAATAAATATATTCGAAAGACTCAAACTATAATTAAATTATTTATATTACTAATTGAGTTGATGTATACATACATGATCACTTCGTCTTTCTCAAGACAAGAGGCTGCCTAACAATAATTAGTCTCATTTCATTAAAAAAAAGATTGGTTTGATAAAAAATACGAATCAGTCTACATATGACCTCACACAGTACGACTCATTTCGAGATTTCAATAAGATTTACCTAGGGACATATCCAATCACATCTCATCATATCACATAGTTCTAGAATTAATTTCGTATAGTGAGTTTAATTATGCCTATCAGGTCTGATTGCTTACTATGGAACTCTTTATGACCTTAAACCCTAAACCTTAAGAACATCATATATGAAGCCTCTCATCATTATTAAGGATACTATTCTTTTGAAGGAGTGTTTTTAAGACAAATAAGTGTTTTTAAGAAAAAATAATAATAAGTATTTTCAACAATATTTTTATTGTTATATGACTATCAAGCGAATATATTTTTTAAAAAATTAAAATTTCACTTAAAAGAATTTAATAGAAGAATTTTAACAGTAGTAGCAATTGCACCTCAATTTTTACATTAAAAATGTAGATAACTATATTCCTTAAAATAAAAGTAGGGAGGCTAAATTCCAATTGTATAAAGTATATAGGGATTTATAGCATACTTTAACTTTTAAATTTTTATTTTATAAGTTGATACAAATAAATAATCAACCCAATGTAAAGCTTTAGTTGGAAGCCATACTATTTTTTAGGGACAATGGCTAGATTTATCCCTGTTCTTTAACAAAATTATCAAATATGGTACTTGCACTTTTAATTTGTTCATTTTGGTATTTGTATTTTTTTTCGTCTATCATTGTTGTTCTCCAATCTAATAGTTTTAGTTTCAGACATAAAATGAAGCCACAGAGAAAAAGCAAAACATCCAAAACTTTAGGGACTTGCTAAAATTTACCATTTTCATTTTGAAAGTCAAAATCATTAAAAGGGTTAATTTAGATATATATGTTAAAAAATTGAGAAAGTATGTCGTTTTCTTGAAAATTTAACGATTTACGTTGTTTTTAGAGAAAGAAAAGAAAACGCGTCCTACAGGGCGTGTTTTAACTGATATGCTAAAGAAAGCACACCCTATAAGAAGCGTTTTCTTCTCTTTCCTAAAAATGCATCATACGTAGCGCATTTTGTAACACCCCGAAAGTTGCTTTTGTAAGAAAGTGAGATATTATCTTTGATACAGTAAAATAAGGAAATAAAGTGAAAAAAAGGGGGGGAAAGTTTAAGTTATGTCAACAAAATCTGTTTAGGAAGTATATTATTATGCATTAATTCAAGAAAAGACTAAATCGCAAAAGTGAGAAAAGTTTTGTGACCCAAGAGTAAATACTCAAAATTTGAGGGGTTAAAGTGTAAATATGAAAAAGTTGAAGGACCAATAGTGTAAATATTTTAAGGGTGGAAGGATCTAGAAACTAAAGAAAATGGATGAATTAGGACCAAATTGAATAAGTGGAAAAAGTATGAGGGGTTAAATCACAATTTTACTAAAATGAATGATGATTCAGTGGAGGAACTTAGAAGGATCATGAGGGGCAAAATGGTCATTTAAGCAAGGAAGATAATTTTGAAGAGTAATGATGATGTTGGTGATATTTTAAATTAAGTAAATAAATATTAGTTTATTAATATTTTGATTTGACATTTATTTATATTTTATTAATTTTTATTTAGTATATAAGGAAAGAAAGATGAAGAATTCTCTTTATCTTTCCATGCTACTTACGTTAGAAGAAGAAAAGAAAGAACGAAAGAAATTTTCTTTTCTTTATAAGTTGGTCCTTTTACCAAAAATTTACCATTTTCACTTAGAAATCAAAAGAATTTCCATAGTCATTAAGAGAGAAAAATAATAAGGAGACTTTGCGGAGCTAGAATATCAAGTTAGATTCAAGAGAATAAAAGTTAGAGGACAGAGAAAGTCAAGTTAAAGTTTAGTTTCAAGAGAATAAGATATGGATGTTAATGTTTTATGTTATTTTTAAGTTTAGTAGTGATAGAAAAGCATAAAAATGGTATTAAAGTAAAGATTTCTCATGAGAAAATAGTGTTTTTAACATGTTGATGAAGAGAGAAGTTGAGTAAGTGAATCAAGTGGTAGGAGAAGAGAAAAACAAGAGATTTTGATAGAAAAGAGGTAAGTACCCATGAACTTCCTTGTTATTTAAGGATTAAAATGTGATCTTTGTAAAGTAAGTGGTAATTAAGTAAAAAAATAAAAAAAAATAGTGTGAAATAATTTATTATGTGAAGTAGGAATTTATAATAAAAGTATAATAGTTGGGTTATGTGCTAGCGAAAAATATACAAAGTATTAGATAAGTGAAATTATGGGAAAATGTGAAATTTTAAGGAAATAAGGACTAAATTGAAAGACTTGATAAATACATGTGGTGGAAATAATACAAGTGAAATACTTAGAAATTTGATGTGAAAAATGAGATAATGGAATTAATTATGTGCATTAAGTGAGATGTCAAAGATAAATTGTGTAATAATGAATAAAGAACTTTTATGATAAAGGTAATTAAATTGGAAAGTTATAAAAGTTTACAAGGAAATATTGATAATAAAGCACATAGTGAAAAATAAAAGAATATATGAATTTTATAATCCAAACTACAATAATTTCCTAAGTTGTGGAAATTAAGGGTTAATTCATAAATTTAGGAAAATTTATATTAGAAATAGAAAAGTGAAGTGCATAACACTTAGAATGAGAAAAATTGATGTGGTAGTGAATTTTAGAATATTAAGAAGTATTGAATTGTGTTATATGTGTTATTAAAAGTAAAATATGTTGCTACACAAAATATTGTGCTATTGACTAAATTACAAAATATATAAAAGAGATATATGAAATACATGATAAGGATTATTAGTGACTTATGGATGAATAATGAATTTAGAAACATATTACATGTATTAAAGATAGTGAAGATATAAGTATACGGATTATTGGTACAAGGAATAATTTGTAAAGTATGTAAAAGCATTATGCGAAAAGTGTAAAAGTGATATGTGTGCATGATATAATTTGCCCAAGTAGATGAGATTAGAACTACTAGGATATTAGTGGCATGCCATTAAGGGACTCTAGCCTGCTCTCCGATTATTAGCACATTAGTGCTCTCCGTTTAGCACATTTGTGCTCTTTGTATAGCATTTTAGTGCTCTCTGTTTAATAGTGCATAATAATGCACCTCTGTATCAATTCCGTATATCCTAAGTGTTCTATTTAGTCTACTGGGCCTCTGCTAAAAAGATAAACAATTTTCATTACAATGTAAAAGTTTATCTCCAATTCATATTTGAAATATTAAATTAAAAATAAATTGTGAAAGAAATAGTGAGAAAATCATGAAAATTTACACTAAATGGTAAAATATGATACATGTATAAAAAGAGGAGTAATTTTTATAAGTTGATTTGAGGACTTAAGGACTAAATTGTGAAATAAGTAAAAAGTTACAAATGAATATGATAAATAAACAAAGAAACGAGATA
Source organism: Gossypium stocksii (assembly GCA_020496765.1). Lineage (NCBI taxonomy): Eukaryota > Viridiplantae > Streptophyta > Magnoliopsida > Malvales > Malvaceae > Gossypium > Gossypium stocksii. The sequence continues at coordinate 41,064,837 of CM035623.1, forward strand.
TTGGAAATTAAGAAATTTAATAAAATTTAAATATCATGGGTACTTACTAAGTCGTCACTGACTTAACGTGTTTATTTTCAACGTGTAGGTACTGTGATTTTAAAGAGTTGTGATTGAGGTTGTGAGCATCTATCTCATCACATCTCCAAGTGCCAAGAGGTTATGTTTCAAAATTTTGAATAGAATAGCATGTACTTAGGAAGATCAAATGTGTTCGAAGTAGTAAGGACTAAAATATAATTTATGAAAACTTTATTTTTTTTAATGTTTTAATATATTAGCGATTAGCCAAAATCACTTTAGCACCAAATGTAATATTCCTATATCAGGTTCCTTAGGTCGAACCAGGTATAGGGGTGTTACACATTTTATTTGGCAGATCAGTGAAAATGCACCTTGTAAGATGCGTTTTCACTTTGCTAAAAATTATTTTTTTTCTTTACAGTTTGAAATTAGATGTTTGTATATTTATCTTTTCTCGTGTTTCAAATAATCATTATTATAGTTTTAAGGTATGTTTAAATTTACGGTGATGCCATGGAGTTGGGTAATTACAAATTTCATTTGGCCTGTGAGCGTAAAGTCATAAACTGAGAAGTTGGATTGTGTTGCAACTCAAGGCCCCAGTTGATAGTGGTTATACGGTCTCCGGTTGAAGTGTAACTAGAGCTTCAATTTTACAAAGGTTATGTTGTTAAGGGATAGAGCATAAATAGGGTCCTAGTTGACGGTGGTTATGCGGGCACGACAACAAGTTTTTTTTCGCTAGGGAAGGATGTTATACACCATATAAATAGAAATACGATGAAAAAAATGCAGTGGCATTTTAGTATAATCAAGTAATTCATTTTATTATAACCAAGTAATTCGTTTTAGCATAAATGGGCCTCCCTCGCACTTCTGTTTCGGTGCTATATAGCATCCTCCTTTGATGATGAAAAAAATTATTGTTATGCCCACATAACTACCGCCAACTACGGCCAAAGTTATGATTCGTCCCTCGGCAACGATATAACCACTGCCAACTTGGACCTCAAGTTGCAACCAATCTGACTTCTCGGGTGATGGCTTGATGCTCACACGGTAGATGAAATTTGTGGATCACCCGACTACACGAAATCACCGTGAACCCAAACATAACTTACAACTAAGACTATGTCTCTTTCAAAGTAAGAGAAATAAATCTTCAGGCCCAAAAATTAAAAAATGCAAGAGAAAAAAAAAACAATTTAGAGATCGGGATGAATAGGTTTAGGTTTAGTGCATTTATATAAGAATTGGGGAAAAAATTATCCCAAGAATCTCGAGTTATAGGGTCTAAGATGCACAAGCAATTAAGTTTGGCTGGGGTTGAAACCCCCAGAGGCAAAACGTTCACTGCAGGAGGTGTTGTCTCTCTATATTTTTGAAGTGAAAATGCTTCTTACAAGGGGTGTTTTTACTCAAAGTTTGACGTATCAGATGAAAATGCCACCTACTGGGGGCATTTTCTCTCTAGGGTTTCTCCAACCTAGGATTCTAGGGATAAAATTCAAGATTTCTGAAAAACGCACCTATGGGGGAGCATTTTCTAACCCCACAAAATCCTGGGTAAGAGCTCTATAGAAAGAGTGCAATACAAGCATTTGGTTTTCCATACTGACATTCAAAGCAGATTATTAAAGGATACTTGGCATTAGAGCAATCAACATTGTCGTGCAAGCTTGAATTTCATTCCTATATTGTTGTCAAAGCAAAAGTAACTCGTTAAATTACATGTAAGTTTGGATGATGAGACCTACTTTTTTTTTTACTATTTCTTCGGTTTTAAACATGTGGAATAGGGTGTAACACCCCTTACTAGAGTTTAACGCCTTACTCGAGCACGAGGCATTACAAGACAATATCACAACCATTCATACGCAATCGAATCACAAAATTTCATTTCTATTGAAAACTTGTTCATAAAATATCGCACAACCTTTAAAGTGGGCCTGTGAGGCTCAAAACATGGTTTGGAAGTGGTCTGGGACCGAACCGAGAACTAAGAAAAATTTTAGAAAATTTGACCTATTACAGGGCACATGCCCATGTGAGACAGAGACACACCCGTGTGGGCAGGCTGTGTGGTTGCACACGCCCATGTCCCCAGCCCGTGCTAATTTATTTTTCAATTCGAACCTACAAGGGTTTTCACATGATCGAGCACACGCCCATGCTTTATGATCGTATCCCTCACACGGCCGAGCACACGCCCGTGTGAAAACTTCTGAGTATTTTGTTTATGACGTCATCGCGAAAACTTCATCACATGGCCAAGCCACACGTCCGTGGGCTAGGTCGTGTTTATCACATGGTTGAGACACACGGCCGTGTCTCCAACTCGTGTGTTTATTACAAAACATTTAATTTTCATAAATTCAAGTGCAGGGGACATATGGCCTATCCACATGCCCATAGGACTGGCCGTGTGCGACACACCCCCGTGTGTCTACCCTTGTGGACAATTATAGGTTATTTTCCAAGCCAATTGCCACCCTGAAAACAAGCACAAACTTATACCATTTTCACCACCATACATCATGACATTAATAGACACCTAAATGGTCACATTTGATGGTTTAACAATATATACTAATACATATCCACACATGCACACCAACCAATTCATGAAATTCCTCATAAAGATATATATATATATATATATATATATATAAACTAACATTATCATTTGCCATGTCACATGGCATTAGTTACAAAATGACACAAAAAGGAATATATACCCACATGGTCACCAATCTTACTTAACATTTACAACACCATTAAGTCCCTATACATGCCGTAGTTCAAAGGGTTCATTTCACTATACCAAAAGAAAATGTTGATAGTGTGGGTGATCCTCTGACACGTCCCGATCCCGAGCTGGCTCGACTGAATCTATAAAATAAGGGGAAAGAGAAAAAAAGTAAGCTTTAAAGCTTAGTAAGTCTATATGTAAATAGTTAACATTATAACAACACTTAGCAATACCAAGGGTTATCCCTCACACACCAACTTACCACCTGATCTTACCAACATTCCCATACAAATCATGCACATTATTTTCCCCTACTCAAGTTCTCATGCACCCTTACCCCCACATGTAATTTCCCACAATTACACTTGCTCAAAAGAATGCACCTGTACTTACATATCATATTACCACACCAATTCTCCTTAGTAAGCTCTCTCGTTGAACTCTTCGGATTAACATTCGATACTTGGTGGATTTTAGCTCCTAGTTCCACCAACACATAAATCGGCTCTTGTGTACACATGATGAAGTTCGCATTATCATCCATGTGACATAGCCATTACATCTTGTAACTATTGTGTTTACATGGTGTCCAGTCCCTTGGATCTACTCATGCAACCTAGCTACATATAATATTGCTCTCATATACACATGGTGAAGTTCACCTTATCACACATGTGACATAGCTATCTTTGGTCCGCAGCTCTCGTGTACACATGGTGAAGCTCACCTTATCACCCATGTGACATAGCTACATTTTATCCGTATCTCTTATTTTTCCTAAGGTTTAACCGGGATTCACAATTCCAAGACTTTCAGCATTATAGAAAATTTACCAATATTAATATTTCATAGCATACATCAAATTTCTTAATGTACAAATAAAATTGACGTATTACTTACATATAAACTTACCTCGACAACAAAAAGCGATAATTTGCAAATTAATCCGAAACCTTGCCCTTGCCCCAGTCAAGGTTGATTCCTTGGTCTTCTCAATCTATAATGACACATTTAACTCGTTTAATACACACATTACTCAATTTATTCCAAAATCATCCTATGACAATTTTTACCATTTTACCCCCAACTTTGTCAATTTTTGCAACTAAGTCCTTAGGCTTGGACATTGAAATATATCTATTCTCTTAGTTATCCAAGCCTAACCAAATCTCAATGGCACTCAAAACAGCCTACATTTCTCATCAATTTATACCTTTACCACCCTATTTATTATCTTTACAATTTGGTCCCTATTAAGGACTTTCGTGAAAAATCACCTAGTAATCATAGTTTACCATACCTTAAACTTTCATATTCCACCATTAGACATCAAATCACTTGTATGTCATACATGGAAAAAATTTTAAACATCAACCCTAGCTTGAAATAATGGTAGAAATAGCTAGAGCAAGCTACAAGGATTCCAAAAATACGAAGAAAATTGAAAACGAGGCTAGAAATCACTTATAATCAAGCTTGAAAGTTGAAGAAACCCTAGCTATGGCTTCACCCCAATATTCGGCCAAGAAGAAGAATTATAGACATTTTTTGGCCTCATTTTTCCCTTTTTATTTCTTTTATTAACTAATGACCAAAATGCCCTTCATTAAAAACCTTAGATATTCCACTCTTCCTTGGGAATTTTTGTTCAAACTAAGTTACAATGGTTCAATTACCATATAAGGACCTTAAATTTAAAAACTTAATTCAATCAAGTACCTTTATGAAACAAAACCCATATTTTTTACCTATTGCAATTTAGTCCAATCTACCAAATTGGACATGCAAACAACAAATTTGTATATCAAATTTTCACATAAACATTTAAGCACCCAAATAAACATTAAACCTTAATTGGAATAATATTTTAGATCGCGGATTCATGGTTTTGAAACCACTTTTCCGTTTAGCCCCTAATTCGGGCTGTTACACAGGTTATTTTGTCGAAGATTAGCAGATGAGTAAGAGTTGTTATCCATTACAACAGTCAAATTTGTGAGACTGAAATTGACCCCCATTTCGTATCAGCGTAATTCGAAGATTTGGCGTTCAACCGTAGCCTAATGTTAAAAGAGCTTCGGACAAGGATTAGGCGCAAAAAAGTGGGGATCCGAAGAAGGATTTCGAGCCTCAAATGTAGATATCTCTCGTCATATGACCCCATTAGATATGCAATCCATGAGATAAGGAGGGACAATGATCTGAAGTAAGTGACCAAATCTCATTGCTCTAGTGGGAATATTGTACTAGAGTTGTTTGCCGACTTCGTCGAAAAGTATGAAGATAGCCCAAGCTCGATGGCATAGTGTCAACCAAGTTCCACTCTGAATAAAGAAGCTAAAAGTCCTACCACATGATTGTGTAGTGGATTCACATCATTGTTGTAGAGCTCATATCAGAACCCATCATAATCATCAGTAATGGCGATGCATTCATTAATTTCACCATTCAATGCCAATTTTGGGGGACAGTTGGGTGTATTCTATCATTGGGTGTATGATGCACTCACATGACATTTTGTCAATGACTTTGGTTTTAACTTTAGCATGTTGATGTTCAACACCAATAACACTCATGCGGGTACACCATCAAGTTACTAGGGTGGGTCAAACATAAGTGATTTTGGGTTTGACATTGGATTTACAAGAACGGATGGTCTGCCATCAACAACCTCAATTGGTAAGGGCACATCTCGACAATCTCAAGAGAATGAAGAGGTTGAAGATGATTGCACGACAAATAATAACCCAGTGGAAGAGCCCACACTGGATGGTACGAAAATTGTAGTGATTTCAGAACCGGATCTCATTCCCATTGAACCAAATGATAGTGGATCTGACGGCCATGCTTCAGACATTGCTTGATGGGATGAACCAAATTTCAGGGTGTAAAAACCTCTACCCCACATGCGTACACTCAATCTTACCGCTGAGGATGGTTTAGAATTCCTAGACCTTCTTCATAGAAGACTCGGGCAGGCGACTTCGTCTCTAGATTTTGGCCATTTAGAGGTTAGGATGGATTTTGACTCCAAAGATGGTTTTGCGGCCGCAGTCAAGCAGTACAACATACAACTTGGAGTTAACTTTACTATTACATGCTCTCAAACAAAGAAATACAAAGCAAAGTACGCATTGCATAGAACAGGATGTTAATGGAAAATCAAGGCATCCGTGAGGAAATGGTTGGCATTCTAGACGATCAGGAAGTTTACTGTGCCACATACATATGTTATAACTGGAATGCAAAAGAGTAACAACAGATACTCAAATTTCATGGTATTTTTTAAATCATTATATTACGTATGCTGATCAATTTTTTTGTTTTCCAAGCGTGTCAAACGATCATCCAAAATTGGATTTGGATATGATTTCTAACTTTATATTACTCATGGTCAAAGCGAGCCGTAGGATTTTGGTCCTTGTTTTGATCGCACACGTCCACAACGAGTTTGATTACATTGTCTTACCACAAGGCATGGTTGGAAAAATAGAAAGCGTTGGAGAAGATGTATAGCAGGTGGGAGAAATCCTACGATAAGTTGTGGCAATGATGTTAGGTGCTAGAGCGTTACGTACTAAGTTCCATAACCGAGCTGCTGATGGAGCCTGCGTATTACAACTATCGCTTGGCCCTTGAAAAAAGAGTTTTCCACCGTTTTTTCTAGATGTTCAAGTAATGCAAAACTGTATTTTAATACTATAAGCCACTTGTCCAAATTGACGGTACATTCCTGTACGAGAGATATAAACATAAGTTGTTGATAGCCATTGAATAGGATAGTAATAGGAGAATCTTGCCAATAGCTTTTGCAATAACTTTCGAAGAATCTAGGGATGATTAGGATTTCTTCCTAACTAACTTGAGAAGGCATATGATGCTACAGCCCATTGTTTGCATCATCTTCAATAGAGGCACCAAAATCGTAGCTGCATTTGATCTACGTTCAAGCCTATAGGATCGTGTACACCATAAGTATTGTTTATGTTGCATAAGGTCTAGCTACATAGGCTGATACAAAAATGATACAGAGTGGTGAAATGTCATCAACATGGGTACGTTCGTGCAATAAACAATAAATGTTTGTGGCATGACGCAACATATTCAAAATCCATAGCTTAAAAACTTATGTACATGCATCCTAATTGTAGTAAACAATAAATGTATATTTTAAATAAGTGTACATTACGAATGTAGAACAAATTAAACAACTTTGAAACATTAGAAATAAACATAATTAATGATGTCTCGAATGTGTGCCACAATCGCGTGTGTGTCTGCTTAGGGTTTCATCACACTATTGAGGCTGACAGCTCATTTGGGACTTAGACTCATCTTTATGTGCACGTCAAGATTGATCGCTGACCTCATCTTCTTCCTTCGTGGATGACTGTAATTGTGCTCTAGTCTCCCATATTGTATCTCTCCGATTGAGTCGGTATATGTGAGGACAACCCAACTCAGAAGAATAACGATGTTAGGGGTAATTGTGACATTATCGGCGATACTGGATACGTCTATGCAACTACCGCATAGGGCATGTAATACAATACAGTGGGTTGCGGTTGTGTAACATACAGCGTTGGAGCAGGTGTCGGTGTATGGAATGATTGCAGTGTTATAGTGCTTGTGAAAAAAATAAACCGGTAATGATTGTGTCGGTACAGGAAATGATTGCACAAGTTGTGATGCTTGTGTGAAATAAATTGATGATGGATGTGCCGGTATAGGGAATGATTGCACGTGCAGTGATGCTTGTGTAAAATAAACTAGTGATTGTTGTGTTGTTGCAGGGAATGATTGCGCATGATGTTGTGTTTGTATAAAAGAAACTAGTGCTGTATGTGTTAATGTAGGGAACGATTGTGTGTATTGTGATGATGGTGTAATATAAAAAGTGTTTGTGACAGGAACAAATGAACTATACTAACCGGGAGATTATACCATAATTGGATCCTAGTGTGTATGTAGCGGAGATGTTGGTCCTTCCGCAGTATCTCCTCCTGACCTGAGATTGATGGGTCTTCATCTTGGTCTTCTATAGCGACGTTATCTACTTCTTTCTAAAGCCGACAGTAGGTACGACTTCTTATGATGCTTGAACTAGTCCATAGAATCTGAAGATGTTGCCAACTCTGGTATGAGAAATGGTTTACGTGTTGGGAAGTAATCGTACCTGTACTGCCAGAACTCAATATACTTCTTGTGGAATGTTGCCCAATCTTCGTTGAGTCTCCCACACATGTGATCTTGTGTAAGTCTTCGAGCTCTTGAGGTTGCGACAGAATATGTTGCATACACTCGAACTGTCACATCATTCGTTTGGATTTGTGCATCTCAACCGTCGTAAAGGCGATCAATGGTAGTTTCATGTGCCAGTTGCTGCGATTGGCCAAAAATTCGTCCAGGATGCATTCTTGCATCCTCGGATCTGCGTATAACATCCATACAAATTGTAGTACGAATTTATAAATTTCAACAAGTGCCGGATATTTAATTTCAAATGTTGGAGTAAAAAACCAATAACTTTGAAATTAATAAACTAAAATCTTTTTCTGTTTGTTTATCTAAAGCTAGTCAGATGTCCTTGAGGTTGGTCGATATACCGCTGTATCTCGCAGGTTTGTTTCACCTATTTAAAAATATGTTATTTCAAAATTAAAACAATAAAAATTTTGTTACGATAACAATATTATGTAATGAATTTTACCATGATAAAATTGGGAATTTGTAAAGGACTTGTACTTAGGGGCATAGAAATGGTAGTTGATACCGTGCCCACGATTGAAGCAAGAACATGCAACCGCCTATTTTGGCTTTTTTTGGTATCGTCACTAAACACATTTCTCGGTATAATGCTGCCAGCACTATTGATCCCTAGCTAAATCATCCCGTTTCTCTTAAGTTGACTAATAGTAATAGATCAAGTTGTAAATTGAGGCCCTCGAGTGTAATTATACACTTGTCGCAGGGAAGTTAGAATGTGTGTGTCTCTGATCTCCATCTCTTGACCAAAGCACTAATGAGTGGGGATCCAATTTAGTCCCCCCAAGCATGCGAGCTGCGTCTAAAAAGCTTGCATCTCGCAAGAGTTCATGAATGACCTTTGGTGCATCTTCGCTTAAGTTATTTATGTACGTCTCCAAAATTTGATCGTCGACCTAAGTATATAAACATAAAAATCAATAATTTGAACAATAATTAACTATTTAAAATTAAATAATTTAATAATATTTTCTTAACATCATAATAATTAACCGATTAAAATTAAATTGTTAAATAATATTTTCTTACCATTTGTAATTGAACGACTGAGATGTATTTGTTATCCAAATGAATAAACTGATATGCCATCGAATAAAATAAAATCAAAGGATTTAGACAATAATTTTTAAAAAAATTTCTGGAATTGGAAATTTAGAATAATAAATTGAGAATTAACAATTGAGAATAACAAAGTGAGAACAATAAATTGATAATCAAATTGTGAAAATTGAGAGTTAATTAAAAAAAAAAGAGAATTGAAGGGTTTATACAGGAATAAAATAGTCGTTTGGATTTTCTGCCCATTGCCAAATGTTATTATTACACATAAAACACGTCCCACAGGGTATATTTTCACTGATCTGCCAGATAAAACGCATTACATATGTTGCCTTTTTAGGAAAGAGAAGAAAATACATCCTACATGGCGCACTATTCTTGATAGATCAGTAAAAACACGTTCTATAGGACTCATTTTTTCTCTCTCTCCAAAAATAATATGAACTGATAAATTTTTAGAAAAAAAAAGTATATATATAAATTCGCCTATTAAAAGAATAAATAAAATAAATATATTATTAAAAACTTATAAGATACACGAAAGAGTAATGATACCAAAAAAAATAGTAGGACAATCGATAAATCCAGAATTTTAAAGCTAAAAAAGTAAGTCTCTTTGTTTCCCTATCCTATCTTAAGCTAAAAGCTATGTCTTCAATCTTCATAACTCAGCATTTTTATAACTCAAAAATACCTTCAATCAAACACAAAAACCTTTATAACTCAAAAATGGCTTCCACTGTCCATTTGTTGCCATCTAAATCCCCTTCGTCTTCCATGGAAGACCCATCTACGAAAGCCACCAAGGTTAAGGGAGCGTCGTACTAGGCCCATCTCAAACCGATCCTTGCGCGGAATCTAGAGAGCAATCACATTCCTTGTGCAATGCAGTCTTCGTCGCCTTAAAATCTTCTATAATCGCTGCTGAGCACTTAAAAGAACAACTACTGCGCCAATTCTTTGCTCTGTGGGGATTTTGCTTTGATTTTGAAATATAGGGTTCTAAGATTTTTAATTTTTTTAAAAATTTTAAGGTTTAGGAAATTTGATCTAGAATTGGGACTTGGGTTTCAAATCATGTATAAGGTTTTACAAAATCACAAATGAAATTTTAGGATATCAGTGTTCAGGTTTGAAGGACTTATTGTATGAAAACAAATTTTGTACATATTCTATACAAATTAAATTTGAGTTTGGATTTTCATCAATTATTTTGCTTTCTGGGTTTGTGCAGATAAATTGTATTTTTAGTTTGAAAATAATTTTTCTATTAAGTAAAAGAATATAGAGCAGGACAGTGAAGATGGGGTTCTTATTTTTTTATTTAATAATAATTTTAACCTAAAAAAATGAAAGGTAAATTTTCTATCAAGTCCCTCTTTCATGACTGTTATGCTTTGTCTGTTTCCCTCTGCCACGTGTCTATTTATTACTGGTTTACGTGTCATCTTATGTCAGAAATTATCAATGTTAGATCCGAGTACACAATGATAGACTGAAGAAAAGTACAGATATCAAGATGAATAAATTAAAAATGTAGGTACTACATTGACAGTTTTGTTAATATACAGAGGTAAATCTTGCTATTATCCCTCTTATTTTTATTATAAAAAAAAAGTATTTCTATTTCATAAAGGAAGAGGGAAAAGAATTGTTGGGTTGAGAAAAGGTTGATATGGAGTGAGGGGGACCCGGCCCGACCCATAAGATGCCCTAAACCCTCTCTCAGCTGTGTTGGTTTTACGAGGATTGTTGTGGCAACTGGCACTGTAAAGCCAAGACTGAAAAGAAAACAGCATCGTCAACCTCAACCTCGCTCACTCACTCGCTGCTTCAGATCCTCAGCTGTTCAAAACTTTTCAACTCAATAACCTAATGGCTGATAAGCCAGTTTATGAAGAAGCCTCCATCGACGGCCAACTACCCAAGCTTGCCTCCATTCCCGCCAGCGACACCACTGTCTGGGCCGACGCTTCGCCTCTCCTTCAAGCCGCCTGTGCAGGTTCTATCTCTCCCTCTTTTCTCCCCCCTTAAACCTCTGTTTGGTTCTCGGGAAAACAAAAGTCAAAAAAGGAAAAGCTTTTCCTTTTTATATATGATTGGGAGATCTAACAGCGAATCCCTAAACCCTATTGCTTGTTGAGTAAAATTTTTTAGTTTCTTTGGTAACTGAAGTGTGGAAAGTTATTGTTTTTTGTAGTAGAGAAAACAAATAGGGAAAAGAGAAGGTATTAACTTTATGAAAGCTATGGCTTTCTCCCTTTTATTTATGATCACCCAAAGCAAGAAAATTATTATCGAATCATAGTTTCTCTTTTAGTAACTATAAATCTTATCATTGCTGTTGTGAAGCTATGCCAAATATATAGAGAAAATGTGGGTGCTTTCATGTGATGATTAAGACCTTATTTGTTTAGTTTCTTTTTATTTCTGGGTTTCGCTTTATCACTTAGCTATTCAGCAATGCTTGGTGATCACAGGTCTTAGAGATGGAGAGCTCATTCATGGGGACAATTTCAACCTTTTTGCTGCCATGTCTGCTTTAGAGGTGTTGATACTTAATACTTCTTGGTTATTGATCAATGTCATGCGATTATTTTCTAATTTTGTTGGAAGTTAACATTATCTTAGTTAAGATGATAATTGATCTTTTGTTTTTCTTTTTTGGTTTACTTTTCTCTGCCATTTATTCTTTTACAACTTGATTTGTTCATTGTCAGTGTTTGAGCTATTTAACATATTTCCAAATGAGGGTTTGTTGCACCGGTCACTTAGACACTTGAATGCTTGATCCTATTCTCAAACATCAAGTGATGTCTTTACTAACATAAATCTTACATAAAAAAAAAAATACCTCCATTTGATATGTATTAAATTGACTTTGTTTTATTTTATTGCCAATAAAGCCTTGAAAATGGTGGCAAAGGTTGAGGCCTTGGGTCCTGAGTACCCAGGTTTGAGTCCTTCCATGTGCAATTGCGCATGTGTGGGTTTTAGTTTGGATTATTTCTAGTTCTTTGTCAGTCTGTGTGTTGTAATGGTTTGATTCTACTTTGTAGTTCCTCGGACATGTACACTTGTAATTATATAGTACTTGTAAAAGTTCTTTCTTCCAAAAAAAAAAAAAAAAAAAGACTTTATTTTTCTTGCTACTTTAAGTTTTCCCTATATATGTTTTCTATGTTTGAACTAAATAGCTTTTTGGCCTTCACTGACAATATTTTTTTTTGGTTAGATAATGGATCCAAAGATGGATTCAGGTATTGTTTGTACATATTATTCTATTGATGAGGCCATTGAAAATGGTGCTGCTCCTATTCCTATTAGCCTTGACAGCACCATTGATGTCCGCTGCACCATTGATATCATGGACCATCTTCTAGCTTGTGAGGTACTATCTTGTGTCTACTCTCTCTCTCTCTCTATATATATATATATATATACACACATATAGTGCACATGTATGACTGTTTTGGTTAGTCTTGAATTTGTTTCACCTATTCCACAATGTCCCAGATGCTTCTAAATAAGCATTCATTTACATGGAATGAGATTTTTTCCTCATGTTTTTAATGATTTTGTATTTATACTTGTTCTGTCTGTGTTTGTGCCTGGGCCCTCTACTTGTTTTGTTTATCTTCTTTTATCTAAATTGTAGTCTTTCATGGCAGGCAGCATGGCATAAGGGTCATTCCTTGGCACAAACTGTGTTTTCTTGCATCTATCTTCTGAGGCTTGATAGGACTGCTCCACATGCCTTATTGCATTCTTATTGCAGAATTATACGCGCAACATGCAAGGCAGTAGTGTCAGTTGTTTCAGATGCACGCACACATGAAGTAAAGTATTCCAACAGCTCTTTTTGCCTCTTTTCATTTGAAAATGACAAAATGGTTTTAGTTCTTTTGCATTATTCACAAGTAAAATCATTGACATATCCATGAACTGTTTTAAGATTAAGATAAAAAGTATTTTGTAATTTGCTTCTAGTTAAGGTGTCAGATCTATACAAATTTCATTTATCGAAATAATTGGTCCTTGTATTCCTTACCTCTCAAAACTCCCAAAGACCTTTGTTTTTGGGGGTGGGGGGTAGGGCATAAAGGAAAAGGATGGGGCTAAGTGAATGAGAATATGTTCAGGGTACTTATAGTAAAATCGTTCTTTCTTTAAAAATATCATCTGCTTTGATTGCATAAGAGTTTGTATTGCATTCACGATTATTCTTCATTGGTACTAGTTTTTGAAAGTGTGATTAAACCTACATGGTCAGTTGTAAACGCTTACATTTGACAGGAGGAGGATCTTTTCACCATGACATATGGTCTTCCTTTAAATGGGGATGGAGATGATAAGTGCTTGTCAATATTGAATGCTGTTGAAGAGACAATTTCTCGCCAGTTACGTGCATGTAAAGCTACATCATCGAAAAGAAGACTACCAGAAGGTAGTTATCTTAGCTTTTCTTTGTTTCTTTACCGAGAGAATCCTCATATCTGGAAAATCACATTATAAATAGCTTGCACCTTGGTCTTATCTAGCATCGGTCGTTATGCTCTCTTGTATTCTTTAAACTTTCTTGCAATTGATATATGTCTGCTTAGAGAAGTCAGCTATTTCTGAATTCCTGCAATAAATCTATTTTTAATTTGTGACACAAATTGATAATCTAAAGCTTTTGTCTGAAATATTTGTTTTTGGTCTTTAGTAAGATAAACTTACAGGAAAAATAGTAAAAATGAGTTGCGCAGGTTAGGATGGCTGTATTTCCCTTTTCCTTTGGATACAAAATAGAAATATTTATGTGTTACCGAGTTATTCCAGCGTCAATGGGCTACTGTTAAAAGGAATTTCCTTCTAACTGTCTAAATTCTTGTTTCTCATCTTTATTCTTTGTCAACTTCTGTTATAGAAAATTTCTTAAAGATCATTAAGATAGAATATTTTAATTACCTAAGTGGCTGTATTGATGCACAGATTTGGAGCCATTACAGTCCAACCCCAATTTGGAAGAAGGATTCTGCAAAGCTTTGTTGTGCCGCTTACGTTTTCGTAAGGTCTTAAGCTGTGTTACTCTTATATCACTTCTCTGAATATGTGCATCTATCTGTCTGTGGTTGTGCTTTTGTTTTTAGAAAATTTGCATGCCTTCAAAATATTTCTTTAGTGGGTCTCCTTCCTGGTAATCTTTTATTTGCTAAATAGTCAATGCTTTGATTGTTGATTGCATACAAACTTCAATATCCATTAAGGCTTGTTTCACTGAAAATGGCTTCTGGAAAATGATTTATGGAAATGCTGATATTTTTTGGTGTTTGAACTATTCCAAGTAAATTACATTTTGCTGTTTGGCTAGTTTTTCTGATATCATGTTTTGAAACCAGTTTTCAGTTAAACAAACATAGCATGAATTATATATTTTACAAAATGTTATTGAAGCATTGCTCTTTGACAATCAGAACTAATTTTTTAGTAACTATATTATCTTATATAGACTTAATAAACAGTGACTAATTATAACCTAAAATTGAAGTTATATGCATGAGAGTGGATATTGGCACATTGAAGCTTGAAGGGATAATGAAGTTAAACAAGATTTCAAGAAATAGTTGTATTTATACTATTAAAATATTCATATTTTATGTTATAAACATTTATAACTAAATATTTATAAATTATAATCTATATATTTATTATTAAAATAATATTGTAAATTAAATAATTATATTAATAAATTGTTATATATTATTGAATATAAATATGCATGTTTAATAATACTAAAAATTATGGTATTTGAGATCAATATTTTAAAATTTTTAAAATTAAAATTTTATTATTAATATAATAATGTTTGGCTTGATTTATGTTAATTCTTATCTAAAAATCAAGTTACTCCTTAGGGAGCTCTTTTCTGAAACTTTCCTTGCCTTTCTCAAAAGGGGAAGACAATTTTAAGAAAAAGAGGCTTTTTTTCCGTTGATCAATAAGTTATGTTCTGTTGACCAAGATATTTTCAATGAAACAAACACTGGAAAACGTCATTTTCTGCAAAGCAAATACACCCTAAATTATGTATCTTTTTCCTAATTTCAAAATTTGAAGATGACAGTTATTAATATGGGGCAGCATATTAAGGGAAGTATATCATCGCGCGTGGAATATGTTATGTATATTGTTTTTTCAAACCTACATTGTCAACAATCTATTTGGTGTTTTCTTCTAGCAAATATTATTTACTCTGGTGGCATTCTTTATTTGTCTCATCCTTTCTGACAAACATATACTTGACTGTACTATAAGTCTATAAAACTTTAACTTGCCTTTCCTTTTCCTTCAGCATTTTTTCCATGTCCTTTCATGTATGAAACGACCCCAGGGGAGGGGTCTGGAGTCTGCAAGAAAACATATAGCTTCCTGCTTGACTGAGCTGGAATCCATTCTAAAGTCAGCGGGCTTTCTGAGGTCTTGTTTTGATGAATCTTGTGAAGGTGATATAGATGACAAAACTACTGCTTCAGGTTTTGAACCAATTGGATTTGATGCTATGCTAAACAGTAGATTATCTGCCCCCACACCACCACGTGCAATTAAAATTCTTAGTTGGAAAAAGGTTAGAACTTTTTGTAGTTTAATTTTGGTTTCTTTGAGTCTACTTTCATTATTGTAATAATTTCTCTCTTATTGCTTTGGCAGGCGGTTGAATATTTTGTAAAACTTCTTCATGATCTTGATGTTATTTGCTCTTACTCATTGGATCCTCATTTAGAAAGTCTTTTGCGCTTTGTGGTTCAGTTCCAGAAATCTCAACCTGATTTGGTGGCACGATCTCATCTGCAGGTCAAATTCTCTTGGCTTCATTCTTTTTTTATTGGACAACTGCCCTTATCTTTTAGTCTGACTTATTATTGAACCATTTGTGTGGACCTTTGGACTTCTATCATTTTATTCAGAAAACTTTCTTGCTGTTTTAACTATGGCTGCCTTAATGAACTTAGTGCTAATGAAACAGACTAAAAAGAAAGATTTGCTCTTCAGAACATGTAGCAGTACTTATCCCTTGAGCTTCCTTAGTCAAATTTTGCATGTAGATGCTTCTTGTTTGTGGCATTAGTTCCATTCTTTGTGCCTCATTATTTCCCCATTTCCTTCATGTAATGAGGATTTCTCCATAAATATTTTAAGGCAAGGCGTTACTCATCCAAACATGGAAAGATTCTCCCATTAAGCATTATTTCTGCATCAAGAGGACGTATATAGCTGACCAAAGACTAAGACATAAGTCCAATTGACTATTGTACCCGTCGTTTTACCCACAGTTCTTGAAGAATGCACTGTTTTACTACGCATTACAAAATGAGTCTATATTACTGGTTTATGTTTGAAATTCAATGTTTTTGGTCTGATTATGTTTCTTGTTCTATTTGAACTACTTGTTCTTCAGCATCATGTTTTCAGATTCTTAACCATGTGAATATTGTTGAACAGCTTCTATTGGTTCAAGATGGGAAACTCTATGGACGCGATCCTTTCTTTGCAGTGATAAATAAAGCTGCTGCATTGCCTGAATCCACCAAAAACCATGATATTCAGAAGAATGAATCTTTTCTGCAGCTAGGAATGGTTATGCCAATAATCATTATGCTATATATTTCACCATTGTTTTCTAGTACATTTTATTATGGATATTGCTGACGAGTGACTTTAGGCTGTTGTTAAGATTGGTTAAGTTACTATTAATAGTAATATTATATATTAAGTGCCTTAGGTAATAGCTAATTTCTTGAACTCCGATGGTGTTGGCAATAGTACCTTACCTAATAAGTTAATCTGTAAGAGTGCACTTAGGTCACTCGTTAGCAAGATCCTTTCGTAATAATCTATCAATTCCATCCTTCTTAGATGGTATATACATTTATTTACCTCAGTTCTTGGAGTTAAAAGCCTAAGGCTGCTGTTTTGATCAGAATGCTAAGCTTGAATGTTACATATACTAAACTTTGAAAATGTGGTGTTTCATCTAATATATGTGCAATGCTATTATATTTACTGCAGTTGGTAATGAATTTGCTCAAAATACTTTGTACAAATGCTGCCTGGCAAAGGCGTAAGCTTGGCAAATTTTTGCAAGATTGGCGTGTTATCTATGTACAGGTTTGTAGTGTGTCAGATTTCCGAATAGAGCTCGCTGCATTGTCTGTCTTCTTTAATGCATCCAATCTTCATTCGTTCATGTTTCAGACATCTCTTTGTTCTGGTTTAAATTTATTGAATCAAATTTCCTTTGCTGTGCTGTTTTTCTCATGACTTCAACATGGGATGCCTCCTACCTTAATCAGTGATGTAGCTAATGACTTATTCCAGAATGTTGTATTATTTTCATGCATATTTTTCTTAAATATTCTTCTTTTTTATTATTTGTGACTGCATCTATGAAGCACTTACGAAGTCCATGAAACACAACCCCCACTTTTGTCTGATTCATGAGATCAAACAAATGCTAAAAAAATTGGGTTTGGAACTTGCATCACATTCCAAGACAAAGAACTTGTAGCTGATTGGTTGGCTAAAGGGAACTTAAGGCAACATTGGGGGTTGAGAACTATTGATAAACTAACACAAGGAGCCATTAACCTGTTAATGGCTGATGTGATGGGATTGCTGAGGATTAGTTTTGGCTAGTTTCCTTTGATTGTATGGCTTTCCTCTCCTTGACACTAAAAAAATATAAGCACACCCTTATCTCTTCTTCCAATCAGGAAATAAGTAAACGGGAATTCTTTCTCTTTTGTGTTGTATTACCTTTCCCTGTACATGTCAACATTGTAAAATAACAACTGTTGAGTAAATTTCTCTTTTTTTTACTTGATGTGGCACATGGCTCTATAACTAGACTTTCTCATTTTGTCATGTCTTTGGTTTATCAGCTTGAGCTTGCTTTCAGAAACGAGTATGGAGAAGTCTCAAGCAGTTCAAATGATGAGGTGGGTTGCTTCTTTCTTTTCTTCTATCTATTTTCTTGTGGCATGCTATTAATGAAATAACTAGCTTATCAAATAGATACTGAAATTAATGCATTCTAATGGGTTGTAATCACTTCTCTTTGAACATTAATCTTGTAAAGCTTGAAGGACCTATGCTGGATAATCCCCCTGTAAATTTATAATTAAATGTGAAATTTGGCTACAAGTGTGTGGCCCTGAGTTCTCTCTCAGGTTCATATATGACTGATGTACTTGTTTTAAAAAGATTGGGACCTCCAAGGTTACTTGCTGCCAGTTTATGTCTTGGGATTTTTAGAGAGAAAAAAAAAGCACCTATAGCAACAAATTTTCATCTCTAGGAAATGCTGAACATTCATGAAATTGCATCATTATTTAAAACTGCTTAAACATAATCAACATCTTCGTTGCTAAGCAAGTCTTGCACTGAGAAAATAAATATGTTAATAAGTTGATCTTGGTTATGACTGGGGATGGCATTTAATAAAGTTCGTCCTTTAGAACTTTACAATGAAATAAACTGTAGAGTCAGCATTTTTTTCTTTCTTTAATTTCTTAGGCAAGATTTTGTGGTGTTCTACAATAACAACAACAACAAGACCTTTGATTTTGAAACTTAACATCTGGGAAGAAATGTTTGTTAAATATATACTTCCTCTTTATAGTGTTCGACAAAAATGACTATTTTATAGATTTCATATTCAAATCAAGATAAATAAATACATCTTTAACTTTTCAGAGCAGAATGGGCTATATATTACTCGTATGATGTAGTACTAACTGTAATAATACTGCAAGCAACATTGTCTTGTCATAAGGAAGCTGCAGCAGCTTTGCCTATATTGACAAAAGAATATAGTATTGCTTAGTTAACATCAAACTTTTTAAGTTCCACTGTTTTCATTACATTGTTCCATGTTGTCTTTGGATTGTAAGTAGCATACCATTTTATCAATTTCCTTTTGTTGCCTCTTCTAGCTTCTGTTTCCATCTAGCATCGAAGTTAAATTCTTTGTTCTCTTTGATACTTGACAAAGGTTTCCTTGCGGCTTGCAGAATACATGTATGAAAATATTCCAACATATTCTCCTTTGGGTGGAAGAGCAAACATACTGGATAGCATTTCGATTTCTCATATTGGGTTTTGAATTGGAACTTTATTCTACTGGTGAATACTGCATGGTATATTGGTACTTATATGCTGTCTTAATCAAGCTCGCAGAGAAAACTCATCTTATGATGGCTGTCAGCCATGACACTGGTACTCTTCTTTGCTATAATATTGTCTACAAAGCTCATGCATTTTTGTTAAATTTTCTCTTCCAAATATTAAATAAAGTATATCAATTGATCAATTTGAAAATCTGATGTATTTTCTTTACCCTTTCAATGACCTGCATGCTGTTTTTTTGAACAACCAAATTTATGAATGATCAGCTAAACGGAAGGGGAAGAAGAAAAAGGATTCTCCTAAAGATTTGGCTAGGGAATCTCGGATCCCACCAGCAGTCTTGTTCCTTCAATGCTATATATGTCTTGCTGAAGGACTTACAATGGTAACAGTGCTTGTTTTATTTGGAAATTGACATGTTTTACTGATTGCAAGTGGAAATAGTCTTCTAGTCTAAGCCAGGCCTGGCTTAAAACTGCAGATTTCTCAAAAAGAAGTTGGTTTACAATTATCTTAAACTTGTATATATAAACAGCAGATGATGCTCATCTCATATCAATATTTTGTTTCAATATTGTCAACTCATGTTCTCTATTAATCTGTTCAGTATCTTTCCAGATGCTTGCTGCTTTGAGGAATGAAATCCCAGTCTTCCACAGTCCAAGCCCTTTTAATACTGAGCACGAGGTGAAGCATAAAACTACATATTTACTTACACAAACACATACAGCCATGCATGGTAAAAAAATAATAAGTTGTAGCTACTGTGCCATTATGTGATATTTCTGTTTTATTTTCGATGGATGAATTGAGTAAGCCATTTATTTGACAACAAGCATTTGAATTAGAGTTTAGCCGTATTACCTTGAGCATGCTCTTAGCTTTAACTGCATCATGGTATGTTCTCACCCTTGTTTACTTCTATCCAGAAATTTGTTCAGCATTTTGAGCTTTTACAAAGAGCCTGCATTCCTGATCATGTTTCGTACCCGTCGTACAAAGAATCAACAACTCATGCTCGCTTTTCTGTGAGTTTTGAATAAGATCTTTGCCTTAATTGAATGCCACTCGGGGGGTTCTCATTTTATCTTTGTTTTAGGTTTTTTTTTTTCCCTAATGCATTAGATTTCACATTTACATTTTGATCCAGACGCTAGCTATGTATAATTACTTCAAGGATGCTCAGAGAATCGCAAAGGAGGTGAAGAGTAGCTTCTCCAACGATCCAGAGAGGTTAGCCGAACTCCGAAAATTAGAGCAGGTAGCAGAACACAACAGTGTTGCTCAAAATGTCATTTGTAGGTTAGGAGCTCTTGACCCTTCACTTAGGGTGTCATTTGAGTTCAGCCATCATCCATTCTTTGCAACTGTTGTTGTCAAGAGATCTTAAAGGTGTTTGCTTCTTTTGATGATCTCTACCAATTTTGAAACACACATACTTAGGATTAAGAGGCATTTGAGTCCCCTGGTGTAGCAATTGTAATATTAGCATGTTTTAAATCAATGTTCTTAATTTTTACTATAAAGTATTATATGAATAATACAATTGGAAATTAAAAGCTAGAAAATAAGCTCATTATTTTTATGTTGGTTTTTGTATTCTTCTCCCCGCCCAAAATCTTGACTGATTTTTGTAAATGTTATATTTGGTCAACTCAACATCTGTTTTCTGGCATCTGACTGGCTGCCAAATCCAGAACTAATGGTTTCTTCCACTTTTAAGTTGCTAGGACTTGTGTGGTAGAATGTCAAAGATAGCTTTCCAAACCCTATTATTAATATCCTTGTTTATTTTCCCATCCCTAATACTTGCAATTCTCTCTCTGTGTGAAACAATTTGCATGAAAAAAGGGTTGCCATTAAGCTCTACTACCATCCATATATGCTGGAAGATCGAATCAGGATTCCATATATATATTATCGTCGGCAAGGGTTGGTAATGCTAGCTCATTCGGTACAAAAATGCATAGAGATTTGTCATTTATTACGGTTTGAAAGTCACACCGATCATACAGTCTCCACCTGCATTTCTTAAAATTTGTGGACTGCATTCAGTTTTTTTCTATTATTAAATTTATTAGTCTAACATATATAATATATTTTATTTTTATTTATAGTAGAATGCATATAGAATTCGAAGTGTTAATATATATTGCGACTTGTATGATATTTTTTCAGCTAGTTGATATTTAAACTTATATCTATCACCTAATTTGGTACCTTTATACTAATATCATTAGTTTGTGGTGACGTGATATTAATAGTCTATAAGATGATATAACGTGATGATTTTTTAATATATCACACGACAAACATAAATAAAAATTAAAAAAATCTTAAAAAGTACATAAATTAATAGCAAAGGAACAATTTTTTTCACATCAAGCATGAACTTGGACAAATTGGTTTAGATGCATTTAAATATGGACAATCATTTGTCTGGTTCAAATGTATTTTAAAGTTATTTTATATATTTTTGATTTTTTTATAAAATATCGAGACAACTATTTATCTATGGTCTATCTTGAAATGAATTTTTTTTATTAATTTATATATTTTTAAAGTTTTTTTTATTTTTTTATTTATGTTTGTCATATGACATAATAAAAGGTTATCGCGTGTTGAATTGACTATTAGTGTCATGCTGATATAAATTAATAGTATTAGTATAAAGGTATCAAATTGAATGACATAATACAAGTGAAGGGAAAAAATATATATTAATCTAATTTAAACTTATTATACTTAACTACCTTATTAGGAGGGCCCACCTCCAACAAAGGCTCACTCGATTAAGTATGCGGGTGGTCACTAGGTGATGTTAAGGTCAATTCAGAAATAACTTTCATTACATCCAATGAAGGTTCTTATTACTTTATGACTTGCTTTAAAAGAGTTGAGTCAAGTCATATCCAATCATCTTTAGATAAACCATGACTTTATCACAGTAGGACACTTGTCTCAAAAGGATCCATTTCAAATCCTTTTGTTTTACAAAACTCCTCATTCCTCTAATGGTTTTGTCTGTTGTTGATTTTGAAAAATGATTTTGGGATTGAAAGTGTTTTTGGAGTCGTAAGCAAATATTAAACAAGTGTTTTTTTGACATTAATAGTGCTTTCCAACTTAAATGCAAGGGCTTTTGTTTTAGCTTTTGTGTTTACAAATGATATTTTTAATCCTTATTTATAATTTAATGTATTTTATATAATATTTATTTGAGTATATAATTATATTTTTATTGAAATTTATTTCAAATATAAATATTATATATTTAAATTATAATGGTTATAATTTAATATTTAAAATATAAAATATATATTCAAATACATTTTACTAATAACTAATATTGATTACTTAAAAATATTTAAAGTTTATATTTTATATATCAAAGTATTAATAATGAGTTAAAATAAATTATTTTTTATATTTGTATTAAAATACTATAATACTAATGAATTTAAATATTATTTAAATACATATTTTTATTTTATAATATTAAAATAAATATTAAAAAAAAACTTTTTAAGAGAATACTAAATTATCCTCTATCTCTTCAAACCTCACTAGCAATTTCGAGCAGAATTAGCTTTAACCTCCTCCATCGTTACCTTTTGTATCAATAAAACTAACTAAAAATAATAACAATAAATCAAAATTTGTTATTAGTAATATTGTAGAGTATATTTGAAAACCCATTTAAAGATATACAATGAATTTAGTACTACTATCTTTGAAAACTCATTTAAAAATTTTATATGGAGCAAATAAATCTTTTTTTTTTCCACATCTCTGCCAAGAACAAGCAAATCTTGTAGGTCCGAAAGATGTAATCTGGCGATCAGAAATTCGTAAATGATTAAAAAAAAAAAAACACTTGTGTGGAGTCCACCCAACAGCATCAATTTAGTAGCACTAGCATGGTACAGAAACAACAAGAATAAGTGGAACTCAAATGAACTTAAACTGGACCCACGTTATTAATGGTCCACTATACACTTATTTTATTTTTTACTGAAATATAAAAAAAATTAAAATTTATCATATTATTATTATTTTTCACTTGAAATTTACGATATCGTATTTGAGCTAGATAGTTTGGCTTATCGAAAAAAAATTGTGAAGAAATTTTCCGGTAACATCGTTCCACGTGGCTATGAAATCTGGTTCAACGACTCCAACCACTTAGCTGCATTGTCACATAAAAAAAGGGGAATAATTGAATACGAACGATGTTATCGGTTATCTTGTTGTACTTGAAAGTGTCACATAACTGGAGGAACCTTTTTAGGTGTTGTTTTGAATCCTTCATTATATTCCCCCGGAACTGTAAGATGTTTTGAATCATCTGAATTATAGCCATCTTGATCTCAAAAGTATTGGCGTTGATCATCGGTCGTTCAATGCTGCCTCACACAACATCTACCGTTGGTAGCGCATAATCCTGTAACATCCTTTGAGCCATAAGTAGCTCTCTCTAGATTTGTACTTGTGGTTCAGGTGGATCATCAAACTGTGGAATTTCTCGAGGTAAGTCAGCTACCACGGGTGGACCGTTTGTATTAACTGATGGTTGCGTTTTAGAAATTGCTTCGAATCAGGATGTGGCTCGATTGGAGTGCTTCCACTTCGAGTCATAAATTGAAAGTAGAGACAAAAAATAAAAAGTTAGTAAACAGAATTCAAATAAATAAAAAATAGCAAAAATAAACTAAAATAAAAATCATATCTATAATTTTTAATTTCCTATTTATTCTACTAGTTGCAGAAAATAAATTTAAATTTAATGATGAAACTTCCTCGGCAACGACGTCAACAACTTGACCGCCGCCATACGTGCGAATGGTTGGACAAAAAATATTGCAACAAAAGATAAGGAATTAAACAACGGTGTTCACAAATATACATCTCAAATTGTAATGTAGAAGGGCTACAATAGAACACCGGTAAGTATTTCGAATATCATACCTAAGGGAGGATAAATTAAATTTAAAATTATTTCTACAGTAACACGTTTAAACAGTACTCACCAAAAATTATATTACGATGAATAAGAATATTAAAATTAATAATATGAAATAAAATAAAACAACTAGAAAGAAATAAATCAATGAAGAAAATCTCAATTAACAAACAAAAGATTAACTTGCTTCAGTGATTGTAATTAACATCAGAACTCGGGTTTGTTTCAGTGAATTAGTTATTAACTAACTAATATTACATTTAGGTCTCTACTAATTAATTAATTGACCAATACTCACTTATATGCATGCTTTGAAATCTAATACAATATTTATAAGTACAAATAGTTTAGGAGTATTTGTTCCAATATGAGTGAGATTTTCTCAATTTCTCATATTTTCAATTTAATTTACCTTGATCACTCTCACTCTCTTGGCTTTTACCCGTTCTATAGTTTTATCACACTCGCTTTGCTTTTAACCCTCGCAATGCTTTTGTTCACTCATTCAATTTTATTTTAAGGCACATACTTGCAAGGATTTTTATACTTATTGTATTATACCATTTCAATAAACATGGATTTAATTACTGAGTATTCGAATTTAAACAACCTAAAATTCAACAAACATATATACCTATGTCATTTGATACATTTAACTCCTTTTTCCTATTCACAGTTTAACAAATTGAACTAACCAATATAAATGCAAATAACCTAAAATTGTTTATTCTCAGGCTAGCTTTACAGTTTAAGCAAACAACCTATGTACATGCTCTTAACCAATCACTTGTATTTCTACAAGCTTAAGCACAAACAAGACATAAAAAGAAATTTTAACTAAAAAAAATATTATGAAAATTAAATAACAATGAAAAATTTAAAAATTAAAAATTCTATGTCACCTCTACACTTTATTTAGCACATTGTCCCTAATGTACTAAAAATAAAATTAAGGAATGAAATTATCCTTTTTGGTAGGTCAGTTCCATAATTGTTTTTGGGTCGTCTCATCCTTTTCGGTTTAGCTCCAAAAATTTGTGTTGTAAAAAATATGGAATTCCTAAAAAATACATCTTTTCGTTAATTAAACCTATTAAAAAAAATCTAACTAAAGAAGAAAATAAAAAATCATCCAAGTTAAAATTATACCAATCCCAATAAAAATTAAAATCGTAACACCCCTAACCTATATCCGTTGCCAGAATATGGTTATGGAGCATTATTAGAGTTTACAGTTCAAAACTATAAAAAAATTTAAAACATTTAATTCACAACATCATTCATAGCAAAATCAATCAATGACATACATATTGTCTCTTATACGAGCCCTCAAGGCCCTAAAAATATATTAGAAATGAATCTAGACTAAATAAAAAAATATAGCATTTTTAGAAAAAAGATGAAAATTTTCATACTGCAGGGGTCAGACGGTCGTGTGGCCAGGCCATGTGACTTACATGGTTGAGACACACGTCCGTGTCTCAGGCCGCATGGGCATTCGAAGTAGGGACACACGGCCGTGTCCCTGCCTGTGTCCGTGCTCGTGTAACTCTCTGACTTGTGTCACACGGCTAAGCCACATGCCCATGGGCTAGGACGTGTACCCTTCGAAATGGCCTCACATGCCCGTGTGCTAGGCCGTGTGCTAAGCCGTGTAACTGCCTGACTTGTAACCCTTTATAAGCTATAGGGGACACACGGCCGTGTCGCGTGACACACGATTGAGATACATGCCCATGTGGACTTAAAATAGGTCATTTCCAAGCCATTTTTCTCACCCAAGCATGCACACTCCTACAATCATTTTACCATATATAATCAAGCATCTAAAGTGCACCAAACCATGCATCAATAAGCTATCCAACAATGTAATTGATCATACAACCAATATGCCCAAAAAGGCACCTCGATTACAACAACTAAACATGTATTACACATGAGCATAGTTAAGCCAAAATCAACCAATTTGTACCTAAATGCACTCTAAAACTTACCACTTTGCTCACATAACAAAATTTACACTCATTAGACTAATTTGACCATTCAACATTCATCAACTAAACATTAGCACAATTAGCCATATATGCCAACTACAACCAATATACCAAAATAACCACATTCAAGCATATCAAAGAACATCTCATAGCTCACACGAAGCTTACACGAAGTAAAATCACGATGTTCGACACGATCCCTTTCCATAATTTGATAGCCGCAGCTATCCCTTTCTATAATTCTATAGCTGAAGCTATCCCTTTTCATATTTTTGATGGTCGTCACCATCACTTTTCATAGTTGATGGTCATTGTAGTAGCCCATTTTTGCCCGGGCTACAAGGCCTAAAAACAGAATAAAAGAATAAAAATAAAAAACCAAAAAGTGTTTTTTTATAGTCCTTGTACAAACCCAAAATAAACAGACCCCTAAACCAACCCGAGGCCCGATTACACCCAAGCCCATTAACCCAAACACAACCCAAATCAGCAAAATCCTTGACCCAAATACTAACTAAGCCTATCCTTAAACATTTACCCGAAACCCAATTACATCCAAGACCCAAACCTAGCCCGTGGCCCAAATGGCCCAAAATGTTAACCAAATCAGACCTAGGGTTTTCAGGAAACCCTAGGCGCCGTAAGCTCACAACAAAGAGCCCCATCAGCGCCCGATCACCGCTGCAATCCTCGCATCCTCGACCTGCAAAAGGAAAGAAGACCAGCAGAGATATCGAAAAAATGGCAAGAAATAAAATCCAATGCCGTAAACATTTATTTCTTTCAATTTATTTCGGCTATATAAACCCAAATACGAGCACTGTAATAGGGGGGATACACGCATACAAATATACAGAGAAAGAAATAAAAACAAGTTTTTAAGAAAGGTGATTTTTATTGTTTTATTTTGCTTACTGTTTTTTTAGTATACACAAATTTTTCTTTTATTTCTCCTCACGAATAATACTAAAAAGTAAAAAAGGAAACGTACCTTTCATTTGACGCCGGAAAAAATGAGGTTTTAAACCTCCGACAGCCGTACATGACGGTTTGAAGGGTGGCGCGTGGGCGCGTGGGCGCGTGGGATGACCAACGACCGAGGTTGGCCGAACGGAGGCCAGAGCCCGGAGTTCCTCTTTCAGAGGATTTTTATTTTATTTTTTCAAACTCGGGTGTTAAAATGATTTTTAAGCCGAATTTCGGCTTATATAACAATAATAAAATGGTGTCATTTTGGCTTAATTCAATAAGCCAAAAATGAAGTCGTTTCAAGGCATGACCCGCATGCGTGTGACCCGATCCGGGGAGGATCCGCATGTTTCTGTAAAAGGGGCAATTTGCCACTTCGATCCTTCCGCATTTTTATTATTTATAATTCAGTCCAATTACAACATTTCTTTATTTTTAATATTAGCTCTAAATATTTGCTTTAGTTTCAATTTAATCCCGAAGCCATTTTTAAACTTGGATAGAATGACGTCGTTTTTGGGAGTAGGGCAATTTGCCCAGTGAGTCCCTGACTTTTAGCACGTGTTCCTATTCAATCCTAAATTCGATTTTATTCGTTTTTATTTTTTTCCCACAATTTTATTAAAATTTTAATTTAATCCCTTTTTTAATTTTAATTCAAATTTATTACTATTTATTTATTTCAATACTTTGGTTTTTATTTATCTTAAGGATTTTTTTTTTGTAAAATTATTTTCTTATACAATATTCTTACAAATTATATATATTATATATTATTTTAAACTTTATATATATTATATTGTATTTTAAATTGATTTAATAATGTAAAGTTTTTTTATTTATTTTTTAAATGTGTATACTATTTGTTTCTTAAAATTGTTATGTATTATATTTATTCTTTTTTTTTAAAAATCCTTAGTCTTATATTATTTATTTAAAATACATTAATATGTACAATACCTTAAATTGATTTAATAATGCAAATTTTTGTATAAATATTACCCTCTTTTTATATATTAAATTGTTATATACTATAATATTTCCCCCTTTAAAAGAATCCTAAGTTTCTTATATTTTCTTAAAACAACTTAATTATTTTATACATATATGTCCTTTAAAATATATTATTTGACATTTTTTTTCCTAAAAAAATATCTATTTGATGTTTAAAATATTTCATTCATTTTTTCCTTTTTATGATTTTAAATTCATTTCTAAATTTTATTGTATATATTTCGTAGTTTGTTTTAGATTAGTTAAATCTTATTTATATTTTTTTACACTGGCATAATTATTTTATTACATGCATGATCTATTATTTTATGTTGTCTTTTTATTTGTCCATATTTGTATGAAATGTTAATATATCTTATAATTTGTATATTGTCCTAATATTTATGCTTTGTAATATATTAATGTTGCATTTTTATCAAAACATTGTTTTAGAATTGATCTAATTATCAACTTTTCTATCAAAAAATTGTTTCTTAAAATTAAGGCAATATTTGACGTTTGGGATTTTTGAAAGAATCGTGTCCTAACTTACTGGACTTCGATGTCTTTCGTTAGCTCTAAACGATCAAGTACCCTTTTCAAATTAAAACGAATGATTTTCAAATAAAAGCTATCTTTGAAAATTTAAGATATCGCGTCCTAACTTACTGGATGTGATATTTTAAAATTTCGAGGTAGAGGTTTCTAAAAAACGGAGGATATTTAACGTTTCAGGAAATTTAAAGGGTCGTGCTCTAACTTACTGAGATTCGACCTTTTTTAATCCAAATAATTAAATGTCTCTTAAAAGAAACAATAAGTTTTTGAAACTAAAAAAGGATCAAACTAAAAAATATTTTTCAAATCTTCGACAATAGGACATTTTATAATCAGTTTGGTACCAATTGTTGGGCGTTACGAGGGTGCTAATCCTTCCTCGTACGTAACCGACTCCCTAACCCGTTTTCTCGAATCTTCGTAGGCCAAAATCAATATTTTAAAAAGGTGATCCAATCACACCTAAAAAGATTAGTAGCGACTCCATTTTCATTTTTTTAAAGTCGACCCTGTTTTCCCAAACCCTAAAAATGGTTTCGACACCACTGGGGACAAATAAGAGAGTCAAGCCGTAAAATTGATTATTTTCTGTCCTTTTGTCGAAGTTTGAAAAATTGATTTTAAAAATTACAAATCCTTTTACATGTGATTATTGCATATGTTTGTTATTTTCTCACACACATTGCATTTGCATAACCGTTGCGGTCACACCCTTAAGTGGTAGTGAGAAACTACGCCTTCGTGAGGTTTTCACCTTTGTGCAGGATAGTGGATCGCTTCCGGAATACATCCGTACCTATGTCTTCATGAGATTTTCATCTCCGTGCAGCCATAGGGAAATGTATTCCCCTGAACTGAACTCGGTCCATATGAGCCTATAATGGGTGAGGATCGAGGAATCTGCTGGTTCAAGTACCTCAACTTTAGAGCTAAACCACATGTAGAGGACATAAGTACCCACCCTAGGTAGAGCTACGTTAAACCTTAGTGGTCACACAGATATGTAGTTATTCTATTTGCCTTATGATTTATTTTGTGATACTAACTTGTTGTGTTTTATTTTTGTGCATGTCATCTCATATTTTTAAAAGGTATCGATTCACGATCAGTTACTAAGTTAGAGAGCTGGTTATGGAGAACGAATTCCTTGATAAAGTGGGAAACAATGCGGCTGTCCGTAAATGGTCGGAGGAAACACAACTAGCAAAAGGTGATAGCATGGCTGAAGGATACACATCAGAGCTATGGGACTACACTCACATTAGCGTGACGCAAAATAATCTCCAAGAGTTAAAGGAGATATGAGATCAGTGGAGTGACGAGGCCAAGCAGTTGCTCTACAGCAATTATGGAGATTTATCGTACCTGCTGGATATGAAGGTAAATGAACATTTGTTTAGAGCAATCACTCAATATTGGAATCCTGCATATAGTTGCTTTACTTTTGGAAAGGTTGATATGGTGCCCAAGGTAGAAGAGTATTCGGCCTTGCTACGTTGTCCCAGGATTCAGGTGGATAAGGTTTACTCAAGGGATAATTGTATTCCAACCTTTGTGAGGAAATTAATGAACATTATGGGGATGAGCGAGCAATGGGTCACAGTTAGAATCAAGTAAAAGGGTGAATGCAAGTGTATCCCATGGAAGGCTTTGAAGGATTTGATTCTAACCCATCCGGATGAGAAGAAGAAAGTAGATGTTTTTGCTTTAAGTATATATGGGTTGGTGCTTTTCCCTAGAGTGTTGGGATATGTAGATGAAGCCGTGTCAGATCTTTTTAACCGACTCGATAAACAGGTTACACCTATTCCTGTAATCCTGGCTGAGACATTTCGAACGCTGAATGCATGTAGGAGAGCTGGCGAGGGCAGATTCATAGGATGTGCACAGTTGCTGTTGGTTTGGTTCTATAGTCATTTCCAAAAGGTGAGTAAAGTTTCCTATTAAGCTTGTTTCAAGAATTACTCTCCTTTAAAGGAAATTGTTGCAGCACCACAGAGAGATGATGTGTTAGAAGAGAATTGGATAGCCCTTCTCTGAGATCTTCAAGAAGAAGATGTTGAGTGGTGAGCTCATTGGTTATTTCTCGATGCAATCTTGTACCGATGTGGGAGTTTCGATTGGGTTCCACTACTTGGAGTTTGGAGAGCTATAAGGTATGCACATTTGCTTGTGTTGAGGCAGTATAGAACAAGGTAGTTCATACCGGCGACATATGGGTTGGCTTAGTATGAGTTTTCATACAAGGAAGATAGGTATAAGAAGATGGTTAAGGAAATATCTAAAGCGTGGAATCAAACTCGCCGCATGAAGATAGTTGATGTGTGCTTGGCAGCGACACCAGAATACACAGAATGGCAGAGAAGACGAGTTAGTGATAATATTTTAGCGCCCAGTTTAGAAGGTGCTTGACCGATTGAAGAGTACTTACGAGTGGTCCCATCGGAGTTAGAAATCATTAATCAAGGGTTCAAGAAGAAGAGTTCGGAGTTAGGAAAATAGGTAGAAAAGTTGGAAGACGAAAAGATGCATCTTAGTTTAGGCACAGATGTCCAGAAGATGGAAGCTGAAAGGTTAAGAAGGGAGAAGAGGAAGATTGAAGAAGATCGAGATGATCTAAAGGAGGAATACAAGAAGATGCAGTTGTCAAAGAGAAGGCTGGATTAGGGAAGACTTCAGAGCAGCGGCAGTAAGAGATTCTAGCAGAAAAGGCCAAAGTTGACCAATGGAAGAGGAAGTTCCAGGAGATGCAGGCTCGGAATGAGGCCTTAGAAAGGAGTTTGGAGAAAGTCAGAAAGAGAAAAATAGATTAAAGGCTAGAGTGGCTGAATTGGTACGATCTCTTCATCAACACCGAAGCTGTAATTCTGCAGCCGAGTTAAAGGTAAGTCTGAACCAGATTAAAGAATTGAAAGATAAGATCGGAAGATTAGAATCGGCATTACAAAACTGTGGGCTCCGCATCGAGCAACTTGAGGCGAGAGAAGGGCGTTGGAAAGAGGAGCTTCATCATCTCCAAGATCAAGTAGGAAGTCGGGATTACCTTATGGGTGAAGCCATAACTCAGATTCGAGAAATGGCTAAACATCTGCAAACCTTGGCGGTACAGGCTGATACGTTGAGCGTGAAGTATGAGCTGCAGTCTGGTCATGGTTAAGAGTTAGCCTTGTTGCTTAGTAAAGTTAAAACTTTGGGCATTAGGGCGAAAGCATATTTGTAGCCCGTTTTGTGTAAAGGATTTTGTTTTCTAATAAAGTTTTCTTCTTATGGGCACGAGAAGCTACACATCGTTACGGTACACTCGCCAAAACTAAGAATATGGATCAAAGACTTAAACAGCTTCAGAGGGATATGCAAGATCAGATGCAGGAGCAGTTAGCAAAGCTCCAGCAAGAGATGAGAGAACAGATGTTAGAGGCTCAACAAAATATGATGGCTCAAATGGCCCAGTTACTAAGTAGGGCAATGAACAAAGGAAAAGGTCCTATGACCAACACTGGCGAGGATAATGAGGATTATCCTCCAGGCTTTACCCTACCTCATGCGCAAGCACAACCTGAGGCGCATCCCCGGAGGCCATCTGTCACAATAAGACCTCAACAAGCGCAAATTAATAATGACGCACCCATGAACTTTCAGGTTGGATCGGAATCTAACCCAGGAGAAAATTCGACCAACCCTATCACCCCTGACCTCGACTTAGCTAAAAGGGAAAGAATGTCAATTGAATTCTCAAGGTAGTTGGAGGATTGTTGTAGATGGTTAGAAGAAAAGTTCAAGGCTTTGGAGGGCAAATATGCTTTCGCCCTAATGCCCAAAGTTTTAACTTTACTAAGCAACAAGGCTAACTCTATTAGCAAAGATGGGGAATTACTGTGAGTTCCATAGTATAGAAGGGCACGAGATTCAGGACTGTGTTAAGTTCAGGGTCTTAGTGCAAGATCTTATGGACAACAAAGAAATAGAGTTTTTGAGGGCTCAGATAAAATAAGCGTGTGCGTATCAGAGGGAGAATTGACAAAAATCAACCATCCGAGGATTATCGTTTCTCGACCCAGGAACAATGAGGTTGGAACCCAAATGGTGCCGAAAGTCATTATTCAAAAACCTGTATCCTTTCTTTATAAGGATAATAAGAAGGTTCCTTGAAGCTACGATTATAATATGACAATTCCAGGAAATGAAAACATAGTCAGTATTTCCAAAGAGGTCCAGAATGAGGGATCTTATGTGCATAGCGGAAGGCGATATGACTCGGGAAGTGCCAGAACTGAGCCTGTAAAGGCGAAGTCCTTGGTAGTAGAGCAAGAGAAAGGGATTGAAACACTTATTAACGAACCGGTGAGGGAAGAAGAGGCTAAAGAGTTTTTGAAATTCCTAAAGCATAGTGAATATAATGTGGTCGAGCAGCTGCGTAAACAACTGGCTCGCATATCAGTGTTAGCTTTGCTCCTAAGCTCAGAAGTACATCGGGAAGCATTGATGAAGGTGCTTAATGAAACCTACGTTACTAACGACATATTTGTCAATAAGTTGGATCGTCTGGTTAGTAACATAAGCGTAAACAACTTCATCTACTTCAATGATGATGAAATACCACCTGGAGGTATGGGATCAACCAAGACTTTGCACATTACCACTCATTGCAAAGGATATACGCTGCCTAGTGTGCTCATTGATAATGGGTCAGCTTTGAATGTCCTACCATGGTCCACATTGAACAGATTGCCAATAGATAGTTCTCACATGAAAACATGCCATAACATAGCGAGAGCATTTGACGGTACGGAGAGAAAGGTGATGGGAAGAATTGACATACCTTTGTCAATAGGGCCAAACATATATGAGGTGGATTTTCTAGTAATAGACATCAAGCCCTCCTATAATTGCTTGTTGGGGAGGCTATGGATACACTCGGCAGGGGTGGTTCCCTCATCTTTGCATCAAAAATTGAAGTTGGTAACGGATGGACGGTTGGTTACTATAAATGCAGAAGAGGACATTATAGCAACAGTTACCAGTGATACGCCTTATGTAGAGGCAAACGAGGAGGCCATTGAATGTTCTTTTCATTCCTTAGAATTTTTCAATCCAACATTTATTTCAGAGGGGAATAAGGTACCGGTACCCAAGATGTCCAGAACTACAAGAATGGGTTTACAGATGATGGTGGGGAAAGGAGCCTTACCAGGGAAAGGTTTGGGACGATATCTCCAAGAAGGAGTTCAGGTGCCGGAATTAAGGGAGAAAAGAGACCGTTTTGGTTTGGGTTTCAGGCCAGATCACCAACAAAGAAGGAAGGAAATAGAGAAGCGATAAGAGAAAAGAAGGGCGAGGCTAAGTGGAAAGGAAGTTGAATGGGAATCGATGACGTTCCCGTATATATCCCAGACTTTTGTATCCGGAGGGATAATTCACCCGGAGAGGGGGTTGTTTAGAAATGGAAGTCATCATGTCAATGCCATACACAAGGAGGAGGCTGAACAAAGAAACCTTGAGGGCATTCATCCTTATGAACCGGGAAGCTCCTTAAACAATTGGACTGCAGAAGAACTTCCTGTAGTCTTTAGAAATTTTACAGAGTAATTCTCAGAGCACTCTTCTCACTCTAAAGCCTAGGAGTGATAAGATTTCATTTGTGAAATAGGCTCATGTTCAGACATTTTATTTCAATAAAATACATTTTTATTATCAATTCGAGCAAATATTCTTTTATACTTTTACCAATAAATATTCTTTTGACCTCTTAATTCCTTTCAAAATTCTTCGTTTCATTCATAACATGTGAATAGTCATTCTTGAATTCATTCGTTCTTTGTACATTCTTTTGTGCCCCCACAGGTCTCTAGATATCAATGACATGAGCAATGATACTACAAATCCTGAATTCTCTTTTGAGCAAGACATGTGTTTAGAGGAACTTCAGGATTTTGAAGATAAGAGGGATTGTGACGTGTCTCCAGATTTGTTAAGAATGGTAAAGTAGGAAGAGAAGCAAATTTTGCCCCATGAGAAAGAGGCAATAGAAAATGTAACCTTGGAGGAAGGGAAAGAAGTAAAAATTGGGACGCACATTACCAAATAGACAAGGAGAGATATTATTGAGTTAATGTGAGAATTCAGAGATGTCTTCGCATGGTCATATCAAGATATGCCCGGACTGAATACTGACATTGTAGTGCACCGCCTTCCCATAAGAAAAGACTGCAAGCCAGTCCAACAGAAGTTGCGAAGGATGAGGCCTGATATCATGTTGAAAACAAAAGATGTAGTCAAGAAGCAGTTTGATGCTGGGTTCCTGCAGGAGGTTAAGTACATGGAATGGGTAGCTAACATTGTGCCTGTCCCTAAAAAGGACGAGAAGGTACGAATATGTGTTGATTATAGAGATTTGAACAAAGCTAGCCCAAAGGAAAGTTTTCCCCTACCGCACATTGATACTTTGGTGGATAATACGACAGGTTACTCGTTGTTTTCCTTTATGGATGGCTTCCCAGGGTACAATCAAATAAAGATACATCCAGAAGACATGGATAAAACCACATTCATAACATTGTGGGGTACCTTTTGCTATAAGGTAATACCATTTGGGTTAAAGAATGCAGGGGCAACATACCAAAGGGCTATGGTAACACTATTCCATGACATGATGCACAAAGAGATTGAGGTGTACGTCGACGATTTGGTTGCCAAATCTCGAACAGAGAAGGAGCACATTGAAGTTTTGAAAAAATTGTTCTTAAGATTGAGGAAATTTCAGTTAAAGCTCAATCCGGCAAAGTATACCTTTGGAGTTAGTCGGGAAAACTATTAGGCTTTGTAGTCAGTGAAAAGAGAATAGAGGTTGACTCAGCCAAGGTCAGAGCCATACAAGAATTGCCTTCACCGCGTACTCAGAAAGAAGTTTGAGGTTTTCTTGGAGGTTAAATTACATTGCTCGGTTTTTTTCACAATTAACTGAGAAATGTGATCCAATATTTCGCCTCCTTAAGAAGCACAACCAAGGTACTTAGGATGAAGAATACCAGAATGCTTTTGACAAAGTTAAGCAATATCTGTCAAATGCTCCGATATTATCTCTGCCCAGTTCAGATAGATCGTTAATACTGTATTTGTCAGTGTTCACTAATTCTATGGGGTGTTTGTTAGGTCAACATGATGAGTCAGAAAGAAAAGAGAGGGCGATATATTACCTCAGTAAGAAATTCACAGAGTGTGAGATGAGATATTCGCCGATTGAGAAGTTATGTTGTGCTTTGATTTGGACAACTCGAAGATTGAGGCAATATATGCTGTATCATACAACTTGGTTGATTTCAAAACTTGATCCATTAAAGTACATGATGGAGTCGACTGCCTTAAATAGAAGAATGGCAAGGTGGCAGATATTGCTTTTTGAGTTTGATATAGTATACGTGAGTCAAAAGGCTATAAAAGGAAGCGCAATAGCAGAATTTCTGGCTAGCAGAGCTCTAGAAGATTATGAACCATTGAGCTTTGACTTTCCCAATGAAGAGATAATGTATATGACAACTACTGAAGAATATCCGTGGAAGTTAAATTTTGATGGAGCATCAAAAGCTGTAGGAAATGGAATTGGGGCAGTCTTGGTATCCCCAAATGGAGATCATTATCCATTCACATGCAAACTGGATTTTGACTGTACCAATAATATGGCCGAGTATGAGGCTTGCATTATGGGAATTCGCGTAGCCATAGAGTGCAAAATTAGAATACTGGAAGTATATGGAGATTCTGCACTAGTGATCTACCAGCTCAAGGGAGAATAGGAGACAACAGATCCCAAATTGATTAACTATCGAAAGATAGTTTTGGGGCTAATTGAGGAATTTGATGACATCACTTTCAATTATCTCTCACGGGATGAAAACCAAATGGCAGATGCTCTGGCAACTCTGGCTTCCATGTTTAAAGTAAATAGAGAAGAGGATATAAAGCCTATCTAGATGAGCATTTTTGAAGTTCCAGCTCATTGTTGTAACATCGAAGAAGAGGAAAAGGATGACCATCCTTGGTATCAGGATATATTGCGATATGTGAGAAATCGTGAATACCCTGAACAGGCAACGGAGAATGACAAAAGAACATGGAGGAAGTTAGCCTGCAACTATGTTTTGGATAGGGATATCCTGTACAAAAGAAGGAAAGATCAGGTGCACTTGAGATGTGTTGACGCTGTGGAAGCCAGAAAAATTCTGGAAGAAGTGCATGAAGGTGTTTGTGGAACCCATGCTAATGGTTTTACAATGGCTAGACAAATCATGAGGTTTGGATACTATTGGTCTACTATGGAAGGAGATTGTATCAATTATGCCAGGAGGTGTCATAAATGCCAGAGCTATGGGGATAAGATTCATGTAGCACCGTCACCTTTTCATGTTATGACGTCTCCATAGCCTTTTTCCATGTAGGGCATGGATGTTATTGGGCCAATCTCGCTGAAAGCTTCTAACGGGCATCGTTTCATTTTCATGGTTATTGACTACTTCACGAAATGGGTGGAGGCTACTTTGTATGCTAGCGTTACTAAGTCAGCAGTTAATCGGTTCTTGAAGAAGGAGATTATTTGTTGGTACGAAATGCCTGAGAGGATCATATCAGACAATGCACTAAACTTGAATAACAACATGATAGCGGAAGTCTGTAGCCAATTCAAGATCAAACATCACAACTCATCTCCGTATCGCCCAAAAATGAATGGGGCCATAGAGGCGGCCAATAAAAACGTCAGAAAGATAGTGGGGAAAATGACTGAGACTTATAGAGATTGGCATGAGAAGTTGCCATTTCGCTCTTTGCCTATCGAACGTTTGTCAGAACCTCTACCGGGGCAACTCCCTTTTCGTCGGTCTATGAGATGGAGGCAATTTTACCCATTGAAGTGGAAATACCTTCTCTTCGGATTTTGTCAGAAGTAAAACTGGATGAATCAAAATGGATTCAGTCGCAGTATGATCAATTGAACTTGATTGAAGAAAAGAGGCTAAGGGCTATTCGTCATGGTCAGATGTATCAGAAGCAAATGATGCGAGCTTATGACGAAAAAATTCGTCCAAGGGAATTTCACAAGGGGGATCTTGTACTGAAAAAGATTCTTCCCATACAGAAGGATTTTAGAGGAAAATGGATGCCGAATTGGGAGGGGCCATATGTGGTGAAGAAGACTTTTTCTGGTGGTGCACTAATTTTGGCCGAAATGGATGGAAAAAGTTTATCCAATCCAGTGAATTCAGACTCAGTTAAGAAGTATTTTGCCTGAACAAGGGGAGAAGCCAAAGTGAAAACCCGCAAAGGGCGCTTTGAGACTTCGTAAAAAAAAATAGAAAGGCCAAGGTGAAAACCTGCCAAGGGCGCCTTGAGACCAAAGGGGTTTTGAGTTGAAAACCCGAAAGGGCGGCTTAAATTTTGAAAGGCATACGAAGATCTTGCTATACTTGAATCAACAAGAAGTAAAGTATGTTACATACCGGGACATCAACAAAATACTTTGGATCTTCTAAAACACATGTTAAGCTGAAAGCAGTCTTCATGGATTTTGTATATAGGAGCTAAGCTGCGATATCTAGGGCACCTAGTTTTTGTCCTATTTACTATCTTTGGATTCTTTATCTTCTCAAAGATATGTTCTCAAATTAATTTCCTTTGTGTTTTGATAATTTATTCAAACTTTAATTATCCTCAAGATCAATTTGTTTGTTGCCCATTATTTACAAAGCATGTTATATTGAAATAACAATTGATGAACCAGTAATATTTTCATAAAAGAAGTTTTGCATATTACTTTGGAAAGTTCTGGATAATACAAGAAACCAAAATATGATAATTGTTTAAAGAAGTCCCATGAGTAAGGGTCAGAGGTACTTAAGGAAATTGAGACTATCTCTTTTGTTCAAATGGTGATTGGACAAATTGAAGAATTGAGCAAATATTGATCCTAAGAGAGGATCATTTCATAAACGTCCCCAGTGGGTCATAACATTTGGGGAATGGTACGATAGACCAAATTGATGAAACGGGTTCAAAGCATACTTTGAGAAGAATGAAGATGAAACATTGATTAACGAATGAGTGATGACACCTAAAATAGGAATCATTCTCATGACATTTTTGCATCATAGTATGTTTAATTAGGAAGCATTTGACTCATTTCGATCATGGCATCCTAATTATTTGGCATAAGCATAAATCCCAGGAAATCAATTCTACAGGTGGATTCCCCAGCGGACAATATAGCAAGATTGATTGAAACCACAAATTTCAACAGATCTTATCTCCCTAAGCAGTAGTGGAGCAGATCGAAGACGACTCACCTTAATCCCCTAAGCAGTAGGGTAACAAGCTAAAAACAACAGATCTTATCTCCTTAAGCAATAGTGGAGTGGATCGAAGACTCGCCTTAATCCCCTAAGCAGTAGGGTAATAGGCTAAAATTACAAATCTTATCTCCCT
Source organism: Gossypium stocksii (assembly GCA_020496765.1). Lineage (NCBI taxonomy): Eukaryota > Viridiplantae > Streptophyta > Magnoliopsida > Malvales > Malvaceae > Gossypium > Gossypium stocksii. Next base: position 41,104,054 of record CM035623.1, read on the forward strand.
AAGCAGTAGTGGAGCAGATCGAAGACGACTCGCCTTAATCCCCTAAGCAATAGGGTAACAGGCTAAAATTACAGATCTTATCTCCCTAAGCAGTAGCGGAGTAGATCGAAGACAATGAGCCTAAACCCCCTAAGCAGTAGGACAACAGGCTAAAATTATAGATCTTATCTCCATGAGTTTGTAGCGAAGTAGATCGAAGATATTAGCATGGCGTCCCTGAGTTTGCAGGGAGCAGGTTGAAAAAAACAGATTTTGTCTTCCTGTGTTTACAGAGAAGCAGATTGAAGATATCAGCATGGATCCCTGAGTTTGCAGTGGAGCAGGCTGAAGATAGCAGATGTTGCATTCCTGAAGTTGCAGTGAAGCAAATTGAAGCCATCATACTTATGGTCCAATACCTCTGAAGTTGCAGATAGGTTAAATGCCATTTGAAGAGGATAAGGATCAAGAATTCAAGAGTCGGCGAGACAGGGCAAAATTGGTCCTTTTATAGTCTTTGCTTTATTCCTGTTACACAGCAATAAGCAAAGAGGGGCAGCTGTAGTAGCCCATTTTTGCCCTAGGCGCCGTAAGCTCGCAACAAAGAGCCCCATCAGCGCCCAATCACTGCTGCAATCCTCGCATCGTCGACCTGCAAAAGGAAAGAAGACCAGTAGAGATATCGAGAAAATGGCAAGAAATAAAATCCAATGCTGTAAACATTTATTTCTTTCGATTTATTTCGGCTATATAAACCCGAATACGAGCACTGTAATAGGGGGATACACGCATACAAATATACAGAGAAAGAAATAAAAACAAGTTTTTAAGAAAGGTGATTTTTATTTTTTTATTTTGCTTACTGTTTTTTTAATATACACAAATTTTTCTTTTATTTCTCCTTACGAATAATACTAAAAAGTAAAAAGGGAAATGTACGTTTCATTTTACGCCGGAAAAAATGAGGTTTTAAACCTCCGACAGCCATACATGACGGTTTGGAGGGTGGCGCTGGGCACGTGGGATGACCAACGACCGAGGTTGGCCGAACGGAGGCCAGAGCCCGGGGTTCCTCTTTTAGAGGATTTTTAGTTTTTTTTTCTAAACTCGGGTGTTAAAATGATTTTTAAGCCGAATTTTGACTTATATAACAATAATAAAACGGTATCATTTTGGCTTAATTCAATAAGCCTAAAACGACGTCGTTTCAAGGCATGACCCGCACGCGTGTGACCCGACCCGGGGAGGATCCGCATGTTTCTGTAAAAGGGGCAATTTGCCACTTCGATCTTTCTGCATTTTTATTATTTATAATTCAGTCCAATTACAACATTTCTTTATTTTTAATATTAGCTCTAAATATTTGCTTTAGTTTCAATTTAATCCCAAAGCCATTTTTAAACTTGGATAGAATGACGTCGTTTTTGGGAGTAGGGCAATTTGCCTAGTGAGTCCCTGACTTTTAGCACGTGTTCCCATTCGATCCTAAATTCAATTTTATTCGTTTTTATTTTTTTCCCACAATTTTATTGAAATTTTAATTTAATCCCTTTTTTAATTTTAATTCAATTTTATTATTATTTATTTATTTCAATACTTTGGTTTTTATTTATCTTAAGTTTTTTTTTTGTAAAATTATTTTCTTATACAATATTCTTACAAATTATATATATTATATATTATTTTAAACTTTATATATATTATATTGTATTTTAAATTGATTTAATAATGTAAAGTTTTTTTTTTATTTTTTAAATGTGTATACTATTTGTTTCTTAAAATTGTTATGTATTATATTTATTCTTTTTTTTTTTAAAAATCCTAAGTCTTATATTATTTATTTAAAATACATTAATATGTACAATACCTTAAATTGATTTAATAATACAAATTTTTGTATAAATATTACCTTTTTTTATATATTAAATTGTTATATACTATAATATTTCCCCCTTTAAAAGAATCCTAAGTTTCTTATATTTTCTTAAAACAACTTAATTATTTTATACATATATGTCCTTTAAAATATATTATTTGACATTTTTTTTTCCTAAAAAAATATCCATTTGATGTTTAAAATATTTCATTCATTTTTTCCTTTTTATGATTTTAAATTCATTTCTAAATTTTATTGTATATATTTCGTAGTTTGTTTTAGATTAGTTAAATCTTATTTATATTTTTTTACACTGGCATAATTATTTTATTACATGCATGATCTATTATTTTATGTTATCTTTTTATTTGTCCATATTTGTATGAAATGTTAATATATCTTATAATTTGTATATTGTCCTAATATTTATGCTTTGTAATATATTAATGTTGCATTTTTATCAAAACATTGTTTTAGAATTGATCCTATCTAATTATCAACTTTTCTATCAACAAATTGTTTCTTAAAATTAAGGCAATATTTGACATTTGGGATTTTTGAAAGAATCGTGTCCTAACTTACTAGACTTCGATTTCTTTCGTTAGCCCTAAACGATCAAGTACCCTTTTCAAATTAAAACGAATGATTTTCAAATAAAAGCTATCTTTGAAAATTTAAGATATAGCGTCCTAACTTACTGGATGTGATATTTAAATAAAAAACGGAGGATATTTAACGTTTTGGGAAATTTAAAGGGTCGTGCTCTAACTTACTAAGATTCGACCTTTTTTTATCCAAATAATTAAATGTCTCTTAAAAGAAACAATAAGTTTTTGAAACTAAAAAAGGATCAAACTAAAAAATATTTTTCAAATCTTCGACAATAGGACGTTTTATAATTAGTTTGGTACCAATTGTTGGGCGTTACGAGGGTGCTAATCCTTCCTCGTACGTAACCGACTCCCGAACCCGTTTTCTCGAATCTTCGTAGGCCAAAATCAATATTTTAAAAAGGTGATCTAATCACACCTAAAAAGATTGGTGGCGACTCCATTTTCATTTTTTTAAAGTCGACCCCGTTTTCTCAAACCCTAAAAATGGTTTCGATAGTCATCACCATCCCTTTGATAGTCGAAGCTATCATTTTTCATAATTTGATAGCCGAAGCCATCCCTTTTTATAATTCGATAGCTAAAGCTATCCCTTTTCATAGTTTGATGGTTGTCACCATCCCTTTTCATTGTTGATGGTCGTTACCATTCACCATCCCTTTTCATACTTTGACAGCCGAAGCTATCCCTTTTCATGGTTTGATAGCCGAAGCTATCCCTTTTTATTTGGTTGATGATCGTCGATAAGCCGTGGGATTTTTCCATTGAGATGAAAATTTATATTATAAAAATAATAGCATTTAAAATGTAATTTAAAATGCTATTTGAACGTGCGAACTTACCTCGACGATAAAACGTAGAAATGAAGTCGGTTAATCTGAAGCTTTCTCTTTGCCTCGGTCTAAAGCCGTACGAGGTCTATCTTGATCTAAATGAATAAGTTCAATCAATTTAATAACCATTCTATTCAATTCAATCCAAATTCATATTTTTGAAAAATTACCCTTTTGCCCTTAATGTTTTGATTTCTTTACAATTTAGTCATTAAGCTCATAAAATGAAATTCATGCAATTTTACCCCTACCCAAGCATAGCCGAATTTCATACAAGCTCATAGCAGCCCACACATTTCATTATTTCACAAAATACACCATGAATATTTCAAATTTTACAATTAAATCCCCAATTGACAAATTCATCAAAAATCACTTAACAAAAGTTGTTTATCTAACAACAAGATTTCATTTTCTACCATCAAACTTCACAAACAACATGGATTCATTCATGGAAAAACTTAAATTTGTTAACAGTTTTGCAAATTAGTCCCTGGGCTAGCTAGATTAAGCTACAACGACTTCAAAAATATAGAAATCATTAAAAACGAGACAAAAACACACTTGCATGCACAAGGAAGCAATGGCCAAATGAAAGAATCCTAAAAATGGCTTCTCTTTTTCTAATTTTTGGTCAAACATCACAAGGTTGAAGATGATACAACCATTATACACATTTTAATTTAAACATAATTATTTAATTACTTATTTAACCTTTGAAAACAATTGCATAATGTCCATAAATGTCCATTCAATTTTAAAATGGTCTAATTACCTCATAAACCCTCCAACCATTTAATATCATAGTGAATAGATCCCTTTAGCATGCAGAACTCAAGTTTTGCACCTTTTACAATTTAGCCCTTTTTATCAAATTAAGCATGTAAATGACAAAATTTCTTTATTAAATTTTTATACAACACTACTAACATGCTGTTGACATTAAAATAATAATAAATTAAATATTTTACATCATATTTATGGTCCCAAAACTATTATTCTGGTTTCACTGAAAACGGGCTGTTGCAAAAATCATTCAATTTAATCGGAGTCTCACATCGGCTCCTCAACCATTGGCTTCTTCCCATTGCCTCGATCTCAGCCCGTAGATGTCTTGGTAGCCCTCCTACGCAAAGATTGGGTTGGTTAAGTTGGCTCAGACTGTGGATGGAAAGATCCTTCGTCCATGGACATTTAGGTACTACCTCATAGTTGTAGGTTGGGAAAGGTCCATCATCATCATCTCCCTCATTATCGTCATCGTCATTTGCTTCCTCTTCTCCCTCCTCGGTCTCATATGGTGGTGGGAAGGGCATATACATGTTGGGCGATGGATTTGGCACTCACGTACCAAATCGATGTGCATAGTTGATGTCCAATGGGGTTATCTCTTGCATCCATCATATCGCCCACTCCATATCCAATAAATCTATCAATCCCATCAACAAGGGCTCCTTAGCTTTGCTCTTCCTCTTCGAGGTCGGTGGAACATCCATCTTTTCCTTTCTCCGTTAGTTCCACTCCTTCACCTGTTTTCTTTGAAGTTCGTCGAATTGACTGGACATATTGCTGCTGAGCACATTCTTCAACGACATTACAAATTGTTTGATAGGTGACATGGGAACCTTCGTTCATTTTCATAAGGTCATCACTAGGTGAGGAAAGTATATTCTCCATTTTTGGTCGCTAATACACTTTAGCATCGATTGGTAGATCCAATGGCCCACACAGACCTGCTTTTTCTGCAAAATGGAGTCAAGCAAAACCACTCTAAATGCGGTGACGTGAGAGACATTTTGAGTAGGGGAGATGTGGGTGCAAATAAATTACATCCACATCTTGGCCGTCAGAAACATTATGGCCTGATTAAACTTGACAGGGATGTTGATACTATCTTGGCGAGTCCACTCGCCCTACCCCTGTGTCATATATCTTAAAATGACATCCATATCGATATCCCTATACCACTTTAAATCGATAGAATCTAGGGGTGAGCAAAACTTGATTCGACTCGAAAAAATTAAAAAAATTCAAATTTTGAGTTAAACGAATCGAGTTATTCGAGTCAACTCGAATTTTTTTCGAATTTTGAGTTCAAATTGAGTTGAGTTTTCAAATTCGAATAACTCGAATAATTCAAATAAATCGAATATCAAACTATAATATTTTACATTTTTACCCCAAACACCCAAACCTTTTTACTTTTCCCTCAAAACTTTTACTCCTTCCCACTTTCCCCCCAAAACTTTTACTCTCCTCCCATCCCAAACCCCCATCTACCCAAAATCTATTTCTCACCAAACTTTTATTCTCCTATTTACTTTTCCTCAAAATTTTACTCCCCAAAACCCTCAAAACTTTTTATTTTCCCCCAAAGTTTTTACTCCCTCCCACTTTCCCCTTAAAACTTTTACTCCCTTCCCCCAATCTACCCCAAACCCATTCCCCCTAATTTTTTTTAATATTTTCCCTCCAAAATTTTACTCCCCCTATTTACTTTCCCTCAAAATTTTACTCCCAAAACTTTTTATTTTCCCCCTAGAATTTTATTTCTCACCATTTACTCGCAAATAAAAAATCAAAATTATCCAAAAAAAAACCCCTAAACATAAATTGTAATATTTTATTTATATCTACTATTTATATTATTAAATTAAATTTCACATTTTATATTATTTATATTATTAAAATTTTTAGTCATATTGAATATTTATATTAAAATTGAACTATTAATGATGCCATAAAATATTTGTGTTAAAATTTTATATTGGTATCAATTTCACATTTTATCTTTAAAATAACTTTTATTAAAAAAATCACATTTTTAAATTTAATATATTTTTAATCCCAAAATACATAGTGACAAGAATCTGAAGATAATTGAAACAACTAAGCAAGCCAAAAAGCTAACCCATATACAAAAGATTAATAAATAAATTATGAGGTGATGAAAGTTAATAAAAAATTTGATTACGGTGAACAAATTTATTATGGTGGGGTGACAGTGGTTACAAGAACCCAAAATTATTTTTTAAAATTTAAACTGAACAAATATATTCGATTCGATTCGAATTCCATTTTACTGGACTCGATTCGAGAAAATTTCAAATCAAATTAGGATGATAAAATATGATTCATCAACTCGATTAACTTAAAATTTTTTCATTCGATTTGATCGAACGTTCACTCCTAATAGAATCTAAAAACCCATAGGCATAATACGGAGCATCATAATATAAACAAATTTCTCAGGGTGTGACTAGTACCTGTTTACCCTGAACGGTTACATAACTAAGATTATCACTTTCAAGAAGAGATTGAAAAGTTGGCAAGACAAGCACATTTGAGTTTGAAAATTTGAAGTAGACTGCAAGTCTTGTTGTTCAATTCCAGATTAAGATTCTTTCTAGGTAAGTTAAAATTACATTGGTCTGGTCCATTCATTATTCATCAAGTTTTTCCATTCGGGGTTGTTGAACTTCACATTAAGAGAGGTAATTTCAGAGTTAACGCTCAATGCTTGAAACCTTATTGGAGGGATAAAATTGAGCAGGCTAAAACCTCGTTCATTTTATCGAATTCCTAAATTTTTTCATTCTTCTTTTCAAATAAATGACTTAGGCTATATTTTTTGGATTAATATGTGAAAATAAATTCTGTCTAGGAGATTGGAACTTAAGTGAGACCGCTTATGACCCCTTCAATTTTTCCTGGGAATTGATTTTAACATAATCTTTTGAGAAAATATTTCCTAAGTGAAAAAATAAAATTTTAATTTGTTGAATAAAAGGGTAGATTTTGACCCAAGTTTTAGTTTTCTACTCAGTTTTCAAATTAAATTTAAGTTCAGGTACTTAATTGAATTATTTTAAATAATTAGCTGTCCTTTTTGTAAATATTAAAATTGACTGTCTTTTCTGTAAATATTTTTAAAAACAACTAAAATAAAGGTTTTTAATTTTTATTTTTAATAAATATGATAATAACAACTAATATATATTATATATTATAAAATATATATTAATTTTTATTAACCTTATGTCGAAACCATTTTTATTTGAAAAACGGAGATCGACTTTAAAACGAATAATGGAGTCACCACCAATCCTTTTTGTTTAGGTATGATCGGGTCACCTTGAGATTAATTATTTTAATAAAATATTTTGATTTATTAAAACAATGATTTTGGTCTACGAAATTTGAGAAAACAGATTCGGGAGTCGGTTACGCACAATAAATGATTAGCATCCTTGTAACGCCTAAAATTGGTACCTAATTGATTAATTAATGCCTTAATGTTGAAACTTTGAAAAGATTTTAACATACGATCCTTTTTATTTAAAATATGCTTGAATAAATCGAAATGGATGTTAAGACCCTCTTGTCCCGAAGTAATAAAATATCACATCCAGTACGTTAGGATATAATATTTTAAACCCTCGAAACTAAGCTTGTCCTTTGATCTTCAAAACTCATGCATTCAAATTCTAAAAGGATATTCAATTATTTGGGTTAAAAGAGAAAAAATCAAAACCTAGTAAGTTAGGGCACAGTTTCTCGAGTTTCCTAAACACAGAATATTGCCTTTATTTTTAAAAGTTTTCTTTTTGAATTTGGGGGAAAATTGATGCAATATTAAAACGATGTATAAATAAAACATTGATGAATAACAACAATATGAAAATACAGACAAACAATTTATTGAACACATAATAGCAACAATCACATAATATTCATTATCTAAGAAGCTAACATCAATAATAAAAAACAAATGGATTAAAAAAAAGGACATATATAACAATTTTAAAATACAAAGCGAATTGAAATAGAATGTTGTAATAGGCCAATTTAGCCCGAATCCATACAAAAAAATAATAAATGCAAAATAATAAAACAAAGTCCAAGTCCAGTCCAAAATTACAAATATATCATTTGGCCCGATCGAAATGGCCTATTACTTGAGAAGACTGAAGGTCCATCTACAAGCTTAACGCATATGGAAACATAATCTTCAAGGATATGCAATCTTAAATATGATATGCAATCTTAGATATGATATGCAATCTTAGAAGATATGATTTTGTAATCTTAGAGATTTAATTTGTAGATACCCTTTAATCTTAGCCGTTGATGTAATTGATCTGTACCGTTGGATTTGGGGAGGCTCAACTATAAATAGAGGCCTCTCCCTTCATTGTAAATGCCTTGAGTTTTGGGAGCAATAAGAGTTCTTGAGAGCATTCACTCAAATTTCTCTCTCTCTTGCGTTCTTATTTTCTGTGGCTTGTTCTTATTTTGTTCTTCGTTCATCTTCGTTTTTTTTTAGTTGCTTTCATTTGAGTTGGATTTTGGTGGAGGAATTTCGTTGAATTCTCATATTGTGAGAGTTAGGTTGACTTAAGCGTTTTTTTTAACTTTTTTTTATTTATCCATTTAATTATTTAGTCATTAATTATTATTTTTATTCGTTTATTTATTCATCAACTTTCTTATTTATATATTGTTCATTCATTTAACCATTCTTATCATTCTTTTATTTTCTTCCATTAATTATATATTAATTCTTTATTTTTATTATTGTTATTAATATTATGTCACACATGTTTTTTTTAAAACTCGTTTTATATATCATCCATTTAAAATTGTTTGATTATTTGCTTTAATTTTTTTTTCATATATTATCAATTGTAAATTTTTTATATACCATCTATTTATATACCATTTATTTTTAAGATGTTTTGTGTATAACTTGTTCTAAATTCCTTATTACACAATATTTATTTTTAAACTCATTTATATATTATTACTTTATATATTACCTATTTTCATTTTACATATATTATTTATTCTAAACTTATACATATATTACCTTTATATATATAATTTATTTATTGATTTGTATATTGTTGATTTCAAATTTCTTTTTCCCTTATTATTCATTTTCAAATTCATTATTTTCAAATTTGTTTACATTTTAAATTTGTTTTAATAATGCATTAATTTTCCCCTAAATTCAAAAAGAAAACTTTTAGAAACAAAGACAATATTCTGTGTTTGGGAAACTCGAGAGATCGTGCCCTAACTTACTGGGTTTTGATTTTTCTCTTTTAACCCAAATAATTGAATATCCTTTTAAAATTTAAATGCATGAGTTTTGAAAATCAAAAGACAAGCTTAGTTTCGAGGATTTAAAATGTCGTGTCCTAACGTACTGGATGTGATATTTTATTACTTCGGGACAAGAGGGTCTTAATATCCATTTCAATTTATTCAAACATTTTTTAAAAAAAATCAAAAGACAAGCTTAATTTCGAGGATTTAAAATGTCGTGTCCTAACGTGCTAGATGTGATATTTTATTATTTCGGGACAAGAGGGTCTTAATATCCATTTCAATTTATTCAAACATTTAAAAAAAAATCAAAAGACAAGCTTAATTTTGAGGATTTAAAATGTCATGTCCTAATGTGCTAGATGTGATATTTTATTACTTCGGGACAAGAGGGTCTTCCATTTCAATTTATTCAAACATTTTTTAAAATAAAAAGGATCGTATTTTAAAATCTTCTCAAAATTTCGACATTAAGACATTAATTAATCAATTAGGTACCAATTTTGGGCGTTATGAGGGTGCTAATCCTTCCTCGTGCGTAACCGACTCCGGAACCCGTTTTCTCAAATTTCGTATACCAAAATCATTGTTTTAATAAAACAAAATGTTTTTATTAAAATGATCAATTTCAAGGTGACCCAATCACACCTTGAAAAAAAGATTGGTGGCGACCCCATTTTCATTTTTAAAAGTCAATCCCGTTTTTTTTAAAAAAAAAAAGGTTTCGACACATGTAAAAACAAATTAAAAATGATAATAAATAAGTTCAAAATAGTAATGTGAAAAGAGAATCTAAAAATCAATAAAGTACCAAAGTGATACAAAAAACAGATGATATATGAAAAAATTTAAAAATAAATAATATATGCAAGTTTAAAATAAACAATATATAAAAAACTTAAAATAGATAATATTCGAAATAATTTAAAATAATATAACATAAAGCAATTTTAAAAATAAACATTATATAAAACAATATAAAATGAATTATATATATATATATATATATATATATATAAAAGATGGTTTAAAGTAACAATTTAGAAAAAAGAAAAAAAACTTAACCATAATAAAACTATTTAAAATAAGTGATGCAAAAATAGTAAAATAAAATAATTTAAAATAAATCTTTAATACAAACCTGAAATAAAAAAATAAAATACGAATTTGCAATAAAAGGTGAAAATAAAATAAATCTATATATATATATAAATGAGAAGTAATTAAATAAACGAAAAAATACAAAATGTTAAATAAATCAATTTAATAATAATAAAAACAATAATAGTCATAGCAACAACAACAATAATAATAAATATAACAAATATAATAATAAGTAAATAAGCATAGAAGGAAAATTAAACAATGCCAAAATAAAAAAGATCTAATTGTGATTTAACTAAAATTAACAAGAAAAATTAAAATGAAATAAAAAGGTAATCAAAGGGCTGGAATGTAACGCGTGAAAACAAGAAAGGACCAAGGGAAGAAATATCCCCTGTCCTTTAAAACGGTATCGTTCGGCACCTTTAAAAAAATCAAAATTGGTCTAAGGACTAAATTAAAACGCAATAAAAATATGGGTCCAAATTTATAGAAAGTAAAAAGTAGCAAAAGGGACCAAATCAAAACAGCTTAAAAAGGCGGAAGGGCTAAAAGCGCAATTAGCCCTTCCTCAGAAAACGCACGGATCCTCCCAAGGTCGGGTCACTCATGCGGGTTGGCCAATGAAATAACGCCGTTTTGGTGTTTAAATTTTGGCTCAAAAGGACGCCGTTTTATACCCCTTATTTAAGCCAAAACTTTCTTTAAAAAAATCATTTTAAACATTTTCTAAAAAAAACAAAACTTCTTTTTCTTTTTCTCTACAGCAGGCCTCTCTCTAGTCAAAGTTTCGGCGAGGCACCATCGCACGCGCCGCTGTATACGGTTTTCGGAAGTCTGAAAAGCCCCTCTTTTGCAAGCAAATCGAAAGGTAAATCTCCCTTTCTCTTTTTTATATTATAAAATGAAATAAACAAAAAATAAAATAAAATAAAACAAGTAAAAATCATTGGAATCTATATTTGTTTCAACCTTTTTGGTTTTTTCGATTTACTCTGCTTTTAAAAGAAAAACTAATGAAATAAATGAACAAAATGCAAAAATCGATGGAAAAATAAACTCTTGAAACCTTGTTTTGCTTGTATTTCAATTGATATTTTCGTGTGTATCCAAAAAGAAAAAGCCCTTTTTACACTGTAATTTTCAGGCTTTTATAGCCGAAATGAAAAGAAAAAATCCTCAATTTGCTCCTCTTTTCCTCTTTTTCTCCCTATGTTTATCATTTGTAGGTACAAGGGCGATGATGGCGCATATGGAGGGGAACGGCGGTGGCAACTCATGCAACCACTAGGGTTTTTTGTTTTGTTGAATGTTTGTTGGGTTTTGGGCCAAAATCTAGGCTTAGGGTTTTTAATTAATTGGGTTGATGTAATTGGGGTATGGTTATTGGGTTTTAACATGCAGGCCCGTTTGGGCTATTGTACATTTTTTTTAGTTTTTTAATTGTTGTATGGGCCCGGGCTAAATTGGCCCATTACACCTTATATAGGATTAGAATTATCTATTATTTTATCATTATTTTACTTAAGAGTTTTATTTTTAAATAAATAAGATAACAACAAATAATATATTAATATATATCTTTAGTATATATTAATTGTTATTGTCTTTATATAGCATTAGGAGTTGTGCTATTTTATTACTAATTTTCTTTAGAATTTGAGTTAAACTCTCCATTTCTTCCACTTTAAATACCACTACCTTCCTTGCCTATTAACATCACTTTCAGCGAAACCTTTCTTCCCTTTTTCCACAGTCGCACACCATACCTTCCAACTCCCTACAACCGTCGGCCACCCTTTCAACCAGCAGCAATCGTGCGCCCTTCACACCAACCAACAGTCGACGTACAAAGCATAACTAGCACCTAGTTGTGGACGCACCTGCTCTCTTGTGCGCCTCTGCTCCTTGCTCACCACCCATACGCTTCCTTGCTCCCTTTGAACCATGCCACCATCGCAACTTGCTGCAGCCATCAAGTCACCAATCAATCACCCTCCAACCAACCCTAAACCAACACTATTAGCTTCACTCTCTTTATTTTTATATTCTTATTAAATTTTTTCAAAGGTGGTAAAGAAATTTCTTTCCTAAATTTTAATTTCATTTAATTATTTAACTTTTCAATTTTATGAATTGTTAATATTTTATACTAATTAAATTTTGGGAAAATATTATCTGTTTCAATCTTATGTGATGTTCAGGTTAAATCATGCCTCGCAAAAGAACTCGTGCTTCTGTCCAAGTTGAAGAACCACAAAACAAATTTCATTCTGAAGAAGCCAAAGCAAGATATGAAAGTATCTTTAAAAATCAACAAATGCTTCCGGAGAAAGGTTTCACGTTGAAAGAAAATGACTATACTAATTTCATGGCAGGTATTCGACAAGCTGCTAAATCTTTAAACTATGAGAAAAGACCTAGTGCAGATGAAGGGTTACTCTATAAATTTTATGCAAATTTGACCTCAAGCGAATTAACAGAAGTCTCTATCCGAGGAATCAAGGTACCAATAAACTCAAATTGTAACAACAGGTTTTTGGTTAGATCGGAACAGTGGTTTTGGAACCATAAATCTGAGGTCAAAATAATTATTTTATTATTATTTTAATGTCTACAGTATGATAGTATAAAAATTTTGTTAAGAGATTTTACTGTTTGAGTGCTCAATTCGATAAAAAGGACTAAATCGCGTGTAAAAGTTGAGTTCTAATAAATAAAGGTGTCTAATATCTATAGAGCTTTAAAGTAAAGGTCCTTATGTGGTAATTAGACCATTTTTATAGTGAGTGGATATTTATGGACATGATTTATGTGATTTTAAATGTTTTATAATAAGGTTAATAAAGTAAATTAATAAATAAACTAAAGTAAAATAACATAAAACAAAGTGTTCATCTTTTTAGTACATCCCTCCCACCAAAATTGAGAAACAAAAACCTCCATGGATGCTTTCTAGGGTTCGGTCATTTGGTAGCTCATTTGGTGAGTGATTTTCATCTCTTTTTTTAATGATTTCTATATTTTTGAGATCGTTACAACTAGGTCTACCTAGCCTAGGGACTAATTTGAGAAACTGTTAAAAGTTTAGGATGTTGCTATTGATGAATATGTGTGAACTTTAATATTTGATGATAGATTGTGAATGTTTGAAGATAGTTAAACAAGTTTTGTAAAGTGACTTTTAGTGAAAATATTAATTTGGGGTTAAATTGAGAAAAATGAAAATTTTGTGGTTAAAATGTGAAATAAATGGAAAATATGGCTTGCTAGGGACCTATATGAAATTCGGTTAGCATGGGTTGAGCTTGAATTGCATGAATTTGTATTTTTATGTGATAAGGACTAAATTGTAAAGAAATTAAAATATTATGGGGAAAATATAATTTTGCCAAAATGTATATGTAACACCCCTAACCTGCATCCGTCGCCAGAATGAGTTACGAGGTATTAACAGACAATCACAAATATACTATACTTAAAACTCCACTGCTAAACAATTGTAACTTAAATAATCAATTTAACATCTTTCTCGATCATGTCATAATGTTTTAATCAAACACATGTCTGATATAATTCAAAAACTAACAATGTTAAATGTATCATTTTGCCACATAACATAAGCACATATCAAGTCATTACAAATATTTCAACCAATTAATACAAGCATGAATTATAAATAAAACACACATATATATATATATATATATATATATATAATATATATATATTACTTATCCAAAATTTATGTATGCATTCGGCATTATTATATAAATATAATATAATTATAAACAACCTAAAACAAATAATATTGATATAATAATCATTACTACATGTAAATTATAAAATAATAATAATACACCACCTTAGAAAATTTACTAACCACTTAACAATTTTTAAGGGTACATGAAATGGTAAATTTCTCAAAGCACAAATATCTTAGCATAAGTACTAACTTTGCATGCAAACAAACATGTCTTTATTAACTTAAAATCACTATTCATTTGGTCAATTTAAAAGCTTTAGGCGAATATGTAATTGCTTCTTACCATGCCACTTCCAACTTTATTTCATTACTAAACAAATATGCAATTATACATGGAAACATACATAAACATAATATAATTTGCACTCTCTCTGTCTCTCTCTCTCTCTCTATATATATATATAAAATGCATCAATCATATATATATCATATCTAGATATGTATGACTTCAAAGCTAAATCAAATAGAAAATCATTAAATCATACCACCGAATCTCAAATTCATTTTATAATCATATAAATTAATCAATCTATCCCAATATAAATTATAAATGCCGAAACAATACACTGCCACAAGTAGCTCTCATCAACCTAGTTTATGAAATTAAAATTCATTTTCAAAACATACTTAATATATCAACTCATTACATATTATAATTAAATACTTCCAAACATAACATAAACCATAATTTAATAAACATTTACACAACCATTAACTCGGCTATTTCAAACCAAATTTCATATAAACATATCAAATGCATTTTTTTTTATAACTATGTTCAAATTTTCTATTTCTAGCCGTACCTATTGATCAAATTTCAACAATGATACAAGCATCACTTAACCCATTTAACGCATACCAAATGCCTAACATACATCCAACTCTTAACTCGTTTCTAAGCCAAATTATAAATCTATACATAATACCAAGCATAACATTATAAAACATACCTTTAAAATGAGTTAAAACACAACCAGCTTTACAAAACATTGATATCATAATTAAGCCATTTTCGCATGACTTAGATATATACATACCTAAGTTCAAACATATTAACTAGTCTATACATACCATAGGTTCAAATTCAAACTTTTAAAAGTACCAAAAATTAGACGATAGTGTGGATGACTTCGCCGACGATCTCCGAGCATGTAACGACCTCCAAAATCTATAGAATAATTACGAAAACATGAACAAAGTAAGCTAACTTAGCTTAGTAAGCCTTAAGCAAAATAAACAATTAATGCATAATAACATCTCAAATATTAATCAATTCAATTAACTAAATCAATTTATGAGTTAGTAATCACATATAATTTCAAACTTATAATTCCATACATATATAGCATACACTTTCATAGATAAATTTCATCTTGGCCGAATATACATGTATACATCATCAATATATTCTCCAATTCCAAAGTCATATTGTTTTATATAACCGAATACACATATGCATTTCATATACATATACTCATCACTCAAACTTTAACTTCACATATTTATACTACTATAAGGCCGAATATACTTCTCATATTTACATCTATACTTACCACAACTTCATGAATTATTTTTATCAAATATCAAGTAATCAACTTACCCTATTTTCAAATACGTAACCAACCATCACGTACCTGATCACTTTAGCTCGTTTAATATATTCAATTACCACATCGGTAATAAGTCTTTTAGGCACAAGCCTGATACGACACACCGGCACAAGGCTTGCTAGGCTTAAAGCCTAATTTAATACACCAGCATAAAGCTTGCTAGGCACGAAGCCTGGTTTAATTCACCAGCACAAGGCTTGCTAGGCCAAAGCTGGAATATCACTATTACAAAGTTGTCTTATACATAATTCATATATTAAAAATCTTAGCTATTCCTTAAAGTTCATACAGACTTTAAAATGTCATAACTCAGTCGAATTAAACTCAAATACATTATTTCCATGCATAACCACATTCGACCACCTCAATTATAAATCTATAAATTTCAAAACAGCATATTAAACTAATTTACAGTAAAAAATTAACGATGTTTAATTACTTATAGACTTACATTGGGTATTGACGAACGGTATAGAACGACTATTCAACTATTTTTGTTTTCCCTCAATCCAAGTCTGATTTCTTTTGTTCTTGATCTATACAATTTCAAATTAAGCTCATTCAAACACAATTACATTCAATTTAATCCAAAAACACATAAATGGGAAAATTGCCATTTTACCCCTAACATTCACACTTTTACAACTTAGTCCAATTTGCATAAAACACAAAATACACAAAATCTCAATACCACATGCTTAGGCTTAATGTTCATCATATTCATTTAAATCCATACATTTCATTTATTTTGCATTTTAGTCCCTCAATTTATTATTTTTACAATTAAACTTTAATTACTCAAATTCATCGAAATCTCCTTTACAAAACTTGTTAATCTATCACATATATTTATTTTATAACATCAAACAACAAAAATAACAAGCTTTCAACAATGGCAAAATGCAAAATAATCATCAAATTTAAAAATTGAAACATGGGCTTTGACCATTTCATAGCATCGATTACAAAAACGTAAAAATGATAAAAAACCGAACAAATTACATACCTAATTTGAAGAACACAAGGGCCGAACCTTTAAAACTCTTTCTTTCTCTTTTTCTTTGTTATATTCGGTCAAAAAGATGAACAATGCATGGATGTTTTAATTTTTGCTTTATTAAAAAAAACATATTATTCCATAAATTTCCCTATTAACCTTTAACTTAAAAATATAAAATTATTATATAATAAGGCCACTACCGTCCATTGCATAATTACAACATAAATACCTCCATTTATAAAGACAACAACAATTTGGCCCTTTCCTATTTAACCATTAAATTTTCATTTTACGCGATTAAGTCCTTTTTATTAAATCGGCACTCAAACAATAAAATTAAAGCATGAAAATTTTAAAGATATAAATTCACACATAATAAACATAGAAAATAATTTTTAAATATTTTTTGACTAGGATTCGTGGTCCCGAAACCACCATTCCGAATAAGGTCAAAATCGGGCTGTCACAGTATAAATTGAGTTAAATTGAATAGAATGAATAATGAATAGATTAAATTTGATATTATATAGATCAAGAAAAGTAAAGATCAGAATTAGATTGGGGAAAAGGCATGGTTGTCGAATAGTCGATAGTTTTCATTCGCGCTATATCGAGGTAAGTTCGTATAATTAGAGTTGAATATTTATATGTGTGCTTATTTGAAATGAATGTTTGTGAATTAAGAAAATAAAGTACAAGATCATTGAATGCCTAAATGATGAAATCCAAGTATTACCGAGCCCCGTTTAAACCTTAGGAATTTGTAAGATACGAGTGGCATGTCACTAGGGTCACCTATTTGGTTGAGATCCTGCATTTGTTGTGAACTCACCACAGCTCGTATGAGCTTACCGATATCTCAGCTCATAAGAGCTTACTGTTTCTTAGCTCATTAGAGCTTACTGTTACCCCAGCTCAGGTAGAGCTTACTGTTATAGCTCGAAAGAGCATATATGTGCAGGAATTGACGAATTACCGATTTGTACACTTTAGGTGTACCACTCATGTATCTATCAATATTCTAAGTGGTTCAATGGGCACAAATCTGTTACGAGTTATATGAGTTGCTATGAACTAGCATAAAAGTTATATGAATTATATGAAATGGATATTATATGATATAGTGAAGTATAAATGGAAAGATATAACCACATGAAGCTTGAATGATCATTTAATTCATTCATATTGAATTGATAATTATATGTGTATTACATGACTAACCGATTGATGAATTCATGTGTTTAGGCCATTTGACAATAAGAATTGGATTACTATGTTTATTTATAACTTGTGAATAAATAGTGAGTTTAATTCTTTATTATACGAGCTTACTAAGCCATAAAGCTTACTTTGTTTTTCTTTTCTATGTTTTATAGTAATTTGGAAGCTTGCAGGATTTGGAAATCATTAGAAATTGCATCACACTATCTATATTTGACACCATTAGCAAAGGTATGGTTTTATTTTATTCGGTTCAGTCTTATTGTAACACTCCAAAATAGGGCCTAGGAGTTTTAGGGATATATTAGGAATTATAGCCTTAGAGTGCTTGGAATTTTTGTGACATGGTATACCGGTAATATTTTCGATTATGGTTTTTAGAAAATTGAATCAATTTTTGAAAAGGTGTTTAAAAGACCATTAATTTTGAAATAAGGACTAATTTGTAAAAGGGTCTAAATTGTGAGTTTTTAAAGGGCAATTAAACCAAAACATTAAAAACACCTTATTTTTCCCTCCATCTATATTAAGGTCACGATAGTTTCTCCTTCATATTTTAGTGTTGCCGCCTTTTGAGTTTCCTAAGAAAAGTTCTTCCAATTTTGATTCCTAAACTCTATTCCTTTGATTCCTATCATCTTCCTAGTGATAAACCTCTATAAAAGTTAAGAGAAACACCCGAAAACACCATAGTTTTCACCATTGTCAACTTTTGGGTTTTCAATCAAACACTTAGTTTTTCATCAACTAAGGTAACGATTCAATTCCTAATTAGTTTTAAAAGATATCTGGTCCTTTAAACAGAATTTTTAGCCATTAAATCACATGTTTTAAATAAAAGCTGAAAATTAGGTCGTCAATGGTGGATTTCAGGACGTTGGGTAAAAACGTGGTTTCAAAGTGTTTTTTAATTAGTTTTGACATGATGAAGAGGTTTCTAAACTTGTTTTGAAGTTTTGATAAAGATTTTTTTAGTTTTAATAAATTTTCAGAAAATAGACATAAAACATGTTGAAAAAGTTGATACCATGAATTGAGTATTTTATTATAGTTTAAAGGTTAGAAATTAGTTGTAGGTGATTAAATAGATGAACGAAATCGGTTTTAGGCAAAAAGATTAAGTATAGACCAAGATATTCAAATTTAAAGCTTTTTATGTTAAAGGTTTTGGTTACATGAGAACTTAGTTTGGGCTTATATTTTTTATTGGTTGTGGTGTGTCCTTGGCTGATTTTTGAATGTATTGTTGTGTGCATTTATTGTGTTGAAGTTCTGGATTGCTAAGACCATCCACGAGTTAGGAAGGTATAGATTGAGCTTTCGGCTTTTCGACGAAAGCATATTGGTGAATGTTTGGAATAATTGCTTGTAGACACGAGCCATATGTATTTGGGAATTGAGTAGTGGCCTAAAACCCTACTCTAAATTTTGAGTGTAAGCTTTCTCATACCTATGTTATCTTGTGAACTATGTGCTTATGCATTTGTGAATATGTGAATTGAGATGAGATGCTATAACATGTGATATGTGGTTATGATAACTGTTGTGAAAGTGCCAATGCATAGATGTTATGTATATGTTACATGTTAAGGATAGTGTTTTGCTAAAAATGAAAATATGCAGTGATAGTGCACGAATAATCGGTAAGTGATATGTGTTTGATTTCAGATATTTTGGCTTTGTGATATTAAAATCATTGGATATAGCTAGCATGCCATAGAGTTGTTGGTACTCACCTATATTTACAGTGATTTTAGGTGTTGAGGCCCTAAAAAATGTTGGAGGGATAAGGGAATGCGAGATAAGCCCCATTCAATGGGACATGCGAGGGGAAATAAGGAGAGTGTTAGCTATATGCTTCACTTATAGGATATGTTCGACTCTATGAGTCATTTGGTGAGATTGGAGATCTGTGTATCCGATGTGTAGCGGTAGTGCCAATTTATCATTATACGTGATTGTATGAAATGTGCTACATGATTAATGGAATATGTGTTATATGATATATACTTGAATGAGTTCGTAAATTCTATTTAAATGAATTAATAGATAGTGCATGAATAGGTATTATATGATACTAGACATAAGAACCTTGTATTTGTATTTATATAAGGTTGTGTTGTGGATACATGATGACATGTTTGCATAGTGATTATTCTAATCATTCATTAAGCTTGTTAAGCTCACCCACTCCTTTCTTAAACCATATGCAGATTAGTGACGTTTCGATGTGGGTAGTGTGGTTTTTCTGAGGAAATGATCCAAGGAAGGCTTGTTAGTATTTTGTAGGTGTTCATTATTTATTTATTTACGTTTTGGGGAATAAGGCAATATGGTAGACTTGTTTATAGCCATGTTAGTTCTGAACATTGTGCTAGTTATTGCTTTTGTGCTTTTGTTTAAGAGGCTTATGAGTTATAAATATGCTTAGGTTTATGAACATTAATGACGACATGATGTTTCTTGCTTGGACACGTTTCTGACATTTTGAACTATTAAATTTAGTCGTTTGGATGATTATTTATCGAAGTATTTGATTCATGATGTTTAGGACTTTTCTATGCTGTATTTTTATGGTCTAAGGTAGAGGTATTGATAATCGAGTTTTAAAAATGATACCTCTGTGTTTTGAAACGTGTAAGGAAGTCAGAATAGAGATTTAGTATCAATACCTTTACTTAAGTATCGATACTCGGGGTAAATATATTGATACTCTATGGCAGGCACCAATAATTTTTAGTAGTATGATTTTTGAGCGAGAAACAAAATGGAAGTTTGGCATTAATTTTCCAGGTGGTATCAACACCACTTAAAGAAAATATCGATACCTTAGGGTTAGTGTCAAGACCTATGTGATTGTCTTGGAAATTTTGCTAAGTGGTCCAAAAGCTTAAAATTTTAAGACGGTTAGTTACATTGATGTGTGCCTAGCATGTTGTAATGATGATTAATGCATGAATGTCTTAAAAACCTGTGCAAATACGAAGAATAACATGTGTCATCTTGAACATAGTGAATACTGTAATGTACAAGTAGTGAAACGGTAGTGTGGTATCTTTATATTCAGGCTTGGCGATTGGACCGGGTATAGGGTACTACATTTATGCCTATCTCACATGGGACTATGATTTCAGTAGAATGAATGGTCTTGTTATACTCAATTATGACAACACAGTTCATTGATGTGGGAAAGATCATTCTAAGAGAAATTCGAAACTGTGCTTGTGACAGCCCTAATTCGACCCTAGTCGAGAAGTGGTTTCGGGACCACTAAACCGAGTCGCAAAAAATAATTAAATGTTAAATTTCATGCTTATTATATGTGAAAATGCATGTGTGAAAATTTCATGTGTTGATTTTGTCATTTGAATGTTAAATTAATTAAAAAGGACTTGTGTGAGAACTTTGAAAATGTGTTAAGTTATTTTTGTAATGGCCTAATATTTTATGGTTTAAAGACATGAGGATTTGCATGTCAATTTACCACTTTTAAGATAGTGGCCGGCCATGTTGATAAGTGAATTAAAAATGTATGCATTTTATATATATATATATATGCATTATAAATAGTAATAATAATTTTATATTATGAATTATAATATGTCATAAAATGAATATAATAAAGTTAGTGGGTGATATGAACAAGGTGAGATTTCTTTACTCTTGTTTTAGCCGAACCTAAAGAAAGAAAAAGAGAGGGAATAGCTTAAGCATATTCGGTCACTACATAGCATGATTTAAGGTATGTTTCATGTGTTTTCTTCAAATTCTTGTGAAAATTGAATTAGTTACTTAGTTCCCTACATAGCCCATGTTAAAACTTTGGTTTTTGGTTAAGGAATGAGCATTCGGCCATTTGCTAGAATTGCTAATTCGCTGAAGGTTGGATGTTTGTGTTATGAAATGAATTTATGTGATTAAAATTTAGTTACATGTTGCTATAGATGAATAATTAAGCAAATTGTATTGAGACATGATGGTGAGATGTAAGAATTTTATTTTGGTAGTAAATGCATATTCGGCCATGAATTGGGTGTGTTTCTTGATGAGATTTGATGAATTTTGTAATAAGAGTAATAAAGAATGAACGTGAGTTGATTTTGAAATGTATGCTAAGTGTGAGTGAATTGATCAAAATTGACTTTTGGCCATGGTGAATATCCATGATGAAATAATGTTAAATGCTTTAAATTTGTATATATATATATATATTGATAATTCGGTTTGATGATTGGATGTTTAAAACCTTTGGAAAATTTTTAATGCACAACCTTTGTTACACATGTGCCTACGATTTGATAATATTATTCATGAGTATAAATATAAGATTTATGTTCTATAAAAGGGTTATTATGCATCGGGCTATTGGTATTTATATGTGAAAATTTGCATATTGAATTGAAGTGCCGTATGCCTTGTGTATAAAATGGTTTGCATTTTGATTATAAGTGGTTGATATGTTCATGAATTTATATAGCCGAACTTACATATGTGAAGTTAAAAGAAAATAATTCAGTTAAGTAATTTAATCACGTTGATTTGTTTAAATAAGCTCAAGAGCATCAAGGTCAAAGGTTGGATAGGGGAAAAGAAAAAGTGGTCGAATAGCTAATCTGCAATCGTTCGGAGACACTCGAGGTAAGTTACTAAGTAAACAAGCATGTTTTGTATTATAGACTATTGAAGCTAATTGCATAAATACTAATGATCAAATGTGAATTTTATATACTTTTATGTATATGATATGTTTGAATGAGTAAAAGGTGAAATGTAAGTACTATAATATATCTGTGATGAGGCCAAAGTTGGGTAATGTGAAAAGTGTATGAATGTATAAGTATGTGATTAGACCGAATGGTCTTTAGCATGTGAGCTGAAATAAGTCATGTATAAGTATGTTTAAATGTGTGAAATTCATTATTCATGTATTGGTTTTAAATGAGCATTAGAAATAAGTGAGCATGATATGTGACAAACTTGTGAAAAGTAACTATCATAAGATACTATTCGGGTCTTAGACCTAGCAGGCTTTGAGCCGGTGATAAGTTTCGGACATAAAAGTCCAGCAGACTACGATTCTGGTGATAAACTTTGGACATCAAAGTCCAGCAGGCTTCGAGCCGGTGATGAGTTTCGGACTTATAAGTCCAGCAGGTTTTGATGCCGGTGATGAATTCGGACGTAACCCAGCAGGCTAATTGCCAGTGAATTAATATAAGATCCAGTTTTGAGGAATAAGTACGAAGGATAGTGATTAGTAGTGCAAAGCATTAAATTGTGCAGGTACATATTAATTATACATCATATGAAAGTTAACTTCCGATTGTCTTTTGAATACGTATTAACTTCCGATTGTCTTTTGAATACGTATTGAATAAGGTACGTGAAGTTGTATTGGTGGATATGTTTATGCATTCGGTTCTTGTGGGATTTTACATTGAAATCTTAAGGATTATTTGTGAATTCGATCGTCGAAAATGAATGTGCCTAAAAATGTCTAGGAACCTTTCCCTTAAGTTAAATCAATTAATTACTTTGGAGAGTTTAAATGATATAAGTGTGTTTGTGAGTACTAAACTGAAAGAATATTAATTTAGATGTGCGCAAGGTTATATGCATTTGAGCTTTTGGCAGAATGATGTTTTCGCTATTGATTATGTACTTATGATCTATGAAACATTAAAATTAAGTTGTTTTGTTTACTTTAACTTACTAAGGTAATAAAAGCTTACTTCGGTTATTTTGTTACTCTGTTTTATAGATTGTTTTTGATAGCTACGAGCTCGAGGATTTAAAGTCAAAGTCATCCACACTATCCAAGATCTTTTGGTACTTTTAAATCATTTAATGTGTTGTCAAGGCATGTACAAGCTATGTTTTTGGGAATTTTCTTTTGGATCAACGTTGTAATTAAGTTATGCCGTGCGAATATGGCTAACTAACAAATTGTTTTGAATGAAATATGCATATGTTTATGATAGATTATTTGGAATGTGTGATTATGTGATTCCTATCCGGTTATAGGTAAGTGAATGAACAAATTTATAAATGGAGTATATGACATGGTCGTATATGATTCAGTTTAAAATGCTAAAGTGAATGTTTGTATCACTAAGGGTTTGAGATGTTTGTATTAATGTTACATTTCCCCTATTGATGCCTTGATATTTTATTGTTTAGATAATAAGTTCGGCAATTAGCATAGTATTGTAACTTTAAGTGATATGTACAATATCGTGAGTTCAAATATAATCATTTCAATTTTTACTCATGTGCAAAGTTTGAATTTAGTAATGATCGATTGGGTTTTAGATTATGTATTCGAGTATAGACTAAAAAGTATAGGTATTGAGGATTCTTCTGTTAAGTTATGATTTAAGTGGTAATACCTCGTACTCTATTCTGGTGACGGATAAGGGTCTAGGTATTACAGTGCTGCTAGACATTCTGGTCCAACCTGCTTTCCCTTTATGGTAACTGTTTTGTGCTTAAAAGCTAAAATTTTTGCAAATGTAAAGAAGACAGGGTATAGCCAAGGCACAATCATAGTTTGGGACCTTTTTCGTGTAGCAGGAAATTCTATTCTGCAATAGCAAGCTGAATCAAGTGATGAACCCAAAGGAGAAAAAGTTCCTACAGAGATAGAGCCAATGCAACCAGTTAAAATTCCTGATCTGACAAAGCCAACCGAACCAATTTTCGAACCTCGTTCACCTTGTCTAGATCTTCATGATGAACTGTCAATGTTGATGGACATAATGCAACATATGTAGTGGCTGCAGCAAGCTTACTAGAGATACTAAAAAATATGGGACAGCACATTGAGAGGTGCTTTTACAAAAATATTTCATGACCCATTTGGTTTTATACCTCAATTTCCAGACTTTATATTTGATCCGTGGACTCTAATGTTGAGGAAGGAACGAGGTGATTTGAGCAAAAACAAAGACGATGAAGCAAATGATAGGTCAGATTTTGAGGGGTCTGCAAATAAATAAAATGGGGGGAATCTTGTCTTTACTTTATTTTATTTTATTTCTTATGATATTTTAAGTTTTTAGGCTCATTTCTCGTATTATAAAACAATAGGTGGAAATCATCAATAAAATTGAAGAATTTGCAAAATAAGAAGTGTGACAATAGATATGTACATGCCTAGGATTAAATTTACCTAGGAAAAACTTGGTATTTAAGTAATCAAACTTGACCCAACTCCTTTTCCTAGGATCCTACCTGGTGTACAATATCTATTCACTTCTATATTTTCGTTCTTTCTATTGCTTTTAACAATGGGGACGTTGTTCATCTTAAGTAGAGGGACCAAAAATTGATTTTTTTTTTGTTTTTTAGAATGCATTTTTTATTATAATTATGGTTAAATTGTATTTTGTTAAAAAAATTGAATTTTTGTTAATTATGCTAAACTTTAGTATGAATAAAGTTTTATTATTTCAATAATTGCTATGTTAGCTGAATTATGACATAAATGTTACACTTAATCAAGTTTGTAAAGCATACTATAAAAAATTTAATTCCTTAAGCGAGTTAGGTATGCGTGAAAGTTTAAGTCTCTAGAATTGACTTAGTAATTTCTTAAGGCGAAATCCTAGGAAGCATGAAATTCTGAAAATGATATAAGCAAATGTTTTTTTTGGACAGTTTGAGCCTTTCAAGCCAACCTTAATGAATATTTATCCCTTGAAACCCAAGTTTGAGACTATATGATTTGATTTAATTTGAACCTTGCAAATCCATCCCTTCTCTCATTATTATATCTAAATTGTCCCAAACACTAGACTTAGTCTATCCAAAATATTCTTTGAAAATAAGTTTGGGGGAGTTGAGAAGAAGTATCAAGTGCTCAAAATTGTAGTACATACAGTAATATGCTTGAAAAAAAAAAAGAGAAAGAAAGAAAGAACGAGCATATGTACTCAAAAGAAATAGATGTACAAAGAGCCTATGAACTCAAATGTAGAATGAGTTGGTAAATTTGAGGGTATTTATTCCAAAGGTCCAATACAAGTTGAGTCTAGGGTTTTTAGCTTAAAATTATCTATCTTTTACCTGCCCCTAGCCTAGCCATGTTATAACCTATTTAAAAGACCTATTGATCCAGATTTTTGTGCTAACTACATTAGTGGAGAGAAATTGCTAAGCTCAACATATGAAGGCATAAATTAAATTTAGTGATTGTAGTTTAGTCGTAAAGAAAGGAATAAAAAATTAATTGGTAAGAATTTAGCATTTATTGAGAAAACATGTAGTCTCTCCTTGCTATCATGATAATAATTGGGAATAATTCGAACACTATGTACACTTGAGTTGCATAATTTCAAAATTCTTGTTCTTGAGCATAATTACACTAAACCCATAATTGTGGGAGAAATGTTTTATAAAAAAAATTTGCAAAGGTAATTTCAAGCAACTTCTTTTACAATTTGTGCATTATTTTGGACGAGCAATGAATTAAGTTTGGGGGTGTGGAAACACAAAAATATATAAACTTTTTCAGCTCCTCTTTAGCCCTAATTCATAAAGTTTCGTGGAAATTTTTGTCGAAATTCATGCTTTAATTATAAAATAATTAAATTTCACTAAAATTATGAACATATTAAATTTTAACTATTTTTATAATATATTTATACAAATTTAGTTTATTTTCGACAGTTTTGTAAAAATGGTGAAAATCGTCTTGGCAAGCACCTTGAGAAGCTTGAGCCGTTGAGGCAATTTTTTTCCAGCCATGGGACGGTCCAATAATAATTATTATACATATTTTATAATTAATTTTAATTCAACACAAATCGGTTTAAAATTAATTACAAGCCTGATGAAGAGAAATGGGCCTATTTGTGCTGAGTGAAGAGGACTGATCCACCAAGAAATTTGGCAGCCCAAAACCATCCATATAGCTGAGCCAATTAGCTATCTTAGCTGATTTTTTTCATTTCAAATCAGCCATTGAACTTGACTTTAATTCCATTCAGACCCCTCCTCTTTTCATGCCTTCTATTAATCTTTGTTTTAATTTTGTTTTGATCATGAATAGAGGAATGCACTAGTCTGGCTTCGAAAAACCACCAAGATTTGTTTTTCTAGTTCCATTCTTGATCTTTATTTTAATTTTTTTTAAATTATGAACATGAATATTTGTGTTGTTGTTCTTAAATTAATTAAAATGACTTAAAGTCCTTTCGTGTTAGATTAATTACATTTTGTCCGCTTAAGATTATTAAAAGTGCATTTGTGTTGTTATTAGGTCTCAGTAAATTGTTCAATTAACTAAAACCATCCTTATGTTATGCTTGCATTTTAACTGTAAGGTAAAAATTGAATTAATTATTTAAATGGATTAAAATTATAATTAATGGAAATAATATTTAATTGGTGCATGTTTAATCTTCTAAAGTAGTCGAGGGTTAAATTAGCGACGGTATTAAACAATACATTAGCCTTGCATAACTTGCAAGATTATTATGATTAAATGTTTTCAATATAGAGATATTGTTACCACACTTAATCAAGTACTTTCTTATTAAAATTCGATTAATCGTTTGAATTGACATAGAGATATGGTTAAGAGATTATTGAGTTTTAGTAGGTAAGTATGTGCATTAGTTAGCAAGTTACTGATTTGTCGTGAACTTATTCCTAACAACATGAGCATGATTTTAATAATTCTAAGTTAAAGAATACAATTAATCTAACACAGTTATATCATATTGATTAAACTTATTTTTAGAAATCGCGTATTGATATTTTTACTTTTTATTTTCTTAGTTAGCACTTAGTTAATTTTTTAGTTTTTATATCACCACTTAAAATCATCATATTTTCCATCACCAAATTGTTTAAATTTGCATTTCATAAATATTCTCTTTCACAATCCCTTAGGGTACGATAACTTGACATCACTTATCACTTTATTACTTGTTGCAATTGTGTACAGTTTCACATTTCTGTTGTTTCAAAACGTAAGATTTCTGAGTTTGTATCTAAATGCCTTGTGTGCCAATAGGTAAAAGTCGAGCATTAGGTTCCATCCGAGTTTTTGCAGCCTATTATGATTCCCGAGTGGAAATGGGAGCATTTTACTATGGACTTTGTATGAGGGTTACCGTTCACAGTGAGAAAAAAAGACGCAATCTGTGTCATAGTCGATCAATTAACAAAGTTTGCACATTTTATACCAGTACGTACAAATTTCTCACTTGATAAATTGGCAGAATTGTATGTTTTAGAAATAGTTAGATTACACGGGTTCTGTTATTGATTATTTTGGATTGTGACCCGAGACTTATTTCAGGTTTTGGGAGAAGTTACACGAGGCCCTGGGTACCAAGTTAAAATTCAGCACAACTTTTCATTAAAAAAATGGATGGTTAGTCAGAGTGGGTAATTTAGGTACTCGAAGATATGTTCTAATGTTGTATTCTTGAATTTGAGGGTAGCGGGGAAAATTTTATTTCGTTAGTTGAATTTGCTTATGACAACAGTTACCAGTCGAGTATAAAAATGGCACCATATGAAGCTTTATGTGGGCGGAATGCAGAACTCCGTTGTATTGGACTAAGTTAAGTAATAGAAAGACTTTTGGCATAAATTTGATCTGCGAGATCGAAGTTAAAGTCAGGATTATTCGAGATTGTTTTAAAGCTGTTCCAGATCGTTAGAAATTGTATGCTGATTTAAAAAGAAAATATATTGAGTTTCAAGTCAATGAAAATGTATTCCTGAAAGTGTCGCCCTAGAAGAAAGTTCTTCGTTTCAATTGGAAAGAATAACTCAGTCCTAGGTTTATTGGTTCGTACGAAGTTATTCAAAGAATAGGCCCAGTAGCATACCATTTGGCTTTACCGACAGAACTTGAAAAGATTCAGAATGTTTTAGTGTCGATGTTAAGACGATACAGGTTAGATCTTTCTCATGTGATTTCCCAGTTGAAATAGAGTTACAGCTTGATATGACCTACAATGAAAAACTGGTTAGGATTTTGGCTTAGGAGGTTAAAGAACTTCGAAATAAACAAATATCTTTAATGAAAGTTCTTTGACAGTATCATGGTGTTGAGGAAGCCACCTGGGAACCTGAGGAAACTATGAAACTAAAATATTTGAACCTTTTCTCTCATAAGATTTTCGAGGACAAAAATTCCTTTATTGGGGGGAGAGTTGTAACAACTCATTTTTAGTGGTGCAAAAATAGTGGTTGGAACCACAATTTCTATCATTTAGTTAGTATTTTTTAAATTTATATCGTTATTACAATGTCATATTAAATTTTGATTAGAAAATTTTAACGTTTAGATAGTTAATTAAGTAACAAGGACTAAATCGTAAAAGTCACAAAATTTAATCACTATTGAGTTAAATGTGTTAATTGGGCATAATATCAAGATTTGAGGGGTTTGTAGGTAAATAGATCCTATATATTTTAAGTGGGAAATATAGTAAGCTATATTAAGTATGTTATTTTAATTGTTAAAAAAAATAAGTTATCATCTTCTTTCTTTTCATGAAGCTGAAACTCCGTGGATGTTTAAGTCAAGTATTTGAAAAATCTTAGTTCACCTTGCGTGGTATGTGTTTTAAGCCTATTTTTAGTGATTTTCATGTTTTTGAAATCGTTGTAACTTAGTCTAGTAAACTCAGTGACTAATTTGTAAAACTGTTAAATGTTTAGAATTATGCCATAGATGAATTTGTGATGTTTTTGAATTTTTTTTTGTTAGATTATTAAGCTTGATAGTTAAATAGGACTATTTTGTAAAGTGATTTTGGTTAGTTTTAAGTTAAAGGACTGAATTGATAAAATATTAATGTAACACCCTAAATTTTGGGCCTAGATGAATTAGGCTTTGGGCTTTGGGTCTCATAATTTTTTTTAGTAAGCAAGAAAATGACAAATGACATGTTGGCTTTGAGGGTTTAATAAATTTGGAGTGTCTAGGGGTGTTGGAGAAGTTCTGGGTTCAAACTTTGAGGTGAAGGAATTTTAATTTAATAATTAAAAGAACCTTTATGGCAAGTAGCTTGGCTTTTAAATAAATAGAGATAAAATAGGACACATGGAAGGATGTGGAGTAGTGGATAAGTGACACCACTTAGGGTGCAAGGAGGTGGCGTCAGTGGCAAGCAAGGGGATCCTAGGTTCGAGTGCTAGCTTGGTATTTTTAGGAATTTTATTTTTGCCTTCTAGATGGTTGGTAGTGGCGTGGAATTGGACTCTAAGAGAAGTGATAAGAAGAGAAATTTTTGGAAGGGATTAAGGAGCTTATCATGGAGAAAAGTTAGGAGATGGGGATAGAAGAAGTTAGGTGCCGATTTTGGGGTTCTAGGCTAATGCCAAATTTTTTCTTCTTATTTTGCCGAAAACTACTTTTCTCTCCAAGTACCCAAAAGCTGAAAAACCCTTATTCTTTCCCTTTAAGTTTATGCTGATTTCTTCCCTTCCTTTCTCATTAAACTCTTCTCTTTCTTGCTTCTAGTTCACCTTCTCTAAGCCGAATACTTTGTTAGCTGAACTTTCTCTGTGCCGCACTACTCCTCTTTTGGACCGATTGCTTCTTGGGTAAGTGTTCTTGATCTTAGTTGGCCCGAATGGTCATAGTTAAAGGAAGGAGGACTTGTGTTGGATACAAGTCACCTGTTATTCTGGTTTTAATAGTTAACATTGGTGTAGATCTAGGAGCTGATCGTGGTTAGTGATTAAAGAAGGGGTTGTTATATCTTGTCGCGCAAGGTAAGGTGAAAGGTGAGGTTTCAATTTTGGTAAAGATATGTATTAAGCATGCAATTAATTAAAGGGTGATATCGGTTATAGGTTTGGGAGATAAGGAAATCACAACACGCTTTATTTCCAGATGTGTATATACACTTCACACACAATAGATCAGCAAATCCCGAAATTTTAAAATGCCAAAATGCCGAAAAACTAAAAGTTTGGCTACGGCAGTCTCATGAGTGTGCAAACACTCGTATGAGGGTAATCGATATGATAGCAGAGGCCCCATGAGCAATCTCATGGACTTGGGTCATGTTTTGGCTAACTGGGTCAGAATGGGCCCAATAGGCCGACGGGCTTGTGGGCCCAAGCTAGCAAAAATTGATATGTTGATATTAAATGATGAGTTGATAAAGTGGTTGAATGGTTTCAAGATGTGATTGGGCCTAATGGGCCATACAAATGTGATTGGGCCTAATAGGCCATACGAATGTGATTGGGCCTAATGGGCCATATAAAAACAATTGGGCGTGATGGGCTATATGAATGCATGAAAGCATGTAGACTTGCTACGGTTTTATAATGGACTTTTAGGCCTAGTTTCTAATGAATCCTCAAGCACATAAAACTTAATTAATTTATCAAGCATGTGTGTGGACAAGTCGTAAGGTTAGAGTATGGCAATGGGCATATGCATGTCTAGGATTGGATCTAGGGAGAGCTTGGTACTTAAGCGATCTTAATGCCCACCTCCTCTTCTCTGGAATCCTGCCTGGTGCATAGTGTCTGTTCACTCTAGCCAAGAGGACTTATTGACGGGCCAAAGTTCGTAATTGAGACCCATACATTAGTAAATTACTGAAATATCCCTATAGGGTAGAATTACTGAAATACCCCAGTAGGGTAGAATTACTGAAATACCCCTGTGTGTTATAAGTATGACTTATGTATATTGTATGCTATATGTTTTACTCATGTGTTATGATGTTGCATGTGGGTGGGAATTATATTGGAGGAAGTGTTATATGAGGATCGCATGGTCGCTTGATGACCGTGGATCCAACAAAGGCTTTTAAGCCCAATATATGATTAGCAGCTTTGCTGAAATGTTAGGTAGTACAGCAACCGGTGCTACCATTGATGTGTATCGGATGGGTGGGTCGATATAATTATCTCTACATGATGTGTTTCGGTTGGACGGAGATGATGTGTATCAGTTGGATGGGGTGGGCATTGCATTATTGCATACATGATTGTTACAGATTTTGTGCTACTATGGTACTGGGCTCAGGCCCAAGATGACTTGTGTTGCATGATATATATATATTGTTGCTGAGGGTTGTACACACTGAGTTTCGAAACTCACTCCCTCTTTTATTTTTCTCATGTGAACCTTAGTAGGCGGTTTGACGAATAGAGGGACTCGAAGGTGGCCAATTAGCAAGACAACTTAGACTTGATTCTCTTTCTTTATTAAAAGTTCTAGTATTTTAATTGTTTAAGTTCGAATTGTAATAAGGCATTTTCTCTGGTTATTACTGTTCATTATGATGCTTTAAGACTGGAACATGGATTTATTTGTTTTAAACACATTTTAAGTTTTTTTTTTTTTCTAAAACCACTTGTTTTTTTAAGCTTCCGCAGTTAAAGAAAATTTTCCAAAGTAACTTTTAACATGAAATAAAAAAAAGACTTTTGAATATACTTTGTTATAAAAGAAAATACAAATTGGGTTTTTACGTGAAATTTCTCTAGAAGGGTTTTTCAATGAAAATAAGGTTTTCGATAAAACACTTCAATATGACACACTGAATTCGGCCATAACATCCGGGCCAGGTTTGGGGTGTTACAATTAAATTGGGCATGATGTTCTTGTGAAATTTTAATAAATATGGGCTGTAGTGGTATAAAGGAACACTCGACTAGCATGAGGTTGGTGTAATTGTGATAGATTTGGAAGTTTTGGGTTTAGGGATTAAATTGAACAAAAGGTAAAATTCTAGGACACACGGTCTAGCAGACGGCCTTGTGTCGCACACGGCCTTGTGTCCCACACAGTTGCATGGCACAACCTTGTGGCCCTTTGATTTTTGGTACAGGTTTGTCCACACGGCCTCAGAGAGTTATACGGCTGTGTGACTCTGAGTTACATGGGCACAGGTTGTTACACGGTTTAGCCACACGGCCATGTTCTTGATCCATACGGGCTGAGCTCTATTAGGCGGCCTGGCCACACAGTCGTGTGACCCCTATTTTCACTCTTCACTCTTACTTTTGTAAAAGTTTCATTTTAATCCAGAATTGTTCCTAATTTGTTTTAAATATTCCCTGAGCTAGAATTAAGTCCCATTTTAATTGAATAACATGGAAAAATGATTGCAAATGAATTATTTGGTTATATTTTGTAGATTGTGAACGATGTTAAAGTTTTAAAGTTGTAATACGGGTATAGGTGTTACAATAATAATAACCAAATAAATTGAATTAACTCTAAATCTACTCTTAAATTCATGTATCGGCTTCTTCTATTCCTTGTTTTGACTATTCGAGTTCCTGTAGCCTAGATCCAATTATTTTATATGATTAATTATTGATATAGGGTTCTAAATGGTTTGTTACTAATTAACCTAGCAGGGCTTCTCAACCTTCTACTAACCTAATGAGTCCGTAAAACCTACTTATCTCTCAATGTCACAGTTCAGACTGAGGTAGAGTGAGGTTCTCAATGATAGGAAATACTGATTTTAGGTTAATTCCCACCTATATGACTTCCTAGGGTCATCAAGCCTAGGGTTTAAGTTCTTCCTTCCATAACCACTGATATGCTAAGTGATGCTTGGTAGGTAATACCGATTTGGGGTTCATTCCTGCCTAGATGATTTCCTAGGGTCATCAATCCTAAGGTTTAATTGCACTCAATCAGATCTAGCCAATCCAAATTGAACTGTACCTATCAATCAATTAATTAGATTAAAACAATTGAAACATGTGAAATATGTATAAAGCATAAATTGAATATAATCTTTACACAAATATTCAATTAAAAATGTGGAAGAAAGAAAGATAAACAATAGAATAAATGAAAGAGATGCTCATGGATTTATCATTGAAAGCGTGGCTTTGGAACAATATCTAATTGTAAAAGTCTCACTTCGGAATAGGATATTCCAATTACAAGAACATAACATAAACTAAATAAAAACTAAGAACGGAATAAAAACCTAAGAATCAGACCCAAAAATTATCTTTGTAAACTGATTACAATGGCCTTTATATAGGCTAAACTCAAAATGTTAAATGTGTGTAAAATATCCTTGAAGTACTTAGAGTTTGAGTAGGAAAAATACTCCTAATTATCCTAAAAAACCAACAGTCACGTGCAGGGACTTTTGGGCTACACAGAAGTCATGTTGCAACATAGGATTCGGTATCGCGACATAACATGGTTGTGTCGTGACATAGCAAGCAATTTTTCTCCAAGACTTGTTTTTGCTTCTGTCTTTGATGTTGCGACATCAATGTCTTGGTTTCATGACATAGGCAACAATTTTGTCCTGAATATGTATATTTAACTCCCGATTTGTCCTATAAGACCATGTAACCTTATTTAGATATCTAAGATATAATAAAACTACTAAAAAGCATAAATTACTACTCTGCCAGCGGAGTCCGCCCATTCTGTAGACTCTCCTATTCACACCACTGATCCTTCTCTAGCTGAGGTGCCAATAGTAAGTCTAGATTTTTTTAAGTTCAACGATGAATTTGTAGTATTAATTGTTGATTTAGACTAGTTGTGAAGTGATTTTGTTAGTTTTTAGTTAAAGTATTAATTTGATAAAATATTAAAATTGATGTGGAATTAATGCGAATTTTGAATGAATATGGATTGTACTAGTATAGGATGAAATTCGACTAGCAGGGAAATTGTGAAATTTTGATAAATTTGAATTTTCGGGTTTAAGGACTAAATTAAATAAAAAGTAAAAATTTTGTGTAAACGTGTAAAATGACAATTAAGGGTCAAATATATGAATCTCGATTTTTGTGCTATTTGAATTATTTAATTGAATGAAAAATATTATTTAGATCAAGAAACAGGCTAAATCGTGGAAAAGTTAAAGTATTGGACTGGTTGCCGACTTCGATTTTACAACTGTTTTGGTCGAGGTAAGTTCATATAACAGTTAATTCATTATTTGTAGATTTGTTTAAATGTTAATGAATAATTATGTTTGTAATACCCCTTGCCCGTATCTGACGCCATAATAGGGTACAAGGCGTTACATCCTTAAAACACGTGTAATTTTTCAATCTTAAACCACTGAAATACATCCCAGTTTAAAAATTTTCAAACGATGCTCTACAGTCCTTCATATTGGCCTACGAGGCCCCAAACATGATCTTGAAACAATCCAGAATCGTTTCGGGCACTTAGAAAACTTTCAAGAAATTCCACCATAAACAGGGCACACGCCTGTGTGGAAGGGCAACAAATTCGTGTGGCCTCAAGACATGGTCGTCCTAATGGATCGTGTATCTCACACGGCCTAAACAATCTAGGGACACACCCGTGCCCCTTGTTCGTGCGAATTTATTTTCTAACATTGAACCTACAGGGGTTTTCACACGACCTAGCACACGCTCGTGTGCCCAGCCCGTGTCCCTCACACGGCCATGACACGCCCGTGTGTAAAAACTTTGACATTCTATTTCTGACATCAGTAGATAAACGGCCATGGCACGTGCCCATGTGCTCAGCCTGTGTCACTCACACGGCTGTGACACGCCCGTGTCTCAACCTGTGTGCTAAAACCTGAGTATTCTGTTTCTGACATCAGTGAACACACGGTCGTGACACATGCTCGTGTCTCGTTCATGTCCCTTAAACTGTTGAGACACACGACTGTGTCTCATATCTGTGTGGAACATTGATGGGCATTTAATTCTATCTATGCAAGGTGCATGGGACACAAGACCTAGTCACACACCCATGGGCTGGCCGTGTGTGACACGCCCATGTGCTGACCCGTGTGGACAAAAATAGGCTATTTACCAAGCCTCTTTTCCACCCTAAAACAAGATCAAATGCAACCCAACACTTTCATATCAAGATTCCACATTGACATGCATCTAAATGACCACAGTTATGCGTTTATCCAACAACCACAATTCACATCATGTGCATGCACAATTACTCTAAACAACCATCCATAAATTTCCATGAACTCATTTTCATTTCGTTAAAAATGACTATCACAATTCTAGCCAATTCCAATGGCCATTTACAAAATGGATTTATAAAATAAATGGCAAACACAATTGGCTAACTAGAGTATCTTACACAAAATGACCAAACAACCTATACATGCCATTACTTAAAACACAAAACATAACTATACTGAGTGCTTCAGTTGATAGTATGTACGATGCCTCCGACGTCTTTGGATCCTCGAGTTTACTTAGGTGGCTCTATATAAAAATGGAAAGGAGAGAGGTAAGCAATAAGCTTAGTAAGTTATAGGCAAATAAATAACAACAATATTACCATTCTAAGTCATATTCTTATCACATCATGACTCATGTATTATACAAAGAATAACCAAAACAGGACTTACTCGTTTCCAACCTTTACTAATCATACAACATAATAGTGAGCTCACAATTCATACAATTCATTTAGGTACTTGCACCACTCGTAAAAATCATCATAACATCTCTCAAACTTAACATTAACTAAGATTTCTTGGTGAACTATTTAGGATACGAAAGGATATTCATTGAGCCTTCAACGTAGAGTATCGAGCCGACACCATCTCCCAGACATGTTCTTACACTGACTCTCAATGTTACAAGGTCGATGCCGTTTCCCAGACAGGTCTTACACTAGCCCTCATCTATCGGTGTAGATGTCGTGTCCCAGACAGGTCTTACACTGACACGCAACAAGTTGACGACATGTTCCAAACAGGTCTTACACTAGCTTGTACATCTCGAGGCTGATGCATGTCCCAGACATGTCTTACACTAGCTCTCGTCTCAAAGCCGATGCATGTCCTAGACATGTCTTACACTGGCTCTCGTAATGTGGCCGATGCAAACATGTCTTACACTAGTACACATATTATCCAATGTCATGGCATGAATATCCAATTCTATCCCAAATGTTCAACCTAGCTCTATTATACATGTTCTCATAAATTCATGACTACAAGTCATTATTCAACAATTCATGCTTGAATAGGCATTCTCGTACATAGCTCAACTCATAATGCATTATTTTATGACCAACAATGTTTTCATACATGAAATTTAGAAATGTCGCATTATTTAACTACAACTTACCTCGGTATACAAAATAAAGATGACGATTTGTTTTAATCGATTTGCTTGGCCTTCCCCCGGTCTAGGTTTGAATTTGGTAAATCTTGATCTATAACAATAAAAATTTACTAATTTAATCACCAATTAAAACTAAGCAATCCAAAATTCACAATATGGCAAAATGACCATTTTGCCCCTAGACTTTAGCAAAATGACCATTTTATCCCTAGGCTTAGAAATCGATTTTTATCGAATTTCCTTAATAACCAAGCCCAACCAAGCTCTTTTCACTCTTATGGCAACCCAAAATTCCTATTATTTCATGCATTTACCACCTAACTTACTCACTTTACACTTAGGTCCTTTTTAGGTGTTTTCTATGGACACTTCTTTACAAAAGTTGTTTATCAAGCAACCTACATTCATTTTCCTTCTTAAAATTCCAGAAAATATCATTCATACAATCATTGCCAAATTTTAAACTTCCATCTAAAATACAAGATAGTCTCCTCATTTTGTAGCTCATGCTACAAGAGTCTCAAAAATACAAAAATTTTTGAGAAAATACCTTAAAATCACTTACCTTTGAGGGCTAAAGGTTGCTGCAAATTTTGAAGCTCCAAAACCCCTTGTTTGCTAGTATTTTCGGTGAAGAAGAAAACCAAAATGAAGAAAAATGTGAAGGCTAGGCATTAGGTATTATTTGATCAAACGTTGACTTTTTATCTTCTATTGTCTCCTATACTCTCTCATGGCTAGCCAACACTCATTTAAGGGTCTAATTGCCCTTTAAAACCCCTAAATTTTAGTTCTCTAGCTAATCAACTCAATTCACTAGTAATTTGTAACATTTACCTTTTATGTGATTTAGTCCTTTTTCGCGATTAAGCCCTCAATTGCGTAAATTAATTCACCAAAATTTTCATGCACCCTTATAAAAATACTACAACACATAAAATAATACTAAAATAAAATTTCTCAAACCTCAAGAAGTGATTTCAAAATCACTATTCTGACTAAGCCCAATTTCGGGCTATTACAATTCTCACCCCTAAGGAATTTTTGTCCCAAAAAATCTTACCGTTGAAAAGGTTTGTGTACTGATCTCTCATCGTCTCCTCTAGTTCCCATGTGGCTTCCTTGACTCCATGTCGTTGCCATAATACATTTACCACACTATACTCTTGTTTCTTAATTGCTTGATCTCTCGAGCTAAAATCTTAATCGGCTCTTCACTATAGGTCATACCTGGTTGAATCTCAACCTCGGTCGGTGCAATCACATGCGAGGGGTCAGAGCGGTATTGGCGTAACATAGACACATGAAACACATCATGAATTTTCTCTAGCTCAGGTGGCAATGCAAAACGGTATGCTACTGGTCCAATTCTTTCAGTCACCTCATAAGGCCAAATAAACTGTGGACTCAATTTGCCATTCCTAATGAATTTGAGGACTTTATTCCATAGGGAGACTTTTAAGAACGCTTTATCTCCCACTGGAAACTCAATCTCTTTTCTTTTCAAATCTGCGTAGGATTTCTGTCTATTCGAGGTGGCTTTCAAGCACTCTCGAATGACCTTAACCTTTTCTTCAGTCTCTTTGACAAAGTCCACCCAGTGTATCTGATTCTCTTTAAGTTTTGACCAATACAAGGGCATCTGGCATTTGCGCCCATACAAAGCCTCATAAGGTGCCATTGTCAGGCTCGACTGATAACTATTGTTGTAGGCGAATTCGACCAATGGCAAGTACTTTTCCTAACTGCCTTGGAACTTGAGAACGCAACATCTCAACATGTTTTCGAGAATTTGAATAATTCTTTTTGACTGGCCATCAGTCTACGGATGGAAAGCTGTGCTAAAATTCAATTTTGTCCCTAACGCCTCTTGTAACTTTTTCTAAAACTGAGACGTAAATCTCAGATCTCTGTCTGAAATTATCGACAAGGGCACTCCATGTAACCTTACTATCTTGGAGATGTATAGCTCGGCTAGCTTCTCAAGTGAATAATCTGTGTGAACTGGTATGAAATGAGCCAATTTTTTTAGTCTATCTACGATGACCCATACTACATCTTTTTTCTTTGGCAACAAGGGTAGCCTTGACAAAAAATCTACGGTAACTCAGTCCCATTTCCACTCGAGAACCATTATCGGCTGAAGTAAACCCGAAGGTACTTGGTGTTCGGCTTTTACTTGCTGACAAACTAGGCACTTAGAGACGAACTCTTATATGTCTCTTTTCATTCCCGTCCACCAATACATTTTCTTCAAGTCATTAAACATCTTCACACTACTCGGGTGAATAGATAGGAGACTATTGTGCACCTCTCGCAAGATCCTCTAAATAAGCTTAGCATCTTTAGGTACATAGATTCTGTCTCGGTACATCAAGCAACCATCGACACCAACTCTGAAATCTAATTCATTACTCCTCTCACGCTGAGTCAATCTAGCTTGTAAATCCTTGTCATTTTCCTGAGCTTCGACTATCTCTTGTAAAAACACCGGTCTGGCTCTCATTTTGGCTAAGATCAATCCATCATCACTCATAGTCAATTGAGCATTCATAGCCTCAAGGCAAATAATGATTTTCTGCTCAATGGATCGGCAATTACATTCGCCTTTCCATGGTGGTAGTCAATTACCAACTCGTAGTCCTTGAGTAGCTCTAGCCATCTTCGTTGCTGTAGATTCAACCCTTTTTGTGTCATCAGATACTTTAAACTTTTATTGTCCGTGAAAATTTGGCATCCTTCACCATACAAGTAGTGTCTCCAAATTTTCAATGTGAACATTACAACAGCTAACTCCAAATCGTGGGTCGGCATCACTTTGCCTTCCTGCATGAGCACACACCCCAATCCATTTAAAGAAGTGTCACTATACACCGAGAATTCTTTTCCCGATTCCGGTTGCACCAGTACTGGAGCTTCAGTCAACAAAGCCTTTAATCTCTCAAAGCTCTGTTGGCACTTTTTCGTCCACTTAAACTTAACATCTTTCTGAAATAGCCTCATCATCAGAGTAGTGATCATCGAAAACCCCTTGACAAAATATCGGTAATAGCCCGCTAAGCCCAAGAAACTCCTAATCTCTATTACGTTCCTCGGCTATTTCCACTCAACAATTGCTAATATCTTGCTCGGGTCGACTCTGATTCCATCTCCCGACACAATGTGTCCCAAGAATCTGGCCTCTCGTAGCCAAAATTCACTCTTGCTGAATTTGGCATGCAACTACTTATCTTTCAAGGTCTACAATACGGTCCTCAATGCTCTGCACGCTCGCTCTCGTCATGAGAATAAATGAGTATGTCATCAATAAAAACCACGACAAATTTGTCCAAATAGGGTCAGAAAATACGGTTCATCAAATCCATGAACACTGCCGGAGCATTTGTCAAGCCAAAGGGCATGACTAAGAACTCATAGTGGCCGTACCTTGTCCGAAAGGCAGTTTTTGGTACATCCTGTTCCTTGACTCTTAACTAATAATACACCGACCTCAGGTGTATTTTAGAAAACATGGTTACTCCTATCAACTGATCAAACAAATCATCGATCCTCGATAAAGGATACTTATTCTTCACTGTAACCTTATTGAGCTGATGGTAGTCTATACACAATCTCATCGAACTATCCTTATTCTTAACAAATAAAACCGGCGCTCCCCACGGAGAATAACTTGGTCTCGCAAAACCCTTATCCGTCAACTCTTCCAACTGGGTCTTCAATTCCTTAAGTTCTATCGTAGCCATTCTATAAGGAGCGATCGAGATAGGTGTTGTTCCCGGAACCAACTCAATACTGAACTCTACTTCCCTCTCTGGAGGTAATCCAGGTAACTCTTTCGGAAATACATCCAGGTACTCATATACCATAGGCGCTGAATCAATATTCCTTTCAGACACTTGGGTGTTCAACATAAAGGAAAGAAAAGCTTCACACCCTTTTCTCAAATATCTCTGAGCCATCATAGAAGATACCACTATAGGCAGATCATCCAATTCACCTGATTCAATTCGGAGAATATCCCTGTGTTCACATTTTAGCTCAATAAATTTCTTTCCACAATTTACCACTACTTCATGGGTAGTCAACCAGTCCATACCAAGAATTACATCAAACTTGTCAAACGGAAATATCATTAAGTTAGCCGGGAAGTAATGACCTCTAATTATCAAAGGACAATCCTGGCACACTCGGTCAACTAGCACATGCTTGCCTAATGGGTTTGGCACTTTCACCACAAACTCGGTCGAATCAACTAGCAATTTCATTCTAGATGCTAATTTCATGCAAATATAAGAATAGATAGAACCCGAATCAATCAAGGCTATCACAGGAATGTCATGAATAGAGAAGGTACTTGTAATCATGTCGGAGGACGAAGCCTCTTTATGGGCATGGATAGCATAAGTCCTCGCAGGCACTCTCCCCTTGGACCTCACAGCTGCATCTCTAGGGGCACCTCGACTACTAGTCCCACTTCTCGGGTTCTTCTGCGGTCTACCTCTCAAAGGAGCACTACTTGCTCTCACCTCTTTCTTTTTGTTACCTTCATTTGTCTCAGGGAAGTCTCGAATGAGATGGCCAAGTGAGCCGTATTGAAAACAACCTCTTTCATTTCCTCAGCACTGACCAAAGTGCCATCTACCGTACTGTGAGCACCTGGGTCTATCCAGTCGAGCAGTACCCACACTCACCACTGAGGTAGTCTGAGCCTTAGACGTCACATGTTGCTTGCTCTTGTTCTTACTCGAGAATCCCATTGAAGCATTGGATCGGGTAGTAAACTCTCTCGATCTCTTGGATGAGGATTGATGCGATTTCCCCATCTGTCATTTCCTTGAGTCCTTGGACTCTATATCCACTTTCCCCTTTTCCTTGGCTAACTCTTTGGCCTTGCACGCCCTCTCGACGAGCACAACAAACTCTCAAATCTCTAGAATACCCATCAACAAATGGATGTCTTCATTTAAACCGTCTTTAAATCGTTTACACATGGTGGCTTTGGAAGACGCACACTCTCTAGCGTACTTGCTGAGCCTTACAAACTCACGCTCGTATTCAATAACTGTCATTTGGCGTTGCTTTAATTCAAGATTGACCACATGGCCATGTTTTTAAGCCACACAACCTGAGCTATATCACACAGCCGTGTGACCCTTATTTCTAAAATTCTTCAGTTTTTCCAAAATATTCTATTTTGTTTCAAAATAACCCTCGAATGTGTCGAAACTATTTTTAGGGCCCCGTAGGCGCGATTTTTGGCCCGTAAGTATATCCTTACTTTAATTAACATGCATACTTGAATGTTATTATTAAATTTGATTAATTGTACAAAATTGAAGGTAATTGTTTCTAATTGTTTGTAACCCTAATATGGTGATTGAGAAGGGTTAGGGGTGTTACATCTTCACTCGGCACCTGCTCTTCTATTCAGAGCGTGGCTCTTTAGGCCACCAAACCCCATGTGGATCTCACCACTTTGCATCGCGATTCAGAAAAAAAACAAAATGTGTCTCATCACTGACATCCTTCCCATGCATCCCATAATGATGGCATGATAGCAGGTTCACCACGTAGCACCGCCAAACATGGAACCT
Source organism: Gossypium stocksii (assembly GCA_020496765.1). Taxonomy (NCBI): domain Eukaryota; kingdom Viridiplantae; phylum Streptophyta; class Magnoliopsida; order Malvales; family Malvaceae; genus Gossypium; species Gossypium stocksii. The sequence goes on from CM035623.1 coordinate 41,146,827, forward strand.
CCTATATATACCCATCCATGCAATGAAGACAAGACCGACTTCTAAGCATCCTAACCACCATACTTCAAATAGCCCATTTTTTTAGTGGTGTCGGAAACAGTGATTTCAGAATCACAATTTTAGCCATAAGTCTGTAAATATTATTATTTAATATTTACGAGTTAAGTTTTACTATATAGTGAATTTTTATTTGATAATATTATTTAACTGGATAATTACTCAAGTACTAGTGAGTTGTCCCTAAAGTCAAGTGGTTTTTGAAAATGGGGATCGAGAGCACGTTTTTATAAACCAAGCCCGTAAATAATTTTATTAAATATTTATGAATTTATTATATAGGTGTATTTAATTTTGGTCTAGAAATTTTAACGTTTGAATAATTAATTAAGTAAAAAGGACTAAATCATAAAAGTTACAAAAATCAATCGTTATTAGTTCAATTGTACTACATGGCTAAGGAATCATGATTTAATGGATTAGAATAGTAAATATACTAAATTAGTTTATAGTGGACGGTAGTGACATTGTTTATAATGAATTTTTAAGTAATATTAAAGGGTAAACTTGTAATTATATAATAAATTAAAATTAAAACATAAAACAAAGATGAAAAAAGTCAATTTCTTCATCTTTTTGGCTTGAAAACCGAAACACCATGGGACCTTAAACTAAGCTTTCGGCCAAGACTCATCTCACATGCATGGTATGTATTTTTCACCCATTTTTCATTAATCTTATGTTTCTTAGGTCGTTTTAGTTTAATCTAGCTAACTCAGGGGTTAATTTGTAAAATCGTTAAATGTTTTGGAAGATTTCATTAATGATTTTAGTGTGCTTTTGAAGTTTAATGGTAGAATATTAATCTTGGTTGTTGATGAAGACTATTTTGTAAAGTGATTTTAGTTAGTTTTTTGTTAAAGGACCGAATTTATAAAATATTAAATTTTACATGAAGTTATTGTGAATTTTGAATAATTATGGGTTGTACTAATATGAATGGAAATTTTTGTAGCATAAAAAAGTATGAATTTGTGATAAATTTGAATGTTTTAGGTTTAGGGACTAAATTGTATAAAAGGTAAAAGTTTTGAGCAAATGTGGAAAATTGTAAATAGGAAGTCAGATGCACTAAATTGAATATTATATGAAATTGAGGATAATATATTGAAATAATTTACTTTATAGATCAAGAACTAGTTGACAATCGAGCAAAAAGAGAGGCTATTGATTAGTCCCTGAACATTTGCTACCTTTGAAGTTTAGCCCTGGTAAGTTCATACGGTTTAACTAGAGATAATTTATAATATTATATTGAATTTTGAGTTGTGATATGTCAAAATTATATCCCTATATATTTGAATTGTTACAAATTTATAAAAGGTAAGAAAATAAATTGAATTGGAAATGTTATATGATTACCTGTATCGAGCATGGATAAACATAGGATAAGATACAATTGGCATGCCAATAGGTTATTAATGCGCACGGTATGGGTTTGACTTATGATGAGATGGTGATCATTGATTTGTTATTGCCCATTGAATATACCAAAGTCCAACATTTGTTGCATACTATCGTGTTACAATTATAGTGATTCTGGTGTGTTATCGAGGGCAGATGTAAAGCCTTCAAGCTTGACACTTGGTGCCCAGGTGTGTTCTAGAGGAATGTGTACTTGGTGCCCAGGTGTGTTCTTAGTGGGTTTGGCTTATTTGGGCGTTCTGGTGTGTTCTGGATGATTAACCGTGTATTTGAATCCTTTTATATTGTTCATCAGGCAGGTTTTTGGTGGTTATATGATTCATTATTTAATTTTATAAATGTTTACATGATCTTTTGAATGTATAAAATGAGAATTGGTATTGATTGATTTAGTATAATTGATCATGTTATACAATATGTGTGTAAACATAAAGACTCAGCTGTTGAATAGTTGTGGTAGATAGGATTATTGTTTATTAATTGTTAATGTGTGAATGATATGTTTATACGGTAAGTTTATCATTTCAACTGTTGAAATTACAGAGCTCTATTGAAGCTTACTTGTTTCATTTTTCCTATTTCTTTATAGTAACATTTTGTGGAATCGGGTGATTGGATCAACTTGAACATCACACTGTCCAGATACCTATCGATAGATTTTAACATGTTTATCTTAGGGTTATATGACATGTAATAGGTGTCTTTTGTATATGTTTTGGATACTTAGTACATGTGTTTTATCTTTGGTTGGTATAAAGTTGTTTGAGATTGTTTATGTATGTGCCTTTAACTTATGGTATGTAAATGCCCATGTAAAGTCATTTTTGGTTATTTGATATAAACCTTACAAAAATGTTTAAAATATGGCTTGATTGAATGTAAATGGATTGGATGAAAAGGTAAGTTTGGTATGTGTTTAATGTATGGACTTGTGAACTTTGAATAGAAACTAGTTTGGTATGAAATGTGTATTTGGTTTGATTATTGAATTTTGGTTTCAGTGACGGCACATTGGTTAGGCTTTTAGGTTGAATGTTTTCATATGTTTTAAGCATGTTTCAATGTGTTTTAAAGGTATGGAAATGGTTGTTTTTTGTTTGACTTGGTACTAAGTTTAGATGAAGTTTTGCTTTGTTTTGAAAGTTATTTAAGGTGCACACGGCCTGGGATATGGCTTGTCACATGGCTGCGTGCCTCGCACAGTCTCCTCACACAATCGTGTGTCTTTTTTTATTTTAAGTGCAAGATTCTTCAGACGGCATCAGGCTATTACACGGCTTGGAAACATAGTTGTGTGACCTTATTTCGACCTACGACATAACCATGTGACCCTTAATTCAGATTGTACATGACTTGGCCACATGGACATGTTCCTGAGCCACATGGCCTGGGCTCTGTTACACAGCCCTGTGACCCCTATTTCTAAACTTTTTAGATTTTTCTAAAATTTTCTATTTTGTTTCAAATTAATCCCTAATTGCTCCTAAACTATTTTTAAGGTCTTGTAAGCTCGATTTAGGGCCTGCAAGTGTATTTATGTTATGCTTAATACGTGGATTGAATATTGATATTTAAATTAATGTTTGAATGGTTTAATGATGTTATTGATTTGATATGTATAATAGTACTCCGTAACCCTAATCTAGCAACAGAAATGAGTTAGGGTTGTTACAATACTACTATCATCCCTTGTATTTTCAGATTCTCAGCCTCCTTTTCCACTTATCTCTTTCAACTCTCCGCCCTCATTGGGCAAACCAGCTCCACCACATCCTCCTCCATGTCTCTTCCCTTGTTGATATTTAACATCAATAATTTCAATATCAATATAGTTATATTACTAAGAGAGCATTTTTATCTTCTATATTTCTATATTAAATCAATAAATCTTAGGCATGGTAAAATTTGAACCTAAGATAACAAACTATAGATATTTAACTTATCATTTCAACCAAAACATATACAAACTTTTAATAAATATATTTATATATAATTCTAGCTTGATACATAATTTGGTATTTGAAACTATTTTTTAATGTGGTACATGAATGAACTAAACTGATACTTGCAAACAATATTCAAGCAATGCCAGAAGTAGTGTTGAAAAACAATATCCACTGTTTCAGATACTAAGTATGAACAAAGCAGAAAAACAAAGAACACACAATGTGTTCACACAATTTCGTTTTCCTACGTCTGTGAAGCTTTGCCTAGAGAGAGAATCAACTATCTTAACAACCCGTACAACAAGTGACTTTTACGTAAAATACACATCAAATTAGACTTTTACCTCTAATACACACCAAATTAGCCTCCTCACTTTTGTACCTATGATCTAGACAACTCTCCTCTAAATTTCCCCCTGAAAACTTAGGATATTAACCAAGTAACACACTTTGTAACACCCCTTACCTGTATCCATCGCTGAAATAGGGTACGAGGCCTTACCGGACTTAATCACATATAACTGATCATTTTCGAGTCACAAATTTCTATTCAAATTTAAAACTTTTCATTCATAGTCATATTATCCCTATTATACGAAGCCCAAAATATACTTTGGAAGTGGTCTGGGACTAAACCAAGAACTTTAAAATACTTAGAAAATTTTACCATAAAATAGGGCCACACACTCCTGTGGCTTGGGACACGCCCGTGTCCCTACCTGTGTGAAAAACATTAAGCATTCTGTTTATGACATCACCAACCATTTAGGGCCGCACGGTCAAGTCACATGCCCGTGTGCTAGGCCATGTGGTCATCCGTGTGGATGAAAGTTAGGCTATTTACTGAGCCTTTTTCTATCCAGAAACACTTGCACAGTTATACCAAGTTTATCAACACACAACATGGCATTTTTAGGCATCCTAATAACCATATCATGGCATTCACACACTATTTATAAATCACATTCATCATGCACAACCACACACACTTAGCTAATCATAGCATATAACTTACTCAACCATTCACATTTAGTATTTTTCACACATAATTATCACAAATTCACTCATCCAACCCAAACCAGCATGCACATCCATGTAATGCTTCATCATAGACTTATAACATAACAAATATTGGCCACATTAAATGGCCTTATACAACAATGACCTTCAATTAACATAGGCCAATATTCTAGGCCAACTCATAATAACATGTACACAAATGATCAAGTCCCTATACATGCCATAGACTTAAAAAACTAGAATAAAAATCATTGATACCAATCCATAGCTTGTTAGTGTGATAGAATCTCCAACGACCTCCAACTCGAGCTAGTATTAGCGACACTATAGGAAATAAGAAATAGGAAAGGAAAGGAGGTAAGCAATATAGCTTAGTAAGTTGGCATGTAAATAATAAGCAATTTATTTGTATGTTTTTACCAATCCTCACAATATGTTCTCAAGATAATATAATCATAATTGCACATAGTTCCACTATTCACTTATGTTCATATCAAGCTGTCAATGCGAGTCATAGTCACTAAATTATTTATATCTTAAGCTATGGAGCTCTAATTTAAGATCCGCTAATTTTCCCTGAAACTAGACTCACATATCTCCTTACCATAAAATTTTTAGAATTTTTGGTTTAGCCAATAAGTATAGTTTATTCTTTAAAGTTATCCCTATTCTGCTATTTGATAGTTCCAACTCTTCTTCACTAAAAATTAATTATCTCCTCGTACAGAATTTGGATGATGTTCTCGTTTGTTTCTCTTGAAAATAAACTTGTTAAAGATTTTAAACATATAAATTATAACCCATAATTATTTTTATTCAATTTTAATGATTTTCCAAAGTTAGAATAGGGGATTCCAAAATCATTCTGACCCTGTCTCACAACAATTCAAATATCCTATAATATAAAATTATTTTGCTTACACTGTTTCTTTTATATGAAAATAGACTAAATAATATTTAATTTGATATCTTATTCAACCTCTAATTCGATTTTCACTATTTTTGGTGATTTTTCAAATTCACACAACTGCTGCTGTCCAAAACTATTTTATTGCTAATTTTACACTTTTATGTTTTGTTTGTATTAACTTTCATAGTAACACTTACTCCATAATAACCTTACCAAAGTTTGATCACATATCGAGCACATTGCTCATAAGTTTACACACACATACCTGCACTTATTCATCACATAGTCATATTTGTTTACACTTAGTCATTTCCCATTGAACACATCAGAATATTAATGGATACATCGGGATATTTCACATAGTGCCACCCTTGTAGCCAAAGCTACATCATTTCACAAAGTTTCACATAGGCTCATTCTCAAGCTAATCACATTTACTGGTCTGCTCACATAAGCTAATGGTCAAACGTCGCTACTCAGTGCCACTCACACAAGCTGTCAAGTATCTGCAACACATGCCGGGCTACCCAGCCACTGGTAGGACATACGGACCAGCACTCGGATCACTTATCTCACTTAAGACAATGCCATGGAATTATCTCACTTAAATGCCATAGACTTATTTCATTTAGATGCCATAGACTTATTTCACTTAGATTTTTACATAGATTTTCACATAGATCCCTAGTAAACATGTCACTCGTACCCATCTTTATTCCTAAGGTTCAACCGGGAAATTTCTCACTTGTCGATATTTTGTCAATTACCACAATTTATAAAATATATAAAAATATAAAAACGTAAATAAAACCGATGCATTATTTACATACAAACTTACCTCAATAGCATAATCGGTGAAAAGGACTTATTCGTCATATTCTTTGTTTTCCTCCCATTCTAAGTCCAAATCTCATTTTTCTTGATCTATAACAGCACATTTCACTTATTTATTCAACATGCTACTCAAATTAACCCAAATTCACATTTTGGCAAAAATTGCCCCTAAACTTTATCATATTTACACTTTTGCCCCTAGGCTCATAAAATAATTTTCATTCAATTTCTTTACATTTTAGGCCTAGAAGAACCATTTTAATAATTATAGCAGCCCACATTTTCCATTTATTCACACATTTACACACATTTTTACAACTTTTATAAACTAGTCTTTTTTGACAATTTCATCGAAAATCAATTAGTAAACGTTGTTTACTACACACCGAACATTCATATTCTACCATTAAACATCAAAACTCAAGCATTTCACCTATGGGTAAATTTTCAAATCTCAACCCTAGCTCAAATAAATGGTAGAAATAGAGAGATCGTGTTAAGAGGGTTTCAAAAACGTAAAAAGTATTAAAAATGAGGCAAAGACGGACTTACTATTGAGCTTGGAAGCTTGAAAACCCTAACCATGGCTTCCCCCTTGCTAAATTTGGCCAAGCAAGAAGATGGACAAAGGTTTTTAGCTTTTATTTTGTCTTTTAGTCCATTTAATTACTAATTTACCAAAATGCCCTTTTTACTCTTCTTTAAAAATTTACCCTTCCATGTCCATTTTTGTCCATTATGACATAAAATGGTCTAATTACTATATAAGGACCTCTAATTTAAAAACTCATTCCAATCAAGTACCTTTATGAACTAGAACACACATTTTTCATCTATTTCAATTTAATCCTAAATATTAATTTGGATACCTGAACAATAAAATTTCGTAATGAAAATTCCACACAGTCGTTCAATCACACAATAAACATTAAAACTTAATCGAAATAATTTTTTCTTATTGAAAATTTGTGGTTTCAAAACCACCATTCTATTTAGGCCCTAAATTGGGCTATTACACACTTGGTTTTACACACAATGCACTCACAAGAAACATTCCTCAATGAACAAGAATAAGCGTTCTCAGTCCAATGCATTAGCTATACAAGTCTCCTCAATTTATAACGACTTGAGACTTGCTAGCATACTACATTAATTACATTAATCTTCTCTTGAAACCAGCAAGATAATATGTCACACCACAAGTCTGACGGATCTCAGAATAAGGTTTGTAGTTGTGAAGTTATTTGTTTGGCATAGTGTAATCTGCCAATTAACAGCCTTCGTGCATGTTAGAGTTTGGTGTAACGTATTCGCTATAGAAATTATTAAGGATTTTTTTCTCAGGTTATTCAACTATTTAAAAAAATGATATGATAAGTAAAGAGTAAGTGTAATAGCCCAGTTTAGACTGTAGTCGGAACAGAGGTTTTGAGACCACAAATTCGAGTCACAAAATAATTTAATATTATTTTTCGTGTTTAGAGCATGTAAATTTATATCCGTGAAAATTTTCGTGATTTAAGTTGTCCGTTTGAGTGTTTAATTTCCAAAAAAGACTAAATCGTAGAAAAAGTAAAAGTGGGAAATTATTTGAATTAGTGTCGATTTGAAAGTGGCTTTTAAATGTGATGGCCTTAAATGGTAATTAGACCATTTTAAATGATAGTGGACATTAATGGCCTTAATTAACATAATTTATATGTTTTATTATTATGGTAAAATGGTAAATGAATTATTAATTATGATTAAAATAGAACCAACACAAATTAAGGCCATTATGTTTCCATCTTGGCTGAAACAACAAGGAAAAAGAGAAAGAAAAAGATTTTAGGGTTCGACACATATTTGGCTCAATTAAGGTATGTGTTTGCATCCGTTTTTTATAAGTTTTGAGTTTTTGAGATCGTTGCTTAGCATTCTATAAAGCCCATGCCTCAATTTCTAATTTTGATAAAGATTTTGAGTAATTCCATTGATGAAATTGGGAGCTTTGTGATGTTAGTAGATAAAAAATGAAAGATATGTGTTAGATAAATATGTTTTGTATTGGGATTTTTGATGAAATTGAGTAATTTGGGCTAATTTATGGAAATGATATTTTGAGGGACTAAAATGTGAAATAAATGAAATATATGGGATTAAATGAACTCTATGAAAATTTGGCTAAGCATGAAATATGTGAAATTATGTGTATTTTGTGATTTTATGAATTAGGGACTAAAGTGTAAAAATGTGAAAATATGAGGGCTAATTTGTAAAATGCCCCAAATATATGTTCATGGATTGGTTTAAATGAATTGGTGAATAAAAAAGATCAAGAACCAAAGAAAACGGAATTAGATCGGGGAAAGTTGAAAATCGCTGAGTAATGTTTTCATTTGTCGAAATCTGAACGAGGTAAGTCGATATACAAATAAATGTGTTATATTGAATTATTATTGCTTATATGATGTTTGAATTGTGTTGAATGGCTATTTGAGTCAAATATGTGAAATCCGAGAAAGTTTTGATAATGCGACAATGTCCGAAAAGCCCCATATGAGCCTTAGGAATAGTTAGGATACATATGTCATGACATAGGATCCGATATGTGATTTTTTGTAAGACCACGTCTGGGACATTGGCATCAATTTGTGATTTATGTGTAAGACCATGTCTGGGACATTTGTATCGTATTTGATTTTGTGTAAGACCTTAACTGGGATAGTGGCATCGATATTTGATTACATGCACGACCACGTCTGGGATGTTGGCATTGTATGAGCTTTCCGAGCTATCTGCATATCCTATTTGATTTGGGAATGGTTCAATAGGCAACGCAAGAAGTGAATGAGTATATGAATGTGCATCCGAATTCTGGTACGTATGATTGTATATGAAATTTTGGAGATGTAAGATATGTATGTGTATGAACAATCGATATGTGAACTACTTGAAAGTGTGATAAGTTTATAAGCAAGTGACTATGAACATTTGAGCTATATGAGAAATATGAATTTGCTATTGTTTGGTGATATGATTCCTATGAATGAATGGTTCATAAATGTTTATGTGTTAAGTTTATTTGTATATGGCTTACTAAGCTCTTTGTAGCTTACTTTGTGTGTGTGTTTGCATTGTTTTATAGATATCGAAGCTACTAGAAGCTCGGGGATTGTCGAGGATCATCACCACACTATCAAACTTTGTTTTGGTACCTTTTGAAAATGTAATTATGAATTATGGCATGTATAGGCTAGAAGTATTTGAATATGTCTTGATATATATATGTGTTATGCCATGTGATATGGCTAACTTATGGTTGAATTTATGAATTTGGTTTTGATAAGAAATGTTTGATGAGTAATGGTTTATTTTGTGGCTCATGAATATCTAAATGAAATGGTCAATTTGGTATGTTTTTGGTTGTGAATTTGATAATGTATTAATATGATTTGAGATGGTTTATAATGAGATATGAACATATGTCTTTAGTATAAATTTGGTATGTGGAATTGATGTGTTTTAAGTTGGAATTATGTTTAGATATGATGATGAAATTGGTTGGTGTTTATATGACATGAAAAGTGTATGTGTTGTGATTAAAATTGGTTGAAAATATGATATATTTGGTGCTTGTTTGATACTTGTAGGGTGGACCCAAAATGGGTGGTTAGTTGGCCTTGTAAATGGCCTCTTTTACGCCCACACGGTCAGAGACACGGGCGTGTGTCTCTACCATTTTGCTCGAGGGCCATTTTGAAATGAGCCTGTGCAGACCACACGGTCGCACACACGGGCATGTGCCAAGCCGTGTGGCCAAGTCAGTATACCCCCATAAATTGACCCGGCCCAGACACGGGCGTGTGAGGCCATTTTGAATAGCCACACGGGCTGGACACACAGGCGTGTGACTGGGCGTGTAAGCAAGTTAGTAACATCCCTAATTTACACACGACCTAGCACACGGACGTGTCAGATGGCCGTGTGGACAAGTTAGTATGTATGCCCCGTTTTGCCATGACCTAGACACATAGGTGTGTCTAATGTTGTGTGAGGCACACGACTTGGCCACACAAGCGTATGACCTCTGAAACTTTGAAAATTTGTTAAGTTTCGAAAAACTTTTTTATATGTTCGGTTTAGTCTCGACCCCTTTCTAATGCATGTTTAAAGTCTCGTAGACCTTCTAAAGGGACTATATATGTATGTTTTGCTATGGAATACTAATGTCTGGATTATGTTAATTAATTGATTGTAAAATGTTCCAATAAGTCCAGTAATGCCTCTTAACCCTAGTCCAGTGACAGATACGGGATAGGGGTGTTACAGTAAGTTTCGTGAGGTTAACCGCTAAAGGTATAGTACGCCCAGTTACCTGAGAATTATGCTAAGTGTCTTCTATAAAGTGATCTGGTTAAGAGCCAAGTAGATTGATTGGTCAGATATCAATTGTACAGGATTCTCATTATGTTTCTCTTAGAATCTGTAGGTCATCAAGAATGACAACTTTGGATACAATTTACACTTTTCAAGTTCCACTATGGGGATTTAGGGTATATATATATGGTGTGAAGGGTTAGTCTGAAAGGATTTTTCTTCCTTCAAAACACTATTTTCTTGTTCTACTTCTTAAACCTATATGTTCTCTTCTTATTAAGATGGAGTTAAGGTTTTTGAGTTAACTAGTGGGTGTTTCGCCTTCTTGTAAGTCTAATAGTTTTGCATGTTAAGTTTTTGATAGAAAAAGACTGTTAAGAAGCTTATGAGCAGTAGGTTATGAATATAATGCCTTGCTTGAGGGTTGTCTATGATTGAGATGTTCACAATTTGTATGTAAATGGGTTTTAATTGTAACAACCCATTTTCAGTCAAATCAAAACAGGGGTTTCAAAACCACAAATTCGAGGTCAAAAAATTTATTTTATTATTATTTAATATCTACAACATGATATGAGAGTTGTGTGAAATTTTCGTAAAGAGTACTTAGATGGTAATTAGACCATTGTTATGGTAAGTGGACAAAAATGGACATGGATTAAGTGTTTTAAGTGTTTAATTAACAATGTTAAAATTGTAATTTATTAAATAAGTTATGATCAAATACATAAAACAAAGTGGTCATCTTTTTCCATGCATTCATCCCCCGAAAATTAAAAGAAGAAGAAGCCATGGAAGTATTCTAGGGTTTGACCACTTTAAAAGCTAAATTGGTGAATGATTTTCATCTCGTTTTCAATGATTTCTATGTTTTTGAGATCGTTACAGCTTGGTCTAGCTAGCCCAGGGACTAAGTTGAGAAACAGTTAAAGGTTTAAGATGTTGCCATTGATGAATATGTGTGAACTTGAATGTTTGATGATAGTTATACAAGTTTTATTAAATGATTTTTGGTGAAAATGCTAGGGACTTAATTGAAATTCAGCTAGCATGGGTTTTGGTTGAATTGCATGGAATTGTGATTTTATTAAATAAGGACTAAATTAAAAAAATGTTGAAATATTAGGGGCAAAAGTGTAAATTTTCCTAAATGTGTTTTGGACTAAATTGAGTAGAATGATAATTAAATAAGTTAATTTTGATTACATATAGATCCAGAAAAGAAAAATTTAGATTTAGATCGGGGGAAAAACAATGTTTTGGACTAGTCGAATCGTTCTGTCGTTTTAACGATTAAGGTAAGTTCGTATGTAATAAGCATTATTATGTTTGTGTTTTGAATGCTTTGATATTGCATAATTTGTGAATATGACCTTGCAGAAACATTTGACGATGATTCGACAAGTGAGAAATCTCAGTTGAACCTTAGGAATAGTTTAGGATACAAATGTCATGACATTAGGGTTACTGTGATATGTGGTCCGGGTGCTGGTCCTATATGTTCTACCGGTGGCTGAGTATACCAGCATGTATTGTGGTTACTTGACAGCTTGTGTGAGTAGCACCGTGTAGCTATGTCTTGACTGATAGCTTGTGCGAGTAGGCCCGTTGATAGCTTGAGAGTGAGCATTATATGTGATTGAGATAGCTTCGGCTATATATGTAGCACTTAGGTGCGAGATTCCGGTGTATCGATAGTACTCCGAATGGTTCAACGGGTATAACTGAGATATGGATGAGTAAGAGATTGATACAAGATGGTACAGGTATGTACAGAAACTATATGAGTACCGAATGGAAGAGAATTTGTGAATTTCACATCTAACCTTGTGAATAAAAATGTGCTAGGTTTTTGATTTAATATAAGATATGTTATGAGATGTTTAAATGTTTAATTTGTGCATATATGGTAAGTTAAGTTTATTGCTATATGAACTTACTAAGCTTTATAGCTTACTCTGTGTATTTTTCTGTGTTTTATAGTGTTATCGAAGCTAGCTCAGATTCAGGGATCGTCAGAGTGTAACACCCCTTACCCGTATTCAATGCCGGAACAGGGTACGAGGCATTATTGGACTTATCACATGAACAAACATACAATCACGAGTCATAAATTTCGCATCCAAATTAAAACTTTTTGCAATTAATCATAAGGTCCCTGATACGAGCCTACGACGCCCAAAACATACATTGGAGGTGATTCGAGACCAAACCTAGAACTTTAGAAATCTTTACAACTGTTAGAAAATTTTTCTACAAAAACAGGGGTCACATGCCCGTGTGGCTTAGGACACACCCCCGTAGGCAGGCCATGTGGTCACACACGTCCGTGTCCCGACCCTGTGTAACTCTCTAACTTGTAACTCATGACAAAATTGAGTTCACACGGCCAAGTCACACGCCCGTGTGCTAGACCGTGTGGGAAATAAATTTTCACAAAATAGGTGCAGACTTCACATGACCAGGGCACACGCCCATGTCTCTACCTGTGTGTTCAATTTTGAGCTTTTTGTTTCTTAAACTTACTAAGCTTCAATAAGCTTACTTGTGTTATTTTGGACAATCGAATCAGCACACAAGTCACACTATCCATCAGTTTTTGATAGTTTTTGAATGTTTATTTTGGATTATATGGCATGTAATAAGATTATTTTGTTATTACTTTTGTTTTGGTATGTAAATATGTAAAGAATGAGCCTAAGTGCAAGTAGACAACTTATTGGGAATATGTGAATAAAGGAAGATGTCTTTGGTATAAATTTATAGCATATGTTTGATAAATAGGTTATCTTGAATTGTTGTGAATTGGGGTGCCTATGATAGGCATATTGGTTAGAGTTTAAGTTGTGTGAATTGGCATGTTTGGGTGATGATTTATATTGTTGTATAAGTGTATACTTGTAGTACCATTGAGGGTACATAAGTTAGGCACTTAGGATGGTTAAATTAGCATGATTTGAGCTTGTTTAATGTCATTTTGAATAGGTCTAATGGCTGGTAAATGGATTACTTAGTGTCCAAGTAATCATAAAATGGTAAACTTGATGTTTAAGGTTCATTTAGGTGCACACGGCCTGGGACACAGGTTGCCACATAGTCGTGTGCCACACACGGTCTAAGACACGGTTGTGTGTACTAAGTCAGTGTGTTACACGGCCTAGCACATGACCTACAACACGGCCGTATGACCCAACTGAGTGAGTTACATGGGCAGAGACACGGGTTGGGACACGGCCGTGTGTCCCAACCTTAAAAGTTACATGGCCAAGGCTATTCCACACGGCCTGGTGACACGGCTGTGTGTCCCCTATTTTTTGAATTTTTTTATATTTTCCTAAAATTTTCTTATTTGTTTCAAATTAGTCTCTGAGGGTTTTAAAATTAATTCTTTAGTCCCTAAAGCTAGATTTAAGCCTCGTAGATATAAGTTATTTTATTAACTCAACTACTTTATGGTATTTGAGAAATTATATCGAAATGGTTATGATTTTACTTGTTTATTCCTATTAACTTGCTATAGCATTCTCGTAACTCTATTCCGCTGACGGATACAGATTAGGAGTGTTACATTCTATGTTCCTTAAGCAGTTATTGTTCCTGGTTCGAGTTTGGAGCTTCAAGTTATAGTCTAGGTGAGTACTAGGTGACCTATTTTAGGTACTTCATGTGAACTGTTTAAGTAAAGGTATATATATAATGTTAAAATCTCAGATAACTAGTAAGTGTGTAAAGCATAGTAAAGATGCTACATGTACGATGATGATATGTATGAAGTACTATCTGAAAAGGAAGTTGAGTGGTAAGTATGCAGGTAAAGTTTGAAATGAGAGAGTATGAATTTAGTCAAGTGTATGAGCAAGTCTGGGTAAGTAAAATTCTAAGTAAAACATCCCTTTGTGATGCCTCTGGTGATGCCTCGAGTGAGGTGAATACTGGACTTGCATATCACAACATGAAGATGTGTGAGTCCATGTGGTATAGACCAATGGCATAATATGATTTTGAGAATATTCATGATGATGTCTTCAGTAATATGTAAACCAAACTGGCAGATCACGACATGAAGATATGTATAAATCCATGAGGGAAAAACCCATGGCACCTTCTGTGAAAGTCTGTCTGGATAGTAAACATGTGATTCTATATGTTACCTATGTAGCGTGATTTGTTAGCCTTAGTGGCGTATTCTGTATTGCCTTTGTGGCAAATTCAGAAACATTTATGTGGCGTATTTTGTATAGCTCTTGTGGCAAATTATGTAATATCTTGTGTGTGTACTCAGTGATATCTGTGTGGGAGAATCTGATATTTCGTATTCGTGATAAGTTCAGGGTAAGCTCTAAGATTTCTTTAATAGATAAGTTTATGATAAGGATCTGATACATTTGAAGTTAATTTGGTTTGATTAGTCTAGTGATGAAATTGAATGAGTCTCGAGGAAAGTTCCCTGAAAAAAAGTATAAATCTGTAACTGAAAGAGGGAATCCAACATAGTAATCTGTCAGAAAATAATATGGATGTATTCATGGTTATGTAAAACATAAATTTTTGTTGGTCTGAGTTTGTCTACATTATCTATGGTTGAAATCTAAGTTATTTGGTATTCGTCATATCTGCATAGTATCATGTCACGTTCTGGGATCTTATGGAATCTGAGCTATTTCTATAACACCCCTGACCCGTATTCGTCGCCGAAATAAGGTTATGGAGCATTACACAACTTATCATATAAACAACCATACATTTCTATGATAATTTCTCATCTCTAAGCAATAGTCATTCAAATTCAATCATATAGTCCCTAACACAAGCCTTCGCTTAAAACAAGCATTAAAAACAATATGAGACTAAATTGAGAACTAAAGGGAATTTTGGGAAAACACTAAAAATTTTTAAAGTGCAGGGGACACACGCCCGTGTGGCCAGGCTGAGTAGGTGATCGAAATGGGATCACATGGCCGTGTCCCAACTCATGTTTGACCCAGTGTAACTCACTGACTTGTGTCACATGGCCAACCACAGGTCCGTGTGACTAGCCCGTGTAACTCACTGACTTCCTTTTTAAAGAGGTAACAGGGGACACACAGCCGTGCCACCTAGCCATGTGTGACACATGGCTGAGACACACGTCCGTGTCTCTATCCGTGTGGAAAATAATAGGCTATATTTCAAGCCATATTTCTCACCCAAATAAGTCCCAACTTAAACTCAACAATGCACCTACAACCATGGCATAAATAAGCATCCAAACCAACCAATATCAAGATTATAACATGTAATATCAACACATACAATATGATATCCATAAACTCATCAATTGATCACTTTAAAATATACCAAAATACTTCCAAAGTCTATCTAAATGATCAATCACATAAATGAGACATTATACCTAAAGTTTAGCATGCATACCTCATCTCAATTTCAACCATTTGGTACCCATTATACCAATTCACAACAAGGCATTCGCATAGCAACTCCACACCACATATCATAGTGCCGATACATGGTCGAAACCATCTCTATCTCATATATCATATAAATGCTTACCATCTCTATCTCATATCTCATATAAATGCTTACTCTCGAGCCATCACTTGGTCTACTCACACAAGTTGATGGTCAAGACGTAACTACATGGTGTTGCTCACACAAGCTCATGAATAATCGCAACACATGCCGAAAAACTCAGCCACTGGTAGAACGTATAGGACCAGCACCCATAACACGGAAACCCCTAATGACATGTCACTTGTATCCTATCTATTCCTAAGGTTCAACCGGGATCCGTACAAATGCTGATATCTTGTCGACCATTTTTGTGGTATCGTATCATCAAAATCATTATAATAAAGCATTTAAAACACAAATAACTTAATGCATATTAATATATGAACTTACCTCGAACTCGTAGGAAGGAAAATGATCGTTCAGTTAAAAACTTTATCTTTTTCTCGATCTAATTTCGTACGTTGTTTCCTTGATGTATATAGTAATAAAATTTAACTCATTTAATCATCACTCTATTCAATTCGACCCAAATTATATTATGACAAGATTACTATTTTGCCACTAAACTTTTAACTTCTTTACAATTAGTCCTAAACTCATAAGAATGCAAATTCATGCAATTAAATCCACACCCATGCTAGCCGAACTTCACACAAGCTTATAGCAGCCCACATATTTCATTAATTCACATATTTCACCACATAATTTTCACTTTACTCAATTTAATCCCTATTTAACATTTTTCTAAAAATCACTTAACAAATGTTGTTTAACTAACAACAAAGATTCATTTTCTTCCATCAAACATCAAAACACATGCACATTCATCAATGGTGAAACCCTAACTTTTTAACAGTTTTGCAAATTAGTCCCTGGGCTAGCTAGATTAAGCTACGACGACTCTAAAAACATAGAAATCATTAACAATTGAGTAAAAATACATACCATGCACTCAAGGATACCATGGCCGAACCTAGAAAGGTTTAATGGCTTTCCTTCCTTTGCAAAATCGATGGAAGAAGATGGAAAAAGATGGTGGCCATGTTATTTTTACTTAATTTGTCTTTATTTACTAAATTACTAATTTAAACTTAAGTTAAACCTTAAAAATTCACTTAAAAGATGTCCATCTTTGTCCACTAACTCTTATAATGGTCTATTTACCAATCAAATGCTCTCCATTTAAGTTCTTTAGTTATTTAGTGTAACACACCAAAGCTGACCTAGATACTATGGTCGAATCTAGTTGCGTCACATGAGAGTGTTTTTGGGAAACTGTTTCGAATATCAAAAACTTGTCCAAATTATTATCTTTTTTTATCGCGGAAGCATTAAAAATGTTCGTTCATACGAAAATCTAAAATTAAGTTTTAGAATGCGTTTATGGTGTCGTAGTTTATAAATCAATAAAATTAACAATTTAAAACCCCAAATAAACCCATAATAGTTCGTGCCCAATTTACATAAATAATCACAAAAATAAATATTAAATGAAAACAGATAAAGTAGAATGTAACTCATAAAACCAAAACATGGCTAGCAGTGGTCACCGTTGAGCCCTCCGTTGCGACGATCCATCTACTGCTAGGGATTACCTGTCAGATATTAAAATTAAGGAGTGAGTTATCGCAACTCAGTGTGTACATCCCCGCAGTAAAGCATGCATACAATCAGTAATCAGTAATCAGCCATAAATCGGGCTGAGCCTTTATAGGCACAGTGTAGGCCTTAACCCACTTAGAACAGAAACAAATACATTCGAGCCTTAGACCTTTCAGTTATACATGCATATCAATCAGAACAGTACATTCCCACCAACCCTGCACACCATCTCCGACCACCCTACACACCATGTGGGGATAAAATCAACCCACCTAGCCCTATACATCGAGTATGGGGATAAAACCAACCCATCTAACCCTACACACCATGTGGTACTGCAAACGGCACATAATACATAAAGGCAGTACAGCTACTAGTCAACAGCTAAAAGCCTTACAGTCTTCGTTCTCTCTAGTAAACATCCCAACCCAATGCAATAAAGTCATAATATCATGTCATGGCATGCTTTCACATAGTAAACAGATCATACATATCATACTCAGATCACATCAGAACAGTATTATTACACATACTAAATATAACAAGCTCCGATCATCATAGAGACTCAATTAAAGAACAACGCTCTCAGATCAGTCACAGCCCTACGGCTTAGCGCATCAGCCACCACATTGGCCTTACCAGGATGGTACTCAATGCTGCAATCATAATCCTTAAGTAGCTGGTCCCATCGATGCTGCCTAAGATTTAACTCCTTCTAAGTGAGACTATACTTGAGGCACTTGTGATCAGTGTAGATGGTACACTTCTCACCGTACAAGTAATGCCTCCAAATTTTAAGAGCAAAAATCACTACAGCCAACTCCAAGTCATACGTCGGATAGTTAACCTCATGAGTCTTGAGCTACCGAGACATATAAGCTATAACTTTTCCATCTTGCATCAGTACACAACCCAAACTCACGTGTGACGCATCACTATAGATGATGAAATCCTTCCTAGGCTCAACTGTATTAGAACAAGAGCCTGAGTCAACACTGTCTTGAGCTTCTCAAAGCTCTCTTACTATGCATCAGTCCAAATAAAAGGAACTCCCTTATGCAATAGCTTAGTCAATGGCACTGCGATCACAGAGAACCCCTCTACAAAATGACAGTAGTATCTTATTAGCCCTAGGAAACTATGAATCTATGATATCGTCTTTGGCTGTTTCCAACCCAACACAACCTCAATCTTACGAGGATCCACATGAATCCCCTCAGCAGATACCACATGCCCTAAGAAAGTAACCTCTCGAAGCCAGAACTCACACTTGGAGAACTTCGCATACAACCATTTCTCTCGAAGAGTCTGCAGAACAGCCCTGAGATGCTCATCGTGCTCATCTTCTATCTGAGAATAAACCAAAATGTCGTCGATGTACACTACTATGAACCGGTCCAAATAGGGTTGGAACACTCGATTCATCAGATCCATAAATGCTACTGGTGCATCAGTCAATCTAAATGGCATAACCAAGAACTTGTAGTGTCCATACCGAGTCCTAAATACCGTCTTATGCACATCGGCCTCCTTTACTCTCAACTGATGATACTCTGACCGTAGGTCAATCTTCAAGAACACTGAAGCCCTCTAAATTGGTCGAATAGATCATCTATCCTTGGAAATTGGCATTTATTCTTTATTGTCAACTTATTCAACTAACAGTAGTCGATACACATCCTTAACGTATCGTCTTTCTTCTTTACGAATAGAACACGTGGTCCCTATAGAGACATACTGGGACGAATAAACCCACGATCCAACAACTCCTGTATCTGGCCTTAAGTTTAGTAAGCTCCTTCAGTGCCATTTAGTAAGGAGTGATAGACACCGGAGCCATACCAGGAATCAAGTCGATCCCAAATTCCACCTCTCGACTCGGGGGTAAATCCTATAGTTCCTCTAGAAACACATCTAAAAAGTCTCTCACCTTACGGATGTCCTTAACCGAAGAGTCCCCAGAATCCAAAACACTGATGTAGGCTAAGAATACCTCACATCCATTCCTTACTAACTTCTCCACCACCAAAGCAGAGATCACATTACTCATATAATTTCGTCGTTTCCCAATCATGACTATCTCATAATCCTCCTTATTCCTCAAAATAATCCTGTTTTCAGCACAATCCAGACTTACACGATGCTTCACCAACCAATCTATGCCTAGTATCAAGTTGAACTCCCCAAACAGAAGCTCTATCAAGTCAGCCAAGAAAACAGTCCCTTGGACCTCCAACGGAACGTCTCATACAATTTACTAACTCTAGTAGACTGTCCCAACGGGCTCACCACTGAAATCTCACTAGTAGTACTCTCATAAGGTATCCCCAAGGTCTCAAACACAGAACATGCAACATAGGAATGTGTAGAACCTATGTCTATCAGTGTAACATATGGTACATTAAAAATAAGAAACATACCTGTGATTACATCTAGAGCATCTCCATCCTCACGACGACGTGCAGCATAGACCAATGCAGGCTACCTCGTCTCAGTTGGCCCAGCACCTCTGCTAGGTGCTCTCTATCCTCGACCAAAATCGTTACCACCCCTAGCCTGTCCTCCGCCCCTAGGTGGCTGCTGTACCCTTCTCTACGACTGTGCAGTCTCAACAACTGGGGATTGTATCTGATTACCCCTCAGGAGGCAGTCCTTAACTCGGTGCTTAGTAGACCCGTACCTCAAACATGCTCCAGTAACTCTCCAACACTTGCCTAGATGACTCTTGTTATAGTGTTGACAGATAGCCATCCTAGTAGGAACCACCATAGTAGGCCCAACTCTAACAGGCCCGTCAGTCCTAGCCTTTTTCTTAGGCCTCGTAGTAGAATTAGAAGGCTCTAGATCCCTCTTAGCTTTCCCCCTATCACAGTTTTGGCGCTCAGTGCACTTCACCTCCTCGACTATCTTGGCCTTCTCGACCAAGGCTGAGAAATCTCATTCCCTCTGTGGAGCTATTAGAACACGCAAGCTATCGCGAAGACCATCCTCAAACCGTACACAGTGCTCATACTCGGTTGCCACCATGCCCCTCGTATAACGACTCAATGTTAGGAATTCGACCTCATACTCGGCCACAGAACAGTCCCCCTGAGTGAGATTCAGGAACTCACGTCGTCTAGCATCAGTGTAGCTGGCTCCTACATACTCTAGTAGGTGGTCTTAAACAAACCCCAAGTCAACCGATCGGGTAAGTGCCTTTCTTAACCGTCAACCACCACTGATACACCTCATCCCTAAGAAAAGACATAGCCCCCTTGAGCTTCTGCTCAGCAGTAAAGTCCAAATCATCCATGATGCGCTTTGTAGCCTCTATCTAGTACTCGGTCACACTCGGGGCAACCCCAGCGATACCCCTAAACACCTCAGCCATATTGGATTAGATTCATTTTGTAACCGACCCACGGCCCCCAGATCCAATGTTAGGTCTAGTGACCCTCTCTAGAATACGAAGCATGGTTTGAGATAGTGTGTCGTCCCCAGCCGTACGTTCATACGGTCTAGTCCCACTATTAGTCGAAGGCGATGCCGGTGTCTCACTAGCATCCACTACCAGTATCGTATCAGAAGCAAGGGACTCAGCTCGAGCCCCTCTACGGCCTCTACTACGACCCCTAGTACCCCGTCCGCGAGTACCACGTGTGCTCATTGTATCTATCGAAATAATCTATATTTAGAAGTTTTATGCAAATCAATGTACAGTTCAAATATATTTTTAACGAATATCTTATGAAATATAGTTAGTGTCGGTTATCGCGAGAGAATGAATTGTCTCCCTAAGTCTCAGTTTACGCTACCTAAACTGTTTCAGTGGAATACTACCAAGTAGTCTCAGAATACAGTTTCAGTCAAATCATACAGTCTTACAGTATAAACTAATCATGCTTTAAACAGTACATATCGGAATTTCAGAGAACTTACTTGGATCGGTACTGGAGGCTCGGTGTACCACTTATTCGATATCAAAATATTTTAAAATAATTTTTGAACCATTTCTCAAAACCATACTTTAAAACCCAAAAACCACAGTCGAGTTTTGCAACCTGACTCTGATACCATTAAATGTAACACCCCAAACCCGGCTTAGATGCTATGGCCAAATTTGGTGGCGTCACATGAGAGTGTCTTTGGAAAACTGTTTCAAATATCAAAAACTTGTCCAAATTATTATCTTTTCTTTATCATGGAGGCATTAAAAACGTTCATTCATACAAAAAATTGAAATTAAGTTTTAGAACGCGTTTATGGTGTCGCAGTTTATAAATCAATAAAATTAACAATTTAAAACTCCAAATAAACCCATAACAGTTCGTGCCGAATTTATATAAATAATCCCAAAAATAAATATTAAATGAAAATAGATAAAGTAGAATGTAACTCATAAAACCAAAACATGGCTAGTAGTGGTCACCGTTGAGCCCTCCATCACACCAATCCATCTACTACTGGGGATTACTTGTCAGATATTAAAATTAACGAGTGAGTTATCGTAACTCAGTGTGTACATCCCTGCAGTAAAGGATGCATACAATCAGTAATCAGTAATCAGTCATAAATCGGCCTGAGCCTTTACAGACATAGTATAGGCCTTAGCCTACTCAGAACAAAAACAGATACATTCGAGCCTTGGCCCTTTCAAATATACATGCATATCAATCAGCATGTGATACCGTAAACGACACATAATACATAAAGGCAGTACAACTGCCAGTCAATGGCTAAAAGCCTTACAGTCTTCCTTCTCTCTAATAAGCATCCCAACCTAATGCAATGCAGTCATAATATCATGTCATGGCATGCTTTCACACAGTAAACAGATCATACATATCATACTCAGATCACATCAGAACAGTATTATTACACATGCTAAATATAACATGCTAGCATACATCTCAGTATCATGTGACAGAACAAGGTCTAAGTAACACTTACCGACCCTTAAAATAGGTCACAGTCAACTAGGGTGACTCGTGCCACCTTTTAGAACAACTCAGTTTAATGGGCTCACACACCCATGTAGCCTGCCCGTATGGGCCCACACGCCCGTGTGGCCCACACAGTCCAACTTGACCTTGCCCGTGTGGATCACATAGCCAGGTCCAGAACTCCACATGCCCGTATGGCTTCACCCGTGTGGCTCACACGGCCCATTTGGCCCATACACGATTTCAGTACGTCAGAGGTACACACCTGATTCCAACCGAAGCTTAAATGACCCCCAAGTACTCCAGAACCTAGAATTGACAATTTCATGCCCCAGTCAGTCACTTAATTGATTTTATCAAGACTAAGAAAAACCCAAAACGAGAGATCAATCTTACCCCCAATGAATAATGGTGTTTCTTTGCCGAATAAAACATCGATTAATAGTCCCCAGAACCTCGGTTATCTCTTAAACAGCAACAATACGTCTTTTAATCACTTAACCGAGGAAACATATGAGTTTTAAAAAGAAAACTTACCAATCAACGAAAACCCCAGATGTGTACAAACGAATTGAATGCTAAGAAAATGGAGAAGAGATTGAACAAAAAGAAAGAATAAAGAGAAGGTAATTTTGCCAGCAAGTAATAGAAGAAATCGGCAACAAGAAAGGAAAATTTGGGAAAAACGGCGAAGGGAGTTTTTGGGATCAAAGAAAGAACTAAATTTTTGCAAAAATGAAGTTATCAGATAACTGCTCATCCCCTAATCACTCTATCACTACGTGTTCCACTCCAACACAAACACTCCTACGACATTAATAGCAAAAATAATGCCACAGTAACGACTTGAACATGGGGTCTCAAGCATAACCCCCTGCCACTAAACCCCTAAACTAGCAAGCCCATTCTGGTATTCTTTTACTACTAAATTCTTTTAAGCCTTGTGTCTAATGATCAAGCTTTACTTAAATAAAATCCAAAATTTACCCCAAGTCTTGACTTGAACTTGGGACCTCCCCAAACACACCCAGAGCTCATATTCACCCAAGCAGAGAATTATTTGTGTCAAAATAACGCAAAAACACATTTAGAAAATTTCCTACATCAAATTCATAAAAAAACCAAAAATAAGAAATTTTAGGGAATTACATTTAGTACCTTTAACTAATAGAACACTATTTTTGCACTTTACGCGATTTAGTCTTTTTTATCAAATTAAGCATGCTAATGATAAAATTTCTTAACGAAATTTTCATATGACTCTACTATCATAATTTAGACATTAAAATAATAATAAAATAAATATTTTAACCTCAGATTTGTGGTCCCAAAACTACTATTCTGATTTCATTGAAAAGAGGCTGTTACAAATCTCCCCCTTAAGAATTTTTGTCCCAGAAAATCTTACCAGAGAATAGAGTAGGGTATTGCTTTCTCATAGCTTCTTTAGTTTCCCACGTAGCGTCTTCAATGCTGTGACGTTGCCAAAGAACCTTCACTAAAGCTATGCTTTTGTTTCTTAACTCTTTAATCTCTCGGGCCAAAATTCTGATTGGTTCTTCATTATACAACATATCAGGCTGAATTTCAACTTTTGCTAGAGAAATTATATGCGAAGGATCTGATCGATACCGTCATAGCATAGATACGTGAAACACATTATGAATATTCTCAAGTTTTGATGGTAAAGCTAGATTATATGCCACTGGCCCTATTCTCTCGATAATCTCATATAGCCTAATGAATCGCGGACTCAATTTTCCTTTGCAACTGAATCAAAGAATCTTCTTCCACGGTGGTACTTTTAGAAACACTCTGTCGCCAATTTGAAATTCAATATCTTTACATTTCAAATCCACATATGATTTATGTTGATCTAAAGCGGCTTTCAAACTGTCACGTATCACTTTTACTTTCTCTTTAGTCTCTCAAATTAAATCAACCCCATGAATCTTTTTCTCACTAAGCTCAGTCTAGTATAATGGAGTTCTACATTTATGTCCATATAGAGCTTCAAACAGTGCCATCTTTA
The DNA here is from genome assembly GCA_020496765.1 of Gossypium stocksii. Lineage (NCBI taxonomy): Eukaryota > Viridiplantae > Streptophyta > Magnoliopsida > Malvales > Malvaceae > Gossypium > Gossypium stocksii. Next base: position 41,171,448 of record CM035623.1, read on the forward strand.
TGCTTGACTGATAACTATTATTATACGCAAACTCAACTAATGGTAAATACTTTTCCCAGTTGCCTTCAAACTCTAAAACACAACAACGAAGCATATCTTCAAGAATCTGAATCACTCTCTTAGACTGATCATCTGTTTGAAGATGAAATGCAGAGCTAAAATGCAACTGCGTACCCAAAGCCTCTTGCAATTTCTTCCAAAATCATGATGTAAACAGTGGATCTCTATCCGAAATAATAGAAACTGGCACTTCGTGCAATTTGACAATCTCAGAAAGGTACAATTCGGCTAATCTGTCAAGTGAAAAGTTTGTACGTACAGGAATAAAGTGCGCTGATTTCATCAAACGATCAACAATAACCCAGATAGCATCTTGCTTTTTCGGAGATAGGGGTAATCCCGGTACGAAATCCATTGTAATTTTATCCCATTTACACTCAGGTATCATTACTGGATGTAACAGTCCTGAAGGCACTTGATGTTCAGCATTAACTTGCTGACAAATTAAACATTTGCTCACAAAGTCAGAAATATCACGTTTCATACCTAAGCACCAATATAACTGTCTCAAATCATTGTACATTTTGTCACTACCTAGATAAATAGACAAGCTGCCATTGTCTGCTTCTTACAAAATTTTCTGTATAAACTCTAAATTTTTCGACACACAAACTCTATCTTGGAACAACAAACAATAATCAATTCCAATCTGAAACTCTAAATTAAGAGTCAACTCACACTATACTCGTTTATCTTTCAATTCACTGTCACATTTCTGAGCTTAACAAATTTGTTGGAGAAACATCGGTTTAGCTTTTAACTCAACTAAAATCAAACAATGATCAGACAAAGTCAATCGCATATTCATCGCTCTCAAGGCAAATAAAAATTTTCTACTCAAAGCATCTGTAACTACATTTGCTTTCCCCAGATGGTAATCAATGACTAACTCATAATCTTTCAGCAATTCAAGCCATCTACGCTCTCTCAAATTTAGATCTTTTTGTGACATCAAATACTTCAAACTCTTGTGATCGGTATGTGACATTTTTCACCAAACAAATAGTGTCTCCAAATTTTCAATGCAAACACAATAGCAGCCAACTATAAGTCATGTGTCGGATAATGCCTTTCATGCGGCTTCAACTATCTGGAAGCATAAGCTATCACTTTTTCTTCTTGCATTAGAACACATCCCAAACCATTCAATGATGCATCACTGTAAATTACAAATTCTTTACCCGACTCAGGCTAAACTAATACTGGTGTTTTGGTTAATAATGCTTTCAACTGATCAAAACTCTACTATTGACATTTCTCAGACAACTCACATTTCATATCTTTCTGCAATAAACAAGTTATCGATGTAGCTATCACTGAAAACCCTTTAAAAAATCTTCAATAATAGCCAACTAATCCCAAAAAACTTCTAGCTTTGGATATATTTATTGGCGGTTTCCAGTCAATAATTGCTGAAATCTTACTCGTATCAACTCGGATGACTTACGCTGAAACAATGTGTCCTAGAAATCTAACTTCTCAGAGCCAAAACTCGCATTTGCTGAATTTAGCAAACAGTTGTTTATCTTGCAGAGTCTATAACATAATTCTCAAATACTCATCATGCTCTGACTCATCTCGAGAATAAATCAGGATATCATCAATGAACATAACAAAAAAATATGTCTAAATACGGTCTAAAGATTCTATTCATCAAGTCCATAAATACTGCAGGAGCGTTAGTTAACCCAAACGACATAACAAGAAATTCATAGTGTCCGTACCTAGTTCTGAATGCAGTTTTTGGCACATCCGATTCTTTAACCCGTAACTAATAATAACCAGATCATAAATCAATCTTGGAAAATATTGCTGCTCCTTTCAACTGATCAAATAAATCATCAATTCTCAGCAATGGATAATTATTCTTGACCGTAACTTTGTTGAGCTGTCAATAATCGATACACAATCTCATTGACCCATATTTCTTTTTAACATATAAAACTGGTGCACCTTAGGGCGAGAAACTAGGTCGTGCAAAACCTCTATCAATTAACTCTTGCAACTGAGCTTTCAACTCTTTCAACTCAATAGGAGCCATTCTTTACAGACCTATCGATATCAGTGATGTTCCCTGTACTAACTCAATAGCAAATTCAACTTCTCTGATCGGTGGCAATCCAGGTAACTCTTCTAGAAACACATCTGGATATTTACAAACTATTAGCACTGATTCAATCTTCGACTCAAACACTTTTGTATTTGATACATAAGCAAGATAAGAATTACAACCCTTTCTCACATATTTCTGAGCTAGCATAGCCGATATTACAATAGGCAATCCACTCGAATCATCAAATTCAATAGAAGAATTTCACTATTCTGACATTTCAACTCAATAATCTTTCATCTACATTTTACAATAGCATCGTGCAGAGTCAACCAATCCATACCCAAAATCACATTGAATTCATCGGTAAAAGAATCAAATCGGTTGGAAAACCGTAACCCCGTGTCATCAAAGGAAAATTCTTGCAAACTTTATCAACTAGTACATACTGACCTAAGGGGTTCGATACTTTAATCACAAATTCAATGGACTCAACTGGTAAACTCTTACTACACACTAAATTCGTACAGACATATGAATGGGTTGATCTAGGATCAATCAAAGTAGTTACATTAGTGTCATAAAGAGAAAAATTATCGGTGATAACATCTGGTGCTGATGCATCCTCACGAGCTCAAATTGCATAAGCTCTGGCTGGTGCTCGTACCTCAGATCTCATAGCAGAATCCTATGTTGCACCTTTGCTACTATTCATATTTCTAGGATTTCGAGGTGGTCTACCTATAGTAGCTGTATTACTTAACCTTGTAGTCAGAAGTTTGTCTTTCTTGGATAACTCAAGACAATCACGAATAAAATGCTCTGAAACAAGCTTTATTATTCATCCGACAATCCCCAAAATAATGTCTTCCATATTTTTTACACTCTAGTTTTTTGACTCTAACACTTCCAACACTCACTACAGAAGTGGCTTGAGTTTTTGTACTTGTATGTTGCTTACCACGATCTTTATTGGAATACCCCACTCAAGCAGTTGAACGGTTATGAAAATCCTTTGATTTCTTTGACGTAGAATGATAGGATTTACCCATTGACTTCTTTCTTGAATCTCTAGCCTCAAAATCAATTTTTCTCTTTTCTTTACTAAGCTCATTGGCTTTGTGTGCTTTGTCGACCAAAAAAACAAATTCTTTCAGTTCAAGTATCCCGACTAAAAGCTTGATGTCTTCATTTGACCCATCTTTAAACCGTTTACACATAATCGCTTTGGTTGGAATGCACTCTCAAGCATAGTTGCTTAGTCTCATGAATTCTCTTTCATATTCAAATATGGTCATATGACCCTGTTTCAGCTCTAGAAATGTAACACCCCTATCTCATAACCGTCACCGGAATAGGACGAGGCATTACCGAAAATTAGAAAATAGATCTGACAGTAAAATTTTGAACATTTTTTTGAATAAAAGATCATTTATTTATATAAATGCTAAACACAACCAAAGATCGAATTTAAAACTTATAAAAGTAAACATCCAAAAGATGCCATATTCGCATGGCTTAAATACAATATTCAAAAATATCGTTCTAATCATAGTCTATCCTATACATGCCACAAGCTAAGTCCAAATCATAAGATTACCAGAACAGTAGATAGTGCGACGAAATGCTGACGATCCCTGAGCTGGTAGTAAGAGCCCACGATTTATAAAATAAAGAAACATAATAGTCAAAGTAAGCTTTCCTAAGCTTAGTAAGTCTTAAGCAATTTTAAACAATGGGACTTAAACAATCCAAATAATCGTATCACATAACATTTTCTGAGTATAATACCATTTGGCCGATTATGCACAATCACATATGTCATTTTACTCTGATTATATTTAAAACTCATATAGACATAAGCATTTACATGCTTCAAGATTAACTTTAATTCTATCGAATTCAACTAGTGTACCATTTCTTACCCACACTTACTTTCAACATTCATAATTATATGGCATATCGAATACTTTCATGTAGCTTTGCATAATAACTGAATGCACACATATACAATATACATATGAATTTATAACATCTTTACATATGCTTCCCTTTACACACTCTTAATTCCTGTCAGATCAATCTCACATATATAATATATATATATAAATCACATACCTTGTAACACCCCTATCCCATAACCGTCGCCGAAATAGGACGGGGCGTTACCGAAGACTAGAAATCGGATTAGGATAGTAAAATTTTGAACATTTTCCTGAACAAAGATTATTCATTTACTAAAATGCATAGGCACAATTGAAGTTCGAGTTTACAACCTATACGAGAAAGTTCCATAAGATGCGTATTCGTATGACCTATATACGAAAATCAAAGTATCTGTAGCGTCCTGATTTTTGGGGCTTAGTAATTTTGTGTGATGTTTGGTAAAATTTTAAATGTTGGTATGTGGTTGTGAAGTTTATGTTTAGAGTGTGTAAATGGGCCTATGGAAGGCCCATGAGTTGGCCAAATCCCGGTAGAATTTTTGAATTTTGGACTTAAAGAATTAGGGGCTCTGGTTAGGAGGCCTTATCAAAATATATGGGTAAAATGCAACACAAGAGAACCCCTGGTGGAGTGGCTAAGTAACGCCACTAGGGAGCTTAAAATGTGGCGTGTAGGTGAGGAGAGAAGGCCAAGGTTCGAATCATGGAGCAGGTATTGGTGGCGTTTATTTTTATGTCCTGTGCATGTGAGAGTTTGAAGTCGATTATAACTCTGGGTGAAGAGTTTGAATTAGTCAAGTGCATGGATAATGGAGAGATAAGGGGGAGCATATCTAGTAGGGATTTTAGGAGTTTTTGAAATGGGAAGAAGTGTGGCCGGCCAAAGGGGTGTTGTAGTGCTAATTCGGCTACTAAGTTTAGTTTAGCATATTGTTCTTCTTTTTCTCACTTGTGCCGATTGTCCATAAGCCAAAACTCTCTCATTTTCTTCCATTCTTTCCTTCCACAAACTCTCTTTCTCTCATTCTTCCTCCCATTCTCTTCTAGTAAAAGCTGAACCTATCATCCTCTCCTTTTTCTCTTGCTAGCCGAATAGTATACAAACTAAATCCTGAAGGATTCAATGGGGCAGTCAACTTTTATACAAAGGTAAACTTATATTTCTCTTCCTTTTGTTGATTCTTATTTTTCCAAAAGCCCTTAGACCCCTCTACCAACACTCCTTTTTGGCCATAACCATCTTTTCCTTTCTTATTCCAAAAGCCGGAAGCACAGCACCTTGGGAAGTTGAGTGGCCGAATTCTATGATTCTTGTGAGGCGATTTCTGCTAGCATTTGGGAGCTTGGGTTACTTAGAAGTCACGAGTAGTGTGGTAAGTACTTGTGCCTTTATTCAAATTTGATATCTTAGATGATAAGTAAAGCCGAAACCCCCTGTGGCTAGGGAGGTTGTCGATTTGAGGTTTAGGCCTTATTGGGCCTTTTCATCCGTTTCTTTGGTTATATTATGGCAAGGTAGATAACTTTGGAGGGGCAGCAAGGGTTGGGGAGACGGTATTGAACAAGCTTAGTTCGAATTGTCGAATCCTGCAGAGGTAAGCAATCTACGGCATTAGAGGTAGTGGCCGAATAGTATTGATAAGATTGTGTTATTCTTTTGGATTTTAAAAATCTGATACATCAAGTAAATGAATATAGGACGAGTGCGTGGAGGACTTTGAGAAATCGATCGTTATTAAACAGGTGTGTAACATACCCCGTAATAGCTTAGATTCATATTGCTTAAAAGCCGAAGTATCGAATTCCGTTGTGGTTGTAACTTGTAAACATGAGATGGTATGTGGATGAGTTCAATTACAATGGACGCAGTAAACGAAATTGATGGGACAGGTAAGAACACGATTTCGTGCAAATTGGTAAGTTGGGCCTCGATGGGCTAAAACTAGGCCCAATGGGCTTCCAGGCCCATTTGGGTATAATTGATAGAAAATGAAATATGGATAAGTTGCATGTTGAGACTGTTAAAAACTGTTATGGAACATAGGCTAAATGGGCCTAGATGACTAAATCGGCTGCATAGGGCCCATTAGGGGTTTTGGGCCCAATAACTCGGTTTTACTAAAATAGACTAAAATTTCTGTTTAAACACTTGGAATTGATGAATAAACATGGAAAACCCTAATAACAAATAAAATTACTAAATTACACCTAAACATGGAAAATGTCTATTTTGCCCCTGAGTGCAAATTACCACTATACCCCTATGGTTTAATTATGATTGTGAGGCATGTTATATTATTATTATACATGAAATGCCATGATATGCACATGATATGTTATGATTCGCACATGATATACATGATATATTCGTATTATGCATGGGTTGGGTTATATGATGGAGGAAGTGTTAAAGGGCTTTGGCCCCAGTTTACCGAAAAGGGCTTTTGCCCCAGTTATTAAAAGAGGCTAGGCCTCCAGTTATATGATAAAGCAGCTATGCTGCCAGTGGAGAGTTTGGCTGGGTGGGTTGAGTTATTCCCCACATGGAGAGTTTGGTTGGTACGGGTGGAGAGTAGAGGATGGTGGGTTGAGTAGTCTCCCCTAACGGGTTTTTGCATACATGCATGATTTGACACATGTGATATTGAGATGGGCCTATGGGCCATACCGTTTACAGGAAGGCTTTGGCCTAGCGATATGAGTAATATAAAGGCTTCGGCCCAGTAACAGTTAACCGAAAGGCTTCGGCCCAGTATATGTTGAAATTGAAATTGTACATGTATGGATTTGGGCTCTGAAAGGGCTTGTTATACACTGAGTTTCCAAACTCACCCCCTTTCCTAAACCTTGCAGTTGAGCCTTAATGTGGAGACTTGGAGCCGGTGGGAATTCAGAGTGGCCATGGTGTTCAAATGGATTTTCAATAATTGCATTTAAATAAGTTTTATTTAATTATTATTATTGTTTGATTTTGGGTTGTAATAAGGCCATTTTAAATTATTTTCTTTTTAGGGTTATTTGGTTTTAAACTTGATGTTCTACGCTACTAATAATGTTTTAAATGGGTAGACCTAGGTTACGTTTTAAAACGACATTTGATTTCAATTATACAAGTGATAAAAGAAAATGCTGTATCTAAATTATCACTTTGAATGAACTCCAGCTCAACTTATTTTCAAAAACCTTTCATCAATCGAAAGTGTGGCAATGGTTGTGGGCATGTCGAGGATTGGATCCAATCAAGAGCCTAGTACTTAAGCAGCCTTCATGGCTCACCTCCTCTGTTTCGGATACCTACCTGGTGCACAGCTTCCATTCACTTTCATGGCAAAGACAATCTTTTAAAACTCTTTTAGAAAAGGTTTTGGGAACGAACCATGGGTTTTTACGAAAATGTTCCAATATGACACATCGGATCTGGTCATAACATCTTGGCCGGGTTTGGGATATTACAGTATCATTCTACTCATTGTCCACCCTATACATGCCATAAGCTAAGACCAAACAAGGCACATGATTACCGTAATAGTAGGTAGTGTGACGAGGTGCTGACGATCCCCAAGCTGGTAGTCAGAACCCACAATCTATAAAACAAAGACACAAAACAAACAGAGTAAGCTTTCATAGGCTTAGTAAGTCTTAAGCAAAATATTAATCGTGTTAAATCAAAAACAGGTATTTCATATCAATGAACTGAGTAAGGTCTCATTTGACCAAATATACCTAACCAAAATTTCTCATAATTTGATCTATATATATCTATATATATTTCTTTAACCTGGAGTTTTAAGTCACAAATGGTTTCATTCAACGTCATTGATTATTCATTTCTTCTATTTGATAAAGTTAATTTAGAGCTTCATATCGAACTATAATTTCTGTAAACGCATCACCTAGCGAACACATATATTCTTTCATAATAATGACCAAGATGTTCGAGTATTCACAAGTACATTTCTTTATATACTTTTAATTCGATTAAAAGTTTAACGTAATACTTTAACTACCTTCAATTCCCATATTTGGGATCGCATTGTCATATCATAATCTATCAAAAATAATTTCATAGAGTCACTACTCATTTAGCTTAACATATAACATTTTCATGATTGATTCTCAAACATATTCTTCATTAACCAAAGTTGGGCTCACATGGTAAATACATATCACACATATACACTAAATCTTAGTACACTTACAATTTCCATAGTTACCACTTAATATAATCTAGATCTTTCAATGATCCCAATCACTTGCTAATATGTATTCATCTTATGCACCTACATGCATGTATATACATATATAGAAACTTAATTCCTTAGTTCATAATCACATCAATGTCTTCGAGTATTTCAATATGACAAGTATAAGTTTTATCATATAGGTACACAAAAGAACAGGCATATTCCTTATCACATATACTTAAGTTTAAAGGATTATAATCCTTACTTCGTCTATGCACATAAATCCTTATACAACTCATCCTCAGATTATAAGGTCTTTTTGGCCGATTATGCACTAATACATAGGGTCATTCGACACATATACTTCATTATATAAGCATACCATTACCGAATTAGAACATTCACATTTTTATGTAAATTTCATACCTCAATCGAATAGGCTTATATAATCTTACCGAGATATTAACATATATCTACTTGAACTGAAATACATATTCTATGAATTAGCCATATACTTTCATACAACCTTCTGAAGTAGTCGGAAACAGTACTATTTATACAATAATCAAAATTTAAGCAGAATCCAATTTACAACTTGCATACGGTATGTACCTGATAAACTTAGGGTGATGAACTCATTAATTAAGATTATTACGACAGAAATCACGTATTTTCCCCAATGAAAGCCTTCGGGCCCCGCCCGGATATTACACTGGCACAAATGCCCTTCGGGACCTAGCCCGAGTACAACACTGGCACAAAGGCCCTTCGAACTAAGTCCGGATACAACACTGGCACAAAGGCCCTTCGGACTAAGTCCGGATATAACCTCGGCACGTATGCCCTTTGGGACTAGGCCCGGATATAACACCATCATTCAAATTTTCGGTTCAAAAGTCACACATAACATCACATATCCAATTCACCATTCAAGCTTAAATCATAGTGACCATTCAGCTATATGCCATATATTCGGATATATGTATCATACAATTAGATACTAACATCTTTCGAATAACATAACATCATAAATCTAAATCACTTTTCTTTCATTTTATCTTTTGCACTTATAAATCAATGGTTGTGCATATCATCTCACTCACATTCATTTCACGCTGATCATTTGATCATGAAAACATATCACAAGCTTGCCTCCATATTATAATTGCCTTTAGCAATATCACTTATGAATAATTTACTTATAATTTATAATAGTCATTCGGCTCTATATACATTTAACTCATTGGAGTCATAATTTATTTTATATGTGCATAGCATAACATACTAATCCTTATCTTAAATTCAAATTCTCACATGTAACAAGCACTTCAATAGATGGTTGCTTTCATTCAAATATACTTATACACATATAGTTCATCCATTTAACAAAGGCCATTCGGCCGCACAACATTTCATGAATGCAACTTGCGGCAATATGCTCATATGGTTTAGCTTATTTCTCATTCATGTATACCCTTCTACATTATGCATGTATATAAGTATACTACAAGAAAATGTCAATTTCTCTTAACAAAGCATAATTCATTCACGATTAGCTAAAGTCTAATACTTAAAAACTTACCTCTATTGTCGTCAATTGAATACAGATCAACTATTCCACAAGTTTCGCTTTCCCCTTATCCTAGTTTTGCTCGTGAGCTCCCTTATAGACAAATAAACTAATTCAATCACATAATCAACTCATCAATTCAATAAAATCTTCAAGACCAAAACACTTGGACCGAATATCACATATACCTTAAAAGAGATTATAATTAATACCAACTCCATGACTTAAATTTATCTCACATCTATTTCCAATGCACAACAATAAAATGCCATTACAAAACACATACATATCATGATTGAAACATAAGCTCTTTAACTAAACTAAGCTTATCTTAACATTTTCATATAGAGCAATATGCGAACTCTCAATCGGCCATTCACTCAATTACTCTCAAGCAATTAAAATTTCTCTTTTCACTAGCACATAAGTATCGCAACTCAAATTTTCTTTTATAACATTAAACACTCCAAAACCTTCATCTATGACCGAATGTACCTACCTTAGTAAGCACAAATTGTTCACATTTTTATCCAAATCCATAATTAGCAATCACATATTTATAATTATCTAAGCAATCAACATTCGGTCCTTATATTTAACAAAACTCTCGATTAATAAAACACTCAAACTAAGTTCTTTAACAATTCACATATTCGGCAGCAATAAAGACAATTTGACTACATTAGAATCAACTTATAACCACATACACAATATTTAAAACATTTAACATCTTATACACGGTTTCCTCAATAAAAAAAAACCAAAAATAAATTTTCCATTTAACCTCCTATATAACCGAATACATGTAACCATCTTTTAACAATTTCTATCCTATAAACATCTAAGTACAACATTTAAACATCCTACTAAATTCTTGTACAAAAAGGGGCCATAGCAATATGCTTTTCTTGGCCAATTGAGCTACTCAAGGCATCGTTTGCCCACTTGAACTTCACTAACACATATTCACATGAATTGAACACTAGTGTGTCCTTCAAACACTCATATAACAATTTCTTCTAAAAAATTTTACAAATTTTCGTAGCTTCCAACTACCATGGCCAAATCTCTAATTATCCATCAATTCAAGAATGAAAATCATGGGTTCTATGTACAATCAGTCATGAAACACAAAATCATTAAAGAAAAATCAAACTACCATTAAATTTACCTTGAATTTTGACCCTTAATGTGTCGAATGCTCACCATTCTTCCTTTCAATATTTTCTTTTCATTTCCGGCCAAGATGAGAGATAACATGAATGGCTAAGTATTGGTTTACTATTACATGCATGACTAATATTAATTGGATTACCATATTACCCCTTTATTAATACATAAGTGTTCTACCATTCTTTAGCCGATTTTGTCCATGCAAAGTATGCATGGTTTAATTGTCCCATTAGTCCTCCATGTTATAAGAACATCCCCATTCGGCATTTACACATTGGTTTCATAATTTTCCCCTTTTTGCAATCTAATCATTATTAACACACACACATAATATAATTTAGCAACCCATAAAAAAATTGCCGTCCATTTCATGTGATGGTATATTTCCATCATTAATCCCTCTAAATTAGTAACATCCAAAAAAAATGCGGGTATAACCATTATTAACCACAAGTTTTCCATCTTCATACAATTTAGTCCTAATCATTAATTCGATATCCATAAAACATACATTTTTAAAGCAAAATTTCACACCAACCAATTTCATGCATTCAAAACACATATTAAAAATAATTAATTATTTTCTGACTCGGATTTGTGGTTCCGAAACCACTATTCTGACTAGGGTGAAAATCAGGTTGTTACATACCTGGCCAACTTATTGTCTTAAACTTATTTTATTACCAATTTAGCACAAGGTTGTATAATCTCTGACTTTAATTAGTTCACCGACGTTTACTCTGCTAGATAAAAACTTTGAATCACATCACTGGCATATTGCCTGCTAGGTTTATAACCTGAATTACATCACTGGCATATTGCCTGCTAGGTTTATAACCTGAATCTCACATATAAGGTAAGTATTTACCCGTTTAACAAACTTTCTCTTCAAGTCGTTCAGAAATGTATAGATTTCAGATAGGCCTTATACAATGCCGATGTCCCGGACGCGGTCTTACATGTTATTCAAGGTCGATGCCACTGTCCCAGACAGGGTCTTACACACTATCTCAAATCAATGCCTTCATCCCAGACGAGGTCTTACATGAAACATAAGTGATGCCAGTGTCCCAGACACGGTCTTACACACTATCTCAAATCAATGCCTTCGTCCCAGACGAGGTCTTACATGAACTCATTTCACACACTTAGTGCCCCAATGACCAATCTCACACACACACAGTGCTCGGTTAAAGAACTCGCACACACAGTGCCTCTATTTATTTGCACACATAGTGCCCATGTTCATTCACACACATAGTGCCCATGTTCACTTGTCATTACACATAAAAATGATTTAACCAAGTCTATAAAACATCACATATGTACACTTTGAACATATCATTTCATTTAACTTTGAATTCATATAGCCATGAACACTTAAACATTTTAAAGCCACTTTAATTCAATCAATCAATATAAAATTACAGATCATATCCACATTTAAATTCCCATGTCCACAATCACATAAATAAGTCATATGCTTCCATGAATGATTTCACAAAAACCATAGGTTTATATATAAACATAGGCATATAATCACTTCACATACACTTCACATCAATCATCTAATTCACTTAGTTCCCATATACACAAATCGGTTATACATACCTGAATAAATTAGTTTATTGAACGAACCCACATGTCGTATTAACACATAGCCTCATGGCATTATACTTTTATTAATTCACCAAGTTCCATCTCAATTCGAATACTTATAAACTTATAATTTCACAAATTTTAACATCAAAGATCCATCTAACACTCATATATCATTTCCTAACATCACATTTCAAAATTCATAGTTTTTCTATCAAAATTTTCTGAATTTGTGACATCTTGTCCAATACCGAGCATGAAACCAACACCAATTCAAGGAATGCATTTGTGAATTTAAGATAAAATTAGCAAGAAGCTCAAGAACATCAAAACACAATCAAGCTGACCATTTGAGGCCATGACCGAATGTATGTTTCATCAAAAAAAATCAAAAAATTCACGTATGGGTTTAATCAATAGCTTATAAGCAACTCAAACAAGTTTTATCAATGTTTACAACATAATCACAAATTCACTACAAGCTGTCTTCCTGAGCAACAGTCATTAAATTATTTGTAACTAGAGCTACGAAACTCCAAATCAAGTGTCGTTAATTTTACCTGAAAATAGACTCATATATCTTCCATCCATAAAACTTTCAAAATTTTTGGTTTGGCCAATCAATACCAGATTTTTCTTAAAATTTCCCCTGTTTCACTGTTTGACTATTCTGACCACTCTTCACTACGAATCAAATTTCTCATTATACAGAATTCAAAATATGTTCTTATTTATTTCGTTTGAAACTAGACTCATTAAAGAGTCTAAGCATATAAATTTTATCTTATAACCATTTTTTTACAATTTATAATGATTTTCTAAAAACAGAACAGGGGCCCTCGAAGTTATTTTGACTCTGTCCCACGCCACTTCAAATATCTCATTATCGGCAATTCCTTTGCTTACATGGTTTCTTTTATAAGAAACTAGACTTGTTAAGCTTTAATTACATAATTTATTCAGCCTCTAACTCAACTCCAACAATTTATGGTGATTTTCTAAAATCATGTTACTGCTGCTGTCTCAAGCAGATTTATTACAAATTTACTCTTAAATTTCCAACAACCTTACTTCAAGATACCTTTTTCACTAATGCATACGGTCTAATTCATTCATCACAATACTTGTTTAGTTCTCCACATTATCATATTCATCAATTTAATCAAACTAGCCACATTCAGCTTATGAGGACAATTCATTACTAATTCGGCACTTAGACTATATGAATTCATCCTTCTCGCTACTAGGTTTATTTAATCTTTAAGCATACTAAAGTAAAATTCAAACACTTAAGAACTTACCTCGACTGTTATCGTATGGTATTATCGACTACTCAGCCATTTTCGTTTTTCCTCGATCCGAGTTTGCCCCCTTAAGCTCTTGAGCTAATTTAAACAAATTTGACTACTCAATAACTATATTCAATAATGGTAACCACATACCTAACAATGATAAATTTTCTAAATTACACAACTTATGGCAAACTCACTTTCAATCCATCTCAAATTCAATCAAATACCCAAATTATTATTCATTATCACATTCGGTACACACATATATATATACAAAAGTTAATACTTAAACATTCTTTTCTAATGTCATGCTAAAGTCGAATTTCCCATTTAGCTAAAAATAACCTTTCACTTGTTCAATTTATACAAGCCAACTCAATTCTTTCATTTATCTCACAATTCACTACATTTGAAGCTCATTTTAATAAAAAATTAATAAATTATATTTTTCCCTAAACTACTACCCCAAGGCCGAATACTACCTAGGCATCAAGCTCATATTTTCTCCCAATTTTAACAAACTCAACTCAATCTACCATCATATTTCATATTAAGACATCAAATTACTACAATTTAAAACACTCCTTCCATGGCCGAAAGAACATATCACAACAAAATTCAAAATTTCTTCATGGGCTATGTAAAGGATTTAGTTACTAACTCAAAAACACCAAATGCATAGAAAACTAAGTAAAAATCATACCCTATTGAAGCTTCTTCAATGGCCGAAAGTCCCTATGCTTTTCTTATTCTTTTCTTTTTATGGTTTCGGCAAGAACAAAGAGTAAAATGAAGTATATTTTCATGTTTTACTATTTTATGCATATGTTTTAATGATATAAAATTCATATAATAATCATTTCTCACCAAATATTTTACAATTTAATTAACTAATGGAGTGAAGTCATTTCTAACATAGGTTGGCCGACCACTAAATCCAAAAGTGGATAATTGACATGCAAGTACTCCATGTTAGTATACCATGCATTATTCGGCCACTAAATTTTTACCTATCACATTTTAAAGTTTTATCACCTGAGTCCTTTTTCATAATTTAACATCCAATTGATAAAATCAAGGCACAAAATATTCACACATACAAATTTCACATACAATAAGCACAGACTGTAACATCTAATTATTTTTGTGACTTGGTTTTGTGGTTCCGAAACCACTTTCCGACTAGGGTCAAATTAGGGCTGTCACAAGAAATTCTTTACACTTTTGATCCAGAAACCGTTGACTTATATACTTCTTTTTGAATTCCGTCTGGAAGAATTCCCATGTAACACGTTCTCTCGGTACCACAGAAATTAAAGTGCTCCACCACTGGTATGCAACATCTTTTAAAAGAGATACCGCACATTTAACACATTTTGTTAGTGTACAAGAAAATTCATCAAAAACTCGAATCGTATTCTCAAGCCAAAACTCGGCTTTCTTAGGATCATCATCAACTATAGCTCTAAACTCTTCGGCTCCATACTTTTGAATTTTATACATAGGCGGTTTGCTTAAACATACAGGTTCCAAAAATTGAGATGCTACGGGAACTGATTGGGGAAAAGTTGGGGGTAGAGGTTGCTGAGCAGCCGGATTAGTTCGAACAAACTCAATGAACCACTCATTAATCACCTAGAAGAAGGCTTCCTTGGCCTCTCCTCCACGACCCTCAGATACAGGTCTCGATCTAGACAGCGTTGCTCCGTGAATGAAGGCTGGTGCATTACTTTTAACATCATGGAGTCTGCTCGATTGGAATCCATTTATTATATGAAAACATGATTTAAAACTGTTAGGAGATATCACACTATCATAGGTTAAATATGGCATGTCTAACTAGACTCACATACACTACGTTAGTCCTAGAATCGACTAAATCATAGCTCTGATACCAACAAATATAACACCCCTAACCCGTATCTGTCGCCGAAATAGGGTTATGGAGAATTACCAGACTTATCATATAAACAATCATATCTTTTCATGATCATTTCTCATATCCAAGCAATAGTCATTCAAATTCAATCATATAGTCCCTAGCACAAGCCTTCGAGGCTCAAAACAAGCATTAAAAATAATTCGGGACTAAATCGAAGACAAAAGGAAAATTTTGGAAAACATTGAAAATTTTCAAAGTGCAGGAGACACGCGCCCATGTAGCCAGGCCATGTCCCTCACACGGTCAAGAGACACGCCCATGTCTCAGGTCATATGGGTATTCGAAATGGGATTACATGAACGTGTCCCAACCCGTGTCCGACCCAGTGTAACTCACTGACTTGGGTCACACGGCCAACCACACGCCCGTGTGACTAACCCGTGTAACTCACTGACTTGCTTTCTAAAGAGGTAATAAGGGACACACGGCCGTGCCACCTAGCCATATGTGACACACAGCTGAGACACACACTTGTGTCTCTGCCCGTACGGACAATAATAGGCTATATTCCAAGCCATATTTCTCATCCAAATAAGTACCAACTTAAACTCAACAATGCACCTACAACCATGGCATAAATAAGCATTCAAGCCAACCAATATCAAGATTATAACATGTAATATCCACACATGCAATATGATATCCATAAACTCATCAATTGATCACTTTAAAACATACCAAAATACTTCCAAAGTCTATTTAAATGGTCAATCACATAAATGAGACATTATATCTAAAGTTTAGCATGCATACCTCATCTCAATTTCAACCATTTAGTACCTATAATACCAATTCATAATAAGGCATTCACATAGCAACTCCACACCACATATCATTGGGCCTTTTATACATATATATACACATCAAAATATATGACCACATTACAAGTCATCTCAAATGGCCAAAACACTACAAGATATATATGCCACAATAACTAAAACACCTATACATGTTATTTAACCAAAATATACAAAGTCCAAAATATCAAAATGAGAGTTTGATAGTGTGATGAGATCTCCGACAACTTTCAATTTGAATGAGCTTCCGAATCACTATAAAACACTGAAAAATAAACAAAGTAAGCAATTAAGCTTAGTAAGTTTGTATAACTTAAAACTCAGCTTACCATTAAATCACAATTTAAGTAATTTAACTTAGCATAATATAACTTAACTTTGGTCCATAAACTTATCACATATTTAATCACAAAGTTAGACAGGAATTCACAAATCTTATAGCTCCAATTCTCACATGATTCAAGTACATACCTGTACTGGTACATATTAATCTCATATTCTTTCATATCATCACTATGCCCGTTGAACCATTTGGAATAATATCGGATTCTCGATAATCTCACACACTAAGTGCCAACACATGGTCAAAACCATCTCTATCTCATATCTCATATAAATACTTACTGTCGAGCCATCACTAGGTCTGCTCACACAAGCTGACGATCAAGACATACCTACACCATGCTACTCACACAAGCTTATGAGTAACCGCAAAACATGCCGAAAAACTCAGCCACCAGTAGAATGTACAGGACCAGCACTCATAACATGGTAACCCCTAATGACATGTCATTTGTATCCTATCTATTCCTAAGGTTCAACCAGGATCCGTACAATTGCCGACATCTTGTCGAGCATTTTCGTGGTACTGTATCATCAAAATCATAATAATAAAGCAATTAAAACAGATATAACTTAATGCATATTAATATACGAACTTACCTCGAACTCGTACGAAGGAAAATGATCGTTCAGTCCAAAACTGTATCTTTTTCCCGATCTAATTCCATACGTTATTTTTCTTGATCTATATAAAAATAAATTTTAACTCATTTAATCATCATTCTATTCAATTCGACCCAAAATTATATTATGGCAAAATTACTATTTTGCCCCTAAACTTTTGACTTCTTTACAATTTAGTCCTAAACTCATAAAAATGCAAATTCATGCAATTAAATCCACAACCATGCTAGCCGAACTTCACACAAGCTTATAGCAGCCCACATATTTCATTAATTCACACATTTCACCATATAATTTTCACTTTACTCAATAAAAATCCCTATTTAACATTTTTACTAAAAATCACTTAACAAATATTGTTTAACTAACAACAAAGATTTATTTTCTTCCATCAAACATCAAAACACATGCACATTCATCAATGGTGAAACCCTAACTCTTTAACAATTTTGCAAATTAGTCCCTGGGCTAGCTAGATTAAGCTATAACAACTCCAAAAACATAGAAATCATTAAAACCCGAGTAAAAATACATATTAATCTAAAATTTCAAATAATTTTGATATCTCTATTATATTAGAAAAAATACCATCTTTATGTATACCATGCACTCAAAGATACCATGGCCAAACCTAGAAAGGTTTAATGGCTTTCCTTCCTTTGCAAAATTAGTGGAAGAAAATGGAAAAAGATGGTGGCCATGTTAGTTTTACTTAATTTGTCTTTATTTACTAAATTACTAATTTAACCTCAAGTTAAACCTTAAAAATTCACTTAAAAGATGTCCATCTTTGTCCACTAACTCTTATAATGGTCTATTTACCAATCAAATACTCCACATTTCTTTAGTTATTTAGTGCCTTTAACTAATAGAACACCAATTTTGCACTTTACGGAATTTAGTTCTTTTTATCAAATTAGCTAACGATAAAATTTCTTAACGAAATTTTCATATGATTCTACTATCATATTTTAGACATTAAAATAATAATAAAGTAAATATTTCAGCCTCAGATTTGTGGTCTCAAAACCACTATTCTGATTTCACTGAAAACGGGTTTTTAAAATTTCCCATCTTGGGAAATCTTGTGTTTGGTAACAAAGATGTGTGGATTTCTTATGAATGATTCGGATTGGGAGGCTCATTACTTCAATTGAGATAATGAAAAATCATTTCATTTTTTAGTTAGAATTTTAGGCGATTTTCGAAAAAAGATAGCAAAAAAAATTATCCATAGAGTAGATACTAAGAGGAATGTATAAACCAATGCTTCCATAACCAATGCTTCCATAAATTTGATCGTGGTTTACAATTATAGCTTCCGTACCTATTTATTTGGAATCATCTCTTGAATAAAATAAAGAAAGAACAAGAATCAAAGTAAAGGCATCGATTTAAATCTTCATTATTAGTATGAGTATGTATTAGGTTTTAATCTAGGAATTTATTTGATTGGTAGACTGACAGCATCAAACTCAATATGGGAATCTGCCAAATGTGAGTTCAGATAGTAAGTATCCACTAGTGAAGAGTATATGTGAACAATCATTCTGGGAAGAATGTTAAGTGTTGGTTTGAAGAGAAAATCAGTAGGAAGTGGGCTCTGTAGAGATATTCCTTTGAGAAGTATCATCGTTATTCTAGGAGAAAGAAGATAATATTATGTTGTCTGGTAAGAACTAAGTCGGCCAAGTAGTGAAATAAGAGCTGGTACATTAATATGGTAATTGGTGTATAAGTGCAAGTTCGATATTATGAAAGTGTCTGCCAATACATAGATGAAACCCAATCTTCAAGATGAGAAATTTAACTAGAAAGACTCCAAGGTGGTCTATATTAAATCTCACTAAGTTCTCTTGAACTTACAAGTGTTCATTTTTATTTTAGGTGTTGATGTATGAATGAGTGCGCCAGGAGGGACAAGCTAAGAATGTGACATGGAAGCGGTGAGCTAGATTATTATGCATACAAGGAATATTTTAGGTGTAGGGCGTAATGTACACCACGCCTTAATAAGTTCGCTTTTAACAAATCTTTGAGTTGTAATGTTTATATTATTTTTAAGAGTATGTTGTATTCATTGAGTGTTTCCTTTATTCCTTTGTTCAGAACAACCTTTATTTAAATGAAATGATGTTAAAAAGGTAGTATATGCCTGTATAAGTCCAAATTTGACCAGACATAAAATACAAACCCAAATAATAAAATGTCCAGTTACAACTATGAAACCCAAAATTACAAGTGGGCTACGAGCCCAAAACCCAACAGCAACCCAAAACACATTAAACCCAAACCCAATCATTAAACCCAATTAAACCTAATTACTAACCCAAACACCCGGTAAGCCCAAAATGCCCAATGACCCAACAACGTTTTCGGGCAAGGGAAACCCTAGCCTCCCTGCGCCGTTCGCCTCGGTTGCGTAGCCCACGCATCATCCCGAGGTCGGTCATTGTTGCACCAAAACGGAAGAGCTCTGTCCCCGTTGACCCCCGATGGACCTGCAAAATGAACCAAGATAGAAACCGAACAGCAAACAAAGACAGGGCAGATACAAGTGAAAATAGAAACAGTATAGCAGAGACAAACGAAATGACAAAACAGCAACAAATAGACTAGGATTTGCTTTGTAACCGGCTATATAAGGCCGAAACCAAAAACGATGTAGGGGATCCGATTTTTAATATCAAAAAAAAGAAAGTATTCAAAGGTAATTTCTTACCTCAAATCATTGTCTGTTTGTCTACTATTTTTTAAGAAAAGGGTATAAAGAACTAACCTTTAAACGGATTTCCGTCACGCCGATGAAGCTCCGGTGACCCCAAAAGTCGTAAAACCCATTCGGGTTCTGACGAGGGTAGGAGAAATAGCGTGAACGAGAATCATCTCATTTGAGATCGGTGTCCTCTCGCGTCGATTGCTTTATTTTAAAATAGAAATTTGAATAAAAGGAAAAGAGGGAAAGGAGACTAATCGTCTTGAGGCCGCGTCGTCGGTGGATTTCTCCGCCGTCGAAACTGGGCCCGAAAGGAACAGAGGTCCCTTCGCCCTCATGCCCTTTTGACTGAACGCTCAAGGTCTTTAAAGGTACCGTGAACGGGGCTGAACAACCCCTTTCCTTCTCGCGAGGGTGATGGCCAGAACGGTGGCCTAACCAAGCCCCTACGAAACCCGACCGGTTGAGGCGAGAGGGAGAGAACGGCTGCTTTTTTTTTGGAGAAATAAAAAAGGAAAGGGTTAAGTGAAAAGGGGAAGGAGTTAGGGTTTAGTAAAAGCGGTATGAAACGGCACCGTTAGGTGCCGACTCGCGTAACCCGACCCGTGACCCAAAAAGGGATCCCCGCGTTGTCACCCTTTTGGGGCTATTTGCGCGATTGGTCCCTCTTTCTTTGTTTGGCTGTTTTAATTAGGTCTTTTGCCTTCTTAATTTTACCCTGCAATTTCATTTCGGTCTCATTTAAGTCCCCGATTGAATGATGCGTTTTTTAACTCGGGATATTTGCGCTCTTAACCCCCGTGAGTTCATGCGCACTGCATTTTCGCCCTTATCAGTTTTATTCTTACCAGATTAGCTCCGAGACTTTCATTTTAAGCTCATTGTGATCCTTACCCCTTTAATTATTTTCGATTTTCGCCCAAGTTTTCTGTTTCCTGTTTCAATTGATCCTTTTTTTTATTTGTTAAGTTTATTATTATTATTAGTATTATTACAGCATTTACTACTATTAATACCATCATTCACGCATATTATTACTGTTATTTTATATTACTAACATATTATATTTATTTTACTTGTTTTTTTATTAGTATTTTCGCATTATTATTTACATATATATATATATATATATAAATACTTTTATGTACTTATTATGCATATTTTTCAATATTATTTCTTTCGCATACATTTACCATATATTAACATTATTTTTCATGCTATTATACGTATATATATATTTTTAAACACTATGTTTTATTTTTTTAACACCATTATTATTTGTTTATATATTATGCACATATTTTAATATTATATTATGTATATATATTTTTATGCTACGAATATATATTTGTAATATTATATTCTATATAATATGTATATACTTTAATATCATGATATTTGTATATTTCATTCAACCTCATGTATACACTTTAATACTATTATGTATAAATATTTCCGTATATTACGTCTATATTTCAATATTTTTTCTACATTATACTTTTCATATTATGTATTTGCCACTCTTTTACATATTCTTTTTTTATATTATACTATACAAATATTTTAAATACTTTATTACACGTATATATGCCTATTTTATAAATACATAACTTCCTTACTTATCCTTTAAAATCCTTACTTTTTAGCATCGTTTAAATTTTCATAATCTTGAACCCTTCTCCATAATCATTAATTACTATTAAGGTCATATTTTTATTGTTCTTTTGAATTCATTCTTAGACTTTAGAAGTAAGTTAATATTATTATTTGCATAAATTGCTATGTTGTGATTATCACTACTACGTGTATCATTTTGTATTAATTCATAGATATGGCATAACGTTTAGGAATCATTCCTCTATTTTGCATGTTCTTATCCTATGCTCGTGTTGTATAAAGAAGGGCAATCGCACATCATTTTATCAAATCCGTTTTTACTCGAAGGCTTTCAAACATATAACTCGTGTTTGGATGCATCGAAGAGATCGAGCCTTAACTTACTAGGTTCCGATTTTCTTCATTAAATCCTAACTATTGAGTATCAATTTCGAAATTAAAACACATAAGTTTTCTAATAAAGCCTATCTTTGAAACCTCAAAATGCTACATACTAACTTATTGAATGTGGCATTCAATGTCTCGAGATAGGAATTTCTAAACTAAGGTAATATCTTATGTTTTGGAACCTCGATAAATTGGGCCCTAACTTACTGGGTTTCTTTTTCTTCGTGCTATCCAAAATAATTAAATATTCCTTCTTGATTTGAATGTACAAGCTTTAGAAAGGAGGCAAACTTAATTTCGAGAAACTAATATGCTACACCTTAACTTACTAGGTATGGCATCCTTATTTCCTCGAAGTAAGTGATCCTCGATTCTCATTTCGATAACCAAAAAAACCTTTTAAACGAAGGATCGTATTTTTAAAAAAAAAAATCTCTTCAATCATTCGATGATAGGACATTAAGTAATCAATTAGGTACCAATTTTGGGCGTTACGAGGGTGCTAACCCTTCCTCGTGCGTAACCGACTCCCGAACCTATTCTTTGATTTTCGTAGACCAAAATTAATTGTTTTGATAACCCAAAAAGTTTATTAAAATAATTTAAGGTGACCCAATCGCACCTCAAAAAGGTCGGTGGCAACTCCATTTCCAAGTTTCAAAGTCGATCTCATTTTTCACCAAACTCTTTTAAAAAAATAGTTTCGACAGCTGGGCGACTCCGGTGGGGACTTTCGAGAGTCAAGCCGTTAAATTGATTATTTGTTGTCCTTTCATTGAAAATTGAAAATTGATTTGAAAAATTACGATCCTTTCATCACAATTGGTTTGCAAAATCTCATGTGATTGATGTGGATTAAATTTCGTGAAATAATTTTCAGCATCATATTGCATGACCACCGGGTCACACCTTTAAGTGGGAGTAAAAAGCTACTCCTTCGTGAGGTTTTCACCTCCGTGCAGGATAGTGAAACACTTCCGGGATACATCCGTACCTATGTCTTCGTGAGATTTTCATCTCCGTGCAGCCATAGGGAAATGTATCCCCCTGAATCGAACTCGGTCCGTATGAGCCTATAATGGGTGAGGATCGAGGAATCTCCTGGTTCAGGTACCCCAACTTTAGAGCTAAACCGCATATAGAGAGCCCTAAAAGCCCGCCCTAGGTAAAGCCGCGCCTAAAACCCTAGTGGTTACCCTGATAGGTGTTTGATTGTTTCCTTTTCTCTATACATGCTCTGAATTTCATTGTATATACTGTGCTAACCTTGTGTTTGTCTTTGCCATGTTTTGCATGCACTTTCACATTAAAGGGGTGTCAATTCGGGTTCGATTGCTAAATTAGAGAGCTCGGTCATGGAAAACAAACTTCTTGATAAAGTGGAACGCAATGCGGCAGTCCAAAATTGGTCTGAGACAACACAATTGGAGAAGGGGGATAGCTTAGCTGTGGGACACGTGTCAGAGTTGTGGGACTACACCCGTATTAGTGTTACATAGAATAATCTTCAGGAATTAAAAGAAATATGGAGTCAGTGGGATGATGAAACCAAGAGTTTGTTCTACAATAGTTATGGAGATTTACCATACCTGCTGGACGTTAACATAGACGAGCATCTGTTTCGAACTCTCACCCAGTATTGGAACTCAGCATATAGTTGCTTTACTTTCGGAAGAATAGATTTGATACCCACTGTGGAGGAATATACAGCCCTGCTGAATTGCCCAAAGGTTCAAGTAGACAAGATTTATTCGAGAGCCGTTTATGTTCCGGCCTTTTGGAAAAAATTGATGAGCATAACGGGAATGAGCGAACAATGGATAATGGCCAGAATTAAGCAAAAAGGAGAGTGTAAGTGTATCCCTTGGAAGAATTTAAGGGATTTGATTCTAGCTCACCCCGACACTTCTAAGAAGATCGATGTCTTTGCACTCAGTATTTATGGGTTAGTATTATTCCCTAAAGCTTTGGGACATGTGGACGAAGGAGTCACGGATCTCTTCAATCGGCTTGATCAAGGGGTCACACCAATTCCTGCAATCTTAGCCGAAACTTTTAGATCACTAAATGCATGTAGAAAGTCCGGAGAGGGCAGGTTCATAGGTTGCTCTCAATTGCTGCTAGTCTGGTTCCACAGCCACTTTTGGAAAGTAGACAAGCCTTCTTATGAAGTCTTCTTGAGCGGATATTCTCCACTGAAAGAAACTGTTACGAAGTCAAGGAGAAGCGACGTATCGGAGGAAAATTGCATAGCACTTTTGCAAAACCTACGAGAGGAGGATATTGAATGGAGAGCTCCTTGGTTCGTGCCGAGTGATATTCTTTTTCGATGTGGAGATTTTGATTGGGTTCCTCTGCTTGGAGTTTGGGGAGCCATTGGTTACGCCCCTTTGATGGCATTAAGGCAATATGGAACAAAGCAATTTGTACCGGTGACGCATGGTTTAGCCCAGTGTGAATTCTCGTACAAAGGAGACAGTTTCAAGAAAAAGATCAAGGAGATTTCCACTGCTTGGAATCAAAGTCATAGGGCGAAAAATCTACATGCAGGATCTGTGACGCCCAAATACAACGACTGGTTCAATAGAAGTATTAATGATAACATCCCGATGCCGAACTTAGAGGGTGTTCAAACAATAGAAGAGTATTTGAGGGTGGTCCCATCGGAACTAGAAATAATAAAACAAGATTATGAGAAGAGGAATTTGGAGCTTCAAAAGAAAATTGAGCAATTGGAGGAAGAAAAAGTACATTTAAAGTGGGATGTAGATGTTCAAAAGTTAGAAGCTGAGAAATTGAAGAAAGGAAAGAACAAAGCCGAAGAGGACTTAGATGGCTTGAAGACATATTATAAGAAATATCGTCAATCAGTGAAGACAGCGGGATTGGGAAAAACGTCAGAGCAGTGGCGGCAAGAAATCCAAGTAGAAAGAACCAATGCAGAAAAATGGGAGAGAAAATTCCGAGAGGGGCTAGCCCAGAGGGAGGCCCTAGAGAAGAGTCTGTTGGAAGCCCAGAACGATAAAGGGGAATTAAAGACCCGAGTGGCCGAGCTTGAAAAAGTCCTGCATCAATACAGAAATCGTAATACGGTGATTGAATTGAGGGCTAGCTTGAGCAAGATTGAAGAGATGAAGGGAAGAATAGAGGAGTTGGAGGCTGCTTTGCAAAATTGTGAACTTCGAATAGAGCTTCTCGAAACAAATGAGGAACGTTGGAGAAAGCAACTTCATCACGCCCAAAGCCAAGTTGATAGCCGAGATTATCTCATGGGTGAAGCCATTACACAGATTCAAGAGGTGGCTGACCACTTGCAGGTTTTGGCGGTCCAAGCAGATATGCTAAGTTTGAAGTATGAGCTGAATTCGGATAAGGGTCAAGAACTAGCGTCGTTGCTTAGGAAAGTCAAGAATTTAGGCATTAGGGCAAAGCCGTATCTGTAATCCATTTTATGTAAAGATATTTGGTTTCTAGTAAAGTTTTCTAAATGGAACTGAATCAGAATTGACGCCTTCTTTGCATTCATTTCATGCATGTGCATCGCATTGCATTATGTGCATTGAAACTTATAAAAAAAAGGATTCTAATAAGTGAAAATTATTTCAGAAATAAAGAAAGTTAATCTGGAAAATACAAAAAATCAACCAACTACACATCGCTACGGTACTCGAAGAAAAACCAAAGACATGGACCAAAGAATGGAAAGGCTCGAACAGCTACAAAAAGAAATGCAAGAACAGTTGCAAGCGCAAATGCAGGAGCAGTTAGCTAAAATTCAACAGGATATGAGGGATCAAATGGTAGAATCGAAAAGAAGCTTGATGAGTCAACTGGCTCAGCTATTA
Organism: Gossypium stocksii; assembly: GCA_020496765.1. Lineage (NCBI taxonomy): Eukaryota > Viridiplantae > Streptophyta > Magnoliopsida > Malvales > Malvaceae > Gossypium > Gossypium stocksii. The sequence goes on from CM035623.1 coordinate 41,197,592, forward strand.
GCCGGAGGGTCTGACAAAGGAAAGGGCCCTGCAATTCATCCTGGCGACGATAACGAAGAACCCACCTATCCTCCAGGCTTTACCCCACCAGCGCAAACAAATGTATACACGTAAAGAGTGCCGGTTACAATCAGGCCTCAATATCAGGCTGGTACATCAGTACCAATGAACCTTCCAACTGGTTCGGGTTCTAACCCAGGGGATAACCCTACCAACCCCATTGTTACCGATCTCGACGACATGGCTGAGATAGAGAAGACAAGAACGGAACCCCCGAAACAACCGGACGATCGATACAAGTGGCTAGAGGAAAAGCTCAAAACAATGGAGAGTGTTGATTTCCGTTACTGAATGGATGCCAGGGACCTAAGTTTAGTCCCAGAATTAGTACTTCCTCCCAAGTTCAAAACTCCAGAATTTGAGAAATATAACGGGACCAACTGCCCAGAGGCCCATATCACAATGTTTTGTCGAAAAATGACGGGACATGTCAACAATGACCAGCTACTGATCCATTGCTTTTAGGACAGTTTGATCGGGTCCGCAACAAAATGGTACAACCAGTTGAGCCGTGCCCAAATTGGTTCATGGAAAGATCTAGCCCAAGCTTTCATGAAACAATATGGTCATGTGACAGACATAGCACCCGATAGGATTACGCTACAAAACATGGAAAAGAAGCCCGGAGAAAACTTCAGAAAATATGCCCAGCGATGGAGGGAGATAGCGACTCAGGTCCAGCCACCTCTGTTGGAAAGAGAAATGACTATGCTCTTCATCAACACCTTGAAGGCCCCATTTATCAATCACCTACTAGGAGGCGCTACTAAAAGTTTCTCAGACATAGTGATGTCTGGAGAAATGATAGAAAATGCAATAAGATGTGGGAAGATTGAAATGGGAGAAAGCGCTAGGAAGTCAGCCCCGAGAAGGAAAGAAAACGAGGTAAACAACACGAACATGGGTTATTTTAAACCAGTCACTGTAAGCTAGCCAAGGACAGTAGCCGCTAGCCATCAGGTCTCTACAAGGCAAGATTCAAACTTAAGGCCTAATTCAGAGAGAGTTCAATTTACACCTATTCCGACGTCTTACAAAGATTTATATAAAACCCTATTCGAAGCTCGTGTAGTATCACCCTTCTACACGCGACCCTTGCAACCCCCATTCCCAAAGTGGTACGACTCTAAAGCCCAATGTGATTACCACGTAGGGATAACGGGGCATTCGATTGAGAATTGTATTGCATTTAAGAAATTGGTGGAAAGGCTTATTCAAATGGGTATTGTAAAGCTCGATGGCCCACCAGAACCCAACGTGACGGGAAATCCATTACCCGATCATACCAATAAGGGGATAAACGCAATAGTGGAAAACGTGGGCAAGAGGATCAAGACCGACCTGGCGGAAGTAAAAACCCCATTGAGTTGGGTTTGGAAGCAAATGGTTGTTAGGGGTATGATCACGCAAGGGTCAAGAGAAAGGTCCGAAGGGGCAATGAAGTATTGTGAGTTCCACTCCAAATGTAACCATGACATTCAAGAATGCAGTGAGTTTAGGTCCGTGTTGCAGAATCTGATAGACAATAAAGAGCTGGAATTTTATGAAGAAAGTGAAGAATCTGAAAGAGGAGAGGTCTATGCCTTAGAAGAAGGAATGGTAGGAGGAGTCCAAAGAGTCAATCACCTGGTAGTGATAATTTCGCGACCAAGGAGTAACGAAGCAGGAGTGCGAGCGGCACCTAAAATCATAATCCAGAAACCCGCATCCTTCCCCTATAAGGGTAGCAAAAAGGTCCCGTGGAGCTATGACTGCAACGTTACAACCCCAAGGGAAGAAAACCCAGCTAGTACTTCAGAAGTAAACCAAGATGTAGGTTTTTATACTCGCAGTGGAAAACGTTATGTTCCTGTGAGTATAAAACCGAAGCTGTCAAAGAAAAGAGCCCAGTAGTCGAGCAAAGGAAGGAGAAAGCAGTTAGGCCTGAACCACCGTCAACGAGCCGGTGACTGAAAAAGAGGCTAAAGAATTTTTAAAGTTTTTGAAGCATAGCGAGTATAGCGTCGTAGAACAACTTCATAAACAGCCAGCTCGTATCTCAATACTAGACTTGCTTTTGAATTTGGAGACACACCGGAATGCACTGATGAAAGTGCTAAATGAGACTTACGTTGCTGATAACATCTCAGTCAATAAGCTAGATCGCCTCATTAATAATATAAGTGCCGATAATTTCATATTCTTCAATGATGATGAGATACCACCGGGAGGAATGGGGTCTACAAAGGCACTGCACATCACCACCCGTTGTAAAGGGTATACACTACCGGGAGTATTGATCGACAATGGGTCCGCGTTGAATGTTCTACCTTTATCCACGCTGAATAGGTTGCCAGTGGATAGTTCCCACATGAAGACGTGTCACAATATAGTGAGGGCGTTCGATGGCACTGAGAGAAAAGTATTGGGAAGGATTGAGGTACCCCTTTTAATCGGCCCAAGCACATACGAGGTAGATTTCTTGGTAATGGACATCAAACCCTCTTATAACTGCTTATTGGGGAGGCCTTGGATTTACTTAGCCGGTGCAGTGCCATCGTCGCTGCACCAAAAGCTTAAGTTGGTAACGGAGGGCCGATTGGTGACTATAAACGCAGAGGAAGATATTATCGCGTCAGTTACCAACGATGCACCTTATGTAGAAACGGAGGAGGAAGCAATAGAGTGTTCATTCCGGTCACTAGAATTTGTGAACGCAACCTTCATTGTTGAAGGGAACAAGATTCCAATGCCTAAAATCTCCAAAACTACCAGAATGGGTTTACAGCTGACGATTGGAAAGGGGGCTTTGATCGGAAAAGGACTTGGAAGAAACCTACAAGGACAGGTCGACACACTCAAGATCATAGATAAACGAGACCGTTTTGGCTTAGGATACAAGCCAGATGCCAAGCAAAAGAAGAAAGAGATAGAAAAGAGACAAGAGAGAAGAAGAGCTCGTCTGAATAGGGAAGAGGTTAAGTAGGAACCAATGACCTTCCCCCATATATCCAGTAGCTTCGTGTCAGGAGGGACTGTTTACTCCGACGGGAAATTGATGGGGGAAGAGCCTGATTTAAGCATCAACGCATTATCTGAAGAAGAGACGAGGGGAGATAATCAAGTAGGCATTCGCCCGTACACGCCTGGAAGTACCTTGAACAATTGGACCGCGGAGGAAATCCCTGTAGCTTTTAAAATTAATTCAGAGTAATGTCCGAAACAAGCTTATCACTCTGAGCCTAGGAGCAATAAGAATCTTTTATGAAATAGGCATATGTCCAAATATTATTATTTCAATGAAAATACACTTTTGCGTATCATTTCGAGCAAACATTCTTTCTTTCCATTTCATTTCATAATCATAACACATAAACAAATATTCTTAGATTCTTTTGTTCTTTGGATTTTTATTCTTCCTTATAACAGGCTCCCAGATATTAATGATGTGAGCGACACTGCTACTAGTTTGGAGTCTCCTTTTGAGCAGGAAGTGTGTGAAGAAAGCCTTTTGGGTTTTGAGGATGACCAAAGTTGTAATCCATCCCTTGATTTGTTAAGAATGATGGAACAAGAGGAAAAACAAATCCAACCTCACAAGGAGTCGGTGGAAATTGTGAGCTTAGGAGAAGGAAAGGAGGTGAAGATTGGAACGCATATTGTCCCAAAAATAAGGCAAGACCTCATCCAGTTACTACATGAATTCAAAGACGTTTTCGCATGGTCTTATGAGGATATGCCCGGGTTAAATACCGATATCGTGGTACACCGACTCCCCATAAAAGAAGAGTGCAAGCCAATCCAACAGAAACTCCGGAGAATGAGGCCTGATGTCTTGTTAAAGATAAAAGAGGAGGTTAGAAAGCAATTCGACGCAGGATTCTTACGGGTGGTTAAATACTCAGAGTGGGTGGCCAATATAGTCCCCGTTCCTAAGAAAGATGGTAAGGTGCGAATGTGTGTAGACTATCGAGATTTGAACAAAGCCAGTTCGAAAGATAATTTCCCGTTGCCTCACATCGATACATTAGTGGACAACACGGCAGGTTATTCGCTCTTCTCCTTCATGGATGGATTCTCAGGATACAACCAGATAAAGATGGATCCTGAAGATATGGAAAAGACCACATTTGTGACTATGTGGGGGACGTTTTGCTATAAGGTAATGCCATTCGGATTAAAAAACGCAGGAGCGACATACCAAAGAGCCATGGTGACTCTGTTCCATGACTTAATGCATAAAGAGGTCGAAGTCTACGTCAATGATATGATTGCGAAGTCTAAAACAGAAAAAGAGCACATACAAGTCTTGAGGAGGCTGTTCTTAAGGCTCAGGAAGTTTCAGCTAAAGCTCAACCCCGCAAAATGTACCTTCGGGGCTAGGTCTGGAAAGTTACTAGGATTTGTAGTCAGTGAGAAGGGGATCGAGATCGACCCAGATAAAGTCAAGGCCATACAAGAGCTACTTCCACCACGTACTCAAAAGGAAGTTAGAGGCTTCTTGGGGAGGTTGAATTATATCGCCCGTTTCATTTCACAACTAACAGAGAAATGTGACCAAATATTCCGTCTCCTTAAGAAACACAACCCAGGTGTATGGGATGAAGAGTGTCAAAGGACTTTTGATAAGGTCAAGCATTACTTGTCTAATGCCCCGGTATTGATGCCACCTAACCCGGATAAGCCCCTAATATTGTACCTAGCAGTATTCGAAAACTCTATGGGATGTGTGTTAGGTCAACATGATGAATCCATAAAAAAAGAAAAAGCAATATATTATCTCAGTAAGAAGTTCACTGAGTGTGAGGCGAGATATTCGCCGATCGAAAGACTGTGCAGTGCTTTGATTTGGACAACCCAAAGATTGAGACAATACATGCTATACCACACAACCTGGCTTATTTCAAAATTGGACCCTTTGAAGTATATGATGGAGTTGAATGCTTTGAATGGAAGAATGGCTCGTTGGCAAATTCTACTGTCTGAATTCGACATAGTCTACATAAACTAGAAGGCCGTAAAAGGGAGTGCGATAGCAGACTTTTTGGCCAGTAGAGCTTTGGAAGATTATGAGCCTTTGAGTTTCGATTTTCTAAATGAAGATCTAGCGTATATTGCATCCATTGAAGAAGACTCCCAAGAAGATCCTTTTTGGAAACTGAATTTCGATGGAGCCTCAAACGCTGTTGGTAACGGGATCGGGGCAGTTCTAACATCCCCAAATGGTGATCATCATCCCTTTACCACTAAATTGGATTTTGATTGCACAAATAATATGGCGGAATATGAAGCGTGCATCATGGGGATCCGTGCAGCCATCGAACGCAAAGTCAAGATACTAAAAGTATATGGAGATTCTGCCCTAGTGATCTATCAGCTCAAGGGCGAATGGGTGACAAGGGACCCTAAGTTGATCCATTACCGAAGATTGACCCTAGAGTTAATTGAAGAGTTCGACGATATCACCTTTCACTATCTCCCGCGAGATGAGAACCAGATGGCTGATGCCTTGGCAACGTTGGCTTTAATGATCAAAATAAATAAATCGGAGGACATGAAACACATCCAAATGAGTATTTGTGAGATTCCAGCTCATTGTTGTAACATTGAAGAAGAAGAAAAAGACGATCACCCGTGGTACCAGAACATATTGCGATACGTGAAGAATCGCGAATACCCAGACCAAGCAACAGAAAATGATAAGAGAAGGTTGAGAAGGCTAGCCAACGAATATGTCCTAGACGGAGAGATACTATACAAAAGGGGGAAGGATCAGGTGCTCTTAAGATGTGTAGATGCCGTCGAAGCTAAGCAAATCATAGAAGAGGTTCACGAAGGAGTTTGTGGAACACATGCTAATGGTTTCACGATGGCCCGACAAATCATGAGATTCGAATATTATTGGTCCACCATAGAAGGGGATTGCATCAGTTATGCCAAGAAGTGCCATAAATGCCAAATCTATGAAGATAAAATTCATGTGCCACCTTCGCCCCTTCATGTCATGACTTCCCCATGGCCTTTTTCAATGTGGGGCATGGATGTCATAGGGCCAATCTCGCCAAAAGCATCTAATGGGCATCGATTCATCTTCGTAGTTATCGATTATTTCACCAAATGGGTAGAGGCTACTTCTTACGCCAATGTTACGAAGTCAGCAGTCAGCAAGTTCTTAAAAAAAGAGATCATATGTCGATATGGGATGCCTGAGAGGATCATATCAGACAATGCGCTGAACTTGAATAACAGTACGATTGCGGAGGTCTGTAGCCAATTTGGGATCAAGCATCATAACTCGTCTCCTTATCGTCCAAAGATGAATGGCGCGGTGGAAGCAGCTAACAAAAATATCAAAAAGATAGTTGGAAAAATGACTGAGACTTATAAAGATTGGCATGAGAAGTTACCCTTTGCACTTTTTACTTATCGAACATCTGTCAGAACTTCTACCGGGGCAACGCCTTTCTCATTAGTTTATGGAATGGAGGCAGTTTTACCAATCGAAGTTGAGATTCCTTCCCTTCAAGTTTTGACGGAGCTGAAACTAGACGAAGCAGAATGGGTTCAGGCTTGGTATGACCAGTTGAATTTAATCGAAGAAAAGCGATTAAAAGCAATCCGTCACGGTCAAATGTACCAAAGACGAATGATACGGGCTTATAACAAGAAAGTTCACCCTCGAGAATTCAGTGAAGGGGATCTGGTATTGAAGAAGATCCTTCCCATACAAAAAGATTTCAGAGGAAAATGGATGCCAAACTGGGAAGGACCTTATGTGGTAAAGAAAGCTTTCTCAGGAGGAGCATTGATTCTGACTGAGATGGATGGTAAAGATTTGTCGAATCCTATAAACTCAGATTCTATCAAGAAATACTTCACTTAAAGGAGAAGAAGCCAATGCGAAAACCCGCAAAGGGCGCTTTGAGACTTAAAAAAAAAGGGGGGGGCCAAAGCGAAAACTCGCAAAGGGCGCTTTGAGACCAAAGGAGGATTTGAACTGAAAATCCAAAAAGGACGGTTCAAATTTTGACCAATAGGGCATGCAGAGATCTTGCTATGCTTGAATTAACAATGAAGAAGCATGTCACATCGTGGAGCATCAACAGAACACTTTTGGCCTTCTGAAACACATACCAAGTTCAAAGGGTCTTCAAGAAGTGTTGTACAGAAAAGCTCACACTACGATATCTAGGGACACCTATGTTTGTTTTATTTCTTTTTGTATCCTAGCAAAATGTGACATCTTGATTACCTGACTCATTTGGAGCATCGCTCTCAATAAAATACTATCTTACACACCTCGTCAATCTTTTTCAAGTGCATTTCATTGAAATAATGACTTATGGACTGATAACATTCAAAAAGAGTTTCTGCACATTATTCTGAAATAATTCTAAATGACACAAGGACTTGAAACGGGACTAATTAGTTCAAACCACTCAAATTCAAGAGAATGTTGGAAATGATGGCCCAGATTGTAATAGTACGTCAAGGATAAAGCCTTGATGGAGGACCAGTAATGTCAAATTAAGAAAAATGAAAAATCGTTGTTTTGCATACACACCATTCATGACATATTTAGGAGCGTTTGATACATCATGGCATCTTAATCATTTGACATAAGCATCACATCTAGTTGGGAACATTTAATTCATCTCGGTCATAGCATCCTAGTTATTTGACAGGAGCATAACCATGTTATCAAAAACATCAGATCTTGCCTTCCTGAGCAGAGCGGATCAAAGATATCAACATGACATCCTTGTGTTTACAAGGAGCAAGTTGAAAAAAGTAGATCTTGCCTTCCTAAGCGAAGCGGATCAAAGATATCAACATGACATCCTTGTGTACAACGAGCAAGTTGAAGAAAGCAGATCTTGCATTCCTGAGCGAAGCGAATCAAAGATATCGACATGACATCCTTGTGTTTACAAGGAGTAGGTTGAAGAAAGCGGATCTTGCCTTCCTGAGTGAAGCGGATCAAAAAACACCAGATTTTGCCTCCCTGAAGTTGCAGTGGAGCTGATCAAAATACCAGATTTTGCCTTCCTGAAGTTGCAGCGAAGCTAATCGAAAAATCAGATTTTGCCTCCCTGAAGTTGCAGTGAAGCTGATCAAAAGACCAGATTTTGCCTTCCTGAAGTTGCAGCGAAGCTAATCAAAAAATGAGATTTTGTCTCCCTGAAGTTGCAGTAGAGCTGATCAAAAACACCAGATTTTGCCTCCCTGAAGTTGCAGTGGAGCAAATTGAAGGACAGATTTGGCCTCCCTGAAGTTGCAGTGGAGCTGATCAAACACACCAGATTTTGCCTTCCTGAAGTTGCAGCGAAGCAAATCGAATACACTAGATTTTGCCTCCCTGAAGTTGCAGTGGAGCTGATCAAAAACACCAGATTTTGCCTTCCTGAAGTTGCAGCGAAGCTAATCGAAAAACTAGATTTTGCCTTCCTGAAGTTGCAGTGAAGCTAATCAAAACATCAGATTTTGCCTCCCTGAAGTTGCAGTGGAGCAAATTGAAGGACAGATTTGGCCTTCCTGAAGTTGCAGTGAAGCTAATCACAAAACCAAACTTTGCCTTCCTGAAGTTGCAGTGAAGCAAACCAAAGACACCAGATCTCGCCTTTCCGAAGCTACGAGTGAAACTGATATAAGTACCAAGCAAATTTGGCCCTTTTAAAGTCTTTGCTCTATTCCTGTTACACGACAATGAGCAAAGAGGGGCAGCTGTATAGGTCCAAATTTGACCAGACATAAAATACAAACCCAAATAATAAAATATCCAGTTACAACTATGAAACCCAAAATTACAAGTGGGCTACGAGCCCAAAACCCAACAGCAACCCAAAACACATTAAACCCAAGCCCAATCATTAAACCCAATTAAACCTAATTACTAACCCAAACACCCGGTAAGCCCAAAATGCCCAATGACCCAACAACATTTTCGGGCAAGGGAAACCCTAGCCTCCCTACGCCATTCGCCTCGGTTGCGTAGCCCACGCATCGTCCCGAGGTGCCTCGTCCTGAGGTCGGTCATTGTTGCACCAAAATGGAAGAGCTCTGTCCCCGTTGACCCCCGATGGACCTGCAAAATGAACCAAGATAGAAACTGAACAGCAAACAAAGATAGGGCAGATACAAGCGAAAACAGAAACAGTATAGCAGAGATAAACGAAATGACAAAACAGCAACAAATAGACTAGGATTTGCTTTGTAACCGGCTATATAAGGCCGAAACCAAAAACGATGTAGGGGATCGGATTTTTAATATCAAAAAAAAGAAAGCATTCGAAGGTAATTTCTTACCTCAAATCATTGTCTGTTTGTCTACTATTTTTTAAGAAAAGGGTATAAAGAACTAACCTTTAAACGGATTTTCGTCACGCTGATGAAGCTCCGGTGACCCCAAAAGTCGTAAAACCTATTCGGGTTCTGACGAGGGTAGGAGAAATAGCGTGAACGAGAATCATCTCATTTGAGATCGGTGTCCTCTCGCGTCGATTGCTTTATTTTAAAATAGAAATTTGAATAAAAGGAAAAGAGGGAAAGGAGACTAACCGTCTTGAGGCCGCGTCGTCGGTGGATTTCTCCACCGTCGAAACTGGGCCCGAAAGGAACAGAGGTCCTTTCGCCCTTATGCCCTTTTGACTGAACGCTCAAGGTCTTTAAAGGTACCGTGAACGGGGCTGAACAACCCCTTTCCTTCTCGCGAGGGTGATGGCCAGAACGGTGGCCTAACCAAGCCCCGACGAAACCCGACCGGTTGAGGGGAGAGGGAGAGAACGGCTACTTTTTTTTTGAGAAATAAAAAAGGAAAGGGTTAAGTGAAAAGGGGAAAGAGTTAGGGTTTAGTAAAAGCGGTATGAAACGGCACCGTTAGGTGCCGACTCGCGCAACCCGACCCGTGACCCAAAAAGGGATCCCCGCGTTGTCACCCTTTTGGGGCTATTTGCACGATTGGTCCCTCTTTCTTTGTTTGGCTGTTTTAATTAGGTCTTTTGCCTTCTTAATTTTACCCTGCAATTTCATTTCGGTCTCATTTAAGTCCCCGATTGAATGATGCGTTTTTTAACTCGGGACATTTGTGCTCTTAACCCCCGTGAGTTCATGCGCACTGCATTTTCGCCCATATCAGTTTTATTCTTACCAGATTAGCTCCGAGACTTTCGTTTTAAGCTCATTGTGATCCTTACCCCTTTAATTATTTTCGATTTTCGCCCAAGTTTTCTGTTTCCTGTTTCAATTGATCCTTTTTTTTATTTGTTAAGTTTATTATTATTATTAGTATTATTACAGCATTTACTACTATTAATACCATCATTCACGCATATTATTACTGTTATTTTATATTACTAACATATTATATTTATTTTACTTGTTTTTTTATTAGTATTTTCGCATTATTATTTACATATATATATATATATATATATATAAATACTTTTATGTACTTATTATGCATATTTTTCAATATTATTTCTTTCGCATACATTTAGCATATATTAACATTATTTTTCATGCTATTATACGTATATATATATTTTTAAACACTATGTTTTATTTTTTTAACACCATTATTATTTGTTTATATATTATGCACATATTTTAATATTATATTATGTATATATATTTTTATGCTACGAATATATATTTGTAATATTATATTCTATATAATATGTATATACTTTAATATCATGATATTTGTATATTTCATTCAACCTCATGTATACACTTTAATACTATTATGTATAAATATTTCTGTATATTACGTCTATATTTCAATATTTTTTGTACATTATACTTTTCATATTATGTATTTGCCACTCTTTTACATATTCTTTTTTTATATTATACTATACAAATATTTTAAATACTTTATTACACGTATATATGCCTATTTTATAAATACATAACTTCCTTACTTATCCTTTAAAATCCTTACTTTTTAGCATCGTTTAAATTTTCATAATCTTGAACCCTTCTCCATAATCATTAATTACTATTAAGGTCATATTTTTATTGTTCTTTTGAATTCATTCTTAGACTTTAGAAGTAAGTTAATATTATTATTTGCATAAATTGCTATGTTGTGATTATCACTACTACGTGTATCATTTTGTATTAATTCATAGATATGGCATAACGTTTAGGAATCATTCCTCTATTTTGCATGTTCTTATCCTATGCTCGTGTTGTATAAAGAAGGGCAATCGCACATCATTTTATCAAATCCGTTTTTACTCGAAGGCTTTGAAACATATAACTCGTGTTTGGATACATCGAAGAGATCGAGCCTTAACTTACTAGGTTCCGATTTTCTTCATTAAATCCTAACTATCGAGTATCAATTTCGAAATTAAAACACATAAGTTTTCCAATAAAGCCTATCTTTGAAACCTCAAAATGCTACATACTAACTTATTGAATGTGGCATTCAATGTCTCGAGATAGGAATTTCTAAACTAAGGTAATATCTTATGTTTTGGAACCTCGATAAATTGGGCCCTAACTTACTGGGTTTCTTTTTCTTCGTGCGATCCAAAATAATTAAATATTCCTTCTTGATTTGAATGTACAAGCTTTAGAAAGGAGGCAAACTTAATTTCGAGAAACTAATATGCTACACCTTAACTTACTAGGTATGGCATCCTTATTTCCTCGAAGTAAGTAAACCTCGATTCTCATTTCGATAACCAAAAAAACCCTTTTAAACGAAGGATCGTATTTTAAAAAAAAAATCTCTTCAATCATTCGATGATAGGACATTAAGTAATCAATTAGGTACCAATTTTGGGCGTTACGAGGGTGCTAACCCTACCTCTTGCGTAACCGACTCTCGAACCTATTCTTTGATTTTCGTAGACCAAAATTAATTGTTTTGATAACCCAAAAAGTTTATTAAAATAATTTAAGGTGACCCGATCGCACCTCAAAAAGGTCGGTGGCGACTCCATTTCCAAGTTTCAAAGTCGATCTCATTTTTCACCAAACTCTTTTAAAAAAATAGTTTTGACAACGCCAATTGTTAAAATTATGCTAAGTGTTTGTACATGGTAACATCCAATATCCAGACTCAATAATTCGGGTCGGGTTAAGGGTGTTACATAACAAGTATAAAGAATATATTCAATGAGCTCAGATAAGTCCTAAATCTTTAAAATATATTTCCAAGTTTTACTCGGTTTAATTCGATCCACCAAACTTGGGAAGTTGATTACCTTGATTCCATCGAAACCAATCTCAAATATTTGTTAGTATAAACAGTTTGGATATCAAATATGGGCTTGCAATCATCTAAAGTATCAACTAGAATCAAAGCACAAAGATTTTTATTGTCAAAATTTGCCAACTAAAACAAGGCAAATTTCTAATCTAAGCAATGTCAGACATCAATGGGCACTACTCAAAAATTGCCTCAACAATACATTTGTTATTTTTCCATCCAATCTAGTACATGTATTTGACAAAAATTATATATTTTGGTATTTGAAGATAACAATGACAACTTTTTAGTGTTTAATTCTGGTTTTAAAGTTGATCTGATAAAATTTCATACTTTGCTAATAATATTACCATTTAACTTTCATCAAATCAACCCCTGAATTAAATTAAATCGTGTATTTGACAAATTAAATGCAAAACAAAATAAATTCACAATTAACACTAAATTTATTTTATTAACAAAATCATGAGAAATTCAAACTTAATAATATCTATAATTAACTTTCATCAAATAAGCTCTAAAATCTAAATTAAACGCTAAAAAGTTAAAATTATTATCTTTAACTACTAAAATATATAACTTTTGTCAAATATAGAATCAAGTTAAACTAAAAAAATAACACAAAATCACATTTAAAAAATATATTAAACTCGAATACCAAACAATATTAAGCCTCACTTTTTTTATCTATATAATAAATATGGCATAATTAAGCAATATTTAATAATTCTGGGGCTTTAATTTACTGGAAGGTGACTTCACAAGTTTAAAATTATTTGTAGAAAAAAGAATCTGTCAGATCTAAGTTGAGAATTTTTGTCTCAATATTTCTGTTAACCATGGTACAAAAATATGACATAAGAGTAAATTAGTACAAAAAAAATAAATTAGGTTAATGCTGATAAAGTAAAAATATTCGACAAGTAAACTTTTTTGTTTTTTGAAATATTCTTTTTTATCCAAAACTTAGATAATTTTTTTTAAAGCTTATTTATAATTTGAAAAGTAATATCTTTGTCTCGTATTTAAATATTTTATAAAATACAACGCAAAAAATCAAAAATAAAACTTGACATGTAATTTTATAACAAAATAATATTTGTGAAAAAAGAAAGCTGAAATTAATCTTGATGTATATATTATAATCTTAAAAAATTATAGTGAAAATAAAATATATTAGTTGAAAAATAATTTACCAATTGGCTAAGAAGGGAAATGAAAAGAAATCATGACGTGATTACTCGAATCCTGACAGTCCATACTATATGGTGGGTTACAGATTTTACCGTATCCAATTGTTTGAATCTCACACTTTTTTTTAATTTAAATTTTTATATTTATTAATAAATTGAGTTGATGTCACGAATCATTCGAATATTAATTCAGTAGTTTCATATTTAAATCACTTATTTTTTAAATAAAAAGATGCAAAGGAAAAGATTTTAACCCATACTCATTACATTAAAAAAATTTTAAATTTATCATTAGTCTAAAGACCTTATTTTAATTTATTTATACATTTTAATTTTATTATGCATATTTTATTATCTCTATCAATTATATATCTATATTATTATTTAAGCCTCTAATTGACTTGGTGTCACGAGTCAACTAAGCACCAACTTAGTTAGGAAAATTACAAAAGTATCATTTCGTATTATACATTTTAATTTTATTATTCGATGATACTTTAATCTTTTTATTTTTTTTTAAATGCTAATTATGGAATATGAACTCATGCCAATACGTAAAACCTTAAATTTACAACTCAACCAAAATTTTTTTAAAATTAATTTGACACAAACTTAAGATTAAATGCAACACTACGATAACATCATGATAAATAATTGTATTCATTTAATATTTTTAGTTCAATATATTCATATGTTTAAATTTTGTTTTACTTATAATTTAATCTATTTTTATTTTAATATCGTATATAATGTGCTATTATTATTAATTTGTTTCAAATCATACATCTCATCATTTATTACATATTATTTTAAAAACAAATCTATATTTTAAATATGTGATTTACACATGTGATAAAATTCTTAATTTATATATATTTAATTAGGTTAATATACAATCAATTGTTTGGAAGGGTAGAAATGCGTTTGTTCCAAATTTTTTCAGTAAAAAACCATTTTGATTTAGAATTATTATAAAGTTAGCTGTTAGTGGAAACTAAAAAAATACAATGACGATAAATTAAAATTTTAAAATATATATTAAAATACACTTTTCATGATTTTAACGCTACTTGTAGAAATTTCAAATTAATTTCTATTTCTTGTAAACTCTTACTGTTATAGCCCAATTTTGCACATAGAAATAAACCCAAATAAATAAGTCCAAGTCCCTTTACAAAATTAAAAACCAAAAACCAAAAACCAAAATTTACAAACCCAAACAGACCAGCCCAATTACAACCAAATCTGACCCAACCCGTTTCAAACCCGTGACCCAATTACAAATGGCCCAATACCCAAGCCCAAATGCTAATGACCCGGTACCAGTCCTGGGAACCCTAGCCGCCTCTGACTCAGCAGCTTCACCGCCTCTGTCCCATCAGCTCCTTCCAGGTCTGCTCAGCACCGCCTAAGTTGTACCTGCAAAGAATTAAACAAGAATAGACAGCAAAATAGCAGAGAAATGATAAAAAACAACAACTTGTAAAAATAAAAAGGCTATATAAGCCGAATATCAACAAAAGTGTAAGGATTCGGATTTCTTAAAATAACAGTACAAATTTCAAGCACAAGCAGTCACGAATAGCGAGAACAAATCGAAATCTAAGCAACAGGCGATCAAAGGATTCAAAAATACACAAATAGCAGCGAAGGGATACCCCCCAACCATCACAGAATACCAGAACCCTAGGCAGAGGTGATTTCGTTTTTCTTGTTTTTTTATATACGTATATGTTTTAAAGTATTAATAATACAACAATAAGATAAAAAAAAAAAGGAAAAAAACGAAAATTTTACCTTTTTCTGGCCGCCGTGCCGGTGGCCGGAACGCCGGAACGGCGGCGCGCACGGTGGTCCGATCATCGGCCGGTGACCGGCCGGTGACCGGACGGTGACCGATCCGATGACCGGTCCGGCACCAGAGCCTTCCCCCCGGACCTTCCTTCCCTTCCCCTCTCCTTCCTTCCTTTCCCTCTCCCCTTCTCTTCTTTTCTTTTTTTTCTTTTTTTTTTCTCTCCCTCGGCACAAATGAGCCAGAAACAAAAAAATCGCCCTTTTATACTAACCGAAGTGGGTCGGGTCGACCCGACCCAGGTCCGCTCAGGATCCGCGCGTTGTGACGTCACTGGGGTTATTTTCAACCCCAGTCCTTCCGCTTTTTAGAGGTTTTGAAATCGGGTTTCAATTTCTTGCATTTTGGCCCTAATATTTATTTCGCTGTTCGATTTGGTCCCCGAAGCTGCTGTGCGTTTAAAGCTGCTGGGAAATTTTCTCTCCTGGTCCCCCGTGGTTTCTAGCGTGTTCTAATAAGTCCTTATTTTTCGTTTTCATTTTAAAATTTACCCCGTTCGTTTGATGTGCTTCTAATTTAGTCCTGTTTATCATTTTATTATTTTTTTTTCATTTTGTTTTCTTTCCATGTATTTCTATTATATGATATTATTATTATACTATATTTATTACTTATATTTTTCATTATTACCATTATTTACTATTTCCATCATTATATGTGATTATTATTTACCATTAATTTTACTATATATTACTATTATTATTATTATTGTTATATTGGTATTATAATTCTCATTATTAATTCATATATCTATGTATATTTCATGTACATACGTTTAACATTATTATTTATTTATTTTAATATACGGGTATATATATATTTTTTTTACATAGTATTATTAATAGTTGCTTTTAATATTATTATTTCTAACATGTATATATTATATATATTTTAATACTACATTAAATATATGTTTATGTATATACTTTTAATATTATATTGTTTATATATATATTTTTCATATTATCTTATGCATATATATATTTTTTACATATATTACTTACGTACGTTTTGAGTTATTTATCTTTACATGTGTAGATACATTTTCGTATACATATTTTCTTTATATATATTATCTTAGATATATATATATTCATGATATCATATTCGTATATATTTTCGCATATACTTTATATATACTCACGTACGTACTTTGTCACTATTACCATTATATTTTTATATTATTTTATGTGTTTATTCTTAATATCCTCATATACATATATATATATATATATATATATATATCCTTGTATTACATTTTTAATGTCAAAACCCTATATACGTATATTATTTCTTTTCTATATATTACGCATTTTTGTACGTACTATTATTATTAGTTATTTTTATGTTATTTTTTTTACACACTATTATTATGTATATTTTTCTTAAACCTAGCATTATATGTTCTATATGTGTTTATTATTATTTTATATCTTGCATTACCATTATTATTATACTATATGTATCATTATAATCATTGTTATTACGCATGCATTGTTATAAGTCTTATTTATCGCATATATTTTTCACCTTTATCATCATTTGTTTTTAATGTAGCATATTAGTTCATATCTTTATTTCTATATCAATATCACTCATCTATAATCTTTTCACATTTCAATAAATAAGGCAATATGCCGATTTTAGCATTATGCCAGTGATTTCATTGCTATTGTTGGGTGAATCACGATTGGCTTGTGTTGAAGCGGGATATCCTCTTCAAAAGAAATAAAGAACCCTTAAAATACTCGCATTTTGATCGGATCGCGACTAAATTTTTAAATTGAACTCGTATTTTCAAAAATTAAGACAACGCATGTTTGAAAAGATACCATTTTTTGGGCGTCGCGGGGGTGCTAATACCTTCCCCGCGCGTAACTGACTCCCGAACTCTCTTTTTCTCTGGATTTTTCAATGTAGACCTAAAATGAGCCTTTTACACAAAAAACGAATTTTTTCCGTCAGAAAGAGGTTTTATTAGGTGCCCGATCACACCTAAGAAAAAGGATCGGTGGCGACTCCTTTGCTTTCATAAAATTGAGATTCGTTTTTTAAGATTTTAAATCGCCACAATTAGCGACCTGAGCTAAAAATTTTCGTCGCTACAGATGGCGACTCCACTGGGGACCAGTCTTCGAGAGTCGAATCAAATCAAAAGCGTTGTCGAAATTTTCGAAATGCCCTTTTCAAATTAATGTTTAGTCGTGATCCTCAAAATTTTTGGAAAAATCATGCACTTGCATCTCGTTGTGAATATTTTCTAACTTGTTCTGTCTACCTGTTTTGAAGCTCTAAATTTCTAAGCTCCGGTTCTCTAAGTTTAGTTTTAAAATAAAACGAAAGGTTTATGAGTTTCTCCCCACGCACCGCGCACTTGCATTTAGCATGACATGAGCGCCATACCCGAGCTCCGTCCCTCTTAAGTGAAAGTAAACGCTACGCCTTCGTGAGTTAACTCGTCCCTCCGCACAGGCTAGTGAATACTTTCGGGTTACATATGACTTATGCTTTCGTGAGATAACTCGTCCCTCCGTGTAGGCATAAGTAAATGTAATCCCTCGAATTGATCTCGTAAGCCTGTGATGGGCTATGACCGAGGTTCTGTACTAATCTTAGTAGATGACAGTACAGACAATTCGGGTACCTTTCTAGAACCTAAAACCGCATATAATGGACTGTACGAGCCACCCAGCTAGAGCCATGCCGAACCTCTGTCCGTTTAGTAGATACCAAAATAGGCACACGGGAGAAACGCCTCTTACCTTTTGTACTTTTGCTTTGTATATAAGGGGTGGGGTTTATCCGGTAAAATGAATCGGGTAGCTTAAATGCTTTAATTTATTTTTGCTTATATTTGATCACTAACCGTGTTTGATTGTCTTTGTTTTATTCCTCATCATGCATTATAGGCATCATAATAGGACGGTGTTGACTAAAGATTAGTTGCCAAAAACGGGTTTCAAATGGAGGAGTCAATTGTACAAACGACCGAGACAAATACCGTGGTTCGGGACTGGTCTTTGAGGACTCAAAGAGAAAAGGGAGACAGCCTAGTAGAAGGATGCATTGTCAATCTACCCGAGCGGGTAACTGTGAATGTCCGTCAAAACAATCTTGAGGACTTGGTTTGGATCTGGAATCAGTGGGATTCAGATACTCGAGGTATTTTCACCGAAAGGTACGGGGACATAGCCCATCTGATTGCTGTCAAAGTAGACGAAAGATTGATTCAAGCTATGATCAGATTTTGGGATCCGGGTTACCAGTGTTTCACATTCAACCAAGAGGATATGACCCCTACGATAGAGGAGTATGCTGCTCTACTGCGTGTCGAAAACATGCAAACCTACAAAATATATGTCAAAGAGCCCAAGCCGATGACATTCAGGAAAAAGTTAGTAAGGCTGACGGACATGACTGATGCATGGGCTGAAAAGCAAATAAAGAAGAAGAATGAAATCAGCTGTGTCCCATGGTTTTCCCTACGAGACCTGGTTTTAAATCATCCTGACATGTTGAAACGGATAAATTTGTTTGCTTTGGCTATCTACGGTTTGGTTGTCTTTCCGAAGATACTCGGGCACATAGAAGTAGCGGTAGTGGATTTCTTCGAAAAGTTAAAGCAAGATATCAATCCTGCCCCAACCATCCTAGCAGAGACCTTCAGATCTTTGAGCAGTTGCAGAAAAAGAGGGGAAGGACGATTCATCGGATGCGCGCAGCTACTCAACGTTTGGATTTTGAGTCACTTTTGGAAGGTAGAGCGCACACCGTTCTACATGTTTTTGAAGACATTTGCCCCGTTGGAAGCTCACCTTAAGAAAGAATGGCCGAAGGAGGTTACTGAACAGCATTGGGTCTCAGTGTTTCAGAACCTGCGTGCCGAGGACATAATTTGGAGAGCGCCGTGGATACGCCCTTCGCTTCTGTTATACAAGGTCGGAAACCAAGATTGGGTACCACTACTTGGATTGTGGGGAGGAGTTGGTTATGCCCCTCTTTTGGTTCAAAGACAGTTCTCTTCACGATAATTTATACTCGCCACCAGTGGTCTAGCACAGTCAGAGTTTGCTTTTGCGGGTGAAGGTTACATGAAGAAAGTCCGAGACACTGCAAAGGCTTGGAAAAAAATTCATCTGATGGAGTTGGCTTTATACGCCGATACTATCACCCAGGACTATGATGCATGGAGGAAGCAACGGATGAGTAGTTTGCGAGTCTCATCGGCAGATCACGCCTTTCAAAATCCTTTCTCGAAAGAAATCCCATCCAAGCTAGAGACGGCGAGACAAGAATTCGAACGCGAAAAGACCAAGATGTTACGGGATCTTAGTGCCCTTCAGGAAGAAAACTATCAGCTGAAGATTGATGTTCAAATTGAAAGATCTAGGGCTGAGAAGGTGCAAAAGGAAGCCGAGGTCGTGAGAAACGACTTAAGAGATCTTCATCTGGAAAATAAAAAGTTGAGAGGCACTATAAAGAACAGCGGGCTGGGCAAGTCGTCAGCGGAATGGAAAGAGGAATTGAGTAATGTCAAAGGTGGGATGGAATTTTGGAAAGGAAAAGCAAAGAAAGAAGAAGGAAAGGCTGCACGGGCTGCAATAGAGTTAAGAAAGAAGTCTGCTGAGTATGAAGCTACATCTGTTGAACTGATGACTAGTCGAGCTAAGCGTCAAGAATTGAAAGAAACGATACGGGATTTAGAAGACACACTACAAGCCCGACAACAACAACTGGATACTCTCTTGGAAGCTTTGGAAGAAAAGAAGGGTCAGTATGATAGAGATACCCACGCTTACGAAAGAGCCCTCTGCGAAAAGGATGAAAATCTCAAATACTTGATCAACGAGATTCGTACGGCAGCCATGCACATAATGCAAATAGCGGATAAAGCCGAGAGTCTTAGTTGCCAATTCCCGCCTAGACAGAGATCGAGCATATCAGAATTCTTGGAACGAGTGAAAAATTATGGCAATGTAGCAAGGAAGTTTGTATGAAAGCTGAATCAAATGATGAAAAAAAAAACGTTTTGTAAATAGACTCTTTTGATTAATGAAATGCCTAAATAGGGTCTGTCTGGAATCAACACCGATTTTGCATATGCATTCATGACTAACATTCATTCATTCATTCATTCATTCATTCATTGCATATCTCATGATCATTCGCTAAAGAGTAGAATCGTATAATGCGCAGTTGCGACGTTGTAAACCTGGAATCACACCATACGTATAGAATACGTCGACAAGCTAGAGCAATGGAGGCTGAGTTTAACGAAAGAATTGAAAGGATGGAGAGAATTCAGAAAGAATTACAGGAGCAATTAGCCAGGTCGCAACAGGAGACGAGAGAGTTGATGATAAGGTCTCGGGAAGAATCCACTGAACAGAAGGACCAATTGGCCAAAATGATGGAAATGATGTCGGCCCTAGTCAAAGGAAAGGGACCTATACAAAACCCTGAGGTTGTGAATCTTGATCAGGATCTGCCCTACCCTCCTGGGTTTACTCTGCCTCACGCGATACATAAAGGATACACGCAAGGGGGACCCGCGGGCCTGGAACAACGGCCTATAACACCTCCTCCTGTAGGACAGGGGGTATTCGTGGCAAACCCAGGAACTGCTCCAATGGATCCACCTGTCCCAGACCTAGACGATCCTGCAGAAATCGCTAGGCTAAGGATAGAGGATCATGAGGTCCAAGAAAAATATAGAAGTCTGGAGGAAAGACTTAGAGCGATAGAAGGCATTGAAGTTTTCTCGGCGCTAAACGCTAAAGAACTTAGTCTGGTACCTGATTTGGTCCTCCCTCCAAAATTCAAAGCACCGGATTTTGAAAAGTATGATGGCTCGAGATGCCCGAAGGCACATCTCGTTATGTTCTGCCGAAAAATGACTAGTTATGTCAATGAAGACAAGCTGCTTATACATTGTTTTCAGGACAGTTTGACCGGATCAGCTCTCCGCTGGTACAACCAACTCAGTAGAGAAAAAATCCGAACCTGGAAGGATCTAGCCGCGGCATTTTGCGAGCAGTACAAACACGTCTCCGATATGGTACCCGACCGCATGACACTACAAATGATGGAGAAAAAGCCATCAGAAACTTTTAGACAATATGCGCAGAGGTGGAGAGACATCTCGGCTCAGGTGGAACCTCCATTGACCAAGACCGAGATAGCAGTCCTGTTCATCAATACCCTGAATGCGCCATTCTATGATAAATTAGTGGGAAGCGCCACAAAGGACTTCTCGGATATTGTCATATCTGGTGAACTAATAGAAAATGCGGTTAAAAGTGGAAGAATGGAAGGAGAAGGTTCGAAAAAGGCAGTGCCTATGATAAAAAAGTAGCCGGAAGCCCACATGGTGGGAACCGGAAACCGTTATGCTCCTAGTCCATATCCTAATCAATTTCGACCTCGAAATTACCCGCCACCAAACTTCTATCAACCACAAGCCCCTTATTACCAACCACCACCTCCCTATCCTTCTTACCCTGTCTATGCAACCAACAACCCGAGGCCAGCCACCACGTTTCCTCAAAATGCCGGCTCTACCCAAGGCTAACCTAGAGGAGAACCAAGGCCAGCGAGGCCTAACCCCGAGAGACCCCAATTCACTCCTATTCCTATATCTTATGGGGAACTGTACCCTAAGCTTTTGGAAAAACAGTTGATATCTCCTCATTACATGGCACCGTTGAAACCCCCGTACCCAAAGTGGTACGACCCTAATGCTAGCTGTGCATACCACGCAGGGAACCAGGGGCACTCTACGGAAAACTGTATTGCCTTTAAACGAAGAGTCCAAGGACTAATCGATGCCGGTGTTTTGCGCTTCGACGGTAACGGTGGTGAAACCGGGAACCCGTTCCCAAATCATACTGAAAGAAATGTAAGCGCAGTGGAAGAAATAAGTGAATTGCAAACCAGAAGAGTCGTTTCGGAAATAATCACACCTTTGCAGAGAATCTGGGAGGTGTTGCTCGAAAAAGGGTTACTCTGTCGTCTTAAAGGGGTAACCGAGAAAAGAAATACTAAAAGTCAAAATTTTTGTGATTTTCATGAGGTCGAAGGACATAATATCCAGTCGTGTGAGCAATTTAAAGAATTACTCCAAAACATGATGGAAAGCAAAGAGATTGAAATCTTCAACGGAAGAAGAGAGGCCGATGAAGGAGAAATATGTGCCTCTGATGGTCAATCATCGGATCTCCCTTACACTGCTGAACGACCATTGATAATATATTATGATGCGAGGAGAGAACCAGTAAAACCAAAAATGGTAATTGAGGCGCCATCGCCTTTTTCGTACCAGGATAATAAGGCAATACCTTGGAAGTACGATGTTAATATCGTCACTCCTGAAAGTGAAAAATCCCAAGGCACGGCTAAAAATATCGGAGAAGTTGGTCACTTTACCCGGAGTGGAAGATGCTATTCCAAAGAAGTTGAACCAGTAAAAAGGAATAATGATTCCAAACAAAAGGGAAAGGCACCCATGTTTGAGGCTGAAGTTGAATCGGAAAGTCCGCCCGAACGACAAGAGACTAAAAGACCTGTAAATGAAGAAGAGGCACAGGAATTCTTGAAATTCATTAAACACAGTGAGTACAACGTGGTCGAACAATTAAGTAAACAACCTGCACGTATTTCGGTATTATCCCTGTTATTGAACTCGGAGCCGCATCGAAATGCCTTGTTGAAGGTATTGAATCAAGCCTATGTAGCGAACAATATATCGGTCGAAAAGCTTGATAGATGGATCAACAACTTGAATGCAGATAATTTCATCTCCTTTAGTGATGATGAGATACCACCGAACGGTAGAGGCTCCGTGAAGGCACTGCACATAACAACCCGATGCAAGGGTTATATAATACCAAACGTGCTTATTGATAATGGGTCAGCACTTAATGTTATGCCTCTGGCCACACTTTCTAGAATTCCGATGGATTTGTCCTACTTGAGGCCGTGTCACTCCACGGTAAGAGCATTTGATGGAACGAGACGAGAAGTTATGGGAAAAATTGAGGTCCCTCTAGAAGTGGGTCCTTATATCTATGACGTCGAGTTTCAAGTTATGGATATCACCCCTTCATATAATTGCCTCCTGGGGAGGCCATGGATCCATTCGGCCGGGGCAGTCCCATCATCCCTTCATCAGAAAATAAAGTTTATCATGGATGGCTGCTTGGTTACCGTTGAGGGTGAAGAGGATATTGTTGCGTCTATCTCTGCAGACACACCTTACCTCGAAGCGAACAAAGACGCCGTGGAATGTTCCTTTAGATCCTTTGAGTTCGTCAACGCCACATTTGTGGCTGAAGGAAATAGAATTCCCGTGCCTAGGCTGTCAAAGAATACTAAAATGGGAATCAAGCTGACGGTAGGGAGAGAGGCCCGAGCAAGGAAAGGTTTGGGAAGACATCGTCAAGGGATAGTCAGGGCCTTAAAGCCAGTACCTCATAAGGCACGATTTGGTCTAGGATTCCAACCGAATGCACATCACTTGAAGAAACAGTGGAAGAAGGAGCAAGAAAGAAGGGTTGCGAGGACTCTAGGACGAGAACCGGAATGGGAACCTATCGAGTACCCCCATTTGTCAAGGACATTCACATCCGCTGGGATCTTGTATCCAGGGCAAGAAAATGTGCACAGCCCACTGCTACTCGTTGAGAAGGCTTTCCAGAACATTTGTATAAATGTCGTTGATGAAGAAGCTGATGCAAGTAAAAGTGTTTCGAGGATACGCCCTTGTCCCCCGGGTTACATGTTGAACAATTGGACCGCTGAAGATCTCCTTGTGGTTTACAAGTCTTCCTCAGAGTAATATCCGATATTTACTTTTTGTGTCCCTAAATATAATGGGATTCTTTTGTAAGAGCTGTCGTCTGCTCTTTATCTATTAAATGAATATTAATGAAGAAGCATTTTGTCATAACCTTTTGCATTTGCATCTACTCCATAATTATTCTTTCATTTCATGGCCTGTTCTTGCACTTACCTCATACCATGCCATAATGTTTTGTTTGTTGTTGCCAAAACTTGGATGTCCCTCTATAGTGTTCTCTTTCCCATTCAATTTTCAGGTGTTCAGATGCCAATGACATAAACGAACCCGTTACCAATCTTGAAATCAATTTTGAAAGGACCGTTTGTTTAGGAGAATTCGAGGATGAGGGAAATGCCGAAGACTATGTCTCGTCTCCTGACTTGCTAAGGTTGGTGGAACAAGAGGACAAACAGATTCTACCTCATCAAGAATCTGTTGAAACAATAAACCTGGGCACTAATGAAAATAAGCAAGAAGTGAAGATTGGGACCTCACTCTCAGAGGACACCAGGCATCATTTGATTGATTTGCTTCATGAGTACAAAGACGTATTTGCATGGTCCTATCAGGATATGCCGGGATTGGACGGGGACATAATGGTTCATAAGCTCCCGCTGAGACCCGAATGTAAACCCATCCAACAAAAATTAAGGCGGATGAGGCCCGAAATGCTGCTGAAGATAAAAGAGGAAGTCAAGAGGCAATTTAATGCAGGCTTCCTACAAGCTTCCAGATATCCAGAATGGGTGGCTAATATTGTCCCAGTGCCAAAGAAGGATGGTAAAGTGCGAATGTGCGTGGATTATCGTGACCTGAACCGCGCAAGTCCTAAGGATAATTTTCCCTTACCACATATCGACACATTGGTGGACAATACGGCGAAGCATTCATTATTTTCTTTCATGGATGGATTTTCGGGGTATAATCAGATCAAAATGGCTCCCGAGGATATGGAGAAAACCACCTTTATAACGATGTGGGGAACGTTCTGTTACAAGGTGATGCCATTCGGGCTCAAGAATGCCGGGGCCACGTATCAGAGGGCCATGGTGACATTGTTCCATGATATGATGCATAAGGAAATAGAAGTCTATGTTGACGACATGATTGCTAAATCCCGAGGGGAAAAAGAACATATTGTCAACCTCAAAAAGTTGTTTGGAAGACTGAGAAAGTTTCAGCTGAGACTTAATCCAGTCAAATGTACATTTGGGGTTACCTCGGGAAAATTACTGGGCTTCATCGTCAGTAAAAAAGGCATAGAGGTAGATCCAGAAAAGATAAAAGCCATTCAAGAACTACCCCCGCCGCGCACTCAGAAAGAGGTCAGAGGATTCTTAGGAAGGCTAAACTACATTGCCCGATTCATTTCTCAACTCACTAATCAGTGTGACCCCATCTTTCGACTCCTTCGAAAGCACAATTCTGGAGAATGGGACGAGAAATGTCAGGAAGCCTTTGACAAAATAAAACAATACTTGTCTAACCCCCCAGTGCTAGTGCCACCAACCCCAGGGAGGCCTTTGATTTTGTATGTAACTGTGTTCGAGAACTCAATGGGTTGTGTACTCGGGCAGCATGACGAGTCGGGGAAGAAAGAAAAGGCGATATACTACCTTAGCAAAAAGTTTACAGAATACAAAGCGAGGTATTCATCAATCGAAAAGTTCTGTTGTGCTTTGGTTTGGGCAGCTCGGAGACTCAGGCAATACATGTTGTATCACACGACATGGTTAATCTCAAAGCTGGACCCAATAAAATATATGATGGAATCACCCGCACTCTCGGGGAGAATGGCCCGATGGCAGATCCTGTTATCAGAATACGATATCATCTGTGTGAGTCAGAAATCGGTGAAAGGGAGTGCAATAGCTGATTTCTTAGCGGCTCGAACAACCGAAGAGTATGAGCCCCTGAGATTTGATTTCCCGGATGAAGATCTAATATGCATCACAGAAAGAGAGTGTGAGTCATCAAAGGGGACACCCTGGAAGATGAGCTTTGATGGCGCGTCAAATGCCCTGGGGCACGGGATTGGGGCAGTCTTAGTATCACCGGAAGGAGATCATTATCCTTTCACTGCTAGACTCAATTTTTTCTGCACCAACAATATAGCAGAATACGAGGCTTGTATCATAGGACTTCGGGCAGCTATTGAACGAAATATCGATGTCTTAGAGGTATACGGGGATTCAGCTCTAGTGATCTACCAAATCCGCGGAGAATGGGAAGTGAGAGATCAAAAGTTGATTAAGTACAGCCATCTGGTAGCTGAATTGATCAAAGACTTCAAAGAAATAACATTTAATTACTTCCCACGTGAAGATAATCAATTGGCTGATGCCTTGGCCACTCTGGCTTCCATGTTTAAAACAAATAAAGAAGCAGAAATAATGCCCCTCAGGATGAGCATATACGAGGTCCCTGCACATTGTTATAGCATCGAGAAGGAGGCTGATGGACGACCATGGTACCATGATATCTTGGAGTACATCAAGAATCAAACGTATCCTGAACAGGCAAACGAGAATGACAAAAGAACAATCAGAAGAATGTCAGTGGGATTTGTTCTTGATGGAGACACCTTGTACAAGAGAGGCAAAGATCAGGTGCTTATGAGATGCGTTGACACCGCTGAAGCCAAGAAAATACTTGAAGAAGTTCATGAAGGAATATGTGGGACCCACTCCAACGGCTTCACTATGTCCAGAAAAATTATGAGACTCGGGTATTACTGGTCGACGATGGAAAGGGATTGCATTAGTTACGCAAGAAAGTGCCACAAATGTCAAATTTATGGCGACAAAATTCATGTAGCTCCTTCTCCCCTCCATGTTATGACGTCTCCATGGCCCTTTTCAATGTGGGGCATGGACGTTATAGGCCCGATTTCTCCCAAAGCTTCTAATGGGCACCGATTCATTTTCGTGGTCATCGACTATTTCACAAAATGGGTAGAAGCTGCCTCATTTGCTAATGTGACAATGGCCGCTGTCTGTAGGTTCTTGAAAAAGGAAATCATTTGTCGATACGGTTTGCCTGAAAGAATCATCTCAGATAACGCTTTGAATTTGAACAATAAAATGATGACAGAAGTGTGCAAGCAATTTCAAATAAAGCATCATAATTCTTCGCCTTATAGACCGAAGATGAACGGAGCTGTAGAGGCGGCTAATAAGAACATAAAGAAGATCATCGGCAAAATGACAGAGACCTACAAGGACTGGCACGAAAAGCTGCCATTCGCTCTGTTCGCATACCGCACATCTGTGAGGACGTCCACAGGGGCAACTCCTTTCTCTCTAGTCTATGGGATGGAAGCCGTGCTGCCCATTGAAGTCGAGATTCCCTCCTTACGAGTCTTAATGGAGTCGAAACTCGAGGAGGCAGAATGGGTCCAAGCTCGTTATGATCAGTTGAATCTCATCGAAGAAAAACGCTTGAAGGCAATCTGCCATGGACAGATGTACCAGAAACGGATGATCGCTGCCCATGACAAGAAAGTAAGGCCAAGAGAATTCCATGAAGGAGAACTCGTGTTGAGAAAGATCCTCCCAATACAAAAAGATTTGCGAGGAAAATGGGCACCTAATTGGGAAGGACCATACGTCGTGAAGAAAGCATTCTCTAGTGGGGCCTTGATCCTTACAGAAATGGATGGGAAGGAGTTACCAAATCCAGTAAACTCCGATGTTGTGAAGAAATACTACACTTAAAAAAAAAAAAGGGGAGATCAAGGTGAAAACCCGAAAAGGGCGCCTTGGTCAGACACAGAACATTAGGATGAAAACCCGAAAGGGCGTCCTAATAAAGCAAATCTGGGCCCAAAGGGCAGAAGCAATTTTGAACAGTGGGCCAAGTGACCAGGCGATAGTATGAAGCATTTCTGAAACACTCGAGATCTTCTACACAAGAGGCCTTGCTCAGAAAGATTCTTGATTGAGAAACGTGGCAGAGTTCATGCATTGAATATCTAGAACATTTGTATCCACCAACATGGTTCCTTTTCTTTTATAACACTTTTATCTTTGGCGAACTTTCTTTGTTTGTTACCCTTGAAATTAATATGAAGTCTCTTTCTTGTACCTACCTGACCATTTGCGTGCATCTCATTATGTTGTTTAATTGATAAAAAAGTAATATGACATGCTCTGAACAAAAGAAATGTTGAGTATTACTCGGATAGAAAACTTGATAGGCACAAGAGTCTCAAAGTGGGAACAAGAAGTTCAACATACGCTAAGCAAGTGATATCCGAGAAGCACAGATTACTTGTAAAGCTTAAAAGATGGATGCAAAAACTGGGAAGAAACTTAAGAATCCTAGCGTTGAAAGCAGATCATCACGATAAGCAAAACAGGAGCTCGAAAACAAGAACAAAAGCTCAGATGGGGCAAGATCACTGCGAGAGTCGTGATGAAAAGAAATCACGACAAACGAATGCAAGGCACATAACATGTTCATGTAGGCATGAATGCATTTAAGGCAAATAGGTACATATCACGATAACATCATGCATGACATATACAGGTATTCCAAACAGAGCAAAAGGTTTTGGGAAAGCTATCCAAATCAAAGGAAAGATACTTGAACTCCACCATGTGAGAAATTCTGGGTGATTTTAATTTATGTTTTCAAAAATCAACTCATAGTGCGAGAAATGAGTTGAGCCTCAGGACACGCTGAGGTATTTTCAAGTTCTGTTATGTTTCAAAAAATCAACTCATATTGCGAGAGGTGAGTTGAGCCTCAAGACACGTTGAGGTATTTTAATTTCTGTTATCTGACTCATATTGCGAGAAGTGAGTCAAACCTTAAGTCACGACGAGATGCTTTCAACATCCGTCTTTAATTTATGTTTTCAGAAATCAGCTCATATTGCGAGAAGTGAGTTGAGCCTCAAAACACGTTGAGGTATTTTTAATTCCTGTTATTGACTCATATTGCGAGAAGTGAGTCAAACCTCAGGTCATGCCGAGGTACTTTCGAATCTTGTTTTTTATGTTTTCAAACTCAGCTCATATTGCGAGAAGTGAGCTGAGCCTCGAGACACGTCGAGGTACTTCTAATTTCAGTTTTAGATCAACTCATATTGCGAGAGGTGAGTTGAGCTCTTTTAGTTTCAGTTTCCAGTCTATGTTTCAAGCTCAACTCATATTGCGAGAAGTGAGTCGAGCTCTTTTAAATTCAATTTTAATTACTGTTCCAAAATCAACTCATATTGCGAGAGGTGAGTTGAGCTCTTTTAATTTCAGTTTTTAATTTCTGTTCAATCAACTCATATTGCGAGAGGTGAGTTGATTTTTTTTTTAATTTCTGCCTTTTAATTTCTGTTCAATCAATTCATATTGCGAGAGGTGAGTTGATCTTCTTCAATTCCTGCGTCTTAATTTCTATTCATTCAACTCATATTGCGAGAGATGAGTTGAGCTTTTTCAATTTCTGTTTTTAATTTCTGTTTTTCCAAAATCAACTCATATTGTGAGAAGTGAGTTGGGCCTCAGTTTACACACTGAGATACTTGCAGTTTATGTTTCAAAATTTAACCCATATTGCGAGAATGCGCAGGTCGAGCAATTTTTGATTTCGTCTCGATAAGGGATAAAGATTAGAGTTGATTGAAGACATCAGATTTTGCCTCCTTGAAGCTGCAATGGAGCCAGTTGAAGATACAAATTGTGCCTCTTTGAAGTTACAAGGGACCCAATCAAAGATATAGACCTTGCATCCCCAGTGAAGTCGCAGAGGCGCAGTTTGAAGTCACAAGTTTCATCTTCCTGAAAGTTGTAGCAGAGCGGATTGAAAATACCAAGATCTCATCTCTGAAGTTGCAGAAGAGTAGATCATGGCAAATTCCATATCCCTGAAGAAGAGATAGACCGAGGCTACAAGTCACACCTCTGAAGTTGCAGCAGATTGAACTGAAAGCTACAAGAAGCAGTGGGCTTGAAAGTGGCTACCCGAAGGAAGAGAAGCCGCAAAGGAAGTCAAGACTTGGCAAGACCAGGCAAAATTGGCCTTTCTTTATGTCTTTGCTCCATTCCCGTTGCACGACAATGAGCAAAGAGGGGCAGCTGTTATAGCCCAATTTTGCACATAGAAATAAACCCAAATAAATAAGTCCAAGTCCCTTTACAAAATTAAAAACCAAAAACCAAAAACCAAAATTTACAAACCCAAACAGACCAGCCCAATTACAACCAAATCTGACCCAACCCGTTTCAAACCCGTGACCCAATTACAAATGGCCCAATACCCAAGCCCAAATGCTAATGACCCGGTACCAGTCCTGGGAACCCTAGCCGCCTCTGACTCAGCAGCTTCACCGCCTCTGTCCCATCAGCTCCTTCCAGGTCTGCTCAGCACCGCCTAAGTTGTACCTGCAAAGAATTAAACAAGAATAGACAGCAAAATAGCAGAGAAATGATAAAAAACAACAACTTGTAAAAATAAAAAGGCTATATAAGCCGAATATCAACAAAAGTGTAAGGATTCGGATTTCTTAAAATAACAGTACAAATTTCAAGCACAAGCAGTCACGAATAGCGAGAACAAATCGAAATCTAAGCAACAGGCGATCAAAGGATTCAAAAATACACAAATAGCAGCGAAGGGATACCCCCCAACCATCACAGAATACCAGAACCCTAGGCATAGGTGATTTCGTTTTTCTTGTTTTTTTATATACGTATATGTTTTAAAGTATTAATAATACAACAATAAGATAAAAAAAAAGGAAAAAAACGAAAATTTTACCTTTTTCCGGCCACCGTGCCGGTGGCCGGAACGCCGGAACGGCGGCGCGCACGGTGGTCCGATCATCGGCCGGTGACCGGCCGGTGACCGGACGGTGACCGATCCGATGACCGGTCCGGCACCAGAGCCTTCCCCCCGGACCTTCCTTCCCTTCCCCTCTCCTTCCTTCCTTTCCCTCTCCCCTTCTCTTCTTTTCTTTTTTTTCTTTTTTTTTTCTCTCCTTCGGCACAAATGAGCCAGAAACAAAAAAATCGCCCTTTTATACTAACCGACCTGGGTCGGGTCGACCCGACCCAGGTCCGCTCAGGATCCGCGCGTTGTGACGTCACTGGGGTTATTTTCAACCCCAGTCCTTCCGCTTTTTAGAGGTTTTGAAATCGGGTTTCAATTTCTTGCATTTTGGCCCTAATATTTATTTCGCTGTTCGATTTGGTCCCCGAAGCTGCTGTGCGTTTAAAGCTGCTGGGAAATTTTCTCTCCTGGTCCCCCGTGGTTTCTAGCGTGTTCTAATAAGTCCTTATTTTTCGTTTTCATTTTAAAATTTACCCCGTTCGTTTGATGTGCTTCTAATTTAGTCCTGTTTATCATTTTATTATTTTTTTTTCATTTTGTTTTCTTTCCATGTATTTCTATTATATGATATTATTATTATACTATATTTATTACTTATATTTTTCATTATTACCATTATTTACTATTTCCATCATTATATGTGATTATTATTTACCATTAATTTTACTATATATTACTATTATTATTATTATTGTTATATTGGTATTATAATTCTCATTATTAATTCATATATCTATGTATATTTCATGTACATACGTTTAACATTATTATTTATTTATTTTAATATACGGGTATATATATATATTTTTTTACATAGTATTATTAATAGTTGCTTTTAATATTATTATTTCTAACATGTATATATTATATATATTTTAATACTACATTAAATATATGTTTATGTATATACTTTTAATATTATATTGTTTATATATATATTTTTCATATTATCTTATGCATATATATATTTTTTACATATATTACTTACGTACGTTTTGAGTTATTTATCTTTACATGTGTAGATACATTTTCGTATACATATTTTCTTTATATATATTATCTTAGATATATATATATATTCATGATATCATATTCGTATATATTTTCGCATATACTTTATATATACTCACGTACGTACTTTGTCACTATTACCATTATATTTTTATATTATTTTATGTGTTTATTCTTAATACCCTCATATACATATATATATATATATATATATCCTTGTATTACATTTTTAATGTCAAAACCCTATATACGTATATTATTTCTTTTCTATATATTACGCATTTTTGTACGTACTATTATTATTAGTTATTTTTATGTTATTTTTTTTACACACTATTATTATGTATATTTTTCTTAAACCTAGCATTATATGTTCTATATGTGTTTATTATTATTTTATATCTTGCATTACCATTATTATTATACTATATGTATCATTATAATCATTGTTATTACGCATGCATTGTTATACGTCTTATTTATCGCATATATTTTTCACCTTTATCATCATTTGTTTTTAATGTAGCATATTAGTTCATTTCTTTATTTCTATATCAATATCACTCATCTATAATCTTTTCACATTTCAATAAATAAGGCAATATGCCGATTTTAGCATTATGCCAGTGATTTCATTGCTATTGTTGGGTGAATCACGATTGGCTTGTGTTGAAGCGGGATATCCTCTTCAAAAGAAATAAAGAACCCTTAAAATACTCGCATTTTGATCGGATCGCGACTAAATTTTTAAATTGAACTCGTATTTTCGAAAATTAAGACAACGCATGTTTGAAAAGATACCATTTTTTGGGCGTCGCGGGGGTGCTAATACCTTTCCCGCGCGTAACTGACTCCCGAACCCTCTTTTTCTCTGGATTTTTCAATGTAGACCTAAAATGAGCCTTTTACACAAAAAACGAATTTTTTCCGTCAGAAAGAGGTTTTATTAGGTGCCCGATCACACCTAAGAAAAAGGATCGGTGGCGACTCCTTTGCTTTCATAAAATTGAGATTCGTTTTTTAAGATTTTAAATCGCCACAATTAGCGACCTGAGCTAAAAATTTTCGTCGCTACACTTACCAGAAGTTAAAATTTTTATAGGTAATTTATAAATTTTAATGGAGTAGTTATTTGTATTGATATTTTCATTATCAATCATCCCATGCAACAAACAACAATTTAAAAATTATTTTATCATATTCATTTTCAATTTTACACAAATTTTAATAAAATTTTATAAATTTATTTCAATAAAGAATTTCATATAATTTTTTTCATCTTGGATTTGATTGTTAAATAATATTTTTTATTTTTTTATTTGAAGACTATATACAAATATGAAAAGACAAAAATATCATTACAACAATATTGATTACTTTTCAAAATAAAAATATTTTAGTAGATTTACAATTAAATTGGTATTGAGTTGACTTGTAACCCCAACTCAATCAACTATTTTATATATAGTATATATTAAAGTCACAACACATATTGTAGTAAAAAAATATAACAACAATTATATTTGTTAAAATTTAATAAAAAAATCAAATGAAGTTTTGTTTCAAATGGTAAAGTTAAATGTTTAAAATTTACTGTGCCACATATTCAAATCTTGTTATAATTGAGTTTTTATTGATTTTATTAAAAGAAAAAGAAAAATATACCCTCATAAAAATATAACTTACTTTGTATATAGGACATTTTAATAATTTTCTAAATGAATTGATGCTCGATTGACTTATGCCACTAACTCAATCAATGGCTTAACTTCAAACAAAATTTTACCACACCCATATTGTGTGTGAAAGAAAACAATTAATATTTAAACTATATTTATACAAGAGATAATAAAAAATCGAATATAGATAAAATGGTAAATGTTTATAAGTAAATTCTTTTTAGACTTGGGTTTAAACCATAGAGATTGAATTTTTATTTGTTTTATTTAAACATTCATATAAATATGTAAAATATGAAAATATCATTATATATAGGGTTAATATTTGGTACACTAGCAACATACTCTTTATTTCACAATGCCATATGTCTCTTTTTTTTTTTTTTAAGTATTTATAGTTTTTAATATTTTATTATATCTCTATAGGACACTTGTTAATCCCTTAACCTAATTTGTGGAGTTTAAAAATTCCATTGACAATTTACCAAATCTTATTCATTATACTAATATTCAACTCTTTACTTAAAAGGTCTAAATCATTTCCCTAACTAAATTGATATCGAGTTGACTTGCGACATCAACTTAGTAGGCCATATT
The DNA here is from genome assembly GCA_020496765.1 of Gossypium stocksii. Classification (NCBI taxonomy): domain Eukaryota; kingdom Viridiplantae; phylum Streptophyta; class Magnoliopsida; order Malvales; family Malvaceae; genus Gossypium; species Gossypium stocksii. Next base: position 41,231,853 of record CM035623.1, read on the forward strand.
ATATAAACTAGATTTCGTCACAGCATAACGTGGGTGAAAGAAAATTTTTTATGTTAAATATATTTTCTTTTAAAATTTATTCAATAATGAATATAGGTAGAATGGTAATAATCTTGTATTTTAATACTATTGAACACACGTTCAATCCTTGGATTTGTAATTTTTAATATCTTATTTAAATATGATATGAAAGTATGAAAAAAAGGACATCGTAATAATATTAATTGTAATAGAAAAGAATGGGTATTTTTATAATTTTATAATTTAGTTGGTGACTTGATTAAGGGTGACACTAATTCAATAAAATGTTCAAATATAAGTATTATATAATATAAATAATGAATATAGGTGAAGTGGTAACAAACTTACATTTTAATAGTATTGAACATGTGTTAAATCTTTTGATTCATAATTTTTAATTGTTTTATTTAAATGTGATATAAAAATATGAAAAGACAAAAGTAACATCGCAATAATATTAAAAGAAAATATTTGATACACTGTCAGTAAAGTTTTTAGACTCCGTAAATAGGGTCAAGGGGTTGTGTCCTATGAATATAGTAAAATATTAGAAAATAATTAAATATTTAAAAAAATAGACATATAATAATTTTTTAAGGTTAGTTGTGGAAAAAAAAATACATTGTCAGTCTACCAAATACTAACATTAATATTAATTATAATTGAAAAAATACATTTCTATAATTTCATAATTGAGTTAGTGAGCCAGTTAAAGGTGACCCTTAAATATAAGTATATTAGATATTATTTATATAGATATAGAATAAATAAATATTTATCAATATAATATTAGAAGAGTGAAAGAGAAATGACCATGTTTGAACTTATATTATATAAGTACCTTACAAAAACTCTAATTTATGCTCCAAACAAGTGTTGGGTGTCTTATTTGTACTATTATTTAAGTTACTAACTGAGTTGGTGTCACGAGTTAATCGAACACCAACTCGACTAAAGAAATTATGAATATATTATTCCATAATTAAAATAAGTTAAATTATTTTAGGGTACTCTAGTCTTTTTATTTAAAAAAAAGCAAATAAAAATTTGTATGTGGTGAGATTTAAATTCATGTTTATTGCATTAGAAAAACTTTAAATTTGTCACTTGACCGAAGCTTTATTTTGAATTTTTGATACATATTTATTTAAATATGCACAATTTATTACCTCTATCAATTGTATATATTAATAATATTGTTGACTGAGTTTGTCAGAGGCAAAGCTAGGGGACCGGCAGGAGCTTTGGCCCTCTTGAAAATGGAAAATAATTCAATCCCTCTAAAAATAATAAAATTTCAAATTAATATATGATAAAATTATATTTTGGCCCCTAAATATGAAAAGAATCTATTTTGTCCCTTAAAAATAATGGAATTGTAAATTAATATATGGAAAAAATACATTTCGATCTCTTAAAAATTTTATAATTCAATTTCGTCCCCCTTAAAAAAAAATTCTGGCTTTGTCCCTGAAATTGGTGTCATAAGTTAACTAAATATAAACTCAATATTGATAACAATACCATGATTAATATTTGTACTTATTTAATATTTTTAATTTAATATATTTATATATTTAAATTTTATTTTACTCATAATTTAATTTAATTTTTTTTTTAAAAAAGTGAGTAAAGAAGGCCTAAATTAAAAAAAAAATGTACCAAACAACTCCTTATACTTTTTAAAATGGAAGCAAGTTAACACAATTTAACGTGACTTTGATGATATCTAGGATATAATAAAATAATTGTCGAATTCGAATTAAAAAAATGCACGTAATGATATTAATTTATTATAAAAACTAAGATGTCAGACTGTTTTTACTAAGTACTAAAATACGTTTGGTTCTAATTAATAGAATTAGAGGACAACAGTTGAGTAAAAAGTTTATTCCAGAAAAGCCCCGAGCATACTAATCAAATGGAATTTTAGTCAACTGTTTTTTATTTTTCTTTTTTCACATATTTGGTTTTATTTTTATTAATTAAAATTAATTATATTATTATACTAAGTTTATATATTAATTAATATTAAATCAAAATAAATATTTTTAAAGTTAAAGTCACATATCAACTTTTATTCCAAATTAATATTCGTAGCATGTAAAATTTACATCATATTAAATAATCATTATTATTTTTTATATCTTAGTCATTATCATCAATGCTTTGTACTAACTCTGTATCAATTTTATCAATTTTTTTTCACTTTAAAAGTATAGGAATTTGATTGGTCATTTTTAGTAGTGATATTTGTTTACTTACTCTATTTAGTATTTTCATCATTAGTTTTAAATTATATATTTTATTATTTATTATATATTATTTTCGAATATATATTTATATTTTAAATATGTAATTTTTACGTATATATGCATATGATAAAATTTTTAATAAATCATATACATGGAGATTGATTAATATATCTTTATTATATATTTTATACATTAAATCATAGTTGCATGCAAGATTATCATTAAGAATATCAAATCAAATATTGTCAGCTTTTTCATATTCAGAAGGGTTAAATGTAAAATTAGTATCTAAATTTGTTCACTTCTCTTAGATTGGTACTAATAGTTTTTTTTTTTTCTAAATTGATACCCGAACTTTTTTTTCGTCCACTAGTTTGGTACTTGAGCCTAACGACGTTAAGATTTCGCTGACGTGGTAGCGCTGGCCATTTGCACGCCACTACGTGTCGTATTCCCAAGACCCCTTTGACCCGTATTTAATTTTCTTTGACTGGATTTTTTAAATTTATTTCTTCACCATCGTCTTCAACATTTTTCCTTGCTACTTTCTCTTTCGGTTTCTCTGCTTCATCTTCAACATTTTTCATTCTTGTCTCTTTCTCTTTCTTTTTTTCTGCCATTTCTTTCATTTTTCCTTCTTTTGTTCATCCATTAGTTTTTTTTCCGTTTTACTTCTTTGTTTTCTATCTCTTTCGTTTTCCAACTCCTTCACATCTCCATCATGTCTTCTTCTACGAACAGAAAATCAAGTGCATAAAGAAGTGTTCTGTATTGCCATTGTAGGTTAAGGGCTCCCGTTTGCAATGTGAATACTCCAAAGAACAAAAAGAGAAAAATCTTTGGGTGTGTGAACTTCAAAGAGGTAAATTAGGGTTTAGAGTCTTGGTTCTGCCATTTTGTTGCAATTTGGGTTTAAGATGCATTATTAGGTTTTTAATATTCTGATTTTTTTTTTGTTGAATGTGAGAAATGAAGACCTAGGGTTGTGATTTTTATTATGGGTTGAAGGTAACAATGAGGGAACAGGCTCAACTGCAAAATAAGAATGATGCACAATCGATGAAATGATGCTTCAGAATAATATGTTATTGATAGAGAACAAGAGATTAAGACTTGAGAACAATGATCTCAATATTGATGAAATGCGAAGAAGGTAATTGAGGGTAACTTGTTTGGAAGAAAATATAAATTTGTACGAGGATAAAATGTCAAGGAACAACAAAGTAATAGTTGCTTATAATTTGTTGTTAATTGTATCATGGATGATGTTTTTGGGTTATCTTTCTTGTTGATGGTGAAATGTTGCCTATGTATTTGCATTAGTTGTTAAGAATGAATAGAAAATATTTTTTTTATTGTTGTAAAAGTATATGCAGATACCAAAATCAACATCAACAAAATACAACCATCCATTACAACCATCCATCAAAACGATCCAACAAAATAAAACCATCAAATTATCCATAGTATGTTAACAAAATCAAACCATCAATTTTTCCATCAATTAACCTCTACTATTTCCATGGCTTACGATTTTGCTTGGATAGATCTCTAGACTTAGACTTTTTTGTGTTCTTACTTTCCTGAGTCCCACCAGCAATTTCCTTGTTGTTGCTTCCTTTCTTTTTATTGATACACTTGGTTGGGGCAGTCACCATGGTTTCTCCTCTCATTCCAGGCTACAATGCATAAAATAAAAAATTAAAAAGCATGTCAATAAAATACAATAAGCATAACAGTTCAATAATTTTGAATCTTGTACTCTCATCATGTATAACCGAATCCCTTACACAGCTTGTTTTCCCTTGCTACGAAGTCTTGTAAGTATTTTCTATGTTGAAGAGGTTGACATAGTAGGAGGAGTTGGTGCTTCAGATGCAACAGTTTGAGGAGTTGATGGAGCAAGATCAAAAGGAGCTAGTGCAGCAAGAGCTGTTGAAGCTGGTGGAGCAAGAGATGGTGGAGGCATACTCTGCAAATTTAACATGTTAATAGTTCTCAAATTAGCCAACAATTGCATTAAAATTCTTAGTCATCAAAATACTTACAGCAGATGAAGTTTGACATCTTTTAGAGTTGTGTCTAATCATAGAAAACTTATGGCACTTTATCTTCCTCCCTCTTTTAGACAGTTTACTCACATTCCTCTCTCACTCTTCTCTCACTCTTTTTTTTTTTTTGTCCTCTAGGCATTTTCCTTGGAATGGGGGGTCAATTGGCCCCATATCAGTTTTCAACCAAAATTTCTCACTTGAGATAGTAGGCAATACAAAGCCATACAATTTTTCAAACACATCTTTTTTAAACCCCTTATTTACAAAATAAAAAATATTATCTTTTTTCCACAAAATGGCTACAAAAGCATGTGGATATGGGATGCCAATGAGATCCTATCTCCTACAAATACATGACCACTAAAACAAGTCAACAACTACAACATCACCAGAGTTTGTCACTTCAAATCCTTCTACTCTATTCCATTTAACATGACAGTATTCATTTGGATACTCTTGTGTTACTTCTCACATATCTTAGGACATAATTGATCATTCCAATTTTTAAATTTGGCCATATTGTTTACAATCATCCCCATTACATACTACCTGATTTCTTCTAACATGGAAATTATAGACATTAACCTAGCTCCTAAAATTGCTACATTAAAGGACTCAGCAAAATTGTTGTCAGTTGCATCACATATAGACTTACTAGAAAAAAAAAACCTTTGACCATTGCTCGATATTAGTCTTAAGTAGACTTACCTTAGAACTATGCTTGATACGGTTAATCTCTTTGATGTGATCTTCAAAGTCAACAGTTATGTATGATTTGTATGCTCCCCAAAATGCTTATTGCAAGTCTCCTCTAGGATTGTCTTTCCTCCAATTGGAAAATAAATGCCTTGTACAGACTCTATGCTCAACTCTTGGCAACAACTCAGATATCTCCTCCATCATTCTCTAAATCCAAACAAAAATAATGGTATTAAATGGTTGGTTCAACAAATTAAGCATATCATGATAGAATTACTTAAGTAATGTCTCTAACATACCTTTTGCTTATTAGTCATAAACATGAATCCTGAACCATCACCAATTTCTAAATCTAAAATAAGATTTTTAAGAAACCAACACCATGTTTCTTTACTTTCATTTTCCACATCTGCCCATGAAATAGGGTAAATTTGGTCATTCCCATCTCTCACCACAACAAATGGAAGTTTTACATTGAATCTTCCCTTCAAAAAGCATTCATCTAGACAAATAAAATGTCTACAACACTCTAGAAACTTTTTTCTCAAAGCACTAAACCCTATATAAAATCTCCTAAACTTGGGAACCTCAGTAGGGGTCGGTCTTTCTACCATAACCTCTATATTATCATTCACATCTACCTTTCTAATTGCATTTGCATAGTCCCATGGTCTACTAAAATCATAACTTACCCTTCCATTAATCTCCTCCAGTGTCTATCTCCTAACCCTGCTACACGTACCCCTATTCAAATCAACTTTCAACTCTTCCTTGGCTAGTTTCTACGTCTCAATTAACTACAGCTTTGGAATCACTTTGATTGTACTTAAGAAATGCTCCCCATCAAACTTGTAAGATGCCCTTTTGTTCTTAAAAATTATAGAACACTTGTGGGTTTCTATGAAGGTTTTTATCTTGTAAAACCCATTATTATTATCTATAGTAACATATATTCTAAAAAGGCACCCATCTTCTCTACACCTAGCCCTAGTCCTCCCATTTTCATTCCTAGACAATATCAAACCTCTTTTTTACTACATAGTTTGCTAAAACAGTTTTAAATTCCTTTGGTCCCCTAAACACCATACTAAGCTCTAAATATGGGATTGGGTTATTAGTGTAACAACTCAGTTTAGACCCTAGTCGAAACAGTGGTTTCGGGACCACATATTCGAGTCAGAAAAATATTTTATTACTATATTCTGTGTTTATAAGATGTGAATTGGCATATGTGAAAGTATCGTATGAAAATTTGGTTGTATATGTGTTTAATTATGAAAAATGACTAAATTGCATAAAAGGTAAAAGTTATGTTCTAATTGATATGTGTTTAATTGCCATGATTTAAAATGCTTAAAGTCCTTAAAAGGTTATTAAGCCATTATAAGGTTAGTGGACATTTATGTCCATGGTTTAAAATGGTTTTAATAAATGCTTCATTAAGGGTAATTGTGGAAATTTATTATTAAAGTGTTTTATAACAAAATAAAATATAAAATGGCCATTATTTGATCATGTTTTGCCGAAAATTGAGAGAAGAAAAATAGGTTTTGGTGTTTTGTATATTCGGCCACTTTGAAGCATAAATTGAGATCAAGAAAAGTGAAATCTAGACTTGGATCGCGGGAAATCAAAAGTTGTCAAGTAATCAACTAAACCGACAAATCACACTCAAGGTAAGTTATAAGTAGTAATTTGGGTTATAAATGTTGTTAATTGCATTATTATAGATTCAATTGTGATGAATGAAACGTTGGATAACGTGAGGATAATGAAACGAATGTTATGGTTGAGATATTAAAGAAAACGAGATAGATAAATCTCAATTGAACCATAGGTTTAGCTTCGGAGTTTAGTGACATGTCACTAGGATGAATATTTGGCTTCGGGCCATGATACTGGCACTATGGATGCGATAAACATCTTGATTTGGCTACGGGCCATGGTATAGATGATTCGAGAGTGACCTTGATTTGGCTTCAGGCCATGGTATAGGTGCCCCGGGATAAGTTACCTTGATTTGGCTATGGGCCATGGTATAGGTACTTATCGAATGAACTGTTCGATGAATCGACTATTAATCCGAAGGGTTCAATGAATGAGTTATGGTTGTGAATTGGGATGAAAAAACATGAAATGATCAAGTATGTAAAACATACATGTTAGCTATGAAAGAATATGTGAAGAAATCACTTAAAGCAAATGGAGGAAATTCATGTAGGTGATTAAGTCATGTGGTAAGGCATGTGACAAGGTTTGTGATAATTATGAATGGTTTGAATTGGTAAATGATAGATTTACTACTTTAATTGTTCATTGAGTATTTGCTTATGACTTACTAAGCTTTATAAGCTTACTTGGTTTGTTTATTTCTATTTCATAGATCATCGAAGCTACTAAAGGCTCGGGAATCATCGAGGATCTTTATCGCACTATCAAAACTCATTTTGGTACCTTTTGTGTTTATGAATAACTAAGTATGGCATGTATAGGCTAGGGAGGTATGGACATATTTTGAATTGTAATTATGCTATGCTAAGTGATTGGCTAGCTAAGTGTGTGAATATGATTGCTTTGGTATGTTTTATAATGCTCATTTGGCCTAGTTGAATGTGGTCATTTTGGTCTAAACCAGATGGTAAGTTTTAGCAAGTTTTGATTAGGATTTGGAAATGGTATAAGAATGACTCATGTGATGAATGTTTGGCTAAGTTTATACCTTATAAAATAGTATGATTTGAGATGTTTTTGTATGTGTAGTTGGTTGTTGATGAATTGGTTATCTTGTTGTATGTTTGGAGCATGATTTTGGCTAGAATTGGTTGGTAAATGTTGTGTAATTTTTCTTATAGGAACTTGGCAATGTGAGGTGTGAATTGTGGCTTAAATCAAGCCTAATTCATGCCACACGGCCTGAGCACACGGGTGTGTAACTCGACTGTGTGATCCCTGCACCTTAGCTAAAATGGTTAGGATGTCACACGGGCTAGACACACGGGCGTGCCTTGTGACCGTGTGTGTAGGTCAGTAGCCTCCTTAATTTCACATGGCCAAGACACATGGGCGTGTCATCTGGCCGTGGGCTCAAGTCAGTATGCATTCTCTGTTTTGCCATGGCCAAGCCACATGGGCGTGTTTGGTAGCCATGTGAGGCACACGGCCTAATCCCACGGGCATGTGACCTCTGCAGTGTTGAAAATTGTTTAAGTTTCGAAAAAAATTTCTAAGTGCTCGGTTTAATCCCGACCCTTTTTAAATGTATGTTTGAGGCTTCATAGGCTTTCTTAAGGGACTTTATTCTTGTTTTGATGATGGCATTGTTGATAATTGGATTATATATGTTATATGATAGAGAATTACTCTGATTGTTTGTTAATGCCTCGCAACCGTAGCCCAACGACGGATTACTGGTTAAGGGTGTTACAATTAGGATCAAAACATACATGTCTGCTTCTCCTACAAACTACTTCACCATTTGAATCACTTTCATAAGATCCAAAATTTGATGAATCAACATAATCAGTTCCGCTATTTGATATGTCTGAAACCTCACCATTTTTCCTCTCCTCTTTCACTACCTTCACATACCTTTGAACCCTCACTGTTAACCCTATTTGCTCATTCTCTCTAGTTTTCTTTTATCTTATTTTCTATACCAAGCTTTGATATTTCTCACCTCTTCTTCTTCAGATTCTGCCCTTAAAGCCCTTTCATTGCTCAATGAGTTGTCTGTATCACTAGCCCCACTACTTTTAAAACTTTCCTCACTCTTAGCACATGCATCACTACTCCCACCCAAGTCTTGTCCCACATTAGATTCCCCACCTAACTCGGTAAATGTTGCCCCAGCCCCACCATTAACTTTCTAATTAAAATTTAATTCTTTATTAAAATTTGGTTCCCTAACCCCAATATTTATATCCTTTTTCCTAGTGGCAAGTAGCAATATGGTATAATCAACAACATTAGGTATGTCTACCTCGTGTTCAACATATACATGTATGGACCCTCTTTTTCTAATATGGTGAATCATTGCTATGAATAATTGTAGGAAAATCAAATTTGGAAAACACAACGAAAAATGAATTTAGGAAAAAATCAAAGTTTAAAAAAAAGTCCAAAACTAGAACCTGGTTATGATATCTAAAGTAATAAACACTTAATCAAAATTGTAGCTTTTTTATTCATCTAGGATGAACGTTTTGACCGAGTAGTCTTCTCTACTATCCGCAATCTCACGTTTTTCAAGTGTGGGCTCGCTTCGAATCAGAAAAATTTTGACAAAGATTACCAGTGGGGTAATTTTGTAATTTCTCTAAAATTTTGGGTTAAGTTCTAAATAATAAAACTATCTCTAGAAATTTTCTAAAATAATTTCTTCAGAGAATTTTCTCTCTACAACTTTCTCTTGAATTCAAGTGTGTGTAAATAATGTCCCAAGTCTTTTTTTATATAGGGAGAGTTTAGAGAGTTCAACTATGATTAAACTTAATTACTTTAATACTAAATTAATATAATATTTATCAAGATAAATATCAAACTAAATTAATATTAAATATTATTAAATTAATAGAATATTTTTCTACAAAATAAACATTAAATTAAATTTAATATTAAATCTATTAAAATAATATTATTTTTAGAATAGTTAATCTGAAATTAAATTCCCTAGTAGAGTCCCAATAGAATTGTAATTCTTCCACTAGTTAACCACCGAAGACCCACCGCCCCCTAACATTTTTAGGCCACTGAAATATCGTCTTCGCAGCTGCCAGCACCTCGAGCTGGTTCAATTTTTGCACATTTTATCTAGGCTAGTGACAACCCGACTGGTTTGATCCAGCCACCGGTTGGACCATCGGCCTGGTTTTACATTAAGGCTCGATTCAACCATTTTTTGGTCTTGGTCTCGATTTTAAGCTGTCAGGCCTAATTTACGATCTCAAGTCCAATTTTCAATTTCTATTACTTATTGGGCCAATTGTCTAACTTGGCAATTAATTTTAAAAATTTCATATTAATTTTAATTAATTTGATTAATTTAATTTTACTTTATAAAAATTAATTTTCCCAAAAATCACTTAGATTTTCTAAATTAATTTTTTAAGAAAATTCTTTAATCAAATTCTCTAGTTGAACAATTCTTATAGTCGCCCAATTTAATTCCACATCGAATAAATTAACTCAATTAAATTATTTCCAAAGTCGTAGAATTTACTTCTAACTCAAATGTAGTTCGATCGAGCTTTTGTTGAGCTAGCGGAGGGATAATTGGACATATACAATTAGGCTCTAGTAATTACATCCATATCCAGAAGCATCGTTCAAATAATTCACAATTACTTAATCATGGAGTCAGTGTACAAGAAGTACTATGATTGAAAACCTCTTATTGTATACTCTTTACAAAAGCAATTCATCCAACTATTTTGTCCAATGACCTCGTCATGTGTGTGTTACCCTCATGTGATATCCTTGATTCCTTTGAGTTAATCCATTCACTCAATACAATCTTATATTATCACATTATCACTATTATGTCTTCTTAATGATTAACATGATCACTGTCAACAAATGACTATGATAAATTACTCGTTCGAGAATAAGCAACTCGTGGTCACGTTTCATATTTATCAATCCACACAATGTCAATGAGAGGATATCGTTAACTCCTTAATTGAACTATGAATTTCATTGTTGCTAGTAAAATCATGCCATACACAAGTCATGTACCCAACATATTGGCTATCAACTTAATCATCTTTAGAGCATAAACCTTCACTTATATCAAAGCACATGAGTTACATACACATGGTTAGTGACTAACTTAGGATTTAGGTAAATCACACCAAGAATGTCACAAGTGAATTAACTCACAAAAGGTTTTAGAATTAATTCATCTTAGGTATAGTCCAATGTATCATTCTGCCAATGAATACATCTATGTCTCTACTCATGGAGTCAACTACTTTGATAGCCAAGACTAGTCTTCTCCTCAGTTGGAATTGTCGACGACATTATAATCCTTCTTAGTATTTGAATTAAATGCTAACTGTTATTCTTTTATAAGATTACAGACTCGTTTTGATTATCTACTAAAGTAAGTTGTCTTTCTCACAATGTAGATGTTCTTACAGTGCCACTTATCATCAGTTTGAGCTTAGACATTCAATGAGCTAATATTCGCTTATCATAATTGTAATCGGCCCAATTTGCCCGGGCCCACCAGAAACAGTAAAATGAGATTATTAACAAAAACCATAAAAATAAACGGTCCAAAAATCGTCCAAATACAAGGCCCAATAAGCCAAATATTACAGACCAAAATTACAAGGCCCAAACGACCCACAACATTTTAGCTAAGCACAGACCCTAGGCGCGCCGCAACCTCCAGTATCCAGCACCACGTCAGTGCCTCCGTACAGCCATGCCCGTAGTTCGCACCATTACACGACCTTCATACTTGTGAAAAAACGACAAAGGCAACAGCACCAAATAACCAGAACACAACAGCCAAAAATAAAGAGAAAAAAGAGCTGTATTTTATTTTTATATTTATTCTTTGATATGGCTATAAAAGGCCAATAACGATTCACTGTAAATCTCTTACGATTTCGAATACAAAAATCAAAGAAACAGAGGTATTCCCAAAATTTTTTAGCCTATTTGTCTCTAATATAATATATGTACAAATAAAAAAAAATAAAGATCTTACCCTTTTTTTGACGATCAAAGAAGGAAGGTAAAATGTTTCCTCGATTTCTTTTGGTTTTTGTGAAGCTTTTAGTTGACCTGATCTCAAATCTAGGTTAGGGAAAACACGGGGATTAAAGCACTGCTTTAGGATATCCTCCGACCACTGTGGACGGCGGCTCCTTTTTCGGAGACCGACAGCCGCCACAGTGGCCCAATGGCCTGAGATCTGAGATTAGAGAGAAATTTCTCTTCTCCTTTGAATTTTTTTTTTTAAATCAGATGCCAAATGATTTTTTTTATAAAATTTTGCCTTTTATAGATGTCTCATACGACGTCGTTTAGGGCTGATTTCCATAGCCCTAAAACAGCATCGTTTTAAGTTGGATAGGACCGACCCAATTTGAACTACCTAGGATCCGCGCGTTTTGGGCAAAAGGGGTTATTTTCACTCCAAGCCCTTCCGCTTTTGAGGCTGGTTTCAATTCAGTCCTATTGCATTGTTTTATTTTTAATTGCACCCTAGAATTTTATTTTTATTTCATTCTGGACTTATAAAGAACGACGCCGTTTTGAGGAGAAAGGAAATTTTCCCTTCTGGCTCCTCCATGTTATGCGCGTGTTCAGATTAGTCCTCTCTTTTCATTTTATTGTAGATTCGCCCCATATTTTTGTTTTTAAAACTCAATTTAGTTCTTCCTTTGTTTTTTGATTATTACTAAATTTATTAGTTTTGCCATATTATCACTATTATGTTTTTTATTTATATTTATATATATTTATTTATTAATAGTTATATATATTTATTTATTCACATATATTTATATGTATATTTTTTTCTATTCGTATCCTTTGACATAATTTTAAGAAAAACTATTTTTATTTATCTTCTTTAGATTTAATCCCTATCTTATTTAATTTTTATTTTATTAAATTGATTTTTTAATCAAATTTTCATTAAATCTTATTTATCCATTCATTCATTTTAAATTGATTTTTTTTATTTTTTCCCTTATCATTATTTCATCTATTTTTTTATTTAATGGTTTATTTATTTTTATTTTCATTAATATTATTATCATTATCATTGTACTTGTCACTATTTATGTTGTTAGACATTTTATTTTAGTTCTTTCTTTGATTGTTCATTATAAATTAGTTTTATTAGTGTCTTTATGTTCTTGTTAGTTATTATCGCGACAATTTTATTCATACACCATGTTTTAAATGAAAATGCATCTCCTTTAATTCCTACATTTTATTTAAAAGTTTTTCAAAATAAGGCAATACTCGTATTTGGGAGCTTCGAGAAGATTGTGCCCTAACGTACTGGGTTCCAATTTTCCTCGTTGAATCTAAGTAATTGAGTATCCTTTTTAAATTAAAATGTATAAATTTTAAATAAAAGCTTATTCTTGAGAGTTCGAGATGTTGCGTCCTAACTCACTGGATGTGACATTTTATCATCTCGAGGTAAGAATTTCTAAAAAACAAAGGCAATATTCTATATTCGGGAATTTTGAGAAATGTGCCCTAACTCACTGGGTTCCAAATTTTCATAAAGCCCAAATAACCGAATACCCTTTTCAAACTTTAATACACGAGTTTTAAAAATCAAAAGACAAGCTCGGTTTCGAGAACATGAAATGTCATATCCTAACTCACTGGGTATGACATTTTATTTCTTCGCATTAAAAGGGTCTTAGCATCCAATTTGATTTGTTCAAGTGTTTTTTTTTTCAAGCAAACGGATCGTAATCTAGAATTTTTTCAAATTTTTGGCATTAAGACATTAAGTAGTCAATTAGGTACCAATTTTGGGCGTTACGAGGGTGCTAACCCTTCCTCGTACGTAACCAACTCCCAAACTTGTTTTCTCGAGTTTTGTAGACCAAAATTTGTTTTAATAAATCAAAGTTTTATTAAAATGATCAATTTTAAGGTGATCCGATCACACCTCGAAAAAAGGTCGGTGGCGACTCCATTTTTTATTTTTAAATCGATCTCTGTTTTTCAAAATATAGAAAATGGTTTCGACAATAATTTTACTATGCAAGCAAAATATGAAAGACATAAATACAAAAGATATAACAGTGAAATATGAAATTTGTTTAATCATCGTTCAAATACATAGAAAAAAATTATATGTTTACTACAATATGAGCACATTTCTTAACAATAAACGGATTAAACCTTCTTAAAACTTCTAGTTACTAGAGTTATAATAAACAGATTCATAAGGTTATCTTCAGAAGCTACTTTCACCACATTTATAATTCCTTCGGCTACTTTCTCTCATATTAGGTGATACTTCCAATCAATCTGTTTCGTCCTTTTGTGACTTTTCATTTCCTTGGTATTAGTTATTGTAGCACTATTATCACAATACAGTGTTATAGCTTTTCCCATACCGAGAATTACTTCAAGATTAGTTAAGAACTTTTGAAGCCGTATTGCTTCTTTTGTTGCCTCAAAAGCAGCCACATACTTGACCTCCATAGTAGCGTCAGCAGTGTAAGTTTGTTTTACACTTCTCCATACTATGGCTTCACGACTTAGGACAAATACATTTCCTGATGTCGATTTCCTCAAATCTTTATAAGTTTGAAAGTCTTAGTCTGTGTATCCAATAGGAGTAAAGTTCTCCCTAGAATACACAAGCATATAATCCCTAGTTCTTTTTAGATACCTTAATATATGTTTTACCACTTGTCCATGCTTGAGACCAGGATCTGTCTAATATTGACTAACCATTCCCAGTGCAAAACAGATCTTTGGACGTGCACAAAGCATCTTATACATAAGGCTTTTAACTGTTGAAGCATATAGAACCTTACTCATATTCTCTCTTTCTTATGTTATCGTAGGAAAATCATCTAAAGAAATATGGAAACCTAATCTGGTCAGCTGAGCATCTAGCTTCAAATCAATAATTGCAAAACAATCTAATACTTTATCGATGTATGAAACTTGTGATAGAGCTATCATTTTATTCTTTCAATCCCTAAGGATTCAAATTCCAAGAATATAACTAGCTTCATCCAAGTCTTTCATGCTAAACTATTGAGCTAGCCATGATTTAACAGATGACAATTTTGTAACAGTTCGAATTAGGGGCTAAATGGGATAGTGGTTTCAAAACCATGGATCCGAGGTCTAAAATATTTTTTACCGATTTAGTTTTGATGTTAATTGGGTGATTGGATGTTTGTGTGAAATGTTGGTAGGTAAATTTTATTGTCTGCATGTCTAATTTAATAGGTTAGACTAATTTGCAATAAGTAAAAAGTATGTGTTTTAATTCATAAACGTACTTGATTAAAATGGGGTTTTAAATCTAAGGTCCTTATGTGGTAATTAGACCATTTTATTTGAGTTTGGACAAAAATACCCACGGAAGGGAAAAATTTTAAAGAATGGTATGAAGGGCATTTTGGTCATTTGGATAATTAAAGAAATAAAAAGGGAAAATAAGTCAAAATTGGTGTCCATCTTCTCCCCCTTGTGCCGAATTTGAAGAGTCACCATAGCTAGGGTTTTGACAACTTCTCAAGCTCATAGTAAGTGACTCCTAGCCCCATTTTTAATGCTCATCGTATTTTTGAAATCCTCGTAACTTGCTCTAGCTATTTCTACCACTAATTTGAGCTAGGGTTCATTTTTTAAATTTTACCCATGGATGACCTCAATGCATTTTGATGTCAAGTGGTAGAATATGAAAGTTTGAAGTGTGGTGAACAACTTTTACTAGGTGATTTTGGTGAGAAATTATAAAAAGGACCTATTTGAAAAGGTGAAATATTGTGTACATAAATTATGAAATAATGGAAATTGTGGGCTGTTGTAAGAGGAAAAATGGTTCAGCTAGGCTTAAAATACAAGAAAATAGGATGAAAATTAATTATCGAGCCTAAGGACTAAGTGTAAAATTTGGAAACTTAGGGATCAAATTGTAAAATTTGCTATAGGAAGATTTTGGACTGATTTGAGTAACGTGAATATTGAATGGGTTAAATGTGTTATTATAGATCGAAAAGAACGTGGAATCGACCTGACTGAGGCAAAGGCAAGGTTTCAGACTAAATCGCAAATTCTACCTATTTTGTAATCGAGGTAAGTTTATATGTAAATAAAGTTTTGTTTAGTTATGTTAGAATATTTTGTTATATTATATAGGATGAAATGGAGTATTAAATGGTTGCATGATGCAAATTGTGAATTTTAGGAAAATAGTAAGATTAAATGAGGAATCCCCGAATGAAACCACTCGGAGATGAGATTCGCTTGAAAGAGTAGAGCTATGTGCTGAAACCACTCGTAAGTGCAATTGGCTATCGTGGAGCTATGTGCTGTGACCATGAATAAAATGCATTGTATTGACATCGTGGAGCTATGTGCTGTGACCAAAAATAAAATGCATCGTATTGACATCATGGAGCTATGTGTTGTTACTACAATAAAATACGTTATGTTGTTTTGGAAGCGTAGAGCTATGTGTTGTTACCACGACTATAATGTATTGATGTAATAATGTAGAGCTTTGTGCTGAAATCACCGAGTATCAATCGATAAACCGAAGGGTTCAATGGGTGTGTGAACATATGATATATAGATGCAGAGAAGTAAGTATATATGTAAGCAAAGGTATATGAGAGCAAGGATGTATGTGGGTAAGTGTATGGATAAGCAAATTGCATGTGGTGTATGTGAAAATTTGTAAGGTTAAAATGAGTAAGTGAGGTTGATGAGAAGTAAAGTTTTATTATGTTAAATTTAAACTTGAATTGAGTATGTTATTACAATGCCATTTATTTACATAAAAATTTACTAAGTTTAAAGCTTACCCCTCTTCTTTTTCCCTTTTTTTTATAGTGTTGCCCAATCAGCTCGGACTTCGGGAAGCGTCGGAGGATCACCCACACTATCAAGACCCATTTTGGTATATTGAAATGTATATTTTTATTATGGCATGTATAGGGACTTATTTGTTTATAGGAGTTAAGTAGTTGGCTATCATGTAGGTTTTATGTCATCTTGATAAGCCATTTTGTATTAAGGCCATGTGATATGGCTAATAATGCTATTGGTTTATATATCTATATGAGGGAATTCATGAAATGGTTGGGTTGCTTGTGTAGATGAAATGATATGTGTTGATTAAATGTTGAATGTGGCTAAAATGAAGGTTTAAAAGTGCTATGGTATGTTATGATAAAATGGCATAAGTTTATATGTGTTTTGGGGTATGAAATGGCTTGGAATATAGCCTAACTTAGGGCCACACGGTCAGTCACCATGGCCATGTGTGTAGGGTGTGTGAAACTTGCATAAAATTTTCAGAAAATCAGGACATGACACGGCTTACCCACGCGGGCATGTGTCGTGGCCGTGTGACCAAATTTGCATGCTAATGTCATAAACAGAATACCTAAGTTTTTACACACGGGGTGAGAACATGAGCGTGTCGAGGCCGTGTGAGGGACACGGGCCAAGGACACGGACGTGTGCTCGGTCGTGTGAAAACCTATGTAGGTTCGAAATGAAAATTAAATTTGCAATAATTCCACATGGGTTGGGGACACGGGCGTATGTGACCACACGGCCTGCCCACACGGGCGTGCCCCTGTCTCACATAGGCGTGTGCCCTATTTTTAACCAAATTTTCCATAATTTTTCTAAGTTCTCAATTTGGTCCCAGGCCACTCCCAAATTATGTTTTGGGCCTCATAAGCCTATTTTACAGATCGTATGACATATTATGAATAAGTTTTAAATTGGAACGAAATTTTATGGTTCAACTTTAAGTGATTGGTTGTGCTATTGTCCTGTAATGCCTCGTATCCGGTTCTGGCATCGAACTCAGGTAAGGGGTGTTATAAATTCTCTTACATTGTTTCCGATAAGTAGAATATAATTGACATACGAAATAAGGAAGACCATATTTTTGTCCTTTATATGCTTATAAACACAAGGTTCATCGGCATTTTGCTCAAACCCAAAAGTATTGATCATTTGATCAAATCTTTTTAGTACATGAGTGAGACGCATGCTTAAGTCCATAAATGGATCTTAGCAGTTTGCAAACTTTCTCCTCCTTTCCTTTGACAACATAGGTTGTGGGTTGAACCATATAAATTTTCTTATCATGATAGCATTCAATAATATTGTCTTGACATTTATTTGTCAGATCTCGTAATCAAGAGTAGTAGTTATGGATAAGAGTATGCGGATAGATTTAAGCATGGCTACCGGAGAAAAGGTTTCATCGTAATCGGTGTATTCTTTCTATGTGTGCATTTCCCTACAAGTCTAGCTCTATGTGTTTTTACTTTTCCTTTCGTATTTCAATTCTTCTTGTAGATCCATTTACATCCTATGGGTTTAATCCCAACTAGTAAGTCTATAAGTTCCCACACCATAATAGGTTTCATAGAATCCATCTCAGCATTCATGGCTTGTTTCTAGAGTTTGGAATCAACGTCTTGCATAGCCTCCTCGTAAGTGAATGGATCATCATCCTCATGATTGACTTCCATATTATAAATACTACCATCATAGATGAAGAAGTCTGGTTTCTTAGAAACTCTCTCACTACGATAGATTCCCCTTTTTTTTTATTGTTTACAGGTATTTCTACAACTTTCTCGAGAAATGACTTGATGATTGTTCTATAACTCTTGAAAGTTCCTCAAGTATCACTTTACTTTGAGGCTTAAATTTATATATGTAGTCTTCCTCAAGGAAAGTAGCATGAGTAGAAACTTTAATAGTATTATCTTTCGGATTGTAGAACCCATATGATAAATTTCACTTTAGGGTGCAGCTAAAGTAGGAACCAACTCGAAACTTTATCCAACTATCACTTAAAGACCATCAATGGAGGTCGTAGGTCTTGTTCAAGGACCTTCTCCCACTCAATATTTTAAAACAACATGTAAGGTTTTTATCTCATATTTCAAGAATGATCATACAATAGTCTTAGTGGCATTCTTACCTAATTTATATGACATGCTTCTAATGTATGCTTGGCATGCTATGGCAATCACATTCTTTTATTCATAAGAATCAATCAATCATAAAATAGACAATTTTGATTCTCCGTAGTTTTTCTTTTGAGGGAAAAATTGAAGAAGTGAATGTGAACAGTGCACTAGGTAAGGTCTCAGGAAAGGGAGGTGAGTCAAATTTAACCGCTTAAAAACTAAGCCTTTCCTAGCCAAAACCAATTCTAGACATTCAACTTCTCATTACCACACTTCTCATAGTAATCGAATAACCTAAAGAAGTGAATAGAATAATACAACACATTTATTTGCTTTAGTGGAGAGACCAATAGGCATATACAATTAGGCTCTAGTAATTGCAATTATATCCAAAAGCATTATTCTGATTATTCGCAATTACTTAATCATGGAGTCAGTCCATAAGAAGTACCATGATTGAAAATTCCTTATTATTTACTCTTTACAAAAGCAATTCATCCAATTTCTTTTTCCAATGACCTCGTCATGAGTGTGTTACCCTCATATGATATCCTTAATTCCTTTGAGTTAAATTCGTTCACTTGGTACAATCTTATTTTATCTCATTGTCACCATTGTGTCTTTTTAATGATCAATAAGACCACTATCAACAAATGACTGTGATAAATTACTCGTTCGAGAACAAGCAACACGTGGCAACGTTCTATATTTATCAATCCACACAATACCAATGCGAGGATATTGTTAACTCTTTAATTGAGCTATGAATTCTATTATTTCTAGTAAATCTATGTCATACATAAGTCATGTACCTAACATACCGGCCATTGGCTCGATCATCTTTAGAGCATAAGCCGCCACTTATTTCAAAGCACATGAGTTACATACACATGGTCAGTGACTATATCAGGATTTATGTAAACACACCATGAATGTCACAAGTGAATTAATTCACAAACGGATTCCGAATTAATTCATCTTAGGTCTAGTCCAATATATTATTCTGCCAATGAATACATTTATGCCTCTACCCTTAGAGTAAATTGCTCCACTAGTCAAGACTAGTCATTTCCTCAATTGGAATTGTAGACGACATAATAATCTTTCTTAGTATTTAAATCAAATGCTCCCTTTGATTTTTTTTATGGGATTACAGACTTGTTTAGATTATCTACTGAAGTTGTCTTTCTCACAATGTAAATGTTCTTATAGTGCCACTTATCATTAGTTTGAACTTACACAATCAATGAGCTAATATTTGTTTGTCACAATTTCGCTATGCATGCAAAATATGAAAGACAGAAATACAAAAGACATAACAGTGGAATGTGAAATTTATTTATTCATTGTTCAAATACATACAAAACAATTACATGTTTACTACAATATGGGCACATTTTCCAACAAGGATGAGTTATCAGAGCAAACAGTCAGTCCCTTGTTAAAATCTATCCCACCCTCACAGTATACAAAGTTCCTCATAGCTTTATATCTTGCTTCCACTACCATCTCACACAAAGTGTAATAACACAAGAAATCTGGGTCAAAATCCCATTGCAGCACTTCCCCTCCAATATAGGTTGCACAAAGGTTTGTGACAAAAGTTCTACCTAAATGCATATACACCACACACTTATCACAAGACATTATAAAACACTGCACATACATTATATAAATTGTAATATACATACATATTTTAAATAGTAATAAACATAACATACATAACATACTAACATACATACATAAACAGTAATAAACATAACATACATAATATACATACATAACAATAATATACATACATACATACATACATAAATAGTAATATACATAACAGACATATTCATAACAGACATAACAAACATACATAAACAATAATATACATAACATACATGCATAACAGATTGACTTTTCAGCTTCAATATGTTTAACCCTCAAAAAAATTCCCAGCAGTATGGACTTCTCTGCATACACACGAATGCCAATAAAAATAAAATTTTGAAATCAATTATAATATTAATAAAATATCTAAATAAAAAAAATAAAAAGTTGTCAATAAAATATCTAAATCAATTATAATAAAAATTTTTAAACTTTCTTTAAACCAGAAAACTGAATATTCTCCAAAAAAAAATTGCCGCTTACCGAGAATGAGTCAAAAACAAAAAGTTTCTATTTAAAAAAAAAAACACACAACAAAAAGCATATCGAAAGGGAAAAAACTGTTGAGTATTCGATATGGTTAAAAAAAAGTTATCCAATCAATAAAAAGTTACGTTGAGTATTCGATGATGAAGAAAAAAACTAGAAAGGTTGAGTCAAATACCTATAACCGATGATGAAAGTATGGCAATCTTGATTCGAATACAACAAATGGCTGGGCAATTGAAATGGATGACTAATTAATGATGAAGTAAGGTTTCTTTCGATAAGATGGTGAAGAATTTTTTAAATGGCTAGGTAATCAAAAGGGTTCCTCAAATGGCTGAAGGATGGAATTGAAAGTCTTTCTCGCACAAACGTTGAAGAAAGGAAATAGGACTGGTGAAAGGATTCAATATCAATAAAATCAAATCAAATATGGCTTTTGATCTTCAAGGATAATCCAAGAGGTTTCTTAAGCAATTGAAAAGATTTATTTTCCAATCGATTCAGTAACCGATGGAAAACAGTTATTTGTTTTTGATTTTTTGTTATTTTAATTAATGATATTTTTTTAAAAAAAATTCCAAAGAGTTGGGTCAACACGGTCAAAGGGGTCTTGGAAATGCGATATGTGGTGGCGCGCGAGTGACCTGCGCTGCCATATCAGCAAAATCTTAACGTCGTTAGGATCAAATACCAAACTAGTGGACAGAAAAAAAGTTTGAATACCAATCTGAAACAAAAAAAAACCATAAATACTAATTTGAAAGAAGAGAACAAATTCGAGTACTAATTTATATTTAAACCCTATTCAAAATATATATTACTTTTTTGGACTGCTGTTTAACAATATATAATTACCGTTTGCATGTCAAGATCAAGATTAACTGCCACTAAACACTTAGAACTTCGTGGCAATTAGTAGCTTATATACTATAGGATGACTTTAATAAATATAAATAATTTAGTTGGATAAAATTATGCTATTAGTTGTTTGATTATATGTGAGTTGTTTTCTAATTTAGTTTTTTTTTTATTTAAACTGTAATTATTAAATTTACTAAGTTAAATTTTATTAGTTCAAAAGTTTTATATTGCGTGTTTAATTCTATGTTAATTTCATATTCCATATAGTACTCACAAAACGTATTTAATGACTATTGGATTAATATTTCAAAATTAAAAACAAATATTATTTTTTAATAGTTTATATGGGTGGGTGGTTAATCAATTTAACTAGACCAGTTTATAAATTTGGGAAAGAAAGAAATGATAGGGCTTATTATAATTGGTGGTTGAAAGAAAATTGAGATTTAAATCAAAGTGAAGGCCAACTCAAAAAAATGAAAAATAGGTAGGGTAGCATTATGTATATGAGTTGATAGATTGATGTAATAATATAGATTGGCAATGCCAACTAGCGCTGCCCTTCTTCACGTGATACTGCTTCATCTAGGCCTTATTGTTTTTGTTTTCTTCCGCTCTTCACTCTTGTTATATATATGTTTCCTACTTCTCTACAAAACTTGCTACATGAAAATATGGAGTCCACTAAAATCTCACCTCTCTTTCTCATTTGCATGCTTTTCATTTCCTCCGCCACTCTCATTCTTGGCTGTAGTTCATGTGGCACTGGCAAAGCACCACCAAAGCCCCCTAAAGGCCCCATTACAATCCCTCCCATTGTTAATCCCCCAATCAACCTCCCTCCCATTCTAAATCCCCCTGTGACAGTCCCTCCGGTGACGGTGGTTCCTCCCATAATTACTAAGCCACCAAGTGGGAAACCTTGCCCGTTGGCCACTTGCCCCATTGACACATTGAAATTGGGTGCATGTGTGGATCTGCTTGGAGGGTTGGTTCACATTGGCCTTGGTGACCCGGTTGTGAATGCATGTTGTCCAGTCCTTGCAGGACTTGTTGAGCTGGAAGCTGCTGTTTGCTTGTGCACCACTCTGAAGCTAAAGGTTCTCAACCTTAACATTTATGTGCCGCTTGCTCTTCAGCTGCTCATCACTTGTGGGAAAACACCCCCTCCTGGTTACACTTGCTCTCTCTAGTTTAAATCAAAGTTAAGTTACTTATCATCTATATCTCATTTCATGCTTATATTTCATGGGAAGCCTGTTGCTCATTAGGTCTGTACGAATTTGCAGGCTGCTAGGTTCCTGGATGCAATGACGAAGCCCACATGACAGAATGTCGTCCATCTTTTTCTTTTAAATTCCTTTCTACCTCAATTGGTTTGGATTTGGAGCTCAGCTGGCTAGCTCTTATTTATTAGTGTAGACCAGTTGTATTTTTCAATGATTGTCGCAAGTGTGTGTTTTTGTGTACGACTAATGAAGCAATCAACAATTATTTTCTATCACTTCATGATTTTCTAGGATTCACATTCTGCATGCAATAATGTAACTACAGTAGGGTCTCGTAATAATGTTTCTTATTCCTTCAATTATTATTGTACGGGCCTAAAACTAAGGACCAAAAACAAATAAAAACAGAATTTATAGTTCAAATACAAGCCCATATTACATGACCCAAAAATTAAAACTCGAATAGGCCCAAAACCAGTTGCGGCAAGGCTGAAACCCTAGCACTAGCGCGCCGCTCCTTACGTGGTCTGTCAGCGCCTTCTCCGCTCAGCCAAGCCTCTGTTCCGTTGACCTCTTCTCACACCTGCAAACACGTAAAAAGGACAGAAACAGCAACGCAAAACAGTGCAAAAAGGTAGCAAGCAGAGAGAGACATGAACAGAGAAGCTATAGCAATATATTACTTTCTTTTATCCCGTTCGGCTATAAAAGGGCCATTGATATTCAATGTAAAAGGAGGGAGGATTTTTCAATATTCAAAAACGGTGTAATCTGGGGTTCAAAAACAGAACAACATTGTAAACACGCATATTTGAAAAAAATAAAAACAAAAACAGAAGAAAAAAAAAGGTTCTTTTCTATCTTTCCGATTTCTGATTTCTTATTTTCTTTTGTTTCATTTTCAGTTTTTGCATTTAATCTTTAAGAATAATAAACAAAAAAGGAAGAAAAGAGGGTTACCGGTGCGTGGGTGTGCCTCCGGAGTTCTATCGCCGATCTGAAGGTCGCTGAACCCTTAGGGGTTCGGCCATTGGCCGCAATGGTGAGAGACGAACCGAGAACCTCCCCTCCTTGCTCTTGCGTTGCTGTGGTCGTAAGGGCTCCGTCTTCGAACCCATTCAAGGGGGGTCGAAGAGGCCCGTTTCGCATAACATCCGTTGCCGTTCGCAGCGTGGGTGCAGAGGACCCCCAATGAACCATGGTCGGCCATGGAAGAGGAAGAGAGAGCAAAGAGCCTCTCTGTTTCCTTAAAAAAGGGCCTGCTATAGTTCCTGAAAATAAAAGAGGAAGGGAACGGTGGAATGAAAAAAAAGAAGGAAATTTTAGGGTTTTAGTAACCCAATTAAACGACACCGTTCGACTAAAGAGGGACCCGTATGACCCGACCCGTATCCACGGAGGATCCGCGCATTTCGACCTAATGGTCTATTTGAGCACTGAATCCCTCCGCTTTCTTAACACGTTTCAATGTGGTCCCTTTTGCCCTCTTCTTTCCCTTTTTATTGTGCCCTTGAATTTCAAGTCTGTTTCATTTAAGTCCTCTGTACCGCGCAGTGTTTTAGAGATTCGGGAAATTTACCCTTTAAGTCCCTCTATGACTCACGCGCGTTCAAATAGACTTTTCTTGTTTGTTTTTATTTCAGATTCGCCCCAAGTATTTTGTTTTAACACCAATTTTGCCCCTTTTCGCCTTTTAATTAATACTTTGCATTATTCCCATTATTATTATTATATTTTTTTTATTGTTATTACTATTATTATTATATTGTATTATTTTTAATGATATTAAGCATTCCATTTTATTATTATCATTACCATCATACTTTATATAAATATATCCCTTTTAGTATTTACTTATATTATTCTTACTCTTATTTTCTTTTATTATTATCTTTAGCACATTATCATTATTCTTTTAATATTATTATTAATTATTATATTATACTTAATAATCCTTTTTTATATTATATCTTTTTCATTATTGTATTTATTATTATATATATATATATAATATTTACTATTATTATTTATTACTTCATTTTTAATATAATCGTATCATATTTGCTTTTCGTACTTTATTATGTTACATTATTTCTACCCTTGTACATACTTACTTTATTATTTTTATTATTATTATAATTATTATTTTCTAGAATTTTTATATATTACTTTTAGTATTATTTTTTTTGATATTACGTTTTCATTACCTTTTATATATATAATTCATTTATCATATTGTTAGGTATTATTTTAATATTATATTGATTATTATATTTTGATACTCCTAAATTAATATATCATTGTTATTTCCTTTTTCATTATTAATATATAACTCATATACATATATATTTTATGTACCTATCACTTTCTACTATTACTATTATATTAGCCTATTATTTGTATCATTTTCTTTTATTATTATTATCATCATTATTATTGTTTTAAATTTTTTAAATATTATATCTTAATATTTTTAATTTTTATCATTGTTTTTTTTCATTTGTTTGTTTATTTATTATTTATACATACAATTTAATCATGTAATTTTTAGTATTATTTTTGTCATTCTTTGATCTGTAATCGTTGTGCGTGCTCGTTAATTTATTTTATTCTCGGCTTTTATATTACTTCTTATTAATGTATTTGTTCTATTTGTACATATTATGGTCATAATTTACTTTCACATTTCCTTAAAAACTCATGATTTTATTAAACTTTGTTCATACTTTTACAAAGGCAATGTTCGATACTCGAAAATTCAAAAATTCGTACCCTAACTCACTGGGTTTCGATTTTTCGTTTAACCTGTATAATCGAATATCCTTTTGATTTCTAAATACAAAGCACTCTCGTTCTCAAAGGTTCGAAACTTCGTATCCTAACTTACTGGACTCGACGTTTTACTATTTCGAGACGAGAATGGTTTCCAACATTTCACTTCATTTTATTCAAGCCTTTTAAATAAAGAAGGGATCGTATTTTAAAATTTATCCAAGTTTTCAAATATTCGACACCAAGACACAAATTAATCAGCTAGGTACCAATTTTGGGCGAATCGAGGGTGCTAATCCTTCCTCGTGTGTAACCGACTCCCGAACCCGTTTTCTATTTTTTTCGTAGATCAAAATCGTTGTTTTGATAAATCAAATTGTTTATTAAAAACAACCACATTTTGAGGTGACCCGATCATACCTCAACAAAAATGATCGGTGGCGACTCCCCCTTTTAATTTCCATTATCGAAACCCCAAGTCGATCCCCGTATTTCAAAAAATGGTTTCGACAATTATTATTATTATTATATATAACATCAGTATAAAATGCATGTGAAAATTCTTGTTTTCTTAAATAACTTTTATATTAAATTTTAACTAATCTTAAGTCAAATTAAACTAAACTCTTAAAAACAACAAAACTCTTTAATATTTTATTTAAACTTTCCTTAATATTTCGTTGTAACAGCAGTTAGAACGAAAATAAGCAATGTAAATAATAAAAGTTTTAGAACGAAAATAAGTAATGTAAATAATAAAAGTAGGAAAAAATTGAACCCCATGTGATGGTCTAACGGTCAAGGGTGTTCACCGCCCTAGGTGTAACCTGGGATCAAGTCATGTTAGTCGTGTTTGTTGTTCAAGCTTTACCTTGTTATTGTAATTCACCAAAAAAAAGTAGGAAAGAATTGACACAATTGATCTCTGTTAATGCAATTCAGACACAATGGTTCTATGTCTATGTAGTCTTACTTAGTGAATGATTTTATTCAATAATCGTTAGGATCACCTATTGGCTTAAGCCCAATCTACCCTTACACGAACTAATTGCAACCCCATTACCGACCCTAATTGTCACAAATCACTCACCCCAAATACCTCATAATACAATCAATAAAGTCTCTAAAAGATACTCATAAAATAATCACACAAAAAAAAAAAAAACACAACAAAGCTGTTGACAAAGACACTTCCAAAACAGCTCTTGATATGCGGCATAAAACACAACCTATTTATAGGTCTCTTCAAGTGCTTAATCGACAATAATGTTAAAATAAGCCTTATTTGATAATATGTTTTTATATAACAATTTAAAGTGTTTTTGAATAAAAGTTAAGTTGAACAAATTGATAAAATCAAGTTGAAATGGTTTCAATTAAATCAAACATTTTCAATCATGTTAAAACTATTTTTAAACAAGCCAATATTGCTCCAACTTTTTGGCCAAGTATCAATAGTTTTGAAGATATTGATACCCATTCTCAAATTGATACTAATTTGACATTATATTTTCATGATTTTTCAAACAATGACAAAAAGTATCGATATCTTTTCAAAAAGTACCAGATATCAATATATCTGCTCTAACAATCACTGAAATCTGCATTAATTACAAAAAATATCAATACCCTTTTAGTAGGTATCGATACTCGATGTTGCAGGTGAATTGAATGAGCTGGTATTTCCATCCCAACGCCTATAATCAATTTCTCAACAACCACAACGGTTGGAAATCAATTAGAGGGTATAAATATCATATTCCAAAGGTCTTATAACAACATGAGAAATGTGCAAAGCTTAAAGATCAATCAAAACAACCTAAGAGCTTAATTCTTTCATACATTTTCTTGTAAACACTTGTAAGCTTTCATTGTATTCATTTAGCTCAAGTGTTCTTCTTTGTATTAGTGCTTAATTGGAAAACATCCTAATCTTGTAAGGATTACTTCTTAGTTTGCTTATTTATTTCTTTGAGGAGGGTTAATTCTTAAGGTTTGGGTGGAAACTTTAAAGGAGTGCAATCTTAAGATTTTGGGGCATAAATCTTAAAGGAGTTGTAAGGTTAAACCTTATCCTCAAAGGTTACCAAATTAGTGAATTTGGGGAAATCCTTAGTTGTGGTAAGCTAAAGAAATGGAGTAAACAATTGGGGCCGAACCAAAATAAATCCTTGTGTTCTTTGTTGCACAATTTTTATTGCTTGCACCACAACTTCTCAAAGGCCAATTCAACTTCCCTATTGGCGATATTGAGTTGATCCTCCCAAGCTAACAAATATTTTGATTAGCTTTAAATTACTATTTAAAAGCTAAAATTATCCTATTAATTTTATAACACCTCAGTTCTGACGGGTGCAAGGTTTGGCGTATAGTCCTAAAGCAGTATGATTGGCAGAGTAGTATTCACCAAGTACATCTTTTGACATATAGAGTAGGCATAAACAGTTATGTGTTTAAGTTAATGAAAGTTTTATGTCAAATTTCTATGTTAGTTGGAATAAGATATAGCCAAGTAAAACAATATGGATGATATGAGTTCACATCAAAAGTATAGTGTGCCCTTTTACTGTAATATTGTACAAGTTAAGTTGCAAGGTAAGCTGGTTAAGAACCAACTAAATATGAACGAGGATAATTAAAAGATAAGGGATACTCAATTAGGTTTCTCGGAAGTTGTAGACCTTTGGGTAAGACAATTCAGTAAGGATGTGACATTTGTTAAGTCCCAATAAAGACTTAGATTACATTAATAGAAAATCAAGTTAAAGAAAGAAAGAGTTTTCTTCTTTCTTCTTTCTTCTTTCTTCTTCAAGAAGCACTATTATCAAAATCTTAAGAAAAACCTAAAGTACTACTTCTTTCTAAGTTGGAGTAGCAAATTAGAATCTTTGTTAGTGACTACTCCATGTCAAGTGGTTGTTGTCGTTCCTTGTTGGATCTAGAGTTCAAACTATTATCTGTGATTGTCAGGTGAGTCTCTATACTAACTCTTGCATGTATACTATTCATACAATATATTTCCATGGTACTTGACTGAATTATGAAACAAAAACCAAAAAAAAGTATACAAGAATGCTTGTTGGGGGTTCATATGTATAGTTTGTATGAATCTGAAAAGTTAAAGTATGCTATGTATGTGACTATATAAGAGATTATTTAAGGATATCTATGGTTGTGTGTTTGTTTGCTAAGGATGCTAGATACATCTGGTATAGATCTGATGAGTTCAAGTAATGTGATAGGAAGTATGATTGTGCATGTGTGTGTCAAATGTATGCTATGTAGTATGTTCTGTTAAGAATCTATACTTGTTTTCGCAGTATTGTCTAAAGGGGTCCCTCGGGACTTTAAATACAAAATTGGAAAAGAAAAGTCCATGGCCATGGCACCTTTCGAAAGGAACTAAAGAATGGTGATTACCTTATAGGGTTATTTGTGTGTCCCGGGACAATGATAGGCAAACCTCACATAACGTGAGTTTAGGCAAATCAATATCGTAAACACGTCAGGAAATGAAAACATTTGTGGTAAATCATGAAAGAAAAGCCTTTATGGTGAAACATGAAAGAAAAGCATGTGTGGCGAATTATGAAGGGATAGCTTATGTGGTGAACCCTGCAATGATAGCCTTTGTGGCGATAATTTGAGAGATAAGCCCTTGTGGTGCACTCTTAAGGAACGATATACATGGCAAATTTTAAAAACAGTGTCCTTGTGGCATATCATAGTAAGGCTCTCACTGGCGTACCCTAAAGGAATGATTCTTGTGGCAAATTTTGTATTAAATTGTTTTGGCGCGTTCAGTATGGTTCGCAAGTGTGACCAAAAATATCAATAAGGCACAGTGTCTCTATGGGTTAAGGTAAAGTAATATATAAGACCATGATTCAATTGTGAATAATGAATTGAAGAGATATAGAGAGGTGACTAGTTAACATAATGATGCGAACCTGGTCGCATCATGTTACGACGCAACTCGACGCCATCAAGATTGGCCTAAGCTCAAGGGGCTTAAGTGCAAAATGAGGCTTAATTACAAGCTCATTCAGTTCAATAGGCGTCCCTTGCAATTTATTGCAGGCTGAACTCCAATTTATTAAACTCATCTTATGCTGGACTTTATTAAACTCATCTTAGTTAATAATTGAGTTGCTGGACTTTATTAAACTCATCTTAGTTAATTATTGATTTGTTGGACTTTAATTTTATTAAACTTCTTTTAGTTAATTAATTGCTAGAATAAGTGCTTATATTTGTTTATTTAATTGCTGGAATAACTTATTGTTAAATATGTTTATTTACAGTTTATTAAATTAAGTGTTAAACAGTGTCTATTTATAGTTTATTAATTAAGCTTATTAAGTTTAGTGTGTTTAATGTGTTTGTTAATGCTTGTAGGTGACTATTCAGCTGTAATAAGTTATGTACAAGGGCGCTATTATAAAGTGTTAAATACGACTGTTACAACATTTAAAAAGAGCATTTTGCATCATTTAAATTCAACAGTCTCTTCCTCTTCTCCAAGTGCTCAAAATATCAACAAAATTTGTTGGTATCTTTTCGGCTGCCAAGAGGGAATTTAAAGCTTATTGCTGGTGTCTATTCGGCTGCCAAAAGGGAATTTAAAACTTATTCTAAAAACTCTTTGGCTACTCAAGAATGAAACCTAAGCATTCAAGCTTGTTAAATTAGCTGAATTGGAGCAATAAATCATATTGACGGTTGGAGTTGCTTAGGCTTAGAGGAATTCAAGAGTTTGTGCTTATTGATTAAGTTTTATTTCAGCCATTAACAGCTTATTTAAGCTTATCATTGTGACTATTTGGCTAGGCCTTTATTTAGCACTATAAATACTTATAATCAACTCATTGTAAGGGACTTTTTTCAATTTTATGTTCAATTTGAAACTTGTGAGATTTCCAATTCTCCTTGTTCTTTCGGGACTGACTTGACTTATCGAGCATAGCTTGTGGCCTCAACCTTTCCTTTGCTAAATCGAACTTATCACCTTTGGTGTGGCGTTCATTATACCTGTGGTTCCTACCTTTTTAGGTAACGGGTCAAGGTCCATCTACCTTCATCATCTTTCACCTTAAGCGATTTAAATCCTAGGGCAATACTCTTTATAGTATTGAATCGTTCTTGAAGCTTGAGTTCTATTTTTCATTCCACCCAATCTATCAACTATCCTTTATTTCTTTTGTTAGCCGAATTCCCTATCTATTGCTTAACTATCTTTCTTTTCAACCATTGTTTGAAGCCTATTACCTATCTTTTCCATTCCTTTAGTAACAAACCAAGTCTTACTCAAATTCACAACTGGGCAAACTAATACGACTCGAAACACCATCTATAATCGAGTTCGTATCACATAAGAAAAGTGTTTTCTGAGTAAGGATTCCAAATTTGATATTTGAAAGGTGTATCTGCTATCTGTGTACGTGGCCATTTATGAATGTGATAAAGCGATGGCTTAGAGTTATGTATGCAAGAGTAACAGTATTTCGGTTGTATGGACCTCTAGAAAAGAAAAGGATAAAGATTTATGAAAGATCAGATTGAATAATGTAAGTGATGTATCGAAGATGTTGATGGGTAAGTAATGAAAAACAAAATTTAATAAAAGCATTCGCCAGAGACAAGTTGAAGGACAAGAACAGTAAGATTGTCACAACGATTCATCAATAACAATAAGCAAATATTACACAGATAAAGGACGTTTGTCTCACTAAGTTCTTATGAGCTTACACCAGTTTATACTTTTGTTTCAGGTTGAATATGAGTATACACCAGGAGGAACAATTCTAGGACTACACCAAAGGAAAGGGCGTATCGAATTATAATGCATACAAAACAAGATTACGTTATAATCTAAATACTAAATATCATATAACCTAGAGAGAAAGAGATTTTTGAGGGTTTTTCTTCACTTTTTGTGTTCCAAATTCCAATGGGCTTTGAGAATTAATTCCATCTTCCAAAGTTAGGGGTATAATCTAATTGAATTGAACTCCCAAGTTATAAAAAGTTTGCATTTGTTTTCATTAAAAAATAACCTTAAGTTCAATGGAGTTTTATTTTAAAGGTTTTACATCATTTGAGGAAAAAAAAATCATCCAATTATTAATATGTTTTTGTTTTCGTCATTTAAATTTAAAAAACTCTATTTTAATTATTAATGTTATCAAAAAAAATTTCATGGGTGTTTTGCAATCTATTTTTTAGATTTTTTTATTTTTTATTTTTTTAAAATCAAAATTAAATTGACAGAATATATAAAATTGAAAGTTAAATTTATTATTTATTATTTTTTAATTATGATCAACTTGACAAAATCTATAAGTATTGAAGTTCTACTTGTTTTTATGTCAATAAAAAATAACTAAGTCAGTATTTTATTAATAATTAAATTAATTTAATGCAAGAGAAACCTAAATTTTGAATTTTGATAAGGTTAATAACTAAAAAAATAAATCCGGTAACCAAAATAGAAATAAACTATAACTGAGATTAATTAGTCGGTAAAAGATAAGTTTAATTTTAGTGTTTGATTGCTTGAACTTAAACTTAAGATTGAGTTTGAATTGAAAAATTTCAAGACTAAAAGTTGGATTAAGTTGGGGAACTACTTGCATCATTATTAGGTTACTCAAGTTCAATTTATTTGATTGGAAAAAAAATCAAAAAAAAAATTTCTGTTAAACACAAATACTTTATTTAAACCTAATCATTTGAGTGGCGGTTTTCATAATTTTGGTACTGTGCATGGTACAATGTTGCTTTCAGAAAACTATGGGCGGAGAGTGAAAATCCCTATTAGAATAAAACGACAGATAGACCCCGACATGAATATAAGATTTTCTTTTAACTCCCTGGCCATGTCTGCATCATGCATGCAGCATGGGTAAAAGTATGATGTACTTTTAAAGATTGAAGTGACATTATTTTAAAATATGATTGACATGGCATATTCATTTTAACTGTTGTAGCTTTAAAAACTTTGATAATTGTTTTTAATCGAACTTTATTCCCTACCTTATTCACTTATTGAATGCAACAATTTAAAGTTTTTTCTTTAAAAAAAATTACAAAAATAAACCATTTTTTTCTTGTGTTTCTCTCTCAAAACCCATTCTTAAATAATAATAAAAAGACAGACAGACTCATTAAGATATTATCTGTTGATTACATTTCATCTAATTAAATTTGGATATTACAAAGTAGTCATTTATGGCAAGTTGGATAGTGAAGAACTCAAATAGTAAGCTGACAGATGAATGGCTTGAGAAAAGTATTGAGGACCCCCATAGTCATAGGCATAAACTACTGTTTTGGCTTTAATTCGTTGGCACTATTCAAATGTAGCAATCAGGGCGTGAATGGACAATCTTCACCAATACATACATTTGGATGAAAATTTAGGTGAACCACGATGGATGGGTCCATCTAACATATGTCTGTCTTTTATTTTAAACCAAGTAATTCAGGTTCAGAAATGACAGCCTAGAAATTGTAGGTGTTTTACTTTATGTTATAGGAAGATATCACGAGTTGAATAACACAGTTTCAAACGCAGCCTGCAGACTAATACTGGAGCTGGGAAGAAGGGACCAAATTTGAAGCCTGTGGCACCTCATGAACCCTTTCTCTTAATCTTTTACCTTTACGTAATAACATTAACATATGGTGTGTGTTAAGGGTTTCTCCCTTACACTTGGCTACGGCAAGTGGTTTCATGAAGGGGGCTTCTTTAATAATTAAAAATCAATCAATAAAATTACATGGTTTCCTACCCATTCCCCAAAGTCCTGCAACACACCATATATTTCAAATTCAAATAATGGATATCCAAACACTTCAAAACTGTTGCAAATAAGAATCTGTAAAAAATATTCAAATCCATACCGGTCCTTGGTTCCAAAAGCTTAAAGGTCCAGACTGCCGTAGCCTCCAATCATCCAAATGAACCTTAGTCAGCCAATAAGCATTTCTTCAATGATTTAGATAATAAAGATATAGATAAACATGGCTAATTCCAAGAGACATAAATTTTATAACATCTTCGGAGATAATCAAAGATTATAAGTAGATTGAAAGGCAAGGAATGGAATGAATGACTTTGGAATTTAAATCCAAAATGAATAAAAGCACATTCTCTCTCTATTCTTCGATACCAGAGGGATTGGCCACTAAAACACAATAACCCTGATTTTAGAAAACTACATCTCAAATTCTCACAGGTGGGGCATCAGCTCTTTACCAAAACAATCAGCCACACCACTGA
The DNA here is from genome assembly GCA_020496765.1 of Gossypium stocksii. NCBI lineage: Eukaryota > Viridiplantae > Streptophyta > Magnoliopsida > Malvales > Malvaceae > Gossypium > Gossypium stocksii. The sequence goes on from CM035623.1 coordinate 41,265,852, forward strand.
AAAATGAACCCTAGGTATGGGAAAATGAAAGGGCGTAAAAATTAAAGAAAACTTGATTAACTGAATTGAACTATATTTATATGATACAAATCCTTTAAAAGGATTGCTGATCTACCTGCTAACTACCAACTCAATGGTGTGGGCCACACAGGATTGAATTAGAAACCCCCCACACAATCCGTTAGGAGGATTTGTTGAATTGTTGATTGCTGTGTAGGAACCTCACATGACTACAATGTTTTAACTTGGACACAGCTTCTTGCGACTTACCAAGCATGAGATCGACATATATTGCGGTCATAGTGGCTTCACTGCTGTTGGGTACCAGGGACAATGCTTGTGTCACGAAATGGTGAGCTCGCTCAAGGTCACCTTGTATTGCAGACACTGCAGCAAGGTTTGCGTAAAGTGTTCCATGTGCCTCTTCAGGCTTGAGAAACATGAAATCCTCTAAGCCCTCGGGGGAAGAATTCTTGGCAGCTGGTGCTCCAACATTTGCTTCCTCACAATCAATATGCTTTCTCACTCGCCACTGCTCACAGTCCTCTAGACCAAATGGTAATTCGATGTTACTTTCCCCAGATAAATAAATGGACAAGTGCTCTGCAGCTTCCTTAGGTTTGTTCAGCAAACATAAAGCCTCCGCCACATAGACATGGCCTAGAAAGACGTAAATTCTTGAACAACCTGGCAGTTCTAAGAGAGCTCGTGCTGCAGAGAGTGCCTTCAAAGGATTTTCCAGTTCTAACTCTACATATGCCAGGTTAGCAAGAAGAGCTTGCTTAATCATCTGATTTTCTCTTCTGCAAATATCTTCATAATAGGAGATGGAGTTCTGAATACCCTCCTGATTAGTTCCCCCCTTTGGTTCTTTCAAATCCCCATTTAAGTTAATTAGAGCAGCCGGCATAGTTGAAGCCTTGGAATCATTGCTGGGTAAGTTCTTATAGTTTGAGTTCTTGGAAGATGCTCCATCACTCGATTCATTCTCCTCCAAGGATGAATCTGAGGGTACAATAGACTTCGAATTACTCAACTCAGAACAGTTCAACAAGTGCAGTGCATTGTAGAGACACTGCCTAGCAAGAGGTAATGAAAGCTTAGGTTGCCCATCACTACCTAAAGCCCAGATATCCCTTTCAACAGAATCTACATGTCTGTTTCTTGAAATTCCATTTTCAATTAGAAGTCTTCTCCATCTACCCTTCCCTATAACGCTGACTCTAACTTCTGATCTGTCTGATGGAGCCCAACTTCCTTTTACAAGCCCTTTCTCTACTGCCATTAGACAACATTCAGCAAGCCGAAGCCACATTAGGGGTCTTCTGTAGAAAGCTAAACTCGCTTTCTGGAAACAATGAGCTGCAAGTAGTGGTTTTCCACAGGCCAAGTACTGTAACCCACAGTTATATGTTATGAGGAGAGATTTATCCTGTGAGAATGTTAATAGCTTTAGACGCTTCTCTTTCTGAAGAGATGAACAACTACTCAGTGCCTTGGAAAAGAACACTGCAGACGTATGATACTTCCCAAGTTGATAGTAAATACAGCCTAGATTGTTGTTAAACATGCTTGACATTGCTGCATCCGTCCGATTACTTGATGCCATTAACAACTTGATAGCTTTTCGATGGTTGCCACGAGCATACTCAAGCTGGGCCTTCAAGAAGAGAGCCATAGATGAATCTCTCCCTCGAGCAATATTCATTGCATGCTTGACTTCACGCTTTGCTAGCTTTACATTTCTAGTGAGAAGCAATAGTCGAACCTTGTAAAGTTGCAACTTGAGCTTCAGATCAACACCAGAGATAGATCTATCAACTGTGATCCTGGGTAGATCATTTGCAGATGTAAGACCAGTGTGCCTAGCTAAGTTCTGTCCTCCAATATCTAGTGTTGAAAACATTTCATCCAGTGGATCCTCTGATAAAGTTCTAGATAGAGGACTCTCAGAGGCATTGACACTAGCAGCTAAGTCTGAACAAGAAACATCTGAGATCAATGAGCTGTTTGGATCTGAGGATGATTTTCCAACTACATTCAAGGATTGTTGCGGAGCTGTGTTACCATTTTCCCCTTGGCTCACATTGCCAACACCAAATGCTTTTTCCAGATAATTCAGTACATCCTGAACATGATTAAAGCAGTTTAGTACCAAAGTTATAATATACAAAAACTAAACCAGCCATTCATAAACATCAACACCCACAATGAATGTCATACATGATAATGCCAAAAATTCAGAATAGATGCGAGGGATTAGCTTCCTATATGCACAAACCTAGTATGGCTCATAAATGTTAGACCATTCTCACCATTAATTCATTACAAAGTCCTACAAACAATAAAAGATATAGTACGCTAAAAGTTAAAACAGAATAGGAGTTTGTTAGAAAGTAAAAACTGGGTTTATAATTGTCTGAACTTTAACAGAGTGATAACCATTCATCTGAGGGGTGAAACTAAACCAGAATCTAACACAGGCTTAAACTGCCTCTGTCTCCAATCCAGGTTTAACATTTTAAAATAATCTTCTTGCCAAGCACGCTTATAAGTACAAAATAAAGTCACCGACTCTCATCTATATATCTCTCTATATAAAATCCCTAATTAAGTTGGAATCACAAGTCAACTGACACTGAATTTACAAAAGAAAATTGGAAGTTATTCTAATAAATTTAAGTTCAAACATTAGTCTTTTAACTAAAAAACAAGAAAGTAACTAACCACTTCGGAAAACTACCCTTCTTTATTCACCTATTATTTTTCTGAACACATATTTTACACCCACAAATTGAGTTTGCAAATTCTAAGACCAAACTGAAAAGCCTTAATTCCAGTATGTTTGGATCTGCTATGTGAACCAAGACAATATATATATCATTTGGTAGGCGAATCATTCACCTACTCCCTCCAATTATTTCTATCTATCACCATCCTTCTTTCAACTTCTAAATCTAGTTGTTTCATATCATTAAGTATTAGCTTCCAGCCATGTCTCTTTTGGCCTCCCCTTCAACCTTTTGTCCTTTTTTTTAGCAACTTCAACCTTTTGCCGTGTGCCATGTCAATTTGCTCTTTCTATCAGGTGCATTCCCCAATCCATGTCTTATATGACCAAACAATTGTAAACAGTTTTCTTCATCCTTATCATCCATAGGAGCTATCCCAACTTTGAGACAGATATCCAAAATTATAACTCCATCCTTCCTAATCCCACCAAACAATCATATCAACATTCACATCTCAACTACACCTACCTTTTCAATAAGTTGCTTCTTGTTAGCCAACATTCTCTGACCATATAGCAAATCAAGCCAGATAGTCATCCTACAGAACTTCATTTTCCATTTAGGTATATTGCAATCACACAAGACTCCTAACACACTTTTCCACTTAAGCCATCCAGCCTTGACCTAATGGTTAACATGGGGAACTTCTACTATGAGCTTCCCTAGAAAAATGCTTAGGAAAAGCTTTTACCAATATACCTAACGATTTACCAATATTGGTGAAGTGCTAGAAATATTCGTAAATCATTACATATTTTGGTAAAAGCTTTTCCTAAGCTTTTTTAGTGAAGCTCATAGTAGAATTTGCCGATTAACATTCTATTACCATATAGCAAATCATGCCAGATAGTCATCCTACGGAACTTCATTTTCCACTTAGGTATATTGCAATCAAACAAGACTCCTAACTCACTTTTCCACTTAAGCCATCCAACCTTGACCTAATGGTTAACATTGAGAACTTCTACTATGAGCTTCCCTAGAAAAAAGCTTAGGAAAAGCTTTTACCAAAATATCTAATGATTTACCAATATTGGCTAGAAATATTGGTAAATCATTAGATATTTTGGTAAAAGCTTTTCCTAAGCTGTTTTTTTAGTGAAGCTCATAGTAAAATTTGCCGATTAACATTACATCAATCTCAACCCCCCCCCCCCCAGGGTACTTAGAAGCATTCTTCTACTCATAGCACTTGACCGCCAAATGTGATCATGTTCGATTGTTATTCCTTTTACTGAACATTCACTTCATACACTCAATTTCCGGTTTGCTCAAACAAACCCCAAACTCTAGTGTTTGTCTTCACAACTCTAATTTGGTATGAACTCCTTTAGTCCACTACAATATTATCTACAAATAGCATACAGCCATACACCAAGGTATTTTATCTTGAATGGCTTTCATTATTTCATCCATTATTACAGCAAAATGAAAATGAGTCAATGCCAATTCTTGGGGCACCCCTAATCCACCACAAGTTCTTATGTTCATGACAACTCCCTCGTACATATCCCATATTATACTAACAAAAAATTAGTAAAGCAAAGAGGTCAAATTGGTAACGCTAGAGATCGGGATAGCAAGCAGAACCAGAAATAAGGAATAGATTAGTTTGGTTTCAATTTGAAAATCTTAGAACAATTATCTAAAAATTAAAACCTTAAATGTGAGAAATATAAAAACCAATATCATAAATATAAGGGTTAATATAATTTTTAGCCCTTGAACTTGGCAACTAGATCCAATTTGGTACTTGAACTTGGAGTCCATAAAAGTGTAATGACATGACACTTTGAGACTGTGCCACGTCATCATCTGAAACTTTAAATATATATATAAATTTTTAAAATTTTATTTTATATAACTTTTAGGTGATGATATGGCACAATTTCAAAGTGCCACATCATTACACTTTCACCCAAAGACCTGGTTATCAAGTTCAGGGAACAAAAATTACATTAACCCTAAATATAACTAATTATATTATTTAATATCAGCTAATAGCAAAATCAAAAGTACATCATAAACTAAGAGCATACGTCATATCATTTACTACATGCTAATACAAGCATTAACACATATTCCAAAAAAATATGTATATACACAAACCCAGACATATAAGTTGTAAGCTTTTTTTGGTTTCAAGTGAATTCGACATGTTTTTTGAGTACTTTGAAAGCAATTCAAACTCCTACTTACTAAAGAGGCATTTGCAGACAATTTCAAGGAACACAACATGGAAATGCTGAAAGGGATAGGAACATGCATAGCATGTTAGGAGAAGAGCATGAGTGAACATGTTCCTTATTACAATTAGAGGGGAATTTGAATCTGAATTGCAGCATAATGAAAATAGATCTTTACTAACACTTACAGTAGTAAAGGGGCATAATTTGCAAATGATAAAATCTTTCCTAAAATGTAAAACAGACATGGTCCATTCTTCTTCGGCGGCTGGAAATACCAACAAATAAGAATACAGTCCTATTCCAATATAGAGATATTGGCGCCTCAAGTGCACCTAGCGCCCTTAACAACACTGGTAGCAACAAATAATTTGATAGAGCTTAAATAAATTAGTAAGACACTTCATATATGAGGGCTCTAAGTGGAAAAATCAGTTTGGACATAGCTACCTGCATAACCAGAATTGAAAAACCATGCATGCAAAAGAGAAGATGGAGATACCAAAAACCTAGGGAAAATCGTTGTCTACAGTTTTGCAAGAATATCTTGCATGTTTTTAATGTTTTCCTTTTGATTGGAGACAGGAGTATTCACTATCCAGTAACTTTAAGAGTTTGGCACTACATAAAATTCATTCTAAAGAAACCATTAGGAGGTATGTATTTGAATGGCTTGTCAAATTAAAACATTTCAAAACGGGAACCCTTCGGTGGATGTGCCATTCCCGAAACCAAAGGGAGGAAAAAAAACCTCTAAGCAAATTAGTTCATTTATTTAAATGTTATTAATGGGCTAGCATTTTGATCTCCTCTAGCAACATGCTAATCAGAGTAGTACGAGCACAAGTTAGCTTTCTATATTTCCCTGTCCCGAAGTACAAGGCTAACAGTTAGTCATGCTCATATCCATCTTACAGTGGCCTCTGAAGTGACTGCAACCGAATTTAGCAAGGAAATTTTTACCTAGAATGAATTCCAAGCATCACACTACAAAAATTTAGTTCTTACCGCAGATTTTGACGCATCACGGCAAGCTAGCAGAACATCCAGCAACAAGAGGCAGATATGAAGAGCTGTTGTCTGCAATGCATATATAAATAAAAAGGGAAGCAATTAAAACAAACCAACAATTGTTAAAAAATAAAAAATGTATACATAAACAATATAAAGCCAAAATACCTCATCTATAGGTTCAATGTTTTGATAAACATGTTCAAGAACTGATAAGGCCTTTGCGTATTCATGAAGGTGGAACCAAATGACTGCCTATATTAGATCAAATCAGAACAAACATGTTAAATGTTACTCCAAGCTATTGCTGAAAAGATTATTGCTCCTTAAATTCTTGAATGTATAGAAAGAAGGCATACTATGTTTAGAGAAGCCACAGAGGTATCAAATTCATCTGTGTAAATAATACTGGCACAATTTGAAGCAGGAAGACTTGTAGCTGTACCACTTCCTTTTGAACCTGAAGTAATGTTATTTCCAATATTGCTACCAGACTCCACCTGTTCCCCAGATGCAAGAGCAAGCTCCTCACTTCTCTTCTAAACCGACACACACAAAAAGTCATAAATGCCAGTGTAAGTCAAAATAAGTACTGGACATAGAAAATTCTTTCAAAAAAAAAAGTTCTAGACATTGCAATGCAACAAAAGCTTCTCTCCAGACAGGAATTAACCTCCTACATAAAATTATGTTTTACTAGTTTGAACTGGGAGAAAGTAATGAACCTATCACTTCTATTACGGCAAAATATAAAAATCACACAAACTCAGGCTCAAAAAGTTTCAGGTCCTTTAAATGGGGTCAGATGCAAAAAATATTTCCACCAAAAGGCAATTTCTATACTAAATACTAATTAGAAATTGTTTCATACTAAAGCTAATCATAGTTCAAATTGCTAAAAGCCTAACACATTGACATCAGTAGATAGTAATTAAAAACAACAGACAAATAACTTCATTTTGAGCTAAGAAAGTTGTTACACCCAAAAGATTTCATTTGAGTATTAGAAGATAAAATTTTTGTTTTTCCTTATTTGTTTAAAACCTTGCAGTATCTGCAGCACGGCTCATCACTAGACCCACAATCCATTATCAAATGAAGCAAATAAGACCTCAAAGTTATGAAATTGATGACAAGGACAGGACTATCATTCTTTCAGATGGGGCAGGACTAGATTAAAATTAGAAATTTGGAGGGAGCACACAGTCATTCAGCCATGTAACCAGAGGGAGGTAGAACAAAGGTAGTACCTTGACATTGTTAAGGACTTCAAGCAACTTCTTTGGGTCTGAGCAACCATCCCGAAAGAACTCCGCAATTGCAATATTATGAAGAACCTGTTCAATATCATTTGGCTCAAAAACTTAGGACTGTCACAACGGAGAGGGAAACAAGTATAAAAGATGTCAAAAGCATTTAAGGGAAGTTATTGGTGGTTAGTGCAATTTAAATGTGAGGGCAACAATTTTATTCTAGAAATGGAATGCAACACCAGCAAACAGGATTATAAGAAGATCAACTAAGTATTCAAAATTTATTTCAGACCATAACAAGAGCTATTTATGAACAGCATTTAATTGAGATATCACCAACACCATCACCATCAGTCTCACATGATTAAAATCTATTTGAATTCCTACAAAGAGTAATTTATGACACAGCTACCTTAACGTGGTTTTAAGGCTCTAAATTTTCTTCCAAATTACCTTTTCTTTTTCCATATAAAAGAGAAAAAGGAAGTATGGTGGTGTTAGTGGATGGTTTCAGGCTTCAAGCTAAAAATTCCTATAGCACCATAATTTCCGAGCTGAACATATTTGACATTGTCTGGGAAGTGCAAAGGATAAAGTTTGTAAAGTGTATGATCATCATTTTTACCCTTACAGTCATCACATTTTAGTTAATAACAAGTTAACAACCACTTGCACATGAGTATGATATCTGTTCATTTTAGTCAGTTTAATTTTTAAACTATTTTCTGGGTTGGAGAATTAGATGTATCTTTGAAACAGACTAAAATGAAAAAAAAAAATGCTTTCATGATAATTCCAAAAATAAAAACCATTCCATTTTGCAAATAATGTGTTTAAAAGCTAAAAACAGTATAGAATTTTAATTAATATTCCTAGGCAATGTAGCCTAAATTTTTTTTCAAACATCTTTATTTTATATAATCAACATACAATAAATTTAGTTCGTAGTTAACATTTTCAACACTTCTTTCACTTCAATTTTATATAACCCCAATATGAGCAATGAAACATGGGCATTTATCATTTTCATCAATTTACAAGGTCATTAAACAGCATTGTACTCCCAACAAGATAAAAGCATAAAGAAATGCAACTTCTCTGTACCTTATATTTAGTATTGACAAGTGTGCAAGATGCACTCTAGGTGTTGAAACACTAATACTGCCTAAGGCACAAGGCATAAGAAAGCACTCACCCAAGTGAAGCAAGGTGCAATATGTATGTGCGTGTGAATGTATATGTATATATGTGCGCATAGTAAGTCCCAAAAATACAATTCCAATAATGAACTGTAAATATTTGTTTAATATATCTAGAAAGCATGAAATGAAATTCTTTCATTGGACAAAATACATGATTTTATTTATGTCTTATGCATTTTGTTGAATACTCACGAATTGAGAAGTACAGAATTTGATTTTGTCCAACCCTTTTTAACCATTAAAGGTAAAAAAAATAAAAGAATTAAAAAGGTATGAAATTAAAGAGAATCTCAATCAGACTTTTATTACACCTACTGCCTTACAAAAGTATGCACTTAAACACACCAGACATATGCCTCCTTTGAAAGGATCCAATGCACTTGCCTGGCCTTGAGGCACAACCCCTAAGCGCACGCCTTAAGAGCATTGCTAAACATTGGTCTTTATCATGCATTTGAACAAACATTTATATATCATTCTAGAATTATCTAAAACACTCAGAAGTTTGCTTGAAAAATAAAATTTTAACCATTTTTCTGAAAGAGAACCACTATCTGCATATCATTGCAAATAAAAACATAAATCTACTCCGTAAATTTCTCCACCCTACCTTAGTAGGAACAAGAAAACCATGAAAGCAATTCCAAGCAAATATAAATTCTATGTGTAAGGAGTATTTTCTAGCCCAACTCATCAGGTATCAATCAACTTTTATTTCATAAGCACAGTAGATAAACAGAATTTGCACTGTCATAAAAATAAACCCATGATTCCTCCGCCCAACATTCTTTAGCCAGAGCTTAAGAGAGCATTGCAACGGAAGAGAGTTGTCAGCAGTACAGTAATATAAAGAATCTATCATCACCAAGAAAAGGACTATTACATGATACACCACCGGTGAAGCAAAAATCTCTGCAAGCACTTATATACATTTGACATGTGCTGATCAAGTATAAGACTATTATCCTATATACGCCGATAGAGGAGTTCAGCAACACCACAAACGGTTTTATTGATTAACCCTTGCACGTCTAAATATAAATAGAGAAATCAACAATTAGAATTATTAAGTTTACATATACAGTGAAATCGCCATATGAAAATAATTAAACCTGGTTATGGGGTTTCAAGCACCATGAATGTACAGAATGATAAGGAAACAATATTAGATTAAATTAATTGTTTTATGAAATCAGCTGATAATCAAGTATTAGTGAGCCGGAAAATTACACAACAAAAAAGGTGGAAAACAATATTCAAATTCCCACTTTAAAAAAATAAAAAAATAAAGCAAAAAAGATCCGAGAAATGAATCGATTCAATCGCATTCATTAAAGGAACCAATGCATGCTTATGCGTAAAAAGTTGAAATAATTCACCTTGGGATCGTTTTCTTTCTTCGAGTTGAGCTGATTCAAGACATCAACGCACTCGGCGAACTTCCTAGACTGAAAGTAAAGAGCGGCGTCTTTAGCGAGGGCGGAAGTGACGGAGAGGACGCCGTCTTCGTCGCCGGCGTTACCATCCCGATTCGGAGTCGACGACGGTGATGAATCTCGCAAATCCATGAGCAGATCAGACCAATCGAACGAGATAAGAAAATTGAAATTTAAAAATTAAAGTGAAAAAAAGGGGGAAGATCTCAGGCGTAGAGGATGGTTAGAAAATGCATAGTTTTTAATAAAATCACAATTGAGGGATAATTTTCTTTTCTTTTCTTTTCTTTTCTTTTTCGTCCAAAATGAGTTAAAACTGCGGAGTGAGCAGTGATAGTGTGGTTTGATGCAACATCAAAGATGATGAAGTTGTGGGATTTGATTTGATCCGAGTTTTTGGTTTTTACATTTTTGGGTTTGGGTTTTATACTTCCTTTGGAAAAGTAATGGTTTAGACTTCAAATCAGAACAGTTTCTTATAGAATGGGCGGTGGGGAATATGGGCCGGCACTTATAACTACTTTGTAAAGAGGTGTTTATGGACTAAGTCAAGTTTAGGCCCAATCAAAATTTTAGATTTATTTGCTTGATCAGATTAATGGATTTTAAATTTTGTCCAATTCCAATCTAGATTATTTATGCTAAAATCAAGCTTGATTTTTTTTTTTTCCAAATACACTTAAAATATTAAGTCAAATATTTTCAAAAAGTTATCAAATTTCATTAACAAATATTAAAAATTAGATGAGAACTTATTAGCATTTGATGGATGTAGACCTCTTTACTGTTTTTAATAATAAATCATTACTCCTTGTAAAAAAAATTAATCATTGTTAATGTAATGAACATGTTGTCAAGGGAATAATAAATTTTGCACAGAAGTGTATATAATATGATTTGGGTAAAGGTAGCAAAAAATGAAAAACCACTTGAAGTAAAAGATGGCATAAGGTTGTTTCACTAAGTACATTAAAGTTGAATAATAAAGTACAAGAAATTTGATAATTAGTGAAACAACTTGGTAACTAAAACTAACCACAACAAGGTCGCATTCTTATGCAATTGATGTTAGAAACCTAACAAAATTAAAAGTTCTACAATATCCAAACAAAAGTTCTACAATATCCATATATATTAAGCAAACTAGCACCAAAAATAGAATCAAAGATTAGCACCCAACAGCAGCAGAACATTAAAAATAATAGTAGAATAGCAGTGAAACAACACCAAAAATAGTAGCAGAAATTAGCACCCAACAGCAACAGTAGAACATTAAAAACAATAGCAGAATAATAGTGAAACAACACCCAAAATAGTACCAAAAACAACCTACAAAATGTAATCAACCATTCAAAATATCTTTATATCAAGCAATCAACATATATTATCTTATAACAAGCTATAAATTCTAAGCTAAATTATATACCTAGAAATTAATCAAAGAATCATCGTTATTATCATTCTCATCATTCTTGTAATCAATTTTTAATATAAAATAAGACAAATAGTTATATAATCAAATTGATAAAATGTTATAAAATTATAACAAAAAAATGAAAATAATAATTACCCGTTGAAAATCTCTTAGCTCAAATCTAGTTATCAAAGCAAACAACGGCTTAAATTGTTTTTGGTTTAAGGGAACTCCTCAAAAATGTGATAACTTTATTCCTCATGCTAAAAGCCAACTTAGAAGCTACAGTCGATATTGGAATTGCCAAAAAATCACGAGCCAAAAATGAAAGCTCACAATATCGAATTGAACTTTTGCTCCAATAATCCAAATTTGGCTATTCAACTCAAGCTCTGATCTTCCAAATAAATGTCCAATCGAGACTTTTCACTCTTAGTATGGATGCACTTAAGCATCATTTATAATTATCACTCTTATCATAATCTCCTCCCAATTCAGCCCTATTAACATTGAGTTGATGCAAACTAGAATCAACAGGATCATTATCTGAAACATTAAAACTCCTGGCCAAAAAGGAAGACATGGATTTGGAGTTCTTAACATACTCATCAAATAAGAGTTTAAGATTGCAAAGAATGGTTTCCACAAAGTCTAAAGCATGAGTAGCGTGGATTGTAGTAAAATAATACTGCACATAATTTAACTTGTAACGAGGATCTAAAATTGCAGCACATGACAATATCAAAGAATACTCAGCCTAATATTTATTAAATTTATCTTACATTTGCATAACCATTGGAGTTAAAACAAAAAGAATGAGGATCTTTAATCGTATCAATTAAGACCTTATAAACCTTCTAAACCCCTCTAAAATAAAGATTAGCTGTTGGATAATTAGAACCAGAAAAAGTACAAGTCACATAATAAAAAATTCAATAATTTGTAAAGAATAGCAACATTTCTCCACTCATCAGAAAGTGCTAATATTTGATAATCTTTATCCCGTTGGCCCCAATAATCTAACATATATATTTATAGTAAATAGTAGATTCAAATATCAAATAAGTAGAATTCCATCTCACACTCACATCTCGACGTGACTTTTTAGTCAAATTCAAATGAAAGCTTTTGTCGGCCATATCATAAAATCTTTTCCTACAAATTCTTGATTTTTTATATACTTAATTCCATTTCGAATCTTACTAAAAACATCAGTAGCAAGTTCCAAACCAGCTTTAATTATAAGATTCAATATACATGCACAACATCTAACTTGAAATAAAGCACCATTACATAAAAGAACTCAGTTTGCATGAAAACGATTTATAAGACAAGAAACCATAACAGCGTTATAAAAAGCATTATCCAAAGTGATGCTAAAAACTTTCTTGTTTATACCCCACTAAGATAAACATAAAATAAGTTCATCTGCTATGTTCAATCATACAGAGGAGCTAAACCTCTAAATCTTATTATTCTATTTTGTACCTTCCAATCTTTGTCAACCCAATGAGCAGTAATGCAAATGTATTCATCATTAGTATGTTCAAAGTTCCAATTATTAGAAGTTGGACAAATTAAACCATGTGCTTTAGCCAACTCTTCTTTAACATGATCTCTCTCTTTTGCATAATGCATTAGGACATCTCTAGTAGTTGTTTGTCTACTTTTATTCTTAAAATTAGGACTAACAATACTTATCATTTATTTAAATCCTGGTTCTTCAACTATCCTAAATGCATGTTTGTCACACACAAGAAAAGTAGAAACAGCTCGACGACACTCATCAGCATCAAACTTGTAGGTTTTTATAGATGAACCACCTCCTTAAGATGGTTTAGTGGCTATAGTGTATTGAGTGATGTCCTTATTAAATTTTTTTCAAACAACTATTTAGATGACGTCTTAAATGGTAGGTTTCGCTAAAAGATTTAACAGAAAAGATACTCTTATAATGATTACATTGTGCTTTCAACTCGTCTTTATTCTCACATTCAAACTTTGTCATTTCATTCCACATTTTTGAAGTAGTAGACTTTTGATGTTTGGGAGCACTTTCATATTCATTAAACCCATCATCCATACGTATTGGAGTGTTTGAACTAGCCATTGTCATAAAAACTCAATTCATGAAATCGTAAAAACTCAATTATATATATAAAAAAGAATAGTATAAAAAAGAATAGAATCAATTTTTAAATACATTTATGGTTGGTTATGGCAACATGATTTGAAAGCTTGCTAAAGTATAAATATTGATAGTAAATTTTGATCATTCATTTTCATAGGCATACATATTTAACATTCCAAATTTGAACACAAAATAATATAAATACCATCAACCAAATAATAACTCACCTTACATAAAAAGATAGCATCATAATCTTAAGTGGATTACTTCATGGCATGAAGTATAAGGAAACAAAAAAAAAAAAGTATATTTGAATTAATTTCATGGCATAAATAGTTAACCTATAAATGCTTCAATTAATTATGTATATGCATATATTAGAAACTATAAAACATAATTGATACAGTTCAATACAAGTATCTATGTAAATAAAACCTATCCAAAAGAGGCAAATGCTATAGGAGATTTATCAACTTTCTAACAAAAGAGATAAGACAATTATAAAATATAGTTGGCAAATGCTAAACCTACCAAGTTGGCAACAAAGTTTTTTTTCCTTCCTTTTTTAATGATTATATTATTAAATGATGGCAATAGCATCACAATTAGAAAATATAGTTTGTAAGACCATTAGAAGTTTATAGCATTTTAAAATCTTGATTCATACAACTTAATTTTTCCTCACAAAATACATCAACTTCAAGTTGGAAACTCAATCAATCTGGAATTGAATTGAATTTCAAGTCTAAATAGCTTGAGATTCTTACAATACCAAGCCAGGAAAGGTCATATGCTAGGCTTTTGAGATAGGCAGCAACAAGATAAAACCAAAATTGTTGAAATGAGAATAACATTAAAAAATACTAACTCCCAAGTTATCAGCAAGTGAAGTAGAAAAAACCCACATACTTTTACGATTAAAAACACATTCAATGAAATTTTTATCCTAGTTTCCATTTTCCTCCACAATAAAGAATTTTTAGCTTCAACTTTAAGAAAAAAATAATAAGAAAAATGAAATAACAACTGAAAACTTAATCTTAAACATAATTTGATCTTAGTGCATAAAATACCCTAAAATCGATAGTGGAACAAGCAAGGGAAAATAATAATAAGAAAAATAGAATAACAAAATATATGAACTACGGGACGACATATATACTAAGCAAACTAGAGGAAGCAACAATAGGAAAAAGAAGCAAGATACAAAAAGCAACGCTGATGGGCTGGAGCGGGACGAGCAACGATGCTAGAGGTTACTTGTGGAGCCATGGAGGTGGTGAACGACACTTAGGGATAGGGGTTTTCTTTTTTAGGGAATTAAGGATTAGGAAGGGAAGGGGAATGATCAAATGAGGGATTGGGTCTAGAAGGGAATACGGTAAAAAAATTTAGGTAATAAAATCGGGTTGGGCTGGCCCGGGCCAAACTTGGTCTAAAAACCTTGCTCGAAGCCCAATCCATTTTTTAAATAGGCCTTATTCTTAAGCACAAACTCATTTTTCGAACCTATACTTTTGTCCAAACCCTTCCACATTTCGGGCGGGCCTTCGGGCCTGGTGGCCCAATCCATGGATAGGTCTAAGTGTGAAGGCTTTATTTTTTCTTAGCAGTTATTTTTGTAATATTTTATTCAGAAATATAAGGGGTGAGTCATGGAGATTTTTTCCTGTAATTTTTTATAACATAATTCTTTGTTTGATGATTTTTTTTTTTGCTTATAGAGTAATCTAAGATTATGGTCAACTACTATAAATCCTATAATCAATAGCTTACTTCATCATATGATCCTCTTAATATTATAGAGGGTCTCTAGAAAGGATATTATAGTTACAAATGTCCCTTTGTAATGTACCAAAAAAAGTCGTTTTACTGTAACGACTCAAATTTCAGTAGTGTTGAAAAATATTGTTTTAAAACCTCATTTCCGTAAACTGAGTCTGTAAGGACGAAATATAAATATTAAGAAAATTAGTATGAAAATATATTGAAGTTTGGTTAAGTAATTTAACTAAGAAAATAGTTAATTAAAACTTAGGGACTAAATTGTAAAAGTCCAATCACTATTGAGTTTTACTTTAAAAAATGCTTGAGGACCTAAATAACAATTATCCAAAAGACCAAAATAGTTATTAAACCATTTTTTTATCATGGGTTAGTGGGAATTTATGGTGATGGCCTTTAAATTAATATAATTATTATTAAAAAAATAAATAAGGTTAATTAAAACATAGACATGATTAATTATTTTAATCATTTCTTAATCTAGCTATAAATAAACAAATTGGTGTTAGTTGACAATATATCATCTTCTTCCCTAAAGCTCCCACAGCCTATTAAAGAGAAAGGAGGAAGAAAACTCCATTTTTTCTCAACTGAGAAGATTTCCTAAAAGTAAGAAAAATTATCTTATAATCATATTATAGTTGGTCGACCTTGTTGTAGGTATTATCATGCGATATAACAAGTTTTTCTTCAAAGAGGACACCTAGTCATAGTATGTCACTCGGTGGGATTATTCCACGATGACTCATTTGTGGTACATGATGTGACATGTGTTGAGTTGATGGTTATACATTCAAGATCTTCTAGTCAAGTAACTTTCCACGAAGCTCTGCTTAAGTTAGAATGATGACCAAATGTTAAATGATTATTAGTACGTGTGAATGCCTAAGAAATTAGGTTCATGTACTAATTGGAAGGAAATCCATGTTCTTACTAGTTGATTAAGATTACTCCACGGTGAATTGATTCATTGGGTGTAGGAATTATCGTTGCAATAGTTTATAAATGTTTTCAAGACTTAATGTAAGACGCATGCATCATCTTAATGCATATTGTAAGTTGCAAAATATTTTCAAAATATTTGCTTAATACAAATATATCAATGAATGAATATTTTATTTTTAATTCAAAAATGACACCTACTCCTTTCTTAAATATACTTATTGAGAACAAATTAAATGAAAATAACTATAAAGAATGAAAAGGGAACCTCATAATTATGAAACTAAAAATAGTCTTCGATACTAAATGCCCACCGGTCACTCAAGCTAAGGCTAGAAAACTTTGAGAGGAGTTTGATGATATAACTCATTGCTATATGCTGGCAAGTGTGACCAGCACCCTTTATGAGAAACTAGAAAGTTGTAAGACTGCAAAAGTGATTCTAGACAAACTAGAGGACATGTTCAGAGGCTAAGCTGTCTTAGCTTGACAGTCAGCTATAACTAGTTTGATGAATGCCCAGCAAAAGCTCGGCACTCCAGTCAAAGGTCATATGGTAACTTTTATGCGATACTTTATCAAGGATACAGATAATAAGGCCAATCTGGACCAAAACACACAAACAGATATGGTGTTCAAAAGCTTGTCCAAGGATTTTGTAGGCTTTAGGGTCACATATAACCTTAGGAAAAAGAATCTGAAGCTTACATAACTCATGAAAGAATTACAATCATATGAGTTTTGTTGAATTGCGGTCAACTAGTCTGAAAAGTAGAATCAAACTTAGTTGTTGCTTCTTTCTTTAAAAGGAAGGGAAAACACGCTAAAAAAAAGAAGGCTAAGCACTTTAGGCCACCTTAAGTGGAAAGGAAGAGAACTAGGAAGCCTAAAGACTTATTCAAGTCCAAATGTTTCTTTTGTGACAAGAAAAGACACTTGTAAATTGTAAAGAGTGGAAGGATTACCTACCCACTAAGTGAAAAGGTATGAAACTCTTTATGGTAAAAGCTTTCTTAGTGGAAGATTTAATAGACCGTTGAGTTATTAATTTTGGAACCACTAATCATGTATGTGTTTCTCTACAAGAGTTCGAGGAAACGAAAAATCTTAGAGATAAGAGCTTGTCGCTGTAGACCAGAAAATGGGACAAGTGTGGCAGCTAAAGTAGTGGGAGATGTATATCCATATTTTGATAATTTTATAAGGATTATTTTAAAAGAAGTTTTCTATGTACCAAGTTTCAAAAGAAACTTAATTTTTGTTGCATGTTTATTTAAAGACGATTTGACCGTGACTTTTAATAATAATATTGCAATATTTAGAAATCATAAACTTATCTATATTGGATAGATGTCAATAATCTCTATTTTATCAAACCAAATATGTACCCACTGTTTGAAACTGAAATTTTGAATAAAAGACTTAAAACTTCTCACTCTAATGGGTCGTATCTTTGGCGTTTGGGACTTGGTCATATTAACCAAGAAAGAATCACTGGACTTGTGAAAGAAGGTACTTTGAGTTCACTTAAATAAGTTGACCTTTCACAATGTGAATCTTGCTTGGAAGGTAAGATGACTAAGAGATCTTTTAATGTAAAATGAACGAGGGTCATGAAACCTTAGAACTTGTGCACACTGACGCATGTGGCCCCATGAACATCAGTGTAAGAGGTGGTTACGAGTATTATGTAACACTTATTGATGATTATTCCATATATAGGTATGTGTAGCTAATGCACCGCAAAAGTGAAATCTTTGATAAATTCAGAAAGTTTTGTGCAAAGTCGAGAAACAACTAGGTTTACCCATAAAGTGATTTCAACGTAATTGAGGTGAGTAATATTTATCAAAGGAGTTCTTAGGGTATTTCATAGATAATAAGATTCTATCCCAATTAATCGTGTCAAATGCTCCACAAAAGAATGACATGGAAGAGAGAAGAAATTAAACTTTCTAGACATGGTTCATTTGATGTTAAGTTATTCGAAGTTGCCAATCTCTTTTTGAGGATATGCATTACAAATGACTTGTTATATTTTGAAAGATGTACCAACTAAGGTAGCATTTAAAACTCCATACGAATTGTGGTACGATAGGAAGACAAATGTAAAACATTTAAGGATTCACGGATACCCAACCCACGTATTGGATAAAGATTTGGATTCACGAACAAAATTGTGCATGTTTGTGGATATCCAAAAGTAACAAAAGGGAGGTTTGTTTTATAACCCAAAAAAGTAAACAGTGATAGTGTCAACTCATGCATCTTTTCTTGAGGAAAGTTACATGAATGACTTCAAAACTCGAAGTAAAAAAACACTCAAAATACTTTTGAGAAATACACAAAGACTTACAGAAATGGTTCCAAAACCAACTCTTAATAGTATACCTGCAAACGGTCAGCAGCATAGGGTGCTTCATCATAGTAGGAGGGTCTCTCGCAAGCTTGAGTTCTTCCAATCTAGCAGAAGTGTTTTAAGTATTGAGTCTCCTGAACAGGAAGATGATGACCCACTCACATGTGATGAAGTGATGTAGAGTGTTGATTCCAAACTTTAGGAAATAGTTATGAAAGATGAGATAGATTCTTTAAATTCCAAATTAGTGTGGGAACTCGTAGACTTGCTGGAAGGAGCAAAACCCATAGGGTGTAAGTTGCTCTACATGAAGAAAAAAATATGGATGGAAAAGTGGAAACTTATAAGACCAGACTTGTAGCAAAAGGTTATACTAAAAAAATGTATCAATTATGAAGAAACCTTCTCTACAGTTGTTATGCTCAAGTCAATCCGCATATTGTTATCCATTGTGGCAGCTCTCAATTACGAGATGTAGCAAATGGATATCAAGATAGCATTCTTGAACAACTATCTTCAAGAGAGTATCTATACAATGCAACCCACGTGATATATAGCTAAAGGAAATGAGCATAAAGCTTGCAAACTGCTTAGATCTATATATGGACTTAAAGCAATCATCCCACTCTTCGTATCAAAGATTTGATTAAGTGACCAAAACCTTTAGATTTGAGAAAAAAAAGATGAACCTTGTGTTTATAAATGTATTGGGGATGGAAATGTGGTCTTTCTCGTTCTATTTGTTAATGACATTCTACTCATTAGAAATTATGTAGGGACATTATCATCGATTAAACTGTGGTTAACTCAACAGTTTAGCATGAAAGACCTAGAAGATAATTTTGTTCTAGGTATTCGAATCCTAAGGGATAGAAAAAAATAAAGTGATAGAATTATCACAAGCTTCATACATAAACAAGATATTGGAAGACTCAACCCTCGATATTGCGATTTTATCTTTCTTTGGAAGACTGTACTAAGACAGTGGAAGAAAGAGAAAATATGAGAAAGGCTTTGTTAGAAAAAAATCCAATTCGAAAATGGTTTTCTTGAACAGCAAAAAATTAAAATTTTGAAAATTGAGCTGGTTTGTGGTATTTATAGCAATAAATTTTTTCTTAAATCACCTGTGTTTTCGGCTAGATGGATCCATGTCTTTCCCAACTTTCAACCAAATAGCCTTCTCCTATATTCTCGTACCACAAACTGTTTCGAGTGTGGGCTCGAACAAATTCAAATCAAACACAGAACCAAAAATTATTTACTTTACTTTTAGTATGAAAGCAAAATTCATTTTTTAATAGAAACTAGTAGAATTGTTATTTTAGAAAATAGAATTTATACTTTGAAATAAGTTCTCACTATTTTCAGACAGATAACAATATCTCAAAATTATGTAAAACTTATTGTGTATTTAACCCTACTGGTGCCATCTATATATAGAAAGAAGAAGTGAAATTCTTGTTGAATTAGTATAAATCTATTTAATAGAAAAATAACTTCCTAATTAAACTAGGAGAGAGAAAGGGATAATAAGGTGTACTTCCCATCATATGTATTATGATGGAGATTTGAGTCTCTCTTGTATTGGATCCAATTATATGTGCTTTCTTGACTTTTAGCTCAACACATTATAATTTGATCCAGCCCAGTACATGTTTTTTCTATTTCTCAAAATATACATTAATTTAAATAAATAAATTTTCCATTTAAATAATTTTCTCAACCCAATTCTAATTCCATTAAAATCATGACAACTTTTCTGTAAAAGAATATATGAGAAAATATATTTAATATTTCTAAATTCAATGGATTCACTATGACCAGTTAAATTAATTTCATTTTTGAACTTCAATAATTTAATTAATTAAATAATAATTCAAAAAACCATAAATTAATTGTCTAGGTTATTTCTATTTAGTGAGAAAACCACATTCATTTTCGAATGTTTCCCACTCCACCAACTTTACCATTTCTATCCATTTTTGTTCATTTGATTCAATATGCAGTTAATTTTTAGTTTCAATGAGTTAGGGCTCAAATGTGACTAGTATGTGACATAGATGCTTTGTCTTGGGCATCAGAGCAGATGACTCTTGGAAGATAGAGACATAAATGTGATTGATCAAACTAACAGTACGTTGAACTAGACCCGAACAGAATAGATCTTCAATCTGTTTATGGATTTATTCTCTTGTCACATACATAGCGTGACATACCTTAATCTTGAGTGGATAATGGACTATGTATGTGTGACTTGTATACTTTAATATAAGTAAAAGTCAGAGTTTAAATAGATAAGGAGCTGCAAGCTAGTGTGTTGAGTATACGACTTCTGTAGTATGTAACACCATTCACAATAGTGGAGTTCATAGCCCAAGACATGGGTAAATGACATCCTCTCATTGGAATTACATGATAGATGAAAAGTAAATATGGTTACGAAACATTCGTCTTTATCATGAATGACTTAATTACTATTTGATAATAATTGACTTTTCATGAAGGAATATGTAATAGATACCATTAGATAAAGTAGGATCATATTGGTAGAGCAGATTTATCCCAAAGAGATTAGGAATATCCTATAAAGGTAACACACTTATGACAACGTCATTGGACGAGTACTGATCAAGTTGCTTTCATAACGGCATGTCATTAGGGTGAGCTCAGTCACAATACTATAGTGGAATGACTTCATGACTAAATGAGTTTGTAATTAATAGGCAAAAAACTGAAACTAAATTATAAATCATTTGAGCCCTAATCACATATGTTCAATCGGCCCCTCCGCTAGCTTGTTGATACCAAAAATGAATTGCATGATGAATCAAATGAATAGAAATTGATAGAAATGATATAGTTAGAGAAATGGGTTACATTCGGAAATGAATGTAGTTTTTCACTTAGTATGGAAATGACCTAAGAATTATTTTCAGTTTTTTGAATTATTATTTAATTAAATAATTGAAGTTTAAAAATGGAATTAAGTTACCTAGTCATTATGAAATTCGTTGAATGTAAAAATTAAATATATTTTCTCATGGATTCTTTTACAGTAAAGTTATCATAATTTTAACAGAATTAGAATTGGGTTGAGTAAATTATTTAATTAGAAAATTAATTTAATAAATTATGTCTATTTTGAGAAATAGAAAAACATGTACTAGGTTGAATTAAATTATAAAGTATTGGGTTAAAAATCCAAGAAGCATGTGTAATTGGACCCAATACAGGAGAGGCTTGAATCTCCATCATAATATATAGGAGGGGAAGCACACCCTATTAGCTTCTCTCTATCCTCGTTCAACTAGGAGGTTGTTTTTCTATTAAATAGGTATTAAATATTTCTACTAATTCAATAAGGGTTTCACTTGTTCTCCTTACAAATAGATGACACCGGTAGAGCTAAAAATATAATAAGTTACACACAACTTTTGAGATATTGTTATTCTACCCAAAAATAGTGAGAATTTATTTTTAAGTATAAATTCAATTTTCCAAAAATAACAATTCTACTGGTTTCTATAAGAGAGACAAAAAGATTTACTTTCCTGCTGAAAGTAAGAAAACTATTTTTAGTTCTATTTTTTATTCGAAATTATTCGAGCTCACACTCGAAACAATTCGTGGTGCAAGAATAGCTGAGAACACCGTTCGTTGAAAGCTGAGAACATTTAGGATCCATCTAACCCAAAACACTTGTACTATTTTGGGAAAAATTTATTGCTATAAATATCACATATTGGCCCAGTTTTCAAAATTTTATTTTTTTCGCTGTGCAAGAAAATTATTTTCGAATAAGATTTTTTTCCAACAATTCATACGCTGAGTGTTGAGAGTTCAGTGGTGCTAACATAATTTAAAATCAAAATAACAAAGCATTAAAGAATGAAGCATGTGTTAAGATCTAGTTCCTTTAGTGTAGAGTCTATGTATGCTTGTAATTTTTTGAACAAATTGGTTTAATAAAATATCCGTTTATTACGTTAATATGCTTGCATACTGTTCTAAACAGTTTTTACACGCAAAGCAAAATGGAAGCAAATATTGGCACAAAGCATCAACCACCACTTTTCCTTTCTTGGATGAAACTCAATAGTCAGATCATAACAGCAGCTCCAACAATCTTCTTTGGCGCAACTTTAGATCCTTTTAAGTCATCAAATATTTCAACTTTTATGATCAAAGAACACATGGCACTTCTATCCAACAAAATAATGTCTCCAAACTTCAATGCCAAAACCACTATTGCCAATTTCAAATTATAAGTTTGATAGTTTTTCTCATTAGGTTTAAGCTGACGTGATACATAAGCTATAACCTTACTCCTCTGCATAAGCACACATCCAAGTCTATTCAAAGATGTGTCAGTATAAATTGTATACTATACACTAGACACTGGTTGTGCTAAAATTGGAGCTTCAGTCAAAATTGTTTTCAACTTCTCAAAACTTTGTTGACACTCATCATTTTACTGAAGCTTTTTTTTTTCTTTTTCAATAATCGAGTAAGAGGTGTTGCTAACATTGAAAAACCTTTTTCAAATATTTTATAATAACTTGATAGACCCAAAAAACTGTGAACTTTAGATACATTTTTGGGTAGATTCCACTCAAGTATTGCTTTTACCTTATCAGAATCTATTTTAATACTCTCAGCAAAAATCACATGGCCCAAAAAATGTACTTCTCTCCGCCAAAATTCACATTCACTAAACTTAGCATACAACTGATTGTCACACAAAGTTCTCAACACAATTCTCAAATATTCCTCATGATCAATCTCATTCTTAGACTAAACCAATATATCATCATAAAATCTACTACAAACTGATCCACATATGGCTGAAATACTTTATTCATCAGGTCCATAAATATTGCAGGCGTATTAGTCAATCCAAAAGGCATTTCAAAAAATTCATAGTGACCATACCTTGGTCAAAAGGAAGTCTTAGGCATATCATCACCTTTAATCTTCACTTGATAATATCTAGACCTCAAATCAATTTTAGAGAAAACTAAAGCCCCATATAACTGGTCAAATAAATTTTCAATCATGGGCAAATGATACTTATTCTTTATTGTTACTTTGTTCAATTGATGGTAGTCTATTCATAGGCACATTGTTTCATCTTTCTTCTTCACAAACAGAATTGTCGCACCCTAATGTGATACAGTTGGTCTAATAGAACCTTATCCAATAGATCTTGCAACTATGCTTTCAACTCTTTTAGTTCTAACGATGTCATTTTGTAAGGAGTATAGTAGATAAGTGTTGTTCTAGGTTTAAATTCAATTGAAAACTATACATCTTTCTCAATTGGTAATCTTGGAAGCTCCCTTAGAAACACATCTAGAAATTCTCTTACTATTGAAACTTGACTAACTTCCTTTTTTGACTCAGATGAATCCATAATATATCCTAATAAGCATTTGCGCCCTTAATAATAAACTTTCTAGCAGATACATCATAGATTATCCTATTCATCAAACTAGTTTGTAAATCAAGCATACTATGCATGATGAGGTGTGATACAACCTTTGATTTTTCGAGAATCGACTCAACCTTGGCTCTAATATCAGCTTGTAACATGCTAAACTCGATCCTTTAGAAAGATCTAAGTATTACGTGTCACTACTTAGAAATCATCTTAAATTAAAAACCAATTCTAGCGAAAACTTGTAAAACTTTAATGTTTGAATTAAACCAATATTGGATTGGATTTAATGTTTAAATCTTATGGTGTATAAACTCAAGTTTAGTGACTTTATTAAATAGCATATAAAACTTAATATCCAAAGCATGAAATTTCACTAAGATTTCATAAAATAAAATCTTAACAAACAAAAGTTATTTGTACATTTTCTCCTCAAAATACACTTATATGTCAACCCCTCATGTGCCATGCATGGTACAAACAAAACATCTATCTCACAATAGCAACAACACTCTAATGTAGTCCTTTAGATAGGCATTTCTTTCAATTAGTAAGTCTGAGAAGAAAAAAGTAATAGAGTAAGTTCGTACGAACTTAATAAGTTCCAAAAAAAAAAAAAAACTTAAGTAAGAATACTAACTGCACAATTGAACTACTAACTGCACAATTGAACCTTTAAAAAGAAATTGACACATTACCACAAAGTACGCCTAAAGGCGTATACCGAACTTAGACATATTCGGTACGCCAATGATGTATCACATAGGCAAATACTATATACCAACTCAACATAACTCAGACAATCCATTCTCATGCTAGCCACATACCCAGATTTTAGAGCCAAATACATAACTTACAGTCTCATTCATATACATTATTCACCATAACTCATTATATCATCTTCACTTAGTATAGTATTTTTTATCGTGTTCTGCAAATCTGATTTGCAATAATACACTTGCCTTATTGGAGGCTATACAAACATATCTCTACATATCCATCTCTACATATCAGCTCACATCATATCATTCATTCACATTAGAAGCAGTTGGTAGTGGCTTAAACATGAAAAATGGCTTATACTCCATATCACAGACATACTGAACTCAAACTAACGACTCTAAACAACCATTATTCACACGCATACACTTTTCATCCTTTACAAAAAAAGAATACTTACCTTATACAATTAAAAAATAAAGAAGACGACAATACATGAAACTAAGAAGAAACTCACCAAAAATTATAGCAAAGTCTATAAAGCAGGTCATTTGCCTTTATCTCTTGGACCCTTGAGCTAAAAATGAGGATAATTAAACATATCAGATCATTGATCTATCAAATCTAAACATGTATACAAGAATCATCAACATTTAATTCAAAATCAGGAAGTTTCATTCCATACACACCATTCTAATATTTATGCATGTAGAATTGAAAATAGATAAATAACTTTAAAGATAACTTAGGGTTCATCAGTAATTAGCAGTGAGTTGGGACAAACGTATAAGTTAGCTAAATACAATGAACCCAACTTTAGAGAGGTTTTATGGACTTAAGTTTTTGAAAAGTTCAAAGAAAATCAAGAAGAAAGAAGAAAATAAAGAAGACGCAAAGGTTTTTAAAGAAGTCACTGCTATTTTTATATACTTCAGCACAAAAACAAGGTATAGTGGAAGAATTATATAATTCCACTAACACTCTTGATTCTCGTGGTTAAGTGCACTTATCATAATTTAAGTCTTTTCATATACAATATCTTAGTTCCATTCTACCTAAATCCTAACTTAACTAACTAAATTACCCTACTAAAATAATAAACAAATCTAATTAACTGTGAGCTTGACTAGTTCACCAAAGCATCTAATGTGGCATATACTTAACTGAAGAGTCTACCAAACCACAGATCTCACCAAAACTAAGAGTTCACCAATTGGCATAACACTTACAACTCTATGCCTATCCAAAACAAACACTTACTTACTCTTATCTACCATCATATTACCAACTATATGCCAAACAGAAAGCATATATAGAGAATTCACTGGGCGTGCTATTAAATTACGTGGTCGGATCGTGTTACGAAAAGATAACTTATATTATTAGATAATCTAAACATGTCTTTCGTCTAATAAAAAATGAGCAAACCGATTGAAAGACTAATATGCTCCTTATTAAGTCCAATTGAGGAGATATGTTGTCTTGGGTATTAGAGCAATAACTCTTAGAGGAAAGAGACATAGTTATGGCTGAGTTGACTGAAGTACATCGAACAACGCCCAATTAGAATATATATTAGATTCATTTGTGGGTTTATTCACTTGTGATATTCATAGTGTGGCATACCTTAATCCTAAGTGGGTAATGCACTATGTATGTGTGACTTATATACTTTGATGTAAATAAAAGCATGAATTCAAATAGATAAGGAACCAAAAGTCAGTACATTAGGTATATCACTTCTGCAGTATGTAGGATCATTCCACAATAGTGGAATTCATAGCCCAACTAAAGTGTAAATGTGTTGGAAAAAATTTAGTTTGAAAATAGTTTTCTATCATAGCAAAAAATTAAAAATTTGAAAACTGAGCCAATTTGTGATAGTTATAGCAATAAACTTTTCTCGAAAAGTACTTGTGCTTTATGTGAGACGGATCCCTAAAGTTCTCATCTTTCAACCAAACAACCTTTTTTGCTATTCTCATACCTCAAATTGCTTTGAGTGTGGGCTCGAACAATTATGAATCAAACTTAGAACCCAAAATAATTTTCTTACTTTTAGTAAGAAAGTAAATCTCCCTCTCAATGGAAACCGGTAAAATTGTTATTCCCAGAAAATAGAATTTATACTTAAAAGTAACTTTTCACTATTTTTTAACAAAATAATAATATTGAAAACTTATGTGTTAAGAGCTCTACCAATGTCATCTATTTATAGGGAGGATAGAAGAATCCTAGTTGAATGAGTAGAATACAAATAATATTTATTTGACAGAAAAACAAGTCTTTTAGTTCTACTAGGAGAGAGGGCTGACTGACTCTAGTTAATTATACTAGTGTTTTTTTCCTCTCATACATACTATGAGGGGTTTTGGGCCTCTCCTTTATCAGTTCCAATTATATGTGATTCCTGAATTTTTAATGTAACAACTTATTTTTCAATGGTGTTGGAAACGATGGTTTCGAGACCACAATTCTGACCAATTTATAACAATCCATTTTCAGTAAAATCAGAATAGTGATTTCGGGACCACAAATCTGAGTCATGAAGAAAATTTATTTTTAAACTATTGCATGATCTGCATTATGATAGGAATGTTATATGAAAATTGTGATAAGAAAATTTTATCGATTATGTGTTTAATTATGGAAAGGACCAAATTGCATAAAATACAAAACTTGAATTCTAGTAGCTAGAAGGATTAAATAGCTATAGAATTCAAAAGTTGAGGTCCTTATATGGTAATTAGACCATTAAAGAAAAGTTAGTAGATATTTTTGGTGATTCATGCATGGAAAAATAGAAAAAGAAAAGGACTAAATTGGAATGTTGAAAAATTAAAAGATGATAAATAAATTAAAAAGAAATATAATCATTTTATATCATCTTCTTCACCAAAAAGACATGGAAACCCTAAAAGAGAAAGCAAGCTTTCTTGGCTTAATTAGGTATGAATTCTTATCATGTTTTTAGTAATTTTTATATTTTTGAGATCAAAATAGCTTAATCTATCTATTTTGAGGATTAATTTGAAAATATATCAAAGTATAGAATTTTTTCCATGGATAAATATGCTGAAATTTTGAAATTTATGGTAGAAAATGAAAGGTTGTTGATAGATAAACAACTTTTACAAAGAGAATTTTGATGAAATTGTGAATTAGGGACTAGTTGTAAAGATGTAAAACTCATGGAAAATTTTTTATTTTTGTGAAATATAGGGATTGTTATTGTTATATAGAAAATTCGGCTAGGCTTGGAATAAGGATTAAATTGCATGAATTTTATTTTTCGAGCTTAGGGATGAAATTGTCATTTATGAAAAGTATAGAGGCAAAATGGTAATTTTTCCTAAGATGTAAATTGAATGTAAATGAGTATGAAATGGATTAAATTGATGTTAAATTTATTTATATAGATTCAGAAAGATCAAGTGACAAGGTAAGTTGGTGTAACTAAACTATGTTTATTTTTATGCTTGAATTGAATGTGGTATATGACTAAATGAATTATATAAATGGTATAATTATATGAAATAATTACATGTCCAATTATGTTTGGAAAATGATAAGTTCCCTTTGAATAATGAAATGCGATGGATACAGTATTTTGCTATACTGATTATAGTCCTGTATATGTTGGGACATTATAGCTTGGATGAACATCCTGTTAAAAGCCTTCTCGAGCATCCTATTATATTGTTCCTGTGAGCATCCTGATTGGTAGTGATTCTACATGTGTTGCGCACTACCGTAGCTCTTTGAGAGCGTCCTGTTACATGATTCGATTGGTTGTGATCTTGCATATGATGTGGACACAAACACAACTCTTTGTGAGCATCTTGATATAAGCTCTTATGAGCTTCCTAACATGACTCGCTTGAACTCCCTGTTACGCTATCCAATGCTCCCTGATAATAACTCTTCTAAGTTACCTTTTAAGCTCTATGAGCTCTCTGATTAAAACTCTTATAAGTTTCTTGTTTAGCCCGGATAGCGTAACTGTTACATGGCTCATCTGAGCATCCTGATATATGGCTTAAGAGTGTGCTCCCTGATTAAGTGCTTTAATAGGTACCCCGATTATGAGTTGATGGTTTACAGTTTTGTACACCTTATGTGTACTACGTAAGTATCCATCAATATTTCAATAATTCAATGGATAAAATTTTAGACATGAGAAATTATGAGATTAAATGAATTATTTTTCGAATGTTTCTAAAATACCTGAAAGTTTGTAATATGATGAGCTCATCCATGTTTATTTTATGTACATGTGAAATATGTGACGAACTTACTTAATTGAGTGTATGTGTTTAGGCAAACTTGCCAATTTGTTGGGAAGTATGTTATTGTTATGCTTATTTAAATGAATATGATTGGTAAGTTTAATTTCTGTTATAAGAACTTACTAAGCATTAAATGCTTACTAGGTTTTATTTCCTCTCTTTTATAGTGCTCGGAAGCTGGTAAAGGTTGGAGATTAGTCGGAACATCTTCACACTATCCTACAACTCATTTTGGTATAATTAGTAAACTTATTTTGGTGTAATGGCATGTATAGGTTAAAATAGTTCATATGGAAAAATATTTTGGTTGTTGTAATTAGCTATTGGAATGGCTAATGTTTAATATACTTTGATGTATTTAAATAATGGCTAAACATGTTTCATATGTGTTGAAAATGGTTGATGGTGAAAGGTAAGTTTTGGAAATACATAAATGCATGTGTAAATATATCATACAAAATTCATGTGTTTGGCTTGGTTAATGTGTTTTGAATTGGTTGTGGAAAATGCTTAAGTGTTGATGTAGGTGCAAGGTAAACAAGGGTGGGAAATAAGGCTTGGAAAATGGCTTTATTTTGTCCACACAGGTAGATACACGGACGTGTGTCTAGACCGTGTGTGACACACGGCCTGGCACATGGGCTTGTGGTTTGGCTGTGTGTCCCTTGTATCTTAAAATTGAGAAACAAAATGCTTAGAACTAGGCACACGGGCAGAGACACGGGCGTGTGTCTTGGCCGTGTGAATCCTACACCTAACTTTCAGAAATTAAATTGTCCAAACGGCTTAGCACACGGGCGTGTGGCTGGCCTTATGATCCCTATACTTAATTAAGTTACAAGTTGGAGAGTTACACGGGTTAGGGACACGGGCGTATGCCCTATCTTATATGCCACACAACCTGGGACATAGGCATGTCACTTGGCCGTGTGAGCCACACGACTTGACCACACGGGTGTGTGACCTCTAAACCTAAGAAAAATTTTAGAATTTTGCAAAAAATTTTTTGAGTTCCCGATCTAGTCTCGACTTGTTTCTAATATATGTTTTGGGCCTCGAGGGTCCATTTAAGGGATGATATGCTTAAATTGTTTGGTTTTGATTATGAATAGTAAACAACATGAAATATCTAAAAATGATCTATAAATTTCAGTAATGCTCCTAAACACTATTCCGACGACAAAAATGGGTTAGGGGTGTTACACAATGAGTCAGTAATTTTTATTTATTTAATATTTATAAGGATATTAGAGTGCCATGTTAAAATTTGGTTCAAATATTTTAACATTTGGTTAATTAATTAAGGAAAAATGATTAAATTGTAGAAGTCGCAAAAGTTAATTGCTATTAAAATTTAGTTGTTAGGGTTAAGGGTCTTATCGTATACTGAGATGAGTGGGACCAGTTGCCTACCAGTTAGAGCTACCTCCGGAGTTGGAGCGGATTCATGATGTTTTCCACGTCTTGATGTTAAAGTGCTACCGCTCTGATCGCACACATATAGTTCCAGTTGAGGGGATCGGGGTTAGGCCAGATTTAAGCTTTGAGGAAGTGCCGGTATGGATATTGGATCACGATGTTAAAGTTTTAAGAAGAAAGTCCATTCCACTGGTTAAAGTTCTTTGGCGTAATCATAGTTCTGAGGAGGCACGTGGGAGCCTGAGGATGCGATGCGGCAGCAATATCCTCATCTGTTCTGATCAGGCAAAATTTCGAGGCCGAAATTTATTTTAAGGGTGGTAGAGTTGTAACGCCCAATAATCCTTAATTTTTATTTTCATATGTTTGTGTGACATAAACATCTGTCTGCTTTAGTGATTATGTGTTCTGGGAGTGTTTGAGAAGTCTTGGGTTCAAGCCTTAGCTTGGGCAAAATTTTACTTTTAATTGAATAAAACCCCTATCCTAAGCCAGTAGGCTTATAATTAATTGTGGGTAAAACATGTCAGAAAGGGCCTGCTGGTCTAGGGGATGAGTGGCATGTTATTATTACCTGAGATCTGAAGTTCGAGTCCTGGTATGTACAATAGAGTGTTTTATTTTGCTGATAAAGCCGTGTGGGAGTTTTTGTCAACCTAAACTATTGAAGAAGTGTAGTGGAATTTGAATTAGAGGAGTGGACAATTTTGAATGTTTAGGGGAAAAAATAAGGGAAGTTGAGGTTAGGTGAGTGTTAGTGCTGAATTTGGACTTTAGTATCTCAAAAAAAAAATTGGTTTAGTCTAGTTTCCTTGAGCATTTGGTCATTTTTTTCCTTTTGTCGAATTCTCTCTACTTCTTTTCCCCTTCTTTCTTTTCAAGCCTTCTTTTGCTATTGGTTTAGCAATTAATTTTGCATCTGTTCTCCCTAGTCAATTTTTAAGTTGCATTCTTCTCAATTTTGACTTGGGACCATTAACTCTTTCTTTATCCCTGTCGACTATTTTCATTCATAGGTACTGATTGCTTCTCCTCTTATTTTTTTATTTTATTTCCCCTTGTGCTTGAATGTTCGTTGTTCTGACGAAATTGTTGAACATATTTTTCTCTTTCTGGGCCGATTGTTAGGTTAGGTTCTTCAACCTTTGTTGTATTGAGGACAAGCGATTCTCAGGATTTTTCCTCATTGCCGAATCTACTCTTTCTCTTGGGGACAGATTGTGTTCCCTTCTCTGTTTCTGGTAAGCACTTAAGTTTTGCTGTAAAATTTTTACACTTAATTGTTGGTCCCCTCCTCGCGTAGTTGGTATGTGTATTAGTATAGAGTTATTGGGTTGTTTTTGGCTTTATGCTCACCCTTTTTTAGTTTGGTTCAATTATTTTTTTGAATAATGGTTAGTAAGAGTTCGGCTAGTATGTAGGTAGTAACCGTGGGACTGGTGGTTGTTCTGTTTGACAGTTAGGACGTGTAGGGCCTCGGTGGTTCAAGCAGGTAAGAGGTTGGGGATTAAGTGATTGAGTTTTTCGATTGAGATCATTTTAATTTCTGTTGACTTGCAATTAATCGAACAATTGTGAACAAAATTAGATTTGGAGTGCTCAAGGGACCGTGTACGCTTTTTCGTAAATAATGTATGTAATCATGACCTTGATTTTAGTAATGACAAAAAGTCAGAATAAGCGAATGTCGACGCCATACGAGCATGGCCGCGCCTATGTATGTAGGCCACGTAACTAAACATGGACAGATGATCAATGAGGCCAGCCATGAGAGATTTCATGGGCTGGGCCATATTGGGCCGTGTGGGCCCATGAGCATGTGGGCCCTACACGAGTAAATCACATGGATGTGTGGAAATGGTTGGGCTAGGCTGTGTAACCCACACGACTAAGGCCATTTTGGGTCGTGTGGGCCTTATGGACGCGAGGGCCCAGATGGGCCCGCATATGGGCCATGGGCCCATTGTCACTATTTGATTGTTAAGGTTGCACGGGTCACCCAAGTCGACTGTGGACCTTCTGTAGGGTCGGTAAGCTCACCTAGAACCCTAATTGACTAAATGACTGTTGTGCCCCTATGTGATTTATGTATGTATATCCATGTATGACTATAGTTTAGTATGTTATTTTTATCTGTACTGAGTACAATATAATAATATGATATGACATGACATGTTTGCTTGATACATTGCATAGGGACGGGTATATTATGATTGGAGGAAGTGTACTGTATTGGTAGCTTTACTGTACCTCACTGATGGCTTTAAGCCGATTATATTACTGGCAGCTCTACTGCAAATACTGTTTAGTGCCGCAACCGGTGCTAATTTGTAAGTGTAGGGATGGGTGGGTGATTTATTCCCCACAGAAGTGCAGGGTTGGACAAGAGATGGTGTATAGGGGTTGGTTGGGTAAACATGCATACTATACACTGCACATTGATTTCTGATACTGTAATGGGCTAAGGCCCTACTACTACTACCATTGTCACTATATTCTACTGAAATGGGCTAAGGCCCAACTGCTACTGTTACTGGTATTACTACTGTAATGGGCCAAGGCCCAATTGATTACTGTTACTGAAAAGGGCTCAAGCCTAGATTGTTATTTGCATGCATATTGATAGTTCGATTGTTTTGGGGATTACACGCTGAGTTTTTGTATACTCACCCCTTTTTGTTTTACTGTCCAGGTAATCCCCAGACATAGAAGGATCGGTGCAACGGAGGACTCAACGGTGGCTACACAACCTAGTCTATTCGATTTAGTATTTAATTATGATTATGAATTTTATTTTGGGTATTTTCTGTATAAGGGCCTCTTTAAATTTTCAGTCTTAATTTGGGATTTTTACTGTTTTAGTTACAATTGTTAGTAGTAAGAATAATTGAGGTTTTGAAAATGAATCAAATGTTTTTATAAAGTAAACACAAGTATGCAACTGTTTTTAAAAGCTTCCGCTATAAAATGATATTTTGAAATTAATAACGTTTTTAAAGTAAATGACTTTTGATAATGACGCAAGTTTTGAAGTGAAACATTACGACTTAGAATCGAAATTAGGAAAGAAAAAGAGGCGAAATAGAAGAAGAAGTTTTAACGACAACATACTTTATGAGAAACACTTCAATATGACATTGCCAGATTCGACCATAGCGTCTAGGTCGGGTTTGGGGTGTTACAAAAGTAGTAAAAGTGGGCTGCATAGGGACCCTATAAAATTTGACACAAGATTTTTTAGGCTAACTAGTGATAATTGTGAGAATTTCGATTTTAGGGACTAATTTGAATAAAAAGTAAAAGTTTAGGGTAAATGTGTAAAATGTCATTAAAGGGTTAATTGCATGAATTTAAGTGTTTTAATATGTTTAATTTGGTTAATTTAATTAAACTATTATATTTAGATCAATAAACAAACTAATCTGATGATAAACGGAGGAAGGAAAAAGTCATCGAGTAATCGTTGTCGAGTATTGTTAGCTATCATGTTTTGGTAAGTTTGTATTACATTTATCTTGTTGTTAATGTCTTAACTTATTTCAAATTGATAGTATGAATTTTGTACAATGTTATGTTCTATTGGATAAATAATGAAATGAAGGAATAGTTGAATATGAATGTCTCAGAGATACAACATAAGCCCGTGTGAACTTGGTGAATAGCTAGGATACAAATAACAGGTCATTAGGGCGTAGTGGGCTTGTACTAGTGTATATTTAGTAGGCTTTGAGCCGGTGTATATTTAGTAGGCTTTGAGCTGGTGTATATTTAGCAGGCTTTATGCCATTGTTGTATTAGTAGGCACTCTGTGTTGGTGTTTTATTTAGCAGGTACTATGCACCGGTGATGGATGTCGTACCGATGGCTTGAGGTCCTACATTTGTTGCGTATTCTTGAAGCTTGTGTGAGTAGCATCACATATCAGTTAATGTAATTATGTTAGCTCGTATGAGAATTACCCTCCCATATATCCGAAGTTGATTTACTATTGTTCTCCGAGCAAAACAATTAACTAATACAATGGAAATGGTATAAGACGATGTGATGATTTATATATTGATACACAATTATTTGACGTTGTGTTTGATGATATGAATCATCCAGGTTTAATTATTTTGAGTAGTTGGATTGATGGAATACGATAAAGGAATTGTTAGTTTCATTGTTATCTACGATTTATATTTAAATTGACAGGTACAATATGTTTGATTTTACAAACTTAGTAAGCTTATTTTACAAACTTAGTAAGCTTATTTGAAAACTTACTTTATTTGGTTTTATTTCTTTGTAGATTGTCAGACTTTTACTGTTGATTGGAACATCGTTAGAGATCGCACTCTCCAGAAATTCATTCAATAGTTATTCGTTAATTTTGGCTTGGTTATCAGTGGCATGTAAATAGGGTTTTGGTTATGTAAATTATAAGCATTTTGGTTACATGTGCACTTAAAACTATGGTGTATGTGTTGGTGTAAATTCTAGTTGGTAAATGGTTTGGTTATGGTTGTTATGGTGGATGCATATGGTGATATCTAGATGCATTCTAATGGTTGTTTTGGTATGTTTAGGTTAATATGCAATTTGGAATGTTTGAAGTTTGATGAATGGTCAAATTGGTTATATTAGGTTATGCATTTGGAATAAGGTATTTGAACATTTAAAGGTTTTGTTTATGGATGAACTTTGATATTTGCTATCTAAAGTTTAAAGGATGTTTGAATGAAACCAAATTGTGTACATGTTTTGATTGAATGATTATTGTATATATGTTTGAATTGTGGTGTCAATGAGGGCATATTGGTTAGGCACTTAGGTTGATTGTGAATTGGTATGTTTTGGCTTGTTTAGGCACATTTTGGATAGATTTGATTGTGTAATATCCCATTTTTCAATGATATCAGAAATAGTGGTTTTGGGACCATAATTCCGATATGTGAAGTCATATTTTATTATTTAATTGATGTTTATTAAGTTACATTAGGGTTGTATTAAATTTTGGTAAGAAAATTTTAATGTTTAGTTAGTTAATTGAATAAAAGGGCTAAATTGTGGAAGACACAAAACTTAGTAATTATTGAATTGCATTGACTTGATAGTTTAACTATTTAATGGAAGAGAGCTTAAGAAATAATTAAGCCGTAAAGTTAATAGGTGGACGGTTATGGGCTTATTAATTGTTAAAATTTTAAGTTTAGAACTAAGGATAAGATTGTAATTATAAAGTAACTAAAAGAAACAAAATACAAATGATCAATCATCATCTTTCTCTAGTAGCAACCAAAATTGGGGAGGGGTTAAAACACCATTTTTCTCAAGCTTGAGGTTCAGCCATAGCTATTTGGTTGCATGTAAGCTCATTTTAAATCTGTTTTTAATAATTTTTATGTTTTTGAGATCGTTACAATTAGGTTTATCTAACCTGAACCTTTGTTTTTGAAACTGTTAAAAATTTTAAATGTTTTCATTGATGAATATTGATTGTTCTTGATGTTAATAATGAGTTTGAAGTCTTGGTTGTGATTTTGGATTGTTTTGTACAGTGATTTTTGTTAGTTTTTAGTTAAAGAATTAAATTGTTAAAATGTTAAAAATCTCATGGTATAATTCTGAAATAGTTATATTTTAGGGACTTTTTTGTCGCCTTAAATATTTGGCTATATGTGGTTATTTTCAAAAGTGGCTAATTTGATGATTTTCGGTATAAGGGACTAAATCGCATAAAGTGTAAAAGTTAAGGGCAATTGTGTAATTTTTGTACATAGAAGGGTGAAAATTTTAGAATTTATTAATATATGAAATTTAAGCTAATAAATGAAATAAATTATATTTTAGATCAAGATTTTGTTAATATACAGGGAAAAGGAAAAGTAATGGAACAATCCTTCAACTTCTGTAATTGCTACAATTTAACCCAAGTAAGTTCATAGTATTTCAATATGTAAATGTAATTTGCTAGTGAAATATATTCATGTTCTTTAATTAATTGATGAATATATGTAAGTAGGTGAATTTAGTTTGGATAATTATATATAACTATGAATGTTACAAATATTTTGTATCTATGAAATTGATAGAGAATATTATAGTGTTTCTCTTGGAACAATGTTAAAGTTATATCAGAATGAAATAAATTTAAGTGTGTATTCAGAAATGAAGAAAATGTTACTAAATGCACATGTGCCCTTGTTTGTACTTCGGTACCCCTGAATGCACATGTGTGCTCCTGTTTGTACTTTAGTACCCCTAAACGTAGATACGTGCTTCTATTTGTACTTCGGTACCCCTGAATGCACATGCATGCTGTAAATGCACTTTAGTACCTTGGTGTTGCATCATTGATGCCCCTGAAAATGGAGTATTAACCTATTGTATAAATCGATTTTAATTAATTTAAAGTAAAAGTTATACTATGACCTTACTAGGCCATGTAAGCTTATGGTCTTTCTTATGTTATTTTGTAGATAATCGTTGCTGACCGTTTGTAAGGATCAGCCACAAAGCTCACACTATCTAGTCATTTTTGGTAGTTTTTGTATCTCTTTTTGGGTTGTGGCATGTATATATAGGTTTTGTTTGTAAGTTGTTAATGTTAATGGTAATGGATAATTAAGAAGATTTGTTAGCTTTTTTTGAGTATGTTTTATAATGTTAGAATATGAAATCTTATGTATAAATGGAAATCCTAATGTTTATTTGGTAAAGTTTGTAGCATGTTCAAAATGTAATAATAATAATAATATAGTTAGTTTTGGGAGCTTAAATTGGAAATTGGTATTAGACAAAATCTTGTTAGGTTATTTGCATGTTTAGTTATGAATGGAGGTGCCTATGAATGGTACATTGGTTAAAATCTTTAGGTTGATTGTTTTGACATGTTTAAGAGTGTATTAATAGTGTTTTGATCATACAAATGTATGTGTTAGTGGTGTACCTTGTTGGGCAAGATTTGGTATTGAATTGACTTGAATTAGGGGTTAAATAGTGAGTACACGGACTAGGACATGGGCTGTCACACATGGTCACCCCACACGGCTGTGTGTGCTTCATATTTTAGGTGCAGGTCTCACATGGTTTGAGACACTATTTGAAACACGACCGTGTGTG
Organism: Gossypium stocksii; assembly: GCA_020496765.1. NCBI lineage: Eukaryota > Viridiplantae > Streptophyta > Magnoliopsida > Malvales > Malvaceae > Gossypium > Gossypium stocksii. The sequence continues at coordinate 41,303,335 of CM035623.1, forward strand.
CCAAGTTAATGAGTTACATGGTTAGACACACGAGCTGGGACACGATCGTGTGTCCTTATTTCAAATGCTCACATGGTCTAAGCTATGTTACACGGCCTAGCCACATAGCCGTGTTGTAACACCCCAAACCCGGCCTGGACGTTACGGCCAAGTCTGATGTGTCACATGGAAGTGTTGTTTTTTTTTTTTTTCCAAATCGTGCTTTCATTGAAAACCCTTAAAGTTTAAAAAAAAACTCATACCGTTAAACTTGTATAAAACCTTAGCTTGTCTTTTTCCAAAACGTGATTCATTGAAATAATCATCCCTTTGCAAACATCATTAAAACCTTTGTAAAAGTTTTATGAAAGCTTATAAACCCTTGTAGTTTGCAAAAACATGTTATTTTAAAGACAGATCAAATATCAAAAAATCAGATTTGTAACCTTTATAAAACGTGTTATCTTGAAAACGGTTTTAGGTATCAAATAAATTTGACCTTTTTCATTAAGACTTAAAGTGAATGGAAGCTGGGCACCAGGTAGGATTCCAGAAAAGAGGAGGTGAGTCGAATAGACTGCTTAAGTACCAAGCTCTTCTTGGATCCACTCCTAGACATGCGCACGACCATTGCCACACTTAGTAAGGAAGCTAATATTTATTTACGAGAACATTTAAAATTGCGAAAGCTTTGCTTGATTATCAAGTTATTCTGAAAACAAGTATTTTTATAAAAACCGCGTTTTAAAATCATTTACTTTCAACTCGATTTAAATAATATCCTACGTAAGCTAAAACCAATTTAAATAAGTAAAGAATAAAAACCCAAAGTAAAATAATTAAAGAGGCCCTTTTTACAACCCCAAAACCAGAAATAAATAATTAAATCTAAATTCAAATAGGTAACTTAATTAGAAATCCAATAGTCCAGTCCATGTGGCCACTCTGAATCCCTCCCAGCTCCAAGTCCACCAATCTAAGGCTCACCTGCAAGGATGGAAGGAAAAAGGGTGAGTTTGGAAAACTCAGTGTGCAACAAGCCACTTACAGAGCCCAAATCAATATCAGCATACTAGGCCTAAGCCCCTAAATCAGTCTCAACATATAACTGGGCCGAAGCCTTTCCATTTAACAGTTACTGGGCCGAAGCCTTTCATAAATCATATCACTGGGCCGAAGCCTTTTCTGTAAACGGTATGGCCGAAAGGCCAATTTTAACACCACATGTAATATCAGTGTATGTATGCAAAGCCCATTTCAATATCATATATAATGTCAATGTATGTATGCAAAAACCCGTTTGGGGAGACTACTCAACCCACCATCCTCTACTCTCCACCCATACCAACCAAACTCTCCATGTGGGGAATAACTCAACCCACCCAGCCAAACTCTCCACTGGCAGCATAGCTGCTTAATCATATAACTGGAGGCCAAGCCTCTTTTAATAACTGGGGCAAAAGCCCTTTTCGGTAAACTGGGGCAAAGCCCTTTATCACTTCCTCCATCATATAATAACCCAACCCATGCATTTAATGTGTAAAACATGGCATATCGTATACATGTCATAGCATATCATGTACATATCATGTGCATATCATGTCATAGCATGTAAAATCACAATATCACAATCACCATATTCAGAATAAAACCCTAGGGGTATAATAGACATTTTCACCTAGGGGCAAAATAGACATTTTCATGTTTTAAGGGTAATTACGCAATTTTATCCATTATTAGGGTTTTCCATGCTTATTCATCAATTCCAAATGTTTCAACAGCAATTTTAGCCTATTTTAGTACAACCGAGTTATGGGCCAAAAAACCCCTAATGGCCCTATGTAGCTAATTCAGTCGTCTAAGCCCACTTAGTCCAAATCCTACAATTATCTACTTATTTAACTAGTTTTAAGCCTATAGTGTATTAAGAAATGTCTATGGCTCATTTTTACCCATATGGGCCCGTAAGCCTATTGTGCCCAATTTCAGCCCATCGAGGCCCAACTTACCATCATGTACAAAATCATGCACTTATCTGTTCCATCGATCCACAGACCGATCTTATCACGTTTTTCACATCTAAAACCACTCGCAATTCCACCAGTTCCAGAAATGCCAAAACTTCGGTATTTCTGGCTTTTCAGCAAATATCAATCCAAGCTACTAGAGGGTTTGTTACACACCTTATTACGACAAACGATGACGAGATCTGTTCCAACTCAATCCTACATTCATTTAAATTACATTAATATCTAAAATCAAAATCAAATGCTCACTATTATCACAATATACATATTCGGCCAACCTCCTAAAAATGGTCTAACTCACTTACCTTATCAATCTTTAACTCTTAGATCCAAATCCAAATCGCCTTGAAACCGTTGATCTTGTTAGCCTCCAAATAAATCCTGATCGCTAGCCTTCGATTCGCACATAGAAAACCAAATAAAAATACTTAATTCAATCTTGACCAAAAATCGATAGTCTCCCTAAAGTATTTAGGAATTTTCAACTTATTCTCGAATCACTAAATAAATAAAATAAAATAAAATAAGATTTGAATACTTACCAAAGACGTTCTTGTCAGAAACGTTTCCAACACTTTTTCCAAATCGTAGATCCACAGTAGATCCAACTCAAAACGCCAGTATAGGATAAATCTAAAGTTTAATTCTCAAATCACTAACATATGGAGGTTTCGGCTTTTAAGACCATTCGACTATGGAGGTTGAATGAAACTGGTTTTATGATTGGAGAAAAGAAAAGATAGAAAAGCAAGAGTTGATTCGGCTTTGAATGAACAAGAAATTCGAAGAGAAAATGAGCAAAAGAAAATATAAAGTGAGAATAATAGAATAACACAAGAACCGACAGGAGGAAGAATAAAATCCAATCGGCTAACCCCAAAACTAAAGAAGAAATTAAATCATGAAAGCAAAGTAACAAGATAATTCGGCACTCAAAATCCCCCTAGCCGAATGGTGTAATTTGGCATAAAAATAAAAGATTTCCTTCCTCAATCACATACCATGCCTTGCTCCTTAATTTATGCTAACTACCGAATTTAAATTCTATCAAAATAAATTTGAATTGCTTCAAATTCTCCCTTGATTTAAGCTAAAAACAAAAGTTTGAATTTAATTCAAACTTTTCCCCACCGATTGGCAGCTTATCCACCGCTTGCACAGCAAGTCTCCCGCACAGCACGCGGCTAGGAAACACCCCAGCCCCGCACGGGATGCTGTTCGAACCAGGGACCTCCCGATTGCCCAGCACGCTGCTGGCCACTAGGACGCACCTTCCTCCTTGACATAATAGCGTTACGTTTAAATTTAAACCTTACCTGCTGCAGTTCCCGCTTCTTTAAAAAGAAAACAAAATTCCGCCAACGCTTGGACTCGAACTCGCACCCCCTCGGTCCTTCTAACGCGCTGCTGCCACTGCGCCCAAGGCGTTCGCTGTATTAGTCTCTGCTCACAACTTTACTTAAACCTTATCTAGCCGCAACCCTGCTTACTAAATAGAAATAAAACCCACCTGTGCGCATGCTGGGAGTCGAACCTCTGCTCCCTTCCTACTGCTTAACACGCCTAACCACTGGGCCAATCTCCTCCTTATGTCCTGTTTTAACCCAACTATTTAATACCCCTTATGCCCGGATTCCTCTATTAAGAAAAATTAAAATTTTTAAGTAAAACAAATAATAATAATATCAATAATAATAAATATATTTTTATCTAATAAAAATTTCGAATATTAATACCGTAAATAATAATATTTTTTTCAAATACAGTAAAAATTTTATCTCATAATAATTATTATAATTTCCATAAATTAGTAAAAATAAATACAGTAAAAATGTTTGATAATTTAATTCAAACATTAAATTAACAACAATAATTATCTAATAATACATAAAAATAATAATTTATCATTTTCATAGAAATTTAAAAACATCAATAGATATAGTAAGAATTTAAAATATCAGTAATAATAAATTTAGTAAGAATTTTCTAATAGTAATTCAAAATATATATATATATATATATATATATTTTTAAAAATTTCTCAATTACTCAGGTTTCCATTTATTCAACCCAGACTTCAAAACCCAATTCTTCTAAGCCCAAATTCAGGGTGTTACACGTGTGACCCTTACTTTTCAATTTTTTCTAAAATTTTCTGTTTTGTTTTGATTTAATCTTGAATTGTTCCTAAACTATTTTTAGGGCTCTATAAGCCCAATTTAAAGCCCATAATTGTATTCATAGCATGAATATATATTGTTTGTTATATGTTTATAAATTAATTGTTTAACTGTTCTAAAATAAAGTGAAATGTTCTGTTTTAATCGGTAACACTCTATAACCTTAATCCAACAACAGAGACGAGATAGAGGTGTTACAGATTGTTGGTTATTGCATAGCTTGGAGCCCAAGCATTTGGATGTGAAATGGCATGATTTTGAAGGTAATTTTTGGCACACACAGGTTGCCACATGGTTGTGTGCCCTGCACGGTCATGTGACACGACCGTGTGATTTTTTAATTTTTGGTGCAGAATTCACGACACGGTCTCAGAGAGTTACACAACTATGTGAACCTATTTTTGAATTGTACACGGTTTAAGAACACAGGCATGTAGAATAACCATACGACCATGCTTATAGCCACACTGGCTGGCCTCTTTCACACGGCCGTGTGACCCCTATTTGTACATTTTACTTAAATTTTTGTAGAAGTTTCAATTTAACCCAAAATTTTCCCTATTTATTTTAAATGTTTTGTAAGCTTGATTTAGGTCTCAAATTGATTGTAAAGGATGGAAATGAGTATACATTATTTATTTGGTTGTTATTTAATAGAAGTTATAGAAAATATTTAAGATTTGTTATTGTAACACTTTATAGCTCGAATCGGCCGACTAGACCGAGATAGGGTGTTACATTTAACCCAACACTTTATAATTTAAATCCAACCGAATACATGTTTTTATATTTCTATTTAAATAATATTATTTATCACCTTATTCAAAAAGAACTCTTTTATTGCATATCTATGGTCGCAACACTACAAGTTAGAGATCTCAATGCTGCGACATTTGCTTCTAGAGGTTGTGGCATTGGCTTTGATCAAGGCAACTCCTTGGTAAGTCAAAAAGGTAGTGGTTGCGACACTAGCTTGATCAAGGTCACAACATTGTAAGTCAGAAGGGTGTGGGTTGCGACACCCAAGTTTATGGTTGCAACCTTGAGCTCCATTCCTCGCTTCCTTCTATTTACCTCTTCCATTGAGTCCTAAAATGACCTTAGCACATAATTAAGCTCAAATTTTTAAGGTAAATCATATATTTATTAAAAAATATAAAGAAAACATGCTTGAAAACACAATTGAACTAAATCCGAGCAATAGTGCGTAAAACTAATAAAAAGACTCTAAAAGATGCTTAAAAATGAGTTCATTAAGTGTGAAAGGAGCTTAATTTATCATATCAAACTATGACATATCATATATACTTGTATACATTTGCACATCATCTCAACACAATTCATGATAATATTACAACTTACATCATGGAATTATATAATTTTATATAAACAAGTGTAGTAACTTATCAATCAATCCCCAATTCAACTATGGTATAAATAACATTCACCTACCTTAATCATTAAGAATACCTTAGAATTAACACTTGAAATTCAACAAATCATGTAATGAAGACATATTAAGTTAGCACAAATTAATTAGCTATTCATTGGTCACCTTTTCTTTCCCATTCTCCTTTGAGTTCCCAACGTAGTCTTTAGCTACGTATGAAAATTTCAATACAAGAACAATGTCAGTTGCTCATCATCAAGCATATATAACTTGTAATTAAAACATGTTATGCATATTATCACTTAGGTCCCTTATGATCCTAATGTCCCAAATTCTCGCATCTTTCAACTCTCCCGATCGAATCAAAATCTGACTTCATAACAAACTTTAGGGGCCTCAAACTATCAATCCATAAAATTCAACCTCAAATTTCTTATCTCTTACAAATAGGTCACTAAGAACTCATTAATGGCTTCCTTTAATAACACTTAATCAAACTCTACCTCAACATTTGAAACACCCTAACCCGTATTCGTCACCGAAATAGGGTTACAGAGTATTACTATAAAAACGTTAACTTAAAATCATTCATTTCTAAACATTTCATAAATTATAGCATAGTCCATTCAAATACATGCATATCATCCCTTATTCGAGCCCTCAAGGCCTTAAAATCACTTTAAAAATGACTCGGGACTAAATTGGGAACATATGAAACCATAAGGAAAAAGTTGGAAAAATTCACACAACAGGGATCACATTGCAGTGTGGCCAGGCCGTGTAACATTTGAAATAGGGACACACGGTCATGCCCCAGCCCATGTCCGTGCCCATGTAACTCTCTGACTTGGACCGCATGGCGAAGCCACACGCCCGTGTGCCAGGCCGTGTAACCTTCTAAATGCAACCATTAATACCTACAGGGGACACACGGCCGTGTTACATGGCCATGTGTCACACACGTATGAGACACACGCCCGTGTCTTAGGCCGTATAGACTAGGAATAGGCTAAATTTGAGCCATTTCTTTCACCCAATTCAAGCACACCCTTACAAGCCATTTCACATATGGCTAAGGTATCAAAATATACCATGCAAGAGAAATTCCAAAACAAAGCTCCCCCCTTCAACAATGGAGCATTAGGCCATTCAATAAGAAATTAGAAAAGATGATAACATTTAATTAGTTTATTTTAGGTTTAATTTACATATTTACCATATTACCCTTTAAAATCATCATAATTTCATTAATACCTTACCCATAAATATCCACTAACCCTTTAAATGGTCAATTTACCATTCAAGTCCATCTACTTTCATTTCCATAGCCATTTGACTGCTTTAACTAATAGAATTCAATTTTTACACTTTTTATGATTTAGTCCTTTTCATTTAAGTAACCATTTAAACGTCAAAATTTCTTAACGAAACTTTAATAAAACCTTAATAACGTTATAAATATTTACAGCTTGATTTATAGAAATGAGGTCCCGATACCCCATTTTCTAAAACCATTTGACTTTAAGGTCATACCACTTGAACCTAATTGTTCTTCCTTTTAACAAAAATCATTAATTCAAATTTTATCAATACACGATATAATATTCATAAATATTAAATAATAATATTTACAGACTCACACGTCAAATTTGTGGCCTCAAAATCACTATTCCGACACTTCAGTGAAATGGGCTATTACAACATTATCCACTTTAATTCTAGTATATTTCTCACATAAACTAAGCTTAAAAACTAAATATTTCATGGTTTCAAGCTCAATTTCTTTATGTTCTCATTAATGTCAACTTGAGCTAATTTCCACAACAACAAAATTTAACTATTGGGTTGGTTATATCAAGCTTCCTAGGTTAAGAATCCATGAAAACTATTGAAGAAATAGTTTGTTTACCTTTGAATTAATGGTTGATTATGGAGGAAGAAAACTTGGTTTTTTCTTACTTCTAGTTTCAGTTTGGAAATGATGAAGAAGAAAAATTATATTTGTTTTCTCTTCCAAGTTACCAAATTATACATGCATGCAATGAACATTTATTTCACGAATTAGCCTTAAATCTAATGGCAATTATTTCATCTTACATAAGTGAATGGAAATGAATAGAAAAAGATGAAGTTAGGCTACTAATCAAACTTTAATTATGGTCAAGTTGCTTTTAGGTCCTTGGCATAATTACCACTTAAGCGCTTGCCTAAACTTTATTCAAATTCTTCTATTTTTCTCACTTCACAATTTAGTTATTGTACTAATTTAAAAGCTTAGCTACCTTACTCACTTAGCAATTCGATCTTTGGTGGTCACTAAACTAACTATAAATATGACAAAGGCAAGTGCACCTATCGAACAATACTATAGTTATGGTGAGTAAGAAATATCATATTCATGAGGACTAAAAGTACTAATAATTACTGTTTTTCTATTATTTAGCTGAAAAATTGGAGTGGTTGTTTTTAATATAAATTTACTAATCTAATTTATCTAGTAACTTAACAGAGAATGAAATAGGAAAATAATCAAAGATAACCAATGAGATAGATAATACCCAGGAAAGAATCCACCTAGACTTCACCTATTATTATAAATCTGAATTAAATGATTTACTCACTTATCTCTTCATCCATAGAAATCCTTAAATTATATTAATATCTCTTTTGAGAGTAAGAACAATTGACTCTAGGTTGATTAATTGAAATCTCTTTTTAATTAAAACCCTTATCTTCGCATTAACTCGATCTATGGATTCTCCTATTAGATTTGACTCTAATCTGGTAGATTTATGTCGTCCTATTTCTAGGATTGCATGCAACTCCACTCAATTATGCTAGATCTACTTTTAAACAGGGACTTTTGTTCCACTGAAACAAGCACATTAAACATGAATTAATATCCCAAAAATATTACAACACAAAATAAGCATACATAATTGAGAACAGGAATCAAGTATTTATTGCGTAAAAACATAAATTAAATAATAAGATTCATCATAGGTTTCATTCTCCCTAGGTATCTAGGGAATTTAGTTCATAATCCTGAATAGAAAATCTCAAAGTTAGGATAACCACAAGACATAAAGAAACTCAATAAAACTTCGCAAGAAATTAAATAGAGATCTTCAATCTTGAGGAGGTTCCACTTTCGAGTTGATTTCAATGGTGTTCTTTGAGTGTTTTCTTCGATCTCCTCTGATTCTGCCGTAGTTCTTCTTCTTATTGGTATTTATAGACTTTAAAATGCTCAAAAAGCCTAAATGTAATGCCCTAAATTTTAGGGTTCTGTGATTTTTGCTTAATTTAATAATTGCATATTTGACTAAGTTAAATTGAGGGTTTGAGTGTGTTTGGAAGGCCTCTGGAAGGCCTGGGTTTAAGCCAAGACTTTATTAAAATTTTCATTCTGGGCTTAAGGGAGTGTGAGTGTTGGTTCGTAGGGTTTATGTGTAGTTGTTGGAATGTTATGTCACAAAAGGGCTTGTGGCAAAGTGGCAAGCGCTACATGTGGGTATATGGTGGTGTCATTGACAAGGGGATCTAAGGTTCAAATCCTCTTGTAGGCGAATATGTTTATTTTGCTGGAAGTAGGCGACAAGAATTTCAAATAAATTCAAACTCTGGAAAGTGGTAGAGGCTGGGTAAGAGAAGACTTGGTCATGGTAATTTGAATTGAATTCAAATGTGGAGGTTGAGTAAATCAAGGAGTAGGATAAGAAGTTGATCAAGGAGTGGCCGGTTGGGGGACTTTGGGGTTGCAAATCTGGCTAGGGACTTTTGGGGTAGCATTTTTGGCATTTTGGGAGGGGACCTTGGGATCTTGTTGCCGATTTCTTCTTTTATGCTTTTGGTATTTATATTTTCGGTCAATTTACCTTAGTGCCGAATAGGTAGGTTGTAGGGTGCCTTTTTGTTTGATTTTCTTTTCTTTCCTCCTTCTTCCATTTTGTTCAAAAGCTGAAGGTCTCTAAGCTCACAATCTCCCCTTGGCCGAATGGTACATGAACCGAAAGTCCCTATTTCTTCTTCTTCCCTAATAGCCAAACCTTTGCTTCTCCTTTTTGGGCAAACAATCAAAAGCTGAAACCTATATCTTCATGCTATTCGAATACTTTCTGTCATCTCTTCTAAAACCTGAATATCTTCTTGCTTCCTTTTGCAAAGATTCCTCTTCTGTTCTTTATTACTCTTCCAACCCCCTCCACCTATTCTTCTCCTTCTCCTAAAACTTATACTTAACTGATTGTTCATCATCATCTATTCATTCTTTCTTATATATCCACTTATCCGAACATTTTGGATCTTACCCCCTGAGTTCGAGCTGATCTATAAAAGATCAGGGTTTAGATTAAAGGAGGGTGACTTCTTATGGTAACAATCCAGTCAAGCAAACTTCTGGGTAAGGGTCCTATTCTCTATTCTTTATTCTTTACTTGTATGCGATTCTTGAAAAGCCGAAACCTCCCTCTATCTTTCTTTTTTAATCGGCTTTGATCTTCTCTTTGGAAACTAATTTAGAGTTCTCCCTTTTCTTGTATTCCGTAGTGGTTCATAGCAGTTGTTTTGGTAAAGGCAAAGGTGGAGTGGTGATTAACAATAGCAAGGCAGATTAGATCTAGTGGCTTGGTTTCAGCAAAGGTAAGTAAATATTGATTTGGTTAGTAATGGCCGAATATGTAAGGGTAGAGTAACGTTGGTTTCAATTGGATTTTGGATTAATGTTATGGTTGGATTGTGTAGGTTGATCATTGGTGGGGATCGCGCGACTTAGTTCGTAACTAGGTGTGTAACTACACCCTCTGTAATGTAAACCGGCAAAAGCTAAAAAGCGGAAATGCCAGAATGCCAGCATTTCAAGGCCCCATTGGCGTGCGAACGCTTGTGGGCCGACCTAAACCCACAGTGATGCATTTTGGACTAAGGAGATCAAATTGCGCTATGTCGCGCAGTCAGACCGTTTTGGGCTTCGATAGGCCGAAACGGGTCCAATGGGCCTACAGGCCCGATTGAGGCAAAATTTGGGAAAGTAACTAATAACACGCTAGATGGTAAAATCTGTAAATCTGGACATAAAGCTAGGCTTAATGGGCTATACGAACGAGTGGGGCTGCACAGGCCCAATAGGGGATGCCGGGCCGATAGACACTTTTGACTTAAATTACGAAACAAGGTTGCGTAGGGCAATGTAGACCTGCCAGAGGGTTGTATTTGGTAATAAAACACTTAGACTTGACAGGATGACAGAAATACCCCTAAAGGGTAAAATTACCAATTTACCGCTGATCCATAAAAAACTATTATACGCCTAGAAGTTAGATTAATGATTTTGCATGATTAAATCTATATCTATTAATCTGTAAGCATGATATGATCTGTTTTATGAATCTGCATAGGGTTGGGATTATTACGGAGGAAGTTCTATTACAGTGGCTTTGCCACATAATTCTGTTAACAGTGGCTTTGCCACATATTCTGATTCTGGTTGCTCCACCACAATATTCTGTTATTAGCAGCATGGCTGCATATTGGTGTATGGGATGGGTGGGTTGAGTTATTCCCCACATGGCGTGATGGCTGGTACGGCTGGTGTGATGGCTGGCTTGGGTGGGATTTGCATAATATATGTTTTGTATCTGTTATGGGCTTAGGCCGATTTGTTTCTATTTTGGGCCTGGCCCATTCTGTTCTGTTGGGAAGTTGCACACTGAGTTTTCACAAACTCACTCCTTTAATTTTTAACATGTGCAGGTAACCCTCAGACTTAGTGGATTTGGCGCCGTGATAGACTCGAGGAGGCCACATGATTTTCACTCATTTTCTGCATCAGTTGAACTTCCACTATTTGCATTTTTATTTCCGTTTTCTATTTTGGTTTAAGTGATGTAATAAGGCCATTATGGGGTTTTAACTTTTATTTGGTTACTTACTTATTTCGAACGGATATCATATGAAATTGGTTAATTAATCAAAACTGGGCTATTAAAAATTGATAACAAAAGTTTTGAAAGAGAAACCATGCCCTTTGTTCTTCACTCACTTACAACAACTTTAAGCATAACCAAAACCCAATGCGGTAACTTAACCTGGTAACATTTTCCAAACTAAAGCAACGGTTTTTATATAAACCTAACCGTGGTTTCCAAACTAAACGAACTCGGTTTAAACAAGGACTAAACTTTTCTTAAATTATCTAGACTGTTTCCAAAGTCATCACCATGTGACCCTCCAGATTCGGGCATAACGTCTGGGCTGGGTTTGGGGTGTTACACTAAAAATTAGGTTTTTCCGTGGATCTAGGAAGCAGATTGCTAAGTTGACACAGGTTGGCAAATGGGCGTGTAGCCAACTCGTGTGGAAATGCCCAAGCCATGTGGATCTTGGAAATAGCTCTATTTGTCTAATTTTGGCTCATTTTCTTGCTCTTTTCACTCCCAAATGCTCTCATAAGTATAGAAACATGAATTTAAAGGATTAAAAGCATCAAATTCACTAATTTACATAATTAATCGTCCAAAAATGCATTAAGAATGAGATTAAAATATTACAGCTTATCAAATATCCCCATACTTAAGCGTTTGCTTGTCCTCAAGCAAAATCCTCAACTCACATTAAAAATAATATTTCTCAACTTGTAATTCCCATGAATAATGTTTCAAAATAATTTATAAATAATCATGTATTGACAATTCAACTAAAAGAGCACTAAAGTCTAAACAATCTAAGCTAAAATTTTTAAACACGAAAGCATAAGTGTCTCCCATTATCTAAGTAATTACTTTTAATTCAAAATCGACAAGAATCGACATCCTCACTAAAGATTCACTGAAATCACTCAGAGTGTTTAAGGTTCAAGAATAAGCACTCAATAATTAAACATGAAAAGTCATTACCATAGGCTTGCATGAAAATCAAATCTCCACCACTATAAAATGATATGATACACAAATCAAAAGGTCATTAAGAGGTTGTAATGGGGCTTAGGTTAAGGATATGGAGAAAGGATGAAAAGGATGGTTAAAATCGAGATCGAATTGATAAATTACCAAACTAGAAAAATAACAATTGTTGAATTAAAAACAAGTGCATAAATCAAGAACTATTCAAGAATAAGAAAACGAGCTTCTTCTCAAAATATGAATTTAACTGATCAAGCTCAATCATAGAACTAAATAATAATCAATATATATATGTATATTCTTTTGATTTCTTTTTCTTTCTTTTTTTAACAATAAGAAATAATTTAGCAAATTAAATAACATAGAATAGTTAGGCAACTAACTAAATCAAATCTTGACAAAGAGGGAGTCAATAAAATAGGAAAAATTCTCAACGAACAAAAAATAAGTTATAGGTTAACATTAATGAGTAAATTCAGAAACGGTGTGTTAGGCTCAATGGGGTTCACTAAGGGTTAACTAAAATAGTAGGCTTTTTATGGGGTAAGTGGGTTAAAACCTAAGTGTCTTTATCATCTCAGTATATCAAATCAAAGGTGTGGTCTTGACATGTATAATCGAAGCAAGTTCTAAAATAACAAATCAAATTGACACATTCATAACCAATAATAAAATGAGCAAGATAAATGTATGCTCTAAAGGCTCAAAATCTTGCAAAAATTTATGGTTTTTGATGTCAAACTTGCAAATCTCAAACTTCAAGGTAATACTTCAATTTAGGGAAACAACCTAAAATTTTTTTATTATTGAAAAATAACTTATCATGCTTGATTCTCTCATGTCTTAAAGTTTAAATCAACCAATACACAATTATCTACAAATTAATCCAAAACACATCAATAAAAAATCTCAAATCAATAAAAATTCATTTTAATGAAAATATGAGAAATTACTTAAACACAAGGCACAATTCAGGGATTTTCTAATAATTATAAAAATAACCTCCCCGTAACATTGTCCTCAATGTACAAACATATATAATCACAGTATAAATAGAATATCATAAGAGAGGGAGAAAACAAAAACTGCCCTGAATATTGAATGAAATTGCCAGAATAGTGAAAAGCGGAATTGTAGATAAATCAAGATGTAGTGCATGATTCGGAGCAAAACAATAAGAAGATAAACACAAAATAGTGAAGAAGATTAATGGTTTATAGCTTGAGTAGAAACAACCATAAAAATATAGTTCAAAAGATAATAATTAAAAGAAGTACAAGAAAATAAAAAAAAATAAAACGACTAAAAAATAGAAAAAAACATAAAATAAAATAAAATAAAATCAATGATTCTCATCGTCGGAGGCATCAGTAGGGTGAGTCACCGGTGTCGAAGAAGAGATGTGGAGGTGCTAACAGATCTGCTGCAATGTCGCGTCAATATTATCAAACCTCTGAAAGCAGTGCTATTCGAAATGAGTGAACCGCTTAGAGAGATCCTCTAATGTAGTAGCAGAAGAAACAAGACGGTGACTCAAAGGTGACGATGAGGTGGGTCCTCGTGATGGAAAGGAACATCATCAATGAAGTTATCGGTTCATTCTAAAAGTCAGAATGAAATAATCGATATTGAGGAGGATCTACTCCATGAAGTCGCTTGACCATCCTCATATGGGTTATGCTCAAAGTCCCTTGTGGAGACATCTAGCCGGTGAGTGTAAGCATGCAGGATTGCTCCGGTGTGTTAAGGAAACCAAAGTATCGAGCGAGTCAAGTCACATAAGGGCCTAAACAGAAAGGACCCTTCTTGTTGCGGTTTGTCTGATGGCGGTAGGTGAGGGTAATGAAGTATGCTAAATAAAAAATATGCCCAACTCCATAAAAGATATGCATCGATAGTATTGACGATTCCGTTGCTCTCTCTCCTACCGATCAAAGTATGAGTTAAAAGGACATGAATATAATGTAAAGCCGGAGGGAGAGAAGTTGCCTTCGAGCGACTCACGTCATAAGATATTGTACTCACTGTAAGATCTACCCAACAACAAGATGACGAATAATGGATATGCTGATGTAGGTGGAGGAAGTTCTCTACACTCATAAACTCCTCAGTGTGGAGTCCCAAAGTAGCGCCAAACTCAAGGACACTCATATGGCGTACCAGGCCACTGTGTCAGAAGTGATGGTGCCTGGCTCGTCATGAGTCGTCATCACATGCTGGAGAGTAAATGTAGAGCACAACTCTAAAGTCAGCTCCACTTATGTGGGCTCGATGATAGCGAAGAACCGGTCCCACGGGGCTATGGCAATAAAGGCACATGCATGATCAGCTAAATGAACCTGCTCTAAAGCTGCCCAATCAATACATCGGCAGAAGTCGAAGTAGCTGACATAAATCCTCATTGGGAACTGCTGAAAATCAAATATAGGGGTGGCAGGCCTCGGCAGAAGCGCTTGAAGAGGAGGTCGCACCAGGGGTCTTTTGCTTTTTCGAAGCGGCGACGTCAACTTTGGACTTGCTGCAAGTGTTCGTCATGGTGTGCCTGAAAAAATAAAAGAATTCAATCAATAAATAAAGCATCACGAAATAAGTAAACAACGGGCTGAGAAGGCAGAATCCAAGTGGTCAAAATAGGAATCTAATCCTAAAATAATATGTACGAACACCTAATCATTCAAAAACCATGAACTTGAGTTAGGAAGATTCCAACTAGAAATAACAAAGATCATAATGAAGGAATAAATAAAAACAAAAAAATGAGAAACTAAAAGACAATAATAATAAATGAAGCATTAAAACAAATAATAATGATAATAAACGGATGATAATAACATTAAGAAGAAATAATAAGAATAATAATCACAATAAGAAAATAGAACAACAGATACTAATGACAAATATAACAATAATAATAAGAATGCATAAATGAAAATTAACAAATACTAGAAAAAGAAAAAATAATAAAAATAAAGAAATAAAGAAAGAAGCAATATAATATTTGAATAATCAATATAATATTTGAATAATTAAATAATAAAGAAAAGGTGGGAAAGACAAATAGTGGGGGACCGACGATGGGTTGCTGGAGCTCGGAGGTTTGCATGGTGTTGGTGGTCGGTGCAAGGGCAAAGGAGCTGGGGCGGGGCTGGTTCGACGAGGGACGACAAGGTGTAGGATTTGTGGAGGTTAGGTGTAACAGCCCGTTTTCAGTGAAATCAGAACAGTAGTTTCGGGACCACAAATTCGAGGTTAAAAGAAAATTTATTTTAATATTATTTTATGGTCTATGGTATGATAGGAATGTCATATGAAAATCTCATTAAGAAATTTTACCGATTACATGTCTAAATTGATATGAAAGACCAAATTGCATAAAGTGCAAAAGTTGAATTCTAGTAGCTAAAGTGATTAAATAGCATGATTAGTCATCATTAGAAAATTTAATAAAGAAAAGGATGAAATTGGAAAGTAAAAGATAAAAAGATGATAAATAATAAAATAAACTAAAACATCATCATATTATCATCTTTCCCAAATTAAAGACATGGAAACCCTAGTTATGGGTGTTGAGCTCAAGCAAGCTATTTTGGCTTAATTAGGTATGAATTCTTGTCCCGTTTTTAGTAATTTTTATATTTCGGAGATCGTAACAACTTAATCTAGCTATCTTGGGGATTAATTTGCAAAGTTATAAAATTACTAGGGTTTTTCCATGGATGAGTATGTATGAATTATGAAGTTTTATGGTAGAAAACGAAAGGTTTTTGATAGATAAAAAACTTTTGTGAAGGGAATTTAGATGAAATTATGATTTAAGGACTACACTGAAAAGACGTAAAATTCATGGAAAACGAAATCGTAATTAATTAAAAGTTAAGGGCAAAATGGTAATTTTTCCAAACATTGTATTGGATTGAATTGAGTATGAATTGTATTAAATTGGTGTTAAATTCATTCATATAGATCCAGATAGACCAAATACGGAGTTAGATCGAGGAAAAGAAAAGTGTCTGATTAGTAGATTTTACGTACTTGAACACTTGTCGAGGTAAGTTTTTGTAACTAAATTGTATAATTATATGCTTGAATTGAATGTTATGTATGTCAATTGTGTAAATTTTCATGTATGAAAATCAATCACATATCTGACAATGTTCGACAAGTATAAAGTCCCAATTGAACAAATGAAAATTCGATGGATACAAGGTTCCTGGATTGGTTGTAGTCCTGCATGTATTGCGGACACACCACAGCTCAAAAGAGCATATCATTATTAGCTCTCATGAGCTTCCCATTATATGGTTCTTATGAGCTTCTCGTTAATAGCTCTTATGAGCATCCTGATTGGTTGTGATCTTGCATGTCTTGTGGACACACCGCAACTCTTATGAGCGTCCCGATATATGGCTCTTCAGAGCTTCTTGATTAAAGGCTCTTTCATGAGCTTCCTGATTATGGCTTGAATGAGTTTCCTGTTACATGGCTCCCACGAGCTTCCTGTTATATTGCTCGAAAGAGCTCCCCATTTATGTGCTCATATGAGCATACCCAAATATGAATTGATAGATTACGAATTTGTACACTTTGTGTGTACTACCTGAGCATCTATCAAAATTTTAAATGGTTCAACAGATAAAGTTCTGATAAGAAACAACATGAAATTGAAATGAACTACATTTGTATATACCTGAAATATAGGAGAATGATATTACTTGATTTATTGAAAATAAATTGGTTGCTATACAAATAAGGAATGTAACACCCCTAACCCGTATCTATTGCTGGAATAATGTTTCAGAGTGTTACTAGACTTATTACATAATTAATCATACATTTCATATTCAATAACCATATCCAAACACAAATCATTCAATTACTGTCATATAGTCCTTAATACGAGCCCCTGAGGCCTAAAACAAACATTAAAAACAAATCGGGACTAAATTGAGAACTCACAGAAATTTTAGGAAAACATTGAAAATTTTCATAGTACAGGTGACACACGCCCGTGTGGCCAGGCCGTGTGTCTTACAGAACAAGAAACATGCCCGTGTCACAGGCTATGTGGACGTTCGAAATGGGATTACATGGCTGTGTCCCAACCCATGTCCGACCTTGTGTAACTCACTAACTTAGGTCACAAAGCCAACCATGCGCCCGTGCGAGTAGCCTGTGTAATTCAGTGACTAACTTTTATTAGAAATCTCATACGGCTGAGACACATGCCCGTGTGGAAGAAATTTGGCTATTTTCTAAGCCACACTTCTCACCCAACTTTGGTACCAATCTACACACTTTAATAGCATTTGACCACAACATAAATATGCATTCAAACGAACCAAAATCAAGCCTAATACATGCAATATCCATCCACACAACATGATATCCATAATCATATTCACTTGATCACTTTTAAACATACTATGTATACTTTCAAAGTCTACCTAAATGGTCAAAGGAATATTTACATTATCTTACCTATAACATAGCATACATACACTATCACAATCTCAACCATTTGATCCTCACCATACAAATTCACAACAAATCATTCGCATATCAATATATCAACACATCATATAAGACTAATTACACTTTTATATATATACCAACACATATGCCAAATCAAGTCAAATCACATGGCTAAATCACATATCAAAACATATAGGTTTCATTAGCCAAAATGACCTATACATGCCATATAACCAAATACATAAAGTCCAAAAGTACCCAAAACAATTGCTGGATAGTGTGATGAGATCTCCGATGACTTCCAATCCGAGCGAGCTTCCGAATCATTATAAAACATGGAAAAGAAGCATAAGTAAACATAGGTAAGTTTCAATCAATCCAAAGATTAGCACATAATCATAACCATGTTAATCATTTATGAATACAACAACTATAAATTACTTATCATACTTCTCACGAATACCTGAACTAATCCATATCATCTTTTATATCCTCGTACCATCATCTTTTCCCGTTGAACCATTTGGAATAATATTAGATACTCAGGTATCTCGCACACTAAGTGCCAATACATGGTTGAAACCACTTCTATCTCATATCTCATATAAATGCTCACTCTCGAGCCATCACTGGGTCTACTCACACAAGCTGTCAATCAAGTTGTAACTACACAGTGCTACTCACATAAGCTGTTGAGTAACCGCAACACATGCCAAAAAACTCATCCACTGATAGAATGTACAGGACCAGCACCCATAACATGGTAACCCCTAATAACATGTCATTTGTATCCTATCTATTCCTAAGGTTCAATCGGGATTCACATATTGCTGATAACTTGTCAAGAATCTCCACAGTGTCGTATTATCACAATTATATCAATTTAACATTTAAACACGTATAATTTAATACTTATTAAACATACAAACTTACCTCGACTTCGAAAGATGAAAAACGGTCGTCTAGTCCAAAACTTTATCTTTTCCCCAATCTAAATCCGTACGTGGCTTTTCTTGATCTATATAATCAAATTTAACTATTTTAAATACCATTATATTCAATTCAATCCAAAATTTATATTATGGCAAAATTACCATTCTGCCCCTAAACATTTAACTTCTTTACAATTTAGTCCGTATCTCATAAAAATACAGATTCATGCAATTCAACATATACCTATGCTAGCTGAATTTCACCTATGCTTATAATAGCCCATACATTTCAATATTTCAAGCATTTACCATATAATTTTCACTTTTCTTAATTTAATCCTTATTTTGCAATTTCATTCAAAATCACTTCACAAATGTTGTTTAAATAACAACAAGGATGTATTTTCTATCATCAATCATCAAAATAATCACACATTCATCAATGGTAACACACAAATACTTTAGCAGTTTTGCAAATTAGTCCTTGGGCTAGCTAAATTAAGCTATAACGGCCTTAAATACATAAAAATCATTAAAAACGGGATGAAATTCACTTACATGCAAGCTTGAGATTGAATCGAATGCTTAAAGCCCTAGATATGGAATCTTTTATTTTAATTTTTTGGTCAAAAATTTTAATATTGAAGATGATACAACCATTTTGCATATTTTAATTATGTCATATATACTTAATTACTTATTTAACCTTACATATTGACATTAAATTCACTTAAACAATGTCCATAATTGTCCACTCATGATAACAATGGTATATTTACCACATAAATCCTTTAACTATTTAATTTCATGGCCAATTGACACTTTTAGCTTATAGAACCCAAATTTTACACTTTACGCGATTTAGTCTTTTTCACAAATTAAGCACTCAAATGTTAAATTTTCTTAACGAAATTTTCATGCAACCATACTATCATGCTGTAGAACTCAAAATAATATTAAAATAAATATTTTAACCTCGTATTTGTGGTTCCAAAAACCACTATTCTGGTTTCACTGAAAACGGGTTGTTACAACTCTCCCCCCTTAGGGATTTTCATCCTCGAAAATTATACCAGAGAATAGGCTAGGGTACCGTTTTCTCATAGCTTCCTGGGGTTTCCACATAGCCTCTTCAATTTCGTGACATTGCCAAAGAACCTTTACTAATATTATACTTTTATTTCTTAACTCTTTGATCTCTCGAGCAAACATTCTAATCGGTTCTTCATTCTACAACATGTCGAGCTAAATCTCAACTTCTGCCGAAGAAATTATATGTGAAGGATCTAATTGATACCATTGTAGCATAGATATGTGAAACACATTATGAATCTTTTCTAGTTCTGACGGTAAAGACAGTCGCTATGATACTAGCCCTATCCTCTCGATAATCTCATACGGCCTAATGAATCGCAGACTCAATTTTCCTTTACAACTGTATCGAAGAATCTTCTTCCATAGTCATACTTTCATAAATACTTTTTCACTAATTTGAAATTCAATATCTTTACGTTTCAAAACAGTATACGATTTCTGTTGATCTGAAGCTGCTTTTAAACTGTTACGAATTACTTTCACTTTCTTTTCAGTCTCTCTGATCAAATCAACTCTGTGTAATTTTTTCTTATTAAGTTCAATCCAGTACAATAAAGTTCGGCATTTGCAAACTCAACCAATGGTAAATATCTTTCCCAATTGCCTTCAAATTCTAGAACACAGTAACGAAGCATATCTTCGAGAATCTGAATCACTCTCTCAGACTGACCATCAGTTTAGGGATGAAATATAGTACTAAAATGCAACCGTGTACCCAAAGCCTTTGGCAATTTCTTCCAAAATCGTGATGTAAATCTCAGATCCTCATCCAAAATAATAAAGACTAGAACTCTGTGCAATCTGACGATTTCAAAAATATACAACTCAACTAGTCTATTAAGAGAGAAGTCTATACGCGCTGGAATGAAATGTGCAAATTTCATCAAATGATCAACAATAACCCAGATAGAATCTTTCTTCTTCAGAGATAGGGGTAATCCCGATACGAAATCCATCGTAATTCTATCCTATTTCAACTCAAGTATCATCACTGGTTGTAATAGTCCTTAAGGTACTTGATGTTCAACTTTGACTTACTGAAAGATCAAACATCTAGACACAAATTCAGAAATGTTGTGATTCATACCTGACCACCAATACAACTGTCTCAAATCATTATACATCTTACTACTCCTTGGATGAATAGATAAGCTACCACTATGAGCTTTATTCAAAAAATTTTGTATAAGCTCTGAATTTTTTGGTACGTAAACTCTACCTCAGAACATCAAACAATCATCGATTCTAATATGAAACTTTGAATTAGGAGTTGACTCACATTGTACTCGTTTAGCTTTCATTTCATTGTCACATTTTTTAGCTTTACAAATTTGCTAAAGAAACATTGGTTTAGCTTTTAACTCAGCTAAAATCAAACCATCATCAAACAAAGTCAATTATGTATTCAACACTCTCAAAGTAAATAAAGATTTTCTACTCAAAGCATCTGCGACTACATTCACTTTCCCCGGATGATAATCAATGACTAACTCATAATTTTTCAACAATTCAAGTCATCTTCGCTGTCTCGAATTTAGATCTTTTTGTGACATCAAATACTTCAACCTCTTATGATCGGTAAATACGTGGCATTTTTCACCAAACAAATAATGTCGCCAAATTTTCAATACGAACACAATAGTGACCAATTCTAAGTCGTGTGTCGGATAATTCTTTTCATACGGCTTTAATTGTCTAGAAGCATAAGCTATCACTTTGACTTCTTGCATTAAAACACATCCCAAACCATTTAATGATGCATCTTTGAAAATCACAAATTCTCTACCCGACTCAGGCTGAACTTGTAACAGCCCAGTTCTAGCTAAATCAGAATAGTGGTTTCAGAACCACAACTCTAAGGTCATAAAATTATTTTAATATTATTTTCAGTGTTTACAGTATGAGATTATGCATGTGTGAAATTTTTGTGAAAGAATTTTAGCGTTTGGTTGCTTAAATTGATAAAAGGACCAAATTGCATAAAATGTAAAAGTTGCATTCTAGTTGTTAAAGTGTTTAATTGCTATGATTTATTAAATGAAAGGTCCTTATGTTGTTCTTAAACCATGATTAATGTAAGTGGACATTTATGGACTTAATATATGTGATTATATAATGTATTATTAAGGGTATTATGGTAAATTATAAATAAAAGATGATTAAATAAAACAAAACCATAAAAATTAGTCCATCTTCATCCTTTTTTATTGAAAATAGGAAGAAGAAAACACCATTGAAGCTCATCTAGGGTTCGACAATATACAAGCTTGATTTGTAAGTGATTCTAGCTCGATTTTTAATGATTTTTATGTTTTTGAGATTGTTGCACTTAGTACTACCTAGCCCATGCTTCAATTTTTGGAATTGTTGATGAATTTGTAAAATGCCATTGAAGAATACTTGAGATTTTGGATGTTTGATGTTAGAAAATAAGTGTTTGATGATAGATATACTTGTTTTATAAAGTGATTTTTAGTGAAATTATATATTAAGGATTTAATTTTGAAATGTGTGGTTAAAATGTGAAATAAATGGACTAATAGGAAATTCGACCAAGCTTGGGTTTAAAGAAATTGTACAAATTTAGTGTATTTGTGAAACTAGGACTAAATTGAGAAAATGTGAAATTATAAGGGCTAAAATGCAAAAAAAAACTCATTTATGTGTTTGTAGATAAAATTGAATGAAATGTGTAATTAAATTAGTCAGATTTGAATTTATATAGATCAAGAATGAAAGAAATCAGAATTAGATCGAGGGAAGTTGAAAGTTGTCGAATAATCGACTCATTTAGCCGTTCTCATTTCTAAGGTAAGTTCATATACAAATAAATGAATTTCAATTGAATTATATATGTTTACATGATGTTGAATTTTCTTGGGATGATAAATATGTGACTACGAGAAAGTAACGACAGTGTTACAACGTCCGAAAGTCCCGTACAAACCATAGGAATAGTATATGATACAAAGTGATTTCGTGTAAGACCATGTATGGGACATTGGCATCGATCTGAGATTACATGTAAAACCATGTTTGGGACATTGGTATCGTATATGACTTCATGTAAGACCCTGTCTAGGACAGTGGCATCGACATATAATAACATGTAAGACCAAATCTGGGATATGGCATTGTACGAGCTTTACGAGCTATCCAAGTATCCTTGTCAATCCTGAACGGTTCAACGGACAATATCAAGAAGTGAATGAATATATGAATGATTAACCGAAACAGGTACATTGATGTTTATATGATGAATGAAAAGAAGGTAAGTGATGTATCTTGAATGTTGATTAAGAGAATGATATGAGATTTATGAAGTTTGCATATGTGATTGTTTATGGTTTCTATGGATGAAATGGTTTAAGTTTGTTTTATGTATCAAGTTTATTTGTATATGGCTTATTAAGCTTTTGAAAGCTTACTTTGTATGTGCTTTCATTGTTTTATATATAATCAAAGCTAGCTTAAGCTCGGGGATTATCGGGAAACATCGTCACACCATCGATCACTTTGTTGGTATCTTTAAAGCTTTGTATATATGGTATATGGCATGTATAGGCTAATGATGTTGTGATATGTGTTATATGTATATCTTGCCATGTGATATGGCTTGAGTATGATTGAGGCTATGGATTTGTTTTGGTAAAGACTATGTGATGGAAAAATGGTATATTTGATGTGTATATATGGCCTTGTGAAAATGGTCATTTTGGTCAGCTTGTTATGATGTTGTTTTGGTAAGTTTACTGTGAGATTTAGTTGTGGATATGGCATGATTTTGGTATAAGGTTTGATGTGAAATTTGTGTTATTGAGATAAGATGAATGGATGGTTTTGGCATGTGGATTAAGTGTGTTTTGGTATAGCAAAAGAGTATGAAATTAATTGGTGATATTATGGAAGGAATTGTGCTTGAGTTGGTATTGTTTTGGCTGCATTGGTTATGAATTATGTGTCAATTGAGGCTTGTTTTGATGCTTGTAGGGATGACCATTAAATGGTGCCAAATTGGCCTTGTAAATGGTCTATTTTTGCCTACATGGGCAGGGACACGGCGCGTGTCTCTACCGTGTTGCTCGAAGGCCAATGCGAATTGAGCTTGGGCACTCCACACGGTGTCACACACGGGCGTGTGGTAGGCCGGTGGCCAAGACAGTGGTTACACAGGCTAGACACATGGGCGTGTAACTAGCCATGTGACCAAGTTAGTAACCTCTTTAATTTTCACACGGCCTGGCACATGGGCGTGTCTGGTGGCCATGTGGATAAGTCAGTAAGTATACCCTATTTTCCTACGGCCTAGACACACGGGCATGTCTAATGCTATGTGAGGCACACGGCCTGTTCACACGGGCGTGTGACCTTTGTAACTTAGAAAATTTATTAAGTTTCAAAAAATTTATACGAGATCGGTTTAGTCCCAAACCTTTTCTAAAGCATGTTTAAGGTCTCATAGACCTATTTAAGGGACATTGTGATTATGATTGAATGTGATTTGTCGATGTGTAATCTAGGTTTATGAAATGTTCGGTAATGCCTCTTAACCCTAGTTCAGCGATGGATACGAGTTAGGGGTGTTACAGAACTAATACCAGTGCTTCAGTTTACAGTGTTTTCAATTGATCAAAACTCTGTTGACATTTCTCAGACCACTCAAATTTCACATCTTTTTGCAATAAACGAGTCATCGGTGTAGCTATCATCAAGAACCCTTTTACAAATCTTCGACAACAGCCAGCTAATCCCAGAAAACTTCTGACTTCAGATATGTTTCTTGGTGGTTTCCAGTCAATAATTGCTGAAATTTTACTCGGATCAACTCTGATACCTTCTGCTAAAACAATGTGTCCCAAAAACCCAACTTCTCGGAGCCAAAATTCACACTTGCTAAATTTAGCAAACAGTTGTTTATCTCTCAATGTTTGTAACACTATCCTCAAATGTTTGGCATGCTTGGACTCATCTCGTGAATAGATTAGAATATCATCAATGAACACAACAACAAATCTGTCTAAATACGGTCTGAAGATTCTATTCATCAAGTCGATAAAAATTGCAAGAGCATTAGTTAACCCAAATGGAATAAAAAGAAATTCATAATGTCCGTACCTGGTTCTGAATGCAGTTTTTGGCACATCTGAATCTTTAACCCACAACTGATA
Source organism: Gossypium stocksii (assembly GCA_020496765.1). NCBI lineage: Eukaryota > Viridiplantae > Streptophyta > Magnoliopsida > Malvales > Malvaceae > Gossypium > Gossypium stocksii. The sequence continues at coordinate 41,328,477 of CM035623.1, forward strand.
ATAACCAGATCGTAAATCAATCTGTGAAAACACTGTTGCTCTTTTTAGTTGATCAAATAAATCATCAATTCTCAGCAGAGGATACTTATTCTTAATTATAACCTTGTTGAGCTATTGATAGTCGATACACAATCTCATTGACCCATCTTTCTTTTTAACAAACAGAACTGGTGCACCTCAGGGCAAAACACTAGGTTGTGCAAAACCTCTATCTGTTAACTCTTGCAACTAAGCTTTCAACTCTTTCAACTCTGTAGGAGCCATTCTGTATGGAGCTATTGATATTGGTGATGCTCTAGGTACTAATTCAATAGCAAACTCAACTTCTCTAACTAGTGGCAACCCAGGTAACTCTTCTGGAAACACATCTAGATATTCACAAACCACTGGTACTGATTCAATCTTTGATTCAGACACTTTTGTATCTAGTTCATAAGTAAGATAAGCATTACAACCCTTTCTCACATATTTCTGAGCTAGCATAGACGATATTACAATAGGCAATCCACTCAAATCATTCAATACGAAGAATTTCATCATTCTGACATTTCAACTCACTAGTCTTTTGTTAACAGTTTACAACAGCATCATGCAAAATCAACTAGTCCATACCCAAAATCACATCAATTCATCAAACAATAAAAGTATCAAATTAGCTGAAAAACAATAACCCCGAGTCATCAAAGGACAATTCTTGCAAACTTTATCAACTAGGATATACTGACCTAAGGGGTTCGATACTTTAATCACGAATTCAGTGAACTAAACAGGTAACTTCTTACTAGACACTAAATTCATACAGAAATATGAATGGGTTGACCCAGGGTCAATTAAAGTAGTTACATTAGTATCATAAAGAGAAAAAGTACCAGTGATAACATCTGGTGCTGATACATCCTCACGAGCATGAATTGCATAAGCTCTAGCTGGTGCTCAAGCCTCTGATCTCATAGCAGAATCTTTTGTTGCACCTTTTCTACTATTTAAATTTCTAGTCTTTCGAGGTGGTCTCCCTCTGGCAACTATATTACTCGACCTTGTAGTCAGAAATTTGACTTTTTCAAATAATTCTAGACAATCATGAATGAAATTCTCTTGTGAGCCACATCTAAAACAGGCTCTGAAATTCATCCAAAATTCTCCAAAATGTCGTCTACCACATTGTTAACCCTCAGGTTTATTGGCTTTGACACTACCAATGCTCAACATTGAAGTGCCTTGAGCCTTTGGACTTATGTGTTGCTTCCCACGATCTCTATCTAAATACCCCCTAGAAGCAGTTGAATGATTATAAGAATCCCTTAATTTCTTTGATGAGGAATAATATGATTTACCCGTTTATCTCTTTATCAAATCTCAGGCCTCAGAATTGACTCTTCTCTTTTCTTTTCTAAGTTCCCCAGCCTTGTGTGCTCTGTCTACTAATACAACAAACTCTTTCAATTCAAGAATACTGACTAAAATTTTAAGATCTTCATTCAATCCATCTTCGAACCATTTACACATAATCTCTTCAGTTGGAACGCACTCTCAGGCATACTTGCTTAGTCTCACAAATTCTCTTTCATATTCAGATATGGTCATACGACACTATTTCAGCTCAACGAATTCCTTGCGCTTTTGATCAAGAAACCATTGACTTATATATTTCTTTCTGAATTCGGTCTGAAAGAATTCCCATGTGACCCGATCTCTCAGCACTACAGATATTAAAGTGCTCCACCACTGGTATGTTGCATCTTTCAAAAGAGATACGACACATTTAACACATTTTGCTGGCGTACAAGACAATTCATCAAAAACCAGAATCATATTCACAAGCCAAAACTCAACTCTCTCAGGGTCATCATCCAGTGTAGCTCTAGACTTTTCAGCCTCATACTTTTGAATTTTATCAACAGGTGGCTTATTCATTTGCAAAGGTTCCAAACCTTGAGGAACTACGGGAACCGATTGGGGAAAAGGTGGGGGTGGAGGTTGTTGAACAGCCGGATTTGTTCAAACATACTCAGAAAACCACTCATTCATCATTTGAAAGAAGACTTCTTTGGAGTCTCCTCCACGAACCTCAGATACAGGTCTCGATTCAGATGGCGCTACTCCATGAACGGAGGTTGGCGCATTACTTTCAACATCATCGGGGTCGGCTTGATTGGAATCTATTTACTATATGAAAACACGATTTAAAAATTGTCAGGAGATATCACACTATCACATGTCAAATATGGCATGTATAGCTAGACTCACATATGCTATGTTAGTCCTAGAATCGACTAAACCATAGCTCTTATACCAATCAAACGTAACACTCTTAACCCGTATCCGTCGCTGGAATAGGGTTACGGAGCATTACTAGACTTATCACATAATTAATCATACATTTCATATTCAATAACCATATCCAAACACAAATTATTCAATTACAGTCATATAGTCCCTAATACGAGCCCCCTGAGGCCCAAAACAAACATTAAAAACAAATCAAGACTAAATTGAGAACACACAGAAATTTTTGGAAAACATTCAACATTTTCATAGTACAGGGGACACACGCCCGTGTGGCCAGGCCATGTGTCTACACGGCCAAGAGACACACCCATGTCACAGGCCGTGTGGACATTCGAAATGAGATTACATGGCCGTGTCCCGGCCTGTGTTTGACCCCTGTAACTCATTGACTTAAGTCACACGACCAACCACACGCCCATGTGACTAGCCTATGTAACTCACTGACTTGCTTTCATTAGAAATCTCAAGGGACACACGGCCGTGTCATCTGGTCGTGCGTCATACACGACTGAGACATAAACCCATGTCTCTACACGTGTGAAAGAAATTAGGCTATTTTCTAAGCCACACTTCTCACCCAACTTTGGTACCAACCTACACACTTCAATAGCATTTGACCACAACAGAAATAGGCATTCAAACCAACCAAAATCAAGCCTAAAACATGCAATATCCATCAGCACAATATGATATCCGTACGTGGCTTTTCTTGATCTATATAATCAAATTTAACTATGTTAAGTATCATTCTATTCAATTCAATCCAAAATTTATATTATGGAAAACTTACCATTTTGCCCCTAAACATTTAACTTCTTTACAATTTAGTCCCTATCTCATAAAATACAAATTCATGCAATTCAACATATACCCATACTAGCCGAATTTCACCTATGCTTATAACAGCCTATACATTTCATTATTTCACACATTTACCACATAATTTTCTTTTTTCTCAATTTAATCCCTAGTTTGCAATTTCATTCACAATCACTTAACAGAAGTTTAAATAATAGCAATGCTGCATTTTCTATCATCAAACATCAAAATACTCACACATTCATCAATGGAAAAACTCAAATACTTTAGCAAATTTGCAAATTAGTCCCTGGGCTAGCTAGATTATGTAACACCCCTTGCCTGTGTCCGATGCTGGAATAGGGCACGAGGCATTACCAGAATTAAACATAGACATTTAAACGGAACCGAGCCAGAAAAATTTATTCATATCGAAACTATTCATTCACATGCATATTGTCCCTTATATGGGCCTACGAGGCCCAAAACATACATTGAGAGTAGTTCGGGACTAAACCAAAATCTTTGGAACACTTAGAAAATTTTCATGTTATGGAGAGTCACACACCCGTGTGGGTAGGCCACGTGGTCACACACGCTCGTGTGGCTCAGGGCACACCCGTGTCCTTAACCCGTGTAACTTTCTGTTTATGACGTCATCAGCAAATTAGGGTCACATGGCCAAGAAACACTCCCGTGTGTTAGACCGTGTGGAAAATTTAATTTTCAAATTTAAGGTGCATACTTCACATGGCCTGGGCACACGCAGATGTCCTAAGGCTGTGTCCTTCACATGGCTGAGACATACGGCCGTGTCTCTGCCCATGTGTTTACTACTGGGTGTTCTGTTTCTAAAAATTAAGGTGCAAGGGACACATGGCCTGATCACACGCCCATAGGGCTGACCGTGTGTCACCCACGGCCTAGACACACACCCATGTGTCTACCCATGAGGAAAATATATAGGCTATTTACAAGCCAATTGTGCAACACCTTTTACCCGTATCCAACGCCAGAACAAGGTACAAGGCATTACCAAACGATAACACAACCAACCGTACATTATCAAGCCATAAACTTCGCTCTAATTTAAAACCTTTCAACTTCCACTTTAAAGTCCCTTATAAGGGCCTATGAGGCCCAAAACATACACTAATAATGATGTAACACCCCTTACCCAAAACCGTTACTGGAGTCGAGCACGAGGCGTTACCAAACTTATCTTACTAGCTCAGGGCATAAAAATTTACTTTTAAAATTAATTCGCTCACATTCATCCAATATATTCTTAAAAAGGGCCCTCAACGCCCTAAAACATGCAATTGAAATGGTTCGAGACCAAACCAGGAACATTAAAAATTTTCCAATTACTTACACAAATCAAAACAATTTATTTCACTATTCTTAATAAAACTGTCCACCTGCGTAATAGTCACTAAATTAATTATAACTCAAGTTACGAAACTCAAAATTTAAATCTGTAAATTTCCCTAAAACTATACTCATATATCTTCTTACCATACTTTTTCTAGAATTTTTGGTTTGGCCAATTAGTACAGTTTATTCATTAAAGGTTCCCTTATTTCACAGTCCAGCAGACCTGACCTCTCTTCACTAAAAATAAATTATCTCATTATACAGAATTCAGATAATGTTTCTGTTTATTCCTATTGAGAATATACTCACTAAGGAATCTAGACATATAAATTGTGACTCATAATTCTTTTTGAACAATTTTTAGTGAAATTCTAAAATCAGAACAAGGGATCACAAAGTCACTCTGAACTAGTCTTGTAAGAGTTTAAATATCTCAAAATAAAGACTTCCTTTGCTTGCTCTATTTCTTTCCTATGAAAATAGACTCAATAAGCTTTAATTATATATATCATTCACCATTTAATTCCATTCCCACAATTTTTAGTGATTTTTCAAAATCACGTCACTACTACTATCCCAAAACTGTTCCACGACCAACTTTTACTCTCTCATAATTTCTTTGTATAAACTATCGCATACATAATATCAAAACATGTTCTTAATTAGTCATTTCAATAGTTAATAATTATCACGTATTCACATGCCATTCCTTAGTCATATCATAAGGACATACACACAAAATGGCCAAGCCCCTATACATGCCATAACTTAAAATGTTTCGAATCACAAAATACCAAGCTAGCCCTTTGATAGTGTGGAACGATCTTCGACGTCCTTACGATCCCCGAGTTGGCTTGGCGATACTATCAAAAGAGAGAAAAGAAAGGGAGTAAGCATAAAGCTTAGTAAGTTTGCATGTAAATAAATAACAACATTCTAAATGAATTTTCAAGATAACTTTAACCTTCAAGCTCAATATGCATAAGTCGTGAATTTTCTTACCTGAACCTTTCGAACATGGACTTATCTTACCTTTCCTTGAGTATACTCTTTAAATTTCCCGTTGAACCACTTGCAATACTAAGAATACACGAGTACCTTTCCTTTTTAAACTTACCATTGCCATGTCTTGACATGGTCTTACGTGGTATCCTTGCCTTATGAACTCACCATTGCCATGCCTTGGCATGGTCTTACTTGGTATCCTTAAACCCTAATGTCATGACATTTGTATCCTACACATTCCTAAGGTTCAACCGGGACTTTTAAGTATTATTTCACCATCAATTCTTGATTGAGTCATTAATGAATAAATTCACAAAATAAACATATAGATGCTGAAAAATAACAGTATTAAATATAAATAACAAAACATTGCATTTATTTACCGCAAACTTACATTGATACAAAATACGATCAAATATTTTGATTTAGTCCTCAATTTTTTTCTTTCCTTGGTCTGCCCCCAGATTTTGTTCTTCTTGATCTATAATAGAAAATTTAGCTTATTTAATCCTCACCTTTATCAAAACAGTCCTTGACTCTATTTTTGGTGAAATTACAATTTTGCCCCTAAATTTTTACATATTTACACTTTTGCCTCAAAGCTGGGAAATTAAACTTTGTCCCTAATTCTTATATTTTAAGACATGCTGATTATTTTTTTCCTTCCATGGCCATCAAATTCTCACTCTAACATGTACTTATGAACATTAGGTATTTTTACCGATTATGTCGTTTTACTCGTTTTCGCTTAAAATCGCTTAGCAAAAATTGTTTAACAGAATTTAAAACTTTATATTCTATCATAAAACATAAAAATAGACACATTTCACCTATGGGTATTTTTCCAAATATAAACCCTAGGTTAAATTATTGCTAGAATAAGCTAAATCAAGTTACTAGGACTCCAAAAACGTAAAAAACATTAAAAACGGGGCTTGGATGCACTTACTATGAGCTTGAGAAGTTGAAGAAACCCTAGCTATGGGGACACATGAAGTTTTGGCCAAGCTTGAGAAGATGATAACAATTTCTCCATCTTTTCCCTTTTAATTCCTTTTAATTACCAAATGACTAAAATGCCCTTCATTAAAACTTTAGTTATTTTTATCTATGTATGTCCATTTTTGTCCATGATAACCTAACGGTCTAATTACCATTTAAGGATTACCATTTAAGGACCTCTACTTCAATTATGCTCTTCAATTTATCAACTTTTTCAAACAAGCCCTAATAGGCAAATTAAACATGTAATTCATAAAATTTTCTATCGATACTCTAACACATGCATCTAATCACTCGGTAAATTATAAAAATTAATCAGAATAAATTTTTCTATCTCGAATTCGTGGTTTCGCAACCACTGTTCCATTTGGGCCCTATTTCAGGATGTTACAAACGATCCAGGACTAAACCGAGAACTTTTGAAATTATCGAGTCATTATTAAAATTTTTCACATTTTGGAGAGTTACATGCCCGTGTGGGCAGGCCGTATGGTCTCACACGTCTGTGTGGCTTAGGACACATGTAACTCTCTGTTTATTACGTCATCAAACATTTAGGGGCACATGACCATGTCACATGCTCGTGTGCTAGGCCCTGTCCTCCACACAGTTGAGACATACGGCTGTGTCTATGCCCTTGTGGCCAACACCTAGGCTATTTTCCAAGCCTTTTTTGTGCTCTCAACTCTTCACACTCATTTACATTTCTTAGACAGAATTTCTAGTATATTTGAGCAACCAAACGTCCTAAATCAAGACATTCACCCTTCATGCATATGCTACACTTGTCATATATAAACTCCACATACTCATCAACTCAATTCATGCAATTGCCATTTCCATGCAATGCATCACCATATGATTATATATAACTAACATTGGCCAATTCTCAATGGACTTATACAAAATGAATATCATATCATTATAAGCCAGCATTTTTGGCCAAATTATCTATGACTCACAAATAAACTAACCAAATTCCTATACATGCCAAAATTTCAAAAATTACTAAAATCATCTATACCAAAATAATACCATGGTAGTGTGATGCTGCTTCCGACAATCTCTAACCCCGAGCTAACCTGAAAACACTGAGAGAAAAAGGAAAGGATGGTGTAAGCTTTATAGCTTAGTAAGTTTGCATATAATAATAAGCAATTCAATTAACAAGATATTTCACATGATTTCAACATTTGCTCATGTTCAGCTTATGTTGTATTCCTGAGTCACTGTCACTAAATTAATTATATCTGGAGCTACGAAACTTAAATATTAGATCCAATAATTTTACTTGAAACTAGGCTCACATACCTTCTTACCATAAAATTTACAGAATTTTTGGTTTAGCCAATCAGTATAGTTTATTCATTAATAATTTCCCTATTTCGCTATTTGACAGCTCTAACTCCTCCTTACTAAAAATAAAATTTCTCATTATATAGAGCTTGGATAACCTTCCTGTTTGTTTCTCTTAAAAGTAGACTCATCAAGGATTCTAAAAATATAAATTACACACCATAACCATTTTTATACGATTTTTAGTGATTTTCCCAAGTTGGAACAGGGGATTTCCGAAACCATTCAGACCCTGGCTCACCAAAATTTAAATATCTCAAAATACAAAAATCATTTGTTCACACCATTTATTTTATGTGAAAATAGATTCAATTAGATTTAATTTCATAACTCATTCAGACTCTAATTTAGTTTCCACCATTCTTGGTGATTTTTCAAAATAACATAACTACTATTGTTTCAAACAGTTTTATTGAAAATTTTACTCTTCCATGTTTTCCTCATATTATTTTCATTTATTAACACATAACACCAATCATGCTCAATATTACCCATTCCAATGGATAATCATCATCAATATTTCCAAGTATTCATGTTAACACTTACACCATATCAACCTTACCACAAGTTCAATCACATTTTGAGCACTTTGCTCATATGTATACACCTGCACTTACACACCACATCACCACACCAGTCCCTTTTAGTAAGCTTTTCCCATTGAACCCTTTGGAATAACATCTGATACTAAGTGGTTTCAGCATATAGCTCCACCAACACATGATTCGGCTCTCGTGTACACATGGTGAACTCTCAATAGCATCCATGTGACCTAGCCATCAAATCTCGTAGCTCTCGTGTCTACATGGTGTCCAACACTCGGAACCACACATGGGACCTAGCTACTTAGTCCTGTAGGTCTCGTGTCCACATGGTGTCCAACACTCGGAACCACACATGCGACCTAGCTACATATAACATAGCTCTCATATCTACATGATGTACCCTCGGTACCATGCATGTGACCTACCTATCTTTAATCCGTAGCTCTCGTGTACACATGGTATACACCCAGTATTACACATGTGACCTAGCTACATATGATTATCACCTCGTAGCTCTCTTGTACACATGGTATACACACAGTATTACACATGTGACCTAGCTACCACATAGTATCTCGTAGCTCTCTTGTACACATGGTGTCCTACCCTCGGAACCATACATGTGACCTAGCTACACATTATCCGTATCTTTCGTTTTTCTAAAGGTTCAATCGGGAACACCAAATTTCTATAATTCACCGAATCATAGAAGTTATCCAACATTATCCATAACATACAATAAATTATATTTATGGAATTAAAATCGATGTATTACTTACATATAAACTTACCATTTCACATAATCACCATAGTCATAGAAAGCACTTTTGAATACAACATTTCAATTCATTTTCATGTCACCTTGTGTCATAGACATATTTTAAATCAACTCAACAACATAATATACTAAACATGTAATTCAGCATAATCAATTTAATACCCCAATTTACATACATTACAACATTATTGCATTATTATTATCACACCAACTTACCTCGGACGCAAAAGTGACTACTTTTCCTGATTTGGTCCACAACCTCAATCCAAGTCCAAATCTCATTTTTCGTGATCTATAATATCATAATTAGCTCATTTATGAGTCACATTATTCAATGTGACCCAAAAATCATATTATGGAAAATTTACGTTTTTGCCCCTAAACTTTCACTAGTTACACTTTTGCCCCTAGGATCGTAAAATAATTTTTATTCAATTTCCTTGTATATTGGACTTAGCCAAACCATTTTCTCTTCAATACCAGCCCCTAATTTCCACTAAATCACACACTTATGCATAAATTTACAACTTTCGCATTTAGGTCCTTTTTATGGTTTTCACTGAAAATCACCTAGCAAAAGACGTCCACCACACCTCAAGCATTCATTTTCTACCATTAGACATCAAAATACATGCATATGATTCATGGGTAAATTTTTAAACTCAAGCCCTCAAAATATGGCTAGAAATAGGTAGATTAGGTGACAAGGATATCAAAAATGCGAAAAACATTAAAAATGAGGCTAGAACGGACTTATAACCAAGCTTGAAAGCTTGAAAAACCCTAGCCATGGTGTCTTCTTGTTACATTCGGCCATAGGTAGAAGATGGACACTAATTTTGCTTGATTTTCCCTTTTTAATTCTTTTAATTACTAAATAACAAAAATGCCCTTAAAGGCTTTTCTTTCAAATTTGTCCTATTCATGCCCATTTTTGTCCAAACCAAAATCTAATGGTCTAATTGCCATTTAGGGACCCCCACTTTAAAACCCCACTTCAATCAAGTACCTTTATGAACAAGAACACACATTTTTCTCCTTTTACAATTTAGTCCTAAACACCAAATTGAACACCCAATCGATAAAAATTTCTTAACGAAAATTTCACACGATCATTTTATCACATTATAAACTTTAAAACTTAATCGCAACAAATTTCTCTACTTTGAATCCATGGCTTTCGGAACCACTATTCCGTTTAGCCCCTAATTTGAGCTGTTACAAATTGCCACCCTGAAACATAAACACACAAGCACCAAAGCATAAGTATAATTCATGACGTATTTAAGCAACCAACATGTTCACAACTAAGACATCATCACATCATTCTCACTACATTTCTAGCTTACTTAACCAATCACATACTCAACAACTCAAACCATGCAAATTACCACATCCATGAAATGCATCAACATGCCATATTACTTGTAATCAACATTAGCCAACATCAATTGGCCTTATACAAAATGAATTAAGTATCATCATAAGCCAACACATTTGGCTAAACCTATATGACACATAATAAAAAGACCAAGTCCCTATACATGCCATACTCAAATGTGTGAAAACTAGCTATACCCAAATTTCCAATTGATAGAGTGATCGAGTCTTCGACGTCCTTCGATCCTCAAGTGTAACACCCCAAACCCGGCCCAGACGTTATGGCCAGATCTGGTGTGTCACATGGACAATTGATTACGCTTCCATCTTTTTAAAAATTGTTATGTTGACTTTACCAAAACTGTGTTACCTTTTTCTTAAATTAATTAAGAAACTTGTTTAGTTTTAAAAACCCTATCCATTACTAATGAAGTTTACTTTTTAAAAGATCTTATTGTTGAATCATCGTTATTAGGTTACCCATTTGTCATGTATCGTATGTTTTGACAACGTTTGTTAAGTTTGAAATAAAAACCGCAGACTAGTCTATTGTTTTAAACAAGTGATAGATAAAAATAAAAGAATACCAAAAAAAAATACGAGCGGCCTTATTACAACTTGAAACCCAAAAATTAAAGAATACTAAAATAAAATAAATTTAGGAAAATATAAAACTAGAAAATAGTTCACGTGGCCACTCCGAATCCCTCGCAGCTCCAAGTCCTCTATGGTTGGGGGTCACCTACATGGATGGAAAAGAAAGGGGGTGAGTTTGTGAAAACTCAGTGTGTAAGCTATCCCAACCAGTATCAAAGATCAGTTCAAGCACAGACTGGGCCGAACCCCTATTCAAATACAGTTTAAACTGGGCCTTGGCCCTATTCAGAAAACAGTATGGCCTTGGGCCCATTACAGTAACAAATCAGATTACAGTATTATATGCATGTATACAAAGCCCAAGCCCAATTCAGCCCTACACACCATGTAGGGAATAACTAAACCCACCTAGCCCTACACACCACAGTCGCAGCAGAGCTGCTTAAACAGATATCGTGGCCAACCCACCAGAACAGTAATACGAGGCAAAGCCTCTAAGCAAAATACGTGGCATTGCCACTTTTAGCACTTCCTCCGTAATAATAATATCCCAACCCATGCAAATCAGAATATACATGTCATGGCATACAGAATATCAGATAAGGTAGCATGCAAATCAGTCAACTTTACTTTAGGGGCAAAATGGTCTTTTAGCACCTAGGGGTAAAATAGTAATTTTCACCCTTTAGGGGTATTTCGGTAATTTTGCTAGATTTTAGGGTTTTATGCTAATAACAGCCTACTAACAGATCTACCATTGTTCGAGCGACTTAATTAGGCCATTTCATTAATACAGAGTCATCGGGCCCTCAAACCTCTAATGGGTCCGACGGAGCCCACAAGCTACTGTAGCCCACCAAGTCCAAATTTTACACATATCTTAGCATATCTAATATCCAGATTACCAGAATATACTTACTGCATGATTTCACCCAAATGGGCTCGTAAGCCCATTGGGCTCAAATTCGGCCCATTGAGGCCCAAAACCACCCAAATGCACAGAAATGCGCACAACAGTCCTACCGATCGTGAATACCAACCTTACCGTTTCAAACCAACCACAAGCAGTCGCACGCTCGTAAGCCTTCGAAATGCCGGTATTTTGGCTTTTTGACTTTTGTTGATCTAGTCTACTAGAGGGTGTCGATTACACACCTGATTTGCGAAATATGTTTAGATCCCGCGAGCGATCACCCTACAATGATTTGCCCACTATGTTAATTCTGAACTAATTGAAACCATCACTAACTTACCCCATACACAATTGGCACCTACCAAGTAATTGCCTATTTTTTACCTTGCCGAAATCTAGCCCCAACTACTAGGTTACTTCCCTTTGTTCTGTCATCAACCTTATTCTACCAGATCCGTAGCAACGAGCCACTGAAAACACCACTAAATACAAGAGTAAGGGGTTCAAATCGGCCTTACCACACATAGACCTAAGATCCGATTAATACCTAGCAAAAAGAGACCTTCGGCTTTCCTTTAACAACTAGAACGAAAAGGAAGAAAACCTTAACCAAGTATTCGCTTGATTCCACTGCTATCCCCGAAGTCGCCTTACACCAAATCAAGTCCCGATCTCCTTTGGATCCACTCAAACCCGAAGATGAAGAAAAGATCTAAAGCTTTCTGCCAAAGGGTGAATGTTTGTAAATAGACAACAAGATTCAGCTACTAGGGAGAAAACGATAAAGGAGAAGAGTTTTAGATTCGGTAAATTTGCTATGGAGGAATCGGCCAGAGAAGAGATCAAGTAAATTTGGGATTTCGGCTTTAAAAAGAATAGAGTTGAGAAGAATAGAAGATTCGGCTTATGGAGTAATCGGCCAAGGGGGAAATCGGCAAGTGACTTATTTGTTTCGAGCTTCAGCTTTTGAGAGCAATCGGCTAGCTAGGCTTTGAGAGAGGTTAATTCACTCGGTGGAGAAAAGAAGAAGAAGAAGAAAAAAGAAAGGAGAAAAGTGAAAAGAGAAGAGGTTCGGCTTTGGGTAAAACAACAAAGGAGAGGCTAACTACTTTCGGGATTTCGGCTTTCAGAATACTAAGAAGAGGAGAAAAGAAATAACAAAGAATGAGATCACCCTTGAAACTTACCTAATTGGCACTAAGGCTTGACCAAAACAAATCCCAAAAAGAACCAAAAAGAAGGGTATTCGGCATACTCCTACCCCAATTGTCGAAAATGCATCCTCCTAAGGCCCTAGCTGAAATTGCTCACCTAAGTCTCCCACAATTGGCCAACTTCTCCCTTTTTCAAAATTTCTCAATTTTCTCCCTTCATCCCTCCTTGATCCAATCTCATGAGTAGTTCAAACACCTCCCTTCAGAGTTCAACTTGAGTTCCATCACTTACCATGCACAAGCATTAAAAATAAAACCACACCTTGCTCACCAAGGGATTTGAACCTTAGCTCCTTCACAGCCTTCACACGCCACCTCCTTAAGCTCTAAGTGGCACTACCTTGCCACTTTACCACAGGTCTTCTTATGCTATACAACCCCAACTTCTAATTAAAAGCCCAACTAGCTTAAGTCCACTCTCACCTAAGACCCAAAATTTAAAATTTTGCCCGACTTCAGACTTAAACCTAGGCCTTCTAAAGGTCTACTAAATACACCCAACACAACAATATAACACATCCAACCATGCAAAAATAAATTCAAGCAAAAATTCGAGAACCCAAAAAATTGGGGCATTACATCGAGCTACCTTGGCGATACTATAAGAAAAATGGAAATGAAAGAGGAGTAAGCATAAAGCTTAGTAAGTTTTCATGTAAATAATTAACAACATTAATCATACTTTATCGTACACAATACATAATATGATTTATCACAAAGTCATCAAACATCATAGATATATTTCAAGTCATGTCATTTGCATCATATATTTCGCCATAGTCTCATTGATTCATAATCTCAATATCCATAGGCTTTGTGTACATACCTATACCCTTTCAAAATGATCATACCTTGTCACTTCTTTTGTCATAGCCATTGAATTACCCGTTGAACCACTTGGAATACTAAACAATACCCGAGAAATTTCATACACAAAAATGATGCCAATGTCATATCCCAGATATGGTCTTACATGGGATCATATATCGATGTCGATAGACTAGTTATGTTCTTACACGATGTCTCGTATTGATGCCATGTCCCAGACATGGTCTTACACCAAATCTCATAACGATGCCATATCCCAGATATGGTCTTACACGTAATCACATGCTGATTCCATATCCCAGATATGGTCTTATACGGGATCTCAATAACCCAAATGTCATGACATTTGTATCCTATCTATTCCTAAGGTTCAATCGGGATTTTGGGATGTCGAAACTTCATCATCGAGTCATCATTTATGACATTCATAAAGATAATTATACAATTTATGTAATATCAAAATTAAATACATAATAATGTAATGTTTCATTATTTACCCACAAACTTACCTCGGTATCAAAATGTGACTAACTATTCAATTTAGTCCAAAAGCTTGTTCTTTCCCTGGTCTAGGTCCAGACTCCGTTTCTTTTGATCTATAATAGCAATTTTCACTTATTTAATTATCACATTGTTCAAATCAGCCTATAAATCATATTTTGGTAAAATTATAGTTTTGCCCCTAAACTTTCACATATTTGCAACTTAGTCCCTAGGCTCGTAAAATGAAATGCACTCATTTTATTTGTTACGTAAGCGTAGCCAAACCTATATCATACTTATATCAGCCCACATTTTCTTCAAATTAGATTTTTATCACCTATTTTATAACTTCTACAAAAAGGTCCCTTTTAGGTGTTTTCATGAAAAATCACTTAGTAAAATATGTTTATCACACATTAAACTTTCATATTCCTTCATTAAACATCAAAATACATGCATGTCACACATGGGTAAATTTTTGAACATGAACCCTAGCTCAAAATAATGGTAGAAATAGCTAGTTCGGTTGATGAGAACTTCAAAAAGGTAAAGAACATTAAAAACGGTGCTAGGATGCACTTACTTGTGAGCTTGAAAATATCAAAAACCCTAGCTATGGTGGGCTTAGAATTTTCAGCATGTACTTGGAGAAGATGAGCAGCTTTTTGCTTGATCTTTCCCTTTTTATTAATTTATTAACCAAATGACCAAAATGCCTTTTTTACTAAACTTTCAAATTTTACCCATGCATGACCATTTTTGTCCAAAAATATAAAAATTGGGCAAATTGCTATTTAAGGACCCCTAATTAATAATCCAAAGCTATTTCATACTTAAAGCTTCTAGAATCTCATATTTTGCAACTTTTGCAATTTAGTCCTAAAAGTCAAATTGAACAGTTATTCACAAAATTTCTTCACGAAACTTTCAAACAATCATGCAAACATGTCATGGACCTAAAAAAAATCATAAAACAAATATTTCTTACTTCGAATTTGTGGTCTCAAAACCACTATTCTGACTAGGCCCTATATCGGGATGTTACAACTTTCCCCCTTTAGGGATTTTCGTCCCCAAAAATCTTACCGATGAAAAGGTTTGGGTACTATTTCCTCATGGTCTCCTCGAGCTCCTATGTAGCTTCTTCAACTTCATGTCTTTGCCATAGCACTTTCACAAGGGCTATGCTTTTATTCCATAATTGCTTGACCTCTCGACCCAAAATCTTAACCGGCTCTTCGTCATAAATCATTTTTGGACAAATCTCAACCTCTGTCGATGAAATCACATGCAAAGGATTAGATCGGTAACGGCGTAACATAGACACATGAAACACATCATGAATTCTTTCCAACTCAGATGGCAAAGCTAATCGATATGCTATCGGCCCTATTCTTTCGGTAATTTCACATATCCCAATAAAGCGCGGACTCAATTTGCCCTTTAGACCAAACCTCAAAACTTTCTTCCACGGAGATACTTTCAAGAATACCTTGTCACCGACTTGAAACTCAATCTCTTTCCATTTTAAATCCACATAGGACTTTTTTCTATCTGAAGCGACTTTCAAAAAATCACGAATCACTTTTATTTTCTCTTCAGTTTCTTTGACTAAGTTAACCTCATGAGTCCGGCTTTCTCTGAGTGTAGTCCAATACAAAGGCGTACGACATTTACGTCCATACAATTCCTTATAAGGCGCCATTTTCAAACTCGACTGGAAACTATTGTTGTAGGCAAATTCTACCAACGGTAAATACTCTTCCCAACTACCTTGGAATTCTAATACACAACATCGGAGCATGTCTTCAAGTATCTGAATTATTCTCTCTGACTGATCGTCGGTCTACGGATGGAAAACGGTGCTAAAATTCAACTTTGTGCCCAAAACTTCTTGCAACTTTTTCCAAAACCGTAATGTAAACCTTGGGTATTTATTCAAAATAATCGATAGAGGTACTCCATGAAGTCTCACAATTTCAGAAACATATAAATCAACCAACTTATCAAATGAATAGTCAGTACATACTGGTATAAAATGAGTCAATTTCATAAGCCTATCAACCACAACCAATACGACATCTTTCTTTCTCAGTGTCGAAGGCAATCCTGTCACAAAATCCATAGTAATACGGTCCTATTTCCACTCTGGAACCATCACTGGCTGAAGCAAATCGAAAGGTACTTGGTGTTTAGCTTTCACTTGCTGACAAATTATACATTTAGAAACAAACTTTAAAATGTCTCTTTTCATACTTGGCCGCCAATACAACTTCTTCAAGTCATTGTACATTTTCGTACTACCTGAATGGATAGACAAACAACTACTATGCCTCATGTAGAATTTTTCAAATAAGCTCATCATCTCTTGGTACACAAATTCTATATCGGAACATTAAATAACCCTCAGAACCAATCCAAAAATTCTATTCAACACCCTACTCACACTAACTCTCTTGACTTCCAATTCTCTGTCACTTTTTTGAGCTTCACAAATCTCTTGGAGAAACATCGGTCTAGTTCTCAACTCTGCTAGAATAGAACCATCATCAGATACAGTCAACTGAGTATTCATAGCCCTCAATGTAAACAAGGATTTTCTGCTTAAAGCATCAGTGACTACATTCACTTTTCCCGGATGATAGTCCATCACTGGCTCATAATATTTTAACAGTTCAAGCCACCTTCATTGTCGTAAATTCAATTCCTTTTGAGTCATCAAGTACTTTAGACTTTTATGGTCAGTGAATACCCGGCATTTCTCGCCATACAAATGGTGTCTCCAGATCTTCAACGCAAACACAATGGTGACAAGTTCCAAATAATGTATAGGATGATTTTTCTCATATGGTTTCAGCTGTCTCAAGGCATAAGCTGTACTTTGGCTTCTTGCATAAGTACACAACCCAATCCATTCAAGGATGCATCACTGTAAACCATAAATTCTTTTCTCGGTTCAGGTTGTACTAAAACTGGAGCTTTAGTCAACAACGCTTTTAGTTTCACAAAACTCTGTTGGCACTTTTCTATCCACTCGAACTTGACATCTTTTTGTAACAACCTCGTCATTTGAGTAGCAATCATGGAAAGTCTTTTAACAAACCGTTTGTAATAACTGGCCAAGCCTAGAAAGCTTCTAACCTCTGAAACGTTCTTCGGCGATTTCCATTCAACAATAGCCAAAATCTTACTCGGGTCAACTCTAATACCAACACCTGAAACAATGTGTCCTAAAAATCCAACTTCTCTAAGCCAAAATTCACTTTTACTAAACTTAGCATACAATTGCTTGTCTCTCAAAATTTGCAAAACCATTCTCAAGTGCTCAGCATGTTCAGTCTCATAATGAGAATAAATTAGTATATCATCAATAAAAATAATGAATTTGTCCAAGTATGGTCGGAATATACAGTTCATTAAATCCATAAATACAGCAGGGGCATTCTTTAAACCGAAAGGCATGACGAGAAATTCATAACGACCATACGTAGTCCAAAATGTAGTTTTCGGCACATCTGGCTCCTTAACTCTCAACTGGTAGTAACCAGACCTCAAGTCTATCTTTGAGACCACTGTGGCTCCCTTCAATTGGTCAAACAAATCATTGATCCTTGGCAAAGGATACTTGTTCTTTATGGTTACCTTATTGAGCTGCTGATAATCTATACATAGTCTCATTGAACCATCCTTCTTTTTCACAAATAGTACAGGTGCACCCCATGGTGAATAACTAGGTCTCGCAACACCTTTTCCCTTCAGTTCTTGCAAATGAGCTTTTAACTCCTTCAATTCAGTCTGAGCTATTCTGTACGAGGCAATCGAAATAGGTGCTGTACCAGGAATCAAATCAATACCAAATTCAACTTTCATAATTGGAGGCAATCTGGGCAACTCTTCCGGAAACACATCAGGATACTCACATACTACTAGCACTAATTCAATTTTCAACTCAGACTCTTTTGTATTCAGTAAAAAGGCAAGATAAACTTCATAACCCTTTCTTATACATTTCTAAGCAGTCATAGAAGAAATCACTACAGTTAAGTTATCTGAATCACCTAGTTCAACCTAAAGAACATTCCCATTTTCACATTCAAGTTCAATAATTTTCTTTCCACAATCTACTATCGCTTAATGAGCAGTTAACTAAATCATACCAAGAATTATATCAAATTCATCAAATAGAAATAACATAAGATTAGCTGAAAAATAATGACCTCTAATCATCAAAGGGCAATTCCTACATACCTTGTCAACTAATACATACTTGACTAGAGGATTTGACACTTTAATCACAAATTCTATAGATTCAACAAGCATATTCATACTAAACACCAATTTCATAAAAACATACGAATGGGTAGATCTCAGATCAATTAAAGCAACAACAGAAGTGTCATAAAGAGAAAAAGTACCCGTAATCACATCTGGAGATGAAGTCTCTTCACGAGTGCGAATGGCATAAGTCCTCAAAGGTGCTCTACCCTCAGGTCTCACAGTCAATTCTCTAGGTGCACTCCTGCTACTCACTCTATTTCCTTGATTTCTTTATGGTCTACCTCTAGATGGAGCATTGTTCGATTTCACAATTTGACTTCTATCTTTCTCAACCATCTCAGGACAATCTCTAATGAAGTGATCTTGGGAACCACACTTAAAATAAGTTCGATCATTCACTCGGCACTCATCAGGGTGTCGTCTACCACACTGTGGACATTATGGACTATTTGGTCGAGCATTACCAACACTCGCAATTGAAGTGGTCTGAGCTTTAGAAACCGGGTATTGTTTACCCCATTTCTATTCGAGAACCCAATTGAAGCATTTGATCGTGTAGTGAACTCTCTCCATTTCTTGGATGAGGACTAAAATGACTTTCCTATCTGTCTCTTCTTTGAGTCATGAGACTCCATTTCAGCTTTCCTTTTCTCTTTGGCCAACTCCTCAGCCTTACAAGCTCTTTTTACAAGCACAACGAATTCTTTTAGTTCAAGCATGCCAACAAATAATTGAATGTCCTCGTTTAACCCATCCTTAAATATTTTACACATAATGGCAACACTAGATACATATTCTCGAGCATATTTGCTAAGTCTCACGAACTCATGCTCATACTCAGTTATAGTCATTCGGCCTTGCTTTAACTCCAAAAATTCTTTTCTCTTCTGATCAATAAACCTTTGGCTATTATACTTCTTATGAAACTCTTATTGGAAAAATTTCAAATTAACTCTCACCTTCGGTACAACTGACACAAGGGTATTCGACCATTGATAAGCTGAATCTCGTAAGAGTGATACCATACATTTCATGCATTCCTCAGGTGTGCAAGACAACTCTTCGAATACCCTGATGGTATTTTCCAACCAAAATTCTGTTCTTCCTGGATCATCATCTTTATTAGCTCAAAATTCCCTGGCTCATTGCTTTCGAATTCTATCAATCGGAGGCCTTTCCCTTCTTACCATTTCCACGACTTGGGGAGCTACAAGGTATGTTGAGGATTGGGTGGGGGTGGAAGGGGTTAGATGCTCGAGTTCGTCTGAATAAACTCCGTATACCATGCATTCATCATATGGAGAAGGGCTTCCTTAGCTCCTTCTCCACCTCCCTAACTTATAGTCACAAGTCTACTCTCTAGTGGCACTGTCCCTTCAGTGGGAGTAGGCGTGTTACATTCCACCTCATCCACCACAGCTCTGTCAGGATCCATTTACTATATGAAAACACATTTTTAAATCGTCAAGAGTCATCACATTATCACAATATATGTTTGGCATGTATAGCTAGACTCTTACTCATGCTACGTAGTCCGAGAACTAACTAAATTGTAGCTCTAATACTACTAAATGTAACACCCCTATCTCGTGTCTGAGGCCGAAACAAGGCAACAGGCATTACTAGACTTAAACATAGACATTTAAACGAAATCGAGCTAGAAAATTCCATTCATATCGAAACTATTCATTCACATGCATATCGTCCCTTATATGGGCCTATGAGGCCCAAAACATACATTGAGAGTAATTCGAGACTAAACCAGAAACTTTGGAACACTTAGAAAATTTTTATGTTATGGAGAGTCACACGCCCATGTGTGTAAGCCGCGTGGTCACACACGCCCGTGTGGCTCAAGGTATGCCCGTGTGGCTCAGGGCACGCCCGTGTCCTTAACCCGTGTAACTCTCTGTTTATGACATCATCAGCAAATTAGGGTCACACGGCCAAGTCACACGCTCGTGTGCTAGACCGTGTGGCAAATTTAATTTTCGCATTTAAGGTGAAGACCACACGGCCTGGGCATACACCCATGTCCTAAGGTTGTGTCCTTTACATGGCTGTAACACACGACTGTGTCTCTGCCCGTGTGTTTACTACTCGGCATTCTGTTTCTCAAAATTAAGGTGCAAGGGACACACGGCCTAATCACATACCCATGGGGTTAACCATGTGTCACAGACGGCCTAGACACACGTCTATGTGTCTACCCATGTGGACAATATATAGGTTATTTACAAAGCCAATTGCCACCCTGAGACATAGACACACAAGCACCAAAGTATAGGTATAATCCATGACGTATTTAAGCAACCAACATGTCCACAACTAAGACACCATCACATCCTTCTCACTACATTTCTAACATACTTAACCAATCACATACTCAACAACTCAAACCATGTAAATTACCACATACATGAAATGCATCAACATGCCATATTACTTGTAATCAACATTAGCCAATATCAATTGGCCTTATACAAAATGAATTAAGTATCATCATAAGCTAACATATTTGGCTAAACTTATATGATACATAATAAAAATACCAAGTCCCTATACATGCCATACTCAATGTGTGAAAACTAGCTATACCCAAATTTCCAATTGATAGTGTGATCGAGTCTTTGATGTCCTTCAATCCTCGAGCTAGCTTGGCGATACTATAAGAAAAATGGAAAAGAAAGAAGAGTAAGCATAAAGCTTAGTAAGTTTGCATGTAAATAATTAACAATGTTAATCATACTTTATCGTACATAATACATAATATGATTTATCACAAAGTCATCAAGCATCATATATATATTTCAAGTCATGTCATTTGCATCATATACTATAAAGCTCATGATCAAAACTCATTCATTCACTTTTCACTGTAGTCTCATCGATTCATAATCTCAATATCCATAGGCTTTGTGTACATACCTGTACCCTTTCAACATGATCATACCTTGTCACTTCTTTTGTCATAGTCTTTGAATTACTCGTTCAACCACTTGGAATACTAAAGGATACCTGAGAAATCTCATACACATAAAATGATGCCAATGCCATATCCCAGATATGGTATAACACCCCGGAATTTGGGCCTAAAAGTATTGGGCCTTGAGCAAGGGAACGGTTAGGAAACTATGCATAAAAGTTTATGTGAGCTAGGGAATGACACAATTAAATGTTTGCTTCAGTGGTTAAGGGTCCTGAGAGGTGTTGGAAAAGTCTTAGGTTCAAACCTGGGCTTTGGAGAAAATTTTGGTTTTAAGTGAATTAAACCTTGGATGCATGGAAGTAGGCATTTTAAATTATTGTGTTAAAAAATAACACAATGAAAGATGTGGTCTAGTGGTTGTGGCGTTATTAAGGTTGCAAAGGAGCCTGGGTTCAAGTCTTGGCTCTTGCAATTTATTTTTTTCTTTTTAGACTTTGGCCTATAGACTTTATAAGTAATTGTGGACAAAATGGGACACAAAGAGAGCTTGTGGCTTGGTGGCGTGCAACTTCTGCTAAGGGACTAGTGTTCAAATTCCATTGCAAGCAAAAAAGATATTTATTTTGCTAGCATGAGGCAGCAGGAGTTTGAGGTGGTTTCGAACTCTGTTGGGTGAGAGTTTGAATGGGTCATAGAGGTTGTTATGAGGATATCAATGAGGGATAAAGGGAGAGATTCGGGGAGATTTTCAAGGAACTTGGAGGAGAGGAGTGTTGTTTGTGCAACTTTTATGTGCAAATTCAGCTAGGGGAACCCATTTGGTGCATTTCAGCAATTTGTGTATGAGTAAGTGCTGAATTACCCCTTCTGTTGTTTTGGGCTTTGTTCTTTTGGTATTTCGTGCTTCTTTTCTCCCTATTTTCACAAGTGGCCTTTTTTGTTTTTTTTTTCAGGTTTGAATTAGAGTAAGTTCTTAGTGTCGAATTCTCTTTAGAAATTTTCTCTTTTTCTTCATATTTGCTTCCCTGCTGATTTGGCATTTTTGTGCATATCTCTCTTTCTCTAATTTCAACTTTTGGTCGAACCTTGCTTGATTCTCCTATCATCCTTCTTTGGCTGAATCTCTACATCTCTTTTCTCATTTTTTTTAGCAATAGCCGAATACCTTGCCTATTTTCTTTTAACCAAATTTTCCTTCCCTTTGTCTTTTTCTTTATTGAGCATTCTTTCTTGGCACTTGGCCAAATACCTCCCTTGCACCTTCTCATTTATTTCTTTTCTTGGTTGTTAGCCGAATCCTTTTCCCCTTCTCAACTCTTTATCAATTTTCGGTTTAGTGGCCTTTCTCTAGGCTTAGCATGTAGGCTTTGTCAGTTGACCGACTGCTCTTTCATTCTACCGTTCTTATCAGTTGAGAGTTTGTGTGCTCAAATCCTTCTTTTGGCATTCAATCAATAACTGGGGTAAGTGGGCTTACTTTGGCCGAATGTCCATTCTTCTATTTCTAGTGTTTTGATTTCCTTAAACAAGGGTTACCAGATTAAGCCTCCTACTTATTCGTGTGAGGTTAATAGATTCTTTTGGGTTAATACAGTGATTCGGTAGGGAGAGGGTAGTCATCTTTCGATTAATTGTGGATTAATCGCATACTTGGATTAAGGTAAGTGTCAATACCGTTCTTTGTTGGGTTAATCGTTGGTAATGGGTGTTGGCTTTAACCGTAAAACATTAATGAATGTAGGTTGGTGTTTAAGGACTCTCGCAAGTGTTTGAAAGAGGTGTGCAACAGAAACCCGTAGATGATAAGCGGCTAAAAAGTCAAAAGTGTATGTATTCACACCCTTATTTAACTATGAACTAGCAAAAGCTGAAAAGCCAAAATATCGAAACCTTGGCATTCGAGGCCTTATGAGCGTGCGAACGCACATGGGGCAAACCGACCCCAAAAAATATAGGCGATAGGTTGAGGAGGCCGGCGTGAGTGTTCTCGCGGTCTTGGGCCTAAATGGGTGTGTGGGCCCAATAGGCTCGTGGTCCCCACACGGATGAACTCTTGATAAGTGGAAAATATTTAACTAGGCCTTGTTAATCACATGGTCGTGGTTGATTTTGGGCTAGATGGGACGCACAAGCGTGTAGGCCCACTTGGGCCGAGTAATAGGCCTAGGGCCCATTTACACTGTTGTGACCACTTAGGTCATTTGAGTCGTTCAAGACGACTGTAGACCTTCTGAAGGGTCATTATGTATATCGAGACCCCAATATTGGTAAAATGACCAAAATACCCCGGGGTAAAATTACCGTTTTACCCCTAACTGACAAAATGATCGTTACACCCTTAGTAGTAGGTTGACTGATGTATGTATGATAGTATATGATTGATTTCAAGCATGACATCCTGCATTCACGTATGTTACTATGACATGTCATCCTGCATGGGGTTGGGTTAATATCGACGGAGGAAGTGTATGGCTTATAGCCGTTCTGTTTAAGGCTTACAGCCTTTCTACTTATGGCTTTTAGCCATTCTGTTATTTGGTAGCATTGCTGCGATAATTATGGCTTTTAGCCGTTCTGTCTACGGCGTTGAGCCGTTCTGTTGACTTAGTGCCGCAATCGATGCTAAGCTTGTGTGTTGGCTAGGTGGGTCATTTTATCCCTATACGGTGTGTTGGCTGGTACGGGTGGTGTAATGGTTGGATTGGGTTGGGATTTCTGTCTGCATTTTTACATCTGTTACTGCTCTTGTATTGGGCTTAAGCCCACCTAATTCTGAAATGGGCTAAAGCCCACCTGATACTGTTTTTGTGATGGGCTCAGGCCTAGTCTAATTTTGCATACTGTATATCTGACTGTTTGTATTATAAGGGATTACACACTGAGTTTTTTCAAACTCATCATTCTATCTAATTGTACAGGTAATCCCCAGCCTTAGGCGATTTGGAGTCGCAAGGGACTTGGAGGTGGCCACACGACCGTTGATGCTCTGCTGTAGGCTTTTTATTTGAATTTTATGTTTTGGGTTTTGATTCTATAATAAGGCCTTTGAGGGATTAAATTTTTAATTAGGCTTTTGATTTCCTTAATTAAAACTGCTAAACACGAATTTTCAAAATTAATAACTATTTTCAAAAACACTTAAAAACACACGTTTTTATATTTCAAACTTTAGTAGCTTTCGCGATTTGAAATAACCTAAAGTTTCAATCCCAGATGTTAAGTAAACGTTTTTGACGAGATGATTTGCTAAATACGAGCAAAAGGATCTAAACATAGAAATGAACTTTTAACGACAAACACAGTTTTTGAACGACGCTTTGATGCGACACGCCAGATTCGGCCATAACGTTTGGGTCGGGTTTGGGGTGTTACATATGGTCTTACATGGAATCACATATCGATGCCGATAGCCCAGCTATGGTCTTACATGATGTCTCATATCGATGCCATGTCCCAAACATGGTCTTACACCAAATCTCATAATGATGCCATATCCCAGATATGGCCTTACACGTAATCACATGTCGATGCCATATCCCAGATATGGTCTTATACGGCATCTCAATAACCCTAATGTCATGACATTTGTATCCTATCTATTCCTAAGGTTCAATCGGGATTTCGAGATGTCGAAAATTCATCATAGAGTCATCATTTATCACATTCATAAAAATAATTATACAATTCATGTAATATCAAAACATTAAATACATAATAATGTAATGTTTCATTATTTACCCACAAACTTACCTCGGTATCAAAATGTGACTAACTATTCGATTTAGTCCAAAAGCTTGTTCTTTCCTCGGTCTAGGTCCAGGCTCCGTTTCTCTTGATCTATAATAGCAATTTTCACTTATTTAATTAGCACATTATTCAAATCAGGCCATAAATCATACTTTGGAAAAATTATAGTTTTGCACCTAAACTTTCACATATATATAACTTAGTCTCTAGGCTCGTAAAATGAAATGCACTCATTTTTAGTCTCTAGACTCGTAAAATGAAATGCACTCATTTTCTTTGTTACCCAAGCCTAGCCAAACCTATATCATACTTATATCAGCCCACATTTTCTTTCAAATTAGATTTTTACCACCTACTTTAGAACTTCTACAAAAAGGTCCCTTTTAGGTGTTTTCATGAAAAATCACTCAGTAAGATATGTTTATCACACATTAAACTTTCATATTCCTTCATTAAACATCAAAATACTTGCATGTCACACATGGGTAAATTTTTTAACATGAACCCTAGCTCAAAATCATGGTAGAAATAGCTATGACAACTTCAAAAATGTAAAGAACATTAAAAACGGGGCTAGGATGCACTTACTTGTAAGCTTGAAAATGTCAAAAACCCTAGCTATGGTGGGCTTAGAATTTTCAGCACCTACTTGGAGAAGATGAGCAACTTTTTGCTTGATTTTTCCCTTTTTATTAATTTATTAACCAAATGACCAAAATGCCCTTTTACTAAACTTTCAAATTTTACTTATGCATGCCCATTTTTGTCCAAAAATATAAAAATTGGGCAAATTGCTATCTAATGACCCCTAATTAATAATCCAAAGCTATTTCATACTTAAAACTTCTAGAATCTCATATTTTGCAACTTATGCAATTTAGTCTAAAAGTCAAATTGAACACTTATTCACAAAATTTCTTCATGAAACTTTCACACAATCATGCAAACATGTCATGGACCTCAAAAAAATCATAAAAAAATATTTCTACTTTGAATTTGTGGTCTAAAAACCACTATTCTGACTAGGGTCTATATCGGGATGTTATAGATTAAGCTACAACGACCTCAAAAACATAAAAACATTAAAAACGGGACGAAATTCACTTACATGCAAGCTTGAGATTGAACCAAATGCTTAAAGACCTAGCTATGGCTTCTTTTCTTCTAATTTTTGATCAAAAATTTTAAGGTTGAAGATGATACAACCATTTTACATATTTTAATTATGTCATATATACTTAATTACTTATTTAACCTTACATATTAACACTAAATTCACTTAAACTATTCCCATAATTGTCCACTCATGATAAAAATGGTATATTTACCACATAAATCCCTTAACTATTTAATTTCATAGCACATTGACACTTTTAGTTTATAGAACCCAAATTTTACACTATACGCGTTTTAGTCCTTTTTTACAAATTAAGCACTCAAACGTTAAAATTTCTTAACGAAATTTTCATGCAATCATACTATCATGCTGTAGACCTCAAAATAATATTAAAATAAATATTTTAACCTCATATTTGTGGTTCCAAAATCACTGTTCCAATTTCACTGAAAATGGGTTGTTACATGGAACTTGCTTGATGACCTTGTTTATCCATGATTATGATTTATTACTTGTGGTTACTTGGCTAATGTGACATGGATATGTGTTTAGGCTTTTAACCAAGTTGTTTGGAATATGTTGTGTATACTTACCTTATAAGTGAAATAATGGTAAGTTGAATTTCATGTTATACGAACTTACTAAGCATTAAATGCTTACTCTATTTTATTTCCTCTATTTTATAGTATTCGGAAGCTCGTTAAGGTTGGAAGCTAGTCGGAGCTACATCACATTATCCATTAGCCTTTTCAGTATATTTATAGTAGACTAATTTTGGTTATAATGGTATGTATAGGTTAAATTTTGCCAATGATGGCATGTATATGATTGGTTTGAGATAATATAATTAGTAAAATATGCCTATATGTTTGTATGGTCATTTTGGTAAGTTGGATAGTTGAACATATATTTTGATATTTTTCAAAAAATTCTTTGAGTACCCAGTTTAGTCCTGACTTTTTTCTAATGTGCATTTTGGGCCTCGAGGGCTCATATAAGGGACAATATGATTGATTATGATTAATTTCTGGTACAAATGTGAAATGATATGAAATGTCTATATTTGATCTATAAATTTTGGTATTCTTCTATAACCCTGTTCCAGCGACGGATATGGATTAAGGGTGTTACATCGGAGGGAAGAAAGGGAGAAGTGGGCAGCTCGTGCGTGGCTCGAAGGGAGGAGGAAAGGAGAAAAGAGGGAGAGGTTGAGGTGCGGCTAGTGGGCGAGAAAGATGTGTTGCTCAGAGAGGGAAGAGAGTGGGCGTGCTGCTTGAGCGTGGGTGTGGGAGAGTGGTTTGGTACAGTTGTGTCGCATAGTCATGTGCACTCTCCTCCACTTCTCCCACACTCATGGGAACTACCACACACCCATGTGGCACAGTCGTGTCTCACACGTGGCTGTGTGCCTTACCTGTGTAACTTTTTAACTTGATTTTAAAAATGAAAAAAATTAGCTCCAGAGTTCACGCAGCCGTGTGGACTAATTTAGGCCGTGTGACCATCGAATTTTATAAAAATAAAGTCCCAAGAGCCACACGGCCAAGGACACGCCCATGTGTATAGACCATGTGGGTCAAAAACACATTTTTTTTATAAAAAATTAATTAGTTTTAAGAATAACATGAAATAAAATTAAAAGGATTAGTAATGTTAACACTCGGGTTGCCTCCCGAGAAGTGCTTATTTAAAGTCTAAGCTTGACTTACCTTGTGTGCACAATTACAAAGGTTCGCAGCGTCGAAGCTCCTCTCTATCATTTCTAAATTTGTCACCACTATAAAGTTTGAGTCGATAACCGTTTACCTTAAATGTGCCATATGCTGGATGGGTTACCTCTATCGTACCGTATGGGAAGACAGTTTCTACTAAAAATAGGCCTGACCATCCTGATTTTAACTTTTTGAGAAACAATTAGAGCTTTGAATTGTATAAAAGGACAAGATCCGCAACTATGAATTGTTTAGGTTGCTTCAAATAAGCATCGTGGCGTCGCTTTGTTGCTTCTTTATATAGTCTCGAGTTTTCGTAAGCATTCGCTCACCACTCATCTAACTCGTTCAGCTACATTAATCTATTCCCACCTGCAAGTTTAAGATCATAGTTTAGGAATTTTGTTGCCCAAAATGCTTTGTGCTCCAGTTCAAGCGGTAAATGGAAACTCTTTCCATATACAAGTCTGTAATAAGATATTCCTATGGGTGTTTTATATGCAGTCCTATAAGCCTATAAAGTGTCATCTACTTTTATCGTCCAATCCTTTCTATTTTCCTCTACAGTTTTTTCTAGGATGCGTTTGAGTTTTCGATTCACAACTTCAACTTTCCCACTAGTTTGAAGGTGATAAGGGGTAGCTATTCTACGATGTACCCCATACTTGTTCAAAACTTTATGAAATTGAGCGTTACAAAAATGCGTACCCCTATCACTAATAATCACTCTAAGTGTTCCAAATCGAGAAAATAGCTTCTTAAGAAATCGAACTACCACTCTAGTATCATTGGTAGGTAAGGCTTGAGCTTTTACCCAATTTGGCATATAATCGATACCTATTAGGATGTATTTATTACCAAAAGAGCTAGAAAATAGACCCGTAAAATCCATGCCCCAAACATAAAAAATTTCACATAAAAGCATATAAGTTTGAGGCATTTCATCACGTTTAGAAATATTACCTGTTCTCTGGCATCTATCACAAGAAGCAACATACCTATTAGCATCTTTAAACAGTGTGGGCTAATAAAAACCTGATTCAAGTGTTTTATGTGTTGTTTTAGTCCCACTATAATATCCTCCTGTTAGTTTGAAGTGATAATGTTCCAAGATTCTACTCGCTTCTGATTTTCTAACACACCTCCAAATTACTTGTTCTATACATACACGAAAAAGAAAATGATCCTCCCAAAAATAATTTTTCACATCGACAAAGAATCGTTTCTTTTGATGATGTGTCAACCCTTTTGGTAGGATGTTAACAGCTAAGTAATTTGCAATATCTGTAAACCAAGGGACTTCAGAATAGGTTATAACCTAGAGTTGTTCCTCAGGAAATAAATCATTTATCTCATTCTCATTAAGCTCCTTGAAATGTGGATTCGCTAGTCTAGAAAGGTAATCTGCTACAAGATTTTCAACTCCCTTCTTATCCTAGATTTCCTAATTGAACTCCTACAATAATAAAATCCATCTTATAAGTCAGAGTTTTGCATCTGATTTAGTTAGAAGATAATGGAAATTTGAATGGTCGATGTAAACAACTTTAGATAATATTAAATATGGTCTAAATTTATCAAATGCAAAAACCACAGCTAGCAGTTCTTTTTCAGTGGTAGTGTAATTTTCTTGCGCATCTGTCAATGTCTTGCTGGCATAATAGATTGGCTGAAAATGCTTGTCTCTTCACTGTCTAAGAACTGCACCTACGGCAAAATCACTTGCATCACACGTTAGTTCAAAGGGTAAATTCCAATCAGGTGCAACCACAATCAAGGCATTAATTAATTTTTCCTTAAGAGTATTAAATGCTTTTAAGCATTCCTGACTAAAATTGAAGGGTACATCTTTTTCCAGCAAATTCGTTAAAGGCTTAGCTATTTTAAAAAAAAAATCTCTAATAAACCTTCTATAAAGCCTCACATGTCTTCAAAAGCTTCGAATACCCTTTACTAAACTAAGGGGAGGTAATTTTTTGAAGGTTTTAATTTTTGCTCTATCAACCTTAATCCCTTTACTAGAAATTTTATGGCCCAATATAATCCCTTCTCGAACCATGAAGTGACATTTTTCCAAATTAAGCACAAGGTTTGTTTCCTCACATCTCATTAAAACTAGTTTTAAGTTTTTAAGACAAAGATGGAAAGAATTACCGAATACCGAGAAGTCATCCATAAATACCTCCATAATATCTTCTACAAGTTAATCAAATATGGCTAACATGCAACGGTGAAAAGTAGCAGGAGCCTTACATAATCCAAGAGGCATTCTTCAATAAGCAAACCTACCATATGGACATGTAAATGTCATTTTTTCTTGGTCCTCAAGAGCTATTGGGATTTGAAAGTAGCCGGAGAGTCCATCTAGGAAGTAATAATACATATGCCCAGATAATCTTTCTAACATTTGATCTATGCATGGTAGAGGAAAATAATCTTTCCTCGTGGCATCATTCAACTTCCTATAGTCAATACAAACTCTCTATCCCGTGACTATTCTCGTTGGAATTAATTCGTTCTTCTCGTTGGCTACAACAGTCATGCCTCTCTTCTTAGGAACAACTTACACAGAACTCACTCAAGTGCTATCAGAAATAGGATAAATAACTCCAACATCTAGAAGTTTAATTACCTTAGCCTTAACAATTTCCCTCATGTTAGGATTTAGCCGTCTTTGAGCTTGTACACATGGTTTGTATTCATCTTCCATTAAAATTTTATGGGTGCAAAAAGAAGGACTGATCCCTTTAATGTCAGAAATCTTCTAGGCTATAGCTCTTTTATGTTCCTTCAACACTTCTAATAACTCATATTTCTCATTTGGCTTTAAATCTAAAGCAATAATCACTGGTAATGTAGAATTGTCACCAAGAAATGCATACTCTAGGTGATTTGGCATCTGCTTCAGTTCCAATTTGGAGGTTCTTTAATATAAGGTTTTAATTTCAATTCCTTGCTACCTTAATGTCCTCATATTTTATCTGTCTTAGTGAAGACTCATTAGAGTCAAAATCAATTTTCGTCTTACTTATTAAAGCATCATCACCATCTACCTCCTCTCCTTGAACCAGACATAGTTTCAACGTGTCCCTATGAACGATTTCCTATAATGAATCTTGAATAGCATTATCAATAGAGTCAATAAAATAACAAGAATCATCTTGTTCTTTAGAGAGTCGCATAACATCATAGATTTTAAAAATAGTCTCCTCATCACCTACCCTAAGTACAAGTTTACTATCATCCACATCAATGATAGCCCTAGCAGTGGCTAAAAAAGGGCGACCTAATATTAAAGGCACTTCAACATCCTCATCCATGTCAAGCACAACAAGGAATATGAATTTATCTAACATGTTGGGTTCACACGGCCAAGACACACGCCCGTGTGCTTAGCCCGTGCACAATACTGACATAACCAAAAAAAAAACTTGGGTTAACACGGCAAAAGCACACTACCGTGTGCCCTACCCGTGCTCAAAACTAACTTAACTAAATTAGATGCAGGGGACACTCATGCCCATAGACGCCGACCGTGTGTCACACACGGCCTAGGCACACACCCGTGTGCCCATCCGTGTGGGCAATTATAGGCTATTTTCTAAGCCTTTTTACCACCCTGAAACACATCCAACTCATACCAGCTTCAAACTTGCAAATCAAGGTATAACATACATTAAAAACATTCATAATTGGGCACTCATGTGCCATCATGCATATCATGAATTTCATCCTTATTGCATAAAATATAACTTAGACGATATTAGCGAATTACAAAGGCCATCACAACTTGACTCAAGTGATAACAATAGCCAACACATTTGGCTGCTCAAAATAACACATACCAAAGTAACTAAACTTCTTATACATGCCATACAACAAAAAGACTAACTTTACTATACCAAAATGAATTCCTTGATAGTGTGACTTCGAGCTCTGACTTTGAGTGATCCTCGAGCTAATTCGAAAAATCTACATGGAAGGGAAAATAAAGGAGTAAGCATAAAAATGCTTAGTAAGTTGCATGAAATAGTAATAAATGTCATGTATAGTCATTCAAACATGGCATCATGGGGTTTATATAACTCTTTATTCTTTCTCGTATCTTACTCATTTTTATAACATATTCATTTAAGACTTACTTACTCTCGTGACTTACTCTTTCCCATGGCTTACTCATTCACATGCTTTGCTCATTCTCATGCCTTACATTTTCATAATTTCTCATGACTTACTCAAATGTACATTTAACACTCATCATGAAACTTTAGCCTCTCTTGTTAGCTAAACAACTTAAATACATTCTCTATTAACATGCTTAGAATATCGAAGGATACCCGTAATGTCATTCTCATGGTAAGGTGCCAAAGCCATATCCCAGACATGGTCTTACATGGGACCTCAAACTAATGTTGAAGCCATATCCCAGATATGGTCTTACACGGGATCTCATATCGATGTCAATGCCATGTCCTAAACATGGTCTTACACGGGATCGTAAACTGATGCCAATGCCATGTCCCAAACATGGTCTTACATGGGATCTCTCTTGGATGCCATGCCATGTCCTAGACATGTTCTTACAGGGGATCTATATCTCGTCTCGGTGCCGACGCCATGTCCCAGACATGGTCTTATACGGGACCTTATGTGGATGCCAATGCCATGTTCCAAACATGGTCTTACATGGGATCTATGTTCTGTGCCAATGCCATGTCCCAAACATGGTCTTACACAGGACCTACAATGCTCATAACATGATTATGGTATCCTTCGTATTTTTGATACTTATATGTAATTTTTCTTTCAAGTTTCCATCATGTCTTGGTAAAATTCATATTAATAAATTTCATGGAATTTTACATGATCACATAAAATATCATCATCATAAATTTAAATAATGCATAAGGCTAAATTATTACATGCAACTTGCCTCGAGTCTAAAAATGTGGATGGGTGCTCGATTTAGTCCACTACTTTATATTTCCTCCGGTTGTAGTCCGGGCTTCGCGTTTCTTGATCTAAAATGACAAATTTTGCTTATTTAATACCCACATTAACTAAATGGCTCATAATTCACACTTTGGCAAAATTTATAATTTTGCCCCTAAACTTTTACATATTTGCAAAATGGTCCCTAGGCTCGTATAATGAAATGCACTTATTTTCTAGGTTACCCAAGCCTAGCTGAACCTTTCATGTGCTCATAGTAGCCCACATTTCTCATCAATTTGTACATATACTACACATTTTACTAACTTTGCAATTTAGTCTTTATTAGGGACTTTCATTAAAAATCACCTAGAGAAAGGTGTTTACTACACTTTAAACTTTCATATTCTACCATTAGACATCAAAATACGTGCATGTCATGCATAGGTATATTTTTTAGCATAAACCCTAGTTCAAATTAGTGGTCAAAATAGCTAGATTAAGCTACGAGGATTTTAAAAATATGAAGAACATGAAAAATGGGGCCTGGAGTCACTTACTTGGAGCTTGAAAATGAAAGAAACCCTAGCTATGGAGGACTCTTCAAATTCGGCACAAGCATGGAGAAGATGGACACTTTTTGCTTTCTTTTTCCCTTTTTATTTCTTTAATTTACCAAATGACCAAAATGCCCTTATGGCCTTTCTTTGAAATTTTACCCTTCCATGGGCATTTTTGTCCATAGTGCCAAAAATTGGTCTAATTTCCAAATAAGGACTCCTACTAATTTTTTTAATGCTATTTCATCCTTAAACCTTCTAGAAACTCAATTTTGCAACTTTTGCAATTTAGTTCTAGAGGACAAATTAATCATTAATTCATAAAATCTCCTTAATGAAATTTTCTCACTATCATGCAAGTATACCATAAACTTAATAATGATCATGAAATATACTTTTCTACTTCAGATTTGTGGTTTCGAAACCACTATTCTGGCGAGGCTCTAGCTCGGGCTATTACATATAAACACTTTAAGGCTTTTCATTTTTCTTTTTCTTTTCTTTTCTTTTCTTTTCTCTTTTTGATTTTTTTAAAACAAAAGAAGCCTGAAAGCTTTTCCTGTAGTTTTCATTTTTTATATCTGAAACCGTGTAACACCCTCTTTCCCAAGTCTGACGCTAGGATGTGGTACGAGACGTTACCTACTGAATCATACTATAACTTGAAATCTCGGGCTATAAAATTTCTTTTCTTTTTAGAAACTTACCATTCATTCTCTTAATAACCTTATCACAGGCTTACAAGGCCCATAACATACATTAGATGCGTTCCGAAACCGATCCGAAAACTTTTGGGCACTTAAAATTTTTTTACCTAAAACAGGGCCACACGCCCGAGTGGGCAGGCCGCGTGGTCTCACACGCCCATGTCCCTTGCTTGTGTCTAATTTATTTTTATTTTCAACCTATAAGGGTTTTGACACGGCTTGGGCACACATCCGTGTCTATGGCCCGTGTCCCTCACACAACCTAGACACGCCCGTGTCAACATCCCATGGAGTATTCTGACTTGAATACCACAATCATCAGAATTGCACACAGCCTAGGCACACGCCCGTGTGCTCAGCCCGTGTTCTATACTGGCTTAACTAAATTGGATGCAAGGGACATATGGCCTATTAACACGGCCTTGAGGCTGACAATGTGTCACACACAGCCTAGGCTCACGCCCGTATGCTCAACCGTATTGACAGTAATAGGCTATTTTCCAAGCCGTATGCCACCCTAAAACATAACCAAACATAAGCCAATTCCATAACACATAACAAGGCATAACATATTCTCTAAATGCTCATAATTAAGGCATCCACATTCTATTATAAACATCATTCACATCAATTAATACTCTACTTGAACTTGCAATATGCATACTCATGAATTTCATCCACATTGAATAAAATATAAGTTAGGCAATAATAGGCCATTTCTAAAGGCCATTACAACACCAGTAGAGTATTATTCAAGCCAATACCCATGGCTACACAAAATGACACTTAGTAAAATGATCATTCTTCCTATACATGCCATACATCAAAATGACAAATTTTACTACACCAAAATGAATGGCTTGATAGTGTGACTTTGAGTTCTGATTTTATCGATCTCCGAGCTAGTACGGCGAATCTACATGGAAGAAGGAAAAGAAAGAGTAAGCACATAAAATGCTTAGTAAGTTGCATGAATAAAAATAGTAACAAAATCATAAAAATATCACTCAAATAAGTATCATGAATTTCATGTAATTTCCTTACTCATCTTCATAACTTACTCAATCATATACTTACTCCTATATATACCTACAACACTTAACATGAAACTTTAATCTTTCTCTTGAAACTTATCAATTTGAATACTTTACTCTTTTGAGATTTTTTTAGAGTACCAAAGGATACCCATAAGTCAATCTCATGAAACGATGTTAATGCCATGTCCCAGACATGGTCTTACATGGGATCACACATCAATGTCGATGCAATGTCCCAGACATGGTCTTACACGAGATCGTACTCTGATGCCGATGCCATGTCCCAGACATGGTCTTACACGGAATCTTATATCGGATGCCCATGCCATGTCTTAGACATGGTCTTACAGGGTATCCTTATCTCCTCTCGGTGCCAAAGCCATGTCCCAGACATGGTCTTATATGGGACCTCATCTCGGATGCCCATGCCATGTCCCAAACATGGTCTTACATGGGATCTCTGTTCTGTGCTGATGTCATGTCCCAGACATGGTCTTATAGGAACCTACATTACTCATAACATGATTACAGTATCCTTTGTGTCATTTAAACTTGCATGTAACTTCTCTTTTTATATTCTCTTCATTTCTTAGTAAAATTTCACATCAATAATTTCGTGAATCTCATACATTTCCTCAATGAATCAATGTCATGGAATTTAGCATAACTCATACAAAATTTTATCCATATCTTCATGAAATATCATAATTTCATAAAAAGTTATTATAATGAATTTACATAACAAAGGAGCTAAATTATTTGATACAATTTACCTCGAGTCCAAAATGGGGGCGAATGCTCGGTTTAGTCCACTACTTTACTTTTTCCCTGGTTTCAGTCTGGGCTTGTGTTTCTTGATCTAAAATGACAAATATGACTTACTTAGTACCCACATTGACTAAATATCTCATAATTCATACTTTGGAAAAATTTATAATTTTTCCCCTAAACTTTTACATATTTGCAAAATAGTCCCTAGGCTCGTATAATGAAATGTATTTATTCTCTTGGCTACCCAAGCCTAGCTAACACCTACTAGTCTTCATAAAGATCTACATTGCTCACAATTTCATACTTTTACTACACAATTTACTAAAACTTTGCAATTTGGTCCCTATTAGGGACTTTCATGAAAAATCACCTAGGGAAAGGTGTTTACTACTTTTTAATCTTTCATTTTCTACCACTAGGCATCAAATTACTTGTATGTCATGCATGGGTATATTTTTTAATATAAACCCTAGTTCAAATTAGTGGTAGAAATTGCTAGATTAAGCTACGAGGATTTCAAAAATACGAAGAGCATGAAAAACGGGGCTTGGAGTCACTTACTTGGAGCTTAAAAATGAAGGAAACCCTAGCTATGGAATCCTTAGAGAATTCGGCACTTGTATGGAGAAGATGAGTCAATTTTTTACTTATTTTCCCTTTTTATTCATTAATTAACCAAATGACCAAAATGCCCTTATGTCCTTTCTTTGATATTTTTCCCTTCCATAGGCATTTTTGTCCATCATGCTAACGATTGGTCTAATTGCCAAATAAGGACTTTTAATAATTTCTCTTATGCTATTTCATACTTAAACCTTCTAGAAACTAAATTTTGAAACTTTTACAATTTAGTCCTAAAGGACAAATTAGTCACTTACTCATAAAATTTCCTTCATGAGATTTTCTCAATATCATGCAAGCAAGCCATAATCTCAAAAATAATCATGAAATAAAATTTTCTACTTCAAATTTGTGGTCTCCAAACCATTCTTTTGACTAGGCCCTAATTCAGGCTGTTACAAACCATATCTCGTTATAGATTCCCACAACTAGATCGATTGTAACACCCCGCCCACAGGCATCACCAGTGAATTGGGTTCATGTACATACTTAGTACAACTTATTTTAAAATCAAACTATTTTACCTATTTATAAAATTAACTTACAAGAGAGACAAAATTTCTAAGTATAGTTCGCTATAACTACTCCACCTTAAGGGAAGTACATAATTACATTATATTCGCCCCTAAGGCAAAGTTCCTAATGGTACCCCCTTCCTATATGCATGATTCTACTCAAATGAACCCTCGATTCCACCCAATCTGGCTTAGTCCTTCCTCGAGTTCCTTATTTCGTATATCTTACAATCATAAAACAAGCCTTGTAAGTTCAGATGAACTCAGTGAGTTTCTTCATTACACAAAATGTACCCCACGCTGTCAAGGTTCAATTAAGTAATAATAATACAACAACACCCTGCTCATTTGAGACATTTCTCTTAAACTTCTGTAATTGACCTTTCTTATTCTCGATCCTATCCATTAGCGGATAAACCATTGAGCGATTTCCTGACTACTCTAACAACCTTCTTCAATAGCTCTTCTGAATGTCTCTCATCTCTGAGAGCTCTTTTCTTTTCTCTTATTTATACCCAAGTGGTTCTCATCTTCTCACCATTATGCCCTATTAATATGGCCTTCCAACTTACTTTCCTAAAAGTCCTTGGTAAGTATCCTCACTCTATTTAGTCCGTGGCATCTTTCCTTATATTAATTCCAAGTAACTTGCTCACCTCCCATCTTTTGGTATAGCTAATAAGGTCCCACATCACCTTGGCAGACTAAATCCTGGGTAGTTTAAGTAGTGGTCGGATTACTTCTTTGTAATATGCTTAGTCAAATTACTATACCCTTAAGTGTAGCTTGACCATCTGCTACGGCCCATTATGACCTTTATTACTCAGTCAAATGTCGTTGTATGGCCATCTGAGTTCACTATTTAGCTTTTATACTACATTCCCTTATAACTTGCCGCTTGGCGGATACTTCCTAAATGGTTTCCCCTTATAGAGGAATAGCTTTGACAGGCATATTCATTATCTCATGTACTCTTTTTCGTCAATGGGTTCTATCTAACCCTTATTTTCCTTATAGACTAACCCGCATTCTCATGACAACCCCTTAACGTATAGGGTTTCACTGAGCATCCTTTGATGGCACTTATTGGTGGATCTTTATCTACGATCCTCAATTATACCTACTTTCGTTCGCCTTAGACCAAGCACCACTAGTGCATCAATGTCCATAACAATCTTTAATGGGTTACTGCCCATATTTTTTATTAGCTTTTACAACTGTTGTTCTAACAATCCTTTCCCTCTTTATTTTCCCTTTATATTTGCGAATTTTTTCGACCCGATGGCTATCTAATGCATTCCCACGCTTTCATTTTCCTTAATGCAATTTGTCACACAATTTTTGTTTTGATTTTTCACCCATTTATTGTTCCAGCGGACTCTCTATGCTTCCATAGTTATCTATGGTCTTACACAGTATGTCCCTTCCAAGTTTAATGTCTTGGCGAGGTCCATTAGTTTCCATAGTCTAACTATGGTCCTT
This sequence comes from Gossypium stocksii, assembly GCA_020496765.1. Classification (NCBI taxonomy): domain Eukaryota; kingdom Viridiplantae; phylum Streptophyta; class Magnoliopsida; order Malvales; family Malvaceae; genus Gossypium; species Gossypium stocksii. Next base: position 41,367,450 of record CM035623.1, read on the forward strand.
CACTTTAGTATCCATGTGTTTTCCATAGTCTAACATTACCCCGTGTTTATCATCCCAGATTACCATCCCATGTTTAGTATCTCATCAAAATATCTCGTGTTTAATTTCCTATCAAACTATCTATGATGCCATAACATCTTTCAGCTATAGTCCTACATAGTTTAAACTGTGTTTGCCGTCTCGGCGGACTACTAGAATGTCATGGCATCTTTCAGCTATGATCTTAATCCTATTTACCATTATGTTATATTATCTTTCAGCCATGGTCTTACTCATTTATATCATGATGCCATAGTGTCTTTTAGCTATGGTCGTACTTATTTTAGGTGTATAACCTTCGATTGGTTCTATGGCCTAGCCATGATCATTCTCATGTACCTTTCCCTTTGCATTCCTTTCATTCCTCCATTCGCAGTCCTATACCTTGATGCTTAAACACCACAGTGTCCCCTTCATAAGGCTAGAAGCTTCGTTCATCACAGTGCACATAGCAACACTGTGTGGCAGTATCTAACAAAATCGTCTCTTTCCCAATTTCCCTTCCTAACTTCATCTAAACTTAGCAATGCTCCCCTTACATGCATGACATACATTTTATAACCAAATGCTATGGAGTCATATATACTGAACTAGGATAGTAGGTACTTATAAATCCATACAACCTTGCAACATTGTTACCATTTCAAGGGTTGAGTGCAAAAACTCACCTTACTTCTTCGCCTTGTCCGCTTAGCTTTTCTGGACGTCATCCTTTCTCTTAGAAGCTAAGAAAAACAACCAAGTCATGGGTTAAGCTTAGTAAAAAAATAGCCAAGTCATGGGTTAAGCTTATTAAACCCAGTTTAAAACTCAGTCTTCCAGATATATGCAGAATCTTTAAAATCATTTCTAGAAGCCCTTAACTTCAGTTCTTAAATCTTACGTATACTAAAGGATTCAAAACCTTAGTAGCTTACTAGATTCAACATTTTTCTAACTTAAACATCACAATCACCACCCATTGTAGAGCTTTCTTTAATCATTATTTCCTCAAAGCAACCAAGGAAAAAGATTAAGAAGAAGAAACAGATTAAAGAAGAAGTCATATCCGATAAGTCACTCTCCAGCTATTTATAGCCTTTCTCACACGATCTTCAACCGTGCAAAATCTACCCATATTCAATCATTTTATCCCCCCACTAAGGGACTGGCTGGGTCTATTTCAACCAAACCAAGATTAGATTTCAACCTTGTGAAATATTATTTCTAACTTTTCCTATTTTTCTAATAGAGACCGCCAGCTTACGATCTTTTTCAATTTAACCCTTAAAGCTCTTAATTTTTTCTGAGTTTTAAGGGAAATCAAGTGTGACACCGATGGTTAAGGATGTCAGTTTATTGAACCTTTGGTTTCAGAAAGGTGAAAAGTGTAACATCCCCAAAATTTCAAGAATTTGAAATAGTGATAAATAAATAGTGAATCAGTTATAATTTAAGAAAGTCAAAAATGGTAAATTATTAGTGTTATGAGACAGTGAAGACAGCTACTAAAGGCATTTAGAAAAGTATGTATATTGAGAGAAATAAATCCAGGGTAATGACTAGATTGTAAGAGAGTGAAAAGTATTGGGGTCATTAATGAGAAATTTGAAAGTTATAGTGATTAAATTGAAATGGAGGAAAAATCAGGATGGACTAGAGGTGAAATTTTACCAAAAATAGACATGACTCATGAGTGGTATTATAGAAAAGTTAAAAGGCAAAATGGTAATTAGGTAAATTAGATAAATATGGTTAGTGTAATGATTATGGACTAAATTGTGTCAAATATTGATTGGAGGGTCAAATGTAAATTTTTAATTCAATCATTTCTAAGGATATTTTAATGGAAAAGTGTAGAAAATTAGAGAAAGTTGGAAAGAAAACCTATCCATCTTTTAAAGCCTTTCACGTTACCCTTCAAAGCACCATCTCCAAGTTTGCTTTTCTTTCAAATAAGTCATTTTCACCATTTCTAAGCCAATTAAGCCAAATCCCTCCAATTTCTTTCATGATTTGTGAGCGAAATCAATAGAGAAGTGTAGTAACCACCTAAATGTCATAAGAAGTGCATTCATACTTGTCTTGAAGAAGAGAGAAAGTAAGGGTTAAAAGTGAATACAAGTGATTGAGGTAAAAATGATAAAATGTTCTTGAAATTCATGTTAGTTTTAATTGAATAACATAGATTATGATATTTTATTATGATTTTAATGTGTAAATATTGTATTTTTTGATATGAAAAATGAAGAAAAAGTGAAGCAAAGTCAGAAACAAGTGGAGAATTAAAGCAAAGGAGGAGCCAAAGGAAGAAGAAGAAGAAAATAGTTTGATTTCAAAGCTTTGGTTGTAAGTACAACTAGAGTTTCACTTATTTTAAATATGTGGTAAATTGTTAAGTTAAATTAGATGAATATAAGTTTTAATATGATGCTTAATTATAAGCTTACATGTTATATAAATGAAGAATAAGATATGCTAATGAGTATAAGGAAATGATGAATTGATTCTATTTACCAATTAATAAGCAATAGAGCAAATAAAGGAAAAGTAAATAAAAAAAGAAGAAATTAAAAGTAAGTAAAAGGAATAAAGTGTAAAAGATACAAAAGTTGATAGAATTACAATTATTATAAATAAACGAGTGTATGAAGTGATATATCGATAGGATTAATGGGTAAAAAGATATGGCAATGTTGTGAATGTATTTGATGAATTATGAGAAAGAAAAAGACTGAATTGGAATATGTGTAAACGTGACATTTGAAAAATACGATAAGAATTTGTAGGTGAATTATGGAAATATTATTAAGAAATGAAATATGTTACATGTATTATTGAAAGTGAAAAATAATGTTATATGAATTGTTGTTACAAGGACTAAATTGAAATAAATGTAAAGTAATTGAATTCTATTATGAAATGTAACACCCTTCACCCGTATCCATCGTCGAAATCAAATTACGGGATGCTACAATAATTAATAGTACAAGAACATGTGAATTAAATTAAATAAAAACCTAATAAATCATGCCTCAAATCTTAAACATTCAAACAAACATGATTAACATACAAATCTAAACTTAAATCGAGCTTATGGAAGCTCTTAAAACAAATCAGAACCAAATAGGGACTTAAATAAAAACGTAACAAAAAGTGAGAAAATTTTGTAAAATAGGGTTACACAGCCATGTGGCCAGGCCGTGTGATAGGCTAAAACTGTGTAGAGCTGAACCATAAAACCATGTACTCCAACTGTGTATAAGACTGATGCCTTGTAATATGAACCATCATAAATACTATCACTTTCATCATCAACCATCAACCATATACCAAGGTATATTTATCTATACATTTGGCAACCAAAGAACCATTGTAAATAGCATCTTTATAACATCCAAATCAAATACCAAACCATTATGCCATATATTTCAACCAAATTCTCACCTAACCAATTATTCCATAACATATTGCAACTTATCAATTACTTATCTCATTCCATCACATACCAAACCCAATCCCACGTTCAAGATTACTATATTAAGCCATGAGCAATCATATCATTTAGCCAACAAGCATACATCATTTGTGCAAGCACCAAAACATACCTACTTTTATAATTACTTATATATATACAAATTACTCCTATTACATGCCACACAATCAAAATAAAATGTTTTCAAAGTCTACCAAAAGGTGGCTAGATAGTGTGATCTTCAAGTTGATCCGACTGCCAAGTACCGCAAAATGATAACTACAAGAAAACAAAACAAAGCAAGCTTCAATTGAGCTTAGTAAGTTCATAGGTTGAAAACGATATAACATACCTTAATATCAAAGTTTAATTAACAAACAATTAACTAACATTAAACCTTGTCACCACAACCATATCAAAAGGTGAGTTCATCACATACAAGTCATATAACCTCCTAATTACACAAGTTGATTTAATACCAAGTCATGATATAATATCCATAAGCATAAACACATTTTTAAGTCATTCATCAAGACTTTATCACACTATATCAATACTAGTCATTACATCATTTAACAATCTTGATTCAGCCGAATTAACTAATATGAATAGATATAGAAACACGGTTATCCACCCAAAACACGTCAAAATGCTCAACTAAGCTAATCCAACCAAAAACACATTTGGGCATTGAGTGCCAAGCCCGAAGGCTAATATCCCTTTAGAAACATGACTGGGCACTAAGTGCCAAGCCTATAGGCTTCACGTCCTCCCCCAAAAACACGTCTGAATCACAGTAAATATAACTTGGAAATCTGCAACAAATGTTGCATTTCGGTACATTCAGTGTATAATAATTGTCATTTGCCATCATCTCATCTCATATCAAACCCTTACAGTATGCAATATAACCTATTAGCATGTCAGTTGTATCCTATCCTATGTCCATCCGGGCTCAATACATATAAGATTATAAACTTTTCAATGCTGTCCTTTATCTCACCTTGTACCAATTTGCAACGTTTATACATACATTCAAACATACCCAAATTCCACAACTCAACATAAACATTACAAAATACACAAGACTTCACCATAAGAACTTACTAAGAGCAACCAATAAAGATAGGAGTATCAAGGACTAGTCTGTAATTTTCTCTTTTCTTCAATTATCTGCCAGTTCTTAATCTATACAATGAATTTGTAACGCCCTAAAAATTTGTATATTTGATTTCATATAATTGTGACATAAATATTTGTCTACTTCAGTTGTTAAGTGTTCTGAGTGTGTGTGTGAGAGGTCCCAAATTCAAGCCTTAGCTTAGGCAAATTTTAGTATTTTTATTAATAAAGCTCTATCACTAGTCAGTAAGCTTTTAAGTTGTTGCTGGTAAGTTGACATCAGAATGGGCCTGCTGGTCTGGTGGTTAAGATGTGTGTTGGTGTGATGGAGGTCTATAGTTCAAATCCTTACGCGAGTGTGGGAGTATGTTTTTTGCTCATTTGACCAAGAGAGTTTTGGTCAAACAGAAATTTTGAGTAGTGGATTAGTAGAGAAATATTAGGGATATGTGATCAGTTTCTCTGTTTCCCAAAAGTTTCCTTCTCCCTCTAACGTTTGACTTTTTTTCTGCTCTCTATTTCCACTTCCAATTTTTGGCTTCCTATTTTTGTTCTTCTTATTTTCTTTTTCCTTCTTTCTTCTTCCCAACCGTAGTATGTAGACGTTTCGTTCCTTCGTATTGTTGAGTAGGTAAGGGTTTCGAATTATTTTTGAAGGTATTTTGGTTTTACATTAATTCTTTTAGTAATCATAGGGTGTTTTCCTGTGAATAATTTCAGTGTAGGAGAAGGCTGTGAGTAGTGATTCTCGTCGATCATTTGAACGATCAAAGTGGTGGTTTTCGTAGTCGATAAGTTTTAGATGCTACTTCAGGAGTTATGGAATTCGTTTAATTGACTATTAAAACGGTTGTTGGATACTCATTTCTTAGGTTTAAAGGGATCGGGAGTGATTCTACATCGAAATAATACCAGGTGTGCACTCGATTTCACAAAAAATGAGGTTTCAGTGAAGGCCGAAAACCTTATTGTTGATGCCACACAGGCATGTGGCCACCCATGTGGTAGGCCGTGTGAAAGGTCATGGCCATGTGGTTGACGAGGCCAGGCCGTGCGCGAAGGATGCGGCCGTGTGATGGCCAGGCGAGGCCATGTGATCCACACGGGCATGTGGGCCCAATGGGTAGTCCACACGAGTGTGTGGGATTCTAGGCCAGGCCATGTGATCCACACAGCCAAGGCCAATTTGGGTCGTATGGGCCACACGGGTGTGTGGGCCCACACGAGCAAACCACATGGGATTTTGAGCCCATTTTCACTAATTTGTTTGCTAAGGTTGCACGGGTTGCCTGAGTCGACTGTGAACCTACTGTAGGGTCAGTAAGATATACTTAGATCCCTAATTGAATGAAATGACTGAAGGACTGATATATGTTTATATGATATAGAGCATGATGATATTTCATTGAACTGATACTGTATGTACTGTTACCGTAAGATGGCATGCCATAACTGTATGTTGCATTGCATGGGGCGGGATGATATGATTAGAGGAAGTGTACTAAAAGGCTTTAAGCCTAATATACTGGCAGCTCATGTAACACCCTAATAACCCGTAACCATCACCGGAGTGGGTTACAAGGCATTACTTGGCCAACACGACATAAGAATAATTCACAAACACATAAACGAGTCCCTTAAAACAATCAAAGATTTCATTCATAATACCTGTTAAACTTACTATTTAATAAAGATAATATTACAATTAACTTAAATCAGCATATTACTTACTACTACACTCATGCGAAAATACACATATAAGAAACCTTACCTATATCATAATTTAACCTTTCATACCAATGCGTCAATCTCATAACATGCATATTCAAACATATACATTTGAAATCACATGTCATAAAATTACTATTCATTTGGTAAATTTCTAAACCAAAACCGAACCTTGTTTTTAATTATTTAATAAGCATTAACTCAAATTTCCATTCCATTTACTCAACCACTTCTTGCATGTTAAGTTTTAGCTAAAGGGCCAGCTTTATAATCAATATAAAACCAAAAAAATACAACTCACAAGTTATAACAAATCAAATATCACAATTCATATATATCATAACTAAACTCTTATTTATACTAATAGCCGACATCATTCTTCTTAATTTAATACCGAATATGAATAAATGTTTTCTTTAATTCAAGACTCATTATAAAACCGAAATAACTTATCCATCACATTTATAAATATCAAACAAACCATTCAAGTATAATTATTAACCTAACCAAAATACCAATAACTTGTATATACATACCAAACACAACCTTAGATCAAAGCTTAAAACCATACAAACACATTAAGGAAGCCACATGCGTATGGCTTTTACTTTTATAAATATCAAGTACCAAAAGTTCACAAGAAAGTTTAGCCTATACATGCCATAGTTTGAAATATAGACTTTAAAAGTACCGAAGGTTTGACGATAATGTGGATGACTTCGGTGTTGCTCCCCGAGCTTGTAACTTTCAGCCAAAAATCTATAAAACAAAATAACAAGGACACTCAAAGTAAGCTAATTAACTTAGTAAGTATTAAGTAATTAAATAACTCAAATCATGAAAAACATAACCTAATACAATCACACAAGAGCTATACTGGCCGAATGCACAAAACTCTTAGTTAACATCACTCACATGCTTCACATAACATCCTCATTACAATATCATTTATACCTCCATTCAAATGTTCGTACACATAGTTGCATATTTAAGAAAATTAAATAGAAATTATAAGCCATACCTAACTCAACTTCAAGTTAGCATTATACTGACCGCATTCGTTCACTTAGGTCTCTCCTAAGCCATTCACAAAAGATGATTTAAATCACTTATAGCCAAATTAACTATTTCACTGAACATCAATACAAGCTTACCTTTATAGAGCCAATTTTGTACATCACCTTATAGCTCAAGTTTCATTATTTCCCATTTGTAACAACTTGAAGTTTATATTTAAAAACTTGGAACAATTCATCGGTATTTAACCTACTAGGCATAAGCCTGAATTTATCACCGGCTCAAGGCCTGCTGGACTTTAAGTCTGATAATCATTCACCGGCATTACGCCTGCTAGGCTTGAAGCCTGAAAATAATCACCAGCTTAAAGCTTGCTAGGCCACAAGCCCGAAAACAATATGGGAATCAAATCTCAAGATTTTTGTTCACATTTAAACATTTACTTTTAAAAATTTCCACAAAGCACAGCCACATAGTAAGAACTTAGCACTATTCAAATATAGCACATTCAAACCTCTTATTACATTTCATAATTTACCATTCAGTCTCAACAACTATAAACATCTTAATTTCATATCAAAATTCGCCACTTGGTCATAAATATATATTGAACTCATACTTTCATTTCATACTTACCTTTCAACCATAGAACATGTCATTTATTTTTCAACCATAGAACATGTCATTTATTTTTCTTCCATTTCACCCTTACATTCGGCTATATGTACATATATGCAAAGGATATCTAATTTTCAAGGTATATCACATATTCAATTACGTAAACTTACCTCGGATGTTGTCGAACGATTACGAATCGACTATTCGACTATTTTGCCTTCCTCTTGTCCGAATTTGGTTCTCTTTGTACTTGAGGTAAATTAAACAAATAAACTTGTTTAATCATTTAACCAAATTATTTTTAATCAAATATATCACATATGCAAAATTTAACAACATTGATTTATGAAATTAAATCCCACATAAACATTGAGACAATTTGTCGATTTGACCCCTACAAATCTTCACATTCGGCTTTTTAATCCCCAAAATCAAATTACATTAAATCCTAAATTCATATACAACAAACTAAATATACATTTACCAAAGAAACATTTAGGCCGAATGTACTTATAACACTCTTCAAATCAATATAATACACGAATTAACTCCATAATAACAAATCTACTAAATTACAATATACAAAACATCCATTTAATATTACTAAAAGATTATTTATACACAATATAACTAAAACAAAATCACATAACAACCCTTACAAAACCGAACATTAGGAATTCGGCCCTATCATCTTTAACATGTAAATATTCAACATTCTACCTATTGTACTTTAGCCGAATACTCCCTAGCATATCCAATTCCTTACAATTCAATCCAAGTGCATACAAACTAACATAAACAAATTTGTCCATGATACTTTTAAATCGAAAGTAATCTCTTAACATATAAGTCTTTCTAACTCATTATTCTACTAATTTAATCATTTATAATTATGGATTCATCCATTTCTCTATTCAACTTAAACCAACAATCAAATTCAACTTAATTTTCCTCTATGACCGAATATACATCCTTCAACCAAATTTAAAATTTCAACATGGGCTTTTGAAAGGATTGAACATAGATTATAAATATACCAAAATTAACAAAAATAAAGATAAAAATCACCTTGAATTGAAGGTTTCAAGTGGCCGAATGCTAAAAAATTCTTCCTCAATTCTTTTCTTTTAGTTTCGGCAAAAACAAGAGTAATGTGGCTTTATTTTTTTTATGATTATTTCATTTATCAAACATTAACAAACCATTTCCAATTTTAGCCTTAGTTATATCATTCCCTTTCCACTAAGTGATGGCCAAATGTGTCCATGCAAAGTTCCGTTGGTCTAATTGTTTCTTAAACCCTCCAACATAAAAGAACAACCACAATTCGGCACTCACACAATATCCATCTAATTTTTCTTTTATGCAAACAAGTCCTTTTCAATAATTCAACAGCCAAATGACAAAATTAAAACACAAAACTTCCACGTATGAAAATTCGCATATAATAACCACAGATAATAATATTTAAATATTTTTCTGACTCGGTTTAGTGGTCCCGAAACCACTTTTCCGATTAGGGCCAAAATAGGGCTGTCACAGCTCAGCTGCAAACTACTAATGGCTTTAAGCCTAATATACTAGTAGCTCAGCTACGAATTACTGTTTAGTGCCGCAACTGGTACTATTTGTAAGTGTAGGGATGGGTGGGTGATTTAATCCTCACAGGAGTGCAAGGTTGGATAGGAGTTGTTGTATAGCGAAAGGTTGGGTAGGACCTGCATACTAAATTTTGCATGACTGCTATTGTTACTGTTATGGGCTAAGGCCGTAATGTTTACTAGTATCGTAATTGGTTACAGCCCTACTATTTACTGTTACTGTGATGGGCTAAGGCCCTACTGCATGACTGCCATTGTATTGAGATGGGGTAAGGTCCAAACTGTTTCTGATACCTAAAAAGGGCTTAGGCCCATACTATGTTTTTTGCTTATAATTGATTGTTCTCTGTGGGGATTACACACTGAGTTTACGTAAACTCACCCCTTCTGTTTAATCTGTGTAGGTAATCCCCAGCCTTAGACAGATCAGTGCGGCGGAGGACTCAGTGGTGACCACATGGATTTCCTTTATCTGCTTTATGTTTAATCAAGGTTTTAAATTCTCATTTGGGAAGTTTTAATGTAATTATGGCCTCTACGGATTTTTGCTTAAACTTGGGATTTATACTATCTCATGAGTTATAACTGCTAGCAGTAAGAAAACTAGGGTTTTCAAAAGAAACAAATGTTTTATCAAATTACTCACTGTTACAAGAACTATTTTAAAAGCTTTCGTAATGAATAATGTCTTGAAAGTGAACGACTAAATAAATAACATGATTTTTAAATCAATAGAAGAAAATGAAAAGTATGAAAATGAGAAATGGTTTTAGCGATGATACGATTTTTGAACACACTCTCATGTGACATCGTTAGATTTCGCCATAATGTCCAGGACAAATTTAGGGTGTTACAGATTTATTTCAATTTATCAGTCTCAAAACTATACAAATTCACTTTACAAAATAGTCCTATTTCAACATCAAGTTTCAAACTCAACTATTAACATCTATAAAGCTTTAAAAACAACCATGGTAACTTTTCAAAACTTTGACAGAATTTCACAATAGTTATTAGGCTAGCTAGATTAAGCTACAACTATCTCAAAAACATAAAATTTATTAAAAACGGGCTTCGAATTCACTTACATGCAAGGATATATGATTGATTAAATGCTTCTAGGTTCAAGAATGGTGTTTTTCAGTTGAAAAGAGCAAGAATGAAGAAAATGACCTTTGCTTCTTTATGTTTTAATATTATTAACACTTCTTACATTATTTTAATAAAATTTTAAATTATAAAACTCAATTAACTAAGCACATAGCCAGCCACTAGATTTAAAAATGGCTTATTTGCCAATTAAATCCTTCCTATTATACATTTATACCCATTTAGCCAATAAAAACTAATAGTGATTAAGTTTTGCAATTTTATGATTTAATCATTTTTCCTTAATTAACAATTCAAACAAAAAATTACTGGACAAAAATTTAATAAGCACTGTAATGACCTTGTGAATATTAAATAAATAATATTTATAGACTCATACGTCGAAATTGGGGTCTCGAAACCACTATTTTCGACATCACTAAAAATAGGTTGTTACATGAAATGTGAAAAGATAATCGGCTCTTATATGAATGCCTCAGTACACGAGATAATAACAAGTGGGATATATATGGCATGCCATTAAATAATTTCATCAGACTTTCTGTTTATGCACTTTGGTGTTGTCATGTTATGCACTTCGGTGTTGTCCCATTACACATTTCGTGCTGTCTCATTACATCCTTTGGAGTTGTCCCGTACTCTTCTGTATATCCTATGTTTTCTATTTAGTCTACTAGGCTTCTGTATGAGCTGAAATATCATGTTTGTTTCATGAAAATGTAACAGACCATTTTTAGTGATATCAAAACAGTGGTTTCGGGACCATAATTTTGATGAGTAAATTATTATTTTATTATTATTTTAATGTCTATGGGATTATATTAAGGTTGTATTAAAATTTCATTAAGAAATTTTGATGTTTGCTTAGCTAATTAAGTAAAAATGACTTAATTGTAAAAGGTGTAAAAGTTGAGTTCTGCTAGTTAAAAGGTTCAAATGGCTATGAAACTTAAACTAAAGGACTTAATTAGTAAATTAACCATTTAATGGTTTAGTGTATGTGCATGGCATGGTTTTATTAAAATTTTGTTACTTTTTAAAGGTTAAAATGGTAATTGAGTAATTAAAGCCTAAATTAAATAGAACAAAATTGTTTATCTTCCTCATTCATTAAACCTAAATTGATTTTAGCCATTAGAGAGAGGGAGAAATTGGTCAAGCTAGTATTAAGTGCATGGTGAGCTTTCAAGCCCCGTTTTTAATGATTTTTATGTTTTTTAGTTTGCTGTAGCTTAATCTAGCTAGCTCAGGGGCAATATGTAAAATTGATAAAGGTTGAGGGTTGTTCCATGAATAATATTGAATGGGTTTTATGTTAAATGATAGATTATGAATCTTTTTTGAAAAAAAAATAAGTTTTGTAACGCCCCAAAAATCTCGAAACTTTTTATTCTTGTGATAAAGCTTTGTTTGCATGGTTAGAGCTAGTAGGGTGTAAATTTTGAGTATTTTAGGGTTTGTATAAAGTCTCGGGTTCAGGGTAGACCATAGGAAAATTTAATTTTTGGCCTTAGTGGAACCTTGACTGCAGGAGCTAGGGCTCTTAATTAAATAAAGAAGAAATAAGACATAAATGGGCCTGTGGCCTAGTGGCAAAGTGACGCCACTTTGGGTATGGGAGTGACGCCACAATGGAAGCAGGGAGGTCTAATGTTCTGGTGGGGCTTAACGCATGGAGAGGTAATTGTTTTTACATTGGTGCCAAGTAGATAGTGGAATTGATCTAAAATTCTGTAAAGGTTTGGTCTTGAAATTTGAATAAGTGTTGAAGAGTAAGATAAGGCATGATAAGGGGAGAGAATTTAGGAGATGAGATGTGTGATAGAGTTGGAGCTAGTGTGGAAACTGTAAAGAAAGGCAAAGTGCGGCTAGGGTAAGAGAGGTAGGCCGAATTTGGTCATTCATAGTTATAGCCAAATACACTTAGGTATTTTTGGCATTTGGGAAAGTGTTGTTCTGCCGAAACTGAAGTTTTGTTTCTTGTTTCACTTTTGTTCTCCTTAAACCTAAAAGCCAAATACTTTCTTTTCCTTTCTCAATCTCCCCCTTTCTCACACCGATTTCTCATTTTCTCTTCTTTTAACAAAAAATCGATTGCTACTCTGTACTCTTGGGCATTCGGTTTGCATCTTTTCCTCTCTGCTTGTGTAATCGAATAGGTCCTTTGATCCCTAGCCTCTTGGAATCGAGCCTCCAATCTTCCGTTCTTCTCCTTCGCAATTGTGGTAAGTCGAACCTTCTTCCATCTCCTAGTGGAGAAGCCGAATCTCTCTCTTCCTCATTTTGTTTCTTAATTGGTTTGGTAGGGTTCGGGGTATTTTCTTTTCCAAGACCTTTACCGAATCACTGTATGAGCGTGTGGGACTTGTCATGGTAAGTGAATGAGATCTTCGTCGATTCTTGTTTATTATTTCCACGTTATTTTCTTTTAAAAGTCGAAGGCTAATCTAATCTCTTATCCATCTGATCTCTAGTGTCGAATCTATTCTCTTCTAGAGGAGTGGTAGTTTTCGATTGGGTTGCTAGCCTATTATTGAACGTAAGTACTTGTTGGTTTCAAGAGTGGCTGAATAGGGGGTTCTTGGTTGATGGTGTGTTATCTAGAGTAGTACTTTTTTAGCTTTGTTAATTAATAGAGTTTTGGCGTAGTTAAGTCACAAGAAGGAAGGATCAACTCATAAGCAATCGATTTGGATACTAAGTCATCTCAATCAGGGCTTTGCGCTCGAGAGCGGCTACGTCTCTCCCTAGTAAGGTGTGTACATACACCACACACACGACAAATTGGCAAAAGCCAAAATCCCAAAAAGTCGGAATGCTGAAAAGCCGAAAGGTTGGCGCCGGCAACCACATAAGCGTGTGAACACTTGTGTAGAGGTATCGATATGACAACCGAGTCCAAGGGAGCGATCTCATGGTCTCGGGCCACTTTTTGGCCAACCAGGCCAGAATGGGCTAAATGGGCCCGAAGGGCTCGTGGGCGCAAATTGGTAAAAATTATTAAGTGATATTAAGTAACGTACTGGTAAAGTTGGTTGAATGGTTTGAATATGATTGGGCCTAATGGGCCGTATATTTGTGATTGGGCCTAATGGGCCAAATAGATATGATTGGGCCTAGTGGGCCATATGAGTTTATGAAAGTATGCGGACTTGCTAGGGTTTTATAATAGACTTTTAGGCCTAGTTTCTAATGAATCCTTAAGCGCATAAAACTTAATTAATTTATCAAGCATGTCTATGGGCAAGTCGTAAGGTTAGAGTGTGGCAATGGGCATATGCATGTCTAGGATTGGATCTAGGGAGAGCTTGGTACTTAAGCGGTCTTAATGACCCACCTCCTCTTCTCTAAAATCCTACCTGGTGCATAGTGTCTATTCACTTTAGCCAACGAGGACTTGTTGACGGGCTAAAGTTCGTAATTAAAACCCGTATGGTTAAGAATTACTGAAATACCCCTATAGGGTGGAATTACTGAAATACCCCTGTAGGGTAGAATTACTGAAATACCCCTATAGGGTTGAATTACTGAAATACCCTTGTAGGGTAGAAATACCGAATGAAATGACTAAAATGCCCTCACTATATAAAGGATTAAATTACCCCTAGGTGTTGGACATGTGGAAATGTGTATGTTGCATTCATGTGATGTATGTTGCATTGGGGTGGGTTTTATGATACAGAAGAAGATATGTGAGGATCGCATAGTCGCTTGACGACCGTGGATCCATCGGTGGCTTTAAGCCCATTATATGTTTAGCAGCCTTGCTGCAACTATTGAGTAGTACCGCAACCGATGCTACCATTGGAGTGTAGGGATGGGTGGGTTGATATTTATATCCCCACAAAAGTGTAGGGTTGGAAGGGAAATGGAGTGCAGGGCTGGATTGGGATGGGAGCATTGCATACATGTGATATTGATGTGATATGGGCTAAGGCCCAACTGAGGCCACTAAGGGTTTAGGCTCGAAGGCCACTGTATATTATGTTATGGGCTCGGGCCCAACTGAGGCCATTTTGGGCTAAGGCCCAAAGGCCACCAAGATTGGTAGGGCTTAGGCGCAATGTGTTAATTGCATGTTGACATGATTGCCGAGGGTTGTACACACTGAGTTTTCAAAAACTCACACCGTCTTTTATTTTTTTCAGGTGACCCTCAGTAGGCGGCTCGATGTAGGAGAGGACTCGGAGGTGGCCACACTGTAAGTTAATTAGAAAACTTTATAGTTTTGAATTACTTTATCTTTAATTACTTTTATTTCGTTGGGATGTAATAAGGCCTATCATCTCCGATACGAATTTATATTCGGGTTTCTTTATTATTCTTATTACTGTTGAATTCTTGGTTTTAAAACTTAAACATGTTTTCAAAATCAATATAATTAATTTCTTATTTTTCCCAAACACGAGTTTTCGCCATAATTAACCAGAAACATAACAAGGGGTGCAAAGATGGGCTTTTCCTCCCAAAATCAAAGCTTTTATCTAACTCACCTGAACTTTTAAAACAAGCAAAGGTTTAAATGGTCTTTTTTATCTTTAAATGTTTTTCTAGTGAAGCCGATTTGAAATTAACCATAGATTTGAACCACAATCGAACAATAGCTTAAGTCTTTCAATGTATCGGATTTGTGCGAGTTACCCGGCAATGTGATATCACCTGATTTGGCCATAACATCTAGGCCGGGTTTGGGGTGTTACAAGTTTCGTTAAGTGATTTTTGTTGAATTTTGGAATTTAGGACTAATTTGTTAAAGGTATAAATTTTATTGTGAAATTATGGTAAATATAAGTTGTTTAAGGGTCCCTTGCATCTTATATTAACATGGATTTAGATTAAAATGGTTATATTTTAAGTTATAAGCTTAAGGACTAAATTGTGAAAAAGTTAAAATGTTAGGGGCAAATTGGTAATTTTATATAAATGTGAATTATGGGTTGAATTGAATGTTTGAGGTTAATTGAAGTACTTAATTGAATATAATTATTTATTTAGATCAAGATAAACCTTAATCGGACTTAAATCAAGGAAAAGCGAAAGCTTCAGATTAGCTCGATCTAACTACTACGCTCCTAGTTATCGAGGTGAGTTCATATGAACATTTATCGTGTTTATGTTATTTAAATTGAATGTTATTATGTTATTTATAATGTAAATGGATCGATATATAAACATATCAATGCAATTATGAATTAACGAATATCGAGTCCCGGTTGAACCTTAAGAATTCTTAAGATACAAATGACATGTCATTAGGGATTTCATGTTTCGGGTGTTGGTCTTGAATTTCCTACCGATGGCTGAGGTCTTGCGTTTGTTGTGAATTATCCACAGCTCGTGTGAGCAGTATTGTGTAGCTTACATTCCGACCCATAGCTCGTGTGAGCAAGCCCATTTCATATCTCGTGTAAGCAATGATGTAAAGGAAAGGTTACAATTATCTGTATAGGCAAACTTCGTGTAAGCTTTTCCCGTGTTTCTGAGGTAATTCTAGACGGTTCAACGGGCAAGAAAATGGAATGGAAAGGTAAGTATGCAATTAGATTGAATCATGACTTTATGAATAGAAATATGAACTACTTGATGTTGTACATATGGTTGATTTCATATTATCATAGAAAGCTTACTAGTAAGTTGATGATGTTGGATAGGCATTTCTAAGCTTATGGCATTGGTGTTGAATTGTATTTTTAACTATGTTATGTATTATGGTAATGGTAAATTATGTTTTAGTTATACGAACTTACTAAGCATTGTTGCTATCACACTATCTAGAACTCTTTTTGGTAATTTTTTTATCATTTTGGCCAAGGTTATAATGGCATGTATAGGATAGTTTGTAATGGTATTTTGATGAGTGTTTTGTTGGTGTTTTGGCATGTATAAGTTTTGAAAGTTAACTTTGTTTGGTACCACTTGATGCCTTGTCAAATTTTTTCATTTTGGTTACCTTACTATGCATGTTTATATGGCTCTTTATGGTATGTTTGAAATGGTATGATAATGGTCAAGTTTGTGGCATGTTTTGGTAAGTTTTGAACTAGGATGTGATGCTTGAAATGTGGTAGCATTAACATGTTTAGGTAGGTGTTGTTTGTATGATTTTGATGTGCCATTGAATGGCATTTTGGTTTCTTGAATTAGGGTCTTGGGAATGGCTTATATATGTGTGTTTAGGTGACGTTTTGGTGCTTTGAAAGTGTGCATTATTGGTCTAATTGTTTATGCATGACATGGTTTTGAAATGGCTTGGTTTTAGGTAAATTTGGGTCTACATGGGCATGCGACTTAGCTATGTGAGGCACACGGGCTGGCGACACAGTCGTGTGTCATCTGATGATTTCCTTAGGGTGCAAGTCAATGAGTTACACGGCCTGGCACACAGGCGTATAGGGCAACTCAGAGAGTTACACGGCCTGGCACATGGGTGTGTGACACAGTTGTGTAACCCTACTTAGAAAGTTACACGGGTGAGGACACGAGCTGGGACACGACCGTGTGTCTCTAGTTCAAATGTTACACGGCTTGAGATATAAACGTGTTTCTTGTAACAGCCCGTTTTTAGTTAAATTGGAACAGTGGTTTTGGAACCACAAATCTGAGGTCGAAAATTTTTTTAATATTATTTTATGTGTTTACAGCATGATAGCATGTGTGTGTGAAAGTTTTGTTATTTAATTTTATCATTTGGATGTCTAATTTTATAAAAGGACTAAATCGCATAAAATGTAAAATTGATGTTCTATTAGTTTAAAGTACTTATTGATTATGAAATTGAAATGTGAAAGTCCTTATGATGATATTAGACCATTGATAGTAGGGATGGACATAAATGTACATTATTTATGTGACTGATAATGTTTATAATAAGGGTTAATTTAGTAATTTGTGTATTATGGTTAATAAAATAAAATAAAATAAAACAAAACAAAAGATTAATGTTATATTCATCTTCATTGCTGAAAATCAAGAGGCAAAAAACACCATTGTTAGGGCTAAAGCATTCAGTCACATGCAAGCTTAATTTTAAGTACGTTTTTGCTCTGTTCTTAATAATTTTTATGTTTTTGTGATCGTTGCAACTTGTCCTAGCTAGACCAGGGACTATTTTGCAAAACTGTTAAAGATTTTGAAAGATGTCATTGATGAGTACTTGTGTTATTTGATGTTTGATGATGAAATATGAAAGTTTGATGATAGATATACTAGTTTTGTAAAGTGATTTTTAGTGCAATTACCAATTAGGGATTAAATTGTGAAAAGTGTTAAATTTGTGGTTAAATGTGTGAAAAAGTTATGAATATGGGCTGCTAGGGTCCTATAGAGAATTCGACTGGCATGGGTATTAAAGAAATTGCATGAATTTGTGTTTTTGTGAAATAAGGACTAAATTGATAAAATGTGAAAGTATAGGGGCTAATGTGTAAAATAGCTCAAATGCGTGATTTGGATAAATTGAATGAACGGTTGATTAAATATGCTAAATTTGATTATATATAGATCAAGAAAGAAAGAATTCGAACTTAGATCGGGGGGGAAAACAAAGTGATCGAATAGTTGGTCCGACTTGTCATTTCCACATCCGAGGTAAGTTGGTATGTTAGTAAATGTTGTTAAATTGTGTTATAATTTCACTATTAATGTTGAATTGAATTATAATGCTGGTTGGATATGAGTACGGACATAATCGACAGAGTACGACAATCGAAAGTCCCGTACGAACCATAGGAATAGTTTAGGATACAAATGTCATGACATTAGGGTTACCGAGATTACGTGTAAGACCATATTGGGGATATGGCATTGGTATGAGATTTCGTGTAAGACCATATCTGGGATATGGCATCGATATTATATTTCGTGTAAGACCATAGCTGGGTTATGGCATCAATACGAGATTACATGTAAGACCATATTTGGGATATAGCATTGGTATTGTGATATGTGATTCCCAAGTATCCAATCGTATTCCTAATGGTTCAACAGGCATACTCAAGACGAGAATGAAATTACGATCAAATTAAGTAATACAGGTACGTAATCGAATGAAGGTGACTTGGTGAATTCATATCGAATAATGTATATGTCATGAGAAAAGTTTATGTATAGATATGTAATATGCCATAATACATTTACTTGGTTGATTTGCGTTCATTTGACAAGTTAATTTCTTTATCGTACGAGCTTACTAAGCTGCAAAGCTTATTTCTTTTTATTTTCCTATGTTTTATAGTGTAATGACACAAAATTCACGGGTACCGAAAAAGTGCATTATCGGGCCTTCGTCCTAATAACATAAAATCGTAAATAATTACTAGAAAAAGTGCATTATTAGGTGAATTTGTTTTAATTAGGAATAATTAGTAAAAATGACTAAATTGAATAAAGGGTAAAAGTTGAATTATAGATTAATAGGAAATAACAAGGACCAAATAGGAAATTATACCTATTAATAGAAATGAGGCGCCAAAAGACATAAAATCTAAGATTTTATGTGTATTAAATACATTATTATTATTATTATTATTATTATTATTATATAAATTAAATAAAGACAAGTGTATGGTAATGATCATATACAAATGTAATAATAAATATGTATACATTTGTAATACATATATTTATTTACTTTTTATTTAAGTAATAGATATTTATTATAATTATTTTATATTTTATTTATATTATATTCTAATTAATTAAGCAAATTAAAATAATGACAAATGTATGGTGATAGTAAAATACAAGTGTAATATATCATATATATACAATTGTAACACATATATTTATTTACTTTTTATTTAAGAAATAATAATTTATTAAGTTAATAAAATATTATAATAATATAACAATCATAAATAAATAAAAGAAACAAATAATATAAAAGAAAAAGAAAGCAAAAGAATAAGAACAGAGAAACAGAATAGCCTATTTCGAAACAGGGGAAAAGAAAGAATGAAAGAAAGGAAAAAGGAAAAACTAGGGTTTTAAGGTTTAAAGTTTAAATTGGTAAATCAATTAAGTCCTTTTCTGGAAATTTTGATGTTTTTGAAGTCTTAGAACAAAGTTTTGTTGAATTTATGTTAAGATTTTGGAAGTTATTAGATTTTTAGACATGATTCATGTTGAACAAATGGTTGAATTAGGGGTTTAATCGATAAATTTTTTAGTTGGAATTAGTTAAAGAATTAAATTGTAAAGTAAATTATAAGTTTTGCATAGTAGGGACTAAATTGAAAGAAATTCAAAATTACGGATTTATGATGAAAATTAAATAGTTAAATTTTAGTTTGGTTGAAAATTTGATGTAAATAAAGCATGAATTGAGATAGAAATATAAATGACTTTAGTTAGGACTAAATTAAGATTAAGGTAGAAATTGAATAGAAATTTAATTATTTAATGTGAATTAGTGTTGTATTAATTATTATAAATTATTTTAATTTTCGTAGCTAACAAAGAACCAAAGGCATTGACTCAGAAGGGGAAAGAAAAGATTATCGAGGAGTAAATCGAGAATTTCGAGTTTGTATTACTATAATTCAAATTATTTATTATTAAATGCTAAATTTTAAATTATATGTATGGTAAGTAAATTACAAGGTAAGTATTATTATTGAAATGAATGAAATTGAAATAAAGTACGAATATGTATGAGTATTTGATTGTATTTTAATTGGAAAGTACAAAAGGATTTAAATTGAAAGTACGAGAAAGTGATTGAATTGAAAGTGAAATTGAAATTGAGAAATGATTTGAAAACCCTATTAACTAGTCAGGCTAAGTCGGATATAATTGGCATGCCATAGGACTAGAAGTGTTCAGGGATATTCGACTTTGAGTCAATTAGGCACTATATGTGTCATATTAGGCACCATGGGTGTCGTATTATTGCTTCTGATATATTGATTAGGTACTAAGTACCGTTTGCTTCGGCAATATTTATTAGGCACGATGTGCCATACTGGTGTATTTGGTTGGATCCGTGTATCTGCCAAGGTCCGAGTCTTGTTAATAGGGGAAAATAAATGAACTGAAAAATCGAATAAATTTGATTAATCGAGCTATCGAATTGAATTGAGAAAATTGAATTGTAAATTGAAATTGAAAAATGAGATTGAAAGCATGAATCAGAGGTTCATGGAATGGTTGAAGTTCAAATTAATGATATATGATGTCAATTTATAAAATGCTATTGTTGTAATATGAAATTAATGTAAAATTTAATATTCATGATTATATTGTTATAGGTTGGGTGCATATAATTTATTATTGTTATTATAGTTTGAATTATAGTAATACCACTAAGTATACCCATACTCAATGTACGGTTGTTTTCCATGCGCAGGTTAGTAGAAGTTAAGTGTCCCGATTCAGCATCCAGAGTAATCCAACCTTAGCACAACTTGGTGATGTATCTCTCTTTTTGATAAATGTGGCATGTACTAGGTTAAAAGTATGAGTGAAGATAATTATAGTTTGGGTGTAAATAATGTAAAATGATGGTTTGGATACTTGGTTTAATGAAATGGAAGTAAAATTATCATGACATGTTTGGTATATTTGGTAACAAGTTGAAATAGAATGAATGAAGTTTATTAATTTAATTCAAATGATATATGCGAATGTTTATTTAGTAAATTACTAATTTGATGTTTAGGGCATGTTTTAGGTATATTTGAATATGAAATTGTATTGGTTGTGACATTGGTTTTGAATTGGTTGCATTTTAAATTTGCAAGGTTGGTTAGGTTATTATAAAGGGATTATATTGAGTTCAAAAAAAAATTTCAGAGTATTTGAGTAAGTCTCGATTTACTTCTAACACGTATTTTGGGTCTCGAAGGTCCATTAAAGGGACTTAATAAATTAATTATTGTATGTATGTTAATTATTTGTATATTAATCGTAAATTGTCTGAAATGTCTAGTAATGCTCCATAACCTTGTTCTGGGGACGATTTAGGGTTAGGGGGTGTTACAATTGTGTGTTAAAGTTATCTCGAATTTGGGGATCATCAAGGATATCATTACACTATCGGACATCTATTTGGTACTTTTGAAATTATATATATGGTATATAGCATGAATAGGCTATGTGATCTTTTAGTATGTTTTAAGTTATGAATTTATAGCCATGTGATTTAGCTTGTAAATAATGTAAATGTTGGTATGTATATGGCCATATAGGTTGGCTTATTCATGAGTTGGTAATGTGGTTATGATGATGTGTGTAAATCAATTGGTATGTGCTATGTGATGTTCATGTTACATTGTGATATGGTAATTTGGTAAGGTTGTGGTTGTAGATATGATAACTCAAATGAATAGTTGATAATTGGTGTATACTTTCTTGAAGAATGTCATGTTGTGGCTTGATTTTGGAAGATGAATTAGATGAATTATAGTACATGTTAGGTATGTGAAATATGGTTGGTTAAACATGATGAGTTGCTATGTTTTTGGATAGGAAAATGGTATTGAAATGAGTATTGAAATGGTTTGAATTGATATGGTATGTTTTTGTAAATAATGATGATGTTTGGCTACTTAATTGCATATGAAAATGGTATCATTTGCCCTTGTGTAGGTATGCTTGACTTGGGTGGCAAAATGGCCTTGTAAATGGCCTATTTTTGTCCACACGGGCAGAGACACGGGCGTATGTCTCAGCCTTGTGTGACACATGGTTATGGTACACAGTCGTGTGTCCCCTGGTGTTGCATTTTGAAGCAAGTCAATATGCTCCACACGGCCTAACAAACGGGCATGTGACTGGCCGTGTGGCACAAGTCAATATACCCTACAGGTTTGATACGGCTTAGCACACGACCTGGCACACGAGCATGTGTGGCAATTTCGAATAGGCACACGGGCTAGACACACAGGCGTGTGGTCGACCGTGTGACCTAAGTCAAAGAGTTATACGGGGTAGGACACGGGCAGGAACACGGCCATGTACTCCCATTTTGAATGTCCACATGGCCTGTGACATGGGCGTGTCTAGTGGCCGTGTGAGACACACAGCCTGTTCATACGGGCGTGTGTCCCCTGTTTTCATGAAAATTTTCTAAGTTTCCTAAAATTGTTCTAAGTTATCAGTTTAGTCCCGAACCACTTCTAAAGCATGTTTAAGGCATCGAAGGCCCTTATAAGGGACAATGTGAATGTATTTGAATGTAATATGCTTATATATGCAAATGTATGACAAATGGAAGTATGTTTGAGTTATAAGTTTAGTAGTGCCTCGTAACCCTGTTCGAGCGACGGATACGGGTTAGAGGTGTTACATGTCTCAGCTGTGTGAGGCACACGGCCGTGTGACCCCTATTTTGCAAATTTTGCATCTTTTTCCTAAACTTTTCAAATTGTTTCCAATTGGTCTCAATTTGCTTCTAAGATATTTTTAGGGCCTCGAGGGATCGATTTAGGGACAATATGCATGTATATGAATGGTTTATGATATGATTAAATTATTGAATAGTATTAAGTTTAAATGTTTCTAATTGTACAGTAATACTTCTTAACCTTAATCTCGCTTCGGCCAGGTTAGGGGTGTTACAGAAAAGGTAAGAAGATTAAATGTATTTAAATGGACAAAATTATGATTTGATAAAATAAGCAATAGAAAAAAAGATGTAATAATTGAATGGTAAGTTAAAGATATTAATGTGTTTATGTTCTAAATTAAAATTATGGAAATGATAAAAATATATATAAATCTAGATTTTATAGTAGTTAAAATGTTAGTTGAACTTTAGTTGTGCTTACTAAGCTAGCAATAGCTTAACGCGTGTTTTATACGCGTAGATAAAGATCAGAAGAAGAAGGTTACTGAAAGCTCAATGGCAACGCATCCCATCACATCAACAAATCTGAGGAATGAGTAAAGTTTCTTCTCTGTTTTATTTTAGTAAATGGCATGTACCTAGGTATGTTTAAAGGTTGAAAAATTTGAGGGGCTTAAGTGTAAAACTTATACTTGTTTAAATGTAAAGTATGGTTTACAAGTTTATGAGTAACATGTTAGATTATGAGTATTTGGGATTGAGATGTATAATTGATATGTGAATTGGTTTGGTTTAAATTGACAACTAAACAGGTACTAAAATAGGTAAAATATGATGGACCGATTTGGTAAATAATCTTTGGTTTTAAATGGAACATCAACCCTTATTTTGGTATCGATAGTAGGAGAAAAGTATTGATACTTAAGAGGAGGTATCGATACATTGACCTATGTATCGATACTTAGAGTATTTTTCTGAATTTTTCAAACATCAAAACTCAAAATGATATTCGATAATCAATACCCAAGTCAATGTATCAATACCATTGACCGAGGTACCGATACCTCTGCTCTGAAACAGTCTTATAACACAAAATTAATTCAAATTTATTTAGTACAATTGTATTATGTGTTGTGTAACAACCTTAACCCATATCCGTCGCCAAAATAGGGTTACAAGGCATTACCAGAATTTACAGATCATGTAAACAGACATTTCATTAAATACAGTAATTGTATCAGGAACTAGGTATAAAGTCCCTTATATGAATCCTCGAGGTCCAAATCATACATTAGAAACAAATCGGGACTAAATCGGGAACTCAAAATTTTTCGTAAAATTTTAAAATTTTTCCTAGGTACAGAGGTCACATGCCCGTGTGGTCAGGCCGTGTGGCTCACACGACTAGGTGACATGCCCATGTCTCAGGCTATGTGGCATATGAGGTAGGGTACATGCCGTGCCTCTAACCCATGTAACTCTTGGTTTTGCAACTTAATTAAGTACAGGGATCACACGGCCAAGTCACACACCCGTGTGCCAGGCCATGTGGTTAATTTTGAGTATTTTGTTTTTTAATTTTAAGATGTAGAAGACACACGCTAGAATACACGCCTATATATGACACACGGCTGAGACACATGCCCGTGTCTCTGCCTGTGTGGACAGAATAAGGCTATTATCAAACCCTATTCCTCACCCAAACTTGTATTTCTATCTATTTTAACACTTAAACACATTTCCAACCCATATCAAAGCTCTTAAACATGCCAAAATCATGTCTTAAACATGTCATAATTCCACTTTTAACCAATGTGCCTTTAGGCACCTCAAGTGACTATACATTTTCACATCTACCTAGTCTTGTAAATAAATATACAAAGTTATTTAACTTATCAAATTCACTTATATGCAAGTTTTATCATATATGTTAACATGATATCTATTAATCAACCATTTAAGTACACATCAAACATGTTATAGCCTCATTTATACATATCAAAACATGTTCAGCACAAGCCATTCCAAATTTCAATCTGCCAATCTTCCAATCCAATGAGCTTCCAAATTTCTATAAACAGGGAAAAGTAAAATAGAGTAAGCATAAAATGCTTAGTAAGTTCATATAACATGGTAATTAAATTACCATTCATTTATATTCAAGAAAAACATACAAGGCATATTCAATCAATTTGTTCACGAGCCCTAACACATAACCTCATCATCTTTGTTAGTCATAAATTTCATACAAATATCAAGAAACATGTATGGGCTCAACAATATTTAGATTTCCATGTACATATACATTTCACATCATGTATTCATATAACTCATTTTCATGTATTTCAGATACATTTTCATATTAATTCATCTCAAGTTTAGATTATTTCATGTCGGTACTTTGCTCATTTAATCATTTGAAACATCAATGTCAAACAAGTAGTATACTCAAGGTGTACAATTCTAGAATCTATATTTGCAAATCAACATATTTATCAATCAAATTCCATGTCCATGTATCATCATCTCATATTTCATATATCATATATCATCATTTTCATGTACTTCCGGCAGATACTTGTATAATTCATTTCATATTCATATCTTCTCATGTCAGAATTTTACCCGTTGAATCATTGAAAACATCGATGGATACATTGGTAGTACACTCGAAGTGTATAATTCAGAATCTGTCAAATCATGTCTGGGAGTACTCATTAGAGCATTTAAACAAAAAGCTCTCTCTCAAGCACTATATAACAGGATGCTCATATGAGCCATGTAACAGAAAGCATATCTGGGCAATACAACAGAAAGCTCACAAAGAGCTTATAACGGGTAGCTCCAAAGAGCACTTAACGGGGAGCTCCGGAGAGCACTTATCAGGAAGCACCGGATAGCTTATAACGGGAAGTTCAAGCGAGCACTAACAGGACGCTCATATAGAGCTGCGTTTGCGTTTGCAACATATGCAGGACCACAACCGATCAAATATCAGGACGCTCACAAAGAGTTGCGTTTGTGTCCGCAACATATACAAGATCACAACTGATCAAATATCAAGACGCTCACAAAGAGTTGCGGTAGTTCGCAACACATGCAAATTACTACCGATCAGGATGCTCGCAAGAACACTATAACGAGAAGCTTGAGAAGGCTTATTACAGGATGCACTTTCGAGCTACGGTTAATTTGCAAATTATGCAAGATCAATATCAATTGGGAAAATCCAATATCCATCGACTTTCATTCGTTCAAACGGGACTTGGCATTTTTTTTCGAGTGTTGTCAGATATGTGATCATTTATATATTTATTTATGACATTAATAAAATTCATATATATACACATTCATCAGAAATTCAATCAATTTCATTTACATAGCAATTCTACAATTCACATGTACAATATTTATTTCAATCATATAAATAAACACAATTTAGTTACACGAACTTATCTCAACTACTGTTCGTGTTTGTAAAGTCTAATAAATTTGACATTTCTCTTTTCCTCGTTCTAACTCCGAATTTAACATCAATTGATACTCAATTCAGTCCAATTTACATTTTAGACAAAATTATCATTTTGCCCCTAAACTTTTAATAAATGATGATTTTGTCCCTAGGCTCGTGAAATGAAATTTAATCCTTATTCCAAGCCTAGCCGAATTTTACATGTAACATTTACAGCCTATGTATTTTATAAAAATTAGAAATTTTCCATGAATTCTACATTTTTACAATTTAGTTCCTAAATCAAAATTTCATGAAAATTCACTTTAGAAAAGTTGTTTATCTATCAAACAACCTTTCATTTTCTATCATCAATTTCAAAATTTCAGCATACTCATCCATGGAAAAACTTTGATACTTTGATAACTTTGCAAATTAATCCCCAAAATAGATAGACTACGTTATTATGATCTCGAAAATATAAAATTTTTAAAAACGGGTCAAGAAAACATACATAATTAAGCTTGATTAGTTTCCTTTCTCTCTCCTAGGGTTTCCATAAAATTTTGGGGATGAAGATGATGATATATGATATTATTTCTTATTTACTTATTTATCATCCTTTAATTTTTCTCATTTCCAATTTAATCTTTTTCTTTTTCTAAATTTCCATGGATGAATCATTCAAAAATATCTACTAACATTTCTTTGATGGTCTAATTACCATATAAGGACCTCTACTTTAAAGTTCTATAGCTATTTAATCCCTTTAGCTATTAGAACTCTACTTTTGCACTTTGTACAAGTTGATCCTTTATCAAGTTAAACATGTAACCGACAAAATTTCTTTACGAAATTTTCATATAACATTTCCATCATACTACAGACCATAAAATAATATTAAAATAAATTTCCCTTCTGGAATAGGATTTGTGGTCCCAAAACCACTGTTCTGATTTTTATCAAATACGGGCTATTACATGCTGACAATGCCAAAACTCTCTGTAAAGGGCTTAGTTTAATAGTACATGACCAAGGCTGCTCTAGCATCAAATATGACGTTTCTATACCTTGACTTGATAATTAAATCGGGTATAGAAGTGTTACAAAAAGGCAAAGAAAAAAAAAGAATAGGGTTTTAGAAGAGAGGATCTCTGAGGCTTCAAAGCCTCCTTACTCTCTTATTCATGCATGCAAGATTGAATACGAAAAGGGAACCTTTAGTGGCCAATGAAGGGAGTCTTTGCTTTCTTTCTCTCATTTTTTAGGTTTTTTTTTACTGACACTGACTTTTATTTTGACTTTCTGCGGGATTATGTATGGTTTTTATTAATCTTATTAACTATTAATCTCATTTTGGTTAATTTGAACTTTTGTATTATCTTGTTGATTGATCTATTTTTGGTTCGAAGGTTACTCCAAATATATTTTTCATTCCTTTAATTTCTTGTATTGCACATATATTGCTTATTATACTTCTTTTGTTTGGCTGAAGGGAATGACCTCTTTTCTCTCATGTTCACACATATGATGTTGAGCAAACTAGCGTTTGCATCTCTAGCTACTATCTAAAAATGATATGGGCTTGGCTTAATTGGTGTGCCTAGAACAGGTTTAAGTTAATTGGGCTAGGTTAGGCCTAGATCCAAAATTAAAAGGAAAGGAAAAAATGGGCCTTTAACTTGGGCTTGTGTTTAGGTTAACAAGCTTGGGCTCCTTTTTTAAAAAATGGGTCACGATTTGATGGGCCCAAAATAAAAATGAATTGGGCATAAGCTTATTTGGGCCTTAAACTTAAAATTTTCATATTTAGGCTTTAAAACAATTGGGTATTTAAAAATCTCTCCAAAAATGATTTTTAAAGCAGAACAAGTTTCAATTATAATTTTCTCAAAAATAAAAGTTTTTAATAAATTGTATTTTTATTTTTAAAAACATCAAAAAATTTCACGAATTAGGCTAAATTAAAGTAGAAAGAGTTTAACATTAATTTCAACTTCAATTGAAACTAAAAGTACACACCAACCTAAAATTTAAAAGCAAAGGATTTCATTTAAAAAAAAAAGAAAATTTAAAAACTCAAATCCAGGCTCATAATGGGGCAGAGTTTTAACTTTCTGAAACATTTATCTTAACGTAAACGTCTCCATACCGAGTAAAAGAGCAACAGATGGTTGGATGTAAACCTTAAATTAAGACTTCCCATTCTTCATTTGTTTATGGAAATCTCATCCTACGTGGCATTGAATTTGGGTAAATCTAGTTGAAACGCTGGTGAAGTTGAAATTTGACCTACTCTTAAATCAATAATTGATACGCATCCTTGATTAAGACTCTGTTTGAAAACTACTTTTATGGTAAACCCTATCTAGGGGATGCACAGTGAAACACAAGTACAATGCTTAATCATGAGTTACATAGACAAAATTAATTTTTAAAAGTTTAAAATTGTTTATTATGGTACTTTTACGTTAACTTAAATATACAATTGATGGAGATAATAAAATATGCATAATAAAAAATTAAATGATAAATTATAGATTTTACTAATTTAATTAATATCCCACCATATTTATATTTTTATTAACTTTTTTAAATGTTAAAATTTTATCGTACAAATTTAAATCGAATATTTTTATTGATTTTTGTTAAAACGAAAAAAAAAACTCTAAAAATATCTAAAGGGTTGTTAAAATATTTGGCAAGTTCCCCCACACATACATACATGTCGTGGCATAAGTTTTGAGCAATTGACCTCGTGCAATTGAAAATGGGAAAAAAATAATACAAATTTTAATAAGAAGTGTGAGGTGGAATGAAAGTTGAGGTTTGTCTCTTATCCTCAGATCAGTAAGCAGAGAATAGATTATCGATAAGAGATGAATGATTTGAGGGCAATAATTGATATGGATTTTGTTTTCCTATATAAAACCAAACAAATAAAGGAAATATATTATTCATACATGTTGAAGGATAAGCTTGTTTTTTCAGTGGGGCGGCCCACTTGCCCTATTTGCTGGCTCTTTTCCCACCCAAGTCCCTATATAAGAGAAAACCATTTTTATTTTTTCAAAAACATGGGTCCATCCAATGAACTTCTGACCTGGATTCATCATACTCTTTGTTTTTTAATTCCCATTTACTAAAATTTAGGAAAGTAGAATTATAAATTTTTAATTAAATTTCATCTTTAATTTTTTTAAAAAGATTCGTTATTTTTTAATAGAAATGATAATTAAAACATTAATTTTTAATATTGTTGGCGTGACAACTCGTATGAATATCATTTGCACATTATACTAACATAACATTATTTATTTTATATGCCGCGTTAATAAACAATTCAAAAATTATAAAAATTTAAAAATTAAAACAAACCAAAATTAAAATTAAAAAATATAAAAAGAAACTTATAAAGCTTCAAATAAATTTACTATAAAATACACATGGATTATCATATAAGTTCTCATATTTAAAAATTTTACATTTTAAATATTAAAAAAAAAAACATCATTTTAACTCTTTTTTTAAATTTTAATGTTCAAATTTAATTAAAAAAACCATCAAATTAATAAAAAAAAATTACAAACATTAAGAGATAAATTTCACATTATATCTTCTCATGATTTTATGTCACCAAACTTAATAATGCTAATTTCAAAAATTAATTAATAAATTATTATGAAATTTATTATATGTAAAAGTTAAAATTTACTTTATTAGTTTTGAAAAGGTAAATCGAAAGCTAATAGAAGATAAAGAAGATAGATTGAAGAAAAAAAAAAAACCAATATTGAGAATATTTAAATATTTTTAATATTATTAGTATTTATATGCTTTACTCGAAAATTCGATCGAAATGTGAGATGATTTGAGTAAAAATATAAGTCTAAAAAATAGATTTTGACAGAAAAAATAAAGCCCGTTTTGTCTCGAGTAAGGTTCTTTAGGCCCAAGCTCGGCCTAACTTTGCAAAAAAAAAAAAAAGTTGCTTTCCACTATTTTGCTATTGTTTTCTCACTATTTTTCCATTGTTTCGCTGTCATTTCATTATTATATTACTACTATTTTATTATTATTTGGATATTATATAACTCTTGTTTTATTGTTAATTTTGCTACTATATAAAGATTTTTTTAAATTTATTTTTAATTTGTTGGGAAACATTTATTTTAATATTTTTAGTGTTTTTGTTGTATTATATTGTTTATATAAAAAAATAAAATAAAAAATTTTAATATGATTGAACTGGACCGAAATTTTAACATTTTTATCCGAGCTACTATACATCATTATTAAATGTTGTGATAAATGTCATTCATGGAACCTAAACAACATCCAAAATAAGTTCAATCGTCGCCAACTAGCAATTATCAATTGGAAATGTCGAGATCCATTGCAATGGCACAAAATATCGTCGAACAAAGTAGTTGGTACGAATTGAAAATACCAGGAACATATTCTTCGAGCTAATTTGTAACGCCCCTAAATCGTATCCATCGCCGGATTAGGGTTAGGAGCATTATCAGACAATTTAAAACTTTTACAGACATTTCTCATTCTTCATCATCATATCACAATCATACATCATCACTAAGTCCCTTTAGAAGGTCCACTAGACCTTAAACATGCATTAGAAGAAGGTCGTGACTAAACCGATAACATTTGAAACTTCTAGGAAACTTAAGAAATTTTTCCATCTAAACAAGGCACACGCTCGTGTGACTAGGTCGTGTATCTCACACGACCGTGTCTCACATCTGACACGACCGTGCTTCACATTTTACCCTAGCCCGTGTACAATATTGAGTAAGTCACACGGCCACTAGACACGCCTATGTGTCCAGCCCGTGTGTCTTTCTGAGTTAACCACACGGTCACCAGACACACCCGTGTGTCTAGCCCATGTGCTATACTGACCTCAATGACTACAAAACAGGGATCACATGATCACTAGACACGGGCGTGTGTCTAGCCCGTGTGTCAATCTGACCAAAATGCCTAGAAAATAGAGGTCACACGGTTGAGACACATGCCCGTGTGCTCAGGCCGTGTGGCACGAAATAGGCTTGGTTTAAGCCATTTTCACACTCTAAAATGCCATGTACCTAGAAGCATAGAATCAAGGCAATTCATACCAAATTTTCCAGTCAAAAATATGCTCAAAACATTCATCTATATAGCCAAATCATTATCAACCAATTCATGCTCATATATCCATATCATAACCAAACATAAATCAAAATGACTATTTCTCAATTGCCATTATTAGCATTATAAAACATACCAAATTGCATCACATATTATAAGCCAAATTCAACCAAAAACACAACCATTAGTTAACCATAACACATGGCACAACATATATACAACCCAAAACATATGTCAAATACTTCTAGCCTATACATGCCATAACTTAATATTTACTCTTTCAAAAAGTACCAAAACAAGGTTTGATAGTGTGGTGATGATCCTCGATGATCCCCGAGCTTCGAGTAGCAACGATATTTATAAAACAATTGAAAAACACACAAAGTAAGCTACAAAGAGTTTAGTAAGTCGTATACAAATAAATTCAACTCAATAATCAAATTTAATTCAAACATTGGCATAAATATCATAACCATTTCACATAAGTATCTCATGAGCCATATCTTACTCATTAGCTTACACATATAACATAAATTCTCAATTTCATTACACATATAACACATTTCTTTTCCATAAATTCATACATATCACATACCTATAATTTCACATTTACAAGTCTTTCATTTTCAAATATTAAGTATAATTCAAACATACCTGAATCGGATACATATTTCGTATATTCATTCATATCTTGAAGTTGCCTGTTTATTCATTTGGAATTCATTAAGATACTTAGATAGCTCGAAATGTTCGTACAATGCCAACGTTCCAGATGTGGTCTTACATGTAATCGATTATCGATGCCGCTGTCCCAAGCAGGGTTTTATACGAAATTTCCAATCGATGCCAATGTCCCAGACACGGTCTTACACGATATCTCAAATCGATGCCAACGTCCCAGACGTGGTTTTACACGAAATCACATCTCAGACTTTCTAGGTTTTTACAATTATATCTTTCATAGCCATTCAATGAAATCAAACATCGTAAAAACAATAATAATCCAATATAATGCATTTATTTGTATATTGACTTACTTCGTATAATTTCGAACGATAACGATCGGCTATTCAACAACTTTTGACTTTTCCCGATCTAAATTTGTTCTCTTCGGTTCTTGATCTATGTACGTTTAAATTTAAACCATTCAAACTCAATTTCATCCAAATCAACCCATGAACACATTTTAGGGCAATTTCCAAATTAGCCCTCACATTTTCATATTTTGACAATTTAGTCCATTTTACTCAAAATCACAAAATACACAAAATTCATATAGACCATAGCTAGGCCGAATCTTTATGGCTTTTATTTAAGCCCATATGACATGTTCGTTTCACAATTTAGTCCTCCAAAATATCATTTTCACAATTTAGCCCTTATAGCTCAATTTCATCAAAAATTCAAAGACAAAACATTTTAATCTATCACTTATCTTTTATATTCGTTCATCAAACTTCATAAAACTCACATTATCAACAATGTCACATTTAAAAATCATACTAAAATTTAGAAATTGAGGTATGGGCTTGGTACTAGACTAAGCAACAATCATAGAAATGTAGAAATTATCAAAAACAGATCAAATTACATACCTTAATTCTTGATTCAAAGTGCCAAACCCTAGGATGATGTTTTTTTTTTTCTTTTATTTGTATATTCGGCAATAGTAAGTGATAATGAACACATTTTTCAATTTGTTTTCTTTAATCCAACATTAATAAACCATTTACTAAAATGTCCTTCATTTAATAACATATATTATACATATATTATGGTCATTTATGACCATTCAAACATTCAATGGTATAATTACCACATAAGGCCATAATAATCAAAAGCCATTTCAAATAGACACATGGAATATATAGCATGCTATAATTTTACCTTTTTCACGATTTAATCATTTTTCATAATTAAGCACACAAACGGACAAATTAAATCACAGAAATTTCACAGATGTAAATTCACATATCACAGACACAGAAAATAATATTTAAAATATTTTTTAGACTCAGATATGTGGTCCCAAAACCACTATTCCGACTAGGGTTTAAACCGGGCTGTTACATAATTGTTTCTGAATCAAAATATATGGTACTAATCACTCTCGTCATATGCCACTCAGCAATCTGAATTTAATTATGGCATGTCAAGATTTGAGATGATAGAATCGTTCTTCAAACCTAGTGCCAACAATGGGACGGGCAGCATGCCCTAGACACCTAACTTTGAAGTTTTAGCATCATTTGTTCGAGTGCATAGTTATAATGACATGAAAACTTTATAGTGCCTTTCTCAATAATGATAATTATGTAACACCATTGAGTACAACAACACAAGGGGATGTCGAGATCCATTGTAGTGGCACAAAATATCGTGAACAAAGTAGTTGGTACGAATTGAAAATACCAAGAACATATTCTTCGAGCTAATTGTTCCCGAATCAAAATATGTGGTACTAATCACTCCCATCATATGCCACTCAGCATTTTGAATTCAATTATGGCATGTCGATATTTGAGATGATAGAGTCGTTCTTCAAACCTAGCGCCAACAATGGGACGAGCAGCATGCCCTAGACGCCTAACTTTGAAGTTTTAGCATCATTTGTTCGAGTGCATAGTTATAATGACATGGAAATCTTTATGGTGCCTTTCTCAATAATGATAATTATGTAACACCATTGAGTACAACAACACAAGGGGATGTTGAGATCCATTGCAGTGGCACAAAATATCGTCGAACAAAGTAATTGGTACAAATTGAAAATACCAAGAACATATTTTTCGAGCTAATTGTTCCCGAATCAAAATATATGGTACTAATCACTCTCGTCTATGCCACTCAGAAATCTAAATTCAATTATAACATGTCAAGATTTGAGATGATAGAGTCGTTTTTGAAACCTAGCGCCAACAATTAGACGAGCAGCATGCCCTTGACGCCTAACTTTGAAGTTTTAGCATCATTTGTTCGAGTGCATAGTTATAATGACATGAAAATCTTTATGGTGCCTTTCTCAATAATGATAATTAAACACCATTGAGTACAACAACACAAGGGGATGTCGAGATCCATTGCAGTGTCACAAAATGTCGTCGAAGAAAGTAGTTGGTACGAATTGAAAATACTAGGAACATCTTCTTCAAGCTAATTGTTTTCGAATCAACATATGTGGTACTAATCACTCTCGTCATATGCCACTCAACAATCTAAATTCAATTATAAAATGTCGAGACTTGAGATGATAGAGTTGTTCTTCAAACCTAGCGCCAACAATGGGACGAGCAACATGCCCTAGATGCCTAACTTTGAAGTTTAAGCATCATTTGTTCGAGTGCATAGTTATAATGACATGAAAATCTTTATGGTGCCTTTCTGAATAATGATAATTATGTAACACCATTAAGTACAACAACACAAGGGGATTAGATAAACACATTTCGCTTAATCGATGTATACAGTTTGGCTGTTGATAAAGACCGTCCTAACTGTTCATACCCTGTATGACTCTTTTGAGTCACATATTTTGATTGTTGTAGTTGGTTTAGTGACGTTAAATTGTATATTTTTGTAATATTTTTAGTGATGTAAATTAATTACTTTTCAATTTAGTATCTCTAAAGTAGTATTAATTAACATATTGAAATCATTATTTTATCTCAATTAAGAGACCACATTATTGGATCCAACGCCTTGAGTGTAGTATATTCATTTTATATATTGGTATTTTTCGAACAAATTGGTTTAATAAAATATTTATTGTTTACATTAATATTCTTTGTATATTGTCCTCAAAGATTTTTGCACGTAAAATAACATGGAAGCAAATATTGGCTCACTGGTTATCTAGAATTTAACTAATATTAAGCAATATTACTTGGTCGGATCATAATACAAAAAGATAACTTGTATTAGTAGATAATCTAAACGTGTTTTTAGTCTTAAAAAAATGAGAAAATAGATTGAAAAACTAATATGTCGTATATCAAGTCCAATTGGGGAAATGTTTTATTTTGAGCATTGAAGTGGCTGATTCCTAGAATATAGAGACATAGATGCAACTAACTAGACAGGCAGTTAAAATTGTTATACTGTTATGTAAAGTTCATTGTAGTCCCTCTACTAAAAATTTCTCCAAATTAGTCCTTATACATTAAAAGTTTATTCAAATCATGACATTGTTAAAATTTGTTGTTAAAATGCTAATAATTCGAACAAAACATATTATACTCAATTGATTTACCCATAACCTGACCTGACCCTTAAAAGCTCAACCATACCCAAAAAAGAAATCCATGAATCTTTGAACTATCGTGGGGCTAAAAAAAATTAAACAATCCCAACTATCGTGACTCTCCCATGCCAATCCCATGAGCAACACCTCTGAAAAGTTCATCAATTTCCTACTTGTCATTATCCCATAAAAGAAGTTGATGATTGATCTCATATCAACGATGAATAACTGTCTACAATCTCAGCTCAAACTACGCACTCTACCTTGATTACTACAATCCAAGTAAGACCTCCCATGGCTCACTTTATATCACATCATGTCATACTCTTCTCAACTTAATGTTTTTTTAACCACATGATAGTTAAAAAATAGATGGATTTCTTTTCTGGGATGGTTGGGTTTTTTCTGTGTTGACTCATGGGTAAATCAATTGGGTATGATATATTTTGTCCAAGTTATTAGTGTAACACCCCTAACCCGTATCTATCGTCGGAACAGGGTTTAGGAACATTACCGGAGTTTACAAATCAATCTATGATATTTTATATTACTTAACATTCATATTAGAAATTAGTCATATCTTCTTCTTGTATGAGCCCTCGAAGTTTAAAACATGCATTAGAAACAAGTCGGGACTAAATGGAAAACTCAGAGAATTTTTAGCGATATTTCAAAAATTTTTCCTAGGTGTAAGGGTTACACACCCGTGTGGTTAGGTTGTGTGGCTCACACACCAAGTGACACACCCATATCTTAGGCCGTGTGGTGTATCAATTAGGTTACACGGCCGTGTTCCCAGCTGTGTAACTCTCTCACTTGCAAAACATTAAGGTGCAGGGGACACACGGCTAGACCACATGCCCATGTGCCAGGCCGTGTGTCAGACACGGCTGAGACACACGCCGTGTCTCTGTCCACGTGGACGAAAATAGGTTATTTTAAGACCATTTTTATCACCCTTTATAATATCAACCTGCACATAATATAGAAATACACTAATATATCCCAATCAAGCAACCAAAACAACCAAAATTCATGTATTAAACATAATATGTCATCGCAAAACTCATTCACATAAACTTACCAAAATAACTTCATTAATTGATTTACTAATATCTACTACTAAATACTTACAAACAAACATATATATATGCATCATTCACATTCATAATTCAAGTTTAACTCTTTTCTATCCAACCCTATACATGCCATATAAACCATAGGTTGTATTATAAAATCTACTAGAGAAATTTGGATAGTGTGACCGATGTGTTGATCCGATCCTCCAATCTCACGTTAATCTACAAGAAACATTAAACAACACGAGTAAGCTTAATGAAGCTTAGTAAGTTCATTGGTTTTAAAGTTAAATCTCACCGAACATACTATAACAAACCATAAAACATGCAATTCACTAACACTTCCTGCAAATCACAAATTCACATGATGAATTCACTTGATTGAGTTCAATATCACTGACTACTTAAAATTCTATCACTTTAATCCATATGACCCTGATTAATTATTGTTAAATTAGATAACGTCTTATGGAATTGAGTACATCATTTTCTTGATGCCATAGTCCAATTATGGTCTTACACTTATAATGCCATAACTCAATTATGGTATTATCATTAAGATGCTATAGCCCAGCTATGATCTTACACATACACATATACTGCCATGGTCTTATGTTCACGGTGTCATAACCCAGTTATGGTCTTTTTACTAAAATGCCATAGCCCAGCTATGGTCTTACATTTAAACATTGCCATGGTCCAACCATAGTCTTAACTATCAATTCGTCTTTTATCACAGAACGATCATACTCAATCATGCGTTGCACTTAATTTGAACATTCAATTCGATTTTCATATTATTACAATATTCTTAAATCAATAACAATATATGAAATAATACATTATACCATTTTTAAATTAATAATTTATCATAAAATTTCAACCATAGGAACTTACCTAGGGTAGTTTGTAGAGGTTGTAGAAATTTAGGGACTAATCTATTAATTTCTCTTTGTTGCGTTTATCTTCAGGTTCTTGATCTATAATGTAAAATTATTTATTTATCAGCATCTAATTCAATTCTAATTCACTTCACAATTTATGCCCTTCAATTTTTGAAATTACACATTTTACCCTAAATTTTACTATTTTTACAATTTAGTCCCTAATCAATTAGCCCATCAATTGAGCTAATTTTTCTCAATTAATACTTTATCCAATTATTTTAGGCTACTATACAGCCTTTAATATTCATAATTTCAACACCAAGGCCTAATTTTTAACTTTTTCACAATTAGGTCCTAAAATCAATTTCTATTGAAATTACTTGATAAAATCATCATATAACAAAATTAAAGTTTCAAATCTATGTTAATTCATCATAAACATCCAACACTCATCAATGGTAACTTTAAAAATCACCATGAAATAAAAAACTAATGAATTAAATAGTTGGACTTAATTGTAAAAAGTCTCAAAAACACAAAACTTTCAAGAAAAGAGCAAGAATTGAACGCGCTTTAAAAAAAATATGAAAATCAGCTTTGAGAGACCTCCTATGGGTTTTCTTGGCTGAGAATTGTGAAGAATTTGCTAGAATTCTTTAGATTTCAACTTTATTTAAGTTTAATTTCACAAAATTTACAATTTTGCCATTAGTTCACATTTGTATTATTATTATTTTAACTCTTATCCCACCTCAACCATATCCTTATGGCTTATTTACCCTTTAAGTCCTTTCTTATTTAACATTTAGGCTATTTAATAACTTTAGCAAGTTTTACATCCTTTTTAATTTAGTCCTTTTTAATTAATTAACTATCAAAACATTAAAATTTTCTAACGAAACTTTAATTCTAACCTAATGACACTCCGTAAATATTTATAAAAATATTTACGGCTCAGTTTATAAAATTAAAATCTTGATACCTCGTTTTTCGAAACCAATTAATCTAATAATTATTTCTAAAGCAAAAATCACTATTTCATAACTTTCCTAAATTCATATTTAACTCATAAATAATAAATAATAAAATTTTCAAACTCTCTCATCTAATTTAGTGATCTCGAATCATTGTTTTCGACACCACTGAAAATTGGAACAACAAATTTTACAATGTTATGATTTGAATATTTTTTTTATGTAAAATGAATAATTTGGACAAATTTTTAGTAGAATGACTAAAATAAACTTTATACAATAGTATAAATATCTTTAATAGGCTTTAGTCCTCTTTTACCATTTTAACTAAAGTTGTACTCGATTTTTATATTAATTTTTTATAAATTAGTTCATAAACATTTTTACCTAAACCATGATGCAACAAAATCCAATATAATTTAATTAATTGGCTTAAAATAGTAAGTTAGAAAGCTTAAAAAATATCTTTTTTTTCCCCAAGTTAATTTTTTTCTCCTTTATTTTGCGCACCCGTCTTTTTTTCCATCCCATCAACCATCTTTTTCTTTTTTCTCATCAGTCACCCCCATATGTGATCTCTTTTTTCAATTTACAAATCTATCATATAGGTATTTTTACTGTCTTCACTAGTTGTAATCAACAGATGATAATGTCTGTCGTTGTTGAACTCCACCAGCTACCAGTAGTTTCTCTTAAAAAGTGGGTGACCCTTCATCGACTTTTTAATTTGTCTCTATTTTAAGAGTATTTTGGAATAATGAGTGATTTTACGAGTTAGTTTAGGCCAATGTTTTCTTAAATTTTAACAATTTTTTTGTTTGTTTTCCATTGTTTAATAGGTATTCACTTTTAGAAGTTTTTGTTTGTCTTTGTAGCATATTTTTCAGTCTTGCTTTTGTAAATGATTTTAGGAATGCTTTTGTTATCGTCCTATCCAGTTTGGTGGATATTCGATTCTTTTACCAATTTTTCCACCACTCAAGACTATTCAGGTCTAATTTTCTTATCGTGATGGTTGTTTGCAATCATTCTAGATATGTCGTGCTTGAGTTGTGAAAAAGTTGGTTGTCAACGTGCCGTAATGTTCTATTTGATGCTGAGGTTGGAACTTTTGTCATGTTGATGGAGCTTATTTTTTATTGTCGATGATGATTGTTTGTTTTTTTCATATTAAGTAAATTGAATGAATTAATGAATTAAATGTTTTAAAATATAAACGAATGATTAAGAGATATTTTACTGGACGCCAAAGCAAAGATATTTTTTTTGGATGAAATTTTAGTCAAAGGACTAATATTAAAAAATTGTCTCTTGCTTGTAAAAATTTATAAAGAAAGAAATTTCTGAAAGAGTACAGCCGTTGATGAGGTTGACACGTGACAATTTGAAAACGAGAAGCTACGCGTTTGGTTTACATTTGAGGCGCGTGAGAAACGTGAAATAGTGCGTACGTGGACACTAATAATCCCTCATTAAAAAAATATATTTATCCTAAACAAGACGAAAAGTCGAAAACAGTATCTTGAATTTGAAGGTGACGGAAAGCTATTGGGTCGGTTTAAATAAACAGAGAATTCGGATCGATACCACGAAGATCTAACGTGGCAATCTAATCAACCGTACTTTTAACGGCTTAACTGGAGAAAAGGAATTTCTTGCCGTTTGATTGGTTTTCCGAAAAGAACGTTATTAAACCAAACAAGAAACTGGGGACTAATAGAATCGAAGAAGAAACTTTTTATGTATATAAAAAAAGGACACTGATTGAGAAGGGAAACAAAATGGTGTCAAATACTTGTTACTGTTCCCGATTCTTAGCTATAAATAGGAGTCTTCCTTCCATTTATCATCACTCAAAATCTAATCAACGTCGAATTGCACTCTTCTTTAGAAGCAAGCAAAATTTTCAGAAACGTGTAAGTTCTGGTATTTCAGGCGTTGGGGTTTCCGGAGTTTCTATCAATCCAGCGCTATCGGTATTATCTTTTAAGGTAATTTTATGAGCTTGCATTTCTGAATTTTTATTCCATTTGTAAGTGTTTGATGTTTTGATTTTACAGTTTCTGAAAATGGCTCTTTTGTTGTTGTTGGAGTTCTCAGAGAGGTGATTTAAAGCCACCTTTGAAGAAAGAAGGAGTAGAAGGAATGACGATTAAACCGGCGGTTAGGATCTCCGAGAGGAAATTAGTGGTAAAGGAGCGGACAATCCTGACCGGAGTTCCCGAAAATGTGATCGCAACTTCCGGTACGGCAGCCGGTTCTGTGGAGGGGGTTTTCCTTGGTGCGGTTTTTGATGAAGATAACAGCAGGCATGTGGTGCCCATCGGGACTTTACGCGATGTCAGGTTCATGTCCTGCTTTAGGTTCAAGTTATGGTGGATGGCCCAGAAAATGGGAGATCAAGGCAAAGACGTTCCTCTCGAGACTCAATTCCTTTTGGTGGAAACCAAAGATGGGTCCCACCTGGACTCAACCGAAGAAAATCAGATTGTTTATACCGTATTCCTCCCTTTGATTGAAGGTCCCTTTAGAGCCGTCCTACAAGGCAACCAAAACGACCAGCTCGAGCTGTGTTTAGAGAGCGGCGACGCCGACACCAAATCGTCGTCGTTTACGCATTCCGTTTATATCCACGCAGGCACCGACCCTTTCACTACAATCACCGAAGCAATCAGGGTCGTCAAATTACATCTCAAAACGTTCCGGCGACGTCACGAGAAAAAATTACCTGGGATTGTTGACTATTTCGGGTGGTGCACCTGGGACGCTTTTTACCAGGACGTTACTCAAGAAGGGGTCGAAGCTGGGCTCGAGTCTTTATCTGCCGGCGGGACCCCACCGAAGTTCGTGATCATCGACGACGGATGGCAATCTGTCGGCGGCGACCCCCTCGAAGAAGACAAATCGTCGTCATCGGCCGATCAGGCTGAAACGAAACAACAGCCATTGCTTCGCTTGACGGGGATAAAAGAAAACGAGAAATTCCAGAAGAAGGATGATCCAACTGTGGGGATCAAAAACATCGTCAACATTGCGAAAGAAAAACACGGGTTGAAGTATGTGTACGTTTGGCATGCAATTACGGGGTACTGGGGTGGAGTCCGCCCTGGAGTTGAGGAAATGGAAGGATACGGGTCGAGAATCCGGTACCCGATGGTTTCTAAGGGAGTGGTGGATAATGAACCGGGTTGGAAAACCGATGCGATAGCTGTTCAAGGGTTGGGTTTAGTGAACCCGAAAAATGTGTACAAATTTTACAACGAGTTGCACAGTTATCTGGCGGATGCGGGCATAGATGGAGTTAAGGTGGACGTGCAGTGCATTTTGGAAACTCTTGGAGCTGAACTCGGTGGAAGGGTGGAGTTGACGAGGCAATATCATCAGGCCCTTGACGCATCGGTGGGGAGGAATTTTCCAGACAATGGGATCATCGCTTGCATGAGCCATAACACTGATGCACTCTACTGGTAATTAACCCGCCCTTTGGTTCAGTCATTTCATTTGATTTTTATAGAATCTTGCATTTTTTTTGGGGGTTTTATAGTGACGTTAGAATTTTGTTGAAACAGTTCGAAACAGACGGCGGTGGTGAGAGCATCAGATGATTTCTACCCGCGCGACCCGGTCTCGCACACCATCCATATTGCAGCGGTGGCCTACAATACTGTTTTCCTTGGGGAATTTATGCAACCCGATTGGGATATGTTCCACTCACTTCATCCGGCTGCTGAGTACCACGCCTCAGCCCGAGCTATTAGCGGTGGCCCCATCTATGTCAGGTAAGGACTAAGGAGAGCTCGCCTAGCCGGCCCCCTTTTTTGCTTTATTTCTTTTCAGGAGTAAAATTTATTTGGTTTTTCAGTGGCTAAATATTTAAGCTTTTGTTTGTAACAGTGATGCGCCTGGGAGACACAACTTTGAGCTTCTGAAGAAACTGGTGTTGCCTGATGGGTCCATTCTTCGTGCTCGATTGCCTGGACGCCCCACTCGCGACTGCTTGTTTACAGATCCAGCTCGTGATGGCGTTAGGTAAGATCAGCTCTTTTAATCTCTGTTCAGTTGGAATGTAATTTGATAGAGATATAAGTCTTTGAAAAGTAACCACCTAAATGGAACATAAGCTGCCGTCTGCTTGTTTATTAGAACAATTTGTATTTAAGAACTTTCTATTGATATGAAACATCTACTAGCTTTGGCAGTTAAAATGGTCTAAGGCTGCAAATTAAAGGATCTGATTCTGAAGGTTGGTTGAGCTGTTGATTGAATTGTTGGCATTTCCTTGTTTCTCTTTTTATTTGATTGCAGCTTGTTGAAGATATGGAACATGAATAAGTACACCGGAGTTCTAGGTGTTTACAACTGCCAAGGTGCAGCATGGAACAGCGCGGCAAGGAAGAATACTTCCCACCA
Organism: Gossypium stocksii; assembly: GCA_020496765.1. NCBI lineage: Eukaryota > Viridiplantae > Streptophyta > Magnoliopsida > Malvales > Malvaceae > Gossypium > Gossypium stocksii. Next base: position 41,410,617 of record CM035623.1, read on the forward strand.
AACCAAGACAGACTCCTTATCAGGCCACGTAAAAGGCCATGATGTCGATCTCATTTCAGAGGCCTCATTGGACCCTGAATGGGCCTGTGAGACTGCAGTTTACTGTCACCAGACTGGTGAACTTATCACCCTTCCACACAATGCTGCCATGCCAGTGTCCCTCAAGGTCCTTCAGTATGAAATCTTCACAATAACACCTATCAAGAATTTGGCTCCAGGATTCAGTTTTGCACCCTTGGGACTCATCAACATGTACAACTCTGGTGGTGCCATTGTGGATTTAAAGTATGAAGTTAAAGATGGTGCCAAACTATCTGAGCTTGATATTGAATATGGAGGTGAAAGCAGTAGTCTTCCTGTGAGGGCGGAGAATTCTAGCAATGAACTGGTGGGAAAGGTTTGCATGGAAATAAAAGGTTGTGGCAACTTTGGCGCTTATTCATCAGCCAAGCCAAGAAAGTGCAGCGTTGGGTCCAGTGAAGTTCAGTTCGACTATGATTCGTTGTCGGGATTGGTAAAGTTCAGCTTGGAAAAATTGCCCGAGGAAGGGCTGAAAGTCCATGTTGTTGAAGTTGAATTATGAGTTAGCTGCAGCAAAGTAGTGTGTCAGATTTTTACCAGAGGGGATCATGTTGGAGAGTAGATTTTGCTTTGGTTGGGGATTTTCTCAATAAAGTCCCTCCTATTTTTTTCCCATTCATTAGCTTTATGTATTGATTTATGTATTAAGATGAAGAATTGGAATAATAGTTTCTTCTTGCTATTAGAGCTGATATCTTAAATTACTTTATCCAATGAATCTTCATACATTCATTATCTGCTATCCTGAGATAATTCAAGCCTAAAATAATCTGAATCTGAAGACAGCCTGATCTAAACCTGTCGTTAGGAAACAGGCGGCTTGCTTTGCTTGCCAGCCTAAGTGCCCATTAGACTGGATAACACTTATAACTCCGGCAAGCAAAGTGGATTAGCCCATTACAACTGGACGAGACATTGCTTTCACCTTGCCATAGCCTAACTGATGGAGAACCGAAAAATAGTATATTTTCATATTCCCATTTCTCCGTATCCAGATGCTTGTTTCTACTTTCAATACTCGTAGAATGGTTTTGAAGTTTCCATGCACTTAGCATGATTACAAAAATGATACCATAATAGAAAAGAAAATAACAACATTCATCCTCAGAGTAGTTGAAAGAATCCTTCAGCAGCACAGTTTTCCTGCTCATTTTCCTACAGTTGTAGTCTCCGCACTTGTTCCTCTTAAAGAGGCCGCTGGTCTAATCTTTGATGAAGCACTCGTCCTTGGTCTCTTCTATCTTCACTGTTTCACTACGAGGTTCCTTTGCCTATATGCTTTAATTCTCTGGACACCCACCACCTCACTGGCCACTTCAGTGAAATAAAAGAATCAACGACAGATTAAACCAGACAAACAGGAAAACTAGAGACACAACACAAGCCCACAATGTAAACCAGTTTCGGAGAAATTAAGAAAGTAGGGAGCGAGATGATTTGCTTGGCATGGATCGGTGGCAATAAAGCATTTATTCTTTTCAGTTTCATACATATGAATAAGAAAAGTGAATCAGGTGAGGCAAGTCGGAGGCAACTGAATCAGGAAAAACAAGTGTAAAACCTTAAAACAAGGTATGTAATAGGAACAACTACTCTAGCAATTAAAGGTTTTCATGTCCATGCATCCATACAAATACAATTGTTTTTTAATTGTACAAATTAAATTCCTAATAGTCAAATAACGTCCAATACAGCATCCTATCTTAAGTAAAACAGCTACATCTAAAATTCCATTTTAACAAGTGCATTGGATTCTTCAGATCCATAATGAAGCCAGTCCTTGGCACAGATTAGGGCTTCCACGGTCTCCGGTCGTAAGGAGCTTCGGTACTCATCCAGTTGCTTTATTATGATGTCAAAGACCGAGTCCGGAGCAGCAGCCGATACTGGAATTGACAAAATGTCACGAGCCATCTTCGAAAGAGTTGGATACTTCATCTTATTCAGCTTCCACCAGCCTAATACATCAAACTCTTGGACTCGAGGCAACAAGGACTCTTCTAAGTATTGATCCAGCTCAGACTTCATTTGCTGGCTACTAGTCTCCATAATGTACACATCGAAATCTGTAAGTCCCTGGTCTGAAAGAAGATTTCCTTGTTGAGATTCATCGGTCTTTCCATTGTTTCCCGCATTGCCTTCTTCTGTGTAAGTTGGTGTCAAAGGCAGTGGAAGTGCTACATACTCCAGAAAGAGCTCATGAATTCCATCATCAACAATTTTGATATGTGTGGGAGCGTCTTCACCAAATATTTTTGTGAAACTGAACTCAACAAGCTTCATTTTGAAGCGAGGATCCATGACTACAGCAATTGCCAAAATCAAGCTACAATCCTTCCAGTACTTGTCAATCTTTTCTAGCATTGACTTAGCAATATTGCTGACGAAGGGATCCTCATTAGTGATCGAACGACCCAAATCTGCATGTATTTTCCATGCTTCATGAAAGAATGTAATTGCAGTAGGGTTAGTTGAAGTCATAAGGATGCTGGCTGCATCAAAGAGAGGTTTCAAGAAAATGCATAAAGTCTCGGCCACCTTCCAGTCTTCCATTGATGGAGCTAGCTTATAATCTGGATCAGAAGTATCCAAACAATTAAAAACTTCCTTGAGTTCAGAAGCAGCTGCAAGCATTTGGTATGTCGTGTTCCACTGAGTTTGATTATCAAGAATCAGGCTCTTTTCACTTGGCACTTGAAGCTGGTTTTTAACTTGAACAAACTTTTCATCATGGGATTCTGAAGTCTTCACATACTTTACACTATCACGGATTTTCGTGACAATCTCATGCCCTGCACCAAGCACATCCTTTGCCATGCTGCTCAGGGTACGAGCTATGCAATTTCCAAGTAACAACTGACCGTTAAGAATAAGGGGATTCTTAGTACAGAGTAGAGGTCTAAGATTTTCCAGCCCAGCTTCACTTGTTGGATGATTGAAGGTGAGGGAAAATAACTTGCCTTCCAAACTCCAGTCTGACAGGCAGGCAGCAACAGCATGACTTAGAGCAGAATCGGAATCGGGATATGGTTCCATTATAACATTGAGAACCCGTCTTTGCAACTTCCATTCAAAATCAATGAAGTGTCCAGTTATAAACACATAACCGAGTGTTTGATTTGAAGTCCACATGTCTAGTGTAAGACAAACTCGCCCCGGAATACCCTCAATAAGCTTCATGAGGCTTTGCTTTTCCCTCAGGTAAGTTGCAACGCAATCCCCTTGAACAGTGTTGAAACTGACTTTGTTGAACCGAGGCTGAAGATTCTGAACAAAAGCTATGAATCCAGGATGCTCAACCATGTGAAGAGGATACTCATGCATGATGATCATTCTTGCAATTTCATGGCGGCAACGGTCCTGATCGAATGGTATGAAAGGTGAACTGGGAGATCTGTAGCGCCGCTTTCGTGGTTCACTTCCTCCAGTCTTCGGGCTATATGGGGTCAATTGATTGTTATATTGGTCACGTAGGAGTGCCGGACAGGTACCCTTAGCAATGTGACGTTTGAGGTGGCTGGTCCCTGCTACCTTGGAACCGGTACTATAAGCGAAACTTTGTTTGCAACGGTTACAGCATGCTCTTCTACATCCAGCACTCACAGTTTCAATGGTGAAGTACTCCCAGACCATGGACTTCTTTTTCCTTCGCTTAGGCTGTGTTTCAGGAGTGATGAGAGCCAGCTCATTGTTATTCTCCACCGGGGTTGTTTCCATATTTGTAGCTTCCGTTATTTCTGCCATTCCTGTCCATACATAAAACCCACAGCTGAGAGCAAAACAAAATTTTAAAAAGGATTTCAAACTATGCATGTAAAAAAAAAAAAACAAAAGAGTAGTCCCAATTACCATTAAGGTTAACATAACTCGGAAGGTAAAAATAAAGGAAACAATGAGGTTCAGTCAAAGCAATCAACAGTTTCACACATCATAAAGTTCATTAAAACAGAATCTTCTCAGCTTTGAGACGCATAGTGGCCTAAGACTTAATGCATCACAACATTAAGCTGCAAAAACAGTCCGGATTTGTGTCAAGGGTGACGGATGTGGCCTCTTTGTCCAAAGGAAAGGAAGTTGAACTGCGTACTGTATGGTATAGTTGATGAAAAAACAGTACACACATTGGACTATAAAGTTTTCACCACTAAATGGAACACCCAGGAGCTGGCAATCCAGGATCATAATTAAGAGCTGCTTTGATTGGAAAGAAAAAGAATGAAAGAATCCAACAATGAGTTTACATCAGCAACATTAATTTTAACAAATGTGTCTTCAAAAATAAAAAGAACTTTAAAAATTGAATATGGGTATATCCAACGTATACAAGTATAGCCCAAATGTAAGATAAACATTAGGCTAATGGGTCAAGGAATAATTGAAACTGTGCCACGTGTTGAAGTGGTCCACAATAAGACCAAGTCGTGGTATAACAATTTAACAATACACGACAAAGGACTTGGATAAGATCCATGTTAAATGGCCCACTTTACGCACCAGGGCTAAGATAGACATTTACATTTTAAATGGGCTGAAAAGGTTTACATTTTTCAATGCACCCCCCCACCCCCACCCCCCAAAAAAACACGTAGATCTAAGGTTTGAAAATAATAAAACGAAAAACGAAAAAAGCATAAACAAAGAAGGGAAAGCCCAGATCAGTCGAACTGAAACCCAATTCCATTTCAAAGATCAAACTCAGCTTCAAAGGCATCTATTAATATGCCCAGATTAAGAGCAACAGAGAGAAACACGAAAAGAGAAGGAACAATAAAATGTCAAAAGAACAAAAACCCATGTTTGCAGTCTGCCCAGATCAACAACAACCAAAGAAGAAAGACCCATTAACTGTACAGATGAAAACCAGGAAATGAAGGACAAACAAAACCCCATATCAATGCATGAAACGAGGATAGCCATATTTAAATAACAGAAGCAAAAAGGAAAGGGAATCTATGGTTTCAATTCAAAACAAAAAGTCCAACGACTTCCGTAACTTTTAACAAGGACAATAAGCCAGAAATTATCGCAATTCTCTCACAAAATTGAAACACGAAGCGTTTAAAATCAAAATCCTCAACTCAAAACAACGAAGCAAGCATTAAAGAAAGAAAAAATCAAAGAGAAAAGGAACACCCAAAATTTCAGTCAACGGAGAAATTAGGTAAGGTGATGAGATTTTACCAGTCAGCCCAAACGAGAAGCGATATGGGAGCGAGAAGAAGGCCGGAAAACGACGTTGAAGGGGTGAAAGATCTAGGGTTTTGCAGGAGAGGAGAAAGACGGTGAGAGAGTCGGGGGGGGGGGGGCGGAGATTTGGGCTTAGAACAACAGACCCCAAAAGAAGGCTAATTGGACCTGAAAGGTGGAGAGTAGTTGTTGGAATGGGTGGGGGATAAGGTGAAAATTGTGGGGTTTAATAAATTAAAATTTTCGAAAAAAAGAAACTACGTAAGATATCCCACTTTATTTAATTTTGGACTTTTGGGTAGTGGGGAACCAATTGACTTTGATCTAATCTACCCAAGGCAGAGACAGCCCAGTGGCTTGCCATCTCTGAATTTGTTCTTTAACCACCTTCACTCTTTTTCTAGCTGACTTGGGTTTTAGGGTGGCTTCTCATACGAACAACATTTCAACAGCCGGGCCACTGTCGTTTATCCTACTAAAATATTATAATATTGGGGTTGAAGTTGAATACTTCAAGAGATTTGCCAACTTCATCCATCATATAAATGGTCTTGTTTTGTTTCCTTACACTGTAACCATTTTTGTTATCAAAATCAAAATGAATTATTATTATAATCTACAAAATTATCCCACCTTGTTTTTATTTATTTGAAAAGTAGTATATAAACATAAATTTAGTGGGTTACTTGATGGTAGGAATGCTGATCAATGACGAAGATGTTAGTGACTTATGATTCACATCTATTTTTTCATCATTAATTTACTGCTCGTTGATTATGGTTAACAAATATAAATATTTCTTATATTTATTTATTCAAATAGTTTATAATTAAAATTACTTCAGAACTATATTTATTTATGGGCTAAATTTTACTATTAGTCTTCATACAATATGTAAGTTGTAAATTTAGTTTTTATACTTTAATTTGATTACTTTTGATCTTTGAATTTTATGAATTTTAAAATTCTAGTCTTGACCAAATAATAACTAATAAAATTATTATTTTTACTATTTTTTAAAATATAATCGACAAATATATTATCACATATATAATACAATGCTATGTTACTATTTTCACATATTATTTAAAAAAATTAAAAACTTATTGCTTAGGTCAAATCTGAAATTTTAAACTTTGTAAAACATATAAGAATTGGAGAGCTTGCAGTAAATTTATAACTTTAATCAGGACTAATAGCAAGTCCAACCACTTAGTTAGCATTGAAAATTTATTTATTTATTTTTAAAATAAGTTAAAATAAAACCATTTTAAAAGTAAATTAACTTTTATTTATTTATTCTGTTTGTTACTGTTGTAATGTAAACCGATTGTTTGTCATGGTTGAAAAATAGAAAAGGAAATTTAAAAAAAAAAAAAGAAAAAAAAAAAAAGCAAGAAAATCCAGAAACGGTTATTTTGCTCCACTGCTTCAACCTCCTTTATCCCATCATCAAGGTATGCACAATAGCCTTCTCTCTACTGCTTTCTTCTTTAATTCCATTCATCCACAAAAGTGATGCATAATTTTTTCTTCAAAATCCGATAAAAGTAATTATAACAACTATGGCTTCTTTGAAATTGTCTCTTTCTTGGGACTCTGTCGATTCAAAGAAACTCAGCTTCTACGTTAACCCATCTCATTTACCTGATCAATGTTCCAGTTTTTCATTCATCAGTTGTTTTCATGTCGCAAGAGCTGCTTCCATGCTCACTTCTTTGACTAGGCTCAAACATATTAGAGTCGAACCCGCCAACGTTCCTGACCCTAACCCAGTAGATAGAGATACCCCTTTTTCTTCCAAAAATGAATTAGTGAATGAAAACCCAAAACTTGTTGAGGGCCGAAAAGGTCAAAACCGCGAGAAAGGGATAACAAGAAATGTGGGTTTCAGGTTTGGTTCCAGAAGGAGTGGTAACGAGGTAGAAAAAGGAGATCTTTTTGCGTGTAGAAATAGCGGGTTGGATGTTGATTATACTGCTATAAAGCCTGACCTGAATTTGGAGCATTGTAATTCTATATTGAAAAGACTTGAGAAGTCTAATGATGGTAATGCTTTGAGATTTTTTGAGTGGATGAGGAGCAATGGGAAATTAGATGGAAATGTGACGGCTTATAGATTGGTTCTTCGAGTTTTGGGCAGGAGACAAGATTGGGACGCTGCTGAAATATTGGTTAGGCAAGCAAAATGCGATTCCGGCTGTGAGCTTGATTTTCAGGTTTTCAATACAATCATATACGCCTGTTCTAAAAGGGGGCTAGTTGAAATTGGTGCTAAGTGGTTTAGAATGATGCTGGAACATGGGGTTCAGCCAAATGTTGCCACTTATGGGATGCTTATGGGACTTTACCAGAAGGGTTGGAATGTTAGGCACGCAGAGTTTGCACTTTCACAAATGAGGAGTTCTGGCATTGTATGTCAGTCTGCATACTCTGCAATGATCACAATTTATACACGGTTGAGTTTGTATGACAAAGCGGAAGAGGTTATCAGCTTTATGAGAGAAGATAAAGTCGCATTGAATCTTGAGAATTGGTTGGTGATGCTTAATGCTTATAGTCAAAGTGGCAAGTTAGAGGAGGCTGAGCAGGTATTGATTTCAATGCAAGGAGCAGGCTTTTCTCCAAATATTGTTGCATACAATACACTGATCACAGGGTATGGAAGAGCATCAAATATGGATGCAGCTCAACGTGTATTCCTGAGCATCCGGCAAGTTGGATTAGAACCTGATGGTACAACTTACCGTTCCATGATTGAGGGCTGGGGGCGAACTGGCAATTATAAAGAAGCAGGATGGTATTACAGGGCTATGAAACAGCTCGGATTCAAGCCTAACTCATCTAACTTGTACACGCTGCTAACTTTGCAAGCAAAGCATGGGGATGAAGAGGGTGCCATTAGAACACTTGATGATATGCTCAAGATGAGGTGCCAACATTCTTCAATCCTAGGTACTGTTTTGCAAGCATATGAGAAGGCTGGGAGGATCTATAAAGTTCCTCCTGTTATAACTGGGTCTTTCTATCAACATGTTTTGGACGACCCAACTTCTTGTTCCATTCTAGTCATGGCTTATGTGAAAAGTGGATTAGTGAATGATGCAATTAAAGTGTTGGGGAGCAGAAGGTGGAAGGATCCAGTTTTTGAAGATAACCTGTATCATTTATTAATTTGCTCCTGCAAGGAGTTGGATAATCTTCATAATGCGGTTAAGATATTTTCTCAAATGCCTAACTTTGAAAACAAGCCAAATTTGCATATAATGTGTACAATGATTGACATTTACAGTGTCATGGGTCACTTCAATGAAGCAGAAAAACTCTATTTGAAGTTAAAATCTTCAGGAGTTGCCTTGGACATGATTGGCTTTAGCATTGTTGTAAGAATGTATGTTAAAGTTGGATCTTTAAAAGATGCCTGCAGCGTTCTACAAATGATGGAGAAGCAGAAAGACATTGTCCCAGACATTTATCTGTTTCGTGACATGCTTCGGATTTATCAAAAGTGTAACATGCAGGAAAAATTAACGAATCTTTACTATAGAATTTTGAAGAGTGATATTACTTGGGATCAGGAAATGTATAACTGTGTCATTAACTGTTGCGCACGTGCTTTGCCAGTCGATGAGCTTTCCAAGATTTTTAATCGAATGCTTCACCATGGTTTTGCTCCTAATACTATAACCTTCAACGTCATGCTTGATGTTTATGGTAAAGCCAAACTTTTCAGGAAGGTCAAGAAACTATTCTGGATGGCAAAAACTCGAGGTTTGGTAGATGTAATCTCTTACAATACTATTATATCTGCATATGGTCAAAATAAGGACTTCAAGAATATGTCATCAACCATTCGAGAAATGCAATTCAATGGTTTTTCTGTTTCCCTTGAAGCCTATAATTGCATGTTGGATGCATATGGGAAAGAAGGCGAAATGGAGAAATTTCGAAATGTATTGCAGATGATGAAGGAATCAAATTGTGCTTCCGACCACTATACATACAACATTATGATCAATATTTATGGGGAACGAAGATGGATTGATGAAGTTGCTGCTGTGCTGACAGAACTGAAAGAATGTGGACTAGGACCTGATTTGTGCAGTTATAACACATTGATTAAGGCGTATGGGATTGCTGGAATGGTTGAGGATGCTGTAGGTTTGATCAAGGAAATGCGAGGAAATGGGATAGAGCCTGATAGGATAACTTACAGCAATCTGATCACTGCATTAAGAAAGAATGATAAGTTCTTAGAGGCTGTTAAGTGGTCATTGTGGATGAAGCAGATGGAAATGGAAAATGCAAGTGGTCCTACATAATCTGTTTTCCACGTCATTTCGCATTAAAGCTCCGACAACATTCTACCTAAACATTTCACAGGTAATTGCTTCTTAAGGTAATCTATTTTGTATCCTGCACAAATTCCTCTGCTTATGCATAAGATTCTGTTGACTATATTCATCTATGGACTTCTGAAGGTATTTCATAGCTTTTAATATGAGAAATCGACTTTGTCTTCGCTGCTTAAGAAACTTCTTTGAGTTTTTTAAATGTAAATGCTTATGACAGAAACTCAAGAAGGGCAGATTCTCGTTTTCTTTCTGAACAGTTGCTGCTTTATTCCCTACTACTTAATCATTTGTTTTATTTTCTAAAAAATTTAACTGCTTTAAATCGTTGAATGTGAAAAGCCTTTACAGCCATAAACTTTCTTGTAGATCTTCTTTACCTATTGGTTTCTTCTTCAGTCTTCAACACATCCCGGTCATTCAAAGAGTTATATTTGTGCCTCATTTAAGCATTCCTATTAAACACTTACGGTCAATGGAGTTTTTATTGGTCAAAATGCAAGCTGAAATCTGGTGTATTGTTTATCCTTCTATCTCCGCCTGTTTTCTGCATTCACCATTTGCTCAGCTGACACACTTTTTTGGTCTTCTTTCAGATCTAAGGACGAGCCAAGCAGATTGTATTTGGGAAACTGATAAGTAGATGCTACTGGAAGCATGGAGGATCCTTGCAATGCCACTACCCTGGTAAAAAAATATATATGTAAAAATTTCTTTGATGCTAGTTTATGGAAGTGAAAGTACTAAATTTACTCAGATGAAGGAGCAATGTCAAACTGAAGCGCATTGAATGTGAGGTTTTCTTCCTCGGTTATACTTGGCTTGGGGCACAATAGTTTGTCTTCATTGACAAGGCATGCTACTGTACTCCATGAATGAAACAAACTGAGATATCATCATCAAGGGTGGATTTGTTCTCTCCAAAATATTGATTTCACCATTATTTTGTGCAGCCAAGCATCTGGTGTATGAAATAATATTACTACTATTAGAAAGAGGGAAAGCATACCGTATTCATTCTTATCTCCCTTTTTTGCATGTAATATATATATATATATACACATATTTCCTATAAGCTGGACATTATGTATGATATATCTTAATCTCCCTAACATTTCTCTGGTGTGTTTTCTTTTATTAATCTCATTTTCATTGGTTTTGCATATTTGCTTTCATGTAAGCAGGAATGTCATAATGGTTTTAAAAATTCTCCCTTATGTATAGTGTATAAAGGTTTTTTTTTTCATTCCATAGGTTACCCAGATAAGTAACGAAGGCTTGGGTTTGAACACATTAAAGGACTCTCCTAAAGAGCAAATCAATTATATTTGTACAAGAATACTTTCTTACCCATGCATCTCACGGTTATTTGTGTATAATCCCTTTATTTGTATTAAATTAATGTTTAATGTGTTGGTGAATCTTATGAATTTTTATTATTTTGATTTGAAATGGTGATTTTAATTTTGGTATAAATATTCTGTGATCATCATGTACAACAATAAAGCACTATGAGTAGATGCGGTATGCGTTAATTAATTATTTTATCAATTTTTGCTTTTTTAAATTAATATTTGGAGAGAATTATTTTTTCTTAAAACTTGTATGCAACTATAATACGTTAAACTATATAAAAATCTCTAATAGATTTAGATTATAAAATTACATGGGGCTGTGCATTTCACGATTTTTCAATTTAGTTCTTGTCTCATAAAATGAAAATTCATGCAATTCATCCTTAATCCACTATAGCAGAATTTCATATAGGCCCTTAACAAGCCATATATTTCATTTATTTCACAAATTCACTATGAACATTCTCTATTTTTCAATTTAATCCTTATTTGACAATTTCATAAAAAATCATTTAATAGAAGTTGTTTATATATCAACAACTAACCATTTTCTTCCATGAAACATAAAAACTCATACACTTTCATTCAAGGAAAAACTTTATTCTTTTAACAGTATCATAAATTAGTCCCCAGGCTAGCTATATTAAGCTACAATGATCCCGAAAATATAGAAATCATTAAAAATGGGACTAAAATACATACCATGAACTTAGAAATGAGCTAGCTGAATGTTAAAGCTTCTCTAATGGCTTCCCAACCCTTACTTTCGATTGAGGATGAAATAAAAAGATGATAACTTTGCTTTATTTTATTTAATTTGTCATTATTTACCAAATTACTTTTATAACCTTTTAAAACTTTAAAAGTTTCAATTAATTCCAAGCCATGTACATCCACTAACTTCTTTAATGGTCTAATTACCACATAAGGACTCATAATTTAAGGTTCTATAACTATTTAATACCTTTAGCTACTAGAACACTACTTTTGCATTTTATGCGATTTAGTCCTTTTTATTCAATTAAGCATGTAAACGGTAAAATTTCTTAACGAAATTTTTATTAGGTACTACTTAAATGCTGTAGACATTAAAGTAATAATAAAATAAATATTTTAAAGTTAAATTTGTGGTCCCGAAACCACTGTTCCGATTTTCACTAAAAACAAGCTATTACAACTCTCCCCCTAAAGAAATTTTAGTCCCGGAAAATCTTACCAAAAAAGAGGTTCGGATATTGTTTTCTCATAGCTTCCTCGAGATCCCAGGTGGCTTCCTCTATCCCATGTCGTTGCCAAAGAACCTTTACTAAATCTATGCTCTTTATTTTTCAATTCTTTAACCTCTCGAGCCAAAATTCTGTTTGGTTCTTCACTATACGACATATCAGGCTGAATCTCGACATCTACCGGTGAGATAACATGTGAAGGGTCAGATTGGTACTGTCATAACATAGATACATGAAATACGTTATTAATCTTTTTTAACTTTGATGGCAAAGCTAATCGATATGCTACTGGTCTGATTCTTTCAATAATCTCATAGACCCGATAAACCGCAGACTTAGCTTCCCTTTGCAACCGGAACGAAGAACTTTCTTCCAGAGCGATACTTTCAGGAATACTCTGTCACCAACTTGAAATTCAATGTCTATACGTTTAAGATGTAACAGCTCTAAACCGGGCTTAGTCGAAATAGTGATCTCGAAATCACTTCCCGAGGTTTAAGAAAATTATTTTAGCATTATTTTATGTGTTATAATATTTTTATAAGTGTACATGAAAATTTTGGTAAATTAATTCACGCGAATGAGGGCTTAATCACGAAAAAGGACTAAATCACGTAAAGGCCAAAAGTTGTATTTTAATAGTCAAAGGTGTTAAATGGATTGAAAATCAAATTTTGGGGGTTTTAAATGGAAATTAGGCCCTTAAAACCTATGATGGCCGGCCATAGAGAGGAATGAGCATGGAAAAGTCAAAGGTAGGTGGCTTTAGGTGGCTAACGGATAAAATATTAGTCTAATTGCCTAGCAATCATTTCTTCTCCATTTCTCTTTCACATTAGCCAATTTTCTCAGTCACTTTGGGGGTTTTAGAAGCTCAAAATTTTAGCCACTTTGTACACCCACAAGTAATTGATTCTTAAGACTTTTTTTGAATATTTTTGCAAATTTGAGACCCTTGTAACATGAGCTACATATTGTGCAAAATGGTTGAAAGTTGAGAGCTTTACCATTGTTGAATAAATGATGTTTGCTGGAAATTTTAGGAAGGAAAATGAATGTAGGTTGTCTATGGAACAACTTTTGTGTGAGAGGTTGCATGAAAACACTCAAATTGGACCTAGTTGTAGAAGTTGTAAAATAAGGAGTAATTGTGTGAAATAATGAAAAATTAGGGTGATATTATAGATTAAAGGAGTCGTATAGGCTTGTTTGATGAGGAAATTTAATAAAATCGATTTCCGAGCCTAGGGGCAAAATGATCATTTTGCCAAGAGATTAGGGGCAAAATAGTCATTTTGCCTAATTGTGGTTTTTTTTTTGAATTGTTTTAATTAAATTGGTGATTAAATGGATAAATTTTTATTCATTTAGATCAAGGAGAGCGTGGAGTTAACCTCGACCAAGGCAAGGGAAAAGCTTCGAAGTGAATTCTTTATTTTCTCGCATTTTGTATACCGAGGTAAGTTTATATGTAAATGATACCTTCTTAATTAATCTTTTTGCTCATAAATGATTTATATGATATGTGGTTAATGGCATGGATATGGAATGAAATATGAGAATTGAGGGTAGGGGTAAATTCCCATAAATTATGAGTTAAGGTGAGCTATGTGCGAAACCACTAGTTAAGAGTTGAAATTAGCATGTTAAGTGCAAATTGCCTGAATGGCGATTAATATTGATGGGCTAAGTGCGATACTATCAAGAACATATTGATAAGGGTGGGCTAGGTGCGACACTACCGTAATTTACTTATGAAGGTGGGCTATGTGCGAGACCACCGTGAATTGTTATTAATGGTGAGCTATGTGCGATACCACCAAAAATTTTATTAATAATGATGGGCTAAGTGCGGTGTCATCATAGTATTGCTAACATTATCATGGATGAACATGTATGAACCTATTAGGTATAAACAAGTTTGTGGTGTAAAAGTTCTTGAATGAAACTCTATGTGTGTTGTAGTGATGGATAAGTGCAGGAATGGTATGTGATAAGCAATATGAGCCTTGTGTGTAAAATGTATGTGAGAACGTTGGATAAATTGTGGGGAGAGTAAGTGAATTTATGGTAGGAGGTATTGGTATGATTGACGCATTAGTTAATTCTTTAATGCATGACTATGGTATAAAATGTTTGCATATAGGCTTACTAAGCATTATGCTTACCCCTTTGCTTTCCTTTTTCTTTTTAGTGACATCTAAGTAGTTCGAGGATCCATAAACATTGGAGGCATCGTTCATACTATCAATCGAAGCTTTCGGTATGGTTACATTTTGTATTTGAGTAATGGCATGTATAGGTTAGATAGTCATTTTGGGTATAAAATCTATTAGTGAGCCAATTGTGTTGGCCATTTATGTTATTGAGTTCATTTTGTAAATGACCTTTGGAATTGGCTTAAAACCGTTTAAGTTGCTTAATGAAATGAGGTTAATTTATATGGAATTGGTGCAAAGTTGTTTAGTAGTTTGTGCATGCATTTTGGACTTGAGTTGGTCGATGTATGAATACCCATTTAGGGACATTTAGATGAGTATTGATGCTATGTTAGGATGGTTGAAGAATTAGGGTTATGTTTGTATGTGTTTCAGGGTGGCTAAAGGCTTGGTAAATAGCCCTATATTGCCCACACGATTAGACACACGGGCGAGTGGCTTGACCGTGTGTCCCCTACACCTTGCATGGATAGCATTAAATGTCATTAGGTTCTCCTACGGGCATGAGACATGGCCGTGTGGAGGACACGACCAGCACAAGAGCATGTGCCACGGTCGTGTGAATGATGACGTCAAAAATAGAATGTCCATGTTTTTGCACACGAGCCACGACACGGGCTTGTCATGGCAGTGTGAAGGATACGGACTGGGTACACGGGTGTGCGCCAAGCCGTGCGAAAACCCCTGTAGGTTGGTGTTGGAAAATAAATCTACACGGGTGAGGGACACGGGCATGTCCTTCGATAGTGCAAGTCATGTGAGGTACACAGGCCATCAGCACGGTCGTGTTTAGAGACCACACGAGTGTGTCGCCCTTTTTGCACGGGCGTGTACCCTGTTATTGCTAGATTTTGAGGAAATTTTCACAAGTGCACGAAATGGTTTCGGTTCATTTCTAACTGATGATTTAGGCCTCGTAGGCTTATAAGAGGGCTAGTTGGATGATGAATGGAAAAGTTTTAAATTGGGACATGTTTCCACGAGTATTGTTGATTAGGTTGTGTGGATTTTACTAAAGTAATGCCTCGTACCCTATCTCGGCGTCAGATACGGGTAAGGGGTGTTATATAAGATCTGCATATGATTTCTGTTGATCCGAAGCTGCTTTCAAGCCATCTCGAATCACATTTTACTTTTTCTTCAGTTTTTTGAATTAAATCAACCTCGTGAATCTTTTTCTCATTAAGCTCCATCTAATATAACGGTGTTTGGCACTTAGGACCATACAGTGCCATATTTATGCTTGACTAATAACTGTTATTATATGCAAACTCATCCAATAGTAAATATTTCTTCCAATTGACTTTGAATTCTAACAAAGAACAACGAAGCATATCCTCGAGGATCTGATGCAGTGCTAAAATGCAACCACGTGCCTAGAACTTCCTGTAACTTTTTCCAAAACCGTGATGTAAATCGCGGATCTCTATCCGAAATTATAGAAACTGGCACATTGTGCAATCTGACGACCTTAAAAACGTATAACTCAGCTAATCTCTCGAGGGAGTAATTTGTACGTACCGGAACAAAATGTGCAGAATTTGTCAGACAATCAACGACAACCCAAATTGTATCTTTCTTTCTCAAAGATAGGGGTAAACTTGATAGGAAGTCCATTGTAACTCGCTCCCATTTCTATTCCAATATCATCACTGGCTCTAATAAACCAGAAGATACCTGATGTTCAGCTTTAACTTGCTGACAAACTAAGCATCTTGATATGAAATCAGAAATCTCTCGTTTAATTCCCAGCCACCAGTACATCTGTTTCAAATCACTGTACATCTTATTACTTCTTGGATGAACAGACAAACTACCACATGAACTTTTTGTAAAATTTTTCCAATTACCTCTAGATTCTTTGGTACACAAATTTTGCCTCTGAATAATAAGTAATCATCGGATCCAACCTGAAATTCTAAATCAGAAGTTGACTCACTTAATGTCCATTCAGCTAGCAACTCGTCATCACACTTCTGAGCCTTGCAGATCTCCTGTAAAAACATCGGTTCAGCTTTCAACTTGGCTAAGATTGAGCCAACATCAAATAATGTCAGTCGCCTATTCATCGCTCACAAAGTAAATAATGACTTTCTACTTAGAGCATCAACAACTACATTCGCTTTACCCAGATGATAATCAATGATCAAATCAGAATCTTTCAATAGTTCAAGCCACCTGTGCTATCTCATATTCAAATCTTTCTGTGACATTAAATACTTCAAACTCTTATGATCAGCAAAGATATGAAATTTTTCACCGTACAAATGGTGTCGTCAAATTTTCAACGCAAACACAATAGTTGCCAAATTTTCATCGAGAATCCCTTGACGAATCTTCTATAATAACTGACTATTCCCAAAAAAATTCTAACTTCAGACACATTTCTTGGAGGTTTCCAGTCAACAACTGCTGAAATTTTAATCGAAACAACTCTAGTGCCTTTGACCAATACAATATGTCCTTAAAAACCTACTTCTTGGAGCCAAAACTCACATTTGCTAATTTTGGCAAATAGTTGTTTATCACGCAGAGTCTGCAACACAATTCTCAAATGCTCGGCATACTCTGACTTGTCTAGTGAATAAATTAGATATCATAAATAAAAACTACAACAAATCTGTCTAAATATGGTCTGAAGATTCTATTCATAACATCCATAAATACTAAAGGTGTATTAGTTAAACCAAACGACATCACAAGAAATTCATAATGTCCGTACCTAGTTCTAAATGCAGATTTAGGCATGTAACACCCCAAACCCAGCCTAGACGTTATGGCTGAATCTAGAATTGTCACATGAAATGGGTTTGAAAATGGTGTCGTTAAGTTTAAATCATACTAGTTCGTTAACCCTCATCGCTTTTATCCATTCCAAAACTCTTATTCAGTTACTCGCTTAGAGGTAAAACTTATTTGTAGCGGAAGCTTTTAAAACCGTGGTGTTTAGGAAAACCGTTCGAAATTTTTAGAAAACCTTTACTTTTGGTAAATCCGAGTTTTATTGAGTTTGTAGTAATGAAAGCATAAAACGTAGTCAAACCCAAATTAAAACAACATTCTGAAAAGTCTGAATTTTACATAAAAGTACCCAGAATTGAATAAAAAATTAAAGTAAAAGCCATAACCGAATTTAGTCCTTGACATGTGGTCATCGTCGAGTTCTCCGCTGAACCAATCCACCTAAGACTGTGGATTTCCTGTACAGATCAAACAGAAAGGAGTGAGTTTATGTAAACTCAGTGTGTAACCCTACAAAATTAAGCATGTATACATACAAAATATCAAATATCAGATGAATACAGATTCGGGCCTAAGCCCATTACAGATAGAGATGCAGATTCGGGCCTAAGCCCATCTTAGATACAAATACAGATGTGCAAATCAGAATAAAAAATTAGAAATCCTACCCCCATCCTCTACACACCATCTTCGACCATCCTTGCACACCATGTGGGGTTTAAAACACCCACCCAGCCCTAGACACCATGCTGTATCATGTGACACATTTAAGATATAATGCAACCTTGCTGCCAGAATATAAGCAATGAACGCCTTCTAGAATACTTCCTCCGTATCTAACATTATCCCACCCCATTAACAAAAATAGAAACAGAATCAGATATGCAATTTAACATGCTCAATATTCTAATAATCAGATGGCAGATAGGCATACGGAACAATAATCAGACATGCATAATACTATCATACTCAGTACAGAATATCAGTCTATCAGATTATCATAACATACAAAATAGGGTTTATTTAGCCCTTACCAACCCTACAGTAGGCCCATAGTCGTTTGAGATGACCTGTGCAACCCAAGGGAAAAATTTAGATAAATGGGCCCACACGCCCAGATTGACCTTGCTTGTGCGGATCATACGGCCTAGCCCAGAATCCACATGCCCGTGTGGCGTACCCGTGTTGGCCTACAAGTTTGTGTGGCCCACATGCCTAATTTGGCCTAGCCTGTGTGGCTCACACGCCACACCCCGGCCATCACACAGCCGTGTCTTGCACACGGCCTCACCTTCGTCGACCACATGGTCGTGTCATCGCACACGGACTACTACACGGGCGACCACATGCCCATGTGGCGTCAACAGATTACAATTTTGACTTTTACTGAATCTTTTTTTTGTGTTTCGGGTACACACACCTCATATCGATTCGGTGTGAAACCACTCCCGAGCCTTTCGTAACCTAATATTAGAATATTTCACCCTTTTAAAAATAACAAAAACAAGCATAAAACAATTATTCCAATAGCGTGAAATCAACTTACTGTTATCGAAAATGAACACAACCTCGAATCAAGTCAATGAAGCGTGACTTCCAGCCCCACAACCTTTTCCTAAACGTAGATTTCGTCACTTAGTTACCAACTCTCGATGTTACTAAACCCAAACCAACAAGTTAAAGGTAGAAGTGTTTCTTACTAGTTGAACAAGGAATCAAGCATGTAGCAGTGACGAATAAACTAGAAAATCCCACAGAGATAGAAGAACCGCCTAAAAATTGATAGAGGAAAAACAAAAAAAGGAAAAAAGGGGAGAAGAACGTTAGTTTTTTTTTTTGGAAAATGAAGAGAAATGAATTTTAGGAAAACAACAAAAATAAAACTGAAAACTACCTAATCCCTTAGATTACTCCCCACTAACCCACTCAAACTCCACTACCTCAGAATCCCAGAAACGCCGAACTCTTATCAGTCCATTGGGCAAAAATTCATACCCACGCTCATGCAGGGATTCAAACACAGAACCTTTAACACACAGACTCTCTTACCACTTGAACCATCAGGCTCATTTTGATATGGTTTTACAAATAATTAAACTTAAGCCCACTGAGCAAGGATAAGGCTTAACTTAGAAAAATACCAAAATTTACCCCAGGTAAGGCTTGAACTTGGGACCTTCCACACTCACCCAAAACATTTAACCATTGAAATAGATGCACAGTTGTGTCAAATAATTACAGAAACATGAATAAATTATTTGGGGCGTTACAATTCTACCCCCTAAAAGAAATTTTGACCTCGAAATTTACCTGATCAGAACATGTGAGGATACTACTAACGCATTGAGTCCTCAAGTTCCCATGTGGCTTCCTCAGCGCCATGATTCTGCCATAGAACTTTCACTAACGATATGAACTTTTTCCTCAAAACTTTAACATCTTGTTCAAGAATCTGAACCGGCTCCTCCTCAAAAGTCAAATTCGGCCTAACCTTGATCTTCTCAACCGAGACAACATGAGATGGATTAGACTGGTAGCGCCTCAATATCGAGACATGAAACACATTATGAATTTGATCCAGTTTAGGGGGTAGCTCTAACTGATAAGCGACTGGTCCCATATGTTTCAAAATCCGATACGACCCAATGAACCTAGGGCTTAGCTTACCTTTACGATTGAACCTCAGAATCTTCTTCCATGGAGAAACCTTAAGAAACACGAAGTCCCTCACAAAGCACTCAATCTCACACCTCTTTAGGTCTGCATAGGATTTCTGTCTATCAGAAGCCACTTCCAGATGATCCTGAATCAGTCTAACTTTATCCTCGGTATTAGAAATCAGCTCACTCAACTCTGTCCAACACAATGGAGTGCGACACTTATAACCATATAGAGCCTCATAAGGTGCCATCTAAATACTAGCCTAGAAGCTGTTATTGTAGGTGAACTCGGTTAACGGCAGATAATCCTCTCGACTACCTCGGAAGTTAATTGCACAATTCTGAAGCATATCCTCCAGTATCTGAATCACCCTCTCGGGAGAATGAAACGCAGTACTAATGTACAACCTTGAACCCAAAGCCTCATGCAATTTCCTTTAGAATAGAGAAATGAAGTGAGGATCTCTATCAGAAATAATCAAGACTGGTACCCCATGCAGTCTTACTATCTCAGAAATATAGAGCTTTGCCAACTTTTGCAGAAAATAATCCGTTCGATCTAGAATGAAGTAAGCAGACTTGGTCAATCGATCCATGATGACCCAAACAAAATCCTTCTTTGTGGGTGTCAAAGGCAACCCACTAATAAAATCTATTGTCACTCATTTCCATTTCCATAAGGGAATCTTAACTGGCTGTAACAACCCTGAAGGCAACTGGTGTTCAGCCTTAACTTGTTGACACGTCAAACAATGAGCAATAAAATTCGTAACCTCACGCTTTAAACTGGCCACCAGTATAACTCAAGAAGGTCACGATACATCTTATTACTGTCAGGATGCATAGCATAAGGGCTAATATGCGCCTTCTTCAAAATTGACTATCTCAACTCCTCATTATTTGGCACATAAACCTGCCCTCAAAAACACAGCACACCATGATTATTCAACCCAAAATCTGAACTGCTGCCATTCTCAACCTGACAGAATCGAAAACCCAAAGACTCATCCCCAACTGCTTATCATGAATCTGATTAATCCAAGTCGACTTGACTTGCAACTCAGCTAGCAGACTCCCATCATCAAACAAACTAAGGCGAGCAAACATCACCCTCAGATTAGTCATCGCTCTATGACTTAGAGCATTGGCCACCACATTGGCCTTACTAGGATGGTACTCTATCGTACAGTCATAGTCCTTGAGTAGCTCAATCCAGCGACGCTACCTAAGGTTCAGCTCCTTCTAAGTGAGGAGATACTTGAGGCTCTTGTGATCCGTGTAGATAATACACCTTTCACCATACAGATAATACCTCTAAATTTTTAATAAAAAGACTACCGTAGCCAACTCGAGATCATGCGTCAGATAATTTTCCTTGTGTGTTTTAAGCTGACGGGACGTATAAGCCACAACTTTTCCATCTTGTGTCAGCACACATCCCAAACTGACGTGCGATGTATCACTGTATACCACAAATTCTTTACCGAGTTCAGGCTGTATTAGAATAGGAGCCTGAGTCAGAATAGATTTGAGCTTCTGAATGCTCGATTGCTACGTATCAATCTAGACAAAAGGACCCCCCTTACGTAGAAGCTTAGTCAATGGAGCCGCGATCAAGGAGAATCCCTCCACAAAAAGCCGATAATTACCTGCCAGGCCCAAAAAATTATGGAATTAAGATAATTCTTAGGCTATTTCCAATCCAACACAGCCTCAATCTTTCTAGGATCATCACAGATCCCCTCAGTAGAAAATATGTGCCCCAGAAAAGTCACTTCACACAGCCAGAACTCACACTTTCTAAATTTAGCATAGAGCTATTTTTCTCGAAGTGCTTGAAGTACTACTCTAAGATGTTTACCATGTTCATCCTCGGTCTTAAAGTATACCAGAATATTGTCGATAAAGACCACATGAGCTGATCCAGATATGACTGAAACACTCGGTTCATTAGGTCCATAAACGCCGCCGAAGCATTTGTCAGACCAAAAGGCATCACTAGGAACTCGTAATGTCCATAACGACTCCTAAACGTAGTCTTATGCACATCAGCTTCCTTAACCCTTAACTGATGATATCCAGAACGAAGATCAATCTTAGAGAACATAGAAGCCTCTCAAAACTGATCAAATAAATCGTCTATCCTCAGAAGTGGATACTTATTCTTCACGGTCAGTTTGTTCAACTGCCGATAATCAATGCACATCCTCATGGTCCCATCCTTCTTCTTAACAAATAGAATTGGTGCTCCCCAAGGAGACACACTAGGACGGTTGAAACCACGATCTAATAACTCTTGAATTGAGCCTTAAGCTCTATAAGCTCCTTCGGTGCCATTTGATCTCCTTTAGTGCCATTTGATAGAGGGCGATAGACACTAGAGTTTTACCCGAAAGAAGCTCAATCCCAAACTCCACTTCCCGATTCAGAGGTAAACCCGGTAACTCCGCAGGAAAGATATCCAGAAAGTCCTTTATAGTTCTAATATCCCCTACAGTAGAGTCCTTAGAAGAGAAAACACTAACGTAGACCAAGTACGCCTCACACCCTTTCTAAACTAGTTTTTCAGCCATAAGAGCGGAGATCACATTAGACAGATAAACTCGACACTCGCCGATTACAACCACCTCATCATCATTCTTAGTTCTTAAGATGACCCACTTAGTCGTACAGTCCAAACTGACTCAGTTCTCGGCCAGCTAGTCCATACCCAGAATCAAGTCGAACTCTCTAAACGGAAGCTCCATCAGATTAGCCAGAAAGATTGCCCCTTGCACTACTAATGGTACATCTCTATATAACTTACTAACCTAAATAGATTGCCCTAAAGGACTCAGTATAGTAACCTCACTCAAAGTACTCTCAATGAAAATCCCCAGGTTTTCAGATACTGAACTAGCTATCTAAGAGTGAGTAGACCCTATATCTATCAAAGTAGTGTATGGTACATCAAAAATAAAGAACGTACCAGTGATGACATCAGGAGCATCTTAATCCTCTCGGTGTCGTGCAGTATAAACCAAAGCAGGTTGTATTACCTCTGCCTGACCAGCACCTTTACTCGGTGCTCTCTTCCCTCGGGCTAAACTATTACCACCCCTATTCTAACCACGACCCCTAGGTGGTTGCTGAACTACTCTCAGAGGCTGTACAGTACCTGATTTCAGAGTTTGCACCTAATCAACCCTCAAAGGACACTCTCAGATACGGTGCTCTAAAGACTTACATCTCAGACATGCCCCTATCCTCCTCCAACACTTGCCCGGATGGCGCCTACTACAGTCATTGCATGGCTGTAACCTAGTAGGAGTAAAAGGAGCTCCCACTCTAACTGGTCCATTAGATCTGGCCTTTTTCTTATACCTCTAAATAGAACTCGAGGGCTCTGAATGCTTCTTGTTCTTACCTGACTCTCTGTCTCTATTCTGGCTCTCCACGCACTTAGCATCTTCAGTGATCTTCGCCTTCTCAACCAGAACAAAAAACTCGCTCTCCCTCTATGGAGTAATCAGAATCCTCAGACTGTTCCTTAGGCCATCCTTAAACTTGACGCACCTCTCATACTCAAATGCCACCATGCCTTGAGCGTAGCTGCTTAACCTCAAGAATTCGATCTCATACTCAGCCACAGATCGGTCACCTTGCGGTGAGATTCATAAACTCACGCCTACGAGCATTCACATAGCTCACTCCCACATATTTGCTCTAGAAGGTGGTTTTGAAGAAACCCCAATTAAGTCGATCAGGCTGAGTACCCTGCTCAGTCGTCAACCACCACTGGTATGCCTCGTTGCGAAGTAAAGAGATTATACCCTTCAGTTTTTGCTCGGGGGTACAGTCCAAATCATTCATAATCCTTTCAGTTGCCTACAACCAATAATCGGTCACATTAGGGGTGACTCCAGTGACACCCCTAAATAACTCAGGTCCATTAGGCCGGAGTCGTTCAGTTACTGACTCTTGGCTCCTAGATCTAGAATTGGGTCCAGCGACCCTCTCCAATATCCTCAACATGGCCCGGGACACTTCGTCATCCCTAGCAGTAAGGTTTTGAGACCTAGTCTCACTAGTTAGCGAAATCAGTGTCCCACTCGTATCTAGATTCAGCATACTACCCAGAGATGAAGACTCAGCTCAAACCTCACTAGGGCCTCTACCTTGGCCTTGAGTACCCGTTCGCAAATACCACGAGCACTCATCGTAAATTCTGAATTTTATCTACATTTTAAAATTCTATCCATCAGTTTCAATATTTATTAACAGATGTTTTATGCAATAAGAATTAGAAGTTCAGAAATGTTTTTTGAAAGTTTCAGTCTCTATTCGTTTTACTACAGTTGTAGAGAGTACTAACTATAGCATTTTCCAGTATACTATATACAGTATTTCCAAATTAAACTATCTAAGTTCCAGAATATTTACAGGATCGGCGCCGGAGACTCGGTATACTACATACTTAACCAGAATATACAAAAATTATTTGAAAACCAATTCTTTGAAAAATGTTTTGGAACCTAAAATTCATAGCTGGATTTTGTAACTTGGCTCTGATATCACTAAATGTAACACCCCAAACCCAGCCTAGACGTTATGGCTAAATTCAAAGGTGTCATATGAAATGGGTTTGAAAATGGTGTCGTTAAGTTTAAATCATACTAGTTCGTTAACCGTCATTGCTGTTATCCATTCCAAAACTCTTATTCAGTTACTCGCTTAGAGGTAAAACTTATTTGTAGCGAAAGCTTTTAAAACCATGGTATTTAGAAAAACCGTTCGAAATTTTTAGAAAACCTTTGCTTTTGGTAAATCCGAGTTTTATCGAGTTTGTAGTAATGAAAGCATAAAACACAGTCAAACCCAAATTTAAACAACATTATGAAAAGTCTGAATTTTACATAAAAGTACTCAGAATTGAATAAAAAATTAAAGTAAAAGCCATAACCGAATTTAGTCCTTGACATGTGGTCACCGTCGAGTTCTCCACTGCACCATCCACCTAAGACTGTGAATTTCCTGTACAGATCAAACAGAAAGGAGTTAGTTTATGTAAACTCAGTGTGTAACCCCACAGAATTAAGTATGCACACATACAAAATATCAAATATCAGATGAATACAGATTCGGGCCTAAGCCCATTACAGATAGAGATGCAGATTTGAGCCTAAGCCCATCTCAAATATAGATACAGGTGTGCAAATCAAAATTAGAAATTAGAAATCCTACCCCCATCCTCTACACACCATCTTCAACCATCCCAACACACCATGTAGGGTTTAAAACACCCACCCAGCCCTATACACCATGCTATATCGATGCGGTACATTTCAGATATAATGCAGTCTTGCTGCCAGAATATAGGCAATGAATGCCTTTTAGAATACTTCCTCCGTATCTAACATTATCCCACCCCATTAACAGAAATAGAAACAGAAGCAGATATGCAATTTAACATGCTCAACATGCTAATAATCAGATGGTAGATAGGCATACAGAACAGTAATCAGACATGCACAATACTATCATACTCAGTACAGAATTTCAGTCTATCAGATTATTATAACATACAGAATAGGGTTTATTTAGCCCTTATCGACCCTATAGTAGGCCATAATCGTTTGAGACGACCTGTGCAACACAAAGGAAAAATTAAAATAAATAGGCCCATACACCCGTGTGGCCCATATGTCCATACTGACCTTGCTCGTGTGGATCACATGACCTAACCCAGAATCCACACGCTTATGTTGCGTGCTTGAGTGGGCCCACATGCCCGTGTAGCCCATATGCCCAATTTGGCCTGGCTCATGTGGCTCACACGGCCATACCCTAGCCATCACACGGTCATGTCTTACACACGGCCTCACCTTCATCGACCACACGACCATGTAATCACACACGGGCTATCACACGGGTGACCACATGCCTGTGCGGCGTCGACAGATTGTAATTTTAGCCTTTGTTGAATCCCTTTTTCTGCGTTTCGGGTACACACAACTAATATTGATTCGATGCAAAACCACTCTCGAGCCTTTCGTAATGTAAAATCAGAATATTTCACCCTTTTAAAAACTAAAAATGAGCCTAAAATAATTATTACAACGGCGTGAAATCGATTAACTATTACCGAAAACGAACACAACCTTAAATCAAGTCGATGAAGTGTGACTTCCAGCCCCACAACCTTCTCCTAAACGCAGATTTCGTCACTTAGTTATCAACTCCTGATGTTACTAAACCCAAACCAACAAGTTAAAGGCGGAAGGGTTTCTTACCAGTCGAACAAGGAATCAAGCATGTAGTAGTGATGAAACGAATAAACTAGAAAATCACACAGAGATAGAGGAACCACCCAAAAATTGATGGAGGAAAAACAAAAAAAGGAAAAAGGGGAGAAGAACGTCAATTTTTTTTTGAAAAAGAAGAGAAACGAATTTTAGGAAAACAACAAAAATAAAACTGATAACTACCTAATCCCTCAAATTACTCCCCACTAACCCACTTAAACTCTACTACCTCAGAATCCCAGAAATGCCAAACTCTTATCAGTCCACTGCGCAAAAATTCATACCCACACACTCACGCAGGGATTCGAACATAGAACCTCCAACACATAGACTCCCTTACCACTTGAACCAGCCGGGTTATTATGATATGGTTTTACATATAATTAAACTTAATTCCACTAAGCAAGGATAAGGTTTAAGTTAGAAAAATACCAAAATTTACCCAAGGTAAGGCTTGAACTTAGGACCTCTCACACTCACCCAGAGCACTTAACAACTAAAGCAGATACACAGTTGTGTCAAATAATTACAGAAACAAGAATAAATTATTTAGGGCATTACAAGGCATATCCAAATCTTCAACTCGTAGCTGATAGTAGCCAAAACGAAGATCAATCTTCAGGATTACTGTTACACCTTTCAATTGATCAAACAGATCGTCAATTTGCGACAATGGATACTTATTCTTGATTGTAACTTTGTTGAGCTAACGATAGTTAATACACAATCTCATTGATTTATCCTTTTTCTTAACGAACAAAATAGGTACACCCCAAGGTGAGAAACTAAGTCAAGCAAAACCCTATCTATTAATTATTGCAACTGTGCTTTCAACTCTTTCAAGTTAGTAGGAGCCATTCTGTATGGTGCTATCGATATCGGTGATGTCTCCGGTACTAATTCAATAGCAAACTCAACCTCTCTGATCAGTGGTAATCTAGGTAAATTTTCTAGAAACACATTAGGATACTCACAAACCACTATTATTGATTAAAGCTTCGACTTAGATACTTTAGAATTCAATGCATATGCAAGATAAGCATCACAACCTTTTCTCACATATTTTTATGCTGACATAGTTAAAATAACAATAGGCAACCCACTCAAACTATCTGATTCAATCCAAAGTGTCTCACCGTTCTAACATTTCAATACAATAAGTTTTCGTCTATAGTTCACAACAGCATCGTGTAGAGTCAGCCAATCATGCCTAAAATCACATCAAACTTATCAAATGACAATAGCATCAAATTAGCCGAAAAATTGTGACCTTGAGTCATCAAATGACAGTTCTTGCAAACTTTATTAACTAATACATATTGACCTAGGGGGTTCGACATTTTAACCATGAATTCAATGGACTTAACAGGTAATTTCTTACTAGTTACTAAATTTGTGCATACATACGAATGGGTAGATCCTACATCAATCAAAACAGTAACATCAGTATAAAAAATAGAGAAAGTACCGGTAATAACATCTGGCGTAGAAGCTTCTTTTCGTGCATGAATAGCATAAGCTCTAGCTGGTGCTCATGTTTCGGATCTCACAACAGAATCTTTTGTTCCACCACAGCTATTTCTCACATTTTTTGGATTATGGGGTGGTCTACCTCTCGAAACAATATTGCTCGGCCTTAGAGTCTGAACTTTCTCTTTCTCGGACTTCTCTGGGCATTCTCTGAGATAATGATCGAAAGAACCACACCTGAAACATGATCTATTCTTCAATCTACATTTGTCGAAATGTGGTTTTTTATAGTACTTACATTCAGGCCTGTTATCTCAAACATTACTCACACTCGCTACCGATGTAGCCTGAGGCTTTGGACTCGAACGCCGGTTACCTCTGTCACTACTGGAATACCCCACTGAAGCTGTGGAATAGTTGTGATGTTCTCTTGGTATTTTCAATGATGACTGATATAACTTCCCAACCGATCTCTTTCTCGAGTCTCTAGCATCAAAATCAGCATATCCTTTCTTTTACTAAGCTCATTGACTTTATGTGCGTGATCAACTAAGACAAAAAATTCTTTTAGCTCAAGAATTCCCACTAGAAGCTTTATATCTTCATTTAACCGTTCCTCAAATCTTTTACACGTGGCAGTTTCGGTTGGAATGCATTCCTGGGCATATTTACTCAGTCTGACAAACGCTTGCATATTCTTTACACAAACATAGGCCATGTTTGAGCTCAAGAAATTCTTTACATTTTTGAGCTCAAGAAACATATTTACGAACTTAATAAACTATTTGCCCATCATTTGGAAGAAGGCTTTCGTAGCCTTTTCTCCCTGACCCTCAGATATGGGCCTTGTACTGCTCGACGCTACTTTTTGAATGGTGGCTTGAGCATTACTCTTAACTTCATCAGAGTTAGCTCAATTGGATGTCATTGCTATAAGAAAACATGTTTTAAAACGGTCAAGAGATATCACACTATCACCGGTTATATAATGGCATGTATAGCTAGACTCATATACGCTACGTTTAGTCTGAGAATCGACTAAACCGTAGCTCTGATACTAATAAATTTAACACCCTTAATCCGTATTTGTCGTCGGAATAGGGTTACGGAGCATTACCAGAGTTCTCATTTCAAAACAAACAAAAATTTTAAACATTTTAATTCATATCACTAAACATAGCAAAACCAATCCATATTGTGCATATCGCCCCTTAAACGAGCCTTCGAGGCCTTAAAAACACATTAGAAACAAGTCAGGACTAAACTAAAAACTTAAAGAATTTTTTAAAAAATAATGAAAATTTTCAAAACAGCAGGGTTCACATGGCCAAGAGACACGCCCATGTCTCAGGCGGTGTAACAGCTCGTTTTAAGTGAAATAAGAATAGTGGTTTTAGGACCACAAATCTGATGTCAAAATATATTTCATTATTATTTAAATGTCTATAGCATGTTAGTAATATAGTATAAAAATTTCGTTTAGAAATTTTACTGTTTGCATGCTTAATTCGATAAAAAGGACTAAATTGCAAAAGGTGCAAAACTGGAGTTCTATAAGCTAAAGGGATTTAATAGCTATGAAATTAAATGATTGGAGGGTTTATGTTGTAATTAAACCATTGACATGTTGAGTGGAAAGCCGGAATTGATTTAATGGTAAAGGCTTAGTATTTACTTCAACACAATACTTATGTTCTCTAGACGGATGGAAGAAGAATACTGGCATACAATACAGAAAGACCTCATCACGAAAGAGATGAAGACTCTGTGCAGCTACTAAAAAAGATTGTTGATATGGAAATTGATGATTATCCATTAACGATTATTATTTCCTAACATGAAAATATATTCTTCATTATCTGTATTAGAATCTGTTTCTAATATTAACTCATATAATATTTCGTTAGGATTTATTTCCTCACTAAAGCATATTTCTAAATCTTGTTCTTTAAGACTTTTAATCATTTTTCTTGCATTCTTTCCCTTATTAGGACAATTTGGAGCTATGTGACCTTCTTCATCACATATAAAACATTTACAAATTTGTTTTTAGGATTTTTAGAAGTTTTTCTTCTTACAAATTTTTTCTTCTTATTATTATTATTATTATTATTACCAGTATATTTTTTATTTCCTGGTTTACATTTTATGATCTTATATTTTTTGTTTTTATAGTTTTTATAAGTCTTAGGTCGTATAGGTTTACAACCAAACTCCCATTCACCTTCTAATAATTTTGTACAATATTTATGACTTAATTTATTTTTAACTTGTTTAGCTACTTTACTTTGTAGACAATGTAAAGTTATTCGTTCTCTAGCAAAATTAATTCTATTTCCTATAGTATCTATATTTTCTGTATCTAGACCAGTTGTTTTACTGTGTTTTTCTAAATAAGAGGTGTATTTGTCATCTGATTTAGTAGCATTATTAGAACTACTACTACTATCTGTAATATCATTATTTAACATATAATGATAGTTAAATATTTTAAATAAACCTTTATGTTTTTCATAAAGTTCTTCTATTAATTTTAAATATTCTATCCTTTCATATTGATCTTCTGTGATAGAAAATCTATCTTTCCAATGCTCTATAAGTTCTTTATAACACTGGAAATCATATTTTTGTTGTTTTGAATATTCTCTTTTTTTTTTCTTTTTTAATACTATTATTAGTATCTGATTCTTTTGAAGAAGTTTGATCTTCCTCAGATAAAGCTAATATTACATTACTATTACGATAAAACTTTATGGGTAATATTCAAAAATGACTAACCTCAGATCTAGTTATATATTATCAAAAATAAAATTATGTGATATTAGAGAAAAATATCATCTTTCTTCCATCTTCACCACCGAAAATCAAAGAAGAAAAACACCATGGAAGCTTGAACATTCGACCTTCTCAATTTTAATTGCATGTGAGTATTGTTTGTCCCGTTTTTAATGATTTCTATATTTTCGAAGTCATTGTAGCTTAATCTAGCTAGCCTAGGAACTAATTTTCCAAACTATTGAATGTCTAGGGTTTTACCATGAATGCATTTTAGTTATTTGTGAGGTTTAATGGAAGAAAATGAATCTTTGTTGTTAGATAAACAACTTTTGTTAAGTAATTTTTGATGAATTTGTAAATTAGGGATTTAATTGTAAAATGTGAAATATTCATGGTGTATTCGAGAAATAATGAAAGGTGTGTGCTGCTATAAGCTTGTATGATATTTGGCTAGGCTTGGGTAGTGATGAAATTGCATGAATTTCATTTTAAGAGCTTAAGGACTAAGTTGTAAAGAAATTAAAAGTGTAGAGACAAAATTGTAATTTTGCTAAAATATGAATTTGAGTTAAATTGAATAGAATGATTATTGAATTTATTCATTTAGATCAAGATAAACTACATACGACTTTAGATCGAGGCAAAGAAAAAGCTTCAGATTAGTCAACTTCATTTTCTACGTTTGTCGTCGAGGTAAGTTAGTATGTTTAAATTTCGTTTTTATTTTATGAATTGAATGTTATTACTGTATAATTAAATTGAGTATTGACGAAAAAACCCAATGCATAACGTTGATCATCGACAAATGAAAATGGATTGCTTCAGGCTAACGAATATGAAAAGGGATAGCTTCAGCTATCGATTATGAAAAAGGATGGCTTCGATTATCGATTTATGAAAAGGGATAGCTTCGTCTATCAAATTATGAAAAGGGATGGTGACAACCATCGAACAATGAAAAGGGATTGTGACGACCATTAAATTATGAAAAGGGATAGCTTCGGCTGTAGAACTATGAAAAAGGATAACTTCGGTTATCAATTACGAAAGGGGATGGGTTAACCATCGTATTATTACCTTATATGAACTTCGGTAAGAGTTTTCAATGTAAATTAGATTTGTTTGATGAAAGGCAAGTAATGCATATCTTGAGAAAGTTAAGAGTATAAATGTACATATATAAGTTTTTGAATTAGTTTTTCTTAAGTTGGATTGGGTTTACATGCTTTGTGGTTGTATATTGTATTGGTAAGGTTAGATTCTGTGTGTTACAAACTTATTAAGCATGACATGCTTACTTTGTGTTAATTTTCTGTGTTTTTTAGTTGTCAAAAGCTCGTTTAGGTTGGAAAAGTTGTCAGACATCTATCACACTATCTATCGGCTCTTTCAGTACTTACAGATGTTTATTTTTGGTTGTAATGGCATGTATAGGTATTTTGGCTAACTTTGGCCATGTGTTTTGGTTGTGGAATAGCCAATTGATTTGGCTTGTGATTTTGCATTTTGATGTTGATATAAGCTTAGTTTATGGGATGTAAATAATAAGTTTGAATTGTGATAGATGAATATGCATTTTGTATAAGCCTTATATCTTGCTGTAGTTTGGTATCTTGTTATGAAAGGTACTTATATATGTCTATTGATGTTGGTGAGTGAATGGAATATTTTGTACCATTTGATAGGCTTTGGTAAGTTAATTCAATGGTTTGAATTGATGCAAGTTTTGTTGAAAGTTAGTTAGTCATTTTGGCAAATTTGAACACATGGTTAAACATGTTTATATATTGTCATTTGAGGTGCCTAAGGGCATATTGGTTGTATGATGTTATATCATATGTACATGACTTATTTATGCTTGATTTTGGTGCCTTATCAAGGCATGTGCATATGTGCATTTTGGTTATAGGTACATGCTAGTTTGGGTGAGGAAAATGGCTTGTAAAATGGCCTATTTTCATCCACACGGGTAGAGACACTGGCGTCTGTCTCAGCTGTGTGTCCCCTATAGCTTTCAAAGGGTTGTAAGTTAGGCTCTTACATGGCTTGTTACACGGGCCTGTGAGGTTACTTTGAAGGGTACACAGCCTAGCACACAGGCATGCGGCTTGGTCGTATGACCAAGTTAGATAATTACACGGGCACAGACACGGGTTGGGACATGGTCGTGTGTCCCTATTTTGAATTCCCACATGGCCTAAGACACAGACGTGTCTCTTGGCTGTGTGAGTCACATGGCTGTGTGACCCCTATAACTTTGAAAATTTTCAATATTTTTCAAAAATTTGTTTGAGTTTCTAATTTAGTCACGACTTGTTTCTAATGTGTATTTTAGGCCTTGAGGCTTCGTATACAGGACAATATGAATGATTTTGTTTGGTTTTTTATATGAATATTGATGTATTTTGAAATGTTGAAATTTCTGTCTATTTGTTCTATAATCTTTGGTAATGCTTCGTAACCTCATTCTGGTGACGGATACATGTTAGAGGTGTTATAGGAGGGGCACACAGTCGTGTCCCAGTCCATGTTCGTGCCTGTGTAACTCACTAACTTGGGTGACACGGCCAGACCACACGCCTGTGTGCCAGCCTGTGTGCTCGGCCGTGTAACAGTCTGGCTTGCAACCCTTTGAAAGCTACAAGGGACACACGGCTGAGATACACACCCGTGTCTCTGCTTGTGTGGACAAAAAATAGGCTATTTCCAAGCCATTTTTCTCACACATTCATGCATATACTTACAATTGCTTTTTCACAAACAAACAAGCCATAAAAATGCACCGAGACCATACATAATCAAGCTATTCAAATATGGTACATTTGCATACAACCAATATGCCCAAAGGGCACCTCAATCTCAACATCTAAAACATGTATAACCATATACTCAAATTAGTCAAAATGTTCACTAACTTGTAACTAAGTTTATGTCAAAATGTACCATTTGATTTACATATCAAATACACATCATACGATACCAAATGTGCCATTCAACAACTAGCACCAACAACCATATACGTCTTTTATAAAAAATGTACCAAAGCACCACATTCAAACATATCACAAGACATATATAAAATGCATTTTAGCTACCATTCCATCTTACATCATTCAAGCATCATGAGCCAAGCTATCAAGCACTTTAAGGCCAAATATTTACATACCAAATCTAATTCCATATCATCACCCAAAAAGCCATAAACACAAGCCAAAACAGATGGCTACTTCAACAACCAATATACCTATACATGCCATTATAACCAAACTTAGAAACATCCAAAAGTACCGATAAAGCCGATGGATAGTGTGATATAACTTTGACAAGCTTCCAAACCGATCGAGCTTCTGATTCACTATAAAACAACAAAAATTACACAGAGGAAGCATAAATGCTTAGTAAGTTCGTATAATATAAAACACAACTTACCATTTTATCACATATTAAATAAGTTAACATGGCATAACCCACGCATATCTTGACCAAAGCCTAAGCATTTACTTCAAACATGTTAGCCATATAAGCAAGAAATATAAGCAATAGTCATGGATGAGCTCAACCTTTAAACATTTATCATGTGCATATATCATCCATATCAACTTTCTATATATCATGTATCACCAATTCAATGAATTTCTCATGTGTTCTTATTTTGGTTCATATCAAACTATTACCATTTCCTTCCTAAATAATGCCCGTTGAACCGTTTAAAATACTGTTGGATACCCAGGATAGCTCACACATAGTGTGCTAACTCATATAACTGTAATCCATCAATTCCTGTACATTTATACTCACACGAGCTATGAATCAAAATGCTTACATGAGCTGTGAAAATGAGCCTACTCACACAAGCTGTGGGTCAAAATGTAGCTACACGATGCTGCTTACACGAGCTATGGAGTATCCGTAACACATGTCGGACCTCAGCACCAGTAGGACGTTCAAGACCAGCACTCGAATCATGTAAACCCTAATGACATGTCATTTGTATCTTACGAATTCCTAAGGTTCAAATGGCGCTCGGTAGTCGACATAACATCGTTGGATATGTGATCATTATATATATATGGCAATTCACAATACATGTATAATTGAATTAAAAACATATAAGTACAATTTAATTACACGAACTTACCTCAATAATTAAACGTAGATATAGAGGCGACTATTTCGAAACTTTATTTTGCCCCACTCTAAAGCCATACGAGGTTTGTCTTGATCTAAATGGATAAATTTAGCTCAATTCAATAATTATTCTATTCAATTTAACCCAAATCATATTTTAGTAAAATCATAATTTTTCCCTTATACTTTTAATTTCATTTCAATTTAGTCCCTAGCTCATAAAATGAAAATTCATGCAATTCATCCTTAACCCATTATAGCCAAATTTCATATAGGCCCTTATCAAGCCCTAAATTTCATTTATTTCACAAATTCACCATGAATATTCTATATTTTTCAATTTAATCCCTATTTGACAATTTCATAAAAAATCATTTAATAAAAGTTGTTTATCTATTAATAACTAACCATTTTCTTCCATAAAACTCAAACCTCATACACACTCATTCATGGAAAAACTTTAATCTTTTAACAATTTCACAAATTAGTCCCTGGGCTAGCTAGGTTAAGCTATAACGATCCCGAAAACATAGAAATCATTAGAAACAAGACTAAAAAACATACCATGCACTTAGAAATGAACTAGCTAAATATTGAAGCTTGTCAATGGCTTCTTAACCCTTATTTTTGATTGAGGATGAAACAAAAAGATGATAACTTTGCTTTATTTTATTTAATTTGTCATTAATTACCAAATTACTTTTATAACCTTTTAAAACATTAAAAATTTCACTAATACCAAACCATATACATCCAATAACTTCTTTAATGGTCTAATTAACACATAAGGACTAATAATTTAAGGTTCTATAGCTATTTAATACCTTTAGCTTCTAGAACACTACTTTTGCACTTTATGCGATTTAATCCTTTTTATTCAATTAAGCATGTAAACGGTAAAATTTCTTAACAAAATTTTTATATAGTACTACTAACATGCTGTAGACATTAAAATAATAATAAAATAAATATTTTGACGTTGAATTTTTTGTCTCGAAACCACTATTCCATTTTTCACTAAAAATAGGTTGTTACATTATAAGTATGAATTAGTTTGATTGAGTTTGATATGGGATATCAAAATAAAAGGCTAAATTGAGTAAAATGAAAAATGGCACGAATCACTTCAATTATGTTATGTGATATGGTAAATGGATAGAAATCTGTTGTATGGCATGTAATATATATGATTTGATGATGAATTAAATTATGATTGTAAATATATTCGAGAAATGATATTTGTACTATATTTCAAAATAAAATTGAATATGAAATTATATATGTAATACCTTTACCCAACCTGTACACCAAACTTAGATATGGGGCATCACAACTGAACTGGGTTCCTATACAAGATTAGAACTCATTATTTTAAAATCAGACCATTTGCCTATTTATAAAAACTTACAATAGAGACAAAAAATTTATTTAAGAGTTCATTGTCTCAATTCCAGACTCTAAGGAAACTACATAGATGCAATATATTAGTCCCCATGGCAAAGTCTCTAGAGGTATACCCTTCCTATGTGCATGACAGTTTACTAACGAAGCTCCTTGATCCAACACGGTCTGGCTTGGTCCCTCTTCGTTGTAACCATAGGTCAAACCTCTTAAGTCCCAAAAGAACTTAGTGAGTCTCTTAACTGGATTACTTATACTTAGAACTCGTCTCCCAAGAGTAAAAAAATAAAAGAATAGATGCAATTAACTCCTAGCTTGTACAGGTAAATTTCTCTTAAACCCTACATAACGGGCTTTGCTTTATTCCTTATCCTATCCATTAGTGAATAGATCATCAGACATTTTCCTCCTGGGCAATCCTATCAACCTTGAGTTAGTCTTAAAGCTTCCTCAGATGTCTCACTATTTCTACAGACTCTATCCCTTCCTTTAACTATATTCTTTCTTCCATTTATCCTAGTGTGGATTCTTCTTTCCACCTTGGGTATGTTCCTCCTTGGTGATCATTCCAAATCTATTTAGTCTACGGCAGACTCTTTATCTTACTATAGTCTTGAAGGACTTGTTGACATCCTATCCATTGAGATAACCGTTATGGTCCCTCGCCACTCTAGCGGATTAAGTCCCACTTGGGACGAATAACAGTTGGATTACTTCCTTATAATTCACCTTATTCAAGATACCATGCTCGAAAGTGTGACATGTTCGTCTGTTGTGGACCGCTTTGGCCTTCATTACCTAGCAAACTATCTTCGTAGGGATCATCTATGTTTACAATTTCTCCCTTATGTTGGTTCTCTACAGAATTAGCCATTTGCTTGGTACTTTTCAACAATTTTCCCCTTGAAGAGGAATAGTCTTGACATATTTATCATTCGATGTATCCTTCTTTGTCAATAGGTTCTAAATAAATAAATAAATAAAGTTAATTTCACATTTCACTATTATGTCTTTTGTGTTTCTATCTTTCATGTTTTGCATGCATAGAGAAATTGTGACAAACAAATATTAGCTCATTGATTGCTTAAATTCAAACTAATGATATGCGGAACTGTAAGAACTTTTACATTGCGAGGAAGACAAATTACTTTAGTGGATAATCTAAACGAGTCCGTAATCTAGTAAAAGAATCAAAGTGAGCATTTGATTCACATACTTAGAAGGATTATTATGTTATTAACAATTCCATGTGGAGAGATGGCTAGTCTTGGCTATCGAAGCAATTGACTCCACAAGTAAAGACTTAAATGTATTCATTGGAAGAATGATATACTAGATTAGACCCAAGATGGATTAATTTTGAATTATTTTATGAATTAATTCACTTGTGACCTTTATGCCTAGAGACATAGATGTATTTAATGGAAGAATTGTCACACCCCATATTTTTATTAATTATTTCATCAATTCATAAACAAGCAAGTAAGTAGTCAAGTGGTAAAGAGCCTAATTAAAATTTCTAGAGACCCTAGGTTCAATTCCCTTTACCAACATATTATTTTTAAAATTTTTAACATTTAAAAAGGGACGATCAACCCCCTTGCCATCCACCCCATTGTTGCCATGCTTGGGAAGATTTTTCCCTCGTTTAGCTAGTCAACCTTTCCCCAATAGCCCCCTTTTCACTCTCTTGATCCAAATTTCATGCCCTTGTCCCCCTAGTTTCCATTTCTCCCTCCCTTACCATGCTATTGCCGTTCCATGCACCTAGACATCCACCATTCACTTTTATTTTTTTAGTCCAACATTTCTCTTATCGCCTCTGTTTTTCCTCCTCCTTCAACCACTATATTTTTTGCTATTTGCCACCAAAACACCACCACCATGTTTTCACAAAGACTTCCCCTTTCCTCTATGCCTCCTCTACACTCACCACTGCAGCATCGCCACCGTGCCACTACCGTCACACCACCATTGCCGTTAGTCACCGTTTTCCATTGATTTTCAACTCTTATTCATTTCTTTTGTTAAAGCCTCTCTTATTTTTCTTAGATCGTTTATGATTCTAATTTTTATTCTTTTTTATTTTTGAATGATGATTTCCCTAGATCATCTTCCGTTGTAAACAAAGTATTACGGGATCAAGGACTCATCTAATCTTTGGTATTTTTTGTAAGTGATCCTTATACTTTGGTAATAATCTTTTCTTTTCTACTTCTTAAGGCCGAATCTAACAATGATTATGCACTCTTGTGAAGTGTTCTTCTTCGTACCACTCGAATTTGCATTCTCGCCTTAGGAAAAAGTATTCTCACTTGGAAGTTAGATAAATAAGTATTCTCATTTGACATGAGACTTAAATGGAACGTTTTAGTGTTTTGACTTGGTATTTATTTATTAATAAAAAGGATTCAAGATCGAATTTCTTCCCTTGAAGTTGGAATCAGAATTGGAATCAAGTTATCGGATCTACCAATCAAGGTTTGAATTTAACTTATTAGTGAAATTTATTTAAGGATTTATCATTAAATATAAATATAAATATAAATATAAATATAAATATAAATATAAATATAAATATAAATATAAATATAAATATAAGTATTTATTTAGATTGAAAATTCGATAAAGATCTAAATGTTGTGAAATATTGAGAATACATTATGTATTTGAAGATATTTTAATCCGTAAAAAAAAGGGGGAAAACCCAAGTAAGTATTTTTAATTGATAATTTTGGGTGTATATATGACAAGATTAGTTATGCATGATATATAAATAAATCATGCCACTATTTTAATATTGGAATAGGATTTTCATGTTAAGCATGCCGACTATGTTAATTATAAATACGATTTGCATGGTAAGCATGCTGACTATGTAGATTATAAATCCCAATCGCATGCTAAGCATGCGCATTGAAAATATTGTCCACACGCTATATCACATGCATGGGGTTGAGATAATTATGAAAGGAGGAAGACTTTGGCAAATTTATTGAAATATTGAGTGGCTTGGCCACAACATTATTGAGTGGCTTGGCCACAACATTATTGAGTGGCTGGTCCACAATGTATAGCTTGACTACAATATTGAGTGGCTTGGCCACAATGTGGTGTGTTATTGGATGGATGAGCATTGGGAACTCTTTATTGGTGTGTAGTGGAGAGGGGTAGAAATCATTTTGTAAACTTGCATTGATTTGCATGGTAAGCATGCTGACTATGTAGACTATAAATCCCAATCGCATGCTAAGCATGCGCATTGAAAATATTGTCC
This sequence comes from Gossypium stocksii, assembly GCA_020496765.1. NCBI lineage: Eukaryota > Viridiplantae > Streptophyta > Magnoliopsida > Malvales > Malvaceae > Gossypium > Gossypium stocksii. The sequence continues at coordinate 41,449,777 of CM035623.1, forward strand.
ACACGCTATATCACATGCATGGGGTTGAGATAATTATGAAAGGAGGAAGACTTTGGCAAATTTATTGAAATATTGATTGGCTTGGCCACAACATTATTGAGTGGCTTGTCCACAATGTATAGCTTGAGTACAATATTGAGTGGCTTGGCCACAATGTGGTGTGTTATTGGATGGATGAGCATTGGGAACTCTTTATTGGTGTGTAGTGGAGAGGGGTAGAAATCATTTTGTAAACTTGCATTGATTTTTGAAAAAGCTGCATTGACATTCTCATTTACCTTGCTATATGTGATTGTAACAGCCCGTTTTCAATGAAATCGGAACAATGGTTTCAGGATCACAAATTTTAAGTCAGAAACTTTATTTTATGGTCTATAGCATGATAGTATTATCGTATAAAAATTTTGTTAAGAAAATTTACCTTTTACATGTTCAATTTGATAAAAAGGACTAAATCGCATAAAGTACAAAAGTTGAGTTCTAATAGCTAAAGGTATTAAATAGCTATGGAACTTTAAAGTAGAGGTCCTTATATAGTAAATAGCCCATTAATATGTTAGTGGATGATAATGTCTTGGCAATTTTGTAATTTGAATTAATTATAAAGGTTAATTAAGTAAATAGGTAATTAAATGATATATTAATAAAAAATAATTTTATTATGTTCATCTTCTTCAAAATACACTACAAACCGATTCTACTTGGAGAAAATAGAGCTAGGGTTTGGCCAAGCTTCAAAATCCAATTGGTAAGTGATTTTTGTCCCCTTTTTAATGATTTCTATGTTTTTGGAATCATTGTAGCTTAATCTAGCTATCCCAGGGACTAATTTGCAAAACTATTAAAGTATTTGAGTTTTTCCATTGATGAGTATATTAGGGTTTTGAAGTTTAATGGTGGAAATTGAATGGTTGTTGTTAGATAAACAACTTTTGTAAAGGAATTTTTGATGAAATTATCAATTAGGGATTAAATTGAAAAATGTGATAAATTGTGTGGTAAAAGTGTGAATTTGTGAAATATATGGGCTGCTATAAATATGTTTATAATTCAACTAGGCTTGGTAGGGATAAAATTGAATGAATTTCATTTTCCGGGCCTAAGGACTAAATTACAAAGAATTAAAAGTATAGGGGCAAAATGGTAATTTTACAAAAATGTGTGCTAGACTAAATTGTATGTGAATTAAATTGAATTGATTTAAATTCATTCGTATAGATTCGATTAGACCTCGTATGGAGTTAGATTGAGGCAAAGAGAAATATCAGATTAGTCGCCTCCATATCTACGTACACTCATTGAGGTAAGTTCGTGTAAATAAATTGTACATTTATATGTTTTAAATTGAAGAATATGTTTGTGAAGTGTGTAATCATTATATATAAATACTGATCACATATCTAACGACGTACGACAATTAACGAGCCCTGTTTGGACCTTAGGAATTCGTAGGATACAAATGACATGTCATTAGAGTTACCGATTTCTGCTTTTATGAGCTTCTTGTTATTTAGCTTAGAGAAGATTACCATTATTTAGCTTAGAAGAGCTTACCGTTTATAGCTCATATGAGCATACATGAACATGAGTTGATGGATTACAGTTCAGTACACCTTGTGTGTACTACCCGGGTATCCAATGATATTCTAAATGGTTCAATGGGCATTGTTCTGTTACGAGATTACATGAGTTCAATACGAACTACCACAATTATTTACATGAGATATATGAAAATGATTTGTGCATGATATATAAATACATGATTTGGAAATTATATGTACATGGGAGTTTGATTATTGTTGAGCTCATACATGTTTCTGGATATTTATATGAATTACATGACTAACATAGTTGATGAGGATATGTGTCTAGGCTTTTGGCCAAATTGAGTTTGGATATGTTTATATGCTTACCTTAAATGTGACTAAATGGTAGGTTAAATTCTATGTTATATGAACTTACTAAGCTTAAATGCTTACTCTATGTTGTTTTCCATGTTTTATAGTTATTCAGAAGCTCATTCAGGTTGGAAGCTTGTCAGAGCTATATCACACTATCCATCGTTTCTTTTGGTACTTTCAGTTATTTAATTTTGGTTATAATGGCATGTATAGGTTAATTTGGCCAATATTGGCATCTAAATGTTTTGTTGAGATTAGCCACTTATATGGCTTGTGTTTGGTATATTTTGATGTGTATAAATATGTGGCCTTATTATATTTTATGTGTGTTTGATATGGTAGAATGATGGAAAGTAAAATGTGGTTTGAATATGCATATAAGATATGTTATATACCTTGATGTGATTTAGTGTTTTGTTATGGAAAACTTATAGGTATATTGATGATTGGTTTAGAATGGTATATTTGGTACCAGTTTTGGTAAGTAAGTTAAGTGACATGAAAAGATGCAAAATGATTTACCTTGTGAATGGGTATCTTTGGTACCAAATGGGTGAGCTTGATAAGTGACCTACGTGATAGGTTTTGGAATAATTATGCATATATGTATTTGGTCACTTAGGTAAATTTGGATACATGGTTGACATGTTAGCATATTGTCATTTGAGGTTCCTAAGGGAATATTGGTTGTATGTGATAATTTTACATGTTTAAGGCTTGATTTTGGCTTGTTTTGGATGCCTAATTATGACTTGTGTATACGCGAAATGTGGAGTGTAGGTGGATGCTAAATTGGGTGAGAAATGTGGCTTGTAAAATGACTTATTTTCATTTATACGGACAGAGACACGAGCGTGTCTCTCAGTCGTGTGTGACATACGACCAAGTGACACGGCCGTGTGTCCCCTGTATCTTTTTAAGAGTGTAAGTTAGCGTGCTCACATGGCTTGGCACATGAGTGTGTGGCTTAGCCTTGTGGCAAAAGTCAGTGACTTACACGGGTATGGACACGGGTTTGGAACTGTCGTGTGTCCCTATTTTGAATGCCCACACGACCTAAGACACGGGTATGTCTCTTGGCTGTGTGAGTCACACGACAGACTGACCCCTGCAGTTTTGAAAATTTTATAAGTTTTTGAAAAATTCTCTGAATTTTCGATTTAGTCCTGATTTGTTTCTAATGTGTATTTTGGGCCTCGAGGGCTCGTATTAAGGGCAATAGGCATGATTATGATTGGTTTCTAACATGAATGTTATATGTTATGAAATGTTTGAATTTTTTATCTAATTAAAATTTAAAACTTTGATAATACTCCACAACCCTATTCTGGCGACAGATTCGGGTTAGGGTTGTTACAGTGATATTATGTTGAAATATAAGTGTTTCTGTATATATGAAATGTATGGTTTAAATATTGTTTCTTTTATGTTCAATTCACACTGGACTTTGAAAGCTCACCCTTTAATTTCTTGACTTTTTAGATAACCCACGAGATTAAGACATGGGCTTGGCTACGGAGGTGTACTTGGACATTTTACGTATAAACTTTAAAACTTTATTATTTGGTATTTTTGGGTCTATTTAATTATTATTTATGGACTGTGGTATGGGACCTTGATTTTGGATTTTTGGGATATTTTTGCATGGTTTGGTTTTAAACAATTATTGAAATGGTTTATAAAATGAGTACCCAAATCAAATTTTCAGCATAATTACATTTTCGATCTGATGATTTTATTTCAAATTCAAGTATATGCTTTTACGAAACTTAAATCTATTTATTTAATTACTCAATAATTTATGAAATGTACCAAATGATGATTTTTAATCAACAATTTGTCAATTTTCTACTGTGCTATTTTTTTGAATTAAAATGTTTTCTTCAAATACTCAATCTTGATCTTCTTAAAAACCAATCAATTTCTGATAATTCTTCCAAGGAAATTCAAAGAAAACACTTCAGATTTTCTTAAACAAAATGCTGATTTTAAAAGGATAATGAATTTTAAACGAAAATAGTTACACACTTTTCGCTCCATCATCATGCCCAATGTGATCTTTGTGATTTGGCCATGACGTTCAGGCATGTTTTAGGGGATTACATTTAGTGGTATTAGAGCTTAGTTCAAAACTCGACTTATGGTTTATTTTCAAAGTTTGCATGCATATTTAATAAATAAGTATTTTGGGAAAATTTCTTGCCACAACTAAAAACTTGTTTTTACAAAATGTTGTGTTTTCTTCAAAAATCTGAATTTTCGAAGTCAGTCCAAGATAAATACTTATTACGTACTGGAACTATAGAATGTGAAACTGCTTATATACTAAAACTTTAGATTGTGAAAACTATAGACTATGAGACTATAGATAGTGAAACTATTAGATTGAAACATTTAAGATTAATAACAAAAACTCATTTCTAAAATTGTAGGTAATTTCATAAAACTTAGACATTTGATAGCGAGATGAGTACCCGTGGTGTATGAACTTGAGGTATGAGAGCTCATGGAGAGCAAGGTCGAGGAACCCAAGTTGGTTGGTTTGCGTCACAAGTGCGCACACTCGAGCCAATGGCCGAGCATGTTGAGCATGCACCTACAGTCAATGAGAGCCATTATGAACCTGGTGATGATGCTATATTGTAGGCCATGCTTAGGGTGCTGCGGCAAGTAGCTGGAGCTCATTCTGGAACAGATAATTGTGGAATTATAAATGAGAGGCTTAATTCTAACGAAGCTGAATTGTTTATAGGCGTTGTTGGGATGGCCCCTACCGTAGTTGAATATTGGTTAGAGAGTTTATAGAGAGGATCTTAATGATTTAGAGTATACCCCCGAGTAGAATTTAAGGGGCACTGTATCACTGTTGAGAGATGAGGCTTACTGTTAGCGGCAGGAAGAACGACGGAAATGTGCAATTGTACACAATCGCAACAAGTAATAAAGTGACAAGTAAATGTCGAGTTATTGTACCCACAGGGATTATGAAAAGAATTATTTATGAATACAATTAAAAACACTTTGGTGAAGAAAAACATTTTGATTTGAGGAGGTGATTAAAAACTATGATTTTTAACTAAGTAAAATAAATAAAAATAAAATAAAAGTTCCAATGCGCGATTTCAGATGATTTTAATCAAGATGACATAATTGTGTTAGATTGATTGCATTTCTTAATTCAGAATTATTAAACTCATGTTCATGTTGTTACAAATAGATTCACGGCAACTCGATAATTTACTTACTCATGAACATACTCACCTACCAAAATCCATTTATCTCTTGACTATATTTCTATGTCAATTCAACCGATTAAACAAATTTTAGTAAGCAAATGTGTTAATGCACATACATAGCCATTAAATTAAAAAATAATCTCTTGTACATATCTCTATGTCAATTCAAACAATTAATTCAATTTCATAAGCACATAAAAGATTATGTGAGGTAACAATATATTCCTACCTTGAAACAGTTTAATCATAATAATCTTGCAAGTTATCCCAGGCTAATGTATCGTTAGATACCATTGCTAATTTAACCTTCAGCTACCTTAGATGATTAAACATGCACTGATTAAGTATCGTGTCAATTAATTACAATTTCAATCCGTTTAAGTAATTATTTCATTTGTTACCTTACAATTGTAATGCTAGAATAACTTAGTCATGGTTTTCCTTAATCAAACATCTTACCGAGGCCTATGACAACACAAACAAATTTTTAATAACTCAAGTAGACAAAATGCAATCGACCTAACACGGATTAAATTTAAGCCATATTAATTAAATTAAACATATCAGCATCACAAATATTCATAAACATGTTCATAACAACAACAATAAACTTAAAAGGATAAGGAACAAGAATCAAATCCGGTGTTTCTCCAAGGCTTGACTAGTTTGCTCCGTTCCTCTTTCTCCGCTTATTCTTGTTGAACCGAGGCTTCCACGAACACTTGAATACTGCTCCAAATAGAGGTTGAAGGAATCTTTTTCAAGAGGTGAAATCGGCAAGGGAATGGAGAAGAAAATGAAGGACAATGAAAAGAGAAGTAAAGAATGAATAGTTTTGAGATTTGTTTGAAATGAGTAGCCAATGTGGTATTTATAGGTTTTTTAGGCTGATAAAAATAGAAAAAATCATAAGCCATAGAGTCCCCCTATGGCCGTTCACACATGTGGGAAGTTTGAAGGTATCAAACTTGCTATTTTAAGGTAGGGGCAAGTTTAGGAGGCATGATAAGTGGAGGGGTTTGAATGCAAATTCAAGGAGTCTCCGAGGGTTATTTTGCAAGTCAAATAATTAGCCAAACAAGCTGATGGGGTCAGCATGTGGGACGGTTTTGGGCAGCCTGGTGCTCAGTTGGATCGGTTTTCTCAATTTAGCTCAACTAGGCCTCTTTTCATAATTAATTAATAATAATTATTTAACCCAAAATAAATTGGATTAAAATTATAATTAATTATATTATGAATTAATATTCATAATTTGGACCATCTTCAGCTGAAAAATTAATTCACCTTGATGCTTCAAAAATCGCTTCTTGGTTTTGCACTTCTAGTAGTGTCTGCTGAGCCAATTTTCGCCGTTTGTGTAAATCTGTCGAAAATGATCAAAATTTATTATAAATTTAATTAAAATTAAATATTTTAATAATTTAGTTAGAATTTAATTATTTTTATAATTAATATATATTTTTGACAAGAATTACTACGCGATTTGCATGAAATTGAGTTAAAAAGGGCATGAAAAAGTGTGTATATTGTCGTGTTTCCACACCCTCAAACTTAATTCATTGCTCGTCTCGAGTAATGCAAAAATTGAAAAGAATTTCTCAGAAACACCTTTGAAAAATTCCTTCAGAACAACAATTTTCCCAAAATTATGAATTTAGTATACTTATGCTCAAGAATAAGAATTTTGAGATTTACGCTACTTAAGTGAACATATCATTCAAATTAATCTCAATTATTATTATGATAGAAAAAATAGACTAAATGCTTACTCAATAAAGACATGTTAAATCCCTACCAATATGATTTTATTCCCTTATTTAAAATTAAGCTGCAATCATCAAGTTTAATTTATGCCTTCATATGTTGAGCATAGCAATTTCTCTCCACTAATGTAGGTAGCATAGAAACTTGAATCAATAGGTCTTTTAAATAGGTTGTAACGTGGCTAGGCTAGGGGTAGGTAAAAGATAGATAAATTGAGGCTTAAAACCCTAGACTCAGCTTCAATCAGACCTTTGGAATATTTACTTTCAATACACCAACTTATTTTGCTCTCACATGCTCCTTTGTACATCTATTTTCTTTCAAGTATGTATGCTCTTCTCTTTTTTTTTCTTTTTCTTTTTTTTTTCACGAGTATTTTGCTGTATGTATTACAATTTTTTAAGCATTTGATACATCTTTTTAACTCCCCCAAACTTATTTTCAAAGAATATTTTGAATAGTACCGAGTCTAGTGTTTGGGACAATTTAAAGATAATTAAGAGAAAAGTGATGGCTAAATATTGCAAGGGTTCAAATAAAATTAAGCCATATAGTCTCAAAGTTGGGTTTCAAGGGACAAAATTTTATCAAGGTTGGCTTGAAAGGCTTAAATGGTCCAAACAAAAGTTTCCTAAATCATTTTCAACATTCCATGCTTCCTAGGATTTCGCCTCAAGAAACTACTAAGTCAATTTTAGAGATTTAAACTTTCATGCATGCCTAACTTTCTTAAGGAACTAAAAATTTTATGGTATGATTTGCATGCTTTATTAAGAATACATTTATGTCATAATTCAGCCAACATAGAAATTATTGAAATAATAGAATTTTATTCATACTGAAGTTTATCATACTTAACAAAATTTGAAATTTTCGAACAAAATATAACCTAATCATAATTAAAAGAAAAATTTAATCAAAGAAGAAATAATTTCAATTTTTCGATCCCCTTACTTAAGATGAACAATGTCCCAATTGGTAAAAACAATAGAGAAAGTGAAAATATAGAAGTGAATAGATACTGCACACCAAGTAGGATCCCAGAAAAAGGAGGTGAGTCAAGTTTGACTGCTTAAATACCAAGCACTTCCTAGATAGATCCAATCCTAGAAATGTACATATCTATTGCCACACTTCCTATTTTATAAGTTGTTCATTTTTATTAATGATTTCAACCTCTTGATTTATTATGTGAGAAATAGAAATATCCTAAGAGATAAAATAAAATAAAGTAGAGACAAGATCCCCCTTTTTTATTTGTAGAACCCTTAGAATTCGATCGCCCCAGTTTTCCTTGACATTGGAGTCCATGGTTTGAGTATTAAGTCTAGAAATTCAAGCACAAAAAAAATAGGTTATGAAATATATATTTTTTTAAATATATCTCTGGTTGAGTCATCCCAAATTTTTTAGTATCTCTAGTAAGCTTGTTGCTGCAACTGCATGTGTTGCAGCATAGCCACTATATCAAATTGCTCACTTTGTGGAATGGTGCTAGATGAAGGGACTCTCGACATCAGACTTAAAAAATATTTTGAGGGTGGTTTGAGTTTCAGGTAGGTGGTTGACTAGCTGATGGTAAGGTTTAGAGTTGAAGAGGGTGGCAGTTTTAATAATAGTTTAGGTGAGGTAGTTGCTGACTTCGGATGAAGGTGTTTGGGGTGGTGATCCAGGGAGTTAAGGCCTACGACATTAAGGGGTTAAGTGAGATGCACTATTGGGCTATTGGGAGTGGCGGTGGAGCAAGGTGCTATAGGTTTGTGCAGAAAAGGGTTGAATATTTCCCTTGCTAGCAATATCTTAAGCCCAATGGCAGCTCCTTTTTGGATCCTAAGCTCCTGTACTGAAAGTAAACTAAAAAAACTCAAAGAAATTAGTGCTTGGCTTAAAAGTTGACCCTTTATTTAACAAAACAAATACTTAAATTCCTCAACCTACTTAGAAAAATATTTTTAAAAAATTACATTAAATTAAACTCCCAGGAAAGGCTCGAGGGCTCACCGATGGTCCCACTTAAGTCCTAATCTCCTAGATAGAGTTTTAATTAATTTAATGAACCAAAGAAAATTTTATCTAAGTCTACCATTTTATTCAAATGAGAAAAAAAAAACTAAATATATAAAATAACGATATAGAAAGTGAAGAGAACTCCCTCCATTTTATTTAGGATCGTCATTAATCGTGGTGGTGTCAAATGGCCATTTGTCATACCATCGATAACCATCTAGGAAGCAATCATATTATTTCCCAACAAATCTATCCAACATCTTATTAGGGAAAGAAAACCTAGAATGATCTTTCCTGGAGGCCTTGTTTAACTTCCTGTAATTCCTACAAATCCTCCAACCCGTGACTCGAATATCTGCAACAATCCATTTAACACCCTTCTTGTGCTTTTCCAAAACAAAAAATTACTCTTCTTCTTGATTCTTGCTGAACTCAATTGAAATCATGATAGGTAAAAATAAAGATAAACCCAAATAAGCATATTTCAAATGAAAAGGCAAAGTCTTCAGTTCCAATTCGATTGGCTCTTCAATCAACACTTTTGGTTGTGTGTACTCCTGAGATAATAACTTTAATGATTCTAGTGGAACTTCCTGAGTGGATCCCTTCATTCTAGCTTCTAACAAAGCCAAACATTCCTCGTCTTCATCATCACTTGCCGAATCCACTAGCAGAATACATTCTAACCTCTGTAGAAGCTAGCAATTGCATCTTGGAAATAACAGAATAGTCTTCAACTCCATTTGGGGATTTACCAGCATCGAAGTCATTAAAAGTCACATTGTCATCAAAAATTTCTTTCAACTGAGTATCTGATTGCTGCTTCTAGAATTGTTGAGGTTATGACAATGGTGGAAACTTAGCTTTAATCGGACAACTCTTTTGTGGAAATTTTTCTGCATTTGACAAGAGTGTTAAATAATCAGAACTAACTAGTTTAGAGTTTACCTCATCAAGGATCACTGAATCTGACTTTTGTGATATAGGAGTTTCAACACTTGGATAAACTTCCTCTTTGTCTTGAGCTACAATAGGCTCATCTTGAACCTCAACCACTTTGGGCTCCAATGTCTTTCCACTTGGCAAAGAGACTGTTTTGCAATGTTCTTTGCCTAAAATTCTTGGATTTTCAATGTTGCTCGACCAAATACCTTGGGGTTTATTTCGAAGTTTATTGGTTAGCTGACCCATTTGATTCTCTAGATTTCTTAAAGTGGTATCATTAATCGCTATGTATGCCTTTAGCAGAGTCTCAAGATCACTTGAAGATTCAATTGGTGGGAGTTGTTACACTTGTTGAGAATATTCTGATGGATAATTTGGTCGAAATAGCATAACAGAGTCACTATGGTCCGCCCATTGATTACTTCATGGAGAAATTGGATGATTCTACCATGAAGAGCTGTAAAAATTTGATTGCAGACTATTCCAATTCTGATTTCCCATGTAATAATTTGGCTCTTGATTCGATGACTAATTTTCAAAGAAATGGTCATCTCCACAGTATTTACAAGAAATCTTCTCGAACTGCTTCAGTTGCTAACCTGACAGATTACCATTGAAACCATTAACAATTATGTTTTTAAGCATAGAAGACATAGAGGATACCTGGGCTACCAAAGAAGCAAGTGTGTCTGCTTCATTTGCTCTTACTGCTCGTCTTTCTGAGGTTGCTCGGTTGGTTGGCCACTGATTGTTATTATTGGCAAATTTTTCAATAATCTTGTAAGCATTGTTATAAGACTTATAAAAATAGGCTCCATTTGTTGAAGTATCCACCATCATTCTAGTATGAATATTAAGACCAATATAGAAAGTCTCTATTTGAACACAACAAGAAATGCCGTGATGAGGGAACTTTTGCAATAACTCCTTGAACCGCTCCCATGCCTCATTTAAATATTCCTTATCAAGTTGCTGAAATGAAGTGATTTCATTCTGGATCATGGGGGGTTAAAGGTGGAGGGAAATATTTCATTAAGAAACGTTCAACCAACTCTTGCCATGTAGTTATGGAACCGGATAGTAAGGAGTTCAACCACGCTCGTGCTCTATCTCTTAAGAAGTATGAAAATAATCTCAGTCTCAAGGCATCCTTAGTCACCCCGACTAGTTTAAATGAGTCACTTACTTCCATGAATTGTCGAAGATGAAGATGTGGATCTTCAGTAGGGATCCTACTAAATTGACCCATATTTTGCTACATTTGGAACATGACCGGCTTTAGCTTGAAATGTTGTGCCCTAATTTCAAGTCTCCTAATACTCGGATTGAGTTCGTTAAACAGAGGAATGGCATATTATTGAATGGCAAAGTTTCTATCATCGGCAAGAATGATCGAATTGTGAGTATTATAAGCGAATGTTCCTACTTGATTTTGGTTTGGATTTTTGAAATTCATATCTTCGGTCCTTCTTTGGTTCGTTTATCTTCTCCTTTGTTAGAAAATCCTGTCAATTTTAGGGTTTACAGGGAGTAAGTCAATAATTTGATCAATACTCATAAACATCCGAAACAAACACAAAAAAAATAGAGTTAAAATTTAACAGAAAAAATAGACCAAAATGCAAAATTAACAATTTCAAATAATGTCTTTTAAAATAGTCCCCGACAACAGCACCAAAAATTGAAACAATGGAAATGTGCAAGTGTACATAATTGCAACAAGTAATAAAGTGACAAGTAAATGTTGAGTTATTGTACCTACAAGAACTGTGAAAAGAATTATTTATGAATGTAATTAAAACACTTTGGTGAAGAAAAATATTTGGGTTTGAGAAGGTGATTAAAAACTAAGATTTTTAACTAAGTAAAATAAATAAAAATAAAATAAAGTTCCAATGCATGATTTGAAAAGATGATTTCAATCAAGATGACATAATTGTGTTAGATTAACTACATTTCTTAATTTAGAATTATTAAACTCATGTTCATGTTGTTACCAATAAATTCACAGCAACTAGGTAATTTGCTAACTTATGAACATACTCACCTACCAAAATCTATTTATCTCTTGACTATATCTCTATGTTAATTCAACCGATTAAACAAATTTTAATAAGCAAATGTGTTTATGCACATACATACGCATGAAATTAAAAATAATCTCCTGTACCTATCTCTATACCAATTCAAACAATTAATTCAATCTCATAAGCACATAAAAGATTACATGAGGTAACAATGTATTCCTACCTTGAAACAGTTTAATCACAATAATCTTGCAAGTTATGCAAGGCTAATGTATCGTTAGATACTGTTGCTAATTAAACCTTCAGCTACCTTAGATGGTTAAACATGCACTGATTAAGTATCATCTCAATTAATTACAATTTCAATCCATTTAAATAATTAATTCATTTGTTACCTTACAATTGTAATGCTAGAATAACTTAGTCATGGTTTTACTAAATCAAACATCTTACCGAGGCCTATGACAACACAAATACAATGTAAAGCCCCAAAATCCCGAAACTTTTAATTTTGTGTGCTGAAGTTGACGTGTATGTTTAGCACTATTAGAGTATTAATTTTAAGGTATTACAAGGTTTCTTTGAAGTCTCGGGGTTAAGGTAGACCATAGGGAAAAATTTAATTTTTGCCTGAGTGGAACCCTAATTCAGGTATTAGACCTTTAAAACAAATTAAGAGGAAAATAAGATGCAAATGGACCTGTGGCCTAGTGGCAAGGTAGCGCCACCTTGGGAAGTAGAGGGTGACGCCATATGTGGAGCAGGGAGGTTCAAGGTTCAAGTAACAGTTTTGGCATCAAGAGTATTATTTTGCACTTGTGCTGTACAAGTAGTGGTGATGATTTGAAACTTTGGTATGAAGAAGTTTGGATGGATATTGAAGAGAGAATTTAGGTAGGATAAGGGGAGAAATAATAGGAAGTGATCAAAGAGAGAATTGTGGATGAAGTTGAGCTGAATGAGACTTTAGGGGAAGGGAGAAATCGGCTTGAGTAGGGGTTAGTGCTGATTTGTGCATATTTTTTCCTTAAGGTAGCCGAATGCTCTTGGTTTTTTTTACTTTCAGCATAGGTGTGTTTCGTTTTTGGGTTTTTCCTTCTTCAGTCGATTAGTGAGCATTGTTTTGCCCTTCACCTCCTCATTCTTTCATACTTTAAGACCCAAATCCTCTCAATACTTCTTCTTTTCTCTACTTCTTTTCACATCATCTCATAGCCAAATGTTTGCTTTCAAACCACCTTGCTTGTGTTGATTGTTTACTTGTTCTTCCAAAATGACTACATTGTTTCTTAGATCCAGATCTATACTTCCATTATCTGTGGTGTTAAAGGCTGATATATTCTCTTTTTCTCCTCCAAAAAAAAAGCCGAATACTATCCCTATTTTTCTTGTGACCGAATAGCCTATCACTTTGCCGATTTATTGTTGTTTTTCCTCCATCACAAATCTGTTCTTGCCATCTTTTACTCTTAATCGAGTCTTAGAAGCCGGATCTCACTTACAAGCGATCTAGGCCGCGGGATCAAAGATCAAGTTCTGGTAAGTACATATTTGTTCTTGTTCCTCTTATGCCTTAGTGAAAGCTAAATGGCTTATCTAATCATTCTTTTCTCGTTGAATCTACATACCTCTTATCCAACCAGTGAAGGAGACAACCATTAGGAGGGGAGTTCATTTTGAAACCAAGCATCTTAAGGGGGTGTAAGTTGATTTGATTAAGGTAAGGGTTGTCTTAGGTTCGGTTTAAATATTGGGAATGGCTAGATCTGGTAAGTGACTAATTGAGTTATCTAAATGGAATATAGGCCCTATACATGTGAGTTGTTTTAGTTCTCTTCAAAAAGGTGTGTACATACACCGTACACACGACAAATCGGCAAAAGTCGAAATCCCAAAAAGCCGAAATGCCGAAAAGCCAAAAAGCTGAAAGGTTGGCGCTGGCAACCACACGAGCGTGCGAACACTCATGTGGAGATACCAATACGACAACCGGGGCCAAGGGAGCGATCTCATGGTCTCCGGCCACTTTTTGGCCAATCGGGCTAGAGTCGGCTAGATGGGCCCGACGGGCTCGTGGGCCCAAATCGAAAAAAAGTTGTTAAGTGATAGTAAGTGATGAGCTGATGGAGTTGGGTGAATATTTGGAATGGAGTGGTCCTGATGGGCCGTACATTTGTGATTGGGCCTATGGGCCATATAAATATGATTGGGTCTGATGGGCCATATGTGAATTTAGGGAAGTATGTGGACTTGTTAGGGTTTTATAATGGACTTTTAGGCTTAGTTTTTAATGATTCCCCAAGCGAATAAAACTTAATTAATTAATCAAGCATGTCTATGGACAAGTCACAGGTTTAGAGTGTGGCAATGGGCATATGCATGTCTAGGATTAGATCTAGGGAGAGCTTGGTACTTAAGCAGTCTTAATGACCCACCTCCTCTTTTCTAGAATCCCACCTGGTGTGTAGTGTTTGTTCACTTTAGCCAACAAGGACTCGTAATTAAAACCCATATTGATAGGATTACTGAAATACCCCTGTAGGGTAGAATTACTAAAATACCCCTGTAGGGTAGACTTACTAAAATACCCCTGTAGGGTAGAATTGCTGAAATACCCCTGTAGGGTAGAATTACCAACGAAATGACTAAGATACCCTCATTGTATAAAGGACTAAAATACCCTTAGGTGCTTAATATGTGGAAATGTGTATGTTGCATTCATGTGATGTATGTTGCACTTGGGTGGGTTTGATGGTACGGAGGAAGATATGTGAGGATCGCATAGTCGCTTGACGACCATGGGTCCATCAGTGGCTTTAAGCCCATTATATGTTTAGCAGCCTTGCTGCAATGATTGAGTAGTGCCGTAACCGGTGCTACCATTGGAGTGTAGGGATGGGTGGGTTAATATTTATATCCCCACAGGAGTGTAGGGTTGGAAGGGAAAATGGAGTGCAGGCTTGGATTGGGATGGGACCATTGCATACATGTGATATTGATGTGATATGGGCTACGAACCAAATGAGGCCACTAAGGGCTTAGGCCCGAAGGCCATTGTATACTGTGTTATAGGCTCGGGCCCAACTGATGCCATTGTGGGCTAAGGCCCAAAGGCCACCGATATTGATAGGGCTTAGGCCCAATGTGTTAATTGCATGTTGATATATCGCCGAGGGTCGTACACATTGAGTTTATGAAAACTCACACCCTCTTTTATTTTTCTAGGTGACCCTCAATAGGCGGCTTAACGTAGGAGAGGGCTTGAAGGTGGCCACACTGCAAGTTAATTAGGAATTTTAATAATTTCAAATTACTTTATCTTTAGTTATTGTTTTCATTGGGATGTAAAAAGGACTATCATCTCCGGTATGAATTTACATTGGGATCGCTTTATTATTATGATTACTGTTAAATTATTGGGCTTTTCTTAAAAAAACTTAAACATGTTTTAAACATCAATTAATTAATTTATTATTTTTCTTAAACATGGGCTTTTCCTCCTAAAATCAAAAGCTTTTATCTAACTCACCTGAACTTTTAAAACAAGCAAAGGTTCAAATGGATTTTATCTTTAAATATTTTACTAATGAATTCGATTTGAAAATAACCGTTGATTTGAACCACAAACGAACGATAGCCTAAGTTTTTCAATGTATCAGATTTGTGCGAGTTACCCTGCAATGTGACATCACTCGATTCGGCCATAACGTCTGGGCCAGGTTTGGGGTGTTACATACAATTTTAATAGCTCAAGTAGACGAAATGCAATCAACCTACCATGAATTAAATTTAAGCCATATTAATTAAATTAACAATATCAACATCACAAATATTCATAGACATGCTCATAACAACAACAATAAAATTAAAAGGATAAGGAACAAGAATCAAATCTAGTGTTTCTCCAAGGCTTAACTAGTTTGCTCCGCTCCTCTTTCTTCGCTTGTTCTCGTTGAACTGAGGCTTCCACAAACACTTGAATGCTACTCCAAATAAAGGTTGAAGGACTCTTTTTCAAGAGGTGAAATCGGCAAGGGAATGGGGAAGAAAATGAAGAACAATGAAGAGAGAAGTGAAGAATGAATAGTTTTGAGATTTGTTTGAAATGAGTAGCCAATGGGGTATTTATACATTGATTAGGCTAATAAAAATAGAAAAAATCAACAACCATAGAGTACCCCCATGGTCGGCCACACATGTGGCAAGTTTGAAGGTTTCAGACTTGCTATTTTAAGGTAGGGGCATATTTAGGAAGGCATGATAAATAGAGGGGTTTGAATGAAAATTCAAGGAGTCTTCAAGGGTTATTTTGCAAGAAAAATAATCATCCAAAAAAGCTGATTGGGTCAACATGTGGGATTGTTTTGGCAGCCCAGTGCTCGGTTGGATCGGTTTTCTCAGTTTAGCTCAATTAGGCCTCTTTTCATAATTAATTAATAATAATTATTTAACCTAAAATAAATTGGATTAAAATTATAATTAATTATATTATGAATTAATATTCATAATTTGGATCGTCTTCAGCTGAAAAATTAATTTGCCTTGATGCTTCAAAAATCGTTTCTTAGTTTTGCGCTTCTAGTAGTGTCTACTGAGCTAATTTTTGCCCTTTGTACAAATCTATCGAAAATGATCAAAATTAATCAATATTTATTATAAAATTTATTAAAATTCAATATTTTAATAATTTAAGTAGATTTTAATTATTTTATAATTATTATATATTTTTCGACAAGAATTACTACGAATTTGCATGAATTTAAGTTAAAAGGGCATGAAAAAGTGTGTACATTTTCGTGTTTCCAGCAGGCCGTAATGAGAGGTACTCAGGCTGAGAGGTTGACATGGGAATATTTTTTGGATGCTTTCCAGAATAAACACTTGGGTACTAGGTATGTCGAGGCTCAGAAGTTAGAGTTCATGAAGCTCAAACAGGGTGATAGATCTGTGACTGAATATAAGGCCGAGTTCCTAAGGCTTAATTATTAAATGAAAAGGATAGTTTTGATTGAACAGGATAAGTGCGTCAGGTTCGAGAATGGGTTGAGGTTTGAAATGATGGTAATGGTAGCCTCACATCAAGAAAGGGTTATTGAAACTTTGGTGGAAAAAACCAAAATAGTCGAGGAGGTTAGGCATGTAGAACATGAGACTAAGGATAAGGCTAAAGCCCCTATTGAGAGAGATCATGGTCCTATTGCTCAAGCTCTATGACCTAATAAATAGGCTAGATATGATAGACCTTGATAGAATTATGGAGCTGTTGGTGATGGAAATAGGATTTCAAATTGTGCTACTTATGGTAAGAGGCATTTAAGAGATTGTTGGACGAGTTTGTGCACATGTCTGATTTGGAACATAAGATCAAGGATTGTCCAGTTCGCATTGAACAGATGCAAGCCCCAAAATAAAACTAAGCTCAAAATTAGAGAGTTAGGCAGCAGCCTTAGAGAGGTCAGTGACAGAGTAGAGGTGGTAATGCTTGACAGAGACAGAGAGCATCGAGTCAGGGTGCTAACTGAACTGATGCGAGACAACTTGCACTTGTCTATACGGTTAGATATAGGGAGAATTGTGATGTAGCCGATGTCATAGTAAGTACTTTTTCAATTAATTCTTTCAGTACTTTGATTTAATTGATATTGGTTCAAACCACTCGTATATCTCTTATTTGATGGCTGATAAATTGGGGATTGGGGTAGAAGAAACTGTGAGTGACATAACTGTACTCAGTCCTCTAGGATAGTATGTTTCTATAAACAAAATTTATAAGAGGTGTTTGCAAGAAATTCAAGGAGAGGTATTTTCGGAAGACTTGATGGAATTACCCTTCAGTGAATTTGATCTTATTTTGGTTATAGACTGGTTGGTGGAACATCAAGTCAGTTTGGACTATGCATCAAAGAGGGTTACCTTGAAGACTTATGTTGGAAAGGAGATAATGATGGTTGGGGAGCATAGAGATTACCCCTCTAATGTGATTTTTGCTCTAGCGGCTAAAAAGTTGGTGCGTAAGGGATGTGAAGCCTATTTCGCTTACATTTTGGATACGAAAGTTAGTGAATCAATTGTGGAGAACATTCATACAGTGAGGGATTTATTCGACATCTTTCCAGTGGAGTTTCTTGGATTACCTTCAAAACATAAGGTTGAATTTAGAATATATCTAGTGTTTGGGACAACTCCGATGTACATTGCTCCCTATCACATGGCATTGAAGTAGCTTATGGAACTTAAGGTGCAATTGCAAGAACTTTTGGATCATGGATTCATAAGGCTGAGTGTGTCACCTTGGGATGCTCTAGTTTTATTTGTAAATAAGAATGATGGATCGATGAGACTCTGCATTTATTATCGACAACTGAATAAGTTGATCACAAAGAACAAGTATCCTTTACCAAGGATAGATGATTTATTCAAATAGTTTAAAGGTGCTAAGGTGTTCTCTAAGATTGATCTAAGGTCCATATACTATCAGTTGAAGGTGAAGGAAATGGACATTCCTAAGACTAGATTTAGGACTCGGTATGGTCATTATGAGTTCCTAATGATTCCCTTCAGTCTTACAAATGCTCCAACTGCTTTTATGGACCTAATGAATCGATTTTTTTTAGCTTCATCCACAACATCTTGATCTACTCCAAGTTAGAAGCCAATCATGGTGAGCACTTGAGAGTGTTTCTATAGATTTTCTATGAGAACAAGCTTTATGCTAAACTGGGTAAGTGTAAGTTATGGCTACATAAAGTAATGTTTTTAGGTTACGTGGTATCAGCTGAGGGTATCCATGTCGATCCAAAGAAAATTAAAGCTATTTTGGACTGGAAACAACCTAGGAACATAAGCAAAATTAGGAGTTTCTTTGGTCTAGCTAGATATTATAGGAGGTTTGTGGAAGGAGTTTCCTTGATTGCACTTCCTATGACTATGTTGTTAAGGAAGAGTGCACCATTCAAGTGGACTAAGGATCAACAAGAAATTTTCGTAAAACTCAAGTTCGTGTTGACTGAAGTGCCCATTTTGATTCAGCCTAAGTCTGGGAAAGACTATGTGGTGTATAGTGATGCGTCTCATTCCGGTCTTGGTTGCATCTTGATGTAAGATGGTAAGGTTGTGGCCTATGCCTCAAGAAAACTTAAGCCACACAAACGTAATTACCCAACTCACGACCTCAAGCTAGTAGTTATTTTCTTCACCCTTAAGATTTGAAGGCATTATCTATATGGTGAGAAGTGTATCATTTACACAGATCACAATAACCTTAGGTATCTTCTTACTCAAAACGATTTGAACTTGAGGAAAAGAAGGTGGATAGAATTGCTCAAGGAGAGCATCATCTACGAAAGGCAAACTTTGCAGTTAATGCACTGAGTAGGAAGTTGATGACTAATTTTAGAATGATGTTCACTAAGTTGAGTTGAATGGTAATGGAGGTTTGCTTACAGGGTTGCAAGTGAGACCCACTTTAGTGGATAAGATTTGGTTGAAGCAGTCTCTCGATGCGTCTATTGCACTTCAGTTTAGATAGATTGATGAGGGTAAAACTACAAATTTTTGGCTTAATTCTGAAGGAGTTTTGTGTTTCTGAGGGAGATAATGTATGCCTGATGATCAAGATTTGAGAAAGTTTATTCTTCGGGTAGCGCATAGTAGCCCATACGCTATACATTATTGATGGCCTGGTTTTAAGCGCGAGGTAATTGAGTTTGTGAGTAAGTGTTTGACGTGCTAGCAAGTAAGGCTGAGCATCAATTTCCCTCTAGTTTATTACAACTTATTTAGATTCCTCAGTGGAAGTAGGGACATATGACCATGGACTTTGTTAGTGGGTTACCATTGACACCAACTAAGAAGGATTCAATTTGGGTAATTGTCGATAGACTGACTAAGTTGGCATAATTTTTGCCCATTTGTACTAATTATTCATTGCAGAAGTTGGTAAGGTTGTACATTTTCGAGATTGTGAGACTTCATGGAGTACCAATATTCATCATTTCTGATCGGAATCCTCGGTTTACATCTCAATTTTGGAAGAAGATACATGAGGCTCTAAGTACTTGATTGAACTTTAGCCCAACTTTTCACCCACAATCTGATGGATAGTCAGAACGAGTTATTTAGATCCTTAAGGATATGTTGAGGGGTTGCGTGATTGACTTTAGTGGTAGTTGGGAGGAGCATTTGCCACTAGCAGAGTTTGCATATAACAACAATTTTCACTTGAGCATTCAGATGGCTCCTTATGAAACACTGTACGATCGCAAATGTCATACACCTTTATGTTAGACTGAGTTGGTGGAAAAGAAGGTATTGGTTCTAGATTTGGTACAAGAGATTGAGAATGTTGTTACGCTGATTTAGGATCAATTGAGAGCAACATCCAATTGATAGAAATCTTATGCTAACTTGAAGAGGAAGGATATAGAATTCAGTGTTGGGGACTAAGTATTCTTTAAGGTATCACTATGGAAGAAAATATTTAGATTTGGCGGCAAGGACAAGTTGAGCTTAAGGTTTATTGGACATTACAGGATACTTAAAAGGATTAGACTAGTGGCTTATTAGCTAAACCTACCTCTGGAATTGGATCGTATTTATGACGTATTCCATGTTTCTATACTGAGGCGATATCGATCTAATCCATCTCACGTGGTTCCGATTAAAGAAGTTGAGGTGAGATTAGATTTGTCTCATGCAAAAGAACCAGTTTAGATTTTGGACCGAGAGGTTGAGGTGTTAAGGAAAAAGTAGATTCCCCTAGTTAAAGTCTTATGGTGAAATCATGGGACAATAGCAACCACTTAGGAACCTGAAGATGTGATGCGACGACAATATCCTTAACTATTTTGATAAGGTAAATTTCAAGGACAAAATTTATTTTAAGGAGGGTAGAGTTGTCACACCCCATATTTTTATTAATTATTTTGTCAATTCATGAACAAGCAAGTAAGTAGTCAAGTGGTAAAAAACGTAATTAAATTTCTAGAGATCCTAAGTTCCATTCCCCTCACCCATAATTTCTTTTTAGAATTTTTAGTATAATTAAATTCTCATGGTATATGATTTATGGCAAGATTGGTTATGCATGATATATAAATAAATCATGCCACTATTTTAATATTGAAATACAAATTGCATGTATGTTGATTATAAATACAATTTGCATGTTAAGCATATACTATGTAGATTACAAATTCGAATCGCATGTTAAGCATGCCCACTGAAAATATTGTTCACATGTCATATCACATGAATGGGGTTGGGATGATTATGAAAGGAGGAAGACTTTGGCAGTTTTACTGCAATATTGAGTGGTTTAACCACAACGTTATTGGGTGGCTTGACCACAACATAATTGAGTGGCTTGAAAACAATGCTATAGCCACAACGTTATTGAGTGGCTTGTCCACAACGTGCAACTTGACTGTAATATTAAGTAGCTTGTCAACATCATGGTATGTTATTAGATGGATGAGTTCTAGGGAACTCTTTATTGGTGTGTAGTGGAGATGGGTAGGAATCATTTTGTAAAAACTTGCACTGATTTCTGAAAAAGTTGCATCAACATTCTCATGCACCTTGCTATATGTGATATTATGTTGAAATATAAGTGTTGCTATATATATGAAATGTATGGCTTAAATACTGTTTCTTTTATGTTGAATTCACATTGGGATTTGAAAGCTCACCCCTTCAATTTCCTGTCTTTTTAGATAACTCACGAGGTTAGGACATAGGCTTGGCTACGGAGGAGTGCTCGGACATTTTACATATAAACTTCAAAACTTTATTATTTGATATTTTTGGGGCTGTTTAATTATTATTTACGAACTATGGTATGGGACATTATTTTTGGGATATTTTTGCATGGTTTGGTTTTAAACAATTATTGAAATGGTTTATGAAATCAGTACTGAAGACTAGATTTTCAACACAATTACATTTTCGATATGATGATTTTATTTCAATTTTAAGTATATGTTTTTACGAAACTTAAATCTTGTAACACCCCTTACTCGTGTTCGACACTGGAATAAGATACGAGGCATTACCAAAACATACACATGCAATCGTACAAAACCGAGACATAAATTTTACATCCAAATTAAACATTTCAATTTTCATCACTAAGTCCCTGATATGGACCTACAAGGCCCAATACATACTATGGAAGCGATATGGGACTAAATCGAGAACTTTGGAAAATGTTGGAAAATTTCTTAAAAATAGGGGCATATGCCCGTGTCCAAGGCCATGCCCTTCACACAACCATTCACATGCCACAGTTATCACATCAACATCATGCACTAATTCATCCATACACATATGCAAGCATGCTTATTCATGAATTGCATCATTTTAACTTATAACATAACTAATAATAGCTACATTAAATGGTCTTATACAACAAAGACCTTCAAATAGCATAGGCAAATATTTTAGGCCAACTCATAATAACATATAAACAATTAACCAAGTTCCTATACATGCCATAGACTTATAAATACTTGAAAACCTTTTTATATCGACCAATAGCTTGATAGTGTGATTGAGTCTCCGGCGACCTCCAACTCAAGCTAGCATCTATGACACTATAGGAAAAAGGAAAGGAAGGGAGTAAGCATTATAGCTTAGTAAGTAAGTATGCAAATAATAAGTAATTTATTAACATGCTTTTATAAATCTTCACAATATATTTTCAAAATGATACAATCATTACTACACATAGATCCACTATTTACCCAAGTTCAAAACAAGCTATCTATTCGAGTCACAGTCACTAAATTATTTATATCTAGAGCTACGAAAATCCAAATTAAGATTTGCTAATTTTCATTGAAACTAGACTCACATATATTATTACCATAAAATTTTCATAATTTTTGGTTTAGCCAATAAGTACTGTTTATTCTTTAAATTCACCCTTATTTTGCTATTCGACAGTTCTAACCCCTCTTCACTAAAAATTAATTATCTCCTCATACAGGACTCAGATGATTTTTCAGATTGTTTATTTTAAAAATAGACTCATTAAGGATTTTAAGCATATAAATTATAACCCATGATTATTTTTTTACTATTTTTAATGATTTTATCAATTAAGAACATGGGATTCCGAAATCATTCTGACCCTATCTCACTAAAACTCAAATATCTCATACTATGAAATTATTTTTCTTAACCATTTCTTTTATGTGAAAATAGACTAAATAAGATTTAATTTTATATCTTATTCAATCTCTAATTCGATATTTAACATTTTTGGTGATTTTTCAAAGTCATACAATTGCTACTGTTCAAAACTATTTTATTGCTAATTTTACTCTTTCATAAATTTCTTTGTATTAACTTTCATAGTAACACTTACCCATATCAACATTAACAAAGTTCGATCACATATCAAGCATATTGCTCATAAGTTTGCACACACAAACCTACACTTATTCATCACTTAGTCATATTCGTTTACACTTAGTCATTTCTCGTTGAATACATCAGAGTATTTATGGATACCTCGAGATATTTCACATAGTGCCGTGCTTGTAGCCAGAGGTACTTCATTTCAAAAAGTTTCATGTAACGCCCTGATTTTCGGGATTTTTTGGGTTTTGTGAATTTTTAGTGAAATTTTAAAATTTTGGTGTTCTGAAGGTTGAAAATGTATGTACATGTGTTAGTGGGCCTTTAGAAGGCCCAAGCTTAAGTTAAAACCCGGTAAAATCTTAAGTTGGATTTTCAAGTGAAAGGGGACTTGGTTAAGTGGGCCTTTAAGAAAAATCGTGTAAAATATGTCACAAAGGGAGCCTTGGTAGAGTGGCAAGGTGGCGCCACTAAGCTCCTAAAAAAGTGGCGCCTAAGTGGATATGCAAGGACAAGGGTTCGAGTTACAAGGTAAGCATAGTGTTTTTTTAATTTTTAAAGCATGAGCCTAATTTAAGTGGGAATTCGGCAAGGGGCTTCAGGGACTTGGGCCGATTGTTTTAGGGGAATTATTAGGGTTTTGTCTTTTTCTATTTTCTGTCATGAGAGTTAGGGTTAGCCACCTTAGGTGTTATTATTCTCTTTTCAGTCAAAAAAGTCGAAATTGGCCTCCCTAAGAGTATCTAGCCGATTTCTTCTTCTTCTTCCTCTCTATCATTGCTTTTCTTCTTTTCTTTTTACTCTGTTGATCTTCCCCTTAGCCGAACACTCTATCATACTTAGATCTACAATTTCTTTCGATTCTATCCCTCCAAAAATAGCCATAGCCGATTGCTCAAAGTGCTAGAAATCCGGAAAACTGCTTTCTTTTTTGCCAATTTCTTGTAAGCCGAATTACCCCTATTCCTTTCACTTGTTGTGGCCGATTACTACATTCCCTTGAGCCACTTCATTGTCGACACCATCACCCAAACTCACAGCTCAAATCGCCATCTTCTTCTCTAGTTGAAAAGCCGAAATCATCATTAGTGTAGGGAGATAGCCGAAAATTTCAGATCTCATAGTTAAGGGTTCTACTAACGTTCAAGGGGCAGATTTGCATCAGATCTGTGTAGGAATCGAAGAGAAACCATTGGTAAGTGTTTAATACCTCAGATCTGTTCAATATTTCATGTGTTGGAAAAGCCGAAAGTCCCTAAAGTTGGGGACTTTGCCGATTTGGACTTTTAGTAAATCAAGTGGTGTTTTTCTTTGTTCTTTGAGGGATAGTTGCGAAGGAGGCGAGCAAGTGAG
Organism: Gossypium stocksii; assembly: GCA_020496765.1. Classification (NCBI taxonomy): domain Eukaryota; kingdom Viridiplantae; phylum Streptophyta; class Magnoliopsida; order Malvales; family Malvaceae; genus Gossypium; species Gossypium stocksii. The sequence continues at coordinate 41,474,374 of CM035623.1, forward strand.
GCAGTAAAGGGATCGGAATCATCAGATCTAGATCTAAAGCGATCTAAATCGGTAAAGGTAAGATTTTTAGGCCATTAAGGGGTATGGCCGAATGTGGTAAAGGATTGTAGCTTTGGTTTTTCGTAGATCTATTGATTAATCAATTAGATTTTAGGTTGTAGGAACTGTCGCATAGGAGATCTCGTTGGTGAAACCGCAAAACAGGTGTGTGATTCTGAACCCCTTCATTGTGCATGTTGGCAAATGCCGAAAAGCCGAAATGCCGAAGATTGGGCATTTCGAGGGCTTGTGAGAGTGCGAACACTCACAAGTTGGTAGGGAAACTTTGGATATGAAATCGGTACTGAAGGGGGAGTTAGCCACGAAATTTTGGGCGTTACGGTAAGTTGGGGCCTCGGTGGGCCGAGTATGGGCCCAATGGGCAATTTGGGCCCATTTAGGTAAAAATGGGTTTAAGGGTAATAAAATGAACTGTAGGCGTAAGAACAGCTAAAACAAGGTAACTAAATATGAAATTTGGACTAAACGGGCCTAATGGGCTAATTGACGAAATAGAGCTCATTAGGGGTTTTAGGGCTTAAGAGCTAAAACAATTAAACTGTGTTAACTGAATTTCTGTAACGACTATGGGATTAGTAGAGACTGTAATAAGCATAAAAACTGTAATATGAGAGCAAAATTACTGAAATACCCTTAGGGTGAGAAATTACCGTTTTGCCCTTAGGTAGAAAATTACCGTTATACCCCTAGGGCTAAAAACCGACTGAATTGTTTGACATGACTATTATTGTTACTGCATATCATGATGTATGTATGTTTGATGCATGGGGTTTGGGTTTGATATTGGAGGAAGTGTGAGTGGCACTGCCACGTTACTGAAAGGGGCTATGCCTCGTATTGTTACTGAATGGGGCTTTGCCTCGTATACTGTTTATCTGAGCAGCCCTGCTGCAACTGTGGTGTGTGGGCTGGGTGGGTCGAGTTATTCCCCACATGGTGTGTTGGCTGGTACGGGTGGTGTGTAGCGGTTGGTGGGTTGAGTAGTCTCCCCAATTGGGTTGCATTCATACTGTTATACTGTACTGTACTATTATGGGCCTATGGGCCAAACTGTTATCTGAATAGGGCTTTGGCCCAGTATCTGTAATCTGAATAGGGCTTCGGCCCAGTATTTGACTGAAACTGGCTAGGGCTCAGGTCTAGTGGGCTCGAGCCGATGTGGGCTTTGGATGGGTTCTGCACACACTGAGTTTTCCCAAACTCACCCCTCTCTTTCCATCCTTGCAGGTGAGCCCTAGATCGTGACTTGGTTGCTTGGAGGGATTCAGAGTGGCCACGAAGACCGAACTCGTATTTTAATTGGTTTATTAATTTAATTATTTTTACTATTGGTTTTATTTTGCTATGGGTTGTAATAAGGCCACTTTATCTGTTTTTACTTGGGACTTTCAACTATTCTATTTCATCCATAATTACGCACTGTTTTCGAAAATTAAACAAATGTTTTCTTAACGAACCTGTTATTACAAGAGACTAAGTAAGATAATAAGGTTAAAGTGAACCGCTTAACAAATGAAATAGAGATTAAGTTGAGTCGTTATTAAAACAGGGATTTTCAAAATAGAAAATCAAGCGTTGCTTTCCAAAACACACCATCGGACTTAGTAAATAAGGCGGCGTAGGATAGTATAGGTGATGTAGCCCACCGGACATGGCCATAACGTCTGGGCCGGGTTCGGGGTGTTACATTTAGTGGTATCAGAGCCTGGTTGCAACAACTCGGCTGTGGATCGGGTCCAAAAAGGGGTTTTCAAAATTTTTAAGCTCATAAAAGGTATTTTTGAAAACCAGATTTTCTGAAAGAATTTTTGTTTTCGAAGTGATTTCTTTTAACTTGTCTTTTCTAAAATATGTTTAAAAAATTATTTTTAGGTCTAAGATTTTATTGAAATCTGGTACTTCGAGAGGTGGCACACTGAATCCCCGGCACCAAGTTGTAAGTATTTTCTGCCTTAACTTCTATACTGTACTGAAAATAAAGCTGTAGATAGTACTGAGCCTTGGATGTGATACTATAGGTGAGGTAGTATTAAGGCCATAAAACTGAAACTGTAGGGTAAACTAAACCCTAGGAAACTGAGACAGTAGCTAGGCTACGATTGCGCGAACACAAACTCTGAAATTTTATCTGTTCATAAGATATTCTGTAATAAACAACTGAAACATTAACTGATGGCATAAAATTCGTAAAACAGATAGTCGATATAAGTACAAGAGCTACTCGGGGACGAGGCCGTGGACGAGGCCGAGTTAGTGCGCAAGCTGGATCATCGTCTTCTGAGCATAGGCCAGCAGGAGAGGCACGACCACCAGTGGAGGAAAATGGGCCGTATGATCGGGCCGCAGGGGACGACGCCTTATCCCAGGCCATGCTGAGAATTCTGGAAAGGGTGGCCGGAGCTAATGTTGGGCCTGTGAATAGGGGGTCCATTTCTGAGCGACTCCGGGCCAATGGAGCGGAAATTTTTAGGGGCATATCTGGAGTGGCCCCAAATGTGGCTGAGTACTGGTTGGAAGCCACAGAGCGAATTATGGACGATTTGGACTGCTCAGTGGAGCAGAAGCTGAAAGGAGCGGTATCGTTGCTGAGGGACGAGGCATATCAATAGTGGATCACCGTAAGAGAGGGTACCCCAGCTGAGAGGGTAACTTGGGAATTGTTCAAGCAGTCTTTCAAGGCCAAATATGTTGGGGCTAGTTATGTGGATGCACGAAGGAATGAGTTTCTGAACCTGACCCAGGGTAGTAAGACTGTGGCTGAATATGAGGCAGAATTTCTGCGATTAAGCTGGTATGCTAGTGGCATTGTTTCCACCGAGTATGAGCGTAGTGTTCGGTTCGAGGATGGCCTCAGAGATGAGCTGAGAGTATTGATAGCGCCGCAGAGGGAGCGCGACTTTGCTGCACTGGTGGAGAAGGCTAAGATAGCCGAGGAAGTGAAGCAAGCTGAAAGGCGGAATCGCGATAGGGATTGCAACCATTTTAAAAGAGACTCTGGAGTATCGGGAGCTGCAAACCGGAATTTTAAGAGGGCTAGAGTAGAAGAACCAGTGCGAGCTATGCCAGTGAATGTTGTTAGACCACAGGCTTGTGGAGACTGTGGCAGAGTTCATCGAGGAGAATGCTGGAAACGCAGTGGAGCTTGTTTTCGTTGTGGGTCTAAGGACCATCAGGTTAAGGACTGCCCACAGAAGCCAGCTAAGGCTCAAGCTGTTGATCAGAGAGTTGCTCAGCCTGCGCGTGGGGGACTGGCACCGCCAAGGGGCCGTGGTTAATGTAGAGGAGGCAACGGTAATGGACGTGGTCGTGGAGCACCTGGCAGGGGTGCTGGAAATGCTGAGGCTCGTCAGCCAGCCTTAGTGTATGCTGCTCGCCGCCGCGAGGAGGGTGATGCACCTGATGTTATAACTGGTACGTTTTTAATAGATCATACACCATATACTGCTTTAATTGATGTGGGTTCGACTCATTCGTATGTTGCTTGTGAAATTTCTGGGTCGTTGGGTGTGCATTCTGAGGAGACTGTGAGTGGGGTAACTGTGATTAGTCCTTTAGGTCACTCTGTTATGGTAGATAAACTCTTTAGAGATGTGCCTTTAGAGACTCAAGGTAGGATCTTTCTGGGAGACTTGATGGAGTTACCTTTTGGAGAATTTGACTTGATTCTGGGCATGGACTGGTTAACCAAGCACAAGGCAACGTTGGATTGCGCGGCCAAAAGAATGGTATTAAGAACAACCGAAGGCGAGGAGGTGATGGTTATTGGTGAACGAAGGGACTATTTGTCCAATGTGGTTTCTGCCTTAAGGGCTGAAAGGTTGATGCGCAAAGGTTGTGAAGCATACTTAGCGTTTGTAAGTCAAACTGAACCCGAAGGGGTGACCGTGGAGACAGTGAGGACTGTTAATGAATTTCAAGATGTATTTCCTGAGGAGCTACCTGGACTACCTCCTAACCGAGAAGTGGAATTTGGGATTGATCTGTTGCCTGGAACAGCTCCAGTGTCCATTGCGCCTTACAGAATGGCACCAAAGGAGCTAGTGGAATTGAAAGCCCAGATTCAAGAGTTGTTAGATAGGGGCTTCATTAGACCGAGTGTGTCTCCGTGGGGAGCACCGGTGCTGTTTGTGAAAAAGAAGGACGGTACGATGCGTATGTGTATCGATTATCGCCAGTTGAACAAACTGACGATAAAGAATAAGTATCCTCTGCCAAGAATCGACGATCTATTTGACCAGCTTAAAGGAGCTTCAGTGTTTTCCAAGATCGACCTTCGATCTGGGTATCATCAGTTAAGGGTAAAAGAGGTGGATGTGCATAAGACAGCATTCAGAACTCGTTATGGTCACTACGAGTTCTTGGTTATGCCCTTTGGATTGACGAATGCACCAGCAACTTTTATGGATTTAATGAACCGAGTCTTTCAGCCGTACTTGGATCGTTTTGTGGTCGTCTTTATTGACGATATATTGGTGTATTCGGAAACAGAGAAGAAGCATGATGAGCATCTTCGAATCGTTCTGCGGACTCTAAGAGAAAAGCAATTGTATGCGAAATTTAGTAAGTGCGAATTCTGGCTTCGAGAAGTGACTTTTCTGGGTCATGTTGTTTCTGCTAAGGGAATTAGGGTAGATCCTCGCAAGATTGAGGCAGTTCTGGATTGGAAGCCGCCTAGGACGGTGACAGAAATTCGTAGTTTTCTGGGTTTGGCAGGCTATTATAGAAGGTTTGTTGAGGGGTTCTCTATCATCGCGGCTCCATTAACGAAATTGTTAAGGAAGGGAGTACCCTTTAATTGGACTGAGAGGCAGCAAGAAGCTTTCGACAACCTGAAAAAGGTGTTGACCGAGGCGCCAGTGTTGATTCAGCCGGAATCTGGGAAGGACTTTACGGTTTATAGCGATGCATCGCAGTGGGATTAGGTTGTGTACTGATGCAAGAGGGTAAGGTGGTTGCCTATGTTTCGCGACAGCTTAAGCCTCACGAGGTGAATTACCCTATGCATGATTTGGAGTTGGCAGCGGTGGTATTTGCATTGAAAATCTGGACACACTACCTTTATGGGGAAAAGTGTATTATATACACTGACCACAAAAGTCTCAAATATCTGTTAACTCAGAAGGAGTTGAACCTTAGGCAACGGAGATGGATAGAGTTGCTTAAGGACTATGACTGTTCGATTGAGTATCACCCTGGCAAGGCTAATGTTGTGGCTGATGCACTGAGCCGAAGGACTGTTACTGAGTTAAAGGCGATGTTCGCTCGTTTAAGTTTGTATGATGATGGGAGTTTGCTGGCCGAACTACAAGTGAGACCGACTTGGACCGAGAGGATTAAAGAATTGCAGTGGAAGGATGATTCGTTGACTCCTCGATTTCAACAAGTCAAGGAGGGTAAGAGTGAGGATTTTGGACTGAATTCTGATGGAGTCCTATGCTTTCGAGGAAAAGTCTGTATTCCTAAGTATTCTGACTTGAGGAAGTTGATATTGAGTGAGGCTCATGGTGGAGCCTATGCTATGCACCCTGGAGGTAATAAGTTGTATAGGGATTTGCGAGAAGGGTACTGGTGGCCTGGACTTAAGCGAGAGGTGACTGATTTCGTTGGGAAATGTTTGACGTGTCAGCAAGTTAAAGCTAAGCACCAACTGCCGTCTGGATTGTTGCAGCCAGTAAAGATTCCGCAGTGGAAATGGGAAAGAGTAACGATGGATTTTGTGAGTGGCTTGCCTTTGACACCTTCAAAGAAGGACTCTGTTTGGGTAGTTGTGGATAGATTGACGAAGTCTGCTCATTTTATACCAGTTAGAACTGATTACTCACTTCAGAAGTTGGCCAAGCTGTATGTAGCAGAGATAGTGCGTTTGCATGGGGTGCCAGTTTCGATAATTTCTGATCGAGATCCTAGATTTACATCTCGATTCTGGAAGAAGTTGCATGAGGCGTTAGGTACGCGATTGGACTTCAGTACTACATTTCACCCTCAGACAGATGGTCAGTCTGAAAGGGTCATTCAAGTGTTGGAAGACATGTTAAGAGGATGTATCATTGATTTTCGTGGTAGTTGGGAAGATTATTTACCGTTGGCAGAATTTGCATACAACAACAGTTATCAAGCAAGTATTCAGATGGCTCCATATGAGGCACTTTATGGACGGAGATGTCGCACCCCTACTTGTTGGACAGAATTGGGAGAACGTAGAGTTCTTGGACCAGAGCTGGTAGCAGATACCGAAAGTAAAGTTAAGCTGATTTGAGATCGGTTAAAGGAGGCGTCTGATCGGCAGAAGTCATATGCTGACCTTAAGCGTAAGGAGATTGAGTTCGCTGTTGGGGATATGGCGTTCCTAAAGGTGTCGCCGTGGAAGAAGATCTTGAGATTTGGTAAAAAGGGCAAGCTAAGTCCGCGGTTTATTGGGCCTTATCGGATTCTTAAGCGGATTGGGCCAGTAGCCTATCAGTTGGAGTTGCCACCAGAGTTGGATCGTATCCATGACGTTTTTCACGTGTCTATGCTAAGACGGTATCGATCGGACCCTTCGCATATTGTACCAGTAGAGGAGATTACAGTAAATGCTGATTTGACTTTCGAGGAGGAACCTGTGGAGATCTTAGATCGTGATGTCAAAGTCTTAAGGAGGAAGTCTGTTCCTTTGGTAAAGGTGCTATGGCGTAATCATGGTAGAGAAGAAGCTACTTGGGAGCCAGAGGAGACTATGCGTCAACAATACCCTCAGTTATTTGGATCAGGTAAATTTCGTGGACAAAATTTCTTTAAGGGGGTAGAGTTGTAACGCCCTGATTTTCGGGATTTTTCGGGTTTTGTGAATTTTTAGTGAAATTTTAAAATTTTGGTGTTCTGAAGGTTGAAAATGTATGTACATGTGTTAGTGGGCCTTTAGAAGGCCCAAGCTTAAGTTAAAACCCGGTAAAATCTTAAGTTGGATTTTCAAGTGAAAGGGGACTTGGTTAAGTGGGCCTTTAAGAAAAATCGTGTAAAATATGTCACAAAGGGAGCCTTGGTAGAGTGGCAAGGTGGCGCCACTAAGCTCCTAAAAAAGTGGCGCCTAAGTGGATATGCAAGGACAAGGGTTCGAGTTACAAGGTAAGCATAGTGTTTTTTTAATTTTTAAAGCATGAGCCTAATTTAAGTGGGAATTCGGCAAGGGGCTTCAGGGACTTGGGCCGATTGTTTTAGGGGAATTATTAGGGTTTTGTCTTTTTCTATTTTCTGTCATGAGAGTTAGGGTTAGCCACCTTAGGTGTTATTATTCTCTTTTCAGTCAAAAAAGTCGAAATTGGCCTCCCTAAGAGTATCTAGCCGATTTCTTCTTCTTCTTCCTCTCTATCATTGCTTTTCTTCTTTTCTTTTTACTCTGTTGATCTTCCCCTTAGCCGAACACTCTATCATACTCAGATCTGCAATTTCTTTCGATTCTATCCCTCCAAAAATAGCCATAGCCGATTGCTCAAAGTGCTAGAAATCCGGAAAACTGCTTTCTTTTTTGCCAATTTCTTGTAAGCCGAATTACCCCTATTCCTTTCACTTGTTGTGGCCGATTACTACATTCCCTTGAGCCACTTCATTGTCGACACCATCACCCAAACTCACAGCTCAAATCGCCATCTTCTTCTCTAGTTGAAAAGCCGAAATCACCATTAGTGTAGGGAGATAGCCGAAAATTTCAGATCTCATAGTTAAGGGTTCTACTAACGTTCAAGGGGCAGATTTGCATCAGATCTGTGTAGGAATCGAAGAGAAACCATTGGTAAGTGTTTAATACCTCAGATCTGTTCAATATTTCATGTGTTGGAAAAGCCGAAAGTCCCTAAAGTTGGGGACTTTGCCGATTTGGACTTTTAGTAAATCAAGTGGTGTTTTTCTTTGTTCTTTGAGGGATAGTTGCGAAGGAGGCGAGCAAGTGAGGCAGTAAAGGGATCGGAATCATCAGATCTAGATCTAAAGCGATCTAAATCGGTAAAGGTAAGATTTTTAGGCCATTAAGGGGTATGGCCGAATGTGGTAAAGGATTGTAGCTTTGGTTTTTCGTAGATCTATTGATTAATCAATTAGATTTTAGGTTGTAGGAACTGTCGCATAGGAGATCTCGTTGGTGAAACCGCAAAACAGGTGTGTGATTCTGAACCCCTTCATTGTGCATGTTGGCAAATGCCGAAAAGCCGAAATGCCGAAGATTGGGCATTTCAAGGGCTTGTGAGAGTGCGAACACTCACAAGTTGGTAGGGAAACTTTGGATATGAAATCGGTACTGAAGGGGGAGTTAGCCACGAAATTTTGGGCGTTACGGTAAGTTGGGGCCTCGGTGGGCCGAGTATGGGCCCAATGGGCAATTTGGGCCCATTTAGGTAAAAATGGGTTTAAGGGTAATAAAATGAACTGTAGGCGTAAGAACAGCTAAAACAAGGTAACTAAATATGAAATTTGGACTAAACGGGCCTAATGGGCTAATTGACGAAATAGGGCTCATTAGGGGTTTTAGGGCTTAAGAGCTAAAACAATTAAACTGTGTTAACCGAATTTCTGTAACGACTATGGGATTAGTAGAGACTGTAATAAGCATAAAAACTGTAATATGAGAGCAAAATTACTGAAATACCCTTAGGGTGAGAAATTACCGTTTTGCCCTTAGGTAGAAAATTACCGTTATACCCCTAGGGCTAAAAACCGACTGAATTGTTTGACATGACTATTATTGTTACTGCATATCATGATGTATGTATGTTTGATGCATGGGGTTTGGGTTTGATATTGGAGGAAGTGTGAGTGGCACTGCCACGTTACTGAAAGGGGCTATGCCTCGTATTGTTACTGAATGGGGCTTTGCCTCGTATACTGTTTATCTGAGCAGCCCTGCTGCAACTGTGGTGTGTGGGCTGGGTGGGTCGAGTTATTCCCCACATGGTGTGTTGGCTGGTACGGGTGGTGTGTAGCGGTTGGTGGGTTGAGTAGTCTCCCCAATTGGGTTGCATTCATACTGTTATACTGTACTGTACTATTATGGGCCTATGGGCCAAACTGTTATTTGAATAGGGCTTTGGCCCAGTATCTGTAATCTGAATAGGGCTTCGGCCCAGTATTTGACTGAAACTGGCTAGGGCTCAGGTCTAGTGGGCTCGAGCCGATGTGGGCTTTGGATGGGTTCTGCACACACTGAGTTTTCCCAAACTCACCCCTCTCTTTCCATCCTTGCAGGTGAGCCCTAGATCGTGACTTGGTTGCTGGGAGGGATTCAGAGTGGCCACGAAGACCGAACTCGTATTTTAATTGGTTTATTAATTTAATTATTTTTACTATTGGTTTTATTTTGCTATGGGTTGTAATAAGGCCACTTTATCTGTTTTTACTTGGGACTTTCAACTATTCTATTTCATCCATAATTACGCACTGTTTTCGAAAATTAAACAAATGTTTTCTTAACGAACCTGTTATTACAAGAGACTAAGTAAGATAATAAGGTTAAAGTGAACCGCTTAACAAATGAAATAGAGATTAAGTTGAGTAGTTATTAAAACAGGGATTTTCAAAATAGAAAATCAAGCGTTGCTTTCCAAAACACACCATCGGACTTAGTAAATAAGGCGGCGTAGGATAGTATAGGTGATGTAGCCCACCGGACATGGCCATAACGTCTGGGCCGGGTTCGGGGTGTTACATTTCACATAGGCTCGTTCTTGAGCTAATCACATTTAACATAATGCCATGGACTTATTTCACTTAGCACAATACCATGGACTTATTTCACTTAGGTGCCATGGATTTATTTCACTTAGCAGAATGCCATGGACTTATTTCACTTAGGTGCCATGGACTTGTTTCACTTAACACAATATCATGGACTTATTTCACTTAAGTGCCATGGATTTATTTCACTTAGCACAATGCTGTGGACTTATTTCACTTAGATCCTTAGTGGCATGTCACTTGTATCCATTTATATTCCTAAGGTTCAACCGGGAAATTTCTCACTTATTGCCACTTTGCTGAATACGTCAAATAGTCATTCAATATTCAGCCATACATTATAAAATATATAAAAATATTAAAACGTAAATAAAATGATGCATTATTTACATACAAACTTACCTTGATACCAAAAATGGTGAAAAAATGACCTAACCGTCAAATACTTGTTTTTCCCTAATTCTAGGCCCGAATCTCATTTTTCGTGATCTATAATATCAAAATTTAGCTCACTTATTGTCACATTATTCAATGTGACCCAAAAATCATATTATGGTAAAATCACATTTTTGCCCCTAAACTTTCACATATTTATATTTTTGCCCTTAGGCTCGTAAAATAGTTTTTATTCAATTTCTTTACATTTTAGGCCTATCCGAACCATTTTCATAACTATAGTAGTCCAAAATTTGCATTGATTCACACACCTACACACATACAACTTGTTACAAACTAGTCCTTTTAGGCATTTTCACCGAAAATCACTTAGTAAAAATCGTTTCTCTAACCATAAACATGCATTTTCTACCCTTAACCAAAAAAATACACACATATTCATCATGGGTCAGAACCCTAAACTTTAACCATATCTCAAATTAGTGGTAGAAATAGATAGATCTTGTTACGATGATTTTAAAAACATAAAAATCATTAAAAAAGGCGCTAGAACAGACTTACAATCGAGCTTGGAAGCTTGAAAAACCCTAGCTATGTCTTCTCCATGCAAGTTTCGGCCATGGGGTAGAAGATGAGGAAAAATTGGCTTTTAATTTGATTTTTAATTCATTAATCACTAAATGACCAAAATACCCCTAACTTAAAAATATTCTATTTCACCCATTTCATGTCTATTTTTGTCCAAAAAAATTAACCAATGGCCTAATTGACATTTAAGAACCTCCAAGTTAAAATTTCATAACAATTGGACACCTCTAACATGTAGAAGTCAACTTTTGCACTTTTTACAATTTAGTCCTTTTGACTAAATTGAGTGCCCAAAGGTCAAAATTTTTGAATGAAATTTTCACAAAATCATTCCGTGAAATAGTAGACCATAAAAATACAATAAAAATAAAATTTTCCTTGTCCAATTTGTGATCCCAAAACCACTGTTCCGACCAGGCCCAAGTTTAGACTATTACAAATATATTTATTTAATTACTCAAAAATTTTTGAAATGTATCAAACGATGATTTTTAATAAACAAATAAAATTTTTTCAATTTTTTCCTGCATTATTTTTTTTAAAATTAAGATGTTTTCTTTAAATACTCAATCTTGGTCTTTTTAAAACTAATTAATTTCTGATAATATTTTTCTAAGGAAATTCAAAGAAAATACTTCAGATTTTCTCAAACAAAATGTTGCTTTTAAAAGGATAATGAATTCTAAACAAAAATAGTTAAACATTTTCTATTCCATCATCATGGCCAATGTGATTTTCAAGATTCGACGATAATGTCTAGGCAGTGTTTAGGGAGTTACAAGAATGATACAGTGGACTAGACCTAAGATGAATTAATTCTGAATTTTTTTGTGAATTAACTCACTTGAGATGTTCATGGTGTGATTTAACTAAATCCTAAGTTAGTCATTGACCATGTGCATGTAACTCAAGAGCTTTAATATAAGTCGAGGCTTATGCTCTAAATATGATCGAGCCCATAGCTAGTATGCTGGGTACATGACTTGTGCATGACATGACTTTACTAGTAACAATGAAATTTAATGCTTGATTAAAGAGATAATGATATCCTTTCATTGGCATTGTATGAATTGATAAATATGAAATGTGGCCACGGGTTGCTTGTTCTCGAACGAGAAATTATCACAATCATTTGATGACAGTGGTCATATTAATCATTAAGAACACGTAATGGTGACAATGATATAAAATAAGATTGTATTGAGTGAACAAATTTAACTCAAAGGAATCAAATATATTATATAAGGGTAACAAACACATGACAAGGTCATTAGACAAAGCAGTTGGATGAATTGCTTTCATAAATAGTATACGATAAGGAATTTTCAATCATGGTACTTTTGGTGGGCTGACTCAATGATTAAGTAAATTGTAAATTATCGAAATGATGCTTCTGGACATAATTTTAATTACTCAAGTCTAATTGTATATGTTTGATTGGTTCCTTCTCTAGCTTAATAAAAGCTCTATCAGGCTGCACTTGAATTTGAAGAAAATTCTACGACTTTGGAAATAATTTAATTGAGTCGATTTATTCGATGTGGAATTAAATTAGGCAGTCGTGAGAATTGTTTAACTAGAGAATTTGATTAAATAATTTATTAAAAAATTAATTTGGAAAATCTAAGTGATTTTTGGGAAAATTTAATTTTCATCAAATTAATTAAAATTATATGATATTTTTGAAAATTAATGTAACAACCTGAACTTGGGCCTAGTCAGAACAGTGGTTTCGGGACCACAAATCCGACGAGGAAAAATTTATTTTTATTATATTTTTATGGTCTACAATTTCACGGAATGATTTTGTGAAAATTTTGTTCAAAAATTTCGACGTTTGGGCACTCAATTTAGTCAAAAGGACTAAATAGTAAAAAAGTTCAAAAGCTGAGTTCTACATGTTAGAGGTGTCCAATTGTTTTGAAATTTTAAATTGGAGGTCCTTAAATGGTAATTAGACCATTGGTTAATTTGTTGGACAAAAATAGACATGAAATAGGTGAAATAGAATATTTTTAAGTTAGGGGCATTTTGGTCATTTAGTGATTAAATGATTAAATAAACAAAATTAAAAGCCAATTTTTGTCCATCTTCAACCCCATGGCCGAATTTCATAAGGGGAAACCATGGCTAGGGTTTTCAAGCTTCCAAGCTCGATTGTAAGTCTGTTCTAGTCTCGTTTTTAATGATTTTTACGTTTTTGAAATCCTTGTAACAAGATCTATCTATTTCTACCCCTAATTTTAGACATGGTTAAAGTCTAGGGTTTTGACCCATGATGAATATGTGTGTATTTTTGTGTTTAATGGTAGAAAGTGCATGTTTATGGTTAGAGAAATGACTTTGACTAAGTGATTTTCGGTGAAAATGCCTAAAAAGACTAATTTGTAAAAGTTATAAAATGTGTCATAAAAGTGTGTTTTAATGGAAATTTGTGGGCTGTTATAGTTATGAAAATGGTTCATCTAGGCTTAAAGTACAAAGAAATTGAATGAAAATCATTTTACGAGCCTAGGGGTAAAATTGTAAATATGCGAAACTTTAGGGGAAAAAATGTAATTTTGCCATGATATGATTTTTGGGTCACATTGAATAATGTGACTAATAAATAAATTAAATGTGATATTATAGATCAAGGAAAACGAGGTTTGGAGCTAGAACGAGGGAAAAACGAGAAATTGACGAATAAGTCCTTTTCACCGGTTGTGCTACCGAGGTAAGTTTGTATGTAAATAATGCATCATTTTTACTTACGTTTTTATGTTTTGATATATTTTATGAGATGTGGTTGAATATTGAATGAAATTGACAAGGTATCGAAATGTGAGAAATTTCCCAATTGAACCCTAGGAATAGAATAGGATACAAGTGACATGTTACTAGGGACCTCTGTGAAATCTATGTGAAATTGTGACTAAGTGAATCTGGGTGCTGGTCTTCTGTTCCACCAGTGGCTGGGTATACCGGCATGTGTTGCGGATGCTTGACAGCTTGTGTGAGTAGCACTGAGTAGTAACAAATGACTGACAGCTTGTGTGAGCAAGCCCGTGAAAGTAAATTGCTCGAGAACGAGCCTCTGTGTGAAAAGCGATGTGAAGTAGCTTTGGTTACAAGTGTGGCATTTATATGCAAACTTCCGATGTAGCCATTAATATTCCGATGTGTTCAACGGGAAAAATGGCTAAGTGTAATTGAATGTGATTATGTGATGAACAAGTGCAGGTACATGTGTATATATATATATATTCATGAGCAATGTGCTCGATATGTGATCGAACTTTGGTAAGGTTGATGTGAAGTAAGTGTTACAATGAAGACTTGTAAATATTTGATAATGACTAGTTATTGGAATGGCTAACTATGTATATACTTTAGTGTTATATGTGTGTAAATGAAAATTAATAAAGGAAACATGAAAGAGTAAAATTAGCAATATAACAGTTTGGGCAGCATCAATTGTATCACTTTGAAAAATCACCAAAAATGGTGGAAATTGAATTAGAGGTTTAATAAGATATGAAATTGAAGCTTATTGAGTCTATTTTCATATAAAAAGGAATGGTGTAAGCAAAAGAATTTCATATTCTGAGATATTTGAATTCTTGTGAGACAGAGTCAAAATGATTCTGGATCTCAGGTTCTGAATTTGAAAACTCATTAAAAATTTTACAAAAATAATTATGGGTTATAATTGATATTCTTAAAATCCTTAATGATTCTATTTTCAAAAGAAACAAATGAGAACATCATCTGGATTCCGTACGAGGAGATAATTAATTTTTAGTGAAAAGGGGTCAGAACTATCAGAAAGCAAAATAGGGGTGACTTTAATGAATAAACTGTACTTATTAGATAAACCAAAAATTTTTAAAATTTTATGGTAAGAAGATATATGAGCCTAGTTTCAGGGAAAATTAGCAGATCTTAATTTGGAGTTTTGTAACTTAGGATATAAATAATTTAGTGACTAGGACTTGAGTAGACAGCTTGATATGAACATGAGTAAATTGTGGAACTATGTGCAATTATGATTGTATTATCTTGAGAACATATTATGAGGATTGATAAAAGCTTGTTAATAAATTGCTTATTATTTACATACCAACTTACTAAGCTATACAGCTTACCCCTTTCCTTTTCTTTTCCTTTAGTGTCACAGATACTAGCTTGGGTTGGAGATCGTTAGAGATTCTATCATACTATCAAGCTATTGATCGGTATCAATGTTTTCAAGTATTTTAAGTTTATGGCATGTATAGGGACTCAGTCATTTTGTGTATGAGTTGTTATGTTTTGGCCAAATGTATTGACTTGTAATGGTTAAAGGTTTGATTTATGTGTAACCATGTAACTTGACTTATATTGGCTAATTGGATGTAAGCCTATATATACATTATTTATGTGCCAATGCCTTGTGATGTAAGTTGTGTTTGCATGATACATGATGAGTTGTGGGTTATGGCCTAAATACCTACTGGTTGAATGTGCTAGTAGTCTTGATGCCTAATGGCTAAGTTTGGCTTAATGGTATGGTATGATAGTTAGGTATAATTATGCACGGATAAGAGATGTTGATGATGCATATTGAATGTGACTAAGTGAGACTAGGTATATTGGTTGTTAAATAACAAGTCCAAGGCTGAATTATTGATATATTGGTAGCTTATTTATGCCATGAAATACACCTTTGAAGTTATGTTTAAGTATGTGCAAATGAGGTTGACAAATGGATGGGAAAATAACCAATTTCTTAGTTATACAGGCAGAGACACGGCCGTGTATCTCAGCCGTGTGGGGGACACGGCCTAGCACACAGGCGTGTGACTTGGCTGTGTGACCCAAATTATTAATGACATCATAAAAGAGAGTTACACGGGATAAGGACAAGGGTGTGTCCCAAGCCACACGTGCGTGTGCGACCACATGGCCTACCCACACGGGCATGTGACTCTCCAAAATATGAAAATTTTCTAAAGTGTTGTAAAAGTTTCAAAAGTTCTCGGTTTAGTCCTTAGCCACTTTCAATGTATGTTTAGGGCCTCATAGGCTCGTTTAAGGGATGATATGATTATTTTTAAAAAGTTTTAATTTTAAGTGGAAATTTTATGGCTTGATTTTGCATGGATGTTATTGTTTAAGTCTGGTAACACCTCGAGCCCTGTCTTAGCATAGATACGGGTAAGGGGTTTACATTTAATGGTATCAAAGCTATGGTTTAGTCAGTTCTTGGACTAACATAGCATATGTGATTCTAGCTATGCATGCCATAATAATATTTGTGATAGTGTGATATCTCCCAATCCTGACGAAATTGTCTTGTTGAGATAGAGATGCCTTCTGGCTGAGCTAGTTTTGTCAATGCTAAAAATAGTACTAAGATATTAAAAATGTGTTTATGGTGAGTTGAAATTTGACAAGGTATAAATAAGAGTTCATGATTTGTATCTGATGATGTACAAAATGAAATACTTATAAGTTAAGGAATATGGGTGTAACACCCCCCGCCTAGATGTTATGGTTGAATTTGGCAGTGTCACACTGAAGTGCTTTTTGAAAACTTAATCTTATTGATAAAAACCCGTTGAAGGTTAAAGCCTCTTATGATAACTTTCAAATCATCTTAGTCATTTATTAATTATTTAAAGTCGTCATTGCTTTTAAAACATTGTTTGTTGCGAAAGTATTTTCAAAAAATGTTGCAAAAATGCGATGTTTTGAAAGCAGTCAACCCTTTATGAAAACTAGCGTTCTACTCTTATTAGTTAATTATCATTCTAAATAATTAAAGTCCAGAATAAAATAATTTAATTTTGAAGGGGCCTTATCACATAAAAAAATCCCAAATGACATATTTAAAATCCAAAAGCTAAAATAAACCAATACGGATGTGTGGCCACCATCGAGCTCCTCGCCGCATCGATCTGCCTAATGCTGGGGATTACTTGCACATTTAAACAATGGGGTGAGTTTACGAAAACTTAGTGTGTAATCCCCTAATATATAAACAGTCAGACAAACAAAATGCGGTAATAATCTGGGCCTGAGCCCATTACAGAAATAGTATCAGGTGGGCCTAGCCTATTACAGAATCAGAAACAGAATCAAGTGGGCCTAAGCCCAATGCAGTATCAGTAAATAGAGCAAAAATACAACAGAAATCCCACCCTAATCTAGCCAAACACACCACTTTGTCTTGCCAGTCAAACCATGTGGGGATATAATCGATCCACCCATCCAAACAGACCAAGATTAGCACCGGTTGCGGCATTAATCGATATCACAACAAAGCTACCAGTAAACAGGATGGCTACAAGCCATAAACAGGATGGCTAAAAGCCATATGCAGGATGGATAAAAGTCATAATCAGGATGGTAAAATGCCATAAGCAAGATGGCTAAAAGCCATAATCAGGATGGCCAAAAGCCAAAATCAGGATGGTAGAACGCCATAAGCAGGATGGCTAAAAGCCATAATCAAGATGGCAGGACGCCATAAGTAGGATGGCATAGAGCCATACTCAAGATGGCTAGAAGCCATGCACTTCCTCCGTCAATAATCACCCATCCCTATGCAGAATGTCATACTATCATACATGAATGCAGAATGTCATGCTCAATCATAGTCATGTATATATCATATAGCAAATCAGTCATTTTACCTATAGGGGCATAACGGTCATTTTCATCAGAATAGGTCTAGACACACTTACCGACCCATCAGAAGGTCCATAGCCATCTCGATCGACTCGTATACCTCAACATGCATAACAGTGTGAATGGGCCAAAAGCCTATTGTGCGGCCTGTGTGGGTCACATGCCCATGTGGCCCACTAAGCGTAGAAATGACCTTAGCCATATGTGCGACATAGTCGGGTCCAATATTCCCACATGTCCGTCAGATTTACCCTATGAGGGTATTTTGGTCATTTTCCCCTACGGGGGTATTTCGATCATTTTACCCTACAAGGGTATTTCAGTCATTTTACTCTACAGGGGTATTTCGGTCATTGTACCCTCTAGGGTAATTTGGTCATTTTACCCTTCAGGGGTAATTCAGTCATTCTACAGTCTTACGCCTATGTTTCGTGGGCTCGGTTCACCACATGTACAATCGCATGCTCATGTGACATCAATCGCCAGTTTCCTAGCTTTTTGACTTTTGCCGATTTACAGTCAAATCAGTGTGTGTGTACACACCTTTTTACGAACATGTGTTACTCGCACGCAAGTACTTCAAACCTATTAGAATAAAAAATTTTGGTTAATCCTTTATCAAATGGATTGAAAAGAATCCTAGCCAACTTTTGATCGAAAGATTACCTATCGTTCGCCTTGATCGATCACACTAAAATCGTGTAAGAGATTGCTTACAATCCTTTAAAGACTACCTGAATCACAATCACAACTTGTTAACTATCACATACTCATAAGCCCATGAACCAAAATTTATAGTATATTGCCAAAAATGCCAAGTCAGAAGAGGAGGAAAGGCAAATCGATCCACACCCCCAATAAAAGCTGAGGGCACACGATTGACAAAAGTAAGGGTTAATAGAACCGTACTCTTGAGGTCGAATAATCGGCTGACACATAAAAAGTGTAAAGAGAAGAAAGTCAAAAGAAAGAAATGAGGGGGAAAGATATACGACAAAAGTATCTCTATGTAAGGAGAGGGAGATGTCGATACCAGAAAGAGTTGAGAAGAGGGAAGGAAGAGCACAGAATCATCCAAAGTAAAATGATTGAGAGGGAGAGAAGAAAAGAAATCGAATGCGTTTGTGTGAGAGAAAACTAAGGAGTATTCGGTTTCTACTTGGCAAGATAAGGCAAAAAGAAAAGAAAAGTCACAAAAATGATTGAAAGGCTGAGGTAAGACCCGAATGGTAGAGAAGAATTTGGCTTACAAACTAATCAATCCAAAAAAAAAAAAAAGAAAAAAATGCCCAAAAGTGCCAAGAAGTAAAAAGCACTTGATAGGAACCGAAATGGAAAAAAACTATTACTCCCCTAGTCGAATTCCCTTGAGTACCTAGTGTCCCTATACGGCACCAACACTCTCTCCAATTTGAATTTCCTAATTTTCCTCCCATAATCTCTCCACAACAAACATTCCCTCAAATCTCCATATCCTCTCGTTGATTTTCTCCACATATTTCTTCGTGACCAAGTCAGCTCCACCCGTTGTTTCAGTCAACTTCTGCTTCTTACATGGCAAAGAAAGCAAAATAAATACTCCCCTTGCATTACCACGACTCGAACCTCAGACCCCAAGGAACATCCACATGACACTTACCATTGAATCATCAGGTTTTCTTGTGTCATATCTTACCCATAATTAATCATAAGCCTATTGACCCAAAGCTAAGGGTTTACTCAATAAAAACAAAATTTTTGCTAAAGCCTAGGTTTGAACCCAAGACTTCTCAGACACTTCCAAACACTCCTAAATCATTTAGCCACTGAAACAGACATTTATTTATTCACTTTCTTGCACAACTAAATACTTATGTGCAGTATCCTAACTGTTCCCTTGCTCAAGGCCCAATACTTCTAGGCCCAAATTTAGGGCATTACAATTCACCCCTCCTTAAAGAAATTTCATTCCCAAAATTTACAACTATCAGAATAGGCGCACCATATAAACTTCACAACCACGTTCTCACTGCGCACTCTGATTCCAAATTAGGCATAAGGCCAGTCACAAGGACCCAACTCGAGCACCTCTACGGCCTTTACTACGGTATCTTGTACCTCGTTTGTGTGTACCTCTTGTGCTCATGTCTATTCGTGTTTTATCTGAATTAACAGTTTTATGTAGCTCTTTACAGTTCTAGTTGTTTATTAACAGATATCTTATGGAAAGTAGTATCAGTATCTAAAAATTTGGTTTTGTAGAACGTAGTCTTACTGCAGTTTTAGTTTACCCTAAATAGTATATTTTAGTACAGTCTACTACCTATAGTAATCTCAGTATTTCAATTTAAACAAACAAAAGTTTTAGAGGACTTACAGAATCGGCGCCGGAGACTTAGTGTACCACACTTTCAGTAAAACATTTCAAATGCTTTAAATTATTCGAAACAATTCTTTCAGAAATTCAAATTTAAAGACCCAATCCACAGCCAAGTTTTGCAACTTGGCTCTAATACCACTAAATGTAACACCCCAAACCCAGCCTAGACGTTATGGCCGAATCTGGCGGTGTCACACTAAAGTGCTTTTCGAAAACTTAATCTTATTGATAAAAACCCATTGAAGGTTAAAGCCTCTTATGATAACTTTCAAATCATCTTAGTCATTTGTTAATCGCTTAAAGTTGTCATTGCTTTTAAAACATTGTTTGTTGTGGAGGCATTTTCAAAAAATGTTGCGAAAACGCAGTATTTTGAAAGTAGTTGACCCTTTATGAAAACCAGCGTTCTACTCTTATCAATTAGTTATTAATCTAAATAATTAAAGTCCAGAATAAAATTATTTAAGTTTGAAGAGGCCTTATTACATAAAAAAGCCCAAGTGACCTATTTAAAATCCAAAAGCTAAAATAAACCAGTACGGATGTGTGGCCACCATTGAGCTCCTTACAGCACTGATCTGCCTAATGTTGGGGATTACCTGCACATTTAAACAACCGAGTGAGTTTACGAAAACTCAGTGTGTAATCCCCTAATATATAAAAAGTTAGACAAACATAATGCAGTAACAATATGGGCCTAAGCCTTAGCCTATGACAAAATCAGAAACAGAATTAGGTGGGCCTAAGCCTAATGTAGTATTAGTAAATAGAGCAACAATGCAACTTAAATCCCACCCCAATCCAGCCAAACACACCACTCCGTCCCGCCAGTCACACTATGTGGGGATAGAATCGACCCACCCATCCAAACACACCAAGATTAGCACCGATTGTGGCACTAATTGATATTACAGCAAAGCTATCAGTAAACAAGATGGCTACAAGCCATAAACAAGATGGCTAAAAGCATAAGCAGGATGGCTAAAAGCCATAATCAAGATGGCAGAACGCTAGAAGCAAGATGGCTAAAAGCCATAATCAGGATGGCCAAAAGCCATAATCAGGATGGCAAAACACCATAAGTAAGATGGCTAAAAGCCATAATCAGGATGGTAGAACGCCATAAGTAGGATGGCACAAAGCCATAATCAGGATGGATAGAAGCCATGCACTTCCTCTGTCAATAATCACCCATCCCCATGCAGAATGTCATACCATCATATGTGAATGCAGAATGTCATGCTCAATCATAGTCATATATATATATATATCATATAGCAAATAAGTCATTTTACCTATAGGGCATAACGGTCATTTTCATTAGAATGGGTCTAGACACACTTACTGACCTATCAGAAAGTCCACAGTCGTCTCGGGCGACTCGTGTACCCTAACATGCATAACAGTGTGAATGGGCCCAAAGCCCATTGTGCAGCCTGTGTGGGCCCACACCCCCGTGTGGCCCACTAAGCGCAAAAACGACCTTAGCCATATATGCGACACAGCCGGGTCTAATATTCCACATGTCCGTGTGATTTACTCTATGTGGTATTTCGGTCATTTTATCCTATGGGGGTATTTTGGTCATTTTACCCTACAGGGGTATTTCAGTCATTTTACCCTACAAGGGTATTTCGGTCATTTTACCCTATAGGGGTAATTCAGTCATTTTACCCTTCGGGGTTAATTAGGTCATTCTACAGTTTTATGCCCATGTTTCGTGGGCTCGATTCACCACACGTGCAATCGCACGCTCGTGTGGCATCAATTGCCAATTTCCTGACTTTTCGACTTTTGCCGATTTACAGTCAAATCAGTGTGTGGGTACACACTTGTTTACGAAGTTGTACTACTTGCCCACGAGTGCTTCAAACCTATTATAATCAAAAACTTTGGTTAATCCTTTATCAAACGGATTGATAAGAACCCTAGCCAACTTTTGATCGAAAGGTTACCTATCGTTCGCCTTGATCGATCACACTGAAACCGTTGTAAGAGATTGCTTACAATCCTTTAAAGACTACCTGAATCCCAATCACAACTTATTAACTATCACACACTCATAAGCCATTGAACCAAAATTTATAGTATCTTACCAAAAATGCCAAGTTAGAAGAGGAGGAGAGGCAAATCGATCCACACCCCTAATAAAAACCTAGAGCACACGATCGACAGAAGCAAGGGTTAAGACTACCACACTCCTGAGGTGGAATAATCGGCTAACACATAAAAAGTGTGAAAAGAAGAAAGCCAGAAGAAAGAAATGAGGGGGAAAGATATACGACAAAAGTATCTATCTGCAAGAAGAGGGAGATGTCGATACCATAAAGAGTTGAGAAGAGGGAAGGAAGAGCACAGAATCGGCCAAAGTAAAATGATTGAGAGGGAGAGAAGAAAAGAAATTGAATGTGTTTGTGTGAGATAAAACTAAGGAGTGTTCGGTTTCTACTTGGCAATATAAGTGAAAAGAAAAGAAAAGTCACAAAAATGATTGAAGGGTTGAAGGCAAGACCCGAATGGTAAAGAAGAATTTGGCTTACAAACTAATCAATCCAAAAAAAAAAGAAGAAAACAATGCCCAAAAGTGCCAAGAAGCAAAAAGCACTTCATAGGAACCGAAATGGAGAAAAACTATTACTCCCCTATCCGAATTCCCTTAAGTACCTAGTGTCCTTATACGACACCAACACTCTCTCTAATTTGAATTTCCTAATTTTCCTCCCATAATCTCTCCACAACAAACATTCCCTCAAATCCCCATATCCTCTCCTTGATTTTCTCCACATATTCCTTCATGAACAAATCAACTCCACCCAACGTTGTTTCGGTCAACTTCTGCTTCTCACATAGCAAGGGAAGTAAAATAAATACTCTCCTTGCACTGCCACGACTCGAACCTTAGACCCCAAGGAACATCCACACGCCACTTGCCATTGAATCATCAAGTTTCCTTGTGTCATATCTTACCCATAATTAATCATAAGCCTATTGCCCAAAGCTAGGGGTTTACTCAATAAAAACAAAATTTTTGCTAAAGCCTAGGTTTGAACCCAAGACTTCTCAAACACTTCCAAACACTCCTAAATCACTTAACCACTGAAGCAAACATTCATTTATGTCAGTTTCTTGCACAATTAAATACTTATGTGCAGTCTCCTAACTGTTCCCTTACTTAAGGCCCAATACTTCTAGGCCCAAATTTAGGGCGTTACAATAGGAAAGCAAAATGAAATGAAAGTTTATGTTGTGATAAGCTCATCCATGTTCGTTTGGCATTCATATAATGTTATGTGCCTAACTTGTTTGACTGAGCGAATGTGATAAGTAGACTTACACAAAAATTTATGGAATGTATGTATGAGTGCACTTAGTTGAATAAGATAATCGGAGAATTCATGAAACATGAATATGTGTGTAAGTTTACCTAAAGTGAATAATATGGTTGTGATGATATTGTAATGGTGATAAATGTTAAGTCACATGTGTGTATAGATATAAGAGATGAGTTAGAGGCTTTATGATCTCATCCATATCGATGTGATATTTTTATAACGAAATTTTACGAGATTTAAGTTGAATGAGCTCACAAGTGATGGGCTAAAGAGTTCAATAATAGAATAACTGATAACGTGATCCAAATTGAAAATAGTTTGGCAAGTGAATACAGTTTTGGAAAAGATGTCAGGTTATTTTAAAGATCATTTGGATTTCGCAATGTCCCAGTTAAGAAAGAGTTAATCTCGGCTAATCGACTCATTTAGGCATGATGTCTAAAGCATGAGTTTGCTGGAATTTCTTTCAGATTGATTTTTGTTAGGGAATAGAATAATACAGGGTTCATGATGATAAAATTATTTAGAGAAATGATATTTGAGTTGTAAAGATGCCTGAGTGTATCAGTTATAGTTGAATAGATTATGATGGTTTCTTCTGGGTATTCTATATATTCTTTATCCTCAGAAATATATGTGATTGTTTATTTTCTAGTGAAATTTTTATCGTGTAAGAATGTTAGCTAATTATAAGGATGGATGAAAGCACTGTTGGTCTGGTTGGCTAATGATCAGCATATTTTATCTCTCTTTAGGGTTCTATTCTATTGTGTTTCGATTAAAAGTTGATGGTGAAAATTTATGTGAGGTTATTCTTCTGCTTCTACTGAATGTTGTTCTGTTTTACATATATACATGGAAAATATATTATCAAGTTCTTTATTATTTTCTTATGAGATATGTTCTCGGTCTTCTGATATGGTATCATATATGGGATTTCTTTATCTCAGTTTTCTTATCATCCTTATTTCATAAATTATCTATCATGGCTCATCTCTAAGGTGTGTTCTTTAGTTTGTGGTAACTATGGCTATTATGGGTGTATTTATGGTCCGATCATAGGAACATGGTGACTTTGGTATTAGGATTTTCCCTAATTTTTGTGAAAGGAATTGATATTGGCAAAGATATAGATAATGGAAGTTCAAGTTCAAAGTGTATGACGGTTTTCTTTTCTCAAGTAAGTTTAATTAAAGGTTAATGAGTTCAATCAGGATACTTTGTTTCCGTGAACAAATGCAGTTGTAAAGATCCTTGATTAGCCTGTGAAGGGAATTATAAAAGGTTGTATGTTTAAGTTGTTTAACAGCATGAAGAAAGAGGTATATTGATATGTTATTGTTTGATAGTTGAGATCGATGCAGTTGTTTATATCTTAGTGAGAAGGTCAGTCAAAAGATAATTTGAGTTACAAGCATTTAAGTCTATCCTCAGATAAGAAAATAAAATCTTGTGCATTCAAGGGTGATAGATAGACAGTTTGATGGAAGAATTTATATTCTAGAAAGTACAATATAGAGATATACTTATTAGATTTTTTTAATTGAAAGGTGTTATTATAAGTTAAAGCTATTCCGATTGATAAATGTTATCACATCTGTGAAAGTTTATATGGTTTGTTGCATGTTAGTATAGTTGGAACTAGTTGAAGGTATTATTAACTGAAGCACTGATTCTGGGTTCTGTTTGAATTGAGTAAAGAAATTATGATATTTCAATGATGCCTTATTGAACGGATTGGAATGTGTTTTAATGGTAAGAATGTAAAGTGACAGTTTATACTTTCAGATAGTTAAAATTTCATTAAAAGAAATGTTTGATTAGTGATTTTGAATCTGCCACTAGTATGTCTGTGTGAGAAAGTGATGACCTCACTGGTTTAATGAAACACTTCATATGCTTCTTGATTCTGATAGTATAAAGTATCTAATGTTACGAAAAAATCTAAAATTAAGACAACGTGATGGCTTGAACTATTGGAAGATAGTGAATAGTTAACGATTAATCTTTGGGAAATTAAATATAGTGTAGATGCTTGTATGGAAAGCTTTTGTTCATTTTGTGAGTATTGGTTACTTGATTGACCTTGTTTGGTGGAAGTCTGAATGTGAACTAAATTAAAGGGCTAAAGTGATGTTTTCTTTGCACGGTTGAGCACCTTAGGAATGTAGCAGTGAGCGGTAAACTGAATGAGTACAATGTGGATGACTTTTGATTCTGATTTATGTTATTATTACTTCGAGAAAGAATTCGCGCAATGATTTATCCAGAGCTTATGCAGAAAGTGTTGTATGAGACTCAGTAGTGACTCGTTTATTTAGTCAGAGAGTAATAATTATGTAGTTATTTAAAGAGGGTGTTTTGATGATTAGAGAACTTTGAGTACGCAATTGCATTTTAGCAATGAAATTCATCTTTAAATTGATGGTAGGTCTGAGAAAGTAATTCAGTTCTTTGACGATATACTCTGACACTGTGTCTTAGAGTTCAAAAGTGAGTGAAAAGAGATATATGAGGTGGAACTGATTTGTGATTCTGACAGAAAAAGGTGAAAGTGAGTCGTAAAAGTTGAATGTAACTTCGAATTGACATCAGTGGTACACAGATCTGAAAATTTAAGATATTTGATTCTAGATCAATAACAGAGTGCTTCTGGAAGTATTGCCCTCGAAGAGGACTCTTTGATAAGGTAGAGAAAACTACAAGAATGTTAGCCTAATCTCTTCTGGTAAGATTTTTGGGGACGAAAATCCCTAAAGGAGGAGAATTGTAACAGCTTGAACTTGGGCCTAGTCGAAACAATGGTTTTGGGGCCACAAATTCGATGAGGAAAAATTTATTTTTATCATATTTTTATGGTCTACAATGTAACGTCTCGATTTTTGGGCTTAGGAGAAAATGGGCTTCGTATATCGGAGAAATTTGGATTTTTGTGTTCAAGAAAAAAATTTAGCAATTTCATGTTTGGTTTGTTAATTAAATGATTTGGAGCATTTGGGGATGTCCGGGAAGTCCTGGACTCATAAAGGGACTTGAAGAAAAATTTTAGTTTTTACTTGAAGAAAAATTTTAGTTTTTCTCATTAAGTGGACATTGGCGTCACAGGGAAGGGTTTAAAAATATTTTTGGTTAAGGATTGACACATAGAAGAAGTTGGTCTGGTGGCAAGGGGGCGTTGGTAGCATGTAGGAAGCCCAAGGTTTGAATCCTGGCCATGGCATAAATTCTTTTAATTTTTGCATATAAGGGCATGGTAGCAGGCGTGTAAATCTTATAGTTATTTTGGAGTGTTTTGCGACACAAAAAGAGAATGTGGAAGAGTGCCAATCGGCGTGCTGGGTATTTGGAAGGGAGCAGGTTCGAGTTGGCATAAGGGAATAAAATTGTTATTTTTTTAAAAAGGTTTAAAGGGAACATGGCACACGGGAAGGAAGGCTTATAATTTGTTACGTGGGTTTTTAGACATGAAAGTCGATTTAGAAGGGTGACAAATGGCGTGTTGGGCTTTTAGAAGGGGAGCGGGTTTGAGTTGCATAGCAGGTGGAATTTTCTTTTTATTCTCGAATAAAACCATGAATCCAGCAGGTATAGGTTATAATTATTTACGACCGTATTATAGTGAAAAGAAGTAATGGCGTAATGGCAAGTAGGGTATTGTGAGGCGCATAGATGGTGGCGAGGTCTGGAGTTCGAGCTCCCTCTCACGCAAATCAGGTTAATTTTTGCTGCTCGTGCATGGCTGGCTGTTTATGGTAAGTGCTGACTTGGTCAAATGGTGAAAAGCTGTTGTCGGTGAAAGAAGTCAAGCGGTGGGAGACATGGAATGAATTTGGATTGAAAGCTTGCCAAATTTAGGCTGTTATTAAAGAAATTTTTGTGGGAAATTTTGCCCGGTTGAAGGACTAATTTTTAGTAATATTTAGTCATAGGTGATTTAGCTAATAAAGGTTTTAAATTGCTTTCCTTTTTGTTCTTAATTTTGACCGATTGGAAGGGGTATATTTT
Source organism: Gossypium stocksii (assembly GCA_020496765.1). Lineage (NCBI taxonomy): Eukaryota > Viridiplantae > Streptophyta > Magnoliopsida > Malvales > Malvaceae > Gossypium > Gossypium stocksii. Next base: position 41,501,470 of record CM035623.1, read on the forward strand.
TGTTACCAAATTAAGGTGTGTAGGCAAGGATTTTTCAGCTATTGTGGGGGATAACAGAATTGTTTTCCTTTAGATCCCTTAGCAATGATCGACACTACCTTGCATTGGTTCTCTCTTCTCTTGATTTTGCTTAAGCCAAATACAATTTTGGATCACTCACTCTTCCCTTTTGCCTTTGCTTTAGTCATTCACCATTTGTTTCATATCTAGTGTCATAGCCGACTACTTCCTTCTATCTTTTCTTGTCTCTTTCTTTAGTCGAATGTGGTTTTGAATCCATCAACCCTTAATTCCTTTTAGTCAACTTGTATATCTTTCTTCTTCTCTTGATTCTGTTTCTCATCTTGGCATACTCATAAACCGATTGTTATTCACCCTTTCTCTCATCTTTTCATTTAATCGACTGTATCAATTGTCCCTTTCGACTTTTGGGATCAACAAGGCTGAATCTAAATTGGTTCTGTAAGCTGAAACTATAATTTTATTCTTGTTATTCTCTCTTCTTGACCGATTAAACCACTCTTTATTTTGGAAGATTGCTAGGCTTGGGACGTGTCGTTTTTGGTAAGTTTTCAATCACAAGGGTTGATTTTGCTATTTGAGGGTTGTTCGTACCCTCATGCTTTTTAATTGTTTCATTTAAGTAATGGTTCTGTAACACTTTGTATTGACCATTTTGGCTAGGGATTCAATTATGGTATTCGACTTGAATTCCTTTCCACTGTGAACGTTTACAAGTCTTGGGTAAGTTTCCGAATCATAAGCATTGTTTATGCTATTTGGAAGTTTACTTGTACCCTTATATGATTAATTGTTTTCTTCTAAGCGAGGGTCTTATGGCATCGTATGTTGATCGTATGATTAGGGGTTGATCTGTTTAAGAGAGAAAGGGGCCGAATCTTTGACCCTTGCAAGTGATCATTTTTGTTCCATTGTTGGTTAGTGACGTTTGGTTGACTAAATTACAACCTATAACATGATTTTGGATCCAATTATGGTAGTTGACTAACAAAGAGGTGATGGCAACTATAGGTGCTGCGTTGTCGAAAACGGTGGGCGACTATCTTGTTTTAGGTGTGTGTTATCGCACTTTTTGGATACTAAGGCGAAATGCCGAATCGGCAAGTGCCAAAAAGCCGACAAATCGATTGTTGGCCCCATGGGCGTGGCCGACGAATCGATTATTGGCCACATGGGCATGTGAACATTCATGTGTATGATTAAGGGCACGGATTGTGGCCCTACATCGGATAGTGGCTATCATGAGTGATTTCATGAGTTGGGCCGAAATAGGCCGAATGGGCCGAATGGGCCAATGGGCCCACTAGATGGGCTTTAGGTTGTATTCAAATATATGGACTGTTTGGCTGCATGTGTCGCTAGACGACCATGGGCTTACTAATGGGTCTTCACATACTTAGGCTCACACTGATAAATGACTGAAATACCCCTAGGGGTAGAATGACCAGAATACCCCTCGTGGGTAAATTAACCATTTTGACCCTTTATAATGTTTGAATTATTATATATGCTCTGATATATATATGTATGTGTGTATGTTCTGTAATTTGACATTACATGACATTGAGTATGTTGCATTGCATGGGGGATGGGTATATATTTTTGGAGGAAGTGTACTATTTTGGCAACTTTGTTGCATTATTCTGTGGCTTATAGCCTAATATTCTGGCAGCTCTACTGCATTTTATCGATAGTGTCACATCGGTACTACACTGTGGAGTGTAGGGTTGGGTGGGTTGATATTATATCCCCACATGGAGTGATGCGTTGGAAGGAGATGGAGTGTAGCGGATGGTTGGGTAGGATTCTGATTGCATGACATACTGATACTATATCTGGATTCTGATTGCATGCTATACTGTTATTGTTTTGGGCTTAGGCCACTATATGAGATATGTTTCTGTAATGGGCTTTAGCCCAAGACTGATTCTGTTATATTGCTATTGTTGGGATTGCACACTGAGTATTCGTATACTCATCAAATTATTTTAATTGTACAAGTAATTCAGAGGCATAGGCGATTCGGTGCTACGTGGACTTGGAGGCGGCCACACTCTGTTTTTATATTATTTCTGGTTTTTATTTATTTTTAATTGTGGTTTTTATTTTGGGTTTGTAATAAGGCCGTTATTTAATTATTCTTAAGTTTTGGGATATTTTATCTGCATGTTTAAATTTGTTAGCTCTAAGGCGCGTTTTACAAAATGATATCTATTTTCCAAAAAAAAACGTTTCCACAACAAACGAGAATTCAAACAAAGTTTTCGCAACGATTATGTTTTTCCAAAGTAACTACTTCCATAATTTGTTTAACCAAGGATAAGTGGAATGATGTTTCCTCAAACAAAGGGTTTTCTGCAACATAGCTAGTTATAGAAAAATACGATTTCGAGTCACTTCAATGTGGCACCACCAAATACGGCCATAACTTCTGGACCGGGTTTGGGGTGTTACATATAATTTCACAGAATGATTTCGTGAAAATTTCGTTCGAAAATTTTGATGTTTGGGCACTCAATTTAGTGAAAAGGACTAAATTGTAAAAAAGTGCAAAAGTTGTCAACAGTACAAACCCTCCCCACTTATTCTTTGAGAATGTAACACCCCAAACCTGGCCTAGAAGTTAGGTCCGAATCCTGTGTGTCACATTGAAGTGTTTTTCGAAAACCAAGTTTTCATTGGAAAACCTTCTTGTTTAAAAATTTGTGTAAAACCTCAGTTTGCGTTTGATCAATTCCCTATGTCGTTTATTAAAAAGATTATTCCCTATTTAAGACGTTATTACTTATAAAATCTCAATCGTTGCGGAAGCTTAATTTAAAACAGAGGTTGTTTTGGAAGAACTCGTTTTTACCACTAGCAATTATAAAATCACAATAAAATCCCAAATTCAAAAATAATCCAGAAGTTATAAAAGCTTTATTACAACCCAATAAAAATAATTTAAAATAAGGTAAACAAATAAAAATACTGATCATTAAAACAAGTTGTAGTGTAGCCACCTCCGAGTCCCCTCCATCGTCGAGTCGCCTACTGAGGGTCACCTAAAAAAAATTAAAAAGAGGGAGTGAGTTTACGAAAAATCAGTGTGTACATCCCTCGACAGACACATAAAGTGCATTAAACAATTTGGGCCTAAGCCCTATTCAATATCAGTGGCCTTTGGGCCTTAGCCCATAGTGGCCTCGGTTGGGCTTGAGCCCATATCTCAACATATAGTGGCCTTAGGCCTTAGCCTAAATCATAACAATATCAATATGATTATGCAATGTGCAATTTCCCATAACCAACCCTGTACACCCCCTTCCAACCCTACACTCCTGTAAGGAGATACTCAACCCACCCATCCTCACACACCCGGTGTGGCACCAGTTGCGGCACCACTTATCAGTTCAGCATAGCTACTCGGTGGCTAAAAAGCCTACAGTGGCTATAAAGCATTCGGTGGCTAAAAAGCCTGTGGTGGATCCACAGTCATTGACTGACTATGCGACTCTTATATACACTTGCTCCAATCATAATCCCGGCCTATATGCAATATAATAACACATGAATGCAACAGATAACATATAGCATGCATAAGTCATACTCATGGCACATAGGGGTGTTTTGGGAATTTGCCAACTAAGGGTTTTTCTGTAATTTTGTAGGTCACAGGTATCTCAGTGATTCTGCCCTACAGGGGCATTTCAGTAATTCTACCCTACAAGGGTATTTTGGTAATTCTACCCTATAGGGGTATTTTAGTAATTCTACCCTACAGGGGTATTTCAGTAATTTATTAACACCATGGGTCTAATTACGTACCTTGTCCCGTCAACAAGTCCCCGTTGGCTAAAGTGAACAGATACTATGCACCAGGTAGGATTCCAGAGAAGAAGAGGTGAGTCATTAAGACCGCTTAAGTACTAAGCTCTCCCTAGATCCAATCCTAGACATGCATATACCCATTGCCACACTTTAACCCTATGACTTGTCCACAGTTATACTTAATTGATTAGTCAAGTTTTATGCCTGCTTAAACGATTATTAGATACTAAGCCCAACAGTCCATTACATAACCCTAACTAGTCCACATACATTCATATAGCCTATTAGGCCCAATCAGATTTAAATGGCCCACTGGGCCTAGTCACATTTATATGGCCCACTAGGCCCAGTCACATTTATATGGCCCATCAGGCCCAAATTTATTCCAAGCCATACAACCAACTTAATCAGCTTTTTGCTTATTACCAATTTACCAATTTTTGCTTATTTGGGCCCACGAGCCCGTTGGCCCATTTTGCCTGTGACAGCCTTTATAGGACCCCAGTCGAAATGCGGTTTCGAGACCGCAAAATCGAGTCACGAGAATAATTTAATATTATTGCATGTGCCTCTTATATGTGTAAATTCATGTGTGACATTTTAGTACCTTAAATTTGATCTTATAAATTTTGAATTTATGCTTAATTGGGCTTAATTGGGAACTTTGAAAGAATGCTTGATAGATAAGTGAATACTAGTAAGTGCATGCAAATAAATAAATGCCCTTGCATGTCAAATTACCCTCTTTTTATGTGATGGCCGGCCAACCTACTTACATGATGAAATTTTGTTTGTTTTTGCTTTGTAACTTAGTGATATATATATATATTATATGTATTAAAATAAAAGGGAAATAATAATGAATTAGATTAAAGGAAATTATATCATAAAAAGAAATAAAATAGTTGATATTATATTAGTAAAGTGGTGAAAATACCAAAGCTTCTTAAAATGTTCTTCTTTGCCGATTGTGGAAGAAGAAAAGGGGGGGAGAAGAAGACCAAGTATTCGGCCATTGTAGCCATTAAATTAAGGTGAGTCTTTTATGGAAATTCTTAAGATGTTGGTGGTTTTAGGATGAATACTAAGCTTCTAACTTCACCCATGTATGAAATTCAAATTTTATGCCATCCTTGGCATTCGGCCATGTGAGTAAATGTAGGAAACTTGTGCTTTAAATTACGTTTTGTGAAATTAGCATGGCTATAGCATTGTTTTGATGGCCCATGTTTAATTTTTGATTTTGATGTGTCTTGAGTAATCGGCCATGAAAGGAATTTAAAAAAATGGATGTGAATTCCATGTTTTGAAGTAGAAATGGTAGTAATAGATGTGGTGGAATTGTTATTTCGTTATTTTTTATATATATGTGATTTTAAGGATTGGATTGTAATTGTAAGAAAATTGAGTATATGCTAACTTAGGCATTCGGCCACTTTGGTAAATGGGGAATTTGTACTTAGTTTTGGAAATTTTGTAGTTGGGTTGCTAATATGTGCTCATGTGATGTCCGAATGAGTGATTTGTATTTGTATAGCTAAGTTGAATCTTTATTTAGGAAGTCCGCATTGAAGTTTCCTTAAGTGCTAATTAGTAGATAATATGATGTTGAGCACTGGGTAAGGATTATATGTGGTTAAATAACAAATTAAACTTGTTATATACGGCTAGAATGAGCATTGACATTTGGCTAAAATGACTTAGTGTAAACTCGTTGCTACATATTAGGAATACATGCTTAAATGCAAGTCTTTGATAGCTTAGTTGCCGAATAACCCTCCTTAGACAATGAATTGTATAATTGCTTGTAATTTGAGATGTTGAGGTTGTGAATTTGTTGATAAGTGATATTCGGCAATGGTTGATTTAGTTGAGAAATCTAAGCTAATGATAGAAGATGAAGTATTATTGCCAATAAGTTGTTAAAGTGCCGAAGGTGTGTCATAATAGCAATAATTATGTTATTGACATGTAATTGTTTAGCTAAAAGAGAAAGTACCATATGTTCCATTTGAATGAGATTGTTGGCATTTACATGCATGTTTACCGATTACCAGATTAAATGATGAATTGACTAAGTGTTTGAATATTAAAATATATGAATAAGAACTTTAAAGAGTGAAATTGTATAAATCTGCTTGGTACAGCAGCAGTAAAGTGTTTTGGAAAAATCACCATAAATTATGGGAGATGAATTAGAGGCTGAATAAATTGTGTAATTAAAGCTTAGTGAGTCTAGTTTCTTATAAAAGAAACCTTACAAGCAAAGGAGTTTCTGATAAATAGATTTTTAGAGTAGAGTGAGACAGTGTCAGATTGACTACGAAATCCCCTGTTCTGTATTTAGAAAATCACTATAAATTGTACAAAAATTGTTATAAGATAAAATTTATATGCTTAGACTCCTTAATGAGTCTAGTTTCGAATGAAATAGGCTAGAACATATTTTTAATTCTGTACAAGGAGAGATTCAATTCGAAGTAAAGAGTGGTCAGTTTAGTCAAACAGTGAAATAGGGGAAATTTAAGAAAATTCTGGTATTGATTGGCCAAACCAAAAATTCTGGAAATTTTATGGATAGAAGATATATGAGTCTATTTTTAGGCAAAATTAACGGCACATCATTTGGAGTTTCGTAGCTCCAGTTATGAGTAATTAATTGAATGTTGCTCAGAAAATCAGCTTGTTGCGACTTGTGGAATGTATGTGAAATGGCCGAATGTGTGTGTGTTTGCTATGAGAAGTATATGCATATACCATTTGACTATAAGTGAAAATGATTAATTGAGATGTTTGAATAAGGATTAATAGACTTAAATATTTTATTTAGCTCAAGAGCATAGAGGGACAAGTTCGGATAAAGGGAAGGCTAAAGTGGTCGAATAGCCAACTCATAATTGCTCGGGAAAGTTCAAGGTAAGTTTTGAGTAATTGATTTTGGTATTTAATTTAAATGCCATGATATGCATGAATGATAAATGAATAATGTCCTATTGACCTCATCATAATAAGGTTATTGAGTAAGAAACCTTGTATATGTTTGTTATATAGCCGAATGGCTATTAGAGAACTAAGCAAAGAATAAGATTTGGGATGTATGCTTATGTGTGTTACTTATTGAGCTGAAAGTTTAGTAAAAGAAGTATACTTGTATTGGACATGAATGATGTCTATGACACAAAGTTAGTGAGCATGCTATATGTCTATATGTGAATGAGTGGACTTGAATTACACATGTGATTTTTCGCTATGTGAAATGTAGTAAAATGTGAATAGATATACATGGAACTCTGTGATTTGAATCCGGGATTAAAGACCCGAAGGCTACATGCGGAGACTAAGTCCGGGTTAAGACCCGAAGGCTATATGCGGAGACTAAGTCCGGGGTTAAGACCCGAAGGCTACATGCGGAGACTAAGTCCGGGTTAAGACCCGAAGGCTTGTGTGGAGGTTTTATCCGAGCTAAAAGACTCGATGATGATACGAATAAAGTCTAAGATTAAACGACTTCATAATAACGATTGCTAATGAATGCGTTAAAGCATTAAGTTATACAGGAATGTACCCTAAACTTATATGCAAGTTTGTTTTGGACCAAATTATAAGGTCATTATGCGATTGCGTATGTGAGTATGAAATGAGACTATTAATATGGTTATAGCACAATTGGTCAATGAGAAATGTTATGTGAAATTATGCAATATGTCTATGATTACATGAGCTCACTATTAAGTGAAAGTTATCTGCCTATTGTATATGTTAAGAATGTGTGTATTCGGGTAAGGGTGACATACCCAAAAGAAGAGGGAAACAAAAACGCGAATAACTATGTTATAATTTGATTTCATCCGTTGTCATTGCTTAAAACTTACTAAGCATTGTAATGCTTACTCCGTTTGCTTTGTTTCCTTTGTTTTATAGATCTCTTTTTGGAAGCTACAGACTCGGGGATTGAAGCCTTGATCACCTACACTATCGTCGTTATTTTGGTATATTTGATAGTTATTTTGAGAACAATGGCATGTATAGGCTAATCTCCGTACATTAAACCGAATTACGTTTTGAGTTGTAATCATTTTAGCCATGCGAAAATGGCTTGCTTAGTCTTTAAGTATGAATATATGTTTTGATGAAATTCATGTGGCTTGATATTTGTAGCATGAGTTATAGTAGTAATCAAGATGCAATGTGTTTCGAAAATGGTATACTGTTATTTGAGAAATTGTTTGGCCTAGTTGTTGGTAGTCACATGGTAGACTTTGCTAGATGCTTATTTATCGAATTCATTGTGATGCAATGTTCTAACCTAACCTTCTTGCAAGTGATCTATAAATATTCGGTTATAGAACTTTAAAGAATCTAAGTCTAGTTGGTATTTATGAACCTCTAGTAAGTCGTATTTAGTTATGTAATACCTTAATACCCTATTCCGGCGACGGACAGGGGTATAGGGTGTTACATTGCCCATTCTGGCCCAATTGGCCAAAACGTGACCCAAGTCCATGAGATCACTCATGAGGCATCTGGTATTGTATCAATTATCCTCATACAGTGTTCACGCACTCGCAAGACTACCGTAGCCAGACCTTCGGCTTTTCGGCATTTTGGCTTTTCGGTATTTCGGGATTTGCCGATCTATTGTGTGTGTGAAGTGTGTACACACCTGCTAACAAAACACACTGCGAACTCCTTAGCCACGAACCTACAATTGATGTCACTTAATAGTTAATCTTACACTTATCAAATACTATTACCAAAAGCAGAAATCATACCACTTCTTCTTACCTTGCGTGATTGAACCTAATCAAACTTTCACCGCTTGCTAGCCCCTGTCAATTCCCATATCTGCGTTGTAAAAACTCTTATTATTAAAGATTGACTTAGCAAATAACTAACATCCATCGTAGTCACCCTTACAACTCCTAAAAACATTCGGCCAACCACCAAAACTGAAAATAGAGATAAACGTACTTACCAAACCCAAAACACACTAGGAGTAATTCGACAGAGACTTGAAAAAAGATTCGATCCCACAATTAAGAAGAAAGAAATGAGATGTCAGTTTTGGTGTTTAGAAACAAAAACAAAGTTGGTGATGGCACAACAGGGGATTCGACCACACAGAAGAGGAGAGCATTCGACACAAAATAAGAAAAGAAATCGGCTAATTGGTTTAGCACCCAATCGGCCAAGGTTAAGGAACAAGGAAAAGAATGATGAAGCAACAAGGAAATTGAGAGGAGAAGGTTTCGGCAAAGGCAATAAAGAAAGAGAGAATTCGGCAATACGCCTTAAGAACCAACAATGAAAATTCTTAATACCCCTAAAAGACCCAAAAACGGCACTCATTTACTCCCCTAAGCCGAATTTACACACTCCTCACTTCCCAAATTAGCACCAACTCTTCACACACCCTATCTCCTAATTTTCCTCCAAGATATTCTCCCCTTATCACTCTTTTAATCTCTTCCTTGAATTTCTCTCCTTCAGAGTTCAACTAAAATATCACACATACATTACACATCTTAACCGTAGAAAGTTTGGGATTTTTGGGGCGTTACAGATTCATAATTGATTTTATTAATCCATTCATCAATTCTCTTCATCAATTTGTCATATGTTTCTTTTGCACAGTTTTATTAGTCAAATTCATAGGAATAACATAACCAATTTTTTTTTAATCAATTTTGATCCCTGTGGAGATGATACTCACTCATCACTTTATTACTTGATTCAACATGTATAGTTGTACATTCACATTACACATTCACACATGGCAAGTTTTTGTCGTTGTTGCCAGAGATTAGCAATATTTGTAAATTTTGGTTTGTTATTACCTTTTAAATTTTGTTAGTTTAGCTTAATTTGTTGTTTTGATTTTTGTTTTTCAAGATTTTTGTTGGTGCATGAGTAAAGATATTTTTGCACTTGAAGAGTACTTTTTTGACCCAAAATTAAAAGAACCTTGAAATGATTAGGTTAGAAAAGATCCATTACATAAGAATGGAAGGGATGCTAATATTCCTCAAATAATAGATGACAGAGACAGACCCATCAGAGAACATGTAGTGTCGAGCTTGGATGATTTCAATCCAAGAATTGTCAGGCTGTATATTCAAGCTCAACATTTCGAGTTAAAGTTGGTGATGTTTCAAATGTCACAAACTGTAGGGCAGTTTAGTGTATTATCTACTAAAGATCCACGATTGCACTTAAGACTCTTTTTGGAAGTCTGTGATTCATTCAGGCAATAGGGTGTTCCTAAAGACTGAAGTTATTCCCTTATTCATTGCGAGATCATGCTAGAGCATGGTTAAATGCATTATCGTCAGGTATAGTGGCATCTTGGAATGAAATTTGTCAAAGGTTTCTGCTAAGATATAATCCTCCAAACATGAATCCCAAATTGTGGAACAATATTATGTCCTTTTGGCAATTTGAGAATGAAACATTATATGAAGCATGAGAGTGATTCAAGGAGTTAATTAGAAAATGCCTAATGCATGGCTTTCAATATTGGATGCAAATGGAAATGTTTTACAATAGATTGAATACGTACACAAGGGTGGTGGTTGATGCATCTGTCAATGGGACTTTACTCGATAAGTCATATAATGAGGCATATGAAATTCTAGAGAGGATAGCAAACAAAAATTATCAATGCCCCACTACAAGAGTAGGAACTGGAAGAAGAGTTGTTGGAGCAATGGAACTTGATGCGATTACTTCCCTAACAGCTCAGGTATCATCTTTAACGAATATGATTAAAACACTGGAAAAAACTAGCACCAATGTAGGAAATAAAGCAGCTGAGTTTACATGTGTTTATTGCAGAGAAGATCATGTTTTTCATGAATGCCAATTGAAACCAACCTTAGTTTATTATATGGGAAATTTTAATTGCAACAAAAACAACAACCAATATTCCAACACATATAATTCGGGGTGGAAGCAACATCCCAATTTCAGTTGGAGTAATTAAAGGGTGGGGAATTCTAGTGATGCTATTTGACAGAATATTACGAGTGCACCACCTGGATAAAATTAGCCCATGCCACGATAAAATGCTCAACAAAATTTAGCTTCGAGTTCTTCATCTATGAAAGCTCTATTGAAGGAATATATGGCCAAGAACGATTCTATCATTCAAAGACAAGTTGCATCTTTAAGAGCTTTAGAAAATCAAGTGGACCAAATTGCCAAAGCATTAAGCTTAAGACCGAAAGGAGCACTACTGAGTGATTCCAAAAATTCATGATCTCAAGGGAAGGAACAATGCAAAGCCATTACACTCAGAAGTGTTACGCAACTACCAAGAGTTGTTAATGACACCACTATTGAAGAACGTAGTTTTGATTTCACAAATAAGAAGAATTCAAAACCAGTAGTGGAATAGGCTACAAAAGACAAGAGCAACCAAACAGATTCATCTTGTATTGGCAATAAAAATGCAACGGTAAAACAACCTTAACAAAGGGAAGGAAGGCCATCGCCATCTTTTCCTCAGCATTTCCAAAAATCTAAGCAAGATTTTCAATTCAATAAATTCTTGGATGTCCGAAAGCAATTACATATCAACATACCATTGGTGGAAGCATTGGAACAAATTCCCAACTATGTGAATTTCATGAAAGATATTTTATCAAAGAAGATAAGGTTAGGGGAGTTTGAAACTATCGCTCACTGAAGGGTGCACAGTAATGTTGAGAAACAAATTACCATCAAAACTGAAAGATCCAAGGAGTTTTACTATACCTTGCTCTAATGGAAATCAGTATGTAGGCAAAGCATTTTGCGACTTAGGTGCAAGTATAAATCCAATGCCTATGTCTGTTTTTAGGAAGCTAGGAATAGGGAAAGTGAGACCTACAACTGTCACATTGCAATTAGCTGATCATTCATATGCACATCCAGAAGGTAAAATCGAAGATACTTTTATAAGAGTTGACAAATTTATTTTCTAGCAGCTTTTATTATTCTGGAATGTGAGGCTGATAAAGAGGTACAAATCATACTTGGGAGACCTCGTCTAGCAACTAGTAGAACATTAATTGATGTAAAAGGTTAATTAACTATGAGAGTTAATGATCAGCGGATAATTTTTAATTTTTTTGATGTTATGAAGTGTGCCGATACAGATGAAGAATGTCACACTATTGAGATTGTTAACACAATAGTTCAGGAAGAATTTATAGAATTTTATCACAATAATTCTAATGATGATGTAGACTAATTTGAGTCAACTGAAGCATAAATGATTGAAGAGCTTGGTGAACTGATGGAAGCTATGCAAATTGAGAATGGATCAAGGAGAAGTTTTGAATCATTAAATTTATCGGACTGTTAATTTAAACCTTTTTGACCATCCATAGAAGATTCTCTTATGTTGGAATTGAAGCCGTTGTCAGTATATCTGAAGTATGCTTACTTGGGAGATAACAGAACATTGTCAGTCACTATCTCTATGATATTGACATTAGATCAAGAGGCTCAATTGTTGAAAGTTTTGAAGAAATCTAAGAAGGCATTGGGGTGGACAATTGCGAATATCAAAGGAATCAGTCCAGCAATCTTCTTGCATAAGATATTACTGAAGGATTGTCATGGTAAATCTATCGAGCAGCAGAGAAGACTAAATCCCATTATGAAGGAAGGTTTCAAAAAGGATATTATCAAATGGCTAGATGCTGGAATTATATACCGAATTTTTGATAGTTCTTGGGTGAACCCTGTTCAATGTGTACCTAAAAAAGGAGGTGTCATCATGGTAAGCAATGATAACAACGAACTCATCCCTACTCGTACTGTCACAAGATGGAGGGTTCGTATGGACTATCGGAAACTTAACAAAGCAAAAGAAAGGATTATTTTCCTCTTCCATTTATCAACCAAATGTTAGATAGATTAGCGGGGAAAGCCTTCTATTGTTTTCTAAATGGTTATTTAGCGTATAACCAATTTGCCATAGCTCCTACTGATCAAGAAAAGACCACATTTACATGTCCGTATGGAGCCTTTTCTTTTAGACAAATGCCATTTGGGTAACGCAATGCCCTTGCAACATTTCAGCGTTGCATGATGGCAATAATTTCAAACATGGTGGAGAGATTTTTTAAAGTTTTTATGGATGAGTTCTTGCTATTTGGCGATACTTTTGAAGACTTTTTAAAAATTTTGGAGTTAGTTCTTTGTTGACGTAAAGAAACCAACCTTGTTCTTAATTGGGAGAAATGGCACTTCATGGTCTATGAAGGCATTATTCTGGGACATAAAATTTTTGCAGCAAGGGATTACTATCGACAAAGTAAAAATGGAGGTTATTCAAAAATTGTCACCACTCTCCATAGTTAAAGGTATTCAAAGCTTTCTTGGCCAATCAAAATTCTATCGATGATTTATCAAAGATTTTTCGATAATATCCAAACCCCTGTGTACATTATTAGAACATAATAGATCTTTCAATTTTGATGAGTATAGCTTACAAGTATTTGAGGAATTGAAAAAGTGACTAGTTACAGCACCAATTCTCATAGCACCAGATTGGACTTTACCTTTCAAACTTATGTGTGATGCTAGTGATTTTACCATAGGGGCAGTACTTGGGCAAAGAAAGGACAAGGTATTTCATGCTATCTATTATGCAAGCCGTATGTTGACAGATTCATAGCTAAATTATACCACTACTAAGAAGGAGCTATTAGCTGTGGTATTTGCCTTCAACAAATGCAAAGCTTATTTAATGGGTACCAAAGTTATAATTTATACGGACCACTCTGCTATTAAGTACTTGGTGACCAACAAAGATGCCAAGCACATATTAATTCGATGGATACTACTACTGTAGAAATTTGATCTAGAAATTAGAGATATGAAAGGCACAGAAAATTAAGTGGCTGATTACTTGTCTCAAATTAAAACAGGAAATTAATACAATAATATTCAACATATTCAGGATGATTTCCCAAATAAGCAACTGTTAGTTGCCATGGCATTACCGTGCTACGCTGATATTGTAAATTTTTTGGTTAGTGGATTGCTGCCATCTAAGCTCACCAATCAAAAAAGAAGGAAATTTATCCATGATGCCAAGTAGTATTATTAGGATGAGCCATTTTTATTAAAAAATTGTGCATACCAGATAATTTGGAGGTGTGTTCCAGATGATGAGATTCAAAGTATTTTATATCATTGTCTTTCAACACGGTATGGAGGACACTTTGGGGGCGTGAGAATTGTTGCAAAAGTTTTCTAATCTGGTTCCTATTGGCCAAACATGTTTAAAGATGCTCATGAATTTTCAAAGAATAGGAAATCTATCGAGGAGGTATGAAATGCCTTTGCAAACTGTTTTAGAAGTGGAACTATTTGGCGTATGGGGAAATGATTTTATGGGTCCATTTCCACCTTCTTGGGGAAATGTATACATACTTGTAGTTGTTGATTATATCTTCAAGTAGGTTGAGGTTGTTGCTCTACCAACGAATGATGCTAAATCGATGCTGAAATTTCTACATAAGAATATTTTTACTAGGATGAAAGTTCACACTTTGACTGCAAATTAGTTGCTAATGCTCTGAATAGGTATGGAGATAAACATAAAATTGCCATGACATACCATCCCCAAACAAATGGACAAGTAGAAGTCTCTAATAGAAAGATTAAAATTCTGGAGAAGCTAGTCAATCCCACCCACAAAGATTGGTCATCTAGATTGGATGAAGCTTTGTGGGCATATCAAACTACATTCAAGACACCATTAGGGATGTCTCCTTTCAAGTTTGTTTATGGGAAACCCTGTCATTTACCCATTAAACTTGACCATAAGGCATATTGGGAAATTAAGAAATTGAATATGGATTGGAGTGTTGTTGGTACTAACTGCCTATTCGAGTTGAATGAGATGGAAGAATTCAGAGCACAAGCTCATGAGAATGCCAAGCTATACAAAGAAAAGAGCAAACGATAGCATGACAAAAAGATTTTTCCACGGCAATTTGCACCTCGGCAGCAAGTCTTGTTATTTAATTCCAAACTTAAATTGTTTCCTTGCAAATTAAAAGCTCATTGGTGTAGCCCATTCGAGATAGTGCATGTCTATCCTTATGGAGTTGTAGAAGTCAAAGATAGCAAAATTGGTTCTATTTTCAAAGTCAATGGCTAGCGATTAAAGCATTACTTTGGAGCTCCTATAATTCGTGATAAAAATTCTATCACTTTTCGAACTGCTTACTATTTCTTCCTTGCATTATTTTATTCATTTACTTTATTTTTAATTTCTTTGTTTAGCTTATTCAATAAGTTTACATAAATTTTGTTTTGTTTTGTTGTAGGCACATTACAACCCAAGTTTGTAGAAATTAGCCCATTAAATATATTAGTTACTTTTAGTTTAATAATTTTTTTCTATTATTTTTCTTTTTCCCCCTTAATTTTTCTTTTTTCTATGTCAGGGCACAATTTCAGGTTAATCTTATCTCCCACCTCACTGCTATATTTTCTCTCATGTTTTACCCTATTCTATTCACTTTTTTTCTAACTTACTTTTTGTTTCATCTTCTTCACCCTTCTCTATTTAAAGGTCTCACCTTTTTCATTCTTCATTTTACAGTTATTATTTTCTCTCAAATAGCTCACCAAACACCATCTTCTTCCACCTCTATGCATCTGTGGACATTCTTTAGCAAAATTACGAAAGAAAAATATAACAAGAACATATCAAAGCCACCTTTTTGCATGGAAAAAGGTTTCTTGTTCCAAGATGCCCCCTTTATGGGTTATTCTGAAGCCATCTAATCTTTTATGGAGAAACACGGATGGCAACTCTTCTGTCTCCACCTTGATGACATCCTCACTAAGGTAGTCAAACCTCTCCTAAAAATGCTTTCATCCATGTGTGCGGTGTCTCAGTATTATTTGATGAAGACTCAATCAATGCGCACTATGGGTGACCTGAAGGCCCTGATGAACACTCTTAATTTTTCAAGACAATGACGACTAAAGGACTCAGCCAAGTTTTGATAGATTTATGTGTAGAAGGAATGACATGGACAGTTTCTCGAAATGATTACTACACCATCGACCATGCAACTTTGAAGCCTCAATGTAAGGTATGGTATCATATCCTTAAATCTTATCTTAGTCCTTCTACGCACAACTCTACTATTTTTAAGAAACGCATGTTATTGCTGCACTCGATTATGAATGGAAGAAAGATAAATGTTGGATAAATTATTTTTCGAGAAATCCACCACCTGTACCTTAAACATTCCATCGCTCGTTACAACATTGTGTCAAAGAGTAAAGGTTCCTACCCAGACAAAGAAGACAAAATCCCCAATAAAGGAGTCATAACCAAGCAAATTGCCTTGAGATTTTTAGGGGAGGAAATGGCAAAGCATCCTGGCTTTACATCCACAACTTCTCCACCTATGATTACTGATGTTACCCCATCAAAATCTCACATTGACTTTGAGTAGAAAGTGATTGATGCTCTTGAGATGATGCACAACAATTTCAAATGATGGAAAAATAATAATTGAGGATAGTCACTGATCTTGGCAGGGCTCAAGAAGAAATGGCTCTATTTTGGGGATATGTCAAACAACATGAAAAAGCTATTAAGTAATCTCTTCAAAAGAACTTTACCTGACCTATGCCTACATTCCCTATTTTTCTTAAAGAATTATTGTTGGAGCTAGAAGATGATGATGAAAATGGAGAAGAAGCCATTGTAAAGAAGAAGAACACAGAAAAAGAAGGAGAGGAGGAGAAAACTGAATTCGTGCATATTGAATCTGATAAGGACGAAGCTGATATGACTCAAACTTCTACACCTGCTACAACTGCCACTACACCAAAATCTGTTGCACCTATGACCAAGTAAGAGTGTGCAATTCATCAACTGATTGATGATCTCACAAAATCAAATATTGATGATGAAGAAGACGTACCAATTAACCATCTAAAAAGGAAGTGCTACAAGCAAGTTGTTGGGAAATCAATTCGAGATTATGCTAGGGAAGTGGAAAGGAAGCAGCACTACAAATGCACTACCAGAAAAATCAACCCAACCCTATTAGAGTAACCCAAATTCTTTCCAAGCTTTTTTTCTATTTTCATTTCATCTTTTTCATTTTATAACATATGTTTCATGCATCCATATTTGCTTGTCATTGCATTTTTATATTTGCAAGTTGTTGTTTTTGCATTTTGAAATGTTTCATTGTTCATGCATTGAGGACAATGCTTCCCTTAGGTTTAGGGGTGTGTTGTGTTGTAAATATAGTATATAGTAGATATAAGTTTTAATATTCATGCAATTTTTTATTCATTTTTCCATTGCATACAAATGTCAAGTAATTGCTAGACTATGACAAGTATATTGTTATCTATGATATTCGATGAGGATAATAATTCTTCGATAAAATTAGAAAATTATGATGGGTGAATAGGCATGTTTAGTTTAGGATAGTTGTGTGAAAATTGATTCCTAAAATTAGAATGCCCTATTTATAATTGTAATTAGTTTATAGTAGCTCTCTTTTAATATATTTAGGAATTCTTAAACTTAAATTCAGTAAATCGATAGTGTGTAATAATGAATATCGTGGCAAAATGATAAGAATCACTCCAATGTTTGAAATTGTTTAGTAGATCAGTAATACTTTGTTTGATCCATCATATTATTGATAAAAAAAAAACAAGTTTAAATAAGAGTGAGTAAAAAGAAAAAAAATTGTTGAGGGACACTCCACTGTAGTAATAGGCTGATTAGCTAAGGAGGTAGTTATTTGTTCTATCTATCTTTTTAGTTAAAAGCCTTAGCTTCATGAGTGAGTTACATTCAAATTATGGCATGATGTAATATGATATACGTGATATGAAGTAATAAAATTTATAAACTATGATCGTACCCAAAACTAACTATTATCACGATTTAAGGCAAGCGCACCTATCGAACAGTAGTATAGCTTAGTGGCAAGACCGAGATATCGTACCCAAAGGAACCAAAAGTACTAGTACTAACTTTCTTTCTATTATTTAACCTAGAAATAAAAGGGGATTTTTATTAAACTAAACTAATTATTAGACTAAGTAAAGAATGTACAAAAAGTGAATCGGGGAAAAGCTCTTAGGAAAATTGATTGACTTGGACAATACTCAAGGGAGAATCGACCTAGTCTTCACTTGTTATTAATTCCTGAACTAGACGATTTATTCACTTGACTTGATCCGTAGAAATCCCTAATTTATGTTAATATCTCTCTCAAGACTAAAAACAACTAACCCTAGGTTGATTAATTGAAATCTCTTTCTAATTAAAACCCCTAGTGTTGCCTTAACTCGTTCTATGGACTCCCTTATTAGGTTTGACCCTAATCCAGTAGATTTTCATCGTCCTATCTCTAGGATTGCGATCGACTCCGCTTAATTGTGTTGGATCTACTCCTATGCAGGGACTTTTGCTCCTCTACATAAGCACATTTGACTTAAATCAATATCCCAGAAATATCAATTTAAGAGTTAAAAACACAATTAAGAACAAATCAAATATTTATCATATAATTTAAGAGAAAATAATAACATGATTTGTCTTAGGTTTCATCCCCCTCAAGTATTTGGGGGATTTAGTTCATAATTATAAAAGAAAACATCTCAGAAGAATAATGATAACAAAACATAAAGAACCCGAAAACCCTTGTAGGAATTTGAAGGGAGATCTTTAGTCTTGAAGGAGAATTCGGCTTTTGAGATGGATCAATCGGCATTCTTTGGAGTAGTTCCTTGCTTCTACTCTTTGTGTTGGTAGGAAAATAGCACCCTTAGTGGGGAATCAAGTACACCCTTTTGGAGTTGCCTCCTAGGGTCTTTATATAGAGCTTTAAAATGCCTTTCTTAGCCCCTAAGTAGCCTTTTTTGAGTGAAATTGAGCTTTCTCACGACAAGGACACGCCCGTGTGCCATACCCATGCGGATCGAGGCCTAGGCCGTGCTTGGGCCTGTTAAGGTGGCACGACCGTGTCACACGGCCGTGTGGCAAACTTGCAGGCCGTGTTGTTTTCATTCTTTGGCCCATTTTCTTCGTTTTCAGTCCGTTTCTCATTCTTTTCACTTCCCTATGCTCACCTGAGTATAAAACATGAAATTAAAGGTTTAAGAGCATCAATTTACACAAATCAAAGGGTAATTCATCTAGAAATTTGGCTAAGCATGGTGTAAAAATATGTATAATTTATCCCTTATCAAATACCCCCACACTTAAGCCTTTGCTTGTCCTCAAGCAAAATCTCAACTCATAATTAAGAATCATTCTTCTCAACTTAGAATCCTTATCAATAATGTTTCAAACTAATCCATAAGTAATCATACAATGAGAATTCAACCAGAAGAACATTAAAGTTTCAAACACTCTATGTTGAGAATTTTATCACAAAAACATAGGTTTTCTCCCTTTTCCTAAGTAATTACCTTTCAATCAAAATCGACAAGAGTTGACATCCTCACTAAAGATTCACTCTATCCACTCAAAGTGTTTAGGGTTCAAAAATTAAGCACTCTTTAGTCAACCTAAAAACGTTATTACCATAAGCTTGTAGGAAAATCAAATCTCCACCACTATAGATTGATATGGCACATCGATCAAAAGGTCTTTCAATGGTTGTAATGGGGCTTTGTTTAGAGGTGTTGTCACAAGCTGAAAAAGAGGGTTAGAATCGAGATTGAATTGAAAAATCATCTAGCTAGAAAAATCTCTATCACTAGAACATATTCCTCGAGCTAAGCCTTATGATGACATCATTCTGGATTCGATAGCTTATAGTAGAAATATGCAAAATAAAAAAATATTAAACTATAACTTAAATATGAATTACAACTGAATTAACTGTATATACCATTTTTTTTTTAAGAACAAATTAAATATATAATTACAAACTTTACAAAATGAACAAGAGAACAAAGCTAGATAATAATTTCAACTCAAATCTCGACAAAAAATAGGGATCAAAATAATTGAATGGAATTCAAAAAAAATGGGTTATAGGTTAATATTAGAGGTATGTCAAGGAATGGGTTATTAGGCTCAATGGGGTTCACTAGGGGTTAATTTATGAAGGTAGGCTTTTATGGAGTAAGTGAGTTAAACCTAGGTGCCTTTATCATCTCAGTATATCAAATCAATGTTGTGGTCTCGACATGTATAATCGAAGCAAGTTCTAGAATAACAAATCAGTATTGACTCACTCAAAGCAACAATAAAAGTGAGCACAGAAGAATGTATGCTCAAAAGGCTCAAAAATCTCACCAGAATTATGGCTTTTTGATGTCAATCCTGCAAATTTCAAATCTCAAGATAACATTTAAAATTAGGGAAAATAACCTAGAAAAAAAAATTTATATTCTCAAAAATTTCAACTTATTATGCTTGATTCCCTAATGTCTTAAAGTTTGAATAATCAAAGCATAAGTACCTATGTCTTAATTCTCAACATATCAATAAAAATCATAAATCAATCAGAATTAATTCCTAATAGGAGATTGAAGATAATGCAGAGAATGAAAGTGAGAATTCAAAATTTTGAGAACAATGCAAAACGTTAGTTGTAAAAATTTTCAGGGGTTTGAAGAGAATGCAATGACTGAAAGTAAATTTTTGCCCCACACTTAAGATGTACATTACCCTCAATGTACAAAGAAACATTAGTAGCAATAGAAGCATAAAATCATAAGATAAGGAAAGGAATGAGACTCCCTGAATTGGATGAATTCCTTGAGGTGGTGGTGGCTATAGAGTGTCTGGGACAAAGGAAGGTGCAGAGGTAGATACTCCGGTGGTGGTAGCAGTTGTTTGTCCACAGCTGCTATGCCGAGAGGGTATGTTTGTCAGTATTAGGTGGCTAAGGTTCCCATTAGATTTTGGATTTGAGTTGTAGAGCTCCTTTAAAACTGCGAAAGCATTTAAGGGATTTTAGATATTTGAAGATTAGAACAATTACTCGTTAGGAAATGGCTGATAAAAATGATAAAATTGAAATAAAGTAAAAGTAAATTAGGTTCTCAAAATACGAAAATTCAAATAATGAAAAAGATAAGATGAAAGAAAAGAAAAAGGAAAATAAAAATAAAAATGAAAATAAAGGAGAAGAAAAGAGGATTCGAAAGTCCTAATCCTCAGATGGTTCGCGAGGTAGGGGCAGTGATGAGATGTGTAGATGCTGGCATATCTGCTGAAGAGTAGCGTTGATGTGGTTGAAGTGTTGAAAGCACTGCTACTCAAATTATGTGAGGCACTCGGATATGTCAACATATAAAGCTGCCACATGAACTGGGCGATGAGGGGGTGGTGGCTCAGATGGTGCCTCCTCCGGTGGTGGGACATCATCAGTAATGTCCTCATGGTCCTCCTGCTTGGTATCTCTTAGTAGACAGTATTGTAGAGGATCGGTCCTAGGTTAGCGTTTAATCATTCTCATATGTAGCATAGTTTGGATGCCCTGTGGAGACATCTGGCCGACTAGAGTGTAGTCTGGGCTGTGGTTTTGAGTAGGCCGTAGTAGTGGGCCAGTCGAGTGATGTACGGGCCCATAGAGATCACGCCCCTGCGGTGTCGCTCCGTTTGGTGTTGGATAACATTGGTAATGAAGTATACAAGATCGATCACATGTATGTGCACCATGCTCCATAGAAAGTAGGCGTCGTAGGTGTTGACGACGCTAGTACTCTCGCGTCTGCTCGTCAATGTGTGCGCCAGTAAGGCGTGAAGGTACCTCAGAGATGGGGCGAGATTGGTCGCTTTGGAGTGACTGGGGTCGTATATGGGCTGGCCAGGGACTAGGGCGCGCCAGCAGTTTACTGGAGAGGCATGGATGTGGCGGTAGAGCTTAAAGAGGTCTTCTTCCTCCACGAACTGCTCATTGTAGAGTGCTGTACCGAACTCCGGTACACTAAGCTGATAAACGAGGCCTCCTAACCGAAATTGGATCGTCCCTGGATCATCGTGTCTACTCATCACTATCTGGAGCTGAAATGTGGAGTAGATCTCGAGGGTGAGTTTGAGATAGGTAGGTTCCACGATCTGAAAGAACTGCTCCCATAGGTCCGCAGTTAATAAGGCTCAGACCTCGTCAGCTAGCTAGACCTGTTCTAGTGCGGCCCAGTCGATGAACCTTCCGACTCCAAGAGGTCTTGCTCATAGGATTTGAAATAGTTCCTCTTGGGAACTCTGCAAAAACTGGATAAAAGGGTGGTGAACTTCGGTTGCGGGTCTAGAGGATTCATAAAATTAGAATGCCCTATTTATAATTGTTTAGTTTAGGATAGTTGTGTGAAAATTGATTCCTAAAATTAGAATGCCCTATTTATAATTGTAATTAGTTTATAGTAGCTTTCTTTTAATATATTTAGGAATTCTTAAACTTAAATTCAGGAAATCGACAGTTTGTAATAATGAATATCGTGGCAAAATGATAAGAATCGCTCTAATGTTTGAAATTGTTTAGTAGATCAGTAATACTTTGTTTGATCCATCATATTATTGATCAGAAAATCAAGTTTAAATGAGAGTGAGTAAAAACAAAAAAAAATTGTTGAGGGACACTCCACTGTAGTAATAGGCTGATTAGCTAAGGAGGTAGTTATTTGTTCTATCCATCTTTTTAGTTAAAAGCCTTAGCTTCATGAGTGAGTTACATTCAAATTGTGGCATGATGTAATATGACATACGTGATACGAAGTAATAAAATTTATAAACTATGATCGTACCAAAAACTAACTATTATCACAATTTAAGGCAAGCGCACCTATCGAACAGTAGTATAGCTTAGTGGCAAGACCAAGATATCGTACCCAAAGGAACAAAAAGTACTAGTACTAACTTTCTTTCTATTATTTAACCTAGAAATAAAATGGGATTTTTATTAAACTAAACTAATTATTAGACTAAGTGAAGAATGCACAAAAAGTGAATTGGGAAAAAACTCTTAGGAAAACTGATTGACTTGGACAATACTCAAGGGAGAATCCACCTAGACTTCACTTGTTATCAATTCTTGAACTAGACGATTTATTCACTTGACTTGATCTGTAGAAATCCCTAACTTATGTTAATATCTCTCTCGAGACTAAAAACAACTAACCCTAGGTTGATTAATTGAAATCTCTTTCTAATAAAAACCCCTAGTGTTGCCTTAACTCGTTCTATGGACTCCCTTATTAGGTTTGACCCTAATCTGACAGATTTTTGTCGTCCTATCTCTAGGATTGCGATCAACTCCGCTTAATTGTGTTGGATCTACTCCTATGCAGGGACTTTTGCTCCTCTACATAAGCACATTCAACTTAAATTAATAGCTTAGAAATATCAATTTAAGAGTTAAAAACACAATTAAGAACAAATCAAATATTTATCATATAATTCATGAGAAAATAATAACAAGATCTGTCTTAGGTGTCATCCCCCTCAAGTATTTGGGGGATTTAGTTCATAATTATAAAAGAAAACATCTCAGAAGAATAATGATAACAAAACATAAAGAACCCAAAAACCCCTGTAGGAATTTGAAGGGAGATCTTTAGTCTTGAAGGAGAATTTGGCTTCTGAGATGGATCAATCGGCTTTCTTTGGAGTAGTTCCTTACTTCTACTCTCTGTGTTGGTAGGAAAATAGCACCCTTAGTGGGGAATCAAGTACACCCTTTTGGAGTTGCCTCCTAAGGTCTTTATATAGAGCTTTAAAATGCCTTTCTTAGCCCCTAAGTAACCTTTTCCGAGTGAAATTGAACTTTCTCACGACAGGGACACGCCCGTGTGCCATGCCCGTGTGGATTGAGGCCCAGGCCATGCTCAGGCCTGTTAAGGTGGCACGGCCGTGTTACACGACCGTGTGGCAAACCTTCAGGCATTGTTGTTTTCATTCTTTGGCCCATTTTCTCGGTTTTGGCCCGTTTCTCGTTCTTTTCACTTCCCTATGCTCACCTGAGTATAGAACATGAAATTAAAGGTTTAAAAGCATCGATTTACACAAATCAAAGGGTAATTCATCTAGAAATTGGGCTAAGCCTGGGGTAAAAATATGTATAATTTATCGCTTATCATAATACCAAGCAATCTAGTGCATTCTCCATTAAGATTGTCAAGTAAAGAAACCATGTGACGTGATGAATTCCCTAGAAAAAAAATAATATTTCTAATTATAGTTTTGAGATGACAGAATAAATGTAGAGAAACTAAGTTTAGAAGAAAGATAACCTAAGTGCATTAGGAGGTATTTACTATAGTCAGAATTACGTGAATATTTAGGAATTTTTATTTTTAGGTAACATTTTTTACACTTCATTTGCTAAACAAACCTACAAAACTTGAATCAATTTTTTTTTGTTTTAATAAAAGACTACTAAGAATGGAGGTATAAAGTATACAAAAAATGGTTTAGTAGTATATATAGTAACTGTGTGTTATGGCAAATTCATGCATTCATGCATACTCATACATATTTTTCTTCAGGACAAGCAATAATTTAGGTTTGGGGTGTGATAACTCTTGAAAAGAGTTATATTTTAGGCCTCTAGATTGAATTGATTGTCTGTCATTAAGTAAATATGTTAGCATTTTTAGGATATTTTTAGAACATTGCATAACAAAGCTTGGATTGTGCTATAAATGTCATTATTTGTTACTGGGAAGAAAGGTGTTGGTTATTGTTGGCAGCAAGTCTAGGATGAAGAAGAAATAAGAGAAATGAGAAAGAAAATGAAGGAAGTGAAATATTGTCATGACAAATTGGTTAGGTTGCCAACAAGAATGCCATGGCAATTCCAAGAAGATGGCGCAACACTTAGTCCACGTCACTCTCAGCCTGCTGCACTTGTACTAGATAAACCACCTTAAAAAAGAGGAAGCAAAAGGTGTGTGTTGAGAGGCAGGGATCTACCCTATAAATGAGGAAAGAGAAAAGAAAATAGGGGACGAGGATTTGGGGGAGAGAGAAATTGGAGAGCAATTTTTCTCTACATCGAATTCTCATGGAAAACTTCAAATAAAAGAGAGGAGAGGGTAGTAGCTTACAGAAAAGAAATCACAGATGCAAAGAAGGGGAAGAGAAATCTGCCCTGGGTTTTGCATCAACTTTCAGTATTAAAGTGAAAGCTGGAGTAGCGAGATATTCATGTAGTTTTGCCTTTATTTTTTTATTTGAACTTTGTGATTCATAAACTTGAATGATGATGTTGAATGGTTTTATTTTGGATTTAAATGTCCAATCCATGACCTAAATCTAATTGGGTTGGAATTATTTGGGTGAATTTTACTATCTTCAATGCCCATGGTCTGATTTTGAGTAGATTATTGTTTCATTCGATTTGTGGTTATTTTAAATGCATGTATGCAAGCTTTGAACATAGATGAGTGTATGGTATGTTGTTAGATCTGATTTAATTCTAAAAAGATTAAATAAATTAGATTATTATCGATTGATACAAGCGAGTATTCAAAAGAATATTTACAGCACTCTAGACGTAGAAGTTGTGATCTGTAAGGGAAAGGAATAATAGTTTAGATAGCATTCTTGAGTTCTGTAGACATACAAAACTCAAAATGATAACTTAAAGTCCGGCTCTTGAAAGAAGCAGACTATAGTTGTGTATCCATAAGCAATAGAATGGTCATGATTTTGCCATGGCATTATTACGATATAAAAATAAAACCTGAGTAATTCCAACCTTTATCATTGAAGACTACAAATCCTCCCCACTTTCTAATGAACCATTTTTAGTGGTGTTAGAAATGATAGTTTTGGGACCCCAATTTCGACAAGCGAGTTAGCATTTTATTATTTAGTTAATGTTTATATATGTTGATGAATATCGTATTAAAAATTGGTAAAGAAATATTAACGTTTGGTTAGTTAATTTAGTTAAAGGATTAAATTGTAAAAGCTTAAAACATTAGTTCCAAAAGTTAATAGTAGTAGGTAGTTAGAAATTAGAGTGTTGATGGACTAAAGTGGAAATTAAATCATGCAAAATATGAGTGGACATTTATGGACTATGCTTAGTTAATTTATAAGTTATGTTGTAAGGATAAAAAGGTAAATAATTAGTAAAATAACATTAAAGAAATAAGAAAAAAAAGGAAGTGTATCATCTTCCTTAGTTGGGGTTTGCTACCAAAAAGGAGAAAGAAAAGAAGCCATTAGAGAGCATTGGAAGTTTGATCAAGCTCTTTTCCTTGCATACATGTATTTGTGAGGTCCATTTTGAATAAATTTTACATTTTTGAATTATTTTAGCTTAATCAATTTAGTTAGGGGACTAAATTAGTAGGTTATGAAAAGTATAGGACTATTTTTAGGATTGTCCTTTGAGCTGGAAGTGTTGGTTGTATTATTATGTTTAGGGCTTGAAAAATGTTTATCTTGTTTAGTGATTTTGCTTGTGTTAGCCGTCAAGGATTGAAATGTTATAAATTGAAAATAACTTGGTTCAAGCTTTAAAAAAAATCTATTATTAAGGAGCTGTTTGGGGACCTTATAAGTTTAGTTAATTATAGATTGAATTTTAAGATGATAATTGATTTAAATGTGAAGTAATAATGTAATTGAATGAGGTTAAATTTTTTTATGGTAAATGTGTGAAATTCTATTATTAAGATAACTTATTTGAGTTGAATTATTGTGATTATGAGTTAATTAAGTAAATTGAATTATCGTATATAGATCAATAAGGGAGTAGAATAATCGTTACTCGATGGAAAGAGAAAGTAGTCGATTAATGGACATTAGTCATAGGAAGTATCGAGACTTTTGGTAAGTTCATGGTCTTAGAACTCGAACGTTATTTACTTAATATTAATTATTTAATTGTTAATTATTACTTAACTATGTTCTTATTTGTGTTTAGTTAAGTTCTATTGAATGGATATTGACAAATTCATAAATATATGGAATGTAGCACTATGAAATGAATTAATGAATGATTAGTAGATAATTGAAGTTAATGTGATATTGAGTTATGAAATGTGATATTAGGGATTTTTTATTGGGTAATTAATATCGTCAATTTGTTCGACTAGTGCTGGGCACATCCATCATCGGTTATCTGACTAGTGCTGGGTGCAAAACATCACCAATTCGTTAGACTAGTGCTGCGCACACCCATCATCAGTTATCCAACTAGCGCTAGGCACAAAACATTGTCAATTCATTTGACTAGTGCTGGGCACATTGTTATTATTATTGTCATTATATCCAACTAGTGCTGGGTGCAACTTCTGTCAATTTATCTGACTAGTGCTGGGCACATTCTCTATATCTATCGATTCATACGACTAGCGTTGGGTGCAAAGTCTAGTTACGATTTAACCGATAGGCACTAAGTGCCATTCATTAAATGATTTAAATGGACAAGGTATAATTAATTCATCGTGGAAGGTTGGTGTATGAAAGCTATTATGGAAGATGGATGAAATATTTAGTTGAAATGAGTGGTAAATTCTATAAATATAACTATATAAGCTATGGATTATGAAAATGTGGATCATCAAATTTAGTGTATAGTTGTGAATGGGTGAAACACACATCTGTCACATGACTATGTGTTACACATAGGCAACACACATGGCTATATGCCCTGAGCGTATAGAATAATAGTATAAGTGTAGTTTCGACACTGGCTGACACATGGCCTATGACACGGCTGTGGGCAGAGACATGGGTTGGAACACGGCCGTGTGTCTCAAGTCAATGAATTATACTATCTAAGACACGGCCAGTGATAAGGCCGTGTGACCCAACATCAATTCTCACACGGGTAGACACATGGTCTAGGACATGGTCATTGTCTAGACTTCAAAAGTCCACACAGCCATGTGTCCCCTGTTTCCTATTTTTTTTCAAAGTTTCCCAATTTGTTTCGAATTGACTCCAAAATGTTTTCCATCTATTTTTAGGGCCTCGTAGACGCGTTTTAAGGTCTGTATATCTGTATTAGTTTATGAATGGTATGTGATTGCTAATGGTAATTACAGTTGCATATTTAATTGTATGAAACGTTAAATGTTTGAAATGTTATTGTAATACTCTGTAACCCCAATCCAGAGATAGGGACGGGTTAGGGGTGTTACATGCTTATTCTTTGAGAATTGCCATAGCATTTCAATTTCCCTAGCATTTTTTTCCATTCATAATTGATTTTATTCATCCATTCATTTATTCTCTTAATCAATTTGTCAAATGTTTCTTTTGCACAATTTAATTACTCAAATTCGTAGTAATAACATAACCAATTTTTTTAATCAATTTTTGATCCCTGTAGAGACGATACTCACTCATCACTTTATTACTTGGTTCGATGTGTATACTTGCACATTCGCATTACACATTCAAATGTGACAGTGTCATGATGAGGTAACTCCAAAATTGCCACGTCAATCTGGGGATTTTGTAAACATTGTAATTTGGTCCTAATTCAACCCCATGTTAACAATAGAGCTTTCATAAGCTCGTGTACGACCTGAAAATTATTGCATATCATATCATATAATATGTTTATATTACTCGAAATTAATCATTAATGGTATGTATTTAAATGTAATTGACTTTAGTTGCTCCGACATTGATGTGGCATCCTATAGCTTGGACACGACGGTTAGGTTGGGTATGGAGTGTTACAATCTCCATATAAAACTTAAGAATTTGAAATAAATAAAACAAGATTTAGTTTAGAGGTTGCTCATTCAAGAACTAAATTATCCTTTATGAACATTAATTGAAACCCATCTTGATCTTCATTCCATAAAAAATTATATAAAAGTTTACAATTTAAAATTAAGAAAAGTAAATTGCACAAAAAAGCTTAAACAATTTCAGAAGTTTTTCTATAAATTCTCTTCCTCTCTTTCATCTAATTTAAAGAATAATATTTATACTAATGGTTTAAAAATATTTCAATTACACTTTTTTCCCTTAATGTGGACCTAAAATTAAGCTTAAAAAGTTAATGGCCAGATCAAAATTCCCTAGCTATACCCTTGGTAACTGCTCTAGATCCAGCAGTTATGATGGCCTTTAAAGTAACATCAATCTTGTTGCACAACAATGATAGGTCTATTTCATTGCTTCCAATAGTGGCGGCGTTGTCCTGACAAGGTATATCATGTGGTCACCACAAGGATTGGAACCAAGAAACTTTATAGTTGATTCAGTAAGGTTCTTGTCACAACAAGACTTTTCTCATAGTCACAACAATTAATGGAAGTGAGAACTCCATGGCCAAGTCAGTAGCATCCTTGTCCCAACAAGGTTTTATAGCATCCTTGTCACAACAAGGCTTTCCTTGTAGTCACAATAAGGGTTCTTCTTATACATTTTACAATCAATTTGAGTTTTCATAATTCCATCATTCATTTTGACCTACAATGCCATTTTCACAAAAAGTAAATTCACAATTGAATGGTATAAGATGCAATTACTCAAAATATATGCAAAAACACTAAGAAAATAAATTCTACTACACCTTCTACTAATTATGTAAAATAACATAAAATGACTCCAAAAATAACTCGGGAAAAAGCTCTTTAAGTATGAAAATGACCTAATTTACCCTATAAATCTACAACGCATCAACTCGTGAATCAAATTGCCTCCAAACTTTCAATGTATTGAAAATATATATACCTATGTTAAAATATTATTATGGGATATTATAGGATATTATCTCTTAGTAATTTGATTCCTACGTAACTACTACTGTATAGCTATATATATATATACCTTTTACGTCTATCAATAAAAGGCAAGATATTACCCTATTCTTGTCATGGCATCTGAGCAAGGTTTTTTACACAATTTTATCTCTTTCATCATTCTAAATGGTTGGCAGAAAGACTTCTCTTCCTTCTCCTCCACCACAACCACATAAAATTGAACCTAACTCTCCAATTTTCTTAGGTCCTCAAGATCGACCTGGTGACTTTATTACTCCTATTCGATTAAAGCTCAAGAATTTTGTTATTGAGCTTATGCTATTCATGTCGCTCTATCTTTTTGGTGAAAATTTGGATTTTTTAACGGTACCATTATAGATCTTGTTTCCTTTTTCTTGAAGGATGATTAGGTTACCATCCATTGTATGATTTTGTCTTGGATTTTCAATACCATCAATCCAGAGGTAAGATTGATGCTTTCAAATTATGATAATGCGAAAACATTGTGGGATGATTTACAAACATTTTTCTATTGTCCATGGTCCACATATTCAACAATTAAAAGCATATATTAGTTGTTGTTAGCAAACCAAGACTATGAATGTTGCAGTTTATTTTAGTAAATTAAAGGTTTTGTGGGATGAATTAGATAATAATGAACCTTTGATTTATTACATGTGTGGACAATGTTTATGTAACTTAGGAAAGGTGCATGAACAATGCCATGAGCATGACCGGCTTCATCAATTTCTTCTTGGCCTTTAATTGTATTATTATGCCCAAATTAGGTCTACACTACTTTCCTAGGATCCTTTACCTTCCTTAAATCAAGCATTCCAACAAAATACTTAGGAGGAATGCATATGCGACATTACATAGGTCAAGGAAGAGAAGATCAAAATTTTGGGCTTTGTGGTATGCATGGAGGGTCGTAACAAAGGTCGAGTTAATCATATTGATAAGTCGACCTTGTTGTGCACTCATTTCCATCGTAAGGGGCATGAGGTGGCTACCATTTTTTTACTTACATGGCCATCGAGATTGGTGGCTCAAGAAGTATGGGAAGCTAGAGATGAAAATTGATGGTTGTAGTGGCAAGACAAGTGTCCCATCTTCCATGCAACAAGTTTCTTATGGCAGAGGCAGTGTGCGAGCCAACACTACTCCCTTAGATACCAGTAATGGAGCAACACCAATGCAGAACACAACAACAGTAGCGCAACTGTCAAGGGGGTCGACACTTTCTAGTTTTACCTCTTAGTAATGATAGCCTCTTTGATGGTGTTCAGTAATAAAGAATCAACTTCCACTCGGTTGAATATTAAGTACAAGAATAATTGGATTATTGATACGAGGTGTTCAAATCATGTTACGGTTGATCTTATGTGTTTGAAAAATGTGAGAAATGTTGTAACATGTTCCATAGGAGTCCTTGATGGTGAAACAGTAGTGGCTACTAAGGAATGAATAGTTAAATTTATAGATAAAATTCACTTAAAACTCCTTCTTTACATTCCTAAATTAAATTGTAATTTAATTTTGGTTTCCTAGTTCAATGATGTATGAACTGCTTTGTCCAATTTTCTAGTAACATATGTGCTATTCAGGACCTTCATTTGAGAGAGATGATTCAAACAGGTGAAAGACGAGATGGACTTTACTACTTTCGGTATGTTTCGATGGTCAAAACAGTTTTGTTTGAAGCTTCATCCTCTTTGGAACTTTAGCATAGAAGATTGGGTCACCCTTCCAAGAAAGTAGTAAGGTTACTTCCTTACATTAGTAACTATAGATATCATTTTAATAAAGTAAGTGAAATTTTTCATCGTGCTAAGCAGACTACAAATAGCAGTCCAATTAGTGAATAGAAAGCCACTTGTATTTTTAAGTTAGTTTATTGTGATTTATGGGGTTTTTATGACACTTCATCTTATGGATCTTATTATTTTTTAACATTGGTTGATGATTTCTCTTTTGTTGTTTGGATATATCTATTAGTTAATAAAAAGAACATTTTCAAAGTTTTCATGTCATTTATTGCTATGGTTGATTGTCAGTTTTCTCAACAAATAAAGTGTGTTAAAAGTGATAATGGGATGAAATCTAATTGTCTCCAAGATTATTTTCTTGTAAATGACATTATTTTTCAAACATATTGTATTGGTACACCTAAAAAATGGGAGAGTGGATAGGAAACATCAACATATTTTCAATGTAGCTCGTGCTTTACGTTTCTAGGGAAATCTACTTATATCTTTTTGGGAGAGTGTGTGTTGGCTGCTTCTCATCTCATTAATTGAACTCCTTTACCCCTTCTTCACAATAAAAAACCCTAGGAAATGTTGTTTGGTAGCCCTCCTTTGTTTGATGATCTTTGTGTGTTTGGTTGCTTATGTTTTGCTCATAAACAATTTTCCAAGGGTGATAAGTTTTCTAGTCGATATTTTGTTCTTATGGGTACCCTTTTGGCAAAAAGGGTTGATATTTATATTATTTGGATTCTAGTTCTTTGTGTCTCGTGATGTGAAATTTTTTGAGGATATTTTTTTGTATTTCAATGAAAATGCTGCAACCATTGAGCTTGAAAATGTTGCCTTACCATATGGGAGAGTAGACACAACTATTGATACATATTTTGGTGAGTCAAAGGTGTTGCAACTCGCGACAATTCTTTTGCTTGCTACGCCGCAACCTGTGAGTTCTCCGGCAACTGTGGTATCTTATTCTTCCTCCATAGTGGTACAACGGGCTTTGGCTAATGATACACCTGAATTAGGATGAGGACATAGGAGAAATTTCCCTCTATGAAGCTTTGGGATTTTTTCACTCTTATCGTCATAAATAAAAGTCTATCTCCTGCCTTACCTACTTCAGAGCCTTCCTCATGTACTCCATTTCTTATAGTGCATTATGTTAACTGTGAAAAATTTACTATGAAACACCAAAAATTTCTTGCATCTATTATTGCAAGGATCAAGCCATAGTCTTTTAAAAAGGCTGTGAAGGATGTAGGATGGCATGATGCCATACAAAAGGAAATTTGTGCTCCAAATGATAATGGCACTTGGTCTATAGAAACACTTCCTCTTAGAAAGAAAGCAGTGGGTAGTAAATGGGTGTACAAGATTAAATATAACTTCGATGGAAGCATTGAGAGACTTAAAGCTCGTCTTGTTATTTTTGGTAATCATCGACTAGAAAGAATTGACTATAATAAAACTTTTGCACCTGTAGCAAAAATGATGATTGTCTATGCTTTCTTAGCTATTGCAGCTTCAAAAAATTAGGAGTTACATCAAATGGAAGTCCACAATGCTTC
The DNA here is from genome assembly GCA_020496765.1 of Gossypium stocksii. Taxonomy (NCBI): domain Eukaryota; kingdom Viridiplantae; phylum Streptophyta; class Magnoliopsida; order Malvales; family Malvaceae; genus Gossypium; species Gossypium stocksii. The sequence goes on from CM035623.1 coordinate 41,534,315, forward strand.
TTGCATTGTGATCTTGATGAAGAGATTTACATGCAACTTCGTCTAGGTTTTGCTCCTGATAAGTCTAGAATGGTTTGTCGTTTTTGTAAGTCTTTGTATAGGTTGAAACAAGCTCATTGGTGTTGGTTGCGAAGCTTGTTACTGCACTAAAAGGGTATGGATTTCTTCAATCATATTCCAATTATTCTCTCTTTACATACAGTAAGTGTAATAGGCCAAATTTGGCTTGGCCTAGTTTATAAAATAAAACCCAAATAAATAAATAAAAAGTCCAAAGATTTGTTAACAGTCCAATTACAAGGCCCAAATTAAAAAACAATACCCAAGCCCAAATAACTTAAACCCTCAACCAAACTACAATAGCCCAAATTACATTTTATAATCCAAAACCTGAGCCCAAGCTAACCAAACCCTAGCCCAAAAGGGCCCAAACCTAAACCTATCTTCAGCAAACCCTAATCCCTAATAGTCTCCAGCGCTGCACCCCACGCTGCTCCTATTCATACCTCCACGTCAGCACTTCCATACACAGGTACCTTTCCTTTTTAAACTTACCATTGCCATGTCTTGACATGGTCTTACGTGGTATCCTTGCCTTATGAACTCACCATTGCCATGCCTTGGCATGGTCTTACATGGGATCTTTGCCTTATAGTAGCTTATCAATGCCATGTCTTGACATGGTCTTACATGATTTCCTTGCCTTGTAAAACTTACCAATGCCATGCCTTGGCATGGTCTTACTTGGTATCCTTAAACCCTAATGTCATGATATTTGTATCCTACACATTCCTAAGGTTCAACCGGGACTTTTAAGTATCATTTCACCATCAATTCTTACTTGAGTCATCAATGAATAAATTTGCAAAATAAACATATAGATGCTGAAAAATAATAGTATTAAACATAAATAACAAAACATTACATTTATTTACTGCAAACTTACCTCGATACAAAATACGATCAAATATTTTGATCTAGTCCTCAATTTTTTTCTTTCCCTGGTCTACCCCTAGACCTCGTTCTTCTTGATCTATAATAGCAAATTTAGCTTATTTAATACTCACATTTATCAAAACAGTCCTTGACTCTAACTTTGGCAAAATTATGATTTTGCCCCTAAACTTTTGCATTTTTATAGTTTTGTCCCAAAGCTTGGAAACTAAACTTTATCCCTAATTCTTATGTTTTTGGACATGCTGATCATTTTTTCCTTTTATGGCCATCAAATTCTCACTCTAACATGTACTTATGAACATTATGTATTTTTACCGATTATGTCGTTTTACTCGTTTTCGCTTAAAATTGCTTAGCAAAAGTTGTTTAACATAATTTCAAACTTCATATTCTACCATAAAACATAAAAATAGACACATTTCACCTATGGGTAATTTTCCAAATATAAACCCTAGGTTAAATTATTGCTAGAATAAGCTAAATGAAGTTACCGGGACTCCAAAAATGTAAAGAACATTAAAAACGGGCTTGGATGTACTTACTATGACCTTGAGAAGTTGAAGAAACCCTAGCTATGGAGACACATGAAGTTTCGACCTAGCTTGAGAAGATGATAACAATTTCTCCATCTTTTCCCTTTTAATTCCTTTTAATTACCAAATGACTAAAATGGCATTCATTAAAACAATTTAATCCTTTCCTATCTAAACTCATATTTATAAACTTTTTCAAACAAGCCCTAATAGGCAAATTAAACATGTAATTCATAAAAATTTCTATCGATACTCTAACACATGCATCTAATCACTCGGTAAATTATAAAAATTAATCGGAATAAATTTTTTTATCTCAAATTTGTGGTTTCGCAACCACTATTCTATTTAGGCCCTATTTTGGGATGTTACATAGGCTATAAATGCCATGAATTATCAATGTAATTTTTTTAGAGACACACATACAAAAGCAATCGAAGAGAAATCTGATTGAAAGAAAAGAAAAGGTGATTCACCTTGTTGATTTTATTTTGATTCGCGAAGTAAAATAATAATAGCAATAAAGTTTGTTACCTGCCTAGTTGAGTTGTGCCACCGTCAGAGGTCTCCTCCAACCTTGGAAGCCATCGAACCCATCGGGGTATCGCTTAGGCTTCTTCAAAAGTGGATACAAGAGGGCGAATCGGTAAACAAAAGGGCATAAAATCGAATCTTTTTCATTCTTTTTTATTCTTTAGGCGTTTGCATGTGGATCTAAAACCTAAATTTTTTTTTAAAAAAAGAAAGGGGGTTTTACTCTATGGCATGGCAAAGCTACGGCAAAGCCATTATAGAGGCTCGTCCGTGTCCAGGCCAGAAATCAAAGGGTGAGAGAGCAGAGGGAAGGGCTCTCAAACTTTTTTTTAAAAAATGATGTTGGATGGTTTTTTTTTTAAATATTTTAGCTTTTATACCCTCCATGAAACGACGCCGTTTGGGGCTGATTCCAGTAGCCTCAAAACGGCATTGTTTAGGCTATGACCCGAAACTTGACCTGAATAAGCCTTAGGATTCACGTGTTTTTAGTAAATGGGTGCAAATAGCCCTTCCACATTTTCTACCTGCTTCGATTTAATGCCTTTCTATTTTTAATTCTGTCACCTAATGTCATTTCATTTTCAACTTGGTCCTTAGACCATTTGAGGAGATGGGCACCTGAAATGGTGTCATTTTCGATGACCCAAAACCCGACTTGTTTTTCCAGATAAGATCCGTATGCTTAGATACTGTCTCGGTCCTGTTAATTTTAAAGGGTTTACAATATGGTCATTTTTCTTGTTGCTTCTATCTTTTTATCCTACTATTTCGGTTTTGTTGTTTTTAATCCTTAGTACTTTTATTATTTTATAATTTATGCCCCCCAATGTCATTTTAATTTTAATCTGATACTTGACTTATTTAACCTAAATCTTTTTTTGTAAATTGTTTTATTCGTTAGTTTATTCGTTTATTTATTATTTCTTCAACCTTTAATAATTAAAGTTTATTTATTTATATTCTTATGTGCTTTTATATTTTACTATTATTATCCCACTTAATTAGTGTTAGATTTAATTAATTAATGCCGTTGTTTATTTATTGTTTTAGTTATATTATTGCATCATTATCATCATTATACCATATGTTATATTTAAATGTTTATTCGTTTTTATATTATGCCAAATAAAATAAATACATCATTTTAAATACTATCTTTTTTATTATACACAAAAGGAAATTTTTTAAATAAGGCAATGTTCATATTTAGAAAATTTAGAATTCGTACCCTAACTTACGGGGTTTCGATTTTTCTCGCTAAATCCAAATACCCGAACATCCTTTTTAAAAAAGCATGAATTTTTAATATTTTAGAATTAGAAAAATCATGCTTTAACTCATAGAATATGATTTCTTTCTAAAAACGAGATAATCAAATTTTAAAATTAATAAAATTTTTGGTGCTTATTCTCATTTCGAGGATTTAAGGCATTGGGTCCTAACTTACGGGACATAATCCTTTTTCTCGATTAACGTGAAATATGCCCTTCTTTTTGTAAAATCTTTTGACTAAGTAACATTTTAACAAAGGGTCATATTTTAAAATCTCTTCGAAGTTTTCAAATTTTCGACATTAGGACATTAATTAATCAGTTAGGTATCAATTTTGGGCTTTATGAGGGTGCTAATCCTTCCTCGATGTAACCGAATCCCAAACCCATTTTTCTAAAATTCGTAGACCAAAGTCGTTGTTTTAGTAAATTAAAACTTTTTATTAAAATGATCAAATTACGAGGTGATCCGATCACACCTCATAAAAAAGGATTGGTGGCGACTCCTATTTTTCATTTTCATTTTCAAAATAAAAGTCAACCTCATTTTTTAAAAAATAGTTTCGACAGCTTGGCGACTCCACTGGGGAACTAAAAAAGAGAATCAAGCCACAAATTGATTACTTTTTGTCTTTTTGTCGAAAATTGATAATTCGGTTTAAATCTACAATCCCTGTGGTTGCATTTTTTATTTAATTTTTGTGGTTTTCATTTTGATATGTTTGCTTTATTGGTTTGAATCTTTTGTATATTGTTACATATTGCATTGCATAACCGCTCGGTTATACCTTTTTAAGTGAGAGTGAGAAACAATTCCTTTGTGAGGTCTTCACCTCTGTGTAAGATAGTGGATCGCTTTCGGGATACATTCGTACCTATGTCTTCTTGAGATTTTCATACTCCGTGCAGCCATAGGGAAATGTATTCCCCTAAATTGAACTCGGTCCATATGAGCCTAGAATGGGTGAGGATCGAGGAATCTGTTGGTTCGGGTACCTTTACTTTAGAAACAAACCGCATATAACGAGCCTTAAGAGCTCACCTTAGGTAGAGCCATACCAAACCATAGTGGTTACCTGAGTAGGTGCTTTACTTATTATTCATTGCTTGCTTTAAACTATGAATTAAGAACTAGATTGTTTTGGTTTTACATTGATTGCATGGCATTTTTATCATAAAACAGGTGTTGATTCGCATGCAGTTACTAAGTAGAGAGCTTATCATGGAAAAGGGGTTTCTCAATAAAGTGGAAGATAATACGGCTATTTGAATTTGGTCCGAGAAAACACAGTAAGAGAAGGATGATAGTCTGACCTAGGGATACATATTAGAGTTGTGGGATATCACTCGTGTTAGCGTGACTCATAACAATATTCAAGAATTAAAAGAGACATGGGACCAATGGAATGACGAGATCAAGTAGCTATTTTATTGTAACTATGGAAATTTGCCCTATCTGCTCGATATCAAAGTGGATGAGCATTTATTCTGGGCTCTTACCTAGTATTGGAACCCTGCTTATAGTTATTTTACTTTTGGAAAAGTAGATTTGGTACCTACCATAGAAGAGTACATGACCTTGCTCTGTTGCCCGAAGATTCAAACTGACAAGGCTTATTCGAGAGCTGCCAATGTCCCGACGTTCTTAAAAAAGCTGATGAACATCATAGGGATGAGCGAGCAGTGGATTGCAACTAGGATCAAGCAAAAAGGGGATTGTAAGTGCATCCCTTGGAAAAATTTGAGGGATTTGATTCTAGCGCATCCTGATATGAAGAAAAGGGTTGACATTTTTGATTTGAGCATCTACGGATTGGTGATCTTCCCTAAGGCATTAGAGCACGTAGAGGAAGCAGTCTCGAATCTTTTTGATCGACTGGATAAAAGGGTTACACCTATTTCTGCAATCTTGACAGAAACTTTCAGATCCTTGAACGCATGCTGGAGAGCGGCGAAGTAAGGTTCATTGGTTGTACGCAAATTTTGTTGGTTTGGTTCCATAGCCACTTTTGGAAGGTGGTAAAAGTCTCCTATCGAGTTTTCTCCAAGAACTACTCTCTATTGAAGGAACTAGTGGCTACATCGAGGTGAAACGATATTCCAGAAGAGAAATGGATGGCAATTCTACAAAATCTACAAGTTGAAGACGTCAAATGGGGGGCTCCATGGATGATTCTCGATGAGATCTTATATCGATGTGGTGACTTTGATTGGGTGCCCCTACTTGGGATATGGGGAGCCGTCAGATACACTCCACTACTCTTGTTAAGACAGTTCCAATCAAGGCAGTTCATACCAGTTACACAAGGGTTAACTCAGTGTGAGTTCACGTACAAGGGTGATAATTATAAAAAGATGGTTCGTGAGATATCGAATGCGTGAACCAAACCCGTAGAATGAAAGGATTCATCGCAGGTCCAATGACGACCCCTGAATACGATTAGTGGTGGGGTAAAAGAGTCAATGACAACATCCATATGCCAAGTCAAGGAAATATTCGACCAATAGAGGAGCATCTACAAGTAATCCTATCCGAGTTGGAGATCATCAAGCAAGGCTTTGAAAAAAGGAGTTGGGAATTGGGAAAGAGGATAGAGTAATTAGAAGAGGAAAAGATGCAGCTGGGACTAGACGTTGACATCCAAAAACTAGAAGTCGAGAAATTAAGGAAGGGAAAGAACAAGGCTAAAGAAGATTTGGATAGTTTGAAAATAGATTACAAGAAGCTGCGTATGTCGATAAGAACCGTTGGTTTGGGTAAAACGTCTGAGCAATGGCGGTAAGAAATCTAAGAAGAAAAGACTAGAGCCAATCAGTGGGAGAAGAAGTTCCATGATACTCGAGTACGGGAAAACGCTTTAAAAAAAGCTTGTTGGATAGCCAAAATGAAAAGTAGAGGCTAAGAGCTCAGGTGGCAGAGTTAGAAAAGTCATTACATTAGCATCGTAGCCGCAACTCTGTAATTGAATTAAGGGCTAGCCTAAGCAAGATTGAGGAACTAAAAGGGAGGATAGAAGAACTTGAAACTGCGTTGTAAAACTATGAACTCTGGGTTGAACTACTAGAAGCATATAATGAGTGGCGGAAAACGCAACTTCATCGATCACAAGACCAGGTCAGGGATAGGGATTACGTCATGGGTCAAGCTTTGGCTCAAGTGTGAGAGGTGGCTAACCACTTACAAACCTTGGCGGTCTAGGCTAATGTACTGAGTTTGAAATATGAGTCAGAGTCAGATCAAGGCTGAGATTTAGCTTGGCTTCTTAATCAAGTCAAGACCTTAAGCATTAGGGCAAAGCCATATATGTAATCCATTTTATGTAAAGAAATTTGTTTTCTAGAAAAAGTTACTCTAATGAAATTGAATCAGATTCAATGCATTTTTTTTGCATTCATTGTATTCACGCATTAGCATTGCATTACATCATGTGCACTAAAACTCACAAAGAGACTCTAAAATTGTGGCAGTTACCCTGGAATATCATTACGATACACGAAGAAAAACAAAAGCCATGGACCAAGGGTTGGAAAAATTAGAACAAATGCAAAAAGAGATACAGGATCAACTGCAAATATAGATGCAAGGATAGTTCACCAAAATCCAACAGGAGATGTGGGATCAGATGCTAGAATCCTAGAGAAGCATGATGAGCCAGTTAACGCAGTTGTTGGCTAGGGGGCTAGAAAAAGGAAAGAGCCCTATGATCAATACTGGAGACGACAACGAGGACCCTATTTATCCTCCAGTGTTTCACCCCAACAAATATCCAAGCACAACCACAAAAGTTGTCTGTCAACATCAAACCTAAATATCAGACTGATACTTCGGCATCGATAAACTTCCCGATGGGTTTAGGCTCCAACCTCGGAGACAATCTAGCAAATCCCATTGTCCCCAACCTTGATGATATAGCAAAAATGGGAAAGGCAAGAGTGGAGCTCCCAAAGCAACTGGAAGACCGATGCAAATGGCTAGAAGAGAAATTCAAGGCGTTGGAAAATGATGATTACCATTGTGGAATTGATGCTAAGGAATTGAGCCTGGTCCCAGATCTAGTGCTCCCTCCAAAGTTTAAAATACTGGGGTTTGAAAAATATAACGAGACTAGCTGCCCTAAGGCTCACATTACAATGTTCTGTCAGAGGATGACAGGATATGTCAATAATGATTAGTTATTGATTCACTGTTCTTAAGACAGCTTGATTGGGGCTGCGGCCAAATGGTATAATCAGCTAAATCGTACCCAGATTAATTCTTGGAAGGACCTAGCACAAGCCTTCATGAAACAATATGGCCACGTGATAGATATAGCCCCTGAAAGAATCACATTACAGAATATGGAGAAAAAGCCAAACGAACGAGAGCTTCAGATGCTCAAAGGTGAAGGGAAGTCACCACGCAAGTCCAACTACCACTGCTAGAAAAGGAAACAACCATGCTCTTCATTAATACCCTGAAGGCACCTTCTATTAATCACATGCTGGCAAGTGCAACTAAGAGTTTCTCGGACATAGTGATGTTTGGTGAAATGGTAGAGAATGCAATAAGGTGTGGAAAAATAGAGGCTGGGGAAAACACAAAGAGGTCGGCCTTGAGAAAAAGAGAAAATGAGGTAAATAATGTGAGCACGTATAACAAGGGTTATTTGAAACCAATCACTGTGAACCAACCAAGAACGATAACTACTGTCATCAAGCCCCACCAAAACAAGAGCCCAATATAAAACAAAATACGGAGAAACTCCAGTTTACGCCCATTCCAATGATGTATACGGAGTTGTACCAAAGTTTATTTGATGCACATGTATCCCCTTTCTGCCTAAAACCAATGCAACCCACATACACCAAATGGTACGATGCAAACGCCCAATGTGAATACCATGCAGGAATCACGGGACACTCAATAGAAAACTGCACCGTTTTTAAAAAGTTAGTCAAAAGGCTCATCAAGATGGGCATTGTAAAATTCGATAATTCATCTGGTGCGGAAAATCCGTTACCCAACCATGCTGATAATGGGGTAAATGCGATAGCCGAGAATACGAGGAAGAGAATCAAGATGAAAGTTGCTAAATTAAAAACCCCGTTGAGAGAAGTTTGGAAGAAAATGGTAAAAAGAGGGTTAATCACACAAGACTCACGAACAAATCCCAAGAAGCAAGGAGCTATTGTGAGTTCCACAATGAAAATCATGAGATTTAAAAATGCAGTAAATTCAGGGCCCTAGTACAAGGTCTAATGGACAATAAAGAGCTAGAGTTCTTTGAGTATACCGAAGGAGATGATGTGTACGCCTTAGAAAGAGGGTCGACAGAGAAGGTCTATGTCACCCGGTGGTAATCATCTCACAACCAATAATCAATGAAGCCGGAGCAAAAGTTGCACCAAGAGTCGTAATCCAGAAACCCGTTGCTTTTTCTTATAAAGATAGTAAAAGGGTACATTAGAACTATGACTGCAATGTGACAATCTCGGGAGAGGAGAGCCTGGTCAGCATGCCAGAGGAAGGTCAAGACGTGGGTTTATATACATGTAGGAAAGACATTACAATGCCCCAAATACAAAAGCCGAACCTGTAAAAGGGAAATCCTTGGTGATTGAACAAAGGAAAGAGAAGCCAAAACTACCTATTAATGAGCCAGTAACTGAGAAATAAGCTAAGGAATTCTTGAAACTCCTAAAGCGCAGCGAGTATAGTGTTGTGGAACAACTTCACAAGCAGCTAGCTCGTATATCGGTACTGGCTTTACTCTTAAGCTTGGAGACGCACCGTAACGCAATAATGAAGGTGTTAAATGAAACCTATGTCGTTGATGATATTTCAGTAAACAAGCTAGACCGTCTTATCAACAACATAAGCGCTGATAATTTTATTCTTTTAATGATGATGAAATACCGCTAAGGGGCATGGGATCCACCAAGGCCCTACACATCACCACCTGTTGCAAGGGGTATACATTATCAGCGGTACTAATGGACAATGGATCGGCACTAAATGTCTTGCCCCTGTCCACATTGAACAGGTTGCTTATCGATAACTCTCATATGAAGACATGCTAAAACATAGTGAGAGCATTCAATGGCACCGAAAGGAAAGTAATGTGAAGGATTGAGATACCTCTCTTGATCGGTCTAAACACATACGAGGTAGACTTCCTAGTGATGGACATCAAGCCTTCTTACAATTGCCTATTGAGGAGGCCTTGGATTCACTCAGCAGGGGCAGTACCATCATCATTGCACCAAAAGCTAAAGTTCATAACGGAGGGCCGATTGATAACGATAAACGTGAAAGAAGACATTATTGCATCTATTACCAATAATGTGCCATACATAGAGAATGATAATGAAGTGATAGAATGTTCCTTTCGGTCATTGGAATTTGTGAATGCAACCTTCATTATTGAAGGAAGCAAGATTCCAATTCCCAAAATATCCAAAGCTACAAGGATGAGCTTACAACTGACAGTTGAAAAAGGAGCATTATCTGGAAAGGGACTCGAGAAATACCTCCATTGACGGGTCGAAGTACCAATCTTGACTGACAAACGAGATTGCTTTAGCTTGGGGTATAAGCCATACATGAAGTAAAGGAAGAAGGAGTTGAAGAAGAAGCAAGAGAGAAGAAGAGCACGATTACGTGGGGCAAAGGTCAAATAGGAACCAATGACCTTTCCCTATATATCCAGAACATTCGTGTCAGGAGGAATTATTCACCCTGAATGGAAGATGACAAGAAAAGAAACTGTTGAAGATATTATGGGAAATCTAAACATCAATGACATATCTGAAGAGGGAATGGTGGAAGAAAACTTATCGGGCATTCGCTCTTATGAGCCTGGAAGTTTTCTAAAAAACTAGACTGCGGAAGAGATTCCTGTAGTTTTTAGAGCTAATTCAAAGTAATGCTCAAAACACGCTTGTTGCTTTAAACCTAGAAGCAATAAGAATCCTTTTGTGAAAGAGGCTCATGTCCAACATCTTTATTTCAATAAAAAATGCATTTTTGTGTATCACTCTGAGCAAATATTCTTTTATTCTTTCATTTCATTCATAATCATAACATACAAATAGCTATTCTTAGATTCATTTGTTCTTTGGATATTCCTTCGTGCCTACAACAGGTCTCTAAATATCAACGATATGAGCAACGCTGCTACTGACCCAGAATCCCCTTTTGAGCGAGACATGTGTCTAGAGGGATCTCAGGATTTTAAAGATGATAGAGATTGTAACTTATCCTCAGATTTGTTAAGGATGGTAGAATAAGAATGTAACATCCTGAAATAAGGCCTAAACAGAATGGTGGTTGTGAAACCACGAATTCGAGAAAGAAAACTTTATTCTGATTAATTTTTATAATTTTCCGAGTGATTAGTGCATGTGTCAGAGTATCGATAGAAAATTTTATGAATTACATGTTTAATTTGCCTATTAGGGCCTGTTTGAAAAAGTTTATAAATATGAGTTCTAGATAGGAAAGGATTAAATTGAAGAGCATAATTGAAGTAGAGGTCCTTAAATGGTAATTAGACCATTAGGATTTCATGGACAAAAATGGACATACATGATAAAAAAAACTAAAGTTTTAACGAAGGATATTTTAGTCATTTGGTAATTAAAAGATTAAAAAGGGAAAAAGATGGCAAAATGTTGTCCATCTTATTCATTAGGCCAAAACTTCAAGGGGACACCATAACTAGGGTTTCTTCAACTTCTCAAGCTCATAGTAAGTGCATCCAAGCCCTGTTTTTAATGTTCTTTACGTTTCTGGAGTCCTGGTAACTTGATTTAGCTTATTCTAGCAACAACTTAACCTAGGGTTCATATTTGGAAAAATACCCATAGGTGAAATGTGTCTATTTTGATGTTTTATGGTAGAATATGAAGCTTGAAATTAGGTTAAATAACTTGTGCTAAGCGATTTTAACCAAAAACAAGTAAAATAATATAATCGGTAAAAATACCTAATGTTCATAAGTACATGTTAGAGTGAGAATTTGATGGCCATAGAAGGAAAATAATTATCAGCATGCCCTAAAACATAAGAATTAGGGATAAAGTTTAATTTCTAAGCTTTGGGGCAAAAGTGTAAATATGCAAAAATTTAAGGGTAAAATTGTAATTTTTCCAAAGTTAGAGTCAAGGACTATTTTGATAAATGTGAGTATTAAATAAGCAAAATTTTCTATTATAGATCAAAAAGAATGAAATCCAGGGGTAGACTGGGGAAAAAAATTGAGGACTAGATCAAAATATTTTGATCGTATTTTGTATCGAGGTAAGTTTACGGTAAATAAATGCAATGTTTTGTTATTTATATTTAATACTGCTATTTTTCAGCATCTATATGTTTATTTTTTCAAATTTACTCATTGATGACTCAAGTAAGAATTGATGGTGAAATGATATTTAAATGTCTCGGTTGAACCTTAAGAACGTGTAGGATACAAATGTCATGACATTGGGGTTAAAGGATACTAAGTAAGACCATGCCAAGGCATGACATTGGTAAGTTTTACAAGGCAAGGAAATCATGTATGACCAAGTCAAGACATGGCATTGAAAAGCTACTATAAGGCAAAGATCCCATGTAAGACCATGCCAAGGCATGGCAATGGTGAGTTCATAAGGCAAGGATACCATGTAAGACCATGACAAGACATGGCAATGGTAAGTTTAAAAAGAACAGGTAACCGAGTATCCTTAGTATTCCAAGTGATTCAATGGGAAATTTAAAGAGTATACTCAAGGAAAGGTAAGATAAGTCCATGTTCAAAAGGTTCAGGTAAGAAAATTCAACTTATGCATATTGAGTTTGAAGGTTAAAGTTATCTTGATAATTTGTTTAGAGTATTGTTATTTATTTACATGCAAACTTACTAAGCTTTATGCTTACCCTTTCTTTTCACTCTTTTTATATTATCGCTAAGCCAACTCGGGGATCATAAGGACGTCGGAGATCGTTTCACACTATCAAAGGTCTATCTTGGTATTTTGTGATTCGAAACGTTTTAAGTTATGGCATGTATAGGACTTGGTCATTTTGTGTGTATGTCCTTATGATATGACTAAAGAATGGCATGTGAATACTTGATAATGATTATCTATTGAAATGGATAATTAAGAACATGTTTTGATATTATGCATGCTTAAATGATAGTTTATACAAAGAAATTATGAGAGAGTAAAAGTTGGCCATGGAATAGTTTTGGGACAATAGCGGTGATGTGATTTTGAAAAATCACTAAAAATTGTAAAAATGGAATTAAATGGTGAATGATATATAGAATTAAACCTTATTGAGTCTACTTTTATAGGAAAGAAACAGAGTAAGTAAAGCAAGTCTATATTTTGAGATATTTAAACTCTTATGAGACTAGTTTAGAGTGACTTCTTGATCCCCTATTTTGACTTTAGAATTTCACTAAAAATTGTAAAAAAAGAATTGTAAGTCATAATTTATATGTATAGATTCATTAGTGAGTGTATTTTTATTAAAAATAAACTAAAACATTATCTGAATTCTGCATAATGAGATAATTTATTTTTAGTAAAGAGAGGTCAGGTCTACTAGACTGCAAAATGGGGAGACTTTAACTAATAAACTGTACTTATTGGCCAAACCAAAAATTTTTGAAAAACAATGGTAAGAAGATATATGAGTCTAGTTTGAACAAAAATTTACAGATTTAAATTTTGAGTTTTGTAACTTGAGTTATAATTAATTTAGTGACTATTACACATGTGGATAGTTTTATTATGAATAATGAAATAAATTGTTCTGATTTGTGTAAGTGATCGGAAAATTTTTAATATTCTCGGTTTGGTCCCAAACCGTTTCAATTGCATGTTTTAGGGCCTTGAGGGCCCTTTTTAAGGATATATTGGATGAATGTGAGCGAATTAATTTTAAAAGTAAATTTTTTTATGCCCCAAACTAGTATGGGAAACGTCTCGTGCTTGACTCCGGTGACGATCTCGGGTAAGGGGTGTTACAAAGAAGAGAAACAAATTCTACCTTACAAAGAAACCGTAGGAATTGTGATCTTGGAGGAAGGAAAAGAAGTAAAAATCAAAGCTTGCATAGCTGAAGAAATAGAATGCGACCTCATTGAGTTACTTCAAGAATTCAAAGATGTCTTCGCATGGTCGTATCAGTATATGCCCAGGTTAGGCACTGATATTGTAGTACACCACCTCCCCATAAAAGAAGAGTGCAAGCTAGTTCAACAGAAGCTCTGAAGGATGAGACCCGATGTTGTGATAAAAATAAAAGAAGAGGTCAAGAAGCAATTTGATGTTGGGTTCTTACAAGTGGTTAAATACTCAAAATGGGTAGCCAATATTGTCCCCGTCTCTAAGAAAGACAAAAATGTACGAATATGTGTAGATTATAGAGACTTAAACAAGGCCAGCCCAAAAGATAATTTTCTAGTGCCTCACATGGACACTTTAGTGGATAATACGACAGGCTACTCACTGTTCTCCTTCATGGACAGCTTCTCTGGATACAATCAGATAAAGATGCATCCTGAAGACATGGAAAAGACCACATTCATAACCTTGTGGGACACATTTTGCTATAAAGTGATGCCATTTGGATAAAAAAATGCGGGAGCAACGTATCAAAGAGCCATGGTAACCTTATTTAATGACATGATGCATAAGGAAATCGAGGTTTATGTTGACAATATGATTGTAAAATCCCAAATAGAAAAGAAGCACGTACGAGTTTTAAGGAAATTGTTCTTGAGGTTGAGAAAATTTCAGCTAAAGCTCAATCCAACAAAATGTACTTTCAGGGCTAGGTCAGGAAAACTGCTAGGTTTCCTAGTCAGTGAAAAGGGAATTGAGATCAAACCTAGACAAAGTCAAGGCTATACAAGCATTGCCTCCGCTGCCTACTAAAAAGAAAGTTCGGGGTTTCCTAGGAAGACTAAATTACATTACCCGGTTCATTTCACAACTAACTAAGAAATGTGACCCCATATTCCATCTTCTTAAGAAACACAATCCAGGTGTATGGGATGATGAATGCCAGAAAACTTTTGACAAGGTTAAATAATACTTGTCCAATGCCCTAGTGCTAACGCCACCTAGTCCAGATAGGCCACTGATACTGTATTTGACAATTGTATGGGATGTGTGCTTGGCCAACACGATGAGATAGGAAAGAAAGAAAGGGCAATATACTACCTTAGTAAGAAATTCAATGAGTGTGAAATGAGATACTCACCAATTGAGAAATTATGTTGCACCTTGATATGGACAACTCGGAGATTGAGGCGGTACATGTTGTACCATACGACTTGGCTAATCTCGAAACTAGACCCTCTAAAGTATATGATGGAGTCGACTGCTTTGAATGGAAGAATGGCCAGGTGGCAAATTTTGCTTTCCGAATTTGACATAGTCTATGTGAACCAGAAGGTTGTGAAAAGGAGTGCAATAGTAGATTTTCTAACCAGTAGAGCTCTAGAAAATTATGAGCCTTTGAACTTTGATTTCCCTAGTGAAGATCTAATGTATATGGCAACTATCGAAGAAGACACTCTAGAAGATTGTCCTTGGAAACTAAACTTTGACGGAGCATCGAACACTGTTGGTAACGGAATTGGGGCAGTTTTGATAGCCCCAAATGGAAATCATTATCCATTTACTTGCAAATTGGATTTTTATAGCACGAACAATATGGAAAAGTAGCCATAGAATGCAAAATCAAAGTGCTAGAGGTGTATGGGGATTCTGCACTAGTGATCTATCATCTCAAAGGTGAATGGGAAACAAGAGACCCCAAATTGATCAATTATCAAAAGCTAGTTCTGGAATTAATTAAGGAGTTTGATGACATCACCTTCTGTTACCTCCCACGAGATGAAAACTAGATGGCTGATGCATTGGCTACATTACCTTCTATGATCAGAGTAAATAAGCAAAAGGATATGAAGCCTATCCAAATGAGTATTTATGAGACTCTGGCTCATTGCTACAACATCGACGAAGAGGAAGAAAAAGATAATCATCTGTGGTATCACGATATACAACGATATGTGAAGAATCATGAATACCCTGATCAAGCAACTGAGAATGGTAAAAGAATGATGAGAAGACTGGACGGTGATTATGTCTTAGATGGGGAGATCCTATACAAAAGAGGAAAGGATCGGGTGTTATTAAGATGTGTGGATACTATTGAGGCTAAGAAAATCTTGGAAAATGTCCATGAGGGTGTTTGCGGAACACATGCTAATGGTTTCACAATGGCTAGGCAAATCATGAGATTTGGATAATATTGGTCCACCATGGAAAGGGATTGCATCAGCTATGCCAAGAAGTGCCATAAGTGTCAAATTTATAGAGATAAAATTCATGTACCTCCTTCACCTCTTCATGTTATAACTTCTCCATGGCCTTTCTCTATATGGGGTATGGATGTCATTGGGCCAATCTTACCAAAGGCTTCCAATGGGCAACAATTCATCTTTGTGGTCATCGACTACATCAAATGGGTAGAAGCGACGTCATATGCTAATGTCACAAAGTCGGCTGTCAGTAAGTTCTTAAAGAAAGAGATCATATGTCGATATGGAATGCCAGAAAGGATCATATTTGAAAATGCGCTGAATTTGAAGAACAACATGATAGCAAAGGTCTACAGTCAATTCAAGATTAAACACCACAACTCGTCACCATATTACCCAAAAATGAATGGTGCAGTAGAAGCGGGCAATAAATACATTAAGAAGATCATGGGGAAAATGACTGAGACTTACAAATATTCGCATGAAAAGTTACCATTTCCCTCTATGCCTATGAATTTTTGTTAGAACCTCTACCGAGGCAATGCCTTTCTCATTGGTCTACAGAATGGAGGTAGTTTTACCCATTGAAGTCGTAATTCCTTCTCTTTGAGTATTAGATGAGCTAAAGTTGGATGAAGCGGACTGAATCCGATCTCGATATGACCAATTGAACCTAATTGAAGAAAAAAGGTTAAAAACTATCCGTCAAAATTAGATGTACCAAAAACGAATGATGCGAGCTTACAACAAAAAGGTTCATCCTAAAGGATTCCACGAAGGGGACTTGGTATTGAAGAAAATCCTTCCTCTACAAAAAGACTTTAAAAAAAAGTGGATGTCAAACTAGGAAAGACCTTATGTTGTAAAAAATGCATTTTTTGGAGGAGCATTGATATTAACCGAGATGGATGGCAAGAGCTTGCCTAACCTAGTAAATATAGACTCAGTCAAGAAGTACTTCACCTAAAAAAAAGGGAGAGGCTAAGGTGAAAACCCGCAAAGGGCACCTTGAGACCAAAGGGGTTTTGAATTAAAAACTCGTGGAAGGGCAATTCAAATTTTGATCGAAGGTAGGGCATGCGGTGGCCTCACTATGCCTGAATTAACAAAGAGGAGGTATGCTACATCTTAGAGAATTGAAAAATACTCTAGATCTCCTAAACACATGTTAAGCTCAAAATGGTCCTCAAGAAGTTTGTACAGAGAATCTCAAGCTGCGATATCTAGGGCACTTATTTTTACCCTCACCTATTTTATATTCCAACAATGTTTGCTTTCTTTGATTAATCTATTCTTTTCAGATTTTGTTCCTGATAAATTTCAGTTTTACCCATCATTATGATCTTTTTCAAGCATTTTGCATTGAAATAATGATTAATGGACTAATAAAACTTTCGCAAAAGGAGTTCTGCATATTACTCAGGAAGCTTCTAAATAGTGCAAGAACTTGAAACAGGACTATTATTTAGAACTCACCAAGCCTAAGGGTTGTAAATATTTGAGAAAGAAGAGTCTAAATTGTGACTATTTTTTCAGATTTTGTGTCAAAGATATCAGCTGAACAAGAAGACAGGATATTACGTCAGTGATACAACCTTAATGAAGAACGAGCAATGACAACCTAAGTATTAGAAAGGGATCATTCTCGCAAAATGACATTCTGCATTCATGCAAATATCATTCATACACGTCTAACTAGGAGCGTTCGATTCATTCTGATCATGACATCCAAATCATTGGGCATAAGTATAAGCTCATGGAATCGATTCTACAGGTCATGTCCCCTAAACGACGGTATCACAAGATCGACGAATCCACAAATCTCATATCCCTAAAGTAGCGGTGGAGTAGATTGAAGTTGTAGATCTTATCTCCTTGAAGTTGCAATGGAGCAGATCGAAGATAGCATATCTTATTTCCCCGACGCTGCAGTGGAATAGATTAAAGCTACAAATTATGGTGAATCTTATCTTCCTGAAGTTGCAGTGGAGCAGATTAAAGCCCCATTATCTCCCTGAAGTTGCAGCGGAGTAGACTAAAGACAGCAAATCTTATTTCCCTGATGTTGTGGTGGAACAGATTAAAGCTACAAATTATAGCAAATCTTATCTTCCTGAAGTTGTAGTGGAGAAGATTGAAGCCACCAGCCTTATCTCCTTGAAGTTGTAGTGGAGTAGGAAAATACACAAACTTATCTTCCTAAAGTTGCAGTGGAGTAGGTTGAAATTACCAATTCTTATCTCCTTGAAGTTCCAGTAGAGTAGATCGAAGCTACAAATCTCTTCTCCCTGAAATTTCATTAAAGCGGATCGAAGCACTAATTCCTATACCCCTTGAAGATGCGGTGGAATGGAAGGAGGCTACTTAAAAAAGATAAGCACCAAAGAAGTCATGATTAGGCAAGACCAGGCAAAATTGGCCCTTTTTAAAGTCTTTGCTCCATTCTTGTTACACGACAATCAGCAAAGAGGGGCAGCTGTAATAAGCCAATTTTGGCCTGGCCTAGTTTATAAAACAAAACCCAAATAAATAAATAAAAAGTCCAAAGATTTGTTAACAGTCCAATTACAAGGCCCAAATTAAATAAAACAATACCCAAGCCCAAATAACCTAAACCCTCAACCCAACTACAATAGCCCAAATTACATTTTATAATCCAAAACCCGAGCCCAAGTTAACCAAACCCTAGCTGTAACACCCTAATTTTCGGGATTTTTTTGGGATTTTTGTGATTTTGATGAAATTTTGAAATTTGGTTGTTAAATTATGGAATTTATGTTTTAAGTGTGTTAGTAGGTCTTTAGAAGCCCTAAGCCTAAGATAAAACCCGATAGAAATATCAAATTTTAGATTTAAAGTGAAGGGCTTTGGTTAAGTGGGATTTTAAGAAAAAAGTTAGTAAAAAAAGACACAAATAAGCCCTTGGTAAAGTGGCAATGTGGCGCCACTTAGATGCCTAAAAAAGTGGTGTGTGGTTGGAGTGCAAGGGCCAAGGTTCTAGTTGCATGGTAAGCAGTATGGTGTTTCTTTTTGCTACATGTGCTGGTCATGTGATGGAACTCAAGTGGAACTCTGCTGAAGAGTTTGGGTTGTTCAGGAGATTAGATCAATGAGGGATAAAGGGAGAGATTTTAGGAACTTTGAATGGAAGCTAGTGGTGGCCGAACAAGGGACTCATGAGGGAGCATTGCTGATTTGGTCAATTGGTTTTGGTGTAATCGGCCAAGGGTTGTTTAGGGTGCTAGCCGAATGCTTTTGCGGCCTTTTAGGTTTTGTTTCGACACTTCTATCCTTGGTTTCCGATTAGGTATAGTGATAGGTTCTTTTCTTTCCTCCACCTTCTTTCCAAAAAGTCGAAAATGTGAGTTGTGAACCTTGGTACCGATTTGCTCAAAGAGTCGAACCATCCTTTCTTTTCTTCTCTTCTTCTTCTCTTTTCAACCAAAAGTTATACTCTCTTCTATTCTCTTCTTTTTTTCCTTTCTCCCCTACTTTCTTTTAAAACCAAAATTTATTGAAGAAATCCCTTCTTCTCAAGCTTTCTAGTCGAATTTCATAAAAGCTGAAACCATACTCACTATTACCGATTGTCCTTGTGATTGGTACCATCTCTTCTTTTCTTTCAAAACTTCCAAGTTACCGAACCTCACGACATCCCTACCCTCTGTCAACATCTCTTTTCTTTCCACTATAATCTCTACCTTTCTCTTTTTTATTTTATCAGAAGCTGAACCTCTATATTCATAGTGATTTGGGATTTAAACCTCTAGATTCGTTCTTTATTCATACTTTAAGATTAGATCTGTATCAAATCTAAGATAGGAAGGTGTTTGGGAACGATTCAAAATTATTTAACCTTTGGTAAGTTATCGGAACCCCTTTTCTATTCTTTATTTTGGGATTTAAGAAAAGCCGAAATTCCTAAACACATTAGGGAGGCTGTAGATTTTGGTAAGAGGTAATGCTAATCTCGTGATGTGGTTTTATGTGTTCTTTGATCGCAAGAAGAGGTGTTTAGCAAGGTGCAGTAAGAATTGGAGACGTGGAAGCGAACTAGATCTACATCTAGTAGTTAAGATCGACAATGGTAAGTGGTTAAGAATACTCTATTATGGCCGAATGTGGTAAGTGGTTATTAGGTTGGTTACTGTTGATTTGTAATCTAAAGATTGTAATGAACAACTATAGGTTAATCGTGTGGGAGATCTCGCTGTAGTAATCGCAAATCAGGTGTGTAAACGAACACCTTTCTGTAGTCTAAATCGGCAAAAGCTGAAAAGCTAAAATGCTAAAATTCTAGCATTTCGTGGGCTTGTGAGCGTGCGAACGCTCATAAGTCGGTTGTAAATAGTGAGATCTGTAATCGCAAATGGTACGATGGATGAGTGCGTAATTTCGTGCACCTTGGTAAATTTGGGCCTCGGTGGGCTAGAATTAGGCCCAATGGGCTTACGGGCCCATATGGGTAAAAGTAAGTGGTAAGTGTGTTATGGTATACTGTAGGTAAATTCTGTTAAACTAGACTTAGAATTTGGGCTAAACAGGCCAAAGTAGCTAAATGACACTGTAGGGCCCATTAGGGGTTTTAGGGCCCAATGACTAAAAACTGCTAAAATGGGCTAAATTAACTACTGAGGTGAAAGTTGGACTATTAGGGACTGAAATATACATAAAACCCTAAAACTGGAATATTTATTGAAATACCCTTTAAGGGTGATAAATTACTATTTTACCCCTAGGTGCAAAATGACCGTTATACCCCTAGGGCTAAATTTGACTGAAATGCATGTTTTACTATTTCTGTTTACTGTATGGCATGACATGATTATCTGTTGCATGGGACTGGGTTTATTGATGGAGGAAGTGCAAGTCGCATTGCCACGATTACTGAAAGAGGCTTTGCCTCGTACTAATTACTGAAAGGGGCTATGCCTCATACTGTTTTTGAAAAGGGCTTTGCCTCGATATACTGTTAGTAGCTTGGCCATATTATCTAAGTAGCTATTCTGTGACTGTAGAGTGTAACGGCTGGGTGGGTCGAGTTGTTTCCCCACATAGAGTGTTGGGCTGGTACAGGTGGAGTGTAGCGGTTGGACATAGGATTGGCCATGGGCTTTGCATACATGCATGATATTTTTTTGTTACTAAAATGGGCCTATGGGCCGTACTGTTATCTAAAAAAGGCTAAGGCCCAGTTTACTGTATCTGGATAGGGCTTCGGCCCAGTTATTACTGAGATTGGATAAGGCTTAGGCCTAGTGGGCTTGAGCTGATTAGGGCTTTGGATGGGCTTTCTTTACACACTGAGTTTCCCAAACTCACCCATTTTTCCTCCATCCATGCAGGTGAGCCCTAGACTGGTGGACTTGGAGCTGGGAGGGATTTAGAGTGGCCACGAAGACTGTATTTCTGGTTTAATTAAGTTATTCATTTTATTATTTATTTTAATCGTTTTATTTGTAATTTGGGTTTGTAATAAGGCCAGTTTAAATATTTTTAATTTTGGGTTCTTATTTTATATTTACTATAATGCCCTAATTTTTGAGATTTTTTAGGTTTCTGTGATTTTTGGTGAATTTTAAAATTTTGGTGTTTTGGATATTGGAATTGTGTTTAAATGTGTTAGTGGGCCTTTAGAAGGCCCAAGCCTAAGTTAAAACCCGGTAAAATATCAAGTTTGGATTTTAAGTGAATAGGAGACTTGGTTAAGTGGGCTTTTAAGAAAAACTTCGCGTATTATGACACAAAATGGAGCTTTGGCAAAGTGGCAAGGTGGCACCACTAAGTTCCTAAAAAAGTGGCACCTGGGAAGGAATTAAAGGTCCAGGGTTCAAGTTGCAAGGTAAGTTTATGGTTACTTTTAATTTTTAGGCATGTGCTAGGCATGTGATCACTTAAGTAGAACCGGCTAGGGCCTTAGGAAGGTTGGGCTGATTGCTTTGTTAATAATTAGGGTTAGTTTCTTTTCTTTTTTTGTCATGACAAATTAGGGTTAGCCACCTAAAAGCTTTCACTTTCATTTATTCTTCTCTAAGTTTTCACAAAAGCCGAAAACGCAGATTCCTTCTCCTCTGTGCCGATTTCTTCTTCCTCTTCTTCTCCTCCATTGTTTTCTTTTCCTTTTTACTTTCTACCTCAGCCGAACATCCCTGTTACTCAAATCCATCTTTTCTTTCAATTCCATCCTGCCTAAAACCACCATAGCCGATTGCCATAAAAGCCGAAATCCCGAAAACTTACCTCTTGTGCTGATTTCTCCAAGCTAATTCCCCCTATTCTTTTCATTCCTTTTGACCAAATTTTATCTTCTCTAAACCCTTAGTACCTGTCGGCAACACTACTCCAAGATTATAACCCAAAATCACCATCTTCTTCACCAGTCAAAAAGCCGAAACTGCCATAACCATAGGAGCTCATAGACAAATCTTCAGATCTCTTGGATTCGAGTTTTACTATTGTTTAGGGGCTAGATCTACATCAGATCTGAGTAGAAACAGAAGGGAAACCAGTGTGTGTTCTAGAGGTGATTGATCGAAAGCTTGGATCTTTGGAATGACTAGATCTAGATCTAGTCATCAATTTTGGCAAAGGACATCATGGGGGATCTCTCAAACAGTCGTCGTGAAACAGGTGTGTATCGAACCCCTTCTTTAGTCTAATTCGGCAAAAGCCGAAATGCCAAAATTCTGGCATTTTGTGGGCGTGAGTGTGCGAATGCTCATAAGACGTTAGAAATCGTTAGATCTGAAATCGCAATGTGGTAGGCTAGTCGTGTGTGGAATTTCGTATACTTCGGTAATTGGACCTCGATGGGCTGCAAATGGGCCCAATGGGCTTACGGGCCCATATGGGTAAAAATAGGTAATAAGTATGTTCTGTTAGACTGAAGGATCGAAACTACTAAAACTGGAAAGTTGGTTATGAAACTTGGACTAAATGGGCTTAATTTGCTAATAGACACCGTAGGGCCCATTAGGGGTTTTAGGGCCCAATAGCTAAAATTGTTAAACTAAGCTAAATAGACTACCGTGAAGACAAATGGATTAGTAGTGACTGTATTATGCATGAAAACCCTAAAAACTGATAAAATTACTAAAATACCCTTATAGGTGGAAAATTACTATTTTACCCTAGGAGTAAAATGACTGTTATATCCCTAGGGTTAAGTTTGACCCAAAATGTATGTTTTACTATTACTATTTACTGCATGCCATTATTATCTGTTGCATGGGATTGGGATATTGCTGGATGAAGTACTGAAAGTGGCTTGACCACGTACTGGAGGCCTTGCCTCAATTTACTGTTATTTGAGCAGCCATGCTGCAACTGTGGAGTGTAGGGCTGGGTGGGTTGAGTTATTCCCCACATGGTGTGTAGGGCTGTACGGGTGGAGTGTGGCAGATGGATTTAGGCTGGGTCGGGCTTGCATACATGATATTATCTGTTCCGTTCTGAAATGGGCCTATAGGCCATACTGTTAACTGAAAGGGCGAAAGCCCAGTTTACCGTATCTGGAAAGGGCTTTGGCCCGGTGGGCTTGAGCTGACTTGGGCTCTGGATGGGCATTCTATACACACTGAGTTTTCCAAACTCACCCCTTTTCTTCCCATCCATGCAGGTGAGCCCTAGTTGGTGGACTTGGAGCTAGGAGGGATTCAGAGTGGCCACGAAGATTTAAATTTCTAGTTTTCAATTATTTCATTTTATTATTTATTTAGATTATTTAATTTTGGTTTCTAGGTTGTAATAAGGCCGCTCTATTTATTTTATTTTGGGTTTTTAATTCTTTAATTCTTTAATTATTTTTTAGCTTAAGTAGGACATTGTTTAAATCGTTTTGAAATCGGTTAGCTCTACGGTGCATTTTTGTAAAAGTTACTTGTTTTCAAAATATTTCGAAAATAGAGCAAAGCTTCCGCAACATAAATGTTTTCATGAATAAATATCTTAAATATGTTTAAACTTAATTTATTGTTCGTGGACAAGTCATAAGGTTAAAGTGTGGCAATGGATGTGTGCATGTCTAGGATTGGATCTAGGAAGAGCTTGGTACTTAAGCAGTCTAAATGACTCACCTCCTCTTCTCTTCAATCCTACCTGGTGCGTAGTATCCATTCACTTTAAACCATAACAAAGAAAGTCTGATTTTCCGATGCTTAAACTGTTTTTATAATAACATGTTTCACAACTACAAAGGTTTACAAGCTTTCGCAATTTTTCCATAAGAATTTACAAAGTTGTTTCGATTATTACAATGAATCACGTTTTGGAAAAAAATAAAGGTTTTATACAAGTTTACCGCTAAAGTTTCTAAACATTAAGAAGGGTTTTTAATGAAAACATAGTTTTCGAAAAATACTTCAATGTGACACACCAGACTTGGCCGTAACACCTAGGCCAGGTTTGGGGTGTTACATTTACAAATTGATTTAAATGATTTAAACAAGGCTACTCAGGTTTTCTCAAAATCAATCAATGTTTTTAAAATAAAGCACTCAGAACAAATGAATAACAAATCGACGAATAAGATAAAATTTAAACGGTTAGTGGATAGGACAATCTCAAACTAAACTTGGATTTTCTTCCCAAATTACAAGTACGATTTTACAAAACTCACCCTAATCTTAGTAACTAAGAAACGTGATTAGCCTATTGTTGATGTGACACACCAGACTTGACCGTAACATCTGGGCCGAGTTTGGGGTGTTACATTTAGTGGTATCAGAGCCTGGTTGCAACAACTCGGCTGTGGATTGGGTCTAAAAAGTTTTTGTAAAATTTTAAAATCAGAGCCCAATAAGGGTATTTTGAAATCGGTTTTGGAAAAAAATTCTTACGAAAACCCTTTTCAAACTCGTTGCGTTTTAAACATACTTTCTTAAGGTTTTCTTAAAAGGCTTAGGTTTTAAATGGGCTTTCTAAAATCTGGATCTAAAGGAGTGGCACACTGAATCCCCGGCACTAAGTCTGTAAGTACTTCTTTCTCTTATACTGTACTGTACTGAGATATGACTGTAGATAGAACTAAGACCCTATTATGATACTGTAGGTAGAGTAGTACTGAAATTGTAAGATTGAGACTGTAGAGAACTAAACCCTAGAAGACTGAGACTGTAGCTAGGCTATGATTTCGCGAAAACAAACTCTGAAACTCTATCTGTGCATAAGACATTTTGTAATAAACAACTGAAATATTAAACTGATATCATAAAATTCGTAATCAAATAAGATGATATGAGTACGAGGGCTACTCGTGGATGAGCCTGTGGACGTGGCCGAGGTAGTGTGCAAGCTGGAACTTCTTCTTCCGAACATATGCCAACTGAGGAGGTGCGAGCTCCACAAGCGACGGAGACTGAATCGTATGATCGGGCTGCAGGGGACGATGCTTTGTCCCAAGCCATGTTAAGAGTTTTAGAGAGGGTCGCTGGGGTGAGCTCTAAAACTGTGAATAGGGGATCCATTTCTGAGCGACTCCGGGCTAACAGAGTAGAGGTCTTCAGGGGTATATCTAGAGTAGCCCCAAATGTAGCTGAGTATTGGCTGGAACCTACAGAACAGATTATGGATGACCTGGATTGCTCGGTGGAGCAAAAGCTTAAAGGAGCGGTGTCTCTACTACAAGACAAGGCGTATCAATGGTGGATCACTGTGAAGGAGGGTACCCCAGCTGAGCGGGTAACCTGGGAACTATTTAAGATAGCTTTCAAGGGAAAGTACGTCAGAGCAAGTTATGTGGATGCGCGTAGGAAAGAATTTTTGAACCTGACCCAGTGCAATAAGTCCGTTGCTGAGTATGAGGTAGATTTTCTGAGGTTGAGCCAGTATGCCAGCGGTATAGTTTCTACTTAGTACGAGTGTAGTGTTCGTTTTGATGATGGCCTTAGGGATAAACTAAGGGTACTGATAGCTCCGCAGAGGGAGCGTGACTTTGCTACATTGATGAAGAAGGCTAAGATAGCTGAAGAGGTGAAGCGAACTAAATGGCAGAACGTGAGAAGGACTAAAATCGCTTTAGGAGGGATTCTGGACCCTCTGGTGCTGCAAACCAAAATGTCAAGAGAGCGAGAGTGGAGAAACTGCTTCGAGCAGTTCTAGTGAATACGGTTAGACCACAGGGTTGTAGGGACTATGGTAGGGTGCATTTTGGAGAATGCTAGAAGCGTACTGGGGCATGTCTCCGTTGTGGGTCCAAAGAACATAAGATCAAGGATTGTTCGAGGAGGCCAGCTCAGGCTCAAGCCATTGATCAGAAGGGTGCTCAATTGGTGTGAGGTGGACCACTACCACCAAGAGGCCGTGGTGAAGGTAGAGGTGGCAATGGTAATGGTCGTGGATGTGGAGCACCTGGTAGGGGTGCTGGAAATGTAGAGGCTCAACAGCCAGCACTGGTGTATGCTGCTCGTCCCCGAGAGGAGGGTGATGCACCTGACATCGTAACTGGTACATTTTTTATCTCTAGCATGCCATACACTACTTTAATTGATGTGGGTTCAACTCATTTGTATGTTGCATGTGACATTTCTGGGTCGTTGGGTGTGCACTCTGAGGAAACTGTGAGTGGGGTAACTGTGATAAGTCCACTGGGTCACTCGGTTAGGGTAGATAACTCTTTAGGGAGGTGCCTTTAGAGACTCAAGGTAGGATCTTTACTGGAGACTTAATGGAGCTACCATTTGGAGAGTTCGATCTTATTTTGGGGATGGACTGGTTGACTAAGCATAGGGCGACTCTGGATTGTACAGCCAAGAGGATAGTGTTAAGGACTATTGAAGATGATGAGGTAATGGTTATTGGGGAGCGAAGGGACTACTTGTCCAACGTTGTTTTGGCTCTAAGGGCTGGATTCGCAAGGGTTGCAAGGCGTACTTAGCTTTTATAAGTCAGACGGATACTGAGAATGTGACTGTGGAGATAGTGAGAACTATTAAGGAATTTCAAGATGTCTTTCCTGAGGAGCTTCCTGGATTACCTCCAAATCGAGGAGTCGAGTTTGGAATCAACTTACTGCCTGGAACGGCTCCAGCATCTATTACACTATATAGGATGGCACCAAAGGAGTTAGTGGAACTAAAAGCCCAAATCCAAGAGTTGTTAGATAGAGGTTTCATTAGACTGAGTGTGTCTCCATGGGGAGCACCAGTACTGTTTGTGAACAAGAAGGATGGGACGATGCATATGTACATCGATTATCACCAGTTGAACAAACTGACGATAAAGAACAAGTATCCTCTGCCAAGAATCGACGATCTGTTTGACCAGCTTAAAGGAGCTTCGGTATTTTCCAAGATCGATTTTTGATCTGGATACCATCAGTTGAGGGTAAAGGAGGTGGATATTCATAAGACAGCATTCAAAACTCGGTATGGTCATTACGAGTTTCTGGTTATGCCATTTGGACTGACAAATGCACCTGCGGCTTTCATGGATCTATGAATCGAGTATTCCAATCGTACTTGGATCGATTCATTGTCGTCTTTATTGACGATATTTTGGTGTATTCAAAAACTGAGGAGAAGTATGATGAGCATCTCCATATTGTTTTGCAAGTGTTGAGAAAGAAGCAACTCTATGCAAAATTTAGTAAGTGTGAATTTTGGTTGCGAGAAGTGACTTTTCTGGGCCATGTTGTCTCTGCTGAAGGTATTAGGGTAGATCCTTGGAAAATTGAGGCAATTCTAGAATGGAAGCCACCAAGGTCAGTATCAAAAATTCGGAGTTTTCTGAGTCTGGCAGGGTACTATAGAAGATTTCTAGAGCGATTCTCTCTTATTGCTGCACCGTTAACGAAACTGCTGAGAAAAGGAGTAGCATTTGTATGGACTGAGGAACAACAAGAAGCCTTTGATAAGCTGAAGAAGGTTTTGACTGAGGCGCCAGTTTTGATACAGCCAGAGTCTAGGAAAGATTTCACTGTGTACAGTGATGCGTCGCATGTAGGACTAGGCTGTGTACTGATGCAAGAGGGTAAGGTGGTCGCTTATGCTTCGCGACAGCTTAAGCCTCACGAAGCGAATTACCTTACGCATGATTTAGAGTTGGCAGCAGTAATTTTTGCGTTAAAAATCTGGAGGCATTATCTGTATGGGGAAAAGTGTATTATATACACAGATCATAAGAGTCTCAAGTATTTGTTGACTTAGAAGGAATTAAATCTTAGGCAACGAAGATGGATAAAGTTACTTAAGGATTACGACTGTTTGATTGAGTATCACCCAAGCAAGGCTAATGTGGTGGCTAATGCACTGAGCCGAAGGGCTGTGGCTGAGTTGAGAGTAATGTTTGCTTATTTGGATCTATATGACAATGGGAGCTTGTTAGTGGAGTTGCAAGTGAGACCAACTTAGACTGAGCAGATTAAAGAGAAGCAGTTGGAGGATGATTTATTGGTTCCTCGATTTTAGCAAGCTGGGAATGAGGAGAATTTGGATTTTGGACTGAATACTAATGAAGTTCTGTGCTTTCGTGGAAGAGTTTAAATTCTGAAGGATTCTAAATTGAGGCAGTTAATCCTGAAGGAGGCTCATGGTGGACCTTGTACCATGCATCCTAGAAGGAATAAGTTGTATTGAGACTTGAGAGAGTTGTATTGGTGGCCTGGACTTAAGCGAGAGGTGACTGAATTTGTGGGGAAATGTCTGACATGCCAGTAAGTGAAGGCTGAGCATCAACTGCCTTCTAGACCATTACAGCCAGTGAAGATTCCACTTTGGAAGTGAGAGAGGGTAACCTTGGATTTTGTGAATGGGTTGCCGTTGACACCCTCCAAGAAGGACTCGGTATGGGTAATTGTAGATAGGTTAACGAAATCTGCTTATTTCATACCTGTCTGAACCGATTACTCACTTCAGAAGTTGGCCAAACTGTATGTGGCAGAGATAGTGTATCTGCATGGGGTGCCAGTTTCGATTATTTCTGATCGGGACGCTAGGTTTACATCTCAATTCTGGCAAAAGTTGCATGAGGCGTTGGGTACGCGATTGGATTTCAGCACAACTTTTCACCCTCAGACAGATGGACAGTTGGAAAGGGTTATTCAGGTACTGGAGGACATGTTAAGGGGTTGTGTTATCGACTTTCGAGGTAGTTGGAAGGACTACTTTCCATTGGCGGAATTTGCTTATAATAACAGCTATCAGGCAAGTATTCAGATGGCTCCATATGAGGCACTTTATGGGTGAAGGTGTCGTACGCCTACTTGTTGGATAGAGTTGGGAGAACGACGGATTCTTTGACCAGAGTTAGTGGAAAATACTGAGAATAAGGTTAAGTTCATCAGAGACCGGTTAAAGGAGGTGTCTGATAGGCAGAAGTCGTATGCTGATTTGAAGCGTAAAGAAATCGAGTTCTCTATAAGGGATATGGTATTTTTGAAAGTCTCACCTTAGAAGAAGATTTTAAGGTTTGGCAAAAAGGGCAAGTTGAGTCCGCGATTTATTGGGCCTTATCGGGTCCTTAAACGGATAGAGCCAGTAGCTTATCAGCTGGAGTTACCGCCGGAGTTGGATCGGATTCATGACATCTTTCATGTTCCATGCTAAGACGGTATCAATCGGATCCTTCGCATGTCGTACCAGTGGAGGAGATTCAGGTAAAGACTGATTTGACTTTTGAGGAGGAGCTTGTGCAGATACTGGATCGAGATGTCAAAATGCTGAGAAGGAAGCCAGTACCTTTGGTAAAAGTGCTTTGGCGCAATCATGGCAGAGAAGAGGCTACTTAGGAGCCAGAAGAGGCTATGTGTCAACAGTACCCTCACCTATTTGGATCAGGTAAATTTTGAGGCTGAAATTTATTTAAGGGGGATAGAGTTGTAACGCCCTGATTTTTGGGATTTTTTTGGAATTTTTGTGATTTTGATGAAATTATGGAATTTATGTTTTAAGTGTGTTAGTGGGCCTTTAGAAGGCCCAAGCCTAAGATAAAACCAGACAGAAATATCAAATTTTGGATTTAAAGTGAAGGGGACTTGGTTAAGTGGGCTTTTATGAAAAAGTTAGTAAAATAAGACACAAATAAGCCCTTGGTAAAGTCGCAATGTGGCGCCACTTAGATACCTAAAAAAAGTGGCTTGTGGTTAGAGTGCAAGGGCCAAGGTTCTATTTGCATGGTAAGCAGCATGGTGTTTATTTTTGCTGCATGTGCTGGTCATGTGATGGAACTCAAGTGGAACTCTACTGAAGAGAGTTTGGGTTGTTCAGGATAGATTAAGGAGGGATAAGGGGAGAGATTTTAGGAACTTTGAATGGAAGCTAGTGGTGGCCGAACAAGGGACTCATGAAGAAGCATTGCTGATTTGATCAATTGGTTTTGGTGTAATCGGCCAAGGGTTGTTTAGGGTGCTAGCTGAATGCTTTTAGGGCCTTTTAGGTTTTGTTTTGGCACTTCTATCATTGGTTGCCAATTAGGTATAGTGATAGGTTCTTTTCTTTCCTCCACATTCTTTCTAAAAAGCCAAAAACGTGAGTTGTGAACCTCTTGGTATCGATTTGTTCAAAGAGCCGAACCATCCTTTCTTTTCTTCTCTTCTTCTTCTCTCTTCAACTGAAAGTTATACTCTCTTCTCTTCTCTTCTTTTCTTTCCTTTCCCCCCTACTTTCTTTTAAAACCGAAATCTATTGAAGAAATCCCTTCTTCTCAAGCTTTCTAGTCAAATTTCATAAAAGCCAAAACCATACTCACTATTGCCGATTGTCCCTGTGATTGGTACCATCTCTTCTTTTCTTTCAAAACTTCCAAGTTGCCGAACCTCACAACATTCCTACCATCTGTCGACATCTCTTTTCTTTCCACTATAATCTCTACCTTTCTCTCTTTTATTTTATCAGAAGCCGAACCTCCATATTCATAGTGATTTGGGATTTAAACCTCTAGATTCGTTCTTTATTCATACTTTAAGATTAGATCTGTATCAAATTTAAGATATGAAGGTGTTTGGGAATGATTCGGAATTAGTTAACCTCTGGTAAGTTATCGGAACCCCCTTTCTATTCTTTATTTTAGGATTTAAGAAAAGCCGAAATCCCTAAACACATTAGGGAGGCTGTCGATTTTGGTAAGAGGTAATGCTAATCTCGTGATGTGGTTTTTTGTGTTCTTTGTTCGCAAGAAGAGGTGTTTCGTAAGGTGCAGTAAGAATTGGAGACGTGGAAGCGAACTAGATCTACATCTAGTAGTTAAGATCGACAATGATAAGTGGTTAAGAGTACTCTATTATGGCCGAATGTGGTAAGTGGTTATTAGGTTGGTTAGTGTTGATTTGTAATCTAAAGATTGTAATGAACAATTGTAGGTTAATCGTATGGGAGATCTCGCTGTAGTAATCGCCAATCAGGTGTGTAAACGCACACCCTTCTATAGTCTAAATTGACAAAAGCCGAAAAGCCAAAATGCCAAAATTCTAGCATTTCGTGGGTTTGTGAGCGTGCGAGCGCTCATAAGTTGGTTGTAAATAGTGAGATCTGTAATCGCAAATGGTACGATGGATGAGTGCGCAATTTCATGCACCTTGGTAAATTTGGGCCTCGGTGGGCTAGAGTTAGGCCCAATGGGCTTACGGGCCCATATGGGTAAAAGTAAGTGGTAAGTGTATTATGGTACACTGTAGGTAAATTCTATTAAACTAGACTTAGAATTTGGGCTAAACGGGCCAAAGTAGCTAAATGACACTGTAGGGCCCATTAGGGGTTTTAGGGCCCAATGACTAAAAACTGCTAAAATGGGCTAAATTAACTACTGAGGTGAAAGTTGGACTATTAGGGACTGAAATATACATAAAACCCTAAAACTGGAATATTTACTGAAATACCCCTTAAGGGTGATAAATTACTATTTTACCCCTAGGTGCAAAATGACCGTTATACCCCTAGGGCTAAATTTGACTGAAATGCATGTTTTACTGTTTCTGTTTACTGTATGCCATGACATGATTATCTGTTACACGAGACTGGGTTTATTGATGGAGGAAGTGCAAGTGGCATTGCCACGATTATTGAAAGAGGCTTTGCCTCGTACTAATTACTGAGAGGGGCTTTGCCTCGATATACTATTAGTGGCTTGGCCACATTATCTGAGTAGCTATACTGCGACTGTGGAGTGTAGCGGCTGGGTGGGTCGAGTTGTTTCCCCACATGGAGTGTTGGGCTGGTACTGGTGGAGTGTAGCGGTTGGACATAGGATTGGCCATGGGCTTTGCATACATGCATGATATCTGTTTTGTTACTAAAATGGACGTATGGGCTGTACTGTTATCTGAAAAGGGCTAAGGCCTAGTTTACTGTATCTGGATAGGGCTTTGGCCCAGTGGGCTTGAGCTGATTAGGGCTCTGGATGGGCTTTCTTTACACACTAAGTTTCCCAAACTCACCCCTTTTTCCTCCATCCATGCAGGTGAGCCCTAGATTGGTGGA
Source organism: Gossypium stocksii (assembly GCA_020496765.1). Classification (NCBI taxonomy): domain Eukaryota; kingdom Viridiplantae; phylum Streptophyta; class Magnoliopsida; order Malvales; family Malvaceae; genus Gossypium; species Gossypium stocksii. Next base: position 41,566,327 of record CM035623.1, read on the forward strand.
CTTGAGGCTGGGAGGGATTCAGAGTGGCCACAAAGACTGCATTTCTGGTTTAATTAAGTTATTCATTTTATTATTTATTTGAATCGTTTTATTTTTAATTTCGATTTGTAATAAGGCCACTTTAAATATTTTTAATTTTGGGTTCTTATTTTATATTTACAAATTGATTTAAATGATTTAAACAAGGCTGCACAGGTTTTCTCAAAATCAATCAATATTTTCAAAACAAAGCACTCGTAACAAATGAATAACAAATCAACGGACAAGATAAATTTTAAACGATTAGTGGATAGGACAATCTCAAACTAAACCTGGATTTTCTTCCCAAATTACAAGTACGATTTTACAAAACTCACCCTAATCTTAGTAACTAGGAAACATGATTAGCCTATTGTTGATGTGACATACCAGACTTGGCCGTAACGTCTGGGCTAGGTTTGGGGTGTTACACTAGCCCAAAAGGGCCCAAACCTAAACCTATCTTTAGCAAACCCTAATCCCTAACAGCCTCCAGCACCGCACCCCACGCTGCTCCTTCTCATGCCTCCACGTTAGCACCTTCGTACCCTCCTCATGCCACTACCCAGCTAGCCTACGGCCCCGTACCTGCAGACCGAACAAAAGACAACAACAGGCACAAAGAAAAAATAGTAGCAAAAAAACTTGTATTTTTTCGGCTATAAAAGCCACGAATTATCAATGTAATTTTTTTATAGACACACATACAAAAGCAATCGAAGAGAAATCTGATTGAAAGAAAAGAAAAGGTGACTCACCTTGTTGATTTTATTTTGATTCACAAAGTAAAATAATAATAGAAATAAATTTTGTTACCTGCTCAGTCGATTTGCGCCACCGTCGGAGGTGTCCTCCAACCCTACAAGCCATCGAACCCATTAGGGTATCGCTCAAGCTTCGTCAAAAGGGGATACGAGAGGGTGAATCGGAAAAAAAGGGCATAAAAATTGACTATTTTTTGTTCTTTTTTATTCTTTTGGCGTTTGCATGTGGATCTAAAACCTAAGGTTTTTTTTTTAAAAAAAGGGTTTTACTCTCCGGCACGACAGAGCTACGGCGGATAAGCCCGAAACCTGACCCGAAACCTGACCCGGATAAGCCTCAGGATCCACGTGTTTCTGGTAAATGGGTTATTTGTGCAAATAGCCATTTCGCATTTTTTGCCTGCTTCGATTTAATGTCTTTCTGTTTTTAATTATGTCACCTAATGTTATTTCATTTTCAACTTGGTCTTTAGACCATTTGAGGAGACGGACGCCTGAAATGGTGCCATTTTCGATGACCCGAAACCTGACTTGTTTTTCCAGATAAGATTTGTGCACTTAATTGTTGTCCCGGTCTTTCTGATTTTAAAGGGCTTACAATATGGTCCTTTTTCTTGTTTCTTTTATCTTTTTATCCTATGATTTCAGTTTTGTTGTTTTTAATCCTTAGTACTTTTATTATTTTATAATTTATGCACCCCGAATGTCATTTTAATTTTAATCTGATACTTGATTTATTTAACCTCAATCTTTTTTTTTTTTGTAAATTGTTTTATTGGTTAGTTTATTCATTTATTTATTATTTCTTCAACCTTTAATAATTAAAGTTCATTTATTTATATTCTTATGTGTTTTTATATTTTACTATTATTATCCTACTTAATTAATGTTAGATTTAATTAATTAATGTCATTGTTTATTTATTATTTTAGTTATATTATTGCATCATCATCATTATACCATATGCTATATTTAAATGTTTATCCATTTTTATATTATACCAAATAAAATAAATACATAGTTTTAAATACTATCTTTTTTATTATACATAAAAGGAAAATTTTTAAATAAGACAATATTCGTATTTAGAAATTTTAGAATTCGTACCCTAACTTACGGGGTCTCGATTTTTTTTGCTAAATCCAAATAACCGAACATCCTTTTTAAAAAAAGCATGAATTTTTAATATTTTGGAATTAGAAAAATCGTGTTCTAACTCACGGAATATGATTTCTTTCTAAAACCAAGATAATAAAATGTCTTTTAAAATTAATAAAATTTTTGGTGCCCTTCTTTTTGTAAAATCTTTTGACTAAGTAACATTTTAACAAAAGGTTGCATTTTAAAATCACTTCAAAGTTTTTAAATTTTCAACATTAAGACATTAATTAATCAATTAGGTACCAATTTTTGGCATTACAAGGGTGCTAATCCTTCCTCGTACATAACCGACTCCCGAACCCATTTTTCTAAAATTCGTAGACCAAAGTTGTTGTTTTAGTAAATTAAAAATTTTTATTAAAACAATCAAATTACGAGGTGATCCAATCACACCTCATAAAAAAAGATTGGTGGTGACTCCTATTTTTCATTTTCATTTCCAAAATAAAAGTCGACATCTTTTTTTAAAAAAATGGTTTCAACAATAAGGAATCTTACACATTAATGTTCTATTTTATGTTAATGATTTACTAATTTTTGGGAACGATTCTGTTGCTTTGGAAACTTTTAAGGGGTATCTAAATTCTTGCTTCCATATGAAGGATCTTGGCATTTGAAATACTTTTTGGGGATAGAGGTAGCTCTAGCTCTTTGGAGTTATTTCTTTGTCAAAGGAAATATGCACTTGAAATTATTTCGGAGGTAGGTCTTTTGGGAGCAAAGCTTGCAAGATCACCAATAGAGGAAAATCATAAATTAGCACTTGCTATAGGGACGCTATTGTTTGATCTTGAGCCATATAGACGATCAATGGGTCGTTTTATTTGTTTGATAGTGGCTAGACCAGATTTGGCATACTCTGTTTATGTCTTATCCCAATTTACGCATGAGTCGAGGCAGGAGCATTAGGACACAGCTTTATGTGTTGTCCAGTACTTGAAAGGCTCTCCTGGTCAAGGGATTCTTTTGATATCTAATAGTGATTTGTCCTTAAAAGGGTGGTCTGATTCAGAATGGTTGCTTGTCCGTTAACTCGGGATTCACTTACTGGTTGACTTATTTTTCTGGGACAATCTCCTATTTCCTCGAAAACTAATAAACAACATATTGTTTCACATTCTTCTACTAAGGCTGAGTATAGGCCTATGGCTTCCATCACTTGTGAGCTCAAGTGGCTGAAGACATTGCTATTGAGCTTAGGTGTTCATCATCCTAAAGCAATTCTTTTATTTTGTGATAGTTAATCTGCGCTGCATATTGCACAAAATCTCATATTTCACAAGCGTAGTAAATATATTGAAGTGGATTGCCACTTTGTTAGGGATGCAATCCAGGATGGGTTGATTGCACCTTTTTATGTATTGACCTTCCTTCAGTTAGTTGACATTTTTACAAAGGCGCTAGGTAAATAGCAATTTGAATATCTTCTGAGCAAGTTGGGCATTTATGATCTGCATGCTCCAACTTGGGGCAAGTGTTAAGATATTATTATGAGATATTATCTTTCAGCAATTTGATTCCTACGTAACTACTACTGTATAGATTTATATATACCCTTGAGGTCTATCAATAAAAGGTAAGAGATTACACTATTCTTGTCAACTTATATATAAAAGTAGTGTCCATGTTGTTGTCCACATGCCATGGGTCCACATTTATTCTCTCTTTCTTTTTTAAGAAAACTAGTTAAATTTCAATATTGGTCATTCTATTATGCTCAAATTTGATATTAAATCACTATACTTTAATTTCTAACATATTTTGTTCCTTATATTTTTATAATTTTATTTACTCCAAATATTTAATATTGTTAACTTTTCGATTAAAATATTATGTTGTTATATATAATTTGGATGCACTAATCTTACATATTGACATGTGGTTTCTCATTTCTTTTAAGTTTGCTTTGCTTTTTCTTTTAAACAAAGGTCAAATTTCAATTTTGGCCCTTACACTATGCTAAAATTCATGATTTAATCTATATACTTTAATTTTTGACATAATTTGATCCCTCTATTTTGTTTAATGTTATTAGTTAGTCTAATAATTACTATTGTTAGTTATTTCATTCAAAATGCCAAAGTTGATTCCAACATAAATAATTTATTTTATAATGACGAATTTGAATGGATATTTTTATGAAGAAAATCTAATTAGTATTTTCAACGCTATTTTTTTCATTACATGACTACCAAATATATTTTTTAAAATTTTAAAATGTGGCACCAAAGAATTTAATAGAATAATTTTAAAAGTGGTACCAACTAGACTTGAATTTTTAAATTCGAAAACTAAAGAGGCTTGAAAATAATAGTAGGAAAATTAAATTCCAAATGTATAAAATGTATAGAGATTTAGAACATGTTTTAAGCTTTAAATCTTTATTATATAATTTAACACAAACAAAAAGTCAACCCAACGAGAACCATGAGAAGGGAACTATACTAGTAAAACTAAAACCGACATAAAAGAATGCTCTCTATGTGTCAATTTACTACGACTACAACAATTACGAATCTTTCATAACTGTGCTAATTGGTAAAATATACAACTTCGTTGATGAAATATAAAAATATATATTGTATGTAAACGAGAGAATGATTCTCTGTATATCTAAAATAAAATGATTCTCTATATATCTAAAATAAATATAAACAAATTGAATATATTTGTGTCGGATGCATATTCAAATATGAATAACATAAAGCATCAATAATGTCCTCTTTTCACAAGAAAACTTATTGGCACATCAGGAATGCATTGGATTCCTTATGGGACTTAAAAGAAGATAACTCTTTACAAATGAAATATACATAAAAAGTTCTTCAGTTCTACTCTGAGAAAGAGACCTTCAAAGACTTTAACACTTAAAATCCAATCATATATCAAAGTATGAAATGATTTCTCAATTCGAAAAACACATTTGTGATCACACTACCTGATATTACCAGTACCATTCAGCTAGGACAAGATCACAAGAATTCTCTAATAACAATGATGCTTCAACATGTTCATTTGGACTATGATACACATGGCCATTATTTCATGATTTCTCTTCACAATCCAATAGGATCTTTACTACACTGTATAAAGTCTACCTTAAATCATTAAACCAAAATTTGTCAAGATTTCTAATGTTTGGGTTTAGGACATAACAACAGCTTGATTAGCTTATATACCAAAAAAGGAATTAGGAAGTTTTCATTTTAGTTTATTACTTTTTAGGCACTTACTAAGTGGCTCCTAGTGTCATAGGCCACAATTCAAAGCCCGTGACCATGGAAACACAAAAATATACACACTTTTTCATACCATTTTTAACTTAAATTCATGCAATTTCGATAAAATTCTTGTCGAAAAATAATTAATTTTTATAAAATAATTAAATTGTACTTAAATTATGAACATGTTGAATTTTAATAAATTTTGTGATTAATTTTGATTAATTTTTATCATTTTCGACAGATTTGCAAAAGGGTGAAAAACGACTCGGCAAACACTGCTAGAAGCACAAAACCAAGAAGCAATTTAAAGTATCAAGACAAATTAATTTTCAGCCCAAGCTGGTCCAAAATTTTGTGTATTAATTCATAATATAATTAATTTTAATTTATATCCAATTTAATTTGGGTTCATAAATTTTTATTAATTAATTATGAAAAAGTGGTCCAGTTGAGCCGAACCGAGTGAATCGAACCGACCAAGAAATAGACAACCCAAAACCGTCCATATACTGACCCAAATCAGCTTATTGGCTGATTATTTAGCTTGCAAAGAAGCCCTTGAAGACTTGTTCAAGTTGCAAACAAACCCCTCCACAATTGGTGGCTTTACAGATTTGCCCAAGCCTAAATTAGCAAAGTTGAAACTATCAACCTTGCCACATGTGTGACCGGCCAAGGGAGGGCTCTTTGGCTACTAATATTAGCTATTTTTAGCAGCCCTCTTCAGCTATAAAAACCCCCTAGGTTGGTCATTTGAAACACACCTCAAGCATTCACATCTTTTCTCTCTTCTCTCCATTTTCTCTCTTCATTTCCCATCCAAATTCCTTTGCTCTCTTGCTGATTTCTCCTCTTGGAAAAGGGGCATTCAGCAACCATTTGGAGCAACATTGAAGTGTTCATAGCAGCCTTGTTCGATGAGGACAATAGAGAAGGAAGAACTGAGCAAACTAGTCAAGCCATGAAGAAACACCATATTTGATTCTTATTCACTATCTTTTTAATTTTTGTTGTTGTTATGATGAACATGTCTGTGAATATTTATGCTGTTGGAATGGTAAATTTAATTAATTTAACTTGAGTTTAATTCATGTTAGTTGATTACATTTCGTTTGCTTAAATTGTTAAAATTGTGTTTATGTTGTTATAGACCCCGGTAATATGCTTGACTAAGTAAAAACATGACTAAAACATGACTAAGTTATTATTGCATTACAATTATGAGGTAGCTAATGAATTAATTATTTAATTGGATTGAAATTATAATTAATGGACATAGTATTTAATCAGTGCATGTTTAATCATCTAAGGTATTTGAGGGTTAAATTAGCAACGGTATCTGACGATACGTTTGCCTTGCATATTGCAAGATTATTGTGATTAAACTATTCCAAGGTAGGGGTACTTTGTTGCCTCACGTAGTCTTTTATGTGCTTATTAGATTTAATTAATCGTTTGAATTGACATAAAGATATGTAAAAGAGATTATTTCAATTTAATAAGTATGTATGTTCAATAACATATTTGCCTATTAAGATTTGTTTAATCGGTTGAATTGACAAAGGGATATAGTCAAGAGATGAATGGATTTTTGTAACACCTCAAACCCGGCCTGGATGTTATAGCCAGATCTGGTGTGTCACATGTAAGCTACGCGCGAATTCAGAATATTCGATAAAAAGCTTTTCCTTTGTTTTAAAGCCTCGTTTAGATTTGGAACATTGAAAGATTCCAGGTTAAAACCGTTTTTATCAGTTTGAAAAACATTTTAGAAGAAATGATTGCCTTATTTGTGATGTGACAGCCTTAAAATGGCCCTAGTCGGAATGTGGTTTCGGGACCACAAAACTGAGGCATAAAAATAATTTAATAATTATTTTGATGCCTATTGTATATGCTAAATCATGTGTGACATTTTAGGTGCTTCAATTTAGTATTAAAATTTTGAATTTCACCTAAAAGGGCTAAATTAAGAACTTTGAAAATGTGCTAGGCAAAGGTGTGATGACTAATAATTACATGCATGCAAAATAAGGAATTTGCATGTCAAATTACCCACTTTTATGATAGTGGATGGTAATGATGAGGTTTTGGCATTTTGTGATTTGTAGCTTAGTTATGTATTAATATAATAAAAGAAATTAATATTTAGTTATCATAAAAATAAAAGATAAATTAAATAATAGAGATTTTGGGTGAAAAAAAAAAAGAAGGTGTTCATCTTTTTCTCTTCTCCATAGCCGAACCTCAAGGAAAGGAAATTGAAAATTCTTCCTAGTTGATTCGGTCATTGCTTAGCCAAATTGGGAGGTATGTTCATGATTTTTGCTTTTGAAATTTGGTGAATCAAAGATGGATGCTAAGTTATTTACTTAGTCTTGAATAAAATTTGAGTTGGTTGTGCCATGGATAATCGGCCATGGATGCATGTCTTCTTTGTTGATGTTTTGTTAGATTTTCCTTGTTTTGAAGATTATTACTAAGGGAATTTGAGCTTTGTAAACATGAAATCCTTGTGTGATAGACAAGATGTAATATTCGGCCATATGAGCAAGGGTGGGGGAAATTGTGCTTCCCTTGATGCTTGTGTTAAATAATGAAATTTGGGTGTTGCTTGAGCTAGTTTAAGGGTCCTCTCCTTTGCCCATTATGGAATTCGTTGAGCTTGGAAGAAGTAGGCATTCGACTATGTCAAATTAGGCTAAGGAATTGTTAAATTGAAGTCATGAACTTACTAAAGCTTGCCAATGAACCTTATGGTGTTATATGCATGGAATATTAAGTTGAACTTAGAAGATTTTGGTGTTGTGGGATAATACCGAACCTAAGAGCATTCGGTTCTATGAGTATAGGATTTGTCTTGTTCTTGAGTAGCAATTTGGTAGTATGCTTGATATGTAGTTTAATGAAAATGATTTAAGGTTAATAGAAGTTAAATTGGATGTGGTGAGCTTCTTAAATTGTTTGACCAAAACCTACTAGTGATTTGAAAATTATGAAGCATGTTAGTTTCGGTTGATTAGTGATGTAATAAGGAAATGGATGGTTTGATTTTGATTTATAAGTGAAGTTTAAGACCTTATGCATTTAGTCTTAGCATGTGAAGTAAATCAAACATACTTCTTTCGTGATTGAACTTTGAATTGATGGAAGTATGTGTTATGTATAAGATTGAATGCTACAAAATGTTAGTTAAAGTTTAGGAGGTGGAATTGAATAAAAGTCCATGCTTGGACATATGGCCGAATGGCCTTAGTGTGTATGCATATGGAATTGGTAGTTAGACAAATAGATTAATTTGTGCTTGTGGGAGTTTCTTGATTAAAGAAATGACCTAATCGGCCATGTGCATAAATTCTTTGATTTTTTGTTTAATAATTGGTGTCTTAAAAGTGGTATATTAATTAATATCAGTATGAATTATGTATATTTATGTTAAGGTCAATGACTTCTCTAAATGTTACCTTATGTGAATAAGAACTTTAAAAAGTGAAATCGTATAAATCTGCTGGGTATAGTAGCAGTAACGTGATTTGGAAAAATCACCATAAATTGTGGGAGATGAATTACAGGCTGAATAAATTATGTAATTAAAGCTTAATGATTCTAGTTTCTTATAAAAGAAACCTTACAAGCAATGGACCTGCCGATAAAAATATTTTTAAAGTTGTGTGAGACAGTGTCAGAATGACTCCGAAATCCCCTATTCTATTTTTAGAAAATCACCATAAATTGCATAAAAATTTTTATGAGGCAAAATTTATATGCTTAGACTCCTTAATGAGTCTAGTTTCGAATGAAATAGGCTAGGACATGTTTTGAATTCTGTACAAGGAGAAATTCAATTCGTAGTAAAGAGTGGTCAGTTTAGTCAAATAGTGAAATAGGGGAAACTTTAAGAAAATTCTGGTATTGATTGGCCAAACCAAAATTCTGGAAATTTTATGGATGGAAGATATATGAGTCTATTTTCAGGAAAAATTAACGGCACATCATTTGGAGTTTCGTAGCTCCAGTTATAAGTAATTTATTGAATGTTGCTCAGAAAATCAGCTTGTTGCGACTTATGATATGTATGTGAAATGACCGAATGTGTGTGTGTGCTTGCAATGAGAAGTATATGCATGTATTATTTGAGTACAAGTGAAAATTGATTAATTGAGATATTTGAATAAGGATTAATAAAATTAAATATTTTATTTAGCTCAAGAGCATAGAGGGGCAAGTTCGGATAAAGGGAAGGCTAAAGTGGTCGAATAGCCAACTCATAGTTGCTCGAGAAAGTTCAAGGTAAGTTTTGAGTAATTGAATTTGATATTTAATTTAAAATGCCATGATATACATGCTGATAGTTGAACGATGTCCCATTGAGAAAGAAACCTTATTCATGTTTGCTATATAGCCGAATGGCTCGTAGAGAAAGGGACCGAAATTGGGATTTGAAATGCATTGCTTATGTATGTTTGATCATTGGGCCGAAAGTCTAGAAAAGAAGAGTATACATGAATAAGTTTTGAACTATATATATTTATGATATAAAGTCGAGGAGCATGTTATGTTTGTATGCAAATGAATTGATTGAATTACAAGTGCGATCTTGCTATGTGAAACTTGGCAACATGTGAATATATATATGTATGAGAATTTGTGATGTGAATCCGGGATTAAGTCCTGCTGACTGTATGTGGAGACTATGTCCGGGTTAAGACCCGAAGGCTATATGCAGAGATAATGTCCAGGTTAAGACTCGAAGGCTATATGCGGAGATTATATCCGGGGTAGAGACCCGATGGCTATGTATAGAGATTTTACCCAAGCTAAAGGTCTCGATGATGATGCGAGTAAAGTCTAAGACTAATGGTCTTCAAGGTAACGATTGCTTATGAATGCGCTTAAAGTGTTAAGTTATACAGGTATGTACCCTAAGCTTATACGCAAGCTGGTTTTTGGACCGAATACTAAGGTCATTATGCAATTACATATGTGTGCATGAAATGAGACTATTAATATGGTCAAAGTACAATTGGTCAATGCAAAATGTTATGTGAAATTTTGTGAATGTTTATGTTTACATGAGTTTACTATAAGTGAAAGCTATCTACTTTCGTATATGATGTGAATGTGTTGATTGGTTAAAGGGTGACTTACCTAAAAGAGGAGGGAAACAAAAATACGAACAACTATGTTATAATTTGATGTTATATTTGTTGTCATTGCTTAAAACTTACTAAGCATTGTAATGCTTACTCCGTTTACTTTGTTTCCTCTGTTTTATAGATCTCATTTTGGAAGCTACGGACTCGGGGATTGAAGCTTTAATCACCTACACTATCGCTGTTATTTTGGTACATTTGATATTTATTTTGGATCAATGGCATGTATAGGCTAATCTCCTTTTTGTTGAACCAAATTACCCTTTTGAGTTGTAATTATTCTAGCCATGCGAAAATGGCTTGATTAGTCTTCGAGTTTGATTATATGTTTGGATGATACTCATATGATTCGATGTTGTGGCATGATATTTAGTTAGTACCCAATATGCAATGAGTTTCTAATATGGTGTTCGGTTATTGAAAAGTTTGATTTAGCCAAATTGTTAGTAGCCACATGGTAGAAATACGCTAGCATGCTTATAGAACGAATTTAATGAGATATGATGTACTGACCGAACCTATTTACAAGTGATATATTCGACTATAGAACTCAATGAATCTATGTCTAGCGTGTAACTATGAACCTCGGTAGGTTGTAGTTAGATATGTAATACTTTAATACTCTATTCTGGCGACGGACAGGGGTGTAGGGTGTTACATGTTACGTTCAGTTACTTAGAGTTATAAAAGCTCTTTGACCTATTTGAAAACATTACACGTCGTTTTACTTGAAAATGTTTGTTATTAGTTTTGAAAACCCGATTTAAATTACTTCACCAATTGTAAGGATAAATCAACCCAAATAAAGAAAATTAAACCAAAAACCTCATAATGGCCTTATTACATAATAGGAACCTAAGCTAATTACTTTAAAATTAAAGCAAAAGCGGAAGCAGAAAGTATGTGCCCACCCTGAGTCCCTCGCAGCTCCAAAATGTCTTTGGCTGAGGATTACCTGCAGATTCAAAAATAAAAGGTGAGTTTGCGAAAACTCAGTGTGTAACTTCCCCAACCAATAACAGAGATCAGACATACAAATCAGACTGGGCCGAAGCCCTATTTAGAAGCAGATTAGTCTTGGCCTTGGCCCTATTCAAAAATAGAGTGGGCCCAAAAAGTGGGATCAAGCCCATTACAGATACAGAACTGAACTGAACAGTATGAAAAACCCAACCCAGTCCATCCATCACACCACCCGTACCAGCCCATCAGACCATGTGGGGAATAATTCAACCCACCCAGCCCACACACCAATACGCAGCCAAGCTGTTAGTAATAAATATCGTGGCAGAGCCACTAGATACAGAGCACATGGCTAAGCCACTAAACAAAATACGTGGCAGTGCCACTATACAGAACTTCCTCCGATATTAATCCCAAACCCATGCAAACTAACCGAACTACATATAACATGCATATAGATTAACAGTTACAAATCCAATCATACATATATTGAACAACCTATTTTCAAGGGTATAATAGTCTTTCAGGCAGTAGGGGTAAAATGGTAATTTTACCCTTCAGGGGTATTTTTGTCATTTTATTAAATTTTGGTATCTCGACACCTAATACGACCTCATACCAGGTCTAATATCGCTCCAAGCGACTCAGAAAGTCTATATGGTCCAATAGGGTTTACGGGCCAAAAACCCCTAATAGGCCCAGATGGACCCACACGCTCGTGTGTCCCGCTCAGTCCAATTTTATGCACAGTATGAAAAATCTTAACGTCTAACATACCAATTATCACTTACCGCATAACTTACCCATATGGTCCCATAGGCCCATTGGGCCCATTTTGGCCCATCGAGGCCCAGAACAGCCCAAGTGCACGAAAATGCGCACAATGGCCTTCACAGCCAAACGCCTACGGTTTGTGGGTTCAGATAGGCCCACAGGCATTCACACGCCTACAAGGCCTCGAAATGCCAGCATTTCGACATTTTGGCTCTTCAATTTTTGTCGATATATGCTACAGAAGGGTGTGGTTACACACCTGGATGATATTGCTGACGCAACACGTCCTGAGTACAACACCTACACTTCCTCGTGATTTATCATTAGTCATACCGTAGTAAATCTAGATCTAAGTATTGCAAAAGCCTTAAGAAATTAATGGCTACTTACCCTAGTTGAGAGAACTATAGCCTGTTCCTTGAATCAAAGGTTCGAGATTGAACACTCTTCCCTTTAAATTGAACTGCGTTAACGAGATAGATAAATTGTTATGGAACCATCGATCCCTTTGGAAACTATCAACAAAGGCAAAGGAACATTTGGCTTTCCAAGGAGAAATAACATCATTACTATAATAACAATTAGAAGAAGGATTTGCTTACCAAAACCCCAAATGGCACTCAATGCTCAAGACTAAATCGGTCCAAAGAACAAATCTCAGTTTGACAGACTTGATGAGAAAAGAGGATAAGGGATTTGATCATGATCTGATGAAGTAATAAAATTGATCGTACCTAGAAACTAACTATTATCACGATAAAAGGCAAGCGCACCTATTGAATAGTAGTATAGTTAGTGGCAAGATCGGAATATCGAATCCAAGGAACTAAAAGTACTAGTAATGACTTTCTTCCTATTATCTAGCCTAAAAATAAAGAGGGGTTTGTGTAAATTAATTAACTCTAAACTAAACTAAGGATGCGACAAAGAGTAAATTAGGGAATTGCTTTGGGAAAACTTAATGATAAAGACAACACCTAAGGAAGAATCCACCTAGACTTCACTTGTTATCTAACTCTGAACTAGACGATTTCTTCATTCGACTTGATCCGTAGAGATCCCTAAATTATGTTAATATCTCTGTCGAGAATAAGAACAACTAATCCTAGGTTGATTAATTGAAATCTCTTTCTAATTAAAACCCCTAGTATTGCATTAACTCGATCTATGGATCCCCATATTAGATTTGACTCTAATCCGGCAGATTTTTGTTGTCCTATGTCTAGGATTGCGATCAACTCCGCTTAATTGTGTTGGATCTACTCTTAAACAGGGACTTTTGCTCCTCTGCCTAAGCACATTCGACTTAAATTAATATCCTGAAAATATTAATTCAAGAATTAAAAACACAATTAAGAACAAATTGAATATTTATCATATAGTTCAGATAACAATAACAAGTTTCGTCTTAGGTTTCATCCCCCTCAAGTATTTAGGGGTTTAGTTCATATTTATAAAAAGAAACATCTCAGAATAAAGAAAATAACAAAACATAAGAAAACTCAAAACTCCTGAAAGGATTAAAGGGAGATCCTCTGTCTTGATGTAGATCCTGGCTTCTGAGATGGATCAATCGACTTTCCTTCGAGTAATTCCCTGCCTTTTACTCTCCGTCTTGGCGGGGACACTGTACACCCTTGTAGTTGCCTCCTAGGGTCTTTATATAGAGTTTGGAATGTCTTTCTTAGCCCCTAAGTAGCCTTTTCTACGTGAAATTGAATTTCATTACGATAGGGACACGCCCATGTAGCACACCCGTGTGAGTCGAGTTTAGGCCTTGTTCAAGCCTATTAATATGGCACGGCCGTGTGGGTTGCTCGTATGCTGAACTCTAAGCCGTGTTGTTTCCTTGCTTTGGCCCATTTTCTCCATTTTCGGCCCATTTCTTGTTCTTTTCACTCCTTATGCTCACCTAAGTATAAAACATGAAATTAAAGGATTAGGAGTATCAAATTCCACAAATTCAATGATAATTCATCCATAAATGTGCTAAATGTGGGATAGGAATATGTATAATTTACAGTTTATCAAGATTTGGCTAGTTGAAGCAACCGTAGTAATCGGTTGGAGGAAGAAACCACTTGAAGAAAAAGGAATAGGGTTTGGCTGCAAGAAGATTGCATGGTTGAGAGAAGGGAGAGGCAAAAATATTCGACCAAGCACAAACAATGGATTGAAGGTTTAATGTAATTGGTTTGAACAAGAAGTAGAAAAAAGAGATTTGGTAGTAGAAGATAGGAAGAAAGAAGGGTTTGATTATATGATCACAAGAAGGATGTTGTGATAGGAGATGAAGGAGAAGAGATGGGTCATGGTTGAACCAAGAAAGTGATCCCAATTCGGCATAATTGAGAAGGAAATGGTCGAAAGATTAGGAAGATGAGAAAAAGATAATGTGATTGGAAAAAAATGAAAAGAACCCAAATTGACCATAGAAGGAATCGACACTAGCACCCAAAAATGTCGAAACACAAAAAAAAAACAAAATCCCGAAATACCCAAAGGAGAAATCGGTACATGCCCCTTCCCTAATTGTCGAAATGCACACTAGCCAAGAAATAAAATAAAGTGCTCTCTCCCTAGTTTAATTCGGCACCCAAAATTGAATGCCCACACATACCCCAAATTCGGCTAACACCAAACTTCCCTTGAATCCCAAGATAATCTCCACATTTTGCTCCACCAACAACTCCTTGATTCACTCAACCTTCTCCATTTGAATTTAATTTAAACTTCCAAGACCAAGTCATCTTTATCCTTACCAAATCTTCAACCAACTTCAGCATTTGAATCCAAGCCAACCTCTTACCATGTCCATGTAGCAAAATTAATAAACCCCGCCTACAAGGGGATTCGAACCTTAGCTCTTCCACATGCCAAATCACGCCACCTCTAAGCCCCACATGTGGTGCCATTTTACACTCTAACACTAAACTTTTTGTGTCATGAACTAACAATAACTAAACTTAAACCCTGTGAGCTATACTTCCCTATCCCAAAAATCAAAATTGTACCAGGGATTAAACTTTAACCCAGGCATTCCAAAGGCCCCCTAAACACACCCACAACATCAATTTAGCACACCCAACCATGCAAATATCAATTTATGTAAAAATTTCGAAAATACAACTCTACCTCCTTAAAGAAATTTCAGCCTTAAAATTCAACTGGTCAGAATAAGTGAGGGTATTGTTGACGTATCGCCTCCTCAGGCTCCCCACGTAGCTTCCTCTCTATCGTGATTACGCTAGAGCACTTTGACCAGTGGAATAGATTTCTTTCTCAATACCTTGACATCACGATCTAGAATTTGCACTGGTTCTTCCTCGAATGTCAAATCAGGCTTAACTTCAATCTCCTCAACTGGTAGGAGGGATTAGAACGGTACCGCCTCAGCATGGAAACATGAAAAATATTATGAATTCGGTCTAGTCCAGAAGGCAATTCAAGCTGATATGCTACCGAACCCACCCGTTTTAGAACTCCATAGGGCCGAATGAATCGAGGACTCAACTTGCCCTTCTTCCCAAATCTTAAGATCTTCTTCGAATGTGAGACCTTTAAAAACACCAAATCTCCCACTGAGTACTCGATCTCCTTATGCTTTAAATCGTCATATGACTTCTGCCTATCAGATGCTTCCTTTAGCCGATCCCTAATCAACTTAAGTTTATCCTCAATATCCACCACTAATTCTGGCCCCAACACTTGACGTTTACCCAGTTCAGTCCAACAAGTAGGCGTACAACACCTATGACCATACAGCGCCTCATATGGTGCCATCCGAATACTCGCCTGGTAACTATTGTTATATGCAAATTCTACTAATGGCAGGTAGTCCTACCAGCTACCTCAAAAATCAATAATACACCCTCTTAACCTATCTTCCAAGACTTGAAATCACCCTTTCTGACTATTCATCAGTCTAAGGGTGGAAAACAGTGCTGAAATCAAACTGAGTACCCAATGTCTCATGTAACTTCTTCCAGAACTGAGACGTGAACCTAGGGTCTCTGTCAGAAATGATTGAAACTGGCACCCCATGAAGTCGCACTATCTCAACTACATACAACTTCGCCAACTTCTAAAGTGAATAATCAGTTCAAACTGGTATAAAATGAGTAGATTTCGTCAGCCTGTCCACAATCACCAAAACCGAGTCCTTCTTAGAAGGTGTCAAAGGTAGCCCACTCACAAAATCCATGGTTACCCTTTACCACTTCCACAATGGAATCTTAACTGGCTGCAGCAGCCTAGAAGGAAGTTGATGCTCAACTTTCACTTATTAGCATATCAAACACTTACCAACAAATTTTATTACCTCCCGCTTAAGTCTCGGCCACTAGTACAACTCACGTAAATCCCGATACAACTTATTTCCACCAGGATGCATGGCATAAGGGCTGCCATGTGCCTCCTGTAGTATTGACTGCCTCAAATCCGAGTCTTTCAGAACACAAACTCGCCCACAGAAGCACAAAATCCTATCACTGTTCAGCCCAAAATCATAACTCCCACCATTTTCCACTTGTTGAAACTAAGAAACCAGTGACTCATCTAATAATTGCTTTTCCCTAATTTGCTTAGTCCAAGTCGGTCTTACTTGTAGTTCAGCTAACAAACTGCCATCATCATAAAGATTGAGACGAGCAAACATCACTATCAGATCAGATATAGCCCTACGACTCAACGCATCCGCTACCACGTTAGCCTTACCCGAGTGGTATTCAATTGATCAGTCATAATCCTAAAGCAACTTTATCCATCTTCGTTGCCTGAGGTTTAACTCCTTCTGAGTAAGGAGGTATTTAAGGCTTTTATGGTCTGTGTAAATAATACATTTCTCCCTATACAAGTAGTGTCTCCAGATCTTTAGCGCGATTACCACCGCCGCTAACTCCAAATCATGAGTAGGGTAATTAGCCTCGTGAGGTTTAAGTTGACGTGATGCGTAAGCAACCACTTTACCCTCTTGCATCAGCACACAGCCCAATCCAACATGTGACGCATCACTATACACAGTGAAATCCTTCCCAGATTCTGGCTGTATTAACCCAGAAGCTTCAATCAAAACTTTCTTTAGCTTCTCGAAACTCTCTTACTGCTTATCAATCTAGATAAATGGAACTCCTTTTCTTAGTAACTTAGTCAACGGTGCAGCAATTACAAAAAAACCCCTCAACAAACCGCCTGTAATACCCTGCCAAACCCAGAAAACTTCGAATTTCTAACATTGACCTTGGGGGTTTCCAATCTAATACCGCTTCAATTTTTTTAGGATCCACTCTAATCCCCTCGGTAGACACTACATGACCCAAGAACGTCACTTTCCGCAACCAAAATTCACACTTGCTGAATTTTGCATAAAGCTGCTTCTCCCTCAGAATTTACAAAACAATCCAGAGATGCTCATCATGGTCCCCCTCAGATTTCAAGTACACAGGATATCGTCTATAAAGACAACTATGAACTGATCCAGGTAAGGTTGAAATACCCGGTTCATGAGATCCATAAAGGCCGATGATACATTCGTAAGTCCAAATGGCATTATCAGGAGCTCGTAGTGATTGTATCAAGTCCTGAATGTTGTCTTATAGATATCTACCTCTTTAACCCTTAATTTATGATATCCAGATCGAAGATCGATCTTGGAGAACACTGAAGCTCCTCTAAGTTAATCAAACAGATCGTTAATCCTTTGCAGGGGATACTTGTTCTTAACAGTCAGTTTGTTCAACTGACGGTAGTCAATATACATGCACATCGTCCCATCTTTTTTCTTGATGAACAACGCCAGTGCTCCTCACAGAGACACTCTCGGTCGGATAAATCCTCGATCCAAAAGTTCTTGGATTTGCGCCTTCAACTCCATAAGCTCATTCGGTGCCATCCTATAAGGGGCGATGGACACCGGAGTTGTTCCAGGCAGCAGATCAATTCCAAATTCGACCTCGCGATTCAGAGGCAACCCAGGAAACTCATCCAAAAAAACATCCTGAAATTCCTTAACAGTTCTTACATCATCCACAGAAGGTCCTACAGAATCGGATTTACTCACATACGCCAGAAAGGCCTCGCAACCCTTGCGAACCAACTTTTCAGCCCTTAATGCTGAGATAACATTAGACAAATAATCTATTCGCTCACCAATCACAGCTACCTCCTCATCCTTCGAAGTCTTTAAAACCATTTGCTTAGCAGCGCAATCCAAGTTCACTCGATGCTTAACAAGCCAATCCATACCCAAGATGAGATCAAATTCTTCGAATGGTAATTCCATTAAATCCGCAGAGAAAGTTCTACCTTATACTTCTAAGGGCACATCTCTAAAAAGTTTGTCTACCCTAACCGAGTGACCCATTGGATTAATTACAGATACCCCGCTCACAGTATTATCAGATTGCACACCCAACATCCTAGACACATCACACGTAACATATGAATGTGTAGACCCAATATCAATCAAGGCAAGATAAGGCATGCTATGAATAGGAAACGTACCAGTTATTATGTCAGGTGTGTCACCATCCTCTCAGCGACGAGCAGCATAGACCAATGCTGGCTGTAGCACCTCAATATTTCCAATACCTTGGCCTGGTATTCCTCATCCATGGCCATTACCATTTCTGCCCCTGGCCTAACCTTGACCTCTCGATGGCTACTGGCCACCCCTCACTAGCTGAGTAACCCTCTGTTCAGTAGCTTGCATCTATGCTAGCCTCTGAGGGCAATCCCTAACTCGGTGATCTTTAGACCCATAGTAGAAGCATGCTCTAGAACGCC
The DNA here is from genome assembly GCA_020496765.1 of Gossypium stocksii. Lineage (NCBI taxonomy): Eukaryota > Viridiplantae > Streptophyta > Magnoliopsida > Malvales > Malvaceae > Gossypium > Gossypium stocksii. Next base: position 41,585,167 of record CM035623.1, read on the forward strand.
TCCAACATTCACCCTGATGGGTTTTCCCACAATCTGCACAAGCCTGCTGTCTAAACATATTAACCGAAACTGCCTGAATAGGCTCATCCACTCTAGCTCTCTTAACGGGCTTCCCTACAGCACCCGAGGGCCCTAAATCCCTCTTGAATCTATTCCTGTCATTTTATCAATTTTGGTGCTGTGAGCGCTTCACCTCCTCAGCTATCTTAGCTTTTTCCACCAGAGCAGCAAAATCACGCTCCCTCTGCGGAGCAGTCAGCACTCGCAGCTCATCTTTGAGACCACCCTCAAAACACACACTGCGCTCATATTCAGTAGCAACAATCCCATGAGCATACCGACTTAATCTTAAAAATTTCGCCTTGTACTCTACATGGACTTGTTCCCTTGAGTCAAATTTAGAAATTCCTTCCTTCGGGCATCCGCATAATGAGCCCCGACATACTTTCCCTGGAAAGCCGTCTTGAAGAGTTCCCATGTAACTGATCAACTGGTGTACCATCTTTCACAGTGAGCCACCACTGGTAAGCCTCGTCTCGCAGTAAAGATACTACTCCCTTCTGTTTCTGCTCCACTGAGCAGTCCAAGTCATCCATTATTCACTTCGTTGCCTCTAACCAGTACTTGGCCATATTCTGGGCCATGTCAGACATGCCCCTAAAAATCCCTGCTCCATTAGCCCGAAACCACTCAGAAATCGATCAACAGTTCACCATTCCAGTACTTGCTCTGGTGACCCTCTCCAGAACACGGAGCATTGCTTGGGACAAAGCATCATCCCTTACAGCTCGATCATGAGACCCCGTCTCAGTCACTGGTGATGCTAGTGCCTCCTTAGTAGGCATATGACCCGATGTTGAAGATCCAGTCCGGGTGCTACCTCGGCCTGTACCACTGCCCCTTCCCCATGCAGCTCTTGTGCTCATATCGTATTATCTTATTTACGAATTTTATGCATTATTTCATAATTTCAGTAATTATTACAGATATTTTATGGAAGGCAGTAATTTAGAGCTTTGTTTTCGCATATCGAAATCTAGCTACAGTTTTCAGTCTTCTAGAGTTTTCAGTTTTTCCTACAGTCTCAGTTTATTCTATCTACAGAGTCTTAGTAAGGTATTAGCACTATCTACAGTAGTGTCTCAGAATCATAGCTTAATCATATATCAGTAAAACAAACCAAAAAACTTACAGATTTGGTGCTAGAGACTCAGTGTGCCACTTTAAAAACAATACTCAGAATAATTCAAATTTTTGTAAAACAAAAATTTTAAATCAACTTTTTTGAAAACCTTTCAAAAAACCTAGATTTTGAGAATAATAAGGAAACCTATTTTAAGAGAATTTTCCCAAAAAGAACAAATTTTTTTTCAAAACGATTCAAATTATTGAAATCAACTTCTAAGAGATATTTTAGAACCATTCCACAGCCGAGTTGTTGTAACCTGGCTCTGATACACTAAATGTAACACCCCAAACCCGGCCTGGACGTTATGGCCAGATCTGGTGTGTCACATGAAAGCTACACGCAAATTCAGAATATTCGATAAAAAGATTTTCCTTTATTTTACAGCCTCGTTTAGATTTGGAACATTGAACGATTCCAGGTTAAAGTCGTTTTTATCAGTTTGAAAAACATTTTAGAAGAAATGATTTCCTTATTTGTTATGTTCAGTTACTTGAAGTTATAAAAGCTCTTTGACCTTTTTGAAAACATTACGTGCAGTTTTACTTGAAAATGTTTGTTATTAGTTTTGAAAACCTGATTTAAATTACTTCACCAATTGTAAGGATAAATCAACCCAAATAAAGAAAATTAAACCAAAAACCTCATAATGGCCTTACTACATAACATAAATCGAAACTAATTATTTTAAAATTAAAGCAAAAGCAAAAGAAGAAAGCATGGGGCCACCCCGAGTCCCTCGCAGCTCCAAATCATCTATGGCTGGGGGTTACCTGCAGATTTAAAAATAAAAGGTGAGTTTGCAAAAACTCAGTGTGTAACTTCCCCAACCAATAACAGAGATCAGACATACAAATCAGACTAGGCCGAAGCCCTATTTAGAAGCAGATCAGTCTGGGCCTTGGCCCTATTCATAAATAGAATGGGCCCAAAAAGTGGGCCCAAACCCATTACAGATACATAACTGAACAGAACAGTATGAAAAACCCAATCCAGTCCATCTATCACACCACCCATACTAGCCCATCACACCATGTAGGGAATAACTCAATCCACCCAGCCCACACACCAATACGTAGCCAAGCTGCTAGTAATAAATATCATGGTAGAGCCACTAGATATAGAGCACGTGGCTAAGCCACTAAACAGAATACGTGGCAGTGCCACTATACAGAACTTCCTCCGATATCAATCCTAACACCATGTAAACTAACCGAACTACATATAACATGTATACAGATTAATAGTTACAGATACAGTCATACATATATCAAACAACCTATTTTTAAGGGTATAACAGTCTTTTAGGCAGTAGGGTAAAATGGTAATTTTACCCTTTAGGGGTATTTTGGTCATTTTATTAAATTTTGGTGTCTCAGCACCTAATACGACCTCATAACAAGTCCAACGTCGCTCCAAGTGACTCAGAAAGTCTATATGGTCTAACAGTGTTTACGGGCCAAAAACCCCTAATGGGCCCAGGTGGACCCACACACTCGTGTGTTCCACTCAGTCCAATTTTACGCATAGTATCACAAATCTTAACATCTAACATACCAATTAGTATTTACTGCATAACTTACCCATATGGGCCCCTAGGCCCATTGGGCCCATTTCGACCCATCGAGGCCCAAAATAGCCCAAGTACACGAAAACGCGCACAATGGCCTTCAAAGTCAAACATCCACGGTTTGTGGGTTCAGATTGACCCACAAGCGTTCGCACACCTGCAAGGCCTAGAAATGCCGGCACTTTGACATTTTGGCTCTTCGACGTTTGTCGATCTATGCTACAGAAGGGTGTGGTTACACTATTGAATTGATATTATCGACGCAACACATCCTAAGTACAGCACCTACACTTCCCCATGATTTATACTTAGTCATACCATACTAAATCTAGATCTAAGTATTGCAAACGCCTTAAGAAATTAATGGTTACTTACCCCAGTCGAGAGAACTATAGCTTGTTCCTTGAATCAAAGGTTCGAGATTGAGCACTCTTCCCTTTAAACTGAACTGTGTTAACGAGATAGGTAAATTGTTATGGAACAATTGATCCTTTGGAAACTATCAACCAAGGCAAAGGCACATTCGATTGAGAAATAACATCATTACTATAATAACAATTAAAAGAAGGATTTGCTTACCAAAACCCCAAACGAACTTAATGTTCAAGAGTGAATCAGTCCAAAGAACAAATCTCAGTTTGACAGACTTGATGAGAAAAGAGGATAAGGGATTCGGCTAGTTGAAGCAATCATAGCAATCGGTTAGAGGAAGAAACAACTTGAAGAAAAAGGAATAGGGTTCAACTGCGAGAAGATTGCACGGTTGAGAGAAGGGAGAGGCAAAAAGATTCGGCCAAGCACAAATAATGGATTGAAGGTTTAATGTAATCGGTTTGAACAAAAAGTAGAAAGAAGAGATTTGGTAGTAGAAGATAGGAAGAAAGAAGGGTTTGATTATGAGATCACAAGAAGGATGTTGCGACAGGAGATAGAGGAGAAGAGATGGGTCATGGTTGAACCAAGAAAGTGATCCCAATTCGGCATAATGGAGAAGGAAATGGTCGAAAGATTAGGAAGAGGATAAAAAGGAAATATGATTGGAAAAAAAATGAAAAGAACCCAAATTGACCCTAGATGGAATTGACACTAACACCCAAAAATGCCGAAACACAAAAAAAAAATCCCGAAATACCCAAGGGAGAAATTGGCACACACCCCTTCCGTAACTGCTGAAATACACACTAGCCAAAAAACAAAACAAAGTGCTCTCTCCCTAGTTTAATTCGGCACCCAAAACCAAATACCCACACATACCCCAAATTCGGCTAACACTAAACTTCCCTTGAATCCCAAGATAATCTCCATATTTTGCTCCACCAACAACTCATTGATTCACTCAACCTTCTCCATTTGAATTTAATTTATACTTCCAAGACCAAGTCATCTTTATCGTTACCAAATCTTCAACAAACTTCAGCATTTGAATCCAAGGCAACCTCTTACCATGTCCATGTAGCAAAATTAATGCACCCTGCGTATAAGGGGATTCGAACCTCAGCTCTTCCACATACCAAATCACACCACCTCTAAACCCCACATGTAGCGCCATTTGCCACTCCAACACTAAGCTTTTTGTGTCATGAACTAACAATAACTAAACCTAAACCTTGTGAGCTAACATCCCTACTTCCTTAAGCCCAAAAATCAAAATTTTGCCAGGTATTAAACTTTAACCCAAACCTTCCAAAGGCCCCCTAAACACACCCACAACATCAATTTAGCACACCCAACCATGCAAATATCAATTTATGCAAAAAGTCTGAAAACCTTAAAATTTAGGGCGTTACAATTTCGGTAAGTGAGTATGTTCATAAGTTAGCAAATTACCGAGTTATCGTGAATTTATTCGTAACAACATAAACATGAGTTTAATAATTCTAAGTTAAGAAATGTAATTAATGTAACACAATTATGTCATCTTGATTAAAATCGTATTTTCAAATCGTGTATTAGAACTCTTATTTTACTTTTATTTATTTTTACTTAGTTTAAAATCTTAGTTTTTAATCACCCTCTTCAAGCAAAATATTTTTCTTCACCAAATTGTTTTAAATAGCATTCATAAATAATTCTTTTCACAATTCCTGTGGGTACGATAACTCGACATTTACTTGTCACTTTATTACTTGTCGTGATTGTGTACACTTGCACATTTTCGTCGTTCTAGCCATCACACAAAATGCATCGTATAGAGGTTTATCATTTAGATAAGGATCATTTGACCCATGAGAATTGGCCGGATTAAAAAAGCTATTGAAGAAGCCTGTCCATTTGAAGCCTGGGTGGCCCAATGATGTAAATATGGAAAGTTGGGCTACCTCGGTAAATTGGGAAACTAATCTTAGAAGATTTATGAGAATAATACATTGTAAGATTATATATGATTTTGATTGTGTAAATCTTGTAAATCCCTTAATCGTAGGGATAGGCTTAATCTCGTCGCTCGATGTAACTTGATCTAGACCATCAGTTTTAAGGGAACTCAACTATAAATAGAGAGCCTCAACCTCACTTGTAAATCATTCATTCATCCATTATTTAATTATTTTTTGTATTCTTTGAAAAAGTGGATACAATTGAGAACATTTACTTAAACACCTCTCTTGCATTATTTTTTGTGGATATTCTATTCTTTTAAGCCTTCTTTTCATTTGTGTTGCTTCTATAAATTTGTTCCTTGGAGGAATTCTTTGTGATTCCTCAATCATTTGGTGGTAAGGCTAAATTAGGCATGTTTGAACGAAAAGATCGACGAAGGCCATATGGATTGCGAGACTAAAGTTCTAGCCTCGCAATAGTTGGCATCAGAGCTTGGGTTGTGTAGGCACTACCGAGATGTCAAAAGAAGTTGCCAATTAGAATGAGTCAAATGAAACCTTGGTCAAGGAAAAGGAAACATCGAAGTTTGTTGAGTCATCAGATGGGCTTCCACCTAAGGAAGAGGTAAGTTTGACATCAGACATAGAGGAAGAAGTCGCGATGCAAACATTAAAGCTAAGACCAATGAGGCTTAATTCTTGGAAAATGGCAAAATTTGTCGAGTCATCGACGAGGTTCCACCCAAAGAAGAGGTGAGTTGTGCATCGGACTGATAAGCTATAAAAGTAACACATTTTAATCCTATTCTTAATGCGTTTTTGGATGATTTATTAAGTAAATTAGTGAATTTGATACTCCTAATCCTTTAAATTCATGTTTCTATACTTAGGTGAGCATAAAGAAGTGAAACGAGTTAAAAACTAGCCAAAATTGGACAAAAAGAGCAGTTTTCAGGATCCACACAGCCTGAGCATTTTCCACATGGGCTAGACGCACATCTGTGTGAGCCACAAGGGCTAGCCACACGCTTATGTGCCAACTCATGTCGATATCGCCCCCTGTTTCCCAAACATTTGGAAAAACCAAATCTTTAAGCTTTTTGAGCATTCTAAAGTCTATAAATACACACTAGAAGAGGACCTAAGGAAGCACGTAGAGAAGAACGAAGAAATTACTCAAAGAACGCCATCGGAATCATCTTAGGAAGAGGATCTCCTTCAAGATTAAAGATATCCATTTAATTTCTTTAGAAGTTTATTTGGGTTTCTTTATGTATTGTTGTAATTAACTTTGAGATGTTTCTGTTTAGGATGATGAACTAAATTCCCTAAATACCTAGGGAAGATGAAACCTATATGAATCTTATTATTTGATTTCTGAATTACATGATAAATACTTGATTCTTGTTCTCAATTATGTATGCTTATTTCATATTTTAATATTTTCATGATATTAATTTATGCTTAATGTGCTAATTTTAGTGGAGCAAAAGTCCCTATTTAAGCATGGAATCCTAGAAATAGGACAACATAAATATACTAGAATAGAGTCAAATCTAATAGGGGAATCCATAGATCGAGTTAATGTGACAATAGGGGTTTTAATTAGAAAGAGATTTTAATTAATCAACCTAGAGTCAATTTCTTTTACTTTCGAAAGAGATATTAACATAATTTAGGGATTTCTACGGATCAAGACACAAGTGAATAAATCGTTTAATTCAGGTTCAGAATAATAAGTGAAGTCTAGGTGGATTCTTTCCTGGGTATTGTCTATCTCATTGGTTTTCTTCAAATATTTTCCTAATTCATTCTCTGTTGCGTTCTTAGTAATTAGTTTAGTTAATTTTAGATTAAAAACAATCATCTCAATTTATCGGCTAAATAATAGAAAATAGTAATTACTAGTACTTTTAGTCCTCGTAGACACGATATTCCCTACTCACCATAGCTATAGTATTATTCGATAGGTGTGCTTGCCTTTATCGTAATTTTAGTTAGTTTAGTGACACATCAAGTTTTTAGCGCCGTTGCCGGGAACTAAAATATTAGGAACAATCGATTTTTATTAATTTAGCCATTTTTATTTTTATTGCATTTCATTTTTGCTTTTAGTTTAATTTTTGTTTTCTAATTTTTCTTTTATTTGATTCTGGCAGGTTCCTTTAGTTTATGATTAGAAGAACCCGACAAGACATTTATTATTTGATAATGAGATTGAAAGCACAGCTCATAGAAACCGTAGAGAAGCAAGGTAGAGTCCACAGAATATAGTGGAAGAGCAAGAGGACATTATTATTACTGAGGAGATGGCTAATAATCAGAATAATCAACTACCTCTTGTAGTTGCCACGAATCCTACAAATCTGAATCCTACTCCTCGTACTATGTACGATTATGCCAAGCCTAATCTAGCTAGGGTTGAACTAAGTATTGTGAGACGTGCCATTACTGTGAATAATTTCAAACTGAAGCCGAACACTATTCAAATGATTCAACGATTTGTTCAGTTCGATGGTTTGCAAGATGAAGATATAAATACTCATTTGGCTAATTTTCTAGAATTCTACGACACTTTCAAGATTAATGATGTTTCTGACGATGCCATTCGCTTGTAGTTGTTTCCCTTCTCATTGAGGAATAAAGCTAAACAGTGGTTGAATTCCCTACCACGAGGTTCTATCACTCCATGGGAGCAAATGACCAAGAAATTTTTATTAAAGTACTTCTCACCGATTAAGATAGTTAAGTTGAGGTATGATATCTCTTCCTTTGTACAGATGGACTTAGAGACCCTTTATGATGCATGGGAGAGGTATAAGGGCTTATTGAGACAGTACCCTCACCATGGGTTACCTTTATGGCTACAGGTTCAAACCTTCTACAACGGTTTGAATCCCTCAACTAGGCAATTGATTGATGCAGCCACCAGTGGTACACTGAACAATAAAACACTTGAAGCGGCTTATGAGTTTATAGAGTAAATAACACTGAATAATTATTAGTGGAAAGTTATGAGGACAAAGCCTAATAGAGTAGCTGGTGTTTTCAATCTTGATGCACTATGTTATCAAATCAAGTAGAACAATTAAATAAGAAAATTGATGGTTTATGAGTTTCTACGCAGGTATATCCGATGATGCAATGCGATATAAATGGAAGAGGAATGAGCAATCCAGAATATTTACCCTACGGTCCTAGCACAAAGAACGAACAAATCAACTATATGGGTAATAATTCTAGACTTCAGAACAATCCTTACAGTAACACTTACAATGTAAGTTGGAAGAACCATCCCAATTTCTCTTGGAGTGGTAAAGGAAATCAAAGACCACAACCCCCTCTAGGCTTTCAACCACCTTACTAGCAAGAGAAGAAGCCAAACCTTGAGGAGATGTTGACAAAGTTTATTTTAGTGTTAGAAACCCGCTTCTAAAACACCGAAACAACACTTAAAAATCAATAAGCATCGATCTAAGGGCTCGAGAAATAAATAGGACAGCTAGCTAAGTTGATTTCAGAAAGACCATAAGGTAGCTTGCCTAGTAATACCAAAACTAACCCAAGGGAGCAACTTTATGCCATTACTGTGTAAGATGAAGAACGGTTAGTTGAATCTGAACCAAAATCGAGACAAGAAAGTGTGGTAAGTAAAGGTAAGGTTGAGGTGAGTTAGAATGAATAAAAACCAAACTGTAAGGAATATAAACCTCGAGTTCCATATCCGAATGCGATGAAGAAAGACCACACAAACAAATAATTTGGTAAATTTCTTAAACTTTTTAAAAAATTACATATTAACCTATTGTTTATTGAAACTCTTTCGCAGATGCCCAATTCAGTTAAATTTTTAAAGGAGCTTTTGGAAAACAAATGGAAGTTAGATGATTTGTCGTATATAGAGCTAAATGAAGTTAGATGGGAGTTTTACTATTCATTGTTTAATTCGTAGTTTAAATGTTAATAATGCTTTGGTTGATTTAGGGGTGAGTATTAATGTCATGCCTTATAAAATATTTAAACAACTAGGTCTTAGGAAACCCAAACAAACTAGGATGAGTATTCAATTAGCTGATAGAACCATTAGATTTCCTAGGGTATTATTGAAGATGTACTTGTCAAAATTGATAAATTCATATTTCTAGTTGATTTTGTTATTTTAAACATGGATGAGGATAGTGGCATATATTTGATTCTAGGTTGGCCCTTTTTAGCAACTGCTAGAACTATTACTGATGTTGGTACAGGTGACCTAATACTACGTATAGGTGACAAAATGATCACTCTCCAATATCGTGATTCGGTTAAGACACCGAGTGATAAAGATGATTGTATAAGTTCTGACAATAGCACAAATGAGCCACGTTCTAGTTCATGCGACAACAATAGAACAATCCATGAAGAAAGAATGTTGTAGATCAATGAACTAGACGAATGACGGACGCATGTTAAGGAAAAACCAAGAATACACGATACAAAACCGAAGCGACGCCATGACGAGCTTAAGGGTGGAATGAACCAATTTAAGGTTAGGGACCAAGTACTACTAGACAAAACGAACCTTCTTATTGCCTCTTCTGAGCTTAATGCAAATAGAGCACCTCCTTTTATGGTATTAAATGTCTTCCCATACGGTACAGTCAAGGTAACTCATTCTGAATGCGACACTTTTAAGGTAAATAGTACTCGACTTAGACCTTATTTTAATATTCAAATTAATAACGAGAAAAAAAGTTTCAACTCTGTGACCACTGTGACCGTGCAAATTTGAGATAAGTCAAGCTTAGACTTTAAATAAGCACTTCTTGGGAGGCAACCCGAGTGCTAACACTGTTAATTATTTAATTTTTTTTCTTAGTTAAATATGTGTTTTTGACCCACACGGCCTAGACACACAGGCGTGTCTTAGGCCGTGTGCACTAAAAGGGGTTCGACAGTGAGTTACACAACCTGGCAACATGGCCGTGTGGGTACAGGCGTGTCCTTGGCCATATAGATCCTAAAGACTTAGTTTTAACATTTTAAGAAAATCGACAGTTAGTTACACAGCTTGGCAACATGGCCGTGTGACCCACACGGCTTGGACACACGGGCATGTACTTGGTCGTGTGGAAACAGTGACTTAATTTTCCCAAAAATTGACGGAGACATGGCCTACACTAGTCCACACAGTCGTGCGATATGACTGTGTAGACCACACGGCCTAAACACACTAGCGTGTCCTAGGCCGTGTGAAACCTGGAGCTAATTTTTCAATTTTAAAACAAGTCAGAGAGTGAGGCACACAGCAGTGTGTGAGACACGGCCGGACCACACTAGCGTGTAGGCTGCCCCACAGGCATGGGAGAAGCAAAGGAGGTTGCACACAACCATGCGACATGGCCGTGTGTACCACACGCCTTGGACACACGGGCGTGTCCGAGACCGTGTGAAGATTGGGCTTATAATTTTTATCATACACGGGCTGAACCAAACCCACACGAGCATGTGGCACAGTCGTGTTTTCCAACACAGGCCTCACCTGACCGTGTCACACTTCTATAATTTAATTCCCTTTTTAATTTTTACTTTACCTTCGTCATCCCCTACCTTCCCAAAGTCGTCGCTGCTCCTTCTTCCTCCATAATCTGGCCACCACAATTGTCGTTATGCCACCATCACCCTCGCCCTCCCCTTTCCCTCTCTTTTCCTACCATTAAATAACCACCACGTACTAGCCCCGCCCCAACCTCTTTTCACATTTCCCAAGCCGCAACCTCCTTTCCCCTCTCCTCTCCATCCCCGAACATGCCCTCCTGCCTCTCCTATTTCTCCATCATCAATTCCTTCTTCCCTTTCCCTGCGCGCCTCGGCCCTTTCACTCTGTCGGACTACCCCCACGACTGTTCAACCGCCGACCTACACTGCCGACCACCATCCTCTGTCGGTCTTTCCTATTTTTCCCATTTTAGTTCATTATTTTTATTTATTTATTTATTTTATTTTTACTTTTCTATTATTCTTATCATTATTTTTGTTAATTCTTTTAGATTTTATATTTATTCTTATTATAATATTGTCTCTGGTTTCTGTCTTAGTTTATTTTAGTTTAGTATGCTGCTTCTTTTTGTGTATTATTTAGTCCTTAGTTCTTGCATGTTTGGGTATTAGTGCATAGGAATAGATTATACATTTAGGCCACTTTTATTTTTTATATTCATCACATTAGATTCCTTACAGTCATATTTCTGTCTTATTCACACGTTTATTCATAGGCTCCTCGATGTGTTTAATTGGTGATATTTCTGTTCTTATATTACTGATATTGGAATGTTTTATCTTTCAGGTAAACCATGACAAACACACGCAACAAGTCTAAGGTTCCCGTCCCAGATTCAAAAACATGGAAGGGCCTTGGCGCGACCTCCTCCTCGAGCGCCTCTACCGAGGGCCGCCATCCTTATCTCTAATTTCCTACGGGACCCCAAGAGGATCTATTTTAGTTACTTAGATAGCACCCACTCAGCTTCGATCGATGTATTGATTAGGCTGCATTGGAGCAGGTCTGACTAGCTGTTGATGTTCGCCCCTTTATTGCTACAGCTTTGTGGAAGAAATTCTTCTCCATCATCGAGCTCACATATATAGAGCTTACTTTGGAGTTCTATGTGACATTTCTCCTACAGCAGGTCATGACGACTCATAACGAAATAGGCACTGTCACCTTCAAACTTGGTGGTTTGGTACGCCAGATGAGTGTCCTTAAGTTCGGTGCTGCTATGGGACTCTACACTAAGGAGTTCATGACTGCTGAGAACTTCCTCCGTCTACATCGGCACGTCCATTACACACCATCGCACTGTTAGGCAGAGCTTACAATGAGTACTATCCCCTATGATGCAAGCCCCTCGAAGGCTACTTCTCTTCCTTCGGCATTACGATACATCCATGCCCTATTAACCCATACCTTGACTGGCAGGAGAGAGAGCACTAGAGTCATTAGCATTACCAATGCATATTTTCTATGGAGCATGCCACCAGCCATATCTTTGATTTGGCATACTTTATTGCCTTAGCCTTCCACCATCAGACTGACCGCCATAGAAAGGGACCTATCTGTTTAGGTCCTTACATGACTCGCCTCGCTCGACACTTCGGTCTCCTTGACACACTAGAGCAATCCTTGACACTTACTCTTGTCACCTAGATGTCCCCGCAGGGAATTTAAAACATGATTCATATGAGGATGATTAAGCAGCATCATAGAGTGGATCCCCTTAAGTATCGATTGTTTCATTCTGACGCTCAAAATGAACCCAATGACTTCGCTAATGATGTTCCTCTCTATCACGAGGACTCACTATAGCCTCCACCTTCGAGTCACCGCCCTATTGCTTCTACTACTACTTTTACAGACCTCTCCGAGTGTTTCACTCGCTTCGAGCATGTAACAGCCCAATTTTGGTGAAATCAGAACAGTGGTTTCGAGACCACAAATTCGAGCCAAAAATAAAATTTATTTTTATTTTATTACATGGTCTGTAATATGATAGAAATGTCATGTGAAAATTTTGATAACAAAATTTTACTAATTTTGTGCTTAATTACGAGAAGGACTAAATTGCATAAAAGGCAAAAGTTGAATTCTAGTAGCTATAAGGAGTAAATAGCTATGGAATTCAAAATTTGAGGTCCTTATTTAGTAATTAGACCATTAAGAAAAGTATGTAGATAATTTGGTGACTCATCCATGGAAATTTAGAAAAAAGGGCAAGGACTAAATTGGAAAGTGAAATAATTTAATTAATTAAAAAATGGTAAAAAGAAATATCATCTTATTGTCTCATCTTCTTCCCCAAAAATACATGGAAACCCTAGGAGAGGGAGAAAAAACTTTCATGGGCAAATTGGATAAATTTCCTTGGTCCGTTTTTAGTAATTTTGATATTTTTGAAACCAGGATAGCTTAATCTATCTATCTGGGGAATCAATTTGAGAAGTTATCAAAGCATGGAAAATGGGTCATGGATGTATATGCTAAAAATTAGAAATTTATGGTAGAAAATGAAAGGTTGTTAATAGATAAACAACTTTTACAAAGTGATTTTTGATGAAAACATGATTTAGGGACTAAAATGTAAAGTTGTAAAATTTGATAGAAAATTTTGAATTTTTATGAATACATGTGCTGTAAATTTTGTGATGGAATTTTGGTTAGGCTTGGAATATGGAGTAAATTGCACAAATTTTATTTTCCGAGCCTAGGGACAAAATGAGAATTTATAGAAAAGTTAGAGGTAGAATGGTAATTCTGTCTAAAATGTAAATTGAGTACAAATGAGTATAAAGTATGAGAAATTGATGCAAATTTTACTCGTATAGATCCGGATAGACCAAATTCGGAGCTAGAACGAGGAAAGAGGAAAATGTTGGATTAGTAGATTTTACGTACACGAACATTGTCGAGGTAAGTTCATGTAACTAAATTGTGTTTATTTACATGCTTGCATTGATTGTGTTTATGTAACTTGTATAAATGTCATAAATCTGTGAAATGATTACATATCGATCAAGCTTGATAAATAAAAATGATTAAATGATAAGGCACAATAGATGATAAAGGATAAATGATCAGTATATTACTTATATGCTTGAAATGAATGTGAAATGTGTTTATTTAAACTATACGAATGTTGTGGATGTATGAAATAATCATATGCCCGATAATGCTTGAGAAAAATGTTTAAATCCTGGTTAAATAAAATGGAAAATTGATGGATATGTGGTTTCCCGAAATGAATGAGGTCCTGCATTTGTTGCTAACAGGATTTAGCTCGAACAAGTAATTCTATTGACCTTATTACAAAAGGATTTAGCCCAGACGGGTAACCCTGATATAAGTCCTCTCGAGCATATGTTATGGATTCAATTTAGCCCGGACGAGTAATCCAAATTAAGCTCCTTAAAGCATATGTCATGAAAAAGATTTAGCTTGGACTGGAAATCCTGTTGTTTATATATATGTGGCTCGAAAGTGTACCCTCTAAAATAGTACTCTCTGAATTGACGAATACTAATTTGTACACCACAAGTGTACTACTTGTGTATCCATCGATATTTCAAATAAATTCAATGGGTAAAAGTTCTTGACATGAGAAGATATGAATAAGAAATGAGTTATTACACTTATCGGCCTGAAATACATGACAAATGATATATGAAAACATGAGATGATGATATTTGTACATGGGCTTATTTGATGAATATATGTTCATTCTTGATTATATACTTGTACACCTTGAGTGTACTAATCATGACATTGATATTCCGAGTAATATGAGTAAAGTTCTGATATGAAATGATCTAGACTCGAAATGAACTATTATGAAATTTTACTTGTCATAATGAGATGAATTATGCATGTTGAATGAATACATGATATGGAAAGCATATGTGCTTGGAAACTTGATTGTTATTGAGCCCATATATGTTTTGATGTTAATTTGGAATATATGACTAACAAGGGCAATGAGGATATGTGTAAGGCTTGAGGTCAAATTGATTGAATATGCCTTACATAGTTACCTCAAAATAAAATGAATGGTAAGTTAAGTACCATGTTATACGAACTTACTAAGCATTTTATGCTTACTTAGTTTTATTTCCCTGTTTTATAGTAAATTGGAAGCTCGTTGGATTGGAAGCTTGGTAGAGATCATTCACACTATCCATCGGCCCATGTCGGTACAATATGGTAAATCAATTATGGTTGTAATGGCATGTATAGGATATATTGGTCATATTGGCATGTAAATGTAAATGATTCTTGTAATCTAGCCATTGGAATGGCTAGTAATGGTTTGTTCTAATATACTTGTAGTGTCAAACTATGGTAGCTACATGTATGTTAAGTAGATCAAACTATGCCTAACTTGAGGTCTTAACTAAAGTAAGATTATATACATGTATGCCATGATGAATGATGGAATTTGCTTGATTCGAATGCTTGAAATGGTTGGAATGTGTTTGGTATGTTTTAGTGTAGGGAAATGGTAGCTTTGGGTGACAAATGAGGCTAGGAAATGGCTTTATTTTGTCCACACGGGCAGACATACTGGTGTGTATCAAGACCGTGTGTGACATACAACGAGGTACATGGGTGTGTAGTTAGGCCATGTGTCCCCTGCACCTTACTTTTTAGAAATAGAATGCTCAGAATTGGGCACACAGGCAGAGACATGGGCATGTGTCTCAGCGATGTGAGGCACATGGCCTAGAATACGGGCGTGTCTTTAGCCATGTGAATTCTGCACCTATTTTTCAAAAATTCGAATTAACCACACAGCCTAGTACAGGAGCGTGTGACTTGGCTGTGTGACATCAATTTGTTCATGAGTTGCAAGTTAGAGAGTTACATGGGTTTGGGACACGGGCGTGTCCCATACCACACGGGCATGTGACTCTTAATAGTGAGAAAAAAATTTTGGAATTTCGCAAAAAAATCCTGAAATCTCGATTTAGTCCCGATTTGATTCTAATACTTGTTTTAGGCCTCGAAGGTCCATATAAGGGACATTATGAATGAGTACGGTAAATGAATAGTAATTTACATGAATTATTTAAAAGTGTTTTGAAAGTTTTGATAATGCTTCGAAACCCTGTTTTGACAATGGATATAGATTAGGGGTGTTATAGAGCTACAGTGCTTCTAGATGTTGGACAATATCTATGCGACTTTGTAGCAGATCTGTCAGCATCTCCATATGTCCTCCTCGGTACTGACGACTCATGACGCGTCTAATGATGAGGGCCATTGAGTCCATTTGTTTTTCTTCATTTGTGTTTATTTTCTTATTAGTTTGTTCGGAATCGTGCTATACATTTAGATTTGTCTATAATTCTACTTTTCACTATTCTGGGATTTCTATCCAATATTCAGAGCAATTTTAGTTTTCTCCCTCTCTTATGATATTCTGTTTATACAGTGATTATATATGTTTGTACATTAAGGACAATGTACATCTTAAATGTAGGGAGGTTATTTATAGAATTATTAGAAAATCCCTGAATCATGTCTTGTGTTTAAGTAATTTTCTCATACTGTTATTAGAATGAATTTTTATCAATTTATGGTTTTTATTAATGTGTTTTGGATTAATTTGTAGATAATTATGAATTGGTTGATTTAAACTTGAAGACATGAGAGAATTAAGCATGATAGGCTATGTTTTAGAAATTAAAATCCTTTAGGTTGTTTCTCTAAATTTAAGTATTATCTTGAAGTTTGAAATATACAAGATTGACATAAAAAACCATGAATTTTTGTGATATTTTTAGTCTTTAGAGCATACATTTTTCTTGCTCACTTTTATTATTGGTTATGAGTGTGTCAATATGATTTGTTATTCTAGAACTTGCATCGATTATACATGTCAACACCACACCTTTTGATTTGATACATTGAGATGATAAAGGCACTTCGGTTTAACCCACTTATCCCTTAAAAAGCTTACCTACATAATTAATCCTTAGTAAACCCCATTGAGCCTAACACATTGTTTCTTAATTTACCCATTAATGTTAACCCGTAACTCGTTCTTTTTATTCACTGAGAATTTTTCCTATTTTATTGACTCCTTTTTTATCGAGATTTGATTTGGTTAGTTGCCTAACTATGTTCTTTTGTTTTATTTGCTGAATTATGAATACTTGATTCTTGTTCTTAAAAAAGGGGGGGAAGAAAAAAATTTATCTATATACATTTAATTAGTTACATATTGTTTATTATTTAGTTATGAGTTTGAACAATTAAATTCATATTTTGAGAAGAAGCTCATTTTCTTATTATTGAATAGTTTGTAATTAGGGCACTTGTTTTTAATTCAGCATTTATTATTTTTCTAGTTTGGTAATCTATTAAGTCAATCTCGATTTTAACTATCTTTTTAGTCTTTTTCCATACCCTTAACCTAAGCCCCATTGTAACCTTTTAAAGACTTTTTGATTGTGTATCATATCATTTTGTAGTGGTGGAGATTTGATTTTCACGCAAGCCTATGTAATGACTTTTTATGATTGACTATTGAATGCTTATTCTAGATCCTTAAACACTTCGAGTGATTTGAATGAATCCTTAATAAGGATGTCGATTCTTGTCGATTTTGAATTAAAGGTAATTATTTACATAAAGAGAAATACATATGTTTTCGTGCTTAAAAATTTTTAGCCTAGATTGTTTAAGACTTTAGTGATCTTTTAGTTGATTTGCCAATGCATGATTATTTATGGATTATTTTGGGATATTATTGATAAGAATTAAAAATTAAGAAAGATTAATTCTTAATTATGAATTAAGGATTTTGCTTGAGGACAAGCAAACGCTTAAGTGTGGGGATATTTGATAAGCTATAAAAGTAACACATTTTAATCCTATTCTTAATGCATTTTTGGATGATTTACTATGTAAATTAGTGAATTTGATGTTCCTAATCCTTTAAATTCATGTTTCTATACTTAGGTGAGCATAGAGAAGTGAAAGGAGTGAAAAACGGGCCAAAATCAGAAAAAAAGAGCTATTTTCAGGATCCACACGGCCTGAGCATTTTCCACACGGGCTGGACACACGCCCGTGTGAGCCACACGGGCTGGCCACACACCCATGTGCCAGCCTGTGTCGATATCGCTCCCTGTTTCCCAAACACGTGGAAAAAAAACCCAATTTTAGGCTTTCTGAGCATTCTAAAGTCTATAAATACACACTAAAAGAGGACCTAAGGGAGCAAGCAGAGAAGAACAAAGAAATTACTTAAAGAACGCCATCAGAATCATCTCAGGAAGAGGATCTCCTTCAAGATCGAAGATCTCCATTTAATTTCTTTAAAGTTTTATTTGAGTTTCTTTATGTCTTGTTGTTATCTTAACTTTGAGATGATTCTGTTTAGGATGATGAACTAAATTCCCTAAATACCTAGGGAAGATGAAACCTATATGAATCTTATTATTTGATTTCTGAATTGCATGATAAATACTTGATTCTTGTTCTCAATTATGTATGCTTATTTCATATTTTAATTTTTCAGGATATTAATTTATGCTTAATATGTTTATTTTAGTGGAGCAAAAGTCCATGTTTAAGAGTAGATCTAGCACAATTGAGTGAAGTTACATGCAATCCTAGAAATAAGACGACATAAATCTACCAGATTAGAGTCAAATCTAATAGGGGGATCCATAGATCGAGTTAATGCGACAATAGGGGTTTTAATTAGAAAGAGATTTCAATTAATTAATCTAGAGTTAGTTGTTTTTACTCTCGAAAGAGATATTAACATAATTTAGGGATTTTTACAAATCACGACACAGGTGAATAAATCATTTAATTTAGATTCAGAATAATAAGTGAAGTCTTGGTGGATTCTTTCCTGGGTATTGTCTATCTTGTTAGTTTTCTTCAAATATTCTCCTACTTCATTCTCTATTGCGTTCTTAGTAATTAGTTTAGTTAATTTTAGGTTAAAAATAATCATCCTAATTTATTAGCTACATAATAGAAAATAGTAATTACTAGTACTTTTGGTCCTCGTGGATACGATATTCCCTACTCACCATAGCTATACTATTATTCGATAGGTGCGCTTACCTTTGTCGTAATTTTAGTTAGTTTAGTGACACATCACAGATTTAGAGGAAGAAGTAGCAATGTAAACTTTGAAGCTAAGATCAATGATACTCATTTTTGTTGATTCATCGAAGGAGCTACCACCTATGGCAGAGGTGGGTTGTGCATCAGGCTTTGAGAAAGTGATGATGCAAACTAGACAGTTGACCAAAGTAAATGTTGCGAGTAAGGTACATTTCGAACACTTTGATAGTGTTTTGCATGCTAACTTTTTGGCTTGTCAAGAACATAAGGACCCTTTCAAAGTTCTTAAGTAAGGAAGTCAAGGGACTGGGGGCAATTCGAAGTCTAGTTGTGAGAATTAAGAGGATTCCAATCAAAGCGAGTCAGAATTTGGTCAAGTGAAAATCAAGGCTTCTTGCCAACGAGATGTACAAACAAGTGGGACGGTTCGAGTTAAGAGGTGATGAAAGTAGAGGCAAAAGTTCTGACGGAAGGGACGACCCGATAGTGAGACTAGTCAGGAAGGAGCTAAGGCGACAAGAGAGTTCCGAGGCAAATCAAGTCAGTGCCATTTTGAAGGCGCAATGAAGACATTGCGAGAATGGGTGGGGGAGAATGTCACGAGCTACAGTTCAAAACCCATGACCATCGCACAAAATGCATCCCATTGAGGTTTATCATTTAGATAGGGATCATTGACCCACAAGAGCTGGCCCGATTCAAAGAGCTATTGAAGAAGCCTATCCATTTGAAGTCTGGGTAGCCCAATGAATTAGATACGGAAAGTTAGGCTACTTTAGTAAATAGGGAAACTAATATTAGAAGATTGATGAGAATAATATCTTGTAAGATTAGATATCATTTGATTGTGTAAATTTGTAAATCTCTTAATTGTAGGGATAGACTTAATCTCGTCTATCGATTTAACTTGATTTAAACCGTCGGTTTCAGAGAAGCTCAACTATAAATAGAGAGTCTCCCTCTCACTTGTAAATCATTCATCATCCATTGTTTCATTGTTTTTTTATATTATTTGAGAAAGTGAATACAATTGAGAGCATTTACTCAAACACATCTCGCATTGTTTCCTGTGGCTATTCTGTTCTTTTAAGTCTTCTTTTGATTTGTGTTACTTCCACCATATAAATTGGTGTATAGGAGGAATTTTATGTGAATCCTCAATTGTTAGGTTGACTTAGACGTGTTTGGACGAAAGGATCGCCTAAGGCTACACTGATTGCAAGACTAAAGTTCTAGCCCTGTGGCATTAGTAGCTTTGATTTTTCGCATTATTTTGAGTTACAAAGAATAAATAAATGAATAAATTGCTCATTTTTACAAACCATCCCAAAATTCAGGAGGAAAATCCAAACATGAAAGAGCTCAAACAAACCTCTAAATACCGGAAACAATCACATTTTCTTCTTTTCCTAGTGGATGCATCATACTTGTTTTTATATACAAAACAAAACAGAATAGTCTCAATACAAAAAGAACTATCTGTTGTATAATGTTACCCACTAGAAGATCAAATATACCATTATAAAGTAATCCATGTTGTATAATGTTACCCACTAGAAGATCAAAATATACCATTATAAAGTAATGCATGATCAGTTTTTCAATCCATCATGTACTGAGGTCACTATTGCTTGCTTGAGTTGATTCCACATCAATGGCTTGATTACAACCAAAAGTACAGCATTACCTGTCCACATACATAAATCAGTTGCATTGCCAAGCTTTGAAGAAATGATATATATATATATATATATATATATGCATATGTATGCAAGTATGTATATAATGAAACCCAAAATGCAGAAAAAACTTGGGAAATCTTTGCTTTTTCCTGTTGCCATTAATTTCTGCAAGCCGAACAAAGGAATATTTGCTATGGGGTTTTAGTTTTTAATTTCATTGATTAACCAAATCAATATGATATCGGTCTTACATCAAGCTCGAGTTAAAATTCTCAGAACCACTTTTTCCCTTCAATATTTCATTACCTAGTGTCTAATTGATGGTGTCTTATTGTCCATTAGGATGTGCATTGCTGTTCTAATACTTGTTTAGCTTGCATTTTTCTTTTCTACATTCGACTCCGTGTGCATATTCATTAATTATTCATCCAGCTTGCATGTGGGGGCGTTTGAAACTTAAATACAATTTGCAACAAGAACCTGAAAAGAATAGGAAAGGCATACCTCTAGGAGAGGAAGTAGATGCACCTCATCTGAAGGAGATGATTTCTTTGGTCTCCAACTTCTCATCTCAGACTGTATTGAATTAAGTTGTTCTCTTAGCTGCTTCAACAAATTCAGTTCATCTTCCCTCCCTTCACTAATTTCATGGTTTGTATTATTTCTTCTACCCTCAAGCTGCTCAACTCTCTGAGCCAGCAGTTGCAGTTCTGATCGATAGTTAGTAATTCCAGTGGATGGGGGAAGAAGAGATGATTTGCAGTCATCATTTGTCTCATCGCTTGGGTTACATGATCTTTTCTCATGCTTTGTGCCTTGCAAGTTAGTCATCTTTATCCATTTGGTATCATATTCAATAGGCGATTCGTAGTCGGGATCGGGATCAGGATTCATTTCGTCTATCAGATTATATCCTTTTTCCCCAGGCTTTAGACTTTGAAAGTCGTCCTTGCTGAACCAGTCACTATCATCATCTACAGGTGATCCAATCAGGAACAAATCTGGCTTCTTAAGCCTATTATCTTCTTCCACATATGACTTCCCTTTGTTCTTTTCCCCATTAAAACAACTTTTGTTTCTTTCACTGTTTTCTGGAACTTCAAACTTGCAATGGACTTCAAATACATCATGAACAGTGTTAGAAGAATTGGCAGAATTTGCAGTGGCTTTCTCTGATGAACCTTCACAAGTTTTTATTCTTTGACATTTAGGGGGAAGTTTTGCTCTTGGACTGGTACTTTGGGACACCGCTTTAACCTTTATTTTCGGTAACTTGTTTTTACCAACTTCTTTACAATCCGAAATCTCTTTCACCTTTTCATCTAGTGTTCGGATCTGTTCCCAGAAAGAATTGAAGTCAACCGAGCGTGGCGAAATCCTCCTTGAATCCAAACCATGATCACGAACTAGTAAGTCCGTATTCCCCGCACCTATGCTTGAACTTGTTTCTGCCGCTGGAACCGCATGCTTTTTTCCATCACAGGAACTCTTCATTTTATAGAAATCTGTGGGAAAAAGCGAAGGCAGAGAGCTGAGTCTTCTCATAGTAGATTTAGCGCCCTTTTCTCCATTTCTTTCTGCAAATGGATTCTCTGGAAACTTTTTGTCAAAATCATCCAATTCATCACACCCCAAGCTCATAAGTTTGTATTTGTAGGCCTCAATTTGGAACTCGAGAGCAGAAATTTCCATTTCTTTCTGATACATGAGCTCTTCAAAAATCGCAAGAGATTCCTCTGCATGGCTTATCTTTTCTTCTGCTAATCTCTTGTATTGGCTTGCTTCCATCTTCATGGCGGCCTTCTCACCTTGCAACCGCAGTATCATTGACAAAGCTTCATTGGTAGCGGTGGTGGCGGCTTCTCTTTCCACATCAAGCTCCGCATAGAGCTTCTGCAGAAGTTGCTGTTGAGAGCGCAGTGTTTCTTTTAGAACTGTAATATCCGTTTCATGAACTGGCGAAGTTGCTGTACTAGCAGCCATCAACTTCCTAAGATGTCAAGCAAGCAGATCCGGCTTCTGTTTTCTCACACAAAAAAGAAAACCTTAAACTTTTACCAATATTAATCAGACACCCAGAAAACTCTCAGTTCTCCTTTACATATTGGCATCCGAAATGACAAATTGCGATAGAAGATCAGGCTATGAAAAGAGAATGCATGGCTAAAAAAGCTATATTATTATAAACAAGCACGCGGGGAAGAAGCAAATAATCAAACACAAAGAAGAAATAATTAAAAGAGAAACCAAATTCAAACAAACTCTGAAAGGAACAAGGGTACCTGATAGTTTTGCAGAAAGGAACAAGTTTGATCTTTAGAGCACGGTCCCCCCCCCCCAATTCACGGATAAAACAGTCAATTCTAATTCTCTGGAATAGCTGCTCTCAATCACAACAACACAAATCAATAGAGAAAAAAGAAAAGAAAAGGAACACGCAGAAGCTCTCGAAATGAGAGACCTGGAAATGGTTGGCTTGGCGCTTTGCTTTGCATTCAAGAACAAAGCAAAGCCAAGTTCAACCCTGTCAGGTTTAATGTAAAAAAGAAATGGGTTTTACAAAGGCAATCATTATAAAGAAGAGGCGAGGAAATTTATTGTAAAATCTGAAAAATGGTTGGCATTTGAGGCTAGAATTATCATGTAAAACAATTAATTAATTAATTTAATTACACTTCCATTTTTAAAAAGCTGTTAAAACTTAAAAACTACAACGGCTATTAACGGATCCACCTGTCTTGTCGGCCTACCAGTTCATTTCATAACTCCCCCAACATCTTTTATCTCTATTGTTATTTAATGTTAATACATACACCAATGTTTAGACAAATTAGATTATCCTTAATTTAACTTTGGCCACCAAATTAAGCTAATGTTCTCTCACCCAAAAAAAGCTTTTTACCTAACAATATATGTAAGTTTTAAAGTTTAAACAAACTATTCTTAAATGTTTAACAAAAAAAAAAAAAAACCTATTTTTAGAACTTGCATTTTAAGCAGTCCTTTGATCAAATAAGGTACAAGTGCACCTTCCTGGGATCTGCTTCCAACCAATGAGGGAAAATAATACTTAGATCAGAAAGGGAGGATTTATGTCTCTAGACATGTTCGATTTGAAGAGGTGGGTTTTTCCCTATGCCAAGTCCACACTACCAGCTTCTACTATTCCTTCATAAAGTCCCCCCTTGGTTACCACTCTTCCAGTTCTAGTTCCCGTGTCGGGTCCTACCTCGGTGGTGCAAGTGGCTTCCAATACTAATGATATAGTATCTTCACAATCTGGTGTTGGTTCTAGTCATACTAAAAGTTTGAGG
Source organism: Gossypium stocksii (assembly GCA_020496765.1). Taxonomy (NCBI): domain Eukaryota; kingdom Viridiplantae; phylum Streptophyta; class Magnoliopsida; order Malvales; family Malvaceae; genus Gossypium; species Gossypium stocksii. Next base: position 41,608,858 of record CM035623.1, read on the forward strand.
TTTGTTGATGTGGTTTCCTCTACTTGTAACAGTGATTCTTTACCTAGTACACCACAGGCGATTCCTTCTTGCCCCATAAGCCTCTTCTTGGTAATACCCATCAATTGGTCACAAGGAGTAAGGTTGGGATCTTCAAACTGAAAGCATATGTGGCTACTGTCAACTCTATCACTCCGACAGATATTCATGAAGCTATAGGCATTCCAACATGGCAAGAGGCAATTCATGATGAGCTCAATGCTCTAATTTGTAATAAGACACGGGAAGTGATGCTAATTTCCTCGGGCAGATCACTCGTAGGTTGTAAATGGTTGTTCAAGATTAAGAAAAATGTGGACAATACTATTGGACGCAACAAGGTTTGATTGGTAGCGCAAGGATATTCTTAGGCACCAAGTCTAGCTATGAAGGCTAATACTGTTCAAATCATCCTAGCTTTGGCTGCTTCTCGGCAATGGAAGCTTCGCCAAGTGGATATAACAATGCCTTTCTAAACGGCGATCTAGCTAAGGAGATTTGTATGAAACAACCACCCAAATTTGAGGTTTGTGGTCGTGATGGTTCTCCATTGGCATGCAAGTTAACCAAAGCTCTCTATGGGCTCAAACAAGCCCCTAAGAGCCTGGTTTGAGAAGCTCTATGGCTATCAAACTCAAGATTTGCAATTTCAGACTTTGAAGGTGAATCCATCATTATTTTTTAAGAAGACCTTTATTAGAAATTTGTTTATCCTTATTTACGTGGATGACATAATAGTAACGGAGGATTCGTGTTCTGAGCTTAAAGACATTATTCAATATTTGGATTAGAAATTTCTTTGAAGGATCTCAGGGAACTAAGTTTTTTTTCTTAGACTTGAGGTTGTACGTCGTGATGGGTGTTTTCATGTGTCCCAACAAAAATATGTGCGGGACTTGCTTGATTAAACATATATGGCAAATGCTAAGCCAGTCCCAACTCCCATGCTTAGTTCTCCCACATTCACATCGTTGATAGGGCCTCCTCTCTCTGATGGCACATTGTATAGACGAGTCATTGGCGGCCTGCAATACCTCTACTTGACTCGGCCTGATATAGCGTTCGTAGTCAGCAAAGTTTTTCAGTTCACACACTCACCACATAATGTGCACTGGACTATTGCCAAATGAATATTACATTACATTAGAGGTAATCTTGACTATGGGCTAGTGTTTCGACCTTCTAGCATGAGTTTGACAGGTTTTTCTGATGCGGACTAGTCAAGTTCACTGGAAGACCATAAGTCCACTTCAGGGTTTTGTATTTACCTTGGTGATAATCTTGTTGGGTGGTCTTTAAAGAAGCAAATTGTTGTCTCATGTTCCACCTCTAAGGCAAAATATCGGAGCCTTACTATTATTGTTGCTGAGTTCACCTGGTTTAAATTGTTACTTGGTAAGATAGGTATCAATATTTCTAGTACAACAACATATGGTGTGACAATTCTAGTGCTTTGTCACTAGCTACGAATCCTATCTTGACATAATAGTTCTATTAGCTTTTAAATTCTAGTCCTATTTCACACATATTGAAACTTTGGATTTTATGGCTATTGAACTCAATCCACATCTAATAAATCTTCATGTTGGCTTGATCTTCTACCAAGCTAAACATTATAGCAAATTTCTCAAAATTGGACTGCCTCTTCTGAACACATCATTAGGTCGTCACCAATCTTGAATACCAACCAAGTCTAAACAATGCTTGAACTTGTATCCAGGAACCACCTTTGTCAACTTATTTGCAAGATTCTCTTTAATAGTAACCTTAGAGACTATAATGTCACCTTGCGTAACATATTCTTGAACAAAATGATGTTTGGCATCAATTTGTTTGGCCCATTCACGAAACATCTATTTTTTTGTTAGATGGACCACACTTTGACTATCACGAAACAAAATAGTAAACTCCAATTGTAAATCGAAATTGCTCAAAAAACTTTTCACCCACAATGCTTATGTTATTTCCATATATTATGCATCGAATCGTAGATAAGGCTATGATAGATTATAATACCATTTTCCAACTAATGGATCCTTTAGAAAAAATGAATACATAACAAGCCAGAAATCTTCTTCTATACAAATATCCAACACATTAAAAGTCGAAAAAAGCTAGTGATATTGCTAGAATAATAACTTTGATTATACACCAAAAACAAGTCTACAGTATCTGTCAAGTATTTAAGAAACCATTTCACAACCTACCAATCTTCCTTGCTAAGGCAACTTATATATTTTCTAACTACATTGATCGCATGTGAAATGTTGGGACGAGTGCAAAACATTGAATCCATTATGCTCTCAATTGGACTCGAGTATAGTACATGAGATATCTATTGCTCTTCTTCATCAAATTGCGGAGACAATTCTCTAGAGAGTTTGAAATGTGCTATTAGCAGAATACTCATAGGTTTAGCCTTATCTATACCAAAGTGTTCAAGAACTTTTTCAATGTAGTTTTTCTTTTTGTGATAAGTAGAGCATGGTTACCTTACTATCTCTATGAATATCCATGGCTAAAATTTTCTTGGTAGCACTCAAATATTTCATATCAAACTCACTAGTTAATTGAGATTTTAACTTGTTGATTTCCAGTATGATCTTAGCAAAAATCAACATGTCATTAACATATAAATGCAAATAAATATATGAACCATATTAGAGCTTTATATGATAAACACAGGTATCATAGTCACATCTAACAAACCACTTGTACCATTGCATAGGTGATTGTTTCAATACATATAAAGACTTAAGAATAGAGAGACATGGTCTTCCCTACTAGGCACTGTGAGACCCTCTGGTTAATACATGTAGATTATTTCCTTGTGCTCACCATACAAGAACTTAGCCACCATGACAAGTAACACATGAATGGATCTATGCTTCACAACTAGGGAGAAAACTTCATTATACTCAATCCCCTATTCTAACTAAAGCCTTTAGAAACCAATCATGCCTTGAATCTAGTTTCCTCAACCCTTAGGACATCATTTTTTTTTCTCTTGAAGACCTATTTGCAACCTACTATCTTCCGGTTACTTGGTGGTTTAACAAACTCCCGCATATGATTATTGTGAAGAGATTCTGTCTCCTTATTCATAGCAATTTAACCATTAAGGACAATATAAAATATATATTAATGATAACAATAGATTTTTATTAAACCAATTTGTTTCCAAAAATTACAAGTGCATAGACGAAATCACTACACTAGGGGCATAATATCCAAAAAAATTGTTGTTTGCCTTTCGAGAAACATTAAAGAAAGTGTATAAAAGAATAATTTTAGAAAATGATGAGTGACCTGGTTATGATTAAGTGATGATGGAAGTGAAGATAAAGAACTTGAAAGTGTAGTGGGGATAATACAAAATCAAGAAAAAGTGTAAACAAAACAGTTCTTGATTAATGAAAGAATTTTAAATTTGTGTAAATATTGGTAAGTGAAAGAAAAGTTGAGAGAAGAATGTTATGGTTCGTGTAGTTCTAAAGGAATATTTGTGGAAATTGAAATTATTTAGGTGATCAAGGTAGATAAGAATAAATAATATTGAGGAATGATTTGGAAATTCCAGGATTTTAAGTTGATGATAAGGAAGTTTGATACTCTTGATCCCTGAACTTGCAGGGAGCAGATCGAAGATAGCAGATTTGGCAATCACTGAGCTTGCAGGGAGCAGATCGAAGACAGTAGATTTGGCAATCCCTGAGCTTTCAGGGAGTAGATCGAAGATAGCAGATTTGGCCATCCCTGAGTTTGTAGGGAGTAGATTAAAGACAGCAAATATGGCTTTCCTAAAGTTGCAGGAGCAGATCGAAGATATTAGTCTAGCCATCCCTGAGTTTACAGGGAGCAGATTGAAGATAGAAGTCCAGCATCCCTGAGTTTGCAGGGAGCAGATTGAAGATAGCAGATCTGGCATCCCTAAGTTTGCAGGGAGCAGATTGAAGATAGCAGATCTGGCATCCCTGAGTTTGCGGGGAGCAGATTGAAGATAGCAGATCTGACCTTCCTGAAGTTGCAGTGAAGTAGATCGAAGATATTAGTTTGGCACCCCTAAGTTTACAGTGGAGCAGACTAAGGATAGCAGATATTACCTTCCTGAAGTTGCAGTGAAGCAGATTGAAGCCGTTTAATTTATAGTCCAATACCTCTGAAGGTGCAGATGGATCGGAAGAAAGCAAGGACCAATAAGTCAAGACTCAACAAGACCGGGCAAAATTGGTCTTTTTATAATCTTTGCTCTATTCTCGTTTTACGACAATGAGTAAAGAGGGACAGCTGTAAGAGCCCAAATTTGCCCAGCCCATATCAGTATTACAAAACCAAAAAATATAATAAAAGTCTAATAAATAAAATGTCCCATACATGTCCAGATTACAAAGGCCCAAATGCCACTCTTGGCCCAATACCAAACAGAACTATGGCCATGACCTGATTAAACCATTACCCAATACCCCAATTACATCCAAACCTTTTTGACCCAAAATCCCAAACCCAAAACACTACCGTGGCCTAATTAAACCCCATGGCCCAATAGCAGCATTTGGCCCAGTGCCCGAATTGTTTTAGGAGACCTAGGGTTTCTAAGAAACCCTTACGTCGCAAGCACCAACTCTGGCATCCAGTCGCGTCGCAATCAGTGCGCCTATCACCGTCGTGTGTACCTGCAAAAATGGAAAGGAAGACAACAGCAGCAAGAATACAACAAATAGAATGCCTAAATTTATTTTTTTATTTATTTTTACAATCGGCTATAAGAACCGATGGAAAATAGTGTAAAAGGGACAGGTTTTTTTTAGAGAGAAAATACAGAAAGAAATCAAGAAAGCAAAAGGTTATCTTTTCGATTCAACATTTCATTTTAATCATTGTTTTTTCATTTTTCTATCTTTCTATACATTCAAAATACCATAGACAAAAACAGATTCGAAAATCAAAGGGAAACAGTTTTTTTTATTACTTTTAAAATTTTATATGCAAATATTATAAAAAAAAAAAAACAAGAGATTTTACCTGTGATTTGGCCCAAAAAGGGCCTCCGGCCGCTGTATACGGCGGCATTCGTGGCGGCGTGTGTGTCGCGTGGAACGGTCTGTCGCCGGAGCCCTGATCGGATTCTGGGCTGAGGGAAGAGGGACTGAGAGAGTTTTTCGAAGGTTTTTTTTTAAAAACAAGGCCTAAATGAATTTTTTGTGTAAAAAATTTACGTATATAGTATTATAAAACGATGCCGTTTTGGCTTAAGTCAATAAGCACTAAAACGGCGCCGTTTTGTTCTTGACACGTTCGACTCGACCGGCGCCTTAAGGATCCGCGTGTTTTGCCAATAATATGGGTAATTTACATGCACGATCCTCCTACTTTTACAATGCATCTCAAATCAGTCCTTTATTTGTTTTTTTTTAAATTTGGCCCCCATATTTTCATTTGTGTGACACTTCAGTCCATAGGCCTTCTAAATACAAGCATTGAAACTGTGCCGTTTTGGGATTAGGGTATATTTTCCTAATGAGTCCCTCACCTATAACGCATGTTTCAATTACGGCCTTAATTCAGTTCTATTCTTTTTAAAATTCACCCCATAAATTTTATTAATTTTAAATTTAATCCTTTTCATTTTTATTCTGGCTTATTTCTTTACAAATATTATTATTTACTTATCTTAGTATTATATATATATATATGTATATTATTTTTTTAAAAAAACTTTCTTTTCATATAATATGGTTTATTTTTATATTTTATAACATTTAAATTATTTTATTATTAACAAATTTTATCCCTTTTCTCATATATAATCTATTTTAAATATGTATATTTTTATATATGTATATATTTAGATTATTATTATGTTGTATTTGTTTTCCTTTATATATATTTCTTTATGGTGAAAAGTTTTATAAATTACTTTTTCTTGTACATATAGTATTTGTATTAATTGTTTTTTATTATATATTATGTGTTATTTTCAAATTTTGTATATTGTTTTTTAAATTAATTTATTGATAATGTAAAGTTTTTATATTGTTTTTTTAAATAGGTATATTATCTTTTTATAAATTAATATTTATTAATTTGTTATGCTATATATTTATTATAAGTTATCTTTTATATATATTTATATATCCTAAGTTTTTCAAGTTGATCATTTAAAATACATTAATTATTTTATATGTATACATATTAATTCTTTTTTTTTTTAAATTGTCATTTTTTATCTTTGTTTATCATAATATTCATTTGTTGTTTCAAATACTTTATTTATTTTCTATTGATATTTTCCTTTTTTTTATTTTATAGTTTTGTATTGTGTATGTTTTTAAATTTGTTATGGTTTACTTTATATCTTTTATTTGTCTGTTCAAATTATGTATTTCTTTATTTTTGCTTTAGCATAGTTATTATCTTACAATCCATTATTTTATGTTGTTTTTATTTTTAATTGTCTATATTTGTATGAAATATTAGTATGTCACATAATTTATATATTGCTTTAGTATTTATGTTTTGTAATGTATTAACGTTGCATTTTGCCCTAATCATTGTTTTAAAAATGTATTTCATTTAATTGTCACATTTTATCCAAAAATTTTTTAAATAAGGCAATGTTTTGTGTTTAGAAATTCGGAAAATAGTGCCCTAACGTGCTGGGTTTCGATTTTTCGTTTGGCTAAACAGTTAAATATCCTTTTAATGAATTTTGTAAACCATAAGATGATTTTGGTTACGAAAGTTTAAAACATCATGTCCTAACGTGCTGGATGTGATGCTTGTATTCTTTCGGAACAAAGGAATCTCAAGTTTCAACTCAAATTGATCAAGTTTTTAAAAGATCATGTTTTAAAATCTTTTTGAATTTTCGACATTGGGACAAAAAACTAATCACTTCGGTACCAATTTTGGGCGTTACGAGGGTGCTAATCCTTCCTCGTACGTAACCGACTCCTGAACCCGTTTTCTTCAGTTTCGTAGGCCAAAATTAATGTTTTAAAATAAAATGTTTTATAAGGTGATCTGATCACACCTAAAAAGATTGATGGCGACTCCATTCTCGTTTTCAAAAGTCGACCCCGTTTTTTCAAATTTAAAAATGGTTTCGACAGCTTGGTGACTCCATTGGGGACCAATAAGAGAGTCAAGCCGTAAAATTGATTATTTTCTGTCCTTTTGTCGAAGTTTGGAAATTTGATTTGAAAAATTATGATCTTTTTGCATGTGTTTACATCATTGCATATGATTGTTATTTTTCTCGCACACATTGCATTTGCATGACCGTTGTGGTCACACCCTTAAGTGGGAGTGAGAAACTACGCCTTCGTGAGGTTTTCACCTCCGTACAGGATAGTGGATCACTTCCGGGATATATCCATACCTATGTCTTTGTGAGATTTTCATCTCCGTGCAGCCATAGGGAAATGTATTCCCCTGAACTGAACTCGGTCCGTATAAACCTATAATGGGTGAGGATCGAGGAATCTGCTGGTTCGGGTACCTCAACTTTAGAACTAAACCGCACGTAGAAAACATAAGTGCCCAGCCTAGGTAGAACTATGCCAAACCTTAGTGGTTACCTAGATATGTGTTTATTTTATTTACTTTATGTTCTATTTCATGATACTAACTTGTTGTGCTTTATTTTTGGTGCATGTCATCTCATATTTTAAAAGGTATCGATTCACGGTCAGTTACTAAATTAGAAAGCTGGTTATGGAGAACGAATTTCTTGATAAAATGGGAAACAATGCGGCTGTCCATAAACGGTCAGAGAAAACACAACTAGCAAAAGGAGATAGCCTAGCCGAAGGATACATATCAGAGTTATGGGACTACACTCGCATCACTGTGACGCAGAATAATCTCCAGGAGATAAAGGAAATATGAGATCGATGGAGTAACGAGACCAAGCAGTTGTTCTACAACAACTATAGAGATTTGTCGTACTTGCTTGACATAAAGATAGATAAACAATTATTTCGAGCTATCAGTTAATATTGGAACCCTACACATAGTTGCTTTACGTTTGGAAGGTTAATATGGTACCCACGGTCGAGGAATATTCAAGTTTGTTGCGTTGTCCCAAGATTCAAGTTGATAAAGTTTACGTAAGGGCTGCTTGTGCTCCAACTTTTGTGAGGAAATTGATGAGCATCACGGGGATGAACGAACAGTGGGTCTCAGCTAGAATCAAGCAAAAAGGTGAATGTAAGTGCATCCCATGGAAGGTTCTGAAAGATTTAATTCTAACTCATCCTGATAAGAAAAAGAATATTGATGTTTTTGCCTTAAGTATATATGGATTGGTGATTTACCCTAGGTCATTAGGATATGTTGATGAAGCTGTTTCAAATTTTTTTACTCGACTTGACAAGCAGGTTACACCTATTCCTGCAGTCTTGGATGAGACATTTCGGTCATTGAATACATGTAGAAGAGCTGGTGAAGGCAGGTTTATAGGATGTGCACAATTACTGTTGGTTTGGTTCCACAGTCATTTTTGGAAGATGATAAAGTTTCCTATCAGGTTTTTCTTGAGAATTACTCTCCTTTAAAAGAGATTATGGCAGCACCATAGAGAGATGACGTATCAGAAGAAAATTGGATAGTGCTTCTCCGAAATCTCCAAGAAGATGACGTTGAATGGCGAGCTCCTTGGTTGGTTCCCGATGAAATTTTGTACCGATGTAGGAGTTTTGATTGGGTCCCACTACTTGGAATTTGGGGAGCTGTTGGATATGCACCTTTGCTCGTGCTGAGATAGTATAGATCAAGGCAGTTCATACCAGCAACACATGGATTGACTCAATGTGAGTTTTTATACAAAGGAGATCGTTATAAGAAACTGGTTAAGAAGATTTCTAGTGCTTGAAAACAGACTTGCTGCATGAAAAGAGTGGATGTGTGCCCAGTGACGACTCCAGAATACACAAGATGGTGGAGTAGGAGAGTTAATAACAATATCCCAGTGCCAAGTTTAGAAGGCGCTCGACTGATCAAAGAGTACTTACAAGTGGTCCCATTGGAGTTAAAAATCATAAAGCAAGATTTTAAAAGGAAGAGCTCAGAGTTTAGAAAATGGATAGAAAAGTTGGAAGAAGAAAAAATGCATCTGAGATTAGACATGGATGTTCAAAAATTGAAGGCTGAAAAATTAAGGAAAGAGAAGAGGAAGATTGAGGAAGATCATGATGATTTAAAGACAGAATATAAGAAGATTCAGCTGTCGATAAAAAGAGCTAGATTGGGGAAGACTTTGAAATAATGGCAATAAGAGATTCGAGAGGAAAAAGCCAAAGTTGATCGATAGGAGAGAAAGTTCTAAGAAATTCAGGCGTGAAACGAGACCCTAGAAAGGAGTTTCGCAGAGAGTCAGAAAGAGAAATATAGATTAAAGGCTAAGGTGGCTGAACTTAGACGATCTCTTCATCAACATCGAAGTCATAATTCTACAATCGAGTTAAAGTCAAGACTAAACAAGATCAAGGAAATGAAGGGCAAGATTGAAAGATTAGAATCGGCATTACAAAATTATGAACTCCGCGTCGAGCTTCTAGAAGCAAGAGAAGGGTAGTTGAAGGAAGAGCTTTATCATTTTCAAGATCAAGTCAGAAATAGGGATTACCTCATGGGTGAAGTCATAGCTCAGATTCGAGAGGTAACTGATCATCTATAGACATTGGCGATATAGGCTGATATATTGAGCACGAAGTATGAGCTACAGTCCGATCGTGGTCAAGAGTTAGCCTTGTTGTTTAATAGAGTTAAGACTTTGGGCATTAGGGCGAAAGCATATTTGTAGCCCGTTTTATGTAAAGGCTAATAAAGTTTTCTAAATGAAATTGAATCAAAATCGATGCCTTTTTGCATTCATGCATTTGCATTACATCACATTATATGCATTTAAATCCATAGAAGGACCCTAATTATGTAAAATATTTTCAGAGTTAACTTGGAAAACATGGAACAAAAGTTGGAGAGATTAGAGCAAAGGCAAATACAGATGCAAGAACAATTGACTAAAATTCAATAAGATATGCAAGAGCAAATGTTAGAATTCCAAAATAATATGATTCGCTAGTTAAGTCAGTTACTAACTAAAGGGCTTGAAGAGAGGAAAGGTCCAGTAATCAACAGTGGGGATGATAATGAAGACCTCGTCTATCCCCCAAGTTTTACTCCAATAAGCATCCAGATGCAACTGGACGCGCATCCATAAGGGTTATCTATTGCTATCAGACCCCAACAGCAGCAGGTCGGTATGTCGACACTAGTAAACTGCTTGATAGGCTTAGGTCCCAATCCGGGGGGTAATCCCACCAACTCAAGACTGAACTCAAAAAAGGCCGAATTGCGCCCATCCCAATCACGTATAGGGAGCTGTACCAAATTTTTTTTGATGCACACGTGGTATCCCTTTTCTACCTAAAACCTATACAACCCCCATACCCTAAATGGTACGACACAAATGCCCAATACGAATACCATACGGGAATCATAGGACATTCGATTGAGAACTACACTACTTTCAAAAAGGTGATCGAAAGACTTGTCAAAATGGGTATTGTTAGATTCAATGATCCCTCTAGGGTAGAAAATCCATTACCCAACCATCTAGATAAAGAGGTGAACTCCATGATGGAAAGGGGCATGAGATCCAAGAATGTGTTGAGTTTAGGGCTTTAGTTCAAGACTTGATATTGGGGGGTCTAAATGACGTATCCGAAGAGAGAACCAAGGAATAAAAGTTTTCGAGCCCTTGCATATTTGGGAGTGTTTTGAACAATGAGACTGTGGAAGTGATCCTTGTATTTTTAAGGCTAATCTAGAGTAATATTCAAAACACGCTTGTTGCCTTAAGCCTAGAGGCAATAAGAATCCTTTTGTGAAATAGGCTTATGTCCAAAATTTTTATTTCAAATAAAATGCAACTTTTTTTTGAATAAATATTCTTTTATTCTTTCCACGTATAGATTCTTTTGTTCTTTAAACTTTCTTTTAGATATTCTTTTGTTCATGATCATACCAATAATAATCCTTAGAATCATTTATTCTTTGAAATTTACCTTTGTACCTACAATAGGTCCCCAGATATCAATAACATGAGGGACATTGCTATTGACTCAGAATCTCCTTTTTAAGTGAGATATGTGTCTAGGGGGATCTCAGGACTTTGAAGATGACAGAGATTGTAACCTTAGGAATGGTAGAACAAGATGATAAACGGATCCTGCTTTACAAAAGGATCAATAAACATTGTGAACCTAGGGGAAGAGTAAGAAGAAAAGATTGGAGCATGCAAAAGCGAGACTTCATTGAGTTACTCAAGGAATTCAAATATATTTTTGCTTGATTATATATGCCTTGGCTACTAAGATCTGTGGATGCTTTTAAGGCTAAAAGATGTCCGTAGGACGCATGCAGGTAGTTTTACAATGGCTAGGCTAAATATGAGGTTCAGGCACTATCGGTTTACCATGGAATGGGATTGCATTAGTTATATCGCAAATGTTGAATTAAAGAAGACAAGGTTTATGTGACGCCTCCATAGATTTTTCATATGTGGGGCATGGATGTTATGAGGCCAATCTCATCAAAAGCTCCTAGCAGACATTGAATCATCAAGAGGGTAAATGTTGCTTCATATGCCAATATTATAAAGTCGACAGTCATCAAATTTCCCAAAAAAAGGAGAGCAGTTGCCGAAAAAATCATGTTTTATAGTGCACAACTGTACAATGTCAAAAGTTTACAGTCTGTTCAAATATCAGGCGCCATGCAGCAAAGGTTGTCAAAAAAAATAGTAAAAAGTAAAAAAAAAAAAACAAACAAACAAAAACAACAAAAATTATGGAAGATGACCGAGACTTGTAAAGATTGGCATAACAAGCTACCATTTGCTCTCTATGCTTACGTCGACCAAGACTTTCGCTAGGGTAACACATTTTCCGTTGGTTTATGGAGTAGAGGTGGTTTTGCCCATTGAAATTGAGATTCCTTTTCTCTAAGCTTTGATTGAGTCAAGAATTGGATGAAGTAGAAGGAAAGGGGCTTGAAAGTATTCATCATAGTCAAATGTGCCAAATATGAATGATACTGATTTATGATGAAAAGGTTCACCCAAGGAAATTTCATTATGGGGACTTGGTATTAAGGAAGATCCCTTCTATACAAAAGGATTTCAAAGAGAAATGAATGCCAAACGGGAAAGGACCTTATGAGGTAAAGAAGGTTTTTCCCAGAGGAGTACTGACTTTGACTGAGATAAACTTATCCAATCCTATAAATTCGGATGTAATCCAGATATACCTAAAAGATGAGAGGCCAAGGTGAAAACCTGCAAAGGGCGCTTTGTGACCTTCAAGAAAGAAAAAAAAAAGAAAAAAGAAAAAAGGAAAAAAAAAAGAAAAAGAAAATGGAGAGTCCAAGGCGAAAACCTACAAAGGGCGCCTTGAGACCAAAGAGGTTTTGAGTTGAAAACTCGAAAAGGGCAGCTCAAATTTTGATCAAGGTGGGGCAAATGGTAGTCTTGTTATACCTGAATTAGCAATGAAGAAGTATGCTACGTATTGGGGCATCGACAAAGTACTCTAGATCCTCTAAACACATATTGAGCTCAAAATGGTCCTTAAGAAGTTGGTAAAGAGAAGCTTAGGCTGAGATATCTGGGGCACCTAATTCTCGACTTACCCATTTTGAATTTGCTAACTTTGATTACCATATTCTTTTCAAGATACGCCCTAATCAAATTCCTTTTATCGCTTTGGTTATCCTTGATTGATTGTTTTGAGCTATGCTCGTGATTAATCTCCTTCTTGTCCATAGTTGTGATCTTTTTCAAGGATTTTTATTGAAATAACAATTAATGGACTAATAATATTTTCATAAGAAGAGTTTCGCATATTACTTTGGGAATTTCTAAGGTAACACAAGAAACTAAAACAAGACAATTGTTTAAGAATTCCCCTGTGTAAGGGTCAGAGGTACTTGAGAAAAGTTTGAATTGAGACTATCTCTTTTGTCCAAATAGGTGATTGGACAAATTAATAAGTTGAGCAATATCGATCCTAAGAGAAGATCATTTTTACAAACATCTTCATTGGGTCACGGTATGACGGACCAAATTGAGGTGAAAAGATTAAAAGCATATGAGCAGAATTTGGTATTTTAAGAGGAACAAAGATGAAACTTCGATGAATAAATGAGTAATGACACTTAAAATAGGAATAATTCTCATGGCATTTTTGCATTTATATATCATAGTATGTCTAAATAAGAGCATTTGACTCAGTTCGATTAGGGCATCCTAATTATTAGGCATAAGCATATACCTATTCTACAGGTTATGTAGATCGAAGATAGCATATCTGGCAATCCTTGAGCTTGCAGAGAGTAGATCAAAGATAGCAGATTTGGCAATCACTGAGCTTGCAGGGAGTAGATCAAAGATAGCAGATTTGGCAATCCCTGAGCTTGCAGAGAGCAGATCGAAGATAGCAGATTTGGCAATCCTTGAGCTTGCAGGGAGCAGATCGAAGATAGCAGATTTGGCAATCCCTGAGCTTGCAAAGAGCAGATCAAAGATAGCAGATTTGGCAATCCCTGAGCTTGCAGGGAACAGATCGAAGATAACAGATTTGGCCATCCCTGAGCTTGCAGGGAACAGATCGAAGATAGCAGATTTGGCAATCCCTGAGCTTGCAGGAGCAGATCGAAGATAGTAAATTTGGCGATCCCTGAGCTTGCAGGGAGCAGATTGAAGATAGCAGATTTGGCAATCCCTGAGCTTGTAGGGAGTAGATTGAAGATAGCAAATTTGGCAATCCCTGAACTTGCAGGGAGCAGATCAAAGATAACAGATTTGGCAATCCCTGAGCTTGCGGGGAGCAGATCGAAGATAGTAGATTTGGCCATCCCTGAGTTTGCAGGGAGCAGATTAAAGATAGCAAATCTGGCTTTCCTAAAGTTACAGGAGTAGATCGAAGATATTAGTCTAGCCATCCCTGAGTTTGCAGGGAGCAGATTGAAGATAGCAGTCTGGCATCCTTGAGTTTGCAGGGAGCAGATTGAAGACAGCAGATTTGACATCCCTGAGTTTGCAGGGAGCAGATTGAAGATAGCAGATCTGGCATCCCTAAGTTTGCGGGGAGTAGATTGAAGATAGCAGATCTGACCTTCCTAAAGTTGCAATGAAACAGATCGAAGATATTAGTTTAGCACCCCTGAGTTTACAGTGGAGCAGACTAAAGATAGTAGATATTGCCTTCCTGAAGTTGCAGTGAAACAGATTAAAGCTGTTTGATTTATAGTCCAATACCTCTGAGGTTGCAGATGGATTGGAAGAAAGCAAAGACCAAGAAGTCAAGACTCGACAAGACCGGGCAAAATTGGTCTTTTTATAGTCTTTGCTTTATTCTCGTTTCACGACAATAAGCAAAGAGGGGCAGCTATAAGAGCCCAAATTTGCCCAGCCCATATTAGTATTACAAAACCAAAAAATATAATAAAAGTCCAATAAATAAAATGTCCCATACATGTCCAGATTACAGAAGGCCCAAATGCCACTCTTGGCCCAGTACCAAACAGAACTATGGCCATGACCCGATTAAACCATTACCCAATGCCCCAATTACATTCAAACCCTTTCGGCCCAAAATCACAAACCCAAAACACTACCGTGGCCTAATTAAACCCCATGGCCCAATAGCAGCATTTGGCCCAGTGCCCGAATTGTTTCAGGAGACCTAGGGTTTCTAAGAAACCCTCACGTCGCAAGCACCAACTCTGGCATCCAGTCGCGCCGTAATCAGTGCACCTATAACCGTCGTGTGTACCTGCAAAAATGGAAAGGAAGACAACAGCAGCAAGAATACAACAAATAGAATCCCTAAATTTATTTTTTTATTTATTTTTACAATCGGCTATAAGAATCGATGGAAAATAGTGTAAAAGGGACAGGTTTTTTTAAAGAGAAAATACAAAAAGAAATCAAGAAAGCAAAAGGTTATCTTTCTGATTCAAAATTTCATTTTAATCATTGTTTTTTCGTTTTTCTATCTTTCTATACATTCAAAATACTGTAGACAAAAACAGATTCAAAAATCAAAGGGAAGCAGTTTGTTTTTTATTACTTTTAAAATTTTATATGCAAATATTATAAAAAATAAAAAGCAAGAGATTTTACCAGTGAGTCGGCCCAAAAAGGGCCTTCGGCCGCCGTATACGGCGGCATTCGCAGCGGCGAGTGTGGCGCGTGCGACGATCTGTCGCTGGAGCCCTAATTGGATTCTGGGCTGATAGAAGAGGGACTGAGAGAGTTTTTCGAAGGTTTTTTTTTAAAAAAACAAGGCCTAAATGAATTTTTTGTGTAAAAAATTTACTTATATAGCATTATAAAACGACGCCGTTTTGGCTTAAGTCAATAAGCACTAAAACGGCACCGTTTTGTTCTTGACCCGTTAGACCCGACTCATGCCTTAAGGATCCGCGTGTTTTGCCGATAATATGGGTAATTTAAATGCACGATCCTCCTGCTTTTACAATGTATCTCAAATCAGTCCTTTTATTTGTTTTTTTTTAATTTGGCCCCCATATTTTCATTTGTGCGACACTTCGGTCCATAGGCCTTCTAAATACAAGCATTGAAACGGTGCCGTTTTGGGATTAGGGTATATTTTCCCAATGAGTCCCTCACCTATAACGCGTGTTTCAATTAAGGCCTTAATTCAGTTCTATTCTTTTTAAAAATCACCCCATAAAATTCATTAAATTTAAATTTAATCCTTTTCATTGCTTATTTCTTTACAAATATTATTATTTATTTATCTTAGTATTATATATATATATATATATATATTATTTTTTAAAAAAATTTCTTTTCATATAATATGGTTTATTTTTATATTTTATAACATTTAAATTGTTTTATTATTAACAAACTTTATCCCTTTTATCATATATAATCTATTTTAAATATGTATATTTTATATATGTATATATTTAGATTATTATTATGTTATATTTGTTTTCCTTTATATATATTTCTTATGGTTAAAAGTTTTATAAATTACTTTTTCTTGTACATATAGTATTTGTATTAATTGTTTTTTATTATATATTATGTGTTATTTTCAAATTTTGTATATTTCTTTTTAAATTAATTTATTGATAATGTAAAGTTTTTATATTGTTTTTTTTAAATAGGTATATTATCTTTTTATAAATTACTATATATTAATTTGTTATGCTATATATTTATTATAAGTTATCTTTTATATATATTTATATATCCTAAGTTTTTCAAGTTGTTCATTTAAAATACATTAATTATTTTATATGTATACATATTAACCCTTTTTTTTAAAAATTGTCATTTTTTATCTTTGTTTATCATAATATTCATTTGTTGTTTCAAATACTTCATTTATTTTTTATTGATATTTTCCTTTTTTTTATTTTATAGTTTTGTATTCATTTCTAAATTTTTATATTTCGTGTATGTTTTTAAATTTGTGATGGTTTACTTTATATCTTTTATTTGTCTGTTCAAGTTATGTATTTCTTTATTTTTGCTTTAGCATAGTTATTTTCTTACAATCCATTATTTTATGTTGTTTTTATTTTTAATTGTCTATATTTGTACGAAATATTAGTATGTCACATAATTTATATATTGCTTTAGTATTTATGTTTTGTAATGTATTAACGTTGCATTTTGCCCTAATCATTGTTTTAAAAATGTATTTCATTTAATTGTCACATTTTATCCAAAAGTTTTTTAAATAAGGCAATGTTTTGTGTTTAGAAATTCGGAAAATAGTGCCCTAACGTGCTGGGTTTCAATTTTCCATTTGGCTAAACAATTAAATATCCTTTTAATGAATTTTGTAAACCATAAGATGATTTTGGTTACGAAAGTTTAAAACATCGTGTCCTAACGTGCTGGATGTAATGTTTGTATTCTTTCGAAACAAAGAAATCTCAAGTTTCAACTCAAATTGATCAAGTTTTTAAAAGATCAAGTTTTAAAATCTTTTTGAATTTTCGACATTGGGACAAAAAACTAATCAATTCGGTACCAATTTTGGGCGTTACGAGGGTGCTAATCCTTCCTCGTACGTAACCGACTCCCGAACCCGTTTTCTTCAATTTTGTAGGTCAAAATCAGTGTTTTAAAATAAAATGTTTTATAAGGTGATTTGATCACACCTAAAAAGATTGGTGACGACTCCATTCTCGTTTTCAAAAGTCGACCTCATTTTTTCAAATTTAAAAATGGTTTCGACATTTCTAATGCGTAGTGTGCTGGAAGTAATCATGTGAAAGTATTTGTGAGTATAGAAGTAATTTTACTATCTCTACTTAGCACCTTCATTACCTACGTACGTGCCATATTATTGTGTATATGATGGTTTGAAGGATGTGTAAAATTACCATATGAAGAAAAAGATGTATGATTGAAAAAATATTTTTTATTATTTTTTACAAATGTTACAAGGAAATATATTGGTCCGTGGGATTGGAAAATCGAGATGTGGAAATTTTAGGAATTAAAGTATAATTTTACAAATTTAAAAAAAAAAAACCTAATTTTCAGTTTTACATGATTAGATATTATCAAGAAACATAATCATAAATTTTTACACTTAAGTATGTTAGGTTTCCATGAATGGTGAAAAGGAGTAATGATTAGAATAAGATTTGTTGAATTTTAATTGGTTGATAAAATAAAATGGATGAAATTGTAAGAAAAAGAAAATTGTATATTATTTTAAAGGGGGAAAGGCTAAACAACAGCAAGGGTATAAGATTTTTTTTTTGGTTTATTTTTATAAAATGGGTGAAATGATTAAGTTATCCTTATATTTAAATTTTAAAATAGTTAAAAGTGCACTTTGATGATTTTACCATCAAACATTATTTTGAATATTTAACTAAAAGAAAAAAGATATTTTAATGGGAGAAATATGAGTCATTGGGTTAAGGTTTAAATATGAAAAGATAACCATTAGTTTAATTAATTAAATGATAAATAAATATAATAGATAAAAATAAAAGAAATATCTAGAAGATATAAGAAAAATCATTCTCTCCTTTATATAAACCTCAACGTGGGTGCATGGAAGTGGAGAAAAAGAAGAGAAAAAATGTTTCTATTTTATTTAATTTGAACCTTTTTTATTCAATAATATTTTTTAGTCTAAAAATCTTTGAAATTTCTATGAAAATAAAGTAAGATTTCAAATCCAAAAATAATTCAAAAGCGATTTAGCATTGGAAACCAACCGTGGAAGCTTGAATATAAGTGTTGGAAGGGGAAAAGACATGGGTATGTGAAGAAATTAATGGAGAAATTAAGGTAAGTTGTTTAAATTATTATTATGTATTTATAAATATTAAATATGTGGATTTAATTTTTATGTTATTATTGATGGAAGTTCTATGTTAAATGTATGAAAAGAATGATGGATGATTTTATGATTGATTTTTTGTTAGTAGTTCAAGATAAACATGGTTGGTAATTTATTAAGTATATAAGAAATTAAAGTTGTGAATTTATATTGATGAATGAATTTATTATTCATGTGTTAGAATGATTGAGAAATTATTGTTGTATGAAAAAGAATATATGATGGTTATTTCAAATAAAAAAAAAATTCAAACTTAAAGAAAGTGAAAAATAATAAATGATAAATTTAAATTGAAAATATAGTAAATCAAGTAAAGGATGATTTGAAGTTTGACTAATTCTTTTAAATAGATTAGACATGGTTGGTATATCTATAAAATTGAAATTTTAATGAATAAAGTGTTCAATTTTGACAAAAATAGAAATAGGGATAAAATTGTAAATATTTCAAAACTTGAGTTTTAGGACGCTTATATGATTTTAGAATTTACAATTCTAGAAAAAGAATATGCAAGTTAAATGGTTTGCAAATCAGGGACTAATTTATGAAAAAATTGACAATTTTAGTTATAGGGCTAAATTGTAAATTTTAAAAATTTTAGAAAAGGGGTTGTTTTGTGAAACTATGCAAACTAGAATTTAGGAGTGAACTATAAAAAAAGAAAATTTGATTTCAGGAATTGAATTGTAAAATTGTGTAAATTTGAGATTTTAGGGATTAAATTATAAAAAAATACAAAATTTAAATTTCAAGGACTGTTTTGTAAAAATGTAAAATTTGAATTATAGAGAATATTGTATAAATTTTGAAACATTTAAGTATAAATATGGACATAATAATATTCTTGATTCCATGAAATATTTGGTAAATAAATATGTATGAAATTAAATAATATAAATTTAAAATTGGTAAGTCAGATTGGCTACAATTTGTATGTAATTTGAAATATTTATTTGAGTTGTGTATACAAATTTGTGATAAATTATTGAGAACAATTTAAATTAAATCTTAAGGTTATGAAATAAGTTTGGATGGTGGATATATGCATAAATTTTGATATCAAAGATCAAATTTAATTTCAAATATTGAAATCGAGTCTAATAATAGCAAATTAAGTGTCCAAATGTTATGAAATGTTTTGAAAATTATTAATTTGATATTCTTTATCTAGATTTATTATCAGATCGAGTAAGAGGTATTACACATGTATTTTGTAATTAAAAATATATTTCAACTGTCACTAATTTAAAATAGTGATTTTTGATCTATTTTTATTAGAGTTGATTATGGTTTTTGTTTTGACTAATTGCCACAGGAGTTAAGTGTGGATTTTGACTTATTGCAATGGGGTTAATTGTGGCTTTTTCACCGTTGTCATTAGGATAAAGGTGATCATAACTCGTAAAAGGAGATGAATTATGCATATTGATATACATATATAGATGTATGTACTTAGAAACTACATTCTGGTTCATATATGATTATGATATGAAATTTGATTATGAATTGTAATGGGTTATTCATAATTTTGCTCTATATTACTTTAATCAACCATTGCACAACCCAAATCAAGAGAATGTCTATTACTTACTAAGTAGTTGTACTCACTCTTTTATTTTTCTTATTTTAGGATGCATTTTCGACTATATTTTCAACAACAGCTTTTGTTTTCAAGTTAGTGTTTGCTTTTAGTTCTCAAACTGTGAGTGGTATAACGAAGTATTAAGTTGAGTTGTTGGTTAGTGTATGGTAAAACTTTGGAAATTTACTACGAATTATTTGGAAATTTAAAGTTTTGTAAATTTAAACTTTGGAGACGTTTAATATTTTAGATTTGGATTTAGTACGACTTATGTTGCTTTGTATGCTTGTATGGTTCGCTTCATGCATTGATACGTTTTAAATCGAGATGATTATGATCACATACCATAATTTAATAAGAAAATGTTTTTATATATAATTTTAGTTCTGGTTAAATAAAATCAATTTCAACTAAAATTTATGTCAGGTTTACTTATCTAAGCAGATAGTTCGATCCATATTTAGACCCGTATATTCAAAAGTTGTTATAACAATTTGTTTTTTAGTGGTGTTAGAAATGATAGTTTTGGAACCCTATTTTTTGATGGTCGAGTCAATAAATATTATTATTTAATATTTATCAGTTTATTATAGTATTATATTGATTTTTGGCTCGATAATTTTGTTGAACGGTTAGTGATTAATGCATAAGGATTAAATTGTAAAAACCATAAAAGTTAATCATTGTTGAATTTTACTAATTAAAATGCTTAAATAATAAATGTGAAAGGGTTTATGTAATAGTTAAACCCTTTTTAAGTGGTAGTCAGTTAATGCTTGTTGAATGATAATAAAATAAGTTAAAAATGATGTTAAATTACATTTAAACATAATAAAATAAAACCAACAAGGTCATCTTCTTCATTTTCTTCTCTTCCACCCATTTCCACCATTGTTAAAAGGCTTAAGTTCGATCAAGTTCTAACTATGCATGGTAAGCTATTTCGAGCCTATTTTCGTAAATTTTATGTTTATGAAATCCTAGAAGCTTGATTTATTTAGCCCAAGTATTCAATTATAAAATTGTTAAAATTTTGAAATGTTACCATTGATAGTTCTTGAAGCTTTTGATGTTAAATGGTTTGATTGTAAGCTTAGATGTGTTAAAGGACTAAATTGTACAATGAAATTTGTTAGTTTTGAGTTTAGGGACTAAAATGAAAATATTTCAGAATTGAAATGAAACTTCTATAATTATTGAATTTAAAGGGTTGTAGAAGGATAATATTGAAATCGGATTGTAAAATGAAACCTAAATGTGAAAATTATGGTTGTTTCAATTTTAGGGATTAAATTGAATAAAAATGAAATTTTAAGAAACTTGTAAAAATTAAAATTAAATTTGTAACACCCCTAACCTCTCTCAATTGTCGGTTAGGGCCATGAGCATTAGTAATAAATCAAAACAAATAATCAACCATAATTGAACATGTAAGCTAACCATGAACAATATAATTTTTATATATGAATTAGTTTTTTTTTTTTTTGCTTATTTGCTTCAATTACCTCCTAATTTAATCGAATTTTGTCACCCTAATAAATTTAGTTTTATTTTTTTATCAAAAGTTAGTAATGGGTAAAGCAAACTTAAACGATAATTTCTTTAAAATTAGGTATTTTCAAAATTAAGGTACATTTTAAAAGGAAAAAAAACACAATTTCTTCAACTTTGTTTTTATAAAGTCCCAATATTTTCTCATTTCAAGCTAAATTTTAGAAAAGCACTCATTTTCTTCCGTCTATATATAAATACGCTTTTTGGGGCTTGAAGAGAGTGTAACACCCCTAACCTGTATCCGACACACGAAACAGGGTTGCGGAGCATTACCAGAGTTTACCGAACAAATACAGATAATTCATGTTATTTATTATTCATATCCAAAACTAGTTATATTGTTCCTTGATTGGACCTCAAGGCCCAATTTAAACATTAGAAACAAATCGGGACTAAATCAAAATCTCAAAAATTTTTTCGCAAAATTTTAAAATTTTTCCTAGGTGCAGGTGTCACACGCCCGTTTGGTCAGGCCGTGTGGCTCACACTGCCAGATTACATGCCTATGTCTCAAGCCATGTGGCATATAAGGTAGGGCACACGCCCATGTCCCTAATCTGTGTAACTTTCTGACTTACAATTTAATTAAATGTATGGTTCACACGGCCAAGGTACACGCTCGTGTGCTAGGTCGTGTGTACAATTTGATTTTTAAAAATTTTGGTCCAGGTTTCACACGGCCAAGACACACGCCCGTGTTCTAGGCCATGTGTTTCACACAGCTGAGACACACGC
This sequence comes from Gossypium stocksii, assembly GCA_020496765.1. Taxonomy (NCBI): domain Eukaryota; kingdom Viridiplantae; phylum Streptophyta; class Magnoliopsida; order Malvales; family Malvaceae; genus Gossypium; species Gossypium stocksii. Next base: position 41,631,160 of record CM035623.1, read on the forward strand.
CCATGTCACTGCTTCTGTTTCTCAATTTTAAGATGCAAGGGAGACATGGCCGAACCACATGCCCATGTGCCAAGCCATGTGTCATACACGATCCAGGCACACACCCGTGTGTCTACCCGTGTGGACAAAATATGGCCATTTCATAGCCATATTTCTCACCCAAATTTGCCAACAACCTACACCAACATATACAAACACATACTAACCGATTCAATTCATATAAATCAAGCTTAATATGAGTTTTGTCTAAGTTATATTAACATGTATATTGCAATGGATAAGCTTACCAAATTTTTATTTTTTTTTGTACTTAGGTAAACCTGTAGCCTTTATACTAATTCATTTTCTTTTACCATTTGATTCATATTACTTAGTCATTTCAAACATATCAAATATGATATGGTATTACAGTTATATACCAAAACATACCATTTTAGTCATTCCAATGGCTAGTTTATAAACATTTGTTTTCATACTAACATTGACCTAATAGCCTATACATGCCATTATACCAAAGTAAGATTTCTATTTATACCAAAACAAACTGGAGGATAGTGTGATGATACTTCGACTGATCCCCAACCTTTACGAGCTTCTGAGTACTATAAAATAGAAGAAAATAAACCTAGTAAGCATTTAATGCTTAGTAAGTTTGTAACAACCTATTTTAGGGTCAAATCAAAATAGTGGTTTCGAGACCACAAATCTGAAGTAGAAATATTTATTGTGATATTATTTTAAGGTCTATGATATGATTGAAAGATTGTGTGAAAATGTCGTTAAGAAATTTTATTGATAGAGTGTCTAATTTGACTAGTAGGACTAAATTAGAGGTCCTTAAAGGTAATTAGACCATTATATCATAAGATGGACAAATATGGACATGGTAAGGTAAAATTTCAATGTTAGGCATTAAGGGCATTTTGGTCATTTGCAGAGTAAAGGCAAATAAAACAAATAAAAAAGTCTTCATCTTCCTCAATTTAATCCCTTGTGCCGAAATTTGAAGGGTCTCCATAGCTAGGGTTTTGGCCTAGCTTTCCAAGCTCAATTGTAAGTCCATCATAGCCTCGTTTTTAATGATTTTTACGTTTTTGAAATCCTCGTAACCTAATCTAGTCTTTCCAAGGACTAATTTGAAGTGTTATCAAAGTTTAAAATTTTACCCATGTTAGACATGCATGTATTTTTATATCTAATGGTAGAATATGAATGTTAATTGTGTGATAAATGACTTTTGCTAAGTGATTTTCGGTAAAAATGTCAAAAAGGACCTAATTGTAAAAGTTGTAAAAATGTGTGTAGAAAGTGTGATTAAATGAAAAGTATGGGCTGGTATGAGTGTGAAAATGGTTTGGCTAGGCTTGGGCCTTGAGGAAAATGAATACATTTCATTTTACGAGCCTAGGGACTAAAGTGTAAATAATAAAAAGTTAGGGGCAAAATGTAATTTTTCCATTATAGAGTGTATATTAAATTTGTATATTAAATGAGTTAAATTTGTCATTATAAATCAATAGAAACGAGATTCAAACCTAGATAGGGGGAAAAACAAGGTGTTTGACGATTAGGTCCAAATTCTACTATTTTTGTATCGAGGTAAGTTTATATGTAAATAATGCATCATTATTGTAACAGCTCGAATTAGGGCCTAGTCAGAATAGTGTTTTCGAGACCACAAATTTGAAGTAGAAAAATATAGTTCATGATTATTTTTGAGTTTATGGCATACTTGCATGATATTGGGAAAATTTCATGAAGGAAATTTTATGAAATAGTGATTAATTTATCCTTTAGGACTAAAAAGATGCAAATTATGAGTTTCTAGAAGGTTTAAGTATGAAATAGCATAAGAGAAATTATTAGAAGTCCTTATTTGGCAATTAGACCAATTTTTAGCATGATGGACAAAAATGCCCATAGAAGAGAAAAATATCAAAGAAAGGACATAAGGGCATTATGGTCATTTGGTTAATTAATGAAATAAAAAGGGAAAATAAGTCAAAAATTTACTCATCTTCTCCATGCAAGTGCAGAATTCTCTAAGGACTCCATAGCTAGGGTTTCTTTCATTTTCAAGCTCCAAGTAAGTGACTCCAAGCCCTGTTTTTCATGCTTTTCGTATTTTTGAAATCCTTGTACCCTAATCTAACTATTTCTACCACCAATTTGAGCTAGGGTTTACATTAAAAAAAAACCCATGCATGACATGCAAGTATTTTGATGCCTAGTGGTAGAAAATGAAAGATTAAAGTGTAGTAAACACCTTTCTCTAGGTGATTTTTCATGAAAGTCCCTAATAGGGACCAAATTGCAAAGTTATTAAAATGTGTAGTAAAAGTGTGAAATTATGAGCAACGTAGGCTTTCATGGACACTAGTAGGTGTCAGCTAGGCTTGGATAGCTAAGGGAATAAATACATTTTATTATACGAGCCTAGAGACTATTTTGCAAATATGCAAAGTTTAGGGGCAAAATTATAAATTTTGCAAAAGTGTCAATTATGAGCCATTTAGTCAATGTGGGTGCTAAATAAATTAAAATTTTCCTTTTAGAACAAGAAACACGAAGCCCAGACCAAAACCGGGGGAAAAGTAAAGTCGTAGACTAGATCAAGCATTCGCCCACATTTCGGACCCGAGGTAAGTTGTATGTAATAATTTAGCTCCTATGTTATGTAAATTCATTATGATGACTTTTTTATGAAATTGTGATATTCCACGAAGACGTGGATATGATTTTGTATGAGTTATGTTAAATTCCATGATATTGATTTGTTGAGGAAATGTATGAGATTCATGAAATTAGTGATGTGAAATTTTACCAAGAAATGATGAAAACATGAAAAGAGAAGTTACATGCAAGTTTAAATGATACGAAGGATATTGTAACCATGTTATGAATATTGTAGGTCCCGTGTAAGACCATGTCTAGGACATGGCACTGGCACCAAACTGAGATCCCATGTAAGACCATGTCTGGGACATGGCATTTGCATCGAGATGTGATCCCCTGTAACACCATGTCTGGGATATGACATGGGCATCGAAGATGAGGTCCCGTGTAAGACCATGTTGGGGACATGGCTTCGACATTGAAAAGAGATAAGGATCCCCTATAAGACAACGTCTGGGACATGGCTTGGGCATCCGATATGAGATCCTGTGTAAGACCAAGTCTGGGACATGGTATCGACATCAGCATCAGCATCAGAGTACAATCTCGTGTAAGACCATGTCTGGGACATGGCATTGGCATCATTTCATGAGGTTGACTTACAGGTATCCTTCGGTATTTCTAAAAGAATTTTAAACAAGAAGAGTATTCAAGCTGATAAGTTTCAAGAGAAAGACTAAAGTTTCATGTTGAGTGTTGCAGGTATATACGAGTAAGTATGAATAATTGAAAGTACATTGTTATGGGAAATACAGCATGAAAAGCATGAGTAAGTATATAATTGAGTAAGCCATGAGAATAAGTGAGAAACTACATGAAATTCATGGTATTTATTTGAGTGATATTTCATGATTTTGTTGCTATTTTATTCATGCAACTTACTAAGCATTTTACGTGCTTACTCCTTCATTTCCCTCTTCTATGTAGATTTGCCGTACCGACTCGGGATCGTTAAAGTCGGAGCTCAAAGTCACACTATCAAGCCATTTATTTTGGTATAGTAAAATTTGTCATTTTTATGTATAACATGTATAGGAATTTTAATTATTTTGTTAGGTGTCATTTTGTGTAGCCAAGTAATGTTGTAATGGCCTTTGAAAATGGCCTAATATTGCCTAACTCATATTTTATACAATGAAGATGAAGTTCATAATTGTGCAACCTTGCATGTTTAAGTATAGTAAAGTGTATGAGAATGATATGTATGTTGGCATTGGGATGCCTTAATTATGAGTAGTTGGAGAGTATAATATACCTTGATGTGTGCTATAGAATTGACTTTGTGTTTGGTTATGTTTCAGGGTGGCATAATGCTTGGAAAATAGCCTATTATGGTCCACATGGCTGGGCACACAAGCGTGTGTGACACACGGTCAGCCTCAAGGGTGTGTTAACAGGCCGTGTGTCCCCTGCATCCCTACATCCAATTTAGTTAAGTCAATATAGAACACAGACTGAGCACACGGGCATGTGCCTTGGCTGTGTGCACCTTTAATGATTATAGAGTTCAAGTCAGAATGCTCCACGGGATATTGACATGGGCGTGTCTAGGCCGTGTGAGGGACACGGGCTATAGACACGGGTGTGTGTCCAAGTCGTGTCAACACCCCTATAGGTTGAAAATAAAAATAAATTCGACACGGGCTAGGGACATAGGCATGTAAGACCACACGGCTTGCCCACACGGGCGTGTCCCATTCCATATGGGCGTGTGGCCCTATTTTAGGTAAAAAAATTTAGTGCCTGAAAGTTCTCGGATCGGTTCCAGAACACACCCGATATGTGTTTTGGGCCTCATAAGCCCATGATAAGGATATCAAGAGAATGAATGATAAATTTTAAAAAGAAAAGAAATTTTGTAGCCCGAGATTTCAAGATATAGTATAATTCAATAAGGTAACGCCTCGTACCTCATCCTGACGTCGGACTCGGGTAAGAGGTGTTATAGTTATATTATGTTTAAATGCTTAATTTCTACTTGAACTGTATAATTGACTACGTGGATGAGTTCAATTGTACGAACGAGTTCGACGCCAATTCACTAAGTGTGAAAGCCAGTACGAATCGTAGGAACATTACAGGATAAAAGGGTCAAGACATTGAGGTTATTGAGATGTGATTACGTGTAAGACCATATCTGGGATATGGCATTGTACGACCTATGTATGACTCCCAAGTATTCTTAGTGATTCTAAATGGTTCAACGGGACTAGTTTAGTCGAGAACGAAAGTACATTCAAAGTAAGTAATACAAGTACGTACGAAGTCCACATGATTAACGAATGGAAGATTAATGATGAGTTAATAAGTGACGATTAATGATGAATTTATGGTAAGGTTATGATTGGGTAAGCAATGACTATGAGATTTTAATAATATTTGTATTATCTCCCATTATGAAATTTGTATGACAAAGGTGTAGTTATGATGCCCATTATTTGCATATAAACTTACTAAACTATATAGCTTACTCCCCTTTTTTTCCCTTGATTTATAGTGTCATCAAGCTAGCTCGGGGATCGGAGATCATCAGAGTTTCGGATCACACTATCAACTCTCTCATTTTGGGTATTGATGATCTTAGCATTTTAAAAGTATGGCATGTATAGGGACTTGGTTATTTTGTATATGTGTCATAGATGATTTGGCCAAATGTGCTGGCTTATAATGGTGTGATAATCATTTTGTATAAGGCCATTTGGAATGAGCCAATATTGATTATAAATTATCCATTTGATGATGTCTTCATAAATAATGTGTTAATGTATTGGTTGTTTCATTTGGTTGTATGGTATATGCTTGGATTGGTGATATGATGTGTTGTGTAGGTTTGTGCTCAAAAGGGTGGCAAAATGGCTTGGTAGATAGCCTTTATTTTGTCCACATGGGTAGACACACGCCCGTGTGTCTAGGCTGTGTGTGACATACGGTCAGCCCCATGGGCATGTGTTTAGGCCGTGTGTCCCCTGCACCTTAGTTTTGAGAAACAAAATGCTCAAAATTAAGCATACTGGCAGAGACACGGGCGTGTGCCTCAGCCGTGTGGACGGTATCGCCTCGAACACAGGCGTGTGCCCTGGCCGTGTGAAGTATGCACCTATTTTTGTGAAAATTTATTTTGCACATGGTCTAGCATACGGGCGTGTGACTTGGTAGTGTGAACTCAATTTGGTCATGAGTTACAAGTCAAAGAGTTACATGGGGTCGGGACACGGGCGTGTGACCCCTGTTTTGTAGAAAAATTTTCTAAGCATTGTAAAGATTTCTAAAGTTCTTGGTTTGGTCCCGAATAACTTCTAATGTATGTTTTGTGCCTCGTAGGCTTGTATCAAGGACCTTATGATTAATCGCAAAAAGTTTTAATTTTGATGCGAAATTTATGACTCAGGATTGTATGTTTGTTTGTGTGATAAGTCCGGTAATGCTAAAATGATGGAAATGTGCAATTGTACACAATCACAACAAGTAATAAAGTGACAAGTAAATGTCGAGTTTCATACCCACAGGGACTGTTAAAAAGATTTATTTATGAAATTAATTGTAAAACACTTTGGTGATGAAAAATATTTTGGTTTTAGAAAGATGCTTAAAAATTAAAAAAAACTAAGTAAAATATTTAAAATAAAACAAAGAATTCTAATGCAAGATTTCAAATACGATTTAATCAAGATGATATAATTGTGTTGGATTAATCACATTTCTTATAATTATTAAACTTATGTTTATACTTGTTACGAATAAATTCACGGCAACTGGGTAATTTGCTAACTTATGAACATATTTACAAATTAAAAATCCATTCATCTCTTGTACATATTCCTATGCCAATTCGACCAATTAAACAGATTTGTAAAGGTAAACATGTTATTGCACATACATATTTATTAAATTAAATAATCTCTCGCATATTCCTAAGTCGATTCAAACGATTAATTCAATCTAATAAGCATATAAAAGACTATGTGAGGTAACAAAGTATCCTTACCTTGAAACAGTTTAATCACAATAATCTTGCAAGTTATGCAAGGCATATGTATTGCCAAATACAATGCTAATTTAATCTTCAGCTACCTTAGAAGAATTAAACATGCACTGATTAAGTACTGTGCCCATTAATTACAATTTCAATGCGCTTAAATAATTAATTCTTTAGATATCTAAACAATTATGATGCCAGAATAACTTAGGCATGATTTTACTTAATCAAGCATTTTACCGAGGCCTATAACAACATAAACATAAATTTAACAAATCAAGAGGACGAGATGCAATCAACCCAACACGAATTAAATTCAAGCTAGATTGATTAAAATAACCATTTCAAAGATATGAATATTCATAGATATGTTCATCATAAAAACAACAGGAATTAAAAAGATAGGGAACAAGAAGCAAATCCGGTGTTTTTCCGTGGCTTGATTGATTGCTCCATTCTTCGTCTCCATTGTCCTCACCGATCAAGGCTTCTACAACACTCGCTTGCTGCCCAAAATGGTTGAGAAAACACCTCTTTTCCAAGAGGAGAAATCAGCACAAGAAGGCTTGGCTTTTGGAGAAAAAAGAGAGAATGGAGAGGAGAGAAATGAATGAGAGAATGAGAGAGTTGAGGGATGATTTTGAATGGGCAGCAAGGGGGCTTTTTATAGCTGGGGAAGGCTACCAACCAGCAGCCAAAGAGACCTCCCCATGGCCAGCCATCTACATGGCAAAGTTGAGGCTTTCAACTTTGCTAAAATTAGCCTGGGGCAAATTCATAAAGCCTTAATTTATTTAGCCCAAATTAAACTGGGAATAAATTAAAATTAATTATGTTATGAATTAATACACATATTTGGACTGTCTTAGGCTAGAAATTATTTCGCATTGTTACTTCAAATTGCTTATCAGTTTTGTTCTTCTAACAGTGTCTACTGGGTCAATTTTCGCCCTTTGTGCGAATCTGTCAAAAATAATAAAAAATTCACTAAAAATAATTGTAAAATTGACTAAAAACTAACACGTTCAAATTTTTAATACAATTTAATTATTTTATAAAAAATTAATTATTTTAAGACAAAAATTCTATCGAAAATGCATGATTTTAAGTAAAATTAGGTATGAAAAAGTATATAAATTTTTGTGTTTCCAAATGCCTCATACCCTGTTCCGGCATTGAATATGGGTAAGGGGTGTTATAAAGTTCATATAATGGGAATTTAACTTACCATATATTTACATTTAAGATAAGCATGTAATAATACATCCAAGGAATTTGGCTTATAGCCTAAAACACAACTTCAACAATCATGTTAGTCAAGTAATTCACATAATACTAAGAACATGGATGAGCTCATCATTTAATGTCTTTCATATACATATGCTTTTCATATCATTATTCCATATTAAATGTTCATTTCCATGACATTATGTTTCAAATTCATTTTAACCACGTTAAAAATTTCTCGTTGAATTTAATTGAAATATCGATGGATATACTCGTATAGTAAACTTAAAGTGTACAAAATTTAAATACTTCAATTCATATCCAGGGGTACCCAATTAGGGCATATAATCGGGAAGCACACTCTCGAACCTTGTAATAGGAAGCTCAGACAGAGCCATTTCGGGAAGCTCATAAAGAGCTAATCGGGAAGCTTATCTAGGCTATATAACGGGAAGCTCATAGGAGTCATAATTGGGAAGTTCACAAAGAACCATATCAGGAAGCTCCAAATAGCCATATATTAGGAAGTTCAAGTGAGCTGTAACACCCCTTACCCATATCTGACGTCGGAACAGGGTACAAGGCATTTTCTTACCAAGACACAAGCAAACACCCACTCCCGACTCATAAAACTTCATTCCAATTTAAAAAATTTTCAAACATTGGTATTTGATCTTTCATATGGGCCTACTGGGCCTAAAACGTAGTTTAAAAATGATTTAGGACTATTTCGTGCACCTAAGAAAATTTTGTCAAAAACTACTGAAAACAAGTCACATGCCCGTGTGAGAGGGCAACACACCCGTGTGAGAGGGCAACATGCCCGTGTGGCCTCTAAACACAGTCGTGCTAATGGCTCGTGTGGTCCATACAGCCTAAGCATTTACGGACATGCCCATGCCCCTCGCTCATGCAGAAATATTTTCTAACTTCAAACCTACAGGGGTTTTCAAACGGCCTGGCACACGCCCGGGTGCCCAGCCTGTGTCCCTCACACAGCTGTGACACACCCGTGTGCAAAAACCTGGGTATTCTGTTTCTAACGTCAGCATCCCTTAAGGGCCACACGGCCAACACACACGCCTGTGTGTGACACTGACTTGGCCAACTTACGATGTTGGGGACACACGATCGAGTTACACGAACTTGGGGCGGACCGTGTGTCACACGACCTAGACACACGTTTGTGTGTCTACACGTGTGGGCAAAAACAAGGCTATTTACCAAGCCTATTTGCCACCCTTTTCTTGTGCCATCCTAAACCACATTACAAGGATACCTTCCCAACATATGCATACATCCTAAAAATATCTCATCACATTATTCAAATGCTTCTTTAACCAACCAATATCTTCACATAATTAATAAGCCAAATTCATGCCTAAAAATGTATTGAACACTAAAGCAACCATGGGTTAAACTTGCTTTACACTTAATATGGCAACTAGTCTATACATGCCATATAACTAAAATTTGAGAAGCTTAAAGTATCAAACCATGACGGGATAGTGTGTTGAGATCTCTATTACCTTTCAACCCGAGTAGACTTCCAAAATCCTACAACATGAGAAAATAAATGAGGTAAGCTGTAACGCCCCAAATTTTGGGCTTAGGAGAAATGGGCTTCATGTATCAAAGAAATTCAAATTTTTGTGGTCAAGAAAATTTTTTTGTAATTTCATGTTTGGATTGTTAATTAAGTGATTTGGAGTGCTTGGGGATGTCGGAGAAGTTCTGGGATCAAAAAGGGACTTTAAGAAAAATTTTATTTTTTATCACTAAGTGGATATTGGCATTACAAGGAAGGGTTTATAAATAATTTTTGGTTAAAGTTGGACATATAGAAGTAGGTGGTCTAGTGGCTAAGAGCATTAAGTAGCATGGAGTCGTCAAAGGTTCAAGTCTTGGACTTAGCATTAATTTCTTTTATTTTCGCATATGGGCATGGTAGCAAGCGTGTAAATTTTATAATTAATTGGGGGTGATATTTGACACAAAAGAAATTATGGAAGAGTGGCAAGGAGGAAAGCATGGGATGCTGAGGTCGGGGGTTCGAAACTGCATAGGGAAAAATGTTTTTGTTTTTTTAGTGCAGCACGGCATTTTAGACGGAATGTTTATAATTAGTTGCATGAGGTTATTGGCATGAAAGTCAATTCGGTACAGTGGCAAGGTATGTGTGTATAAAGGGTGTGTTTTGGAGGTCGCAGGTTCGAGTTGCATAGCAGGCGGAATTTTCTTTTTATTCTCGACTAAACCATGGCCCTGCAGGTAAAGGTTAAAATTATTTGTGACCGTATTATAGTTTAAAGAGAAACACGGTGCAGCGGCCAGCAGCATGGTTGAAGGCGCAATGACGGGATGAGGTCTGGAGTGCGAGCCTCACCCTGCGCATGGAAGGTTTAAATTTTTTTGTTGCTACTCGTGTAAGGTTGGTAACAGTTGATTTGGGTAAAATGGTGGTCAAGCGGTGGGATATGAATGGAGGGCTGCTGTTGGTAGAGAAAAGTCAAGCAGTGGGAGTATTTTATTTGATTTAAATTTTGGACTGGTGAGGGCTGATTTTATGCAGCTATTAAAGAAGTAATTGAGGAAAGAATCAGCTAAATATGGGACATTGTTGTACCATTCGGTCAATGGTATTTTTGTTACCAATTAAAGGATTGGATTTGCGAAAATTTTGACCTAATGAGGAACCAATTTTGGTTCCATTCGGTCATTCATTATTTTTGCTAATATAGGATACTAAATTTTGCTTTCTTTTTATTAAAACTTTGACCGAATGGGAGGGGAAGCTTTAGTTGCCAATTAAGGTGTTTTTTTTAGCTAGGATTTTTGGCATATTGTGGGATTGAAGATTTGCTTTCCATTTTGTTTTTTAACCTTGATCAAAACCATCATTTTGCTCACACAAAAGTCCTTGTGCCAATTTTGATTTCTCCCCTCTTGGTATTTTTCTTTTCCATTCTTTTGAATCCAAATCAAACACACCTCCACTCCATTTAGTTTTGAACTAACACATACACATTTTGCTTATACCTTTCAAGCACCTTTCTCTTTTCTTTTGATTTTGGCAATACCGAATGCACATTGATCACTTCTCTTCTCTTTTGACTTTGCCTTAGCCGATTGCAATTTGCTTCATAGCTAGTGTCATGGCCGACTTCTCTTAAACCAAACATTCTGTCTCTTGTTTGACCAACCGATACTTCATTTCTCCTATCTCTTCTTGTTATTCTCTTTGGCCGAATATCCCTACTTGTCATTCACTCTCTTTTTTCCCTTGTGCAATAGTAGCCGAATGTACTTTAGCCAATTTGTTCCTTCTCCTTCTTTTTGAACGATTGTACCTTTCTCCATCTTGTTTCTTGTTTTTGTTATTGATCAATCGACTGAATCTAAATCTTTAGTGATAGGACCCAGACTCAAATCCCTTTCCTTTACGAACAATCTCTAGTTTTGGGTAAGTATCTTAATCGCAAGTGTTAATTACATTGTTTGGAAGTTTACGTGTACCCTTATATGATTAATTGCTTCATTCTAAGCGAGGGTCTTATGGCATTGTATTTTGATCAATTATGATTAGGGGATCGATTTGTTTAAAGGGAGCATGGGCTGGATATAATAGAAACCCCTAACAATCTTGTACCTACCAAATCTTGTTAGTGCTTTATCGATCGAACCGTGGGTAAGTGTTGTTGGCCGAATACTCTATAGGTTTATATATTGGGATTGTAAGACATGTTTTCTTAAGTGATGGGGTCTAATAAGATGTATGTCGTTTTAGGTATTTGACCAAGTAGTGATAATGATTGTAGTCGAATGATTTAAGAGATTCAAGATCATTCGTGTGCATAAGGTGAGGTGGTGTGTGTTTTGGATTAAGGGTTGGAAATGTTTAACCCTTCTGACTGTTGAATAATAAGGCATTGATGGATTTGTAGGTTTTGTATGAAAGAGTTAATTACACAGCACGTATTTAGGTATGTTAACCACACTTTAGATCTCGATGGCGAAATGCTGGAATGGCAAATACCGAAAAGCCAACGAATCATATGTTGGCCACATGGGCCCGTGGGCCCACTAGATGGGTTTAAAACCCGTTATTGAATCTCTGGACTATTTGGCTACATGTGTCGCTAGACGACCATGGGCTTACTGATCGGCCTTCACTATCGGAGGACCACACCGACAAATGACTGAAATGCCTCTATGGGCAAAATGACCAAAATACCCCTCGTGGGTAAATTAACCGTTTTGACCCTTTATAATGTTTGAATTATTATGTATGCTCTGATGTATATATGTGTGTGTATATTCTGTAATTTGACATTACATGACATTGAGCATGTTGCATTGCATGGGGGTTAGGTATATATTTTTGGAGGAACTGTACTGTTCTGGCAGCCTCATTGCATTATTCTGAGGCTTATAGCCTAATATTCTGGCAGCTCTGCTGCATATTTTATCGATAGTGCCCCATCGGTACTATACTGTGGAGTGTAGGGTTGGGTGCGTTGATTATATCCCCACATGGAGTGTAGGGTTGGAAGGAGATAGAGTATAGCGGATGGATGGGTAGGATTCTGATTGCATGCTATACTGTTACTGTAATATTTCTGATTATATGCCACTGATTGTGATATGGACTCTGAATTGCATGCTATACTGTTTACTGAATGTGATATGTTACTGTAATGGGCTCTAGCCCAGACTGACTCTATTATGTTGTTATTGCAGGGGTTACACACTAAGTATTCGTATACTCACCCGATTATTTTAACTGTACAGGTAATTCTGAGGCATAGGCGATTCGATGCTACGCGAACTTGGAGGCGGCCACACTCTGCTTTTATATTGTTTTTCTTTTTTTATTTATTTTAATTATGGTCTTATTTTGGGTTTGTAATAAGGCCGTTATTTAATTTCTTTTTAATATTGGGTTTATTTATCTGCATGCTTATAATCTGTTAGCTTTAGAGCACATTTTACAAAATGATATTTGTCTTTCAAAAACCATGGCCTAACTTCTAGGCAGGGTTTGGGGTGTTACATAAGCTATAAAGCTCAGTAAGCTCATATGATCATTTGATTTATGTTAGCTATCAAATACATTTTGAGTAATTACACAAGCATAAAAAGTTTATATGGTCTCACCGTTCAATCATTTACTCCCTTATAGGGTTTACCATGACTTTTGAAAGCTTATTCATTTAAATTATCGTATGAAATGATTACTACATAGGAAATCACTTACCATTATTTATGCATAATGATATGAAATATTTCACATTCGATTCTTTGATCTTTCATAAGTTGAAAATATTATCTTGCATGTCAACCCGTAACCTTCCTCGTATTTACAATATTGATTTATTATATGCCTTTAAGTTACTACCACTCGATATTTACATGAATTTCATACGTAACTGTCTCACTTAATTCGATTACATTCTCACTGACTTCTTGACCTTGTCCATTGATTCGCTTACACATCAATAACAACACTTTATCTCAGGTCATTATTAATGAATTTCATAAATCTTTCACATCTCATTTATAAAACTAGATATGAGATCCACAATGTTTGTCTTACCCGTCGAGTTATTTAGAACACCATCGAATACATCAAAAATCACATATGTACGGTACCATTGCCACATCCTAGATATGGTCTTACGTGAGATTGTCTACCGGTGCCATGTCCCAAACATGGTCTTACATTGGCTCACATCTATCCGTGCCAATGCCATGTCCCAGACATGGTCTTACACTGACATGTAACAAGGCTGATGCCATGTCCCAAACATGGTCTTACACTAGCTCTTCTTTGTCAGTACCGATGCCATGTCCCAGACTTGGTCTTACACGGACACATATCCAGGCCGATGCCATGTCCCAGACATGGTCTTATACTAGCTTACCCGTCGAGGCTGATGCCATGTCCGAGACATGGTCTTACACTAGCACTCATATCATCACCGATGCCATGTCCCAGATATGGTCTTTCACTGGCCAGCACATCTTCGGTGTCGGTGCCATGTCCCAAACATGGTCTTACACTAACACTCGTATTGCCATGGTCCAACCATGGTCTTTTTCCGTCAATTCATCATAAGTCGTAGTATAGTTGTACTTGACCCTGTATCTCTCCTCATTGGTCTTTCAATCTGATTTCATACTTACATTTCATCATGGTTAGATAACAAGCATATGAAATAATACAATATCTCATTTCAAATTTAGTAATCATTCATTGTAAATTAATCATATGAACTTACCTTGTTTGCAGAAACGACGAACTAAGTTAGCCAATTCGATACTTTGTTCTCCCTTATTCTCTGTCCAAATCTCATTTCCCCTAATCTAAAAATAACCACTTTTACTTATTTAGTCGCCAATTTATACAATTTAGCCCAAAATTCACATTAGAGAAACTTTACACTTTTGCCCCTAATGTTTCACATTCTTGTAATTTAGTCCTTATGAAAAAAAGTGCAAATTCATGAAATTAAACACAACTCAAGCTTAGCTGAGTTTCATAATCATCACTAGCTATCCATAAAACATCCTTTCGCAAATTTGCAGTTTTGCCCCTAAACTTTCACAAAATTATGATTTTGCCCCAAGGCTCGAAAATATATTTTTTTTATCAAATTTCTTCATTATTTAGGCCTAACTAAGCCCTTTTTACTCTTATAGAAACTCAAAATTTCCATTATTTCACAACATTACTACCCATTTTACAATTTCTCCAAACTAGTCCATTTAGTGATTTTTCATGAAAATCCTTTCACAAAAGTTGTTTACTAAGCAACCAAGATTCATTTTATTCCATAAAATTCCATCAAACAACATAAATTCTCTCATGATAAATCCCTAAAATTTCAACCATTTTGCAAAATAATCCCCTTATTAGCTAGATTAAGCTTTAGGGGTTCCAAAAGTACAAAAATCATCAAAAATGGACATCAAAATCACTTACTTGTAATGGTTATAAGTTCCTGGAATTTTTGACCTTCAAAACCCCTATTTTGCTGAACATTTCCGTGGAGAAGAAGGGAAAAATGAAGGTGATGAAGCTTTTGTTTATTTTATTATTTTCTAGTCAAATTAGCTACCAACCACACCTAATTTTGACCAAACAAATTTTCTTGTCTCCCTTGCTTCTCATGGCCGGCCATTCTCAACTTCAAGGGCCTCATTGCCCTTTAAAACCCCCAAGTTTTAATGCTCTAGAGAATTAAAATAATTTACTAGAAATTTGCAACTTTTACCTTTTATGCGATTTAGTCCTTTTTCGCAATTGGGTTCGCAATCGCGTAAATTAATTTACCAAAATTTTCATGTGTCCATATAATTATGCATCAACTCATAAAATAATATTTAAAATAATTTCTTGACCTCGAATTTGTGGCTTCAAAACCACTGTTCCAACTAGGCCCAAAATTGGGTTGTTACAATTCTCCCCCTTAGGGATTTTCGTTCCCGAAAATCATTACCAGTATATATTTGAGATTTGGTTTTTTCAGTTCCTTATTAATTCCTAATATAATTCCAGATTCTCCATCCGTTAATCTTATAGGTGAAGATTTTAATTTGTTCTTCATTATTCATCCAATCTGACTAAATTTCAGCATATCTTATAACTAAATCGAGAAATTTTTATTTCCATTACAACACTTCCACTATTACTCATTTCGCTAACTAAAACTCAAAGCTTTTACACGCCCAGTCTGTATACTTATTCTATCAGTCTAAAACTACTTCTGGCTATTATAATTTACTTTCACTTTTCCACTCAAATTTTCTGATAGGGTTGATCCCATAGATTATTTCTCACAAAGCTCGATCAAGTGACAACCGAGTTCAGTAATTATAGCAATATATACTTCATATAATGTCGTATTTTTGCACAACTAAAAGATTATAATTACCTACAACTCAATTTATGGTAATCACTTTTCTCACTCGCTTTCATATTTTAAAGCACCATAACGAAATGTTACTTCAAGGATCTAAAATTCCCCTTTCGAGTTAACTATACGAAATGCTAATGTTTATATCACTGAGTGATGTAAAAGCCATCGACGTGAGTAATTTGATTGATCTATCCAGAGAGTGATCTGCACATACTGAGATAAAATGTGCACACTGCTCCACACGATAAAAAATAATTCAGACACCATGTCCCTTTTTACATTATCCTTTGAATTTTATTTTCTTGCCACTCTAACAATAGCATAGACCGTAATAGTCCTAAAGGCACTTGATACTAAATTTCATTCTGTTCTTCGTTTAGACACATAGACACTTAGCTAAATGTACCATGTTTCATACTCATTTGTTAGGACAATCATCTCAGATTTTCGTATCTCTTAGTGTTCCCTGACTTGACCGGATATTATCTAATAATTTTAGGTACCCTTAGTACATGAACATCTGTCCCGACATAACGAATGATCATTGGGTACGATTTAACATTTCGGGTCAAAAGTTAACTTACTTTGACCCCTTTTTAACTTGTAATTCACTGACACATTTCTGGACTTCGCAACTTGATAAATACAGCTCAATAGATTTCTAATTCAGTTAACGACGATCTGTCGTCCGATCAAAACAATCGTATAATTCTCACTTGAAAAACATACTTAAGTTTTTTTTTTAGAATCTCTGTGACGGTAGTCGTTACCTCCGGATAGTGATCAATCATTGTCTCAAAAGCTTTTGACAGTTGCAGACACCTTTACAGTCTCAATTTCAGATCTCTTCATAGCATCAAATGTTTCAAACTCTTGCGGCCGTCAAAAGGTTACATTACTCACCAATTAATTACTGTTGGCACTATACAGTACAATTGCGACATCGTCCATCTCCAATTCACGTATCGAATAATTCTTTTCATGCAGTCTTAACCGCATGAAAAACATATGCCATCACTATACATTCTTGCATTAAGAATTACACATCAAACCATTCATTAGAGTAAAACTAAAAATTATAAACTCTTTACTTGGTTCAAGCTGAACCAGAACTAATGTTTCAGTTAACAATATCTTTAATTGCTTATCACTTTATTAATAAGTACTTCATCACATAGACTTCATGAGCACGATAATTCCCCAATTAAAACAACTTTGACTTACAGAAACATGTTTCAATAAGACCATTTTGATAGATATGAGTCAGTATCACATCTGCTAGAATGTGAATTATGCATTTCGAGTATTCGTCTAATTACCCGAGAATATCTCAAGTTTATTTTCCAACCTATGGATAAATTCAATCACAATTATCGCAAATAGTCTTTCAAGCAATGATCAAATCAAACTAGGCGATCGAATCAATCTTGACTGTCTGACAATGATTTCTTACTTAATAATCAACGACATTTTGAATCACGTTAGGGTCATCACTATCATATAGAGTAAAACCCTAGAGTCATAATAAGGCTGACATCTCAACTGTATATATACTTAATGTCTTGAAGAAGATCTGGAAACAAAGTATTATTCATATGAAATGTATTCAGCTATATCCAAGGTTATATATATAATTTTCTCGTATATAACAGAACAACAACCAATGGAAATAGAGTATTAGTATTGCACTCATTTTACTATAATGGAATAATGCCAATTATCATCTAATCAAACCACAACGCTTTCGTTTAACATAAATTTTAATTAATGTCCTCATATGATAAAAGTTTCATCTAAAAATGACTAAACATCTTTTTCCTCTAAGAGAAATTGAATACATAGAATACACGAAAGAATTCGTACTGACTGCCCGACTATACTCGACTATCACTTCAATTTAAGCATTATCTACTGTTCGATTTTTGTCATCACTGATTTCACATTATCCCATCCCTAACAAAAATCAATTTGGGGGAATTTCTAGCAAATACATACCTTAAACTTTATATCTGAGTGAGTCGATTAGCTGAGATTAACTTTCTTTTTAACAGTGACATTGTCAAAACTCGAATTCCTCAGCATTCTTTCTAGAATTGAATTTATTGCTATTTATTTTCAACTCTGGTTACATCATTAGTTATTCTGCTATTGTACCTTTTTAGTGTCTCACTTATGGACTCAATCAACCTAACCCTCATGAAATTTCATAAAAAAAAGTCCATATTGATAAATGGGCGAAGTTGTAAAGCATCTAACTCAGCTCTCAAATATACACGCATATGTGGCTTAACATTAATCATTGTCATTTTATCATCACAATCATGCAATGTTCTTCAAGTGAATTAGCACACATATTTATGTTACGCAAATTTTCCAATCATTTTATTAACACCACATCAATCATCAAATGCATGGTAGCAACATTGCATTATTTACACCCCAAACTTACTATAAGTTTGCATAAAAATAATCCAACGATCATAGGCATATCTTACTCATTTTTATCCTTACTACTCATGCATCATAAATGGGGCTGATTTCTCATGAGTTTCACGTACATACTTGTACCACTTTCTAACGTAATCAGTCTTTTGCATTTTCATCATAACTTTGCATTACCCGTTGAACCAGTTGGAATACTAAAGGATATCCAAGAAACCTCATAGGCTTAATAAGATGCCAACGCTATATCCTAGATATGGTCTTACACGGAATCGTATCATAAACCGATGCCAATAGCCCAGCTATGGTCTTACATGATACCACATGCCGATGCCATGTCCCTAACATGGTCTTACACAGGCATGGGTATCCAATTTATTACTTAGGGTTCAACCGAGAATTTATACCTCATTGAATTTCGTTGAACATATTCATGAACAATATTTAAACAATTCACATTCAAAAGTCCCCTTTTTGGCACCTATTCGTAAGACATACATTTAAACTACATGCGATATAACAATACTATCAGTCCAGGTTAAAACCCTTTTATAACTTTTCATCCATCTCATAAAGTTGCCATAGTTCATCGAAATGAAATGTTTAGCTAAAATAATGACATTTTACACTAATTTCTCATCTCATAGTTATTTCATTTCGTGCATTATCACATACATATTAGGAACTCTGATTCATACATTTTTGCGTTTTTAGAATTAGCTCGGTTGGAAGTACCTTTATCTCAACAAAACAATTCTATTAAGGTCAAGAGATATTACACTATCATGGTCTTTATATGGCATGTATAGCTAGATTGTCACACATGCTAGGTTAGTCCTAGAATCGACTAAGTCATGCTCTGATACCACTAAATGTAACACCCCTTACCCGTATTTGACATCAAAACAAGGTACAAGGTATTATCTTACCAAGACACAAGCAAACACCCACTCCCGATACATAAAACTTCGTTCCAATTGAAAACTTTTTCAAACATTGGTATTCGATCTTTCATATGGGTCTACTGGGCCTAGAAAATAGTTTAGAAATGATTTAGGACTATTTCGAGCACCGAAGAGAATTGCATCAAAAAATACTAAAAACACGTCGCACACCTGTGTGAGAGGGCAACACGCCCGTGTGGCCTTTAAACACGGCCGTGCTAATGGCCCATGTGGTTCACATGGCCTAAGCATTTCAGGACACGTACCCATCGCTCGTGCAGAATTATTTTCTAACTTCCAACCTACAGGGTTTTCACATGGCCTGGCACACGCCCGCGTGCCCAGCCCGTGTCTCTCCCATGGCTATGACACTCCCGTGTTGCAGCCTGTATGCAAAAACCTGGGTATTCTATTTCTGACGTCAGCATCCCTTAAGGGCCACACGGCCAAGGTACACACTCATGTGCTAAGCCCATGTGCGACACTGACTTGGCCAACTTAAGGTGTAGGGGACATATGGTCGAGTCACACACCCTTGGGGTGGACCGTATGTCACATACGACCTAGACACACGCCCGTGTGTCTACTCATGTGGGCAAAAACAAGGCTATTTACCAAGCCTATTTGCCACCCTTTTCTTGTGCCATCCTACACCACATTACAAGGATACCTTCCCAACATATGTATATATCCTAAACATTCATAATCAATATCTCAGCACATTATTCAAATGTTTCTTTAACCAACCAATATCTTTACATAATTAATAAGCCAAATTCATGGCTAAACATGTATTGAACACTAAAGCAACCATGGTTTAAACTTACTTTGCACTTAATATGACAACTAGCCTATACATGCCATATAACTAAAATTTGCGAAGGTTAAAGTATCAAAACATGACGGGATAGTGTGTTGAGATCTCCATTACCTTCCAACCCGAGGAGCAGACTTCCAAAATCCGACAACATGAGAGAATAAACAAGGTAAGCTATAAAGCTCAGTAAGCTCATATGATCATTTGATTTATGTTAGCTATCAAATATATTTTGAGTAATTACACAAGCATAAAAAGTTTATGTGGTCTCACCGTTCAACCATTTACTCCCTTATAGGGTTTACCATGACTTTTGAAAGCTTATTCATTTAAATTATCGTATGAAACGATTACATACTTAGGAAATCACTTACCAATATTTATGCATAATGATATGAAATATTTCACATTCGATTCTTTGATCTTCCATAAGCAAAAAATATTATCTCGCATGACAACCGTGACCTTCCTCGTATTTACAATATTGATTTATTATATGCCTTTAAGTTACTACCACTCGATATTCACATAAATATCATACGTACCTATCTCACTTAATTCGATTACGTTTTCACTGACTGCTTGACCTTCTCCACTGATTCACTTACATATCAATAACAACACGTTATCTTAGGTTATTATTAATGAATTTCATAAATTCATAAATCTTTCACATCTCATTTATAAAACCAGATATGAACTCCACAATGCCTATCTTACCTGTTGAGTTATTTGAAACACCATCGAATGTATCAAAAAAGATGTATGTACGATACCACTGCCACATCTCAAATATGGTCTTATGTGAGATTGTTTATCGATGCCCTGTCTTAGACATGGTCTTACACTGGCTCACATCTATATGTGCCAATGCCATGTCCCAGACATGGTCTTACACTGGCTCACATCTATCCGTGCTGATGCCATGTCCCAGACATAGTCTTACACTGACACGTAACGAGGCTGATGCCATGTCCCAGACATGGTCTTACACTAGCTCTCTTCTGTCCGTGCCAATGCCATGTCCCAGACATGGTCTTACACTGACATATATCCAAGCCGATGCCATGTTGGTCTTACCCTAGCTTGCTCGTCGAGGTTGATGCCATGTCCTAAACATGGTCTTACACTAGCACTCGTATCATCGCCGATTCCATGTCCCAGACATGGTCTTACACTGGCCAGCACATCTTCAGTGTCGATGCCATGTCCCAGACATGGTCTTACACTAACACTCGTATTACCATGATCCAACCATGGTCTTTTTCTGTCAGTTCATCATAAGTCGTAGTACAGTTGTACTTGACTTTTCATCTCTCCTTACTGGTCTTTCAATCTGATTTCATACTTACATTTCATCATGGTTAGATAACAAGCATATGAAATAATACAATATCTCATTTCAAATTTAATAATCATTCACTGTAAATTAATTATATGAACTTACCTTGTTTGCAGAAACGATTAACTAAATCGGCCAATTTGATACTTTATTCTCCCTCATTCTCTGTCCAAATATCATTTCCCCTATCTAAAAATAACCACTTTCACTTATTTAGTTGTAATTCACATTAGGGCAACTTTACACTTTTGCCCCTAATGTTTCACATTCTTGTAATTTAGTCCTTATGATAGAAAAGTGCAAATTCATGAAATTAAACACAACTCAAGCTTAGTCAAGTTTCATAATCATCACTAGCTATCCAGAAAACATCCTTTGGCAAATTTACATTTTTGCCCCTAAACTTTCACAAAATTATGATTTTTCCCTAAGGCTCGAAAATTAATTTTTTATCGAATTTCTTCATTTCTTAGGCCTAAACGAGCCCTTTTTACTCTTATAGCAACTCAAGATTTCCATTATTTCACAACATTACTACCCATTTTACAATTTCTACAAACTAGTCCATTTAGTGACTTTTCATAAAAATCCTTTCACAAAAGTTGTTTACTAAGCAACCAAGATTCATTTTCTTCCATAAATTCCATCAAACAACATAAATAATCTCATGGAAAAGCCCTAAACTTTCAACCATTTTGCAAAATAATCCCCTTATTAGCTAGATTAAGCTTTAGGGGTTCTAAAAGTACAAAAATCATCAAAAATGGACATCAAAATCACTTGTGATGGTGATAAGTTGTTGGAATTTTTGACCTTCAAAACCCTTATTTTGCTGAACATTTCGGTGGAGAAGAAGGGAAGAATGAAGGTGATGAAGCTTTTGTTTATTTTATTATTATTCTAGTCAAAATTAGCTACCAACCACACCTATTTTTGACCAAATAAATTTTCTTGTCTCTCTTGCTTCTCATGGCCTGCCATTCTCAACTTCAAGGGCCTAATTGCCCTTTAAAACCCCCTAGTTTTAATAGTCTAGCCAATTAATACAATTTACTAGAAATTTGCAACTTTTACCTTTTATGCGATTTAGTCCTTTTTCGCAATTGAGTTCACAATCGCGTAAATTTATTTACCAAAATTTTCATGCGTCCATATAATTATGCATCAACTCATAAAATAATATTTAAAATAATTTCTTGAATTCAGATTTGTGGTTTCAAAACTTCCAACTAGGCCAAAAATCGGTGTAACACCTCTATCCCGCTACCGTCGCCGGAATAGCTAGGGGCGTTACCGGATATTTAAAACAAAATATTCATAGCTTTCCGAATTTAAACAATATTATAAATCAATAATCATTACACCATAACATGCTATAAAAGATCAGATTAAGCTTTATTCATTTATCAGGGACTAAACTGAAACATACAAAAGATATGAAGAATCATCAGAAAAATTTCAAATTAGGGCCACACGGCCGTGTGCCTCATACGGTCGTGGCCTAAACTTAACCCTGGCCGTGGACGAGACTGCGAATCACAGCACGGTCACCAAACACACCAGTGTGTCTAGCCCGTGGGCAACACTGCCAAATACCACACGGTCACCAGACACGTCCGTGTGTCCAGTTCGTGTGCAACACTGACCAAAGTATTTCAATATGCAGGGGTCACACGGTCGAGTCACACGCCCGTGTGCTCTAACCGTGTGGCATAATGCAGGCTTGGTTTAAGCCATACATTACACCCAATAAGGGTCAAGCCAAATTCATGTCACAAGAATGCCACAATTTCAACTCAATTCAATGCCTTAAAACATACCTCAACATGATCAAACCATTCATATACACATTCATATTCAAATCTCACACATATCATTAACAAAGTTCATTACCAAACACATAATACATATTATTTCATACCACATCCAAATCTTAGCATTTCTTCACCTTGACATGTTTCAAGATGACCAAAGCAAATTAGATCATCAGACCATCATAAACTTACATAATTTGGCATCACAAACCATAGACCAAAATCAAACATAAACATACCATTTTCCATCCAATTCATATGGCATTACAAATCAACATATTCAAGCTTTATACATAAACACTCTAGCTGTAACACCCCAAACCCAGCCCAGACGTTACGGCCAAGTCTGGTGTGTCACATCAACGACGAACTAACCATGGTTCCTAGTTACTAAGATTATGGTGAGTTTTGCAAAACCCTTATTAAGGTTTAAAGAGAAAATCCTAGTTTGATTGTGAACGTCCTATCCACTACCAAATTTGAAGGGGTATTCTAATTATAAGACCTTGGATTAACCTTTTGTTACTCATTTGATACGTATGATTCATTTTGAAAACGTTGATAAATTTTAAGAAAAACTCATGCAGCTTTTTCCAAATCGTTTAAAGTAAAGTATAAATAAGTGGTTGAAACCCAAATTAAAATAATTAAAGCAGCCTTATTACAAACCCAAAACTAGAATAAAAATAATTAAAAATAAATAAGAAAATAAATAACTTAATTAAAACTAGTAATACAGTCTATGTGGCCACTCTGAATCCCTCCCAACTCCAAGTCCACCAGTCTAGGGCTCACCTGCATGGATGGAAGAAAAGGGGTAAGTTTGGAAACTCAGTGTGTAAAGACAGCCCATCCAAAGCCCAAATCAGCTCAAGCCCACTGGGCCAAAGCCCTAACCAGTCTCAGTAATAACTGGGCCGAAGCCCTATTCAGACACAGTAAACTGGGCCTTAGCCCTATTCAGTATTCAGATAGCTGGGCCTTAGCCCTTTTTAGATAACAGTACGGCCCATAGCCCATTACAGTAACAGAACAGATATCATGCATGTATGCAAAGCTCGAAGCCCATCTTATGTCCAACCACTACACACCACCCGTACCAGCCCAACACACCTGTGGGGAATAACTCGACCCACCCAGCCTAACACACCACAGTTGTAGCATGGCTGCTTAATCAGAAAAAAGTGGCCAAGCCACTAACAGAAACCAGGCAAAGCCCCTTTTCAGCAATACGAGGCAAAGCCCCTTTCAGTAAATGTGGCAATGCCACTTAGCACTTCCTCCATCAATAAACCCAGTCCCATGCAACAGATAATCATGTCATGGCATACAGTGAACAGAAACAGTAAAGCATGCATTTCAGTCAAATTTAGCCCTAGGGGTATAACAGTCATTTTGCGCCTAGGGATAAAACTATAATTTCTCACCCCTAAGGGGTATTTTAGTAATTATACCAATTTTTAGGGTTTATGCATATTTTAGTCATTAATAGTCCAACTCTCATCTCAGTAGTTTATTTAGCCCATTTTAGCAGTTTTTAGTTATTGGGCCCTAAAACCCCTAATTGGCTCTATAGTGCCATTTAGCTATTTTGGCCCGTCTAGCCCAAATTCCATAACCGGTTTAACAGATCTAACATATAAATTGCCAGAATATGCTTACCGCTCGATTTCACCCATATGGGCCTGTAAACCCATTGGGCCCGAATGCAGCCTATCGAGGCCCAAATTTACTGAAGTGCACAGAATCACGTACTCACCAACATTACCGATTCGGCTACCGAATCTTACCGCTTCCAACCGACCCACGAGCGCTTGCACGCTCGCAAGCCCATGAAATGCCAAAATTTTGGCATTTCGGCTTTTCAGCTTTTGCCGATTTAGACTACTAGAGGGTGTTCATTTACACACCTGATTTGTGAAATACTACGATGAAATCTCCCACGCGATTAACCTACAATAATTCATTACAAGATTAGACCATGAACCAAATGATAACTAATCAAAATAACCACTACCATATTCAGCCAACCCCTCCAAGGTCCTTGAATACTTACCCCTTTGCCGAAACTATGACTAAATCTAGATCTAGTCACCTAAATGGTCCTAGCCTTCCAAAGCTCATTGATCGACAGCATTTAATCTACACTAACATATATCAACACGAATAATAAGATCTATAGGGCTTGTAGCCCCAACCGACAGTCACCTTAAAGAGTTAGGGGTTTTAGCTTTTATTAACAACAAAGAAGATCACTTAACTAAACGTTCGTTGACTTGCCTTGCTAGAAAAGAGAATCCCAGTTCACTAGCCTAATCCCAGGTCTATTGTAGACCTGAACACAACACGAGAGAAATGAATAAATGAATGAAAAGAATTGGAAAATCAATGGAATTAAGAGAATGAGATTCGGTTTTGGGAGTAAAAGTAGAAGATGAAGAAGTAACGATGTAACAGAGGGATCAGAGACTTACTATGCAATAGAGAGATGGGAGACTTGCAAGTTTTGGCTTTTCAAAAGAAAAGATGGCAAGGGTTCGGCTTAAAGAGAAATTGGCAACAAAGGATTTAAGGTTTCGGGTATTTAGCTTTTAGTGTAGTCGATTAGGCTTGAGAAGAAGGAGAAGAAGAGAAGTAGGTTCGACTTTGTGGAAATAAAAGAGGAAGGAGATGAGAGAAAGAAAGAGAGGAGAGGAGAAGAGAATAGTAGATTCAGTTATGGACAAATCAGCACAAATAAAGTATGAAGGCTTAGGTTTTGGTTTCTTGCAAAAAGGAGGAGAAAGAAAAGAACCCTAAAGCACTATACCCTAATTCGGCAAGACAGAAGATTGGCTAAAAAAAATCTCGAAAACCACCCTAAAGCAATCGGCACACAAAGAACAAGTGCCGAATTTGATACCTACTACCCTAGCCAAATGCAGACTAAAGCCAAATGTCCCAAACGACAATGCTTCCCTAAGAGTCCCTCAATCGGCCATCACATGCCTCATCACAAAAATCCCGAAAAATCTTGAAAATTAGAGCGTTACAACTCTACCCCTTCAATAAATTTCAGCCTCGAAATTTACCTGATCCAAATAGGTGAGGGTATTGCTGACGCATCGCCTCTTCTGGCTCCCAAGTAGCCTCTTATCTGCCATGATTACGCCAAAGCACTTTTACCAATAGAACTAACTTTCTTCTCAACACTTTGACCTCGCGACCCAGTATTTGCACAGGCTCCTCTTCAAAAGTCAAATCAGTCTTTACCTCAATCTCTTCCACTGGTACGATATGCGAAGGATTCGACCGATACTGTCTTAGCATGGACACGTGAAAGACGTCATGAATACGATCCAACTCCGGCGGTAACTCTAGATCTTCTTCCAAGGCCCACTAAATTACGGACTCAACTTGCCCCTCTTACCAAACCTCAAGATCTTCTTCCAAGGTGAGACCTTCAAAACTACCATATCCCCTATAGAGAACTCAATTTCTTTATGCTTTAGATCAGCATACAACTTTTGCCTATCAGATGCCTCCTTTAACCGTTCTCTGATCAACTTAACCTTATTCTCAGTATCTACCACTAACTCTGGTCCAAGAACCTGTCGTTCTCCCAATTTCGTCCAACACGTAGGCGTGCGATACCTTCGCCCATAAAGTGCCTCATATGGAGCCATCTGAATACTTGCCTGATAACTGTTGTTATAAGCAAATTTCGCCAATGGCAAGTAGTCCTCCCAACTACCTCGAAAGTCGATAACACAACCCCTTAACATGTCTTCTAGAACCTGAATAACCCCTTTTGATTGACCATCTGTCTGAGGGTGAAAAGAAGTACTGAAGTCCAATCGCGTACCCAACGCCTCATGCAAATTCTGCCAGAATTGATATGTAAACCTAGGATCCCGATCAGAAATTATCGAAACTGGCACCCCATGCAGTCGTACTATCTTTGCCACATACAACTTGGCCAACTTCTGCAATGAGTAATCAGTTCGGACAGGTATGAAATGGGTAGATTTTGTTAACCTATCCATAATTACCCATACAGAGTCCTTCTTGGAGGGTGTCAATGGTAGCCCACTCACAAAGTCTATGTAACTCTCTCCCACTTCTAGAGTGGAATCTTTACTGGCTACAACAGTCCAGAAGGTCATTGATGCTCAGCTTTTACTTGCTGGCATGTTAGACACTTCCCCACAAATTTAGTCACCTCTCGCTTAAGTCCAAGCCACCGGCACAACTCCTTCAAATCTCGATACAACTTATTCCTTCTAGGATGCATGGCACAAGGTCCACCATGAGCCTCTTTCAGGATTAACTACCTCAAGTCAGTGTAACACCCTTTAACCCTCATCCGTCGCCGGAATAGGTCATTGGACATTAAATATCGAATACGACCCTCAAAACAAACACGGAATAACATATGAACCATTTTTAGATGACCAAAGTAACCGAACAAACGATACAATTATTGATCTTAATTCGAGACAACTTATGCAATTAAGAGTGACATCAACCTTATTTAATCATGTTTTCTTTTAGTTTATGCCCGATAGTGACTTACAAAAACATACAATAAGTACATGAATAAAGAACCATTTAACATCATTAGTGATTCAATAAATAAAACCACCACTAAATCGGCACCTATATGTATATTCATGTACCTTAACCGAAATGCCATCTAACTAGATCATATCACAAACATTGATTCACTTATGGGACATTTCGAATTAAAAGAAACAGCCACCTTCACATGGCTTTAATATTTACATCACCAAAATATAACTTGTTTCAAAAGAAGAGTTAAGCCTATACATGCCATTCACTAGAGTTTAGTAATTTAGGTACCGAACGTGGCTTTGATAGTAGAGATGACTTCGAGGTTGAGATTCCCGAGACCGTAGCCGATGAACAAAAATCTATAAAACAGAAGATTTAGAGCAACAGAATAAGCATTTTTATGCTTAGTAAGTTCAAGTCATAAACAAATCAATTTACTAAATTAGAGACATTTTCAATTTGTTCATTCAAAAAGAAAAGATTCCACCTTAGCCGAATGTGCCTATACAAAGTTTGTTCCTCCTTTTTATTTGAATTTACTAGTAGTCCACAAAAATACATACTCACATAATTCATAAGATCACACATAGGACAAAGAAGCCACCGGTTGTCAAAATCTCTTAAAGACCATTGTTAGCAACAAACATTACTCCTTTTGTAAGATAATTAAATAGGAAATTTTTCACTATTATGTAATTCGCGTACCTGGTTCTTTTATAATAGATGTCTCATTTACAGAGATTGATGAAATCGAATTCCTATCGTTAGCCCTACGGCTCTTCGGGATCTGCCCCGGCTTTGAACTCTAGCCCTAAGGCTCTTCGGGATTTAACCCGGCTTTGAACTCTAGCCCTAAGGCTCTTCGGGATCTGCCCCGGCTTTGAACTCTAGCCCTAAGGCTCTTCGGGATTTAACCCGGCTTTGAACTCTAGCCCTAAGGCTCTTCGGGATTTAACCCGGCTTTGAAACACAGATATACATAAATCAAATTCAGTATATGTACTTATCACCACATTAATTTCAATACATCATTCATTTGTTCATTTCACACATTACATATATCATGGCACTTTTAAGAGGTACATTCGGTCTAAAAGCATATAAGTAAAGAACATCCCAAATTTGTTTACCAAAGGCTTCATACGAAAGAGGGCTTTCGGCTTAAGTACTATTCTCTTACATATTACACATACCATAGGTTACTTAAGTCAATGAATCATCTTCATGGGTAGTCAAAGCATATGCCATGTTAATTCGACTTACAAGAAAGAATTTTACTACTCAAACTTACCTCTAAATTTTTTTTCGGTAATATTACGAGTCGGTTATTCCGTCACCTTAGCTTTCCCCTTATCCGATGCCGTTCCTCTATGTTCTTGAGCTTTAATAAGAAGAACAAAATTAAATTTCATTAACCATTCTTCCCCCATACTTGAGCAAGACAAGGGATAGAAATAAAATCTCTTTATTATACATACACACATATACGTGCACCCTTATTCTGCCCAAGATGAAATTAAATTACAAGTCATATAGATGACTATAGATTTAGGGCAAGTACTTAGAGCTTTTTAACCAGCTCAACACATAATACTTAGTAATCATTATGGAGAATATGTCATATACAAAACGATGAAATCACGAGTCATCGCCCATTTCTATTAATATACGTAACAATCATACATTTGAACAAATCCCTATTCGGCTAGGCTCAAGCACTTAAGACAAATCTTTAAAAATTTTCATGATAGCTCTTGTTATGTGCACCCTAATATAAACTTAAACATCCCCATAACACATTCGATACCAGCACTTAGTGCTTCTACTAGATTATTTGTTCATTGATCACCTTCGGTACATGGTAGATTTATATCTACCTCAAATCTTACAACTAAGTTATACATACTTTATTAACTTGTTTGGCCATGATCAAACTAATTTAACAACACCTAAAAGTCCAAAACCGAATGTTTATTAAGCTCTTTCTTATTTCTAGATTTGTCAAACACATATATACAATTACCAAAACTTTTAACTCAATTCATATAACCACAAGCTTATTTCTAAAATCATCTAAGGCATGTTCGGCTAATATAGAATAACATTAGCATTTATAACCGAAACATCAACTAAATTCACTTTTGGAAATCTCAACATTTAACAAATAAAGCTAATCTCCTTGAGGATTCATGAATTATCCAAAATGGCCGAATACCATTAAAATTCTAAAATCATATCTTATCCACTTTAAAAATTAAATTTGCAATTCACATATCACTATGACCAAATTAAATTCATTAAGCATTAACCTTTCATGCAATTCTTTCATGAATTTCATAAAAAAAAACCGAAAGTAGACACTCAATTCAAAACACAACAAAACAAAAACAAATTTTTCAAGCTCATTCACATATACAACCATTTCCCCTCTAAAATCATCAAAACTTTAATCCTCCTTTTCTTACAATCCATGACTAGACCGAATGCTCTTAAACACCTCCCCTCTTCAATTTAACAAAATGACCGAACACACCCACCATGAAATTTCAAGCTTTAAAACATGGGTAAGGTAGACCATGTAACAACCATCTAAAATTTCATGCAAAAATTTGAAATTTCCATTCAAACATACCTCAATTCATAAGAAAGCCATGACCGAAAATGCTTGAGTTTTTCCCCCACTTTTTCTCCTTTAGCTCACGGCAAGAACAACCAAAAACATTACCCAAAAATTTCTTTCTTTTGTTTTTAAGTTCCTTATTTAATCACTAAAAGTCTAGTCATTATTCCACTCACTAAAATAAAAAAATAAATAAAATGAACAACCAATAGCTTCAATTGCATGGCCGGCCACTTATCACTAAAAGGGAAAATTTGCATGCAAGCCCAATTTTTTTTAGCCTTGAATTCTTTAGTCACTTAAATTTATCTAGTAAAGTTTCAAATTTTCACACGCAAGTCCTTATCCCTAATTCCACATTCAAAAAGACAATTCAAACATTCAAAATTTCACACAACAATAATTTATCCCACAAGTTAAACACAGAATATTATACTCAAACATTTTTGTGATTCGGTTTAGCAGTTTCGAAACCACTTCCCGACTTGGGTCGAAGTAGGGCTGTCACAACTCTCCCCCCTATAGGGATTTTCATCCCCGAAAATCTTACCCGAAAATAAGTTGGATATCGTTCTTTCATAACATTTTCGGATTCCCAAGTAGCTTCTTCGATCCCATGCTTTAGCCACAACACTTTTACTAACGGGACTCTTTTGTTTCGTAATTCTTTAACCTCTCGAGCTAAAATACGGATAGGTTCTTCCTCATAGCTCAAATCAGACTGAATTTCAATTTCTGACGGACTAATCACATGCGAAGGGTCGGATCTATAGCGACGGAGCATCGATACGTGAAAGACGTCGTGGATCTTTTCAAGTTCTGGGGGCAGAGTTAGTCGATAAGCAACCGGCCCAATACGTTCTGAAACTTCATACGGTCCAATGAATCTTGGACTCAACTTGCCTTTTCGACCAAAGCGGAATATTTTTTTCCACGGTGAAACTTTCAGAAACACCTTATCACCAACTTGGTACTCGATGTCTTTACGCTTTAAGTCCGCATACGATTTCTGACGATCGGATGCTATTTTCAAACTGTCACGAATTATCCTCACTTTCTGCTCCGCTTCTCTAATTAAATCAACTCCGAGAATCTTATTCTCACTAAGCTCGGTCCAGAATAGAGGAGTACGGCATTTACGACCGTAAAGAGCTTCGTAAGGTGCCATCTGAATACTTGTCTGAAAGCTATTATTATACGCGAACTCAGCCAAGGGTAAATATCTTTCCCATGAACCGCTTAACTCAAGAATGCAACATCTCAACATATCCTCGAGTATCTGAATAACCCGTTCAGATTGACCGTCCGTTTGCGGATGGAAAGCTGTGCTGAAATGAAGTTTAGTACCCAAAGCTTCTTGCAGCTTCCTCCAAAATCTAGAAGTAAATCGAGGGTCTCGATCAGAAACAATAGAAGTCGGCACCCCATGTAATCGCACAATCTGAAAAACATATAATTCTGCTAACTTATCAAGTGAAAAGTCAGTGCGAACTGGGATAAAATGGGCTGATTTCGTTAATCGATCAACAACAACCCAAATGGAGTCCTTTTTACTTGGCGTCAACAGTAAACCCGACACAAAATCCATTGTAACGCGATCCCATTTCCACTTGGGTATCAAAATCGGCTGAAGTAATCCCGACGGCACCTGATGTTCCGCTTTTACTTGCTGACATACTAAGCATTTAGATACAAAATCAGAGATGTCTCGCTTCATGCCATGCCACCAATACTGTCGCTTCAGATCATTGTACATTTTCGTACTGCCCGGATGGACCGACATTCGGCTACTATGGGCTTCATTCAAAATCATCGAAACTAGCTCAGACTTTTTCGGAACACACAATCGGTCTTTAAATCTCAAACAATCATTTCCATCGACCCGAAATGCTGAATCCACATTTGACTCACACTGAACTCGTTTGGCAATTAAGTCGTCGTCGGCTTTCTGAGCCTCACAAATCTGTTGAAGTAGCATAGGTCTTGCTACCAATTCGGCAATCAACACATCATCTCTTAACATCGTTAGCCTCACATTCATAGCTCGCAAGGAAAATAAGGATTTTCGACTAAGAGCGTCAGCAACGACATTAGCTTTCCCCGGGTGATAATCAATAACAAGCTCATAATCTTTTAGCAATTCTAGCCACCGCCTTTGTCTCAAATTCAAATCTTTTTGAGACATCAAATACTTGAGACTTTTGTGATCGGAGAAGATGTGACATTTTTCACTGAACAGATAGTGTCGCCAAATCTTCAAAGTGAAAACAATGGCCGCTAATTCAAGGTCATGCATCGGATAATTTCGCTCGTGAGGCTTCAACTGTCTCGAAGCATAAGCAATAACCTAGCCTTCTTGCATCAAAACGCAGCCTAAACCGTTCAAAGATGCATCACTATAAACTACAAATTCCTTACCGGTTTCCGGCTGAACCAACACAGGCGCTTCCGTCAAAAGGGTTTTCAGCTGGTCGAAGCTTTGCTGACACTTATCCGACCACTCGAACTTGATATCTTTTTGCAGCAGTCTCATCAATGGAGTCGCAATCATCGAAAAACCCTTGACGAAACGTCGGTAATAACCAGTAAGTCCTAAAAAGCTTCGAACTTCAGTAATGTTTTTAGGGGGTTTCCAGTCGAGGATAGCTGAAATTTTGTTCGGATCAACTCGAATACCCGAAGCAGATACTATATGGCCCAAGAAGCCGACTTCATGCAACCAAAATTCGCACTTACTGAACTTCGCGTACAATTGGTTATCCCGTAAAGTCTGAAGTACCAGCCTCAAATGCTCGGTATGCTCTGACTCATCATGAGAATAGATCAAAATATCGTCGATGAACACTACTACGAAGCGGTCCAAAAACGGCCTAAATACCCGATTCATCAAATCCATGAATACTGCGGGGGCATTGGTGAGTCCAAACGGCATTACTAAAAACTCATAGTGACCGTATCTCGTTCTGAATGCCGTCTTCGGTACGTCAGAATCTCTAACTCTCAACTGATAATAGCCGGATCGCAATTCAATCTTCGAAAATACTGAGGCTCCTCTCAACTGATCGAGCAAGTCATCAATTCGGGGCAACGGATACTTATTCTTTATCGTGGCTTTATTCAGCTGTCGATAATCGATGCACATTCTCATAGTCCCGTCTTTCTTTTTCACGAACAAAGCCGGTGCACCCCAAGGAGAAAAACTAGGTCGCGCAAAACCTCTATCTGTCAGCTCTTGCAGCTGAGATTTTAATTCCTTTAGTTCGGTAGGTGCCATACGATACGGGGCAATCGAAATCGGCGTCGTACCTGGGATCAATTCTATACCGAACTCGACCTCTCTTACAGGCGGCAATCCCGGTAATTCTTCGGGAAAGACATCTGAAAACTCGCAGACTACGGGCACCGTCCCAAGTTCTCGGTCGAAACCTTTGTTATCTAGCACATAGGCCAAATATGCTTCATAACCCTTCCTCACGTATTTCTGAGCTGACATGGTTGTAATTATTACAGGTGGCCCACTTAGATCAATGGACTCGATTCGGAT
This sequence comes from Gossypium stocksii, assembly GCA_020496765.1. NCBI lineage: Eukaryota > Viridiplantae > Streptophyta > Magnoliopsida > Malvales > Malvaceae > Gossypium > Gossypium stocksii. The sequence continues at coordinate 41,665,038 of CM035623.1, forward strand.
TATTTCATTATTCGAACATCGCAAATCGATAGTTTTCCATTTACAATTTACTATCGCGTCATGAACGGTCAACCAGTCCATTCCGAGAATAATGTCAAATTCGTCGAATGGTAGAAGCATCAAGTCAGCCGGAAAACAAAAATCTCGAACCATTAACGGACATTTCTTGCATACTTTATCAATCAGCACACAACGGCCCAAAGGGTTCGACACTCGAATTACAAATTCAGTAGACTCAACAGGAAGAGTCTTACTGGAGGCTAAAGTTTCACATACATACGAATGGGTTGAACCAGGATCAATCAGAGCAATAACATCAGTGTTAAAAAGTGTGAAAGTACCAGTAATAACATCCGGAGAAGAAGCTTCCTCACGGGCACGGATAGCGTATGCTCTGGCAGGTGCACGAGCCTCGGATCTAACCGCAGTGTCTCTAGTCCCTCTCTGACTGCCGCTAACATTTCCACCCCGCCGTGGCGGTCTACCCCGTGAAGCTGCACCACTAGGTCTCTGAGTCAGATCGGGAGTGCGTTCATCATTTCTCGGACAATCTTTAATAAAATGGTCGGCAGAACCACATCTGAAACAAGAGCGGTCACGATGCCTACAACTACCCGGGTGCCATTTACCACAATAGTTGCAATCCAGCCTTTCCCGACGTTCATTTTCGACACTGGCAATAGAAGTGGTCCTCGAACTAGCGGGAGGTCGAGAACGTTCATATCTAGTAAAGCTCGATGCATTTTTAGATCGGCCCATGTCATCTCTAGTCTTATTGGACGATTGCTGAACAGATTTCCCCGCGGACCTCTTACGGAACTCTCTATCTCCACCTTCGGCTTTTCTTTTCTCATTACTGAGTTCTTCAGCTTTACAAGCTCGCTCGACTAGCACTACAAACTCCTTAATTTCTAGAATCCCCACCAGTAATCTGATATCTTCATTTAACCCATCCTCAAAACGCTTACACATGATGGCTTCAGAGGATACACATTCGCGGGCATAGCGGCTGAGGCGTACAAACTCTCTCTCGTACTCGGCCACTGACATCTGACCTTGTTTGAGTTCAAGAAATTCCTTCCGTTTTTGATCGATGAATCTCTGGCTGATGTATTTCTTACGGAACTCGGTTTGGAAGAATTCCCAATTGACCCGTTCCTTCGGAACAACAGAAACCAGAGTACACCACCAGTAGTAGGCAGCGTCACGTAACAGAGACACCGCACATTTAAGGCACTCCTCGGGTGTGCAGGACAGTTCATCGAATACTCAGATGGTATTGTCGAGCCAAAACTCGGCCCGCTCGGCATCATCACTAGGGGTAGCCCGGAACTCTTCAGCCCCATATTTTCTAATTTTGTCAACAGGGGGCCTACTCGATCTCATTGGATCAGCCACAGGAGGAGTCGTGAAAGTCGGAAAGGGAGTATTCGGGGGCGGAGGTTGCGGAACAGCTGGATTTGATCTAGCGAATTGAGCGAACCAGTCACTGATCATTGCATAAAAAGCTGGTCTAATGTCATCATCTCGATGACCAATATTTGGCTGAGAGTCTGGTGGCGCTGTCCCTTGCGCGGGCGCAGGAGCTACACTCTCTACATCATCCGCTACGGTTCGGTCAGGTTCGGGATCCATTCTATACCAAGAAGCACATTTCAGATATCAGAAGTCATCTCACTATCAAAATGACACTAATTGGCATGTATAGCTAGACTCATACTTACTACGGTAGTCCGAGAATCGACTAAACCGTAGCTCTGATACCAATAAAATGTAACACCCTTTAACCCTCATCCGTCGCCGGAATAGGTCATTGGACATTAAATATCGAATACGACCCTCAAAACAAACACGGAATAACATATGAACCATTTTCAGATGACCAAAGTAACCGAACAAATGATACAATTATTGATCTTAATTCGAGACAACTTATGCAATTAAGAGTGACATCAACCTTATTTAATCATGTTTTCTTTTAGTTTATGCCTGATAGTGACTTACAAAAACATACAATAAGTATATGAATAAAGAACCATTTAACATCATTAGTGATTCAATAAATAAAACCACCACTAAATCGGCACCTATATGTATATTCATGTACCTTAACCGAAATGCCATCTAACTAGATCATATCACAAACGTTGATTCACTTATGGGACATTTCGAATTAAAAGAAACAGCCACCTTCACATGGCTTTAATATTTACATCACCAAAATATAACTTGTTTCAAAAGAAGAGTTAAGCCTATACATGCCATTCACTAGAGTTTAGTAATTTAGGTACCGAATGTGGCTTTGATAGTAGAGATGACTTCGAGGTTGAGATTCCCGAGACCGTAGCCGATGAACAAAAATCTATAAAACAGAAGATTTAGAGCAACAGAATAAGCATTTTTATGCTTAGTAAGTTCAAGTCATAAACAAATCAATTTACTAAATTAGAGACATTTTCAATTTGTTCATTCAAAAAGAAAAGATTCCACCTTAGCCGAATGTGCCTATACAAAGTTTGTTCCTCCTTTTTATTCGAATTTACTAGTAGTCCACAAAAATACATACTCACATAATTCATAAGATCACACATAGGACAAAGAAGCCACCGGTTGTCAAAATCTCTTAAAGACCATTGTTAGCAACAAACATTACTCCTTTTGTAAGATAATTAAATAGGAAATTTTTCACTATTATGTAATTCGCGTACCTGGTTCTTTTATAATAGATGTCTCATTTACAGAGATTGATGAAATCGAATTCCTATCGTTAGCCCTACGGCTCTTCGGGATCTGCCCCGGCTTTGAACTCTAGCCCTAAGGCTCTTCGGGATTTAACCCGGCTTTGAACTCTAGCCCTAAGGCTCTTCGGGATCTGCCCCGGCTTTGAACTCTAGCCCTAAGGCTCTTCGGGATTTAACCCGGCTTTGAACTCTAGCCCTAAGGCTCTTCGGGATCTGTCCCGGCTTTGAACTCTAGCCCTAAGGCTCTTCGGGATTTAACCCGGCTTTGAACTCTAGCCCTAAGGCTCTTCGGGATTTAACCCGGCTTTGAAACACAGATATACATAAATCAAATTCAGTATATGTACTTATCACCACATTAATTTCAATACATCATTCATTTGTTCATTTCACACATTACATATATCATGGCACTTTTAAGAGGTACATTCGGTCTAAAAGCATATAAGTAAAGAACATCCCAAATTTGTTTACCAAAGGCTTCATACGAAAGAGGGCTTTCGGCTTGAGTACTATTCTCTTACATATTACACATACCATAGGTTACTTAAGTCAATGAATCATCTTCATGGGTAGTCAAAGCATATGCCATGTTAATTCGACTTACAAGAAAGAATTTTACTACTCAAACTTACCTCTAAATTTTTTTTTTCGGTAATATTACGAGTCGGTTATTCCGTCACCTTAGCTTTCCCTTTATCCGATGCCGTTCCTCTATGTTCTTGAGCTTTAATAAGAAGAACAAAATTAAATTTCATTAACCATTCTTCCCCCATACTTGAGCAAGACAAGGGATAGAAATAAAATCTCTTTATTATACATACACACATATACGTGCACCCTTATTCTGCCCAAGATGAAATTAAATTACAAGTCACATAGATGACTATAGATTTAGGGCAAGTACTTAGAGCTTTTTAACCAGCTCAACACATAATACTTAGTAATCATTATGGAGAATATGTCATATACAAAACGATGAAATCACGAGTCATCGCCCATTTCTATTAATATACGTAACAATCATATGTTTGAACAAATCCCTATTCGGCTAGGCTCAAGCACTTGAGACAAACCTTTAAAAATTTTCATGATAGCTCTTGTTATGTGCACCCTAATATAAACTTAAACATCCCCATAACACATTCGATACCAGCATTTAGTGCTTCTACTAGATTATTTGTTCATTGATCACCTTCGGTACATGGTAGATTTATATCTACCTCAAATCTTACAACTAAGTTATACATACTTTATTAACTTGTTTGGCCATGATCAAACTAATTTAACAACACCTAAAAGTCCAAAACCGAATGTTTATTAAGCTCTTTCTTATTTCTAGATTTGTCAAACACATATATACAATTACCAAAACTTTTAACTCAATTCATATAACCACAAGCTTATTTCTAAAATCATCTAAGGCATGTTCGGCTAATATAGAATAACATTAGCATTTATAACCGAAACATCAACTAAATTCACTTTTGGAAATCTCAACATTTAACAAATAAAGCTAATCTCCTTGAGGATTCATGAATTATCCAAAATGGCCGAATACCATTAAAATTCTAAAATCATATCTTATCCACTTTAAAAATTAAATTAGCGATTCACATATCACTATGACCAAATTAAATTCATTAAGCATTAACCTTTCATGCAATTCTTTCATGAATTTCATAAAAAAAACCGAAAGTAGACACTCAATTCAAAACACAACAAAACAAAAACAAATTTTTCAAGCTCATTCACATATACAACCATTTCCCCTCTAAAATCATCAAAACTTTAATCCTCCTTTTCTTACAATCCATGACTAGACCGAATGCTCTTAAACACCTCCCCTCTTCAATTTAACAAAATGACCGAACACACCCACCATGAAATTTCAAGCTTTAAAACATGGGTAAGGTAGACCATGTAACAACCATCTAAAATTTCATGCAAAAATTTGAAATTTCCATTCAAACATACCTCAATTCATAAGAAAGCCATGACCGAAAATGCTTGAGTTTTTCCCCCACTTTTTCTCCTTTAGCTCACGGCAAGAACAACCAAAAACATTACCCAAAAATTTCTTTCTTTTGTTTTTAAGTTCCTTATTTAATCACTAAAAGTCTAGTCATTATTCCACTCACTAAAATTAAAAAAATAAATAAAATGAACAACCAATAGCTTCAATTGCATGGCCGGCCACTTATCACTAAAAGGGAAAATTTGCATGCAAGCCCAATTTTTTTTAGCTTTGAATTCTTTAGTCACTTAAATTTATCTAGTAAAGTTTCAAATTTTCACACGCAAGTCCTTATCCCTAATTCCACATTCAAAAAGACAATTCAAACATTCAAAATTTCACACAACAATAATTTATCCCACAAGTTAAACACAGAATATTATACTCAAACATTTTTGTGATTCGGTTTAGCGGTTTCGAAACCACTTCCCGACTTGGGTCGAAGTAGGGCTGTCACAGTCAGAGTCCTTCAGAATATAAACTCTTCCACGAAAGCACAGTACTCCATCAGTATTCAGTCCAAAATTTGAATTCTCCTCATTCTCAGCTTGCTGAAACTGAGGAACTAACGACTCATCCTTTAACTGCTTCTCTTTAATCTGCTCAGTCCAAGTTGGTCTCACTTGCAACTCGGCTAGCAAGCTTCCATCGTCATATAGAGTCAAACGAGCAAACATCACTCTCAACTCAGCTACAGCCCTTCGGCTCAGTACATCAGCCACCACGTTTGCCTTGCCTAGGTTGTACTCAATCGAACAGTCGTAATCCTTAAGCAACTCTATCCATCTCCGTTGCCTAAGATGCAACTCCTCCTGAGTCAACAAATACTTGAGACTCTTATGGTCTGTGTATATAATACACTTTTCTCCATACAGATAGTGTCTTTAGATTTTTAACACGAAAATCACTGCTGCTAACTCCAAATCATGCGTAGGGTAATTCGCTTCGTGAGGCTTAAGCTGTCGCGAAGCATAAGCGACCACCTTACCTTCTTACATCAGTACAAAGCCTAGTCCCACGTGCGATGCATCACTGTACATAGTGAAATCCTTCCCAGACTCTGGCTGAATCAAAACTGGCACCTCAGTCAAAACCTTTTTCAACTTATCAAAGGCTTCTTACTGATTCTCAGTCCATACAAAAGGTACTCCTTTCCTCAGCAGTTTCGTCAATGGTGCAGCAATCAGAGAGAATCCCTCTACAAATCTTCTGTAGTACCCTACCAAACCTAGAAAACTCTGAATTTTTGATACCGACTTTGGTGGCTTCCAATCCAGAACTGCCTTAATATTTCGAGGATCCACCCTAATCCCCTCAGTAGAGACAACATGACCTAGAAAAGTCTCTTCTCGCAACCAAAATTCACACTTACTAAATTTTGCATAGAGTTGCTTCTCTCTTAACACTTACAAAATAATAAGGAGATGCTCATCATGCTTCTCCTCAGTTTCCGAATACACCAGAATATCGTCGATAAAAATAACTACGAATCGATCCAAGTAAGGTTGGAACACTCGATTCATCAGATCCATGAATGCTGCAGGTGCATTTGTCAATCCAAATGGCATAACCAGAAACTCGTAATGACCATACCGAGTTCTGAATGCTGTTTTATGAATATCCACTTCCTTGACCCTTAACTAATGATATCCAGACCGAAGATTGATTTTGGAAAATACTGAAGCTCCTCTAAGCTAGTCAAACAGATCGTCGATCCTAGGTAGAGGGTACTTATTCTTTATCGTCAGTTTGTTCAACTGGCGATAATCGATGTACATATGCATCGTCCCATCTTTCTTCTTCACAAACAGCACTGGTGCTCCCCATGGGGACACACTCGGTCTAATAAAACCTCTATCCAGTAACTCTTGGATTTGTGCCTTAAATTCCACCAACTCCTTTGGTGCCATCCTATAGGGTGCGATGGACAGTAGAGCCGTTCCAGGCAGCAAATCAATTCCAAACTCAACTTCTCGGTTCGGAGGTAATCCAGGAAGCTCCTTAGGAAAAACATCTCGAAACTCCTTAACAGTTCTAACCATCTCCACAGTCAAATTCTCAGTCTCAGTCTGACTTACAAAAGCCAAGTACGCCTCGCAACCTTTACGAATTACCTTTTCAGCCCTTAAGGCCGAAACAACATTGGACAAGTAGTCCCTTCGCTCCTCAATAACATTACCTCCTCATCCTTGGTAACCCTTAACACCATCTTCTTGGCCGCACAATCCAGAGTCACCTTATGCTTAGTTAACCAGTCCATCCCCAAGATAAGATCGAACTTTCCGAATGGTAGCTCTATCAAGTCTCTAGAGAAAATCCTACCTTGAGTCTCTAAAGGCACCTCTCTAAAGAGTTTATCTACCCTAACTGAATGACCCAGTGGACTTATACAGTTACCCCACTCATAGTTTCCTCAGAGTGCACACCCAACGACCCAGAAATGTCACATGCAGCATACGAATGTGTTGAGCCCACATCAATCAAAGCAGTGTAGGGCACGCTAGAGATAAAAAACATACTAGTTATGACGTCAGGTGCATCACCCTCTTCTCAGCGTCGAGTAGCATATACCAATACTGGCTGGCAAGCCTCAGCATTTCCAGCACCCCTGCCAGGTGCTCCATGTCCATGACCATTTCCATTGCCGCCTCTATCTTGACCACGTCCTCTAGGCAGTAGTGGTCTACCTCGCACTGGTTGAACAACCCTCTGTTCAGCAACTTGAGCCTGAGCTGGCCTCTATGGACAATCCTTAACTTTGTACTCCTTGGACCCGCATCGAAAGCAAACCCCAGTATGCTTCCAGTATTCTCCCAGATGCACTCTACCATAGTCCCCACAAGCCTGTGGTCTAACCGCATTCACTGGAACTGCTCAAACCAGTTCCTCCACTCTAGCTCTCTTAGCATTTCTGTTTGCAGCACCAAAGGGTCCAGAATCCCTCCTGAATCGGTTATGATCCTTATCATGGTTCTGCCGTTCAATTCAGTTCACTTTCTCAGCTATCTTAGCCGTCTCCACTAATACAGCAAAATTGCGCTCCCTCTGCGGAGCTATCAGCACCCTTAGCTCAACCCTGAGGCCATCCTCAAAATGAATGCTACACTTGTACTCAGTAGCAACTATACCACTGGCATACCGACTCAACCTCAGAAATTCAGCCTCATATTTAGCTATAGACTTATTGCCCTGGGTCAGGTTCATAAATTCTTTCCTACGCGAATCCACACAACTACTCTGACGTACTGGGTCAGGTTCCTAAATTCTTTCCTACGCGAATCCACATAACTGCTCTGACGTACTTTCCCTTGAAAGTCTTCTTAAACAGTTCCCAGGTTACCTGCTCAGCTGGGGTACCCTCCTTCACAGTGATCCACCACTGATATGCCTCGTCTCGCAGCAGAGACACAGCTCCTTTCAGCTTTTGCTCCACTGAGCAATCCAAGTTGTCCATAATCCGTTTCGTAGCTTCCCGCCAATACTCGGCTACATTTGGGGCTACTCCAGATATGCCCCTGAAGACCTCCACTCCATTAGCCAGGAGTCGCTCAGAAATGGATCCCTTATTCATAGTTCCAGTGCTCGCCCCAACGACCCTCTCTAAAACCCTTAGCATGGCCTGGGACAGAGCGTCATCCCCTGCATCCCGATCATATAATCCAATCTCAGTCGCTGGCAGAGCTCGCACCTCATTAGTTGGCATATGTCCGGAAGACGAAGATCCAGCTTGCACACTACCTCGGCCACGTCCACGGCCTCATCCACGAGCAGCCCTCGTACTCATATCGTCTTATCTGATTACGTATTTTATGACATTAGTTTAATATTTTAGTTTGTTTATTACAAAATGACTTATGTACAGATAAAGTTTCAGAGTTTGTATTCGCGAAATCGTTACCTAGCTACAGTCTCAGTCTTTTAGGGTTTAGTTTCCCTATAGTCTCAGTCTTACAGTTTTTAGTACTACCCTATCTACAGTATCAGAATAGGGTCTTAGTTCTATCTATAGTAATGTCTCAGTACAGTACAGTATAAGAAACAGAAATACTTACAGACTTGGTGCCAGGGATTCAGTGTTCCACTTCTTCAGATACTAGATTTCAGAAAGCCCAATTTAGTAAAACTTTTGAAGTAAAACCTTTAATAAATATATTCAAAGGAAAATAAGTTTGCAAAGGGTTTTCTTAAAAATTTTCCAAAACTGATTCCACAATACTCTTCTTGGGCCTTGATATTAAAATTTTTGAAAACTTTTTAGACCCGATCCACGACCGAGTTGTTGCAACTTGGCTCTGATACCACTAAATGTAACACCTCAAACCCGGCCTAGACGTTACGACCAAGTCTGGTGTGTCACATCAATGACGAACTAACCATGGTTCTTAGTTACTAAGATTAAAGTGAGTTTTACAAAACTCTTATTAAGGTTTAAAGAGAAAATCTTGGTTTGATTATGAACGTCCTATCCACTGCTAAATTTTAAGGGGTATTCTAATTATAAGACCTTGGATTAAACTTTTGTTACTCATTTGATACGTATGATTCATTTTGAAAATGTTGATAAATTTTAAGAAAAACTCGCGCATCTTTTTCCAAATCGTTTAAAGTAAAGTATATAAAAGTGATTGAAACCCAAATTAAAATAATTAAAGCGGTCTTATTACAAACCCAAAATCGGAATAAAAATAATTGAAAATAAATAAGAAAATAAATAACTTAATTAAACCTAGTAATGCAGTCTATGTGGCCACTCTGAATCCCTCCTAGCTCCAAGTCCACCAGTCTAGGGCTCACCTGCATGGATGGAAGAAAATGGGTGAGTTTGGAAACTCAGTGTGTAAAGACAGCCCATCCAAAGCCCAAATCAGCTCAAGCCCACTGGGTCTGAGCCCTAACCAGTCTCAATAATAACTGGGCCGAAGCCCTATTCAGACACAGTAAACTGGGCCTTAGCCCTATTTAGTATTCAGATAGTTGGGCCTTAGCCCTTTTCAGATAACAATACGGCCCATAGGCCCATTACAGTAACAGAACAGATATCATGCATGTATGCAAAGCCCAAAACTGATCTTATGCCCAATCGCTACACACCACCTGTACCAGCCCAACACGCCTGTGGGGAATAACTTGAACCACCCAGTCCAACATACCACAGTCGCAGCATGGCTGCTTAATCAGAAAATGTGGCCAAGCCACTAACAGTAAACGAGGCAAAGCCCCTTTTAGTAAACGTGGCAATGCTACTTAGCACTTCCTCCATCAATAAACCCAGTCCCCTGCAACAGATAATCATGTTATGGCATAAAGTGAACAGAAACAGTAAAGCATGCATTTTAATCAAATTTAGCCCTAGGGGTATAACAGTCATTTTGCGCCTAAGGGTAAAACTATAATTTCTCACCCCTACGGGGTATTTCAGTAATTATACCAATTTTTAGGGTTTTATGCATATTTCAGTCATTAATAGTCAAACTTTCATCTCAATAGTTTATTTAGCCCATTTTAGCAGTTTTTAATTATTAGGCCTTCAAACCCCTAATGGGCCTTATAGTGTCATTTAGCTATTTTGGCCCGTCTAGCCCAAATTCCATAACCGGTTTAATAGATCTAACATACAAATTGCCAGAATATGCTTACCGCTCGATTTCACCCATATGAGCCCGTAACCCATTAGGCTCGAATTTAGCCCATCGGGGCCCAAATTTACTAAAGTGCACAAAATCGCGCACTCACCAACATTACTGATTTGGCTACTGAATCTTATCACTTCCAACTGACCCACAAGTGCTCGCACGCTCGCAAGCCCAAGAAATGTCAAAATTTTGGCATTTTGGCTTTTCGGCTTTTGACGATTTAGACTACTAGAAGGTGTTCGTTTACACACCTGATTTGCGAAATACTACGATAAAATCTCCCACGTGATTAACCTACAGTCGTTCATTACGAGATTAGACCATGAACCAAATGATAACTAATCGAAATAACCACTACCACATTCGGCAACCCCTCCAAGGCCCTTGAATACTTACCTCTTTGCCGAAACTATGACTAGATCTACATCTAGTAACCCAAATGGTCCTAGCCTTCCAAAGCTCCTTGATCGACAGCATTTAATCTACACTAACACATATCAACACAAATAATAAGATCTATAGGGCTTGTAGCCCTACTTGACAGTCACCTTAAAGAGTTAAGGGTTTTGGCTTTTATTAACAACAAAGAAGATCACTTACCTAAACGTTTGTTGACTTGCCTTGCTAGAAGAGAGAATCTCAGTTCACTAGCCTAATCCCAGGTCTATTGTAGATCTGAACACAACATGAGGGAAAGAAATAAATGAATGAAAAGAATTAGAAAATCAACGGAATTAAGAGAATGAGATTCGATTTTTTTGAGTGAAAGTAGAAGATGAAGAAGTAATGATGTAACAGAGGGATGAGAGACTTACTATGCGACAGAGAGATGGGAGACTCGCAAGTTTTGGCTTTTCAACAGAAAAGATGGCAAGGGTTCAGCTTAAAGAGAAATCGGTAACAAAGGATTTAAGGTTTCAGGTATTCGGCTTTCAGTGTAGTCGATTAGGCTTGAGAAGAAGGAGAAGAAGAGAAGTAGGTTCGGTTTTATGGAAATCAAAGAGGAAGGAGATGAGAGAAAGAAAGAGAGGAGAGGAGAAGAGAAGAGTAGATTCGGTTATGGACAAATTGGCACAAAGAAAGTATGAAGGCTTAGGTTTTGGTTTCTTGCAAAAAAGAGGAGAAAGAAAAGAACCCTAAGGCACTATACCCTAATTCAGCAAGACAGAAGAGAGGCCAAAAAAATCCCGAAAACCACCTTAAAGCAATCGGCACACAAAGAACAAGTGCCAAATTTGATACCAACTGGATGCACAGTAAAGTCGAATGTCCCAAACGGCAATGCTTTCCTAATAGTCCCTCAGTCGGCCATCACATGCCTCATCACAAAAATCCTGAAAAATCTCAAAAATCAGAGCGTTACACTAGCCTATACATGCCATACTTAAACTTTGTACATTCAAAAGGTATGAAGAATCATCAAAAAATTTTAAATTAGGGCCACACGGTCGTGTGCCTAGGCAGTGTGCCTCACACGGTTGTGCCTTAAACTTAACCCTGGCCGTGGACGACACTGCCAATCACAGCACAGTCACCGGACACGCCCGTGTGCTTAGCCTGTGGACAACACTGCCAAATACCACACGGTCACCAGACACGCCCGTGTGTCCAGCCCGTGTGCAACATTGACCAAAGTATTTCAATATGCAGGAGTCACACGGTCGAGTCACACGCCCGTGTGCTCTAAACGTGTGGCACAATGCAGGCTTGGTTTAAGCCATACATTACACCCAATAAGGGTCAAACCTACAAGCCAAATTCATGTCACAAGAATGCCACAATTTCAACTCAATTCAATGCCTTGAAACATACCTCAACATGATCAAACCATGCATATACACATTCATATTTAAATCTCACACAAACATGTCTTTATCATTAACAAAGTTCATGACCAAACACATAATACATATCTATTTCATACCATATCCAAATCTTACCATTTCTTCACCTTGACATGTTTCAAGACGACCAAAGGAAATTAGATCATAAGACCAGCATAAACTTACATAATTTGGCAACACAAACCATAGACCAAAATCAACACAAACATACCATTTCCCATGCAATTCACATGGCATTACAAATCAACATATTCAAGCTTTATACATAAACACTCTAGCCTATACATGTCGTACTTAAACTTTGTACATTCAAAAGGTACCAAAATTAAGCTCGATAGTGTGGTGAAGATCCTTGACTATCTCCGAGCCTTCAGTAGCTCCAATATCTCTAAAACAGTTGAAAAAATAAACAGAATAAGCTACAATGAGCTTAGTAAGCCAAATACAACCATATGCAATCCTTAAAAACATTATATTAGCAATCTCATATAGATAACTCATGAACCAGATATACTCATTTGTCATTTTCACATAGTTCACAATAGCATACCTTTCATTCTCATAAATTCAATACAGAACAGACATACCTGAGTCAGACATACATATGGTATGCATTCAATCATTCTTTGGGATTACTCTTCATATTATTCAGAAACATTACAGAATTCATATAGGCCTTTTACAATGCCGACGTCCCCGACGTGGTCTTACATGTTATTTAATGTCGATGCCACTATCCCGGACAGGGTCTTACACGAAACACATTTACGATGCTAGTGTCCCAGACACGGTCTTACACGTAATCATCTAATCAATGCCTACGTCCCAGATGAGGTCTTACATGATATCATATTACAATTACTCATTTGGAAAGGACTCGAAATAATACTTCAGGCTCTCATGGCTGTCCAAACACAGTTTATACATCAAGAATTTATAACAGGCATTAATACGACGTATATTTGTATATTGACTTACCTCGTACGGATTTAAAAAGGTTCGAGCCAATTACTCAACGATTTTGGACTTCCCTCGATCTAAATCCGTTTTTCTTTGTTCTTGATCTAAATCAATTCAAATTCAACCATTCAATTATTCATTTCATTCAATTCCATCAATCAACACAAATTTAGGGAGTGTTACATTTTAGCCCTCACATATTCTCATTTTAACAAATTAGTCCCTAATACGCAAAGACATCATATTCACAGAATTCATTTAAATACAAACTTGGGCGAATATTTGTGGCTTTCATAAAGGCCCATATAACACATTTATTTCACAATTTAATCCTTCTAAAGTCTCATTTTCACAAATTAGCCCACATAGCTCAAAATCATTAAAAATTCATGGCAAAACATGCTTATTCAACACCTATCCAATATTATTCATTCAATTTCATCAGAAAGTTCTAAATAGCATCAATGGCATCTTTCACAAAATTCATCAAAAATAAAAATTAAGACATGGGCATGGAAGATTTTGAAGCAACAATTACAAAAACATAGAAATTATCAAAAACAGATCAAATACACATGCCAAATTAGCCAAAGCAATTGTCGAACCCTAGCTTTCTTTCATCCTTTTCTTTTTGTTTGATTTTCGATGGAAGAGAACATAAAATGATCCATTTTCATGCATTTGTTTTATTATTATTAACATATAATCTAAATGACAATTTTGCCCTTTTATTAAACCATTATAAATTCACATATAATAAGGCTATAAATGTCTATTGCTCATGTAATTGGCATAATAACCACATAAGGACCTTTCAAATATAAAGCCAAATCAAATAAGTACTTTTAATAACTAACACACAGCTTTTACCTTTTACACACTTAGGTTATTTTTCATAATTAAGCATAGAAACAGACAAATCAATTCACAAAAATTTCACAGATGCAGATTCATATAACATAGGCACAGAAAATAATATCAAAATATTTTTCAAACTCGGATTTGTGGTTCTGAAACCACTTTTTGACTAGGGTCCAAATCGGGCTGTTACAATTCTCCCTCTTTAGGGATTTTTGTCCCCAAAAATCTTATCGTTAAATAGATTCAGATCTTGCTGTCTCATTGCACTTTCAGGTTCCCAGGTAGCCTCTTCCAATCCGTGACGATGCCACAGTACTTTTACTAATGGAATTCTCTTGTTTCTCAATTCTTTCATTTCTCGAGCTAGGATACAGATCGATTCTTCATCATAGGACATATCAGATTTTAATTCAATCTCAGAAGGAGATATCACATGAGACGGATTAGATCTATAACATCGAAGCATTGACACGTGAAATACATCATGTATCTTTTCTAGCTGAGGTTGCAACCTCAGTCTATAAGCAACCAACCCAATTCGTTCAATAATCTTATACGGTCCTATGAACCTCAGACTCAGTTTGCCTTTTTGCCAAACCAAAATAGTTACTTCCACGAAGACACTTTCAGAAATACTTTATCGCCAATCTCAAATTCAATATCTTTCCGTTTTAGATCCGCGTATGATTTTTGATGATCAGAAGCTGCTTCAAGACTATCTTTGATCATTTTCACTTTCTGTTCTGTTTCTTTTATCAGATCAATCCCGTATATCTTACTTTCACTTAGCTCAGACCAGTATAACGGAGTTCTACATTTTCTACCATACAAGGCTTTATACGGGGCCATTTTAATGCTCGATTGAAAACTATTATTATACGTAAATTCAATCAGAGGTAGATACTGTTCCCACGTACCTTTAAACTCCAGAATACAACATCTAAGCATGTCCTCAAGTATCTGAATGATCCGCTCAGACTGGCCGTCTGTCTGCAGGTGAAAGGCAGTACTGAAGTGTAATTTAGTACCTAAGGCTTCTTGCAACTTTTTCCAAAATCGTGAAGTAAACCTTGGATCTCTATCAGATACTATAGATAAGGGTACCGCGTGTAATCTCACAATATCAGAAATGTAAAGTTCAGCTAACTTTTAAAGTGAATAATTAGATCATACCGGAATAAAATAAGTAGACTTCGTCAATCGATCAACAATAACCCAGATTGAATCTTTCTTTTTCGGAGATAAGGGTAAACCAGAAACAAAATCCATAGTCACTCGGTACCATTTCCATTCAGGAATCATAATCGGTCGTAGCAAACCTAGGCACCTGATGTTCCGCTTTTACTTGCTGACATATTAAGCATTTCAGAACAAAATTAGAGATATCTTTTTTCATTCCTAGCCACTAGTATAACTGTTTTAAATCATTATACATTTTTGTGCTACCTGGATGTACAGAGAATTTACTACTATATGCTTCACTTAAAATCATTTAAATTAGTTCAGAATTTCTCAGAATGCAAATTCTATTCCTGAATCTCAAACAATCATCATCATCAATCCGAAATTCAGAATCAGGATCACATTGAGCTCGTTTCAATAACATTATCTACCTTCTGAGCATCAATGATTTGTTGCAAAAACAAAGGTTTCACCTTTAATTCGGCTAACACAGAAACATCATCATTGGGATCAACACTGGTATTTAAGGCACACAATGCAGATAGTGATTTCTGACTTAAAGTATCAGCAACAACATTTGCTTTACCCAGATGATAATCAATAACAAGCTCATAATCTTTTAACAGCTCTAACCATCTTCGCTATCGTAGATTCAAATCTTTTTGAGTCATCAGATCTTTCAAACTTTTATGATCTAAAAATACATGACATTTCTCTTTGAACAGGTAGTGACGCCAAATTTTCAATGCAAAAATAATGGCAGCTAACTCAAGGTCATGTGTCAGATAATTCTTCTTGTGTGGCTTTAACTATCTAGAGGCATATGCTGTAACCTTGCCTTCTTGCATCAAAAAATAGCCTAATCCATTCAATAAAGCATCACTATACACAACAAAATCCTTACCCGTTTCAAGTTGCACAAGTACAGGAGCTTCGATTAACATAGCTTTCAATTGATCAAATCTATTCTGACATTTATCAGACCATTCAAACTTTACATCTTTTTGTAGCAATCTTGTCATCGGAGTTGAAATTACTGAGAAACCCTTTACAAAGCGACAGTAATAACCAGTAAGTCCCAGAAAACTATGAACTTCAGAAACCTTTCTTGGAGGTTTCCAATCCACAATAGCTGAGATTTTATTCGAATCAACCTGGATACCAGAAGCTGATACAACATGACCCAGAAAACTAACTTCACGTAGCCAGAATTCACATTTGCTGAATTTTGCGTACAATTGCTTATCACGCAGTGTCTTAAGTACGATTCTTAAATGTTCAACATGCTCACTTTCATTCCTCGAGTAGATCTATAACACCCCTCACCTAGAACCATCGCCAGATACGAGTACGAGGTGTTACTGAACAAACACTCGCTTGATCATTTGATTCCAAAACATAATTTTCGTGTAAAATTACACATAACTTTCACATTATGGGCCTACGAGTCCCAAATGATATATTGGGTACTATCTGAGACCAAATCGGAACTTTTCAGACATTTATGAAAATTTGACTCAAAATAGTCTCACACACCCATGTGACATAGGACACGCCCGTGTAGGAAGGTCGTATCCTTCACACAGTTGAGACACACGGCCGTGTCTCTTCTTGTGTGACCGATCACTTAGGCTATTTCCTAAACCCTTAGTGTACTCTTAACTCTTCACACTCATATACTATACATAAACGTATATCATACCTTTAACTACTCCTATCTTGACCATCAAACACATGAAATATACCTAACCTCATTAAACATTTTCCACAATACATGCATAAGAATAGGCTTATAAATCCATAAACATTAAGGACCACATTTCATAACCTTATACAAATTAATGACATAAGCCAATACATTTGGCTAATTCACAAGAATTCAACTATCAAGAAATAAATCTTAATACATGCCACTCACTCAGAACCAAATAGGAATGGTTATTACTCCATCTTGACAAATTGATAGTGTGATGTTGCCTCCGACGATCTCCACCCCGAGCTAACCTGACAACACTAAAGAAATGGAAGATGGGGTGTAAGCTTTAAGGCTTAGTAAGTCAGCATATAATAATGAGCAACTTAATAGAAAACAAGTTTCCATTCCTTAGGGAGTATCCTTAAGAAAGTAAAGGATTATTTGCATAATTTCACTTTTTACTCATGTTCAGCTTATGCTATTTCCTGAGTCACAGTCACTAAATTAATTATATCTTAAGCTACAGAACTCGAAAATAAGTTCTGTCAATTTTATCTGAAACTAGACTCATATATCTTCTTTCTGTAAAATTTTCAGAATTTTTGGTTGGGCCAATTAGTACAGTTTATTCATTAAAGTTTCCCTTGTTTTGCTATTTGACAGTTCTGACCTTTCTCCACTAAAAGTCGATTATCTCACTGTACAGAAATCAGATTAGGTTATTGTTTGTTGAAAGTATACTCATTAAGGAATTCAGAAATATCAATTAAACACCATAACCATTTTTATAAAATTTCTAGTGATTTTCCAAAGTCAGAATAGGGGATCCCGTAATCCACCTGACCTTGCCTCACAACAATTCAGATATCTTACAAATTGAGAATCATTTGCTTACTCTACTTCTTTCATATGAAAATAGACTCATTGGGCTTCAATTTCATATTTAATTCAATTTCTAATTCAATTTCCACTGTTTATGGTGAATTTTCAAAGTCACTACACTACTATTGTCCAAGTCTGTTTTATTTCTTTTTCACTCTTTCAAGCTTTTATTGATATAGCATTAATGGTAACACTTACCTCTTATCGACCTTACCTAAATTCGATTATATAACATGTATATTGCTCTTAACTTATACACATATGTACCTGCACTTATTCATTAGATTTCACTTTCATACTTACACATATAAATGCACCATAGTAAGGAACATCTTGTTTCATCATAGACATGGTCATAATCACTTTCTATTTCACTTAATCATATCATTTTGCTACCTGTTGAGCCATTCAAAATTCTAAAGGATACTTGGAAAGATGCACAAAAGTGTCACTCATATATTGTAGCTGAAGCTACCACTGATATGTAGCCGAAGCTACCATGTAACCTGCCCATAAGCAAACTCGGACTTAACTTAACGAGCTCGGGCGTTCGCATCCATAAGTGAACTCGAACTCAACTCAACGAGCTCGGATGCCTAGTTATATCTCACGAACTCGGACTCAACTCAACGAGTTCGAAACTCAACTATCCTAGTGACATGTCACTTGTATCCTAATTGATTCTCAAGATTCAAATGGGATTTTCTTCAATCACACATCTTTGTCATCTTCCTCTAAATGTCAGAACAAATACTTGGTAGCATTTCATATTTATCAAGTAGCTCAAATAATTTGCATATTACTAACTGATAATTCACAAAGCATAATATTTCATGGTAATAGTCATCATATCATATAAATAACATTAAATTACTTAAAATGACAATTATGTTACCACATTTACACATGAACTTACCTCGAATGCAAAAATGGCTAACTTTTCCGACTTAGCCCATAACCTTGTTCAAGGTCCGAATTTCATGTTTTCCCGATCTAACATATCAAATAACACTCATTTAATGATCACCTTATTCAAATTAGTCCAAAAATCACACTTTTACATTTTTACAATTTTACCCTTAAAGTTTGTCAAAATTACAATTTTGCCCCTAGTCTCGTAGATAAACCTTTATTCAATTTCTTTGCATTTTAGGCCTAACAAAATCATTTCATGCATATAGCAGCCCACAATTCTTATTAAAACACACACTCATGACCAATTTTATAACTTTTGCAATTTAGTCCTTTCGGACGTTTTCGTCGAATAGCATCATGCAAAGTTAACTAGTCCATACCCAGAATTATATCAAATTCATCAAACGGTAATACCATCAAATCAGTAGGGAGACAGATATCTCAAATCATTAACGGTCAATTCTTGCAAACCTTATCAACCGGGACACTTTTGCCTAAGGGGTTTGATACTCTAATTACAAATTCAGTAAACTCAACAGGCAAAGTCTTACTATATGCTAAATTCACACAGATGTATGAATGCGTTGATCTAGGATCTATCAAAGCAATCACAGAGGTATCATAAAGAGTAAAAATACCAGTAATCAAATCAAGAGACGAAACTTCTTCACGTACCCGGATAGCATAGGCTCTAGCAGGCGCTCAAGCTTTAGATCGTGCAGTCGTATCTTTAGTAACTCTTTAACCAATACTAGCATTTCCCGTGTTTCTAGAAGCTCTGCCTCTAGCAGAAGTATTACTCGATCACTTTTGCACTATCTCTTGCTCAACAGATTCAGGATAGTCTCTAACAAAATGATCCAGAGATCCACATTAGAAACAGGCTCGATCTTTCAATCTACAACTTCTTGGATGTCTCTTGCAATAGTATACACACTCAGGTTTATCAGATCTAACATTCTCGATACTAGCAACAGATGTAGCAGGAGTTTTAAAACTTGAACGTGATCTATCACGATCTCTGCCAGAATGTTCCACGTTAGTCTTCAAACGATTAGAATCGTCTCAAAATTTCTTTGTCACACACTGAAATGATCTACCCGAAGATCACTTTCGAACTTCTCTAGCTTCGGAATCAGCTTTCTTCTTTTCTTTATTGAGTTCTTCGACTTTACAAGCCCTTTCAACTAATACAACAAACTCATTCAGATCGAGAATTCCAACCAGAAGTTTAATGTCTTCATTCAAACCTTCAACAAATCTTTTACACATAGCAGCCTCTGAAGCTACACATTCTCGTGCATACTGGCTCAGTCTTACAAATTCTCGCTTGTATTCAGTAACAGATTTGCCACCTCATTTCAATTCAAGGAACTCTTTACGTTTCTGATCAATGAAACGCTGACTGATATATTTCTTTCTAAATTCAGTTTGAAAGAAATCCCATGTAATTCATTCACTCGGAACTATAGATGTTAGTGTTTTCCACCAATGGTATGCAAAGTCTTGTAATAATGAAACCGCACATTTAACACTTTCCTCTAGAGTGCACGACAATTAATCAAGAACTCAGATTGTGTTTTCCAAACAAAATTCAGCCCTCTCGACATCGTCATCAGTAGTAGCTCGAAACTCTTCGGCTCCATACTTTCTAATCTTATCTATTGGAGGCTTATTCAGACGAATCAGATTAGTCACAGATGGTACTACCGATGGTTATTGAGGAACAGTCGAGGGTGGGGGTTGAATAGCTGGATTTGTTTGGACCTACTAAATGAACCACTCATTCATCATGTGGAAGAAAGCTTGCTTAGCTTCTCCCTCATTACAAATTGTAACTGGCCTAAAATCAGATGGCGATGTCCCTTGAGTGGGGGCAGGCGCGCATTACTTTCAACATCAACAGCTACGGCTCTTTCGAGATCCATTACTATATGAAAAACACATTTCATTCGTCAGGATTCATCACACTATCAAAATTAAGATATATGGCATGTATAGCTAGACTTAAACACGCTACATTAGTCCTAGAATCGACTAAACCGTAGCTTTGATACCAATCAAATGTAACACCCATATCCCGTTACCGTCGCCGGAATAGGTAGGGGCATCAACAGATATTCAGAATAGAATATTCATAGCTTTCCGAATTTAAACAATATTATAAATCATCAATAGATGTTTCATAGCTTTCCAAATTCATCAGGGACTAAATTGAAACATACAAAAGATATGAAGAATCATCAGAAAATTTCAAATTAAGGCCACACGGCCGTGTGCCTAGGCAGTGTGCCTCACACGGTCGTGCCTTAAACTTAACCCTCGCCGTGGATGACACTGCTAATCACAACACGGTCACTAGACAAGCCCTGTGTCTAGCCCGTGGGCAACACTGCCAAATACCACACGGTCACCAGACACGCCCGTGTGTCCAGCCCATGTGCAACACTGACCAAAGTATTTCAATATGCAGGGGTCACATGGTCTAGTCACACGCTCGTGTGCTCTAAATGTATGGCACAATGCAGGCTTGGTTTAAGCCATACATTACACCCAATAAGGGTCAAACCTACAAGCCAAATTCATGTCACAAGAATGCCACAATTTCAACTCAATTCAATGCCTTAAAACATACCTCAACATGATCAAACCATTCATATACACATTCATATTTAAATCTCACACAAACATGTCTTTATCATTAACAAAGTTCATGACCAAACACATAATACATATCTATTTCATACCACATCCAAATCTTACCATTTCTTCACCTTGACATGTTTCAAGATGACCAAAGAATATTAGATCATAAAACCATCATAAACTTGCATAATTTGGCATCACAAACCATAGACCAAAATCAACACAAACATACCATTTCCCATGCAATTCACATGGCATTACAAATCAACATATTCAAGCTTTATACATAAACACTCTAGCCTATACATGCCGTACTTAAACTTTGTACATTCAAAAGGTACCAAAATTAAGCTCGATAGCGTGGTGAAGATCCTTGACTATCCCCGAGACTTCAATAGCTACGATATCTATAAAACAGTTGAAAAAATAAACAGAATAATCTACAATGAGCTTAGTAAGCCAAATACAACCATATGCAATCCTTAAACACATTATATTAGTAATCTCATATAGCTAACTTATGAACCAGATATGCTTATTTGTCATTTTCACATAGTTCACAATAGCATACCTTTCATTCTCATAAATTCAATACAAAACAGACATATCTGAGTCAGACACACATATGGTATGCGTTCAATCATTCTTCGGGATTACTCTTCATATTATTCAGAAATGTTACAGAATTCATATTGGCCTTTTACAATGCCGACGTCCCCGACGTGGTCTTACACGTTATTTAATGTCGATGCCACTATCCCGGACAGGGTCTTACATGAAACACATTTACGATGTCAGTGTCCCAGACACAGTCTTACACGTAATCCTCTAATCAATGCCTACGTCCCAGACGAGGTCTTACATGGTATCATATTACAATTACTCATTCAGAAAGGACTCGGAATAATACTTCAGGCTCTCATGGCTGTCCAAACACAGTTTATACATCAAGAATTTATAACAGACATTAACGCGATGCATATTTGTATATTGACTTACCTCGTACGGATTTAAACAAGTTCGAGCCGATTACTCAACGATTTTGGACTTCCCTTGATCTAAGTCCATTTTTCTTTGTTCTTGATCTAAATCAATTCAAATTCAACCATTCAATTGTTCATTACATTAAATTCAATCCATGAACACAAATTTAGGGCATGTTACATTTTAGCCCTCACATATTCTCATTTTAACAAATTAGTCCCTAATACACAAAGACATCAAATTCATAGAATTCATTTAAATACAAACTTAGGCGAATATTTGTGGCTTTCATAAAGGCCCATATAACACATTTATTTCACAATTTAATCCTTCTAAAGTCTCATTTTCACAAATTAGCCCACATAGCTCAAAATCATCAAAATTTCATGGCAAAACATGCTTATTCAACACCTATCCAATATTATTCATTCAATTTCATCACAAAGTTCTAAATAGCATCAATGGCATCTTTCATAAAATTCATCAAAAACAGAAATTGAGACATGGGCATGGAAGATTTCGAAGCAACGATTACAAAAACATAGAAATTATCAAAAACGAATCAAAAACACATACCAAATTAGCCAAAGCAATTGCCGAACCCTAGCTTTCTTTCATCCTTTTCTTTTCGTTTGATTTTCGATGGAAGAGAACATAAAATGATCCATTTTCATGCATTTGTTTTATTATTATTAACATATAATCTAAATGACAATTTTGCCCTTTTATTAAACCATTATAAATTCATATATAATAAGGCTATAAATGTCCATTGCTCATGTAATTGGCATAATAACCACATAAGGACCTTTCAAATATAAAGCCAAATCAAATAAGTACTTTGAATAACTAACACACAGCTTTTACCTTTTACACACTTAGGTCATTTTTCATAATTAAGCACAGAAACAGACAAATTAATACACAAAAATTTCATAGATGCAGAGTCATATAACACAGGCATAGAAAATAATATGAAAACATTTTTTAGACTCGGATTTGTGGTTCTGAAACCACTTTTCGACTAGGGTCCAAATCGGGCTGTTACAATCGGGCTATTACACGAGCACTATCGGGGATCTCACAAAGAGCCAATTTAATGGGAACCTCATGAAGAGCCTATAATCTAGATTCTCATAAGAGCTAAGGTGTGTCTATAACAAATGTAGGATCACAACCTAGTGGGACAGTCCAAAGAGCTATAACAGGAAGCTCACAAGAACATTATAACACGAGGCTCGAGAGGGCTAATGCAGGTGTAACAGCCCAATTTTAGCTAAATTAGAATAGTAGTTTCAGAATCATAAATTTGAGGTTGTAAAATTATGTTAATATTATTTTTTGTGTTTATACCATGTGATTATATATGTGTGAAAGTTTTGTGAAATAATTATATCATTTGAGTGGTTATTTTGATAAAAAGGACTAACTCGCGTAAAATGCAAAACTAGCGTTCTATTTGTTTAAGTTCTTATTTGCTATGATCAATTAAATGTGAAGCCCTTATGATTTTATTAGGCCATTGGTATGGTTAATGGACAAAAATGGGCTTATATGATGAAATTATTAATGATTTAGTTAAAGGTTAAAATTGTAATTTGAGAATTATGATAATAAAAATAAAACAAAATTTCATTTATCTTTTTCATGTTGTCCACCAAAAATTGAAGAAGAAAGAAAAAAAATTTAGGGCTTTAAGCATTCAGCACCTTGGTAGCCTGATTAAGGTACGATTTCAGCTCGATTTTTGATGATTTCTATGTTTTTGTAATCGATGCAACTTGGACTAGCAGACCCATACCTTGATATTCAAAATTGTTGATGATTTTGTAGAGTGCCATTGATGAATGTTTGAGCTTTTGAATGTTTGATGGTGAAAAATGAATATTTGTTGATAGATTAGCATATTTTGTTAAGTGATTTTTGATAAAAGTACAAGTTAGGGATTAAATTGTGAATTTTGCATATTGAGTGGTTGAAATGTAAAATAAACGTGAAATATGGGCTACTAGGGGTACTATGGTAATTCGGCTAAGCATGTGTTTAGTTAAATTTTTGTGTAAGTTGTGTTTTTATGAACTAAGGATTAAAATGCAAAAATGTGAAACTCTAAGGGCTAATGTGTAAAAATGCCCATTTGAGTGTTTTGGATGAAAATGAATAATTGTGTGATTAAATTAGTTAAGTTTGAATTTTTATAGATCAAGAAAGAAAGAAATCAGATTTAGATCGGGGGAAATTGAAAGTTGTCAAGTAGTTGATCTAGATCCGTTCATCCTATATACGAGGTAAGTTCGTATGCAAATAAATGTCTTTAAATTGAATTAAATATGCTTATTTGTCATTGAACTACATTAAATGCTGAATGATCAAATACGAGCAAGAATCGACAGAGTTACAACTTTTGAAAGCCCCGTACGAACCTTAGGAATAATATAGGATACAAATGTCATGACATTAGGATTACTGAGATGTGATTACATGTAAGACCATGTCTGGGACATCGGCATCGTTATGTGATTTGGTATAAGACCATAGCTGGGCTATTGGCTCGATATTTGATAACATGTAAGACCATATCTAGGATATGGCATTTGTACGAGTTATACGTGATTTCTGAGTATCTTTAACGATTCTAATTGGTTCAACGGGCAAAGTTAAAATGAGAAAGATGGTGTAAGTGAATTAAAGGATTCAAGTACGTATAAGGTTCATTGTGTATTAAAAGGAAGGTAAGTAATGAATTAAATGTGGCTATGTGGATTACATGAGAAAGGTTGATAACTATGTATGTGTTTAGCTATAATTTGCATACTTTAATTGAAATGTACTTGTTTTAGTTGGTGATTTTATTTGTATATGGCTTACTAAGCTTTTAAAGCTTACTTTGTGTGTTATTTTTCCTTGTTTTATAGAAAATCGAAGCTAGCTCGGACTCGGGGATCATTAAGAATCATCGTCACACTCTCAATCATTTATTCGGTACTTTTAAAGCTTGTAAATATTGTATATGGCATGTATAGGCTAGTATCAATTTGTTATGTTTGAATTGTAGATTTAGCCATGTGAGATGGCTAGTAAATGATGATGATGATGGAATTGTTTTTGGTTTATGTTATGAGATAAAATATGTTATATGTGATGTATATATATTTGGCCTTGTGTTTTGGCAAGTTTAGTATGGTATTGGTGATGGTTTGGCAATGATTTGTTGGTGAATTATCAATGGTATATTATGGTTGGATATGGGCATGATTTGGCATGTTTTGATGTAGTAAATGTGAATTGAATTGGTTGATGAATTTGAGATATGAATTGTGCATATATTGGGCCTGTTTTTGTTGTCTTTTGGGTATGAATTGGTGCCTTATTTTTGAGTTTGTAGGGTAGACCCTTATGGGTGGCAAATTAGCCTTATAAATGGCCTATTTTTATCCACATGGATAGAGACACGAGCGTGTGTCTTAGTCGTGTCCCTCGACGATCCAATTCAAATTGAGCCAAGATGCTCCACACGGCCTCACACATAGGAGTATGACTGGCTATGTGGCACAAGTCAGTATATCCTACAGGTTTGGTAAGGCCGAGCACACAATCTAGACACGGGAGTGTGAGGCTATTTTGAATAGGCACACGGGCTTGACACATGGGCGTCTGACTGGCCGTGTGACTAAGTGAGTATACCCCCCAGTTCTCATATGACCAAGTACACCGGTGTACGGTCAGCCGTGTGGTACAAGCCAGAATGTAAGCCTTGTTTTCACATGGCCTGTGACACAGGCGTGTGTATAGCCGTGTGAAGTACACGGCCTACTTACACGGGCGTGTGACCTTTGTATGTTACAAAATTTTCTAAGTTTTGAAAATTTTTTTAGGTGATCGGTTCAGTCCCTAACCTTTTCTAAAGCATGTTTAAGGTCTTGTAGACATATATAAGGGACATTGTGTATGTAGATGAATGTTATTCGATAATGAATGAGTATTGATTTGTTAAATGATTGTTAAATGTTATGTTTTGTTCGATAATATCCCGTATTTTCTGATTTTATCAACCAGTGGCTTATTTAATCTCATTGGATGAATAACTGGATGTATCACAGGTATCTGAGGAGGATTAGGCGGGGGTAGGAGTTGTTAAACAACCAAATTTGTACGGAAATATTGTGTGAACCAGTTGTTCATCATCTGGAAGAAGGCTTGTTTAGCCTCTTTCTTATGGCTACTTTAACAGGTCTAGAATCAAATTGCACTGCCCCTTAAGCGGAAGCAGGTGCATTACTTTCCACGTCATCTGTTACAGCTCAATCGGGATCTACTTTCTATACGAAAACATGTTTTAATTATCAGGAATTATCACACTATCAAAGTATATCAATATGGCATGTATAGCTAGACTCACACGCACTACGTTAGTCCTAGAACTGACTAAACTGTAGCTCTGATACCAATCAAATGTAACACCCCTAACCCATATTCGTTGCTGGATTAGGGTTACGAGGCATTACTGAACATAACACAGCTCAGAACAGGCATTCATTATATTTCGTGCTTTGTCAATTAACCACATCAATACACTTATCCAATTCAAATTTCTAATCATAATACTACAATATTCACATCATTCGCTATTAAAATATTATTTAAGGCTATATTATTACAACATATATCGTGCATATATCAAAACAAACATTTTCAAAACTGACTATCAAATGTTTTATTCCAATACATGCACATATTATACTTAATATACAATATTACATGGCATAAACAACCTCACCAAAAGATCAAGTATAAAATTTTTAAACATCAAAGTCATGTACTCATTTTACCTAATTAATATAACCATTTTAAAACATGTACTACAAATCAAAGTACACTCAGTTTACAAATTCAATAACCAAGCCAAAACACATATATCTATTTATTCACCTCATGAACTATTTGGCTAGCACAATAATCTAAATTAAACTATTTCCACGGCATAGTAAACATATATATTTTACACATAAATAGTCTTTATAATAAGACCAAATATACCTCTTCACTCATCACGAGACTATGTGCATATGACCACATTAATTTGAGCCAATTTCAATCGCCTATTGAAACATACCATGCTATCACAAACCGAATCATAGTAAACCAATCATAAGTGATCACATTATAAGCATGTACATTTTCTTTCATTAATAAACAACTGAATCCATATGACCATATAATTTAAACCCTCTTGACACAAATAACAACTAAGAGTACACCCATTTCACATGCCAAATTACCATATCATATACTTAACAATATGAGTCCAATACCTTAGCTGAATATGCTCATACATGTTATTCATCATTTCTAACCAAATCACCAATGTCGGTATACTATTTCAAACTGACTCAAAATAACCACATTCTTTAATCAAATTATCAAAGCCTAACCTAGTCCACACATGACCAATACAACAAATTCAACATTAACATTTTATTAAACACTTGACTAAATGATTTAATCCATCATTGCCGAATCACAAAGTTGATTATAAACATCACATCTATTTTCATCACATAACCAACTACCCAAGCACATTATAAACAATTTCCAAACCTATTCATATATCAAACGCACCACATATAAGTACCATGAAACCTAATTCCCCACAGGAACATACATCATGATCAAAACTACATAATCATAAGCATCATTTCTAGCCATTTTCGCAAGGCTTTACATTTACAATTTCAAAACCAACCAAAACATAAGCTAGCCTATACATGCCATAAGTTCATAATTCAAGCTTTTAAAAATACCAAAATAACGATCGATAGGGTGACGGATTTCCTGGACGATCCCCGAGCTCGTAACTAGCTTCCAAAATCTAAAAAACAACGAATGAATACACACAGTAAGCTTGAATAGCTTAGTAAGTCATAAGCAAATAAACCATCAAATGAACAAATTCACTATAATTCCAACATGGCCGAATATGATTAATTTCATATACATATAAATCACTCTTTTAACATGCATAATTCATATCTTCAGCTCAAGTATTATACTTACCTCACTTTCATAAACATTTAACTTCACACATACTTGTACCAAGTAGATCGATTTCACATTCACTCTTAACTCAACATTGCCTATTGAACCATTCGGAATCAATAAGGATACTCGGATAGCTCGAAAAGCTCATACAATGCTAACATCCCAGACGAGGTCATACATGTAATCATATATGATGCCACTGTCCCAAACATGGTCTTACACGTAAATCTCAAATCGATGCCAACGTCCCAGACATGGTCTTACACAAAATCACATATCAAAATCCTATGTCATGACATATGTATCCTAACTATTCCTATGGTTTGTATGGGGCTTTCGAACGTCTAATTCGATCGTTTTAAGCTCGTAGTTACTTCTCCCATACTTATATTAAATCGGCATACACATATATAGTTATTAAAATTCAATTCGGTACAATTAAATACAATTTCATATGAATTTAACAACAATTATTCACTTATGAACTTACCTCAGACGGAGACGAACAGACCGGAGTGACTACTCGACAACTTTAGATTTCCCCCCATCCAAATCCAATTTCCTCTTTTCTAGATCTAAATTAATACAAATTTAACTTGTTTATTCATATATTCATTTAAATTCATCCATAAACACATAAATGGGCAAATTGCATTTAGCCCCTAACATTTCACATTTTTCACAATTTAGTCTCTATTTCACAAAACACAAAATATTCAAAATTTCACCACACCCAAGCATAGCCAAATTTCTAAGGTCCCTAGCAACCCATTTCTGTCATTTATTTCACATTTTGACCCCTCAATTTACAAAATTAATAATTTAATCCCTAATAGGCATTTTTACTAAAAATCACTTAATTAAACATGATAATATAACAACATATATTTACTTTTCATCATCAAACAAAAAATCAGCAAGCTCTCTTCAATGGAAAATCACAAAATTCACAACCAATTCAAAAATTCAAATATGGGCTAGCTAAAACACAAAGCAGTGATTTCAAAAATGTAAAAATTACCAAAAACTAAACAACTATCATACCTTTATTAGAACTTCAAGGTGTCGAACCCTTAAACCACAACCAAGCTTTCTCTTTTCTCTTAGTTTCAGCTAACAATGAAAGATGAACATGCAAATTATGTTTTATTTTATTTAACTACATTTTAATACATAATTTACCTTTTTAACCTTAATGAATTAATTATAAACTATATAATGGTTGTCCAAATATGTCTGTAACACCCCAAACCCGGCCTGGACGTTATGACCAGATCTGGTGTGTCACATGAACCTATAACTAAGTTTACGACCTTTTGCTTGTTGTGACTTAGGTGACCTTAAAATAGCAAGTTTGTGAAAAGTCATTTTGATAAGCCCTTAGATTATCCGTATCGTGATCTTATTGAGTTTCGAAACCGTTCTTAAGATTTTGAAAACCCGCGCAACCTATAATTAGCAGTTTCGATAAAGTATGAATTAAACCATTATTAAAACAAAACCAATAAAGAAATTTAAATAGTGGCCTTATTACAATTAAAACCCAAAATAGTATAATAAAATACTTAAAATGAAAAGAAAACCGAGTTTGCAGATGCTGTGGCCACTCCGAATCTCTCACAGCTCCAAGCCCACTATGGTTGAGGGTTACCTGCAGAGATGAAATGAAGGAGTGAGTTTGAGAACTCAGTGTGTAACATAATCTCAACCATAGGCTAAAACAGATCAAGCCTCAGAGTCAGAGTTAATTGGGCCTTGGCCCATTACAGAAATCAGGTTAAGCTCATAGGCCCATAACAGATACAGATCAGATATAATATACAAACAGAAAGCCCAACCCAGATCCATCCATAACACCCCCGTACCAGCCTTACACCATGTGGGGAGACTACTCGACCTACCCAACCGCTACACACCACAGAAATATGCAGCGAGGCTGCCAGATATTGTGACGAGGTCACCAGATACAAATATTATGGTGAAGCCACCAGAACAGATATATATATATGTGGCGAGGCCACCAGAACAGATATATATGTGGCGAGGCCACCAGATTGCAGCGAGGCTGCCAGAACGCTTCCTCCATCATAAACCCAAACCCCATGCAACAGACATACATGTTATGACATATAACATACAGAATCTAATGCATCAGATATACACATGTATTATGGGATATGACATACAGAAATAGAAAATCCTACGTTTCATACAGATTTTACCCTAAGGGTATAAAGGTCATTTTGCACCTAGGGGTAAAATGGTAATTTTTCATACTTAGGGGTATTTTAGTCTTTTTACCGATTTTTAGGGTTTTTATGCAAGCCCAAGTAATTACTAGTCCACTAGTGTTTACAGAAGTCCTTCTAACCTTAGTTTCCAATTTTTACCCTTTTTAGCCCCCAAAAACCCCTAATAGGCCTTACTAAATCCATTATCGTCTTAAGCCCGTTAAATCCAAATTTTAATGTTCAGATTGTAAATTTTAACTGGTTTATTCTCAACATGCCGCCAGAATACTTTTAATGACAATTTTACTGATATGGGCTCGGAAATCCATAGGGCCCACCTTTGGCCCATTCAAGCCCAACTTACCGAAATGCTCAGAATCGCACCTTCTACAATCCTGTCACCATCGAATCTAAAGTTGACCCTAACAGCATAAACGATTACACAGAGATTTCACAAGATCGAGTTTTCGGTCACTTTCAGTCATTACGGCCGTTGCCGTCCTTGTCTATAGCGGGAGTATGTTACACACCTGTTAACTGTAGAAGCGTTGACGAAACCCATGTAGAGAGAGCCTACAATTGAACACTAACTTTTTAGTCTAATCTTTGATAACCAAAGAGTCATAAATCCTTACCAAAATCAGCCTACATAGCCTAAGACCCTAAAGTCCCTACCTTCTGCTGAATATGGACTAGATCCCGCTGTCCTCCTGCGATTAGCCTTCCGAATCCTTGCTGCACAACCCCTTGATCACACTAACGCAAGCAAAACAAGAGAAAGAGGCCAACAAGCCCTTAGTCACTAACGTTAGCCTCCCCCTAAAAGGGTTTCAGCTTCTTGCCTTAAATAATCATAAACGAATGTACATAAGGTCTCGAGCACTTACCAACACCTTTCCTCGAAGAAGACGTCTCTACGCTTCCACTAATTTAGATCTATACTAGATCTAACTCTAACAACTACAAAGAATGTCTCCAAATAGATTCGGCTTCTAGATCCTCTTCTAGGTACCTTTGTCGACACAACACTGAGTTGGGAGCGTGATTCGATGGCTCAACTAATGGGTATTAAGAGGTTCAGCATGCTAGAGAATCAAGGAGAAGAAGAAGTGATAGATTTCGGTCAATAGGTAAACAAAAGGAGTATGGTTTCAGTCACATAAAGTATTCGGCCATGGTGGGGTTTTGATCAAATGAACATTCAGCTTAATGAGGGATTTGGGTAAAAAGATGGTCGACAGAGGCTTGTAGAAAAGAGAATAATTCGGCTTAGAATGCAAGATGAGTAGAAGAAGAGAATGAGTGAAGAGGAAAGCAGAAGAGTGCTTTTGGTTACTAGAGAGAATTCAGCAGTGGGGTTTTAGAGGGGTAAGAGATTCGACTATTAGGTTTGATAGGGAGAACAAAGTGGCAAAAAAAAAGTACCTAATAGGCTACGTAAAATCGACAAAAGAAAGAAGCTTACTTACTTAGGGAAATCGGCACAAAATCATAAAAGACCCTAAGGAAATTCGGCACTACTAGCACCTAGTTGCCGAAAATGCACTACAAGGAATCCCTTGGCCGGCCACCTCCTTTCAAAATTCAAACTCACCTAAAAATCCTCCTCAACAAGCTCCCCTTATCACTCCACAAAATCCTCTCATGACCGATTCAACCCCTCCTCAACAGAGTTCAACTCTGCTTCTAACTCTTACCTGCTCAAGCACAAAAATAAAACGCCTCCTTTGCAACCCCTGGAGCTTGAACCTTGGACCTCCAAGCTCTCTTAGGTGCCACTTTTTAAGGAGCTTAGTGGCGCCTCCTTTGCCACTTTACCAAGACTTGTTTTGTGCTATATTTCATGCACAATTTCTTAAGACACTTACTTCCAACGGCCCCCTATCTCCTAAGTCAAAAATAAAAAATTTTGCCGAGTTTCTAACCAACACATGGGCCTTTCATAGGCCCATTAACACTCCCCAAACATGCATTACACACCCAGATACCAAAGTTCAAACATTTTATTAGATGAACAACAATCTAAGAGAAACCCAAAAATTAGGGCGTTACAGTGTCCACTACCGTCCAAGCTATAAATTAATGGCCTAATTTCATTTTAAGGCCTCCATATTAAAATAACATAGCATTATAGCATTTTAACAAATAGCAAGTCACATTCGCATTTTACACGATTAAGTCTTTTAAGCAAATTGAGTACACAAACGATAAAATTTTCAAACATATTAAATTACATACTATAAACACCAAAAATAAATATAAAAAAATTTTACAACTTCAAATTTGTGATTTCGAAACCACTGTTTCGATTTAGCTAAAATTGGGCTGTTAAAAATCCAGCTGCTCAACAACCTCCACCCCTCCTAATCTTCAACAAATCCATGTTGTGCCACAAGTTGTAAATCTGATCCTATTGAGTAAGCCTCTAGTTGATAAAATTAGAAAATACAGGGCTAAAGAATTCAGGGCTACTATCGATGATGATGAGGAGCGAGTAGAGTTCTGGCTAGATAATACAATCAGAGTCTTCGATGAATTATCTTGTACTCCCAAAAAATGCATCAAATGTGCCATATCTTTGTTAAGAGACACTGTGTATCAATGGTGGAATACATTAGTATCCGTAGTTTCAAAAGAACGGGTTACTTGGGAGTTCTTTCAGACTGAATTCAGAAAGAAATACATCAGTCAGAGGTTTATAAATCAAAAACACAAAGAATTCCTTGAGTTGAAATAAGGTTGCATGACTGTGACAGAATATGAACGGGAATTTGTTAGATTGAGTAGATATGCACGAGAATGTGTTTCAACTGAAGCGATAATGTGCAAGAGATTTGAAGATGGCTTGAATGAAGACATTCGATTGCTAGTCAGGATTCTAGAAATAAAAGAGTTCGTTGTGCTTGTTGATCGAGTGTGCAAAACTGAAGAATTGAGTAAAGAGAAAAGAAAAGTTGATTTAGAAGCTAGAGATTCGAGAAAAAGATCATTAAGTAAGTCATTTCATTCTACATCAAAGAAGTTTCGAGATGATTATAGCCGTTCAAAAGCTACTATGGGTTTTTCTAGACAAGACTGAGAAAGACAACTTGTGAGTTTGAAAGCTCAAGCTACATCAATAGCTAGCATGGGAAGTGCCAGACCAAACTGAGTCAAGTGCAAGTATTATAGTAAATGACATTCCGGTGATTATAGATTGAATGGTCAAGCTTGTTTTAAATGTGAATCATTAGATCATTTCATCCATGATTGTCCTAAGTTGGCTAAGCAAGATACCATACAGAATACGAGGCCAAGTAACATAGTAGCTAGAGGTAGACCACCCAGAAACATAGGAAATGTGAGTAGTGGCCAGAAGGGGACTAAAGATTCTACTGTGAGATCTGAAGCCCGAGCACCTACTAGAGCTTACACTATTCACACTCGCGAAGAAGCTTCGTCTCCAGATGTTATTCCCGATACTTTCAATCTCTATTATACTAATATGATTGCATTGATAGATCCAGGATCAACTCATTCATATATATGTATGAACTTAATATCCAGTAAGACTTTGCTTGTAGAGTCTACTGAATTTGTGATTAGAGTATCAAACCCCTTAGGCAAGTGTGTCTTGGTTGATAAAGTATGCAAGAACTATCTCTTGATGATTCGAGATTTCTATTTTTTAGTTGATCTGATATTGTTGCCATTCGATGAATTTGATATAATTATGGGTATGGATTGGCTAACGCTGCATAATGCCATAGTAAATTACAAATGAAAGATGATTGATCTAAGACGTCAGAATAATGAGATTATCTGGATTGAGTTAGATGATTTCATTGGGTTACCAGCTGTGATTTTAACGATGTCAACTCAGAGATATGTGAGAAAGAGTTGCAAAGCTTACTTTGCTCATGTGCTCAACACTAAAGTGATTGAAAAGAAGATCGAATTAGTACCAGTTGTGTGTGAATATCCGGATGTGTTTTCTAAAGAATTACTTAGATTACCACCGATTTGAGAAGTTGAATTTGGTATTGAGTTAATGCCAAAAACAACTCCTGTATCGATAGCTTCGTATAGAATGGCACCGATAGAATTAAAAGAATTGAAAGCTCAGTTGCAAGAATTGATAGATAGAGGTTTCGTACAACTGAGTTATTCTCCCTAGGGTGCACTGGTTTTGTTTGTGAAAAAGAAAGATGAAACTATGAGAATGTGCATCGACAATCGATAGCTCAATAAAGTGACTATCAAGAACAAATATCCCATGCCACAGATAGATGATTTATTTTATCAGTTGAAAAGGGCTATAGTGTTTTCAAAGATAGATCTGATATTGGGTTATTTTCAGTTACGAGTTAAAGACTCTGATGTGTCAAAAATTGCTTTTCAAATGAGGTGTAGACATTATGAATTTTCAGTTATGCCTTTCAGACTAAGGAATACTCCTACAGTCTTTATGGATTTAATGAACCGGATTTTCAGACTGTACTTAGATTGATTTGTTGTTGTATTCATTAATGACATATTGATTTATTCCCCTACTGAATCAGAGCATGCCTAGCATTTGAAAATCGTATTACAGATTCTGTGTAATAAGCAGTTCTATGCAAAGTTTAGTAAATGTGAATTCTTGTTGCGAAAGGTTGGTTTTCTAGGGCATATTGTGTCAACATTATGTATAGGAGTTGATTCGAGCAAGATTTCTGCAATAATATTGGAAGCCTCCAAGAAACGTATTCAAAGTCTGTAGTTTTCTAGGACTCACCGGCTATTATAGACGATTCATAAAAGGCTTCTCAATGATTGCAACTCCGATGACTAGACTGCCTCAGAATGATGTTAAGTTTGAGTGGTCAGATAAATGCCAAAAAAGTTTTGATCAGTTGAAAGCTCTATTGACTGAAACTCCGTTGTTAGTTTAGCCAGAATTAGGTAAAGAATTTGTGATGGTGATGCATCGTTGAATGGTCTAGGTTGTGTTTTAATGCAGGAAGGCAAAGTCATAGCTTATGCCTCGAAACAATTGATGCTGCATAAAAAGAATTACCCTACACACGATTTAGAGTTAGCAGTAATTGTGTTTGCTTTAAAGATTTGGCGCTATTATCTATTTGGTGAGAAATATCATGTTTATTCTGATCATAAAATTTTGAAATATTTAATGATTCAGAAAGATTTGAATTTGTGACAATGGAGATAGCTTGAATTACTAAAAGACCACGAGTTAGTGATTGATTATCATCCAAGAAAAGCAAATGTTGTTGTTGATGCTTTGAGCCAAAATCTTTGTTTGCTCTACATGCGATGAATACTCGATTGACTCTATCTAATGACGATTTGATTATAGCTGAGTTAAAAGCAACACCATTATTTTTACAGCGGATTCGCGAAGCTCAAAAAGTTGATAATAAAATATTAGTAAAACGAGCTAAATGTGATTTGAACCCTAATTCAAAGTTTCAAGTTGATGCTGATGATTGTTTAAGATTCAGAGACTAAATATGTGTTCCGAGAAATTCAGAGTTGATTCAAATGATTTTGAACGAAGCACATAGTAGTCGTTTATATGTTCATCCGAGAGGCACGAAAATGTATAATGACTTGAAATAGCTTTATTGGTGGCCTGGTATGAAACGTGATATCTCTGAATTTGTATCGAAATGTTTGATTTGTCAGTAAGTTAATACTGAGCATCAAGTGTCGTCAGGTTTATTACAGCCTATTATGATTCCCGAGTGGAAATAGGACAAAATAACGATGGATTTTGTGTCAGGTTTGCCCCTATCTCCGAGAAAGAAAGATGCAATCTAGGATGTTGTTGACATATTGACAAAATCATCTCATTTCATTCCAGGATGTGACATTGCACGGGGTACCTATTTCTATTGTTTTGGATAGAGATCTGAGGTTGACATTGTGGTTTTGGAAGAAACTACAAGATGTACTAGGTACAAAGCTACATTTCAGTACTGCATTTCACCCGTAGATGGATGGTCAATCCGAGCGAATCGTTTAGATACTCGAGGATATGTTACAATGTTGCATCCTTGAGTTTGAAGGTACGTGGGAAAAGTATTTGTCATTGATTGGGTTTACATAAATAACAGTTTTCAATCGAGTATCAAAATGGCACCGTATGAAGCTCTATATGGTTGTAAATGCTAAACACCATTATACTAGATAGAGCTTAGTAAGAATAAGATTCACGATGTTGATTTGATTAAAGAGACTGAGCAAAAAGTGAAAGTAATTCGTGATAGTTTGAAGCAGCGTTAGATCGTCAGAAATTGTACGCAGCCTTGAAACGAAAAGATATTGAGTTTCAGATTAAGGATAGAGTATTTTTAAAAGTGTCTTCATGGAAGAAAATATTTCGATTAGATCGTAAAGGCAAGTTGAGTCCAAGATTCATAGGGCTATATGAAATCATCGAAAGAATAGGTCTAATGGCATATAGGAGCCAAAAAGAGCTTATCGGGAAGCTTATCCAGGCTATATAACGGGAAGCTCATAGGAGCCATAATTGGAAAGTTCACAAAGAACCATAGCGGAAAGTTCACAAAGAACCATATCGGGAAGCTTCGGATAGCCATATATCGGGAAGTTCAAGCGAGCACTATCGGGGAGCTCACAAAGAGCCAATTTAACAGGAAGCTCATGAAGAGCCTATAATCGGGATGCTTATAAGAGATAAGGTGTGTCCACAATAAATGTAGGATTACAACCTATCGGGACGCTCCGAAGAGCTATAATGAGAAGCTCGCAAGAACATTATAACAGGAAGCTCGAGAGGGCCAATGCGGGTGTAACAGCCCAGTTTTAGCTAAATCAGAACAGTTGTTTCAAAACAACAAATCTGAGGTTGTACAATTATTTTAATATTATTTTTTGTGTTTATAGCATGTGATTATATATGTTTGAAAGTTTTTGTGAAATAATTTTATCGTTTAAGTGGCTAATTTGATAAAAAGACTAAATCGCGTAAAATGCAAAACTAACATTCTATTTTTTAAGTACTTATTTACTATGATTAATTAAATGTGAAGTCCTTATGATGTTATTATGCCATTGGTATGGTTAATGGACAAAAACGGGCTTATATGATGAAATTATTAATGATTTAGTTAAAGGTTAAAATTGTAATTTATGAATTATGATAATAAAAATAAAAGAAACAAAATTTCATTCATCCTTTCCATGTTGCCCACCAAAAATTAAAGAAGAAAGAAAATAAATTTAGGGTTTTAAGCATTCGACACCTTGGTAGCCTGATTAAGGTATATTTTAGCTCGATTTTTTATGATTTCTATGTTTTTGTAATCGTAGCTAGCCCGTACTAGCTAGCCCGTACCTTGGTATTCAAAATTGTTGATGATTTTGTGGAGTGCCATTGATGAATGTTTGATGGTGAAAAATGAATATTTGTTGATAGATTAGCATATTTTGTTAAGTGATTTTTGATAAAAATACAAGTTAGGGATTAAATTGTGAATTTTGCATATTGAGTGGTTGAAATGTGAAATAAACGTGAAATATGGGCTACTAATGATACTATGGTAATTCGGCTAAGCATGTGTTTTGTTAAATTTTGTGTAATTTGTGTTTTTATGAATTAAGGACTAAAATGCAAAAATGTGAAACTTTAGGGGCTAATGTGAAAAAATTCCCATTTGTGTGTTTTGGATGAAACTGAATAAATGTGTGATTAAATTAGTTAAATTTGAATTTATATAGATCAAGAAAGAAAGAAATCGGATTTAGATCAGGGGAAATCGAAAGTTGTCGTGTAGTTGATCCGATTCGTTCATCCTATATACGAGGTAAGTTCATATGCAAATAAATGTCTTGAAATTGAATAAAATATGCTTATTTGTCATTGAATTGCGTTGAATGTCGAATGATCAAATACAAGGAAGAATCGATAGAGTTACGACGTCCGAAAGCCCCGTATGAACCTTAGGAATAGTATAGGATACAAATGTCATGACATTAGGATTACCGAGATGTGATTACGTGTAAGACCATGCCTGGGACATTAGCATCGTTATGTGATTTTGTGTAAGACCATAGCTGGGCTATTGGCATCGATATTTGATAACATGTAAGGCCATATCTGGGATATGGCATTGTATGAGTTATATGTGATTTTCGAGTATCCTTAACGATTCCGATTGGTTCAATGAGAAAAGTTAAAATAAGAAAGATGGTGTAAGTGAATTAAAGGATTCAAGTACGTATAAGGTTCATTTGTGTATTAAAAGGAAGATAAGTAATGAATTAAATGTATGTGTTTTGTTATAATTCGCATACTTGAATTGAAATGTACTTATTTCAGTTGGTGATTTTATTTGTATGTGGCTTACTAAGCTTTTAAAGCTTACTTTGTAACGCCCTAATTTTTGGGATTTTTCGGGATTTTTGCGATTTTGGTGTGAACATGAAATGTTGTTGTTTGGGTATGTAATTTATGCTTTGAGTGTGTTAGTAGGCCTTTAGAAGGCCCAAGCCTAAATTAAAAACCGATAGAATTATCGAATTTTAGACTTAAAGAGAATGGGACTTGAGTAGGTGGGCTTTTAAAAGAAAGTAAGTAATTTAAGACACAAGTGAGCCCTTGGTAAAGTGGCAATGTGGTGCCACTTAGAGCCTAAGAAAGTGGCGTGTGGAAGCTAGGCAAGGACCAAGGTTCAAGTCTCAAAGTAAGTAGTATGGTATTTTATTTTTACTGCATGTGCCAGTCATGTGATGGACTTCAAGTAAAACTCTGTTGGAAAGAGTTTGAGATGCTTATGGAATTGAACCAAGTAGGATAAGGGAGAGAAATTCTAGGAATTTTCAAATGGGGGCATGAGATGGCCAAACATGGGACTCTTGAAGGAGCATAATCAGTTTTGGCCTATCAGTTTTGGGGCATATTCGGCAAGGGGGAGTTGTGGGGTTAGCCGAATGTTTTTGGGGTCTTTCTTGGGGTTTTAGTTCGGCACATTAGGTAGTTGTGTGCCGACTAGGTAAGGCTTTAGGGTTCTTTTCTCTTCTCCTCCCTTTTTCTTGTAGCCGACGCCCTAAACACCATCACTTGTGCTGATTTGTCCGTAACCAAACCTTCTCTTCTCTTCTCCTCTCTTCTCTACTCTCATCTCCTTTCTCTTCAATTTTCACAAAAGCCAAAACCGAAACCACAATTGCCGATTAGCTTTTTAATTGGAACCATCTCTTCTTTCCTTTTCAAATCTTTCAAAAAAGGCCAAACCTCTAACCTCTCATCTCATTCTCTGCCGATTAGTTCTTTCACTTTGTGAACTCCTCTTCTTCATCTACTTTCTCTTAAACCGAAATAGTCTTAGGCTAGAATAGATCCAAACACCGAAATCATTTAGATTCGTTCTCTGCCCGTGTCTTGGGGTTAGATCTACATCAGATCTGGGCTAGAAAAGGATTGGAAGCATTCTTTGTCAGGTAGATCTTCGGTAAGTGCTCAGATCCCTTTCCATTTGTTATTTTGGGATTTAAGAAAAGCCGAAATCCCTATGTGCATAGGGTGGTTGTTGATTGGGGCTAAAAGGCTTTATTGGTGTTATTATTTGGTTTTTTTTGTGCTAGTGTGGACTAAAGGCTACCGATCGAGGGGTGTGTGGAAGGCTAGGACCGTTGGTGTGACTAGATCTAGATCTAGTCACTATTTTCGGCAAAGGTAAGTATTTGAGTGATTAAGGGGTGGTTGCCGATTGTATATAGGGTAAGGTAATGATAGTTTCGGTTGGATGTTGGATTAACGGTATGTTTTCAAACGATTGTAGGATAATTGCGTGGGAGATATCGCTGTAGTAATCGCAAATCAGGTGTGTAAACGAACACCTACTAGTAGACTAGATCGGCAAAAGCCAAAATGCTAAAATTTCAGCATTTCATGGGTTTACGAGCATGTGAGCGCTCGTGGGTTAGTTAAGACTAGTAAGATCAGTTGTCACAATTGGTAAGGTGGACATGTGCGCGATTTCGTGCACCTCAGTAAATTTGGGCCTCGAGGGGCTGAATTTGGGCCCAATGGGCTTACGGGCCAATTTGGGTGAAAATGAGCAATAAGTGGGTTCTGGTAATTTGTGTGCTAAGACTACTAAGATAACTGTGGAATTTGGGCTTGTGGGCCAAAATAGTTAATAGACACTGTAGGGCCCATTAGAGGTTTTAGGGCCCAATAGCTTTAAAGTTGGTAAATGGGCTAGATAAGCTATTTAGGTGAAAATTGGACTGTTAACAACTGTAATAAGCATGAAACCCTAAAAACTAGTAAATTTATCGAAATACCCCTTAAGGGTGGAAAATTACTGTTTTACCCCTAGGTGCAAAATGACCATTATACCCCTAGGGTTAAATTTGACTGAAATGCATGCTATATTATATCTGCTCACTGTATGCCATGACATGTTTTACTGTTGCATGGGACTGGGTTTATGATGGAGGAAGTGCTAAGTGGCAATGCCACGTTTACTGAAAGGGGCCTTGCCTCGTTTTACTGTTAGCGGCTTGGCCAAGTTATCTTATTAAGCAGCTATGCTGCGACTGTGGTGTATAGGGATGGATGGGTTGAGTTATTCCCCACATGGTGTGTAGGGCTGGTGCGGGTGGTGTGTAAGGCTGGATTTGGGTTGGGCTTTTGCATACATGCATAATATCTGTTCTGTTACTGAATGGGCCTATGGGCTGCACTGATTACTGAATAGGGCTAAGGCCCAGTTAATACTATTAATCTAAATAGGGCTAAGGCCCAGTTAAACTGAATCTGAATAGGGCTTTGGCCCAGTTAATACTGTACCTGGATAGGGCTTAGGCCCAATAAGCTTGAACTGATTTGAGCTCTGGTTGGGTTTTCTTTACACACTGAGTTTCCAAACTCACCCCTTCCTTTCATCTATGCAGGTGAGCCCTAAGCTAGTGGACTTGGAGCTGGAAGGATTCAGAGTGGCCGCGTGGACTGCAGTTGGTTAATATGCTTTAAGTAATTCATTTTTCAGTATTTTTACTTAAATTATTTTCATTTGGGTTTTGGGTTTGTAATAAGGCCACTTTAAGTACTTTTAATTTGGGTTTATTCTTTTATTTATAATTTGATTAAAATGGGTAGATTAAGGCTGCGCCGGTTTTTCTTAAAATTAATCGATGTTTTTACAATAAAACACTCGTATCAGATGAATAATAAAAAGACGAACAAGATCTTGTAATAGAATACACTTTAAGCTGGTAGTGGATAGGACGTTCACAAACTAAACCTAGATTTTCTTTTCAAACTTTAAATAACGGTTTTGCAAAACTCACCCTAATCGTAATGACTAAAGAATATATGATCAATCTATCGACGATGTGACACACCAGACTTGGCCGTAACGTCTAGGCTGGGTTTGGGGTGTTACATACTTTGTGTGTTATTTTTCCTTGTTTTATAGAAAATCGAAGCTAGCTCGGACTGGGGGATCATCAAGAATCGTCGTCACACTCTCAATCATTTATTCGGTACTTTTGAAGCTTGTAAATATCGTATATGGCATGTATAGGCCAGTATCAATTTGTTATGTTTGAATTGCGGATTTAGCCATGTGAGATGGCTAGTAAATGATGGTGATGATGGAATTGTTTTGGTTTGTGTTATGAGATAAAATATGGTATATGTGATGTATATATATTTGGCCTTGTGTTTTGGCAAGTTTAGTATGGTATTGGTGATGGTTTGGCAATGATTTGTTGGTGAATTATCAATGGTATATTATGGTTGGATATAGGCATGATTTGGTATGTTTTGATGTAGTAAATGTGAATTGAATTGGTTGATGAATTTGATATGTGAATTGTGTATATATTGGGCCTGTTTTTGTTGTCTTTTGGGTATGAATTGGTGCCTTATTTTTGAGTTTGTAGGGTACACCCTTATGGGTGGCAAATTGGCCTTGTAAATGGCCTATTTTTTTCCACATGGACAGAGACACGGGCATGTGTCTCATCCATTTCCCTCTATGGTTCAATTCGAATTGAGCCAAGATGCTCCACACGGCCTCACACATGAGCGTGTGACTAGCCGTGTGGCACAAGTCAGTATACCCTACAGGTTTGGCATAGCCGAGCACACAGCCTGGACACGGCGTGTGAGGCCATTTCAAATAGGCACATGGGCGTGTGACTAGCCGTCTGACCACGTCAGTATGCCCCCCCAGTTTTCACACGGCCAAGCACACAGGCGTGCAGTTAGCCGTGTGGTACAATTCAGAACGTATGCCCTGTTTTCACACAGCCTGTGACATGAGCGTGTCTACAGTCATGTAAGGCACACGACCTGTTTAGATGGGCGCGTGACCTTTGTATGTTAGAAAATTTTCTAAGTTTCAAAAATTTTTGTATGTGATCGGTTCAGTCCCGAACCTTCTCTAAAGCATGTTTAAGGTCTCGTAGACCTGTCTAGGGGACATTGTGTATGTGGATGAATGTTATTCGATAATAAATGTGTATTGATTTGTTAAATGTTAGTTAAATGTTATGTTTTGATTGGTAATACCTCGGAACTCTAGTCCGGAGACGGATACGGGTTAAGGGTGTTACAGCAGGATACTCTCTTTGAGTTATGGTGTGGCTGCAACATATGCAAGACTGCAACCAATACGGGAAACTTGTATCTATAGATTTCCATTTATTCAGA
Source organism: Gossypium stocksii (assembly GCA_020496765.1). Lineage (NCBI taxonomy): Eukaryota > Viridiplantae > Streptophyta > Magnoliopsida > Malvales > Malvaceae > Gossypium > Gossypium stocksii. The sequence goes on from CM035623.1 coordinate 41,708,342, forward strand.
CAGTACTTAACATTTATCTGGTATTATCGGATATGTGATCAATTTCTTAAATATATTGCATTTGCACAATTCACATATACAATATCCAATTCAAACTATTCAAACATATAAATCATTCAATTCAAGCATATAATTACATATTTATGTTATACGAACTTACCTCAATACTTGTTCGTATACGAAATTATTAATCCGACACTTTTTATTTCCCTCGGTCCAACTCGGTATTAGTTCTTTCAAGATCTATATAAATGAATTTAATCATCAATTTAATACAATTCACATTCAATTAGATTCAATTTACATTCAATTAGATTCAATTTACATCCTAGGCAAAATTATCATTTTGCCATTATACTTTTCATAAATTTCAATTCCATCCCTAGGCTCGGAAAATGAAATTCATGCAATTTATTCTTTTTTCCAAGCCTAGCCGATTTTCATATATATCAATAACAATCCATAAATTTAACAAAAATTAAAATTTTTCCATAAATTTTGCAACTTTACAATTTAGTCCCTAAATCACAATTTTATTGAAATTCACTTTGTAAAAGTTGTTTATCTATCAACAATTACAATTTAGTCCCTAAATCACAATTTTATTGAAATTCACTTTGTAAAAGTTGTTTATCTATCAACAATCTTTCATTTTCTCCATAAATTTCAAATTTTTAGCATATTCATCCATAGTAAAACTTCTATACTTTGATAACTTTTCAAATTAATTCCCATAATAGATAGATTAAACTATCTTGATCTCAAAAATATTAAAATTACTGAAAACGGGACAAGAATATTTACCCAATTAAGCCAAGAAAGTTTGTTTTCTCTTTCCTAGGGTTTTCATGAAATTTGGGGATGAAGATGATATAAAATGATTATATTAAACCTTTATTTTATTTATCATCTTTTAATTATTCTCTTTTCCAATTTAGTCCTTGCCTTTTTTAATTTTTCCATGGATGATTCATCAAAAATATCTACTAACTTTTCTTTAATAGTCTAATTACCATAAAAGGACCTCAAGTTTTGAATTTCATAGCTATTTGGTACTTATAGCTACTAGAATCCAACTTTTGCATTTTATGCAATTTGGTCCTTTCCTTAATTAAACACATAATCGGTAAAATTTTTCTTACCAGAATTTTCATGTAATATTCCAATCATAATGCAGACCATGTAATATTATTAAAATAAATTTTCTTTTCGGCTCGGATTTGTGGTCCTGAAACCACTGTTCTGATTTCACTAAAAATGGGTTGTTACAAAGAGAATGATTTATTTTTTGAGAAAATGAAAAGGAAAAGAATTCAAAATTATATATTTTTAGTAATCTTATATATACCGTGTAAATTTTTTTTATCTTTTATATTTTTTGAAAATATTGATGTACTTTTATGTATTTCTTATTAAATTAAGATAATATGTTAATATTAAATGTTAATTTTTTTAAAATTATGATACAATAAAACTTAATGTGATGTCTGATGATCAAAGGTGTTCACCGTCTCAAGTGTGGTCTAGATTCAAATCACACTAGTCAAGTTTGTTATTTGGTTTTGCCCTATTATTGTAATTCATCAAAAAAAATTTAATACAATATATAAAAATTAAAGATTAAATTTATTATTATATTAAATTTTGAATTGTCACCATTGGGTTATTTCTCAAAAATGTAATGTAGGTTACCATTATATTAAACAATTGTGAATAAAAAAGAAGGTTTTGATTACATGTTGACTTTGGAATTATTTATGGTCAATTGAAAGAGGGTATAGTTAATAGACCCTTTTTCCTTAGGAAAAGGAAAAGCCTTAAAGTAACGAATTGTAATCTGATTCAGAAATTAGCTTTCTGGCAAAATCTGCAACTGCGGGTATGGAACAAAAGGTAGTGGAAGCAGTCCTTAGGGCTGATGTACAGCTTACACTTTCCAAGGTGATTTCACTGGCTGCTAAACAAGCTAGCCTCATATGCGGTTCCAAAAATGACATGAAAAAGCTTAGAGTTTTGCTAACCTTGATTGAGGCAATGTTACAAGATGCAGAGGAGAAACATGTCAGAGATGGGTCTGTCAGGCTTTGGCTGGAGGAGCTTAGAGACGTGGCTTACAATATTGATGATGTACTCAACGAGTTTACCTATCAAAAAATTGGGATGAAGGCAAAATTCCAAGATCAGATAAATAGAAAGCTCTGCAATTTGTTAACACCTTCCATCTCTTTGCCATATCGTCTCAATATGGCCAAGAAAATAAAAAAACATTAATGTATCCCTCAGTCACATTAATGAGCAGGGAAGTCAATTTGGGCTCCAAATGAGAGTTGGGGAAATTGTTGTTTTGCCTAGAGGAAACCTAGAGACCCACTCTTTAATTGGTAATCCATTTCATGTTGTTGGAAGAGGATATGATGTCTCCAAGATTATTAATTTGTTGATCAAGTCTAGTACTCAACAACCACAAATCATCTCTGTTATATCAATTGTTGGTGTGGCAGGCCTTGGGAAGACTAATCTGGCTAAAATGGCATGCAACAGTGAGCCAATTCAAAATTATTTTGGTAAAATCATGTGGGTTTGTGTCTTTAATGATTTCGATGCGGATAGAATTTTAGTAAAGATGCTTGAATCTCTTACCAAAACCCCTTGTACATTTAGAAATAAGGATACGATACTTAGAAGAATACAAGAAGAATTAGGAGAGGAAAGATATCTTCTCATATTTGATGATGTTTGGAATAAAAATTTTTAAAAATGGGAAGATTTAAAAGATTGTCTACTAGGATTTATTAGAAATATAGGGAGTAAAATCATTGTGACAACTCGAAGTGATAATGTAGCATCAGTGATGGGAACGCATACTGAACATAAGCACCATCCTAAGAAATTAGTTGATGATGAATTTTGGTCAATAATCAAACAAAAAGTATTTGGGAGCTCTTCAATACCAGAAGAAATAGAGGTTATTGGAAAGGATATTGCTAAAAAATGCATAGGTCTGCCATTGGTTGCAAGGGTTATTAGAGAAACTATTAGTAATAAAAGGGAAAAAGAGAAGCGGTTGTCAATCAAACATTGTAACATTTGGGATTCACTCGAAAGGAACAATGGTATTTTGCATGTGCTAAAGTTAAGCTTCAATCGCCTACCTTCACCATCTTTGAAGCGGTGTTTTGCATACTGTTTGAATTTTTCCATGATGTTTACATCGAACGGGAGTAGTTGATTCAGCTTTGGATGGCCAATGGATTTCTTGATCCATCCAAAAAAGGGAATATGGCCATGGAGGATATTGGTAATTTGCACTTTTAAACTCTCTTATCAAATTCCTTGTTCCAAGATGTGGAAAGGGTGCCTATGGGAACATTGAAGTTTGTAAGATGCAAGATTTGGTGCATGATCTTGCAATGTTTGTATCGAAAGAAGAAACCAAGTTTTGTATAACGACTCCATGGTTGATTCTTCTTATATTCGACATATGAGTGTTGTTATCGGTGCCAACCATTTTAGAACATGCTGCACACAAGTTGCACTCTTTGTTTTTAAACGTCGACATTTTTTGTAGGTTTCTAGGAAATCTTAAAAGCTTAAGGACTCTGAAATTAACTAAAGTTCACATAAAAAAACTGCCAGGTTCCTTGGGCAAATTAAAGCATTTAAGATTCTTTGACATCTCAACAACTAATATCACCAAACTACCAGAGTCCTTCACTCAGCTTTATAATCTGCAGACCTTGAGACTTTTGAAGTGTTCTCTAGAACATCTTCCTAAAGGAATGAGAAATCTAGTTAGCCTGAGGCATATCTATTTTAATCTTGAAAAGTTAATGCCAGTTGATATTGGATGCTTGACTTGTCTTCAAATGTTTTCATTCTTATTTGTGGACATGGAAAAGGGATGCTTGGTTAGTGAACTTGGATGCTTAAGCCAGCTTAGAGGAAAATTGAAGATATGTAACCTTGAAGATGTAAAAGATAATGTAGAAGCTAGTAGAGCAAACATGGAAGCAAAGACCAAATTGCACAGGCTAACACTGAAATGGAGCTACAAAAGAGAACTCCGCATAAATGATAAGGAAGTACTAAAAGGGGTCAAGCCTTGCTCGAATCTGAAAGGTCTAACCATTGTGAATTATTAGGGAGATGACTTACCTTCGTGGCTGTCAAGTAGTGTACATGGTTCTAATCTCCCATTTCCATTCAATAATTTGGTGAAGTTAAAACTAAAACTAATCAATTACAGGGAATGCCTTAATCTTCCATGTCTCTACCAATTATGTAATCTAACTATACTTGAAATCGACGAAATGAAGAAGGTGAACAGGATAGGTGTAACACCCCTAACCCAAGACCGTCGCCGGTAGGGTTACAGGGTATTACAGTATCCACCTGATACAAATTTTAACCATAAGATCATCGATCAAGACTAAAAGATACACCCATATTTCATAGTTAAAATATCATATAAGAAATCTACGTATATTGTATAATTAAGTTGTTTTCACATTACTAAAACCAATCCCATACGAGTATATGATTCGAATGAATTAAGAGATTCGTATCTCTAAGCCCCACTAATGAAGTTTTACAAACATTCAATTTGGAAACAAGTAAAGTTAATTGACATTTCTTTAGTTTAGGCATACAATATCATTATAAGTAAAAATAGCATAGTTCAAAATGTAGTTATTCACCTCAGGTCCAAACCTATAGTTTTGAGCCATATTCACATGGCCATAAATATATATATATACACATTAATATTAAGGTAACAACTATCCCAAAATATAGTCTATACATGCCATAGGGAGAAATTCTAAACTTTTATTAAGAGTACCAAGAAGTAGATGATAGTAGTGATGGCTTCTAAAAGTGATCTCGAGCTTGTGATGGAGATGAGATCTAATGAAGGAAAATAGACAAATAAACCAAATGAGTTTTCACTCAGTAAGTCTTAAGCAAAAATCAAAAATTTGGATATAAGTTGATTTGAGTAATAACTAATGGAAATCAATTTTATAATCACATTTCATTTCACAAAAAACCAACCAACTTCTTATATCTCATAAAACCGATTCAACTCACTTCATACATCAATTTCATTGGCAATTCAAATGACACTCGATATAAACAAGGCCTTTCGGCTCAGTCATGGATTGTACAATTTCCCAAGTCAAATGAGTTCTTTTACTATAGCTATCTAATTCAAGGGACTTAAAAACTCATAATCTTAAGTGACCATCAGTATAAATCACATTATTAAACCTTCTTTTGCACATACTGAGCTATCATCTTACATACACATATATATGTATATCACCCACCCAATAATTAAATCCTTACCTAGCTTCGTGCTCATACAAAGCTATTTTCATCTCCTGAATGTACGCACACATAGTGCCATTCAAGTTTATAGTATACGTACACATAGTGCCTCTAGAGCTTATGAATGTACGCACACATAGTGCTATTCAAGCTCCTTAATATACGCACACATAGTGCTATTTGAGTTCATGAACGTGTGCACACTTAGTGCCATTTTGACTCATCCATATTACGCACACATAGTGCCCCAACAATCATATTATTCATATCTTACTTCCTTCATTAATAAGATAATAGATGACTAATTAAGTCCAAGGCATATCGTATTCAATTTCATTTCCAAATGCACATACACCCAAAGGTTCCCACTTAATTTATTTTTAGATCAATTGAGACTCATTCTAGCATGATTAGAACCGCTTATAGACTTACCTTGTATTGGGTGAACAACTCCTATCGGCTATTCGATGACCTTTGCCTTCCCCTTGTCCGAACCTTGCTCCCGGTGATCTTGAGCTAACATTAATTCAAATAAACTCATTCAATCATTTCATGAACTCATCATAGTTTTAAATTCTTATAACTTTTAAACACACTGCATAAAGCCCTATAATTATAGAATAACATTACACAAGCATCTAATTGCATTAAAGCAACTCAATTTAGTTCCACCACCGTTATAATTTAGTTACTATGTTTTTATCACATATCAAATGTTAATTTCACCTTAACGCGCATATATATATACAACATAGCCAAAGTATATTTAGCTTAAATGGCCGAACTCACATGGTCACTTCAATCCATATATCATGTTAATATATCCCACACTTGTTTCAATTATTACTTATGTTTAAGTTCGACTAGCTCACTTGTCTATTACTACAATTAAACTTTAGTTTTGCATTTATTTAATTACGGATTGCCATAAAACATTTAGGCCACAATTATACAACTTTTATTAAGTTTAGCACATTTATTTAAAATCCTCAATCGTTTCTAAGTTATTACTTAAACATCAAACTTATGATCTTTTTACTATATAATCGAAACTTCAAATGATTTATCCACATAACCGAACACCCTTAAGCATATTAGCTGATTCTCCTTTTTAACATCAAACTCACATAAATGTGCACAATTAGCAACTCAAAATCCACCTAACCACCATTTATCCGCAAATTACACAACATATAGTTCACATCTACATTCAACCATTAGAATGTCTAAATTAAACACATAACCCGATTCCAAAGCATCTTATAACTCATAATATATATACATTAACCTAACTTCACATCACCTATACAACATTACCAAATAATTCATGAATTTCGCAACTATTACATACTTCTAGCTAATGACCGAAAGTATGCTTGAACACCAAATGAGCCGAATGCTCTTGTAGGTCCATTGAATCATTTCTAGCTAAATTCACTCGGCCACAATTTGAATTCACATGAATTTAGCATCATAAATTTCATCTAGCAATTACTTATAACTTCATAACTTCAAACCTGCATCGTTAAGCACCTATAAGCCATAGCCGAATGCTTCATGCATCCAAAAACTCAAATTTTTCTTATAGGCTATGGAGGGAACCTCACAACTAACCAAATTTCATAAAAATTAAAGAGAATTATCTAACAACCGTACCTTATTTAAAATTTCTTCCAACCGAATGGTTTTGGCTCATTTCCTCCCTTCCATATTCAGTGAAAGAAAACAAAATATCCAAGCCAAAAATCATCTCATTTCTTTTTACATTTCATGCACGATAAAAATGGCTAATGTACAAAAATAGCCTCTATAACCTTCTTTCTTTCCCATCATTACCTAGCCGAATGTGTCCATGCATATTATGCATGGTTTGTTTTCATCATAACTCCTTTCTATTTCTAAAACCCTCACAATTTGGTATTTACACATTGACCTTCTAAATTTTCTATTCATGCACTTAAGTCTTAATTACTAAATTAGTAACCAAATGGTAAAATTAGAGTACCAAATTTTCACACATGATCAATCACGAAATAAAAGTTTAGAAAATAATATTTTAAAATTTTTTCTGACTCGGTTTAGTGGTTTTGAAACCACTTTTCGACTAGGGTCAAATTAAGGCTGTCACAATAGGTCATGAATTTTATTTTGGTGTCAAGGTGAGGCAACCACATCATTTCCAACTTTGAGAAGATTTATCTTAGTGGAAATAGAGAGCCTGGAAGAATAGGCAGATGATTTGGAATTGATGATAATAGAGCAAAAAGGTGTAGCTGCTTTTCCTTGCCTTGAGGAGTTGATTGTTTCTGGGTATCCCAAGTTAAAAAGTAACCTGATACAGAGAAAAATTCCATCTATTCAAGTGCTTCAAGTTTCGTACTGCAGTAAAATAAGTACTTTAAGGGATGGACTATCTGTCTCCTCTCATCTTAAAGAAGTACATATCCAAGCTTGTCTGAATTTAGGATCTATACCAGCTATGGAAGGGCTCTTTACATGTCTCAAAGAGTTGAGAATATGTGACTTTCTAAATTTGAGATTCATGCCAAGCATACAAGGCTTCTTTTCTCTTATAAATCTAACCATCAAGGATTGTGAAAGGTTTTCATGCCTGCCTAGTGGGATAGAATCATGTGCATCTCTTGGAAATTTGAACATCCACAATTGCCCCAGTCTGACCTTTGTTCCACAAGATGTAGGGGAACTGTGTTCTCTTATTTTTCTATCAATAACATCATACCAGAAGCTAACTTGCCTTCCAAGAGAGATCCTAGGTTACCTCACCAACCTTAAGACATTACATATAGCTGATTCTCAGAACAACTTGAAGAATTTAAAGGACTCACTTCAATCCACCATCTCTATACATCCCTAGAATATTTGGAATTATATGGATGGAAAAATCTCAAGTCGATTCCATCTCAACTTCAACACCTTACTTCTCTCAAGTCTCTTAAACTGTGGAACTTCAATGGAGTTCAAGTATTGCCAGAGTGGTTGGCGAACTTCTCATCTCTTCAACGACTTCAGATTTTGAACTGCAACAACTTGATGCAGTTTCCTTCTTTGGATACCATGAAATGACTATCCAAATTGTAAAGACTCGAAATCAAGTCTCCCCACTTAAAGGAAAATTGCACCAAAGAGAGTGGCTCAGAATGGCCCAAGATCACTCACATTCCAAACAATCGAATTCAATAATAACTTGTTGTACCAATCAATGCTACAACCTGTAACAATTCGATTTAGGGCTAAAACAAAATAGTGGTTTCAAGACTATGAATCCGAAGTAGAAATATTTATTTTGATAATATTTTAAGGTCTATAGTATGATTGAATGAATGCATGAAAAATTCGTTAAGAAATTTTATCGATAAGGGGTTTAATTTGATTATTAGGACTAAATTGCAATAGGTGCAAAATGTGTGCTCTAAAAGCTATGGGTGCTTAATTGAAATGAATTTGTAAATTAGAGGTCCTTAAATGGTAATTAGACCATTATACCATAAGATGGGCAAAAATCGACATGGTTAGATGAAATTTCAAAGTTAGGCATTAAGGGCATTTTGGCCATTTGGCAAATAAAGACAAAATTCAACAAATAAAAGATGTCATCTTCTTCAATTTCATCCCCCATAGCTGAATGTGAAAGGTCTCCACAGCTAGGGTTTTGGCCAAGCTTTCCAAGCTCAATTGTAAATCCATCCTAGCCTTGTGTTTAATTATTTTTACGTTTTTTAGATCCTTGTAACCTAATCTAGTATTTCCAAGGACTAATTTGAAGTATTATAAAAGATTAAAATTTTACCCATATTAGACATCCATGTATTTAGATGTCTAATGGTAGAAAATGTGTGTTAGATGTGTGATAAACGACTTTTACTAAGTGATTTTCGATAAAAATGTCAAAAAGGAGCTATTTATAAAAGTTGTAAATTAAGTGTAGAAAATATGAAAAAATGAGAAATGTGTGTTGGTATGAGTATGAAAAAGGTTCGGCTAGGCTTCGGTAATGAAGAAATTGAAAGAAATTCATTTTATGAGCCGAGGGACTAAAGTGTAAATAATTGAAAAGTTAAGGGCAAAATATAATTTTGCCATATTATGATTTTTGGACTGAATTGAATAATGTGTGTATTGAATAAGTTAAATTTGTTATTATAGATCAAGGGAAACAAGGTTCAGACCTAGATCGGGGGAAAAACAAAGTATTTGACGATTAGGTCCATTTCAACTATTTTTGTACTGAGGTAAGTTCGTAAGTAAATAATGCATTGTTATATTATGTTTAAATGCTTTAATATTGCATGAATTGTATGATTGAACCTTTGGACATATTCGTTAAAGTTTCGACAAGTGAGAAATCTTGATTGAACATTAGGAATAAAATAGGATATGAGTGACATGTCACTAGGAACCCTTGTGTATACATGTTTATGTGATTTCAGGTGCTGGTCTTTTAACACCTCTTATCCGTGTTAACACCAAAACAGGATACAAGGTATTACCAGAGTAGCACACATGTAATCATAATAAACTGAGTCATAAAATGATTATCTAAATTAAAACCCTTTAACTATTCATTTATCCTCTAGACATTGAATTTATATATATCATAACTTGTACTTAACTAATTTTAAACCATCTCGATAGCATAATACGAGTGATATATCAAATATTAGAGATCAATATTTCAAGTAATATTACTATAATATACAACAAAAATGTCCAAGTCTTCTATACATGCCATAGTTCCAAAATATGTTTACAAAATACCAAAGGAAGGATAGATAGTGTTGGTGAGCTTCCGACAACTTTTCCGAGTCACGAATAAACTTGATTACACTATAAAATAAGATAAGAAAGAAAAAGAAACAAAGTAAGCTTATAGCTTAGTAAGTAATATGTAAATAATAAAAATAATAAACTATTAATGGCATTTATAAATCCCAAAATATGTTTCCACAATTATACAACCTTAATCTCATATGAAATTACCATTTACTTAAATTCAATATAAGTTTTCCATTTGAGTCCCAGTCACTAAATCATTTTTATCTGGAGATACGGAGCTTCACATTAAGATCCGTTAATGTTCCCAGAAACTAGACTCATATGCCTTCTTACCATAAAAAATTCAGAATTTTTGGTTTGGCCAACTAATACAGATTATTCATTAAAACCTCCCATGTTTCACTACCTGACAGTCCTAACCACACTTCACTAAAATTTCAGTTTCTCTTTATACAGAATTCAAAGATGTTCACGTTTGTTTCTTCTAAAAATATACTCGATAAGGAACCGAACCATATAAATTATGTTCCATAAGTATTTTTGTACGAATTTTAATGATTTTTCCAAATCAGAATAGGGGATCACGAAATCAATCTGAACCAGTCTTACAAAAATTTAAATAACTCAGAATCTAGAATTCTTCTACTTTCCCTATTTTTTTTATATGAAAATATACTCAATAAGATTTAATTTCATATCTCATTCAACTTCTAATTCAATTTCTACCATTTTTGGTGATTTTTCAAAGTCACTTCTCTGCTGCTATTTTGAGCTGCTTATCCCAAATTTTACCTCTTTCACTAAAATTCCTTATCTTCAACTTGCAAAATAACACTTTTCCATATTTATCTTATCAAGGTTCAATCACTTATCTAACTCATGGTTCAAAACCCATATACTTATATTCCGGTATTTATTTTCACATTTTTCACATAAATTTCCTTTGAACAAACTTGTTTCTCCCGTTAAACACTTTGGAATGTAACAATATCCGGTGGTTTTAGCCCATAACTCCACCCTCTGTAATTGATGCCCAATTTCATGGTATACGCACATAGCACTACACTACTGGGCTAACATATATATATTCGTGGCATATGCACTTAGCACCAGTTTTCGAATCAACAAGTATAACCGTGGCATATCCACTTAGCACCACGTTATATGTATAACCGTGGCATATCCACTTAGTACCACGTTAATAAATCAACATGTGTAACTGTGGCATATCCACTTAGCACCACGTTTTTCCATTCCGAAGGTTCAACCGAGATTTTCCTCATTTAATCCCAATTCATCAACAACAATTCACTGTTTATATCCATTAATTGTACAATACTAAAACTTATTTCGAATGTCACAAATAAAATATCATAACATAAATAAAACAATAGATTATTTACATATAAACTTACCTCGGTGCAAAAATATAGAAGTTTTGCAATTTAGTCCACAATCTTTTCCTTTCCCCGATCAAGGTCGATTCCACGTCTTTCTTGATCTAAAATAACACATTTAGCTTATTTAATACTCACATTTATCAAAACAATCCTTAACTCTAACTTTGGAAAAATTATGATTTTGCCCCTAAACTTTTGCATATTTACACTTTTTCCCCAAAGCTCGGAAATTAAACTTTTTCCTAAATTTTTATGTTTTAGAACATGTTGATCATTTATTTACTAATGGCAACATCCAATTCTCACTCTAACATATATTTATGAATATTAGGTATTTTTACCGATTATGTCATTTTACTCGTTTTCACTTAAAACCGAGTAGCACAAGTTGTTCAACATAATTTAAAACCTCATATTATATAATAAAACATCAAAATAAACACATTTCACCTATGGGTATTTTTCCAAATATGAACCCTAGGTTAAATTATTGCTAAAATAAGCTAAATCAAGTTATCGGGACTCCAAAAACATAAAGAACATTAAAAACGGGACTAGAACGGACTTACTATGAAGATTGGAAGAGGAACAAACCCTAGCCATGGTGTTCCTTGCTACATTCGGCCATGGAGAAAAAATGAAGAAGATGATTGCTTTTATTTTCATGTTATTTCGTCTTTATTCATTAATTAAGGCATTTTAGCAAAATGCCCTTAAATACCTTACTTACTAACCATATCTATTTTTGTCCATGAAAACCTAATGGTATAATTACCATTTAAGGACCTCTACTTTAAAAACCCATTTCTCACAAGTACCTTTATGAACTAGAACACATCCTAAATATCAAATTGAGCACCCAAACAATAAAATTTCGCAACAAAATTTTCACATAGTCATTCAATCACACAATAAATATTAAAAATTAATCAAAATAAATTTTTCTAATTTAGATTTGTGGTTTCAACACTATTCCATTTAGGCCCTAAATCGGGCTGTCACAGGTCACGTACGTCCTACCAGTGGCTAGGCACTCCGCCATTTGTCGCAAATACCTAACAGCTTGTGTGAGTAGCACTGGATAGCTATGTTTTGACCAATAGCTTGTGTGAGCAGGCCCGCAAATAGCAGCGAGAGTGAGCTTATGTGTGTTATGGAATATGTGGTAGCTTTGGCTAAATATGTGGCACTTATGTGCAAATTTTTGAGTGTTCATTAATATTCCAAGTGTTCAACAGGAAATCTCAAAGATGCAAAAGTATGAGGTTATGTTACGATTTGGTACAGCTATGTACGTAAAACTCACGAGTATGAACACTATAAGTGATGGACTCTTGAAGTGATGGACTCTTGGTAAGATTGTGATTGAGTAACTTACGCCCATGGGATTTTAATGACCATTATGTTATCTCTCCTTATATGAATTGAATGATAATTGTGTAGTTAAGATGCTTATTATTTGCATATGAACTTACTAAGCTATATAGCTTACTCTCATCTTTTCTTTCCCTTGTCTTATAGTGTCACCAAGCTAGCTTGAGATCGGGAGTCGTCGGAGATTTGAATCACACCATCAACTCTCTCATTTTGGGTATTGATGATCTTATTATTTTGATTGTATGGCATGTATAGGGGACTTGGTCATTTTGTTATATGTGTCATAATTGATTTGGCCAAATGTGTTGGCTTTTAATGATTAGATATCCATTTTGTATAAGGCCATTAGAAATGTGCCAATATTGGTTATAAATTTATTCATATGATAATACCCTTCATGAATGATGTGTTGATGTCTTGGTTGTGGATGTTGTAACACCCCCATGCCCGAGACCGTCGCCGGAGTCGAGCTTGACGTGTTACCGAACATAATTTATCATTTAAACAACTTTACATCATTTATTTTGATTTTCGGAATAAGTAGTTTTTCTGCATCATGGTCGTTAAAAAAATCATATCTCAAGTTATGAAACTCGAAATCAAGATCCGCAAATTTTCCCCAAATCTAGACTCACATATCTATCTACCAATTTTTTTCTAAAATTTTTGGTTGGGGCAATTAGTACATTTTATTAGTTAAAGTTACCCCTGTTTCAGGACTTGACTGCACTGACCTCTACTTACTATGAACCACTTTTCTCCCTATAAAAAATTCATATAACTATATTGTTTATTTATCTTAAAATTATATTCAATAAGGATTCTGAGCATATAAATTACACCTCCTAATTATTTTTTTACAATTTATAGTGAATTTTCAAATTTGGAACAGGGGATCCAGAAATCGCTCTGGCCCTATTTCACTAAAACTCAAATATCTTATAACATATAACTTGTTTACCTATTTTGCTTTGTTCATTTGAAATTAGACACAATAAGCTTCAATTTCATAGTTAATTCTTCACCTAATTCGTTTTCTACTATTTTTGGTGATTTTTCAAACTCATATTGTTGTTGCTGTAGTGTTCTGTTTTATGGCAAGTTTCATCTTTTTATGAATTCTCATGAACTATATAACATATTAAACTCACAAGGCATCCAACATTATCTAGGCTAGCCATACCAATGACTAATCATTATCAAGCATTTTCTCAACCAAACCACAACCATATCACAAGATTATTTACACAAAACAAGTATATTGCTATACATGCCATACATCAAAACATACAAACCAATATACCAATTCTTCCTCGGATAGTGTGAGCGCTTCTTCGACCTTCCCGATATCCAAGTTGGCTCGCTAAAAACTACAATGAATGTAAAGGAGGGAGTAAGCATAAATGCTTAGTAAGTTCACATGCAAATAACAAGTAACATAACAAAGCAATTATATCAACAACAATAGCATGATATCACCAAGATACAAACCACATTTTTAGCTATCGTGTATCATCTTACCACCTTATTTCTGTTGTATCAAGTTTCAACACGAGGGTTAAGTACACGAGGGTTAAGTACATACCTGTCCAAATTTCACAACACTTAAAATAGCAATCATGTTACATTATTTACACATGAACTTACCTCGGTACAAAATATAGCAATTTTGCGATTTAGTCCAAAATCTTTTCTTTTCCTCGATCAAGGTTGATTCCACGTCTTTCTTGATCTAAAATAACACATTTAGCTTATCTAATACTCACATTATCAAAATAGTCCTAAATTCAAATTTTGGCAAAATTACAATTTTGCCCCTAAACTTTTACATCTTTACACTTTTGCCCCAAAGTTCGGAAATTAAATTTTATCACAAATTCTTATGTTTTAGGACATTCTGATCATTTATTTACCATTAGCAAGCTCAAATTCCCACTAAAACACATACTTATGAACAATATGTACTTTTACTGATTAAGCCGTTTTACTCATTTTTACTTAAAACCGAGCAGCACAAGTTGTCTAACATAATTTAAAACCTCATATTCTATCATAAAACATCAAAATACACAAATTTCACCTATGGGTATTTTTCCAAATATGAACCCTAACTTAAATTATTGCTAACATAAGCTTTATCGAGTTACCGGGACTATGAAAACGTAAAGAACATTAAAAACGGGGATTGGAATCACTTACTATGAAGCTTGGAAGCTTGAAACAAACCCTAGCTATGGAGAACCCTTGAAATTTCGTGGTAATGAAGAAGATGACCAATTTTGTGTTATTTTTCCCTTTTTATTTCATGTTAATATCCAAATGACCAAAATGCCCCTCCTTACTAAACTTTCAAAAATTCCATCCATGTCCAAATTTTGTCCATGAACTTAAAATTGGTAAAATTGCTATTTAAGACCTCCTAATTAATATTCCAAAGCAATTTCATACTAGAAACTTCTAGAATGCAAGTTTTGCAGCTTATTCGATTTAGTCCCTAATTTCAAATTAAGCACTTTACGCTTAGAATTTCTTCACGAAATTTTCACATCATCATAAAATCATATCATAAACATCAAAATAATTATAAAATAATTATTTCTACCTCATATTTGTGGTCACAAAACCACTATTCTGATTAGGCCCTAATTCGGGATATTACAACTCTCCCCCCTTTTAAGGATTTTCGTCCTCGAAAATCTTACCGGTAAACAGGTGTGGGTATTGTTTCCTTATAGTTTCCTCGGGTTCCCATGTAGCCTCTTCTATTCCATGCTTTTGCCACAACACTTTCACAAGAGCAATACTTTTGTTTCTTAGTTGTTTGACCTCTCGAGCTAAAACTTTAATCGGTTCTTCTTCGTAGGTCATATCTGGTTGTAATTCAATTTCTGTCGGTGAAACCACATGTGAAGGATCCGAACGATACTGACATAGCATAGATACATGGAACACATCATGAATTTTCTCCAACTCAGATGGTAATGCTAACCGATAAGCTACCGGTCTAACTCTTTCAATTATTTCATACAGCCCGATAAAACGCGGACTTAATTTACCTTTCTGTCCAAATTTGAGGACTTTCTTCCACAGAGACACCTTTAAAAATACCTTATCACCAACTTGAAACTCAATTTCTTTTCGTTTCAAATCTGCATAAGATTTCTGTCTATCCGAAGCAGCTTTCAAACAATCTCGAATTACCTTCACTTTTTCTTCGGTTTCTTTTATTAGATCAACCCCATAGATCTGATTTTCCTTAAGTTCGGTCCAATACAAAGGCGTCCGACACTTACGACCATACAATACTTCATAAGGTGCCATTTTCAAACTCGTCTGATAACTATTATTGTAAGCAAATTCCACCAACGGTAAATATCTTTCCCAACTTCCTTGAAATTCTAATACACAACATCGAAGCACATCTTCAAGAATCTGAATTACCCTTTCTAATTGCCCATCAGATTGTGGATGAAAAGCAGTACTGAAATTTAACCTTGTACCTAACACTTCTTGCAACTTTTGCCAAAATCGCGAAGTAAATCTCGGATCTCTGTCTGAAATGATTGGCAATGGTATTCCATGTAGTCTAACAATTTCTCTAACATACAATTCAGCTAACTTGTTAAGAGAATAATCCGTACGTACTGGAATGAAATGAGCCGATTTTGTCAATCTATCAACTATTACCCAGATGGCATCTTTCTTTCCTGGAGTCAACGGCAACCCTGAAACAAAATCCATAGTAATCCGATCCCATTTCCATTCAGGAACCATAATAGGCTGAAGTAATCCTGAATGCACTTGGTGTTCCGCTTTCACCTGTTGACAAATTAAGCATTTCGATACAAATTCTGATATATCCCTTTTCATTCCATTCCACCAGTACATTTTCTTCAAATCATTATACATTTTCGTACTGCCTGGATGAATCGACAAATAACCACCATGTGCTTCCTGCAAAATCTTTTGAATTAACTCCTTATTCTTCGGTACACAAATCCGATCTTTAAACATCAAGCAACCATCAGGATCGATTCTGAAATCTGACTCTGTATCAACCTCACATTGCTTTCTTTTGGCTTGCAAGTCTTCATCGCTTTTCTGAGCTTCACAAATCTCTTGTAAAAACATCAGTCTTACTTTTAGCTCGGCCAGAATGGAACCATCATCTGACATTTCCAACTGAGTGTTCATAACTCTCAAAGCAAACAACAGTTTTCTACTCAAAGCATCAGCAACTACATTTGCTTTTCCTAGATGATAGTCAATCACAAGCTCGTAATCTTTTAATAACTCCAACCATCTTCGCTGTCTCAAATTCAAGTCCTTTTGTGACATCAACTATTTAAGACTCTTGTGGTCGGTATATACTCGACACTTTTCACCATATAGATAATGTCGCCAAATCTTCAAAGCAAACACCACTGCAGCCAATTCCAAATCATGAGTC
The DNA here is from genome assembly GCA_020496765.1 of Gossypium stocksii. Classification (NCBI taxonomy): domain Eukaryota; kingdom Viridiplantae; phylum Streptophyta; class Magnoliopsida; order Malvales; family Malvaceae; genus Gossypium; species Gossypium stocksii. The sequence continues at coordinate 41,725,691 of CM035623.1, forward strand.
AGATAATTCCTCTCGTGAGGTTTTAACTGCCTCGAAGCATAAGCCACAACCTTTCCTTCTTGCATCAATACACATCCCAAACCATTTAGAGAAGCATCGCTATATACCACAAATTCTTTACCTGACTCGGGCTGTACTAACACTAGTGCCTCTGTTAATAACTTTTTCAATTCTTCAAAACTTTGTTGACATTCTTCCGTCCACTCAAATTTAACATCCTTGCGAAGTAATCTAGTCATAGGAGCAGCAATTATAGAAAATCCATTTACAAACCGTCGATAATATCCAGCTAGTCCCAAGAAACTCCTAACCTCGGTTACATTCTTCGGTGGCTTCCAATCAACAATAGCTGAAATTTTACTGGGATCAACTCGTTTACCATCACCCGAAACAATATGACCCAAAAATCCAACTTCCCGAAGCCAAAATTCACTTTTACTAAACTTGGCATATAACTGCTTGTCTTGCAAAGTTTGCAAAACTATCCTCAAGTGCAATACCACAACAAACTTGTCCAAGTATGGTCGAAATATTCGATTCATCAAATCCATAAACACAGCAGGAGCATTTGTTAATCCAAACGGCATAACTAAAATTCATAATGACCATACCTTGTCTTAAAAGCAGTTTTAGGCACATCTGACTCTTTTACCCGCAGCTGATAGTACCCAGATCTCAAATCAATCTTTGAAAACCATGTTGCTCCTTTCAGCTGATCAAACAAATCATCAATTCTCGACAACGGATACTTGTTCTTAGTTGTCACTTTGTTTAATTGGCGATAGTCTACACACAATCTCATCGAACCATCCTTCTTTTTCACAAACAATACCGGAGCACCCCAAGGCGAAAAACTCGGTCTCACAAAGCCTTTGTCGGTCAACTCTTGCAACTGCAACTTTAATTCTTTCAACTCTGTTGGTGCCATTCTGTACGGAGCAATCGAGATCGAAGTTGTTCCCGGCATCAAATCAATACCAAACTCTACTTCTCTAACTGGAGGCAAACCCGGCAATTCTTCTGGAAATACATCCGTAAACTCACATACAATCGGCACTGATTCCACTTTCTTTTCAATTTCTTTGTATTCAAGACATACGCTAAATAAGCTTCATAACCCTTTCTCAAATATCTCTGAGCCGACATTGAAGAAATCACACTAGACAATGCCTCTGATTTATCTGATTCGACCCGCAGAGTTTCACCATTTTCACACTTTAATTCAATAACTTTCTGTTTACAATTTACTATAACATCATGCAATGTCAACCAATCCATACCCAAAATAACATCAAACTGATCAAACGGCAACAACATCAAGTCGGCCGGAAAGTAATAACCCCGAATCATTAAAGGACAGTTCTTGTATACTTTATCAACTATAAAACATTGGCCTAACGGGTTTGACACTTTAATCATAAATTATGTATTCTCAACAGGTATATTCATGCTAGATACTAATTTCATGCACACATATGAATGAGTAGAACTGGGGTCAATCAAAGCAGTAACATTAACATCATAGAGAGAAAATATACCAGTAATCACATCGGGTGAGGAAGCATCTTCACGCACTTTAATGGTATAAGTTCTAGCTGGAGCCCTTCCTTCAGATTTAACTGCTGAATCTCTGGCTACATTCTTGCTGCTTGCTTCACTCCCAGGTTTTCTTGGATACCTTCCTCTCGAATCTGCACCACCAGCTTTGTACTCTGAAATTTTTCTTTTTCAATCCTCTCTGGGCAGTCTCTAATAAAATGATCCGGAGAACCACATCAGAAACATTCATCTGCTCTGCACGGACCAAAATGATTTCTACCACACCGCTGGCACTCGGGTTTAACAAATCTCGAGTTCCCTACACTAGCTGCCGAAGTAGTCTGGGACTTAGGACCCACATTTTGCTTCCTAGAATTCCCATATGATTGTCCAGCTAAAACTTGGGAACGAGAATTCATATTTCTTGATTTTCTGGGTTGCTGTGAGGGTGCATTACTCATTGGTCTTTTCTTTCAATTTCGTGTCTCAGATTCTACCTTTTTCTTCTCTTTAAGTAGTTCTTCAGCCTTACAAGCTCGATCGACAAGTACCACCATTTCCTTTAGTTCTAGAATCCCTACAAATACCTTGATGTCTTCATTAAGCCCATCTTCAAATCGTCTGCACATCTTGGCCTCTGTAGGAACATATTCTCTGGCATACTTACTCAGTTGAATAAACTCTCTTTCATATTCTGTAACGGTTATGTTACCTTGTTTCAACTCAAGAAATTCCTTGCGCTTCTGATCAATAAATCTTTCACTGATGTATTTCTTCCGAAACTCTTCTTGAAAGAATTCCCAAGTTACCCTCTCTTTCGGTACCACAGAGATTAGTGTCTTCCACCAATTATAAGCTGAATCTCTCAACAAAGATATAGCACATTTCAAGCATTCCTCAGGTGTGTAAGACAGTTCATCAAATACCCGGATAGAATTCTCAAGCCAGAACTCTGCTTTCTCAGCATCATCATCTACATTAGCTCTGAATTCTTCGGCCCCTAGCTTACGGATTTTATCAACTGGAGTTCTTTGGAATTTCATCATACCCACATCTTGAGGCATCGGAGGTACAGGTTGAGGAATTGGGGGAGGTGGGGGAGGTTGTACATTCGGGTTCGTACGAACGAACTCAGTATACCAAGCACTCATCATCTGGAGAAAGGCTTCTCGACCCCTTTCTCCTCCTCCTTGACTAATAGTGGGAGGTGGATTTTCAGTCGGCACTGCCCCTTCAGCTGGAGCTGGTGCATTACTTTCTACATCATCAGCCACGAATGGATCGGGATCCATTTACTATAAAAAAAATCATTTAAAAGGTCAAAAGTCATCACACTATCACAATATACATATATGGCATGTATAGCAAAATCTGTGCATAAAATACGTTAGTCCAAGAACCGACTAAACCTGCTCTGATACCACCAAATTTAACACCCCCACACCCGAGACCATCACCGGAGTCGAGCTTGAGGTGTTACCGAACATAATTTGTCATTTAAACAACTTTACATCATTTATTTTGATTTTCGGAATAAGTAGTTTTTCTGCATCATGGTCGCTAAAAAAATCATATCTCGAGTTACAAAACTCGAAATCAAGATCCGTAAATTTTCCCCAAATCTATACTCACATATCTACCTACTAATTTTTTTCTAAAATTTTTTGTTGGGCCAATTAGTACATTTTATTAGTTAAAGTTACCCCTTTTTCAGGACTTAACTGCACTGACCTCTACTTACTATGAACCACTTTTCTCCCTGTAAAAAATTCATATAACTATACCGCTTATTTTTCTTAAAATTATATTCAATAAGGATTCTGAGCATATAAATTACACCTCCTAATTATTTTTTTACAATTTATAGTGAATTTTCAAAGTTGGAACAGGGGATCCAGAAATTGCTCTGGCCCTGTTTCACTAAAACTCAAATATCTTATAACATATAACTCCTTTACCTATTTCACTTTTTTCATTTGAAATTAGACACAATAAGCTTCAATTTCATAGTTAATTCTTCACCTAATTCGTTTTATACTATTTTTGGTGATTTTTCAAACTCATGTCGTTGTTGCTGTAGTGTTCTGTTTTATGGCAAGTTTCATCTTTTTATGAATTCTCATGAACTATATAACATATTAAACTCACAAGGCATCCAACATTATCTAGGCTAGCCATACCAATGACTAATCATTATCAAGCATTTTCTCAACCAAACCACAACCATATCACAAGATTATTTACACAAAACAAGTATATTGCTATACATGCCATACATCAAAACATACAAACCAATATACCAATTCTTCCTCGGATAGTGTGAGCGTTTCTTCGACCTTCCCGATATCCAAGTTGGCTCGCTAAAAACTACAATGAATGTAAAGGAGGGAGTAAGCATAAATGCTTAGTAAGTTCACATGCAAATAACAAGTAACATAACAAAGCAATTATATCAACAACAATAGCATGATATCACCAAGATACAAACCACATTTTTAGCTATCGTGTATCATCTTACCACCTTATTTCTATTGTATCAAGTTTCAACACGAGGGTTAAGTACATACCTGTCCAAATTGTCCATTTCACAACACTTACCAAAATATCATTTTCATCTTGAGTATTCTTCCATTCCGCTAGAATTTTACCCGTTCAACACATCGGAATATAACTCGGATACACGGATCATTTGCACATAAGTGCCACATATGTAATCAATCAATCATGTAACCCGCCCATAAGCGAACCAACTCAACGAGCTCGGGCGTTCGCATCCATAAGTGAACTCAGACTCAACTCAACGAGCTCGGATGCCTAGTTACATCTCACGAACTCGGACTCAACTCAACGAGTTCGGACATTTGTATCCATAAGTGAACTCGGACTCAACTCAACGAGTTCGGATGCCCAACCATCCTAGTGACATGTCACTCGTATCCTAATCTATTCCCAAGGTTCAAACGGGATTTTCCTCAATCACACATTTCCCAGTCGTTCTCCTCGAAATATTGGAACCAATACGTTGCTTGCATCTCATACTTATCAATTTAATCACATACTTTTCATACCAATACATAATATTTCACAAAGCATAATATTCATAATAACAAGTATCATATCATATAAATAGCATCAAATCACTTAAAATAGCAATCATGTTACATTATTTACACATGAACTTACCTCGGTACAAAATATAGCAATTTTGCGATTTAGTCCAAAATCTTTTCTTTTCCTCGATCAAGGTTGATTCCACGTCTTTCTTGATCTAAAATAACACATTTAGCTTATCTAATACTCACATTATCAAAATAGTCCTAAATTCAAATTTTGGCAAAATTACAATTTTGCCCCTAAACTTTTGCATATTTACACTTTTGCCCCAAAGTTCGAAAATTAAATTTTATCACAAATTCTTATGTTTTAGGACATTTTGATCATTTATTTACCATTAGCAAGCTCAAATTCCCACTAAAACACATACTTATGAATAATATGTACTTTTACCGATTAAGCCGTTTTACTCGTTTTTACTTAAAACCGAGCAGCACAAGTTGTCTAACATAATTTAAAACCTCATATTCTATCATAAAACATCAAAATACACAAATTTCACCTATGGGTATTTTTCCAAATATGAACCCTAACTTAAATTATTGCTAACATAAGCTTTATCGAGTTACCGGGACTACGAAAACGTAAAGAACATTAAAAACGGGGATTGGAATCACTTACTATGAAGCTTGGAAGCTTGAAACAAACCCTAGCTATGGAGAACCCTTGAAATTTCGTGGTAATGAAGAAGATGACCAATTTTGTGTTATTTTTCCCTTTTTATTTCATGTTAATATCCAAATGACCAAAATGCCCCTCCTTACTAAACTTTCAAAAATTCCATCCATGTCCAAATTTTGTCCATGAACTTAAAATTGGTAAAATTTCTATTTAAGACCTCCTAATTAATATTCCAAAGCAATTTCATACTAGAAACTTCTAGAATGCAAGTTTTGCAGCTTATTCGATTTAGTCCCTAATTTCAAATTAAGCACTTTACGCTTAGAATTTCTTCACGAAATTTTCACATCATCATAAAATCATATCATAAACATCAAAATAATTATAAAATAATTATTTCTACCTCATATTTGTGGTCACGAAACCACTATTCTGATTAGGCCCTAATTCGGGATATTACAGATGTTTGGTTGTCTGTATATGCTTGGATTGGTGTTATGATATGTTGTGTAGGTGTGTGCATTAAAGGGTGGAAAAATGGCTTGGTAAATAGCCTTTATTTTATCCACACGGGTAGACACACGGGTGTTTGTCTAGACCGTGTGTGGCACACGGCTTACTCCACGGGCATTCGTTTAGGCCGTGTGTCCCCTGCACCTTAATTTTGAGAAATAGAATGCTCAGAATTGAGCACACGGGCAGAGACACGGGCATGTGTCTCAGCCGTTTGGATGGCACAGCTTCAAACATGGGCGTGTGCCTTGGCCGTGTGAAGTCTACACCTATTTTTGTGAAAATTAATTTTCCACACGGCCTAGCACACGGGCATGTGACTTGGCCATGTGATCCCAATTTGGTCATGAGTTACAAGTCAAAGAGTTACACGGGGTCGTGACACGGGTGTATGACCACATGGCCTGCCGACACGGGCGTGTCCCATATCCACATGGGCGTGTGACCCCTGTTTAGTGAAAATTTTCTAAGTATTGTAAAATTTTCTAAAATTTTTGATTTAGTCCCAAACCACTTCCAATGCATGTTTTGGGCCTCGTAGGCTCATATTAGGGACTTTATGATTAATTGCAAATGATTTTAATTTGCAAATGATTTTAATTTAGACACATGAGATTGCATGTTTGTTCGAGTGATAAGTTTGGTAATGCCTCGTACCCTGTCCTGACGTCGAATACAGGTAAAGGGTATTACACAACCTCCATTGTTTTTTACAATTAATGCAATGTTGCTGTGCAGTTATATATATATGCAATGATGTTGAAATATAAGTGCTTTATTTTTCATTTGTTTAAGGTGTACTTGAGAATGCCATAGGATAAAATATCATGTATTTTTTAAAAACATGGTGTTTGGTGCAATACGTTGGCTATATAGCATGGGTGGTCATCTATTGTCATAGAAAGCATGTAAGAGAAGGAGATATGTATTGCATAGGTGATTCCTAAACTATGGTTGTACTTGTTGTTTGGTTATTATCAATTTGGATTCCATGATAGTGTGAAGTGAAGACTACATATAACTAGCACAAACACTCTATCATTGGCATATTATGAACATTTAACTTTAGCCAGAGTTCATTGGAAAAATAGGATGATCAAACTTTTATAGCAATGTTATTAAACCATAAATGATGGGTACAGCAGTAGAAATTTTCTACGTTTACTGGTAGTAATACTGTGCGATGCAAGTTTCAAGAAAATCATGGATTGCCTTCACGCATGTAGGATCTACAAGCCAAATTTCTCAAGTCAAACTATAAGTCCATGTTTGTTTGGAGAGAATGGAATAGCCATTCCCCCCTTATTCTTAGATGAATAGTAAAGCTATAGTTTGCTTCATCGTTTTCTTCCTTCAGTGAATGGCTATTCCTCTCCTATTCATCTGATTTACCAAATCATCATTCGGTGAAGAGGGCTAAGAATAGCCTATTCAGCAACAAACGTAATAGCAAAATTTCTCCCTAGACAATTTTACCCTGTATTTGTTCACCCATCGTTCGTCCATTTCATCGTTGTTGTAAAAGTGGTGCCTCTGTCGATTCTATCATTAAGAACTGTTGATTCATCTCTGACTCATTCCCCTCCTCCGCAACGCTGCCTCCTTTCCCTTGGGAGAACCCCTGTAAGTTCCCATTTTTTCTTCCTTTTCTTGTTTTATAATTTCAACTATGTTTGTATTATTGGTTTTGTTTTTCCTCTTTTCTTTCAAATTTTTTTCAATTATCATTGTTATATAAATGACCCAGAAGATTATTGAGAAATCTAGTTCACATTAAGTAATGATTTTCCATACTTTTCTTGAATTTTGAAGAAAAATGGAACTTTTTTAATTGCAAAGATTACAGTTTGGTGATAGGGTTAAAAATTGTAGATTTTGGTATTGGGACTTTTTTCATTAACCAACTAGTTAAATTCAGATGATAAAAATGGTATTTTTGTGACAAATATGATGCGTATGATCTGGTATTTTTGTTTTTGTGTGTGTATGTACTTCTTTCTTGTATGTTTTTTTCATTAATTTTCTTTTTCCCCTCCAGAAAAATTTGTTACTTCTATATATGACTGACATCTTTATCCTTCTTGTTACTAATTTTCACGACGTTTTTAATTTGCATGTAGTTTAAATTGGATATAGTAAGTTGCATTCTATGTTATTTAGGGAATGAGATTGCATACACTTCCCATTATTTATCCTAAAATTTCGGGTAAAAGTTCATACTAATTAATTTTACTATTTCAAAAAATATTGGTTGATAGAGCTGTTCATGCTGCTGTTGGCCGGTATTTGCCTTCTGATTTTGGTTCTGAAGAACACATGAACCCCATGCTAGTTAGGGATGATTTGTCTCATGCTATGCATGAGTTCCTTCTAGTTGCCATGGGTGACATAACTAAATCAACTCTTGATGTTAGTCGCTCTGGTTGGGACAATGTTGGTGGTCTCAATGACATTCAGGCTTCTAAATTTCCTATGATTATTTTTAATCAATATTTGGATTAGCTTCTAATGTAATCCAGAATGTGAACTTATTTGTATCTATTGTCCTCAGCGTGCTTATCTTTTTTTCATGTGAAAAGAATATGATAAATAAAAGTATACCTTTTGTACTGTTAATATTTTATTCCAAAGGTATTGTAATACTTTCTTTTGATAGATTTAGTCTAGTTTGTAAAAACATGTATCACGGTTTATGCAACAACCTGTTTTTAGTAAAATCAAAATAGTGGTTTTGAGACCACAAATTTGAGGTTGAAAGTTGTCAGAGATCTCATCACACTATCTATCGACTATTTTGGTACTTTTGACTGTATATTTTGGTTAAATGGCATGTATAGGTCATTTTGGCTAATGGTAGCCTATATGTTTGGTCATTTATTTAGCCGTTTGATTTGAATTGTTTTTGGTGTATTTTGTTATGTAAATATGTGTAAATAGTCTTATTATATGTGATTTATAGTTGCCATGGGAATGTCGTGTTTGTGAATTGGTATATTTGGTACCAAATAGTAGAGATTGATAAGTGATATACATTTTAAATTTTAGGCACAAAGATGCATATATGTGTTTGACCATTTAGGTAGATTTTTTAGACATATTTGGCACGTAATTTAATGGACAATTGAGGTGCCTATAAGTATTATAGTTATATGTGATGTTATAACATGTTATAGGCTTGATGTTGGTTGGTTTTGAATGCATAAATGTGTCATGGTTATATGCAAATTGTTGTGTTTAGGTTGGTACCAATTTGGGTGAGAAATATGGCTTCAAAAATGGCCTATTTTCGTCCACACAGGTAGAGACACGGGCATGTGTATCAGCTGTGTGTGACACGCGACTAGGTGAGACGGTCGTGTTTCCCCTGTAACTTCTATAGAAAACAAGTCAGTAGCTTCACACGCCCTAACACACAAGCATGTGGCTTGGCTATGTAGCACAAGTCAGTATACCCTCCAGTTTTCACACAGCTTGGCACACGGTCATGTGAGGCCATTTCGAAGGGTACACAACCTGGCACATGGGCATGTGGTCTGGCCATGTGACCCAAGTCAGTGAGTTACATGGGTACGAACACGCGTTGGGACACGGGCATATGACCCCATTTCGATTGCCTACACAGCCTGAGAAACGGGCATGTCTCTTTACTGTGTGAGACACATGGTTTGGCCACACGGGCGTGTGCCCCCAGCACCTTTGAATATTTTCCATGTTTTTTGAAAAATTCCTTGAGTACTCGGTTCAGTCCCAAACTATTTTTAATGTTTATTTAGGTCATCGAGGGCTCATATTAGGGATTATATGAATAAATTTGATTTGTTTCTAAAATGAATGTGTTATGGAAATGAAATGTATGATTGTTTGATCTGTAAGTTCAGTAATGCTCGTAACCCTGTTTCGATGTCGAATATTGGTTAGGGGTGTTATTTTTATTGTTATCAGAGCTACAGTTTAGTCAATTCTTGGACTAACATAGTGTAAGTGAATCTAGCTATACATGCCATTAAACAACTTGTGATAGTGTGATATCTCATGACAGTTTAAATCATGTTTTCATATAGTAATGGATTCCAATCGAGCAAACTCCGATGATGTAGAAAGTAACACGCTGGCTTCCGTTCGCGACGCAGCGTCGTCTAGATTGAGACTCATATCTGAGGGTCGTGAAAGAGAGGCTAAGGAAGCCTTCTTCCAAATGATGAATGAGTGGTTCACTAAGTTTGGCCAAACTAATCCAGCTGCTCAGCAACCTCCACCCCCACCTTTTCCCCAACTGATTCTCGTAGCTCCTTAAGTTTTGGAACCTGTACGTATGACTAAGCTGCTTGTAGATAAATTTTGCAAATATGGGGCCGAAGAGTTTAGGGCTACTATTGATGATGACCCTATGAGAGCCAAATTTTGGCTAGAGAATATGATCAAAGTCTTTGATGAGTTGTCTTGTATGCTAACAGAATGTGTTAAATGTGTTGTGCCTCTTTTGAAAGATGTTACGTACTAGTGGTGGAGCACGCTTATTTTTGTAGTACCAAGAGAACAAATCACATGGGAATTCTTTCAAACAGAGTTTAGAAAGAAGTATATAAGTCAACGGTTCCTTGATCAAAAGAGCAAAGAATTTCTAGAGCTGAAACAGGATCGTATGACCATATCTGCATATGAAAGAGAGTTTGTCCGACTGAGCAAGTATGCCCGAGAGTGCATTCCAATCGAAATGGTTATGTTCAAACGTCTTGAAGACGGGTTGAATGAAGACATTAAAATTTTAGTTGAAATTCTAGAATTGAAAGAATTTGTTGTTTTAGTCAATAGAGCACATAAAGCCGAAGAGCTTAGTAAAGAAAAAGGAAAAGCTGAATTTGAAGCTAGAGATTCGAGAAAGAGATTTTCAGGTAAGTCACATTAGTTAGCATCGAGGAAATCTAAAGAACATCACTACTGTTCTATTGTTTCTGTGGAGCATTATAATAGAGATAGAGATGCAAGACACTCCAGCCCTAAACCCTAGACTACATCTGTAGCGAGTGTGGGTAGTGTTAGAAATACTAGACCCAAGTGCAAACACTATAACAGGCCACATTATGGCAAGTGCCGAGTGAAAAGTGCAGTATGTTTTACATGTGGTTCCTTCGACCATTATCTTAGAGATTGCCCTCAGAAGTATGAGAAAGAAAAAGCTCAAACCATAAAGCTGAGCAATACAGCTACTAGAGGGGGACTACCTCGAAATACAGGAAATATGAGTGGTAGCCGAGGTGCAATGAGAGATTCTGTAGAGAGATTCGAGGCACAGGCACTAGCCAGAGCTTACGCTATTCGCGCTCGCAAAGATGCATAGGCACCATATATTATCACCGGTACTTTTTCTCTCTATAACACTAATGTAACTGCTTTGATTGATCCCGAATCAATCCATTCTTATGTATGTAAGAATTTAGTGTCTAGCAAGAGTTTACCTATTGAGTCCACTGACTTTGTGGTTAAAGTGTCGAACCCTTTAGGTCTGTACGTCCTAATTGACAAAGTTTGTAAGAATTGTCCTTTGATGACTCGGGGTTATAGTTTTCCGGCTAATTTGATGCTTTTACCAGTTGATGAATTCAATTGGGTATGGATTGGCTTACTTTGCATGATGTTGTTGTAAACTGTAGATGAAAGATTATTGTGCTAAAATGTTAGAACGGTGAGACTTATCATATTGATTCAGATAATTCAAATGGGTTGCCTATTATGATATCGGCTATGTTAGCAGAGAAGTATGTAAGAAAAGGTTGCAATGCTTACCTTGCATATATACTGGATACAAAAGTATCTGAATTGAAGATTGAATTAGTGCCAGTGGTTTGTGAATATCCAGATGTGTTTCCAGAAGAGTTACCCGGGTTACCACCGATCAGAGAAGTTGAGTTTGCTATTGAGTTAGTACCGAGAACATTATTGATACCGATAGCTCCATATAGAATGGCTATAATAGAGTTGAAAGAGTTGAAAGCTCAATTGCAAGAGTTAACAGAGAGGTTTTGCACAACCTAGTTTTTCGCCCTGGGGTGCACCAGTTTTGTTCTTTAAGAAGAAAGATGGATCAATGAGATTGTGTATCAATTATCAACAACTTAACAAGTTTACGATTAAGAATAAGTATCCATTGTCGCGAATATTTGTTTGATCAACTGAAAGGTGCGATGGTATTTTCGAAGATTGATTTACATTCTGGTTATTATCAATTATGGGTTAAAGATTCAAATGTGTTGAAAACTGCATTCAGAACCAGGTACGGACACTATGAATTTCTTTTATGCCATTTGGATTGACTAGCAGTATTTATGGATTTAATGAATAGAATCTTCAAGCCGTATTTAGACAGATTTGTCGTTGTATTCATTGTATCAGTGGAAGGCATCATTAGAGTTGATCCGAGTAAGATTTTAGCAGTTATTGATTGGAAGCCACCAAGAAACATATCCAAGGTTAGAAGCTTTCTGGGATTAGCGGGCTATTATCAGAGATTTGTAAAAGGGTTCTCAATGATAGCTACACCGATGACTTGGTTATTACAAAAAGATGTGAAGTTTGAGTGGTCTGATAAATGCCAACAAAGTTTTAATCAGTTGAAAGCACTGTTAACTGAAGCACTAGTTTTGGTTCAACTTGAGTCGGGTAAAGAATTTGTGATTTTTAGTGATGCATCATTGACCGGTTTGGGATGTTTTTTAATGCAAGAAGGCAAAGTGATAGCTTATGCTTCTAGACAATTAAAGCCATATGAAAATAATTATCTGACACACGACTTAGAGTTGGCCGCATTGAAAATTTGGCAACACCATTTGTTCAGTGAAAAATGCCACATATTTACTTAGCACAAGAGTTTTAAGAATCTGAGGTCACAAAAAGATTTGAATTTGAGACATCAAAGATGGTTTGAACTGTTGAAATATTTTGAGTTAGTGATTGACTACCATCCGGGAAAAGCGAATGTAGTCGCAGATGCTTTGAGTAGAAAATCTTTGTTTTCTTTAAGAGCAGTGAATACACGATTAACTTTGTTTAATCATGGTTCGATATTAGCTATGTTAAAAACTAAATCTATGTTTCTTCAGCAAATTTGCAAAGCTCAGAAATGTGATCATGAATTGAAAGCTAAACGAGTACAATGTGAATTGACTTTTGATTCTGAATTTCAGGTCAGACTTGATGCTTGTTTATTATTCCGAGTAGAGTTTATGTACCAAAGAATCCAAAGCTTATACAAAAAAATTTGCACGAAGCTCACAGTAGTAGCTCGTCTATTCATCAAGGGAGTAATAAGATGTATAGTGATTTGAGATAGATGTACTAGTGGTCTGGTATGAAACGTGACATTTTTTACTTTGTGTCCAGATGTTTGATTTGTCAACGGGTCACAGCTGAACATCAAGTGCCTTGAGGACTATTACAGCCAGTGATGATACCAGAGTGGAAACGGGATAAAGTTACGATGGACTTTGTATCAAGGTTACCCCTATCTCCCAAAAAGAAAGATGCTATCTGGTTTGTTGTTGATCATTTGACAAAGTTTGCACATTTTATTCTAATATGTACTGTAACACCCCTAACTCGTATCCGTTGCCGAAACAGGGTTATTAAGTATTATCGGAGTTTATAGAATAAATACAAATAAATCATGTCATTTACTAGTCATTTTCAAAACTAATCATATCATCCCTTGATTGGACCCTTGAAACCCAATTTAAGCATTAGAAATAAATCAAGACTAAATCTGGATCTCAAAAAATTTTTCTTAAAATTTCAAGATTTTTCCTAGGTGCAGGGCTCACACGCCCATGTGGTCAGCCCGTGTGGCTCACACGGCCAAGTGACATGCCTATGTCTCTGGCCATGTGGCATATAAGGTAGGGCACACGCCTGTGTCCCTAACCCGTGTAACTCTCTATTTTTCCATTTAATTAAGTGCAAGGGTCACACGACCAAGTCACACACCCGTGTGCCAGGTCGTATGGTAAATTTTGAGCATTCTATTCCTTAAGTTTAAGATGCAGGGGACATACTGCCAAAACACACGCCCATGTGCTAGGCCGTGTGTCATACACAACTGAGACACACGCCCGTGTCTCTACCCTTGTGGACAAAATAAGGCTATTTTCAAGCCTTATTTCTCACCCATTTGATCATCCATCTACACAAACATTTTAAAACAACCAAAGGTCAATCCAAAACATTTAAATCATGCAAATCCCAAGTCTCATACATATCAAATTAAGCACTTATATCTAACATATCTATCATAAGCCATACCAATGCTAACATAAGTTAATTAACCTATACATGCCATTATACATTCAAAATAAAGTTTTCCATTTAATACCCAAATCAAGCTGAAGGATGGTGTGATGTTGCTTCGACCTATATCTAAACCTTAAGAGCTCCTGAGCACTATAAACAGAGAAAAGAAAGCCTAGTAAGCATTTCATATGCTTCGTAAGTTCGCATAACAGGAATTTAACCTACCCTGCATTTGTACAATAAGCAAACATACACATGCAATTCATGCAATTTGGCCATATCCTAAGCACACAATCTCATCAAACATGTTAGTTATTCATTTCATATAAATATCAATAACAAGGATAAGCTCATCAAATTCCAAGTTCCATGCAATCATATATTTTTCAGATATTGATTCCATTTAATTTTCACTTGTCTACTCTTTAGAATTTCACTCATTAAATCATATAAAATCTCGATGGATACGAGGGTAGTACACATAAAGTCTACAAATCAGTAATTCATCAATTCATGTCCAGGAGTACTCATTAGAGCACTAAATCAAAAAGCTCTCTCTCAAGCACTATAACGAGAAGCTCATAGAGCCATGTAACAGAAAGCACATACAGGTATGGTAATAGAAAGTACACAAAGAACTTATAAAAGGAAGCTCCTAAGAGCACTTAACAGGAAGCTCCAGAGTGCACTTATCAAAATGCACCGGACAGCTTATAACGGAAAGTTCAAGTGAGCACTATTGGGAAGCTCCGGAGAGCCTATAATGGGAGGTTCACAAAGAACCTATAAATAGAACGCTCATTAAAGCATGGGTATGTCTACAACATATGCAGATCACTACCATTCGGGATGCTCAGAAGAGCATTTAACCGGAAGCTCGTAAGAACACTTTAACGGAAGCTTGAGAGGGCTTGTATTGGGATGCTCTTTAGAGCTATAGTATGTTCGCAACAAATGTTGGACTACTATCATTTCGGGAATCAAAACCCTATGTCCAATCGAATTTCATTCATTTAAACAAAATGTATCTTTTATCGGGTACTTTCTAGATATGTAATCAAATTTATACACGTGGCCAATACAACATTCACATACAAACCATTCAAATCAATTTAAATATATAATTACATAATTAAGTTACGCGAACTTATCTCGATACTTGTTCGTATAAAAAATCTACTAATCTGGCACTTTTTCTTTTCCTTGATCTAACCTCGTATTTGAGTTTTTCGGATCTATATAAATGAATTTAATCATCAATTTAATACAATTCACATTCAATTGGACTCAATTTCCACCCAAGGCAAAATTACCATTTTGCCCCTATACTTTTTATAAATTCCAATTTCATCCCTAGGCTCAGAAAATGAAATTCACGCAATTTATCCATTACTCCAAGCCTAGCCGATTTTCATATATAACAATAATAATCCATAAATTTCACAAAAATCAAAATTTTTCCATGAATTTTACAACTTTACAATTTAGTCCCTAAATCACAATTTCATCAAAATTCACTTTGTAAAAGTTGTTTATCTATCAACAATGTGATAGCCCTAATTCAACCCTAATTGGGAAGTGGTTTCGTAACCATTAAACTGTGTCAGACAAAAAAAATAATATATATATAAATGTTGCCTTCCGTGATTATATTGTATGAATTGTTATATGTGAAAGTCTTATGATTTAATTTTGTTAATTACAAGAAGAAACAGTAAATGAGGGCTTAAATGGCATAAAGGATAAATTAGAGGGAAATTAAGTGAATTGCTGAATTAATAATGTGATTTGAACATGAGGGTGTTAAAATGCAATTTAACCAAGAAACATTTGCATGGACATGTACGGTCCTTAGTTAGTGGAAATGAAATAAAATTAAAAGGGTTAGTTTGGTAATTTAAAAAAGGCATGCATGTCATAAAAAAAATAAAGGAAAATAGGCTCCATTTTGTTCTGGTGTTTGCCGAAATTAAAGAAAAGAGAAAGTAGGAAAAACTCAAGACATTCGGCCATGGTTTCTATCTAATTTTAAGCTCAAGAGCAAAGAGGATCAAAATCGGATAGGGGAAAGGAGAAAGTAATAGAGTAGCCGGTCTACAATCGTTCGGACATACCAAGGTAAGTTTTGAGTGTATCAACCTTGCATATACACGAATATGATATGAAACATTTAAGTTGTATGCTTTGAAATTTGTTGATAGTACTTTGTTAAACATTCAATTATGAAACGTGATAGTATGAGTTAGGTAGCCGTATGCACATGTGAAATTGAAGGAAAAATGTGACTAGCTTATACACGTGGAATCTTTATGATAAATTCCAGCAAACCGAATGGGTATAGGATAGAACGTTATAAATGAGCTCGATAAATTGAGTTATGGGAAGGTGTTATATGTACATGTTCGCTTATGTTGAAAATAATTAATGATTTATAAATGACATATATTGTATGACATATGAGAATGTGAATAAATAATGCTCGGGATTCAATGGTGATACTTTCGGGCCTTCGTGCCTAGCAGGCTTTGTACCGGTGATACTTTCAGGCCCTCGTGCCTAGCAGGCTTTGTGCCGGTGATACTTTCAGGCCCTCGTGCCTAGCAGGCTTTGTGCCAGTGATACTTTCAGGCCCTCGTGCCTAGCAGGCTTTGTGCCGGTGATACTATCAGGCCCTCGTGCCTAGCAGGCTTTGTGCCGGTGATACTATCAGGCCCTCCTGCCTAGCAGGCTTTGTGCCGGTGACTCGAGTATGTGTAAGATTATGAGAAATTTCAATACAACTTCAATAAATTAGGGATGTCGTATTAAGAAGGTCAGGTACGTATTTTATACTTGTGTGAAATATTAAATCATTATGTATCTTAAGTATTAAGCTTGATGGTTTTGTGAATGAGAGCTCCGTCTATGTTTACTAAAGTTTACACATATTCGGCTATGCATGATGTATATGTGAGAAATTGTGACTTCGTGATAATAGATGGAAGGAAATCATTTGAAAATAAAAGTTGTAATTATCTCATGTATGAATGTGTATTCGGCCAAGTAGATAGGCCCTTTTGAAATTGAGTTTCTGTTATGCTATATAGTTAAATTTATAAGACATGAATTAGTTAAGTCACTCAAAGCTTACTAAGCTCATAGAAGCTTATTACGTTTTATGTTTCCTTTTGTTTTATAGATTGCAATTGAAGCTACGGTTCAAGGGATTCAAGTCGAAGTCACTCGCACTATCGTCAATAGATTTTGGTACTCTCAAAGGTTTATTTCTTTCATCAAACAATGGCATGTGTAGGCTAAAAACCTCAGTTTTAAATTTTTGATCCATTTTGATGTGTAAATACGAACAGCCATGCGAAAATGGCTTATCAAAATACTTTATGTTTGTTTATAAATGATGCATGTTATGATTGAGTATGGATGAATATGAAGCATATGTACCCTTGGTCGTAAATGTCTAAAGTGTGCTGGCTTGAAATGTAAATTTTTTTTTATAATCGGCTATGATCAATTGTTTAGATGTTATAGATTGTGGTGAGATCCTTGGAAGCGTATAAAACCTTGTAATCAGATTTAGAATGCTCAAATCATTTTGTGAATTCTCTTTAGTGCTTTCAAATTTTTGGTTCCGTAATGCCTATTAACCCTCCATCGACGGGTACGGGTTAGGGGTGTTACAAACAACCTTTCATTTTCTACCATGAATTTCAAATTTTCAGCATATTCATCCATGGAAAAACTTCTATACTTTCATAACTTTTCAAATTATCCCCAAAATAGATAGATTAAGCTATTTCAATCTCAAAAATATAAAAATTACTAAAAATAGGACAAGATAACTTACCCAATTAAGCCAAGAAAGCTTACTTTCTCTTTCCTAGGGTTTCCATGTATTTTTGGGGAAGAAGATGATATAAAATGATAAGATATTAGATTTTTATTATTATCATCTTTAATTATCTTTTCTTTCCAATTTCATCCTTTATCTTTTTCTATTTTTTCATGGATGATTCATCATAAATGTAACACCCCAAACCCGGCCTGGACGTTATGGCCGAATCCAGCGTGTCACATTGAAATGTTTTATCGAAAACCTTGTTTTCATTGAAAACCCTTCCAAAAGAAATTTTCAAGTAGAATCCCAGTTTGTATTTTTTTTTAAAACGAGGTGGATTCAAAAGCTATTTCTTTGTTACCTTTTAATAGTTACTTTTAAAAAAATTCTCTTTAACTGCGGAATCTTAATCTTAAAAAAACATTAATTGATTTCAAAAAAATTTGAAATCTATTTGATAGGAACAAGTCCATGTTCCATTCTTATAGCATAACAATGAATAATAGTAACCAGAGAAAAGGCCTTATTATAATCTGGACTGAAATAATTTAAATATTAGAACTTTTAATAAAGAAAAAGAAACAAGTCTAAGTTGTCTTGCTAGTTGGCCACCTCTGAGTCCCTCCATCCGTCGAACTGCCTACTAAAGTTCACCTAAGAAAAATAAAAGAGGGAGTGAGTTTCGAAGCCCAATGTGTACAACCCTCAGCAACAATATATATATCATTCAACACAAGCCATCTTGGGCCTGAGCCCAATACAATAGTAGCACAAAATCTAGAGCAATCATGTATGCAATAATGCAATGCCCAACCCATCTAACCGATACACATCATCTCTGTCCAACTGAAACACATCCTGTGGGGATAACTATATCGACCCACCCATCTGATACACTCCAAGGGTAGTGCCGGTTGCGATACTACCTAACGTTGTAGCGAAGCTGCTGATCATATACTGTGCTTAAAAGCCTTCCTTGGACCCACAGTCGTCAAGTGACTATGCGATCCTCATATAACACTTCCTCCAATATAATTCCCACCCACATGCAACATCATAACACATGAGTGCAACATATAGCATAAGTCATACTTATAACACACAAGGGTATTTCAGTAATTCTACCCTACAAGGGTATTTCACTAATTTACTAACGTATGGGTATTAATTACGAACTTTGGCCCATCAACAAGTCCTCGTTGGCTAAAGTGAACAGACACTATGCACCAAGTAGGATTTTAGAGAAGAGGAGGTGGGTCATTAAGACCGCTTAAGTACCAAGCTCTCTCTAGATCCAATTCTAGACATGCATATGCCCATTGCCACACTCTAACCATATGACTTGTCCACCGATGTACTTGACAAATTAATTAATTTTTATGCCTGCTTAAGGATTTATTAGAAACTAGGCTTACAAGTCCATTATAAAACCCTAGTATGTTTGCATGCTTTCATTCATTCATACAGCCCATCGGCCTAATCGCATTTATATGGCCCATTAGGCCCAATCACAATCATACGGCCCATCAGGCCCAATCTATTCCAAACAATTCAACAAAATTTTTCAATTTATCACTTATTATCCACATATCAATTTTTGCTAGCTTGGGCCCACAAGCCTGTCAGCCCATTTCACCCATTCTAGCCCGATTAGCCAAAACGTGACCCCAACCCATGAGATCGTTCATGTGGCCTCCGATAACGTATCGAATACCCTCGTACGAGTGTTCACGCACTCGCAGGATTACCGTAGCCAAATTTTTAGCTTTTCGACATTTCAGCTTTTCGGCTTTTCAGGATTTGCCGATCTATCATGTATGTGCAGTGTATGTACACACATGGTAATGAAACATGCTACAATCTCCTTAGCCATGAACCTACAATCAACACCACTCTTTAATAAATCATATGCTTAACCACAATCTTTACCAAGAACTGAAGTCTTACCATAACCTTACCGTGTGCGACAAGTCCTAATAGCTTTTCCTTTAATCACTAACTGCAATATCTCCTAGATCTGCACCAATGTAACCATTAAAGCCTAAGTAATAGGTGACTTGCATCCAACACGAGTCACCCCTATAACATATATGACCATTCAGCCAACTCCTAAAACCACTGTGATGAAAACTTACACAAAACCCGAAACATAAGGAATGATTCAGCAGAGATCTAGAGAATAGAGATTTGATACTACCCCTACAAAATCAATTAAGGTTCTTACTCAAGAGGCAATCGGCCCAGGAAAGAGGAGTAGTGGTGGCACAGAGGAGGTCGGCCATCAGGGTATTCGGCTTAGGGTTTAAAGTGATGTAACCAAAAAGAATATTCAGCACAAGGGAAAACAAACTAAAAGTAGAGAAAGAAGAATGGTTTTGATGAGAAGGAGAAGTCGATACCCACTTAGAAAAGAATATGAGGTTTTCAGTTTCTGAGTACTTAAAGAGAAAGAATGATGAATCGAAAAGAGATTGGGAGGAGAAGATTCGACAAAAGCAACAAAGAGAACCCTTTCTCTAAAAAGCGCAAAGGAAATTCGGCACCCCCTATTTATTCCCAAAGCCGAAACTTTCCCACCCTCAAAGTCCCAATCAGTACCATTTCTTTCCCCACACCAATCTCCTAATTTTTGTCCACGATAAGCTCATTGATCCTTTCCTTAAAATTCTCTTCTGATCACTCCCTTCAGAGTCCACTCCCACGCCACTGCTAGCCCTCCAATGTGCAAAAATAAAGTCCCAGATAACAGACTCTAGGCCTCAAACCTAGGATCCCCTTACTTGCTAATGACGCCTCCTACAGCTCCCTAAGTGGCGCTACCTTGCCACTGCACCACAAGCTCACTTGTGTCCAATTTCTACCCCATGTATTTAAAAGCCATACAACTCAATGTCAAGGTTCCTTTGGCACTTAAACTAATTTTCTTCCTACTTTCAAGACTAGGTTTAGGGCTTCATGGAAGCTATCCAACACTAAAGAAAAATTTACCTAACTAGAAAATCATTCACACATTACATATCCAAAATCGCAAAAATGAAGGTTAGGGATTTTTGGGGCATTACAATAAATATCTACAAACTTTTTCTTAATGGTCTAATTACCATATAAGGACCTCTAATTTTGAATGCCATAGCTATTTGATCCTTCTAGCTACTAAAATTCAACTTTTGCATTTTATGCGATTTGGTCCTTTCTATAATTAAACACGTAATCGATAAAATTTTCTTATTAAAATTTTCATATGAAATTCCTATCATAATGCATACCATACAAATATTAAAATAAATTTTCTTTTCAATTCAAATTTCTGGTTCCGAAACCACTGTTTCGATTTAATTGAATATGGGTTGTTACACGTACAAACTCCTCACTTGAAGATTAGCTGAGTTGTATATTTCTGAGATCGTCAAATTACATAGAGTGCATAGGGATCTGTGATTTACATCTCAATTTTGGAAGAAGTTACAAGAAGCTTTGGGTACGCGGTTGTAATTTAGCACTGCATTTCACCCTCAAACTGATGGTCCATCTAAGAGACTGATGTAGATTCTCAAATATATGCTTCATTGTTGTGTCTTACAATTTGAAGGCAACTAGGAAAAATATTTACTGTTGATTAAGTTCGCGTATAATAATAGTTTTCAATCTAGTCTAAAGATGGCATCGTATGAAGCTTTATATGGTCATAAATGCCGAACTCCATTATACTGGATAGAGATAAGTGAGAAAAAGATACACGGGGTTAACTTGATCAGGGAGACAAAAAAGAAAGTGAAAGTGATTCGTGACAGTTTGAGAACAGCTTCAGATCAACAAAAATCGTATGCGGATTTAAAACGTAAGGATATTTAATTTTAGATCGGCGACAGGGTGTTTTTGAAGGTATCACCTTGGAAAAGGATTCTTCGTTTTGGTCACAAAGGAAAGTTGAGTCCGCGATTTATGGAACCATACGAGATTATCGAGAGAATAGGGCCAGTGGTGTGACAGCCCTATTTTGGCCCTAATCGGAATAGTAGTTTTGGAACCACAAAACTGAGTCAAAAAAATTTTAGATATTTATTTCCGTGTTTATTATATGTGAATCATCATGTGTGAAAATTTCGTGACTAAATTTTGTTGTTTGGACGTTCGATTTAGAAAAAGGGCTTAACTGCGTAAGTTATAAAAGTTTATAGCTATTTTGTAAAGTGCTAATTTACCATTGTCCTTTAAGGTGGAGTCCTTAAAAAGACATAAAGCCATTAAAATTTCAGTGGACGGTAGTGGACTTTAGTTGTAAACTTTTATATTATAAAATATAATATAATATAGTAATTTAAAAGTAAAAACATAATATGACATAACAAAAGAAAAAAATTAAATTAGAAAGCCATTTTTTTATTCATTCAACCTTTGCATGTCGATTATTTAAGAAAGAAAAGAAGAAGCTTGAGGTTTCGGCCTTGACAAGAAAAAAATTAAGGTACGATTCCATGTAGTTTTCTTTAAATTTTTAGAATTTGAGGTAGTTGTTAGATTATTTACATAGCCCATGTGTTAAATTTTAAGCTTATGGTTAATTATACATTCGGCCATGGAAGAGATGTATGAAATAGTTGGTGTTTTGATGTTTAAAGAAAAAAAAAAGGGTTGTAGGATGATTTGTGGAGCTTGTTAAATTTGATATATATATGACTTTAAGGAACCTATGATATTCGGCCATTATAGGTAATTTGAGAAAGCTTAAGTTAAATGTTATAATGTAATGTTAGATGCTAAAATTTATTTAAGCAAATTGTCGATTATAAATGTGATGAAAATGAATTGTTTAGATTAATGTACATTAAAGTAATTGAGTTAAAATTTTAATATGAATAAAATTGTGCTATGTTTTCTTTGTAAAGGCCGAATAGTAATGAAATTATGGGAAATGAGTTTTTTCCATGTATATATATATATATGTGTGTGTGGTTTAAATAACAAATGGTAATTGGCTAAGTGATTAATATGTATTTATAAATGTCCGAATGATGTTAGATATTAGAAAAGAATGTTTAGATGAAACTTTTATATATATATATAATTGCTTAATGTGGTTTTAAATAATGATTTGAACAATTTGTTACATGTTGAGATGAGGGAAAGTGAGATTGTCGTATGTGTGTATTTGAATAAGCAAAGTTGTTATGGTATATATGTGCTTAGTGGTGAGTAAGGTTATTTTTTATTGAGTTAAAAGTGGATAGTAAGGCCTATTTAGTTTCCTTGTTATTCGATCATAGGTTTGAATAATTGAGTTGTAATAAGTTAAAATTTGTCTAATTTAGCTCAAGAGCAAAGAGAGCCAAATTCGGATAGGGGAAAAGCGAAACTAATTGAATAGCCGATCTGTAGTCGTTCGACGACATTCGAGGTAAGTTCTTAAGTGTTTAAGCTTGATTCTTTTTGTATGCTTTAGAGTTAAAAGATTATAGCAAAGAGGATGTTTGATTTTATATAGTCAATGTGCCGAATGAGTATTGATTTAAGGTTATAAGCCGAATGTGGCTAGTAGATCTAAGTTGAAATGGATATGATGATATGATATGCTAAAAGATGTATTATGAAGAGTGAACTATACTATATGTACTATATTTGAATGATGGGAAACTTTGTATATAGATATATGTTCGGCTATATGCAAATTTGAAGTGTAGATTATGAAAGTATGAGAAAATATGTGTTTTGGTTATCGTAATGTGATATTCGGGCCTTGGCCTAGCAAGCTTTAAGCTAGTGAATATTATCGGGCTCCGAGCCTAGCAGGCGTAATGCCAGTGAAGTGGTATCGGACTTAAAAGTCTAACAGGCTTTGTGTCGGTGATAAACTCAGGTTATTACCTAGCAGGCTTTGTGCCGGTGATGGATTCAGGTTGTTACCTAGCAGGCTAATTGCCAGTGAGCTAATAAAAGTCTAATACTATGAGGCTTTGTGCTAACACAGCATTGGATTCGTTCAATAAATTAAGTTATACAGGTATGTATAATTCATTTATGCACATGAGAGTAAAGCGGATTAATTGATCAATGTGAAATGATAAGTATATGTGAAGTGGTTGTATGTATATATATATATACATTCAGTCATTGTGGAATTATATACATGAAAGTATATATTATATATGTGATCATGAACATTGAAAATTATATATGGATATGGTGTTTTAAATTAATTCTATTAGGTGGAATTAAAGAATGACATTGATGTAATTAGATGTTGTGACTTTGTAATTTCGAATTTAAACGAAATGATACGTCAAAAATGTGTACAATGTGGCTATGCATATTCGGCCAAATGGTGATACACTTAGATTATGTTATATATGAATTTGGATATTTGACTGTAAGTGGATATTGTCTATAAAGTGAATTCTTGAGTTGTGAGTTTAAATGTTTTAAATTATTTAAGACTTACTAAGCTTAATTCAAGAGTGTATATGCAACTCATCTTCAGCTCAAGTTAGCTCAGAGTACTCTACACCAGCTCAACTTCAGCTCATGTCAGCCCACTCCACTTGTAGCTAGCTCGTTCTAGCTCAATTCAGTTTCCGTCAGCTTAATTTCAGCTCCACTAGCTCAACTTCAGCTAGCAAGTCCAGACGTAACTGAATAATGATTTACAAGTCAGAAAGTGTACCAGTGCATATGTGGCAACCCAAGTGGCATCCGATCATTCACACATCCGCGTGGCAGCTTGGATGAGTGAGTACATTCTTGGTCGAATTGGAGCAGCCCCTCCCTTTTCTTACTTGGCATCAACTTCAAGGATAAGAACAAGTAGTTTGTGTTTGAATTTCAAATTTCAAATACAAGGCTGCCATACAATGCCGCCCATTTTAGGAGTTATTAAAAGTTATTAGGAGTTTAAAATTTGAATTTTAAATCTTCTATTTTCAGCCACACAAGGAAATTCGGCCATACACCTCTTGTTTATCCATATATATGTGTAAAAAACAATGAAAGAAGGTAGACACTTTGAATAAAATATAATCTTTGTGAGATTTTCTCTCAAACTTTAGGTTTTTCATCGAACTTTCTTAGCATATCAGATTATGTTTGTTGTGTCAACTTTACTTGATACTTCGGGTTCCTAGATTGCTATCTAGTGGGCCCAAGTCCGTTGACGAAGAACAGATTCGATTCGCATTCGTTCAGTATATTGTACGAGTTCTTTGAGTTCCTCATTTTTCTAAATTTCCAGCAATATTCTACATCAATTCTGCCATCTTTGAATGTTCAAGGCTTCCGTGGAAGTGTTTGCTTCAATCCTAGATTCGCAACTTACAAGGAACATTATTTTCACCAGGCAACACACTTATCATATGGTAATCAGAGCAAAGGTTGGATTTTAGCACATTCTTGCACTACAATACCAAGAAAACAAACAAAAGTCAAAAAAAAAAAACAAAACAAGTTAAAAAATTAAAAAAAAAATAAAACACAAACAATCAGTTTCAAAAATTCAAAAAGAAAAGAAAAAAGAAAAGAAACTTGTGCTGGTGCATGGACATGAAGAAGGATACTCAATTATGCCATGAAATGCTTGGAAATCAACTGAAACAACTTGTTCTTATTTGTTCGGTGATAAGATCATTGTAAGCATTTCTTTGCAGTAAGTTGTGAATTTTCTATTGCATTGCCATCCTAATTCCTTCATTTCACTTATTTTTTTTTCTTTCGTTGCGTTGTAAGCCCTATTTTTTGTTTTAACCCTTCGTTTTCTTTATCCTTGTTGTTTATCTTGTAAGTTTAACATAGTTAACAAGTCTGAACGATCGAGTTAGTTCCTTAAAGAACTGAATTGCAAAAGATCGAGTGGAAAAGGCAAACTGAGCGTGTGAGAATAGAAGGTGTGACAGCCCAAATTGGGGGCTAAACGGAATAGTGATTTCGTAACCACAATTTTGAAGTGAAAATTTTTAATTATATGAATTTTTGACAATATCTGATCGATTGAATATTGGTGTGAAAATACTGTTTAGAAATTTTTCTGTTTGGGTACCTAATTTTGTGAAATGGATTAAATTACAGTAAGTGAAAAATATGCATTGTGTATGATTAAATGGCTTGATTGAAGTATTATGTGAAATTGGAAGTGTTTATGGTGCAAATAGACCATTAAATTGTGTTTTGGACTAAAATAACCTTACATGAGAAAAATATCTAAGTAATGGCATGAAGGGTAAAATGGTCATTAGTGAATAATGACAAAATCCATTAAAATAAAATCATCATCTTCTCCATATGTGCTGCCGAAATTTCCCTACTCCATAGCCAAGGGTTCTTTGATTTTCAAGCTTCCTAATAAGTGCAATTTAGTCCTATTTTTAATTATTTTCATATTTTTTAGTTCATTTGAGCTTGGGTTTCATGATTCTACCATTTATTTGAAGAGAAATAAGAGTTTGGAAAATTACCCATTTGTGATAAGAATGTGCTTGGTTGATTAATGGTAGATAATGAAAGTTCTAAGTATTATTTACATGTTTATGTGGATGAAATTGAATGAAGGTGCATAAAAAGGGACTAATTTGTAAAGGATTACAAATTGTCCCTAGATATGTGAAATAATGAGGATTTGAGTGTCATAATTGTGAAAATGGGTTATATAAGCCCATATATTAAAGAAATTGAGTTTCTGAGTAGAGGGACTAAATGGTAATCTTTGAAAAGTAGAGGGGCAAATTTGTAAAATTTGCCCAATTGTGAATTGTGAATGAAATTGAATGAATTATTGATGAGTTGTATTCTGTGTGTTAATCTAGACCAAGAAAGATTTGATAAAACTCGAGAACGGGGAAAAGAAAAAGTTCTCGACTAATTTTGAGAATTAGCCCTACTGCTATCCAGGTAAGTTATATGTAAATTTCTAGCATGTTTGTTAATATAAACTATATGTTCATCGTTTAATTACTGTATTGAATATAACTATGCCATGGGTCGAGAATTGAACATGTCTCTATGATTGTCGAAATAATGTACTGAATGTAAAAATCCCGGTTGAGCAAGTAGGAATAGATATAGATATGTGTGACATGTCACTTGAGGGCCCTACTGTTCTGACTGTTATAGTTACCCGGGTGCTGGGTGGTCGTGCATGTGTTGTAGACACCTGTCAGCTTATGGGAGCAGGCCCATGGTTAACTTCTGTACTATGACTGTTTGTAGCTTCGGCTACCCTTCTAATCGTAGCGTCAGCTACCACTCTGTTTATAGCTTCGGCTATTTCATGGCTTTGCCATGTCTGTAAGGCACTCATGTGCCAACCTCTGAATATCTGCTCATATTCCAAATTTGTTCAACGGGATTAGATTAACTGTATTGTATGCGAAGTGAACATGCAGGTGAAATGAAATGGTACTGTACACTGTGATTGGCAGCGTTAAATATGTGTATAATTGATGTATGGAAAGTGCTCAGTGAGTAAGTATGGTTGTTCAATGATATGTGATGGCATTTGCTAGCTGGAATTTTTTTTTTATTTGCTTTGAAATTTCATATGACTTACTAAGCTCTTTGTAGCTTACCCCTTTCTTTTCCTTCCCTTCTAGATTATCAAGTTGGTTAGATTGGGATCGAGACGTCGGAGTACGCTACACACTATCAAGCTTCTTTTGGTATAGTTTGTGTTTCTTAAGTGTAAACTTATGGCATGTATAGAATATCAATAGTTGTAAATGGTCATTTTGTAAGCTTATAAGCTATGTGCCCAAATCTAGTATTTTGAACATTAATGTTTATAAAAGTAGCCATTTTGAGCAAAATGTTCACTATTTTTGGCTGAATTGGTTGTGGATATGAGTATTTGTGTTTCAGGGAGGTAAAAGGCTTGGTAAATAGCCTGACACAGCCTGCATGGCAATGCACATGGGCGGGTGCCTTGGCCGTGGGTCATGTGGTAGTCTGCTCTAGGGGTGAAAGGCACGGGCGTACATAGGCCGTGGGCGTCACACGGCAAGACCCTACGGGCATGTTCTTAGATCGTGCCTCCCCTGCACCTTGCATTATGATTTAGCGTGCCACACGGGCAGGAGACACGGCCGTGTGTCTTGGCCGTGTGTCTTAGCCGTGTGGTGGATACGGCCCCCAAATGGTCGTGTGGAGTGGCCGTGGTGAATTGGACAAATTCATCCACGGGTGCCGAGTATAGGCGTGTGAAGGCCACACAGTCTATTCATATGGTCGTGTCATGTAGTCACACGGGCATGTGACTGTAGTGTTCAAGTGAAAAAAAATTTTAGTGTTCTTTTGGATGGGGTTCGAACCCAAACGGTCTATAATGATGATAGTATGTTCAAGAACCCTTGGTAAGGGCAAATAAATAGAACTGTAGGTAAACCGGTAAATGTTTGCTAGTAAATTCTGTAAATATTATTATGTTTCTGGTAATGCCTCGTGCTCAATTCCGGTGATGACCTCGGGTAAGGGGTGTTATAGAAGGGGAGACAAAAAGAGCCATTCAAGCATTCTCCTGAGTGAAACACAAGTGTTGAGTGCAATTAATGAGCGACCTTTCCTTAGAGTGATCTGTGAGGAATTTTGTTGAGTGTGTTGTTGTGAGGTCCTTTTCTTTATTTTACTAACATATATTATTACTTTCTGTTTGTTTCTGGTCTTTATAATGGCAGGTTCGAATGAAAGCAATCCGAATGACCGGCCACCAAACTTGCAAATGCAAGCCCTTACACGTGAACTTCAGTGTCTTTTAAGATGAGAATTGGAGCCTTTACAGTCTCGAATGGATAGATTAGATGGGGGTGGTTTCCAATCTGTCCATGAAGAGGACCGTGACGAAAATGAAGTTGATCAGCCTCCGAGACAAAATCTGAGGGGTAGTGCACAACTTGATGATAATTTGTCTAACATTAAAGTTCCCATTCCATCTTTTTAGGGACGAACAGATCCTGATACTTATCTCTCTTGGGAAAGCAAAGTCGAACATGTTTTTGAGTGCTACAATTACTCAGAACAGAAGAAGGTTCGTTTGGCTATGATGGAATTCACTAATTACGCTTTGATCCGGTGGGATCAATTGCTAATTAGTCGGAGACGCACCGGTGAAGGTCCAGTGAGAACATGGAATGAAATGAAACAAATCATGCGTAAGAGATTTGTTCCTTCTCATTACCATCGTGACTTATTCCAAAAGTTGCAAATGTTGAAACAAGGGAGTAGGAGTGTTGAAGACTACTACAAGGAAATGGAAGTGTCCATAATGCGAGCCAATATTGTTGAGAATCGAGAGGCTAATATGGCACGTTTTCTTGTAGGTTTGAATTTCGAGATTGCTAATGTTGTCCAGTTATAGCATTATGTCGAGTTGGAGGACATGGTTCATATGGCGATAAAAGTCGAACGACAGCAAGGTAGGAAGTCTTCAAATCGAGGTAATACTCTATTTAAATCATTTTCAAATCCTTTATCTACTCCTAACAATTTCAGGAAGCCTATACCACAAGCACCACTTTAGATTCGAGATAAGGCAGAATCAAGCAAACGAAAGACTCCTATTACTGAAAATAAGCGTGACAAGCAAGTGGTGACATAAGAACGTTCGAGAGACATTCTGTGTTTCAAGTGCCTTGGTCAAGGGCATGTTGCTAGTCAGTGCCCAAATCAGATGACCATGATTTTGTTAGATAGTGGCGAGATTGAATCTGAGTTCAAAGAAGACGAACAAGAGCCCCCTACAGTGAACGTTGAAGAAGATGATGACAATGTACAGACATTTGCCACCTGTGAAGCACTTGTTGTCAAAAAGAGTCTGAATACTCAATCGATTTAGGAAGAACAGCAACGAAAGAACATCTTTCACACGAGATGCCTTATCAATGGTAATGTATGTGTTGTAATTATCGATGGTGGTAGTTGCACTAATGTTGCTAGTTTTATAATGGTTGACAAGTTAGGTTTGAAGACGACAAAACATCCCAATCCTTACAAATTACAGTGGCTAAATGACGGTGGAGAAATTAAAGTGACTAAGCAAGTTTTAGTGTCATTTGCCATTAGAAAATACAAGGATGAAGTACTCTGTGATGTCGTTTCGATGGTTGCAAGCCATTTGCTATTGGGTCGTCCATGGCAATTTGACAAGAAGACGATGCATGATGGCTTTATGAACAGATATTCTTTTATGCATGCAAGAAAGCAGATCACCTTAGCACCTTTGACCCCGAGTCAAGTGCAAGAAGACAAAGTAAGCTTGCGAAAGAATATCGAGGAAGTTCATGGGAAAAAGAAGATGAATGTGTATGCAAGCAGCAAGGAAATCAGGAAATGTCTTTCCTCTCAGCAATCTATGCTTATTTTGTTGTTTAAAGATCATTGTTTATTGTCTGAGATTCCTAGTGATTTGCCTGCTTCTATTTCATCTCTTTTGCAGGAATTTGAAGATGTGTTTTCGGATGAAACACCTAAAGGCTTACCCCCTCTTCGTGGCATTGAGCACCAGATTGACTTTATTCCAAGTGCCACGATTCCGAATAGACCAGCATATAGAAGCAACCCTGAAGAGACGAAAGAACTTCAACAACAAATTTCTGAGTTGTTGGACAAGGGTTACATTCGAGAGAGTCTGAGTCCATGTGTTATGCCAGTGTTGTTGGTATCGAAGAAAGATGGAATGTGGCAGATGTGTGTTGATTGTCGAACCATGAATCAGATTGCAATCAAGTATCGACACCCCATCCCTCGACTCGATGACATGTTGGATGAGTTATGCGGAGCGACTATCTTCTCCAAAAGTAATCTGAAGAGTGGATATCATCATATTCGCATGAGAGAAGGCGACGAGTGGAAGACAGCCTTCAAGACAAAGCTAGGTTTGTACGAATGGTTGGTGATGCCTTTTGGTTTAACTAACGCACCTAGTACTTTTATGCATTTGATGAATCATGTTCTGCAATCTTTTATTGGAAAGTTTTGTGTTGTATACTTTGATGACATTTTGATTTATAACAAGACTTTGCAGGATCATGTAGAACATTTGAGAACTGTTCTGCATACTTTGTGAAAAGAAAAGCTATTTGGAAACATGGAGAAATGTGTGTTTTGTACTGACAAACTTACATTTCTTGGTTATATTGTTAGTTCACAGGGTGTTGAAGTCGACCCTGAGAAGGTTAAAGCGATCCAAGAATGGCCACGACCGACATCGATTAGTCAGGTTAGATCGTTTCATGGTTTAACTAGTTTCTACCGTCGATTTGTTCCCCATTTTAGTTCTATTACTGCCCCTTTAATTGGGATTATAAAGAAGAATTCAGTCTTCTCATGGGGAAAAGAACAAGAGGACGCCTTTCTAAAAATTAAGGACTGTTTAACAAAAGCGCCTGTTTTAGCATTACCTGATTTTGATAAATTGTTTGAAATTGAATGTGATGCTTCTGGGGTTGGTATAGGTGCTGTTTTGTCACAGGAAAAAAGACCCGTTGCATATTTCAGTGAGAAACTTAGCGGAGCAATGTTGAATTATTCTGTCTATGACAAGGAAATGTATGCACTGATCCGGGCTCTAGAGACTTGGCAGCATTATTTGTTGCCTAAGGACTTTATGATCCACACTGACCACGAGGCTTTACAATATATCACATGTCAGCATAAATTGAACAAACGACATGCTAAATGGGTTGAATTCTTAGAATCTTTTCCTTATGTCATTCGATACAAAAGGGGAAAAGATAATGTCGTTGCTGATGCATTATCACGCAGATATGCACTTTTGAGTTATCTTGATTCACATTTGATTGGATTTGCATATATTCGTGAGTTATTGTCTGATGATCCTGAATTTAGAGATAAGTATAATGCTAGTGAGAAAGGTGCAGATGAAAAGTTCTATAAGCATGATGGTTATCTTTTCAAAGAAAGGAGGTTATGCATTCCACAGGGTTTAATGCGTGATATACTGATCCGTGAAGCACATAAAGGTGGATTGATGGGTCATTTTGGAGTCACCAAAACATTACAGATATTGAAGGAGCATCTATTCTGGCCTAATATGTGCAGGGACGTTGAACAGTACTGTGAACATTATGTGACATGTAAGAAAGCTAAATCGAAGGTTTCAACACATGGTATGTATTTACCTTTACCTATTCCTGATTCCCCTTGGATTGATATTTCGATGGACTTCGTACTGGGATTGCCTCGAAATAGGACAGGTAGAGATAGTATATTTGTTGTGGTTGATAGGTTCTCAAAGATGGCACATTTTATTGCCTGCCATAAGACTGACGATGTTGTTAATGTGGCTAACTTGTTCTTTAGAGATATTATGCATTTGCATGGTATACCTAGGTCAATTGTTTCTAACAGGGATGTAAAGTTTTCGAGTCATTTCTAGAGGACTCTTTGGAGAAAATTAGGTACAAAACTTATTTTTTCTACTACTTGTCATCCTCAAACTGATGGACAAACTGAGGTTGTTAACAGAGTTTTATCTACTTTACTTTGTTCCATTATTAAAAAGAACATAAAAACTTGGGAAGATTGTTTGCCACATGTTGAATTTGCTTATAACCATGCTGTACATTTTGCTACTAAGATGTCACCTTTTGAGGTTATTTATGGTTTTAATCCTACTCCTCCTCTAGATATGTTGCCTTTGCCACAGAAACAGGTGATGAATAGAGACGATAAAGCGAAAGCAGAATATGTTAAGAAGTTGCATCAACAGGTTAAGGAGAACCTAGAAAGAAGGACTCAACAATATGAAAAGCAAGCAAACAAGGGCAGAAAGCGAGTCACCTTCGATGTTGGAGATTGGGTTTAGTTTCATTTCCGAAAGGAACGATTTCCAGTCCAAAGGCGGTCCAAGCTATTACCACGGCGAGATGGTCCTTTTCAGGTGTTGGAGAAAGTGAATGACAACGCCTATAAGTTAGACTTGCTGGGAGAATATAATGTGAGTGCCATATTTAATGTTTCTGATTTAACCCCTTATGAAGATTCTGCAGATTTAAGGACAAATCCTTTTCAAGAAGGGGGGAATGATGTGAGCACATCTATGCCAATCAAGGAAAATGATCCGGAGGTCTTACCATTGGGACCTATTACCCGTTCTAAGGTAAAGAAATTCAGGGAAGTTCTTTTCCTTACTTGTGCTACAATTCCAGATTCATCCGATCATGTTTATGCCTTAGAACATAGGCTTTATCATGTGTTGCATGCTGATATGTGACATATTTAGGTTATACTATTCATTCTATGTGTTTAAGTATGTATATATTATGTTGCGTATGCTTTGGGATTGGTTTGATAGTG
The DNA here is from genome assembly GCA_020496765.1 of Gossypium stocksii. Taxonomy (NCBI): domain Eukaryota; kingdom Viridiplantae; phylum Streptophyta; class Magnoliopsida; order Malvales; family Malvaceae; genus Gossypium; species Gossypium stocksii. The sequence continues at coordinate 41,758,878 of CM035623.1, forward strand.
TTTGTATTGATTCTAAGTTGTTTGGGTGTTAATAAATAAGTGTGCACTTGTTTACAACTTATTAGATTATGTTACATTAAGTCTACATAAACTTTGATAAGTGTTTATACCTTTCGGATTAGGTACTCGAAGGGACACTAGCTCAAGAGTGTATATGCAACTCATCTTCAGCTTAAGTTAGCTCAGAGTACTCTACACCAGCTCATCTTCAGCTCATGTCAGCCCACCCCACTTGTAACTAGCTCGTTCTAGCTCAGTTCAGTTTCCGTCAGCTCAATTTCAGCTCCACTAGCTCAACTTCAGCTAGCAAGTCCAGACGTAGCTGAATAATGATTTACAAGTTGGGAAGTGTACCAGTGCACATGTGGCAGCACAAGTGGCATCCGGTCATTCACACACCTGCGTGGCAGCTTGGATGAGTGAGTATATTCTTGGCCGAATTGGAGCAGCCCCTCCCTTTTCTTACTTGGCATCAACTTCAAAGATAAGAACAAGTAGTTTGTGTTTGAATTTCAAATTTCAAATACAAGGCTGCCATACAATGCCACCCATTTTAGGAGTTATTAGAAGTTATTAGGAGTTTAAAATTTGAATTTTAAATCTTCTATTTTCAACCACACAAGGAAATTCGGCCATACACCTCTTGTTTATCCATATATATGTGTAAAAAACAATGAAAGAAGGTAGAAACTTTGAATAAAATATAATCTTTGTGAGATTTTCTCTCAGACTTCAGGTTTTTCACTGAAATTTCTTGGCATATCATACTGTGTTTGTTGTGTCAACTTTACTTGATACTTCGGGTTCCTAGATTGCTATCTAGTGGGTCCAAGTCCGTTGACGAAAAACAGATTCAATTTGGGCTCATTCAGTATATTGTACGAGTTCTTTCGAGTTCCTCGTTTTTCTAAATTTCTAGCAATATTCTACATCAATTCTGCCATCTTTGAATGTTCAAGGCTGCCGTGGAAGTATTTGCTTCAATCCTAAATCCGCAACTTACAAGGAACGTTGTTTTCACCGAGCAACGCCCTTATCACTATTACAATTGTATTCCATTATATTTAACCAAACAATTGAATTACTGATTACAACTTTATTCCATTACAACTTTATTACATTCCAGTGAACCAAATATGCGATAAGTGAAAGGCACATTGAGATTAGTGGGCGTCTTTTACTTCTAAGTAGTAGAGATACTTGCTTTATTCTTCTTTTGTGTTAGTGTACTTGGCATAATTTTTAACATGATTACCATCCCTTTATCCATATGTAATATAAAATCTTGTTTATTTACGTTTTCTTAATTTTATTATTTATTAAATTTTCTATCTATATAATTTATAAATCAGTTCCTAAAAGTCCAATAAAAATAAAAAAGATTAAAAATGACTTTAGCATTTATGATTCATAAAGGTAGCATAAGATTATTGCTTTAAACTTTAGTTATTCTAATTTGTAATATTCTAAAAAAAAAAAGACTAATAATCTTTTCAAATGAGTATTTAATTTTAATGTGAATATTTAAATATTTAAGCTTTAATTGATTTAAATTTAACATTTATATTTTAAAATAATATAGATTATATTTTCAACTTCATTTTTAGTTTTTAAAGTAAACATGATTAATTTTTTTTCCTTTTTACAATCAAAGCTTGAGTGGAGGGGACTTTTAACACTACGACTCAAACATTGAATTTTAATGTGTCAATATAGAGCTTTAACACTTACTCCTTTAAATTGTTGGCCGTTAAAATTGTTTTTTTAATTTACTTTTTATAATTCGTTTTATAATCTTTAAAAATTAAAATATAATAATTTTTTTCAAGTGAATATTTAACTTCTATGTAATTTTAAAAATTTACTCCATTCAATTAATTTAGGTGATAATATATATTATATTTTCCATTCTTATATAAAATAGTTAAACAACAACCAGGCTTTAAAAAAACAATTTTAGGCAAAAAAGCGATGTAAATATTTAATTTTTCTAATTAAATCTTAATTAATATTCATATAATCGAATTAAAAAATTTATCTCAAAATTTTCATTTATGAATAATCAGACTCTAATTATAATTTTGAGATTTGGATATTTAATTTTATTTAAACTAAAATCACTCTTAATTAAATTTTAATAATCAACTGTCAAAGTATTTTATCTAAAAAAAATTTTTGTTGCTTATATGTAACATATCTTCTTCTTCACCTTAATTTGGTATTTACTCGACTATAAACATGTTCCATTTTCATTAAGAGTTTATATGGATAATTTAGATGGTTTCAAAAGTTAAAAAAATATGTTATTTTTTTTAAATGATTTTATCATTATACCTTGTTGAGTGTTTTTGTGAGTATCCCCTTCAATGAGGCTAATTTTCTTATTTATATGATACAGTTCTTAGATGCAACGTCCTAGGGAGGCCTTCATGCATGTCAACACGTACCTTATTCTAAGATTAACACGTGTTCCCTAAGTGTGGGTTCGCTTGGATGATGATGTGAACCTACAGCATGCGAACTCATGTAAACGAAAAAGTAAAAAGGATTGGATCAATCTCAATCGGGTAAGCAGGTAACGGGTCATAATGACAAACACATAACAATTTGTCCCTCACCTAGTTCGAATAAAAGTTATAAAGCAACTCTTCTAAGAACTTGGCTAAACAAAATGGGGGATTTTAGAGAATGAAACTTATTGTATACGTTTTACCACGTGCTAAAGGGATGTACAACTATATGAAGTTGATTGGACATTCGTTCTTAGACATACAAATCGTTAGGCTTTGAATTTCTTTAAAAATACCTAGTTTTAACCCTAAGTATTGAACCATTTGGATTTGAAAACTTTTAGGAGATACCATTGAGAAGGAGAGTCGTGATACAGAGGTAAACTTCTTAAAATTTTCAAATACTCCTAGTCGTTCTAGCTTTAGTTGGTTATAATGATTAGGACAAGATGAGGTGGTCGTAGTGGTTAGGGTAATCACGGTGGCTCAGGGAATGAACACTTGCAACGTCATGAAGCCAATGTTCTTGTAGAGGCGAAAATATATGCTTGTACCACTAAGCATGAAAAAATGAGTTGTCATTTGGCCATTCAAGAAATTCAACTACCCAATTTTACCTATGGCTTCTCAATTGTTGAAGGTTTGAGGCAATTGAGTGATACCAAAGGAGCTTTCCTACTTTCTTTGCACATATTAAAAGCGAGTTTTGACCTTCTTTTCCACCATTTTTTCCTGCCATCTTCTAGATAAGTATTAGATAGCTCTAGGGCAATTCTCTGGTTTCTCATGGTGGGTTATAGTTTCCTATTTCTTGATTATGGTCGATAAGAGGAGGCGTCGTTCATTTCTATTTTCCACATTGAGCTATCCATGAGTTGGGACTTATCCTTTTAGGAAAAATGAAATAGACTAAGAATTATTTTTACACTTTTTGTAAATTAAAACCTCATCCGTGGTCCTCCAAATCTACAAGAGATCAAGAAGGTAACGTGAACACCCATGTAATTACTGTTGGTGCTGACAATAGACTTATTGGAGATGCAGGCATAGCTCACATTGTTGAAGAATCTTAAAGGTAATCAACAATTTTGTCCAGAGAGATCAACAAATACATTGACGTACGATCCTTTATGTAAAATGTGTGAGGTGCTCCTTCTGGTGCTTCTACTGAGAAAGAAAGTAAAAGTAATCGAAAGAAACAGAAGACTACCGCTAGAGCCACCAACATGTATTAAATAATGAAGATGAGGGTAGTCCTTTGAGAGAACTTCACCGAGAAGGGGAATAATCGCGCAAGACCATCTGGTATTGTGGCGACCACTATTAAAGTCCCTCTTGTGATTCTTTCTCCACCAATGTCCTCACCTCTTTCAAAACCATCGACGAAAAATGTCTTTGGTGTGATTGTTGAACATAGTCCTCTTAGGGGTTCATTGAAGTTTATGTCTACTGGTGGCGAAGCCCAAACATTATTTTCCTGGCTTGACCACTTAAGTGTGCAATAGTTTCTTTACTTCCCTACTGAGGTGGGTAGAAAGTGGAAAGAGTTAATGCCTCAATAAGCAAAGTAGTATGTTTTCCCTTTTACATCGCCTATCTGTGTGAAGAAGCCATCATTAAAGGAACTCGTATTGCCTCTTCAAGTGGCTCTGGCTGAGGCTAGGATGATTAATGTAGGGTTCATCGAAGGTATTAGCGAAGAGAGGTAAAAAAGGCAAAGTCTTTGAATGCTTACTAGTCCATTATGGGAGCCCTAGAGAGGGCTCACGAACTGCACAAACAATTAGAGGAAGATAATAGTAAACTAGTGGAGTAAAAAAAAAGGGTAAAGGATGCCTCACTCTTTTACAATGTTTCATCAGGTATTATAAAATAATCAGGTATGAAAGTATTAACATACCATGTTACGTACTTGTTATTCTATGTGATGGATAAAGTGTTTGCACTTATTATGTTAAAAATGAATGAAAATGAATCAGGTATAAATGTATTAACATACCATGTTGCGTACTTGTTATTCGATGTGATCGATAAAGTGTCTACACTTGTTCTATTGAAAACGAATGGGAATAAATCAGGTATGAAAGTGTTAAAATATCATGTGGCATACTTGATATACAATATGTTAATAAAGTGTTCGCTCAGTATGTTGAAAATGGTGTTGGTTTGTTTGGTAAACCATGAATGCATATATATACGTATGAATATATATATGCATTATTATATCATGCCAGCTAATTAGGTAAAATGATTAAATGTCTCATGACTTGATTCGTGATTGTTGATATTGAATATCAAGAATTTGACTGAAATAAATAAAATAGAAATATGCATGGATAAATTTCTTATATTATGAATTGATGATAGAAATGGTATGAAATAATGTAAGTACTACATCAAGTTTGATATATTCCTTAATTAATGTTTTGTCTACTAAATACTTTATTGCTTCAATATAGATTGCACCAAGCCTTCAACTAACATCCCCTATTGATGGTCCAGTAAGCCTTCCAACAACACTTGTTAATGCAATCCCATTTCACTTTATTTCCATTACACCAGTAGCTTCCAACACAGATAAGGTAATACACAATAATGTAATGCTTGATGTTAAGGTAATACACAATAATGTAATGCTTGATATTATCTTTCTTTAGTAATTTTTTTCTGAAACTTGATTCGTTTCTAGGATGTTCCCTCACGATCTGCACCAACAAATGTTGATCCAATAATAAACATATTTCAAATATGCTCAGAGAGATCTGAGAATGAACCAGCCCTAAAACCAACATCAACAACCCCTTCAAATTTGGGAAGTGTAGGACGAAGGGGCAAACAAATATTGATGGGAATGGGATTGTACACCAATGAAAAAACTAGTACATAAATTTTGAATGTAAACATCTTGACTTCATTGATTCAATTTATTTAACTTGAGTTTTCAAACTTAATATATATGCCTTTATTTGTAACTTGATTACTTGGAGAGACTTTGATCTCTTTACCAAACCAGTAACAGCCTCACAAAAGAAGCACAAACTCTAGAAAGAGGAAACAATCCAGCAATAAAGAGCTGCCAACCACTCAAGTAAGTATAAACACCAACATGAGGAAGCCAACAAATCAAAGAATTTGGAAGCCATAGTTGTCACTTAGCTCAGTCTTATTTTGTGATCAACAAATAGTTTGTCCATTGATCTAAACTTGTTACTGGAAGCCATTATTTGTCATGCTCTTATACCTTTTGCTAGAAATTACTTTATCCAATGGAACTTTTATTGAGAATTTGATTAGGACTAGGCATTTTAGAAGTTGATTTATTTTGCTATGCTACTATATTTACTTATTTCTTTTGAAGTTGATTAGATCTAGTTGAAATTTAAGTTTACTTATTTTTCGCATTTGTTCTTCCAACCTTGTGAGAATGGTCAATATTGTTTTCTGATGTAACTTCTTTTATGCTATATTAATGGAAATATTTAAACAATCCATTATGTTATCTGAATCCAGCTTCTATGTATGCTTATTGTTCAATCTCTTATTGATATGTGCCCATAAAACCATAATTATTTACACAATTCACAAAGGTAAGTTTTGAAAATTTCATAATTTACTCATTTCAACATTCATTCATCACAAAAACATACACAATTAACATAATTGTTGATAAAAAAAATCCCTAATTCATACGGTCATAATAAATTATGTCAATACAATCAATTACTTAGAAGAAGAAATACAAGAAACCTAAAATCAAAACAATTAAGTTGATCTTGTATAAAGATATAATTTTTCATTTTTTGTGATGATTTCATTGCATCTTGCATTTTCCATCTTTAGCCTTTGATTTTTTTTCAAAAACATGTTCTCACGTAATAGGTCTTCCATCATATCTTCTTCTTACCGAATGTTTGTCACTTCTCGTTCGCATTAACCCAACGGAAAAAAAAAACCCACATCCCTCGTTCTACAATCAAGATAGTAATTAGGTAAAAATGATCAAACCCAATTTGCATGTTACAATACTCTTTTTTTTTTTCAAACTTCTTAAACACCCATACCTACTTAACAAAAAATTATGTAATTACCACTCCCTCACACTAATTTAACACTTATTATACTCATTTAACATAAATTATACTCATTTTTTACTTAAACACCCACATGTACTTAACACAAAATCATGTAATTAGCACTTCCTTGCACTAATTTAATACTTATTATACTCATTTAACACTAATTTAACCCCATCTATGGTTAAACACATTTTTCTATAATTATTATACTAATTTTACATAAATTATGTTACGCAAATTTAACACTTTTTTTACAAAAAAAAAAAAAAAACCTCTTTATATTTAGGATATTCATAAAATTTCCTTCCTTCGCTCCAAGAAGTGTTAAAACATCATATTTGAGCCTTAAGACTACAATGAAAGAAAATTTCCCTCACTTGATGTGTTGATTTTAAACTTAAATTTCCTTCACTTGATGTGTTGACTTTAAACTTAAACTTGAAGAAGCCATGGGTTAAATCTGGCTTTAGATATTGATTTGTTGGTGTGTTGAATCAAATAGTGATTAATTTTTTTAAAAAAAAAGGTTATGAGTTTCAAGTAAAATAATCTAAGTATTTCATTCATTATTTTAGGAAAACCTTAGTGGGAAGAGGATAAAGAAGGTGTAACTAAAAGGTAATGTTGTTGATTTAAGGTTATAAACATTTAGTTGAAGTTTTTTTAATTATTTTTAATTTTCAATTTTAGCTCGTTAAAAATTTTATAATTTTTAATCTACTCGAGTTTTTTTAAGGATTTCTTTTTGTTTTTATAAGGACTTTTGATAAACTGATTCCAAGAAGAAAGAACAAAGCGTTTATGAAAATAATAAAAAATCTAATCTAAATCATACTCCTAAACTATGAGGGTTTTTGGATGTGTCTAAGAAAAAAATTTTACATCAAACCTCTAAGGTTTTATTTATAGGAGTGTTGACAACCCAAATTAGGTCTTTGGCACATCCTAGGTCTTCGTATAAAGTTAATTGTGCAAACAAATATAGCCCCGGAATACTTGGGCACCACATCGACCTTATGTCACGCCATGCAAGGCCTATGGCGCAATATGACACACGTTTTGTGTCCTCTTGGGTTTGTTTCATGCTTTGATGGCTTAGGAAGCTTGTGCATCACTCATCCCTTGCTCCTACGTACATTGGGCCTATAATTCATCATCCTTCACACTCAAATACACAAATTAGAACTACCTAAGGCTCATATCGGCCTAATAGGTCACAAACACTCTTAAATATGTTAAAAGCACTTGTTTTATTAATTTTTAGTACTTAACTACTAAATACCAAAAATGTAATAATAAATACTAAAATGGCTAGAAAACAAGCTCCTTAAGTGTTAAAATAGACCGAAATTACTACTATGTTTGAAGTCAAGTCAAGGGGTCTTAACTAGAGCAATGATCGACTATCTTTCCTACAGTACAACTAATTATTTAAGTTCTAACATTAGGCTAACTCTGATCAATTTAGCAATATCATCATTGTATAAAGACTAGACCACCCTCCCATTAAGCTTCCCCCTCGAAAGCTTAGTTTTACAATACAAGAGACTCTCTTGATTGCTTACAAAAACAATGCACACATAAAACGTTCCTAACTTGAACAAATTCGTGCTCTCTTAATTTCTCAACTACTTTTTAACCTAGATAAAGCTTATATTACTTAAGTTTTGCTTACATAAGAGTCATAGTATAATCGTTTTTCTATAAGGTAAAACTAAAAATTAGCATAGGATAATATTGATATAATCTCATAAGAGTCTGAGTGTAATCTAATGCTTTCAAATATAGAAAGTAACTTTACTTGATTCGCAAGTAACCAATCTTCAACTTTAACTCAATTGGTTTTCATGTTTTGGGTTCTAACTCGTCCAAGTATCTCCAAAATAAACAGTTCAATGCTTTTGTTCTAAAATTTGTGAACTCTGAAAATAGACAATTAACGAAACAATGTCTCAAATTATAGTCACTGTATCAACCACAGAAACAACCACAAAACTTTTTCTTACTTTCAAATGTGTCAACAATCTCAACAAAAATATATAGAGAAAAATAAAGATGATGATTTATACTATTTAGAATATAAATATGAATTGGATTGTTATCGTATAAAAATAAAATAAATTATTACATTAAAAATTAAAATATTTATAACTCATAAATTTTAAAATTATTTTAATTGTCAAAGTCTGCACAGTTTGATTTGAGTACAAATCTGAAAAAATTTGAGTCTGGAAAAGCACCAACCCAAAAAAATCAAATCCAAAAAAATCCGATGGTAGAAAAATTAAAACCCTCGATTATCCGAATCCAAAACAAGCAAGTCATAAAAAAACCCAATCCAAGCGTGCGCGTCTGAAGGATGTTAAGTGGGTGTGCACAGATTTAGCACTCAATTTAGCATGAAAGATTTACACCAGCAATTTCTTTTTTTTATTAATTACAGCACCATCAGTTGGCTAAAATTACAAATGTAATTATGCAAAGAAAGATTGTACATTTACAGCAAGGATAAAATAAAAAATCAGCCTCTCATGTCTCAATCTAGAGTTGAACCATAAGGTTATCACATATATATATATATATATATGGTTAAATGATCCCAGGTGACTGCATCGGCACCGATACCGGCTCCGTCATGGAAGCAGTTCCCATCTTCAACAAGGATAAAGAAAATGCCACATCAATGTTCAAATGAAGTGCCTAACATAGATAGATTTAATGGAGGAAAGATATCCCATACCTTAGTGACAAGAGCATACAATGGCAATGTGATGTAACTGCATAGAACTTGAACGATTACACTGCGCAGAGGCAAAAAGAAAAAATGATGACGATGATGATGGTGGTGATGATAAGCAAAACATAAACTAATGGAAACCAGAACCGAGCCTCGGGTCTTGAATGTTTACCCGATTATAAGTCTAGTGATGATATAGCCTTTTTTTTCCATCATGCATGAATGGAAACCATAGGTCCACTGAGAGGAAATGAAATTTAAACAAGTTAGTGCATTTACAGAACAAACTGGTGTGAATAATATGTGTTTGTGTTGCTGTTGGAAATGGTATACCAAGATCCAGAAGAAGAATGCAATCTCAAAGGCATTTTGGAATAGGATGAAGTGAATAAAGTCGAGAAGGAGGCGAGGACGGTTAAACCAGAAGTATTCGTCAGAAGGTCTCACCCACGCTGATTCCTGCCCTGGATGCTTCTTCATCACGTCAACATCCTGAGCTAAGCGGACGATTATGTGCTCTAACTTGGCTCCAACAAGAAGTAGAAGCTGTAAAACTCCATTTACCTCAATAATTGTTAAATCAGGTGATTCCCATTCCCCAAACCAGTTTAAATGATCCACTGAAATGGAAATGATTCACTTACCACTATAGGTAGAAACGATAGCCAAAAATACGTATGCCATCCTGCATATATCCACTTCCTCCAATTATGGTGAAATGTGACTAAAAATAAAGGTAATTCCTTGATATTAAAGGGAAAAAAAAAACCTTACCTTCCACATTCAATGCCAAAAACACTACCACAAATAACCACTGATACCAGCTACACATGACAGGATATTAGTGCACAATATTTCTCTTAAAATCAAATTGAATCTTTATTTAAAATTCTGACAAGTTTTTTAAGAATTACCTTATGCCAACCACATGTCTGAAGTCCCTTTCAAGTGACTTCACCATGTCCTTGTGAAAATCAAATTCTTGATGGCTAAGGCAATTGGTCTAGAAGGTAGGGCAAGTAGGTAAGCAGCATAATTTTTGTAAAGAAACAACTCAAAATGTAAAACCTATGTTACTCGAACTCACTTAAGCGTTGGACAGGGATCATATTACCATACCCATGTCTGGATATGCATGGAATCAAGTGCCAGATCGAGTAACATAGGGTGAAACCAGGCATTAAGTACATATGATGGATGATGAGAAATTAACCATGATAAAACCTTCTCGAAGTGCTATGTACTCTGACATGGTAACAGAGCTATAGAACTGTTTGAAAAATGAAATCTGCAAGAAGAACATCAGGACTCAATTGCTAAAGATCAGATTTGATACTGCCATTGCTGTTACGACCAGATAATGATGAATGTATATAAGATGAGTAAAATGCATACACAAGAGATAAAGACTATGGAATTCTGCTATAAGACTTACAATCCAGCTTATGACGGCTGCCCTTCTCCAATATCCCCATGCAAGTTTTTTTAGTACGTTATCGAGATGATGCCTATGATTAGCTGGACCTGTTGAACAAGATGAATCTCAATGATCCATCAGTTCTATGCAACCACAATGATTTAATAATGGAAGGTAAATTAACTGATAATACCTGCTGCTACTTTAGAAATCGAATCTTCCCAAGGTTTCCATTGGCGTATCTACATAAAAATAAAGCTATATATATGTTTTATTTGGTTTACAGTTGAAAATGAAGCAAATACTGAAAGTTCGATAGGTGCACAACACATTACCCTTGCTCCTCCAAGAACCAATATAACAGCACAGGATACTACATGAACAACTGCCACTACAAAGATTAAAATGTGTAGCTCATGAAATGACTCCGTTGATAATAACGGGACCTTCCCCTGAGATCGGAAAGATAAAACTAGGGAAATAAGTTAAATCAACCCCTCCTTGAAAGGCTGAGCTTATTCTGAAATTTCATATACCTGAAGTGAGCAATGATCTGAAAAACTGCCACTCTTTTCCGAAAGCAGGTGACGTTCATTTTTTATGGCTGGAGGAGAATAGTTTTCATGACCTTTGATTTCGGTGTGCTTCTTGCATGGAAGCATATTGGACTCAAAGTGAGACGGAATGCAGATTTGGCTTATTAGACCTTGGAAGACATTTAATAGAAGAGAAATGAATCCCAGTAGCATCAACTCTGTCCACAAACATCAGCAGCACATTGGTTAGGCTAAACATTTAATATTTGCAAATACGATATGCAGCTGAACGATATCAGCTGCTTAAGCATGAAATTTTACTTGAGAAAATCTAAGACAAAGGGGAGTGAGTGGTGAAGCAAACCTGCTTTTAGTTTTTGTAAAGCTTCATATAATGCATCTTGATTGCTATGCGTCAGGCACTGCATTTACCAAGTCAAAATTAGACACCACATTTTCAATGCACTGAAAATTTTCCATCTTGGAAGCTTCATTATACAACAGCTCCAGAAGAAGACAAAGACCAAGAGATAAATGGAATTCCATGTGACTCATTGCAACATGCAAAAAGTCCTGAGTGACATTCTAATGTATACCTTCTGACAAAATTTGCAGACTGGATAAGCATGTATGAATTTTATCCTACGCACGCAATTAAACTTTCTATCTAAATGCTTAGTGATCCATGATTAAGTCTTGCATATAAAGCAGGTACAAGCTACGTTACTCTCAGACTCCTCATTTTTCTTAAAAGTATTGTCCCATACATATCCGGATACTCTTAGTTCAAGTGCCCTCTGAATACATGAAAAAACTGAACATATCCATATCAGAAACATACTCATAGCCCACACTAACACCAAGTAACATAGGGGACAAGTTAATCTGGCCTGCTTAAAAACATAGTTTGTTCTATTGGAGCATAGAAGCATACAGTTGGGCATTTCAACCTCATCTTGTATTTAAATACCACATGAATTTGTTCCATCAAAGTGAAGAAATAAATTGGGATTTCATCATTTTGTCAGTAAATTCATGAATTTGGTAAAAGCTTAGAAGAGAAAAAGAAAAAAAAAAGTGGTAAGGGGTACCTTTCCAAGGTAATTAAGGCCTCTTTCAGCGAAAAGAGATATAAGAATAATGACAAAACAGACGGCTGCAACAACCCATGTTGGTTTATAATAGAGAGAGATGGACTCTACCGTTTCCATTATCCTGATTTCAACTCAAATGAGGTTTCGCAGCCATTGAAATGCAGATTTTGTCTTAACTCTGAAGGCTTAACATGATTTCATATAAGAGAAAGAAGGAGAGGATGGGAACGAACAAAGAATATACAAATATAAGGCCTAAGGGAAAAGAATTTGATTGGAAAACCCAATTTACTTTCCAAGGAATCAACTGTCACTACTTATATGAATATCATCTCTTGATCTTGCATTAAGAAAATAAAATCATATTTACATATCTACGCTTGGAACTTTTGAACCCTTTTTTTACATTAATTAAATCAAAGACACTCAGATGCTATTCAACTCTTGTTTTTAGATTTAACGTTTCCGGTGCTTGCTTGCTTGGTACGAATTAGGGATCAAGGAAGAGGAAAAGTAAATGATACAATATTCGACGGTATCGATCTAATAAGATAAACGACGAAGCCAACGCTAGGAAAAATGAAATGTAATAATGGCATTTGAAACATTATATATATATACAAACACGTTTGATTGTTAAAAAAAAAAAAAATTATAGAAGTCCCTATACATTTTGCAAATTAATTCTAGGGAAATCAAATCACAAACGGGAACTCCGCAGTGCAAGGGTAAGGAACATGAATACAAACTCCTCGTATGGTAAATACGAAAGCATCTCTAGATGCTAGCTTTGCAGGAATAATTCTGTTTTCAACCATGGTCTAAAGATGCTTCCGCATCCCGGCTTCTTTTCAGTGTGGGTATTTTGCCTTTTCACAAAATGTATCATCTTAGAAAGGAAAACTAGGTGCAAATCAAATGGAAAATGAGACATCAATTACAGTTTACTTACAAATTAAGATAGAACCAACAAACAATCTGCTTGAGATATCACATCAAATAATACATTTGCTAAAAAGAACACCTAAGGTTTTCATATGGGATTTACCGGAATTCTTCATCAATAGAATTCTCCGAATCCTGGAAAATCCCATTGTCCAAGCACCCCTCAACATACATTTGATATAATATACAAGCGTATCACATTTCCAACTAACAAGAGGGAGATTGGGAAATTCGCTTAATATTTTTTCTTATCATTTGTTTTACACAGTCTATAAACATGAAAACTATCTTATCTAGCTTGTCTCTCTCCATCTTCTTCTGAAATGTTAAACAAGAACTTGGGGAGCGATGCAATTCGGGGAAGATGAAGCAGCAACTCACTAAACGAGTCTTTTCTTGACATGCCTGGCGCCTGCCTGCTACTAGACACTTCCTTTGTTTCCCCTTCAAAAGCCTTCACATCATCCTTGCCCGTAATATTAAACTCAAACCCATGACTTCTGTTCAGCTGAACATCTTTTCCATCATCACCTCCATCGTAATTTTCTCCATTTGCCTGTGAGCTTGTGCCTGTTGTATTGTCCTTTTGCAAAAGACAACACAGAGAATTCACCCTAGACATGAGAGATTTCTCATCAGAGGCTGTTGTAAATTGAGTGTCACTCAGAAGGTACTGTGCAATATCCTCCAGCATTTCCTGGCAGTCTGGTCTATTTTCAGAGGATGGATTTTCAGAGGTCATGTGTTCTGAAAGACGGTGTCCAATGTGGTTCATAAGATCACTCATGGACATAGAAGGGTGAAGTCCCGGCACTTTTATCTGCTCCCAATTTCTAGGCCCCTTTGAATCCACTGCTTCACAAACTCCGCTTCCTTCAATGGCACAAGAGTCTATTACTAATGTAAATTGAGAAATTAACTAGACAAGAAGCAATGCTAAGGGAACATCTTTCTACTCAGCTAGAACTATAAATCTAATCCCAAAAAGGAAAAAGGAACAATATTAATGCACATACTAAATCCAACAGGGACCAAACAAATCAAATATCATGCATATGCAGCCAATATATACAATTTTCTTAAAAAAAATAAAGGCTACTGCATTCTTTACACTGCTCTGCCGCCTATATCAGCATCACCACCACCACTAAAAAAAAGATTCATAACATCAAGCCTGTGTAAAATCATTATTAACAATAAAAAGCAACTTCCTATGAGATCACACATTGCACCAAATTAAGCATTGGACTTAGAAAGGAGTAAATAGAAGCGATTACAAAAGGACAACATAACATAAAAACTTTATCCATGAGCACATCAACAACAAATTCTGAGCTCCTCTGATTGTACCTGAACTGGGAGATGGAGCTTCCCTAGACATATTTTCCGAGGTTATGGCAGCAGAATCCCCTTTCTCAATCTCCAAAGACGAGGAGTGAGCTGCAACAGGTGATGCTATATTCTGGAAGCCAGAGCTTGTAGATCCTTTCCCAGTCTCCCCTTGGCCATAATCATGCCCTTTAGTTTCACTGGGATCCTCAAAAACAGAACTCCGTGATTCAAAGTACGGTGAATCTAAAATTATCTCTGGCTGTCTGCTTAAACAGTTCAAACGCATATCACATTGGACCAGTTTTTCAAAATGTTTGTTTAACAACCCTTGGGGACACTGCAGAAAATGTTGCCTGCAAAGTAGCATTACAAAATTTTATTAGCAAATTAGCCACATAACCCTATGCAAACAACTAACGTAAATTCAGCTTGTATTTCCACAAAAAGGGAAAAAAATAAAATACACGTCACTTTTACCTATGTATGCTAGCTTGACCATCAGTAAAATCTGAAGTTGTCTGCCATAAGGTGTGTTTTCTAGGCTGCGGATTAGTCTCTCGGAAGAAAAGGGGCTGTCTAGCCAGCTGCATCATTACAGGCACACATAATTGTTGCAGGAAAACTACAAAGGAGATTGGAAACTGAAAAGAATATCATACGGAACATAGGAAAGTTTACCACAACATTCAAAGTCCCGGGTCCATTATCAGGACAACTTGCCTTAAGACCCATAATATCCGACCACTGTATTTCAATCTTACTCTTAAGCCCACCTTCCAACACCTCCCAGACAAGCTTATGCTTCGCAAAATAACACTTGGCCACTAAATCACCTTCATACCTCGACTTATACTGCAAAAATAACCAAGTAAGCAATTCTTAAGCTACTTGACCCCCAAAATGAATGTATTTAATAAAATAAATGAATAAAAAAATAATAAAAGGTACCTCCCAGTGGCCGATTCGAAGAATGGAAGCTGGAAAATTTGAGGCTTTAAGCTTATCGGTAGCGGCAACAGCTTTACTCTCCTTTTTGACACCAGAGTTCATGCTCTCAGCTTGGGCGGCTGAGCTACCGCTTTGGGATTGAGAGAGACGCATTTGGATCAAATCCAAAAGTGAAGGACTCTTCCTTAGCTTCAAACCAAGTGGGCTCGGCTCATCCAACGGGTTGTATTGCGCTGGCGGGATCGGGAAAGCATTGCCATCGGAGCTCCACTGACAAAATATATATACCCAGAAATGAAATCTTTCAGATTTCAAAGCTCTAAAATAAAAGCTCGTATTCTTATCTAAATACTTTAGATCTCTCTCCAAAATAGGGAGAGTTTTTGTTTATTTATTTATTTCATAGAGCAAAAAAATACCTGTTGAAGATTTGGAGAAAGTTTGGATCGTTTATTAACAGGGCCATGTTCTTCCTCTAAAGAATCCTCTACGATCTCCAATTTCACCGGCGCCTTGTCCCGGCACGCTTCGGGTTCCGCCGTAGGAGTTCCCGATCTCATCAACTGCACCATCCAATCTAAGCCAAATCCCTATTTTCCCAACACCAACCGAAAAAATCGCGGAAAACCTAGCTTTAATTTTTTTTTTTTTTTTTTTTACCTCTAATCAAAATTTAAGGAAAGAGAGCAAATTTCGGAGATTCTGAAACCCTAGAAGTTACTTTGGAGAAATCTAATTAATGGAGTTAAAATGGGGGAAAGGGATCCTTTTTGGCGGCGAGCACGTGCGAATCCCGCGTTGTTTAAGCCATCGCACGTGTAATAAAGTTTAAGATTACTTTAATACCCTTAGTTGTGGCAATTATTGGGGTTAGAGTTAAGGTTATTTTGGGTACTCTGGGAGAAAAGGGAAGCATGTGCTGGCAGACATGTAAACACATAAACGGATAATATGCGGGGCCCACAAAGTTAGTATTTCTTTTAAATGACGGCGGTGGTTTGGTGCTGTCTTACACGTGGCGTAAGATCCGACGGTAGCTTCTAGCATATTGCTTTCAAAGTTGACACGTATACTGTTCATTGGATGCCTAGTACAAAATGGTTAATACGACGTTGATTTGTTTTTCTTTAAGGGCCGTTTAAATATTTTATTTAATTCTTATTAAAAAGTAATGTAGTAAAAAAAAAAAAATTGAAACAAACTAGGCTTACATTAAACAAAACAAAGGAAGGAGGTCCACTAAAAAGATAATCAGAAACCAAGCAAAACAAATCCAAGCAAGCAGAAAATGAAAACCAAACAAATCAAATTCTAAGAAAGTTAAGTACATGGCCCATGCAGCAAATGAAAACCCTAACAAACGGAGGTGAGCAGATATCAAAAGTTGGATGGCAGTAGAAACAGTTGGAAAACAAAAGATCCAATAAGAAAGAAAAACCAGACACACTAGTACATAAACTTCAAGCACAAAAAGAAACAACAACGATCTAAACAAGGGCATAAAGACATCACCAGAGCGAAAAGAAATTCGTCGGAAACCAACCTAAACCCTTAAGCGCTCCCAAAAGAAACAACAAAAAACCTATGAAAAATGCTCCCCACCCCCTCTTCACTTCCAATTAAACACTTCACAAATCGGAGAGATGATCACACTCCACTGCCCATTGTGCAAAATCGAAAACACCCCCACACATATAGAAGCCCATCCCTGCTTTTAAGCCTTCCTTAGCCAACAAATTAGCCACAGTATTACCCGCGTGAAGGAAATGCCAAAAGTCATACCTGCAAAAATATCCTACCCAATGTTTGATGTCTCAGACATAAACGCCAAGGACCGATAGATCAAGCCGAGAAGATTAGACCTTATGAAGTACTATGAGGGAGTCGCATTCAATAATCACATTTGGAAATCAAGAGCCAGGCCCAAGTGGACCATATGAAGACAAGCAGTGGCCTCAACTACAAAAGCCAAAGGTATGTGTTTATAGACCACCATGTGTAAAGCCAATATAGTCCAATGGCTATTGCTGATAACAACTCCCGCGCTAGATGTCCTAGAAGGAGAATGAAAAGCCGCATCAAAGTTGATTTTCAAACAGCATCCATTTGGGGGTCGCCGTCGCTTAGCCCTAATCGGGCGCCCAAGAAGCTTCACTTGTGCCGCATCCAACTCCAAAAGGTAGGTATCAACCTTTTGAATTAAAATATACATTTGTATAATAACATTTTTGTGAACACAACGATTCCAAGCACTTTAGATAAACCTTAAGGCATACACAACTTCCTGGAAATTGTGATAGGGTAAACTTGAATAATGTAAAACAACCAATCTTGCAAGCATGCCTCCGAAAACTTACTAGGCCAGGTTATGTGCAGGTCCACCTAGATACTAGCAACGAAAGGACAATTATAGAAGATGTACTTCAAAGTTTCAACAGCTGCCAAGCACCGAGGGCAACAAGCATCAAAACGTAGTCATTGGTTGTATAGATTAGAGAAACTAGGGATGAAATTGCGAAATATATACCATGTTGTAATTTTTATCTTAAAAGATAGTTGTAAATTCCATAATCTTGTAAAGAATGGCTTGTAAATGTCATAGTCAGTAGTTGAGCTCAAGCGATGAAGTAAGTGATAGACACTATGAACCAAGTACCCCTCTGACACTTCCTCCCCCATACCAAAGTATCATCATAAGCCTCCCATACGAAAGGAATACAGAGGACCTTCTCCACAGTAGCATTATCCAACACAGTGGTAAGTAGTGCCTCATTCCATTGTCTAGTATAATGGTTAATAAACTCAGCAACTAGCATATCAGGTGAATTAATCCCTTGAATTTATAAATTGTGACAAGGTAGGTGATACGATCTAGCTCGGTGTTGAGAGTCGAGTCTATCTTAATGCCCGATCGTCAATGAGAAATATCATTCTAAATTCTTCAAAGTGTTTGAATCAACTAAGTATGGGAAATAATAATGAAATATGGGTTCACAAAGTTTGTTCAATGTTTATGGATAGGTTCTGCTAACAAAAGAAATAAAGGATAGTTGATAGATTAGGTGGAATGGAAAATAGAACTCAAGCTTCAAGAACGATTCAATACTATAAAGAGTAATGCCCCAAGACTTATATCGCTTAAAGTGAAAAATGATAAAGATAGATGGACCTTGACCTGTTACCTAAAGAGGTAAGAACCGAAGGTATATTGAGATGGATGAACGCCACACCAAGGATGGTGATAAGTTCAGGAAATAGTCAGATTAACGCCACTAGCAAGCTAGATAAGTCAAATCGAGACTCAAACGAAATAGAAAGGAAGAAACCTCACAAAAGAACACTTGTTTACAAAATTTGGCAAAAAAATTGTCTAAACAAGCTGATTACAAAGTATTTATAATGTTAACAAATGCCTAGCCGAATAGTCACTTGGATTCAGCTTAAATGAGCTGATTTAATGAGCTTGAATGCTTAGGCTAGAAGAATTCATTTTTGAGCAGCCAAAAGTTTAGAATAAGCTTTAAATTCTCCCTTGGGCAGCCGAATAGACACCAGCAATATTCATAACATTTTTAGGCACACAAATAGACCATAGAGTGAACATTAAGAGGCAATCAAATATGGAATGTGAAAAGGATTCATGAACTGAATGGCCATGTTGAACACTCTTTTGTCTATTGCTATTCTTGAACAGCTCCTTAGAGAAGAGGAATAGGTTTGAATTAAATGGTGGATAATGCTCTCCTTTAATGTTGTCCATGTTCGTAACTGACATAACTAATTCCAACTGAATAGTTACCTACAAGCATTAATTAACATTCAGCCAAAAACAACTTAATAAGCCTAATTAATAAAATTAATTAATAAACACATTTAACACTTAACTAGCTTAATTAATAAACTTAAAAAACATATTAACAGTAATTTATTCTAGCAACTCAATTATTAACTAAGATTTGATTAATTAAAAATAAAATTCAACTTGCAATAAACTGCAAGGAATGCCTATTAAGCTGGTCCAAGCATGATCAATGGATTAGCTCCTTGCTCCAACTTGGTGAACTCCGGGGCATACTCACATTAGTAGGCCAGGGATCCACGTATCGTCCCAAACTCAAATACGAGAGCCTATACCTACACGCTAGCTCAGCCCAGAATTCAGCAAACCTTTAGCAGCCCAAATGCTTTTCCAAAGGTAAGAAAGGTAAGATCCCAACTCGAAATGCATAAAACCACATTGCGGATAGTATTTATCCTTAAGAACACGTGTAACCAACAAATTCAGATTACTAACTAAATGCCAACCTTGCTTAGCCAAGAGAGCAACATTAAATTGAGCTAACTGTCGCCAATCCATACCACCTAAATCTTTCAAATCACATAAAGATGACCAATCACACCAATGGATGCCCCCACGTCCACCATAGTTCTTCCACCAAAATCAGCTTATAATTCTCTCCAAGTCTGAACAAAAAGAAACAAGTAATAAAAAACATGACATAGCAAAATTAGGAATAACCTACACGACATTCTTAATAAAGACCTCTTTTTCTCCTATGACAAAGATCTTACACACCAGTTTTCAATCTTATTGCACAAGTGGTCTTTTAAATGCTGAAACGCCCTCTTTCTATTCCTTCGAATGATATTCAAAAAACACAGATGCCTCTCTAGCTTAGTAGGACTACGGACCCCCCAAGAGGTTGCAATCTGCACCTTAAGGGATTCCTCAACATTAGAGCTAAAATAGATGACTGACTTGTCAAAATTCACACATTAACCGGAGGAACTCTCATAATCTTCCAAATTTTATTTCAACACAAAAGCCCCTTCTTTGGTTGCCTCCCCAAAAAGGTTACAATCATCCGCAAATAATAGATGGGATATTAGAGGACCCATCGACTAATAATGGCCTCGTTTACCAAATCATTTCGTAGTGTCAATCACATAAGGGAAGACAATCCCTCATAATAGAGAAGAAACAAGTATGGGCTAAAAGTCTTACCCTATCGTAGTCCTCTGGCCAAAGAAAAAGAATGACCCATATCACTATTCAAAAGTATCGAATAAAAGATAAAATTAATGCAATGCATGATGAGATCTACCCAAGCTCGTAAAAACCCCATAGTAACATCATTGCTTCTAAAAAATCCTATTGAACACGGTCGTAGACCTTGCTCATATCCAGTTTTAATGCAAAGTTCCCCTTCAAACCCATTTTCTATCGTCAAAACTTATCAAGAATCTCATAAGCCAAAATTATGTTATCCATAATCAAATGACCAAGAATGAAAGCGTTTTGTGCCTTATCCACACACAAATGCAAAATAGTCTGAAATCTATTGACTACAACCTTAGAAATAATCTTATAAAGGATGAAACAAAGGCTAATAGGGAAAAATTGAGTCATTCGCGTGGGGTTCGTAGTTTTAGAAATAAGTACAATATTGGTTTTATTAATATCAGCAAGAGATGATCCACCATTCAAAATAGCAAAATAGTATGCACCAATGTCATGACAAAAAATATGCCAATACTTCTAATAAAATGGCACCGAAAGCCCATCAGGGCCCGAGGCCTTGGTTGGTGCCATTACTTTTAATGCTACTTTGATGTCATCAAGTGTAAAAGGCATCAGTAAAGAGGTATTCATGGCATTTATAACACTCGGAACAACCCCCTCAAGAATGCGTCGTAGATCCCCTAGTCCTTGAGACGTGAATAGATGCTTAAAGTAGTCAGTAGCAACATTGCACAACCCCTCTTCCTCATAGACCAAGGTGGCATCATCCGTAATCAAACAATGTACTCTGTTAATCTTCCATCGCTGAGTTTCTAATGTCATATATGTTGCATGTTGATAAACAATAAATTATACATATTTTTACCTCATGTTTTGCCTATATTTTGGATGAATTATCATTAGATTTGTGAGAATTGGTGTTCTTAATCCTTCTATTTCATGTCTTATACTCAAGAGAGCATAAGGAAGAGAAAAGAACGAGAAATGGGCCAAAAACGGAGAAAATGGGCCAAAATAAGAAAACGACACGGTTCAGGGATTCACCACACGACCGTGGCATACGGCCGTGCCACATAAAGTCCAACACAGCCTAACCCCGACAAGTACGACTAGACCACACGACCATGCCACCATCAACAGGCCTGCACACGGCCTCTTATCGATCCACACGGGCATGGTACACGGGCGTGTCCCTATCGTGAGGAAGTTCAATTCTACTCGAAAAAGGATACTTAGGGGCTAAGAAAGCCATTCTAAAACTCTATATAAAGACCCTAGGAGGCAACTTCAAGGGTGTGCTTATTTCCCGCTAAGGGAGTACTCTTTTCTCCCAAGAAGGAGCGCTATATTTCTGCCAATACAAGGAGTGAAAGCAAGGAATTACTCCAAGGGAAGCCGATTGATTCATCCTAGAAGCCAGAATTCTACATCAAGACAGAGGATCTCCCCAAAGTCCTTCAGGGGTTTTTTGGTTCTTTATGTTTTGTTATCTTATTTCTTCTGATATGTTTTCTTTATTAATTATGAACTAAACTTCTCAAATACTTGAGGGGGATGAAACCTAAGACAGACCTTGTTATTATTTATTCTTGAATTATATGATAAATACTTGAATTGTTCTTAATTATGTGTTCTTCATTCTTGAATTAATAATCCTAGGTATTAAGTCAAGACACTGATGTGCTTAGGCAGAGGAGCAAAAGTCCCTGTTTTAAGAGTAGATCTACCATAATTAAGCGGAGTTGCATGCAACCCTAGACATAGGGTGACATAAATCTACCAGATTAGGGTCAAACCTAATAGGGGGATCTATAGATCGAATTAATGCAACCTAGAGGTGTTAATTAATAAAGAAACTTTAGTTAACCACCTAGGATTAGTTGTTCTTATCCTCGACGGAGGTATTAACATAGGTTAGCGATCTCTACGGATCAAGTCAAGTGAAGAAATCGTCTAGTTCAAGAAGCCAATAACAAGTGAAGTCTAGGTGGATTCTCCCTTGAGTATTGTTCATATCAATGCCGAAAGTTTTCCGCAATTTACTTTTTGTGCACTTTTAGTTAGTTTTAGAATTAGTTTCAAACAACATTCTTTTATTCTTAGGCTAGATAATAGAAAGGGAATAAGTATTAGTACTTTTGGTTCCCTTGGGTACGATAACTCAGTCTTACCGCTAAACTATACTACTGTTCGATAGGTGCGCTTGCCTTTAAAATCGTGATATTAGTTAGTTTTTGGTGTGATCAGTTTTTATAAATTTTATTACTTAATATCGCGAGTATCAAGTTTTTTGCGCCGTTGCCGGGGAACTAAAATATTAAGAAAACTTGATTTCTATTACTTTAGCCATTACTATATTTATTTATTTTCAATTTTTATTTATTTTATTTTTATTTTATTTTATTTTTTATTTTTTTATTTTTTCTATTTTAATTTTCTTTGCTTTTTCCTTCTAGGTATTTCTAGTTTATGACTAGAAACAACCCAGCAAGACCACTGCTTTTTGACGAAGATTTAGAAGCAACAGTTCGCAGAACTCGCCAAGAGATAAGAAGAAGTTTGCAATATCCAGAAGAAGGACAAGAAGAAGAACCTGAACCTACTAAAGAGATGGAAGCAAATAAGGATAATCAGCTATTTCTTGTAGTAGCCGCAAATCCTATTGAGCAAAATCCTGCTCCGCGTACTATGTATGATTATGCTAGACCTAATTTAGCAGGCATTGAATCTAGCATTGTTAGGCCTACTATTGCTGCAAATAATTTTGAATTGAAACCTAACACTATTCAAATGATACAGCAATTTGTTCAGTTTGATGGTTTGTAGGATGAGGATCCTAACTCGCATCTAGCCAATTTCTTGGAAATATGTGATACATTCAAAATAAATGGTGTTTCTGATGATGCCATTCGTCTTAGGCTATTCCCATTCTCTTTGAGAAACAAGGCTAAACAGTGGTTAAATTCTCTACCACGAGGCTCAATCACTACATGGGAATAGATGACCGAAAAATTTTTACTTAAATATTTTCCTCTAGCTAAAACAGCTAAATTGCGAAACGATATCTCTTCTTTTGTGCAGATGGATCTAGAGACACTTTACGATGCCTGGGAGAGATATAAAGATCTTTTGAGAAGGTGCCCTCACCATGGGTTGCCTTTGTGGTTACAAGTTCAAACATTTCACAGCGGTTTGAATCCATCAATAAAGCAGATGATCGATGCGGCCGCCGGAGGAACAATCAAAAATAAAACACCAGAAGCAGCTTATGAGTTTATAAAAGAGATGTCACTGAATAACTATCAGTGGCAAGTCATAAGGACAAAGCCGACAAAAGTTGTAGGAGTTTATAATATTGATGCTGTCACCATCCTTACTAACCAGGTAGAACTTTTAAATAAAAAGTTTGATAATTTTGTTGGTTCTACGCAGGCACATCCAGTGATACAGTGTGACGCAATCCAGGGAAATATGTTCAATCCAGATTACTCCTCTTATGGACATAGCATGGAAACTGAGCAAACTAACTATATGGGTAATAATTCTAGACCTCAAAATAACCCTTATAGTAATACTTATAATGCAGGTTGGCGGAGTCACCCCAATTTTTCATGGGAAGGATAAGGAAATCAAAGACAACCGCCTCCTCCTGGATTTCAGCAGCCACCACCATAACAGGAGAAAAAGCTGAACCTGGAAGAGATATTCACCAAATTTATGGCCATGTCAGAAACCTATTTCCAAAATACCGAAACGGCACTAAGGAACCAGCAATCATCTATTTAAGGACTTGAAACTCAAATAGGCCAGCTTGCCAAGCTAATCTCTGAAAGACCGCAAGGTTGGTTATTAAGCAATACTAAGACTAACCTCAAAGAGCAACTTAATGCCGTAGATATGATAGATAATGAGGGGTTAACCAAAACCAACCCAGAGCCATGCAAGGAGCCTGTGGTAAGTAAAGGAAAGAATGAGGTAAGTTACAAAGATGAAATTACCAAAGAATTTAAAAATCGTATCCCATACCCAAACGCGCTAAAGAAAGACTGCACAGATGAGCAATTCAGTAAGTTTCTTAAACTCTTAAAGAAATTACATATCAACTTACCGTTTGTTGAAGCAATTTCGCAGATGCCAAAGTACGCAAATTTTTTAGAAGAACTTCTCAGAAATAAAAAGAAGTTGGAAGAACTGTCCACAGTGGAACTCAACGAGGAATGCTCAGCTATTCTCCAAAATAAACTGCCAACCAAACTAAAAGATCCAGAGAGTTTTACTATTCCTTGTTTACTTGGTAGCCTAGACGCCAAAAATGCTTTAGCTGACTTAGGGGCTAGTATAAATGTCATGCCTTATAAACTGTTTAAACAACTAGGTCTTGAAAAACCTAAGCAAAGCAAGATGAGCATTCAACTGGCTGATAAAACTATTAGGTTTCTTAAGGGAATAATTGAAGATGTGCTTATCAAAATTGATAGATTCATATTCCCAGTTGACTTTGTTGTTTTAGACATTGATGAGGATAGCAATGTACCCTTAATTCTAGGGCGACCCTTTTTAGCAACTGCCAGAACAATAATTGATTTAGGAACATGTGAACTTACACTATGTGTAGGTGATGACCAAGTTACCTTACAAGCTCGAAACTCGATTAAAACTGTTGATAATAATATAGTCACGAGTCATTATAAAAACACTGAACTCACCACCCAACCTTTTGTGCAGGATACACTCCACATAAAGGCAACCCAATCACAGACAAGTCCATCCCAAGGAGATGCACCTGAAAGGCGAATACTTCAAATCGAGGAATTAGATGAGTGGCTGAACTATCATGAAAAACCCAAAGTATGCCAAACCAACCCAGAGCATCACCAAGACAACCCTTAGGTAAAAACGTATCAAATCAATGTAGGGGATAAGGTAATCTTAGGGGAAGACGACCCTCGAATCTTGAATTCGAAAGAACATGTAAGTGACATACCCTACTTCACGGTAATGAAAATATTCCCCTATGGTACCGTAGAGGTAAAACATCAGTCACTCGACACTTTCAAGGTAAACCACACTCGACTCAAATTTTACGTTGATAATAAAATTTTAAACAGGATAGAAGAGTATCAACTCTTCAAGCCACCGTGACCGAACAAACTTGAGAAAAGTCGAGCTTAGACTATAAACAAGCGCTTTTCGGGAGGCAACCCTAGCACTAACTTAATAAATTCTTTTAAAATTAGGCTTTCTAATACATCAACTAACCCTTGAATGCAGGTTTTTCGAGCCACACGGCCATGCCCACGGGCGTGCCTCAGGCCGTGTGTACACTTTGAGTAGAGACACGGTCGTGCAACTTAGCCATGTACAAGCAGGGTAAAATTTTTCCTAAGGCACGGGCTACGATAAATAGCCACTGTCGTGCGATATAGCCGTGGCCAACACTGTCAATTCCAACATGGGCGTGTGACCCCATACACGGCCGTGGGAGAAGCGGACATCGAAGGACACAGCCGTGTGACACGGCCATGTGCCTCAATACGCCCTCGCAACACGGGCGTGTGTCTCGAGCCAGGCGCGCCAAAATCCCTGGGATTTTTGTTTTTCCATTTTATTTTATTTTATTTTTTTCTTTATTTGAATTTTAGTATTCTCAGAACTAGTTTATGTTATTTCAGTTATTTTATATCGGTTATTTCCTAACGAGTAATTGTTCTAATCCTGAAATACCTAAAATCCCTTAAGTGCTATCGTAGTTTCAAAACCATGAACTTCAAGTATTCCTTCCTCCAAGACAGCATTCACAATTCAAAGGTTCCATCCAATATTCAGGGAATTTTACTTCTCTCCCTAACTTATGATCTTGTGCTTCTATTGCTATTAATGTTATCTTTGTACATTAAGGGCAATGTACATCTTAAGTGTGGGGGGAAGCTCACTTTCATTCTTTATATTATCTTTGAAATCCCTGAAAATTGCTCTCAAATTTCGAATTCTCTGCATTATCTTCAAATCTCTTGTTAGGAATTAATTTTGATTGATTTATAATTTTTATTGATGTGTTGAGAATTAAGACATAGGTGCTTATGCTTTGATTATTCAAACTTTAAAACACTAGGGAATCAAACATGATAAGTTGAAATTTTTGAGAATTTAAATTTTTTCTAGGTTATTTTCCCTAATTTTAAGTGTTATCTTGAGATTTGAAATTCACAGGATTGACATCAAAAGCCATAATTCTGGTGAGATTTTTGAGCCTTTTGAGCATAAATTCTTTCGTGCTCACTTTTATTATTGCTTTGAGTAAGTCAATACTAATTTGTATTTCTAGAACTTGTTTCGATTATACATGTCAAGACCACATCATTGATTTGATACACCGAAATGATAAAGACACCTAGGTTTAACCCACTTACTCCATAAAAAGCCTACCTCCATAAATTAACCCCTAGTAAACTCCATTGAGCCTAACAACCTATTCTTTGACTTACCTCTAATATTAACCCATAAGCCATTTTTGTTGAATTCCATTCAATTATTTTGATCCCCATTTTTGTCGAGATTTGAGTTAAAATTATTATCTAGCTTTGTTCTCTTTTTCAGTTGTAAAGTTTGTCAATATTCAAAGTATTGTACTTGAATTGTTCTAACAAAAAAAAAAAAAACAAAAAAATGTGTATATACAGTTAATTCAGTTGTAATCTGTAATAGTTCAATAGTTTTTGCATATTTCTACAAGCTTCCAAATCTAGAATGATGTCATCATAAGGCTTAGCTCTAGGAATATGTTCCAGTGATAGAGATTTCTCTAACTAGATGATTTTTCAATTCAATCTCAATTCTAACCCTCTTTTTTAGCTTATGACAACACCTCTAACCAAAGCCCCATTACAACCATTAAAAGACCTTTTGATCGATGTGTCGTATCAATCTATAGTGGTGGAGATTTGATTTTCTTACAAGCCTATGGTAATAACTTTTCAGATTGACTAGAGAGTGCTTAATTCTTGAACCCTAAACATTTTGAGTGGATAGAGTAAACCCTTAGTGAGGATGTCAAAACCTGTTGATTTCAATTGAGAGATGATTACTTAGAAGAAGGGAAGAAACTTATGTTTCAATGATAAAATTCTGAACTTAAAGTGATTGAATCTTTAATGTTTTTCTGATTGAATTTTCATTGTATGACTACTTGTGAATTAGTTTGAAACATTATTGATAAAGATTGTAAGTTGAGAGGAATGATTCTTAATTAGGGTTGAGATTTTGCTTGAAGACAAGCAAAGGCTTAAGTGTGGGGGTATTTGATAAACGATAAATTATACATATTTTTACCTCATGTTTTGCCTATATTTTGGATGAATTATCATTATTGTGAGAATTGGTGCTCTTAATCCTTCTATTTCATGTCTTATACTCAGGAGAGCATAGGGAAGAGAAAAGAACGAGAAACGGGCCAAAAATGGAGAAAATGGGCCAAAATGAGAAAACGACATGGCCCAGGGATTCACCACACAGCCGTGGCACATGGCCGTGCCACATAAAGTCCAACACGGCCCAACCCCGACCAGTACAGCCAGACCACACGGTTGTGCTACCATCAACAGGCCCGCACACGGCCTCTTATCGATCCACACGGGCGTGGCACACGGGCATGTCCCTATCGTGAGGAAGTTCAATTCTACTCGAAAAAGGATACTTAGGGGCTAAGAAAGCCATTCTAAAACTCTATATAAAGACCCTAGGAGGCAACTTCAAGGGTGTGCTTATTTCCCGCTAAGGGAGTACTCTTTTCTCCCAAGAAGGAGCGCTATATTTCTGCCAACACAAGGAGTGAAAGCAAGGAATTACTCCAAGGGAAGCCGATTGGTTCATTCTAAAAGCCAGAATTCTACATCAAGACAGAGGATCTCCCTAAATTCCTTCAGGGGTTTTTGGGTTCTTTATGTTTTGTTATCTTATTTCTTCTGAGATGTTTTCTTTATTAATTATGAACTAAACCTCTCAAATACTTGAGGGGGATGAAACCTAAGACAGACCTTATTATTATTTATTCTTGAATTATATGATAAATACTTGAATTGTTCTTAATTATGTGTTCTTCATTCTTGAATTAATAATCCTAGGTATTAAGTCAAGAAACTGATGTACTTAGGCAGAGGAGCAAAAGTCCATGTTTTAAGAGTAGATCTACCATAATTAAGCGGAGTTACATGCAACCCTAGACATAGGGTGACATAAATCTACTGGATTAGGGTCAAACCTAATAAGGGGATCCATAGATCGAATTAATGCAACCTAGGGGTGTTAATTAATAAAGAAACTATAGTTAACCACCTAGGATTAGTTGTTCTTATCCTCAACGGAGGTATTAACATAGGTTAGCGATCTCTACGGATCAAGTCAAGTGAAGAAATCGTCTAGTTCAAGAAGCCAATAACAAGTGAAGTCTAGGTGGATTCTCCCTTGAGTATTGCTCATATCAATCAGCATTTCCCGAAAGTTTTCCCCAATTTACTTTTTGTGCACTTTTAGTTAGTTTTAGAATTAGTTTCAAACAACATTCTTTTATTTTTAGGCTAGATAATAGAAAGGAAGTAAGTATTAGTACTTTTGGTTCCCTTGGGTACGATAACTCGGTCTTACCGCTAAACTATACTACTGTTCAATAGGTGCGCTTGCCTTTAAAATCGTGATATTAGTTAGTTTTTGGTATGATCAGTTTTTATAAATTTTATTACTTAATATCGCGAGTATCACATGTGATTTTATGCGTCTAACTTTTCAAATGTTATATTTTTATTATTGTAATTAGTGTAAAATAATTTTTTTTTTGTTTACTTATTTAGCAATTCAAATATTATAAAAAAATTTTAAAGTATTTTTAACATATTCAATATATAATAGTTTTACTTCATATAATTAATACAAAATAATATTATTCAAAATAGAAAATAATTAACATAATTCAAATATATAAAATATTTTAATAATTCAAATATATTACCAATAATAATTTTCTAATCACTACTAAAGTATTTGTACTATTACAAAAATTGATATATTGTAAATTAAATTATTCACAATTCATTTTTAATTTTCTTAATACTCAATAAATTAACTATAATTATTTGTAGATACTATATAATTAATATATTATATTATATTATATTATATTATATTATATTATAAAATTATTATTTACAAATTTAATATAAGAAATATGAAGCTATTTATTGTAAAAATAATTAAAATTTACTATTTAAAATAAGTAGTATAAGAATTTTTTATTAAATCATTTGTAATAATATAATTTTTTTAGTAAAAATTATGTCGAGTTTTGTCACAACATCATTACTTGAATTTTAGATCATTGAAATAATTAACTAAAAACAATTAAACATTGAATTACTACAAGATACTATTAAAAATAATATAAAAATTTAAAACCAAAAAAAAAAAAAACTATAATATGAAAATGAAATAATAAAACTAAGGTATTACCTCATTATCAATTGAAATAATATTTCATCTTTTTCCATTATCATTATTGTTTGAATATAATTCGATATCACTTTTTCGAAAAACCATAACTTCAATTCTCAAAATTTTTTAAGATATTTCTAATTTATTAATTTTAAAAATTTCATTCTTTTAATTGATATATAACATTAATATTAATGAAGTAATAATTAGTAGATAAAATCCTTTATCTATTTTTTTCTTAGAATTCTATTCAAATTAAAACTCAAATTTACATCTATTTTTTTTAAATTGACCTACCATATTTAAATTATAAATTCAATTAATAAATTTGATTGAGTATTAATTTGGTTGGCCTTGACATTGTTATCAATGTAGAATGATGTAAGGTCGAGAATACTAAAACACGTTTATTATCCTATTTAAGGGTTTGGAAGATGTTATGAGTAATTATCTAAATTATTAAATTTTAAGTTTACGTCAACATTTTTTTTAAGTTTATCTTCATTTCTAAGAGTGGAGGAAGGG
Organism: Gossypium stocksii; assembly: GCA_020496765.1. Classification (NCBI taxonomy): domain Eukaryota; kingdom Viridiplantae; phylum Streptophyta; class Magnoliopsida; order Malvales; family Malvaceae; genus Gossypium; species Gossypium stocksii. The sequence goes on from CM035623.1 coordinate 41,789,501, forward strand.
TTATGGGTAGACTTGGCTCGGCTCGAAGACCTGCCCGAAATATGGGAGGGTTTGGGCAAAAATATAGGCCCAAAAAATGGGCTTGGATTAAAAAATAAGGCCTATTTAAAAAACGGGTGGGCCTCGGGTAAGGCATTTTGGCCCCGGGCCTTACCCAACCCGGCCCGAATTCACTAAAGGACAAATTTTTTTAATATTATTTTCTTATTATTTTCTCCCTATTTTGCTACCATTTTACTATTATGTTGCTACTATTTTGTTGTTATTGTTTGGATATTGTATAAAACTTTTTTATTGTTAATTTTGTCATTATTTTAAAGACATTTGTTAATTTTTTATTATTTTAGAGGCATTTACTTGTTAAGTTGCATCTATCTTAGTGTTATTTAAGTATATATATTTTTTAAAATTTATTTTCAATTTGTTTGGAATTATTTATTTTGATGTTTTTAGTATTTTTGATGTATTATACATATTTTAAAATTATATAAAAATAATATAAAAATTAGTATGGGCGGGCCGGGTTGAGCCCGGGCTTTAACTTTTTTATTTGGGTCAGGCTTGGGTAACATTTTAGGCCCATTCTCCAAGCCGGGCTGGGCCCGGGCTTAGCAAACGGGCCTAAATTCTTAGTTGAACCTGACCCGGCCCGGCCTATGCACACCTCTAGTTATAGGTAGTTCTAGACATATTTTATAAAAAATTAATTATTAAATCTACATTAATAAATTCTAAGTTTATGTCAACATTTTTTAATACTTAAATTATAAATTTAACTATTAAATCTAAATTGTCAATTGAGTCTTAGCTTGATTGACATAGATATTATAGTTAATGCAAGAAAACATGAGTTTGAGTGTGTTGAAGTGCATTATCCTTCAATAAATATTTTTAACTATAATTTATTATCACAAAATTTCACGTTAATATTTTTAACTATTAAATCTAAATTAAGTTATAAATATTTAATCAATGGTAAGAATAAATATAAGGATTATAATTTAATTATTTTAAGATGTTAATTTAATAATATGATAAAAAAAATAATAGTATTCTAATCATTAAAAGTTTATACAAATTTGTGTTTTTATATATATTATATACATAGGGATGCCAATTATGTTTAATGAAAGAACTTTTCCCATATAAATTGATAATTATGATTTTAAGGAAATTAGATTAATGTTAGTATATAATGTCGTAGTTTAATTTATTTAAAATTGAGAGTTTGATGAATTTGCCTTTCAGTTGTAGGTTCAACCGCAATTAATTTTATTAATTAAAAGAGTAAAAATGAGAGATCGACATAAAAGTTTGTTACACATGTCTAAAGAACTTTTTGTGTTTACAAGGCATTATTTAGAGAGTAATTCATTATTAATCTACAATACAACATGTCATTAAGTTCAAACCACTCACCAAGTTGCAACATCACTTTTATACATTAGTTAGATCACACCCCCCATTAAGAATTTTCTCTTAAAAGCTTAGTTACAAATTGAACAGTAGGAATAATTTGTTTGCAACAATTTGCACTAAAAATAGTTCCTCACAATAAATAAGATAATTGCTCTCAATCTCAAACTAAGTACAATAAAAAGCCTTTTTTAAATAGGCTAATATTAGCTTACCAAGTCTTCAATCAATGTGAACTTCAAATTCCTTGAATATTGCTCGAGTAGGTCTTCAATAAGAAAACAAATATCAAAGATCTTCTAGAAGTAACCTTCATTTTGAAAAAGAATCTCTTTTAATTAAGGAAATTTTAACCATGTCAAAAGTCTTAAAAATAGTCATTGCTTGATTTAAATTCAACATAGTCCAATATAATTAAGTATTGCTAAAAATCCTCCAAGATATGCATGAGAAGGGTCAAGATATTTTCGATCAAAAAGATACTAACAAATATGACAAGATGCACAACAATCTAGTTGCAAAGGTGAATTGAATCTAGAAAGTGCAATTGACACTAACAATCTCCCCCTTTGACATTTTTAACCATAAACATAACAACACACACAAGCAAGGTAAATGTGATCTTCAACACAACACTTGTAACACTTTTACCCTTCACAACAATCAGTACGAATAAGAGATGCTACTAGAATACTTTCTTAGCTTGTACAATTTTTTTCTTTAAAAAAAAAATCTATTCTGCAACATATTAATACATTGTAAATCAAAATGGTAGTTTTTAGAGAAGACTAAAACATGGTTAGAAGCCCATTTAATGATTAAAAGCATATGGGTGTATATACAAGACATATGTCGAAACCATTTTTGAAGGGTTTTGGAAAACGGGGTCGACTTTAAAAATACGAAAACGGGGGTCGCCACCAATCTTTTTAGGTGTGATTGGATCACCTTATAAAAACGTTTTGGTCTACGAATTTTAGAAAACAGGTTCAGGAGTCGGTTACGTACGAGGAAGGATTAGCACCCTCGTAACGCCCAAAATTGGTACCAAATTGAATAACTTTCTGTCTTTAATGCTAAAACTTGAAAATACTTGAAAATATGATCCCTTTTGGAATTAGAATGGTTCGAGTTTAAAACTGAGATTCCTTTGTTCAAAAGGAGTATGAATATCACATCTAGCATGATAAGACATGATATTCTAAAACTTTTGTAACTAAAATCATCTCGTAATTTATAAAATCACTTAGAAGGATATTTTAGGCATTTAGACCAACGGGGAAATTGCAACCCAGCATGTTAGGGCACTATTTCCCGAATTTCTAAATACAAAAACATTGCCTTTGTTTAAAACCTTTTTTATTTATACATTTAAAAAGATACATTACAGGATAACAAAAATTTAAACAATTATAACACATGCTTTAATACAAATATAATATAACAATATTTCATGCATTAATATTTCATGCAAGATATAACATAGAAAATAAATTGCACAACTTATGCTAATCTACATTTACATATCATACAATTAAATATAAAACATAAAGGATTTACATGATATTTCATACAAATATATTTTAAAGCAATCACATAATAATCAATTTCCATGCAAATATATGAAACACATAAAAACAAATCTCGAATATATATATATATAAAGAGACAAAAAGGAGAAGAAAAATTTTTGAAGTATTAAAAGAAATTTAAAACAAAAACAAAAAAAATATTTTGAAAGAGTAAAATTAGTGTATAACTAATTAATAATATTGTATAATATAATAAATATATAAAAAATTATAATAATATATAATAGGAACAAAACTTTATAAGAATTTTATAACATACAAATTAGATATTTAATATGTAAAAAAAAAACATTTTTTAAATAATAATTTACAAATCTACAAATTACACATAATAATATAAAATATAAATAAATATGTAATAAAATACATAATATAAAGTATAATAAATAATAAAATGAAATTTAAATACAATAACATATATATAAAAAAAACATGATATTTGATAAAAGAATTAAAATTATACATAATAATATATAATAAAAAATGTAAACAATATAAAATAAAACATAAAATAATTTAATAAAGTATAAAAATAATAAAATAATTAAAACAATATGATATTTTAAAAAATACTAATATATACATGAAAATAATAAAAGAATATAAAATAAAATATATTTTTTATGGTGAAATAATAATATATAAAATTTAAATAAATAAATAAATAAGGATTAAAATTAAAGTTGAATTGAATTTTGGGGCTAATTTAAAAACAAAAATGAATTCGGGTCGATCTGGAACACATATTAAAAAATTGAGGGACTCATTGGGCAATTCGGCCCTTGTCCCGAAACGCAGCGTTTTGAAGTTAGCCTTAAAAGGGCTGAGGGACTAAATTAAAATCAAGATAAAATCAAATGGAAAAATTTAAAAAAACGAAATATACTTAATTTAAAAACAAAAAAGCGGAAGGACCAGTTGGGAAATTATCCCACTTAACGAAAACACGCGGATCCTAGGGTCCATTGGGTCGGGTCGACCCGCACCGTGCTGAAATGACGTTGCTTTATACTTAGGGGCCTAAGCAAAAACGGCACCGTTTCTTCCTCACTATATAAATTAAAAAATGACCTAAAAAATTTCATTTTTAAAACATTTAAAAAAAAAAACAAAAAGGAATAGCCCGAAATGCTCTCCCCTTTTTCGGCCTAAACTCCGGTAACCATCGTTGACTGCCTCTGCACGCGCCTCACGCGCCACCGTGCACGGTGGTCCGAGGGTTAAAGACTCTCTTTTTTCAGGTAAACTCTTCTTTCGTTTTTTTAAGATAATATTTTATATAAAAAAGTAACGAAAGTTTTGCAATATATATTGCAAATGAAAATGTAAAAAAAAGGAACAAGAAATCACCTTTTGTTGAAAATAAAACTGTCTTTATTTCTCTGTTTTTGGAATTTGTGTCCGTATTACAACCTAGATCTGTTTTTTTAGTCTTCATCCCCCCTTTTTACAGATTCAAAAGGGCTTTTATAGCCTCTGTTTTTGTGTACAAAAATGGTAAAAATAAATCCCTTGATTTCTTTGCTATATTTGCTGAGATTTTCTTTCCTTCTTGCAGGTGAACGCGATGATTGTGGCGACGATCGAGCGAAGATGGTGGTTCGACGAGGACGCTATTGAGGCGCGGATAGCACGAACCCGTTGGTGGTGGGATTGGTGCGTTGAACGCGGCGTGACCATCGAGCTCCCTGGAAACTTCTTGCGGCACTTAGGGTTTCAGTAACCCTAGGTTCTACTGATTTGCTTAAACGCTTGGGCCACTTGGGCTGTGTTCTGCTGTTGGGCTATTGGGCCACTAAAGTTGGGTGTAACGAGTTATAGTTAATTGGGTCTGATTTGTTTGGACCGATTGAGTTTTTGTATTGGGTTTAGAGGTAGCCTTAGGTAGTGTTTGGTTTAGGGGTTTAGTCTGTTAGGTTTTGAGTATAACGGGTCTGCTGGGTGTATTCTGTTTGGGCTAATTAGTGTTTGCGTCTAGTAATGTAAAAGGGACTGTAAAAATAAATGGACATTATTTTTCTGTTTTTGGTTTTGTTTTTATTTTGGTTTATTTATTTCAAGGCCCGGGCAAAATATGGGTTCTACAACATAAATCAAGAGTTTGGGTTTAAGAGAGTACTTCTAAAGTAAATAAGTTTATTTTGGATTATTCATGGATGAACCGGACATGATTTCTTTTCTTTCTTACATTAAGAAGAAGCGCTTTGTTTCTAAGAGAGATCTCGTTATGTTTCAATCCGTTTTTAGTCGTTTTAAACCTTTAAAGACATGTTCCCATCATAAAACAATTGTATGAGATTTACTAGCTTAAAATAGGGTCTTTCAGTTTTAGAAAGTTAATGAAATTCATCATGGTTCAACTTTGAAACAATTTATCAAAATCGTATAAATAAGGTGAAGTCATTTTGAAAGCTTTAAATACATCATAAAATCATTTAAAGACTTTCTATAGGAGATTGGAGGTGCTCGAGGTCATTTTCAGGTCTCAAGAGGATCAAGACACTAGAATAGGGCAATGACCCTGTCTAGACAACAATGTATCAATACCTTGGCTTAGTACTATAACAAATTAGTTACTGCCTTGTCATGTTCCAACACCTTTTTGTTTAGGTATCAGAACCTAGATCCTTGGAGTTAAAAATCAATCCAAAAATACTCCAAAACATGCTCAAACATCATTGTATCATTTCAACATGAATCAAAACATTATATAGCAAAACTTAAATTCATTTAGGCTCAAATACATAGCATAAACACATTCAAATTGAAAGGATACATATCTTTTTAAGAAAAATGCAAAAGAGTTTCAAGTTTGTCATTTAACTTTACAATTACTCAACTAATCTAAGTCTTGGTATACATGTCAATAATCCAATACAAGTGGTATCTAAGCACTTGAAATACATCCTTGAAAGCTCGATGGATGATGTGATGCTCTCGAGCCAACATCATGGCTTCTAGATAAGCCCATGCCTACGCATTTAAAACAACTAATGCATGAGCTCGAAGAGCTTAGTAAGAATTAGGGATAAACCTACTTATCTTATTCCCTATTAAGGTTGAGCCCCTCCTATGGATGTGTTACTAACTTCATTCAAGTCATATTTTAATGTTTTTGACTGATTCATTCAAATTTGCCAAATTATAGGGCTCAATTTATATATTGATGGTTTATTAGCATATCACTTATTAAATTTATATTTATGACTGGAACACTAAAATATAAATTTTTTCAGCACTTTTTGAGCACTAATTCATGTAGTTTCTAAGTAATTTATGTCAAATTTTATACCTTTATTATAAAATAATTAATTTGAGCTTAATTTATAAAACATTTGGAATTTTAGTTATTTTTATAATAATTTTTCATAATTTGGGTTGCTTTGGTAGTTTTGCACAAAAGGTTAAAAATCCACTTGGTAGCCACCTTGAAAGAATTAATTGACGAGGCACATTGGGAGCTCAATATGATGAATTAACAGCCATAGAGGACTTCAATTTATGCTTTTAGACTTCCTCCAATTAGTCAATCCAATTTCATTTTTATTGGGAAAAATAGACAATCTAAAGCAAAGAAATGGGGCCTGAATTGATCAGATAAAGAGGAAGGATGGACAAGCCCAAGAGAGTAGCCCAAACTGTCCCTACTTGCTACCCAAATTCCATTCAAACCCCTCCCTTTTTTTATGCTTTTATATTCTAGCCACAAGCTAAAAATAGCAAAATCAATTCAACCTCTCTTTCCACCTAGCATGGTCGACCATAAGGAGGGGATTTGGTGCTATTTTTAGCTAATCCATGCTGTCATTTCCAAGTATAAATACCCCCTCACACTTCCTCATTTTTCATCAACTCATTCATCCACACATCTCCTAATTCATTTCCCTCTTCCAATTTCTTGCATTTCCAATTTTCTTTCTTCCCTTTGTCGATTTCCCCTCTTGAAAAAGAGTTGGCATAATCCTTGGAGCAGCAGTAATCAAGTATTTTTAAAGGTCTTGAGATCGATAGAACAAGCAAAGAAAAGGAGAAGTGCACTAGTCTAGCTTCAGAACATCACTGGAATCTATTTTCTAGTTCCCTTCTCTTAACCTTTTCAGTTTATGTCGTGACCATGAATATGAATACTTGTTGTGTTGATGTTCTTGAATTAATTAAAATGAGTTAAATCTTATTCATGTTAGATTAATTGCATTATGTCCACTTACTTTGTTAAAATCATGTTTGTGTTGTTATAAGCCTTGGTAATTTGTTCAATTAAATAAAATCATGGCTATGTTATGCTTGCATTTTAATTGTAAGGTAACGAAAGAAATAATTGTTAATTGGATTGAAAATATAATTAATTGATACAATATTTAATTGGTGCATGTTTAATCTTCTAAGGTAGTTGAAGGTTAAATTAGCGATGGTGTTAAACAATACTTTAGCATTGCATAACTTGAAAGATTATTGTGATTAAATTGTTTCAATATAGGAATATATTGCTACCACACTTTATCTTATACTTGCTTATGAAAATTGATTAATTGTTTGAATTGACATAGAAATATGTTTGAGAGATTAATTGATTTAGTAAGTATGTACGTGCATTAGTTAACAAAAAACCAAGTTGCTATGAAATTGTTCGTAACAACATGAACATAGTTTTAATAATTCTAAGTTAAAGAATAAAATTGATCTAACACATTTATGTCATATTGATTAAAATCATTTTTAGAATTTATGCATTTGGAATTTTTATTTTCTTAGTTAATCACTTAGTTAATTTTTTTTATTACACCTCTTCAAAACAACATAATTTTCATCACCAAATTGTTTAATTTTATATTTCATAAATATTCACTTGCATAGCCCCTGTGGGTATGATAACTCAACATACTTGTTACTTTATTACTTGTTACGATTGTGTACACTTGCACGTTTCTATCATTCCAACAACTCTTATGAGGAGTTCATATAGACTTAACCCAACATGTAATCTCTTCAACCATAGTTTCTTACGATTTTAATACATAAAATCCATTTATAGTCTTTTGTTCCATATCTTGACCATACTTTTCATTTTCATTTCTTTCACTATGGCATTCATTATTTATTACTTACCTTAGTATTTAAGACAAATTCACTTAGGCCATACATGACTAGAATATGTTACCATAACAATTTCTTATTAACCTACGTGTTTATTCACTTTCTTCTCATCTCATTTAGTTATAAGTCTCTTAATTCATAACACTTGGTCTTGCTTATAGTAATCCATATTCATATTTAATTTATTATCAATGTTTTAATTTATTTTTACTCATAATAAACTCTATTAATGTGAATCGGATACATGACAACCACTCAAACACACCAAAGATCATGAGAGCATAAATTGCACCAAACCAAGACGCACATAAGTGCAAGGTCCAAATGTGATATTGTTGGAAAATCAGTTTAGAAAACAATGTCAATAGGCACAGTGGAAGTTTAAAAATTTTCTTTGAAACTAAGTCGTCGTGTTTTTTATAGTAATAAACTTAATTGAAATTATACATGTATTTTGTACAATGCGTCTAAAGTCGATCTCAGCTTTCTACCAAACGATCTTTTCCTCTATTCTCGAACCAAAAATTACCTTGAGTGTGAGCTCAAGTAACACAAACCAAATTATAGAATGAAAACTTTTATTTATTTTTTAGTAGGGAAGTTAATCATCTCTTTAACCGAAAACTATGTATTTTTCCTAGAAAATAAAATTTATTTTATAAAATAAATTTTCACTATTTTCTAACAAAATAACGACATATGTGAAGTGTTGTAAATTGCTCAACACATAGTTCATATTTATAAGGAATTAGTACAAGAGTTTTGCTCGAATAAAACCTAATTAAATAATAATATTTTAATAAAAAATACAACTTCTACTCTAAGTAGATATAGGTGGTGGTGATGCCCTTGGGAATACACTAGGGTTGTCACCCCTTGCATGTTACATGACCCTATTGGGTCTTTCATGTATTAAGTCCAATTATATGTGATTCCTAAACTTTTATCCATCCCAATATTTATTTTCTACTACCCAAAATATTATTTATTTAATCAACTAATTTTTCAATTAAATAATTTTCTCAATTTAATTTTAATTACAACAACATTGTCAGGACAACTTTACCATAATAGAATCTATGATGAAAAAATACTTAATTATCTTATTCAACAAATTCATAATGACTGAATTAATTTAATTCCCACTTCGAACTTCAATTATTTAGTTACAATTAATTAAATGATAATTCAAAAAAATTTAAATTAATTTTTAAGTCATCTTTTATACTTAGTGAGAAAACACATTTACTGTACATAATAAATACATGTGATTTATTTCTCTTAATTCATCGTTTTCATTCATTTCATATTATTGGTTTTACATATATTATTTTAAAGAAATATATATTCTTAAAAATTTAGAATGAATACATGAAATTAATTTCGTCCAAACATATAAGCATGTGATACATTTTTCTTAGTTTTCCAAAATTTAACCTGGTTCCCAGCTTTAATTATGATAAATTTTTAATATTTTTCAATATTTAAAATAAATCAAGCATACATTATTTATAATAAGCATACATTATATAAATACATATAATAATCATGTCAAGAATGACAAAAATAATTCATAAATAAAATAAAATAAACAAGTAAAACAATAACGGTAATGATTAAACTCCATAAATAAGAAACTAAAATTAAGAGCTTAATTGCATAGAGCATAGAATATAGAGGACCACAGTGCAATTATCCTATCACATAAAATTCAAGCAAATATCAAAGTCGAAAGGTTTTATACTTTTTTTTTTCAAAAGAACCCCAAAAGCCAAAACATTCTTTTTTCTACATTTTCCAAAAAGCATATAATTTTGCATATCTCAACAAAAAATTCCAGATTCTAAAAAAAGTTATCTAGCTTCTAGCATTCCATATGTGAGTAAAATTGTGTTTGTTTTTAAACTCAGATTTCATACTCTTGAATCGCCTTTAGTTTAGGTTATGTTCATCTACAATCTGAATTATGTAAAAATTATGGACACTGGCTTTACCCTTTCATTTAGTTCTCACACCTTCATCACTACTTTCTGTGTTTAATTCATTATCTGATCCAACTAAAAGAAAAGTAAGGCTTGTGAATTACAGAAGACGTAAGGGTTGTGGAAATGCAACAATGAATAACTAGAAATTGTAAGAAGTTTTTTTTTTTGGTGGTTCTTCGATGGAATTGAAAGAGCGAGAGGAAATACCTGACGAACAAATCGATAGTCAACATTTAAGAGGAGAAGTGGCCATCAACCAAGAAGGTGAAGCAGATGTTGATATGGAACCTAGTTTGCCCGCAGACAAGCCTAGGTCATGGAAGGATCACCTCATGGGTATAGGATTGCGATCCAATGACAAAACAGAAACACCAACTAAAGAATTCGAAGAAGATGATCTAGACTTACTTGAAGGGGATATTAAGAAAACAATAGTCAATGGCATACCAGCAATCAAATTCTCTAAACGAATTACTCAACTACTCATAAAAGATATGGAACATACGGTTGTAATTAAGCTCTTAGGAAGAAACATTGGTTATGCAACTTTACAAAACAAGATCCATTCTCTATGGCAATTGAGCCAACCATTCCGATTAATGGATATCAAAAACAGGTACTACCTAGCTAAATTTCGAAACCTTGGAGATTGTGAGAAAGTATTAAGTCAGGGGCCCTGAATTGTATATGGATAGTACCTAACTGTCCAACCCTGGAGCATTGATTTCAGCCCTCACAACCATATCCGAATATGGTCAAAGCTTGGATAAGATTTCCAAGTTTGCCTGGACATATGTACAAAAGGAAAATATTATGAGAAATAGGGGGAATGGTAGGAAGGGTCGCAAAATTAGACTCCAACACTAACAATGGAGTCCGGGGCAGATTTGCAAGAATGGCGGTTTACGTTAACCTTGGGAAAGCTCTCATATCGCAAGTCTTAATCAATGGTGTTCTACAAAGAATTGAATTCAAATACCTTCCCACTATGTGTTTTTCCTGCAGCCATTATGGACATTCACAAGACTTATGCCCAAAACAGATGAATGAGCAGCAAGGGGCCAAAGAAATCATCGTTGGAACAGAAAGAGGATATGAAAACAAACAGCTATGGTTAATAGATGCTAGTAGAAAAAAGAAACCGGCTGTGGCCAAAAGAACGGCAGAACCACAACGGCGCAGATAGAGAAAAGAATCAAGAAAACACTCAGTTTTAGCCATTGGAAACCCTAAATGACGAGATGGGCCTACACATAAGTAGGCCTTCTAAAGAAAACATCTTAGCCCAATAAAAGGTGGGATCTACAGTGCAACCACTAACTGCCAAAATAGGACTAGTGGCCACAAATCAATACTGTGAAGATCTAGTAAGGAGAATGCAACACACTCAAGCCCAAACAAGAAGAAGCACATTAAAGAGATAGGACCCGCCACAATTCTATTAGGAAACCAAAATGAAATTAGTCCAGAGAAGCACGGCTATTTAGGCCCGATGCAAACTAAACCAAAATCAAGAAAGGGGAAAAAAACAAGTAAAGAACCACAAATAGTACTCACCTTGCCGACACAACAATTAGAGAGATCTTCAGGGACGGATGAGACAGGGATCAAACCAAACACCATAATGACAGAGGGGAAGGTAACGGGGGATACTCTTAAGCTACAACACACAGGAAATTCGGGAACCCAACCCAGCCTTTTTCTCAATGATGAACGTCTAGTGGAGGTTGAGGTGACCCCTTTCGCCAAAATTTTAGACTCAGCTAAGCACTCATTAGTGATTTATAAAGAGCCTGGTACTCTCGGGGGAAAACAGTAAAAGTGGTTTCGTCATAAAAATTCCATGGGGTGACGGAATAGCTCATCCACCTTGAGAACCAATGGGGGAAAATGATTAGAAACTCGAAGAGCCAAAAGCTCAAGCGCATCATTCTGGACAAAGAAAGTCCCTTCAAAGCCATATCCCCCAAAGTTCCATTGGTAAAATCAATTAATAAGATGGTGGAGTTGCTATAAGAACAAGTGAAACAAAGACTTATCAATAAGGTGAATGAAGAAGGAGATGGGTGCAAAGAAAGCATGAATAACCCACAACAGCAAGATTAGACCAGGTACACTCTTTTTAATTTATATGATGAATTTTAACTTCAACCTATCAATATTCGTTTGGAATTGCCAAGGATGTACAAGTGTCAAATTTCCTCTCATCTTTAGAGAGTATAACATGAAATTTAAACTAGATATTGTAGACCTTCTAGAGCCAAAGGTGAGTAGTAGCAAAGCAGATGGAATAATTGTTAAACTAGGCTTTAATCATTCACACCGAATTGAAGTGAAAGGTTTTTCAGGGGGAATTTGGATCGGTTGGAAAGACACAATCCAACTTGAAATAATCCAAAATCACCCCAATTTATACTAGTTAAAATACGTAATGAGAGACAAACACAACCTATTTTCATTACATTTGTGTATGGAAGCCCTAATTCTACTAAGAAGAAGAGTTTATGGGAGGCATTAAAAACAACTATGCCATCTGATCAAACCCCATGGATGGCATTAGGAGATTTTAACGCAATCCTCTCTGTTGAAGACAAAAAAGGGGAAATACCATAGGAAAAAGGTGCCCATTTTTTGGAGGGCTTATTGAATCCAAAAATCTTCAAGACTTGGGATTCCAAAGGCCCTCGTTTACTTGGCAACGAGAAGGGGTCTTTGAAAAGCTAGATCGTGCAATAGGAAATGAAGCTTGGTGCCAATCATTTCCCCAGTGCGCAATTACACATCTTACTCGAATTAAATCATATCATAGGCCACTACTAGTAAACATTAATCTGGAGCTAAAACTCCTTAGAGGCCGGCCTCTCAGATTTCTCGTCGGATGGGCAGAACATTAATACTTTTTCAACATAGTTAAAAATTCATGGAAATATGATGGAGACATGTTTAGCTCCTTAAATTAGCTCACTACAGGTCTTAAAGACTAGAACAAAAATGTATATGGTAACATTGGATATCGCACGCAGAAATTAATAAAATCTTTACATTCGACACAAATAAAACTTGAAAGATCATACTTATATTCACTAGCCCAAAAAGAAATAGCCATCAAAGAAGAATTAGAAAATGTTCTCAGTCATGAAGAATTACTGTGGAAACAAAAATCCCGCTGCGACTAGCTCAAACTAGGGGATAGAAATACAAAATTCTTCCACAGCCGCATATTGCATAGAAGGAATATCAACTGCATTATTGCTCTTCGAAGCACAAATGGTGACTAGCTATATGATCCAGAAGACATAAAAGATGAAGCAATAAAATTCTTTCAAAAATTATATGGCGAAAAACCCAACAGTTTGGGGACATTACCCCCAAGCCTATTTCCCCCATTAGAAACCAAGGATATTGATTTTCTTCAAAAAGTAGTCATGGATAAAGAAATTAAAACAACGCTTTTCAATATGGCTCCTCTAAAAGCTCCAGGAAACGATGGTTACCATACATTCTTCTTTCAAAACCAATGGGATCACATAGGAGGAGCAATCTGTGCTTGGGTCAAAGATGTCTTCAATAGGCGTCCCATTGACCAAGAGCTTAATAATACATTAATTGTCCTTATCTCGAAGGTTGTTCAACCAGAAGAAATATCTCAATTCAGACTAATAAGTCTTTGTACCATTCTATACAAATTAGTCATAAAAATAATAGGCAATAGATTCAAAGTAGTTCTCCCAAAAATTATTTCTAAAAGAACAAACTGGTTTCATCGCTGGTAAAAACATTATTGATAACATCATCATTGCTCAAGAGGTTATTCATTCAATGAGGAGAAAAAATAAAAAAATAGATGGCAATCAAAATTGACTTGGAAAAAGCTTATGGTAGAGTCTGTTGGGATTACATTGACAGATTAATCCAAGTATCTAGAATTCTAGATTAACGAAAAGTCATCATGTCAACCATCACAACAGCTACTATGCAAGTCCTATGGAATGGAATGCCTACTGAAAAATTTAAACCTGCAAGAGGAGTAAGACAAAGATGCCCATTATCACCATATTTATTTGTTCTGTGCATGGAATGGCTAGGGCATAGCCTCAAATCCTCCATATCCTCAAAAAACTGGATCCCTATTAAACTATCTAGAACGGGACCTAACTTGTCACACGTATTCTTAACAAATGATTTAGTGATTTTCTCAAAAATTGATACCAAACATGGCATGCTACTAAAGAATATTCTTGATCAGTTCTGTAGTTTTTTAGGACACTGTGTCAACTCAAGGAAATCCAACATATTTTTCTTAAAAGGAGTAGAAAAAGACCTAAATGATAGGCTCAGTAGGATTTTGGGGTTCTAAAAAGTACAAGAACTAGGCAAATATTTAGGAATCCCTTTATTCTACCAAAGATTCCTAATTGTGCAATCCATGAAAATCCCAAAAGGGGTATATGATGAAATTGAATGCATAGCAAGACAATTCATCTGGGGTTCAAACACGAGAGGAAGGAAATTAGCACTTGTAGATTGGGGAACATTATGTCAGCCTCGAGCAAGCAGTGGTCTTGGTCTAAGACAATTGCAAGAACAAAATAAGTCCTTTTTGTTAAAATTAGGAATCAACCTCATCTCCAATCAGACTTCATTATGGACACAAGTATTACGTACAAAATATGGAATGAAAGAGGTAATTCCAGAAAATATAGAAAGAGGGAATAGTTCTACGTTATGGAAAGCAATTGGGAAGATCTGGCCAATAATGAAACACAACTTACATCGGTTAGTTAAAAACGGAGCAGAAATATACTATTGGAAAGATAACTGGGTTCCTACAATTGGACCACCAAGCAAACAAGTTCAAAATCCAAACTGACTAATCAATAATTGCTTGCTTAAAGACATGATAACAATGGAAGGAATATGTAACCTAAAAGCATTCAGAGAAAATCTAGTAGAGGAGATCGTACAAAAAATCATGGATATCCTCAACGCATTTGATTCTTCCTATGGTTAGCATGTAAGCAATGGCTACTCACCAATCTAGAACGAGCACAAAGAGGACTTGACTACAATACCTCCTGCCCGGTATGCCAACAGAGCATAAAATACGTCCTTCACGTTCTCAGAGACTGCCCGACATCTAAAGAAATTTGGTTAAACATACTTCACCCAAATTCGCGAACATAATTCTTTTCTAGAAATATTTTTGATTGGGTAGGGGACAACTTAAGGCATAATGAATGGATAATATGGGCTAAAACATTTTGGCCAACCCTTTTTGGTCTAGTTGCATGGCGTATATGGAAAAATAAAAATCTATTTGTCTTTCAAGATATAACATGGAGCTCAGCTGAAACCATCAAGATCTCTATTTGCTGGGCAAGACAGTATACAAACTCATATGCGAGAGATCCATCTCAGACTTCAAATGAAGGAATTGAATAGGAACTAGGTGCAACTATTGAGTAAAAGTATTTGACTTAGCCTATGTGTTCCTTTTAATTTAAGTTTTTTTTTCCAAAAAAAAAAACTAGAAATTGTGAAAAAATATGTTATTAGATATAACTAAAACAATTTCTTTTTATTCTTTAGGTCACATTTTCTAAACATTTTAAGGAAATTTTAAGTTTTGTACAAATATTATCTACAATTTTATGTAATTTTTTATTTTGTTTAAATTAATTGTTTAAATTTTTTTTGGTATGATTTAAATTAACTATTTTAATGCTAATCCAAAACAAAACTAATTTTAACTTAAATATGTTTTTATCATATTATTATCTAACTTTAAAAATATTAAAAAAATATCTATAAAATGTTTTAGATATGATATTTTTATCATATAAATTTAGTTTTTTACACTTTTTAAAAACTTTTATTCTAATTTTAATGTTAAGCAGATTTTTAACTAAATTTTATCTTAATCAGTTTTGAATTTTAATATTTATCTTTTTTTAAGGTAAAATTTTAATTCTAATATTAAATTATATATATTTAAAAAATATTTTAAATTGATTCCATGCCTTTCGATGGTTGAACAAAATAATGAGCTATTGATGAAAAACCATGGAATTTGTCCCACTGGTTTTGCACCATTCCCTGAAATGAATATTGTAGTACATAATAATTATAGAAATGAAAAATATAGAGGTCGCAGTTGTGGCCATGGTCGTAGACGTAGTAGGGGATGTGGTCAAGGACGTACTAATAACCATTATCATGGTGGTCATAACAGTAGAACTTCTAACCACCAGAAAAAGAATAACAATGAAGGACAAGAAAGCAGTGATCAAAATAATCCTTCAAAGATTGTTGAGAATTTATACTACCGATGTGGTATAAAGGTGCCTTGGTCATGTACTTGTCGTACGTCTGAGCATTAATGAAACTTTATGAAGCATCCATTAAAAAGAAGGGAATATGGAGACAAATTTTATATCCCAAAATGATGAAATGGAGGTCAAAGATGAAGATATTCACTATGATACTAAAACTGGCCATGCCTACAAGGGTGATAAATTTTATGACCTTAATAATATAACTCACCTAGATGTGTGTAACGCTGGGGTTTGTGCAAGTATACACAGTTGTTATCAAGTAATAAGTAAGTATCGAGATATCGTCCCCACAGGGATTGTATTTGTGCTAAGTCACTTAATTATAAAATTATATTAACAACTTAGTAAATAAAAACACAATTTGATTTGGAAGTGTTGATTAAAATTAAGTAAATTTAATCTAAATGCAATGATCCCTAATGTGATTTATCCTAACATGCAACTACATGAATGAAATAGATTTTAGCATAATTAAACACAATTTGCAACAACTATAACATAAATAAACTAGGATACTTTAATTAAACTCAATTTATCATCAACATGCTTAATAATATTCGGAAAAACATTCCATGGCAACTCGATCTTTTATAAGTTTGGAAACCACATTAGGTCCTTTCGGAATCCTTTTCTTAGTAAATACGCATTTTATTGATCCTTATTTACTAAAGGTTTCTTAACATTCGTGTGAAGTAACAGGGATGTGTCAGGTTTCAAATAATTTAATCACACAAATCTAAAAACTATGCAGATAACAGAGCTTGGTTAGAGTTGTTATGCAACTTACAATTTAATCGGGTCAGGATCTAAATTGAGCATGCACATTTCAATTATGTGTCCGTTAGCCATCGTCTGGTCAGGATCGCTCAGCTAATTCAGGTGCATTTCAATCATGTATGAACCAAATACAGACTTGATTTTAATTGAAAACATGATCGATTGAGGCACAAATATTATAAGCATGAATTTAATAAATATTATTTAATCAAAGTAATCATCCTAGCTTAAATAAAATTAAGCTAACATTGTTGTAAACAAGAACAAAGAACACATAGCAAACATGTTTAGATTAAATTAAAGAAAAGAAAGATTAAACCTAATTTAGAGTGGCTGTCACCCAAGACTCTGACTGACAAGCTCCTTCGTTCCTTTACTTTGTTCCTTGCTGATGGCTCTCCAAGGCGGCCAACCAAGGGTTCTTTAAGAGGCTCAAATTGCTAATATCTTTATGAAAAGATGATGATAGGCGTGGGATGATGGAGAATTGAGAGAGGAGAGGAAAATGAGAATGAGAGATGATGAAATGATGAGGGATGAGGGATGATTCGAAAAGTGAGAAATGAGGTCTTATTCATAGGTGAGGCAAGGGAGGCTACTTTACTAAAAATAGGAGTTTTCATCTTTTAAAGCATCTCCCATAGGTGGTCGGCCATGAATTGTGGAATTGGGGCTGATTTGTTGCTTGATTTTGGTCAATTTGAGTGCCACAACAACTCAGGACTGAGACTCAATCAAGTGCAAATCTTTAGGTAAATCTCTAATTTTTTCAACTCTTCAAGGACCCTGTGAAATTAAACCAAAAATTAGTTTATGGGCAGCCATGTGTAGCCGAAACTTGGGTTGACTTGGTCCCTAATTTGGACAATTTTGTAATCAGATAAAGCTTTCAGCCTGTCCAAAATAAGTCAGTGAATTAGAGGACCAAAGAAATAAAATTTCACCAATTTAATTAATCAATTAAAACCCAATTTTATTAATGAAATATTTTTAAAAGAAATTATTAAATATAATCTTATATTTTATTATTTAATTTAATCATGCATGGCTCATAAAAATATAATAAGCTCAAATAAATATAAAATAAGTCATTTTATGCATAAAAACTATATAATAAAGCATAAAATCATATTTTAATAATTTCTATGTCCTAATTTCATATTTTCACATATTTCATTAATTTATTAAACAATTACTCGGTTTTAACAACAAATTTAAATAAAAAGGTGATGATTTACATACGAAAAACCCTATATATTTTTCGATTTACACACCATCAAACTTAAATCATTACTCGTCCCGAGTAATGTTCATGCACAACAAAAGGCTTGCTAGGGCAAATTTTGCAAAAAGTGTAAGTAGTATCAATCTTTGTCCCATAATCATGTCTTAATAAATTCATCCTCATAGATCTTCTTTATTAACAAGTAACTCATATGAAAACATTTTGAGAAGTTTATACTAAGTTTCAAAATATGCTAACATGAATCATAGTTTGCATGTATGTCACAGCCACAGATAATATTCTTCATTCAACCTAATTTCTCATTAATCAAGCAAAACAATCATAAGGCTTATTTATGATCTTCATATGTTAAACTTAGTACTTCCTCTCCACTAATGTAGGTGACATAATCATCAAATCAATAGGTATTTTATAAGGTTGTAATGGGGCTTGGTTAAAGGTAGGGACTTTAAGAGATGGGATATTTCAGTTTCAAAATCTTAACCTTTAACTTTCTCATGGATTCCTCAAAGTACAACCTTTTTCTTTAAGCGAACCTTTGGAACACCCCCAAACTTCTTTTGAACTCATGCTCATACATTTTTTTCTTTTTGGAGACTGAGCAATTTTTTCTTCACTTTTTCGTTGTTTTTGTCTTTTTTTTTTAAACATGAGCACATACATCCTTTGAAAAATTTCCTCAAATATCATTTACCAAGACAACTTTAGTTAAGATGGTGCACAAAATTAGGATAACTTCAAAAGATGGAAATATGGCTTGTAATGTAGGTTCATTGCAATAACAGGTTTTTAAGCTCAAAATGATAGTTTAAAGGGTCTAATGTCATAAGGTTGGCTTGAAAAGGCTCAAACGATCCAAAGAAATAGTGCCTAAATCATTTCAGATTTTTATGTCTCCTAGGATTTCGCCTCAAGAAAGTTACTAAGTCAATTCTAAAGATATAAACCTTCATGCATGTCTAATCCCAAAAGAAACTAAATTTTCTTGGCAAACATTACCTAAGACTAAGATCATATAATCATTCCATTCTTCATGATAACATACAATCACTTAGATAGAATCAACATTCATGTTTGCATACAAACTATCTCATTAAAAATTTTTTTTCTAAACATTCATTTATTAAAACATACTTCTAAAAGAAATGATTGAACATACTTGAAAATTTAAAATTTTCCTTTAAAAAGAAGTAATGTCCTCATTGCAAGAAGAAAGTAATGAACGAGAACTGAACATTAAGTAGGGTTGTAAAGAAAGAGAGGTGAGTCATTAAGACTGCTTAAATACCAAGTCTTTCCTCATAACCTAATCCTAGACATGTTCATTCCCATTACCACATCACTTAGTCTTTTTCTTCCTAAAAAGTATTTATTCATGCTTGCTATGTTTTATTTTGCAGAACTAAATCCTAATTACAAAAGAAATAAATTCTAAAAGACCTAAAAACAATTTAAATAAATAACAAGACAAGATTCTCCCTTTTTATTTTTCTAACCCATTCCCCTTGTCTTCTTCAGCTCCATCTCTGTCTGCATAGTTAGTATCCTCTATCCATGTCTCAAAGATAGCATCTGGGAACAATTTAAATAAACAACAAGACAAGATTCTCCCCTTTTATTTTTCTGACTCATTCCTCTTGTCTTCTTCAACTCCATCTCCGTCTGCATAGTTAGTATCCTCCATCCATGTCTCAAAGATAGCATCTGGGAACTCAGGAACAAAAGTGTTAAAGATATTCTTAAAAGTATTTCGAATTGAGTCATCTCTAATTTTTGCATATTTCCAGTAAGTTTGTTGTTAATTGTGCATGAACTTGCACATATCCATCAAATTTGACAACTCCGATCTCTTTGAAGTACTTGCAGAAGTTGTCATTGGAGTTGTAAATTCTGGTTCAACACTTAGCTTGACTGGGTCTTCTTGTGGCTCAACCCTAGGTTCAAGGTTTGTAAATCCTTCAACTGGTTTAGGACTGTTTGGTTCTTTATCAGATTCTTCTTCTTCAGTGTCTGTAACTGAATTAGCTTAAGTTTCAGTTTCATTTGTTGTCTCCTTGGTTTCTGGCTCAGTTGGTTCTTCTTGCTCGCCTTGGTTCAGCTCATGCACCCTCTCTACTAACCTTTCAAGATCATGACTTATAATGCACCTTTGGACATATTGCCCCTTTAGATTTGCTTGTGTTTTAACACGGGCCCTTAAGCAAAGTGAAGTGATTAATGTTGGGAAATAAGCACTTCCTGTCTTCTTTTTAGCATAATCATAAATCTCTTTAAGAATAATTTTCCCAACATTAATGGACTTTTCTGTTAAGATTGCATATAACAAGAGCATCTGTTCCATCGAGATGGTGGAACTGTGTGAGATAGGCATAAAACTATAGCGAACAAAATAAAACCATACCTTGGTACTGGTTTTAGGTATTCCCTTCAGCAAGAATGGCTTCCATACTTTTTTATAATCTATTGGGATCCCGGATTTGCCAAAACATTAAGCACTTGTTGAAGAAAATCCCAATTGATGTTGTTCCTCATAGGGTAGTACTAATCTTCTTCAATATCAGGTAAGTTAAAAAAATCATTGATGGACTTAGAAGTGAGAGGTACCTTTTTCTTTCGAACGATGACCTCTGTAGCATCTTTTGTAGTCAAACTCGCATAGAACTCTTAAACTAGTTCATCATCAGGAAGTGAATGAGCATCACAAAATCGTTCCCACTTGAGAGCATTGATTATCTTTCTAATCGACATAGGAACAACCATCAAATCATTACTTCTCAAGTTAAAACCTTTTTCCAGCATCATGGGTTGATACTTGAAAATTATATCAAATCTCTCTTTCACTTATTCATCGATCACAATCGAGCTTTTAGGAATAGTCTTTGATGATCTAGTTCTTTTGCGAGACATGGTATCTTTTCTTGAAAATTTGGCAAAGTTTCGGTACAAGGGGGAAAAGAAAAATAGGCAAGGTGGGCGGGATTTGCTACAACAAACACCTTGCGACGGTAAGGAGGTTGTGGCGGTGACGATAATGTGTAGCAGTAACATTGGTGCTCCGAAGATTTTCTTACAGTAGCACTAGGTGGTTTCGACAA
This sequence comes from Gossypium stocksii, assembly GCA_020496765.1. NCBI lineage: Eukaryota > Viridiplantae > Streptophyta > Magnoliopsida > Malvales > Malvaceae > Gossypium > Gossypium stocksii. The sequence goes on from CM035623.1 coordinate 41,811,041, forward strand.
AAGAAAAGAAGAGGACTAAGGGTTTCTTTTAGGATTTGAGGCTAGCGGCGCAAGAAGGAGATTTAGGGATTTTTAGGTTTAAGTGAATTACTTTGGAGGCTATGAAAATTATTAAAATGAAGAGGGGTTTATATAGGGAAAATTAGGGCAACATGTAGCAAAAATTTAGCTACTTTAGGGTTACTTGGCGGCAAGCAATGAGAGTGGCGACAACATGTATAGATTTTCCCTCTTTTTTTGCTGTCTTGGGCCTCAACTCAAACTATTTTTACAAGCTTACTCAAGAGAAAAAAAAAACTGATTAGCAGTTGGGCCAAATTTGACCACCTTTAACATAAAAATTTAAAATTTAAGCAAAATAAATTATAATTTAAAACTCTTAATTAGAGAATTTCTTCTGAACAAATTACATTAAATTAATTCCCAAGAAAGGTTGGAGGGGTTACAACGGTCCCGCTTAAGTTCCAATCTCCTTAGACAGAATTAATTAAATGTACTAAATTAAAAAGATAAATTCTAATTATTTTTTATTTACAAAACAAATTCGTGAAAAAAATCAAGGGTCTGTCAATTTGAATGAGGATTCAACTCGCTCAACCTCATCATCCCAATAATGTTTGAAATGTTGACCATTAACTTTAATCGTACCTCCGTGATTGTTGTACAATTCAATAGCTCCATAAGGATACACTCGGTAGATGGTATAGGGTCCTTTTCATCGGGATTTAAGCTTCCTAGGAAATAACTTCAACCTTGAATTGAACAACAAAACCTTATGACCTTCTTTAAACTCCCGAGGTTGTATATGACTATCATGCCATCTCTTTGATCTCTCTTTACACATTTTGGCATTCTCAAAGGAAAACAACCTCAGCTCTTCCAACACATTTTGGCATTCTCAAAGGAAAACAACCTCAGCTCTTCCAACTCATCAAGTTGTAACATCCTTCTCTCATCGGCTTGCTTAAGATCAAAATTCAACTTCTTTAAAGCCCGGTGAGCTCTATTTTCCAACTCTAATGGCAAATGACATACCTTTCCAAAAACTAACCGATAATGAGTCATTCCTAATGGTGTCTTAAATGTTGTTCGATAGGCCCATAATGCATCATCGAGCCTTCGAGACCAATCTTTTCTGCTAGGGCGTACTACCTTTTCAAGGATACCTTTGATTTCTCAGTTCACTCTTTCAACTTGCCCATTGGACTGGGGGTGATAAGCTGTAGCAACCTTGTACTTCACATCATATTTGTCAAGCAACCATTTAAGCCACTTGCTCACAAAATGAGAACCTTCATCACTAATAATAGCTCTTGGTGTCTCAAATCGTGTAAACACATACTTATGAAGGAATCGCATGACTTTCTTAGCATCATTTGTAGGATATGCTTCAACGTCAACCCACTTGGAACATAGTCCACAGTAACTAAGATGTATTTGTTTCCATACGAATAAGGGAACGGGCGTAAGAAGTCAATGCCTCATATGTCGAATTATTCAATCTCCAGAATGTTTGTCAAGGGCATCTTATTTCTCCGTGATATATTTCTGGTCCTTTGGCATTTATCGTAGTTCTTCACATCAGCATAAGCACTTTAAATAATGTAGGCCAAAAGAAACCTGCTTGTAGAATCTTAGCTGTAGTACGTGAACCACCAAAGTGTCCCCCATTTGGAGATGAATGGCAATGATACAAAATCTCAGCAATCTCACTTTCAGCTACGCACTTTCAGATTATATTATATGCACACTTTTAAACAAGAACGGATCCTCCCAAAAATAATACCGACTATCATGAAGGAATTCCTTCCTTTGTTGGTATGTCATTTCTTGAGGAATTATTCCACATGCAAGATAATTGGCAAAATCAACAAGCCAAGGTGTTTCATGAATTCAACTTACCTCAAATAAATGTTCATTTGGGAAGTTTTTGTTGATAGGCACACATGATTGAGTTACCTCATCTTGCTCCAACCTCGACAGATGATCAGCTACTTGATTTTTGACACCTTTCCTGTGTTGAATTTCAAGGTCAAATTCTTGGAGGAAAAGTATCCAACAAATTAGCCTTGTTTTTGCATCTTTCTTTGTGAGCAAGTATTTAATGACAGCATGGTCAGTAAATACTATAACTTTGGTACCTATAAGATATGAGCGGAATTTTTCAAAAGTAAAAACTATAGCAAAGGGTTCCTTTTCAGTTACCGTATAATTAAGTTAGGCTCTTGTCAAGGTTCTACTTGCATAGTAAATAAGGTGAAATACTTTATTTCTTCGTTGACCCATCACAGCTCCAACAGCATAATCACTTGCATCGCACATCAACTCAAAAAGTGAGCTCCAATTGGGTGTAACAATTATTGGGGCTGAGTTTAACCGTTTTTTCAAATCTTCAAAAGTTTTCAAACATGCTTTGTTGAAATCAAGCACTATATCTTTATCTAACAACAAACACAACGGTTTAGAAATTATTGAGAAATCCTTAATAAACCTTCGGTAAAAACCAGCATGGCCTAAGAAACTTCTGACTCCTTTCACATTAATTGGGGATGGTAATCTTTCAATTACGTCCACCTTTGCTTTATCAACTTCAATTCCTTTCTTCGAGATTTTATGCCCTAAAACAATCCCTTCCTTAACCATAAAATGGCAGTTTTCCTAGTTAAGGACAAGATTTGTCTCTTCGTATCTCTTCAGTACCTTAGCTAAATTACTCAAACAAATATCATAAGAGTTACCAAAAACAGAGAAATCATCCATGAAAACCTCAACAAAATTTTCAATCATATCAGTGAATATTGGCATCATGCATCGTTGGAACGTTACAGGTGCATTGCATAAACCAAAAGGCATTCCCTAAAAGCAAACGTACCGTACGGACAAGTAAAGGTTGTTTTATGTTGGTCCTCCGAAGCTACAACTATTTGGTTATATCCCGAATAACCATCTAAAAAATAGTAAAATTCATTACCTGCCAGTCGATCTAACATCTAATCCATAAAAGGTAACAGAAAATGGTCCTTCTGAGTAGCTTTATTCAACTTTCTGTAGTCAACACAAATTCTTCAACGAGTAATAGTTCTTGTTGGAATCAACTCGTTACGCTCATTTTCAACAATCGTGATCCCACCTTTCTTCGGCACACACTACACCAGGCTCACCCACGAACTATTTGGAATAGGATAGATGATTCCTGCATCTAACAATTTCATCACTTCCTTTCTCACAACTTCTTTTATAATAGAATTAAGCCTCCTTTGCCATCAATTTGAGCTTTTTCACCTTCCTCTAACATAATTCTATGCATGCAAAAAGAAGGGCTTATACCTCGAATATCAGCTATGGTCCAACCAATTACTTTCTTAAATTTCTTTAGAACAACAATTAGTTGCTCCTCTTGATCTTTCGTCAGTTCTACTAAAATACTCACAGGCAAGGTGGAACAGTCACCTAAATAAATATATTTCAAATGGGAAGGAAGTACATTTAGTTTGAGTTGAGGTGGTTTTTCGATTGGCAACTTGGGTTACATAAATTCTCTGACTTCTAACTCCAACGGTTCAAACTGTGTGGATTGAATAAAATTTCTCAGATTGGCTTCTATTAAAGCCATGTTTTCTTTACCTTCTTCATCCTCCAAAGGGTCAAACTCTAAATCTTTCTCCAATGGATCTTCTTCAAAATTGCCTCCTATGGAAACAAGGTTTCTATTTCTTTCATAACTGTACACTCTTCTGTTGGATCGGGAAATTTCGTCACTTTAAGAATGTTAAAAGTTTCCTGACCGTCTTGAACTCGCATGGCGAGTTCTCCTTTCTGCACATCAATTAACACTCTTTTCGTGGCTAGGAAAGGTCTCCCAAAGATGATCGACACTTCCTTATCTGCTTCAAAATCTAAGCTAATGAAATCAGCAGGAAAAATTAATTTGTCAACTCTTACCAAAACATCCTCGATCTTTCCCTCGCGATATGCTAAAGATTGATCTGCTAGCTGAAGCGTCATAGTTGTAAGTATTACATCACCTATCCCTAGCATCTTGAAAATAAACTTAGGCATCAAGTTAATACTTGCTCCTAAGTTATACAAAGCTTTACCACAGTAATATTCACCAATGTTACAGGGTATAGTAAAGCTTCCTGGGTCTTTAAAATTTGACGGTAGCTTGTTCTACAGAACGTACTGCAATCCTTCGTCAGAGCAACAGTCTCATACTCACTTAGTCGTTTCTTCTTGGATAGTATATGGCTTCCTAGGTCTTTAAATTTCGATAGGCTCGTGGGCCCCACACGGATGAAATCTATAATATATGGCAAATTCTGGACTGAGCTAAGTAGTTTGCATAGCCGTGACTAGTTCTAGGCCAAATGGGCCACACAAGCGTGTGGGCCCATTTGGGCCGGCATTGGGCCTCGGGCCCATTTACACTATTATGACTATTTAAGTTACATAAGTCGCTCTAGGTGACTATAGACCTTCTAAGAGGTCGGTATGTGTACCAAGATCCCAAAATAGGTAAAATGACTAAAACACCCTTGGGGGTAAAATAGTCATTTTACCCCTAATGGATAAAATTGACCGCTATACTTTAGAGGTAGATTGACTGTAATTACGATATAGACATGACTGTTACTGAACGTGACATGCTGCATACGCGTGATATTTATGACATGACATACTGCATGGGATTGGGATACTGATATGGAGGTAGTACTGTACTGGTGGCTTTAACCCACATATTTTGTTACTGGTGGCTTTGCTACATATACTGTATTGGCAGCTCGGCTGCAATATTAGTGTGCTGACTGGGTAGGTTGATTTTATCCCCACATGGTGTGTTGGTGGTACGAAGTGATGTGTGTTGGCTGGATTGGGGTGGGTTGCACTCTTGTATGATTACACCGTACTGTTACTGTATTGGGCTAGGGCCCATATTGTACTGGTTTTGAATAGGGCTCAGGCTCAAACTGTTTCTGCATGCTATATATTGTTTGACTGATAGGGGATTATACACTGAGTTTTCATAAGCTCACCCTTTTTTTTTAACTGTGCAGGTAATCCCCAGCTTTAGACGATTTGGTGCTGCGAGGAACTCAGAGGTGACCACACAATGGCAAAAAATTTTCAGTTGGATTTATTTATACTTTTAATTACGTTTTGGGTTTTATTTTTGTAATAAGGCCGTTTATGGGTTTTGTTTTATATTTGGGTGTTTGCTTACTTAATTTAAAACTGTTGTTTAGAAGAAATGAGATTCCTAAAAATAATATCTGTTTTTCAAAAACAAGTTTTTCAAACGTCAAGGTTTTAAAACTTCCGCATTTAAATCAGTTTAATGCACGAAAGGCAAGCGTTTTGACAAGTTGATTTAATAACAGTATATAATTCAATTCATTAAAGTTTTCTACAAAATCACAAAAAGGGCTTTTATCTGACAACAAGTTTTGACTCCCAAGTATGATTTTCCGGAAGACACTATGATGTAGCATGTCAGATTCAACCATAACGTTTAGGCCGAGTTTGGGGTGTTACATGGGGTTTGTGCAAGTGTACACAATCGTTATCAAGTAATAAGTAAGTATCGAGTTATCGTCTCCACAGGGATTGTATTCGTGCTAAGTCACTTAATTATAAAATTATAATAACAACTTGGTAAATAAAAACACAATTTGATTTGGAAGTGTTGATTAAAATTATGTAAAATTAATCTAAATGCAATGATCCCTAATGTGATTTATCCTAACATGCAGCTATAAGAATGAAATAGATTTTAGCAGAATTAAACACAATTTGTAACAATTATAACATAAATAAACTAGGACAAGTATTTTAATTAAACTCAATTTATCATCAACATGCTTAATAATATTCGAAAAAATATCCCATGGAAACTCAATCTCTCATGAGTTTGGAAACCACATTAGGTCCTTTCGGAATCCTTTACTTAGTAAATACACATTTTACTGATCCTTATTTACTAAGGGTTTCTTAGCATTTGTGTGAAGTAACAGGAACGTGTCAGGTTTGAAACAATTTAATCACACAAATCTAAAAACTATGTAGATAACAAAGCTCGGTCAGAGTTGTTATACAACCTACAATTTAATCGGATTGGGATCTAAATTGAGCGTGCAAATTTCAATTATGTGTCCATTAGCTGTCGTCTGGTCAGGATTGCTCAGCTAATTCAGGTGCATTTCAATCACGTACGAACAAAATACAGACTTGATTTTAATTGAAAACATGATCGATTGAGGCACAAATATTATAAGCATGAATTTAATAAATATTATTTAATCAAAGAAATCATCTTAGCTTAAATAAAATTAAGCTATCATTGTTGTAAATAAGAAAAAAGAACACATAGCAAACATTTTTAGATTAAATTAAAGAAAAAAAAGATTAAACCCAATTTAGAGTGGCTGTCACCCAAGACTCTGACTGATGAGGCTCCTTTGTTCCTTTGCTTTGTTCCTTGCTGATGGCTCTCCAAGGTGGCCGACCAAGGGTTCTTTAAGAGGCTCAAAATGCTAAAATCTTTATGAAAAGATGATGATAGGCGTGGGGAGATGGAGAATTGAGAGAGGAGAGGAAAATAAGAATGAGAGATGATGAAATGATGAGGGATGAGGGATGATTCAAAAAGTGGGAAATGAGGTCTTAATTATAGGTGAGGCAAGGGAGGCTAGTTTACTAAAAATAGGAGTTTCATCTTTTGAAGCATCTCCCATAGGTGGCCAGCCATGAATTGTGGAATTGGGGTTGATTTGTTGCTTAATTTTTTGTCAATTTGAGTGCCACAACAACTCAGGACTGAGACTCGGTCAAGTACAAATCTTCATGTAAATCTCTGATTTCTTCAACTCTTCAAGGACCTTATGAAATTAAACCAAAAATTGGTTTATAGGCAGCCATGTGCAGCTAAAACTTGGGTTGACTTGGTCCCCAATTTGGACGGTTTTGTAATCAGATAAAGCTTTCAGACCTATCCAAAATAAGTCAGTAAATTAGAGGACCAAAGAAATAAAATTTCACCAATTTAATTAATTAATTAAAACCCAATTTTATTAATGAAATATTTTTAAAAGAAATTATTAAATATAATCTTATATTTTATTATTTAGTTTAATCATGCATGGCTCATAAAAATATAATAAGCTCAAATAAATATAAAATAAGTCATTTTATGCATAAAAACTATATAATAAAGCATAAAATCACATTTTAATAATTTCTATGTCCTAATTTCATATTTTCATATATTTCATTTATTTATTAAACAATTATTCGGTTTTAACAACAAACTTAAATAAAAAGGTGATGATTTACCAAGGAAAAGCCCTATATATTTGTCGGTTTACAATGTGATACATTTCTTTGAGAATCATTAGAAAAGTTTATGTTATTTTGACATTTTTATATTGTTTTAAGTATGCTTTATTTTCTTGCATAAAGAATAAGTTATATATTCAATAAATATTTGCAACATTTCTTATATTATATTTTGCTTATTTTTATGAAGAATATGAATATTTAACAAAATTTTGTTGGACCAAAGATTAATGGATGAATACAAAAGTTATATTTTTTTCAATGCATTAAAATAAAAAATTATGATTTATTGTGAAAACCATCACGCCGTATCCACTTATAATTGGTTGTTATATAAAAATCTAATCTACGAGATTTGTATAATTGGTGACCTAGGTGTAACTAAGATAGATACTATATAAATACTATATATATATATATATATATATATACATATATAATAACTTAAAATATGCTTTTCAATCCTTATACTTTTTGTATATTTGAAATTTAATTCTTTTATATTTCATATTTTAGAATTTGGGTTCAATTGTTAACTCCGTCTAAATTTTCTAATAAGTTCACTAATATGATATTTTAAAATAAAAAAGATATTCACTTAATAGTCATTTATAACATTACACATTAGACCAAAATTCATGCATAGTTTTGAGTTTTGTCCCTTTTATTAGTATCAACTAATTTTAAAATAAAAAATCGAGAAAGATTTTTTGAAAAACATTGATGTTGATGTTATGATTAATAATTTTGTATCTCAAAATGCTCGTAGAATCCATTTTTTATGATTTTTTGTGTTTTTGTAGTTGATGACATAGGAATAGATTAAATGAAAAATAATTTTTTTTAAAATTTGTTAGAAAAATATATTATTCGCTTAATGTCATAAAACATATTATTTTAATGAAATTACTAGTATATGATTTTATTTTATTATATTACATTTTTAAATTTTTTAAAAAGGATCGATTTATTATTTCGTCTAAAGCCCCAAAAATGTCAAGAAGATACCTCTGAGTAACATTGTCTTTTTTAAAGAAAATTAGGTAACATTGTTAAACCTTGTGTTAAACTACCGACAACAATTTCATGCAAGGAAGTAGAAATAAAAAAAATTCAACAATTTGTATGTAACAAATTAGCAAAAATTAACAATTCAAGTTCATGTGTTTACCAGCCATTAGACTAACTTATTAGTTTTCGTAAACTGTGAAGATCAAATTCTAATAAATTAAAGTAGAGGGATTAACTTGTCAATTCTCTAAAAGTAGAGGGACAAAATTTAGGATTAGACTTTTTTAAACAATTAAATAATTCACAATTATTATATATTTAATTTGGTTAATCCCTGTATTTTTTTAAAAAAAAATTTAATTTTAGTCTTGGTTAAATGATAACTATTAAATTTATTAAGTTATGTTATTTCTAAAATTTTATGCGGCAAATATATTATCACATGTATAATATCAACTTGTTATTTTTACATTTTACTCATAAAAGACTAGTTGATGGGTTTAAAGACATTTTCGTCAAGATTGAAAATTCAAATTTTAAAAAAAAATTATAAAACTATGAATGATGAAATTAAAAAACATGGATTAACTTTGTAACTTTACGCATAATACAAAACTAATAACATAATTTAAATAAATGAATTTAATTGTTACCTTTTAAATCAAGATTGAAGTTCTAAATTTCAAAACAGTAAATGGGCTAAATTGACTAATTTAAAAATATGAATATTAAAATTAATCAAATTAAAATATCAAGATTTAATACATAATTTAAGCATAGTAAAGAAATTAATAGTAAAATTTAACTTATATAAAAACTATATATTTTTAGATTTTTCAAAAAATACTTTGATAAAACACATATCTTTATCCGTTTTAATATTTAATTATTATCTTATTTAAATTAAGAGTGATATTTAAATAAAACTCTCTTAATAATATTAAATCTCGCCCAAATAAGTTAGAAAAAGGTCGATTTCTATATGTTCTAGATTCTTCAAATTAATAAAATAATATTATAATATATAGAGAGAGATGATAAAAAGACGTGGCTAAACTGATATTTAAATCCTCACACTGACAAAAGAACGAAAAAGAAAATTGAGATTAATTAAGAATAGATTAAATGAGGACAAAAAACATGTTGGCAATTGGGATTTAGGCTTAGGGGCATGAATGTAGACTTTTTAAGCGGCTGAAAATAAGGCCCGCCGCCTTCGTTTCCTTAACTGCTTTTTTTATTTGACTTTTAGCACATTTAACATGCCCAATTTGCCGCGCAAGTTGATCGTCATTCATTTTGACGTGACGCTTCATCTTCAACTCCTCAATCTTGAATATAATATAATTTAATAAATTTACATTTTATTCATTTAATTTTAAAATAATTATAAAATTATATGAAAATTTTTATTTAAATTATTGGACTATTAAAATCGTTACTGTATAATAGTATCTATTTGCACCGCATTTATCGATCGAAAACTCTCATTCTTTTTTTTTACAATTCAATTTTTTTCATGAAATAATTTTAATATTATAAATCTAGAATTAAAATTCAAAAAGTTTTCTTCTTCGATATTCAAATCGTCTTAGATTTAAGGTATGTTTTTCAACATATAGATGGGTATTAATCATCGCATCAATTATTGAATCGTAGCTTGGAACTTGTTAGTCAAATTTAAAAAAAAAAAACTTAATAGCTCAGTGACATAAATAAAAATTTTCGAATATTTCAGTAATCTAAATGAAAACTTTCAAATAGTTTAGTGATCAGTTATAACTTCTTGAAGTTGAGTGACTAAAATGTGAACTTACTAATAATTTAGTAATATTGAGTGTAATTTAACCTATAATTAAATTATAATATGTAACAAAATAATTAATCAATTATAAATTATATTTAAACACATCATGAATTGTTTTTTTTTATAAAAAAATATAATGAATTATTATAAATTTAATATTTTTCTAAGAAAAATAAATTACATGTGCACGTACTATCAATAAAAAATTTTGAGGGAAAAATAAAAGAGTTTTGTAACACCCACACTCATCCCAACGATCTATAGGGATCAAAAGTTTTACTGGAGCACAACTCAAAAAAATTTTAACCGTTAACCGAATGGAAATTTTTTCAAAAAATTAACCGAATTGAAATTTTTTTGGTTAATTCGGTCAGTTAACCGAATCAACCGAAAATTATATTTTTTTGGTTAAAATAAGTATAAAATTAACCGAATTACTCGATTTACCCGAATTAACTGAATTACCCGAATTATTTTTATTTTTATTTATTAAATTATTTTTAATTTTTATGATTGGGTTGAGTAATTAGTTTTAGTTTGATTGAGTTTATGTTGAATTGAGTTTGAGTGAATAGTAGGCTATATATATATATATATATATTATAATTTTATTTATTAATTTTTCGGTTAAATCAAAAAATTCGATTAACTGATCGGTTTCGAACCGAATTAACCGTTAAACGAAAAATAAAAAAATTATTAATCGACCCCGACCGAAAAAATTCGGTTAACCTACTGATTAACCGAATTTGGTCAATTAACCAAATTTTTCAGTTTTACTTGAATTTTTCATACCCCTACTTAGACCTAGTTAACTTGGGTTCCTGTACTAAAATAATAATTTCCAACCCTAAACCTCTTAGACCAAATTAAGACATTTATGTTTAAAAAATAATAATTTTCTTAAATTGTTCCTTCTCTGTATGAGTTCTCCCAAAATTTAAAAAGGCATTTGAAAAATTATAACAAAATATATGGAATTAAAAAAAAAAAAAACTCAACTATTAATATCAAATGATACTTAAGAAATTGAAGAGGATGAATACAACTTATTAAATAACTCAATTGAAATCTATGCTTCGAATCCAGGCAATGCAATTACAATATCAGTTATATAAGTTACAAATTTTATGAAATAAATTAATATTAGTTGCTGATGTTTTTATGAGAGTATTTAGGGACTTTAAATGTATATTTACAATTTAAAATTTGATGAAATAAATATTATGATATAAATTAATAGATTATGATAACCTTCTCTTGATCTGTAAACTGATACTATAATAGGGTTGTTTGGTTTTTGTATATATAAAGATAACATTGCTATTTCTTTATTAAATTGAGAAGAAATAAAATGTTATTTTTGTTGAATATCAACATTAACTTAGTAAAAAAATATATTTTATTGATGTTTTTATTGCATAAGATTAACTTTGGTGAGTAGTCTTTAGGTATTAAGTTTAGTCTTAAGTTTTATGTTAGTAGAGGAATTAATCCCGCATTATTTAGGAATAAAAAAGCAAGGGATTGTGAGTTTATATAAAAAAAATCATATCTCACTTAACTTAGAAAAACGAAGGTAGTGAGATCTTGGGTGTATATAAAGACTTATGTAGTAAATGTTAAGTGCACCAAACCAAATATTGAATCTTTTATTTGATTCTTCAAATTCCTCCTTTATTTTCTTATTTTGGAGTTTTAGGAGGTGTAGCTAAATTTTAGTTCAGTGGTGTCATGAGCTTGGATGTTCTGCAATTGGTATAAGAGCTTGGTTGGAGGAGTGAAAATTTTCTTAGTATGTTCTGTGGTTGTAGCATTGTGTGATCTTCACATCAGAAAAGAAATTCTTATAGCTATTTGAAGATTATCCTTGGTTACTTAGTTGTTGGAAGAAAGTTTGATAGTGTGAAATTATATGTCTAGGAAATGTTCTAGCTAAGGAAATACTTAGTACTTAAGAGTGTCCATTGTGACTCACCTCTATTTTCTAAGAATTACCTAGTGCATTGTTCACGAAATACTTTCACTCCTTAGGTATTTAATTGTGCGAATCATTTGTCGATACGATGAAAGACCTGCAAGTTGTTGGCAGAATGAAGAAGCTTAATAATAACAACTATAATACATGGTCAACTTGCATAATGTCCTATATGCAAGGACAAGACCATTAGGACAGGGAGGAGCCAAAAGGGAGCTGGCAGGGTCCCCACCTCTTAAAATGGAAAATTTCACCTTTAGTCCCTTTATAATTTAACAATTTAAATTAGTATATGTTAAAATTACATTTGGGCCCCTCAAGAATGAGAAAAAAATTGATTTAATCTTGTAAAAATTATAAAGATATAGGCTATAAAATGTTGAAATTTCACTTTTACTATAATAAAAATATACAACTTTATTCCAGCCCTTCTCAAAAATTTTTTTTGGCTCCTCCCCTATTTTGGGAGGTTGTCAAAGGTAATGAAGTGACTCATCTAAAAGGCGAGGATGCATGTGACACGCTAAGAAAATGGAAAATAAAAATTGGTAAAACAAGGTTCGCGTTGAGGACGATAGTTGAAGAGGATGTGCTAAAGCACATCTTGGGTGACAAAACTCCCAAAAGAGCATGTGATCCATTGGCAAGTCAGTTCTCCAAGAGAAATGACACAAAGTTTCAACTCCTCAAGGGCGAGTTATTGTCAGTGGCGTAATATGACATGACAATCTCGCAGTATTTCCACAAGGTGAAGTCATTATGCTAAGAGATTAGTGACTTGGATCCACAAGCTCTGATCGAGGACACTAGGGTGAAGAGGATAATCATCCATGGTTTGAGACCAGAGTTTAGAAGCTTTATTGCTGTAGTACAAGGATGACAAACCCAACCATCACTTGTTGAGTTTGAGAATTTGCTTAGTGGTCAAGAAGTGTTAGCAAAGAATATGGGACGAGCTTCACTAAAAGAGGAGGAGCAAGCGCTCTATGCTAATAAGAGTAGATGGAATTCCAAGTAGCAAGGTGGATAAAAAAGAACTGAGGACAAGACGAAGAGTTAATGAGGTGAAGGGAGTTCTCATGAAGGGGGAGCTACGAAAGCCTATGTCAGTGGTAGAAAGTTTAGAGGGAGTTGCTATAATTACAATAAAAAGGGTCACACGGTGTACATCTGCTGGTCGAAGAAAAAGCCTGTAGAAGGTAATGCTACTACCACTAACAATGAAGAAAAATGGGATATTGAGGCACTATTTGTTACGGATTAGGGGATGGCTCTTATAATATCATACATACATATATGGCATCACATATTTTCCAGATTAGAGGCACTTACATGAAATCAATACTAATAAAGGATTTTTCAACCACCAAGAATAATTAGTGTTAATTTATTAAACATAATAATATAATATTTATAAACGATCATACACAACTTCAGTTGGTTAAAACCCACATCTGGAATAAAGGTCTTGTAACTTTAGATCTAATCTTCCACACTTCAACATTACAGATCTAATCAGATCTCGCTTGATCCTATTATCCTTTTTAATAGAGATCCAATTGTTTCACTTGCTTTAACGTAGATCCAAGCGAATTGGATTATAACCTTTATTGAAAACAATATACACGTACATATATATATTAGACTTGACCTTAAAAAAGAAAAAAGAAAAAAGAGGATATGAATTGACTAACTAGTCATTACTTACTCTATATTGAAATATATTGGAGACTATGATTCAATTGGAGAATCTTGAAAAAGAATTGAAGGAGAGACAGCTATGAAGAAATCAAAATAAAGTAATACTGAGTATAAAGATAATGTTATTAATTGAAAAAAATTGATGAAAGGGTAATTAGAATTTGATTTTGACCAAATAACTAAAGAGAAGAGAAAAAAAATGAAGAAAAATGGGTGGTGGCAAGGAAAGGAAGAAAGAGAAGGAACGACGGTACAATGATCGTGGTTTGGTATTGCAACGGTAGCTAATGGTGGTTTTCTAGTGGCAAAAATAAATTTGAGGTAGTAGTTCAAGGTGGTGGAAAAGGGAAATAGGAGAGAAAAGAAAAGATGAGTAGCAAAATGAAAAATATGATAACTCTATGTGGTAGGGGAGGGACAAGTAAGTCAAAAGGGGGAAATAGGAAATGAGAAAAACAAGAGGAAGAAAAGGTAAAAGAGGCAACACATAAAGTGAAAAAGGGGATAAGAAAAGAAAGGAGGAGGAAAAAAATGTGAGGAAAGTTTTCAATAGGATGACAATCCATTTGGGCTGCAAAAGGGGTTGACCAAGGGTGGGGTGCAAAAATTAAAATAAAAAATAAGAGAAGGGACTCAAACTTGGGTCTTAAGGCAAGCTATATTTGTTCTTAACCACTAGGCTAGCACTTGATCTTGTTCAAAATTTAACAATAACTAAATTTAAATGAGGTGTGACAATTCTACCCTCCTTAAAAATAAATTTCGTCCTTGAAATTTACCTGATCAGAACAGATGGAGATATTGTTGACGAATCGAGTCCTTCGGATCCAAGTAGCCTCCTCAATGCCATGATTTTGCCACAAAACCTTTACCAGTGAAATCCATTTTTTCCTCAGTACCTTAACTTCACGCTTCAAGATCTAAACTGATTTAACTTCATGCTCCAAGATCTAAACCGGTTCCTCCTTGAAGGATAATCTTGTATTACCTTTATTTCCTTAATCAGAACCACATGAGATGGGTCAAATTGGTACCGCCATAGCATAGAGACATGAAACACGTCATGGATATGGTCTAGCTTTGGAGGTAACTCTATCTGATATGCCACCAATCTAATCCTCTTTAGGATCCTATAAGGCCCAATAAACCTTGGGCTTAGCTTGCCCTTCCAAACAAATCTCAAAACTTTCTTCCATGGTGATATTTTTAGAAATACCTGATCCCTGACATTGAACTCTATTTCCTTCCTCTTCAAATCTGCATAGGACTTCTATTGATCCGATGTCGCTCTCAATCTGTCTTGGATCAACTTAACAATACTCTTAGTCTCATGAACTAAATTCGAGCCAAAGATTTTCTTCTCACCTAAATTAGTCCAACACAAAGGTATCCGACACTTTCAACCATACAGTGCCTCATAAGGTGACATCTGAATTCTCGACTGAAAGTTGTTATTATATGCTAACTTTGCCAGAGGCAAATGCTCTTTCCAACTACCTCAAAAATCGATTACACAACCCATCAACATATCTTCAAGGCTCTAAATAACCTGCTTAGACTACCCATCAAACTGTGGATGAAAAGTCGTGCTAAACTCTAGTCGAGTACCAAGTGTCTCATGCAACTTCTTATAGAATCGAGAAGTAAAACAAGATTTTGATTTGAAATAATCGATACCTGTACCCCATATAGTCTCACTATCTCTGAAATATACAATCTCACCAACTTCTACAGAGAATAGTTTATATGAACTGGTATGAAGTGAGCTAACTAAGTCAGACTATAGTAGGTGTCAAGGATAACCCATTAACAAAATCCATAATCACTTGCTCTCATTTTCGCTGAGGGATCTTAGCAGGCTGTAATAAGCTAAAAGGGAATTAGTGCTTAGTTTTCACTTGCTGACACGTCAAACATTTAGCCACAAAGTTGGGTACCTCAAGCTTCATACCCCACAACGAATTAAGTTCTCTCAAATCATGGTACATCTTATTACCTCTAGGATGCATAGCGTAAGGAATACTATGAACTTCTTGAAGAATAAACTGTCTAAGATCTTTGTCCTCCGGCACACAATACCTCTCACAAAAACACAAGACACCATAGTATTGAACCCAAAATTCGTAGTTTTACCACCCTCAATTTACTTAATTCGAGGCAAAAGAGACATATCTAAAGGTTGTTTCATCTTAACCTCATCTACTAAAGTAGGTGATGCGAGTCTCAAAGCCCAAATTTAGACCCATGAATGTGATGGGTTCACACTACCTTAAGGCCCAAGAATAATGTCAAAGGCTAATCAAATCAAATCAAGGTTCAATCAAATACAAGATTTGAGGACAAATCTTTTTGAGGAAAGGGGGAATGATACATGCAAGGATATGGTGAAATTTATTAAATTTCATTCACCGAAGCTGCCAATTTTTAAGGTTGGGAAGTCAGAAGACTTGCAACAACTTTTTGGATAGGATCATGGCATTTTTAGGTTAAGATTTCTTCATGGAGTTTGGAGGTATATCTCTTAGCTTTAACATGCATTTTGAATCACATGATGTTGAGTTTAGGAGCTCAAGGTATGATTGTTTTAGTGAAGACTATGTGAGTAGAATTTCTGAATGGGATTATGACGGGAATTACGAGTTTCGGACTTTTAATTCGAGTTTAAATCATATTGGGTTCAAGTTTTAGGTTTAATTTTTATTATATATGAGCCCAATATTGTATTTGTCAGCTCTTATTATTTTATTATTATTTTGTTCCAAATTTTTCTATAATTATTAAGTATTTCAAGTTATTTAGGAGTTTTATGTTAACAAGAAAAGTTTAGTTTAGTTTAGTTTAGATTATATACTTAAGAGTTTTTATTGAGATTTATTTAGCTAGCCTATATATAGGCCTTTGCATTGTACACAATTAAGACAATTCATTATTATTCAACTTCTCTTTTGAGTTTATAAATTCTCTTTGAGTTTTCTTTTTAAGAATTTCACTTAAGTTTCTTTTAGAATAGTTTTAACAATCTTTTCAAATTGTGGGGATCATCTTCAAACTTTATCTTGCCAAGTTTTCTTTCTTTAAGGGGAAATTAGAGCCACTTGAAAGGGGTTGTGGATTCTTCTTACTTCTAAGGCTTCTCAGGACTTCTACATATCACGTTTTATATTTTCTATCTATCTTCTTTATTTTCTTCTTTATTATTCTAATATTTGATTTATTATTCTATTTATTTATCTTAGTTATTTATTTCTTTTGTTTGACTTAGTTTGATTGTGTTTCAGGTTGTGTCAAAACTCAAGTTTCTTTTCAAACGTCTAGAGCGCTAAGTCAAATCCGTAACTTGAAAAAACTTTGCGATACGCTTCCGCATTCATCTGTCTCATTCTTTATCAGTAGGCTTTACTTGAGACTTCGCGAGTAAGCCACCATCCTCATACAAACTCAGCTTAACAAACATCGCTCTTAAATTGGTCATCAAACTCCTACTCAATGCATTTGCCACGACGTTAGCCTTCCCAAGATGGTACTCAATAATACAATAATAATCCTTAAGCAACTCAATCCATCTCCGCTGCCTTAAGTTCAACTCTTTTTAGGAGAGAAGGTATTTAAGGCTCTTGTGATCCATGTAAATGATACACTTCTCACCATATATATAATGCCTCCAAATTTTCAATGCAAAAATGACAGTTGCTAAATCAAGATCCTGAGTCAGATAATTACATTCATGTGGTTTAAGCTGCCCTGATGCAAAAGCCGCAAGGTTACCATCCTACATCCGTACACAACCAATTCCAGTATAGGATGCATTGCTATAAACTACATAATCTTTCCTAGACTTAGGTTGAATCAGAACCAGTGCTTGAGTCAACACAAACTTAAGCTTCTCAAAATTGGCTTGCTGCTCCTAAGTCCACTTAAAATGACCACTCTTCCTCAACAGCTTAGTCATAAATGTAGTAATCAACGAAAACCCCTCCATAAATTGTAACACCTCTAACCCGTATCCGTCGTTGGACTAGGGTTAAGAGGCATTACTGGACATATCGGAACATTTCGCGATTTTTTCACAATCATAAGTCATATATATCATCATATCATAGTCAAACATCATAATATAGTCCCTTTCTTAGGTCAACGAGACCTTAACCATGCATTAGAAAGAGGTCGGGACTAAACCAAATACATACAAAATATGCCGCAATTCATATTTCCAAACTTATACAGTCACAATTTATTTATTCACTTAAACCAGATATGCATATTTGGTTTTCAATATCAACCAAATTCAAGCATGCTTACTAATCATGGTATATGCATAATCCATACTTTTATTTCATACTAACCAATACTTACATTACAGATCATACTTCGTAATTCAATTACATCATTATTTATAATCTACACAAGTTTCAGCTCAAGCTTTCATATGTCAAAAACCAAATTGCACATGTTTCATACTAGTCAAATTCGGATATATAATAAGCATAACGCTAATTAAATATCAAACATGCATTATTAATCATATTACATATAAGATCCATATGACCATCATTTTTATGGCATTCAAATATCCAACTCATAAACAAGCATTTTTAATTCCACATATACTGAATATACATTGAAACATCTTTCAATGCAATTTCCTTCTTATATTTAAAGTCTAATCATACCATTTCAATCTCATTTATCAATTCCAAATTTTGAATCAACTAACATGCAACAAGGCCATATTAAACACACTTTATAGTTTCAAGAGTCAACCATATGACTTACAATTATGACATTCAAATTATTAAATCACAACAGAACATACCTTATGATCTAAATAATATCTATACCAGGGATATTATCAAATATTACCATATAATAAAATATGGTCTTGTACTTTACTAATTCATGCACAAGTTATTATAATATTACTAACCATTTTCGTACACTAAGACAAAACATAATACACCCAATTTGCATGCTCAATAACCAAATAAATTACTTGTCCCTAACCAATCATTTCTTTTTATACTCGGTCATCCAATTTAACTTCCATATAACAATTAAATCATATACATTCTTTGCCATTTTAAATCGAGCCTAAATAATCAAATACCATAGCCACGTTAATTATTTATAGACACAAAGATCAATTCATAACCTTCCAAAATTCGATGGCTTTATAACCACTCCAAAAGTACATATGCTCAACCTATTCATTAACCAAACATATTATAGGCATAAACATTTGTTTTACAATTTATTAGTCGGTTATAATGTACATCACCCAAACTGAATTATAACATTCCATAGAGGCAAAACATACCATATAACATGTTTACCAAATTGCGATAACTATAAAGTCAATTATATGTCAAAGCATAGGACTATAATAACCACACCAAAAAGTCAAATTTCCATGGCATAGCAAAGTCATCACATAACAAATACAACCACATTCTACATTAACATTTAACTAAATACTTAACCACATGACTTTACTAACATTGTCGAATCACAAAGTGGTTCATAATCATCACATGACCAAATTAACCAATGCATCATCAATAGTATATTCATCGTTTTACTTATTTGACCAAGTCGAATCATATCACCATCCAACATGCAAAATAAACCATATATCATACTTCCAAATTAAACTTAAGATATGACCGAATATACAACTCTTAACAAGCCATTTTCGCATGGCTATATACATATCCAAATTTCAAAACCAAATATATATAAACTAGCCTATACATGCCACATAACCAAAATTCAAAGCTTTAATTTACCGAAGCGATAACCGGATAGTGTGATGTGGTCTCCTACGACTTCCAACCTGAGTAATTCTCCAAAACTCTATAAACATAGGAAAAACACACAGAGTAAGCTTTGAAAGCTTAGTAAGCCATAAGCAAATAAATCATGTCAATGATATTTATAAATCAACTTAACTAAGCCGAATTTAACATATTTCAACCACATATTCATTTATCATCCTCGTAAGCTCATATGATCATATTAGGTATTTTCTCTTATTGGATTTATCAACGGACATATAAATCATGCTATCAAATTCGAATAGCACCCATTTGCTCAATCATATCAATCGAATTTACACATTTTAATATATAATCAATCAAAACAAGTCATGCTTCACTAGCCATTTCACATATATGCAACCATGCTTAATAATACCACCATTTCAATATTAATTATCCAACCCAAATTTCAAACCAAATTAGCATACCTCAAAACCATGTTTCATGTTTCATAATTCCCATGTTCAAAACATTGGACTATAATTTCATATAACGAGCATATATAACACATCTTTCATTGTCATATATTTCACATATCTTCATTTGAAACATATTCACCTTTCATTTTTGAATTACATAAACGAATCACACATACCTGAATCGGATACACTTTCACATAGTTATTCATTTCTTGGAATGTCCGGTCAACCGTTCGGAGTTAATAAGGATACTTGGATAGCTCTGAATGCTCATACAATGCCAACGTCCCAGACGTGGTCTTACATGTAACCAAATATCGATGCGACTGTCCTAGACAGGGTCTTACACGAAATCATATACGATGCCGATGTCCCAGAGATGGTCTTACACGTAAATATCAAATCGATGCCAACGTCTTAGACATGGTCTTACACGGCAACTCATATCGGAATCCTATGTCATGACATATGTATCCTAACTATTCCTATGGTTCAGACGGGGCTTTTCAGACTTTATCACATTATCGAAACTTTCTCGGATTCAATAATTCAACTCTAATGCTTAACTCAAATAGGCACATATATAAATATTTATTTACAACTTAATTCGGTACATATAATACATATACATTTCAGTTAAACAACATTTATTTACTTATGAAGTTACCTCGTACGGAGACGAACAGACTGGAACGACTATTCGATAACTTTTGACTTTCCCAGATCCAAATCTCATTTCCTCTTTTCTTGATCTAATTCAATACAAATTTGGCTTGTTTAATAACATATTCATTCAATTTCATCCAAAAATACATAATTTGGGCATTTTGCATTTTAGCCCCTAACATTTTACATTTTCACAATTTACTCCCTATTTCAAAATAACACAAAATACACAAAATCTCATCAAACCCATGTTAGGCCGAATTTACCTTCCTTAGCAGCCCATTTATTCAATTTATTTCACATTTTGACCATTTAATTTACAACTTTCTCAATTTAGTCCTTAATACACATTTTTATAAAAAATCACTTAATTAAACATAATAATCTATCAACAAAGATTTATTTTTCATCATCAAACCACAAAAATATCAAGCTATCATCAATGGCATATCATGAGTACATCAACAATTTCAAAAATTCAAGCATGGGTTTGATAGTATTCGAAGCAACGATCTCAAAAATGTAAAAATTATCAAAAACCAAACAAAATCCATACCGCAATTTGAGTTTCAAAGAGCCGAACCTTAAAAACCTTCAAATTTTTTCTTTCTTTGTTCCATTCAGCCAACAATGTGAAAATTTGCATGCATTTTATGTTTTATTTTATTTATTACATAATAATAGCCATTTTACCTTTTTAACCTTTATAAATAAACATAAAAATCATATAATTACAGTCTATTACTGTCCATGCTAATGTTCAATGGCCAAATTTCATTTTAAGGACCCCATATTATAAAAGCCATAGCAATATAGCACTTTAACAAATAGCAGACCATTTTTGCATTTTACGTGATTAAGTCCTTTTTCCAAATTAGACAACCAATCGGTAAAATTAAATTACGAAAATTCTACACCTATCAATTAGCATGCTGTAAATGCCAAAATAATATTAAAAATAATTTTACGACACCAGATTTATGGTTCTGAAATCACTGTTCTGACTAGGGTCTAAATCGGGCTATTACACAAACCGCCGATAATAACTAACTAACCCAAGAAAACTTCGAATATCAGAAACATTCTTAAGTTATTTCTAATCCAAATTGGCCTCAATCTTCTTGGTTCAACACGAATATATTCAACAGATACCACATGACCTAGAAACATCACCTTTCTAAGCCAAAATTTGGACTTACTCAACTTAGCATAAAGCTTCTTCTCATAGAGGATCGATAAAACAAGCATCAAATGTTTGTTGTGCTTAGATTCGGACTTAATAAAGACAACAAAAAACTTGTCAAGATAAGGTTGAAATACTCAGTTCATTAAGTCCATAAAAGCATTCAAAGCATTTGTAAGACCAAAAGGCGTCACTAGGAACTTGTAATGACCATACAGAGTCTTGAATGCGATCTTAGGCACTCAGATTCCTTTACCTTCAACTGATAGTACACGGACCTTAAGTCAATCTTAGAAAACACTGTAGCACCTATGAACTGATCGAAAAAGTCATCAATCCTAGGTAAGGGATACCTATTCTTTACAGTCAACTTGTTCAGTTGTCGATAATCAATGCATAGTCTTATCCATCTATCATTCTTCTTGAAAAACAAGACAAGAGCTTCCCATGGCGAAACACTCAGCCTTATGAAACCATGGTCCAAAAGTTCTTGAAGTTGGACCTTAATCTCCTTAGGTGTTATGCGGTAGAGAGCAATGGCCATCAGAACAGTCCTAAGCAACAGATATATCCCAAATTCGACCTCCAGCTTCAGAGGTAATCAAGGCAACTCTTCTGGAAAAATATCTGGGAACTCCCTCACATGACGAAACCTTCAACAGATGATCCATTTACAGTTATGTCCAAAACATAAGCTAGATAAGCCTCGCATCCCTTTTGAACCAAATTTTCAGCCACTAAAGTGTAGATCAAATTAGACAAGTAATCTCTATGCTTACCTACCATCATATTCTCCTCACTAACAGGTTTCTTCAAAGTGACCCTCTTCAAAGCACAATCTAAACTGACTCGATGTTCCACCAACCAGTTCATACTCATAATTAAATTAAATTCCTCAAAAGGTAAATACATTAGATTTGCCAGAAAACTTTCCCATGAACTTCCAACGGGCATCTCCTATATATTTTATTCACAGTAACAGATTGTCCTAAAGGACTAACTACAATTATTTCACTAACAACATTAAATAAGCGACATACGAGTGGGTAGATCCAATATTTATCAAAGCAAAGTATTGAACAACATTAATTGTAAATGTACCTATAATGACATCAACTGCATCACGGTCCCCATTACGTTGGGTTGCATAGACAAGGGCAGACTACCTAACATCAGTCTGATTTGTACCCTGACTTGATGCTCACTATTCCTGCCCAACATTACCAGCTTTATTTTGACACTAACGTCTTTAAGGCTGCTGCCCAACCCTCAAATTCTGAACCCTATTCTGCACTAGAGCTTATATCTGATCACCTCTTCACTGACAATCCTTAATCCTACGGTTTTGTGGACCTGCACATCAAACAATCACCCATCCTTTTCTAAAAATCACCAAAATGTTATTTGCCGCAATAAACACAATTTAGATTCCTACCTCCAGTACCCACTACTACATTATTTTGATGAAGTTTATCCTCTTTGGCCTACATAATAGGTTGCCGAGCCATGATTGTGGGATCCACATATTTCTTAATCAGGGTCTTAGCCTTATCGCTCTTCTCGCACTCATAATGTTTACTCTCCTCCATAATTTTGGTTTTCTCAACAAGAGTCTCAAAACCCCTCTCTTGGTGTGGAGCAACCTGGATCATCATATCATAACATAACCCATTCTCAAATCTAGCACACTTGTCTTACTCAGTCGTAACCATCACCTGAGCATATCAATTGAGTTTCAAGAATTTCATCTCATACTTAGCCATAAACTTGTTTACTTGCTTAAATTTAATAAATTTAAGCCTACAAGCCCCCACATATCTTGTGCCCACATATGTCTTCTAGAAAGCCTTTTGGAAATAATCTTAAGTCAACATCTCCAACCGCTTACCCCTCATAACCGACTGTCACCATTAGTAAGCCTCATCCTTCAGCAATGATGCTGTACCCTTCACTTTTTTTTGAAGATACAATCCATGTCATCCGAGATCCTTTCCATAGCTTCTATCCAATATTCAACTATGGTAGGGGTCATTCTAGCAACAACCTTATGCAGTTTGGTTACATTGGATTGAAGCCTTCAGTTATGGACCCACGACTACCAGATTCGGTTTGGGCTCCAACCACCCACTAAAGCATCCTAAGCATAGCCTGTGATACAACATCATCTACAGGCTCTTATTGATTGCCATCGACGGTAGGTGTATTCTCAACATGCTCGACCATAGACTTAGGAATACGCACTTGAGATGCAGAAGACTCAATTTGGACCTCACGGCCTTGGGCTCTACGGGCTCGCATGCTATGAGCTCGTACACCTAGGTGTTCATTTCGTTATCTCAAGTCTAAGTTTTATGTAAGTATCTATAGTTCAAAAATAAGTTCTCATTATGAACTCTAAGTGTTTTCAGTCTAATAGTTCGACTACAGTTTATATTCTATAATTTTTCTATAGTTTCAGTATTAAAAGTACTTATTTAGGATTGGCTTTGGAGTCTCGAATTTTTATTTTTGAAAAAATAAGCTTTATAAAATAGAACCTATCTGTGGCATGTTTCACAAAATACCCCCTTTTAAAATATGCATGCAAATTTAAGTAAAAATCACAATCTGAGTTTTAAACTCAAGCTCTAATACCAGTAAATGTAACATCCCAAATCTGATCTAGACATTATGGTCGAATTCTGAAGGCTACATTGGCCACCAGAATGATATAAGAAAACTTTCGTATTTTAAATCATACTTTAAAACCATTTACCTCTTTTTTCAAAACTAGTAAACTTGATTATTTGCCTTTGTTTTGAGAAACATATTAATTTCAAAAATCAAGCATCTTTAGAATTTCATTCGTAAAGATTAATTATTTCAGAAAACTAAGTTGTATTTTATTAAAAAAGCATTTTCAATACTATAGCAAAAATTAGTGATAATACCATATTTTCATTAAAAATCAATTTATCATGCATAATCATTTAAATATCGAATAGGTAATTTAAAACTTTAAGTCATACAAATGAAAGTAAAATCCCCAAAATAAAGTCTCATGCCATAGCCCATAAATAAAATTATTACAGTCCCAAAACAAGAATTAAAATTAAGTTTAAAGCACTTAATAATGAAAACAACTGAGAAGCTCCCTTGATAGCCATTTCCAAGTACTAACCTCGGGGATTATTTGAAATCAAATCGAAAACTAAGGAGTGGACTAAGAAGCTTTGTGTGAGTCTTAACTCCAGTAAATAGTAATAAAGTAGTAATTATAACATTCAAGCCAATAAATATACAAAATATCATAAACAATACAGAATTCATAGTTTATGCAGTGCATGACCATGTTAATGTAGTGTTTTCAAAAAAAGGTCCTACCCACACACCATAATAAGAGTTCCCTAGAACTCATCCAGTCAATAACACATTAGTTTGTGGACAAACCACCAGTAACGCAGATAAACTGCCAGAAATGTGGACAAGCCACCAATATTGTAAGCAAGTTGCCAGTAATGTGGACAAACCACCAGTAATGTAGATAAACTACTAGTATTGCAAGCAATCTTCTGTTGTTGTGGACAAGCCACTAGAAATGCAGATAAACTACTATTACTTCCTCCTTACATAATCATCCCGACTCCAATACAGTATGACATGCTTTTAATGATAACAAAACAATATAATAAGCATGATTAAAAATATACAATCAGTAGCAAAATTAGTAGGCACGATTTAAACATGCGATCGATGACAGAAATAATGGCATGAAATGTCATACATCAAATAAAATAAAAGACGAGCTCATTTAATGATGCTTTTAGTATTATCAGTACCAAAAACCATATTTTTAACACATGACTAAAATTTCAGTAACAATGTACATGATCTATCATGTAATTAATCTCATTAATAGATCAGTAATATACTTTAATACCACATATTATACGAAACATCATTGAGTCATATAATATCATACTTACATATATGGCATCACGTATTTTGCATATCAGAGGCACTTACTTGAAATTAATCCTAATAAAAGACTTACTAACCACCAAGAATACTTAGTGTATTTGTTTAGTCAATATTTCAGAGCAGTAATTATTATTAAGCATAATCATATAATAATTATAAACTATCATACACAACTTTAGGTTGTTAAAACCCACACATGGAATAAAGGTATTGTAACTCTAAATCTAATCTTTAACACTTTAGCATTATAGATCTAATCAAATCTTGTTTGATCCTATTATCCTTTCGAACGGAGATCCAATTGTTTCACTTGCTCTAATGCAGATCCAAGTGATTCATATTAGAACCTTTATTGAAAATAATATGTACATACATATATGCTAGATTCAGCCTTTAAGAAAAAGAAAAGAAAGGATACAAATTGATTAACTAGTCACATTACTTACTCTATACGAGAATAGATTGGAAACTATGATTTAATTGAAGAATCTTGAAAAGGAATTGAAGGAGTAGTGACTATGGAGAAATAAAAAAAAGTAATGATGAGTATAAAAAAATGTTATTAATTGAAAAAAATTATGAAAGGGTTATAAGAATTTGGTTTTGTCCAAAGAAGTAAAAAAGAGGAGAAAAAATACAGAAAAATGGGTGGCAGCGACAACAAAGGCGCGACAGTAATGGTAGAGATCTGACGTTGGTGCGGTGGCGACAAAGAGAAGAGGGGAAGGAATGAACAACGATACAATGGTGGTGGTTTGGTGTTGCAACTGTGGCTAATGGTGGTAATGTGGCAGAAAAAATGAACTTGAGGTGGTGGTTCAAAGTGATGGAAAGGAGGAAATAAGAGAAAAAAAAAGATGAGTAGCAAAATGAAAAATATGATAACTTTATTTGGTAGGGGAGGCACAAGTAAGTCAAAGGGGGGAAAAGGGAAGGAGGGAAACAAGGGGAAGAAAAGGTAAGAGAGGGAACACATGTAGTGAAAAGGGGGTTAAGAAAGGAAAGGAAGAGGAAAAAATGGAGGAAAGATTTTAATAAGATGACAAACTATTTGGGTGGCAAAAAAGGTTGACCAAGGGTGGGGTGTCGAAATTAAAATAAAAATAAGAAGAGGGGCATCGAACTTGGGTCTCAAGGGAAGCTATGCTTGTTCTTAACCACTAAGCTAGCACTCAATCTTGTTCAAAATTTAATGATAACTAAATTTAAATGAAGCATGGCAAAGAATAATGTATTGGATCTAGTGCCCTTAGTGTAGTATTGTCCTCAATGGTTTTTGCACACAAAGCAAAATGGAAGTAAATATTGGCTCATTGATTATCTAACGTTTAACAATACTAAGGGATATTACGTGGTTAGATCATAATTGAGAAAGATAAATTATATTTTTAAATAATCTTAAGATGTCATTAATCTATTTGGAAATGTGCAAACCAATTGAAAAACTAATATGTCGTCTTTAAAGTCTCATTGAGAAATATCTTGTCTTAGGTATTGGAGTGGATAACTCTCAAAAGAAAGAGACATAGATACGACTAATTGGACTGAAAGTACATCGGACAGAACCCAAGTAGAATATATCATAGATCCATTTTTGGATTTATTCACTTGTGACATAAATAGTGCAGCATACCTTAATCCTAAGTGGATGATGGACTATGTATGTGTGACTCGTACACTTTGATGTAAGTGAAAGCCTAAGTTCAAATAGATAAAGAACTGAAAGCTAGTGTGTTGGGTATACGACTTCTATAGTATATAGCTTCATTATACAATAGTAGAATTCATAGCACGACTAAAGGGTAAATGATATCTTCTCATTAGCACTACATGATAGATGAAACGTAAATGTAGTCACTGGTTATTTGTCTTTGTGATAAATGACTTGATTACTATTTGATAGTCATTGAATTTTCATAAAGGAACAAGTAATGATTAACATGACATAAAACTGGATCATATTGGTAGAATGAATTTATCACAATAAGATTAATGATATTCTATGAGGGTAACACACTTATGATAAGGTAATTGGACGAGCACTAATTAAGTAGCTTTCATAATAATATATTATAAGGGAGAGCTCAGTCACGATACTTTAGTGGAATAACTTTATGACTAAATAAATTTATAATTAATAGGTGAAAAGTTGAAACTTAATTGTAACTCATCAAAAATTTAATATTTAACTAGGAGAAATATGTAGAAATAGATTTTTGTATCACTGGTTCTGAGCTCTGCTTTTCTGTTTAAGGTCTGGTGTTCGAATCGTATTGTCAAAAAGTTTTATTATTTTTAAAACAACCCATAAGCAAGCATTGCCCACTTAATTTCAATTCATTATGATATTGTGACAAGAATGAGCTTGCTGGTTTACTGGTTAAGCATCTGTCTGGTTTTGAGTTCGAATCCCCTCGTACGCGTTAGAAATATTTTTTTTGCTTAATGCCGGAAAGTCTGCATGGAAGTTAAATGTTTAAATAATGATAGTTTATTTCTTCCTTTCCATCTTTCCCGCTCTTCTTTTTATTTTGCTCCTTTCGTTCTTTTTTTTTGCTAATTTATGGTCAAGAGGGGTACTAAATTAATAATTGTTGTCACTAAACGTTCGACAGAGGATTGTTGAGTAAGTACTTGTTAACGTGAGCGTTGCACGTTTGTTTTTCGTTTGCAAATCGAATAAACTGTGAGTAGTACGAATTGCTAATAAACAATCATTGTTTTCCCTAATAGACGAGAATACTTTCGACAAGGCACAACAACAAGTTAATATACGCGATCGTTGCCGAAATTTGGTAAGTTTGGTATGCATAGAAGTGTGTTGTCGAAGTTGTCGACATGTTCGATCATGACTAGTGTTGTTGAAATGTGGAAATTGACATGTGAATTTGGTTGTGAAATGGTTGATTAGGGTTTGGTTAGTCTCCTTAACAGTTTCTGACTAGGATAAATCAGGTGCATAACAATTTTTACAAGTTTCGCAAGTTTCAAGTCAACGAAAATGGTGGTTGTCGATGCCACACGGGCATGTGAGAGTGTAACACCCCAAACCTGGCCTAGACTTTATGGCCAAGTCTGGTGTGTCACGTTGAAGTGTTTTTTGAAAACCGTGTTTTCATTGAAAACCCTTCTTAATGTTTAGAACCTTTTACCATTAAACTTGTATAAAGCCTGTTTATTTTTTTTCCAAAACATTCCTTTTTCAAACATTGTTAACAACTTTGTAAAATCTCAAGGAAAAATTGTGAAAGCTTATAAACCTTTGTAGTTGCGGAAACATGTTATTTTAAAAACAGACTAAGTATCGGGAAATCGGACCTTCTTTGTTATGGCTTAAAGTGAATGGATACTACGCACCAGGTAGGACTCAAGAGAAGAGGAGGTGAGTCATTTAGACTGCTTAAGTACCAAGCTCTTCCTAGATCCAATCCTAGACATGCACACATCCATTGCCACACTTTAACCTTATGACTTGTCCATAAACAACAAATTAAGTTTAAGTCTATTTAAGATATTTATTTATGAAAATGTTTGCGTTGCGGAAGCTTTGCTCTGTTATCGTGATATTTTGAAAACAAGTAACTTTTATAAAAACGCGCCTTAGAACTAACTGATTTCAAAACGATTTAAACAATATCCTACTTAAGCTAAAAAATATTTAAATAATTAAAAACCCAAAATAAAAATAATAAGAGCAGCCTTATTACAAACCCAAATTGAAAATAAAGCGATTGAAATGAGTAATAAAATAAATAATTTATTTAAACCGAAAAATGCAGTCTTCGTGGCCACTCTGAATCCCTCCCAGCTCCAAGTCCAAAAACTAGGGCTCACCTACAAGGATGGAAGAGAAAGGGTGAGTTTGGAAAACTCAGTGTGTAAAGAAGCCCATCCAGAGCCCAAATCAGCTTAAGCCCACTAGGCCTGAGCCCTATCCAGTCTCAGTGTCAACTGGGCCGAAACCCTATTCAGTGCTCAGTTACTGGGCCGAAGCCCTATTCAGTTACAGTAATCTGGGCCGAAGCCCTATCTAGATAACAGTATGGCCCATAGACCCAATACATAAACAGAATAGATAATAAGCATGAATGCAAGCCCAAAACATGTGGGGAAGCTACTCAACCCACCCAACCGCTACTCTCCACCCGTACTAGCCAAACTCTCCATGTGGGGAAAACTACTCAACCCACCCAACCACTACTCTCCACAGTGGCAGCATAGCTGTATATTCAGATAGTGTGGTCAAACCACCAAAACGGTAATACGAGGCATCGCCTCTTTCGATAAACTAGGGCAAAGCCCCTTTTCAGTATTCGTGTCATTGCCACTTAGCACTTCCTCCAACCATATAACCCAGTCCCCATGCATCATATAAACATGTCATGGCATATAATAAACGGAATCAGTAAAGCATGCAAATCAGTCCAATTAAACCTTAAGGGTATAACAGTCATTTTGCACCTAGGGGTAAAATAGTAATTTTGCACCTATAAGGGTATTTCAGTAATTATTCCAGTTCTTAGGATTTTATGCATGTTTCAGTCACTAATAACCCAACTTTTGTCTCAGTACTTTATTTAACTCATTTTAACAGTTTTAGCTATTGGGCACCTAATGGGCCCTACAGTGTCTATTGGCTACTTATGCCCATTTAGTCCAAGTTACATATTCAGTTACCAGTTTTAGCAGTTTTGACCCGACAGTCTATTAGAATACCTTTAACACCTATTTTTACCCATATGGGCTCGAAAGCCCATTAGGCCCACATTCAGCCCATCGAGGCCCAACTTACTGAAGTGCACGAAATAGCACACTCATTCGTCTTACCAATCCCGATTACTGAATCTTAACATTTCCAATCAACCCACGAGCACTCGTACACTCGCAAGCCCACGAAATGCCAGAATTTCGGCATTTCGGCTTTTCGGCTTTTTGAACCACAAGAGGGGATTTCGATACACACCTGATTTGCGCCGACTGCTAACGAGATCGCCCACGATATCCTACAATCGGTCACTATAATATCAGTTTACAAATCGATAATGACTAACATAATTCTTGCTTACCATATTCGGCCAACTCCCTTTAAGGCCTTTGAATACTTACCTCTACCGCAACTAGGCTTAGATCTTAGATCTAGTTGCTCCACTGATCCTAGCCTTTAAAACTCCTCAATTAATCTCCGCCAGTCCCCCCTAGCACATAACAACCCCAAACGATAAAACCAACAGAGCCTCTAGCCCCAATCGACCACTACCCTATATAGGGGTTTTCGACTTTTCCTTAACTCTCAAGATAATGAATGAATAAAGTGTTTCAATTACTTACCAAGAGATCTACTTGTTGAAGAACGTTTCCACACTTTTCTAATCTCAGATCTGCTGTGAATCTAACTTAAACGCGAGTAGAAAATAGATTTAAAAATTAATTCCCGAATCACTAAAAAAAATAATATAGAGGTTCGACTTTGGAAGAAAAGATGAAGGAAGAAGAAGAAATCGTGTAAAGAAAAGTGAAGATGGTCGGCAAACAATCTTGAGAAGAAAAGGTTGTTTTAATAGAATTTGGTTTTGAGGAAAGAAAATAGAAAAAAGAGAGAGTTGTTCGGCTTTTGGGGAAAAATAGAAAAGAATATGAGCAAAGGAAATAAGATAAAATAGAAACAAAAACCCCGATTGAAAGGAGAAGCACAATCAGCTAAGAACCATCCCCCAATTTAATCCCGTGCTTTTCCTTATTTTACCAACAGCATAGTTTGAATTTCATTCAAACTCTTGCACCATCAGTAGCAATCCACCGCTTGGCCGACTCCACCTACTGCTAGTGTTTCGGTCCACTTGAAACACTCTCCCCATGCGCGTAGCAAAAACACAGCCCTTCGTGCGCACAGCAGCTCGAACACGGGATCTCTAGGCACACCTGCACGCTGCTGGCCACTGCGTCGCACCTTTGCTCTCGATAATATACCGTCACATTTAATAATAACAAATACCCGCTGAAGCCTCTGCTATTTGAAAAATAAAACCAAAATGCCGCCAGCGCTTGGACTCGATCTCACGCCCGCTTAGGCCCCTCTGGCACGCTGCTGCCACTGCGCCACAGGCACTCTTATGGCATAATCCAGACACAGCTTTTCTTAAACCTTATTTCATCACAACCTGCTTATTTAAAAAAACACAAAGCCTCTTGCGCGGGCCGTGCCTCGAACCCCAGCTGTAACACCCTGAATTTGGGCCTAGAAGTATTGGGCCTTGGGCCTGGGTGCGGGTGTGAGATAGTTCGAAATAAAATTATTGATGTGTTGAATTCTGTTATGGAAGGTTATTATTAATGGGTTAATGTGGTATTTTAGTGAACTGCGAAGGATTCATAGTGTGGGGAAAAGTCTTGGGCTAATTTCTGGGATTCCGGGATTTTTGTGATATTTGGTGTAATGTTGAAATTTTGATATATGGATGTGCAATTCGTGTTTGGAGTGTGTTATTGGGCCTATGGAAGGCCGAAGTGTTGGTTAAAAACCCGGGGAATTCTTGGATTTTTGGACTTAAGGAATAGAGGACTTGGAAAAGAGGAGTTGTAAGGAATTATGTGTGTAATAAGACAAAAAAAAGGAATGTGGTGTAGTGGCAAAGTAGCGCCACTTAGGGGACAAGGAAGCAAGGGGTCTAAGGTTCAAGTCTTGGCACTTGCAATTTATTTTGGTTTTTCTTTTAAATAAATCTGGAAGCAAGTAGGTGAGCTTTAAAGTTAAATGTGTTGGACTTATGACACAAAGGAGCTTGTGTCCGAGTGGTGATGGCATGACAGGGTTATTGAAAGGACTTTGGTTTGAATCCCGTTGCACGCAAAGGTTGATTATTTTGCTAATGCTTTAATTTTGGGGGGATTGATGGAGAATCCCACATCGGAAAGCTAACATGAGAGCAGGTGAGGAGCTAGCTTTAAATAGAGCAAACCAGAAGGAGAGTAGGCACAGCCTTCTTGGCTGATCCCTTTCGCTTTATGGCGTGCCCGTTTGGGTTGGGCATCGGCTAAGAGTGTTTGGAACGCGGATCAACTTCAGTCTCCTATCAGGTGTGTATTTCTCACTACTCTAGCGGTAGGACGGCTACTTCGGGCTGCGATGGGCCGAAGGGGCCATGTGGGCCCAATGGGCCTACGGGGCCATTTGGACAAGTTGTTTAATTGTATAGTAAATATTGGACTAGACTAGGTGAATCGCATATCTGTAGCTAAATTTGGGCTAAAAGGGCCACACGAGCGTGTGGGCCTATTTGGGCCGAGAATGGGCCCTAGGCCCATTTGCATTGTTATCTCTGTTTAGAATGCTTTAGTTTACCGAATTACTGAAATACCCTCGACTTGTAAAATTACCATTTTACCCCTGATTTGTAAAATTACTATTTTACCCTTGATTTGTAAAATTACCATTTTACCCCTGATTTGTAAAATTACTATTTTTCCCATGATTTGTAAAATTACTATTTTACCTCTGATTTCTAAAATTACCATTTTACCCTTGATTTGTAAAATTACCATTTTACCCCTGATTTGTAAAATTACTATTTTACCCCTGATTTGTAAAATTACTATTTTACCCCTGATTTGTAAAATTACCATTTTACCCCTGATTTGTAAAATTACTATTTTACCCCTGATTTGTAAAATTACTATTTTACCCCTGATTTGTAAAATTACCATTTTACCCCTGATTTGTAAAATTACTATTTTACCCTTGATTTGTAAAATTACTATTTTACCCCTGATTTGTAAAATTACCATTTTACCCCTGATTTGTAAAATTACCATTTTACCCATGATTTGTAAAATTATCGTTTTACCCCTGATCTGTAAAATTACTGTTTTACCCTTGATTTGTGAAATTACTGAAATATCCCTGTAGGGTAGAATTACCGAGATACCCCTGTAGGGTAAAATTACCATTTTGCCCCTAGGTGTTAAATGACTGTTTTGCCCTTCGTGGGTAAATGACTAACTTGTGTGATGATTGGGCTAGTTTGACTGTGGATATAAGTTGGTGATATGAATGACTTGACTGTGATCTATTCTTATTTTTGGGATTTGGAAAAGTTGGAATCCCTATGTGTTTAGGGAGGCTGTCGAAATAGTGCCTAAGGCTTTAAGGGGCTGTTACCAATTATTTTACTCTGTGCTTGTAAGGGTTAAAGGCTGCTGACTAAGGGCTTGGATCAGTGGAGCGTTCGGATCCAGATTTGGATATCAACTTCAGCAAAGGTAAGGATTTAGGGCCTTGTTCATGGATGCCCGAATATGGTAAGAGTATG
This sequence comes from Gossypium stocksii, assembly GCA_020496765.1. Lineage (NCBI taxonomy): Eukaryota > Viridiplantae > Streptophyta > Magnoliopsida > Malvales > Malvaceae > Gossypium > Gossypium stocksii. The sequence goes on from CM035623.1 coordinate 41,845,217, forward strand.
TTAAATTTAGTTATCATTGATTCGTGGTCTAATGTTTTAGTAATCGAATATAGGATTGAGTTGGAGCAGATATCATCATCGTTCATCGTAATCAGATCGAACCCTTCTTTAGTCTAATTCGGCAAAGGCCAAGTAACCGAAAAGTTGGTATTATGTGGGCTTGTGAGTGTGCGAATGCTCACAAGATGATTGGAAATCCTGAGATCTGTAACCGTAAGTGGTAAGTTAGTTGAGTGTGCAATTTCGCGCACCTCGGTAAGTTGGGTCTCGATGGGCCGAATATGGGCTCACGGGCTTTCGGGCCCATATAGGTAAAAATAGGAAATAAATGTGTTCTATTAGACTGTAGTATCGGAACTGCTAAAACTGGTAGCTAGATAAGAAATTTGGGCTGAATGGGCTTAATTTGCTAAATAGACACTGTAGGGCCCATTAGGAGTTTTAGGGCCCAGTGACTGAAATTGTTAAAATCTGTTAAATTGACTGCTAAGATGGAACTAAAGCTTATATGTGACTGTAACATGCATAAAACTCGTAATATTGGAACAAGTACTAAAATACCCCTAAGTATGGAAAATTACCATTTTACCCCTAAGTGTAAAATGACCTTTATACCCCTAGGGTAAATTCTGTATGAAATGTATGATTTTCTGTTTCTGTATGTCATATCTCATAACATATGTATATATCTGATGCATGTGATTCTGTATGTTATATGTCATAGCATGTATGCCTGCTACATGGGGTTTGGGTTTATGATGGAAGAAGCGTTTTGGCAGCCTCGCTGCAATTTGGTGGCCTCGCCACATATATATCTATTCTGGTGGCCTTGCCACATATATCTGTTCTGGTGGCCTCGCCACAATATCTGTATCTGGTGACTCTGTCACAATATCTGGCAGCCTCGCTGCAAATTCTGTGGTGTGTAGCGGATGGGTGGGTCGAGTAGTCTCCCCACGTAGTGTGTTGGCTGGTACGGGTGGTGTGTAGCGGTTGGTGGGTTGAGTAGTCTCCCCAATTGGGTTGTATGCATACTGTTTACTGTTCTGTATTGTTATGGGCCTATGGGCCAAACTGTTATCTGAATAGGGCTTCAGCCCATTATCTGTCATAGGGCTTTGGCCCAGTATCTGTTATTTGTATAAGGCTTCGGCCCAGTATCTAATGTTACTGTTAGGGCTTAGGCCCAATGGGCTTGAGTTGACTTGGGCTTTGGATGGGGTTCTGTACACACAGAGTTTTCCAAACTCACCCTTTTTTCCTTCCATCCTTGCAGGTGAGCCTTAGATTGGTGGACTTGGAGCTGGGAGGGATTCAGAGTGGCCACATAGACTGGACTATTAGATTTCTAATTAAGTTACCTATTTGAATTTAGATTTAATTATTTATTTTTGGTTTTGGGTTGTAAAAAGGGCCTCTTTAATTACTTTTATTTTGGGTTTTTATTCTTTACTTATTTAAATTGGTTTTAGCTTGCGTAGGATATTATTTAAATCGAGTTGAAAATAAATGATTTTAAGACGCGGTTTTTATAAAAGTTACTTGTTTTCAAAATAACACGATAACCAAGCAAAGCTTCCGCAATTTTAAATGATCTTGTAAATAAATATTTCAAATAGTTAAAGTGTGGCAATGGTAGTGTGCATGTCTAGGAGTGGATCCAAGAAGAGCTTGGTACTTAAACAATCTATTCGACTCACCTCCTTTTTTCTGGAATCCTACCTGGTGCCCAGCTTCCATTCACTTTAAGTCTTAACGAAAAAGTTCAAATTTTTTTCGATACTTAAACCGTTTTCAAAATTAACATGTTTTTGCAAACTACAAGGGTTTATAAGCTTTCATAAAACTTTTACAAAGGTTTTAATGATGTTTGCAAAGGGATGATTATTTTAATGAATCACGTTTTGGAAAAAGACAAGTTAAGTTTAACGGTAAGAGTTTTTAAAACTTCAAGGGTTTTCAATGAAAGCATGGTTTTCAAAAAACACTTCAATATGACACATCAGACTTGGCCGTAACGTCCAGGCCGGGTTTGGGGTGTTACACCAGCCTTCTTTCAGCTGCATAGCGCGCCTCACCACTGGGCCAAACGTTTCCTTATGCCCAGTTTTTGCCCAATTAACTTATAAGGCCTATCGCCAGGGGCCCCGAAAGAAGCACAAATTGAAATTTTGCTAGAATCTTGAATCGCACCTAAGGTTTTCCCCACACTTCTAACTACTCCAAATTTATTTAATTACTAAACTAAACACCAATATTAATAATAATATTGTTATAATTTTCATAAAAGAAAATTTTAAAACATCGGTAATAATAACAGTAATGTTTTATTAATAATAATTTAATTTAATTTTAATTAATTTTTTTTACAACAATAATATTTAAAACTTCTCAATTATTCAGGTTTTCTTTTATCTGAACCCTGACTCAAGCCCAATACTTCTAGGCCCAAATTCAGGGTGTTACAACTCTACCCCCTTAAAGAAATTTCATCCTCGAAATTTCAAACTATCAACTAATTGTATTACTCAAGTCCAACCACTATATTTCTACTGCGCACTTCAACTCTAATTGCGAATTAAGTACACAGGTCATTATGAGAAATTCACATACCAGCATTCGCATCTGAAGCATTTTCATCCTCTTGGTGACGTGCTGCATAGACCAAAGCTGGCTGCTTTGCCTCAGCATAACCTGCACCTTCGCCTGGTGCTCCACGACCGCGTTCATTACCATTTTTCGCCCTTGGCTTGACCTCGGCCCCTTGGTGGTTGTGGTCCACCTTGCACTGGTTGAGCAACCCTTTGATCAGCAACTTAATTCTGAGTTGGTCCTCAAGGACACTCCTTGAACTTATGTTCTTTGGATCCGCATCGAAAACATGCCCCAGTACGTTTCAACCACTCTCCCAGATGTGCTCTACCACAGTCCCCACAAGCCTGCGGTCTAACAACATTTACCGGAATTGCTCGAACCGGTTCCTCCACTCTAGCTCTTTTAACGTTCCTGTTTGCAGCACCCGAGGGTCCAGAATCCCTCTTAAATCTATCTCGATCCTTGTCGCAATTCTATCGTTCAGCTCGTTTCACCTCCTCGACTATCTTAGCATTCTCCACCAAAGCAGCAATATCACGCTCCCTCTGCGGAGCTATCAACACCCTAAGCTCATCCCAGAGGCCATTCTCAAATCGAACACTACGCTCATATTTAGTCGCAACTATCCCGTAGCATACTGGCTCAACCTCAAAAATTTCGCTTCGTATTCAGGAACAGACTTGTTACCCTAGATCAGGTTCAGAAATTCCTTCCTATGAGCATCAACATAACTTGGTCCAACGTACTTCCCTTTGAAAGCAGTCCTAAATAGTTCCCAGGTTACCCGCTTAGCCGGGGTACCCTCCTTCACAGTGAGCCACCACTGATATCATCCCGTAACAATGATATGGCTTCTTTCAGCTTCTGCTCCACGGAGCAATCCAGGTCGTCCATAATCCGTTCTGTAGCTTCTAGCCAATACTCAGCTACATTTGGGGCTACTCTAGATATACCCCCTAAAAACCTCCACTCTGTTAGCCCGGAGTCGCTCAGGAATGGATCCCCTATTCATTCGCCCAACATTAGCTCCAGCTACCCTTTTCAGAACCCTTAACATCGCCTGGGATAAGGCATAATCCCCTGCGGCCCGATTGTACGGCCCATTTTTAGCTACTGGTGGCGGTCGCGCCTCACCAGCTGGCATGTGTTTTGAAGACGAAGACCCAGCTTGAACACTGCCTCGGCCACGTCCACGGCCTCGCACACGAGTAGCTCTCTTACTCATAACGTCTTATCTGATTTGCAAATTTTATGACATTAGTTTCATATTTCGGTTGTTTATTACAAATGTCTTATGTACAGATAGAGTTTCAGAGTTTGTTTTCGCGGAATTGTTGCCTAGCTACAATCTCAGTTTTTCTAGGGTTTAGTTTCCCTACAGTCTCGGTCTCTACAGTTTTCAGTACTAACCTAGCTACAGTATCATAGTAAAGTCTCAGTACTATCTACAGTAATATTTCAGTATAGTATAGGAAAAATAAGTACTTACAGACTTGGTGCCGAGGATTCAGTGTGCCACTTTTCAGAAACCAAATTTCAGTAAGCTCAATATTTAACAAAACTTTTAAAGTAAAACCTTTAATGAGTGTATTCAAAAATAAGATAAGTTTAAACAGAGTTTTCTAAATTTTCCAAAAACTAATTTCCAAAAATACCCTTCTTGGGCCTAAATTTTAAAAATTTTCAAAAAGCTTTTCGGACCCGATCCACAGCCTAGTTGTTGCAACCGGGCTCTAATACCACTAAATGTAACACCCCAAACCTGGCCTAGACTTTACGGCCAAGTCTGGCGTGTCACATCGAAGTGTTTTTCGAAAACCATGTTTTCATTGAAAACTCTTCTTAATGTTTAGAACCTTTTACCGTTAAACTTGTATAAAGCTTGTTTATTTTTTTTTTCCAAAACGTTCCTTTTTCAAACACTGTTAACAACTTTGTAAAATCTCAAGGAAAAATTGTGAAAGCTTGTAAACCTTCGTAGTTGTAGAAACATGTTATTCTAAAAACAGACTAAGTATCGGAAAATCGGACCTTCTTTGTTATGGCTTAAAGTGAATGGATACTATGCACCAGGTAGGATTCAAGAGAAGAGGAGGTGAGTCATTTAGACTGCTTAAGTACCAAGCCCTTCCTAGATCCAATCCTAGACATGCACACATCTATTGCCACACTTTAACCTTATAACTTGTCCATGAACAACAAATTAAGTTTAAGTCTATTTCAAATATTTATTTATGAAAACGTTTACGTTGCGGAAGCTTTACTCTGTTATCGTGATATTTTGAAAATAAGTAACTTTTATAAAAACGCGCCTTAGAACTAACCAATTTCAAAATGATTTAAACAATATCCTACTTAAGCTAAAAACTATTTAAATAATTAAAAACCCAAAATAAAAATAATAAGAGCGGCCTTATTACAAACCCAAATTGAAAATAAAGAGATTGAAATGAGTAATAAAATAAATAATTTATTTAAACCAGAAAATACAGTCTTCGTGGCCACTCTGAATCCCTCTCAGCTCCAAGTCCACAAACTACGGCTCACCTGCAAGGATGGAAGAGAAAGGGGTGAGTTTGGAAAACTCAGTGTGTAAAGAAGCCCATCCAGAGCCCAAATAAGCTCAAGCCCACTGGGCCTGAGCCCTATCCAGTCTCAGTGTCAACTGGACCGAAGCCCTATTCAGTGCTCATTTACTGGGCCGAAGCCCTATTCAGTTATAGTAATCTGGGCCGAAGCCCTATCCAGATAACAGTACGGCCCATAGGCCCAATACATAAATAGAACAGATAATAAGCATGAGATATGGGGAAGCTACTCAACCCACCCAACCGCTACTCTCCACCCGTACCAGCCAAACTCTCTATGTGGGGAAAACTACTCAACTCACCCAACCACTACTCTCCACAATGGCAGCATAGCTGCATATTCAGATAGTGTGGTCAAACTACCAAAACGGTAATACGAGGCATCGCCTCTTTCAGTAAACTAGGGCAAACCCCTTTTTGGTATTCGTGTCATTACCACTTAGCACTTCCTCCAACCATATAACCCAGTCCCTATGCATCATATAAACATGTCATGGCATATAATAAACGAAATCAGTAAAGCATGCAAATTAGTCCACTTAAACCCTAGGGGTATAACAGTCATTTTGCACCTAGGGGTAAAATAGTAATTTTGTACCTATAAGGGTATTTCAGTAATTATTCCCGTTCTTAGGATTTTATGCATGTTTCAGTCACTAATAACCCAACTTTTGTCTCAGTACTTTATTTAACTCATTTTAACAGTTTTAGCTATTCGGCCCTAAAACCCCTAATGGGCCCTACAGTGTCTATTGGCTACTAATGCCCATTTAATCTAAGTTTCATATTCAGTTACCAATTTTAGCAGTTTTAACCCGACAGTCTATCAGAATACCTTTAATGCCTATTTTTACCCATATGGGCTCGAAAGCCCATTGGGCCCACATTCAGCCCATCGAGGCCCAACTTACTGAAGTGCACGAAATCGCATACTCATTTGTCTTACCAATCTCAATTATCGAATCTTAACGTTTCCAATCAACCTACAAGCACTCGTACACTCGCAAGCCCACGAAATGCTGGAATTTTAGCATTTCAACTTTTCGACTTTTGCCGAATTGAACCACAAGAGGGGATTTCGATACACACCTGATTTGCGCTGACTACTAACGAGATCTCCCATGATATCCTACAATCGGTCACTATAATATCAGTTTACAAATCGATAATGACTAACATAATTCTTGCCTACCACATTCAGCCAACACCCCTTAAGGCCTTTGAATACTTACCTCTGCCGCAACTAGGCTTAGATCTTAGATCTAGTTGCTCCACTGATCCTAGCCTTCAAAAATCCTCAATTAAATTCCGCCAGTCCACCCTAGTACATAACAACCCCAAACGATAAAACCAACAGAGCCTCTAGCCCCAATCGACCACTACCCTATATAAGGGTTTTCGGCTTTTCCTTAACTCTCAAGATAATGAATGAATAATGTGTTTCGATTACTTACCAAGAGATCTACTTGTTGAAGAACATTTCCACACTTTTCCAATCTCAGATCTGTTGTGAATCTAACTTAAACGCGAGTAGAAAATAGATCTAAAAATTAATTCTCGAATCACTAAAAAAAATAATATGGAGGTTCGGCTTTGGAAGAAGAGATGAAGGAAGAAGAAGAAATCGTGTAAAGAAAAGTGAAGATGGTCGACAAACAATCTTGAGAAGAAAAGGTTGTTTTAATAGAATTTGGTTTTGAGGAAAGAAAATAGAAAAAAGAGAGAGTTGTTCGGCTTTTGGGGAAAAATAGAAAAGAATATGAGCAAAGGAAATAAGATAAAATAGAAACAAAAACCCCAATTGAAAGGAGAAGTACAATCGACTAAGAACCATCCCCCAATTTAATCCCGTGCTTATCCTTATTTTACCAACAGCATAGTTTGAATTTCATTCAAACTCCTGCACCATCAGTAGCAGTCCACCGCTTGGCCGACTCCACCTACTGTAGTGTTTCAGTCCACTTGAAACACTCTCCCCACGAGCGCAGCAAAAACGTTGCCCTTCGCGTGCACAGCAGCTCGAACACAGGATCTCCAGGCGCATCTGCACGCTGCTGGCCACTGTGTCGCACCTTTGCTCTCGATAATATACCGTCACATTTAATTATAAGCCATACCCACTGAAGCCTTTGCTATTTGAAAAATAAAACCAAAATGCCGCCAGTGCTTGGACTCGATCTTACACCCACTCAGGCCCCTCTAGTAGGTTGCTGCCACTGCGCCACAGGCGCTCTTGTGGCATAATCTGAACGCAGCTTTTCTTAAACCTTATTTTATCATAACCTGCTTATTTAAAAAAAAACACAAAGCCTCTTGTGCGGGCCGTGCCTCAAACCCAGCCCTCTTCCATCTGCATAGCGTGCCTCACCACTGGCGGTACAGAGAGGCCGTGCGATCGACCATGTAACTCACTGTTTGCTAAATTTGGGTCACACGGGCTAGCACACGAGCGTGTGTTCTAGCCATGTGTGGCCAAAATGGTGCATAGTTCACATAGGCACAAGACACAGCTGTGTGTCTAGACTGTTCAACTCACTGTTTATGAATTAAGAACCACACGGGCAGGCACACGGGCGTGTGCTCAGGCCTTGTTAGTCACATGGGCAAGGACACGTTATTTGTCCAAGCCGTGTAACTCTCTATTTATCGATTGGTAGCACACAGGTATACGACACAGGCGTGTAACAGGCTATGTGGTAGCCAACTAGAGTTTTGAAAATTCATTTTATGACTGTAATCATTATTGTGACTGATATTGGTTGTTAATGACTTGATTGATATGAAATGAGATACAATGAGCTACTACTGACAATGTGTAAGTGATATCTAATGGAAAATCTATGATTATAATGTGAACTTATGTATTCTGATTGCGTTTGGTTTGGAAAAGTGCGAAGAAGGAAGTAATCTATTCTGAAACTGTGGTTTAACCACTTTCTGATTGAATCTGAGTCTAAAGTTTAAGGCAGAGTATGTTAGCATCTACGATGTGATTCTGTAACGTGTCAAACAGACACTGTGCAATGTGTAGGGACGGATGGACACTGAATGTTCTCATTGGTGTGTTGAGTTGGTCGAAGATGGTGTGTAGTGGATGGAACTAGGAATTTTTGTTATGAATCTGTTTTGCTATCTGACTGAGCATGGTGATAAACTGCTATCGTTCATATGTGTTGTCTAAGTATAACTGATATGTTTTATATCGATATTGTGGATAATGAGAACTATCTAGTATTCTGAATAAAATCACCTTGTGATCATGTGAAAGTTAAATAGCATAGTTTCTGTTACGCACTGAGTTCACAACTCACTCTGTTTTGTTTGGCTTTCAAGTGATCCACCAAAATGAACGGGGTCAATGTCACGGTGGCTCGATCAACTTAATTATGTTTAAAATGAGATTATGTTACTATGCTATTATGGATTTATGGTGTTTGAGTACTAAGACTTTTCTGGTGACTGTTTAGAGATTTGTAATTTGTTTTAATGTTTGTAACTCTCTAGACTCGGTCTGTACGTCTAGGCCAGGATTACGGTGTTACATTAATTATAAATTATTTGAGCCCTAATTATATATGTCCAATCGATCCTTCTACTATCTCGAAATAACTAAAAGAAAATTGCATCCAGAATCAATGTGTGGAAATGAATAGAAACAATGAAATAAGAGAAATAGAATGCATGAATCACTATTCACAGTGAATGCATTTCTTGCTTAGTACAGAAATGACTTGAAAATTAATTTAATGTTTTTTGAATTATTATTTAATTAAATAATTGAAGTTTGAAGATGAAATTAAATTAATTTTTCATTATTAGTTTGTTGAATAAGGGAATTAAATATATTCTCTTCTAGATTCTATTACGGTAAAGTTGTTATGAATTTAACAAAATTAGAATTAGATTGAGAAAATTAATTAATTGAGAAATTAATTTAGTTACTTTAATTAATTAAAATAATTGACTAAATAATATATATTTTGAGAATAGAAAATAAATAATGGGTTGGATTAAATTATCAAATGTTGAGTCAAAAGTCCAAGAACCACATATAATTGGACCTAATAAATGAGAGGCCAAAAATTAACCCTTATTAAGTATGTGGGGTAGCAACTTAATAGAAAATATACGGGTGTGTCGGTGGTTCACAACGAAATGTGCAAGTATACACAGCTGTTATTGATCTACCACAAATCAATGCTGCAAATTAGGCCTTTCCGACGCATTTGAGGAGCTTTTTCTTGAGCAAAATTGTAATATCCCATTTTTATTGGTGTCGAGAACAGTGGTTTTGGGACCACTATTCTAACTAGTATGTCAATGTTTTTTTAGTTATTTATTATTTATAGGGTTATTACAAAGTCATATTAAAATTTGGTTAAAAAATTTAATGTTTAGATAGTTAATTTAGTAAAAATGACTAATTCATAAAAGCTACAAAAGTTAGTCTCTAATAGCTAAAGGTGTTGTAACACCCCCTAACCCTAAACCATCGTCGGAATAAAGTTACGGAGCATTACCGAACCTTTCAGACAAATTACAAATATTAAACAAATAAATAGCATATATATTATAAAATATTCATGATGTCCCTTTAATGGACCTCCGAGACTCAAAATAAGTGTTAGGAGTGAATCGAGACCAATTCAAGTGCTCGAGAAATTTTTCGTAAAATTTCAAAATTTTTCAGAAGTACAGGGCTCACACGCCCATGTGCCAGGCCGTGTGGACTCAATATAACCCCTTGGTAACTATCTAACCAATCCTGCAAATTCAAACTGCAACCAATCCAAAACCAATATCACAATCCATTCAATTCCTTATTCAAAAACACCTAAATCATGCCTAAAACATCAACTTAGTAATTTACTAAATAAATATTCACATATAACATTTAAATTGAATTAATAAACTTCATTCATTCCATTTCAAACTTGTTATCAAATGTACCAAATATGTCTTGATAATTCCCTTTCTATTTCATTAAACCAAGTATCCAAACGATCATTTTACATCATTTACAACCAAACTAACTTGACTCATACTTGTAACCTAGGCATATGTCACATTTACCAAAAGAAAAGTTACATCACCCGAATTTCTTCTACGATCGAGATTGCTCTGGATGCTGAACCGGGACACTTGGCTTTTACTAACCTACGCACGGAAACAACCATACGTTGAGTATGGATATACTTAGTGGTATTATCATAATTCAAATTATAATAACAATAATAAGTTATAGACATCAAACATATAACATTATAAATCATGAGTACTAATTTATACTTAAATTTCATATCTCAACAATAGCAATTCATTAATTGATATTATATATCATCAATTTGAAATTCAATCAATTCATGAACCTTTGGTTCATTCTTTCAGTCTCATATCTTAATTTCAATTCACAATTCAATTTTCTCATCTCATTTCAATGGCTCAATCAATCAAATTCATTCGATTTATCATTTCATTTATTTACCTCTATTAACAAAATCCGAACCTTGACAGATACACGGATCCAACTAAACACTCCAGTATGGCACCCAGTGCCTTATTGGATAGTTCAAAGCAAAGATTTGACACTCAGTGTCTCATCGGCCTAGCCGAAGTAAGTTGGTAGCCAGTACCTCATTGAATCTATCTGAAGTAATATAGTGACACCCAGTGTCTTATCGACTCGCGGTCGAAGTATCCCTGAACACTTCCAATCCTATGGCATGCCAACTATACTCGAATCAGCCCGACTAGTTAATAGGGTTTCCAAATCACTTTTCAATTTCAAATTCACTTTCAATTCAATCACAATTCAATTCAAATTCACTTTTCCACTTTCTAATCAATATACGATTCAATCCCAATACATATTTATCATTCAATTCAATTCTATTCAATTCAATAATGACACTTACCTCATAATTTACTTACCATACATATAAATTTAAAATTTAACATTTAATAATGAATAACTTGAATTATAGTAATACAAACTGGAATATTTCTCGAGTTTACTCCTCATCCACTTTTTCCTTTCCTTTCTTCGTAGATGCCTCGGGTGCGATGTTAGCAAATTAAACTTCAAGCCTTAAAACCCCTGTTTTTCCTTTTATTTTTCTTTCTTCTTTCTTTCCTTCCTTTTTCGAATTGCGTCTCTGTTCTTCTTTTTGTTACTTTTTACTTTTTCTTTCCTTTACTTATTATATACTTTATGTTTAATTTAATTAATTATTAATAATATAATAATATTTTCTTATATAATAAGTAAATATATATAATTTACAATTGTACAAATATTTTTATTACATATGTATATATTCATTACCATACATTTGTCAAATTTTGATTTATTTTTATAATATGATATTTAAAATATAATTAATTTAATAATAATCTTTATAATTAAATCATATATTTATATAATTAAAACATATAAAAATATAAGATTTTATCATGTTTTGCCGCCTCATTTTATGGTGAATGGCATATTTTTCATTTTGGCCCTTTTTATTTTCTTTTAATCTACAATTAAACTTTTACCCTTTATTTAGTCCTTTTTACTAATTACTCCTAATTAAGTCAAATTTACCTATCTAAAACCTAATTAAACATACAACTAGTCTCGTAAATATTTCTAATAAATATTTATGAATCCGTTTCGCTAAGAAGAAGGCTCGATAATGTGCTTTTTCGATACCCATAAATTTTGGGTCATTAAAGATGTTAAATGAATATGGAAATATAAATTGGATTTAAGAGATAATTATACCATATAGGTATATAGTGGACAATTATGGAAATTAGTTGTTATTTGTTAAGTAAAAATTTTAAGGGTAGAAAGTAATTTAATAAATAAAACTAAAACAAATTAAACCAAAAAAGTTATCATCTTCCAAAAATTCCACTACTGAAATTTGAAAGGGGAAAACAGCATTGAAGAAGCTTGGTTTTAGTTTGAGTAAATTTACTTACATGGTATGTAATTTTTATCCATTTGTAGTTATTTTTGTATTTTTGTGATCATTTTAGCTTAATCTAGCTAACCCGAGGATTAATTTGTAAATCTTTTAAATGTTTTAGACTATGTCATTGATGATTTTGAAGTGTTTTTGAAGTTTGATGATAGATTATTAAGCTTGGTTGTTACGTAAGATTATTTTGTAAAGTGATTTTTAGTGATTTTGATGTTTAAGGATTTAAATGTTGAAGTTATAAATTCTCATGAAAATATTGTGAAATATAAAAATATATGGGCTATTCTTGGGTTATAGGAGAATCGACTAGCTTGGTTTAAGGTTAATTGTGTTCAATTTGATAGTTTCGAGTTTATGGACTAAATTGTATAAAAAGTAAAGTTTAGGGGTAAAATTATAAATGTGACAAAAGGGCTTAAATGCATAAATTGATTATTTATTTTGTTTGAATTGATTTAATTAAACTAAATTATACTTTAGATCAAGAATCTCAACGAATGATAGATGCGTGAGGAAAAAGGAAAATTACCGATTAGTCCCTGATAGTTGAATCACCTGACAAGCAAGTTCATACTACTTTCTAATTTTACAATTTGATATTAAAATTTGTTAATCATATATATTGTTGAATTGGAAAATCAGGCTTTATAGTAATAAATTGGATTTCTGAAATATTTCCAATGGAACGAGTAAAAGTATCATATACAAGGTTTCTGAATTATTCTCATTCTGGACCAAACTCTAGCTTTTGTTGCGGGCTTGAATATACATGTGACACAGATTTAGCCTGGATTGGTAATCTGTTATCGTTTCAAAGGTTTAGCCTAGACTGGTAACCTTACATGTATACATAACCCTGGTCAAGCTATATTTTTCCTATGTTGTCATTAGTTTAGCCCGAACGAGTAATCTGACACATATATCTGTACTAGATTAGCTCATACGAGTTTTATTTGTTTTCTAGACTTGTATATTGAATTCTTTTATGAAGTTCCATTGGAAAACTATTGAATATACAATGTTAAATGGTTTTATAAAAGTGAACATGATTTGAATGGTTATTTATTGGTTATTGACTTGAAGTTGTTGATTTATGTTGTAATAAGGTTTTTACTTGAATGGTTATATGCAATTAGCTATTAAATGTGCATGGTAAGTTAATGAATTGACATGTTACTAAGTATTTCTTATACTTACTTCTGTTATTATTTCCTATAAATTTTGAATACATGAAGTTTGTCAATTGGATCAGCGGAGCTCACACCTGTCGTCATCTAACATCGATAGATTTTGAAGTCTTGAAATATGGTTAATTGTGGCATGTATCTAGGATGCTCATTTTGTAAATGTTTGGACATGTTTTAGTATTTTGGTTATAAATATACTTTTCTGCAAAGTTGGTACATATATATATGGAATGTTTGACATCTTGGTAATGTGTAGTTAAGGTATGTTTAATGGTGTTTGTGGATGACTATTTAGCAAAGAGTGGTATGTTATTGATAGTTTGATGGTTTGATTGGATGAATTGATTTGGTTTATAAATGTTGTTTATATGCAGTGTCAATGAGGGCATATTGGTTAGACACTTATATTGGAATGTTTTAGTATGTTTTAGGCTTAATTATATGTGTTTTGAAAGCATGTTTATAGTTGCTTTGGTTTTGGCTTGGCACCTAAGGAATTGGTGTTGTTTTATCTTGTTTTAGAAGCTATTTTAGGCGCATACAGTCTGGGACACAGGTGTCACACGACTGTGTGCCATACACAGTTATACCATACGATTGTGTGTCATTTTGATTTCAAGTGCATGATTTTCCATACGACATCAGGTTGTTTCATGGCCTAGAGACACGATCGTGTGACCCTATTTTGAATCCTAACATGGTCTGGCACATGGTCTGTGACACGGCTATGTGACCATATTTTAATTTGCACACGGGTTGGCACACAAGCTAAGACGCGACCATTTGACCCATATTTCGAATTGTACACAGTTTGGCCACAAGGTCATGTTTCTGAGCCACATGGTCTGGGCTCAATCACAGTAATAGCATATTTAGTTTGTATGTTTTACGTGTTCAAATCAAACTAATTCCTGCTAAATTGGTGATTTTATGTTGAAATTTTGTTAGGAATGAAATTTAGATACTTTAAATAAAAAACTAGAAAATGACTAAATTGGAGCACAAGCAATAAAAAATGGATAGAATTGGAAATTTAGAGACATTTGAGGGCTGATCAGATTTTTGACTTTGTAAAAGCCATATTTAGAAAAAAAATCTGATTACATGTAATTAATTGTTAGGTGGGTTAGGATAATTTTAGTATATGCATAACATAAGTAAGGTACGTGGTGGCCTTTGAAAAACACACTTGAATACATTGGAAATTGAATGAAATTATTTTAATTCCTTTCTGTTTCATACGTTTGTAGCCATTTTTTTCATTCGTTATTTATTTACTTTTACAAATTTGTTTAATTATATTCTAAGTCCCTTCCCTTCTCTGTCCATCTTCCATCTTCCATCATTTTGATTAAATTCACTTCTATAAGTCAACAAAGCATGCTTAATTTTATGCTCCACTAAACTTCTACTTAGCTTTAGGTTGGTATTCTTTCTGGTCAAGAATCGTGAGAAATGAATCCATACTAAAAATATTTCATAACGGTATTCACTATATCTCTAGAATATGGGATAGTACAAATTCGTCCGTCAAAGTCAATTTAATTTCAATTCAAAAAGCGCACATTGGGTTAGAGTTGTTTGGCGTACAGTTGGGAAGTCGAGTCAGCCGTGCTGTATTAGGATTCCCATGAAAAAATTGGCGCATCTTGGCGGGGTCATACTAGTGGGATTTTCTTCAAGGGAGATAGTGATCAGATTTAAACGACCTACGCTGTAACACACCTTACCCGTGTCCGACACCGGGACAGGGCACGAGGCATTACCGTACTTAACTTACTTGAACATGTAAAACCAAACCATAAATTTTCGTCACTATTTAAAAACTTTTCAATCAATATCTTAATATCCTTATCATGGGCCTACAAGGCCCAAAACATACATGAGGAGTGGTTCGAAACCAATCCGAGAACTTTCGGGCACTTAAAAAAATTTTGCTCAAAACAGGGCCACACGCCCGTGTGAAGTGGGACATGCCTGTTTGGGCAGACCGTGTGGTCACACATGCCCATGTCCCTAGCTCGTGTCGAATTTATTTTTCATTTCGAACCTACAGGGGGTTTTCACACGGCTTGGCACACGCCAGTGTCCTTGGCCCGTGTCCTTCACACGGCCTTAACACGCCCGTGCCTTAGCCCGTGTGTAAAAACCTGAACATTCTATTTATGATGTCAGCATGCAATTTAGGTCACACGGCCTATCAACATGCCCATGGGGCTGACCGTGTGTCACATACGGCCTAGACACACGCCCGTGTGCCTACCTATGTGGACAAATATAGGCTATTTTTCAAGCCCTTTGCCACCCTAAAACTTAACCATACACAAGGATAATTTCAACAACAAATAATATGACATTTATAAACATATAATACCTAAAATTTAAGGCATTCACATGTCACAAAATACAATGTTAATCATGCATTCATCATCATTCAATTTTTCCTACTTGAGTAAGCCAGTTCATGTTAGCACAATTGACATTCACTTTGCATGATTAAGCTTAATCAATATTAGCCCAATTCTTAAGGCCATTAAAACTTGACTTAAGTAACATCAATAGCCAACGACTTTTAACGATTCCCGAGCTAGCTTGGCAAGACTACAAGGAAAAGGGAAAAGAAAGGGAGTAAGCATAATTGCTTAGTAAGTGGCATGAAATAAAATAGCAACATAAATCATAGAATAAACATTCAAATAAGGCATCATGAAATAGCATATAAATTCTTTACACAATAACATGGCTTACTCATGCTCTTTCTTATCAACACACTCATATCATTTCGCATTCTTACTCATGCTTTTCTCACCTTCATACTCATATCATTATGTGTTCATTTTCTCGTAACTTAGTCATATACACCTGTATCACTCATCACCAAAACTTTAGTCTTTCTCGTTAAATTCATCAACTTAAATACTTTTCCCATAAATTTTCTTAGAGTACCGAAGGATACCCGATGTGTCAATCTCATGGTAAGATGCCAAAGCCATATCCTAGATATGGTCTTACATGGGATCTCAAGTCGATGCCGAAGCCATATCCTAGATATGGTCTTACACGGGATCTCATATCGATGTCGATGCCATGTCCCAGACATGGTCTTCCACGAGGTCATAAACTGATGCCGATGCCATGTCCCAGACATGGTCTTACACGGGATCACTATTAGATGCCAACGCTATGTCCCAGACATGGTCTTATAGGGGATCTAAATCTCGTCTCGGTGCCAATGCCATGTCCCAAACATGGTCTTATACGGGACCACATGTCGATGCCAAAGCCATATCCCAGACATGGTCTTACATGGGATCTCGGTTCGGTGCCGAAGCCATGTCCCAGACATGGTCTTACACAGGACCTACAATTTCTCATGTCATAACTGTAATGACCCAATTTTCAGTGATGTCGAAACAGTGATTTAAGATCACTAAATCTGAAAAATGAGTAAGAAATATTATTATATTAGTGAGTATAAGTTAAATGTGAAGTTAGGAAAATAATTGAAATAGTGAATAGTATTTTAGAAATAAATACTAAATAATTTAGAAGTGAAAACGAGGTATCGAGACCTTGAAATATTAAACCGATCCATAAATATTTTTATAAATATTTATAGAGTGTTAATAAGTTAGAATTAAAGTTTCGTCAATAAATTTTAAGGTTTCGGTTGTTAATTGAATAAAAAGGACTGAATTGTAATAAGTGCAAAACTGAGAGAAATGATTAAATAGCATGAAGGCTAAATAATGGAGGATTTAAAGTGCAATTTGGCCCAAATTTAAATGGGCTGGACGGTTGAAGAGTGAAATTGCTGAGAATTAAGTTGAAACAAGGGTAAAATGGTCATTTGGGCAAAATTTAAGCATAAAAATCTTGGATTCAATTGGAAATCTAGCATTCTCTTCATTTTTCTTCATCCTCATCAGCTAAAAACACCATTAGAGAGCCCTTAAGAAGCTGGTTTTCATATTTTACTGCAAGTAAGTTTAATCCTTGATTATTTCTTGTAATTTTTGTGTTTTTGTGACTTTTACAACTAGGTCCTCTTGTCTAATTTAATAGTTTTTGATTTCATGAAAGAAATTGAAAGTTGCTATGGATATGTGCTGGAAGTATGTGATGATTTAGCATGGAATTAAGGCTTTAATTTGTTTATATGTTGACTTTACAGAAGAAATTGAATAGAAAGTGAATTTTGGGGACCTATTTGTAAAAGAACTTGAAGTTAGGGTTTTATGTGGAAACTATGAATTTCAATGGTTGTAAAGTAACTTAAAATGTTTAAGGGAAGTATTAAATGAGAAGAAAAGATTCTATGGATGAACTAATTGGTCAGGGACCAAATTGTAAAAATTGTAAAATTTGAGGAAAAAAGTTTAGTTTCGGGAATTTAAGGGTATAAAGTGTGAAATAGAGTGAAAGTGAAATTTCTGCTAATAAGTGAATGATTTTCTGATTATAGATCAAGAACTGAAGCAAGTCGGGGGAAAGAAAATGTAGTAGATTAATTCCCGAACTTCCGCAACCTTTGCGAACTAACCCAGGTAAGTTCATGTGGCTAAATTTTAATGATCATTGTTAATATTATGAATTTTGTAATGTGTTACATGATATGTATATGATAAAGTCATAAACAATGTAAAAGCATGAAAGTGAAGAAATAATCAACTTGAATGGAACATCATATTGAGTACTTCTGTCTAGTGACAAACAATGAATTGACAGAAAAAGACCATGGTTGGACCATGGCAACAAGTGATAAGTGATCCGTATAAGACCATAGCTAGGCTATGGCATCGAAAAAGAAGTGACAAGTGACTCCCGTATAAGACCATAGTTGGGCTATAGCATCAGTGAGGTGTGCCAAGTGATTTTCGTGTAAGACCATAGCTGGGCTATGGCTTTAGATTAAAGTGATACAAGTGATCCGTATAAGACCATAGCTGGGCTATGGCATTAGAGAAAAGTGATAAGTGCTCCCGTGTAAGACCATATCTAGGATATGGCATCGGTATGATATGTTACCCGTGTAAGACCACGGCTGGGCCATGGCTTCAGAAAGTGAAAAGTGATCATGTGTAATTCCATGGTTTTACTATGGAAACATAAAGACGAAGTACTCAATTTCGTTTGATTTCCTAACTGGAAAATAAGTGGTAAGCGGTAAATGGGCCCAAAAGAATGAAGTTCAAGTATGAGTAATATTGAATGATGCTAAATGAAATTGACTCGATTTGTGAATGATAGGAGACATTAGTGAATTGTATATTATATGAATGCTTTACCATTTTCGGTAAGTTTACTTTCCATGCCTATGAACTTACTAAGCTTTCACAAGCTTACTTGAATGTATTTGACATGTCTTGTAGATTAACGTGGATTTGGAGGATCGAATCATCACCAAGAAATCACACTATCCAGACGTTCTCTGGTAGATTTTGGCTATTAACTATTGGTTTATATGGCATATATAGGTATTGGATGGAAGGGTGGGAAATGTGGCCTAGAATGGCCTATTTTCGTCCACACGGTTAGACACATGGGCGTGTGTCTAGGCCGTGTGTGACACACGGCAAGCCCACGGGCGTGTGTAGTGGCCGTGTATCCCCGGCATCCTTTAAAAACGAAGTCAGTATAGCACACGGGCTAAAGACACGGCCGTGTGTCTTGGTCGTGTGAAGGATGCGGGTTTTAAGCATGGTCGTGTGTCAAAATCGTGTGAAAATGGCTTAAAATGGTGAGAAATCAGTTTACCATACGGCCAAGTCACATGGGCGTGTGCCCAGGCCGTGTGACCCTTTGATTCTTGAAAAATTGTAGGTCAAAATGCCACACGGCCTAGCCCCACGCCATGGGATCCCCACGGACAGGTCACACGGCCATGTCCCAGGCCACATGTGTAACACCCCTAGACCCGTGCTCGTCGCAGGAGAGTCAAGAGGCATCACCCGACCATCATTTAACTAAGCAACAACTCACACGCGCAATTCATCATCAATACAATCATATTCTGACACTCACATATCGGATCAATGATCACACCTAACCATTTCTTTTAAGAACATTACTATTCATAGGATAAAAAAAAGGTCAAAGTTTAGCAAAGCTCAAAACCAAAATCAACTAGGCCGATTTACCAAGTTCAAAACAATGTACAACATAACATATCAACAGATTTCATATAAACTCCATTTAGCCCTTATGTATATATATATATATATATATCAATATATGACATACTTCGAGCCTAGTTTACAAAATACATAACTTAAACTTCCATTCACACATAACGTGCCCAAGTTTAAAACTATAGATATAGGTGTAAGACATTCGGGTAAGCCATTTTCGCATGGCTGACTTAATTACAACTTCAAAATTATGTTTGTTTAGCAACAAAATGTCAAGTCTATACATGCCATTTTCAAGGTTTAGCTACAAAATACCGAAGGATGTTTTGATAGTGTGGATGACTTCAACCCTGGAATTCCCAAAACCATAGCTACCGAGTGAGATCTATAAAACAGAAAGTAAGGACAACGGAGTAAGCAATCATTTGCTTAGCAAGTTCTTAAGTAACTAAATCATTTAAAAAAAAATGAAAGGCATAGTAATATTGAAACTTGTTTAATTCATTCTTTGGCCGAATATGAACATAACCAAGTTACTACTTATCACATGCATATCACAAAGGAAAGATCAATGTATTCAAATAACTTCAACCTATAGCCGAATACGCCCATTTCACTTTCCATGTCAATCATGTATATACAGATACATCTCACACTCGTGAAGTTGAACTCTTTAAAATAGAATCCCATACATCAAAATTAGATTATAAACGTACAAGTGATTCTAAACAATGGTTGAAATATCCCTACCGGATTTCAAAATCAAAATTCGAAGGTAATCAAAGTCTCTACGAGAGTAGAATGCATACCTGGCTATCTTATGGTAGGTAGCACAATTGTTTAAAACTGTGTCAACATTTATTATATGATTTCTCGTACGAAAGCCTACGAAATTTTAACCCAAATATGATGCCCCCACGGATGGCCTTTAGGACCAAGCCCGGTTCTTAACACTGGCTCAAAAGCCCATCGAGTCTAAGCTCGGATTTTAACACTGGCTCAAAAGCCCTTCGAGTCTAAGCTCGGATTTTATCACTGGCTCGAAAGCCCTTCGAGTCTAAGCTCCGCTTTTAACACTGGCTCGAAAGCCCTTTGAGTCTAAGCTCAGATTTTAACACTAGCTCGAAAGCCCTTCGAGTCTAAGCTCGGCTTTTAACACTGGCTCGAAAGCCCTTCGAGTCTAAGCTCGGCTTTTAACACTGGCTCGAAAGCCCTTCGAGTCTAAGCTCAGCTTTAAACCCCAATTAGCATTCACCCGTTTAAATACATATATCATATCACATTTGGGTATCTATCCCATTACTCGAATAAAATCAAGGCATGATTACCTACCATATACATTCGGTTCACTAGTCATAAACAAAAAGGGCACCATTTCGTTTCAAGATATAATAAAATTCAATTTTACCATGCGTTTTCCAACGATTACAAAGATTATCTTTTCCCAAACGACATTCAAGTATAACCTTTAAGTCTGAGTATATATATAATACATATGTACTATGATTTCATCATGTCAGGAGCTAAAATTTGTTACTCAGGAACTTACCTCGTATCTTTCTGAGCGATTTCGATTTGGCTATTTCGTGACTTTGGCTTTCCCTTTATCCGAAGTTGTCCCTCTAAGCTCTTGAGCTTAATTTAAACAATTTAAATGTGTCAACTTCCATGTACTTCACTAAATCAAGGTAAGTAGTACGAATATTCTCTTATGATACATACATTCATTTGTTTTCAATAAAGCACACACACACCAATTTCTTTCACACTAACATTCGGCTTTATACCAAATGTTGTAAGTTACGACCAGCCTATGGATTTAAATTAAACATACATAATTCTTTGAGCTAATCTTATCATTCATAACAAAATAGTCATCAAAGGCCGATTATGCTTTCACATAGGGAGCTCCAAATTTGGCTCTCATTCGGAATACACACACATACGGAAATTCATTAACCTCAATTGTTCATTGAACAAACTATGTTCACATTCAACCTTCATGAAGTAAATGTCCAATTGCAATTTAATCACTCCATCAAATTATAATTTGTGTCATACATACTAAATTTTGAATATAAACTCCCATGACTGAATACTCACTTTAGCAATTTGGTTCACTAAAACTTAAAATTTTACAATTTCTATCTCATAACTCATATTTAATTCAAAATGGCCGAATGTCATTTTCTTAGCATGCTTCCTTTACTACGGCTAGCCTATACACTCATCAAGGATGTTAAACTCTCAATTCTAGCGATCAATCTAGCTCCTTTCATTAAACAAACAAGAGATGTACATCCCAAAACATCAAAACATCCACAAGCATCCTAATGCCCAATGCCGATTATACCAAAAAATTTCATGGAGCATACATCAAGTATAATTCCATATATAAACTAAACTAATTCAACCTCAAAGCACTTCAATAGCATGCTACATTTATAAACTATCATCAAAACCTACCAAAGTTTTAAACTTTCAACTCACTCATCAATGGCCGAATGCCCCAATCACCATAGAACTCAAAATTTCAAAATGGGCTATGTCAAACACTTGATTATCAACCACATTTTAGAAATTCAAAGGAAATGATAAGAAGTTTTTACCTTAATCAAGCAAAACAAGGGTGGCCGAATGCTTAGTTTTCCCCCCTCTCACTTTCGGCAAAATACAATGAAGAACAAACAATGTATTAACCTTGTTCTTTTCACCTTTTTTTTTATTAATTTATCCATTTCATGACATATAATATACATGTAATATACTTTTATTTCCTTCACATATTAAGGCATTATAATTATAAAATACACCTAATATACACATATTTTAAAATTATCAAACCACATGGCCGGCCACTAACAACAAAATGGCTAATTTGACATGCAAGCCCAATTATTTTGAAGCCTTCCTAATTTTAGTCACTTTAAGTTGCCCATCAAAGTTTCTAGGTTTCTCAACTAAGCCCTTATTATTAAACTCACATTTAATAAGTCAAATTTCAAGCATTAAAAATTCACACATAAATTTATCACATAAATTAGACATAGAATATTAAAATCAATTATTTCAATGACTCGGTTTAGTGGTCCCGAAACCACTTCCCGACTAGGGTCAAAATAGGACTGTCACAACACGGGCGTGTGCCCCTATTTTCAAGGAAAAATTTCTAAAGTTTTCGGTTTAGTCCCGAATCACTTCCAAAGCATGTATAGGGCCTCGTAGGCCCATATTAGGGACTTTATGATGGAAATTGAAAATTTTTAAATTAGAATGCAAATTTTTTACTCGGTTTTATACGAATGCAAGTGTATAAGTCCGATAATGTCTCATAACCCTGTTCTGATGACAGATACGGGTTAAGGGTGTTACAATAACTATAGTACCCTTTGTATTCTTTAAAATTTAACCAGAATTTCCTTTTTATTTCTTTCTCATTTCTTTGTAAAAGTTCATGTCAATAAACTTCATGGAATTTCATGAATTCATGGAATATCATCACAATAAGTTTTCATAATGCATAAAGCTAATTTATTGCATACAACTTACCTCGAATCCAAAATGCGGGTGAATATTCGATTTAATCCACCACATTACTTTTTCCTCGATTTCGGTCCAGGCTTCGTGTTTCTTGATCTAAAATGAAAAATTTTACTTATTTAGTACTCACATTGGCTAAATAGCCCAATATTCATGCTTTGGCAAAATTTATAATTTTGCCCCTAAGCTTTTGCATATTTACAAAATGGTCCCTAGGCTCATATAATGAAATGCACTTATTTTCTTGGTTACCCAAGCCTAGCAAAAACTTACTTGTATTCATAACAACCCCTATTTCTCATCAATTCACACTTTTACTATACATTTTCCTACTTTTACAATTTGGTCCCTATTAGGGATTTTCATGAAAAATCACCTAGTAAAAGATGTTTACTACACATTAAACTTTCATATTCTACCACTAAGCATCAAAATACTTTCATGTCATGCATGGGTATATTTTTGAACATAAACCCTAACTCAAATTAGTGGTAGAAATAGCTAAATTAAGCTAGGAGGATTTCAAAAATACGAGGAGAATTAAAAATGGGGCTAAATTGCACTTATTAGTGAGGCTGAAAATGAAAGAAACCCTAGTTATGGAGCTTTGGAAATTTCGGCACCCATAGGAAGAAGATGGACACAATTTTGCTTCTTTTTCCCTTTTTATCTCATTAACTAACCAAATGACCAAAATGCCCTTATACCGTTTCTTTAGAAAATTTTCCTTCCTTGGGCATTTTTTTCCATCATGCTAATAAATGGTTTAATTGCAAAATAAGGACCTCTAATAAATTCTCTAATGCTATTTCATCCTTAAAACTTTTAGAAACTCATATTTTGCAACTTTTGCAATTTAGTCTTAAAGGACAAATTAATCACCGTTTCATAAAAATTCCTTCATGGAATTTTCTCACTATCATGCAATCACGTCTTAAACTTAAAAATAATCATGAAATATATTTTTCTACTTCAGATTTGTGGTCTCGAAACCACTATTCTGACTAGGCCTTAATTCTGGCTGTTACATACACGGTTGAGGCCGTTGATCCGAGTTGGGTTCTTCAGAACGCAACGCTGCTGAGGTCTTGAATTGTGAAAACCTGTATCGCAGTTAGACAATCGGTTAGGGTTGGTTTGCAGGTCGTACCAAAATCAACTACTAAAAGAAGAATTGGAGGTTAGGACGTTCTTAGCTACTATAACCAGTTTATTGTTTGGAGGAGAAAACTCATTTTTATGGACCGATTCAGAACCAGAATTAATCGAGCCTAAGGCTAGGAATTTATATTATTGTTTACAAAGTTCAACTTTATAACACCCTATTCCCAGCCTAGTTTCTAAGCCCAAATACGGAGCATTACTCGAATTTACAGATTAATTAACAAACATTTCATATCATCTAGCATAAATATCAGAAACCAATCAAAATCAATTATATTGTCCCTTATGTAAGCCCTCGAGGCTCAAAATAAATATTGGAAATAAGTCAGGACTAAATCGGTTACTCAGAGAATATTTCAAAAAACATGAAATTTTTCAAAGATGCAGGGGACATACACCCGTGTGGCCAGGCCGTGTGTCTCACACAGTCAAGAGACATGCCTGTGTTTCAGGCCATGTAGGCATTCGAAATTGGAACACGCAGCCATGTCCCAACCCATGCCCAAACTTGTGAGCTCTCTAACTTGGGTCATACGGCCAAGCCACACGCCTGTGTACTAAGCCGTGTGAGCATGTTTTGTGTGCAAATTTAAGTTACAGGGGACATACGGCCATGTCACTTAGCCGTGTGTCATACACGGATGAGACACACGCCCATGTTTCTGCCCGTGTGGACAAAAATAGGTCATTTTCCTAGCCATATTTCTCACCCACTTTGTCATCAACCTAAAACAACATTTTTGGACATCAACAAGCCATAACAAGGCATTCAAATCAAGCCAAAATCAATACTTAAACATGTAATACTATCACATACCAACAATATGCCCTTAGGCTCTTTAAAAGACAACATAGCTCATATCAACCAAATAACCACTACAAAACATGGAAAATAACACAGAGTAAGCATTTAAGCTTAGTAAGTTTGTATAACAAGGAAATTAACTTACCATTTAAACACATTGAAGGTAAGCATGCTACTATAACAAAACCAATTTGGCCAAAAGCCTAAACACATATCCTCAACCTGTTAGCCATGTAACACTTTCCATAACCAATAAACATGGATGTACATAATCACTAGGTAAAATTCACATACATGTATCATCCATCTCATATTTCAATATATAATGTAATATCATTTCCATGTAATTCAAGTGTATACCTGTAATTGTTCATTTTGAACTCATATTGTTTCATATCAGAACTTTGCCCATTGAACCATTTAAAATATCGTTGGATATATGGGTACTACACACGAAGTGTACAAACCTATAATCCGTCAATTCATGTACCTGTATGCTTATACAAGTAAACAGGAAGCGCATATGAGCTATATATCAGAAAGCTCTTGCTAGCCAAATATCAGGAAGCTCATGAGCACCAAGTATTGAGAAGCTCAAAAGAGCTGTGGTGTATCTGCAACACATGCAGGATTACAACCATATCAGGAACCCTAATGACATGTCATTTTCATCCTTCGAATTTCAAAGGTTCAAACGGACTCGATAATTATCGGATATGTGATCATATTTACACATGGAAATTTCTACAAATCACACACAACAATATCTAATTTATAACATTTAAATCTACAATTTAGTTCCACAAACTTACTTCGATAAGTATATGTAGATACGAAGGCTACTAATCTGATACTTTTTCTTTGCCTCGATCTAACTCTATATTAGGTCTATCCGAATCTATATGAATGAATTTAACTAAATTTAATATAATGCATATTCAATTTAATCCAACACACATCTTTGGCAAAATTACTATTTTACCCCTATAATTTTAATTAATTACAATTTAGTCCCTAGGCTCAAAAAATGAAATTCATACAATGTAATCCTTATTCAAGCCTAGCTCATTTTCATACATATCATTAGCAGCCCATGTATTTCACAAAATTTAGAATTTGTCCATAAATTTTTCATCTTCTCAATTTAGTCGCTAATTAACAATTTTATCGAAATTCTCTTTACAAAAGTCATTTATCTAACATAGAGGTGAGCATGGGCCGGGCGGCCTGGCCCGGCCCGAAGGCCCGCCCAAAATGTGGGAGGGTTTGAGCAAAAATATAGGCCCGAAAAATGGGCTTGGACAAAAAAATAAGGCCCATTTAAAAAATGGGCCGGGCTCGGGTAAGGAATTTTCGGCCCGAGCCCCACCCGGCCTGGCCTCAATTCACTAAAGACAAAAAAATATATTTTTTAATATTATTTTCTTATTATTTTCTCCCTATTTTGTTACCATTTTACTATTATGTTGCTACTATTTTGTTGTTATTGTTTAGATATTGTATAAAACTTATTTTTTTGTTAATTTTGTTATTATTTTAAAGACATTTGTTAGTTTTGTTTTTATTTTAGAGGCATTTGCTTGTTAAGTTACATCTATTTTATTGTTATTTAAGTTTACATATTTTTTAAAATTTATTTTTAATTTGTTGAGAAATATTTATTTTGATGTTTTTAGTATTTTTGATGGTTTATATATATTTTAAAATTATATGAAAATAATATAAAAATTAATATGGGCCAGCCAGGCCGGGCCCGGGTTTTAACATTTTTATTTGGGTCGGGCTTGGGCAAAATCTTAGGCCCATTTTTTGGGTCCGGCTCGGCCTGAACCCGGCCCGGCCCGGCCCATGCACACCTCTAATCTAACAATAACCTTTCATTTTCTATCATAAAACTTCAAAATTCAACTATACTCATCTATGGCAAAACCTTGTTACTTTAATAGTTTTGCAAATTAATCCTCAAGATAGCTACATTAAGCTATTATGATATTGAAAACATAAAAATCATTAAAAATAGGACAAGAATACTTAACCAAATAAGCAAAATAAGCTTGCTAAAAACTCAAGCTTTCGTGGATAGGATTTCCATATTTTTGATGAAAGATGATAAAAATAAATGATAATAATAATTATTTAATTTATTTATCATCATTTTATCATTTACTTTCCAAAATTAACCTTAATATTTTCTTCAATTTCCAATGATGAATAATCATACTTATCCACTAACTCCTTTAAATGGTCTATTTGCTATATAAGGACCTCAAATTTTAAATTCCATAGCAATTTGATACTTTTAACTATTAAAGTTCAATTTTCACACTTTACGCAATTTAGTCATTTTTATCAAGTTAGGCATGTAAACGATAAAATTTCTTAACGATATTTTTATACGATATTTTTTATCATACTATAGACCATAAAATAATATTAAAATAAATTTTCTTCCAACTTCATATTTATGGCCCTGAAACTACTGTTCTGATTTCACTAAAAACGGGTTGTTACAACTCTCCTCTAAAGGAATATTCATCCTCGAAAATCTTACTAGTAAAAAGGTTATGATATTGCTTTCTCATAGTTTCTTCAGGTTCCTAGGTAGCTTTTTCAATTCTGTGTCATTGGCAATGGACTTTTACTAAAGCTACCTTTTTGTTTCTCAATTCTTTCACCTCACATGCCAGAATTCTGATCGGCTCCTCACTATATGTCATGCCAGGCTGAATTTCAACATCAGTAGGAGAAATAAGATGTGAAGGATCTGACCGATACTGTCGTAACATAGACACATGAAGACATTGTGAATCTTTTCTAATTCTGAAGGTAAAGCTAATTGATATACAACAAGTCCGATTCTCTCTATAATCTCACACGGCCCGATAAATTGTGGACTCAGTTTTCCTTTACGATAGAACTGAGAATTTTCTTCCAGGGCTAAACTTTCAAAAATACATTGTCACCAACTTGAAACTCTATTTCTTTACGTTTAAGATCCGCAAAAGATTTCTAATGATCAGAAGCTGCTCTCAAGCTATCTCGGATCACTTTCACTTTTTACTCAATCTCATGAAGTAAATCAACTTCGTGTATCTTTTTTTCACTGAGCTCAATCCAATATAACAGAGTTTGGCATTTGCGACCATAAAAAGCCTCATATGGTGTCATTTTTATGCTTGACTGAAAACTATTATTATAAGCAAATTTGATTAACGGTAAATATTTCTCCCAATTGCCTTCAAATTCTAAAATACAACACCGGAGCATATCTTCAAGAATCTAAATCACGCTCTTTGACTGACCATTAGTCTAAGGGTGGAATGCAGTACTAAATTATAATCGGGGACCTAGAGCTTCTTGTAACTTTTTTCCAAAATCGCGATGTAAATCGTGAATCTCTATCTGAAATAATGGAGATTGGCACTCCATGTAGTCTGACAATTTTTGAAACATATAATTTTGCTAATCTGTCCAGAGAGAAATCCATAACCAAAATAAAATGTGCAGACTTCGTCAAACGATTGACAATAACCCAAATGGCATATTTCTTTTTCAGACATAGGGTAACCTTGATACAAAATCCATTGTAACTCTATCCCATTTCCACTCCGATATCGTCACTGGCTGTAACAGTCACGAAGGTACTTGTGTTCAGCTTTAACTTGTTAACATATTAAACATCTAGATTCAAAATCTAAAATATCACGTTTCATTCCTGGCCACTAGTACATCTGTTTCAAATCATTGTACTTTATTACTTTTCGGATGAACAGACATACTATCACTATGAATAACAAACAATCATCAGATCCTACCTGAAATTCTGAATCAGAAGCCGACTCACACTATACTCGTTTAACTTGCAACTCATTATCACATTTCTGACTTCACAGATCTGTTGTAGTAACATTGGTTTAGCTTTTAACTCGGCTAAAATTAAGCCATCGTCAGACAATGACAATCGAGTATTCATTGCTCGCAAAGTAAACAAAGATTTTCTACGCAAAGCATCCGCAACTACATTTGCTTTTCTCAAATGATAATCAATAATCAACTCATAATCTTTTAACAGTTCGAGCCATCTACACTGTCTCAGATTCAAATCTTTCTATGACATCAGATACTTTAAGCTTTTATAATCAGTAAATATAAGACATCTTCCACTGAACAAATAGTGTCGCCAAATTTCAGCGCAAATACAATAGTGGCCAATTCTAGATTATGTGTCGAATAGTTCTTTTCATGTGGCTTTAATTGTCTAGATGCATAAGCTATTACTTTACTTTATTGCATCAAAACACAGCCTAATCCATTCAATGACACATTATTGAAAATCACAAATTCCTTACCCAATTCAAGTTGGACCAAAACTGGTGCTTTAGTCAACAGGGCTTTCAACTGGTTAAAACTTTGTTGACATTTATTAAACCAGTCAAATTTCACATTTTTCTATAATAGTCGTGTCATCAGTGTAGCTATCATCAAAAACCCTTTTACAAATCTCCGATAATAACCAACTAATCCTAGAAAACTTTTAACTTCAGAAAAATTTTTCGGTTGCTTCTAGTTAACAATAGCTTAAATTTTATTTGGATCAACACTAATACCTTCAGTCGATACTATGTGTCCCAAAAAACTCACTTCTCGAAGCCAAAATTCACATTTGCTAAATTTAGCAAACAATTGGTTATCTCGCAAAATTTGCAGAACAATTCTCAGATGCTCGGCATGTTCGATTTCATCTTAGAAATATACCAGAATATCATCAAGAAATACCACAACAAATCTATCCAAATACAATCTGAAAATTCTATTCATCAAATTCATAAATACTATAGGTGCATTAGTTAAACCAAACAGCATCACAAGAAATTCATAATGTCCGTGCCTAATTCTGAATGCTATTTTTGGCACATCTTAATCTTTTACTCGTAATTGATAATAACCAGAGCAAAGATCAATCTTTGAAAGCATTGTGGCACATTTCAACTAATCAAAAAAATCATCAATACGAGGTAGTAGATATTTATTCTTGATTGTAACTTTGTTAAGTTGACTATAATAAATGCATATTCTCAATGATCCATCTTTTTTCTTAGCAAGCAGAACCGGTGCACCCCAAGGTGAAAAACTAGGTTGAGCAAAGCCCCTATCAGTCAGTTCTTGCAACTATGCTTTCAACTCCTTTAACTCTGTAAAAGCCATTCTATATGGTGCTATCGATATCAGTGTTGTCTCTGGTACAAGATCTGTAACAAATTCAAGTTCTCTAACCGGTGCTAATCTAGGTAACCCCTCTAGAAACACATCAAGATACTGACAAACCACTGGCACTGATTTAAGATTCAACTCAGACACTTTTGTATCCAACACATAAGCAAGATAAGCATTACAACCTTTTCTCACATATCTCTGTGCTGACATAGTTGATATCACATTAGACAACCCCTCTAACTTATCTGATTCAATACAGAGCATTTCACCATTCTGACATTTCAATACAATATGTTTTTGCTTATAATTTACCACGGCGTCATGTAAAGTTAGCCAATACATACCCAATATCACATTAAATTCATTGAACGGTAATAGCATCAAATCAACTGGGAAATAATAACCCCAAATCATTAATGGACAATTCTTGTAAATTTATCAACCATCATATATTGGCCTAGAAGGTTCGATACTTTAACCACAAATTTAGTGGACTCAATAGGTAAATTTTTACTAGACACTAAATTCATACAAAAGTATGAATGAGTTAAACCGGGATCAATTAAAGTAGTTACATCAATATTAATAAGAGAGAAAGTACGAGTAACAACATCAAGTGTAGAAGCATCTTCATGTGCACGAATAGCAAAAGTCCTAGCTGGTGCTTGTGTTTCAGATTTTACAGTGGAGTCTTTTTTCACAGCACGACTACCACTTGTATTTCCAAGATTATGAGGTGGTTTACCTCTCGTAGTTGTGTTGCTCGACCTCAAAGTTTGAATATTATCTTTTTCAAGATTCTCCAGGCAATCTCTAAGATAGTGGTCAAAAGAACCACATCTAAAACAAGCTCTACTCTTCATTCGACATTCACCAAAATGTAGCTTGTTATAGTGCTTGCACTTAGGTTTGGTGTTTCTAACACTACCCACACTTGCTACAGATGTAGCCTAAGATCTAAGACGGGAGCATCGAATACCTCTGTCTCTACTGGAGTATCCCACAGAAGTAGTAGAACAATCATGATATTTCTTTGATTTCTTTGATGTTGACTGGAATGACTTTCTCGTCAATCTCTTACTTGGATTTCTAGGTTCTATCGTAGCTTGTTTTCTTTTTTTGCTCAGCTCTTCAGCTTTATATGTCCCGATCAACCAATATAACAAATTCTTACAACTCGAGAATCCCAACTAATAATTTTATATCTTCATTTAAACCATCTTCAAATCACTTACACATTGCAGTTTCAGTCGGAATACATTCTCTAGCATATTTACTCAATCGAACAAATTCCCATTCATATTCAGATACTGTCATATGATCCTATTTAAGCTCTAAAAATTCTTTATGTTTCTGATCAAGAAATCTCTGACTGATGTATTTCTTTCGAAACTCAGTTTGGAAAAATTCCCAAGTGACCCATTCTTTCAACACAACAGAAATTAATGTGTTCTACCACTGATAAGATGAATATTTTAACAGAGATACTGCACACTTAAAACATTCAAACGATGTACAAGATAATTCATCTAGAACTCTAATAGTATTTTCTAACCAGAACTCAGCTCTTTCAGGATCAACATCAGCTGTAGCTTGAAATTCTTCTGCACCGTACTTACAAATTTTATCAACAGGAGGCTTACCAGCTCTGATAAGTTCTGTAATCTGAGGCATATCAGGAACTGGTTAAGGAACATGAAGGGGTGGAGGTTGTTGAATAGTTAGGTTCGTTCATAAAAATTCAGTAAACCATTCATTCATCATCTGGAAGAAGACTTATTTAGCCTCTCCTCCCCGACCCTCAGATAGGGGCCTTGTACCACTCAAAGCTATTCCTTGAACGGAGGCTTGAGTGTTACTCTTTACTTCATGGGAATCAACTCGGTTGGATGTCATTGCTACATAAAAACATGTTTTAAAACAGTCAAGAGATATCACACTATCACAGATTATATAATAGCAAGTATAGCTAGACTGTTAGTTTGAGAATCGATTAAATCGTAGCTTTGATACCAATAAATATAACACCCCTAACCCGTATCTATCGCCAGAATAAGGTTATAGAGTATTACCCGATTTTACACACTAATAAATAGACATTTCATATCATATAGTATACATATCAAAAACTAATCAAAATCAATTATAGTGTCCCTTATGTGATCCCTCGAGGCTCAAAATACACATTGGAAATAAGTCGGGACTAAATCAATTACTCAAAGAATTTTTCAAAAAACATCAAAATTTTTCAAAGGTGCAAAGGACACTCACCCATGTGGCTAGGCCGTGTGTCTCACATGGCCAAGAGACACGCTCGTGCCTCAGGCCATGTGGACATTCGAAATTGGGACACACGGCCGTGTCCCAACCAGTGTCCAAACTTGTAAGCTCTCTAACTTGGGTCACACAGCCAAGCCACACGCCCATGTGCTAGGCCTTGTAAGCATTCTGTTTTGTGTAAATTTAAGTTACAGGGGACACACGACCGTGTCACTTGGTCGTGTGTCACACGTGGCTAAGACACACGCCCATGTCTCTACCCCTGTAGACAAAAATATGCCATTTTCCTAGCCATATTTCTCACCCAATTTGTCATCAACCTAAATCAACATTTTTGGACATCAACAAGCCATAACAAGGCATTCAAATCAAGCCAAAATCAATACTTAAACATGTAATACTATCACATACCAACAATATGTCCTTGGGCTCTTTAAATTACAACATAACTCATATCAACCAAATAACCAAAATTTCACCTATATGACATAATACATATATGCATAATTTACCAAATATACCAATTCAACCTAACCATCAATATACCTATATGATTTTCATTATTCAGCCATTTCAAACACACATCAAACATAATAAGGCCACTTATATACACATCAAAATTTATCCATCACAAGTCATTCAAATGGCTAGTTCCATCAAAACATTTATATGCCATTAATGACCAAATTAACCTCTACATGCCATCATAACCAAAATTAATTTACTAATTATATCAAAAAGGCCGACAGATAGTGTGAAGTTACTCCGACCAGCTTCCTGCCAAAATGAGCTTCCGAATTACTATAAAACATGGAAAATAACACAGAGTAAGCATTTAAGCTTAGTAAGTTCGTGTAAAAAAGAAATTAACTTACCGTTTAATCACATTTAAGGTGAGCATGCTAATATAACCAAATCAATTTGGCCAAAAGCCTAGACACATATCCTCAACATGTTAGCTATGTAACACTTTCCATAACCAAAAACATGGATGTACATAATCACTAGGTGAGATTCACATACATGTATCATCCATCTCATATGTCAATATATCTTGTAATATCATTTCCATGTAATTCAAGTATAAACCCGTAATTGTTCATTTTGAACTCATATTGTTTCATATCAGAAGTTTGCCCATTGAACCATTTCAAATATCGTTGGATACACAAGTAGTACACACAAAGTGTACAAATCTGTAATCTGTCAAGTCATGTACTTGTATGCTTATACAGGCATGTAAACGGGAAGCTCTTCCGAGCCATATAACGGGAAGCTCATGTGAGCTAAGTAATGGAAAGGTCATACGAGCTGTATATCGTGAAGCTCTTGTGAGCCAAAAATTGATAAGCTCATGAGAGCCAAGTATTAAAAAGCTTAAGAGAGCTGTTGCAGGATTACAACCATATCGGGAACCCTAATGACATGTCATTTGTATCCTTCAAATTTCAAAGGTTCAAATGGGACTCGATAATTATCGGATATGTGATCATAATTGCACATGGCAATTTGTACGAATCACACACAACAATATTCAAATTAAAACATTTAAATCTACAATTTAGTTACACAAACTTACCTTGATAAATATATGTAGATACGAAAGCTACTAATCCGATACTTTTTCTTTGCCTCGATCTAACTCTGTATTAGGTCTATTCGGATCTATACGAATGAATTTAACTCAATTTAATATAATTCATATTCAATTTAATCCAACACACATCTTTGGCAAAATTATTATTTTGCCTCTATACTTTTAATTAATTACAATTTAGTCCCTAGGCTCGAAAAATGAAATTCATACAATTTAATCCTTATTCAAGCCTATTTGATTTTCATACATATCCTTAGCAGCCCATGTATTTCACAAAATTTAGAATTTTTCCATAAATTTTTAATCTTTTCAATTTAGTCCCTAATTAACAATTTCATCAAATTTCTCTTTACAAAAGTTGTTTATCTTACAACAACCTTTCATTTTTTATTATAAAACTTCAAAATTCAACTATACTCATCCATGGCAAAACCCTATTACTTTAAAAGTTTTGCAAATTAATCATTGAGATAGCTACATTAAGCTATTGAGATATAGAAAACATAAAAATCATTAAAAATGGGACAATAATACTTACCCAAATGAGCAAAATAAGCTTGCTAAAAACTCAAGCTTCCATGGCTAAGGTTTCCATATTTTTGATGAAAGATGATGAGAATAGATGATAACAATAGTTATTTAATTTATTTATCATCATTTTATCATTTATTTTCCAAAATTAACCTTAATATTTTCTTCAATTTCCAATGATGAATAATCATACTTATCCACTAACTCCTCCAAAATGGTCTATTTGCTATATAAGGATCTCAAATTTTAAATTCCATAGCTATTTGATACTTTTAACTATTAGAAATCAATTTGTAGACTTTATGCAATTTAGTCTTTTTTATCAAGTTAGGCATGTTATGAATAAAATTTCTTAACGAAATTTTTATACGATATTTATATCATACTGCAGACCTTAAAATAATATCAAAATAAATTTTTTTTGACCTCAGATTTATGGTTCCGAAATCACTATTCTGATTTTACTAAAAACAGGTTGTTACAACACCACCATCTCATGTCACATACATCAATTAGAAATGTCATTGTAAACAAAAAGTCTATCATTTTATTGTTCGTATAGGTTTTAAGTCAATCATTCAAGATAGTTACAATTGCTACATGCTAAACTCATAATATTTATTCTTACAAATAATTTTAAACATGCATAAGGTCCATTTAGCAAAATTTTCAAAACATGTCTGTAGGTATTGATACTGATACTAGGGTATCAATATTTTCTCTAAGTGGTATCGATACCACCTGGAAAAATGATACCAAACTTACATTCTATTTCTTGATTAAAAATACAAATCTTGAAAATTATTGGTACCTTTCATGAAATATCAATACTTTAACCCCGAGTATCGATACTCAAGCAAAGGTATCAATACCAAATCTCTATTCTGACTTCCTGCACATTTCAAGCACAGATGTATTGATTTTTAAAACCCGATTATCGAAACCTCTGCTCCAGACCTAAAAAATGCAGCGTACATATGCAATTAATTCAATCCAAATGAGTTTCTAAGCATCATGCATCAACTACTTCAGCAAGTAATCATCCAATAGCCATATCAACAGTTCAAAATCACAAAATCACATCTGAGAAAGTAACGTCAAACCATTTTCATGTTCATGAAACCAAGCATACTACTAACATGTAATCCTTATAAACCAAATCAAAAAATAGCAAAATGTCCAGAAATCAACATGGCGCTAACAAGTCTACCAAATTCCTTTTTCCTAAAATGTAGATAAATGAAAAAAACACCTGCAGAATGACACAAAATTGGCTTGGATCACCTCTTGAAAAACCAAACCGCTCATACCGGTACGTAACTAATCTGCAATTGGTAAAGAAGGGAATGGGTGAGTTTAACAAGCTCAGTGAATGATTAGAATAACCACACCACAAATATTTTATCATGCATCCTCAAGACAACCATTTATAAGTATAAGTACAATAGTCTTATGTCTAGTGTCGTAAAGTACTTATCCATACATTATCTATTGGTTCATTTACACAGCATTTACATATTCATGCAACATATATCATGTAATACATATTTAATCAAGTATATATCACATTTCACACAAGTCACATATAACGATAAATTGGCACTTGAGGTATGAAACATAAAGTGAGCTCTATCATCACTCATTGAATACACGGATCTCCAACACATCACATAGACTCATAGAGTCAAACATGTCCTAAAAGTACAGCATATAGCTAACACTCTTCTTATTTCCCCTCATATATCCTATTGAATGGAGCTTAGCTCACATTCCCTTATCCCTTCATCATGTCCCAAGGCCTTAACAGCCAAAATCATTGTACATATAGGTAAGTACACATAATCCTATGGCATGCTAACTATATCCCATGGTTTCAAGATCACAAGGCCGAAATATCCAAAAAACAATCACATATCGTTTACCGATTATCCATGCATTAACACTACATGTTAGCATCTTTTGCAAAACACTCACTATTATATAACATATATATACCATGTATACATTTGCACTTTTCACAACAGTAACCATATCCACATATCACATATTTGAGCTTCTCATCATTACGCATAATTTCATAATCATATAAGCAAAAAACCACAAAACGAATATAGATACAAGAAAAATTGCACTCAGAACTTAGAGTAAGGCTTTAGGCTACTACTAAATTCCCGAACAACACATGACTCGTGTCTACGAGTAGCGATCCCAAACACTTACCATTTTATGCTTTTGCTAGAAAACCGAAAGCACAACTAACTTTTCCTTAACTTGTAGCAGGCTCTAATGAATCTGATGCTTCACACACAATAATCATACAATAAATATAGTCAAATAGCAACCAATGACTCACTTTAACCAACCAAAACACAAACCTAAGCTAAGTTCTCATGTAACCAAAGCCTTTAACATAACAAACTTTGAATTCAAATATCTCAGTCTATACTTAGTCTTTTCACCTAAAACCAATTCCATTCATCTTATATTTCACCTATGGCTAATTTTCAACCTTTAAACTACACAAAACTATGTAATTCATGGCATCAAATTCTTCGACATGTTTTAAAGCTATTTTAAAGAAATTCATTAAAATGTGAGAAATTATTAACGAAAATTCAAAGTAAGTTTTGAAACCTTCTAATCATGATAAAACAAGTTGAAAAATACTTTGAAACCATGTTTTTACTCAAAATCCCGAAATCCACCGTTATGTCCTAATTTTTGGCTTTTCCTTAAAACTTATTACTCAATGGCTAATAATTCAGTTTTAAGGACTAGATATCATGAAAAACTCATAAGGAATCAAAACATTACCGTTGACTAAAGAAAGTTGAATTTTTGACACAAACCCGAAAAAACCCAGTAACTTGATAATAGTGAAATTAATAGAGTTTTTGGGTGTTTTAAAAAGATTATATGGATGTTTAAGGCTTGGGTGTTGAGAGAAATCAAAAGCTTATAGTTTCGAAATCAAAATCGAGTGATTTAATGTTGGGAGAACAAGGGACGACAATTAAGGAGAGGAGAAGAAGAAACTAACGTGAATTTACTATTGGGAGGAAGAACTAGGTTCAATTTTAAAAATTGGCAAAACTGCAACATAAATTCTCACAATTTTGACTCTGTTACAAATTAGTTTTTTTCTTAAAATTGAAGGTTTCCAAAGCACATTTCCAAAAATTGATTTGATTTTTTAAAAACTATAATCGAGAACATTATCAATATACCATGTCGTGAATTTGTGAACACTCTAAGGTAGAAATTTCTAAAATACCCCTAAAACTCCTAGGCCCTATTTTAGGGTGTTACAAACTAATTTACTTATTATATTTTTGATTAGTATAATTGTTATTTGTTCCTATTTCATCTTATTCATTTCCCAAACATTTTCACTTCCCCCTTATTTACTTTATTTTAGCAAGCTCGTCACTAGTCGTGGGCACGATTGTTACCACGATAATAAATATGCTAACGAAAAAAGGCAAAATTAGAAAACCAATCCCTGTGGAATCGACCCTACTGCTTTATACAGCTAATTCGTATTATTTTGTCCTAGGAATTTTTATTTAGTGGTCCCTATCAAATTTTGGTTTTGTTTGGTGGTTTTGACGCCTATCATACACGGCTTGAGCATACAAGCCGTGTAACCTCTATTTCCAAAATTTCAAGGTTTTTCCATATTTTTCTATTTCATTTCAAATTAGTCCTTGATTGTCCCTAAACTATTTTTAAGGCCACGTAAGCTCCTTTTATGGTATGTAAATGTAATTACGCTATGAATGAAAATCTAAATTTGAATGTTGTTATTTAAATTAATAAAAAAATGGTTTAATGATGTTATTTGTTTTTATATGTGTTGTAATGCTCTGTAACCCTAATTAGGTGCCGAAAATGGATTAGAGGGTTACAAAAATAAAGTTTTTAACATAGTTTTTCGTTATTTTCGTATTTTCAGTTAATAAATAAAATGTCTCATTTTTGTCTATTTTTTTACCTAAATTTTCCAATTGTGCCATTAGAGACCCTAACAATGGATTAAGTGTCATAAGTTCAAAGGTCCAAACATGAGCGAAAACATCACCTAGAAGGGGGTATCATGACATCAAAGCGTAGAAGTCACAACATCTCCGACAGGCCAAATATGAAAAAGAAAAAAGGCATCTATAGTGATATCACGATACCGAACCCTGGATATCACGATATCCACCTAAAGCACCCTATTTTGGAAATTATCAACAATATCACGATATCCTACCTTAGGAATTGTAATATCCCTGTCGTGTGGGGACAAAAAATGACATCAAGAGAAAAGTTTGTCCACCCGAACCACCAATCAAAACCTAACATTTAAGGGCACTTTGGGAAACATTTTTGGGTCAGAAATAAGCTATTTAAAGTCACTATTGGCTGAGGAAAAAGGAGGTTGTAGTTTTAGCTTAAAGATCTCTTTAGTTCAAAGGTTTCTTTTATCTTTTAGTTTAGGTATAGGGTAGTTTTCTTCTCTACAGTTTTAAGGTTTTAGTTTATGTTTCTTTATTGTTTTATTTAGTTTCATAGTTGTTAGTTAAGTTAGTTTTTGTTGTAGCTTAGTTTTATTTACAAGTTAAAAACTTCAAAATTTCTTATAATCACTTTCAATCTTTGTTTAATGTTATAATAGTTTTCTTTAGTTTTAGTTATTAAAGACTTTACCTTTCATGTTTCTTGCTTCTTGCCTTGCTGCTAGTTGTTTATCTTTGTCTCGCTCCAAATATGTTAATCTGTTTCTGCAAATATCTTACACAAATATCTATCTGCTTGAATGGTTAAGTGTTCTAGGTGTGTATGGGAGGTCTTGGGTTCAAGTCCTACCATTAGCAAATTTTGTTATTTTTCTAATCCTAGCATTTCCCTTATTGAGTGGGCTTATATAAAGCTGTTTGTAAATCCTTATCAGAATAAGCTTGCTGGTTCGAGTGGTAAGGGAGTTGGTGTGTTAGGGTCCTGTCTTTGAATCCCAGCACTAGCATGGATGATATTTTTGCTCTGCAGACTGTTAGAGTTTCGGCGGAGTTGGGATTCTGAGGAAATGGTTTGTTAATGTGATAGTGGGGAGAAATTTGGTGGAATTGGGTGGTTTCATATTTTTTTCTTTTTTATATTTTCTCTCTAAAAAACTCCCAAATTTTTTACGTTCAATTTCTGTGTTCTGGAAAAATTCTTTTTGGTTTTCTTGCTTTTGAAATTCCATTTCAATTTTGTTATTCAATTTCAGTTTTTCAATTCTTCGGTGTCTTTGCGCGGTTTGGTAAGTATATGGGGTGTTTTCGAGTAGGTTCAGGAAATTATTTTAACTGTTCAATTCAATTCTTTTCTTTTCTTTTCGTTGATGATTTCAAGTTTTGGCAGTAGGGAATCGGGAAGAAAAGGGTTCTCCTCTAGCAGAATCATAATCAAAATCGTTCAAGGAGTTAGGGTAAGTGATGGTTGTTTGCATAGAACTATTGTTAGTTTTGTAGATTTGGTTTCATCATAAATTAAGACTGATTTTGAGTGTTGGTGTCGATTTTTAGCTTCTGGAGGGCTTGTGTTTGTAGTAGCATCAAAATTGTAATAGGTGTGTACCCGAAACGTAAAAAATTAAACTTCAACAAAAGTCAAAAAACTATTCTGTCGATGCCACATGGACATGTGGTTACCCGTGTGGGTGGCCGTATACGGGACACGACCATGTGATTGACGAGGGCGTGGCCTTGTGCTAGACTCGACCATGCGGTGATTTGAGTGTGGCTGTGTGGGCCACACGGGCATATAGATTTTGGGCTAAGCCGTGTAGGTTACATAAACAAGGCCAATTTGGGTATGTGGGCCCACACGAGCAACTCACATGGGTATATTGACCCATTTTTTTGAAATTTACCCTAGGATCGCACAGGTCGTTCCGATCAACTGTGGGCTTATCATAGGGTCAGTAAGGGCTAACCAAACCCTAAAACTATGTGATCTGATAGTCTAAAATTCTACTCTGAGTATGACACTGATATGCATGACTAATTATTTTGTTAAGTATATATATAGGACATCCGTACACGAGCATGATACGCATGATAGTACTGTATCTATTATTTCTGTATCTGTGATTGGGGTGAGTTTTGTATATGTGGAGGAAGTATTCTATATGGTAACCTTCGCCTATATTCTGGCAACATGGCTGCACAATATCTATAATGTGTCGCTTCAACACTATTTGGTGTGTAGGGATGGGTGGGTGTTTTTAACCCCATATGGTGTGATGGGATGGTCGAAGATGGTGTGTAGAGGATAGGGATAGGATTTTGTATATCTATACTGCTTATCTAATTCTGTTACCTATATCTAAAATGAACATAAGTCAGAATTTGTATCTAACTGTATATGAATGTACTGTATGTATTACATGTCTATTTCTGTTGGGTTACACATTGAGTTTGCGAAAACTCACATATGTTTATCTGTTCTGTTCAAGTAATCCACAAACTTAGAAGGGTCGGTGCAACGGAGGCTCAACGATGACCACTTGTTCGAGAACTATTTCACTTAGTAATTATGTTTCTATTTATAATTCTATTTTCATTCGAGAGTTTGTAATTTTTGGGACTCTTAAGACTATTGGTTTTGATTTTGGTTTTAGATACGCTTTGACTTTTTCATTGTGATGCATGACGAAAAACACGATTTTACAAAAACAAAGGTTTTTTCTGAAAACACGAACTGAATTTCTAAAATATAACGGTTTTAAGACTTCCACTGTAAATTTATGTTTTGTAAACAAATGAATTAAATAATTTTTTTTGAAAATAGATATAAACGAATGTGATTTGACGAAACAACTCCGTTTTCAAAACCCTACCTTCTAACATCTCCAAATTCAGTCATAATGTCTAGGCCGAGTTTGGGGTGTTACAATCTTTACTTTGCTTTTAGTTTTCTCCATTAAAAATCTAATCTTTTGTCTTTATTTTCTTGCATTTTATGCTTATGGATATCTTAGTTGTTTCTTTCATATTTTTTAGCTTTAATATGGTAATGGGTAACTAAACCCAAGGGGGTTGGCTGATGGAGATGTGGGTAAACTGATTTTTAGACAAAGGACTAAATCATAACAAATTGGACTAATTTGAATTAAACTTGGTGTTAGGGAGTCGAGTTTGGAAAATGCAGCGAAAAATATATTGAAGGAAAAACCAAAGTTTTAATTTTTTTTTTCCAAAATAAGAACTTCGTTGTAATATCTAAAGTAATAAACACTTAATCAAAACTGTAACTTTTTTATTCATTTAGGATGAACACTTCGACCGAGTAGTCTTCTCCGCTATCCTCAAGCTCATGTCTACAGAGTGTGGGCTCACTTTGAATAAAAAAATTCACAAAAATTACCAATGGAATAATTTCGTAATTTTTGTAAACTTTTGGGTCAAGTTGTAAATAAGAAAAATATCGCTAGAAACTTTCTGATATAATTTCTTCAGAGAATTTTCTCGTTATACCTTTCTATTGAATTCAAGTGTGTAAAATAATGAGCCAAGGCTCTCTTTAGATAGGGAGAGTTTAGAGAGTTCAACTATAATTAATCTTAATCACTTTAATATTAAATTAATATAATACTTATCAAGATAATTATTAGATTAAATTTAATATTAAGATAATCACTTTAATATTAAATTAATAAAATATTATTAAAATAAGAATTTAATTTAATTTAATATTAAATCTATTAAAATAATAATATTTTTGGAGTAGTTAATTTGAAATCAAATCCACTGGAAGAGTTCCAGTAGGAGTGTAATTCTTCCACTACTGAACCACCAAAGACTCACTGCCGCCGACCATTTGTTGGCCATCGGAATGTCGCTGGCACCTTGAGCTGGTTCGGTTGTTGTCAGTTTGATCCAGACTAATGACAGCTAGACCGGTCCGATCCAGCCACTGGTTGGACCGTCGACCCAATTTCACATATCAGGCCCTGTTCAATTAATTTTTGGGTCTTGATCTCAATTTTGGGCTCCCGAGCCCAATTTATAATTTCGGGTCCAATTTTCAAGTTTAATTACCCAGTCGGCCAATTGTCTAACTTGAAAATTAATTTTCAAAAATATTGTAACACCCATATCCCGTAACTGTCGCCGGAATAGGACGAGGTGTTACCGAAACTAGGAATCGGATCAGGACGGTAAAAATTTTGAACATTTCCTTGAATAAAGTCATTCATTTACTAAATTACTAGATGCAGACAAAGTCTGAATTAAAAACTTCTACAAGTAAGTTCCACAAGATACCATATTCGCATGACTTGTATACGAAGGTAGAAGTATCGTTCTACTC
The DNA here is from genome assembly GCA_020496765.1 of Gossypium stocksii. Taxonomy (NCBI): domain Eukaryota; kingdom Viridiplantae; phylum Streptophyta; class Magnoliopsida; order Malvales; family Malvaceae; genus Gossypium; species Gossypium stocksii. Next base: position 41,888,163 of record CM035623.1, read on the forward strand.
ATTGTCTATCCTATACATGCCATAAGCTAATTCCAATTACATATTGTTACCTTAATAGGAGGTAGTGTGACGAAGTGTTGACAATCCTCGAACTGGTAGTCAGAATCCACAATCTATAAAACAAAGGCACGAAACAATGAAGTAAGCTTTCATAAGCTTAGTATGTCTTTAAATGATACAATTAAATTTATTGAATTTAAAGACATAATTTCCTATTTAATTTGGTAATTAAAGAAAAATCGTTTGTTGAATGAATCTAATCACAACTACGCATACTTTACTCATCGTCTCATTTACTTAGAAATTTTATCACATAATTACTTCAATAAATAATTGACACAGTGTCCAATTGTAAAGGTACTCAGCCTCAAATCAAATTTCCCGGGGTTATATCCACTTCCGTGTTATTTTCATAAATGACCCAAAATATGCATAAGCACACAAATGCACAATATATATATTTATCAGTCACTTAACCTTAAGCTCAAACAACAAAGTAATTTGGCAACTTCACATACCTCTTCTCATCAATCGAGTATGGCTCAATCGCATAATAATCCGTACTCATTTCCATATATTTATACATTTTATCTCATTCTTATGACTCAATCCAGAGCAAATTTAAATATGAGTAAAGGATACATACCTGACCAATTTAAGGGATTCCATCATCATTAAGTTTCGATGACTGAAGGCACATATACCTAAATCTTATACCTTCAAATACATGGTTTCACAATTGAACATACTCAAATCCAATTCGATTCGTTCTTACCTCAAAAGACCAGTATCACATACCTGAGTTATTTAATGTATGCTACGAACTCCATTTGTCATCTTAATATAGGATCTTGAAATTCAGTGTACTTGGCCGACTAGGTACAAAACCCGACCCTAATCACCGGCTTTGAAGCTTACTAAGTCAATGCCCGCATAATTTCATACCATAGTCCATTCAGAAAATTTATCACAATTTATGAGATACACTGTAGCATTTATAAATCATAACATATTAACAGAATAATACTTCTATTCAAACTAACTCATAAATCACATGATTTATTTTCATTTTCGAAATGCCTGTTCGGCCGTGCCCCATATTCCATAAGTTATTCATTTTCATTTTATATACAAATATCAAGGCACATCTCACACATGTCTCATACTGGCCATTCGACACTATCACAAATACATATTTACACATTCAGTCTTAATACATATCATAGTCTCTTCCTTATCAAACAATTTAGTCAATCAGCTTGATACACATTATTATCTGTAGGACTCTTAACTTAATCTAATACATACTGTTAATCAAAAGAAACACATCTATTTATGTACCTTTCATTTCAAATCTCACACTCAAATAAGATCATTCTTGCTAGTAGCATCATTTGATAAAGAGACGAGACATGCTAAATTACTTAAAGCTTTTAGAAAAATCAACTCAATTACTTAGGAACTTACTTGTGCACATTATACACATTTAACACATTCGATAAGTAACACTTATTAGCCGTATATGCATGGCCACATTATCTTTATTTCATTTGCATAACATTTCTTCAATACTCAAAGTCCCATAAGTACGATATCTATCCGACTCAATGAAATTCGTTGATTAGACTTAAGTAGGATTAATTCCAAGCACTATATCCATACAAAAATTCAATCACCTTTCTTTCGTTTTACCTTCACAATTAGTAATCAATGGTTTATGCATAATATATTGCTCACATTCATTTCATTTCATCACATGATCTTAATAGCACCTTTGTCACTTACCATTAGGCCATATAAGAGTAACACAACACATCATCACTTGATCCATAAAGTTCGACTGATTTTATAGATTTTCGGGAATACTCAATTTACGAAATATATCAACTTATAATCGAACATTATTTATGTTTGATTACTTAAACTTACCTTAGATGTATTTGAACGGTTGTGGTTGGCTACTCAATTATTTCCTCTTTTCCCGTATCAGACCAAATTTTCAACCTCTGCCTAATTCACATACACACACAAACTCACATAGATTATCCTACTCTCCAATACATAATTTAACCCACATTGCCGAGTATGTTTCTCAAATTTCACATATATACTTAACAACTAACATAGCATTTACGTTTATTTTTAAATATATTTATAAACTAACAAGGCAGGTTCACTCATCAAATACATACATTTCCTCAATAATTTTCATCAAATCACATTCGGCATCTCTATTACCAAGAACATAATAGCCAATTTCTATTTATTTTCCAATTCAAAACTCTATTTATCAACTATTATTCCTCAATACGCAAAGCGTTAACACAACATCAAGGGAACATATTCATAGCCGAATAGGACATTTGTTTCTAACCATCAAGCTACAATAACCACAACTTGTCTAAGTAAGCTTAACATCTTCTAATTATAAGAATTCATCATCATAAAACTCACCTAATTCGCTTATGGCATCAAAGCTTCAAAGCTTCCACTCTTTTGCACAATCAAACCATGACCGAATGCTCTATGCATCTCAAACTTAAAATTCAATAATGGACCCCGAAGGAAATCTACATTCTAACTCAGATCCACAATTTCAAAGAAAAATTATAAGAATTGCATACCTTATTTAAGGCATAAGATGGCCGAAAGCTTTGGGGTGTTTTTCTCCTCTAGCTACGGCAATCACCTTCCAAGAATCTTAATTACAATTAGCTGAACCGTTTCTTATAATTCATATACACATTCGGCTAAAATCTCCATATCAATCTATTAATTCACAACAACAATCAAAACCAATTTCAACCGCTATAAAATATATCCAAGTGCTATTTAGCTACTTAATCGGTCATAAATTTTTCACTTAGTTCACATAAATCAATTTACAAGCTTTAGCTCATCTTTTGTTTTTATTTACTAAAATTACTAACCATCAACATCGACAAATATTTAATTCCTTCAATAAGAAGTCATTCGGCAAATTTTAGCTTCAATTCAAAAGCCAAAGACCAAGGCCGAATGCTCATACTTGGAAATTTAAGCCATGCCATACAATATTCACAAGCCAAGTTTATAACTCCACTACTCATGCATTTTGACTTCACATAACTCCTTAAACACTTCTAAGCTCATTTAAAACATAAAACACAAAGTCTATAAATATTCTATTATAGCCGAATCCTCCTATAGTACTAAAATCAACAAAAATCATATTATGGGTTATGTAAAAGACCTAAAAGGAAGCTCAAATTCATAATTTTCATAAAGAAATTCATGAATTTCCTACCTCAAATGAAGCCAAGAATTCTTGCCGAACCACCAAAGCTCCCCTTCTTCCATTTTCTACTTGAATCGGCCAAAAAGGAGAACATTTGCATGTTCCTCATTATTTTAAGTACTATTGTTACATATAATTATCTTTTTTTTCTTTTACCAAAATAACCCCATACCACAAGCATACAACCGTTTAAGTGTTTGGCCATTACCGTCCATGCAAGGTAAAATTGGTTTATTAACCAAACAAATCCCTCCTATTCAAAAATCCAAAACATTCGGCTATTTCAAAAATTGCCTAACACATTTTTAAGATTTCACAAACCAATCCTTTTTAACTAATAATAACTTAAAAATGAAATAAAACAAAAATGCATATATTATAAACACCATCATTATGGTCGGCCACTAAGAATAGAATTTGTCCAATTGACATGCAAGTCCCCATGTTAACACATCTAGCACTATTAAGCCACTTATAAATTCACCTATCACAATTTAAGATTTTATCACATGAGTCCTTTCTATTAGATTTACATCTAATCGTTAAAAATCAACGCACGAAATTTTCACATACTATTATCACATACGATAAATACAGGATATGACATCTAATCATTTTCGTGACTCGGTTTTGTGGTCCCGAAACCACTTTCCGACTAGGGCCAATTTAGGGCCGTCACAAATATCATATTAATTTTAATTAATTTTATTAATTTAATTTTACTTGATCTAAATTAATTTTCTCAAAAATCACTTAGATTTTCCAAATTAGTTTTTCAAGAAAATTCTTTAATCGAATTCCCTAGTTGAACAATTCTTACTATCGCCCAATTTAATTCCACTTTGAATAAATCGACTCAATTAAATTATTTTCAAAGTTGTAGAATTTTTTTCTGATTCAAATATAGTCCGATCGAGCTTTTGTTGAGCTAGAAAATGGATCAATCAAACATATACAATTAGGCTCTAGTAATTGCAATTATGTCCAAAAGAATCATTCCGATAATTTGTAATTACTTAATCATTAAGTCAGTATACTCTTTACGAAAGCAATCCATCAAACTATTTTGTCCAATAACCTCGTCATGTATGTGTTACCCTCATATGATATCCTTGATTCTTCTGAGTTAAATCTGTTCACTCAATACAATCCTATTTTATCTCATTGTCACCATTGTGTCCTTTTAATAATTAATATGATCACTGCCAACAAATGACTGTGATAAATTACTCGTTCAAGTACAAGTAACTCACGACCAGGTTCCATATTTATCAATCCATATAATGCCAATAAGAGGATATCAGTAACTCTTTAATTGAGTTATTAATTCCATTGTTGTTAGTAAAGTCATGCCATACACAAGTCATGTACCTACATATCGACTATTAGCTCAATCATCGTTAGAGCATAAGCCTCCACTTATATCAAAGTACATGAGTTACATATACATGGTCAGTGACTAATTCATGATTTAGGTAAATCACACCATGAACATCACAAGTGAATTAATTTACAAATGGATTCAAAATTAATTTATCTTGGGTCTAGTCAAATGTATCATTCTTTCCATGAATACATCTATATCTCTATTCGTGGAGTCAACTGTTCCGATAGCCAAGACTAGCCATCTCCTTAATAAGAATTGTAGACAACATAATAATCTTTCTAAGTATTTAAATCAAATGCTCATTTTGTTTCTTTTACAGGATTACGGACTCATTTAGATTATCTACCGAAGTAAGTCATCTTTCTCGCAATGTAAACATTCTTATAATGCCACTTATCATTAGTTTAAACTTAGAAAATTAATGAGTTAATATTTGTTTGTCACAATTTCACTATTCATACAAAATATGAAAGAGAAAAATACAAAAGACATAATAGTAAAATATGAAATTAACTTTATTTATTTACTCATCATTCAAATAAATAAAAAAAACAATTACATGTTTACTACAATATGTGCACATTTCTCAACACTTAGGGAGTGATGCCCCAAAGGGAATATCAAGATAAAGTGAGACTGGAAGGTTATCTTGTCTCACACCCGTTTGTTAGTCTATGATTAACCGGCGAAACTGGAAGATAGACTAGACCTAATTCGTCTAAGTTGGTAAAATTGAGATCGGAAGATAAAACAAAGTCACTTAGTAATTTAAGTGATTTAAGTCCTTTGTTCAAGGATCGGTGAACCACATCGAAATCAACCAACCACCGTTACTTATTTGTTGGATTGCCCTTCAGTTTTACATTCCTTGAAATTTAGTCTTTAAGATAGTTAATTTAAAAATGTGTTAAAAATCTCTGTTTATACTTTGTCATACTATAGCTATTGGTGAGTAGCTAGTTAGACTCCTTTCTTGCATGTATTTTTAATAGAAATCATTAAATCGCCAACTCTATTGTGTTCGATCCTTGGAATACTCCGGTGTTTCATTGGTAACACTACAAATATTACAATTGACATGCACGCTTGCAGTAAAATCAGACTTTAAAAATTATTATATAAATTCAGTGTTTTAATTCGCACGCATGCAGCCGATCAATTATCAAGTAATACTTAAGTAAAAAGAGTATCATCTTCACAGGGACTATATTGATAATCAACAATTGTGAAATTAATATTAACCAAGTTGGTTATAAAAATAAAATATTTGAAAGTGATGGATGTTTTAATTAACTTAAATTAACAACTAATATGCAAATGAGAATGAAATAAAATACGATGAAATGGTGAAACAGTAATTCACAAGATTTAACAACAATGACATGAATAAGCTAAAACTATTACAACTCTTGATTTAATTCATTCACAATTATGCTTAACAAATTTTTCAAAAAAATTCCATAGCAACTCAACTATTTATTAACTTGGAACCTAAATTTTATAAGCTTCTGTCAAAGTCTCATGTTTCTCACTTAGAAAAACTTGCATATGTCTTTGTCAAAATTTAACTAAAGATTATATTTTAAGTCGTCATTCCTTAGAATTTAGGCAAAGTAATAGGGACATGTATGTTTGAAATAATTTAATTACATAAATCTAAAGTTATGCAAGGTAACAGGGTTCTTTTGAATTATTACAAACCTTTAACCTATTTTTGTCAAATATAGATTAAACATGCATCTTCCAATTATTGTGTCCATTAATTACCATCTGATTCTGATTAAGCAATTGATTTTAATGCATTCAAACATATTTTAATGCATGAATAACATAGTTTATTTTAATTGAAAGCATAAATAATTGAAAGCATAAATAATTGAGGCACAGAACATTATAAACATAATCTAAGCTTATTAAATCAAAAGATCACAATCATTCTAGCCGAAACGGATTAAGTTATCATCATTAAATGGACAATAATCAAATAATTTGCAAGCATGTTTTCAAACTTAGAACAATTTAAAGAGAAAGGAAGAAATTACTCTTAGGAGATTTCAATGATTCTTCGAAAATTGTCCGTGGTGGTTTCCTCCTAACCCCGTTGTTGCTCCGATGCAAACTACTCCTCAAGGTCGTCGACCATGCGATCTTCAACTCAATAATTGCTTACTAGGTGAACTCTCAAAGAGAGAATGGAGAAGATGAGAGAAAATAGAAGGCTTAGGCGTGGGAGAGAAGGGAGAATGAAGATGTTGAGAGAAGAATGAATGGTGAGTGACTGAGGGGTGGTATTTATACATGAGAGAAGGCTTGAAAGTTTGCTCAAAATAGCATGAACATCCCTTGAAAGTCTCTCATGCATGGCCGGCCATAATTTGTGGAAAGAAAAGTTTGTTTTTACTTGATTTTAACTTGATTCTTGCTTGATTGAAGGAAAAGGGTTGGACGACAACCATGGGATTTTGTTCAGGCTATTTTGTAATTTTTAAACATGTAGAGACCTTTAATTAATTGTTCCAAAGCTAGTTGGGCTGCTCATTGCTGAATTTAGACTATTTTTCCCTTAATGGATGATTTGGGCTTTGATGTAAATAGCAGACTTGTTCCTTTCATCAACCCACTTCCAAGCTGGGTTAGAATTAATTCCTTGAGTCCAATACTCAGGCTTTGTCATCCCATGCTGATTAATATTCAACTCATGTCTATGCGTCGTCCATAATGGCTTCAAATATCCAACACATCAGTGTACCAAGTTGCAACAAATTTACCACAAAATTATGTATATCCCAAAATGTAGCAACATAAAGTAAAATTATGTAAGATTAGCATTTAATTACTTAAAATTACAATCTTACTTTAATTATGTCCAATTTCTCAATATGTACTAAAATGCACAATTTGCTATCAAAATGCTTGAAAATTGCATTAATTCTTAGTTAAAAGATGCTTAGAAAATCTATATAATTTAGAGTTATTAGCCACCCTCTTCTCTCACACTTAGCGTGAGATTATATTTTCTATTTAAATAATATTATTTGTCAATGGCTTATTCAACTAGGAGTCTTGTACTTCCATCTATGAATAAAGAGCATCGGTTGACCTGAAAATACTTCATACATTGTTCATGCATCATTATTTTTCCCTCAGCAACTTATTTCTAAGAATAAATTCTGTTTTCTGGAAATTACGAGTTTTACCGGTTTACAGAGAGAAGTTATTTTCTTATTGAAAGTAAGTAAATTGTTTTTTTTTTTGTGTGTGTGTGTGTGTATGTGTTTTTTAGTCATGTTGCTTGACCCTTCGATGAATGAAGTTCTTGATTGAAGATTCATGGATGAAAAAAATGATAAAGCAAGGTAGAAATTGAAAATTGGAGAGCAGCCACAAGAGTGTCAACTCAGGCTAGGAAGCCACGACACCCTGAGCATTTTAGTTTTGTTTTTACGGAGCCCATTTCTATCTACACCATCTTTTACCCCTGAAAACCAATGTAAAATACAACATATCCATAGTTTGAGAGAGAGAGAGAGAGACGTCTATAGATAAGTGTTTAGAGTAAAAACTATACTCTGTCTTTTCATGCATTTTCCTTCTTCATAACCCAAAAACCATTCTCTTCTATATTTCTTTTGTTATTGCTTGAATTTGCTTATGAATTTCAATCAACTTTTAAATTTACTATTTAAAAGACATTGCGTTTTATTGGAATACAATTTGTTTTTCTATTTAAAAAACTACTCATTTATCAAGTCATTCTCGTATGTTTGTCTCAGGTAGATTTTCCCTCTCCCAAGTAAACCACCTTCCTGAAAAACCCAAGTCATTTAGATGACATTCCTCTAGCATTTTTCGAAACAAATCCATCCTTCTCTCTTCTCTTGGTAAGCCTCCATGTTTCTCGCAGCCATACATAATTTCATTGAAGTCCCCACAAACAAACCAAGGGATATCTTCCTCGTGACTTAGAGTTTTCAACACAGCCCAAGAGTCTTCTCTATCTCGAGCATAAGGGGTACCATAAAACCCCGTAAGACACTCAGGTCAATACGTAAATTTTGCGAGAGTATAGAAATAGCTCAGGTCAATACGTAAATTTTGACAAATCAACAGTCTTTTTTAGCAGTAATATATCTGAAGAAGTCAGGCAGATGGTGGTCACCCAATTGGGAATTCGTAGCTTTAATGAATTTGAAAGGTATTTAGAACTGCCAAGTTTAGTTGGGAGAAGGAAAAAAGAATCTTTTCAAGCTTTGAAAGACAGAATAAAACAACGGATTGATAATTGGAGTACGAGATTATTATCCCAGGGAGGAAAAGAGATATTTATTAAAGCCATTTTACAAGCAATATCGACTTACTCCATGGCTTGTTTTCTACTACCAAAGACATTATGTGATGAAATGGATGGCATAGTTGCCAAATATTGGTGGCAAAAGGGACGTGAGAGGAGAGGACTTCATTAGTGGTCTTGGAGAAATATGTGTTCTTTAAAAGAAGTTGGAGGTATGGGTTTTCGAAATTTTAGCCAATTTAATATTGTACTTTTAGCTAAGCAGGGTTGGCGCCTCATTAATAATTCGAGTTCCTTATTAGCTAAAGTTTTAAAGGCCAAATATTATCCATAATCAAATTTTTTTTGAATGCACAGTTGGGTTGGTTACCATCATATACCTGGAAGAGCATCTGGGCAGCTTGAAGGCTTATTCAGGACGGGCTGTGTTGGAGAGTCGGACGAGGGATCGAGATTGATGTATGGACTGATTGTTGGATTACTGGGTGTGGAGCCATTGGTGGGCAAGGTAGAGAGACAAACAGTGAAGTATCATTAGTTTCGGATTTAATCAATAGAACCAGTAGAACTTGGATGAGAGAGCTAATCAACAACACCTTTCAGCCGAACATAGCGCAGAAAATTCTGAAGATTCCCTTAGTAGATACAAAGCATGTTGATATTCAGGTATGGAGAGAGGAGCCTTCAGGGGAGTTCTCAGTCCGAAGCGCCTATAAACTATTACATAATGCGAGCTTGAATCCTAATACTTATCTTTTACAGCTCGAAACAAGAAATTTCTATAAGAAATTATGGGATTTATAGTTACCAGGTAAAATAAAGATACTGGTCTGGCGAATTTCCTGGAACTATATTCCTTCACTAGTAAATCTAATATCTAAAAAAGTAACAGAGAATGCTTGGTGTCCTCAGTGCAGACTTGAAAAGGAAGACAGTGTCATCTTTTGTTTTTGTCCTGCAATCAGTGAAATATGGAACCTCATCAATCTCTCGTGGACTAAAATTTATGGTAATCAAAGTTTATGGGAATAGCTAACATGGGTTTTTGAAAGGGGTACAATAGAGCAATGTCGGTTCTTTTGCTGTGCGCTATGGTGCATATGAAGCTCCCGAAATCAGTTAGTACATGAAAAGAAGATTACACCAGTTAGGGATTTAGCAAGGAAAGTAAGCAGTTACATAGCAGAACTGGATGGGATCCGAATAAAAACACCCACCTTTTCTACCAAAAGGGCACTTAGTTTTACTGGGGTGATGGAGGGCATCATAGCTCAGTTTGACACAGCTTTTGACCGAAGAAATGCTAGATCTGCCTCAGGGATAGTCATTCGAGACCAGATGAGAGATTTAAAAGCCTCAAGGACAGTTATACATGAGGATATTTCCACCCTGTTCGTAGCAGAAGCCCTCGCAGGATTAGATGCCATGAAATTAGTAATAGAAATGGGGTTAACAAAAGTAACGATAGAAGTGTAACACCCTTACCCGAAACCGTCATCGAAATCAAGTAGAAGGCATTACCAAACTTACCGGACTACAAACTCTAATTTTTAGCCAAATTATTATAAATTTATCTTATTGAGGGTTTTCTAAATCAATACGGACATCTCGGATGATTAGGATTCAAATCCTATCACATCGGAAACCCGAAAAATTTTTCTCTTTCAAAATAACGTCACACGCCCATGTAACATACAGCACGGCCGTGTGATAAGGCCGTGTGGCCTTCACACGCCCATGTCCAGAGACCGTGGTCGAATCTATCAAATTTTCCACGGTCACCCTACACGGTCATTTGGGGGCCGTGTACTCCACACGGTCGTGTCTCTAGCCCGTGTGGTACTCAAAATTCAATTTAAAGTGCAAGGGAGGCACGGTCCAGGGACACACCCGTGGGGTCAGACCGTGTGTCACCCACGGCCTAGGCACGCCCGTGCCATGAGACCGTAGAGCATTTTGCCAAATTCTACACGGTCATGACACACGTCCGTATGTCCTGCTGTGCAGGCCGTGTTAGGCTATATGCCGAGCCTTGGCCCTTCCAAACCCAACAAACATCCATACCATTCAAATTCAACCAAAATAAGGCATTTACCCACAAGAACTATATTTACAAATACCATTTACAAGGCAATTATCATTTACACACATACTTGATAGGCTTATAAAAGAATATCTATGCTAAGACTAGCCACCTATACATGCCAAAAATCAAAATACAAACTATGTTTTCAAATACCAAGATGGCTTGATAGTGTAAGACGAGCTTCCTTCGATCACCAATCCAAGTTGTAATGTGCTAGGTAATCTAAAAGAAGGGCAAGGAAGAGAAGTAAGCTCCAAGTAGCTTAGTAAGACATAAGTAATTTAAAAGCAGATGCACATTATCTAATTAAGGCAATTGATTTCCACATAATACAAATGCAACATTCATGAACTTACTCATTACATACTCTTACCACATTGTTCAATTATAGATATTCCATGCACATATCCTATTCAATTTTATTACCCTGCACCATAGCTGCGCACATTAACGTTAATTTTTTCCCGTTGAACTTTCAGAAAAGAAAAAGGATATGCAGAGATTGGCATCAAGTGCCTCACAATAATATGGCTGAAGCCACCACAATACGTAGCTGAAACTACCACAATATGTAGTTGAAGCTACCACAATATGTAGCCGAAGCTACTACAATCAATAAATCGCAAATGTAATCCATGGATCTGCTCACAGAAGCTGACAGGTGACTGCAACACATGCTAGTACACCCAGCACCCGGGATATTGAAGCGGAACCCTCAAGTGACATGTCACCCATATCCAAAATTAATCTTACAGTTCAAACGGGATTTTCCATAATATACAAATTATGCAATTATTCAATTCAACATTTATATTCATACATTTTCACATGTAATTTATCAAATAATTAACGATAATGCAAGTGCATGATAATTTACTCATGACTTACCTCGATTACAAAACGACTAGCTCGTACTAATTTACTATCTTTTCCTTTCCACGATTTTGATCACCCTCTCTTCTTTCTTGATCTAAATAAATGCATTTAACACATTTTATCAATATTCTATCCAAACACATTCATAAAACGGACTCTTGGGCAAAAAGACCATTTTGCCCCTAGTCTCGAAAATTCAATTCCACTTCATTTTCTTGCATTTTAGACTCAATTAAACCTTTTTACCAATAAAACAATCCAAGAATCACTCACATTCACATACTTATGAACAAACTTTTCTCTTTTCTCATTTTAGTCCCTTAGGGACGTTTTTATCAAAAACTACTTGTAAAAACACATAATTAATACATTAATAACTCATTTACTACCAAAACTCATCAAATAACAGATTTCTCTAAAATGGGGAATTTTCAAACCCTAATTTCTTCTCAAATAAATGGTAAAATCATGAAATTCAAGCCTCAAGGAACTCAAAAATACGAAAATAATTGAAAACGAGGTTGAAATGCACTTACAAATTGCTTGAAAAAGTCCAAAGCTCTCTTGGCTATGGAGGAGGAAATTTCGGCAGAAAAATTGGGGAAGAAGATGAACATTTTCATCTTTTTCTCATCTTTTATGATAATTTTTACAAAGTGGACAAAAATGCCCCTAGCCTTGTTTCTCAAAAACTTTTCTAGAAATGCCCTTTTGTGTCCAGACTACTAACTCATGGCATAATTACATCATAAGCACTCCTATATTCATATCACATTTCAATCAAGTCCCCATTTCATCTAATACTCATATTTTTCACTATTTGCAATTTAATCCAAAATTTTTAATTAATCACAAAAGCAATAAATTTCTAAACGATTTTCTCACAGAACTCAATCAATAAAAAAATGCGATACAAAATTCACAAAATTAACTTATTTCATCTCGGATTTGTGGTTGCGAAACCACTAGTCTGATTAGGCCCTATTTTGGGCTGTCACAAGAAGGGGATTCGAAAACAGTCATTCTAAAATGCCAAAGGACAGAAATGGATAAATCGGTTCTTGGAGCGATTATTTATGACATACAGAACAAGAAATCTGATGTAGAAGAAGTTACTTTCAAGTTTATCCATAGAACGAAGAACATTCAAGCCCACAATCTAGCAAAAGCAGCGTTAGTGAAAAGGGATGACTCATACCTGGGAGGGGAAACAATGATCCACAGTGTAGCAGAACCAGAGGGGAGATGGAGAGAACCTCTGGATTGAAGATGAAAGGACAAGGAGTAGGGAGCAGTTTAGGATAGCAAGGTTTGGATATCTTTTGGAATGGCTATTCATTAATGCGTGGCTGTTGGGAAGTGAAAGGACGAGCAAAATATTAAATGGCCAGGCTGGCTGATGTGACTGGGAGTTTTTCTTTGATTTCATTTTGTTTTCCATATATTTATTTTATTTTTTTTACTGTCTATCATTCTTTGTTTTTTAAGTTATGGGCTAGGTAATAGGTACGTTCATTTCTTTGTTTTTGTTTTGCTCATATGGGCAGACAGATTTGAGCCCAAATGTTTATTTGGGTATTGTTTTATTATTCTATTATAAGCCCAGTCATATTATTCAAAAAAAAACTACTCATTTTTGTTTGGAGTTTATCTGAATTAATTCTTTCAAGTAATTAAAATATCATAGGTTAATGATTAGTAATTGAAATAAGAAATTAAGTAGTTTAAATCTTGATAAGATTATATCAATCATAATACAGTGTACTCTAGCGGTCAACCAAACTTTTTTTAGCATAGTAAACTCTATTTGAATTTTGAAAATGTATTTTTATTTTCTTTTTAAAATATAATATTTATTTCCTATTTTTATCAAATTTGAGAAATTTATGAACCGTTAGTCAAACACCTAAAGGTATAAAGTTAGTAGGGTTATAAAATTTTTACGTAGTTTTGCTAAAACAAAATTTAAAAAAATTTGTAACATCCCAAAATAGGGCCTAATCGGAATAGTGGTTTCGTAACCACAAATCCGAGATAGAAATAATTATTTTATAATTATTTTGAGGTCTATATTATGATTGCATGATGGTGTGAAAATTTCTTGAAGAAATTCTATGCGTAAAGTGCTTAATTTAAAATTAGAGACTAAATCGAATAAGTTGCAAAACTTGCATTCTAGAAGTTTCTAGTATGAAACTGTTTTGAAATATTAATTAGGAGGTTTTAAATAGTAATTTGGCCAATTTTAAGTTGATGGACAAAATTTAGACATGGAAGGAATTTTTGAAAGTTTAGTAAGGAGGGGCATTTTGGTCATTTGGATATTAACATGAAATAAAAAGGGAAAAATAGCACAAAATTGATCATCTTCTTCATTACCACGAAATTTCAAGGGTTCTCCATAGCTAGGGTTTGTTTCAAACTTCCAAGCTCCATAGTAAGTGATTCCAAGCCCCGTTTTTAATGCTCTTTACGTTTTCGTAGTCCCGGTAGCTCGATAAAGCTTATGTTAGCAATATTTTAAGTTAGGGTTCATATTTGGAAAAATACACATAGGTGAAATTTGTGTATTTTGATGTTTTATGATAGAATATGAGGTTTTAAATTATGCTAGACAACTTAAGCTACTCGGTTTTAGGTAAAAAACGAGTAAAAGGGCTTAATTGGTAAAAATACCTATTGTACATAAGTGTATGTTATAGTAGGAATTTGAAGATGATGTTGGTAAATAAATGATTAGCATGTCTTAAAATACAAGAATTTGTGATAAGTTTTGATTTCCAAGTCTTGGGGCAAAAGTGTAAATATGCAAAAATTTAGGAGCAAAAATGTAATTTTGCCAAAGTTTGAGTAAAGGGCTGTTTTGATAAATGTTGATATTAAATAAGTTAAATTTGCTATTATAGATCAAGAAGAACGAAATTCGGGAGTAGATCGGGGAAAAGAAAAAGTAAAGGACTAAATTGTAAAGTTTAGTCACATTTGGTATCGAGGTAAGTTTACGGTAAATAAATGCAATATTCTGTCATTTTACATTACTATTGTCATTTTCCAGCTTTTATATATTCATTTTATGAAAATAATCAAGTTGAATATAAGGTGATATGATAGAGAAAAGTAGTAGAAAGTCCCGATTGAACCTTAGGAATGTTAGGATACGAAATGTCATGACATTAGGGGTCGACAGGACAGGACAGGACAGAAATGAGCCATGTAAGTCCGTACTAGATATACGGCTTTGGAGACAGGATTGAGCCATGTAAGTCCATATTAGATATATGGCATTGGGGACAGGAATAATTCATGTAAGTCCATGTCAAAGACATGGCATTGGCAGGATATTGTTAGACAGGAACGACCCTAGTATCCTTAGTATTCCGAGTGGTTCAACGGGCCATTATTCAAGTAAATGTACAGTGAATTATCAGCAAAGGGAAGGTAGATTGTAATCATGAATAATGAAAGGTCAGGTAAGAAAGAAGGTAACTGAAGAAGAAGAAGGTAGAAAATGAGATGTAAAGAAAGCTTATAATGCTAATTGATAGTTTGCATACTTATCCCATATGATGAATGTTGTAATTTATTTGCTTGTAAACTTACTAAGCCTAGTGCTTACCCTCTTTATTTCTTTCTTCTTATAGTTCTTACCAAGCCACTCGGGATCAAAGGAAACGTCAGAGATCCGATCACACTATCGAGGAATCCTATCGGTATAGTTAGACGTTTCTTTTCGTGTATGGCATGTATAGGGACTTGGCTTCTTTTGATATGGATGTCTTATGACATGTTCAATGAATGAGATGTAAATACTTGATAGTGAATAGCTAATGAAATGGCTAATGATATACAAGTATGATAGTATGTATGCTTGAGTGATAACTGTCACATGGAAATTAAGGAAAAATATGAAAGTAGCTTAAAAACAGAACATTGTAACAGCAGTGACGTGAGTTTGAAAAATCACTAAAAATAATAGAAACATGGTTTGATGGTGAATAATATATGAAATTAAATCTTATTGTGTCTATTTTCATATGGAACAAACAAAACAGGTAAAGGTATTGCATTTTATGAGATATCTGAGTTTTAGTAAAACAGGGCCAGAGCGATTTCTGGATCCCCTGTTCCAACTTTGGAAATTCACCATAAATTTTACAAAAATAATTAGGAGGATTATTTTATATGTTCAGAATTCTTATTGAGTTTAGTTTTAAGAGAAACAAACGGTATAGTCATATGAATTTTTTACAGGGAGAAAAGTGGTTCGTAATAAGTAAAGGTCAGTGCAGTTAAGTTCTGAAACAGGGGCAACTTTAACTAATAAACTATACTAATCGGCCCAGCCAAAAATTCTAGAAAAAAAATTAGCAGATAGATACATAAGTCTAGATTCAGGGAAAATTTACGGATCTTGATTTCGAGTTTCGTAACTCGAGATATGATTTTTCAAGCGATCATGACGCAGATAAACTGCTTATTCCGAAAATCAAAATAGATAATGTAAATTTGTTTAAAATGGTAAATTATGTGTAGTAACACCTCAAGCTTGACTCCGGCGACGGTCTTGGGCGTGGGGGCGTTACAAAAATAATAAAATTTTTCGCTAAATCCTAACGTTGATTATAAAAAGATATTCTTTTATAGTGCATACATTGATTATAAAAAGATATTCTTTTATAGTGCATACAACTACCATTAGATTTCTTATTAGTTTGGTAGGTCATGAAAGACTTGGCACCCATCTTATAATTATTGTTACAACCTTTATATGAATCACTATATAGAAGAAGTTTATATTAAAATTCTTGAAGGATTTAAAATGCAGAAAGCATATAGAAATTTCTAAGAAATTGTTTGATACGTTTACGTAAATATTTATTGAATTGATTGAACATATCTATTATTATAGAAGAATCATGATCAAAATTTGTTATGATTATTGTTGGAACTTTTGGAGAGATCAAAATATATTTCCCCAAAATTCTTTCTCACTCATGGCTTTCAGAAAAACGATGATATAAATGTTTAGCAAATCCATTCAAGTGATCATGTAAAAAGCTAGTAATCAACATTGAATATGTAGAATATGAGATATCATTTTATATTTTCATGAAAAGGATTAAATACGCAGTGTACTCTTTTTCCCTTAACTGAGATTTTGTCCCACTAAGTTTTACAAGTAAGGTTTTTATGAGAACATGTTATGCGTATTATAGATATGTGTATTATTTTTCCTTCACTAATAATTTTGGGGTTTTTATCTTAGTAAGGTTTTGACGAGGCGTATTATCTATTAAGGGATATCCAAGGGTAAGCGTTACAAATACGTTATTATTATAAGGGTTAATATATACAAAGATACGTGAACTTGTCAATTTATAACTACTTGATACCTAAAGTTTTTTTGGACCTAATTGATACCTGAACTTAAAAACTGTAAACCAACTTGATACATTTTTTAGGTAATTGACTAACACTGTTAAAATACGCTGACGTGCCATTGACAACCAACAGAATGGTGACATATGGCAAAAAATTAAAAAAAAATTTATAATTTTTTTTTTGTGTGAGACTAGCACATGTCACCATGTTATTAGTCATCAAAGTCACGTTAGCATATTTTAATAGTGTTATTCAAATACCTAAAAAAAAATACTAATTTGGCTTATGATTTTCAAATTTAGATATCAATCCAAAAAAATTTTAATACCAAATAAATATAAATTGTCAAATTCAAGTACCTCAATATATATTAACTCTTATTATAATGTAAATGTTAATTAGAATAAAAATTTATTATTAAGAGAGAAGAATTTTATTTTATTCATATAAATATAAACTTTAAAAAAGCTTTTTAAAGACACTCTCTTTTGTTATATTTTTCTTGTTATTTCTATTTTTTATTCTTTATTTACTAATAAGTTTTACATTTATATGAACTTGAATTAGTCAATTCAATAATTAAATTAAAAAAAAAATTGGTCGAAGACAATGGCCGGCATCCATTACGAAACCAAACTGTTCACGGTCCAAGACGTAGACATAGGTGATCAATCCAGAGCCGAAGTGGTCGTCTGAAATTAATACAACCCTTCCCAAAGACCAGCAGAACTAAACAAATGCAAACAGAAAAACAAAACGATGAAAACCAGAAAAATGTTTGCATCAGAAAACTACCATCCATCGAGTTACCCCGATCAAGCAAAGCGATGGTGGTCCTGAGCCACCGCCTCCATGACATCTGACGGGCCGCCTTCCACCCCGAAACAATCCGATGCTTCCATCAGACCATGAAACAACTTTGTTTTTACATATTTTCATTTTTATTTTTTAATATTCAACCAAACACAATTTTTTAATACTCTTCTTAAAAAAAATATTGAAACCAAAAATTGAGTCTTAGTCTTCACTTTTTCTTATCAAATCAAATTTGATCCCGTTTGAATTCGGATTACTTTTTCTTCTTCTTCTTTTCTTGACTGAGTCGAATGGTTTACTCTCCTATCTTATTATTTGCAAATGATTGAGAAATTTAAAACCAGTCTAGTCTAGATGTTCTGAGCCTATTTCAACACCCAAAGCATCCAGCATGGGAGTTCAGATCATGTAATGTTACCTGTGACTGGAATGAAACGAGTGCCAAAATGATTGAAATAAATAAAATTCAACTAGGAATTTTATCAATGGCCACTAAGTGCACCAGAGATTAAAGCAATAAACACAACTTTCTCTAACATAATTGTGAGAAATCACAAGAAAGCAACATAAATAACTCATCACATGGCAACTCTTCACTTGGCATTTCTATTTACTTTGAGATACGGCATGGCGCCAATCACGTTGTCATAGTCACTCCGACTAACAGCGTGCTGCAGACGGAAATTGACACAAATACACCATAAGAAACGTTTAAACTTATGCATCAAATAAAAGTATTTCATTTGAGATTATATCAGCAACTTGAACAGTCTGTTTGACCAAATATTGGTAATGGATCAATCTCTATTATATTCCAAGCATCTTGATTAAAAGAAACACCAAATGGAAAATTCGTGACCCCAAACTGGGCATCTGAAGTAAGAAATTCTCAATATTAGTCAAGTAAATTTTCAATATATTTCACTATGACCTGATTTTGTTCATACATTGAGGTTTGTTTATGCTCAGAGAAGAAAGAAAGAGAGATTTAATTTACAATATCTTACAAGATCTGCAACCTAGATGTTCTTATCTGAGTTACAGTGGAAATACAAACCGATCATACCTGAAGCTATGAACTATTTAACTAAGCATTTAGACAGAACAAAGCTCTGGTAATGATAATGATATATATTAGCTGTACTCAATTTGCATTTTTTATGAATAGTCTAAGTTAGTTTAACATGGACGCTTTCCAGTTTCTTCCTCTCATCCACCGAGCTTACCATACAATGGGTAAGATAACGACACTATGATTTCACCTAGAAATACAGTAACTGAAAATAGAAAAATTCGATTTAAGATATTTGGTTCAACATCTCCAACTCTTATCTTTATATGACTTCCTACGAAGAAAAAACAAATCATGGTATCAACCGATAGCAACTGGGCATTTAAGCAAGCCTTTACACTTCTGGTGGTGCAACATGTTACTTTCAAATACCCTTTGATAAATTATATGCTTTCTCACTCTGCCAACTTATCAGAAAAACAAGTTTAATCTGCATTGAATCCTACCATACTCACCAAACTAAGGTAACAAAAAAAAAATCATGAGTCCACCCATCAAAACCTCCTAAAGAGCAACCTGACTTTGCTATACCCCAACAAGAACATAGGCTCATTATTTCTAATATAGATGCTCTCTAAGACACATTTGACTCTTTTCTTAATACAAGATGAAAAATGGACCTAGGATAGCAGACAGCATATAGCCTAAATGGGGTAGCAATTAAAACAACCATTCCTTCAGGAATATTTGCTCTCTCTGGATAACTTAGAAACTAAAAGAAAGTAATTTGAAGCCTGTCTGATTGAAAATCTTGAAATGCCAAGGCAGAGAACATCTACATATCCAAACCACACTGGTAAACTGTATTAGAGCCAAGAGATAGAATAGCAGGACTAATTCCTATTCAAGTTGGAGAAACCAGAAGAAGGGGAAGATCCACCAAAACTTGGGAGATGTTTTTTTTTTAAAAAAAAGTGACCCTCATTCTATGACTTTCAAAAGTAAAAACAATAATTATTCAGTTTCCTTAACGAATTTTCTCATTGCAATGTCTTATTTGCTTTCTTAAAGCCCACCAACCAGTCCTTGCAGTTTAAGTTTTATTTGTTTGACACAAGATAACAGTCATGATAAGGAGCTTCGAATTAAGAAATTAAAAGTATAAGCTACAAATTCATATCCCCCAGTTGCTTATCCCTTCCTATGCAAGAACCAAAACGCAGCATTAATTTGGAGGAATTAGCAGTCAGGCTATCTAAAAGATAAAAGGATTTTAATAATTAATAATAATAATAACAAAGTAGAATCTGAGGCGAAAGGGGGAAAAAAGACTGACCATTTTCGAGAGGCGCAATTTACGCTTGGTGTTCTTCTTAGCCAACAAATGCTGCTTCCCAGCTCTCCTTCTTACTATTTTCCCTCGTCCTGTCACCCGGAATCGCTTTGCTGAAGCCTAATAAACCATATATATGACAACATCGTATCCATTAGAAAAGCAAAGCAAATAACTAAATCTATTCATAAAATTTCTTAAATTTGCTGAAGTCTAAAAATGTGGATTCTTTTGGCACAAGTTCTACTGAATATGGCAACCAAATTCACTTGGAAGCAAAGAGAAGAAAGAGAGAAGTACCTTGTGGGTTTTCATTTTGTAGCCTTTAGCCGCAAAGACAGTGGGGGATTGGAGTGTTTGGGGGGCAGGGGCGAAAGCGGGAAGGGCCTTGGAAGCAAAGGAAGGGAAAGCAGAGATAGTTTGAGAGGAACTGAGTTTCAAGGCTTTGCCCACCTTGTTGAATTGAGGGAGTTGGAGCGAGCCACGAGGGAGTCGAGTGGATGGGGAGGGATGGGGAATGGGTAAAGTAAGAGAAAGAGGGGTTAAATTGAGAGAAGAAGCCATTGATGAAGACTGAAATGAATGTGTTGAAGCTAAGGACGTTACCATTGTCTGTGGGAAAGTAGTAGATTAGGATAGAACCGCAGAAAACTGCCGTCTCAGACGTTGCGTCCTCATGGATTGTCATGCTGCTGCGGAATATTCGCCATTTGTTTGTGGCCTTAGGTTTTTTTGAATTTATTTCCTAATATGTAATATGAAAATTTGGTAAACAGCTTGGGTACATTTTGATTAACAGCTAATTAAGCATGTTTAGAAAAAAGAAATCATGATAATACAAGTAAAATGAATTAAATGACCAATTTCAACCACCAAACTCAATCTATTTTCTTACTTCATCAATACCAACTTTTATATTCCCTCTAAACTTTTAATTAAATTTGGAAATGAAAACAAAAAAAAACATATTTTTCTTTTAATACATAATTTATGTTATAAATTTGTCCAAAAGTATTTAATTGGTATCTAAATTTTTTAGGGGTCTAGTTGATACTTGAACTTGCATTTTATCACCCAATTTAGTATCTCTGCACTAATACTATTAGTTTATGCTGAGATGGTACTGATAGTCAATCCAATGGTGAAAAATAGCAGCTTCAGTATACCATGTGCTAAAAAAAATATAAAAAAAATAGAACTTTGAAAATATATTATTAACGAAAAGTATTTTTTTTAATATCAAGAATGAACATGGATAAATTGTTGTCTTGGCACATTTGAATTTGGACAACCATATATTTAAACTCATTTCAGATGTATTTTTAATAAGTTTATTCGTTTTTTTATTTATAAAATAACAGGTTATTTATATTATTATAAAATTAAATATATATATAATTTTAAAAAAATTACTTTTACAAAATTGTCTAAATTCAAATGCTTTTAATGTTTTCTTATTTATCGTGATGTGCTCATTTATATTGACTTATTTATCCTTCATTTGTAAACTTTTCTTGGTACATTTTATTCGTAAACTTTATAATTATTTTTTATCTGATATTTATATTATATATAAATGGGTAATGTATAAAAATAGTCACATAACTATTATGTTTGCTCTATATTTAATTTTTTAATGTTTTTAAATTTTATCAATTTGATTTTAAATTTAAAAAATTCATCAAATTTAGACTTTAATGTTACAAAATTTTTCATTTTAGTCATAATTATTAAAAAATATTTTAAAATTTTAAAAAGTAAATATAAAAATATTTTTAAATTTTTTTTACCCAAAATGACTTTCAATAATATCTTTCACATTACTCTTTCGTTCATTCAATTGATGAAGTTGGAATTATTAAATGTCACAACCTTGATATCAATCTCTCTCTAGTGCTTGAACTATAAATGATAAAAGCATAAAAACACTAAAGCCTGAAACTAGTACTATTTTTATCTCAAAGAGTAATGTTGTCAGAGTTGGTATCTTCAATCCCACCATTTTTCTCAATTTATAAATTTGTTAATTTTAAACTTCTGTCTAGATTTAATTAGGCATTTAATTCACTATTCGTGAAAACATTATTCATGAATTTATAATATTTTAGAGTGAAAAACCTTCAATTCACTTTGATTTTTTCATAAACACTTTTTTAGCAATCAACATTAGTGTTTCACCTATTTTTTTAATATGTCAGACGGTACTCGAAGAGACAACTCTACTGCCTGTGTATGGAATAATAGATTCAAGCCAAAGAGACAACCAGAGACGAAGCCAGAACAATTTTGTAGGGGGGCCGGAAGAAATTTTAATTTTTTATAGTCTATATCTTTATAATTTTTAAAGGATTAAATTGAATTTTTATAATTTTAGGGGGGTCAAAGTGTAATTTTACCTTTATTAATTTAAAATTTTCAAACAAATTCAAGGGCCAAAATAGCAATTTTACCTTTTAGGTGGGGCCGTGGCCATGCCAGCCCCCCTGGATTCGTCCCTGGAGACAACCCTTATATTAATTATTAATGTTTATTTGATTTTAAATTTAAGTTTTTCTTTTCTTAATTTGAGATCAGATCTATCTTGAGCTCAAGATTAAATCAGTTTTAAACTTGAATCATTACAGGTTTAAGCTCAAATTTGCATTAGGATTGAATTATTTGGGATTGAATTAGTTTAGACTGGTATTTTTTTTGACACAAATTTTTCAAGCTTAAATTTTCTCAAAATCGAATCATTTCCATCTTTGCTCGTTGTACTATTTTTGGACTAAGTTTTCTCAAAATTTTCAACTTCGGACCAGTTTTGCTAGTTGTACTATTTTTGGATGGGGGAGTTACATCTTGTAACTTGTTTGACGTAAAGATCAAGCCGAGTCGGTGTGAATTTGATTTTGCAGCACGTAGATCCTTGTCGAGAGATTGGTATGTCAAATGCACATGGGCGGGCAGAGGCTAAAATGGAAAAGTGCATGATCAGACCTCTAAATTTTATTAAATTATAAATTAGTACATAGTCTTAAAATGATAAATCCTTAATTTAATCCATTAAAAAATATAATTTTTGATAAATTATAAGTCAGCACAATGTAAATTTAATTTTAAGGAGTAACATAAGACAACATCATTTCTGTTTTTAGCTTTTCCATCTATAAAAGTGTATAACTGAGCCTAAAAGCTATGGATGGAAAATCAGCTTGATGGGCAATCAAATATAATTTTGGAGGTCACCAGTGCCAGTTTGTTAAGGAAAATGTTGTTGGAAGTGATAGAACTTAATAAGCCAAAAACTGGGAGAACTGGGAAATCCCCTTGATCATCAAAACATTGTTTACCTGACAGTAGAATGCTAATACGCACAGGTTGCAGATTCCCGACGAAAATCCATAATCACAAGGGTAGCAACACAATGAGCAAGTGCCGCGAGAACAACAAACACATGAAAGATCTGGTGGCTGTGCCCTGCAATATCAAATGCACCAGGCTTCCACCGCTCCGGTATTCTGCTGGTATAAACCGCAGCGCCTGCAGCGTATAGGAACGCCATCACGAGCTCATAACCGAGAGACACAAATATATGCGGATGGCCCCAGTGCAAAGAAACTGCATGTGCTGCTGGGATCACCCCTGAGAAGCCCATTGCAAGAAACAAGGAAGCTCGAAAAGATCGGAAACGGGATGCTGAGAGAGTTGGTGATAACAAAGTGATGATGGCAAGGACTCCGAGCACCGATATGGAAGTGAGATAGAAAAAGCATGAATATGGATGGCAGAAGAAAGCGTAGTAGACGGGAGCAAAGAAGGAGCAGACTATCATGAGAGAGATGCCTGCATAGTCTAGGCGCCAGAAGAAGAGGCTAAAGCGTCTGGAGTGGCAAGCAAAGAGGTGTGAGACCGAGCTGCAAACCAAGCACCCCATTGCACCAGACAAGAAAACAAACCAGGGCCATTTTGGAATTGCGTTATACCCATCTTTGTTCAAGTCCAACTGAGGAATGTGCCTCAACTCTGAACCCTGCAAACCAAACATCAAATTCAAAGTCATACTGCATTTCAGTTCCTTCCCATGATTTACTGCTCCTACTAAAATGGAAGTGGGAAATGCACATTGAAGAAAACATTGAAATTTACAGTATTTGATGCAAAATTTCTCTGTTGACAGAGATCACATCATCTGAATTGTTAATTACATCCAAAGGCCCCTCAAAATTTTGGGAAATCATGATTTTTTTTTCTTGAAATTTTTAGAAAATTTTCCATAAATTTTTGAAAATTCTCATTATCCTTTTTATTTTTTATTTTGAAAATTTTAATTAAGCTTACTTAAAATATTTAAAAATTCTCATTAATTTCAAAAAAATTTTAAAAATTCTAATTGAACCCCCAATTTAAAAAAAAAAAAACTCATTTTTTTAAAAATTTTACTGATATATATACCAAGGCCTAGGTTATTCGGGATATCAAGCATGTTAATATGCAGTGACAAATGACTGAATCACTTCACCAGTCACCATTACTTTTGATTTTTCAAAAGTTAGTTTGAGTATGAAATTATAAATCTATCGTTGGATTATATATTATAAATGTGATTTATATATTTAAATTAAATTTTATAAATAATTTATATTAATTAATTACTTAAAAATATTTAAGATTTTATATTTTATATATCATAATATATTAATAATGAGTTAGTTAAAAAAAAAGAGTTACTATAAATTATTTTATTATATTTATTTTATAATTTAAATATTTATTAATACAAAAAATAATAGCATGACGCCATGATGATAATGATAATAAAGACACGAGAAAGTAAAGATACTTTACATTTGAGTTAATTATTTAATCATTTATAAATTTTTATTAATTTACAACAGTTTTAGTTTTGTATGGTTTTAATATCTAAAATATGATGTATATATTCACTTTACAAATAATTTACAAGAGTCAATTTATATTTTATATATTATAATATTAATAAATTTAAATATCATCTAAATTAATTTATATTTACTTTATATAATCATATCTAAAATAATATTTTAACTTTTAAATATTTTTTATTACAAACTCATACACATAATCTTAAACCAAATATTTTAACACCACCTTTAAAAAACAATGATAAAATAATATTTAATCCTCCAGCCAAAATGTTTCAAGCTTTGTGAGTTCTTGGCTTTCCAGCGTATTGATTAGAATAAAGTTATTTGGGATATTAAATTAGATATTTGACTATGATAAGATTTTCTTAATTCGATTTAACTTTATTCAAATTATTATTTATTAAATAAATTTATTTTGATTTAATTTTAATTATAAAGATATTAATTTAAGATAATATTGGTTACAAATAAATTTTAACAAATATAATTTATTTAATTCTTTTAGTCCACTTATTATCATTTTGTTTTAAAATTTTAGATTTGAAATATATATATGATTGAGGCATCATATGAGATATATAATTTAGACAACTTAAAAAGTGTTCTTGAATTAGCTTCTGACGTATGTAACGAGATTTAATTGCAGGAGTAATAATTTTTTTGGCCCTTTAATTTTATAAAAAAATATTTTAGTCCTTCATTTATTATTTTATCTTTTCTAACTCTTGAATTTGTATTTTTTTTGTCAAATTACTCTAAAATGGATAGAAAAGTTAACAACGTTAACTTTGCTCATGTGAATTTTCATGTGGACGACATATAATTTAATTAATTTTAAAATTTAAAACTATTAAAAATATTTTATTATAATTTTAATGATTTTTAATTTTTTAAAATATTTCTTATAATCTTTTTGAATTTTTAAAATTTTAAAAAAATTAATGTTGATGTGTCATCTATGTGTATATCACATTAGCAAAGTTATTTTTTCCATCAATTTTAGATGATTTGATAAAAAAAATACAAGTTTAAGAGATAAAAAATGTGAAATTAAATGGAAGGCTAAAATAATTTTTTTATAAAATTGAATGATCAAATAAGTCATTATGCCTTAACTGTAGAGTATTCAAAATATTTTCCAATAATATTATTTATCTAGAAAAATTAATTGGAATAAATCTAAATTATCACTTCAGAATGACATCATCAACTTTATAACCTATTTACTAAAAAATTATTAGTATACTTTTTTACATTCATTTAAAAATTATTAAAAAAAGTTTACACAGCAATTTAATTTTGAACATCTTTTAATGAAATTAACACTAAAGGGCCTTTAAAGTCATTTAACATTTTTAAATAATTAATTAAGCTGTTATACTGTTTTTTTTAATTCAGTTGAGTCCTTGAACATTAAAATTTTAATTAATTAAACTGTTTAACCGTTAAAGGGTTATTTTCGTTATAAGACATGCCAAAATTATGCCACATGATGAAATATGATATTTTATATTTAAAATTATTAAAAATTCATAAAAAAATAAAAATAATAAAAAATTATATAAAATATTTAAAAACTACAAAATATAGAAAATATAGAAAAGTAAAAATAATTATAAAAAGATATAGAAAATTATAAAAAAATATAAAATAACTAAAAATTATATAAAATACTAAAAATTTAAAAAATTTAGAATTATTAAAATAAAAAATAAAAAATTTAAAATTTAAAAATTATATAATTATATAATTATAAAAAGATATGAATTAAAAACGAAATAAAAATTGCAAAAACTATGGAAAAAATTTAAAAGTATATAAAATTATTAAAATATTAAAAATTAATAAAATTTACAATATATTATGAAAAGCATAAAAATTATAAAACAAACTAAAAATATATGAAACAAAATTATAAGAACCACTTTTTTTATTTATTTGCAAACTAACTATCATTTTATCCCCGAAGGCATTTGCTATGCTGGTTTATCGTGAATCTCTTCAAAGTTTGCACTCCCTTTATTCATCGTCAATGATAATAGAATGTTTTGAGATGCAAAGGCAACCAAAGCTGTATATAAATTTTTTTATAATGTTTATATAATTTTTGTATTTCATATTTTTTTCTCTAATTTTCCACATTTTTAGTAACTTTTTTGCACTTTTCTATATCCTTACAATATTTTCAATAATTGCCTACATTTTTAAATTTTTTTTTCATATTTTTATTTTTCATAATTTATATAATATTTTGTTATTTTAATATTTTTTTAATATTTTTGCAATTTTAATAATTTATAATTTATAATTTTTTTCATTTATAATCATTTTATAATTTTTTGCACTTTATATATATTTATAATTGTTTTTAATTTTTATGTATTTTTTTATAAATTTTTATGGTTTTTAATATAAAATACTAAATTGTGTCATGTGATTCAATCCTGGCGTATCACATGGTAAAAATAACCCATAAAAATGGTTGTCTTTATCAAAGAGGCTTATTAAATAAAATTTTATCGCTCAAGGATTCAATTAAATAGAAAAAAATGTAAATGCTCAATTTATTTTTTTTAAAAATTCAACTCTTTAGGTTAAAATTAAAACGTAAAATTGATACTTTAGATTTTGTTTTCAATAGGGATATTTAATAATTTAAACACTATTATAAGTGAGGCTCTGTCAATGTTGATAAAAGTTGAGGTCCTAAAACTTTGTATTCAAGTTTAAGTTCCACTAGATGCATCAATGTATGTGTAAGTTTTAATCTAAAATATTTTATTATCAATTTATTCGCTTATGCATGTATTAGTTTAATTTTAATTGTAATTATAGATATATGTGAATTACAATTATAATTCCGTTTGCGTATAGTGTTACTTAAGTCTAATTATAAATTATACTGGTTACTTGTCATTGCGGATTGTATTTTAATCTCAAATAAGTGATTTAAATGTTATTTTCCGTTTAAAAAAATGAAATTTAAATTTTTATGGAAATTAAATATATCTAAGAGCCAATGAGTTAACGGCCCTCAAATTCTCGAAGAAGCAAAGTTTAGGAGTATTTCGAGAAGTCATCAACTACAGATTCTTCAATCTCTAACACCCATGCGTTTCATTTCCCCGACCAATGGAATCAATCCGTTTACTTTGTGCAGCCATATAATATTTACAATTTGTTAAAATTAGTTAAAAGTTATATTTTTAAATATATATTATTTAATATTACACCTAAGATGTAATTTTTTTTTTAATTATAAAAAAAATCTTACAAATATTAATTAGGATTAAATGTTAATTTAGTCCTAAAATTTACGTGATTATCACTTTAATTCTAAATTCCTTTTTATCAAATACCTAAAGTTGCAAAACGTTAAGGGGTTAACAAAGTGTCACGTAAAAAAATTTATTACATAAAATAATTTTAAAAAAGCTGGAAAATTTTAAAATAGAAAAAAAACCTCACAAATTTTTAAAATATAAAAAAGTTTAAAAAATATAAAAGATATCCTGAAAACTATAATAGGATATTTTTAAAAATGCATAAAATTCAAAAAAGAGAGAAAAAATTCAAAAAGACGTAACTTTTTTCAAAAAAGAAAAAAAGAAGAAAAAAATCAGCAAGAAGTTTCAAAAGAATTAACAATCAGTGGAGAAGGTTAGTTGTTAGATATTCTTTTTTTTTCTTAGCAAAATGAGGTTCACAAAATGTAAAAAACAAAATCACTGATGATGTCAAGAGAATCTCTACTCTAGTCAATTTTCAAGGTTAGCACATTTATACTATTATTAAAATATTATTGAATTTGGAGTAACCAAGTAATATTTTTAATTTATTACTAGATCATGAGTAAAAAAATTACCCTTATTTGAATTTTTAATTTTATAAAAAATTTTAATTTTTCATATAATTTTTCGTTTCATTTAACTTTTTTTAATTTGCATCATCTCAAAATAAATAAAAAATTGATGTTTGTTGACATGCATACAAGTAAATTATCATGTGCATGTCACATTAACAATTAATTAATTTTTAAAATTAAAAATAGTTAAAAATGTTTTTTTATATTTTTATACTTATTTAATAATTTTAAATATTTTAAAATAATATTTTGAATTTTTCAAATTTTTAACATTTTTAAAAAATTAACTAATTGCTAACATGACAATACATGTATATGTCACATTAGCAAAGTTAACAAACGTTAACTTTTTCATTCATTTTAGAGTGATTTAACAAACAACACAAGTTTAAGAGCTAAAAAATATAAAAAATTAAACATTGGGCTAAAATGATTTTTTTTTTGTAAAGTTAGAAAGCCAAAATAAATCATTATGGCTAAAAGGTATGAAACAATAAAAATTAAATGTGACTTTAGTTAAAATGACAAAGTTAGAGAAGGAAGATTTTGAGGTTTTAAGTTGAAATCTTATAATATGCACATATTTTTCTAAATAGTATGTCAAATAAATAAAAATACACTCAAAATTATATTTATTGCTTTATAAAAATATTGAACTTTTAATAATTTCATAACTGAGTTGGACTCACTTGAAAGTGATACCAAATTAGTGAAAATTTTGAATAAAAGGCATAATGACTTATTTGGCCCCTAAACTTTATAAAAAAATCATTTTAACCCTCCATTTAATTTTTTGCCTCTTTTAGCCTTAAAACTCACAAAAATTAATATTTGTTGACGTGACATCGACATGTATGGGGAAGCATCAACAATTAATAAAATTTTAAAATATTTTTTAAAAATAATAATTATACTTTTTAATACTTTTTAATTTAAAAATGCTTTTTATAATTTTTTTTAAATTTTTAAAATTAATTAATTACTTAATGGTATCCACGTGTATGTTAACTTTTCAATTTATTTTTGGGTGATTTAACAAACAATGCAAGAACTAAAAGAGGTGAAAAATTAAATGGGTGGCTAAAATAATTTTTTTTGTAAAATTGAATGGCCAAATAAATTATTATGCCTAAAAAAATGTATAGATAATTATTAAAGAAAATACATAAAAATAAATTTAAGTAAAAAAAATAAAGATATTTTATTATTTTAATTTTAAAAATAATTACTCACCAAAAGCTATTAATTTTCTCATACTCCCCTTTTGAAAAATAACAAACCATAAAAATCCGTTTGATACTTTAATTTATTATTTTCAGAAAAGATGTTATCACCTAATGAATTGAACATATAAATCTAAAAACTATACTGAACTTTTTATCTGATATGTAAAGTTATAGAGACTTTAATTTTTATAATTTTATATGTGAATTTCATTTTAATTTAATTTTTATAAATAATTAACATAATTATTTATATAACACTATTTTAAGTTTACATGTTGTATTTACAAATAATTGCATTTATCAAACATGAAAATAAATTAATGTATTTTTAGATCATTATAATTAATGTATTTATTTTTTAAATGTTCACAATTAAATCAAGATTAATGTCTCATGTATGTATTTGAACTGCAATTAAAGTTTCATGTATCTAATTGCATAAAATTAAAATTAATGTATTAAATTGCACATTGAATCAAAGTTTATATGTAACTTTGAGATTAATATTTAAACTAATTATTGTAAAGTAAGTATTGCAATATAATAGAAATCTATATTTATTTATATTTATTATATATATTGAATAATTATTTGTAGTGGTAGCTATTTGTTAAATTTTAAAAGGATTAAATACTCACATTATTTTTTATTATTCTAAATCTGATATGGTTTTTTTTTTTATAATACTTCTAGTTATATTTATAAAATAATAATTAGAATAAAAAAAGGAAATAGTAAAAAAAGGGAAGTAACTAAACTAGTAGTTTTCTAGAGTTTTTGTTAGAAGAGTGAAACTACAATGAGCGGTTAATAAAGATACTTCTTTTTAAGAAATTAAATTACTGATATAACCGATAAATTTTAATTTAATGTGTAATTTTATATGTAAAATTTAATTTTGTATTATTTATACATTAAAATTTGATTTAATCTAATTCTTACAAGTTATTAATATAATTATTGATATATCATTATTTTATGTTTATATATTCCATATACAAATAATTACATTTATTCAATATAAAATAAATTGATGCATTTTTTTCAAATGTTAATGATTGAAAAAAATTAAAATTTCATATATACATTTGAACCATAATAAAAGTTTCATATGTATAATTGCATAAAATTAAAATTTGTATATCAAAATACATATTAAAATCAACGTTTATATATAATTTTAAAAATTATTCTTATATATATATATATTATAAATGAATAACTATTCTGCCCACTTTAAATACAACAAACTCAAGACAAATAATTTATCATTTTTATTAATTTATTAATCTTAAAGACTCCTATTTGATTGTTTAGTTTTACTAGTGGATAAAATAATAAATCATTGATTTTATAATTAAATTGGAATTCTATATGCTTTTATAATTATATAAAATGGTGTTATTGATTGTAAACTTAATTAGCGTAAATAGATGATAAATTTTGGTTGTTATAATGTGAGTGATTCAACTTAGCATGTGATGTCAACTTTATAAAATTTACAGAAAGTTAAATTTTAGTTATAAAAATAATATCATTTAACAAAGAACTGTGTGTTTTTCACCAACCGGTAGAAAGAATCACATGGTGTGACCCAGTAATCTTTTAATTCAGGATATTATCTCTGACCGTAATCCACTAACGCATCTAAACAAAACTAGCTGTCACGTCATGCCCATTTCCCTTCCAAAACTCCCAATTTTCCTTTTACATTAACGAATTTATTTATGTTAATTTAATTATAGATGAACTACATTTTTCAAAATATGTAAAAAAAGAAAGTTTGAAATGCTAAATACAGAAAATGAAAAAGAACTGACCTGGAAGATGCTATGCTTGTTATCAGAGGCGTTTACATCATTCATCATCATCATCAACGGTCCTGATACTTGAGCTCTGGAAGCATCCAACGCAAAAGATTAGGCTTTTTTCTTTTGCATTAAAATCCATAAACCCCAGAAAAATTTGAAATGGCAATCAGGTCCTTACTTGGAAAAACTGGTGATCAAGCTTCCATCTCCAAAATCCTCCATGGAACTGAACACCGTTAATCCAACGAATATTAAAAACCCTGCCAAATGGCTACAAAAATAATACATAATCGTCAAAACAAAAATTAAGCCAATGAAATTTTTGAAATTCGGATCGATTCCCTTACGTCCAGATATTTATCGTTTCGTTGTGCAATGAGAAAACGCTTAATAAAATGTCCTTCAATGGCCATTCGCATCGGTAATAATCCAGGATGAACTCGTTATCTTTCAAATAATCCGGTAACTCTTCGTACCTCAACAATTTCCTCTTAAATCTTTGCTTCTTCATGTTATCTTCTTCACCTGACTCAAATCGATCTAGTTGCTTATAATCATTCTTCACCGTCGCAACTTTTCGATGACGACGATGACTTTTCATGCTACTTGGAAGCGACACCCTAACGCCTCGCCGGAGAAGCGCCTCCGGGATTTTTACCGGCGAAGGAATCTGAACCCTTTTTTTTTTTTTTTTTTCCTTTTCTTTCTGGGAGATGGATATTTTAGGCCTTTCTGCTACAGTTCTGTTAACCTCTACATATAGCGAAAACCAGAGAAAATTCAATTTCTTATTTTTATTAAAAATTTGTGTGTGCTTACGTGGCACTAAACTATTTGAGAAACAATTATTTTTAAAGCACTTTTTGATGAATAAGCATAGGTTGTAGGTGTAGTTCGACTGTATCTGATAATCGCCCCCCCGGGAACAGGTTTTTGTTTAAGTACTGTATAGAAAAGCAATTTCGTTGAAACTGTTTTTTGTTTCATTTATTTTAATTTTCAAAAAGAAATAGAGTTTCAGAATATCAAATTCAAAAATAGCTATACTTTACTTGGGTAGGAAATTTGACTAATCCTTGCCCATGTTGACACGTGTAAGTTAAATCTTCTTTCACGCTACCGATTCCTTTTTTCTTTGGTTTGTTAATCAAGGTGGTTGTATATTTTTGTTTTGGTGTGATGATTCTTTTACTAGAATATATCATATTATTTTATTATATCTTCATAACTTGTTAACTTTGCAACTTTGCATCACCCAAAAAGAATTAGAGTAAGAATCATGTAATGATTAAGTAATCTCAACATTTAAAGACTATTGATGTTAGAGTGTTTAATGATGAAGGTAATTTTAATTGTAATTACTATACAAAAATTTCAATATCTAATCTATATTTATCTTGGAGAGCTAAACCCTAATAAATACAAACAAAGTTAGATAGGTGTGGATGTTGAGTTGCTTTGTGTTAATATTTTTGTTGTTTATTAACCTAACCCTAATAAGGGCCAGTTCTGCATTGCTTTTCAAAAACACTTCTGGCTCTAAAAGTACTTCTGGAAGAAAAGCTGTGCAGAACAAGTTGCTTTTGGCTAAAATTTTTAACTTTTCAGAAGTGACTTTCAAAAGCACTTCTGAAAAGAATGAGCTAAATTTTTTAGCTTTTCCTTTCCCAAAAGCACTTTTAGTGCTTAATTACTTTTTTACCCCTCCAATAAGATAGTACTTTCTCTTTTTTTTTCTTGGTACTTAATTACAAATGTATTAAAATCATTAATTAAAAATAAAAAAATATTTTTTAAAATACTAATTACAAATATTTAATAGTTATATTTAAATATTTAAAATATAGTTTATATATTCTAATTATATTTTATAAATAATTAATATTTATTGCTTAAAAATATTTGAAATTTATATTTTATGTATTAAAATATTAACAAGAAGTTATAATATTTTTTTTATATTCTTATTAAAATATAATAATATTAACTAATTTAAATATTATTTAAATACATATTTGTTACTTGATAATAACATGTCTAAAATGGACATTTTATTTCTCAAAAGCACTTTTTGACAGCAATGCTAAACACTCAAATTTTAAACTAAATTTTTCAAAAGCACTTCTCAAAAACACTTTTTCACAGCACTTTTCAAAAGCATTGCCAAACTAGCCCTAAATGTTGTAGTAGGAGCTTAACACTCTCTGAGTATCGAGAGTATTTAAAATTTCATCATTTACTATAAACTTAATTCTAATAAATCTTATCAAATTTTTCTATAAAGACTCATTGTTTTAGATCTAAAAATTTGATGATTTTTAATGAATTAAATGATAACTTTCCATCATTCAAATTAATTTTTTATTAACTTACCAAAGCAGCCCCAAAATAACCGTCGTTGATAATGGTTGACGCCCCTAGAGCTTTTCTTTTTGTGGCTGCCATTTTGAGCCCTAATGCCGATTTAAAATATTGATTCCAACCTTAGTTTACTTATTTTTTTCAAGTTTAAAATAGATTCCTTTCAGCCCTAAAACAGATCTCTTTGGTGTTTTTCAAAATAGTCCTCTTCGCAGCTAATTTTGGTGATGTGCCGCTCCTAGAACTACCATTAAGGGCTACCGAATTTTATTATTTTTACCACTTATTTCTAGCAAGGTTTAGATCTATTAAATCACTTCTTAATCAGCCTTTAATCATGTATGATTTAGGGAAATTCGATCTTCCTTCATTTGGTGACTTAGATATGACAGATCGATAGTTTTGACTTTGTTATTAGGGAATGTGTTAGTTGACTGAATTAAGGTTTTAAATGAATGATTAGTTACTGATTTTTTAGTATTTTATTGTGTTAGGTGCTGAATTAAATGCTCCAAACCAACGATGAGACGTTCACCCTTTGCGTCTCCATTTCTCACTAAATTAGTGTAAGTGAACTAACTGATTTGGATTTCTTAATTGAGATATGGCAACACTTTTTTGGTCAATCCCATAGAGGGTGTTTTAAGGCCGATTTAACAGTATCTTAACTCAATAAATGGTGTATTCTAACTTAAGTTCAATTTAAGTTTAAAGGAGGAATCGCGGATTTCGTAAGTAGTGCAGTGGCTGTGCGAAATTAAGGTGTGAGTTCTAACTTGTAAACTTGAGTGTTTAAATTATATTTTTAGTGGTTAAATTGATATTTAAGCTTGTTGGTCGAGCTTATTTAAACGGCTAAGTAAGTGATTTTAAGGTGGCCGAATCAAGTACGTTTCGAGCCCTAATTAAATGGCACGATTGCAAATTTTGCATGATTGATTACTTGTTTGTATATGAGATGTTGTTTGAAATGACGTAGATGATTTATTTATAAATTGAATGCTGGTGGTATGCGTAACATGTATTAATATTTAAATAATGATTGCATGCTTGAGTGATGTGCCATGAAATGTATTAAATTAAAGTTTGTTATACGTGCATTGGAAAGATTGCTTATGAAATGATTATGAAACTGAGGCATGTTAGAATGTCGTCGTATTGATGGTGAAATCAAATGCTTGATAAGTGTTACTACTAAATGAAATTGAATGATATAATAAGGGCGTGTAAAGCATGCTATTGAAATGTAAATGTAATGGAAACATGTTCTTAGTTGTGTTTTGTATGACATATCGCATGTGCATGGGGTGGAATATTGTGGATGACAGAGATGTTTCATGCAGTAAGAGCAGCAGGTTAAGTCCGCATATATGTTGTCAGTGCACTACACTGGGAGTAATAAGGAGAACGACGATTATATGGCATTTTGAATGGCAGTTTAACTGCATTACATATAATGGTGGTTTAACAATATCAAGCTTAGCTCACAATGTTTTGAGTTTGGCAAACGAGTTCTAGAGAACTCATGGTGTGTAGCAGATGGTTCGGTAGGATTCTTTTTGTAATGCATTATGTCCATGACACACTTGAAAGGTATTGTTTTATGCTATATGACATGTTGTATTAATTTATTGATTGATATTTTTATGGATAATTGAATGTTCTTATTGTTTTTACTCACATTGAGCTAGTTAGCTCACCCCATAGTTTCAAACATCTCAAGTAATGCTCAAAATTAGGACCGGACACGACACGTGGACATATACGGACTTCATACTGTATAATTATTCTGCATAAGTTTTATTTAAATTCATTTGGTTTTTCTTTTAGATTGTAAAGTTATTTGGACCGTGGTTTGGGTTTTATTCTATTTCGGGGTTTTCATGCATGCATACTCAACACGTTAAGGGCATGTTTGGTTCACTTGAATGGAATAAGGCTATAATGGAATAAAGCTGTAATGAGTAATTCAATTGTTTGGTTGAATATAATGGAATAGAACTGTAATAGTATTATTGTGTTTGGTTGAATGGAATACCCTTAGCAAAATTTTTTTTAGATATGGTTATTGTTATTAAATTTTAATAAGATTATTATTAAATATAATTTAATAACATTCTTAATATAATTATTTTTATATTAACTTATATTAAAAGATTTTTATTTTTATATTTAATTATACTAAAAAATTTAAAATATTTTGTTTACTACATTTTAAAATAGTACGTTATTATTTGAATCCATTGCTTCTCAAGTTATCTCAATTTTATGATTTCAACAAAAGTTTCATTTGTTATTTACATAATTTTTATATAAAACTTTTTACTTGTATTATAATCTAAAATTAATTAATTGTATTAAACACAAAATTTTTATTTAAAAGGAAAAAAGAAAAAGTCACAAAGCATCAAAAAGAAAAACATCTTTTTATTTTCTTTTTTCAACTAAAAGAAACAAAAATGTTTGTTTATCTACATTATAGAATTTGAAAAGGTGATTTAATGAGAAAGCTTTACATTGCATTAGTGAATGCTTTAAAGGAAATGATTAAACAAATTATACCAAATGATATAACCCCAAAAGGCCCTAGATTTGACTTCTCTTCATTTATTCTAACAAATGAAAAAATTTTCCAAAATAATAGATCACAAAAAAAAAAATACAAAAAGGTCCATTAGAACACAAAAACCCTATTCTCAGTCTCATGGCTCTTACTTCCTGAAGATCAAACCTCATCTTTATCTTTGTTACTCCAATCCATTCATTACTCCAACCTCAAACACTCAAATGCACATGCCGTTGTGAAAACTTTTAAAGAATAAAAAAAGAACAATTGCTCATCAAAGGCTTCATTGATGAATTTAAACCTCTAAAAACAATTTTGGATCCCAATTGTGGAGCATTAGATGCCTGTGATCCACTATTGGCTCTAGCAGCAAAGTCTTGAGGATTTGCAAAAGAAGCTTGTTTGAAATGTATGTAACATACTCAGTCAAAAGTTCTAAGAGCAAAAGGGATTTACATAACTTTTAACAGAGGACAATCAATTCAACATTGAAAATATGCATAAAAGATTAAAAATTACAACCATGAGCAATTTGCAGCTAGTTATATAAATATGTTGGACAGGGATGTAAGATAATATGTATTGGATAAATAAGGAAAAAAAATTCTAATACTAAAATTAAGCTTCTCAATGATTAGTTAAGCCTGATGGGCTGATATCCACAAACCAAAAACAAAACACATAAACCAACTTAACTCAACTAATCAGTAAATGATGTTTAAACTTTAACCCTTTAGCAAAAGGAGAAGCAAAATAACTGTAACATCCCTAATCCGTATCTGTCGCGGGACTAGGGTTAAGAGGTATTACCAGACATATCGGAACCTTTACAAATCAATTTCATATATTATCCACATACATCATCATATCATAGCAATTCATAATTATTTTGTCCCTTCAGAAGGTCTACGAGACCTTAAGCATGCTTTAGAAAAAGGTCGAGACTAAATCAAACACATATGAATTTTTTTCAAAACTTAACATTTTTCAAAGCTACAGAGGTCACACGCCCGTGTGAGTATGCTGTGTGCCTCACATGCCATTAGACACGCCCGTGTGTCTAGGCCGTGGCAAAATAGGGTATACATATTGACTTGTCCACACGGCCACAAGACACGCACGTGTGCCAAGCCTTGTGAAAATTATAGAGGTTACTGACTTGTTCATACGACCAGTCACATGCCCGCATGTCCAGCCCATGTGGCTATTTGAAATGGCCTCACACGTTTATGTCTGGGCCGTATGCTCGGTCGTGTTAAATGTGGAGGGTATACTGACTCAGCCACATAGCCTGCCACACACCTGTGTGTGAGACTGTGTGGTCTGTCCAAACTCATTCACTTATACATGAACAACAACTCCATTTACCACATCAATCTCATGCAAAAAACATACCAAATATTCAACCAAGAACATACCAAATTGACTATTTCATTAGGCTATATTAAAACACATCAAACATACCATTTATGCTTCACATAGTATAAACCAAATTCAAACTATATTCACATCTATTGTCAAGCCATATCAAATGGAAATGATATACACATCTCAAAACATATCACATTGGTCCTAGCCTATACATGCCATACTTTAGTATATACATTTCCAAAAGGTACCAAAATATAGTTTGATAGTGTGGTAATGATCCTCAATGATTCCCGAGCTTCCGGTAGCGTTGATAATCTATAAAACAATTGAAAACACACACAGTAAGCTTTCAAAAGCTTAGTAAGTCATATACAAATAAACTTATCACATAACACAATTAGGAATTAATTCATTCATGTAACTCATGGCAAAACTCAATTACAAGTCCAAATTTTTCATATAGCTCATTTGATCATAGTTCACTTGCATATAACACATCTCATTCTCATGTAACTCATTCATACATCACATGTCCACAAATGCACATATACTTTCCTTTCATTCTCAAATTTTGTATACATTTCAAACGTACTTGAATTGGCTACACAATCACATAATCATTCATATCTCGGAATACCCATTGAACTGTTCGAAATCAATAAGGATACTCAAATAACTTGAGAAGCTCGTACAATGCCAACATCCCAAACGTGGTCTTACATGTAATCAAATATCGATGCCACTGTCCCAAACAGGGTCTTACACAAAATCATATATGATGCCGATGTCCTGGGCATGGACTTACACATAAATCTCAAATCGATGTCAACATCCCAAATGTGGTCTTACACGATATCACATATCGGAATCCTATGTCATGACATATGTATCCTACCTATTCCTATGGTTCATACGGGGCTTTTTGGATGTCTTCATAATATCAAAACCTTCTCAATTTCACATATTCAGCTTCTATAGTCATTCCTCACAATTCAATATCATTTAAGTATGAATAAATCAATTCAAACACATTTATTTGTATATAGACTTACCTCGTATAGATACGAACGAACGGAATCGACTACTCGACCACTTTCGACTTCTCCCGATCTAATTCCGTTTTCTTTTGTTCTTGATCTATATAAATTCAAATTTAACTCATTTATTCACCAAATCAATCAATTCAATCCATACACATATATTTAGGGCATTTTACAAATTAGCCCTCATATTTTCATACTTTTATATTTTAGTCCTTATTTCATAAAATCACAAAATACACATAATTTCTTTATATACATGCTTGGCCGAATTTTTCATTAGCTCATATAAGCCCATATCTTTTATTTATTTCACATTTGAACCCTTCAATTTCTCATGTTCACAAATTCATCCATAATACTCAAATTCATCAAAAATCTCAATACAAAACATATTTATCTATCATTAAGCTTCCATATTTTATAATTTTTCAACACAAATCTCACATATTCATTAACATCATTTCATGAAAACATTAACAATTCCAAAAATCATGACATGAGCTAACTAGAACACATAAAAACAATCTCAAAAACGTAAAAATTATCAAAAACTAAAGCAAAACATACCTTAATCAAGCCAAATTTCTAGTCGAACCCTAGCTTGGTTCTTTTTTTTTTTCTTTCTTTTCTAATTTCGACAAAATAAGATGAAATAATAGACAATTTCTATGCTTTGTTTCATTTAATCTTAATTAATATATCATTTACCATTTTGTCCATTATTATAAAACATATTAAACATATTCATTAAGGCCATTAATGTCCACTTAGTAAATCAATGGCATAATCATATTATAAGGACCTCAAAATTATTAAGACATAACAATTAAACACCTTTATCAAATGGAATGCAACTTTTGCATTTTCTATGATTAGATCTTTTTTATCAAATTGGACATTCAAACGATAAAATTAAAACATAAAATTTTCACACATACTTATCCACATACTGTAGACACTGAAAATAATATTAAAATATTTTTCTAACTCGGATTTGTGGTTCCAAAACCACTGTTCCAACTAGAGTCTAAACCGGGCTGTTACAACTCTCCCTCCTTAGGGATTTTCATCCTCGAAAATCTTACTGTTGAGCAGATTTGGATATTGCTATTTCATAGCATCTTCGAGCTCTTACGTAGCCTCTTCAATTCCGAGTCGATGCCACATTACTTTTACTAATGAAATTTTTTTATTTCGAAATTCTTTAACCTCATAAGCTAATATACGGATCGATTCTTTTTCATAAGTCATATCAGACTAAATCTTAATCTTTAACGGAGAAATTACATGCGAGGGGTCGGATCTGTATCGTCGAAGCATTGATATGTGGAACACATTATGAATCTTTTCTAGCTCAAATGGAAACAATAATCTATATGCAATTGGTCCAATACGCTCGATAATTTTATATAGCCCAATGAACCTCAGACTCAATTTACATTTTCTGTCGAATCAAAGTATTTTCTTCCACAGAGACACTTTTAAAAACATTTTATCACCGATCTCAAATTTAATATCTTTCTGTTTCAAATCTGTGTATGATTTCTGACGATCGGAAGATGCTTTTAAACAATCATGGATCGTTTTCACTTTCAGTTCAGTCGCTTTTATCAAATCTACCCCATGTATCTTATTCTCACTAATTTCAGACTAATATAATAGTGTTCGACATTTTCTACCATACAAGGCTTCGTACGGTGTCATTTTGATGCTCGATTGAAAACTATTATTATACGCAAATTCAATCAATGGCAAATATTGTTCCCATGTACCTTCAAACTCAAGAATGCAGTATCTCAACATATCCTCGAGTATCTGAATAAACCACTCAGATTGACCAGCCGTCTGCAGGTGAAAAGTAGTACTAAAGTGCAATTTTGTACCTAAAGCTTCTTATAGTTTCTTCTAAAATAGCGAAGTAAACCTCAGATCTCTATCAGACACAATAAATAGTGGTACCCCGTGCAATCTCACAATATCAGAAATGTATAACTTAGCTAACTTATCAAGCGAATAATCCGTTCTCACCGGAATAAAATGAGTTGTCTTCGTCAGTCTATCAACCACAACCCAAACCACAACCTAAACCCGGAACAAAATCCATCATCACTCTATCCCATTTCCACTTGGGAATCATAATAGGCTATAATAAACCGGATGACATCTGATGTTCAGCTTTAACTTGTTGACAGATTAAAATTTCGAAACGAAATCTGATATATCTCTTTTCATTCCAGGCCACTAGTAAAACTGTTTCAAATCGTTATACATTTTCATGCTTCTGAGATGAACAGATAAACAACTGTATGAAAATGAAGACACTTGTGTATGTAAATGAATCAAATTTCTTCACTTTGGCCTTTCTTATATAAGCTCAAGCAATGCACGCACTCAAAATTCCACCAGAGAGCTATAAAATTAGCAAAAACTTGTCATTTTTCCTTCTACGCTAATATAAACATCGTAAATGAAACTATTATGACAAATATCATTAGGTTCTTTCTATTTAGGGATATTCTACATATTTTAAAGCAAAACCATATTTTTCAATGGAGTGCTAGTCGCTGGAAGGACTCAAACAAAAAAAAAAAAGTAACAACCAACCAAAGATTAAATTTACATTCCTTTTAAGTTTTTTTTTTCCTTGAAATCGATATTTATTTAGAGACCAATTAAATATAATTGCTCTAA
The DNA here is from genome assembly GCA_020496765.1 of Gossypium stocksii. Classification (NCBI taxonomy): domain Eukaryota; kingdom Viridiplantae; phylum Streptophyta; class Magnoliopsida; order Malvales; family Malvaceae; genus Gossypium; species Gossypium stocksii. The sequence goes on from CM035623.1 coordinate 41,930,443, forward strand.
ATTTTACAAATATAATCCATCATTTCATAAAGAAAGCATTGATCATTCATACCATCAAACAATAAAGCTATCACATTTCTACCCAAAATTACACATTCTAGATACCAGGGTTAAAATAAAATCAAATTTCAACCCAAATCACTTCTATCCTTCAGTTCTCTTCTTTTCTTTGCCAATAAAACCTAGACACTATAGCTAAGTAGCTAACCGAGTCCTTTATTCTCCTATTCAACTAAATTCAACAATTGAATAACGAAATTGAACATAAATTGTCCAAAAAAAATGTTCAAAACAAAACAAAATTAAATAATAAACTAAAATGAACCAATAATCAATCAAAAAGAAAAAGAAAAGTAAACCTGCTAAAGCTAAATTGGCGAGTCTTTCACAATTCTTCATTGTCGTCATTTATTGCTAATAACCGTTTTAACTAAAACAAAAATAGATCAAAATAATTAGATCAAAATAATTAGTAGATAAGAAAATGAAACTGAGATTTAAATGATTTTTCAAATAAATTAAGAATTAGAACATTTGATTTAATTTTCCTCTTTTGCTCTTTCTAATAATTGATGGAATTTTATAGATCAAGAAAAAGAAACGAAAAAGAAGAAAAGAAAAACTCTATTAAGAGAAAGAAAAAGAAAGCAGAAAAATAGGGAAAAAATTGGAAAAGAGAAAAATGAAAGGGACGGAGGGAGAATATGTTTTACCTGGCGCTGTGATGATGATAACTGTCCGTCTACTTTTTTGAGGTGATAAAGTGGGAGAGGGTAAAGTGGGAAGCGTTTTTGTGGTGATGGTCTCCTCAAGCACCGAATTAGAAATCAATGGTGAGGAAAGGGAACAGAAATCAGACAATTTTATTGCATAGGCCCGTAATGGAATAAGCTCGCAATAATGTATTCTATTAAACCAAACAATTATTTATGATGGGCCTACAGAATTGAGTTGTAATGGCTAAGCCATTACATTGAACCAAATATGGCCTAATTAGATTTTTAAAGCACATTTTGAAATTGGAAAATGCATGATACTTGGCTTAATGTTAAATATGTCATAAGTTGAGTTTCTACTGCAATATAAGATAATAAGGTTTTGTTGAGTGAAACAACGAGCAATGTGTTTTCTGAAACCACACTATCAATAAGAAAATGGCTTAAGGATGGTTGACTTAATTAATGAACGTTTTCCAAAATAATAAGTGTAAACTGCGATTTTTCGTAAAAGAGAGTAAATAAGGATTTTCAAATAGCAGTAGGGTCATTCAGACACACGGGTGGCTGGTGTGATCTTTACAATTTGACCATAACATTTAGGGAATAACATCTAGGAATTAGATCTGTTGTCAATATGTGTCTGAACCATTGCCTCCATGTAACACCCCTTACCTAAGTCCGACGCCGGGACGGGGTGCGAGGCGTTACCGTATTTAACCTTGCTCAAACTTACTAAACCGGGCCTTAATTCTTGATCCAATTTAAAACTTTTTCAAACATGCTCTTAATATTCTTACTATGGGCCTAAGGGGCCCAAAACATACATCGAGAGTGGTTTGAAACCAGTCTAGGAACTTTTGGGCAGCTTAGAAAAATTTTGCTTAAAATATGGCCACACGCTCGTGTGAGGTGGGACACGCCCGTGTAAGCTGGCCGTGTGGTCACACACGCCCATGTCCTTAGCCTGTGCTGAATTTATTTCTTATTTCAAACCTACAAGTTCGAACACGGCTTGGGCACACTGTGACAGCCCGATTCCAGGCCTAAACAGAATAGTGGTTTCAAAACCACAAATTTGAAGTAGAAAAATTTATTGCGATTAATCTTTAATATTTATTGTGTGATTGAATGACTGTGTGAAAATTTCGTTATGAAATTTTATTGTTTGGGTGCTTAATTTGGTATTTAGGACTAAATTGAAATAGGTGAAAAATGTGTGTTCTAATTCATAAAGGTACTTGATTGGAATGTGTTTTTAAAGTAGAGGTCCTTAAATGGTAATTAGTCTATTTGTTAAATTGTTAGACAAAAATGATAATGGAATAGGTGAGATAAGATATTTTTTAGTAAAGGCATTTTAGTCATTTTGTAAATAAAAGAATAAAAAGGGAAAATAAGCCAAAATTTGTTCATAATCTTCTACCTCTTGGCCGAATATTGGTATTCCTCCATAGCTAGGGTTTTTTCATCTTTCAAGCTTGATTGTAAGTGTATCCTAGCCCCGTTTTTAATGTTCTTCGTATTTTTGAAATCCTCGTAGCTCGGTTTACCTATTTCTATCATTATTTTGAGTTAGGGTTTATGTTTAAAAATTTACCCATCAATTATATGCATGTATTTTGATGTTTTATGAAAGAATATGAATGTTTGGAGTGTGATAAACATCTTTTACTAAGTGATTTTCGATGAAATCGCGTAAAAGGACTAGTTTGTAACAAGTTGTGAAATGTGTGTAAGTGTGTGATTTGGTGAGAATTGTGGGCTGCTATAAGAGGGAAAAAGGTTCGGTTAGACTCAAAATGCAAGGAAATTGAATAAAATTATTTTACAAACCTAGGGGCAAAATCGTAATTTTGTGAAATATAGGGGGCAAAAGTGTAATTTTTCCATAATATAAATTTTGAACTAAATTGAATGATGTGATGATTGAATAAGCTAAATGTGTTATTATAGATAGAAAAGAACATGGAATCGACCTTGCCCGAGGCAAAGGCAAGGTTACGGGCTAAATCGCAAGTTTGCCATATTTTGTATCGAGGTAAGTTTATATGTAAATAATGTATTATTTTTATTTATGTTATGATATTTTATTGTGATATGTGAAATAAGATTTAATATTGTACAACTAATTGATAAAAAACTGTGAATTGTGGTTGATGAATTGGAATTAAATGAGGAAATCTCGATTGAATCTTCAGAATGGAAAAATGTGGTGCTAAGTGGATATGCCACGGTTATACATATAATGTGGTGCTATGTGGATATGTCATGGTTATACATGTAACATGGTGCTATGTAGATATGTCACGGTTATACATGTAACGTGGTGCTAAGTGGATATGCCACGGTTATACATGTAGATTTGAAAACGTGGTGCTAAGTGAATATACCACGGATGTACATGTGATTCAAAAAGTGGCGCTAAGTGCGTATGCCATGAATACATATGTTAGCCCAATAGTGTGGTGCTATGTGCATATACCACAAAGTTGGGCATCAATTACAAAAGGTGGAGCTATGTGCTGAAACCACCGTATATTATTACATTCCGAAGTGTTCATCGGGAGAAACAAGTTTACTAAGTGGAATTTGATGTGAAAAATGTGGAAATAAATACCGGGATATGAATATATGGGTTTTGAACCATGAGTTCGTTAAGTGATTGAATTTTGATAAGATAAATATGGATAAATGTTATCTTGAAAGTTGATAATAAGAAATTTTATTGAAAGAGGTGAAATTTGGGATAAACAGTTTAAAACAACAGTAGATGAGTGATTTTGAAAAATCACCAAAATAGTGGAAATTGAATTAGAATTTGAACAAGATATAGAATTAAAGCTTAAAGAGTATTTTTTCATATAAAAGAAACATAGAAAGCAAAAGAATTCTATATTTTGAGTTATTTAAATTTTTGTGATACTAGTGCAGAATGATTTTGTGATCCCCTGTTCTGACTTGGAAAATCATTAAAATTTGTAAAAAAAATAATTTTGAGACATAATTTATATGGTTAGATTCCTTAATGAGTATATTTTAAGAAGAAACAAACTAGAATATCATTTGAATTCTGTACATAGAGATAATTTAATTTTAGTGAAGAGTGGTCAGAACTGTCAGGCAGCAAAACATGGGAGACTTTAATGAATAAACTATACTAATTGGCCAAACCAAAAATTCTAAAATTTTTATGGTAAGAATAAAAATGAGTCTAGTTTCTGGGAAAATTATTAGATCTTAATTTGGAGCTCTGAAGCTCCGGATAAAAATAATTTAGTGACTGTGATTCGAATGGAAAGCTTGTACTGAAATTAAGTAAATGGTAGATCCATGGATGGTTATGGGTGTATAATTGTGGAAACATATTTTTGGGATTTATAAGTGTCATTAATAGTTTGTAATTTTTATTATTTACATATTACTTACTAAGCTATAAGCTTACTTTGTTTTCTTTTGCTTGTCTTATTTTATAAAGTGATCAAGTTCGTTTGTGATTTAGAGAAATTGTCGGGGGCCCACCAACACTATCCATCCTTCCTTTTTGGTATTTTGTAAATATATTTTAGTACTATGGCATGTATAGAAGACTTGAGTGTTTTATTGTACATTATGTTAATGTTACTTGAAATATTTATTTTTAATATTTGACAAATCACGTATATTATGTTATCGTTGTGATTTAGTTCTAGTTCGAGCTCCGACTTTGATCGATCCCCAAGCTAATTCGACAAATCTACAAGGAAGAAGGGAAAATGAAGAGGTAATCATAAAATGCTTAGTAAGTTGCATGGACTAAGATAGCAACATAAGTCATAAAACATCATTTAAATAAAGTATCGTGAAATGTCATTTACTTTTCTACTCATTCTCATAACTGATTCAATCTCATAGTTTACTCAATATCATGACTTACTTGTTCTCATAACTTACTTTTCATTTTCTCGTAACTTACTCAAGTGTACTTGTAACACTCGTCACGAAACTTTAGTCTTTCTTGTTAACTAATCAACTTGTATACTTCCTCTACAAATGTATTTAGAATATCGAAGGATACCCGTAAGGTCATTCTCATGGAAAGATGCTAAAGCCATATCCCAGATATGATCTTACATGGGATCTCAAGCCGATGCCGAAGCCATATCCCAGATATGGTCTTACACAGGATCTCAAGCTGATTTCGAAGCCATATCCCAGATATGGTTTTACATGAGATCTTATATCGATGTCGATGCCATGTCCCAGACATGGTCTTACACGAGATCGTAAGCTGATGCCAATGCAATGTCCCAGACATGGTCTTACACAAGATCTTTCTTAGATGCCTATGCCATGTCCCAAACAGGGTCTTACGGGGGATCTATACCTCATCTCGGTGCCGACACCATGTCCCAGACATGGTCTTACACGAGACCTTATGTCGATGCCAATGCCATGTCCCAGGCATGGTCTTACATGGGATCTCAGTTCGGGGCCGATGCCATGTCTCAAACATGATCTTACACGGGACCTACAAGTACTCATGTCATGACTACGGTATCCTTCGTATTCTTTAACACTTAACTGGAATTTCTCAATTATAATTTCATCTTTTCATGGTAACATCAAAACCATCAAATTTATGGAAACCGTATTAGATTCAATATCATGTCATATCAAAAGCTTCATGGAATATTATGAATTCATAGAGAATCATCACAATAAATTTTTATAAAACATAAAGCTAAATTATCACATACAACTTACCTCGAAAGTCAATTTGTGGATGGATGTTTGATTTAGTCCACCACTTTAATTTTTTCCCTGTTTCGATACGGGTTTCGTGTTTCTTGATCTAAAATGACAAATTTAGCTTGTTTAATATTCAAATTGGCTAACTAGCCCATAAATAACACTTTGGAAAATTTATAATTTTGCCCCTAAACTTTTACATATTTGCAAAATGGTCCCTAGGCTTGTAAAATGAAATGCACTTATTTTCTTGACCACTCAAGCCTAGCCGAACCTTTAATGTACTCATAACAGACCCTATTTCTCATAAATTCTCACTTTTATTACACATTTTACCACATTTTCAATTTGGTCTCTATTAGGGATTTCCATGAAAATTCATCTAATAAAAGATGCTTACTACATTTTAAACTTTCATTTTCTACCACTAGACATCAATTTACTTGCATGTCATGCATGTGTTTATTTTTTAATATAAACACTAGCTCAAATTTATGATAGAAATGGCTTAATCATGTTGTAAGGATTTCAAAAATACGAAGAGAATTAAAAATGAGGCTAAATTGCACTTACTTGTAGCTTGAAAAGTTGAAACAAAACCTTAGCTATAGAGCTTGAAATTTCCGGCACCTTGGAGAAGAAGATGGACACATTTTTTCTTTCTTTTTCCCTTTTTATTACATTAATTTACGAAATGACCAAAATGCCCTTATAGCCTTTCTTTAATATTTTACCCTTCCTTGGGCATATTTGTCCATAAAGCTATAAAATGGTCTATTTTCCAAATAAGGACCTCTAATAATTTTTATAATGCTATTTCATACTCAAACCTTCTAGAAACTCATATTTTGCAACTTTGCAATTTAGTCCTAAAGGACAAATTAACCACTTTTTCATAAAAATTCCTTCATGGCATTTTATCACTATCATGCAATCATGTCATAAACTTAAAAATAATCATAAATTATACTTTTCTACTTTGAATTTGTGGTCTTGAAATCACTATTCCGAATAGGCCCTAATCTGGGCTATTACACTCCATCCCCCTTATACTTTTGATATTGAAAGTGTCATATTTGATGGGGTCAACTGAAGCACAAAATTGATATTTAAAGGATGATACTCTCATATGGTTGGATTCGGCAATTTTATGCCTAATTCTTATCCAAAGTTCTGACAATTATATGTTTCGGTTAAAAGGCAACCATGCTATGTTCTCTGATAAAAAAAATGACCCCGCTCTGGGTGTTATGCACTTCTCTGTCGTAATAAACAATAGCATTAATTCTTCCACTCATTTTCAACGAATAACCTGTTTCACATGTTTGAAACAAAAAAAAAATCATGTAGAGAAATGGTGTTGTAATTAAATATGAACAACAAAAAATGATTATTACTTTATGCAAATTGCGTGGTAACTCCAAATTATGCCTTATGTGCGAACTTCTCTTCTTCTGATCTTATTTCAATTTTCTTTTCTCTTAAATTTCTTATGGCACTCAATGCGGAAATAGATTACTTTTATAGACTCGGGGGTAAGTCCTGTTTGATTAAGAAAATTTTCCTAGGCTAGTGGGAGTGGAAATTCTTAGAGAGAAAAAGCTCCAAGAAGGATGCTTTTTCAGTACATGTTAGAGAAAAGCACTGAAAGCGCCTCCACCAATGTTTTTCTTTGACATGCACTGAAAAAGCGTCCTATTTGGAGCGCTTTCTCTCTAAGAATTTTAACCCAAACTTTTAGCCATTCAACCATCACATATCTCGAGATTCCCGGGATATATTTTCTGAACCTATATCGATGTTCGAAGATAATGCACTAGAATATTTAATCAAACCAAGTAGTTCAAGTTTCAATTATGATGTGAATTAAATTTTGCTATTCGAATAATTAGAATATACAATTGGTGTAAATACGATGCCTCTAAAAATTGAATTAAATAATTATTAACTTTACATCTCAAAAAATTATAAAAAAGAATTATATATAAAAATTAGAAATTATAAAGAAATTAATATATAAAAATTAAAAATTATAAAAAAATATAAAAAACCCTAGACCCTAAAATCCAAAAAAACCCAAACCCTACTTAAAAACCCTAAACACTAACCCTAATTTAAATAAACAAATCCCTAATCTTAAATAAAACGTTAACACTAAATAAAATGTTACACATGAAAAACGCTTCTAGCTGGAAGCATTTTCGTATGATTGGCCTATTCCTGTCATTTTTCGAGAAAATGACCTAAACATGTATTTTTTTTTTATTTTTAGCATGTTTTGGAAATTTTGTCCAATATCTGTCTATAACTAGTAATGCATAAAATATTATTGAAAATTTAATATCTTAATAAAATACTGTTTTCATTGAATTAGATTATGAATTGGGTTTTAACTTTTACAAATTTTATTTGGGTATTGGATCTTTTTATTTTAGACTTGAGATTAGTTTATTTTGACTTTGAGTAATAAAGTGTATATTGTTTGGGCTTGAGCTTTGTACAATATAATTGAGTTTTGGAATAAATACTTTAAAATATAAGAATTAACTTTATAAATTTAATAAGAAAGATAACAATTATTCAATTTTCAATATAATATAATAATAAACAATAAAAGATATTTTAGTCTATTCATATGCATATCATATAATAATAAATTTTATATACAATTAGCAATTTAATTATTTTATTTAAAAGAACTCTATTAAAAATATATAATTTATATTTATTATATAAGGGAAATCTGAATTATTTTTTCATGCCATGAAAATAAAATAAATTATTACAGCTGCTTAAAAAATTCAAAATTTATTTAAATATATCAAGCCGGTCCATCCCGAATCTAAATTCGAAAAAACCTAATCTTGAAAAAGTTGGTGTTTTCAAGCCAGAAAAAAAATGTTATATGAATCCAGCCGTTTGGCACCTCTAAAAATAACATGGCTCCCTCCTACGCCACTCGAATAGTTTATCCGATGGTAATATTTCAAATTGACTTTGTGTAGGTAATCTTAATATGAGGTGTTGCTACTGATATTGTGCAAGAAGCTGATTCACCAAAAAAAATCTGTCGGTGCCTAATATGTTTCATGTCAATTAAAGAAGAATACAAAAGTTTTAACACGTTTAGAATTAGGTAGACTTAGAGTAGCTCCAAGAAACTTGATGGTTCCGAAATGCCATCAAATGTCCAAGATAATCCATTTTCATGAAAAGCTGGAATTCTGCTTTCTCTTCAGAAAATCCCTGCATATCTTTTCCCAGCTCTTCCTGTCAGGTTCAGCCGTTTCCAATCCAAATTTAGCTTTCTCGGCAATATCTCTCTGCATATTCTAACCGAACTGATTTTAATTTACAGAGGAGAAAAAAAGTGCATTCAAAGGGGGAAGGTGGTTATTGATTAATTACCTGAATGGAGTTGTTATCGAGAAGGCGATCGATGATGTCGTATAGGATGTCCTTGGTATACTCTGGATGGCCTTGAATGCCAAGTATGTGTTGCCCAATCACGACCATCTCCACACCCGTCTTTTCCGAAAATGCAACGACTTGAGCTCCCACTGGGACCTCGAATACTTCGTCCTGGTGGCACTCTATGATTGACAGGGACGAGGGCATTTCATCCAACTCTTCCAGGAAGCTGGGGACCCACAAATCTTTCACGACTTTTACTGTCCTCAGCCCTATATCCCATCCACTGCAAGCCTTGCCAACTTTCCCCCCCAATGACCTGCACAAAACCTGAACATGGGATGGGAATTGATTAATAAAACATTTTTGGAACTGTGGAGATGGTTGAAATTACAAAGATTTTGGGTGGGTACCTGATGGCCAAAGCAGATCCCAAGGACTTTCTTCTCCATGGCATCAAGTGTCTGCAAGAGGAAGCAAAGCTTGAGAATCCAGTAATCATTCCCGTAAGCATCATAGGGACTCCCACTGATCACAAATCCATCATACTTGTACAGCTCACTCATGTCAGGGAACTCATCATCCACAACCCTGAATAAGTCCCACCTTTCTCCTTCTTCTCCAAAAGCAGCAATAAACACATTGAAATAACCTCCATACACTCTCTCCACATACTCCGAGTCCCTGGCTGCCAGCAAAACAGCATATCTTCCTAGCTTCATATTACCTGTCCCAAACTTGTACAGTATCTAAATGAGGATGATATCTGCAATCACAAGTTGAAGATTGAGGGGTTTATATAGAGGGGCTTGGAAATTGCGATGTGGGGTAGGTTCGTGGGTTATTTAACCCTTAAAGAAAAATGCCTAAACAGTGCATGGGTTTAGAATGTACACGGATTTTGACAGATTCGTTTGGACTTTGGAGACTCCAATGCATTGGTCGCTTGGCAGAAGATTCTCTGTGGGGCGCGTATCGGATTCTCATCACACTTGAGAATTGAAAGATGCAAACAGCAGGCTGCTGCTACATACACTGTTACTAAATCCCCTAATTTAATGAAATATTCATATGATTTGTGCTGCATTTATGTCTCTCATAAAATCAACTTCTAAACTCTTAATACATATGGATTTTCATTTATTGCAGGATCGTTTTATAAATTTAAACACAAGTAATGATACTACGTATTTATTTTTAAAAAATTAATGTATTTTTTTAGTGATATCATAATATAATTAACTGAAAAATAAGTACTTTTATATACTGCATCAATGGTAGATTCAACTATAATTTGTGTTTAAATTCCATAAATAAAAAGAATATTCTATACTCTTTTTTCTTAAATATATTCTAAAAGTGTACGTGGAATGTCTATTATTTTTAATTAAAAAAATTCAGTAATTTTTTTTTAAATTTAAATCTTGATAACTAAATAACTCCGGCTCATACAAAACTCGACACAAACCTTAAACGAATGTGGAGATACATGGAAGTTTTGAGAATTCAAGAGAAGGTCACGGCGAGACGAGTCGTTTATCATTACGATAGGTGTCAAGTGGAAGTGCAGTAATGTATGCAGCTGAGGCATCCTAACAGACCGGTAGACTTGAACCTTGTTCCTACATGACCCGATCAATTCGATCAGGCACTCGCCATCTATTTTCATTGTTCAACTCTTTGACAACACGAAAAATCCATTGTTCAACTCTTTGACAACATGAAAAACCAAAAGCTCTGCCCTCCCTCTCTATCATCAAACAAAATACTTCTAACTCTTTTTTTTTTTTTTTGGTGTGAAAACACATGAAGAAGAAGCTTTTAAATATAATACTTGTCAAAAGAAGGTTTGGCCCACTTTTTGAGTGTGTGTCAATCTATACTTAATATAAAAGAACTTGAAGATGTCATAAATTATATTCCCTTTTTAATATTTCGGATCTATGCAAATTAATGTTAGTAAATTAAGTATATTAAATCCGAATGCATGAATCCAAGCGAATCCCAAAATGTATGTTCCCTTTATTTGAGCTAGATGCAACGGAAATTCTGATTTGTAAGATTTCTTTGTTTCGTTCGTAACAAGATTGCTATTAAAAGAGGGATATTAACATATTCTTTATAAAATATTTATTTTGGTATCTCCAATTAATATTATTAAATTTTGACAATTCAATCATTTTATTTCAAAGTAGAAAATGCTACACCCCAAATTCATTATTTTATTCAAAAAAGCTAATTTCTAATTTTATTTATAAAAATGTTTCACTTAAAGTTTTATTTATTAGAATAGGCCAAAAAATCTAAAACATGCCTACGTATAAGTGTTTTAAGGGAAAATTTCAGAAAAGCACTCTGACGTGGGGCGTTTTACCTCGTGCTCAAACTAAATTTTCAAAAAAATGATTTTTTTTAAATATTATAAAAATAGATCAATTTTTTTAAAATTTATGAGAATAAGCCTTTATAAAAACCCAAAGTGGTAACACCATTTTTTTTATTTTAAAGTGTTACCAATTAATATGAAATAAAACTTACAAAACAGATCTATATATAGACCCAAAGTCTCATTTCCCTTATTTTCTTAAGCAATATGAGATGCAAGATATGTGTATATATAGAGCCATGAACAGGTTTGCAACTTGTTCCTAGACAATGTGGGGATTCTTTCCTCTTTTAACTAACAACACAAGATTAAAGGCTACACTTTATTTTATATTTTTTTACAAAACAATTTCTATTTTTTTATATTTTGTTAATATTTTCTCATATTAATCTTTTGAGATCTTTAATCTCGTTGCATTTTAGAATTGTTAGCATATATAAAAAGACTATTAAAAAAAAGAACAAATTGCACATATGAAACTTGTACATGCAGTAATCTTCTATTCAATTTTAAATGTTTGAAGTTAATATCCATGCAATTCTAATTTTTAAAATAAATTTTCATTATTTCAATTTAGAAGTTATACTTTTAATTTTTTTTTATTTTATGTTATGAATGTTTGATTAATAAATAAATGGTGAGTATTTGGTACTCAAATAGTATATATATTTTTTAATTTAAAAAAATGATCTCTTTTTTTAAATATTTATTTTTTTAATATTTTATTATACTCATTAATTTTTTAATCCTAATTTTAATTTAATTTTCATCACCTAATGAATGTTGATAAATTTATTTCAGATGTATTTTGACTAGATAGATAATCTATTTAAACATAGTCTATAATTATGTTAAATAAATTTTTTATAGAAATATATAATATACATAAAATATAATAATTATTTTTATATTTTATATCTAGATTAAATTACATTAGTCACTTAACTATGATTTTTTGACTATCAAATTATAAAAACTTACAAAATGATCACTCAACTATTAGTAATTTTTAAATATTTTTTTTAAATATTTTACCATTCACATTTTATATTTTATAAATTTTTTTACTTATAGAGTTTAAAATTTTAATTTATAATGTAACAAATGTTAACTTTTTATGAAAAAAAAAATTAAACTCTATAAGTAAAAAAATATAAAATATAGCCTTTTAATTTTATATTGTTAGTTAAAAAAGGAAGGAATCCCACATTGTCTAGGAACAAGCTGCAAACCTATTCATGAGTCTATATATACACATGTCTTACATCCCACATTACTTAAAAAAATAAGGGAAATGAGACTTTGGGTCTATATAAATATCTGTTTTGTAAGTTTTATTTCCATATTATTTAGTGGCACAAAAAAAAAAAAAATGATGCTACCAATTTGAGTCTTTATAAAGGCTTATTTTCGTGATCTTTTTTGAAAATTTAGTCTGAGCACAGGCAAAAGCGTGCCCACGTTAGTGCGTTTTTCTTTTTTTGAAATTTTCCTTTAAAATGCTTCCACGTAGGCGTATTTTAGATTTTTTGACCATTCAAGTAAATAAAGTTTTAAATGGCCCATTTTTATAAATAAAGTTGAAAATAGACTTTTTTTTTTTTAAGTAAAATAATCCCCCCAACCTTCCTAGCAACAAAATAAATCAATTTGGACCATCCTTATTCAAAATTTTAATCAACCCAACAATTTCCCATTCTTGCAAGTCAGCGCCTTCATATCTTAAGACCTTCTTTAATAGACGGCTTGTTTAGCATTAAATTCAATAATAATATTCCCCCAAATTACTTTCCCTAGCAACCTTAAGACCTTCTTTAATAGTCGCAATCTTTCACCACTCCTTCAACCACTATTCTATCCTTATCTCAAATAATAGTCACAACAACAGCCTTTTTTATTCTCAGGCCTTAGTGCACCATCACAATTTAGTTTAAACCAACCATAGGAGATATCCATCTCATATCCTTACAACTATTATGCATCCTAACTTTTCTTTCAATGCCAGACTTAGATTCAATTAAAAACCTCATTAACTCCCCTTTTTGCTTTACAAATAACTTCTAGAACATCCAAATCGTATTTTCTAACAATACAATCACTACTACCTTTCTATATAGACCAAATTACCGTTGCAACCTTTATTTTTATATCTTATTATCAATCATCTCTTTAATGTAACCTTCCTAACCCGACTTAAACGTTACCACCGAATTCTGAAGGTTACATAAACCACCGAAATGACCTAGTAAAATTATCAGAGTTTTTGAGATAGTCTTTCTAAAACATCTATTTACCTTAGCGGAAAAACTTAGCGGGTTTCTGAAAGAGAATTTTTTTTAACAACCTAAAAGATACAATTTTATTTCGAAAAAATCCGATTGATTTTAATGTTTACTTTGTAAAAATTGTTTTCCAATTTTAAATATTTTTCAAAAATATCATTTACTTAGAATCGTAGCGGAAAAGTGATATTCAATATAGTTTTAATGAAAACCAAAATTTCATGCATAATTAAATCAAAGTCCATGTTTTAATAACCTAATCAACTTAAATGCAATGCATGCCAAAAGTAACCCAAATTTTAAGTCTTATGCCACAGTTAAAATGAAACAATACAGTTCCCAAATAACAGAAATTATAAATAATATGTCTAAAATCATTTTATAAAAATATTCTAAGACGAGCCCTCCAAATGCCGAGTCTGCATCCTACCCTCGTTGGTTGTCTGTAAAGATGGAAATTAAAGGGGGTGAGCTTAATAAGCTCAGTGTAAGTCCACTCACAAGATAATCAGTGCAAAACAATAGATAAAGCATACAAAATAACAATACTTAGAACAATCACAATCGTATAACAGTACAGGATTTGACAGTTCAATTGCACATGCTTATGAATGTCAATGCAATTCATGTAAAATAGAAAAGTTCCTACATATACTTCGCTACACTCCACAGTAAGAGTTCCCTAGAACTCATCTATCCCTACACTTCATATTGTAGATAAACCATTAGTAATTGCAGATAAACTACCTGTAAAATATTGTGGGTAACCCACCGGTATTTTCAAATTAAAAGTTTGTAGATAAGCTGCCAGTAAGTTGTGGATGAACTGATAGTATTTGCAGATTATTAAACTGCTAGTACTTCCTCCTTTCCATATCGTTCCAATCCCCATACAATGCAACATGGCATGCTAATTACAGTACAACATAGGAACAATAGACACGCTTATCATGCAATTAGTTTAACAGTGACAGTAGGCATGCTGAACATGTAATCAGTCATACAGTAGCAGTAGCAACAGTAACAGCTCATTGAATATACAGTGACATGTAATAGGTTGAGGCCGTATGATTCATGAAGTACCCTAAGATTTATACGTGCACATGGCCATGTGGTCTACACGCCTGTGTAGAAGAATGTGTGGCCCTAAAATTACACAGGATCACCACTGATTCATTTGGAAAACATACATACCTTTCACCACGAGTTCGATTAACGCTTCCTACAATCAACCTTGATTCGATTCACCTAGATCCAGTCATTTAACGATAAATACACACAATTAATTATTGGTATCAAGATTTGGGCAAGATTCACAAAATATTGATTAATCGAAACCTAAAGATTAATGTTGGATATTCGTGCACAAAATTACTAAACCAAATCATTAAAATGAAGCGTACTTATCGATTCTTGGCAAATGTAACAGGTATTTTTGATGACGGTACTAAATATCAATAGAAATTAAATGAACGGGGAACGATTTGATAGAAGAAAGAAAAAAATAATTAACAACAAAAAGAATGAATTAGGGTGCAAGAATGAGAGAAGAAAAGAAGAGAAAAATATAGTGGAATTCTAATTCTATTAGAATTTCGAGAAATGGCAAGATGTGAAATCTAATTAGGAAAAAATAGGTTAAAAACCTAAGGTTTGTAAACCCTAGGGCAGTACAAGTAATTTACCCTTAGGTTTGCTGAAAATAGGAGAAAAATAAGAGGGAAGGGGCTTGAACTTGGGACTCTAGGGTGAATTCACTAATACTTAACCATTAGACTAGCAATTCACTTTTGAAAACAAATACACATAAAATAACATTAAAAATTCGGTCATATTACATTTTCCATTTATACAACATCGAGCAATCGGTTTCTTTTAACTTTAACCATTTATCAATTATCATTATCCAGTTGCAACAACAATTTAGCCCGATTAACTATAAAAAACAAATACGGATATGCTGGTATTCACCCAAAACATGCCTGATTCCTCAAACCAGCTTTACCATCCAAGAACACGCCTGGGCACTGAGTGCTAAGAAATTAGGCTAAACATGTAATATCCCATACCCGAGTCCGACGCCGGGACGGGGTACAAGGCATTACCGTACTTAAACATACTTGAATATGTAAACTCGGTTATAAAAATTTATTTCATGTCAAGACTTTTCATGCATTATCTTGCTATCCTTATTAAGGGGCTACGAGGCCCAAAACATATATCGGGTTTGTTCCGGAACTGATCTGGGAACTTTCAGGCATTTAGAAAGTTTTTGCCTAAAACAGGGTCATATGCCCGTGTGGGATGAGACACGCCCGTGTGGGCTGGCCGTGTAGTCACACACGCCTATGTCCCTCACTCGTACTGAATTTATTTCTTATTTCAAACCTACATGTTTGGATATAGTTTAGGCACATGCCCGTGTTTGTGGCCCGTGTCCCTCACATGGTCTAGACACGCCCGTGTCTATAACCTGTGGAGCACTCTGACTTAACTACTATGAACATCAGGGGTTCACATGGCTAAGGCACATGCCCGTGTGCTCAGCTTGTATGCAATTATGACTTACCTACTTAGGATGTAGGGGACACACGGTCTATTAACATACCCATGGGGGCCGACCGTGTGTCACACACGGCCTAAGCACACGCTCGTGTGCCCATTCGTGTGGACATTTGTAGGCTATTTTCCAAGCCTTTTTGCCACCCTAAAACACATCCAACTCATACCAGCTTCAAGCTCATAAATCAATGTATAACATACATTAAAAACATTCATCATTGAGGAACTCACATGCCATTATGCATATCATGAATTTCATCCTCATTGCATAAAATATAACTTGGACAATATTAGCCATTTACAAAGGCCATTACAACTTGACTCAAGTGATAACAATAGCCAACACATTTAGCTACTCAAAATAACACTTACCATAGTAATTAAACTTCCTATACATGCCATACAACAAAAAGACTAACTTTACTATACCAAAATGAATTCCTTGATAGTGTGACTTCGAGCTTTGACTTCGAGAGATCCCCGAGCTAATTCGGCAAATCTACATAGAAGGGAAAAATAAAGGAGTAAGCATAAAAATACTTAGTAAGTTGCATGAAATAAAATAGCAATAAATGTCATGGAAAGTCATTCAAACATGGTATCATGGGGTTTATATAACTTCTTACTCTTTCTCGTATCTTACTCATTCTTATAACATATTCATTTAAGACTTACGTACTCTCGTGACTTACTTTTACCCATGGTTGACTCATTTACATGTTTTGTTCATTCTCATGCCTTACATTTTCATAATTTCTCATGACAAATGTACCTGTAACACTCATCATAAAACTTTAGTCTCTCTTGTTAGCTAAACAACGTAGATACATTCTTTATTAAGATGCTTAGAATATCGAAGGATACTCGTAGTTTCATTCTCATGGTAAGGTGCCAAAGCTATATCCCAGACATGGTCTTATATGGGCTCAAACTGATGTCGAAGTCATATCCCGGATATGGTCTTACACGGGATCTCATATCGAAGTCGATGCCATGTCCCAGACATGGTCTTACAGGGGATCTATGTCTCATTCCGCTGCTAACGCCATGTCACATGGTCTTATACAGGACCTCATATAGATGCCAATGCCATGTCCCAAACATGGTTTTACATGGGATTCCTGTTCAGTGCCGATGCCATGTCTCAGACATGGTCTTACACGGGACCTACAATGCTCATGACATGATTACGGTATCCTTCGTATCTTTGATACATATACACAAATTTTGCTTTCATATTTCCATCAATTCTTGATAAAATTCATATCAATAAATTTTATGGAATTATACAAAGCTCATAAATTGGCTTAGCAATAAGCCTCATGAAACTTCATGAATTCATAGAAAAATCTTTACATCATAAAATAGAAGGCTAGATTATTACATACAACTTACCTCGGTTCTAAAACGAGGGCAATTGTTCGATTTAGTCCACTATCTTGCTTTTTCCCCGGTTTCGGTCCTGGCTTCGTATTTCTTGATCTAAAACGACAAATTAAGCTAATTTAATATAACATTGGCTAAATAGCTATAATACACTTTGGAAAAATTTATAATTTTGCCCCTAAACATTTAAATATTTGTAAAATGGTCCCTAGGCTCGTATAATGAAATGCACTTAATTTCTTGGCTACCTAAGCCTAGCCGAACCTTTTATGCTCTCATAGCAGCCCACATTTCTCATCAATTTCTACATTTACTACACATTTTACTAACTTTTCAATTTAGTCCTTATTAGGGTTTCTCATGAAAATCACTTAGAGAAAGATGTTTATTACACTTTAAACTTTCATTTTCTACCACTAGGCATCAATTTACTTGCATGTCATGCATGGGTAAAATTCTGAATGTGAACCTAGCTCAAATTAGTGGTAGAAATAACTTGCTCATGTTGCAAGGATTTCAAGAATACAAAGAAAATTAAAAATGAGACCAAATTGCACTTACTTGAAACTTGAAAATGAAGGAAACCCTAGCTATGGAGAACCCCTTAAATTCGGTACCCTTGGGAAGAAGATGAAAACATTTTTTCTTTCCTTTTCCCTTTTTATTACTTAACTTTACCAAATGACCAAAATGCCCTTATGGCCTTTCTTTAGAATTTTACCCTTCCATGGGCATTTTTGTCAATAGTGCCAAAAATTGGTCTAATTGCTGGATAAGGACTCTTAATAATTTTTCTAATGCTAATTCATCCTTAAAGCTTCTAGAAACTTAATTTTGCACTATTCGCAATTTAGTCCTAAAGGACAAATTAGTCACATTTTCTCAAAGTTTCCTTCATGAATTTTATCATTATTATGCAATCATGTCATAAACCTAAAAATAATCATAAATCATACTTTTCTATCTCAGATTTGTGGTCTCAAAACCACTATTCTGACTATGCCTTAATTCGAGTTGTTACAAAACATCCCTCCAAAAACATGCATGGGAACTTAGTGCTAAGTGCCAAGCTCGTAGGCTACACATCCTCCCCTAAAAACACGCCTGAATCACTGTAGATATAACTCAGTAATCCATAACAAATATCAGATTCTGGTATAATCAGTAAATATATATAACATACGTCAACATCTCATCTCATATAGAACCCGTACAGTCCGCAAATAACCCTATTGACATGCCAATTATATCTTATCCTATGTTCATCAAGGCTTAGTACACATATCAGTATAACACTTTGTAATTCAGTTCTTTTTCTCACCTTTGTATTAGTTTGTAAATATTTTGAATACATTCAATATCACAAATTACACAATTCAAATATGACTATTAGAAAATACAAATAACTATACCGTATGAACTTACTAGGGGCAAACAACAAAAGCAAGAGTGTTAGATACTAATTTGTAGTTTTCCCTTTCCCTCGATTAACTATTGATTCTTGATCTATACAATAATTTATTTCCAATTATCAGATCCAAACACTTTAAATCATCTCATTTCTTGTATATGACGTCTTTTATTCATTTTTCACAATTTTCCTAAAGTTTTTCTTTTTATTAAATTTAGTCCCTAAAACCAAAACAAACATATTTTTCACATTTAAACCCCAAAATTTTAATCCGACTTTAATCTCATCTTAATACAGCCTTCAAGTATCTATATTTATAAGAATTTATGCTCATTTCAACATATTTTTATTTTAGTCCTTAAACTCAAAACTAACTCAAAACTAACAAAATTCACTTTACAAAATAGTCCTATTTCCTATCAAAGCTTCAAACTCAACCATTTAACATTTGAAACATAAAAACCATTAATGCCAAATTTTAAAAATTTTGACAATGTTATGATTTAATACTCTGGTTAGTTAAATTAAGCTAAAATAATCTCAAAAACATAAAATTTACGAGAAAACGGGCCTTGAGAGGCTTATCATGCAAGGGCCGAAGGTTAAGAGCTTAAAAAAAATGACTTCCCTATTCTTTTTGGTGAGATTTCGATGGCGAAAGAAAAAAACTAAAGAAGATAACCTTGTTTCCTAATATTTTACCATATATTATTAATTAATATTATAATAAACATATTTTTTCAATTAACAAATACACAAACTATCCGTCATTACTATAAAGGGTTTATTTTCCTTTTAAAAGCTTAAAAAATTACTAATTAAACATTTAAGCCAGTAAAAATCAATAGCGATTAACTTTTACGATTTTTACGATTTAGTCATTATACCTTAATTAACCATCTAATCACTAAAATTTTCAGATCAAAATTCAATTCACCTATATAAAAACTCCGTAAATATTTAATAAAAATATTTACTCCCTCAGTTTGTAGAAATAAGGTCTTGGTACATCATTTTCAAAAACCACTAACCTTAGGGTCAAACAACTTAAACTTTAACTAGTCATCCAATTAGAAAAATTTATTAAATCAAAATTCACTATAACACTACATTTGACTCGAAAATATTAAATAATAATTACGGACTCATTCATCAGAATTGTGGTCCCGAAATCACTGTTTTTGACACCATTTAAAAATGGGTTGTTACAATCTATTTTTATACCATGACAATATTCAAACTATATCGGTCTTGTAACACCCCTAACTCGTATCCGTTTCCGAAACAATGTTACGGAGCATTACTGGAGATTACAATTCAAACGGATAGAAATTTCAAACATTTCATATCATAGTAATAAACATATTAAAACCAAGTCAAAACATATCAATGGTCCCTAATACAAGCCCTCGAGGCCTTAAATATGCATTAGAAACAAGTCGAGACTAAATCAGAAACTTAGAGAATTTTTTAGAAAATAGCGAAAATTTTCAACACTGCAGGGGTCACACGGTCGTATGGCCAGTGTAACACCCTTATCCTGTAACCGTCGCTTGAATAGGTAATGGGCATTACAGGACTTGTAACTCAAATCAGAACAATAACAACAGATTTCCAATAATTTCAATCATTCATAAACATATCATGCTTTAATCAGACATATAAAACTCTAATTATACAATAGGGACCAATTTGATAACATATAAAAGACATAAGAAAACATAAGAAAATTTTCGAAATAGGGTCACACAGCCGTGTGCCTAGACCGTGTGCCTCACACGGTCACCAGACACGCCCATGTGTCCAGGCCATGTGAAAACGGGGCATACATACTGACTTGATCACACGGCTGCTAGACACGCCCGTGTGTCTAAGCCGTGTAACTCACTAACTTGTTTATACTATAGTGCAGGGGTCACACGGTCGAGTCACACGCCTGTGTGCTCTGGCCGTGTAGCACGAAATAAGCTTGGTTTAAGCCATTTTTCACACCCCATTTTTCATTGTCCTACAAGCATCAATTACACATCATCTAAATGTATAAATAGGCAACCAATTCAGCCAATTTTCAATCCAAAACATACAACAATATGACCAAATCATCAAAACCCATTTCATATTCTTTTCCATGCCAAATCAAACCAAATTAAAAGTCACATTCATATCAAACACATGCTTGATAACTCATCATAAACTATTTCATTTCATACCCAAATCTTACCAAAATCACAACACCTTTCATACCAAAATTACCATTTCATAATAGGCCATCTATGTACCATATAGCATATCAATTTGCAAGACAAGTCACATACCAATATCAAACATAATCTCATTTATTAGTCAGCCAGATCACTTGACATAACATATATACAACTCAAAATATATTCAAATATACCCCTAGCCTATATGTCGAAATGTAACACCCTTACCCGAAACCGTCATCGGAATTGAGTAGAAGGCATTACAAAACTTACCAGACTACAAACTCTAATTTTTAGCCAAATTATTATAAATTTATCTTATTGAGGGTTTTCTAAATCAATACAGACATCTCGGATGATTAGGATTCAAATCCTATCACATCGGAAACCCAAAAAATTTTTCTCTTTCAAAACAACGTCACACGCCCGTGTAACATACAGCACGGCCGTGTGATAAGGCCGTGTGGCCTTCACACGCCCATGTTCAGAGACCGTGGTTGAATCTGTCAAATTTGCCACGATCACCCTACACGGTCGTTTGGGGGCCGTGTACTCCACACGGTCAAGACACACGGTCGTGTCTCTAGCCCGTATGGTACTCAAAATTCAATTTAAAGTGCAGGAGAGGCACGATCCAGGGACACACTCGTGGGGTCAGACCGTGTGTCACCCACGGCCTAGGTGCGCCCGTACCATGAAACCGTGGAGCATTTTGCCAAATTCCACACGGTCATGACACATATCCGTGTGTCCTGCTGTGCAGGCCGTGTTAGGCTATATGCCAAGCCTTGGCCCTTCCAAACCCAACAAACATCCATACCATTCAAATTCAACCAAAATAAGGCATCTACCCACAAGAACTATATTTACAAATACCATTTACAAGGCAATTATCATTTACACACCTACTTGATAGGCTTATAAAAGAATATCTATGCTAAGACTAGCCACCTATACATGCCAAAAATCAAAATACAAACTATGTTTTCAAATACCAAGATGGCTTGATAGTGTAGGACGAGCTTCCTTCGATCACCAATCCAAGTTGTAATGTGCTCGGTAATCTAAAAGAAGGACAAGGAAGAGAAGTAAGCTACAAGTAGCTTAGTAAGACATAAGTAATTTAAAAGCAGATGCACATTATCTAATTAAGGCAATTGATTTCCACATAATACAAATGCAACATTCATGAACTTACTCATTACATACTCCTACCACATTGTTCAATTATAGATATTCCATGCACATGTCCTATTCAAATTTATTACCCTGCACCATGGCTTCGCACATTAACGTTAATCTTTTCCCGTTGAACTTTCAGAAATGAAAAAGGATATGCAAAGGTTGGCATTAAGTGCCTCACAATAATATGGCCGAAGCCACCACAATATGTAGCCGAAGCTACCTCAATATATAGCCGAAGCTACCACAATATGTAGCTGAAGCTACTACAATATGTAGCCGAAGCTACTACAATCAATGAATCGCAAACGTAATCTACGGGTCTGCTCACAGAAGCTGACAGGTGACTGCAACACGTGCTAGTACACCCAGCACCCGGGATACGGAAGCGGAACCCTCAAGTGACATGTCACCCATATCCAAAATCAATCTTACAGTTCAAACAGAATTTTCCATAATATACAAATTATGCAATTATTCAATTCACCATTCATATTCATACATTTTCACATGTAATTTATCAAATAATTAATGATAATGCAAGTGCATGATAATTTACTCATAACTTACCTCGATTACAAAACGACTAGCTCGTACTAATCTACTATCTTTTCCTTTCCACGATTTCGATCACCCTCTCTTCTTTCTTGATAAATTGCTTGAAAAAGTCCAAAGCTCTCTTGGCTATGGGGGAGGAAATTTTGGCAGAAAAATTAGGGAAGAAGATAACATTTTCATCTTTTTCTCATCTTTTATGATAATTTTTACAAAGTGGACAAAAATGCCCCTAGCCTTGTTTCTCAAAAACTTTTCTAGAAATGCCCTTTTGTGTTCATACTACTAACTCATGGCATAATTACATCATAAACACTCCTATATTCATATCACATTTCAATCAAGTCCCTATTTCATCTAATACTCATATTTTTTCACTATTTGCAATTTAATCCAAAATTTTCAATTAATCACAAAAGCAGTAAATTTCTAAACGATTTTCTCACAGAACTTAATCAATAAATAAATGCGATATAAAATTCACAAAATTAACTTATTTCATCTCGGATTTGTGGTTGCGAAACCACTATTCTGATTAGGCCCTATTTCGGGCTGTCACAATCCTCCCCTCCTTTAGGGATTTTCGTCCCCGAAAATCTTTCTAGTAAACAGATGGGGATATTGACTTCTCATAACCTCTTCCGTTTCCCATGTTGCCTCTTCCACTCCATGACGTTGCCACAACACCTTTACTAGCTCAATCTTTTTATTTCTTAACTGTTTTACTTCCCGTGCTAGAATTTTAATCGGTTCTTCATCATATGACATGTTTGGTTGAATCTCAATCTCAATAGGCTCAATCATATGTGATGGATCTGATCGGTACTGACAAAGCATAGAACGTGAAACACATTGTGAATTATTTCCAATTCCGGAGGCAAAGATAACCGATAGGCAACTGGACCAATTCTTTCAACTACTTCATATGGACCAATATAACGCGGACTTAGTTTACCTTTTCGGTCAAACCTTAAAATTTTCTTCCACAGGGAGACTCTCAAAAATACTTTATCTCCCACTTGGAACTCGATTTCTTTCCTTTTTAAATCCGCATATGACTTTTGTCGATCTGATGCAGCTTTTAGACAATCTCGAATTATCTTTACTTTATCTTCAGTCTCTTTTACTAAATCAGTCCCATGAACATATCTTTCACGAAGTTCAGTCCAATACAATGGAGTCCGACATTTTCGCCTATATTGAGCTTCATACGGTGCCATTTTAATGCTCGACTGATAACTGTTATTGTACGCAAATTTAATCAAAGGCAGATATTTGTCATAACTACCTTCGAACTCTAAAACACAATATCTCAACATATCCTCGAGCACTTGAATCACTCTTTCCGATTGTCCGTCTGTCTGAGGATGAAAGGCAGTACTAAAATTTAACTTAGTACCTAATGCCTCTTGCAATTTCTTCCAAAATCTCAAAGTAAAATGCGGATCTCTGTCAGAAATAATAGATATAGGCAATCCATGTAATCTAACTATCTCAAAGACATACAACTCCGCTAATTTGTCCATAGGAAAGTCCATTTTCACCGGAATGAAATGAGCTGACTTGGTTAACCGATCAACTACTACCCAAACAGAATCTTTCTTTCTCGGCGTCATAGGCAATCTGGAAACAAAATCCATGGTAATTCTTTCCCATTTCCACTCGGGAATCATAATTGGTTGGAGCAATCCCGAAGGCAATTGATGTTCTGCTTTTACTCTCTGACATACCAAACACTTTGACACAAATTCGGAAATATCTCGTTTCATGCCCGGCCACCAATATACTTTCTTCAAGTCTTGATACATTTTCATGCTACCGGGGTGTACTGACCATCGACTATCATGAGCTTCGTGCAAAATCTTCTGAGTCAAGTCAGTATTTCTCGATACACACACTCTATCACGAAACAATAGACAACCACTCGAGTTAACTCGAAAATTAGAATCATCCTCCATTTCACATTGAGTTCGTCTCATCAATAACTCATTATCCGCTTTCTGAGCTTCGCAAATTTCTTGCAAAAACAACGGCTTCGCCACGAACTCAGTATTTAGTGAACCATCATCAGACATCGATAATTTCGTATTCAAAGCTCTCAAAGCAAACAGAGATTTTCTACTTAAGACATCAGCAACCACGTTTGCTTTACCCGGATGATAATCTATCACAAGCTCGTAGTCTTTTAGTAGTTCCAACCATCTCCGTTGTCGCAAATTCAATTCCCTTTGAGTCATAACATACTTCAAACTCTTATGATCGGGGTACACTCTACACTTTTCACAGTACAAATAGTACCGCCAAATCTTTAAAGCAAAAACTATAGCGGCCAGCTCTAAGTCGTGGGTCGGATAGTTTCGTTCATGCGGTTTTAATTGCCGAGAAGCGTAGGCTACTACTTTTCCTTCTTGTATAAATACACATCCGAGTCCATTTAAAGACGCATCACTATACACGACAAATTCTTTTCTTGACTCAGGTTGTACTAACACCGGCGCTTCGGTTAAACATTGTTTAAGCTTTTCAAAGCCTCACTGACATTCATCCATCCAAGCAAATTTAACTTCTTTTTGCAACAGTTTCAAAATCGGTGAAGCTATAATCGAAAAACCCTCTACAAATCGAGGGTAATATCTGGCAAGGCCCAGAAAACTTCTGACTTCAGACACATTCTTCGGAGGCTTCCATTCTACAATTGCTAAAATCTTATTCGGATCCACTCGGATACCATCTCTCGAAACAACATGTCCCAAAAATCCCACTTCACTGAGCCAAAATTCACTTTTACTGAACTTAGCATAAAGCTTCTTTTCTCTAAAAATCTGCAATATTATCCTCAAATGCTCAGCATGCTCGGTCTCACTTTTAGAGTATATCAGAATATCATCAATAAAAACCACCACAAATTTATCTAAATAAGGTCTGAAAATCCGGTTCATCAAGTCCATGAAAATGGCCGGAGCATTGGTCAATCCAAACAGCATTACCAAAAATTCATAGTGACCATATCGGGTCCTAAAAGCAGTTTTAGGCACATTAGATTATTTAATCTTCAATTGATAATACCCAGACCTCAAATCAATTTTTGAAAACACTGAAGCACCTTTAAGTTGATCAAACAAATCATCGATTCTAGGCAACAGATACTTTTTCTTCACTGTCACTCTGTTAAGCTGACGATAATCAATGCAATGCCTCAATGACCCATCTTTTTTCTTGACAAATAAAACAAGAGCACCCCATGGAGAAAAACTTGGCCTCACAAAACCCTTGTCAGTCAACTCTTGCAACTGTGTCTTTAACTCTTTTAACTCAGTCGGTGCCATTCTATACGGAACAATCGATATCGGAGCAGTACCCGGAAGTAATTCAATACCAAACTCTATCTCTCTGTCCGGAGGTAAACCATGTAATCCTTCCAGAAAGACATCTAAATATTCACAAACTATAGGCACAGATCTGATCTCTTTCTCAGACATTTTGGTATTCAACACATATACTAAATATGCATTACACCCACTTCTCAGACATTTATGAGCCAACATTATAGAGATCACAGTCGGAACACAATCTAACTTATCTGTTTCAATTTAGAGTATTTCATCATTATCACAATTCAACTCAAGGATCTTTCGTTTACAATCTATCTTAGCACCATGCATGGTTAACCAATCCATTCCCAAAAAAACATTAAACTCATTAAAAGGAAGCAACATTAAATCAACAGGGAAATAGTGACCATGAATCATCAAAGGACAGTTCTTACAAATTTGGTCTACTATCACATGTTTTCCTAACGGATTTGACACTTTAACTACAAATTCAGTGGACTCAACACAAAGATTCTTATTAGATACTAAATTCACACGCACATACGAATGAGTCGATCCCGGATCAATTAAAGCAAGAACAGAATTATCATAGAGAGAAAATGTACCAGTAATCACTTTCGGTGAAGATGCTTCTTCACGAGCCCGTATAGCATACGCCCGAGCTGGAGCTCTCGCTTCAGATCTTGTAGGGGTGTCCTTTCTTTCACCTTTACTGTTATTCCCAGACCCCACATTTCTTGATGGTCTTCCCCTACTCACATTACTTGGTTTTACATTTTGAGATTTCTCGAATTCATCTCTTTTCGGGCAATCTTTAACACAAAGGTCTTGAGATCCACAATTAAAACAAGCCCGATTACGCACATAACATTCACCTGAATGTTTCTTCCCACAATATTGGCATTCGAGCCTATCAGATCTCACACTACCAACACTTGTTGCAGAAGTAGTTTGTCCCTTCAGTTTGAAATGTTGCTTACTACGATCCCTCTGAGAAAAGTTTACCGAAACATTTGACCGAGAATTCATCTCTCTTGTTTTCTTCAATTGTGATTGAAATGATTGGCCCATCGATCTTTTCCTAGAATCTCTAGCTTTATTCTCAACCTTCTTCTTATCTTTGCTTAATGCTTCGGCCTTAATAGCTCGTTCAACTAACACTACCAACTCTTTAATTTCCAGGATTCCCACAAGCAGTCGGATGTCTTCATTCAGGTCATCTTCAAATCTCTTACAAAGCATTTCTTCGGTAGTTACAAACTCTTGAGCATACTTGCTCAATCTGACAAACTCTCTTTCATATTCGGCTACTGACATACTCCCTTGCTTCAATTCCAAAAATTCTTTCCTCTTTTGATCGATGAAGTGCTGACTAATATACTTTTTACAGAATTCCTCTAAAAAGAAATCCCATGACACTCTTTCTCTAGGCACAACGGATATCAAGGTCTTCCACCAATGATAAGCGAAATCTTTTAGCAATGAGACAGCACATTTCAATCTCTCATCTGAAGTACAAGACAATTCCTCTAACACTCTAACAGTATTCTCTATCCAGAATTCAGCCTTCTTGGGATCATCATCCACACTGGCTCGAAATTTTTCGGCTCCATATTTTCTGATCTTATCCACTGGGGGTTTAGAAGGTCTTACCACTTCTGGTTGTGAAGGAGCTATAGGAACAGCTTGAGGGACAGGAGGGGGCAGGGGAGGTTGAGCATTCGGATTCGCCCGAATGAACTCCGTATACCAATTATTCATCATATAGAGAAAGACTGCCTGAGCCTCATCTCCTTGACCCTGAGCCTCGGGTCTATTCTCAGTAGGCGCTGTCCCTTGCGCGGGAGCAGGCGCATTACTCTGAGCATAATCAGCAAGAGCTCGATTGGGATCCATTTACTATAATAGAAAACAATTTGAACTTATTAGAAGTCGTCACACTATCAAGTCTTATTTCGGCATGTATAGACTGACTATTACACTTGCTACGTTAGTCCAAGAATCAGCTAAACCATTGTCTGATACCAATTAAAATGTAACACCCTTACCCGAAACCGTCATCAAAATCGAGTAGAAGGCATTACCAAACTTACCAGACTACAAACTCTAATTTTTAGCCAAATTATTATAAATTTATCTTATTGAGGGTTTTCTAAATCAATACAGACATCTCGGATGATTAGGATTCAAATCTTATCACATCGGAAACCAAGAAAATTTTTATCTTTCAAAACAACGTCACACGCTCGTGTAACATACAGCACGGCCGTGTGATAAGGCCGTGTGGCCTTCACACGCCCATGTCCGGAGACTGTGGTCGAATCTGTCAAATTTGCCACGGTCACCCTACACGATCGTTTGGGGGCCGTGTACTCCACACGGTCAAGACACACGATCATGTCTCTAGCCCGTGTGGTACTCAAAATTCAATTTAAAGTGTAGGAGAGGCACGGTCCAGGGACACACCCGTGGGGTCAGACCGTGTGTCACCCACGGCCTAGGCACGCCCGTGCCATGAGACCGTGGAGCATTCTGCCAAATTCCACACGGTCATGACACACGCTCGTGTGTCCTACTATGCAGGCCGTGTTAGGCTATATGCTAAGCCTTGGCCTTTCCAAACCCAATAAACATCCATACCATACCATTCAAATTCAACCAAAATATGGCATCTACCCATAAGAACTATATTTACAAATACCATTTACAAGGCAATTATCATTTACACACCTACTTGATAGGCTTATAAAAGAATATCTATGCTAAGACTAGCCACCTATACATGCCAAAAATCAAAATACAAACTATGTTTTCAAATACCAAGATGGCTTGATAGTGTAGGACGAGCTTCCTTCGATCACCAATCCAAGTTGTAATGTGCTTGGTAATCTAAAAGAAGGACAAGGAAGAGAAGTAAGCTACAAGTAGCTTAGTAAGATATAAGTAATTTAAAAGCAGATGCACACTATCTAATTAAGGCAATTGATTTCCACATAATACAAATGCAACATTCATGAACTTACTCATTACATACTCCTACCACATTGTTCAATTATAGATATTCCATGCACATGTCCTATTCAATTTTATTACCCTGTACCATGGCTTCGCACATTAACGTTAATGTTTTCCCGTTGAACTTTCAGAAATGAAAAAGGATATGCAGAAGTTGGCATCAAGTGCCTCACAATAATATGGTCGAAGCCACCACAATACGTAGCCGAAGCTACCTCAATATATAGCTGAAGCTACCACAATATGTAGCCGAAGCTACCACAATATGTAGCTGAAGCTACCACAATATGTAGCCGAAGCTACTACTATCAATGAATCGCAAACGTAATCCACGGGTCTGCTCACAGAAGCTGACAGGTGACTACAACACATGCTAGTACACCCAGCACCCGGGATACGGAAGCGGAACCCTCAAGTGACATGTCACTTGTATCCAAAATCAATCTTACAGTTCAAACGGTATTTTCCATAATATACAAATTATGCAATTATTCAATTCACCATTCATATTCATACATTTTCACATGTAATTTATCAAATAATTAACAATAATGCAAGTGCATGATAATTTACTCATGACTTACCTCGATTACAAAATGACTAGCTCGTACTAATCTACAATCTTTTCCTTTCCATGATTTCGATCACCCTCTCTTCTTTCTTGATAAATTGCTTGAAAAAGTCCAAAGCTCTCTTGGCTATGGAGGAGGAAATTTCAGCAGAAAAATTGGGGAAGAAGATAACATTTTCATCTTTTTCTCATCTTTTATGATAATTTTTACAAAATGGACAAAAATGCCCCTAGCCTTGTTTCTTAAAAACTTTTCTAGAAATGCCCTTTTGTGTCCATACTACTAACTCATGGCATAATTACATCATAAACACTCCTATATTCATATCACATTTCAATCAAGTCCCTATTTCATCTAATACTCATATTTTTTCACTATTTGCAATTTAATCCAAAATTTTCAATTAATCACAAAAGCAGTAAATTTCTAAACGATTTTCTCACAGAACTTAATCAATAAACAAATGCGATATAAAATTCACAAAATTAACTTATTTCATCTCGGATTTGTGGTTGCAAAACCACTATTCCGATTAGGCCCTATTTTGGGCTGTCACACGAAACCATTTTAATTTTGAAAAATAGGGACCGACTTTAAAAAGAAAATGGAGTCGCCACTAATCCTTTTTGTTTAGGTGTGATCGGATCACCTATAAAACATTTTATTTTATTAAAATATTGATTTTGGCCTACGAAATTCAAAAAGATGGGTTCGGAAGTCGATTGCGTACGAGGAAGGATTAGCACCATTGCAATGCCCAAAATTGGTACCTTATTGATTAATTAATGTCCTAATGTTGAAAATTTGAAAAGATTTTAAAATACAATCTCTTTAAAAATATTTGGATAACTTGAATCGAGTATTTAGATTCTCTTGTTCCGAAGGAATAAAATATCACATCCAGCATGTTAGGATACAACATTTCAAACCCTCGAAGCCAAGATCATCTAATGATTTCCGAAACTCATGCCTTGAAATTTTAGAAGGATATTTGGTTATTTGGTCAAAAGGTAAATCGAAACCCAACACGTTAGGGCACGATTTCTCGAATTTTCAAACACGAAATATTTCCTTGTTTTTTATTTAAGAAAATACGAATGAAATTTTAAAAGGATATTTGGTTATTTGGCCAAACGGAAAATCGAAACCCTGCACGTTAAGGCACGATTTCTCGAATTTCTAAACACAAAATATTGCCTTATTTTGAGAGGCTTTTAAATAGACAATTATAAAATCAGCTCAAAATGCATTTATTCTGTTTGTTTAAGGTTAAAAAATGCAATGACCATTATCGATCATATACATTGGAATTTGATTCACGATGCGATAATAAGAAACAAGAGCGTAGTTGCAAGCATGACACAATGTTACATGGCAATAATATTACATGAATGAACAAAAATAATATGAAAATACAAAGGAACAAGTTAGGGTACATACAATGGCAACACATCATATACTATACAAATACTAACATTAATATTTGAAGGTTATTGAATTAAAAGTCAATTTTAAAAGAAACTTCAAGCAAATCAACACAAATAAAATGTAACAAATTTTAAAACACATAAAAAAATGAATAATGTGAAAGAAAGAAAATTCGAAATTATCAATATACAAGCAATATAAAAATTTTTAAACAAGTAATATATATAAAAGTTTAAAATAGATCAAAAAAATAAAGATAAGAATAAATAACATATTAAATGGTAATATATAAATGAATTTTAAAATATATATTATATAAAAAAATCAAAATAAATAATATATAAAATAATATATATCAATCCAAATAAATAATATATGAAATGAAAAATTTAATATAAATAATCTATATACAAATAATTATATATAAAAGGGTTTGAAATAAACAAAAATATATAATAAAATAAGGTCCTTAAAAGAAGTAAATTATATATAAATAGATTTACAAGAGAATATATATATATATATATATATACACATAAACAAATTTAAAATAAAATATATACATAAAATAATATGAAACTAATAATATATACATTGAATAAAAATAATTTAATATAAAACGTGTATGTACATGTAACATAAAAATGTATAAGAGTATTTAAAATACGAATCATATAAATTTTTAAAACAAAGAAATATAAAAGAGAACTTTAAAATAAAATAACTATACGATAAAACAATTAAAAAAAATACAAATGGAAGGATAAAAAAACAAGTTAAAACAATGTAGAATCAAATAAATAATTCAAAATAATTTATTAAAACAATTTAAAAAAATGAATAATAAATAAATTTAAAACAATAAAAGGATTACAAAGAATAAAAAACAGAGACTAAAAAAAACTCAATTGAAATAAAAATAAAATAAAAAGGACAATTTATAAATAAATAAAATTATTAAAACAGAGTCAAGGACCAAAATGAAATACGCACGAACAAATAAGGATTAAAAATGAAAATGTCCCCAAATTCCCTCAAAACGCATTGTTTAGATGCAGACCAAGTTCAAATAGCGCTCAAAATTCATGGAAAAATTAAAAAAAAAAATGAAGAAACTATAAATAGGATCTGATTGAATAACGGCACAAAAAGAGAGGGACTAGTCATGCAGTTATCCATTCACCATAAAAACGCGCGAATCCTGAGGGTATCGGGTCGGGTTGAGTTGGGTCACCTTATACGGCACCATTTTGGAGCCATTGCAATAGACTCTAAACGGCACCGTTTTTTGTCCCTTATAAGAGCCAAAACAAAAAAAATGAAAAAACAACATTTGGCCAGTTTCTTTGAATCAAAACCCTATGCCCCCTTTCGACCCTTCTCTTTGTCGAACCAAAGGTCTCTGTCCGACTGCTAAAGCGCCATTGTATTCGGCGGATAGCGGTAAGCGAAGGTGATAGATGATAAATTATATATATATTTACCTCATGTTTAGCCTAATTTCTGGATGAATTATTATTAATTTTGTGAGAATTGGTGCTCTTAACCCTTCTATTTCATGTTGTATACGCAGGAGAGCATAGGGAAGAGAAAAGAATGAAAAACGGGACGAAAACGAAGAAAATGGGCCAAAGTGTGAAAACAACACGGCCTAAGGATTCACCACACGGTCGTGGCACACGGTCGTGCCACATAAAGTCCAACACGGCCCAACCACGACAAGCACGGCCAGACCACACGGCCGTGCCACCACCTCTTGTCGATCCACACGAGCGTGGCACACGGGCGTGTCCCTGTCGTGAGGAAGTTCAATTTCACTCGAAAAAGGATACTTAGGGCTAAGAAAGCCATTCTAAACTCTATATAAAGACCCTAGGAGGCAAGGGTGTGCTTATTTCCCGCTAAGGGAGTACTTTTTCTCTCCACAAGAGAGTGCCGTATTTCTGCCAACACAAGGAGTGGAAGCAAGGGATTACTCCAAGGGAAGCCGATTGATTCATCCCAGAAGCCGGAATTCTACATCAAGACAAATGATCTCCCTAAATTCCTTTAGGGGTTTTTGGGTTCTTTATGTTTTGTTATCTTATTTCTTCTGAGATGTTTTCTTTATTAATTATGAACTAAATCCCCCAAATACTTGAGGGGGATGAAACCTAAGACAGATCTTGTTATTATTTTATCTTGAGTTATATGATAAATACTTGAATTGTTTTTAATTATGTGTTCTTAATTCTTATTTTAATAATATTAGGTATTAATTCAAGAAACTGATGTGCTTATGTAGAAGAGCAAAAGTCCCTGTTTAAGAGTAGATCTAGCATAATTAAGCGGAGTTGCATGCAACCCTAGACATAGGGCGACATAAATTTGCCGGATTAGGGTCAAACCTAATAGGGGGATCCATAGATTGAGTTAATGCAAGACTAGGGGTTTTAACTAGAAAGAGATTTCAGTTAATCAACCTAGGATTAGTTGTTCTTATCCTCGACGGAGGTATTGACTTAAGTTAGGGATCTCTACGGATCAAGTCAAGTGAATAAATCGTCTAGCTCAAGAATTGATAACAAGTGAAGTCTAGGTGGATTCTGTGACAGCCCTAATTTGACCCTAGTCGAGAAGTGGTTTCGGAACCACAAAATCGAGTCGTATAATTTATTTTAAATGTTTATTATATGTGAAGATGCATGTGTGCAACTTTGATGCTTTAAATTTTGTTATTTGAATGTGAATTTAATTAAAAGGGGCTTGTGTGAGAACTTTGAAAATGTGTTAGGTATTTATGTAATGGCCTAACATTTTATAGTTTAAAAGTATAAGGGTTTGCATGTTAAATTGCCATTTTGGAGATAGTGGTCGGCCATGTTGTTGATAATTGAAAATGCATGTATTTTATTTATATAAGTATATATATATATATATATGCATTATAATAGACAACCATAATTTTATATTATAAAATATATGAAATGACATAAATTAATTATAATAAAATAGAAATGGGTGAGAAAAACAAAGTTTAGTTCATTCTTCTTCATTGCCGTAGTAAAGAAAGAATAGAGAGAATGAAGCTCAAACAATCGGCCATTTGCATAGATTAATTTCTAAAGGCATGTAATGTGATTTTAGTTAAATTAATTATGAAATTTGGTTGTTAAGGACATGTGGTAGATAACCCATGATTTTAATTCTAGATTAAATGAGCATAGTGCAT
Organism: Gossypium stocksii; assembly: GCA_020496765.1. NCBI lineage: Eukaryota > Viridiplantae > Streptophyta > Magnoliopsida > Malvales > Malvaceae > Gossypium > Gossypium stocksii. Next base: position 41,964,827 of record CM035623.1, read on the forward strand.
TCGGCCATTTGTGAGAAATGTGGAAATTTTGTTTAAAGCTTGTAATTCATGCTTAATTGTTGAATGGAGTCTTGAATTGGTAGAATTAAGTTTTAAATGTAAGAAATGAGTGATGGTTGTAAGGATTTTTAAAGTTCGTATAAAGTTTATCTTCGGTCATGTTAAGGAATTTTAAATTGGTTGTAATATTCTAAATTTTGATAGTACATTAGATTGTTTGAGATTTGAGCTAGTTACATGTGCTATTATGAGGATTTATGGATGTTTTGGAATCAGCCTATGTGTTTTAGTCATTATCCTATATTGTCGAATGTAGACTTAAGGAATTGGTTAAGTAGATTGTTGTTAAGTCTTGTAATTGAGAGCTAAAATTTACCGTTTAGTATTTGGGTGAATGAAGTGGGCAAAGTCTATGCTTAAAAGCAATGGTAACCATGATTTAGGTGATAATCAGAAATCCTATGAGAAATTATATATGTATATGTTTTATGTGTATATTGATTTCCTAATTTATATCATTCGGCTATAAGTTATCATGATAGAATTTTAATATGTAAATTTGTTAATCTTAAAGCTCAAGAGCATCAAGGACAAAAGTTGGATAAAGGGAAGGCAAAATTAAACGAATAGCCATAGATATATAGCCGTCGACAATTCCTAAGGTAAGTTTCAGTAAATTAAGCTTAGAGTAAAGCTGAATATGTATTTATATATCATGTAATATATATATATATATATATATACGTGCAACCTTTGAGAATCAAAATGTTTGATATGTGTGTACATATAGCCGAATGTAAATATATGTTATAAATGTATGAAACATATTAAATGATCAATGTAAGTCATAGGAAGGTGTATGCAAATTAAAGATGAATGATTAAGGTGGTCTATATATATATACATGCTCATGTGTATGTGTTGTGATCGAATGTGCAAATATGAAATGAACCTATGCTTACATATGTGTGGTGTGGTCGAAAGACAAAATGTGAAATGTGTATATTATTAGCCATGTAATGAAGCTAAAGTGGTTAATGTAAAGTGTATGAATGTATATGCTTGAGGTGAGACCGAATGGCCTTTAACAAATGAGTTGGATTATGTTAAACAAGGTTATGTTTGAAAGGGGTGAAAACTCCTTATTAATATGGTTATTTCATGTGAATAATAGAAGTAGTGAATATGTTATGTGACAAACTTGTGAAAACAACTATCGTACGATGTTATTTGGGTCTGAGACCTAGCAAGCTGTAAAGCTGGTGATAGAATCGAACTTAAAAGTTTAGTAGGCTACAAGCCGGTGATAAAATTTCAGACATAAAAGTCCAGCAGGCTTAAATACCAGTGATGAGTTACGGACTTTTAGTCCAGCAGGCATTTAGCGGGTGACAAGATCGGGTAATACCCAGCGGCTAAAAGCCGGTGTTATGTTAATGAAGTAAAGCTGAGATATTCGTACTTTATGGCATCCGAATTAGATCAACGGATTTAAACTGTTAAGGTACGTAATGCTACTATGCGTATGTGATTAAAGTGAATTGCTGTTGAAATGGAATGAGACATGGTTGAGATGTGAATGTTTGTATAAGCATTTGGATATCATGAAACCAAAAATATATGAGATTACATGGTATGTTTATGTGATTTATTATGAAAAGCTTATGTTCATAAAGCACCTTGATTTATTTGGAATTAATGGATAAATGAATGACTAGAAAGTTTTGGAAATGTGATTATGTGCTTCTTTTAAGTTTTGGATGAAAGAAATTCTAGTGAAATGAGTTTGATGTGTACTTAAGTTTTTGGCTCAAGTGAGTTTATATTGATTTGATATATATATATATGTGATTAATGTATATTCTTCTGTTATCAAATCATTATTATTCATTCGAAACTTACTAAGCCCTTAAGCTTAATTCATTTGTTCTGGTATTTTTGTTGTATAGATTATTGTTGCCAGTTACGAGCTCGGGGATTTCAAAGTCGAAGTCATCCACACTATTTAAGCTCTTTTGGTATCTTTAACGACTTATTTTGATAACGGCATGTATAGGTTTAACTCTTTTGTCTTGAGTTCTGTTTAAATGAAAATTTAAAACAAGCTATACGAAAATGGCTTGTGTTTTGTTCGATACAAATGTTTGGCTTGATGATTAGTAAGTAATATTTCAAAAGTGATATTTTATAATATGGCATAGTGATGTGTTGGGTTAAATAACTTTCATGGTTTAATATTATGCATGAAATATAGTGATGCATTCGAATTATTAACATGATTTGTTTTCGGCACTTGTTATTAAGTTGTAAGAATTCTTCTGTTAATTTATGATCTGTGTGGTAATACTTCGTACTCTATTCTGGCGACGGATAAGGGTCTTGGGTGTTACAGATTCTCCCTTGAGTATTGCCCAAATCAATCAGTCTTTTCCAAGAGTTTTTCCCCAATTTACTTTTTGTGCACTTTGAGTTTAGTTTTAGAATTAGTTTCCTAAAACCCCTTTTATTCTTTAGGTTAAATAATAGAAAGGAAGTAAGTATTAGTACTTTTGGTTCCCTTGGGTACGATAACTCGGTCTTGCCGCTAAACTATACTACTGTTCGATAGGTGCGCTTGCCTTAAAATGGTGATATTAGTTAGTTTTGGTGTGATCAGTTTTTATAAATTTTATTACTTCATATCACGCATATCAGAAGGCCCGATTTGACTTTCCCTTAAACCAAGCTTAAAAGCTTTAATGATTCCGACCCCCAAAGACCCTCCTTATTTCAATTTCGACGAAAAAAGATAAGGCTCTAATGGTTTCTTTGCGAAGGTAACCTCCATTTTTACTTTCTCTTTTTATTCACATGCAATAGGATTAACAAAAAATAAAAGAAAAAAATGAAAGAAAAAGCGTATTGATCTTTGAAATCACCTTCGAAAAATCTAGTTTTTTGATTGATTTCGTCCGTATGTGTCCCTAAATACACTGTCTTTATTTTGTTTTTATAGCAAAAAAAAATCGAAAAAATAATAAATATTATGATTCTGATTCTTGCCATATCTTTTATTGTCTGTCAATTGCATTTTTTTGTAGGTAAAAACAGTGTATGTTTGGCGATGAACGACACAAGGAGCTCGAGCTAGGGTTTTTCCCTTTTGCCGAAAGCTTCAATTGATTTTGGGCCTGATGTTGGGTTAGGATTTTTTAAATTTGGGCCAATTGGGTTTTGGTTTAGTTGGGTTCAGGCTGGTTATTGGGCCACGGGTAGTATTTTAGGCTTGTAATATGGATTGATTTGGCCTTTATTGGGTTAGGGAAATTTTAATGTTTTCGGGTTTGTAATTTTGGGTTGAGGTGATGGGTTTGGTTTTAATTTTGTATTTTGGGCCTGATACTTGTAAAAATATTGGTCCTTGTTTATTTATTTTTGGTTTCGGATTCTAATGCATGGGCCCGGGTAGATTGGGCCTATTACACTATGCATGCCATACTTAGCAATTTACAACCACAAAAGGCACCAAGTATGTTCGGATAGTGCGATGATGATCCTTGACAATTCCTGAGCCTATAGTAAGTTCGATAATCTATAAAATAGAAATAAACACACCAAGTAAGCTTTAGAGCTTAGTAAGTTCACAAGTAAGTAATTCAATATACAAATTCAATTGTAAATCATCCATTTACATGATTTCAAACCAAATATATAATACCACAAACCTTTATCCATGTCTCATAAAATGGTTTATACAACTCAATAAGCCTTTCTCAATGCATCTCATTAATTCATCTCGATAAATGTTGCATAGATATCATACGTACTTGTTCAATTTATAGTAACCTATTTTTTTCATTCACAACCTTTGCTCACTCGTTTAACCATTCGAAGTAGGAATCGGATACATGAATATTTTGATCGATAAGTACCTATACCATGGCCCGTAGCCAAATCAAGGTAACTTATCCCGAAGTACCTATACCATGACCTGTAGCCAACTCAAGGTAACTCCCATACAATTCCTATACCATGGCCTGTAGTCAAATCAAGGTATTTTTCGCACCCGTAGTGTGGATATCATGGCCTGTAGCCAACTCATAACCTAATGACATGTCACTAGCATTTCGAAATTAGTCCTACGGTTCAACCGATCTTTCTCACATTTCATTTCCATCACTATCCACTTTCATAACATCAATTTCACTATTTCAGCCTTCTCCAAGGTTTCAATCCTCAAATTATATACAATAACAATGCATTTAACAACTTTTATAGTGAAATTACTACTTATAAACTTACCTCGAGCGCGATACGTCAAAATGAGTCGATTACTCGTCGACTTTTGATTTCCCGCAATCCAAATCCGGATTTCACTTTTCTTGATCTATATGTATTAAAATTAACTTATCCAAGCTCACATTCATTCAAATGAATTCATAAACACATAATTAGGGCATTTTGTAAATTAGCCCTCATATTTTCACATTTTGACAATTTAGTCCTCATTTCACAAAACCATCAAATACACATAATTTCATTTTAATCATGCTAGGCCAAATCTTCCTCTAGTCTAATCAAGCCCACATATTTCATAAATTTCACATTTTAGTCCCTCAAAATATCATTTTCCCAATTTAGCCCAATTTACTCAAATTCATTAAAAACTCAAATACAAAACATATCAATCTATCACATATCTTTCATATTTCATAAAAAATCATCACAAAGCTCTTAATTTCATCAATGGCACATTTCATAATCTTCATCAAAATAAAAAATTGTGACATGGGCTTGATAGTAAACTAAGCAACAATCTCAAAAATATAAAAATTATCAAAAACCGAAACCAAAACATACCTTAATTTCAAGCTCAAAGTGCCGAATGAACAAAAACATTTAAATCCCTTTCTTTCGTTCAATTTCGGTGGAAGAACATATATGATAATGATATTTTTGATTTTGGTTTTATTTAATAAACCATAATACATACATTACCAAATTGCCCTTGATTAATAAATCATTTATAACATTCATTTAATGCCCAAATTTGTCCATGCATAATACCCATGGTCTATTTATGTCTTAAGGACCTCATAATTAATAAACCATGTCAAATCGGCACTTTAACAAAAAGAAGACTACTTTTGCATTTTCTGCAATTTAGTCCTTTTTCACAATTCGACACCCAAACAATCAAATTTTCACACGAGACTTTCACACATGCTAATTCACATATTGTAGACTCAAAAAATAATATTAAATTATTTTTAACTCGGATATGTGGTCCCGAAACCACTATTCTGACTAGGGTCAAAATTGGGCTGTTACAACTCTCCTCCCTTAGGGATTTTTTTCCCCGAAAATCTTACCATTAAACAGATTCAGATGTTGTTGTCTCATAGCATCTTCGGGCTCCCAAGTAGCCTCTTCTACTCCGTGTCGATGCCACATTACTTTTACTAACGGAATTTTCTTATTTCGCAATTCTTTAACCTCGCAAGCTAATATACAGAGCGGTTCTTCATCATATGACATATCGGATCGAATCTTTATGTCGGACGGAGAAATGACATGCGAGGGATCGGATCTATATCGTCAGAGCATCAATACATAGAACACATTATGTATCTTTTTTAACTCAGGTGGTAGCATCAGTCTATAAGCAACCGTCCCTACTCGTTCGATGATTTCATACGGCCCGATGAACCTCGGACTCAATTTTCCTTTTCTACCGAATCGAAATAGTTTCTTCCGTGGAGATACTTTTAAAAACACTTTGTCATCAATCTCAAATTCAATATCTTTTCGTTTCAGATCCACATATGATATCTGATGATCAGAAGATGCTTTTAGACTATCTCTGATTACATTCACTTTCTATTCAGACTCTTTAATCAAGTCAATCTCGTATATCTTGTTTTCCCTAAGCTCAGACTAATATAATGGTGTACGGCCTTTTCTACCATATAAGGCTTCGTACGGTGCTATTTTTATACTTGATTGAAAACTATTATTGTAAGAGAATTTAATCAATGGCAAATACTGCTCCCACGTACCTTCGAACTCAAGAATGTAACATCTCAACATATCCTCAAGTATCTGAATAATCCGATCGGATTGACCATCCGTCTGCGGGTGAAAAGTAGTACTAAAATGCAATTTTGTATCTAAAGCCTCTTGCAATTTCTTCCAAAATCACGAAGTGAATCTTGGATCTATATCTGACACGATAGACAATGGCACCCCGTGCAATATCACAATATCAAAAATGTAAAGCTCAGCTACCTTATCAAGTGAGTTGTAACACCCCTAACCCGTATCCGTCGCCAGGATAGGGTACGAGGCATTACCAGACTTGTACACGCGAGCAATTAATTTTCGAGTTACAAATTTGGCTTACAATTTAAAACTTTTCATTTAAACTCATTTTGTCCCTATTACGAGCCTACGAGGCCAAAAACATACTTTAAGGATGGTTCAGGACAGAACCAGGTTCTTTGGAACACTTATAAAATTTTTAGCAAAATAGTGTCACACGCCCGTGTGACTTAGGACACGCCTGTGTGGGCAGGCCGTGTGGTCTCAAACGCCCGTGTCCCCGCCCGTGTTAAAGCATCGAGCATTTTGGTTATGACGTCAGCGTACCATTAAGGGCACACGACCAAGTCACACGCTCGAGTGCTAGACCGTATCTTCCACACGGCATAGACAATGTTTAGTAAGTTGTCTAAACACTAAAAGAAATGGAAGGGAGGGTGTAAGCTTTAAAGCTTAGTAAGTTGGCATATAATAATAAGTAATTTAATTAACAAGATGTTTCCATTCCTCAAAAACTATTCTTAAGAAATAAAATCATTATTCACATGTTTCCACCTTTTTATTCGTGTTCAGTCTAGGCTGTCTTCCTGAGTCATAGTCGCTAAATTAATTATATCTTGAGCTAAAGAACTTGAAATTAAGTTCCATAAATTTTCCCTGAAACTAGACTCATATGTCTTCTTGCTAGAAATTTTCAGAATTTTTGGTTTAGCCAATTAGTACAGTTTATTGATTAAAGTTTCCCTTATTTTGCTATTTGACAGTTCTGACTCCTCTTCACTAAAAATAGATTTTCTCATTATACAGAATTCAGATGACCTTCCTGTTTGTTTCTATTGAAAGTAGACTCACCAAGGATTTTAGGCATATAGATTACACACCATAAACCTTTTTGTACAATTTTTAGTGATTTTCCAAAGTCAAAACAGGGGATCTTAAAATCCATCTTACCTTGTCTCATAACAATACAAGTATCTCATGGTATGAGATTCTTTGGCTTAATCTACTTCTTTTATGTGAAAATAGACTCAATGGGCTTTAATTGAATATCTAATTTAACTTCTACCATTTTTGGTGATTTTTCAAAAGCACACAACTATTGCTGTCCAAAACTGTTATACTTATAGGTTTCATTTTCTCCTGCTTTCTTTATAGTAGCTTTAATTGTAGCACTTACCTCTTATAAACCTTACCAAAGTTCGATCGTATAATGAGCATATTGCTTATAATTTACACATTCACACCTGCACTTATTCAAGATTTCATATTCACACTTACACATAGTAATGCATCATGGCATCAAACACAATATTCACTTACACATTCTTAACACACGGTCAAATGCCTTTTTACATTCAATCACCTTTCCTCATATCAATTCAATACCCATTGAACCATAAAGATTGCTAAAGGATACACGGAAAAAGGCACAAAATGCCACATATATTGTAGCCAAAGCTACCACTGGTATGTAGCCGAAGCTACTGATGGTTTGTAGCCGAAGCTACCACTTATCACACATCACATAATGCTCATCATTGAGCTATTCCTGGGCTTGCTCACTCAAGCTGACGGTAGAGTCGAAGCTACTCAGTGCTGCTCACACAAGCTGACAGGTATCCGCAACAAATGCTGGATTACCTAACCACTGGTAGTCGAACTAAACCAGCACCTGGAATCACATATACAATCGATCACATACAATGGGTTCCTAGTGACATGTCACTTGTATCCTATACGATTCCTAAGGTTCAATTGAGACTTTACACACTTGTCGTAGTTTGTCAATAAACACTTAATCACATATCTCATGACGGTAACTCATTTAATCACATATCTCATGATGGTAACTAACTCACAATTCCATATAATAACCATAGTCATGAAAAGCACGTTGAATACAATATTTCAATTCAATTCATATAATCTTGTATCATAGACATATTTTTGAATCAATTCATAAACATAGCATTTCAAACATTTAATTCAACAAAATCAAATTAAGATACTGATTTAGGTTTCAAGCATAAATAACAATAGCATTGCACTGTTAGTAATACACCAACTTACTTTGAATGCAAAAACGGCTATTATATCTGACTTAACTCAAAATCTCGTTCTTCCCTGTTCTAAGCCCAAATTTCGTGTTTTCTTGATCTAACATATCAAATAACACTCATTTAACATTCACATTATTCAAATTAGTCCAAAACTCACACTTTTAAAACATTTTACCCTTAAAGTTTATCAAAATTACACTTTTGCCCCTACGCTCATAAAATAATTTTTATTCGATTTTCTTGTATTTTGGACTTAACCAAACCATTTTCATAACTATGGAAATCCACAATTCTCATTAATTCACACACTTATGACCAATTTTATAACTTTTATAATTTAGTCCTTTCGAACCTTTTCGCCGAAAATCACTTAATAAAAATCGTTTCTCTAACCATAAACGTGCATAATCTACCATAATTCATCAAAATGCAGAATTATTCAACCTTGGTCAAAACCTAGACCTTCATCATATCTTAGATAAAACGTAGAAATAGGTAGATTATGTTGCAAGGATTTCAAAAATACAAAAAAATTAGAAACGGGGCTCGGAATCACTTACTATTGAGCTTGGAAAGCTTGAAAAAACCCTAGCCATGGAGTTCATGGTACATTCGACAAACAAAGAAGATGGACAAGGGTTTTTGGCTTTTATTTTATGTTTTAATTCATTTAATAGCCAAATGACCAAAATGCCCTTCACTTAAAACTTTGATATTTTTACCCTTCCATGTCCATTTTTGTCCAAAATTTTAAAATTTGGTCAAATTGCTATTTAAGGACCTCTAATTAATATTCCAATTCAATTTCATGCTAAAAGCCTCTAGAACTCAACTTTTACAACTTATTCAACTTAGTCGCTAAAATCAAATTGAACACTTTTCACATAAAATTTCTTCACGAAATTTTCACACAAGCATATAAACATATCATGGACCCTATAATAATCATAAAATAATTATTTCTACTTCAGATATGTGGTCTCAAAAACACTATTCTGATAAGGCCCTAATTCGGGATGTTACATGAGTAATCAGATCGTATCAGATTAAAGTGAGCTGATTTTGTCAATCTGTCAACTACAACCTAGATCGAATCTTTTTTTCTCAGAGACCGAGGCAACCCCGAAACAAAATCCATCGTCACTCTATCCCATTTCACTCAGGAATCATAAACGGCTGAAGTAATCCAGACGGAAGCTGATGCTCAGCTTTAACTTGCTGACAAATTAAACATTTCAAAAAAAATTGTAAGATGTCGCTTTTCATACCGTGCACCAATAAAATCGTTTCACATCATTATACATTTTCGTGATACCAAGGTGAATAGATAACCGGCTACTATAAGCTTCGCTCAAAATCTTCTGAATCAACTCTAGATTTCTCAGAACACACAGTCTATCTCGGAATCATAGAGAATCATCATTATCAACTCGAAGTTCAGAATCAAAATCGGAACTACACTAAGCTCGTTTGGCTATCAATTCATTATCAACTTTCTGAGCTTCGCAAATTTGTTGAATAAATAACGGTCTCACTTTTAATTTAGCTAAAACTGAACCATTTTCAGATATAGACAACTGACTATTCATCGCTCGTAATGCAAATAGTGATTTCTGACTCAAAGCATCAGCTACAACATTTGCTTTTCCCGGATGATAATCAATCACAAGCTTGTAATGTTTTAGCAATTCTAGCCATCTTCTCCGTCATAGATTCAAATCTTTCTAAGTCATCAAGTATTTCAGACTTTTATGATCAGAAAACACGTGGCATTTCTCGCTAAACAGATAGTGACGCCAGATTTTCAAAGTAAATACTATAGCAGCTAATTCAAGGTCATGCGTCGGATAATTCTTTTCATGCGGCTTTAACTATCTCGAGGCATAAGCTATGACTTTGCCTTCCTGCATCGAAACACAACTAAGTCCATTTAATGAAGCATCATTGTATATGACATTGTTTACCTGATTCAGGCTGGATAAGTACCGGGGCTTCAGTCAACAGAGTTTTCAACTGAACAAAACTTTTCTGACATTTATCTGACCATTCGAACTTAACATCTTTCTGAAGTAGTCACATCAACAGAGTTGCAATCATCGAGAAGCCTTTTACAAATTGACGATAATACCCGGTAAGTCCTAGAAAATTACAGACTTCAAAAACACTCCTCGGAGGTTTCCAATCCAAAATAGCTAAAATTTTGCTCGGATCATCTCGAATACCGGACGCTGACACAATGTGGCCCAAAAAACCAACTTCGCGTAACCAGAATTCACATTTACTGAACTTCGCGAATAATTGCTTATCACGCAGAGTCTGTAGCACAACTTTCAAATGCTCGACATGTTTATTTTCATCCTGAGAATAACTCAAAATATCATCAATGAATATGACAACAAATAGATCTAAATACAGTTTAAAAATTCTGTTCATCAATTCCATAAAAACAACAGGAGCATTCGTTAGTCTGAAAGTCATAACTAAAAATTCATAATGCCCATACCTCATTCGGAAAGCAATTTTTAGAATGTTTGAATCTTTTACTCTCAACTGATAATAGCCCGATGTCAGATCTATCTTTGAAAACACAGTAGCACCTTTTAACTGATAGAACAAATCGTCAATTCTAGGTAGAGGATATTTGTTCTTTATAGTCACCTTGTTCAACTGACGGTAATCAATGCACATTCTCATCGTGCCATCTTTCTTTTTCACAAACAGAACTGGAGCACCCCAAGGTGAGAAACTCAGTCTAGCAAATCCTTTATCTGTCAATTCTTGTAACAGAGACTTTAATTCTTTTAACTCGGTCGAAGCCATTCTATAGGGAGCTATCGAAATTGGAGTCGTTCTCGGCTCTAGTTCAATGCCCAATTCAACTTCTCAGATCGGAGGTAATCCCGGAAGTTCTTCAGGAAATACATCAGGGAACTCACAGACAACATGTACTGATTCAATTTTCCTTTATGTCACTTTTGAATCAATCACATAAGCAAAGTAGGCTTCACAACCCTTTTTCACATATTTCAAAGTTTTTATTGTAGATATCACAGCTGGCAACCCATTTAAGTCACTAGATTCAATTCGGACTATTTTATCATTCTTGCATCTCAAATCAATAGTTTTCCATTTGCAATTCACAATAGCATCATGCAAAGTTAGCCACTCCATACCCAAAATTATATCAAATTCATCAAAGGGTAATATCATCAAATTGGTCGAAAAATATATATCTCGAAACATCAACAGACAGTTCTTGCAGACTTTGTCAACTAGGACACTTTTACCTAAGGGGTTCGATACTCTAATTACGAATTCAATAGACTCTACCAGCAAAGTATTACTATGTACTAGATTCATACATATATAAGAATGCGTTGATCCAGGATCTATCAATGCAATCACAAAAGTATCGTAAAGAGTGAATGTACCCGTAATAACATCAGGCAATGAAGCTTCTTCTCAAGCTCGGATAGCATAATCTCTGGCAGGTGCTCTGGCCTCAGACCTCACAGTTGTATCTTTTATGACCCCTCAACTACTACTTATATTCCCAGCACCCCTGGGTGGTCTCCCTTTAGTCACAACAGTATTTGACCTCACATTCTGTATCGTTTCTTGTTCAACCAACTCGGGACAATCCCGCTTGAAATGATCTAACTATTCGCATTTATAACAGGCTTTATTACTTTTATTCTAGCATTCTCCGAAATGTTGTCTTTTGCACTACTGACACTCGGGTTTATTATCCTGAACACTATCAACACTTGACACTGAAGTGGCTTGAGCTTTAGAAATTTAAAAATCCCATCGAAACACTAGAACGAGCATATGAATCTCTGAATTTCTTTGAGGAAGATTGATGCTGTTTACTCATCGATCTCTTTCATGAGCTTCTGAATTAGCTTTCTTCTTTTCTTTACTGAGATCCTCGGCTTTACAAGCCCTCTCGACTAAAACAACGAATTTGTTCAGCTCTAGAATTCCAGCCAAAAGTTTTATATCCTCGTTCAACCTATCGACAAACCATTTACACATAATCTCTTCGGTAGCAACATATTCCCAAGCATACTTGCTCAATCGTACAAACTCTCTTACGTACTTTGTCACTGTCATTCGACCCTGTTTTAGCTCCAGAAATTCTTTATGCTTCTAATCGAGAAATCACTTGCTGATATATTTCTTTCGAAATTCTGATTGAAAGAATTCCCAGGTGATTCGTTCTCTCGGAACCACAAATGTCAAAGTTTTCCACCAATGGTACGCATTATCTCTGAGCAATGATACTATGCATTTGATACATTTATCAGAAGTACAAGACAATTCCTAAAATACTCGAGTAGTGTTTCGAGCCAAAAATCAGCTCTCTCTGCATCATCATCAACAGTGGCCCAAAACTCTTCAACCCTAAATTTTGGAATCTTATCAACTAGTGGCTTACTCAATCTCATCGGATCGATAACTTGAGGAATAACAGGGATTTGCTAAGTAACAGGTTGGGTGGAGGTTGTTGGGCAACCGGATTCGTACAAACAAATTTCGTGAACCATTCATTCATAACCTGGAAGAAGGCTTGTCTGGCCTCTTTCTCGTGACAACTGGTAGCAATTCTAGATTTGGGTGGCACTGCCCTTTGAGCAGGAGCGGGTGTGTTACTTTCAACATTGTCAACTACGGCTCGTTCGGGATCCATTTACTATACGAAAACACATTTCATTTGTTAGGATTCATCATACTATCACAATTCATAAATATAACATGTATAGCTAGACTCGAACATGTTATGTTAGTTCTAGAATCGACTAAACTGTAGCTTTAATACCAATAAAATGTAACACCCCTATCCCGTAGCCATTGTAGGAATAGGTAAGGAGCATTACCGGACATGTAACTCAAATTAGAACAGTAACAATAGATTTCCAATAATTTCAATCATTCATAAAGATATCATGATTTAGTCAAACATATAAAGCTCTAATTATACAATAGGGACCATTTTGATAACATATAAAAGATATAAGAAAACTCAAGAAAATTTTCAAAATAGGGTCACACGGTTGTGTGCCCTGACCGTGTGCCTCACATGGTCACCAGACACGCCCATGTGTCCAAGTCGTGTGAAAATAGGGCATACATACTGACTTGATCACACGGCTGCCAGACACGCTACTGTGTCTAAGCCGTGTAACTCACTGACTTGTTTATACTATAGTGCAAGGGTCATACGGTCGAGTCACATGCCCGTGTGCTCTGGCTGTGTGGCACGAAACAAGCTTGGTTTAAGCCATTTTTCACACCCCATTTTGCCTTGTCCTACAAGAGTCAATTACACAACATTTAAATGCATAAATAGGCAACCAAACATACAACAATATGACCAAATCATCAACAACCCATTTCATATTCTTTTCCATGCCAAATCATGCCAAATTACAAGTCACATTCATATCAAACACATGCTTGATAACTCATCATAAACTATTTCATTTCATACCCAAATCTTACCAAATCACAACACCTTTCCTACCAAAATGACCATTTCATAATAGGCCATATATGTACCTATAGCATATCAAATTGCAACACAAGTCACATACTAATATCAAGCATAATTTCATCCATTAGTTAGCCAAACCACTTGACATAACATATATACAACTCAAAATATATTCAAAATACCCCTAGCCTATACATGCCATACTTAGCTATTTACAACCACAAAAGGTACCAAGTATGTTCGATAGTGTGATGATGATCCTCGATAATTCCCGAGCCTTTAGTAGCTTCGATAATCTATACAATAGAAATAAACACACCAAGTAAGCTTTAAAGCTTAGTAAGTTCACAAGTAAGTAATTCAATACACAAATTCAATTGTAAATCATCCATTTACATGATTCCAAACCAAATATATAATAGCACAAACCTTTATCCATGTCTCATAACATGGTTTAGACAACTCAATAAGCCTTTCTCAATGCATTTCATTAATTCATCTCGATAAATGTTGCATAGATATCGTATGTACCTGTTCAATTTGTACTAACCTCTTTTTTTTATTCATAACCTTTGCTCACTCGTTGAACCATTCGAAGTAGGAATCAGATAGATGAATATTTTGACCGACAAGTACCTAAACCATGACCCATAGCCAAATCAAGGTATTTCTCGCACCCATAGTACGGATATCATGGCTCGTAGCCAACTCATAACCTAATGACATGTCACTAGCATTCCGAAGCTAGTCATACATTTCAACCGAGCTTTCTCACATTTCATTTTAATCACTATCCACTTTCATAACATCAATTTCACTATTTCAACCTTCTCCAAGGTTTCAATCCTCAAAGTATATACAATAACAATGCATTTAACAACTTTTGTAATGTCCTAAAAATCTAAGTATTTATTTTTTTTGTATGTTGTGTTGCATAAATTCATGCTTGCTTTAGTGGTTAAGTATCCTGAGAAGTGTTGAAGAAGTGTTGGAGAAGTGTTGGAGAAGTCTTGAGTTCAAGCCTTGGCTTGTACAAAATTTTGATTTTACTTGAATAGCCCTTGCCTCTAGCTAGTAGGCTTTTAAATAATAGTGGGAAAAACGTGACATAAAGAGCTTGCTGGTCTAGAGGGTATGTGGCGTGTGACCTATGCCAGAGGGTTTAGGTTCGAATCTAGGGGAAGGCAGTGGAGTGTTTTATTTTGCTGCTCTTGCCGTGTGAGTAGTTGAGATTGACCGAAACTCTGCTAAGTTGAGTGGAGTTTGAATTAGTGACTGAGGAGATATTGATGGAGGGATTTTAGGAGGGATTTGGGGAGGAAATCATGGGGAGTTGAGGGGAGAGGTAGTGTTGTGCCAAAATTGAACTTTGGGCACTCAAGAATTCAGCTTGAGTGGTATGCTTCTCATTTTTTATTTTGCTTGCTCTTTTCTGCTTGAAGGTCGATTGTGGTAGAGGTTCATTCGAGTATTTTTCTATTTCATCTATTCGCCTTTGGCAACCATTTCTTTGGCTGAACACTTTCTTTTCTCCACTCAACACATTCGAGTCTTGGTGTTGTTCGAGCTTATTGTCCCTAGTGTTCTCCTATTAACCGATTGTCTCTCTTTCTTTTCCTTCCCAAACGATTTTTTTGTTGGCCGAATATACCTTCTTCCACTTCTTTGATTCTTTTTGTTAATAGATTTCCTTACATTCCATCCTGCTATTGTGACCGAATACCCCATACTTCTCGTCTCTGTTCGCCCTCAAACCATTTCTCTTATCATCTCTTCCTATTTGGTACCCAAGTCGAATACTTTATCTCTCTCTATTTTGTTTTTTAGTTTGGCAATTATTCTCTGACAATCAGTGAGTTCACTCGACTCCTTCTTGTTCTCTCTTAACTGTTATTAAGTCTCCCCTCTTTTACACTGTTTAAGCTGAATACTCTTTTCTCTTATTGCCGATTCTCATCTCTCTTCTCTTATGTGTGGTGTTCTTTCAATTTCTAGAACTTCTCGAGGAGTGAAAGAGTTTACAAGTAATACTAAAGCATTCAAAACCTTCCTTTTGTCACTCGGTCAAAGGTAACTCTATTTGCAATTATTGTGTTCAACCTGGGGTAGGTTAGCTTGTATTTCTTGGTGTTGGCCGAATGCTACATTCCCTATTCTGGGGTTTTGTGCTTTCTATAGATTAGTATATGTTCAACCCTTTGGTTTAGGCAATCGTAACTAAAAGATTTCACTGGTAACGCAGATATTCGACAAGGAGTGTGTAATCAATCTTAGTCAGTGATCTAAGAGGACTAAGCCATATTTTGTTCAATTAAGGCATGTATTAATGATACGTTGGGATTGTAATAAGGGAGGTTGTTAACCCTATTGTCAAATGACTAATAGAATACCTTGATTGAATGTAGGTTTGGTGCTCGTGGACTATTCGCACTTTCGCAATCAGGTGTGTAAACACTGTTCAAATCGTAAATCGACAAAAGCCGAAAAATGTGACCATTGATGCCACATGAGCGTGCGCTCGCTCGTGTGGTAATCCAAATGCATAGACGTAGGCGTTTGATCATAGAGGCCACCATGAGCGATCTCATGGGCTTAGGCCGTTTTGGGCCTCATTGGGCCAATATGGGCCAGGTGGGCCCTAAGAACTTGTGGACCCCACACGGGTGAACCAGACGGATGTGTTGAAAATATTGGGCCAGGTTGTGTAACTCACACGGCCAAGGCCATTTTTGGGTTTTGTGGGCCACACGGGCGTGTGGGCCCACATGGGCTGCGTTTGGGCTTTGGGCCCATTTTCACTGTTTGACTGTTAAGGTTCTATGGGTTGCCCGAGACGACTGTGGACCTACTGTTGGGTCGGTAAGTATACCTAGACCCCAAATGGATGAAATGACTGATATGCCCCTATGATATGTATGATTGTAATTGAGCATGACACTTTTGCATACATGTATGATATTATGACATGATATATTGCATGTTGATGGGCTTATTATATTTGGAGGAAGTGTATTGTACGGGCAGCTCTGCTGCAAACACTATTTAGTGCCGCAACCGGTGCTATATTTATGAGTGTAGGGATGGGTGGTTGATTTTATCCCCATATAGAGTGTAGGGCTGGACGAAGTGGAGTGTAGAGGATGGATGGGTAGGATTTTGATTGCATTTCTGTTATTGTTACTGAAATGGGCTAAGGCCCATATTGATTCTGATATTGTAATGGGTTAAGGCCCTAACTGATACTGGACTATTATTGAACCGGGCCTAGGCCCAGACTGTATTTGCCTATTGTATTACTGACTGTTTGTTTATTAAGGGTTTACATACTGAGTTTCATAAACTCACCCCTCTGCTTATCTGCGCAGGTAATCCTTAGACGAATCGGTGTTGCGAGGGACTCGAAGGTGGCCACACATCTGTTCATGCCTCTATGTTGTATTTTAATTTATTAGTAATTTAAATTTAGGTTTTTTTTTTTTTTTTTTTTTTTGTAATAAGGCCACTTTAAAGCTTTAACTTTAAAGTTGGGATTTTTACTTGCTTTGATATAAACTGCTAGCGCTAGGAAAAAGACACGTTCTCAAAAGATAATTGTTTTTTTCAAAGACACCGCGTTTACGCAACATGTTTTAAAAGCTTCTGCAGTAAACAATGTTTTAAAATGTTATAACAAATTAATATGATTGACCCTTTTGCTACACGACCTGAGTTTCAACAAGGAACAAGTCATCCTAAATCTATGTTAAGATCACAAAGAGGTTTAACATAGAACGGGCTTTTCAACGAAATTATATTTTTCGAAAAACACTTCAATGTGACATTGCCAGATTCGACCATAACGTCTAGGCCAGGTTTGGGGTGTTACAAATTTTATAGTGAAATTACTACTTATGAACTTACCTCGAGCATGATACGTCGAAATGAGTTTATTACTTGTCGACTTTTGATTTCCCACGATCCAAGTCCGGATTTTGCATTTCTTGATCTATACGTATTAAAATTAACTCATTCAATCTCACACTCATTCAAATCAATTCATAAACACATAATTATGGTATTTTGCAAATTAGCCCTCACATTTTCACATTTTGACAATTTAGTCCCTATTTCACAAAACCATCAAATACACATAATTTCATTTTAATCAAGCTAGGCCGGGTCTTCCTCTAGTCTAATCAAGGCCACATATTTCATAAATTTCACATTTTAGTCCCTCAAAATATCATTTTCACAATTTTGCCCAATTTACTCAAATTCATTAAAAACTCAAATACAAAACATATCAATCTATCACATATCTTTCATATTTCATCAAAAATCATCACAAAGCTCCCAATTTCATCAATGGAACATTCCATAATCCTCATCAAAATAAAAAATTATGACATGGGCTTGATAGTAAACTAAGCAACAATCTCAAAAACATAAAAATTATCAAAAACTGAAACCAAAACATACCTTAATTTCAAGCTCAAAGTGCCGAATGAACAAAAACTTTTAAACCGCTTTCTTTCTTGCAATTTCAGTGGAAGAACATATATGATAATGATATTTTTGATTTTGGTTTTATTTAATAAACCATAATACATACATTACCAAATTGCCCTTGATTAATAAATCATTTATAACATTCATTTAATGCCCAAGTTTGTCCATGCATAATACCAATGGTCTATTTATGTCTTAAGGACCTCATAATTAATAAACCATGTCAAATCGGCACTTTAACAAATAGAAGACTACTATTGCATTTTTTGCAATTTAGTCTTTTTTCACAATTCGACACCCAAACAATCAAATTTTCACACGAGACTTTCACACATGCTAATTCACATATTGTAGACTTGAAAAATAATATTAAATTATTTTTCTAACTCAAATATGTGGTCGCGAAACTATTATTCCGACTAGGGTCTAAACCGGGCTATTACAGCCAGGCCGTGTGACTCACATGGCCAAGAGACACACCCGTGTCTCAAACCATGTGGGCATTCGAAATTGGGACACACGGCCGTGTCCCAGACCCTGTAACTCACTAACTTGGGCCACACGGCCAAGCCACACGCCCGTGTGCCAGGCCGTGTGCTTGGCCGTGTAATAACTTGACTTGTAACCCTTTGAAAGCTACATGGGACAAACGGCCGTGCCACCTGGCCATGTGTCTCACACAACTGAGACACATACCCGTGTGGATGAAAATAGGCCATTTTACAAGCCATTTTTCTCACCCAATTTGGCATATACCTACAACCACAAATACACATATAAACAAGCCATAATAAGGCACTAAAACTATGCATATTATAGCATTATATAAATGGTATGATCACATACAACCTATATGCCCATAGGCACTTCAAATGACAATAAATAAACATGTATAACTATGTATTCATTTTGGCCAATTAATCAACTAACTTATAGGCATGTTTGCCTTAACACATAACATGGAACTTACTTATCAAAATATACCAAATGGTACAAATCATGCCATTCAACCACTAGCATCTAAAACCATATAAGCCATTCAAACCAAGTGCCATTTCACAAGAATTCCAAACATCAACCATTAGAAAGTGAATATTTACATGTCATATACTAAACTCATACCATCATCAAAGTGCCAAAACACAAGCCAAACAAATGACCATTTAACAACCAAAATACATGGCCATATTAGCCAAAATACCTATACATGCCATTATAACCAAAATTAAACAATCGAATGTACCAAAATAGCCGATGGATAGTGTGATATAGCTCTGACAAGCTTCCAACCCGAATGAGCTTCCGATTCACTATAAGACACGAAAAATAACACAGAGTAAACATTTAAGCTTAGTAAGTTTGTATAACAAAGAATATAACCTACAATTTAGTCATATAATAGGTAAGTAAACTAAGCATATCTGAATGCAATTTGGCCAAGTGCCTAAGAACATATTCACTATCCATGTAAGCCATGTAAATACATATATACACCAATAATCATGGATGAACACATCAAATGATAAATTTCATATACATGTATCTTCAAATTCCATTTTCCATATAACATATAACAAATTTTCCATGTAATTCATATGTATACTTGTAAGTTCGTATCGAACTCTTATCATTTTGTATCAGAACATTGCCTGTTGAACCCTTTAGAATATTGTTGGATACCTGGAATAGCTCACACATAGTATGCCAAATCATATAACTATAATTCATCAAATCCTATACATGTATGCTCATATGAGTTGTGAATCAGTATACTCACTCGAGTTGTAAATCGGTATGCTCTCATGAGCTATAAATTGGTATGCTCTCATGAGTTGTAAATCGATATGCTTTCACGGGTTGTGGGTTGGAATGTAGCTACACAATGCTACTGACACGAGCTATGGATTACCCGCAACATATAGGACCTCAACTATCGGTAGGACGTTTAAGACCAGCACTCAAACATGTAAACCCTAATGACATGTCATTGTATCCTATGAATTTCTAAAGTTCAAACGGGGCTCGGTAGTTGTACGCCATTGGTTATGCAACCGTGTATACATGTAGAAAATTTACAATTCATGCATATTTCAAAATAAACATATAATCACGATTTAATCACACAAACTTACCTCAATGTGTATACGTAGATACAGAGGCGATTAATCCAAGATTTTCCCTTTGCCCCGATCTAACTCCAGACGAGGTTTGTCTTGATCTATATAGCTAAATTTAACTCAATTTAATATATAACTCATTGAATTTAGCCCAAAATCATATTTAGGAAAAATTACTATTTTGCCCCTATACTTTTAATTTCTTTGCAATATAGTCTCTAGCTCATAAAAATGGAAATTTATGCAATTTCAGCACAACCCACTATGGTCGAATATCACTAGGCCCCTAGCATGCCCTATATTTTATTTATTTCACAATTTCACTATGTAATATTTTTATTTTTCAATTTGGTCCCTATTTGACAATTTTACCAAAAATACCTTTACAAAAGTTGTTTATCTAACAACAACCATCCATTTTCTATCATCAAACATCAAAACTCATATATATTCAACAGTGGAAAAACCCTAACAATGCGTTTGGTTCACTGTAATGGAATAAGGCTGTAATTGAATAGAGCTGTAATGGAATAGAGCTGTAATAAGTAATTCAACTGTTTAGTTGAATGGAATGGAATAGAATTGTAATAGCATTCTTGTGTTTGGTTGAATGGAATGATGTTGTAATAGCATAAGGAAAAAAAACTAAAATGACTAGAATACCCTTAGCAGAATTGTTTTTAAGGTAGATGATTAATGTTATTGTTATTAAAATTTAATAAGATTATTATTGAAAATAATTTAATAAAAATAATAAATAGTTTAACCATATTTTAACATTATTATTATTAAATATAATTTAATAAAAAATATAACTTAATAACATTCTTAATATAATTATTATTATATGAATTAAAAAATCAAAATATATAATACTATAAAAAATATATAATTTACTTTATTATTTTTAAACTGCAATACATATTATTTAATGTGTTAAAATATCATTACTGAAACAAATAATTTAATTATTCCACAATAAAAAACAATTAAATATTAGAAGTAAAAAATAACTCATTTCTAAAAAAAAATAAATAACTTGAGAATTATATTTCACATCCAACCATAATATTCATATATTAACAAAAAGTTACATTTAGTAGTGTATAATAATAATGTCATTCTCAAAGTTTCAAAGTTTGTTGCAACTGAAATTTGATCTTATTTACAAAGAATTTCATGTTTATTTATATAAATACAATTATCCAAATAAATGTTTATTTGGATGCTCACATTTTTTAACAATAGATATAATTATTCAAAAAAGTTTAAGAGGCACAACTTTTAATAACTAAGAAACATAACTCAATACTTATATAGTCCTTCACTTGTAATTGTTAAATCAGTTATAACATTTTACATGTAGTCATTGAAACATTATAAATATTTTACATGTAGTCATTTGAGATTTATAAGCAATATTCTCTATGTATATTTATGAAATTGAAAATTTTATAATAATGATATAAGTAATAAGATAAAGTACATGAGTATGTAAACTTTTGAATCATGAAATAAGATCATTATTTTTTAGATATTTTATAAATAATATTCCATAACAAAGATATGAAATAATAAAGTACCAATAAATAAATATATATAATTGTTTCACGTATATATATATATATATAAAACTCAATACACAATTTTTAATAAAAATACATTTTAATAAATTTATAATCTTTTGTTTTGTATTTAAATAAGCTTTTCATTTTATTTATGGGAAATTTTAAATTTCATTAAATAGGGTCAAGAAATTAACAAGTGTCTTAAAAAAATATAATAAAATGTTAAAAAAAGATATGCATGACAATTTTTTAAAATTATTTGTGGAATAATAAAAAAACATATTATTTGTATATCAAATACTAACCCATTATTTATTTAGCATGAGATAGGGATGTTAATTGAGGAAAAAACAAAATATTAATTTGAGGTGATATGAAGACATATATGCCAAAATAGTTCTTTCCCTTTTTTTTGAGGTGCAAATTTAAATTTGTTTTATATTTGTACTTGGCCTTTACATCTATCTCATCATCTTGATGAAATATTTTAGGGATTCTCATTTCTTACATCAAGCCTCATAAATGGTAAAACAGATTTTTTATATAATGCCAAAGATCTTGCTTATCAATCTTCTTTCAAACTATCTTTGCTAGCAATATTATTTGATAGTTTATATTTAAAAAGTTGCATTATTCCTCCTAATAATTATGCAAATAACAAGTTTATGCAAAACAATACCCAATAATTATTGTATGAAACCTCTCTTGCCCAACAGTATTTGCAACTTGATCCTTTTTCTATCAAGTTCTATGGTCCTTATCTTGAAGTCAATTCTGTCAAAGAAAACACAACCTTATTAAACCACATGCCCCTTGTTGAAATAATAATATACCATTACACATTTAACATATAATGGTAATGAACACTACAACAGGGCCAAACAAACACTTTCACTTTAGAAGAACTCTTCCAAAACAAACTGCAGCTGACAGTAAAATAATTCTAGGGATAAGAATGCTACACTCAAACAATGAACCTAATCCAATTTTTTGCTCATTTCCAATACATCTAGATAATCCTTGAAAGGACATAGTACAATCTCACATGCATATATGTGTGTGTGTATATATATATATATATATCAAAATGTATATAACGCTGACAAGCGTTACTACATGCATCAGATATTCACTCTTCTTTTTTGGATGGGTTTGAGGGTTGATTGCTTGGTTTTTCTTAGTCTTATCCCATGGCTTAAGAAATAAACAAAGGTCTTACTGAAATCTTACTGAAATCTTTAACAGATTGTGCTAATAAGTGCCCTACTAACATTCATACAATGCATTGGAAATGATAAGTTATCAACTACTATATTCAATACAATGTTATGACCATAAATAGAATAGTAACTAAGTTTAAAAAGTTTCTTAAGGGGACTCATTAGCAAACCCGTCTTTAATATCTAATTCACTCTAATCTAACAAAAAATCAGCAGTAATAGAGTTTAGATTGTCCCTTTGTACATGGCAAAGAAAAACTATTTGACATGGCAAATCCAACAAAACTAGAAACACAGACATATAAAGAAAAACAAATGAAGTTTTATTGCCATTGAAAGAGATGGAGCTGATATTAAATGCTAATTCTTATTCCAAGGTCAAGGAACTCAAAGCCCTTACCCAAAAAATAAGTTAAGGAATCAGCCATTTCTCATATATAAATGTATTTGCAGACCTGCCAGTCAGATGGATTAAATTGAAGAAAAATGATAAAACCAGTTCTTTTTAATATGAATTAATTTGACTTCATCGAATCACAATGCGTTAGCATATTGCCCTTCCCTTGCTTAACTACATGTATTTGAAATTCTATCACTAAATTAGCATCTAATAAATACATTAATTTGATAATCATTCATATTATGCTCACTGCATTCTTCTTTTGAAAATTAAAAAAAAAAGTAGACATCCTAAAAGGTTTTATTGAACTCAATAATAGTATATCCAACTGAAATATAAAGATAAAAAAATTAGAAACATAATAAAATCTAAATAAGCAAGTTCCTTGAGATTTCCAAAAACACATCAAGGAAGACTACTTATCTATTTCAAAAGGGGGGCAGAAGGAAAAATATGAAGGGATTTTTAAACCATAAAAAGAAATAACCTTTGTGTCATTGGCATCACTCAATACATATGTTAGTCACTTTTCCTTACGCAGGCAGTTAGAATTGCCATTGTTCGCTGCATTGCCCACTCGATGTATTGCAGTGAACTCTACATAATCAGTCAAGTGAAAATTTAAAACTTTACCACCTTCAGTGTGGCTAAATACTAGAATCTTTGAATACGATAGATTAAGTAGATAACCTATCTTGTGTAGCCCTAAACTCAATTAAACAAGGACAAAAGCATCTCAAATTTACCAAAATAGACCACAGTTATCTACCTTTAACTGGTAATTAATATTTCTTTAAAATAAAATAGTAGCAACCCTTTCACATGATTTTGCTAGAAAAGATTCGATCGTTCAATGAACACACAATTAAACTTTAAATTAAAGCCAAATTTCGTCTCAATTTGTCAATTAAATATACTAAATATCGTAGCAGCTTAAAAGTTACTACAACCTTAACCATTTCAACTAAGAACTAACATTTAGATTCTCATCGAAAATTCAAACAAAATAGACTTAAATGATCAAACTAACCAATTAACACCAAAAAATGATCAAAGAAATACTACAGATTCAACAATCTTCCCTTAAAACTAAAAATTTTAAAAAAAAGTCAACTAAAATAAATTCATAGAGAAACAAACTAGAAAAGATCGGTGAGAATGTGAGAAATTAATGATCAGAGAGAGATTACGAAAAAATAAAATGAGACAAGAAGTGAAGCTTTGAACTTACCGAAGGAAAAAGAAATCAAACACGTCAATGAAAATCAAATGGTCAACAGAAAGATATTAAATTAAACCCTAAAAAGAAAAGAATTGATGCGAAATTTGACAGCGTTTTCTTGAGATTCATTTTGATCTTTTTTCCTTTAATGCTAAAAAATGAGGGAAGAATTAAGCTTTTTTTCTCGGTTTGGGGGTTTTGTATTTCTCGAGTTTATGAGTTTTCTTTGTCAAAAGAATAAAAAATCACTTGGCAGTTTCGATTGAAAAAGAGGTTGAAAGGAAATGGAAAGAAGAATGAAAAAAAGAAGAAATCTCCAGAGGAGAGAAAGAAATGTAAGAAGAAAGGTGCAGACGTGAGAAGGAAATGGAAGGGTAAAGTTGAACTCTGACTTAAATTTTTCACGCTGAATGGCTATTTAGAGGTTAGACTGCGGAATGGTAAATGGCAATTTTGGCTGTAATAAGGCTGTATGGAATAGGGCTGTAATAGCCCATTACAGCCAACCAAACAAGGGAATAAGGATGGGCCACCGAATTGAGCTGTAATGGTTTAGCCATTACAGCCAACCAAACATGCTGTAATAGTTTAACAGTTTCACAAATTAGTCTCCAAGCTAGCTAGATTAAGCTACAACGATTCTGAAAACGTAGAAATCATTAAAAGCGGATTAAAAATACATAACAAATAGATAAGAATGAGATTGCTGAAAGTTAAGCACAAAATGGCTTCCAAACCCTAAAATTTTTGATTGAAAGAGATGAAATAAAGATGATACTGAATTTTTTTTAATATTAGCTTTAATTATCTAATTACTTAATTAACCTTTAAAAACTTTAAAAATTACACAAAATGCCAAGCCGTCATATTCCACTATCTTATTTATAGTCTAACTTCCATATAAGGACTTCCACTTTAAAGTTCTATAGCTATTTAATACCTTTATCTATTAAAACTCAACTTTTGCACTTTATGCGATATAATCCTTTTTATCAAATTGAGCATGTAAACGGTAAAATTTCTTAACAAAATTTTTATGCAGTACTACTATCATATTGTAGGAAATAAAAGAATGATAAAATAAAAATTTTGATTTTGGATTTATGGTCCCGAAACCACTATTCTGATTTCATTGAAAACAGGCTTTTACAAGTCTAGTCCAATTACATTACAACTCATATACTCTACTATCTCAACTTCCATTGTACAAATTCAGCATAATAAGATTTCAACAACTTTTCTTCTATACGAATTACCAGTAGTAGCAACTAATTATGTACAAAGCTTCAAAGAAAATGCTTTATTATACTAGGAATCTGCAAAGAACACAAAGAATTCAACAACCTCTTATCAATACTATACGAAGTTGAAGCTTTATTAGGCCCACCAACCTATTTTTCCTTAACTAGAACCTTACAATCTGATTTAACAAAAAGCTACCTTCCTCATCATAAGGCTTACTTGACTTAGAGGAATCTCTTTAATCATTTCTTTATTCTCATTATTAATCCAATTTCCCATTGCATTTTCATTCCAAACTCCTTTCTCGTTATCAATCCACTCAACCACTTTTTAAGGAAAATAGGTCTCTATAGTTGCAATTGGTTGTAACAATTTTCCATTTAGCTTTAAGATCCAATGATATCCCTATATAGAGACTTCCTTACCACCCCATATCTACCAAAATAGCTTGTCTTTCAGAAAATCCTTTCCTCTAAGCAAATTACTCCAGCACCAAAAATATTTTGTACCTTTAGTAGCTTCCATAGGATTATCCCTTGGAAACTAAATCCCTTTCAACACTCTAACCCATAATGCATCAAGATTTTGAATCAATTTCCAAAACTGTTTAGCAAGTAAAGTTGTATTAAAAGCTTCAAAATCTTTAAAACCATTTCCACAATCTATTTTCAACTTAGTCAATACCTCTCATCTTTTTCAATGAGTCATTCTTTCATCTTATTTTTGTCCCCATTAAAACATATCAATCATTTGATTCAACTTGTCACATAAACTTTTTGGGAGCTTAACACAAAACATACTATAAGCCGGAATAGCACACACCATTGCCTTAACGAGCACTACACTCCCTTATGGATAAAGTTTTTTGCTTCCAATCTTGAAGTTTTATGTAACACCCAAAATTTCTAATTAAACATGTGGTACTATTCTAATAGTGAATACAATGTATTTTAAGAAAGTTGGAAAATATGTCTGATAAAAGTATTCTTATAAAAAGAAAGTGACTTTAGATATGATAGATAATTAATGAAAACAATTTTAAAAGTAAAATTTTTATGAAACGACCAAATCAAAAATTTTAAAAAGTTTGACGACTAAAAGTGCAATTTGACCAAAATGTAAAAAGTGAGTTGGTATTAATTAATAGGCATAAGAATAAGTTGGAATATGTATTCATATGATTACAATCACATTTTAGACCAAATTGAAAAGATTTAGAAGTACATGGACCAAATTGTAAATTCTCCTTTTTTGTTGAAAAATATGTAAAAATGTAATTTTCACCATTTATGGATTTAAATTAAGGTAGATATATTTGAATTATGATTTTTGGATTGGATTTGTGCTTATTATTGTGAATAAATTGTATATAGAAATAAAATGGGCAAAACGATAATTTCGT
Organism: Gossypium stocksii; assembly: GCA_020496765.1. Classification (NCBI taxonomy): domain Eukaryota; kingdom Viridiplantae; phylum Streptophyta; class Magnoliopsida; order Malvales; family Malvaceae; genus Gossypium; species Gossypium stocksii. Next base: position 41,992,343 of record CM035623.1, read on the forward strand.
CACATAAGGGCATTTTGGTCATTTTATTTGATATTATAAATGATTTATAATATTAATGCGATATTAAATTTTTGGAATTGAATTTATTAAAAAGAAAATTACTGAGAAGAATTGAGAATATGAAGTTATGGACAATGACTTAAAAATAAAAGGATATTTTAATTTTTTTAAACATTTTGATTCGTAAATAAGAAATAAATGAGAAACCACTTAAAAATAAAATTTTCTTTGGATTTATTATTATTATTATTATTAAAAGTTAGACAAAAAATGAATGTATTGATGGTGGACCATGGCTCCCACCATAGCTGTTCAGACTTTCTCATGAAAGCAAAAATTTTTGTTATATGATTTAACCATGGGGAGGAGGATAAACAAAAGCTCATCCCCTTCCCCAAGCCATGGCTAAGAAGGGAAGCTTTCCCTTTTATTTTTTCTTTTTTTTTTTCCCTTTAAATCTAAGCTAAAATACAATTTCAAACTTTGATTTCTAATTAAAATATTGTAGAAGACCACTTCCTTATCTAATTTTCATTATCACCTTCACCATTCAAACCTAAGGTTTTATGGGTTTCTTTAGAGAGAAAAATGAAAACTAGAGAGAGAAAGCTCAATAAGGTAACATTGATGTTTTTCTAACTCACCTAACTTAATATTTGACCTTAGATGTTAGGAGAAAGTTTATAAAAATATTATTTATTAATATTTTGACATTAATATGTTACAAAAGGAACAACTGATGCTTGAAATGGACTTGATAATAAGTGTTGTGGATGTGAGAATGTAGCAAAAAGGATAAAATTGCAAGTTTTGAAAAGTTTAAGGACTAAGTGCAAATTCAACCAAAAATAAGACTATGAGTTATTAATTATTAATTGGAATAAGAATAAGTTAGAATATGTATTGGTATGCGGAGATTCACTTTTGGGACCAAATTGAAAAGATTGAAAAGTTAAATACTAAATCATAAAATTCTTAATTTTATCGAGAAAAAGGCAAATATGTAATTTTTTCTACCCATGGATTGATAATGAGAGATAAATGTGAATTATGATAATTTGATAAGTGGCTTATTATGAAGAAAGAGTGCATTGAGACAAAAAATGAGACAAAATGATAAATTTTCATTCAAGGGCATTTTGGTTGTAATAGCCCATTTTCAGTGAAATAGGAACAGTAGTTCCGGGACCACAAATTTGAGGTTGAAAAATTTAATTTTATTATTAAACTGAGGTCTACAGCATAATAGTATGATTGTGTGAAAATGTCGTTAAGAAATTTTTATTGTTTGAATGCTAAATTTGATAAAAAGCACTAAATCGCGTAAAATGTAAAAGTTGTGTTCTAAAAGCTAATGGAGTCTAATAGCTATAGAACTTTAAAATAGAGGTCCTTATGTGGTAATGAGACCTTTTTTAATATAAGTGGGCAATTATGGACATGTATTAGGTGATTTTTAAATGTTATAATAAATGTTATATAAATAATTTGATAAATAAATGATAAATAAATAAAACAAAGCTAATTTTCATTATCTTCCATCCTTCTCCAATCGAAAATAAGAGAATAAAACTCCATTAAAGAGCTCCAAGAATTTGTCTATAGTCCATCCTTGCATGTAAGTGCATTTTTGCTTGGTGTTTAATGATTTCTATGTTTTTAGAATCGTTGCAACTTAATCTAGCTAGCCCAAGGACTAATTTGTGAAACTGTTAAAAGTTTAGGGTTTTACCATTGATGAATATGTGAGTCTTGTGATGTTTGATTATGGAAAATGAATCTTTGTTGTTAGTTAAACATCTTTTGTAAAGAGATTTTAGTTGAAATGTGAATTAGGGATTAAATTGAAAAATGTGATAAATTGTAAGGTAAATGTGTGAAATAACGAAAAATATGGGCTGTTATAAGCATAGATGGTATTCGGCTAGCCAGGGTTAAGGCTAAATTGAATGAATTTGTATTTTTATGAGATAAGGACTAAATTATAAAGAATTCAAAATTTAAGGGCAAAAAGTGTAATTTTGTCAAAATATATATTTTTTGGCTAAATTGAATAGAATTTGTTTTAAATGAGTTAAATTTTATTATATAGACCAAGAAAAGTAACGTACGGGTCTAGATCTGGGGAAAATAAAGTTTTGGATTAGTCGATCCTATTTCATTGTTTTTGTGATCGAGGTAAGTTCGTATGATTAATATGCTTTGTATTACATGTGTTTAAATGCTTAAATTATGTGATTGTGATAAAATGACATCTACGAAAGTTATCGACAAGGCTTCGATAGAGAATAGATCCTGTTTGAACCTTAGGAATAGATGGATACAAATGACATGTCATTAAGGTTTACCGTGATAATGTGATTCGGGTGCTTGTTCTGTACATCCTACCGGTGGCTGAGTTTACTAGTATGTGTTACGGTTACTCGACAGCTTTTGTGAGTAGCACCGTTTAGCTATGTCTTGACCGACAGCTTGTGTGAGCAAACCCAGTGATAGCTCAAGGTGAGCATGTCTATGAGATGTGATAGAGGTGGTTTAACCACTTATATGGCACTTAGTGTATGATACCCGAGTATCTGATATTATTCTGAATGGTTCAATGAGCAAAGATGATAGTACGAGGATATAATGGATGATATGGAATATTTCAGGTACTCGTGCTAAGTTCGACAAGTAAGTAATATTTGATAAATTCATATGAAAGTAAGTGAAAGTTGATGAATTTATACATGATTCACTTGGTTATGGCAATGAGGTAATTGTTGGATTGAATGAAGCTTATTTATATTTACTTATGCTTCTTTAAATTATTAATGAATTGTTAAGTTATACTTATTAGCCATACGAGCTTACTAAGCTTCATAGCTTACTTTGTTTGCCTTTCCGTGTTTATAGTGATTCAGAAGCTCACTCGAATTCGAAGTCGTTGGAGATCTCGTCACACTATCCAACTATCATTTTGGTACTTAAGAACTTGTGTATTTCGGTTATATGGCATGTATAGGCTTTATGGTTATATGGTATGTATAGGTATTGTGGTTTATATAGTCTATATGTGTGTAAAGGATATATCCAATTGATTTGGCCTATAATATTTATATGTTTTGGTAATATGGTTAGCCATGAGATTTGGCTCATTTTGATAAGTTTGGTTATATAAATATGTGCAAATGGTCTTTGATCTTTGGTCTATAATTGCTAGGTGAATGCCTTGTTTTGAATTGGTGATTTGAGTTCCAAATGGTTGAGATTTAGAATTGGCATATAGATTATGTGATAGGCATAAAAGTAACCATATGCTTATGGCCATTTAGGCAGCTTTTGAATCAAGTTTGGTATGTGTTTAAGTGAGCAAATGTATGTGCTTTTGGACATCTTATTGTGTACAAGGAAATTGCATGTTTAGGCTTGATTTTAGGTTTGTTTAAGTGCCTAATTTGGTTGCGGTTATGTGCTATTGAAATGTGTAGGTTGGCGCTAAAAATTGGGTGAAAAATGTGGCTTGTAACCTAGCTTATTTTCGTCCACACGGGCAAAGAGACAAGCGTGTGTCTCAACCGTGTGTAACACATGGTCAGGTGGCATGGACATGTGTCCCAAATAGTTTTTAATGAAAACAAGTTAGTGAGTTACACGAGCTAGTCACATGGGCGTGTGGTTGACCGTGTGACACAAGTCAGAGAGTTACACGGGGTGAGACAAGGCCATGAGATCCCATTTCGAATGTCAACACGGCCTATGACATGGGCGTGCCCTCACACGGCCTGACCACACGGGCGTGCGTCCCCTATATGTGAAATTTTTTCAATATTTTCTTGAAGTTTCTATGAGTTCTCAGATTAGTCCGAAATTATTTTAAATGTCAGATTTGGCCCTCGAAGGCTCGTGTTAGGGACTATATGAATGTGTGTGAATGAATATTGTATGGATATGAAATGAATGATATTTAATGTGATAAGTCTGGTAATACTCTATAACCCTAATCGGGCGACGAATATGGGTTAGGGGTGTTACATTTGATTGGTACCAGAGCTATGGTTTAGTCGATTCTAGGACTAACGTAGTATATGTGAGCCTAGCTATACATGCCATATTTAACCTGTGATAGTGTGATATCTCCTGACAGTTTTTAAATTATGTTTTCGTATAGTAATGGATTCCAATCGAGTTGACTCTGATGATGTAGAAAGTAATGTGCCAGCCTCCGTTCATAGAGCAGCATCATCTGAATCGAGACTCGTATCTAAGGGTCGTGGGGGAGAGGCCAAACAAGCCTTTTACAAGTTAAGGAATGAGTGGTTTTCTAAGTATGTCCAGACAAATCCGGCTACTCAATAACCTCTACCCTCACCTACTCCCCAACCGGTTTTCGTAGCTCCTCAAGGTTTGGAACCTTTGTGAATGAACAAGCCACCTGTTGATAAAATTTTAATACGGGGCTAAGGAGTTTAGAGCTATAGTTGATGATGATCTTGAGAGAGCTGAGTTTTGACTTGAAATACAATTTGGGTTTTTGATGAATTGTCATGTATACTAATTGAGAGTGTTAAATGTGCTATATCACTTCTGAAAGATTTAGCTTACTAGTGGTGGAACACTTTGATATCTGTAGTGCCTAGAGACCGGGTCACGTGGGAATTCTTTCAAACTGAGTTCAGAAAGAAATACATAAGCCAACGATTTCTTGATAAAAAATGTAAAGAATTTCTAGAATTGAAACAGGGTTGTATGATGGTGATTGAGTACGAAAGAGAATATGTAAGATTAAGTAAGTATGCCCAAAAGTGTGTTTCTATTGTATAAATTATGTGTAAGTGGTTCAAAGATGGGTTGAATGAAGATATCAAGCTTTTAGTTGGAATTCTGGAATTGAAGGATTTATTATTTTAGTTGATAGAGGTTGCAAAGCTGATGAGCTTAGCAAAGAAAAGAAAAGAGCTGATTCTGAGGCTAGAGATTCGAGAAAGAAGTCGATGAGTAAACCCTATCATTCCTCTTTAAAGAAATCAAGAGATTATTATAATCGTTCAACTGCTTCAAAGGGGTATTCAGATAGAGATCGTGGGAAGCAACACACAAATTCGAGAGCTTAAGCAACTTCAGTATCACGTGTTGGTAGTGTCAAAGCTAACAAACCCGAGTGTCAATAGTGTGGTAAATGACATTTTAGAGAGTGTTGGATGAATACTAAATCCTGTTTCAAATGTGGTTCACGAGAGCATTTCATTCGTGATTGTCCTGAATTACCTAAAAATGATAAACTTTAGACTACTTGACCGAGTAATATAGTTACATCATTTACAATTGATCCAAAAGTACCAAAAGTTTGCTTGGATAGTGCGATAGCAATCTCTGTCCTTGTTCAAAATCGAGCTAGCTTCCAAAATCTATAAAACACAGGAAAATAAATGGAGTAAGCTTTAAAAGCTTAGTAAGCCCATATAATATAGAATTAAACTTACCAAAGTGATATTAAGCATTGAAGCAATGTATAATGTAACACCCTACGCCCCTGTCCGTCGCCGGATTAGGGTTTAGAGTATTACAAAATCAAAATACAACTACCGAGGTTCATAGATACAAAGCTAGACGTGAATTCATTGAGTTCAATTGTTGAATATAACACTTAGGTCGATTCGGTCAGGACATCGTATCTTATTAAATCGTTCTATAAGCATACTAGCGAATTGGCTAAAACGAACAAATTCGATAACCAAACATCATATTAGAAAAATCATTGCATATTAAGTACTAACTAAATTCCATGCCACAACATCGAATAGTATGAGAATCACTCCAACCCATATAAGCAAACTCGAAGACTAAGCAAGCCATTTTCGCATGGCTAGAAATATTTACAACTCAAAATGAAGTTTGATTCAACCGAAGGAAAATAGCCTATACATGCCATTGACCCAAAAATAACCATCGAATGTACCAAAATAACAGCGATTGTGTAGGTGATTAAGGCTTCAATCCCCGAGTCTGTAGCTTCCAAAAAGAGATCTATAAAACAGAGGAAACAAGGGAAACGGAGTAAGCATTACAATGCTTAGTAAGTTATAAGCAATGACATTAAATAGATCATCAAATTATAGCATAATTGATCATATCTTTGTTTCCCTCTCCTTTTTGGGTATGTCACCCTTTTTCCAAACATAGACATTCACATCACATACGAAAATGGATAGCTTCCACTCATAGTAAGTTCACATAACATATACATGTCACAGGAAGTCACATAACATTTCACATAGGCCAATTGTACTTTGATCATTTTAATAATCTCATTTCAAGTACACATATGAAATCACATAATGACTTTAGTATTCGGTCCAAAATCCATCTTGTATATAAGCCAAGGGTACATACCTGTATAGTTTAACACTTTCAGCGCAATTCATTAGCGATCGTTACCTTGAAGACCATTAGTCTTAGGCTTTATTCTCATCATCATCGATGTCTTTAGCTCGGGTAAACTCTATACATAGCCATCGGGTCTATAGCCCGGACATAATCTCCGCATATAGCCTTCGGGTCTTAACCCGGACATCATCTCTGCATATAGCCTTCGGGTCTTAACCCGGACATAGTCTCCACATATAGTCAGCGGGACTTAAATCCCGGATTCGCATCACAAATTCTCATATATATATATATATTCACATGTAGTCAAGTTTCACATAGCAAGATTTCACTTACAATTCAATCAATTCATATGCATACAAAAATATAACATGCTTCTCGACTTTATATCGTAACTGTACATATAATTCAAAATTCATACACGTATACTTTTCTTTCCTAGACTTTCGGCCAAATGATCAAACATGAATAAGGTGTCTTTCTCAATGGGACATCGTCTGAATATCAGCATGTATGTCATGGCATTTTAACTTAATTACCAATTTCGATTACTCAAAACTTACCTTGAACTTTCACGAGGAATTACGAGTTGGCTATTCGACCACTTTAGCCTTCCCTTTATCCGAACTCGTCCCTCTATGCTCTTGAGCTAAATAAAACATTTAATTCTATTAATTCTTATTCAAGCACCTCAATGAATCATTTTCAGTCATAGTCAAATCATACATGCATATTCTTCTCATTGCAAGCACACATGCACATTGGAGCATTTCACATACATATCATAAGTCACAACAAGCTGATTTTCTGAGCAGCATTCAATAATTTACTCATAACTGGAGCTACGAAACTCCAAATGTAGTGCCGTAAATTTTGCATGAAAATAGACTCATTTATCTTTAATCCATAAAATTTTCATTATTTTTGGTTTGGTCAATCAATACCAGAATTTTCTTAAAGTTCCCCTAATTCACTGTTTGATTAAACCAACCGCTCTATACTACGAACCGAATTTCTCCTTGCACAGAGTTCCAAATATGTCCTCACTTATTTCATTCGAAACTAGACTCATTAAGGAGTCTAAGCATATAAATGGGGTCTCATAACAATTTTTATACAATTTATAGTGATTTTCCAAATACAGAGCAGGGGACTTCGAAGTCAAACTGACACTGTCTCACTCTACTCTAAAAATCTATTTATCGGAAATCCCTTTGCTTGCAAGGTTTCTTTTATAAGAAACTAGACTCACTAAGCTTCAATTACACAATTTATTCAGCCTCTAATTCATCTCCCACAATTTATGGTGATTTTTCCAAGACACGTTACTGCTGCTGTACCAAGCAGATTTTTATACAAAATCCACTCTTTAATGTTCTTATTCACTTATTTAAAACATAGCATTTCCTAAGGCACCATTTAGAGTAGTCATCAATCTTAACATATATGTACATAATTCACATTCGTTTTAACCAAAGGATTCATACACATGACCGAATAGGTTATTTCTTTAACCAAGAAGCTCTCGCAAGCACAAATTGATCAATTAGTCTACTACCATTTCTAATGCACACACATTAAGGCCATTCGGCCAAAACAAGTTTATTCATTCATCAAAAACCCAATCACAACATCAAAGCATAGTTTCCCCTATCACATTACTAACTAGCCGAACCAACATGCTCCAAAATTTTCGATTTACAAGTAGGTTTAGGTCACACAAAAATTCAGTTTTCACGACTTAACTTACCCATTCAACTTCACATGCATATAGGCATCACACAATCCATTAAGCACCCCTAATTTCATTTAACTCAAATGGTCCAAATTTAACCATTCACTAATGACAAGTTCATTCGGCCATCCTAATTTCAATTCCACATCAAGGCATCATTTTCCAATGTATATCAACATTTTACAACTTAATTCCAATTTGCCGAATTCATGTATGTTTCATAATTCAAAATCTTTGGCCATGGGTTAACTTAGAAATGCATGAACCATGCTAAACTCACAAGCAAATTGGACAAATTTCATACCACATACCTTCAACTCACATTCGGCACCACACACACAAACAACAATATCCAAGCATGCTATTATATCATACCTACATTGCCTAAAGTTCACTCGGCCATCAAAGAAATTCTTAACACCTAAAGCATTCCAAAAATCTCATGAGTTTCTTCCATGGCCGAATGCTTCTTCCTTCACCAAGTCAAAAATTTTAACATGAACCAAGGAAAAGGCTTTCTAAACAACTCAAAGCATAGGATAGTTTCAATTGATGCATCAAACATACCTTAGATTAGCTTCACTCATGGCTCAACCCTTAAAAGAAATTTTTCTTCTTCTTTAACTAGCCACGGCAATGAAAGAGAAAGAATGAACAAAAACATTGTTTTTGTCACCCAATTTCCTTAATTTAATTAATTCTATTTTATCAATTTTGTGCTACCAAATTACTAATTTCTTTTATTTCTATTATTATTATTATGACTAAATTACAAGTCACAAGATGCCAAAACTTCATCATTACCATCCACTATCACAAAGTGGGCAATTTGACATGCAAGTCCCTTATTTTGCATGCATGCATTTATTAGTCATCACACATCTAGCTAGTTTACTTTCAAAGTTCAGAACTAAGTCCTTTTAAGTGAAATTCAAATTTATAACTCTAGATTGACACACCAAACATGTCACACATGAATTAACACATATAATAGGCATCAAAATGAACATTAAATATATTTCATGCCTCGGTTTGGTGGTCCCGAGACCACATTCCGACTAGGGTCGTTTTAAGGCCGTCACATATAACCAATTCATTTGCTCACAATCCCTACTTATATCATTCATTCAAAGGTTAGTAACTTAACACCATCATATACATCCATTTACAAGGATGAATTGAAATATATATCTCATGTCATATACCAATACTTGTATCATATCACATATCATCTTTCATTTGTAGAACTCATTTCAACTATGTAACATTTCATCTATACATATCATATACTTCATTTAACAAATCGTCATATAATACATATACTCTCATATCATATAAATCATGTAAACCATGTAAATTCATGTAACATATACCATGCAATCATATACTTATTGTATCTCTTGTAACATTATCGGTATAATGCCCGTTGAACCTTTGGAAACACCGAGTGATACTCGGGTGATACACACTAAGTGTATATATATATCTGTAATCTTTCAATTCATCATATATGCTCTTTTGAGCTATGTACGGTATGCTCCTCCTGAACCGATAATCTATAAACTAACGAGCTGAACAGTAAGATCCGTAGTGCTGAAACGGTAAGCCCCGAAGGACTGAAATGGTAAGCTCATAAGAGCTGAAAGGTAAGCCCGAAGGCTGAACGGTAAGCTCATACGAGCTGTGGTGAGTCCGCAACGAATGTAGGAACTCAACCAAATGGTAACCTTAGTGACATGTCCCTTGTATCCTACGACTTTCTACGGTTCACATAGGACACATTAATCAATTTGAACATATATCCAATAGGCATTTAAATTCAATAATTCATTATACATTCATACATCATCAAAACAACAAATTCAAATATAAATATAAGTTCGATTCTAATTGTATGAACTTACCTCGTATTAACTTGTAAATCCGATATCTACTCGTCTACCTTCCGTTTCCCCCGATCAAGTTCCAATATTTGTTTTTCTTGATCTATATTAATTCAAATTCAACCTATTTATTCACCAACACATTCAATTTAATCCATATACAATATTTTAGCCTTTTTACAAAATAGCCCTTATACTTTCACATTTTAACACTTTAGTCCATAATACACAAAATGACAAATTACACCATTTTAGCTACAATTCATCATAGCTGAATATCAAATGGCTTCCACTAAGCCCATATTTTCAATTATTTCACATTTCTAACCACAAAATTTCTATCTTTTTTCAATTTAATCTCTAGTTCGCGTTTTTATCAAAAATCACTTCATAAAACTTAGATATTTATAAACAACCATCAATAATCTTGTAAGAAATATCAATATACACATGTATTCATCAATGGCATATTTCAAAAACATCAATAATTTCAGAAATTAAGGTACGGGCTAGCTATATCGAGCTGCAACAAGCTCAAAAACATAGAAATCATTAAAAATTGATAAAAAACTGTACCTTAATTGAAGTTAAAAGCTTAGCCGATGGAAAACCTAATGAAATTGCTTCTTCCTTTTTGTTTAATAAGGCGTAGAAGAAATATGAATGAAAATAAAAGGTTTTTGTTTTGTTTAATAACACCATAAATACCAAATGACAAATTTGACTTTTAAAAACAAATAATGAAATCATGTAATATATACCCACTATCGTCCATGCAATATAATGAAGGTAAAATTTCCTTATAAGGACTCAAATCATTGAAACCATAGTCATTTGAGTCATTTCACTAAAAGAAGTCATGTTTTTTACTTTATGCGATTTAGTCTTTTTACCGAATTAACTATTCAATCGGTAAAATTTCTTTACGAAACTTTCATACGGTAATTATATTATATGGTAATAATATTTTTATTCAGTTAAGTGGTCCCAAAACCACCTATTCTGACTAGGGTCTAAACTGGGCTGTTATACGGTTGGAAAGCATATCTGTCTAATTAAAACAATTCTCATCAGAATCGGGAGATATCACACTATCATAGGTTAAATATGGCATGTATAGCTAGACTCTCACTTGCTACGTTAGTCCTAGAATCGACTATATAGTAACTCTGATACCAATTAAATGTAACACCCCTAACCCATATCCGTAGCTGGATAGGGCTACGAGGCATTACCATTCAAAACACAGCTTATAAAATAAATTTCTCATTCATTATTTAATTCTACATAACTATCATTCAAACACAATCATATCATCCCTTACGAGGCTTAACGAGTCATCAAAATATGGTTAAAAGTGGTTTGGGACTAAACCGATAACATTTGAGAACTTTGGGAAATTAAAATTTTTTCATGCATATAGAGGTCACACGCCAGTGTGAATAGGCCGTGTGCCTCACATGGCCACCTGACACGCTCGTGTCACAGACTGTGTGGAAACAAGGCATACATACTGACTTGGGTCACATGGCCGACAACACTCTCGTGTGCTAGCCCGTGTGCCTCATATGACCAATAGACACGAACATGTGTCTAGGCTATGCTAATCTTGTTGGATATACTGACTTAATTTGAAAGGGTACCCCAGGGGACACACAACCATGTACCAAGGCCATATGTCACACACGGTCGAGCCACACAGTCGTGTGCTCAACCGTGTGGAGTGAAAATAGGCTTGGTTTAAGCCACATTCCTCGCCCTTCTCATATATACCTAAAACACATCATTTTGCAACATTTCAATACATTAATAGACAGTCAAAACATGTTATTTTATGCACCAAACATGTCATTCCAATTCCCTCCATTTCATCAACTCGAATCATAACCATTTCTTGTACAAAACTCATACCAAAACTAGCATGATTCATTTCTCATTTTACACCTATTCCATCACATACCAAAACGCATATCATCTTCATCAATTCGACCAATTTCAAATATGTATTTTATCATCATCAATTACACACCAAGCTTGACTCATAAATTATCTACTAATCATTCATTGATCAAATTTAAAATCATGCATTATATATGCAAATACTCATCACCTACCTAATAATCAAATAATCAACTTGAAACATCACCAAGCATAGCAAATTATGCCATAACATAAGGTAACATTTACACATCAAATTAACATCATTATTAAGCCACATCTCATGGCTAATTGCATCAAACACACAGGCATCAATTTCCAAATTAGTTATACTCATCAAATAATCACAAAGCCTATACATGCCATATAACCAAAATCACAAGCTTACAAGTACCAAACCATAGTTGGATAGTGTGATGCGATCTCTGACAACTTCCAACTTGAGCAAGCCTTTGAATCATTATAAAGAAAGGAAAGAAAACAAAGTAAGCTATAAAGCTTAGTAAGCCCATATGTATAATAAAATCATAATCTCAAATAACCACAATTTAAGCATTTACTCAAGGCATAATATAATTCATATTTATCATTTTATCATATACTCATTCACCACATTAACCATGAGTTTCACTAATCTATTAAGTAATTACACATAATATAACAACATATATGATCTCACCATTCAATCATATAACCACTTACAAAGCTAATCTTGGCTTCCACAAGTTTAATCGATTCAATACTCTTATTGTAACAGCCCAGTTTTGAGCCTACTCGAAATAGTGGTTTCAAAACCATGAATCTGATGTCAAAAAAAATATTGTAATATTATTTTTATTGTGTACTGCATGTGATAAGATATGTGTGAAAGTTCCGTGTAATAATGTTATTAACTGTGTGCTTAATTTGATAAAAGGACTAAACGCATAAAAGACAAAAGTTGTATTCTCTATGTTTAATATGTTAAATTGCCATGGTTTGTTTTAATGGAAGTCCTTATAATGCTATTATTCCATTAGAAAGGTTAATAGACATAGATGACCTTAAAGTGGATGGATTTTATGTTAAGTCATTAAGGTTAATTTTGGTATTCTATTATTAAGGTTAATTAAAGCAAAAAAAAGAAAATAAGTTCATAATTTCTCTTCATACATCCACCAAAAATAAGAAAGAAAATAGGGTTTTGAAGAGCTTGAGAAGTTTGGTCATCATCTAACTTAATTGTACGTTCGTTTTTATTTGGTTTTTGATGATTTCTATGTTTTTGTGATTGTTGCTTTAAGTACTAGCTAGCCCATGTCTTAATTTTTTTGTTTGTTGATGAATTTGAAAAATGCCATTGATGAATGCTTGTGTTTTTAGATGTTTGGTGATGGAAAATAAGTGTTTGACGGTGAATATACATGGTTTACAAAGTGATTTTGAGTAAAAATGATTATTGAGGATTCAATTATGAAATGTTGAAAGTGTAAGGTTAAAATGTGAAATAAATGAAAGTTTTGGGTTGCTAAGGACTAAGGAAAAATTCAGCCAAGCTTGGGCCTAAAAAAATTGTGTGAAATTTATGATTTTTGTAAATAAAGACTAAATTAAGAAAATGAGAAATTATAGGGGCTAATGTGTGAAAATTCCCTAATTTTATGTTTTGGATTAAATTGAATGCATGTATGATTAAATTAGTTAAATTTGAATTTATTTAGATCAAAAATGAAAGAAATCGGATTTAGATCAAGGGAAGTCAAAAGTTATCGAGTACTCCGCTTATTCCATCGTCATCGTTTTTGAGGTAAGTTCATATGTGAATAAATGTCTTTCGATTGAATTATATTTGTTTACATGATGTTGAATTGCTTGGGATCCTGAATATGTGAATAAAAGAAAGTATCGACAGTGTTACGACATTCGAAAGCCCCGTATGAACCATAGGAATAGTATAGGATATGAATGTCATGACATTAGGATTCCGAGATGTGATTCCATGTAAGAAAATGTCTGGGACATTGGTATTGATTTGAGATTATGTGTAAGACCATGTCTGGGACATCGGCATCGTATATGATTTCATGTAAGACCCTGTCCAGGATAGTGGCATCGATATGTGATAACATGTAAGACCATATCGAGGATATGGCATTCTACAAGCTTTATGTGCTATCTGAGTATCCTTATCAATTCCAAACGGTTCAATGGGCAATATCAAGATATGGATAAAAATGTGAATGAGTAACGTATTTAGGTATGTGTGATGTTATATGAACATTGAAAGAAAAAAAAGTAAGTGATGCATATGAATTATGAACAAGTGATTAGATAAGAGTTGTTGTACTTGTATATGTGATTAGCCATGATTTCCATAATTGAAATGGTTTATAATTGCTCTACATGTATATTTATTTGTACATGGCTTACTAAGCTTTTGGAAAGTTTAATTTTTGTTTTATTTCTCTATTTTATAGATTATCGAAGCTAGCTTGAGCTTGGGGATAGTCAAGAATCATCGTCACACTATCGATCGCTAGTTAGTACTTTTGAAGCTTTGTGTTTATGGTATATGGCATGTACAGGCTTTTAATGATATGATACATTTTGTATAGTGAATCTTGCCATGTGATGTGGCTTGAGATGAAGGACTTGTTTTGGTTTATGATATGTGATGAAATATGGTATATGTTCATATATGTAATGTGTTCATATTTGATCTTATGAATTTGGTCATTATGGTAAGTCTGATAAGGGTATGAAATTTGAAAATGGTATGATTGTTATGGTTGAATTGGTAGTGAATGGATGAGAAAATGCTTGATTGATTTTGTGTAAAATTGGTACGCTATTAGCCTATGTTTTTATGATGCTTTGATTGATAAATAAGTATTGAAATGGTTGATGATATTATGGGATAAAATGTGCATGTTTTGGAGTTGAATTTGGCTGGAAATGTTATGTGAATGATGCCTTATTTGTGCTTAAATAGATGACCCGTAAAGGGTGGCAAATTGGCTTTCTAAATGGCCTACTTTTGCCCACACGAGTAGGGACATGGGCGTGTTTCTCTGCCGTGTTGCTCAAAGGTTGAATTCAAATTGAGCCTGGGCGCTCCACACAGCCTCACAGACAAGCGTATGATTGGCTGTATGGCATAAGTCAGTATACCCTACAGGTTTGGCACGGCCTAGCACACAGTTTAGACACAGGCATGTGAGGCCATTTCAAATAGGCACACGGGCTAGACACACGGGCTGGACACACGCCATGTGACCAAGTTAGTAAGCTCCCTAATTTTCACACGGCCTGACACACGAGCGTGTCTGGTGGCCGTGTGGATAAGTCAGTATGTATGCCTTGTTTTCCCACGGCCTAGACATATGGGCGTGTCTAATGCCGTGTGAGGGACATGGCTTGTTCATACGGGCGTGTGACCTCTGTAACTTAGAAAAATTTTAAAGTTTTGGAAAAATTTTATACGAGATCGATTTAGTCCCGAACCCTCAATAAAGCATGTTTAAGGTCTCGTAGACCTATATAAAGGACATTGTGATTAATATTGAATGGAATATGATGCTGTATGAATAATGTATGTGAAATGATCATAAAATGTTATGAAATGTTCGGTAATGCCTTTTAACCCTAGTTTGGCAATGGATACGGTTTAGGGGTGTTACATTTTGTGACAGCCCTATTTTGACCCTAGTCGGGAAGTGGTTTTGGGACCACTAAACCGAGTCACAAAAATAATTAAATGTTAAATTTTATGATTATTATATGTGATCTTTGCATGTGTGAAATTTTGATGTTTTAATTATGTCATTAGAATGTGAAAGTTTGATTAAGGACTTATGTGTCAAAATTTAATTATATACTAGGAAGAATAGGAGTGATTTAATAATGCATGAGTTACAATGGAAGGACTTGCATGTCAAATTTCCCAAAATCAATGCACATGGCCAGCCAACAGGATAATGATGTCATTTTGCTTTATTTGTTATGCTTGTGTGGAATATATGTAATTATTATATACATAAAACATAATTAAAATAAAGAAATATTGTAAGTGGGAGGAAAAACCAAGGAACAAAAGTCATTTTTTTTCCTTCCATTGCCGTAAGTAGAAGAGGAAGAACAGAAAGCATTCGGTCATCCATAGCTTGAATTTGGTATGTGATTCTTGTAATTTCTTTTTAAAATTTTGGAATTTAGATGATAATGAGGTTCTTTGTATAGCCCATGAATGAATTTTTAAATTCTTGAGGCATAGAACATTCAGCCATGTCTTGAATTTTTGCTAAAAAGGTTTGGAGCTTGTAGATTTGAAGCTATGAGTAATTAGATGAGCATTTAGGTGTTAAACTTATGAAATTTGAAAGTTTATAAGTTTAATTGGATACTATGTGCTTGTTGTAGCTTAATGGAGAAAAATGACCATTCGTTCATTAAGGTGCATACCTTTGATGTTGTTTGGTGTTTGTGTATTGGGAATAGATAATTAATGAATTGAACTTGGTAACATTTGATATTTGTGGCTAAATTTAAATTATGGCAATCAGCTCATGGGAATTATACTAAGTTGGTGTATAATTTGTAGCACCTAGTTGAGTGATAGCCGAAATTTAACTTGATTAAATAATTGACAAATGGTTAAGTATTAAAATGTTAGAAATTGAGAGTTTGCCGAAATGGAATTTTATGAAGTGCTTATATAATGCTTGGATATGAAAATAATCTTGGTAGGGGAATGAGCTAATGGGAGTTTGTCTTTGTGTGTTTTAAATAAATATTACTTTTGGATTGGTATGTTTATATTTATGAATGGTTGGCTTTGATGATGAATAACATTTAGAATGAATAGGATTAGAAGGGTGGATAAATTAAGAAGATTAAATTCGGTTTAGAAGTTAGATTAAAAACTTGATATACTAATTGGAGATGATTTTAATAATTTTGGGAGATTCGGTTATAATTTCAAGTAATTGATCTTGTAATTGCCGAATATGTTCATAGGGTGCATGAATTGCATATTAAAATGGTTTATGTTTAAAGTGAGAAAATGCCTTGTTGTTGTAATTTATGGATATGAGAGTTAAGCTAGTTTAATAAGCATATATGTGTATTAAAAATTTATCTTAAGGAATTTGGTTTGTATACATTGATATTGTGGTTATAAAGTTAAAAGTGCCGTAATAAGTGCATGTAAATTTGATTACACTTTTACCATGTACATAGTGACATTTGGATATGTATGTTTGTGAACTTGGAAATATAAGAACTTGTGTATATTTGTTAAACTATTGATGTTGTGGCTTTGTGAATATGAGATGAAGTGCCGAATTCATATGTATGTGTGTTTCTTTGAGAAATAAGTAGAATTGTAGTTAAATAAATTGAAAGGATGTTAAATTAGTTTATTTGTTGAATTTGCTCAAGATCATAAGGAGCAAAGTTCGGCCAAAGGGAAAGCAAAGGTGGTTGACTAGCTGATCGGAGTTGTTCATCCAAACCAATGTAAGTCATTAAGCAATTTAATATATGGTTATTCTAGCATATAAATGACACAAAGAATTTTGGATAAGAAATATTTATGTGAATAAGCCTTGATGATCGAATGTGATGTTATCTACTTAGCTAAGTCATTTTGATGTATAAGTAATGAGATAATATGGCGATAATATGTGGCACTATGTGTGCGATAAAATGTGTGTGCGATAATATGTGGCACTATGTGTGCGAGAATACGTGGCACTATGTGTGCGAGAACACATTGCACTATGTGTGCGAATTTTTAAATCGAGCACTATGTGTACGATATTGATAGTGGAACATTAAGTGTGAAATTATATAAATAGAATGCGATAATTGAAAGGAAGCAAGGAATGGTGTACAAGCCGTGGGCATGGGAGTACATAGTTTTAATATGCTATTTTACTAAACTCTTGGGAAGTAAGAAAAGAAAAAGGTGGTATTCGGCTAAATGAGACTATAATTGAACAAAGTATAATGTGATGTTTAATGGATTCAAATGGAGTGAAATTGGATTGATAGATCGAGTAGTACAACTTGTGATTTATTTAGACAAATTGGACAATGTATGTCATACACATATATGCATTCTTGTATATGGTATTGGCCATGAAGTTTCTAATTGTGAAAAAAAATGGTATGGAATTGCTTAGTGATTTTCAGGTAAGTATTTACTTAATCGACAAAGAAGGTATAAGACATGAATTTACCTTGTATATCACAATTTAGGTAATGATTTTTCATGTATGAATTTGGCTAGTAGTGGACCAAGGTTTGGTTTGCTAAGTCAATCTAGTTAGATTAACTTATAAATTGCTAAAGGCTTACTGAGATGATATCTCACTTCGTGTGTTTTATTTGTTTTGTTTAGATCATCGTATCGTGGCAAGCTTGGAACCATTTTGAAGCCATCACATATATTGATAACCATTTTGGTACCTTTGTAAAAATCTCTTAGTTAACATTATGGCATGTATAGTTCATATTTTGGAAAGCTTACTATTTTGATGGCATTATATTTATGGAGCCATGCGAATATGGCTAAAGATTTATGTTTGGTCTTGGTAATGGTTTAAATTATAAGTATTGAAGTGTCTTTTAACCTTGCATTGAGAGTTCATGTTTATGAAATGAATGTGGTTATGTCATACTTAAACTAAAAGATTAAGTAATTGTTATTTGACTCACATAAATTGTGCCTATTGGTTTTGAATTACTTTATTTACCTCGGGTTTGTAATTAATAAACTTAGGAGTACAAATTTCGGGTTTATATGTATGTGAATGTTCTAAAGTTGAGTTGAACTCATTGTGTCTCGGGACCCTATTCCAGCGATGGTTACGGGTATTAGGGTGTTACACATTTGATTGGTATCAGAGCTACGGTTTAGTTGATTCTAGGACAACGTAGCGCGTGAGAGTCTAACTATACTTGCCATATATATAAATTGTGATAGTAAAATGATTCCTGACAGCTAAAATGTGTTTTCGTATAGTAAATGGATCTCGATCAAGCCATAGCTTATGATGTTGAAAGCAATGCGCCTGCCCTCGCTCAATGGGAAGCATTGGATGATTCTAGGATAATTACAAGTGACCAAAAGGGAGAGGCTAAGCAAGCTTTCTTCCAAATGATGAATGAGTGGTTCATGGAGTTCGTTCGATCGAATTCGGCTGCTTAATAACCTCCATCCCTGCCTACACGTACACAAGTCCGTGTTGTGCTACAAGTTGTGAATCCGATACAATTGAGTAGGCCTTCGGTTGATAAAATTGGAAAATATAGAGCTAAAGAGTTTCAAGCCACTACTAATAATGATGTTTTCAGAGCTAAGCTCTAACTCGAGAATACGATCTGAGTGTTTGATGAAATGTGATGTAATCCTAATGAATGTCTTAAATGTGTTGTTTCACTTCTGAGAGATACGTCGTATCAATGATGGAAAATGTTGATATCTGTGGTTTCGAGAGGACGGGTTACCTAGGATTTCTTTCAAACTGAATTCAGAAAGAAATACATTAGTCAGAGATTCATAGATCAGAAACGGAAAGAACTTCTTGAGCTGAAATAAGGTTATATGTCTGTTACGAAATACGAGAAAGAATTTGTAAGATTGAGTCGTTATGCATGGAAATGTGTCCCGACAGAAGCAATAATGTGTAAAAGATTTGAAGATGGACTGAACGAAGATATCCGCTTGTTAGTCATGATTCTGGAAATAAAAGATTTTGTTGTGCTTGTTGGTCGAGCATGTAAAGCTGAAGAACTCAGGAAAGTGAAAAGAAAAGCTAATTCAGAAATAAGAGTGGTATGAAAGAGATCATCAAGTAATTCATTTCAGTCAGCATCAAAGAAGTTCTGAGATGATTATAGTCGTTCAAAGGCTACTGTGGGTCATTCTAGACGAGATCGAGAAAGGCCACCTGTGAGTTCAAAAGCTACTTTGATAGCTAGTGTTAGAAGTGCCAGACCAAATTGACCTACGTGAAGGCATTATGGTAAACGACATCCTAGTGATTGTAGATTAAATGAGCAGGCTTGGTTTAAATGTGGATCATTAGATCATTTCATCCGTGATTGTCCCGAGTTAGTTGAGCAAGATACAGTGTAGAACATAAGGTCGAGTAACACGATAGCTAGAGGTAGACCACCCAAAACGTGAGTAATGTGAGTGGTAGTTAGAAAAGGACTAAGGATTTAGCTGTTAGATCTAAAGCCCGAGCACTTGCCAGAGCTTATGCTATTTGCACTCACGAAGAAGCTTCGTCTCCAGATGTTATTACCGGTACCTTTATTCTTTATGATACTACTATTATTGCATTGATTGATCCTGGATCGACTCATTCTTATATATGCATGAACTTAGTATCCAGTAAGACTTTGCCTATAGAGTCTACTGCATTTGTGATTAGAATATCGAACCCCTTAGGTAAGTGTGTTTTGGTTGATAAAGTGTGTAAGAACTGTCCATTGATTATTCGAGATTTTTGTTTTCCGGCTGATCTGATGTTATTGCCATTTGATGAATTTGATGTAATTCTGGGTATGGATTGGCTAACACTGCATGATGCTATAATAAATTGCAAACTGAAGACTATTGATTTGAGATGTCAGAATAATGAGATTATCCAGATTGAGTCTGATGATTTCAATGGGTTAGCGTCTCTGATTTCATCGATGTTAGCTCAGAAATATGTGAGAAAGGGTTGTGAAGCTTACTTTGTTTATGTTCTCGATATGAAAGCGACCAAAAAGAAAATCGAATTAGTGCCAATTGTGTGTGAGTATCCGGATGTATTTCCTGAAGAATTGTCAGGATTACCACCTATTCGAGAAGTTGAATTTGGTATTGAATTAGAACTAGGAATGACTCCTATATCGATAGCTTCATACAAAATGGCTCTGACAAAATTGAAAGAGTTGAAAACATAGTTACAAAAGTTAACAGTCAGAGGTTTTGCACGATCGAGTTTTTCACCTTAGAGTGCTCCTATTTTGTTTGTGAAAAAGAAAGATGGAACGATGAGAATGTGTATGGACTACCGTCAGCTCAACAAAGTAACAATCAAGTATAAATATCCTTTACCGTGTATGAAAATTGTGTTACAGACTCTGCGTGACAAGCAGGTATTTGTAAAGTTTAGTAAATGTGAATTCTGGTTACACAAAGTTGGTTTTCTTGGACATATTGTATCAGAATCATGTATTTGAATAGATCCGAGTAAGATTTCAGCAATCCTAGATTGGAAGCCTCCGAGAAATGTGTTAGAAGTTTGTAGTTTTCTGGTACTTGTTGATTATTACGGATAGTTTGTAAAAGGCTTTAAGATGATTGCAACTTCGTTGACAAGATTACTTCAGAAAGGTGTAAAGTTTGAATGGTTTGAAAAGTGTCAGAAAAGCTTTGATCAGTTAAATCCCTATTGACTGAGGCTTTACTGTTAGTTCAACCAAAATCGAGTAAAGAATTTGTGATATGTGGTGATGCATCGTTGAATGGTTTGGGTTGTGTTTTGCTACAAGAAGGAAAAGTCATAGCTTATGCCTCGAGACAATTGGAGCTGCATGAGAAGAATTACCTAATGCATGATTTAAAGTTAGCAACTATTGTGTTTGCGTTAAAGATTTGGCACCACTATCTGTTCGGTGAAAAATGTCATGTATATTCAGATTACAAGAGTTTGAAATATCTGATGACTCAGGAAGATTTGAATTTGCGATGGAGAAGATGGTTAGAATTTTTAAAAGATTACGAGCTAGTGATTGATTATCATCTGGGAAAAGCAAATGTCGTTGCTAATGCTTTGAGCCAGAAATCTTTGTTTGCTCTACATACAATGAATGTTCAGTCGGCTTTAGCCAATGATGTTTAGATTATAGCTGATTTGAAAGTGAGACTGTTGTTTTTACAGCAGATATGTGCTTGGAAAGTCAATAATGAATTATTAGTGAAACGAGCTCAATGTGATTCAACTTCTGATTCTGAATTTCAAGTTGATGCTGATGATTGTTTGAGGTTTAAAGATCAAATTTGTGTTCTAAGAAATCCAAAGTTGATTTTGATAATTTTGAACGAAGCGCACAGTAGTCGTTTATCTATTCATCTAGGAAGCACGAAAATGTATAATGACTTGAAACAACACTATTGGTGGTCTGGTATGAAATTTGACATTTCAGAGTACGTTTCTAAATGTTTGATTTGTCAGCAAGTGAAAGTTGAACTTTAGGTATCGTTCAGTTTGTTACAACCATTTATGATTCGTAAGTGGAAAGAGGATAGAGTGACTATGGATTTTATTTCGGGGTTGACCCTATCTCTGAGAAAGAGAGATGCAATTTGAGTTGTAGTGGACAGATTGACAAAATTGGCTAATTTTATTCTGGTACGTACGTACTATTCGTTAGACAGACTAGCTGAGTTATATATTTCAGAGGTTGTTCGATTACACGAAGTACCTATCTCTATTGTTTCAGACAAAGATCTGAGGTTTACTTTGTAGTTTTGGAAGAAACTGCAAGAAGCTTTAGGTACAAAATTGCATTTTAGTACTACAGTCCACCCATAGATGGACGGTCAATCCAAGTGAATTATTCAGATACTCGAGGATATGTTGAGATGTTTCATTCTTGAGTTTGAAGGTATGTGGGAACAATACTTGCCATTGATTGAGTTTGCGTATAATAACAGTTTTCAATCGAGTATTGAAATTGTAACACCCCGAACCCGGCCCAGACGTTATGGCCATGTCTGGTGTGCTACATCACCTAGACTATCCTACGCCGCCCTATTTACTAAGTCCAATGGTGGGTTTTGAAAAGCAATGCTTGATTTTTGGAAATTCCTGTTTTAATAATTATTCAACTTAATCTCTATTCCATTTGTTAAGCGATTCATTTTAACCTTATTATCCTACTTAGCCATTTGTATTGTCAGGTTGGTTAAGAAATCGTTTGTTTAATTTTCGAAAACGGTGTGTATTTGTGGCGGAAATAAAACAGCTGAAAGTCCCAAATAAAAACAGGTATAGTGGCCTTATTACAACCCATAACAAATAAAACCAATAGCAAAAAGTAATCAAATTAATAACCAATTAAAATGCGAGTTCAGTCCTCGTGGCCACTCTGAATCCCTCCCAGAAACCAAGTCACGATCTAGGGCTCACCTGCAAGGATGGAAAGAGAAGGGTGAGTTTGGGAAACTCAATATGTGCAGAACCCATCCAAAGCCCAAATTGGCTCGAGCCCACTGGGCCTGAGCCCTAACCAGTCTCAGTCAGATACTGGGCCGAGGCCCTATTCAGATTACAGATACTGGGCCAAAGCCTTATAACAGATATTGGGCCAAAGCCCTATTCATATAACAGTTTGGCCTATAGGCCCATAACAGTACAGTACAGTATAACAGTATGAATGCAACCCAATTGGGGAGACTACTCAACCCACCAACCGCTACACACCACCCGTACCAGCCAACACACCATGTGGGGAATAACTCGACCCACCCAGCTCACACACCACAGTTGCAGCATGGCTGCTCAGATAAACAGTATACGAGGTAAGGCCCCTTTCAGAAACTGTACGAGGCATAGCCCCTTTCAGTAACGTGGCAGTGCCACTCACACTTCCTCCAATAATAAAACCCAACCCATGCAACAGATACATATCATGGTATGCAACAACAGTAACAGTCACATCAAGCAGTACAGTCGATTTTAGCCCTAGGGGTATGATGGTAATTTTCCACCTAGGGGTAAATCAGTAATTTCTCACCCTAAGGATTTTTTAGTAATTCTATTTTCTATTACTATTTTTATTATTAGTACAGCCTTTATTATTACAGTGGTTGTTACAGAAACTCATTTAATTCAGTTTATCAGTTTTAGCCCTTAGGCCCTAAAACCCCTAATGGCCCTACCATGTCAATTAGCCCGTTAAGCCCATTTAAGTCTTAATCTTTAATCCATTACTCGTTTTAACAGTTTTTACAACTATAGTCCATATTATTACCTTTGAACCTATTCTTATCCCAAATGGGCCCAAAAGCCCATTGGGCCTATATTCGGCCCACCGAGGCCCAACTTACCAAAGTGCCCAAAATTTCGCGGCAAACTCTCCTACCAGAGCTGGTTCCAAATCCAACTTTTCTCTACCAACTTGAGAGCATTCGCACGCTCACAAGCCCTCGAAATGCCGGAACTTCGGCATTTCAGTTTTTCGGCTTTTGCCGATTTGAACAATGAAGGTGTTCGAAGCACACACCTGTTTTGTAGTTCCACTGACGAGATTTCCTATGCGCCCGTTCCTACAATCCATTACCTAAGTGATTAATCAATAGATCTACGAAAAACTACAACCAAAATCCCTTACCACATTCGGCCACACCCTTAATGGCCATGAAAACTTACCTCTGTCGATTTAGATGCACTAGATCTAGATCTGATGATACCGATGCCTTCCACTCCTTGCTTGATCACCTTCCTTGCTAACTAACACCCAAAAAGAACCAAAATACTACTTTAAATCACTAATAGACTAAATCGACAACCTCCCTAACTTTAGAGACTTTCGACTTTTCCAACGTATGAAATATCTTAAAGATCTGAGTTGATGACCACTTACCACTGCTTTTACCTTGATTCTAACTCAGATCTGAGTATATCTAACCCTTATACGTAGACAAAAACCAAATCTCTGAGATCTAAGAATTCGGCCAAAAGCTCCTATGGTTATGGTGATTTCGGCTTTTCAACTGGTGAAGAAGATGACGATTTGGCTATAGACTTGGGTGATGGTGTCGAAAATGGTGTGGCTCAAGGGGGTGTAGTAATCGGCCACAACAGGTGAAGGGAACAGGGGTAATTCAGCTTAGAAGGATTCGGCACAAAGGTGAGTTCTTTTCGGGATTTCAGCTTTTTAAGGAAATTGATTATGGTGATTTTATGGAGGGTGTGATCAAAAGAGAAGATGAATGAGGTGATGAGGGGGTTTCAGTGAAGGAATAAATCAAAGAGGAAGAAGAAAAGTGAAGAAAAGTAATGGTAGAGATGGAGAGAAAGAATTCGGCTAGGAGCTTCCTAAGGAGGTAAATTTCGGCTTTTCTGATAGTAGAAGAGAAAAATAATTCCTAAGGTGGCTAACCCTAACTCTCATGACAGAAAATAGAAAAGGATATAACCCTAATATCACACTTGAGTAATTGGCCCAAGTCCCTAAAAGCCCTTGCCGAAATTCCTACTTAAATTAGTCACATGTCCGGCACATGTTTAAAAATTAAAAAGAACACTACGCTTACCTTGCAACTCAAACCCTTGTCCTTGAATACCCACTTAGGTGCCACTTTTTTAGGAGGTTAGTGGCGCCACCTTACCACTCTACCACGGCTCCCTTTGTGACATATTTTACACGGTTTTTCTTAAAGGCCCACTTAACCAAGTCCCCTTTCACTTGAAAATCCAACTTAATATTTTACCGGGTTTTAACTTAAGCTTGGGCCTTTTAAAGGCCCACTAACACATGTACATACATTTTCAACCTTCAGAACACCAAAATTTTAAAATTTCACTAAAATTCACAAAACCCGAAAATCAGGGCGTTACAGAAATGGCCCCAGACGAAGCTTTATATGGTCACAAATGTCGAACACCTTTATATTGGATAGTGCTTAGTGAGAATAAGATTCACGAGGTTGATTTGATCAAAGAGACTAAACAGAAAGTAAAAATGATTCGTAATAGTTTGAAAGCAGCGTCAGATCGTCAGAAATCGTACACAGATTTGAAAGGAAAAGATATTGAATTTGAGATCGATGATAAAGTTTTTTGAAAGTATCTCCGTGGAAGAAAATACTTAGATTCGGCAGAAAAGGTAAGTTGAGCCTCGAGATTCATCGAACCGTATGAGATTATTGAGTGTATCGGGCCGGTTGCTTTTAGATTGTGTTTGCCACCTGAGTTAGAGAAGATTCATAATGTATTTCACGTATCGATGCTTCAACGATACCGATCCGATTCCTCACATGTGATCTTCCTGTCTGAGATTGAGATTCAGTCTGATATGACATACGAAGAAGAACTGATCTAAATTTTAAGTGTTATGGCATCGACACGGGGTCGAAGAATCTACGTGGGAGCCTAAGGATGCAGTAAGAGAGCAATACCCAAACCTTTTTACTGGTAAGATTTTCGGGGACGAAAATCCCTAAGGGGGAGAGTTGTAACAGCCTGGTTTTGAGCCTAGTCAGAACAGTGGTTTCAGAACCACGAATCCAAGGTAAAAAAATATATTTTGATATTATTTTTATTGTTTACTGCATGTGATAAGATACGTGTGAAAGTTTTGTGTGATAATTTTACTGTGTGCTCAATTTGATAAAAAGGACTAAATTTCATACAAGGCAAAAGTTGCATTCTCTATGTTTAATATGTTAAATTTCCATGATTTGTTTTAATGGAAGTCTTTATAATGTTATTATGCCATTAGAAAGGTTAATGGACATAGATGACCTTAAAGTGGATGGGTTTTATGTAAAGTCATTAAGGTTAATTTTGGTATGCTATTATTAAGGTTAATAAAAACAAAAAAAAAAGAAAATAGGTTCATCATTTTTCTTCATACATCCACTAAAAATAAGAAAAGAAATAGGGTTTTGAAGAGCTTGAGAAGTTCGGTCATCATCTAGCTTAATTGTAAGTTCATTTTTGTTCAGTTTTTGAAGATTTCTATGTTTTTGTGATTGTTGCTTTAAGTACTAGCTAGCCCATGTCTTAATTTTTCAGTTTTTTGATGAATTTGAAAAATGCCATTGATGAATTCTTGTGTTTTTGGATGTTTGGTTATGGAAAATAATTGTTTGATAGTAATATACATGTTTTACAAAGTGAGTTTGAGTAAAAATGATTATTGAGGATTAAATTGTGAAATGTTGAAAGTGTAAGGTTAAAATGTGAAATAAATAAAAGTTTTGGGCTGCTTGGGACTAATGAAAAATTTGGCCAAGCTTGGGCCTAAAGAAATTGTGTGAAATTTGTGATTTTTGTGAATAAGGACTAAATTGAGAAAATGACAAATTATAGGGGCTAATGTGTGAAAATTCCCTAATTATGTGTTTTCGATTAAATTGAATGAACATGTGATTAAATTAGTTAAATTTGAATTTATTTAGATGAAGAACGAAAGAAATCAGATTTAGATCGAAGGAAGTCGAAAGTCATCGAGTAATCGACTCATTCCGCCGTCTTCATTTCCGATGTAAGTTCATATGCAAATAAATGTCTTTCGATTGAATTATATATGTTTACATGATGTTGAATTGCTTGGCATGCTGAATATGTGAATACAAGAAAGTATCGACAGTGTTACGACGTTCAAAAGCCCCGTACAAACCATAAGAATAGCATAGGATACGAAAATCATGACATTAGGATTCCAAGATGTGATTTCATCATGTCTAGAACATTGGCATCGATTATAGATTACATGTAAGACCATGTTTGGGACATCGGCATTTTATATGATTTTGTGTAAGACCCTGTCCGGGACAGTGGCATCGATATGTGATAACATGTAAGACCATATCTGAGATATGACATTGTACAAGCTTTATGTGCTATCCGAGTATCCTTATCATTTCCAAACCATACAACGGGCAATATCGAGATGTGGATGAAAATGTTAATGAGTTACCAATTAAGGTATGTGTGATGTTATATGAATATTGAAAGAAAAAAAGTAAGTGATGCATATGAATTATGAACGAGTGAATTAAATGAGAAGTGTGGTACTTGTATATATGATTAGCCATGATTTCCATAGATGAAATGGTTTATAATTGCTCTACATATATGTTTACTTGTTGATGGCTTACTAAGCTTTTGGAAAGATTACTTTGTATGTTGTTGTCTATTTTATAGATTATCGAAGCTAGCTCGAGCTCGAGGATTGTCAAGAATCGTCATCACACTATCGATCGCTAGTTGGTACTTTTGAAGCTTTGTGTTTATGGTATATGGCATGTATAGGCTAGTAATGATATGATACATTTTTTTATAGTGAATCTTGCCATGTGATGTGGCTTGAGATGGAGGACTTGTTTTGGTTTATGATATGTGATGAAATATGGTATATGTTCATATATGTAATGTGTTCATATTTGACCTTATGAATTTGGTCATTATGGTACGTTTGATAAGAGGATGAAATGTGAAAATGGTATGGTTGTTATGGTTGAATTGGTAGTGAATGGATGAGAAAATGCTTGATTGATTATGTGTAATTGTTATGCTTTGATTGAAAAATGAGCATTGAAATGGTCAATGATATTATGGGATAAAATGTGCATGTTTTTTAGTTTCATTTGACTGGAAATGTTATGTGAATGATTCCCTATTTGTGCTTGTTGGGATGACCCGTAAAGGGTGGCAAATTGGCCTCGTACATGGCCTATTTTTGCCCACACGGGCAGGGACAAGGGCGTGTGTCTCTGCCGTGTTGCTTGAAGGTTCAAGTCGAATTGAGCCTGGGTGCTCCACACGGCCTCACACATGGGCGTGTGATTGGCCGTACGGCATAAGTCAGTATACCCTACAGGTTTGGCATGGCCTAGCACATGGCTTGAACACGAGCGTGTGAGGCTATGTGAAATAGGCACACGGGTTGGACACACGGGCGTGTGACTGGCCGTGTGACCAAGCTAGTAAGCTCCTTAATTTTCACACGGCTTGGCACACGAGCGTGTCTGGTGGCCGTGTGGATAAGTTAGTATGCATGCCTTATTTTCCCAAGGCCTAGACACACGGGCTTGTCTAATGCCGTGTGAGGCACATGGCTTGTTCACACAGGCGTGTGACATCTGTAACTTAGAAAAATTTTAAAGTTTTGGAAAAATTTTATTAGTGATCGGGCATGAATCATCAAATGGGGCTGAAGAATTTATTTTATTATTTTATTATTATTTTAATATTATAGCATGCTATTATTTTATTATTTTAATATTTTATACCTATACGTGTGAGTTAGCCACCTGTTGATAAAATCCGAAAGTATGGGGCTGAAGAGTTTAGAGCTACTATTGATGATGATCCTGATAGAGCCGAGTTTTGGCTTGAGAATACGATTCAGGTTTTTGATGAATATCGTGTCCACTGACTGAATGTATTAAATGTGCTGTAACACTTTTAAAAGATTTAGCTTACCAGTGGTGGAATACCTTAATATCGGTCGTGTCGAGAGAATAGGTCACTTGGGAATTCTTTCGGACTGAGTCTGGAAAGAAGTCCATAAGTCAACGGTTCTTGGATCAAAAGCGCAAAGAATTTCTAGAGTTGAAATAGGGTCGTATGACTGTAATAGAGTATGAAAGAGAATTTGTGAGACTGAGCAAGTATGCCTGAAAGTGTGTCTCCACTGAAGAAATTATGTGTAAATGATTTGAAGACGGGTTAAATGATATCATTAAGCTTTTAGTTGGGATACTTGATTTGAGGGAACTCGTTGTGTTAGTTGATAGAGCTTACGAAGCCGATGAGTTTAGTAAAGAAAAAAAGAAAAGCCGAATTTGAAGCTAAAGATTCGAGAACAAGATTTTTGAGAAAGTCTTATCAATCAGCATCGAAGAAATCTAAAGAATATCATTACCATCCCCTTATTTCTATAAGGCATTCTAGTCGAGATAGAGATACGAGACATTTCATTCCTAAACCTCAGGCTACATCAGTAGCTAGTGTGGGTAGTGTTAGAAATGCTAAACTTGAGTGCAAACATTGCAATAGGCCACATTATGGTGAGTGTCGAGGGAAGAGCGGAGCATGTTTCAGATGTGGGTCCCTTGACCACTACCTTAGAGATTTCCTAGAGAAGTTTGTGAATGAAAAAGCTCAAACAGCGAAATCGAGTAACACAGCTGCTAGGAGGAGATCACCCTGAAATACTGGAAATGTGAGTGGTAATAGAGGTACAACAAAGGATTCTATTGTGAGATTCGAGGCTCGAGGGCTAGCTAGAGCTTATTTTATTCGAGTTCGTGAGGATGCACTAGCATTAGATGTTATCACTTGTACTTTTTTTATGATACTAATGTAAATACTTTGATTGATCTTGGATCGACTCATTCATATGTCTGTATGAATTTATTGTCTAGTAAGAGTCTACCTTTTGAGTCCATTGAATTTGTGGTTAAAGTATCGAACCCCTTAGGTCAGCATGCCCTAGTTGATAAAGTTTGCAAGAATTGTCCTTTGATGACATAGGGTTATTGTTTTCCGGCTGATTTGATGCTATTACCATTTGATGAGTTTTATGTGATATTGGGTATGGGGTGGTTGTGAATTGTAGACGAAAGACTATTGAGTTGAAATGTCAGAATGATGAAATTCTTCGTATTGAATTCATTGATTCGAGTGAATTGCCTATTGTGATATCATCAATTCTAGCTCAGAAATATGTGAAAAAAGGTTATGATGCTTATCTTACTTCTGTACTAAATACAAAAGTGTTTGAATCAAAGATCGAATCAGTACCAGTAGTTTGTGAATATCCATATGTGTTTCCAAAAGAGTTACCTGGATTGCCACCGATTAGAGAAGTTGAGTTTGCTATTGAATTAGTACTTGGAACCTCATCAATATCGATAGCTCCGTACAGAATGGCTCCTACAGAGTTGAAAGAATTGAAATCTCAATTGTAAGAATTAATAGATAGTGGTTTTGCAAGACTGACTTTTTCGCCCTGGGTCATTAGTTGTGTTTGTTAAAAAGAAAGATGGATCAATGAGATAAAGATGGATCAATGAGATTGTGTATTGATTATCGACAACTCAATAAAGTTACAATTAAGAATAAATATCCATTACCGAGAATTGATGATTTATTTGATCAGCTGAGAGGAGCAATAGTGTTTTCTAAGATTGATCTATGATCTGGTTATTATCAGTTGCAGGTTAAAGATTCAGATATGCCGAAAATTACATTCAAAACACGGTACAAGCACTACGAATTTTTTATTATGCCATTTGGATTAACTAACGCTCCTGCAGTCTTTATGGATTTGATGAATAGAATTTTTAGAACATATTTAGACAAATTCGTAGTGGTATTCATTGATGACATTCTGATCTATTCCCGAGATGAGTCAGAACATGCTGAGCATTTGAGAGTTGGGCTACAAACGTTGAGAGATAAGCAACTGTGTGCTAAATTCAGTAAATGTGAGTTTTGGCTCAGAGAAGTTGGATTTTTGGGACATATTGTATCGGCAGAAGGTATCAGAGTTGTTCCGAGTAAAATTTCAGCAATTATTTAAGTTTTTTGGGATTAGCTAGCTATTACCGAAGATTTGTTAAAGGATTTATAATGATAGCTATACCGGTGACTCGGTTATTACAAAAGGATATGAAATTTGAGTGTACTGAGAAATGTCAACAGAGTTTTGATCAGTTGAAAGGACTGTTAACCGAAGCACCAGTATTGGTCAAGCCTGAATCGGGTAAAGAGTTTGTAATGTTTAGGGATGCGTCATTAAATGGTTTGGGATGATTTTTAATGCAAGAAGGCAAAGTGATAGGTTATGCTTCCAAACAGTTAAAGCCGCGTGAAAAGAATTATTCGACACACGACTTAGAATTGGCTGCTGTAGTATTTGCATTAAAAATTTGACGACATTATTTGTACAGTGAAATGCCGCATATTTACTGACCACAATAGTTTGAAGTATCTAATGTCTCAGAAAGATTTTAATTTGTGACAACGAGATGGCTAGAATTATTGAAAGATTATGAGTTAGTCATTGATTACCATCTGGGGAAATCAAATGTTGTTGCAAATGCTTTAAGTAGAAAATCTTTGTTTCGTTTGAGAGCAATGAATACGAGATTGACTTTGACTGATAATGTTTCAATTTTAGCTGAGTTAAAAGCTACATTGGTATTCCTTCAGCAAATTTTTGAAGCTAAAAAATGTGACAATGAATTAAAAGCAAAACGAGTACAGTGTGAGTTGACTCCTGATTCAGAGTTTTAGATTGGAACCGATGATTGTTTGATGTTCTGAGGTAGAATTTGCGTATCGAGAGATCCAGAGCTTATACAGAAAATCTTGCAAGAAGCTCATAGTGGTATCTTGTCTGTTCATCCTGGGAGTAGTAAGATGTACAATGATTTGAAATAGTTGTATTGGTGGACAGGTACGAAATGAGATATTTCTGATTTTGTGACTAGATGTTTGATTTGTCAGCAAGTGAAAGCAGAACATCAAGTGCCTTTGGGACTATTACAGCCTGTGATGATACTTGAATGGAAATAGGATAGAGTTACGATGGATTTCGTATCAGGACTACCCCTATCTCCGAAAAAGAAAGATGCAATATATGTTATTATTGATCATTTGATGAAGTCTGCACATTTCATAAGCAAATATATATAAACAAATGTATAATAACATTAGATTAACAAGGCTGAATGTACCTATTCTCAATCAAGTACACATAATCATTCTTGTAACTCATAATTCATCTCATGAATATTCACATTTATAGTCATATGGCCGAATATACACAAGATCATATACATATAAAATTTCCTTTTAAAACACACATAGTTCATAAAATTCATTTCAAGTATCAACTTACCTTATTCATATAAACATTCAACTAGCACATATCTGAACCTTTTAGTTCGACTTCACATTCGCTCTTCACTTAACATTTCCTGTAGAACCATTCAGAATTAAAAACGATACTCAGATAGTCGAACATCTAGTACAATGCCAACGTCCCAGACGTGGTCTTACATGTAATCACATATCAACGCCACTATTCTAGACAAGGTCTTACATGAATCGAATATGATGCCAATGTCCTAGACATGGTCTTACATGTCAATCATTGGTGTCAACGTCCCAGACATGGTCTTACATGAAAACACATATCGGAATCCTATGTCATGACATATGTATCCTAACTATTCCTAAGGTTTGTACAAGGTTTTCGGACGTCGTAACACAATTGATTCAAGTTCAAAATTTCTTCTTCCACAATTATACACATTCGGCTATGGGCAAATATACATGTAAATATTCCATACAACACAATTAAATATAGTCAATTGAATTTTTATGACATTTATTTAATTATAAACTTACCTCAGACAACGTCAGACGAAACGGAACAATTATTCCACCACTTTAGTTTTCCCCCTATCCAATTCTGATTTCTTTGGTTTTTGATCTAAACATATTCAAATTTAACTTATTCAAACACATATTCATTCAATTTAGTCCAAAAACACATAAATGGGTAAATTACCATTTTTCCCTAACATTTCACATTTTTCACAAATTAGTCCCTATTGCCCAAAACACAAAATATGCAAAATTTCATTACATCATAGTTTGGCCGAATATTCATCTATCTCATACAAGACCACACATTTCATTTATGTCACATTTTAGTCCTTCAATTTATTATTTTCACAATTTAGTCCTAATTACTCAAATTCATCAAAAATCTAAATAAAAAACATATTAATCTAACACATATCTTTCATAATTCATCAACTAACATCACAAATCTCACAAATTCATAAATGGCATAACTCAAAATCTTCATCAAATTCAAAAATTAAAACATGGGCTTGATAGATTTCATAGCAACGATCTTAAAAAAGTAAAAATTATCAAAAACCGAACAAAAACTAACCTTGAATCAAGCTAAACCATGGCCGAATGTTCAAACTCTTTTTCTTTTTCTTTTTCTTAGTAATTTCAACTATGAAGATGAACATGCAAATTTATTTCATGTTTTATTTTTATTTAATTCATAATAATACATCATTTACATATTTACCCTTAATGAATTAATTATGAAAACATTATATCCAGGTCCTTAACCGCCCATCACTCTTATCTATGGTCTAATTACAGCATAAATACCTCATACTATAAATACAACAACAATTTGACACTCTCACATGTAACTACCAACTTTTTCATTTTACGCGATGAAGCCCTTTTTATAAATCGAACACTCAAAAGATAAAATTAAAACACAAAAATTTCACAGATATTAATTCAAACTTTCTAAACATGAAAAATAATATTTTAATATTTTTCTAACTCAGATTTGTGGTCCAAAACCACTGTTCTGACTAGGGTCTAAACCAGGCTGTTACATGCATGGCCGTTTCATGTTTTGTTTTATTTTATTAAGCTTATTAATGTAATTACTTTATTAACCTTAATATTTCAATTACAAAACACATAATGGTTGTCCATTATTGTCCGTTAACTTTAATAGTGATATAAGTTCACTTTAAGGACATAACAATTAAATAACCATAGCAAATTAGTACTTTAACAAATAGAACGCCACTTTTACATTTTACGTGATTAAGTCATTTTTATCAAATTAACGAACCAATCTGTAAAGTTAAATCATGAAATTTTCACACATATCAAATAACATACTGTAAACACCAAAAATAATATTAAAATAATTTTATGACCTCGAATTTGTGGTTTCAAAACCACTGTTCTGATTTAACTAAAATCGGGCTATTACACGTCGATAAAGAATAGATCTTGTTTGAACCTTAGGAATAGATAAGATTCAAATGACATGTCATTAGGGTTTACCATGATTATGAGATTCGGGTGTTGGTCCTGTACATCCTACCGGTGGCTGAGTTTATTGGCATGTGTTATAGTTACTCGACAAATGGAGTAAGCAGCACCGAGTAGCTACGTCTTGATCGACAGCTTACGTGAGCAGACCCAGTGATAGCTCGAGAGTGAGCATGTATATGAGATGTGATAGAGGTGGTTTAACCACATATATGGCACTTTGTAACAGCCTGAATTAGTGGCTAAACGGAATAGTGGCTTCAAAACCATGAATCCGAGGTCTAAAGTATTTTTTTGATTCAGTTTTGATGTTTATTTGGTGTTTGAATAATTATGTCAAGTTTTGGTACATGAATTTTAATGTTTACATGTCCAATTTGGTAGGTTGGACTAAATTGCAATAGGTGAAAAATATGGGTTTTAATCCATAAAGGTAATTGATTGAATTGGAATTTTAAATTAGAGGTCTTGATATGGTAATTAGACCATTTTAACTTTATTTGGACAAAAATGCCAAGGGAAGGAAGGAATATCAAATGTTTTTAATGAATGATGTTTTGGTCATTAGTTAATAAAAGAAATCAAAAGGGAAAATAAGCCAAAATTTGTCCATCTTTCTTCCTCACTTGGCCGAATATCAAGAGACACTATAGCTAGGGTTTCTTCCAACTTTCAAGCTTGATTGTAAGTACCTCCTAGCATCGTTTTTAATGTTCTTCGTATTTTTGAAATCCTCGTAACTTATTCTAGTTATTTCTACCATTATTTCAAGCTAGGGTTGATGTTGAAAATTTTACCCATGATTGACATGCATGTATTTTGATGGCTAGTGGTAGAATATGAAAGTTTAAAGTGTGATGAACAACTTTTACTAGGAGATTTTTGGTGAAAATTGTAAAAAGGACCTAATTGTAAAAGGTGAAATGTAGTGTGCATAAATTGTGAAATGATAAAAATTGGGGGCTGCTATAAGAGGAAAAGTGGTTCGGCTAAGCTTGAAATGTATGAAAATTGAATGAAACTCAAAAACTGAGCCTAAGGACTAAATTGTGAAAATTGAGAAAGTTAGGGGTCAAATTGTAAAAAAAATTGCTATAGGAAGATTTTGGGTTGTTTTGAACAATGTAGTTAGTAAAAGAGCTAAATGTGTCATTTTAGATCGAGAAGATCGAGGAATCGACCTTGACCGAGGCAAGGGCAAGGTTTCGGACTAAATTGCAAATTATCGCATTTTGTTATCGAGGTAAGTTTATATGTAAGTAATACATCTATTTTAATTTCATAAATGTAAATTATTGTATGATCTAGAAAATGTTGGGTAAATTTTATGATTGGCGATTATGGAAAATTGGTGATCTCGATTGAACCTTCAAAAAAACAAAACATGCGGAGAATGTGTAGCTAGGTCACATGTGTGTTTCCGAGGGTAGGACACCATGTGGACAAGAGAGCTACGGGATGCTATGTGGTAGCTAGGTCACATGTGTAATACGAGGTATATACCATGTGTACAAGAAAGCTACGGTATATTCTTACATATATAGTTAGGTCACATGCGTAATACTATGTGTATACCATGTAGACACGAGAGCTACGGACTAAAAATTGCTAGGTCAGATGTACGTTATTGGGGGTACAACATGTAGACACGAGAGCTATGATATATGTAGCTAGGTCGTATATATGATTCTGAGTGTTGGACACCATGTAGAGATGAGAGCTACGCTACGATATTCAATAGCTAGGTCACATGGGCGATGATGAGAGTTCACCATGTGTACACGAGAGCCTGGTCATGTGTTGTTGGAGCTATGTATTGAAACCACCGTGTATCGAATGTTATTCCAAGGGTTCAACGGGAAAGCTTACAAATGATGTTGGTGTGGTTATGTGGTGTGTAAGTGTAGATGTAATTGTATGAGCAAGCGATATTGTGGGAAATTGCATGTCTGTGAAAAGGTGCATGTGAATTTGAGTAAATGAAAATATTGTGCTTGATGTGTATATGGGTAATGGTAAGATTAGGTGGTAAGTTGATATGTTGAGATACGACTCTTGATATTAAAAATGTTGGTATGATGTTAATTATTTGCATATAGACTTACTAAGCTTCTTAAAGCTTACTCCTTTCTCTTTTTCCTTGTTTTATAGATTAGTCAAGCCGACTCGAAGATTGGTAAGCATTGGAGGATCACACACACTATCCACAACGTTCTTTTGGTATTATAATATGTACTCTTTTGGACTATGGCATGTATAGGGACTTAGTAGTGTTGTAAATATCATGTTGGTTTGGGTATATTGTGGCAATTGTCAATGGATAAGTCATTTTGTAATTATGGCAATGTGATTTGGCCAATGATGAAATTGGTTATTTATATATCCTATAAGGTAATTCATGGAATGCTTGGTGTGTTTGTGTGTGGTTAAGTCGAAATAGATGATTGATGGTTAACTGAGGTCATTTAGATGCCTAAAAATGTGCATGGAATGTGGTAATAAAATTGGAATAATTTGTATGTGTTTTGGGACAAAGAATGGCTTGGAAAATAGCCTAACTTAGGGCCACACAACCAGCCCTGATGGCCATGTGTGTAGGGCTTGTGAACCTTGTTTGAAAATTTTGGAGAATAAGGATGTCACACGGCCTGGTCACACGGGCGTGTCCCCTAGCCGTGTGACGAAAATTACATGCTAACATCATAAACAGAATGTCCAAGTTTTTCACACAGGGAGGCCACACAGGCGTGTTAAGGCCGTGTGAAGGACACAGGCAAAGGACACGGACGTGTGCTTGGCCATTTGAAAACCCCTGTAGGTTCGAAATGAAAATGATTTTTCAAAAATCCAACATGGGTTAGGGACACGGGTGTGTGTGACTACATGGCCTGCCTACACGGGTGTGTCCTTGTCTCACACGGGTCTGTGCCCTATTTTTGACCTAAAGTTTCTGAATTTTTTCTAAGTTCTTGTTTGGTCTTGGACCACTCCCAAATCATGTTTTGGGCCCCGTAGGTCCATTTTAAGGATCGTGTGATATATTATGTAAAAGTTTTAATTTGGTACAAAATTTTGATGGCTCGATTTTGTATGATTGGTCGTGATATAGTCTGGAAATGCCTCGTACTCAATTTTGGCATCGAAATTGGGTAAGGGGTGTTACATTTAGTGGTATCAGGGCTAGGATTTACTCGGTTCTCGGAGTACCGTAGCGTTGCGTGTGAGTCTAGCTATACATGCCATAGATATATTGTGATAGTCTGGTGACTCTTGACTTTTCTAAACTGTGTTTTGTTTTTATATAGTAATAGATCCCGAACGAGCTATGGTTGATGATGCTACTAGTAAATCGCCGGCTCCCGCGCAAGGGATCGCTCCTGTAGAAAGTAGACATGAGACTCTGAGTCAAAGAGACGAGGTTTTGGATGTCTTTCTCTGAATGATGAATTACTGGTATACTGACTTTGTAAGTGTAAATCCTAATGCTCAACCCCCTCCTCCCCTGTATATATCACAACCGGTCCCCGTAGCCCCATAGGGAGTTGATCTGGAAAATATGACTAAACCTCTGGGGGATAAAATTCAGAAATAAGGTGTCGAAGAGTTTAGAGCTAATGTTGACGATGATCCAAAAAGGGCAGAGTTCTGGCTCGAGAATTCCATACGAGTATTTGATGAGTTATCTCGCACACCTGATGAGAGTTTAAAATGTGTTGCATGTTTGCTGAAAACTCAGCCTACCATTGGTGAAAATCATTAATATCTGTGGTCCCAAAGGAAAGAGTGACATGGGGTTTCTTCTTGGAAGAGTTTCAAAAGAAGTATATAAGTCAGAGATTTGTTGATAAAAAACGGAAGGATGTCCTTGAGTTGAAGCAAGGTAAGATGACAGTAGCTGAGTATGAATGTGAGTTCGTTAGGCTTAGCAAATATGCATAAGAGTGTGTCTCTACTGAAGCAATGATGTGTAGAAGATTTGAGGATGGGCTTAATGAGGATATTAAACTGCTTGTGGGAATTCTAGAATTAAAGGAATTTGTGGTATTGGTAGATAGAGCTTGCAAAGCAGAGGAGTTAAATAAAGAGAAGAGAAAAGCAACTATTGAAGCTCGAGATGCCAAGAAGTGGCCAGTAAGTAAATCCTTTCAATCTCAATCAAAGAGGTCTAAAGAAACAAATCCTCGAACAACAGTTTTAGCTGGGTACTCACATCGAGATCAGGGTAAAGCATATTCTGGTCCTAAAGCCCAGACTACTTTTATGGCCAGTGTGGGGAACGTGAGATTTGATAGACCTGAGTGTTGGAATTGTGGTAGACGGCATACTGGTGAATGTTGCGAAACTAACCAGGTTTGTTTTAAATGTCGTTTCATAGATCATTTTGTTAGAGATTACCCTGAGAAAGTGGGAGATGAGAAATTTCAAAGTGTTAGACCAAGTAACACTACTAGTAAGGGCAGACCACCGAGGAACGTTAGAGGTAGAGCTAAGAGTAAAAGCATAGCAAAAGATACAGCTGCGAGATCCGAGACGAGGACACCTGGTAGAGCTTATACTACATGAGCTCGTGAGAAGGCATCATCTCCTAATGTGACTACCAGTACATTTTCACTTTATGATACTGATGTCATTGCATTGATAGATCTAGGCTCCACTCATTCTTATATTTGCATGAAATTGGTGCATAGTAAGAAATTGTCTATAGAGTTAACTAAATTTGTGATTAAAGTGTCGAACAGATTAGGCAAATTTGTGTCGGTAGATAAGGTTTGCAGGAATTGTCCTTGAATGATTCAAGGATACTATTTTTCAGCTAATATGATGTTGTTGCCATTCTATGAGTTTGATGTTATTTTGGGCATGGATTGGTTAACATTACATGATGTCAAGGTGAATTGTAGACGGAAAACTCGTGAGCTAAAATATGAAAGTTGTGAAAGTCTTTGGGTTGGAACAAATGAGTCGAGGAAGATACCAGTGGTAGTTCTTGTATGACTACTTAGAAATGTATGAAAAAGGGGTGTGAAGCTTATCTAGCATATGTGCTGAATGCTGAAGTGTCAGGATTGAAACTTGAATATGTACCTGTAGTTTGTGAATATCCAGATGTGTTTCCATAGGAGTTACTTGGGTTACCTCCTGTTAGAGAGATCGAGTTTGCTATTGATTTGTTACCCGGGGCTGCACCTATTTCCATTGCTCCATACAGAATGGATCCGACTGAATTGAGAGAGTTAAATGCTTAGTTACAAGAGTTGACAGACAAAGGATTTGTGAGACCGAGTTTTTATCCATGGGGTTCTATTGTATTGTTCTTAAAAAAGAAAGATGGATCGATGAGGCTTTATATTGATTATAAGCAACTTAATAAGCTAACTATCAAGAACAAGTGTCCATTTCCAAGAATTGATGATTTGTTTGACCAATTAAAAGGAGCAACGGTGTTCTCTAAGATTGATCTGAGATCCGATTATTACCAACTAAGGGTTAAGGAATTCGATGTGCCGAAGACCGCCTTTAGAATGAGGTATAGACATTACGAATTTCTTGTCATGCCTTTTGGTTTGACTAATGCACCGGCTATGTTTATGGATTTGATGAGCCAGTTTTTTTCGATAGTATTTGGATAAATTTGTGGTGGTATTTATAGATGACTTATTAATCTATTCTCGGGATGAGTTAGAACATACCAAGCATTTGAGAACGGTCCTGCAAATTCTAAGGAAAGTGAAGTTATTTGCTAAGTTTAGCAAGAGTGAGTTTTGGCTCCATGAAGTTGGGTTCTTGGGACATATAGTTTTGGGTGATGGCATTTGGGTTAACCTGAGCAAAATTTCAGCGATTGTTGATTGGAAGTCGCCTAAGAATGTGACTGAAGTTAGAAGCTTTCTGGGTTTAGCTGGATATTATCGATGTTTTGTCGAAGGTTTCTCCATAATTGCTTCTCTTATGACCAAACTGCTTCAAAAGAATGTTAAATTTGAGTGGACTGAGAAATGTCAACAAAGTTTTGATCAGTTGAAAACTAAATTGACTGAAGCACTAGTGTTAGTGCAACCTGAGTCTAGAAAAGAGTTTGTGATCTATAGTGATGCGTCACTGAACGACCTTGGATGCATATTGATGCAAGAAGGCAAGATGGTGGCTTATGCTTTGAGGCAACTAAAACAACATGGAAAGAATTACCTGACACAAGATTTAGTGTTGGCCGCCATTGTTTTTGCTTTGAAGATTTGGCGCCATTATTTATACGGTGAGAAATGTGAGATTTTTACCGTTCATAAAATCTTGAAATACTTGATGAATCAAAAGGAGTTGAATTTGAGACAATGAAGGTGGTTTGAGTTACTAGAGGATTACGAGCTAGTGATTGAGTATCATCTCGGGAAAGCAATTAGGGTAACGAATGCTTTGAGCAGAAAATGATTGTATGCTTTGCGGGCATTGAAACGAGTTTGACATTATCTGATGGTGGTTCCATCCTAGCCGAGTTGAGGGCTAGATCACTATTTCTTCAACAGATTTGCAAAGCTCAAAAGAATGATAGTGAACTACAAGCCAAGAGAGTTCAGTACAAAACAGGTAGTGACTCTAATTTTTGAGTAAGTCTGGATAATTGCTTAATTTGTGTACCAAGAGATGATGAGTTGATTCAAAAAATTTTACATGAGGCTCACAGCGGGTGTTTATCAGTGCATCCCAATAGTACTAAAATGTGTAATGATTTGAGGAAACTATATTGGTGGCCGGGCATAAGAAGGACATTTAAGAGTTAGTGACGAGGTGTATAATTTGTCTGCAAGTGAAGGCTGAGAATCAAGTGCCTTAGGGTTTACTTCAGCCCATAATGATCCCCGAGTGGAACTGGGATAAGATTACAATGGACTTTGTGACAGGTCTGCCTCTAACACCGAAGAAGAAAGATGCTGTGTGGGTCATTGTTAACAGATTGACGAATTCAGCTCACTTTATTCCGGTACGTATTGATTTTTCACTCGATAAGTTGGCGGAATTATATATTGCTGAAATTTTGAGACTACACAGATTACTTGTGTCTATTATATCGGATAGAGATCCGAGGCTGACCTCGAGATTTTGGAAGAAGTTGCAAGGGGTGTTGGGTATGAAGTTAAATTTTAGTACTGCGTTTCACCTGCAAACTAATGGCCAATCTGAGAGGGTAATTCAAGTTCTTGAAGATATGCTTTGGCGCTGTGTTTTAGAGTTTGAGGGTAGTTGGGAAAAGTATCTACCTTTGGTAGAATTCGCCTACAACAATAGTTATCAGTCAAGCATACAAATGGCACCGTATGAGGCATTGTATGGCCAAAAAGGCCGAACTCCATTATATTGGACTGAGTTGACTGAAAAACAGATACATGGTGCTGATTTGGTTAGGGAGACCAAGGAAAAATTGAGGATAATTCGAGATTGTTTGAAAGCTGCTTTTGACCAGTAAAAGTCTTATGCTGATTTGAATAGAATGGAGATTGAATTTTAGGTTGGTGATAAAGTATTTTTGAAGATGTCACCGTGGAAGAAAATACTGAGATTTGGCTGGAAAGGTAAATTAAGTCCACATTATTGGGCCATATGAGGTTACGGAAAGAGTAGGCCCAGTGGCATATCGGTTGGCTTTACCGCCAGAATTGGAGAAGATACATAATGTGTTTCATATGTCAGTGTTATGACAGTATCGTTTGGATCCCTCGCATATGATTCCTCCTATGGAGATTGAAATTAGGTCCAACATGACATATGAAGAGGAGCCAATTAAGATTTTGGCTCGAGAATTTAAACAGTTGAAGAACAAAAGTGTAGCCTTAGTGAAAGTATTGTGGTAAAAGCATGGTGTAGAAGAGGCTACGTGGGAGTTGGAGGAAGCTATGAGGAAACAGTACCCAAAAACACCCTAATTTTTAGGGTTTTGAATTTTTGCCTAAATTATTTTTACATGGCTTGATGTGCTGAAGTAGTGATTTGAGTGTGTTTAGTGGACCTTTAGAAGGCCTGGGTTTAAGTTTAAAGCCTGGCAGAATTTTAATTTTGCTTTATGTGAGAATGGACTTTGGCAGAGTAGGCTTTTAAATTAATGATGGGGATTTGTGACACAAGAAAGCCTGTGGTAAAGTGGCAGAGCGACGACACTTATGCTGCAAGGGGGGAGGCGTTGTGGCTAGTAAGGGAGCCCAATTGATGGTAAAGTATTCTAATTTTGCTATTGGGACAAGGTAAGTGGTGGACTCCAAGTTAAATTTGAGGGAAGGTGTTTGAGTTGCTCATGGGATTGGATTAGGGAGTGATAAGGGGAGATTTTCAAGGAGAAAATTTAGGGATGAGATGGGAAGGAGGTGATGGCCAATTGTGGGACTGTTGGAAGTGCAAATTCGGCTAGGGGGTAAGGGCTAGCATTTTCGGCATTTGTGGTAAAAGAGTGTCCCGAATTCCTATTGGCATTCTTTCGGGATTTTTGGCCATTTTCTTTGGTACTGTATAGGTATAGTTCATTTGAGGGTTCTTTTATTCTTTCTTTTTCCTTCTCTGCTCTGTTCAAAAAATCGAAAACCTTGAGCTCATCATCTCCTCTTGCTGATTTCTTCTTTGGCTGAACCCTCCCATCTTTACTCTAAAAAGCCGAAACCTTCAAGTCTTCTATCTCTCTGTTGCCATCTCCTCCCTTTCATAACTTCTTCTTCTTTTGCTTCTCTAACTTCTCTTGGCCGATTGCTTCAAAAGCCGAAACCCATATTTCCATCATCATTTGCATACTTTTACTACTTCTTCTCTTCAAATACTGTAGATCCTTCTTTACATTTTGAATCACATTTCTACATTCCTTTTGGGGCCGAACAATAACTTTCCTTTCTCAAACATCTTTTCTTTGGCCGAATATCACCCGATTTCAATAATCGAATTCGCAAATCGATCATACTCCCTTTTCAATTGCTAACTTCTTTAATCGTGCCTATAGTCGAACACTTAGATCTCCTTTTCTCCTTTACGTTTTCTTGAGCCTGCAATAGTTCTGGATTTGGAATAATAGGCGACTACTTCTAGGATTATCAACTCAATCAAGCGGGTCCGTGTGTAAGTACTCTTCATCTTAGATTTCAGTTTTGATACTAAGGCTTTTCTCTTAACTTAAGGTACGGTTTGGGAGGTTAATACTCCTTAAATCCTTACATGTTGGATTGGATCTATCCATGGTCGTAGGTGCATAGATCTGACATCGTTCATTAAGTCCTTGAATCTAGGTGATTATAGACAAGCGGAGCAGTGGTAAGTAACCGTTGAGTAAGTCTTGTGTATGGTTTTGTTAAGTGCTGGTTAAGGTATTGATGATCATTGTT
This sequence comes from Gossypium stocksii, assembly GCA_020496765.1. Lineage (NCBI taxonomy): Eukaryota > Viridiplantae > Streptophyta > Magnoliopsida > Malvales > Malvaceae > Gossypium > Gossypium stocksii. The sequence continues at coordinate 42,036,234 of CM035623.1, forward strand.
TTGGTAATAGGTTGAGAGCATGTCGACTGTGGAAATCGCGAAATCAGGTGTGTAACGACATCCTCTAGTAGCATAGATCGGCAAAAGCAGAAAAGTCGAAATGTCGAAATACCGCCATTTCTAGGACTTGCGAGCGTGCGAATGCTCGTGGGCCAATCCAAAATCATGAATCTCAGTTATTAGACAGTAAGGGCTGCTGTGCGCGTTTTCGTGCACTTGGGCTGCTTTGGGCCTCGATGGGCTGAACTGGGCCAATGGGCCTACGGGCCCATATGTGTAAAAGTATGCACTAAGTAATTTCTGGTATATTAGATATTAAATCTGAGATAATATGCGTAAGATTAGACTGAGCGGGCCACATAAGCATGTGGGCTCCTCGGGCCCATTAGGGGTTTTGGGGCTCGATTTCACTATATGACTGTATGGACTTTCTAAGTCGCTCGGAGCGATGTTAGACCTACAAGAAGGTCGTATTAAGCATGAAACCTCGAGACGTAGCTAAATGATCAAAATACCCCTAAAGGGTAAAAATTACCATTTTACCCCTAGTTGCCAAAAGACTATTTTATCCCTAGAAATAGTTGACTGATTTGCATTTATCTGTATCTGATAATTTGTATGCTTATGCATGTAGTACTCTAGGTTGCATGGGGTTGGGTTTTGGATATGGAGGAAGTTTTGTATACTGGCACTGCCACGTATTCTGCTTAGAGGCTCCTCCTCATATTTCTGTTCTGGTGGCTCTGCCATGATTTCTGTATTAGCAGCTCTGCTGATTCTATGGTGTGCAGGGCTGGGTGGGTTGAGCTATTCCCCACATGGTGTGATGGGCTGGTATGGGTGGTGTGTTGGGCTAGACTGGGATTGGGCTTTGCATAAATACATACATCTATATTCTGTTCTGTATCTGTAATGGGCCCAAGGCCCACTCTGTTTTTGAATAGGGCCAAGGCCCAGTTTGATCTGTATCTGAATAGGGCTTCGGCACAGACTGAGTAGTTTGACTGATCTCTGATACTAGTTGGGTTAAATTACACACTGAGTTTTCACAAACTCACCCTATTATTTCCATCCATGCAGGTAACCCTAAACCATAGTGGACTTGGAGCTGCGAGGGACTCAGGGTGGCCACGTGGATCATGCTTCTGGTTTTAGACGTTTTAGCTTATTTTTATTTCCATTCCATTTTTTAATTCCAGATTTATGTTGTAATAAGGCCACCTGGGTATTTGGTTTTGGGTTTCTTTATTATTTGTTTTAAAATGGTAAACTAGAATATGCGAGTTTTTCAAACTTAATCGCAAACGTTTTTAATCATGCCTTACGTAATGACTGGATAACCTAATAATGATAACATAACAATGAGAATTTGTTATAAATTTTACTTGGAACTAAAAACAGTTTCTAAATCTGATAATGCTCAATCATTACAAGCTACTGGTCATTGTTTTCCAACAAATAACCTAATGTTTTGTTATAAAGTTGATCGTAAACAAATAAATCATCCATGTGACACACCAGATCTGCCCATAACGTCTGGGCCGGGTTTAGGGTGTTATAGGTGGAGAGTTGTAAGAGCTTGAATTAGGGGCTAAACGGAATAGTGGCTTTGAAACCATGAATCCGAGGTCTAAAATATTTTTTTGATCCAGTTTTGATGTTTATTTGGGGTTTGAATAATTATGTCAAATTTTGGTGCATGAATTTTAATGTTAGAGGTGTTACATTGGTCACATCTCAAAAATTAAATTTTGGAAGTATTATTTGGAAAAGATATTTAACATTTGGAATTTACTTGGACCACTAAATGTATTCTATGTGACTGGATTAAATGTGGACCACACAACTTTGACTGGGATATTTTATTAGTTTTTTAAATTGGAGAAAAAAGGCAAAAAAGACCTTCCATTTAGCCTATTGTAGCTGGCCAGCCCTCCCATAGAGACACTCTTCTTCTTCTCTCATTTTCCTTACATTTTCATGAAATTTGTCCAAAACTCAACACCCAAACTTTGAGATTTTGTTAAAATCACTTGGAAAACTACCACATAAAGTCATTACCACCTTTAACCACCCGACACATTTTCAACAAGGGCTTTCATGTGTGTTAGAGAGAGGAAATGGAGCCTAGAAAAATAAAGCTTTATATATGTTGGTAATGATATTGTCCACTTCTCTTAGCTTAGTATTTGAGATTTGTTGTATAAGAACAATTTGAAATATGTTAATGTTAGTTTACTTTTGGTGTATGAACAAATAAGGAAGTAATGGTTATTGGATATTCAAGCTAGAAGAAGGATGGATTTAAGTACTTGGAAGCTTGGTTTTGAGTAAAAATGCATCCAAAAGGTGAGTATCCTTGGATAACCTTACGTTTCCTAAGTTAATATGTTTAAGGGAATAGTAAAATGGTGATATTAATATGAATATAAACACGTTAATGAATATGTTAAAATGTCCATGATTTAAGATGTTGGATTTATTGAATTTATGAAATAAATATGTAATGGTTGAAAACATGTGATAATGATATGTTAAGGTAGTGATTGGTGATGTTTTAGAGTGTTTTTGGATTGAATTTTAGCTCTAGGGGCCCAAATATTTGTACTTGGCCTTTGTGGTATCACAACAAGTCAAACAAAGATGTAATGACCTGAAAGTCAGTGGTGTCAAAAATGGTGGTTTCAAAACCTTGTTCTCCGTTAATCCAGTCCGTAAATGTTCTTAATTAATATTTACGAGTCTATTATAAATTTATATTGAATTTTGATTTGATAAATCTGCTAATTAGATAGTTAGTTAAAGTACAAGTGGTTTGTATGAAGGGCAATTAAGCCAATATTAAAAATGTTGGACGGTTGGAGTAGGTATTTTGCTTTGTTTTATTAGTTATTAGTTAAAACAAGTAATATTATATGAAAATAACCAAAGATAACAGAATGTGTCGGAAGAGAATGTTTTTTATTCTAACCCTTCGACTGTTCGAACACCATTGTAGAAGAGGAAGAAAGCTTCAAACAATTTCAAGATTCGGCCTTTGTATGAAGCCAATTTTAAGTTCGCTTTTCGTAAATTTTATGTTTTTTAGATCGTTGTAGCTCAATCTAGTTAGGCACGATATTGAATTGTAAAACTATTAGAGTTTTAAAATGTTTCCATTAATGATTTTTAATATTTTTAATGTTTAATTGTAGGATTTGAAGCTTAAAAATGTAATGGGACAAATTTGTAAATTGAAATTTGTTATTTTTTATTTTAGGGACTAAAAAAGATATTTTGAAATTGACATGAAATTTCTATAATTATTAAATTTAGAGGGTTGTACAGGGATGAAACTAAAATCAGGATGAAAATGGGGCTTAAATGTGAAAATTATAGTAGTTTTGATTTTAGGGACTAAATTGAAAAATATGAAAAGTCTATGTGGCATTTCAATAATAGATTTAAACATATATATCTTTATAATTGGATGAATAAGAGGGTTGAAATTGATAAATTAAATTGAGTAATTGTATAGATCAGGAATTGGGCCAAATCAGAATTAATCGGTGAAAAAGGCATATTTGCTGATTAGTCCTTAAAGAATTAATCATTTGCTATTTTGACTAGGTAAGTTCATATGGTATGTTTGTGTTAAACTTTTATTTATATTTAAAATTATAATTGTAAATATATTTATTTAAAATTTGGATTGTTTACGATTTGGTACAGAAAGGTGAGATATAGACTAAATCATAAAGAAATGACAAATTGACTAATGAATTGAATATAATGATTTGCAACATGAGGTTGATTAGTTAAACTAAATCAAATTAATATGATTATCTTTGATCTTCGAGATAGAGGACTAAATTGAATAGATATGGAAATATTTTATATTGTTGTCATTGCAAAATTGGTTTTATACTAAGATGAATTATAATGTTATACATACAAATTGATAATTGGTTGATGAAATGACAACATCGAATTGAGAAATTGGCTTATAAATGAAATTGAGTAAATTGCTACCTTATTATCTATTTGGGTAGATTCAGATATAGTTGGCATATAATAGGATAGGAAGAGTTTAGGGTTACTTCAACTACGTGACGATAAGGCACTAGGTACCAAATTACTTCGGTTATACCAATGAGGCACTAGGTGCCAAACATATTGATGACCTTTAGGCGCAAACTTTTACTTCGGCATAATGTAATGAGGCACTGGGTGCCAAACTAGTTTGATTGGTTGGATCCATGTATCCGTCCAAGTCCGAGTCAGGTTAATAGGGGTATAAAGTGTAAATGGGATAAATAATATGCGAATATTGTTGGTAATATGACTTGATGGTACAAATACATGTTCTGATTTATACAAGTCCTAGAAGGCTGATACGGAAATATGATGAATTAATGATTTGATTTGAAATTTGAATAATGAAATGAAATAGTGAATAGCATTATATTGAAATTAAATGTATAATTGATAATAGATAGAAAATGATATGAAATTCATATCGAATTCAATAAATGTTGGTTTTAAGTGATTGAGAATGTTATATGCTAGATTTATTATAAAATGTAATATATGTTGATACTTACCTTGTTGATATGTGGTTGCCATGTTTAGGAAAACTTGTAAAGCTAGTATCTTATCAAATTAAGTTGTAATTTGAGGTAAGTTGTTTAAATACTTGTGGACTTGTTTCCCTTTCCCTGTAGACGGCTAACTTCCAGAACATGTCAAGTGGATTGTCGAGAAGCTCATACTACCCCGATATCAATTTGATAGCTCTTTTGATCGTTTTATGTTCGGTTATGTGGCATGTGTAAAGGGTTGATATAAGTGTTTATCTTGGTTGGTCGATTTTGGACTTGTTCATGGGGTATAAATGTGTGTAAGCTTGGTACTATGTTATATTGCATGTGGATTTTATGATTGGAAAATTTGATAAACAACTAGAATGGTTATATTGATGAAATTGATTTAATGTGGAAATGTTTACAAGTGAAATGATTACTAAGACACTTTAATGATGTATAAATGTTTGGTTGATTGAGAAATTGAGTGTTAATGTATTGGAATGGAATTTAATGGTATAGTTTGATGCATAATGCTATGAAAATATGATGATTTGAAATGGTATATGTATCTTAGGTAAGTTTGAATTGAGCAAGTAGTTTTGATAAGTTTTGGTGTTAAAATTTTAGACATGTTGCATTCGTACTTAAAATTGTTTGAACTAAGTAATGATAATAGATGTTTGGGAATGCCTTTAAATTGGTTTTGTGCAAGTTTAGATGTGCATATATGCACTAAATAAGCTTAAGGTTTGGCTTGGCATTTAATAGGTACTAAATGGACAAATTTCATAGAAAAAGGGTCATCGTGTTGACGTGAAATACCTATCATCGCAATGTCGATAGACAGTTTGTGATATCCTGACATCAAGTGGTCCAATGTTGTGATGTGACTCACTATTTTGGCAATGTCACAGCATAAAGGTCACGTCTCAATGTGGAACCTCAACTTTCAAAACCTTGCAATTTGGTCCTAATTCATGCTCGGGTTTACAAAAGAGTTTTCTTAAGCTCAAGTAAGGCTCAGACTTAATTGTGTACTATGATATTTAGGTTTTCATGATATGATTGAATATTTTTGTAACACCCCAAATCCGGCCTAGAAGTTAGGCCCGAATCTGGCGTGTCACATTGAAGTGTTTTTGCGAAAACCTTGTTTTCATTTAAAAACCTCCTAAAGAAAATTAAGTAAAATTCAATTTGTATATAAATTCGGAATAAGGTGTATTAAAAAAAAACTTTTCTTTATTAACTCGTAAAAATCTCCTTTAATTGCTTAAGCTTGATTTTAAAATAACTATTTTCAAAAACTTGAAATATGTTTAAAAGAAATAAATCCAGGTTCCATTGCGAAAATTCAAAGCGTAGCAATAACAATGAAATAAGATCTAGAGGATAGGCCTTATTATAAGTCAAAATAAAATATCTTAAAATTCCAGAACTATATATATATAAACAAGTCTAAATCATCTTGCTAATTGCCCACCTCTAAGTAACTCCGTTCGTCGAACTGCCTACTGAGTATCACCTGAGAAAAATAAAAGAGGGGGTGAGTTTTTGAAAACTCAGTGTGTACAACCCTCGGCAAACATGCAACATACAACATTCCATTGGCCTAAGCCCATATCATATCAATAAAATAGTAATACATGCAATGCTGTGAAACCCTCCCCAAATAATAATCCATCCGGTACACAACATCTCCGTCCCCCGTTACACATCATGTGGGGATGTTTACATCAACCCACCCATCTGATACATATCAATGGTAGACCGGTTGCGGTACTACCTAACATTGCAGCAGAGCTGCTATAGGCTTAAAAAGCCATCGGTGGATCCACAGTCGTTAAGCGACCGTGCGACCCTCATATACTTCATCTGTTCCATAATTCCCAACCCATATGCAACCTAAACAGAATATCATATGAATGCAACAATCATACATGTAACATAAATACTACATTTAACACATAGGGGTATTTTAGTCATTTGACAAATCAAGGGTATTTCGATAATTTTCAAAACCAGGGGTATTCTGGAAATTTTGCTAATCGAGGGCATATTAGTAATTCTAACCTACAGGGGCGTTTCAGTAATTCTACCCTACAAGGGTATTTCAGTAATTTCTTATTAGCATGGGTTTTAAATTACGAACTTTGGCTCGTCAACAGGTCCTCGTTGGCCAAAGTGAACAGACACTATGCACCAGGTAGGATTCTAGAGAAGAGGAGGTGGGTCACTAGGACCGCTTAAGTACCAAGCTCTCCCTAGATCCAATCCTAGACATGCATACGCCCATTACCACACTCTAACCTTACGACTTGTCCACAGACATGCTTGATTAACTAATTAAGTTTTATGCTGCTTAAGGATCCATCAGAACTAGGCCTACAAGTCCATTACAAAACCCTAGCAAGTCTATAGGCTTTCATACATTCATATGGCCCATCAGGCCATATCACATTTATACGGCTCGTTAGGGTCAACCACACTTATATGGCCCATCAGGCCCAATCACATTCATATTCATGCAATCATATGCTTATTCCATACTTAGTACCAAATTGTCAAATTTGCCTACTATGGGCCCTATGGCCCATCAGGCTGATTTAGCCCATTCTGGCCCGATTGGCCAATACACGGCCTAAGTCCATGAGGTCGCTCGTGGAGCCTCTACGAACGTATCGATTACCCTCGTTCGAGTGTTAGTGCACTCGTGAGACTGCCGTAGCCAAACTTTCGGCTTTTCAGCATTTTGGCTTTTGCCAATCTACTCTGTGTGTAGTGTATGTACACACCTAGTAAATGAGACGTGTTACACTATCCTCAGGCTTGAACTTACAACCAATACCAACCTTCGATTAATCACACACTTATCCACAATATTTTCTAAAAATCGAAGCCTTATCATAACCTTACCGTGTGCCCCAGGTCCTAATAGCCCTTCCTTAGCTACTGATAACGAATATTCCCTCGATCTGCATCAATCTTAATCGTTAAAAACAAAATAATAGGTGACTTGTATCCATCTCAAGTCACCCTTTTCCTCACCGTAGACCATTCGGCCAACTTAACCCAAAATAAGGAAGACTTACCCAAAATCCAAAATGTATGGATAGCTTTTCGACAGAGATCTAGAGATCCAAGCTTGATTCCAACTCTCCAAGATCTGATCTACCAAAATCAAAGGAATGATGACAGCCCGACAGAGATTCGGTCACTAGAGTATTCGACACAAGGTTTTGGGATGACGAAGAAATCGGCTCCAAGAGCAAAGGTTTTTGGCTTTTGAAGTCACGAATATTCGGTCCCCAGCAATTGATATGAAGGTGGGACGACACAAGCAATGGAGAAAGAAGAGAAAGATATTTGATTTAAGGCTTTACGAGAGAAGAAAGAAAACACAAAAGGAAGAGGCGAGGTTTAGAACAGAAAAAGTGAAGGAGAATTCAGCAGAGCACTATAGTTGCCGAAATAGCACAAAGGGAATTCCAATTGCCAAAATAGCACAGAGAGAATTCGGCACCCCCTATTTATACACAAAACCGAAACTCTACCTACCCCCAAAGTCCCAATTGGCTCCAACTCTTCCCCATCTCATCTCCTCGTTTTTCTCCCCGATAACTCCCCAATCCTTTTTCTAAATTTTCTCTTCTGATCACTCTCCTTAGAGTCCTTCATCACACCACTTCCAACCTAATAGAAGGCCAAAATTAAACTCCTAAAAAATTACTAAGCTAGGATTCGAACCTAGGATCTCCTTGCTAGCCCATAACGCCACCTTCCTATACCCTAAGTGGCATCACTTAGCCACTCTACCACAAGGCTCTTTGATGCCATTCTTCCCTATTTTTATTTAAAAGCCCAACTACTCACCGCCCTGGTTCCTTTAATAATTAATTAATAATTCCTTCACCTCAAAGTTTGAACCCAAAACTTCTCCAACTCTATTAAACCCTTAAAGCCAACATGTCATTTATCGTTTTCTTGCTTACTAAAAATTTATGAAACCCAAACCCAATGCCCAATTCATCTAGACCCAAAATTCGGGGCGTTACAATTTTAATGATTCATTTATAATGTACTTGATCTAAAACTTCAAAAATGTTACAAAAAGGTCCCTATTTGATATCGAGTTGACTTTAAAACATTTGTATGCTCACATAAGACCCGAAAAAGAATGTTCATGTTCTTTTATGTTGTATTATTGATTGATTGCATGATTGATAGAATGGAAGGATTTTTTTTATTGTGAATTTGTCAGTAGTTGCTCTAGCAACTAATGTGGCACTCTGTTGCTCAGACTTAATTATCGAGTCAGGTAATGGGTGTTACATTTAGTGGCATTAGAGCTATAGAATTAGTCGATTCTCAGATTGAACATAACGTATGTTGAACCTAGAAATACTTGCGACAATAACCTATGCTAGTGTGATGCCTTTTGATCCGAATTGAGTCTGTTTTCATAAAGATTTATTATGATGGTCGAGTTAAATCATGCCATATCTAGTAAGTAAATAATAATGTTTTTGCTTCCGAATAAGGAATTGTTATCGTGTGTTTGTTCCAAAAGTGCTAGAGAATGAGGCAAGAGATGTAACGTAACACCTCTTACTCATGTTCAATGTTGGAACAAGGTACGAGCCATCATTGGATTTTTACACTTACAAATACACAAAACCGGCTATAAAATTTCTTTCAATTTATAATCTAATCACATTCTTATCATATATACATTAATTCATTCACTAACATGCAAGCATACTCGTTCGTGTATTATATCATTATGACTCATAACATAGCTAGCTACTATTAGTCATATCACATGGTCTTATACAACAATAAAATTTCCATTAATTTAGGCCAACATTCTAGGCCAACTTAGTAACATATATACATATGTTCAAGTCCTTATACATGCCATAAACTTATAAATATTTCGAAATCTTTTAATACTAACCTCAGCCTGATAGTGTGATAGTATCTCCGGCGACCTCCAACTCGAGCTAGCATCTGAAACTCTAAAAGAAAAAGGAAGGGAAGGGAGTAACCATTATAGCTTAGTAAGTAAATATGTAAATAATAATAAATTTATTACAAGCTTTTATAAAACTTCATAACATGTTCTCATAGTAGTATAATTACAAATACACATAGTCTCACCATTTACTTAAGCTCTTTTTAAGCTGTTTACTCGAGTAACAGTAACTAAATTATTTTTATCTAGAGCTACGAAACTCCAAATTAAGATCCGTTAATTTTTCCACAAACTAGACTCATATATATTATGACCATAAAAATTTTATAATTTTTGGTTTGGCCAATTAGTACAGTTTATTCATTGAAGTCTCCCCTATTTTGCAGTTCAGCAGTTCTGACCACTCTTCACTTAAATTTAATTATCTTTTGGTACAGAATTTAAATGGGGTTCTCGTTTCTTTCTTCTAAAAATAGACTCATTAATAAGTATAACCATATACATTATGCTCCATAATTATTGTTGTACAATTTTTAATGATTTTTCCAATTCAAAATAGGGGATCACGAAGTCATTCTGAAGTAGTCTCACAAAAATATAAATATCTCAAAATAAAAAATTTCTTTGCTTGCTCTGTTTCTTTTATATGAAAATAGACTCAATAAGATTTAATTCCATATCTTATTCAACATCAAATTAAATTTCTACCATTTTTGGTAATTTTTCAAAGTCACCCCACTGTTGCTATACAAATTGTTTTATTTCAAATCCCATCTCACCCATAAATTTTCTTATATAGGTTTTCCACATTTGCCCACATCAAATTTACCGAAATTTGATCACTCATCAACGTTACTCAATTACATATATACACATATACCTGCACTTAGTCAATATATACACTCACTTCCACTTGGCTATTTCACAATTTCCTTCATGCCACTTTCCATTGAACACAACGGAATGAAATAGTAATAAATGTTCGGTGGCCTGCACATAGTATCACCTTTGTGGCTGAAGTTAATTGGTGCACATAGGAGCCTACACTTAGTACCACACATGTGAACGAAGTTACCGGATACGCCTAGTAGCCTACACATAGTACTACACATGCAATCCCAACTATATGATACATATAGTAGCCTGCACTTAGTACTACGTATGTGACTTAATCCATCTTGAACACATAGTAGCCTACACATAGTACTAAACATGTGTTCCCACCACAAATCATTTGTATCTTTTCTATTCCATGAGTTCAATTGGAAAATATACAATTTACCAATTCAACCATTTTCATTATAATTTTGTAATTTTTATCAAATAACCATCCAATCTCCAACTTCATCTTGCATAATATAACAAAATATTGAAACGTAAATAATAACAATGTATTATTTACATATCAACTTACATCAATGCAAAGGATGATAAATTTGCAATCTAGTTCACAACTTTTTTCTTTTCCCCGATTCGAGTCGATTCCACGTCTTTCTTGATAATCAAGCTTGGAAGCTTGAAAAACCCTAGCCATGGTTTCTCCATGCTATATTTGGCCTTCATGAAGAAGATGAGAAAAAATTGGCTTTCAATTTGATTTTTAATTCATTTAATCACTAAATGACCAAAATGCCCCTAACTTAAAAATATTCTTTTTCACCCATTTCATGTCCATTTTTGTACAATAAATTAACCAATGGTCTAATTACCATTTAAGGAGCTCCAATTTAAAAATTCATAACAATTGGACACCTCTAACATGTAGAACTCAACTTTTTCACTTTTTACAATTTAGTCCTTTTGACTAAACTGAGTGCCCAAACATCGAAATTTTTGTACGAAATTTTTACAAAATAATTTCATAAAAATGTAAACCATAAAAATATAAATAAAACACATTTCAATTAAATACGTTTACCTTCTAGAATGCACATTTTACTACTTTTGCAGTTTAGTCCAATTTATCAAATTGGACACACAAACAATAAAATTTTGTAACGAAAATTTCACAAAATATTGCAAACACAAAATAAATTTTAAAACTCAATCGGAATAAATATTTTGACCTCAGATTTGTGGTTTCGTAACCACTATGTCGTTTAGGCCCTGTATCGGGCTATTACTGTAACATCTTATACACGACCCGGTCCCAGGTCTAGGTACCCAACATCACAATTAATTGAAACTACTTAAACAAAACTTCTATTCAGTTATTTATAGACTTATTCAATATTAAAATAAACATTCATTACTACTAAATCACTCTCATCCAAATCTAAAGATAATAATCGATTTAAAATTTGATTTCAATTATATTTTATACCTTACAAGTGTTCAGTCTCTACAATAATTCTGCCCTGTTAAGTATGAATAATTAATTACATTAGCTTGAGACTCAAGACTCTAATATAGATAAAATAAAGCAATTTCCCTTTGATAGTAGCCTCTAAGGGTGCATCTCTTTATACATGATACAATATGGCACTGCTCATGCAACTTCGCAGTGTCTAGCTTGATCCCTCTATGATCCTTGAATTACTCCCTAATCCTTCATTTAGAGCAATACAAAAGTAAGTCCAGATGAATTTAGTGAGGTTCTATACATCAGTACTCATAGAAAACTCTTAGTTTGACAGGTAAATAAGAATTAATGGACGGAGATGAAACTCTCTAAGTGCCTTAGGAGATTCCTTAGGTTTGACATGGCATCTCTGATGCCTTTACATGTTTTGAATAACGCCCCAGTTTTGGCGGGTACAAGGTTTGATGAATAGTCTTAAGGTATTATGACTGGCGGAGTGGCATTCACCCAGGTACATTTTGGGTGTATAAAGTGGGTGGATACAATTATGTGTTTTAGTAATGAAAATGCTATGTCAGATTGTTATGTCAATTGGAGTAGGTAGGGATGAAGTGGAATGGTATTGAGAGTGAATTCATGATAGTATAATAGTACGCCTTTATTCGTGGTATTGTGCAAGTTATGTTGCAAGGTAAGCTGGACAGTAACCAACTGAATGTGAAGCAAAATAGTCAAAAAGACAAAGGGTTACTCAAGTAGGTTTCTCCAAACTTGTGGACTTTTAGATAAGACAGTAGTGTAAAATATGACACTTATCAAGTTCTAATAGGAACTTAGATTATATTAATTGATATTAATTGATGCTTAGGAAGCAAAATCGTATTTCTTTAGGTTCAAGATGCAATCTTGAATTATATGGATGATTCTCCATGTCAAGGTAAGTTTTATGGCTTTGTGTGTCATGAAAGATTAGGCTTATAAGAATGTATGAATCGTAAGAGGAAGAAGTAAGGCTTTTTATGTGGGTTATCTAGGTTAGAGATGATGACGAGGTTATTTGAAATGAGTTCTAATGGTGCTTTTCTATTTTATAAAGCATTAATTGTTGGAATCCCTAATTGGACGCTAGATGTAAGGTTCAAGATGCTATCTGTGATTGTCAAGTGAGTCTCTAAGCTAACTTTTGCATGTATTTTATGCATTTGAGATGTCTTATAAAAAGTGATCAAGCTATGAATCTGAAACTAGGAAAGTATGGTATGATGATTATGCTATTGCATGACTGTTTGATGGACTTGGCATGTGTTGTTTGTATGAAATCTGACAAGTTTAAGTAAGTGATAGGAATCCTAAAGTTAAAGTATGGTTGTATGGGCATGTCTAGATATATTTTGGGTGCTTGTATGAATCAAGAGTTGAATAATAAATAATGCCAACGTACAAAGTGTTTGTCAAGTGAGTCTATGTCTGTTCACTATGGTGGAGTTAAAAAGGCTATTGCATCATATGGAAAAGGATGAGGGGCAAACCTCATAAAATATGGGTCTTGGTGAATCCCAATCATGAACACACCACAAAAAGGATGCCTTTGTGGAAACCTATAAAGGGGATGCCTTTGTGGCCCACTCTAAAAAATGGCCATTGTGGCAACTATCTGAAGGCAATGCCTCTGTGGTAGACCTTGAGAGAAAGAAGTGGTATTCACATAAACTTTGAAGGAGTAATAGTTGTAATGAACTCAAAAGGAAAAACCACTATAGCGTATCATGTTACACCTTCAATGAGATATTCTAATGAGCTTCCTTTGTGGCAAGCTTCATATTCATTGTTATAGCGTATCTTGTAACAGCCCGATTTTGGGTCTATTCAGAACAGTGGTTTTGGGACCACAAATCCGACAAGGAAAATTATATTTTTATTATATCTTTATGGTCTACAATTTCACAAAATGATTTCTCGAAAATTTTGACGTTTTGGCACTCAATTTTGTCAAAATGACTTAATTGTAAAAAGTACAAAACTTGAGTTCTAGAAGCTAGAGGTGTCTAATTGCTATGAAATTTTAAATTGGAGGTCCTTGAATGGTAGTTAAACCATTGGATAATTTTTTGGACAAAAATGGACATGAGATAGGTGAAATAGAATATTTTTAAGTTAAGGGCAATTTGGTCCTTTGGTGATTAAAATGAATTAAAAACAAAATTAAAAGCGAATTTTTGTCCATTTTTAACCCCGTGGCCGAACTTCACAAGGGGAAACCATGGCTAGGGTTTTTCAAGCTTCCAAGCTCGATTGTAAGTCTGTTCTAGCCTCGTTTTTAATGATTTTCATATTTTTGAAATCCCTGCAACAAGATCTATCTATTTCTACCACTAATTTGAGATATGGTTAAAGTCTAGGGTTTTGACCCATGATGAATATGTGTGTATTTTTGTGTTTAATAGTAGAAAATACATGTTTATGGTTAGAGAAATGACTTTTACTAAGTAATTTTGGATGAAAGTGCCTAAAAGGACTAATTTGTAAAAGTTGTAAAATATGTGTAGAAATGTGATTTAGTGAAAAATGTGGGCTGCGATAAGAGGAAATTTGAATCGACTAGGTTTGGGTATTGAGAAAAATGGATACATTTCATTTTACGATCCTAGGGGCACATATGTAAATATGTGAAACTTTAAGGGCAAAAATGTAATTTTACCATAATATGATTTTGGACTGATTTGAATGGTATAATGATTTAATAAGTCGAATGTGATATTATAAATCAAGAAAAATGAAGTTTGGATTTTGAACGAGGGAAAAACGAGTATTGGACGATTTGGTCATTTTCGCCGTTTTAGGTTATTATATATTTGATTTGTGTTAATTATGCAACATTATTATATATTTGATTAAATTGTGAAAATTAAAGTAAGAGTTCGAATTAAGTAAAAACACAGGATCGATCATGATTGTTGCATAATGAAATATTAATTGATGGTAAAAGACCATGGTTAGACCATGGCAATGTGCTATGTAAAATAAGTCCATGGCGTTTAAGTGAAATAAGTCCATGGCAATGTGCTAAGTAAAATAAATCCATGGCAATGTGCTAAGTAAAATAAGTCCATGTCATCTAAGTGAATAAGTCCATGGTATTGTGCTAAGCGAGATAAGTGATCTGGGTGTTGGTCTGTACGTTCTACCAGTGGCTGGGTAGTTCGGCATATGTTACGGATACCTGACAGCTTGTGTGAGTAGCATTGAGTAGCTACGTCTGACCGACAGCTTGTGTGAGCAGACCCGTAAATGTGAATAGCTTGAGAGCGAGCCTATGTGAAACTTTGTGAATAAAATAGCTTTGGTTACAAGTGTGGTACTATGTGAAGGCTAACGTGTAATAGCCTGATTTAGATCCTATTCAGAATAGTGGTTTCTGGACCACAAATCTAAGTCAAAAAAATATTTTAATACTATTTTTTGTGTTTATAATGTGTGAATTTATGTGTGTGAAAATCTCGTTTGAAAATTTTACTGTTTGGATGTTCGATTTAATAAAAGGGCTTAATCGCGTAAAATTTAAAGTTGATAGTTAAATGTGAGAGTACCTAATTGAATTTGTCTTTATAATATGAAATTTTTAATGTGATTAGACCATAGTTAAAAGAGTTGGAAGGTTATGGTCTTATTTTATAATGGCTTTACATTAAATAACAAAGGTTAATTTTGTAAAATGTTAAATAATATAAGATACAATAAAACATAATTAAAAGGCATGCATTCATCTTCTTTTTTCTCTAGGATCGAATGTTGTAAGAAAGAAAAGAATATAAGCTTTGAAAGTTTTGGCCATTTGGTTGCTTGATTAAGGTTTTATTTGAATATGTTCAGATTAAGAACTAAAGAAATCGGACATGGATTGGGGAAAAACAAAAGTAATTGAATAATCATTCTATTCCGTTCATCGATATCCGAGGTAAGTCTATAAGCAAATAGATGTCATAAAATTTAAATGAACATATTTAATTGTGCTGAATGAAATATTTACATGTATATGTGCATATAGCCGAACATGTATAATTGTGGAAGAAATATTTATGAGCCTAAATTGATCAAGATTCGGCGTCTGAAAGCCTCGTATGAGCCTTAGGAATAGATAGGATACATATGTCATGACATAGGATTTTGACGTGTGTGCGAGTAAGACCACGTCTATGACGTTGGCATCGAAATATGTGTGCAAGTAAGACCACATCTATACGTTGGCATCAAAATATGTGTGCGAGTAAGACCACGTTTAATAGGATGGCATCGATATGTGATTTTGATATGTGTTTACAAGTAAGACCCTATCTGGGACAGTAGCATCGATATGTGATTACATGTAAGACCACGTCTGGGACGTTTGCATTGTACGAGCTTTTTGATTATCCGAGTATCCTTTCAAATTCCAAATGGTTCATCAGGCAATGTTAAGTAAAGACCAAATGTGAATTGAATAATAAGGTCCAGGTATGTGTTAGCTAATGTATTGAAAATAAGGTAAGTTTTGGTATTTGAAGTAGTGATATGAATTATACATGTTATAATGTTGGTTATATGTAAATTGAATGCAAATCTATATTCGGCCAAATGAGATATGTATGTGATATTAAAGTGTGAATTACATGTATACATATATGAATGTATATATATTCAGCCATATAAGGAGAATGCGACTTTGGGAGTAAATGATAACTTGGTGATTGAATATATGTGTATTCGACCAAGTTGGTATTTATACCTTTGTTATATGAAATTGCAAGCTCGAAATTATATGTGATTATAGTAGCATGAATTAGTTTAGTTAAATTGATTTATTAATGTCATTAAATGTTTTATTTGCTTATGACTTACTAAGCTATGAAAGCTTACTGTTTGTATGTTTGCTCTTTGTTTTATAGATTTTAGAAGCTAGTTACGGGCTCGGGGATTGTTAGAGAAATCTATCACACTATTGACTGTTTTTAGTATTTTTATAAGTTTAAATTTGAAGCCATGGCATGTATAAGCTAGTTAATAGGTTTGATTTTGTGCCATGTATATATGAGCCATGCGAAAATGGCTTGCTTATTATGTTAAATTTGGTTCCTATGCTTTTGCTCAAATGATGGATATATTTGGTTTTGTTGAATCGGCCATGGTATGTAAATATGTGTGAATTATGCTTGATATGTTTGGTTAAGGCTTGATACTGTGTTTTGGTGTCTTATAATTTGGATGTGTGAATATGCAATGTTTGACTTGACTTATGACATGTAAAAGGGAATCTTTTGATTCGGTATTGATAGTTTCTTTCACCAGTCAAGTGTTAGCTAAATATGGATGTACTAGTTGATGTGTTAATCACGGGTGGTCTATATTTGGATTGAAATATATTTAGTAATGTAGTGAACTTGAGTTGATATTAGATACTATGCATATATGACAAATTGGTTGGAACATAATGGTTGAGTATTCGGTAATGGCTCATTTAGTCACTCTATGTTAAATATATATATATATGTATGATATTTTGACATGCGGTTTGGGTATGAATTTATTTGGTATTTGTGTTAAAATGTTTTAAAATGAAATGGTAATTTGACTAAGGAAATTATGCCTTGAAGAACTGGTTGATAAGTAGATATGCATATATGCGCATATATCATATTTGTTAATGATTGGGATTTGGTTAATATTAGATATTCGAATGATGCTTGAATTGAGTATTGAGTTGATATGTTAAATGTTAGTTGAGTAGAAGTTTGATTTAAAGGTAAAATGCACTTATAGTTACATTTGATTAAAGATTCAAATTGTTGTGGCATACGTAAATAAGGTTTAATACGTAAGAAATTATAATTATTTCTCTAGTATATATGTTAATGCCGCATATAATATAGTTTTATAAAACTTGGTGATATGTCTTATTTGGTTTAGTAAATGCTTGTATAGTTTAAGTATAACCTACATGACTTTGAAGCATGTTTATTGGTATGTAAATATGACTATGTACATGATATTGACTATTTGTTTGTATGGTATAAATATACTTGAGTTATGATTGATTTTTAAATGTTTCATAATTAATTAGTTAAATATCTTGAAATTAAATGTGAATATTATAGGTGTGCATATTTGATTATTCTGAAGTTGTAATTTGTCCAGTAATACCTCGTAACCCCATTCTGGCAACGGATATGGGTTAGGGGTGTTACACACTGTGTATCTGTTATTATTCTGATGTGTTCAACGAGTAAGTTAGAATTGAGAATGAGTATTAAATGGTAAGTGAAATGATATAAGTAAGTATATGTATTATGCGAGCATCAAATCAAAGAAACTTGTGAAAATCATGCCTAGATTATGAATAAATGTGAAGGAATTATGAACCAATAATAGTATTTGATGTTGAATTGAAATAATGTGTTTTCATTGAGGTTTAAGAGTATCAACTGACATAGCCAAGATGAAAAATGAAAGTATAACTGAATTAAGCGATACAGGTAAGTACGGAATCTATGTGAATGTTGAATGAAAGTTAATACAAAGAAAACATAAAAGAGTAAAATTAGCAATAAAACAGTTTTGGATAGTAGCAGTTGTGTGACTTTGAAAAATCACAAAAAATGGTGGAAATAGAATTAGAGGTTGAATAAGATATGAAATTAAAGCTTATCGAGTCTATTCACATAAAAGAAACGATATAAGCAAAATAATTTCATATTATGAGATATTTGAATTTTTCTGAGACAGTGTTAGAATGATTTTGGAATCCCCTATTCTAACTTTGAAAAATCATTAAAAAATTGTAAAAAAATAATTATGGGTTATAATTTATATGCTTCAAAATCCTTAATGAGTCTATTTAAAAAAAAACAAACAAGAACATCATCTAAATCCCGTATGAGGAGATAATTAATTTTTAGTGAAGAGGGGTTAGAACTATTAGACAGCAAAACAGGGGTGATTTTAATGAATAAACTGTACTTATTAGCTAAACTAAAAATTTTGAAAATTTTATGGTAAGAAGATATGTGAGTCGAGTTTCAGGGAAAATTTTCTGATCTTAATTTGAAGTTTTGTAGCTCAAGATATAAATAATTTAGTGACAGTGACTTGAGGAGATAGTTTGAGATGAGCATGAGTAAATAGTGAAACTATCTGCAATTATGATTGTATTATCTTGAGAACATATTGTGAGAATTGGTAAAATCATGTTAAAAAATTTCTTATTATTTACATACCAACTTTCTAAGCTATATAGCTTACTCCGTTTATTTTTTTGTGTTTATAATGTCCTCAGGTTAGCTCGGGTTGGAAGTCGCCGGAGAACCTATCACACTATCAAACTAACAAATTGGGTATTGATGATTCTTACACTTAAGGTCATGACATGTATAGGGGACTTGGTTATATTTGTATGTGTTGTGACACCCCTAATTTGACCCTTGTCAGAAAGTGGTTTCGAGACCACAAAACCGAGTCAAACAAAAATAATAATAATTAAATGTTATATTCTATGCTTATTATTTGTGAATAAGTATATGTGAAAATTTCATGCTTTAATTTTGTCATTTGGATGGGAAATTAGCTAAAAAGGACATATTTGAGAAACTTTAAAAATATGATAGGTAAATGTCCAAGTGATTAAAATGTTAAACTACTAAAGTTGTGGATTTGCATGTCTATTTTACCAATTGTAAGTGAGTGGACAGTAATGATGATACAAATTTGACTTTTGTTTTGTATTTTATATTTGTAATGATGGCATAATATTATTATAATAGGAATAAAGTGATAAAAACAAAGTTTTTTGTGTTTATTTTCCATTCTTCTTGCCGTGAAATAAAGAAAAAGAAAAACAAGACTAGCTTGGGATGATAGGTCACTTGGAGGCCAGAAATTCAAGGTAAATCCAATGTAATTTTGTTAATTTTCAATGAATGTGAGTTTTTATCTACATTTAGCCGAAACCCACTTGCAAATTTTTGGCTAAGTGGCATATTAGGCTCGGTTTTGGATAGATGAGCTAGGAAATGGGAGTTTAATGTTAGAAGTTGATGAATGAGTGTTTTATGAATATAAGGATGTTAAAATTCATGTGAATTGAAATTTTAAGTTTAAATGGTTGAATTTGAGTTTTGTGTGGCCTAAATGTCTAAGAGACATTCGGCCATGGATGTCTTGTACTTTTAGTTGGAAATGTTAGAAGATGAGGGTGGGCTTGTTAATTGAATTATATGTGTGGTTTTGATACTTTAGTAATCGGTTATTGTAGTACCGAATGATATTAAACTAAAATCTTTGTTAATGTATATAATTACCGAAAGTGATAAATTGTATCAAATGAATTTTATGCATGCTATTTGGAAAATGTTTAAATGTGATGTTTCATTAGTATAAAGGTTTGAATTGGTAAATAAACCAATTGTTAATTTAATGCACGGTAGTAGGTTTTAACATTTAATATTATATGTATTTTTATAATGAGAATATATGAATAAAATAAAAGAAAATGAGTGAAAGAAACAAAGTTTGCATGTTCTTATTTTTGTTGGTCGAAACTAAAAGAAACAAGGGAGAAAGGGTTCTTTGACATTCGGCTACTTAAAGATCAAAATTCAAGGTTAGTTTGATGATTTTATTGATAAAAAAAGGGGTGTATTTTTGAATTTGTTGTTAAGCTATACATTTAGCCCATGTGTTAATTTTTGGAATTATATGCATTGGTATATTTGGCCATGGAAGATAAGATTTTAGATGAGTGGTGTTTTAATGTTTTTGAAGTTGAAATGGTTTTTGAAGTTGAAATGGTGGTAAGATGAGTTGTGGAGTTGTTAATTTGAATATATGTTTGGTTTTAAAGTATTATTAATGTTCGGTCCACTTGGATAATTAGAGAGACTTTGAGTTGAAATACCGAATTTGTTGAAGAATTATTCAATGTGAAATTGTTTGATAATCAGCCTAAGGGGATTTAAGTATAAATTTGGATGCTAAATTTTTAATATATGTGGGAGCAATTGCCGAATGAAAAGAAATGATGAGATGAGTAATTCATATACTATATATGTGTAATATGTTTGGAGTATGCTTAAGGTTATGCGTGGATTAATTTAATGCATGTGTATGTGTGTGGCATTAGTTGCTAATGACATTCGGCCATGTTTAATTAATATTAGAAAAGCAGGCAAGAATGTTTAAAAATGGGAAGTATTAGTATGTTGGGTGATGCTCAAATGGTATTCGGCTACATGATAATTATAAGCCTGAAGTATTAAAAATTGATTCAAGAATAAATGTATATGAGTTTATGTACATTCGGTTAATCAGTGATGGTTGTAAGATGGAATTAAATTTATTTAATTGTTATATACGTGAATTAAAATGATAAATGGTAGTTGATTTTAGTGATCTATGTGTATCTTGTAAATATATTCGAATGGGTATTGACAAGAGGAAATAAGTAAAGATATGTGGTATAAGTATATTAAGATGAGTGATGGGTGCATTCGATTTCATGGGAGTTTATTTGTATTTGATCTTAAAGTGGTTAATAAGGTTGATTAAACTAGACGATTTGTTAATTGAAGCTCAAGAGCTTAAGGAGCCTAATTTGGATAAGGGAAAAACTAAACTAACCGAATAGCCGATCCGTAGTCATCGACATCATTCGAGGTAAGTTTTAAGTAATCAAATGTAGATAACATTCGATTATAATTTGATATATTGCATGAATTGGGTATTCCTGGTAATCTATGGATTTAGCCGAACTTTATAGATAAAATGATGATGTGTTGTATTATACTTATATCGCCAAATGGCAAGTATATCATATTGGTAAGTGTGTAATGTGCTATTAAGATCATGTGATAAGTATGAAATGAATGTGAGCCAAATACTATGCATAAACTATTGAATGCTCAGTGTGAAGATAAAATGAAAGAAATGTGATTGAAATTATATGTGAATGTAGTGCTTGGAATTAATCTTATTAAATCGAATCAACGAATGACATCGAGGCAGTTAGATGTTGTAATTATGGGACTTTGAGTTTTTGAAGAAATGATATGTCAATGAAATGAAGATAATGTGGTCATGCATATACGGCCAATTGGTGTTACTTATTGAATATGTTATATGTGAATAATGTGCATAAGTAAGTTCTTAAGTGATTGAATTGATTCTATGTGTTTAATGATTAAATGAATATAGAAATTAGAATGGGAAGCTTATGTGATTAATATATATATATGCATACGAATGAATAGCAATGTTAACGTTATAAGCCAAAAATGGCTAACATGTTTAATTGAATTGTGGATGGCAATGAATTTATATGTTAAAAGTTCATAGAGAATGATAAATGACAATTGTATTTCAAAGAAGCAAAGGTAAATGAGATGAGCATGAATCTAGTAAGGGCTAAGTGTGATAGCCGAAGGTGCTAGGGATTAACATGTGTGAATGGTATTTTGATTGTGTTGTATGATGTAATGACCGAATGTATGATAAAATGGGATATGAGTCAATGCTATAAAGGGGATGAAATTTCTATGTGTGAATCGGGCTAATAGCCTAGCAGGCTAAATGCCATTCAATTATTCCGAGCATGATGTTAATGGTATACCTTCAAGGTAAGGTTACATTTTGCTAATGGAAGGCCTATCGATTTGAGTTGTAATCGGCCAAATAAGTAAATGCAAGGTATGGATGTTATTCGATCATTTTTATGTATTTGTGATAAGGAATATGTTTGGTCCTTTATGTACCTATAAGGAAATTTAGTACTTGTCATGTTAAATTATTTGAAAATATTGATGTGATTATGAACTAAAGAGCTAAGTTTTTAAATACATATATACATTCAGGTATGTGCACAAAAAGAGTGCATATGAGTAAGTGGTTATGAATATTGAAAGATTGAATTGGTTTAAATGATAATTATGGAAACCGTAAGTGTACAAAGGTTAAATATATGGTAGGTGATACTTATTTGCTATGTGAATTCGAATTTGGTTAAATTATGAATGTGCTTTGGGAATCAATTATGAAATGGTTATATGTTATGCTTAATGAACATTGATTCTATGAAATTGTTCATGAAAGATTATAATATGAATATGTGATTCTGAATATGGAAATCGAATGTGATTATAGCGTTATGTTTTAGTTCGACTGATTAAATTAGAAGTGGGAATGAAACTTCTAGATGCGAAAGAGTATATGCTCTTAAGTTGGATGAAATTGATAAATTATATGTGCTTGCATGGGGTTGAATTATTGACTGAATAGTGATATCTCTTGACATTGTTAAATGTGATTTGTGCAAGGTCGAAGATTATGTGACTTAGTAGTAAATCAACAATTAAAGATGCTTGGTACATTAAGTTGGCTAGGTATGTATCATGTACTTGTGTAGGCTTATTAAGCCAAACGAAACTTCACTTGAACCTTGTGTATGTCATAAATGTGTTTATTTCAGCAAAGTTATTTGTTTACTTAAGTCTTACTAAGCTTATGAAAGCTTACTCTGTTGTTACGTTTCTCTGTTTTATAGATTGTCAATTCTGGCCATTTGCTTGGGGGTCGTCAGTAACTCGTCACACTATCACTATCTATCGTGTCGGTACTGTTATGTTTTGGAACTTGTATGGCATGTATAAAATAGATTAAAGTGATTGATAATTTGAAATTGTAACCGTTAACGCCATATGAATATGGCACCTAAGGAGTTTATACTTTTGTTATAAGATTTTAAATTTGGTTCTTGTTTGTGTCTAGCATTTATGTTTATAAATGATCTTATATTAAAAAAAAACGATCTAAATTTCGGTAACGCCTCGTCCTATTCCGGCGACAGTTACGGGATAGGGGTGTTACATGTGTCATACTTGTTTTGGCCTAAAATGTTGGTCTATGCTATTTGATAGTTCATTGTTGTGTAAAGCCATTTGATGTTGGTATATTGGCTATATTATAAGTCCATGATGATGCATTTCAAGGATGTGTATGTTTACATAAGTGGCTGAATGAGTGGTGATAGCTATGCATGACGTAAATTTGTTTGCAACGCCAAGTCAAATTAGTGCACGAGCTAGGGACATGGCCATGCGAGCCACACGATCGTGTCCTAATACCACACGAGAGTGTGCCCCTATTTTTCACGAAAATTTTCAAAGTTTTCTAAAGTTCTCGATTTGGTCCCGAACCGTTTCCAAAAAATGATTTGGGATTTGTACGCCCATATTAGGGACTTTAGGATGAAATATGAAAAATTTTAAATTTGAACGCAAATTCATGACCCGATTTTATACGATTGCATGTGTTTATGTCTGGTAATGCCTAATACCCTATTCTGGTGTCGAACACCGGTAAGGGGTGTTACATTTAGTGATATTAGAGCTATGGTTTAGTCAGTTCTCGAACTAACGTAGCATATGTGAGTGTAGATATACATGCCATAATATTATTTGTGATAGTGTGATATCTACCAATCCTGACGAAATTGTCTTGTTAAGACGGAGATAGCATATGTGAGTGTAGATATACATGCCATAATATTATTTGTGATAGTGTGATATCTACCAATCCTGACGAAATTGTCTTGTTAAGACGGAGATGCCTTCCGACCGAGCTATTTTTGTTAATGCTGAAAATAGTACTAAGATATTAAAAATTTGTTTATGGTGAGTCAAAATTTGACAAGGTATGAATAAGAGTTCATGATTTGTATGTGATGATGTACAAAATAAAATACTTATAAGTTGAGGAATACGGGAAAGTGAAATGAAATGAAAGTTTTTGTTGTGATAAGCTCATCCATGTTTGTTTGGCATTCATATATGATGCTATGTGCCCAACTTGTTTGACTAAGTGAATGTGATAAGTAGACCTACACAAAAATTTATGGAATGTATGCATGCACTTAGTTGAACAAGATAATCAGAAAATTTGTGAAACATGAATATGTGTGTAAGTTTGCCTAAAGTGAATAATATGGCTGTGATGATATTGTGATGGTGATAAATGTTAAGTCACATGTGTGTATAGATATGAGAGATGAGTTAGAGGCTTTACAATCTCACCCCCTATTAATGTGATATTTTTATAATGAAATTTTACGAGATTTAAGTTGAATGAGCTCATAAGTGAGAGACTAAAGAGTTCAATAACAGAATAACTGATAACGTGATCCGAATTGAAAATAGTTTGGCAAGTGAATACAGTTTTGGAAAAGATGTCATGTTATTCTAAAGATCATTCAGATTTCATAATGTCCCAGTTAAGAAAGAGGTAATCTTTACTAATCCACTTATTCAGGTATGATATCTAAAGCATGAGTTTGCTAGAATTTCTTTCGAATTGATTTTTGTTAGTGAATGGAATAATACGGGGTTCATGATGATAGAATTAGTCAGAGAAATGATATTTGATTTGTAAAGATGTTTGTGTGTATCAGTTATAGTTGAATAGATTATGATGGTCTATTCTTGGTATTCCATATATTCTTTTATCCTTAGAAATATATGTGAACGTTCATTTTCTAGTGAAATTCTTATCGTGTGAGAATGTTAGCTGATTATAAGGATGGATGAAAGCACTGTTGGTCTGGTTGGCTAATGATCGGTATCTTTTATCTCTCTTTGGGTTTCTGTTTTTTTGTGTTTGGATTAAAAGTTAAAGGTGAAAATTTATGTGAGGCTATTCTTCTGTTTCTACTGAATGTTGTTCTATTTTACATATATATATATATGGAAAATATATTATCACTGCTACTATTGATTTCAGAGCGTGTAAGCATTGTCTTTCTTTTGGATTTCTCTGAGGGATCATCAAGTTCTTTATTATTTTCTTATGAGATATGTTCTCGGTCTTCTGATATGGTATCATATCTAGGATTTCTTTATCTCAATTTTCTTATCATCCTTATTTCGTAAATTATCAATCATGGCTCATCTCTAAAGTGTGTTCTTTAGTTTGTGATAACTATGTCTATTATGGGTGTATTTATGGTCCGATCATAGGAACATGGTGACTTTGGTATCAGGATTTTCCCTAATTTTTGTGAAAGGAATTGATACTGGCAAAGTTATAGATAGTTGATGGTGATGGACTATTCGCCTGTTTATCAAAATGAACAACTAAGGTAGAAATGATTATTTCTCACTAAGTTCTCATGAACTTACATGAATTATGTTTTCTACTTCAGGATGAATATGAAGTTGCGCCTGGAGGAATGATGCCAGGACTACGCCAAAGGAGCGGCGTATCATATTATTATGCATACAAAGCAAGCTTTAATGGGGTGATAGAGTCTGTTTGGCACATAGAAGCCCTTAAATCAGGATAATTTTGTAAGAGCATGACATCATTTCAGTAATACTTGTAATCAAATTCCCTATGTAATATAACTGAAATTGTTTAATGTTTATACTTATGTATTGTATTATGAAGTCTTGTAATTAAGTAGTTAAAATCAATTGTAATTTGTGTAAGTAGAGTTAAATTTCATCTACATTAGAGTGGTAACACCCAGGATTCAAACCTAGTTCATCAGATTGAGTTTGGGCTGTTACAGGGTTGGTATTAGAGCCTAATTTAGATAGTTCTTGGACCACAAAGGTGAAGAGGCCCTGTATGCATAATACGCCAAACCTGGTAGAGTTCCTTACATATGTTGAAGTTATCTTATCTTGAGATTAACGTACTAGTAATGGTTTAATGAAATTAAATAATGATGAAATAAAAAGAAAAAGAAAGAGTAAGGATCGATCCATTAATACAAACAAAAAAGGGATATTACATGATTGGAAGAAAATGAAATGAAAGATAAAATAAAAATGAAGCACTTAGTCTTCCCCCTTGGTGTAATACTCAGTGGAATTGATGGGGACCTTATTTGTTGTGGGGACATCCTCTATATGTTCCACTTCCCATGGAGTTTGCTTTAAGTCATTGGACTCCTCTGGACTCTCTTCGCCCTCCATATCATGCTAGGTAAGAATGAAGAAACCAGCTATTTGTCTACATTTTAATTGGAATTCTTTCCACTACTTACCCTTGGGGTTAGAAACATTGAAGCCCAATGAAACTATGGAAATCTCTTTGAGGAAGTCGAAGTCTACCTAACTCAAGTGCAAAGGACAAGTGACCACTTGGGTGTGGATGTAACACCCCATACCCAGTTCGATTGCTGGACCCGAGCTACGAGATGGTACGAATAAATACGGAACAATCACATGCAATTTAAAAAATTTAATGACTATATAAATATACACATTAATTATAAAAAAGAAGAAAATGAGACTAAATCAAGCTTTAATGTAACACCACTAACCCGTATCCGTCGCCAGAATAGGTTTTCTGAGCATTACTAGAACTTTTGGAATATTTTTAGATATATCATGTAAATTACTACTCATTTACCGAAATCATTCATAACCTCCCTTAGTAGGGCCCTCGAGGCCCAAAACATGCATTAGAATCGATTCGGGACAAAATCGGGATCTCTTGGAATTTTTCGCAAATCCCAAAATTTTTTTCACTATTAAGAGCCATACGCTTGTGTGGTGTGGGACATGCCAGTGTGGTCAGGCCGTGTGGAGTCACACGCCCGTGTCCCAAACCCGTGTAACTGTAACACCCCTTACCCGTGTCCGATGCCAGGACAGGGTTCGAGGCATTACCAAGCTTAAACACACTTACACATACAATTTCGAATCGTAAAATTTACGTCCAATTTAAAACCTTTCAAACATATTCATAACGTCCCTATTGCGGGCTGATAAACGATAAATTATACATATTTTTACCTTATGCTTAGCTTAATTTCTGGATGAATTATCATTGAATTTGTGGAAATTGGTGCTCTTAATACTTCTATTTCATGTTTTATACTCAGGAGAGCACAAGGAAGAGAAAAGAACGAAAAACGGGCCGAAAATGGAGAAAATGGGCCAAAGTGTAAAAACAACACGGCCTAAGGATTCACTACACGGCCGTGTCCCACGATCGTGCCACATAAAGTCCAACACGGCCCAGCCCCGGCAAGCACGGCCAGACTACACGGCCGTGCCACCATCAACAGGCCCACACACGGCCTCTTGTCGATCCACATAGGCGTGGCCCACGGGCGTGTACCTGTTGTGAGATAGTTTAGTTTCACTAGGAAAAGGATACTTAGGGGCTAAGAAAGGCATTCCAAAACTCTATATAAAGACCCTAGGAGGCAACTTCAAGGGTGTGCTTATTTCCTGCTAAGGGGAGACTTTTCTCTCCCTAAAAGCATACTCTTTCTCCACAAAGGAGCGCCTTATTTCTGCCAACACAAAGAGTGGAAGTAAGGGATTACTCCAAGGGAAGCTGATTGATTCATCCCAGAAGCTGAATTCTACATCAAGACAGAGGATCTCTCTAAATTCCTTCAGGGGTTTTTGGGTTCTTTATGTTTTGTTATCTTATTTCTTCTGAGATGTCTTCTTTATTAATTATGAACTAATTCCCCCAAATACTTGAGGGGGATGAAACCTAAGACAGATCTTGTTATTATTTTATCTTGAGTTATATGATAAATACTTGAATTGTTCTTAATTATGTGTTCTTAATTCTTGTTTTAATAATCCTAGGTATTAATCCAAGAATTTGACGTGCTTATGCAGAGGAGCAAAAGTCTCTGTTTAAGAGTAGATCTAGCATAATTAAGCAGAGTTGCATGCAATCCTAGACATAGGGCAACATAAATCTGCCGGATTAGGGTCAAACCTAATAAAGGGATCCATAGATCGAGTTAATGCAAGACTAGGGGTTTTAACTAGAAAGAGATTTCAGTTAATCAACCTAGGATTAGTTGTTCTTATCCTAGACAGAGGTATTAACATAAGTTAGGGATCTCTACAGATTAAGTCAAGTGAATAAATCATCTAGCTCAAGAATTGATAACAGTGAAGTCTAGGAGGATTCTCCCTTAAGTATTGTCCAATCAATCAGTCTTTCCCAAAGAACTTTTCCCCACTTTACTTTTTGTGCATTCTTAGTTTAATTTTAGAATTAGTTTAAGTCTTCATAAAAACCTCTTTTATTTTTAGGCTAGATAATAGAAAGAAAGTTAGTACTAGTACTTTTGGTTCCCTTGGATACGATAACTTGGTCTTGCCGCTAAACTATACTACTGTTCGATAGGTGTGCTTGCCTTAAAAATCATGATATTAGTTAGTTTTTGGTACAATCATTATTATAAATTTTATTACTTCATATCACGCATATCACGGGCGTACGAAGCCCTAAATATGCATTTGAGGTGGTTAGGGACTAAACGAAGAGCTTTTAAAACTTTTACAATACCTAGGAAAATTTTCATGTTTTGGAGAGTCATACGCCCATGGGGGTAGGCCGTGTGGTCACACACGCCCGTGTGGCTCAGGACACACCCATGACCTCCACTTGTGTAACTCTCTGTTTATGACGTCATTATCCATTTATGGTAGCATGGCCAAGTCACACGTCCGTGTACTAGGCCGTGTGGTGAATTTAATTTTCACATCTAATGTGAAGACTTCACACGGCCGGGGCAGACGCCCATGTCTTAAGGTCGTGTCCTTCACACGGCCATATCTCTACCCGTGTGTTTACTACTGGACATTATGTTTTGCAAAATTAGGGTGCAGGGGACATACAGCCTATTCACACGCCCATGGGGCTGACCGTGTGTCGCACACAGCCTAGATAGACACCCATGTGTCTACCCGTGCAGACAACTCTAAGGCTATTTCCCAAGCCATTTGCCACCCACAACTTCACATACACACTAAACATTTCATTAGAAATTAGCATGGCACTAAATGGCAATGAAACATCCACAAACATGGCTTGAACATGACATTCACTCAACATCAAGGCATTAACTCATACATACACATATAAATAGGTTTACAACTCATTTAGCCAATATATGCCAACTTATGTGGATATACACCAAATCAAATCCTTAATCATTACAAGCCAATTCACTTGGCCATATCAAAATAACACATACACAAATGACTAAGCCCCTATACATGCCATAGACTCAAAGGTTTACATTCATTTACCCAACATGATAGCTTGATAGTGTGATAGCATCTCCGACGATCTCCAGCCTGAGCTAGCGTACCATCTTATAAGATATGGGAAAGCAAAGGGGGTAAGCTATAGAGCTTAGTAGGTTTATATGCAAATAATGGACATCTTACGATTTATTATCCCAAGATCAACAATATAACCACAAGATAATGTCACTTATTAAATCACATTGTCAATTCTATTAATTTGTAATCATAATTTAATGTATCTTATCATTTATCTAGCAATCAAAAACTCTCCGTTTTTAATAAAATACCACAATTTGTGCGATTAGACATGCTACATCATAATTCAGTTTGGCTCGAATATATCGTATATTGCATACCTCACAAACATGGACCAACAAACACAAATCTTATCTCATTTTCATCATTTTTACACACTTTACAATTCATTAATACAATAAAACTTGCACCAATATTATTATCCTCATACTCATCACTTAATCTTTATCTTATCGAAAGTTTACCACATACCGATCTCGTTCCTCATGAGGTTCATATACATACCTGTACCGATTCGCAATGGAGCCATATACACTTTCATATCTTTAAGTTATCCCGTTGAACTCATCAGAATATTAACCGATACATGAAAGGTTTGCACATAAGTGCCACATAAATGTATCTAAAGCTACCACTTGTCACTTATCACTTAAGAGCTCACTTTCGAGCTAATCACAAGTCTGCTCACACAAGCTGACAGTCGTGACGTAACTACACAGTGCTGCTCACACAAGCTAATAGGTATCCACAACACAAGCCGGATTACCTAGCCTCTGGTAGGACGTATTAGACCAGCACCCGGATCATTTAATCATTTAAAGACTTAGATTCCTAGTGACATGTCACTTGTATCCTATTCGATTCCTTAGGTTCAACTGAGATTTTCCACTCACATTTATCACTTATCGAACTTTATTAATTTCACTTGAAATATCATTTACACAATTGATACAATATATATAACATGTAAACATAGATTA
This sequence comes from Gossypium stocksii, assembly GCA_020496765.1. NCBI lineage: Eukaryota > Viridiplantae > Streptophyta > Magnoliopsida > Malvales > Malvaceae > Gossypium > Gossypium stocksii. The sequence continues at coordinate 42,067,184 of CM035623.1, forward strand.
ATGATACATTACTTACATACAAACTTACCTCGATGCAAAATAGCGAGAAAAAGACCTAACCGTCGAATACTCGTTTTTCCCTCATTCTAGTGTCGAACCTTGTTTTTCGTGATCTATAATATCACATTTAGCTCACTTATTAGTCGCATTATTCAATGTGACCTAAAACTCATATTATGGAAAAATTACATTTTTGCCCCTATGCCTGTAAAATGAAATTTATTCAATTTCTTTAGCATACAAGCCTAGCCGAACCATTTTCATAACTATAAAAGCCCACAATTTCCACTAAATAATAGTTTTATCACAAATTTTATAAATTTTACAAATTAGTCCTTTTGGACGTTTTCGCCGAAAATTACGTAGTAAAAGTCGTTTATTACACAACTAACATTCATTTCTATCATTAGACATCAAAATACATGCATGTCATTCATGGGTAAAGTTTTAAACATGAACTTTAGCTCAAATTAATGGTAGAAATAGAGAGATCGTGTTATGAGGGTTTCAAAAACGTAAGAAACATTAAAAATGAGGCAAAGATGGACTTACTATTGAGCTTGGAAGCTTGAAAGCCCTAACCATGGCTTCCCCCTTGCTACATTTGGCCAAGCAAGAAGATGGACAAGGGTTTTTAGCTTTTTTATCTTTTAGTCATTTAATTACCAATTTACCAAAATGCCCTTTTTACTCTTCTTTAAAATTTTATCCTTCCATGTCCATTTTTGTCCATTATGACATAAAATAGTCTAATTACTATATAAGGACCTCTAATTTAAGAACTCATTTCAATTAAATTCCTTTAGCAATTAAAACATTCATTTTGCAACTTTTGAAATTTAGTCTTACAAATCAAATTGGACACTTTATCACTAAAATTTCTTAACCAAATTTTCACACATGCATTCAATCGTATAATAAACCTCAAAACTTTATCGTTATAGATTTTTCTACTTTAGATTCATGGTTCTGAAACCACTATTCCGTTTAAGCCCTAATTCGGGCTATTTTAGTAACTCTCTGACTTGTAACTCATGAACAAATTGATGTCACACAGCCAACTTACACGCACGTGTGCTAGGCCATGTGTTTAATTTGAATTTTTGAAAAATAGGTGCAGAATTCACACGGCCAAGGGACACGCACGTGTTCTAGGCCGTTTGCGTCACACGTGTAACACCCCAAACTCGACCTAGACGTTATGGCTGAATCTGGCAATGTCACATGACAAGGGGTTTGAGAACTACGTCATCGTCGTGTTAAAATCATTTTCGACTCGTCTATCTTTAACTCTTACTATCCTTGGAACCATTTCCTAGTTAATTCAATTTGTGAAAATTTAACTGGTTGCGATAGCTCTCAAAATCATTTGTATTAAGAAAAATCGAGACAATTAATTAAATCCATTCATTTTAGGAAAACCTCTTTGTTTTAATAAAGAAAAATCAAATTTCCCACATCTAGCAGTTTTAAATCCATAAAATAATTAAATGGTTAAAAACCCAAATTAAGCAAAAAGTCCCCAAAAGTCCACAATTAAAAACAAATTAAACCGATAAGAAAATCATAATCAAATGTAATAAATAAAACCATGTGGTCCAGAAAACTGTGGTCACCATTGAGTCCTCCGCTGCACCGATCTGTCTAGGTCTGGGGATTACCTATACAGATAAACAGTAAGTCACAGAAATAATCAAGCACAGTCTGGGCCTAAGCCTCTTTTCAATAACAGTAACAGTTTGGGCCTTAGCCCATTTCAGTTCCAGTATCAGATATGCATTAGGGCCGTAGCCCATCATAGTAACAGTCATGTATGCAATATCACACAGCGAAATCCTACCCACTAGCCTCTAATGCACCATCTCTGTCTATCCCTGCACTTACTGTGGGGTTCATCCCTACACTTACAGTAGTACCGAATGCGACATTTATCAGTAGCGCAGCTGAGTTGCCAGTCAATGGGCTTAAGAGCCTGTCAGTATGTAATGCAGCTGTGCTGCCAGTCAGTAGGCTTAAAGCATTTCAGTACACTTCCTCCAATATCATCATCCCAACCCTATGCAATACAATATACAATATGTGATATGCTATGTTCATGACTAACAGTACATACATTCAAATCAGTACACATTCATAATAATTACATGCTTAGTACATTAATCATACAATCAATTTTAGTATTTAGGGGTCTAAGTAGTGATTACTGACCCTACAGTAGGTTCACAGTCGACTTGGGCAACTCGTATAACCTTAGAATACAATTCATTAAAAACAGCCTCACACGTGGGTGTGTGGGCTTATGCAACCCAAATGGCCTTGGACATATGGATCACACGGCCTGGCCGAAAATCCCACACGCTTGTATGGACCCACATGCCCGTGTGGCCCAAAGACCCAATTTAGTCCAGCCCATGTGTCGTACACAACCTGCCTAGCCATCACACAGCTGTGTCCTTCTTGCACAGTCTTGCCTCGTCGATCACACGCCCTTGTCAAGGCATATGGCCTACCACATAGGCGACCACACACCCGTGTGGCATTGATAGTGAGGTTTTCAGCTTTCGCTGAAACCTTATTTTCTGCATAATCGGGAACACACTTGGTTTTAAATGATGCTAAAATGATCGCCGAGCGCTCTAGAACCTATAATCGATCAAATTTTCACTCAATTAATCACTTAATAACCAAACCAATTCAGAACTCGAATCAAAATACTCATCCTTCGAACGATAGAACTTACCCCACACCTCGAATCGATTCGCTTATGAAATAGTACGAGGAGAGCCTTGATCCTAGTGATAAGTTACTGCCGAAACCCAGAATTTAGACTAACGAAAATAAAAATGACATCAGAGAACGATACCAGAGACATTCCACTTACCACACACGTTTGTTTTATGTTGCAAAGATAAGAACGATACGAACACAAAGAACGAATGAAGAAGGGGAATTAAGAAAATAAAAGGGGAAACAAAAGAAAAATTTGGTAGGGGAGAAGATGAGCAAGCCCTTAGAACTGGAGAGGGAGGAAAGAACCGAAATTCACAAAAAGAATTCTAAACAGAACTTTCTGATAACCACCCACTAGTCTCTCAACTACTCAGCATTTAACTTCACTTAAAACTCCTACACGACACACTTAGCAAAAAAATAATTCGCTCGCTCGCGTAGGGATTCAAACTCCAGACCTCCATCATATTTACACGCCAGTTAACCACCGGACCAGTAGGCTTATTCTGTTAACTACTTACCAACAATTGAACTTAAGCCCTTTAAGCAGGGTTAAAGCTTTCTTTAGAAAAATACCAAAATTTTGCCAAGATAAGGCTTGAACTTGGGACCTCACACACACACACCCAGAACACTTTACCACTGAAGTAGACAATAGTTGTGTCACACATACACAAAACCAAAATTTAGAATTTTGGGGTGTTACAACACGGTTAACACACATGCCTGTGTCTCTACCCATGCACTCAATTCTGATAATTTTTTCTCAAAATTGAGGTGTAGGGGACACACTGCCTAACCGCATGCCCATGTTACCAGGCTGTGTGTCACACACGATCTAGACATATGCTTGAATGTTTGCCCATATGGACAAAATAAAGCTATTTCTAGCTCATTTCTCACCTAAAATCACACCCAAGTCCTACACTTGAAACACACATCCAAAACCAACCATTTCAAGCATTCAAATTAAGCAAATTTCATCATTCATTATGGCATACCATTATAACAGCCCGATTTGGGGCCAAGTTGGAACGGTAGTTTCGAGACCACGAATCCAAAGTGGAAAAATTGGTTGTGATAAATTTTAAAGGTTTATAATATGACTGAATACATGTGTGAAAATATCGTTAAGAAATTTTATCGATAGAGGGTCCAATTAGACTAGAAGGACTAAATTGCAAAATGTGCAGAATATGTGTTTTACAAGCATTGGGTGCTTAATTGAAATGAATTTGAAAATGTGGGGTCATTATTTAGTAATTAGACCATTATATGTCATGACGGACAAAAATGGACATGGAAATGTAAAATTTTAAAGAAAGGCCTTAAGGGCATTTTGGTTATTTGGTTAATAAAATAATAAAAAGGGAAAATTCAAGTCAAAATTGGTGTACATCTTCTCTCCTTGGCCAAAATTCTCAAGGAAAGCCATAGCTAGGGTTTGGCCAACTTTCAAGCTTAATAATAAGTGCATCCTAGCCCCATTTTTAATGCTCTTTACATTTTTAAAGTCATTATTGCCCGATTTACCTATTTCTACCATTAATTTGAGCTAGGGTTCATGTTTAAAAATTTACCCATGTATGATATGCATGCATTTTGATGTCTAATGGTAGAAAATGAATGTTAGTTGTGTAAGAAACGACTTTTACTAAGTGATTTTAGGTGAAAACGTCCAAAAGGACCTATTTGTAAAAGTCATAAAATAGGTGGTAAAAATCTGATTTGAAAGAAAATGTGGGCTGTTATAAGCATGAGATAGGTTTGGCTAGGCTTGGGTTTTGAGAAAAATGAATACATTTCATTTTACAAGCTTAGGGACTAAAGTGTAAATAAGTGAAAAGTTAAGGGAAAAAAGTAAATTTGCCTTAATATGATTTTTGGGTCAAATTGAATAATGTGAGTAATAAACAAGCAAAATGTGTCATTATAGATCAAGAAAGACGAGGAATTGACTTAGATCTAGGAAAGGGCAAAGTTGTGGACTAAATCGCAAAATTTGCTCTTTTTGTATCGAGGTAACTTTGTATGTGAATAATGTGTTGATATATTTGTGTTTTGAATGCTTTAATATTGTATGCATTGTGGATAACTATCTAAATGAGTATATCGACCAAGTAGCGATAAGTGAGAAAATCCCGATTGAACCTTAGGAATCAAATAGGATACAAGTGACATGTCACTATGAAACCAAGTGTTTAAGTGATTGAGTGATCCGAGTGCTAGTCTAGTATGTCCTACCAGTGGCTAGGTAATCCGACATGTGTTGCGGATACCTGTCAGCTTGTGTGAGTAGCACTATGTAGCTACGTCACGACCGTCAGCTTGTGTGAGTAGGCCCGTGATTAGCTCAAGAGTGAGCTCTTAATTGATAAGTGATAAGTAATAAGTGGTAGCTTTGGCTACAAATAAGTGTGACACTTATGTGCAAAACTTCCAAGTATCCTTTAGTATTCCAAGTTGTTCAACGGGTAGTTAAATGATATGGCATAGTGTGAAAGCAAGTGGAAATGGTTGTGTTATGAGCTGATGCAGGTATGAGTGTGAAATTTGTAAGCAATGTGATCGATGTGTATATTGTACCTTTGGTAAGGTTGAAATGAGAAAGTTGTGAACATAAATCCTTAGTGTGATTTATACAAATTCTTTCATATTAATTGTATGCTTTATACGTTTGAGACGTCCATTATTTGCATATAGACTTACCAAGCTATGTAGCTTACTCCCTTTCTTTTCTCTTTTCCCTATAGAGTTGTGAAGCTAGCTCGAGGTCCGGAGATCAATGGGGTTCCATACACACTATCAACAATTGATTTGGTATTGTGATTTCAACATTTGAATTATGGCATGTATAGGTGACTTATTCATTTTTTTACGTGTCATAACTGTTTTGGCCAAAAATGTTGGCCTACTAATGTTGATGGTTTATTTTGTAAAAGGCCATTTTGAAATGGCCAATATTAGTTATGTCTAAACTTCACATGTTAATATGGCTACGAAGGTGCAAGCTTGCATGATTAATGTGTGTATGTGTGATGAATGTAGTATGTATTTGATGTGTGGATGTCTTAATTTATGAATATTTGGTTGTATAAGTATGCCCTGTTATGTATTGTTGAAATTGGTATGAATGTGTTTACATTTCAGGATGCCAAATGGCTTGGTAAATAGCCTTATTTTTGTCCACACGGGTAGACACATGAGCGTGTGTCTAGGCCATTTGTGACACACGGTCAGCCCCATGGGCGTGTGAATAGGCCATGTGTCCCCTGCACCTTAATTTTGCAATATAGATTGTCCAGTAGTAAATAGGCGGGTAGAGACATGGCCGTGTGTCTCAACCGTGTGAAGGACACGGCCTTAGGACATAGGCTTGTGCCCAGGTTGTGTGAAATCTGCACCTTAAATGTCAAAATTAAATTCATCACACGGCCTAGCACACGAGCGTGTGACTTGGCCGTGTAACCCAAAATTGTTGATGATGTCATAAATATAATATGCACCGTTTTTCATAGGGGTTGGGACGTGGGCATGTGTGACCACACGGCCTGCCCACACAGGCATGTCCCAAGTCACACGGGCGTGTGACATTATTTTGATGAAAAATTTTCTAAGTGTTCCAAAGCTCTCGGTTAAGTCCTAAATTGCTTCCAAAGTATGTTTTGGGCCTCGTAGGCTCTTTTTAGGGACTATATGAAAGAATGTGAAAAGTTTTAAAATTTGGGTGGAAACTTATTGCTCGAAATTGTATAAGTGCCTATGTTTAAGTCCGGTAATGCCTCGTACCTTGTTCCGGCTTGGATACGGGTAAGGGCTGTTACAACTATTACATGCATGTGTGTTTATAACTTACCTTGATTTAACTTAGGTATTAACTATACTTGATCTCATATACTTAACATATATTTAGCTACCATAGCATGACATTACTAGTATATCAAATCAACCATTTCTAGCCATTCCAATGGCTAGATTACAAACATCATTAGCAAGCCACTAATGGTAAAGTTGTCCTATACATGCCATTATACCAAAAGGATTCAACTATATATACCCAAAATAAGCTAGTTCATAGTGTGACGATGCTCCAGCGATCTTCCAACCTTCGCTAGCTTCCGAGCACTATAAAACAGGGAAAATAAAATGGAGTAAGCATTACATGCTTAGCAAGTTTGTATAATGAAAAACTATACTTACCAATCCCATTTATTAAATCTAAGCATATAATATCATATTTTCCATCCATTAGCAAACTTCCTAAACACATGCATTTAATCAAACATGTTAGTCACCAAAATCACCAAATTAGTCAAGCAAACAAAGATGAGCTCATCATGCAATACTCTTTCAAGTCATTACCATTTCATCTATTTTTCTCATAACATTTCAAAAGTTGTGTCCGTTGAATCATTGAAATTTCGATGAATACTCAAGTGGTACACTCGAGGTGTACGATTTAATAACCCGTCAATTCTTTTTCAAGAGTACCCATTAGGGCATTTAATCAAGGAAACACTCTCAAGCCACATATCATATAATAATATTACCAGTCCAGGCTAAATCCTTTATATATCGTATGCTCTAAAAAGCTTAACTAGGGTTACCAATTTAGGCTAAACCCTTGTCGTTACGTATACTAGGGAGGTATTATATTAGGATTACCCGTCCGATCTAAATACTTTCTATAATGAGGTTAATAGGATTACTCGTCCGAGCTAAATCCGGTCCGCAACAAATGCAGAACCTCATTCATTTCGGAAAAGCACATATACTCATCAAAATTCAATATTCAATCGGGACCTAACCCTTTTTCACCATTTTCAAGCATGCATTAATTTCTCATATTGTAATATCCAAGTAATTCACACAAACGATAATCACATTTAAACAATCACAACATTTGTTTTAACATAATTATATGCCTTAGTAAGTTACATGAACTTACCTCGACACTTGTTCGCGTATAAGATCTACTAATTCGAAACCTTTTCTTTTCCTCGATCTATCCTCGATCTAACCTCAAATTTGAGTTGTTCAGATCTATATAGATAACATTAATCGTCAATTTCACACATTTCATACTTATTAGGATTCAATCTACGTCCTAAGAAAAATTACCATTTTGCCCCTAACTTTTGCATAAATTCCAATTTCGTCTCTAGGCTTGGAAAATAAAACTTGTGCAATTTACTCCTTATTCCAAGCCTAACCAAAATTTCAAAGTAAAATTTACAGTACATATTTTCTATAAATTTTAGAATTTTCATCAATTTTCATAACTTTACATTTTAGTCTCTAAACCATGTTTTCACTAAAAATCACTTTGTGAAAGTTGTTTATCTATCAACAACCTTTCATTTTCTACCATAAATTTTTAACTTTCAGCATATACATCCATGAACCATTTTCCATACTTTGATAACTTTTCAAATTAATCCTCTAAATAGATAAATTAAGCTATCTCGATTTCAAAAATATCAAAATTACTAAAAACGGGACAAGGAAACTTACCCAATTAGGCGTTGAGAGTTTCTTCTCTCTCTCTCCTAGGGTTTCAATATAATTTTGGGGTTGAAGATGACAAAAATAAGATGATATTTCTTTTATCATCTTTTTAATTAATTAATTATTTCAATTTCCAATTAAGTCCTTGCCTTTTTCCTAAATTTTCATGGATGATTCAACAAAGATATTTTCCATTTTATAATTGATGGTCTGATTACCATATAAGGACCTCTAGTTTTGAATTCCATAGCTATTTAATCCTTATAGCTACTAGAATTCTACTTTCTCATTTGATGCGATTTGGTCCTTCTCGTAATTAAACACAAAATTGGTATAATTTTCTTATAAAAAATTTCACATTACATTTCTAACCTAATACGAACCATGTAATAAAATAAAATAAATTTTATTTTTGGATCGGATTTGTGGTTCCAAAACCACTATTCCAATCTCATTGAAATTGGGTTGTTACATTTAAAATATGATAGATTGGATTTGGGCATGAAAAAAAGGACTAAATTGTAAAATTTTCAAAACTTTAAACTAAGTATCGATACCAAGGAAATAAATATTGGTAAAAGTATCGATATCGACATCGATACCGGTACCATTTTGGCTTTCTGTAATTTGAAAACACTGTTCATCAGGTCAAGTATCGATACATTAGTCCCTGGTACTAATACTTTTTATCTAAATGGTCAAAAATCACCAGTGTAAAAATTTCTTTTCATGCCAAAACCTATATCTTAAATTACAGATACAAATAGATACACATTTGACCTACATAAAACTCCCCCAACCCATTACAAATAACTAAATATGCAATTAGGTACCATTATCGTAAGACTAACCAATATGCCAATTGGTACCATCACAAACAAATTCAAACCATAACTCAATTATACATACAAACATGTATCATCATAGTACAATTTACCTTGTACATAATCAAAACTTACCATATCATTAAAACAATTTAATGTAATGAATGCATACACCATGACTATCAACTAGTACATTTACCATACATTTCACCCAAGATTACCACTTCCTAACCATTTCATGATCTAAAATCAAGCTTACCATCACACACTTACTATCATCATTTACCCTTTATACATACCATAGTAATCATTAAATTTAACCTTATACATGACAACCATTATACCAAATTACAACTTGAACTTGTATATTTATACCATCAACACAAATTAGCCCATGTACATAACATATAACCATCTAATACACAAACCACAATCAAGAACCAAAGTACCAACATTCAAGATTGACCAACAACAATTTGCCTATATACATGCCACAAAATCGAATTTTAGACGATAGAAATACTACTAAATCAATACTGGGATAGTGTGAGCTTCTCTACAATCCGCCTAACACGTTCTGCAAGTTGACACTACAGAGAAATAGAAAACAAGAGCGTCAACATCACAATTGCCTAGTAAGTTCATAGGTAATAAAATTGAATACTTTGCCTCAAGTTATAATTGTATACTATATGTTACTTAGCTTGATAAAATTTATGTATCATGAAAAATCACATATAAAAAAGGTGAGTTCAACATCTCATTATCATTAATAAAACCAACAATCATTTAATAAATTCTCTATCTAAATCATATCATACCGCTTATTTACGCATAATACGTCGCATCAGAAATTAACATCAAACATTATTTTTCATTTCATAATGTGAATTCTCAACCAATTTCATATTAATGGTATAAATTTCAATCTCAGTTCATATCAGTTCATCTTTATACCAAATGTATGTATATATAACAATTGCTAATTTAACGTGAATTATTATTTCGTTTCATAATACGAATTACGAATCACAACTCATTTCATTATTTCGTATACCATTTCACGTCATCTGTCATTTTAAATATCAAATATTTATTTTTTTGCCATTTATTTCCCTATTAACTCAACTTGGACTTGGACAGATACATGGATCCAACCAACATACCAATTTGGCAGTTAGTTCCTCATCAGATAAATACGAAGCAAGTAATTGTGCCCAGTGCTAAAAATAAATTGACACCTAGTGTCTAATCGTGTAACACCCCTTACCCATATCTGACGTCGGAACAGGATATGAGGCATTACCTCACTAAAATGCATGCAAAATTCTCAACCTTAAACAACCAAAGTATGTCCGAAATTAAAAGTTTTTCAAACAACGTCTGACGGACCTAAATAAAGGCCTACAAGGCCAAACACATGGTTTAGAAACGAATCAAAACCATTTTGGGCACTTAGAAATCTTTCAAAAAATTCCTCTATAAACAGGGCACATGCCCGTGTGGAGGGGCTACACGCCTGTGTGGCCTCTAGACATGGCCATGTTGATAGCCCATGCACCTCACACGGCCTAAGCAATCGAGGGACACGCCCATGTCCCTCACTCGTTCGGGTTTATTTTCTAACATTTAACCTACACGGGATTTCACACGGCCTGACACACGCTCGTGTGCCCAGCCTGTGTCCCTCACACGGCCATTACACGCTCGTGTTGTGGACCTTGTGTAAAAACTTGGGTATTCTTTTTCTAACATAAGCAATCACACGGCCGTGGCACACGCTCGTGTCTTGGCTGTGCCTCTCAAACGGTTGAGACACACAACCGTGTCTCATGCCCGTGTGCAACACTAATGGGCATTTAATTCTATTCATGTAAGGCGCAGGGGACACACGGTCTAGTCACACGCCCATGGATTGGCCATGTGTCAAACACGGCCTTGGCACACGCCCGTGTGCCTACCTATGTGGACAAAAGTAGGCTATTTGCCAAGCCTTTTTGCCACCCTGGAACAACACTAATTACAAGGACAGCATATCAATACTTTCATACATAACCAATAGCCATAAGTTGGCGTCGCAACCTAGTCACATATAACAATCTGTCTACACTTCACAAGATGTGCATGCACTAATAATCTAATCAACCATTACCAGTTCCATGAACTTATTCTCATTTCATTAAAGGTAACTGCAACAATTATTTTAACGAATTCCAATGACCATTTACAAAATGAGCTTCATAAATAAATGGCCAACACAATTGGCCAACTAAAGTATCAAATGCCAACATGACTAAAAGACCTATACATGCCATTATCCAAAAATATAAAATAAGACTATACCAAGTGCTTCGATTGATAATGTGAACGATGCCTTCGACGTCTCTTGGATCCTTGAATTGCTTAGGCGACACTACAAGGAAAAATGGAAAGGAGAGCGGATAAGCATGAAGCTAAGTAAGTAGAATGCAAATATTAACAACTGAATATCGCAAACTAACATCCATAGAATCCTTACATAACATGAATGGCTAGGAAAACCACTTACTTATAATATTTTCCTTACTAATCATACAATATATGATTGAGCTCATATCTTATACAAGATATAAATATACATAGGTACCTGTACCACTCACAACAAGGTTATCACTTCTTTTACATAAATATTCAACTATAAAAACTTTTCCCATGGAACTCAGTGGAATAGAAGAGGATACTCGATGGCATCAAACATGGGCTTACAATGGAATTAAACTCATCGCAATGCCATGTCCCTGACATGGGCTTACAATGGCATTAAACTCGTCGCCAATGCCATGACCTCAACATGGACTTACAATGGCATTAAACTCATCGCTAATGCCACATCCTTGACATGGGCTTACAATGGCATTAAGCTTATTACCAATGCCATGTCCTCAACTTGGGGCTACAATGGCATTAAACTCATCTTCTCTAGTCATTCAGCCCAATTATCCAATCTATCCTAACGGTTCTATGTAACGCCCTAAAATTCTAGTCTTTCTTGAATTATTGTTCATCTAGTAAAATGTTTGAACTCTGGTGTTTGGTTGTGAAATTCGTGTTTTGAGAATGTTATTGGGCCTATGGAAGGCCCAAGTGTTGGTTAAAAACTCGGGAAAATTTTTAAATTTTTCATTAGGGAGATAGGGGACTTTTGGAAGTAGGGGTCTTAAATAAATTTGGCTAAAATGAAGCACAAGGGAGCTCCTGGTAAAAATGGTTGTGTGACGCCACTTAGGAGCTACAAAAGTGGCGCCTAAATGAATGGGAAGGCCAAGGTTCAAGTCCCAGGTTATGCAAGGAAGGCGTTATTTTTATGCAAGGAGCAGGCAGGAATTTGAAGTAGGATAAAACTCTACTTGAGGAGTGTTTGAATCGGTCATGAGAGGATATTGTGGAGTGAATCAAGGAGCGGATTAAGGTGTTTTTGAATTTGAAGTAAGGTGGCCGGCCAAGAGGACTCTTTGTGGTACATTTTCGGCAAGTAGGTGCTAGAAGTGCCGATTTTTATCTTAGGTTAGTGAATCCTTTCTTTTGTTCGTTTGACATAGCATATTAGGTTCGTTTTGCCATTTTGTCCTTCTTTTTGTTCTAGTAGCCGAACCCTAATACACCCCATTGCCAAATCCTCTTTTCTTTTCATTTGCCGAACATAGATCTTCCAAAACACCATCTTGTGCCGTTCTTCTTCTGTTAAATCGATTGCTCATTTCTTTCCCTCTCAAATCTCTTTTCTTATTTTCTTCTTTTCCATTTTCTTCTTCTATCATCCATATATCTTCTTCTGACGTTATTCTCTGGTTGATAGTCACAAAAAGCCGAAAGCAAACACTTCATTGCCGATTATCCCCTTGACCGAAACCTTGTGGTTCTATTGCCGATTTATCATCTGTAACAGCCCTATTCCGACCCTAGTCGGGAAGTGGTTTCGAAATCACTAAACCGAGTCAAAATAATAATAATAATAATAATATGTATAAGTGCCATATCTTGTGCTTAAAATACTTGAATTAGCATGTGTGATCAATTAATTTGATAACTTGATTTTCCTTTGTATGCCTATTTTATTAAATTGGACTTGATTGTGAAAATTAGAAAATAAGGTAGTCAAATACTATAGTGGCCGAATGGTGAAATTTAAATTGTATGGCATTTGCATGGTTATTAAACCATTTCTATGTTGTGCACGGTAATGAGTGATAAGTGAAGCCATTATATGTATTTTTATATTATAAAAATATAAAGTTATAATTATGTTGCATAATAAAATATATTATTATAAGTGAGTGGGAGATAAAAACAAAGTTGCTATGTTATTTTCTCTCACTCTTTAGCCGAATCACTTAAGAAACAAATAAGGAAGAAAAGAAAATTTAGAAGCAAGGACATTCGGCTAGCTTGTGTGCAAAATTGAGGTAAGAATTGAAGTTTATTTCTTTGAATTTTTATGAAATTGAGATGCATGTTAAGTAGTGGTCAAAGCCCATGTAAAATTTCTAGAATTTGTGTTCACTCATGCTTTCGGTTATGAAATAAAAGTATGGATTGGTTGTGGATTTCATACTCTAATTAGTGATTGGTAAATGAGAATTGAATTATGTGTTCAATGTGGAATTTAATTGCCGAATAATGAATATGAGCCTTACATTGGGTAAGATATTGTTAAATGGTGAGATTAGAAGCATAAGGTGACAAATGAAACATTGGATGGGGAAGAAGTGTTTGTGATTTTACCTAATAAGATTTGATCTTGTGATGAATGGAAATTTAAAATTTGCCATATAGTAGGAACTGCCGAATGAGAAATTAGGCAAAGGTTAAGGTAATGTTTGTATTTATATCAATGATTTAAGTTTAATGTTTTAAATAATGAAGTATTTGGCCATTAGATAATTGGAGTCTTAAGGGTAAATGTGTATTCGGTTATGGTGGACTAATGAGAAATTTTGTTTAAGATGGGAAATGAATGTTTAATTTCAAAAGGTGATATACGGGTATGGTTATTAAATAATAAAATTTATTTTAAGTGATGTAGCTAAGGTTTGAGTGTTAAGCAAATTATTTGGATGGCCGAATGAATTAATCCCAATACAAGATTTAGCTAAAGTGATTAAAAATAGGAATGGACTTAGGAAGGTCTAATGAGCTTTGTGATATCGAAATTCAAGTGAATGTGGAATTGTAAGTCAAATATATGAAAGTTATGTTTTGGATGGTCTAAATTGTTAAAGGAGCATTCGGTTTTGGTCTATTGTAATGTGCTTTGTGCAAAAGTATGGGTAGTTAGTTATATTGAAATGAATAGAGATGTATATGCCGAATGTATGTATGTTTAAGTAAAAGAAATTTCTGTATACATGTATTCTATTAAAGAATTATTTTATTATTGGCAATGAGTTGATCAAGGGATTAAACTATTTATGTTATTGAATTAAGCTCAAGAACAAAAAGGAGGAGAGTTGGATAAAGGGAAGACCAAGGTGATTGAGTAGCCGGTTGAAGTTATTCCATCCCACATAAGGTAAGTCTATAAGTAATTAAGAGTCTAGCTAATTCATACATGAATGATGCTAATATATGTATGCTTGATTAATGGCTATGTGATAGTAAATACCCTTGGGATTAAGTCAGTTGATGTGTTTAAAGAAAAAAAATGAATTAGTATGGCACTATGTGTGGGGATTTTATATGGCACTATGTGTGCGAAATTTATGTGGCACTATGTGTGCGGATATTTACATGGCACTATGTGTGCGGATTTTATATGGCACTATGGGTGCGGATTTTATACGGCACTATGTGTGCGGATTTCTTTAGCACTATGTGTGCAAATTCGGCTGAAGGTATAACAATTGCATGAAATTGTAGGAAGAAATGGAGCTAATGAATGAGATGAGAAATTATACATGTGAAATCGTATGTGTATTCGTATATGTATTTGTCTTTATATATTTTGTCATTTTTGATTTCCTTGGGGAAAAGATTTTGGCGATTGGTCATATGTAAATTGGATTGAATTGTACTACTTGATTTGTGATGAGATTTATAATCTAAGTGTGATGGGGCATGAATTGGTACGGTTATGAAAATTAATTTGGCACGAAAATGTTTATAATGAGTATATGATTATAGAAGTGAAAAACAAGAAGTAAGTTGAACTTTGAACAATTAAATTAAGAGGCTAAAATTCTATTTTGATAAGATTAAGTTGATTATTAGTATTATATTGCTTATAACTTACTGAGTTATAAACTCATGTGGTGTGATTGCTTGTTTCTTATTTAGATTTTTTTTGGATCCGTGGTGCGCTCGGGACTATCATCAAAGTCATCACACTTACCCTCAACGTTTTGGTGTCTCTTTTGTCTAGTCCTAAGTTACATATTGGCATGTATAGACTTTAAGTTATTTCTCAAATGTTTTAAGGATCTATTTTGTAAACCTGGCTATACGAAGATGGCCTACATATTTAAATTATAGATGGTGGTGATTAGTATAATACATCTCCTCTAATTTAGTAAATTGAGTTACTAAATGGATGGTTATTAATTAAATTAAATAGGTCACTTAAGGTGGAGTTATAAGTTAGATTCATGGGACGTATTTGCTACTTTTATAAATAAGCTAAGTATTATATGATTTGTGAATGGTTAGGTAATCGAATATAATGATTATCCTTTATTAATCTTTGTTCAAAGATATGACTCGTTTCAATTCTTCGAGATATAACAAATTTGTAATTGCTGAAATTATTAGTGGATGTTTGCTTTTCAATTGGTTCTGTACTACCTCGTAACCCCTCCGGCGATCGGTACGGGTTAGGGGTGTTACATCATCAGTCACATAACTCCCTTCTTTCTCTCCTTTTGTCGACATCTCCCATAACTCCTTAGTCGAATCTTCTTGTGTTAAACCTCATTTACTTCTTCAAAGAGAGAAACCGAAACCTCCATACCCTGTGGTGCTCAAAGCCGAACGTTAGATCATCTTTTATCTCTTCTCGTAGTTGCAAGGGGAATCGTTGTATATCGAGGCTAGGTTGGTAAGTATTCGGGAACTTGTCTTTGTTAGATGATCACGTTTTAAGTATAAAGCCGAAACCCCTTTAGGGAAGGCTATCGTTTGGACTAAGGCATTGTGGCCTCTTGTTTTGGTGTTGTGTTAGGGTGAGCAAGAGGACTTTTTGCAAGGACTTGAAGGTTGGCACGGTTGGGCTCATAGACTTAGTCTATTTTTTCGACAAAAAGGTAAAGGCTTTTAGGGACTTCAGTCATGTTAGCCGATTATAGTAATGAGATTTTGGTTTAATGGTTGAAGATTATTAAACTAACATTAAGGTGATTAACGATAGGTTTTTGTTCGTGGATTTCGTCAACTGTTTCAACGGTTAACAGGTGTGTAACTTATCCCAACTGTTAGACTAAAATGGTAAAAGCCGAAAAGGGCGTAGCATTACCGACATCTGGTGTAAGTGACCGAAAATGCATTCGTATGATATGTGAGTGTAACCATTTACTCCATTAGGCTTAACTATGAATTCAGTGCAGGAAGAATTGCAGAAGGTGCAATTCTGAACGTTTTGGTAAGTTGGGCTGCAATGGGCCAAAGATGGGCTCAATGGGCTTCCGAGCCCAAATCGGTAAAATGACTATTAAAGGCTTTCTGGCGACGTGGTTAATGATAACATGGATAAGTTGGTAAGCTAGACCTAAAAACTAGACTTAACGGGCTTGAGATAATAATGGACTTAGTAAGGCCCATTAGGGGTTTTAAGCTAAAAAGGGTAAAACTGGAAACTTAGCCTAAATGGACTTCTGTGGTTATTTAGGGACTGTTAATTTATTGAACCTGTATAAAATTAAAGGAAAATATGTTAAAGGACTGAAATACCCTTAAATATGGAAAATTACCAAAATACCCCTAGGTGTAAAAAGACTATTATACCCCTAGGGTCAATTCTGTATGAAATGTATGATGTTATGTATCTGCATGAGTTAATTATTAATATGAATATATCTGATGCATGAGATGCTATATATTGCATGCTAGTATGATTATCTGTTGCATGGGGTATGGGTTTATGATGGAGGAAGCGTTCTGGCAGCCTCGCTGCAATCTGGTGACTTTGTCACATTATTATCTGGCAGCCTCGCTGCAATCTGGTGGCCTTGCCACAATATTTATATCTGGTGACCTCGTCACAATATCTAGCATCCTCGCTGCAAATATATCTGGCAGCCTCGCTGCAAATGTTATCTGGCAGTCTCACTGCAAATTATATCTGGCAGCCTCGCTGCAAATATCTGTGGTGTGTAGCGGTTGGGTGGGTCGAGTAGTCTCCCCACATGGTGTAAGGCTGGTACGGGGGTGTTATGGATGGATCTGGGTTGGGTTTCTGTTTGCATAATGCTTATATCTGATCTGTTTCTGTTATGGGCCTTTTGGGCTTAACCTGATTCCTGTAATGGGCCAAGGCCCAATTAAATCTGTTTCTGAGGCTTGATCTGTTTTGGCCTATGGTTGAGATAATGTTGCACACTGAGTTGTCAAACTCACCCCTTTTAATTAATCTCTGCAGGTAACCCTCAACCATAGTGGGCTTGGAGCTGCGAGAGATTCGGAGTGGCCACAGCGACTGCAATAAAACTGGTTTTCATTTATGTTTAAGTATTTTAATTTTTATGTTAATTTTTGGGTTTTAATGTGTAATAAGGCCGCTATTAAATTTTCTTTTTGGGTTTTAACTTGCTAAAGGATTTGGTTCGTACTTTATCGAAACTGCTAGATATAGGCTGCGCGGGTTTCCAAAACCTTAATAACGTTTTCAAAATAACGTTTATAAAATTTAAACAATCTTGAATAATGACAACTTAAAGTAGTTTTAACAAGAACTTTTCTCACCTTGCTAGTTTTACAAAATATCACCTATGTCTCAACATGTTTCAAAAGGGTATAAGCGTAGTTTAGGATCATGTGACGCACCAGATCTGGTCATAACGTCCAGACCGGGTTTGGGGTGTTACATTCTACTAGGAAATTACCATTATGACATATCATTCTCGTTTCATAGATACAATCAATATCTCATGTAATATAAATACATAAATGAATATGAAATAGGTAGATTGTAATATTTACACCCCATTTACCTCGGTATACAAAATGTTGCAATTCAATCGGGTTTAATCCGTTAGCTTGGCCTTTCCCCAATCTATGTCCGAATTTCATTGTTCTTGATCTATAATGAATAAAAATTAGCTAATTTAATCACCAAATAAATCTAACCAATCCAAAATTCATAATTTTGCAAAATGACCATTTTGCCCCTAGACTTTGCCAAATGACCATTTTGCCCTTATGCTCAGAAATTGATTTTAATCAAATTTCCTTACTTATCATGCCTATCTAAACCCTTTTTACTCTTATGGAAACTTCAAATTCTCGTCATTTCATGCATTTACTGAGCAATTTATCAACTTTGCACTTTAGTCCAATTTAGGTGTTTTCTATGGACACCCCTTTACCAAAGTTGTTTATTTAGCATCCTACATTCATTTTCTTTCATAAAACTCCAGAAAATAACATATATCCTTTCATGGAAAAACTTTAAACTTTCAACCAAAATGCTAAATACACCCCTCAATAGAAAGCTTATGCCATGAGGGTCTAAAAAATGCGAAAATATTCAAGAAAGGACAAGGAAATCACTTACAATTGAGGGATAAATGTAGCTGAAAATTTAAAGCTCTAAAACCCCCTTTTTGGCTGGTAAAATCGACATGGAGAAGAAGAAAGAAGATGAAGGCATGTAGGCTAGGCCATTAGGTGATTATTTTATCAATTAGTCACCTAAACCTTTTGACTTTTCTTGCCTCCTTGTCACTTTCTTTTCCTTGGCCGGTCATGCTATTTCTAAAGGCCTAATTGCCTTTTAAACACCCCACATCTTAGTTTTCTAGCTAATTTACACAAATTTCTAATAAAATCAAACTTTTCCCTTTTATGCGATTTAGTCCCTTTTCGCAATTAAGCCTTTAATCGCGTAAGTTAATTCATCAAAATTTTCATGCATAGTTATAAAAATACTAAAACACAATAATTTAACACTAAAATAATTTTCTTAAACCTCGGGAAATAATTTTCTTAAACCTCGGGAAGTGATTTCGAAATCACTATTTCCACTAGCCCCTAATTCAGGCTATTACAATTCTCCCCCTTAGGGATTTTCGTCCTAAAAAATCTTACCCGTGAAGAGATTCGGATACTAATCTTTCATGGCCTCCTCAGACTCCTAAGTAGCTTCTTCGACACCATGTCTATGCCACAATACCTTTACTAATGCTATACTTTTGTTTCTCAGTTGCTTAATCTCTCGAGCCAAAATCTTGACCAGTTCTTCACCATAGGTCAAATTGGGTTGGATCTCAACCTCAGTTGGCGTAATCACATGCGAAGGGTCTAAGCGATAGCGACGTAACATAGGTACATGAAAAATGTTGTAGATTTTCTCTATCTTAGGTGGCAAGGCTAATCGATAGGCTACCGGTCCAACTCTCTCGGTTACCTCATAAGGCCCAATAAACCATGGGCTCAATTTTCCTTTCCTACCGAATCGAAGGACTTTCCTCCATGGGGAAACTTTCAAGAACACTTTGTCTCCAGCTTGAAATTCGATTTCTTTCCATTTGAAATCTGCAAAGGATTTTTGCCTATCTGATGCAGCCTTTAAACAACTATGAATCACTTTAATTTTTTCTTTAGTTTCTTTAACTAAGTCAACCCTATGTATTCAATTCTCCTTAACCTCAGACTAATATAAGGGTGTCTGACACTTACACCCATATAAAGCCTCATAAGGCGTCATTCTTAGGCTCGACTGATAGCTGTTGTTGTAGGCAAATTCGACTAGAGGCAAGTATTTTTCCCAACTGCCTTGGAACTCTCAGATACAACACCGTAACATGTCTTCAAGTATCTAGATTACTCTCTCAGATTGGCCATCTATTTGCGGGTGAAAAGTGGTACTGAAATTAAGTTTCGTTCCTAAAGCTCCTTGCAACTTGCCTCAAAACCGCAACATAAATCTTGCATCTCTATCCAAAATAATTGATAGAGGTACTCTGTGAAGTCTCACAATCTCAGAAACGTACAAATCGACTAATTTCTCAAGGGGGTAGTTAGAACACACCGGTATGAAATGAGTCATCTTAGTGAGTTTATCTACCACTACCCAAGTTGCATATTTCTTCTTTGGAGTCATAGGCAATCCCGTCACAGAATCCATAGTGACTCGGTCTCATTTCCACTCAGGAACCATTATAGACTGAAGCAGACCCGATGGCACCTAATGTTCGACCATCACTTGCTGACAAATTAAGCATCTCGAAATGAACTTTGAAATGTCCCTCTTCATACCCAACCACCAATACATTTTCCTCAGGTCATTGTACATGTAACACCCTTAAACCCCTGTCCGTCACCAGAATAGGGTTACAAGGTATTACTCAACAAAGCACAGCTGTCGGACATTCAATTCATATCAGTACGACATTCAAAATCATATGCTTTCAAATTTGTACAGACAAACATAAGATTCGGCATTCTACTGGTTCAAGCTTTAAGATGTCAACTAATAACTCTTTTATTATCATGTTCAATATTATATATGCATATTAGCCATTTAGTAATAAAGCAAATCGACTAAACAATTCATATTTACAAACATTGACTGCACATGGACATTTTATGAATTTACAATTAAGAAAGTGGTCAAGTCGTTTTCGCACGGCCTTCAAATACACACCAAAATCAAACTTGTTCCAAAAACAGGTTTATCTACACATATCATATAACACTCCTTACATGTTAACTATATAGTGTGATGTTATCTCCGGCCCTTCCAACTCGAGCTATTGAACAGACCTATAAGAAATAGGGAAAGAGAACGGGGAGTAAGCTTTACAGCTTAGTAAGTTCATAAGAAAACAATAAGCAACTCGTTAACAAGTTTTATCAATGTTTGCAACAAAATCACAATTTCACTCCAAGCTGTCTTCCTGAGCAATAGTCACTAAATTATTTATAGCTGGAGCTACGAAACTCCAAATCAAGTACCGTAAATTTTTCCTAAAAATTGATTTTTATATCTTCTATCATAAAATTTTCAGAATTTTTGGTTTGACCAATCAATACCAGATTTTTCTTAAAGTTCCCATGTTTCACTGTTTGACTATTCTGGACACTCTTAACTACGAAGCAGATTTATCATTATACAGAATTCAAAATATGTTCTCGCTTATTTCATTTGAAACTAGATTCATTAAGGATTCTAAGCATATTATTTTTATCTTATAACCATTTTTGTACAATTTATAATGATTTTCTAAAGACAGAGCAGGGGATCTCGAAGTCATTTTGGCTCTGTCCCACGCCACATCAAATATCTCATTATCGGCAATTCTTTTGCTTACACAGTTTCTTTTATAAGAAACTAGACTCATTAAGCTTTAATTACATAAATTATTCAGCCTCTAACTCAACTCCAACAATTTATGGTGATTTTCTAAAAACACATTACTGCTGCTGTCCCAAGCAGATTTACTATAAATTTACCCTTTTACACATTCTTTGCATTCATATTATTTAAACATGTATATCATATTGCTCAAGATTGAACTCATGTAACATAGGCATTTAAAATGCTTCACTGTCAACTTTAATTCAATCGAAACGAACTAAATACAATATCATATCCACATTTAATTTCCCATGATCGTAATCATATATAAAAATTATATACTTCCATAAAACATTCTACAAGGACAAAGTGGTTATATATATATAAATATAAACATAGAATCACTTCACATATAAATATAAACATAGAATCACTTCACATATATTTCGCATCCATCATCTAATTCCCTTAATTCACATGAGAATAAATAAGTTATACATACCTGGATAACTTAATTAATGAAAAGAATCCACATGCCGTATTAGCACAAAGTCTCATAATCACAACATCTAAATGCCTTGAAGTAATTCTTTAATTCGACTTTATAGGGTTAATTCAGAGCACTACATTCACATATAATTTCAATGATCATAATCACATGTATAACATATACTTTCATGTACTAAATTCAAATTGGCCGAATATAAATATACACAACCACATTTCATATACTTCTCGTTTCACTTTGTAATTCAATTCACATTATCCTCATATGCATAAACAATTTATACGTACCTGAACAATTTAATCCATCGAATGAATTCCGACGTCGTATGGCACAAATCTCATATTCATAGACTTTTATTATTTCACTGGCACTTAGCCTGCTAGGCTCGTAGCCCGAACATTACACACACACATATATATATATCTGGTACCTCGATTGACATAACAAAAACTCATTAAGATCTCAAATTCTTTCCTTCAAATTCCAAATCTCAATTAAAAATTTCAATCACTTTATAACACTAATCCAAAACTCATCTCATAATACATTCGGAAATTTCATCACCTAATTCATTGAAATACCCTACACATATATTAATTTCAAATACATTCGGCTACCATATTTAGCCATTCCTAATGGAATACACATCCTATTTACCCTTGTTCTTTAGAAATACATATGTCATTCGTATATTTTAAATCTCATATACTCATCATTCCCATTTATATATACATATATTCATTTAACCTTTAATCATATATGTAATCGAACTTAATTACTTAAGAACTTACCTTTTTGTGGGATGAACAACTCTGATCAGCTACTCAACCACTTTCGCTTTCCCCTTGGCCGAACTTGACTCCCTTTGGTCTTGAGCTTTAGTTTAAGCAAATAAAATAATTCAATCATTTTTATCAAATCATCATAGCTCCAATTCTATTAATCTCTCAAAGAAACACTCATAGATGCGGTACTTTCATATCTTTTTAACCAAACCACAACCCCAATAATTAAACCATTATTCATAAGCTCTTATACACTCAAGTGCACTGGCACGCACATTGAAATGGCACTTTGTACATGGTATGAAAATAATCGAATTTACATGCACTTTCATCAAAGGTACCGCATGCTTTACCACTACAATATCAATGTATAAAACCAAATTCCACAAGGCAAATTTTTCCATACATAGACAAACATACTTCTCCTTTCATCATTTTTTTTTCCTTTTAATAACCAATGCACGTATATGCTCATTTATCTAATCTAACTTCATTCCTTACTTCTTTTCATGGCCGAATATTATCTACCCTTTATGTTCTTGTTCTTTCCCACATTTTAACACTTTAAGACTCATATAACCACTAATTCAAAGCTAAAGTCTCAAACAATCAAAAATTTCAACACCACTACTATGGCCGAATATAAATTTTGATATAATATCATGAGTTTCATGCATTCACATCTCCATATACTCAAAAAATCACATAATCTCATCTATCTAACACTCAAACTAACAATTAACATGAATTACTATCATTTAGATTATTTTCCCAAAATTTAACAAGTTGTCGTATGCAACTACATCAAATGTTTCATGAATTTAACTCATGGGCTCATTACATCACACCATTGACAATTAATTTTCGTAAACAATTTAGAAAAAACCACATTACATACCTTTAGTCTAAGGAAAATTTATGGCCGAATGCTTTGGGGTTAAACTTCTTCTTATTTCGACAATGGAGGTGAAAAACAAAATGAACAACTTTGGTTTTTCCTCCTCCACTAACTCATAATATTTTATAATTTCTTAGCCATTATTTTATGCTTAAAATATCATGAAAATTCATAATTGGATAACATATAACCCAAAATTATATTTTGGGTTTGGTTGGCCGGCCATTACTATTTAATTTGGTTAATTTACCATGCAAATCCTCCTATTATAAACTATGCATTAATTTGTCGCCACAAATCTTCCTAGCACATTTTAACTTTTATCACATAAGTCCTTTTTCCATGATTCCATATTCAAATGATAAAATTAAAACATGAAATTTTCACACATGCATTCTCACCAATAATAGACATAGAATATAGCATTAAATTTATCTCGTGACTCGGTTTCGTGGTCTCGAAACCACTTCCCGGCCAAGGTCAAATTAGGGCTGTCAGAACTCTCCTGCCCTTAGGGATTTTCATCCCCGAAAATCTTACCAACGAATAAGATAAGGTAACATTCTCTCATAGAGTTCTCTAGATCCCACATTGTTTCCTCAACTCTGAGCTTATACCATAGTACTTTAACTAACAAAATTTTTTTAATTTAATCATGATAATCACAGAGATCCGCAGAATTGCACACTTACTCACTTACTTTTTATTTTGGTAATAACGCATATGGGTATAACATAATTTAACTCACCGGTATGAACCTGCTAGGTATAGGCTCGAGCCCCACACACTGGTTCAAGGCCTCCTTGACCTAGAGTCTGAATAAACTTGACAGTCGTCAACTTTTTAGGATACTAACCTAGTATACAATTCACCGGTCCCAAACCTGCTAGGCACAAGGCTTCACTACTCAAATATATATATATGGTTCATGACAACACTCATTTAACATCTTGTTAACTTTTATACATATAACTTAGGCAATCTTCCACACACCCATTCCTCAATAAAACACTATCAATAAGAATTTAATGCTATCCTTTACCTTCGGCTATTACAAGTGACTACTGGTATAGTAGCTCAAAGTTTCAATTCTCAATTCAGTAACATATATAAACCAACACAAGATTACATTAACATCTCATATCAATATTCAACTTACTTCTTTCCAAAAAGGAAATCATCATCCACACACCTGATCATTTGGGTTTGTTTAACACAATCAGTCTTAGTTATTATTATCCGTATGAATCAGTCTAGGTCTAAAGCCTAATATAATACACCAGCACGAAGCTTGCTTGACTTTTTAAGTCTGAAATTTCGTCACTGCTTACGCCTGCTAAGTATAACCTGAGTTCACCACTGGCACAAAGCTTGGTTGACTTTCACAGTCCGAAACACATTTACCGGCATTTTTAATTGCCTGCTAGGTAGATACCCTGAATCACGTCACTGGCATACTGCCTGTTAGGTATATAGCCTGAATCAGATATATAAGATAAGCATTTACCCATTCAACAGATGTTTTAAATCGAGTCGTTTAGGAATGTGCAAAAATTCAGATAGAACTTATGCAATGCCGACGTCCCGGACGAGGTCTTACATGATCTCATTTCACACACTTAGTGTCCCAACAGCCGATCTCGCACACCTAGTGCTCAGTTAAAGAACTTACATACACAGTGCCCCTATTCATTCACACACAAAGTGCCCATGTTCATTCGCACACACAGTGCCTCAATGACCGATCTCGTACACATAGTACTCAGTTAAGGGAATTCGCACACACAATGCCTCAATGACCGATCTCGCACACATAGTGCTCGGTTAAAGAACTCGCACACATAGTGCCTCAATGACCGATCTCACACACATAGTGCTCGGTTAAAGAACTCGCACACACAGTGCCTCAATGATAGATCTCGCACACATAGTGCTCGTTAAGGGAATTCGCACACACAGTGCCTCAATGACCGATCTCGCACACATAGTGCTCGGTTAAAGAACTCGCACACACAGTGCCTCTATTCATTCGTTAATACACATCGAAATGACTTAACCAAGTTTATAAAACACTTAACCAAGTTTATAAAACATCATATGTATATAACATTTATCAATCATACTACCATCTGGCCGAATATACGAAATTTCACATAAGTCTTACATCAGATCATCTAATTAGCTTCGAATTCATGTTGTCATGCACATTTTAATATTTTAATTCCCAACTTAAATTCACTTGAAATGAACTAGAATAAAATACCAAATCATATACTTTTAGTTTTCACATATCTCAACCACATTAATAAGGTATTATCTTCGTTCGAACCTACTCATACATCACATAATTTACTTTCATTTTATAATAGCCATTTGGCCATACGATATTTCACATTAGCCATTCGACCTCACCACATATATATATAACTTATCTACATTTCATATTAGTTTATGAACATTCATGCAATTAGCATCAATTGTTTATAATACGAGGCATGTTTGATTACTTAAAACTTACTAAGCCAGAGGCCTGAATAATACAATATGTTAATTAATCTACAAAGTTTCTTACATATTACACCATGTACTTTTAATTTCCACATAACACAAACACATTAATGAAGACTTAGCATCACTCAAACAAAAGCACATATCAAACACCTTATTTCCTTATAACAATTTACAACCGAATCAATAGTCAACTGCCAAATAATATCTAGTAATTCAAACTCGATTGCCGTATATCCCTTCATCTATTTTATCAAACACAACTCACAGAGGTATATCAAAAAATATCAACTAAATTTATTTATTCCTCAATGGAATATGCATAATCATCAATATATAATGATTGTCGAACTTAGTAAATATATCAACCCTTTTTCCTTTGACCTCATCGTGAAATCTTAAGTATCAAAATAATATTATCTATTTCATATATCAACTCCATTAATTTTCACACTCAAAATGTTTCTAATAGCAATTTTAACCAAATTATTGTATTCTATAAATTCATATAATTATAACATTTATCAACATCATCATGTCATACATTTTGATCCATACCTGTATGAGTTTCAACTTAACATTAACACAGTTTCACTCCAGCATCTGAGTACACATTTTGTACTATTAAAAATTAGCTCGGTTGGAAAATTTATCTGCTTTATCAAGTAATTTCCGTCAGAGTCGGGAGATATCATACTATCGCAGGTTAAATATGGCATGTAAATCTAAACTCACATATGCTACGGTAGTCCTAAAACCGCCTAAACCGTAACTCTGATACCAATAAAATGTAACACCCTTAAACCCCTGTCCGTCACCAGAATAGGGTTACAAGGTATTACTCAACAAAGCACAGCTGTCGGACATTCAATTCACATCAGTACGACATTCAAAATCATACGCTTTTCAAATTTGTACAGACAAACATAAGATTTGGCATTCTACTAGTTCAAGCTTTAAGATGTCAACTAATAACTATTTTATTATCATGTTCAATATTATATATGCATATTAGCCATTTACTAATAAATCAAATCGATTAAACAATTTATATTTACAAACATTGACTACACATGGACATTTTATGAATTTGCAATTAAGAAAGTGGTCAAGCCGTTTTCGCATAGCCTTCAAATACACACCAAAATCAAACTTCTTCCAAAAACAGGTTTATCTACACATATCATATAACACTCCTTACATGTTAACTCGATAGTGTGATGTTATCTCCGGTCCTTCCAACTCGAGCTATTGAACAGACCTATAAGAAATAGGGAAAGAGAACGGGGAGTAAGCTTTACAGCTTAGTAAGTTCATAAGAAAACAATAAGCAACTCGTTAACAAGTTTTATCAATGTTTGCAACAAAATCACAATTTCACTCCAAGCTGTCTTCCTGAGCAATAGTCACTAAATTATTTATAACTAGAGCTACGAAACTCCAAATCAAGTGCCGTAAATTTTCTCTGAAAATAGATTTTTATATCTTCTATGCATAAAATTTTCAGAATTTTTGGTTTGACCAATCAATACCAGATTTTTCTTAAAGTTCCCCTGTTGCACTATTTGACTATTCTGGACACTCTTCACTATGAATCAGGTTTATCATTGTACTGAATTCAAAATATGTTCTCGTTTATTTCATTTGAAACTAGATTCATTAAGGATTCTAAGCACATAATTTTTATCTTATAACCATTTTTGTACAATTTATAATGATTTTCTAAAGACAGAGCAGGGGATCTCGAAGTCATTTTGGCTCTGTCCCATCCACATCAAAAATCTCATTATCGGCAATTCTTTGGCTTACACGGTTTCTTTTATAAGAAACTAGACTCATCAAGCTTTAATGACATAAATTATTCAGCCTCTAAGTCAACTCCAAAAATTTATCTCGCTTTTCTAAAAACACGATACTGCTGCTGTCCCAAGCAGATTTACTATAAATTTACTCTTTCACACATTCTTTGCATTCATTTTATTTAAACATGTATATCATATTGTTCAAGATTGAACTCATGTAACATAGGCATTTAAAATGCTTCACTGTCAACTTTAATTCAATTGAAACGAGCTAAATACAATATCCTATCCACATTTAATTTCCCATGATCGTAATCATATATAAAAATTATATACTTCCATAAAACATTCCACAAGGACAAAGTGGTTATATATATATATATATATAAACATAGAATCACTTCAAGTATATTTCGCATCCATCATCTAATTCCCTTAATTCTCATGAGCATAAATAAGTTATACATACCTGGATAACTTAATTAATGAAACGAATCCACATGCCGTATTAGCACAAAGTCTCATAATCACAACATCTAAATGCCTCGAAGTAATTCTTTAATTCGACTTTATGGGGTTAATTCGGAGCACTACATTCACATATAATTTCAATGATCATAATCACATATATAACATATACTTTCATATACTAAATTCAAATTGGCCGAATATAAATATACACAACCACATTTCATATACTTCTCATTTCACTTTGTAATTCGATTCACATTATCCTCATATGCATAAACAATTTATACGTACCTGAACAATTTAATCCATCGAATGAATTCCGACGTCGTATGGCACAAATCTCATATTCATAGACTTTTATTACTTCACCGGCACTTAGCCTGCTAGGCTCGTAGCCCGAACATTACACACACACACACACATATATATATATCTGGTACCTCGATTGGCATAACAAAATCTCATTAAGATCTCAAATTCTTTCTTTCAAATTCCAAATCTCAATTAAAAATTTCACTCACTTTATAACACTAATCCAAAACTCACCTCATAATACATTCGGAAATTTCATCACCTAATTCATTGAAATACCCTACACATATATTAATTTCAAATACATTCGGCTACCACATTTAGCCATTCCTAAAGGAATACACATCCTATTTACCCTTGTTCTTTAGAAATACATATGTCATTCGTATATTTTAAATCTCATATACTCATCATTCCCATTTATATATACATATATTCATTTAACCTTTAATCATATATGTAATCGAACTTAATTACTTAAGAACTTACCTTTTTGTGGGATGAACAACTCCGATCAGCTACTCAACCGCTTTCGCTTTCCCCTTGGCCGAACTTGACTCCCTTTGGTCTTGAGCTTTAGTTTAAGCAAATAAAATAATTCAATCATTTTTATCAAATCATCATAGCTCCAATTCTATTAATCTCTCACAGAAACACTCATAGATGCGGTACTTTCATATCATTTTAACCAAACCACAGCACCAATAATTAAACAATTATTCATAAGCTCTTATACACTCAAGTGCACTGGCACACACATTGAAATGGCACTTTATACATGGTATGAAAATAATTGAATTTACATGCACTTTCATCAAAGGTACCGCATGCTTTACCACTACAATGTCAATGCATAAAACCAAATTCCACAAGGCAAATTTTTCCATACATAGACAAACATACTTCTCCTCTCGTCATTTTTTTTTCCTTTTAATAACCAATGCACGTATATGCTCATTTATCTAATCTAAATTCATTCCTTACTTCTTTTCATGGCTGAATATTATCTACCCTTTATGTTCTTGTTCTTTCCCACATTTTAACACTTTAAGACTCATATAACCACTAATTCAAAGCTAAAGTCTCAAACAATCAAAAATTTCAACACCACTACTATGGCCGAATATAAATTTTGATATAATATCATGAGTTTCATGCATTCACATCTCAATATCCTCACAAAATCACATAATCTCATCTATCTAACACTCAAACTAACAATTAACATGAATTACTATCATTTAGATTATTTCCCAAAATTTAACAAGTTGTCGTATGCAACTACATCAAATGTTTCATGAATTTAACTCATGGGTTCATTACATCACACCATTAACAATTAATTTTCATAAACAATTTAGAAAAAACCACATTACATACCTTTAGTCTGAGGAAATTTTTGGCCGAATGCTTTGGGGTTAAACTTCTTCTTATTTCAGCAATGGAGGTGAAAAACAAAATGAACAACTTTGGTTTTTCCTCCTCCACTAACTCATAATATTTTATAATTTCTTAGCCATTATTTTATGCTTAAAATATCATGAAAATTCATAATTGGATAACATATAACCCAAAATTATATTTTGGGTTTGGTTGGCCGGCCATTACTATTTAATTTGGTTAATTTACCATGCAAATCTTCCTATTATAAACTATGCATTAATTTGTCACGTCAAATCTTCCTAGCACATTTTAACTTTTATCACATAAGTCCTTTTTCCATGATTCCATATTCAAATGATAAAATTAAACATGAAATTTTCACACATGCATTCTCACCAATAATAGACATAGAATATAGCATTAAATTTATTTCGTGACTTGGTTTCGTGGTCCCAAAACCACTTCCCGGCCAAGGTCAAGTAAGGGCTGTCACAGTACATCTTTACACTCCCTGGATGGATAGATAAAACCCACTATGTGCTTCTTGCAAAACTTTCTAAACCATCTCCTCCCTCTTAGGCACACAAACTCTATTTCGGTACTTTAAACAACCATCAGACTCAATTCAAAATTCAAATTCGACGCCCGATTCACATTGTGCTCTTTTAACTTGTAACATCACATCATTCTTCTGATCTTCAAGAATCTCTTGAAGAAATGCCAGTTTAGACCTAATTTCTGCTAAGATCGAACCATCTTCAGACATAGACAACTGGGCACTCAAAGCTCTTAAAGTAAATAATGATTTCCTACTCAACGCGTTGGCAACTACATTTACCTTTCCAGGATGGTAGTCGATCACCAACTCGTAGTCTTTTATTAACTCTATCTATCTCCGCTGCCTCAAATTTAACTCTTTTTGCGTCATCAGATATTTAAGCTTTTGTGGTCTGTGAAAACCCGACATTTCTCACCATATAAATGATGCCTCCATATTTTCAGCGCAAAGACGATGGCAGCCAACTCTAAGTCGTGAATAGGGTAGTTCTTCTCATGTGGCTTCAACTGTCTCGAGGCGTACGCAATTACCTTGCCTTCTTGCATAAGTACGCACCCTAGTCCATTTAAAGAGGCGTCGCTCTAGACCATAAACTCTTTTCCTGGTTCGGGTTGCACCAAAACTAAGGCTTCAGTCAACAAGGTCTTTTATTTCTCAAAACTTTGTTGACATTTTTCTGTCCACTCGAATTTGACATCTTTCTACAACAACCTTGTCATCAGAGTCGTAATCATAGAAAATCCATTAACAAAGCGTCTGTAGTATCCTGCCAAGCCTAAGAAACTCTTAATCTCTGACACATTCCTCAGTGGCTTCCACTCAACAATAGCTGAAATCTTACTCGGGTCAACTCTGATCCCTTCGCTCGAGACAATATGTCCCAAGAAGCCGACTTCGCAAAGCCAAAATTCAATTTTGTTAAACTTAGCATATAATTCCTTCTCCGTCAAGGTTTGCAAGCCCGTCCTCAGGTGTATAGCATACTCGTTCTCGTCTCATGAGTAAATCAGTATATCATCAATAAATGCTACTACGAATTTATTCAGGTATGGTCGAAATATGTGGTTCATTAAATCCATGAATACCACCGGGGCATTCGTCAGGCTAAATAGCATGACCAAAAACTCGTAATATCCGTACCTTGTCCGAAACGCAGTCTTTGGCACGTCTTGCTCCTTCACCCTCAATTGATAATACCCTGACCTCAGATCTATCTTAGAAAATACTGTGGCTGCCTTGAGTTGATCGAAAAGATCGTCGATCCTAGGCAAAGGATACTTGTTCTTCATAGTTGCCTTATTGAGTTGCTTGTAATTGATACTCAACCTTAACGATCCATCCTTATTATTCACGAAGGGTACCGGAGCAACCTATGGGGAATAACTCGATCTCGCGAACCCTTTATCTGTTAATTCTTGTAGCTGTCCCTTCAACTCCTTCAACTCCGTTGGTGCCATCCTATACGGAGTAATCGAGATAGGCGCCGTCCCTGGGACCAACTTGATGCCAAAATCCACTTCTCTTATTGGAGGCAATCCGGGTAACTCTTCCGGAAACACATCCGGATACTCACAAACCACAGGTACTAACTCAATCTGTAATCAAAGACGAAACCACTACTGGTAAGCTATTCGGTTCGCTTGATTCTACTCGAAGGTTATCTCCATTCTCACAGCTCAATTCAATAAATTTCCTCCCACAATTTACTATTACACTATGAGTAAACAACCAATCCTTACAGAGGATTACATCGAATTCATCAAACGGCAAGATCATAAGATTAGCCGGAAAGTAATAACCTCTAATCATTACGGGACAATTTTTGCATATCTTGTCCACTAAGACATACTTGCCTAACGGATTAGACACCTTTACTACAAACTCAGTAGACTCAGCATACACATTAATACTGGGTACCAACTTCATGCAAATATAAGAATATGTAGATCACGGATCGACTAAAGCAAGAACAAACATATTATGGATAGAGAAGGTACCTGTAATCACATTTGGCGATAAAGTTTCCTCAAGAGTGCGAATGGCGTAAGTTCTTGCTGGTGCTCGACCCTCGAACCTCACAGTTGAATCTCTGGGATCACCTCTGCTACCCGCTTCAATACTCGGGTACTTTTGTGGTTTAACCCTTTGTTGGCATTTTTTGTTCCATTCGAATTTAACATCCTTTTGCAAAAGTCTCATCATTGGAGTGGTAATTATGGAAAATCCCTTAACATATCTTCGATAGTAATCGGCCAAACCTAAGAAGCTTCTAACCTTGGATACATTCCTCGATGGTTTCCATTCTACAATTGCCGAGATTTTATTTGGATCAACTCTAATGCCATCACTTGAAATGATGTGGCCCAAAAATCCAACTTCTTTAAGCCAAAATTCACTTTTGTTGAATTTGGCATAAAGTTGCTTATCTCGTAGAGTTTGCAGGACTGTCCTCAAATGCATAGCATGCTCGTCCTTGTTACATGAGTAAACTAGGATGTCGTCAATAAAACTACAACGAACTTATCTAGTTATGGCCGAAAGATATGGTTCATTAAATTCATGAATACTATAGGGGCATTTGTTAATCCGAATGGCATGACAAGAAATTCATAATGGCTGTATCTCGTCCGAAATGCAGTCTTCGGCACATCGAACTCCTTAACTCTTAGCTGATAGTATGCAGATCTCAAATCTATCTTGGAGAACACTGTGGCCCCTCTCAATTGATCAAATAAATCATCGATCCTTAGCAAAGGGTACTTGGTCTTTATGGTCACCTTGTTAAGTTGCCAATAATCTATGCACAACCTCATAGAACCATCTTTTTTTTTCACGAATAATACGGTAGCACCCCATGGAGAATGACTCGGTCTTGCAAAATCTTTATCTGTTAATTCTTGTAGCTGAGCTTTCAACTCCTTTAGCTCATTTGGAGCCATTCTATAAGCAGCAATAGAGATAGGTGTAGTACTGAGGGCCAACTTTATACTAAACTCTACCTTTCTAACTAGAGGTAGTCCAGGCAATTCTTCCGGAAAGACATCTGGATACTCGCAAACCACTGGCACTAATTCCATTTTCGACTCTGACGCCTTTGTATTCATTAAAAAAATGAGGTAATCTTCATACCCTTTTCTAATACACTTCTGAGCAACCATAGAAGATATCACCGGAGGCAAGTTCTCGGATCCATCTGATTCAACTCGAAGAGTTTCACCATTCTCACATTTGAGTTCAATAAACTTTCTACTACAGTTTACTATTACGTTATGAGTGGTCAACCAATCCATACCAAGGATCACGTCAAATTCATCGAATGGCAAGAGCATGAGGTTAGTAGGGAAAAAATGACCCTTAATCATCAAGGGACAATCTCGACATACTTTGTTTACTAACACAATCTTGCCTAGAGGATTGGCGACTTGTATCACAAGTTCCGTAGATTCTACGGGTATGCTCATGCTAGAAACTAATTTCATGCAAATACAAGAGTGGGTAGATCCCGGGTCTATCAAACCAATAACAGAAATTTCGTGAAGAGAAAATGTACCCGTTATCACATCGGATGAAGATGCCTCTTTGCGAGCACGAATGGCGTACGTCCTTGTTGGCGCTCTACCCTCGGGTCTCGTAATCTATTCTTTTGGTGCGCCTTTACTACTCGCTCTCATTCCCGGATTCGACTATGGTCTTCCTTCAGAGGGAGCATTACTGGACCCTGCACTCTGATCTTTATCTTTTTCAATCATCTTAGGGCACTCTCTAATGAAGTGGCCTTGAGGGCCACACTTGAAGCAAGCCCTCTCATGTGCTCGGCATTTACTGAGGTGACGTCTACGCACTGGGGGCACTCATGCCTACTAGGTCGAGTATTACCCACACTTGCAACTAAGGTGGTCTGAGCTTTGGAGACTGAATACTGTTTACTCTTGCCTTTACTCGAAAACCTTGCTGAAGTAGTTGACTGGGTAGAGAATTCTTTTGACTTCTTGGAGGAGGATTGGAACGACTTACTAAATGGTCTCTTTCTCGAGTCACGAGACTCCATCTCAGTTTTTCGCTTCTTTTTGGCCAATTCCTCGGCCTTACAAGCTCTGTCCACAAGTACCACAAACTCCTTTATCTCAAGGATACCAACGAACATTTTAATATCATCATTTAATCCATCTTCAAACCTCATGCACATGATGGCCTCGGTGGAATCACATTCTCAAGCGTATTTGCTGAGTCTCACGAACTCACGCTCGTATTCTGTCACTATCATCTGACCTTGCTTCAACTCTAGAAATTCCATACGCTTCTGATTAATGAATCGAGAACTGTATACTTCTTACGAAACTCCTCTTATCCCTTGGTACCACTGACACAAGGGTATTCCACCACTGATAGGCTGAATCTCGCAGGTTAGATACGACACACTTCATCCGCTCTTCCAGCGTGCAAGATAACTTATTGAATACCCTGATGGTATTCTCTAGCCAAAATTTTGCTCTTTTCGGATCATCGTCTTTAGTAGCCCGAAACTCTTCGGCCCATTGCTTCTGGATTCTATCAATCGAGGGCTTTTCTTACCTCACTACCTTAACTATCTGAGGAGCTGCTGGGGTAGATTGAGGAAATTGAGGGGTGGAGCTTAATGTTGAGCGGCCGGATTCGTTCAAACGAACACAGTGAACCGCTCATTCATCATTCGAAAGAAGGCCTCCCGATCTTCTCCCCCTAACTTACAGTAGTCAGCCTATTCTCGGTTCCAGCTGGCACTGTCCCTTTAGTGGGAGCTGGTGTGTTACTTTCTACATCATATGCCGTAGCTTATTCGAGATCCATTTGCTATAATAAAACACATTCAGATTGTCAGGAGTCGTCACACTATCATATCACATACACATAGGTATGGCATGTATAGCTAGACTCATATATATGCTAGGTTAGTCCTAGAATCAACTAAACACTAGCTCTAATACCATTAAATGTAACACCTCATTCCCAAATCTGATGCCGGGACTGGGTACAAGGCATTACCGTACTTAAACATACTTGAATCATAAACTCGGCTATAAAAATTCATTTCATGTCAAAACCCTTCATGCATTCTCTTACTATCCTTGTTAATGGCCTCGTCGGGTGTGTTCCGGAACTAATCCGGGAACTTTCGGGCACTTAGAAAATTTTTGCCTAAAATAAGGCTACACGCCTTATGGTATGAGACACGCACGTGTGGGCTGGCTGTGTGGTCACACACGCCCATGTCCCTCTCCTGGGCTGAATTTATTTCTTATTTCAAACCAACAGGTTTGGGCACAGTTTGGGCACACGCTCGTGTCTGTGGCCTGTGTCCCTCACACGGCCTAGACACACCCGTCTCTATAACCCGTGGAACACTCTGACTTAAATACTATGAACATTAAGTGTTCACACGGCTAAGGCACATGCCGGTATGCTTAGCCCGTATGCAATTCTGACTTACTTACTTAGAATGCAGGGGACACACAGTCTACTAACATGCCCATGGGGGCCGACGGTGTGTCACACACGGCCTAGGCACACGCCCATGTCCCCATTTGTGCGGACAGTTATAGACTATCTTCTAAGCCTTTTTGCCACCCTGAAACATATCCAACTCATATCAACTACAAGCTCATAATTCAAGGTATAACATACATTAAAAACATTCATCATTGAGGCATTCACATGCCATCGTGCATATCATGAATTTCATCCTCATTGCATAAAATATAACTTAGACAATATTAGCCATTTACAAAGGCCATTACAACTTGACTCAAGTGATAACAGTAGCCAACACATTTGGCTACTCAAAATAACAAAAAGCATAGTAACTAAACTTCCTATACATGCTATACAACAAAAAGACTAACTTTACAATACCAAGATGAATTTCTTGATAGTGTGACTTCAAGCTCCGACTTCATGAGATCCCCGAGCTAATTTGGCAAATCTACATGGAAGGAAAAATAAAGGAGTAAGCATAAAAAAGCTTAGTAAGTTGCATGAAATAAAATACCAATAAGTATCATGGAAAGTCATTCAAACACGGCATCATGGGGTTGATATAACTTCTTACTCTTTCTCGTATCTTACTTATTCTTACAACATATTCATTCAAGACTTACTTACTCTCGTGACTTACTCTTTCCCATGGCTTACTCATCCATATGCTTTGCTCACTCTCATGCCTTACATTTTCATAATTTCTCATGACTTACTCAAATGTACTTGTAACACTCATCATGAAACTTTAGTCTCTATTGTTACCTGAACAACTTAGATACATTCTCTATTAACGTATTTAGAGTATCGAAGGATACCCGTAGTGTCATTCTCATGGTAAGGTACTAAAGCCATATCCCAGATATGGTCTTACATGGAACCTCAAACTGATGCCAAATCCATGTCCCAGACATGCTCTTACACCGGATCTCATATCAATGTCTATGCCATGTCCTAGACATGGTCTTACATGAGATCATAAACTGAAGCCGATGCCATGTACCAGACATGGTCTTACACGAGATCTCTCTTAGATGCCCATGCCATGTCCCAGACATGGTCTTACAGGCGACCTATATCTCGTCTCAGTGCCGACATCATGTCCCAGACATGGTCTTACACGGTACCTCATGTGGATGCCAATGCGATGTCTCAGACATGGTCTTACATGGTATCCCTGTTCGGTGCCGACGCCATGTCCTAGACATGGTCCTACACGGGACCTACAATGCTCTTGACATAATT
This sequence comes from Gossypium stocksii, assembly GCA_020496765.1. Lineage (NCBI taxonomy): Eukaryota > Viridiplantae > Streptophyta > Magnoliopsida > Malvales > Malvaceae > Gossypium > Gossypium stocksii. The sequence goes on from CM035623.1 coordinate 42,104,712, forward strand.
ACGGTATCCTTCGTATCCTTTAATACTTGCATGAAATTTTTCTTTCATGTTTCCATCATGTCTTGGTAAAATTTCATATCAATAAATTTCATGGAATTATACATAGCTCATAAATTGGCTTAGCAATAGGCCTCATGAAACTTCATGGATTCATAAAAAAATCATTACATTTAAACATTCATAAAATATAAGTTTAGATTATTACATACAACTTACCTCGGTTCCAACACGAGGGCAATTGTTCGATTTAGTCCACTATCTTACTTTTTCCCCGGTTTCAGTCTGGGCTTCGTGTTTCTTTATCTAAAACGACAAATTAAGCTAATTCAATACACACATTGGCTAAATAGCCCATAATTTACATTTTGGCAAAATTTATAATTTTTCCCCTAAACTTTTACATATTTGCAAACTGGTCCCTAGGCTCATATAACGAAATGCACTTAATTTCTTGACTACCCAAGCCTAGCTGAACCTTTTATGCTCTCATAGCAGCCCACATTTCTCATCAATTTGTACATTTACTACACATTCTACTAACTTTTCAATTAGTCCCTATTAGGTTTTCTCATGAAAATCACTTAGAGAAAGATGTTTATTACACTTTAAACTTTCATTTTCTACCACTAGGCATCAATTTACTTGCATGTCATGCATGGTTAAAATTTTGAATGTGAACCCTAGCTCAAATTAGTGGTAGAAATAGCTTGCTCATGTTGCAAGGATTTCAAAAATACAAAGAAAATTAAAAACGAGACCAAATTGCACTTACTTGAAGCTTGAAAATAAAGGAAGCCCTAGCTATGAAGAACCCCCTTAAATTCGGCACCCTTGGGAAGAAGATGACAACTTTTTTGCTTTCTTTTTCCGTTTTGTATTACTTAACTTTACCAAATGACCAAAATGCCCTTATGGCCTTTCTTTAAAATTTTACCCTTCCATGGGCATTTTTGTCCATAGTGCCAAAAATTGGTTTAATTGCTAGATAAGGACTTAATAATTTTTCTAATGCTAATTCATCCTTAAAGCTTCTAGAAACTTAATTTTGCACTATTTGCAATTTAGTCCTAATGGACAAATTAATCACTAATTCATAAACTTTCATGAATTTTTCTCACTATCATGCAAGTATACTATAAACTTAATAATGATCATGAAATATACTTTTCTACTTCGGACTTGTGGTCTCAAAACCACTATTCTGACTAGGCCCTTATTCGAGCTGTTACACACATACACTGTGCCTACCTGTGTGGACAAAAATAGGCTATTTGCAAAGCCTTTTTGCAACCCTAGAACAACACTAGTTACAAGGACAACGTATCAAGACTTTCGTACATAACTAATAGCCATAAGTTGGCGTCCCAACCTAGTCATGTATAACAATCTGTCTACACTTCACAAGATGTGCGTGCACTGATAATCTAATCAACCATTTACCAATTCCATGAACTCATTCTCATTTCATTAAAGGTAACTACAACAATTCTTTTAGCCAATTCCAATGGCTATTTACAAAATGAGCTTTATAAATAAATGGCCAACACAATTGGCCAACTAAAGTATCAAATGCCAACACGACTAAAAGACCTATACATGCCATTATCCAAAATTACAAACTAAGACTATACCAAGTGCTTTGATTGATAGTGTGAACGATGCCTCCAATTTCTCTTGGATCCTTGAATTACTTAAACGACACTACAAGGAAAAATGAAAAAGAGAGGGGATAAGCATGAAGCTTAGTAAGTAGAATGTAAATATTAACAACTGACTATCGCAAACTAACATCCATAGAATCCTTAAATAACATGAATGGCTAGGAAAACAACTTACTCATCATATTTTCCTTACTAATCATACAATATATGATCGAGCTCGTATCTTATACATGATATATATATAGGTACCTGTACCACTCACAACAAGGTTATAACTTCTTTTACATAAATATTCAACTATAAGATCTTTTCCGATGGAACTCAGTGGAATAAAAAAGGATACTTGATGGCCTCAAACGTGGGTTAAGTGCTGATGCCATGTCCTCGACATGGTTTTACACTAGCTCTCATCTCATCGCCAATGCCATGTCCTCGACATGGTCTTACAATGGCATTCAACTCATCACCAATGCCATGTCCTCGACATGGGCTTACAATAGCATTAAACTCATGGCCAATGCCATGTCCTCGACATGGGCATACAATGGCATTAAACTCATCGCCAATGCCATGTCCTCAACATGGGCTTACAATGGCATTAAACTCATCGCCAATGCCATGTCCTTGGCACGAGCTTAAAATGGCATTAAACTCATCACTAATGCCATGTCCTTGACATGGTCTTACATTGGCTCTCATCTCATCGCCAATACCATGTCCTTGACATGATCTTACAATGGCATTAAACTCATCGCCAATGCCATGTCCTCGACATGGGCTTACAATGGCATTAAACTGATCACCAATACCATGCCCTCGACATGGGCTTACAATGGCATTAAACTTATTGCCAATGCCATTTCCTCGACATGGGCTTACAATAACATTAAACTCATGGCTAATGCCATGTCCTCGACATGGGCTTACAATGGGATTAAACTCATCGCCAATGCCATGTCCTTAACATGGGCTTACAATGGCATTCAACTCTTCTTCCCTAGTCTCTCAGCCCAATTATCCAATCTATCCCAACGGTTCTACTGAGAAATTACCATTATGACATATCATTCTCGTTTCATAGATACAATCAATATCTCACGTAATATAAATATATAAATGAATATGCAATAGGTAGATTGTAATATTTACACCCTACTTACATTGGTATACAAAATGTGATAATTCAATAGGGTTTAATCTGTTAGCTTGGCCTTCCCCCGATCTAAGTCCAAATTTCATTGTTCTTGATCTATAATGAATAAAAATTCACTAATTTAATCACCAAATAAATCTAAGCAATCCAAAATTCACAATTTTGCAAAATGACCATTTTGCCTCTTCAATTTGGCAAAATGACCATTTTGTCCTTATGCTCGGAAATTGATTTTCATCAAATTTCCTTACTTCTTGTGCCTAGCTAAACCCTTTTTACTCTTATGGAAACTTCAAGTTCTCATCATTTCATACATTTACCAGGTAATTTATCAACTTTGCACTTTAGTCCAATTTAGGTGTTTTCTATGAACACCCCCTTTACCAAAGTTGTTTCTTTAGCATCCTACATTCATTTTCTTTCATAAAAGTCCAGCAAATAACATCTATCCTTCCATGGAAAAACTTTAAACTTTTAACGAAAATGCTAAATACACCCCTCAATAGAAAGCTTATGCCATGAGGGTCTCAAAAATGCGAAAATATTCAATAAAGGACAAGGAAATCACTTACAATTGAGGGATAAATGTAGCTGAAATTTGAAGCTCTAAAACCCCCTTGTTGGCTAGTACAATTGGTAAGGAGAAGAAGAAAGAAGATGAAGGCATGTAGGCTAGGCCATTAGGTGATTATTTTATCAATTAGTCACCTAAACCTTTTGACTTTTCTTGCCTCCTTGTCACTTTCTTTTCCTTGGCCGGTCATGCTATTTATAAAAGCCTAATTGCCTTTTAAACACCCCACATTTTAGTTCTCTAGCTAATTTACACAAATTGCTAATAAAATCAAACTTTTCCCTTTTAAGCGATTTATTCCTTTTTCGTGATTAAGCCTTTGATCCCGTAAATTAATTCATCAAAATTTTCATGCATACTTATAAAAATACGACAACAAAATAATTTAACACTAAATAATTTTCTTAAACCTCGGGAAGTGATTCCAAAATCACTATTCAGACTAGCCCCTAAATCAGGCTGTTACACATCGGTTAAACCAAAGTAAATTGGCACCTAGTGCCGCATTGGCTCGTAGTCGAAGTAACCTTAAAATCATCCTATCCTATTGCATGCCAACTATATCCGACTCTGCCCAAACAGTTATTAGGGTATTCATTACTCAGTTTATTATTAATCAACATCTCAATCAAACAATTCAAGAATTCCATACATATACCATAGCTCATCACCACATTGGTATAATTCCATATTTCAAATAATATTTGATATTTTTGAATCTATCCAATTCAGTTCTTTTCACATACAACCACTTAAAATCGAATCAATTCAGCTTATTTTTATCAAATCATCACTTTATCACATAACATAACTTATTTCAATCAAATTCAAAGTCAATTCCTTAATTTATCGAATTATACTAACTTCAATTCTATTTAATTTATTCTTCTATCTCACCTTTTTGTACAAAAGTGTAAACAATCAGAATTTCAATTAAATATATATGCAATTACAATTGTGAATATGTAACTAATTAACACAAACATACCATATGAACTTACCAGGGCTAAACGACAAAAAGTTGCAATGTCAGGGACTAATAAGGAATTTTTTTTTCCATGATTATCTACTAGCTCTTGATCTAAACAATAATTTATTTCAATTATTAGCCCGAACACTTAATAATAATCCATTTAATGCATATAAATTCTTTATTAACATTTTTCACAATTGCCCTAAACTTTTACTTTTTATTCAATTTAGCCCCTAATATCAAAACAACTTATTTTCACAATTAACCCATAAACACATATAGCCGAATTCTTACACATCCATAATCAGCCCTCTAATGTTTAAATTTTACAAGAAAACAATGCCAAATTTTACATAGTTTCAATTTACTCCTTAAGCTTAAAAACTATACAAAAGAACTTTACAAAATAACCCTATTCCAACATCAAGCTTCAAAATATATCATTTTCTATAAAAAAAATCTAAAATTTATCGATGGAAAGTTTTAAATTATTTAAAAGTTTTAAAAACGGAGATACGGGTTAGTTGGACCTAGTTGCAACGATATCAAAAAATAAAAATTATGAAAAATGGGTAAAGAAATTGCTTACATGCAGAGAAGAAAAAACGGCTGAGTTCTCCAAGCTTTCATCCATGGAGTTTTGGTCTTTGAAAAGAAGAAAGAATGATAAATTTTGGCCATCCACTTATGTTTTTATGTTTTATTATATTTAATTTAACTTTTATTATAATAATATTATTAAAGCCAAGTATAAACCGAAAATTAAACTAAAAAGTGGTAAATTACCATTTAAAACATTATATAATTCCTAATTAAGACTTTCAATTAATAAAATTCAATAATAATCAAGTTTTACATATTTTACGATTTAATCCTTCTTCATTAATTATGTAACACCCCGAATTTTAGGCTTAGAAGTTTTGAGTTAAGTGGTTAGGGTCAGTGAGTAGGTGGCATTACTAAGTTTAGTTGTGCATTTAAGTAACATAATAGGCCTGCTAGTCTAGTGGTTGGATGTGTGTTAGTTTGTCTCTGGGATTGGGGTTCGAGTTTTGGTGTGTGCTTCTTGGTGAAACTTTTTATCTTATGTTTTATATTGAGTAAATATTGATAGTTATTTAAGTTATCTTTAGTATTACTTAATTATTATTTAGAATTTCTTTATTTGTTATTTTATTTAGTTTAATTGTAATCTTATTATTTATATATTTATTTTATTTCTATTTTTATTTTTGCATTTTTTGGGAAGTCACCTTTTTCTTCTTCCTTTTCTCTTGGGTTTTCTTCTTGATTCTTTTTCTTAAACTCTCGAAAATGGTGGTGTTTTTCAAAAGAGTCATTTCTTCGTCATCAAATTGATGTTAGAACATCGTAGATCACAAAACAGGTGTGGGTTTCAAACCTTTTCTAGTTTATTTGCAAATTCTAATCCGACTTTGTGAAAAGTTGACTATGGTTATGGTATCATTGTTTTATGTTTAGGATGTGCATGATTTTGTATAATTTTGATCTAACGAGGATCGGGAAGTGCTTCGAGGCTGAAGGCAATTTTTCGGGGCTACTTTAAGGTGGTTTCGTAACCACGTAGGCGTCCACACGGGTGTGTCACAACTCGCACGGCTGTGTGCTTTTGGGTTTTAGGATTTCGGGTGAAATTTTGGTGCCACACACCCTGGCTACATGACCATATGGCAGATTTGGGGATTTTTGTCGATATTCACACAGTTGTGTCCTCTAGACACACGGGCGTGTGTATTTGGGAATTAGGGTTTCAGGGATTTGGTTCCACATAGTCTGGCCCCATGACTGTATGGTTGATTTGGGGATTTAGGGATCTCACACGAGCGTGTGAGACCCTCACACATTCGTGTCTGCCCTACACTTGTTCCAGCAAAATTGGACAGAGAGTTACGCGACCTATTCACACAGCTGTGTCCCTACTTCACAGGGGCATGTGCCTCTACCACACAGCCGTGTCCTTCCCTCCACACGAGTGTTTTGACCTTCACAAGGCCTAGGTTGTTCCACGTGGCCAGAGCACACTGGTGTGTGTTTATAGGACATTAAATTTTGGTTTGTGCATGTCTTTGAGCCGGGAATGTGTATATGTAACCTAACACTTAGCTAAGCTTTAGTAAGGGTGACTAGACCTCTATATCTATGACTAAGTGTTTTGTGATGTGTAATTTGTTACTGTGATAAGTGGGATGTCTGATTGATGAACTTGTTTAACTAGATGTGTGTGCCCAAATCCGCTCTGTCTAACTGTCTGTCAACATGTCACTGTTTTGTGAGATTGTGTGCATTCTGTATCTAATTGACTAGATGTGAGTTTCTTTCTCTGAATGACTGTTTGAATTATTGCGTTCTAATTTTGTTCGTCTGTTTGCACAAATACATATGCATAAACTATTTTTTGGGTGGGATTTTGAAGAGAAGGGAGACTGAGACTGAATTGATTTCGTAGTTTAACTGCAACTGATCAGTACAACAAATTACTGCACTGCACCATATAGCACATACGTTAGATTTGCTGCATATTACTTCTGATCTGACAGTTTAATTGTAACATTACTGTACAGCGGATTACCACAATGCACCGTACAACATAAACGTCAGCTTCATTGCGTATGACTATCTGATCTGGCAGCTCAGCTACAACATAAAGGTATAGCAGTGTACTGTATTGCACTGTATCACATGTATGTTAGCTTTGCCACATACAATTATCTGATCTAGTAGTTCAACTGCACGTCTGTACGGTGATTTACTGAATTGCACAGTACATCTTATACGATAGCCTTACTGCGTAATATATCTAGGTGGCTTAGTCTACGTATATGGTGTGTAGGGTTAGATGGGCCATCGACGTTCTATATGGTATGTTTAGTTAGATGAGCTGGCAGCTCTTATATGGTGTGATCAAGGGACGGAGAGGTGTGTTGGCTGGATGGATGGGTTATTTTATAACTTAACTACATTCATATGCATATGTTTAGCTGTTCTATGTGTAAGACTATCTGATTGTTTTATGTGATAGAAAAGTACCTGTGACTGTGTGTCTAATTGTGATTTGATGTGCTCGAATTGTTATTATCTGTCGAGACTATTGTCTCGAGTCTACCACCTGGTTTTGTATAATTCTATAAGTACGTTTCGCTTCTGAACTACTTCTTAGTTTTCTATTTCAGATTCTATAGTTAGTTGGATTGATCTCACAGTAAGCTCGTGTAGCTCACCCCCTTCTTTTCTCTTTCAGGTACACTTCCGTTTTCTGCAGCTGGACAGGGTAAGTCGGAGGTCTTGGATAGTCTCGTTAATAATAATTTATTAAGTTTTTGTTTTCTACTACTATTTGACACTCGTTTTATTTTGAACTATAAGATTTTATAATACTATGGTACAATTTTTGTTATAATTTTTATTCATATATTTTATTCTATTAATTTCACGAATGGTATTTTAAACGATTAAATGTTTTTGGTCTGTTATGAAATGAATGTTTTTAGATGTGCAATTTAGGTCGATTTGTTTTGTAAAATTTTCTTACGGTCACTTTGGTGATCAATGTAGCATCTAAACTTCTAGGCTTGATTTAGGATATTACAATTAGTTGTCTCAGAGCCAGGTTTGCAAAAGCTCGGTCTGTGTTTTTATGTAAACGTGTGCGCAAGTAATTATTTTTAAAAAAATTTTCTGAGAAACTCTACCATAGTAAGTTGAATGATTTGTGTTGTAGAAATGTTTTACGAAAATGAAATGTTTGAGACTCTGATGCTAGTCTAGGTGGGAATTCAAACTGTGATTTTAAAAATGTAGTTTTTGCATTTATTTTGTTTCGTGATTGCTTTCTGAAAATGTAGATATTCTAAGTTAGCAACAAGGCTAATATGGATTCAGAATGTAAGCAAGGTCGCGAGGAATCATCTGGTTCATCGGGGTGCATGTGTAATCAGGAGTTGGAGGTCAATGCAAGTCTACCAACTTTGGGTAGCGATAACCCGGAGCTTCGTATTGAGGCACTGACTCGGATAGTGAGAGAAGTGCTAAAGGAAGTGTTTGAGGCAAGGACAAAGGAAATTAGTGAAATGCTTCAAGGTAGGTGCGGGGATTGTGGAAAGAAAAGGAATCGCAGTCCTTTGAGGTTGGAGCCACACTCTGCGAAGCGTGTTAGAATGCATTCAAGTGGCAATAGTGGTTATGCGGAGGGTGTTAGAAGTGATGCAACCACTCTATTTTTTAAGCATTGCTAGAAGCGTCATCCGGGCGACTGTTGGAAGAAATTAGGAGCATGTCTCCTGTGTGGGTCTAAAGAGCATCAGATTCAAAAGTGCCCTCGAAGATTTTTAGTCAGGTATGGTTGGAATATGTTGGGATGTGTTGATTAGAGTATAGTAATTGTTTGTGTGTGTAATATCTATTTGGTTCAATGGTTAAGTGTTCTGGGTGCATGTGAGAGGTCTTGAGTTCAAGTTTAGTGTGGTAGTGTTTTGGGATTAGGGTGTGCAGCGGGAGCGTAGTGGAGTAGCTTGTGTTTTACCTTCGTTCTGTTAGTGGAAATTTTGGGGACGAAATTTCTTTAAGGAGAGGTGAGTTGTAACACCCCAAATTTTGGGCTTAGAAGTTTTGAATTAAGTGGTTAAGGTCAGTGAGTAGGTGGCATTATTAATATTAGTTGTGCGTTTAAGTAGCAGAATGAGCTTGCTGGTCTGGTGGTTGGATGTGTGTTAGTTTGTCTCTGGGATCTAGGTTCAGGTCTTAGGGTGTGCTTCTTGGTGAGACTTTATATATTATGTTTTATATTAAGTAAATATTTTTAGTTGTTTATGTTATCTTTATTATTACTTTTATTATTTAAAATTTCTTTATTTGTTATTTTATTTAGTTTAATTGTAATTTTATTGTTTTTATTTTATTTCTATTTTTATTTTTATTTTTGTATTTTTTGGGAAGTCACGTTTTTTTTCTTCCTTTTCTCTTGGTTTTTCTTCTTGATTCTTTTTGTTAAACTCTTGGAAACGGTGGTGTATGTTTAGAAGAGTCATTTCCTCGTCATCAAATCGGTGTCAGAACGTCATAGATCGTAAAACAAGTGTGGGTTTTGAACTTTTTCTATTTTATTTGAAAATTCTAATTCGACTTTGCGAAAAGTTGACTAACATTGTGTTATCGTTGTTTTATGCTGAGGATGTCTATGATTTTGTATAATTTTGATCTAATAAGGATCGGGAAGTGCTTTGAGGCTGAAGGCACATTTTTTTGAAGTTATTTTAATGTGGTTTCGTGACCACACAAGCGTCCACCCGGGTGTGTGACGACTCACACGGCCGTGTGCTTTTGGGTATTAAGGTTCCAGGTGAAATTTGGGTGCCACACGGTCGTGTGGCCAACTTGGGGATTTTGTCGATATTCATACGGCCGTGTCCTTTAGACACACTGGCGTGTGTATTTGGGAATTAGGGATTCAGGGATTTTGTTCCACATAGCCTGGCCACACGGTAGTGTGGTTGATTTGGGGATTTAAGGATCCCACACAAGCGTGTGAGACCAACGCACGACTGTCTCTTCCCTGCACTTGTTTTACTTCAATTAGATAGAAAGTTACACAGCCTATTCACACGGTTGTGTCCCTACTTTAGACGGGCATGTGCCTCAGCCACACGGCTGTGTGCTTCCCTCGACACGAGTGTTTTGATCCTCACACGGCCTAGGTTGTACCACACGGCTAGAGCATACAGGCGTGTGGTTTTAGGACATTAAATTTTGGTTTGTGCAAGTCTTTGAGCCAAGAATGTGTATGTGTAACCCAACCCTTAGTTAAGCTTTTGTAAGTGTGACTAGACCTCTATATCTGTGACTAAGTTTTCTGTCATGTATAATTTGTTACTGCTATAACTGGGATGTCTGATTGATGAACTTGTTTAACTGGATGTGTGTGCGCAAATTTACTCCGTTTGATTGTCCGTCAATATGTCATTGTTCTGGGAGATTGTGTGCATTCTGTATTTAATTGACTGTATGTGAGTTTTTGTCTCTAAGTAACTATCTGAATCCTTGTATTCTGATTTTGTTCATTTGTCTACACACATACATATGCATAAACTATTTTTGGGTAGGATTTTGAAGAGAAGGGGGATTGAGACTGAATTGATTTGGCAATTTAACTGCAACTAGTCTGTACAGCGGATTACCGCACTACACCGTACAACATATACGTCAGCTTTGTTGCATATTACTATCTGATCTGGCAGTTTAACTGCAACATAACTATACAATAGATTACCGTACTGCACCGTACAGTATATTTGTCAGCTTCACTGCATAGGACTATCTGATTTGGCAACTCAGCTGTAACATACCGGTATAGTGGTTTACCGCATCGCTCAATACTACATGTACATTAGCTATGCTACGTAGCATTATCTAATCTGGTAATTCAACTGCACGTCTGTACCACGGTTTACCGCATTGCACAGTACCGCTTATATGACAGCCTTGCTGCGCAATATATCTGTGTGGCTCAGTCTACGTATATGGTGTGTAGGGTTGGATGGGCCTTCGAGGTTCTATGTGGTGTGTTTAGTTGGATGAGCTACCAGCTCTTATGTGTTGTGATCGGGGGACAAAAAGGTGTGTTGGCTAGATGGGTGGGTTATTTTATAACTTAATTGCATTCATATGCATCTGTTTGCCTGTTATGTGTGTAAGACTGTCTGATTGTTCTATGTGAGAGAAAAGTGCATGTGACTGTGTGTCTGATTGTGATTTGATGTGCTTGTATTGTTATTGTCTGTCGGGACTACTGTCTCGAGTCTACCACCTGGTTTTGTATGATTTTGTAAGTACGTTTCACTTCTGAACTACTTCCTGATTTTCTGTTTCTGATTCTATAGTTAGTTGGATTGATCTCACACTAAGCTCGTATAGCTCACCCCCTTCTATTTCTCTTTCAGGTACACTTCCATTATGTATAGCTGGACACGGCAAGTCAGAGGTCTTGGCAGTCTCGTGAATAATAATTTATCAGTTTTTATTTTCTGTTATTATTTGACACTCATTTTATTTTGAACTGTCAGGTTTTATAATACTGTGGTATAGTTTCTGTTATAATTTTTATTCATATATTTTATTTTGGTAATTTTACGTATGGTTTTTTAAACGATTAAATCTTTTCGGCCCGTTAAGAAATAAATGCTTTCAGAAGTGGAATTTAGGTCGATTTGTTTTGTAAAATTTTTTTACAATCACTTCAGTGATCAATGTAGCATCTTAGATTCGGTCTAAACTTTTAAGCTATGTTTAGAGGTTACATTTAGTGGTATCAGAGCCAAGTTTACAAAAGCTCAGCTTGTGTTTCTACATGAACGCATGCGCAAGTAATTGGTTTTTTAAAATTTTTTGAGAAACTCCACCTGTAACACCCCCACGACCGAGACCGTCGCCGGAGTCAAGCTTGAGGTGTTACCGAACATAATTTATCATTTAAACAACTTTACATCATTTATTTTGACTTTCAGAATAAGCATTTTTTTGCATCATGGTCGCTAAAAAAAATCATATCTCAAGTTACGAAACTCAAAATCAAGGTCCGTAAATTTTTCCTGAATCTAGACTCACATATCTATCTACTAATTTTTTTCTAAAATTTTTGGTTGGGCCAATTAGTACAGTTTATTAGTTAAAGTTACCCCTGTTTTAGGACTTGACTGCACTGACCTCTACTTACTACGAACCACTTTTCTCCATGTAAAAAATTCATATAACTATACCGTTTATTTCTCTTAAAATTAGATTCAATAAGGATTCTGAGAATATAAATTACACCTCCTAATTATTTTTTTACAATTTATAGTGAATTTTCAAAGTTGGAACAGGGGATCCAGAAATTGCTCTGGCCCTGTTTCACTAAAACTCAAATATCTTATAACATATAACTTCTTTACCTATTTTGCTTTTTCCATTTGAAAGTAGACACAATAAGATTCAATTTCATAGTTAATTATTCACCTAATTCGTTTTCTACTATTTTTGGTGATTTTTCAAACTCACGTCGTTGTTGCTGTAGTGTTCTATTTTATGGCAAGTTTCATCTTTTTATGAATTCTCATGAACTATATAACATATTAAACTCACAAGGCATCTAACATTATCTAGGCTAGCCATACCAATTATTAAGCATTATCAAGCATTTTCTCAACCAAACCACAACCATATCATAAGATTATTTACACAAAACAAGTATATTGCTATACATGCCATACATCAAAACATACAAACCAATATACCAATTCTTCCTCGGATAGTGTGCGCGTTTCTTCGACCTTCTCGATATCCAAGTTGGCTCGCTAAAAACTACAATGAATGAACAGGAGGGAGTAAGCATAAATGCTTAGTAAGTTCACATGCAAATAACAAGTAACATAACAAAGCAATTATATCAACAACAATAGCATGATATCACCAAGATACAAACCACATTTCTAGCTATCGTGTATCATCTTACCACCTTATTTCTGTTATATCAAGTTTCAACCCGAGGGTTAAGTACATATCTGTCCAAATTGTCCATTTCACAACACTTACCAAAATATCATTTTCATCTTCAGTCTTCTTCCATTCCGCTAGAATTTTACCCATTGAACACATCGGAATATAACTCGGATACACGGATCATTTGCACATAAGTGCCACATATGTAATCAATCAATCATGTAACCCGCCCATAAGCGAACTCGGACTCAACTCAACGAGCTCAGGCGTTCGCATCCATAAGTGAACTCGGACTCAACTCAACGAACTCGGATGCCTAGTTACATCTCACGAACTCAGACTCAACTCAACGAGTTCGGACATTTGCATCCATAAGTGAACTCGGACTCAACTCAACGAGTTCGGATGCCCAACCATCCTAGTGACATGTCACTTGTATCCTAATCTATTCCTAAGGTTCAAACGGGATTTTCCTCAGTCACACATTTCCCAGTCGTTCTCTTCGGAATATTGGAACCAATACGTTGCTTGCATCTCATACTTATCAATTTAATCACATACTTTTCATTCCAATACATAATATTTCACAAAGCATAATATTCATAATAACAAGTATCATATCGTATAAATAGCATTAAATCACTTAAAATAGCAATCATGTTACATTATTTACACATGAACTTACCTCGGTACAAAATATAGCAATTTTGCAATTTAGTCCAAAATCTTTTCTTTTCCTCGATCAAGGTTGATTCCACGTCTTTCTTGATCTAAAATAACACATTTAGCTTATTTAATACTCTCATTATCAAAATAGTCCTAAATTCAAATTTTGACAAAATTACAATTTTGCCCCTAAACTTTTGCATATTTACACTTTTGCCCCAAAGTTCGGAAATTAAATTTTATCACAAATTCTTATGTTTTGGGACATGCTGATCATTTATTTACCATTAGCAAGCTCAAATTCCCACTAAAACACATACTTATGAACAATATGTACTTTTACCGATTAAGCCGTTTTACTCGTTTTTACTTAAAAACGAGTAGCACAAATTGTTTAACATAATTTAAAACCTCATATTCTATCATAAAACATCAAAATACACAAATTTCACCTATGGGTGTTTTTCCAAATATGAACCCTAACTTAAATTATTGCTAACATAAGCTTTATCGAGTTACTAGGACTACAAAAACGTAAAGAACATTAAAAACGGGGCTTGGAATCACTTACTATGAAGCTTGGAAGCTTGAAACAAACCCTAGCTATGGAGAACCCTTGAAATTTCGTGGTAATGAAGAAGATGACCAATTTTGTGTTATTTTTCCCTTTTTATTTCTTGTTAATATCCAAAAGACCAAAATGCCCCTCCTTACTAAACTTTCAAAAATGCCATCCATGTCCAAATTTTGTCCATGAACTTAAAATTGGTCAAATTTATATTTAAGACCTCCTAATTAATATTCCAAAGCAATTTCATACTAGAAACTTCTAGAATGCAAGTTTTGCAACTTATTCAATTTAGTCCCTAATTTCAAATTAAGCACTTTACGCTTAGAATTTCTTCACAAAATTTTCACATCATCATAAAATCATATCATAAACATCAAAATAATTATAAAATAATTATTTCTACCTCAGATTTGTGGTCACAAAATCACTATTCCGATTAGGCCCTAATTCGGGATATTACACCACCATAATAAGCTGAATGATTTGTTTTTTGAAAATGTTTTGTGAAAATGAAATGTTTGAGACTCTAATGCTGGTCTATGTGGGAATTCGAAACTGTGATGTTAGAAATGTAGTTTTTGCATTTATTTTGTTTCGTGATTACTTTCTAAAAAAGTAGATATTCAAAGATAGCGACATGACTGATATGGATTTGGAAGGTAAGCTAGGTCGCGAGGAATCATCTGGTTCTCCGGGGCGTGTGTCTAATTAGGAGTTGGAGGTCAAAGCAAGTCTGCCAACTTTGGGTAGCGATAACCGAGAGCTTGGTACTGAGACACTGGCTTGGGTACTTCCTGGTTTTCTGTTTCTGATTCTATAATTAGTTGGTTTGATCTCACACTGAGCTCGTGTAGCTTACCCCCTTCTGTTGGTCTTTCAGGTACACTTCCATTTTCTGCAGCTGGATTTGGCAAGTCGGAGGTCTTGGACAGTCTTATGAAAAATATTTTGACACTTATTTTATTTTGAACTGTAATGTTATATAATACTGTGGTACAGTTTTCGTTATAATTTTTATTCATATATTTTATTCTGGTAATTTTATGAATATTTTTTTAAAATATTAAATGTTTTTGGTCTGTTAAGAATTGAATGTTTTCAGAAGTGGAATTTAGGTCGATTTGTTTTGTAAAATTTTTTTATGATCACTTCGGTGATCAATGTAGCATCCTGGATTTGGTCTAAACTTCTAGGCCAGGTTTATGGTGTACAAATTAACTAACCAAACTTTAAAATTCTCGAAACGAACCTTCACATACTAATATAATAACTCTGTAAATATTTAATAAAAATATTTACAAGCTCGGTTTACAGAAACGAGATCCTGATACCTCATTTTTAAAACCACTTGACTTTTAGGAGAAACCACTTAAATTTGACTAATTCTATAAAAATCAATTAAATCATGTTTTACTATAACACTATTTTAATTTGTAAATATTAAATAAATAATATTTATTGACTTACTCATGGGAATTATGGTCCCAAAACCACTATTTTCAACATCATTGAAAAATGAGTTGTTATAGCAAAAAACCAAGTTAGCCTTTAACTCTGGTAACACTTCAGTCAAGTCCCTTGTTGTGACCTCTTGGTATAACTTGAAGGCTTCATCATTGGATTGGTGAAGGCTATACAATTTGGTATCATAGTACAGCTTTAGAGATTGGAGTTGCTCCGTTAAAGAGGACTCACCGTCCTCCAATGACTCAACCTTGCTCTCTAACAATTTGCATTTATTCTCTGTGTCCTTATCTTTGAGCTTCCAAGCCATGACACATTACTCGGGACGCTCAAATTTATTTTTAAGAACCTGTCTCTACTGCATAGCTCCTCTATCATTTTAAAATTTGGCTTAATCTACTTCTCCAAGCTTGCAACTGTGGCCTTATGGTTGTCGTTGAACTCCTGAAGGGTTCCACTTAGAAAATCGTACTCCACAGATAAAGCTTGGGTAGATTTGGCCATCTGTGAGATGGGAGATGAGATTATTTGGACACAAAGTGAGATCAAAAAACCTTTTTTAATTGTGAAGGGATTAACTTGAATTGGCTTTGTAAGATCAAACTTAAAGAAATAGAAAAGTAAAGAATTCATAATCTCAACAGAGGAAGAAGGTTGGGGTTGAAGAATTGTAGGGATCACAAGAGGATCCAATAGTTAACCTTTTGTTGGGATTTCAATATGAGAAGGGCCCGTGTCTTGAATAGAAAAGTCTGCTATATGGGCGGGTTGCTTTAGGATCAATGGCACAGCTAGCAATGATTGAACAGTAGAAGAATGAGCTTTTGGACTTAGAAGTCCTTTCTTGAGTCCACGCCACTTAGGTTTTATGGGCGCACTTTCCTTAGGAAGTGGAGCATCTTCTTTTACTCTCAACCTCTTTTGGTACTTTATACTAACAGATTTATTAGAGGGAGTAGTCGAAGCACTCTCTTTAGTGCGAGATTTTCCCAAAATAGCCTTAATGTCCATATTTGGTGCTTGAATGGGCGAGCTATGAGATTCTTGGACAAATCTTGATTGGGTGAGAGTTAGCTTTGCCTGAAGACAAATAAGTAAGAGGATGAATTACAGGTGTAATAAGTCAATTACGGGAACGAGTGTAACACCCCTAACCCTTATTCATCGCCAGAATGGGTTATAAGGCATTACCGGCCTTATACCTCAATTTAAAACAATCATTTTTCATACATTTATCAAACTCCAACAATTATCATTCATATACACTCACATCCTCCTTAAAACGAGTTTGCAAGGCATTAATCATGCATTTGGAACTAAACTAGTAACATACAAACAATAAGGGATAACATAGAAAAATTCTTAAAACAGGAGACTTACACCCGTATGAACAGGCTATGTGTCTCACGTCGTCAAGAGACATGCCCGTGTCTCAGGTCAAGTGGGCACTCGAAATGGGAGCACATGGCCATGCCCCAGCTCGTCTCCTACCCTATGTAACTCTCTGACTTGGGTCAGACGGCCGACCACACGCCCGTGTGTCTGGCTCGTATGCCTATTCGAAATGACCACACACGCTTGTCTGTGAGGCCGTGTGGAGCATACTGACTTGCTTCCAAATGCATCACCAGGGGACCCACAGCCGTGTACCATGACCATGTGTCACACACAGTTGAGATAAACGCCCGCGTCTCTACCTGTGATGACGAAAATAGGCTAGTTTAAAAGCCACATTTCTCACCCAATTTGCCATTACCTAAACCAATCCGAAACACATATAACCAATGTATAATTAGGCATATATATCAACAAAAAAAATCATCAATCATACCCAATTTCACATGACATATAACCAAATAGCTAACTATTCCAATTCATACCAAAAGTACTTCAACAATTCATCCAAATAGTCATTCCCAAATATACCTTAATTGATATATAAACATAAGCAAAACTATTTCATATTTCAACCATATATCAATATAACCATTTGCACAAATACTTTTCATCATCAAACTAGCCAAAACATACCATATCATATAGACTTATATACAACCAAAACTTATGTGCCCCAAAAATCCAACCTCTTGTAGCCAAAATTCACATTTGTCGAATTTAGCAAACAGTTGCTTATCCCTCAGAGTTTTTAACACAATCCTCAGATGTTTAGCATGTTCGAATTCTTCTCAAGAATAGATCAAAATGTCGTCAATAAATACAATAACAAAGCTATCTAAATATGGTTGGAAGTTTCTGTTCATTAAATCTATAAAGACTGCAAGAGCATTAGTTAGTCCGAAAGGCATGACTAGAAATTCATAATGCCCATACCTGGTTCTGAAAGCAATTTTTGGAACATCCGATTCTTTAACTTGTAGCTGGTAATAACCCGATCTCAGATCAATCTTTGAAAATACTGTAGCCCCTTTTAATTGATCAAATAAATCATCAATCTGTGGTAGAGAGTATTTGTTCTTGATCGTTACTTTATTAAGCTGTTGGTAATCAATACACATTCTCATCGATCCGTCTTTCTTCTTTACAAATAACACTAGTGCACCCTAGGGCAAAAAACTTAGTCATGCAACACCTCTATCTGTTAACTCTTGCAACTGAGCTTTTGACTCTTTCAATTCTATCAGTGCCATTCTATACGGAGCTATCGATATCGGTGTTGTTCCCAGTACTAACTTAATGCCAAATTTAACCTCTCTGATTGGTGGTAATCCCGATAATTCCTTTGGAAATACATTTGGATACTCACATCCTACAGGTACAGATTCAATCTTCGATTTAAACACCTTTGTATCTAGTACGTACCCAAGATTTGCATCAGAACCCTTTCTCACATATCTTTGAGCTAGCATAGACGATATCACATTAGGCAATTCATTCGAAGCATCAGACTCAACCCGTAGAATTTCACCATTCTGACATTTCAATTTAATAATATTTCATCTACAATTTACAACCACATCGTGCAGAGTCAACCAATCCATACCCAGAATTACATCAAACTCATCAAACGGTAGAAGCATCAAGTCAGTCAAAAAAAAAACCTGAGTCGTTAAAGGACAATACTTGTAAACCTTATTAACTAGGATAGACTTTCCTAAGGGGTTCGATACTTTAATTACAAACTTAGTAGACTCAACAGGCAAACTCTTTTTAAACACTAGATTCATACAGACATATGAATGAGTCAATCTAGGATCTATCAACGCAACTATATCAGTGTCATAGAGAGAAAAAGTACTGGTAATAACATCTATTGACGATGCCTCCTCACGTGCTCGAATGGATAAGCTCTGGCCGGCGTCCGTGCCTCAGATCTCACAGTAGAATCTCAAGTAGCACCACAATTACCAGTCGTATTTCTGGTGTTTTGGGATGGTCTCCCTCTAGTAGCCATATTACCTGATTTTTCCATTTGAGCTTTTCCATTTATGGACTTCTTTGGACAATCTCTGAGATGATGATCAAGATATCCACATCTAAAGCATGCCCCACTCTTTACTCGAAATTCACCGTAATGTTGCTTATTGCAGTGCTTACATTCGGTTCTAGCATTTCTAACGCTACCCACATTGGCTACAAATGTCGTCTGAGGTCTAGAACTAAAGTGTCTCACATCTCTATCTCTGATCGATAATCCCGTAGAAATAGTGGGACGATGATGATATTCTTTAGATTTCTTTGATATAGATTGATGTGACTTTCCTATAAATCTCTCTCTAGAATCTCTAGCCTTAGAATCGGCTTTTCTTTTTTCTTTGCTAAGCTCTTCAGCCTTGTAAGCTCGATCAACTAACACAATGAATTCTCTCAATTCAAGAATCCCAACTAATGGTTTGATGTCTTCTTTCAACCCATCTTCAAATCTTTTACACATAATGGCCTCGGTAGAAACACATTCACGAGCGTATTTGCTGAGTCTTACAAACTCTCTTTCATATTCAATCATAGACATTTGGCCCTGTTTCAGTTCCAGAAACTCTTTATGCTTATGATTAATGAATCATTGACTAATGTATTTCTTTTTGAGCTCAACTTGAAAGAATTCCCATGTAACCCTTTCTCTCGGTAATACGGATACTAAAGTATTCTACCATTGATAACCAGTGTCTCTCAGAAGTGATATGGGCCATTTCAAACATTCTGCTGGAGTGCAGGATAATTCATCTAATACTCGAATTGTGTTCTCAAGCCAAAACTCTGCTCTCTCAGGGTTATCATCAATAGTAGCTCTAAACTCATCAGCATCATATTTTTGGATCTTATCAACAGGTGGCTTATTCAATCGTATAGGTTCTGTAACCTGAGGAGCTATTGGGATCAGTTGGGGAACAGGTGGGGGTGGAGGTTGTTGAGTAGCTAGATTAGCTCAAACATACTCAAAAAACCATTCATTCATCATATAGAAGAAGGCTTCTTTGGTCTCTCCTCCATGACCCTTAGATACGGGTTTCCATTCAAAAGGCATGGCTCCATGAATGGAGGCTGGTGAATTACTATCTACATCGTTGGAGTCAACTTGATTGGAATACATTTACTATATAAAACATAATTCAGAATCTGTCAGGAGATATCACGCTATCGCAGTCTACAATGGCATGTATAGCTAGACTCGTATATGCTACGTTAGTTTTAGAATGACTAAATTGTAGCTCTGATACCAATAAAATGTAACACCCCTAACCCGTATCCATTGTCGAAATAGGTTATAAGATATTACCAGACTTATACCTCAATTTAAAACAGTCATTTTTCATACATTTATCAAACTCCAACAATTATCATTCAAATACACTCACATCATCCTTAAAACGAGCTTACGAGGCTTTAATCATGCATTTGAAACTAAACTAGTAACATACAAATAAAAAGTGATAACAATGAAAAATTCTTAAAACAAGGGACACACGCCCGTGTGAATAGGCCGTGTGTCTCACACGGTCAAGAGACACGCTCGTGTCTTAGGATATGTGGGCATTCGACATAGGAGCACATGGCCATGTTCCAGCCTGTGTCCTACCCCGTGTGACTCCCTGACTTGGGTCACATGGCCAGCCACATGCCTGTGTGTCTAGCCTGTGTGCCTACGAAATGACCACACACGCCTGTGTGCCAGGCCGTGTCAATCGTGTAGGGTATACTGACTTATGCCACATGGCCAATCACACGCCTGTGTATGAGGCTGTGTGCTAGGCTGTGTCAATCCTGTAGGGCATACTGACTTATGCCACACGGCCAATCACAAGCCCATGTGTGAGATCGTGTGGAGCATACTGACTTGCTTGTAAACGCAACACCAGGGGACACAGCCGTGTACCATGACTGTGTGTCACACATGGCTAAGACACACGCCTGTGTCTCTGTCTGTGTGGACAAAAGCAGGCTAGTTTAAAAGCCATATTTCTCACCCAATTTGCCATTACCTAAACCAATCCAAAACACATATAACCAATGTATAATTAGGCATCCATATCAGCCAAAAGAAATCATCAATCAAACCTAATTTCACATGACATATAACCAAATAGCTAACCATTCAAATTCATACCAAAAGTACTTTAACAATTCATCTAAATAGTCATTCCCAAATATACCTTACTTGATTTATAAACATAAGCACAACTATTTCATATTTCAACCATAAATCAGTATAACCATTTGCACAAATACTTTCCATCATCAAACTAGCCAAAACATACCATATCATATAGACTTATATACAACCAAAACTTATGTCAAGTTAAGCCAAATCACATGGCTGAATCATACCAAAACATATAAACTTCACAAACCAAAATGACCATTCACATCATTTTCTTAACTAGCCTATACATGCCATATTTACACATTTCATAAAGTTTCAAGGTTCCAAATCGTCAACTGGATAGTGTGATGCAAGTCTCCGATGTCTTCAGAATCGAGCGAGCTTCCGAAACTCTTTAAAACATAGAAAAGAAAATGGAGTAAGCTAAATAGCTTAGTAAGCCTCTATAATATAGAATTAAACTTACCATCATTCATAATTTAAGCAATTAAACTTAGTATAATCCAAATCAAATGGTTCAAATGCCTATCATATGAATACATCAATAGGTTAGTTTCTTAATATACACATAACATCTATCCTATAATAAGGAATTCCATTAGCAATCAAGCTCATATACTTGTACCATTCCATCAATATCAAAATTCCACATGTAATATCAATATCATACATTTCATATATCTCATTTACAAATCTGTACTTATTCCTATAACCTGTAACAGTATTATGCCCGTTGAACCAATTGGAATGTCGATAGATACACGGGTGGTACACACTAAGTGTACTAATTGGTAATCCGTCAATTCTTTATCATATTCACTTTTTCGACCTATAATCGGTAACCTCCTCTTAAGCTGATGGACAGTAAGCTCTTATGAGCTGAGATATCGGTAAGCTCATTCGAGCTGCGGTGAGTCTGCAACAAATGCAGGATCTCAACCAAACGGTAACCCTAGTGACATGACTCATATCCTATGAATTCTTACGGTTCAAAAGGGACTCGGTATTCAATAAATCTCATCAATTAGGCATTTAATACATTAGTATTTTAATTTCTCAATACAAATACATACATTTCAATCAAGTACACATAATAAAAATTCAATTCTAATTATACAAACTGACCTCATATTTGCTCAGATGTATACGATCGTCTATTCATCAACCTTTCCTTTTACCCGATTCAATTTAGCCCAAAACACCTATTTCAACATTTTTCAATTTACTACCTAATTTACAATTTCACTAAAAATCACTTTACAAATGTTGTTTATCTAACAAAAACAATTCATTAACTGTCATAAAACATCAAAATACATGAATACTCGTCAATGGAAACTTCTTAAATCTTTAACAGTTCTGAAATCGAAGATATGGGTTAGCTAGATTGAGCTACAATGAATTCAAAAACATAAAAATCATTAAAAACGGGTTAAAATTCACTCACCAATATTAGTCCCAAAGCTTGGCCGAATGAAACCCTTAAAATGGTAATATTTTTCTCTTGAAAAATCGGAAAAAAGATGATGATGAACTAAAATTGATTTTGTTTTATTTAATTACTAATTATTTTTCAAATTACTTATATAACCTTTATTATAAAGTACTAAAACTCACCTAACCATGTCCAACTTTGTCCACTCATTCTATTAATGGTATATTTACCATGCAAGTACTCATATATTTCTTTTCTATAGCCATTTGGTGCATTTAACTTGTAGAACTCAAGTTTTGCACCTTACGCAATTTAATCCTTTTTAACAAATTGAGCACTAAAACGATAAAATTTCTTTACGAAAATTTCACACAACTATTCTATCAAGTTGTAAACCTTAGTTTAATAATAAAATAAATATTTTGACTTCAGATTTATGGTTTTGAAACAACCATTACCATTTGACAAAAAATGAACTGTTACAACTCTCCCCCTTAAGGATTTTTGTCCCCGAAAATCTTACTAGTAAAAAGGTTAGGGTACTATTTTCACATAGCTTCCTCTGGTTCCCACGTAGCTTCTTCAACTCTGTGCCATTGCCACAATTCTTTCACTAAGGCTATATGTTTATTTCTTAACTCTTTGATCTCACGTGCCAGAATTCTGATAAGTTCTTCGTTATACGTTAAATCAGGTTAAATTTCAACTTCTACCAGAGAAGTCACATGTGACAGATCAGAACTATATCAGCGTAACATAGAAACGTGAAACACATTATGAATCTTTTCAAGTTCTAACGGTAAATTTAGCTGATATGTTACAGCCCAATTCTTTCGATAATCTTGTACGGCCCAATAAATCGCGGACTCAATTTCCTTTTACGGCCAAATCGAAGTATCTTTCGGTGACACTTTTAAAAATACTTTATCTCTGATCTGAAACTCAATATCTTTACATTTCAAATCCGCGTATGATTTTTGTCAATCTGATACTGCTTTTAGACTGTCATGAATTACTTTCACTTTTTCCTCAATCTCTCTAATCAAATCAACCCCATGAATTTTTTTCTCACTGAGCTAGGTCCATTACAACGGAGTCTAACATTTACGATCATATAGAGCTTTGTACAGTGCCATTTTTATACTCGATTGGAAGCTATTATTATATGCAAACTCAATCAATGGTAAGTATTTCTCCCAATTGCCTTCAAACTCTAAAACACAGCAACGTAATATATTGTCGAGAATCTGAATAACTCTCTCGGATTGACCATCAGTTTGAGAATGAAAAGTAGTACTAAAATTCAACCGTGTACCTAAAGCTTCTTGTAATTTCTTCCAGAATTGCGACGTGTATCTCAGATCTCTATCAGAAATAATAGATACTAGTACCTTGTACAATCAGACAATCTCAGAAATGTACAATTCAGCTAGTCTGACAAGTGAGTAATCTGTACGTATTGGTATGAAATGTGTAGATTTTGTTAGTCGATCAACGATAACCCAGACAACATCTTTCTTTTTTGGAGATAGGGGCAATCTTGATACAAAATTCATCATAACTCTATCCCATATCCATTCTGGTATTATCACAGGCTGCAATAATCCTGAAGGCACTTGATGTTCAGCTTTGACTTGCTGACGGATCAAACATTTTGATACAAACTCCGATATGTCTCGTTTCATGCCCAACCACCAGTATAATTGTTTCAAGTCATTATACATTTTAGTACTTCCTAGATGAATCAATAAACAACCACTATGTGCTTCGTCTAAAATTTTCTGAATAAGCTCAGAATTCTTTAGTATGCAAATCCTATCTCGAAACATTAAGCAATCATCAGATCCAATTTGAAACTCTGAATCAGAAGTTGATTCACATTGAGCTCTTTTAGCTTGTAATTCACTATCAAATTTATGGGCTTCACAAATTTGATGAATAAACATCGGTTTAGCTTTTAACTCAGCTAAAATAGAACCATCATAAGACAATGTCAATCATGCGTTCATTGCATGTAAAGCAAATAAATATTTTTTGCTTACGGCATCCGCAACTACATTTGCTTTTCCTATATGATAGTCAATCACTAGTTTATAGTCTTTCAGTAGCTCAAGCCATCTTCGTTGTTGCAAATTTAAATCTTTCGAAGTCTTTATATACTTTAAACTCTTGTGATCAGTAAGTACATGACATTTCTCACCGTACAAATAGTGTCTCCAAATTACAATGCGACAATAATAGTGGCCATCTCTAAATCATGCGTCAGATAGTTCTTTTCATGTGGCTTCAACTGTCGAGAAGCATAAGTTATAATTTTGCCTTCCTACATCGGAACACAACCCAGATCGTTTAATGACGCATCGCTATAAATCATGAATTCTTTACCCAACTTAGGTTGAACTAGTACCGATGCTTCAGTTAATAGTGCTTTCAACTGATCAAAACTTTGTTTACATTTTTTGGACCACTCGAACTTCACATCTTTCTATAGCAATTGAGTCATTGTGTAGCAATCATCGAAAACCCTTTTACAAATCTCTTGTAATAGCCTGCTAAACCTAGAAAACTTCTAATCTTGGATATGTTTCTCAGTGGTTTCCATTCGATAATTGCTGAAATCTTCCTCGGATCAACTTTAATACCTTCTACTAAAATAATGTGGTCCAAAAATCCAACCTCTCATAGTCAAAATTTACCTTTGTTAAATTTTGCAAACAGTTGCTTATCTCTCAGAGTTTGTAACATAATCCTCAGATGTTCATTTAGATTCATCTCGGGAATAGAAAGGTCTACTAGGGCAAGGCTGATAACTACCTCGGTGCAATGCCATACTCTAATAACACTGAACAGGAGAATTGGTATAATGACAAATAGAATCCAGCCGCTAAGAGAATAAGGGGAAAGATAAAACATTGGGTATTATTACTGAGATGACACCTTAGTGGTATTTCGACATCGTAAGGAAGTTTGGACAACAGAAACCTCAGGCTGCTAAGAATCGATTTGCTTATTCTTCTGTAGTCTTACATTCATAAACTCGAGGAAGGGTATTTTCAAGCTCTTGGGGATCAAAAATAGTGAGATTTTTTGGGGTCAAATTTTAGCTACTACTGTTACGTCCCCTATTGCATACGTTCATTGATGTATGCATTCGCGATACTAAGTAATATAATTTGTAAAGAACTTGATCACACCAAAACTAACTAATATCACGACTTTGGAGGCAAGCGCACCTATCGAAAGTAGTATAGTTTAGTGGCAAGACCGAGTTATCGTACCCAAGGGAACCAAAAGTACTATTACTTACTTCCTTTCTATTATCTAGCCTAAAAATAAGAGAGGGTTTGTTTTAAACTAATTCTAAATCTAAACTAGGAAAAAAAAAACACAAAGAGTAAATTGGGAAATCTCTTAGGGAAAAGCTTATTGATATTGACAATACTCAAGGGGGAATCCACCTAGACTTCACTTGTTATTGCTTCCTTGAACTATATGACTTATTTACTTGACTTGATCTGTAGAGATCCCTAACTTATGCTAAACCCTCCGTTGAGGTGTAGAGCAACGAGGCCTAAGTTGTTAATTAAAGTTCCTTTATTAATTAACTTCCTAGGTTGCATTAATTTCATCTATAGTTCCCTATATTAGGTTTGACCCTAATCCGGCAGATTTATGTCGCCCTATGTCTAGGGTTGCATGCAACTCCGCTTAATTATGGTAGATCTACTCTTATCATAGGGACTTTTGCTTCTCTGCTCTAAGCACATCTAATTCTTGAAGTAATACCTAGGATTATTAAATCAAGAATAAAGAACACATAATTAAGAACAATTCAAGTATTTATCATATAAATCAAGAATAAATAACAAGATTTGTCTTAGGTTTCATCCCCCTCAAGTATTTGAGGGGTTTAGTTCAAAATAAAGAAAAGAAACATCTCAGAAGATATAAAATAACAAAACATAAAAGAAAACCAAAAACCCCTTAAGGAATTTAGGGAGATCTTCTATATTGCTGCAGAATTCTGGCTTCTGGGATGAATCAATCGGCTTCTCCTTTGGAGTAATTCCTTGCTGCTACCCTCTATGTGGCAGAAAGACGAGAGGAAAAGTATCTGAAAGTCTGTATATATGCCCCTTCTATGTTGCCTCATGGGGTCTTTATATAGAGAGCTTTTGGGGGGCCTTTCTTAGCCTCTAAGCATCCCAATTTGAGTGAAATTCCCCTTCTTTACGACTAGAACACACCCGTGTGCCACGCCCGTGTGACTTCGACAAAGGCCGTGTGATTTGGCACGGCCGTGTGGCCTAGCCGTGCTTGTCGGGGCTTTGACCGTGTGATCTTCATGTGGCACGCCCATGTGGCACGGCCGTGTGGTATCTCTTGGCCCGTGTTGTTCGCATATTTTTGCCCATTTTTCACCATTTTTGGACCGTTTTCTATTCTTTTCTCTTCCCTATGCTCTCTTGAGTATAAGATATAAAAAAGAAAGATTAAGAGCACCAATTCTCACAAAATTGATAAAAATCCATCCAAAATATAGGCTAAACATGAGGTAAAAATATGTATAATTTAGCATTTATCATTCATTCTTGACATTCTTGTTTGAAAATAAGAAAAAAGTACAAAAAAAAAAAGAAGATAGGATAAGATTTAAGGAGTTTGGAATTGGAGAAGATGAAAGCAGAAATAAGAATAAGAAATTTTGTTAGGAAATTTGAAGAGTTTAACAAAAGTGTTTAAAGAAGAACTCGGGTCTCTATTTTATATAGATGAATGTGATCAAGAAATCACTATGAAGATTGTTTGAATTCTCTAATGTAGGCTTGAGATTTGTCAAAAGGTTATGGGTGCAACATATGAGTTTGAGTGTTTAACTGCCAAAATTTGGGTGTTATCCTAAGAAGCAATTTGATGACATCTTTCTAGTAAAACTTTTGAGGGGTAAGCCAATTAGAGGAAACGCTGAAGCATCTGTAAGGGAATTTGTATCGTTGTTGAATTATGTTTGGTGTGTATAGCCAATTTTATCCCTATGATCGAAGTTCTTAGAGGGATAAAAATTTTAATGACAAAATTTTGTTAAAGGGAGGAGAGATGTAACGACCTAGTTCTGGTGGGTACAAGGTTTAACGAATAGTCCTAAGGTATTATGGCTAGCTGAGTGGTATCTGCCTAGGTACATTTTTGGCGTATAGAGTGGGTGGATATAGTTATCTATTTCAATAATGAAAATGCTATGTCATATTTCTATGTCAATTGGAGTAGCTAGTGACGAGGTGGAAGGGTATTGAGAGTGAGTTCACGACAGAAGAGTAGTGTGCCTTTATTCATGATAATATGCAAGTTATGTTGCAAGGTAAGTTGGTTAGGAACCAACTGAATGTGAATCAAAATAGTCAAAAGAATGTACAAACCCTTAAGAGGAGGAAGTAAGGCTTTTTATAAAGGTTATCTGGGTTAGAGATGATGACATGGTTATTTGAAATGAGTTTTAATGGTGATTTTCTATTTTATAAGGTAGTGGTTGCTGTAATCCCTGATTGGATGCTAGATCTAAGGTTCATGCAGCTATCCGTGATTTTCAGGTGAGTCTCTAAGGTGGCTCTTGTATGTATTCTATGAATTTGAGATGTCTTTGTAGAAAGTGATCAAACTACGAATCTGAATCTAGGAAAGTATGGTATGATGATTATGATAGTGTATGAATGTTTGATGGACTTTACATGTGTTGTTTGTATGAAATCTGATAAGTTTAAGTAAGTAAGTGATAGGTATCCTAAACTTAAAGAATGGTTGTATGGGCATGTCTGGAAATAGTTTGGGTGCTTGTATGAATCAAATGTTGAGTAATGAATATTGCCAACGTATGAATAGTCTTTCAAGTGAGTCTATGTCTCTTCACCATGGTGGAGTCAAAAGGGGTCTATTTGGACTAAAAGCATAATCCCTGATATGGATCTCTAAAAGGAAAGATTATGGGCATGTCAACAGATTTTGTAAGACCATAGCTGCGCTATGGCATCAAATGCAAAAGAACTAAAGGAATGTGATTGCCTAAAAGGGGGTTATCTACATGACCAAGACAATGAGGGGCAAACCTCACGAAATGTGAGTCTAGGCGAATCCCTATCATAAACACTCCAAAAAGAAGAAGCCTTTGTAATGATCTATGAAGGGAATGCATGTGTGGCGCACTTTAAAGAATGACTAATTTGGCAACCATAGGAAGAAAACGCCTCTATGGTAGGCCATGAA
The DNA here is from genome assembly GCA_020496765.1 of Gossypium stocksii. Classification (NCBI taxonomy): domain Eukaryota; kingdom Viridiplantae; phylum Streptophyta; class Magnoliopsida; order Malvales; family Malvaceae; genus Gossypium; species Gossypium stocksii. The sequence goes on from CM035623.1 coordinate 42,133,517, forward strand.
AGAAAGAAATGGCTATTTTTGCATATCATGTTACACGTTTGATGAGATATTCGAATAAGTTTGTTTATGGCAAGCTTCGTATGAAATGTCATGGCGTATCTAACGTGGTCTTAAAACAAGAAAAGAGAAACTGGAATGCGCTAGAGCATGTGGCGAATTCTGGGTATTGGTTAAGTAAATTTAAAGAACAAACCTTAGTAAAGGCTATGTTTGAGCCTTTGAGGAAGGGTATCTAATAGTGAACAGTAAGAAGAAAGGGTGGTCAAAGAAAGATTAGGTAAGGAAAGCTAATTCAAACATCATTTTGTGAAGAACATGGAGTAAGGGAATCATGATTAAGATGAGTAAGAATGGAAGAAGTTTTGAGAGGATGAAGCCGATGATGAAACAATGTTAGAAATTGATTATGGCATAGCAAATAGAGGGAAGAAATATGTTTCATTAATGGTAAACTAATCGTGGTGACAATTAGTTAAAGATTTAACAAAAGGAGCTAATGGTGATGAATTGTCTGCCTGTTTATGGAAATCAATGACTAAGATATAAATGATTACTTCTCACTATGTTCTCATGAACTTACATGAATTATGTTTTCTCCTTCAGGTTTAATGTGAGGCTTTGCCTGATGGAACGATGCTAGGACTATGCCAAAAGAGCGACGTAAGATTACTATGCATATAGAGCAACCTTTGATGGTGTGATCGAGTCTATTTCGCACATAGAAACCCTTGAATCAGGATTACTACGTTAGACCATGTAACCATTTTAGTAATACTTGTAATTGAATTCTCTATGTAATATAACCAAAAATTTTCAATGTTTATACTTATCTATTGTATTAAGAAGTATTGTAATTAAGAAGTTCAAATCAATTGTAATTTGTGTAAATGGAGTTAAGTTTCATCTATATTTGTGTGGTAACACCTAGGTTTTAGATAAGGTTTAGGGTGTTACAGGTTTGGCATTAGATCCCAATTTAGCTAGTTCATGGACCACAAATGTGAAGAGCCCTATATGGAAAATATGCCGAATGTAATAGCCCGAATTAGGGCCTAGTCAGAATAGTGTTTTCGAGACCACAAATCCAAAGTAGAAAAGTATGATTTATGATTATTTTTAGGCTTATGACATGATTTCATAATAGCGATAAAAAAATTCATGAAGGAAATTTTAAGAATTAGTGATTAATTTGCCTTTTAGGAATAAATTGCAAAATTTTTAAAATTGAGTTTCTAGAAGGTTTAAGTATGAAATAGCACTAGAAAAATTAGTAGGAGTCCTTATTTGACAATTAGATCAATTTTTGGCACTATGGACAAAAATGCCCATGGAAGGGTAAAATTTTAAAGAAATGCCAAAAGGGAATTTTGGTCATTTGGTAAATTAAAGAAATAAAAAGGGAAAAAGAAAGCAAAATGTGTCCATCTTCTTCCCCAAGTGTGCCAAAAATTGATGGGTTCTCCATAGCTAGGGTTTTGACATTTTCAAGCTCCAAGTAAGTGACTCCAAGCCTCGTTTTTCATGCTCTTCGTATTTTTGAAATCTTCGTAGCTTAATCTAGCTATTTCTACCACTAATTTGAACCAGGGTTCATATTCAAAAATATACCCATGCATGACATGCAAGTAAATTGATGCCTAGTGGTAGAAAATGGAAGTTTAAAGTGTAATAAACATATTTCTCTAAGTGATTTTCATGAGAAACCTATAGGGACTAAATTGCAAAGCTAGTAAAATGGGTAGTAAATGTAGAAATTAATGAGCAATGTGGGCTGCTATGAGCACATGAAAGGTTCAGCTAGGCTTGGGTAACCTAAATAATAAGTGCATTTCATCATACGAGCCTAGGGACCATTTTGTAAATATGAAAAAGTTAGAGGCAAAATTATAAACTTTTCCAAAGTGTCAGTTATGAGCTATTTAGTTATGTGGGTGCTAAATAAATTAAATTTGTCATTTTTGATCAAGAAACACGAAGCCCATGTAACACCCCTAACCCGTATCCGTTACCGGATTAGGGTTATGAGGTATTACTATATAAAACATAGATCAGCACTATCATTCCTCACCTTTCATGCACCAAAGAATTAATAAACATTTAAAATTTATCAAATATAAATATCCACAATTCACTTATTAAAAATTCGAATACATGAGTTCTAATTTCAGTTCAGAAATAATCATACCTTACTGAACATGTATCACAAATAAGCACATTTCAAAAATTCCAACTAATTTAGTTCGAACATATATCAAAACCCAACTGATCATGTTCCATAATTACTAAAAGTTGAACCAAACTTGTATATATTAAAGACATGTTCACATATTTAATAATTCCAATATTCAATTCCCTATATCCATCACATTAATGCCATTTTCATAATTAAATCATATTCCATTATATATCATTATAGTTTATACTCTGAATATATGCTAATTTCTATCTCATTAATCGTATATCAAACATATCATTTGATAACTTCTGCACAAGCTCATAACAAAACCAATTGAACCATATTACATAAATTATTATGCAATTACATATGAAACTTAAATACATTATAACATGGCCGAACATACTAACGATGTATATATACAATGCGCAATTCATACTAAAAATAACAGCCATGCGTAACACTTGAACACAAATAACACTCCAGTGTGCATCTAATTCATATCTATATTAATATACCTAAACTTCATATTTTATCCTATTAACTAATCTTTATTTCGATCTCACCATTATCAACATCATAAACATACCAAATTGACTTATATATCATATTCGGATTTACAACCACACATGAATGTATACTGATATTGATATTAGTAACAACTTGACACTTTTAACTATCCATTAAAACTAACCGAAAACATACTTAATCATTACCATCATTTACCATTGAACCCATACCAAAACAATCAACCAAAATAATCATAAAACATATTCATTACTTACCACTTAGCTACCGAACCTGTTAAGTTAATATACCATCATCCATCACTCTAATTATACCACATTTCATATTTCCAAAATGAGCTAACTATTAAAATGACTACCAAAACCAAACTCATTAAACATTTTAATTAAGAACATGTAAAACCAAACTTAAGAATAATAAGTAAGCCATTTTCGCATGGCTTTAAATACATACTCATTTAAAATAATTAACTCCAAGATTAGCCTATGCATGCCACATAACCGAATCTCAAAACATTATTTACTGAAATGATAACTGGATAGTGTGATGTTGTCTCATCAACTTCCAACCCAATCAGATCTCTGAAAATCTATAAACATAAAAAAACACACAGAGAATAAGCTTTGAGAGCTTAGTAAGCTACAAGCAAATAAATAGCTCAATGACAATAATAATTCAATTACCAAACCAATTTATACTATCATTATCACGTTTAACTTCAACTTATAATTTCATATAATACATATACTTTCATTTTGCCAAATATCCATACAATCAAGATTAATATATCATTCAAATTCCCAAAGCCACGATATCAATAATTAACCTAATATACATAAACTCATATACATAGATTCATGGATCATTTCATAATTATTCTTACTTTATATCATTAAGGCCGTACATAATCATTTATATAAGTTTGCACATAGGTCACAACATGATATCAGTATACTTAACCTTTGGATGAATGTACTGTATCTATTATCAAATTAACATTCAATTTCAAAACCATAATACCATTATATGATCGAATAAATACATACCCATAAACAAATATTCTTGAATAAAACTTTAATATCTCATACTTATACTTATCATGTACCCGAATATACATATGTCTATACCAAAGTATCATACACTATTAAAATCATAATATCAATGCATAAAACCGAATCGTTAAACACTTGTCTACATATAATCATGTATTAAACCTTAATACTACATAATTACACTTAACTTATGGCTGAATATACTTCACAATTACTCACAAGTTCAAACTAACATCATACATATGTTTGTATCACATAACAAATAATCAACTTACCTTATTTTCAAGGAAACAACAAGCTAACTCATACCTGATCATTTAGCTCGTTTAACGTATTCGATTACCACATCAGCATAAGGTCTTTTAGGCATAAACTTATAATAATTCACCGGCATAAAGCCTGCTAGGCCTAAGCCAGAATGTCACCCTGACAGAAGGCCTGTTAGACTCAAAGTCTGATTTTATACACCGGCAATAAGCCTGCTAGGCATAAGCCCGATTTAATTCACCAGCACAAGGCTTGCTATTCTCCAAGCCTGAATATCACTATTATAACTTTGTCTCATAAACAATTCATATATCAAAAATTCTAGATATTCCATATAGTTCATACGGACTTTCAAATGTTATAACTTAGTCGAAACGAATGCATGAACATAGTTACCATGCTTATACACATTTGACATTAGCATATATTAATTCATATATTTCATTTCAGGATACATGCTTTACATTTAATTAAAATTAAGTACGTTTATTTGCTTATAAACTTACCTCAAACGATGAAAAATCGGTACGGATCAGCTAGTTGACAACTTTAGTTTTCCCCTGATCTAAATCCGATTCTCTCTTTTCTTGATCTAAATTAATATAAATTAAACTTATTTAATCAAATATTCAATCCAATTCACTCAAAAACACATAAATGGGCAAACTGCACTTTTACCCCATACATTTTACACATCTAGCAATTAAGTCCAAAATTCACAAAACACAAAACAAATATAATTTACTTATACTGAGCTAAGGCCTCCTCAAGCCCCTAAAAGTCCTCAAATTTAATTTAATTCACAATCTAGTCCTTTTATTTACTATTTTTGCAATTAAGCCCAATTTACTTAATTTTCATGAAAATTTCCAATACAAACTTAGTAATCTAACACATATCTCTTATTTAACAACATCAAACACAAAATTCACCAAGATTTCAATAATGGAAACTCATGAATACATCATCAAAATTAGAAATTCAGGCATGGGTCGAGTAGTATTCGAAGCAACGATCTCAAAAATGTAAAAATTATCAAAAACCAAGTCCAAAATGACTTACCAATTTAACTTGCAATTGCCGAACCTCATTTTGAAACCATGGATGTTTTTCTTTTCTTACATTCGGCTATATGAAGGAAAATGGATAAAATCATGGTTTTTGGTTTTATTAAATATATCATTTACTACCCATTTACCTTTTTAACCTTTAAAATAATGCATAATTTCCTTTATGCCAAAACATTAACATCCACTAACATATTAATGATATAATTTCCATTTAAGGCCATCATATTTAAAAGCCAAAGCCAACTGACACCTTTAATAAATAGAATGCACCTTTTGCATTTTACGCGATTAAGTCCTTTTTATTGAATTAACCACTTAAACGATAAAATTTCTTTACGAAAACTTCACAAAACTATAATATCATGCTATAAATATTAAAATAATAATAAAATAAATTTTTTGATGTCAGTTTGTGGTCCCAAAACCACAGTTTCGATTTACCCTAAAAACGGGCTGTTACAACCCAGACCGAAACCGGGGAAAAAGTAAAGTTGTGAACTAAACTGAGCATTCAGCCACACTTTGGACCCGAGGTAAGTTGTATGTGATAATTTAACCTGTATGTTAGGTAAATTCTTTATGGTGATTTTCTATAAAATTATGATAAAGTCATGGATGTAATCTTGTATGAATTACGTACAAATTCCATGAGATTGATGATATGAATTTCTACCAAGAAATGATGAAACATGAAAGAGAAATTACATGTAAGCGAAAAAGGATACGAAGGATACCGAAATCATGTCATGAGTATTTGTAGGTCTCGTATAAGACCATGTTTGGGACATGGCATCGGCACCAAACTAAGATCCCATGTAAGACCATGTTTGGGACATGGCATTGGCATCAGGATGTGATCCCCTGTAAGACCATGTTTGGGACATGGCATGGCCATCCGAGATGAGGTACCGTGTAAGACCATGTTTGGGACACAGCTTCAGCACCAAGATGAGATGAGGATCCCTTGTAAGGCCATGTTTGGGACATGGCATGGGTATCCCATATGAGATCCCATGTAAGACCATTTACGAGTCATGGCGTCGGCATCAAAGTACGATCTTGTGTAAGACCATGTCTGGGACATGGCATCAACATCGATATGTGATCCCATGTAAGACCATGTCTTGGACATGGCATTGGCAACATTTCATGAGATTGATTTACGGGTATCCTTTGGTATTCAAAAAGAATGTTAAATGAGAAAGTATCCAAGTTGATAAATTTCAAGAGAAAGACTAAAGTTTCATGTTGAGTGTTGCAGGTATATACAAGTAAGTTATGAGAAATTCAAAGTACATTGTCATGAGAAATATAGTATGAAAAGCATGAGTAAGTTATATGATTGAGTAAGTCATCAGCATGAGTGTGAAATTATATGAAATTCTTAATAAATTATTCGAGTGATGGTTCATGATTCTTGTTGCTATTTTATTCATGCAACTTACTAAGCATATATGTGCTTACTCTTTTCCTTTCCCTCTTCCATGTAGATTTGTCGAACCAGCTTGGGGATCGTTAAAGTCAGAGCTCAAAGTCACACTATCAAGCCATCCATATTGGTATAGTATAGTTGGTCATTTTGTTGTATGGCATGTATAGGAAGTTTGGTTACTTTTGATAAGTGTCCTTTTGGTGTAGCCAAGGTCATTGGCTAGTAACATTACTCATGTGGTATTGTAATAGCCTTACAAATGGGCTAATGTTGATTAAGTTATGCCTTATTCAATGTGGATGAAATTCATAAGTATGGAAATTACAAGTTCAAGTAGAGTATTGATGGATGAGAATGATGTGCATAATGGCATGTGGATGCCTTAGTTGTGAGTATTTAGAGAGTATATTATGCCTTGATGTGTGCTATGGAATTGGCATTGTGTTTGGTTATGTTTTAGGGTGGCAAAAGCCTTGGAAAATAGCCTATTATTGTCTACACGGTTAGGCATATGGGCATGTGCCTAGGCCGTGTGTGACACACGGTCAACCTCAAAAGCATGTTAATAGGTCGTGTGTCCCCTGGATCCAATTTAATTCAATCAATTTAGAACATGGGCTGGGCACATGGGCGTATGCCTTGGCTGTGTACACCCCTGATAGTTATAGTGTTCAAAGTCAGGGTACTCCACAGGATATTGGCACGGGCATGTTTAAGCCGTGTGAGGGACACGGTCCATAGACACGGACATATGCCCATGTCGTGTTCAAGTTTGTAGGTTTGAAATAAGAAATAAATTTAGCATGGGCTAAGGACATGGGTGTGTGTGACCACATGGCCTACCCACACCTGCGTGTCCCATCCCACACGGGCGTGTGGCCCTATTTTAGGCAAAAAATTTTCCAAGTGCTCGAGAGTTTTCAGATCGAGTCTAGAACACACCCGATGTATGTTTTAGGCCTTGTAGGCCCATGATAAGGTTATTAAAAAGAAGGAATGAAAAGTTTTAAAAAGAAAAGAAATTTGTATAGCTCGAGTTTACGTGACTTAGTAAGATTTAGTACGGTAACGCCTTGTACCTTGTCCCGGCGCTGGACTCGGGTAAGGGGTGTTACACCGAACCTGGTAGAGTTTCTTAAGAATGTTGAAGTTACCTTATCATGATATTGATGTACTAGTAATGGTTTAATGAAAGGAAATAACAATGAAATGAAAGGTAAAAGAAAGATTTTGGATTGATTCATTAAAACGAATAAAAATGGGATGTTACATGATTTGGAATAAAATGTAAACAAAGATAAAATAAAAAGAAACTCTTAGTCTTCTCCTTCAGTATGATGTTTAGTGGACTCAATAGGGACCTTATCTACTATAGGGACATCATCTGTATGCTCCACTTCCCCTAGAGTTTGCTCCAAGTTATTGGGCTCCTCTAAACTCTCTTCGTCCTCCAATTCGAGCAAGTTATGAATGAATAAACCAACTATCTTTCTTTATTTTAACTGGAATTCTTCCCACTCCTTACCCTTAGGATTGTAAACATTGAAGCCCAATGAATCAATGGAAATGTCTTTGAGGAAGTTGAAGTCTACTTGACTATAGTCCAAGGGACTAGCAACAACTTGGGCATAGAGAACCAAGTTAGCCTTTAGCTCTAGCAATGCTTTAGTGAAGTTCTTTGTTGTGTCCTCTTGGTACTTCTTGAAGGCTTTATCATTGGATTGGAGATGGTTATCCAATTTGGCGTCATAATAAAACTATTGATATTGTAGTTGTTTCCTTAAAGAGAACTCACCCTTCTCTAATGACTCAACTTTTCTCTCTAACAATTTGCATTTATTCTCTGTGTCAGGATCTTTGAGCTTCCAAGACATGACACATGAGTCAAGAAGCTCAACTTTGTTTTTAAGAGCTTGTTCTCTACTGCATAGCTCCTCTGTCATTTTAAATTTTTACTTACTCGAATCCTCCAAGCTAGCAACTGTTGACTTATAGTTGTTGTTGAAATCCTGAAGGGCCCGACTCAGCAGCCCATACTCTACAAATAGAGCTTAGGAAGATTTAGTTATCTGTAAGATAGGAGATGAGTCCGATTTGGACATAAAGTGAGATCGGAAAGCCTCTTCTAATTGTGAAGGGATCAACTTGTATTGGCTCTGAAAGATCAAACATAAAGAAATAGAAGAGGAAAGAATTCATCATTCTTAGTAGATGAAGAATGTTGGGGTTGATGAATTGTGGAGATCATAGAAGGATCTAGTAGTAAAGCTTCTATTGGGATTCAGTATGAAAAGGGCCCATGTCTTGAACAAAAGAGTCTACTGTATGGACAGGTTCCATTAAGATTGATGGCGTAGCTGGCAATGATGGAACGAATCCCATAGAATTCGTAAAAATAGAATGGCCGCCTTGATTAGAATTTGTGCTAAGGTAGTATTCCTGTTATATGGCAAAGCTTCTGACTTCAAAGGCACATTATAATTGTCTAACTAATTGATACGGTCAGTACTTCTGTGACCATTGGGACTCTGATTTAGCAACCAATATTAAAAGACATACCTAACTATGACTAATTCCGCAAACTCTAGAATGCACCCCTACTCAAATGTTTGAACTACGTATCGGTAACCTTAGAATCAATAGTTAGACTTCGAAAACAAATAGATTCTTTGGGAAGGGACTAATAGGTAAAAAAGCCAAACCCGCTCTAAAGCTTACAAATGACACTTATGAATTTTTCCCTTCTCTAGTACAGATTAGAGATGCTATTTTGGATTATTGGTTCACAACTTTGCCGAACACTGAAGTGGGCACATCCAACATTTTCCTTTTGTATGGTAATCTTTAAATGATGTAATTTTTGGAAGACCCCTAAGAGTGGTGATTCATTTCGTATACAACAATCTAAGAAATATGCTAGAATGGTCCACCAGGACAAGGCTAATAATTGCCTTGGTGCAACGCGATACTCTAAAAACACTAAATAGAAGAATATGTGTATTGATAGATATAATCTAGCCTACAAGAGAATAAAGGGAAGGACGAAACCTTGAGTGTTCTTACCAAGGCGACACCTTAATGGTATTTTGACATCGTAAATGAAGTTTGGTTGACGAAAACCTTGGGCTACTAAGAATCGGTTCTTTTCTTCTTCGGTGGTCCTACATTCACAAATGGGAGTGGAAACTTGACGAAGGGTATATTCAAGCTCTTAGGAACTGAAAATTGTAAGATTTTATGGGGTTGAAATTCGGCTACTTTGGTCATGTCCTTTACCATAAGTGTTCGTTCTCGACATTCTTATATAAAAATAAGAAAATGTATAAAAAGGAAAAGGAGATAAGATTACCTTTAAGGTGCCTCGAATTGGAGAAGATGAAGGTAGAAATAAGAATTAGAAACATTGTTAGTAAATTTGAAGAGTTTCACAAAAGTGTTTAAAGAAGGGCTGAGGTCTCTATTTTATTGAGATGAACGAGCTCAAGAGGTCACTTTAAATACTATTTGAATTCTCCAATGTAGGGTTAACATCTGTCAAAAGTTTATGAGTGCAACATACAATTTTGAGTGCTTAAGTGCCAAAATTTAGGTGTTTTCTAGAGAACCAGTTTGATGACATCTTTCTAGTAAGACTTTTGAGGGGTAAGCCAATAAAAGGAAACACTGAAGCATGTGTAAGGGAATTTGTATCGTTGCTAAATTGTGTTTGGTATGTATAGCCAATTTTATCCCTATGGTTGAAGCTCCTAGAGGGATGATAATTTCGAGGACGAAATTTTGTTAAAGGGAAGAGAGTTGTAACACCCCAATTCTAACGAGTACAAGGGTTGACAAATAGCCCTAAAAGGTATTATGATTGATGGAGTGGTATTCACCTAGGTACATTTTGGGCATATAGAGTTGAAGAATATAGTTATGTGTTTCAATAATGAAAACGCTATGTCAGATTACTATGTCAATTGGAGTAGGTAGTGATGAAGTGGAAGGGTATTGAAAGTGTAAGTTAGTAACAAAAGAATAGTGCACCTTTAATCGTGGTACTATGCAAGTTATGTTGCAAGGTAAGCTAGTTAAGAACCAACTGATTTTGAACCGAAATAGTCAAAGAATAAAGGGTACTAAAGTAGGTTTGTTGGAAGTTGTAGACTTTTAGATAAGACAATATAGTAAAATATGACACTTGTCAAGTTCCAATAGGGACTTAGATTATATTAATGGATATTCAAGATTTGGATAAGGGAGTTCTCTTCTTCCTTCTTCTAGAAAATTGTTATATAAGGCTTATGAAGAAAAAAGGTATTTCATTTTGTTGAAGATGAAATTCTGGATTATATGGATAATTCTCCATGTCAATGTAAGTTTTATGGCTTCATGTGTTTACGTAAGTAGGAGATAGGAAGCATAAACTTAATGTATGGTTGTATGGGCATGTCTGGAAATATTTTGGGTGCTTGTATGAATTGAGTGTTGAGCAATGAATAATGCTAACATATGACGATTTTTTCAAGTGAGTCTATGTCTCTTCACCTTTGTGGAGCCAAAAGGGGTCTTTCGGGACTAAAAACATGATCTTTGATATGAATCTCTAAAAGGAAATACCATGGCGATGGCAACATATGTTGTAAGACCATAGTTGCGCAATGGCATCATATGGAAAAGAACTAAAGAAAGTTGATTACCCAAAAGGGGTTTCTCTATGTGACCCAGGACAATGAGGGGCAAACATCACAAAATGTGAGTCTAGGTGAATCGCTATCATGAACACTCCAAAAAAAAAAGGAACCCTTTGTGGCGATCTATGAAGGAAATGCCTGTGTGGTGCACTCTAGAGAATGACCCTTTTGGCAAGCATTGGAAGGCAACATCTCTGTGGTAAGCTTTAAAAGAAAGAAATGGTATTCAAAGAAAACTCTGAAGGAACAATAGTTGTAATGAACTTAGAAGGAAAAACCCCTATAGTGTATCGTGTTACACCTTCGATGATATATTCTAATGAGCTTCCTTTGTGGCAATCTTTGTATGAATAGTTATGGCATATCCAACATGGTCTTAAAACAAGAACAGAGAAAGTGGAATGGGCCAGAGCATGTAGTGAATTCTTAGTATGGGTTAAGTAAATTTAAAGAACAAACGTTAGTAAAGGCTACGTCTAAGCGTTTGAGGAAGGGTATCTGACAGTGAACAATAATAAGAAAAGGTGGTCAAAGAAATATAAGGTAAGGAAAGTGAATTCAAACATCATTTTTCGAAGGGTATTAAGTAAGTGAATCAAGATTAAGATAAGTATGAAAGGAGGAAGTCCTCAAAGGATGAAGCCAATGATGAAACAATGTCAAGGGAAATTGATTCTGATATAGCAGATAGAGGGAAAAAATATGTTTCATTAATGGTAAACTAATCCTGGTTACAATCAATTGAAAATGTAAAAGAAGGAACTGATGGTGATGGGCTATCCGCCCGTTTATAGAAATCAACGACTAAGGTGTAACACCCCAAACCCGGCCCAAACGTTATGGTCGTATCCGGTAATGTCACATTGATGTGTTTTGAAAATGTGACCTTATTCAGTTTTGTTGTAAAACTTTTTTAGTTTAATAGAAACCATTATCCCAATTGATCCATTTAATCCGGTAATAAAAGTAGTTACTTTCGAAAACTCGTTTATTGCGGAAGTTTTGCTTTCACCCTCATTTGTTATGAAACTATGATTTTTTGAAAAACAGGTATCTTTTAAAAACCGTGCCCTAGAGCTAATAGATTAAATGAAATAAATAAACCCAGATTTGAAGTTTAAAAGTTAAGTAATGGCCTTATTACAACCCAAAATTAATATAATAATCAAAATAAATCAAAACCCAAAATAGTTTAAAGTGCGGCTGTCTTCAAGTCCCACACAGCACCGAACTATCTATGCTTGGGGATTACCTGCATGGTTAAAGCAGTTGGGTGAGTTTATGAAAATTCAGTGTGTAATCCCAAAAAAAACATTATTACAGAATCAGTCTGGGCCTGAACCCATTTCAGTACAGATCGGAATCAGTGGGCCTAAGCCCATTACAATGACAGTATAACATGCATATAGAATCCTACCCAACCAGCCTCTACACTCCATCTCCGTCCAACAATCACTCCATGTGGGGATATAATCGACCCACCCAACCCTACACTCCACAATGTAGTACCGATGCGGCACTATTAGTAATGTGCAGCAGTGCTGGCAGAGTATTAGGCTATAAGCTATCAGTATAATGCAGCGAAGCTACCAGAACAGAACACTTCCTCTAGTCATAAATATACCCGAACCCCATGCAATACAACATACTCAGTGACATGCTAACATAATACAGAACATATATACATACATATTGACACATGGCATGCATAATCATCCAGATATCATACAGGGTTAAATCAATCATTTTACCAATAAAGGGTATTTTAGTCAATTTACCCATCAGGGCCATTTTAGTCATTTACCAATGTGCGCCTAAGTACTTTAAGGCCCATCATTAAGCCCAAAGTCGTCTAGTGACACATGCGGCCGTGTCAGTGCAAAAATTTATTTATGACCCCAAGGCCCATTAAGTAGGCCCATGTGGGCCTACACAGTCGTGTGGCCCACTATGCCCAAAATCGACCTAGGCCATGTGTGTGCCAGAGATAAAATAGAAATACCCAATTTCCAAAATTTTCACTCGTGCAGGCCCACAGGCCCATTGGGCCCATATGGCCCATTTTGGCCTAACTCGTGAAATCACTCATGGTGGCTGTTTTCAATGTAGGCCCACCATCTATAGGTTCAACTGATCACATGTGCGTTCGCGTGCTCATATGGCCATAAGCCCAACCCTCCGCCTTTTCGGCACTCGATTTTTTGGATTTTCGGCCTTTCACCGTTGTAATCTATCAGTGTGAGTAACACACCTGATGCGAGAACGTGCGCCAAGCCCAAACCTACATTCAATCACAGTAATCCATTATTCGATTAACACTAAAGTTAATCACCCTTTTATGAACACTAGATTTCCAATATTACGAATCGTTTGCCTTGATTAAGAAGGTAAGTTTAATCTTTCCTTAACTAGTAATTACCCACTTCTTAGCAAGATCTAATTCAAAACACAATTTTTGTTAAAGGAAACCAAATAGTAAACCACTTGAACCAAATGTAACCACTTGAACCAAATGTATCACTTACCAAAATATAGACTAAGGATGAGGAAATAGTAGTATTCAGCCCACCACAACACCACCTACAAAAGAGGCACGCGATGCTAGGAACACACTCCTGATAGCAACCGATAAAGAAAAAAAGAGATTAGAAAGGAATATTATAGATTCGATAGAGAGAAAAGGAGGTGGACAAGACAAAATTAAGATAACAACCCCTTACCACCAAAATCAATAAAAAAAACAAAAGAAGGGGTTCACAGACCTAGGGAAAGTGCAAGAACAGTATTCGGTCGCAACATGTTAAAACTGAAAGGGATTGGGGAGGTAAGCAACAATGAAAATTCGGCCAAGAACCAAAATACAAAGGTGATGCTGAAAGAATAAGCAAAGCAAAGAACAAAAGGGCATTCGGCTAATATTGAAAAAGAAAAAAGAAGGAGAAAGAAAAGATGAAGAAAAGAGAGGATCAGTTTAGAACAAGAAACCAAGAGGAAGAATTTGAACTTTAGGCGGACATTCCTTTCCACATGGTCCTTTGGCTGACTACCCTTTTTTCTAGCTAACTCTTTATCGATCACCATTTAAGATTTCAAATATGATAATCCATTTTGTAATTGTTTAGCCAATTATGGTTCTACATCAACTCAGGTAAACTTTTAATTATGAATACTTATTTACAATTTCCTCGAAGAATCATTTTGTCACCCTATATCCCATGATGGTTTATATGTAAACTCTAAATGACTCCAAAAAGGTGGATACTAGATTTTTTAATACGTTGAAGGAACTTCACCTTCCTCTCACATATACCTATGTTAAGATGCTTCTATCAGTTCCACTTACCATCGCATTTTGACTGATCCTCTTATTATCACATTTTCCCACATCCTCAAACGTGCCACGATCATTCTGTCATACTACTCATCACACGAATCATACAGTGAATTCTCTTTTTATGTCGTGGCGGGCTTCCTAATTCAATATCCTGGCAGAATCCATTTTCCCATAACGTAAACTTGTTTGCCACTAGATCATGTCATGGCCAACCATGGACTTCTGATTTCGAGGAATGAGTAAACCTCTTTTGAGGTGTTGCCCTGAAGACCAGTCGATAACCATCGTCACGGTATCACTTTGTTGAGTCGATAAACCATTTTTATAGTGTCGCTCTAGTGAGCCAGTAGATAACCATTCACAATGCCGCCTTGAGTCCCATAAGAATCAGTTTATTCCTCCATTATACCATCTTTCCTTATCTTCATCTACCCCATCAAATTAATTCCCTCCCTACTCCTCATACAATATAATCATGCATTTCATATGGTTTATCAAACTTATTACTATAACATACAATCACCATTTATCAATACGTCAATTCACAACCATAAGTCATCTAGTAAACATACTTGCAACCATACACTCTCTTACACAGTGTTATGTATACATGACATATTTATTCATCATATTCACATACAATCTGCAAATTTAAAAAAAAAACTCAGAGCAAACACAGACATAGATCATACAAATAGCACAACATTACCGATCACCCAAAGGTAGAGTACAGAAACTCACTTGAACTCCTTCTTCCTCCTCAGCTTAGCTTTTCCAATTGCTAGAGCCTTCATTGTCTTGATGACTAAGCACGACAACCACATATTGGTCAAATAGAAAGTGTTCAAACCTTAAAACGTAGAATCCATTATACAAAAACTTATTAGGAATCCTTACTCCCTCTCTCTCTTTCTCTCTTAAATCCATGAGTACAAAAAGATAAAAATGTAATAGCCCAATTTTGGGCTATGTCAGAATAGTGGTTTCGGGACCACAAATTTGACGAGGAAAAATTTATTTTTATTAAATTTGTATGGGCTACAATTTCACGAAATGATTTTGCGAAAATATCATTCGAAAATTTTGACATTTGGGCACTCAATTTAGTAAAAATGACTAAATTATAAAAAGTGCAAAACTTGTGTTCTAGATGATAAGGGATGTAATTGTGATGAGTTTTTAAATTGGACGTCCTTATATGGTAATTGGGCCATTGATTAAATTGTTGGACAAAAATGGACATAAAATAGGTGAAATAGAATATATTTAAGTTAGGGGCATTCTGGTTATTTAGTAATTAAATGACTTAATAAACAAAATAAATGCCAAATTTTCTTCATGTTTCTCCTCCATGGTCGAATATAGCAAGAGAAGACATGGCTAGGGTTTGGCCAAGCCTCCAAGCTCGATTGTAAGTTTGTTCTAACCCCATTTTTAATGATTTTTACATTTTTTGAAATCCTCGTAACAAGATCTATCTATTTCTACCACTAATTTGAGATATGGTTAAAGTCTAGGGTTTTTCCCCATGACGAATATGTGTATACTTTTTTGTTAATGGTAGAAAATGCATGTTTATGGTTAGAGAAACGACTTTTACTAAGTGATTTTCAGTGAAAATGCCTAAAAGGACTAATTTGTAAAAGTTGTAAAATATGTAGTAAAAATGTGTTTTAATGGAAATTGTGGGCTGTTATAGTTATGAAAATGGTCCAGCTAGGCTTGTATGTTAAAGAAATTGAATAAATTTCATTTTACGAGCCAAGGGGCAAAAATGTAAATATGTCAAACTTCATGGGGCAAAAACGTAATTTTTCCATAATAAGATTTTTGGGTCACATTGAATAATGTGACTAATAAGTAAGCTAAATGTGATATTATAGATCATGGAAAATGATGTTCGAACTAGAACGAGGGAAAAACGAGTATTCGACGGTTAGGACCGTTTTCACCGTTTTTGTTATCGAGGTAAGTTTGTATGAGTAATACATCGATAATTTATGTTTATATGCTTATATATTGTATGAATTGTGTAAATGATTTAACAAATGTATTTGATGAAGTTCGATAAGTGATAAGTGAGAATGAGAAATCATGGTTGAACCTTAGGAATAGAATATGATACAAGTAACATGTCACTAGGAACCTATGTGATTGATTATGTGATTATGTGATGTTCGGGTGCTGGTTTTGTATGTCTGCCAATGGCTAGGTAGTCCTGCATATGTTGCACATACCTGTCAGCTTGTGTGAGTAGCATTGAGTAGTTACGTCCCTACCGTTAGCTTGTGTGAACAGACCCGTGACTAGCTCGAGAATGAGCGTATATGTGAAATGTGATAAGTCGTAGCTTTGGCTACATATATGTGGCACTTATGTGCAAATTTTTTGAGTATCCGTTAGTATTCTGAAAGTTTAATGGGATAAGTTAAAGATGTGAAAGTGTATGTGGCTTTGTTGCAAATTGGTACATGTATGTACGTAGACCTCATAAGAAATAAGCTCGATATGTGTCCAACCTTGATAAGCTGGTGATTGAGTAAGTTATGATTGTGAGGATAATAACATTTATGCAAGTTTTTATTATATTATATTAAATGAATTGTTTAAGTGTAAAATGATGAATATGAGATAAGACTTGTGTTTATCAGTCCATGCTTGTGATGTATGAAATATATGTTAAATTCAATTGGCAATTGGCTTTAGGGCCAAACTAAATTATGGTGTAGCATGTTGTATTTGCACAAATTGTGGTTTATTAGATATGAGAAAGAGGAAAGATTGGCATAATTGCCTATTAAAACGATGATGAGAAATATATGATTCGAGCGACTGAAAGATGTTAAAATATATATATTCGAAAAATAAATAATCATAATTAATGTGTATGTATAATATGAGGTTGGGAATGATTGGCAAATTGTGGTATTTTGTTACAATGGAGAGCTTTTGATTTCTAAATAAATTGAAAGATGTTTATTATTTGCATATGAACTTACCAAGTTTTGTAGCTTACTCCATTCCTTTCTCATATCTTATAGGGTTCTAAGCTAGCTCAAGTTGGACATCACCGAAGATGCCATCACACTATCAAGCTGTCAAGTAGGGTAAATGAACGCAAACCTTTGAGTCTGTGGCATGTATAGGGACTTAGTCATTTTGTGTATATGTTATTGATATGGTCAAATGTATTGGCTTGTAATGATTAAGGACTTGATTTGGTTTATAGCCACATAAATTGGCTCACATTGGTTAATTGGGTTGTAAACCTATTTATATGTGCATGCACAAGTTATTGCCTTTGTTGATGAGTGAATGCGATGTTCAAGCCATGTTTATGGATGTTGATTGACAATTAATGTTATGTTAAATGCTATTGAGATGTATAGGTATGTGAATGAGGTTGAGGGTGGCAAATGGCTTGGAAAATAGCTTTAAAGTTGTCCACACGGGTAGCCAGACGGGCATATGTCTAGGCCGTGTGCGACTCACGATCAGCCCCATAAGTGTGTGAAAAGGCTGTGTGTCCCCTGCACCCTAATTATGAGAAACAGAATGCTCAGTATGGAGCACACAAGTAGAGACACTGTAGTGTGTCTTGGCCGTGTGAAGGACACGGCCTTAGGACATGGGCATATGCCAAGGCCGTGTGAAATCTGTACCTTAAATGCGAAAATAAAATTCGCCAGACGGCCTAGCACACAAGCATGTGCCTTGGCCGTGTGCCCCTAAATGGTTGATGACATCATAAACAGAGAGTTACACGGGTTGAGGACACGAGCATGTCTTGAACCACACGGGTGTGTGTGAATCACATGGCCTGCCCACATGGGCTTGTCACTCTCCAAAACATGAAATTTTTCTAAATGTTGTAAAAGTTTCAAAGTTCTTGATTTAGTCCCTAACCACCTCCAATGTATGTTTAGGGCTTCGTAGGCCCGTAATAGGACGTTATGAATATGTTTGAAAAGTTTTAAATTGGACGTAATTTTACTGGCTCAAAATTGTACGTGTTTTTGTGTTTAAGTCTGGTAATGCCTCGTACCCTGTTCCAGTGTGGATACGGGTAAGGGGTGTTACACAAAAGGCTTAATGTCTTTACTTCCAGACTTCAAATCACACAACCACTGCCCTATACAACTTTCCCTCACTTTCTCTTCTTTGGAGCAACCGAAGAAGATGATGCAACCGAAGAGAAAATTGTGAACAGAATTGGGAAGATGTCCTTTGTAGAAACATCCCTTCTTACATATATATATCCCCACTTTACACAATCTCTGTAACAACCCTATCCAGTCTCCGTTGCTAGATTAAGGTTATAAAGTGTTACCGAGCTAGACAAAACTTTTAACCTCAATTCTAAATAGTAACCAAATAAATTACTATTCTTGATAATTTACTATTCCTGATAGCCAAATACACATTCACAACCCACATTAGTACTTGATCACATATCAAAATATACCATGATAATTCTCTTCTCAAACAACTTTTCAATTCCATAAACAACAATTCATCAATATAAATGTACTCACATATAAACAAGTATTTCATTGAACATTTAACACTTGCTAATATCTTGAATATGCACCAACATTTAAGCACGTAAGTAAACTATACATTCCATTAACACTTAGCCGAATAAACTAAGTACTTAACTCAGATACTTGATAACTCTTGAAAAGAGTTATACAGGCCTCTAAACTTAATTAATTGTTTGTAATTTAGTAGATATGTCTGCATTTTTAGGATATTTTTAGAACATTTCGTAAAAAAGCTTGGATTGTGCTATAAATATTATTATTTGTTACTTTTATTATTGGGGAAGAAAGTTGTTGGTTGTTGTTGGCAACAGGTGCGGGATGAAGAATAGAAGAGAGAAAATAGTGGGAAAATGAAGGAAGTGAAATATTTCCATGGAAAAATGTTGGTTAGATTGCCAGCAAGAATACCATGGCAATTCTAGGAAGATGACACAACACTCAGTCCACGTCACTATAACACCCTTAACACATATTTGTCACCGGATTAGGGTTAAGAAGCATTATTGTACAATAAAAAACATTTTAACATTCAATAATTTAAATCATATCATAAATCATTCATACACATGCATATTATCCCTAAATCAATCCCTCGAGGCCTTAAAAATAGCGTAGAAACAAATCGAGACTAATTTGAAACAATTTGGAAAGTTTATGAAAAAGTTATAAATTTCTAAAATAGGGGTCACACGACCGTATTGCCAAACTGTGTGCCTCACACGGCTGAGACACATGCCTATGTCTCAAGCCGTGTAACCTTCAAACTAGAGACACACGGCTCTGTCCCAGCCCATGTGTTAAGGCATGTAACTCACTGACTTACACCCTAAAGAAATCTTTGGATGACACACGCCCGTGTTGCCAGGCCGTGTGTCTCACACGGCTGAGTCACACATCCATGTCTTAGGCCGTGTGGAACCAAGTCTACCAAAAATCAAGCCATTTCCAAGGCCATTTCATGCATAACTACACAAACCATTCATGCGCACTTTAAATGGATCTAAGCGTCACCTAAACAGATATCAAAATGTCATTTTAAACATCCTAAGTCAACTAACCAATGTGCCATTCAAAGACACCACGTTTGCATCCAAACATCATCTATCTAAAATGTTAATGTTACCTTATTTCAAGCATGAATACCTAATTTCACTATGTATTTAGAACACATTACAAAATACCATTTCCAAGCCAATCTTATCATACCATATGACCATGCACATCAATCATCTAAACATGTCCATAAGCTACATTCTATGTTTGCCAACCTAGTCCATATAAGTACTAAAACATACCACATTTAACTACCAATCAACCATTCAATACATACCATAAGATCATGATTTCCATCACTAAAAATGGTCAAAAAGGGTTACTTATCAAGCCATACCTGTAACACCCCCAAACCCGGCCTAGACGTTATGGCTGAATTTGGCGGTGTCACATTGAAAGGTAGACTGAACAAATCGATGATGTTGGAGAACCCTAAAAAAATGTTTGGTTGTTCACGATTTAAAACAGTGTTTACACGTTGTAACTCTTTTATCTAAAATCAGCCTCTAAATGAAGTACTTTAGTTTAAAACGAAAACCAGTGGAAACTTGTTTAATTGCAAGTTTA
Source organism: Gossypium stocksii (assembly GCA_020496765.1). Classification (NCBI taxonomy): domain Eukaryota; kingdom Viridiplantae; phylum Streptophyta; class Magnoliopsida; order Malvales; family Malvaceae; genus Gossypium; species Gossypium stocksii. The sequence goes on from CM035623.1 coordinate 42,154,213, forward strand.
TATAAACCTTAAGTTGTCATTTGAAAACCTTAATTTATATTACTTGTTAATTTTCTTGGTTTATTTACAACGGAAACTCTTGTTTTGGAACGCTCGTGTTTTTTAGTTGGGTTTGAAAACATCACTTTAGTTTTTTTCTAGAAAACAAGTTAAACTTGATAGTCTAGCAAATATAAGAATAAAACGTAAAAATCAAGTCAAACTGGAGAACAGGCCTTATTACAACAAATCCCTAAAAGGAAGCAACAACTAGCTAATGTAAAATAAAATACTGAATTTAAAAACAACTCGAAGAGTGGCCACCTCCAAGTCCTCCTGCACGTCGAACCGCCAACTGGGGATCACCTGAGAAGAAATTATAAAAAAGAAGGGGTGAGTTTTTGAAAACCCAATGTGCACAACCCTCAACGATTAATAAGCATGCATCAATCCACTTGGGCCTAAGCCTATTACAATAACAGTGGCATTTGGGCCTTCACCAATAGCAGCCTTAATTAGGCCTGAGCCCATATCTTAAATAGTATTAATATATGCAATGCACAATATCCCATCCAACCCTGCACTCCGTATCCTTTCCAACCCTACACTCCTGTAGGGATTAAATCGGCCCACCCATCCCTACACTTTAATGTAGCACCGGTTGCGACACTAACCAATATTACAGCTAAGCTGTCAAACACATATTAGGCTTAATCGCCATCGGCGAGTCCACAGTGGTCTCGGGTGACTCATGCGACATCCCCTGAATTGATCCACAGTCATCTCAGACGACCCGTGCGATCAGGTCCACAGTCGTCTCGGGCGACCCGTGCTACCATAACTAATCAATCACTTCCTCCAACAATATTTCCATCCCCATGCAACATAATATCACATGAATGCAACAAAAACATATACATGGCATACAAAATCATGCATATCACATGTAGGGGTATTTTAGTCATTTTGCCCTTAAGGGCATGACGGCCATTTTTCATTATGGGCTTAAATACATAACTCGACCCACTAACAAGTCCACAATCATTCAACGAGTTTTATGTCACTTTCAGCAATTATAAATTTATTGGGGCCCAAAAGCCCAATGTGGCCCAAGAGGCGCCCACACTCTCATATGGCCCATTAAGCCCAAATCCGCCATTGGCCATGTAGTCAACATGACCAGCTTATCATTTCTTACCTATCCATCAATTTTGCTCATGTCGGGCCCATGGGCCCATCGAGCCCATTTGGCCCATTTCGACCTAGTTGGCCAAACAGCGGCCCAAGTCCATGAGACTGCTCATGGGGCCTTTATCATCGTATCGATCTCTCCATATGAGTGTTCGTACATTTGTGTGGTTGCTGTCGCCAATCCTTCAGATTTTCGGCTTTTCAACTTTTTAGCTTTTGACGATCTAGAGTGTGTGCGGTGTGTGTACACACCTGATTACGAAACGCGCTACGATTCCTTAACCATGAACCTACAATCATTCAAAACTAACAGTTAATCACACGCTTAGTATAAACAAAACCATGATCTAGAGTGTGTTACGATTGTTTCCGAGATCTGCATCACAAAACCCTTAACTATCAAAGATTGAATAAACAAGTGACTTACATCCATCTTAAGTCACCCTTCACATCTTATAAGAACATTCGGCCACCATTAAAATCAAGAATAAGGATGAATACACTTACTGATTGCCAGAACCCTTACCACACCAAAACGCAAAAGGAGTAATTTGGTAGAGGTTTGGAGAAGGAGAATCGGTCCCATGATTAAGAAGAAAAAGAGATGAGAAGTCGGCTCTAAAAAAACCAATTGTGAGAGTGAGGGAGTGTAGATAAGAGGAAAAGAATAAGGTGTTCAGCTTTAGAGAACAAGAGAAGAAACAAAGTGAATGGAGAGCTAAGAACAATATCAACTAATAATAGAAGGGGAAGAGGGGAAGTAAAAAAAGAAATAAAGAGAAGAGGTTTTCAGTTTAGGTATTTTGAAAAAGAAGATGATGATGATGGAACAACAAAAGAATGATAAGAGAATTCGATTTTTAGGGACTTTGAAGAAGGAGGTACGATTTTGCAAGTAGCAATTAAGTTTGGAAAGAAAAGAATCACCTGATAGAAAAGTTGCTATTTTCGGCTTTTGAATGAGAACTACCAAGACACGATTTAAGAGAGAAACAATATCACCTAGCTGTGCTAAAGGAACTGAAGCCACACGAAACAAAAGTTGAAATGACTAAAAGAATTCGGCTATACCCCCTAAAAGACCCAAAAACCGCACACATAACTTACCCTAGCTGAATTTTGCCTTTCACCACTTCCCAAATCGGCTCAAACACTTCACACCCCCAATCTCCTAAACTTTCTCCAAGATATGCTCCATAATCCCCTCCTTGAATTTCTCATATGACCACTTCAAACACTCCCCCTTCAGAGTTCAACTACAAGTCCACCACTAGCTATCCTGAGATGCAAAATAAATTCTCCACATAATACCATGCCACACCTTGAACCTTAGACCTCCTTACCTCTCTGTAATGCCACCTCCATGCATCCTATGTGGCGCCACTTTGCCACCAAGCCACCTGTCTTCTTGTGTCTTATTTTCGCCCCATTTATTTAAAAGTCATACCACCTGAGGTTAGAGTTCCCTTAAGGCTAAAACCAAAATTTTTCCTATACCCCAACTTGATCCCAGAACTTCTCCAACACCCCTAGACACTCCAAATTTATTAAGCCCTTAAAGCCAACGTGCCATTTGTGTTATTTCCTTGCTCACTTAAAAATTTTATGAGACCCAAAGCTCAGAGCCCCATTCATCTAGGCCCAGAATCCAGGGCATTACAATACCAGTCCATCATATAAACATAAACTTCGAGACAATAGCATAATAATTCAACCATTTAATACATTCATGAGCAATCAATACTAAAGACCTATACATGATAATATTGTCATTTCCATACATGATAATTTATCTCATAAATGAACTTAACCATGTCTCAAGTAATCATTTTCAAGTCATTATCAACATGCCAAGATAACCTTAAAAATGATCACATCAAAGTAACCAACATCACATAACTTGGTAAGTCATCAAAATGTACCAAACCAACCTAACATTCCAAAGCTTATATATACTAAAACACTATTAACACATGCACTATAATACCATCACAAAGCACCCTATACATGCCATTATAAATATAACACCCCTAACTCGTATCCATTGTCGAAAAGGGTTATGAAGTATTACCGTACAAACTAAACATTAAACATACATATCATACATTGACATAAACATGATATAAATCATCCATTCATATACATATTGTCCCTAAATCAAGCCCTTAAGGCCTTGGAAATACCTTAGAAACAATTCGAGACCAAATTGGAAACAATTGGAAAGTTTAAGAAAAAGATAGAAAAATTGGACTACAAGGCTCACACGGCCGTCTGGCCAGGCCATGTGCCTCACACAGTTGAGACGCACGCCCATGTCTCAGGCTGTGTAACAATCAAAATAGGGACACATGACCGTGTCTTAGCACGTTTCCTCACCCGTGTAACTCTCTGAGTTGGGTCACACGACCAAGCCACACTCATGTTTGCCAGGTTGTGTAAGTCTCGAAAAAACCACGCACACCGGTGTGCTAGGCCATGTGCTAGGCTATGTAATAGCCTGACTTGAATGCATTAAAACCTATAGGGAACAGAAGGCTGTGTTGCCTGACCGTGTGTCACACACCCATGTCTAAAGCTGTGTGCACATGAAATTGGTCAAAATCATTCCATTTCCAACACCAACTCAAGCAACCACCTAAAAGCATTTTGTGCACACAATCAAGGCATCAAAACATGAACAAAACCTACATGAAATGACCAATTTAATATTCAACCAATATGCCACATAAGGCACCTCAAATGCAAACATACAAACTTACCTAAACATAAATCATACACACATAGTTCAATACCATTTCCAAAACTTACCATATATTGACCATATTGAATTTAACTCATCACATACCTTTTTGGCCATTCAAATATGCATCAAATCATTTCCACATTAACACATACAAATACAGCACCAAAAGGACAAAAAGTATCTCAACCAAAACAACTTATAGATGCCAAACTTATCAACTAACTTTCAACTAATTATCATAATAAGTCCACCTATAAATGCCATTATAACCTTGACCAAAACATTAAAAGCTACGATATTTGTGCTGGATAGTGTGATAGATCTTCGATGAGCTTCCAAACTGATTGAGCTTCCGATTATCTATAAAACATAGGAAAGAAAACTACGTAAGCACATAATGCTTAGTAAGTTCATGAAACATGAACATAACTTACCATTTAAATACATAACATTAAGATTAAGCATCATGTAATCCAACCACGAGCTTGGGACAAGCTTAAGCACCATCAACAACACTAGTTAGTGCATTCAAACATAATTCACTTGAATTTAACATAAGGTAAGCCATTATACATGAACATACTTCATTCGAATTCATCATTTTCATTAACATAAGCATACTTCCATTGAAGCTTACCATTTCAATCCTTTTCATAATTACATGATCTAGTTCATTTGAGCACTTCCAGTTCCTTTCCTTTTCATGCCCATTGAACCACTTAGAATATCATCAAATACTCGAGAAAGCTCACATAAAGTGCGCTTAAACATATAATCGTAACATTTCCTTACATCGTTGCTCACATGAACTATGAAATGGGCCTGCTCATACAAGCTGTGGGTTGGGATGTAAACTACACGATGCTGCTCATATGAGCTATGGAGTATCTGCAACAAATGTAAGACCTCAGCCATCAGTAGGACATTCAAGACCAACACCCGAAACATGAAATCCCTAATGACATGGCATTTGTATCCTAAGAATTCCTAAGTTTCAATCAGGATTCAATATCGGTCAATTCATCATAGCTTTGATACATTTATATATTTGATCCATTTACATCAATTAACATAATATACATTCAATTTAAACAACATTTAAGTGATTACAGCTCATACGAACTTACCTCGATGATTAAAGCATTGATTAATCCGAGGCTTTAGCTTTTCCCTAATTAAATCTGTTCGAGGTCGATCTTGATCTAAATAGAAAAATTCAATCCATTTAATACTTCTATTATTCAATTCAGCCCATATTCAATTTTTGCAAAATTATAATTTTGCCCCTAGCATTTTAACTTTTCACAATTTAGTCCTTAAACTCATAAATTGAAATCTAAGCATTTTAATCCTTTTCTCAATACAGCCACTTTGTCTAGGACCTATATCAAACCATACAAATTATCTTTTTACAAATTTACCATGATTACCATTTTTACACATAAGTCCCTAAACACTATTTTCATCAAAAATCACTTTATGAAACTTGTTTATTTATCAACAAGGACTCATATTCTACCATTAAACATCAAGAATCAAACAAAAGCATTCATGGCATAACTCTAGATCCTTAAAAGTTTAACAAATTGATTCCCGGGCTAGCTAGGTTAAGTTACAACAATCCTAAAAACATAAAAACCATTAAAAACAAGCTCAAAAATCACTTACATGCACCACCCAAGCTTGCCGAACTCAAGAGCACTAAAATAGCTTAATTTTTCCTTTGAATTTTGGTGGTGACTCATTGAAGAAGATAGGCAGAAAAATCATAGACACAAGGAAGGGGAAGAGAAATCTACCCTAGGTTTTGCATCAAATTTTAGTATTAAAGTGAAAGTTAGAGTAGCAAGAGCTTCATACAGTTCTTCCTTTATTTTATTCATACAGTTCTTCCTTTATTTTATGATTAGAATTTTGTGATTCATAAACTTGTATGATGATGTTGAATGGTTTTATTTTGGATTTGAACATCCAATCCATGAGCTAAATGTCATTGGGTTGGAATTTTTTGGGTGAATTTTTATTATCTTTAATGCCCATAGTCTGATTTTGAGTAGATTTCTATTTCATTCAATTCATGATTATTTTAAATGCATGCATACAAGCTCTAGACATAGATGATTGTATTGTACATTGTTAATCTGATTTAAGTTTAAAAAGATTAAATAGATTGGATTATTATCGGTTGATGCAGCCGAGTATTCAAAAGAATATTCATAGCACTCTAGATGTAGAAGTTGCGATCTATACAAGGGATGGAAGAACAATTTGGATAACATTCTTAAGTTCTGTAGACATACAAAAACTCATAATGATAACTTAAAGTTTGGCTCTCCAAGGCATTATTATGATATAAAAATAAAGCTTGAGTAATTCCAACCTTTATCATTCAACAGTACAAATCCTCACCACTTATTCTCTGAGAATTGCAACAGCATTTCAATTGACTTATCATTTTTTATTCATAATTGATTTTATTTATCCATTCATTAATCCTCTTCATCAATTTGTTGTATGTTTCTTGTGCACAATTTAAATAGTTAATTTTATAGTAATAGCATAACCATTTTCATTTTATTAATTCTGATCCTTGTGGAGACGATACTCACTCATCACTTTATTAATTGATTCGACGTGTATACTTGCACATTCGCATTACAAATTCACACGCGACAATACTCAGGTAACTACACCACACCATAACCATCATAGATGCAAAACAGAGGCACCGAAGTGCAAACAAAGGCACAAATGTGCAAACAGAGGCACCAAAGTGCAAATCTCATACAAGTGCACATACTAACCCTATGAGCAGCCAATTGTATCCTACGCGATTACTATGTTTAACCGGGCATTATATGTAAATTCATTACCTAAATACATTTCCATCATTCAAGGGCACTTTATCAATTCCGTACAAATACCATAAACTCATTACATTCATATCTATAATATGCAGCTCTAAGAAATGCTACTACCAATTTCTCAACTTCATATATGCTTATTTGCAATACTCCAATATATAAATAACTACTGGGATTTCACATACATACTAACAACTAAGTAGAAAACAATAATATATTCACAAGTAACTTACATTTACATAACAATTCATTATGAACTTTCCTGCGCTTACTTCAAATCTCAAAGAAGGGACTCCTTCGACATTTACTCTTTTCCTCTATTATTGTCTTTTTTATTCAAATTTTTATCTATACAGTAATTAAATACAACCTATTAAATTCACATACATTTCACATCCAATTCAATACATATGACCTTTAAATTTTTATTAATTACACATTTTCCTAAACTTTTACATTTTCACAATTAGTCCCTAAACTTAAAATCTCCAAATTTAGCACAATTTGCCAAATACCCATGCTAGCTAAATTTATTCCCATATTAGTATAGTCCATAACTATTCAAAATTCACAAGAATACCATGTAAATTTTAATATTTTATGAAATTAATCCTTAACTTAAAAACTAACAAAATTACTTAATAAACTAATTTTAATCAACAACTAAAACCTCTATTTCATCAATTAACATCATAAAATTAATTATTCATCATTGGTGAAATAAAAAATTCTTAATAGTTTCAAAAACGAAGGTACAGGTTAGCTGGACCTAGTTGTAATAAGCTCAGAAATATAAAAATTACAAGAAACGGGCTAAAAAATCATACCATGCATGCACCCAATGTTTGGTCGAACTTAAGCACCAAAAATGGTGTCGTTTCCACTCTTACAATCGGTGATGAAGAAACAATAAAGATGATAACATATTTTTATTATCTTTTGTTTTTAATTTATTTATTAAATTACCTATTACCCTTTAATTAAACACATACTTTAGTTGACTTAAATCCATAAATAGTCCATGTAACGCCCCAAATTTTGGGTTTAGAAGAAATGGGCTTTGAGTGTCAGAACAATTAGATTTTGGTTAGGCCAGAAAAATTCAAAAATTGCATGTTTGATTTATTGGCTAAGTGATTCGGGTGATTTAGGGGTGTTTAAGAGTGTTAGAGAAGCCTGGTTTCAGGTTCTCGTTCTTGCAGAAGTTTTAGTTTTTGCTCTTAAGGGAGTCTAGATGTTAGCATTTGGGCTTTATATTTAATTGTGTTGGATTCATGTCATAAAAAGCCTTGTGGCTTGGTGGCATGTGGCGTGTTTAGGGAATTGGGAGAGTTGGGGTTCGAATCCCACATCAGATAAGGAGTATTTATTTTGTTACATGGATGACAAGTGTTTATAGTTTATTCAAACTCTTTTGAATGGTTGTGAAATTGGTAAAAGGGGAGAGTATCAAGGGATAGGATGAGGTTTTTGTGGAGAAAAGTGAGGAGTGATCTTGGGAATGGATAGGGGAGCAAAATGTGGAAAATATCAGGGAGAGAATTTTGGGAATTTGAATGGGAAGGGAGTGTATGCCGTTTGGAGAAGTCTAACCTTGAGAAGTCAGCTGAGGTAGGTGGTTGTCATTTTTGGTATTAGAGTCGTAGTTTGGTTTTTTTTTCATTTGTCAAAATAACCTTCTCAATACTTTCATTTATTGCTCTTTTTGGGTTCATTTGGTTGGGCTGTAAGTACAGTGAGGTATTCAACGGTAGTGTTTTCCTTTTCAATCAATTGTGGATTTTGCTTTTTGTGCCAAATAGGCCTTTCTTTCTTTTTGTCATTTAGTGTTGAGGGTGCCAAATCACACTTCTCTTTTTCCTCTACTGAATCATTCCTCCCTTTCACTCTATTTCTTTCTCTACAGTGGCAAATATACCTTTCACTTCCTCTTTCTCATTGTTCTTCCTTGGCCGAACATACTTCCTCCCTCTCCCTCTTTTTTCTTCATCTGTTTTTTTAACCAACTTTCTCATCTTTCTTTGGCCGATTATGCACCCTCCTTCTCTCTAGATCTCCTTTCAGTGAATAGTTTACCTTTGTGATTGAAATCATTTCACTCTTTTTCACTATTTGTTTCTTTTTATTTCTTTTATTCAAACTATTCTGTCATTATCATCTCTCACTTTGTGATGCCTTGGCCGAATACTTCTCCTCTATTTTTGGTTCAGTTTTGAGAAGTATTTCCCTGGCAATCGTGCAGTTTCTAGATCACCACTTTCCTTTTCTATTATCAACTTTAGAGGTACCCGAATCTTCCGTCTCAAGGGTGTGCTCTATTTTGTGCCTTGGTTTAAGACGTACTCGTGAAGGTCGATTCTTCCTTTCTACTATTATTAACTCTGTGACTTCGGTAAGTGGGTGTGCTTCGTTAAGGGTCATCTATTGTCATATATATATATATATATGTTAATGGGTGGTTTGTTTTGGTTGTAGTTGTTAATCAAAGAGTGGGTAATCACTCTTGATCAACAGTAGGGTGCGAATATCCGTTAGTTCAAACAAGGTAAGTGATTCTGGTTTAAGTGACGAGGCGTAGTGATTAAGACTGGTTATGTTTCTGATTGATGAGCAATTAATCTTTGTGTTTTGTATGGATATAGGTGTGGTACTCGAGGATTTTTCGCACTCTTCACAAACAAGGTGTGTATCCGTACCTTGTAAATGGTAACAGACGTAAAAGTCATAAAAGTATGTAACTTTGTGCTCTGTGGATTTTTGGATGAAAAGCTGACGGTGTGTATTCACACTGTACAAATTGTAGATCAACAGAAGCTGAAATGCCGGAATGTGTCGAATAGGCACGATGGGCCATGGGCCCTTTTGTGCAATTCTAACTATTATGTGGAATATAGTGAGGCTTTTCATGTCGCGTATATGGCATAGGTCGTTCTGGGCCTCAATGGGCTAAGCTGGGCCGTGTGGCCCTAATAGGCTTATAGGCCCACACAGATAAAATATATGTTATGTGGTAAGTGCTGGACTGGACAGTGGTTAATTCTAGGCCAGATGGGCTACACGAGCATGTGGGCCCACTTGGGCCACATAATGGGCCTTGGGCCTATTTTCATCGATAGTACCGTTAGGGTTGCCAAAGTCGCTCGAGGCGCCTGTAAAACTTCTGATGGGCCAATAAATGTACTTAGGCCCAAATTACTTTAAATTACCAAAATACCCTTGAAGGGTAAAATAACTATTTTTCCCTCATAGGGAAAAGACTAGCTTGTGCTATGACTTGACTATGAGTATATGTTTGTGATATGAATGAATTGACTATGATTGTATGACCGAATACGGGCATGACATTCTACATACATAACATGTTGCATGGGTTGGGATATTGTTTGGAGGAAGATATGATCTGTTAGGGTCGCACGAGTCGCCCGAGACAACTGTGGATTGATCGATGGCTTTGTGCCACGTACATTGTTAATGGCGTAGTGTCAATCATTTGTTCTGATGGTTGAGTACCGATCATTCTGTCGATGGCTTAGTGCTATCCATTTTACCCTTGGCTTTGTGCCATGCACACTATCGACGGCTTTGTGCCACGCATATTATTATGGCTCTCAACCATCCTGTTTATGGTTTTAACCATTCTGTCTATGGCGTTTGGCCATTCTGACTTCAGGCAGTATTGTTGCAATACTAGTTAGTGCCGTAACCGGTGCTAACTCTTGGTGTGCTAGATCGGTGGGTTGATTATATCCCTATAGACTGTGCAGGGTTGGACGGAGGCAAGTACAAGGTTGGATGGGGTTAACACATAACATGCATCATACATCATTCACTTGATTCTGTTCTAATGTGGGCTAGGCCCAATTGATTCTGCTATGGGTTGTCACCCAAATGATAATGTAATGGGCTAGGGCCTATCTGTTAATGTCTATTGTAATAGGCTTGGCCCAGATTGTTACTGCTTTTTGCTCTAACTGACTATTCTTTTTATAGTAGGGGATTACACACTGAGTTTTCGTAAACTCACCCTATTTATTAACTTTTCAGAAAATCCCTAGCATTAGGAGGATCGGTGCTGCAAGGGACTCGGATATGGCCGCACAGCTGCTTTCACTTTTGTTTATGTTTATTTACTTTTAAGCACTTTGTTTTTTTATTTAGGTTGTATTAAGGCCTCTCTTAATTTCTGGATTTTAATTTAGTATTTTTTATTTAATTTGATTATACCTGTTAGAAGTCGAACACGGCTTTCCAAAAACATTCTATTTTCAAATCACTACGTTTCCACAACATTTTTCAAAATGGTTTCACGACTCAATTCTTCTTAACATCACGTTTTCGTAACTCGACTATTTTAAGTTAAACTTTTGCAACAAAAAAATGTTTTAGAGATAAAGCAACGTTCTAGTAAGAGAATAACTTTTTAATGAGTCACATTTTAGAAATAAACTAACGTAGAAGTTACACCAGTTTTGAATGGCTAGAAGTTTTAAATAGTAAGAAGGGTTTTCAATGAAAACATGGTTTCCAAAAAACACTTCAATGTGACTCGCTAGATTCGGTGCTAACGTGTAGGTCGGGTTTGGGATGTTACATTTAGTGGTATCAGAGCCCAATTGCAAAAACTCGACTGTGGATTAGGCTTTTGCAAAATAAATTTCTGAAAAAACGATTTCAAACAATTTGAAAGTATTCAAAATGTTTTTTTGGAATGTTCTCCAAAAGTGTGGTTGACTGAGTCTCCGGTGCCGAATCTGAAAGTCTCTTAAGATATTATACTGTACTTAAAATTAGATTTTTGTATTTATTCTATGCCTACTCTGGAAGTGTAGATTCTTAAGCTAGCAACAGTACTGTGATCGATTCCGAAGGTAAACAAGGTCGCGAGGAGTAAAAACATGAAATTGTTCAGAAAGCGGTGGTTGAGGTAAGTCTACCAACTTTAGGTAGCGATAACCCAGAGCTTGGTATTGAAGCACTGACCCGGTTGGTTAAGGAAGTGTTGGAAGAGGTGTTTGAGGCGAGAGTTAAAAGCGAGTGGAGTAACACTTCAGGCTAGGTGCTTGGAGTGTAACAAGAAAAAGGATCACAGTCCGCTATAGCAAAAGCCTCGTTCTATGACATGTGTCAAGATGAGCCCAAACTTTCTAATGTGTGAGTTTTGTAAAAGGTATCATGCGGGCGAATGCCAGAGGAAGACAGGAGCATGTTTCAGATGCGGATCTAAAGAGCATCAGGTTTGAGATTGCACAATCCTTTTTAACTCAGGTGTGTTTTGTTTGATGTGATGTTTTGTTATAGAAATTGTATTCATGTGTGATGAATATCTATTTGCTTCTGTGGTTAGATGCTTTGGGCGTGGGTAAAAGGTTTCAAGACTAAGTTAAAAGTGTATTAGTGTTTTTGAGATTAGAGTGCACAGCGGTAGCGTAGTGATGTAGTTGTTATACAACTACCCTGTTAAGTTGGAAATTTTGAGGACAAAATTTCTTTTAGGAGGGGTGAATTGTAAAGCCCCAAATTTTGGGTCTAGAAGAAATGGGCTTCAAGTGTCAGAACAATTGGAATTTGGTTAGGCCAGAAAAATTCACAAATTACATGTCTAATTTATTGGCTAAGTGATTCGGGGGATTTGGGGGTGCTTAAGAGTGTTAGAGAAGCCTGGATTCAAGTTCTTGCTCTTGTAGAAGTTTTAGTTTTTACTCTTAAGAGAGTCTAGATGTTAGCATTTGGGCTTTATATTTAATTGTGTTAGATTCATGTCACAAAAAGCCTTGTGGCTTGGTGGCATGTGGCGTGTTTGGGGAATTAGGAGTGTTGAGGTTCAAATTCCACATCAGACAAGGAGTATTTATTTTGTTACATGGATTACAAGTGTTTGTAGTTGATTCAAACTCTTTTGAGTGGTTGTGGAATTGATAAAAGGGGAGAGTATCAAGGGATAGGATGAGGTTGTTGTGGAGATAAGTGAGGAGTGATCTTGGGAATGGATGGGGGAGCAAAACATGGAAAATATCAGGAAGAGAATTTTGGAAATTTCAATGGGAATGGAGTGTATGCCGTTTGGGGAAGTCTAGCCTTGAGAAGTCGGCTGAGGTAGGTGGTTATCATTTTTGGCATTAGAGTCACACTTTGGTTTTTTTTTCATTTGCCAAAATAACCTTTTCACTCGTTTCGTTTATTGCTCTTTTTGGGTTCATTCAGTTGGGCTATAAATGCAGTGAGGTATTCAACGATAGTCTTTCCCTTTTCAGTCAATTGTGGTTTTTGCTTTTTGTGCCTAATAGGCCTTTCTTTCTTTTTGTCATTTAGTGTTGAGGGTGCCGAATCACACTTCTTTTTTCCTTTACTGAATCATTTCTCCCTTTCACTCTATTTCTTTCTCTACAGTGGCAAATATACCTTTCACTTCCTCTTTCTCATTGTTCTTCCTCGACCGAACATACTTCCTCCCTCTCCCTCTCTTTTCTTCATCTATTTTTTTAACCAACTTTCTCATTCTTTCTTTGGCCGATTATGCACCCTCCTTCTCTCTGGATATCCTTTTGGTGAATAGTTACCTTTGTGATCGAAATCATTTCACTCTTTTTCGCTATTCATTTCTTTTTATTTCTTTTATTCAAACTATTATGTTATCATCATCTCTCATTTTTTGATGCCTTGGCTGAATCCTTCTCCTCCATTTTTGGTTTGGTTTTGAGAAGTATTTCTCTGGCAATCGGGCGGTTTCTGGATCGTAACTTTCCTTTTCTGTTATCAACTTTGGAGGTACTCGAATCTTCAGTCTCAAGGGTGTGTTGCTTTTTGTGCCTTGGTTTAGGACGTACTCGTGAAGGCCGATTCTTCCTTTCGGCTATTATTTACTCTGTGATTTCGGTAAATATGTGTCTTCGTTAAGGATAATCTATTTTCATATATATATATATATATATAAGTTAATGGGTGGTTAGTTTTGGTTGTAGTTGTTAATCAAAGAGTGGGTAATCACTCTTGATCAGCAGTAGGGTGCAAATATCCGTTAGTTCAAACAAGGTAAGTGATTCTGGTTTAAGTGACGAGGCGTGGTGATTAAGACTGGTTATGTTTCTGATTGATGAGCGATTAATCTTGTGTTATATATGGATATAGGTGTGGTACTCAAGGATTGTTCGCACTCTTCGTAACCAAGGTGTGTATTTATACCTTGTAAACAGTAACAGACGTAAAAGCCGTAAAAGTAGGTAACTTTGTGCTCAGTGGATTTTTGGATGAAAAGCCGACGATGTGTATTCACACTGTACTGATTGTAGATCGGCAGAAGCTGAAGTACCAGAATGTGTCGAATAGGCTCGATGGGCCCGTGGGCTCATTTGTGTAATTCTAACTATTAGGTGGAATATAGTGAGGCTTGTCATGTCGCATACATGGCATAGGCCGTGCTGGGCCTCAATGGGCTGAGCTGGGCCTTGTGGGCCCAATGGGCTTGTAGGCCCACACGAATAAAATGTATGTTATGTGGTAAGTGTAACACCCCAAACCCAGCACGGACGTTATGGCTAGATCTGTTGTGTCACATGGATGATTTATTTGTTTACGACCAACATTGTAACAAAACATTAGGTTATTTGTTGGAAAACCCTAACTAGTAGCTGTAATGTTGAGCATTATCAGATTTAGAAACTATTTTTAGTTCCAAGTAAAGGTTATAACAAATTCTCATTGCTATGTTATTCTTATTAGGTTATCTAATCATTACATAAGACGTGATTAAAAACGTTTGCGATTAAGTTTGAAAAACCCGTATATTCTAGTCTACTATTTTAAAACAAATAATAAAGAAACCCAAAACCAAATACCCGAGTGGCCTTATTACAACATAAATCTAAAATTAAAAAATGGAATGGAAATAAAAATAAGTTTAAAAGGTCTAAAACTGAAAGCATGATCCACGTGGCCACCTCGAGTCCCTCGCAGTTCCAAGTCCACTATGGTTAGGGGTTACCTGCATGGATGGAAATAATAGGGTGAGTTTGTGAAAACTTAGTGTGTAATTTAACCCAACTAGTATCAGAGATCAGTCAAGCAGCTCAGTCTGGGCCGAAGCCCTATTCAGATACAGATCAAACTAGGCCTTGGCCCTATTTAAAAACAGAGTGGGCCTTGGGCCCATTACAGATACAGAACAGAATATAGATGTATGTATTTATGCAAAGCCCAATCCCAGTCCAGCCCAACACACCACCCGTACTAGCCTATCACACCATGTAGGGAATAGCTCAACCCACCCAGCCCTACACACCACAGATGCAGCAGAGCTACTAATACAGAAATCGTAGTAGAGCCACCAGAACAGAAATACAAGGCGGAGCCTCTAAGCAGAATACGTGGCAGTGCCACTATACAGAACTTCCTCCATATCCAAAACCCAACCCCATGCAACCTAGAATACTACATGACATAAGCATACAGATAATCAAATACAGATATATGCAAATCAGTCAACTATTTCCAAGGGTAAAATAGTTTTTTTGGCAACTAGGGGTAAAATGGTAATTTTTACCCTTTAGGGGTATTTTGGTCATTTAGCTATGTCTCGAGGTTTCATGCTTAATATAACATTCTCATAGGTCTAACGTCGCTCCGAGTGACTCAGAAAGTCCATACAGTCATATAGTGAAATCGGGCCCCAAAACCCCTAATGGGCCCGAGGGAGCCCATATGCTTATATGGCCCACTCAGTCTAATCTTACGCATATTATCTCAGATTTAATATCTAATATACCAGAAATGACTTACCGTATACTTTTACCCATATAGGCCCGTAGGCCCATTGGGCACAGTTCGGCCCATCGAGGCCCAGAACAACCTAAGTGCACGAAGACACGCATAGCAGCCCTTACTGTCTAATAACCCAGATTCATGATTTCGGATTGGCCCACGAGCATTCACACGCTCGCAAGTCCTCGAAATATCGATATTTCGGCATTTTGGCTTTTCAGCTTTTACTGATCTATGCTACTAGAGGGTGTCGTTACACACCTGATTTCACGATTGCCACAGTCGGCACGCTCTCAACCTATTACCAAAACAATGAGCATCACTACCTTAACTAGCACTTAATGAAACCATATACAAGACTTACTCAACTATTACTTACCACTGCTCTGCTTGTCTATAATCACCTAGATTCAACATTTCCCTCTAGGACTTATTGAAAGATGTCAGATCTATGCACCTACGACCATGGATAGATCCAATCCAACATGTAAGGATTTAAGGAGTATTAACCTCCCAAACTGTACCTTAAGTTAAGAGAAAAGCCTTAGTAACAAAATCGAAATCTAAGATGAAGAGTACTTACACACGGATCCACTTCACTGAGTTGATAACCTAGAAGTAGTTGCCTATTATTCCAAATCCAGAACTCTTGCAGGCTCCGAAAAACATAAAGGAGAAAAGTAGATCTAAGTGCTCTGCCATTGGCACGTTTAAAGAAGTTAGCAATCGAAAAGGGAGTATGATTGATTTGCGAATTCGGTTATTGAAATAGGGTGATATTCGGCCAAAAAAAAGATGTTTGAGAAAGGAAAGTTATGGTTCAGCCCCAAAAGGAATGTGGAAATGTGATTCAAAAAGTAAAGAAGGATCTAGAGTATTTGAAGAAAAGAAGTAGTAGAAGTATGTAAATGATGATGGAAATATGGGCTTCGGCTTTTAAAGCAATCGGCCAAGAGAAGTTTAAAGGTGTGTTTATTGGACTAGGGTGATCTTTAGAGAAGCAAAAGAAGAAGAAAAAGTTATGAAAGTGAGGAGATGGTGACAGAGAGATAGAAGACTTGAAGGTTTCAGCTTTTTAGAGTAAAGATGGGGAGGGTTCAGCCAAAGAAGAAATCGACAAGAAGGGATGATGAGCTCAAGGTTTTCAGGTTTTTAAACAGAGGAAAGAAGGAAAAAGAAAGAATTAAAGAACCCTCAAATGAACTATACCTATACGGCAACAAAGAAAATGGCCAAAATCACAAAATCCCGAAAGAATGCCAATAGGAATTCGGCACACTCTTTTACTACAAATGCCGAAAATGCTAGCTCTTACCTCCTAGCTGAATTTGCACTTCCAACAATCCCATAATCGGCCATCACCTCCTTCCCATCTCATCCCTAGATTTTCTCCTTGAAAATCTCCCCTTATCACTCCCCAGTCCAATCCCATGAGTAACTCAAACACCTTCCCTCAAAATTTAACTTGGAATCCACCACTTACCTTGTCCCAGCAACAAAATTAAAAGACTTTGCCATCAGGGGATTCGAACCTGCGCTCCCTTACTAGCCATAACGCCTCCCCCTTGCACTATAAGTGGTGTCCCTCTGCCACTTTACCACAGTCTTTCTTGTGTCACAAATCCCCATCATTAATTTAAAAGCCCACTCTGCCAAAGTCCATTCTCACATAAGGCAAAATTAAAATTCTGTTAGGCTTTAGACTTAAACCCAGGCTTTCTAAAAGTCCACTAAACATACTCAAATCACCACTTCAGCACATCAAGCCATGCAAAAATAATTTAGGCAAAAATTTGAAACCCTAAAAATTGGGGTGTTACAGCAAGTGTTAGACTGGATTGTGGTTCATTCTAGGCCAGATGGGCCACACGAGCATGTGGGCCCACCTGGGCCGCATAATGGGTCTTGGGCCCATTTTCACTGATAAGACCGTTAGGGTTGCTAAAGTCGCTCGAGGCGACTGTACAACTTCTGATGGGCCGATAAATGTACTTAGGCCCAAATTGCTTTAAATGACCAAAACACCCTTGAAGGGTAAAATGACTATTTTTCCCTCGTGGGGAAAAGACAGGCTTGTGCTATGACTTGACGTGAGTATATGTTTGTGATATGAATGACTTGACTGTGATTGTATGACAAAATATGGGCATGACATTCTGAATACATAACATGTTGCATCGGTTGGGATATTGTACAGAGGAAGATCTGACCTGTTATGGTGCACAGGTCGCCCGAGATGACTGTGGACCCACATGAGGCTTAAAAATCTGATAAAGTCACACAGGTCGTCCCAGACGACTGTGGACTGATCGATGGCTTTGTGCCACGTACATTGTTGATGGCTTAGTGCCGATCATTTGTTCCAATGGCTATGTGCCGATCATTCTATCGATGGCTTAGTGCTATCTATTTTACCGTTGGCTTTGTGCCACGCACACTATCGATGGCGTAGTGCTATCCATTTTACCGTTGTCTTTTTGCCACGCACACTATCGATGGCTTTGTGCCATGCATATTGTTATGGCTTTGTGCCATCCTGTTTATGGTTGTAACCATTCTGTCTATGACGTCTGGCTATTCTGACTTCAGGCAGCACTGCTGCGATACTAGTTAGTGTTGCAACTAGTGCTAACTCTTGGTTTGTTGGATGGGTGGGTTGATTATATCCCCACAAACTGTGCAAGGTTGGATGGAGGCAAGTGCAGGGTTGGATGGGGTTAACACATAACATCCATCATACATCATTCACTTCATCCTATTCTGATGTGGGCTAGGCCCAATTGATTCTGCTATGGGTTGTGACCCAAATGATAATGTAATGGGCTTGGCCCATATTGTTACTACTTTTTGTCTAACTTACTGTTCTTTTTATAGTAGGGGATTACACATTGAGTTTTCGTAAACTCACCCCATTTGTTAACTTTTCAGGTAATCCCTATCGTTAGGAGGATCGGTGCTGCGAGGGACTCGGAGGTGGCCATAGAGCTGATTTCTCTTTTATTTACATTTATTTACTTTTAAGCACTTTTTTTTATTTGGGTTGTAATAGGGCCCCTCTTAATTTCTGGATTTTAATTTGGTACTTTATTTGGGTTTAATTTGATTTATACCTGTTAGAAGTCGAACACGGCTTTCCAAAAACATTCTGTTTTCAAATCACTATGTTTCCATAACATTTTTCGAAATGGTTTCACGACTCAATTCTTCTTAACATCACATTTTCGTAAATCGACTATTTTAAGTTAAACTTTTGCAACAAAAAAATGTTTTAGAGATAAAGCAATGTTCTAGTAAGAGAATAACTTTTCAATGAACCACGTTTTGGAAATAAACTAACATAGGAGTTACACCAGTTTTGAATGGCTAGAAGTTTTAAATAGTAAGAAGGGTTTTCAATGAAAACATGGTTTCCAAAAAACACTTCAATGTGACTTGCCAGATTCAACACTAATGTCTAGGCTAGGTTTGGGGTGTTACAGTCCATATCAAACTAAAATGGCATAATTTCCAACTAAACCATTCAACTTATAAGATTTATGTAACATTCCTTACCCGTACTCGACGCCAGGACAGGGTATAAGGCATTACCTTACAAAAACAGATGCAAACATACACTCTCAAGTCAACGAAATCCATCCCAATTTAAAACTTTTCAAACTTTGTTTAAACATCCCTTAATATGGACCTACGAGGTCCAAAACATAGTTTGAAAACAATCCGGGACTATTCTGAGCACTTAGAAAAATTCTAACAAAAACTACTAAAAACAGGGCACATGCCCATGTGGTTGGGCAACACGCCCGTGTGGCCTCAAGACATGGTCGTGCTGAAGACTCGTGTGGGTCACACGGACTAAACATATAGGGACACGCCTGTACCCTTTGTCCATATGTATTTATTTCCTAACATCGAACCTACAAGGGTTTTCACATGGCCTGACACATGCCCGTGTGCTCAACCCATGTAATAGCTCGGATTAGGGGCTAAACGGAATAGTGGTTTTGAAACCTTGAATCTAAAGTCTAAAATATTGTTCCAAATGAGTTTTGATGTTTATTGGGTGTTTAAATAATTATGTAAAATTTTGGTGCATGAATTTTATTATTTGCATGTCCAATTTGATAGGTTGGACTAAATTGCAATAGGTGAAAAATATGGGTTTTAATCCATAGAGGTACTTGATAGAATTGGAACTTTAAATTAGAGGTCCTTATATGGTATTTAGGCCATTTTAACTTAGTTTGGACAAAAATGCCCAAGGAAGGATGGAATATAAAAAGCTTTCAATGAAGGGCGTTTTGGTCATTAGTTAATAAAAGAAATAAAAAGTGAAAATAAGTCAAAAATGGTGTCCATCTTCTTCCCCTTGTGCCAAATTTGAAGAGACACCATAGCTAGGTTTTGCCAACTTCTCAAGCTCATAGTAAGTGATTTCTAGCTCCGTTTTTAATGTTCTTCGTATTTTTGAAATCCTCGTAACTTGCTCTAGCTATTTCTACCACTATTTCAAACTAGGATTGATGTTTAAAATTTTACCCATGAATTACATGCATGTATTTTGATGGCTAGTGGAACAACATAAAAGTTTAAAGTGTGATTAACAACTTCTACTAGGTGATTTTTGGTGAAAATTGTAAAAAGGACCTAATTGTAAAAGGTAAAATATTATGTGCATAAATTGAGAAATGATGGAAATTTAGAACTACTATAAGAGCAAAAGTGATTCGGCTAGGCTTGAAATGCATGAAAATTGAATGAGAATCATAAACTGAGCCTAGGGACTAAAGTGTAAAATTGAGAAAGTTAGGGGTCAAATTGTAAAATTTGCTATAGGAAGATTTTGGGCTATTTTGAATAATGTGATTATTAAATGAGCTAAATGTGTTGTTATAGATCGAGAAGATCGAGGAATCGACCTTGACCGAGTTAAGGGCAAGGTTTCAGACTAAATTGCAAATTATCGCATTTTGTTATCGAGGTAAGTTTATATGTAAGTAATACATCGATTTTAATCCCATAAATTTAATTTATTGTATGTTATGGATAATGTTGGATAACTTCTATGATTTGGTGAATTATGGAAATTTGGTGTTCCCGATTAAACCTTCAGAAAAACGAAAGATACGGATAATTTGTAGCTAGGCCACATGTGTGTTTCCGAGGGTAGGACACCATGTGTACAAGAGAGCTGCGAGATGCTATGTGGTAGCTAGCTCCAAGAGAGCTATGAGATGCTATCCACAATGTTCTTTTGGTATTGTAATATGTACTCTTTAGGACTATGGCATGTATAGATCCTTATGAGGTAATTCATGGAATGCTTGGTGTGTTTGTGTGTGGATAAGTTGAAATGGATGATTGATGGTTAAATGAGGTCATTTAGATGCCTAAAAATGCGTATGGTATGTTGTTTTAAAGTTTGTAAAGTTTGTATGTGATTTGGGGTAAAGGATGGCTTGGAAACTAGCCTAACTTTGGGCCACACGGCCAGCCACCACAACCATGTGTGTAAGGCGTGTGAAACTTGCATGAAATTTTCAGAGAACAAGGACGTCACACGACCTGGTCACATGGGCATGTCCCGTGGCCATGTGACCAAAATTGCATACTGACATCATAAATAGAATACCCCAATTTTTCACACGGGGTGAGTGCACGGGCGTGTTGAGGCCGTGTGAAGGACACGGGCGTGTGCTCGGCCGTGTGAAAATCCCTGTAGGTTCAAACTGAAAAATAATTTTCCAATAATTCAACACAGGTCGAGGACACGGGCATGTGTGACCACACGGCCTGCCTATATGGGCATGTCTTTGTCTCACACGGGCTTGTGCCCTATTTTTGACCTAAATTTCCAAAAAAATTTGAAGTTTTCGGTTTGGTCCCGAACCACTTCTAAACTATGTTTTGGGCCCCGTAGGCCCATTTTAAGGATTGTATGATGTATTAAGGAAAAGTTTTAATTTGGAACGAGACTTTATGGCTCGACTTTGTATGTTTGGTTGTAATGTGGTCCGGTAGCACCTCGTACTCAGTTCCAGTATCGAACCTAGGTAAGGGGTGTTACAGCCTGTGTAACACCCGAAACCGGCCCAGATGTTACGACGAAGTCTGGTGTGTCGCATCACCTACAACTACCCATGTTACCTAGTTACTAAGATTAGGGTGAGCTTTGCAAAAACTGATATTTAAGTTTAAAGAGTAATTCCATTTTATTGATGAATGTCCTATCCACTACTAGTCGTTAAAATATTTATTGTAAAATTCAACTTGGTTACTCGAATAACTCGTGTGACGGATTTTGAAAATGTTTGATTAATTTTGAGAAACCTTGCGTAGCCATATTCAAAATAATTTAAGGTATAATAAAAATAAGTAAATAAATAAAGCCCAAAATAAAAATAATAAGAGTGGCCTTATTACAAACCCAAATTGAAAATAAAGCGATTGAAATGAGTAATAAAATAAATAATTTATTTAAACCAGAAAGTGCAGTCTTCGTGGCCACTCTGAATCCTTCCCAGCTCCAAAACCACCAATCTAGCGCTCACCTGCATGGATGGAGAAAAGGGGGTGAGTTTGGAAACTCAGTGTGCAAAGAAGACCATCCAAAGCCCAAATCAGCTCAAGCCCACTGGGCCTAAGCCCTAACCAGTCACAGAAATAACTGGGCCGAAGCCCTATCCAGATACAGTAAACTAGGCCTTAGCCCTTTTCAGATGAGAGTACAGCCCATATGCCCATTACGGTAACAGATCAAATATCATGCATGAATGCAAAGCCCATCACATGTGGGGAGACTACTCAACCTACCCAACCGCTACACTCCACCCGTACCAACCAAACACTCCATGTGGGGAACTACTCGACCCACCCAACAGCTACATTCCACAGTTGCAGCATCGCTACTCAGATAAGTTGGCCAAGCCACTAACAGAAATACGAGGCAAGGCCTCTTTTAAAAAAACAGAATGGGCAAAGCCCTTTTCAGATATCAGTACGAGGCAAAGCCTCTCTCAGAAAACAGAAATCGTGGCACTTCCTCCATCAACAATCCCAAATCCCACGCAACAGATAATCATGATATGGCATACAGCAAACAGAAACAGTAAAGCATGCATTTCAATCAATTTTAGCCCTAGGGGTATAACGGTAATTTTGCACACAGGGGTAAAACTGTAATTTCTCGTCCCTAAGGGTATTTCAGTAGTTTTATCAGTTTTTAGGGTTTTTATGCATATTTTAGTCTCTAAAAAAATCTAACTTTTGTCTCAATAGTTATTTACCTCATGTTAACAGTTTTCAGTTATTAAACCCTAAAACCCTTAATGGGCCTTACAGTGTCATTTAGCTACTTAAGCCCGTTTAGCCCAAATTCTAAGTCCAACTTAACAGCCTTAACCAACGGAATATCCGAACACACTTACCGGTTACTTTTTCCCCATATGGGCCCCTAAGCCCATTGAGCCTAATTTCAGCCCAAATTTACCGAAGTGCACGGAATTGCGCACTTAACCATCTTACCACTTGCGATTACAGATCCAATGATTTCCACTCGACTTACGAGCATTCGCACGCTCACAAGCCCATGAAATGCCAGAATTCTGGCATTTCAGCTTTTCAGCTTTTGCCAATTTGAACTACAAGAGGGTGTTCGATACACACCTGATTTGCAACAACTGCTAACGAAATCTCCCACGGTATCCTACAATCGATCACTCCGTCTCTTAGATTACAAATCAATAATAACCAAACCTAATAAACGCTTACCATATTCGGCCATAATCACCTAAGGCCCATGAGATCTTACCTTTGCCAAAATTAGTGACTAGATCTAGATCTAGTCATTCCACTTGTCCAAACACTCGATCTGCAGCCTCTAGATTATTCTAGCACCAAAATAAATCAAGTATTAAACCCCTTAGAGCTTTAAGCCCCAATCGACAGCCTCCCTAAGCCTCTAGGGATTTTGGCTTTTCTAAATCCTGAAATAATGAATAGATCTGAGGTGTCGAGTACTTACCACAGGTTTTCCTTAATCAAAGCAATTCTTCTACTCAGGTCTGATGTAGATCTAGCCCTTAAACACTAGCAGATTTTGAATCTTAGAGATCTAAATATTCGGGTATATGTCCTTAAAAACTATAGTGTTTTCAGCTTTCAGAACTGTGAAGAGGAAGATGATTTGGTGTGGTGGTTTTGAAGACAGGGGTTGGGGTTTAAAGGGTGTGAAAATCAGCCAAAAGAGATGAAGAAGATAGGAGGATTTTGGCTAGAAGAAATTGGCACAAGAAGCAGCCTTTTGGGATTTCGGCTTTTAGTAGTTGATGGGTTGAGAAGAAAAGAATGGCAGCTTCAGTTTTTGAAGAGAAGAAAAGGGAAGATAAGTGAGGAGGAGAGGTGGTTTCGGCTAAAGAAGAAAAGAAGAAGAAAGAATGGAAGAGAGGGGAAGAGAATAAGCAAATGGCATAAGAGGCAACCTTACCTGCGTTTTTGGCTTTTTGGTACACTAAGGAGAGGATAGATCAATGGTGAAAACTCTAGGTGGCTAACCCTAATTCAGCAAGACAGAAAAAGAAATATAAACTAACCCTAATGACTACCTAAGCAAATGGCATATCCTCCCTAAGGCCCTAGCTGAATTCTACTTAAGTCCCATCACATGCCCGGGACATGCCCAAAAATAAAAGTATCATCTGCTTACCTTGTGACTTGAACTCTGGCCCTTAAACCCAATCCACACGCCACTTTTTTAGGAACTTCGTGGCAGCACCTTGCCACCTTACCAAGGCCCTCTTTGTGTCTTTATTTGTTAACTTTTCCTCAAAGGCCCACTTAACCAAGTCCCCTTTCACTTAAAAACCAAAATTGATATTTCTGCTGGGTCTTAACTTAGGCTTGGGCCTCTTAAAGGCCCACTAACACATTTAAACACAATTTCAGTATCCAAAACACCAAAATTTCAAAATTTCATCAAAAATCACAAAAACCCGAAAAATCCTAAAAATCAGGGTGTTACAGCCCGTGTCCATCACACGACCATAACACGCTCGTGTCGCAACCTGTGTGCAAAAACCTTGACATTCTATTTCTAACGTGAGCAACTCTTAAGGGTTACACGGCCGTGGTACACGCTCGTGTGCTAAACCGTGTCTTTCACATGGTTGAGACACACAACTGTGTCTCAACCCATGTGGTATACTGATGGGCATTAAATTTTGCCAACCAAAGTGTAGGGGACACACAACCTAACCACATGCCCATGGGCTGGACTGTATGTCACACACGACCTAGACACATACCCATGTGTCTACCTGTGTGGACAAAAATAGGGCTATCTACCAAGCTTTTTACCACCCTGAAACAAGATCAAACTCATACCAATTCATCACAAAGTACCATTACTCAACCAATAACCATAATTTGGCATCCACACATATTCACATGCCCAATTCAACCAAACATTCATAATACCACTCCTAGTACACATGTTTATCCATACTACTTTGCACATTATAAAAACCTCATTTGCATATATCAATGATGAATATTAGCCATTATCCATGGCCTTATACAAAATAGTGTCTCTTCAAACAAGCCAACACACTTGGCCTAAAATAAAATAACACTTAACAAAGACTAGTCCCTATACATGCCATTTCTCAAAATACTAAAATTAACTATACCAAATGCTTAGTTGATAGTGTGAACGAAGTCTCCGACGTCCGATGATCCACGAGCTAATTTGGCAGCACTATAATTAAATGGAAAAGAAAGGAAGTAAGCACAAAGCTTAGTAAGTTGCAAGTAAATAAATAACAACAATTTACCATGCTATAACATTCTCTCATCACATCATAAATTGTGCATGATATAAAAGAATGGCTATAGGCATAACTTACTCATTTTCATCTTTTACTAATCATACCACATAATATTGAGCTCACATTTCATACATTTTATATAGGCACCTGCACCACTCACAAGGTCATCATAGTATGTCTCGATTTTGATTAAAAACTTTAAATTTCCCCTTGAACCAGTTAGAATATAAAAGGATATTCAGTAAGCCTCATACAAAAGGGTATCATGTCAATGCCATGTCCCAAACATGGTCTTACACTGGCTCACATGTCTAGTTGATGCCATGTCCCAAACATGGTCTTTCATTGGCTCTCCTCTATCCGCCCTGATGCCATGTCCCAGACATGGTCTTACACTGACACATATCCAAGCCGATGCCATGTCCTAGACATGGTCTTACACTAGCTTGCAAGCTAAGGCCGATGCCATGTCCCAAACATGGTCTTACACTAGAACTTGTATCAATGCTGATGCCATGTCTCAGACATGGTCTTACACTGGCTAGCACATATTGGTGTCGATGCCATGTCCCAGACATGGTCTTACACTAGCTCTCGTATATCTTTAGTATCACGGCAATGAATATCCAATCTATTGCTACGGTTCAACAGGGTTTTATCACATAAATTCTCTTCATTCATTTCTCAATATCATAATTAATCAATATAAGCCAAATCATTAATTTCATGTATAATTATAGAAAAGTTGCATTATTCAACTTACCTCGGTGTACAAAATGTGGACTACTTCTCGATTTAATCTGTTTGCTTGGCCTTCCTCTAGTCTAGGTTCGGGTTTCGTACTTCTTGATCTATAATGGATAAAATTCACTAATTTAATCAATATATTAATCTAGACAATTCAAAATTCATAATATGGCAATATGACCATTTTGCCCCTAGACTTTTACAAAATGACCATTCTATCCCTAGGCTCGGAAATTCATTTTTATCGAATTTCCTTATTAACCAAGCCTAACCAAATTCTTTTTGACTCTTATAGAAGCCCACAATTTCCATTATTTCATGCAATTACTACACAATTTATCAACTTTACAACTAGGTCCAATTTAGGTGTTTTCCATGAAAACTCCTTCACAAAAGTTGTTTATTTAACAACTATGATTCATTTTCTTCCATAAAACTTTAGCCAACAACTTAAACACTTTCATGGTGAATCTCTAATTTTTCAACCATTTTTCAAAATAGTCCCCTTAATAGATAGCCTATGCTACAAGGGTTTCAAAAGTACAAAAATTATCAAAGAAAGTCATCAAAATCACTTACTTGAGAAAGGAATAAGTGGCTGAGTTTTCAAGCTCCCAAAACCCCTTAATTTACTGATATTTTCAGTGAAAGAGAAAAATAAGTGAAGAAGAAGTAAAGAAGATGAAGGCTTTATTTATTTTATTATTTCTAGTCAACATTAGTCACCAACTACACCTAAAAATTTGACTTTTCTATTTCTTTGTCCCTATGGCCGGCCAAGGCTAATTTATTAGCCTAATTGCACCTTGAAGGCCTCCACATTAAGACTAATAGCTATTTGACACCTTTTTCAAGTAAATCTCAACTTTTTCCCTTTATGCAATTTAGTCCTTTTTCGTAATCGGGCTCACAATCGCTAAAATTAATTCACCAAAATTTTCATGCACTCATAATATCATGCTATAATCCATAAATTAATGCTAAAATAATTTCTCCGATCTTAGATTATTGATTTTGAAACCACTATTTCGACTAAGCCTAAAATCGGGCTTTTATAATTCTCCCTCTTGAGATTTTTCTCCCTGAAAATCTTACCAGTAAACAGATTTGGGTGTTGGTCTCTCATAGCCTCCTTGGGTACCCATGTGACTTCCTTGACTCCATGTCTATGCCATAATACCTTTACACGCGTTATGCTTTTATTCCTCAATTTCTTGACCTCTCAATCCAAAATCTTAACCGGTTCTTCACTGTAGGTCATATCTGAACTTATTTAAATCTCTGCCGGTGAAATCATGTGTAAAGGGTCAGAGCGGTAACGACGTAACATAGATACATGAACCACATCATGGATTTTCTCTAACTCACAAGGTAAGGCTAGTCAGTATGCTATCGGTCTAATTTTCTCGGTCACCTCATAAGGTCTAATAAACCGTGGGCTTAATTTACCTTTCCTACCGAATCGGACTTTCTTCCACGGAGATACTTTCAAAAACACTCTATCACTAACTTGAAACTCAATCTCCTTTCATTTCAAATCTGCGTAGGATTTTTGCCTATCTAAGGTGGCCTTTAAGTAGTCACGAATCACCTTTACTTTCTCTCTAGTTTCATTAACTAAATCGACCCCATGTATCTAATTTTCTTTAAGTTCTGACCAACACAAGGGCGTCCAGCACTTGCACCCATACAAAGCCTCATAAGGCACCATTTTCAAACTTGACTGATAGCTATTGTTGTAGGCGAATTCGACTAGTAGTAAGTACTTTTCCCAACCGCCTTGAAATTCAAGAACACAATATCTCAACATGTCATCAAGAATCTAAATCACCCTTTCCGACTGACCGTCGGTCTGCGGGAGGAAAGCCATGCTAAAATTTAGTTTTTTCCCCAAAGCTTCTTGCAACTTCTTCCAAAACTGCGGCCTAAACCTCGAATCTCTATCCAAAATAATCGACAAGGGTACTCCGTGAAGCCTCACAATCTTGGAGATATACAAGTCGGCTAGTTTTTCAAGTGAGAAATTAGTACTCATTGGTATAAAATGAGTCGACTTTGTTAGTTGGAAACACAAAAATTTATATATTTTTTCATGCCCTTTTTTTGACTTAAAATTATGCTATTCTGGTTAAATTCTTGTCAAAAAATAATTAAATATTATAAAACAATTAAATTGTGTTAAAAATATGAACATTATGAATTTTAATTAATTTTATAGTTAATTTTAATTAAATATGGTTATTTTTGATAGAATTGCATAAAGGGCGAAAAATGGCCCTGGCGGACACTGCGAAAAGAACAAACCGAGAAGCAATTTGAAGTATCGAGGCCAATTATTTTCTAGCCTAAAATAGTCCAGAAATTTGTTTTTATTCATAATTTAATTAATTTTAATTTATTCCCCATTTAATTTGGGTTAAATAAATTATTTTTAATTAATTATGGAGAAAGGGTCTAGCTGAACCGCACTGGTCGAACCGTATGGAGTGAGCTGAACCAGCCACTAATTGGGCTGACCAGAACCGTCGATAGGCTGATCCAAATCAGCATGTTAGCTGATTAAATATGCTTGCAAAAAGGCCCTTGAGAAACCTCCAATTTGCGTTCAAACCCGACCTTAATTTATGGCTTTGTAGATTTGCCCCAGCCTATTTTTAGCAAAGTTGAAAGCTTCAACCTTTTCCATGTGCGTGGCTGGCCATGGGGGGATCTTTTGTTGCTGGAATTTTCTATTTTTAGCAGCCACAATCAGCTATAAAAGCCACCCCTTGCTGATCATTTCACTCATCCCTCATTCCATAACATTCTCTCATCTTTTCTTCTCTTCTCTCAAATTTTCTCTCTTCCTTTTTCCATTCCATTCCCCCTTTCCCTTGTGCTGATTTCCTCTCTTTAAAAAGAGGTGTTCTTCAACCATCTTGGGCAGCAATTAAGGATTCATAGAATCCTTGCTCGACGAAGACAACAGAGACAGAGAGCGGAGCAATCAATCAAGCTATGGAGAAACACCGGATTTGCCTCTTGTTCCCTATCTTTTTAATTTCTATTGTTTTTATGATGAACAAATCTATGAATATTATTGTTGTTGAAATGGTTATTTTAATAAAATTAGTTTGAATTTAATTCGTGTTGGGTTGATTATATTTTGCCTACTTGAATTATTAAAATAGTGTTTATGTTATTATAGGTCTCGGTAAAAATGCTTGATTAAGTAAAATCATGCCTAAGTTATTCTTGCATTATATTTTTTAGATAACTAATGAATTAATTATTAAATGCATTGAAATTATAATTAATGGACTCAGTACTTAATCAGTACATGTTCATTCTTCTAAGGTAGCTGAAGTTTGAATTAGCATTGTATTTGGCAATACATATGCCTTGCATAACTTGCAAGATTGTTGTGATTAAATTGAGTTAATTGTTTGAATTGACATGGGAACATGCAAGAGATTAGTTGAATTTAATAAGTATGTATGAGCAATAGTTACAATTTTTCCGAGTTGACATGAATTTATTCGTAACAGCATAAGCATGAATTTAATAATTCTCAGTTAAAAAGATGTAATTAATCCAACACAATTATATCATCTTGATTAAATCTTTTTGAAATCGTGCATTAGAACTCTTTTATTTTATTTAAATTGTTTACTTAGTTTTAAAATCTTAGTTTATAAATCACTCTTTTCAAACCAAAATTATTTTTCTCCCCAAAGTGTTTTTAAATTAATTTCATAAATATTCCTTTTTACAGTCCCTGTGGGTACGATAACTCGACATTTACTTGTCACTTTATTAGTTGTTACGATTGTGTACACTTGCACATTTTCACCGTTCCGAGTTTTTGGCACTGTTGCCAGGGACTGTTTTAAAAAAAACATTATTTGTGAATTTATTTTTAAATTTTTCATTCATTTTCCTGTTCAATTTTACTTACTTAATTTTTTTTTGATTATTTCAGGTGTTTATGAGTATTGACCGAATTATCACTTACTCCCTGTGGACCCTGAGATAGAATGAACCCTTCGACAACCAAGAAGACAAGTGAACCAGAGAAGGACCGAAGAGATGAATCTTGAGAATATCAATCAAGGAAACAGAGCAAACCTTGCTCAAAACCCTATCCTTCTTACTGATGATAAGGATAGAGCCTTACGACAATATGCCGTGCCAGTGTTCAATGATCTTAATCCGGGTATTCGAATACCCGAGATCGAGGCACAATAATTTGAGCTGAAGCCAGTCATGTTCCAGATGCTTCAGACAGTAGGCCAATTCAGTGGAATGCCTACTGAAGATACTCATCTTCACTTAAGATTGTTCATGGAGGTGAGCGACTCTTTCAAGCTAGCCGAAGTACCCGAAGATGCACTACAATTAAAGTTGTTCCTGTACTCGCTGAGGGACAGAGCTCGAGCCTAGTTAAACTCACTGCCACCGAACTCAATTTCCACATGGCAAGAGTTAGCCGAGAGATTCCTCATGAAGTATTTCCCGCCAAGCAAGGACGCTAAATTGAGGAATGAGATCACTACTTTTCAACAAATGGATGATGAATCCTTGTATAAGGCATGTGAAGGATATAAAGAATTATTTCAAAAATGCCCTCATCATGGAATCCCACATTGCATCCAACTTGAGACATTTTATAATGGTCTCAACACTCACACGATGATGGTAGTGGACGCCTCCCCTAATGGTGCTCTCCTTCTAAATCCTACAACGAGGCTTACGAAATCATCGAGAGGATCACCAATAACAATTATCAGTTGCCAACCAATCAAGCAGCGTTAGGAAGACGGTTCGCTAGAATACATGAAGTAGACGCTCTTACTTCACTTGCATCTCAAGTATCTTTGATATCGTCAATACTAAAGAATCTTACCACCAATGGGTCTAACAATTTTGCAGCACAGCCACCTAACCAATATGAGAACATAGCATGTGTCTATTGCGGGGAAGGACATTTGTTTGAAGAATGTCTGTCAAACCCAGAATTAGTATACTACATGGGTAACCCGAACCAAAATCGAGGAAGGCAAGGGCTGTAATCCAACTTTTACAACCTAGTATGGCGAAATCACCCCAATCTTTCCTGAAGTAACCAAGGGGATGGAGGTAGTAACAACTACACCCAACCTAGACCAACCCAGCCACTTAGTTTCCCCCAACAAGTTCAGAAACCAGCTCAAGCTGAATCATCCAATAGCTTAGAGAATTTATTGAAGGCATACATGGCAAAAAATGACGCCACTCTAAGGAATTTGGAGAATCAAGTGGGCCAGCTTGCTACTGAACTCAGGAACCATCTACAAGGTGCTCTACCTAGTCATACGGAGAATCCAAGAAATCCAGGGAAGAAGCATTGTCAAGCACTAACATTGAGGAGCGAAAAATAGTAGAGCCCAACAGTGTCGAAGTTGAGAATGAGCCAGCTGAGGCTCAAGATTCCAAAGAAGTTCAACCGAGTGTTGGAGTTCCAGTTCAACCTGAACCAGAACCTGCAAAACTGATAAGGTAACCTCAAAACCAGTTAATTCTGATCAACTAACAACTCCGTTAAGTGTAGAATTACCGCCAAAGACAAATCAACCAGTACCAGTTCCAGTAAGGAAACCTTCACCACCTTACCGTCAAAGACTTCAGAAGCAGAAATAGGAGATTCAATTTAAGAAGTTCCTTGACATACTCAAGCAACTTCATATCAACATCCCGTTGGTTGAAGCACTTGAACAAATGCCGAACTACGTCAAATTCATGAAAGATATCTTGTCCAAGAAGTGAAGACTTGGAGAATTTGAGACGGTAGCCTTGACGAAGGAATGCAGTGCATATCTTCAAGACAAACTACCTCCAAAAATGAAGCATCCTGGATGTTTTACCATACCGTGCAATATTGGAGCAACATATTGTGGTAAGGCATTATGTGACTTAGGTGCAAGTATCAACTTGATGCCTACATCAATATTTAGGAAGTTGGGGATAGGTAAAGTTAGACCTACTACGGTAATACTTCAACTAGCAGATCGATCCTTAGCACATCTAGAAGGAAAAATCGAAGACGTATTGGTATGTGTAGATAAGTTTATCTTTCCTACTGATTTTGTAATTTTAGATTTTGAAGCAGACAAAGAAGTACCAATTATCCTAGGGAGACCATTCTTAGCAACCGGAAGGACACTTATTGATGTGTAGAAGGGCGAACTTACTATGTGTATTTAGGATGATCAGGTAACATTTAATGTTTTTAAGACTATGCGATTTCTTGACACAATTGATGATTTTTCTGTAGTATCTAACTTAGAGGATTTAATAGTAGAGAAGGAACTCAACTCTGTTGAGGATCCTCTGGAAAGAATTCTAACATCAGACCCTCCAAGTGATGAAGAGGAGGATGAATACTTAGCTTTGCTAGAAGCTAATCAAAAGGGATTTAATCCACAATCCCATTTTGAATTTTTGGATTTAGAGAAGAGGGATTATTTCAACCAAAAGCGTCAATCGAGGAGCCACTAAATTAGAACTCAAGGTATTACCTTCTCATTTAAAATACGTTTATTTAGGTAACACTTCTACTCTGCCTGTGATTGTTTCAGTAGAATTGACTATTGAGCAAGAAGAAAAACTTATCTTAATTCTAAAACAATTCAAGAAGGCTATCGAATGGACCATAGCTGATATTTGTGGTATTAGTCCATCTGTATGCATGCACAAGATCATCCTGGAAGATGGTGAAAAGGGGAAGATCGATAGACAACGAAGGCTGAACCTCATCATGAAGGACGTGGTGAAAAAGGAGATTATCAAGTGGTTAGATGCGGGTATCATTTGCCCTATCTCAGACAGTTCATGGGTAAGTCCAGTCTAGTGCATGCCAAAGAAAGGAGGTATCACGGTTGATACCAACTAGAACAGTTACAGGATGGAGAATCTGCATCAATTACCAGAAGCTGAACAAGGCAACTAGGGAGAATCACTTTCCTTTGCCATTCTTAGACCAGATGCTGGATAGACTCACGGGGTGAGATTACTACTGTTTTCTCGATGGATACTCGGGTACAACCAGATTACGGTAGCATCGGAAGATCAACACAAAACTACATTCACCTGCACGTACGGTACATTTGCATTTAGACGTATGCCATTTGGTTTATGTAATGCACCTGCTACATTTCAAAGATGTATGATGTCTTTTTTCACAGACATGGTTGAGAAGTTTTTGGAAGTTTTCATGGACGACTTTTCAGTATTTGGAGATACGTACGATGATTGCTTAGCTAATCTAGTTAAGGTACTAAGGTAATGCGAAGAAACAAACCTAGTACTCAACTGGGAAAAGT
This sequence comes from Gossypium stocksii, assembly GCA_020496765.1. Classification (NCBI taxonomy): domain Eukaryota; kingdom Viridiplantae; phylum Streptophyta; class Magnoliopsida; order Malvales; family Malvaceae; genus Gossypium; species Gossypium stocksii. Next base: position 42,187,652 of record CM035623.1, read on the forward strand.
GCCATTTCATGGTACGAGAAGGAATTGTTCTAGGGCATCGAGTAACGAGACATGGGGTCGAGGTAGATAGAGCAAAGCTAGACGTTATTGAGAAACTCCCATCTCCAACATCTGTAAAGGGTGTTAGGAGCTTTTTGGGCCACGCCAGCTTCTATCGAAGGTTTATTAAGGACTTCTCCAAACTTGCTAAACCTTTATGCAAATTGTTAGAGAAGGACACGACATTCAAATTTAATGATGAATGCTTAAGAGCTTTCAAGGATTTGAAGAGTCGATTAGTCATGGCACCAATAATCGTCACACCAGACTGGGACTTGCCATTTGAACTGATGTGTGACGTAAGTAACTTCACTATAGGAGTTGTCATGGGCCAGCGAAGGAACAAAGTTTTTCATCCCATCTACTATACAAGCCGAACTCTTACAGGAGCTCAATTAAATTATACGATAATAGAAAAAGAGTTGCTTGCTATCGTGTTTGCTTTTGACAAGTTTCGATCTTACCTTGTAGGTACCAATGTGATTGTCTATACGGACCACTTGGCAATCAAGTACTTACTTGCCAAGAAAGATGCTAAACCGAGGCTGATCCGATGGGTACTTCTAATTCAAGAGTTCAATTTGGAAATTCAAGATCGAAAGGGAATAGAAAACCATGTAACAAATCACTTGTCTAGATTGGAGCCGCAAGAAAGAAATACTCCACTTATACCGATTCATGAGACCTTTCCCGATGAGCATATACTTAAGGTAAATCATGTCCATAATACCCCTTGGTTTGCTGATATTGCTAACTTTTTAGCTTGTGGTTTGATGCTAATTGATAAGAGTATCAATAAAGGAAAAAGTTTCTTCACGATGTGAAGTACTATTTCTAGGAAGAGCCATATCTATTGAAAAAGTGTACAGATTAGATGATCAGGAGATGTGTGGCAGAAGAAGAAATACCAAAGATCCTATACCAGTGTCACTCAGCTCTGAGTGGGGGACACTTCGGAGGCACTCGTACTACGGCCAAAGTATTGCAAGCCAGATTCTTTTGGCCAACACTATCCAAGGATGCATATGTATACGTAAAAAGCTGCGATAGATGTCAAAGGGTCAAAAATGTCACCAACAGAAATGAGATGCCTCGAACAAACATTATTGAGGTCGAATTGTTCAATGTTTGGGGTATTAATTTTCTTGGACCTTTCCCTTCGTCCTTTGGTCACAGGTATATATTGGTAGCAGTAGACTATGCGTCCAAGTGGGTCGAGGCGGAAGCATATCCGACAAATGATGCGAAGGTTGTAATGAAGTTCTTGCAGAAGCACGTGTTCACAAGGTTTGGAACCGCAAGAGCTATCACTATCATTAGTGATGAAGGGTCTCACTTTGTAAACAAGTGGTTAAAATGGTTGCTAGATAAGCACGGGGTGAAACACAAGGTTGCAATAGCTTACCATCCGCAGACGAATGGGCAAGCTGAACTGGCAAATAAGGAGATCAAAGGCATACTCGAGAAGGTAGTTTGCCCGAACCGACGAGATTGGTCCAAAAGATTGGATGACGCTTTATGGGCTTACAGAACAGCATACAAGACACCTTTAGGGATGTCACCTTATAGGCTGGTCTTCGGAAAAGCATGTCATCTACCCCTGGAGTTAGAGCACAAAGCTTACTGGGCTCTTCAACAGCTTAATTTGGATCTTAAGCTCGCGAAAGAAAAACGGATGTTCCAACTCAACGAGTTAGAAGAATTTCAAATGTTCTCATATGAAAATGCCAAACTACTCAAAGAAAGAGTCAAGAAATGGCATGACAAACACATCCGAGTTTGAGAATTTGAAGCAGGTCAGCAAGTATTGCTGTTCAACTCTAGATTGAAGTTCTTTCCAGGTAAGCTAAAATCACATTGGTCTGGTCTATTTACGATTCACCGAGTCTAGCCATACAGAGTTGTGGAACTCCAAGGTAAGGGGGTAATTTCCGAGTTAATGCTCAACGTTTGAAACATTATTGGGAGGATAAAATCGAACGGGATAACATCCCGTTCATTTTATCAGATATTTAATTTCTCATGTTTTGTTAAATAAATGATTTAGGGTCTATTTTTCAGTTTTAGTATGTTTAAATAAATTCTGTCTAGGAGGTTGGAACTTAAGCAGAACCGTTTGTGACCCCTCCAATCTTTCCTGGGAATTTATTTTAACATAATTTCCCAAGAAATTATTCCCTAATCAACAAAATAATGTTTTTTTGTTTTTCAAATAAAAGGGTCAATTTTGATCTAATTTTTAATTTGCAACTCAATTTTTAATTTTCATTAAGTCTAGGGACTTAATTGCATTATTTGTGAAACTTGATTGCTCTTTTTGTAAATAATGAAAACTAGGTGCCTTTCTTTGTAAATATTTTCAAAAAGCATCTAGAATAAATGTTTTTAATATTTTTACTACTATTAATAATTTGATAAACTTTAATATATAATTATTTATAATTTATATATTAATTTTTATCAACTTAGATTAGAATTAGGATTAATTTAATTTCAATTTTTATTTTATGTTTATCTTAATAATTAATAGCAATTGATAATTTTGTATGCTTATGTTTAATTATTAATTGTTGTTAAACTTGAGTAGGATTAGAATTAAACTCTTAGTTTTAATTATTAAATTAGACTAAGAGTTCTATTTTAAGTCCTATTATGCATGCTATAAATACCACCTTATTCCTCTCATTTATGCATCATTCAACCCTCTCAAACACCAAACCACCTTGTGCCGCAAGCTCCCTAGCTCCAGCAGCTTAGTCAACAAGCACGCCCAGCAGCATCGTGCCACACGACCTGCTCAGCAGCCCTTGGTGCTACTCTTGCCCAGGCCTCAACAAGCGCCGAGCTCCCGCGTGCACTGGAACGGCGGAAATGTGCAAGTGTACACAGTCATAACCAGTAATAAAGTGACAAGTAAATGTCAAGTTATCGTACCCACAGGGACTGTAAAAAGAATTATTTATGAAATTAATTTAAAAACACTTTGGCGAGAAAAATAATTTTGGGTTGAACAGGGTGATTTAAGAACTAAGATTTTAAAACTAAATAAAACAATTTAAATAAAAGAAAAAGTTTTGATGCACGATTTCAAAAAGATTTAATCAAGATGATATAACTGTATTGGATTAATTATACTTTTTCAACTTAGAACTATTAAATTCATGCTTATGTTGTTATGAATAAATTCATGGCAACTCGGAAAAATTGCTAACTATTACTCATAGATACTTATTAAATTAACTAATCTCTTGCATGTTCCCATGTCAATTCAAACACTTAATTCAATTTAATAAACATATAAAATATTATGTGAAGTAACAAGGTAGCCATACCTTGAAACAATTTAATCACAACAATCTTGCAAGTTATGCAAGGCATATGTATTGCCAAATACAATGCTAATTTAATTTTTAGCTATCTTAGAAGAATTAAACATGCACTGATTAAGTACTGTGTCCATTAACTGCAATTTCAATCCGTTTAAACAATTAATTCTTTAGTTACCTAACAAATTTAATGCAAGAATAACTTAGGCATGATTTTACTTAATCAAGCATTTTTACCGAGGCTTATAACCGCATAAACACAATTTTAATAATTCAAGCAGGCAAAATATAATCAACCCAACACGAATTAAATTCAAGCTAAATTGATTACAATAACCATTTCAACAACAATAATATTCATAGATATGTTCATCGTAAAAACAACAGAAATTAAAAAGATAGGGAACAAGAAGGCAAATCCGGTGTTTCTCCGTGGCTTTGACTGATGCTCCGTTCTTCGTCTCCGTTGTCTTCGTCGAGCAAGGCTTCTATGAATCCTTGATTGCTGCCCAAGATGGCTGAAGAACACCTCTTTTCCAAGAGAGGAAATCGGCACAAGAGAAAGAGGGAATGGAATGGAAAAATGGAAGAGAAAATGTTGAGAGAAGAGAAGAGAGGATGAGAGAATGTTGTGAAATGAGGGATGATTGAAATGAGCAGCAAGGGGTGGCTTTTATAGCTGAAGAGGGCTGCTAAAAATAGCAAACTCAGCAGCCAAGAGACCCCCCACATGGCCGGCCACACACATGGCAAGGTTGAAGCTTTCAACCTTGCTAAAAATAGGTTGGGGCAAATCTACAAAGCCTAAAATAAAGGTGGGGTTTGAACGCAATTTAGAGGTCTTTCTAGGGGCTTTTTGCAAGCATATTTAATCAGCTAAATTGATGATTTGGGTCACCCTATGGCCGGCTCTGGTCAGCCCAATTAGTGGCTGGTTCGGCTCACTCCGTTCGGTTCAACTAGTGCGGTTCACTAGGCCTTTCTCCATAATTAATTAAAATTAATTTATTTAACCTAAATTAAATAGGAAATAAATTAAAGTTAATTTAATTATGAATTAATACACATTTCTGGACCATCTCGGGCTAGAAATTAATTTTCGTCGATACTTCAAATCGCTTCTCGATTTTGTTCTTCTCGCAGTGTCTGCCGGGCCATTTTCACCCTTTGTGCAATTCTGTCAAAATTAACCAAAATTAATCAAAATTAATTATAAAATTAATTAAAATTCATCATATTTATATTTTTAACACCATTTAATTATTTTATAATGTTTAATTATTTTTTGACAAGAATTTAACCGGATTTGCATGAATTTAAGTTAACAAGGGCATGAAAAAGTATATAAATTTTTGTGTTTCCACGCACCCCAGGCCTGCCCGATCAACGATCCGCATGCTACCTGCTCCCACACGTGCTCCAGGTCTACTCGATGAGGCTCCGCACGCCACTGCTTGCCGAGCCAACCCTTTGCTGTGCACTGCTACCTGCTCTAGCTCCATCAGCCGCACGCCTTGCTGCTGCCAAGCACTTGTGCGGCACTCTACCTTAGCCAAGCCTTCCAACCCTCCTTTTAAATTGCCATCTTTTTTGTTCATAATTATTTTTCTTTGAGTTCTTATATTTTTACAAAAAAGGTGGTCAATTATGCCTCGCAAGAGAACTCGTGCCTCCGCTCAAATTGATGAAACACAAAGCAAGTTCCATTGTGTTGAAGCTAAAGTGAGATACGAAAGTATCTACAAAAATCAGCAGATACATCCTGAGAAAGGCTTCACACTGAAGGTGAGCAACTACAAAGACTTTATGGCACGTATTCATCAAATTGCTGAAGCTCTCAATTAGGAACTATTTTGTGAAAAGAGACCTAGTGTGGATGAGGAGCTAGTTCGTGAGTTCTACGCGAATTTAACTTCAAGAGAGATGACAGAAGTCCCTGTTCACAGAATCAAGGTACCTATAAATTCGAATGCTATTAATTAGTTCTTTGAATTACCTGATTTCGAGAACGACGAGTATTCATCTTTGATGAGCAATATCAAGCTGGAACTTCTACAAGAAATTCTCGAGGAGCTTACAGTTGAAGGTTCCAATTGGACTGTGTCAAAACAAGGAACCCACACTTGTCGAAGAGAATACTTAACACCTATTGCGAAGGTATGGTTCTATTTCATCTGTTTCAGCCTTCTGCCTAGCTCACATGGGACTAAAATTTCATTGGAGTGAATGGTCTTACTATACTCGATCTTAACTGGTAAGACCATTGATGTGGGAAAGATCATCATGAGAGAAATTCAAAACTGTGCCGTTAAACATTCTGGCCCTGCTTACTTCCCCTTTATAATAACTATTCTATGCTTGAAAGCAGAAATTCTTACCAATGTAAAGAATATAGGGTACACCCAAGGCACAATTACAGATTGGGACCTCTACCGAGTAGCCAGAGACTCAGTTTTGCAACAACGAGTTGAAGAAAGTGAAGAACCTGAGGACCCTAATGAAGAAGAAGATCCCACGATGCAATCATTTGAAGTCCCTGATAAGGTGGAACCAGTGGATCCAAAAGTTGAATTGAATGTTAAAACTCTAATGTTTAGAGCTCAGCCGCCTAGCCCAGATGTTCAAGATGAACTGTCAAAGCTAATGGACTTAATGCAACACATGCAATGGCAGCAACAAGCCTACTGGAGATACTCGAAATTAAGGGATGACTCAATGCAGAGTGCCCTTAAGAAAATTTACAATGACTCATTTATCTTTGTGCCTGAATTTCCAGATTTCATATTTGAGCCATGGACTCCATTCTCAAAAAAGGAGTGAAGCGATTCATGCAAGGCCAATAATGATGAAGCAAAAGATGAGTCCAATTTGGAAGGATCTACAAATAAATAAAAGGGGGGATCTTGAATTTATTTTATTTTTGTTTTTAGGTTAAGTTAGGATTAGGATTAATTAGGAATTTTTACTTCTGCAAAATAAAACAAGAGAAGGAAATCCTGAATAAATATGGATAAGTCATAAAGTATAAAGTGTGGCAATAGATATATACATGTCTAGGATTGGATTTAGAAAGAGCTTGGTACTTAAGCAGTCACATTGACTCACCTCCTCTTTTCTGAAGTCCTACCTAGTGTATAGTATCTATTCACTTTAAACAATGAGGACATTGTTCACTTTAAGTTGGGGGGACTGAAATTTGAAATTATTTCCATCCAGAATAAATTTTTTCTTTTAATTATAATTAGGATATATTTCTGTTCAATAAATTTGAATTTTATTAAGTATGCTAAACTTGAGTATGAATAAAGTTCTATTTTTTTCAATAAATTATTATGTAGCTTAATGATGACATGAATGTAGTTTTAATAAAGCATGCAACTTTATACCACAAAATTTTTATCTCTTTAGGAAAGTTAAGTATGCATGAAAGTTTAAGTCTTTAGAATTGACTTAATAGTTTCTTAAGGCGAAATCCTAAGAAGCATGGAACATTGAAAATGATTTAGGCAGCTATTGTTTGGACTGTTTGGGCCTTTCAAGCCCACCATGGTAAATTTTATCCTTTGAAACCCAACTTTGAGACTATATGGCCTAATTTTTGGAACCTATACAAATTTAGCCCATCAGTTTCTCTTAATTATCTTTAAATTATCCCAAACACTAAACTCAGTACTATTCAAGAATATCATTTGAAAATAAGTTTGGGGGAGTTGAAAAGAAATATCAAATGCTCAAAAATTATATGCAGAAAGCAAGTGCTTAAAAAAAAAGACACATGTATTTGAAAAAGAGCATGTGAAAGTTGGTGGTTAAAGGTAAAATTTTCTGAAGGTTCAATTTACACTGAGTCTAGGGTTTTAGCTGAAATTTATCTATCTTTTTACCTACCCTTAAGCCCCGCCACGTTACAACCTTGTTAAAGGCCTATTGATTCGAAGTTCCAATGTTACCTACATTAGTGGAGAGAAATTGCTTTGTTCAACATATGAAGACATAAGTTAAGCTCAATGATTGCAGCTTAATCTTGAATAAGGGATTAAAAATTAAATTGGTAGGAATTAGCATGTCTTTATTAAGATACAGTTAGTCTAATTTTGCTATTGTAATAATTGTTGAGATTAATTTGAATAATATAAACACTTGAGTAGCATAATGATCAAATTTCTTATTTTTGAGCATAAGTATATCAAATTCATAATTTTGAGAAAAATGTTGTTCTGAAGAAAGTTTTCAAAAGTGTTTCTGAGAAATTATTTTCAAAATTTGTGCATTACTCGGAACGAGCAATGAATTAAGTTTGGGGGTGTGGAAACACAAAAATTTATATACTTTTTCATGCCCTTTTTTGACTTAAAATCATGCTATTCTGGTTAAATTCTTGTCGAAAAATAATCAAATATTATAAAATAATTAAATTGTGTTAAAAATGTGAACATTATGAATTTTAATTAATTTTATAGTTAATTTTAATTAAATTTGGTTATTTTTGACAGAATTGCATAAAGGGCGAAAAATGGCCCGGCGGACACTACAAGAAGAACAAACCGAGAAGCAATTTGAAGTATCGAGGCCAATTATTTTCCAGCCTAAAACGGTCCAGAAATGTGTTTTTATTCATAATTTAATTAATTTTAATTTATTCCCCATTTAATTTGGGTTAAATAAGTTATTTTTAATTAATTATGGAGAAAGGGTCTAGCTGAACCGCACTGGTCGAACCGTATGGAGTGAACCGAGCCAGCCACTAATTGGACTGACCAGAACCGTCCATAGGCTGATCCAAATCAGCATTTTAGCTGATTAAATATGCTTGCAAAAAGGCCCTTGAGAAACCTCCAATTTGCATTCAAACCCCACCTTACTTTATGGCTTTATAGATTTGCCCCAGCCTATTTTTAGCAAACTTGAAAGCTTCAACCTTTGCCATGTGTGTGGCCAGCCATAGGGGGGCTCTTTGGCTGCTGGAATTTTCTACTTTTAGCAGCCATAATCAGCTATAAAAGCCACCTCTTGTTGATCATTTCACTCATCCCTCTTTCCACAACATTCTCTCATTCTCTCTTCTCTTCTCTCAAATTTTCTCTCTTCCTTTTTCCATTCCATTCCCCCTTTCCCTTGTGCTGATTTCCTCTCTTGAAAAAGAGGTGTTCTTTGGCCATCTTGGGCAGCAATCAAGGATTCATAGAAGCCTTGCTCGGCGAAGACAACAGAGACAGAGAACGGAGTAATCAGTCAAACCACGAAGAAACACTGGATTTGCCTCTTGTTCCCTATCTTTTTAGTTTCTATTGTTTTTATGATGAACAAATCTATGAATATTATTGTTGTTGAAATGGTTATTTTAATCAAATTAGCTTGAATTTAATTTGTGTTTGGTTGATTATATTTTGCCTACTTGAATTATTAAAATAGTGTTTATGTTGTTATAAGTCTCGGTAAAAATGCTTGATTAAGTAAAATCATGCATAAATTATTCTTGCATTATATTTGTTAGATAACTAATGAATTAATTATTAAACCTATTGAAATTATAATTAATGGACTCAGTACTTAATCAGTGCATGTTCATTCTTCTAAGGTAGCTGAAGCTTGAATTAGCATTGTATTTGGCAATACATATGCCTTGCATAACTTGCAAGATTGTTGTGATTAAATTGTTTCAAGGTATGGCTACCTTGTTACTTCACATAATCTTTTATATGCTTATTAAATTGAGTTAATTGTTTGAATTGACATGGGAACATGCAAGAGATTAGTTGAATTTAATAAGTATGTATGAGCAATAGTTAGCAATTTTTCCGAGTTGCCATGAATTTATTCGTAACAGCATAAGCATGAATTTAATAATTCTAAGTTAAAAAGATTTAATTAATCCAACACAATTATATCATCTTGATTAAATCTTTTTGAAATCGTGCATTAAAACTCTTTTATTTTATTTAAATTGTTTACTTAGTTTTAAAATCTTAGTTTATAAATCACTCTTTTTAAACCAAAATTATTTTTCTCACCAAAGTGTTTTTAAATTAATTTCATAAATATTCCTTTTTACAGTCCCTGTGGGTACGATAACTCGACATTTACTTGTCACTTTATTTCTTGTTACGATTGTGTACACTTGAACATTTTCACCGTTCCATTAGTCTATCCACAATGACCCATGTGACATCTCTCTTCTTTGGTGACAAAGGCAGCCTTAATACGAAGTCCATGGTAACTTGGTCTCATTCCCACTCGGGAACCATCACCGGCTCAAGTAAACCCGAAAGAACTTGGTCTTCGACCTTTACTTGCTGACAGAGTAGGCACTTAGAGACAAACTTTGAAATGTTTCTTTTCATTCCCGACCACCAATACATTTTCTTCAAGTTGTTATACATTTTTACGCTATTCGGGTGAATAGATAAGCGACTACTATGTGTGTAATGCCCTGATTTTCGGGAATTTTTGAGTTTTTATTATTTTTGGTGAAATTTTGGAATTTTTGGTGTTTGATTGTTGGAAATATGTTTAAGAGTATTAGTGGGCCTATAGAAGGCCCAAGCTTAGGTTAAAACCCATTAAAATATCAAGTTTGGATTTTTAGTGAAAAGGGGACCTGGTCAAGTGGGCTTTTAAGAAAAACTTCGTAAAACATGACACAAAGCAGAGCTTTGGCAAAGTGGCAAGGTGGCGCCACTAAGTTCCTAAAAAATTGGCACCTGGGAAGGAATAAAAGGTCCAGGGTTCAAGCTGTAAGGTAAGCGTATGGTTATTTTAATTTTTAGGCATGCGCTGGGCATGTGCTCACTTAAGTGAAATCGGCAAGGGCCTTAGGGGAGTGTGGGCCGAATGTTTAAGTGGCATTTAGGGCAACTTGTTTTCCTTTTCTTTTGTACTGACAATTAGGGTTAGCCACCTTAAGTCATTCTTTTCTCCTCTTCACAAAAGTGACCGAAAAACGCAGCTTTCTTATTCCTTGTGCCGATTTCTTTTTGCTGCCTTCTTCTCCAATATTTTTCTCCAATCTTTTTCTTTTCTTTTTGATATTTTCTCTAGCCGAAACCCACTTACCATCATAATCATCTTCTCTTTTGATTTTATCCTTCCATTCAAAGCCATCATAGTCGACTACCAAAAAGCCAAAATCCCAAAAACTTACCTTTTGTGTCGATTTCTCCAAGGCAAGATCCATCAATTCCTTTCATTCTTTTGGTCAAATCTCACACCCTCTAAACTCTAAATCCCTATCGACAACACCTCTACTAAACCCCCTTACAGAATCATCTTTTTCCTTACAGTTCTAAAAGCCGAAATCACCATAGTTTTAGGGAGATAGCCGAATCTTTAGAACTTTGGGTTTCGAAGTCTGCTAAGTGAATAAGGGTTAGATCTACACCAGATCTGCGTAGAAATCAAAGGGAAACCAGTGGTAAGTGCTTATCGACACAGATCTATGTATATTTTACTATTTAAGTAAAAGCCGAAATCCCTAAAGTCTAGGGAGATTGCTAATTTGGGCATAGGGCTCTAGAAGTCATTAATGAACGATTTATTTTGGTATTATTATGCTCTAGAGATAGTTGATTGAAGACTTGAGCAAGGGGGAACAGCGAGATCTAGATCTAGTTCCTACTTCGACAAAGGTAAGTGTTAATGAGCCATTGTAGGAGGGTGGCCGAATGTGTGTATTACTTAGGGGTAAGTATTCGATTTGGGTTTTAGATATTAATGTGGTTTCATTGATTGTAAGATCATTTGGGAGGAGATCTTACCGGTGAAATCGTCAAACAGGTGTGTATCGAACACCCCTCTATAGTCTTAATGCAAAAGCTGAAAAGTCGAAATGCCAAAATTCAGGCATTTCGTGGGCATGTGAGAATGCAAGTGCTCACAAAATAGTTAGAAATCATTGGTTTGGAAATCGCAAGTGGTAAGCTAGTTACATGTGTCATTTCGTGCAATTCAGTAGTTGGGCCTCGATAGGCTGAATATGGGCCCAATGGGCTTATGGGCCCATAGGGGTGAAAATGTGTAATAAACGTATCCTTGTAGACTGTAGGCTTAAAATGGATTAAATTAATAATTAATTTATAAGTTCTGGACTTAATGGTCTTAAATCACTAAAAAAGACACAGTAGGGCCATTAGGGGTTTTAGGGCCTAGTGATTAAAATTGGTAAAACGTGGTAAATAAGTTACAATGACGGAAGTAGAGTTATTAGTGGCATAAAATTGGAATAAAACCCTAAAAAGTGGATTAATTACTGAAATACCCTAAAAAGTGAGAATTACTTTTTACCCCTAAGGTTAAATTGGATTGTTTTGCATGCTTTATTACTTCTGTTTATTATATGCCATGTCATGATCACCTAATGCATGGGGTTGGGGTGTATATGATTGGAATAAGTGCTAAAGGGCTTTTGCCCCAGTTTACCGAAAGAGGCTAGGCCTCATGTTATATAATAAAGCAGCTATGCTGCTAGTGGAGAGTAGCGGTTGGGTGGGTTGAGCAGTTCTCCCCACATGGTGTGTTGGTTGGTACGGGTGGAGAGTAGCGGTTGGGTGGGTTGAGTAGCTTCCCCACAGATTGATATGGGTTTTTGCATGCATTCATGATTTGTTATTGAAATGGGCCTTTAGGCCATACTGTTTACCGATATATGAAAGGCTTCGGCCCAGTGATACTGTATCTAAAAATGGGCTAAGGCCCAATAACCGATATCTGAAAGGCTTCGGCCTTGTTAATATTGAGATTGGATAGGGCTTAGGCCCAGTGGGCCTGAGCTGATTTGGGCTCTGGATAGGATTCTTTGCACACTGAGTTTTCCAAACTCACCCTTTTTCCTTCCATCCTTGTAGGTGAGCCTTTGATTGGTGGACTTGGAGCTGGGAGGGATTCAGAGTGGCCACGAGGACCGCAATTTTGGTTTTCAGTTAATTAGTTCAATGTTTTATTTGATCGCTTTATTTTCAATTTGGGTTTGTAATAAGGCCTTTTTAATTATTTTTAATTGGTTTATAGCTTAGGATGATATTATTTAAATCGTTTCGAAATCAGTTAGCTCTAGGGCACGTTTTTACAAAAGTTACTTGTTTTCAAAATATCATGATAACCGAATGAAGCTTCCGCAACGTAAACATTTCATAAATGAATATCTTAAATAAACTTAAACTTAATTTGTTGATCGTGGACAAGTCATTAGCTTAAAGTGTGGCAATGGATGTGAGCATGTCTAGGATTTGATCTAGGAAGAGCTTGGTACTTAAGTAGTCTAAATGACTTACCTCCTCTTCTCTTGAATCTTACCTTGTGCGTAGGATCCATTCACTTTAAGCCATAACAAAGAAGGTTTGATTTTTCGATACTTAACTATATTTTTTAAAGAACATGTTTTTTGTAACTACAAAGATTTACGAGTTTTCAAAATTTCCCATAAGATTTTACAAGATTGTTTACAATGTTTTGATTATTACAATGAATCACGTTTTGGAAAAATAAAGCTAAGGTTTTATACGAGTTTAACGGTAAAAGTTTCTAAGCATTAAGAAGGGTTTTCAATGAAAACATGCTTTTCGAAAAACACTTCAATGTGGCACACCAGACTTGGCCGTAACGTCTAGGCTGGGTTTGGGGTGTTACATTTAGTGATATCAGAGCCCCGTTGCAACAACTCGGCTGTGGATCGGGTCTAAAAAGCTTTTCAATTTTTTTTACAACTTAAGCCCAGGAGGGTATTTCTTTTAAAAAAATCACAATTTTTCAGAAAATTTAGAAAATCTTCTCAAGACTCGTTTTCTTCAAGTATACATGTTTTAAACGTTTAACTTGGAAAAGTTTTGAGTTTTCTGAAGTTGATAGCTGAAGAAGTGGCACACTGAATCCCCGGCATCAAGTCTGTAAGTATCCCTATTTATATATTGTACTGTAGTTGAAATAATACTGTAGATAGAGCTAAGCCATTGATACGATACTATGAATAAGATAGTAATATGATTGCAAAACTGAGACTGTAAGGGTAGCTAAACCCTAGAAGACTGAGACAGTAGCTAGGCTACGACTACGCGGAAACAAAACTTGAAACTTTATCTGAGCATAAAACATCCTGTAATAAATGACTGAAACATTAACTAATGTCATAAAATTTCTAATCAGATAAGACGTTATGAGTACGAGAGCTGCTCGTGGACGAGGCCGTGGACGTGGCTGAGGCAGTGTTCAAACTAGGTCTTCGTCTTCGGAACACATGCCAGCTGCTGAGGCGCGACCACCACCGGTGGCAGAAAATGATCCATACGATTGGGCCTCAGGGGACGATGCCCTGTCCCAGGCCATGTTAAGAGTTCTGGAAAGGGTAGCTGGAGCTAATGTTGGGCCCATGAATAGGGGATCCATTTCTAAACAACTCCGGGCTAACGGGGCAGAGGTTTTCAGGGGCATATCTGGAGTGGCCCCAAATGTGGCTAAGTATTGGTGGGAAGCCACGGAGAGGATTATGGATGACCTGGACTACTCGGAGGAGTAGAAGCTGAAAGGAGTTGTATCGCTACTGCGAGATGAGGCGTACTAGTGGTGGATCACTATAAAGGAAGGTACCCTAGCTGAGCGGGTAACTTAGGAGTTATTTAAGGCATCTTTCAAGGGGAAATATGTTGGAGCAAGCTACGTGGATGCTCGAGAAAGGAATTTCTGAATCTGACCCAGGGTAATAAATCTGTTACTGAGTATGAGGTAGAATTTCTGAAGTTGAGTCAATACGCTAGCGGAATAGTTTCTACTGAGTACGAGCGTAGTGTCCATTTTGAGGATGGTCTCAGAGATGAGCTGAGGGTGCTGATAGCTCCGTAGAGGGAGCGCGACTTTGCTGCTTTGGTGGAGAAAGCCAAGATAGCTGAGGAGGTAAAGAGAACTGAGCGACAAAACTGTGAGAAGGATCGAAACTGCTTTAGGAGGGATATTGGGCCTGCTGGTGCTACAAATCGAAATGCCAAGAGGGCTAGAGTGAAGGAACCAGTTTGAGCAGTTCCAGTGAATACAGTTAGGCCACAAGCTTGTGGAGACTGTGGTAAGACTCATTTGGGGGAATGTTGGAAACTGACTGGGGCATGTTTCTGATGTGGGTCTAAGGAGCATAAGTTCAGAGAGTGTCCTAAGAGATCAACACAGGATCAAAATCAGAATCAGGTTTGGAGCAAAGGGTTGCTCAACCAGTGCGAGGAGGACTACCACTACCGAGGGGCTGTGGTCAAGGAAGAGGCGGTAACGAAAATGGACGTAGACGTGGAGCACCTTACAGGGGTGTTGGTAATGTTGAGGCTCGTCAGCCAGCCTTGGTGTATGCTACTCGTCGCCGAGAAGAGGGTGATGCACCTGACATCATAACGGGTACGTTCTTAATTTTTAGCATACCGTACACTGCTCTGATTGATGTGGGATCAACACACTCGTATATTGTATGTAACATTTCTGGGTCTTTGGGTGTGCACTCTGAGGAAACTGTGAGTGGGGTAACTGTACTTAGTCCACTAGGTCACTCAGTTAGGGTAGATAAACTTTTTAGGGAGGTGCCTTTAGAGACGCAAGGTAGGATCTTTAGTGGAGACTTAATGGAGTTGCCATTTGGGGAATTCGACTTAATTTTGGGATTGGATTGGCTAGTTAAGCACAAGGCAACCTTGGACTGTGCGGCTAAGAGAATGGTGTTGAGGACGATCGAGAACGAGGAAGTGATGGTTATTGGAGAGCGAAGAGATTATCTGTCCAATGTTGTTTCAGCCTTGAGGGCTAAAAAGCTGATTCGCAAGGGTTGCGAGGCGTACTTGGCATTTGTGAGCCAAGCTGAGGTTGTGGATGTGACAGTGGGGACAGTCAGGGCTATCAATGAGTTTCAAGATTTTTCCCAGAGGAGCTTCCTGGATTACCTCCAAATCGAGAAGTCGAGTTTGGAATCAACTTATTGCCTGGAACGGCTCCAGTGTCTATCGCGCCTTATAGGATGGCACCAAATGAGCTAGTGGACCTAAAAGCCCAAATTCAAGAATTGTTGGATAGGGGTTTCATTAGATCGAGCGTGTCTCCATGGGGGAGCACCTGTGCTTTTCGTGAAAAAGAAGGATGGGATGATGCGAATGTGCATCGATTATCACCAGTTGAACAAACTGACGATAAAGAATAAGTATCCTTTACCAAGAATCGATGATCTGTTTGACCAGCTTAGAGGAGCTTCAGTGTTTTCCAAGATCGACCTTCGGTCTGGATATCATCAGCTAAGGGTAAAGGAGGTGGATGTGCATAAGACAGCGTTCAGAACTCGGTATGGTCACTACGAGTTTCTGGTTATGCCTTTTAGGTTGACGAATGCACCTGCAGCTTTTATGGATTTAATGAACCAAGTGTTCCAGCCGTACTTGGATCGATTTGTGGTCGTCTTTATTGACGATATACTGGTGTATTCAGAAACTGAGGAGAAGTATGATGAGCATCTCTGAATTGTTTTGTAAGTGTTGAGAGAGAAGCAGCTGTATGCGAAGTTTAGTAAGTGTGAGTTTTAGTTGCGAGAAGTGACTTTTCTGGGTCATGTTGTTTCAGCTGAGGGGATTAGGGTTGATCCTCGAAAAATTGAAGCGGTTTTGGATTAGAAGCCACCGAGGTCAGTGTCAGAAATTCAAAGTTTTCTAGGTCTGGCAGGCTACTATAGAAGATTTGTACAGGGGTTTTCTCTTATCGCAGCGCTGTTGACGAAACTGATAAGGAAAAGAGTACCTGTTGTGTGGACTGAGAAACAGCAAGAAGCTTTTGACAAGTTGAAGAAGGTTTTGACTGAAGCACCAGTGCTAATTCAGCCAGAGTCTGGAAAGGACTTCACAGTGTATAGTGATGTATCCCTTATAGGATTGGGCTGTGTACTGATGCAAGAGGGTAAGGTAGTCGCTTATGCTTTGTGGCAGCTGAAGCCTCATGAAGCGAATTACCCTACGCATGATCTGGAGTTGGCAGCGGTGATCTTTGCGTTGAAAATCTAGAGACATTACCTTTATGGGGAAAAGTGTATTATATACACTGACCATAAAAGTCTCAAGTACCTGTTGACTCAAAAGGAGCTAAACCTTAGGCAACGAAGATGGATAGAGTTGCTTAAGGACTACGACTACTCGATTGAGTATCACCCAGACAAGGCTAACATAATAGCTGATGCGCTGAGCCGTAGGGCTGTTGCTGAGTTAAGAGCTATGTTTGCTCGCTTAAGTTTGTACGACGATGAGAGCTTGTTGGCAGAATTGCAAGTGAGACCCACTTGGACTGAGCAGATAAAGGAGAAGCAATTAAAGGATGAGTCGTTGGCTTCGTGATTTTAGCAAGTTAAGGCTGATGAGAGCGAAGATTTTCGACTAAATTCTGATGGAGTTTTGTGTTTTCGTGGAAGAGTGTGCATGCCGAAGGACTCTGACTTGAGACAAATGATTCTAAATGAGGCTCATGGTGGATCTTGTGCTATGCATCTTGGGGGTAATAAGTTGTATCATGATTTGCGAGAGGTGTATTGGTGGCCTAGACTTAAGCGAGAGGTGACTAAATTCGTTGGGAAATGTCTGACGTGCCAACAAGTTAAGGCTGAGCACCAATTACCTTCTGGATTGTTACAGCCAGTGAAAATTCCACAATGGAAGTGGGAAAGAGTAACTATGGATTTCATGAGTGGGTTACCTTTAACACCCTCAAAGAAAGATTTCGTTTGGGTAATCGTGGATAGATTGACGAAGTTTAGTTATTTCATACCAGTTAGGATCGATTACTCACTTCAGAAGTTGGCTAAGATGTACGTGGCAGAGATAGTGCGTTTGCCTGGGGTGCCAGTTTCGATAATCTCTGATCGAGATCCTTGATTTACATCTCGATTCTGGCAGAAACTGCATGAGGCGTTGGGTACGCGATTGGATTTCAGCACTACCTTCCATCCCCAGACAGATGGACAGTCAGAAAGAGTTATCCAAGTTTTGGAAGATATGTTAAGAGGCTATGTTATCAACTTTTGTGGCAGTTGGGAGGACTACTTGCTGCTAGCGAAATTTGCATACAACAACAGCTACCAAGCGAGTATTCAGATGGCTCCGTATGAGGCACTTTATGGGTGAAGATGTTGTACGCCTACATGTTAGACCGAGCTAGGGGAGCAACAAGTTCTTGGACCAGAGTTGGTGGCAAATACTGAAAGTAAGGTTAAATTGATTCGAGACCGGTTAAAGGAGGCGTTTGATAGGCAGAAGTCATATGCAGATCTTAAGCATAAAGAAATCGAGTATGCCGTTGGGGATATGGTTTTTCTGAAGGTTTCGCCATGGAAAAAGATATTGAGATTTGGTAGAAAGAGCAAGTTGAGTCTGCGATTCATTGGGCCTTATCGGATTCTTAAGCGAACAGGACCAGTAGCATATCAGTTGGAGTTACCGCCGAAGTTGGACCGTATCTATGATGTTTTTCATGTGTCTATGTTAAGGCACTATCGGTCTGATCCATCGTATATTGTACCAGTAGAGGAAATTGAGGTCAAGACTGATTTAACCTTTGAGGAGGAGCCTGTGCAAATTCTAGATCAAGAGATTAAAGTTTTAAGAAGGAAGTCAGTTCCGTTAGTGAAAGTGCTATGGCGTAACCATGGCAGAGAAGAGGCCACGTGGGAGCCAAAAGAGACGATGCGTCAGCAGTATCCTCAATTGTTTAGATCAGGTAAATTTCAAGGCCGAAATTTCTTTAAGGAGGGTAGAGTTGTAACGCCCTGATCTTTGGGAATTTTTGAGTTTTTTGTGATTTTTGGTGAAATTTTGGAATTTTTGGTGTTTGATTGTTGGAAATATGTTTAAGAGTGTTAGCGGGCCTATAGAAGGCCCAAGCTTAGGTTAAAACCCGGTAAAATATCAAGTTTGAATTTTTAGTGAAAAGAGGACCTGGTCAAGTGGGCTTTTAAGAAAAACTTCGTAAAACATGACACAAAGAAGAGCTTTGGCAAAGTGGCAAGGTGAATCCACTAAGTTCCTAAAAAAGTGGCGCCTGGGAAGGAATAAAAGGTCCAGGGTTCAAGCTGTAAGGTAAGCGTATGGTTATTTTAATTTTTAGGCATGTGCTGGGCATGTGCTCACTTAAGTGAAATCGACAAGGGCCTTAGGGGAGTGTGGGTCAAATGTTTAAGTGGCATTTAGGGCAACTTGTTTTCCTTTTCTTTTGTACTGACAATTAGGGTTAGCCACCTTAAGTCATTCTTTTCTGCTCTTCACAAAAATGACCGAAAAACATAGCTTTCTTCTTCCTTGTGCAGATGTCTTTTTGCTATCTTCTTCTCCAATCTTTTTCTCCAATCTTTTTCTTTTCTTTTTGCTATTTTCTCTAGCCGAAACCCACTTACCATCATAATCATCTTCTCTTTTGATTTTATCCTTCCATTCAAAGCCACCATCGTCGACTACCAAAAAGCCGAAATCCCAAAAACTTACCTTTTGTGCCAATTTTTCCAAGGCAAGATCCCTCAATTCCATTCATTCTTTTGGCCAAATCTCACACCCTCTAAACTCTAAATCCCTGCCGACAACACCTCTACTAAATCCCCTTACAGTATCATCTTTTTCCTTACAGTTCTAAAAGCCGAAATCACCATAGTTTTAGAGAGATACCTGAATCTTTAGATCTTTGGGTTTCAAAGTCTGCTAAGTGAATAAGGGTTAGATCTACACCAGATCTACGTAGAAATCAAAGGGAAACTAGTGGTAAGTGCTTATCGACTCAGATCTATGTATATTTTACGATTTAAGTAAAAGTCGAAGTCCCTAAAGTCTAGAGAGATTGCCGATTTGGGCATGGGGCTCTAGGAGTCATTAATGAACAATTTCTTTTGGTATTATTATGTTCTAGAGATGGTTGATTGAAGACTTAAGCAAGGGGGAACAGTGAGATCTAGATCTAGTTCCTACTTTGACAAAGGTAAGTGTTAAGGAGTCACTGTAGGAGGGTGGCCGAATATGTGTATTACTTAGGGGTAAGCATTGGATTTGGGTTTTAGATATTAATGTGGTTTAATCGATTGTATAATTGTTTGGGAGGAGATCTTACCAGTGAAATCGTCAAACAGGTGTGTATCGAACACCCCTCTATAGTCTTAATCGGCAAAAGCCGAAAAGCCGAAATGCCGAAATTCGGGCATTTCATCGGCATGTGAGAATGCGAGTGCTCACAAAACGGTTAGAAATCATTAGTTTGGAAATCGCAAGTGGTAAGCTAGTTACGTGTGTAATTTCGTGCAATTCGGTAGTTGGGCCTCGATAGGCTGAATATGGGCCCAATGGGCTTACGGGCCCATAGGGGTGAAAATATGTAATAAACGTATCCTTGTAGATTGTAGGCTTAAAATGGGTTAAATTAATAATTAATTTATAAGTTCTGGACTTAATGGGCTTAAATCGCTAAAAAAGACACAGTAGGGCCAATAGGGGTTTTAGGGCCTAGTGACTAAAATTGGTAAAACGTGATAAATAAGTTACAATGACAGAAGTAGAGTTATTTGTGGCATAAAATTGGAATAAAACCCTAAAAAGTGGATTAATTACTGAAATACCCTAAAAAGTAAGAAATTACTGTTTTACCCCTAGGGTTAAATTGGATTGTTTTGCATGCTTTATTACTTCTGTTTATTATATGCCATGTCATGATCATCTAATGCATGGGGTTGGGGTGTATATGATTGGAGGAAGTGCTAAAGGGCTTTTGCCCCAGTTTACCGAAAAGGGCTTTGCCCCAGTTTACCGAAAGAGTCTAGGCCTCATGTTATATAATAAAGCAGCTATGCTGCCAGTGGAGAGTAGCAGTTGGGTGGGTTGAGCAGTTCTCCCCACATGGTGTGTTGGTTGGCACGGGTGGAGTGTAGCAGTTGGGTGGGTTGAGTAGCTTCCCCACAAATTGATATGGATTTTTACATGCATTCATGATTTGTTATTGAAATGGGCCTTTGGGCCATACAGTTTACCGATATATGAAAGGCTTCGGCCCAGTGATACTGTATCTAAAAAGGGGCTAAGGCTCAGTAACTGATATCTGAAAGGCTTCGGCCTAGTTAATATTGAGATTGGATAGGGCTTAGGCCCAGTGGGCCTGACCTGATTTGGGCTCTGGATAGGATTCTTTGCACACTGAGTTTTCAAAACTCACCCTTTTTCCTTCCATCCTTGCAGGTGAGCCTTTGATTGGTGGACTTGGAGCTGGGAGGGATTCAGATTGGCCACGAAGACCGCAATTCTGGTTTTCAGTTAATTAGTTCAATGTTTTATTTCATCGCTTTATTTTCAATTTGGGTTTGTAATAAGGCTTTTTTAATTATTTTTAATTGGTTTATAGCTTAGGATTATATTATTTAAATCGTTTCGAAATCGGTTAGCTCTAGGGCACGTTTTTACAAAAGTTACTTGTTTTCAAAATATCACGATAACCGAACGAAGCTTCCACAACGTAAACATTTCATAAATGAATATCTTAAATAAACTTAAACTTAATTTGTTGATCGTGGACAAGTCATTAGCTTAAAGTGTGGCAATGGATGTGTGCATGTCTAGGATTTAATCTAGGAAGAGCTTGGTACTTAAGCAGTCTAAATGACTCACCTCCTCTTCTCTTGAATCTTACCTGGTGCGTAGTATCCATTCACTTTAAGCCATAACAAAGAAGGTGTGATTTTTTGATACTTAACTATTTTTTTTAAATAACATGTTTTCCGCAACTACAAAGATTTACAAGTTTTCAAAATTTCCCATAAGATTTTACTAGGTTGTTTACAATGTTTTGATTATTACAATGAATCACGTTTTGGAAAAATAAATCTAAGGTTTTATACAAGTTTAATGGTAAAAGTTTCTAAGCATTAAGAACGGTTTTCAATGAAAACATGCTTTTCGAAAAACACTTCAATGTGGCACACCAGACTTGGCCGTAACGTCTAGGCCAGGTTTGGGGTGTTACAATGTGCCTCTCGCAAAATCTTCTGAATAAGTTCATCATTACTAGGTACACAAATCCTATCTCGAAACCTCAAACATTTGTCAGTGCCAACTCAAAAATTTGATTCATTACTCATCTCACACCGAGTCAACTTGGCCTACAAATCTTTGTCACCTTTCTAAGCTTCACATATCTCTTGCAAGAACATTGGTCTAGCTCTCATCTTGGCTAGAATCGAACCGTCATCAGTCACAAACAACTAAGTATCCATAGCCCTCAAGGCAAACAACAATTTTCTCCTCAATGCATCAGTGGCCACATTCGCCTTCCCGGGGTGATAGTCGAGTATAATCTCGTAATCCTTAATCAATTCTAACCATCTCCATTGCCGCAGGTTCAACTCCTTTTAGGTCATTAAGAACTTTAGACTTTTGTGATCAGTGAATATCTAGCATTTCTCGCCATTCAAGTGATGTCTCCAAATCTTCATGCAAAAACTATGGCGACCAGCTCTAAGTTGTGGGCTAGGTAATTTTTCTCATGTGGCTTCAGCTGTCTCAAGGAATAGGTTATCACCTTGCCTTCTTGCATGAGTACACACCCTAATCCATTCAAGGATGCATCACTGTACACTACGAATTCCTTTCCCTGTTCCAGTTGCACTAAAACTGGGGCTTCAGTCAACAAAGCCTTTAGTTTCTCAAAACTCTGCTAACATTTTTCCATTCATTCAAACTTAACATCTTTCTATAGTAGTCTCATCATTGGAGTAGCGATCATAGAGAAACCTTTAACAAATCATCTGTAGTAACCTGCTAAGCCCAAGAAGCTTCTAATCTCTGACACATTTCTCAGTGGTTTCCACTCAACAATAGCTGAGATCTTGCTTGGGTCGACTCTGATCCTATCTCCTGACACAAAGTGTCCCAAGAATCCGACCTTTTGTAGCCAAAATTCACTCTTACTGAATTTGGCATACAACTGCTTATATCTCAGGGTCTACAATACAGTCCTCAAATGCTTCACATGCTCTCTCTCATCACGTGAATAAATGAGTATGTCATCAATAAATACAACGACGAACTTATCCAAGTAGGGTCAGAAAATACGGTTCATTAAGTCCATAAATACCGCAGGGGCATTAGTCAAGCCAGAGGGCATGACAAGGAACTCATAGTGGTTGTACCTCGTCTGAAAGGCAGTTTTTGGCATATCCTGCTCTTTAACTCTTAGCTGATAGTAACCAGACCTCAGGTCTATCTTAGAGAACACCGTAGTCCCCTTAATTGATCGAACAAATCATCGGTTCTAGGAAAAGGGTACTTATTTTTCACTGTAACTTTGTTGAGTTGACGGTAGTCTATACATAATCTCATCGAGCCATCCTTTTTCTAAACAAACAAAACCGGTGCACCCACAGTGAGAAGCTCGGTCTAACAAAACCTTTGTCCATTAATTATTGCAACTGAACTTTCAATTCCTTTTCATCGGAGCCGTTCTATACGTGGCAATTGATATGGGTGTCGTACCAGGGACCAACTTGATACCAAACTCAACTTCCCTAGTCAAAGGTAATTCAGGAAATTCTTCCGGAAATACATCTTGATAGTCACAAACCACTGGCACTGACTCAATCTTTGCTTCCGACACTTGGGTATTCAACACAAAAGCAAGATACGACTCATATCCTTTCCTCAAGTATCTTTGAGCTGTCAACAATGACATTACTACCGGTAGGCCATCCGGTTCACCTAATTTAACCCGAAGAACATCTTCGTTTTCACATTTCAACTCAATAAATTTTCTCCCACAATTTACTACTACATCATGAGCAGTCAACCAATCCATACCAAAGATTATGTCAAATTCATCAAATGGCAATAACATTAAGTTAGCCAGAAATCAATGACCTCTAATTGTCAAAGGGCAATCCCTACACACTTGGTCAACTAGCACATGCTTGCCTAGTGGGTTTGACACCTTTACTACAAACTCGGCAGACTCAACATGACATTCATACTAGGTACCAATTTAATATACATATAAGAGTGGGTAGACCCTGGATCAATCAAAGCAATAACAGGTATATCATAGATAGAAAAGGTACCCATAATCACATCGGGAGATGAAGCCTCCTCACAGGCACGAATAGCGTAGGTCCTCGCAAGAGCTCTGCCCTCTGACCTCATCGTGGAATCTCTAGGGGCACCTCTGCTACTAGCCCCACTACCTAGGTTCTTCAGCAGTCTACCCCTCGAAGGAGCATTACTCGGTCTTACATCTTGCTTTTTATCATTCTCATCCATCTCAGGACAAATCCAGATGAAGTGATCTAGTGAACTGCACCTGAAGCAACCTCTTTTATTTCCTTGACACTCACCGAAGTGTCACCTACCACACTGCAAGAACTCAAGTCTATTTGGTCGAGCACTACCCACACTCGCAATGAAACTAGTCTGAGCTTTGGGTGTCGTATGCTGCTTATTCTTGTTTCTACCCAAGAATCCTACTGAAGCATTTGATCGGGTGGTAAACTCTCTCGATCTCTTGTATGACGACTGGTGCGGTTTCCCCATCTGTCTCTTCTTTGAGTCACAAGACTCTATATCAACTCTTCTTTTCTCTTTGGCCAATTCTTCGGCCTTACATGTTCTATCAACGAGCACTACAAATTCTTTCAACTCAAGAATACCAACCAGCAACCAAATTCATGCTCAGACCATCTTCAAACCTTCTACACATTATGGCTTCGGTAGACACACACTCTAGTGCATATTTACTAAGCTCTACGAATTCACGCTCATATTCCGTCACTGTCATTTAGCCTTGCTTAAATTCAAGAAATTCCTTCATCTTCTGATCTATGACCCACTGGCTAATGTACTTTTTATGAAACTCCACCAGGAAGAATTCCCAAGTCACTCTCTCTCTCTCTCGGTACAACTGACATGAGAGTATTTCACCATTGGTAGGCCGAATCTCGCAACAATGATACCACACATCTCATGCACTCTTCAGGCGTGCATGATAGCTCGTCAAATACCCTAATAGTATTCTCCAACCAGAACTCTGCTCTCTCTAGGTCATCATCTTTGTTTACCCGAAATTCCTCGGCTCCATGCTTTCTAATTTTGTCTATCGGGGGTTTCTCTCTTCTACTCATTTCTGCTCCTTGAGGAGCCGTAGGGGCAGGCTGAGGAATCAGAGGAGGTGGGGGAGGAGGAGTATTTGGATTTGCTTGAATATACTTTGTACACCAAGCATTCATCACTTAGAGGTAGGCTTCTCTAGCCCCTCTGCCCTAACTCATTGTCACGAGCCCAGTTTCGATTGGCGTGGCCCCTCCGGTGGAAGTCGACGCATTACTCTCCACATCATCTACCATAGCTTTGTCAGGATCCATTTACTATAAGAAAAAAATTTATAATCGTCAGGAGTCGTCACACTATCATATTACAATTATGGCATGTATAGCTAGACTCGTACATCAGCTAGGTTAGTCTTAGAATCAATTAAACCTTGCTTTAACACCACTAAATGTAACACCCCTTACCCGTATTTGATGCCGGGACAGGGTATGAGGCATTACTTTACTAAAACGCATGCAAACATACACTCTCGAGTCAACGAAATCCATCCCAATTTAAAATTTTTCAAACTTCGTTTAAACATCCCTTAAAATGTTCCTACGAGGTCCAAAACATAGTTTGGAAACAATCCGGGACTATTCCATGAACTTAGAAAATTTCTAACAAAAACTACTAAAAACAGGGCACACTCCCGTGCGGATGGGCAACATGCCCATGTGGCCTCAAGACATGGCCGTGCTGAAGGCCCGTATGGGTCACACGGCCTAAACATATAGGGACACGCCCATGCCGTTCATCCATGTGGATTTATTTCCTAACATCAAACCACAGCGGTTTTCACACGGGCTGGTACACGTCCGCGTGATCAGTCCGTGTCCCTCACACACCAAGACACGCCCATGTCACAACCCGTATGCAAAAACCTTGACATTTTATTTCTGCCGTGAGCAACTCTTAAGGGCCACATTGCCGTGGCACACGTCCGTGTGCTAGACCGTGTCTTTCACAAGGTTGAGACACATGGCCGTGTCTCAGCCCGTGTGGTATAATAAAGGGCATTTAATTTTGCCAACCTACGGCGCAGGGGACACACGACCTAACCACACGCTCGTGGGGCGGACTGTGTGTCACACACAGCGTAGACACATGCCCATGTGTCTACAAGTGTGGACAAAAATAGGGCTATCTACCAAGCCTTTTGCCACCCTAAATGTGACAGCCTTAAAACGACCCTAGTCGGAATATGGTTTCGGGACCACGAAACCGAGGCCTAAAATATATTTAATGTTCTTGATGCCTATAATATGTGTTAATTCATGTGTGACATGTTTGGTGTGTCAATTTAGAGTTATAAATTTGAATTTCACTTAAAAGGGACTTAGTTGTGAACTTTGAAAGTAAACTAGCTAGATGTGTGATGACTAATAAAGGCATGCATGCAAAATGAGGGACTTGCATGTCAAATTACCCACTTTTATGATAGTGGATGGTAATGATGACCTAGTTTGTCATTTTGTGCTTTGTTTGTGGCTAATTAATAATAATAGAAATAAAAAGAAATTAGTAATTTGGTAGCATAAAATAAATAAAATAGAATTAAATTAATATTAGTAAATTTGGGTGAAAAAAAAAAAACAAAGTGATTCATCTTTGTTCTCTCATTGCCGTGAGTTGAGTAGAGAAAGAAAATAAGAAACCCTTGAGTTAGGGCATTTGGCAAAAGGGAAGCACAAACAAGGTAAGATTCATGGAATTTTTCTTTGAATGTTGTGATTTTGAGATGAAAACCAAGCTTCTAACATGACTCTTGTGAAAGTTTTTGAGTTTATATCACTCTCCATATTCGGCCATATGAGAAGAAGTGGGGAAAAATTCTTGTCTAATTTGGAGTTGTGTAAATAATAGAGTTTGGATGTTGTTTGAGCTAGATAGAGGTTTATTTATGAGGTTTTATGAATAGATTGAATCGGTTGTATGTCTAGCTTCCTACTTCTAAATTCCGAATCTAAGTTGTGAGATTTGTGATTTTGAATTTAGTATTAAGAGTCTTACTTAACCATGATAGAAATTTTGTTTTGGCTATTGACTTGGAGGTTTGGCCATGAACTTGAATTTGCTATTAGGAATAGTATATGTGTAAAAGATAAGGTATTAGTAGTCAAATGACTTCTTTTGTTGCAACTTGTGTGTGTGTGCTAATGAATGGAAGTGAGGCTATTTGTACTTGAAAAATAAGTAATGCTAGTAATTTTGGATGAGGGTGCCGAATGTGTTTTTGATTAATAAGTGAAATTGAGCTTGTTAAATGCACATTTGTGAATTGATTGTTAATAGGGATCAATTAAAGAGCTTGAATGTGCCTTTGATGTTGTTTTTGGATGTTTTGGGTGTTAAATTGATAAGTAGTTTGGTTTGTGTTGTATGGAGAAATCTGATTGTGGATGGGATAAATATGAATTATGTATATATATATGTTAAGGTCAATGACTACTCTAAATGGTGCCTTAGGAAATGGTATGTTTTAAGTATGTGCATGAGAACACTAAAGAGTGAATTTGGTATAAAATTCTGCTTGGTACAGCAGCAGTAACGTATTTTGGAAAAATCACCATAAATTGTGAGAGTTGAATTAGAGGCTGAATAAATTGTGTAATTAAAGCCTAATGAGTCTAGTTTCTTATAAAAGAAACCTTGCAAGCAAAGGAATTTCCGATGAATAGATTTTTAGAGTAGAGTGAGACAGTGTCAGATTGACTTCGAAGTCCCCTGCTCTGTATTTGGAAAATCACTATAAATTGTATAAAAATTGTTATGAGACAAAATTTATATGCTTAGACTCCTCAATGAGTCTAGTTTCGAATAAAATTGGTGAGGACGCATTTGGAATTCTGTACAAGGAGAAATTCAGTTCGTAGTATAGAGTGGTCAGTCTAGTCAAGCCGTGAAATAGGGAAACTTTAAGAAAATTCTGGTATTGATTGACCAAACCAAAAATTATGAAAATTTTATGGATTAAAGATAAATGAGTCTATTTTCATGCAAAATTTACAGCACTACATTTGGAGTTTCGTAACTCCAGTTATGAATAAATTACTGAATGCTGCTCAGAAAATCAGCTTGTTGTGACTTATGACATGTATGTGAAATGCTCCAATGTGCATGTGTGTTTGTAATGAGAGGAATATGCATGTATGATTTGACTATGACTGAAAATGATTCATTGAGGTGCTTGAATAAGGATTAATAGAATTAAATGTTTTATTTAGCTCAAGAGCATAGAGGGACGAGTTCGGATAAAGGGAAGGCTAAAGTGGTCGAATAGCCAACTCGTAGTTCCTCGTGAAAGTTAAAGGTAAGTTTTGAGTAATCGAATTTGGTATTTAAGTTAAAATGCCATGATATACATGCTGATATTAAATGATGTCCCATTGAGAAAGAAACCTTATTCATGTTTGTGATATGGCCGAATGGCTCATAGAGAAAAGGGCCGAAATGGAGCTTTGAAACGCATTTGCTTATGTATGTTTGATCATGGGGGCCGAAAGTTTAGAAAAGAAGTGTATATGTGTGTATAAGTTTGAATTATATGTATATTTATGATATAAAGTCGAGAAGCATGTTACATGTTGGTATGCACATGAATTGATTGAATTGTAAGTGAAATCTTGCTATGTGAAACTTGGCTACATGCGAATATATATATATATGCATATATGAGAAATTGTGATGCGAATCCGGGATTTAAGTCCCGCTGACTATATGTGGAGATGATGTCCGGGTTAAGACCCGAAGGCTATATGCAGAGATGATGTCCGGGATTAAGACCTGAAGGCTATATGCGGGGATTATGTCCGGGCTAGAGACCCGATGGCTATGAATAGAGTTTTACCCGAGCTAAAGACCTCGATGATGATGAGAATAAAGCCTAAGACTAATGGTCTTCAAGGTAACGATCGCTAATGAATTGCGCTGAAAGTGTTAAACTATACAGGTATGTACCCTTGGCTTATATACAAGATGGATTTTGGACCGAATACTAAAGTCATTATGTGATTTCATATGTGTACTTGAAATGAGATTATTAATATGACCAAAGTAAAATTGGCCTTTGTGAAATGTTATGTGACTTTTATGACATGTATATGTTATGTGAACTTACTATGAGTGGAAGCTATCCATTTTCGTACGTGATGTGAATGTCTATGTTTGGAAAAAGGGTGACATACCCGAAAAGGAGAGGGAAACAAAGATATGATCAACTATGCTATAATTTGATGATCTTTTTAATGTCATTGCTTAAAACTTACTAAGCATTGTAATGCTTATTCCGTTTCCCTTGTTTCCTCTGTTTTATAGATCTCTTTTGGAAGCTATGGACTCGGGGATTGAAGCCTTAATCACCTACACTATCGCTGCCTTTTTGGTACATTTGATGGTTATTTTGGGTCAATGGCATGTATAGGCTATTTTCCTTCGGTTGAATCAAACTTCATTTTGAGTTGTAATTATTCTAGCCATGCGAAAATGGCTTGCTTAGTCTTCGAGTTGAATATATAAGTATGTGTGTGAATGATACTTGTATGGTTTGAGGTTGTGGCATGTTATTTAGTTAGTAACCAATATGTGATGAATTTCTAACATGATGATCGGTCATTGAATGTTCGAATAAGCCCAATTATTAGTAGCCATCAGGGTATAGTTTTGCTAGCATGCTTATAGAATGTTTTTAATAAAATATGATGGACTGACCGCACCGACCTAGTATGATCTTCGATTAGGGAACTCAATGAATTCACGTCTAGCTTGTAAATATGAACCCCGGTGAATTGTATTTAGATTATAATACCTTATACCCTATTCCGGCGACGGATAGGGGTGTAGGGTGTTACATTTTTATTGGTATCAGAGCTACGGTTTAGTCGATTCTCGGACTAACGTAGCGTGTGTGGGTATAGCTATACATGCCATTTTGTGATAATGCGATAGTGTGGTGATTTCTGACATTTGAAATGTGTTTTTCGTATAGTAATGGATTCCGATCCCGATCGAGCCGTAGCGGAAGATATTGAGAGTGTAGCGGCTGCTCCCGCGCAAGGGACCGCGCCGACCGACTCTCAGCCGAATGCCAGTCGTCGAGATGATGACATGAGGCAGAATTTGTATGCAATGATGAGTGATTGGTTCGCTCAATTCCTACGAAATAATCCGGCTGTTCCACAGCCTCCTCCCCCGAATAACCCACTTCCGACCCCTGTGGCTCCTCCTGAGGCCGACCCTGTGAGGTCGAGTAAACCCCTGGTTGATAAAATTAGAAAATATGGGGCTGAAGAGTTCCGGGCTACAGTTGATGACGATGCTGAGCGGGCCGAGTTTTGGCTCGATAATGTAATCCGCGTGTTTGATGAGCTGTCGTGTACGCCTGAAGAATGCTTGAAGTGTGCCGTATCCCTGCTGCGTGATTCTGCCTACTATTGGTGGAACACATTGGTTTCGGTGGTGCCGAGAGAGCGAGTTAGTTGGGAGTTTTTCCAAGTTGAGTTCCGAAAGAAGTATATCAGCCAAAGATTTATCGATCAGAAACGGAAAGAATTCCTCGAGCTTAAACAAGGCAGAATGTCGGTGACCGAATATGAGAGGGAATTCGTACGACTCAGCCGTTATGCTCGCGAGTGTATATCATCCGAAGCTATTATGTGTAAACGCTTCGAGGACGGGTTAAATGAAGACATCAAACTGCTGGTTGGCATTCTAGAAATTCAAGAGTTCGTTGTTCTTGTCGAGAGAGCCTGCAAGGCCGAAGAACTTCGAAATGAAAAGAGAAAAGCTGATAGCGGAGCCAGAGAGTTCCGTAAGAGGTCTTCTGGGAGGTCTATTCAAAAATCCTCAAAGAAGTTCCGAAGTGAGTCGGACAGACCATCTGCTACTTCGGGTTTTTCTAGGCGAGACCGTGATCGACCCCCTATGAGTTCACGTGCTACTTCTGCTGCTAGTGTTGGGAACGACCGTCGAGACAGAGTTGAGTGCAAGTATTGTGGAAAATGGCATTCGGGGAGCTGCAGATTTCATGATCGCTCTTGTTATAAATGCGGGTCGGCTAATCACTTTATAAGAGATTGCCCTAGATGGTCCGAACAAAATGTGAACCCGAGTGGAAAATCGAATACTACTTCAGCTCGAGGGAGGCCACCTAGAAATCCGGGGAATGCTAGCGGTGGTCAGAGAAGGTTTAAAGATGCTACGACAAGATCTGAGGCTCATGCTCCTGCTAGAGCTTATGCAATTCGCGCACGAGAGGATGCCTCTTCGCCCGATGTTATCACCGGTACTTTCACTCTCTTTGATATTGATGTAATTGCTTTGATTGACCCCGGTTCAACTCATTCATATGTATGTGAAACTTTGGCATCCAGTAAGACTCTTCCTATTGAGTCTACTGAGTTTGTGGTTCGAGTGTCCAATCCCTTGGGTCGTTGTGTTTTAGTGGATCGAGTGTGTAAGAAATGTCCCCTTATGATTCGAAATTCCTGTTTTCCGGCCGATTTGATGCTTTTGCCATTCGATGAATTCGACGTTATACTCGGAATGGATTGGTTAACTGTGCACGATGCGGTAGTAAATTGCAAACGAAAGACCATTGATTTACGATGTTCGACTAATGAGATCATTCGGATTGAGTCAACGGATTTAAACGGGCTACCGGCAGTAATATCTTCTATGTTGGCTCAGAAATTTATGAAAAGGGGTCGCGAGGCCTATCTTGCTTATGTTTTAGATAGCAAAATATCCGAACTAAAACTTGAGACTGTTCCTGTGGTTTGTGAGTATCCAGACGTGTTTCCCGAAGAATTACCGGGATTATCGCCTGTTAGAGAGGTTGAGTTCGGCATTGAGTTAGTTCCGGGTACAACTCCGATTTCAATTGCTCCATATCGTATGGCTCCGACGGAGTTGAAAGAGTTGAAATCCCAGTTACAAGAGTTGACCGATAGAGGTTTCACAAGACCGAGCTTTTCTCGCTGGGGTGCACCAGTCTTGTTCGTGAAAATAAAGGACGGGACTTTGAGAATGTGTATCGACTATCGGCAGTTGAACAAGGTGACTATAAAGAATAAGTATCCGTTGCCTCGTATCGACGACTTATTCGATCAGCTAAAGGGAGCCTCAGTGTTTTCAAAAATTGACTTGCGATCCAGCTATTATCAGTTGCGAGTACGAGACTCAGACGTGCCCAAGACTG
Source organism: Gossypium stocksii (assembly GCA_020496765.1). Classification (NCBI taxonomy): domain Eukaryota; kingdom Viridiplantae; phylum Streptophyta; class Magnoliopsida; order Malvales; family Malvaceae; genus Gossypium; species Gossypium stocksii. The sequence goes on from CM035623.1 coordinate 42,219,295, forward strand.
CTTTCCGAACGAGATACGGACACTATGAATTTTTAGTGATGCCGTTTGGGCTGACTAATGCCCCCGCTGTTTTCATGGATCTGATGAATCGAGTGTTTAAGCAGTACCTAGACCGATTTGTGGTCGTGTTTATCGATGATATTTTGGTTTATTCTCGCGATGAGATTGAGCATGCCGAGCATCTAAGACTTGTGCTACAGGTTTTGCGTGATAACCAGTTGTACGCGAAATTCAGCAAGTGTGAGTTCTGGTTGTGCGAGGTCGGCTTTTTGGGACACATTGTATCTGCTGCGGGTATTCGAGTTGATCTGAATAAAATATCTGCTATCCTTGATTGGAAGCCTCCTAAAAATGTCTCGGAAGTCCGAAGCTTTTTAGGACTTGCCGGGTACTACCGACGGTTTGTGAAGGACTTTTCGATGATCTCAACCCCGTTGACGAAGCTATTGCAGAAGGATGTTAAATTCGAATGGTCCGAGAAGTGCCAAAAGAGTTTCAACCAATTGAAAGCCCTATTGACGAAAGCTCCAGTCTTAGTTCAGCCTGAATCCGGTAAAGAATTTGTAGTATATAGTGATGCATCCTTGAATGGCTTGGGGTGTGTTCTGATGCAACAAGGCAAAGTTGTTGCTTATGCTTCGAGGCAATTAAAACCTCATGAGAAAAACTATCCGACTCACCATCTCGAATTAGCTGCTATTGTTTTTGCTTTGAAGATTTGGCGTCACTACCTTTTTGGTGAGAAATGTCATGTCTTTTCCGACCATAAAAGCCTCAAGTACTTGATGACGCAAAGAGATTTGAATCTGAGACAAAGACGGTGGCTTGAATTGCTAAAGGATTACGAGCTTGTCATTGACTATCATCCTGGAAAGGCGAACGTAGTTGCTGATGCTCTTAGCCGAAAATCATTGTTTACTTTACGAGCCATGAATACGCATTTATCGGTATCAGATGATGGAGTGATAATAGCGGAATTAAAAGCCGAGCCGGTATTTCTCTGACAAGTTTGTGAAGCTCAAAAAGTGGATGACGACTTAATTGCCAAGCGAGCTCAATACGATGTGAATACGGATCCTGAGTTTCAAGTTGACGACAATAATTGTTTGAGGTTTCGAGGCCGAGTATGTATACCGAGAAGTTCAGAGTTGGTTTCGGTGATTTTAGAGGAAGCTCACAATGGCCGAATGTCGGTTCATCCGGGAAGCACTAAAATGTACAATGATTTGAAACGTCAATATTGGTGGCATGGTATGAAACGAGACATCTCAAATTTTGTGTCGAAGTGTCTGATATGCCAACAAGTAAAAGTGGAACATCAAGTGCCATCGGGTTTGTTGCAACCGATTTTGATTCCCGAGTGGAAATGGGATAGAGTAACGATGGATTTCGTATCTGGGCTACCACTGACACCGAGCAAGAAGGATGCGATTTGGGTTGTCGTAGACTGATTAACTAAATCCGCTCACTTTATACCTGTGCGTACGGATTACTCACTTGATAAGCTAGCGGAGTTGTATGTTTCTCAGATCGTCAGATTGCACGGGGTCCCTATCTCTATCGTGTCGGATAGAGACCTGAGATTTACATCGCGGTTTTGGAAGAAACTACAAGATTCATTGGGTACTAAGCTACATTTTAGTACCGCGTTCCATCCTCAGAAGGATGGTCAATCGGAACGAGTAATCCAGATACTCGAGGATATGTTGAGATGTTGTGTCCTTGAGTTTAGTGGTTCGTGGGAACGGTATTTGCCTTTGATTGAATTCGCTTACAACAACAGTTTCCAATCGAGCATTAAGATGGCACCTTACGAGGCTTTGTACGGTCGCAAATGCCGTACACCGTTGTTTTGGACCGAACTCAGTGAAAGTAAGATCTTTGGAGTTGATTTGATTAGAGATGCCGAGTAGAAAGTAAAAGTGATTCGTGATAGCCTTAAGGCAGCTTCAAATCGTCAAAAATCTTACGCGGATTTAAAGCGGAAAGATATCGAGTATCAGGTCGGAGACAAAGTATTTCTTAAAGTGTCACCTTGGAAAAAGGTGCTCAGATTCGGCCGTAAAGGCAAATTGAGTCCGAGGTTCATCGGACCATATGAAATATCTGAACGGATTGGACCGGTAGCATATCAATTGATTTTGCCTCCCGAACTTGAAAAGATCCACAATGTTTTTCATGTTTCGATGCTCTGACGCTATAGATCCGACCCATCACATGTGCTTAATCCGTCTGACATTGAGATTCGACCCGATATGAGTTACGAGGAGGAACCAATTCGTATTTTAGCACGCGAGGTTAAAGAGTTGCGGAATAAGAAGATTTCTTTAGTGAAAGTGTTATGGGTCAAACACGGGGTCGAAGAAGCTACTTGGGAGCTTGAGGATTCGATAAGAGAACGTTACCCAAACTTATTTTCCGGTAAGATTTTCGGGGACGAAAATTTCTTAAGTGGGGGAGAGTTGTGACAGCCTTAAAAAGACCCTAGTCGGAATGTGGTTTCGGGACCACAAAACCGAGGCCTAAAATATATTTAATGTTCTTGATGCCTATAATATGTGTTAATTCATGTGTGACATGTTTGGTGTGTCAATTTAGAGTTATAAATTTGAATTTCACTTAAAAGGGACTTAGTTGTGAACTTTGAAAGTAAACTAGCTAGATGTGTGATGACTAATAAAGGCATGCATGCAAAATGAGGGACTTGCATGTCAAATTACCCACTTTTATGATAGTGGATGGTAATGATGACCTAGTTTGTCATTTTGTGCTTTGTTTGTGGCTAATTAATAATAATAGAAATAAAAAGAAATTAGTAATTTGGTAGCATAAAATAAATAAAATAGAATTAAATTAATATTAGTAAATTTGGGTGAAAAAAAAAAACAAAGTGATTCATCTTTGTTCTCTCATTGCCGTGAGTTGAGTAGAGAAAGAAAATAAGAAACCCTTGAGTTAGGGCATTTGGCAAAAGGGAAGCACAAACAAGGTAAGATTCATGGAATTTTTCTTTGAATGTTGTGATTTTGAGATGAAAACCAAGCTTCTAACATGACTCTTGTGAAAGTTTTTGAGTTTATATCACTCTCCATATTCGGCCATATGAGAAGAAGTGGGGAAAAATTCTTGTCTAATTTGGAGTTGTGTAAATAATAGAGTTTGGATGTTGTTTGAGCTAGATAGAGGTTTATTTATGAGGTTTTATGAATAGATTGAATCGGTTGTATGTCTAGCTTCCTACTTCTAAATTCCGAATCTAAGTTGTGAGATTTGTGATTTTGAATTTAGTATTAAGAGTCTTACTTAACCATGATAGAAATTTTGTTTTGGCTATTGACTTGGAGGTTCGGCCATGAACTTGAATTTGCTATTAGGAATTGTATATGTGTAAAAGATAAGGTATTAGTAGTCAAATGACTTCTTTTGTTGCAACTTGTGTGTGTGTGCTAATGAATGGAAGTGAGGCTATTTGTACTTGAAAAATAAGTAATGCTAGTAATTTTGGATGAGGGTGCCGAATGTGTTTTTGATTAATAAGTGAAATTGAGCTTGTTAAATGCACATTTGTGAATTGATTGTTAATAGGGATCAATTAAAGAGCTTGAATGTGCCTTTGATGTTGTTTTTGGATGTTTTGGGTGTTAAATTGATAAGTAGTTTGGTTTGTGTTGTATGGAGAAATCTGATTGTGGATGGGATAAATATGAATTATGTATATATATATATGTTAAGGTCAATGACTACTCTAAATGGTGCCTTAGGAAATGGTATGTTTTAAGTATGTGCATGAGAACACTAAAGAGTGAATTTGGTATAAAATTCTGCTTGGTACAGCAGCAGTAACGTGTTTTGGAAAAATCACCATAAATTGTGAGAGTTGAATTAGAGGCTGAATAAATTGTGTAATTAAAGCCTAATGAGTCTAGTTTCTTATAAAAGAAACCTTGCAAGCAAAGGAATTTCCGATGAATAGATTTTTAGAGTAGAGTGAGACAGTGTCAGATTGACTTCGAAGTCCCCTGCTCTGTTTTTGGAAAATCACTATAAATTGTATAAAAATTGTTATGAGACAAAATTTATATGCTTAGACTCCTCAATGAGTCTAGTTTCGAATAAAATTGGTTAGGACGCATTTGGAATTCTGTACAAGGAGAAATTCAGTTCGTAGTATAGAGTGGTCAGTCTAGTCAAGCCGTGAAATAGGGAAACTTTAAGAAAATTCTGGTATTGATTGACCAAACCAAAAATTATGAAAATTTTATGGATTAAAGATAAATGAGTCTATTTTCATGCAAAATTTACAGCACTACATTTGGAGTTTCGTAGCTCCAGTTATGAATAAATTACTGAATGCTGCTCAGAAAATCAGCTTGTTGTGACTTATGACATGTATGTGAAATGCTCCAATGTGCATGTGTGTTTGTAATGAGAGGAATATGCATGTATGATTTGACTATGACTGAAAATGATTCATTGAGGTGCTTGAATAAGGATTAATAGAATTAAATGTTTTATTTAGCTCAAGAGCATAGAGGGACGAGTTCGGATAAAGGGAAGGCTAAAGTGGTCGAATAGCCAACTCGTAGTTCCTCGTGAAAGTTAAAGGTAAGTTTTGAGTAATCGAATTTGGTATTTAAGTTAAAATGCCATGATATACATGCTGATATTAAATGATGTCCCATTGAGAAAGAAACCTTATTCATGTTTGTGATACGGCCGAATGGCTCATAGAGAAAAGGGCCGAAATGGAGCTTTGAAACGCATTTGCTTATGTATGTTTGATCATTGGGGCCGAAAGTTTAGAAAAGAAGTGTATATGTGTGTATAAGTTTGAATTATATGTATATTTATGATATAAAGTCGAGAAGCATGTTACATGTTGGTATGCACATGAATTGATTGAATTGTAAGTGAAATCTTGCTATGTGAAACTTGGCTACATGCGAATATATATATATATGCATATATGAGAAATTGTGATGCGAATCCGGGATTTAAGTCCCGCTGACTATATGTGGAGATGATGTCCGGGTTAAGACCCGAAGGCTATATGCAGAGATGATGTCCGGGATTAAGACCCGAAGGCTATATGCGGGGATTATGTCCGGGCTAGAGACCCGATGGCTATGAATAGAGTTTTACCCGAGCTAAAGACCTCGATGATGATGAGAATAAAGCCTAAGACTAATGGTCTTCAAGGTAACGATCGCTAATGAATTGCGCTGAAAGTGTTAAACTATACAGGTATGTACCCTTGGCTTATATACAAGATGGATTTTGGACCGAATACTAAAGTCATTATGTGATTTCATATGTGTACTTGAAATGAGATTATTAATATGACCAAAGTAAAATTGGCCTTTGTGAAATGTTATGTGACTTTTATGACATGTATATGTTATGTGAACTTACTATGAGTGGAAGCTATCCATTTTCGTACGTGATGTGAATGTCTATGTTTGGAAAAAGGGTGACATACCCGAAAAGGAGAGGGAAACAAAGATATGATCAACTATGCTATAATTTGATGATCTTTTTAATGTCATTGCTTAAAACTTACTAAGCATTGTAATGCTTATTCCGTTTCCCTTGTTTCCTCTGTTTTATAGATCTCTTTTGGAAGCTACGGACTCGGGGATTGAAGCCTTAATCACCTACACTATCACTGCCTTTTTGGTACATTTGATGGTTATTTTGGGTCAATGGCATGTATAGGCTATTTTCCTTCGGTTGAATCAAACTTCATTTTGAGTTGTAATTATTCTAGCCATGCGAAAATGGCTTGCTTAGTCTTCGAGTTGAATATATAAGTATGTGTGTGAATGATACTTGTATGGTTTGAGGTTGTGGCATGTTATTTAGTTAGTAACCAATATGTGATGAATTTCTAACATGATGATCGGTCATTGAATGTTCGAATTAGCCCAATTATTAGTAGCCATCAAGGTATAGTTTTGCTAGCATGCTTATAGAATGTTTTTAATAAAATATGATGGACTGACCGCACCGACCTAGTATGATCTTCGATTAGGGAACTCAATGAATTCACGTCTAGCTTGTAACTATGAACCCCGGTGAATTGTATTTAGATTATAATACCTTATACCCTATTCCGGCGACGGATAGGGGTGTAGGGTGTTACACTAAAACAAGATCAAACTCATACCAATTCATCACAAAGTACCAATACTCAACCAACAACCATAATTTGGCATCCACACATATTCACATACCCAATTCAACCAAACATTCATAATACCACTCCTAGTACACATGTTTATCCATACTACTTTGCACATTATAAAAACCTCACTTGCATATATGAATGATGAATATCAGCCATTATCCATGGCCTTATACAAAATAGTGTATCTTCAAACAAGCTAACACACTTGGCCCAAAATAAAATGACACTTAACAAAGACTAGTCCCTATACATGCCATTTCCCAAAATACTAAAATTAACTATATTGAATGCTTAGTTGACAGTGTGAACAAAGTCTCCGATGTCTGATGATCCACGAGCTAATTTGGCAGCACTATAAGAAAATGGAAAAGAAAAGGAGTAAGCTCAAAGCTTAGTGAGTTGCAAGTAAATAAATAACAACAATTTACCATGCTATAACATTTTCTCATCACATCACAAATTGTGGATGATATAAAAGATTGGATATAGGCATAACTTACTCATTTTCATCTTTTACTAATCATACTACACAATATTGAGCTCACATTTCATACATTTCATATAGACACCTGTACCACTCACAAGTCATCATAATATCTCTCGATTTTGATACAAACTTTAATTTCCTGTTGAGCCATTTAGAATATGAAAGGATTTTCAGTAAGCCTCATACAAAGGGGTATTATGTCGATGCCATGTCCTAGACATGGTCTTACACTAGCTCAGAAGTCACGTCGATGCCATGTCCCAAACATAGTCTTTCACTGACTCTCATGTATCAAGGCTGATGCCATATCACAGACATGGTCTTACATTGGCTCTCCTTTATTCGTGTCGATGCCATGTCCCAGACATGGTCTTACACTAACACATATCCAGGCCGATGCCATGTCCCAGACATGGTCTTACACTAGCTAGCACATATCGATGTCGATGCCAAGTCCCAGACATGGTCTTACACTGACATGTAATGAGTTTGATGCCATGTCCCAGACATGGTCTTACACTCGTATATCCTTAGTATCATGGCAATGAATATCCAATCTATTCCTACGGTTCAATCGGGTTTTATCACATAAATTCTCTTCATGCATTTGTCAATATCATAATTAAACAACATAAGCCAAATCATTAATTTCATGTATAATTATAGAAAATTTGCATTATTTACCTACAACTTAGCTCGGTATACAAAATGTGGACTATTTCTCGATTTAATTCGTTTGATTGGCCTTCCCCCAGTCTAGGTTCGGGTTTCATACTTCTTGATATATAATGGATAAAATTCACTAATTTAATCACTGTATTAATCTAGAAAATTCAAAATTCATAATTTGGCAAAATGACCATTTTGCCCCTAGACTTTCGTAAAATGACCATGTTACCCCTAGGCTCGAATATTGATTTTTATCGAATTTCCTTATTAACCAAGCCTAACTGAATTCTTTTTACTCTTATAGTAGCCCACAATTTCCATTATTTCATGCAATTACTACACAATTTATCAACTTTACAACTAGGTCCAATTTAGGTGTTTTCCATGAAAACTCTTTCACAAAAGATGTTTATTTAACAACTATGATTCATTTTGCAAAATAGTCCCCTTAATAGATAGCCCATGCTACAAGGGTCCCAAAAGTACAAAAATTATCAAAGAAAGTCATCAAAATCACTTACTTGAGAGAGGAATAAGTGGCTGAGTTTCAAGCTTCCAAAACCCCTTAATTTGCTAATATGTTCAGTGAAAGAGAAGAAGAAGTGAAGAAGATGAAGGCTTTGTTTATTTTATTATTTCTAGTCAACATTAGTCACCAACTACACCTAAAAATTTGACTTTTCTATTTCTTTGTCCCTATGGCCGGCCAAGGCTAATTTATTGGCCTAATTGTGCCTTAATGACCTCTACATTAAGACTAACACCTATTTGACATTTTTTTCTAGCAAATCTCAACTGTTGCCCTTTATGTGATTTAGTGCTTTTTCGCAATCGGGCTCACAATCGCTAAAATTAATTTACCAAAATTTTCACGCACTCATAATATCATGCTATAATCCATAAATTAATGCTAAAATAATTTCTCTGATCTCAGATTAGTGATTCCAAAACCACTATTTTGTCTAACCCAAAATTGAGCTGTTACAATTTACACCATTTAATCATTGTAATTTAATTATAACTTGAATTTTCCATCTATTACAATTTAGTCATTTTTGGTTAGTTAAGCAATCAAATATTAAAATTTCTTTACAAAAATTTAATACAACTTTAGAGTAACTCTATAAATGCCAATAATTTTGTCACCTACTAAAGAACTAGCTAGTTCCAATCTAATTGAACTAGAATTAAAATCCAACTATGTTTAATCTAGCCACTTAATTTTTTGATTTTTTAAGAAGAGCCCTCAAACTTAATATTTTACTCAATTAACTCCCTGATTCTCCTATAAATTTGATTCTGTGATGAAACATGGGTGAGATAACTCCCCACCCTTAAAGAAAATTTCGTTCTCAAAATTTCCTCTTGTGACTAATCCCAAAACTGGACTTCAGGTAATTTCTCTTTCTTTTGTCGACTCCTTTCTTAACTTATAGGCAGACATATCTACCCTTCCTTAATGCTTTAGCACTGATTACTTAATTTCAAATTCACATTAAAACTCATCTTGCTTGAATAGCAGATTGTCTATACACCATGTAAAGTAGATATCGACATAAGGACAACCTCACCCTTATCTTGGAGGAATCCTTGGCCTACACTCTGAACTAGATAGTTGTTCAACCTTATGCTACTTAGTGGATCATGTATCAATGAATACCTATTGACTGATCATGGATGTTTGGCTATGAAAATCAAGACATAGAGAAAAGGAATTCCTTTCACCAGATATAAGGTTTTTCCTTAAAATCTTTAGTTGTCTTTCCTTTATTCCTTTCCTCTTCTTCCTTAGCTTACATCACTGGAGTTTATCACTCCTTAGACATTACCTAGCTTCCAGGTAACTCTTCCTTTATTCCTTCATTTTCTATAGTTTATTACAATTTCAACATGCCTTGAATTAGGCCAATGTCAGGAGAGAGGAGAACGAATTACAGTGGCTGGGATTAGAGTGGTCAAAGTAGTAGGTCTACTATAAAAAGTGGCTATAGGCCATTAAATTGTAAAACTAGAATGCCGATAGAGTCACCATTTTACAGATGTATGACCACTCAAGAGGAAATGTTTAAACACTTATCAACTAGGGGTATTAGATTGCCTAATTTTACTTACGATTTCAAAAATGTAGAAGGGGAATGTCATTTGAATAACTCCCGCGATGGGTTTATCCTTTCGCTATACTTATTAGAGGAAGGTTCCCATCCCTCCTTACATCCTTTCTTTTTTACTGTGTTGAACAACTACAAAATTACACTCGGGCAGCTTATTGGCCCTTCTTAGTGGACGCTGGTGGCTTACTATGTAACACCCCAAACCCGGCCTAGAAGTTAGGCTCGAGTCTGACGTGTCACATTGAAGTGTTTTTCGAAAACCATGTTTCCATTAAAAACCCTTCTTAATATTTATAAACTCCTTACTATTTTAAGCTAGTGTAAAGCCTCAGTTTGTGTTCGTTTATTTACAAACGTGGTTTATTAAAAGTCATTCTCTTGTAAAAAGTTATTACCATTAAAATCTTATTTGTTACGGAAGCTTATTTTAAAAGAAACTGATTTACAAAAAAGTGATGTTTAAAAACAATTATCATTTTGGAAAACCGTGTCCTACTTCTAGCAATTATAAATAATAAATAAAAACCCAAATGTAAAAACCAGAAAGTTTAAAAGGCCTTATTACAAACAAGCCCAAATTGAAGTACTTATGAATAATTTAATAGGAAAATAGAAATAGATGTGTGGCCATCTCTGAGTCTCTCGCAGCACTAATCCTTCTAAAGCTGGGGATTACTTGCACAGTTAACAAACGGGGTGAGTTTATGAAAAACTCAGTGTGTAATCCCCTTACTAAAGTAACCGTCAGTGTACAGAAACAGTCTGGGCCAAAGCCCTTCAACAGTATCAGTAGCAGATGGACCTAGCCCATTACAGTTCTAGAATCCATTGGGCTTTAGCCCAATTTAGTAACAGAATCAGAATCAGAATCAGAGTCAGAATCAATATTAGTATCAAAATCAGAATCAGAATTAGAACAGTATATGCATGAAAGCCCAACCCAGTCCAACTATCACACCACCCGTACCAACCCAACACACCATGTGAGGAATAACTCGACCCACCCAGCCCACACACCAATACGCAACAAGGCTGCTAATAATAGAAAACGTGGCAGGGCCACCAGAATTAGAATACGTGGCGAAGCCACTAATAACAAAACTTCCTCCATATCAAGCCCAACCCCATGCAATGCAATATTGTGTATGTCAGGCTCAATCATCACCCGTGTATCCATAATGACCATGCTCAGTAACAATCATTTCAACATACATTAAAAGCATATCAGTCATACACCCACAGTCAAATCAGTTAACCACCGTCATACAATCATAGTCGAATCAATTAAAACACAATCATACAATCACAACCACATTCATAGTCCAAGTCAATCATTAACCCACATGGGCAAAATAGTCATTTTACACCCTAGGGGCAAAACGGTCATTTTACCCCACAGGGGTATCTCGGTAATTCTACCTTTCAGAGGTATTTCAAACATTCTACTCTACAGGGGTATTTTAGTAATTCTACCCTACAGGGGTATATTGGTAATTTTATAAATTGAGGGTATTTCTGTAATTTTGTAAATCGAAGGGATTTCTATAATTTTATAAACCGAGGGTATTTCTATAATTTTGTAAACTAAAGGTCTAAGCGACCCAACTAAATGTCCATCGTCCCTCGAGCGACTTTTGTAACCTAAACAAACAAAACGGGGTAATTAGGCCTAAGGTCCATTACTCGGCCCATGTGAGCCCACACTCTCGTGTGGCCCATTTAGCCCAGAAACAAATATGGCTATGAGAACAACACAGCCCAAATCAGTTACTTATCATGTCACATACATTTTATCCTTGTGGGCCCAAAAGCCCGTTGGGCCCACACAACTTATTTAGCCCAAAACAACCCTAGCCACGTGGACGACACGGCTCAGTCTAATATCTACCACAATATGCAATTTTAATTCGTGTGGGCCCATAGGCCCATTGGGCCCACACGGCCCATTTCAGCCAAACGGGGCCAATTACAACCAGAGTCATGTGCACGACATGACAAGTCCAACTACTTCCCACTTAGTAGTGAAATTTACTCAAGCGGGCCCACGAGCCCATTGGGCCTATTGGGCCCATATGGCCTAAGCCCATGAGTTCTCTCATGGCGAGCTTTTCCATCATACACCCACGTTCTGTGGGTTCGCTTTACCATACGAGCGATCACGTGCTTGCGTGGCCTCAAATGCCGTATTTTTGGCTTTTCAGCATTTTGCCGATCTACATTTAAACAAGGGTGTGAATACACACTGTCGACTTTTCAGCCGATTATCTATAACGATAATAGTTACAAATCCAATGGTAGTGTTCACACACTATATCGGTGTTAAGTCGATCCATAGAAACAGGGTTTAATTATACACTTGTAACAAGATAGCAACTAAACGCTTCCAAAATCCAAGCACCTATAGCAACCACAATCTCATTGTCAGTCAACTTCAATGGTTAATCTAATACCATAATATGACTAATACCCTAATCAGTCCATTATCACTTACCAACAAAGGGAGTGATCACTTGAAAGAGATAGGGGAATTCAGCCCCAACACTCTCCTAATAAAATTGAACCCCTAGCCATAAACGATCAAACATAGTGTTATAAGACCACCACTTAAACGAAAACAATTGAAGGCATAAGGGTACAAGTATCCCTCAGATAGCGAAACCAACACTTGAGATCAAGAAAACTTGCCAATATTACCACGACTCAAAACTAGAATTTGCCCCAAAAGCGAAGAGGAACCAATAGCCCAATTGAGAACAGAAAAAAGGAAAGATGTGGGAACAAGGTTTCGGCTTGAAGAGCAAGGGACCTTAGATTCGGCCTATACAGAAGAAGAGGCAAAGTAAAAGGACAAGTGGCCAAGAACTATGCCGAAAGGAGAAACAGTAAAAAGGGTAAGAGACAAATAGAGTGGGAAACCGAAGCAAGGGATGAAGGAGAGTGAAAGAATCAGACTACTGCACTAGAGAGGAAAAAAGGAAGAGCATGAAATTGCTAGCAGAATTCGACAAGCACAACCACAAAATGAGGGGAAAAGAACCAATCGACTGATGTCTTGTATGGATTTGAGAGACTAGAGAGAAAGAGTGTAGGTTCCGGTAAAAGTTAATCCAAAAACATACACGAGATGTTACTTTCAAAGAAAAAATGGCAACACTCAGAAAAGAGAGAAAAACAAAAAGGGAATTCGATATTCGGGAAATTGATAACTCCCCTGACCAAAAGTTAAAAGATCCCAAAAAAATTTTACCAAAAAGAGAGAAGCAACTACTCAAAACTGAGTTTCCCCTCTTCCAACCCTTCCAATTTGGAACAAAAGCGAATTCAAATTCGGTCCACTACTCTTCCACCTTCAACTTCCTTAATTTTCTTCATATTTTGCTCCATCTATAACACTCTTTGATTTCCTCCAACTCCTCACTTTCAAATTCAAATAACAATTATGACCAAGTCAAATATCCTTCTCTTACCAAGTCTCCAACCAACTTCAAGTATTTGAATCCAAATTCACCTCTTACCTGCCCCATCTAGCAAAATAACTACACGTTGCTTGCAAGGGGATTCGAACTCTTGCTCTCTGACATGCTAAATCACGCCACACCATTAGGCCATCAGCTCATTTGTGTCACATTTTATCCATAATTAAATATAAGGTCTACTTCTATTCACCAAGTGTTCACTTAGGAGCAAAAATAATAATTTTACAAACGCCAGGACTTGAACCCCAGAACACATGCACACTCTTAACGCCACCTTGCCATTAGACCACTTACTTCCTTGTGTCATATTTTAACTCAAGTCCTGGTTTGAACTCAAGACTTCTCAGACATCCCCAAACACTCTAAATCACTTAAACGACACATCAAACATGCACATGTGATATTTCTCACACACATAAACTTTCATATTCTCCCATGCTAAAGGCCCAATCCTTCTAGGCCCAAAATCAGGGCGTTACATACTACCTCGACTATAATAAACACTGCAAGCAACCATTCATTAGCTTATTTCAAAATATTTACCTGTTAGAAGTCATCACACAAGAGGTGTCAGTTGGGATGGTCCACTTTTGTATTCGCGAGGACCACGAACCCATTATTCAAAGTTCATCTTCAATTTTCCACTTGAACCATCAAAAGTTTATAGGGGTGAGAAGGAAACTTGATGGCGGATTCGGCTTTCCCATCAGGTGGTCATCCTTCAGAAGTCAATTTTTCTCCAACGGCAAGCAATCGTTTCTGATAGAGAAGTTTAGGCATCCTTTTAAAGTTGGAAAAGCTGTTAACAATCAGGAATGTCTTTCGTTATTGTTTAGAAAAGCAAACCCCCAATGGCTTTAGATTAGCGGATTTAGCTTTGGGTGTGGATCCCAAAGAGTAAAACTTCCTAATGAAACGTGGCTTTATGGAACCACCAATGAATTGACCTGGTCTTTATTGAAGGGAGGAAGGGAGCATTCTAACCTCCTTTGTACAGTTTATAACATACCTCTTCAACATCTGTCTCCCCTAACACCTAGTTGTAGGGGTGTCTCACCCGAAAGAACCTTGCTGGCATTATTGCTGACCCTTTTATTGCTACTATAGGTTCTCCCTCTTTCCATAATTCTTTCTGCAATCCACCAAAATGGATGTGAAGGCTGTTATGGAGAGTGTGCAAGAGGTCGTGACAGTAATTGATGTGATGGTACGAGCGGTTAATGTTGGGAAATGTGCCCATATTGTAGTAAAATGTAATTGTTTTCTATGTATTCGAACGATGAATAAATAAATAAAGTTAATTTCACATTTCACTATTATATTTTTTTTGTTTGTCTTTAATGTTTTACATATATTGCAAAATTGTGACAAGCAAATATTAGCTCATTGATTGTTGTAAACCCCAAAAGATATAGGTATTTCAACACTCTTTTATTTATAAATTATACTAAATTTAAGTAAAAATATAACACTTTATATGGTTCTATACTTAATTTCATGATATTTTATTATTTCCATACGAATTTGTTAAGTTTATGAAATTTATGCTAAATGCATGTTATTTTGTTATTTATTGGGATTAACCGGGCTAAGGGAAAGAATGGAAAAATTTTCGTTGTATTTGGGTCTTAGACAAGTACAGGTTGAAAGATTGATAATGTGGTCACATGGACTTCAATTGGTGATAATCCAGAATGAATTCCTAGGTGGCCCACTATTGCTTAAAATGGAGCCTAAAACCACTTCCATTTACCCAATTTTACCAGAAAATAAATTAGCAAAATTCATTGCCAAACTTAGCAGTCCCTAACTACCAATTCTCCTTCTAAATCCACATATTTGACCCAAGATTTACTAAGTAAAAACCAGCATAGTTATTCCTTGAAAGAAGCCTTAACTACCCACCTTACTGCTAAAAATAGTAGTTGAAAACCACCACCTTTTGACCACCCATTGGTCGGCCACACATGGAGATAATAAAGCCAACTTCCTTGCTAAAAATAGCAAGGAAGACTCATTCTTCCTAACACCAAGGGATGAAAATCACTAGGAGAGGGAATCAAGGTAACTTCCTTGCTACATTTAGCAAGGAAGGCTCACTCTTCCACCATACCAGGGATAGCATGATCAAGAAGATAATGGGGAGATTTTTTTTTTACTATTTTTTTTGCATAAGATCATCTACCATAAAAGGACCTTTCATTCATTCATAAAACACACAACTTTTTCACACCATTCTTTCACATATTCTTAAGTGCTTTTGCCCTATTCATGGCTTGCTGAACACTTTGATTCCACAAATAAGGCAATTACTTGCTGAAATAAGAGTAGCTAAAATATTGACTTAAAGATGCTTAGTTGATTTTAACTTAAAGAGGAGGAGGAAAGCCACCATGGGAAGCCGCAAGGTGCAGTTGTAGATAGCCTCATACATTCAGTTATTTACTCTTCGCATTGTGTCATGGATAGCCCCTCCCCCTGCTACTTTTTCTTACCATTCTCTTAACTGTTAAATTATTATTTTCTATGTCGAGAGACAGATTGCATCTCATCTTTATATTTTTAGTTTAATATGACATGACTTAATTTTGTTCATTCAAAATTGATATAAATCTTGATTTGAGTTCATTAGTATTTGCTTTCTAAATATACTGTGCAAATGATTATTTTATTCATTTAGGTTTAATTCATGTTTACACTTGTGAATGTATGGTCAACATCTGTAGGTAATTGAATTAACTATTTAATATGGGAAGAAGTAATAGTTAATAAACGTAAAACCTAAATGGTGCATATCATGTTGATTTTGGAAGATAATTGATGTGTGCATAAACTATGTAAATGCTCGGGCAGGTGACTCTAAGTTCGTTTTTTGACATAGGGATACTCTAATTAACTTAGAAACAAAATAGGACTTCAGGAGGAACCTATGCCTTAATTAAATTGGTCTAATAAATTCTTGTTAAAGTGAAATATTGTATTTTAGTCTATTCATGTGATGTTATATTATTCCTTGTTTTTATTTCCTATTGTGATTATTTTCTAGAAGGTTTGTTGTTTTATTTTGTGGGTGTTTAAACTCTGATTAATTTCATAATTTAAATTGCAACTTTCATCATTACTATTCTCTCTTTATTTTGTTTTAACCAACTTGATTAAAATTAACTTTGCAAATAATTCACTCAACAGTCCCTATGGAGACAATACTCTTTACTCACTACTTATTACTTGTACAACCATGTACACTTGCATGTAATCACATGACAACAACTGTCTAAGTTCAAATTGATGATAACTGGCACTGTAAGAATGTTTACATTGTAAGAAGATAACTTACTTCAGTAGATAACCTAAACGAGTTTATAATCCTGTAAAAGAATCAAAGTGAGCATTTGATTCAAATACTTAGAAGGATTATTATGTCATCTACAAATCCAATTGGGGAGATCTCTAGTCTTGGCTATCGGAGGAGTTAACTCCATGAGTAGAGACATGATGTATTCATTGGAAGAATGATACATTGGACTGGACTCAAGTTGAATTCATTTTGAATCCATTTGTGAGTTAAATCATTTGTGACGTTCATGATGTGATTTACCTAAATCTTGAGTTAGTCACTGACCATGTGTATGTAACTCATGTGCTTTGACATAAGTGGATGCTTATGCTTTAAAGATGATCAAACCCATAATCGATATGTTGGGTACATGACTTGTGTATGGCATCGTTTTACTAGCAACAATGGAATTCTTAGCTCAATTAAAGAGTTAACTCTATCCTCTTATTGGCATTGTGTGTATTGATAAATATGGAATGTGGCCACGAATTGTTTGTTATCTAACAAACAATTTATCAGTCATTTGTTAGCAGTGTTCGTATTAATCATTAAGAAGACACAATGGTAACAATGAGATAAAATACAATTGTATTCAGTAAACAGATTGAACTCAAAAGAATCAATGATATCATATGAGGGTAACACACACAGGACGAGGTCATTGCACAAAGCTGTTGGATGAATTGTTTTCATAAATAGTATACAATAAGGAGTTTTCAATCATGATACTTTTTTTGGATTGACTACATGATTAAGTAAATTGTGAATTATCAAAACGATGCTTCTAGACATAATTGCAATTACTTGAGCCTAATTATATATGTCTGATTTATCCCTCCGCTAGCTAAGCAAGCTCGATCAAACTATATTTGAATTAGAATAAAATTCTACGACTTTAAAAATAATTTAATTGAGTTGATTTATTCGATGTGGAATTAAATTACGCAATCGTGAAAATTGTTCAACTAGAAAATTTGATTAAATTTTTTTTTGAAAAATTAATTTGGAAAATCTTAATGATTTTTGTGAACTTTAATTTTGGTCAAGTAAGATTAAATTAATCAAATTAATTAAAATAATATGATATTTTTGGAAATTAATTTTCAAGTCATGCAATTGGCCCAATTGGTAATTGAACTTGAAAATTGGACTTTAGATCGAAAATTGTGTTCAAGAACCCAAAAGTGAGACCGAAACCCAAAAATGGTCAAATCAGGCCTGGTATATGAAATTGGGCTAACGATCCAACTGGTGGCAGGACAAGACCAGTCGGGTCGTCACTGGCCTGGACTGAACAGGAAATAGCCTAATTGGCTCGGATGCCATGAAGGGTTACACCTACGATGGCACCACCAAACACGAAGGTGCCGACGACGGTGACGATGGTATTTTGGTGGCCGACGGGTGGTCCTTCGACGGTTGAATAGTGGAGGAATCACACTCCTACCGTAACTCTATCGGATAATTTGATTTCAGATGAATTGTTTCAAAAATAATATTATCTTAATAGATTTAATATTAAATTTAATTTATTACTTAATAGTATTTTATTAATTTAATTTTAAAGTGATTAAGTTGAATTAGAGTTGAACTCTCTAAACTCTCCTTATATAAAAAGAGCTTTGGGTCATTATTTTTCACACACTTGAATTCAAGAGAAAGTTGTGAGAGAAAATTATTTGAAGAAATTATTTCATAAGAATTCAAGAGATTTTTTCTTATTTACAACTTAACCCAAAAAGTTTAGTGAAATTGAGAAATTGCCCTACTAGTAATTTTGGGAAAAATTTTCTGATTCGAAGCGAGCCCACATTCGGTAGACGTGAGCTTGAGGATAATGGAGAAGACTACTCGATTGAAGCATCCATCCTAGACAAATCGAAAATGTACAATTTTGATTAAGTTTTTTATTACTTTAGATATCACAACCAAGTTCCTTTTTTTTGGAAAAAAGAATTAAAAATTACTTTTTCCTCAAATCTATTTTCTGTTGCGTTTTCCAAGCCAGTTTTTCCAACAGTTAACAGTAGTCGAAAGAGGCAAAAGCTAGAAAATTAGTCCTTTATGCCGGAGAAAATGGCAAAAATAGGTTGATCAATCATAGGCTTGGTAAGGAACCCTTAGTCTTAGAGAATGAGCCTTTTGTCCCTCCTCAGGCCATCTTTGCATCTCCCACTAAACCTATCAAATCTGAGGACTCCTCTCCACACATCTCAATGTCTCTCCCCGTGGTTCCAATCCTAGACACTACTTGTCCTACGTCGCACACATCCTCAATAAGCGCTCTCTACTACACGCCTTCTTCTGGCAAGGTACAAACCTTCTTCTCATGGATAAAACATATCGGTACGGGATAATATCCCTTTACCCTATTTATGGTTCAGCAAAAACAAGATAGGCACTTGCCTTTAGAACTTAAAGAATTTACCTACCCTTCTTCTTCTTCTGAGGGTATCCACAGACCTACCCTTTCCGAGTTGGCGGGGTCATTTTCTATAATGGCTGCGAAGTGAGGACTTATAAGTTGGGCTCTCCAATAGGCCTGTAATAAGGTTGAGTCTAGGTGGATAGATTCTAAGAGGATCATGCTCTCTAGCGAACAATCATTACCCAACTTCGCCAATCTTATGAAGCCACTGTCCTCTAAAATTATGAACTCACACAGTCTGTCTCCACTTGGGAGACTAAGTACCAGGCTTCGACAGCCCAAAAAAATGTGTTACAGGAGAGGGAATAATGAGGCTCTGGAGAAGTTTAAGGCAGATACCAATGAGGGCATTAAGGCATATCTACGTAGTGTAGAGTCCAACTTAATGTTGCATACTCCAGTCGATGTGGGTCCCTTTGATTTGTGCTGCTTGAACTACAAGTGCTTATGGTATCTCACCAAATCTAACATTGGCTTTGACATCTCAAAACCCAAAAAGGCTAAATGGGAGGAATTTCAAAGGAAATGAAGGGAATTTGATGATCTGTTCTACGATCAAGATTCAGATGTGTCCAACTCTGAATCTTCAAGAGGTGTTAAACCAAATAACGAAAGCTCAAGAGATACTGCCACCTCTCACACCCAAGGGGAACATTAAAATTTCTCCATTGTACATTTATACTATCTCTCATCTCTTTTTTAATGAGATTTTTCTCCCTTCTTCACCTATCTTTCTCTTTTCTCTTATTCATCTTTCCTTTTGCTATTTTTGATATGCTTGATACCTACTTATAATGTTCCACACAACTGCATCTAATTTTCATAAGACACACTAACTTTATAGTAACTTAAGGAACTAAGTTAGATCTAACATAACATGTATATAGGGGATATTCCTTAACTTCTTATGTCTAAAGGGGCTCTAATACCACTAAATTATAACACTCTATACCTGACCTGATCTTCAAGTCTGGGTACCCAACGTCACAATTAACCCAAACTATATAACAAAATTTGTATCCAGGTATTTACAAACTTAGTCAATATTAAGATAAGCATTCATTACTACTAAATCACTCTTATCTAAATCCATAAATAATAATTGGTTTAAATTTTTATTTCAATTATAATTTATACCATACAAGTGTTTAGTCCCTATAATCATTTTACCCTGTTAAGTACGAAAAATTACTTACATTAGATTGAGACTTAATACTAATATAGGTACACTAAAGAAATTTCCCTCGAGGCGTAGCCTCTAAGGGTGCCCCTCTTTATACATGATAAAATATGGCGCTACTCATGCAACTTGGCAATGGCTAGCATGGTCCCTCCATGATCCTTGATTCATTCATTAATCCTGCATTCAGAGAAGTACAAAAGTAAGTCTAAATGAACTTAGTGAGGTTCTCTACAGCAATACTCATATAAAATTCTTAGTTTGACAGGTAAATAAGAATTAATGCACAAAGATAAATGTAACACCCCTAACCCATATCCGTCACTGGAATAGGGTTACAAGGTATTACCGATCAAATCACATCATTTAGCATATAATTCCGATACATTAAGCATTTATATTCATATGTCATTCAAACATAGTCACAATATCCCTTATACCAGCCTACAAGGCCTTAAACATGCTTTAAAGATGGTTCAGGACAAAACCGATAACATATAAAAAAATTTTAAAACTTAGAAAAATCTCAAGCATACAGGGGTCACACACCCGTGTGAATAGGCTGTGTGCCTCACACGGCTATAGACATGCCCGTGTCACAGGCCATTTGGAAACAGGGCATACATACCGACTTGCATCACACGGCTGACTGCACATGGCTATAGACATGCCTGTGTCACAGGCCATTTAGAAACAGGGCATACATACTGACTTGCATCACACGGCCAACTGCACGCCCGTGTGCTAGGCCATGTGAAAACCAGAGGGTATACTGACTTGGGCACATGACCGACCACACACCCATGTGTCTAGGCCGTGCAACCTACGAGCTTGGTTTTTAATTAAGCGTCAAGGGAGACACGGCCGTATACTAAGGCCATGTGTCACACACGGTCAAGCCACACGCCCGTGTGCTCATCTGTGTAAACGAAAATGGCCTAGTTCCAAGCCACATTTCTCACCCAAAGCACACATACCTACAATAGTATAAATGGTATCATTTTCATACACAAATAGACAACCAAACATTACTATATCATGTACAATTCATGCCATTTCAAATCCATCCATTCTACTACTTAACTCATAACTATATGCTAGGCCAAATGCATACTAAATCAACATGATGCATCGTTCATTTTTCACCTAGTCCAACATATACCAAAACACATGTCATATTCATCAATTTAACCCATTCAAACATGCATTATTCCACCATCAATCACACATATAGCTTGACTCATAAGTCAACTATTAGCCATTTATTTGACAAACCAAAAACATGCATTTCATAAGCAAATATTCACCACAAACCAAATAACCATTTGAACAACTTAAACCATCATCAACCACACCAAAATATGCCATTTTATAAGGCAACATATACATATCCATTTATCATCATCTTTAAGCCATATCAAAAGGCTAACTACACTTTCATTAAACAAACCAAAATGGCCATAGCCTATACATACCATATAATTTAAAAAGGTACCAAATAGTAGCACGATAGTGTGATAGAGTCACTGACAAATCCTTGAACCGAGCTAGCTTTGAATCACTATAAAATACGGAAAAATAAACACAGTAAGCTTTATGGCTTAGTAAGCTTATACGGTAATAAACTTAGCATAACAAATATTTGCCATTCAATCATCTAAGCATAATAAGACATAATATGCTATTTCACATATCAAAAACACAAACCTTTCTCATGTTTATACATGATCTCATATCAATTCATCAAATTACCACCATTCAATAATCACATAAGTTTCATACGTATCTCAATCACTTAATTCAAATATACTTTCATTTTTATCTTGACTTTGCCCGTTGAACCATTCGGAATCGCTAAGGATACTCAAAAATCACATATAAACTGTACAATGCCAAATCCAAAATATGGTCTTACATGTAATCACATATCGATGCCAATAGCCCAGCTATGGTCATACACGAAATCTCGTATTGATGCCATGTCCCAGACATGGTCTTACATGTAATCTCATCTCGGTAATCCTAATGTCATGACATTTCTATCCTATACTATCCATAAGGTTCGTATGGGACTTTTGGACTTTGTTACTCTGTTGATTTTGGCTCGTATTCATGACCATTCAGCATTCAATTCAATTCAATAATAAATAAGCATTACTAACACAATTTAAGAATGTTTATTAACAAACGAACTTACCTTGGGTGTGGAAATAACGAATCAGCTCGACTATTTAATAATCTTGCCTTTCCCTCGATCTAACTCTGGATTCCTCTTTTCCTGATCTAAATTTATTCAAAATTAACTTATTCAATCAACCATTCATTCAATTTAGTCCATAATACACATTTAAGCACATTTGCACATTAGCCCCTAAACTTTTGCACTTTTAACAATTTGGTCCTTATTTCACAAAACACAAAATTCATACAATTCCTTTAAACCCAAGCTTTTTCAAATTATCTATAGGTCTCTAGAAACCCAAAAATTTCATTTATTTTGCATTTCAACCACACAATTTGCACATTTCACAAATTAATTCCTAAATTACATTTTCATCAAAAATCACTTTACAAAACATAAAAATCTAACATCAAAGTTTCATTTTTCATCATCAAACATCAAAACACACAAGTATAAATCAATGGCAACTTTAAAATCTTTAACAGTTTTGCAAAAGAGTCCCTAGGCTAGCTAGTACTAGTTGCAACGATCACAAAAACATAGAAATCATCAAAAATCGAGCTAAATTCGTACCTTAATCAAAGAACAATAGTGCCGAAATGCTCAAGCTTCAAAACCTTATTCTTCTTCTCTAAATTCGGTGAAAAGATGAGAAAGATGGACACCATTCTGTCTTTATTTTACTTAATAAACATTAATTATACAATTACTATTTTAACCTTAGTTTATAACATTATAATTTAACTAATATACGTCCATCATTGTCAATCCACCTATCCAAGGGTCTAATATCATCATAAGGGCTTTAGATTTAATAAATCATAGCAATTTGCCACTTTAACTATTAGAATACAACTTTTTCATTTTATGTGATTTAATCCTTTTATCAAATTAAGCATTTAAATGCTAAAATTACTTCACCAAATTTATACACATATATAATGGCATGATGTAAACACCAAAAATATTATTAAAATAATTTTTGACATCAGATTTGTGATTTTGAAACTACTGTTCCGATTTAACAAAAAACAGGTTGTTATAATAAAACTGCCTTAGTGGCTTAGGAGATTCTGCAGGTTTTACACAGTGTCGTTCATGCCTTTATTAAGGATGAGTATTCAATCGAGTTGAGTCAAATCGAGTCAAAAAATTTTGAGTTAGTTGAGTCGAGTTAACGAATCTTATTATTTATACTTAATGTTGCGTTTACATGAACCAATTATTTAACTAGTAGACGAAGTACCAGATTTTTTAACTACATGAGCAATATTATGGTTTTTCCTTTTAACTTAATGGTTCTGACTTTTAAAGCAATATTATGGTTTTTCCTTTTAACTTAATGGTTCTGACTTTTAACTTTAGAAAAGGTAAAAATTTATTAAAACGATGTAGTTTTATCTTTTCTTATTCAGATTTTTGGATAACTCAAATTGTGTAATTCATATTCGAGTTAAACTGAAAAACTTAATTTTTTATTCAAGTTGATCTAAATATTTTGATTAACTCAAATAACTTGAACTATTTAATTCAAAATTTGAATTTTTTATCAAGTTTTTTTGGATTGAATCAGATTTTACTCACCCCTAGCCTTTATGTGTCTAAACTAACCATTGGCGAGCATGTCGACTAGTGTAGTTGTAATCCTACTTTTCCAAACACCCCTTTTTATGAGATTTAACCCCGTCTAGCTTTAGTTTAGACTTCCACATTTGTCTTCTTGATTTGACTCATCATAAAGTAACCATATATGCGAATACCCATATTAACGACCGCTATTGACGAGATATTAGATGACTGACCATACTTGTTGGTCTCTTACCTTGATCCCGTCATCCCATACTGAATTCAGTTTAAATCTATTGGTTTATTCCCAACAATAAATTTCTTATGACATATCATGTGCATGAATCCCTCTTTAAAAGGAAGGTCTATTTATTGATGCCCTTATTGGCGGCCTTGGATATGGAACATAGGTGGTTGATAGGCACCCCTCTTTCTTGGTGGACTCATACCATTTACTGATACCCTTATTACCAGCCTTGCATTTCAATTAATTAGAATGTTGCCCAAGTTGAAAGTTACAAGGTTTTCCAAATTAAGATTTCACAAGCTATTTATGTTTGCAATTAAATGAGTTAGAATGTCGTCTAAATTGGGAGTTACAATGCTGTTCAAATTAAGGATGTTTAAATTGTCCATTTTGATATTTTAATGGGCTGGAATGTGGCTATTTAAAATAAGGTTTAACGTTGTTCAAAATGTGTTGTTTAAATATGTTTAAGGTATGAAATTGTTGTTGTACAAAAATGAATCATTATTGTTACCTTAATGCCTTAAACTGAGCATTAATATGTTGTCCAAGTATATAGCTAAGATGTTCAAATGTTTAGTCATATGCAATTCAATGTGTACAAAAAAATCGGCCGCATAAATATGCTATTAAAATATCCAAATATGGTTGCTCAACTATGTGTTAATGTGTGCAATTGTGGTTGATTAAATATGTTGCTCATATGTCCAACTATGGTTATTCAACTATGCGTTAATGAGTGCAATTGTGGCTGACCAAGTATGCTTTTAAAGTGTGCAAATGCACTGCTCAAATATGTTTTAATGAGTACAAACATGGCTATCCAAATGAGTCTTTGAAGTGTTCAAAATTGCCATCTTCATAGGGTCCGAATGTTGGACTTCAACATTAAACTTCTTTGTTTAATATGTCTTAACCTTACTGTAAATGCAAGAATTGTACACGTTGTTCATTTGTTAAATTAAATGCTAGTGAATTTTTCATAAATTTTCTTGCTGGACTAATTTCTAAGTTGCGGGAAATTCTCGGTTTTGTGGCGTTTTGAACCATGCTTGTAGTAAAATAAAATGTACTTTCTCTAAATTGTTCTTATCTGATTTGGAAGAGAATTTTGTTGTCCAAATTGCTATAATGCTTCCTGTTCAACAAATGAATTGGAGGATATTTTGGGTGGGGTCCAAATTTTTGTTATATTAAATGCTGTGTCGGATGTATAACGTTAGGTTTAAGATGGTTTGTGTTGAAAATTTTGCAAACCAAATGCGCGTGAGTTTATGATAGGTAGTTTAAGGACATTAGATGGTTTTTGGTAGTAGTATTGTTCACGAAGGTAAGAATAAAGTGGTTATTAGGTAAGTGAAAAGAATGCACGAATGAAAATCCCATAATCATATGAGTTGGTAAAGTAAATGTTTGGTTTTATATATGATATATATGGTTTGGTTATAATCAAATGAGTTGAGTTTTATCTTCGAAGGGTTAAGTAGAAATTTTTTGTTTTGGAATTTTACAAATTAACCCTATTTCATGATCGGACATCAAAATTGGCCCAGTTATAAGCATGAATAGTAAATAAATAAATAAATGATTGTATATTTATTTGAAATGAATGAATTAAGTGACATTAGAAGTGGTAAATCCAAAATCAAGACTGACAAGGGTATGTTGGATATTACAAGAATGAACTGTTTGCTAATATAAGTATAAGGATACAATTATATCAATGGAATTGACATGGGTTACAACTGACTATTGTAAAGCCCCAAAAAGTTTTGTTTATGCTTTTGTTAAATACGACACAAAATATCTGTCTACTTTAGGGGTTAAGTGTTCTGGGTGAGTGTGAGAGGTCCCAAGTTCAAGCCTTATCTGGGTTAAATTTTGGAATTTTTCTAAATATAGCCTTAACCTTGCTTGAAGGGCTTAAGTTTAATTGTTGGTAAGTTTATATCAAAATGGGCCTGTTGGTTTGGTGGTTAAGTGGAGTGTTAGTTTACTGAAGGTCTAGTGTTTGGATCCCCGTGCGAGCGAGGAGCCCAGGTCATGCGCGTAAGACATGATCGTGTATTGGCCAGGTAGGCCATGTGGCACACACGGGCTAGACTGATTTCAGCCGTGTAGACCACATGGGCGTATGGGTCCACACGGGTAGTCCACACGGACATTTAGGATTCTGGGTCAGGTCATGTGATCCACATAGCCAAAGCCAATTTGGGCCGTATGGGCCCACACGGGTAGGCCACATGGGCATGTGAGTCCATTTAATTGAAATGTTTTCCAAGGTTGCACAGGTCACCCAAGCCAACTGTGAACCTACTATAGGGTCGGTAAGCACTACTTAGACCCCTAAATGTGTGAATTGAATGTATGATGTATTTACTAAGTATGATAATTATATGCATGTACACTGAACTATATGTATAACTAATCACCATGTAATAGCATTTCATTTACTATATGTTTGTATTGCATTGGGTTGGGATAATGATATTTGGAAGAAGTGTACTGAAAGGCTTTAAGCCTATTGACTGGTAGCTCAACTACAATATATATACTGAAAGACTCTTAAATCTATTGACTTGCAGCTTAGCTGCAATATACTGTTATGTGCCGCATTCGATACAACTTGGAGTGTAGGGCTAAGTGGGTGTTTTAAACCCCATAGGAAGTGTAGGGATGGATGGAGATGGTGTATTAGAGGCTGGTGGGTAGGATTCTATTTTCTAATCACTGCATACATGACTATTACTGTGATGGGCTAAGGCCCTAATCCATATCTGATACTGTTACTGAAATGGGCTAAGGCCCAAACTGCTACTGATACTAAAAAGGGCTTAAGCTCAGACTGTGTTTGATTGTTTACTATGATTTATTGCTTGTTTATTTTCTGTGGGGATTACACACTGAGTTTATGTGAACTCACCCCTTCTATCTTATCTGTACAGGTAATCCCCCGCGGTGAGATGGAGGACTCAACGGTGACCACAGTTATTAGAACTTCTTATTATGATTATATTTTTATAATTTTGATTGGTTAATTTTTTATGTAATTTGAACTTACGGACTTTTGTTTTGACTTGGTTTCTATCTTATTTGATTTATGGATTCATAATTGCTAGATGTAGGAAAACACAGTTTTTCGAAGAGCAAAAGTTTCTAGAACACATGGTTTACTTAAAATAGTTTTTAAAAGCTTCTGCAATGAACTAAGTTTTTAAGCAAATGATTAAATGAGTAAGCAGTTTCAGAATAAATAAAAGCTAAAGAGAAGTAATTAAACAAAAATAGTTTTATCGTGACAACTTAGTTTTCAAACACCCTATCATGTGATATCGTTAGATTCGGCCATAACGTCTAAGCCGGATTTGGGGTGTTACATTTAGTGATATCAGAGCCAGGTTATAAAATTCTACTGTGGTTTTTTTTGTTTTAAAATTTGGTTTTTGAATAACTAATTTACAAATGATTTAAAATAATTAGACTGAGTATGTGGTACACTGAGTCTCCAGCGCCGATCCTGTAAATATTCTGAAACTTTGATAAGTTTAATCTGAAAATACTATAGATAGTATATTTTGAAACTACTGTAGGTAGTATGCTGTGAAAACACTATAGTTAATATATATTGAAACTGTAGTAAAACTGAAACTATAGCAAAACTGATAGAGATTGTGACATACGAAAACAAACTCTGAATTACTAAAACTATTTACATAAAGCATCTGCTAATAAATATTAAACTATAACTAATTCATAAAACTCGTAATACAGATAAATTGGAGTTAGACAATGAGTGCACATGGTACCCGTGGATGAGGTATTCGAGGCTGTGGTAGAGGTCGTAGGAGGCTCGAGCTAAGTCTTCCTCTTCTCAGGGTAGTATACCGAATCTGGACACTAGTGAGACAACGGTGTCACCTGATACTCAAGCAGGGTCGCGTGATCGCATGGCTAGGGACAATGCATTGTCCTAGGCTATGTTAAGGATATTGGAGAGGGTCGCTAGGCCTAATACTAGATCTAGGGGTTGAGGGTCAGTTACGGAATGACTTCGGTCCAATGGAGTTCAACTTTTTAGGGGTGCTACTGGAGTCGCCCCTAATGTGGCTGAATACTAGATGGAGGCCACCGAGCACATTATGGATGATCTAGATTGCACCCCTAAGTAAAAATTGAAGGGTGCAATCTTGTTGCTTCATGATGAGGCCTATCAGTGGTGGCTGACAGTTAAAGAGGGCACTCAACCCGAACATTTGACTTGGGAATTCTTTAAGAGGCGTTTCAGGGCAAGTATATGGGAGCCAGTTACGTAGATGCTTGTAGGAGGGAGTTTCCAAACCTTACTCAAGGAGACCGATCTGTGGTCGAGTATGAGGCCAAATTCCTACGATTAAGCCACTATGCACGAGGTATGATGGCATCTGAGTATGAGAGATGTGTCTGCTTTGAGGATGGCCTCAGAGATAATTTGAGGGTACTGATAGCTCCGCAGAAAGAGTGAGAGTTCTCGGTTCTGGTAGAGAAGGTGAAGATCACCGAGGAGGTTAAGCGTGCAAAGTGCCAAAACAGAGACCAAGAAAGGGGTAAGAACAAGAGGGATTCGAAGCCCTCGAGTTCTGTGCCTAAAAAAAGGCCAAAACTGATGGGCCAGGTAGAGTTGGGCCCCCTGCTATTGCTATTAGACTACAGCCATGTGTAGATTGTGGTAGATGCCATCAAGGCAAGTGTTGGAAAAGGATTGGGGTGTGTTTGAGGTGTGGGTCACTAGAGCACCACATTCAGGAGTGTCCGCTGATGCCTGATCTGATACAAGCTCCATGTACTGGTACTGCACAGCCACAGAGGGTAGTGCAGCAGCCACCAAGAGGCCGTGGTTAGGCTAGGGGTGTTAATGGTATGGGCCATAGACAGAGAGCACCAAGCAAAGGTGCTGGACAGACTAAGGCGAGACAGCCTGCTCTTGTTTATGCTACTCGTCGTCGAGAGGACAGAGATGCCCGGGGCATCATTATGGGTACGTTCTTAATTTTTGATGTACCTTATTTTGCATTAATAGACATAGGTTCCACACATTCCTATGTAGCTAGCACCGTATATGAAAAGTTAGGGATTTTAATTGAGAGCACTACGAGTGAAGTTACTGTATTAAGTCTGTTGGGGCAGTCCATTTGGGTTAGTAAATTGTATAAGACGTTCCTTTAAAGGTTCTAGGGATGATATTTCTAGCTGACATAATGGAGCTTCCGTTTGGGAAGTTTGAACTAATATTGAGGATGGATTGGTTGGTCAAGCACCGTGTCAGTTTGGACTATGCAACTAAAAAGGCCGTTTTGAGAACTGAGGAGGATAATGAGGTCGTCGTGATTGGAGCACGCCAGAACTATATATCTAAAGTGATCTCTACACTAGTGGCTGAGAGACTGGTTCGTAAGAGATGTGAGGCATCCTTAGCCTATATCAATGTTTCCGTTTCTAGGGACTCTATTGTTAAGGACATCGAACTATAAGGGATTTTCTGAACGTCTTTCCTGAAGAACTAGAGGGTTTACCTCCGAATCGGGAAGTAGAATTTGGGATTGAGCTTTTTCCTGGTACAGCTCTGATGTCTATCACTCCATATCGAATGGCACCAAAGGAGCTTACGGAGCTTAAGGCTCAGATTCAGGGGCTATTGGATCGTAGGTTCATCCGCCCTAGTGTGTCTCTATGGGGAGCACCTGTGCTATTTGTTAAGAAGAATGATGGATCCATGAGAATGTGTATTGACTATCGGCAACTAAACAAGTTGACCATAAGAACAAGTATCCACTTCTGAGGATCGATGATCTGTTTGACCAGTTTCAAGGGGCTTCTGTGTTCTCCAAAATTGACTTGCATTCTCGGAATCATCAGTTGAGGGTTAAGGATGCTGCTGTGCATAAGACGGCATTTAGGACTCGATATGGTCACACAAGTTCCTAGTGATGCCATTTGGACTGACTAATGCACTGGCAGCTTACATGGATCTAAAAAACTGAGTGTTCCAGCCCTATCTGGACCGGTTTGTGGTGGTGTTCATTGACGACATATTGGTTTATTCAAGAACTGAGGATGAGCATGACGAGCACATTAGAATTGTTCTTCAAACTTTAAGGGAACGGTAGCTCTATGCTAAGTTTAGCATGTGTGAGTTCTAGTTACGTGAGGTAACATTTTTGGGTTACGTGGTTTCTACTAAGGGGATTCGAGTCAATCCTCAAAAGATTGAGGCTATGTTGGATTGGAAGTAGCCTAAAAATGTCTCTGAGATATGCAGGTTTCTGGGTTTAGCGGGTTATGATCGGCAGTTTGTGGAAGGTTTTTCACTGATTGCAGCACCCTTAACAAAACTGCTACGTAAGGGTGTACCATTTGTCTGGACTGATGCGCAGCAAGAGAGCTCCTATGCTGATGCTCAATGTTGTATTGACTAAGGCTCTTGTGCTGATACAGCCTAAACTTAGAAAGGAGTTCACGATTTATAGTGATGCATCACATGTCGGTTTGAGATGTGTGTTGATGCAAGATGCTAAAGTGGTGACATATGCGTCTTGTCAGCTTAAGACACATGAGGTGAACTATTTGATGCATGATTTGGAATTGACTGCCGTAGTATTCGCTCTGAAAATCTAGAGGCATTACTTTATGGTGAGAATTGTATCATCTACACCAATCATAAAAGCCTCAAATATCTCCTTACTTAAATGGAGCTGAATCTTAGGTAGCGTAGGTAGATTGAGCTGCTTAAGGATTACAACTATACTATTGAGTACCATCCAGGCAAGGCCAATGTGGTGGACGATGCATTGAGTCATAGGGTAATGACTAATCAGAGGGCGATGTTTGCTCGACTTAGTCTGTTCGATGATGGTAGTCTGTTAGCCGAGCTTCAGGTTAAACTGACTTGGTTAGGGCAGATTTGAGATAAACAGTTGGAGGACGAGTCTTTAGGTCTTCGGTTCTGACAGATTGAGAGTGGTAGCACTATGGATTTTGGGTTGAACCCTAAGGGTGTGTTGTGTTTCCGTGGATGGATCTGTGTTCTAAATGATACTGATTTGAGACAATCTATACCAAGAAAGGCATATAGTAGCCCTTATGGTATGCATCTTGGTAGGAATATGATGTACCGAGATCTTAGCAAGTTATACTGGTGGCCTGGATTGAAACGAGAGGTTACTGATTTTGTGGCTAGATGTCTGACATGCCAGCAAGTTAAGGCTTAGCATCAGTTACCTTCGAGTTTGCTGCAGCCAGTTAAGATACCGCTATCGAAATGGGAGCAAGTAACGATGGACATCACTAGTGGGTTGCTCTAACACCCATTAAAAAGAATTCAGTTTGTGTCATCATGGATCGATTGACCAAGTCTATACATTTCATACCAGTTAGGACAGATTATTCCCTACGGAAGCTAGCGAAGCTTTATATTTCTGAGATAGTGAGACTGCATGGGGTAACGGTTTCGATCATCTCCAATAGGGATCCTCGCTTCACGTCTCGATTTTGAAAGAAGTTACATGAGGCTCTGGGTTTGAGGTTGGACTTCAGTAGTACGTTTCATCCTCAGACCAATGGTCAATCTAAGAGTGTGATTTAGATACTGGAGGATATGTTGAGGAGCTATGTTATCGACTTCTGAGGCAGTTGGGAGAAGTATTTGCTGCTAGCGGAGTTTGCTTATAATAATAGTTTCCAGTCTAGCATTCATATGGCACCTTACAAGGCTTTGTGTGGTCTTAAGTATCGCACTCCTCTATTTGGACGGAGTTGGGTGAACGACGTGTTCTGGGTCTTGAGTTGGTTTCGGAGATAGAGGATAAGGTTAGACTGATTCGGGACCGTCTGAAAGCGACTTCTGATAGGCAAAAATCTTATGCAGATCTGAAGAGATGAGAGATCGAGTATTCTATGGGGGACTTCGTATTTTGTAAGGCTCGCCATAAAAAAAGGTTCTAAGGTTCAGTCATAAGGGCAAGTTGAGCCCTAGGTTTATTGGCCTGTACCGGATTCTGAAGCGAGTGGGACTGGTCGCTTATCAGTTGGAGCTACCTCCAGAGCTAGACCGTATTCATAATGTGTTCCACATCTCGATGTTGAGGCGCTATTGCTCTAATCCTACTCATGTTGTCTCTATTGAGGAGATTGAGGTTAGACTAGACTTCACCTTTGAGGAGGAGCCAGTTCAAATTTTGGATCGTGATGTAAAGGTTCTACGAAAGAAATCTATTCCACTGGTGAAGGTTCTGTGGTGAAATCATAGCACTAAAGAGGCCACGCGGGAACCTGAGGATTCAATACACCAGTAGTATCCTCATTTATTCTAATCAGGTAAATTTCGAGGACAAAATTTCTTTTTAAGGAGGTAGAATTGTAACACCCCAAAAAGTTTTATTTATGTTTCTGTTAAATATGACACAAAATATGTAACACCCCTAACCCATATCCGTCATATCCGTCACCAGACTAGGGTTAGGAGCATTACCACACAATACAGAACTTTTACTGACATTTCATATTCACCAACATAATATCATAATCATACATCATCATACAGTCCCTTTTTTAGATCTACAAGACCTTAAACATGCATTAGAAGAAGGTCGGGACTAAACCGATAACATTTGAAATCTTTATGAGATTTAAGAAAATTTTTCCTTTAAAACAGGGCACATGCCCGTGTGACTAGGCTTTGTGTCCCGGACGACCATGCCTCACATTTTACCTTAGCCCATGTACAACATTGTCTAGGGTCACACGGTCACTAGACACACCCGTGTGTCCAGCTCGTGTGTCATCCTGAGTTGGCCACACGGTCACCAGACATGGCCGTGAGTCTAGTCCATGTGCTATACTGTCCAATTTAGCTACAAAATAGGGGTTACACGGTCGAGTCACATGCCCGTGTGCTCAGACCGTGTGGCACAAAATAGGCTTGGTTTAAGCCACTTTCAGACCCCAATTTGCCAAGTACCTACAAGCACAAAACCAAAGCAATTCCTACCAAATTTTCCAGCCAAAACATGCTCAAAACATTCATCTATATAACCAATTCATTATCAACCAATTCATGCTCATATATTATGCTAAACCATACCAAATTCTCAAGTCAAAACATATCCA
The DNA here is from genome assembly GCA_020496765.1 of Gossypium stocksii. Classification (NCBI taxonomy): domain Eukaryota; kingdom Viridiplantae; phylum Streptophyta; class Magnoliopsida; order Malvales; family Malvaceae; genus Gossypium; species Gossypium stocksii. The sequence goes on from CM035623.1 coordinate 42,252,306, forward strand.
TCCACATGTTCCATAACTCATACATACCACATTTAATCTCATATTAAAACTTACCATTTCCACAACCAAAATATATAAAATGACCATATCACAATTGACCATATAGGCATCATAAAACATACCAAATTGCATCACATGTTATAAGCAAATTTCGAGTAAAAGCACAACCATTAGTTAGCCATATCACATGGCATAACATATATACAACTCAAAATTTTATCACATACTATCTAGACTATACATGCCATTCTTAACATTTATACATTCAAAAGGTACCAAAATCAAATTCGATAGTGTGGTGATGATCCTTGACGATCCCCGAGCTCCCGGTACCTTCGATATCTATAAAACAATGCAAACACACACAAAGTAAGCTACAAAGAGCTTAGTAAGCCATACACAAATAAATTCAACTCATGAATCAAATATAATTTAATTCATTCATGTACTCCATGGCCATACACAATCATAGTTCCATATTGCTCATATAACTCATTTAATTAAAGCTCACTTGCATATAAATCACATTTCAATTCCTTGTACTCATATATACATAATATACTTTTCTCATTCATATTTCACATATACTCAATTGCACATATACATACCTTTCATTATCAATTATCAGACATATCTAAAACGTACCTGAATCGAATATATCCTAATATAGTCATACATTTCTCGGAGTGCTCATTGAACCGTACAGAATCAAATAGGATACTTAAAAAATCTCGAAAAGCTCGTACAATGCCAACGTCCCAAACGTGGTTTACATGTAAACAAATATCGATGCCACTGTCCCAGACAGGGTCTTACACGAAATCAAATACGACGCTGATGTCCTAGACATGGTCTTACACGTAAATTTCATATCGATGCCAACGTCCCAGACGTGGTCTTACACGAAAATATCTATCGAATCCTCTGTCATGACATTTGTATCCTAGCTATTCCTAAGGTTCAGGCGGGGATTTTCGGACATTGACACATACTCGAAACTTGTCTCAAATTTCACATCCTCGATTCTCACAGCCATTCAACAGAATTAAAACATCATATATGTGATAACAATTCACTTTAGCACATTTATTTGTATATTGACTTACCTCGTTCGGATTCGTACGGATGAGAACGGCTAATCAACTACTTTCGACTTTCCCCGATCTAATTCCATTTTCTTTGTTTCTTGATCTAAAAACATTCAAATTTAACCCTTTTATTCAATAAGTCATTCAATTCAATCCAAAAATACATATTTAGGGCATTTTACAAAATAGCCCTTATATTTTCACATTTTGACATTTAAGTCCTTATTTCATAAAACACAAAATAGACAAAATTTCCCTAGACCATAGCTTGGCCGAATATTCACTTAGCTTATACAAGCCCTCACATTTCATTTATTTTACATTTTAGTCCCTTAAAGTATCATTTTCACAATTTAATCCATAATGCTCCAATTCATCAAAATTTCAAATACAAAACCTATAAATCTCATATCAAGCTTCCATAATTCATTACTTATCATCATTAAACACACAATTTCATCAATAGCTCAACTCAAAATCTTCATCAAAATCATAAATTGAAACATGGGCTTTAGAGAATGCATAGAAACAATATTAAAAACACAACAATCATCAAAAACCGAAGTAAACACATACATTAATTTTGATTATCAATGGTCGAACCCTAGGATAGATTTCTTCTTTTCTTTTCTTTTGATTTTTGACTAAAACAAGTGATAATGGACACATTTTATGCATTTTGTTTTATTAATTCATGATTAACAATCCTTTTACCATTTTATCCTTCATTAATAAACATATTAAACATGAAAAACAAGGCTATTAATGTCCACCATCATTTCATTTGGTCTAATTGCCCATTAAGGCCTTCCCATTTAAAAGCCAAAGTAAATTCGGCACTTTAACAAATAGAACATAATTTTTACCTTTTATGCAGTTTAATCCTTTTAGCAAATTAAACACACAATCAAAAAAATTAAATCACAGAAATTTCACAGACATCAATTCACATACTATGAGCACAGAAAATAATATTAAAAGAATTTTTTTCAAACTCAGATATGTGGTCTCGAAACCACAATTTCAACTAGGGTCTAAACCAGGTTGTTACAAAATATATGTCTGCTTCAGTGGCTAAGTGTTCTAAGTGAGTGTTAGAGTCCTGAGTTCAAGCCTTACCTGGGTTAAATTTTGGAATTTTTCTAAATATATCTTTAACCTTGCTTGAAGGGCTTAAGTTTAATTGTTGGTAAGTTTATATCAGAATGGGTCTACTGGTCTGGTGGTTAAATAGAGTGTTAGTCTGCTAAAGGTCTGGTATTCGAATCCTCGTGTGAATGTGTAACGCCCTAATTTTTTAATTTTTTAGAATTTAGAGATTTTGCTTGAATTTAATTTTTGCTTGTCTGGATGTGCTAAATTATGCTTTAAGTGTGCTTAGTGGGCCTTTAGAAGGCCTAAGCTTAAGTTAAAACCCGGTAGAAATTTTAAATTTTTAGACTTAAGGGAGAAGGGGCATTGACTAAGTGGGCTTTTAAATAAATGTTGGTAATTTAAGACATAAGAAGACCTGTGGTAAGGTGGCAATGTGGCACCACTTAGGGCCTAAGGAGGAGGCATGTAGAGGCTATGTAAGAGCTAAGGTTCAAATCTCATGGTAAGCAAGGTGTTATTTTATTTTTAATATATGTGCAAGGCATGTGGTGGACTCCAAGTGAACCTCTGTTGGGAGGAGTTTGAAGTGCTCAGGGGATTGGTTTAGGGAGTGATAAGGGGAGAAAATTTAGGGATTGAGGAAGGGAGGAGAGTTGGCCAATTAGGGGAGTATGAAGTTGCATATTCGGCTAGGGGAGCTTAGAGTAGCATTTTCGGCATTTTTGGCTTTGAGTGTGTGCCGATTGCTTGTTATCTACTCTTCGAGATTTATTTTGGAGTTATTCTTTTGGTTGCCGAATAGGTATAGGTTCTTTTGGGCTCCTTCATTCCATCTTTTTCTCCTCCTCTCTCTATTTAGAAAAGCTGAAAACCTTGTGCACATCTTGTCCTCTGCCGATTTCTTTCTCCTGGCCAAACTCTTTTCTTTTCTTTTTCTTCTCAAGCCGAATTCATCTCTTCTTTCTCCCCTCTATTTTTCACTTCAAAGCCTGTCTAGAATCATTTGAAACCTCACCTAGCCGATTACCATAAAAGCTGAAATCTCGAAACCTTGAATCCTCCTTTGCTGTTTTCTTCTTAAACCGAACCTCACTCACCCTTATTTTGAAAAAACGAAGCCACCTAACAGTCGCTTCTCTTTTACTTTCACCTTCTTCCACCTTTCACTCAGAAATTGAAACCTCCCTACCTTCTAGTTTGGTATTAAAAGCCGAATCCCTTTGGATCTCTTTTCTTCTTACGATTTTGGTTAGACCGACAATAGATCTAGGTTAAGCTAGTGATTGGTGGTTATTTTGGTGTAGCAAGGTTGTCAAGCAGACTGTTGGGTAAGTAGCCTTCCTACCCTATTCTTTCTTACAAATTAAGAAAAGCTGAAAACCCCATTACCCATGGTGGTTGTCGATTTTGACTCCTTTTCAGGATTAAAACTTAATTGAGCATTTTCTTTTGGATCTCGTATGTTGGTGTGGAAAAAGGGTGATCTAGAAAGGAGCAGTTCGAGACTTGGGGCACTGAAGCAATCTAGATCTAGATCTAGTTGTAGATTTCGGCAAAGGTAAGTGATTAAGGGCTTTGGATGGTGTTGGTCGAATTTGGTAGGATGTTGATTTCATTGTCTTTGTTGGGTTATAGTTTAATAGTGTGGTTAAAATTATTGTAGGTTAATTTGGTGCGGGTCTCGGCGTAGTATGCAAATAGATGTGTAATCGACACCCTCTAGTAGACTAGATCGGCAAAAGTCGAAAAGCCAAAATGTCAAAATTTCGGTATTTCAAGGGCTTGCAGTGTGCAAATGCTCATGGGTCGGTTTGGAATGGTAAAGTTGGTAACTGCTAACAGTAAGACTATTTTGTGCACATTTTCGTGCATGTTGGTGGTTTTGGGCCTCGAAAGGCCGAGTTTGGGCCCAATGGGCTTACGGGCCCATATGGATGAAAACGAGCGGTAAGTGTATTCTGGTAACCTGAGTGATAAATCTGTTAAAACAAAAGTAAAATTTGGACTTAGTGGGTCGTAGTAGCTAGTGGACTCCGTTGGGCCCATTAGGGGTTTTAGGGCCCGGTGACTCTGTAGTAATGAAATGGACTAAATAAGTTACTTGGACGACAATAGGTCTATTAGTATACTGTAATGAGCATGAAACCCTAAAATCTGGTTAATTTACTGAAATACCCCTTAAGGGTGAAAATTACTATTTTACCCTAGGTGCTAAAAGACCATTTTACCCCTAGGGTTAAGTTGACTAATTTGTATGCTAATATATCTGTTACTCTGTATGCCATATCATAATATACTCTGTTGCATAGGATTGGGTTATTTGATGGGGGAAGTAATAAAGTGGCATTGCCACGTATACTGTTAGAGGCTATGCCTCATATTACTGTTCTGGTGGCTTGGCCACAATATCTGACTAAGCAACTAAGCTGCGACTATGGTGTGTAGGGCTGGATTGGGCTTGGGCTTTGCATTCATGCATAATATACTGAACTGTTACTGTAATGGGCCTAAGGCCCACACTATTTACTGAATAGGGCTCAGACCCAGTTATCGCTGTTTTCTAAATAGGGCTGAGGCCCAATTACCACTGTATCTGAATAGGGCTTAGGCCCAGTTTGAGCTTGGACTGATCTTGACTCTGGTAGGGTGAGCTTACACACTGAGTTTTCACAGACTCACCCATTTTTCTTTTCATCCATGTAGGTGAACCTCAACCTTAGAGGACTTGGAGCCGGAGGGATTCGGAGTGGCCATGTGGACTGCTTTCTGGTTTTATTATTATTTCTTAAGTTACTTATTTTAGTATTCAGTTGTTTTGGGGTTTTTAAACTGTAATAAGGCCGCTCAATAATTATTTTATTTTCAAACCATTCTCTACATGACAAATAGATAACTTATTAATAATGACTCACTAACAAGATCTTCTAAAAGTAAACCCCAACTGATAGTGGATAGTTTTTTTTATAAATTAATATAACCTTCTATTTTCTCAAAACACATAAAATGGTTTTACTAAGTCAACCTAAATTTACGAAACAAGTAACGAGGGGTAATTAATCGTCTATGTGACTCACCAGATCTGGCCATAACGTCTGGGTTGGGTTTGGGGTGTTACATTTAGTGGTATCAGAGCCCAGTTACAACAACTCGACTGTGGATCGGGTCCAAAAAGTTTTTCTTAAAATTTAAATTAAGGCCCAAAAAGGTATTTTGAAAATTAGTTTTGAGAAATTTCTTAAGAAAACCCTTTTTCAATTGATTTTCTTCAAGATATACGTATTTTACTGAAAGCTTAAGGTTCTACTGTAAAAACAAAGTCTATTCTTAATAAAATTTGGTTTTCTGAAATCTGGTGTTCGAAGAGTGGCACACTGAATCTTCGGCACCAGTCTATAAGTATCTTTTGCTATCCTGTACTTTACTATAATATTGTAGATAGTACTAGGACCCTACTAAGATTCTGTAGGTAGGGCAACACTGAAACTGTAGAGGCTGAGACAGTAGGGAAACTGAAAACCCTAGAAGATTGAGACTGTAGCTAAGCTACGATTCTGTGAAAACAAAACTCTGAAATACTATCTGTACATAAGACATTTGTAATAAATACCGAAATACTGAACTAATTCATAAAATTCGTAATCATATAATTATTTTATTTTCAATTCGGTTTTACTTATTTATTTGATTATTACTTGTTTAAAATTGATAGACTAAGACTACACGGATTTTTATTTCAAATTAACAAATGTTTTCAAACCATTCTCTGCGTGACAAATAGATAACTTATTAATAACGAATCACTAACAAGATCTTCTAAAAGTAAACCCCAACTGATAGTGGATAGGTTTTTTTTATAAATTAATATAACCTTCTATTTTCTCAAAACACATAAAATGGTTTTACTAAGTCAACCTAAATTTACGAAACAAGGAACAAGGGGTAATTAACCGTCCATGTGACTCACCAGATCTGGCCATAACGTCTGGACTGGGTTTGGGGTGTTACAGAATAGGGGCGTAATTCTTTTTGCTACTGACATCTACACGTTGGGGAGTTTGAGTGAAATTGAAAGTCTGAAGTGGTTGAGATAGTGGGGTTAGTAGGAAGTTAGGGAGAATTATCAAGATTTTTTTTTATTTTCCTTCTCAAAATTCGGCACTCTCTCTCTCTATTTCCCCAAATTTTCTAACGTCCATTCTTTTCCCTCTCTACGAAAAACTATTTGCTGGATTTCCTCTCCCCTTTTTACTTTTGTTTCTCTTCTATTTCGGGTTCGTTATTTTTTAATCGATTAAACGCGCTCGTTTGGTAAGTGGATGTTTATTACTATTTAATTTTTCTGTAGTTAGATCACTAAAAAAGATTATCTTTGGTTTTGTGGGATAGGTGAAGGGCAAGAATTGGTTGGTGCATCTATAGAGAATTGAGTGTTCCGATTTCGGTTGTTAACGGTAAGGGTTTTGATATATTGTTGAGTGCTGATTATGATAGGTTTTGAATTGGATGATGAACTAAATGTGCAATTGAGTGTTATTTTTGGACGAATTTAGGTTCTAGAGTGCTCAAGAGTGTTCTTGCAGCAAAACGATACCAGTTGTGTACCCGAAAATGCAGAAAATAAGGTTTCAACAAAAGCCAAAAACCCCACTGTCGATGCCACACGGGCATGTGGTAGCCAGTATCGTAGGCGCATTCTAGGACATGGGCATGTGATCGGCAAGGGTAGCCAGTGCGCGCAAGACACGGCCGTGTGTTGGCCAGGTAGGCCGTGTACAACACACGGGCTTGACTAATTTGGGTCGTATGGACACACGGGTGTATGGGTCCACACGGGTAGTCTACACGAGCGGGCGGGATTCTAGGCCAGGCCGTGTGATCCATACGGCCAAGGCCAAATTGGGTCGTGTGGGCCACACGGGCAGGCCATATGGGCATGTGACCCCATTTAACTGAAATATTTTCTAAAGTTGCACGGGTCGTCCAAGCCGACTATGAACCTACTGCAGGGTCAGTAAGCACTACTTAAACCCCAAAATGTGTGAATTGATTGTATGATGTATGTACTGAGTATGAGAATTATATGCATGTACACTAAATTGTATGTATAATTGATCACCATGTAGTAGCATGTCATTTACTGTATGTTTGTATTGCATTGGGTTGGGATGATGATATTTAGAGGAAGTGTACTGAAAGGCTTTAAGCCTATTGACTGGCAGCTTAGCTGCAATATATATGCTGAAAGACTCTTAAGCCTATTGACTGGCAGTTTAGCTACAATATACTATTACGTGCCACATTCGGTATAGCTTTGAGTGTAGGGCTAAGTGGTTGTTTTAAACCCCCACAGGAAGTGTAGGGATGGACGGAGATGGTGTATTAGAGACTGGTGGGTAGGATTCTATTTTCTAATCACTGCATGCATGACTATTACTGTGATGGGCTAAGGCCCTAATGCATATCTGATATTGTTACTGAAATGGGCTAAGGCCCAAACTATTGCTGATACTGAAAGGGGCTTAAGCCCAGACTATATTTGACTATTTACTGTGATTTACCACTTGTTTGTTTTCTGTGGGGATTACACACTGAGTTTCTATAAACTCACCCATTCTGTCTTATCTATACAGGTAATCCCCCAACTTAAACGAATCGATGCGACGAAGAACTCAACAGTGACCACGGTTATTAGAACTTCTTATTATGATTATATTTTTATAATTTTGATTGGTTAATTTTTTATGTAATTTGGACTTACAGACTTTTGTTTTAATTTGGTTTCTATCTGATTTGATTTATGGATTCATAACTGCTAGATGTAGGAAAACACGATTTTTCAAAAAGTAAAAGTTTCCAAAAACACACGGTTTACTTAAAACGGTTTTTAAAAGCTTCACAATGAACTAAGTTTTAAAGCAAACGATTAAATGAGAAAGCAGTTTCAGAATAAATAAAAGCTAAAGAAAAGTAATTAAACAAAAATAGTTTTATCATTACAACTTAGTTTTTACACACCCCATCATGTGATATCGCCAGATTCGGCCATAATGTCTAGGTCGAGTTTGGGGTGTTACAACTATACTAATATTGCATGCTTTAGTTATGAAATTTCCACTGAATACTTTAGTCAGTGTATGGTTTGTTTTCTACATCTACAGGCTAGGCTTACTTCAAGATCTTCTAAGTATCAACCTCAGTATCCCATCCACAATCTTGGTCTCAGCAAATCTTTGGTTGTTCCATTATAAATTAACTACTGGCATATACCTAGTAGGTTAGGTTCTGCGATAAATTATAATAATACAACCGGACTTGGATCATCATAGTCTTGTACTAATATATATATGTTTCGGGTCAGTCAGGTGGATGTTTTAGATGCATATATAAATGAAACTCGTATTTTCCACAAGTATATTTAAGAAATCTATAATCGTTGATTTAGTCTCATTAAAGGTAAAAAAATTAACTGTGAATTATTTGTGGTTGCTTTGACGACGATTGTGCACACTGCATGTAACATGCCTAACTCGTATCCATCGTTGAAACAGGGTTACAAGGCATTATCGGAGTTTATAGAATATTTTCAAATAATTCAAGTCAATTACTATTCATTTATACATGAACAATCATAACGTCCCTTAAATGGACCCTCGAGGCCCAAATTATGCATTTTAATTGAATCGAGACTAAATCAAGATCTTAGGAAATTTTACATAAAATTTCAAAAATTTTCTTATCTAAAGGAGTCACATGCCCATGTGGTCAAGCCGTGTGGCTTCACACGCCCGTGTCCCCTACTCGTGTAACTCTCTAACTTGTAAAACATGAAGTAATAGTCATACGCCCGTGTGTTAGGTCGTGTGGTTAATTCAAGTTTTTAAAAACTAGGTGCAGGTTTCACACGGCCAAGATACACGCCTGTGTTCTAGGCCGTGTGCCTCACACGGCTGAGATGCACTACCCATGTCTCTGCCCGTGTGCTCAATTCTGAGCATTTTCTTTCTTAACTTTTAAATGCAGGGGACACACGACCAAACTACACGTCCATGTATCAGCCTTGTGTCACACACGGTCAAGACACACACCCGTGTGTCTACCGATGTGGACAAAATAAGGTTATTTCCAAGCCTTATTTCTCACCCATTTTTACCCATCACCTGCACTAATTCTCACCAATAACAACCAACCAATTCAAGTATGATTTTCAAGCCAATTTAAACATCTAACGCAATGCATTTTCTTACATTCTTGCTTTAAATTTTACCTTTCCAAAATATACTTGTTTAATCCAACTATGCTATCCCATATCAACATATGTGTAAATATTGTATCTTAACTTTACAACATAACAAAATCAAGTCATCCCTAGCCATTCCAATGGCTAGTTTTCATTCATCCAATTTAACATTAACATTGGTCTTAATAGCTTATACTTGCCATTATATCGAAGTAATATTTCTATTTATACCAAAATTTGTTGATAGATAGTGTGATGATACTCCGACCGATCTCCAACCTTCTTGAGCTTCTGAGCACTATAAAATAGAGAAATAAAACCTAGTAAGCATTTTAATGCTTAGTAAGTTCATGTAACAGAAATCTAACTTACCATATGTTTTTATTAAATTTAATCATACATTTATGCATCCAAGCAAATAGACTATTAGCCTATCACACAACTTCAACAATTTGAGTTAGTCAAGAAAATTCACATAAGTACATTAACATGGATTAGCTCATCATGTAATGATTTCCATACTCATACAATTTCTATACCACATACACATTTCCATGATCAACCATTTCAAGTTTTGTTTCTCATATCAATATTGTGCCTATTGAATTTATTAGAATATCAATGGGTACTATCATGTAGTGCACTTAAAGTGTACAAAACTCTCGAGTCACTTATCAAGTTATTCAGGTAAATCGTGTAACATGTATCATGAAGCTTATCCGAGCTAATCAAGTTTGCTCATAAAAGCCATGTCTCATGTATCAGTTCACAAAGAACCTTTAGTTCACAAAGAATTTCAAACTGGGAAAGCCGTGTAATAGAAGCACCAGATAGCCATATCTCATGAAGTTCATGCGAGTCATGTCTGGACGCTTACATAGAGCTACGTTTGTGTCTACAACGTATGCAGGATCACAATTGGGCAAATCGTGTATCAGGATGCTCATACAGAGCTACGGCAGTCCACAACATATGCGGAATTACTACCAATCAATATACTCACAAAACTATATATCATGATGCTTGAGAGACTTATCATGATTACTTGTCCGAGCTAAATCCTGTCTGCAACACATGCAGAATCATATTTAACACTAATCCATCGAATTCCTTCATTCAACCGGGACTTACCCTTTTCTCAAGCATTTTCAAGTATTTAATTAATTTCGTACATTTAACAATCATACAATTAAACATGTAATTCATACATATCATTAATCATAATTAGGTTACACGAACTTACCTTGATACTTGTTTGTACGAAAATCTACTAATTTGGAATCTTTTTCTTTCCTCGATCTAGCATCGTATTTGAATTTTTTGGATATATATAAATAAATTTAATTATCAATTTCATTCAATTCGTATTAAATTGAACTCAATTTACTCCTTAGGCAAAATTACTATTTTACCCTTAGACTTTTCGTTAATTCCAATTTCGTCCCTAGGCTCAAAAAATAAAATTCATGCAATCTAATCCTTGTTCCAAGCCTAACCGAAATTTTCATGTATCATTTACAAAACTTATGTTCCACAAATTTTAGAATTTTTTCCATAATTTTACAACTTTACAATTTAGTCCCTAATTCTCAATTTCATGAAAATTCACTTTGTAAAAGTTGTTTATCTATCAACAACCTTTCATTTTCTACCATGAATTTCAAATTTTTAGCATTTACATCCATGGCACAAACTCTATACTTTGATATCTTTTCAAATTAGTCCCCAAATTAGATAGATTTCACCATCTCGATCTCAAAAATATAAAAATTACTAAAAATGTGACTTGATTACTTACCTAATTAAGCAAAGAAAGTTTGTTTCCTCTCTCCTAGGGTTTCCATAGAAAATTTGGAGAAGATGATGATAATAAGCTGATATTTTCTATTTAATGATAATATCATCTTTTAATTTCCTTAAATTCCAATTTAATCCTTTTCTTTTTCTCAATTTCCATGGATGATTCATCCATAAATATCTACTAACTTTTCATAATAGTCTAATTACCATATAAGGACCTCTAGTTTTGAATTCTATAGCTATTTAATCCTTCTAGTTTCTAAAATTCAACTTTTACATCTTATAGAATTTGGTCCTTCCTCTAATTATTCACATAACCGATAAATTTTTTCTATCAAAATTTTCATGCTCCTTTCCTACCATATTGTAAACCATGCAATAATATTAAAATAAATTTTCTTTCTAGCTTGGATTTGTGGTCTCAAAACCACTATTCCGATTTCACCGAAAGTGATGTTACACTGTAGCTCGACTTGGCAACCGAGTCGAGGATAGAGGGTGTTACATATCCCATGCTAGAAAGTCTTAACATACATCTTTTTTCTCGTAAATCCTTGATGGACTTTATCGATCACTTAACTTTAGGCAGACATTCTCTTCCATGTAGTTCTTTGACGGACAATCCATTTTTCTGGCTAACTCTTTATCGATCACCAATTAGGATTTCAAATATGATAATTCATTATGTAATTGCTTAGCCAATGATGGTTCTATATCAACCTAGGTGGACTCACCACACGAGTCATACAGTGATATCTCCTTTATGCCGTGGCAGGCTTTATGGTTCAATGTCTTGGTGGGTTTCATTTTTCCATAACATATACCTGTTCACCACTGGATCATGCCATTACTAACCATGGACTTCCTATTTCAAAGAATCAGTAAAAAACTTTTGATTAGAAAATTGTAAAGTCCAATTGCTATGGACTTTTAATTAGAAAACGAATTGAGGAGTTAAATTGCAATTAACTCAAGGACTAAAATAAATAATGTGCCTATTTTAAACATGTATTGATGGGTGGTAGCTAATGTGGTTTAAATATTAGAAAGGTTAAAATTGTAATTTAATAAATATATATAATGTAATTATAACAAAAACAAACAAAGTGGATGGAAAGAGAACATTTTCCTTCTTCTTCATCCGTCCATATCGATCCTTGCAAGGAAAAGAAGCCATAGAATCAGTCTTAGGGTTTCAACTTTAATCCATTAATTGGTGTGTTCAATTTAGTCATTTTCTTGTAACTTTTATGTTTTTGAGGTCATATGAGCTTGATTTAGCTATCCCATGTACAATTTGTAAAACTTTTAAAGTTTTAGAAAGCTTTCATTGTTAATTTCTTGAAGTTTTAAGTGTTAAATTGATAGAGTTTAAGCTTAGATATGAAAAGGACTAAATGTGAAGATTTCGTACATTAGGGATTAAACTAAATAGATTATAAAATTTATTGTAAAAATAAGAAATATGAGGTCCCTAATGGATAAAAATGAAATCAGAACTCAATTTGAAGCTTCAAATTGGAAGTTAGGTTAGTCTTGGTTTTAAGGACTAAATTAAATAAATTGTAAAATTCATATAAATTGATAATTAGTTAGGAGTTGGTTGAATATTGATAGTATTGTATGTTTATGTTAATTGGTAGCTAACGTCAACCTAGATTCAATGATTTAAAAATATGATTTGGAGCATAATGTTATGAAAATATAATTATTTGAAATCGTATATGTATGTTAGGTAAATTTGAATTGAGCAAGTAGTTTTGATAAGTTTTGGTGCTAAAATTTTGGACATGTTGCATTAGTAATTAGAATTGTTTGAACTGAGTGATAATAAATGAATGTTTGGGAATGCTTTTAAATTGGTTTTGTATAGGTTTAGATGTGCATATATGTACTAAATAAGCCTAAGGTTTGCCTTGGCAAGAAATAGGTATCAAATGGACAAATTTCATTTTTTTTTAAAAGGGTCATTGTCTCGATGTGAAATACCCCTCATCGCAATGTCGACAGAAAGTTTGTGGCATCCCGACATCATGACGTGACTTAATATTTTAGGGACATCACGATGTAGAGAAGGTCATGTCGCGACGTGAAACCTAAACTTTCCAAACCTTACAATTTAGTCATAATTCATGCCAGGGTCTACACAAAAGCTTTCAAAAGCTCAAGCAAGGCTTAGACTTATGTGTATTATAATATTTAGGTGTTCATGACATGATTGAATATGCCATGTACTTTGTCAATGTAACAACCCAAATTAAGGGTTAAATGGAATAATGGTTTCGAGACCATGAATTCGAAGTCTAAAATATTTTTTTGATTGAGTTTTGATGTTTATTGGGTATTTGAATAATTATGTGAAATTTTGGTACATGAATTTTATTATTTGCATGTCCAATTCGATAGGTTGGACTAAATTGCATTAGGTGAAAAATATGGATTTTAATTAATAAAGGTACTTGATTGAATTGAGATTTTAAATTAGAGGCCCTTATATGGTAATTAAACCATTTTAACCTTGTTTGGACAAAAATACCCAAAGAAGGGTGGGATATTAAAGGTTTTTAATGAAGAGCATTTTGGTCATTAGTTAATAAAAGAAATAAAAAGGGAAAATAAACCAAAATTTTGTCCATCTTTCTTTCCCCCTTGGTCGAACCTACCAAGAAACCATAGCTAGGGTTTCTTTCATCTTCAGGCTTGATTGTAAGTATCTCCTAGCCCCTTTTTAATGTTCTTCGTATTTTTAAAATCCTCATAACTTGCTCTAGCTATTTTTATGACTATTTCAAGTTAGGGTTGATGTTTAAAATTTTACCCACGAATGACATGTATGTATTTTGATGGCTAGTGGTAGAATATGAAAGTTTAAAGTGTGGTGAATAACTTTTACTAGGTGATTTTTTGTGAAAATTGTAAAAATGACTAAATTGTAAAAGTTGAAATGTAGTGTGCATAAATTGTGAAATGATGGAAATTGGGGCTGCTATAAGACGAAAATTTGTTTGGCTAGGCTTGAAATACATGAAAATTGAATGAGAATCATAAACCGAGCCTAAGGACTAAAGAATAAAATTTAGAAAGTTAGGGGTCAAATTGTAAAATTTGCTATAGGAAGATTTTGGACTGTTTTGAATAATGTGATTATTAAATGAGCTCAATGTGTCATTATAGATCGAGAAGATCGAGGAATCGACCTTGACCGAGGCAAGGGTAAGGTTTCGGACTAAATTGCAAATTATCGCATTTTGTTATCAAGGTAGGTTTATATGTAAGTAATACATCAATTTTAACTCCATAAATATAAATTATTGCATGCTATGGATAATGTTGGATAATGATTTGGATAATGTTGGAGAAACGATAGATACGGATAATGTGTAGCTAGGTCACATGTGTGTTTTCGAAGGTAGGACACCATGTATACAAGAGAGCTACGAGATGCTATGTGGTAGCTAGGTCACATGTGTTATACGGGATGTATACCATGTCTACAAGAGAGCTACGAGATGATAATTTCTTGAGTAGCTAGGTCACATGCGTAATACTGGGTGTATACCATGTGTACACGAGAGCTGTGGGTTTAAAATATCTAGGTCGCATGTATGTTACCGAGGGTATATCATGTAGACACGAGGGCTGTGTTATATGTAGCTAGGTCGCATGTGTGATTACGAGTGTTGGACACCATGTAGACACGAGAGTTACGAGATTTAATGGCTAGGTCACATGGGTGATATTAAGAGTTCACCATGTGTACACGAGAGCTGGATTATGTGTTGGTGGAGCTATGTGTTGAAACCACCGGGTATCGAATGTTATTCCGAAGGGTTCAACGAGAAAGCTTACTAAAAGAGATTTGTGTCACTATGTGGTGTGTAAGTGCAGGTATATTTATGAGCCAGTGAAAATGTGGGCGAGTGTATATGTGTGCATGGGTGCATGAGAACTTAGGTTTATGTAAATGATGTATTTGGTATGTATATGATATTGGTAAGGTTATGTGGTAAGTTGATATGTGATGATATGATTTTTGGTGATTAAGAGAGCTGGTAAGATGTTAATTATTTGCATATAGATTTACCAAGCTTCTTAAAGCTTACTCCTTTCTCTTTTTCCTTGTTCTATAGATTAGTCAAGCCAGCTCGGAAGTCGAGAAGCATCGGAGGATCACCCACACTATCCACAACGTTCTTTTGGTATTGTAATATGTACTCTTTTGGGCTATGGCATGTATAGGGACTTAGTGGTGTTGTAAATGTCGTGTTGGTTTGGCTATATTGTGGTAATTGTCTTTTGATAAGTCATTTTTGTAATTATGGCCATGTAACTTGGCCAATAATGATATTGGTCTATTTATGGATCTTTATGAGGTAATTCATGGAATGCTTAGTGTGTTTGTCTGTGGTTAAGTTGAAATGGAGGATGGATGGTTAAATGAGATCATTTAGATACCTAAAAATGTGAATAGTATGTGGTTTCGAAAATGGTAAAGTTTGTATGTGTTTGGGGCAAAGGATGGCTTGGAAAATAGCCTAACTTAGGGCCACACAGCCAGCCACCATGGCCATGTGTGTAGGTTCGAAATGAAAAACAATTTTCCAATAATTTAACACGAGTAAGGGACACGGGCGTGTGTGACCACACAGCCTGCCCACACGGGCGTGTCCCTGTCTCACACGGGCATGTACCCTGTTTTTGACCTAAATTTCTAAAATTTTTCTAAGTTTTTGATTTGCTCCCGGACCACTCCCAAATTATGTTTTGGGCCCCGTAGGCCTATTTTAAAGATTGTATGATATATTATGAAAAAGTTTTAATTTGGAACAAAATTTTATGGCTCGATTTTGTATGATTGGTTGTGTTATCGTCCAGTAACACCTCGTACTCAGTTTCGGCATCGAACCCGGGTAAGGGGTGTTACAGTCAAATTTTAAAATTTAATCCCTACACTTAAAAAAATTAAAAATTAAATCCTCATATTTTTAATTAAAAATCTGAATCTAATCATTAAAATCATAAATATTTTTATTAAATTTTTCTTTGACATAGTCAACTTGGAATTTTAATTGATAAATTTTAATAAAAATACTTACAATTTTCATATAAAAAATTCTAACAATCCTCATGAATAAGTAGAAAGTAAACATATTAAATTGAAAAATTTTGACAAATAAAGACCATAATGATTGGGATTTTGAATTTGAGAAAGTAAAAGGATTACATTTTTAACTTTGTAAAGAGAACAAACCTCAAATTCCTTAAAAGTCCATAAACTAACATCACATTTTAACTAAAACAAAAACACTCTTATAATAATATTTATTACTTTTATAAAAAGAAATAAAATTTTAATATTTTCACAACTGAATTGATATCTAGTTAATTCGTAACACCAACTCAACCTTGAAATTTTTTTTGAAGCTATTATTCGATTGGGCTTTATTCAAATAAAAACCATAATTAAAATACAGGCTAAAAACCAAACTAAACAAAAGCAACCTAAAGGCCCAAACTAAGATTTTGGCCCGAAAATGAATGTTAAACGTCAAAATTAGAATACCCTAAAAACTGAAATTAAAATGCCACTTCTTGACCCAATCAGAAAAATCTGCTGTCTATTCCTTCATTTCATCTATCATTTCCATAAAGACAGTTTCAGATTTCCAAGGAAAGCACTGTGCTCCGTGACTATTGATCTTCTACCTTTAGTCTTTCCTTTTCCTCTCCGTTCTTTCCTGTTCTCAAATTGATTCTCGCCTTTTCTTCTTCAACATTTTTAAGGTTCACTTTCCAGAGGTTTCATCTCCATCCCCGATCGAATTCCGCTTCAGTAATATCCCGTCCGGTGTGCTCATGAGCCAGGTATGTATTTCTGTCCGTTTTTAACCCTTTAGACGCCAGATAATGTGCTGCTTCGTTTTCTTTTTGTCTTGCATGCTAGAACTAACAGTCATAGAAGGCTACTATCTGTTCTTTAATGTTAAAGATATAAGGTCCTATTACTGGTTTGTCTCTTTTTGGATTTTTGATTTTCTTAATTACAGTCAAGGAATCCCCTTCAATAATAACGTTAGATAATCCCAACCCTTTACCCATATTAACTGCCTGTAATCAGGCTCTGGCTTCAGCTGCAAAACTAGAATGGATGTTTCTATGAACTGTTATTTTGGAGGCCTTAACTTCTCGTCTATAATCTCTGACTATTATTCCCGAGCATGAATTATTTTGCTTTTTGTTAAAAGCAGTATCGAAATTTATTTTAAAGAAACCTTGTTTCAGAGGTCCGCATGACTCAGTTTTCAGACTCGAGGCTAGGTGAGTTCTATTAATATCTTTTAGGTCCCTTATATACTTCAAAATGAAATTCACAGTTTCTGCTCCAGATTTCTTATGACTTTTATGGACCCACTAATTCCTAGCAGACCAGATAGCCCAGATAGCACGTACAAATATTCGACTTGCATTGGTTGTACTGTTCAACAAGATCCAGGTAAACCATTCTGTAACACCTCTTACTCGTATTCGACGCCGGAATAGGGTACGAGGCATTACCGGAACACATACACTTGTAAACGTATTAAACCGAGTCATAAAATTTCATCCAAATTAAAACTTTTCATATTTTTATCTTTGAGTCCCTAAATAGGGCCTACGAGGCCCAATACATACTTTAGAAGTGGTCCGGGACTAAACCGAGAATTTTTTAAAGCACTGAAAAATTTCTTAAAAAAATAAAACAGGGGCACACGCCCTGGGCACATGGCCGTGTGGCCACAAGTAAGGCTATTTACCAAGCCCTTTGCCACCCCAAAACAATTATACACTTATACAAATTTATCATCACACAACATGGTATTATTAAGCATTCAAACATCCATACTAAGACATCCACATACCATTTACAAACCACATTCATCATGCATAATCACACACACACTTAACCATTCTCATCATGCAACTTACACAACCAATCACATTTACCATTCATAATTATCACACATTTACTCATCCAACACATGCAGGCATACACATCCTTGAAATGCATCATCGTGGACTTATAACATAACAATTATTAGCCACATTAAACAGCCTTATACAATAATAACCTTCAAATAACATAGGCCAACATTCTAGGCCAACTCATAATAACATATACACATATAATCAAATCCCTATACATGTCATAGACTTAAAAATACTTTAAAATCATTGATGCAATACCAATCAATAACTTGTTAGTGTGATAGAATCTCCAACGACCTCCAACTCGAGCTAGCATCTGTGACACTATAGGAAAATAGAAAGGAATGGGATAAGCATTATAGCTTAGTACGTAGGTATGTAAATAATAAGTAATTTATTAACATGCTCTTATAAATCTTTATAATATGTTCTCAAGATAATACAATCATAATTACACAAAGTTCTACTATTCACTTATATTCATATCAAGTTGTCTATGCGAGTCATAGTCACTAAATTATTTATATCTGGAGCTATGAAACTCCAAATTGAGATCTTCTAATTTTCCCTGAAACTAAACTCACATATCTTCTTACCATAAAATTTTTATAATTTTTGGTTTATCCAATAAGTAAAGTTTATTCTTTAAACTTACCCTTTTTTTACTGTCTGACAGTTCCGACCCCTCTTCACTATAATTATCTCCTCGTATAGGATTTTGATGATGTTCTCTTGAAAATAGACTCAATAAGGATTTTAAGAATATAAATTATAACCCAAAATTATTTTTTTTACAATTTTTAATGATTTTCCCAAGTCGGAACAGGGGATTCCAAAATCATTCTAACCCTATCTCACTAAAATTAAAATATCTCATAATATGAAATTCTTTTGCTTACACTGTTTCTTTTATATGAAAATAGACTCAATAAGCTTTTATTTCATATCTTATTCAAACTCTAATTCGGTTTCCACCATTTTTGGTGATTTTTCAAATTCACACAACTGCTGCTGTCCAAAACTATTTTATTTCTAAATTTCACTCTTCCATGTTTTCTCTATTGTAAAAAATTTTCTTTGTAACACTTGCTCCATATCAACCTTACCAAAGTTCGATCATATATTGAGCACATTTCTCATAAGTTTACACACACATACCTGCACTTATTCATCACATAGTCATATTCGTTTACACTTAATCATTTCCCGTTGAACACATCGGAATAATAATGGATACCCGATGGCCTGCACGTAGTACCACCCTTGTAGCCAAAGCTACCTTCTTCACAAAGTGGCCTTCACAATATTTTCTCAAAGTGGCCTTCACATAGTACCACACTTGAGTCACTAGTGACATGTCACTTGTATCCTATTTTATTCCTAATGTTCAACCGGGAAATTTCTCACTTTTCGATACTTGTCAATTTCATTCAATATTCAGCCACATTTCATAAAACATAATAAAATATGTTAATGTAAGTAAAAATGACGCATTATTTACATACAAACTTCCCTCGATAGCACAATCGGTGAAAAGGACTTATTTGTCATATTCTTTGTTTTTCCTCCGTTTTAAGTCTGAATCTCGTTTTCCTTGATCTATAACAACACATTTAACTTATTTATTCATCATGCTACTCAAATTAGCCTAAATTCACATTTTGGCAAAATTTACATTTTTGCCCCTGAACTTTATCATATTTACACTTTTTCCCCTAGGCCCGAAAAATTATTTTCATTCAATTTCTTTGCATTTTAGGCCTAGCCGAACCATTTTCATAACTACAGTAACCCACATTTTGCATTTATTCACACTTTTGCGCACATTTTACAACTTTTTACAAACTAGTCCTTTTATGCAATTTCATTGAAAATCACTTAGTAAAAGTCATTTATTACACACCGAACACTCATATTCTACCATTAGACATCAAAACACAAACATTTCACATAGGGTAAATTTTCAAATCTCAACCCTAACTCAAATAAATGGTAGAAATAGAGAGTTCATGTTACAAGGATTTCAAAAACGTAAAGAGCATTAAAAACGGGGTAAAGACAGACTTACTATGAAGCTTGGCAGCTTGAAAACCCTAGCCATGGCTCCCCCTTACTACATTCGACCATGAAAAAGATGGACAAGGTCTTTTTGGCTTTTATTTTGTCTTTTAGTCCATTTAATTTCCAAATTACCAAGATGCCCTTTTTACTCTTCTTTAAAATTTTACCCTTCTATGTCCATTTTTGTCCATTATGACATAAAATGGTCTAATTACTATATAAGGACCTCTAATTTAAAAACCATTCCAATCAAGTACCTTTATGAACTAAAACGCACATTTTTCATCTATTTCAATTTTGTCCTAAATATTAAATTGGATACCCAAACAATAAAATTCCGTAACGAAAATTTCACACAATCGTTCAATCACACAATAAACATTAAATCTTAATCGAAATGAATTTTTCCTACTATGAATTTGTGGTTTCGAAACCACTATTCCGTTTAGGCCCTAAATCGGGTTGTTACACATTCCATATACTCTACCTAAGATATATTGACCAGGTAAACTCTAATTTATCCCACGTTTCCTTTGTGACAGTAAAACCACGTAATATATGCTCCTTGGTTTCCAGCCCTTGCTTGCATCTCTGACACATAGCTTCATTAGTTAATCGCTTAGTTCTTAGGTTTACTAGGGTAGAGAGATAATTTAAAGTGGCTCTCCAAGCTGTAATAGTAATTTTTGAAGGGAGGTCATTATTCCAAAGTTTCTTGTAAAATTTAGTAGTCCCACTTTGGTTGTGATTATTATTGTGAGCATTACCTTGTAAAAAAATTTTGTATCCGCTACGCACCGTATATTCACCCGATGCCTCCTCTCTCCAACTTAGAAAATCTTCATGAGGGAGATTAGCCAATGGGATTGTCAATATCTTTTGAGCAACATCTTCAGAGAAGGTATTTGAAATCAACTCAGATCACCATGTTCTATTATTATTGTCAATAAGGTCTTCAACCTTTGTGACATTTTCTCTACTAACTATTTTCTTTATCAATAGGCCATCTATTTTTGGAACCCATACATCTTCTTCAATTCTGATACTACAATAGTTGCTTACCCTCTAGCTCAGACCTGACAACAAGAGGCCTTTTGCAACCTATATACTTTTCCAAGCATATGATTGGTAAGTTCCCTAATTCCGAACTCAAGAAATCAGAATTTGGATGGTACTTGGCTTTTAACGTTCTCGCTAAAAAAGACTTAGGGTTTTCAATTAGTCTCCACCCTTGCTTTGTGAGGAGTGCCAAATTAAATTTTGCTAAGTTTCGATAACCAAGCCCACCCTATTCTTTTAATCTGCATAATTTACTCTATGGGCTCCAATGGATTCTGCGCCTACCTTGGCCCTTTTGCCACCAAAAATTTGCCATAATTTGTTCCATCGCAATACATATTGATAGCGGTAACAAGAACCATGCCATTGTGTATGTTGGAATTGCTTGTAGCACAGCTTTGATGAACACCTCCTTTCCTTCTTGTGATAATAGATGGGTGCTCCAACTATCAATTTTCATCTTAATGTGATCCTTTAAGTGTTGGAAAGCCATACATTTTTTCCTGCCCACCATGCTAGGCAAACCTAAATAATTTTTAGAATTATTGGACCTTTTGACTCCCAACCGATTTGAAATGTTGACCCAAACTGTTTCCGTTGTATTTGAACTAAAAAATACAATCAATTTTCCATAATTGATGCATTGACCGGAACACTCTTCATACTCTTTCAGAACTTGTTCAAACGTCACTATTCCAGTCTCAGTCGTTTCGCCAAACAGAATACAGTCATCAGTAAATAAAAGATGAGATATCTAAGGTCCTCGTCTACTTGCTTTAACCCCTGTAACACCCTAAGACCCTCATCCGTCACCGGAATAAGGTCACAAGGTATTAACTAATCAACAAAGTTTCTAGATGTTCATAGATTCAAACCAATCATAGTTTCAAATGTACAACAAATATCAAATAGTAATTTACTTTAATATTGCTCATATTCGAATATACCATCTTCCTAATATATAAAATTCTTTGATTCCTAAAAGAGCACTTATCAAACTTCAAGGA
The DNA here is from genome assembly GCA_020496765.1 of Gossypium stocksii. Lineage (NCBI taxonomy): Eukaryota > Viridiplantae > Streptophyta > Magnoliopsida > Malvales > Malvaceae > Gossypium > Gossypium stocksii. Next base: position 42,274,619 of record CM035623.1, read on the forward strand.
TAACTAATTATCAATGACATGACCGAATCACTTAGTAGCAAATTTAAACTACTATCAAGTCATAAAACACATTAATCAATATTGAATACTTATGCTATTTCATTCAACTTTATAAAAATATCATAACTTCCTTTACCTATTTAACCATATGACATAAATACCAAAATATCAATTCACATAACTTCATTAAACCATGCATTCCTATCTAGGAACTAAGCAAGCCATTTTCGCATGGCTAGAATATTTACCAATCAAAATATAATTCGATTCAAAAGAGAGAGTTTAGCCTATACATGCCATCTTTTTCGAAATAAACTATCAAAAGTACCAAAAACAACGACGATAGTGTAGATGACTTGAGCTTGAATCCCCGAGCCCGTAGCTTCAAAACGAGATCTATAAAACAAAGAACAAAGGCACTCAAAGTAAGCTAATTAGCTTAGTCAGTCTTAAGTAATTAAACAACCACATTAATAACGTATCATTTCATAATCTTTATTGTATAAAACTTATCTAATGCGAATTTCCAAGATCATGTATATTTTGATACACTTATTCAAATATACACATTCAACATGGAAATATCATTACCACCTCGCCTTTGATCACAGAAACAGAATTTCATTTCAATTATCATTCAACCAATTACACAAATCCCATTTAACTTGTGTATTTTCTCATACCTTGATTTGCCGAAAACCATATCACATTCGTATACTTGTTCAAATTTAAAGAAGTACAACTTGTTCAATTCCAATCGGTTACTCAACCTTCATTCCAACACATTCTATCATGCTTTCAAATCTCAAAATAAAGAAAAACACATACGTACCTTGTTACTAGCAAAATAAATTCGTAGCTCACCAAGCTTTTCCATGCATGTTAACCTTAGTAAGAATTCATAAATCTAAGGTCTCGGCTTATAACCCAGCATATAATTCACCAAATATCTCATTGTTTCTTTCTTTCACCGGCTTAATGCCTGCTAGGCTTAGAGCCCGAAATTCAGCACCGGCACGTGGCCTGCTGGACTTTGAGTCCGAAATTGCTTCACCAGCATTACGCCTGCTAGGCTCAAGGCCCGATATCATTTCACTGGCATATTGCCTGCTAGGCTCAAGGCCCGATTCATTTCACCGGCATATTGCCGGCTAGGCTCAAGGCCCGATTTCATTTATAATTCAAAGATGAACCTCGCTAAATCAAAACCACATTCACATTACATACTTAAGCAATTCACACAAGTTAAACACCTTATTCAACTTCGACTTCATTCAAAAATAAACACATATTAGCTATCACACCTTTGCTTCTTGATTTATCATTCGGCTGAATAACAAAATATTTACTACATATCTACCATTTTATGGATATAACTTACGGCAATATAATCATATAATTTAGCTTATTTCACTTTCATGTATACCTCTCGGCATTATGCATGTATTTATGTATACTAACAGGAAATGTAAATTTCTACTAACATATCGTAACTTATTCACAGATAACTTATGTTTAATACTTAAAACTTACTTGGGATGTTATCGACTTAGCACGGATCGGCTATTCGATTACTTTCTCTTTCCCCCTATCCGAAGTTGGTGTCCTTCATTCTTGAGCTAGATTAAAACGAGTAAACTAGTTTAATCACTTTACCAATTCGTCTTAATCGAATGCTAATAATCTCAATTAAATAGAACATACGGCACTTCCACTTTTAGCTGAATAAACACATAATCATTTTCTACTATTACGTATATTCGGCACTTTGACATCTACTTAACACTAATGCCTCAAGCCACATATCTCTTGAATTTAACAAAACAATTTTCCTTTCCTATATTTACATATACGGCAATCCATATAATACATACTATAAATTTTAACTATGCATTTCAAATTTTATACACCAATAAATACATTTGGATAACTTCATTTCAATTTACTTTATTTCATGCCAAAGTTTTCATTCACACAATCAAGCTAAATTATTTCAGATTCGGTCATCTATAATAACAACCATTTATTCTCATGTGGCTCATACCCATATTCGGCCATTGCAAAAATTCTATCACAAAGCACACTAATCACTTTAGCAAATTTTCAATTACTAAGTAAGTCACATATATCATTTCTCATTACGCACATATACAATAATTATCAACAATTCACACACCTTAGCCATGGCCGAATACTCATATAAGTCTTAAATCATCTTTAACACATTTAACAAGCTTCCAATTCAATTTAACTATGTAATAACATCAATTAAGCATCCCACACTAATTCTTTGTACAAAAGAGCATAGCTGAATACTACATAAATGAACATTAAACAATTCCACAATACATTCGGTACTTTGCTCAAAATTCCTCAATTTTACCCAATGGCCGAACCTCATTTATTCATTAATACCATATATATATTTATAATCATCAAAATCAACAACTCCACGACTCATATACAATCATTCAAGCCTTTTCTCATCTCTATGTTCGGCTCTTACTCACACAAGCATGTTAATCGATTTTCCCTTTACCATCTAATACACATACATGCTCATTTAACTAGCTTAAACTTAATTTATAATTATCCAAGTCACTTAAAACATCCAACATCCAATTTTTATGCTATAGCCGAATGCTATTTGTAAGCAATTGAGCCATACCCAAATTCTATTTCACAATTTAACTTATAAACTTACAATTTCATAAATTTTAACATCAAAAGATCCATCTAACACTCACTTATCAACTTCTAGTGTCACAATTCAAAATTCATCGTTTTTCTATCAAAATTTCTGAATTTGTGACCTCTCATCTGATACCAAGCATGAAACTAACACCAAATCAAGGAATACATTTGTAAATTTAAGATAAAATTAGCAAGAAGCTCAAGAACATCAAAACACAATCAAATTGACAATTTGAGGCCATGACCGAATGCATGTTTCATAAAGATAATCAAAAATCATGTGTGGGTTTAATCAATAGCTTTATAAGCAACTTAAATTCACCAAAATTACTAAGAAATCACATGGAAACATACCTTAATCAAGCCTAAGATGACCGAATGCCTAGCTTGAATTCTTTCTTTTCTCTGCCTTAGTTTCGGCAATGGAAGAAGAAAAAGATGAATAACTTTGTTTTTATCACCATTCTTATTATTTTAATACATGTTTTCATAATATAAACTATTAAATATTATTTACTAATATAATATACACATAATGCCAAATTTCTTTCATTATTACCGTCCACTATAGGTTAAAAGTGGACTATTTGGCATGCAAATCCTCTATGATGCTATCCATATACAATTTGGCCACTTCAACTTTTACCTACCACATTTTTATGGTTTATCAATTGAGTCCTTTTTAATAATTTGACATCCAAATAACAAAATTAAAGCACCAAATTTTCACACATAGCAATTCACATAATAAAACATAGAAAATAATATTTTAAAAAAATTTTGACTCGGTTTAGTGGTTCCAAAACCACTTTTCCAATTAGGGTCAATTTAAGGCTGTCACAACCCCTTTTAGTCTACCGTCCTCAAATGCAAGCCTAAGTAATGTAGAAAGGCCTTCACTACATATAAGGAATAACAAAAGACTTAGAGGATCACCTTGGCGCAACCCTCTCTCTGGAATAAAAGCCATCCTTGGAGTTTAATTTAAGACAACCGAATACGATACGGTACTAATACAATGCATACTCCTCTCAACCCATAATTCATCAAAACCCAACTTAATCATCATTTGTTTCAAAAACCCCCATTCCACCCTATCGTAAGCCTTACTCATGTTAATTTTGAGGGCCATTAGACCTTTTTTCCCCATCCTTTATTTCTCAAAGTGTGTAAAATTTCATAAGCTAGGAGAACATTATCTGATATAAGCCTTCCTGGAACGAACGCACTTTGGGCTGGGTCAATACAAAAATCAAGTACTTTTTGAAATCTATTTGCTATGGCTTTTGAAATGATCTTATAGAATACCGAACAAAGGCTAATTGGCATAAAGTCTGTAGGGTTTTTTGGGTTAACAGTTTTTGGAATTATCATAATGTTTTTGTGATTCAAAGTTTTCAGGGACTTACCTTTATTTAGAACCGCCGAGCAGAAATCATTAATCTCCTTCCCCACAATATACTAGAATTTCTAAAAGAAAATTGTTGGAAACCCATCCGGACTAGATGCTTTTGTAGGGCAATGATGTTTAGCGCTTTAATGATGTCCTCCTTATACTCTACAACTAATATCTGATTCATATCATCATCAATGCACCTTTTAACACCTGTAAGGAGGTGATTTGTATTGTCAACCCCTTTAGACTTAAAGAGTCCTAAAAAATAATCTTTAATAATAATTTTTATATCCTCATGTTCTGTTTTAAGGACACCTTCACTATTTTCCAATCCCTAAATTTTATTTATCCTGTGTCTTTGAGAAGCTTTACTGTGGAAGCAAGACGTGTTTTTATCACTGTCATGCAACCAATTATCTCTGGCCCTTGTATAATTCCTCTTTCTCCATCTTCTAGTTTAATTCCAGTTTTACGTCGATAATTTCTGTTAGCGTTTCATCATCTCTATTCATGCCATCAAGTTCAACCAATCGATCCCGAAGATTTTTTATTTTCCTATTATGTTTGCCCCTAATCATTCTCCCCTATTTCTACAACCCAACCCAAAGGTATTCTAATTTGTCCAAAGCATCTCCTGACTGCTCCTCCCATGATTTTTTAACGATGTTTGTGCAAGTAGGCTCAAGAAGCCACCAAGACTCGAATTTAAAATGGTTTCTTCCAGTATATAAATTGTTTGACTCCGTTTGGATTAAAATTAGACAATGATCAGAGAATAAATGTGGGAGGTGTTAAACCGAATAATCACTAAACAAATTTATCCACTCATTTTTAGCCACTTCCCTGTCGAGTCTTTCTCTAATATTTGTATCTTCAAAATTCCCCCTTTCCCATGTAAATTTCAGTCCCATATGGCCCAAATCAATCAAACCACACTTAGCCAAGACCTTCCTAAACTTCTCGATTTGTCTTTCATCCTTTACTACCACTCATTTCTTTTCATGAGCATACATAATCTCATTTAAGTCTCCACACACGCACCACTACCCTGGGCCTGCATTCCATAATCTTCGAAGAAGATTCCAAGATTCCTGCCTGTTTGCTTGTCTGGGGCTTCCATAAAACCCAGTAAATCTCCACTTATTTGAATTATCATCTGAAGTGATATCAGCATCAATGTGATAATCTGAGTAACTACGAACATTAATCAGATAATTCCCATTCCATGCAAGGCATAATCCTCCTCGTGTGCCCGAAGTTGAGATATCCATACCATTCTGAAAACTAAACTTTTTCTGAACCTATTCCATACGAATATGATCCAATTTTATCTCCATTAAGAAGACCAATTGGGGTTTGTAGAGTTTTAACGTGTGTTGAAACCTCCTAATAGCCCGAGAATTCCCCAGTCCCTTGACATTCCAACAGATGATCTTCATTGGTTCCGGTCAACTTGCCAATTGGTAGTCGCTGATATAATTTGTGATAATTCTGATAATTCCTTTAAGGAAACCTGTGGAGAATCAAGGTTTGCATGCTCCTCCACGTTTCCATCATTGGCCTTTACTCGTTTGACCATACTTTTAATAGTGAGATGTGAGTCACTATCCTCTAGTTTTTCATAATTAAATTTACGCTTACCCAAAATCATTTCCAGTATACTTGTATCAAAAATCTCCTTTTTATCAAGACAATGCCAGCTACTTCTCTTTTGACTTATTTGTTGGTTTGCTAGTAGGTTAATATTCTTCTCTAGAATCAGCGCTTCTATCGAGTTTTCTACCATGCCACTTGGACTCTTATTAGTCGATCTTTCACAATTGTCGGTATTTCCTGAGAAATTTGATAATCCACATTAATCTTATTCTTTTGTTGCACGTCTTCCGTTTCTAAGGCATTAGAGTTTTTATCTGGGTATCCCTTCACCGCCGTCCAATACCTCTATTTTGTAGAGTCTGTTCCTAAGTTTCCTTTACCATTTGTTTCTTCCATCCCTGTATAGTAACATTGTTTCATTGCTTTCTTTTGCAAGGATCCAAACTAGAGACTTTCTTTCCCTATTGCAAATGATTCAGCTTTGAGCGCTATTGAGTAAGATAGTTCATTTTTTGCCTTGTCTTTATCTTTCGGTGATATTTTTGTGCATTTTTTAACTCCATGACCTAACCGACCACATCCAAAACGAAACGTTGGTAGACTCTCGTACTTGAAAGGTATCCAGATTTTACTTTGTTTATTTAGTAAGACGAAAATTCCTCTTCGTAGACGTTTTTGGACACTTAAAGTAACCCTAATTCTACAAAACTCACCGTTTATCTCAAACCGAATTACACCCCCAAACGTGGATCCCACCACATGCATCAGGTCCTTCTTATCACATTCAGGAGGGCACAGCCCAATTTTAATCCAAAATGGAGAAGTAACCAATCAAATTTTATTCCGCTCCATTGACTCCATTAACCGATCAAAGACAATCAATTGTTTCCAAAAAAACCATGAGTGCCCTTCCAGAATCTGCTCTAAATCTTCCTCGTTTTCAAAGGATATTGAAAACAGGTTCTGCCCCACAATAAGAATCTCAAATTTCTTTCTTGTTTTCTAGATGCTCCTTTACTGCGCTCTCAAACTGTCTGGATTATACGATTTCTTTGTCCAAACAGTGCATATCAATGTCGGATTTTTAGATGGAATTACTAAAGAGCTTTTCACTGATAGCTGAATCAGTTCTTCTTCAAGAAGTGCTAAATCATTCTCATCTACCATACCCTCCAAGTCACCACTCGCCTTCTTCCCAACCACAGTAGCCGCTGTTTTTTTAGGAGACCTAAGAGAGCACTCTTGACTTTTAAGGTTCATTAAATTTTTTTACTACAAAGATAAAAATAATGTTCAACCTTGAAATTTGGATTATATACGTTAAGCCAAAAGAATAATGTATATATAAAATTTTAAATATGGAATCCTTTTAAATAAAGGTGACTAAAAACATAATATAATTTATAGGCATAATGCAAATATTTTAATGTATAGTTATAAAGCGAGGAAAGATATTTTTTTCAAACCAATCTGAATTGATTGTAAAACTCAATTTCTCTGATCTTTAAAATTAAAATCAATCTCATTTATCTTCCCTTCGCACAGTTATACAAATTGGGAAAAAACATAGAATTACACTGCTTGTGTTTCTCCATTCAAACATGGTGATTAGAAGCAAATATTGTATGAGTGGTGTGTGAGAACATTAAATATTTTTAATCTTCAAGGAAACAAAAAATTCCATAGCCATTTTTTCCCCATAAAAGTGTAATAGGGCAATTTAGCCTGGCATATTAAATTAAAAAAAAATTAAATAAAAGTCCAAATCTCTTAAACAGTCCGTTTACAGACCAAGACCCAAATACATCAGCGCAAGACCCAAAAAATACATGGCCCAATGGCCCAAAACCTAGACCTAGGTTCGGCCAAACAGAAGCCTAGGGTTTCTCTCGTACCGCTCCCCCACGTTCAGCCTCCAAGAGCCGTACAATCACCAGCAGACTCCGTATGCACCAGCTACCTCCGTACGCCAGCGCACAGCCCCTGTACACGCCCCATCCTTCGTACCTGTGAGCCAAGCAGAACACGACAGCAACACCAAAGACAAAAAACAACACAATAATATAGCAAATACAAAACAGAGAGGAAATTTTTTGTATTTTCCATTTTTATTTTCGAATCGGCTATAAAAGAAGCCAAAGAAACATTGTAATTTCTTCTTACAATTTCTAATAGAAAATCACACAAAACATAGGTATTACAAAATTTTTTGCAGTCTACTTATTTCAAACATATCATTCATATATCTAGATACAGAAAGTTTAGAAAAATTTTACCTTCGTTGCGATATTCGGCACTCGAATACGAATAGTTTTTGTCGTTTTCTTTCGGTTTCAAAGTGGTTTTGAACATTTAGGGCTTAGATCTAGGGTTGGGGAACATTTTAGGTTGAAAATCGACCCTTTATCATGCGCCGACCACCGTGTACGGCGGCGGTAGCATGCGGAGGCTGGGCAGAAGGTTCATGGTCGGCTGAATGGTGGAGAGGGTAGCTTAGGTTTTTGTTTTGATTTTTTTTAATGGCTAGGTGCTTCATTTTAGGTTTATTTTTGTTTTTATAAAGAGCATTAGATGACGTCGTTTTAGGCCAACTTCAATGGCCTCAAAACGGCACCGTATAGGCCTCGACCCGATGACTCGACCCATGCATGGCTGAGATCCGCGCATTTGGGTCTTTGAAGTTTATTTGCGCGTTTAGTCCCTCTCGTTCGCGCTAGTATTCGATTGGGCCCCCTGTGTATTTTTTTTAATTTCCCCTTTTGATTTGCGCGTTACTGCAATTTAATCCGCGCCTAAACGCGGCGTTTTGGGAGCTGGATTATTTCCAACTTCAGCCCCTGTTCTTTGCGCGCGCATTTCATTTGGGTCCTCTTGTTGTTTTTAATGCTTAGTTTTTAGATTCTAAATTTTGTTTTAATTTCAATTTAGTCCTCAACTTGTTTTAGTTTATTTCTTTACTTACTTCTCTGTTTACTTATTATTATTATTATTATTATTATTATTATTATTATTATTATTATTATTATTATTATTATTATTTTTTAACCTTTTTCTTGTTTTATCTATTTTAACCTTTTATTTTCTATTTATTTAAACTTTATATATGTATCACTTATATTGTATTTACATATTATATATTAAATACCTTTTATATTGTTTACCTTAAAAAACTTTTACATGTTACTCATTTCAAATGTATATATATTTCAAGTTTCACATATTTTCATTTAGATGCTCTGTTTTAAAATATATTTGGCCCATTTTAACATTTTCTAATAATTATTTGTATATATACACATTTTACATAAAATTATTTTATATAAATATTTAGCTTTTACATCATTTCATGTAGGTATTTTATTTTAAACTTATCTATGTATGTATATTTCCTCGTAAATATAGTTATATATATATAGCTCGCTTTAAAAAATTTATTATATTTTTAGCTATTTCCAAACTTTTGTGTATTATTTATTTTAATTTCCAATTGCAAAATATTTGTTTCAAACTCGTTTATGTAACGCCCCCACGCCCGAGACCATCGCCGGAGTCGAGCTTGAGGTGTTACTGAACATAATTTTCCATTTTAAGAACTTTGAAACATTTAATTCTGCATTCACAGCATACTGTTTACCTGTGTTACGGTTACAAAAAAAATCATATCTCAAGTTACAAAACTTAAAATCAAGATTTGTAAATTTTCCCTAAAACTAGACTCATATATCTATATACTAATTTTTTTCTAGAATTTTTGGTCAGGCCAATTAGTACGGTTTATTAGTTAAAGTTACCCCTGTTTTAGGACTCGACTGCACTGACCTCTGCTTACTACGAACCACTTTTCTCTCTCTAAAAAATTCATATGACTATTCCATTTGTTTCTATTAAAACTAAACTCAATAAGGATTTTGAACATATAAAGCATACCTCCTAATTATTTTTGTACAATTTATGGTGAATTCCCAAAGTTGGAACAGGGGATCCAGAAATCGCTCTAGCTTTGTCTCACTAAAACCCTAATATCTCATCACATATAACTCCTTTACCTGTTTCGCTTCTTCCATATGAAAGTAGACACAATAAGATTTAATTCCATATTTAATTAATCACCTAATTCAGTTTCTACTATTTTTAGTGATTTTTCAAACTCACGTCATTGTTACAGTAATGTTCTGTTTTATGGCACATTTCATCTTTTTATGAATTTTCATGAACTACATAACATATTAGTCTCACATAGCATCCAACATTATCTAGGCTAGCCATTCCAATGACTAATCATTACCAAACATTTTCTTAACCAAACCACAACCATATCATAAGATTATTTACACAAAATAAGAACATTGCTATACATGCCATACTTAAGTTATACAAGCCATTTTACCAAAACGTCCTTCGGATAGTGTGATCGAGCCATCGACCTATCTCGATTCCTGAGCTAGCTTGTCCAACACTACAATGAATGGAAAAGAGGGAGTAAGCATAAATGCTTAGTAAGTCCATATGCAAATAACGAGTAACATAACAAAGCAATTATACCAAACAGCAATAGCATGTTATCACCAAGACATATTCCACATTTCTAGCCATCGTGTATCAAGTTTCAACCCGAGGGTTAAGTACATACCTGTCCAAAGTGTGCCTTTCGCGACACTTACCAAAATATCATTTTCATCTCAAGCATTCTTCCATTTCGCTAAAATTTTACCCGTTGAACACATCGGAATATAACTCGGATACATGGATAATTTGCACATAAGTGCCACATATGTAATCAAGCGACCATGTAACCTGTCCATAAGCGAACTCAGACTCAACTCAACAAGCTCGGATGCCTAGTTACATCTCACAAACTCGGACTCAACTCAACGAGTTCGGACATTCGCATCCATAAGTGAACTCGGACTCAACTCAACGAGTTCGGATGCCCAACCATCCTAGTGACATGTCACTTGTATCCTAATCTATTCCCAAGGTTCAAACGGGATTTTCCTCAATCACACATTTCCCAGTCGTTCTCCTCAGAATATCGGAACCAATACGTTGCTTGCATCTCATACTTATCAATTTAATCACATACTTTTCATACCAATACATAATATTTCACAAAGCATAATAATCATAATAACAAGTATCATATCATATAAATAGCATTAAATCACTTACAATAGCAATTATGTTACATTACTTACACATGAACTTACCTCGGTACAAAATATAGCAATTTTGCAATTTAGTCCACAATCTTTTCTTTTCCTCGATCAAGGTTGATTCCACGTCTTTCTTGATCTAAAATAACACATTTATCTTATTTAATACTCACATTTATCAAAATAGTCCTAAATTCAAATTTTGGCAAAATTACAATTTTGCCCCTAAACTTTTACATATTTACACTTTTGCCTCAAAGCTCAGAATTTAAATTTTATTTCAAATTCTTATGTTTTAGGACATGTTGATTATTTATTTGCTATTAGCAAGCTCAAATTCCCACTATAACACATACTTATGAACAATATGTACTTTTACCGATTAAGCCGTTTTGTTCGTTTTTACTTAAAATCGAGTAGCACAAGTTGTCTAACATAATTTAAAACCTCATATTCTATCATAAAACATCAAAATACACAAATTTCACCTATGGTTATTTTTCTAAATATGAACCCTAACTCAAAATATTGCTATCATAAGCTATACCGAGCTACCGGGATCTCAAAAACGTAAAAATCATTAAAAACGGGGCTTGGAATCACTTACTATGGAGCTTGGAAGCTTGAAACAAACCCTAGCTATGGAGAACCCTTGAAATTTTGTGGTAATGAAGAAGATGATCAATTTGTGTTATTTTTCCCTTTTTATTTCATGTTAATATCCAAATGACCAAAATGCCCCTCCTTCCTAAACTTTCAAAAAATCCATCCATGTCCAAATTTTGTCCATGAACTTAAAATTGGCCAAATTACTATTTAAGACCTCCTAATTAATATTTCAAAGTAATTTCATACTAGAAACTTCTAGAATGCAAGTTTTGCAGCTTATTCGATTTAGTCCCTAATTTTAAATTAAGCACTTTATGCATAGAACTTCTTCACGAAATTTTCACACAATCATGCAATCATATCATAAACCTCAAAATAATTATAAAATAATTATTTCTACCTCAGATTTGTGGTCACGAAACCACTATTCCGATTAGGCCCTAATTCGGGGTATTACAGTTTATGTAGTATTAGGTTCTTTTATTTGTTTTGAACTTCGTTTGAAATTGTTTTCAATTCTTAAAACTTTGAATATCATTGTTAACATTTGCATAATTTGGACGTGAGACTATCACTAAGGTGTATTCCTTAATTTGTTCTTTCGTATGGACTTATTCGTTTGTATGCCATCATTGCCATGTATTTTATGCTTGATCCTATGCTTGTGTTTCTTGTCATTGTATTGTGATTCAAACTCTAACATATTTGAGCCTTTACTAGATGCATCTTTTTTAGCCCTAGCAAATCGAATAAATTCATTTCTAACCAACTTTTTAATCACTTATTCGATAATTTCTCGAAAAATAAGGCAACATTTCGTGTTTAGAAATTCAAGGACTCGTGCCCTAATGTGCTAGGTTTCGATTTTTCATTTGACCAAATAACCGAATATTCTTTCTAGATTTCACTCGTGTTCTCTAATTTTTAGAATAAGGCAATGTTCTTTGTTCGGAAAGCCGAGAAATAGTGCCTCACGTGTTGGGTTTCATTTTTTGGCTGGACCGAATAAGTGAACACCCTTTCGTAATTTTCAAATGTATAAGTTTTTAGAAGTCAAGATTTGATCGTGATTTCGAGGTTTTAAAGGATAGTGTCCTAACGTGATGGATGTGACACTGTATTCCTTTGAAACAAGAGAATCTGGCCGTCCAATTTAAGTCGTTCAAATGCTTTAAAAGAAATCGTATTTCAAAACTTTCTTGACATAAGGACATTTTTAATCAATTTGGTACCAATTTTGGGCGTTACGAGGGTGCTAACCCTTCCTCGTACGTAATCAACTCCCGAACCCATTTTCTCAAGTTTCGAAGACCAAATTAATTATTTTAATAAATCAAAATGTTTTATTAAAATAATTTAAGGTGATCCGATCGCACCTCGAAAAAGGTCGGTGGCGACTCCACTTTTGAATTTTAAAGTCGATCCCTGTTTTTTAAAATCAAGAAAAAAAAGGTTTCGACAGCTTGGCGACTCCACTGGGGACACTAAGAGAGTCAGGCCGTAAATTGATTTTGTCTTTACGTTGAAAATTGAAAAAACCAATTTGAAAAACTCATCATTTCTTTGTCGCATTTTTTTGTGTTATTGTTGCAGTTTGAGCTTCGTAGAAAATTTTTAGCATTGCATTGCATGACCATTGTGGTCACACCTTTAAGTGGGAGTAAGAAGCTACGCCTTCGTGAGGTTTTCACCTCCGCATAAGCTAGTGGACCACTTCCGGAATACATCCGTACCTATGTGCTTCGTGAGGTTTTCACCTCTGCATGGCCATAGGGAAATGTATTCCCCTAAACTAAACTCGATCCATATGAGCCTATAATGGGTGAGGATTGAGGAATCTGTTGGTTCAGGTACCCTTTTTTTTAGAACTAAGCCTCATATAGTGAAACCTAGGAGCCTACCCTAGGTAGAATCGTACCCAAACCCTAGTGGTTACCCTCTTAGGTGTTCTATGTTGTTTATTTCTCCTGTACTAACGTGTTTTCTTTTGATTGCATTGCATTGCATCATCATAGAAAGGAGGTGTTAATTTAAATTCGATTACTAAATAGAAAAGTTTGTCATAAGAAAATGAATTTCTTGATAAAGTGGAATATAATGTGGTCGTCCAAATATGGTCCAAGTGGACACAATAAGAGCAGTCTGTGGAGGAATTCGATATTATTTCTTAGCTCTAGGATTGAAGTTGAGAAAGATGATTCAGGAGCCATCAATTTTCTTAAAGAAGCTAATGAGTCTCACAAGGATGAGTAAGCAATGGTCACGACCCGGATCAAGCCAAAAGGAGTTAGTGAAGACAACTATTGGAAGTTTGCGAGATTTGGCCATAGCATCCAGATATGAAGAAGAGGAACGGTGTTTCCATCTGGACTATGAGGGCAAAGCCACATATGTAATTCGTTTTATGTAAAGAAATTTATTTTCTAGAGAAGTTCTTCTAATGGGATTGAATTCAAAGTTAACGCCTCTCTTTCTTGCATTCATTTCATGCATTGGCATTTATGCATTTGCATTGCGTCATTTGCATTACATTATTTGCATTGTATAGTTGTATTAGATTCTCGCAATAAGACTCTAATTAGGTAAAATTATTTCAGTTAATTTGGAAATCGTCAAAAGTCTACCAACTAAGCATCGTTACGGTACTCACGCAGGAACAAAAACCATGGACCAAAGGTTAGAGAGATTAGAGCAAAGGCAAATACAGATGCAAGAACAATTGGCCAAAATTCAACGGGATATGCGAGATCAAATGAATACAATGAGCCAGTTAATCCAGTTACTAGCCGGAGGGCTTGAAAAGAGGAAAAGCCCAGTAGTCAACAATGCGGATGATAAGGAAGACTTTATCTATCCCTCAGGTTGCCCTCCAATAAGCTTTTCGGCCCAACCAAACGTGTACCCGCAAGGGGCACCCGTCATTATCAAGCCCCAATATCAGATTGATACGTCGGTATTGTCGAATTTCCCGAGGGGTTCAAGTGTTAACCCAGAGGATGATCGAGTCAATCCTGTTGTTCTTGGCTCAATAGAAATAAAGAGAAGGGGAGAGTGGACTACAAAGGCCCCAAGAAAGAAGGAAAGGGAAGTGAACAATACAAATAGGTATAACAAGGGACAATCGAAGTCGTTTATAGTGAGCCAGCCGAAGATGGCAACTACTAGCCATCAGATCTCCCCAAGGCAAGAGCCCAATCCAAGACCGAACTCAGAAAAACCTCAGTTCTCGCCCATCCCAATCACGTATAGGAAGTTGTACCAAGTGTTGTTTGACGCACATATTGTAGCCCATTTTTACCTAAAACCAATACAACCCCCATACCCCAAATGGTACGACTCAAATGCTCAATGTGAGTACCACGTAGAGATCACAGGATATTCAATAGAAAATTGCATTGCTTTCAAGAAGCTGGTTGAAAGATTCATCAAAATTGGAGTCATAAAATTCAATGATTCCTCTGAAGAAGAAAATCCATTACCCAACCATTCTATTATGAGTACTATGATGAGCAGGGGCATGGGATCCAAGAGTACATCAAGTTTGGGGCTTTAGCGCAAGACGTGATACTGGGGAATTTGAACATTAATGACCCATTTGAAGAGGGAACCAAGGACTCAGAGGTTTCCAAACCCTCATGTACTGGGGAGTGTTTTGAACAATAGGATTGTGGAAGAGATGTGTACTTTTTTAAGCCAATCTAGAGTAATATTCAAAAAACGCTTGTTGCTTTCAGCCTAGAAGCAATAAGAGTCCTTTTGTAAAATAGGCTTGTGTTTAAAATCTTTATTTCAATGAAATGCATTTCGTTTAAGTAAATATTCTTTTATTCTTCCCATTTATAAATTTTTTGGACTTTCATTCAAATATTCTTTCATTTTTCATCATACCATACTAATAATTATCCCTAAAATCATTTATTCTCTGGAATTTGCCTTCGTACCTACAATAGGTACCCAGATATCAATGTCATGAGTGACGCTGTTACTGACTCCCTTTTGAGTAAGATATGTATTTAAAAGGATCTCAGGACTTTGAAGACGACTGAGATTGTACCTATCTTCTGATTTGTTAGGGATGGTAGAGCGAGATGAAGGATAGATCCTAACTTACAAAGGGTCAGTTGACATTACGGGCTTAGAAAAGTGATGAAGATCGAAACCTAACTCACCGCAGAAATAAGGCAAGACATTAGGGAGTGCTTTCCAAGAATTCAATGATGTTTTCCTATGATCATATTAAGAGATGCTTGGGAATATCTTAAAAGAGGTCCATAAGGGTGTATAAAGATACATGCCAATGGTTCTGCGATAGCCAAGTTAAGCAAGAGATTCGGGTACTACTATTGCGTCAGTACGTCGAAAATGCCAAATGTGAAAAATAAGACTTACATGCCTCTTCTATCTCTTCATAGATTTGTATATGTAGGGCATGGATGTTATAAGGCCAATCTCACCAACATCCGTTTATTTTCTTGGTTGTCAATTACATCACTAAGGGGGTAGGGTCGCTTCATATGCCAAAGTTACGAAGTAAACGGTTATCGAATTCAAATTCAAATCTATATCCAAATCCAAATCCAAATCCAAATCCAAATCCAAATCCAAATTCAAAATCCAAATTCAAGCTTAAAGAAAAGTGGCAGTGAAGAATATTGCACCATGTTAAAATTTACAGTCTGTTCAAAGATCAGACGCCATATCAATACAGCAAAGGCCGCCAAAAAAAATGAAGAAGAAGAAGGAAAAAAACCATTCAAAAAGACTTTTGAAAGACGACTGAGACTTGTAAAGGTTGGCATAAAGAAGCTACCAATTACCCTCTATACTTGTCAAATGACCTTCACCAGGGCAATGCCTTAGTTTGTGAAATGGATTTGATCTCGATATGATCAGTTGAATTTGGAGAGAAAATGTTAAAAGTTATCTGCCATGGTCAAATGACGCAAGCGTACAACAAAAAAGGTCCACCCTAGAGAACTTCATGATGGGACATTGAATAAGATTTCTCTCATGCAAGAGAGACTTCAAAAGAAAGTGGATGCCAAATGGGGAAAGACCTTATATGGTAAAGAAGGCCTTATATGGAAAAACATTGAAAAGGTAGACTAGGATTTGCCCAATCCTGGGAGTTCAGATTCAATCAAGAGATATTTCAAAAATTTGTGAACAAAAGGAAAAAAGAAAGAGAAAAGAAAAATGAAAAGAAGAGGCCAAGGCGAAAACCCGCAAAGGGCGCCTTGAGACTAAAGGGGGATTTGAGTTGAAAACCCAAAAAGGGCGGCTCAATTTTTGATCAAAAGTGGGGCATATGGTAGTCTTGCTATGCTTGAATTAACAATGAAGAAGTATGCTACGTCTGGGTGCATCGACAAAGTACTCTGGATCCCCTAAACACATATGGAGCTTAAAATGGTCCTCAAGAAGTTTGAACAGAGAAGCTCAGGCTGCGATATCTAGGACACCTATTTTCCATCTTATCTGAATTAGTTATCTTTGATTATTTTATTCATTTCAAAGCATACTCCAAATAAATGTCATTCTTGATTGCGTTCGTTATCTTAGCTTGCTTTGAGCTACACTCCTATTTAATTTCCTTCCTGTCCATTGTTAAGATCTTTTTCAAGCATTTTGCATTGAAATAACGATTAGTGGATTAATATTACTTTCATAAAAGGAGTTTCAAATATTACTCTGAAAGCTTCTAAATAGTACAAGAACCCGAAACAGGATTGTTGTTTAAAGAGCTCACCAAGTGTAAAGGTTAGAAATATTTGAGTTTAAAATTGAATTTATCTCTATACAGGAACCCGAAACAGGACTGTTGGTGTATAGGTGTATAGGGCTCATCCACCCATACTCCTTTTATTTATATATTTTTTTCACGGATAAAGATTGTCAACATGTTTATATTTTAAACATTGTAAACAAATATAACCTTTTTAGAATATTTTATTTTTTTATGATAATGACTACTTACATGAATTATATGAAATTAAAATATTTTAAAATAAAGGTTTAATATATCATTTGGCATTCGAGTTCGATATTTTTCTCTAATGTGGTACATATGTTATTTATGGTTCAATCCAATACTTGTATTTGAAATAATGTTATATATTCTGGTATCCAAAGGTAATAGTGTTTACATTTTAATGTTGAATTCAAGTTTTAGGGGATGATTTGATAAAATATTAATTGTTAATATTTTTAGGTTTGAATTTTCCATGATTTTATTAATAGAATAAACTTTGTGTTAATTGTGAATTTGTTTCATTTTGTGTTTAATTTGTCAAATACGATATGATGAATGTGATTTAATCCTTATCTTAAAGTTGTTTTGATGAAAGTTAATTGCTAATATTATTATTATTTAATTATGAATTTTCGTCAAATCAACTCTAAAATCTAAATTAAGCAATGAAAATTTAACTATGTTATCTTCAGATATCAAAACGTATAACTTTTGTCAAATACAAGGACCATATTGAACAAAAAAACAATACAACTGCCACATTAAAAAATAGTGCAAACTCAAGTACCCAATTATTCATTAAACCTAAAATAAAATATAAGTAAATATATATTCATGTGGTAACATAAAACAAGAGAAAGGATTGTATGAAACTGTGATTCCATATCATTCTTATCATATTTTAATAGGAGAATGAAAAATAAATTTTTCCTCCTGATCTTTAACTTTTTCCTCCTAAAAAAAATTTAATCACAGTTTCATATAGTTTCTTCTCCGTAGGACAATGGATAATTTTTGTGATGAAAGTAAGTGTGGCATGGAAGAGATATTAGGCCAAGTGAGAGGAGTAAGAGAGTAAATGTATGAGAAAAAGAGTGCTAATCACCCGAACCAAATGCTATTATATTATATTATCTTCAACCTAAAATCAATTTCGCATCTGAAATACAAATAATAATTTTTAAAAAATTAATATATGCTCCCTTAATTTGAGGTAGATAGGATGGAAATTCCAAGTACCTATTGCTGCAATAAGAATGGAATATAAAACATGCGTGGCGTCCCCTGATTCTTCATCCAAATTCTGTTTAACATATTGAAAGCTGTGTTTTGTAGAGTTTAGGGCTGCTGGAATCTAAATAGACAGTGGATACGCACTCCAATCCAATGCTAAGTTCCAGAATTGGCTACCATTTTATCTAATGGAATCAATAGTCATCATTCTTATTGTTGAACGCTTTCAAAGGAATGGGTACTTCCCTCATTTTTTTTATTCTCCTCATTCCTATTCCTTTATGAATGATGGAAATCTCTCAAATGAATAACCAGATTATATTTAAAAAGAAAACTATATGTGTTAGGAATGATAGAAAAATTAAAAGAATAAATTAATTAGAATTCGTTGGATATATTCGTCATGTTGTAGAGTGTAGAGATCTCATATTACTTATTGTGTATTGTGTGGATAGCTTTGAGCATTTGGGAGTATTGTTATTGTAGCGTTTCTCACATTCGATGTACAAATGGTATTGTTAAGTCAGTGTTCAACTTAAAATAGAGTATTGACATTGTAGGCTCATGTGTGCCCCAGCGGGTTTTCTACTTAAGTTACTTGAGCAAAAATAATTTACGAAACAAATTCATTTAGTGATCGAATTGTTATTGTAGAAATTATTGAAATTTTACTTATTACTGATATTCAAGTTTTTTAAAATTAGATCGGTGGTCGAACTGGTAGGCCACTAGTTCGCCAGTCCAACCTGTTAGATTAAATAATTTGTTAAAAATTTTAAAAAATTATAAGATCTTAAAAATTAAAAAGAAAATCAGGTTCAACCGCCTAACTCAACCAGTTTTTAGAACGATTCAACTACTCTGTACTAATTCTTAAATCAATTTGAAACTTTTTTCAAACTGACACCCCCACCGATTTGGTCCGATTCATATAACTGTTATTGAAATCATTAAAAGCATTTAGTCTATAATGTTTTTCTTTCTATAGCTTAATGAAATCTTGAAGCTGTTTTATTGCAACCGAAAATTTCTTATTATTCATTGAACCATAGAGCAATTTCACTTAATTCATCCTTCGATTGTCTCGTGCATGGTAGCGAAGGGAGTTAGTAGCAGCAGCTCTTTCCAAACCTCCATACACTCACAATTTATCCACAAAGAAATACGTTTGGTTTTTCGATTAAACTATTATAAGGGTATGTATCCATGGCCCCATTGGTTTATACAGTTGATATAGCCGTGATCTAAACATCTTGAGTATCGAGTTTGTTGGATGGTATTTGGGTTTCCATTGTTTATTAGAACATGTTTGTGGTAAGTTGGATAGTTAAAAGTACAAGCATCTGGTTGATTTATTATTGGTGATTGCTCGACCTTACAAAATATGAGTTATTCATTGGTGTTGGTAACACCTTAGTAGCATGATAGACTCGTTTTGCTACATTTTTCTCATACTTTACCGGTACTTCTTGCCAAGTTTTGGTACAACACTGGGCTGGTATAGGAACTTAAGCTGTAGTGTACTGGTACAACAACGTCAGTGGGCAAATTGGAGCTCTAAGGGGTCGAGAGTATTGGAACATGGACCCAAGTTATCAATACCCAGGCTAAGTTTCAAAACCTATGCCCTTATGTATTAGTACTTCTATTTTAGAGCTTATTGTCTCCTTTATATAAGAATCTACAATATGAGTATTGGTACTTGGGGCGTAAGTTATCCGTTTGGGTTCAGATAGCATTTTAAGATCTATTTAGCCTCAAGAAAAGGTTGTTGTGTTCTTTTAAGTGATGCAATGCTGGTTAATGAATAATTATTATGTTTTAAATGTCATATACTAATTGATTGACTGTATTGATTGTCTCAGCCATCAATGTGATTCTTCGTATATGGTTGAATCACCGAATCAAATTATGTCAATTTAAAGTATAGCTATATAGATAATAAATCTTAAAATTAAACATAGCAAGAGAACCATAACCATAAATCAACCTAAAACTTCTTATGCCTAACACAATCATTTATTATTTCATTTAAGCTATACTAATATATTTACATATATGTATATATGTATATAAAGGAAGGCCTTGAGGATTTCAATTCTAACTTGTGGCTTGGGATCTTAGGTTAGTCTCAATGTAGTTATTACCACATTTGCGAGCTAATTATTTTTTTATTGAAATTTGTATGTATTGATATTAATTTAGTTTATTGATATTTTTGAAAATATTTAAATAAAAAATATTTACAAATATAGAATGAGATTTAATAAATTTTAAATATAAACTATTTATTAATTACATAAAATACTCATTAATATTCACAAACAAAAATCTATCATTTAATAAAACTAAAAATCATTATCGTACATTAAACAAAGTTATCCACAACAAAATTATCTCATACTAATATATAAGATTGGAAGCTCCATAAAAGCATGCATACATACTAAACATATAAATAGGAGTTCCATAAAAAATTACATATAAATCCATGTTCTTGAAGCTTATAGGCAGATTTTGCCCTTTTTCTCTTCTTTCGTTTCTTTATTATGTAAGTTATTTACTTGTACTATGTATTAATTTTTCTATTTTAAAATATAAAGTTAGTAAACTTTAACAATTAAAGTTAAAATTTTATTATTTAATACTATAAATAATAATTAACTCAATTATAAAAAATTACAAAATGATCAATCAATTATTAGTAAATTTCTTTTTTGATTACCCAAAGTTACAAAATGATTACTCAACTATTTAATTTTTTTTATCACCCAACTATCTTGGATTTTTTGGTGTTTCATGTTTATATTAACCAACTGGTGACTAAAAAAGATAAAATTGAATATTTGAGTGATCGTTATGCAACTTTTCATAGTTGAGTAACCAAAAAAATTTTTACTAACAGTTAAGTGTCCATAACTTTTCAAAAAAACCATAGTTGAATTACTTCTACCATAATTTTTATGTTTTTAACATTATTTATGCATTATATATTAGTGCGATTCGAATTAAGTGGAACGAGTCTATGCAATTAGTACAGGTCAAATTGTGCGAGTCGTCCATATTATTGTTCCATTTATTTCAAAAGATATTTTTAATTTAATCTTCAGTAATTTAATAGTTTTGTTTTAATAAGTTTAAAACTGGAGATAATTTAATAATTATTTTTAAAAAATTGGTTAAAATATGCTTCAAATTTTTATATTCTTTGTACATTTGAAGTTTAGTCTCTCTATTTTTATTTAAATAAATTTAGTCTCTCTTTTTTATGGATTTAAAAAAACAAGTCTAATTTTTAACATTATCTGCAAAATTCATATGCAATATGTCTTTTTTTTTTTGGTTATATGGCTTTCAAGTGAGTATTATTTTTAATTTTAAAATGTCACACAAATGAACTTTAACGGTGTTAACAACTAAACTTGAATTTTTAAATCTAAAAAATAGAGGGGCTAAATTCCTCAAAATCAAAATGGAGAGACTTGAAACATACTTTAACCTTCAAATTTCTACTTGATAATTTAGATAAAAATAATAATTAACCCAACATGAAGCATCGATTGAAAACCATGCTTGTAATAATAAAGAAAGAGTAATCTTATTTGCCTACCTATTTGTTCAAAAAAATATATTTTATTATCCTTGTTTCACTTTGGGTAAACTTTTTTATTAAATCAAATGATAAATAATTGTGTTAGGTAGAGGTTGTTTTAAATTAAATAAAGGTGTTGAGGAACTATATTTAAAATTAGGATTTACTATCTATATTTGAATTTGATTTAATTTGGTTCTTACATAATGCTATTAGTTAATCGAAATAGTTGATACCCTTAATTATTCCGGTTAAAATGTTTATGTCAAATTTTTTTCTTAAAAATACTCATTCCAACTTCATTCAAATATATATATATATATATATATATATATATTAGAAATGTCTTTTTTAGAGAAATCCAAGTTATCATTTTAATAAAATAATTAAATATATTAACTATTTGGACTAATTAATGTCACTGTAAAAGTAGATAACTAAA
This sequence comes from Gossypium stocksii, assembly GCA_020496765.1. NCBI lineage: Eukaryota > Viridiplantae > Streptophyta > Magnoliopsida > Malvales > Malvaceae > Gossypium > Gossypium stocksii. The sequence goes on from CM035623.1 coordinate 42,297,086, forward strand.
TTATGTCAAATTTAAATATAAAAACTAAACCCAAAATATAAACATAGTAGAGACATCAAAACTACAATTTTACCATTATCTTATAACGACAAAAAAATGGAGTCGTGCCATTAGTTAGCTCGAATAATTACTACTCATACTAATTTCAGTAATTCGTCATGCCAAATTTTTTTTTTTTTTGCTAGAATGGTATTAGATACATGGATCGTATTGTATTAGATATTAAAATATAATGACTAAACCTTAAATTTAGGTATAATAGAAGAATCAAAAATAAGATTTTTCCATTTTCCTATATATTGCAAAAACTGGTTAAACATGTGTTAACGGACTTATAGGAATATAGATTTTTTTTTTTTGTCATTAAGATATTCAAGTTGATATATAAGATTAATAATGCATTGAGATTAATAAGTGCTTGATTGATGACAAGTATTATTATGGATATGATACAAGCACGAAAGGGGTGAAATTTATTAGATTTCAATCATCAAAACTGTCAATTTTTAGGCTTGAGAAATCAATAGACTTGAAACGACTTTTTGAATGGGATCCTGGCATTTCTAGGTTGAGATCTCTTTATGGCGTTTGAAGATCTATCTCTTAGCTTCGAAACGCATTTTGAATCACTCGATTTTGAGTTCGGGAGCTCAAGTTATGACCGTTTTAGTGAATATTGTACGAGCATAATTTCTGAACGGGATTATGACGAAAATTACAAATTTCGGGCTTTTAATTCGAGTTTAAATCATATTGAGTTCGGGTTTTAGGCTTAATTTTTATTATATATGAGCCCAATATTTTATTTATCAGCTCTTATTATTTTATTATTATTTTATTCCGAAATTTTTATAATTATTAAGAATTTTAAGTTATTTAGGAATTTTATGTTAATAAGAAAGTTTAGTTTAAAACTACTTCTTGTTTAATATTAAATTAGAATTCTAGTATACTTAGAAGTTTTATTTAGATTTATTTAGCTAGCCTATATATAGGCATTTGCATTGTACACAATACAAACAATTCATTATTATTCTATTTCTCTTTTGAGTTAATAAATTCTCTCTGGGTTTTTCATTTCAAGAATTTCTCTTGAATTTCTTTTAGAAGAGTTTTAACAATCTTTTTAAATTGTAGGGATCATCTTCACACTTTTTCTTGCCAAGGTTTCTATCTTGGACGGGAAATTAAAGCCGCTTGAAAGGGGTTGTGGATTCTTCGTGTTTCCAAGGCTTCTTAGGACTTCTACACACCACGTTCTATCTTTCCATTTATCTTCTCTATTCGCTTCTTTAATCTTGATTTATCATTTTATTTTATTTATTTATTTTAATCATTTTTTTATCTGACTTGGATTCAATTTCGTTTCAGGTTGTGTCAAAATCCAAGTTTCTTTTCGAACATCTAGAGCCCTAAGTCAAATTCGCGACTTTGACAAACTTTACGATCCGCTTCCGTATTCATTCATCTCATCCTTTATCATTTGGTATCAGATTTGGGCATTTTAGGTGTTCTTTTTATTTTATAAATTGATTTCTAGAAAACAGCCTCAAAACAAATTTTACCCCTACAGTTTTTAGAAAAAAATATTTTTCAGTGGGTAAACGATTTTTAAACGATCTGAAATTTTACCTACTATTTCTTGGCACTATTTTAGAGTATAAGAAAATATTTCCCACAAAAAAAAAGTGATCAAAAAAAGTACAAAAAATAAAATACGAAAAAAATAAAAAAATATCCTGTGGATTGAATTTTGTGCCGAAACTTTCCAAATCAAATCTACATTATTTGAGGAGGCTCTAGTTTAAATTTCATAATTTTTGGAAATCGGGAACACCTTGAGTGAAGTTTGTCAAGTTGCTTCGCAGTTTTTCGGGTTTTCAGGCTTCAGCAATTTTCATTGACTCTTAGCTTTAAATTTTCATTTGTTTTTACTTTTTATTTGTTCTTTTACGCATTCTAACATGTTCTTGTTTATTGTGTTAGTAGGTTAAAACACGTTGCATATTCCTTCCTCCGTGCAACAGAATTCTTTGGTGTCTCAGCCAATTTTGGACTCATAGTGCTATTAGGTTTGCTTTGATAGTTTGATTCTAATACATTCTGATTGATTGATATAGACACTTTTTAAAAGACTCACAAGATCAATTCTTACTTCATTGAGAATTTGATTTTTATTTTTGAGTGCATATAGGTGAGGTTTGCTTAATTTTTTTCTTTTGGAGTGTTGTGTTCTTTTTCAGGCTTTCATAATGATTCGCAATACTATGATTGGGAAGTTGAGAAAAGATCAAAAGGTTCGAAATGCTCGAGATCAACAACGTGACACTATTCTAGACACGATCAATAAAAATTTAGAACGTCTAAATACAAAAATTGAGTGTCGAAATCATAATTGGGGAGATAAGATTGATCAGCCTCATCTTCATGCAAATAATGTTCGACGTGTCTCTCGTGCAAATGATGAGACTTTGGTTAATAATGACCGTATGCAACAGTTTTTAGCTAAACCAAAGTTCAACATTCCACCATTTCGAGGGAAGTATGATCCGGAAGCATATTGTGAGTGAGAATTAAAAATTGATCGTATGTTTCGTTATAATAAATGCCGGGAAGAGGAAAAAGTCCAATTGGCGACCCTTGGATTTTCAGATTATGCATTGAGTTGGTGGATTCAACTTGGAATTGATCGTCAAAAGAAACTGCGAAAGGGTAATTGAAACACGGGACGAGTTGAAGCAAGTGATGCGAAAGCGTTACGTTCCTTCTCATTACTATAGAGAGGTCTCAACAAGACTTCAATGCCTTGTTCAAGGTAATCGATCTGTTGATGAGTACTTTAAAGAGATGAAGATGCGTATGCAAAGAGCAAATATACAAGAGGATGAAGAAACTACCATGATGCGATTTGTAGATGGCTTGAACGTTTCGATAGCCAATGCTCTTAATCTTCACACCTATATTATTCTTGAGGAGATGGTACAGAAGGCAATTGAGATTGAGCAACAATTTCAGCAACATCAATCTCATCCATTTAGAGCATCACACTATTATCGAGGTACAAGTTCTAATTCTACTTTTAAGAATTTGAAACCTCCTTATACTACTAATGAGTTGCTGCCAAAACATGCTGAGATTAAACCTTTTGAGTGGAAAGTGGGGCTCTTACAAAGCATTCTTCTACATCTTTCAAGCAGCCTATTTCTACTAATTTTTCACCAAAACAACAAAGAGCTCGTGACATTGAATGTTTTATGTGTAAAGGGCGTGGGCACTATAGTCGTGATTGTGGCAACACGAGACTTTTATTGATCAAAGAAGATGGCGAACTTTGTGAACCAAAAAAAGATGATAATGAGAATTTCTTCCCCAAATCTATGAAGTTAGATGAGATAGAAACGTCATGTTCTCCTATTGAGATAGATTGTATTGAATTAAATATTCATAATACTTGTGAAGGGGATATAGAAAGTGAGGAAGAATCATGTGAAAAGACAATTCATTATTATTCTATTTCTCTTTTGAGTTAATAAATTCTCTCTGGGTTTTACTTAGGGCTCTAGACGTTCGAAAAGAAACTTGGATTTTGACACAACCTGAAATGAAATTGAATCCAAGTCAGATAAAAAAATGATTAAAATAAATAAATAAAATAAAATGATAAATCAAGATTAAAGAAGCGAATAAAGAAGATAAATGGAAAGATAGAACGTGGCGGGTAGAAGTCCTAACAAGCCTTGGAAACACGAAGAATCCACAACCCCCTTCAAGCGGCTCTAATTTCTCCTCCAAGATAGAAACCTTGGCAAGAAAAAGTGTGAAGATGATCCCCACAATCTAAAAAGATTGTTAAAACTATTCTAAAAGAAACTCAAGAGAAATTCTTGAAAAGAAAAACCCAAAGAGAATTTATTAACTCAAAAGAGAAATAGAATAATAATGAATTGAATTTATTGTGTACAATCCAGAGGCCTATATATAGGCTAGCTAAATAAATTTAAATTTAAATAAAACTCCTAAATATACTAGAACTCTAATTTAATCTAAACAAGAAGTAGTTTTAAACTAAACTTTCTTGTTAACATAAGTATATGCTAAATAACAATAATACTGGATTGAGTACCATGAGAATGCTTCTTGGATTATTATGTAGTTGTCACAACACTTCTAATAGAGATAATAGTATGTATGATCCTTAGACTTGAGATCATTATTATTCTAACATCGTGAGTCGTATGTTTTAACACAATCAAACGTCTTGATTGTACTATAAAGATTGGTGTTGGGTGTGCCACAAATGAAAAATTTGCTAGCCAATCTCTCATGTTTTTGTTTTAAATTTTAAAGAGTTCCACCTTTTGAAATAACAAGATTGGTCCTTGTAGTTTTTAATTTCATTCAAATTGAATTGCCCATTAAGCCCATCTGCTTCTACACTTTTTTCAAATATTTTAAAATTATTTTATTTTATTTTTAATTTAATTTAGTTTTATTTCATTTGAATTGAAACTTTCAAAATTTATTTAAAATTAATATTTTTTTGGTAATTTAATAAAGTTGATTTTCATTTACTTGATTATTTAAATTATTTTGTTTTGCTCACAATTTTTTTTCCATTCATTTTTTATCGAGTAATTGTGATTACTAATACATAAACTTATTATTATTATTGTAACACCCCCACGCCCGAAACCGTCACCGGAGTCGAGCTTGAGGTGTTACTAAACATAATTTACCATTTTAGACAACTTTACAAAATTTGTTTTCATTTTCGGAATAGACTGTTTTCTGCGTCATGGTCGCTTTAAAAATCATATCTCGAGTTACGAAACTCGAAATCAAGATCCGTAAATTTTCCTTGAAACTAGACTCATATATCTATCTACTAATTTTTTTTATAGAATTTTTGGCTGGGCCAATTAGTACAGTTTATTAGTTAAACTTACCCCTGTTTCAGATCTCGACTGGACTGACCTCTACTTACTACGAACCACTTTTCTCTCTGTAACAAATTCACATGAATATGATGCTTCTTTCTCTTAAAACTAGACTCAACAAGGATTCTAAACATATAAATTACATCTCCTAATTATTTTTGTACAATTTATGGTGAATTTTCAAAGTTGGAACAGGGGATCCAAAGATCGCTCTGGCCCTGTTTCACCAAAACTCAAATATCTCACAACATATAACTTCTTTACCTATTTTGCTTCTTTCATATGAAAGTAGACACAATAAGCTTCAATTTCATAGGTAATTCTTCACCTAATTCGTTTTCCACTATTTTTGGTGATTTTTCAAACTCACCTCATTGTTGCTGTAGTGTTCTGTTTTATGGCAAGTTTCATCCTTTTCTAAATTTTCATGTACTACATAACATATTGGTCTCCCATAGCATCCAACATTATCTAGGCTAGCCATTCCAATGACTAACCATTACCAAGTATTTTTCTTAACCAATCCACAACCATATCACAAAGTTGTTTACACAAAGTAAGTATATTGCTGTACATGCCATATAAACCAAAAGATAATAACCCAAAAACTACCGGAATAAACCAGGATAGTGTGATTCCTCGTGATGATCCGATCCTCCGAACTCACGTTAATCTACAACACATGTCAAACACATTCAAGTAAGCTTATGAAAGCTTAGTAAGTTCATAGGCTTGGAAAGTAAACTTACCAAATTAATAAATCATTCACATAGTCTACATTTCACTACTATCTCCTGTCATTCACAAATCAAATCAATTTTACTTAGTATTATTCAATAATATCCATACTCGAAATTCATCTTTTTGGGCCCGTTTACTATTTATCACTTTTTCGCAAATTAGGAACTATACGGAATTGAGTACATTGCCTTCTTTATACCATAGTAGAACTATGGATTCACACATAATCACATTTCCTTTTTCCGAAGCCATAGCCCAGCCATGGTCTTACACGGATCACATATCATACCGAGGCCATATCCCGGATATGGTCTTACACGGGTCACATATCACTTTTCTCTGATGCCATAGCCCAGCTATGGTCTTATACGGAAATCACTTGGCACACTTCACCGATGCCATAGCCCAGCTATGGTCTTATACGGGAATCGTTTATCATTTCTTTCCGATGCCATAGCCCAGCTATGGTCTTATACGAAAATCACTTATCATCTGTTGCCATGGTCCAACCATGGTCTTTTTCCGTCAATTCGTCACGTATCATGAGACAAAGGTACTCAATCCGATAGTTTCCTACAATTTCATGCTTTTACATTATTTATAATCTTATCACATAATTTTGTCACATACACATCATATAACACATTACAAAATTCATAATACTAACAATGATCATTAAAATTTAGCCACATGAACTTACCTGGCTAATTCACAAAAGTTGTAGAAATTCGGGAATTATTCGGTTATTTTCTCCTTTCCTCGACTTGCTTCGATTTCTTGGTCTATAAATGCAAAATATTTTAACTCATTAGCATTTATTTTATTTCTATTTCACTTCACAATTTATGCTGTTCAACTTTTGAAATTGCACTTTTACCCCAAAATTTACAGTTTTTACAATTTAGTCCCTGCTCAATTCATCCATCAATTGAACTAATTTTTCTCAATTAACACTTTATCTTATCATTATAAACTATTTCACAACCTTTGACATTCTGAATTTCAACACCAACCTCTAATTCACAACTTTTTCACAATTAGGTCCTAAATACCATTTTCTATCAAAATCACTTAATAAAGCCACCTTAATATGAAATTAGAACTTAAATTTCATAATAATTCATCATAAACTTCCCTTAATCAGCTAGGGTAACTTCCAATTTCACCCACCAAATCAAAAACTAATGAATTCTATAAGTGGACCTAGTTGTAAAAGTCATAAAAACGTAAAAATTATCAAGAAAAGCAAGAATAAACTCACATGATGTAAAAATATGAATAACCAGCCTTCTCCAGACCTCCTATGGCGTTTTTGCTGAGAAAATATGAAGAGATCTCTAGATTTCTCAATTTTGTCTTTATTTTATATGTTAAAATCATAAAATTTCCAATTTTGCCCTTATTTCCCTTATTTTTCTGCTGATTTTCTTGCCCTTGCCGTCCAACCTAGTCACTTTTAGGCTTAATTGCCCTTTAAATCCTCTTTCTTTTAACACTTAAGCTATTTAATCCTTCTAGCAAATTTTGCATTTGTTACAATTTAGTCCTTTTTATTTAATCAACCACCCAAACAATAAAATTTTCTAACGAGATTTTAACACCACATTACTAACACTCTATAAATATTTATAAAAATATTTTCGGCTCCTTTTAATATCCCGAGGTCTCGATACCTCGTTTTCACTTCTCAATTATTTAATATTTATTTCTAAAACACTATTCACTATTTCAATTATTTCCCTAACTTCACATTTAACTTATACTCATTAAATTAATAATATTTTATACTAATTTGTCAGATTTAGTGATCTCGAATCACTGTTCCGACACCACTGAAATTTCGGCTGTTACAATTATTATTATTATTTGTTGACTTACTATTTTCTTTGGGAATATATTTGGAATTTGAAATGAGTTGCTAATAATTAAAGTTTATTTATAATTTAGGTTTTATTAAAATTTAATTTGCCTTTTTCAGAATGTGAGTTCTAAATCTGTTGAGTAGGAATTAGATCTTTGCTTAAAATTTTGATTTTCGACTTCTTTTAGATGTTTTAGTCTTAGAACGTAGGAAATTAGTTAAGTTTGATTTGATTTTATGATTTAGATTGGATTTAATTTTGTTAGTTATTTATAGGTCTTAAAATGTTTTAGTATTAGACGTATACTTAGTCTTGTAATTTCAATTTTAGGACTCCCCAATCTAAATCTAATTATGAGACCTAGCTTTAGTTTTAAAACTATAAGACCTACTTTTTAAGTTTTCATGTCTAATTTCATAATTTGTTTTTCTTACTGTACCAAAAAACAAATAAATATTTATTGATAATTAATTTAACAATTTTTAATATAAAATTCATCAACTGATATCGATAATTACTAATTAAAGATTTTGTTTTCAGATATGCTAGAATAGACCTCTTCAGGAAATCGGATTTAAAGTTTTAATTAGTGTATAATAATATAAATAAAAATAAGTCTCACGGAAAATAATATAAACATAACACAAATATAAGAAAGTGCCAAATTTTACAAAAATGAAGATAAATTATTAATCGGGTAAGTTAACAATATGAACATGTAATTTCTTTTTCTCTAGATTGAATAGTATTACAAAATATGTGGAATTAAATTATAAAATTTAATATAATAGTGGAACCAAAATTACAATTTACCTCAAGTCAATATCCAACATTCATATTGTTTTTTTTTTTTTTCTTTTTAATTTTTCATAGTGCTTTTTTAAAGTTAAATTCCCATTTAATTTTCAAAATTCAAACTCATATGTATTACTATTACACTGATACTCATAAATAAAACATCTTTTATTGTTAAATATATATTTTTCTTGAATTCAAGGAAAAAAAATATAAACTAACAAATTTTATTGAGTGAGAGGCTAAAGGATTTTAAGATTATTGAATATAATATAATTTTTTTAATGCATTGACAATGAATCAAGTAGTGAAAACTTTTGTCCGTTATCCATTTAACTTAATATTTTTATACTATTACCTTTTCCCCGCAAAATAATAAAATTATTTATTTTCAAATTTATTTTCAATACTATCAAATTAAATTTTAAATTATATTCGAATTTAAATACATTAAATATTCAAAATTTTATTTTAAATTTAAGCATTAATTTAAAGATAAATGTACTAATTCACTTTTATTTAAAATATAAAATTAAAATTATTTAAAAGCATCAATTAAAGCAATCTTGGCATCCTTTAATTTGCCAGCTAATTGCATGAAAAACATAAAGGGTAATCTACACCGCAGGTCACAGGTCACTCAACTATTGCATCCAACTATAATTTTTTTTCTTTGAATATTACTCTTTTTAAGTTCTTATCATTTCTACTCTTGTTGATACCTATAGTCTCTCTCCAACTCTTCAATAGGAAATTATCTTTCTGCACTAATAACAATGCCAATGTCAATCGAACTAAGACTTAATTGGCAACTATCAACTTTTTTTTTAATTTGGTCACCTAAAGCACCCAAAAAAAAATAAATGATTCCGAGTACAAGGGGCACTTGGAATTAGATAAAGCTTCTCAGTTTTACACATCCATTAGGAACAGAATAACTATTTGATGCTCACGTTAACCACTACAACATGCTTTCCTCAAACTGTGGTCTTAACTTTTCAAATTTCAAAGAAACATCGGAAATTATCAAATGAACAACTTTCAGCCAATAACTTACTCTCTTCATTTCACTGTAAAACTCACCTATTCCTTGTCTTGACCAACTTTGGCCTTGAGGCCTTCTTTTCCATCTTTTCTCTTTTCTTGCGAGTCTTTTCATCTTCCACCTCTCCCTAATTAACACAATCGTAAAAAGAAACCAAAAACCAAAACAATGTTAATATATGAATTTTAATATAGCCTTTCTGATGATATAAGGATATGAAGGTGTGGAATACCTCTGAGCCTAATGATAGAAAACCTCTAATGAACCCAAAAGATTTGTATGCTCCAAATGCCGGTATCTGAAAAGCAACAACTCCATAATGTTATGTCGTTGTCATCCCCAAAGTGAGTTTCAAAAAATTCCACCACAAAATTATGAGTTTGTCAGCTTATTTATATTAGCATAGAGCTTTCTATTGCCAAACAGTTCTTAAAGACTCGCATCACCTTAAGATCCTAAATAACAATTCCTTTACTCTTTCATCATAAAAGAAACACCTAAACATATCAATCCTAGAAATGAACATCAATATTATAGGAGAAACTGTCAACAGAAAAATCATCTCTTGAGAAACTCATGAAAAATGATCCCTCTACTAATAAGCAAAGCATTGTGGTCAGGTGGTACCATCATGCTCACTAGATAAGTATGTCTCTCGTAATTAGAGCCAATAAATTTTAATAATAGGACAGCTACCCTTTGATGCACAAGTCTGACAGAAGGGAGATGATTGAAAGCTAAAAGTTAATCGCTTTAGAGATCTTTAAACAACACTGCCATTCCACTATACTGCGATGAACTTTATTTACTTAACCAAACAATGAACAGAGGATGACAACAGAAATGGAGCTACCTTACCAAAATTAGATTCTCCTATTTAAACGAAATCATTTTTCTCTCTTTTATTCTTTTTCCCAGATATTTTGACATCTCTTTCTTCAAATTCCTTGAAAAAGGAATATTAAAGCATATAAGCATTAGGTGAAATCCCTCCAGAAACTATAAAGAAAGCTATTCCATTCCAAAAGAAATCAAAGGATGGACGTATCAGACCAGCTTTCTATGTGCAAAATAAGTAAATAGAACTTACCACAAGATATGTATACCAAAACTTGTCAGAGATGATGGACATCAGTTGCACAAAACTTGTAATGTAGATGACATCATGTAAATAGCTGCAAGAAGTGAGCAACTCTAAGTCGGAAATATTCAATGCATGCAGAAAACAGAATTCAGATCTTAAGACCATATATTGGATCAATTCGTAATGTCAACATCACTTTGATATAAATAACAAAATTTGAACTGTTAAACCGCACCATTGAGTTCATAGGTAAAATAACTTTATTGGCAGATAAGAAAATTAACAATATCTGACTTCTAGTTGTTTCTCTACAGAAGGATTCTCTTCATCTCTTCCCCCTCTTCTTATTTCTAAGTGTTTGAATCAAGTAGGATGATTTTTATCTTTTAATAATAGTTATATTCCAAACACAATCATCATGACTATGGTGGGATGGACTTTATTCATAAGCAACAAAAGAAATCTATCTCTTCCCCACAATAAACATACAGTCTTTCAATATTAAGATTCACATTATATCATAGCTAATCATTGCTACCAAATACAAGAAAAAGATCCACATTAAAGGGAGAAAAGTAGAATATCGCCAATAAACATGAAAAATAACTCAGCAGTTAAAGAAATAGTAAAAGAATAAGGGAAACCTAAATTCACAATCTAAGAACTATATTTCTTTCATTCTGCCAGCCACTTCTGGTAAAACCAAATCCACAGCACGATTGATGCAGCAGTAGTAGAAAAAATAGAAAGAAAGAGAATAGAATAAAGAAACAATAATTGGAAGACACTAAATATGGGTACAAAATTTCATTAAAAAAAAGAGAATAAAACACTAATAAGTCACCAAAAATGTAGTCATGTGAGCTATCAAAGGCTATTATAGGACCCATACAAAAAAAATAGCCAAAGGAAACTAACAGTAATATTCTTCCTAAGATAAGCCTGAGGCATGCCCCCCGTTACATGCACTGCCTCATTTACAAAAAACTTAGAATGTAATAAGAATCATCTTTCTAACCAAGTTCCTCCTAATATTTTAATAGAATAAAAAACTAAAAACAAAACCACAAATAGAAATTAAGGTAAAAAGAGAAAAAATATTGAACAAAACTTACCCACATATTCCACCAGTACTCATATCAAATCCACCGTCAAGAAGTTCTCCATCATCAGAATAAGCAGGTTTTGCCATCTGTGAAAGTTGTTGATAGGGTATAAAGTAAGCCACAGAGGTCAAAAGTAGACCAACCCAATGTTTCCATGTGAATGAGGAATGGAAGATCAGCACCCTAACCAAGACGTATACAACCTACATAAATAGAAAATTGGAACATAAATCCAATAAGTTGTTAACAAGCAAAAAAATGCAACTATGAAGACAATATAAATATACAGTACTAAAAATGCAAAACTACCCCAACTCTGTTCTTCCACATCAACTAAAAAGTAGCAACAATTGCAAGAACTTTGATGTGGTGTGTCAAGAAAAGCTAAGACATCAGAAGCTACAAATGAAAAAAGTGCAATGTTCAAATAAAATGGGCACTGCATACTATGTAGTGCAGTTTTGTTGCTACATTCTATGTAGTTTTGTTGAAACTACCAAGCTAAACACCAAGAATAGGTTCCAACTTCCAATGGTTCTGATGTATAAGATCAGCTTTGTTTACTAACCAAGCCGGCACTTAATATGCCTACTATGTCAGATCAGTTAATCACCCGAACATTACCAGGTTATCGCTATCAGCCACAACTTTCGAAGTTGAAAATTTTCACTTTCACGGGTATGGCCAATGCATCCACGGTAAACACATACACAGAGATGTGCTGCCGGACTATAATTGGAAGCATTTATTGGTGAGCTAAGGATGCAATTCAAATGTGCTTAAAACCTTTAAAATTCAATTAGAAATGAATCAATGCCATCTATAGATATTAAGTTATCCATTTCCTGATTGCACATCATAAAGTAGCATAAACATACTTACAAAGGAAATCCTTCGAGAATCTAAGTAAATCAGAATCGAAGATTTTCAAGTAATTAGAAAACAAACAAGTGAACACTTGATCAAAGAAGGCTTTCAACGATTAGGGGAAATAATTATAAAAGAAGATGAGAGAGCGTACATTACAAGCAATGATGAGGAGGCGAAGATTGGCCATGTGGCGGGTGTTCTCTTCTTTGCGCTTCTTGGCACCTTGATTTGCCATTTCCTATCCTCTCTGGTCAACGAGTTTGACTCTTGAACCCTAAACGGAGATCTGCTAGTCGAAGAAATAAGGAGGAAGATTGAAATGAAGACGTTAGCTTGTATTTCGATCCTTTCCACAGAAGCCCATAACTTTGAGTCAAGGCCCAACCTGCGAATCTGGTTAAAATATATGTTTTTTAATAAATGAATTCTAAATTCAAAAAAAAAAAATTTAGAAAGAAAAATTGAAACGTTCCGTTTCATGCATTTCATCAATAAAAACATTTCTTTATCAAAAATTTATTTAAAGAAGTAACTATTTTTCCTATTTGTTATTTATTTTGTCAATGTTAGTAAATAATATAAAATTGTGACATCCCAATTTATGGTCTAAACGGAATAGTGGTTTCGAAAGTATAAATCCGAAGTAGAAAAATTTATTTCGATTAATTTTTAATATTTACTGTATGATTGAAAGACTGTGTGAAAATCTCGTTGCGAAATTTTATTGTTTGGGTGCTCAATTTGATATTTAGGACTAAATTGAAATAGGATGTGTGTTCTAATTCGTAAAGGTACTTGATTGGAATAGGCTTTTAAAGTAGAGGTCCTTAAATGGTAATTAGTCCATTTTTTAAATTGTTGGACAAAAATGGACATAGAATAGGTGAGATAAGATTTTTTTTAGTAAGGGCATTTTAGTCATTTTGTAAATAAAAGAATTAAAAAGGGAAATAAAGCCAAAATCGTGTTCATAATCACCTACCTTGGCCGAATATCATATGTCCTCCATAACTAGGGTTCTGCCAACTTTCAAGCTTGATTGTAAGTGCATTTTAGCCCCGTTTTTAATGTTCTTCGTATTTTTGAAATCCTCGTAGCTGGGTTTACCTATTTCTATCATTATTTTGAGTTAGGTTTTATGTTTAAAAATTTACCCATGAATGATATGCATGTATTTTGATGTTTTATGAAAGAATATGAATGTTTGGAGTGTGATAAACGTCTTTTACCAAGCGATTTTCGATGAAATCGCATAAAAGGACTAGTTTGTAACAAGTTGTGAAATGTGTGTAAGTGTGTGATTTAGTGGGAATTATGGGCTGCTATTAGAGGGAAAAGGTTCAGCTAGGCTTAAAATACAAGAAAATGGAATAAAAATTATTTTACGAGTATAGGAGCAAAATCATAATTTTGTGAAATTTAGGGGGCAAAAATGTAATTTTTCCATAATATGATTTTTGGATCAAATTGAATAGTATGAGTATTAAATGAGCTAAATGTGTTATTATTAGATCAAGAAAGACGTGGAATCGAATTGGATCGAGGAAAAGAAAAAATGGTGGATTAGAGTATAAACTCGTCATAATTTGCACCAAGGTAAGTTTATATGTAAATAATGTATTGTTTTTATTATGTTATGATATTTTATTGTGTGACATGTGAAATAAGTTTTAGTACTGTACAACTATTGTTTATAAACTGTGATTTGTGGTTGATGAATTGGGACTAAATGAGGAAATCTCGATTGAACCTTCGGAATGGAAAAACGTGGTGCTAAGTGGATATACCACGGTTATACGTGTAAAGTGGTGCTAAGTAGATATGTCACGGTTACACATGTTGATTTATTAATGTGGTGCTAAGTGGATATGCCACGGTTATACCTGTTGATTCAAAAAGTGGCACTAAGTGCGTATGCCACGAATACATATGTTAGCCCAATAGTGTGGTGCTATGTGCGTATACCACGAAGTTGGGTATCAATTATAGAAGGTGGAGCTATGTGCTAAAACCACTGGGTATTGTTATATTTCGAAGTGTTCATCGGGAGAAATAAGTTTGTTAAATGGAAATTTATGCGAAAAATGTGGAAATAAGTATCGGGATATGAATATATGGGTTTTGAACCATGATTTAGATAAGTTATTGAATTTTGATTAGATAAATATGGAAAAGTGTTATTTTGCAAGTTGATAATAATGAATTTTAGTGAAAGAGGTGAAATTTGGGACAAACAGTTTAAAACAATAGCAGAGAAGTGACTTTGAAAAATCACCAAAAATGGTATAAATTGAATTAGAAGCTGAATAAGATATGGAATTAGAGCTTATTGAGTCTATTTTCATATAAAAGAAACAGGGCAAGTAAAAGAATTCTATATTCTGATTTATTTAAATTTTTGTAAGACTGGTTTAGATTAATTTTGTGATTCCCTGTTCTAATTTGGAAAAATCATTAAAATTTGTACAAAAATATTTATGGAACATAATTTATATGGTTAGATTTCTTATTGAGTTATGAGAAACAAACGAGAACATCTTTTGAATCCTGTATAAAGAGAAATCGAAATGTTAGTGAAGAGTGGTTAGAACTGTCAGGCAGCAAAACAAGGGAGAATTTAATGAATAAACTGTATTAATTGGCCAAACCAAAAATTTTGAAATTTTTATGGTAAGAATTCATATGAGTCTAATTTTTAAGAAAATTAACGGATCTTAATTTGGAGCTCCGTAGCTCCAGATAAAAATAATATAGTGATTGGGAGTCGAATGGACAGCTTGTACTGAATTTAAGTAAATGGTAAATTCATGTGAGATTAAGGTTGTGTAATTGTGGAAACATATTTTGGGATTTATAAATACTATTAATAGTTTATTATTTTTATTATTTACATATTACTTACTAAGCTATAAGCTTACTTTGCTTTCTCTTTCTTTCTTTTCTTATTTTATAGTGTAATCGAGTTCGTTCGTAATTCGGGAAAAATTGTCGGAGGCTCACCAACACTATCCATCCTTCCTTTTGGTATTTTGTAAATATATTTTGGATCTATGGTATGTATAGAATGCTTGAGTATTTTGTTGTATATTGTAGTAATATTACTTGAAATGTTGATCTCTAATATTTGATATATCACTCATATTATGTTACCAATGTAGTTTAATATTAGTTAATTACAAGTTTATGATATATATGAATTTAATGTCTAAAGGCTGAATGAATAGTTGAAGGGTTTTAATTTAGATAATCATTTTATGTCTCGATTTATTATTATTACATGTATGCTATTCTGATAATACTCGTATCATGTTCCGGTATTGAACACGGGTAAAGGGTGTTACAAAAATAATCACAAATTAAATATGAAAGGAAAAGGAAAAATGTCGTAATTGTTTATATACAAATGAAATAATATATGCCAACCATCCAAAGTAGTAACACCCTTCATAAATTATTGAAAAAATTAAATCAATTAAAAATTAATATTTTTAAGTATATTTGATAATTTACAATAGAATAAGTAAATGATGAATTTTTTTCAATGAAAATATGAAAAAGGATGAGTAAATACAGAATTATTCATCATTTAATGTAGAATTTTTTTAATTTTTTATTTTATTTTATTTCTTTTGACATTATTTTTAAAAATGCTTTACCTTTAAATTTTTAAAAATTATATTTATCAAACAATCCAATCATATTCTATAATTAATTTTAAGAAATATATCAAACATGTTATCTACACTATTTATAAAGTTATTTATTAAGTTGGTATCACCTAACCGGGTCCCAACTTAGTTAGGAAAATTGCGTTAATGTCCTTCGTATTTAAAATAAACTATATTATATGAGGATACTTTAGTGTATATATATGATGACATTTAAATCTATACCAATTGGATTAGTAAAACTTATATTTATCACACAACCAAAGTTTTATTTTTATAGTTTTATACGTTTTAATTTTATTATGCACACTTTATTATCTTCATCTATTGTATATCTATACTATTATTTAAGCCTCTGACTAAGTGGGTGATATAATGGTAAGCACATAAAATAGGATCGTAAGTTTCTCCAAGTCGCGGATTTAGCCTATCTATGAATTACAAAAACAACAATTAGAATAAATAATGAAGATGGAAAAAAAAAAGAACAACTAAATAAATCAAAGATTTGAAGAATTAAACAAGAACAAGTTAGAACAAATAAGAAAATAAGAAAAAAAGATAAAAGAAAAAGATGGAAAGTAGCGTGTAAAAGTCCTAAAGAGTCTTGAAAACCAAATGAATCTACAACCCCCTTCAAATGATTCTAATTTTTTTTCTAAAAAGGAAAACTTAGTAATAAAAAACTTGAAGATGATTCCCACAATCCGAAAAGATTATTCAAACTCTTCTAAAAAAAAGTTCAAGAGAAATTCTTTAAAAAAACTCAAACAGAATTTTATTAACTCAAAGTGAATAATGAATGAATTGATTCAATTGTATACAATGAAGAGACAGTTATATAGGCTAGTTAAGTACATCTAAATAAAACTCTCAAGTATACCGAAATTCTAGTTAATCTAAACAACAAGTAGTTTTAAATAAAAAAAATTTTGACATCAAACTCCTAAATAACTTAAAATATTTAAAAATTATCCAAAATACAGAATAAATAAATAATAAAACTTAATAAATATAATATTTAGCTCATATATAATAAAAATTAAGTCTAAAACTCGAACCCAATATGATTTAAACTCGAATAAAAAATCTAAAACTTGTAATTTTCGTAATAACCCCATTTAGAAATTTTGCTCGCGTCGTCTTCACTAAAACGATAATAACTTGAGTTGTCGAACTCAAAATTGAGTGGTTCAAAGTACATTACAAAGCTAAGATACAGATCTTTGATCGATAAGAGACATATTGACCCAAAAATGCCTAAATCCCTTCCAAAAATACACCACAAGTCAACTGATTATAACATGACTAAGCGCATGGGATTAACTAGGGTCTTTGAAGTGTAACGCCTAAACTTGTTAACATCTTCTGCATAGACTTGTCATCATGAATTGAGATTGTAGGTCCAAGAACAAAATTGGTCCCTTCTAATTCATCATTGCTCTTTATTGAACTCCATAGTCCATCATCTTGGATCCTCAACTTTTCTTCTCTAAATTTCTTCATGATAAGCCTTGAACGAATAAGTTGAGTTTTGACTTTAACTCCTTAGATTTGGATCTCGTGATTGGGCCTTGAGGGAAATTAAGCCTATTCCCATCACGACCTTTGAATTGGACTGGGTCACTCGTATCAAATGGTGTCATGACTAAACTGAGCACCAACTTGATTAGGGAATTACAAAAAATGTCATTTCATATTAAATAAGTTGTATAAATAGAGAGTATATTAGTCTTTTTTTAAATCAATAAATATATGTACATAAAAGGACTTAAACTCACATTAATCATATTAATAAAATCTTAAATTTAACACTGAACAAAAACTTTATTTTAATAATTTTATAAATTTTAATTTTATTATGTACATTTTAGTACATCCATCAATTGTATATATAAATAAAAATGTTGTTGAGTGGGATGATGTCACAAATTAACTCGACACCAACTTAGAATTGATGACAACATCATGATAAATAACTATATTCATTTAATCTTTTTAAACTGATGTATTCATGTGTTTAAATTTTGTTTATTTACAATTTAATATAATTGTTTATTTTAATATCATATATATTTCATGTGTTATTATTAAAAATTAATTTCAAAGCATACATTTCATTATTTATTTTATGTTAATTTTAAATATAGGTATATGTTTTAAACACGCAGTTTCCACACACATACATGTGTGATAGAGTTTCTTGTATAACTTAATTTTTCAATATTTAATTTTTGAGTTTATCAAACAATACCTAAGTGGTTAAAGTTTTATATTAACACTTTAAGGGAGAATTCTCCGATGTGCTTTAAGCACAGACACAAATATCTAATATTTATATTAAAAAAAAGCAATGCTTTTGTTAGAAATTTTGGTATTAGCATATACCAAGTTTTTAATGCTTTTGTTAGAAGTTTAGTTTTGGTATAAGTTAGAAATTTTGGTAAAAGTTAAAAATTTTAGAATGTTTTTTGTGCGTATCATAGAACTATTCCACTTAAAGGGACTAGGTTCAAGCGCTTGTGTTAACATTCCCTCACTCTAAATGTAACATAAGCTTTGATTATACCAATTATTTTTTAAAATTATTATTATCTTTAAAAAACTAAGAAAAAATTATTTGAGTAAAGTTTACCTTAAATTGTTTTTTTTTTTATTTTCATTGTTGTAAAAGAATAGCATAATAATTAATTTAGCTCCTAATGTTTACTTTTTCTATCACTTTGACTGTAATTTTTTTTTAGATTACTTTAGTCCTCAACCTTCATTTTTTAGTTAAATTGCTTTTGTACAAAAAAGGAAAAAAAAAAAAGAATGACTGAACTATCAAAATTTCAACGGCAGTCTACATGTACTTTATTGTTGATATGGATAATGTTTAAAAGAAAGATTATGAACTTTTTTGAATTTTTAATTTTTTTTATGTATTTTTAATGAAAATTATAGGAATTGCCACATTGGATATTGTGTCACCATTGTTAAATTTTTATTATGAGTAAATCTCTTTGAATGGTTTTGTATGGCCTCTAAGGACTAAGTATCAAAATAAATACCAGATTCATGCCAGTCATGTAACACCCCAGATATGGAGTATAGAAACTTACCTTGCTTCCTTATTCTTGACAGCTTAGCTTGTCCAAAAGCCAAAGTCCCCTTTTGTCCTAGTAGCTAAGCATGACAACCATTTTTTATTAAACTAAAGGTGATCAATCCTTAGAAACCCAAAATCTCTAACTATACAAAAGCTTTGAAAGTCTTTACTCTAATTCTTTCTTTAATCCAACAGTACAGAGGGGTAAGAAAGCTTATCATTTACCCAATTTCTCTACTCTCAAACATTAATTCACATGATAGCTATAACATGCGGAGCTTCCTTTAGTTACATCCTCTTCTTCTACAGAACGACTAAAGAAGACGGTGCTTTAGAGAGAAAAATTGGTAAACAGAATTGAGAAGAATTATGTTCCCACACACCTATATATATACTCCATTGGCACAGTTTTCACATACCAGTACCACCACTCAATCCTAATCATTTTGGCTCCCATTATACAACCAGTCGGTTCCAATCTAACTAAATTAAGATTGAAATCTAACAATTCCCAACCAGCCACTTATGTATCTAAATATCTCAACCCGTAAATTTCTATTTATATACAATCGACTCCCCGACTCTTCTTTGAGTTTGGGTCCTTAGAAGAACCGAGTGTGACACGACTTTTAGCCCATGCTAGACATGCTAGAACTAGTTGGTTACATGGAACATATCATGATACACAAAGCCTAAAAGTTCTGAAAACATGGACACTAAAATGTATAACAGAACAGGTGGCACCAAAGTGCAATATCATGAATATCACGATTAACACGAAAGCTTTTGGGTTCCTATGACATGCCAACTATATCCATGAAGTTCAACACTAGTCTACAACGGCACTAGAATATCACTGAATTTACATTTTTTATTCACACATGTAATATTTCATGATTTTCAAATTTTCACTACACTTTTGCACTTGTTCAATTTAGTCCTTATTTTCACAAATTAAAAAATTATTGTAAGTTTCAATTACAATAATCAGGAGATTTTATTCATTAAATTCTTGGTTCATAATACATCATATATTTTGTACTCTCTACATCATTTTCACTTATCAAATAATAATACATAAAACTTTCACATACTTTTTTTTTAATTTAGTCATTTTTACCACGACATTCAATATTCACTACTCAGTCACTTAAAATAAATTCTTTTCCATGTATTATTATTATAATATCTTGCAATTTAGTTCGTAACATAATGAAAATCCAATAATTATTATAATATCCTGCAAATTTCACCTTTCATTCAAATTCACTATTGTATAACACTTTGATCAAATAATTCATCATAATATCTTTTTTCACATATCAATTTTTTATGCACTTTAATTCTCCTATTTCAATTATAATTTTCACAATGTTCACAACTTAGTCCTTAACATCATGAAAAATCAATATTTACTGTAATTTCACTTTAACATCACTTTATGTTTAATTCAGTACCATATTACATTTCAATTAAACTTTCTATCATAATATATTATTTCACATATCAAATTATTTTACACTTTATTTTATTACTTTACCATAAATTTCATAAAATTTACATTTTATTTCCTTAGGTTTCAAGAGAATTCAAGGGTACTTGCCTTTCTTAAACCTTGAATTGCTTGTTTTCTTTTCACCTTAATACTTGAATCACTTCCTCTATTTCTTTCTTCGATATCATGTCAAAAAACTCTCCATGAGAAATCTTTACTTCAACATCATTTCTATACTTTCTCAACAAGATTAAACTTGAAAACATGATGGAACTTTGATCTTTTTACCTTGTTCTCTAAATTTCAAGCCTTAGCTTTTTTTTCTTTCTCCTTCAACATGAACATACAATCTTCCTTTTTGAAATCTAAGTTCACTAGTTTGTTTGAGACTTGATTTTACTAGAAATTTTAATAGAATTTCAAGGATTTCTCTCTTAATTTCAAGGAAAGGACCAAATTGTAAAGAAAACAAAATATATTTTCTCCATGGATAGTAGTGGAGTGAACTTAAAAGAAAGATGGAGAAAATTCTTTTCTTTTTCATCTTTTATTTAATCATTAATTAATATTAAAATATCTTAAAATAAAATAATAAAAATATTTTAACCAATAATATTTCTACAGCGTTCATCCTTAATTATTACATGTAATGTTTATCCAAATTGAGAAATAACTATTTTTCCCTTCATGATTATTTACAATTCCATCCTTGAATCACTATTCACTTTTGGTAAAATTGTGATTTAGTCCCTTATATTTCTCCACTTATTCAATTTGGTCTCTATTTACCATTTTTGTGTCATGAGGAATTTCGAGCTATTTGCACTTTTGATCTTTTAACTTCC
Organism: Gossypium stocksii; assembly: GCA_020496765.1. Lineage (NCBI taxonomy): Eukaryota > Viridiplantae > Streptophyta > Magnoliopsida > Malvales > Malvaceae > Gossypium > Gossypium stocksii. Next base: position 42,318,625 of record CM035623.1, read on the forward strand.
TCATATTTACATTTTAACCTTTAAATTTCAAATAGTAATACTTGGGTCCCAAAACTTTTCACATCTTTATGATTTAACCCCTACCTTAAATTAATATATCATGATGTACTTCCTGATTCAACTTTTTTTGGCATCCATCAACCTTCTCTTTTATCATTTATATTCCTTATCTGACTTTACCAAGGAATGCATTATATACGATTCTCACTTATACTACTTTTATAACATAACAGTTTTAAGGGTGTTAGAATTATCTTATTGAATGACCCCAAGCTAGACTAGTAAGATTTATTAAGAATCGCATTCTCCTTGATGTCAAATCCTCCTTAAGCTTTAGACTTACAGATACAATCCCACTTAACGAAACTAATTTTCTTGTAACTCTGAGATTCACTCCAGCCTAAGCAAATTAGATGTTTCTTTTGTTAAGAATTTGTCACATTATTTCACAATTTTGAAACCAAATCCTCCATTGTTATGCCTCACATTTGTCTCCCTTTTGTATGTATGCCCCAAATCTTCAATTGCTAAGGTTCGAACTAACCACTATGACACTATCCACTGTGGAAATGTTAACATCAATTTTCAATAATTGTACCATCCTACAGTAAGTGGTGAAGATCGGTTAAGAAAGGCGACGACTTTGGGTTCTATTTCATGAAATTTAGGGTTATTTTAGAATGATCTAACTCGGTAGTTTAAAAGAGGATGAAAAGAAGAGCATATTGGCGATAAGATGTCAGACGACAATAAAAAAAGGAGCGACAAGAACGTCCTAAAGAAAAAAGAAAAAGAAAGCTAAAAAACTAAAACGTTTTTTTTAACTATCACTTAAGTTTTAATCACATTATATGATTTTTAAATAATATATTAAAATTTAACATTTTTAAGTAAGTTTTATAATTTTATTTTGACTATTTTATAATCTTTCTGAATTTATTTTTATAAATTTTAATAACTTTTAAATTTCTTATTTTTTTAATATTTTAATTTTTTGAATTTTTAGAATTAGGATTAAATTGACAAATGTGTAAATGTTGAAGGCCAAATTTGTTATTATATCAACATTAAGTGGTAAGCAAAGATATTTTAACAATGAAGGTATTGCAAATTTACAATTAATCTAATGGGAATGACTAAAATAATGAAGAAAACAGTGACCAAAATAGAAACTCTCTAAAACTTGAGTGACTATTTGTATAGTTTGCCCATGATTTTTTAATACTTATGATTTAACAGATAATTAGTATAATTATTTTTTAACCTATGCTCCAAATAACTATCGATCAACTGATTAAGCTTTAACTCATTTGGCAACATTGTTATTGCAACAATTAAAAGGATGTGGATTCTGTTAGCTCGGAAAGATCAACCTTGTAACACCCCTTACCTGTGTTTGGCGCTGGGACGGGGTACGAGGCGTTATCATACTAAAACATGCTTAATCATAGATAGCCAGGCAATAAAATTCATTAAAACTTGAAACCTTTCTTTCATTCCCTTAATGTCCCTATCATGGGCCTACAAGGGCCAAAACATACATCGGGAGTGGTTCGAGACTTAATCGGAAACTTTCAAACACTTAGAAAATTTTCGCTTAAAATAGGGCTACACGCCCGTGTGGGCAGGCCGTGTGGTCATACACACCCATGTCCCTGGCTTGTGTCGAATTTATTTTTCATTTTGAACCTACAAGGGTTTACGCACGGCCTGACACACGCACATGTCCATGGCCCGTGTCCCTCACACGGCCATGACACACCCGTGTCCTCATCCATGTGTGAAAACCTGAGTATTCTGTTTATGACGTTAGCAAACATTTAGGGGCACACGGGGAAGCCACATGCTCGTGTGCTAGGCTGTGCCCTCCACACGGCTGAGACACACGGCTGTGTCTCTTCCCGTGTGTTTACTACTAGGTATTCTGTTTTGCATAATTTAGGTGCAGGGGACACATTGCCTATCAACATGCCCATGGGGCTAACCGTGTTTCACACACAGCCTAGGCACATACCCATGTACCCACCCGTGTGGACAATTATAGGCCATTTTTCAAACTCTTTGCCACCCTGAAACATAACGAAACACAAGGCCGATTTCAATATCACATATCATGGCATAAATACACTTCTAAAATACCCATAATTAAAGCACTCACATGCCACAACATGTTGCATTCTCATCAATCACTACTCTGCTTAGGCATGCAAACTTGCACTTTCGTGAACTACATCAACATTGCAAGATTTTAACTTAATCAATATTAGCCAATTTTAATGGCCATTTACAATAGGATTCAAGTAACATTTATGACCAACACATATGGCTAACCAATATAACACATAACAAAAGGCCTAGTACTTATACATGCCATACTCAAAATGATTAAACTTTACTATACCAAAATAAAATGTTCGATAGTGTGACTTCGAGCTCCGATGTCCTTTTCTATCCCTGAGCTAGCCTGACAACATTACAAGGAAAGGGAAAGGAATGGAGTAAGCATAAATGCTTAGTAAGTTGCATGCAATAAACAACAATATAATTCATGAATTAACATCCAAATATGGTATCATGAACATCACACAAATATCTTTACTCATTAACATGGCTTATTCATGCTCTTTCTTACCGACATATTCATATCATTTCCCGTTATATTCATCAACTTAAATAATTTTCCCGTTCAATTACATGGAATACCAAAGGATACTCGAAATGTCATTCTCATGGTAAGATGCCAATGCCATATCCCAGATATGGTCTTACATGGGATCATATGTTGATGCCGAAGCCATATCCCATATATGGTCTTACACGAGATCTCATATCGATGTCGATGCCATGTCCCAAACATGGTCTTACACAAGATCGTAAACTGATGCTGATGCCATGTCCCAAACATGGTCTTATACGGGATCACTCTTAGATGCCAACGCCATGTCCCAAACATGGTCTTACAGAGGATCTAAATCTTGTCTCGGTGCCGACGCCATGTCCCAGACATGGTCTTATACGAGACCACATGTCGATGCCAATGCCATGTCCCAGACATGGTCCTACATGGGATTTCAATTCGATGCCGATGCCATGTCCTAGACATGGTCTTACACGGGACTTGATAAATCTCATGTCATGACTACGGTATCCTTCGTATCCTTAAAATTTAACCGAGATTTCTCTATAATAACTTCATCATTTCTTTATACAAATCACATTAATGAATCTCATGGAAATAACATAAATTTCATACAATGTCATAATATTATTTTCATATTACAAAATGCTAATTTATAACACACAACTTACCTCAGATCCAAAATGTGAGTAAATATGCAATTTAATCCACCACATTGTTCTTTCCCCAGTTTTGATCCAGGCTTCGTGTTTCTTGATCTATAATGACAATTTAGGCTTATTTAATAATCAAATTGGCTAAATAGCCCATAATTCATACATTGAAAAATTTATAATTTTGTCCCTAAACTTTTACTTATTTGCAAAATAGTCCCTAGGCTCGTAAAATGAAATGCATTTATTTTCTTGGTTACCTAAGCCTAGCTGAAGCTTTTATGCGCTCATAACAGCCCCTATTTTTCATCAATTTCCACTTTTACTACACATTTTACTACCTTTACAATTTGGTCCCTATTAGGGATTTTCATGAAAAATCATCTAGTAAAAGATGTTTACTACATTTTAAACTTTCATATTCTACCACTAGACATCAAAATACATGCATGTCATGCATGGGTATATTTTTTAACATAAACCCTAGCTCAAATTAGTGGTAGAAATAGCTAAATTAAGCTACGAGGATTTCAAAAATATGAAGAGAATTAAAAATGGGGCTAAATTGCACTTACTTTTTAGCTTGAAAATGAAAGAAATCCTAGCTATGGAGACTCTTCAATTTTCGGCACTTAGAGGAAGAAGATGAACACATTTTTTACATATTTTTCCCATTTTATTTAATTAATTATCCAAATGCCCAAAATGCCCTTATTGCCTTTCTTTAAAATTTTTCCCTTCCTTGGGCATTTTTGTCCATCATGCTAATAAATGGTCTAATTGCTCATTTACGACCTCTAATAATTTTTCTAATGACAATTCATCCTTAAAACTTCTAGAAACTCATATTTTGCAACTTTTGCAATTTAGTCCTAAAGGACAAATTTATCACTATCTCATAAATATTCCTTATGAAATTTTCTCACTATCATGATTCTACTTCGGATTTGTGATCTCGAAACTACTATTCTGACTAGGCCTTAATTCGGGCTGTTACAAACTCGAGATCATCGATAAGGAGATTGAATTGGCCTTTGAGATGTAGTGGTGGAAGCAGTGAAAAATATGTAATAAAGAACACAATGATTTATAGTGGTTCGGCCCTAATTGCCTACTTCACTACCTTAGCTTTCCACAACTAAGGATTTTCTCAAAATTCACTAATTTGGCAACCTTTGAGGACAATGTTTAACTTTACAATCTCTTTTAAGACTTATACCCCAAAATCTTAAGGTACAACTCCATTAAAGTTTCTACCCAAACCTTAAGGATTAACCCTTTCTCTCAAAGAGGAACAAATAAGCAAGTAAAGAAATAATCCATACAAGATTAGGATTGTAACACCCCTAACCCTTATCCGTCGTCGAAACAAGAGTTTTGGACCATTACCGGACCTTTCAGATCAAATACAAACGTTTCATATCATTTAACATACATATTAGAAACTAATCATAAATCACTCATGTTGTCCCTTATATATGCCATCGAGGCCCAAAATACACATTAGAAACAAATTAGGACTAAACCGGAAACTTAGAGAATTTTTCCCAAAACTTCAAAATTTTTCTTAGGTGTAAGGGACACACGCCTGTGTTTCAAATTAGTGTGCTTACTGACTTGGGTCACATAGCCAAGCCACACGCCCGTGTGCTAGGTCGTGTGAAAACACTGGGGTATTCTGTTTTTCAATTTTAAAGATGCAAGAGACACACGGCCAGACCATATGCCATGTGCTAGGCCATGTGTCACACACGGCTAATATACATGTCTGTATGGACAAAAATAGGCCATTTTTCTCACCATTTTAGGTAGCACCTTAAACACAACATTTTCACACATCAATTAACCCCTAACCAGGCATTCAAACCAAGGCAAAATCATGTTTTCAACAAAACATATCATCACATATACTCAAATACCCAATTTACTTATTTAGTCCACCTAACTAAACTACTAAAGTTCTCTACCAATTAATTACATTAAAAAACATACATTATTTAGACCAACATCACAAATTTACTTCATATCCAAAATTATATATATGTATATATTTAAGATGATTGTATAAACAAAACTCATCCCTAAAATTTACACAAGCCAAATTTTGGTCAAACCATACCATCCCTATACATGCCATATAAACCGTATTAAACATACAAAAACTACTAGAATAAGCTGGATAGTGTGACTTGATGTGCTAATCCAATCTTTCGACCTCATGAAAGTCTACAAGGACATTAAACAACACAAGTAAGCTTAATGAAGCTTAGTAAGTTCGATGGTTTAAACATAAATCTTACCAAACCTACTATAACACATCAATTAAATAAATTCATTCAATATAAACTTCCTGCCAATCACAATTTCAATCGATGAATACACTTATTTCAAATCAATATCAATAACAAACAATATGTCTCTCAAATTTCAATTACATAAGCACTTACCAAATCTTCCCAAATCAAAGAACGGTTTACGGATAAGAGTACATCATTTTAAGTAGCCCGAAGGCTGAACAGAAACTCATGAGAGCTAAACAGAAACCCATAAGGGTTAAACGGAAGCTCGTAAGAGCTAAACAGAAACCCATAAGTAGAACCTCGTAATAGCTGAATAGAAACTCATATAAGTTAAACAGAAGCTCGCGAGAGCTAAACGGAAAGTAAACACAAAAGTTCGTAACAAATATTGAACCTCGATTTACTTGGGTAATTTGTTGTCATTTTCCTCCAATGCCATCAATTTGTCTAATGTCGAATGTACTCAAATCCCGCGTTTCATTTAATCCGTATACTCAATTCAAATTTATAATTTTAACAATAATTCAATTACAATAATAGAATAATACATAATACCATTCATCAAATCAATACAAATATTAAATTTTAACCGTACGAACTTACCTAGGTTAAATTTGTAATATTTGTAGAAGTTTAGGGACTATTCTGCTAATTTTTCTTTTTCACGAGTATCTACGGGCTCTTAATCTAAAATATAAAAGTACTCATTCATTAGCATATATTTCAGTCCAAATTCACTCCACCATTAATACCCCTCAATTTTTGAATTTACACAATTACCCCAACATTTACAACTTTTACAATTTAGTCCCTTAACTAGTTAGTCTATCAAATGAACTAATTTTTCTCAATTGATAATTTATCTAAATATTCTAGGCTATCATAAAGCCCTTGATAAATAGAAATTTAATACTAAACCCTAATATTTAACCTTTTCACAATTTGGTCCTAAAATTAATATCTAACAAAATTACTATGTAAAATCATCATACAACAAAATTAAAGCTCTAAATCCATGTTATTTCATAAAAAATATCCAGTATTCATCAATGGTAATTTTCAAAATTCTCAATAAAATCAAAAACTAAGGTAATAGTTAGTTGGACCTAATTGTAAAAGTCTCAAAAACATAAAAATTTCAAGAAAAGGGCAAGAATTGGACTCACTTGAAGTAAAAATATGAAAAACCAGCTCAAGGGTTATCCTATGGCGTTTTTGGCTGAGAATTAGAGAAGAAATTGTCTAGAAACTCGTAAATTTTCAATTTGTAAGCTTAATTTCACAAAAATTACCAATTTGCCATTAATTCACATTATTTTATTATTTTTTTCAACTTATGCTGCCTTAGCCATTCCATGTGTGTCTATTTGTCCTTTAATTCCTCCCTCATTTACCGTTTAAGCCATTTAATCACTATTTTCTCTTAATTAACAAGTTTTGCACATTTTTCAATTTAGTCCTTTTTAATTAATTAACTATCAAAACATTAAATTTCTCAAACGAAACTTTAATACTACCTTAATGAAACTCCGTAAATATTTATAAAAATATTTACGGCTCAGTTTATAGAAATGAGGTCTCGATACCTCATTTTCTAAAACCACTTGACCTAAGCTTTTGTTACCCGATCCTAATAATTCATTATAAACCTAAATTACTAATTCAAAAATCTTTCTAAAACCATGCTTGACTCATAAATACTAAATAATAAACTTTACGAGCTTACTCGTAAATACTAAATAATAAAATTTACTAGCTTACTCATCGGATTTGGTGGTCTCAAACTATTGTTTCCGACACCACTGAAAATCAGGTTGTTACAAGGATGTTTGCCAATGAAGCACAAATACAAAGAACACTTAAGATAAATGAATACAATGAAAGCTCACAAGTGTTTACAAGAAAATGTATGAAAGAAGTATGCTCTAGGTTGTTTTTTTATTTTTATTTTTTTAGCTTTTCACATTGCTCTTCTTGTTGTGGTTGTTGTGGAAGTAAATATAGCTGTTGGGGATGAAATACCAAGTCATTAACTGCACCTGCAGCAGCGAGTATCAATACCTACTAAAATGATATCAATATTTTTTTTGTAATTAATGTAGAATTTAGTGACCGTTGGAGCAAGAATATCGATACCTTAAGAAATATATGATACCGGATCGATACCTACCATGGTTTGGAAATGGTAGAATGTCAATTTGGTATCGATTATCAAATGGGTATTGATATCTTGTCAAATATCAATACTTATACAAAAAGTATCAATAGTTTTTGTCCTGGAGCAATTATAACTAGTTTAAAAATAGTTAAAACATATTTGAAAACGTTTAACTCAATTGAAACCATTTCAACTTGATTTTATGAAATTGCTCAACTTTACTTTTATTCAAAAACACTTTAATTTGTTATATCAAAACATATTATCCAATAAGGCTTAGTTTAACAATCTCCCCATTTTTGATATAACAAAACATTTTGTAAATTTGTTTTTGAATAGATTGCTCACCCTTAATAAAAGTCATTTTCAATTTAAGCTCCCCCTATATAAAAATCATTTTCAATTTAAGGCATAAAGATTTGGAGCATAAAAAATTTGAAAAAAGCACAAATTTGACATTCATTTTAATTTGAAAATTTGGTCACTAATCTTGGCATATAAGCAATCAATTAACCATAAAATTTACCTTTCTCTTCTTCCCCTTTTTGTTATATAAAAAAAATAATCAAGTAAAACTTAAGAGGGAAAGAGTGTGGTTAGTCCAAAGATAGATATTAAAGATAAATAACAAATGAACTACCATACCAAATAACATTAAGGTTCAATCACATAGAATTTGGATTTGTTCACCTTGAAGCAATGCACCTTACCTACAACCATAGAATTAAGTTTTTGGTACCCAATTTCTTTTGGGTCCATAATCATTAGTCTTAAAAATTCTAGTCCCTTTAGGTATCCATTTTGAAATATCTTCCTTGTCTTAAGTAGCACTAAGTCCTTTAAGGATCCATACACTCTTACCAAGTTTTCCCTTGTAAAATCTTTAGGGACTTCTATGTTTATAGAAATTAAAGCTATTTTTAACAAACTTTAGTTTTGAATTTTCTCCAACTTCAAAAACTTTGTTAGAGTGAGATTTTTCACTCTTAAGCAACTCAAGTTCCTTTTGATGATCCTTATGAACTTTTGAAAGTAAATTATGCAAGTCTAAATTTTTCTTTTTAAAGTCATTAATAATTTCTTGCATTTTCTTTACCTTCTCTTCAAGATCATGATTGGTTTCAAAAAGTAAGTCATTTTCACTTTTTAATTTTGAAGCATTTTTCTAGTGTTTTGACATCATGACTTCAAATTCCAACCCTAATTCATCATAGGCATCTTGCAACTCATCAAAAGAATAATCATTTAAAGTAGATAAGTTAGAAGTTACCTTAGGATCATTGATGGCCAAAAGGCACAAGTTGGCTACTTCATCATCGGATGAATCTTCATCATTCCAAGTAGCAACATAGGCCTTTTGTTTCCTAGACCTATTCTTTTTAAGTTGAGGACAACCATACTTGATGTGTCCCAGTTTCATGCACTCGTAGCAAATAATAGGATCTTTCTCCTTGATAGATTCAAGCTAGATTCCTTCCTTCTTTTGAAATTCTCTTCCTTTTTTGGACCTCATGAATCTCTTGAATATTCTAGCAAATATCTCCATCTATTATTCTTCATCCACCTCTTCACTTGATTCACTATCGTCATTAGTGGTGGATTTTAGAGCTTTACCAACATTCTTCTTCATAATTCTTTCTTCTTTACTCCTTATGTTAAGCCTCATCTCATATGTAAGAAAAGAACTAATGAGCTTGTCAAGGGTGAGTGAGTGAAGATCCTTTGTTCTTCTATTGCCGTCACTTTAGCTTCCTAAGATGTTGGGAGACTATTCAACTGTAACACCCCTAACTCATATCTATTGCCGGAATAAGGTTACGAGGTATTACTGATCAAATCACAACATTAAACTAACATTTCATATTCAATAATAAAAAATAATCAAATATCATTCAATCACATTCACATTGTCCCTTAAGAAGGTCTACGAGACCTTAAACATGCTTTAGAAAAGGTTTGGGACTAAACCGATCACATATAGAAATTTTTAAAACCTTAGAAAATTGTTTAACATACAGAGGTCACACGCACGTGTGAACAGGCCATGTGCCTCACACAGCTCCAGACACCTCCGTGTCTTAGGCCGTGTGGAAACAGGGCATACATACTGACTTGTATCACACGGCCGAGGACAGGTCCGTGTGCCAGGCCGTGTGAAAACTGGAGGGTATACTGACTTGGGTCACACGGCCAGTCACACACTCGTGTGCTAGCCAGTGTGAATCCTATAGGGTATACTGACTTAAGCCACACAGCCAGTCACATGCCCGTGTGTGAGACCGTGTGGTGCATACTGACTTAATTTGAATTGCCACACTAAGGGACACACGACCGAGTACCTTGACCGTGTGTCACACACGCTGAGACACACACTCGTGTCTCTACCCATGTGGACAAAAATAGGTCATTTGCAAGGCCAATTTGCCACCCATTTTGCAAACCCTACATGAACACAACAATACACCAAATCTAAACACAATTGGCAGCCTATTTCATTCCCAATTCAAACACATTTCATAACATCTCAATCTTAACCATTTCGATACATATTTGCTTAACCAAAACATACCAAATCAATATGCCATATTCATCAATTCAACCTAATTCCAATATGCATTTTCTCACCATTCTAACAACTAGATCAAACCTCAAAAATATACCAATTCAACATCTCAAAATCATACCACAATAAGGCTTTACTCAAGTATCCATTCATCATCAATTATCTAACCATTCATCACCAAAGCTATTAAGCCAAATATACCAATTAGAGCATATCACAAGACATCAAAACATTAAGCATTTTAACATTATCAAGCCAACCAAATCAATTCAAAATAAGCCATCACACATGACTATTATATGCACACCAAAATATATGCATCCTTTACAAGCCAAATCTCATGGCTAAATGTACCAAAATAACTCAAAGTCCCTATACATGCCATATACTCCAAACATAAACTCAAAAATACTAAATTGAGGCTCGATAGTGTGATAGAGTAGCTGATGATCCCCAAACCCAAGCTAGATTCGATTAACTATAAAACATGGGAAGAAAAATCAAAGTAAGCTTCAAAGCTTAGTAAGATCGTATGATAACAATGTAATTCATTGAATAAATGCTATTCAACCAATTTAACTTAACATGACATTAAACACATTAAGTACAAACCTTTCTCATGTCTCATGACATGATCAAACACAACTCATCAAATTATCGTTGTTCCAAACTCGAATAGGTTCTATACATACCTGTACCGTCTTGTGTCAATTTTTTTCTCAACCACATCCTTTGTTTTCCCAGTTGAACCATTCGAAATAGAAATCAGATACTTAGGAATCTTATACAATAAGCACCTATACCATGGCCCGTAGCCAAATCATGGTAACTTATCCGAAAGAACTGTTACCATAGCTCGAAGCCAAATTATTTGATGTGCATGGCCCGAAGCCAAATCGGTATAACACGCACCCAAAGTGCAAATATCATGGCCTGAAGCCATATTAATGAATAATTTAATAACAAGTCACTAGTATCCACCTATTCCTAAGGTTCAACTAGGATTTCACACTTGTCGATTATATCGTCGAATGCATTCGTAGAGTCGTATTCGCGGTTCAATAATTATTCATAATCCCGTAATAATAATTTATGCAATATTAAAGCATTTAACATACACTCATAATAAAAATTATCACATACAAACTTACCTCGAGTATGAAATCGACTAATTGGGTCGATTACTTGATAATTGCCTTTCCTTCGATCTAATTCTGGATTCTTCCCTTCTTGATCTATATGAATTCAAAACTAACTTGTTTATTCAACCATTCATTCAATTTAGTCCAAAATACCTATTTATGCATATTTACACATTAGCCCTTAAACTTTCACACTTTTAACAATTTAGTCCTTATTTCACAAATTACATCAAATTTCACTACACCCATTGTAACAACCCAATTTTGAGTCTAATTGGAATAGGTGGTTTTGGAACCACTTAATCAAGCTAAAATATTTATTTTATTATTTTAATAAGTTTTACAACATTTTAGAATCACTATGTGAAAATTTCGTAAGGAAATTTTACCAATTAAATAGTTAATTCGATAAAAAGGATTAAATCGCATAAAAGATAAAAGTGACATATTATATGTTAAAGGTATTAAATTGCCTTGGCTTTTGAATATAATGGCCTTAGTTGGTAAATGGACCACTTTAAATGATAGTGGACATTAATGACCTTAAAATATATGTTTTGTATGTTTATAAAGTAAGGTTATATTTGTAATTCATTAAATGGTTTAGTAAATTAAAGAAAACACATGTGAAAATCATCATTTTGTCCATGCATTCAACTGAAAATAAGAAAAAGAGTAAGGGTTTGGAAGCCTTTTCATTCGGCTACTTGAATCTTGATTAAGGTATGGTTTTATTTTGGTTTTTGATAATTTCTACGTTTTTGTAATCGTTGCTTTGTGTTCTATCATGCCCGTACCTTAATTTCTAAAATTGTTGATGATTTTGAAAGATTCCATTGTTGAAGACATGTATATTTTGATGTTTCTTGATAAATTATTGATGGTTGTTAAAAAATATACAAGTTATATAAAGTGATTTTTTAGAAAAAGGAGTATCAGGGATTAAATAGAAAAATATAGAAATATTGTGGTTAGAAATGTGAAATAAGGGAAAATATGGGCTACTATGATGCCATATAGAATTTGGCTATGGTGGGTTTTAGTTAAAAATGTGCAATTTGCCATTTTGTGTATAAAGGACTAAATTACAAAATAGTCAAAAGTATAGGGCAAATATGTAAATTGCCATAAATGTGAATTAGGGACTAAATTGAATTGAATAGCTACTGAAAATATTAAATTTTATAATATATAGATCAAGAAAAACAAACATCAAAACTTGATCGAGAGAAACAAAAGGTAGACGAGTAGATATCGAAAATACAAGCTAATACAAGGTAAGTTCGTATAATTAGAATCAAACTTATATTTATATTTAATTTGGATGAATTTGCTATTGGTTTGATTGTATAATGTGATAGTAAATTGAATTGCATATTGGTTATATACTTTGATTAAATACCGAGTCCCGTTTGAACCATAGAAAGTTGTAAGATACAAGTGACATGTCACTAGATTTACCGTTTGGTCGAGCTCTTGCATTTATTGCGGACTCACCTCAGCTTATATGAGCTTACCGTTCAGCCTTTGGGCTTACCATTTTAGCTCTTATGAGCTTACCGTTTCAGTCCTTTGAGGCTTATCGTTTCAGCTCTACAGAGCTTACCGTTCAGCTTGTTTGAGCTTACAGTTTATCGGCTTAGGAGGAGCATACTGATTCTGGCTCGAAAGAGCATACATGATGAATTGAGGGATTACGATTTTACATTTAGTGTGTATCACCCGAGTATCCCTCGATGTTTCCGTAGGTTCAACGAGCACTATACTGATATGAAACATAAAGATTATATGTTACAAAGGTTACATGTTGTACATGAATTACATGGTATATGAGTATTATTATTACATGAGATATGAATTATATGAGCTTATTGTTAAATGAATTACATGTTTTACATGTATATATGTTATATGTTACATGGAGAATAAGCTTGATATGAGCTAATTGTATATGAGTACCTGAAGTATATATATATATATGATATGATACATGAGACCTATGATTGATATGATTATAATGATACTTGAATTACATGATTGAATTGAGCTATATGATACATGAGTACATGGAATATATGGTTTTCATGTAACTAACGTAGGAATGATGTTTTGAGTAGGCATGGCGGACATATGACTTGGTTTTATAATGTTTTAATGCTTTACTTGTTGAATCAGTAAGTTTAATTCTATATTATATGGGCTTACTAAGCTTTTAAGCTTACTCCGTTTTATTTTTCCATGTTTTATAGATTTCGGAAGCTAGCTCGATTTCGAACAAAGTCAAAGATTACTATCGCACTATCCAAGCAACTTTTGGTACTTTTGGGACTTTTGTAAATGATGTAAATATGGCATGTATAGGCTAGTTAAGGGTTTAATTATATAGTCATATATGCTAATGTTTTGATGAGAATTTTGGTACTTGATCAAGCTATGTGATATGGCTTGAATTGGAAACGATTAGCTTAATATGAAAGCTTTATATGATATGCTTGCATATGGTAAATTGATGAATGTTGATGACATTTGATACGTTAGAAGCAAATGATATTATATGAATGTTGTGTAATATTTGTTATGGTGTAATTGGCTTTGTTATGAATGAGCATGAATATGGTTATAAGTGTGCTATCAATTTGGTATGATATGGGAAAAATAGAATGATAAGTTTCATGATTGAATTGGTAGGATATGGTACATTTGATATGAATGAAAATGGAATAAGAAGTATATGTATTTGATTTGAAATGGATATATGGAAGTTGGTTTAAGTTGAGTTATAAATGATATTGAATTGGTTGATTATGAAATGGTATATATGTAACTTAAATTGGCTGAGTTGTTTGCTTATTTGGTGTATAACTTTGGTGTATTTTGATGCATATAGGTACAAGTAAAAATTGTGGGAAATGTGGCTTAAACCAAGCCTATTTTCGTGCCACACGGCCTGAGCACACGGGTGTGTGTCTCGACCATGTGAGCCATGTATCTTAGTTAAAATGGACAGTGAGTTACACAGCTTAGACACACGGACGTGTCTATTGGCCGTGTAGGGCACATGGGCGTGTGGTTGGCCGTGTGACCCAATTCAGAATGTATGCCCTATTTTGACATGGCCTGGACACATGGACGTGTCTTGTGACCGTGTGAGGCACACGGCCTGTTCACACGGGTATGTGACCTTTAAGTTTTCCTATACTTTTCATATGTTATCAAATTAGTCCTGGATGCATGTAATTGACATTGTATGCTTGAATTAAGCATGTTAAGAGTATGAATGAATTGAAATCAATGAGATGAAATAATATTTGTAAATGTTTGATGATTTACTGTTCTGAATTAAGTTACATGTCCGGTAATGCCCCTTACCTATTCCGGCAACGGTTACAGGATAGAAGTGTTACACCCATGTTTGGCCAAATTCTCTATAGGTCCCTTAGCAGCCTATATCTTTCAATTATTTCACATGTCAATCCCTCAATTTACATATTTCACAATTTAATACCTAATATGCATTTTTACTCCAAATCACATTGTAAAACATGTATATCTATCATCAAACACTCATTTTTCATCATTAAACATTCAAGAGCTCAAGAATTCATCAATGGCAACTTTCAAAACATTAAGCAGATTTGCAAAATAGTCCATCGTCTAGCTAGTACTCGATCCAACGATCACAAAAACATAGAAATCATCAAAAATCGAGCCAAATGCATACCTTAATTAAGGAACAATAGTGTCGAACCCTAAAATGCTCTCCAACTTTGTTTTTCTTTTAATTTTTGTTGAAGGGAATGATAAAAGATGATGATTTTATGTTTTCTTTTATTTTAACTCAAGTTACTTTCCAAATTATGAAATTAACCTTTGTTTAAAACATTAAAAATCATATAATATAAGCCCATTTATGTCAAATTCCACTATCTATGGTCTAATAACATAATAAGGACCTTTCATTTAATAAATCGTAACAATTAGACAACTTTAATAACTACAATGCAACTTTTGTATTTTACGTGATTTAGTCCTTTTCTCAAATTAAGCACACAATTGATAAAATTTCTTCACGAAATTTTCACACACATACATTCACATGTTGTAAACACCAAAAATAATATTAAATTAATTTTCTAACCTCAGATTTGTGGTTCTAAAACCACTGTTCTGATTTAGCTAAAACTGGGTTGTTACATCAACATCTTCTTCACCATCTCCTTGCTAGGGTAGATCTTTTCAAGGGCTTTGAGACCATTGTTGATGTGGGTGAAGCGACTGGACATCTCCTTGATTCCTTTTTCTGGTTTTGCTTGAAATAACTCATAATCAATGGTGAGAAGATTTATCTTGGACTCCTTAACTCTACTTGTTCCTTCATGGGTGGCTTCAAGCTTGTCCCATATTTCTTTGGCATTATTACACTTAGAGACTCTATTGTACTCATTTGCACCAACAGCACAGAATAGAGTGTGCAAAGATTTTGTGTAATGCCCTGACTTCTTAATTTTGTTTTTACAAATTATGTCATAGGTTAATATTTACTTTAGTGGTTAGGGGTCTTAAGGTTGGGCCTGAGGTTTTGGGTTCAAATCTTGGCGTGATCAACAAGGTATTAGTTTTTGCAAATTTCAGTCAATGGTGCATGGGATGGAATTAAATTTGAAATCAAATACTAGGTAGTTATTAGAGTGTAGGATAGGGTGGTTGGGATTATCTGAGTATCTTTTATTATTTTATTTTTATTTTTTTCTCCTAATAATTAACTTATTTTTCCCATGTTCTTTTCCCTTTTCGATTTTTTTGTTTTCTTGTTTCTTCACCCTCTATTTAGATTTTTTTTTCAATTCAAACAAATTCAAGATTAGTTTGGGGATTCTCCTTGTTGTCTCTCATTTAGTCAGTTCCGCTTGGGAATCTTTATCATTCTAGTTTAATTGTTGTGGAATTGGTAAGTGTGTCGGTTGGTTGAAGTTTTGGTTATGAATTGGTGAATAAGTTAGGGGTATTTGTTTGTGATGGTGTGTAATTTCAGGGATTTTCTTTTTGACTATTCTATTTGATTAATGAATAATTAGGGGAGATTTGCGAGTCAGTGGGTGTTCCTCAAATGGAGTGATTGTTGTGGATCATTGTCCTCGAGGGTGAGTGATTTTACCAATTTAGTATAGTTATGGTTGTTTAGATTTTCGGCATGTTAGGAATATCGCGGATTTTGGTTTGTAATTGGAATGTTCGTTTAGTTTAATTCATTAAAGTTTTGATGATTATAGGGACTGGATCATCATCATTTGAATCGCTTCGAAATCGAACCAGGTGTGTAACGGGAAACCTGAAAAATAGCAAACAGTGAAAGCTGAAATTGGGGCTTGTCAATGCATTACGTCCATGTGCGACACATGGCCGTGTGATAGGCCATGCACGGGTTAGGCCATTTGGGCCATGTAGACTATAGGGGCACGTGTGGGCCTAAATTTCAAAATTTTTCCTTAGGGTCGTACATGTCATCTCGATCGATTATGGGCATTCTATGAGGTCGGTATGTGTTGTATATGCCTTAAAGCATGAAACTTGTTATTCTGTTAGTATGAATTCGACGTAAATAATGCCTAAATATATGTAATGTGATACTATATGTTTGATCTGTTATGTATAAGCATGTATGATATATATATCCTGGTATCTCTTATTCTGTTATATCTGGTTTTCTATTTGTATTTGACTCTAGGGCAGGTTATGTATTATGTAGAGGAAGTGTTCTATGTGGGGCGTTAACTCGCCATTATATTGGCAGCACTGCTACAATTATTCTGAAAAGTGTCGTGAGGACACTATGTGGTGTGTAGGGCTGGGTGGGTGTTTTGTACCCCACGTGGTATGTTGGAATGGTCGAAGTTGATGTGTAAGGATGGGGGTAGGATTTATATATATGTATCTGTACTATTTTGATATGATTTTGTATTAAAAGTATGTTTGTATATGTTCTGCCATTTGATTAAATCTGAATTTCTGTATACGTATGTGTTACACGTTGAGTTTTAAAAGAAAACTCACTCTTTGTATGTCTGATAATTTTAGGTAACCCTCAGACTTGGGCGGGACGGTGCGACGGGAGCTCAGTTGTGCCCACGTTGCTGTAAAACTCTATTTACTTAAAGCTGACTTATTTAAATTTCTATGTTGAGAGTTTTGTATAATTTGGACTCTTTGGACTTTCGGGATTGCTTTTGGTTTTAGATTTTTATTTTTGTTTCTAGCATGATAATTGATAAAACGGTTTTTATGAAAACGACTGTTTTTCTAAAATTAATTTTTTTCAAGAAAACAAACCCGATTTACAAAAAAATAACATTTTAAGAAACTCTACTGCAAAATATTCAATTTATTTGAAAGATGTAAACGAACAACATTTTTAATTAAATAAGTACGACAACACGCTTTCCAAACAAAACGGGCTTACTAAGAAACAATGATTTCAATTATTTCAAAAAGAATGAAGTCAGATTTATAACTTACCTTCGTAACACTTTCGGATTTGGGCATAACGTCTAGGCCGGGTTTAGGGTATTTCATTTTGTGGTATCAGAGTCAGGTTACAAAACTCGTGCTGTGAAAATTTTGGGTTCAAAATTATATTTGTAAATAAAATTATTTTCCGAGTAAAGTTTAGTTTCAATTTGAAATAGAAGTTTGTAGAATATTGAGTCTCTAATGTCAATCATGTAAGTACTTCTAACTTAGAAATACTTTAGTTAGAAAACTCTAAAATGATTAAAACTGCACTGAGTTAGTTAGAGACTAAAAATTTCTGAAATTTCTAAAATTACTTCTGATAATTATTTGAAGCATAATATATTTGTTAATAAACGTTGAAACTGATACATAAAAATTTTTAATGTAGATAAAACTGTGAATACGATGAGTGCTCATGGAACACGTGGTCGTGGTACTCATGGGCACGGCGGGCACCGTAGAAGGACATGAGTTGAGTCGTCCTCGATGGGCAGTATGCTTAATCTGGATACGAGACACCAACTACACCTACTGCAAAGACTAGGTCTCATAGTCATTCGAATGGGAACGATGCATTGTCCCAAGCCATACTTAGAGTATTGGAGAGGGTCATTGGAGCCCATTCTGGTTTTGGGAGTCGTGGGTCAATAACTAAACGAATATGGTCTAATGGTGCTGAGCTGTTTCGAGGCGTCGCTGGAGTCACCGTAATTGTGGCCGAATACTGGTTGAAGGCCACCGAGAGGATAATGAATGTTATCGATTGCACCCTGAACAGAAGTTGAAGGGTGCAGTATCTTTGCTTCACGATGAGGTGTATAGTGGTGATTAACAGTTGATAAAGGTATTTAGCCGGATTGGATTTCTTGGGAGGATTTTAAGACTACCTTTTAAAGTAAATATGTAGGGGCAAGTTATGTGGATGCTCGTAGATGCAAGTTTATGAACCTCACTCAAGGGGATAGGGCTTTAGCCGAGTGTAAGGCCGAATTTCTGAGATTGAACCGTTACGCTCGTGGGATGGTGGCGACTGAGTATGAGAAATATGTCTACTTTAAGGATGGTTTAAGGGATAATCTGAGAGTTTTGATAGCTCCGTAGAAGGAAGGGGAATTCACCGTCTTGGTGGATAATGTGAAGATTGTTGAGGAGGTTAAGCGCGTGGAATGTGAGAATAGGGACCGTGAGAGAGGTAAGAATAAGAGGAATTCGAAGCCCTCTGGTTCTGTTCAAAGGCCTAAGAAACGGGCCAAATCTGATGAGCCTTCAAGAGTTAGGGGCCTAGTTGCTCATACTGTGGCTTAGCCGTGTAGGGATTGTGGTAGATGTCACTCGAGTGAGTGTTGGAGGAGGTTGAGAGCGTGTTCGCGATGTGGGTCAATAGAGCACCGTATTAGAGATTGCCCACAGCATTCTGATAAGATACAAGCTCCAGCTTAGGGTTTTGTTCAGCCTCAGCGGGCAGTTCAATAGCCACTTAGGGGCCGTGGTCCGACCAGGGGTTGTAACGGAACGGGTAGGGGGCAGAAAGCACCGGGCAGGAGTGCTAATCAAACTGAGGTGAAGTAGTCTGCATTGGCTTATGCTGCCAGACGTCGTGAGGATAGAGACGTCGTTGATGTGATTACGGGTACGTTCTTTATTTTTTATGCACCTTATTTTGCACTGATAGACATAAGGTCAACATACTCCTATATAGCTAGTTTTTTTTTTGTAAACTTGGGGGTTTCGGTTGAGAGCACTTCCGGTGAGATTACTGTACTTAGTCTGTTGGGCCAATCTATTCAGGTCAGTAAACTGTATAGGAATGTACCATTGGAGGTACAAGGGGTTGTATTTCTGGCTAATCTAATGGAATTATCGTTTGGAGAATTTGATCTAATTCTGGGAATGGAGTGGCTTGTGGAGCATCAAGTCAGTTTGGATTGTACTACTAAGAGGGTAGTTCCGAGATCTGAGAATAATGTGGAAGTGGTTATGATCAGTGAGCGTCGAGATTACTTATCCAATGTGATCTCTGCTCTTGTGGCTAAAAAATTAGTTCCAAAAGGATTTGAAGCGTATTTGGCTTTTGTAAGTGATTCAGCTTCTGTGGACTCTTCTGTTGGGAACATCCGAACAGTTAAGGAATTTCTAGATGTTTTTCTAAGGAATTACCAGGTTTGCCTCCGAATCAGAAAGTTGAGTTCGGTATCGAACTTCTACCAGGTACAGCTCCGATGTCCATCACACCATATTGTATGGCACTGAAGGAGCTTGTGGATTTAAAGGCTCCCCTAACCCGAATCCGTAGCCGGAATAGGGTTAAGAGGCATTACTAAACTTATTACACAATAATACATTCATTTCTCATAAATTTTTATTTATAAGCATATCTCATTCAAACATAATCACATTGTCCCTTAAACGAGCGTACAAGGCCCTAAACATGCCATAAAGATGGTTTGGGACTAATCTAATAACTCAAGATAACTTTGGAAAAGCTTAGAAAATTTTTCAAAACAAGGGACACACGCCTGTGTGAATAGGTCGTTATCTCACACAGCCACCAGACATGCCCGTGTCAGAGGCTGTGTGGACATTCGAAATGGGACACATGGCCGTGTCCTAGCCCATGTCCTACCCCGTATAACTCTCTAACTTAGGCCACACGGTCAACCACATGCCTGTGTGTCTAGCCCGTGTCCTTATTCGAAATAGCCACACACGCCTGTATGCCAGGCCGTGCCAAACTTGTAAGGTATACTAACTTATGCCACATGGCCAGTCACACGCCCGTCTGTGAGGCCGTGTGGAGCATACTAACTTGCTTCTAAATGCAACACCAGGGGACACACGGCCGTGTACCATGATATTGTGTCACACACGGCTAAGACACACGCCCATGTCTCTGCCTGTGTGGATAAGAATAGGCTATTTACCAAGCCATTTTGCCACCCAACTTGCATATACCTACATAAGCTCAAATGGTACTAATTCAAGACACAAATAGGCAACCAAACAACATTATTCAATGCACAAATCATGCCATTTCAACTCCAACCATTTTAATACTCAATCCACAACCATTTACCTATTCAAATTACATACCAATCTCACATACTTTATTAACTATAAACTATATACATCACATATCTCATAATTCAACCATATAGCCAACCAAATACCAAATCAAAATCAAAAATTTTCAAGCTAAATATACATCTCATATCCAAAGGATCATATGCTCAAAATAAACACATTACTAAGCATACTTAAATAAGCCAACTCACATGGCTATACATATATCAATCATCACTGTTTACAAGCCATTTCAAATGGCCAAATACATATCAACATACATGCCAAAATGACCAAAGTTCCTATAAATGCCATATACCGAAACATAGATTCAAAAGTGCCAAAATAGAAGATCGATGGTGTGATGAAGTCTCTGGCGATCCCCAGATCCGATCTAGCTTGAATTCACTATAAAACATGGAGAAATAAAATGAAGTAAGCTTTGTAACTTAGTAAGCTCGTATGATAATAAACTTAACTTGTTAAATAAACACAATTTAACTAAATGAGCATAGTAAAGCATTATTCATACTAAACCACAAACCTTTTTCATGTTTAATACATGATTACACATGAATTCCACAAGTTACCTCAATTTGATACTCATATAGGTTCTGTATGTACTTGTACCCTTAAAATCGATCTTACTTTCATCTTTGTCTTAATTATGCCTATAGAACCATTCAGAATTACTATAGGATACTCGGGAACACATCGCACACTAAGTACCACATATATAGCTGAAGCTATCTCAATCA
Organism: Gossypium stocksii; assembly: GCA_020496765.1. Classification (NCBI taxonomy): domain Eukaryota; kingdom Viridiplantae; phylum Streptophyta; class Magnoliopsida; order Malvales; family Malvaceae; genus Gossypium; species Gossypium stocksii. The sequence goes on from CM035623.1 coordinate 42,340,407, forward strand.
CGTATCACATACCATGCTCACTTATGAGCTAACAACGGGCCTACTCACACAAGCTGTCAGTCAAGACGTAGCTACACAGTGCTGCTCACACAAGCTGTTAGGTACCGCAACACATGCTGGAAACCTAGCCACCAATAGGACGTATGAGACCAGTACCCAGGTCACATCATCATGATAAACCCTAATGTTACGACATTCGTATCCTAAACTATTCCTAAGGTTCGAACGAGACTTTCAACTGTCGAATCTCTGTTGATCATATCCATAAGCTCATTTTCAACCATTTTCACATTTCAATTCAACAATAAAACATTTATAACACAAATATAACAACATTTATTAACATACAAACTTACCTCGGACGTAAAAATAACGAAACTAGTCGATTAGTCGAGTACTTTGTTCTTGCCTCGATCTAAGACTGAATTCTTCCTTTCTTGGTCTAAATATAATCAAAATCAACTGATTCAATCATTATTTACTCAATTTAGTCCAAAATATGCATTTAGAAAATTTTACACATTTGCTCCTAAAACTTCACATTTTTACAATTTAGTCCTTATTTCACAAAATCAGAACGTGCAATTAAGCCCCTACCCATGCTTATCGATTTAGTATAAGATCCCTAGCAACCTATATTTATCAATTATTCACACTTTTAACCACACATTTTCACATTTTCACAAATCAATTCCTATTTTGTATTTTCACTAAAAATCACTTTATAAAACTTGTATATCTATCATCAAACATTTATAATCCATCATCAACCATCAATTTACACACACATTCATCAATGGAAAAACTATAAATCTTTAACAGTTTTGAAATCGAAGATACGAGCTAGCTAGATTAAGTTGCAACGAACTCAAAATCATAGAAATTATCAAAAACGGAACAAAAATGGACTTACATGTGTCGAAACCATTTTTATTTTTGAAAACGGTAGTCGATTTTTAAAAAATGATAATAGACTCGCCACCAATCCTTTTTATTTAGGTGTGATCGGATCACATTATAAAATGTTTTTTTTATTAAAACATTGATTTTGGACTACGAAATTCGAGAAAATGGGTTCGGGAGTTGGTTACAATTTTAGACTACGAAATTCAAGAAAATGGGTTCGGGAGTTAGTTATGTACGAGGAAGGATTAGCACCCTCATAACGCCCAAAATTGGTACCTAATTGATTAACTAATGTCTTAATATTGAAAATTGAAAATCCGTAAAGAATTTAAAAGTACAATCCTCCTTTTTATTAATGTGATTTTACAAAAAAAAAATATTTGGATAAACCGAAACAAGTGCTAAAGACCTTTTTATCCCGAAGTAATAAAATGTCACATCTAGTACCTTAGGACGCGACATTTTAAACCCTCGAGAATAAATCGGTCTTTTGATTTTCAAAACTCGTGATTTCAAAATTTAAAAGGATATTCGGTTATTTGGGTTAAACGAAAAAATTGAAACCCAGTAAATTAGGGCACAATTTCTCGAGTTTCCCAAATACAAAATATTACCTTTGTTTTTAGAAATTCTTACCTCGAGATAACAAAATGTCACATTCAGTAAGTTAGGACATAACATCTCGAATTCCCAAGGATAAGCTTTTGCAAAACTCATGTGTTTTAATTTTAAAAGGGTATTCAGTTATTTAGACTCAATGAGAAAAATTGAAACCCAGTAAGTTAGGGCGCGATTTTCTCGAAGCTCCTAAATATCGAATATTGCCTTATTTTGAAAGCTTTCTTTTTTGAATTTGGGGAAAATTAATGCAATATTAAAATGATGTATGAATTAAAACTACGTTGATCAACAACAACAATATGAAAATACGGATAAACAGTTTATAATACAGGTAATGGCAACAATCACATGAAATACATTATTTAAGTACTAACATTAATAAAAGAAGACAAATGAATTAAAAAAGGCATATAACAATTTAAAAATACAAAGCAAATGGAAATAGAATTTAAAAATGATAAAAAAATGAGTTCAAAATAATAATGTGAGAAAAGAATCTAAAAATCAATAATATACAAAATGATTTAAAAAAAGATAATATATGACAAAATATAAAATAGGTAATGTATATACATATATATAAAATGGCAAATTAAATCACATGAGAAAAAGGGCAAAATAAACAATATAAAAAAAATTTAAATAAATAATATATAAAAGAGTTTGAAATAAATACTATAAACAACGATTTAAAATAAACAGTATAAAACAATTTAAAATAACTAATAAATTAACTTAAAATAGATAACTTATAAGACAAGTTAAAATAACATGAAAAAAAGTTTAAATACAATATGTGAAAAAGGAATCTAAAAATAAAACAATTTGGAATGACAAGAAAAAACTAAAATAGATAATATATATTTAAAATAAATAATATATGAAAAACTTGAGATAAATAATAAACCAATTTAAAAATAAACAACAAATTTTAAATTAACATATAAAATGGTTAAAACTAAATAATATATATAATAGATAATATATAATAAATAAATAATATATAATAATATATAATAAAATAATTTAATGTAAATAATGTAACACCCCAAATCCGGCCCAGACGTCATGGCCGAATTTGACAGTGTCACATTGAAGTGAAACGTGAAACTCATTGCCGTTGGAAACCTCAAAACCAAGTAATTATTTTGTGATGAAACAGTGACTTAAAAATGGGTTCGTTACTTTCAAATCGTGCATCATTTGTTGAGTTATTTGCTTTAAATAGTACTTTCATTTGAGAACCCCGACTTGATTTAACCTCTTTGTATGCATTAAAGATTGATTTAAAAACCTTGCATTATTACCAAAAGTTACTTCCTTTAAAACGTTATTAAATTTCAAAACCATCTTTTTAAGCGGAAGCATGTCTTTTAAAAACAGTTGCATTTGTATCGTAAAAACCTGTTAATTTTTAAAACCCGAGTGTTATGCTAGCAGTTATATTCAAAGCGAAATAAAAACTTAAAACTAAAAAATAAAAACCAGAAAAGTCCTTATTACATAACAAAACCCAAATGAAATATTTATAAATCAAAAGCTAATATTAATCGGTACGGGTGTGTGGCCACCTTCGAGCTCCTCACAGCACCGAACCTCCTAACACTGGGGATCACCTGTACAGTTAAACAGAAGGGAGAGTTTACGAAAACTCAGTGTGTAATCCCTTATAGTAACGGAATGTAATAACAGTTTCAGGTGGGCCTTAGCCCATTATAGAATCAGAAACAGAATCAGGTGGGCCTGAGCCCAATGTAGTATCAATAAACAGAGTAGGAACGCAACAGAAATCCCACCCCAATCCAGCCAAACATACCACTCCGTCCTGCTTGTCACACTATGTAGGGATAGAATCGACCCACCTATCCAAACACACCAAGATTAGCACTGGTTGCGGTACTAATCAATATCGCAGCAAAGCTGCCAATAAACAGAATGGCAAAGAGACATAAACAGGATGGCTAAAAGCCATAATCAGGATGGCTAAAAGCCATAACACTTCTTCCGTCCATAATAACCCATTCCCATGCAGAATGTCATGTCATAATATCATCCGCATATGCAACATGTCATACTCAATCACAGTCATACATATCATAGGCAAATCAATCATGTTACCTCTAGAGGCATAACGGTTATTTTTTCCCTATAAGGGCAAAACGGTCATTTCCATTAGAATGGGTCTAGGTTCACTTACCGACCCATCAAAAGGTCCACAGTCGTCTCGGGCGACTCATGTAACCTCAACATACATAATAGTGCGAATGGGCCCAAGGCCCATTATGCAGCCCATGTGGGCCCACACGCCCGTGTAGCCCACTAAGCCCAGAAACTACCCTAACCATGTGTGCGACACAGCTGAGTCCACTATTCCTACATGTTCGTGAGATTTACCCGTGTGGGGCTCACGAGCCCATTTGGCCCACACGACCCATTTCGGCCCGACGTGACCCTTGACGGCCTAAGCCCATGAGATCGCTCACGGTGGCCTTTATAGTCTTTTGCCCGTGTTTCATAGGCTCGGTTCACCACACGTGTGATCGCATGCCCGTGTGGCATCAATCGCTAACTTTTTGACTTTTCGGCTTTCCGGCTTTTGTCGTTCTACAGTTAAAACGGTGTGAGTGCACACACTTTTCGGCTTTTCACCGACTATCGCTTACAGGGTATTGTTACACACCTATTACAAAAAATGCTAAACGCCCACGAGCACCAACCCCACATTCATACAAAGCTTCCCATTAGGCACTTGACAAAAGGCCAAACACCATCACACACTTCATTGAAATCACACTTGATACTCACCTCGATTGAAAAAGTATGGTTTAGTCCACTTAATCGTTGTCGAAGGTTGAACACACCTTTCTTGCTAACCAGCTACATCACTAGAAAAGTTTATTAAAGATGATTGCACCGCCTCATGATCCGAATCCATAGATAAACTAATTGTAACCACAAAACTATAAATAAGGAATATTAAAAAATCAGACACATTAACCAATTCCCCAAACATGGATAGCTTGGGCCAAGATAACCACTTATCGAAAGTAGGCCAGAAAAGGGAAGCAGTGATATTCGGCCAACCAAAGTACACTCTAAAAATCCAAGCACAAGATCATACGCTCCCCAGGAATGATGTATTTGGCTAATCCCCGAAAGAGAAAAGAAAAGAACTTTGTAAAAGAGAGTTAGGGGACAGAGAATCGCCAACCAAGAATCATTAAAGAAAAGAGAAGGAGTCCAGAACACTTACCGAATAGGGAAGGGAATGAAGTATTCGGCCTTCCTAATAAATAGATAGAAAATAAAATCGAGAACCTGAAGGAAGAGTATCAGCCAAAACCAAAACCACTAGCGCAAGAGAGTAGAAAGGGAAGTCGATAATTCAAGGTCGAAGAAAAAATAAAACCGAAAGTGAGGTGGGAGTAGAGAGTATTTGTCCACCAAGATGAGAGAAAAGTAAAAAGAAAACGAGAGAAAAACGGTGCTAAAGGTTCACCAAAGGCACAATTCGACACACCAAAAATCTTTAGAGCACAAAACAAAAATGCCAAAACCGAAACAAGGAGAAGAGAAACGCACCTAAAAACCTTCTAGCTGAATTTCCAAGTAGCTAGAGTCCAAATTTGGCCCTAACATCTCCCAACATCAAATTCCTTATTTTTCTCCCAAATTCTCTCCATAACAACTCACCAACCACCTATCCAAATCCCTCTTTTCCTCTTTGAATTACTCCATGACTCATTCAAATTCCAACTTGCAGAGTTCTAGTCAAACTCTACTTCTCATGAGTAAGGAAGTAAAATAAATACTCCCTTGCGCATCATGATATTCGAACTCGAGCTCCCTTGCATCCTTAATCACGCTACTGCCTCTGGATTACAAGCTCATCTTGTGTCATTTTTTAACCAATATAACTTAAGAAGCCTACTATCCAAAACCAATGGTTTTTATTCACTTGAACTAAAAATTTTGCTAAAGCCTAGGTTTGAACCCATGACTTCTCAGCCACTCCCAAACACTTCTAAATCACTTAACCATTAAAACAACCATGCATTTATGCCATTTTCGTGCACAACTAAATATTCATCTGCCGACTCCTAACTGTTCCCTTGCTCAAGGCCCAATACTTCTAGGCCCAAATTCAGGGCGGTACAAATAATAAAGGAAAAATATTAAAATGAATAAAATGGTTTTAAAAAAAACCAATATATAAAATATTTAAATGAATAAATAAATAACCAATTTAAAAAAGGGTTAAAATCCAACAGATTAAGGACTAAATCAGAACAAAAAAATGAAATTAAGGGTAAAAATTGTAAATGATAAAAGAAGTTATTGAGGACCAAAATGAAGCACGCTTAAATCACTAGTGGTTAAATGAGAAAACATTCCCCAAGTCCCATGTGCAGCGTTCAGACTGATAGCTGGAGGGACCAAAATACAAGATACGCAAAAGTTACGAGGCAAAATTACAAAGCCAAAAGAAATAAATAGGATTTGATTAAAAATGTAAAAAAGAGGAAGGATTAAAAGGGTAAATAACCCTTTTTAAATGAAAACGTGTGGATCCTTAGGAAAACGGGTCGGGTCGCACGGGTCTGTATAAAACGGTACTGCTTCAGCACCTGGGTCCCAAGATAAAAAACTGTGCCATTTTATTTTTTTATAAAACTAAAATTTTTTTTGAAAGCCATTTCTACCATTTTGTTTCTGAAGAAAAAAAATTAGAATCACCCCTCCCCTTATTTCTTTGCTAGGGTTTGAGCCCCCTATCACGCCGATCGCGATCTTTCGCCGCCACCGCACCACCACCATATCCGGTGGCTGACAACACGCAAAAGGGCTCTTTAGCCTTGTTTCAAACGGATCTAAAGCCCAATCGACGAGGGTCAAACAACAAAGGTGAGTACCCCCTCTCTTTCATTTCTTTTCGCATATCAAAATGAAAAATAAAAACGGGAAAGAAAAACAATAAACAAGACGAGAATCACCCTTATTTTTCTTTGTGTAATTTCTTTGATTTTTTTATTCGAAGAATCCAGAGAGCATACATTGATTTTTTTTATGGCCTTTTATAGCCAAAAGTAAAAGTAAGTAAAAAAATACAAAATCAATCCTTTTTTTCCTTTTTTCTTTTTTATTTGTTGTTGTGGTTGTTGTGTTTGTTGTCGTTTGCAGGTATGAAAGAGGCCAGCTGGAGGTGACATGGCGTACGGAGGTGTACGACAGTGAGGAAGTCATACGTGGGAGCTGCGGCACAAGGAGAAACCTAGGGTTTCCAGAAATTCCAAATACGTTGGGCTAATCGGGCCTATTTTGTTATTGGGTTTAGTTTGGGACTTTTAATTTGTAAATGGGCTTGGGTTTTAGGCCTGTAAGGGTTTGGGTTAACTGAAGTTTATTTTGGGTTTCAATTTGGGTCTTGGGTTTTGTATTTGAACTGGTAATTAGGTCTTTAATTGGTGAATTGGGCTACATATTGTAAATGGACTGTAGACTTTATAAATTTGGACTTTTATTTTTTGGTTGTTTTTTATTTATATTATTTTGTATGATTTATGGGCCCAGGTAGATTGGGCCTATTACAACATGCATAGATGAACTATGGTCGAATGTTCAAGCTCCAAAAATGATGTTTCTTTTGTTAAGAACCGGCTAAGGAAGATGATGAATGAATAAAATAGTTTTTGTTTTATTAAATTATCATTTAATTATCATTTACCAAAATTAACCTTTATATAATTCATTAAAATCATATAATTAATGGCCATATTTTTCCACTCAGTTATGCAATGGTATATTTAACATATAAAGACCTCCACTACTTAATTTCATAGCCATTTAATACTTTTAACTAATAACACACCATTTTAGCATTTTACGTGATTTAGTCCATTTTATTAAATTGAGCACTCAAACAATAAAATTTCTTCAAGAAAATTTCACACAATCATATTATCATGCTGTAAACACTTAAAATAATAATAAAATAAACTTCTAACCTCAAATTTGTGGTTTCGAAACCACTGTTCCAATTTGACTAAAAACGGGTTGTTACACTCAACTTCAAGAACTCATTGATCGTGGGTTCATTCATCCTAGTGTGTCTCCATGGAGGCACCAGTGTCATTTGCAAAAAAAAAGATGGTACCATGAGGATATGTATCAACTATTGTTAGTTGAATAAGTTAACGGTGAAGAATAAGTACCCACTTCTAAGGATCGATGACCTATTTGATCAGTTTTGTGGGGCTTCTATGTTTTCTAAAATAGACCTACGTTCTAGGTATCATCAACTTAAGGTTAAGGAAGTTGATGTTCACAAGATTGCTTTTAGGACTCGCTATGGGCACTACGAGTTCCTAGTTATGCCCTTTGGTTTGATGAATGCCCTGGCTATATTCATGGATCTGATGAATGGGGTTTGCCAGCAATATTTGGATTAGTTTATCATGGTCTTCATCGACAACATTCTGGTATACTCTGAGACCGAAGATGGTCATGATGGGCATCTTAGAGTAGTCCTTCAAATACTTTAAGAGAAATAGCTCTACGCTAAGTTGACCAAATGTGAATTCTGGTTAAGGGAAGTAACTTTTTTGGGGCATGTGGTTTTTGCAAAGGGGATCCGAGTTGATCCAAGAAAGATTGAGGTGGTGCTTGATTGGAAACAACCTAGGAATGTTTTTGAGATCCGCAGCTTTCTAGGTCTTGCGGGCTATTATCGGAGATTTGTCAAGGGGTTTTCGTTATTTACAGCCCCTCTGACTAAGTTGTTGCATAAGAACAAGAACGCTCCTTTCGTCTAGACTGATGAGTAGCAATCAAGCTTTGAGAAGTTCAAATATGTTTTGACTCAGGCTCCTATTATGATATAGCCTAAATTTGGTAAGGAGTTCGTGGTATACAGTGATACGTCTCATGTTGATTTGGGTTGTGTACTGATGCAAGACGGTAAGGTCGTGGTTTATGTATCCCGACAGCTTAAGTTACATAAGGGCAACTATCCGACTCATAATCTCAAGTAAGTTGCTGTTGTCTTTGCTTTAAAAATTTGGAGGCACTATCTATATGGTGAGATATGTATTATTTATACTGATCACAAGAGCCTTAAGTACCTCCTTACCTAGAAGGAGTTGAACCTTAGGCAACGTAGATGGATTGAGTTGCTTAAGGATTACGACTGCACGATTGAGTATCATTCTGGTAAGGCAAACGTGGTGGCCGATACTCAGAAGGATCAACTTGAGATCATCGATAGGGAGGTTCAATTGGCCTTTGAGATGTTGTGGTGAAAGCAATGAAAAATATGCAATAAAGAACACAATGATTTATAGTGGCTTGGCCCCAATTGTCTACTCCACTACCTTAGCTTTCCACAACTAAGGATTTTCTCCAAATTCACTACTTTGGCAACCTTTGAGGATAATGTTTAACCTTACAATCTCTCTTAAGACTTATACCCCTTTTAAGATACAACTCCCTTAAGGTTTTACCCAAACTTTAAGGATTAACCCTCTCTCTCAAAGAGAAATAAATAAGTAAAGAAATAATCCTTACAAGATTAGGATGTTTGCCAATGAAACACAAATACAAAGAAGAACACTTGAGTTAAATGAATACAATGAAAGCTCACAAGTGTTTATAAGAAAATGTATGAATGAATTAAGCTCTAGGTTTTTTTTTTTAATCTTTAAGCTTTGCACATTGCTCTTCTTGTTGCTAGACTTTTGAAAGATGATATTTATACCCTCTAATTGATTTCCAACCATTGTGGTTGTTGTGGAAGTAAATATAGTCGTTGGGGATGAAATACCAAGTCGTTAACTGCACTTGCAGCAACAAGTATCGATACCTACTAAAAGGGTATTGATATTTTTTTTTGTAATTAATGTAGATTCCAGTAACTGTTGGAGCAAAAATATCGATACCTTAAGAAAAGTATCGATACCGAATCGATACCTACCAGGGTTTGGAAATGGCAGAATGTCAATTTGGTACCGATTATCAAAGGGGTATCGATATCTTGTAAAATATCGATATTTAGACAAAAAAGTATCGATACTTTTTGTCCTGGAGCAATTCTAACTAGTTTGAAAATAGTTAAAACATATTTGAAAATGTTTGACTCAATTGAAACAATTTCAACTTGATTTTATGAAATTGCTCAATTTTATTTTTATTCAAAAACACTTTAATTTGTTATATCAAAACATATTATCCAATAAGGCTTAGTTTAACAAATTCAATCGTACTCAAGCATGTATTTTTCCTTAATTTAAGGGTTTGAGAGGCTTATGGATAAAAGTATGCATTATATATAACTCTGAGTCGAATGTTAATGTTTATAATCATTTCTGTTATTTTTAAAGTATGATATAATTCTATGAAATAAAAAATTTATCTAAATCAATTTCAAATTTATTTAAGTTCATTTAAATTACTTAAAAACTTAAAATATTAAATAAAAAAGTTTTCAAAGTAGTTTGAAAGGAATACATTCAAATAACAAATAATATGTACTTTAACTCTAAAAATTCCTATATGTAATAACATCCTAAATGTTTAGAGGTTTAACTCATAATTGGTATATAAATTATTTCATTTTTTTCAATTTGGTACCTAAATATTTTTCCTAATCACAAATAGTACCTAAACTACTTGTTTTTCCCAAATTGGTGTCTCCATTAATCAAACCATTAAATCTATTTTGAAAAAAAAACCTTAACTCACAAATTAGTACCTAAACAATACTATTTTTCCTAAGTTGGTATCTAAATTTTTTTGGGTAAATTACACCAACGGGCACTCAATGATGCAACTGACAAAACAATCACTTTGATTTCAATTCAGTCACTCAACTTTCAAAAAATAACAAACCAGTCCTACTAATCATTTTTTGTTACAATTGTAACAGAAAAGTGACCTGGCATTTAATCAGCCACCATGTTATTTCGAACCCAAAATATATATAAGGGTAAATTACACCAACAGTCACTCAACTTTGATCTTAATGAAAAAAATTCACTCAACTTTCAAAAAATAACAAATCAGTCCTACTAACTTTCAAAAAACTAGACACCTAAAAAGAAGAACAAATAAAAGCCCTTAATGAATTCTTCTTGTCCAAGAAGAAAGCTGAGAACCATGTCTTTCTTGTTGTCATTACCCCAAAATGCCCTTTTCGATATCCTTTCAAGATTACCCTTTTAGTCCATGACCCGATTCAAATCCCTTTCCAAGGACTAGGCTTACCTCACCTTGACCCCAACTTTCATTGCCAACTATCTCAGCCACTCTTCTTCTAATCCATCTCTTATCCTCCTTTGCTACAATATCCAATCTGATTTCGACTTTGGGATCTTGTTAATCACTGACCTAACCCAGAATTTCACTTGTCGCCATTTGGTTGTCCCTTTGGAGGAACCACTTCCTTTTTTCTCGAAAATCATAGGTTCAATCAATTGTTTGGTTTGTCTGGATGTTCACCTTGTTTTGCTTCTGATTTTGTTTTACGCAACTTGATAATGTTGACAATGGAGCTAGTTTTGTTTAGCTTAATCGACAACCCATTTGTTTATATCATCATATCCCATGAAGATCTCGACAAATCTAAGTCATTTTGGTTCTTGAATTGCTTGAATGTTGCTTTGGAGGATTTTCTCCTCACCTATTTGGTTGTGGGTACTAATAGTTTGAACTAAAATTTAGAGTTAATGGCTTTGGGCAGCAGAAAAAGACGGTCAAATCCCAATTGTGGTGGCTCCTCTGTGGGGGGTTGAAAAAGATTAAAAAAAAAAAGGATAGGGTGGTGGCTCCTTTACGGTGACGCCAAAGATGGTTGTGGTGGAGGTGGCGACAATAAGATTGTTGGGATGGAGAAGAAGTATAAACATATTGGGTCATTTACGCAAAAAGTAAAAAATATTGGCCATTTATTAAAAATCAGAAAAGAAAGGACAAAAAAAGTCACTCAACTTTTTCTCGTCTAACGTGGCAAGTTAACTGGCCACATCAGCTGGTTTACTGGACATGTCGCCTGTCCCATTAAGCCTATAATAGAAAATGTTAATGAGTGACTAATTTACAACTTTTCGATAACGTTGTTAATGGATGACTGATTAGTCACTTTTGATAACGTTAGTGACTGAATTGAAACTTTTCCTCGTCCAACGTTGCAAGTTAACTGACCACGTCAGCTAGTTAGCTAGCCACATCATTTGTCCTGTTAGGCCTGTAACGAAAAATGTTAATGGGTGACTAATTTGTCACTTTTGGTTACGTTAGTGACTGATTTGTTATTTTTTGAAAGTTGAGTGACTGAATTGAAATCAGAGTGATTGTTGTGTAATTTACCCACTCTTTTTTGGTTAGAAGTAGGACCTAAATTATTCTTTCGTTACCCATTTTACACTAAAATGATATCAATTTAAAAAATTTCAACCAACAATAGACTATCACGTCATATAAACTTTTTAAAATAAAATCTTAATTATTTTATTTTATTTTATTTCTATCTTTATTATTTCTATTTTTTTCTTTCATCTTCCTTTATAATATCTAGCAATGTCAACAATGCTCAAAGCTAGCTCTCTCAAGATTAAAATGTTGGTGATTAATTATGTTTTCAAAATTCACCATCTACTTACTTGACCTGACAAGATTGAGAAGTTTCTTTCATCGATCAAAACCAATATTTTTAAAACCAAATTGGATCAGTCGATTGTACCGGAAATCATTGAATCGATTGACTCACAAACCAATAGAAATCAATTGAATGTGAGCTAAAAAAACTAGTTGAACCAATTGAGTCAATTCTTTCTATTTTTTTTAATTTTTTTTATTTTCATAACTTTTAATAATTTTTAAATATAAAAATGATACTTTTTTGTTCTATATGCTAATCATTTATTGGTTATTTTTTAAATAGATTTAATGGTTTGACTAACTACAGAGGTATCAACTTGAGAAAAAAAAAAGTTGAGGTGCCACTTATGACCCAAAAAATGTTTAGGTACCAAAAAGAAAAATGACAGTTTAGGTACCAATTTATAAGTTAATCCTTTTTTATAAAAGAAACTTAATGGTTTGATTAACGGAGTTATTAACTTGAGAAAAAAAAAGTAGTTTAGGTACCACTTGTGTCCAAAAAACAAATTAAGTGTCAATATGAGAAAATGAGTATAATTTAGGTACCAATTTGTGAGTTAAGCCTTATCTAAATTTGTAATGAATCAAATTAAAAGAAAAATCAGTCAAACAACTTATATTTAAACTAATCCGAACTCAAAAGTGTTTAAACTTAAAATAATTAATTCAAAATAAACTCAAATCTCAAATGGAAAAAGTTGATTAATGAAAATTATGACAATTGTAGTTCAGTTCGGAGCCAAAAGTGACTGAAAAACAAACATAAACAACTTCTAAGGCTAAAGCTCAAAACATTTTGTATAATTTTAATTTAATTCAAAAGTCTTGACAAGCATTGAAAGAACCAATTCCATATATTTTCAAAGATTTCATTCCCTTGTACACAACCATCCATCTCATAAAATAAAAAAACATTCAAACCCAAGGAAACAAAAGATATTCCTTTGTACACCAATATATGGTACTTGAATTCTAGTGTGATTGCCAGATACGAATATATAACACAACTATTTTCAATTGTTTCAAAAAAAATGAAGTGTCAAAACAACCTATTCAAGCAATTCTCAATTTAACTTGTAATTCGAGTGTAGCATAGAACTCTTACCAAAGGGAATTCCTAATGGAATAGATCCAATAACATGCTTTTGATTTAAGGCTTAGAATACCTTCATATGTCAACCTCTGAAATCAAACATTATGCCTTAGCACAATCAAATAGTAGAAGGATACAATCCACGCTGATCCGAACTCTTCACTTTCCCTAAAACACTGTGTTTGGCTCCTATTTTTGACACATATTAGGATATGAATGTGAGTATGTTCTTCTCCATGTATATATATATATATATATAAAAAAAAAAAAGAACTTAAAAAAAAAAAAAACTAAAAACTGAGCATTCCGTGTCCATATCCTACCCTCATTAAGTGCAAGTACCACAAGATACAAAGATTTCAACATATAGCAACAGAGAGGCTAATATCCTTATAGTGTATAGAAAACTGCTATGATGAGGCAGATGGCACTACAAGTGCTAATGTTCATTTTCAACCAAATTTGGGGTTTCATGTATGTCATTGATCGCCTCCCTACGTACTAATCTCAGCAGTGAGAATATTGCTACAAAATATAGGAATTAAGCAGTGTTTGCAAGTATACGAATTAGATTGTAATATAGATTTGTACAATGAAGTGGCTGAAGTACTTCAAAGATCGTACCCAAATGAGGTTTAATTAAACTAAAACCAATTTCTTTACTAACAGTAACAGGTCTAATTAGTACTTTAATTAAATTATAGTACAACTATTCACAAGTTGATAAAGGGTTTTCTAAAGGAATACAATGGCGACAAAAATGGAGTGTAGAATTTATCAGATTTAATGACAGAAGACTAACTCATTTCAATATTCATAGTTAACTCCTACTTCACATTCTATTCAATCAGCTGGTTATTAACCTAACAGAGCCTCTCTACCTTCCATTAACCTAATGAATCAGCAAGCACTACTTATCACTCAATATCATAGGTCAAATCGGGTTAGGGTTAGATGTTCACAGCAGGCAATATCGATTTCAAGTTCATTCCTACCTTCATGACTTCCTGAGGTCATCAATTTTAAGGTTTTAGGTTCTTTTGTTCCCAACCAACTGATCTACTAAGAAATCTTACATAGCTGTTAACTAATCCCACATCCACTCGTTAATCTTACTAACAGGATTAGTTCTTCGTGGATCTAACGCATACAATAAAATTGAATTGAAAGATAAATATTTGTAAAACTCAAGAATAAAGATTAGAAAGATCCTAATATATATAATATTGATGTGCGAACAACACTCTAATGAATCCCACAAAGCTACAATCCAGATCTCTCGAAGAACAAAATAAAAACTAAAATAAAGATTACAAGTAAAAGAAATCTAAACTCAAATGAAAGTAAAATTAAACTAAGGAAAAACTATCCTCTAAACTATTTTGAGCAATCATATTTATAGGTCTAGGGTTAGCAACTCGTCCTTGACCTAAAATGGTTGACTAATCTTCATTAAAGTTCATTGTGCGGACGAAAACATCCCTGGTCCAGTAAGTGACCACGTCGCGTAGGTGTCGCAACACCTTTGGCCTGTGTAGTGACACTGAGGGCAGTTTGTTTATTTGGGCATGTCTTTAAAGCTGTGTCGTGACATCCTCTGGTTTATGTCGCAACACTGATGGCAGACTGCTCCTTGGGTATTCTGCTTGCTGTGTTGGGACATCCAAGCTCTGTGTTGCAACATCACGAGCAGTCCACTTTCTTTTTGTCTTTGAATGATTTCCTGCACACTCACCAAACATATTAGTTCATAAAATTTGCCTAAATTGATCGTTTTATTACCTAAGTGCTAAAAGTGATAACTAAATAAAAACATAATGAAATTGCTTCCCTACGAGCTCATTGAGTACAGAAAGTAGTTTAATCTGCTACAACAAATTGCGACAGATCAGTCATCTACTTGCATGTATTATTTAAGTGAGATGCACAACATCAGAAAAGCTTAGTCTCATTTCATGTACAGAAAACAGCAAAGGTTACAGTTTTTGTTTCAGATTGCTTTCATTTGAGAGCTTTTTGGTGGAGTAATTAAAAATTTGCATCTTTGCAATTCTTCCTTTTTGTTGATTAACTTTATTACGATGAATTGACAAGGAGGAGTTAACTAACTCACAGATAGTATTCTGGCCAATGAAAGGTAGGGTTGAGCAGCCATTTTTGCAACGCAAATTGCAGCTACACCATTTGTCTTTTCCTTCTCTTCTGTGTAAAACTTCCTGTAAACTTGAACACCTGAAAGACCAATATTTCATCAATTTCGTTGACGTTTCTGAATCATTCAAAGGTTCAAAATTTTCTCATTGATCCTTTAAGAAAAAATAAATGTAAAGGAAAAAAAAGGCTACAGCATGGAATCACAAACATAAGGCATATAACATGGTTAAGACTACAATGTTATAGAATAGGTGTTAGGTTTGTCTGCCATTTCTACAAAAACTTGTATGTTACTTGGACTCGGGTATGCATCGGACACAAGTGCCAAACATGGATACATCAAGAAAAATGAAGAGTTGTAGCAACTTAGCAATATACCCTATTTTAAATAGCTCAACACTTGTCCAATATACAGACTTTATGTTACTTGGACTAGGATCTGAGCATCGAATACAGATATGTAACTCACATAGTATGTTCAATGTTCTCTATGTATTATAAGGGCCTTGGAATGTCATATTCTCGTAATCATGTCTAGATATGTTATGAACACGGATATCGAACATTGATAATTCAAGAAAAATGAAGAACAAACCAATATAGAAAACCAAAGTTATTTAAAGTTAACATCATTTAATTTAAACCTTGATTACCTCCACGGGAGAGAAAATTACAGGATCATTACCTTCATCTATGGTTTTAACTCCAGGAAGGACCTTTGCAAGACTCTCGGCTTCCAACATCTCAAAGAATGAAGCATAATAATGAACATCCTGCCAAATGAGAAATATTCAAAAAAAATTAAATAAAAATAGCAGATTAAGAGGAAAAAAAAAACAAAACATAAAATAACTACAAAAACCTATACTAGGATGCAAATGTCAAACAAAGATGTGCCCAACACAAGTATGTACAATTTTTCTAAGTTTTCCATATATTTGGAGGTTCCCTGAAGTTCCATATCTCTATACACATATCTGAATATGTGTTCCAATACAGGTACTTCAGAAAAGAGCCAAAAATCTGGGCAACACAAACAAAAAGCCCTCTTACCTGAACCTCAAGTACCAAGCATTTGTTGAAGAGGATCAAAGCTCCAGTTGCAATTCTGATCAAAGTATTTAGCAGAAAAGTACAGAGGAAAGCTTATAAAATGCAATAAACCATACAATTAACTTAATCATAAGTCTCAGAAGCAAGCGTGACCGTTAACAAATGCTTAAGCCCAAGAACCCCATCTCACAAACTATAAAATTGTATGTTATGCAATATTAATATTAGCAAGTAGCAACATGTTATAAAAAAAAATTGTTTCCACCCCTTTTTATCATTTCATTTATTTGCTTTGTTTTTTTTTTTTTTTTTTTTTATGTTTTAATTCAGTTTCATAGTTTTCCCATAGTTTATCAGAACCTGTTAGATTTACAGTATCTATGTATGGAGTTATAGTTGTTACATTGGATGAATCTAAATGTATAGATAACCAAGAATCATAAATGGTATAAGCTGCAAAGTCAAGATAAGAAAAGAGGAAAACACGGGAAAAGATCAAAGACCACCAGATTCATACAAATGCCTAAATATTAACATACTTATCCTTTTTGGTACAAAGGAGGCCAATGCCAGGGAAAATTTGAACGCTTGCAAATATTGGGATTTGAAACCCAGACCTACTATCTAAAAGAAGTTTGTATGAACTAACTAAACTAAGCTCCGATTTTGAGGCGTACCTATTATAGTCGCCAACAGCACATCTTCCTTCTACTGCTTTGATGCCATCTACAAACAATACCAAATTGCAAGGAAAAATGTCTTCACTTTAATAGAATATACAAGGAAAATGTCTAAAAGGGAAGATGGTACTGCTAAAGGAGTAATAGAAAAGAGCCAAAAAGTGAAACCATGGTTTTCACCTTTGCTCTAAAAGGCAGGTCACAACTCACAAGTTCAAATTCTGCTGCCCAAACTTATAATAGCCATTGGAAAACAAAAACTACTGATCGTGTAAAAGAATAAAGAATGTAATAGTTGGAGATATAAAAACCAAAGAAATTCAGAAGCAGCAGAAAAGAATAATACCTTTTAACTGAGTGAAGAAAGGCTCCTGAACATGAAGTTCAAAATTAATGTTCTTCAATATCTAATAAATAAAATATAAGGATTAGCTAATCATATTAACTATGATTTTATGAAGATATAATTGAAACCTATGCTGCTCTGAGACAATATCCCTATCCGACACTCGAGTATGGATCTGATCATTCTAAAACTCTTGAAATAGGCGGAAAAACTTCAAAATGTTGAACTATTAATGTTTAACGTGTTCTCAAATTCAAATCTGAATAACTTAGATCGGCACAGGTAAAAGTAATCATTAGATCAGAGTACATACTTCAGATAATTCAGATCCTTCTTTATGAACTAAATCAAACCACTCGTCTTTCTGCTTCAAGTCACTTCCTTGACAAAATGATGCCACTTTATTACAGTCAGATGACTCTTGAAGTGAACCAAAAGTTATAATTTCATATAAGGCCCGTGCCAACTGTTTGTATAAAGGATTCTGAGAGGCTTCTGAGGAGCTTGCTGCATGTTTAAAGTAAAAAGAAATGAATCCGACATATATATATATATAAAAAAAAAAAAAAAGACGAACAGAATTTGGGTTTTTGTTTCAAATGGGTACTTTTTAATTACTTAGGAACAAGGTCAGTTTTGGGTTTTGTTTGTTATTCATTTCTTACAGGTATTTGGGGAGATGGGGCTGGTTGAAGGGTGATTGAGGAGAGATGAGCAGAATTGTTTTGAGAGCCCAATATCCAATTCAAGAGTTCCATTGAGGTGAGATTGGAGAGTGAACTTCAAAAGCTCTTCAATGGAGTTGCTTAACTCAACCGGGTTCGTTCCTGGAGAAGATGGTTGCTCCATTCCAGCTTCTTTGCACACTTACTTCGTTCCCCTTTTCCAGCTGAGCGCCTGCCCCTTCCACCAAGTATCAAGCATAGAAAACTTTCAATTCCGAATAACCTACAATGGAGAAAAAAATAAAAGGGAAATTATATATTTTAGTATCTGAATTTTGTTTCAATTTTCAAATTGGTACCTAAATGTTTTTTATATCCAAATTGATAATCGAATTTGGCTTTCGTCGCGTATTGAAACCATTTTCATAACACAATTAAGATAAGATGACATGAAAAGGAATATATAATAAACAAAATATAATATATTTAAATCACAATTAAATATTATTTAAAATTGGAAACTAGTTTTTGTTTATATTCAAAATTTCGGCGGAAATACCAAATTTTTTTTAAGATTTACAAAAATTTCTAAGGAAAATTATAAGGATTTACAAATATTACTAAGAATTTTTCAAAATTTATTAGAGTTTATCCATATTTCTAAAGATTTTTATAGACTCCTAAATCCGATTAAATGGCATACTATGATTTATCAATATTTTTAAGGATTTACCAATATTTTAAAATATTTCTTTACTATTTTAGATTCAATTAACTCAATATTTTGACTTACCCAAATTTTTAAGATTTACCCAAAACCTCTAAAGTAACGCTTAGAAACTAGAATTTGGATTTACATTTCAAATTTTTAACTTTGAAATTTATGAATTAATTATTTCCAAATTTTTGGTTTGGAAATTAAAATATTTGAAATTCAAAATTTTCGATTAATTTAAATTCATTGTTAGGATAGTTCAAATTTAGATTTCAATTTTAACTGATTCTAAGCCTTAAAAACAAATTTTAAAATTTTTAATTATTTAAGACAATTTTAAATATGATTGTTTGAATAGGATTAGATCAAACAAACCAATCAAACAAAAAATAGATTGAGGTATCGATCTGAAGAAAGACGTTATACCAATTGACTCGAGAATTGATATAGACTAATTGAACTAGACAAAATTTGGTTCATCGAGCGGTGGAATTGATTGAACCATAATTTTTTTTTATTTTTTAATATTTTTATGAATTTTTAGTGATTTATTTAATAAAACTGGTCGAACTAGTTAGATAGGCAAACCGATGACCTAATCGGTTCAACCACCAATTTAGTTTTGAAAACATTGATTTTGAATAAAAAATATTTTTACCCCTTTATAATGAACAAATTAGGATAAAATTGATTGCCTCTGTATAATTTTTCAAAAAGGTTTTTCTTTTATATTATGCTTTGGTGAATAGAATGTAACTTTCCATTTTTTATATTTTTATAACTATTTTAGATTAAAATATTTAAACCTCTCAATTTTATGGTATATTATGCAAATCATCGATACTTTGTTTACATATGAAATAAATTATATAATTTAGTTTGTACTTAAATAAGTGGACTTAAGTATAAATTAAAAGTTAAGGTATATGAATTCAATTTATGAAAATTATGGTATAAATAAAAATTTTAAAAATTTTTATTTTATTAAATTAAATGCAAGAAGTTTCGTCACTAATTTCAAATTCAGATTGAATTGGCTGATCAAACATATTGAATTAGGAATCGGCCGAGGTATCAATCCAGAATAAAGGGTCAAACTGGTTAACCCATGAACAATTTAAATCAATTAGACCAACCAAACCGATGGTCAAGCTGGTTGAACTGTTTTTCTCTATTTTTAAATATTTTTATTTGTAATAATTTATTCAATCGAACTAGTTGAACTAAAAATTAAAAATCTAATCGGTTCGCCCATCAGTGCAATTCTAAAAACCTTGAGCTTAATTGCGGATATACTATAAGTAAAATTAATTAATTATTATTTAGATTTTGAAGATAGTGTAAAAAAAACAATTCCCATGTTTTTTTAATTAAACTTGCATTTTGAAATTTTCAAATTTTAAAATGTGTTTTAAAATCCAAAATCCAACTATGATGAGATTGAACTTGGATTTGGCGAAATTTAAATCCGACTTTTTATTTGTTTGAATTTGGATTTTTAAATCCTAATCTAATTTTTTGACTCAAATCATGGTTTCCAACAAGCCATAATGATTTATCAATATTTTTAAAGATTTTCTTAGTTGGTAAGTACTTAAAAATATTAGTATTCCAAAATGTTGAGCTGATCGAGCTTAAGACACAAGGGAAATCTTTAGAAATTTTGATAAAATCTTTAGAAATCTTGGTAAATTCTTAGATGTTTTGGTAAAATCTTGGAAATTTTAGTAAACCTTTAGATGTTTTGATAAAATCCTAGAAATTTTGATAAATCCTTAAAAAAAATTTATAACCTTAGAGAATTTGGTAAAAGTTTAGAAATTTTGGTAAATATTTAGATATTTTAGTATAAGTCTATAAAATTTGATAAATGTTATAAAATAATTAAATAAAAGTACACTTAATGTAAAAAAGAGAATTTTCTCCTCTCGTTTTTTCATTTACAAAAGAGACATATATAAACTATTGACATTTAATGCAACATGAATGAAACTTATTTAACAGCTTTATTAAATATACATTAAGCATCTTTAATAGTGAATTGGGGGGTTTTTTAACTCATTACTTTCATAAATGTTTAAAAGCTATAGACATCCATTAAATATATTTACAACGCTCCCTCTTGGATGTCTTTTAAATAAAAATGTGCCTCATTAAAACCTTTATTAGGAAAAACCCTATGGGATAAAAACCTAATGAAGGAAAAAGAATACACAATCTCCTATTACAAGTTATCTCGTTAAAAACCTTTACCAGGAAAACCCAGTGGGATAAAAAATTGGTTAAAGGAAAAGAGTACAACGTGTTTTAGACTCCCCCTAATGACGACATCACATTATGTCTTTGAGTCGACGCATTCCAATCTTGTTTCGTAGTCTTTTAAATGTTGAAGTTGGCAATGCCTTGGTAAAAAGATCTGCTAAATTATCACTAGAACGAATTTGTTGAACTTCTATGTCACCTTTCTTCTCAAGATCATGAGTGAAGAATAATTTTGGTGAAATATGTTTCCTTCTGTCACATTTTATATAACCACCCTTTAATTGAGCTATATATGCTGCATTATCTTCGTATAAGATAGTTGGCATATTTTCCTGTAAAGGCAAATTACATATCTTCTGGATATGTTGGGTTAATAACCTTAGCTAAACACACTCTCGGCTGGCCTCATGCATTGCAATTATTTCAGCATGATTTGAAGAGGCAGTAGATAATGTTTGCTTTGTCGAACGCCATGATATGGCAGTACCTCCACATGTAAATAAATATCCCATTTGAGATCGGCCTTTATGTGGATTCGATAAATATCCAGTATCAGCATAACCAATGAATAGGGATTTTGAATCATTTGAATAAAATAACCCCATATCAATGGTCCCTCTAAGATATCTAAATATATGTTTAATTTCATTCCAATATCTACGTGTTGGAGAAGAACTAAATCTTACTAACAAATTTACAGCAAAAGATATATCAGGTCTTGTATTGTTTGCAAGATACATCAATGCTCCTATGGCACTTAAATGTGGTACTTCAGGACCAAAAAACTCTTCATCATTCTCACAAGGACGAAATTGATCTTTATTCACATCTAACGATCGTACAACCATCGAGGTACTCAATGGATGTGCTTTATTCATATAAAATTTATTTAAGATCTTTTTTGTATAAGTTGACTGATGAACATGAATTTCATCTTTTAAATGCTCGATCTGCAGGCCAAGACAAAACTTTGTTTTTCCAATATCTTTCATCTTAAATTCTTTCTTTAAATAATTTACTACATTTTAAAGCTCTTCAGGAGTTCCAATAATATTTAGATCATCAACATAAATAGCAATTATTACAAATTTTGATTCAGACCTTTTAATAAAAACACATGGGCAGATTAGATTGTTTTTATAACCTTCTTTTAATAAATATTCACTAAGACGATTGTACCACATACGTCCAGATTGTTTTAATCCATATAAACTTTTCTTTAATCTGATTGAGCAATTTTTTCGGGAAACTCTATATCCTTTAGGGATTTTAAATCCTTCTGGGATTTTCATATAAATTTCATTATCAAGTGTACCATACAAATAGGCTATAACAACATCCATTAGACGCATGTCAAGTTTTTCACGTACTGCTAGACTAATAAGGTATCTAAACGTGATTGCATCCACCACAGGAGAATATGTCTCTTCATAATCAATGCCGGGCCTTTGTGAAAATCCTTGTGCTACAAGTTGTGATTTATATGTTATGACTTCATTTTTCTCATTTCGTTTTTACACAAATATC
Source organism: Gossypium stocksii (assembly GCA_020496765.1). NCBI lineage: Eukaryota > Viridiplantae > Streptophyta > Magnoliopsida > Malvales > Malvaceae > Gossypium > Gossypium stocksii. The sequence continues at coordinate 42,363,082 of CM035623.1, forward strand.
CATTTATATCCTACTGGCTTTACATATTTAGGTGTTTGGACTATAGGCCCAAAAACTTTACATTTAGAAAGTGAATTTAATTCTGCTTGAGTTGCATCTTTCCATTTTGGCCAATCTTTTCTATTTCTACATTCCTCAATAGATTTAGGCTCAGGATCCTCATTTTCTTTTGTTATTTCAATAGCAACATTATAAGCAAATTTATTGTCGACAACTATATTTTTTTGATTCCATCTTTTTCTTGAAGTAACATAACTTATTAAGATTTCTTTGTTATCATCATTTTCAGGTACCTGAACCTCTTTTGGGGTTTTTTGATTAGTTATATCTTTGGCCTCTTCTTGGGAACTTGCCTCCACAATATTACTATCTTGAATAATTACTCATTTCCTTTTACGAGGATTTTTATCTTTGGAACCAATTGGCCTTCCACGCTTCAGGCGTGGATTACTTTCTTTTGCACTAACAATTTGCCCTATTGGGATCTCAATTCATATTGGAGCTTTTCAGCTGGTATGTGAGATTTTGTAATTCTCTTTAGGTCAGTGAATGAATCTAGCAGTTGATTGGCAATGTTTTGCAAATGTATGATCCTTTGAACTTCTTGTTCACATTGACTTGTGCGAGGATCTATTTGAGATATTGATGATCCATTCCATGTAATCTATTTTACCAGTTGTACTTTCTCTCCCCCTAATATTGGGAATGTTGTTTCATCAAAATGACAATCAATAAATTGTGCAGTAAATAAATCTCTAGTTAATAGTTTAACATATTTAATTATAGAATGAGATTCATAACCAACATATATTCCCAACCTCCTTTGAGGATCCATCTTTATGCGTTGTAGTGGAGCAATCGGAACATATACTGCACATCCAAAAATTCTAAGATGGGAAATATTTGGCTCCTGACCAAAAGCCAATTGTAATGGGGAATACTTATTATAACTTGTTGGCCTTAATCGCACAAGTGTTGCTGCATGCAAAATAGCATATCCCCAAGCTGTAATAGGGAGTTTTGTTCTCATAAACAATGGTCGAGCTATTAGTTGAAAGTGTTTGATAAACGATTCAGCTAAACCATTTTGTGTATGAACATGAGCTACAAGATGTTCAACTTTTATCCCAATTGACATACAATAATCATTAAAAGCTTAGGATGTAAACTCACTAGCATTATGAAGACGAATAGTTTTGATTGCATAATCTGGAAATTGTGCTCTTAATCAGATTATTTGAGCAAGTAGTCTCGCAAACGCCAGGTTACGAGTCGATAATAAACACACATGTGACCACCTACTAGATGCATCTATTAATACCATAAAATATCTTAATGGTCCACATGGTGGATGAATGGGCCCACATATATCACCTTGATTACATTCTAAAAATGCGGGAGATTCAATCCCAACTTTAGTTGGCGATGGTCTAATCATCAATTTTCCTTGAGAACAAGCAACACAAGATAAATCCTTGAATTCAAGAATCTTTTGGTTCTTTACTGGGTGTCCAATTGAATTCTCGATGATTCTTCGCATCATAATAGATCCGGGATGGCCTAATCGGTCATGCCAAATAGTAAAAGTATGTGGTTCTACAAACTTCTAGTTTGTAGTAACATGTGACTCAATTGCACTAATATGTGTATAATATAAACCTGATGAAAAAACAGGTAGCCTTTCCAAAACATATTTCTTTCCACATTCAACATTTGTAATATATAGATATTCAATATTTTTCTCATTCATCGTCTCAATATGATATCCATTAAGACAAATATTTTTAAAACTCAATAAATTTCTTTAAGACTTAGTGGAATATACAGCATCATCAATGACAAATTTTGTACCTTTAGGTAATAATATAATAGCTCTTCCAGATCCTACAATAAGTTTTGAACTACCCAATATTGTATTAACATGGGCATTACTCATTGTCAAATGAGAAAAATATTTTTTTTTATCTTTGAGTATCGTATGTGTTGTAGCACTATCTGCAAGACACACGTCTCCATTAATTTTGGGTCCATCAAAATTTTGTTGAATATTCATATTCTTCATAAAAACAAACAAAATATAATATGAGAAACATTGCAAATATTTATTAAATATATAAATTATTCTTTATGCAAGAAAATAAAATATAATTAAAACAATATAAAAATGTCAAAATAACATAAATTTTTTTTCTAATGATCCTCAAAGAAATCTGTCACATCTAGATGAGTTATATTGTTAAGGTAATTAAATTTATCACCCTCGTAGGCATGGTCAATTTTAGTATTATAATGAATATCTTCATCTTTTGCCTTCATTTCATCATTTTGGGATATAAAATTTGTCTCCATATGCTTTCCCTTCTTTTTAATGGATGCTTGATAAAGTTTCACTAAATGTTCAAATGTACGACAGGTACGTGACCAATGCCCCTTCATACCACATCGGTAGCATATATTTTCAACAGTCTTTGAAGGATTATTTTGATCACTTCTTTCTTGTCTTTCATTGCTATTCTTTTTCTAGTGGTTAGAAGTATCATTGTTATTACCACTATGATAACGATTACTAATACATCCTCGACCACATCCCTCACTACGTCCACAACCTCGGCCACGACCTCTATATTTTCTATTTTCGTAATTATTGTGTACTTCTACATTCACTTCAGGGAATGGTGCAGAACTAGTGAGACGAATTTCATGATTTTTCATCAACAGCTCATTATTTTGTTCAGCCACAAAAGGCATAAAATCAATTCAGAATACCTTTTAAAACCTTTTTCACAATATTGCTACTGTAGGAGCACATTAGTAGCGTGAAAAGTTGAAAATGTTTTCTCTAACAAGTCCTCATCAGTTATGTTTCTCCACATAATTTTAGTTGAGAACTAATTTTGAAAAGTTCTGAATTGTATTCACTTACAGTCTTAAAATCTTGCAACTGTAAGTGCATCCAATCATAACTAGCTTTAGGGAGTATCACAGTTTTCTGATGGTCAAATCGTTCTTTCAAATTTTTCCACAACTCAAGAGGGTCTTTCACTGTGAGATATTCCACTTTTAATCCTTCATGCAGATGATGACGGATGAAAATCATTGCTTTTGTCTTGTCTTGATTAGATGCTTCTTTATCTGCTAATATAGTATTTCCTAGACCTTTAGCATCTAGGTGAATTTCAGCATCTAACACCCATGACAAATAATTCTTGCCTGAGATGTCTAAGGCCGCGAATTCAAGTTTAGCAAGATTTGACATTATAATCACTTGAATAAAAAAAATATTAGTAAAATAATAAGTATTCTCAATCGTAAAATAATTCAATTATATATACCAAATTTGCTAAATAATAATATGTATGTCAAATATTGGCATAGAGAGGAATAGTCATGATAATAATTTAACACAAGTTACATTAATTGAAATTTCTTTTAAAAAAAACATGTATATATAATTATCATTATTAGATATTAGTTGAAAAAATAAATGTGCAAATGTTACCCAAAGCAAATATTTCATCTAGAAAACAAAATAAAAGAATTATGAAAATACTTATACCGTATATAGTTTAACGGGAGTTATACGGGCAAATTATATAAAGTCAAAATGACGTGAACTTTCACTATGAACTCGTAGAAGCTTGTGCTGATAACGTGTTATAAAATAATTAAATAAAAGTACACTTAATGTAAAATAGAGAATTTTCTCCTCTCGTCTTTTCATTTACAAAAGAGATATATATATAAACTATTGACATTTAATACAACATGAATGAAACTTATTTAACAGCTTCATTAAACGTACATTAAGCATCTTTAATAATGAATTAGGGGGTTTTTTAACTCATTACTTTCATAAATGTTTAAAGGTTATAGATATCCATTAAATATATTTACAACAATAAATTCTTAAAATTATTTGTATGTCAAAATGTTGAGTTAATTAACTCGGAAATAAATATCGATAAATATTTAAAAATATTGTTACAAACTGAAAGAAAAAAAAAACAATAATCAAATAGTCATTGTGTACAATCCAAATCATAAAGGGTAGCATAAAGCACAAAACCGGTGAGCCACCATTTACATGAACTAACCAGAGATCACTTTCACGATCAATATCCATTAAAAACTCAAGACAGCAATCAAAGTTGATCATAAATGGCCCAATGCCAATTCAAAAGAAGAAAGAGAAAACCTCTTTTAGAAGAGCCCAAATACCACAATCTACACTCTATACCAAGATTATTACCAAAAACTAGTAAATACGTAAATCCAATTAGCAAATGGAGAGAGGCCTAGTATGTGTTTTTATAAACCTTAGGTAATTTCTTCAATTACATAAAAATTATGTCTATGTTACACTAGCATTATAATTGTAAGGTAATAAATGGATTAAATTATTAATCGAGTTGAAATTGTAATTAATTAACAAACTATCTAATTGGTGCATGTTTAATATTCTTAAATGTAAAAGTGGGTTAAATTAGCCATAGTATTAAACAATATTCTTAACTCGCATAAATTGTAAAATTGTTGTGATTAAATTTATTTCAGTACAGGAATGTATTGTTACTTCACTCTGTCTTATACTTGCATATGAAAATTAATTAATTAATTTAACATAAGAATATACTTGAAAGATTGATTAATTTAATAAGTGTGTATATGCATTAGTTAACAAAAGACCAAGTTGTCATGAGATTAATCTCACACACTTATGTCATATTGATTAAAACCTATTAGAAAGTGTGCTCGGAATTATAGCTTAATTTTAATTGTTTACTTAGATTTAATTTATAGCTCACCTGTTTCCAAAAATATAATTTTCCTCTACTAAATTGTTTAAATTTATATTTCATAAATGTTTATTTGTACAGTCGTTATGGATATGATAACTCGACATACATATCACCTTATTACTTATTAAAATTGTGTATACTTACATATTTTTATCGTTCAAATATATCATTAAAATAGATGGAGGAGTTATTTTTATGGGTAGTTTGAGATTACTTTAACCCACTAAAATTGGGCAAATACTTGAGACATTTTAAAAGGCCCATTTATTTGAGGCATTGTAACCTAGTAAACACTTCAATAATAGAAACAATAGAGCTTGTAAATAGGTTTAAATATTAGCCATATATCATGGGACTTAACTACAAAATAGAGATTTCTCCAACCTCATTTGCATCGTCGAGTTCACTTAAAACATATATTCTAGCTTTTCTTGAATGTTAATAAGCTAAACTTAAAGAAATCTGTAAGAGACTCAAGTTGAGTCGCATTGTTAAAATTGAGACCCGTGACAATTGCAGAATACTGTTGTAGAAATTTGTTCAAGACGATGATAAACACAAGTGGAAGAATAATGCCAAAGCTCTGCTCCGCAGTCTGTTTGCTTGGGGAAACGCCACCTATTTTGCAAATGTTTTGCATGCACGTGAGGTGCGGCTTTAACTTTAATCTTTTCAAGTACTTCCACCTAATCCCACTATAATAATTCATCATTTAATTTTTTTTTTTGAACTACCACGAAATCTCTGAATAGCTTTTTATTCTTTTTATTAAAAAAATAAATTAATCATTATAAGTAAAATAATTCATTTATTAAAATTTCGTGTATATTTATAAAGTATAATAATAAATTTAGTCATTAATTTTTTTATGCTTATTCAATTTGACCCTTACTTTTTTTATTGAGAGTAAGATGGAAATTTTTGAAGCCAGTAAGACTAAAAGATCAAAAAAATCTTACTAACAAACTAAAAAAAATCAATTAAGCCTTTTAAAATTTAAAAATTATTTTTTTAAAATCATAAAATTATAAACAAAATTTATTAAAAAATTCTAAAAAAGTTTGAGTTATAAATTTTTATTAAAAAAAAAATAACAATATCAATCCATTAAAAGCTTTAATGGGTTGGTATTGTTATTTTTTTACTTTAAAAATTTTTATAACTTTTTTTTATAATTTTATATTTTTTAAAAATAATTTTTTATTTTTTATTTTTTTATTAAGACCTTTTTTTTAATTTGATTGATTTTTTAAATTTGTTATTAAGGCTTTTTTTTTTATTTTTAAAATTTGTTATTAAGGTCTCTTTTTTTTACCCTTTAACTTTATTAGTTTTGAATTTTTATAATTTACTTCTAATAAAAGAGTATGGTCAAATTGAATAAATATGTAAAGATTGAGAGCTAAATTTATTATTATACCTTACATATAAATACCAAATTTCAATGAAAGGCCTATTTTGCTCACTCATCTAATTACAGGAGCTAATTTGCCCTGAAAGGGCTAAAATGAAATCTAGAGTATAATACAAGACAGTTTGTGATACTTTTACTACTCTCTTTTTGTTTTAGAAAAGCATTTATCAATGTTTAATAATCTTTATCATATATATTGAAATAAATTGAGTAGGTGTTAACTATTAACTGAATCTCAATTTAATTTAAGAAATATTATTTTGAAAATATTCATGTCTTTTTTGAATTGTGGATAAATCTAGAAAAATATATGCATATAATGGAAATAATAGAATTCAAACCCATATTAGCATATTTTTACTAACTTAACTTTACCATTTCAATCAAAGTTATATTTAAGTTGTAACGCCCCAAAATCCAGCCTAGACGTTATGGCCGAATCTGGTGGTGTTACATGAGAGTGTTTTTGGTAAACCGTTTCGAATATCAAAAACTTGTTCAAATTATTATATTTTCTTTATCGCGGAAGCTTTGAAAACATTCATTCATACGAAAATTTGAGATTAAGTTTTAAAACGCGTTTGTGAAGTCACAGTTTATAAATTAATAAAAATAACAATTTGAAAACTCAAAGTAAAAATCAAACAGTCTAGAATTTACAAAAATATTTCCCAAAATATCTAAACATAGTAAAACAGAAAATAACCAACAAAACCATGAAATCTAGTAGAGTGTCTAACATTGGTCACTCTCGAGCCCTCCGCAACACCAATCCATCTACTGTTAGAGATTACCTGAAAGACAAATAAAATAAAGGCGTGAGTTTTTGCAAACTCAGTGTATACATCCCCACAGTAAAGTATGCATATAATAGGTACTAGTCAATCAGTCATAAATCGAGCCTGAGCCCTTAATAGAACGGTGTAGGCCTTAGCCCACTTAAAGCAGTATCAGATACATTCGGGTCTTAGCCTATACAGATACACATGAATATCAATCAATACAGTACATGCCCACCAATCTTGCATACCATCTCCGACCACCTTACACACCATGTGGGGATAAAATTGACCTACCCAGCCCTACACACCAAGTATGGGGATAAAATCAACCCATCTAACCCTACACACCAAATCGTACCAAAGAACGACAAATAATATATGAAGGCAGTACAACCGCCAGTCAGACGGCTAGAAGCCTTACAGTCTTCCTTCTCTCTAATAATCATCCCAACCCAATGCAATACAATATACATAATGTCATGGCATGCTTTCATACAGTAAAGAGTTCATACGTACCATACTCAGATCAAATCAGAACAGTATTATCACACATGTTAAAAATAACATGCTAGTATACATCTCAGTATCATGTCACAGAACAAGGTCTAAGTAACGCTTACCGACCCTTTAAACAGGTCACAGTCGACTGGGGCGACTTGTGCAACCTTTCAAAATAATTTAGATTAATGGGTTCACACACTTATGTGGCATGCCCGTGTGGGCTCACTTGCCCGTGTAGCCCACGCGGCCTAACTTGGCCTTACCCGTGTGGATTACACGGCCTGGCCTAAATTCCCACACGCCCGTATGGCCCACACGACCCAATTAGCCTACCCCTTACCTCGCACATGGCTTAGCCAGCCTCACACACCCGTGTCCGTTGCGCCAGTGTGGTACGCGCACGGTCTAGCTCGTTGACCACACAGTTGTGTATCACCACACGAGCAATCCACATGCCCGTGTGACATCGACAACTTCATTTTCAGCTTTTGTCGAATCGCGTTTTCAGCGCGTTTAGAGTACACACCTGGTTTTGAAACGATGTTAAGGCACCCTTAAGCACTCCAATACTTGCAATCATCAAAATAACACCCAATTAACACTTAAATCGACATTTGATTGAAATCTTGACAAGTCGATAACCATTCATCTATCGAAAACTTTTTGCTTCCAAATGATCCCCACTTCAAAATAAATTTACGAATCGTTGATTTCAGACCCCTGAGTGACTCCTAAACAATAGTAAAACACCTTTTAAAATCTTAATCAAATCTACATTTAGGATTAATAACCAGAAACTTACCAATGAAGAACCTGTCTATAACTCGCAAAAGCCCGTTATTATGAAAACCAAAACGACAGAGGAGGACAAGGGAGGTTCGGCAGCAAGCAGAGGAAAATCAGTTGAAACAAAAAGGAAAAAAGAAGAGTGAGGAAAATTTTGCAAAAGAATTCGACAGAGAGTTTTGGGGAAGAAAGAATTTTCAATATTGGGAAACAGAATCTCGATAACTACCAAATCCCCAAATTCACCCCCCCACTACTCAGTTTCCTAAACCAACTCTAACTCATTAGAGTGAATGAGCATAAAAATAATGCCCCCACTACGATTCGAACACAAGATCTCCAACATAATCTTTTGCCCCCTTAACCACTAGACCAGCAGGCCTATTCTGCCATTTTCTTACACATAAATTCTTTTAAGCCTTTTATCCAAGCACCAAGCCTAATTCAAATAAAAACCAAAATTTTTTCCAAGTTAAGGCTTGAACTTGGAACCTTCCCAACATTTCCCAAAGCACATAACCACTTAAGCAGACAAATATTCATGTCAATTAAAAACAGAAACATATTTAGAAAATTTCATACATCAAATTCACTAAAAACCGGAAATAAGAAATTTTGGGCGTTACAACTCTACCCCCTTAAAGAAAATTCATCCTCGAATTTTACCTGATCAGAAAAGGTGAGGATACTGTTGTCGCATCGAATCTTTTGGCTCTCAAGTAGCCTCCTCAGTGCTATGATTCCGCCATAGCACCTTCACCAAGGGATAGATTTCTTACGTAAGACCTTAACATCATAATTCAAAATCTGAACCGGTTCCTCCTCGAACGTCAGATCTGGTCTAATTTCAATATCCTCCACAGGCACAATGTACATGGAATTAAAGCGGTAACATCTCAGCCTAGAGACATGAAACACATCGTGAATGCGATCTAACTCTAGAGGTAGCTCCAACTGATATGCGACTGGCACCACTCGTCTCAGAATTTGATATGGTCCAATGAATCAAGGACTCAGCTTGCCCTTACGACCGAACTGCAGAACCTTCTTCTACGGCGAGACCTTAAGAAAGACCATGTCCCCCATAAAATACTCAATATCCTTTCTCTTCAAATCAGCATAAGACTTCTGCCTATCAGAAGCCACTTTCAGTCGCTCTCGAATCAAATGCACATTATCATCAGTCTCTTACACCAATGCCGGACCCAGTACACGTCGCTCACCCAACTCAGTCCAGTACAGTGGAGTGCGATACTTACGGCCATATAGTGCCTCATATGGTGCCATCTGTATACTAGACTGATAGCTATTGTTGTACGCGAACTCAACTAACGGCATGTACTCCTCCCAACTGCCTCGAAACTCTATCACACAGCTCCTTAACATGTCTTTCAATACTTGAATCACCCTCTCTGACTGACCATCTGTCTGAGGATGAAAAGCAGTACTGAAGTCAAGTCGTGAACCCAAAGTCTCGTGAAGCTTCTGCCAGAATCGAGATGTAAAGCGAGGATCCCTATCAAAGATGATCGATACAGGAACCCTATTAAGCCTCACTATCTCTGCAATGTACAATTTAGCCAACTTTTACAGTGAGAAGTCCATTCTAACTGGGACGAAGTGAGTAGACTTTGTCAATCGATCCACGACGACCCATACAGAATCCTTTTTAGTGGGTGTTAGGGGTAACCCACTAACGAAATCCATCGTCACTTACTCTTATTTCTACATCGATATCTAAACTGGCTGTAGCAAATACGAAGTCAACTGATGCTCAGTCTTAACCTGCTAACAAGTCAGACAACAAGCAACAAAATTAGTCACCTCACGTTTCAACCCAGGCCACCAATACAACTCTCGAATATCTCTGTACATCTTACTCCCACCGGGATGCATAGCATAAGGGCTACTATGCGCTTCCCTCAAAATGAACTGTCTCAAGTCTACGTCATTCGGTACACAAATGTGACCTCTAAAGTACAAAACCCCATCATCATTGAGTCCAAAACTGAAGTAACCCCAGTCTCAACCTGACGAAATCGTAACTCAAGAAACTTATCTCCCATCTGCTTATCCTTAATCTGCCCAATCCACGTTGGTTTCACCTGGAGCTTAGCCAACAAACTCACATCATCATAGAGACTCAATCGAGCGAACAATGCTCTTAGATCAATAACAGTCTTATGGCTCAATGCATCAGCCACCACATTGGCTTTACCAAGGTGATACTCAATGCTGCAGTTATAATCCTTAAGCAGCTCAACCCATCGATGCTGCCTAAGATTTAACTCTTTTTGAGTAAGGAGATACTTGAGGCTCTTATGATCAGTGTAGATGGTACACTTCTCACTGTCCAGATAATGCCTTCAAATCTTAAGGGCAAAAACCACTATAGCCAACTCTAAGTCATGCACCAGATAGTTAACCTCGTAAGTCTTGAGCTGTCGAGACACATAAGCAACAACCTTATCGTCTTGTATCAGAACGCAACCTAAACCCACATGTGATGCATCACTGTATACAACGAAGTCCTTCCCAGGCTCTGGCTGTATCAGAACTGGTGCCTGAGTCAAAACTGACTTAAGCTTCTCGAAACTCTCTTGCTGTGTATCAGTCCAAACAAAAAAACTCATTTTCACAGCAGCTTAGTCAATGGAGCTACGATAAAAAAGAACCCCTCAACAAATCGTTAATAGTATCCTGCCAACCCCAAAAAACTACAAATCTCTGACACAGTCTTTGGCTGTTTCCAATCCAACATAGCCTCAACCTTACGAGGATCCACAAGAATACTCTCAGCAGATACCACATGCCCCAAGAAAGTAACCTCTTGAAGCCAGAACTCACACTTAGAGAACTTCGAAAACAATTGTTTCTCTCGGAGAGTCTGCAGAACAACCTTAAGATGCTCATCATGCTCATTCTCTGTCTTAGAATAAACCAGAATATCGTCGATGAACATTACTATGAACCGGTCCAAGTAGGGTTGAAACACTCGGTTCATCAGATCTATAAACACCGCTAGTGCATTAGTCAACCCAAATGGCATAACCAAGAACTCGTAATGCCCATACCGAGTCCTAAATGTCGTCTTATGCACATCACCCTTCTTTACCCTCAAATGATGATAACCTGATCGCAAGTCAATCTTGAAGAACACTAACGCCCCTCTGAACTGATCGAATAAATCATCAATCCTCGGAAGTGAATATTTATTCTTAATCGTTAACTTATTCAACTGACGGTAATCAATACACATCCTCATAGTACCATCCTTTTTCTTTACGAACAAAACAAGTGCTCCCCATAGATACATACTGGGATGAATAAACCCACGATACAACAACTCCTGTATCTGAGCCTTAAGTTCAGTAAGCTCATTCGGTGTCATTCGGTAAGGGGCAACAGACACCAAAGCTATATCAGGAATCAAATCGATCCCAAACTTTACCTTTCGGCTCGAAGGCCATCCCAATAGTTCCTTTGGAAACACATTTAGAAAGTCTCTCACAGTACGGATGTCCTTTACCGAAGAGTCCACAGAATCTAAAACACTGATGTAGGCTAAGAATGCCTCACATCCCTTCCTTACTAACTTTTCTGCTACCAACACAGAGATCACATTACTCAAATAATTCTGTCATTCCTCAATCATGACTATCTCATTATCCTCCTCGGTCCTTAGAACAATCCTCTTTTTAGCACAACCCAGACTCGCACAACACTTCACCAACCAGTCCATACCCAGTATCAAGTCAAACTTCCCAAACGAAAGCTCCATCAAGTCAGCCAAAAACACAGTCCCTTAGACCTCTAATGGTATAGCCCTGAATAGTTTACTAACTCTAACAGACTGCCCTAACGGATTCACCATTGATATCTCGCTAGAAGTACTCTCATAAGGTATCCCCAAAGTCTCAGACACAAAACATGCAACATAGGAATGTGTAGAACCTATGTCTATCAGTGTAACATAAGGTACATTAAAGATGAAAAACGTACCCGTGATGACGTCTAAAGCATTTCTATCCTCATGATGACGTGTAGCATAAACCAGTGCAGGCTGCCTTGCCTCATTCGGCCTAATACCTCTGCTCGGTGTTCTCTGACCTCAACCCATACCATTACCACTCCTAGCCTGTCCTCAGCCCCTAGGTGGTTGCTATACCCCTCTCAGCTGCTGTGCAGTCTCAACAACCGGTGCTTGCGTCTTATTACCCCTCAGTGGTTAATCCTTAACTCGGTGCTCAATAGACTTGTACCTTAAACATGCTCCAGTAACTCTACAACACTCGCTTGGATAACTCCTATTACAGTGCTGACAGATAGCCATCCTAGCAGAAACAACCACAGTAGGCCCAACTCTTATGGGCCTATCAGTCCTGGCCTTTTACCTAGGCCTCGCAGTAGAATTAAAAAGCTCTGAATCCCTTTTAGCTTTCCCTCTATCACGGTTTTGACGCTCAGTGCACTTCACCTCTTCGACTATCTTGGCCTTTTCGATTAAGACTGAGAAATTCCGTTCCCTCTGTAGAGCTATCAGAACACGCAATCTATCATAGTGTCTATCCTCAAACCGTACACAGCGCTCATACTCGGTTGCCACCATACCCCTCGCATAACGGCTCAGTCTCAGGAATTCAGCCTCATACTCGGCACAAAACGATCCCCTGTGTGAGGTTCAGAAACTCACGTCGTCTAACATCAGTGTAACTGGCTCCCACATACTTACTCTGATAGGTGGTCTTAAACAAACCCCAAGTCAACCGATCGGGCTGAGTGCCCTCCTTAACAGTTAACCACCACTAATACTCTCGTCCCCAAGCAGAGACACAGCCCCTTTGAGCTTCTGTTCATCAGTGAAGTCTATATCATCCATGATACGCACTGTAGCCTCCATCCAATACTCGACTACACTAGGAGCAACCCTAGTGATGCCCCTAAACACCTCAGCCCCATTGGACCAGAGCTATTCTGTAACCGACTCACGGCCCCCAGATCCAGTGTTGGGTCCAGCGACCCTCTCTAGAATACGAAGCATGGCTTAAGACAGTGCGTCGTCCCCAACCATACGATCATATGGTCCTGTCCCAGTATCAGTCGTAGGCGATGTCGGTGTCTCACTAGCATCCACTACGGGTAAAGTATCAGAAGCAAGTGACTCATTTCGAGCCCCTCTACGGCCTCTACCACGACCTCTAGTACCCCGTCCACGAGTACCATGTGTACTCATCGTATCTATAGAATTAATTTGTATTAAAAGTGTTATGCAAATCAGTTTACAGTTCCAATATATTATTAACAAATGTTTTATGCAATACGGCATCAAAGTGTAAAGTCTGTTTTCGTGAGAGACGGAATCATCTCCCTAAAGTCTCAGTTTACACTATCTAAAGTGTTTCAGTAAGATACTACCTAAATAGTCTCAGAATATAGTTTCGGTCAAATCATATAGTCTTTCAATATAAGCTAATCATGCTTTAAATAATAAATATCAGAATTTCAGAGAACTTACTTAGATCGGCACTGGAGGCTCGGTGTACCACTTACTCAGTAACAAAGATATTAATTCAAAATTATTTTCTCAAAACCATCCTTCAAAACCCAAAAACCACAGCCGAGTTTTGTAATTGGGTGCTCATACCACTAAATGTAACACCCCAAAACCTGGCCTAGACATTACGGCTGAATCTGATGGCGTCACATGAGAGTGTTTTTGGTAAACCGTTTCGAATATCAAAAACTTGTTCAAATTATTATCTTTTCCTTATTACAGAAGCTTTCAAACTATTCATTCATACGAAAATCTGAGATTAAGTTTTAAAACGCGTTTGTGAAGTCACAATTCATAAATTAATAAAAATAACAATTTGAAAACCCAAAGTAAAAATCAAACAATCTAGAATTTACATAAATATTTCCCAAAATATCTAAACATAGTAAAACAAAAAATAACCAACAAAACCATGAAATCCAGTAGAGTGTCTAACAGTGGTCACCCTCGAGCCCTCCGCAGTACCAATCCATCTACTATTGGGGATTACCTGACAGACAAATATAATAAAGGGATGAGTTTTCACAAACTCAGTGTGTACATCCCCACAGTAAAGCATGCATATAACAAGTATCAGTCAATCAGTCATAAATCGAGCTTGAGCCCTTAACAGAATGGTGTAGGCCTTAGCTCACTCAGAGCAGTATCAGATACATTTAGGCCTTAGCCCATACAGAAACACATGCATATCAATTAGTACAGTATATACCCACCAGCTCTGCACACCATCTCCGACCACCCTACACACCATGTAAGGATAAAATCGACCCACCCAGCCCTACACAGCAAGTATGGGGATAAAATCAACATATCCAACCCTACAAACCAAATCATACTGAAGAACGACACATAATAAATGAAGGCATACAACTGCCAGTCAGACGGCTAGAAGCCTTATAGTCTTCTTTCTCTTCAATAATCATCTCAACCCAATGTAATGCAACATACATAATGTCATGGCATGCTTTCATACAATAAACAGTTTATACATACCATACTAAGATCAAATCAGAACAGTATTATCACACATGCTAAATATAACATGCTAGCATACATCTCAGTATCATATCACAGAACAAGGTCTAAGTAACATTTACCAACCCTTTAAACAGGTCACAGTCGACTGGGGTGACTCATGCAACTTTTCAGAACAATTCAAATTAATGGGCTCACACGCCCATGTGGCCTGCCCGCGTATAGGCCTACACGGCCCAACTTGGCCTTGCCCGTATAGATCATACGGCCTGGCCCAAATTCTCACACGCTAGTGTAGTTTACCTATTTGGGCCCACACGGCCCAATTGGCCTAGCCCGTGCCTCGCACACGGCCTAGCTAGCCTCACACGCCCGTGTGCGTTGCGCTCGTGTAGCCTACGCACGGCCTAGTTCGTTAACCACACGGTCGTGTATCGCCACACGACCTCTACACGGGCAGTCTACACATCTGTGTGGCGTCGACAACTTCGTTTTCAACTTTCGTTTAGTCGTGTTTTTAGCGCTTTCAGAGTACACACCTGGTTTCGAAACGATGCTAAAGCACCCTTAAGCACTCCAATACCTACAATTGTCACAATAACACCCAATTAACACTTAAATGGACATTCAATTGAAATATCGACAAGTTGATAACCATTCACCTATTAAAAACTTACCGCTTCTAAACGATCTACACTTCGAAATAACTCTGCGAATCGTTGATTTCAAACCCCTGATTGACTCCTATACAATAGTAAAACACCTTTTAAACTTTTAATCAAAGCAACATTCAGGATCAATAACCAGAAACTTACTAATAAAGAACCCGTCTATAACTCACAAAAGCCTGCTATTACGAAAACCAAAATGACAAGAGGATGACAAGCGAGTTTCGGCAGCAAGTAGAGGAAAATCTGTTAAAACAAAAAGGAAAAAAGAAGAAGTGAGGAAAATTTTGCAAAAGAATTCGGCAGAGAGTTTTTAAGAAGAAAGAATTTTTTATATTGGGAAACAGAATCCCAATAACTACCAAATCCCCAAATTCACTCCCCCACTACTCAGTTTCCTAAACCAACTCTAACTCATTAGAGTGAATGAGCATAAAAATAATGCCCCCACTGGGATTTGAACACAAGATCTCCAGCATAATCTCTTACCCCTTAACCACTAAACCAGCAGGCCCATTCTGTCATTCTCTTACACATAAATTCTTTTAAGCCTTTTATCCAAGCACCAAGCCTAATTCAAATAAAAACCAAAATTTTTCTCAAGCTAAGGCTTGAACATTGAACCTTCTCAACACTCCCCAAAGCACATAACCACTTAAGTAGACAGATATTCGTGTTAATTAAAACCAGAAACACATTTAGAAAATTCCATACATCAAATTCACCAAAAACTGGAAATAAAAAATTTTAGGCGTTACATAAGTGTTTAAATAACTAGAGACTTATTAGTACCATATGGTGAGGATTGAAGATGTTTTTAAGTGTTTTTAGATTAATTTTTGCCTGGAGGAACGAAGATTTTGATACCTAACCTATAGATGTTGAAACATGGCTTGATAGTAGTTAAATTCCTACAGTATCAAGCCTAGGTATCGCTACCTAAGGTATCGATACCAACACCTAGCCTCTGGACAAGACCCCTTGCAATATTTTGGTCATTTTGAGCTTATCGGAGCTTGTACGTGACCTAAAAACTGTCTGTATAGCTTAGGATTAGACAAAACCAGACCTTTAACATGTGCTAATTTATGATTTTCTTTTATTGGCGATCTTACGGGCTTTTCTCCCAAAAGGCTTGCCTCTAAAATAATATCAAGTGCATATTTCCTTTGACAAAGAAATGACCCAAAACAGCTATGAGCTACCATTATCTCCAAAAATTATTTCAAAACGCCAAGATCCTTCATATAAAAACAAGAAATGAGATACCCTTTAAAAGTTTTCAAAATAGTGGAATCATTCCCAAATATAAGCAAATCATCAACATAAACTAGTACATTAATCCGTACAGATCCTTTAGTGTATGTAAAGAGAGAATAATCAGAATATGATTGAATACCTAAAGTAAAACCTGGAGGAAGCTTCATGTAAACCTCTTCATCAAGATCACCATGCAGGAAAGCATTATGGATATCATCTCATGTAACTCCCAATTTTTCGAAGCTGCAATCACCATTTTCACTATAAGTGCAAAAGTTTCATTGTAGTTAATACCTTCTACTTGGTGATTACCAAAAATAACAAGATGAGCTTTAAGTCTCTCAATATTTCCATCGAAGTCATATTTAATCTTGTACACCCACTTACTATCCAGTGCTTTCTTTCCAAGAGGAAGTGTTTCCTTAGACCATGTGTCATTATCCTCTAGAGAAAAAAATCTCCTTTTGCATAGCATCACGTCATCCTGCATCCTTCACAGCCTCTTCAAAAGACTATGTCTTGACCCTTGCAGTAATAGCTGTAAGAAAATTTCTATATTTCACATTAAATTTGTCACAATTAACATAAAGCATTATAGGAACAAAAGTACTTGAGGAAGGCTTTAAAGTAAGTGAGGTGAGAGATAGACTTTTCTTTATAATGGTATGAGTGACAAACTCCCAAAGCTTCATAGAGGAAGATTTCTCCCCATGCCCTCATCCCAATTCAAGCGTATCATTACCCAAAGCCCTTGTACCATCGTGTCATTAGAGGAAGAAGAAGGTACTATAGGTGTCGGAGAACTCGTAGATGGCGAACTCACAGGTTACAGAGTAGCAAGCGAAAGAACTTTTACGGGTTGCAACACCTCTGATTCACCAAAATATGTATAAAAAATTACATCTGCAATCCCAAATGGCAGAGCAACATTGTCAGGCTCAATGGTTGTAGCATTCTCATCAAAATATGGAAAAATATCCTCAAAAAAATTCATATCGCGGGACACAATGAACTTCTTAAAATTCAGATCATATAAATACCAACCCTTTTTACCAAAAGAGTTTTCAACAAAAACACTCTTTCGACTTCAACTAGAAAACCAACACACACTCCTCTAAAAAGAGGTAAAGGAGTTCGATTAATGAGATTAAAAGCTGCCAACACACATTCCCCCAAAAAGATATAGGTAGATTTCCCTAGAAACACAAAGCATGGGCCACATTTAAGATATGCGGATGTTTCCTCTCCACTCTCCCATTTTGTTGAGGAGTACCAACATAAGATGCTTGAAAAATAATGTCATTTGTAAGAAAATAATCTTAGAGACAATTAAATTTTGGCTTATTATCACTTCTAACACACTTTATTTATTGAGAAAATTAATGATCAACCATAGCAATGAATGACATGAAAACTTTGAAAACTTCCTTTTTATTAACCAATAGATATACCCAAACAACACGAGAGAAACCATCAACCAATGTAAAAGATAATGAGATCCACAAGATGAAGGAGTGTCATAAAACCCTCATAAATCACAATGAACTAACTCAAAAATACGAGTGACTTTTTGTTCACTAATTGGAAATCTATTTCTAGTTTGTTTAGCATGATGACAAATTTTACATGTTTTATTCAGATGATCTCTAAAGTTACTAACATAAGGAAGTAAATTTACTACTTTCCTAGAAGGGTGACCCAATCTTTTATGCCAAAGTTCTAAAGAGGATGAAGCTTCAATTGAAACCGCTTTAACCATCAAAACTTATTGGAAGTAGTAAAGCCATCCCGTCCCTCACCCATTCCAATCAGATCCCTCAAATGAAGGTCTTGAATAGCACATATATTAGTAGAAAAGTGAACAAAACTGTAACAACCCATTTTTAGTGGTGTCAAAAATAATAGCTTTGGGACCACAATTTCAATGATTGAGTTATTATTTTAATATTTATTTAATGTTTGCAGGATTATTTTAAGGTCGTATTAAAATTTTGTTGAGAAATTTTGAAAAGAAATTTTGAAGTTTAAATGGTTAATTAGGTAAAAAGTAGAAAGTAGGTGTAAAAGTTGAATTCTATTAGTTAAAGGGGTCAAATGACTATGAAATATTAAACTAATGGACTAAGATAGTAATTATATTTAAAGATTTAGTGGACAAATATGGACAAGGTTAACTTGAAACTTTTTAATAAGAGTAAAATGGTAAATTGGTAAATAAACCTAAAATAAATTAAGTAAATGTTATCATCTTCCTTATTTCTTCTTTGTCTGGTCGAATTCACCATTGTTGAAGGGGGAGATCTTAGGCTTGAGTTTCTTCTCGCATGGTATGATTTTATGCCCGTTTTTAATGATTTTTATATTTTTGAGTTCATTTTAGCTTAATCTAACTAGCCTGGGGGTTAATTTGCAAAATTGTTAAAGGTTGAAGGACTTTCCATGGTTGTTTTTGAATAGGTTTTGAAGTTATTTGATAGATTATTAACCTTGGTTGTAAAATAAACATGTTTTGTTTAGTGATTTTTGATGAATTTTGAATTAGGGATTAAATTGTTGAAAGGGTAAATTCATGGTTTTTATTTTGAAATGTTGGTAATTATAGGTTGTACCAAGGTCCCTTGTAGTATTGGTTAATATGGATTTAGGTTTAAATGATTAACATTCAAGTTATGAGCTTAAAGATTAAATTGTGAAAAGTTAAAGTATTAGGGGTAATTTCATAATTCTGCATATATATGAATTATGGATTGAATTGAATACTTGAAGTACTTAATTGAATGAAACTATCTATTTAGATTAAGATAAACAACAATAAAACTTAAATCGAGGAAAAGTTAAATCTTCGGATTGGTTTGCAACTCTGCTTCTACGACTTTAATTATCAAGGTAAGTTCGTATGAATTGTAATTGTATTAATGTTAGTTAAATTGACTATCTATTAAATTGTGTTAGTTATTAATGGATTTGAACATTCATGTATCGATGCTATGATTAATTGACGAATAACGAGTCCCGTTTGAACATTAAGAATTCTTAGGATATGAATGACATGTCATTAGGGATTTTATGTTTCGGGTGCTGGTTTTGAATGTTCTACCAATGGTTGAGGTCCGACATTTATTACGGATTCTCCACAGCTTGTGTGAACAGCATATGTAGCTAACATTCCATTTCATAGCTCGTGTGAACACTATTGAAAATGAAAGGTTATGGTTATATGGAAAGGTGCACTATGTGTGAGCATTCCTGAATATTCGATGTAATTCTAGATGGTTCAATGGGTAAGTAAAGGAAATAGCATGGTAAGTATACAAATGAAGCGGTTCATGATCATATGAAAAGTTTGATGAATTAAACGATGTGTAAATGAAATTTACTTATTATATGATTGAATTCATTTGTATTATGGATAAGCATACTAATTTGTGAGTTTGATGGTGCTTGTATAGGCTTATACTAAGCTTATGGTCTTGGTAATGACAATATGCATATTTTATAGTTTGTGCTAAAGAAATGGTAAGTTATGTTTGAATTTATACGAGCTTACTAAGAAATCATTGCTTATATTGTTATTTTCCTTTATTTTATAGATTATCAGAAGATCGATCGATTGAAAGCTCGTCGGAGATCAATCACACTATCCAGTAATATTTCGGTAGTTTTTGAGTATTTTGGCCAAGGTTAATAATAGCATGTATAGGATCTTTGTAATGGTATTTCCTGAATGTATAATGGATGTTTTGGTATGCATATTCTTTGAAGTTTATGTTTGGTTTGATGAACTTTAATGCCTTACCAAGTTATGTCATTTTGGTCACTTTTAAGTGCTTGTATATAAGACACTTTTGGCATGTCTGTGATGACATGTAAATGGTCATTTGTGAAATCTTTTGGTAAATAAATGAACTAGGTTTTATGCTTGAGGTATGGTTATATTTTGTAACACCCCTAACTCGTACCTGTCGCCAGATTAGGGTTATGAGGCATTACCTAACAAAACACAGTTCAACACGCTCATATAATTCATTTCATTTTCAAAGACATATCTACTTCTTTACAAATATTCGAACCAAATTTGCATACATCAAAGCCAAGTTTACACGTTTTATAGATACAAAATTTGAACCATGCTACCATTAACTACATACAATTCGAATACTTAGCTCATAATCAAACATAATTCAACTCATATAATAAACGTACATTAAAACATTCTTTAGAACAATTTCATGCCTTTAATGAAATACTAAACAAACCATGTTGTATATCTATACATATTCGCATATTGCCATATCAACCCATGTCACACGGCATAATATCCGTTAGCATATAAAAAAATAGCTAACATTACAACATGGCCAAATATACTTTTAATGCAATCATATTAGGTGCATATCATTAAAAAAAAAACTAAGCCATTTCTAAACACAAATATCAAACTGTAGTTATCCCATTCCATTAACTATTTAATGAACATACCAATTCACATATATCATGCACAAACGCACATTGATCTAAGTTAAGCTATCCCACAAGGCTTATTAATCATACATGTATAATTCAAAAACAAGTATTACCAAATAACCAAATATAATTATCATTTTTCCCAAGTTATGAGCAGTTCAGTATAGCACTCATAACCATTTTCTTTTGAACACGAATGTCAAACCAAAACATACCTATTCCATATGCTAATATAATGCCAAAATTACAATTACCTAACTAATTCATTCATCATCTATTCGGCTATCAAATTAGCCACAAAAATCAAACCAATTTCACAACTCAATTCCAAGCTAATATATTACATCATAATCAAATAACTAGATGAACATGTTACTTATTAACTACCCAAAAGACCAACAAAATATACCTAAAACATATGCATCATTTATCATTTAAAAACCATACCTAAACAATTAATATACAATCAATAAAATTTTTATAACTTAGCTAATATAAACTTATCATAATAAAAAACACATCCATCACCACATTAACATCACATAACCGAATTGTATAACCAATACATCATAAATATATACCATGAAACATATTTCCCAAAATAAGCTTATAACATGACCGAATATACACAAACATTAACATCATTATCAAGCCATTTTCGCATGGCTACATATATACAATTTCAAAACCAACCATATCAAAGTTAGCCTATACATGCCATATGACAAAAGTACCAGTTTTCAAAGTACCAAATTGATAGTGTGACGATGATCCTTGATGATCTCCGAGCTCGACCTAGCTTCGATTCTCTATAAAATAGGGAAAGAACACACAAAGTAAGCTTTCAAAAGCTTAGTAAGCCATAAGTAAATAAATAGTCATAATATATATAATTCAAATCAATTAAGCTGAATGTAACTATTCTCAATCACATGCATAAACACTTTTCACATGTAATTCACATTGCCTCATTAAATAACATCAATTACCTTATTTTTTCAAAGTTCATAAATATATCATGCATGCCTAAATCATTTATCTCAAATACAAATTCCGTATCGTATCAACTTTTCCTGTTGAACCATTCAGAATCGTTAAGGATACTCGAAAACACATATATCACATACAATTCCATATCCTAGATATGGTCTTACATGTTATCACATATCAATGCCTCTGTCCTAGACAAGGTCTTACACGAAATCATATATGATGTCAATGTCCCAGACATGGTCTTACACGTAATCTTGTATCGATGTCAATGTCTCAAACATGGTCTTACACAAAATCACACCTCGAAAGTTCTACTTTCATGACATCAATATCCTATACTATTCCTAAGGCTCATGTGGGGCTTTTGACTTTGTAATTCAATCAATTCATGCTCGAAACAAGTCCTCCAATGCTCAATTCAATTCGGCATCATATATAAATATACAATTTAATTCGACAACATATATATTTAAATCTAAAAACATTTATTTGCATATGAACTTACCTTGTACGGAAATAAATGGATCGGAACGACTATTCAACAACTTTCGACTTCCCCTAATCCAAGTCCAATTTTTTCCTTTCTTGATCTAAATCAATTCAAATTTAACCTATTTGATGACATATTTATTCAATTTCATCCAAAAACACATAAATGGGTATTTTACATTTTAGCCCTTAAGTTTTCACATTTTCACAATTTAGTCCATATTTCAAAACAACACAAAATACTCAAAATTTCATTTAACCCCTATTTGGCCGAATATTCCTTAGGTCCCTAGCAGCCCATTAATTTCATTTATTTCATATTTTGACTCCTCAATTTATAAATTTCAAAATTTAGTCCTTAATAAGCATTTTTATCAAAAATCACTTAATAAACTATGATAATCTAACAACAAATATTTATTTTTCATCTTCAAACAACAAAAAAATCAAGCTATTAACAATGGAAAATCACAAATTCATCAACCAATCCAAAAATTATGGCATGGCCTAGCTAGAATACGAAGCAACAATATCAAAAACATAAAAATCATAAAAAACCGAGCTCAAAACGTACCTCAATCAAGACTTGGAAGCGCCGAACCCTAAGCTTGAAGATAACTCTTTTTTTTTATTTTCTTATTTTCGGCAAGAACAAGTGAAAATGATGAATGAAAATGGTTTTATTTTATTTAACTTATTTTATTTACTAATTGACTTATTTACCCTTAATGAACATACATTAAAAATCCACTAACTAAAGGCATATTTGTCCATCCATTAAGCTAATGGTCAAATCAAAACATAAGGACCTCACATTTAATTAATCAAAGCAAATATGAACTTTAACTTGTAGCATGCTACTTTTACATTTTACGCGATTAAGTCCTTTTATCAAATTAACTAACCAATTGATAAAATTAAATCACGAAATTTTCACATATATTAAATAACATGCTGTAAACACCAAAAATAATATTAAATAATTTTACGACCTCAGATTTGTGTTTTCGAAACTATTATTTCGATTTAGCTAAAACTGAGCTGTTACATATCTACTTGTTTTGGTTATTGATGTTTTGATATAAATGTGGTGCCTTTAAATGGCATATTGGTTTGATGAATTAGGATGTTTGAAATGGTATGTTTAGATAATTTTGAATGATGTTTAAGTCTCATAAATGTGTGCACAAATGGGATGAATGGTTAGGTGTATTTTGGCCTTGAATTGGCTTGTTTTAGGGTCAAATTATGGATCACACGGACTAGGACACGAGCTGTCACACGGCCTAGCGACATGGTCGTGTGTCATGTGTAAATTCCTAGTGTTTTAAGTCAGTGAGTTACATGACCTAGCACACGGCCTATGACACAATCGTGTGAGGCAAGTTAGAGAGTTACGCGGCCTGTGATAGGACCGTGTGACCCTACTCAGTAAGTTACACGGGTGAAGACATGGGCTAGGACACAACTGTGTGTCCCTTTGTTCAATTGTTACACAGCCTGGGATATGTTACACGGCTTGGCCATATGGCCATGTGACCCATGATTTCACATTTTTGTATATTTTTCTTAAAACTTCTGTTTTGTTTCAAATTAGTCCTAAATTACTTCTTAGCTATTTTTAGGGCCTCAAAGGCTCGATTTAGGGACTAAATGCATATGTTTGATATGTTTTGAATGAGATTAATTTATTTAATGTTATGATGTTAAATGCTATTTTGATTGTTCGGTAATGCTCCTTAACCCTAATCCGATGACGAAGACTGGTTCGGGGTGTTACAAAAATAGTTCATATCATCATTCAACTAGGAAACCGAAATTAAATTACAATTTAATTTAGGAACTTAAAGAACATGTTTTAAGTGAATTTTTTCCATCAATTTAACCTTTCCTTCTTGGGTAGCCATTATTGTTTCGCCATCTGGTAGTCCTACGGAACATGCTACAACATCTCTCACATTTTTCAAACACATAAGATCACTCGTAATATGATTTGAACACCCTGTATCAATAATTCAATTATTCTTGGATTTACCATTCAATATATTGATTGCTTATTATTGAATAGTGTCAGAAGAGACAATTATTGCTCAACGATGAAACTAGAAAGTTTCACCCCCTGGTGGTAGTGGAGGAGGAGAAAACTCGCTGCTAGCATTTAGAATAATGAAAAAAAATTATCAAAAACCTTGCTGAGGTACCATGATAAGAATAGGGTAATCTCTTAAATTTTATTAATAAACCTCAAAGGCATATATATTCATCCAGTAGTAGTTACATATGAATCAAATTGCTAAAAGATAATATCTCATAATAATATTCTATAATATCCTATTAGGAATCAAATTGCCAAGAAATAATATCCCATTATAATATCGTATAATATCCCATTAGGAATCAAATTGCTAAAAGATAATATCCCAAAATAATATGCTAACATAATCTCACATTCTCAAATAGTATCAATATGCTGGAATATAGGGTGTAATATCAACACTACGCATTCCTTAAAGTTATCTAAGATTAAAGGTGTAGTTCAAAATTTTGGATAAATTTACCCTTTATTTTTATTATTTTAATCAATTTTATCTTGTTTTCTTCAAATAAAATTTAAGACTGATTAAAAACAAAAAATTTCTCTTTTAACAATTAAACTGTAGATGTCATACTTTAAAATTACTAGAAATTCTATCACACACGTATGCATATAGAAACCATGTATTTAGAACACAAGGGTGGGTTTAAAAATAACATACAACAAATAATGGAACTTATTGTTTGAAACTAATTAGTAATACCACATGCAATATGTAAGATATTAAAATGAAAAAAATAGATTAAATTGTGAGTAAAACAAAATTTAAACACATAAATACATGAGATTAAGAATAGTAAATACACCGCAATTATTTATCATGGTGTTATAATCAATCTTGAGTTGATGTCAAGTTAACTTGTGACATCAACTCATTCAATAACGTTATCAATATATACACGAGAGAGGTAATAAAGTATGCATAAAAAATTACAATTTGTAAAATATTTCAAGTTAAAACTTTGGTTTAGTGGTAAAGTTATGTTTTATTAATGGAAATGATGTGGATTTAAACCTCATTATATGCAAATTTTTATTATTTTTAAATAAAAAAATTAATTACCCTTAGATAATATAACTTATTTTAAATATAAAAATATATTTTTGTATTTTTCGTAAGCGAATTAGTGGCTAGTTAACTTGTGACACAAACTCAACTAAAAATTTAAATAATATTATAAATATTAAAAAAAAAACTATTGAAAATCAATATTATTACCTTTGTATGGATTTAAGTTAAAAACTAAATTCATTTGAAAATTTATTTTAATCTACAATTCATTTAAAGTCTAAGCTTCTAGTTTTAAAAAAAACATAAATAACGGATTTCTTTTTTTTATTTTTAAATATTTTTATTTTAATTTTTCAAAATTTATTTTTATGATTTTTAATTAAACATATTTTCCTCAGTAATAGTCTCAGATTTTACGTGCATAGCACATTAATATACACATTTATTTTTTTATCTAATAAAATAATTTTTTATTAAAATAATTAAAATATATAACACTGTTTATACTAGTAAATCTTAACTGTAATTGAAATATAACTATAATACTAATTAATTAATAATTTATATAAAAAATATTTATTATTAATATTTAATTATTATTTTATGTTAATACGTTAAATCCAACTTCAAGTCAATTGTATGATTCAAAAGAATAAAAATTATATTATACAAAAAAATAAATTAAAAATATTATTTATATACCTTTATCTATTATTAATAATTAATTAAAATTACTTATTTTCAATACGTTAAAACTAATTTCTGAATTGAATAATTCCGCCACCAAAGTAAAGCAACTTCAACGTATCAGACTATCACTCCTAAAAGCTTAATATACGCATGTCAAATAGTAATAAAACTCGAATTTTCTTTGGGTAGTTGGTTACACAAGATATTTGGATACTTGTGAAGTTATAGATTCAGAGTTATGGGGCATATTTGATGGACTACAAATTGCCTTTGATCATGGTTATCAGAATATCGACATTAGGATCGATAGTCTTGAAGCTGTTAAATTTATTCATGAAGGAGTGGGCAATGATTCTAATTCTGCTTTAGTCAGGAGAATTCTTTCACTTTTGAAGCGCTTGAGCCATTGGAATATCAATTTTATCCCTAGAGAAGATAATAGAATTGCAGACAAGATAGTCAAGCTTAGGCAGGATTGGGAACCGGGTTTGCAGTTGACAGACAAGGATTATTTGTTGAGTTCTTTAAATAACTGTTTTAAATAACTGTTACTAGTGTTGTAATTTCTTTTTCACAAAAAAAAAAAGCTTCTTTTCTCGGTGATTCTTTAAATTCTACTTGAAGGAATATAACTTATTAATGCATATATTTATAGGGCTAAAATTTTAGTTTTAATTCATATTTAATGATATCACTAATCAATTTATAGGATTAGTATATATATATATATAAAAAATATTAATTAAGTGATAATTAATTTAAATTAATAAATATAATTTAATATGATTTGAAAGTTAATTGTGACATTAATAATAAAATAAATATAATTAAAATTATTTCATATTTTATATAAAAACACTATTAACAAAATAATTATAACTTTTATATTATAATCATAATCTTTTAGCATGCTTATTTGAAAAGAATTGTGATACTTCCTTCATGATTAGATTATTTTCCTTGCTATCATATGATAAATAATCACGTATGTAATATGTAATTAATATTTTGTTATTATCACCTAATAATTAATATTTTAATATCCAATTAATAATATAATGACAATAAAAAGCATTCTCATCAACAATATTGTTTGAACCAGACACAACTAACCAGTTAGATCGAGTACTAATTTAAAGAAGGAATTTGAACTTGTTGACCTATAAAATTATTAGTCTCAATTTCCATATATAAATTAAATATTTACTTATCAATATATAAATTATGAGAAAAATAAGAGATTAAAAATAATCTTTACTTATATTTACTAAAAATATTTACTTATTTATATATTGATAAGTATAAATACTTTTTAGTCTCAATTTCCATAAATTTTTTTCAACATTATACATATATAATATATAAATTGTAATAAACAATAAGAATTTTAATAATTTTATGAAAATTGAAATTAAAAATATTTTTTAAAAAAAGCTAAACTTGTTAAAAAATAAATTTGATAAATTACAATTTAATAAAATATTCTAGTTAATTTTACATTCTATCAATCAAACATCAATATCTTACATTTTAGTTAAACAAACAAACAAGATACTTAATATTCCACCTCATAATTTTACATTTATGTAATCTTATTACCAGATCATATATCCTTTAAATCAAAATTCCTAAAAAAAAAAAAAAAAAAAACCATAATTGTAAGAAAAATGGTCTACTTCATAATAATAAATAAAAATGCTAACGTGTTCCCATGAAATGATATCACTTGATTAAAAGAAGCCTTCCGACTTAAAAAGGGTTAATATAACTTTATTCATTCAACCATTTTGATTTTTTAATTTAGATTACATTAAAATTTGAGACATAATATTTAGAAAATTCTAGTACATTATCACTTAAAAATATAAATTGTATATCTTTTCAATTTTAGATAATAACATGAAATAATTTTAAAGATTTATGAATCAAAATAAATTTAATTATTAAATTTACGTACCACAATGAATAAAAAAATATAAATATTAAAATGAAATTTATTTATATATATATATATATATGATGCAATGACAATGTAAATTTTACTTGAAATTAATATTTAGAAATTTTTAAACCATGATTGACATAAGAAAAAGAAAAAGTAGAACTTTGTAGCATGTAAGATAGGGGTGTTTAATCGGTTAATTGACTCGAACTGCCATTAATAGAATTAATCTGTAACACCCTCTAACCCCAAACCGTCGCCGGAACAGGGTTACAAGGCATTACCGGACTTATACACTAGCAGACGAATAAAAACGATACATAAATTTGAGTTTCAATCTAAAATCATCTAATTTCCATTAAATAGTCCTTAATATGGGCCTACGGGGCCAAAATAGGTTTAGAAAATGATTTGAGATTAAACCGAGAACTTTAAAAATTTTTCTTTGAAGACAGGGGCACATGCCCGTGTGGCTTGGGACACCGCCGTGTGGCCAGCCAGTGTGGCTCCCCATGGCCGTGGGGCCAGGCCGTGCGCAGATCTGACTTGCCACACACGGCCGTGCAACTAGCCCGTGGGCAAGTCTGACTTCCCCACATGGCCTGGGCACACGCCCATGTGTCTTGGCCGTGTGAAAACATGATTTTTCACCATTTTTAAGCTACTTTCACCCACTAAACATACCCAATTCATGCCCAAAACATTTACTTATAAATCTTAATCAAATACCATTCATTTCATTTTCAAACTTAACAAAAATTCATTCATTCATTCAAAAAAAAAAACTTCTTAAGGTTCATAAACCATATCTACATTCAAAATATTAAACATTTACAAGTGACAAACATTAAACCTAGTACATGCCACCTTTCCAAAAGTTATATATATATCACCAAATTTTGAGCTGAAGCCGAGATTGATTCGGATGCTTGACTGTACTTCAACTTTACCTACCCTGCGCACGAGAAACAACCGTACGCTGAGTATTGAAAATACTCAGTGGTATTATCATAATTCAAATATATAACTACAATCAAATATCATAACATACTTAGATAAATAGTACATCAAACATATAAGTTCATGCTAAATTATCATATTATCAATGTGTCATTTTCAACATTCAAATTAATATCTCAACAATAGAGTTCCAATCATTCATGAACCTTAGGTTAATCTCTCAATCACATATACATATCTAATTCACATTTCAATAG
This sequence comes from Gossypium stocksii, assembly GCA_020496765.1. Taxonomy (NCBI): domain Eukaryota; kingdom Viridiplantae; phylum Streptophyta; class Magnoliopsida; order Malvales; family Malvaceae; genus Gossypium; species Gossypium stocksii. The sequence goes on from CM035623.1 coordinate 42,392,723, forward strand.
GAACCATTCATGAACCTTTAATCTCATAACATAATATCATTTCTCATTTCAATTCACATTATAACTTTCATTGTTCATTCAATGGTTCAAATAATCAAATTCAATAGATTTTCTCATTTAACATAATTACCCCTATTAATATGACTCGGACTTTGGCGGATACACGGATCCAACCAAACACACCATATTGGCACCCAGTGCCTCATCGGATAGTTCGAAGCAATATAGTGACACCCAGTGTCTCATCGGCCTAGCCGAAGTAAAGTGGTACCCAGTACCTCATCGAATCTATCCGAAGCAATATGACACTCCAAGTGTCTCATCGACTCGAGGTCGAAGTAACCCTGAACTCTTCCAATCCTATGGCATGCCAACTATATCCACTAAGCTCGACTAGTTAATAGGGTATTGAATTCCTTTCTCTTTTCGATCAAATTTACATCAATTGCACTTTAGCCACATTTTCTCACATATTTCTCAATTCAAGCACAACTTGTTCAAATTCACATTATCACATGTTTTCACTTCATTTCCATTCTCAAGTGATCAAATTCATTCAAAATCAATTCAATCACATTAATAGTTCAATTTCAAATCTCAAATTCGTATGTATATCAACATTACTCAATTCAGTCATATAATTCAATCTCACATGCATATATTTGTTCATCAAATAAATCTAATACACATTCAATTCAACATCAATATTTACCCCACATTCAAATTCCATACACATATATTAAAATTAAACATTTAATACGAAATAACTTGAATTATGATAATACAAACCGATATTTTTCTCGAGTTACTCCTCGATCACTTTTTCTTTTCCCTTCGTATTGGGCGTCTCGGTTTCCTTGTTTGCTACGAAAATTAGTATAATTATAATTAATTAATAATACACATATTTTATACAAAGTAATAATTTTCCATGCAACTTTTACCAAAATACCAAATTTGTCCTAAACACATTCATCTTCTTTCTTTTAGCAATTCACATCATTTCCTTATTCAATTTCCATCAAAACTTCAATATAACTATCAAATTTTCATCATTTTTCCATGATTTCGAATTTCTCCCAATTTAATCCCTAAAACACAAAACTTATAACCTATTTCACAAATTAGTCCTTAAATAAATTCAAATAAAAAATTTTATCAAATTAATCCCTAATTCCATTATTTACTCAACATAAACCCTACTCAAATATCTATCAACTTCCATAACTTCCACCTAGTTTCAACAAAGCTCAATTCTAAAGCTTCTAAAACATTTAAATTAAAGAATAAGGGCTTACATAACTTACCTTTCAAACTTCTAAGCTTCAATTCTTGAATTTCCCCCTTTTTCCTTTCTTTCTCTCTTTTCTTTCCCCATTTTTGTCACTTCTCTGTAACCTTTCTTGTTCTTTTGTTTCTTAGTTTTCTTTTCTTTATTTCTTTTTTATTTTTATTTACTTAATTTATTAATTATAATAAAATATCTAATTATAACTAATTATATACACACATTTGTACACATACATGTTACTACACATGTAATTCATCACCACCATACATTTGTCATTAACACAATTAATTAATAAAATAAAATTAAAATCTAATATTACAAAACAATAATAATTATTATAAAAAAATATCTTTTACTTAAATATTAAGTAAACCAATTAATTTTATACATTTGTACATATTTATTTTATTACACATGTAAATTATTTTTATCAAACACATGTCACTTTTATGGTTTATTTCTAATTTAATCCTTTAACCTTTCTCCATTCTATAATCAGACTTTTATGCTTTGTTCAATTTAATCATTTCTACTAATTATTTCTAATCAAATTAAATTCTCTTATTCAAAACTTAATTAAACACACAACTAAACACTCAAGTATTTCTAATAATTATTTACTAACTCGATTTACTAAGACAAATGCCCTACGACTCGTTTTTTTCTAAGACGGAGGCCCTAAACTCACTTTTCCGGTGCCCTTGGAATTTGGGTCGTTACATAATCGACCCTTTTAAACCCTTAATAGTTAATCGAATTGAAATTTTTTCAAAAAAAAGTAACTGAACCGAACTTTTTCAGTTAATTCGGTCGGTTAACTGAATTAACCGAAATTTATATATATTTTTATTTTTGGTTAAAACAAATATAAAACATATAAAAATTAACCGATTTAATCGACCAATTAATTTATATTTCCAAAAAATTAACCGAATCAACCGAATACTTATATATTATAATATTATTTATTAAATTCGGTTAATTCAATTAACTAACCAATTTTAAACCAAATTAATAATTAACCGAATTTTCAAAAAAAATATTAACCGACCACAATCGAATTAATTAAATTAATCGATTAATTAACTGAATTAATTTAATTTTATCCGAAATTTACACACCCATAATGATAATGATAATGATAGTGATCCTTAATTTTGTTTGTCCAATAATAGAAGGAAATAAGACATCCTTAGCCCCTATGGCAAAGGAAACCTAATCAGGAGAAGTACCAAAGCCTATAGAAACCCAAATAATATTAAAATGCCTACTGTAAGTGGGGACAACCCTCGTGAACAGAGCCACTGTCTATCCCCTATTCTTGTGACGTCTATGCAAAACTCATCAAAGCCACGCTTTCCTAAACGGACAAATGAATCTGAAACTTTTTTATAATATTAAATCAAATTTCAAATTCAATATTATAGTATACAGTATACAGTATACAGTATACAGAATTATTATTATTATTATTATTATTATTATTAGTGTGTACTAATATTTAAAAGAAATAATTTATTTGTTATTTGTTTACTATCCATAAACATATTTAATTATACAATCATGAACATTATGTTTGTAACCATTTTTTAATGTCTGTAAACATATTCATTTAATTAAATGAACACAAATATATATATCTATTCGTCAATGATAGCCCTATACAAAATTTTAATGTATTTTGAAAAAATAAATTGACTTATATAACTTTATTAAACACTATTTTATTTTACTAGAAATGACAGTGAAAATTTAAAAAAAAAAATGCATAGTTTTACGAAAGAAATATTTTTATTTTTAAGAAAGAAAGAGACATAAAACTTCAAATAATGTTTTGTATATTATACCAATTTTTTTTAATTCATACAATACACGGATTATTGTGTAAAAGTTATTTAAAATATAATATATCTGTGAATAATTAAGTATATTAAATGTGTAAATATTGTGAAAGAAAACTATCAAGGCGTAAATAGTATTGAAAACGTTTATAATATTATAATAATTTTAAAATAAGAAAATATTTGATACATTATCATGAAATTTAAAAGTTAGAGCGATGACAAATGTAAATAAGATAAAGTAAAAAATTAAAAAAGAAATGTGATACACAGTAAATTTATAATTTTACTTGCCAAGTTAAAAAAAAAAATATGCACCCCTAGTATATCAAATATTAACCTTTTAAAAATATTTTAAATTATTATTTTTAAAAAAATGTGTTCATGAATTTCTTGAAAATAATGCGAAATTTAAGTTATGTTATTTAAAAGCTAATTTCCTTAATATAAATAACAACAAAAAATGTAAATGTACTACTATGCTTCTTCTTTTTTTACTTAAAAATGAATATAAATGCTAAATATAAGTGAAAAGATGAAAATTAAATAAATGAGAAATACGGAGAATATGAAAATAAATGAATTAAAATAGTGAATTTATGGTTTGTGATTAAAAAATGTTTTTAAATGTAAAATTATATATAATTGGTGCGTATGTTAGATGTAGAAAACATATATTTAAAGCAATTTTGCTGTAAGAAGTTAAAGTATTAAATAGATTTAATTTTTCATTATACAAATTTAACGTTTCGGGGTGAGCATTCGATCGAATTGAATCGAATCGAATAAAAAATTTTCGAGTTAATCGAGTTTTCGAATCTTATTTTATCATTTAAACTTTATTTGAAATTTTTTCGAATCGAGTCGAGTGAGATAGAATTCGAATCGAATCGAATCGAATATATTTGTTCGAGTTAAATTTTAAAAAATAATTTTGGGTTCTTGTAACCACTATCACCCATCGTTCATAATTTATTTATTAATCTTTTATATGCTTGTTAGCTTTTTTGTTTGCTTAGTTGTTTCAATTATCTTCATATTCTTGTCACTATGTATTTTAGAATTAAAAAATATATTAAATGTAATAATGTGGCTTTTTAATAAAATTTATTTTAAAGATAAAATGTGAAATTAATACCAATATAAAATTTTAACACGAATAATTTATGACATCATTAATAATTCAATTTTAATATAAATATTCAATATGAATAAACAATTCAATAATATAAATAATAAAAATGTGAAATTTAATTTAATAATATAAATAGCAAATATAAATAAAATTATTACTATTTATGTTTATGAGTTTTTTTTGGATAATTTTGATTTTTTATTTGGGAGTAAATAGTGAGAAGTAAAAGTTTAGAGAGAAAATAAAAAGTTTTGGGAGTAAAAGTTTGAGGGAAAGTAAATAGGGAGAGTAAAATTTTGGAGGGAAAATATTAAAAAAAATTGGGGAGATGAGTTTGGGGTAGATGGGGGGTGGGATGAAAAGGGAGTAAAAGTTTTAAGGGGAAAGTGGGAGGGAGTAAAAATTTTGAGGGAAAATAAAAAGTTTTAAGGGGTTTTGGGAATAAAATTTTGTGGAAAAGTAAATAGGAGAGTAAAATTTTGGTGGGAAATGGATTTTGGGTAGATGGGGGTTGGGATGGGAGGGAAGTAAAAGTTTTAGGGAGAAAGTGAGAAGGAGTAAAAGTTTTGAGGAAAAAATAAAAAAGTTTGGAAGTTTGGGGTAAAAATGTAAAATATTATAGTTTGATATTTGAATTATTCGAATTATTCGAGTTATTCGAATTTAAAAATTCAACTCGATTCGAACTCGAAATTCAAAAAAAAAATTCGAGTTGGCTCGAATAACTCGATTCGTTTAACTCGAAATTCAAATTTTTTTCGATTTTTTCGAGTCAAATCGAGTTTTGCTCACCCTTAAGGTATGTAATATTTTAAGTTTATTTAAATAGTGGAAATTAGTTTTGAAAATTTAGTAAAAAATTAACAATATTCAGAATAATGTACTATAATCTAAACAAAGAATAATGTACTATAAAGAAGAATAATAATTTAAAATACCAAGGTTTAAAACATAATTATTTGTTTCCACTTTTATACAAAATCTTCTAATATAATATATTACATAATATAATATAAAAATAATATCAATACATACTTCAAAAGAAACCAATACAACATCAATATACAAATTATAATTAATAAAATTAAAATTGTTTATATAATGTACAACAAGGAGGAAGATATTGTGGTGTTAAGGAGGACGGTCCACTTTGACAGGCAGAAAGCTGAAAAAGATGAGGATAGGGAGAAAGTTGAAGAGATGTAACACTCATCACCCATCCCGATGATCGCTACTAATAGGAAATGCCATGGAAGTATGAAAGTGTAAGAAATAATTTTTTTTATTTAAGGATTTAGGGTTTGAAACATTTTTTAAATAATTAAAATATGTTTTAGATAAATTGGAAGTTTTAAAAACAATCTAAAACCGTTTAGAATTTATTTTGAGTTAATCAGAGGTGATCAAAATCCAAAATGAGCTCCGAAAGGTCAAAACAACTTGAAAGAAATGTAAGGTCGCTATAGGGGCGCAACGAGAAATTTAGGACATTGCGACATGACTAACTAAGTTAATATGGTCATGACGATGGGAATGTGAAATCGCAACGTTGGACTCCGTGGTCGTGGCTTTGCAACTCCGTAGTTGTGACATCATTTACTAAGTGTCCCCAAAATAGTTTGAAATACTCTAAAGTATCCTTAAATGCAATCAAGTCATGTCTCATGGTTCCAAAGCATTTAAAAATATTACTAAATCATATATAAACATATTTCCAAGTCATAAACATGTTCAAACCAATTTATAATTCAAATACTTGTTTGAACCTTTCAAGGAGGTTGCAAACAACACTTGATTTTACAAATTCAAACACTTATAAACATTTATGATATTCTAAGTCTCTATGTACATGGCAATAACCTACACAAATAACATTTGATAATTAAAGAACAACCTTAAAAACTTGATGGGTGATGCGGTGCTCTCGAACAAGGCTTCAAGCTTCTCAAACAAGGTTCTTTCCCTACGCGTTTTAACCAACTAACGCATGAGCTTTAAAAGTTTACTAAGTAACCAAGGATAAACCTACTTATCCTATTCCTTGTTAACATTGAGACCCTTAGGCATGTCATATAAGATTCACTTAAATCGTATTCTAGTGTCACTAATCAAGTTCCTTTAAATTAATTGAATTGTAGGGTTCAACTTGCATTTTAATGATTCATTAGGCAATAGCTTATGAAAAGTTCGTTCGAAGATTACTCTTCCTCGTAATTCTTTAAGCCTTTGTTTCTTAGCTTTTCACATAAATATACATTTATTTCTTGTTATTGACCTTTATTTTCTATTGGAGTTGTCTATTTCATTTTCATCTCCTTAATTAAGACATTCATTTTTATAGTACCTTACCAATTTAAATTCTTATTTGTTTATTTGTTCATTTACCTTATTTTCTTATATTCTAGTTATAAAAAATTTAGTTCATGACACTTAGTATTTCTTTTAGCCATCTATAGTCACATTTAAAGTTGATTATCAACATTTAGTTCATTTTTACCCATTGTAGACTCTAGTAAAACTGACTCGAATACGCGAGACTCCTCCACCGCACCAATGAGCATTTAAGGGCTAAACTGTAAAATAGCGTAAAACATCCCTCCACTACACCAAGGAGCTCATAAGAGCATAAACTGCACCACACCAAAATTCACATAAGTGCAAGGCTTGAAGGCGATATAAAACGTACATAAGTGCGAAACCTCTAACGGAATTCTATTACGCTATGACCTTTATTTGATTCCATCATCATTTGAGCTTGGAAACTCCATTCTCATCATTCAATTTTTTTCATACACCAAAAATATAACAAAATATTAATAACAATTCTTTCCAAGCTTTCTCATAACCAATAGACTCAAAGATCTTGTTAGAAGGGTTAATAAAACACTATCTTACCTTCTTCAAGTTTTCTTTCCCAGGCTTCATTTTTCACACAAAAATCTATCAAACCCTAAGATAATGGTGAGATTTATTGTAGAAATAAGTTTAAGAGGTTGCTTTTGAAAAGATTTTAGCAAAATCTCAAGGTGGAAGGTGGGACTTTTAAAAGAAAATGGATAAATTGGCAAGAAAATGGGGAGGAAGAATATGAACAACCATGGGGGGTTGCTAGTATGATGGAGAAGAAAACAAATGAGGCTGATGGGGTTCTCATTGTTGGAAAAAATTTAGTTAAAAAACAATTTTCTGTCACGGCGAAAAATTAAAAAAAATTGAAAATCGAGCCAATTTATGATATTTATAGCAATAAATTTTTCTCGAAAAATACTTTTGCTTTGTGCAAGACAGATCCTAGATGTCCCTGACTTTCAACTGAACAACCTTTTTGTTGTTCTCATATCTCGAATCACTTCAAATGTTGCCCCTAATAATTATGAATCAAACACAAAACCATAAATAATTTTCTTACTTTCAGTAAGAAAGTAAATCTCTCTCTATATAAACAGGTAGAACTAAATCTCTCTCTATATAAACAGGTAGAATTGTTATTCCCAAAAAATTAAATTTATACTTAGAAAATAAATTCTAAGTATTTTCGGGTAGATTAACAATATCAAAATTATATATAACTTGTATATGTTTAGCCCTATCAGAGCCATTTATTTATAGGGAGAGATAGAAGAATCCTAGTTGAATTAGTGTTTGCTGCCTCTCATACATATTTTGAGGGATTTTGAGTCTCTCTTATATTAAGTCCAATTATATGCGTTTTATGGGCTTTTAACCCAACGCTTTATAATAATCCAACCTAATACATGTTTTTCTATTTCCCAAATTAAATATTATTTATTAAATTAATTTTCTAATTAAATAATTTTCTCAACTTAAAGTTATGACAAATTTATTTTAAAAGAATTTATAAGAAAGTATATTTAATTTTCATGTTCAACAAATTCAGACCAATTAATTTAATTCTATTTTCAAATTTTAATTATTTAATTAAATAGTAATCTGAAAAACTTAAATTAATTCTTGGGTTATTTCCATACTTAGTGAGAAACCACCTTTATTTTCGAATGTAATTCATTTATCTAACTTTATCATTCTTATCCATTTGATTCTAAAACAATTCATTTTTTGTTTCAACGAGCTAGCGGAGGGATTGATTGGACATATGTAATTAGGGATCAAATGATTTATAATTAAGTTCCAACTTTTTATCTATTAATTATAAACTTATTTATTCGTGAAGTCATTCTACTATAGTATTGTGACTGATTTTTCCCAAATTATATACCATTACAAAGGCTACTCGACGAGTACTCATCTAATGAATTTATCATAAGTGTGTTACCCTCATAGGATATCATTAATTTCTTTGGATCCGTTCTCCCATTATGATCCTATTTTATCTCATTGTAACCATTACATCTTCCTTCATGAAAAGTTAATTACTATTGAATAGTAATTAAGTCATTCAACACAAAGACAAACAACTTGTGATCATAGTTACTTTTCATCTATCATGTAATGCCAATAAGAGGATATTATTCACCCATTTCTTGGACTCTGAATTTCACTATTGTGAATGATGCTACATACTACATAAATAGTATATTCCTTATCTATTTGAACTCGTTCTTTTACTTACATTAAAGTATACGAGTCACGCATACATAGTCCACCATCCACTCAAGATTAAGGTATGTCGTACTATGAACATCAAAAGTGAATAAATTTGTAAACGAATTCAGGATCTATTCTACTTGGGTCCTATCCAATGTACTGTTAGTTCAGTCAATCACATTTATGCTTCTATCTTCTAAGAGTCACCCACTTTGATGCTTAAGACAAATCATCTCCCTAATTTGGATTTGATAGACAAATCCTAATTTGTTTAAAGGATATTAAAGTAATTCATAGATAATTTTATTGAACCAATATGTTCGAAAAAATACAAGTACATAAACAAATATACTACAGTTAGGACACCAAATCTAGCAGTCTCTCACTTTAGTAGATTAGTCATATTTGGCATTCTCATGCTCCCCATCTGTTTCTCAAAACTCCTAGCTAGTAGTCTTGGTAAACGAGTTTATCCTTTAATACGATTTTGACATCCACGATTCTGTCTGCTACTTTCTCCCTTATGATGTGATACATTCTATTAAAATATTTCGTCCTCTTGTGGTTTCTGGCTTACTTGGTGTTAGCTATTGCCGCACTGTTATCACAATACAGTGTGATAGCTTTTTCCATACTGATAATGACTTCAAGATCCATAAGAAACTTTCGAAGCCATATTGCTTTTTTTGTAGACTTAAAAGCAACCACATATTCGACCTCCATAGTGGAGTCAGCAGTACAACTCTGCTTGACACTTCTCCACACTATGGACTCGCTACCTAGGACAAAGGCACAACCTAATATCGATTTTCTTGAATCTTGGCACATTTAGAAGCCAGAATCGGTATATCTGACAGGAGTAAGATCTTCTCTGGAATAACAAGAATATAATCCCTTGTTTTCTGTAATCACATATGTCCAGTTGGTCCCTTCGCTAACTCGTTAAAACTAAAAATGAATTGCATTTAAAATCAAATGAACAAAAATTGATAAATGATAAAGTTAGAGAATCAGGTTACATTCAGAAATGAATACGGTTTCTCACTAAGTATGGAAATGACTTGAGAATTAATTTAAGTTTTTCGAATTATTATTTAAGTAAATAATTGATATTTGAAAATAAAATAAAATTAATTTGTCATTGTGAATCCATTAAATGTAGAAATTAAATATATTCTCTCATAGATTCTTTTACGATAAAGTTGCCATGAATTTAACAAAATTAGAATTGAGATGAGAAAATTATTTAATTAGAAAATTAGTTAATTAGTTTAAATTAATTTAATAATATTTATTTTAGAAAATAGAAAAACATGTATTGTGTTAAATTAAATTATAAAGTATTGGATTAAAAGTCCAGGAAGAACATATAATTGGACCCGATACAAGAGAGGCCCAAACCCCCTCATAATATGTATGAAAGGCGACAACCCTAATGTATTTAACTAGGGTTAGCTGCCCCTCTCTCCTAATTCAACTAGGAGATTATTTTTCTATTAAATAAATATTATTTGTATTCTACTAATTCATCTAGAGTTTCTCTATCTTTCCCTATAAAATTTATTTTCCAAGTATAAGTTCTATTTTTTGAAAAAAACAATTATACTAGTTTCTATATAAAAGAGAGATTTACTTTCTTACTGAAAGTAAGAAAATTAATTTTGGTTCTATTTTTTATTTGTAATTGTTCAAGTCTACACTCGAAGTGATTCGTAGTACAAGAATAATGGAGAAGGTCGTTTGGTTGAAAGTTGAGAATGTCAAAAATTCATTTCGCACAAAGCATATGTACTTTTTGAGAAGAGTTTATTGCTATAAATATCACAAACTAGCTTGATTTTTAATTTTTTTTTTTTCAGTTATGTAAGAAAATTGTTTCAAACTTGATTTTTTCCAACAGAAAATGCCTTTATATAGGCTAGCTAATTACATAAAAAAATAAAACTTCTAAGTATAATGAAATTCTAATTAGCCCAAATAATTAGAAGTTGTAGTTGAACTAAATTTTCTTGTTAACTAAAAAATCTAAAATTTCTAAACAACTTAAAATACTTAAAAATATCTTAAAATTCAGAATAAATAAATACTAGAACTATAAAACTTAATAAATACAATATTGGGCTCATATATAATCAAAATTAAACCTTCAAATCGAATTCAATATGATTTAAACTCAAATTAAAGTCTAAAATTTGTAATTTCTTGTAACTTGAAATAAGGTGATTCAAAGTGCATTTCAAAGCTAATAGATAAATCTTTCGGTCAAAAGACATCTCAACATAAAAATGCTAGGATCCCATCTAAAAATACGTATTAAGTCATTTGAATTTTTTAACTTGAAATTGACTACTTTGATAAATTTAATTTAATAAATTTCACCTTATTCATACATGTATCAAAAATATTTAAAAAAAGTAAAAAAAAAAACTCGAAATACTAGATTACATTTTATTTTTGTAACATTAATTTGGCCTTTTTTTTTTATTGCAGTTTTGAAAGTTTACAAGTATAATAAAATTAAAGTACAAATATAAATACATGTAAAAGCAATTATAAAATATAACTAATTTACTACAGCATAAACCAATTGAGAATTAGAATAATTCAAACATTCATATGGTAAGACTCAGAAATCTAAACATATAAGTAAGCATAATAAGGCCTTGTTCTTCAATGTGCTTAGGGTTCCAAAAGTATTTTTCCACTGTAAAAGCAATGAACAACACCTAGCTTTTAGGGTAAAAATTGTGGTGGAAAAGTTCTTTTCCACCCAAAGGTAAAATTTAATATTTAGATGCTTTTGACTTTTGTGTTTTGAAGTAAAAATGATTAAAATATCATTTTTATATTTACTATTTAAAATGTATATAAAAAATTAGACTACTTTATATTTTATGTATCATTATGTTAATTGTTTAAATATTTCATGTACCATTATATTAAATTATTTAAATATATTTTATTATTATATTTAAGTTTTTAAAATATTTTATGTGTTATTAATTTTACAAATAATTTATATTAATTACTTAAAAGATATTTAAAATTTATACTTCATGTACCATAAAATTAAATATTAAGTAACTTAATTAATTTTTAACTTTCCATTATCATGTTCAAAAAAGACATTTTAATCTTAAACCACAATTTTGACATCAATAAAGGAGCAAATTTTCCAAAAATGTCGTTTTTAAAAAAAAAAACTAAATTAGGTTGTATTTTCTAAAAATTATGAGACTAAGCTGAAATAATAAAAATTGCTGGAAGCTTTTTCAACGAATTTACAAGAAATCGTTGCGTATTGACAGAAAAATGCTTCCACTTGGAAGTGCTTTCTGCCCCAAATATCTTTTTTATTTTTATTTTTTTTGGTATCATATCCAGTAAAAATGAAACTTACAAAATAGATCTTTACATAGGCCTCAAGTCTCATTTTCCTTATTTCCTTAAGCGATGTCGGATATGGGTTTATAAAAACTCATAATCCGTTTACAGTTTGTTCTTAGATAATGTGAGATTGCTTACTCTTTTAACTAACAATATAAGATTAAAGGCTACACTTAATTTTTAAAAAGATAAAACTTTGTACAACATTAAACTCTAACAAAATAAAATATTATAAACTTTTATACAAATATTATCGTGATAAAAAAAGGTCCAATAAAAAAAAAGACAAACTTACATATATAGTAACACATAATATTATATATATATATATATATATATATATTAAAGTATAAAAATTAATAGAGATAATATAGTGACACATATTTTAGTTTTTATTTTTGAATATGCTAAATATAGATATTATTGTATTAACCCGATATGTTTATTTTTACATTTCTCTATAATTCTAAAAAGTACATTACTCAATAAATAATTGGTGACAAATAATTTGTAATATTATTTAGGTTTCTATTAACACATAATTTTAAATTCAAACATGAAACAATTCTACTTCTCTCCCTATGAAAATAAAATAAAATAAAAATAAAAATTTAGTGTCGAGTTGAGACTAAATCAATCAAGAAAATTACTTAAATAATTTTACATATTTACAAAAAATATTTTATTATGAGAATATATTTATTTTTTCTTATTTGTAGAAAAAGATAAAAAATTTGCAAGTGTAAATAATATTTTTAAATATAAATTAATACACCATTATAAAACAAAAAATAACACAAATAAATGTATAAAATTTTCATGATAAAAAAATGAAAGGAAATAAAAAAATTATAAAATAAATAACATGACTTATTTACTTAAATTATCCAAAAAATAATTTAAAGGTAATAATTAGTTGTTTAATGACCAACCTTCTCAAATTATAATTTGAACAATCTCAGACAAAATGATAGCATTTAAAGATAAAAAAAAATATTTTTTGTTAGAGTTTAATATTGTATAAAGTTTTGTCTTTAATTTTTAAGAACTAAGTTTAGCTGTCAAGTTTAGGTTGTTAGTTAAAAAAACAAGCAATCCTATCTTATTTATCTAGGAAGAAACTATAAATGGATTATGAGTTTATATAGACCCATATTTTACATCGCTTAAGAAAATAAAAAAAATGAAACATAGAGTCTATATAAAGATCTGTTTTATAAATTTTATCTTTAGAAGAGTTGATGCAAATTACTTTATCGAGTAATTTAAAAAAAGAACTGATATTTTTAGAAAATTTACTCGCAATAAAAAAGACTAAAAAACGAACAAACTATATTTTTTTCACAAAATTTTTCTTATCACACATTTTAACCGTAACAGCAACGGATAACTAGCCCTAAGTCTTGAAGTGAAAAATCCAAGAATCAAAAACCTTACTTTTACCAAGTAAGGCAAAGCCTCCATTTGATTTTTTTTATTAGGTATATTAATATAGAAATACAGGACTTGGTGCCTTTGCAACGACAGCCCAAGCCTACGTGTAAACCAAACCAAGTCGTCGTTCTTGGTCTCCTCTCACCTCCTCCAACACCCCCCTTTTTTTTCTGTTCTTTCTTTTCTCCCTGTTTCTTGGGAGGGACTTGCCTGAAACTTTGGGTCGCTTATCGTTCCCACAACCCAAAAACAATTTCAACGCATCAATCTTCTTCTTCTTCTTTTTTATTTTTTTTAAGTTAAATTTTTTTCTTTCCTTGTTTTCCTTCTTGGGAATCTCATATATTTTATATGTCCTACAATTTAATAGAGCCTGCTGAATTGATCAGGTGAGTTATTTTACTTTTATTTTCTCATTTGACTTCCGAATAATCCATACTCTCTTTTTTTCCCTCATAAATTCTTTTCTTAATTTTGTTTCTAAACTGGAAATTTGAAGCATTAGGATCGAACGCCGTTTAGATTTCAATTTATACTAATATCACAGAAGAAATAAGAGGCTTGACTGCTTTAGCACTTCCTGTCCTTTTCTGTAATTTTTGTGATTTGTCAATATTCAACCTTTTAATTCACGCCGAACAATTATTCATTGATTAGATAAAATTCCTGTTTAATCCTCTCTCTCTCTCTCTCTCTCTCTCTCTCTATATATATATATATATATATATATTCTTATTCTCTTCAAGAAAGAGCAAAAGTTGATTGATGATGAAATATTTAGGCTGCGCAGACAAGTGGGTTTTATTTTTATTTTTAAAATTTAATTCCAGAATTTATTGGGTTTCATAAATTTGCAGACTAACTTTTTTTTTTCTCTTCTTCCAGGAAACTGTATATTTGAAGGAGTTTAAGAACTTCAAGCTCTTATTTAGTTGGAGAATAAACTTTCTACTGAAATTCTGTTTTTAATCGAAAATGAGAGCGGCTGTTCGATCAGTTCGCAACATAAGATCAGCTTTTCCACAGCCGATGAAAAGTTATTCGAGTGCCTTTGTAAGGAAACCAAGCCATTTGATTGAAATCAATTCTACTTCTGTTTATAGACTTCCTGATAATATCGAAATCCATAGATTTTTATTGCCTGCATTTTTTATATCAACACCTTTCTCAACGGATGCTTCAAGTAAAGTTGACATCACAGGTTTCTATTCCCTTTCCATTCTTTTCCGTTTAAGTAGTAAATTTGCTTAGGAAATACACCTGATGCCAAATTGTTGTTTTGTTTTATTTTTTCATTATTATTATTATATGCAGAGGTGAACAGAGGAGGCCCCCTTGTGGAGTATGAACGAAGAATTGCAGCTGGTGAACTCTTTGACGGTGATGCCTGCCAGGTATGAAGTTCTCTTTAGGCTTGCATTTGTTTTTTATTTTGTTTTTGAGGATAAATTGTTAAGTAAATAAAATTATAAGGGTCTTATTCTTGATATTCGAGTTGTTTGTTTGAACCGACCGATTATCAATCAAAAGCAATGCACTATTTGGATGAAACTTTGCTCACCTGCTCAATACTTAATAGGAATTTCGTCTGACATAGCTTGTAACATATGGAGATCATGTGTTTGTAGTTATTAATTGGTTTGTAATATATGGAAATCATGTGTTCTGCTGGTATTGTGCTAGGCAGTTTTGAGCTGTGGTGGTCAGGTAGCATTGTGACATTATTGTAATAGTGATTTTTGCAGGTAGGCACTTTAAGAGAACTTCAAAGACTTTATGACGAGATTTTTGAGTCAGCTGCAGCCTGTCGGTTGGATCGCTATGCAGTTCCTGAGAAACCTGTTAGGTAATGTTCTGCTTTATTGCCCCCATGTTAGTCCCCTGTTTTCCCATTTTGTTTATTTATGGATAGCCTGTATTCATGCTGTTCTTATTAAACACAATTTAGTTTTACTGCATTCTTCTTGTTTTATTTCATTCCTCAATATTTAGTTTTTCTTCAGGAGTAGGTGGTTTTGGTCTCGTTTAATGCCACAGTCTTCATACTCCCCTGTCAAGGGACTATATCTTTACGGAGGAGTAGGCACTGGGAAAACTATGTTGATGGACCTCTTCTTTGATCAATTGTAAGTTTCATTAGCGTGTTTATTTTGGTAATTTATCATATATCATGCTGTTAGTTACAATAATGGAGATAAAATCTTATTCAACTCAAAATATGGGTATATGTCCAAACAATATATGGTTTCTGATGTGTGTAAACCTGTGATACCTGGCTCATCATTGCTAGCGGTCCCAACTGCTCATACTTGCTGATCCCCATCATACGTTCTATTTCCACTGTTTCAGGCCCTGCAATTGGAGGAAGAAAAGGATCCATTTTCACGACTTTATGTTGGATGTCCACAGCCGCTTGCAGGTGAGAATATGTATGATCGTATATTTCTCCTAGTTGAAGAAATTAGTGATTAAGTAAGAAACACCTTGTATTGCAGACAAGAGTTAGAAATGAATATAGTAATCGAGCTGTTTCAATTCAACTTCTGTTTTGCTCATTATTCTTAAGTATAAATTGGCATCTGATTATATTTCAACCTTAAAGTTATTTATAGTGTCAATGACAATTACCTGAATGTGCGTATTTGCCAGGTTGCAACCTGTTTATGTGTATTTATTTATGCACCCATGTCCTAATGTGTATGTACTATGTACTTGATCAGACATAAGATTTTCTCATTTTCAAGATTTCACAAGTAGTTGGAATTTTTTGACAAAACGATCTTCTGATGCTTTGGTGAGTTATAACAATAACTATTGCAGAGGCACAGGGGTGTGGCAGATCCACTTGAAGTTGTGGCAGGAGAGATATCTGATGATGCGATTTTACTGTGTCTAGATGAATTTATGGTACAACGTTTGTTGTTCTATTAATTTTCCTCAAACAAGGGAAAAAAATTATTGAATTATCATTTATTATTCTGATTAACATTCTAATCAGTTTCTTCATATTTCTGCAGTCAAATTTTGATTTGCACATTTGTGGTCTTTTGTAGGTGACTGATGTAGCTGATGCATTAATATTGAATCGTCTCTTCGGACATTTATTTAGCAATGGAGTTGTAAGTAAACATATCTTGTTGTAATTGTAATTATTTTGTGTTGGCACTCATTTTCTATTTAATTTAACATTAAACTTAATTGCTTGGACTCTGATGGAGGAAGTGTAGATACTTGTTGCAACTTCAAATCGTGCTCCAGATAATCTCTATGAAGGTGGATTGCAGAGGGATCTTTTTCTACCCTTCATTGCCACTTTGAAGGTATGGGTGCAGACATCTTCTTAATGTAGTAAATTGGGTATTTGGTCATTTGGTGGGTGGTAAGTGAAGTTCAATGACCTGTTCAAAAGTTGCTAAAACCTCCAGAGCATATGTTTCTGTAGGAAAGATGTGTTGTTCATGAAATTGGTTCAGCAGTAGACTACCGGAAACTGACCTCGGTATGATATAAATCATTCTTGTGTAGATTGACTGAAATTTCATTTCTGCCAATCTAGCCTGAAATTATCATATTCTGATTCTGATGCTCAGGCAGAAGAAGGTTTCTACTTCATTGGCAAAGATTTGTCCAGCCTACTAAAAACGACCTTTCAGCAGTTGATTGGTGAACATGTTGCTAGTCCACAAGTGGTTGAAGTAGTTATGGGTAGGACGTTGCAGGTATGTGCTATTGTACTAAATTCTATTGAATGTAGGGTTCATGTCTTGATTGATTGATAATGTTTCCTTTTTGTTTCTTTTGACCAGGTTCCCCTTGGTGCTAATGGATGTGCTTATTTCTCGTTTGAGGAACTTTGTGACAGACCTCTTGGGGCTGCAGACTACTTTGGGTTGTTCAGTAAGCGATACTTGAGCAATGTTGATGTCTAGACTGCTTTTATTGTTCTGAGTCTTAACTGATTAGGATAAGGATGTCTTGAATAATTTTGGTACTTCAGATTAGAAAAATAATTTATAGTTGTTCCTACGGTAAACTGGCATTCATTACCAATAACTGCATGAAAATGTCTGATTATTGCGTTAACTGTGTTCCTCCAGCATAAACAGAAGAAACCATATTCATTTTTACTAAAAGTTGGTCTTCTTGATGTATTTGACACACTCATTTTGTCAAAGGGATGCTTCCTTGGTCGGAGCAGCCTGTGGATTTAGTTCTTTTGATGGAAGATGCGTTAGGCATCTCCTTTTGGTTAATTTTTCTTTTTTCCTGGATATGTTCCAATTATATTTCTCATGTTACCTTCTTCTGCAGAGAACTTTCACACCGTAGCGCTGGAAGGTGTTCCAAAATTCGGGCTCCACAACAGGACAGCAGCATATCGGTTTGTCACTTTAGTTGATGTATGCTCCATTGCTTCTTATATAGGTTTGACTGTTTTTGGATCTCATAAGACTAGCCTTTAATAGTTACAGAGAAGAGTTTAATCTCATTTCTTTCTTTATTGTCTCTAGATAGATATTGGTTTGGTTGTATATGAGATACAGTAAATGCATGCAGAGCGGTATTGTGAGTACTGGAATGATTCTGTTTACGGTGAATGAATTGCTACCTAGCAGTCCTATTGGGATGAATGAAAATATATGATAGATCCGTATCTTGACTTTGATTCTTCAATGTTATCAAAAAGAAAAAGAAAAAGAAAAAGAAAAAAGAAAAAAAAAGGCAAATGTTATTTCTCATTTTTCCCATCCTGTTTCAGGTAATGTATGAGAACAAGGCCAGATTGTTGTGTACTGCTGAGGGTACCCCACTAGAACTATTTGAAGATATCGTAACCGTTTCAGATGCCCAGCATATGGCTCCTAGAACCTCGTCGAGGTCAAGAAGAAATGATGATTCAAACCTTTGTGTGGATAATGAGTTGGGATTTGCAAAGGACCGCACCATTAGTAGGTAGCAATGCTAACCTTCTTCACATATAAACCGTGTCTTATTTATGTTTCTGAACTTTTTTATTTGTACTAGTTTTTCGTTAGTTTTTACTGCAATCAAACACCAATTGATATGAGCGTACCCTGCTGACTCTGAGGTTTAAAGCTTTTACTCCTGTTTAGTACTTCACGTCTGTTGCTCAAATTCTTTGTTATCCAGATTCGGAAGTGAGTATTAGATGCAGGCATGGTTAACTTCTTTCTGTATATATATATTTGGAAGATAATAACTTCATACCTATGTCCGACAATTTGGAATGTTTGGTGTTGGGTAATTAGGCATATCCAGAATGACATTGATTTCTTTTAAGAAAATCTGACTCTGAAATACAATTATGCAGACTAACAGAAATGAACAGCAAAGAATACCTTGAACAGCACGCCGAGGAGAGGCAGCTTTCTCAGCAATTTCCCAAGGCAGATGCCGCTCAAGTATAAAAGCATACAGCCAAGATGTGTAATTCTAAACCCAATAACAAAGACATACATTCAACAACGTTTCAGCTGAGCCTTGGTGCCTTTGGTCACGAATTTGATCAGGACAACTTCTTTGCATTTCATTTTTATTTTGTTTGGTGTTGGTTGGATCTATGTATGTTAGCAACCACAGTCATTTGTGTAAGTTTGGATTAAAACGTGCCCTTCAAATTTTAACCATATTTAATAATAAGAATGAATAATCCAAGTCTCTTTGTCTGACGATCTTTATATAAATATGAACTTTAAATTAGCTACAAGTAAATGATGTAAATACATTTTAAATTTACCGAAGCATATTTTATTTTATTAATTTTTTTATAAAATTTTAAATTTATAATTTTTATATTTATGTTAAAAAATTAATCAATTTAAATAAATTTTTAACTTTTAAATTGATTTTGTTGATAAAATTTGTTACAAGGAAGTTTTTAATATTTATTAACTTATAGATTAAATTATAGTAAATGAATCTATAAAAAATAATTATATAATATTAAACTTTTACATATTCATTAATGTAATTGATAAATTTTTTTTTAAATTTGAGGGCATAACCATTTTCTAGAATAGAATATAATTATCCATCTATGAATAAAGTTGTTTAAGTCACATAGAGCTTTTCGACTTATAACATTCTAAGGTTTAGGGTTGGTTCGGGTTTCAAGAATAAGACATTACAAAATGATTCAAGTATGAAAATAGTTTAGTACATCATATTGTACCCTATACACCCCTTGATATAACTTGAAGTTCACCTCTTTTATCTCTTTCTCTCACATTCCTTTTTCTCTCCTTATGTAAGACACAATATGATATTGGCAAGTACAATCAGCTTAGGGAGTTTTTTGTGCTACATGAATGGAAATTTCCTACATTTTTGTGATTTTGATTTAATTACTTTATTTCGCTCATTTTCACTCACACTGCTTTTAACCCATTTTATGCTTTTTTGTCTCTAGCTTGGCTTTTAACCCTCACGGCAATGCTTTTGTTCTATCACTATTTTTTATTTAGGCACTTTTGCTTGCAACAATCCTATACTTACTATATCATATCGTTTTTTATTTTTTCACTTTGATTTTTATTTTAGAAACCTCCTTAATGTATCTATCTATCCCTCAATATCTATGGTTTGATATCTAAATTCGTGCATTCATTCAAGGACTAAAAAGAAGGGTAAATAAATTTTCTTTAGGCCTATGGTTTCCTTTAAAGGTTCGTTAAGAAAGTGGATTAGGCACAATTATAGATATTAGGGTATACATGTATATGGTTGGCTTTTTTGCTTTAGTTTAAACCAAACAATACCTTAGTTCATCCCTAGGTACTTCAATATTCATGAATTTAGGGTCTGTTTGTTTCATTGAAAATGACCTTCTAAAAATGATTTCTGAAAAATAAATTACTTTCTTGAAAAAGTTAATATATTTTTGTGTTTGAATGAATCTGTGTAAAATATTTTCTGTTGTTTGACAGATTTTTTAAAAATATTTCATAAAAGCTATTTTTAATGAAACAAACATACATTTGAGAGTTTCTTATCTTTTTATTGTTTAATTGAGTTTATTTTATATCTATAAATTTATATTTTACATTATTTTTGCATATATTAAAAATATTTTGTTAAATTCAAATTCATTACAACGTCATTTTTTAGTTACATTACTACCAAATGAGTATTTTTTATTTAAAAATGTGACATCAACAAAATTGAAAAAAAAATTTAACAATGTCAACAATTGGACTTGATTTTCAGATCTGAAAAGTAGAGGGATTAAATTCTTGAAAATAAAAGTACAGAGATTAAATTTATTATAGCTTATTTTAACTTTTATACTACAAAATATTTATTATTAATATATTTATAACTGTAATAAATATTTATTATTAAAATATTAATATTGAATATTTTCAATAATATGTGAAGAATATTATTTAAAATGATCATTTTTAAAATTTATTATTAAAATAAAATTGAAATTTTAAATAATTTATTAAAATAATAAATTATATTAATAATTTATTATATGACTAAATATAAATAATTAAATATGTATGTTTAATAATATTAAAAATAATAATTTAATAATTTAAATTTTAAAAAATAAAAATAAAAATTATTATCAAAATAATAATATTAACTTTGATTTAATTTATTATTTATATAAAAATAAAATTACCTATAGAGGAACTCTTTTCTAGAAAATGATTTACGCTTTCAAAAGGGTAACTCATTTTATAGGAAAATGAGCTTATTTTACGTTGATTTGTAAGTTATTTTCCATTGACCAAGCTGTTTTCTATGAAACAAACATAGGAAAATGCATAAAACATTTTTTGTAAAACCTTTTACATGTAAACAAACGGACCCTTAATTAACTAAGTTATAAAATTCTAACTACCTATCATTCAACCAAACATGCATGTTTCCCTATGTATTAATTCATCATGTGGTATACTCAGTTTCCTTTTCCTATTCATAGTGTAATATACTGAACTTACTAGTCTAAAAATTAGACAATTTAGAATCTGTTACTATCATGCCAAATTTACAGTCTATACAATCAGTTCTATTTACATGCTCCTAACCAATCACTTGTATTTCTACAAACTCAAGCACAAATCACATATAAAATATTGAAATTTAATCGAAAAGTATACTGAAAAGAACTAAAATGACAACAAAGAAATTTAAAATTTTAAAATTTCTATGTCACCCCCAGACTTTAGATGACACATTGTCTCTAAGCTACTTCCCATAAAGATAAAAGAAAGAAACTATCCATTTTTGTTGTGAAAGTTCCTTGAGGTATGTTGAGTCATTTTTCTCTTGTACGTTTTAGCTCCATTATGTAATGCCTCATCATATGGGGTTCCCACACAAAACAAACAAATGATTTTTTTTTTGTTAATTCATAATAATAAACAAAATTATAAAAATCCTATCTAAAGTATGTAAAATTTTAAAGGAAATCATGACTAAATGTAGGAAAATTAAGAAAGGGGAGAAAATTAATATAAATGCTGAATGTAGTGTAATTATAACTAAAAAGATACCCCTAAAATTAAAGATCCGGAGAGCTTTGCAATTCCTGTAGTGATAGGGGAATTTAATTTTGGGAAGGCCTTCTGTGACTCAGGAGCCAACATAAATATGATGCCCTTGTCTATATATCAAAAATTGGGTTTAGGGGAGTTAAAGAACACCTCAATCACACTATAGTTGGCTAATAGGTCATTAGTACACCCAAAAGGTGTATTAGAACATGTATTAGTCAATGTTAGACAATTTATATTTCCTATTGATTTTGTAGTCCTTGACTTTGAGGAGGATATGAAAATTCCCATTCTGTTGGGAAGACAATTCTTAGCCATATCAAATCTACCATCGATTTAGAAAAAAATGAACTAACTATGAAAATCGATGGAGAGGTGGAAGTGTTTAAGTGCTGTCATTCCTTAACTGATGTTGGAAACACTAGGTATTTAGTAGGAACTTATAATGCTATATCTCTTTGTGCCATTAACGATCTTGATCGAAGGTATTTTCAATACTCTGTGCATGTAGGGAAGCAAATTTGTGCTTGAGGAAAGGATAAGTGGAAGGATCTAGTCTAGAAAGGAGGTACTTGGAGCGATCAAGATGGCTGAGCTTGAAGTCAAAAGTCAATGAAGAAGTGAAGAAGCCTGTTGGATGATACCAACAGTAAAACTTAAATTTTATTCCATTGAACTTCATTAATTTGTATAAGATTGATAATTTTAATACTCAGATTATTTTTGAACTTTGGATTGATTTTTATGTAGGAGTAGGGTAGATTAAGTTAGGAGTTAAAATTTGATGAATTCTTAGGTTACTTTGATTTGAGTGGAACATGTAACAATGAGATGGTGATGTCATGACATCCTGTAAATCATGATTTTTGCGAAAATAGAGCCGATGTCATGACATTGGCCCAAAAATGTTGCAACATTGGTGGCAATAACAAAATTTTGAAACTTCAGGGGGATGTCGCAACATTGCACCTTGATGTTGACGGTGGTCTATCGGAAAAGGCTGCCAATGGTTCAACGGTGGTGGTTGAATGTGGCAATGATGGTGGTCGAAGGTCATCCAATCGTTTCTGACAGTGGTTGGCAACGACAACAGCTCAACGATGGTGACAGTAACGTCAACTATGGCGGAAGTGAAATTCTGTGATGCCAACAGTAGTTTGATAGCAAACCACTTTGGTGGTTTTCAAGTCATTTTTGGTTTTGAGGAAATCCCAAAAAATTAAGATATTTGGCCTTCACCCGAAAGACCTGAAATATACTTTCGAGTAATAATTGTAATTTTTATTTATCATTTTTATAGGATGAAATCATGAAAACTTTGGCTGGTTAAAGTCATTTAATTTTATGTTTTTCTGTGATAGCATGATGATATTCAAACTGACTGCAAAGTATGTTTATGCATATTTATGATAAGTGTAACAGCCTGTTTTTAGTCAAATCAGAACAATGGTTTCAGGACCACAAATTCGAGGTTAGAAAATTTATTTTATTATTATTTTAATGTCTACAACATGTTAGTATGACTGTGTGAAATTTTCTTAAGAAAATTTACTGATTGAATGCTTAATTTAATAAAAAGGACTAAATCGCGTAAGATGTAAAACTTGAGTTCTATTAGCTAAAGGTGTCTAATAGCTATAGAACTTTAAAGTGGAGGTCCTTACATGGTAATTAGCCCATTTATGAGATAGTGGCATGGTATTTGGTGTAATTAATAAGAGTGTTAAAGGTTAATTTTGGTATTTAATTATTAAAGGTTAATAATAATAAAACAAAAATTTCTATCATCTTTTTCATACCACATTTCCACCAAATTTTGAAGAAATAAAAATCTATAGCTAGGGTTGATATTCGGCTAAGCTTCTCTTGCTTATTTAGGTATGATTTTTTCTCGGTTTTTAGTGATTTCTATGTTTTTGAGATTATTGCAACTAGGTCTAGCTAGCCCGGGGACTATTTTGCAAAACTATTAAAGGTTTAAGGTTTTTCCATTGATGAATACATGGGTATTTTGATGTTTGATGATAGATTATGAATGTTTGATGATAGTTATATAAGTTTTGTTAAGTGATTTTTAGTAAAAATACAAATTAATGATTAAATTGTGAAATGTGGAAACTTTGTGGTTAAAATGCGCAACAAATAAAAAATATGGGTTACTAGGGACCTAATTGAAATTTGGCTAGCATGGGTATAAGTTGGATTGTAACATCCCGAAATAGGGCCTAAACGGAACAGTGGTAGTGAAACCACAAATCTGAGATAGAAAGATTTATTCAGATTAATTTTTATATTTTACCTATTGATTAGATGCATGTGTTAGAGTATCGATAGAAAATTTTATGAATTACATGTTTAATTTGCCTATTAGGGCTTGTTTGAAAAAGTTGATAAATATGAGTTCTAGATAGGAAATGATTAAATTGAAGAGCATAATTGAAGTAGAGGTCCTTAAATGGAATTAGACCATTAGGTTTTCATGGACAAAAATGGGCATACATAGATAAAAATAACTAAAGTTTTAATGGAGGGCATTTTAGTCATTTGGTAATTAAAAGATTAAAAAGGGAAAAAGATGGCAAAATGTTGTCCATCTTCTTCATTAGGCCGGAACTTCAAGGGGACACCATAGCTAGGGTTTCTTCAACTTCTCAAGCTCATAGTAAGTGCATCCAAGCCCCGTTTTTAATGTTCTTTACGTTTTTGGAGTCCCGATAACTTGATTTAGCTTATTCTAGCAATAATTTAACCTAGGGTTCATATTTGGAAAAATACACATAAGTGAAATGTGTCTATTTTGATGTTTTATGATAGACTATGAAGTTTGAAATTATGTTAAACAACTTGTGCTAAGCGATTTTAACCGAAAATGAGTAAAACGACATAATCGGTAAAAATACCTAATGTTCATAAGTTCATGTTAGAGTGAGAATTTGATGGCCATAGAAGGAAAAAAAATGATCAGCATGTCCTAAAACATAGGACTTAGGGATAAAGTTTAATTTCTGAGCATTGGGGAAAAAGTGTAAATATGCAAAAGTTTAGGGGCAAAATCATAATTTTGCAAAAGTTAGAGTCAAGGACTGTTTTGATAAATGTAAGTATTAAATAAGCTAAAATTTTCTATTATAGATCAAGAAGAACGAAATCCGGGGGTAGACCAGGGAAAGAAAAAAATTGAGGACTAGATCAAAATATTAGATCGTATTTTGAATCGAGGTAAGTTTGTGGTAAATAAATGCAATGTTTTATTATTTATAATTAATGATGTTATTTTTCAGCATCTATATGTTTATTTTGTAAATTTACTCCTTGATGATTCAAGTAAGAATTGACGGAGAAATGATACTTAAAAGTCCCGGTTGAACCTTAGGAATGTGTAGGATACAAATGTCATGACATTAGGGTTTAAGGATACCAAGTAAGACCATGCCAAGGCATGGCATAGGTAAGTTTTACAAGGCAAGGAAATCATGTAAGACCATGTCAAGACATGGCATTGATAAGCTACTATAAGGCAAAGATACCATGTAAGACAATGCCAAGGCATGGCAATAGTGAGTTCATAAGGAAATGATACCACATAAGACCATGTCAAGACATGGCAATGGTAAGTTTAAAAAGGAAAGGTACCCGTGTATCCTTAGTATTCCAAGTGGTTCAACAGGAAATTTAAAGAGTATACTCAAGGAAAGGTAAGATAAGTTCATGTTCAAAAGGTTCAGGTAAGAGAATTCAAGACTTATGCATATTGAGCTTGAAGGTTAAAGTTATCTTGAAAATTCATTTAGAATGTTGTTATTTATTTACATGCAAACTTACTAAGCTTTATGCTTACTTCCTTTCTTTTCTTTTTTTTTTTTATAGTATCGCCAAGCCAACTCAGGGATTGTAAGGACATCGGAGATCGTATCATACTATCAAAGGGCTATCTTGGTATTTTATGATTCGAAACGTTTTAAGTTATGGCATGTATAGGGACTTGGCCATTTTGTGTGTATGTCCTTATGATATGACTAAAGAATGGCATGTGAATACTTGATAATGATTAGCTATTGAAATGGCTAATTAAGAACATGTTTTGCTGTTATGTATGCCTTAATGATAGTTTATAAAAAGAAATTATGAGAGAGTAAAAGTTGGCCATGGAATAGTTTTGGGACAGCGGCGGTAATGTGATTTTTGAAAAATCACTAAAAATTGTAGAGATGGAATTAAATGGTGAATGAGATATAAAATTAAAGTTATTGAGTCTATTTTCATAAGAAAGAAACAGAGCAAGCAAAGGAAGTCTATATTTTGAGATATTTAAATTCTTGTGAGACTGGTTCAGAATAATTTCATGATCCCCTGTCCTGACTTGTAAAAATCATTAAAATTTGTACAAAAAGAATTATGGAACATAATTTATATGGTTAGATTCCTTAATGAGTCTATTTTTAGAAGAAACAAATGTGAACATCTTTTGAATTCTGTATAACAGCGAAATAGGGGATGCTTTAATGAATAAACTGTATTAATTGGCCAAACCAAAAATTCTGGAAAAATTATGGTAAGACGATATATGAGTCTAGTTTCATAGAAAATTTACAGATTTAAATTTCGAGTTTCGTAACTCGAGTTATAATTAATTTAGTGACTATTACGTAGGTGGATAGTTTTATTATGAATAGTGAAATAAATTATTTTGATTTGTGTAAGTAATTGGAAAATTTTTTAATGTTCCTGGTTTGGTCCCGAATCATTTCAATTGCATGTTTTAGGGTCTCGAGGGCCTTTTTTAGGGATATATTGGATGAATGTGAGTGACTTAATTTTAAAAGTAAATTTTTATGCTCCGAACTAGTAAGATAAGTCTAATAACGCCTCGTGCTCGACTACAATGACGGTCTCGGGTAAGGGGTGTTACATGGATTACATGAATTTGCATTTTTATGTGATGGGGACTAATTTGTAAAAATGTTGAAATAGTAAGGGCAAAAATGTAATTTTGTCATAATATGATTTTTGGATTAAATTGAATAGAGTGATATTGAATAAGCTAAATTTGATATTATATAGATTAAGAAAAACGAAGTTCGGGTTTAGATCGAGGAAAGAATAATGTTTCAGAATAATTGACTTGTTTCGTTGTTTTTACATTCGAGGTAAGTTCGTATGTAATAAACATTGTTATATTTGTGTTTTAAATGCTTTGATATTGCATAAATTATGAATACGACCTTGCGAACACATTCGACGACGATTCGACAAGTGAGAAATCCTGGTTGAACCTTAGGAATAGTTTAGGATACAAATGTCATGACATTAGGGTTACTGTGATTATGTGATTCGGGTGCTGGTCCTGTACGTCCTACCGGTGGCTGACTATACTAGCATGTGTTACGGTTACTTGACAACTTGTGTGAGCATTGCCTTGTAGCTATGTCTTGACTGACAGCTTGTGTGAGCAGGCCCGTTGATAGCTTGAAAGTGAGCATTATATGTGATATGTGATTGAGATAGCTTTGGCTATATATGTGGCACTTAGGGTGCGAGATTCCCGAGTATCCGTTAGTATTCCAAATGGTTTAATGAGTATAACCAAGATGTAGATGAGTGTGAGATTGATTCGAGATGGTACAGGTATGTACATGAACCGTATAAGCTTTAAATTGAAAAAAAAAAACTTGTGAAGTTCACATCTAATCTTGTGTGTTCATATGTGATAGGTTTGTGTATTTATATGAGTTGCATAATGATATATTCAATTGTTTGAATTGTGTATTTATGATTAATTGAGTTTATTTCATACGAGCTTACTAAGCTTTATAGCTTACTCTGTGTATTTCTCCATGTTTTATAGTGATTTCAAAGCTAGCTCAGATTCAGGGATCGTCAAAGACTTCATCACACTATCAAGCTATCATTTGGTACTTTTGAGCTTATGTATATAGTTATATGGCATGTATAGGAAATATGGTTATTTTGATATATATATCATATGGATATCAATCTGTATTTTCTTTTTCTAACTTAAGAAAAAAAATGATAAATCTAGATACGATCCTAGATGTATATTTTCTATTTGATATTGGTTGACACGGGTATATAAGTCATGTTATACTATTGAATAACAAGCCTTCAATTATCTAGTTCTAGATAATTTGTGCGCTTGGGAGTCCCTGATGATTAAATAAACCAAGATTTTACCATGACAGCAATTTTAGAGAGACGCGAAAGCAAAAGCATATGCGGTCGCTTCTGTAACTGGATAACCAGCACTGAAAACCGTCTTTACATCGGATGGTTTGGTGTTTTGATGATCCCTACCTTATTGACCGCAACTTCTGTATTTATTATCGCCTTCATTGCTGCTCCTCCAATAGATATTAATGGTATTCGTGAACCCGTTTCTGGATCTCTACTTTACGGAAACAATATTATTTCTGGTGCCATTATTCCTACTTCTGCAGCTATAGGTTTGCACTTTTACCCGATCTAGGAAGCGGCATCTGTTGATGAATGATTATACAATGGCGGTCCTTATGAGTTGTTGATAATGGTTTTGGCCATTTGAATTGTCTTGTAAATGTTGAATGTTTTGGTTTAATTCAAAGCCATGTGAGTTGTCTTAAATTTGGCTTATATTGTCATGTTTAGTGATGTTTACTTATAAGTACAAATGGCCTTTGTTATGTATTTGATAATTGATATGTGATGCTTGTTGAGAAGTTGGTATTATAGATGATATTTGAGATTGGTTTGTTTGTAAATTAGGTAAATTGATGCATAATGAAAAGTGATCATTTAGGCGATGTGAAAATGTAGAATTTGGCATGAATGGAATAGCATATTTTGATACATGTGAGTAATATGAATGATGGAATAAAAATAGCATGACATAGTCTTGCTTGAGAATGTTTTGAATGCTTTATTGAGCCTTGTTATGTGCTATGTGGTTTGATGTAGGTTTATGCAAGTTGGGTGAGAAAAATGACTTGGAAAATAACCTATTTTTGGCCTACATGTGTAGAGACACGGGCGTGTGTCTCAACGAGT
The DNA here is from genome assembly GCA_020496765.1 of Gossypium stocksii. Taxonomy (NCBI): domain Eukaryota; kingdom Viridiplantae; phylum Streptophyta; class Magnoliopsida; order Malvales; family Malvaceae; genus Gossypium; species Gossypium stocksii. Next base: position 42,421,946 of record CM035623.1, read on the forward strand.
GTGACACATAGCCAGGTGAGACGGCCGTGTGTCCCCTGTAGTATTTAATAGAGGCAAGTCAGTGAGTTACACGGCCTAGACACATGGGCGTGTGGTTGGCCGTGTGACATAAATCAATGAGTTACACGGGTTAGGACATGGTCGTGGTCTGGGACATGACCATGTGATCTTATTTCGAATTTCCACAAGGCCTGTGATACGGGCGTGTCTTGTGGCCATGTGTGACACATGGCCAGGCCACATGGGCGTATGTCTCCTATTTTGTGAAATTTTTTTCTAAGTTTCCTAAAAGTTTCCTGTGTTATCAGTTTAGTCCCGAACCACTTCTAACGTATGATTTGGGCCTCATAGGCTTGTATTAGAGATAATATGATTGAATGTGAATGACTTTTATTTGGAGTTGGGAAATTTTTGTGAAATGTATGATGAATTTCATTATAAGTCTGGTAATACTCCGTAACCCTATTTCAACGATGGATACTGGTTAGAGGACTTTCAGTAAGCATGCCATAGAGTATAGGAAAAAAAATGTCACATGTACTTGTCATGCATTTTTTAATCATTCATGACTAAAACCAAATATAAAAACCTTGTATATTTTTAAAATATTGATTGTGAGAAGATCCCTAAATAAGACCTAAGTCCTTTAGCGATGATCTCTTATGATAGCATGAAATGGACCTACCTAAGGTAGACATTGCCATGTGGATATTATTGAGGAGATTTCCTAAAAGAAAGAAGAATTATCATGTAACCATATGATAGGTGCCCAGCCACGTTGTAGGTATTATCATATGATATAACAAGAACTTTTTCTTGTATATAGGACAAATAGTCATGCATGTTACTCGTTGAGATTGTCCTAAGATGACTCAATTGTGGTGCATGGAATGATTGATCTTGAGTTGATGGTTATACACTCAATATCATACTAGTCAAGTAACTTCTCGAGAAGCTATGGTTAAGTTAGAATGATGGCCAAATGTGAGGCGATTATTAGTACAAGTGAATGCCTAAGGAATTAGGTTCACTTATTAATTGGATGAAAGTTCACGTTCTTACTAGTTGATTAAGATTGCCCAAGGTGACTTAATTCAATGAGTGTAGTAATTATCAATACACCAACTTACAATTGTTTTTAAGGTTTAATGAAGGTGCATGCATCATCCTAATTCATATCATATGTTGCAAAACATTTTCTTAATATTTGCTAAATACAAAAATATTAGTGAATGAATGTATTATTTTTTAGTTTGAAAAATTACACCTACTCTCTTACTAAACATACTTACTGAGAACAAATTGAACAAAAATAACTATAAGGAATGAAAAAGGAACCTCATAATTATCTTGAGCTGACTCAAAACTGTTCTTGATAATAAATGCCCACCAAACACTCAACCTGAGGCTAGAAAACGCTGGGAGGAGTCTGATTAAATAGCTCGTTGCTATATGCTGGCAAGCATGACCAATACCCTTTATAAGCAACAATAGAGTCGTAAGACTGTCAAAGTGATTCTAAACAAACTAGAGGACATGTTCAGATGCGAAGTTGCCTTGGCTCGACGTTGATTCTAACTAGTTTGATGAATGCCCAACAAAAACTCAGTACTTTTTTCAAAGACTATATGATAACTCTTATAGGATATGTAACACCCTGAATTTTGGGCCTAGAAGTAATGGGCCTTGAATTTGGGATCGATTAGAAGGCGGTTTTAAATAATTTAATTGTGTAAAAAAAAGAGATGTGGTAGGTGGCAAGGAATTTGAATTGAATTCAAATTCGTGGGTTGGCCGATGGGAGCAAATTGTGGAGCGATAAGGGTGGATTTCGGATGGAATGATTGAGATGAAATTTATGGAAATAAATAAATTTAATTTGGTGATAAGTTTGAGTCAATTGGGGATTGTAGGTTTATTATTTTTGTATTATTTTATTTATTTATTTTTTTTAGTATATATATGTGCCGAATTCTTTTGAAAGGTTCCTTTGTTTTACCATTATTTTCTTTCCTCTCCTCCCTCTTATTCTATTTCTTTCATTGTCGAATAACCTACCATTCTTTTACCGAAATTCCATTGATTCCTTGAAAGCCGAACCCAACCCTTTTCTTTTTGTTTTATTTGTTCTCACACTATTTCTCCTATTGCCAAAATTTTTTTTGTGCCGTCATTAACTCTTCAACCTTGACCAACCAATTGTTGTTTTCAACCTTGTTTGTGTGATCGAAGGGTAAATCTTGATGGAAAAAGGGGATTCTAGTGGTAAAGAGATGACGACGAATAAGACAACGGGGTTTGAGCATGTAATCTCTACTCCTAAGTTTAAGAGACGTAAGGTGTCAGCCATTCAAGATTTTCCGCCTGGATGCGGAAGAGGGGCTACAACGAACCTCGAACTAGACGGACAAATCGCAGTAGACCAAGGTAAGTGATATTGTCTTTTCAAGTATGGCCGAACTGTGGTTCTTTAGAGGACTGTGTGATTTCTAGGGTAGTATTTACTTGGTTTTGTTGTTAGATATTGTTGGTTAATAAGAGTTTTGGCGCAGCAAAATTACAAGTGGGAAGACCGAGTCTTGAGGAGTCAACAGAGGAGTTAAAAGCCGAATTGATTAAGGTAAGGAGATTGCGATTTTAAGTAAAGAGATTAGTTGTGTGGATCTAAGAATATTTGGGAATATTTGCTAAGGAAAGGCTAGAAAAGCCGAAGGTACACGGTAAGGTTACGGTAAGGCTTCGAGATTTGATTGAGTTGTAGTTTAAGGTATATAATTGATTCGAAAGTGGTTTTGATTGTAGGTCGAGGCTGAGAATAGTGTATTGCGGGTCGTCAATCAGGTGTGTACATACACTACACACATGAAAATTAGAAAAAGCCGAAATCCTGAAATCCCGAATGGGCCTGACGAACTTGTGGGCCCAAAGTGGCAAATTTGTGAGATGAAACTATATGATGGCTTGACATGCATGATTGTATGATTGTTTCATTGGATTATGATCAGGCTTAATGGGCTACATAAGCATGTTTGGGGTTTAATGAGTTTTATGTATATGATTGGGCCTAGTGGGCCTTATGGGATTGTAGAAATGCATGCTAGGGATTTAATAGACTATAGGCCTAGTTCTGATCTCTCAAATTTTACATAAGACATAATTAAATAATTAAGCAAACCCGTGGACAAGTCGCTAGACTAAGGTGTGGCAATGGATGTGTGCATGTCTAGGATTGGATCTAGGAAGAGCTTGGTACTTAAGCGGTCCGAGTGACCCACCTCCTCTTCTCTTGAATCCTACCTGGTGCATAGTGTCTGTTCATCTTAGCCGCGTAGACTTGTTGATGGGCCAAAATCCATAATTAAATCTGTATCATTAAGAAATTACGAAAATACCCTTCTAGGATAAAATTACGAAAATACCCTTCTAAGGTAGAATTACAAAAATGCCCTGTAAGGTAGAGCTACTAAAACACCCTCATAGGGTAGGAGTACCGAAATACCCCTGTAGGGTAGGTTTACGAAAATACCCCTAGATAGTGAAATGACCAAAATACCCCTATGTGCTTAATGTGTGAAAATGTGTGAAAATGTGTATGATGCATTCATGAATTGTATGTTGCACTTGGGTGGGTTTTGATAATACAGAGGAAGTGTTTTGAGGATCCCATAGTCGCTTGACGATCGTGGATCTATCGTAGGCTATTTAAGCCATCGAGTAGGTTTGCTACACCGTGTATATATATAGCAGCCTTGTTGCAACGTGGGTAGTATCGCTGTGTGTGCTACCATTGGTGTGTAGAGGATAGGTGGGTTGATGTAGACATCCCCACAGGTGTGTTGGGCCGGTACGGGTGGTGTGTAGCGGTTGGATTTGGAATGGGAACATTTGCATACATGTAATTCTGGTATGATATGAGGTCAATGTGGGCTAAGGCCTAGACCACCGATATTGTTAGGGCTTAGGCCCAATGTGATATGTGTATAATGAATTGATTTGATTGCCAAGGGTCGTACACACTGAGTTTCGAAACTCACACCCTTATTATTAATATTTCAGGTGATCCAGAATAGACAGCTCGATGCGGGAGAGGACTCCGAGACAGCCACACTACAAGTTACTTAGGAATTTTCAATATAGATATATTAAGTGTTTTATGATAATTACTTTTAAATCTCCACTGTGATGTAATAAGGCTATGTATCTTCGATTTCATTATTTACTTGGGATTTTATTTAGTTACTGCTATATTTAATAAACATGGTTTTTTTTTCTAATTATTCATTTAATTTAATTCTTCGAATTTTTAACTAAGTAAATTCCTATCAAGCATATTTCATTTCGAACTAAGTTTTTAACTAAACCATTTTTTGAAAGCAACCCTTCAATGTGACATCGCCAGATTCAGGCCTAACTTTTAGGCAGGGTTTGGGGTGTTACAGGATACTTTATCGAAGCCACGGATAATGAGGCCAATCTGAAATAGAACAAAAAAATATAGATGATGTTCAAAAGCTTGTCCAAGGGCTTTCAGGCTTTAATGCCACTTATAATCTTGGGAACAAGAATATGACGCTTACACAACTCATGAAGGAGATATAATTCTATGAGTTAATTTTGAATGATAGTTATCTGGTCCAAAAAGTAAAAGCAAACTTAGTGATTTGTTCTTACTCTAAAGGGAAGGGAAAGTATGCTAAAAGAAATAAGGCTAAGTCCTCTTGGCCACCTAAAGTGGAAAGAAGAGAACTAAGAATCCTAAAGAAGTATCTAAGTCTAAGTGTTTCTTCTACAACAAGAAAGGGTACTTCAAGGTTAATTGCAAAGAGTGGAAGGATTACCTAGCCATTAAATGCAAAAGTATGAAACTCTTTATGATAGAAATCTGCTTAGTGGAAGATTCAAAAAACCATTGGGTCATTGATTCAGGAGCCACTAATCATGTATGTGTTTCTCTATAGGGGTTCAAGGAAACGAAAGATTTTAAAGAGCCTATTGTTACAGACCGAAAATGGGATAGGTGTGGTGACAAAAGTAATGGGACATGTACATCTTTATTTTGATAATTTTAGGAAGATTATTTTGAAAGATGTTTTCTATGTATAAAGTTTCAAAAGAAACTTAATTTCTATTGGATGTTTATTTAGAGATGACTTGTCAGTGACTTTTAACAATAGTGTTGCAATATTTAGAAATCTTACTCTTATCTGTAATGGATGAATGAATAATAATATCTATTTTATCAAACCAAAGATGCACACACTACTTGAAACTAAAATTTTGAATAAAAGACTTAAAACTTCTCACTCTAATGAGGCATACCATTGGCAGTTAAGACTTGTTCCTGTTAACTAATAAAGAATCACTAGACTTGTAATAGCCTGTTTTTAGCTAAATTGGAACAATGGTTTCGTGTAACACCCCTTACTCGTATTAGACATTAGAATAGGGTACAAGGCGTTACCTTGCTAAATCACATGCATCCCTCCAACTATACACTCATTGAAATGTGTCCCAATTAAAAACTTTTTCAAACTATGTCCCATGGACCTTAATATGGGCCTATGAGTTCTAAAACATGATATGGAAACAACCCGGGACCATTTTGGATACTTAAGAAACTTCCAAGAAAATCTACTAAAAACAGGGCACACGCCTGTGTGGAGGGGCAACACGCTCGTGTCCCCTCAAGGCATGGCCGTGCTGATGGCTTGTGTGCCTCACACGGCCTAAGTACCTAAGGATACTCCCGTGCCCTTTGTACGTGCGAATTTATTTTCTAACTCCGAACCTATAGGGGTTTTCACATGGCTTGGCACACGCCCGTGTGCCCAGCCTGTGTCCCACACACGGTCATGACATGCTCGTGTCACGGCCCGTGTGTAAAAACCTTGACATTTTGTTTCTGACGTGAGCAGACACACGGCCATGGCACACGCCCGTGTGTTTAGCCCGTGTCTCTCACACGGCCATGACACATCCGTGTCACAGCCTGTGTGCAAAAACCTAGGTATTCTATTTCAAACGTCGGCAATCATACGGTCGTGGCACACGCCTATTTGCTTGGCCGTGCTCTCCACATGGTTGAGACACATGGCCGTGTCTCAGCCCGTGGGTTTACTATTGGGCATTTTATCCTTTCCATGCAAGGTGCAGGGGACACAGGGCCTAACCACATGCTTATGAGGTTGACCGTGTGTCACACACAGCCTAGACACACGCCTATGTGTCTACCCATGTGGACAAAAATAGGCTATCTACCAAGCCTATTTTTCACCCTGGAGCAAGATCAAACACAACCCAACAGTTTCATATCATGACTCAACATCGATATGCATCTAAATGTCCTTAACTATGCATTTATCCAACAACCACAATTTGTATAATGTGCATGCACGATCAATCTAAGCAACCTCATTTCATTGAAAATAACTATAACAATTTTGGCCAATTCTAATGGCCATTTACAAAATGAACTTTATAAAATAAATGGCCAACACAATTGGCTAACTAGTGTAACTTATACCAAGATGACCTAATAACCTATACATGCCATTACTCAAAACACAAAATATAATTATACTGAAAGCTTCAATTGGTAGTGTGAACGATGCCTCCGACCTCCTTGGATCCTCGAATTACTTAGGTGGCACTATAAGGGAAAATTGAAAGAAAATGGGTAAGCATAAATCTTAGTAAGTTATAAGTAAATATATAACAACAATTGCCATGTTAAGTCATGCTCTCACTACATCATCATTTATGCCACAAGCATAACTTACTCGTTTCAATCCTTTATTAATCATATGACATGCTATTGAGCTCACATTTCATACATTTTATTTAGGTACCTGCACCACTCTCAAATTCATCATACTATCTATAATGCCCCGAAATTGGGCCTGGAAGAATGGGCCGTGTGGGCCCAATGGGCTTGTGGGCCCACACGGGTCGTTGTCTTTGGACTTATAAGAATTAGTGGTCTAGCTGTGTCGTACATGTGGCTGTAAGAAAATCTAGCTTGGCGGGCCATGCGAGCACGTAGGCCCCACTTGGGTTACGTAATGGGCCCCTAGCCCATATTCACTGAATGACGTGTTGGTGTAATGGGTGAGAGGTTTGGGAATGTTGGAGAAGTCCTGGGTTCAAACCTGGGCCTTAGCAAAAATTGATGTTTTTCTCTTATGGGAGCCTTGATGTTAGTGGGTAGGCTTTAAGAATATTTTTGGTGAAAGTATGACACAAAAAGGAGTGTGGTGTAGTGGCAAAGTAGCGCAACTTAAGGGACAATGAAGCAAGGGGGTCCAAGGTTCAACTCTTGGCTCTTGCAATTTATTTTGGTTTTTCTTTTAAATAAATCTAGAAGCGAGTAGGCGGGCTTTAAAGATAAATGCGTTGAACTTATAACACAAAGGAGCTTGTGTCCTAGTGGTGGTAGCGTGGCATGGTTATTGAGAGGACTATGGTTCGAATCCCTTTGCACGCAAGGGTTGATTATTTTGCTAATACTTTAGTTTTTGGAGATTGATAGAGGATCCCACATTGGAAAGCTAGCATGGGAGTAGGCGAGAAGCTGGCTTTAAATAGAGTGATCTATAAGGAGAGTAAGCATACCCTGGTTGGCGTTTGGGCATAGGAGTGTTCGGCGCATGGATTAACTCCAGATTCCTATCAGGTGTGTATTCCACTCTACTCTAGCTGTAGAGCGGCAAAGGCCGAAATGCTAGTCACACGGTAATGGTAGCCACACGAGCGTGCGAGCGCACGTGTGGGAGCTTCGACGCGATAGTTGAGGCCATCATGAGTGTTCTTGTGCGTTTAGGTTGTTCGGGTCGCGATGGGTCGAAAGGGGCCATATGGGCCCAATGGGCTTACGGGCCTAATTGGATAAGTTGTTCGATTGTGTAGTAAATATTGGACTAGACTTGGTGAATCTCATATCTGTGGCTAGATTTGGGCTAAAAGGGCCACACAAGCGTGTGGGCCCATTTGGGCCGAGAATGGGCCCTAGGCCTATTTTGCATCGTTATTTCTGTTTAGAATGCTTTAGTTTACCAAATTACTGAAATACCCTCGACTTGTAAAATTACCATTTTACCCCTGATTTGTAAAATTACCATTTTACCCTTGATTTATAAAATTACTATTTTACCCCTGATTTGTAAAATTACCATTTTACCCTTAATTTGTAAAAATTACCATTTTACCCCTGATTTGTAAAATTACCTTTTTACCCCTAATTTGTAAAATTACTATTTTATCCCTGATTTGTAAAATTACCATTTTACCCATGATTTATAAAATTATCGTTCTACCACTGATTTGTAAAATTACTGTTTTACCCTTGATTTGCGAAGTTATCGAAATACCCCTGTAGGGTAGAGTTACCGAAATACCCCTTTAGGGTAGAATTACTAAAATACCCCTGTAGGGTAGAATTACCAAAATACCCCTGTAGGGTAGGATGACCGAGATACCCCTGTGAGGTAAAATTTCCATTTTGCCCTAGGGTGTTAAATGATTGTTTTGCCCTTGTGGGCAAGTGACTGACTTGGACTGTGTGTTTGACGGATTTGATTGTGAATATATGTTGGTGACATGAATGACTTGACTGTGATTGTTCGATTCAAATATGGGCATGACATTCTGCATACATGACATGTTGAATGGGATTTGGGAAGTATTGATGGAGGAAGAGTTCTGGTGGCCTCGCCACATATATCTGTTCTGGTGGCCTTGCTACATATATCTGTTCTGGTGGGTTTGCCACAATATCTGTATCTGGTGACTCTGTCACAATATCTGGTAGCCTCGCTGCAAATTCTGTGGTGTGTAGCGGATGGGTGGGTCGAGTAGTCTCCCCACATGGTGTGTTGGCTGGTACGGGTGGTGTGTAGTGGTTGGATGGGTTGAGTAATCTCCTCACATATTTTGGGCTTTGCATTCATGCATGTTATCTGTACTGTTACTATTATGGCCTTATGGGTCGTACTGCTATCTGAAAAGGGCTAAGGCCCAGTTTACTATTATCTGAATAGGGCTTCAGCCCAGATATTATTGTGACTGGTTAGGGCTTAGGCCCAGTGGGCTTGAGCTAACTTGGGCTTTGGATGGGCTTTTTTGCACACTAATTCTGATTCTGTTAATTGTTTCTGATTCTGTAATTGATTTTGATTCTGATTCTGATTCTATTAATTGATTCTGATTTTGATTCTGTTAATTAATTCTGATACCGACTCTGATTCTGTTTCTGATTCTATTATTGATTCTGATTCTGATTTTGATACTGATACTGGCTCTGATTCTGATTCTGATACTGGTTCTGGTTCAGATAATGTCTCTGATTTTGTAATGGGCTAAGGCCCAATTGATACGGAAACTGTGGCAGGGCAAACTTTTAAATTCTTTTACATGACTGACTGATCGTATTGGTAGTAGGGGATTACACACTGAGTTTTTGTAAACTCACCCCGTTTATGAACCTTTCAGGTAATCCCCAGCCTTAGACGGATCGGAGCTGCGAGGGACTCGGAGAAGGCCACACACTGCTTATGTTTCTGTTTTGATTATTTACTCTCAAGTACTTTATTTTGCGTTTGGTTTGTAATAAGGCCTTTTATAATTTCTAGATTTTTATTTTAAGGTTTTTATTTACTTTGAATTATATCTACTAGAGGTGAATCGCGGTTTTCCAAAATGTTAACTGTTTTCGAACACTACGTCTTCCACAACAAACTAAATTAAGCTTTCGCAACAAAGAAGGTTTTAAAGATAATAATGTTTTTTTAAAATAAAAAAAAGGGGATTAACTTTTAGTTGACCATGTTTTGAAAGTAAACAAACGCAAGTTTTAGTTGGTAACAAGTTTTAAACAAGAAGGGTTTCAATAAAAACATGGTTTTTGAAAAACACTTCAATGTGACACACCAGACTTAGCCGTAGTGTCTAGGCCAGGTTTGGGGTGTTACACTATCTCTCAGGCTTAATACGACTTAGGATTGTCCCGTTAAACTTTGTAGAATACGAGAGGATATTCAATGAGCCTCCAACATAGGGTATCGAGTTGATGCCATGTCCCAGACATGGTCTTACACTAACTCTCAATGTATCGAGGTCGATGCCATGTCTAGACAGGTCTTACAGTGGCTCTCATCTATCGGTGTCAATGCCATGTCCTAGACGATCTTACACTAGCTTGTATATCTCGAGGCTGATGCATGTCCCAGACATGTCTTACATTAACTCTCATCTCAAGTCGATGCATGTCCCAGACATGTCTTACACTGGCTCTCGTAATGTTGCTGGTGCATGTCCCAGACATGTCTTACACTAGCACACACGTCATCCAATGTCATGGTATGAATATCCAATTCTATTCCAAATATTCAACTGGGATCTATTACACATGTTCTCATTATTTCATGAATAAAAATAATCATTTCCACAATTTATGCTCAATTGACTATTTGCATACATTACTCATATCACAACACATAATTTTACGACAATTCAATGATTTCATGCATAAAAAATAGAAATGTTGCATTATTTACCTTCAACTTACCTCGATATACAAAATGTAAGCAACCGTTTGGTTTAGTCAATTTGCTCGGCCTTCCCCCGATCTAGGTTCGAATTTGGTAAATCTTGATCTATAACAATAAAAATTCACTACTTTAATCACCAATTTAATTTAATAAGTCAAAAATCACAAATTTGGCAAAATGACCATTTTACCCCTATGCTCAGAAATTGATTCTTATCGAATTTCCTTATTCACCAAGCCTAACCAAACTCTTTTAACTTTATGGCAACACAAAATTCCTATTATTTCACACAAATAACATCAACTTAGCAACTTTGCAAACTAGTTCATTTTAGGTGTTTTTCCTAAACACCCTTTCACAAAAGTTGTTTATTTGACAACTCGAATTCATATTCTTCCATAAAAACCCAAAAAACAACATTTATACATTCATGGAAACATTCTAAACTTTCAACCATTTTGCAAATTAGTCCCCTCAATAGGTAGCCCATGCCACAAGGGTTCTAAAAATGTAAAAATTATCAAGAAAATCCATCAATTTGACTTACTTGCAAGAGAAATGAGTGGTTACAAGTTTCAAGCTCTCTTGCCCTTTTCATAGAGAAAAATCGTGGAAGAGATGAAAAAAATGAAGAAGGTGAAGGCTAGTATACTAGGCTAATTTTTAATTCAATTTTAAGCCATCTAACTTTGACTTTTCTTCATTTCGTGTCTCTTATTCTTTCCCTTGGCAGGCCATACTACATTTAATGGCCTATTTGCACTTTAAAGTCTCCCAATTTTAGTTCTCTAACTATTTAGCACCAATTGCTAGCAAATCACAACTTTTGCCCCCTTAAGTGATTTAGTCCTTTTTTACGATTAAGCCTTCAATCGCGTAAATTAACTCACCAAAATTTTCATGCACACTTATAAAAATATTATAACACATAAATATATGCTAAAATAATTTTCTCTAATCCTCGGGTAAGTGATTCCGAAATCACTATTCCAAATAAGCCCAATTTTGGGCTGTTACATTTCAGAACCGCAAATCCAAGGTCAAAAAATTATTTAAATATTATTTTATGTGTTTACAACATGATAGCATGTATGTGTGAAAGTTTCATGATTTAATTTATTGTTTGGATGTCCAATTTGATAAAAGGACTAATTCACATAAGATGCAAAATTGATGTTCAATTTGATAAAATGACTAAATCACATAGGATGCAAAATTGAAGTTCTCATTGATTAAAGTGCTTAATGGCTATGAATTATTAAATTAGAAGTCCTTATGATGATATTATACCATTGTTAAGGTTAATGGACATGCATTATGAATTTTTAATGTTTATTAATTAAGGGTAAAAATGTAATTTATTAATTTAAGTTAATTAAAAATTAAACATACCATAATTTAGTCTATCTTCTTGCTATTGTCGAATTTCAAAAGGAGAAAGACACCATTTTTATGCATTTTAGGGTTCGACACTTTGAGTTTTAAATTAAGGTATGATTTTGACTCAGTTTTTGATAATTTCTATGTTTTTGTGATTGTTGTAACTAGTACTAGCTAGCCTAGGGATTATTTTGCAAAACTGTTAAATGTTTTGAAAGATGCCATTGATGAATTCATGAGCTTTTGAATGTTTGATGATGAAAACTGAGTATTTGTTGATAGATTTACTAGTTTTGTAAAGTAATTTTGGGTGAAAATGCAAAATAGAGATTAATTGGTGAAAAGTAATAAATGTGTGGTCAAATGTGTGAAAATGTGATAAATATGGGCTTCTAGGGGAATTATAGTAATTCGGCTACCGTAGGTATTAAAGAAATTGCATGAATTTGTATTTTTATGAATTATGGACTAAATTGTAAAAATGTGAAAGTTTAGGGGAAAATGTGTAAAATAACCCTAATATGTGATTTGGACTAAATTGAATGAATAGATAATTAAATAAACTGATTTTGATATATATAGATCAAGAAAGAAAGAATTCAGACTTAGATTGGGGGAAAAACAAAGTGATCGAATAGTTGGATCGACTTGTCATTCCCACATCCGAGGTAAGCTCGTATGTTAATAAATGTTGTTAAACTGTGTTATAATTTCACTATTAATGTTGAATTAAATTATAATGTTGGTTGGATATGAGTACTAACATAATCGATAGAGTACGACAGCTGAAAGTCCCGTACGAACCTTAGGAATAGTTTAGGATACAAATGTCATGACATTAGGGTTACGGAGATTAAGTGTAAGACCATATCTGGGATATGGCATCCTATGAGATTTCATGTAAGACCATATCTAGGATATGGCTTCGATATTATATTTCGTGTAAGACCATAGTTGGGCTATGGCATCGATACGAGATTACATGTAAGACCATATCTGGGATATGGCATTGGTACTGTGATATGTGATTCCCGAGTATCTGATTGCATTCCGAATGATTTAACGGGCATAGTCAAGACGAGAATGAAAGTACAAACGAATTATGTGATACAAATATGTACGGAACTTATGAGAGTATTGGATGAAGGTAACTTGGTGAATTCATATCTAATCATGTATATGACATGAGAAAGATTTGTGTATAGATATAGGTTATGTCATTATATGTTTATTTGGTTGAATTGCATTCATTTGATATGCTAAGTTTATTATCATACGACTTATTAAGTTGTAAAGCTTACTTCGTTTTATTTCCTATGTTTTATAGTGTTTCGAAGCTAGCTCAGATTTGGGGATTGTCAAGGACATCATCGCACTATCAGACATCTATTTTGGTACTTTGAAATTGTATATTTGGTATATGGCATGTATAGGCTTGAGTCATTTTGATAAGTGTTTTGGTAATGTGTTTGGCCTTATGAAATGGCTTGATAATGATGCAAAGTTTGATGTATATATTGCCTTGTGATATGGTATGTTTTGGTATGGTTGTGATTATGGTATTATGGTTGATCAAATGGTTAATTGGTAGGTGTTGAGAAATTGCTTGAAATATGTTTAGTTTTGGTTTGATATTCGGTTGCCAATTTGATTAGTAAAATATGATGATTTAGTATATGCTATAAATGTGAATTGTGGCTAATGAATAGTGATGATTTTGTATGTTATTTGGTTAGAAAATGGTTATGAAATGAGCTTTGAAATGGTTGCATTGAAATGGTATATAATATGATGATTTGAAGTTGATTTGGCTGCTCATTTGTGTATGAAATTGTACCATTTGCCCTTGTGTAGGTATACTTGACTTGGGTGGCAAAATGGCCTTGTAAATGACCTATTTTTGTCCATACGGGCAGAGACATGGGCGTGCGTCTCAACCGTGTGCGACACACAGTTATGGTACACAGCCGTGTGTCCCCAAGTGTGACTTTTGAAATCAAGTCAGTATGCTCCACATGGCCTCACTCACGGGCATGTGACCGACTGTGTGGCATAAGTCAGTATGCCCTACAGCTTTGGCACGACCTAGCATACGGCCTGGCACACAGGCTTGTATGGCCATTTCGAATAGGCACACGGGCTTGACAGACAGGCGTGTGGTCGGCCATGGGGTAGGAACGGTTTGGGACACGGCCATATGATCCCATTTCGAATGTCCACACGGCCTGTGACACGGGCATGTCTGGTGGCCGTGTGAGACACAAGGCCTGTTCACATGGGCATCTGTCCCCTGTTTTCATGAAAATTTTTTAAGTTTCCCAAAGTTTCCATGAATGTTTAGTTTAGTCCTGGACCACTTCTAAAGCATGTTTAAGGTCTCATAGTTCCTAATAAGGGACAATGTGTTTATGAATGAACGAAGTATGCTTATGTATGATGATTTATGTTATATGAATGTGTAATTGTGTATAAGTTTAGTAATTCCTCTTAACCTTATTCCAGCGACGGTTGCGGGTTAGGGGTGTTACATTTTATTGGTATCAAAGCTACGGTTTAATCGGTTCTCGGACTAACATAGCGTGTGTGAGAGTATAGCTATACATGTCATATAAAACCTGCGATAGTGTGATGTCTTCTAACAATTTAAAATGTCTTTTCGTATAGTAAATGGATTTCAATCGAGCTGTAGCTAACGATGTTGAGAGTAATGCGTCAGCCTCCGTATATGGAGCCACGCTGTTTGAATCAAGACCCATTATGGGTAGTCAGGGAGGAGAGGCTAAATAAGCCTTCTTCAAAATGATGAACGAGTGGTTCAAAGGGTTTGTTCAAACGAATTTGGCTGCTCAACAACCTCCATCCCTACCAATTCCTCAACCCATCCCGTAGCTACTCAAGTTACTGATCCTATACGGTTGAACAAGCCTCCGGTTGATAAAATTTAAAAGTATGGGGCCGAAGAGTTCAGGGCCACTGTTGATGATGATCCCAAGAAAGCTAAATTCTGGCTTGAAAATACTATTCGAGTATTCGATGAGTTGTCATGTACGCCTGAAGAATGCATTAAAGGTGTTGTATCGCTCTTGAGAGATTCTGCGTATCAATGGTGGAACACTTTAATATCTATGGTTCCGAAAGAATAAGTGACCTGGGAATTCTTTCAAACTGAATTCTGGAAGAAATATATTAGCCAAAGATTTATTGATTAGAAATGGAAGAGTTTTTTGAATTAAAACAAGGCTGTATGTCAGTTACAGAATATGAGAGAGAATTTGTGAGACTTGGAAAATATGCCCGGGAATGTGTGCAACTGAAGCTATTATGTGCAAAAGATTCGAAGATGGTTTGAGCGAAGACATCAAGCTCCTAGTTGGGATTTTAAAAATTAAAGAATTTTTCGTACTTGTTGATTGTGCCTACAAAGCCGAAGAATTGAGTAAAGAAATGAGAAAAGCTGATTTTGAAGCTAGAAACTCAAGCTAATCGACCTGAGTGTAGACAATGTGGGAGACGACATCCTGGTGAATGCAGATTTAATGATCGGGCCTGTTTTAAATGTGGTGCACAAGATTATTTTATCAGAGATTGTCCAGAACTAGTTGAGAAAGGCAGGTCTCAGAATGCAAGACCGAGTAATACAATAGCTAGAGGAAGACCACTTAGCAGTGCTGGTAATGTGAGTGGTAGTCGAGGGGCGACAAAGGAATCAACTATGAGATCTGAAGCCAGAGCACCTGCTTGAGCCTACGCTATTCACGCTTGCGAAGAAGCATCATCCCTAGATGTTATCACTAGTATATTCTCTTTTTATGACACCAATGTGATTGCATTGATAGATCTCGGATCAACTCATTCGTATATGTGTAAATTTAGTGTCCAGTAAGACTTTGCCCATTGAGTCTACTGAGTTTGTTATAAACGTATCGAACCCCTTAGGCAAATATGTCCTAATTGACAAAGTTTGCAAGAACTGTCCGCTGATGACTAGAGGTTACTATTTTTTGGCTGATCTGATGTTGTTGCCATTTGACAAGTTTGATGTAATTTTAGGTATGGACTAGTTAACGATGCATGACGCGATAGTGAATTGTAGATGAAAGAAAATTGAATTTAAATGTTAGAATGATGAGATTATCCGAATTGCATAGATGATCTAAATGGTTTACCAGTTGCAATCTCGTTGATGTTTGCACAGAGATTTGTGAGAAAGGGAGGTGACGCCTATCTCGATTATGTACTTGATACGAAAGTATCTGAATCAAAGATTGAATCTGTACCAGTTGTGTACGAGTATTTAGATGTGTTTCCAGAAGAGTTACCGGGTTTGCCACTAATCAGAGAAGTTGAGTTTGGTATTGATTTAATGTCAGGAACTTCACCGATATCGATAGCTCCATACAGAATGGCTCCGACAGAGTTGAAAGAATTAAAAACTCAGAGTCAAGAATTAATTGATAAAGGTTTTGCTAGACAGAGTTTTTCGCCCTGGAGGGCACTAATATTGTTTGTGAAAAAGAAAGATGGCTCTATGAGAATGTGTATAGACTATCGACAACTCAATAAGGTGACGATCATGAACAAATATCCTTTGCCACGAATAGATGATTTGTTTGATCAGCTGAAAGGAGCAACCATGTTTTTGAAAATTGATTTGAGATCGGGTTATCACTAGTTGTGAGCTAAAGACTCAGATGTGCCAAAAACTGCGTTCATAATGAGGTACGAACACTATGAATTCCTTGTTATGCCTTTCGGATTAACTAACGCACTTGTAATTTTTATGGACTTGATGAACCAGATTTTTAGACTGTATCTAGACCGATTTGTTGTTGTGTTAATTGATGATATTCTGATTTATTCTCAAGATGAATTTGAACATGCTGAACATTTGAAAATTGTATTACAAACTGTGAGAGATAAGCAACTGTTTGCAAATTTCAGAAAATGTGAATTTTGGCTCCGAGTGCAACACCCCAAACTCGGCCTAAAAATTAGACTTGAATCTGGCATGTCACATTGAAGGGAGAACCGTAAAAACTGGTGTAGTTGACAAACTTTAAAAACATTTGATTATTCGAGGTTTAGAATGGTATTTACAAAGCGATTTCCATTTCCAAAACCAGTCTTGCTAAATGAGTACTTTAGTTTAAAACGAGGTTCATTTGAAAATTTTTGTGTTTGTAGGGTTGAAATCAAAATCTTAAATTGTTATTATAAGTGAAAACCAAGTAAGTTGTGGAAGCTTGTAAAATTTTGTAGTTTGCAGAAACGTGTTGATTTGAAAGCAGTTAATGTTTTTGGAAAACTGAGTTCTACTTAAAATAGATATAAATCGTAATAACTAAAAATCCCAAATTTAAAAATCTAAAAGTTATAGAGGCCTTATTACAATCCAAATTAAAACCAAAGTGCTTTAAGTAAATGAGTAAAACAGAATAAGACATATGCAGTTGTGGCCCTCTCCGAGTCCCTTGCAGCTCCAATCTGCCTAAAGCTGGGGATTACCTGAAAGGTTAATAAACAGAGCAAGTTTACCAAAACTCAGTGTGTAATCCCCTATAGAAGTAACATTCAGTAAATAGAAACAGAAATAGAATCAATTGGGCCTAGCCCATCACAGTGACAGTCTCAGTATGATTGATGCATGATACGTGCAAACCCATCCAACCAGCACACCACTCCGTCCAACCTTGCACTACCTGCGGGGAATAAATCACCCACGCCATCCCTACACACCACAGTGTTAGCACCGGTTGCGGCACTAAGCAGAATTGCAACAAAGTTGCTAACATAAATGCAGTGTTAAGCATTCGGTAGCAGTATTATATTTGACACAAAGCCATAGGTGACTGTAATAGGATTGGCACAGAGCCATCAATTAAGGTAATATAACTGGCACACAGCCATGGAGAAATGTGATCGACACACAGTCATCAGTAAATAAGGTAGGCACATAGCCTTAGGTAAATATAATTGACACATAGTCATCAATAAATGCGATTGGCACGTAACCGTATGTAAGTACGATTGGCACAAAGCCATAATCTAGGTAGCACAGAGCCACAATCAGGTCAGCACAGAGCCATAATCGAAATAAGTGGCTTTAAGCCATTAATACTGGATCCACAGTCGTCTTGTGCAACCTGTGCGATCCTATTAGAACAGAACTGGGTCCACAGTCGTCTTGCGCAACCCGTCCGACCCTATCAGAACAGAACTTCCCCCATAAACAATATCCCAACCCCATGCAGTATGTCATGTATGTAAAACGTCATGACCATAAATAATCATACAAATCACCGTCACAATAGTCCATACATTCTCAGTTAAACATAGTCAAATCAATCAAATTGTATCACCAGTGAGTCGTATACCTTTGAGGGTCAAAACGGTCTTTTTATCCATTAGGGGTATTTTATTCATTTCATACTATGGGGGTATTTCAGTAATTCTACCCTATAAGGGTATTTCGGTAATTTCACAAACTAGGGGTATTTTGTAATTTTCACAAACTAAAGGTATTTCGATAATTTTGCAATTCAGGGGTATCCCGATAATTTCACAAATTAGGGGTATTTCATAATTTTATAAACCAGAGGTATTTCTGTAATTTTGTAAACCAGGGGTATTTTGGTAATTTTGTAAATCGGTGGTATTTCTGTAATTTTGTAAACCAGGGGTATTTTGGTAATTTTATAAATTGGGGGCATTTCTTTAATTTTGTAAGCTAGGGATATTTTTGTAATTTTGTAAATCGAGGGTATTTTTATAATTTTATAAACCAGGGGTATTTCTGTAATTTTGTCAATCCTTCATAAGATTTACAATTGCCTTGAGCGACTCAAGTATTCTAAATAGAGATAACGCTGCAAATGGGCCTAAGGCCCATTCTCGGCCCAAGTGGGCCACAGGCTCGTGTGACCTTTTTTGCCCAAATCTAGCCACAGATATGAGATTCATATAGTCTAGTCTAATATTTACTACACAATTATACAATTTGACCGATTGGACCCACTTGGCCCATTCGGCCCATCGTGGCCCAAAGCAGCCTAAACCCTCGAGAATACTCATGATGGTCTCAACTATCATGTCAAAGCTCCCACATGTGCGCTTGCACACTCGTGTGGCTACCATCACCGTGTGACTGGTATTTTGGCATTCCAGCATTTGCCTTTCTACAGCTAGATTAGTGTGAAATACACATCTGATAGGTATCTGAAGTTAATCCGCGCTCTGAACGCTGTTATGCCTAGAAGCAAACAATAATTGCACCCTTGACTCCCTAGGGGGTGTGCTGATCAACTACAGTCACCAGCACCGTGACCCAACGGCATACAGATCAACGAATGATCCAACGCCTAAGCCAAACGAACACGCCACAACGCGAAAGGGATAAGCCAAGAAAGGTATGCTTACTCTCCTCATGGTTTACTCTATTTAAAGCCAGCTTCTCACATATTCTCATGTTAGCTTCCCGATGTGGGATTCTCCATCAATCCTCCAAAACCAACTCATTAGCAAAATAACCAACCTTTGCGTGCAAAGGGATTCAAACCAGAGTCCTTTCAATAGCCATGCCACGCCACCACCACTAGGACACAAGCTCCTTTGTGTCATAAGTCCAACACATTTAACTTTAAAGCCCACCTACTCGCTTCCATATTTATTTAAAAGAGAAACCAAAATAAATTGTAAGAGCCAAGACTTGAACCTTGGACCCCTTGCTTCCCCTATGGCGTCACTTCCTTGCCACTAGACCACATCTCCTTTTGTGTCTTATTTTAGCCCCTTTTATTTATAAGTTATCCCACTTGAGCTCAGGGTTCCCTTAAGGCCAAAACCAAGATTTTTCTTATACCCAAGCTTGAACCCAAAACTTCATAAAAACCCTCTAACATTCCAAAATCACTAACCCAACAATT
This sequence comes from Gossypium stocksii, assembly GCA_020496765.1. NCBI lineage: Eukaryota > Viridiplantae > Streptophyta > Magnoliopsida > Malvales > Malvaceae > Gossypium > Gossypium stocksii. Next base: position 42,441,792 of record CM035623.1, read on the forward strand.
CTAACTTGCAAATTGAGCCGATGTCTTACACTCAAGAATTTTAAACGCACCCAAGCCCAAGGCCTAATTGTTCTAGGCCCAAAATTCGGGGCTTTACACTGAGAGGTTGGATTTCTGGGACATATTGTTTTAGCTGAAGGTATTCGAGTCGACCCGAGCAAAATTTCTACGATATTAGATTGGAAACCTTCGAGAAATGTATCTAAAGTCCATAGTTTTCTGGGACTAGCTGGTTATTATCGATGATTCGTGAAAGGATTTTCTATGATAGTGACTCCAAGAACGCGATTACTTCAGAAAGATGTCAAATTTGAGTGGTCAGAGAAGTGTCAGCAGAGCTTCAAACAGTTGAAAGAATTGTTGACTGAAGCACCAGTTTTAGGTTAGGCTGAGTCGGGTAAAAAATTCATAATTTTCAATGATCCATGGTTGAGTGGTCTAGGTTGTGTTTTGATGCAGGAAGGTAAAGTTATAGCTTATGCCCCGAGATAGTTGAAGTCGCATGAAAAGATTTATCTGACACATGATTTAGAGCTAGCCGCGATAGTGTTCGCATTCAAAATTTGGCGTCATTATTTAGTTAGGGAGAAATGCAACAATTATACTGATCTCAATATTTTGAAATACTTAATGACTTAGAAAGATCTGAATGACAACAAAGATGGTTAGAATTGTTAAAAGACTATGAATTAGTAATGACTATCATCCAGGGAAAGCTAATGTAGTTGCTGATGCTTTAGGTCAAAAATCATTATTTGCTTTGCGTGCGATGAACACTCAGTTAGCGTTGACTAATGATGGTTCAATTGTAGCTGAGATGAAAGCTGGACTATTATTTTTACGGCAGATTTTTGAAACTCATAAATTTTATAGTGATTTACAAGCCAAACGGATACAATGTGAGACAATTTCTGATTCAGAATTTCAAATCAGGTTTGATGATTGTCTGAGGTTCAGAGATAGAATTTGTGTCCCGAGAAATTTCAAATTGATTTAGAAGATTCTAAATGAAGCACACAATGGTTGTTTATCTGTACATCTGGGAAGCACTAAAATTTAGAATGATTTGAAACAACTTTATTGGTGGCATGGCATGAAACATGATATCTCTGAGTTTGTGTTGAAATGTCAGATTTGTCAGCAAGTTAAAGCTAAACATCAAATACCGTCGGGGTTACTACAGCCTGTAATGATTCTCGAGTGGAAATGGGATAGAGTTACAATGGATTTCGAATCGGGTTTGCCACTATCTCCGAAAAAGAAAGATGCGATCTGGGTTGTTGTTGATAGATTGATGAAATTTGCGCATTTTATTCCTGTACGTATGGATTATTTGCTTGATAGACTAGCTAAATTATACATTTCTGAGATCGTTAGATTGCACGAGGTGCCACTATCTATAATTTCAGATAGAGATTTGAGATTCACATCACAGTGTTGGAAGAAATTGCAAGAAGATTTGGGTACAAAGTTACATCTTAGCACTGCATTTCATCAATGATAAACGCTAATTTATACATATTTTTACCTCATGTTTAGCCTATATTTCGGATGAATTATTATCAATTTAGTGAGAATTGGTGCTCTTAATTTTTCTTTTTCATATCTTATACTCAGGAGAGCATAGGGAAGAGAAAAGAACGAAAAATGGACTAAAAACCAGAGAAAATGGGCCAAAATGTGCAAATGCACGGCCCAAGAAGTTACCACACGGCCGTGGCACACGGTCGTGCCACACAAAGATCACACGGTCCAGCCCCCGACAAGCACGGCCTGGCCACACGGTCGTGCCACCCAAGCATTCCAGAACACAGCCTCTTGTTGAAATCACACGGGCGTGGCACACGGGCGTGTTCTAGTTGTGAGGAAGAGGAATTTCACTCGGATTTGGATGCTTAGAGGCTAAGAAAGGCTCCCCAAAGCTCTATGTAAAGACCCTAGGAGGCAACTCTAAAGAGGCACTCTTTTCTCTGAGGAAAGAGCGCCATCTTTCTACCAACACGAGGAGTGAAAGCAAGGAATTACTCCAAGGGAAGCCGATTGATTCATCCCAGAAGCCAGAATTCTACATCAAGACAGAGGATCTCCCTAAATTCCTTCAGAGGTTTTTAGGTTCTTTATGTTTTGTTATTTTAATTCTTCTGAGATGTTTTTTTTTCTTTATTATGAACTAAACCCCTCAAATACTTGAAGGGGATGAAACCTAAGACGAATCTTGTTATTATTTATTCTTGAGTTATATGATAAATACTTGAGTTGTTCTTAATTATGTGTGCTTAATTCTTGTGTTAATAAGCCTAGGTATTAATTCAAGAAACGGATGTGCTTAGAGCAGAGGAGCAAAAGTCCCTGTGATAAGAGTAGATCTACCATAATTAAGCGGAGTTGTATGCAACCCTAGACATAGGGCGACATAAATATGCCGGATTAGGGTCAAACCTAATATGGGGAACCATAGATTGAATTAATGCAACCTAGGGTGTTAATTAATAAAGGAACTTTAGTTAACAACCTAGGCCTAGTTGCTCTTCGCCTCGACGGAGGGTTTAGCATAAATTAGGGATCTCTACGGATCAAGTCAAGTGAATAAATCGTCTAGCTCAAAAACCAATAACAAGTGAAGTCTAGGTGGATTCTCCCTTGAGTATTGCTCATATCAATCAGTTTTCCCGAAAGTTTTTCCTCAATTTACTTTTTGTGCATTTTTAGTTAGTTTTAGAATTAGTTTCAACCAAACCTCTTTTATTTTTAGTCTAGATAATAGAAAGGAAGTAAGTATTAGTACTTTTAGTTTCCTTGGGTACGATAACTCGGTCTTGCCACTAAACTATACTACTGTTCGATAGGTGCGCTTGCCTTTAACATCGTGATATTAGTTAGTTTTGGTGTGATCAGTTTTATAAATTTTATTACTTAATATTGCGAGTCGTTATCAAGTTTTTGGCGCCGTTGCCGGGGAACTGAAATATTAAGAAAACTCGATTTCTATTACTTTAGCCATTACTATATTTATATATATTTATTTATTTCTTTTTTATTTTTATTTTCAGTTTTTATTTATTTATTTTTATTTTCTTTTAAATTTTTGAATTTTCTTTGCTTTTTCTTTTTAGGTATTTTTAGTTTTTGACTAGAAACAACCCAACAGGACCACTACTTTTTGACGAAGATCCAGAAGCAATAGTTCGCAGAAATCATAGAGAAATTAGACGCAGTTTACATTATCCAGAACAAGAACCTGAGCAAGAGCCAGAACCTACAGACGAGATGGAAGCAAATCAAAACGTTCCACCACCTCCAGCACTACCAGCAGAACCAATGAACCAAGAAGAAGCTCCTCGCACTATGTATGATTATGCTAAACCTAGTTTGATTGGTACCCAAACTAGCATTATTCGATCTGCTATTGCTGCTAATAACTTTGAATTAAAGCCTAACACTATTAAGATGATTCAGCAGTTTGTGCAGTTTGATGGTTTGCAGGACGAAGATCCAAATTCACATTTAGCAAATTTCTTGGAATTTTGTGATACTTTTAAAATAAATGGCGTTTCTAATGATGCCATTCGCTTGAGGCTATTTCCATTCTCTTTGAGAAATAAAGCTAAACAGTGGTTAAATTCCCTACCACGAGGCTCAATCACTACATGGGAACAAATGACCGAAAAATTTTTACTCAAATATTTTCCTCCAGCTAAAACAGACAAATTACGAAACGATATCTCTCCTTTTGTGTAGATGGATTTAGAAACACTTTATGATGCCTGGGAGAGATGCAAAGATCTTTTGAGAAGATGCCCTCATTGTAACGCCCCCACGCCCGAGACCGTCGCCGGAGTCGAGCTTGAAGTGTTACTACACATAATTTACCATTTTAAACAACTTTACATTATCTATTTTGATTTTCGGAATAAGTAGTTTATCTGCATCATGGTCTCTTGAAAAATCATATCTTGAGTTATGAAACTCAAAATCAAGATCCGTAAATTTTCCCTGAATCTAGACTCATATATCTATCTGCTAATTTTTTTCTAGAATTTTTGGCTGGGATGATTAGTACAGTTTATTAGTTAAAGTTGCCCCTGTTTCAGAACTCAACTGCACTGACCTCTACTTATTATGAACCACTTTTCTCCCTGTACAAAATTCATATGACTATGCCATTTGTTTCTCTTAAAACTAGACTTAATAAGAATTCTGAACATATAAAGTAATCCTCCCAATTATTTTTGTACAATTTATGGTGAGTTTCCAAATTTGGAACAGGGGATCCAGAAATTGCTCTAGCCCTATTCTACTAAAACTCAGATATCTCGTAAAATACGATACCTTTACCTATTTTGTTTGTTGCATATGAAAATAGACACAATAAGCTTTAATTTATTATTCACCATCAAACCATGTTTTGATTATTTTTAGTGATTTTTCAAACTCACGTCACTGCTGTTACAATGTTCTGTTTTTAAGCTACTTTCACATTTTTCCTTAATTTACATGTGACAGTTATCACTCAAGCATACATACAATCATACTTGTATATCATTAGCCATTTCATTAGCTATTCACTATCAAGTATTTACATCCCATTCATTGAACATGTCATAAGACATCCATATCAAAAGAAGCCAAGTCCCTATACATGCTATACACGAAAAGAAACGTCTAACTATACCGATAGGATTCCTCGATAGTGTGATCGGATCTCCGACGTTTCCTTTGATCCCCGAGTGGCTTGGCAAGAACTATAAGAAGACAGAAATAAAGAGGGTAAGCACTAGGCTTAGTAAGTTTACAAGCAAATAAATTACAACATTCATCATATGGGATAAGTATGCAAACTATCAATTAGCATTATAAGCTTTCTTTACATCTCATTTTCTGCCTTCTTCTTCTTCACTTACCTTCTTTCTTACCTGACCTTTCATTATTCATGATTACAATCTACCTTTCCTTTGCTGATAATTCACTATACATTTACTTGAATAATGGCCCATTGAACCACTCGGAATACTAAGGATACTAGGGTCGTTCCTGTCTAACAATATCCTGCCAATGCCATGTCTTTGACATGGACTTACATGAATTATTCCTGTCTCCAATGCCATATATCTAATATGGGCTTACATGGCTCATTCCTGTCTCCAAAGCCATATATCTGATATGGACTTACATGGCTCATTTCTGTCATGTCCTGTCCCGTCGACCCCTAATGTCATGACATTTCGTATCCTAACATTCCTAAGGTTCAATCGAGATTTTCTACTGCTTTTCTCTGTCATACCACTTTATATTCAACTTGATTATTTTCATAAAATGAATATATAAATGCTGGAAAATGACAATAGTAATGTAAAATAACAGAATATTGCATTTATTTACCGTAAACTTACCTCGATGCCAAATGTGACTAAACTTTACAATTTAGTCCTTTACTTTTTCTTTTCCCTGATCTGCTCCCAAATTTCGTTCTTCTTGATCTATAATAGCAAATTTAACTTATTTAATATCAACATTTATTAAAACGGCCCTTTACTCAAACTTTGGCAAAGTTACATTTTTGCCCCTAAACTTTTGCATATTTACACTTTTGCCCCAAGACTCGGAAATCAAAACTTATCACAAATTCTTGTATTTCAAGACATGCTGATCATTTATTTACCAACATCATCTTCAAATTCCTACTATAACATACACTTATGTACAATAGGTATTTTTACCAATTAAGCCCTTTTACTCGTTTTTACCTAAAACCGAGTAGCTCAAGTTGTCTAGCATAATTTAAAACCTCATATTCTATCATAAAACATCAAAATACACAAATTTCACCTATGGGTATTTTTCCAAATACGAACCCTAACTTAAAATATTGCTAACATAAGCTTTATCAAGCTACCGGGACTACGAAAACGTAAAGAACATTAAAAACGGGGCTTGGAATCACTTACTATGGAGCTTGGAAGCTTGAAACAAACCCTAGCTATGGAGAACCCTTGAAATTTCGTGTTAATGAAGAAGATGATCAATTTTGTGTTACTTTTCCCTTTTTATTTCATGTTAATATCCAAATGACCAAAATGCCCCTCCATGAACTTAAAATTGGCCAAATTACTATTTAAGACCTCCCAATTAATATTTCAAAATAGTTTCATACTAGAAACTTCTAGAATGCAAGTTTTGCAACTTATTCGATTTAGTCCCTAATTTTAAATTAAGCACTTTACGTATAGAATTTCTTCAAGAAATTTTCACACCATCATGCAATCATAATATAGACCTCAAAATAATTATAAAATAATTATTTCTATCTCGGATTTGTGGTTACGAAACCACTATTCCGATTAGGCCCTATTTTGGGATGTTACACTCATCACGGCCGACCTTTATGGTTACAAGTTCAAACCTTTCACAACGGTTTGAACCCATCGACGAGACAAATGATCGACGCAGCCGCAGGAGGAACAATCAATAACAAAACACCAGAAGCAGCTTATGAATTTATTGAAGAGATGTTACTGAATAATTATCAGTGGCAAGTCATAAGGACAAAGCTGACGAAAGCTGCAGGAGTTTATAATATTGATGCTGTCGCTATGCTTTCCAACCAAGTAGAACTTTTAAATAAAAAGTTTGATCATTTTGTTGGTTCTACGCAGGCACAAGCAGTAATGCAGTGCGACACAACTCAGGCAAATATGTTCACTCCAGACTACTCAGCTTCTGCCAATGGCACAAAAATCAAGCAGGCTAATTATATGGGTAACAATTTTAGATCTCAAAATAATCCATATAGTAACACATATAATGCAGGTTGGCGAAACCATCCCAATTTTTCTTGGGGAGGCCAAGGGAATCAAAGACAACAACCCCCTCAGGGATTTCAGCAGCCACCGCTGCAACAGGAGAAAAAGCCCAACCTTGAAGAGATGTTTACCAAATTCATGGCCATGTCAGAGACCCGCTTTCAGAACACTAAAATGGCATTAAAGAACCAGCAAGCATCAATCAAAGGCCTTGAGAATCAAATCGGTCAACTTGCCAAGTTAATATTAGAAAGACCGCAAGGTGGACTTCCAAGCAACACTAAGACCAATCCTAAAGAGCAACTTCATACCATAAATACAACAGATGAGGAGGCATTAACCAAAGACGACCCAAAGTTAGGTGAGGAACCTAAGGTGAGTAAAGGTAAGGTAGAGGCAAGCAACAATAAGCCAGACATCAACGAACACAAGCCTCATATACCATACCCAAGAGCGCTACAGAAAGACCGCACAGATGAACAATTTGGTAAGTTTCTTAAACTCTTAAAAAATTTACACATTAACTTACCATTTGTTGAAGCAATTTTGCAGATGCCAGACGTGGTTAAATTCTTAAAAGAACTCTTGACAAACAAGCGGAAGCTAGAGGAGAAATCTCATGTGGAACTAAATACAGTCTGCTAAGCTATTCTACAAAATAGACTACCGACCAAACTAAAAGATCCAGGGAGTTTTACTATCCCTTATTTACTTGGTAGCTTAGAGGAAAAAAATGTTTTAGCTGATTTAGGGGCAAGCATAAACGTCATGCCTTATAACCTGTTTAAACAACTAGGTCTTGGAACCCCAAAGAAAACTAAGATGAGCATTCAACTAGCTGATAAAACTATTAGGGCACCTAAGGGAATAATTGAAGATGTGCTTGTCAAAATTGATAAATTTATATTCCTAGTTGACTTTGTTGTTTTAGACATTGACGAGGCTAGCAATGTACCCTTAATTTTAGGGCGACCCTTTTTAGCAACTGCTAGAACAAAGATTGATTTAGAAATAGGTGAACTCAAATTACGAGTAGGTGATGATACAGTCACCATACGAGCTCACAACTCAGTTAAAACTACAGACAAAAATAGAGATTTGAGTCCCTGTAAAAACACTGAACTCATCACACAAATGCCTGTGCAGGACGCACTTCATATAAAGACAACACAAACACTGGCAAATTTACCTACAGGAGATGAACCAGAAAAGCGAGTGCTCCAGATCAAGGAACTAGATGAGTGGCTGAACTTTCACGAAAAGCCCAAAATATGCCACACCAAAATGGAGCATCACCAAGACGACTCTTAAGGACAACCAGATCAACTCAAAGTGGGAGATAAGGTAATTTTAGGGGAAGACGATCCTCGAATCTTGATTTCAAAAGAGCATACAAGTGATACACCTTACTTCACGATAATGAAAATCTTCCCCTATGGCACAGTAGAGATAAAACATGAGTCACTCAGCACTTTCAAGGTAAACCACACTCGACTCAATTCTTACATTGAAAATAAAGTTTTGAACAGGATAGAGGAGTATCAACTCTTCAAACCATTGTGACCGACCAAGCTTGAGCATAGTCGAGCTTAGACTCTAAATAAGTACTTCTCGAGAGGCAACCCGAGCACTAACTTAGTAATTTTTCATCTATTTTATTTTTAGTATTTTTCATGCATCACACTAACCCTTTTTAATGCAGAGATTTAGGACCACACGGCCAGTCCCACGGGCGTGTCCCAGGCCGTGTGAACCCTTTAAACAGAGACACGGTCATGTACTGAGGCCGTGTATAAACAGAGTAAAAATGATCCCAAAACATGGGCCACCGATAAAACCCCACGGCCGTGCGACATGGCCGTGGCAACCTTCCGACTTCAACACGGGCTACCTACAATACCCCACTGCCGTGCGATATGGCAGTGGCAACCCTGCAGTATCAACACAGGCTTGCACAAATCCCCACGTCCGTGTCCTTAGCCCGTGGAAGACACTGCCAAATTTCACACGCTCGTGGCACATATCACACGACCGTGTGAAACACGAACACGATCGCACACGACCGTGGAGACCATCACACGACCGTGTAAGTAACGAAGACCCGATCTCCCACGGCCGTGTGAACCAACCACACGGCCGTGCACTTCGAACCAGGTGCGCCAAAACCACTAGATTTTAAAAGACACGGGCCAAACACGACTCACACGGGCGTGTGACATGCCCGTGTGACCCAAAAACTATAAATAGGCTGCCACTATTCACTTTCTTTTTCACTCCAAACCCTAGAAAACACCCTCCCCAACCTCCATTAGCACCGCCACAGTCCTCAAAACATCACCACCTTCAATTTCAGCCTACCCACACCCGTGCAACTCTAACCCACGATCGTGCAACATCACTTTTGGTTCTATTCTCTCAATTTTTCTCTTTTATTTATTTATATTTCATGTTTATTATCTATATATTTAATGTTGCTCTCTTCTAGATGTTTAATCAAGCATGGAATTAGAAAAATTAGGATGAATACTCTAGAATTAAATAAAACACATCAGGATTGCATGCCACTTATTTTTATTTTTTGCTTGCCACTTAGAATTCCTTTTCATTGCCATTTAAACCCATATTTGCATACATTTATTATATATACACACCCGTACTTCTTACTTTTGTTACAAGTTCTAACATGATTAGATTCTACTATTTAGGTTAATCCCCATTTTTACATTGTCATTTTATTCTTCATTTCTTATTCTCTATCTAGTTTAATTTTTTAGGACTAATGCTTATGTTATTTTATTTTAGATACCATGTCATCTTCATGCACTAGAAAGGCTACCGTCCCTGCCTCTAAGAAAAGGAAAGGGCCAGGGAGCACTTCATCGAGGCCGACCTCTGAGGTCCGACACCCATTCATCACATTTTCTCAAGCCTTGCAGGAGGAACACTATCAACTCCTCCGAGCCCACCCTATATCCACGGGCCGTTGCATAGACTGGGACGCCCTCGTGCAGATACAGTTAGTAGATGACGTCCGGGCCTTACTAATGACAGAGCCATGGGAGCAGTTCCTCCAGATCATAGAGCCGACGTATTTAGAACTCACCCTCGAGTTCTGCTCCATATTTCACCTATAGATCGTGATGAATAGATTTGACGATCCAGGGACGGTCCAGTTCCGTTTGGGAGGACTAGTGCGACACCTCAGCGTGCTAGAGTTTGGCATTGCACTCGGGCTCTACACCGAGTAGTTTATGGCGGACGAGGACTTCCCTTAACCTTTCTCACCGCATCCACGTCAGGCCCGTCGACTGCTGGTACGAGATGCCCCTGGACAACAAGTTTATAACCCCAGCGTCAGCAAAGCGACCGCCCTCGTCCCCTTTCTAAGGTATATCCATGCTCTCCTCGCTCACACTCTTACAGGTCGACGAGAGAGTACAGGCGTCGTCAACACACACGACGTTTACTTCCTCTGGTGCATAGCAAACGGACATGTCATTGACCTCACATTCTTCATCGCACACGCCATGCAACACCAGACTGAGAGGCACCGCCGAGGCATTCTATCCATGGGGCTATACATCACGGGTCTGGCTCGTCACTTCAGGCTCCTCAACATCGTAGCCAAGACATCCTCCTACACGATGATCGGTCAGATGTCTCCCCAAAGCATCGCGACGATGTTATACATGAGGATGATCGAGCGGAGGCCAGGAGGTACCCCCTTCAGTTCCGACTCGTCCAGGAGGGAGAGGACCCAGAAGACATCGCTGATGATGTCCCACCACCACCACAAGCAGAGGACGCACCCACAGAGCCACCACGCCCTAGACGACCCACCCAGGCGGCAGCCAGACATGCTGACATATCTGAGCGCCTAGATAGTTTTGAGCAGCAGTGCTTCCAGCGCCTTAATTATATCGACGCCACCTTAGCTCAGATATGCCAGCACCTGAGCATCACACCACCGCCGCACGATCCATCAGAGGATTAGACTTCTCTAGTCCTCTTAACTTTATTTTTTATTGTTTATCTTATTTTTATTTTACTTTATTCTAACTTTTGAACACTAATCTTTATTTTTCCCTTTTCTTCTAACTTTATTTTCCTTTTTACATTTTATTTTATTTTCTTTCATTTCCTTTATTTGACTATTAGTATTTTTCGTATTTTATTTTGTTTTAATTATTTTTCCTAACGGCCTCACCCTAACAAGTAATTTTCATTGCCCCAAATTCCCGACGACTAATCAATTCCTTCACAGTTTCAAAGGAGCTTTACAGCTCAAATCTCTACGAAAAGAGGAACACCGTGCCACAACTGGCCGCTCTTCCAAGTCCAATTTGTAACACCCTATACCCCCGTCTATCGCCGGAGTAGGGTTTCGAGGTATTACATAACAAAACACAACTTACTGAGGTTCTTAGGCTATGTTTGACATAAAAATCATTTGTGCTTCAATTTTCATAACAGAATAACCTAACTTTCTAAGTGACTCGACTAATGCAACCATGTCTCATTATTCTATTAAAGAAGCACTATCAAATTTCAAAATGACTACTTACCGAAATGTATAATCGAATTTCTTAAATAATAAAGCAAACCATGATCACAACATAAAACACATTTACTACTATTGAAAGCTTAAGCTACATCATTCAACTAAACATGAATATTATACTTCCTTTACTCACTTCACCATTTACTTATGCATCAAAGTGACCAACCACATAAAATTCATCAAAACATAGACTCAAATTCAGAGATTAAACAAGCCATTTTCGCATGGCTAGGGTAATTACAACACAAAATATAATTCGGTTTAACAAAAGGAGATTAGCCTATACATGCCATTGTTCTAAAAATAACTATCGAATGTACCAAAATAACGACGATAGTGTAGGTGATTAAAGCTTCAATCCCCGAGTTCGTAGCTTCAAAAGGAGATCTATAAAATAGAGGAACAAAGTAAACAGAGTAAGCATTTATATGCTTAGTAAGTTTTAAGCCATGTAAATAGGTAAACATTTCAAGTATAAAAATAGCCATTCGCAATTTCATTTAAATTTTCTTTTGGGTATATCACCCCCTTAGCCGAATATATATACACCTTCTTATAATACTCAATAAGCAGCTAAACTTTCACTTGAAAGTGAGCACATATAACAAAGGCATATTACACAATTTCACATAACTTTTCACATTGACCAATTGTACTATAACCATATTATTAGTCACATTCCATACTCACATATGCAATCGTATACTGACCTTATGGTTTGGTCCAAACCAAGCTTGCATATAGGCTTAGGGTACATACCTTGTATAGCTTAACGCTTTAAGCGCATTCATTAGCAATCGTTACTACGAAGCCTTTTAATTTTAGACTTTACTCGCATCATCATCGAGACCTTTAGCTCGGATAAAACTCCACACAAAGCCAGCGGATCATAATCCAGATATAATCTTTGCACATAGCCATCGGGCCTTTGCCCGGACGTAATCTCCACATATAGTCGTCGAGTATTTAAGCCCAGATGTAATCTCCACATATAGTCATCGGGTATTTAAGCCCGGATATAATCTCCACATATAGTCATCGAGTATTTAAGCCCGGATATAATCTCCACATATAGTCATCGGGTATTTAAGCCCGGATTCGCATCACTGAGTCTCATACATATTTATTCACATATTACCCGATTTCACATAGCACAAAACACAATTGCAATTCAATCAATTCATTCACATACCAACATATAACATGCCCCTTGACTTTATGTCATAAATGTCATGCAAAACTCATACATGTATACTCCATTTACTAGACTTTCGGCTCAACAAGCGAACATACATGAGCAATACATTTCAAACCCCTATCTCAATTTCTTTCTCTATTAGCCATTCGGCTACATAACATGTCTAAGGTTTCTTTCTCAATAACCTTATTATGGTAGGGACAATGGGACATCATTCATTTATCATACAAGTATATCATGGCATTTAAAATTAAATACCAAATTCAATTACTCAAAACTTACCTTGAACTTTCCCGAGCAACTATGAGTTAGCTATTCGACCACTTTAGCCTTCCCTTTATCCGAACTTGTCCCTCTATGCTCTTGAGCTAAATAAAATATTTAATTTTATTAATCCTTATTCAAACATCTCAATTGATCAGTTTCACTTAAAATCAAATAAGAAACTCATATACTTCTCATAGCAAACACACACATTCGGCCAATCACATATATATCACAAGTCACTACAAGCTGACTCCCTGAGCAACATTCACTAATTTATTCATAACTGGAGCTACAAAACTCCAAATCATGTTCTGTAAATTTTTCCTGAAACTAGACTCTTGTACCTTTCTACCATAAAATTTCCAGAATTTTTTAATTGACCAATTAATACAGTTTAATCCTTAAATTTACCCCTGATTCACTGTCGGACAGTTCCAACCCTTCTGTACTAAAGTTCAATTATCTCTTAGTTCAGGTCTCGGAAAATTTTATTGTATACCTTTATTGAAAATAGACTCATTAAGGATTCTAAGCATATAAATTACATCTTATGGATATTTTTCTAAAATTTATAATAATTTTCTAAAAATAGAACAGAGGATTTCGGAGTCAATCTGACACTGTCTCACACTACTTTAAATATCTCTTTATCGGCAATTCCTTTGCTTATAAGGTTTCTTTTATAAGAAACTAGACTCATTAAGATTTAATTACATAATTTATTCAGCCTCTAATTCAGCTCCCACAATTTATAGTGATTTTTCTAAAACACGTTACTGCCGCTGTACCCAGCAGATTTATACAATTTCACTCTTTAAAGTTCTTATTCACATATTTCGTGCCTAAATTTCCTCAAGGACCGAATACCACCCAAAACCTCTATTTCTCATGCCCAAATTACAAACAAATAATTTCACTCACACACTCTTAATTGAATTTCAATTAACTACACATTTAAACAATTTTCCTTTAGCCATTTTCACATTCGGCAAGTATATAAACTCATACTAGCAATTTAATTATAGAACTCCACAATTAACACAAGTTTCATACTTCACTCTAATTGCCGAATTCAACTTACTCTTTTTAGTCATCTATAACCATAATTCATTATTCAATTATCAAGGTTCATTCGGCTATCACAAGGACACATATAAAATTTAGCTAACAATAGAACCAATCTAGCATAATTGGCCGAAAGTCCCCATAAAAACAAAATCATTCATCCAAATTCAAGGATTTATACAATCACAACTAAATTCATTCGATTTCCACCTAATTCCATCTATTCAAAGATCAATTTAACCAATTAAGCAAGCACTACAAATGTTGAGCACTACTTCACCATTTAACTACAATTGCCGAAAGGACTAATTCTCCTCTTAGCTAATTTAAATCACACAAAGCATAATTTTTCACAATTAAGTTTACAACTCACAATTTCATTGATTTTAATATCTAAATATTTATCTAACACTCATTCCTCAATTTCAAACACCAAACTTCAAAAATTCATTTCGTACTACCTTGACCGAATGCTTCATGTGTTTCAATAAGCAACAATTTATTCATCTCTTAATTCAAGTCTTCATTCAGCATTCATTCTAACATATACTAACATTTACAAATATAATCTCCAAAATTAATCACAACCTCCCCTTACTCCAAAATAGCCGAATGAAGTTTCACTCCCTTTTTGCCACTTATAGCAAATTTAACTACCTCCTACTCTTATTTATCAAGTTATAACATCACATTTCGAAATTCATCATTTTTCCATCAAAATTTCCAATTTGTGACCTCTCCTCCAAAACCGAGTATGAAACCACCACCAAAACAAGGAATGCATTTTTGGAGAATTAAGGTAGAATTACTTGAAACTCATGAACAACAAAACTCAATCAACTTGACCATTTAAGGCCATGACCGAATGTATATTTCATGAAGAAAATAAAAAATTCATGTGTGGTTTCAATCCATAGCTTTAAGAGGAACTTAATTTCACCAAAATTACAACAAAATTCACATGGAAACATACCTTAATCAAGCCTAAAATGACTGAATGCCTAGCTTGAATCCTCTCCTTTCTTTGTCTTAGTTTCGGCAATGGAGGAAGAACAAATGAATAACTTTGTTTTTATCACCACTTCTATTAATTAATTAATCTTTTATTTTATGATAACTAAATAATAATTTCTTTTATTATTAATATATAACTAAATAACAATTCATAAAATGCCAAAACCTCATCATTACCATCCACTATCATAAAAGTGGGCAATTTGACATGCAAATCCATTTTTTTCTCATGCATGCATTAATAGGTCATCACACATTGTCTAGCACATTTTCAAAGTTCATAATTTAGCCCTTTTAGGTGCAATTCATAATTATAATACTAAATTGAAGCACCTAAGATGTCACAGATGAATTGACACATACAATAGGCATCAAAATAAATATTAAATTATTTTTGTGCCTCAGTTTTGTGGTCCCGAAACCACATTCCGACTAGGGTCGATTTAAGGCTGTCACACAATCTCTGTCTTTCAAATTCATCTGAATTTTAGGGAGTTTCATACCCTTCCTTTCCTTATGATCTAATGCTTATATTGCTACTAATGTTATCTTTGTACATTGAGGGAAATGTACATCTTAAGTGTGGGGGGAAACTTACTATCAGACATTACATTTTACTTGAAATCCCTGAAATTTTTCTAACTGGTTGCATTGTTCTCAATAGCATCTTCTTCAGTCTCCTATTAGGAATTAATTCTGATTGATTTATGACTTTTATTGATATGTTGAAAACAAAGACATAGGTGCTTGTACTTTGAATATTCAAACTCTAAATTAGGGAATCAAGCATGATAAGGTGAAATTTTTTAGAGCTACAATTTTTGCATAAGTTTTTTTCCCTAATTCTAAATGTTATCTTGAGATTTGAAATTCACAGGATTGACATCAAAAGCCATAATTTTGGTGAGATTTTTGAGCCTTTTGAGCATACATTCTTTCGTGCTCACTTTTATTATTGCTTTGAGTGAGTCAATACTGATTTGTTATTCTAGAACTTGCTTTGATTATACATGTCGAGACCACATCATTGATTTGATATACCGAAATGATAAAGGTACCTAGGTTTTAACCCACTTACTCCACAAAAGCCTACCTCCATAAATTAACCCCTAGTAAACCCCATTTGTAACACCCCTATCCCATAACCGTCGCCAGAATAGGTAAGGGGCATTACCGGACTTGTAACATATATCGGAGCAGTAAAATTTTAAACTTTTTAATCAAGATCCAACAAGTATCATCAATCATCAGAGCATGCTTCAATTGATTATAAAATGATGCATATAACTATTGGAAATCTAATTGGGAACATGCTAAAAGATAGGGAAAATTTGCGAAATTTTTAAGTTAGGGACACACGGCCGTGCCCTTTGCCCGTGTTCTTCTCACACGGCCATGTCCCTCCAGACACGCCCAAACCTTTCAGCCCGTGGTCGAAACTGTCAAATATCACACGGCTGCTAGACACGCCCGTGTACAAAACAGGGCAGACCGTGTGACTATATTGCCAAATTTCACACGGCTACAAGTTACCAGACACGCCCGTATGTCTAGGCTGTGTACCAAAACTGACCAAAACATCAAGGTGCAGGGGACACACGGTCGAAGCACACGCCCGTGTTCCCTGGCCGTGTGGCACGTTATAGGCTCGGTTTAAGCCAAATTGCCACCCAAAAATAAACCAATTCAAGCATATAATTGACCAAAATCATCATAAATCTTGCACTCACTAAGCATAACAATGCACATATCTTGTACATATAACATAGTAAACATATTAACTATGCAAGCTTATAGTCTCATCAAAATCACATATCTTTCCATAAGCACATATAGCCAAAGAACAACTCAAATACTTGATTATATACATATATGACCCAAGCCATATCTCATAGCTTGATCATTTACCAAATTATATCATGCTCACAAAATATCTAGCCTATACATGCCATGACCATTTCATTTGCAAAAGGTTTAAAAATACCAAAGCTTAATAGATAGTGTGATGGTCATCTCCGACACGTCCGATTATCGAGCTAGCTTCCGAATCTAAAACAAGGGAAAAGTAAACGAAGTAAGCTTTGAAAGCTTAGTAAGTCCATATAACATGAAATGAAACTTACCATTTCAATGAGGTATCCATAAATAAGGCCATTACAAACATATGATCTTATAGCCTATTGCACAAGCTCACACTTATTAGTTCATGTAGTTTCATAACATATCATATATAAAAGCTTATCAAATACTTCATTTCATGTAACATATACAAATCTTGTAAATCATATGGCATAATATGCCTTCATTTTGCACTTTCTCATATAACATGTTGATCATGTAACTAGTATCATTCCATTCATACAAATCATATGACATGTATTTCATATACTTCATTATCTCATGTATAGCACATAACTCTTATAACATGTACCTTATACCATTCATGTATTCACATAACATCTTTCTCATATATTCAAATATCAATTAACCTTTCCTGTAACATGTATCGATATTGCCCGTTGAACCTATAAGAACATCGAAAGATACTCGGGTGATACACACACAGTGTATATATATATAACCTGTAATCCGTCAATGTGTCATATATGCTTTTTCGAGCCTGTACGGTAAGCCCGGAGGCTGAACATATAATCTTGAAAGATAATCGGTAAGCCCGTAGGCTGAACATGTAATCCCGAAGGATAAACCTGTAGCTCATGAGCACATGGTGAGTCCGCAATAAATGCGGGAGCTCGAACCACCCTGTAGCCCTAGTGACATGTCACTCGTATCCTATCGACTTCTACGGTTCTAACGGGGCTCACTATTCAATTTATCACTTGTAACAATTTAATATTTCTATTTCAATCTCATATATACTCGTTCCATTAGGCTATTTAATCATCTAGCATTTCATATTTTCAAATAACAATACGTATGAACATATATAAATACATTAAATTTGTTATACGAACTTACCTCGTAATCTCGTATCTACTCGTCTATTTTCTGTTTTCCCCGATCAAGTTCTGGGATTCGTTCGTCTTTATCTCAATTTAGCAAAATAGTAGCCGAATGTTTGAAGGCTTTAAAACCCTTGTTTTGTTTAAAGAATCGGTGGAAGAGAAGAAATATGAAGCCATTTTTCTTGTTTTATTTAATTAAAACATATTATAAAGCCATTTGACCATTTTACCCTTTGTAAAATTATTATAAAACCTTATAAAATATGGACATAATGGTCCATCACCAACCACTCCAAATAAAAATGGCATAATTGCCATGCAAGTAGCTCCTTTTATAAAGCCATGCTCAAATAAGCCTTTATAAAATAGAACTCTAATTTATCACTTTACGCGATTTAATCCTTTTTATGAAATTAACTAGTCAAACAATAAAATTTCTAAACGAAACTTTCACACGGTAATTCTATCATGCTGTAAAACATATTAAAGCCATAAAATTAATAATTCAACTTGGTTAAGTGGTCCCGAAACCACTCGTTCCGACTAGGGTATAAAGTGGGCTGTTACAACTCCCCCCTTTAGGAATTTTCATCCGGAAAATCTTACCAATAAACAGATTTGGGTATTGTTTTCGCATAGTTTCCTCGAGTTCCCACGTAGCTTCCTCTATTCCGTGCTTACACCAGAGAACTTTTACAAGTACTATACGCTTATTTCTCAATTCTTTGATTTCCCGAGCCAGAATTCTAATCGGTTCTTCGCTGTACGATAGATCAGACTGTATTTCCACATCTATGGGAGAAATGACATGAGACGGATCAGATCGGTATCGTCGAAGCATTGAAACGTGAAATACGTCGTGAATCTTTTCAAGCTCAAACGGTAACAATAATCGGTAAGCTACAGGTCCAATTCGTTCCACAATTTCATACGGCCCGATAAAACGAGGACTTAGCTTCCCTTTTCTACCAAAACGAAGAATTTTCTTCCACGGTGATACTTTCAGAAATACTCTGTCTCCGACCCGAAACTCTATTTCTTTCCGTTTCAAATCTGCGTATGATTTCTGTCTATCTGAAGCTACTTTTAAATTATCGCGTATCACTTTTACTTTTTCTTCCGTATCTCGGATTAGATCAACCCCGTGTAACTTTCTCTCACTCAATTCCGTCTAGTATAGCAGTGTTCGACATTTACGACCATATAATGCTTCATATGGAGCCATCTTTAAACTCGACTGAAAACTGTTATTGTATGCAAACTCTATCAGAGGTAAGTATTTCTCCCAATTACTTTCGAATTCAAGAATACAACACCGTAACATGTCTTCCAGAATCTGAATAACTCTTTCAGACTGACCGTCGGTCTGGGGATGAAATGCTGTACTGAAACTCAATTTCGTTCCCAAAGCCTCTTGAAACTTCTTCAAGAATCTCGAGGTAAACCTCAGATCTCTATCAGACACAATGGATAACGGTATACCATGTAATCGCACAATTTCAGATACATATAGTTCCGCTAATTTATCCAGAGAATAATCAGTATGTACCGGTATAAAATGTATAGATTTCGTCAATCTGTCAACGATAACCCAAATTGCATTTTTCTTCTTCAGAGTCAGAGGTAGTCCAGATACAAAATCCATAGTGACTCTGTCCCATTTCCATTCCGGAATCATAATAGGCTGTAATAAACCTGACGGTACCTGATGTTCAGCTTTAACTTGCTGACAGATCAAACATTTCGATACGAATTTTGATATGTCACGTTTCATTCCTGACCACCAGTATTGCTATTTCAAATCGTTATACATCTTAGTGCTACCCGGATGAGCTAAAAATTGACTGTCATGTGCCTCGTGTAGAACTTTCTGAATGAGTTCACTATTTTTCGGTATGCAAATTCTATTTCGAAACATTAAACAATCATCGTTCCTTATAGAAAAGTCAGAATCAAAATTAGACTCACAGTAAAGTCGTTTAGCTTGCAGATCGGGATCAGTCCCTTGAGCTTCAAAAATTTGCTGCAGAATCAACGGTTTAGCCTTTAGCTCAGCTAAAACAGATCCATCATCATATAAAGTCATTTGAGCATTCAAAGCTCGCAGAGTAAACAGAGACTTTCGACTTAGTGCATCAGCTACAACATTAGCTTTCCCTGGATGATAATCAATTACAAATTCATAGTATTTTAGTAGTTCGAGCCATCTCCACTGTCGCATATTTAAATCTTTCTGTGACATCAGATACTTCAGACTTTTATGATCGGTAAAAATAATACATTTCTCACCATATAAGTAATGCCGCCAAATCTTTAATGCAAATACTATAGCATCTAACTCAAGATCATGCGTCGGGTAATTCTTCTAATGCGGCTTTAACTGTCGGGAGGCATAAGCTATGACTTTCCCGTCTTGCATCAATACACAGCCTAGTCCGATAATAGATGCATCACTGTATATAACAAATTCTTTCCCCGATTCGGGTTGAACTAAAATCGGAGTTTCTGTTAACAGGGCTTTCAACTGTTCGAAACTCTGCTGACATTTATCAGTCCACTCGAATTTCACATCTTTCTGCAACAATCGAGTCAACGGCACTGTAATCATCGAGAATCCTTTAACAAATCTTCGGTAATATCCCGCTAATCCCAGAAAACTTCTAATCTCAGATACATTTCTTGGGGGTTTCCAATCTATGATAGCGGATATTTTACTTGGATCTACTCTGATGCCTTCCGCAGAAACAATATGACCCAAAAATCGAACTTCTCGAAGCCAAAATTCACATTTGCTGAATTTGGCAAACAACTGCTTATCTCTCAGAATTTGCAACACAATTCTCAGATGCTCAGTATGCTCTACCTCATCACGTGAATAGATCAGAATGTCATCAATGAACACGACAACGAATCTATCTAAATACGGTTTGAATACACGGTTCATCAAGTCCATGAACACTGCAAGTGCATTTGTCAACCCGAAAGGCATGACCAGAAACTCATAATGTCCGTATCGTGTTCTGAAAGCAGTTTTCGGTATATCTAAATCTTTAACTCGCAACTGGTAATAACCCAATCTCAAATCAATCTTTGAAAATACAGTAGCTCCTTTTAACTGATCGAATAAATCATCAATCCGCGGAAGAGGGTATTTATTCTTCACTGTTACCTTGTTCAACTGTCGGTAATCAATACACATTCTCATCGTTCCATCTTTCTTTTTCACAAATCACACGGGAGCACCCAAGGTGAAAAGCTCGTCTCGCGAAACCTCTATCCGTCAATTCTTGTAACTGTGCTTTCAACTCTTTTAATTCTGTCGGTGCCATTCTGTATGGAGCTATCGATATCAGAGTAGTGCCCGGTAACAATTCAATACCAAATTCAACTTCTCTAATTGGCGGTAAACCCGGTAATTCTTCCAGAAAAACATCTGAAAACTCACAAACAACTGGTACAGACTCAATTTTTAATTCTGTCTTGCTAGAATTCATCACAAACGCTAAATACGCATCATAGCCTTTTCTGACATACTTCTGAGCCCTCATGGCAGAAATCACTATCGGTAATTCATTCGAATCATTTGATTCAATCCGAAGAATCTCACCATTCTGACATTTCAATTCTATACTCTTACTTCGACAATTCAGAATAGCCTCATGCGCATTTAGCCAGTCCATGCCCAGTATTACATCGAATTCGTCAAAAAGGGAGGAGCATCAGATCAGCCAGAAAATAATATCCCCGAGTCATCAACGGACATTTCTTACATATCTTATCAACTAACACAGAGTTTCCTAATGGATTCGATACTTTAACTACATATTCCGTAGACTCAACACTTAAATTCTTTTCATACACTAATTTCATATAGATATATGAATAAGTTGATCCAGGATCTATCAACACAACAATATCAGTGTTATAGAGAGAAAAAGTACCGGTAATAACATCAGGCGACGAGGCTTCCTCACGTGCACGTATTGCATAAGCTCTCGCAGGAGTACGCATCTCAGATATCACATTAGCATCTCTCGCCACATTGCGATTTCCACTTTGGTTCCCAACACTTCGCGACGGTCTACCTCTCGATGCAACATTATTTGTCTTAGTCGACTGTTCTCTATCAGGTACAGATCTTTCAGGACAATCACGCAAGTAATGATCTAACAATCCACATCGAAAACATGCCTCACTCATCAGTCGACACTCTCCAAAATGCCTTCTATTACAATGCTTGCACTCTGATCCGGGAATTCTCACACTACCCGCACTAGCTACAGAAGTCGTCTGAGGTCTCGAATGAGAAGTCTTAACACTTTTCTCTCGGATAGATGTGCCCGTAGAAGCAGCAAGACGAGGATGAAAATCCTTTGATCTTTTGGATCCAGACTGATACGGTTTACCCGTAAACCTTTTTCTAGCTTCTCTGAATTCAGAATCAGTTTTTCTCTTTTCTTTAGCAAGCTCTTCAGGTTTACAAGCTCGATCAACGAGAACTACAAACTCTCTCAGCTCAAGTATTCCGACTAATAGTCGAATTTCTTCATTTAGCCCATCTTCGAACCTTTTGCACATTGTTGCTTCGGTAGAAACACATTCGCGAGCATATTTGCTGAGTCGAACGAACTCTCTCTCGTATTCAGTTACAGACATTCGACCCTGTTTCAGCTCTAAAAACTCTTTTCTTTTCTAATCGATGAATCGTTGACTGATGTATTTCTTTCTGAATTCCGTCAGGAAGAAATCCCAATCGACTCGTTCTTGTGGTACAACCGAGGTCAATGTATTCCACCATTGATATGCTGAATCCCGAAGCAAAGAAATAGCACATCTCAGGCACTCATCAGGAGTACAAGCCAGTTCATTAAAAACTCTGATCGTATTCTCAAGCCAAAATTCAGCCCTCTCAGTATCATCACTTGCTGAAGCTCGGAATTCCTCAGCACCATACTTCCGTATCTTATCGACAGGAGGTCTGTTCAATCTCAGAGGATCCACAACTCGTACATTATTAGGGTTAGGTTGTGGGACGGGAGGGGGTGGAGGTTGCGGAGCAGCCGGGTTTGCTCACACAAACTCACTAAACCATCCAGACAACATTTGGAAGAAAGCTTGTTTAATTTCTTCCTGATTGGCCACAGTAGGGCCCGATTCAGAAGGCACAGCCCCTTGAGCGGGTGCTGGCGCAATACTTTCAACATCATCAGCTAAAGCTCGATTCGGATCCATTACTATATAAAACAGATTTCAAAGGATGTCAGGAGATATCACACTATCACATTTCATGTACATGGCATGTATAGCTAGACTAATACTCACTACGGTAGTCCTAGAATTGACTAAACCGTAGCTCTGATACCAGCTAAATATAACACCCCTATCCCGTAACCGTCGCCGGAATAGGTAAGGGGCATTACCAGACTTGTAACATATATCGGAGCAGTAAAATTTTAAACTTTTTAATCAAGATCCAACACGTATCATCAATCATCAGAGCATGCTTTAATTGATTATAAAATGATGCATATAACTATTGGAAATCTAATTGGAAACATGCTAAAAGATAGGGAAAATTTACGAAATTTTTAAGTTAGGGACACACGGCCGTGCCCCTTGCCCGTGTTCTTCTCACACGGCCGTGTCCCTCCAGACACGCCCAAACCTTTCAGCCCGTGGTCGAAACTGTCAAATATCACACGGCTGCCAGACACGCCCGTGTACAAAACAGAGCAGACCATGTGACTATACTGCCAAATTTCACACGGCTACAAGTTACCAGACACGCCCGTGTGTCTAGGCCGTGTACAAAAACTGACCGAAACATCAAGGTGCAGGGGACACACGGTCGAAGCGCACGCCCGTGTTCCCTGGCCGTGTGGCACGTTGTAGGCTCGGTTTAAGCCAAATTGCCACCCAAAAACAAACCAATTCAAGCATATAATTGACCAAAATCATCATAAATCTTGCACTCACTAAGCATAACAATGCACATATCTTGTATATATAACATAGTAAACATATTAACTATGCAAGCTTATAGTCTCATCAAAATCACATATCTTTCCATAAGCACATATAGCCAAAGAACAACTCAAATACTTGATTATATACATATATGACCCAAGCCACATCTCATAGCTTGATCATTTACCAAATGATATCATGCTCACAAAATATCTAGCCTATACATGTCATGACCATTTCATTTACAAAAGGTTTAAAAGTACCAAAGCTTAATAGATAGTGTGATGGTGATCTCCGACACGTCTGATTATCGAGCTAGCTTTCGAATCTAAAACAAGGGAAAAGTAAACGAAGTAAGCTTTGAAAGCTTAGTAAGTCCATATAACATGAAATGAAACTTACCATTTCAATGAGGTATCCATAAATAAGGCCATTACAAACATATGATCTTATAGCCTATTGCACAAGCTCACACTCATTAGTTCATGTAGTTTCATAACATATCATATATAAAAGCTTATCAAATACTTCATTTCATGTAACATATACAAATCTTGTAAATCATATGGCATAATATGCCTTCATTTTGCACTTTCTCATATAACATGTTGATCATGTAACTAGTATCATTCCATTCATACAAATCATATGACATGTATTTCATATACTTCATTATCTCATGTATAGCACATAACTTTTATAACATGTACCATATACCATTCATGTATTCACATAACATCTTTCCCATATATTCAAATATCAATTAACCTTTCCTGTAACATGTATCGGTATTGCCCGTTGAACCTATAAGAACATCGAAAGATACTCGGGTGATACACGCACAGTGTATATATATAACCTGTAATCCGTCAATGCGTCATATATGCTCTTTCGAGCCTGTACGGTAAGCCCGGAGGCTGAACATATAATCCCGAAGGATAATTGATAAGCCCGTAGGCTGAACATGTAATCTCGAAGGATAAACCTGTAGCTCATGAGCACGTGGTGAGTCCGCAACAAATGCTGGAGCTCGAACCACTCTGTAGCCCTAATGACATGTCACTCATATCCTATCGACTTCTACGGTTCTAACAGGGCTCGGTATTCAATTTATCACTTGTAACAATTTAACATTTCTATTTCAATCTCATATATACTCGTTCCATTAGGCTATTTAATCATCTAGCATTTCATATTTTCAAATAACAATACGTATGAACATATATAAATACATTAAATTTGTTATACGAACTTACCTCGTAATCCCGTATCTACTCGTCTATTTTCCGTTTTCCCCGATCAAGTTTCGGGATTCGATCGTCTTTATCTCAATTTAGCAAAATAGTAGCAGAATGTTTGAAGGCTTTAAAACCCTTGTTTTGTTTGAAGAATCGGTGGAAGAGAAGAAATATGAAGCCATTTTTCTTGTTTTATTTAATTAAAACATATTATAAAGCCATTTGACCATTTTACCCTTTATAAAATTATTATAAAACCTTATAAAATATGGACATAATGGTCCATCACCAACCACTCCAAATAAAAATGGCATAATTGCCATGCAAGTAGTTCCTTTTATAAAGCCATGCTCAAATAAGCCATTTATAAAATAGAACTCTAATTTATCGCTTTACGCGATTTAATCCTTTTTATCAAATTAACTAGTCAAACAATAAAATTTCTAAACGAAACTTTCACATGGTAATTCTATCATGCTGTAAAACATATTAAAGCCATAAAATTAATAATTCAACTCGGTTAAGTGGTCCAAAAACCACTCGTTCTGACTAGGGTATAAAGTGGGCTGTTACACCATTGAGCCTAACAAACCTTTTCCTTGACTCACCCTCTAATTATTAACCAATAACCCATTTTTTTTAATTTCATTCAATTATTTTGACCCCTATTTTTGTCGAGATTTGAGTTGAATTATTATTTAGCTTTATTCTCTTTTCCAAATTGTAAAATTGTAAATTCCCAGATTATTGTACTTGAATTGTTCTTAAAAAAAAGAAAAAAAAAGAGAAGTATTAATTCAGTTGTAATATAGTTCAAATAGTTTTTGTATATTTCTATTCTAAGGCTACCAAGGCAGAATTGATATTATCCTAAGGATTAGCTTGGAAAATATGTTCCAGTGATAGAGATTTTTCTAGCTAGATAATTTTTCAATTCGATCTCGATTCTAACCCTCTTTTGCAGCCTGTGACAACACCCTAACCAAGCCCCATTACAACTTTTAAAAGACCTTTTGATCGATGTATCATATCAATCTACAGTGGTGGAGACTTGATTTTCGAGCAAGCCTATGGTAATAACTTTTCAGGTTGACTAGAGAGTACTTAATTTTCGAACCCTAAACACTTCGAGTGGATAGAGTGAATCCTTAGTGAGGATGTCAACTTCTGTTAATTAAGATGGAGAGATAACTACTCAGGAGAAAGAAGAAAACTTATGTTTCAATGATAAAATTCTCAACTTAAAGTAATTGAGTCTTTAATGTTCTCTTGATTGAATTTTCATTGTATGCTTACCTGTGGATTAATTTGAAACATTATTGATAAAGATTGTGAGTTGAGAAGAATGATTCTTAATAAGGGATTGAGATTTTGCTTGAGGACAAGCTAAGGCTTAAGTGTGGGGGTATTTGATGAATGCTAATTTATACATATTTTTACCTCATGTTTAGCCTATATTTCAGATGAATTATTATCAATTTAGTGAGAATTGGTGCTCTTAATCTTTCTTTTTCATATCTTATACCCATGAGAGCATAGGAAAGAGAAAAGAACGAAAAATGGACTAAAAACTGGAGAAAATGGGCCAAAATGTGCAAACGCACGGCCCAAGAAGTTACCACACGGCCGTGGTACACGGCCGTGCCACACAAAGATCACACGGTCCAGCCCCCGACAAGCACGGCCTGGCCACACGGCCATGCCACCCAAGTATTCTAGAACACGGCCTCTTATCGAAATCACATGGGCGTGGCACACGGGCATGTTCAAGTCATGAGGAAGAGGAATTTCACTCGGATTTGGATGCTTAGAGGCTAAGAAAGGCTCCCCAAAGCTCTATATAAAGACCCTAGGAGGCAACTCTAAAGAGGTACTCTTTTCTCTGAGGAAAGAGCGTCATCTTTCTACCAACACGAGGAGTGAAAGCAAGGAATTACTCCAAGGGAAGCCGATTGATTCATCCCAGAAGCCAGAATTCTACATCAAGACAGAGGATCTCCCTAAATTCCTTCAGGGGTTTTTAGGTTCTTTATGTTTTGTTATTTTAATTCTTCTGAGATGTTTTCTTTCTTTATTATAAACTAAACCCCTCAAATACTTGAGGGGGATGAAACCTAAGATGAATCTTGTTATTATTTATTCTTAAGTTATATGATAAATACTTGAGTTGTTTTTAATTATGTGTGCTTAATTCTTGTGTTAATAAGCCTAGGTATTAATTCAAGAAACGGATGTGCTTAAAGCGGAGGAGCAAAAGTCCCTGTGATAAGAGTAGATCTACCATAATTAAGCGGAGTTGCATGCAACCCTAGACATAGGGCGACATAAATCTACCGGATTAGGGTCAAACCTAATATGGGGAACTATAAATCGAATTAATACAACCTAGGGTGTTAATTAATAAAAGAACTTTAGTTAACAACCTAGGCCTAGTTGCTCTTCGCCTTGACGGAGGGTTTAGCATAAATTAGGGATCTCTATGGATCAGGTCAAGTGAATAAATCATCTAGCTCAAGAACCAATAACAAGTCAAGTCTAGGTGGATTCTCCCTTGAGTATTGCTCATATCAATCAGTGTTCTCGAAATTTTTTCCTCAATTTACTTTTTGTGCACTTTTAGTTAGTTTTAGAATTAGTTTCAACCAAACCTCTTTTATTTTTAGGCTAGATAATAGAAAGGAAGTAAGTATTAGTACTTTTAGTTCCCTTGGGTATGATAACTCGGTCTTGCCACTAAACTATACTACTGTTCGATAGGTGCACTTGCCTTTAACATCGTGATATTAGTTAGTTTTGGTGTGATCAATTTTATAAATTTTATTACTTAGTATCACGAGTCGTTATCAATCAACAAACGAACAGTCAATCCAAGCGAGTTATTCAGATACTTGAAGATATGTTGTGATGTTGCATTTTAGTGTTTGAAGGTAGCTGGGAAAAATACTTTCCTTTGATTGAATTTGCTTATAACAACAGTTTTCAATTGAGTATAAAAATGGCACCATACGAGGCTCTATATGGTCGTAAATATCGAACATTGTTATACTGATTGCACTTAGAGAAAATAAGATTCATGGTGTAACACCCCTAACCTGTATCCGTCGACAAAATGGGGTTACGAGGTATTACCAGAATAAACACATCCATACAATCACATAATTGCATTCAATATAAATCATAAGGTTTTGAGCCACACAGCATTTAGGAATCACATTTCAACATTTCAACCAATTTCATAACAAATACAAGTATCATATTTCTATAATAGAACATATGCAATTATTAAACCAAAACTATATTAGCTATTAACTAAAATGTCACCATAACTGAACATACCATTACCGAAACCCATTATAAAAATTCTTAATTTACCAATGTCCCATTTACTATTCCTATGGTCATTTTACATAATTTTAACAGAATGTAATCATGCATATAATCATAATGCATTCGACACCACAAGATAGATATATATAAAACTTAAATTAATCAATAATGGCATGATATTCATTATTTCACATAATCTCAAATAAGATAGTTACACACCACACTAATAAACTCAATATCAATTTAGGTCAAATTCAAAGGAACATGAGATGGTACATTTCTCTAAGTGCATATAAACATATACATGAACTAATTTAGCAAGCAAACAATCATGACTATTTTAAACTAAAAACACTATTCATTTGGTTACTTCAAATAGGTTTTAGCCGAATGCATACATAATAAACACTTATGACTCATTCCATAGCCATTTCATTACTATACCATATTTCACATATATGGGATTTCATATCATCAAATACTAATTCATTTTCTCATTTGCATGCAACCAAATCGATAGGCCTCATTTGCGTAATACATTATTTACCGTCAGAGTCGGAAAGGATTCATAATGTGTTCCATGTGTCGATGTTGCGATGATATCATTCTGATCCTTCGCATGTGATTTCTCGAACTGAAGTTGAGATTTGACCTGATATGACTTATGGTGAAGAACCAATCATGATTTTGGCCCGGGAAGTTAAACAGTTGAGAAATAAAAGTATAGCATTAGTGAAAGTTTTGTGGTAAAGACAAGGGGTTGAAGACGCTACGTGGGAACCCAAGGAAGCTATGAGAAAATAGTACCCAAACCTCTTTTTTGGTAAGATTTTAGGGGACGAAAATCCTTAAAGGGGGAGAGTTGTAACAACCCGTTTTAGGGCCAAATCGGAACAGTGGTTTTGGGACCAGAAACCCGAAGTAGGAAAATTTATTGTCATAATATTTTAAGGTCTATAGTATGATTGAATGCATGTGTGAAAATTTTGTTAAGAAATTTTATCGATAGAGGGTCCAATTTAATTAGTAGGACTAAATTGCCAAAAGTGAAAAAAATATGTTCGAGAAGCTTTAGGTGTCTATTTGTTATGATATTTAAATTGGAGGTCTTTATTTAGTAATTAGACCATTATATCTCATGATAGACAAAAATGGACATGTAATGGTAAAATTTAAAAGTTAAGCATTAAGGGCATTTTGGTCATTTGGCAAATAAAGACAAAATAAATCAAATACAAGTGTTCATCTTCTCAATTTAGTCCCCCTTTAGCCGAAAATTGAAGAGAAGCCATAGCTAGAGTTTGGCCAAGATTTCCAAGCTCGATTGTAAGTCTGTTCTGGCCTCGTTTTTAATGATTTTTACGTTTTTGAAATCCTCGTAACCTAATTTATCCCTTTTAAGGACTAATTTGAAGTATTAGCAAAGTTTAAAATTTTACCCATGTTACACAAGCATGTATTTTGATGTCTAATGGTAGAATATGAATGTTAGTTGTGTGATAAACGACTTTTATTAGGTGATTTTCTGTAAAAATGTTGAAAAGGACTTATTTGCAAAAGTTGTAAAATGTATGTAGAAATATGTGAATAAATGAAAAACATGGGCTGCTATAACATGTATAAGGTATGGCTAAGCTTGGGTTTCGTGAAAAATAAACATGTTTTAGTTTACGAGCCTAGGGACTAAAGTGTAAATAAGTGAAAAGTTAGGGGTAAAAATGTAATTTTCCCATGATATAATTTTTGGACTAAATTGAATAATGTGATAATAAATGAGCTAAATTTGTTATTATAGATCAAGAGAAACAAGGTTTAGACCTAGATTGGGGGGAAAACAAGGTGTTAGACAATTAGGTCCTTATTCTACTATGTTGTACCATGGTAAGTTTGTATGTAAATAATGCATCATTATATTTTGTTTATATGTTTTAATATTATATTAATTGTGTAATTGGATTTTCGGATGTATTTAATAAAGTTTCAATAAGTGAGAAATCTCGATTGAACTTTAAGAGTAGAATAGGATACGAGTGACGTGTTACTAGGAATCTATGTGTATGTGAATGTGTATGCGATCCGGGTGCTGGTCTTGTACGTCCTAGCAGTGGCTAGGTACTCAAGCATGTGTTGCGGATACCTATCAATTTGTGTAAGCAGCACTGGGTAGCTACATCCTGACCGTCAGCTTGTGTGAGCAGACCCGTAACTAGCTTGAGAACGAGCATATATGTGAAATGTGATATGAGGTAGCTCTAGCTACATATGTGGCACTTATGTGCAATTTCTGAGTATCCGTTAATATTCTGAGTGTTTAACTGGAATGACAAAGATATGAAAATATGTGTTTGTATGATGATAATGTACTGGTGTATACATGAAACTCATAAGTATGAATTTTATAAGTGATGATCTTATGGTAAATTTGTGCCTGAGTAAGTTAAGCCTATGTGATTTCAATGATAAATGTATTATCTTTCATTATATGAATTTGCATGGTGATTATGTGGTTAAGATGTTTATTATTTGCATATGAACTTACTAAGATTTTTAGCTTACTCCCTTCTCTTTCCATTGTTTTATAGTGTCACCAAGCTAGCTCGGATCGGAGATCGTCGGTGTTACGAATCGTACTATCAAAGCATTATTTTGGGTATAGATGATTTTAATACTTTAGAAGTATGGCATGTATAGGGGACTTGGTCATTTTGTTATGTGTCACATTTGATTTAGCCAAACATGTTGGCTTATTTTTTAGAAGTTTATTTTATTTAAGGCCATTGGAAATTGGCTAATGTTGGCTATATATATAATCATATGATGATGTATTTCATAGATGTGGAAATTTGCATGATTTGGGTTGATGAGTATGTGGAGTTTAAGCATGATAGATATAGCATGATAATGATGTGTTAACGTCTTGATTGTAGACATTTGGTTACTTAAGTATGCTATGTTTTGTACCTACGAATTGGTGTTTGCGTGTATGTGTAACAGGGTGGCAAATAGCTTGGAAAATAGCCTTTGTTTTGTCCGCACGAGTAGACACACAGACGTATGTTTAGGCCGTGTAGGACACACGATCTACTTCATGGGCGTGTGTGTAACGCCCTAATTTTCAGGTTTCTCTTAGATTTTTCTTTATCTGATAAAATGTTTAAATTCTAGTATTCAGGTGTGTAATGCATGTTTGGAGTGTGGTAATGGGCCTATGAAAGGCCCATGTGTTGGTTAGAAGCTCGGCAAAATTTTGTATTTTTGACTTAGGAGATAGGGGTCTCTTGAAGATAGGTGTTATAAGAAAATATCGGTGAAATAAGACACAAATTGTTCAGTGGTAAAGTGGCAAGGGAGGCGCCACTAAGCTCCTTAAAAAGTGGCGCCTAAGTGTGCTTGGAGGTCTAAGGTTCAAGCTTCAGAGGTCGCAAAGATGGAGTTTTATTTTTCAGCCTGTGCAGGTAAGAATTTGAAGCAGAATCGAACTCTGCATGAAAGGAATTTGAATCGGTCATAAGAGATAATCAGGGAGCAAATCTAGGAGCTTTGAATTTTGAAAGAGGTGACCGGTTTAGGGACTCTGCAAGTGTAATTCGGGTAGGGGGCTTGGTGCTTGCATTTTCGGCAATTAGGTGCTAGATTATGCCGAATTCTCCTTGGTTCTTTTTGAGTTTTGTGCCGATTTCACTTAGGGTCCTTTAGGGGTTCTTGAGCCGATTGTGTATAGCATTAGGGTCTTCTTTTATTTTTCCTCTTTTGTTATTCAATCTCCCTTTTTCCCCTAATAGCCGCAACCTACTCTTGCCCTAAGTATCATTGCCGAATTCTCTAGTTGCCGAAATCACTCCCTAGTATTCTCTTCTTCTCTCGTTCTTCTTCCTTGCTCTTGCACCCCATACCGATTTCATTAGACCGAAGCCACCTTCTTTCTTCTCATTTTCTTCAAGCTTCTGTCGACAGCACTAAAAGCCGAGACTCTCTTGTTTTGCTGAAACCGAATTCTCCTTCTTTCCTTAATTGTTGTGGTAAGCCGACTCCCTATCTATCACCTCTCTTCCCTTATCGTCAAGCCATCTCTCCCATTCTAGTGATTGAAATAGCAAGAGCACCGTACCACCTCCTCAAAAGCTGAAAGCACCTCCTTCTAACCATTCAAAAGCCGAATATCTTTAGGGATATTCTTGTGACGCTAGAGTTAGATTTGCGGTGGATCTAGGATAGATCAGAGATAGTGGAAACGTGGGAGCGATACTCTTCAAGTAGTGGCATTGGTAAGTGATCTAATCACTAAGTGCTTTCGTTTATTAAACATCATAAAGGGAAACCGAAACCCATAGGTCCTTAGGGGGCATGCCGGCATTACTTGTAAGATTCTAACGCTATAGTTTGATTCTATTGCGCATTGGATAGCAAGGAAAGGTGATAAAGCGAGGATTTTTGAAGGCTAACACGTTTGGACATTGGGATTTAGCCTATAATCGACAAAAAGGGGTAAGATTTCAATGTTTAGGCCACGTTGGCCGATTATGATTAGTGGGTGAAGGCCTTATGTGTGGCCGATTCTTAGACTAACACCTAGTGATCAATTGTAGGTTTTCGTTCGTGGATTTCTTCACCAGTTTCGACAGCTAACAGGTGTGTAACTAATCCCAACTTTTAGACTCAAGTGATAAAAGCCGAAATGGCCATAAAGTGATCGACCACTGGTGGGAAGTGACCGAAAGTACACTCGTGTAATATTTAAGAGTAATCGTCTACTCCGTTGGGGCTAACCACGAATTCGGTGGTGAAGGAATTGCAGAAGGTGCAATTCTGAACGTTTTGGTAAGTTGGGCTTCGATGGGCCAATGTGGGCCCAATGGGCTTCCGAGCCTAAATCGGTAAAATGACTATTATGGGCTTACTGGTAACGTGGTTAATAATAATATGGTTAAATTGGTAATCTGAACCTAAAAATTGGACTTAACGAGCTGAAGATTTTAGTGGACACAGTAGGGCCCATTAGGGGTTTTAGGCTAAAAAGGGCAAAAGTGGAAATTAAGCTTAAAATGGACTTCTGTGGATATCTATGGACTAATAACCAATTGAACATGCATAAAATCTCTGAAAATATGGAGAAGGACTATAATACCCTTAGGTAGGGAAAATTACCAAAATACCTCTAGGTGTAAAAGACTATTATACCCCTAGGGTCAATTCTGTATGAAATGTATGATTTTATGTGTCTGCATGAGTTACCATTTAATATGAATATATCTGATGCATGAGATGCTATATGTTGCATGCTAGTATGTATATATCTGGTGCATGGGGTTTGGGTTTATGATAGAGGAAGCGTTCTGGCAGCCTCGCTGCAATCTGGTGGCCTCGCCACATATATATCTGTTCTGGCAGCCTCGCTGCAATCTGGTGGCCTCGCCACGTATCTATCTGTTCTGGTGGCCTCGCCACAATATCTGTATCTGGTGACCTCGTCACAATATCTGGCAGCCTCGCTGCAAATTATTTCTGGCAGCCTCGCTGCAAATATCTGTGGTGTGTAGCGGTTGGGTGGGTCAAGTAGTCTCCCCACATGGTGTAAGGCTGGTACGGGGGTGTTATGGATGGATCTGGGTTGGGTTTTCTGTTTGCATATTATTTCTGATCTGTATCTGTTATGGGCCTATGGGCTTAACCTGATTTCTGTAATGGGCAAGGCCCAACTAATCTGATTCTGAGGCTTGATCTGTTTTGGCCTATGGTTGAGATTATGTTACACACTGAGTTGTCAAACTCACCCCCCTTTTATTTCATCTCTGCAGGTAACCCTCAACCATAGTGGGCTTGGAGTTGCGAGAGATTCGGAGTGGCCACAACATTTGCAAGTTCGGGTTTTCATATTATTTTTAGTATTTTATTTTGCTATTATTTTTGGGTTTTAATTGTAATAAGGCCGCTGTTTAAATTTTCTTTATGGGTTTTATTTTCTTTAATGGTTTAAATCGTATTTGGTCGAAACTGCTAGTATAGGCTGCGCGGGTTTTCAAATTCTTAAGAACGTTTTCACAACTCAACAAGTTTAAAATTTGGACAACTTAAAAGAGTAACAAACTGACTTTTTCACAAGCCTACTGTTTTACTGAAAATCACACTTAATTCACAACAGACAAAAGGCCGTAAACTTAGTTTAGGTTCATGTGACACACCAGATCTGGTCATAACGTCTAGACCGGGTTTGGGGTGTTACAGTGTGTATAGGCCGTGTGTCCCCTGTAGCTTAATTTTGAGAAACAAAATGCTCAGAATTGAGTACACGGGTAGAGACACGGGCGTGTGTCTTAGCCATGTGGATGGCACAGCCTCAAACACGGGCGTGTGCCCTGGCCGTGTGAAGTCTACGCTTATTTTTATGAAATTAATTTTCCACACAGCCTGGTGACACGGGCTTGGGTCTTGGTCGTGTGAACTCAATTTGGTCATGAGTTACAAGTCAGAGAGTTACACGGGTAGGGACACGGGCGGGTGTGACCACACAGCCACCCACACGGGCGTGTCCCAAAACCACACGGGCGTATGACCAATGTATAATGGAAATTTTCTAAGTTTTTGAAAAATTTTCTAAAGTTCTCTGTTTAGTCCTGAACCGCTCCTAATGTATGTTTTGGGCATCGTAAGCTTGTTTTAGGGACTTTATGATGGCATATGAATGGTTTTAATTTGGACACAAAATTTATGTCTTGGAATTGTATGTTTATTCGTGTGATAAGTCCGGTAATGCCTCATACCTTGTTCCGGTGTTGCATACGGTTAAGGGGTGTTACAGCTTGAATAGGTTGTTTTGACTCTTCACGTTTTTTGAAACAATCAAAAATAGTTTTGTTAGACATATATTCGTACCTAGAAATCACATTAAATGCATGTAACTAATTTCATACTACTCAACCTTCAACACATGTTAAGCCTTCATGCATAGGATGCATGCAACTAATTTCATAAGTTGAAGTATAGGATACTTGACCATTACATATGGGTGCTTGGTATGAGAAAAAGTACACTAAACATGACCTACTATGAGAGTTCCATTTGGTATTTCACTAAAGTGCCTACGAAAATACTCTCATGTATTGATAGTGTAAATAATCCTTAGACTTATGACACTAACTCACCTTGTATGTAGAGTATCATACTTTGATTCTTCACGAAGTGGGTTCATATTGATAGATGTCTAAGGTAGGATGTTTTTGGGTATGACATAAGGCAAATAAAGGTGATGGAGTGGTCTAAAGAGGATCCATCACTGCAAGTAATATGAAGGGACATACCTTACATCCTCTTAACTTATATTAACTGCAAGTCCTTGGCCAAGGCAATTAGTTAGGTTTAATACAAGTAGTTGCAATACTAATATGGATAAGCAAAGTAGATGCCATGCCATGAATTTGAGCTTGTTTGGGATATATGATAGAAAGATCGAATTACGCATGATACCAAACAATGAAAAGTTTTGTCAAAAATATATTTTCTCTCTTTTCATGAACTAACAAAAAGAAAATAGAACATAAATTATTCTTTAAAATTTTCTTTCTAGGTTTTCTTTTGAGACTGAAAAAGGTGTGGATTTGCATGATCAGATATCTAACAATATTAGCAAAATTGGAACTCAACCTTATGAAGGTTTTCTAAATTACTAGTGTGGATTACTGTAACAGACCAGACATTTGGATGATCGTAAGTTTTTGATAATAGAGCCCGATGTTCGTAAGGAAATGGAGAAAGCATTAAACAGAGATGGAACTACTATTGTCCAAGGTATAAATTCTTCTACTAATTCTCTTGTATGACGGTGTCATAAAATCACTCAAACAGATTCTTGGTGGAATTGATTTGTTGTATTTTTTCATTTTTTGTTACATTTATTTTTATGCTTGTTTCAATTTTATTCTTTCGTCTCTAACCATATTCCAATAGTGGTATCAAAGCCGCATTGTCACATTTTTCTTTTCCTAACATCTGTGTAATGTCCTGACTTTTGAAATTCTATTTTTGTGAATTCTAACACAAGTATGTATTTGCTTTAGTGGTTAAGTGTTCTGGGTGTATCTGAGAGGTCTTGGGTTCAAGTCTCACCTTTGTTAATTTGTTTTTTTTGGATCAAGCCTTATCCTTGTTCGGTAGGCTTTTATTAGATTGCTTGTAAATCCATATCAGAATGAGCCTGCTGGTTCGAGTGGTAAGGGAACTAGTGTGTTGGAGGTCCTGTGTTCGAGTCTTTGCGGGAGCAAGGATGTTAATTTTTATCTCGATTAGCTGGAAAAGTTTGAGTGGTTTTAAAATTTTGAAGTGGTTGGGATAAGGTGTTAGTGGGAAGTTGGGGGATATCAAAATTGAATTTTTTTTTTTGTTATTTTCGAAAATTCTCTTTCTGTTTTGACATTCTTCTTCTTCCGAACACAAAATTAAACTCTTTTCTCTATTCTTGTCTTTGTTATTGGGCGGTTGAATCCTTATTTTTCATGTAATCGGTAAGTGGGTTTCTGTTGCATTATTTTTATCGTTAATTTTTGAAGGTTGAACGTTGCTATATCTTGCGTTAGGAGAAGGCGTTGAACAGTGAGTTGGCTTCGTCTGCTTGATCAAAGTTAGCAGTGTTCTTGTTGCTGGTAAGTCAAGTTTTTGTCGGATTGTTGATGACGAACTCAAAAGTTTAGTCGCTTAATCGGTGTTTTGATACTTTGTTCTTAGGTGTTGTATGGTTCGGGAGTGTTTTCGCATCAAAATCGTACCAGGTGTGTACCCCTTACACTGAAAATTGAGTTTTAGCAAAAGCCGAAAATGGTTACTGTCGACGCTACACGGGCGTGTGGTCAGTCGTGTGGATGGTTGTGTGTGAGACACGACCATGTGGTCGACAAAGGCATGATCGTTCCCTGCACACGGCCATGTGATGGCTTGAGTATGGCCGCATGGGCCACACGGGTTCGGCCAAGTTGGGCGTGTGGGCCACACGCTCGTGTGGGCCCACACGGGTATGCCGCACTGGCGTGTGAGTTCTGGGCCAAGCCTTATGGGCCACACGTGCAAGGCCAATCTGGGCGTGTGGACCCATACGGGCATGTCACTCGAGCATGTGGGCCCATATTTCTAAAATTTTCCCTAGGGTCGCGCATGTCGTTCTAATCAATTGTGGGCCTACCGTAGGGTCGGTAAGGGCTATCCAAACCCTAATTTATGTGATTTGGTATTTTGCTGGTATGCTTTGAGGATGGGGTAAGATCTTGCATATCTGCTATCTGAATCTAAAACTGAATATGATATCTGAATTTGCCTCTGTTCTGACTGTTTATGTAATAAATTGTATGTTTGCATGCCTTATTCTGTTGGGTTACACACTGAGTTTATGAAAACTCACATTTGTTTGCCTGTTCTGTTCAAGTAATCCATAGAGTTAGGCGGATCAGTACATTGAAGTCTCACGGTGACCATATGTTATAACCTGACTGCAAATACAGTTTTTACCTAAATTTTAGATTTATTTCTGGGTATTTTGTAATAATTGGACTGTTCGAACTGTTTTCCTTAAATTGGGTTTTAGTGGTGTTATATGATTTTATAGCTGTAATCCTCGATCAAACCACGGCTTCATAAAAACTAACTATTCTTCTGAAAATACGAATTGGAATTTGAAATGTAATGATTTAAAAACTTTCGCAATAAATTGTGTTTTGGCAAATAAGTTGATTAATTAACGTTTCCGGTTATAATTATAAAACATGAATGTTTTGTTTAAAAAACTATGCAACGCTTTATCAAAACGACGCGATTATCAGAATTCATTCATTGTGACACTACCAGATTCGACCTTAACGTCTAGGCCGGGTTTGGGTTGTTACATTTGTGGTATCAGAGTCAAGTTGCAAAACTCGACTGGGAATTTTGGGTTCCAAAATTGTATTTCAAAAAGAATTAATTTTTAAACAATTTGAAAATTTTAAGAAAGTATGTGGTACACCGAGTCTCTGGCGTCGATCCTGTAAGTATTTTTGAAACTTAGTTTGAACTACTTTGAAACACTATAGATAGTACCTTCTGAAACTGTACTAAGTTAGCTAGAGACTGAAACTTCTGAAAACATCTATGAACTTTTGATAATTTATGCTTAAAATATCTGATAATAAACACTGGAACTGACGCATAAAATTTTATAATGTAGATAAATAAAATTACACAATAAGCGCTCGTGGAACTCATGGACCTGGTATTCGTGGCCGTGGTAGAGGCCATAGGGGGCTTAAGCTGAGTTTTCTTCTCTAGGTAGTATGCCAAACTTAAACACGAGTGAGACACCAGTTTCACCTGCTACTGAGTCTGGGTCTCAAAGTCGTTTGGCTAGGGACGACGCACTATCCCAGGCTATGTTGAGGATTTTGGAGAGGATCACTAGACCTCATTCTGGAACTAGAGGCCAAAGGTCGATAAATGAACAACTTCGATCTAATGGTGCTGAGCTGTTTAGGACGTTCCTTTAGAGGTACAAGGGGCTGTATTTCTGGCAAATATGATGGAGCTTCCGTTTGGGGAGTTCGATTTGATTCTAGGTATGGACTAGTTGGTCAAGCACCGGGTCAGTTTGGATTGAGCGACTAAGAGGGTTGTTCTAAAGACTAAGGATGATAAAGAAGTGGTTATGATCGATGAGTATCAAGATTATTTGTCCCATGTGATCTCCGCTCTTGTGGCTGAGAAACTAGTTCAAAAAGAAGAGTATTTGGCTTAAGTCAACGTTTTTGCTTCTGGGAACTCTTCTATCGGGGATATCAGAACTGTGAGGGATTTTCTAGATGTCTTTCCTGAGGAGTTACTAGGTTTACCTCTAAATCGAGAGGTTGAATTTGGAATTGAGCTTCTACCGGGTACAGCTCTCGTGTCCATCGCTCCCTATCGGATGGCACCGAAAGAGCTTGCAAAGCTTAAGGCTCTACTTTAAGAACTTCTGGATCATGGCTTCATACATCCTAGTGTGTCTCCGTGGGAGGGTACTAGTTCTGTTTGTTAAGTAGAAGGATGAGACCATGAGGATGTGCATCGATTATCGGCAGTTGAATAAGTTAGCTGGGAAGAATAAATATCCACTTCTGAGGATCAATGACTTGTTTGACCAGTTTCGAGGGGCTTCAGTGTTCTCTAAGATAGATCTTCATTCTGAGTATCATCAGTTGAGGGTTAAAGAAGTTGATGTTCATAAGATTGCATTTAGGACTCGTTATGGACATTACGAGTTCCTAGTTATGCCTTTTGGTCTGATGAATGCTCCGACTGCATTCATGGATCTAATGAGCAGAGTGTTTCAACCATATCTGGATTAATTTGTTGCCCTCTTCATCGATGATATTCTAGTTTACTCTAAGATCGAGGACCAGTATGATGAGCATCTTAAAGTGGTGCTTTAGATTCTTCGAGAGAAACAGCTCTACGCTAAGTTGAGCAAGTGTGAATTCTGGTTGCGAGAGGTAACTTTTCTGGGGTATGTGGATTCTACTGAGGGGATCCGTGTTGATCTGAAGAAGATCGAGGCTGTGCTGGATTGGAAATAGCCTAAGAATGTATCTGAAATTTACAGTTTTCTAGGTCTGGCAGGGTATTATCGGTGATTTGCTGAGGGGTTCTCTTTGATTGCAGCACCTTTGACTAAGCTTCTACGTAAGGGTGTTCCTTTTGTTTGGACTGATGCATAGTAATCGAGCTTTGAGAAGCTCAAGTCTATTCTAACTCAGTCTCCTATTCTGATACAGCCTGAATCTGGTAAGGAGTTTGTGGTGTATAGTGATACATTACATGTCAGTTTGGGATGTGTACTGATGCAAGATGGTAAGGTTATAGCTTATGCGCCTCGTCAACTTAAGACACATGAGGGAAACTATCTGGAGCATGATCTCGAGTTGGCTGTTGTGGTTTTTGCATTAAAAATCTAGAGGCACTATATGTATGGTGAGAGGTGTATTATCTACACTGATCACAAAAGCCTCAAGTATCTCCTTATCCAGAATGAGTTGAATCTTAAGCAGCGTAGCTGGATTGAGTTACTGAAGGATTATGACTGCACGATAGAGTATCATCCTGGTAAAGCCAATTTGGTTGCCGATGCTGTAAGTCGTAGAGCGATGATCGATCTAAGGGTGATGTTTGCTCGTCTTTGTCTGTTTGATGATGGTAGTTTGTTAGCCGAGTTGTAGGTTAAGCAAACTTGGATTGATCAAATTCGAGATAAGTAGTTAAGGGATAAGTCTCTGGGTTTATGGTTTCGTCAGGTCGAGAGTGGCAGTACTACGAATTTTGGGCTGAATAATGATGGTGTTTTATGTTTTTTGAGGTCGAATCTGTATGCCGAATGATTTTGATTTGAGGTAGTTGATTCTGAAGGAGGCACATTGTAGCCCATATGTTATGTATCCCAGTGGTAATAAGATGTATCGTGATCTTATTAAGATGTATTGGTGGCCGAGTTTGAAGTGTGAGGTTACTGATTTTATTGCTCAATGTCGATGTGCCAACAAGTTAAGGCTTAGCACCAGTTGCCTTCGGGTCTGTTACAGCTAGTTAAGATTCCCTTATGGAAATGGGAGCGAGTAACGATGGACTTCATCAGTGGGTTGCCCTTGATACCTAATAAGAAGGATTTTGTTTGGCTTATCTTGGATTGTTTGACCAAGTCTGTTTACTTCATTTTGATCCGAACGGACTTTTCTTTGTAGAAGTTAGCGAAGCTCTATATTGCTGAGATTGTAAGATTCCATGGGGTCTCTATTTCGATTATTTCTGATAGAGATCCTCACTTTACTTCTCGATTCTGGAGGAAGTTGCACGAGGCTTTGGGTTCGAGATTGGACTTCAGTACTGTGTTCCATCCTTAAACCGATGGTTAATCTGAGAGGGTGATTCAAATAGTGAATGATATGCTTTGGAGTTGTATGATTGATTTCCGAGGTAGTTGGGAGGATTATCTGCCACTAGCAGAGTTTGCCTACAATAACAGTTTTCAAGCTAGCATTCAGAAGGAACCTTACGAGGCTCTATATGGCCATAGGTTTCGTACTCTGCTATGTTAGATTGAGTTGGGTGAACGTCGGGTTTTGGGTCCTGAGTTTGTTTCTGAGACTGAGGAAAAAGTTTGACTGATTCAGGATCGACAGAAAGTAGCTTCTGATAGACAGAAGTTTTCTGCTGATATGAAAATGTGAGATATTGAGTACTTTGTAGAGGATTTCATCATTCTTTAGGCTTCTCCATGGAAGAAAGTTCTGAGATTTAGTCATAAGGGCAAGTTGAGCCCTAGGTTCATCAGGCCATATCAGATTCTGAAGCATGTGGGACCGATTGCATATCAGTTGGAGCTACCTTCAGAACTGGATCGTATTCATGATGTGTTTCATGTCTCGAAGTTGAGGCGCTGTCGAACTGACCCATTTCACATTGCCTCTGTTGAGGAGATTGAGGTTAGGCCAGATTTGACTTTTGAGGAGGAGTCGGTTTAGATTTTGGATCGTGATGTTAAGCTTCTAAGAAAGAAGTCCATACCGTTAGTGAAGGTTCTGTGGCAGAATCATAGCACTGAGGAAGCTACTTGGGAACATGAAGACTCAATGCGTCAGCAGGATCCTCATCTGTTCTGATCAGGTAAATTTTAAGGTCGAAATTTCTTTTAGGGGGTAGAGTTGTAACGCCCTGACTTTTATAATTCTATCTTTGTGAATTTTGACACAAGTATGTATTTTCTTCAGTGGTTATGTGTTCTGGGTGTGTGTCTGAGAGGTCTTGGGTTCAAGTCTCACCTTTGTTAATTTTGTTATTTTTGGATCAAGCCTTATCCTTATTTGGTAGGCTTTTATTAAATTACCTGTAAATCCATATCAGAATGAGCATACTGGTTCAATGGTAAGGGAACTAATGTGTTGAAGGTCTTGTGTTTGAATCTTTGCGGGAGCAAAGATGTTAATTTTTATCTCGGTTGGCTGGAAGAGTTTGAGTGGTTTTAAAATTCTGAAATGGTTGGGATTAAGGTGTTAGTGGAAAGTTAGGGAATATCGAAATTGAATTTTATTTTTGTTATTTTCCAAAATTCTCTTTCTGTTTTGACGTTCTTCTTCTTCCAAACACAAAATCCCCATTTTTTTCTCTTGTCGTTTTCTTTTCTCGTTAACGGAAACTAAACTCTTTTCTCCATTCTTGTCTTTATTGTTAATCTTTGCTATTGGACGGTTCGAATCCTTTTTTTTTGTGTAATCAGTAAGTGGGTTTCTATTGTATTCTTTTTATCGTTAATTTCTGAAGGTTGAACGTTGTTGTATCTTGTGGTGTAAGAGAAGGCGTTAAACTGTGTGTTCGCTTCGTTTGCTTGATTAGAGTTAGCGGTGTTCTTATTACTGGTAAGTCGAGTTTTTGCCTAATTGTTGATGACAAAATCAAAAGCTCAGTCGCTTAATCGGTGTTTTGATGCTCTGTACTTAGGTGCTGTGTGGTTCAGGAGTGTTTTTGCATCGAAATTGTACCAGGTGTGTACCCCTCACACTGAAAATCAAGTTTCAGCGGAAGTAAAAAATGGCCATTGTCGATGCTATACGGGCTTGTGGCTTGCCGTGTAGATGGTCGTGTGTGAGACACGACCGTGTGGTCGATGAAGGCATGGCCGTACGCTGCACAAGGCCATGTGGTGGCTTAAGTGTGGCTGCGTGGGCTACACGGTTTCGGCCAGGTTAGGCGTGTGGGCCACATGGGCATGCCATATGAGCATGTGAGTTCTGGGCCAGGCCATGTAGGCCCACACGGTAAGGCCAATCTGGGCATGTGGGCCCACACAGGTAAGTCACAAGGGGCATGTGGGCCTATATTTCTAAAATTTTCCCTAGGGTTGCACGGGTCGTTCTGATCGACTATGGGCCTAAGGGCTATCCAAACCCTAGTTTATGTGATTTGATATTCTGATGGTATGCTTTGAGTAGGACATTATTATGCATGTCTGTCTGTTCTGCTATATGAATGTCCAATATCTATATATTAGCATGTTAAGCATGTTTAATCTGTTATTTCTGTATCTATTATCTGTATCTAATTTGGGGTGGGATTTGTATGTATGGAGGAAGTGTTCTGTATGGTGTATATCGCCTATATTCTAGCAACTTGGCTGTATATTATTTGGTATGTGTCTTAATGGCACGATATGATGTGTAGGGATGGGTGGGTGTTATTTTAACCCCACATGGTGTGATGGGATGGTCGGAGTTGGTGTGTAAAGGATGGGGGTAGGATCTTGCATATCTGCTATCTGAATCTAAAACTGAATCTGATATCTGAATTTGAATCTGAAACTGAAACTGAATCTGAATCTGTTTTGACTGTTTGTGTAATAAACTGTATGTTTGCATGCTTTATTCTTTTGGGTTACACACTGAGTTTACGTAAACTCACATTTGTTTGTCTGTTCTGTTCAGGTAATCCACAGAGTTAGGCAGATCAGTGCAGTGGAGTCTTACGGTTACCACATGTTATAACCTGACTGCAAATACGGTTTTTACCTAAATTTTAGATTTATTTCTGGGTATTTTGTAATAATTGGACTCTTCAGACTATTTGTCTTAAATTGGGTTTTAGCGGTGTTTTATGATTTTATTACTGTAATCCTCAACCAAACCACAGTTTCATGAAAACTAATGATTTTTTTGAAAATATGAATTGGGATTTTAAAATGTAATGATTTAAAAGCTTCCGCAATAAATTGTGTTTTGGAAAATAAGTTGATTAATTAACGTTTTCTGATATAATTATAAAATATGAATGTTTTGCTTAAACAACTATGCAATGCTTTATCAAAATGACGCAGTTATCAGAATCTATTCATTGTGACACCACTAGATTCGGCCCTAACGTCTAGGCCGAGTTTAGGTTGTTACAATCTGATTTATTGTTGTAATTGAAAGTGTTTCATCCTTGGGACGTGTTTTGGACTAAACTTTTTGGAAAGAAAATGTTTTGACTCTACATAGCAAAAGATTTTGATTTTTTTGTATATATCTACAAAGTTTTTTTTTTGTGCAACAAAAACTTTTTTGTAATATTAACTCTCTTATTGAACCTAAAAAAAGTTGTGCCTGATTTGGATTTATTTAGGGTTAGAAATTGACTTCTGAAGTCAGACTACAAAATCGGGAAAATAAGAGTTTTTTTTTATTTTGTGTGATAGTCATTTTTTAATTTTTTTTGTATTTATCTACAATATTTTTTCATGTAAAAAAATTATTTTGCAATCTTAACTCTTTGATTGAACCACAAAAAAAAAGTAGTTCTCGATTTGGATTCGTTTATGGGATGAAATCAATTTTTGAAGTCAGACTACTAAATTTGGAAAACAATAGTTTTGTGCAAATTTAGGATTGTTTTGGGCTATTTTTGGTGTCAATAAATTAAAAATGATTTCTCACTTATTCACATGTTGTATGGGCAAGATAGTAGTTCAAGATAGGCATAAAAAATCGAAGTAAATTGCAGCAAAGTTGTTAATTGATTTGCTTGTT
The DNA here is from genome assembly GCA_020496765.1 of Gossypium stocksii. Lineage (NCBI taxonomy): Eukaryota > Viridiplantae > Streptophyta > Magnoliopsida > Malvales > Malvaceae > Gossypium > Gossypium stocksii. The sequence goes on from CM035623.1 coordinate 42,486,730, forward strand.
CGATAGGTGGCAAGGGGCTTGTAGCTTGCTTTTAGTTACTTGATGTCAATGTCAGGTGATGACAACTGCTATATTTTGTTTTCCATGTTTTGTATACGATTTTCTATATTTGATCTAATTCTAGATGAGATTGGACCGTATTTGGGATTCTTGGTAACGAGTTATTAAAGTTGGACACCTAAACGCCAGGAGTTTAATTTTTGATTGACTTGTTAGAATTAAAATTAAAATTGACTTCAATCAATTCTTGAATTTTAGGAATTTAATTTAATTTAATTTTTAATTTTAATTAATTTTGAAAATTTATGAAATTTAGTTTTAGAAATTGAAATCCATGAAAATTCAGACATACTAGAAATTGTTGAATGTATCAAAGTAGATTGATACAATTTAAATTTAAAATTTTTTAAATTTAAAAAAGTTATTTTATGGTTAAACCTAATTGTACTAGAGTTTTCCTTAATTTGATTAAGGTAAATGTTGACCAAATACAGATAGTCTTTACTTAGTTAATTAAATTGGAAAATCAATAATTTCTTAATTTAGCTAAAATAAATCAAATGTTTTTAAATATGTTCATAAATGTTGTGAATGCATGATGGATGGTTATAGACTAAGGATATGGATAGTTAACTTTTGTTTTATGGTACTTATTTCTTAAATAGGTTTGTGTAGCCTGCCTTATCTTACTTTTTCCTCTCAGCTTGTTGACTTAATGTCAATTGTAGAGTAATTTTAGTATATTTACACATTTAAGGAGCTTGTTTTCTAGCTAGTTTATTATTAATTATTGTATTTTCAATATTTAGTAGTTTGTAACACCCCTATCCTGAAATCATTGTCGGAATAGGTAAGGGGCATTACTAGACTTGTAACTCAGACCAGAATAGTAAAGCTTTAAACTTATCAAACATCATCACAATTCATACAATAATCCATCAAAGCATGTTTAAAACAGTCATATAAAGCTTCATTCATTCATCAGGGACTAAATTGATATCATATAAAAGATATGAGAAAACTTAAGAAAATTTTCAAAATAGTGTCACACGGCTGTGTGCCCAAGTCGTGTGCCTCACACGGCTGCCAGACACACCCATGTGTCCAGGCCGTGGCAAAACAGGGCATACATATTGACTTGTGCACACAGCCACAAGACACGCCCGTGTGTCTAGGCCGTGTGAAATACATGAAGCTATTGATTTGAGCCCACGGGTACCAGACACGGCCATGTGTCTAGCTCGTGTGGCATCTTGACCAATTCAACTACAATATAGGGGTCACACGGTTGAGTCACACACCCGTGTGTTCTGACCGTGTGGTACGAAATAGACTTGGTACAAGCCATTTCCACACCTTAAATGCTCATGTACCTACAAGCAATACTTTACAACATTTTATATACCAATTGAGCAACTATTTCAGCAAAAAACAAGCATATATATATATATATATCAACTCAGAATCTAACAATGTCATGCCAATTTGCATCAACCAAACATGTACCAAATAAGCCAATTCCATACCTTTTTCAACTTACTAAATCATTTCAATAAAGACACCTATCAATTATCCACATTCAAACCTCACCTATGTCATTTACCATTCATCCAAAATATCATATAAAGAGCACAACATATAATGCATTCATGAAAAGCTAACCATTATCATTTCAAGCCATATCTCATAGCTTGAACAAGTGCCCAAAATCATACCACATTCATTAACATAGCTACCATAAACATTAACTTATAAACTAGCCTATACATGTCATATTTACCATATTTACAAGATTCAAAAGTACCGAAAGCTTGAGTGGATAGTGTGATTGCAATCTCTGACTTTGTCCAAAATCGAGCTAGCTTCCTAATCTATAAAACACGAGAAAAATAAAAAGAGTAAGCTTTAAAAGCTTAGTAAGCCAGTATAATATAGAATTTAACTTACCGAATCGACAATTAAAAATGTAAAATAACAATATTAGTCCAATTATATGACCTCAATGCCTATTCAACCATCACAACCATGTTAGTCATATAACCATCATGTATTCACCCAATCCAAAGATGAAATAAACATGTAATATTCATGTACCATGCTTCATACATCAATTCATTCATTTATCATATACTTATATAATATATACTCTTAGAACCATGTAACCATTTGTCTATACATATCAATGTCCCATATAACATATAAATCATGTAACATATAACTAGTAAACATATACTGGTAACATGTAATTCATGTAGTTCATGTATTAAACATCTCATATACATCTTGTATCTCTTGTAACATGTACCATATAAACATGTACTAGTAGCATATAGTCCATGTAACTTGTATCTCATTTAACAAATAATCTCATATAGAACATGTAATTCTTGTATCACTTATAACATGTATTTCATATATTACTTATCAGTAATTTGTCCGTTGAACCTTTGAGAACATCGAGGGATACTCGGGTGATACACACACAGTGTATATATATAACCTATAAAATCCGTCAATTTATTGTGTATGCTCTTTCGAGCCATGTACGATATGCTCCTCCTGAGCCGGTAATGGTAAGCCCAAAGGCTGAACATGTAATCTTGAAGGATGAACGGTAAATCTGAAGACTGAACGGTAAGCTCGAAGGCTGAACATGTAATCCTGAAGGATGAATGGTAAGTCCAAAGACTAAACATGTAGCTCATGAGCTGTGGTGAGTCCGTAACAAATGCAGGAACTCAACCACCTTGTAGCCCTAGTGACATGTCACTTGTATCCTACGACTTTCTACGGCTCAAACGGGACTCGGTAATCACTTATACATATAACCACTAGACATTTCCATCTTTAATTTAATATATACACTATTATACCATAAGAAACTCAACATGTATTCACTAGGCACTCTGATTTTTGTATAGTTTATTATACAATCAATAACATTAATATTAAAATTTATAAATATAATACAAATTCGATTCTAATTATAAGAACTTACCTCGATTTAGGTTGTAAACTCGAAATCTACTCGTCTACCTTATGTTTTCCCTGATCAAGTTCCGGTATTTGTTTGTCTTGATCTTAATCAAAATTAACTCAATTATTCAACAACACATTCAATTTAGTCCAAATACATGTATTTTAGCCATTTTACAAAATAGCCCTTGTATTTTCATTATTTGACAATTTAGTCCTTAAAACACAATATAACAAATTACACATTTTTAACTAAAATTCACTATAGCCAAATACACTTGCAGTCCATATAAGCCCATACCTTTCATTTAATCACATTTGTAAGTGTCCTGTAACACCCCTTACCCGTATTCGACGCAAGAATAGGGTACAAGGCATTACCGAAACACATACACTTGTAAACGTATTAAATCGAGTCATAAAATTTCATCCAAATTAAAACTTTTTAAATTTTTATCTTTGAGTCCCTAAATAGGGCCTACGAGACCCAATACATACTTTGTAAGTGGTCCGGGACTAAACTTAGAACTTTTGAAAGCATTAAAAAATTTCTTGAAAAATAAGGGCACACGCCCGTGTCCAAGGCCATGTCCTTCACACAGCCGAGATACACGCCCGTGTCACCACAAGTAAGGTTATTTACCAAGCCCTTTGCTACCCCAAAACACTTATACACTTATACAAATTTATCATCACACAACATGGTATTATTAAGCATTCAAACACCCACACTAAGACATCCACATACCATTTACAAACCACATTCATCATGCATAATCACACACACACTTAATCATTCACATCATGCAACTTATACAACCAATCACATTTACCACTCATAACTATCACACATTTACTCATCCAGCACATGCAAGCTTACACATCCTTGAAATGCATCATCATAGACATAAAATAACAATTATTAGCCACATTAAACGGTCTTATACAATAATAACCTTCAATAGCATAGGCCAACATTCTAGGCCAACTCATAATAATATATACACACATAATCAAGTCCCTATACATGCCATAGACTTAAAAATACTTGAAAATCATTGATACAATACCAATCAATAACTTGTTAGTGTGATAGAATCTCCGATGACCTGCAACTCGAGCTAGCATCTGTGACACTATAGGAAAAAGGAAAGGAAGGGGGGTAAGCATTGTAGCTTAGTAAGTAGATATGTAAATAATGAGTAATTTATTAACATTTTTTTTTATAAATATTCACAATATGTTCTCAATATAATACAATCGTAATTACACATAGTTCCACTATTTACTCATGTTAATCTCAAGTTGTCTACTCGAGTCACAGTCACTAAATTATTTATATCTTGAGTTACGAAACTATAAATTAAGATACGTAATTTTTTCCTAAAACTAAACTCACATATCTTCTTACCAATAAATTTTTAGAATTTTTGGTTTAGCCAATAAGTACAGTTTATTCATTAAAATCTCCCCTGTTCTGCTGTCTAACAGCTTCGACCCTTTTACCCTAGAAATTAATTATCTCTTCGTACGAGATCTGGATATGTTCCCATTTGTTTCTTTTGAAAATAGACTCATTAAATATTTTAAGCATATAAATTATAACCCATAATTATTTTAGTACAAATTTTAATAATTTTCCAAAGTCAGAACAGGGGATTTCGAAATAATTCTGACCTGTCTTACTAAAATTCAAATATCTTATAATATGAAATTTTTTTGCTTACACCATTACTTTTATATGAAAATAGACTCAATAAGCTTTTATGTCATATCTTATTCAACCTCTAATTCGATTTTTACCATATTTGGTGATTTTTCAAAGTCACATAACTACTGCTATACAAAACTGTTTTATTTCTAAATTTCACTCTTTCATGTTTTCTTCATAGTAACTTTCATTGTAACACTTACTCCATATCAACCTTACCAAAGTTTGATCATATACCGAGCACATTGTTCATAAGTTTACACACACATACCTGTACTTATTCATCACATAGTCATATTCGTTTACACTTAGTCATTTCCCGTTGAACACATCAGAATAATAACAGATACACGGTGGCCTTCACATAGTACCACACTTGTATCCAAAGCTATTTTATTCACAAAGTGGCCTTCACATAGTACCACACTTGTGCCCAAAGCTATTTTATGCACAAAGTGGCCTTCACATAGTACCACACTTATGTCCAAAGCTACTTCATTTCACAAGTTTCACATAGGCTCGTTCTCGAGCTAATAACATTTAGCACAATGCCATGGACTTATTTCACTTAGATGCCATGGAATTATTTCATTTAGATTTTCACATAGATCTCTAGTGGCATGTCACTCGTATCCATTTCTATTCATAAGGTTCAATCAAGAAATTTCTCACTTGTCAATATTTTTTCAAATGCATTTAATATTCAGCCATATTTCATAAAGTATATCAAAATATGAAAATGTAAATAAAATCGATGCATTATTTACATACAAACTTACCTTGGTAGCACAATCGGTGAAACAGACTTATTCGTTAATTTCTTGTTTTTCATCGTTCTAGGTTCAAACCTCGTTTTCCTTGATCTATAATATCACATTTAATTTATTTATTAGTCAAATTATTCAATGTGACCCAAAAATCATATTATGGAAAAATTACATTTTTTCCCCTAAAGTTTCACATATTTATAATTTTACCCTTAGGCTCGTAAAATGATTTTCATTCAATATCTTTGTACTTTAAGCCTAGCCAAACCATTTTCATAACTATAACAACCCAAAATTTCCATTAAAACACACTTTTATGACACATTTTATAACTTTTACAATTTAGACCTTTTAGGCATTTTCACCGAAAATCACTTAGTAAAAGTCGTTTCTCTAACCATAAACATGCATTTTCTTCCATTAAATACAAAAATACACAAATATTCATCATGGGTCAAAACCTTAGACTTTAACCATATCTCAAATTAGTGGTAGAAATAGATAGATCTTGTTACGAGGATTTCCCCTTGTAGAAATAGATAGACGTAAAAATCATTAAAAACAGAGCTAGAACAGACTTACAATTGAGTTTGGAAGCTTGAAAAACCCTATCCATGGTTTACCCTTATAAAATTTGGCCATGTGGTTGAAGATGGACAAAAATTGGCTTTTAATTTTGCTTATTTAATCATTTAATCACTAAATGACCAAAATGCCCCTAACTTAAAAATATTCTATTTCACTTATTTCATGTACATTTTTGTCCAAAAAATTAACCAATGGTCTAATTACCATTTAAGGACCTCCAATTTAAAATTTCATAACAATTGGACACCTCTAACATGTAGAACTCAACTTTTGCACCTTTTACAATTTAGTCCTTTTGACTAAATTGAGTGCCCAAATGTCGAAATTTTTGAACGAAATTTTAACGAAATCATTCCATGAAATTGTAGACCATAAAAATATAATAAAATTAAATTTTCCTGGTCAGATTTGTGGTCCCGAAACCACTGTTCCGACTAGGCCTAAGTTCAGGCTGTTAAATGTCGTGTCATGCCACGCAAGGCATATGGCGTAACATAGGGTCGACATGGTGCCCAAGCATTTTGGGGTTATTTTTGTCCACACAATCAACTTTATATGAACACCTAGGACATGTTGAAGACCTAATTCAGGCTACCAACACTCCTATAAATAAAATCTTAGGGGTTTGATGTAACAAAGTTATCTTAGACGCATCCAAAAACCCTTGTATTTGTATATAAATCCTACTCCTAAAATACAAGGGTTTTTGGATGCGTCTAAGATTTCATTTATCTTCTAGAATTGATCCAGGCTTTCTTTTATGAAATCGAAGTATTTCCATTTATTCTCTTTGGAAAAAAAAAGATATGTTATTCCAATTGCGAGATTCCCTACCCTACGCTTCAATCGACATCGACAAGATTATTTCTGCATCTATTTTCTTTTTAGATTTAATTGTGTTTATTCACATGTTTATTTCAATTGAGATTGAGATTATGAATATCATGAGTGGCTAAATCCCTTAGAGGAGATAAATAGGTAGATAGGGACGTGATTAACGGAAGATTAATGGTTTCCTGATAGGATTAGTTGTTATAGATTACATGTTTTTAAACCCTAAACTTGACAACCCTAATAAGTAATCAAATGTTAAATGAGATCGGGAGATAAGTTTGCTGAGTAAATCATAATTTATCCTGGTTGAGAAAATGAGGTTGGGAGATAAGCGAATATCAACCAATTAATTAATTAGTTAAAGGTTGGGAGGTAATAATTGTTTAGTTAATAGCTAATCTACCCTAAAACTTAAATCTAGAGTTAATTACAACCTTTTAAATGAGTTAATCTTCTTAATTGGTTTAATCGTTTGTTTATTTTATTTTATATTTATTTTAGCTATTTAATTTCTAATATTAATATCTTTTATGATTTATTATAATATAGAATTTAATTATGTCTATTTAGAATTGTTATTGTAAAAATATTTTCTATAAATTTAATTCATCTACCCTTATGTACGATCCTTGGAATACTTCTCTATGTTCTGTTGTAACACATATTATATTACAACTAGACCCGTATACTTGTGGACACTGTCGATTTAATTATATATATTTGGTGTAATATTTTCCAGTTAAACATTCGCACGTTTGGCAGCAGTCAATTTGTTGGCACCATTGTCGGGGAGATTTCCACATTAAATCTGAAAATATCTTTACAATTAATAAGATAAATAGGAATGTTAAAGATTATAGATACACTATTCTTTATTTCTTTTTTTAATTTTTAATTTTTTAATTATTTTTAATTGTTTAATTTCTTTTTAATTGGTAGGTTGTATATGACTCGAAGCGAAAACACCCCAATAAAGCCATATCTAGATCCTGAGCAAATAATTAGAGATAATCGTCAATTGATACAAAAGAATTTACCTCTGGAAGTTAACCTACCACGGGAGAATCTCTTGACTATCCACAAGAGAAAAAAGGAAATATTTGGGGAAAATTTCCAATGGATCAAAAGATGTTCTGCGAATATGCCTTACCAACACTAGATGTTGTGTAAGACAATATTGAAAAGTCGACATTTAATGCAAATAATTTCGAAAAAAAAAACGACCACAATCTAGATGATCCAAATCACCTTGCAGTTCAAAGGAAACATGGTGGAAGACCTGAATAAGAACTTGAAGCGGTTCTTAAAAATTTGTGACACCTTCAAGTACAACAGAGTATCTGATGATGTTGTGCGTCTCTTATTATTTCTATTCTCTTTTTGTGACAATACAGGTAATTGGTTAGACTTGTTAGAACCAGGTTCCATCACCATATGGGACAATTTAGCAGAAAATTCCTATACAAACTTTTCCCAATTAGCCAAACCATTCAGCTTAGGTGAGAAATCACCAATTTTAAGAAATACGAAGGTGAATCCCTGTACAAGGCATGGGAACATTTCAAGTCAATGCTAAGAAAGTGCCCACACCATGGGCTACAAGCATGGCTTCAATTTTAAAATTTTCATAATGGTGTTGTTGGTAATATTAGATCCAGCCTAGACAAAGCAACTAGAGGATCTATCATGTTCCACACTTACAAATGAGCCTATAAAATTATAGACAACATGTGAATGATTTAATACATATGGCCCAATAAAAGATTCACATATAAATCAAAACCTCCAATGGTAAAAGCCATCAACAAACAGGATTGATATCATTGGATTTTAGAAAAGCTCTACCGTTTGGAGTTGACTGTCAAACTGACGAGAACAGAACCATGTTATGAAAATCACTCAGAGGAGGCAAGCTACATAGGTAATAGGGGCGAAAATCCTTATTCAAATACCTACAACTTTGGTTGGAGAGATCATCTGAACCCCAAGTGAGGAGGTAACCAAGGAGGTGCAATTCAAGCGTAAACTCGACAAAACTCTCATTACCAACCTCCATACTTACAGCAAAGATCCGTAGGGAATGACCATGCTGCATGTGGTCAATGATTCGACTTGCTAGAAGGGGATATGCAAGCAATGAAGACAAAAATTTGACAAGTCCAAGTTACATGTAGATGAATCGAATCCCGAATAGACAACCTTTACGGCTAGATGAGTTAGCTAATGACGATGTTTCAAATGTAGAATGGCTAAAGTATCCCCAGTAAGACGGAGAACAATCCTTGAAGAGATGGGAAGGAGTATATAAAAGCGACCACTTTGTGAATGAGCAAATAATTAACCATTCAAAGGGAAAGGTTTTGAAGCTGAGATGTTGCTGGTAAGAGTTGTTTTTACCTATTGGTGTATTTGGAAAATTAGATATGAAAGAGTGTTAGCAAGAAAGGTCATGAATATTCAGATGGTTACATTTAGAGTCAAAGATGCTTTATTCGACATTTGTGATGGTTTAATTCAAGTAAGTAGAGACCATAGATAAGAGATCCAAGTGACGAAACTAGTAATTTGTGCGAAAAACTTTACCTTGGGTGGCTGAAAATAAATGTGCACAATGATTTTGATTTGCAATCTAATAAAGTTGGAATTAGGGTGATTGTTAGGAATGAAATGGAGACCTTAAAAAGGGGTTTGAGAATATGTTGAATGCAAAATCAACTAAATTGGTTGAACTATATGCCATGTGCACGGGTGCTGAATATGCTATTAGGCACAAGCTGGAGTAGGTGAGCTTGGAAACTAATTCGCAAGTGATTTTTAAGGTGGCCTCCAAAAAGGATTGCAAATCAAGATGAAAACTAGCACCTAATTTGAAGAAGCTTGACAAATTGGTTACAAAAATCTGTAATGTTCAGTTTAGCTTAATTAAACAGAATGCTAACAAGGCATCGGATTGGGTTGCTTTGCAATCAAAGAAGGAGATGAGCCTTACTGGTTGGGTTAGGAGACTCCTAGTACATTTGCGCTCCACCAACAAGGAATCCATCTCTCATGCATAACCCAACACAAAGATAAGTAAAGCTTGAGTCGATTGGTAAATTCCTTCATGAATGATTTTGTTTCTAGAGTTCCAAATGATTGAAATTATGATAATTGATATATGTACTTGTTTCGCATCTTTCCCAAACAACTACCCAATCCATGCAATGGTATATCTATTAATTCCTTGATAGTGTCCAACTAACTCCTAATTTTTGCCAACTTTCTGGGACACTAGGGCAATCTCTACACGCATGAAGATCTGTTTCTGGGCTTGTACCACAATGCGGGCACATTCTGTTTATCCCAATTCTTCGCTGAAATAGGTTAGTCTTTGTGGGACTATAATTGTTAATGAATCACCAACATGTAATTTTCATCTTTCAGGCACATTAGCTTCCCATAGTTTCCTATAAATAGTTCTTGTATTCTATCTAATATTGTTATATCTATCCCCCTTTATCGTCGGGAACCCTATTAGTAGCAATCTATAGCCACTATAGATGATATACTCTCCAAACTCCTTCAGGTACCATTTCCATCGATCCACCAAATTGTGAGATGTTAATGGGATAGTCAAGATTTGGCGCACCTCCTAGTTAGTAACAGATGCCCTAACCAACTCAGCATTCCACTGTGTTTGATCGCCATCAATTAGATCCACTACTTTTTAATCCCACTAATACGTTTTGTTTAGAAAACCATAAATATTTGATTGTCAAAATTATTGTAAATATAATTAAAATTAAATTAATCATTAAGTTGACATTTAATAAATAATAAAATTTAAAAATAGTGATGAACATTACTTTTAGATTATTATTTGATAAATAGAATTTTTTAACTTCACAAAAGGGATTAAGAAGTCACCACATATCTTTAAATGATATTTTAAAAAAAAAAAAAAAAGTATAGCAAATGGTAACTTTTTAACCCTACTTATAGTATTAAAAAACTTATATTGTATTTGTACCAAATAATAACTGATTGTCTTTATATATATATTACGACATAATTTATACCACTTTTACAATCCTAATATATTTTTAAAATTTAAATCTCAGTTTTACATTTTTATTTTAAGAAATTAGTTACATAATTTTTCAAACAAATATTTCATTAATAAAATCAAGAACTCCAGCCTAAATAATGAAACCAAAAATGGACAACTACACCTCAAATCAATAGGTTTTCTCTATACACTCGGTCCTACTTGTTAGAATTCTGATTTGAAATCTTCAATAAAACATCTAAAGCAAGAATACGAGAAATACTAGGAAAAGCATAGTCCCAAACAAAAGGGTTTGTAAAACATAAGGTCGCCATAGCTAACAAATGAGCAACCTCTTTTGTCAATTACTTGTCCAGTAAAAAAACACAAAACAAAAACAATATTTCATAAACAAAGGTGGTATCACTCCAATGCTTTGAGAACAATCAATCAGTGATAAAAGTATCATGGAGATCTCTATACTAGGAATCAAGTTGCATTTTGTCCTATTTACTCAAAATATGGTTAAATTAGCCTATATATGTTATATCAAAAAGCTATTTGATCATTCCATTAAAAAATTCATTCATTTCTACTATAATGCATGGTTGTTGAAACTCAATCGAACTAGCTGGTTTACTAGTTTAAACTAAGGGGAAAACCAATTGAACCGTGGATTGGATGACCAATTTTTTTTTTGGGGTCATATATCCTAGCCTAAGCTAAGAAAAAACCAACCTAGATTAGGCCCAAATCCCTTAAAAATACTAAACCCAAGTGCCCAATCCAAAATAAAACAAATAAATTTTTAGAAAAATTAAAAACAATCCTAAAACTAGTAAGAAAAACCAAAAAAATGTAAAAACTAAAAAGCTTTGAATCTTTGCAGCTCTCTCAATCCTTTTTCGTTAAGGATTTATACCCAACAGAATTCTTTCTTGTTTCAATTTTAGGTTTATGGAATAATTTGCTTCTCTTCTCTTCAGTCTTCTCAAGCCTCAAAGTTTTTTTCTTGAAAATAAAAGAAAAAGTAATGATGGTAGACTGATTTTTTTGAAGATAAAAGGAAAAAGAATGATGGTTAGGAGAGACAATTGAAAGGTTAAATAAGGCTTATAGGCTGTTTTTATTTTTTATTTGGGCCTTTAGGTTGATTTTAATTTTAATTAGGAAAATAGGCTGGTTTTAGGAGAGAGAATATGAAAGCGCGTCCAACTAGGCGCTCTTTTTTACACAGATGGCAATAAAGCACGCCCAACTAGATGCGCTTTCACATTCTCTCTCAAGGGTTAGGGTTATTAATTTTTTAGTCTTTTGGGTTTTTTAGGTTTATGGTTTTTTAAAAGTGTTCAGGATTTTCGATCAAAACGATAAAAGTTCTTAGGTAGTTGAGTGGTAAGAGATGTGATAACGTGCTTTAGTACAAGTACATTTCACATGTCATCGCAGGATAGGACCATCACTTCAGAAACCTATCCTAGGGAAATTAGGTTTTGGGGGTGACATGGCTTGATACAATCAGGGGTCGAAGTCAACGTGAAGGTCTCAGTTGGCGATCATGATACGGTTACAACTTCGAGTATAATCAGGGGCTAGATGACAGTCGTTACAGATCAGGAGCTCAAGCTTTTTAGATACCTACAAACAATGCCCTATATATACCATATAGAAGATTGAGGTCATAATCATGTAGAAAAACTCTGGGGACTTTCGGTGTAATCAACATAATTTTTTCTCTATTTCCAAGTAGCTGGTATCTTTAATCTTTCATTCTTGTCCGAAGGCTAACACCAATGTGGACATAAGAGGGCTCTCAGGAAGAGAACGGATGTTCCAGCACAGTAAAGGTCAAACTCGGGTCAACGCGATAGCGGTTGTAGTTATTAATAGGTTGTGTAATAATGAAAACTATCGTTACCCCGAAAGGATCATCACCTTTACTGTACCATAACAGCCGCTCCCTGCCTAAGAGTCCTATTATGTCCATGACGGTACTGGCTTTCGAATAAGAAAGAAGGTTAAAGGTACTGGTTGTTACGCCCTCAAACATTTATATAGCATTTATAAAGCATCATTTTTAGGTATTTGAAAAAATTGAGCACGTAGCCACGTAACGACCGCCAACTGACTCCTCTATTATACCCCGACCCATTACTTTATAACGACCGTTGATTGAGACCTCCATGTTGAGTTCTACCCATGATTGTAGAAAGCAAAATCACCCCATAACCAACTTCCCTAAGATAGGCTTCAGAGGCAATAATCTCATCTTGGCATTATTTATGAAATGTGTACGGCTTGAAGCGATATTGCATCACCGAGGACTCAAGAATACCTCAAACGTAGACCAAATATTTTTAGTGATCAAAATTTTTAAGACTGTGAAATGGTTTATAATGGAGAAATGGAAAGGATTGGAGAGAAATTATATGATTGAGAGAGGATAAAGCTTGGTATGTGAGAGTCATTTTATAGTCACAAGGAAGGGTTTGCTTGCAAAGGAAAACCTTGAAAGCACGCTGGAACATATTCTAAACGTGTTAAAGAAATGTTTAAAGCTGGGTGAGCTTTCTCTAACAAATTTCCTATTTCCCAAGGCAGAAATCACCTTTTTGTATGCATGTTGAGCATGTTATGTAGTGTCTAATCTCAATGAAATTGTATGACTTCTAATTACTTAATATAAAAAGTATTTGCATCATACAATATGCAATGAATGTGTACATTAGTAAATGAGATTCATAGCGCGTATTCTCTTTCTCCCTACATAATTCTCTTATAAAAGGGGCATAATTTTCATAACATAGTCACTCATTAAGTTCATATTAAACAGAATAACCTTGCGTCACGAGTGAGAGTTGTATGTACTCCTTCGGGCAACTCTCTATTTTTTCTTTTTGTATTTTTCATCCAAATCGTGAGCAATATTGAAATGAGTTGATAAGTGAAATTCGTTATATACTACAACAGTCAAATTTGAAAAGACAAAGGTATTGTTCCAATAGAGACCTTATACTAATTGTAATAATTAATAATGTACAATACCTAAAAGGATTGTTTTGTAAAAATAAACTAATTTTTATTTATGACGTTTTTATTTACATCACAATATCTATAACAAAAAATACATCACACTCATCGTTGGGGAGAATATGTGTTGCAAAGTGGTGGAAAACGGTCGTGTGTAAGATTCCTCCGTGAAACCAGGCGTGCAACCGGAGGTGCCTCCGAAGGTGATACCAGACCTGTATCCGGAAGTGCGGGCCTGTAGACATCCTCCTCCTTGTCATTATCATCTGAATTTGAACCTCGCATGTCCTCTTGTGCAACTGTATCTTTTAGATTAGCAACGTCATCATCTTCCTCCATGATCGATTACTGCATTGTCCTCGTCGCCCATTGTATATCCGTCACACCCGCATCCGGTGGCTGCAACGATAAGCCACCCTGGTAAAACAATAATGCGTGCAGTGTTTGGGTTACTATAGGCATGTAATCATAAGGTGCCCCAAATCCCGGGTACACCGACATCGACCTGAGCATTAACATCTGCATCGATTGACGCATGGGCGTCTGCATCGATGTTGTCATCGGTGGTGGTGCATATGTCGACATATATCTTAATACGAAGCTCGACATAGTCAGTGGCATAGGGCCAGTATGCGTGGAACGTCAGTGCCTCGAAATATGAACCTGTTAGAATAGAAGAATCAGCCATGTGTGACGGTGGTTCGTAGTATGGTGGTACTTGTAAACCATGTCAAGTAATCTTTAGTCGAATTTGCCTATTCGTCGCCTCCAGTGGTAGCAAATACGGCTTGCCGATGGGTCTGAATCATGTTAAGTAATTATTAGCTATCATTGTGTCTGTCGAGAAAAATGGTTCGCAGGCGGGTATAGATTTCATCCTACGATCCCAAGCTTGGATGTGCTACTTGTGCTTCTCTGCCCAGTCTTCATTATTCTTCCCTCGCATGTCCATATTGTGTAGTTCTTTCATGTCTCGCAGTGGGATTCGTTGCCTATACCCAAGTTGGCAATGGCGGTGCATTTCTACCATCACGTACACTACTAATGACACCTTCACTTTCCACATCTTTCAATTGTCTAACATTTTTCGCAGGATGCAAAATATGATCTCGAGGTCAGCATACGACATCCATTCAAACTGGAAAGCATAAATTATAAATATTGTCACGTACTGATTTTTTTAACGAATCATTGTGTAGTTAGTATAGGGTCGAAAAGGATAGGAAATTAACCTAGGTTTCAAAGCATTAATCTAACAACAACCTAACGTCTTCCAAGTCATCGGGCAGTCCATCGTAACTCGGCCCATGGTTCCACCTGTAAAAGCAATATATTAGGCGAAACACATAATAAATAAAAATATTTACTGTACAAACTACATATTTATTGATAAATTATGTTTACCTCATCACCAACGGGAACATGTATAGGTCGGTGACTCTAAGACGTAGAAATGCTATTTGCCACCTGGCCCACAACTATAGTAGTAACAAGTAACCATCGTCAATATCTTATCCAGTTGTGTTGCCCGACAAAGTTCCCGGTATAATGTCGACAACGTGGCAGATACCCAACTTAGTTTTGTGCATTCACTGAAGTTCATTAGGTGTAGAAGCCACCTTACGTGCACCAAATTTCTAGATTTATTGGGCATTAAAATGTCCTCGATTAACTTCATGATGAATGCTCAGGCGTACTATTGTATGACCTCCTTCATTGCGTCGTTGAGAAGCTTATTGAAATTTTTTCCAACCAGTTGATCGATATCCGACCACCTTCAAACCTGTTCAGGACCTTCCCCAACATTGTCATGAAGAGGTCCACTTTTCCCGGAATGACCGCTGATCTCGTAATGACTGACCCATCCACCAATAGACCGAGCTGTAATACTATGTCCTTAAGTGTGACTGTACACTCGCCGCATGAAAGGTGGAAAGTGTGTGTTTCGAGCCTCCATCTTTCCACCAATGCACTGATTAATGTGAGATCAAGTTCGAAGCCCTCTTACATGCGAGACGTATACAAAAATCCAACCTCTTGTAGGTGCCCACGAATTTTAGGGATCGGAGTCTCCTCCGTATTATGTATGAATGCCTTCAGAACACGATCGTCTACTTATTTAAAACATAAAAAAATTTATTTAGATTTATCAAAAAAATTTTAACATAATTAAAAATAACGAAAATTTAAAAATAACGAATTACCATTGCTAATTGGGTGCAAAAATATGGTTGTTGTCGAAGCCAATTAAAGAGGCATCCATTCTTGAGAAACTGATCCGAACGAATAAATACAATATAATTTAAAAAAATTATTTTTAAATGAAAATATAAATAAATTTTAAATAAAAGGCTTGAGAGAGTTTGATAAAGTTAAGAGAGTTTGAGAGAATGATGTGAATGAAAAAAATTGAAATTTAATGGGTATTTATAAAGTTAAAAAAGTTACCAACAGAGTTTTTAATTTAGGCACTTTCATATTCTCTCTCCTAAAACAAACATATTCCCTTAATTAAAATTAAAATCGGCCTAAAGGCTTAAAAAAAAAATAAGCCTAAAGGCTTTATTTAGCCAATTTGAAAGGTTAATTTTTAGAAATATGCTGAAAATAATTATTTGAAAAAGTAGGTTTTTTTTGTTTTTTAAATTTATCTATTTATGTTGTTTTTGGAGAGAGACAGAACGTTTTCAATCACGCTAGTTGAAAATACATCCAACAAAATGTGTTTTCATTGCAAATTGACAACTTTTTTTTGGTTAGGTGGTTAAATGTTAATGGTTTTATCCTTAAATTTTAAGTTCGATTATTCTCCTAATCATATTTGTATTTTTATTCCATGTTGTTTGAAGCTTTTTTTTTTTAATTAATATATTTCCCACATTAGCTCTTTTGGTTAGATAACTAGATAATTGTGATTTTATTCTTAAGTCCTAAGTTTAATTTCTCTTATAAGCATTTTAATATGTATTTTTTTTATTTCATGTTGTTTCAAACTTTTTTTAATTAATATTTATAATTAAAAATATATTTTTTTCAAGTTCTTTTATTTTAAATTAATAACTCTTTTATTTATAAAATCAAATAATTATTTCAAATATCATTATTATTTCAAATAAGTAAAATATTCAAACATCATTATTTTTCATCTACATGTAAAATATTTCAAATACACATACACACATATATAATATGTCAATTTACTACACTCATGATATAGATTGAAAAATAAATATTACACATATAAAAATTATATTTACTAAAAATAATGATATTTGCAATAATTAATTGACTTTATAAATAAAAGAGTTATTAATTAAAAAGATGAATTAAAAATAAAAAACTTAAAAATAATATATTTATTAATTATAAACATTAATTAAAAATAAAAAAAGTTTGAAACAACATAAAATAAAAAATACATATTAAAATGTTTATAAGCAGAATCAAATTTAGAACTCTAAGATGAAATCACAATTATTTAACCATCTAACCAAAAGAGTTAATGTGTTAAAAATATTAATTAAAAATAAAAAAGAACAACTTAAAAACAACATGAAATGAAAAATAAAAATGTGAGTAGAAGAAAAATTAAACTCGGGACTCAAAGACAAAAACATTAACATTTAACTATCTCACCAAAAAACGAAAATACCAACTTTTAGTGAAAACTTATAATTTAAGATACGATTTTAGATGATATAATTAAAAGCACGTCCTATAATATAGATTTTTCTTTTTTTCTCTAAAAACAACATAGATAAATAAATTTCAAAAATTTCAACATAATTTCTCAAATTAAATTTTTTAAGCATATACATATAAATTATCCCATTTGAAAGTGGATTTTTTTTTTAAGGAAGAACGAGGGTCAATTTTTTTTTAGCTTTCAACTCATGCTGTCTTTGGAACCATAAACACTAGTTGGCATCCACTTAATTGGTTCTCTTATTGAGTTTCATTGTAACTGTTACTTTTATATTAATTGATAAAAGGCATTTTATAATTTATTAAAAAAATATTACATCTGATTTTATTTTTTTTAGAACTAGTTGAATCAGCTGTCAGATTGGGAATAAATGGTTGGATCAGTTTAATCATGGTTAAATTCTAAAAATATTATCATTAAATGATGACATGATTAAATGAGAAAATAGGCAAATACTAAAAAAATTTAAAAGAACAAAAAAATAGTAAATTTTTTAATAAACATTTAAAAAACCTAGATAAATGATTATTTATGTTATTTTATAAATAATTATTAAAAAATATAATATATAAAATTAATTTGAAATTAATAAAAAGATATTTAAATATTCATCTTAATTTTAAATAGATAACCACAATTAAAATAATCCTTGCAAAACCACAAATCCAAAATAATAAATTCTATAATTGATTTTCAATGAGCAGTATTTATATTTTACACCATTTATTTTGATCATATTCCCTTAAATGCTTATTATTTTTTTTCAAATTCGTAACATATTCTCTCATATTGGTCTATTTAATAATGGGTAAGATGCTGAGCAAATAAAAACTCACTTCCATTAAATTTTACATTATTCTTTTAGTTATTTATCATTTCAATTTTTATATTTATAATAATTCATCGTAATAATTATTAAATATCTAATAAATTGTAGCTCGATGAAGATAATTAATTTGCAATTCAAATATTTGTTTATATGATAAAAATATCAAATATTTATTTAGCATAAAATATACATCACATGTCATATATTACAACAATTTAATGATAAAGCATAAATAAAAATTTTAACATAATAATTACTTTATATTTTAATCTAACACAAAAATTAAAACAGACGAGGGAAAGTCTGCAGTATGACGTAGTACGTGTGAGCCAGCATAGCAGCCATTTCGAAGCTACAGATGCAAAGCGACAAAAAATAAGTGAGCCCACCTTTGATCATGGCTGATATGCAGTGCACCCCATCAACATAGCATACCTTTCGGTAGTGGTGGAGGACGACACTTGATCAATTAATCATGCCATATAATACCACAGACCCCTCTCTTGATTTATTCCAACTATCTTTTCTACCATTCACGCATCTTTGGCAAGAATAAATCTCTACCATGCATACATCATGATTTGAACTAACAACGTGAGTGGTGAAGTCTGTATTAAAAAAAAAAAAGAAATATTGCCCTTCTCTACTTTACAAAGCCATAAATAAAACGAAAATTTACTTCAATTTTGAACTTTTCTATTTTTTATCAAATAAAATGATTTTTTTTTTGTGTCTTTCTTTTTTTTTCCTTTTATGGGATTGCTGTGATTTGTAGAGATGAGTATGGAAACTTGATCCATGGATCCTATTCATGGAGCAGTTAAGCTTATAAGTTATTGTTATGTTTGTCTTAAAAGCTTGATATTATGAACAAGAAAAGAAACTAATAATTGTCATAATTGCTTTCACGAATTGGGATGTGACCTTTCACCCACTCAGCCGTCGATGACTGTTGCATTCATGCAATCAAGCTCCATTTCAAACATCTCATATATATTCATGAATTTGTGGAATTGGACTTTAATCCTTGTGTCATCCTTTGTTGTAGGAAAGACTACACCTCCATTGGAAATTGCAATTTGACTGTCCATTTTGACTTAAATGCTTATGTCATCCTCTGCCATAGGAAAACTCCTATGAAAAATTAAGGCCAAAAATATTGAACTAACATTGGGATCTTCCCCCTTTGTGCGAAGGAAAGCAATTTTTTGAGTGCTAAAAGAAGGGTTTTAAGTTCTGCTTATAGCAACGAGTTCCTTACCGTTCGACCATTCACTAAAAATCAGCACATCTTTCCCAATGAGAACATGTATATATATATATATGCATCATCTGATAAAGTTAAGAAGCTATAATCGATAGGAAAAAAGGTAAAATCAAGTTTCACAATTACGCAGTGCCTTCAACCAGTTTGTTCAATTTCTTGGTTCTCAACCTCTCAGCATAGGCCTCGCTCCCTTGGCATTCATATCTGCATTTAAGAGGCATGATAAATTGAGGACGTCACGATTTTTATTTTCTTTTTAATGACAAAACAGAGTTACAATAGACTCACTTGGGTTGTGAAGATAACAAAGGGCTCAGGGTTTCTACAAGTTTAACAGCTTCTTCCTCAGTATGCACTATTTGATTGAAGCAAAAGTATCGTCCCATGGTAGATGAATCTTCGAAAGCTCGAATATGAACGTCAGCTAAAAACTTCACATCCACAACAGCTAGAACTCCGTTTTCAAACATTTCAGCAGCTCCTGTTTCAGATTGAAATAAAACATGATTGCAGACATGGTTTTGTTTCAGACGGAGTTCTTAGCTTATTTGCATATTTTATACCTTTAAGATAGGACATGGTTGAACAAGGATTTTGCTGTGCAACAGCAGGGCCAACAACTAGTCCAGCATTCACAGAAACCATGTTAAGCATTCGATCCATGGCAAGAGCCCAGGCAGCCTGCTCGGAGAGTGTTTTAGCAAGGGCATACCACAACTGCACATCAAAGTAGATACATAATAATTATGTAAGATGTATGCAATTATTTGGCTACTCAATAGGAGCTGGGAAAAATATGGATTCAGATTTCAAGGGTTTCACTTAGCTAACCTTCATTTTGCGGCAGAAATCTTGATCACTCCAACACCTCTCATCTACGTCTGTCTGTGAACAAATGTTTTCTCTCCAAATAGCCGCAGTTAAGGAAGAAGTGAATACAATTTTCTGCATGCTATCTGTTTGTGCGCAGGCCTCAACCACATTGATTGCTCCCCTCACTTCCAAATCCACAATTACATCCTGCCCCCCATATGAACCACGTTAATAAATTCCAGCCAGGGTAACAAAAATAAGGGAATTTGATCTTGACTTACATCATAACCATCTGGACAGTCTAAACAACAGAACAAAGCAGAGCAACCCTTCAAAGCAACAAGAATGCTATGGTAATCCAGAATATCCACACTAAAAACTGATAATCTCTCCTCCACTCTTTCCATTTCCTTAATTTTCTTCACTATATCTGTCTCTGATCCTTAAAGGAGAAAACAAGTTTCAGAACAAAAAGAAACAAACTCAAAGAAAGAAGTCACCAATAACAGACAAAGAAGAAGAAGAAAAAGGGGGGGGGGGTTAGCAGTTACCCTTTATCTGAATAGCTGCATGAACTGTGTAACCTCTATTCAACAGTCCTTTGAGAATCCAAAAACCCACATAGGTTGATGCATCAAGAACACAAGCTGCTGGCTTTTCGTGATCCATTTTGGTTGTTCTTGTAGCTTTTGCACAAAGTAGTTTCTTTCGCCTTTTTATTTCTTCTTTATTTGGTTTCTTGTTGTAATCAGCTTCCTTATATAGAAGTTAAAAGGACAATTTGAAGGTGAGATGAGTACTTAAAGGAGGACGAGTTGGTGAACAATTTTGCAACACGTTCCCATCTACTTTCCGTGGCATCTACTAACAGTAACATTGTTGCATTTATTTTTTGATTTATTTAAATAATTCTAGATTATGGCAAAGGTGAAAAAATTGTAATAAATATATTTATTAAATTTTTTTATAAATATTAAATGAGATTTTAATCGAAATGTTAAAATTAAATATTTGGTGCTTGATCGATTCATAACACTAATTTAATTAAAGACTTAATATAAGTATAAATTTTTATTTTATTTATATAACTAGTATTAAGTTTAAGTTATAATTTAACTTTAAATTATATCTATTTTTTAACTTTGGTACTTAAAACCTTTTTACCCCACTTTAATACATGAAGTACCATTTTCATTCCAATTTACCTCAATATAAAAAAGTTGCCAATAGAAATAAGACAAATGATATATTTTTGTTGAACGGTCATAGTTTTTAAGATAAAATGGGACCAAAATGATAGTTAAATTACTAAGATAAGACAGAAAAATTAAATATTAAAGTAAGAAAAAAAAAATGCATAATTCAAGGGCAATTGTGACTTAAGCCTTAATATAAAATAATACTAGAATTTTTGTTTTTAATTCTTTGGATGAAAAATAATATTCTTTAAGAAAATAATATTAATTAAATATAATATTTGAAAAGAAGGATAAATTAAAATTTAAAAATAAAAAATACATGAATGATAATGGTTTGTGATAGTTATTTATTAGTTTAGTGAATAGTTATTTTTTATTATAATAAATGACATAATTATCTTCAATTACGTTTGAGATCATATATATTTTTTTACTGAGTTGGTAATTCACTCATCATACCATAGATTATTCAAAAATCTGAATATAACTAAAATATTTTAATTATTTTAATAATTAAAATATTAAAAAAATCCAATCTACAATTAAAATATCAAGGAAAATAATAGTGAAATTTAAACTTTTATTTTTATATTTTAGTTACTAGTTGAATAAAGCTTTTCTAATGTGAATGCATTTAATTTATAAAATGCTAATACAAGTGTAACTTAAAGTTGAATTAATTTAATAATACTACAAATAAATTTCATATGAATACAAAGTGTGAACTAATTCGAACTAACCTTAAGTCTCTAAACATTACAAGTTGAAAAATCCTATGTGATCTAAGCAATTTAATTCATGGATGAATGTCATGATAAGTTGCACGAGATATGTTTGTTTACATTCTTCTAATATTAATGTCATATATATATAGTGTGTTTTGATGGAGTAATATGCCTAATCATCTTTGAGCTCGTTGATATTGTAATTGTAACAACGCTTATCCATATCCGACGCCGGGATAGGGTATGAGGCATTACTTTACTAAAATACATGCAAACATTCAACCTCAAGTCGTTGAAATCCGTCCCAACTTAAAACTTTTTCAAACATTATCTTACGGTCCTTAATATAGACCCATAAGGCCCAAAATAGGGTTTGGAAAACGATTTGGGACCAAACCGAATGCTTAGAAAACTTTCAAGAAAATTCACTAAAAACAGAGCACAAGCCCGTGTGGAAGGGCAACACGCTCGTGTGGCCTTTAGACATGGCCGTGTTAATGGCCCATGTGGTTTACACGGCCTAATCACTTAGGGACACGCCCGTGCCCTTCATCTGTGTGGATTTATTTTCTAACATCGAACCTACAGGGGTTTTCACATGGTCGGGCACACACCTGTATGCTCAGCCCATGTCCCTTACACGTCCGTGTCGTAGCCCGTGTGCAAAAACCTTCACATTCTGTTTCTGACGTCAGTAGCTCTTAAGGGTCACATGGCTGTGGCACACGCCCATGCGCAATTTTGTCAATTTAAGGTACAGGGGACACACGGCCTAACCACACGCCCGTGGGGCAAACCGTGTGTCACACACGGCCTAGATACACACCCGTGTGTCTACCTGTGTGGACAAAAATAAGGCTATCTACCAAGCCTTTTGCCATGCTAAAACAACATCAAACATATACCAGTTCACCATTATCTAGCCAAGGGCCAACATTAGACATTCACATCCATTCACATACCTAAATCGACCAAACATTTGTACAACTATTCTAATATTCTTGTTCATCCATACCATTTACACTTTCATAAAAACAACATTTGCACTTAAATACCATTAGCAAATATTAGCTAATATCTTTGGCCTTATACAAAATGTGATATTTCAAAACTTATGTAACACCCCTTACCCGTATCTGATGCCGGGATAGGGTACGAGGCATTACCTTACTAAATCTCATGCAAACATCTATTTCAACTTAATGAAACGCGTCCCAATTTAAAACTTTTTCCAACATTGTCCTATAGACCTTCATATGGGCCTACAAGGCCTAAAACGTGGTTTAAAAATAATCCGAGACCATTTCGGGTACTTAAGAAAAATTCATCAAAAACTATTATAAATAGGGCACAAGTCCGTGTGGCCTCTAGACATGGCCGTGCTGATGGCTCGTGTGCCTCACACGGCCTAAGCACCCAGGGACACGCTCGTGTCCTTCGTCTGTACGAATTTATTTTCTAACATCGAACCTACAGGGGTTTTCACACAGCCTGGCACACGCCCGTGTGCTCAACCCGTGTCGCTCAGACGGCCATGACGTGCTCGTGTCGCAGCCCGTGTGAAAAAACATTAACATTCTGTTTCTGACGTCAGCAATTACACGGCCATGGCACACGCTCGTGTGCTTGGCCGTGTCCTTCACACGGTTGAGACACATCACACGGTTGAGACACACGGCCGTGTCTCAGCCCGTGTGTTTACTACTAGGCATTTAATTTTACTCATTCAAGGTGTAGGGGACACACGGCCTAACCAGACGCCCGTGGGGCTGACCGTGTGTCACACACGGCCTAGACATACGCCCATGTGTCCACTCGTGTTGACAAAAATAGGCTATTTACTAAGCCTTTTTGCCACCCTAAAACAAGATCAAACATATATCCAAGTATACCAAGACTCCAATACTCAACCAATAGCCATAATTCGGCATCCACACAACTTAATATAATCTAACAAACCATGCATTCAATCTATTACTCGTAGCATATACAATTACTCATGTTGAATTCTCATTCATGAAAACATTGTCATTTGCATTTGATAACCAATGGTAAATATTAGCAAATAACTTTAGCCTTATACAAAATGAAGTATTTCAAATTCAAGCCAACACATTTGGCTCCAAAATAATATGACACTTAACAAAAGAATAAAGTCATATACATGTCATATTCTCAAAACGCTAAAACTAACTATATCGAATGCTTTGGATGATAGTGTGAAAGGAGTCTCCGACGTACTTTGATCCACGAGCTAACTAGGCGGCATTATAAGAAAATGGAAAGGAGAGGGGTAAGCATAAAGCTTAGTAAGTTATAAGTAAATAAATAACAACAATTTACTAAGCCATGACAAATTTTCAATACATCACAATTCATGCATGATACAAGAATGGCCACAAACATAACTTACTCGATTCCATCATTTACTAATCATATAACATATTAGTGAGCTCACATATCATACATTTCTTATAGGTACCTGCATCACTTACAAACCCATCATAATATCTCTCAAGTTTAACACTAACTGAAATTTCCTGTTGAACTATTTAGAATACGAAAGGATATTCAAGTAGCCTCCAACGTAGGGTATTGAGCTGATGCCATATCCCAGACATGGTCTTACACTAGCTCATATGTCAAGTCGATGCCATGTCCTAGACATGGTTTTACATTGACTCTTAATGTATCGAGGCCGATGCCATGTCCCAAACATAGTCTTACAGTGACATATCTCCAAGCCGATGCCATGTTCCAAACATGGTCTTACACTAGCTTGCCTGTCGAGACTAATGCCATGTCCCAGACATGGTCTTACACTAGCATTCGTATCAATGCTGATGCCATGTCCTAGACATGGTCTTACACTGGCTAGCATATATCCGTGTCGATGCCATGTCCTAGACATGGTCTTACACTAACACCTAACAAGGCTGACGCCATGTCTCAGATATGGTCTTACATTAGCTCTCGTATCAACCCTAGTATCACAACATGAATATCAAATCTATTCTTAAAGTTAAACCGAGCTCTATTACATATGTTTTCATCATTTCATGACTAAAATTCGTCATTCAACAATTCATGCTCAAATAAACATTCTCATATATATCTTATATCGCAACGCATAATCTTATGACAAATTAATGGTTTCATGCATAAAAATTAGAAATGTTGCATTATTACCTACAACTTACCTCGATATACAAAAATGGAAAATGACTTTTTGGTTCAATCGATTTGCTTAGCCTTCCCACAATCTAGGTTTGAATTTTGTAAATCTTGATCTATAATAATAAAAATTCACTAATTTTAATCACCAATTTAATCTAAATAAGTCAAGACAAAATGACCATTTTCCCCTAGAATTTGGGAAAATGACCATTTTACCCCTAGGCTCAGAAATTGATTTTTATTGAATTTCCTTATTCACCAAGCCTAACCAAACTCTTTTCACTCTTATGGCACCACAAAGTTCTTATTATTTCACACAAATAACATCAACTTATTAACTTTGCAAACTAGTCCAATTTAGGTGTTTTCTATGAACACCCTTTTACAAAAGTTGTTTATTTAACAACAATGACTCATTTTCTTCCATAAAATTCCAACAAATAACACTTATGCGTTCATGGTGAATCTCTAAACTTTCAACCATTTTTCACAGTAGCCCCTCAATAGATAGCTCTTGCTACAAGGGCTCAAAAAATGCAAAAATATTCAAGAACGACCTTAAGAATCACTTACTTGCAAGAGAGATGGGTGGCTAAATTTTTTGAATTTTTGAATGAATATTTCCATGGTGATTTTTGGTGGAAGAAGAAGATAGAAAAAAGATGATAGCTTTTTGTTTTGTTTAATAACAAAACTAGTCAAAATTATCACCAAATTCCCACCTAATTTTGACTTTTCATTTCTTTTTGTATCCCTTGCTTCTCATGGCCGGCCAACCTCAAATTCAAGGGCCTAATTGCCCTTTAAAACCCCCAAGTTTTAATTCTCTAGCCAATTAACACAATTTACTAGTTATTTGAAACTTTTACCCCTTATGCGATTTAGTCCTTTTTCGCGATTAAGCCTTCAATTGCGTAAATTAATTGACCAAAATTTTTATGCACCCTTATAAAAATACTATAGCACATAAAAAAATATTAGAAATAATTTCTCTGGCCTCAGGTTAGTGATTCTGAAATCACTATTCCGATTAAGCCCAAATTTGGGCTATTACAAGTCTCCCCCTTAGGGATTTTTGTCCCCGAAAATCTTACAGTCAAAGAGGTTTGGGTACTAATCTCTCATAGTCTCCTCGGGTTCCCATATGGCTTCCTTGACTCCATGTCTATGCCATAAGACCTTTACAAGCGTTATGGTTTTATTCCTCAATTTCTTGACCTCTCAATCCAAAATCTTAACTGATTTTTCACTGTAGGTCATATCCGGACTTATTTCAATCTCTGCCAATGAAATCATGTGTGAAGGGTGTAACAGCCCGATTTAGACAGTATTCGGAACTGTGGTTTCGGGACCACGAATCCGAATTAGAAAAATATTTAAAAATTATTTTTGGTGTTTATTATGTGTGAATTAATATCCATGAAATTTTCGTGTTTTAATTTTGCTGTTTGGATGCCCGATTTAATAACAGGGCTTAATTGCATAAATTAAAAATTTGTTGGATAAATTTGTAATGGCAGAATTGATGTTGTCTTTTAAATTTGGAGTGTATAAGATGTAAGTAGTCCATAATTTTAAAGGATGGACGGCGAAGGACATAACGTTTAATTTAAGCATAAAGGTTATTTTAGTAATTAAAACATTATTATACTTTTAATATAATAAAACATAATGGAATAATGCAAACATCTTTTTCTACTTTACCGAATGTCAAAAAGAAAGAAAGAAAATAAAGCTTTTAAGGGTTCGGTCAAAGATTTGCTTGATTAAGGTATGTAACTAGCTCGGTTTTTGATAATTTTTACGTTTTTGAGATCGTTGCAGTGTAATGTACAAAGCCCATGCTTGAATTTCTGATTTTGATGAATATTTTGAGTTATGCCATTGATGAATAATTGAGCTTTGTGATGTTAGTTGATGAATTATGAAAGATATGTTTTAGATTAATATGTTTTGTATTGGAATTTTTGATAAATTTGAGTAATTAGGGCTAAATTGCAAAATAAATAAATTGAGGGACTAAAATGTAAATTTAATGAAATGTATGGACTTGTATGATCATAAGGAAGATTCAGCCTAGCTATGTTGTTTTGAGATTTTGCATATTTTGTGTTTTATGAAAAAGGGACTAAATTGTGAAATGTATAAAATGTCAGGGGCAAAATGGTAATTTGCCCATTTATGTGTTTTTTTGGACTAAATTAAATAAAATTGTGTTTGAATAAGTTTAATTTGAATATGTTTAGATTAAGAACAAAACAAATTGGATTTGGATCGGGAAAAACAAAAGTTGTCAAATAGTCATCTCGAATTGTCTGTCAATATCAGAGGTAAGTCCATAAGAAAACAAATGCTGTTAATTTTGAATATAAGTGAACTTAAATGTTTAGTTGAATTTTATGAGTATATATATAAGTTAGCCGAATGTGTATATATATATATATGGGAATAATGTGTACAAGTTCGATTAAATCGAAATACAACGTCCGAAAGTTCCGTACGAAGCATAGGAATTTTGATAAGTGTTATCATGTAAGACCCAGTGTGGGACAATGGCGACGATATGTAATTTTGAGTAAGACCCTGTGTGGGACAGTGGAATCGATATATGATTGCGAGTAAGTCCCTGTGTGGGACAGTGGCATCGCTACGTGATTACATGTAAGTCCACGTTTGGGACGTTATCATTATACGATATGTGTGATTATATGAGTATCCTATTCAATTCCGAATGTTTCAACGGGAAGTGATTAGTTGCAATTGAATATGTAAATTGAGCTAAAGCGATCAGGTATGTGATAGTTGATTACCTATTTGAAAATAAGGTGAGTTGGCTATTGAATATGTGATACAATTATACATGTTGACAATGAAAATATATATGTATATGATAAGTATATTTGGCCACATATCATTTATAAGTATGTGATATTAAAGTTTGATTCATGAGTATATTTATAAGAATGTATATTTATTCAGTTATATAATGATATTATAGCTTTGAAATTAAATGATACTTTGACAATAGATATATGTATATTCAGCTAATATAAAGTTTATACATGAAGGTATATGTTGTATGAAATGGTAAGCTTGAAATAAAATGTGTTTATGATAGTATAAATAGGTGTAGTTAAATTGAGTTGATTATGTCATTGAGTTGTTTAATTGCTTATGACTTACTAAGCTATAATAGCTTACTCTGTGTGTGTATGTTTGCCCTTTTTTTATAGATTTTGGAGACTAGTTACGGGCTCGGGGATCGTCAGCAAAGTCTATCATACTATCGATTGTTTTCGGTACTTTTATAAGCTAAATTTTGAACCTATGGCATGTAGAAGCTAACTATGTTTTGGTTAAGTTGGAGTTGTAATTATTAAGCCATGCGAAAATGGCTAAATATGTTACTTAAGTTTATGAAATCTCGATCACGGTTTATATTTGTGGTATGCTTGACATGTTTTGCTAATATTTAATTATGTGTTTCGACATTATAGTTAGTCTATTTGGAGATATGGAAAGTGTATAAGTGATGTGTGTATGAATATATAAATTGCCTTGATTGAATAGGTAAGGTGTTAAGCATATTTTAGATAAAGCAATGATAATTCAGTTATGTGATTCTAGTGGTATGATTTGGTTTGAGAATGTGTTTTGATTTAATATATATGTGTTCCTGTATAAATAAGTTATAAGATGATATTGCTATGTCTTGTGAACTGGGCTATTGGTGTAGTTCTTTATTGATTTACTCGAATGTACATTTTAAATTGGTTATTAACGTACATGTGTTGAAATGATTTGATTTAATCAATTGTGGTAAAAATTTGAATGGCCGAATTGAGGGACTGTGATAGCCCGATTTTGAACTTAATCGGAAGAGTGGTTTCGGGATTACGAATTCGAGTTAGAAAAAAATATTTAAATATTATTTTTTGTGTTTATTATGTGTGAATTTGCATGTATGAAGGTTTCGTACAAAAATTTGATTGTTTGAATGGTTAATTTAATAAAGGGGTTTAATTGCATAAAATGAAAACTTGATGGTTTAATGCATAAGGACTAAAGTGATAGTGGATTTTTAATATGTGGTGTTTATGTTGTAAATGGCCCTTGATTAAATGTCTTGGACGGTCATAACCTTAATGGATATAGATTTGGTAGTAATTAATAAAGGTTAATAAGGTAATTCATGAAATAACTTATAACATATCATTACATAAAAGAAAAAAAATAAAATAAGGTTCATATTACATGTAATTGCCGAAATAAAAGAAGGAAGAAAAGAATAAGAAGCTAGGCATTCGGCACTTGTAGATTTAATTTGAAGGTATGTTTTATTTCAATTTTTGATAATTTTTACATTTTTGAAATCGTTGCTTTGTATACTGTCAGACCCATGTTCGAATTTCTGTTATTAATGTGTATTTCGAATCTTGCCATGATTAAGAGCTTGATGAAATTGATGATTGAAGTAGATAAATGAAAGTTGTGATGAAATTATAAGTTTTAAATTGGAAATTTTGATGAAATTGAATTATTAAGACTAATTTGTTAAAATAATAAATAGAGGGACTAAATTGATAAATAAATGAGATGTGAAGAATTGTCTGTGAACCAAGAGCATTCGGCCTAAGCTTGGTATAAGCAAGTTTTTCTTAATTTGTGTAATTTGAAATTTGGATTAATTTGCTAAATGTGTAAAATTATGTGGGTAAATCGGTAAGTTGCCTAATTGAGCATTCTTGGATTAATTTGAATAAAATCGAGTTTGAATGAGTATTATTTGAAATTCGAAGCTCAAGAACAGCGGAAATCAGATCCGGATCTGGGAAAGACGAAAATAATTGAATAGTCGGTAAAAGCTGTTCGTTAATATCCGAGGTAAGTCCTTGAGCAACCAAATATCATTTACTTCAAATGTAAAAATATTTTACTATGATACTTTGAATTTTATTTGCTTATTAGCATGGTAACCGTATGTTTTGGTGTTATATGGATGTGGTTGAGTAGATTTTGAATGTTTTGGGAACTTTCGAAAGTTAGTATGGATTATATGGAACATTTTCTTTATTTGTTAAATAAATGGTTATGTATTTGACATATCATTGTGGTTTTCGGGCTTATGTCTACAAGCTGTGTGCTGGTGATATGATCGGGCTTTGTGCCTAGCAGGCCTAGTGCCGGTGATTAAATATCAGACTTCGTGTCTAGCAGGCTTAGTGCCGGTGATTAAATATTAGACCTCATGTCTAGCAGGCTTAGTGCCGGTGAACAAATAACAGACTTTGTGTCTAGCAGGCCTTGTGCCGGTGTATAGTTCGGGCTTATACCTAGCAGGCTTATTGCCGGTGATTTAATTTTAATCCTATGTTTATAAGATTTCAAGTTGACGTGGGAAGATTGATCAAGGGAATTTGAGCTAAATGATTTTATATATGTTCGGCCTCATAGGTAGGTTTATGTGAAAGGTTATTTAGCTTGTGAATATTATACTATGAATGTATGTACGAATGTGAAATGAAGTTTTAAGTTGAGTAATGAATATTACAAATGTGATATACGCATGTATTGAGGTTGATTAATAATCAAAGTGTGCATAGCTGAAATGTATCATTGGCATATGTATATTGATTT
Source organism: Gossypium stocksii (assembly GCA_020496765.1). NCBI lineage: Eukaryota > Viridiplantae > Streptophyta > Magnoliopsida > Malvales > Malvaceae > Gossypium > Gossypium stocksii. The sequence goes on from CM035623.1 coordinate 42,518,016, forward strand.
AATATAACCAATTTATGTTTCATGGAATTTCGAATTGAGACAATGCTCTACTAAGGTTGAATTTTTAATTTATAAGTTGATTGTTTATATGGGCTTATGATAATTTATGTTAGAGGTGGATTATAAGACGTAAATAGGTTAGTTATGTGTTTCGGCTTAGTAATACCTGAGCATAATATAATTACATATTTATTTTGTGATATTTAAAACATGTTGTTAATTATTGTATGTTTTGCTCAAGACTTACTAAGTTATGAAAACTTACTTTGAATGTCTTATTTCTCTGTTATATAGACTCTTGAAGCAGGCTACGAGTTAGGGAATCCGCAGAAGTCTCATCACACTATCTTTTGTTTTGGTATTAGTTACTTAAACTTGACTTATCGCATGTATAGTTTGGACAAGTCTGTAAATATTACTTTTGGAATGGTATGTATACAATATACCATGTGAATATGGCTTATTATCTTGATGTGAGAATTATAATATTTAAGACATGTTTGATTAGTAATGGTAGTTATGTATGCTTGTTTAATATATTTGTTAATAACCTTGCATGATTAGGTGATGGTTAATATCTATAAGTTATGTGTATTTATATTTGGCAATAGATAGGTAATATATATATTTATATATATATGTTTGATAAGTCATGTGATATTACTCGATTTGGTAAAATGTGAAAAAGTGCATAATTATAAAATAACATTTTTGGAATGCAGTTATTGAAATAGACTTAGATGGATGGATGTCTTGTGATATGATTGGTATATATATAATGATTTATGCTTGATATTAATTTGAGTATTCAAATGTCATGATTCTTTTGTTCTATTGTTTAAGTATTAATTTGGGAAGTGTATGAACTACAATATCAAAGCATGTTTGATAGGATTAAATTTTAACTAGGTGAATGGTATAGATGTGATCATATTATTTGAAACATGAATTGTAGTGAATGTCTGTTTTGAGTTGTGTTTGGTTTAGTGATGCCCCGTGACCCTAAACTGACGATGGATATGGGTTAGGGGTGTTACATTTCAATTGAATTGTTGTTGTTGTTGTTATGTGTTTTGAGGCATGAAAGTTTACATGCGAATTTGTGTACTTAAGTTGTAATTTATGTCTAAGAAAGGTTTATGTGGCTAAAGTGTATTGCGCATAAGTTGGTAATAATTATGGCTATAATTATTATTTTAGTGATGTAGTATAATTAATTGAGGTTGTTATAAGTTGACTATGTTTGATTTGAAACATACATTTGGTTTAGTTTTAAAGTTCATTTATGTTATATATATAGTTTTGGTAAAATGGTATGCAGTTTGAGTGTTATTTTATTTGATATTTATGTTAAAATAGTTAAAATCATTTTTTTATATGTGCGTATGTTCTAATGATTTTATAAAGGTATGTTTTGTCTTTATTAATTATATGATGCATGTTGATTCTTATTGACTATTATTAAAATTTGCATATGACATTAGACATAAAACCATAATATATGTTATGTTCTGTTTAAGTGATGCGTGTATAACATTATGGAGTAAGATATTGGTATTTCCTTAGTATTTGATTTCCCAGATGACTATGGTTAAATATTTCTTGTATATACTTGAAAATATATCATGTGACTCTAAGTTTTTGAATTATATTTATATGATGTTTAATAATGAATGTTTAATGTGTACATTAGCATTATATATATATATATTACATGTGTGCTTATGAGATTGTTCGAGAATTGTGTCTTGTCCAGTAATACCTCGTAACCTCATTTTGGAGACGGATACGGGTTAGAGGTGTTATATTTTATTGGCATTAGAGTTACAATTTTGTCTATTCTAGGACTAACGTAGCGTGTATGAGTCTAGGTATACATGCCATATTTTATGCTGTGATAGTGTGATGACTCCTAACACTTGAAAATGTGTTTTCGTATAGTAAATGGATCCTGATCGAGCCATAGCTGATGATGTCGAGAGTATAGCTCGTGCTCCCATGCAAGGGACATCGCCATTTGATTCTCAGCCGACTTCGAGTAACCAAAAGGGAGAGGCTAAACAAGCCTTTTACCAAATGATGAATGATTGGTTTCCTTAGTATATCCGGACAAATCTGGCTACACAACAACTACCACCCCCGAATAATCCACCTCCGATACCTGTGGTACCTCAGATGATTGATCCGATGAGATTAAATAAGCCCCCTATTGATAAAATTAGAAAATATGAGGCTGAAGAGTTCAGGGCCACTGTTACAGATGATGCTGAGCTGGCTGAATTTTGGCTCGATAATACTATCCATGTCTTCAACTTTTACACCCAATGAGTGTTTGAAATGTGCCATATCTTTGCTATGAGATTCTGCCTATCACTGGTGGAATACATTGGTTTCGGTTTTTCCTAAAGAGCGGATTACCTAGGAATTCTTTCAGACTGAGTTCCATAAGAAATATATGAGCCAAAGATTTATCGACCAGAAACACAAAAAGTTCCTTGACCTTAAACAGGGTTGTATCACCGTGTCTGAATACGAGCGAAAATTTGTGAGACTTAGCAGATATGCCCGAGAGTGTGTCTCAACCGAAGCTATAATGTGTAAAAGATTTGAAGATGGGCTAAATGAAGACATTAAACTACTTGTTGGCATACTTGAAATAAAAGAGTTCATAGAACTCGTTAAGTGAGCTTGGAAAGCTGAGGAGCTCAAAAAAGAGAAAAGAAAAGAAAAGAGTTGAAAGCACAGTTGCAAGAGTTGACAGATAATGGTTTCGCATGACCGAGTTTCTCTCCCTAGGGTGTATCGGTTTTGTTTGTAAAAAGAAAGGCAAAACTATGAGCATGTGTATCGATTATCGGCAACTCAATAAGGTGACTATAAAGAATAAATATCTGTTGCCATGGATTGACGACCTATTCGATCAGTTGAAAGGGGCTACAGTGTTCTCAAAGATAGATTTGAGATCTGGTTACTATCAGTTGCAAGTTAAAGACTCCGATGTGCCAAAAAATGCTTTCCGAATGAGGTACAAACACTATAAGTTTTTGGTTATGCCTTTCAGACTTACTAATGCACCTGCTGTTTTAATGGATTTAATTAATCGGATCTTCAGATAGTATTTGGATCAGTTTATAGTTGTGTTTATAGATGATATTTTGATCTATTCCCCTGATGAAACCGAGCATGCCGAACATCTGAGACTTATGTTACAAACTTTGCGAGATAAACAGTTGTAAGCAAAGTTCAGTAAATGTGAGTTTTGGTTACGCGAAGTCAGTTTTCTGGGACATGTTGTATCAGCACTGGGTATTCGGGTTGATCCGAGTAAGATTTCGGCTATACTTGATTGGAAACCCCTGAGGGATGTTTCTGAAGTTCGTAATTTTCTGGGACTTGCTGGTTACTACAGACGGTTCGTGAAAGGTTTCTCTATGATTGCAACCCCAATGACGAGGCTAGTTTTAAAAGATGTTAAGTTCCAGTGGTCAGAAAAGTGCCAAAAAAGTTTTGATTAGTTGAAAGCCCTCTTGACCGAAGCTCTAATGCTAGTTCAGCCAGAGTCGGGTAAAGAATTTGTTATTTATAGCGATGCATCTTTGAATAGTTTAGGTTATGTTTTGATACAGGAAGGCAAAGTCATAGCGCCACTATCTATTCGGTGAAAAATGTCACGTTTATTTCAATCACAAAAGCCTGAAATATTTGATGACTCAAAAAGATCTGAATTTGAGACAGCGATTGTGGTCAGAGTTGCTAAAAGATTATGAGCTCGTGATTGACTATCATCCGAGAAAGGCTAATGTTGTTGCTGATGCTTTAAGTTGAAAATCACTATTTGCTCTGCGTGTGATGAATGCGCATATGGCGATGTCTGATGATGGGTCGATAATAGTTGAGTTAAAAGCAAGACCGTTATTTATTCAGTAGATTTACGAAACTCAGAAAGTTGATAATGATTTGATAACAAAGTGGGTTCAATGTGATTTGAATGTTGATTCAGAGTTTGGAGTCGATGATGAGGATTGTCTGAGATTCAGAGATAGAATATGTGTGTCGAGAAATCTAGAATTGATTCAGATGATTTTGAACGAATCTCATAATAGTAGTTATCGGTTCACCTGGGTAACACGAAAATGTATAATGATTTGAAACAGCTTTACTGGTGGCACGGTATGAAACGAGACATTTCTAACTTTGTTTTGAAATGTTTAGTTTGTCAGTAAGTAAAAGCCGAGCATCAGGTACCTTCTAGATTGCTTTAGCCGATCATGATGCCTGAGTGGAAATGGGACAGAGTCACGATGGATTTTGTATCTGATTTGCCGTTGACACCGGGCAAGAAAGATGTAATCTAGGTTATTGTAGATAGATTAACAAAATCGGATCATTTTTTTTGGTCCGTACAGATTACTCGCTTGATAAGCTTGCTGAGTTATATATTTCTCAGATTGTGAGATTGCACGGTGTAACAGCCCAAATTAGGGCCTAGTCAGAATAGTGGTTTCGAGACCACAAATCTGAAGTAGAAAATTTTATTTCATGATTATTTTTGAGATGATGGTATGTTTGCATAATGTTGAGAAAATTTCATAAAGGAAATTGTATGAAATAATGATTAATTTGCCCTTTAGGACTAAATTGCAAAAGATGCAAATTATGAGTTTCTAGAAGGTTTAAGAATGAAATAGCATAAGAGAAATTATTAGAAGTCCTTATTTAGCAATTAAACCATTTATTAGCATCATGGACAAAAATGCCTATGAAAGGGTAAAATTTCAAAGAAGGGGCTTAGGGGCATTTTGGTCATTAGGTAAATTAAGGAAGTAAAAGGGGAAAAAGAATAAAAAAGTGTCCATTTTCTTCCCCAAGTGTGCCAAATTTGAAGAGCCTCCATAGCTAGGGTTTCCTTTATTTTAAGCTCCAAGTAAGTTACTCCAAGCCCCGTTTTTCATGTTCTTCATATTTTTGAAATTCTCGTAGCCTAATCTAGCTATTTCTACCACTAATTTGAGCTAGGGTTTGTATTAAAAAATATACCCATGCATGACATGCAAGTAATTCATGCCTAGTGGTAGAAAATGAAAGATTAAAGTGTGGTAAACACTTTTCTCTAAGTGATTTTTCATGAAAGTCCCTAATATGGACCAAATTGTAAAGTTAGTAAAATGTGTAGTAAAAGTATGAAATTGTGTGTAATGTGGACTTTTATGGACACTAGTGAGTATCGGCTATGCTTGGGTAGCCAAGAGAATAGACACATTTCATTATACGAGCCTAGGGACTATTTTACAAATATGCAAAAGTTTAGGGGTAAAATTATAAATTTTCCAAAGTGTCAATTATGAGCTATTTACTCAATGTGGATGCTAAATAAATTAAATTTGTCATTTTAGATTAAGAAACACGAAGCCCGGACTAAATCCAGGGAAAAAGTAAAGTAGTAGACTAAATCGAGCATTCGCCCACATTTTGGACTTGAGGCAAGTTGTATGTAATAATTTAGCCCATATGTTATGTAAATTTATTATAATGACTTTTTATGAAATTATGATATTCTATGAAGTCATGGATGAAATCTTGTATGAATTTTGTTAAGTGCCATGAAATTGATTGTTGAGGCGAAGTATAAGATTCATGAGACTATTGATGTGAAATTTTATCAAGAATCTATGAAAACATGAAAAGATAAATTACATGCAAGTTTGAATAATACGAAAGATACCGTAATCAAGTTATGAGTATTGTAGCTCCTGTATAAGACCATGTCTAGGACATGGCATCAGTATCAAACTGAGATCCCATGTAAGACCATGTCTAGGACATGACGCTGGCATCGAGACGTGATTCCCTGTAAGACCATGTTTGGGACATGGCATGGGCATCTAAGAGGAGGTCCCGTATAAGACCATGTCTAGGACATGGCTTTGGCACCGAGAGGAGATAAGGATCCCCTATAAGACCATGTTTGGGACATGGCATGGTCATTCGATATGAAATCTCATTTAAGACCATGTTTGGGACATAGCATCAGCATCAGAGTACGATCTCGTGTAAGACCATGTCTAGGACATGGCGTCGATGTCGATATGTGATCCCATGTAAAACCATGTCTGGGACATGGCATTGGCATCATTTCATGAGATTGACTTACGGGTATTCTTCGGTATTTCCAAAAGAAACTTAAATGAGAAAAGTATTCAAGTTGGTAAGTTTCAAGAAAAAGGCTAAAACTTCATGTTGAGTGTTGCGGGTTTATATAAGAGTAAGTATGAGTAATTGAAAGTACATTGTATGAGAAATACAACTTGAGAAGCACGAGTAAGTATATGATTGAGTAAGCCATGAGAATGAGTAAGAAACTACATGAAATTTATTATATTTGTTTAAGTGATGTCTCATGATTTTTATTGCTATTTTATTCATGCAACTTACTTAGCATTTTATGTGCTTACTCTTTCTTTTTCCTCTTCCATGTAGATTTGTCGTATCAGCTAGGGGATCGTTAAAGTCAGAGCTCGAAGTCACACTATCAAGCCATCCATATTGGTATAGTAAAGTTGGTCATTTTGATGTATGGCATGTATAGGAGGTTTGATCATTTTGTTAAGTGTCATTTTGTGTAGTCAAGTAGTGTTGTAATGGCCCTTGAAAATGGCCTAATATTACCTAACTCACATTTTATACAATGAAGATGAAATTTATGAATGTGCAACATTGCATATTTAAGTCTAGTAAAGTGTATAAGAATGATATGTATGTTGGCATTGGGATGCCTTATTTTCTAATATTTAGAGAATATGTTATGCCTTTTTATGTGTTATGGAAACTGGCTTTGTGTTTGGTTGTGTTTCAGGGTGGCATAAAGCTTGGAAAATAGCCTATTATTGTCCACACAGTTGAGCACACGAGCGTGTGCCTAAGCCATGTGTGACACACGGTCAGCCTCTAAGGCGTGTTAATAGACCATGTGTCCCCTGCATCTAATTTAGTTAAGTCAGTGTAGAATACGGGCTGAGCACATGGGCGTGTGCGTTGGCTATATGCACCCCTAATGATTATAGAGTTATAGTCAGAATGCTCTACGGGATGTTGACATGGGCGTGTCTAGGCAGTGTGAGGGACACAGGCGTGTACCCAAGTCGTGTCAAAACCCCTGTAGGTTGAAAATAAAATAAATTAGACACGAGCTAGATGATACAATGAGAGAACGATATCCTAACCTATTCACCGGTAAGATTTTCGGGGACGAGAATCCTTAAGGGGGAGAGTTGTAACAGCTCGATATAGACCCTATTCAGAACGGTGGTTTCGGGACCATGAATCCGAGTCAAAAAAATATTTAAAAATTATTTTTGTGTTTATTATGTGTGAATTGATATCCGTGAAATTTTCGTATTTTAATTTTGCTGTTTGGATGCCCGATTTAATAAAAGGGCTTAATTGCATAAATTGAAAAATTGTTGGATAAATTTGTAATGCAGAATTGATGTTGTCTTTTAAATTTGGAGTGTTTAAGATGTAAATAGTCCATAATTTTAAAGGATGGACGGCTAAGGACATAACATTTATGTTTATATAATTTAAGCATAAAGGTTATTTTAGTAATTAAAACATAATTATACTTTTAATATAATAAAACATAACGGAATAATGCAATCATCTTTTTCTTACTTTACCGAATGTCAAAAAGAAAGAAAGAAAATAAAGCTTTTAAGGGTTTGGTCAAAGATTTACTTGATTAAGGTATGTAACTAGCTCGGTTTTTAATAATTTTTACATTTTTGAGATTGTTGCAGTGTAATGTACAAAGCCCATGCTTGAATTTCTGATTTTGATGAATATTTTGAGTTATGCCATTGATGAATAATTGAGCTTTGTGATGTTAGTTCATGAATTATGAAAGATATGTTTTAGATTAATATGTTTTGTATTGGAATTTTTGATAAATTTGAGTAATTAGGGCTAAATTACAAAATTAGTAAATTGAAGGACTAAAATGTGAATTTAATGAAATGTATGGACTTGTATGATCATATGGAAGATTTGGCCTAGCTATGTTGTTTTGAGATTTTGTATATTTTGTGTTTTGTGAAAAAGGGACTAAATTGTGAAATGTATAAAATGTCAGGGCAAAGTAGTAATTTCCCATTTATGTGTTTTTTTTGGACTAAATTGAATGAAATTGTGTTTGAATAAGTTTCATTTGAATATGTTTAGATCAAGAACAAAAGAAAGTGGATTTGGATCAGGGAAAAACAAAAGTTGTCGAATAGTCGTCTCAAATTGTCTATCGATATCTGAGGTAAGTCCATAAGCAAACAAATGCTGTTAATTTTGATTATATGTGAACTTAAATGTTTAGTTGAATTTTATGAGTATATATATATAAGTTAGCCGAATGTGTATATATATATATATATATATGTATATGGGAATAATGTGTACAAGTTCGATTAAATCGAAATACAACGTCCGAAAGTTCCGTACGAAGCATAGGAATTCTGATAAGTGTTATCGTGTAAGACCCAGTGTGGAACAATGGCGACGATATGTAATTTTGAGTAAGACCCTGTGTGGGACAGTGGCATCGATATACAATTGCGATTAAGACCCTGTGTGGGATAGTGGCATCACTACGTGATTACAAGTAAGTCCATGTTTGGGACGTTGGCATTGTATGATATGTGTAATTATCTGAGTATCCTATTGAATTCCAAATGTTTAAATGGGTAGTGATTAGTTGTGATTGAATATGTAAATCGAGCTAAAGCGATAAAGTATGTGATAGTTGATTACCTATTTGAAAATAAGGTGAATTGGCTATTGAATATGTGATACAAATTATACATGTTGATAATGAAAATATATATGTTTATGATTAGTATATTCGGCCATATATCATTTATAAGTATGTGATATTAAAGTTTGATTCGTGAGTATATTTATAAGAATGTATATTTATTCAGTTATATAATGATATTATAGCTTTGAAATTGAATGATACTTTGATAATAGATATATGTATATTCGGCCAATATAAAGTTTATACATGAAGGTATATGTTGTATGAAATGGTAAGCTTGAAATAAAATGTGTTTATGATAGTATAAATAGGTGTAGTTAAATTGAGTTGATTATGCCATTGAGTTGTTTAATTGCTTATGACTTATTAAGCTATAATAGCTTACTCTATGTGTGTATGTTTGCCTCTGTTGATTTTTTAGACTAGTTACGGGCTCGAGGATCGTCAGTGAAGTCTATCACACTATAGACTATTTTCGGTACTTCTTTAAGCTAAATTTCGAACCTATGGCATGTATAGGCTAACTATGTTTTGGTTAAGTTGGAGTTGTAATTATTAAGCCATGCGAAAATGGCTAAATATGTTACTTAAGTTTATGAAATCTCGGTCATGGTTTATATTTGTGGTATGCTTGATATGTTTTGCTAATGTTTAATTATGTGTTTTGGCATTATAGTTAGTCTATTTGGAGATATGGAAAGTGTATAAGTTATGTGTGTATGAATATATAAATTGCCTTGATTGAAAAGGTAGGGTGTTAAGCATATTTTAGATAAAGCAATGATAATTCGGTTATGTGATTCGGGTGGTATGATTTTGTTTAAGAATGTGATTTGATTTAATATATATGCGTTCTTGTATAAATAAGTTACAAGATGATATTGCTATGTCTTGTGAACTGGGCTATTGGTGTGGTTCTTTAGTGATTTACTCGAATGTACATTTTAAATTGGTTATTAATGTACATGGGTTGAAATGATTTGATTTAATCAATTCTGGTAGAAATTTGAATGGCTGAATTGAGGGACAATTGAATTGTTGTTGTGTGTTTTGAGGCATGAAAATTTACATGCGAATTTGTGTACCTTAAGTTGTAATTTATGTCTAAGAAAGGTTTATGTGGCTAAAGTGTATTGCGCATAAGGTGGTAATAATTATTGTTATAATGGTTATTTTAGTGATGTAGTATAATTAATTGAGTTGGTTATATGTGGAATATGTTTGATGTGAAACATACATTTGGTTTAGTTTTAAAGTTCCTTTATGTTATATATATATAAGTTTGGTAAAATGGTATGTTGTTTGAGTGTGATTTTATTTGACATTTATGTTAAAATAGTTAAAATCATTTTTTTATATGTGCGTATGTTCTAATGATTTTATAAAGGTATTTTTGGTCTTTATTAATTATATGAAGCATGTTGGTTCTTATTGACTATTATTAAAATTCGCATATGACATTAGACATAAAACCATAATATATGTTATGTTCTGTTTAAGTGATTCATGTATAACATTATGGAATAAGATATTGGTATTTCCTTAGTATTCGATTTCCTAGATGACTATGGTTAAATATTTCTTGTATATACTTGAAAATATATCATGTGACTCTGAGTTTTTGAATTATATTTGTATGATGTTTTATAATGAATGCTTAATGTGTAAATTGGCATTATATATATATATTACTTGTGTGCTTATGAGATTGTTCGAGAATTGTGTCTTGTCTGGTAATACCTCGTAACCCCATTCCGGCAACGGATATGGGTTAGGGGTGTTACAAAGGGTCAGAGCAGTAGCGACGTAACATTGATACATGGAAGACGTCATGGATTTTCTCTAACTCACGAGGCAAGGCCAATCGATATGCCACCAGTCCAATCCTCTCAGTCACCTCATAGGGTCCAATAAAGCGTGGGCTTAACTTACCTTTCCTACCAAATCAAAGGACTTTCTTCCACGGGGAAGCTTTCAAAAACACTTTATCCCCAACTTGAAACTCAATTTCCTTTCGTTTCAAATTCGTGTAGGATTTCTACCGATCTGAACTGGTTCTCAAATCGCCTTAGCCTTCTCTTTGATCTCTTTGACCAAGTTGACCCTTTGTATCTGATTCTCTTTAAGTTTTTACTAATACAGGGGTGTTGACACTTGCACCCATACAAAGCCTCATAAGGCTCCATTTTAAGACTCGACTGATAACTGTTGTTGTAGGCGAACACAACATCTCAACATGCCCTCAAGAATCTAAATCACCTTCTCTGACTGGCCATCAGTCTGTGGATGAAAATCTGTGCTAAAATTCAATTTTGACCCCAATGCCTCTTGCACCTTTTTCTAAAACCGAGATGTAAATCTTGGATCTCTGTCTGAAATTATCGACAAAGACACTTCGTGCATTCTCACTATCTCGAAAATGTACAACTCGGCTAGTTTCTCGAGTGAGTAATCCGTATGTACCGGTATAAAGTGAGCTGACTTTGTTAGTCTATCCACTACAACCCATACTGAATCTTTCTTCTTTGGTGACAAAGGCAGCCCTGGCACGAAGTCCATGGTAACTCGGTCCCATTTCCACTCAGGAACCATCACCGGCTGAAGTAAACCCGAAGACACTTGGTGTTCGGCTTTTACTTGCTGAGAAACTAGGCACTTAGAGACAAACTCTGAAATGTCTCTTTTCATTCTCGACCACCAATACATTTACTTCAAGTCGTTATGCATTTTCACACTGCCCGGGTGAATAGACAAGCGACTACTATGCGCCTCTCGTAAGATCCTCTGAATAATCTCATCATCCTTAGGTACGTAAATTCTGTTTCGGTACATCAAGCAACCATCGGCACCAACTTGAAAATCAGATCCATTACCCTTTTCCCCCTGAGCCATCTTAGCTTGTCAATCCCCATCCTTTTTGTGAGCTTCGACAATCTCTTGTAAAAATATCGGTCTGGCTCTCATCTTGGCTAAGATCAATCCATCATCACTTACAGTTAGCTGAGTACCCATAGCCCTCAAAGCAGACAATGATTTTCTGCTCAATGCGTCAGTTACCACATTTGCCATTCCGGGGTGATAATCAATTACCAACTCTTAGTCCTTAACTCTAGCCATCTTCGTTGCCGTAGATTCAATTCTTTTTGTGTCATCAAATACTTTAGACTTTTTTGGCCCGTGAACACTCGACATCTCTCGCCATACAAATAGTGTCTCTAGATCTTTGATGCGAACAAGTTGGCGGCCAACTCTAAATCGTGGGTCGGGTAATTTTTCTCGTGTGGCTTTAGTTGTCTCGAGGCATAGGCTATTACCTTGCCTTCTTGCATGAGCACACACCTCAATCCATTTAAGGACGCATCACTATACACTACGAATTCTTTTCCCGATTCCGGTTGCACCAATACTGGGGCTTCGGTCAACAAAGCCTTTAACTTTTCAAAACTCTGTTGGCACTCTTCCACCCACTCAAACTTAACATCTTTTTGAAGTAGTCTCGTCATCGGAGTAGCGATCATTGAAAACCCTTTAACAAATCGTCGATAGTAGCTCGCTAGGCCCAAGAAACTCCTAATCTCTGTTACGTTCCTCGGTGGTTTCCATTCAACAATAGTCGATATCTTGCTCGGGTCGACTCTGATCCCATCTCCCAACACAATGTGTCCTAAGAATCTGACCTTTCGTAGCCAAAATTCACTCTTGCTGAACTTGTCGTACAACTGTTTGTCTCTCAAAGTCTGCAATATGGTCCTTAACTGCTCTGCATGCTCACCTTCATCATGAGAATAGACAAGTATGTCATCAATAAAGACGACAATAAACTTGTCCAAGTAGGGTTGAAAAATGCGGTTCATTAAGTCCATAAATACTATAGGAGCGTTTGTCAAGCCAAAGGGCATGACGAGGAACTCATAGTGGCCATACCTCGGCTGAAAGGCAGTTTTCGGCACATCTTGTTTCTTGACTCTTAACTGGTAATACCCAATCTTAGATCTATCTTAGAAAACATGGTTGCTCCTCTTAGTTGATCAAACAAGTCATCGATCCTCGGAAAAGGATACTTATTCCTCACTGTAACCTTGTTGAGTTGACGGTAGTCTATCCACAATCTCATTGAGCCATCCGATTTCTTTACGAATAATACCAAAGCTCCCCACGGAGAATAGCTCAGCCTCACAAAACCCTTATCCGTTAACTCTTGCAACTGGGTCTTCAATTCCTTAAGTTCCGTCGAAGCCATCCTATATGAAGCGATTGAGATGTGCCGTGCCAGGGACCAACTTGATACCAAACTCAACTTCTCTTTTTGGAGGTAATTCGGGCAACTCTTCTGGAAACACATCCGGGTACTCGCATACCACTGGCACTAAATCAATCCTTACTTTCGACATTTGAGTATTTAATACAAAAGCAAGGTACGACTCATACCCCTTTCGCAGATACCTCTAAGCCGTCATTGAAGACATTACTATAGGTAGACCATTTGATTCACCTGATTCAATTCGGGGAACATCCCCGTTTTCACATTTTAGCTTAATAAACTTCTTTCCATAATTTACCACTACATCATGGGCAGTCAACCAGTTAATGTAACACCCCTATCCCGTAACCGTCGCCGGAATAGGTAAGGAGCATTACCAGACTTGTAACATATACCGGAGCAGTAAAATTTTAAACTTTTTAATCAAGAACCATCGCGTATTATCTATCATTAGAGCATGCTTCAATTGACCAAAAAATGATGCATATAACTATTGGAAATCTAATTGGAAACATGCTAAAAGAAAGGAGATCATTCGCAAAATTTCAAAGTTAGGGACACACGGCCGTGCTCTTTGCCCGTGTTCTACACACACGGCCGTGTCCCTCTAGACACGCCCAAACCTTTCAGCCCGTGGTCGAATCTGACTTATCCCACACGGCTGTCCAACACGCCCATGGGGTTAGGCTGTGTGTCGCCCACGGCCTAGGCACGCTCGTGCCCTTACCCCGTGGTCGAAACTGTCAAATATCACACGGCTACCAGACACGCCCGTGTACAAAACAGAGCAGACCATGTGACTATACTGCCAAATTTCACACGGCCACAAGTTACCAGACACGCCCGTGTGTCTAGGCCATGTACCAAAACTGACCAACACATCGAGGTGCAGGGAACACACGGTCGAAGTGCACGCCCATGTTCCCTGGCCGTGTGGCACGTTATAGGCTCGGTTTAAGCCAAATTTGCCACCCAATATGGGCCATTTCTACTGGCCATTAACCAACAACATTTCGTGCCATTCTACCAACCTAAAACATACCAATTCAAGCACAAAAAGGACCCAAAATTATCTCAATTCATTCACAAATCAAGCACACCAACTCAAAGGCCTAAATGACCATTTCCATGCACTCATCCACACATATATACATATCAATTATGCAAGCTTATAGTCTCATCAAAATCACATATCTTTCCATAAGCACATATATTCAAAGAATAACTCTAATACTTGATTATAAACACATATGACCCAAGCCACATCTCATAGCTTGATCATTTCCCAAAACATATCATGTTCACAAAAGTACTAGCCTATACATGCCATGACCATTTCATTTACAAAAGGTTTAAAAGTACCAAAGTTTGATAGATAGTGTGATGGCGATCTCCGACTCATCCGATTATCGAGCTAGCTTCCGAATCTATAAGATAGTGAAAGAAATGAACAGAGTAAGTTTCTAAAGCTTAGTAAGTCCGTATAATATAGAAATTAAACCTTACCGAATCAATGCGATAATTACAACAACAATGCCAATTCAATTCATATACTCAAATTGCCTATTTCACAAGCATACACTTGTTAGTTCATGTAACATATAGATTCATTCATGTACCAACCACAACATTCATGTATCATATCATTGCTCAAATACTTGTACATGTATTTCATATAACTTATACCATATAATCCATGAAATTCTCATGTCTCATATAACATGTAATACATATATCATTCAATCTTCATGTAACATGTATCGGTTATTGCCCGTTGAACCTATAAGAACATCGAAAGATACTCGGGTGATACACACACAGTGTATATACATATAACCTGTAATCCGTCAATGCGTCATATATGCTCTTTCGAGCCTGTACAGTAAGCCCGGAGGCTAAACATATAATCCCGAAGGATAATCGGTAAGCCCGTAGGCTGAACATGTAATCCCGAAGGATAAACCTATAGCTCATGAGCACGTGGTGAGTCCGCAACAAATGCAGGAGCTCAAACCACCCTGTAGCCCTAGTGACATGTCACTCGTATCCTATCGACTTCTACGGTTCTAACAGGGCTCAGTATTCAATTCTCACTTGTAACAATTTCATTTCAATTTCATATGTATACATCCAAATAGGCTATTCAATCAACTAATATGTCATATATTCCATTAACAACAATTATAAACATAAACACATCAAATTTCATTATACAAACTTACCTCGAAATCCCGTATTTACTCGTCTATTTTCTGTTTTCCCCGATCAAGTTCCGGGATTCGATCGTCTTTATCTAAATTAATGCAAAATTCAGCTATTTACTAACTCACATATTCAATTCAATCCAAAAACATATATTTTGACATATTTGCAATGTAGCCCCTATACTTTCAACACTTTGCAATTTAGCCCTTTTAACACAAAATATCAAATTACATAATTAATCCCTAAATTTCCCTTGGCCGAATATTCAAGGGACTTATACAAGCGTATATCTTTTAATTAATCCCAAATTTAACCTCAAAAATTCTATCTTTTTGCAAATAAATCCTTAAACTCATTTTCATCAAAAATCACTTCAAAGTTCTTGTATTTTTCCACATAATATTCTATAGATCATCAAAATCCATCAAAATAACATGAATTTATCAATGGCATTTTTCAAAGACATGTTCAAAATCAGAAATTGAGGTATGGGTCGACTAGTATACAAAGCAACGATCTCAAAAACACAAAAATTATCAAAAACGGAACAAAAACGAACCTCAATTTGAAGCTTGAAGTAGCTGAATGTTAAAAGCTTGAAAACCCTTAGTTTTTGTTTGTATAATCGGTGGAGAAGAAGCAATTATGAAAGAATTTTATGATATTTTTAAACATGTAACATATTATTAACCAAATGACAAATATAACGTTAAAAAAAATAAACCATTTAAAAACAATTCATTAAGGACATAATTGTCCACTAGCATAGGAAATGGTAAAATAACCATTTAAGGCCTTCCACTTATAAAGCCATCATCAAATAAGCCATTTATAAAATAGAACTCTAATTTATCGCTTTACGTGATTTAATCCGTTTTCTCAAATCAACCGGTCAAACGATAAAATTTCTAAACGAAACTTTCACACGATAATTCTATCATGCTGTAAAACATATTGAAGTAATAAAAATAATATTTTGACTCGGTTAAGTGGTCCCGAAACCACTCGTTCCGACTAGGGTATAAAATGGGCTGTTACAACTCTCCCCCCTTTTAGGGATTTTCGTCCCCGAAAATCTTACCGGTAAACAGGTTAGGGTATTGCTTTCGCATAGTTTTGCTCGAGTTCCCACGCAGCTTCCTCTATTCCGTGTTTACACCAAAGAACTTTTATGAGTGCTATACGCTTATTTCTCAACTCTTTGATTTCTCGAGCTAGAATTTTAATCGGTTCTTCACTGTACGATAAATCAGACCGTATCTCCACATCAATGGGAGAAATGATATGAGACGGATCAGATCGGTATCTTCGAAGCATTGAAACGTGAAATACGTCGTGAATCTTTTCAAGCTCAGACGGTAACGATAATCGGTAAGCTACAGGTCCAATTCGTTCCACAATTTCATACGGCCCGATAAAACGAGGACTTAGCTTCCCTTTTCTGCCAAAACAAAGAATTTTCTTCCACGGTGATACTTTCAGAAATACTCTGTCTCTGACTCGAAGCTCTATTTCTTTCCATTTCAAATCAGCATATGATTTCTGTCTGTCTGAAGCTGCTTTCAAACTGTCACGTATCACTTTCACTTTTTCCTCTGTATCTTGGATTAGATCAACCCCGTGTAACTTTCTCTCACTCAATTCTGTCCAGTATAGCGGTGTTCGACATTTACGACCATATAAAGCTTCATATGGAGCCATCTTTAAACTCGTCTGAAAACTGTTATTGTATGCAAACTCTATCAGAGGTAAGTATTTCTCCCAATTACTTTCGAATTCAAGAATACAACACCGCAACATGTCTTCCAGAATCTGAATAACTCTTTTAGACTGACCGTCGGTCTGGGGATGAAATGCTGTACTGAAATTCAATTTCATTCCCAAAGCCTCTTGAAACTTCTTCCAGAATCTCGAGGTAAACCTCGGATCTCTATCAGACACAATGGATAATGGTATACCATGTAATCGCACAATTTCAGATACATATAGTTCTGCTAATTTATCCAAGGAATAATCAGTATGTACCGGTATAAAATGTGCAGACTTCGTCAACCTGTCAACGATAACCCAGATTGCATTTTTCTTCTTCGGAGACAGAGGTAGTCCAGATACAAAATCCATAGTGACTCTGTCCCATTTCTATTCCGGAATCATAATAGGCTGTAATAAACCTGACGGTACCTGATGTTCAGCTTTGACTTGTTGACAGATTAAACATTTCGATACGAATTCTGATATGTCACGTTTCATTCCTGACCACCAGTATTGCTGTTTCAAATCATTATACATCTTAGTGCTACCAGGATGAACTGAAAATCGACTATCATGTGCCTCGTGCAGAACTTTTTGAATGAGTTCACTATTTTTCGGTATACAGATTCTATTTCGGAACATTAAACAATCATCATTCCCTATAGAAAAGTTAGAATCAGAATTAGACTCAAAGTGAAGTCGTTTAGCTTGCAGATCGGGATCAGTCCTTTGAGCTTAGAAAATTTGCTGCAGAATCAACGGTTTAGCCTTTAGCTCAGCTAAAACAGATCCATCATCAGATAACGTCATTTGAGCATTCAGAGCTCGCAAAGCAAATAGAGACTTTCGACTTAACGCATCAGCTACAACATTAGCTTTCCCTGGATGATAATCAATTACCAATTCATAGTCTTTTAGTAGTTCGAGCCATCTCCGCTGTCGTATATTCAAATTTTTCTGTGACATCAGATACTTCAGACTTTTATGATCGGTAAAAATTCTACATTTCTCACAATATAAGTAATACCGCCAAATCTTTAATACAAATACTATAGCAGCTAACTCAAGATCATGCGTCGGGTAATTCTTCTCATGCGGCTTTAACTGTCGGGAGGCATAAGCTATGACTTTCCCGTCTTGCATCAATACACAGCCCAGTCCAATAATAGATGCATCACTGTATATAACAAATTCTTTCCCCGATTCGGGTTGAACTAAAACCGGAGCTTCTGTTAACAGGGCTTTCAACTGTTCGAAACTCTGCTGACATTTATCAGTCCACTCGAATTTCACATCTTTTTGTAACAATCGAGTCAACGGCACTGCAATCATCGAGAATCCTTTAACAAATCTTCGGTAATATCCCGCTAATCCCAGAAAACTTCTAATCTCAGATATGTTTCTCGGGGGTTTCCAGTCTATAATAGCAGATATTTTACTCGGATCTACTCTGATGCCTTCCGCAGAAACAATGTGCCCAAAAATCCAACTTCTCGAAGCCAAAATTCACATTTGCTGAATTTGGCAAACAACTGCTTATCTCTCAGAATTTGTAACACAGTTCTCAAATGTTCAGTATGCTCTACCTCATCACGTGAATAAATCAAAATGTCGTCAATGAATATTACAACGAACTTATCTAAATATGGTCTGAAAATACGGTTCATCAGGTCCATAAACACTGCCGGAGCATTTGTTAAACCGAAAGGCATGACCAGAAACTCATAATGTCTATATCGTGTTCTGAAAGTAGTCTTCGGTATATCTGAATCTTTAACTCGCAACTGGTAATAACCCGATCTCAAATCAATCTTTGAAAATACAGTAGCTCCTTTCAACTGATCGAATAAATCATCAATCCGCGGAAGAGGGTATTTATTCTTCACTGTCACCTTGTTCAACTGTCGGTAATCAATACACATTCTCATCGTTCCATCTTTCTTTTTCACAAATAATACGGGAGCACCCCAAGGTGAAAAGCTCGGTCTCGCGAAACCTCTATCCGTCAATTCTTGTAACTGTGCTTTCAACTCTTTTAATTCCGTCGGTGCCATTCTGTATAGAGCTATCGATATCAGAATAGTGCCCGGTAACAATTCAATACCGAATTCAACTTCTCTAATCGGCGGTAAACCCGGTAATTCTTCCGGAAAAACATCTGAAAACTCACAAACAACTGGTACAGACTCAATTTTTAATTCTATCTTGCTAGAATTCATCACATACGCTAAATACGCATCATAGCCTTTTCTGACATACTTTTGAGCCTTCATGGCAGAAATCACTATCGGTAATTCATTCGAATCATTTGATTCAGTCTGAAGAATCTCACCATTCTGACATTTCAATTCTATACTCTTACTTCGACAATTCACAATAGCCTCATGCGCATTTAGCCAGTCCATGCCCAGTATTACATCGAATTCGTCAAAAGGGAGGAGCATCAGATCAGCCGGAAAATAATATTCCCGAGTCATCAACGGACATTTCTTACATATCTTATCAACTAACACAGACTTTCCTAACGGATTTGATACTTTAACTAGATATTTAGTAGACTCAACATGCAAATTCTTTTCAAACACTAATTTCATACAGATATATGAATGAGTTGATCCAGGATCTATCAACGCAACAATATCAGTGTTATAGAGAGAAAAAGTACCAGTAATAACATCAGGCGACGAGGCTTCCTCACGTGCACGTATTGCATAAGCTCTCGTAGGAGTACGCATCTCAGATCTCACATTAGCATCTCTCACCACACTGCGATTTCCACTTCGATTTCCAGTATTCCAAGGCGGTCTACCCCTCGATGCAACACTATGCGTCTTAGTCGATTGTTCTTTGTCAGCTACAGATCTTTCAGGACAATCACTAAGTAGTGATCTAACGATCCATATCGAAAACAAGCTTCGCTTTTCAATCGGCATTCACCAAAATGTTTCCTATTACAATACTTGCATTCAGGTCCGGGAGTTCTCACACTATCAGCACTAGCTACCGAGGTTGCTTGAGGTCTCGAATGGGAAGATTTAACATTTTTGTCTCGGATAGTTATGCCCGTAGAAGTAGCAGAACGAGGATGAAAATCTTTTGATCTCTTGGATCCAGATTGATACGATTTACCCGCAAACCTCTTTCGAGCATCTCTGAATTTAGAATCCGCTTTTCTCTTTTCTTTAGCAAGCTCTTCGGCTTTACAGGCCCGATCAACGAGAACTACAAACTCTCTCAGCTTAGTCGAATTTTTTCATTTAGCCCATCTTCGAACCTTTTGCACATTGTTGCTTCGGTAGAAACACATTCGCGAGCATATTTGCTGAGTCGAACGAACTCTCTCTCGTATTCAGTTACATACATTCGACCCTGTTTTAGCTCTAAAAACTCTTTTCTTTTCTGATCGATGAATCGTTGACTGATGTATTTCTTTCTGAATTTCGTCTGGAAGAAATCCCAATCGACTCGTTCTCATGGTACAACCGAGGTCAATGTATTCCACCATTGATATGCTGAATCCCGAAGCAAAGAAATAGCACATCTCAGGCACTCATCAGGAGTACAAGCCAGTTCATTAAGAACTCTGATCGTATTCTCAAGCCAAAATTCAGCCCTCTCAGTATCATCACCTGCTGAAGCTCGGAATTCCTCAGCACCATACTTTCGTATCTTATCGACAGGAGGTCCGTTCAATCTCAGAGGATCCACAACTCGTACATTATCAGGGTTAGGTTGTGGGACGGGAGGGGGTGGAGGTTGCGGAGCAGCCGGGTTTGCTCGCACAAACTCACTAAACCAACCAGACATCATTTGGAGGAAAGCCTGTTTAATTTCTTCCTGATTGGCCATAGTAGGGCCCGATTCAGAAGGCACAGCCCCTTGAGCAGGTGCTGGCGCAATACTTTCAACATCATCAGCTAAAGCTCGATTCGGATCCATTACTATATAAAACAGATTTTCAGAGGATGTCAGGAGATATCACACTATCACATTTCATGTACATGGCATGTATAGCTAGACTAATACTCACTACGGTAGTCCTAGAATCGACGAAACCGTAGCTCTGATACCAACCAAATGTAACACCCCTATCCCGTAACCATTGCCGGAATAGGTAAGGAACTTTACCGGACTTGTAACATATACCGGAGCAGTAAAATTTTAAACTTTTTAATCAAGAACTATCGCGTATTATCTATCATTAGAGCATGCTTCAATTGACCAAAAAATGATGCATATAACTATTGGAAATCTAATTGGAAACATGCTAAAAGAAAGGAGATCATTTGTAAAATTTCAAAGTTAGGGACACACGACCGTGCCCCTTGCCCGTGTTCTACACACACAGCCGTGTCCCTCCAGACACGCCCAAACCTTTCAGCCCGTGGTCGAATCTGACTTATCCCACACGGCTGTCCAACACGCTCATGGGGTTAGGCCGTTGTCGCCCACGGCCTAGGCACGCCCGTGCCCTTACCCCGTGGTCGAAACTGTCAAATATCACACGGCTACCAGACACGCCCGTGTACAAAACAGAACAGACCGTGTGACTATACTGCCAAATTTCACACAGCCACAAGTTACCAGACACGCCCGTGTGTCTAGGCCGTGTACCAAAACTGACCAACACATCGAGATGCAGGGAACACACGGTCGAAGCGCACGCCCGTGTTCCCTGGCCGTGTGGCACGTTATAGGCTTAGTTTAAGCCAAATTTGCCTCCCAATATGGGCCATTTCTACTGGCCATTAACCAACAACATTTCGTGCCATTCTACCAACCTAAAACATACCAATTCAATCACAAAAAGGACCCAAAATTATCTCAATTCATTCACAAATCAAGCACACCAACTCAAAGGCCTAAATGACCATTTCCATGCACTCATCCACACATATATACATATTAATTATGCAAGCTTATAGTCTCATCAAAATCACATATCTTTCCATAAGCACATATATTCAAAGAATAACTCTAATACTTGATTATAAACACATATGACCTAAGCCACATCTCATAGCTTGATCATTTCCCAAAACATATCATGTTCACAAAAGTACTAGCCTATACATACCATGACCATTTCATTTACAAAAGGTTTAAAGTACCAAAGTTTGATAGATAGTGTGATGGCGATCTCTGACTTATCCGATTATCGAGCTAGCTTCCGAATCTATAAGACAGTGAAAGAAATGAACAGAGTAAGCTTCTAAAGCTTAGTAAGTCCATATAATATAGAAATTAAACCTTACCGAATCAATGCGATAATTACAACAACAATGCCAATTCAATTCATATACTCAAATTGCCTATTTCACAAGCATACACTTGTTAGTTCATGTAACATATAAATTCATTCATGTACCAGCCACAACATTCATGTATCATATCATTGCTCAAATACTTGTACATGTATTTCATATAACTTAGACCATATAATCCATGAAATTCTTATGTCTCATATAACATGTAATACATATATCATTCAATCTTCATGTAACATGTATCGGTAATTGCCCGTTGAACCTATAAGAACATCGAAAGATACTCGGGTGATACACACACAGTGTATATACATATAACCTGTAATCCGTCAATGCGTCATATATGCTCTTTCGAGCCTGTACGGTAAGCCCGGAGGCTGAACATATAATCCCGAAGGATAATCGGTAAGCCCGTAGGCTAAACATGTAATCCCGAAGGATAAACCTGTAGCTCATGAGCACGTTGTGAGTCCGCAACTAATGCAGGAGCTCAAACCACCCTATAGCCCTAGTGACATGTCACTCGTATCCTATCGACTTCTACGGTTCTAACGGGGCTCGGTATTCAATTCTCACTTGTAACAATTTCATTTCAATTTCATATGTATACATCCAAATAGGCTATTCAATCAACTAATATGTCATATATTCCATTAACAACAATTATAAACATAAACACATTAAATTTCATTATACGAACTTACCTCGAAATCCCATATTTACTCGTCTATTTTTCGTTTTCCCCGATCAAGTTCTGGGATTCGATCCTCTTTATCTAAATTAATGCAAAATTCAGCTATTTACTAACTCACATATTCAATTCAATCCAAAACATATATTTTGACATATTTGCAATGTAGCCTCTATACTTTCAACACTTTGCAATTTAACCCTTTTAACACAAAATCGCAAATTACACAATTAATCCCTAAATTTACCTTGGCCGAATATTCAAGGGACTTATACAAGCGTATATCTTTTAATTAATCCCAAATTTAACCTCAAAAATTCTATCTTTTTGCAAATAAATCCTTAAACTCATTTTCATCAAAAATCACTTCAAAATTCTTGTATTTTTCCACATAATATTCTATAAATCATCAAAATCCATCAAAATAACATGAATTTATCAATGGCATTTTTCAAAGACATGTTCAAAATCAGAAATTGAGGTATGGGTCGACTAGTATACAAAGCAACGATCTCAAAAACATAAAAATTATCGAAAACCGAACAAAAACGAACCTCAATTTGAAGCTTGAAGTAGTCGAATGTTAAAAGCTTGGAAACCCTTAGTTTTTGTTTGTATAATCGGTGGAGAAGAAGCAATTATGAAAGAATTTTATGATATTTTTAAACATATAACATATTATTAACCAAATGACAAATATAACCTTAAAAAAATAAACCATTTAAAAACAATTCATTAAGGACATAATTGTCCACTAGCATAGGAAATGGTAAAATAACCATATAAGGCCTTCCACTTATAAAGCCATCATCAAATAAGCCATTTATAAAATAGAACTCTAATTTATCGCTTTACGCGATTTAATCTTTTTTCTCAAATCAACAGGTCAAACGATAAAATTTCTAAACGAAACTTTCACACGATAATTCTATCATGCTGTAAAACATATTGAAGTAATAAAAATAATATTTTGACTCGGTTAAGTGGTCCCGAAACCACTCGTTCTGACTAGGGTATAAAGTGGGCTGTTACAGTTCATACCAAGGATTATATCAAATTCGTCAAATGACAATAACATTAAGTTAGCCGGAAAGCAATGACCTCTAATTGTCAAAGGACAATCCCTACACATTTGATCAACTAGCACATGTTGGCCTAGTGGGTTTGACACCTTCACTACAAACTCGGTTGACTCGACTAGCATTTTCATTCTAGACACCAAGTTCATGTAAATATAGGAATGGGTAGAACCCGAATCAATCAAAGCTATTACAGTGATGTCATAGATAGAAAAGGCACTCGTAATCAAGTTGGGGGACGAAGCTTCTTCACGGGCACGAATAGCATAGGTCCTCACAGACACTCTGCCCTCGGACTTCACAGCAGCATCTCTAGGGGCACCTTAGCTACCAGCCCCACTACCCGGGTTCTTCTGCGGTCTACCTCTTGAAGGAGCACTATTCGCTCTCACCTCTTGATTTTTATTGCCCTTATCCATCTTCGAATAGTCTCGAATGAAATGATCGAGTGAGCCGCACTAAAAACAACCTCTCATTTACTCGACACTCACCAAGGTGTCGTCTACCACAGTGTGAGCACCTAGGTCTATCTGGTAGAGCACGAACAACACTCGCTTACTCTTGTTCTGACCTGAGAATTCCATTGAAGTATTGGATCAGGTAGTAAACTCTCTCGATCTCTTAGATGAGGATTGATGTGATTTCCCCGTCTGTTTTTCTTTAAGTCCCGAGACTCCATATCATCTTTTCTCTTCTCATTGGCCAAATCTTTAGCCTTACACACTCTCTCGATGAGCACTACAAACTCTCGAATCTCTAGAATACCCACCAACAACTGGATGTCCTCATTTAAGCCGTCTTCAAATCACTTACACATGGTGGCTTCAGAAGACACACACTCCCTAGCATACTTGCTGAGCCTTACCAACTCACGCTCGTACTCAGTAATTGTCATCCGACCTTGCTTTAATTCAAGGAACTTCTTTCTCCTCTGGTCGACAAATCTCTAACTAATATACTTTTTCCGGAAGTCTTCTCGAAAGAACTCCCAAGTTACTTTTTCTCTCGGTACCGCTGACACAAGAGTATTCCACCACTGGTAGGCTGAATCTCGTAGAAGCGACACTACACACTTTATGCACTCCTTAGGTGTGCATGATAACTCATTGAACACTTGAATAGTGTTCTCCAACTAGAACTCGGCTCTCTCCGTGTCGTCATCTTTATTTACCTGGAATTCCTCAGCCCCATGTTTTCTAATTCGGTCTACTGGAGGTTTGTCTCTCCTACCCATTTCTGCTCCTAGAGGAGTTACTGGGGTATGCTGATAAATCAGAGGAGGTGGGGGAGGTAGAGTGTTCGAGTTCACACGAACATACTCCGTATACCAAGCATCCATCTTTTAGAGGTAGGCTTCTCTAGCCCCTCCGCCCTGACCCATCGTCACGGGCCCAATCTCAACTGGCGCAGTCCCTTTAATGGGAGCCGGCGCGTTACTTTCCACATCGTCTGCCATAGCTCCTTTAGGATCCATTTACTATATGAAAAACACAATTCATAAACGTCAGGAGTCATATCAATTTCATATTACAGTTTATGGAATGTATAGCTAGACTAGTACACAATAGGTTAGTCCTAGAATCGACTAAACCATAGCCCTAATACCATAAAATGTAACATCCCTTACCTTTTCTGATGCCGAGATAGGGTACGAGGCATTACCTTACTAAATCTCATGCAAACATTCTATTTCAACTTAATGAAACGTGTCCCAATTTAAAACTTTATCCAACATTGTACTATGGACCTTCGTATGGGCCTACAAGGCCTAAAATGTGGTTCAAAAATAATCCGAGACCATTTCGAGTACTGAAGAAAAATTCATCAAAAATAACTATAAAAAGGGCACACGCCCATGTGGAAGGGCAACACGCCCGTGTGGCCTTTAGACATGGCTGTGCTGATAGACCATGTGCCTCACACGGCCTAAGCACCCAGAGACACGTCCGTGCCCTTCGTCCATGCGAATTTATTTTCTAACATTGAACCTACAGGGGTTTTCACACGGCCTGGCACATGCCCGTGTGCTCAGCCCGTGTCCCTCACACGGCCATGACAGCCCGTGTTACAGCCTGTGTGCAACATCCTTGACATTCTATTTGCGACGTCAACAATCACACGGCCATGGCACATGCCCATGTGCTTGGCCATGTCCTTCACACGGTTGAAACATAGAGCCATGTCTCAACCCGTGTATTTACTACTGGGCATTTAATTCTACTCATTCTAGGTGCAGGGGACACACGGCCTAACCACACACCCATGGGGTTGACTGTGTGTCACACATGGACTAGATACATGCTCGTGTGTTTACCCGTGTAGACAAAAATAGGATATCTACCAAGCCTCTTTGCCACCCTGAAACAAGACCAAACACATATCCAAGTATACCAAGACTCTAATACTCAACCAATAGCCATAATTCGACATTCACACAACTTAATATAATGTAGCAAACCATGCATTCAATCTATTACTCCTAGCATATACAATTACTCATGCTGAATTCTCATTCATGAAAACATTATCATTTGCATTTGATAACCGATGGTAATTATTAGCCAATAACTTTGGCCTTATACAAAATGATGTATTTCAAATTCAAGCCAACACATTTGGCTCCAAAATAATATGACACTTAACAAAAGAATAAAGTCCTATACATGCCATATTCTCAAAACGCTAAAACTAACTATACCGACTGCTTTGGATGATAGTGTGAACGAAGCCTTGGCCGTGCTTTGATCCACGAGCCAGCTATGCGGCACTATAAGAAAATGAAAGGAGAGGGGTAGGCATAAGGCTTAGTAAGTTATAAGTAAATAAATAATAACAATTTACTAAGCCATGAAAAATTTGCAATACATCACAATTCATGCATGATACAAGAATGGCTACAAACATAACTTACTCGATTCCATCCTTCACTAATCATATAACATATTAGTGAGCTTACATATCATAACTTACCTGTTAAACTATTTTGAATATGAAAGGATTTCAAGAAGCCTCCAACGTAGGGTATTGAGCCGATGTCATGTCCTAGACATGGTCTTACACTGGCTTTCCTCTATCCATGCTGATGCCATGTCCTAGACATGGTCTTACACTGACACAACTCCAAGCTGATGCCATGTCCCAAAATGGTCTTACATTAGCTTGCTTGTTAAAGGCGATAACATGTCCCAGAAATGGTCTTACACTAGCACTCATATCAATGTCGATGCCATGTCCCAGACATGGTCTTACATTGACACGTAACAAAGCAAACGCCATGTCCCAGACATGGTCTTACACTAGCTTTCGTATCAACCCTAGTATCACAACATGAATATCCAACCTATTCTCAAAGTTCAATCGGGCTCTATTACATATGTTCTCATCATTTCATGACTAAAATTCATCATTCAACAATTCATGCTCAAATAAACATTCTAATACATATCTTATATCACAACGCATAATCTTATGACAAATTAATGGTTTCATGCATAAAAATTAGAAATGTTGCATTATTTTCCTACAACCTACCTCAATATAGAAAAATGGAAAATGACTTTTCAGTTCAATCGAT
Organism: Gossypium stocksii; assembly: GCA_020496765.1. Classification (NCBI taxonomy): domain Eukaryota; kingdom Viridiplantae; phylum Streptophyta; class Magnoliopsida; order Malvales; family Malvaceae; genus Gossypium; species Gossypium stocksii. The sequence continues at coordinate 42,545,648 of CM035623.1, forward strand.
TTGCTTGGCCTTCTCCCGGTCTAGGTTTAGATTTTGTAAATCTTGATCTATAACAATAAAAATGCACTAATTTTAATCACCAATTTAATCTAAACAAGTCAAGAATCATAATTTGGCAAAATGACCATTTTTCCCCTAGACTTTGGCAAAATGACCATTTTACCCTTAGGCTTAGAAATTGATTTTTATCGAATTTCCTTATTGACCAAGCCTAACCTATAACACCCCAAACCTAGCCCAGACGTTATGGCCAAGTCTAGCGGCGTCACATTGAAGGGTGAATCATAAAATTTGATGTTGTTGGAAAACCTTGAAAATATTTGATCGTTCGCCATTTAAAACAGTATTTTCAAAATGGGATTTTCAATTTCAAGCAAGCCTTGTTTGAGGAATACTTTAGTTATAAACAGTTATTAGTGGAACTTATATATTAAGGGTTGATTAAAACTTTAAGTTGTTGTTTTGAAAATCTCAGCTTTAATATTCATTTTAAATTCTCATGTTTCAAAAACAGCGGAAGCTTTCTCTTTGAAAACATTTGTATACTTACGTTTGATTTATAAAACGTTAGTTTCTTTTTAAAACATGAGACTTAAATCTAGATGTTATAAAACCAATAGTAGCAAAATCCCAAAATTAAAACAAAACTGGATAGAGGCCTTATTACAACAAACCCAAATAAAGGAAAATGTAATTTAAGTAAAGAAAATTAAAATACGAAAATCAAAAGTCCGTAGTGTGGCCACCTCCAAGTCTTCCGATATGCTGAACCGTCTCACTCTAAAGATTACTTGAGAAATAAAAAAGAGGGGTGAGTTTACGAAACTCGGTGTGTACTACCCTCATCAGTCAAATAGCATACAACACATCAATCTGGGCCTAAGCCCATGACAATAATGGTGGCAATCGGGCCTTAGCCCATAGCAGCCTCAGTTAGGCCTAAGCCCATATCATAATCATAATCGGAATATGCAATACACAATAAACGCCCAACCAACCTTGCACTCCAAATCCTGTCCAATCCTACACTCTTGTGGGGATTAAATCGACCCACCCATCCCTACACTCCTGATGTAGCATTGGTTGTGGCACTAACCAATATCGCAGCAGGGCTGCCCATCACATAATAGGCTTAAAGCCGTCGGTGGATCCGCGTCGTCTCAAGTGACTGTGCGATCCTATCAAATCAATTACTCCCTCCAATCAATGATCCCATCCCATGCAGCATAATATCACATGTATGAATGCAAATATATCATCATATGGCATACAAAATCGGTCATTTATCATATAGGGGCACAACAGTCATTTTTGTAACACCCTATCCCGTAACCGTCGCCAGAATAGGATGAGGCATTACCGGAAATTAGGAAAATAGATCAGAACAGTAAAATTTTGAACATTTTCTTGAATAAAAGATCATTTATTTATAAAAATGTTATACACAAACAAAGATCGAATTTAAAAACTTATAAAAGTAAACTTCCAAAAGATGCCATATTCGCATGGCTTATATACAATAGTCAAAATATCATCCTACTTATAGTCTGTCCTATACATGCCATAAACTAAGTCCAAATCATATGGTTACCACAATAGTAGATAGTGTGACAAAATGCTGACAATCCCCGAGCTGGTAGTAATAATCAACGATCTATAAAACAGAGAAACATAACATTCAAAGTAAGCTTTCATAAGCATAGTAAGTCTTAAATAAAACAATTAACTATGCGAAATTAAGCACACTTATCTCATATACAATATCTAAGTGAAATCTGATTTGGCTGAATAAGCCTACCCATAAATTACACATAGTTTAATTGACATTTCTTTGGCCTTGAGTTTGATATCACAAAATGTTTTCATCCAATATCAATTATCATTCATTTCTTCTATTTGATGAAATCAATTTAGAGCTCCATAACGAACTATAATTTCAATAATCACATCACATACCTACCGCATATACTTTCATGATAATATCCAAAATGGTTGAATATTCACAAGCACACAATGCACACTTAGCATACAATTTCAATTAACTTCGTATTCATATATAATAGGAAAAATCCATATGTGCACATAATATCTCTCACTGGTAGAATGTACCATCATTATATATATATATATAGTTTTGTTACTTATTTACTTATGCATCATATCATACACTTAAGATTCTATCCTAATCAAATTCACAATTAGGTACATAATACGCACCTAGCATAATTAAACTCAAACATCAATTTAGCATTCAACTTTTTACTTAAGCCATTTTCTAGTTATATTATCTTTTGGCCAAATACACAATTTCAAATATAACTCATTTAACATGATAATTTCACTTGAATCGAAACTCATATAACATGATTAAATCAATTACTTTCACATAGCATTCACACATGGACCGAATGTATCACGATCACATTTATAGTCATAACACTCTTTCAGAATTGCATCACTTTATACACTTATAATTCAATCCAAATCAATATCAAATACGAGTACATGATACATACCTGGCCAGCTTAATATATTGAACATATTCAATTATTGTTTTATCACGAAGTTTCATATTCTTAAACCTTGCTCAAATCACCAGCATTAAGCTTGCGGGACCTTAAGCCCGGACATATTACCAGTACGAAGCTTGTGGGACTTTAAGCCGGTTATATTACTAGCACGAAGCCTGCGGGACTTTAACCCAAATATAAATTACCAGCACAAAGCCTGCGAGACTTTAACCCGGATATAAATTACCAGCACAAAGCCTGCGGGACTTTAACCCGGATATAAATTACCAGCACAAAGCCAGCGGGACTTTAACCCGGATATATATTACCAGCACAAAGCCTGTGGGACTTCAACCCAGATATAAATTACCAGCACAAAGCCTGCGGGACTTCAACCCGGATATATATATTACCACAATTCATTTTTTATACTTTTTACTAACTTTGGCCTCATCAAATATCTAATAATACACACTTTTCACAATTGGTCATTCGGCCACATTATACACACATAAACATATGTATAATGTTTTTATCATCACTTGCTAATACATCACATACTTTGCTTTCATTTAAATAACCACTCATCCATATTACATTTCTAAGTAACCATTCTGCCTCACTATACAAATAAAGATAGTAAACATTTTCATAAAGGCCATTCGAATAACTTGCACACATTTAACATTAGCCATTTCGGCCTCGCCACATATACATATCTTGTACATCAATTTCATCATATCAAAATTGACTAGGTATACTAGTCATTTACGGCTTATAGCCTCATTTTAATATGGATTCGGTACTTTGATTACCAATATTTAATCAAACATGTTCTTAATTACAATTATTTAACATTTTAATTTACATTCGGCAATGACATGTTCATCTCTAATAATTCAATACTTATAAATTTATAATTTCACAAATTTTAACATCAAAGATCCATCTTACACTCATATATCATTTCCTAACGTCACAATTCAAAATTCACGTATGATTTTAATCAATAGCTTATAAGTAACTCAAACAGTTTTATCAATGTTTACAACATAATCACAAATTCACTACAAGCTGTCTTGTTGAGCAACAATCATTAAATTATTTGTAACTAGAGCTACGAAACTCCAAATTAAGTGTCGTTAATTTTCCATAAAAATAGACTCATATATCTTCTACCCACAAAATTTTCAGAATTTTTGGTTTGGCCAATCAATACCAGATTTTTCTTAAAGTTTCCCTTGTTTTACTTGTAACGCCCTAAATTTTGGGTCTTTCTAGAGGTTATTGTTCATCTGTTAAAATGTTTAAATTTTGGTATTTGGATGTGTAATGCATGTTTGGAGGGTATTAATGGGCCAATGGAAGGCCCATGTGTTGGTTGGAAGCTCGGCAGAATTTTGTATTTTTGACTTAAGAGATAGGGGTCTCTTGAAGATAGGTGTTATAAGAAAATAATTGTGAAATAAGACACAAAACAAGTCCTGGTAAAGTGGCAAGGGAGGCGCCACTAAGCTCCTTAAAAAGTGGCGCCTAAGTGAGCTTGGAGGTCCAAGGTTCAAGCTCCAGAGTTGGCAAAGATGGCGTTTTATTTTTGAGCTTGAGCAGGTAGGAGTTTGAAGCAGATTTAAACTCTGTTTTTGGAGGAGTTTGAATCGGTCAATGAGCAAATCTAGGAGGAGGTTGAGGGAGTTTGAATTTTGAAAGATGGTGGCCAGCTAGAGGACTCTTGGGGAAGGCAAATTTGGCTTTGTGCTTAGGTAGCATTTTCGGCAAATAGGTGCTAGAGTGTGCCGAATTCTCCTTTAGTCTTTTATGATTTTGTGCCGATTTTCCTTAAGTGAGAAAGCTCCCCTCTTCTGTCAAGTTCACATAGCCTATTAGGTACCCTTTTTGCCACTTTGTTCCTCTCATTAACCTAGTAATCGAACCTTATTCCACCCTTGAACCGAATCTGCATTCGACTAAACATCTCCTTTGTTTTCTTTCTGTTCTCATCTATTTGCTTCTCTTCTTCTCAAACCATAAACCGACCCCCCTTACCACCATTCTGCTGCTAGCCGAATCCAATCTTCCCTGTCTCCCTCTTCTCTGAACCTTTGTCGACAGCTGTGAAAGAGGCCGAAACTCTTGGTGACCGATTACCCCCTTCTGTCCAAGTCGACTGCCTTCTCTTCTTTCAAAGCCTTCAATAGCCGAACCCCTATTCTCTCATCCCTTCTAGTTGTCATTTTACCCCACCTACTTTATTGATTGAAACAACAAGAGCACCATACCATCTTCTCAAAAGCCGAAAGCACCTCCTTCTAACCATTCAAAAGCCGAATATCTCTAGAGACACTTTGGTGACATTAGAGTTAGATTTACGGTGAATCTAGAATAGATCGGAGATAGTGGAAACGTGGGAGCAATACTCTTTGAGTGGTGGCATCGGTAAGTGATCTAATCACTAAGTACATTCGTTTATTAAACTCTTAAGGGAAAACCGAAACCCATAGATCCTTAGGGGGCATGTCGGCATTATTTGTAAGATTCTAATGCTATAGTTTGACTCTTGTGCGTATTGGATAGCAAGGAACGGTGATCAAGCGAGGAGTTTTGGAGGGCTAATGCAGTTGGACATTGAGATCTAGTCCATAACCGAAGAAAGGGTAAGATTTTAATGACTTAGGCCATGTAGGCCGATTATGGTAAGGGTTTATGGCTCTTTGGTTATCGATTATTAGACTAAAAGTTAGCGTTCGATTGTAGGCTCTTCATACGTGGATTTTGTCAACGTTTCGACAGCTAACAGGTGTGTAACTAATCCCAACTGTTAGACTAAAATGGTAAAAGCCGAAAAGGGCGTAGCGTTACCGACATCTGGTGTAAGTGACCGAAAATACGTTCGTATGATATTTGAGAGTAACCATTTACTCCATTAGGCTTAACTATGAATTCAGTGCCGAAAGAATTGCAGAAGGTGCAATTCTGAACGTTTTGGTAAGTTGGGCTGCAACGGGTCAAAGATGGGCCCAATGGGCTTCCGAGCCCAAATCGGTAAAATGACTATTATAGGCTTTCTGGCGACGTGGTTAATGATAACATGGATAAGTTGGTAAGCTATACCTAAAAACTAGACTTAACGGGCTTGAGATAATAATGGACTTAGTAAGGCCTATTAGGGGTTTTAAGCTAAAAAGGGTAAAACTGGAAATTTGGCTTAAATGGACTTCCGTGGTTATTTATGAACTAATAATTAATCCAACGTACATAAAAACTCTGAAAAAATGATAAAGGACTAAAATACCCCTGAATATGGAGATTTACCAAAATACCCCTAGGTGTAAAAAGACTATTATACCCCTAGGGTCAATTCTGTATGAAATGTATAATTTTATGTATCTGCATGAGTTACCATTTAATATGAATATATCTGATGCATGAGATGCTATATGTTGCATGCTAGTTTGTATTTATATATGTTGCATGGGGTTTGGGTTTATGATGGAGGAAGCGTTCTGGCAGCCTCGCTGCAATCTGGTGGCCTCGCCACATATATATATATCTGTTCTGGCAGCCTCGCTGCAATCTAGTGGCTTCGCCACGTATATACATCTGTTCTGGTGGCCTCGCCACAATATCTGTATCTGGTGACCTCGTCACAATATCTGGCAGCCTCGCTGCAAATTATATCTGGCAGCTTCGCTGCAATTATCTGTGGTGTGTAGCGGTTGGGTGGGTCGAGTAGTCTCCCCACATGGTGTAAGGCTGGTACGGGGGTGTTATGGATGGATCTGGGTTGGGTTTCTGTTTGCATATTGTATCTGATCTGTATCTGTTATGGGCCTATGGGCTTAACCTGATTTCTGTAATGGGCCAAGGCCCAATTAATCTGATTCTGAGGCTTGATCTGTTTTGGCCTATGGTTGAGATAATGTTGCACACTGAGTTGTCAAACTCACCCCCTTTTATTTCATCTCTGCAGGTAACCCTCAACCATAGTGGGCTTGGAGCTGCGAGAGATTCGGAGTGGCCACAACATCTGCAAATTCGGTTTTTGTTTCACTTTAAGTATTTTCATTATGCTATTTTGGGTTTAATTTGTAATAAGGCCGCTATTTAAATTTCTTTATTGGTTTTATATTCTTTTATGGTTTAATTCATATTTTATCGAGACTGCTAGTTATAGGCTGCGCGGGTTTTTCAAACTACTAAAAAGGTTTTCAAAATTTAACAAATTCAAATATGGATAACCTAAGGGCTTATCAAAATTATTTTTCATAATCTTGCTGTTCTAGTAAAATATCATCTAAGTCACGACAAGCAAAAAGATCATAAGTTTAGTTGTAGGATCATGTGACACACCAGATCTGGTCATAACGTCTAGACCGAGTTTGGGGTGTTACATTACTATTTGACTATTCTGACCACTCTTCACTATGAATCAAATTTCTCATTGTACAGAATTCAAAATATGTTCACGTTTATTTTGTTTGAAACTAGGCTCATTAAGGAGCCTAAGAATATAAATTTTATCTTATAACAATTTTTGTACAATTTATAAAGATTTTCTAAAAATAGAACAGGGGCCCTCGAAGCCCTTTTGACTCTGTCCCACTCCACTTTAAATATCTCATTATCAACAATTACTTTACTTACACGGTTTCTTTTATAAGAAACTAAGCTCATCAAGCTTTAATTACATATTTTATTCAGCCTCTAACTCAACTCCAACAATTTATGGTGATTTTCTAAATTCACGTTATTGCTGCTGTCCCAAGCAGATCTATTACAATTTACTCTTAAATTTCCAAAAGTTCAAACACTTAAGAACTTACCTCAACTGTTATCGTATGGTATTATCGACTACTCAGCCACTTTCATTTTTCCTCGATCCGAGTTTGCCCCTCTATGCTCTTGAGCTTAATTAAACAAATGTAACTTATGGTTAATCGACTAGTCAAACATTTTATCATAGTATATTCGGCTTTCTCCCTACTAACCATTCAAATTTTATAACACCAAAATGTTTATACTCAAGACAAGGATAGTCTCGTATCAATAACTTACAACCAGAAAATTTCATTCCATGCATCTCAAATTACTTTCAAATTTAACCTTGCATTAATTTAAACTTACGAACCCATTTTAATAGCCACATAGCCGAATGTCATTTTAACACATAGTACTCAAGCATTTTCCTCAATTCATCTTCTAAGTTCACATTCGGCCTTTGCATAACAAATACAAATTAATTTAACTTTTAGTTCAATATTTAGCAAGATTTAACACACTTAACACACAACCTATATGGCCGAACATAACATATACAAAATAGCATTTTAATTCAACCAACTTATCTTAACACTTTCATATAGGACAGCAAATATAACCTCATTTCTAATTATCTAAATTTCATTCAACAACAACAATTCATTCACATCTCTTTCAATGACCACATTCGGCCATTATCAAAAATATATACATATATATACTTTTAAATGTATGTTAGCTATTTTGGCCGATTATCAACTATCAAATGTCACACATGAATATAAATTTCCAAAACTAAACACAATTTTCTCATTTGGCTAAAATAGTCAAATGCTATCCACTCAATTTCTACCTTAGTCGAATCTCCATGCATCACAAAGACTTATATTAATTAATTAAACTAGTTTCCTTCTCACCTTTTTATCACATTCATTTCAAAACATAAAGCATCCAAAATTTAATACATTACTAACATGACCGAATGCTACAAATTCAATTTAGCCAAACACCAAAATTTCCCAAGCTTAATATCTATCCTTGTTCATCAAATTTAATTTATCCTCCACATATTTAACACCCAAGCATTAATTCATTCCCCCAAATACTATTTTAGTAAATTAATACATTAGTATACGACAACTATCTCACCCAAGCATAATAGCCAAATTCCTTAACGAAATATCCATACATATGCACATTTTACTAGCTCAACTATCACCTCTCCCTCATTTCTCATTAAGACGTGAAAACCATAACCATTTCTTTGATTTCCTTTCATGGCCGTATACTCAAGATACAACAACATTCAAAATTTTGACATGGGCCAACTAGACAATGCTCTAGCCATGCTAAATTCACAAGAATATAAAATAAAACACATAAAAATTACCTTTGATGCAAGCAAATGCTAATGGCCAATTGTTTATTTTTCCTTCTCTTATTTACTCAAGGTTTCGGCTAAAAGGAAGAAACAATGGAGAAGAAACAAAACTTTTTTTTGTTTTTATCACCAATATCACATAATATAAAATGCATAATATAATATCATTATCACATATTATAATGCATATATATTTATATAAGTATATATAAAATTCATGCCTTTTTAATTCATTTATCAATATGGCCGGCCACTATCTCCAAAAGTGGTAAATTGACATGCAAATCCATAGGTTTTGAAACCATACTATAATAGGCCATTACATAAATACCTTGCACATTTTCAAAGTTCTCATACATAAATACCCGCACGGCCCATTTCGGCCCACGTAGCCTAAAATGGCCCCAAGACTATAAGATCGCTCATGGTGGCCTCCGTCATTGTATCGACTTTACCACACGTACGTTCGTGCGCCCATGTGGCAATCATTGCCATACTTTTGATTTTTCAGCATTTTGGCATTTCGGTATTTGTCGATCTAAAGTTTGAGTGGTGTGTGTACACACGTGCTTGTGTAACGTGCGATTAACCCACTCGTACCGAACCTATAATCCAACAAAACACTTCATTAGCCAATCATTGATTAGGGTTAATCACTTCATCACTTAATCAAAACCTTTCAGTATGGAAACATGAAACAGGTCGTGGATCTGATTCAACTCTGGAGGTAATTCATGCTTATAGGCAACTGGTCCCACACGCCTCAGTACCCGGTAAGGCCCAATAGATCTAGGGCTTAACTTACCCTTCCACCCAAAACTTAGTATCTTCTTCTATGGGGAGACCTTAAGAAACACAAAGTCCCCCACTGCGTACTCAATCTCTCAGTGTTTAAGATTGGCATATGATTTCTACCTATCAGATGCTTCCTTCAACCAGTCACGAATCAGTTTCACTTTATCCTCAGTATCAGCTACTAACTCTAGCCTCAGAACTCGTCGTTCGCCCAACTCGGTCCAGCATGTAGGAGTCCGACACCTATGGCCATATAACGCTTTATACGGTGCCATCCCAATACTCGACTGATAGCTATTATTATACGCAAATTCAGCCAACAACAAATAGTCCTCCCAACTACCTCGGAACTCGATTACACAGCCCCTTAACATATCCTCCAGTACTTGAATCACCCTCTCCAATTAACCATCTGTCTGGGGGTCAAACGTCATACTGAAGTCCAATCTTGTACCTAGTGCCTCGTGTAACTTCTTCCAAAATTGAGACGTGAAACGAGATCTCTGTCAGATATTATAGAGACTGGTACCCCATGTAGTCTTCCAATTTCGACCACATACAACTTAGCTAACTTTTGCAATGAATAATTAGTTCAGATCGGTATAAAATGAGCAGATTTAGTTAACTGATCCACAATAACCCATATCGAATCTTTCTTAGTAGGCGTCAGGGGCAGCCCACTAACAAAGTCCATAGTCACCCTGTCCCACTTCTAAAGTGGAATCTTCACTGACTGAAGTAGCCTTGAAGGTAACTAATATTCCACCTTGACTTGCTGGCATGCCAAACACTTACTTACGCACTTAGTAACCTCGTGCTTAAGTCCTGGCCACCAGTAAAGTTCACGAAGATCTCAGTACATCTTGTTCCCACCGGGATGCACAGCATAAGGACTACTATGCGCTTCTTCCAGTATAGACTGCCTTAAATTAGTATCCCCCGGAACACAAAATCTCCCACAGAAACATAGTACCCCTTCACTATTCAACCCAAAATCTGAAGTTTCCCCTTTCTCAACCTATTGGAATTGAGGACCGAGTGTCTCATCTATCAACTGTTTCTTTTTAATCTGTTCAATCCATAATGGCTTAACTTGAAGCTCTGCCAACATCGTCAAACAAACTCAAGTGGGCGAATATACCCCTTAGGTCAGACATAGCCTTACGACTCAATGCGTCAGTTACCACATTCGTTTTACCAGGGTGGTATTCAATCGTGCAATCATAATCCTTTAATAGCTCAATCCATCTACGCTACCTAAGGTTGAGCTCCTTCTAGGTAAGGAGATATTTAAGACTTTTGTGATTCGTGTAAATTATACACTTCTCACCATACAGGTAATGTGTCCAAATTTTTAGCGTGAATACCACCGCAGCCAACTCCAAGTCATGGGTTGGGTAATTTGCCTCGTGAGTCTTAAGCTGGCGTGAAGCATATGCAACCACTTTACCTTTCTGCATCAATGCACAACCCAAGCCAATGTGCGATGCATCACTTTAGACTGTATACTCCTTCCCATGCTCTGGCTGAATTAAAACAGGGGCCTCCGTCAAAACATTTTTAAGTTTCTCAAAGCTTTCTTTCTGTTTATCAATCCAAACAATTGGTACCCCTTTACGCAACAACTTAGTTAGTGGTGCAACAACCAACGAAAACCCTTCAACAAACCGTCTATAGTACCCTGCCAGACCCAGTAAACTTTCAATTTTAGACACAGTCTTAGGTGGTTTCCAGTCCAACACAGCTTTAATTTTTTGAGGATCCACCCTAATCCTCTCAGCCGAAACCACATGACCCAGAAAAATAACTTCTCTCAACCAAAATTTGCACTTACTGAATTTGGCATACAATTGCTTCTCCCTCAAAATCTGTAACACAACTCATAGGTGTGCATCATTTTCATCTTCAATTCTTGAATACATCAAGATATCATCTATAAACACTACCACGAACCGATGTAGATAGGGTTGGAATACTCGGTTTACAAGGTCCACGAAAGCGGCTAGTGCATTCGTTAACCCAAACGACATAACTAAGAACTCGTAGTGACCATAACGAGTCCTAAAAGCTGTCTTGTAGATATCCGCCTACTTAACCTTCAATTGATGGTACTCTGAATGGAGATCAATTTTTGAGAAAATCAATGCTCCTCGAAGCTGATCGAAAAGATTGTCAATCCTCATAGAGGGTATCTATTCGTGATGGTTAGCTTGTTCAATTGCCAATAGTCGATGTACATTCAAATGGACCCATCCTTCTTTTTCACAAATAACACCAGTGCTCTCCAAGGAGATCACTAGGTCGAATGAATCCTCGGTCTAATAATTCTTGAATTTGAGCTTTAAGTTCCGCCAACTCCTTCGATGCTATTCTGTAAAAGGCGATGGACACCAGAGCCGTACCAAGTAGAAGCTCAATTCCAAATTCAACTTCTCGGTTGGGAGGTAATCCAGGTAGCTCATTGGGAAACACATCAGGAAATTCCTTAACTATTCTTAAATCCTTGACAGTAGGACCCTTAGAATACCCATTACTAATGTAGGCCAAATACGCCTCAGAGCCTTTAGCAACCAAATTCTTGGCCCTTAATGCAGAAATTACATTCAACAAATAATCCCGACGCTCTCCAATCACCACCACTTCCTCATCCTTTTAAGTTTTCAATACCACAGGCTTTGCAGCACAATCCAAAGTTGCCTGGTGTTACACCAGCCAATCCATTCCCAAGATTAGGTTGAACTCACCAAAAAACAATTCCATCAAAATTGTAAAAAAGGTGACCCCTTGGACCGCTAAAGGCACATCCCTAAACAACTTGTTCACTTTTACAGATTGGCCTAAAGGACTCAACACAGTAACCTCACTTGTAGTAATTTCAAACATACCACCCAAGGTCTCAATCATAATGCATACAATGTATGAATGTGTTGACCCAATGTCAATCAATGTAGTATAACGTACCTCATGAATAAAGAACGTACTGGTTATCACATCTAGGGCGTCTCCATCCTCTCAGTGACGAACAACATAGACTATGGATGGCTGCCTCACCTCAGTATGTCCTACGCCTCTACCCGGTGCTCCACAAACATGTCCCAAACCGTTTCTACCCCTGGCCCGACTATAGCCTTTCGGCGGCTGCTAACCACCCCTCGGCAGTGGTGCGTTACCCCTGCCAATAACTTGCATCTGATTTGGCCTTCTGGGACACTCTCTAATATGATGCTCCATGGAACTACAACTCAGATAGGCTCCTGTCCTCCTCCAGCACTCACCTGCACGGCTTTTTCCACAAACTGCACAAAGTGGTAACCCAGTAGTAGCAACAGGGGGTCCAGCTCTAACTAGCCCATCCACTCTGGCCCTTTTCTTGGGCCTCTGCATGGCACAGGAAGGCTCTGCATCCCTTTTATTTTTCCCTTTTTTTCCCGATTTAGGCACTCAGTGCGCTTCACATCCTTGGAAATTTTTGCTTTCTCCACCAATGCTACAAAATCCCGCTCCCTTTGCAGAGCTATCAATTCTTGAAGACTATCTCTAAGGTCGTCCTCGAACCGAACACGACACTCATAATCTATTGCCACCATCCGTTTAGCACACTGACTGAGTCGTAAGAACTCCACCTCATACTCTGTCGCAAATCTGTCTCCCTGAGTCAAATTTAAGAATTCTCTCCTCCGGGTGTAATGCCCTGATTTTCGGGATTTTTGGGGCTAATGAGATTTTTGGTGAGGCTGGGAAATTTTGTGTTCTGATTGCTAAAATGGTGTTTGGATGTGTTAGTGGGCCTGTAGGAAGCCCAAACCTCGGTTAAAAATCGATAAAAATAGTTAAGTACGTTTTAAGTAAAAATGAGGAATTGGGTCAAGAGGGCCCTTAAGAAAAATTGTGTAAAATATGTCGCAAAGGGAGCCTTGGTAGAGTGGCAAGGTGGTGCCACTAAGCTCCTAAAAAAGTGGCGCCTAGATGGGTATTGAAGGACAAGGGTTCGAGTTGCAAGGTAGGCTTATTGCTCTTCTTAATTTTTAAGCATGTACCGGACATGTGACTAATTTAAGTAGGAAATTCGGCAAGGGGCTTTAGGGACTTGGGCCGATTGCTTTAGGGAGATTATTAGGGTTTCGTCTTTTTCTATTTTCTGTCATGAGAGTTAGGTTTAGCCACCTTAGGTGTTATTATTCTCTTTTCAGTCAAAAAGCCGAAATTTGCCTCCCTAAGAGCATCTAGCCGATTTCTTCATCTTCTTCTTCTCTATCATTGTTTTTCCTCTTTTCTTTTTACCCAATTGATCTTCTCCTTTGCCGAACACCCTATCTTACTCAGCTCTGCAATTTCTTTCGATTCTATCCCTCCAAAAATAGCCATAGCCGATTGCTCAAAGTGCCAGAAATCCCGAAAACTACTTCCTTTTTGCCGATTTCTTGTAAGCCGAATTACCCCTATTCCTTTCACCTGTTGTGGCCGATTACTACATTCCCTTGAGCCACATCATTGTAGACACCATCATCCAAACTCATAGCCTAAATCGCCATCCTCTTCTCTAGTTGAAAAGCCGAAATCACCATTAGTGTAGGGAGATAGCCGAATAGTTTAGATCTCAAAAATAGGGGTTCTGCTAACGTTCAAGGGCAGATTTAAATCAGATCTGTGTAGGAATCGAAGCGAAACCATTGGTAAGTGCTTAATACCTCAGATCTGTTCAATATTTCATGTGTTGGAAAAGCCAAAAGTCCCTAAAGTTAGGGACTTTGTCGATTTGGACTTTTGGTAAATCAAATGGTATTTTTTTCTTTGTTCTTTTGAGTGATAGTTAGCGAAGAAGGTGATCAAGCAAGGAGTTGAAGGCATCGGTATCATCAGATCTAGATTTTCTGCACCTAGGTCGTCAGAGGTAAGTTTTCATGGCCATTAAGGGTATAGCCGAATGTGGTAAGGGATTGTGGCTTTGGTTTTTGTGGATCTACTGATTAATTGATTAGATATTGGGTTGTAAAAACTGTCGCATAGGAGATCTCGTTGGTGAAACTGCAAAACAAGTGTGTGATTCTGAACCCCTTCATTGTGCATGTTGGCAAATGCCGAAAAGCCGAAATGCCAAAGATCTGGCATTTCGAGGGCTTGTGAGAGTGCGAATGCTCACAAGTTGGTAGGGAAATGATGGATATGAAATCGGTACTGAAGGGAGAGCTAACCACGAAATTTTGGGCGTTACGGTAAGTTGGGCCTCGGTGGGCCAAATATGGGCCCAATGGGCAATTTGGGCCCATTTGGGTAAAAATGGGTTTTAAGGTAATAATATGAACTGTAGGTGCAAAAATAGTTAAAATAAGGTAACTGAATATCAAATTTGGACTAAACGGGCCTAATTGGCTGAACGACGTAATAGGGCCCATTAGGGGTTTTAGGGCTTAAAAGCTAAAACTATTAAACTGAGTTATCCGAATTTCTGTAACGACTATGGGATTAGTAGAGACTGTAATAAGCATAAAAACTGTAATCTGAGAGTAAAAATTACTGCAAAACCCTTAGGGTGAGAAATTACTGTTTTGCCTCTAGGTAAAAAATTACCGATATACCCCTAGGGCTAAAACCGACTGAACTGTTTGACATGACTATTACTGATACTGCATATCATGATGTATGTATGTCTGATGCATGGGATTGGGTTTGATATTGGAGGAAGTGTGAGTGGCACTGCCACGTTACTGAAAGGGGCTATGCCTCGTACTGTTTCTGAAAGGGGCTTTGCCTCGTATACTGTTTATCTGAGCAGCCATGCTGCAACTGTGGTGTGTGGGCTGAGTGGGTGGAGTTATTCCCCACATGGTGTGCTGGCTGGTACGGGTGGTGTGTAGCGGTTGGTAGGTTAAGTAGTCTCCCCAATTGGGTTGCATTCATACTGTTATATTGTACTGTACCGTTATGGGCCTATGGGCCAAACTATTATCTGAATAGGGCTTCGGCCCAGTATCTATTATAGGGCTTTGGCCCAATTTACTGTTATCTGAATAGGGCTTCGGCCCAGTATCTGACTAAGACTGGTTAGGGCTTAGGCCCAGTGGGCTTGAGCCAATGTGGGCTTTGAATGGGTTCTGCACACACTGAGTTTTCCCAAACTCACCCTTCTCTTTCCATCCTTGCAGGTGAGCCCTAGATCGTGACTTGGATGCTGGGAAGGATTCAGAGTGGCCACCAAGATTGAACTCACATTCTAGTTGGTTATTTATTTTAATTACTTTTCTACTATTGGTTTTAGTTTGGTTATGGGTTGTAATAAGGCCGCTATAACTATTTTATTTGGGATTTACAACTGTTTTATTTCTATCACAAATATACACTGTTTTCAAAAATCAAACAAACTATTTCTTAATCAACCCGATATTACCGATGGCTAAATAAGATAATAAGGTTAAAATGAATCGCGTAACAAGGGGAATAGAGATTAAAGATTAATAATTATTAAAACGAGAGTTTTCAAAATAATCGAGCATTGCTTTCCAAAACTCACCAACAGACTTAGTAAATAGGGCGGCGTAGGATAGTCTAGGTAATATAGCACACCGGACATGGCCATAACGTCTGGGCCGGGTTTGGGGTGTTACATTTAGTGGTATCAGAGTTAGGTTGCAACAACTCGGCTGTGGATCGGGTCCGAAAACAAAAAGGTTTCAAAAATTTAGAGTCCAGAAGGGTACTTTTGGAAAAAAAGATTTTCAAAAATATTCTTTTGGTTTTAAACAAATTTGTAGCTTTTAAATCAAGTTGTTCGAAACATTGATTTTTAAAGAGGCCTCAAACTATTTGATCTGATAAATCGGAAGGTGGCACACTGAATCCCCAGCTCCAAGTTGTAAGTATGTTCTGCTTTAAATTCTGTACTGTACTGAAAATAAAACTATAGATAGTACTGAGCCTTAGATATAATACTATAGGTGAGGTAGTATTAAGGCTATAAAACTGAGACTGTAGGGTAAACTAAACCCTAGGAAACTGAGACAGTAGTTAGACTACGTTTGCGCGAGAACAACTCTGAAACTTTATCTATTCATAAGATATTCCGTAATAAACAACTGAAACATTAAACTAATGTCATAAAATTTGAAACTCAGATAATCAATATGAGTACGAGAGCTGCTCGTGGTCGAGGCCGTGGACGTGGCCGGGTTAGTGCTCAAGCAGGATCTTCATCTTCTGGGCACATGCCAGCTGGGGAAGAGCGAGCTCCGCTAGCAACGGAGACTGGATCTTATGACAGGGCTGCAGGGGACGATGCTCTATCCCAAGCCATGCTGAGGGTATTAGAGAGGGTCGCTGGAGCAAGCACTGGAACTGTGGCTAGAGGGTCGATATCTGAGCGACTCCGAGCCAACGGAGCTGAGAGTTTTAGGGGCATATCTGGAGTAGCCCCGAATGTGGCTGAGTATTGGTTGGAAGCCACCGAGCGAATAATAGATGACCTGGACTGCTCGGTGGAGCAAAAGCTGAAAGGAGCGATGTCCTTACTGCGAGACGAGACGTATCAGTGGTGGATCACTGTGAGAGAGGGTACCTCAGCTGATGGGGTAACTTGGGAGTTATTTAAGAAATCCTTCAAGGCAAAGTATGTTGGAGCTAGTTATGTGGGTGCACGCAGGAAGGAGTTCTTGAACCTGACCCAAGGTGGTAAGACTGTTGCTGAGTACGAGGCAGAATTTCTGCGACTGAGCCGGTATGCCAGTGGTATTGTTTCCACTGAATATGAACGCAATGTTTGTTTTGAGGATGGCCTCAGAGATGAGCTAAGAGTGTTGATAGCGCCACAGAGAGAGCGCGACTTTGCTGCACTAATAGAGAAGGCTAAAATAGCCGAAGAAGTGAAGCGAGCTGTGCGTCAGAACCGCGATAGAGATCGTAATCGCTTTAAGAGAGATTCTGGATCGACTGGTGCTACAAACAGAAATTTTAAAAAAGCAAGAGTGGAGGAACCAGTGCGAGCTGTGCCAGTGAATGTTGTTAGACCGCAGGCTTGTGGAGACTGTGGTAGAGTTCATCGAGGAGAATGCTGGAAACGTATTGGAGCTTGTTTTCGTTGTGGGTCAAAGGATCATCAAGTTAAAGACTGTCCATAGAAGCCAGCTCAGGCTCAAGCTGTTGACCAGAGGGTTGCTCAGCCTGCGCGAGGAGGACCGCCACCGCCAAGGGGCCATGGACTAGGTAGAGGAGGCAATGGTAATGGACGTGGTCGTAGAGCACCTGGCAGGGGTGCTGGTAATGTTGAGGCTCGTCAGCCAGCCTTAGTGTATGCTGCTCGCCGTCGCGAGGAGGGTGATGCACCTGATGTTATAACTGGTACGTTCTTGATATCTAGTATACCATACACTGCTTTGATTGACGTGGGTTCAACACATTCATATATTGCTTGTAAGATTTTTGGGTCGTTGGGTGTGCATTCTGAGGAGACTGTGAGTGGGGTCACAGTAGTTAGTCCTTTAGGTCACTCTGTAAAAATAGACAAACTATTTAGGGAAGTGCCTTTAGAGACTCAGGCTAGGATCTTCACTGGAGATCTAATGGAGCTACCTTTTGGTGAATTCGACTTGATTTTGGGCATGGACTGGTTAACCAAGCATAAGGCAATGCTGGATTGCGCGGCCAAGAGAATGGTATTGAGAACAACTGAAGGCGAGGAGGTGATGGTTATTGGTGAACGTAGGGACTATTTGTCTAATGTGGTTTCTGCCTTAAGGGCTGAAATGTTGATGCGCAAAGGTTGTGAAGCATACTTGGCATTCGTAAGTCAAACTGAACCCGAAGGAGTGACAGTGGAGACAGTGAGGACTGTTAATGAATTTCAAGATGTATTTCCTGAGGAGCTTCTTGGATTACCTCCTAATCGAGAAGTTGAATTTGGGATCGATCTGTTGCCTGGAACGGCTCCAGTGTCCATTGCGCCCTACAGAATGGCACCAAAGGAGCTAGTGGAATTGAAACCTTAGATTCAAGAGTTGCTAGATAGGGGCTTCATTAGACCGAGTGTGTCTCCGTGGGGAGCACCGGTGCTGTTTGTGAAAAAGAAGGATGGAACGATACGTATGTGCATCGACTATCGCCAGTTGAACAAACTGACGATTAAGAATAAGTATCCTTTGCCGAGAATCGACGATCTGTTTGACCAGCTTAAGGGAGCTTCAGTGTTTTCCAAGATCGACCTTTGATCTAGATACCACCAGTTAAGAGTAAAGGAGGTGGATGTGCATAAGACATCATTCAGAACTCGTTATGGCCACTACGAGTTTTTGGTTATGCCCTTTATATTGACGAATGCACCGGTAGCTTTTATGGATTTAATGAACCGAGTATTTCAGCCGTACTTGGATCGTTTCGTGGTCGTCTTTATTGATAATATTTTGGTGTATTCAGAAACAGAGGAGAAGCATGACGAGCATCTTCGAATTGTTCTGCAAGTGTTGAGGGAAAGGCAGTTATATGCGAAATTTAGCAAGTGCGAATTTTGGCTTCGAGAAGTGACTTTTCTGGGTCATGTTGTTTCTGCTGAGGGGATTAGGGTAGATCCTCGCAAAGTTGAGGCAGTTCTAGACTGGAAGTCTCCAAGATCAGTTTCAGAAATTTGTAGTTTTTTGGGTCTAGCAGGTTATTACAGAAGATTTGTTGAGGGATTTTCGTTAATTGCGGCACCATTGACGAAATTGTTAAGGAAGGGAGTAGCATCTGTATGGACTGAGAAACAGCAAGAAGCTTTTGATAAGCTGAAAAAGGTGTTGACTGAGGCGCCAGTGTTGATTCAGCCAGAATCTGGGAAGGACTTTACGGTTTATAGCGATGCTTCGCATGTGGGATTGGGTTGTGTACTGATGCAAGAGGGTAAGGTGGTTGCTTATGCTTCACGGCAGCTTAAGCCTCACGAGGTGAATTACCCTACACATGATTTAGAGTTGGCAGCGATGGTATTTGCATTGAAATCTGGAGACACTACCTTTATGGAGAAAAATGTATTATATATACTGACCATAAAAGTCTCAAATACCTGTTAACTCAGAAGGAGTTAAACCTTAGGCAACGGAGATGGATAGAGTTGCTTAAGGACTATGACTGTTCGATTGAGTATCACCCTGGCAAGGCTAATGTCGTGGCTGATGCACTGAGCCGAAGGACTGTTACTGAGTTAAAGGCGATGTTCGCTCGTTTAAGTTTGTATGATGATGGGAGTTTGCTAGCAGAACTGTAAGTGAGACCGACTTGGACCGAGAGGATTAAAGAGTTGCAATGGAAGGATGATTCGTTGGCTCCTCGATTTCAGCAAGTCAATGAGGGTAAGAGTGAGGATTTTGGACTGAATTCTGATGGAGTCCTATGCTTTCGAGGAAAAGTTTGTATTCCTAAAGACTCTGACTTGAGGAAGTTGATATTGAGTGAGGCTCATGGTGGAGCCTATGCTATGCACCCTAGAGGTAATAAGTTGTATAAGGATTTACGAGAAGTGTACTGGTGGCTTGGACTTAAGCGAGAGGTGACTGATTTTGTTGGGAAATGTCTGACATGCCAGCAGGTTAAAGCTGAACACCAATTACCTTCTGGATTGTTGCAGCCAGTAAAGATTCCGCAGTGGAAATGGGAAAGAGTAACGATGGATTTTGCGAGTGGCTTGCATTTGACACCTTCAAAGAAAGACTCTGTTTGGGTAGTTGTGGATAGATTGACGAAGTCTGCTCATTTTATACTGGTTAGAACTGATTACTCACTTCAGAAGTTGGCCAAGCTGTATGTAGCAGAGATAGTGCGTTTGCATGGGGTGCCAGTTTCGATAATTTCTGATCGAGATCCTAGATTTACATCTTGATTCTGGAAGAAGTTGCATGAGGCGTTAGGTACGCGATTGGACTTCAGTACTGCATTTCACCCTCGACAGATGGTCAGTCTGAAAGGGTCATTCAAGTGTTGGAAGACATGTTAAGAGGATGTGTTATCAACTTTTGTGGTAGTTGGGAAGATTATTTACCGTTGGCAGAGTTTGCCTACAACAACAGCTATCAAGCAAGTATCCAGATGGCTCCATATGAGGCACTTTATGGGCGGAGATGTCGCACTCCTACTTGTTGGACAGAATTAGGAGAACGTAGAGTTCTTGGACCAGAGTTAGTGGCAGATACTGAAAGTAAGGTTAAGCTGATTCGAGATCGGTTAAAGGAGGCGTCTGATCAGCAGAAGTCTTATGCTGACCTTAAGCGTAAGGAGATTGAGTTTGCTATTGGGGATATGGCGTTCCTAAAGGTGTCGCCGTGGAAGAAGATCTTGAGATTCGATAAAAAGGGCAAGCTAAGTCCGCAGTTTATTGGGCCTTATCGGATCCTCAAGCGGATTGGGCCAGTAGCCTATCAGTTAGAGTTGCCAGTAGAGTTAGATCGTATCCACAACGTTTTTCATGTGTCCATGCTGAGACGGTATCAGTCGGACCCATCGCATATTGTACCAGTGGAGGAGATTGCAGTAAATACCGATTTGACCTTTGAGGAGGAACCTGTGGAGATCTTAGATCGTGAAGTCAAAGTCTTAAGGAGGAAGTCTGTTCCATTGGTTAAGGTGCTGTGGTGTAATCATGGTAAAGAAGAAGCTACGTGGGAGCCAGAAGAAGCGATGCGTCAACAATACCTTCAATTATTTGGATTAGGTAAATTTCGAGGCCGAAATTTCTTTAAGAGGGGGGTAGAGTTGTAACGCCCTGATTTTTGGGATTTTTGGGGCTAATGAGATTTTTGGTGAGGCTGGGAAATTTTGTGTTCTGATTGCTAAAATGGTGTTTGGATGTGTTAGTGGGCCTGTAGGAAGCCCAAACCTCGGTTAAAAATCGAGAAAAATAGTTAAGTACGTTTTAAGTAAAAAGGGGGAACTGGGTCAAGAGGGCCCTTAAGAAAAATTGTGTAAAATATGTCACAAAGGGAGCCTCGGTAGAGTGGCAAGGTGGCGCTACTAAGCTCCTAAAAAAGTGGCACCTAGATAGGTATTGAAGGACAAGGGTTCGAGTTGCAAGGTAGGCTTATTGCTCTTCTTAATTTTTAAGCATGTGCCGGACATGTGACTAATTTAAGTAGGAAATTCGGCAATGGGCTTTAGGGACTTGGGCCGATTGTTTTAGGGAGATTATTAGGGTTTCGTCTTTTTCTATTTTCTGTCATGAGAGTTAGGGTTAGCCACCTTAGGTGTTATTATTCTCTTTTCAGTCAAAAAGCCGAAATTTGCCTCCCTAAGAGCATCAAGCCAATTTCTTCATCTTCTTCTTCTCTATCATTGTTTTTCCTCTTTTCTTTTTACCCTGTTGATCTTCTCCTTTGCTGAACACCCTATCTTACTCAGCTCTACAATTTCTTTCGATTCCATCCCTCCAAAAATAGCCATAGCCGATTGCTCAAAGTGCCAGAAATCCCGAAAACTACTTCCTTTTTGCCGATTTCTTGTAAGCCGAATTACCCCTATTCCTTTCACCTGTTGTGGCCGATTACTACATTCCCTTGAGCCACATCATTGTCGACACCATCACCCAAACTCATAGCCCAAATCGCCATCCTCTTCTCTAGTTGAAAAGCCGAAATCACCATTAGTGTAGGGAGATAGCTGAATAGTTCAGATATCAAAAATAGGGGTTCTACTAACGTTCAAGGGGTAGATTTACATCAGATCTGTGTAGGAATCAAAGAGAAACCATTGGTAAGTGCTTAATACCTCAGATCTGTTCAATATTTCATGTGTTAGAAAAGCCGAAAGTCCCTAAAGTTAGGGACTTTGTCGATTTGGACTTTTAGTAAATCAAGTGGTATTTTTTCTTTGTTCTTTTGAGTGATAGTTAGCGAAGAAGGTGATCAAGCAAGGAGTTGAAGGCATCAGTATCATCAGATCTAGATTTTGTGCACCTAGGTCGTCAGAGGTAAGTTTTCATGGCCATTAAGGGTATGGCCAAATGTGGTAAGGGATTGTGGCTTTGGTTTTTGTGGATCTACTGATTAATTGATTAGATATTGGGTTGTAGGAACTGTCGCATAGGAGATCTCGTTGGTGAAACGCAAAACAGGTGTGTGATTCTGAACCCCTTCATTGTGCATGTTGGCAAATGCCGAAAAGCCGAAATGCCGAAGATCTGGCATTTCAAGGGCTTGTGAGAGTGTAAACGCTCACAAGTTGGTAGGGAAACGTTGGATATGAAATCGGTACTGAAGGGAGAGCTAACCACGAAATTTTGGGCATTACGGTAAGTTGGGCCTCGGTGGGCCGAATATGGGCCCAATGGGCAATTTGGGCCCATTTGGGTAAAAATGGGTTTTAAGGTAATAATATGAACTGTAGGCGCAAAAACAGTTAAAACAAGGTAACTGAATATGAAATTTGGACTAAACGGGTCTAATTGGCTAAACGATGTAATAGGGCCCATTAGGGGTTTTAGGGCTTAAAAGCTAAAACTATTAAACTGAGTTAACCAAATTTCTGTAACGACTATGGGATTAGTAGAGACTGTAATAAGCATAAAAACTGTAATCTGAGAGCAAAAATTACTGCAAAACCCTTAGGGTGAGAAATTACTTTTTTGCCCCTAGGTAGAAAATTACCGATATACCCCTAGGGCTAAAACCGACTGAACTGTTTGACATGACTATTACTGATACTATATATCATGATGTATGTATGTCTGATGCATGGGATTGGGTTTGATATTGGAGGAAGTGTAAGTGGCATTGCCACGTTACTGAAAGGGGCTATGCCTCGTACTATTTCTGAAAGGGGCTTTGCCTCGTATACTGTTTATCTGAGCAGCCATGCTGCAACTATGGTGTGTGGGCTGGGTGGGTCGAGTTATTCCCCACATGGTGTGTTGGCTGGTACGGGTGGTGTGTAGCGGTTGGTGGGTTGAGTAGTCTCCCCAATTGGGTTGCATTCATACTGTTATATTGTACTGTACTGTTATGGGCCTATGGGCCAAACTATTATCTGAATAGGGCTTCAGCCTAGTATCTGTTATAGGGTTTTGGCCCAATTTACTGTTATCTGAATAGGGCTTCGGCCCAGTCTCTGACTGAGACTAGTTAGGGCTTAGGCCCAGTGGGCTTGAGCCAATGTGGGCTTTGGATGGGTTCTGCACACACTGAGTTTTCCCAAACTCACCCTCTCTTTCCATCCTTGCAGGTGAGCCCTAGATCGTGACTTGGATGCTGGGAGGGATTCAGAGTGGCCACCAAGACTGAAATCGCATTCTAGTTGGTTATTTATTTTAATTACTTTTCTACTATTGGTTTTAGTTTGGTTATGGGTTGTAATAAGGCCGCTATAACTATTTTATTTGGGATTTACAACTGTTTTATTTCTATCACAAATATACACTGTTTTCAAAAATCAAACAAACTATTTCTTAATCAACCTCATATTACCGATGGCTAAATAAGATAATAAGGTTAAAATGAATCGCGTAACAAGGGGAATAGAGATTAAAGATTAATAATTATTAAAATGGGAGTTTTCAAAATAATCGAGCATTGCTTTCCAAAACTCACCAACGGACTTAGTAAATAGGGCGGCGTAGGATAGTCTAGGTAATATAGCACACCGGACATGGCCATAAAGTCTGGGCCGGGTTTGGTGTGTTATACCGGGCATCCACATAACTTGTTCCCACGTATTTCCCTTGGAACGCAGATTTGAAGAATTCCCAAGTTACCCGGTCAGGCTGAATGCCCTCTTTCACAATAAGCCACCACTGGGAAGCTTCTTTTCGCAGCAACGATACTGCACCTTTTAGCTTTTGCTCAGGCGTACAGGCCAGGTCATCCATTATTCTTTCTATGGCTGCCAACCAATATTCGACCACGTTAAGAGCTACTCCCGCGATCCCCTTGAAGATCTCTGCTCCATTCGACAAGAATCGTTTGAAATCGACCCACGGCTCCTGGTACCAGTATTGGGCCCAACGACCCTTTCTAAAATCCTTAACTTTGCTTGGGACAATGCGTCATCCCCAGCTGCCCGATCAGACACTCCGTCTTGGTTACCAGTGAAGCTGGTGCCTCTCTTGTCTCAACGTTGGGCATGTGACCTAAAGCTTAGGATTTAGCCCTAGCACTTCCACGGCCTCTGCTGCGGCCTCTTGCACCCTTTCTAGTGCTCATTATCGCTTTGCGTATTATCTGAATTAGAAATTTTATGTAATTTAGCTCATATTTTTAATAATTAAGCAAATGTTTTAAGCAAGTAGTAATTAAGAGTTATTTTCGCAGTCGTAGGCTCACTACAGTTTCAGTCTCCTACAGTCACCAATTACCCTAACTAAAGAGTCTCAGTATAGTCTATAGTTTAAAGTAATCACAGTATTTATCTACAGTAATACAATGTAAGACAAATTTTAGTATCCAAAAAACTTACTTGATTTGACGTCGGAGACTCGGTGTGCCACTGATTTAAAGTCTACAAAAATGCTTTAATTCCTTTGTAACCAACTTTAAAATCCAAAACTAAAGCCTATTTCCCAGCCTGAGTTTTGCAACCTAACTCTGATACCACAAAATTTAACACCCCAAACCCGGCCTAGTAACGGCGTCACATTGAAGGGTGAATCGTAAAATTCGATGTTGTTGGAAAACCTTGAAAATGTTTGATCATTCACGGTTTAAAACAATATTTTCAAAACGAGATTAAAACTTTAAGTTGTTAATTTTGAAAATCTTAGTTTTAATATTCATTTTAAATTCTCATGTTTCAAAAACAGCGGAAGCTTTCTCTTTGAAAACGTTTGTATACTTACGGTTGATTTATAAAATGTTATTTTCTTTTTAAAACACGAGACTTAAATCTAGATGTTATGCAACCAATAGTAGCAAAATCCCAAAATTAAAACAAAATTGGATAGAGGCCTTATAACAACAAACCCAAAAAATGGAAAATGTAATTTAAGCAAAGCAAATTAAAATACGAAAATCAAAAGTCCGTAGTGTGGTCATCTCCGAGTCTTCCGATACACCGAACCGACTCAATCTAAGGATTACTTGAGAAATTAAAAAGAGTGGTGAGTTTACGAAACTCAGTGTGTACTACCCTCATCAGTCCAATAGCATACAACACTCCAAAAATTGAAAAATGCACAAAACTGAACTCTACGCGTACCTACTGCCCCATTTCTGCTCCAACTTCCTAAAAACTTAAATCCCCTTGATTATCTCCCCTTATAACTCCATAATCCACTCCTTAATTCACTCACTTGACCAATTCAAACCTCACTCAGTAGGATTCAAATCCATCACAACTACTAGCCGTTCCAAGATGCAAAATAAATGCCCAAAACTCATTCCAAGACTCGAACCTTAGACCTCATTGGCACCTTTATTGTAACACCCCAAACCCGGTGCAGACGTTATGGCCAAATCTGATGTGTCACATCAACTATGGGTTGAAATACATTCTTTAGTTGTTACGATGAGGGTGGGTTTGCAAAACCATTGTTGGAAGTTTGGAAGGAGAACTAGGTTTTTAAATTGGCGGAAGTCCTATCCACTACCGGTTTATAGTTTATTTTATTTCAAAATTCTTGTTTGTCTTTACGTTATCCATTTGATACGTTTGGTATAATTTGAATTCGTTGTTTACTTTTATAAAAACCCGTGCAGCCGTTTGAAGTAAGTTATAATAAAAGAATTGAAAACCAGAATAAAATACTTAAGAGCGGCCTTATTACAAACAAAATCGATAAGGGAATAATTTAAATAAAATACTGAAATTAAAATAACTGAAGAAAAATTAACCAAATGCAGTCCACATGGCCACTCCGAATCCCTCTAGCTCTAAGTCCACTAGTTTAGGGCTCACCTGTATAGATGAAAGGGAAGGGGTGAGTTTGGAAAACTTAGTGTGTAAAGTAAACCCAACCAGAGCCCAAATCAGTTCAAGCCTTACTAGGCCTAAGCCCTATCCAGATTCAGTATTAACTGGGCCTCAGCCCTATTCAGTAAACAGTATTAGCTGGGCCTTAGCCCTATTCAGAATTCAATACGACCCTTAGGCCCATTACAGTAATAGAACAGAACTTATGCATGAATGCAAAACCCAGCCCAAATCCAGCCCTACACACCACCTGTACTAGCCCTACACACCATGTGGGGAATAACTCAACCTACCCAGCCCCACACACCACAGTCGTAGCTGAGCTGCTTAATCAGATAACGTGGCCAAGCCACTAACAGTAAAACGAAGCAAAGCCCCTAACAGTAAACGTGGCATTGCCACTTAATACTTCCTCCATCAAAAAAACCCAATCCCATGCAACAATATTATATGTCATGGCATACAGAAAACAAATTTAACTTAGCATGCATTTCAGTCAGATTTAACCCTAGGGGTATAATGGTCATTTTGCACGTAGGGTAAAATAGTAATTTTCCAACCTCAAGGGGTATTTCAGTAAATATACTAGTTTTAGGGTTTTATGGATATTTCAGTTGTTATCAGTCCTAAAAATCATGTAGGCAACTTATTTAGCCATTTAGTCAACTTAGAGTTATCGGGCCCTAAAACCCTTAATGGGCCCTACGGTGTCCACTAACTATTACAGCCCACTAAGCCCAAGTTTTATGTCCGTTTTAGTAGATTTGTTACTTAGTCTATCAGAATGCACTTACCGCTCGTTTTCACCCATCTAGGCCCGTAAGCCCATTGGGCCCAAATTAAGCTCTTCGAGGCCTAAATTCACCGATGAGCACGAAATCGAGCACACATCCTTCTTACCATTTGCGATAACTGATTTTACTATTTTTAATCGACCCACGAGCACTCGCACGCTCACAAGCCCACAAAATGCTGAAATTTTGACATTTTGACTTTTCGACTTTTGCCGATCTAGTCTACTATTGGGTGTCATTTACACACCTGATTTGCGAGATTTGTAGGAATCCCTCGAACGATTAACCTACAGTAGTTCACCATGATATTAGCCTACAATCCAATGCTATTAACCAAAATTGGCACCATACAAATACCACCATATTCGACCATCCTTACCCAAAGCCGATATTCACTTACCCTTACCGAGATCTACCACTAGATCTAAATCTAGCTTGCCTCGACGACCCTAGCCTCCACTGGTCCTCGCTAGATTACCCCTTTCGCGATCTAATACACACAAGAACCAAATAACAAGACTACAATTAACCTTAGCCAAAGTTGACAACCACCCTAAAGAGTTTAGGGGTTTTCGGCTTTTCTTAAATCCCAAGATAATGAATGAAAAGGGGTTTCGTTTGCTTACCAAGAGAATGAATCCGCAAGATCTAAAGGCTCAGTCTCGAAACACTATAGATATGGAGGTTTCAGTTTTTGTTTAAAGAAGAAGGAGATTAGAGGTTTATGTAATGGAGAGGAGGAGATGTTGACAGAGATTAGGGAGGTTGTGAGGTTTGGCCTTTGAAGAGAAAAGAGACAAGAAGAAAAAGATAAGAGAAGAAGAAAACAATTTTCTGCATTTCAGCTCCTTGAGTGTGTCGACCAAGGAGAAGGTTCAAGTTTCAGGGTTCCAGCTTTTAAGAGTATTCGGCTATCAAGGTTGAATAGGAGAGGTTCTATGATTGGTGATGTAAATAAGATGGAGAAGAGGGTGAGAGGAGAAGAGGAGAGAAAGAAGATGACAGATTCGGCTTTAAAGAAAAGGAAAGAGATGATGGTTTTGTCTTGCACAAGTCGGCACTAGGAGAATATAGAGAACTAAGTTTTGGTTTTTAGGAAAAAGGAGGAAGAAAAGAAACCTAAGGCACTATACCTATTCGGCCAAAGAAATAGCCCCTAAGTGCCAAATCCCGAAGGCTTAACCCTACACCACCGCAATTGCCGAAAAAGAAATCTCCTAACACCCTATCCGAATATGCCAAGCCAAAGTCCCTTGGCCGGCCAACTCTTGCCTCCCTTCAAAATCCCTAAAATTTCTCTCCCTTATCCTACTTGATTCAATCCCATGAGCATCTCAAACTCTTCCCAACAGAGTTTCGCTTGGAGTCTATCACATGGCTTACACATGCATTAAAAATAAAATAGCACCTTGCTTACCATGGGACTCGAACCCAAGCCCTTGCACAGCTTCCACACGCCACCCTCGTCCTCTAAGTGGCGTTACATTGCCACCTTACCACTGCCTTATTTGAGTCTTAAATTACCCACTTTTTCTTAAAAGCCCACATACTCAAGACCCCTTCTCTTTAAGTCCAAAATTTAAAAATTCTACCGGGTTTTAACTTAGGCTTGGGCCTTCTAAAGGCCCACTAACATACCCAAAGCATGAATTAACATCACTAGACAACAAAATTTTATGTTTACGTCAGAATCGTAAAATCCCAAAAATCCCAAAAATTAGGGCATTACAACTCTACCCCTTAAAGAAATTTTGGCCTCGAAATTTACTTAATCCAAATAAGTGAGGGTATTGTTGACGCATCGCCTCTTCTAGCTCCCAAGTAGCCTCTTCTCTACCATGGTTGCACCAATGTGCCCTTACCAAAGGAATTGACTTCCTCCTTAACACTTTGACCTCTCGGTCCAGTATCTGCACAGGCTCTTCTTTAAAAGTCAAGTCGGTTCTCACCTCAATCTCTTCCACTGGTACGACATGGGAAGGATATGATCGGTACCGTCTCAGCATGGAAACATGAAAGACATCATGAATTTGGTCTAACTCCGATGGTAATTTCAGCTGGTACGCTATCGAACCTACCCGCTCAAGAACTCGATAAGGCCCGATAAACCGCGAACGCAACTTACCCTTCTTACCAAACCTTAAAACCTTCTTCCAAGGCGAGACCTTTAGGAAGACCATATCCCCTACTATGTACTCAATCTCCTTACGCTTTAAGTCAGCATAAGATTTTTACCTATCCGATGCTTCCTTTAACTGATCCCTGATTAACTTAACCTTGTCCTCAGTATCTGCTACTAGTTCTAGCCCAAGAACCTGACATTCTCCCAACTCCGTCCAACAAGTAGGCGTGCGACACCTTCGCCCATATAGCGCCTCATATGGAGCCATTTGAATACTTGCCTGATAGCTGTTGTTAGAAGCAAACTTCACCAACGGCAAGTAATCCTCCCAACTACCTCGGAAGTTGATAACATAACCCTTCAATATGTCCTCCAGAACCTGAATAGCCCTTTCCGACTGTCCATCTGTCTGGGGGTGAAAAGCAGTGCTGAAATCTAGCCACGTACCCAACACCTCATGCAACTTCTGCCAGAACTGAGATGTAAACCTAGGATCCCGATAAAAAATAATCGAAACTAGCACCCCGTGCAGTCACACTATCTCTGCCACATACAACTTGGCCAACTTCTGAAGTGAGTATCGGTTCGGATAGGTATGAAATGAGTAGATTTCGTTAACCTATCCACAATTACCCATTGAGTCCTTTTTAGAGGGTGTCAAAGGTAGCCCACTCACAAAATCCATGGTTACCCTCTCCCACTTCCAAAGTGGAATCTTCACTGGCTGTAACAGTCCAGAAGGAAGTTGATGCTCAGCCTTCACTTGCTGGCATGTCAGACACTTACCCACGAATTCTGTTACTTTCAGCTTAAGTCCAGGCCACCAATACAACTCTCGCTAGTCTCGATACAACTTATTCCCTCTAAGATGCATAGCACAAGGTCCGCCATGAGCCTCTTTTAGAATTATCTACCTCAAGTCAAAGTCCTTCGAAATACAAACTTGTCCTTGAAAGCACAGAACTCCTTCACCATTCAGTCCAAAATCAGAAGTCCCATCATTCTCAGCTTACTGAAATCGAGGAATTAGTGACTCATCCTCTAACTGTTTCTCCTTAATCTGTTCAGTCCAAGTTGGTCTCACTTTAACTCTACTAAAAAGCTCCCATTGCCATACAGACTTAGACGAGCAAACATTGCTCTCAACTCAGTTACAGCAAATACTTAAGACTCTTATGGTCCGTGTATATAATACACTTTTCTCCATACAGATAGTGTCTCTAGATCTTTAACACAAAGATTACCACTACCAACTCCAGATCATGCGTAGGGTAGTTCGCTTCATGAAGTTTAAGCTGTCGCGAAGCATAAGCGACCACCTTACCCTCTTGCATCAGTACACAGCCTAAACCCACATGCGGCGCATCACTATACACAGTGAAATCCTTCCCAGACTCCAGCTGAATCAACACTAGCGCCTCAGTTAAGACTTTCTTAAACTTATCAAAAACCTCTTGCTGATTCTCAGTCCAAATAAAGGGCACTCCTTTCCTCAAGAGTTTCGTTAACAGTGCAGCGATTAAAGAGAATCCTTCTACAAACCTTCTGCAGTACCCTGCTAAACCCAGAAAACTCTAAATTTTCGATACCGACCTCGGCGGCTTCCACTCTAGAGCCACCTCAATTTTCTGAGGATCCACCCTAATCCCCTCAGCAAAAATAGGGTGACCCAAAAATGTCACTTCTTGTAACCAAAATTCACAGTTGCTGAACTTTGCATAGAGTTGCTTCTCTCTCAACACTTGCAGAACAATACGGAGATGCTCATCATGCTTCTCCTCAGTTTTCGAATACACTAAAATATCGTCGATGAAGACGACTATGAATCGATCCAAGTAAGGTTGGAATACCCGAATCATCAGATCCATGAAAGCCGCAGGTACATTCGTCAGTCCAAACGACATTACCAGAAACTTGTAATGACCATACCGAGTTCTGAATGCTGTCTTATGAATATCCACCTCCTTGACCCTTAATTGATGATATCCAGATCGAAGATCTATCTTGGACAATACCGAAGCTCCTCTAAGCTGGTCAAACAGATCATCGATCCTTGGCAGAGGGTACATATTCTTAATCATCAGTTTGTTCAACTAGCGATAATCGATGCACATACCAATTGTCCCATCCTTCTTCTTCAGGAACAGTACTAGTGCTCCCCATGGAGACACACTCGGTCTAATAAAACCTCTATCCAACAGCTCTTGGATTTGTGCTTTCAGTTCCACTAACTCCTTTGGTACTATTCTGTAAGGTGTGATGGACACTAGAGACGTTCCAAGCAACAAGTCGAGTCCAAACTCGACTTCACGATTCGGAGGCAATCTAGGAAGCTCCTCAGGAAAAACATCTTGAAACTCCTTGGCAGTTCTAACCTTCTCCACAGTCAAACTCTCAGCTTTTGTCTGGCTCACAAATGCTGAATACGCCTCGCAACCCTTGCGAACAAACTTCTCAGCCCTTAAGGCCGAAACAACAGTGGACAAGTATTCTTTTTGTTCCCCTATAACTATCACCTTCTCATATTCTGTAGTCCTTAATACCATCTACTTACTCGCACAATCCAAAGTCGCCCTATGCTTATCAAGCTAGTCCATTCCCAAGATGAGATCGAATTCTCTGAACGATAGCTCCATTAAGTCCCCAGAGAAAATCCTACCTTGAGTCTCTAAAGGCACATCGCTAAAGAGTTTGTGTACCCTACTCGAGTGACCCAGTGGACTTATCACAGTTACCCCACTCACAGTTTTTTAGAGTGCACCCCCAATGACCTAGATATATCACATGCAACATACGAATGGGTAGAACCAACATCTATCAAGGCAGTGTATGGCATGCTAGAGATAAAAAACGTACCAGTTATGACACCAGGTGCGTCACATTCCTCTCAGCGACGAGCCGCATACACCAACGCTGGTTGACGAGCTTCAGCATTTCCAGCACCCCTGCCAAGTGCTCCACGTCCACGGTCATTTCCGTTGTTGCCCCTACCTTGGCCACGGCCTTTCAGCGGCTGTGGCCCACCTTGTACTGGTTGAGTAGCCCTCTATTCAGTAACTTGCATCTGAGTTGGCCTCTGCGGACAATCCTTAACTCTGTGCTCCTTGGATCTGCATAAAAAACAAGCCCCAGTACACTTCCAGCACTCTCCCAAATATACCCTACCACAGTCCCCACAAGCCTGCGGTCGAACTGTATTCACTAGAGCTGCTCGGACCAGTTCATCCACCCTAGCTCTTTTGACATTCTTGTTTGTAGCACCCGAGGGTCCAGAGTCCCTCCTGAATCGATTTGGATCCTTCTCACTATTCTGTCGTTCAGTTCGCTTCACCTCCTTAGCTATCTTAGCCTTTTCCACCAATGCAGTAAAGTCACTCTCCCTTTACGAAGTGATCAACACCCTAAGCTCATCTCTGACGCTATCATCAAATGGAACGCTACGTTCATACTCAGTAGCAACTATTTCACTTGCATACTGGCTCAATCTTAAAAACTCGGCCTCATATTCAGCAACAGACTTGTTACCCTGGGTCAAATTTAGAAATTCCTTCCTTTGGGCGTCCACATAGCTTGCCTCTACGTACTTTCCCTTGAAAGCCGTCTTAAACAGTTCCCAGGTTACCCGCTTAGCTGGGGTACTATCCCTCACAGTGATCCATCACTGATACGCCTCGTCTCGCAGCTGAGACAACGCTCCCTTCAGTTTCTGCTCCATTGAGCAATCTAGATCGTCCATGATCTGCTCCGTGGCCTCCAGCCAGTATTCAGCCACATTTGGAGCTACTCCAGATATGCCCCTGAAGACCTCCGTTTCGTTAGCCCGGAGTCGCTGAGAAATGGATCCCCTGTTCACAGTCTCAGTACTTGCTCCAGCAACCCTTTCCAGAACCCTTAGCACTGCTTGGGACAAAGCGTCGTCCCCCGCAGCCTGATCAGATGATCCAGTCTCAGTCACTGGCGGAGCACGTGCTTCCTTAGCTGGTATATGTCCCGAAGACGAAGACCCAGCTTGCACACTACCTCGGCCACGTCCACGGCCTCGTCCACGAGCTGTCCTCGTACTCATACCGACTTATCTGATTATGAATTTTATGAAATTAGTTTAATATTTCAGTGTTTCTTACAAATGTCTTATGCACAGATAGTGTTTCAGAGTTTATTTTCGCGAAATCGTAGCCTAGCTACAGTTTCAGTCTTCTAGGGTTTAGTTTCCCTACTGTCTCAGTCTCTATGGTTTCAATATTGCCCTAACTACAGTATCTTAGTAGAGTCTTAGTACTATCTATAGTAGTATTTCAGTATAGTATAGTACCGAAAAAGAAGTACTTACAGACTTGGTGCCGGGGATTCGGTGTACCACTCTTTAGAAACTAGATTTCAGAAAGCCCAATAAAATTCTTGTAAAACTTAAACTTTGTTTTAAAGTAAACCTTAAAGAAGTATGTCTAGAAGAAAATAAGTTTGAAAAAAAGGGTTTTCCTTAAAGATTTCCCAAAACCATTTTTAAAATACCGTTCTTAGGCCTTAGTTTTAAAATTTTATGAAAACTTTTAGACCTGATCCACAGCCGAGTTGTTACAACTGGGCTCTGATACCACTAAATATAACATCTCAAACCCAGCCCAGACGTTATGGCCAAATCTAGTGTGTCACATCAACGATGGGTTGAAATACATTCTTTAGTTGTTACGATGATGGTGAGTTTGCAAAACTGTTGTTGGAATTTGGAAGGAGAGCCAGGTTTTTAAATTGGTGGAAGTTCTATCCACTACCAGTTTATAGTTTATTTTATTTCGAAAGTCTTGTTTGTCTTCACGTTATCCATTTGATACGTGTGGTATACTTTGAAATCGTTGTTTACTTTTATAAAAACCCGCGTAGCCTAGGTCTATCCATTTTAAGCAAGTTATAATAAAAGAATTGAAAACAAGAATAAAATACTTAAGAGCGGCCTTATTACATACAAAACCAAAAAGGGAATAATTTAAATAAAATACTGAAATTAAAATAACTTAAGAAAAATTAACCAAATGTAGTCCACATGGCCGGTCCAAATCTCTCCAGCTCCAAGTCCACTAGTTTAGGCTCACCTGCATAGATGAAAGGGAAGGGGTGAGTTTGGAAAAATCAGTGTAAAGTAAACCCGACTAGAGCCCAAATCAGTTCAAGCCTTACTAGGCCTAAGCCCGATCCAGATTTAGTATTAACTGGGCCTTAGCCTTATACAGTAAACAGTATTAGCTGGGCCTTAGCCCTATTTAGAATTCAGTACGGCCCTTAGGCCCATTACAGTAACAGAACAGAAATTATGCATGAATGCAAAACCCAGCCCAAATCCAGCCATACACACCACCCGTACCAGCCCTACACACCATGTGGAGAATAACTCAACCCACCCAGCCCGACACACTACAGTCGCAGCTGAGCTACTTAATCATATAAAGTGGCCAAGCCACTAATAGTAAAATGTGGCATTGCCACTTAGCACTTTCTCCATCAAAAAAACCCAATCCCATGTAACAATATTATATGTCATGGCATACAGAAAATAGATTTAACTTAGCATGCATTTCAGTTAGATTTAACCCTAAAGGTAGAATGGTCATTTTGCACCTAGGGGTAAAATAGTAATTTTCCACCCTCAAGGGGTATTTCAGTAAATATACCAATTTTTAGGGTTTTATGGATATTTCAGTTGTTATTAGTCCCAAAAATCATCTAGGCAACTTATTCAGCTCGTTTAGTCAACTTAGAGTTTTCGGGCCTTAAAACTTCTAATGGGCCCTACGGTGTCCACTAACTATTACAACCCACTAAGCCCAAGTTTTATGTCCGTTTTAGCAGATTTGTTACTCAGTCTATCAGAATGCACTTACTACTCGTTTTCACCCATATGGGCCCGTAAGCCCATTGGGCCCAAATTTAGCCCCTCGAGGCCCAAATTCACCGATGTGCATGAAATTGCACACACATCCTTCTTACCATTTGCGATAACCAATTTTACCATTTTTAATCGACCCATGAGCGCTCGGACGCTCGCAAGCCCACGAAATGCCAGAATTTCGGCATTTTGGCTTTTCGACTTTTACCGATCTAGTCTACTAGTAGGTGTCGTTTACACACCTGATTTGCGAGATTTGCAGGAATCCCTCGAACGATCAACCTACAGTAGTTTACCATGCTATTAGCCTACAATCCAATGCTATTAACCAAAATTGACACCATATGAATACCACCATATTCGGCCATCTAAAGGCCCACTAACATGCCCAAAGCATGAATTAACATCACCAAACAACAAAATTTTAAGTTTACACCAGAATTGCAAAAATCTCGAAAGTCCTAAAAATTAGGGCATTACACTTGTAATGCCACCTTTGTAACACCCCAAACCCGACCTAGAAGTTAGGTGTGAATCTGGCTTGTGACATTGAAGTGTTTTTTGAAAACCATGTTCTCATTGAAACCCATCTTGATATTTAAGAACTTGTGTAGAGAGTTAGTTTGTGTTCGTGGAATTTCAAAACGTGGTTCATTGAAAAGTTAAATACCTTTTAAAAATGTTTTTAATCTCGTTGAAAATCTTTTACAGTTGCGGAAGCTAATTTGAAGTAAAGAAGTTTAAAACGTATGTTTTTAAAAACAAAAATTTGTTTGAAACCTTGTTAACGTCTAACAGATATAAAGCGTAATAAAATCCCAAACTTAAAACAAAATCCAAAAAGGCCTTATTACATAAATTAAAACCCAAAGAGAAATTTAAAACATGGTGAGTTTATGAAAACTCAGTGTGTAATCCCCTTACTAGAGTAATAGTCAGTATAAAGAAATAGAAATAGAAACAGTCTGGGCTAGAGCCCTTTCGACGGTAATAATACAGTCCAGTTCAGAGCATATGTGGGCCTAAGCCCACTACAATATCATTTGGGTCACAGCCCATAACGAAATCAATCGAGCCTAGCCCAAACTGATAACAGAACAAATGGGCCTAAGCCCAATACAGTGACAGATCTCCTAAAAGATATGCAACAGTGTGGGTATGCATCCCAACCCAATCCAACCAGCACACCACTTGTACCAACCAGCACACCTTGTGGGGATTAAATCGACCTACCCAACTAACACTCCATTAACGTAGCAAGGCTGCTAATAACAGAAAATATGGTAGAGCCACTAGAATCAGAATATGTGGCAAGGCCACTAGCACAGAACTTCCTCCTAATCAAGCCCAACCCCATGCAGAATGTCGTGTATGTCATGTTCAATCATCACACATGTATGCATAATGGCCACACTCAGTAACATTCATTTAATCATATGTTTAAAACATATCAATCATGCAACCACGTTCACGTCAGTTAAAACACTGTCATATGATCATAGTAAAAACAGTCAAATACATAGTCCAAGCCTGTCACTTGCCCACAAAGGGCAAAACAGTCATTTTACACCCTAGGGGCAAAACGATCATTTTACCCTATAAGGGTTTTTCGGTAACTCTACCCGATAGAGGTATTTTGGTAATTTAAAAATCGAGGGCATTTTGTTCATTTCACAAATCGAGGGTATATCAGTAATTTTACAAATCGAGGGTAATTCGATAATTTTACAAATCGAGGGTATTTCGGTAATTTTACAAACTAGGGGTATTTCAGTAATTTTATAAATTGAGGGTATTTCAATAATTTACAAATCCAGCACATTTCGGTACTTTTACAAACCGGGGGTATTTTGATAATTTTACAAATCGAGGGCATTTCGGTAATTTTACAAATCAAGGGCATTTCGGTAATTTTACAAACTGGGGGTATTTCGATAATTTTACAAATCGAGGGTATTTTGGTAATTTTACAAATTGAGGGCATTTCGATGATTTTACAAATCAAGGGTATTTTGGTAATTTTACAATCGAGGGTATTTCGGTAATTTTACAATCGAGAGTATTTCGGTAATTTTACAATCGAGGGTATTTCAGTAATTTTACAATTGAGGGTATTTCAGTAATTTACAATCGAGGGTATTTCGATAATTTTACAAATTGAAGGCATCTCAGTAATTTTACAAACTGAGGGTATTTTGGTAATTTTACAAATTGAGGGTATTTTTGTAATTTTCCAAATCGAGGGTATTTCGATAATTTTACAAACTAGGGGTATTTTGGCCCAATAGAAGGTCCATCGCTGCCTTGAGCAACGCAAGTAACCTAAATGAATATAATGGTGTAAATGGGCCTAAGGCCCATTACGCGGCCCAAGTGAGCCATACACATTTAGCCCAAAAATTAGATATGGTTATGTGTACGCCATCGCCCGGTTCCCTTTTAGTCACTTACCACCAGTCTCATCCGTGTGGGGCCTTTGAGCCTATTGGGCCCTCACGGCCCATACCGACTCACCGAGGCCCAAAACAACCTAAGTCATGTGTGTAACATGACAAGCTTATCTACTTCCCACTTAATAGTGAAATTTACCCCTGTGGCCCACGGCCTATTGGGCCCACTCGGCCCATTGAGGCCCAGAATGGCCCATGCCATGTACGTGACATGACAAGCCTCACTAATTTCCACCTGACAGTTAGATTGCTTTCACGGGCCCCACAGGCCCATTGGGCCCATCGACCAATTCCAACCCAAGTGGCCCACAACGGCCCAAGCCCATGAGTTCGCTCATGGTGGCCTTTCTCATCACAGGCCTACGTTCCATGAGCTCGGTTCAGCACACGCGCGATTGCATGCTCATGCGACATCATATGCCATATTTCTGGCTTTTCGGCATTTTGCCGATCTACAGTCATAGCAGTGTAAATAACATATACTTTTGGCTTTTAACCGATCATTGAGTACTACATAAAAATATACACACTTTATCGGCTTATGCCAATCCATAAAAATAGGTTACACGGTTACACACCCACTTCCAACTTTTTAGCCGATTATCAAAACAAGGCATACAGTTACACACCTGATCACGAGGAGTACTAAGAATTCCTGAGCGTCGGAACCTATTCAAACAAAACAACAGTCAATACTCAATCAAAGAATCAAAAGAACTTTAACCCAACCACATAGCCGAAGAATCGACTATCACTTGCCTTGACCAGATCGATCGATTGTGATTTGCCTACTCGATCCAAAGACTGGTGCAGTCACCCTTCCGTATCCTGGTGGAAAGTCCTGAACCGCTGACACTTACGCCGCTTAAACTTAGGAACAAAGACTACACGTTCAATCTCAGCCGGCACCTTGGCCATCACCTTATGGCTAGAACCCCCTTTGCTCATCTAAAATTCGATCTGATGGATAAATATTACTATACCGAAGTCTGAGTAGGAAAGGGGATGGGTTAAAAGCAACTAGTCCACGGTCTTAGACTACCGACCAAATGATGAAGTAAAGCCAAGAAGAGAGTACATACATTCGGTTTACAGAGACAAAGAGAAAGGTATGCAGTGTTGGCTACTAAAGATAACAAAAGAATAAAGGTGAGGGAAAGAACTGCAATCGGCCAAGGGTGAGAGAGGAGGAGAAAGTGAAGTAAATGGAGAGGAAGAAAACAACAATCAGTTGCATCAATGGTTTGAGAGACTTGGGAGTATTTGGTCACGAAGGAGAAGAACAGAAAGAGATGTCGGAAAAGGGAAAGATGAACAGATTTGGCCAGTTGTGAAGGGAGGAAATCGGTCACTAGAAAAAGAAAAAGAAAATAGAATACTTGAATGGCACCCACCAATTCGGCTAGAAAGGAGAAAAACAAAAAGAGAATGTACAAGAGGTCACTTTCTAGTATATGATCGGCAATACTAAAAATTGAGAAAGAAGAATAAAAACTAGCAGAACCCGAAAAAAACAAAAAAGAAGTTGGCTCCTACCCACTCCAAAAATGCCGAAAATGCACAAATTTTATTCCTTTAGCCAAATTTGTACATGAAAGACACCAAATTCGGCTACAACTCTCCCCAAACTTGAAATCCCATGGTTTACTCCATATTTTGCTCCATACTCCCCTCCCCAACAACATCACCATATCCCCTGATTCACTCCTCCTTTTACCAAGTCTACAACCGCCTTGATATAGTTTTATTCCACCACAAACTCTAGCCAACCAAGAAGCAAAATAAATCACCCCTTTTGCTTTGTAACAACCCTATGTTGACCCTAGTCGGGAAGTGGTTTCGGGACCGCTAAACCGAGTTGCAGAAATAGTTAAATATAATATTTTATGTCTAAACTATGTGATCATGCATGTGTGAAATTTGAATGCTTTGATTTTTTCCAATTTGAATGTGTTTCTAAATAAAAAGGACTTATGTGAGAAGATTTGAATATATGTGTGGCTAAAATCAAGAGAGTAATTATATAATATTGTAAAATAAATGGATTTGCATGTCAAATTAGCCACTTTAATCTTAGTGGCCAGCTATGCTAATGATTAAGTCAATATTTTTGTATTTTTAATGTTAATGAATAAAATTAATGGAATTTTTAACATATCATGGATAATTAAATAATAAAGAAATGGGTGAAAAGAACAAAGTTTCTTTTATTTGTTCTTCATGGCCAAAAATGTTAAAGAAAAGGGAATAAGAACATTGAGCTTTCGGCACTTTGATTTCTTTCATTAGGTAAGCTTCCTTGATAATTTTTAATGGATATTTGATTTGTTGTAATGGTTATGTGGTTATCTATTCAACCCATGGATTAATCTTTGTTTATATATTGATATATATATGTTTCGTTCATGGCTACATTGTATGAGATTTTGTGTTTTATTCTTAAAAAAATGAAAATTTATGGTAGTATGCATGGGAATTAGCTAATTGATGAAAAACATGAGACTTAGGCATATCTATTATTTTTGGCATTGTATAGACGAGCTTAGTTGCATTCGGCAACTTATGGGAAATTGGAAATCTTGTAAAAGCATATAATTCATGTTAAATTGTTAAATTGAGTCTTGAATTGATGTAATCAAGTGATGAATGAAAGAATTGAGTTGTGATGGTAAGAAGTTGGATTGTGGTACTAATGTTTACATTCGGCCATGGATAGGAAATTGGGAAATAGATATGTTTTTCCATGTTTTGTTAAGTAGGGAGTTTAGTGGATGTTTGAGCTAAATTATATGCGTTTTCATGTGGATTCAATGATAGTTTATAAATAGCTAATGTGTGAGTAAATTTTACTCATGATTGCCGAATTTGAAATTGGGAATTTGCTAAGAAATTTGATATGTTTCTTACTGAATTTTTATGAATTAGTTATAAGAGAAATTAAGGATGAATTTGAGTTGGTTATTTGTTCTTTGTGTGACTTATTAAGCTAGTAGGACATTCGGCTATGTCCATTGGAACAAAGGAATTGGGTTGGATGTTTAGTTAATGATATATATAGTGCAAATTGAATTGAGAGTTCTTAAAATGAAATGTTAATGTGCATTATGTGCTTGTATATGTATTCAACTAAGGAAATTTGATATGAAATTTCTATGGCCTTGAATGATGAGTGGCCGAATGAACTATGGGTTATATATGGATAAATGTTAATGCATATGAGTGTGTGTGGTTAGTAGATAACGGCATTCGGCATTATGGAATTAAAGTTTTAAAATGAATGCTTGTTGAGTTTTGATAATATATGGCCATAAGCGATCTTATATGGGATTTTAATGAATTAAAGTTTGTTCAAATTAAGCTCAAGAGCATAGAGGGGCAACATCGGATAAGGGAAAAGCTAAAGTCATGGAATAGCCAACCCGAAATTTGTTCAGAAAGATACGAGGTAAGTTTTGAATAGTTAAGTTTAGCATAAAAAGTTTGAATGGCATGTTATAAGTGTATGATATATGAATCACGGTCCATTGACCTTACTTTACATAAAGTTGTTTGTGAAATAGTTGTCCATAAGGCACGTATCCGAATGATCACTAGAAAAATAAACTATGATAATTATATGGATATGTGATCCTTGTGTGCATCTAGACCGAATGTTAAATGAAAGTTATACATCATATGCTTGTATGCGAATGAAGCAAATGAAATTCCAGTGTGATAGACCTTGCGAAATGTATATCTGGTGGATAAATATGCATAAAAGTTCAGTGAACTTTATCCGGGCTAAGTCCCGCAGGCATTCGTGTTGGAATTATATCCGGGCTAAGTCCCGCAGGCATTCGTGCTAAAACTTTATTCGGGATAAGTCCCGCAGGCATTCGTGCTGGAACTATATCCGGACTTGAGGTCCACAGGCCTTCATGCTGGAATTATTTCCGGGTTAAAATCTCGCAGGCATTCATGCTGGAATGATGTGATTTATGTCTTAATAATCCCAACAAATGTGCTCACTACCTTAAGATAGTCAGGTATGTACCACATGTTTGTGAATTAGATTCGTTTTAAATTGTGAATACACATTTGGATAGTGATGCTCTGGCCATTGTTTAAGATTACATGAAAGTTTATGACTTACTTATGATGTATGAGTGTTGATTCAAGTGGAAATATGTTAAGATTGATTTTGAGTATATGAGCATATTAAGTAAAAGTGTGAAGTTACATGAATATGTGAGTATGCGTATAAGCATAAATTTAGCATTGTAATTGAATTGTATGCATTCGGCCAAGGGTTGAAATTAGATGGATGAAATGAAATTATCTATGTGATATGAATTTATGTTTAAGGGAAGTTAAAACGCCAAGTATGAAAAATGGTAGCATATTTAGTCATGTTCATATTCGGCGAAAGAGAAGATGTTAAGCATTAAGATTATTATGCTTTAAATTTTAAATGATTTCATTGCTTAAAACTTACTAAGCACAGAAATGCTTACTCTGTTGCCCTTAATTCTCTGTTTTATAGATCTCATTCGTTAGCTACGGTCTCGGGAATCACAAAGTTGAAGTCATCCACACTATCTAGGCTCATTTTGGTACTTTTAGTAGCTAAACTTCAATAATGGCATGTATAGGTTTGACTTTTGATTCTAAATAAGTGTCATTTTGATATTGTAAATATGTATAGCCATGCGAAAATGGCTTGCCATGTTACCATATGTATTCCGTATAGTTGATGTGAATGTGTGGATGTATTTGGTAAATGTTTTGAAAATTTTGAGTGAATTAGATATATGAATGAATCAATGCACTCATTAGTAGGACATGACTCATGTTCGGCCATGCTTAAGATTAACTACCAAATGAATAGTGTATTAAGCTTTGTAAACATTAAGATACTCCATGACTTTTGTATATGTCTAAACCATCAAATTATTACCATATGAATAGTAACACTTTATTTAGAAGTAATACTGGTTCTATGCATATTGACTATTCATGTGCACATGCTTGAGTTCAATAAGTGTTTGAGATCTTATAAGAGTGAATGCTAATAACTTTTCATACGTCTCATTTCAAAACTAGTTGTATGCAAGAGCTAGGAACCGCAAACTTAGGAGCATGACTTAGGTGAGTTGGATTTATTTGAAATTTTGTACTTGTCTTGTAATGCCTCATGACCCTCCGGCGACGGGTACAGGTTAGGGGTGTTACATGCTTGCCATGGGATTTAAACCCCATCCTAAACAATTACCCAACACGCCAATTGCCACCAACCCACAAGGCTTTTTGTGACTTAAAACAACCATAAATATTTATAAGCCTACCTACCAACATCTAGGATTTTATTCACCTAAAACCAAAATTCTGCACACCCCATGACTTGAACCCCAGACCACATGCATACTCCTAACGCCTTCTTGCCACTCATTATTCCTTATGTCACATTTTATCCTCGAATATTAATAACGCCTTCAAACTAACGCCAAGTTAACCTAAAGGGAAAAACTAAAATTTTTGCTGGGGCCCTGGTTTGAACCAGGGACTTCTCCAACACTACCAACTCTTCCTAAATCACCTAGCCACTAAACTAAACATAAAATTTGTGTGTAACACCCCTTCCCATAACCATCGCCAGAATAGGACGGGGCGTTACCAGAAAATTAGATCGTAGATCAGAATAGAATATTCACAATCATTATAACAAATGCATGTATTAAGTCCCTTGTGAGACTTACTAGACCCCAAACATGCATTAAACAAGGTTCGGGACTAAACCGATCACATATAGAGGTTAAACGAAACTCAGAAAAAATTTTCCAATTTTGAACAGGGCACACGC
Organism: Gossypium stocksii; assembly: GCA_020496765.1. NCBI lineage: Eukaryota > Viridiplantae > Streptophyta > Magnoliopsida > Malvales > Malvaceae > Gossypium > Gossypium stocksii. The sequence goes on from CM035623.1 coordinate 42,589,023, forward strand.
CCGTGCGGCTTGGCCGTGTAGTACACATGGCCGTGCCTCAACTTTTGGCTCAGACCATGGGCAACACTGAGAAACTAACACGGTCTATGCCCACGCCTGTGCCTCCTACCCGTGGTCGAATCTACCAAACTTGGCATGGCATGATCACACGCCCATGCCTAGTAACTGTGTGTGAAACTGACCTAAAACCTAATGTACAGGAGACACACGGTTGGAGTACATGCCTATGTCTCATGACCGTGTGGCACAAAGTAGACTTTGTTAAGCCAAACTTTCCAACTACTAAGGTACTATCAAATAGCCATGCTCAAGTCATAATACATATCAAATTCAACTCAAATCCAATGCTTTAAAAATATACTTCAACATGACCAAATCATTCGTACTCAAAATCATACCAAACATATCTATAATCCAAACCAAATTCATGACTAAATACATATTACATATATCATTCATAACACATCCAAAAGCTTACCATTTCCTTACAAGATTAACCAAAACGATTTGATCATAAATCCATCATAAACTTACATATTCAACATCACAAACCATATACCATAGGCAATCACAAGCATATCATTGGCCATCTAATTCACATAGCATTACAAACTCATATTCAATACTTAAACATAGACACTCTAGCCTATACATGCCATACTTATACTTTGTACAAACAAAAGATACCAAAACAAGCTTGATAGTGTGGCGATGATCCTCGAAGGTCCCCGAGCCTATAATAGTGACGATATCTGTAAAACAGTTGAAAGAATAAACAGAGTAAGCTACAACGAGCTTAGTAAGCCAAATACAAAGAGCTTAGTAAGCCAAATACATACATATGCAATCTTTAAACACATTAAGATAACAATCTCATAAAAAGAGCTCATAAACTAGATATACTCATTCTTCATATTCTCTTAATTCATATTTGTACACCATTCATGCTCAGAATTTTAGTACAGAACAAACATACCTGAGTCAGATATACAGAATAGACATTCATTCAATTCTCGAAACTATTTTTTGTCTTTCAGAATCATTACAGAGATCTTATAAGCCTTTAACAATGCCGACGTCCCCGATGTGGTCTTACATGTTATTCAATATCGATGCCATTATCCCGGACAGGGTCTTACATGAATCATATACAAAGCTAGTGTCCTAGACACGGTCTTACACGTAAACTACAAATCATTGCCTACGTCCCAGACGAGGTCTTACATGATGCCGTTTTACCATTTCTCAATCAAAGCAAATTCAATATCTCAATATCGGGCTCTCATGGCTGTCCAATACAGTTTATAACTCAAACATTATTATCAAACATTATCATAAACGCATATTTGTATATTGACTTACCTCGTACGGATTTAAACAGATTTGAGCTGACTAATCGACGATTTTGGACTTTCCTCGATCTAAGTCCGATTTTCTTTGTTCTTGATCTAAATCAGTTCAAATTCAACCATTCAATCATTCATTTCATTCAATTTAGTCCATAAATACACAATTAAGGTAATTTGCATTGTAGCCCTCACATTTACATATTTTAACACTCTGGTCCCTAATTCACAAAACATTAAATAAACACAATTTCATTTCAAATTGGCCTAGCCGAATCTTCATAGTTCTCATATAAGCCCATATATCACATGTTATTCACAAGTTAGTCCCCCCACAATCATATTTTCTTAATTTAGCCCATATAGCTCAATTTCATTAAAATCTCATGGTAAAACATGTAAACCCAACATCTACCTTTTGTAATTCATTCACATTCAAAATAAAACTATGAAATCAGCAATGGCATTTCGTGGAAACATTGACAGAATCAGAAATTCAAACTTGGGCTTTATATAACATGAAGCAACGATAAAAAAAACGTAAAAATTATCAAAAACGAATCAAAATTCATACCTCAATCAAAGAATCAAAGGCCAAACCCTAAGCTTGCTATTTTCTTTTCTTTTTCTTTGATATTCACGGTAATGGTGGATGAAATCCAAGCATTTCATGCTTTTGTTTTGTTTATTAAACATTAAAACCATTTACAAAATTGACCATGGTTAAAAACCATGCAAATTCACATAAACTAGGGTTATTTATGACCACTCATGCATCAAATGGGCTAATAACAACATAAGGACTTCATATTTAATAGAACATGGCATTAAAGCACTTTAACAAATTAGCATGTTGATTTTGCCTATTATACGATTAAATCCTTTTTTTCGTAATTAAACACAGAGACGGACATATTTAATCACAGAAATTTATCAGATGCTAATTCATATGTTACAGACACGAAAAATAATATCAGAAAATTTTTCAGACTCAGATATGTGGTCCCAAAACCACTATTCCGACTAGGGCATAAACCAAGCTGTTACATTGTGATACTCGCTTGCACATCTAAATTATCTAAGAGCACTCTCCTATCCGCTTCCAAGCTCAAGGCCCAATACTTCTAGGCCCAAAATTCGAGGCGTTACAACCTTGCCACAAGACCACATGCTTCATTGTGTCACATTTTAGTCTCGATTATTTAAAAGGCTTACCACCTTGAGCCAGGGTTCCCTTAAGTGCTAAAAACAAAAATTCTCCATATGCCAAAGCTTGAACCCAAGACTCCATAGAAACCCCCAACACTCCAAAATCCCTAACCCAACAGTACTAACATGCATTTTTAGCCACAGTACACAAAATTTAAAAGCTCAAGTTTTTGGGGCGTTACATAACCAAACTCTTTTCACTCTTATGGCAACACAAAATTCCTATTATTTCACACAAATAACATCAAATTATTAACTTTGCAAACTAGTCCAATTTAGGTGTTTTCTATGAACACCCTTTTACAAAAGTTGTTTATTTAACAACAATGACTCATTTTTTTCCATAAAATTCCATCAAATAACACTTATGCATTCATGGTGAATCTCTAAACTTTCAACCATTTTTCACAATAGCCCCCTCAATAGATAGCTCTTGCTCCAAAGGCTCCAAAAATGCAAAAATATTCAAGAAAGGCCTTAAGAATCACTTACTTGCAAGAGAGATGGGTGGCTGAAATTTTTGAAGCTTCAAATGAGTATTTCCATGGTGATTTTCGGTGGAAGAAGAAGATAGAAAAAATATGATAGCTTTTTGTTTTGTTTAATAATAAAACTAGTCAAAATTATCACCAAATTCCTACCTAATTTTGACTTTTCATTTCTTTTTGTCTCCCATGCTTCTCATGGTCGGCCAACCTCAAATTCAAGGGGTTAATTACCCTTTAAAACCCTCAAGTTTTAATTCTCTAGCCAATTAACAAAATTTACTAGTAATTTGAAACTTTTACCCCTTCTGTGACTTAGTCTTTTTCGCGATGAAACCTTCAATCGCGTAAATTAATTTACCAAAATTTTCATGCACCCTTATAAAAATAGTATAGCACATAAAACAATATTAGAAAGAGATTCTCTAGCCTTGGGTTAGTGATTTCAAAAACACTGTTCCGGCTAAACCCAAATTCGGACTGTTACAACTCAACCCAACACATTTGGCCCAAAGTAATGATACTTAACAAAAGAATAAAATCCTATACATGCCATATTCAAAAGATTAAAACTAACTATACCAAGTGCTTCTATGGATAGTGTGAGTGATGCCTCTAACGTTCTTTGATCCTCAAGCTATTTAGGTGGCACTATAAGAAAATGGAAAGAAGAGAGGGTAAGCGTGAAGCTTAGTAAGTTGCAAGTAAATAAATAGCAACAATTTACTATGCTATAACATATTCTCAACTCATCACAAATTTTGCATGATATGAAAGATTGGCCATAGGCATCAGTTACTCATTTTCATCTTTTACTAATCAAACAACATAATATCAAGCTCCAATATGATACATTTCATATAGGTACCTGCACCACTCATAAGGTTATCACAATATCTCTCGATCTAGATACAACCTTAACTTTTCCCATTGAACTATTTAGAATACGAAAGGATATTCAATAAGCCTCAAACATATGGTATCAAGGGGATGCCATGTCCCAGACATGGTCTTACACTAGCTCGCATGTTAAGTCGACGCCATGTCCCAGACATGGTTTTATACTGACTCATAAGTATTGAGGCCGATGCCATGTCCCAGACATGGTCTTACACTGGCTCTCCTTTATCCGTGCCGATGCCATATCCTAGACATGGTCTTACACTGACACATCTCCAAGCCGATGCCATGTCCCAAACATGGTTTTACATTGACACATCTCCAAGCCAATGCCATGTCCCAGACATGGTCTTACATCAGCTTGCATGTCGAGGTCAATGCCATGTCCCAGACATGGTCTTACACTAGCACTCGTATCAGCATCGATGCCATGTCCTAGACATGGTCTTACACTAACACGTAACAAGGCCAAGGCCATGGCCCAGGCGTGGTCTTACACTAGCACTTGTATTGACCCTAGTATCATGGCAAAGAATATCCAATCATTTCTTACAGTTCAACGGGCTTTACCACATAAATTTATCATTAATGCATCACTCAAATTCTCATTTATTCATTTTATGTAAATTATATAGTCTCATGCCTAATAATAGAAAAGTTGCATCATTTAGCTACAACTTACCTGAGTATGCAAAATGTGAATGACTTCTCGACTTAGTCAATTTGCTTGGCCTTCCCCCAGTTTAGGTTCGGGTTTTTTACTTCTTGATCTATAGTAACAAAGTTTAACTAATTTAATCACTAAATTAATCTAAACAATTCAAGATTCATAAATTGGTAAAATGACCATTTACCCCTAGATTTTAGCAAAATGACCATTTTAACCATAGGCTTGAAAATTGATTTTTATCAAATTTTCGTATTAACCAAGCCTAACCGAACTCTTTTCACTCTCATGACAGCCCACAATTCCCATCATTTCATGCAATTACTACACAGTTTATTAACTTTACAACTAAGTCCAATTTAGGTGTTTTCCATGAACACCCTTTCACAAAAGTTGTTTATTTAATAACTAAGACTCATTTTCTTCCAAAAGGTTTTAGCAAACAACTTAAACACTCTCATGGTAAAACCCTAAAATTTCCACCATTTTGCACAATAGTCCCTTCAATAGCTAGCTTACGCTACAAGCGTCCCAAAAATGCAAAGTTTATCAAGAAAGGCCATGAGAATTACTACTTGTGAGCGAAATGAGTGGCTGAAAGTTTGAGCTTCAAAAACCCCAAAAATGGTTGCTATTTTTGGTGGAAAGAAGAAGAGAAAATGAAAAAGATAAAGCTAGTCTATTAGGCTTTTATTCAATCAATTTAGTCACCTACATAATACCTAACCTTTAACTCTTCCATTTTTCTTTTCTCTTGGCCGGCCATCACTTTAAAAATGGCCTAATTGTCCATTAAAGTCTCCCACATTATTATTTATAGCTATTTAACACCTTTCTCTAGTAAATCACAACTTTTACTCTTTATGCGATTTAGTCCTTTTTCACAATTAAGCGTGGAATAGCTAAAATTAATTCGCCAAAATTTTCATGCACTCTTATAAAAATGCTAAACACATAAAATAAGATTAGAAATAATTTCTCTGACCTTGAGTAAGTGATTTCGAAATAACTATTCTGACTAAGCCCAAATTCGGGTTATTACAATTCTCCCCCTTAGGGATTTTCGTCCCCGAAAATCTTACCAGTAAACAAGTTTGGGTATTGATCTCTCATAGCCTCCTCGGGTTCCTATATGGCTTCCTCGACTCCATGTCTATGCCAGAAAACCTTTACAAGCTCTATGCTTTTATTTCTCAATTTCTTGACTTCTCGGTCTAAAATCTTAACCGGCTCTTAATTGTAGGTCATATCCTGACTTATTTCGATCTCTGACGGTGAAATCAAGTGTGAAGGGTCAGAATGGTAACAGCATAACATAGACACATGCAAGACATCATGAATCTTTTCCAACTCTAACGGGAATGCTAATCTGTATGCTACCGGTTCAATTTTCTCGGTCACCTCATGGGTCCAATAAATTGTGGACTTAACTTGCCTTTCCTACTGAATCAAAAGACTTTCCTCCACGGGGAAACTTTCAAGAACACTTTATCCCCGACTTGAAACTGAATCTCTTTTTGTTTCAAATCTGCGTAGGATTTCTGTCTATCCGAGGTGACTTTCAAGCAATCTTGAATTACCTTAACTTTTTGTTTAGTCTCTTTGACCAAATTAACCCCGTGTATCTGATTCTTTTTAAGTTCTAACCAATACAAGGGGGTTCGACACTTGCACCCATACAAAGCCTCATAAGGCGCCATTTTAAGACTCGAGTGATAACTGTTGTTGTAGGCGAATTCAACCAGCGGTAAATACTTTTCCGAACTTCCCTAAAACTCGAGAACACAACATCTCAACATGTCCTTAAGAATTTGAATCATCCTATCCAACTGACCGTCAGTCTGTGGGTGGAAGGCCGTGATAAAATTTAGTTTAGTTCCTAAAGCCTCTTGTAGTTTCTTCCAAAATCATGACTTAAATCTTAGATCTTTGTCCAAAATAATCGACAAGGGCACTCCATGTAGTCTCACTATCTCGAAAATGTACAACTCGGCTAGTTTCTCAAGCGAGAAATCAGTACGCACTGGTATAAAATGAGCCAACTTTGTTAGTTTATCCACAACAATCTATATAGCATCTCTCTTCTTTGGCGACAAAGGCAACCCTGATACGAAGCCCATGGTAACTCGGTTCCATTTCCATTCGGGAACCATCATCGGCTGAAGTAATCCCAAAGGTACTTGGTGTTCGGCTTTTACTTGCTGACAAACTAGACACTTAGGGACAAACTCTAAAATGTCTCTTTTCATTCCCGACCACCAATACATTTTTTTTCAAGTCATTTTACATTTTCACACTATCCGGGTGAATAGATAAACGACTGCTATGTGCCTCTTACAAAATCCTTTGAATAAGCTCATCATTCTTAGGTACACAAATCCTATCCCTGTACATCAAACAACCATCGGTACTAACTCAGAATCTGATTCATTACCCGTCTCGACTGAGCTATCTTGGCTTACAAATCCTTGTCATTTTTTAGAGCTTCGACAATCTCTTGCAGAAACATTGGTCTGGCTTTCAACTCACCTAGCATTGATCCATCATCAGTTACAGTCAACTGAGTATTCATGGCCCTCAAGGTGAACAATGACTTTCTACTCAAAGCATCAGCGACTACATTCGCCTTTCCGGGATGATAGTCAATTATTAGCTCATATTCCTTTATCAACTCCAACCATCTTCTTTGCTGCCAGTTTAACTCCTTTTGAGTTATCAAATACTTAAGGCTTTTATGGTCAGTGAATATCTGACATATCTCGCCATACAGGTGGTGTCTCTAAATTTTCAATGCAAAAACTATGGCGGCCAGCTCCAAGTCATTGGTCTGGTAATTTTTCTCGTGTGGCTTCTGTTGTCTTGAGGCATAGGCTATCACCTTGCCTTCTTGCATGAGCACGCACCCTAATCCATTCAAGAATGCATCACTATGCACAACGAATTCCTTTCAAGATTCTGGTTGCATTAAGACAGGGGCTTCCATCAACAAAGTCTTTAATTTCTCAAAGCTCCGCTGGCACTTTTTTGTCCATTCAAACTTGACATCTTTTTGTAGTAGCTTCGTCATCAGAGTAGCGATCATTGAAAACCCTTTAAAAAATCATCGGCAGTGGAGAAACTCCTAATCTCTGATACATTTCTCAGCAGTTTCCACTCAACAATGGTCGAGATCTTGCTCGGGTTAACTCTAATCCCATCTCCTGACATAATATGTCCCAAGAATCCAACCTTTCATAGCCAAAATATGCTTTTATTGAACTTGGCATACAATTGCTTCTCTCTCAGGGTTTTCAACACAGTCCTCAAATGCTCCGTATGCTCACTCTCGTCACGAGAATAAACGAGTATATCATCAATAAAGATGACAACGAACTTGTCCAAATAGGGCCGAAAAATGTAGTTCATTAAGTCCATAAATACCGTAGGGGCATTTATCAAGCCAAAGGGCATGACAAGGAACTTATAATGGTCGTACCTCATCCAAAAGGTAGTTTTTGGTACATCTTGTTCCTTGACTCTCAGCTGGTAATACCCCGACCTTAGGTCTATCTTGGAAAACACAGTGGCTCCCTTCAGTTGGTCAAACAAGTCATTGATCCTTGGCAAAGCATACTTATTCTTCATTGTAACCTTGTTGAGCTAACGGTAGCCTATGCACAACCTCATTGAGCCATCCTTTTTCTTAACAAATAATACCGAAGCACCCCACAGTGAGAAGCTCGATCTAGTAAAATCTTTGTTAGTTAATTCTTGCAACTGAACTTTTAGTTCCTTTAACTCTGTTGGGGTCATCTTGTATGGGGCAATTGATATGGGTGCCGTACTAGGGACCAACTCGATACAAAACTCAACTTCCCTAGTCAGAGGTAATCTGGGTAACTTTTCTGGAAAAACGTCTTGGTATTCACATAGCACCGACACTATCTCAATCTTTGCCTCTGACACTTGGGTATTCAACACAAAAGCAAGATACGACTCATATCCTTTCCTCAAATACCTCTAAACTGTCATAGAAGACATTTCTATAGGTAGACCATCTGATTCACCTGATTCAATCCAGAGAACATCCCCGTTTTCACATTTTAGCTCAATAAACTTTCTTCCACAATTTACCACTACATCATGAATAGTTAACCAATCCATACCAAGGATTATATCAAATTCGTTAAATGGAAATAGCATTAGGTTAGCCTAAAAGAAATAACCTCAAATTGTCAATGGACAATCCCTACACACTCAACTAGTACATACTTGCCTAGTGGGTTTGACACCTTTACTACAAACTCGGTAGACTCGACATGAACATTCATACTAGGTACCAGTTTCATACACATATATGAGTAGGGAGACCCCGAATCAATAAAGGCAATAACAGGTATACAATAAGATAGAAAAGGTACCTGTAATCACGTTAGGGGACGAAGCCTCCTCACAGGTACAAATAGCGTAGGTCCTCGTAGGCACTCTGCCCTCTGACCTCACAGTAGAATCTCTGGGGGCACCTCTGCTACTCGCCCCACTACCCGGGTTCTTCTTGGGTCTACCTCTCGAGGAGCACTAATCGTTCGCATATTTTGCCTCTTGTCTTTTTCATTCATCTCAGGACATTTTCGGATGAAGTGATCTAGTGAACCGTACCTGAAGCAACCTCTTTCATTTCCTCGACACTCACCAAAGTGTTGCCTACCACATTGCAGGCACTCAAGTCTATTTGGCTGAGCACTACCCACACTCGCAATGGATGTGGTCTGAGCTTTAGACGTCAGATGCTTCTCACTCTTGTTCTTACCTGAGAATCCCGCTGAAGCATTAGATTGGGTGGTAAACTCCTTGGATCTCTTAGACGATAACTGATGCAATTTCCCCATTCATGAGACTCTATGTCTGCTCTTCTCTATTCTTTGGCCAACTCTTTGGCCTTACATACTCTATCAACGAGCACTACAAACTCTTTCAACTCCAAGATGCCAGCTAGCAACTGAATGTCCTCATTTAGACCGTTTTCAAACCTTCTAGACATCGTGGCTTTGGTAGACACACACTCATGTGCATATTTGCTGAGCCTTACGAACTCGCGCTCATATTCTGTCACTATCATTTGACCTTGTTTTAATTCAAGAAATTCCTTCCTCTTCTGGTCTATGAACCTTTGGCTAACACACTTTTAATGGAATTCCTCTAGAAAGAACTCCTAAGCCACCCTCTCTCTCAGTACAATTGACACGAGAGTATTCCACCACTTGTCGGCCGAATCTCGTAGAAGCGATACTACACATTTCATGCACCCTTCAGGCGTGCATGATAGCTCATCGAACACTCTAATGGTGTTCTCTAACCAAGACTCTACTCTTTCTGGGTCATCATCTTTGTTTGCCCTAAATTCATTGCCCCATGCTTCCTAATTCTATCTATTGGAGGTTTCTCCCTTCTAACCATATTTGCTCCTTAAGGAGCTATAAGGGCAGACTGAGGAATTGGAGGAGGTAAGAGAGGTGGAGTATTCAGATTAGCATGAATATACTCCATATACCAAGCGTTCATCATCTAGAGGTAGGCTTCTCTAGCCCCTCTGCCCAGACTCTTCGTCATGGGCCCAGTCTCAACTGGCATTATCCCTTCAGCGAGAGCCGGCGTGTTACTTTCTCTATAGCTCCTTCAGGATCCATTTACTATATGAAAAATACAATTTATAATCGTCAGGGGTCGTCACACTATCATATTACAATTATGGCATGTATAGCTAGACTCGTACACAAGCTAGGTTAGTCCTAGAATCGACTAAATCATAACTCTGATAACACTAAATGTAACACCCCTTACCCGTATCTGACGTCGGGATAGGGTATGAGACATTACCTTATTAAAACACATGCAAACATTCAACCTCAAGTTGATGAAATTTGTCCCAACTTAAAAATTTTTCGAACATTGTCTTACGGTCCTTAATGCGGACCCATAAGGCCCAAATAGGGTTTGGAAACAATCCAAGAACAAACCGAATGCTTAGAAGACTCTTAAGAAAATTCACTAAAAATAGGGCACACACCCGTGTTGCCTCTAGACATGGCCGTGCTGATGGCCCATGTGGTCACAGCGTAAGCACCTAGGGAACGCTCGTGCACCTCATCCTTGTGGATTTATTTTCTAACATAAAACCTACAGAGGTTTTCACATCGCCTAGCACATGCCCGTGTGCTTAGCCCGTGCCCCTCATACGACCATGACATGCCTATGTCGCAGCCCATGTGCAAAAACCTTGACATTCTGTTTCTGACATCAGCAGCTCTTAAGGGTCACATGGCCGTGGCACACGCTTGTGCGCTAGGCAGTTCCTTCACACAGCTGAGACACACGACCGTGTCTCAGCCCGTGTGTTTACTACTAAGCATTTAATTTTGTCGATTTAAGGTGCAAGGGACACACGACCTAACCACACGCCCGTGGGGTGAACCGTGTGTCACACATGGCCTAGACACACACCCGTGTATCTACATGCGTGGACAAAAATAAGGCTATCTACGAAGCCTTTTGTCACCCTGAAACAACATCAAACATATACCAATTCACCATTATCTAGCCAAGGGCCAACATTAGACATTCACATCCATTCACATACCCAAATCGACCAAACATTCATACAACTATTCTAATATTCTTGTTCATCCATCCCACTTGCACTTTTATAAAAACAACAACATTTGCACTTAAATACCATTAGCAAATATTAGCTAATATCTTTGGCCTTATACAAAATATGATATTTCAAAACTCAACCAAACACATTTGGCCCAAATTAATGACACTTAATAAAAGAATAAAATTCTATACATGCTATATTCAAAAGATTAAAACTAACTATACGAAATGCTTCTATGGATAGTGTGAGTGATGCCTCTGACGTTCTTTGATCTTCGAGCTATTTAGGCAGCACTATAAGAAAATGGAAAGAAGAGAGGGTAAGCGCAAAGCTTAGTAAGTTGCAAGTAAATAAATAACAACAATTTACTATGCTATAACATATTCTCAACTCATCACCAATTGTGCATGATATGAAAGATTGGCTATAGGCATCACTTACTCATTTTCATCTTTTACTTATCAAACAACATAATATCGAGCTCAAATATCATACATTTCATATAGGTACATGTACCATTCATAAGGTCATCACAATATCTCTCGATCTAGATACAAACTTAAATTTTCCCATTGAACTATTTAGAATATGAAATGATATTCAATGAGCCTCAAACATAGGCTATCAAGGCGATGCTATGTCCCAGACTTGGTCTTACACTAGATTTCATGTCAAGTCGATGCCATGTCCCAGACATGGTCTTACACTGACTGCAAGTACCGAGGCCGATGCCATGTCCCAGACATGGTCTTAACTGACACATCTCCAAGCCGATGCCATGTCCTAGACATGGTCTTACACTGACACATCTCCAAGCCAATGCCATGTCCCAAACATGGTCTTACACTAGCTTGCATGTCGAGGCCAATGCCATGTCCCAGACATGGTTTTACACTAACACTCGTATCAACACCGATGCCATGTACCAGACATGGTCTTACACTGGCTAGCACATATCTGTGTTGATGCCATGCCCCAGACATGGTCTTACACTAGCACTTGTATCGTCCCTAGTATCATGGCAAAGAATATCCAATCATTTCATATAGTTCAATCGGGCTTTACCACATAATTTTCTCATCAATGCATCACTCAAATTCTTATTTATTCATTTTATGTAAATTAGATAATCTCATGCATAATAATAGAAAAGTTGCATTATTTACCTACAACTTACCTCGGTATGCAAAATGTGAATGACTTTTCGATTTAGTTGATTTGCTTGGCCTTCCCCCGGTCTAGGTTCGGGTTTCGTACTTCTTGATCTATAACAACAAAATCTCACTAATTTAATCACTATATTAATCTAAACAATTCAAGATTCATAAATTGGCAAAATGACCATTTACCCCTAGACTTTAGCAAAATGACCATTTTACCCCTAGGCTCAAAAATTGATTTTTATCGAATTTCCTTATTAACCAAGCCTAATCAAACTCTTTTCACTCTCATGGCAGCTCACAATTCCCATCATTTCATGCAATTACTACATAATTTATCAACTTTACAACTAAGTCCAATTTAGGTGTTTTCCATGAACACCCTTTCACAAAAGTTGTTTATTTAATAACTAAGACTCATTTTCTTCCAAAAAGTCTCAGTAAACAAATTAAACACTCTCATGGTAAAACCCTAAACTTTCCACCATTTTGCACAATAGTCCCCTCAATAGCTAGCTCATGCTACAAGGGTCCCAAAAATGCAAAAATTATCAAGAAAGGCCATGAGAATTACTTACTTGTGAGGGAAATGAGTGGCTACTATTATCGGTGGAAAGAAGAAGAGAATATGAAAAAGATGAAGCTAGTCTATTAGGCCTTTATTTAATCAATTTAGTCACCTACATAATACCTAAGCTTTGACTTTTCAATTTTTCTTTTCTCTTAGCCGGCCATCACTTTAAAAATGGCCTAATTGTCCATTAAAGTCTCCCACATTATTATTCATAGCTATTTAACACCTTTTTCTAGTAAATCATAATTTTTTCCCTTTATGCGATTTAGTCCTTTTTCGCAATTAAGCATGGAATTGCTAAAATTAATTCACCAAAATTTTTATGCACTCTTATAAAAATGCTAGAACACATAAAATAATATTAGAAATAATTTCTCCAACCTTGGGTAAGTGATTTCAAAATCACTATTTTGACTAAGCCCAAATTCGGACTGTTATAGTAATTTAGTGAACTCTCATGTTCGACCTTAGGAGCTATGGGTGTCTTGCATATCATATTGAAATTGCATGTTAGAGAAGACATTATTAGCATTAATGTTTCAAACTAATTGTCAATTATCAAGTATGCTCAAGAGCCATCATTGTAACAACCCGTTTGCGATAAAAAATTGAAACAGTGGTTTTGGGATCACAAATCCAATTTCGGAAGGAAAATTTATTTTAATATTATTTTATGGTCTATAGTATGATGGAAATGTCATATAAAATTTCGTAAAGAAATTTTACTAGTTACATGTCTAATTTTGTAAAAGACCAAATTGCACAAAGTGCAAAAGTTGAGTTCTAATAGCTAAAGGGATTAAATAGCTATAGAACTTTAAAGTAGAGGTCCTTATATGGAAAATAGACCATTTAAAAATCCTTAGTAGTTATGTAACGCCCTAATTTTCGGGTTTCTCTTAGATTGTTGTTCATATGATAAAATGTTTGAACTTTGGTATCTGGGTGTGTAATGCATGTTTGGGGAGTGTTAATGGGCCTATGGAAGGCCCAGGTGTTGGTTAGAAACTCGGCAAAATTTTGGATTTTTGACTTAGGAGATAGGTGTCTCTTGGAAGTAGGTGTGATAAGAAAATATGTGTGAAATGAGGCATAAGCTGGCCAGTGGTGGAGTGGCAATATGACGCCACTTAGGAGCTATAAAAGTGGCGCCTAAGTGAGCTTGGAGGTCCAAGGTTCAAGTCTAGAGTGGGCATGTATGGTGTTTAATTTTTGTGTTTGAAAAGGTAAGAGTTTGAAGTAGAGTTGAACTCTGATTGGGGGTGAAATTTGAATCGGTCATAAGAGTGAATCAAGGAGCAAATTAAGGACTTTTGAATTTGAATGAAAGTGGCCGGCCAAAGGACTCTCTTTGGTGCAAATTCGGCAAGCAACATAGGTAAGGCACAATCGGCATTAGGGTCTCTTTTGGTGCCGATTTCTTTAGGCTCTTTTTGTGGTTCTTTTTCCGATTTTTACTTAGCAATTAGGTCTTCCAAATTCTTCTTTTTCCTTCTTTTCTGCTCTAGTTGCCGAACCCTGTTATACCCCATTGCCGAACCCCTTTTTATCAAATACCTCTCCTCCTATTCTTCACTTTAAACGTTTTCTCCTCTCCATTTGTTTCTTCTTGCCAAAACCAACTTCTCCTTCTTTCCTTGATTTCTTCTATAAGTCGATTTCTTGCCTATCATCTCCCTTATTGCCGAATCATCTCACCCATTTTATTGGTTGAAACGACATGGACACCATACCACTTATTCAAAAGCCGAAAGCATCTCTTTCTAACCATTCAAAAGCCAAATATCTCTAGAGCCACTTTTGTGTCGTTAGAGCTAGATTTGCTGTAGATCTAGTATAAATTTGAGTTAGTGGAAGCGTGGAAGCAATATTCTTCGAGTGAAAGCATCGGTAAGCGATCTAATCACTAAGTACATTCGTTTATCAACATCATAAAGAAAAGCCGAAACCCCTAGATCTTTAGGGGCATGTTGACCTTGTTTTTAAAATTCTAATGCTATGGTTTGATTCTTTTGGTGCATTGGATAGCAAGGAAAGGTGATCAAATGAGGAGTTGAAGGCTACGATTCATTTAGACCTAGTTCTTATTTCGGCAGCAAGGTAAAGGCTTTTAGGGACTTAGGCCATGTTGGCCGACTTTGGTAAGAAGATTATGCCTTATTAGGTATCGAGTTTTAGGCTAATACATTAGTGTTTAATTGTAGGCTATTTGTACGTGGGTTCTTCAACACTTCGACAGCTAACAGGTGTGTAACGCATCTCCCTCATAGACTAGGACGGCAAAGGCCGTAATGACCGAAAACTGTTCTAAAGTGACTGATCAAAAGTGACCGAAAATTGGTCTTGGAAGGATCTGAGAGTAGCCGAATACTCTATTATGGTCAAACTAGGAATTGACGAGGGCGAAATTGCAGAAGGTGCAATTTCGAGCATTTCGGTAAGATGGGCTTCGATGGGCCAAAGATAGGCCCAATGGGCTTCTGAGCCCAAATCGTTAAAATGACTGTTAAAGGCTTTCTGGTGACGTGGTTAATAATAATATGGTTAAATTGGTAATCTGAACCTAAAAATTGGACTTAACGGGCTTAAGACATTAGTGGACACAGTAGGGCCCATTAGGGGTTTTAAGCTAAAAAGGGTGAAATTGGAAATTAAGCTTAAATGGACTTCTGTGGATATCTGTGGACTAATAATTAATTGAACATGCATAAAATCTCTGAAAATATGGAAAAGGGCTAAAATACCCTTAAATATGGAAAATTACCAAAATACCCCTAGGTGTAAAAAGACCATTATACCCTTAGGGCCAATTCTGTACGAAATGTATAATATTATGTATCTGCATGAGTTATCACTTAATATGAATATATCTGATGCATGAGATGCTATATGTTGCATGCTATAGTATGTTTACATCTGTTGCATGGTGTATGGGCTTTTATGATGGAGGAAGCGTTCTGGCAACCTCGCTGCAATCTGGTGGCCTCGCCACATATATCTGTTCTGGTGGCCTCGCCACAATATCTGTATCTGGTGACCTCGTCACAATATCTGGCAGCCTCACTGCAAAATTCTATGGTGTGTAGCGGTTGGGTGGGTCGAGTAGTCTCCCCACATGGTGTGAGGCTGGTACGGGGGTGTTATGGATGGATCTGGGTTGGGTTTTCTGTTTGCATATTATATCTGATCTGTATCTGTTATGGGCCTATGGGCTTAACCTAACTTATGTAATGGGCCAAGGCCCAATTAAATATGAATTTGAGGCTTGATCTGTTTTGGCCTATGGTTGAGATTATGTTACACCCTGAGTTATCAAACTCACCCCTTAATTTCATCTCTGCAGGTAACCCTCAACCATAGTGGGCTTGGAGCTGTGAGGGATTCGGAGTGGCCACAGCATCTGCAAATTCAGTTCTCTTTTCATTTTAAGTATTTTATTATGTTATTTTTGGGTTTTAATTGTAATAAGGCCGCTATTTAAATTTCTTTATTGGTTTTTAATAATGGTTTAATTCATATTTTATCGAAACTGCTAGTTATAGGCTGCGCGGGTTTTCAAAATCTTAAGAACGGTTTCAAAACTTATCAAGATCATGATATAGATAATTTAAAGGCTTATCAAAATGACTTTCCACAAACTTGCTATTTTAATAAAAATATCACCTAGGTCACAACAAGTAAAAAGGGTCGTAAACTTAGCTATAGGTTCATGTGACACATCAAATCTGGTCATAACATCCAGGCCGGGTTTGGGGTGTTACAAGTTAAGGATGATGATTAAGAATAAAATTGGAAAGATGGAAAATAAAGATGATAAATGATAAAAAACATATCATCATTTTATATCATCTTTCCCAAATTAAAAGTGTGGAAACCCTAGCCATGGAAACTTACGTCATGCCAACTTATTTTGCTTGGTTAGGTATGTTTCCTTGTCCCGTTTTTAGTAATTTTTATATTTCTGAGATCGGAATAACTTAGTCTATCTATTTTGGGGATCAATTTTGTAAAGATATCAAAGCACTAAGGTTTTTCCATGGATGAGTATAGTTGATTTATGAAGTTTATGGTAGAAAATGAAAGGTTATTGAAAGATAAACAACTTTTGCAAAGTGAATTTTGATGAAATTGTGATTTTAGGACTAAATGTAAAAGTGTGAAATCTATGGAAAAATTCTGAATTTTATGAAATACATAGCTTGTAAATGTTACATGTAAAATTCAGCTAGGCTTGGAATAAGGATTAAATTTCAAGAATTTCATTTTCCGAACCTAGGGACGAAATCATCATTAATTAAAAGTATAGAGGCAAAACGGTAATTTTGCCTAAAATATAAATTGGACTAAATGGACTATGAATTGATGTTAAATTTCCTCATATAAATTCGGATAGACCAAATTCAGAGTTAGAACAAGAAAAAGAGAAATGTTAGATTAGTGTACTATATATACACGAACAATTGTTGAGGTAAGTTCATGTAACAAAATTGTGTTTATTTTTATGATTGAAATAAATGTTGTACGTGTGAATTTTAGAATTGCTATGCAAATGAAATTAATCTAATTTTTGATGAATGTGTATATATATGAATTTTATAAATGTCATAATTATATATATAAATGATCACATATTCGACAACACTCGAAAAATGTCAAGTCCCAATTGAATGAATGAAAGTCGATGGATACTAGATTTTCCCAATTGATATTGATCTCGCATATGTTGCAGACATACCGTAGTTCACAAGAGCAACTCGTAATAATCCCTTTCAAGCTTCCCATCATACTATTCCTGTGGGCATCTTGATCGGTAGTAATTTGCATGTGTTGCGAACTACCGCGGCTCTTTGTGAGCGTCCTGATATTCGATCAATTATGATCCTATATATGTTGCGAACACAAGTGCAGCTCTTTGTGAGTGTCCTAATATTTGATCGGTTGTGATCTTGCATATGTTGTGGACACAAATATAGCTCTTTGTGAGCATCCTGATATTCGATCGGTTGTGATCTTGCATGTGTTGCAGACACAAATGCAGCTCTATATGAGCGTCCTGTTAGTGCTCACTTGAACTTCCGATTGTAAGCTATCTGGTACTTCCCGGTAAGTGTTCTCTGGAGCTTAACGTTAAGTGCTCTTCGGAGCTACCTATTATAAGCTCTTTATGAGCTTTCTGTTGTATTGCCCGAATATGCTTTCTATTACACGGCTCAATGAGCTTCCCGATATAGTGCTTGAGAGAGAGCATTCTGTTTAAGTGCTCTAATGAGTACTTCCGAACATGATTTGAAGGATTCTGAATTGTATACTTCGAGTGTACTACCAGTGTATCAATCAATGTTTTCAATGATTCAATGGGTAAAATTCTGACAGAAGAAGATATGGACATGAAATGAATTATAACAAGTATCTGTCGAAAGTACATGAAATTGATGGTATATGAAATATGGAAATATGAGATGATGATACATGAACATAGAAACTTATTGATGAATATGTTCATTTGTGATTATAGAATTGTAAACCTTGAGTGTACTACCCGTATGATATTGATGTCACAAATGACTATATGAGCAAAGTTTTGACATGAAATAATCTGAACTTGAGATGAATTATTATGAAAATGTACATGAAATACATGAATATGATTTGTAAATGAGATATATGAAAATATAATGTGAAATGAGTATGTACATGGAAGTTGTAACACCCCCTACCTGTATCTGACGCTGGGATAGGGTCCGAGGCGTTACCGGACTTAAACGATAACTTTTATACAAAACCGAACCATGAATTTTAGTCCAAATTTTGTAAATATTATAAGCCTACAAGGCCCATAACATGCTTTAAGAATGGTTCGAGACTAAACCGGAAACTTTCAAACACTTAGAAATTTTTTGCTCAAAACAGGGCCACACACCCGTGTGGGATGGGACACGCTCGTGTGGGCAGGCCGTGTGGTCACACATGCCCGTGTCCATATTCTGTGTCAAATTTATTTTTCATTTTGAACCTACAGGGGTTTTCACACAACCTGGCACACACTCGTGTCCATGGCCCATGTCCCTCACACGACCATGACACGCCCGTGTCTTAGCACATGTGTGAAAACCTTGACATTTTATTTAAGATGTCAACAACCATTTTGATACACAAGGCCAAGTCACACGTTCATGTGCTAGGCCGTGTCCTTCACACGGTTGAGACACACGGTCGTGTCTCTGCCCATGTGTTTACTACTGGGCATTCTGTTTTGCATATTTTAGGTGCAAGGGACACACAACCTGTCGACATGCCCATGGGGCTGACCGTGTGTCACACATGGCCTAGACACACGCCCATGTGCCTACCTGTATGGACAAATATAGGCTATTTTCCAAGGCCCTTTGCTACCCTAAAACATAACCAAACTTATACCAATTTCAACATCACATATCATGGCATTAATAAACATCTAAGTACCCACAATTAAGGCATTCACTTCCCAAAACACACTACATTCATCATGCATTTTCATCATTCATTTATGATCTTAGACATGCAAACTTGCTCCTTCATGAACTACGCCTACATTGCATAATTTTAACTTAATCAATATTAGCCAACTCGAATGGCCATTTACAAAATAAATCAAGTACCTTTAATAGCCAACACATTGGGCTAACCAATATGACATATAACAAAAAGGCCAAGTTCCTATACATGCCATATTCAAAATACTTAAACTTCACTTTACCCAAAGGAATAACTTGATAGTGTGATGCGAGCTCCAACTTACTTCGATCCTCGAGCTAGGTTGGTGATACTACAAGGAAAGGGAAAAGAAGAGGGAGTTAGCATAAATCCTTAGTAAGTTGCATGCAATAAATAATAATATAATCATAGAATATCATCCATGGTACATCACAATTCATCTCATACTTAACATTGATCTTTAACATGGTTTACTCATACTCTTTCTTACCGACATACTTATATCATGCTTGGTAAGACCCCTAACCCATGTCCATCGCCAGATTAGGGTTACGAGGTATTACCAGATGAAATAGAACTTCCAGTCAAACACAGACTTTTTCATGCTTAAGACACGAACACAAATCAGATATTAATAAAAATAACCAATTCAAAAATCTTTACAAATCATACCATAACATATATAAAAAAAATACTCAATTATATAATCATAAACAAATACTGTCAATATACCATTTTACCAAATAACATATGTGCATATAAAAGATATTACAAATGAATCAATCAATTAATTCATTATGAATTATAAAGAGTACCTATTCCAAAATGCATACCAATATTGACATGTACTTTTGGCACATAATAAAAATATGTAATCATATAAAACAACTTAAACCAAAATCAAAGAACATGAAATGATACATTTTCAAAGTGCCTATTTTCATGCGCTCTAACCAACTTTACATGCAAACAAATATGCTTTTGTAGAATCAAATACACAATTTATTTGGTCACTTTTATAAGCATTAGCTGAATATGATCGTGCATATACTCACGCATTTTCAATGTCCTCTTTCAACTTATTAGATCCCTGTACAAACATTTAATCTTGCATAAGACTAATCCGAATCATATCCAAAATTTTCATGTCACATTAAGAACATCATAACTATGTATTTATACATATATCTTAGCAACCATTTGGCTAATACTTTAAAATATCAAAACCAAATCTAAATATGCTAATATCACCTATTTTGCAATGTAACAAATGTTCTATTCAATGCCAATTCAACAAATATATAATCGGCTAAGCACATACAATTATAAATAAATCAACCCATCACATCATATATTTATATACAAATATATAAACACCAAATCATGATTAATTTACTAACATATTTCTTATCCATTTCTCCACTTAATGAAAGTATATGAACCCCACTTTTGTCCCATGCCAATACTAAATTACCTATTTACCACAATTCATAGCCAATCTAATTGAAACATGTTTCACATATAAATACATAGTTTGACCAAACTATTAAAAATAATTATAAAACATTATTCAATAATAAACATACTAATTTTAAAACATTAACAAACCATATTAATTTTACTCCATCAATACGCATAACTAACTTACTTTGATACTGAATCACATAACCATATGCAAGTATTAACCACATTATTTATTCATCAGCTAGTTCCAACGCATTTACCAAGTCTAAATCTATTTACTAATATACCACATCATAGATTCACCATTACAAACATATCAAATCATATGCATTTATAATTATTTATATAAAAACCATAGCCAAATCACCAACCAACCAAGCATAATTCCCATCTAGTAATATTTCATAGCCGAATATACGAACCACAACAAGCATATCAACCACGTCATTTACTCAAACCAAAATATATATATTATTACCTTATTCATGTATACCACACTTGAAAAGATATCCAACATTCATCCATTATCCAATTAATATGTCAATTGTTTACATCTATATGCCCTTTCCAAAACTTACATCAAATAGCAATTCTCATAATAAAGCTTAACCGAATCATCAAAACCAAATGTATCCATCATCAAGCCAAAGCATAAAATCCAAGATTAACAAAATAGACAAGCCATTTTCGCATGGCTTATACATATACATATCACAAAATAAAACAATTCACATACTAGCCTATACATGCCATAGGTTCGAATTAAAACTTTTAAAAGTATCAAAAAATAAATGATAATGTGGATGACTTCATCGACGATCCCCGACCCCGTAACTAGCCTCCTAAGTCTATAAAAATGAAGCAAAAATACACAGTAAGCTATCTTAGCTTAGTAAGTCATAAGCAAAAATATAAACAACATCTACTTTCATAAACAAATTATCAAGGCCGATTATACACATATACAAATAATACTAATACATTCACAAATCTCAAACTATTTTTGTCATAACCAAGCATTTATACACAAGCTTTCATTTTTACATACTCATAGTTGAAGCTTCCAAATCACATACATATGCTTAACATAAGACCGAACATACCTTTCATATTCACACATATACTTAACATAAGATTGAACATACTTGCTCATTTTAACTTGTTAATCACATTCGATACCACATCGGCATAAAAACTTCTAGGCATAAAGCCTATAAAATTACATTGGGATAAAACCTTCTAGGAATAAAGCCTATAAAAATACACCGGCAAAAAGCCTGCAAGGCACAAGCCTGATATAGCACACTGGCACAAGGCCTGCTGAGCTTAAAGCCTGATATAACACTGATACAAAATCGGTTTTACATATAATACATATATTGAAAATCCTTGTTATTCCTGTTCATACAGACTTTCAGATGTCGTAACTCGATCGACTTAAACTTGAACACATTATTTCTATGCATAATCACATTCGGCCATCTCAATTATAAATCCATAATATTCAAATAAGCATATAAAGCTAATTTATATTCAAAATTAACGATGCTTATTTGCTTATAAACTTACCTCGGATATCGATGGATGATATAGATCGTCTATTTAGCTATTTTTGTTTCCCCTGATCCAAGTCCGATTTCTTTAATTTTTTATCTTGATTATGCTTGCTTAGGGCCGAATATGGCTTTCTTTTCTATTTCTTTTTCTTTAGCTAGTTTTGGCACTAACAATATAAACTAAACATGGCTTTATTATTTTATGTATTATTAACTTATCATTTTTTTATTATTTTTCAAAATTAACCTTTTATTAATTAATGAATAACCATTATAAGTTATGGTCACAACCGTCCATTACTTTTAATATGGTTTATTTACACTATACGTGCACCATATAATAAAGACAAACTTAATTAGGCAATTACACATTTAACCTTTAAATTTTCATTTTACACGATTAAGCCTTTTCATTTAATCGGGCATTAAAATAGCAAAATTAAAACACAAAAATTTCATGGATATCAATTCATACATAATAAACACCAAAAATAATTTTTAAATTTTTTTTTTACTCGAATTCGTGGTCCTAAAACCACCTTTCTGATTAGGATCAAAATTGGGTTGTTACTACTCTCCCCCCTTAGGGATTTTCGACCCCGAAAATCTTACCTGTGAATAGGTTGGGATAACATTCTTTCATTGTATCCTCTAGCTCCCAAGTTGCTTCCTCAACCCCGTGTTTATGCCATAGTACTTTCACAAACGAAATTTTCTTATTACTTAATTCTTTTACCTCGTGAGCCAGAATACGAATCGGTTCTTCCGCATAACTCAAATCGGATTGAATCTGAATCCCTGACGGACTAATCGCATGTGAGCGGTCAGATTTGTACCGTCGAAGTATCGAGACGTGAAATACATTATGAATCTTTTCTAACTCATGTGGCAACAATAGTCTGTACGCAACTGGTCTGATCAGCTCTATAATCTCAAATGGTCCAATATATCTCAGACTCAATTTGCCTTTATGATCGAATTTGAATATTTTCTTCCACAGCGAGACTTTCGAAAACACCTTGTCTCTGATTTGAAACCCTATATCTTTACGTTTCAAATCCGTATATGATTTCTGACGATCTGACGCTGCTTTCAAAATTTCGCGGATTACTTTGACTTTTTGTTCAATCTCTTTAATCAAATCAACCCCGTGTATCTTGTTTTCGCTAAGCAGTCTAGTACAAAGGTGTACACCATTTACGACTGTATAAAGCTTCGTAAGGTGCCATTTGGTATGGAGCTATTGAAATTGAAGTCATCCTTGGTACTAACTCAATACCAAACTCCACCTCTCGAATAGGTGGTAAACTCGACAATTCTTCAGGAAACACATCCGGGTACTCGCACACAACTGGTACAGATTCAATCTTCTTTTCAGTCACTTTACTATCAAGCACATATGCAAAGTAAGCTTCGCAACCCTTTGTTATATATTTTTGAGCCAACATCGAGGATATCATTACTGGTAACCTATTAAGATTATTAGATTCGATCAGAATAATCTCATTATTCTGGAATCTCAATTCAATAATCTTTCCTTTGCAATTAACAACAGCATCATGCAAAGTCAGCCAATCTATACCCAGAATTATATCGAACTCATCGAATGGTAGTAACATTAAATTAGCTGGGATGTATGAATCTCTAATCATCAACAGACAATTTTTACATACTTTATCAACCAGAACACACTAGCCCAGGGGGTTCGATACTCGAATCACAAACTCAGTAGACTCAACAAGGAAAGTCTTACTGGATACTAAAGTCTCACACACATATGAATGAGTCAAACCAGGATCAATCAAAGCAATAACACTAGTATCATAAAGAGTGAAAGTACCGGTAATAACATCTGGGGATGAAGCCTCCTCACGAGCACGTATAACATATGCTCTGGCAGGTGCACAGGCCTTAGATTAAACTATTGTATCTTTCTTTCCTCTCTGACTACCACTCACATTACCCGAATTTCTGGGTGGTCTACCTCACGGTGAAACATTTCCCGGTTTAGCACTTTGAATCGTATTTTCCTCGACTAACATCTGGCACTCTCGGATAATGTAACAACCCGATTTTGGGCCTAATCAGAACAGTGGTTTCGAAACCACTGTTCTGAGGCCGGAGAAAATTATTTTGATATTATTTTATGTGATATAGCATGTTAATAAAGGTGCATGAAAATTTTGGTAATTTTATTTTAGCGATTTCTAGCTTAATTTCGAAAAAGGGCTAAATCGCGTAGAAGGTAAAAGTTGTAGTTTATTAGCAAAAGGCATTAAATAGCTAGAGCACCAAATTTGGAAGGCTTAAAAGGGCAATTAGCCCTTCCCAAGATAGTTGGCCGGCTATGCCTAGTGTAAGGGGACAAAATTTGAGTTGAAAAGTTAAAAGTGATGGGGTAGGTGACTAAATTGGGTAATAAAATAAAATAAAGAAAAGGGTTGTCATTTTCATTCATTTTTCTCTTTCTCTTTCATTGAAAATGGCAGCAAAGAAAGGGTTTGAGAGCTAGAAAATTTCAGCAACATATTTCCCTAATAAGTAAGTGTTTTCAATGCCTTTTCTTGATAATTTTTACACTTTTAGAACCCCTAAAACATGAGCTTTCATAAGAGGGGACTATTTTGCAAAATGATTAAGAGTCTAGGGTTTTGCCATGAAAGCATATGTGTTGTTTGCTGAGTTTTTATGGAAGAATATGGGTCTTGGTAATGTTATAGACAATCCTTATGAAAGAAATTGCATGAAGACACCTAAAATGGGGTATTTTGTAAAAGTTGAAAAACAAGTAGTAAATGTGTGAAATAGTTGAAATTATGAGTTGCTATAGTCATGAAATGGTTATCTAGGCCTAAGGAGTAAATAAATTGAATAAAAATCATTTTACGAGCCTAAGGGCAATTTGGTAATTATGGTAAAGTATAGGGGCAAAATTGTAAATTTTGCCAAAAGTGTCATTGGACTAATTGGATTAGTATATTGTTTTAATAAGTTAATGTGATGTTATAGATGATGAAAAACGATATTTGGGCTTAGAACGAGGAAAAACGAGAGATTGATGTTTAGGCCTCTTTTACCAATTTGGTTTCGAGGTAAGTTCATAAGATAATAATAAGGCAAATTTATGTTTGTATTGCATTCCTTATTAGCATTGCACATATTATATGATTTAATATATTGGAAGTGTGATGGAATATGATGTTCTTTGAAACGAGTAAAATTGTATGAAAGTAATTTATCAACTTCTTTATCATGTGTTTAATACTTGATATTGTACAAATGTGGACATATGCCTTATTGGGATCTACTTGTGATAATTCAATGAAAATGTGATGATAGCTTTGTATATTTGATATCCCGGGTGACTCTAAGGAATGCTTAGGATTTTGGGTATTAGGACACCACATTAATTGTCTGCCAGTGTAAGACCATGTCAAGGACATGGCATCAACGATGATATGTGTGTTTGTATAAGACCATATCAGGGATATGGCAACGATATGTGGATCCATGTAAGACCATGTATGGGGCATGGCTTTAGTATTCTATTTGGTGTATGATAATTCCGAACATCCTTTAGCATCCTGAGTGCTCAACAGATAATGAAAGGGATGATGTAATAAAAACCCTAAGGAGAGCATGTCAGAGAAGGTTTGATTATATACTTTAGTACGAGTTGGTGCAGGTATGTACACTAAACTCACAAGTAATACCATGATATATGATAGCTCGTGATGAAGAGGTATATGAGGACAAGTAAGTCAAGGATTTTGAATGATGAATGAGCTCGTGTTTATGCTTATTATGTCATCATATAAAAGTTATCGTGATTTTTCACTAAAATAGTTTTGGGTTACTGTAGTGGTGTAACTTTGAAAATACACTAAAAATAGTGGGAGAAGAGTTATAGACTGAATAAAATATAGAATTAAATATTAATGAATCTAGTTTCACATAGAAAAAATGGTGGAGGCAAAAGAGTTTTGTATTATGAAATATTTAAATTGTTGTGAGACAGGGTCTGAATGACTTTGAAATCCCCTATTTCGATTTGAGAAAATCATTATTAATTACATAAAAATAGTTATGAGTTATAATTTATATGCTTAGAATCCTTAATGAGTATAGTTTCAAGAAAAATAGATTAAAACATTATCCGAGTTCTGTGCTATGAGATAAGTAAACTTTAGTACATAAGGGTCTGGACTGTTAGGCAGTGAATTAGGGGTAGCTTTAAGGAATAAACTGTACTTTTTGGCTGAATCAAAAATTCTAGAAATTTTATGGTATTGTATAAGTATGTGTGCTATTGTATGCTATTGTATAAGTATGTGTGCGTATGATGTGAGGGTGATAAAATGGCTTGGTAAATAGCCAGACATTGTCCACATGGCTAAGCACACGGGCGTGTGCCTTGGCCATGTGATTTTGACAGGATGCGCCACGAGATGTAGGCACGGGCATGTCTAGGCCGTATGATGGAACACAGGTCATAGACACGGGCGTGCACTAAAGCCGTGCTAAAATCCCAGTTGCTCAAATTATAGACCTGATTCAACATGGGCTGTGGACACGGTCGTGTTAATAGCTCACACGGGTGTGTAGAGCCTTAAAGCATGAATTTTCCAATGTTTTTATGAAGTTCTCGGTTTGGTTCTGAACCACCCCGAATGTATGTTTTGGGCTTCGTAAGCCCGTCTAAAGGATAGTATGCATGTGAAATGAAAAGTTTTAATTTTGAATGAAATTTCATGGCTGGTTTAATATGAAAGTGTTGGCTTAAGTTCGGTAACACCTTGAACCCTATCCCGGCGTCGGATACGAGCGAAGGGTGTTACAAATAAAATGATCCATTGATCCACATTTAAAACAAGACTGATCATGCAGTCTGCAATCTCTGGGATGTCGTTTATCACAATGCTTGTACTCGGGTCTATTCGGCCGAACATTGCCAACACTAGCAACAGAAGTGGCTCGTGAACTTACAGGAGGTCGGTCTCAATCTCGTCTAGAAGAGCCCGCAATAGCCTTAGACCGGCTAGAATCATCCCTGAACTTCTTCGATGCTGACTGAAAAGTTTTACCCGAAGATCTTTTATGGAATCTCTAGCTTAAAAATCAGATTTTCTTTTCTCTTTCCCAAGCTCTTTGGCTTTGCAAGCTCGCTCGACAAGTACTATTAACTATTTGATTCAAGTATGCCAACAAGTAGTTAAATGTCTTCATTCAACCCATCTCCGAATCTTTTACACATTATAGCTTCAGTCAAAACACACTCTCAGGCATATTTGCTAAGTCTCACAAATTCCTACTTGTATTCAATTACGGTCATATGACCCTATTTAAGCTCAAGAAATTCTTTGTGTTTCTGATTGATGAATCTCTGACTAATATATTTCTTACGAAACTCAATCTGAAAGAACTCCCAGGTGACATGTTCTTTCGAAACAACCGAAACTAAAGTGTTCCACCAATGATAGGCAAAATCGTGTAGCAAAGATATGGCACATTTCAGACACTCGTCGGGTGTACAGGATAATTCATCGAATACACAGATAGTATTATCGAGCCAAAATTTAGCCCGCTCAGCCTCATCATCGACTATGGCCCAGAACTCTTCGGTATCGTATTTTCTAATTTTATCAATAGGGGGCTTATTCAATCTCATCAGATTAATCATCGGAGGTACCATAGGTATCGGAGGTGGATTATTTGATGGTGGAGGTTGTTGAACAGCCGGATTTGTCTAGATATACTGAGTAAACCATTCATTCATCATTTGATTTAGCCTCCCCCCATGACTACTTGAGGTCGGCCAAGAATCAATGGGCACTGTCCCTTGCAGGAGAGTAGGTTCTATACTGTTAACATCATCAGCTACAGCTGGATCGGGATCCATTTACTATACGAAGACACATTTTCAATTGTCAGGAGTCATCACACTATCATAATATAAAATATGGCATGTATAGCTAGACTCACACGCGTTACATTTGTCCTAGAATTGACTAAACCGTAGCTCTGATACCAATAAAATGTAATACCCCTAACCCATGTCTGTCGTTGGATTAGGGTTACGATGTATTACCAGACGAAATACAACTTCTAGTCAAACATAGGCTTTTTCATGCTTAAGACATGAACACAAATCAGATATTAATAAAAATAACCAATTCAAAAATCTTTACAAATCATATCATAACATATATTAAAAATATATTCAATTATATAACCATAAACAAATACTGTCAATATACCATTTTACCAAATAACATATCTGCATATCAAAGATATTACAAATGAATCAATCAATTAACTCATTATGAATTATAAAGAGTACCTATTCCAAAATGCATACCAATATTGACATGTACTTTCGGCACATAATAAAAATATGTAATCATATAAAACAACTTAAACCAAAATCAAAGAACATGAAATGATACATTTCCAAAGTGCCTATTTTCATGCGCTCTAACCAACTTTACATGCAAACAAATATGCTTTTGTAAAATCAAATACACTATTCATTTGGTCACTTTTATAAGTATTAGCCGAATATGATCGTGCATATACTCACGCATTTTCAATGTTCACTTTCAACTTATTAGATCCTAGACAAACATTTAATCTTGCATAAGGCTAAATCCGAATCATATCCAAAATTTTCATGTCACATTAAGAACATCACAACTATGTATTTATACATATATCTTAGCAACCATTTGGCTAATACTTTAAAATATCAAAACCAAATCTAAACATGCTAATATCACCTATTTTGCAATGTAACAAAGATCATATTCAATACCAATTCAACAAATATATGATCGGCTAAGCACATACAGTTATAAATAAATCAACCCATCACATCATATATTTATATACAAATATATAAACACCAAATCATGATTAATTTACTAACATATTTCTTATCCATTTCTTCACTGAATGAAAGTATATTAACCCTACTATTGTCCCATGCCAAAACCAAATTACCTATTTACCACAATTAATAGCCAATCTAATTGAAACATGTTTCACATATAAATACATAGTTTGACCGAACCATTAAAAATAATTATAAAACATCATTCAATAATAAACATAAAAATTCTCAAATATTAACAAACCATATTTATTTTACTCCATCAATATGCATAACTAACTTACTTTGACATTGAATCACATAACCATATGCAAGTATTAACCATATTATTTATCCATCAACTTGTAAGAGTATGCCCAAAGATCAATCACGAGATGATTGTAATAACATACTTGATTTATCATGTTTATTAATATAAGGCGTTGCCATTATTATTTCAGTTTCTTTTCTGTGTGCATAAATAAACTATTTTATAATAATGTCCTGAGAATAATATGATTATTCTTAAAAGATCCTTAGTCAAGTATTATTGTTGGCTAGGACAACAATAATGCATTAAGACTAACATGTAGTTGATTGATGATAAAAAGTTGTCATTGATATGGAGTGTTAGAATCAATACATGAATATGTATGTTAGAGAACAACATATTGGACTGACTCGCTACGAGTATGTTTCTTGGATTATTATGTAATTGTCACAACATTACTCATAGTGATTAATATGTATACGATTCTCATACTTGAGATCATTATCATCTCAACATCGTGAGTTGTATATTTTGATATAGTCAAACGAACACCGTAACTGGTTGTTCTATAAAGACTGATGTTAGATATACCATAATCTATGTAGAGGGATATGGTTGATCAATATAGGATAAGTCCCTCCTACATAATGGGAGTAATATCTCAGGCCACTTGATTGAGTGAGACTAGAAATGCATGGCCATGCTCAAATAAGTTGATATGAGATGTCATACTTATTTGTATATCAAAGTCTACTCAAGGTATCAAGAAACATGGGATAGACTATGCAAGTGTGACTATTCCATGACTTGTGTCCATTCCAAAGATATAGGATTTAAGGATTAATGCATGAAAGGTTAATCACAAAAGGTTATGTCAAATCATGACTTCTTGTAACTTAGGTAGCAATGATGCATTGCTACATGCCACTCATTGTTTGTAACATTAGAATCGTTCTAATATTATTGCTAACGCTACAATAACCTATAGGGTCACACCCTATGGTTGAAATGAACGGAGTAAAACATAGTTGGTATTGTGTTTGGTTGTCACATGAATTAAATTAATTATAGAATTAATTTAATTGGGCAATCAAATTGTTGAACATACTATATGTACAAGGATGTTGTACACATAATCAGAACATAATTTTATTAATATATGAATTTGGTTCGTATATAAGTTTAAATAAATATAGTTTACCGAAATCCTTATTATAATTAATGTAATTATAATTTTCGGTTAAAAATTATTATATTTATTGTAATGATGATTATTATGTTCGGATTATTTTTAATAAATTAAAATTTGTTATAAAGATATACCAATTAAAAGGGAGTTATATATAGCAAGGGTAAAAACCCTAAAAAGTTAATATATAAACAAGCCCGAAACTATGCTACTAGTTCTAGCAGCCATCAAATTAAATAATCTCTAAAAATAGTTTTCTGGGATTTCTACCGTTTATTGTCAATTGGGTGGACTACGTAGAGGCCGACATCGGAAAATGTTGCGGCTTGGTTTGATAGTGGTTCAAGATTCCTTTGCCTAGGTGTCGTTGTCTAGTCAGATTGAAGTTTCGATAATTTTGAAACCTTTTATCACCCTGATTCGTTCCTTACACATGGATCCATAGTTTGGATCGCCGGATTATTTTATTTTTCAGCTGCGCCTTGGAGGCACTGGCATTCCAACACAACTAGTTCCAACACATTTACAAAGTCTAAATCTCTTTACTAATATACCACATCATAGATTCACCATTACAAACATATCAAATCATATGCATTTATAATTACTTATATAAAAACCATAGCCAAATCACCAACCAACCAAGCATAATTCCCATATAGTAATATTCCATAGCCGAATAACAAACCACAATAAGCATATCAACCACGTCATTTACTCAAACCAAAATATATATATATTATTACCTTATTCATGTATACCAAATTCGAAAACATATCCAACATTCATCCATTATCAGATTAATATATCAATTCATTACATCTATATTCCATTTCCAAAACTTACCTCAAATACCAATTCACATAATAAAGCTTAACCGAATCATCAAAACCAAATAAATCCATCATTAAGCCAAAGCATTAAATCCTAGATTAACAAAATAGACAAGCCATTTTCGCATGGCTTATACATATACATATCACAAAATAAAACAATTCACATTGTGATAGCCCTAATTTGACCCTAGTTGGAATGTGGTTTCGGGACCACAAAATCGAGTTATAAAAGTTATTCAATATTAAAATTCATATCTACTATGTGTGATAGTGCATGTGTGAAAATTTGATATTTTGATTTAGTCATATGAATGTGAATTTTATTTGTAAGGGGTTAGATGTGAAAACTTGAAAATATGTTAGGTAAATGTGTGAGGACCAAATAGTGACAATGTATGAAAGCATGGGTTTGCATGTCAAATTGGCCTATTTAAAATTAGTGGCCGGCCAAGGCCATCATGTCATGCATTATATACATTTGTTTATTATTATTAAATCACAAGTGGTGTAATTTATGAAATAAAAAAAATATGTTAAACAAAAATTAGATGAATTAAAGAGAAAATAAAGAAAATAAAGAAGACATTTTTCTTTGTTCATCTTTTTCTCCCAAAACCGATTGGAAGAGAAGAAAAGAGGGCAGCATATTCGATCAATTTAGATGATGAATTAAGGTATGTTAATGCTTTTTATTAGAAATTCTTGCATGATTTGAGTTACTTGGAGAGTTCTTGACATAAACCACATGATAATTTTGATATTTTGATTCATGAAGCTTTCGGCCATGAATTAAGTTTGGTAAATGGTGATAGAATTGGAGGAATGAAAGTTGGATACTTGTATTTATGTTATGATTTATGAGAAATTAAGTGTGTGAATTTAGTTTGAAAAATGATGCTTGGTTCGGTCTAATGATTTGGGAGGATATTCGGTCATGAGATGTTTGAGTAGTTAAAATGGCATTTTTGATTTTTGAAACTATGTAATGAGATGCTTCATTCGGCTTTAGTTAATAGAGTTTGCTTGAGTTTTATAAACTTGGAAATTTAATGATTTAAGTATATAAATATTCGGTCATGGTTAAAGGAAAATGAAGTTGAATGTGTTATATAAATTGATGAAATGTAGTCCCGATTGTGGCTGGTTAATATTAGAAATTATATGGAATTTTATGAATTTATTTAAGTGATTGCCGAATGTATCTTGAAAGTTTTATTAATGAGTTTTTTTAGATATGTATTAGGTTTGATAGTTTTTAGAAATTAAAGGTATAGTTTTGGTGTTGGTGTATGTAATGCCAAATTTAAACTAAGCTAGTAATTAAGTAAGCATTCAGTCATGTTATAAATTCATGATGAAATAATGTTAATGCTTTATATGTTGTATATGTAGTTATAAGTTGAATTTAAGATTTGTTAAATTATTAAAGGGATGTGCCGAATGTAATTTGGATTATTAAAAATATACACTTCATAATGCCTAATGATGTGTTCGGTTATGCATGAGTAAGGAATATATTTGGTGTTTAAATAATTAGTTATTAAGGTCATTGTACCATAATTATATGATATGTGTGTATTAAAGTAAATTGCTTAATTGATAGGTGATTAAATAGTAAATGATTTTGGTTAAGTAATTAAATAAATCTATTTGTTTTTAAATTAAGCTCAAGAACAAAGGGGATTGAAATTGGATAGAGGGAAAGAAAAAGTAGTTGAGTAGTCGTTCCGCAACCGTTCAAATATATTCGAGGTAAGTTTTGAGTAATCAAACCTAGCATCTAATTAAAGATGACATGTTATATGTGCATGATATAGGAATTATTGCTTATTAACATTACCTTAATAGGTTAATTGTGAAGTAATTTGCATATGTGGTATGTAGCCGAATGGCTAATAGAGAAATAAGCTAAGATAATGACATAGCTTGCGGTCTTGAGTGGTTGTTCGTTGAGCCAAAATTTAGTGAAGAATATTTGTATATTTTATGCTTACAATTGAATGAGGCAAACGAACTATGAACGTGATGGACCTTGTAAAATGTATTGGCATGTGGATAAATATGAATGAGATTTCGTGAATTATATCTGGGCTAAAGTCCCGCAGGCATCGTGCTGGAATTATATCCGGGCTAAAGTCCCGTAGGCATTCGTGCTGGAATTATGTGATTTTTGTCATAATAATCCCAACAAATGTGCTCACTACCCTAAGTTGGTCAAGTATGTAACATATATCCGTTTGTGATAAAGATTTAGATTAAATCAAAAGTATCTATTGAGGTGATGATGCTCCGGCCATTGCATAAGATTATATATGAAAGTTTATGACTTATTCATGATATGTGTATTTCATTTCAAGTGAAATTATGTTAAGCTTTACCTTATGTGTATTTGAATATTCAGCCTAAGTATGGGATAGTATGACAGGTGAGAATATGTGTATAAGTGCTAAGACAAAATATAAATGATTTAGATGCATTCGTCAATGGATGAAACCATGTGAATAGAATTAAATTGTCTATGTGATATGAATTTGGGTTCAAGGGAGGTTAAAATGTTCGATACTTATTCAATGCTAGTATGTTATATTCGGCAAAAAAGAATATTAGATCAAAGGATTGTCATTTGAGGATTTAGTTTGATTGTTATCCAATTGAGTTTTAAATGGTTACATTGCTTAAAACTTACTAAGCATAGAAATGCTTACTCTGTTGCTTTTAATTCTTTGTTTCATAGATCTCGTTCGTTAGCTAGGTCTCGGGAAATTCAAAGTCGAAGTCATCCGTACTATCGAAGCCCATTTTGGTACTTTTAGTAATTAAATTTTGATAATGGCAGGTATAGGTTTGACTTTTGATTTTAAACCAGTATCATTTTGATGTTGTAAATATGTATAGCCATGCAAAAATGGCTTGCCAAGTTACCTTATATACATACATATTTAGATGATGCAAATATGAAAATGTTATTTGATAAGTGTTCATAAAGGTTGAATTGAATTAGCCATACAATAAGGTGTTGTACTTACTAGAGTAAGATAGCTTATAATCAGCTATGCTTAAGAAGATTACCAAATGAATAGCGTTAAAATCATTGGTGAGCAATAAGACACTTCATGACATTGGTTTAATGTGAAATCAGAAATGTGTTATAATGAGATCGAGTTTATCAAGCTTAGTGATACAAGTTGTGGTGAATGGATGCATGCATATTCGGCTTAGTGGATAAGGTGATGTATTTGGTTAAGTCTTAAAATTTTTACCACATGAATAGTAACTCTTTTTTTTTAAATGAATAATTGGTTCAATGTGTATTTGTTATGCATGCACATATGTTTTTGATTAAGAGTGCTTAAAATCTGAATGAATGGATATTGATTTTTTTACTTATACATTTCATTCGAACTTTGTTATATTTTTAAGCTATCATCCACAAGTGTACAAACATGCTTTATGCAAATAGAGTTCTGTTAGATTTTGTGCTTGTCTTGTAATGCCCCATAACCCTTCGGCGACGAATACGAGTTAGGGGTGTTACATTTTATTGGTATCAGAGCTACAGTTTAGTCGATTCTCGAACTAACGTAGCGCGTGGGAGTCTAGCTATACATGCCATTTTGTGTTAATGTGATAGTGTGATGACTTCTGACAATTGAAATGTGATTTTGTATAGAAATGAATCCCGATCCTAATCGAGCTGTAGCGGATGATGTTGAGAGCGCAGCACCTGCTCCTGCGCAAGGGACAGTGCCGAATGACTCTTAGTTGAATACCAGTCATCGAGATGATGACACGAGGCAAGCTTTCTATGCAATGATGAGTGATTGGTTCACTCAATTCCTTTGAACTAATTCGGCTATTCCACAGCCCCCGCCCCTAGGTACTCCACTTTCGACATATGTCGCCCCTCCTGTGACCGATCCATTGAGGTCGAGCAGGCCCCTGGTTGACAAAATTAGAAGATATGGGGCTGAAGAGTTCCAGGCTACCACTAGCGATGATGCTGAACGGGCCGAGTTTTGGCTCGATAACACAATCCGGGTGTTCGATGAATTATCATGTATGCCCGAAGAATGTTTGAAATGTGCTGTATCTCTGTTACGTGATTCTGCCTATTATTGGTGGAATACATTGGTTTCGGTTGTACTAAGAGAGCAGGTCACCTAAGAGTTTTTCCAAACTGAATTCCGCAAAAAGTATATCAGTCAAAGATTTATCGATCAGAAACAGAAGGAATCTCTTGAGCTTAATTCATCATCTAAATTGACTGAATGTGCAGCCCTTGAAAACCTATTTGACTGAAGCTCCAGTGTTAGTGCAGCCTGAATCCGGTAAAGAGTTTGTTATTTATAGTGATGCGTTCTTAAATGGGCTGGGTTGTGTATTGATGCAAGAAGGCCGAGTTGTAGCCCACGCTTCGAGGCAATTGAAACCACATGAGAAAAACTATTCGACTCATGACCTCGAATTAGCTGCCATCGTATTTGCTTTGAAAATATGGCGACACTACTTGTTTGGGGAGAGGTGTCATGTATATTCGGATCACAAAAGTCTCAAATATTTGATGACTCAAAGAGATTTGAATCTGAGACAAAGACGTTGGCTTGAATTATTGAAAGATTACGAGCTTATCATTGACTACCATCCGGGAAAGGCTAATGTGGTTGCCAATGCGTTAAGTCGCAAATCATTGTTTGCTTTGAGATTAATGAATGTACATTTGTCAATTTCCTTTGATAATGTGTTAGTAGCAGAGTTAAAAGCCAAACCGATTTTGATTCAACAAATATGTGAAGCTCAGAAAGTCGATGATGAATTGGTTGTTAAACGAGCTTAATGTTTTTCAAATACGGATTCTGAGTTTCAAATTGACGACAATGATTGTTTGAGGTTCAGAGGTCGATTGTGTGTTCTAAGAAATTTGGAACTTATTTCGATGATTTTGAGTGAGGCTCATAGTAGTCGAATGTCGGTTCATCCTGGTAGTACAAAAATGTACAATGATATAAAATATCAGTATTGGTGGCATGGTATGAAACGTGACATATCTGACTTTGTATTGAAGTGTTTAATTTGTCAACAAGTGAAAGCAGAACATCAAGTGCCTTCGGGAATACTTCAGCCGATAATGATACCAGAATGGAAGTGGGATAGAGTTACGATAGATTTTGTGTCTGGGTTGCCTTTGTCACCGAGCAAGAAAGATGCGATTTAGGTCGTCGTAGATAGATTAACTAAATCGGCTCACTTTATTCCGTACGTACAGATTACTCACTTGATAAGTTAGCCAAGTTGTATGTCTCTAGATTGTCAGATTACACAGGTTGCCTATTTCTATTGTGTCAGATAGAGACCCAAGATTTACATCACGGTTTTGGAGTAAACTACAAGATTATCTGGGTACCAAGCTACAATTTAGCACCGCGTTTCATCCTCAGACAGACGGTCAATCAGAACGAGTGATTTAAGTACTCGAGGATATGTTAAGATGTTGCATCCTTGAGTTTAGTGGTTTGTGGGAACGGTATTTACCTTTGATTGAATTCGCTTACAACAATAGTTTTCAATCGAGCATTAAGATGACACCTTACAAAGCTTTGTGCTGTCGTAAATGCCGTACACAGTTGTTTTGGACCGAGCTCAGTGAAAGTAAAATCTTCGGGGTTGATTTATTTAAAGATGTCGAACAGAAGGTAAAAGTGATCCGTGATAGCCTAAAGGCAGCCTCAGATCATCAGAAATCGTATGCGGATTTAAAACGGAAAGACATTGAATATCAGGTCGGAGACAAAGTATTTTTTAAAGTTTCACCTTGGAAAAAGGTGCTCAGATTCGGCCGTAAGGGCAAATTAAGTCCGAGATTCATTGGAACGTATGAAATATCAGAAGGAGTTGGACCGGTAGCGTATAGATTGATTTTACCCCCGGAACTTGAAAAGATACATAATGTTTTTCATGTCTCGATGCTTCGACGTTATAGATCTAACCCATCACATGTGATTATCTGACATTGAGATACTATCTGATTTGAGTTACAATGAGGAACCAGTTCGTATTTTGGCTTACGAACCATGTTTTCATTGAAAACCCTTCTTGAGGTTTAGAAATTTTTACCGTTAAATTTGTATAAAACCCTTTATGTTTGTTTATTTTTCCAAAACGCGAACAATCATTTTCCCTTTTCAAACTTTGTTAACAACTTTGTAAAATCTTACGGAAAATTGTGAAAGCTTGTAAACCTTTGTAGTTACGGAAACATGTTATTTTAAAAATAGATTAAGTATCGAAAAATCAAACCTAGATCCAATCCTAGACATGCACACATCCATTGCCACACTTTAAGCTTATGACTTGTCCACGAACAAAAAATTAAGTTTGAGTCGATTTAAAATATTTGATTAAGAAAACGTTTACGTAGTGGAAGCTTTGCTTCGCTATCGCGATATTTTGAAAACAAGTAACTTTTATAAAAGCGCACCTTAGAGCTAACCGATTTTGAAACGATTTAAATAATATCATACTTAAGCTAAAAACAAATTAAAAATAATTAAAAAGGCCTTGTTACAAACCCCAAATTGAAAATAAAGCAATTAAATAAAATAGTGAATTAATTAACTTAAATCCAAAAATGTAGTCTTCGTGGCCACTCTGAATCCCTCCCAGCTCCAAGTCCACATCTAGAGTTCACCTGCAAGGATGGAAGAAATAGGGGTGAGTTTGGTAAACTTTGTGTGTGCAGAAAGCCCATCCAGAGCCCAAATAAGCTCAAGCCCACTGGGCTTAAGCCCTATCCAATCTCAATAATAACTGGGCTAAAGCCCTATTCAGATACAGTTTCACTGGGCCTTAGCCCTTTTCAGATAACAGTATGGCCCATAGGCCCATTTCAGTAATAGAAGAGTAATAAGAATGCATGAATGCAAAACCCATATCAGTATGTGGGGAAGCTACTCAACCTACCCAACCGCTACTCTCCACCCGTACCAGCCAAACTCTCTATGTGGGGAAAACTACTCAACCCACCCAACCGCTACTCTCTACGGTGGCAGCATAGCTGCATAATCAAATAGTGTGGCCAAGTCACCAGTACAATAATACGAGGCAAAGCCTCTTTCAGTAAACTAGGGCAAAGCCCCTTTTTCAGTAAACCGAGGCAAAGCCTGTAACACCCCAAACCCAGTCTAGACGTTACGACCAGATCTGGTGTGTCACACGATTCTAAAACTAAGTTTACGACCCTTTTA
The DNA here is from genome assembly GCA_020496765.1 of Gossypium stocksii. Lineage (NCBI taxonomy): Eukaryota > Viridiplantae > Streptophyta > Magnoliopsida > Malvales > Malvaceae > Gossypium > Gossypium stocksii. The sequence goes on from CM035623.1 coordinate 42,627,900, forward strand.
GTCTTGTTGTGTCTTAGGTGAGGTTTGAATCAAAAGAGTAAGTTTGCTAAAACCAGTTTATTAATCCATTAAGTTATCCATATTATACACTCGTTGAGTTCTGAAAACATTCTTTCGATTTTGAAAAAACAGCGCAGCCTAAACTAGCGATTCTATAAAACGTAATTTAATCATCAAAGAAAATTAAACCAAATAAAAACTTAGATAGTGGCCTTATTACAAAATAAAACCCAAAAATAAGATAATAATAAAATACTTAATCAAAATGAAAACCAGTTTTATTGCAGATGCTGTGGCCACTCCGAATCTCTCGCAGCTCTAAGCCCACTATGGTTGAGGGTTACCTGCAGAGATTAAAAAAAAAGGGAGTGAGTTTGACAACTCAGTGTGCAACATTATCTCAACCATAGGCCAAAACAGATCAAGCCTCAGAATCAGATTAGTTGGGCCTTGGCCCATTACAGAAATCAGGTTAAGCCCATAAGCCCATAACAGATACAGATCAGATATAATATGCAAACAGTAACCCAACCCAGATCCATCCATAACACCCCCGTACCAGCCTTACACCATGTGGGGAGACTACTCAACCCACCCAACCGCTACACACCACAGATAATTGCAGCGAGGCTGCCAGATATAATTTACAGCGAGGCTGCCAGATATTGTGACGAGGTCACCAGATCAGATATTGTGGCGAGGCCACCAGATTGCAGCGAGGCTGCCAGATAATAATGTGACAAAGTCACCAGATTGCAGCGAGGCTGCCAGAACGCTTCCTCCGTCATAAACCCATACCCCATGCAACAGATGTAATCATACTAGCATGCAACATATAGCATCTCATGCATCAGATATATTCATAATAAAGATTACTCATGCATATACATAAAATAATACATTTCATACAGAATCGACCCTAGGGGTATAATAGTCTTTTTACACCTAGGGGTATTTTGGTAATTTTCCATATTTAAGGGTATTTTAGTCCTTTTTCATATTTTCAGAGATTTTGCACAAATCCACTAATTTATCAGCCCTCATATAACCACGGAAGTCCATTTAAGCCAAATTTCCAGTTTTGCCCTTTTAAGCCTAAAACCCCTAATGGGCCTTACTAAGTCCATTTTGTCTCCAGTCCATTACGTCTAATTTTTAGGTTTAGTTTACCAACTTAACCATCTTTTTATTGTTCATGTTACCAGAAAGTCTTTAACAGTCAATTTCCAACTTGGGCTCGGAAGCCCATTGGACCCACCTTGGCCCATTGAAGCATAACTTACCAAAACGCTCGAAATTGCATCTTTTGCAATTTCACCACCGTCAATTTCCAATGTGACCACAATAGAGTATTCGGCTACTCTTAGATCCCTCCAAGACTGATTTTCGGTCACTTTCGATCGGTCACTTTAGCACAGTTTTCGGCTATTACGGCCTTTAGCCATCCTAGTCTATGATGGAGATACGTTACACACCTGTTACTGTCGAAACGTTGGCGAAATCCACGAACGAAACCTATCGAACAACATCTTATTGTTAGCTTAGTAATCTTCAACCACTAACCCAAAATCTTAGTACTAAAATCGGCTAACATGGCCCAACATTGAAATCTTACCCCTTACGGTCGATTAGAGAATAACTCTCGATGTCTAATCACGTTAGCCTCCAAAACCCCTCGCTTGATCAGCTCTCCTTGCTATTCAATGCGCAAAAGAAACCAACCATAGTATTAGAATCTTACAAGAAATGTCGACATGCCCTCTAAGGCCCTATAGGGTTTGGTTCCCTTTAAGATTTCAATAACGAAGATACGTAGTGATTAGATCACTTACCGATACCACCACTCGAAGAGTATCGCTCCCACGCTTCCACTACCTCTGGTCTATTCTAGATCTACCGCAACTCTAACTCTAATGCCACAAGAGTGGCTCTAGGGATATTCGGCTTTTGAAGAAATGATGTGGTGCACTTGCCGATTCAACCAATAAAGTAGGTGGGGTAAACCGACAAATAGAAGGGGTGGAAGAATAGGGTTCGGCTTGCTAGAGAATAAAGAAGAAGAAGAAGTAGTTTTCGGTCAATAGGTAAGCAAAGGAGGTATGGTTTCGGTCATACAAGGTATTCGGCCATAGGGGTTTTGATCAAATGAACATTTGATTTAGGGCTTGAAGAAAAGAGGTAGGAGAAAGCTTTAGTTGATTCGGCCAGGGAGGAGGTAGTAAGGTAGGTTTGGTTCATGGAAGCAAGATGAGAAAAGATGAGAATAGAAGAAAGAGAATACAAAGTGTTGCTAGACAGAAGTAAAAGTTTCAGCAGGAGGTCTTTTGGAGTGTGGAATTCGGCAATTTGGTTTAGATAAGATGGGAAAGAATGACCCTTAATTCAATAGACAAAAATGACAAAAGAGAAAACCTACTCAACTAAGAGAATCGGCACCAAAAGAAACTCTAATGCCGATTGTACCTTACCTATGCTATTGCCGAAATCACACCATGGAGAATCCCTTGTTCGGCCACTTCTTTCAAAATTTGAAAGCTCCTAATTTTACTCCTCAACCTCCTCCATGATTTGCTCCTTGACCGATTCAAATCTCCTCAAAGCAGAGTTCAATTCTGCTTCAAACTCTTACCTGCTCAGGCTGAAAAAATAAAACGCTACCTCTGCAACCTCCGGTGCTTGAACCCCTGACCTCTAAGCTCATTTAGGCGCCACTTTTTAAGGAGTCTAGTGGCGTCTCCCTTGCCACTTTACCACTGATTCATTTGTGTTATATTTCGCATACAATTTCTTAAGACCCTTATTTCAATGGTCCCCCTATCTTCTAAGCTTAAAATCCAAAATTTTGCCGAGCCTCTAACCAACACATGGGCCTTCCATAGGCCCATTAACCCACCCCAAACATGCATTACACACCCAAATACTAGAATTTAAACATTTTATCAGATAAGGATCAATCTAAGAAAAACCTGAAAATTAGGGCGTTACAAAGCCTTTTTTCAGTGAATTGAGGCAAAGCCTCTTTTCAGTAAACTGAGGCAAAGCCTCTTTTCAGTACTTCCTCCATCAAATAATCCCAGTCCCATGCAACAAATAATCATGTCATGGCAAACAGTGAACAGAAACAGTAAAGCATGCATTTCAGTCAAATTTAGTCCTAGGGGTATAGCGGTCATTTTACGCCTAGGGGTAAAACGGTAATTTCTCACCCTTAAGGGATATTTCAGTAATTATTCCAATTTTATGAGTTTTATGCATGTCACAGTCACTAATAATCCCATTTTCATCTCAGTAGCCTATTTGTCTCGTTTTAACAGTTTTCAGTTATCGGGCCCTAAAACCCCTAATGGGCCCTACAGTGTCTATTAGCTATTTAAGCCCATTTAGTCCAAATTTTATGATCAGTTTACCAGTTTTAGCAGTTTCGAGCCTATAGTCTATCGAAACACCTCTAATGCCTATTTTTACCCATATGGGCTTGTAAGCCCATTGGGCCCACATTCGGCCCACATTCGGCCCAACTTACCGAAGTGCACGAAATTGCGCACCCAACTAACTTACCACTTGCAATTACAGATCCATTGAATTCTAATCGACTTATGAGCATTCACATGCTCACAAGCCCACGAAATGCCAGAACTCTGGCATTTTAGCTTTTCGGCTTTTGCCGATTTGAACTATGAAAGGGTGTTCGATACACACACCTGTTTTGTGACAACTGTCAGCGAGATCACCCACGATATGCTACAATCATTTAAGAATACACTTATTACTCTTGAATCAACGAAACTAACAACTTCCCACTTACCATATTCGACCAACCTTAAATAAGGCATTAAACCCTTACCTTTGCCGAAACTGATGACTAGATCTAAATCTAGTCTCCCAAACAATCCTAGCCTTCCAAAGCTCCTTGTTCAACAGCCATTAATCCACCTTACTCACAACAGAACAACAAAACAACAAATCCTTAGCCTTACACGATAGCCACCCTATACGTATAGGGGTTTTCAGCTTTTCTTAAATCTCGAATAACGAATGGAAAAGGAGTTTCGATAACTTACCGACGATTTATTAGACACGGATGCTTCTATCTCAGATCTGATGCAGGTCTAACCTCAAGGCTCGAGTAGAGAATGAATTTCACTATTTCGGCATTTAAATCTATCTTAAAGTAGATCTATTCGGTTTAAGAAGTAAATAGGAGAAGAAAGTGAAGAAAAAGGTTTTATGAAATAACAGGAGACAGAGGGATGAGAAGTTTAAAGTTCAATTTTTGAAAGGCTCAAATCTTGATTGAGAAGGTAATCGGCAATGGTGAATTGGCTTTGGCTTTTAGAATTTATAAGTAAAGAGGAAGAAGAAATATTCGAATGGATCAAAAAGGGATGCAAATTGTGACTTTAATTATAAGAAAAGGGACCCCATAATCGGCTATTATGGGAAGAATAACGAAAGCAAAAATAGGACTTTGCTTGGAAAAAGAAAAGGTAAAAAGAAAAGGTTACTTCGGTTTTTGAGTGGAAAAAAAATAAAAGAGAAAAAGAGCAAAAGAAAAACTAAAATAGTAGAATCGGGAACCATTTACACGAGAGCCAATTTCGGCTAATGGCTAAGACATCCCACTAATCCCGTGCTTATCACCCCGTTGCTGGCACCGTTTGAATTTAATTCAAACTCTCCTTTAGTTATTCTTTCTCTACGGTACAATGGTGATGGATCTAGGGATCACAGGGGAATAAGTTGATCTTGGAGTTGTGGAACTTTCCTGTCTCTTGTTCTTCATTTTAAGTTAAACTCGATTCTCTGTGTAGGGTATTGGCTAAATACCCAATTGAATTTTAGGGAAATGGTTATGGAGTTAAGACATCACTTTATTCTATTTAACTGAATCTGGTTTAACGCAATGGATTGTTGGGGTGCAAGGTTTAGTTTGGTCGACGATTGGGAAGGATTGCTTTCAAGTTAGCCGATTGTGGTAGGAGTTGATCTTCACTTTATTGTTTAACTCTTGGATATACTAATGATTGAAGGGCTTATGGAATTTTTGGTATGGCTTTAGCTTGGTGTTTCAAGGGAACTCAAAATCAACGATTTCATTACTGTCAAAAGCCGACAAATGTGTGTAACCACACCCTACTGTTGTGTAAGTTGGCAAATACCGAAAAGCTGAAATACCAAAACGTCGACATTCGACGCCTTACGGGCGTGCGAATGCTTGTGGGGGTGAATCGAGCTCACAAATCGTGGGCAAATGTCTGTAGAGGCTATCGTGTACGTTTCTGTGCACTTGGGCCGTTATGGGCCTCAATGGACCCACATGGGGCCAATGGGCTTACGGGCCCATACGGGTAAAATACTCGGTAAGTGTTTGTGGTTAGATTAGATTATAAGGTTCGTGATGTTGTATGTGAAACTGGACTGAATGAGCCACACAGGCGTGTGGGCCCACTTGGGCCCAATATGGGTTTTGGCCCCATAAACTCTATTTTGATCATATAGGTTAACCGAGTCGCCACATTGATAAAGTTACCACATTGATATCTGTTTTGACCATAAAGTTACCACTTGGGCTCAATTTTATCATATAGTTTTAAACTCTGATTTGTTCTTTCCCCGGTTTCGATCCAGGCTTCGTGTTTCTTGACCTAAAACGACAAATTTTAGTTATTTAGTTACCACATTGACTATATCAGTCCATAATTCATACTTTGGCAAAGTTATGATTTTACCCCTAAAGTTTCACATATTTACAAAATGGTCTTTAGGCTGGTATAATGAAATGTACTCAATTTCTTGATTACCCAAGTGTAGCCGAACCCTATATATACTCATATTAGCCCACATTTCTCATCAAATCAAATTTTTACTACTAGTTTTACCACTTTACAATTTGGTCCCTATTAGGGGTTTTCATGAAAAATTACTTAGAGAAGGATGTTCATCACCCCTCAATCTTTCATTCCTCCATAAAACATCAAAATACATACATGTCATGCATGGGTAAATTTTTGAACATGAACCCTAGTTTAAAATAGTGGTAGAAATAGCTAGGTCAAGTTACGAGGATTTTAAAAATATGAAGAACATTAAAAATGGGGCTAGGAGTCACTTACTTTGAGCTTGAAAAGATGAAACAAATCCCTAGCTATGGAGCATGAGAATTTCAGCACACTTGGGAAGAAGATGGACAAGATTTTTCCCTTTTTATTTCATTAATTAACTAAATGACCAAAACGCCCTTATGGCCTTTCTTTAAAATTTTACCCTTCCTTGGGCATTTTTGTCCATCATGCCATAAAATGGTCTAATTACTAAATAAGGACCTCTAATAATTTTCTAATGCTATTTCATCCTTAAAACTTCTATAAACTCATATTTTGCAATTTTTGCAATTTAGTCCTAAAGGACAAATTGATCACCTATTCACAAAATTTCTTCATGAAATTTTCACACAACCATGCAATCACATCATAGGCCTTAAAAATCACAAAACATATATTTTAATATCAAATTTATGGTCTCGCAACCATTATTCTGACTAGGCCCTAAATCGGGCTGTTATAGAAATTCTAAATATTATTGAGCCCATACATGTTTCTTGATATTTGCATGAATTATATAATGAACAAGGATGATGTGGATATGTGTTAGGGCTCGTGGCTAAATTTTTTGGAACGTTTACTTAAATATAAATGAATGGTAAGTTAATTACCATGTTATACAAACTTATTAAGCATTAAATGCTTACTCTATTTTATTTTTCCCTGTCCTATAGAAATTTGGAAGCTCATTGGATTGGAAGCTTTGCAGAGATCAGTCACACTATCCATCGGCTCATTTCGGTATATATGGTAAACCAATTGTAGTTATAATGGCATGTATATGCTGATAAACCAATGTTGGCAAGTAGTGTTTTGGTTATAACCAGCCATTGGAATGGCTTGTGATGAACATGTTTTGACATGTATAAATGAAGCTATAACATGTTGGTATATGCTTAAATGGTTGGTTAATAGATAGCATGTTGGTATATTGATGATTTAAGCATATTTGGTAAAATATGCATATAAGTGAAATTTATAAGTTATGTAAGTTTGTATATTTGATTATAAGATGGTAAAGTGTCATTTGAGGTGCTTAAGAGCACAATATTGTATGTGAAGATATATCATACATGAGACTTGGTTTTCGACTTGAATTAATTGTTTTGAATTGGCTGGTAATGTGTTAAAATAAAGATGTAGGTAAAAGACAAGAACGGGCAAAAAATAAGGTTTGGAATTGACTTATTATGTCCACACGGGCAGAGACACGGGCTTGTGTCACAGTCGTGTGTGACACATGGCTTAGCACATGGGCGTGTATTTTGGCTGTGTGTCCCCTGCATCTTAAAATTTCAAAACAGAATGCTGAGAATTGATTACATGGCTTGGCACACGGCCATGTGGCTTGGCTATGTGACCCCTATTGTTTATTACATCACAAGATAGAGAGTTACATGGGTTAGGGACATTAGCGTGTGCCCTACCTCATATGCCACACGGCCTAAAACATGGGTGTGTCACTTGGCCGTAAAATAACATAACATATCTAAATATGATCTATAAACTTCAGTAATACTTTTAGACCCTGTTCCGACGATGAATATGGGTTAAGGGTGTTATAGTCATTATTGCATGTTATGTGTTAATGCGTTTGCTTAAGACCAAACAAAGACTGAAGTATGGGGAAATTTGATTTTCTATAATTTATTATGGCAAATTAAGCTCTTCTCACTACTTAAGGAGCTTGTACCTAAGTTTCTTGTAATGTTTAATGACCTTTTAGGCTGATTGGGGCCTAAGGGGAAACTAACAAGTTAATCGTGTGTGCAGGAAACAACCTAAGCCAAAGACTCGATGGTTTGACCTGAATGTCGTAACATTGAATATTGATGTCGTGACATTGGAAATGGGCTCAACACTTAGCTAAATTTCCAACTAACATCACAAGGCAAGCTATTGGCCTCAAAGTCCTAACACCGAGATAGCAAAGTTGCAACATTAGCTTATAAAGTCACGACATCCATTTTACAAAGTCACGACATTCAAACCAGTAGCCTAAAAACAAAAGTTGACTCCAAATAGCAGCGAGGTTGTGACATTGAGAAAACTACGTACAAAGAAACATAAATTAATGGTAAGGTACAAAAGAAACAAAAAAATTGAGTAAACTTCCTACAAAATCGCAACATTAGTTATTGAATGTCACAATATTGGGCTCGACGAACCAAAAATTATGCAAAGGGTGTTTTCACCCATACAATTGATATTAGCTTGTAATTTTAGAGTTAGTTGACCTAAAATTGTCATAATACACTTAGATTATAAATACTACATTAAACTATCCGTTTGGGGAGTTAGTTTTAGTGTTTTTGCTTGTAGTTTAGTTAGACTTAGACTATAAATACTATATTAAACTATCAGTTTGGGGAGTTCATTTTAGGGTTTTAGCTTGTAGTTTAGGTAGATTTCAGATTTTTCTCAATTCTTGTTTAATTACTTTTCAGTTTTTAATAAAAGTTATTTTCTTCATTATTCTCTTTTATTTTTATTTTTGTTTACACTTCAATCCAATTCAATAATCAACATCATTCATGGGTTAATGTGGTCATTCCATCCATCGCAACTCTTGCATTTACTGGATTCTTGAGAATTTCTCATCCTTTTCTATATTATTTTGCATTGTTTGAATGTTTGATAATTGGATAGGATTATTTACATCTATATGGCCAGTAATTAAAACCCTAGGAAGATTAATTGACTGAAATGGGTGTGTTTAGCTTAGATTTAGGGTTCATAAATCAATTAATATGATTAGGTTAAATATGCTTAAACCCTAGAATTGACAACTCTAGCAAGTAATTTAGGTAGATGAGACTAAAAGGGTGTTCTACTTAGAAGCAATTGAACTTAGCCCAGTTTAATTCCATCTGGTTGAAAGATAAGTGGACTGAGTTGAGTAGTTAATTTAGTTATAGGCTAAAAGATGTTAACTAGGTTAATTCTTAACCAATTGGTAAAATTCCCAAGTCTAGTTTAATCACAACCATGGACGTTAGTCATCCTTCTGCATGTTAATCTTGATTATTAATTTGGTATTTTTAGTATTTATGCAATTTATTCTTTGTTACTTCAAACTTTTAATTTTAGTGTTAGTTGTACTATAATAAGTAAATTAGTACCTACCCAGACCTAGTTTCATGTGTTAAGATTTACTGTTAATTTAGTTTAAATAGACCTCCCTTGGGTATGATCCTTGGAATACTCTAAACTATTTTGTTGTAATAAACTATATTACAATTTGATCTATACACTTGCAGACACCACACATAATTCTTCCTTTAATTGTATATTTTTAAGTCCTAGTGTAATAGTTCATTTTTCAATGGTGTCGAAAACAGTAGTTTTGGGACTACAAATCCGACAAGTAAGTCCATATTATTATTTAATTAATACAAGCTGACTATAATTTTATATAGAATTTTGATTTGATAATTTTTAGCTAATTAAATAAATAAGTTAGGCATAAATGGTTTTCCCAAAAGTTAAGTGGTGTCGAATAACGAGATAATGAGACCTCATTTTTGAAAACCAAGCCCTTGAATATTTTTATTTAACATTTACAGAGTTATTATTTTGATAAGTGAAAGTTCAATTTGATAATTTTATTGTTTGGTTTGTTAATTAAAGAAAAATACTAAGTTGTGAAAGTTGTAAAATCTAGTTATAATTTAATTATAGCGATTAGATGGTTTAAATAACATAAGTGGATTGTTTTAAATGGCAATCATAACATTCTTATTTTAGCATGGATTGTTAAGGCATGAAAAATTCTAAAATTTTATGTTTAATTGAAGGGCAATCTTGTAATTAAATAAATATAACTTAAGTAAATAAGATAAAAATAAAGCATCATCTTCCTTAGTGTTTCTTACCACCAAAAATTGAATTGGGAAAAACCATTGAAGGGCTTAAGTTTTGGCAATAGAAAATTCCTCTTGCATGGTATGAATTCTTAGCCTATTTATTGTAATTTTTATGATTTTTAGATCGTTGCAAGTAGGTCTAGCTTGTAACGACCCAAAATTTACAGTTATCAAAAGTAAATTTTTGGGTCTCTGTTTTCGTAAAACGGATTCATAAATATTTATTAAAAATATTTACAAAGTTAATTGTGTGATTAATTAGGTTTTGGTTAGGTGAATTAGCTTGAATGAAGGTTAATTAGGTATAAGGATTGAATTGAATAAAGAGGAAAAGTTGAATTATATAATAGAGAAAAGTTAAAGGACTAAATAAGTAATTAAACCAAACTATGGGAAGTGGTTGGTATATATGATGACATGTTGTAACGGCCTAATAATTCTTAATTTTTATTTTTGTATGTTTGAGACACAACTAACTGTTTGCTTTAGTGGTTAAGTGTTCTAGGAGTGTCTAAGAAGTCTTGGGTTCAAGCCTTAGCCTTGGCAAATTTTTATTTTTAATTGAAATAAACCCCTATCCTTAGCTAGTAGGCTTATAAATAAATGATGGTAAAAGATGTCAGAATGGGCCTGCTGGTCTAGTGGTTAAAAGGAGTGTGTGTTTCAGTGGACCTTTGTTCTTTCAGTTTTGCCATTTGGTTTTCATGCCAGTCATTTCTTCCTCTTTCTTTGTTGAATATTTGTTTGGTTCCTTTTACTGTTTTACGCTATGGACTAGTTTTCCCCACATTGCTCTTCTTGGCCGAACCTTTTCTATTTTGAATCCCGCTCCTTCTTTTCTATATTGCCGAACCTTTTCTCTTCTTAGGGACTATCTGTTTTCTCCTTTTCTATTTTCTTGTAAGTATTCTAGATTGGTTGTTAATCTTGCACATTGTAATTGGTAAGTGTATTTTTCTTAGAGCGATAGGTTGACTGTTGTTTAGGTGCTTACTTTCTTATTTCGACTGGAGTACCTTGTATGTACTCATTTGGGTAAGTGTTTTGCTTGGTTAACAAAGGTTCGGCTGGATTGCAGGAACTCGTGACCTTTTGGGTTTAACTGTTTAAGGGGGCAAGCTTTGGTTGTTTAGTTAAGGTAAGTGGATGACAGTGTATTATTTAAGCAGTTCGAGTAGGGTTGTTAGGTTTGTTAGACATGCAACTAACCAATTGTTTATGATTGAATTTAGGTTTGGAGGTCTCAAGGACTGAGTGTGCTGTTTCGTAACCAGGTGTGAATAAACACAACTTCGATTATAGAAATCGTGTAACGCCCTGTATTTGGGACTAGAAGTATTGGGCCTTGAGCGTGGGAAGAGTTAGAAAACTGCACATAAATATTCAGTAGTGCAAGAAAGTGACACAACCGCATGTTGGTTTCAGTGGTTAAGTGCTCTGGGAGGTGTCTAAGAAGTCTTGGGTTCAAGCCTTAGCTTGTGCAAAGTTTTGTTTTTTTAGGATAAACCCTGTTTCAAGACACCAGGCTTCTTAAATAAATATGGTTAAGTCATTACAAAGAATGAGCTCGCTAGTTCAAGTGGTAAAGGATTTGTGTGTTGGAGGTTATGTGATCGAGTTCTGGCTGTAGCAAGTGTATTGGGTTAGAGTTCTTTTCAATTGATTGATATTCGTCAAGGGGATTGAATCAACTTCTATTAGTAGTATAAGTGGGCTAAGCCATGCTTGTCAATTGAGGTGTTGGTGCTCATGGTTCTTAGTACGTTTTCGCAAATAGGTAATCCTTAGGCAAATTGGTGCTACAAGGGACTCGAAGGTGGCCACACAACAACTTACGCTTCCATATTTATCTTTCAATTTATAAGTAATTTATTATGGGTATTTTTATTGTAATAAGACATCTCTATAATTTTTAATCTTTAATTTGGGGTTTTATTTATATTGATTTATATCTGCTAGTAGTAGGACATGGGTTTTCAAAAGATAAATGCCTTTCAAAACATCACGGTTACGCAACTGTTTAAAGAGCTTCCGCTACAAATGTAATTTTGAAATTAATAACGTTTTAAAGTAAATACAATTCAATAGTGACGCTAGTTTTAAAATCATCTTTTAGACCATACAAAGAGGCTAAATAAATATTGGGCTTTTTAGGCGAAATCATGTTTTTGAAAAATAGTTCAATGTGACACCACCAAATTTGACCATAGCATCTAAGCCGGGTTTGGGGTATTACATTTAGTGGTATCAGAGCCAGGTTGCAAAATTCAGCTGTGGATTGGGCTTTATGAAGTTGAAATATTTAAGTACTACTTTCAAAAGATTTGAAAGGTTATGAAATGTTTTGAAGAATGTGTGGTACATTGAGTTTCCGACGCTGATTCTGTAAGTCCTCTTAAACTCCTGTTTGTTTAAATTAAAATACTGAGGTTACTATAGGTAGTAGACAGTAATGAAATATTCTGTTTAGGGTAAACCAAAACTGTAGTAAGACTACGTTCTGCGAAAACAAACTCTTAAATACTGATACCGCTATTCCATAAGATACCTGTTAATAAACAGTGGAACTATAAACTGATGCATAAACTTGTTAATAAGATAAAGCATGATTAGACAAAAAACACCAGACGTACTCGCGGAAGGGGTGTAGGAGGTTGCGGTGGAGGCCATAGAGGTGCGAGCTGGGTCTCATGAATGTGTGGCTGAGTAGTGGATTGGCACATTGTCCCAGTCTATCTATAGACTATGCTGGAGGCACTCAGGACTAAATTATGGTAGTATTTTAGAACTAGAGTGCGCAACGAGAGCGTAATACGAAGGCTGTGTGGTGCGACTATTCTTAGTTGGAAATTTCGGGGCCAAAATTTCTTTAAGGAGGGGTGGATTGTAACACCCTGAATTTGGGCCTAGAAGTATTGGGCCTTGAGCATGGGAACAACTAGAAGACTGTACATAAATATTTAGTCGTGCAAGAAAGTGACACAAACACATGTTGGTTTTAGTGGTTAAGTGCTCTGGGAGGTGTCTGAGAAGTCTGAGGTTCAAGCCTTTGCTTGTGCAAAGTTTTGTTTTTTTGAGGATAAACCGTGTCTCAAGACACCAGGCTTCTTACATAAATATGGTTAAGTCATGACATAGAAAGCCTGCTGGTCCATGAGTAAGTGGCGTGTTATTAATGTCTGCGGTCTGAGGTTCGAGTCTTGGTTTGCGTAATGGGAGTTTTATTTTGCTGTTAGTATCGTGGGAGTGTCCTAGCTCAATTGAATTACTGAAGGGTTGGATCAGAATTTGAAATTAGTGCTTGAGGAAGGGGTGGACGTTTTTGGGGAGTGAAGTGAGGAATTTCAGTTGTTAGGGGATTTGAGGAGGAAAATTTGGATGGAAGAGGTTGTGTAGAGTTCAAACTAGTTGGTGGAGAGTTGTGAGGAGATTTTCAAGGAGTAGATCAAGGGAGGGAAGTAGTGGTGCCAAAATTGAACTCTTTCTCATGAGAATTTGGCTACCATCTATCATTTCGGCTTTTTCCTCCTATTTTTGGTGTTTTTGGTTTAGGAGTTTTCTCTCTACTTCATCTGTCGATATTTCTGCTTTGGTGCCCTACCGTCTCTTATTTTCTACTTCTGTTTTCTTTACTTACTCTCTTTTATCGGTTTTGATCAGTTACCTTCTCCTTTTGTCATTTGCCGAATACCCCTTTCTCTTTTCTTTCTTTTCTTTTGGCTTTTATCGAGTTCTCCTCTTGCATTGTTATAGCCAAATATCATCTTCTCTCCTCCTCATTCGATTCTTCTGTAATTAATGGATCTCATCTCTTTCTCATCCTGTTACTTTGACCGAATACTTTATTTTTTCTTTCGATCGAATATTAGTCATTCTTTCACCCTCTTAGTGCCGATTCCCCTGTGCTCTCTGCCATCTTTGGTGGAGGTGCGACTGTTATTCTTGTGCCTCGATTCGAGTGGGTGTTTCTAGGGGTAGGCTGAATACTACTATTTTCTATTCTTAGTCTACTTTTTCGGTAGTCTTTAAGGGTTCTAAGCGATCCCTTGCAATGATTTACTGTGATTGATCAAGGCAAGTGATAGGTAATCTCTCAAGCAAGTGTATTGGGTTAGAGTTCTTTTCAATTGATTGATATTCGTCGAAGGGATTGAATCAACTTCTGTCAGTAGTATAAGTGGGCTAAGCCACGCTTGTCAAATGAGGTTTTGGTGCTCGTGGTTCTTAGTACGTTTTCACAAACAGGTAATCCTTAGGCAGATCAGCACTGCGAGGGACTCGAAGGTGGCCACACAATAGCTTACGCTTCCATATATATCTTTTAATTTATAAGTAATTTATTATGGGTATTTTTATTGTAAAAAGGCCTCCCTATAATTTTTAATCTTTAAGTTGGGGTTTTATTTATATTGATTTATATTTGCTAGCAGTAGAACACGGGTTTTCAAAAGATAAATGCCTTTCAAAACATCACGGTTACACAACTATTTAAAGAGCTTTCGCTACAAATGTGATTTTGAAATTAATAACGTTTTAAAGTAAATACAATTTGATAGTGACACTAGTTTTAAAATCGTCGTTTAGCTCATACAATAGGCTAAATAAAGATTGGGCTTTTCAAACGAAATCATGTTTTTGAAAAGCACTTCAATGTGACACCACCAGATTCAACCATAACGTCTAGGCCGTGTTTTGGGTGTTACAAGTTGGTAAAAGTCAAAATAAGTGAACCTCGATGCCACACGACTGTACCTGCGCTCGTATAAATAGACCACGTGACTAAACATGGGTACGTGATCGACGAAGCTAGCCATGAGCGATTTCATGGGCTGGGCTGTATTGGGCCGAGTTGGGCCCCCATGGACATCTGAGCCCTACACAAGTAAACCACACAGGCGTGAGGAAATTATTGGGCCAACCGTGTGGACCATTTTGAGCCATGTGGGCTACACGGGTGTGTGGGCCCATATTAGGCCGCTATATTGGCTGTAGACCTGCTGTAGGGTCGGTAAGCGTACCTAGACCCCTAATTGACTAAATAACTATTATGCCCCTATGTGATGTATATATATGTTCATGTATGACTATATTTTAGCATGCTGTTTTTAACTGTATTGAGTATATGTATAATATTACGATATGACATGACATGTTTGCATGATGCATTGCATGGGGATGGGTTTAATATGAATGGAGGAAGTGTACTATACTGGCAGCTCTACTCCAAACCATTGATTGCTCTAAGCCTATTATATTGGCAGCTCTGTTGCAACTACTGTTTAGTGGCACAACCGGTGTTAACTTGTAAGTGTAGGGATGGGTGGGTAATTTGTTCCTCACAGGAGTATAGGGTCAGATAGAAGATGGTGTGTAGCGGATGGTTGGGTAGGACATGCATTATGAGACTGTCACTATTACTAATACTGTAATAGGCTAAGGCCCTTCTGATTACTAATAATGTGTTGGGCTATGGCCCAAATTGATACTGCTACTGTGAAAGGCTTAGGCCCAGTCTATTATTGATTGCATATTGGATATATGTTGCATAGGGATTACACACTAAGTTTTTGTAAACCACCACTTCTGTTTTACTGTATAGGTAATCCCTAGATATAGAGATGGATCGGTGCAGCGGAGGACTCAGCGGTGGCCACATGACTTAACTTGTTCTGTTTTAGTACTTAACTAAAATTTGTAATTTTTATTTTAGGGTATTTTCTGTAATAAGGGCCTCTTTGGTTTATATTTAATTTGGGGTTTATTTTATTAATGCTTGATTTATAACTGTTAGAGTAGAGGTAATCGACTTTCCTAAAGAATCGAGCTTTTAAACAAGTTACACACAAATACGCAAATCATTTTAACAAGCTTCTACAACTAGTGACATTTAGAGTTGTTTTAACAAGCTATGGATTGGGCTTTTAAAGTTGAAATATTTAAATGACTGCTTTCAAAGGATTTGAATTGTTTTGAAATGCTTTGTTGAACGTGTGGTACACTGAGTCTTCGGCGTCAATTTTATAAGTCTTCTTGAAACCGTTGTCTATTTTAAATTGAAATGCTATAAATAGAAAATAATGAGACTACTGTAGGTAGTAGACTATACTGAAACACTCTAGTTAGAGTAAATTGGAAACTGTAGGAAACTGAAAACTGTAGCAAGACTGCGATCTACGAAAACAAACTCTGAATTACTGTTTTCTATAAGACATCAGCTAATAATTACTGGAATTGTAAACTAATGCATAAAAATGACAATATAGATTAACGCAAAAAGAGAATAAGCACGAGAGGTACTCGCAGACGGGGTACAAGGGGCCGTGGTAGAGGCCATAGAGGTGCTCAAGCTGGGTCCTCGTCGTCGGGCCATGTACCTAATTTAGAGACAAGTGAGACACCAGCTTCACCTATGACTGAAATAGGTTGCATGACCAAGTGGCTGGGGTTGACGCACTGTCCTAAGCCATGTTAAGGATATTGGAAAGGGTCGCTAGGGCCAATATTGGAGTTGGAGGCCGTGGGTCAGTTACGGGATGACTCCGGTCTAATGGAGCTGAGATTTTTAGTGGTATTGCTAGAGTTTCCCCCAACGTGGCTAAACAATTGATAGAGGCCACAGAGAGGATAATGGACGACCTGGACTGCACCCCCGAGCAAAAATTAAAGGTTGTTGTATCCCTGCTACAAGATGAGGCATATCAGTGGTGGCTTACTATTAAAGAGGGCACTCAGCTCGATAGATTGACTTGGGAGTTCTTCAAATCTGCCTTTCAGGGAAAGTATGTGGGTGTGAGTTACGTAGATGCCTGGAGAAGAGATTTTCTAAATTTAACCCAGGGGGACAGATCAGTGGGCAAGTATGAGGCCGAGTTCTTAAGACTGAGCCGCTATGTGAAAGGTATAGTGGCTACTGAGTACGAGCGATGTGTTTGCTTCAAGGATGGCCTTAGAGATAGTCTAAGGGTTCTGATAGCTCCACAGAGGGAGTAAGACTTCACTACACTGGTAGATAAGGCAAAGATCGCCGAGGAAGTGAAGCGCATTGAGCCCCAAAATAAGGAAAAAGGTAGGAATAAGAGGGATTCGAAGCCCTCAAGTTCCACTCAGAAGCCTAAGAAAAAGGCCAAAGTAGATGGTCCTATCAGAGTTGGGGCCCCTATTGCTACTACTAGATAGCAGCCATGTAAAAACTATGGTAGACGTCATTAGGGTGAGTGCTGGAAAAGGATTGGGGCTTGTTTGAGGTGTAGTTCACTAGAGCACCGTATCAGAGAATGTCCACGGAGGCCCGATCAGATGCAAGCTCCTAGTTTGGGTACTGCACAACCGCAGAGAGTTGTTCAGCAGCCACTGAGGGGTCACAGTCAGGCTCGAGGTGGTAATGGGTTGGGCCGAGGGCAGAGAGACCGGGTAGAGGTGCTAATCAGATTGAGGCGAGGCAGCCGGCTCTAGTATATATTGCATGTCGCCGAGATGAGGGAGATGCTCTGGACGTCATCAGGGGTATGTTCTTAATTTTTAATGTACCTTATACAACATTGATAGATATAGGATCTACTCATTCTTATGTTGACTACTCTGTTATTGAAAACTTGGGGTTGCCAGTTGAGTATACTTCGAGTGGAATTACTGTATTAAGTCCTTTTGGGCAGTCCGTCTAGGTAAATAAACAGTGTAGAGATGTGCCTTTAGAGGTACAAAGAGTTATTTTTCTGGCTGATCTAATGGAACTCCCTTTTGTAGAATTCAATCTGATACTGAGCATGGACTGGCTAGTTAAACACTGAGTGAGCTTGGATTGTGCCACTAAACGAGTTGTATTAAGAACTGAGGAGGATGATGAGGTAGTTGTATAATGTGATTTTTTGCATTGAGGGCAGAAAAGATGGTTCATAAGGGATGTAAGGCGTATTTGGCCTACATAAGTGTTTTGGATTTGGGGGATTCTTCTGTTAAAGACATCAGAACAATTAAAGATTTTTCGGATGTGTTTCCTGATGAGCTACTGAGGTTACCTTTGAACCATGTAAGTTCAGTTTGGGATTGAGCTCCTCCCTCGTACAGCTCCGGTGTCCATCGCCCATTATAGAGTGGCACCTAAAGAGCTTGTGGAGCTTAAGGCTCAAATCCAAGAGTTATTGGACCATGGATTCATTCGCCCGAGTGTGTCTCCGTGGGGAGCACCAGTTCTATTCGTGAAAAAGAAAGATGGATCCATGCGAATATGCATTGACTATTGACAATTGAATAAACTGACTGTTAAGAATAAGTACCCTTTGCCGAGGATAGATGATCTGTTTGATCAGCTCGGAGGAGCTTCGATTTTCTCTAAAGTTGACCTCTGTTCTGGGTACCATCAGCTGAGAGTTAAGGAGGCTGATTAAACAAGACTGCGTTTGGGACTCACTATGGGCATTACGAGTTCTTAGTATTGCAGTTTAGACTAACGAATGCCCCAGTAGTATTTATGGATCAGATGAACTGAGTGTTTCAGCCCTATCTAGATCGGTTTGTAGTGGATTTTATTGATGACATTTTGGTGTATTCAAAGACTGAGGATGAACATGATGAACATCTTTGAGTGGTTCTGTAGATTCTAAAGGAGAAACAACTGTACTCTAAGTTTAGTAAATGCAAATTCTGGTTACGGGAAGTAACATTTCGGGCCATGTGGTATCTATTGAGGGGATTAGGTTCGATACTCATAAGGTTGAACCTGTCTTGGATTGGAAGCAGCCTAAGACTATATCAAAGATTTGCAGTTTTCTGGGATTGGCTGAGTACTATCGACAATTTGTAGAGGACTTTTTTGTAATTGTAGCACCCTTAACTAAGCTGCTACGTAAGGGTGTGCAATTTATCTTGATCAATGCGTAGCAAGAGAGCTTTGAGATGCTCAAAATTATATTGACTAAGGCCCCTGTTCTAATACAGCTAGAGTTTGGAAAGGAATTGACAATTTATAGTGATGCATCACACGTTGGCTTGGGATGTATATTGATGCAAGAGGGTAAGGTAGTTGCATATGCGTCTCGACAGCTTAAGACTCATGAGGCAAATTACCCGACACATGACTTGGGGTTGGCTGCAGTGGTATTCGTACTGAAAATTTGGAGACATTACTTGTATGGTGAGAAGTGTATCATTTACACTGATCACAAGAGTCTTAAATATCTCCTCACTTAGAAAGAGCTGAACCTAAGGCAGCATAGATGGATTGAGCTACTAAAGGACTACGGCTTTATGATTGAATACCATCCTGGTAAGGCCAATGGTGGCTGACGCACTTAGCCGTAGAGCTATGACTTATCTGAAGGCGATGTTTGCTTGCCTTAGTTTATTTGATGATGGTAGTTTGTTGGCCTTACTATAGGTTAAGCCTACTTGGATCAAGCAGATTAAGAGTAAACAGTTGGAGGATGAGTCACGGGGTCTTCGATGTCGACAGATTAAAGGTTGTAATACATCAAATTTTGGACTGAATAGTGAATGGGTACTCTGTTTCTGTGAAAGAATTTGTGTTCCAAAGGATACTGATTTGAGACAGTTTATTCTATGAGAAGAGCATGGTAGCCTTTAGGCTATGCATCCCGGTGGAAATAAGATGTATCGAGACCTTCATAAGTTGTCTTGGTGGCCAGGTCTTAAGCGAGAGGTTATTGATGTTGTAAGTAAATGTTTGACATGCCAGCAGGTAAAAGCTGAGCATCAGCTACCCTCTGGTTTACTGTAGCTAGTTAAGATTTCGCTTTGGAAAGAGTAGAGAGTGACTATGGACTTTGTTAGTGGGTATCCCTTAACGCCTACTAAGAAGGATTTAGTATGGGTCATCATGGATTGATTGACCAAGTCTGCACACTTCGTGCCCGTTCGTATTGATTATTCGCTGCAGAAGCTAGCAAAGTTGTATGTGTCTAAAATAGTGAGATTGCATGGGGTACCGATTTCGATAGTACCTGATTGAGATCCTCGTTCACATCTCAGTTTTGGTGGAACCTACATGAGGCTTTGGGTACAAGGTTGGACTTTAGTACTGTGTTCTATCCTTAGACAGATGGTCAATCTGATAGGGTGATTCAGATACTGGAGGATATGTTGAGGGGTTGTATAATAGACTTCCGAGGTAGTTGGGAGGACTATTTCCCATTGGCAGAGTTCGTATACAACAATAGTTACCAGTCTAGCATACAGATGGCACCTTACGAGGCACTATATGGCCATAGGTGTTACACTCCCTTATGTTGGACTAAGTTGGGCGAGCGATGTGTTCTGGGTCCTGAACTGGTTTTTAATACCGAGGATAAGGTCAGGTTGATTCAAGATCGACTGAAAAAGGCGTCTGATAGATAAAATTCGTATATAGATCTAAAGCGCTGAGAGATAGTGTAACACCCCAAACTTGGCCTAGAAGTTAGGCCCGAATCCAGAGTGTCACATTGAAGTGTTTTTTAAAAACCAAGTTTTCATTGAAAACCCTTCTTGTTTAAATATTTATGGAAAACCTCAGTTTACGTTTGATCAATTCCAAATGTGGTTTATTAAAAAGATTATTCCCTATTAAAGACATTTTTAATTATAAAATCTTAATTGTTGCAGAAGCTTAATTTAAAATAGAGGTTATTTTGGAAAAACTCGTTTTTACCACTAGCAATTATAAAATCACAATAAAATCCCAAATTTAAAAATAATCCAGAGTTATAAAAGCCTTATTACAACCCAATAAAAATAATTATAGATAAAATAAATGCAACTACTAAGATATTAAACAAGTTACAGTGTAGCCACCTCCGAGTCCCCTCCATCGTCGAGCCCTATTCAATAACGGTGGCCTTTGGGCCTTAGCCCATAGAGGCCTTGGTTGGGCCTGAGCCCACATCTCAACATACAATGACCTTAGACCTTAGCCAAATCACAAAAATATCAATATGATTATACAATGTCCAATTTCCCATAACCAACCCGGTACACCCACTTCCAACCCTACACTCCTGTGGGGAGATACTCAACCCACCCATCCCTATACACCCGGTGTGGCACCAGTTGTGGCACCACTTATCGTTGCAGCATAACTACTCATATTCGATGTAGCACCAGTTGCGGTACTACTTATCGGTGCAGCATAGTTGCTGAGTGGCTAAAAAGCCTGCGATGGCTATAAAGCGTTCGGTGGCTAAAAGGCCTACGGTGGATCCACAGTTGTCAAGCGACTGTGTGACCCTTATATACCCTTCCTCCAATCATAATCCCAGCCCATATGCAATATAATAACACATGAATGCAACAGATAACATGTAGCATGCATAAGTCATACTCATGGCACATAGGGGTATTTTGGTAATTTTCCAACTAAGGGTTTTTCTATAATTTTGTAGGTCAAGGTTATCTTAGTAATTTTGTCCTACAAGGGTACTTCAGTAATTTTACCCTACAGGGGTATTTCAGTAATTCTACCCTACAAGGGTATTTCAGTAATTCTACCTTACAGGGGTATTTCAGTAATTTCTTAACACCATGGGTCTAATTACGTACCTTGTCCCGTCAACAAGTCCTCGTTGGCTAAAGTGAACAGATACTATGCACCAGGTAGGATTCTAGAGAAGAGGAGGTGAGTCATTAAGACCGCTTAAGTACCAAGCTCTCCCTAAATCCAATCATAGACATGAATATACCCATTGCCACACTTTAACCTTATGACTTTTCCACAAATACACTTAATTGGTTAATTAAGTTTTATGTCAGCTTAAGCAATTATTAGGTACTAGGCCCAAAAGTCCATTACATAACCCTAATGAGCCCACATACATTTATATAGCCTATCAAGCCCAATCACAGTTATAGGCTCATCGGGCCCAATCACATCTATACTGCCCATCAAACCTAAATCTATTCCAAGCCATACAACCAAGCTCATCACTTATTACCAATCTACCAATTTTTGCTTATCTGAGCCCACGAGCCCGTCGGACCCATTTGGCCCATTTTGGCCCAGTTGGCCAAAATGTGACCCAAGTCTATGAGATCGCTCATGGGGTCTCAGATATCGTATCGATTACCCTCATACGAGTGTTCGCGCACTTGCAAGACTACCGTAGCCAAACTTTCGACTTTTTGGCATTTCGAGATTTGCCAGTCTATTGTGTGTGCAGTGTTTGTACACACCTGTTAACAAAATGCGCTACGAACTCCTTAGCCACGAACCTACAATTAATGTCACTCAACAGTTAATCATACACTTATCAAATACTACTACCAAAAGCCGAAATCATACCACTTCTCCTTACCTTGCGCGATTGAACCTAATCAAACTTTCACCGCTTGCTAGCCCCGATCGATTCCCAGATCTGCATTGTAAAACCTCTTATTATTAAAGATTGACTTAGCAGATGACTAAAATCCATCGTAGTCACCCTTACAATTCCTAATAACATTTAGCCAACCATCAAAACTAAAAATAGAGATAAACGCACTTACCAAACCCAAAGTGCACTAGGAGTAATTCGGTAGAGACTTGAAAAACAAGATTAGATCCCACAATTAAGAAGAAAGAGAGGAGATGTTGGTTTTGGTGTTTAGAAACAAAAACAAAGTTGGTGATTGCACAACAGGGGAATCAACCATATAGAAGAGGAAAGCATTCGACACAAAATAAGAAAAGAAATCGGCTAATTGGTTTAGCACTCAATCGGCCAAGGTTAAGGAACATGGAAAAGAATGATGAAGCAACGAGGAAATTGAAAGGAGAAGGTTTCGGTAAATGCAATAAAGAAAGAGAGAATTTGACAATACCCCTTAAGAACCAAAAATGAAATTCGTAATAGCCCCTAGAAGACCCAAAAACGACACTCATTTACTCCCCTAAGCTGAATTTACACTCCTCACTTTCCAAATCGGCACCAACTCTTCACACACCCTATCTCCTAATTTTCCTACAAGATATTCTCCCCTTATCACTCTATTAATCTCTTCCTTCAATTTCTCTCCTTTAGAGTTCAACTCTAATGCCACTACTTGCCGTCCATAGCGTAAAAATTAAATCCCCAAATATTACCATGCTAGCACTCGAACCTAGGATCCCCTTGCCAGCTAATGACGTCACCTCCCAACTCCCTAAGTGGCGCCATTTAGCCGCTATACCACAACCTCACTTGTGTCCTATATCTTCTCCATTTATTTAAAGGTCATAACTCCTGGTATTAGGGTTCCCTAAAGGCTGAAAAATAAAAACTTTCCTAACCCAAAATTCAAACTCAGGACTTCATAGAGATGCCTAAATACTTCATAAGCACTAGCCCAACCATTCTAACATGCAATTTATGCCGTTATCATACTCTCAAAAAGTTTAAACACACCCATGCCCGAGGCCCAATTCTTTTAGTCCCAAAATCAGGGTGCTACAGATAGAGTATTTCGTGGGGGACTTCTGTTTCTCAAGGTCTCACCATGGAAGAACATACTGAGATTTGCACACAAGGGTAAGTTGAGCCCTTGATTCATTGGGCCTTATTGCATATTGAGACGAGTGGGACCAGTTGCCTACCAGCTAGAGCTACCTCCAGAGTTGGAGCAAATTCAAGATGTTTTTCATGTCTCGATGTTGAGGTGTTACCACTCTGATCCCACACATATTTTTTTGGTTGAGGAGATCAAGGTTAGACTAAATCTGACCTTCGAGAAGGAGCCAGTACAAATATTAGACCGCGATGTTAAAGTTCTGAGAAGAAAGTCCATCCCACTGGTTAAGGGTTTTTGGTGTAATCATAGTTCTGAGGAGGCCATGTGGGAGCCTGAGGATGTGATTCGACAGCAATATCCTTATCTGTTCCATTCAGGTAAAATTTTGAGGCCGAAATTTTCTTTAAGAAGGTAGAGTTGTAACGCCCCAATAATACTTAATTTTTATTTTCGTATGTTTGAGACACAACTGACTGTCTGCTTTAGTGGTTAAGTGTTCTGGGAGTGTCTAAGGTGTCTTGGGTCCAAGCCTTAGCCTTGGAAAATTTTTGTTTTTAATTGAAATAAACCCATACCCTTAGCTAATAGGCTTATAAATACATGATGGTAAAAGATGTAAGAATAGGCCTGCTGGTCTGGTGGTTAAGAGGAGTGTTGGTGAGTAGGAGGTCTAGAGTTTAAGTACTAGCGCAAGCAGGGAATTTATTTTTACTGTTAGTCATGGGAGAGTTGTAGTTTGACCAAAATGCTGAGTGTTTAAAGAGTGTGGGAGATGTGTCACCGATTTTAAGGGGATAAGGAGGGGATAAGGAGGAGGATTTTTGATTGTAAAGGGATTTGGGATAAGTGGGATATCAGTTGAGGATTTTGGGGAGAAGAAGAAGGAATTTGAGTGTAGTGGGGGACTTGTGCCGAATTTGAAGTGTGGATTACTCATCATTTCGGTTCTAGTTTTTTGCTTGGTCTTTCTCTTTGAAAATTTTCTGGAAACATTTTCTCTCTTAGCCAAATTTTCTTCTATTGTCTGTTTTTCATTTCTTTATTATTTTCTTGCTGAATTTGTGAAGTGTGTGTTTCGGTGGACCTTTGTTCTTTCAGTTTTTCCATTTTGTTTTCATGCTAGTTATTTCTTCCTCTTTCTTTGCTGAATATTTATCCGGTTCCTTTTATTGTTTTGCATTGTGAACGAGTTTTCCCCATATTGCTTTTCTTGGCTGAACCTTTTCTGTTCTCCATCCCTCTTTTTCTTTTCTATTTTGCCAAACCTTTTCTCTTCTTGGGGACCATTTGTTTTCTCTTTCTTGGTTTTCCAATAATTATTCTGGATTGATTGTTTATCTTGCACATTGTAATTGGTAAGTGTATTTTTCTTAGAGCGATCGGGTTGATTGTTGTATAGATGCTTACTTTCTTATTTCAAATGGAATACCTTGTATGTACTTATTTGGGTAAGTGTTTTATTTGGTTAACAAGGGTTTGGTTTGTAACACCCCATACCCAGCCTAGAAGTTAGGCCCGAGTCCGGCGTGTCACATTGAAGTGTTTTTCGAAAACCATGTTTTCAATGAAACCCTTTTTATTTAAAACTTGTTGCCAACAAAAATTTGTGTTTATTTATTTTCAAAACGTGGTCAACTAAAAGTTACTTCCTTTTAAAAAACATTATTACCTTTAAAACCTTCTTCGTTACGGAAGCTTAATTTAATTAGTTGCGAAAGACATAGTGTTCGAAAACAGTTAACATTTTGGAAAATCGCAATTCACCTCTAGCAGATATAATTCAAAGTAAATAAAAACCTTAAAATAAAAATCTAGAAATTATAAAAAGGGTTTATCACAAACCAAACCCAAAATAAAGTACTTGAGAGTAAATAATCAAAACAGAAAGCATAAGCAGTGTGTGGCCTTCTCCGAGTCCCTCGTAGCTCCGATCTATCTAAGGCTGGGGATTACCTGCATAGTAAGTAAACGGGGTGAGTTTTATGAAAACTTAGTGTGTAATCCCTTACTACAAATACGAACAGTCAGTCATGTAAAAGAATTAAAAAGTTTGCCCTACCACAATTCCAGTACCAATTGGGCCTTAGTCTATTATAAAAGGCAGTACCAGATGGGCCTTAGCCCATTACAAAATCAGAGACATTATCTGAACTAGAATCAGTATCAGAATCAGAATCAGAGTTAGAGTCAGTATTAGTATCAGAATCAGAATCAGAATGTGAATGCAATGCCAACCCAGTCCAACCCTACACACCATCCATACCAGCCCTACATACCATGTGGGGAATAGCTCAACCCGCCCAGCCCTACACACCACAGTCGAGCAGAGCTGCTAATACAGATATCGTGGCAGAGCCACCAGAATCAGATAAGGTGGCAAAGCCACTTAACAGAATACATTGCACAAAGCCATCGATAACAGGTCTATAGTCGGCATAAAGCCTGTGATATTGGCACAAAGCCTTCAATAATGGCACAAAGCCCACAATAACGGCACGAAGCCCACAATATTGATACGAAGCCCATAATAACGGCACACAGCCTTCAGTAACATGATCGGTATTCAGCCATCAATCGGTCCACAATCGTCTCGGGCGACCCTTGCGACCTTATCAAATCAGTACGAATATATGGCTCTTAAGCCTTAGATGGATCCACAGTTGTCAAGTAACCATGAAATTCTAACAGATCAGATCTTCCTCCGTACAAAATTGCAACCCCTGTAACATGTCATGTATGTAGAATGTCATGCCCATATTTGAATCAAACAATCACAGTCAAGTCATTCATAGCAACAACATATATTCACAGTCAAACTAGCCCAATCATCACACAAGTTAGACATTTACCCATGAGGGAAAAATAGTCATTTTACCATCTAGGGGTAAATCGATAATCCTACCCTACAGGGGTATTTCGGTAATCCTACCCTACAGGGGTATTTTGGTAATTCTACCCTACAGGGGTATTTTTTTAATTCCACACTACGGGAGTATTTCAGTAATTTTACAAATTAGGGGTATTTTGATAATTTCGCAAATCAAAGGTATTTCTGTAATTTTGTAAATCAACGGTAAAATGGTAATTTTATAATCAAGGGGTAAAATGGTAATTTTCAAATTAGGGGTAAAATGATAATTTTACAAATTAGGGGTAAAGTGGTAATTTTACAAATTAGGGGTAAAATGGTAACTTTATAAATTAGGGGTAAAATAGTATTTTTACAAATCGGGGTAATTCAGTAATTTTACAAATCAGGGGTATTACAGTACTTTTACAAATCGAGGGTAATTCTGTAATTTTGCAAATCGGGGGTAGTCTATCATTTTACAAATCGAGGGTAATTCGATAATTGTACAAATCAGGGGTAAAATGGTAATTTTACAAATCAGGGGTAAAACGGTAATTTTACAAATTAGGGGTAAAATAGTAATTTTACAAATTATGGGTAAAATAGTACTTTTACAAATCAAGAGTATTACAGTAGTTCTACCCTATAAGGGTATTTCAGTAATTTTGTAAAGCAAGGGTATTTTAGTAATTTTGTAAACCAAGGGTATTTCAATAATTTTGTAAATCAAGGGTATTTCGATAATTTTGCAAATCAGGGGTACTTTGGTAATTTCGCAAATCAAAGGTATATTGGAAATTTTGCCCTACAGGGGTATTTCAGTAATTCTGCTCTAGAGGGGTATTTCAATAATCCTACCCTATAGGTGTATTTCAGTAAATCTACCGTACAGGGGTATTTTAGTAATTCTACTCTACAGGGATATTTTAGTAATTCTACCCTATAGGGGTATGAGATTCACATAATCTAGTCCAATATTTACTGCACAATCATACAATTTATCTGATTGGGCCCACGAGCCCACATGGCCCATTTCGGCCCGAAACAACCGTCCTATAGCTAAAGTAGTGAGAAATACACACCTGATAGGAATCTGAAGTTAATCCATGCTCTGAACGCTGCTATGCCCAAAAGCCAACAATAATCGCACCCTTGACTCCCCAAGGGGTGTCGATCAACTACAGTCACCACCATCGTGACCCAACGGCATACAGATCAACGAATGATCCATCTCCTAACCCAAACGAACACGCCACAACGTGAAAGGGATAAGCCAAGAAAGGTATGCTTACTCTCCTCATGGTTTGCTCTATTTAAAACCAGCTCCTCACCTATTCTCATGATAGTTTCCTGATGTGGGATTCCCATCAATCGCCCAAAAACTAAAGCATTAGCAAAATAATCAACCTTTGCGTGCCAAGGGATTCAAACCAAAGTCCTCTCGATAGCCATGCCACGCCACCACCACTGGGACACAAGCTTCTTTGTGTCATAAGTCCAACACATTTAACTTTAAAGCCCACCTACTCATTTCCAGATTTATTTAAAAGAAAAACCAAAATAAATTGCAAGAGCCAAGACTTGAACCTTAGAGCCCTTGCTTCCTTGTCCCTTAAGTGGCGCTACTTTGCCACTACACCCCACTCCTTTTTGTGTCTTATTTTACCCTAATTTATTTATGAGTCATACCACTTGAGACCAGGGTTCCACTAAGGCTAAAAATCAAAATTTTTCCTATGGCCTAACTTGAACCCGAGACTTCATAGTACCTTCCAAACACTCCAAAATCACACATTTGAATTATTTAAACTGCCTTTTAACCGATCCAAAACTCAAGGCCCAATACTTCTTGGCCCAAAATCTAGGGCGTTACAATTCTACACCCCTTAAAGAAATTTTGCCGTCAAAATTTCCCACCATCCATTAGTCGTACTACCCAAGTCACACCACTACACTTCTGCTGCGTACTCTAATACATCCAATATACCCGTCTATCAGAGCAGATAGATTACAATTTTCATATCCAAAACATCACATCCAAACAATTCCAAACACGCAGAATAAATACCAAACCTAAATACAGTTCAATATTTAAAGCATTGAAATTTCTAAACAGAAAAAAGTATTTAGAAAACTTACGGATTCGGTGCCGGAGACTCAGTATGCCACACTCTCAGAAAAACATTAAGAAAATGGTTTAAATATTTCAATTATATGAAATAGCCCTTCCAAAAACCTAAAAAATTTAAACCCAAACCATAGCTGAGTTTTGCAACTTGACTCTGATACCACTAAATGTAACACCCCATACCCAGCCTAGAAGTTAGGCCCTAGTCCGGCGTGTCATATTGAAGTGTTTTTCGAAAACCATGTTTTCAATGAAACCCTTCTTATTTAAAACTTGTTGCCAACTAAAACTTGTGTTTGTTTATTTTCAAAACGTGGTCAACTAAAAGTTACTCCCTTTTAAAAAACATTATTTCCTTTAAAACCTTCTTTGTTGCGGAAGCTTAATTTAATTAGTTGTGGAAGACGTAGTGTTCGAAAACAGTTAACATTTTGGAAAACCACAATTCACCTCTAGCAAATATAATTCAAAGTAAATAAAAACCTTAAAATAAAAATCTAGAAATTATAAAAAGGGTTTATTGCAAACCAAACCCAAAATAAAGTACTTGAGAGTAAATAATCAAAGCAGAAAGCATAAGTAGTGTGTGACCTTCTCCGAGTCCCTCGCAGCTCCGATCCGTCTAAGGCTGGGGATTACCTGCATAGTTAGTAAACGGGGTGAGTTTTATTGAAACTCAGTGTGCAATCCCCTACTACAAATAAGAACAGTCAGTCATGTAAAAGAATTAAAAAGTTTGCCCTACCATAGTTCTAGTATCAATTGGGCCTTAGCCCATTATAAAAGGCAGTACCAGATGGGCCTTAGCCCATTACAAAATCAGAGATATTATCTGAACCAGAATCAGTATCAGAATCAGAATTAAAATTAGAGTTAGAGTCAGTATCAGAATCAGAATCAGAATCCGAATATGAATGCAATGCCAACCCAGTCCAGCCCTACACACTATGTGCAAAATAGGTCAACCCACCCAGCCCTACACACCACAGTCGTAGCAGAGCTGCTAATACAGATATCGTGGCAAAGCCACCAGAATCAGATAAAATGGCAAAGCCACTTAACAGAATATATGGCACAAAGCCATTGATAACGGGTCTATAATCGGCACAAAGCCTGTCATATTGGCGCAAAGCCTTCGGTAATGGCACAAAGCCCACAATAACGGTACGAAGCCCACAATATTGATACAAAGCCCACAATAACGACACACAGCCTTCGGTAACATGATTGGCACTCAGCCATCGATAGGTCCACAGTCGTCTCAGGCGACCTGTGCGACCTTATCAAATCAGTACGAATATACGGCTCTTAAGCCTTCGGTGGATCCACAGTCGTCAAGCAACCATGCGATCCCAATAGATCAGATCTTCCTCCGTACAAAATCCCAACCCATACAACATGTCATGTATGCAGAATGTCATGCCCATATTTGAATCAAACAATCACAATCAAGTCATTCATAGCACCTACATATATTCACAGTCAAACTAGCCCAATCATCATAGAAGTTAGTCATTTACCCACGAGGGCAAAATAGTCATTTTACCCTCTAGGGGTAAATCTGTAATCCTACCCTAGAGGGGTATTTTGGTAATCCTATCCTACAGGGGTATTTTGGTAATTCTACCCTACAGGGGTATTTCAGTAATTCCACACTACGGGGGTATTTCAGTAATTTTACAAATTAGGGGTATTTTGATAATTTCGCAAATCAAAGGTATTTCTGTAATTTTGTAAATCGAGGGTAAAATGGTAATTTTACAATCTAGGGGTAAAATGGTAATTTTTCAAATTACGGGTAAAATGATAATTTTACAAATTAGGGGTAAATTGGTAATTTTACAAATTAGGGGTGAAATGGTAACTTTACAAATTAGGGGTAAAATAGTATTTTTACAAATCAGGGGTAATTTAGTAATTTTACAAATCAGGGGTATTACAGTACTTTTACAAATCGGGGGTAATTCTATAATTTTACAAATCGGGGGTATTAGAGTAATTTTACAAATCAAGGGTAATTCGATAATTTTGCAAATCGAGGGTATTTTTGTAATTTTACAAATCGAGGGTAATTCGGTAATTGTACAAATCAGGGGTAAAACGATAATTTTACAAATTAGGGGTAAAACGGTAATTTTACAAATCAAGGGTAAAACGGTAATTTTACAAATTAGGGGTAAAATAGTACTTTTACAAATCGGTGGTATTATAGTAGTTCTAGCCTATAAGGGTATTTCAGTAATTTTGTAAAGCAAGGGTATTTTAGTAATTTTGTAAACCAAGGGTATTTCAGTAATTTTATAAATCAAGGGTATTTCGATAATTTTGCAAATCAGGGGTACTTTGGTAATTTCAGAAATCAAAGGTATATTGGTAATTTTGCCCTATAGGGGTATTTCAGTAATTCTGCCCTATAGGGGTATTTCAATAATCCTACCCTATAGGGATATTTCAGTAATTCTACCCTACAAGGGAATTTCAGTAATTCTACCTTACAGGGATATTTCAGTAATTCTACCCTATAGGGGTATGAGATTCACATAATCTAGTCTAATATTTACTACACAATCATACAATTTATCTGATTGGGCCCACAGGCCCACATGGCCCATTTCGACCCGAAACAGCCGTCCTGCAGCTAGAGTAGTGAGAAATACACACCTGATAGGTATCTGAAGTTAATCCACGCTTTGAACGCTGCTATGCCCAGAAGCCAACAATAATCGCACCTTTGACTCCCTAAGGGGTGTCGATCAACTACAGTCACCACCATCGTGACCTAATGGCATACAGATCAACGAATGCTCCATCGCCTAACCCAAACGAACATGCCACAACGTGAAAGGGATAAGCCAAGAAAGGTATGCTTACTCTCCTCATGGTTTGCTTTATTTAAAACTAGCTCTTCACCTATTCTCATGATAGCTTCCCGCTGTGGGATTCCTATCAATCCCCCAAAAACTAAAGCGTTAGCAAAATAATCATCCTTTGCGTGCCAAGGGATTCGAACCAAAGTACTCTCGATAGCCATGCCACGCCACCACCACTGGGACACAAGCTCCTTTGTGTCATAAGTCCAACACATTAAACTTTAAAGCCCACTTACTCGCTTCCAGATTTATTTAAAAGAAAAACCCAAAATAAATTGCAAGAGCCAAGATTGGAACCTTGGAGCCCTTGCTTCCTTGTCCCCTAAGTGGCGCTACTTTGCTACTACACCCCACTCCTTTTTGTGTCTTATTTTACCCTAATTTATTTATGAGTCATACCACTTGAGACCAGAGTTCCACTAAGGCTAAAAATCAAAAATTTTCCTATGGCCTAACTTGAACCCGAGACTTCATAGTACCCTCCAAACACTCCAAAATCACACATTTGAATTATTTAAACCGCCTTTTAACTGATCCAAAACTCAAGGCTCGATACTTCTAGGCCCAAAATTTAGGGTGTTACACGGTTGGATTCTAGGAACTCGTGACCTTTTGGGTTTGACTGTTTAAGTAGGCAGGCTTCTGTTGTTTAGTTAATGTAAGTAGATGACGGTGTATTATTTAAGCACTTCGAGTAGGGTTGTTAGGTTTGTTGGACATGCGGCTAACCAATTGTTTACGATGGAATTTAGGTTTGGAGGGCTTAAGGATTGAGTGCGCTGTTTCGTAACCAGGTGTGTATAAACACAACTTTGATTATAGAAATTGGTAAAAGCCAGAATAAGTGAACGTTGACGCCACATGGGCGTGCCCGCGCTTGTAACGCCTCAAATTTTAAGGTTTCGGGATTTTTTCTTGAATTGAATTTTGCATGCTTGGGTTGTTAAATTGATGTTTTGAGTGTGTCTAGGGGGCCTTTGGAAGGCTTAGGTTTAGGCCTAACCCTTGACAAAAATTTTAATTTTAGCCTTAAGTGAATCTGGACATTGGTAGGTAGGACTTATAAATTAATGGTGTGATTTCTTAACATAGAAAGCCTTGTGGTGGAGTGGCAAGAGGCGCCACTTGTGGGGTTTGGTGTGGCGTGATTTAGCAGGTGGGAGAGCTGAGGTTCAAGTCCCTTTGCACACAAGATGTACCTATTTTGCTAGTTGGAATCAGCAATTGATGGTATTGAAGGTAAACTCTTCAGGTTGGTGGAAAGATAAGGATGACATGATCTTGAAGGTTTGAGCTAATATTTGGATTAAAAATTAGAGTAAATCAAGGAGAAAATTTAGGGATTTGGGTGTGAGGTAAGAGTTGGTCAAATGAGGGACTTTGAGGTTGCAAATTCAGCTAAGGACTTTTGGGAGTTGCATTTTCAGCATTTGAGGTAAGTAGGTGCTGATTTCCACCCTAGGCTATTTTGGGTTTTGCTCTTTTGTGTTTTGGTTGTTGGGACCATTTGGGTATTTCGTGTGGGCACATTCTTTTCTCAACCCTTCATATTTTACTTTTTATTTTATTCTCTTACTTTTCATTTTACCAAACCATTGCCGGGCCTGGATCTCTCATTTTCTCTTCTTTTTGTCATTTCCGATTGTATATCTTCTTCTTCTCCTTTCAAAACCTTTTTTTCGTTCTCTATTTTTACTATCTTTGAATCAATTCCTCTGCCTATCTAGTGAAACCGAACACTACTCTTCAGTCTTCAAACATTTTTCTTGAACCGAATATCACCCTAGTTCAGTAAATGAACCCCTAAACCAATTACCCATTTTTCAATTGGCTACTTCTCTTGTTTTGCCTTCATAGCCGAGTAGTTACATCTTTTCTTCCTCTTTGTATTCGATTAGATCTGCAAGAGTACTAAGTTGGGGCTAGTAGCATGTTATCAAAGAATTGATCAAGGTAAGTGTATTTTGCTCTCTTCTCGGATGGTCTTATAAAAGCCGAATCCTCTATAGGGTAATCGGCCTTTAATCCCTTCTCTAGGGATCGATTTGAATTCTTTATTCGTGACTACTCCGGCTCTTTAGGTGTGCAAGGAAATTGAAATCGGGGTGGACAGTTGTTATTGTAGGATCGATCTAGGCTTTACGATTGGGTTGCTTGTAATGCCTTAATTTTCAGGATTTTTCATTTTGATGTTAACTTAAAATTTTGTTTGTTTGGTTGTGCTAAAATAGGTTTGAGTATGTTAGTGGGCCTTTAGAAGGCCCAAACCTAAGTTAAAACTTGGTAGAATTTTTAAATTTTAGACTTAAAGAGAAGGGGTCTTGAATATGTGGGCTTTTAAGAAAAAGTGAGTAATTTAAGACACAAGTAAGCCTTTGGTAAAGTGGCAAGGTGGTGCCACTTAAAGCTTAGGGAAGTGGCGTGTGGAAACTATGCAAGGGCCAAGGTTCAAGTCTCATGGTAAGCAGTGTGGTATTTTATTTTTACTGCATGAGCAAGGGATGTGATGGACTTCAAGTGAAACTCTGTTGGGAAGAGTTTGAGATGCTCATGAGATTGAGTCAGAGAGAATAAGGAGGAGAAAATCTAGGAATTTGATTGGGACCTAGTGGTGGTCGATTGTAGGGGTCTTGGAAGAGCAAATTCGGCACTTGGAGAGTTGAAGGTGCACATTCGGCTAGGGCTTTAGGGGTTTGCACTTTCGGCAATTAGGATGGTGTGCCGACTTCTTGTGTTATTTTTGGGCATTTGGTTGTTGGTTGTTTCTCCAGTGCCGAATAGGTTTAGGCTATTAAAGAACACCTTCAATTCTTTTTCTTCCTCTTCTTCTTTACTCATAGGTTCTAAAAGCCGAAAACGTAACCCATACATTCTTTTTTTTTTGCCGAATTGTGCAAGTAAGTCAAACCACTCTTATTTCTTCTTCTCTTCCCTTCTAAAAGCTGAATCTACTTCTTCTTATTGTTTCCTTCTTGTCGACTTCTTTTTGATTGAACCCTCCCCCTCTTTTCTCTAAAGACCGAACTTTCCAAGTCCCTTATGTGACAGCCCTAATTTGACCCTAGTCGGATTGTGGTTTCAGAACCACGAAATCGAGTCAGAAAAGTACATGAATGCTATATCTTGTGTTTAATATATGTGAAATTGCATGTGTGTTAAATTAATATGAGAATTTGATTATTGATATGTGCATTTCATTGATTTGGACCTGTTTGTGAAGTTTGGAAAATAAAAGGGTCAAATGTCTTGATGGCCGAATGTGGAGCCTTGAAATTTTAAGGTGTTGCATGGTTATTAAACCATATATTAGTGTGTACGGTAGTGGGAGTTTAATGATATTATTATATCCATTTTATATTATAAATTCATGATAGTTAAAATGCTTGTTAATTAATAAACTATATTAAAATGGGTGAGTGGAGATAAAAATAATGTTTTTATATTTATTCTTCATTCATGCCGAAACCATAAAGAAAAAGAGAAGAAAGGAAGCCAAGGTTTTTGGATTTAAACTTTGCTTAAATTCAAGGTATGTGTTCTTGAATTTTTCTTAGTAGTTATGAAAATTTAGGTTAATGACGAGTCCTTAGCTTAGCCCATGTATTAAATTTTTAAATCTTTACTTTGATAAGCTTTCGGTCATGTTTGGGAATGGGAATTCGGTTGAAGTTTTGATGATTTTAGATGGGAAATGGTTGTATATGTGATTGAGCTTGAAAAACTTGGTTTTTGTGTTTGAAATTGAGTGTTTACTTTCGATTTTTATGAAATTCATGAAGGATTGGTGTTTATGTTAAATATTAAGGAAAAAGGGTAGTATGAAGGCATTTGTTTGAAAAGGAATTTTATAACCGGCCATGAAAGAATTGTATGAAAGGTTGATGCTTTGATGAATTAATTTGGTCATAGTTGATATGTGAGTTTTTAGTTTATTTCAAATTGGATAAGAAATGATTTTAGAAATTCGATGGTATTCGGCCATTTTGGATAATTCATGAAACCTCAAGTAAATTAGTTTTAGATGTTGTTAAATGTTGAGATTATTTAGGTATATTACCAAATGTGATTTTAGTTGATGATTTGGTTATAAATGCTAACTTTGTTCTATATTAGTCGAATATGCCGTGGATGATTATGAATTGAGTTTAATAGTTTTGGTAATTGTATATGTGTTTGCCGAATCTAGAACTAAGGAAGTGATTAATAAACATTCGGCTTTGGACTTTTAGGTGTTGTTAAATGTTTTGAATTATATATTGTTATAATTGGAATTTTTTTTTAAAGGTTTGTTAAATTATTTTGATCATGGCCGAATGAGTTAAATAAAGTATGTATAATTTAGTTGTAAGATTTAAGGTAGATATAAATCTACCATTTACCGAATGTGATTATGAATTAGTAAATTATTAGAGGTACTAAGTGCTAGTATCAAATGTGTTCTGGATATTTTTTTTGGGTGTAAAGTGTCGAATGTAAGCTTAAGTTATTGAGATGCCTGTGAATGAGTGGTAATTGTATATATATATATATTTGGTTGTGCATAGATTGGTTAAATAACAATAACCTTGTGATTTTAGTAATGGATTATTGAATGGTAAACTTTGTTTAATTTAGCTCAAGAACCAAGGACACCAAATTCGGATAGGGGGAAAGCTTAAGTGCTCGAATAGCTGTTTTCAATCATTCAACAACTTTTAAGGTAAGTTTTAAGTATTTGAATTAATTTACTTTATAGAACTAATGTGATTTTGTACCTAAGATGAAATGAGATGACAAGATGTGATATCTAGCTTAAGACCGAATGGCACATAGAGGCTTTAAGTATGAATTGTATTATGTTTTTGGAATGAATGTGTAAATACATATATTTATATGTGTTGAGGACAAGTATGTGATAGAATGAAATGTGAGTAATTCATGTATATGTGATGTGATTCGATGATATTAGGAAATGAAGTCAAAGTATGAGAGATGTGCATAAAACTCGATTGTATTTAATTATGTAAAGTCGAATGTGAAGTGTATTGTACATAATGTGGTCGAATGGTTTTTATGAAATGAAATTTAAGTGTGTGATATGTGCATATGAGCCTGATGTGTTTACTTATATCAAGCCGAATGTATAGTAAATGGTAATATATCTGGGCTTAAAGTCCCGCAGGCTTCGTGCTAGTAATATATCCGGGCTTAAAGTCCCGCAGGCTTCGTGCTGGTAATATATCCGGGCTAAAAGTCCCGCAGGCTTCGTGCTAGTAATATATCCGGGCTAAAAGTCCCGCAGGCTTCGTGCTGGTAATATATCCGGGCTTAAAGTCCTGAAGGCTTCGTGCTGGTAATATATCCGGGCTTAAAGTCCCGCAGGCTTCGTGCTGGTAATATATCCAGGCTTAAAGTCCCGCAGGCTTCATGCTGGTAATATATCCGGGCTAAAAGTCCCGCCGGTGATTTGAGTAAAGTTTAAGATTTTGAGAATTCGCAATTAGACCCCAAATTGAATATGTTCAATACATTAAGTTGGCTAGGTATGTATCATGTACTCGTATGAGAATTTAATTTGGATTGAATTATAAGTATCAAGGTGATGTATATGTGAATGAGTGCTATGTCTACAAATGTGATGGTGATACATTCGGCCAATGTATAATGCTATATGAAAGTATGTGATTTAATTATATGTTATGAGTTTTAGTTCAAGTGAAAATATATGCTAAATTTGCCTTATGTATATGTGTATATTTGGCTAAATGCTTAAGTATCTTAAAATGAGTTTTTGAGAATTAGAATGATCAGTTGATGATAAGTTTAATTGTTTGTATTGCTTAAAACTTACTAAGCTTATGAAAGCTTACTCTGTTGTTTTGTTTCTCTGTTTTATAGATTGCTGATTTTTGGCCACCGACTCGGAGATCGTCAACAACTCGTCACACTATCTATCGTTTTGGTACTATTATATTTTGGAGTTGATATGGCATGTATAAAGTAGACTGTTGTGAACGATATTTTGTATTTGTAAATATTTCAGCCATACAATTATGGCAGATATCTTGAATATCACTATAAGTTCTAGCTTTCGATCTTTGATTGTGTTGAATGTACTTATGAATGTTAATGAATCTATGTCTATGTGAATGTGTTAGTGAAATGTTTAGCTCCGTAATACCTCTTAGCCCAATCCGGCAATCGGATACGGGTTAGGGGTGTTACACCTTATCCCTTTTCGACCACTTCTTAGTTATCACAACTTCTTCTTCTTCTGTTATCTTTTTCCAAAGCCGAATCTCAACCTTGTCTCTAGTTATTTCTTCTCAAACCCAAAACACCTAACCTTCTAACCGATTTCTTCTTGGCCGACTACTTCAAAAGCTGAAATCCTGAAGCACGTATTATGTCCTTGTGTCGTTCTGTGTAAGGAGCCGAAACCTTCATATCCGTAGTAATCCGGGAACTGAACCTTTAAATTTGATGGATCCATTCTCTTGGTAAGTAATCGAAACTCCTTTCCATACGTTATCTTAGGATCTAAGAAAAGCCAAAAACCCCTAAACCCCTTAGGGAGGCTGTCGTTTTGGACTAAGGGCTTTACTAGCCTCTTTCTTTCGATTCTTTATGTTTAGTGTGAATAGGAGACGATTTAACAAGGAGCGTTGGAGTCTAGGACCATTGGAGCGACTAGATCTAGATCTAGTCATTAGTTTCGGCTAAGGTAAGTATTCAAGGGCCTTAAAGGATGTTGGCCGAATATGGTGAGTAGTTGTTACATTGGTTATCATTGATTTGTAAGCTAAATATCATAGTGGACGATTGTAGGATAGTTGCGTAGGATATCCCGTCAACGTATATCACAAATCAGGTATGTAAATGAACACCCACTAGTAGACTAAATCGGCAAAAGCTGAAAAGCCGAAATACTAAAATTTTGGCATTTTGTGGGCTTACGAGTGTGCGAGCGCTCGTGGGTTGGTTAACTCGATAAAATCTGCAATCACAAACGGTAAGGTTGATGTGTGCGCGATTTTGTGCGCCTTGGTGAATTTGGGCCTCGAGGGGCTGAATTTGGGCCCAATGGGCTTATGGGCCTATATGGGTGAAAACAAGTGGTAAGTGGGTTATAGTAATCTGTATGCTAAGACTCTAAAACAAATGTAAAATTTGGGCTTTGTGGGCCAAAATAGTTAATGGACACCGTAGGGCGCATTTGGGGTTTTAGGGCCCAATAACTCCAAGCTGCTAAAATGGGCTAGATGAGTTACTTAGATGAAAATTGGACTGTTAACAACTGTAATAAGCATGAAACCCTAACAATTGGTATATTTACTAAAATACCCCTTAAGGGTGGAAAATTACTGTTTTACCCTTAGGTGCTAAATGACCATTATACCCCTAGGGTTAAATTGACTGAAATGCATGTTATATTTTATCTATTCACTGTATGCCATAACATGTTATACTACTGCATGGGATTGGGTTTTTGATGGAGAAAGTGCTAAGTGGCAATGCCACGTTTACTGATAGGGGCTTTGCCTCGTTTTACTGTTAGTGGCTTGGCCACATTATTTGATTCAGCA
Source organism: Gossypium stocksii (assembly GCA_020496765.1). Classification (NCBI taxonomy): domain Eukaryota; kingdom Viridiplantae; phylum Streptophyta; class Magnoliopsida; order Malvales; family Malvaceae; genus Gossypium; species Gossypium stocksii. The sequence goes on from CM035623.1 coordinate 42,666,733, forward strand.
GCTATGCTGCGACTGTGGTGTGTAGGGCTGGGTGGGTTGAGTTATTCCCCACATGGTGTGTAGGGCTGGTACGGATGGTGTGTAGGGCTGGATTTGGGCTGGGCTTTGCATACATGCAAAATTTTTGTTCTGTTACTGTAATGGGTCTAAGGGCCGTACTGAATTCTGAATAGGGCTAAGGCCCAGTTAACACTATTTACTGAATTGGGCTATGGCCCAGTTAATACTGTACTGGATTGGGCTTAGCCTCAGTAAAGCTTGAACTGATTTGGGCTCTAGTTGGGTTTACTTTACACACTGAGTTTTCCAAACTCACCCATTTCCTTTCATCTCTGCAGGTGAGCCCTAAAAAAGTGGACTTGGAGCTAGAGGGATTCAGAGTGGCCACTAGATTACACATGGTTGATTTCTATTAAGTAATTTGTTTTCAGTATTTTATTTAAATTATTTTCATTTCAGTTTTTGGGTTGTAATAAGGCCGCTCCTAAGAATTTTCATTTTTGGTTTTTTCTCTTTATTTATAAGTATCTTAAATTGGCTAGACTAAGGCTGCGCGGGTTTTATTTGAAATTAATCAACATTTTCAAAATATAACACACATATCAAATGGATGACTTAATGACAAACAAGACTTAAAACCTAAATAAACTCTAAACTGGTAGTGGATCGGACTTCCACCAACTAAACCTGGATTTCTTTACAAACTTTGAATAACGGGTCCGCAAGCTCACCCTAATCATGTTAACCAAAGAATGTGTTCCAACCCATCGTTGATGTGACACTCTAGATTTGGCCATAATGTCTGGGCCGAGTTTGGGGTGTTACATTTAATGGTATCAGAACCCGATTGCAATAACTCGGTTGTGGATCGGGTCCAAAAGGTTTCATAAAATTTTAAAACTAAGGCCAAGAAGGGTATTTTGAAAATAGTTTTGGGAAATTTTTAAGGAATTCAAACTTATTTTGGCCCAACATACTTCTTACGTTTCACTTTAAAAACAAAGTTTAAGTTTAAGTTTCACTGAATCCCCCGCACCAAGTCTGTAAGTACTTCTTTTTCGATACTGTACTGAAATACCACTGTAGATAGTACTGAGACCCTACTAAGATACTGTAGTTAGGGCAATACTAAAACTGTAGAGACTGAGACAATAGGGAAACTAAAACCCTAGAAGACTAAGACTGTAGCTAGGCTATGATCCTGCGAAAACAAACTCTGAAATACTATCTGTGCATAAGACATTTGTAAGAAACACTAAAATATTAAACTAATTTCATAAAATTCATAATTAGATAAGTTGATATGAGTACGAAGGCAGCTCGTGGACGAGGCCGTGGACGTGGCTGTGGTAGTGTGCAAGCTGGGTCTTCATCTTTAGGACATATGCCAGCTGAGGAGGCACGAGCACCGCCAGCGATTGGGACTGGATCATATGATCGAGCTGCAGGGGACGACGCTTTGTCCCAAGCGATGCTAAGGGTTCGGTTGCTAGAGCAAGTACTGGGACTGTGAATAGGGGATCCATTTCTGAGTGACTCCCGGCTAATAGAGCGAAGGTTTTCAGTGGCATATCTGGAGTAGCCCCAAATGTGGCTGAGTACTAGCTGGAGGCCACTGAGCGGATCATGGATGATCTGGATTGCTCAGTGGAGCAGAAACTGAAGAGAGCGGTGTCTCTACTGCGAGACGAGCGTATCAGTGGTGGATCACTGTGAGAGATAGTACCCCAGCTGAGCAGGTAACTTGGGAGCTGTTTAAGACTGCCTTCAAAGGGAAGTACGTCGAGGCGAGCAATGTGGACGCCCGAAGGAAGGAATTTCTGAACCTGACCCAGGGTAACAAGTCTGTTGCTAAATATAAGGCTGAGTTTCTAAGATTGAGCTGGTATGCCAGCAGAATAGTTGCTACTAAGTATGAACGTAGTGTACGATTTGAGGATGGCCTCAGGGATGAGCTTAGGGTGTTGACCGCTCCGCAGAGGGAGCGTGATTTTGCTGCATTGGTGGAAAAGGCTAAGATAGCCGAGGAGGTGAAGTGAACTGAATGACAGAATCGTAAGAAGGATCAAAATCAATTCTGGAGGGACTCTGGACCCTCGGGTGCTGCAAACAGGAATGTCAAAAGAGCTAGGGTGGATGAACTGGTCTGAGTAGTTCCGGTGAATAGAGTTAGACCGCAAGCTTGTGGGGACTGTGGTAGAGTATATTTGGGAGAGTGCTGGAAGCATACTGGGGCTTGTTTTCAATACGGATCTAAGGAGCACAGAGTTAAGGACTATCCTTAGAGGCTAGCTTAGACGCAAGTTACTGAACAGAGGGTTGCTCAACCAGTGCAAGGTGGACCACAACCACCGAGAGGCCATGGTCAAGGTAGGGGCGGCAACGGAAATGGTCGTGGACGTGGAGCACCTGGCAGGGGTGCTAGAAATGCTGAGGCTCGTCAGCCAGTATTGGTGTATACTGCTCGTCGTCGAGAGGAGGGTGATGCACCTAACGTCATAACTGGTACGTTTTTGGTCTCTAGCATGCCATACACTGCCTTGATAGATGTTGGTTCTACCCATTCATATGTTGCATGTGATATATCTGGGTCGTTAGGTGTGTACTCTTAAGAAACTGTGAGTGGGGTAACTGTGATAAATCTACTGGGTCACTCGGTTAGGGTAGACAAGCTCTATAGAAATGTGCCTTCAGAGACTCAAGGTAGGATTTTCTCTGGGGATTTAATAGAGTTACCATTTGGAGAATTCGATCTCATCTTGGGAATGGACTGGCTTGCTAAGCATGGGGCTACTTTGGATTGTGTGGCTAAGCAGATGGTGTTAAGGACTACAAAGGATGAGGAGGTGATGGTTATAGGGGAGCGAAGGGATTACTTGTCTAATTTTGTTTCGGCCTTAAGGGCTGAGAAGCTGATTCGCAAGGGTTGCGAGGCGTTTTTGGCATTTGTGAGTCAGACGGAGATTGAGGGTTTGACTGTAGAAAGGGTTAGAACTATTAAGGAGTTTCAGGACGTCTTTTCGGAGGAGCTTCCTGGATTGCCTCTGAATCATGAAGTCGAGTTTGGAATCGACTTGTTGCCTGGAACGGCTCTAGTGTCCATCGCACCTTACAGGATGGCACCAAAGGAGTTAGTGGAACTGAAAGCACAAATCCAATAGTTGTTGGATAGAGGTTTTATTAGATCGAGTGTGTCTCAATGGGGAGCACCAGTACTGTTCATGAAGAAGAAGGATGGGATGATGCGTATGTGCATCGATTATCGCCAGTTGAACAAACTGACGATTAAGAATGAGTACCCTCTGTGAATGATCGATGATCTCTTTGACCAGCTTAGAGGAGCTTTGGTATTTTCCAAGATCGATCTTCGATCTGGATATCATCAGTAAAGGGTCAAGGAGGTGGATATTCATAAGACAGCATTCAAAACTTGGTATGGTCATTACGAGTTTCTGGTAATACCGTTTAGACTGACGAATGCACCTGCGACTTTCATGGATCTGATGAATCGAGTATTCTAACCTTACTTAGATCGATTCATAGTCATCTTTATCGACGATATTCTGGTGTATTTGGAAACTGAGGAGAAGGATGATGAACATCTCTGTATTGTTTTGCAAGTGTTGAGAGAGAAGCAACTCTATGCAAAGTTCAGCAAGTGTGAATTTTGGTTGCGAGAAGTGACATTTCTGGGTCACGTTGTTTCTGCTGAGAGGATTAGGGTGGATCCTCGGAAGATTGAGGCGGTTTGGGAGTGGAAGCTGCCAAGGTCAGTATCAGAAATTTGGACTTTTCTAGGTTTAGCAAGGTACCACAGAAGGTTTGTAGAAGGATTCTCTTTAATCACTGTACCGTTAACCAAACTCTTAAGAAAAGGAGTGCCCTTTGTATGGACTAAGAAATAGCAATAGGCTTTTGATAAGTTGAAAGAGGTCTTAACTGAGGCGCCAGTGTTGATTCAGCCGGAGTCTGGGAAGGATTTCACTGTGTATAGTGATGCGTCGCATGTGGGTTTAGGCTGTGTACTGATGCAAGAGGGTAAGGTGGTTGCTTATGCTTTGCGACAGCTTAAGCCTCATGAAGCGAACTACCCTATGCATGATCTGGAGTTGGCAGTGGTAATCTTTGAGTTAGAGATCTGGAGACACTATCTGTATGGAGAAAAGTGTATTATATACACGGATCATAAGAGTCTCAAGTATTTGTTGACTTAGAAGGAGTTGAATCTTAGGCAACGAAGATGGATAGAGTTGCTTAAGGATTACGATTGTTCGATTGAATATCACCCAGGCAAAGTAAATGTGGTGGTTGATGCACTGAGTCGAAGGGCTGTAGCTGGGTTGAGACCAATGTTTGCTCGTCTAAGTCTATATGACGATGGTAGCCTGTTAGCGGAGTTACAAGTGAGACCAACTTGGATTAGTAGATTAAGGAGAAACAGTTAGAGGATGAGTCACTAATTCATCAATTTCAGCAAGCTGAGAATGATGGGACTTCTGATTTTAGACTGAATAGTGAAGGAGTTATGTGCTTTCGAGGATGAGTTTGTATTCTGAAGGACTTTGACTTGAGGTAGTAAATTCTGAGAGAGGCTCATGGTGGACCTTATGCCTTGCATCCTGGAGGAAATAAGTTGTACCGAGACTTACGAGAGTTGTACTGATGGCCTGGACTTAAGTGAGAAGTGATCAAATTTGTGGGGAAATGTTTGACATGCTAGCAAGCAAAGGCTGAGCATCAACTGCCTTCTAGACTTCTGCAGCCAGTGAAGATTCCACTTTGGAAGTGGGAGAGGGTAACCATGGATTTTGTGAGTGGGCTACCTTTGACACCCACCAAGAAGGACTCAGTGTGGGTAATTGTGGATAGGTTAATGAAATCTGCTCATTTCATACCTATTCGAATCGATTACTCACTTCAGAAGTTGGCTAAGTTGTATGTGGCGGAGATAGTGTGACTGCATGGGGTACCAGTTTTGATACTGCATGGGGTGCCAGTTTCGATAATTTCTGACAAGGATCCTAGGTTTACATCTCGGTTCTAGCAGAAGTTGCATGAGGCGTTGGGTACGCGATTGGATTTCAGCACTGCTTTTCACCCCCAGACAGATGGACAGGTGGAAAGGGTTATTCAGGTTCTAGAGGACATGTTGAGGGGTTGTGTTATCGACTTCCTAGGTAGTTGGGAGGATTACTTGCCATTGGTGGAGTTTGCCTATAATAATAGCTATCAGGCAAGTATTCAAATGGCTCCATATGAGGCACTATATGGGCGAAGGTTTCGTACACCTACTTGTTGGACGGAGTTGGGAGAACGTCAAGTTCTTGGGCCAGAACTAGTAGCAGATACTGAGGACAACGTTAAGTTAATCAGGGATCGGTTAAAGGAAGCATCTGATAGGCAGAAATCTTATGCTGACTTAAAGTATAAGGACATTGAGTACTCAGTAGGGGATATGGTCTTCTTGAAGGTCTCGCTTGGAAGAAGATATTGAGGTTTGGTAGGAAGGGCAAGTTAAGTCTGTGGTTTATCGGGCCTTATCGAGTTCTTAAACGAGTAGGTCCGATAGCGTACCAGCTAAAATTACCACCAGAGTTAGATCGAATTCATGATGTCTTTCATGTTTCCATGCTGAGACGATACCGATCAGATCCTTCTCATGTCGTACCAGTGAAGGAGATTGAGGTGAGAACCGACTTGACTTTTGCAGAAGAGCCTTTGCAAATACTGGACTGAGAGGTCAAAGTGTTAAGGAGGAAGTCAGTTCCTTTGGTAAAGGTACTTTGGCGCAACCATGGCAGAGAAGAAGCTACTTGGGAGCCAGAAGAGGCAATGCGTCAATAATACCCTCACCTATTTGGATCAGGTAAATTTCGAGGCCAAAATTTCTTTAAGGGGGAAGAGTTGTAATGCCCTAATTTTCGGGATTTTTGCGATTTTGGTGTGAATTTAAAATTTTATTTCTTTGGTTATGCTAAAATAGGTTTAAGTGTGTTAGTGGGCCTTTAGAAGGCCCAAGCCTAAGTTAAAACCCGGTAGAATTTTTAAATTTTAGACTTAAAGAGAAGGGGTATTGAATATGTGGGCTTTTAAGAAAAAGTGAGTAATTTAAGACACAAGTAAGCCTTTGGTTAAGTGGCAGGGTGGTGTCACTTAAAGCTAAGGGAAGTGGTGTCTGGAAGCTATGCAAAGGCCAAGGTTCAAGTCTCATGGTAAGCAGTGTGGTATTTTATTTTTACTGCATTTGCAAGGCATGTGATGGACTTCAAGTGAAACTCTGTTGGGAAGAGTTTGAGATGCTCATAAGATTGAGTCATAGAGGATAAGGAGGAGAAAATCTAGGAATTTGAATGGGAGATAGTGGTGGCCGATTGTAGGGGTCTTGGAAGAGCAAATTCGGCACTTGGAGAGTTGAAGGTGCACATTCGGCTAGGGCTTTAGAGGTTTGCACTTTCGATAATTAGGATGGTGTGCCGACTTCTTATGTTATTTTTCAGCATTTGGTTGTTGGTTGTTTCTCTAGTGCCGAATAGGTTTAGGCTATTGAAGAACACCTTCAGTTCTTTTTCTTCCTCTTCTTCTTTACTCATAGGTTCTAAAAGCTGAAAACATAACCCATCTTTTTGCCGAATTGTGCAAGTAAGTCAAACCGCTCTTATTTCTTCTTCTCTTCCCTTCTAAAAGCCGAATCTACTTCTTCTTATTGTTTCCTTCTTGTCGACTTCTTTTTGATTGAACCCTCCTCCTTATTTCTCTAAAAACCGAACTTTCCAAGTCCCTTATCCCTTTTTGACCACTCCTCAGTTATCACAACTTCTTCTTCTCCTGTTATCTTTTTCCAAAACCGAAGCTCAACCTTGTCTCTAGTGATTTCTTTTGAAACCCGAAACACCTAACCTTGTAACTAATTTCTTCTTGGCTGACTACTTTAAAAGCCGAAATCCCGAAGCACGTATTATTTCTTTGTGTCGTTCTATGTAAGGAGCCGAAACCTTCATATCCGTAGTAATCTAGGAACTGAACCTTTAGATTTGGTGGATCTATTCTCTTGGTAAGTAATCGAAACTCCTTTCCATACGTTATATTGGGATCTAAGAAAAGCTGAAAACCCCTAAACCCCTTAGGGAGGCTATCGTTTTGGACTAAGGGCTTTACTAGCCTCTTTCTTTCGATTCTTTATGTTTAGTGTGAATAGGAGACGATCTACTAAGGAGCGTTGGAGGCTAGGACCATTGGAGCGACTAGATCTAGATCTAGTCATTAGTTTCGGCTAAGGTAAGTATTCAAGGGCCTTAAAGGATGTTGGCTGAATATGGTGAGTAGTTGTTACATTGGTTATCATTGAGTTGTAATCTAAATATCATAGTGGACGATTGTAGGATAATTGCATGGGAGATCTCGTCAACATATATCGCAATTCAAGTGTGTAAACGAACACCCACTAATAGACTAAATCGGCAAAAGCTAAAAAGTAAAAATGCCAAAATTCTGGCATTTCGTGGGCTTGCAAGCATACGAGCACTTGTGGGTTTGTTAACTCGGTAAAATCTGCAATCGCAACTGGTAAGGTTGATGTGTGCACGATTTCATGCACCTTGGTGAATTTGGGCCTCGAGGGGCTGAATTTGGCCCCAACGGGATTACGGGCCCATATGGGTGAAAACGAGCGGTAAGTGGGTTCTAGTAATCTGTATGCTAAGACTGCTAAAACAAATTTTAATGTAACACCCTGAATTTGGGCCTAGAAGTATTGGGCCTTGAGTCCGAGTTTAGGTAGAAGATGGCTAGAAATAAAATTATTGATGTTTTAAATTTTTATAGAAAATTATTATTAATAATATTATTAATTTATTGTTTAGTGTAGTATTTAAATGAATTACGAAGGACTTATAGTGTGGGAAAAGTCCTGGTCTCGGCTTAGGGCTCCAACAAAAAAATTAATTTCTGCTTCCTTAACGAAAACTGGGCAATAGAGCTTTTTGTTAAGCTGGGTCATAACTGGACACAAGTGAAAGCCTGTCCCAATGGCTAAGCACGCTAGGAAGCAATGAGGGGAAATAGGTTCGATTCCCAGCGTATGCAAATGTGGGTTTTTATTTTTAGCAAATCAGGGGCTATCGCAGACAGGCCTTATAAATGGATGGGGCTAAATTGTGGCACAAAGGAGCGTTCGGTCCAGTGGCAAGAGGCACTAGGAGAAAGGGGAGGTGCTGGGTTCAAGGCACGATGCGCGCAAAACGGAGGGTGTTTTTTTAGTAAATTGGCTGCCTCAAAATAGCCATTAAGAGAAGTTACGAACATAGTTCAGCACAAAGAGCGCCTATGGCATAGTGGCGGCAGCGTGCTAGGGGTTCTGAACGGGCGCGAGTTCGAGCCTAGGTAAGCGAAATTTTAGCATTTAATTTTTAGTGACCCGTGATTGAAGCAGGTAAGCTTTAAAATAAAATGCGAATGTATTATATTGAACACAAGGCCGTGTCGTAGCGGCCAGTAGCGTGTGTGGGTGCCTGGAGGTCCCGGGTTTGAGCTACTGTGCGCGTGAGGAGCTGCATTTTTGCTGCACACGTAAGGAGAGTGGTTCAAGTGGACTGAAACTCTCCCTAGCAGCAGTTGGAGTCGGCTGATCGGTGGGAGTGGATAAGGCTTCTGCTAATCGATGGAAAGTTTGAATGAAATTCAAACTTTGTTTTTAGCTAAAATTTTGGAATTGGATTTTGGGAAGGAATCTTTTGTACCGAAATACACTCATTCGGCTATAGGAAATAAGTGCCGAAAAGGCTCTTAAATATTGGCTCTTAGGATTTGTTTCTTTTTTCTTCTTTGCTCGGTTTGGAGTTAGCCGATTTTGTTTATTCTTTCTTTCAATTGGTTTTGTTTTATTTTATTCTTTTGTTCTTCTTCTCTTCGCTCACTTCTTTTACCCATAATTTTAATTTCTCCCCTTTTTTTTTCTTTCCATAATAGCCAAAACTTACATTTTTTTTTACCCAGTAGTATATTTCTTCTATTTCTTCAGACAAAAGCCGAAATCCTGAGACATACAAGTCTGTGTCAATTTCCTATAAGCCGAACCTTCATATTCATAGTGAATCAGGATCTAAATCTCTAGATCTATTCTCTACTCGTACCTTAAGTGAGATCTGTATCCGGTTGGGATTAGGAAGGTGATTGGGGTGATCCTCTGGCAAGAAGACTTACGGTAAGATTATCGAAAACCCTCTTCTATTCGTTATCTAGGATTTAAGAAAGGCTGGAACCTATAAAACTGTTTAGGGAGGCTGACGATTTTGGTAAAGTGTAATGCTAGTCTTTTTATGTGGTTTCTATGTGTTTTAGTTCGCAAGAAGGGGAGAGTTGGCAAGTAGCAATAAAGGCTAGAGTCGTAGAAGCAATCTAGATTTAGATCTAGATCTAGTAGATTAAAATCGGCAAAGGTAAGTAGTTTGGTGCCTTAGGGATATTGGCCAAATGTGGTAAGTGATTTCTACATTGGTTTTCATGGATTCGTAATCTAAATATGTTAGTGACTGATTGTAGGAAAAATCGCGTAGAAGATCTCGCTGTAGTAATCGCAAAACAGGTGTGTATCGAACACCCTCTTGTAGTTCAAATCGGTAAAAGCTGAAAAGCCGAAATGTCAAAACTCTGACATTTCATGGACTTACGAGCGTGCAAGGCCTCGTGGGTTGGTTGGAAGCGATAGATCTATAATTGGAATCAGTAAGGTTGGTGAGTGCGCCATTTCATGCATTTTGGTAAGTTGGGCCTCGATGGGCTAATGTGGGCCCAATGAGCTTATGGGCCTATATGGGAAAAATAAGCAATAAACGTGTTTTGGTAGATTGTAGGCCCAAAACTATTTAAACTAGTGAATCGATCATAAAATTTGGAGTAAATGGGTTTAAGTAGCTAAATGACACTGTAGGGCCCATTAAGAGTTTAGGGCCCAACAACTGAAAACTATTATCATGAGGTAAATAACTACTGAGGCGAAAGTTAGATTTTTAGAGACTGAAATATGCATAACACCCTAAAAATTGATAAAACTACTAAAATACCCTTAGGATCGAGAAATTATAGTTTTACCCCTAGGTGCAAAATTACAGTTATACCCTTAGGGCTAAGATTGGCTGAAGTGCATGCTTTACTGTTTCTGTTTACTGTATGCCATATCATGATTATCTGTTGCATGGGATTTAGGATTGTTGATGGAAGAAGTGTAAGTGGCATTGCCACGATTTCTGTTTTCTAAGAGAGGCTTTGCCTCGTATTGATATCTGAAAAGGGCTTTACCGATTCTGTTTTCTGAAAGAGGCCCTGCCTCATATTTCTGTTAGTGGCTTGGCCACCTTATCTAATTATGCAGCTATGCTACCACTGTGGAGTATAGCGGTTGGGTGGGTGGAGTAGTTTCTCCACATGGAGTGTTTGGCTGGTACGGGTGGAGTGTAGCAGTTGGGTGGGTTGAGTATACTCCCCACATGTGATGGGCTTTGCATTTATGCATAATATCTATTCTGTTACTGTAATGGGCCTATGGGCCTTACTGTTATCTGAAAAGGGCTAAAGCCTAGTTGCACTGTTACTGAATAGGGCTAAGGCCCAGTTATCTGAATACTGAGTAGGACTTCAGCCAAGTTATTTCTGTGACTGGTTAGGGCTTAGGCCCAGTAGGCTTGAGCTGATTTGGGCTTTGGATGGGCTTCTTTACACACTAAGTTTCCAAACTCACCCCTTTTTCTCTATCCATGCAGGTGAGCCCTAGATTGGTGGACTTGGAGCTGGGAGGAATTTAGGGTGGCCACGAAGACTGCATTTTCTAGTTTAAATAAATTATTTATTTTATTACTCATTTCAATCGCTTTATTTTCAATTTGGGTTTGTAATAAGACCGCTCTTATTATTTTTATTTTGGGTTTTATTTATTTACTTATTTTTATTATACCTTAAATTATTTTGAATATGGCTGCGCAAGGTTTCTCAAAATTAATCAAATGTTTTCAAAATCTGTCACACGAGTTATTCGAGTAACCAAGTTGAGTTTTACGATAAATATCTTAACGATTAGTAGTGGATATGACATTCACCAATAAAATGTAATTACTCTTTAAGCTTAAATCAATTTTTGCAATACTCACCCTAGTCTTAGTAACTAGGTAACATGGGTAGTTGTAGGTGATGTGGCACACCAGACTTGGCCGTAACGTCTGCACCGGGTTTAGGGTGTTACATTTAATGGTATCAGAGCCCGGTTGCAACAACTCAGCTGTGGATCGGGTGCAAAAAGTTTTTGAAAAATTTTGAAATCAATGCCCAAGAATGGTATTTTGAAATTGGTTTTGGAAAATTTTTAAGAAAACCATTTTCAAACTCGTTTTCTTCAAGGAATAACATATTTTAAGGTTTTATCTTAAAAGTTAAAGTTTTCTGGGCTTTCTAAAATTTGGCATCTGAAGAAGTGGCACACTGAATCCCCGGCACCATGTCTGTAAGTATTCTTTTCTTATACTGTACTGCACTAAAACATTACTGTAGATAGTACTAAGACATTACTATGATACTGTAGATAGGGTAGTATTAAAACTGTAGAGACTGAGACAGTAGGAAAACTAAACCCTAGAAGATTAAGACTGTAGCTAGGCTACGATTCTGTAAAAGTAAAAAACTTTGAACTGCTATCTCAGCATAAAATATATGAATAAAGTACTAAAATTCTTGAATCGAGATCTTTGTAGCTATTTGTTATGTGTGCTGGTAATGTAGAGTATTGATATAGATTCTGAGGGTAAGCAAAGTCTGCCAACTTTGGGTAGCAGTAACTCGGAGATTGGTATTGGGGCATTGGAAAAGTTAGTAAGGAAAGTGGTAGAAGAAGTTCTAGAGACCAAAGTTAAGGAAATTAGGGAAACGCTTCAAGCAGGGTGTTTGGAGTGAAGGAAGAGGAAGGATCATAGTTCTCAGAGAACAGAGCTTCGTTTTGTGAAACATATTAAGAGACGACCAAATTTTTTGACCTTAAAGAACTGCAACGGGCGTCATCTGGGTGAATGCCATAAGAAGACAGGAGCATGCTTTAGATGTGGGTCCAGGGAGCATCGAGCTCAGGATTGCCAAGCTTGTTCTAGTAGGTGTGTGTAATGTTTAGACACGAATTGTATGCGTGCTTGATAAATGTTTATTTACTTCAGTAATTAGATGTTCTGGGTCGTACTAAAAATTATTTAGATCAGAGTGCACAGCGGTAGCGTAGTAAGGTAGTAGATGCACGACTATCTTATTATTTAGAAATTTCGAGGACGAAATTTTTTTGGAGGGGTGAATTGTAACCCCCTGAGTTTAGGCCTAGAAGTATTGGGCCTTGAGTCCGAGTTCAGGTAGAAGATGGCCAGAAATATAATTATTGACGTTTTAAATTTTTATGGAAAATTATTATTAATTTATTGTTTAGTGTAGTATTTAAGTGAATTACGAAGGACTTATAGTGTGGGAAAAGTCCTGGGCTCGACCCAAGGCTCTAGCAAAAAAATTAATTTTTGCTTCCTTAAAGGAAACTGGGCAATAGGGCTTTTTGTTAAGCTGGGTCATAACTGGACACAAGTGAAAGCCTGTCCCAGTGGCTAAGCATGCTAGGAAGCAAGGAGGGGAAACAGGTTCGGTTCCCAGCGTGCGCAAGTGTGGGTTTTTATTTTTAACAAATCAGGGGCTATCATAGATAAGCCTTATAAATGGATGGGGCTAAATTATGGCACAAAGGAGCGTTAGATCCAGTGGCAAGAGGCACTAGGAGAAAGGGGAGGTGCTGGTTCAAGGCACGACACGAGCAAAATGGAGGGTTTTTTTTAGTAAACTGGCTGCGTTAAAATAGCCCTTAAGAGAAGTTGCAAACATAGTTCAGCACAAAGAGCACCTGTGGCGCAGTGGCGGCAATGTGCTAGGGGTTCCCAGCGCACACGAGTTCAAGCTTGGGTAAGCAAAATTTTAGCATTTAATTTTTAGTGACCCGTGATTGAAGTAGGTAAGCTTTAAAATAAAATGCGATCGTATTATATTGAACGCAAGGTCACGTCGCAGCGGCCAGCAACGTGTGTGGGTGCCTGGAGGTCCCGAGTTTGAGCTGCTGTGCACGGGAGGAGTTGTGTTTTTGCTGCACGCATGGGGAGAGTGGTTCAAGTGGATTGAAACTCTCCCTAGCAGTAGTTGGAGTCGGCTGATCGGCGGGAGTAAATAAGGCTACTGCTAATCAGTGGAAAGTTTGAATGAAATTCAAACTTTGTTTTTAGCTAAAATTTTGGAATTGGATTTTGGGAAGGAATCTTTTGTACCGAAATACACTGATTCGACTATAGGAAATAAGAGCCGAAAAGGCTCTTAAATATTGGCTCTTAGGATTCGTTTCTTTTTTTCCTTCTTTGCTCGGTTTGGAGTTAGCCGATTTTGTTTATTCTTTCTTTCAATTGGTTTTATTTTATTTTATTCTTTTGTTCTTTTTCTCTTTGCTCACTTCTTTTACCCATAATTTTAATTTCTCCCCTTTTTTTTTCTTTCCATAATAGCCAAAACTTACATTTTTTTTACCCAGTAGTATATTTCTTCTATTTCTTCAGACAAAAGCCGAAATCCTGAGACATACAAGTCTGTGTCAATTTCCTATAAGCCGAACCTTCATATTCATAGTGAATCAGGATCTAAATCTCTAGATCTATTCTCTACTCGTACCTTAAGTGAGATCTGTATCCGGTTGGGATTAGGAAGGTGATTGGGGTGATCCTCTGGCAAGAAGACTTACGGTAAGATTATCGAAAACCCTCTTCTATTCGTTATCTAGGATTTAAGAAAGGCCGGAACCTATAAAACTGTTTAGGGAGGCTGACGATTTTGGTAAAGTGTAATGCTAGTCTTTTTATGTGGTTTCTATGTGTTTTAGTTCGCAAGAAGGGGAGAGTTGGCAAGTAGCAATAAAGGCTAGAGTCGTAGAAGCAATCTAGATTTAGATCTAGATCTAGTAGATTAAAATCGGCAAAGGTAAGTAGTTTGGTGCCTTAGGGATATTGGCCAAATGTGGTAAGTGATTTCTACATTGGTTTTCATGGATTCGTAATCTAAATATGTTAGTGACTGATTGTAGGAAAAATCGCGTAGAAGATCTCGCTGTAGTAATCGTAAAATAGGTGTGTATCGAACACTCTCTTGTAGCTTAAATCGGTAAAAGCTGAAAAGCTGAAATGCCAAAACTCCAATATTTCGTGGACTTACGAGTGTGTGAGTGCTCGTAGGTTGGTTGGAAGTGATAGATCTGTAATCGGAATCGGTAAGGTTGGTGAGTGCGTGATTTCGTGCATTTTGGTAAGTTGGGCCTTGATGGGCTGAATGTGGGCCTAATGGGCTTATGGGCCCATATGTGTAAAATAAGCGATAAACATGTTCTGGTAGATTGTAGGCCTAAAACTGTTTAAACTGGTGAACCGATCATAAAATTTGGACTAAATGGGCTTAAGTAGCTAAATGACACCGTAGGGCCCATTAAGGGTTTTAGGGCCCAATAACTGAAAATTGTTAACATGAGGTAAATAACTACTGAGACGAAAGTTAGATTTTTAGAGACTGAAAAATGCATAAAACCTTAAAAACTGATAAAACTACTGAAATACCCTTAGGAATAAGAAATTACAGTTTTACCCCTAGGTGCAAAATTATCATTATACCCCTAGGGCTAAGATTGACTGAAGTGTATGCTTTACTATTTCTATTTACTGTATGCCATATCATGATTATCTGTTGCATGGGATTTGGGATTGTTGATGGAGAAACTGTAAGTGGCATTGCCACGATTTCTATTTTCTGAGAGAGGCTTTGCCTCGTACTGATATCTGAAAAGGGCTTTGCCCATTCTGTTTTCTGAAAGAGGCCTTGCCTCATATTTATGTTAGTGGCTTGGCCACCTTATCTGATTATGTAGCTATGCTGCCACTGTTGAGTTTAGCGGTTGGGTGGGTTGATTAGTTTCCCCACATGGAGTGTTTGGTTGGTACGAGTGGAGTGTAGCGGTTGGGTGGGTTAAATAGTCTCCCCACATGTGATGGGTTTTGCATTCATGCATGATATCTGTTCTATTACTGTAATGGGCTTATGGGCCGTACTGTTATCTGAAAAGGGCTAAAGCCCAATTGTACTATTACTGAATAGGGCTAAGGCCTAGTTATCTGAATACTGAGTAGGGCTTTGGCCCAGTTATTTCTATGACTGGTTAGGGCTTAGGCTCAGTGGGCTTGAGCTGATTTGGGCTTTGGATGGGCTTCTTTGCACACTAAGTTCCAAACTCACCCCTTTTTCTCCATCCATGTAGGTGAGCCTTAGATTGGTGGACTTGGAGTTGGGAGGGATTTAGAGTGGCCACAAAGACTACATTTTCTGGTTTAAATAAATTATTTATTTTATTACTCATTTCAATCGCTTTATTTTCAATTTGGGTTTGTAATAAGGCCGCTCTTATTATTTTTATTTTGGGTTTCATTTATTTACTTATTTTTATTATACCTTAAATTATTTTGAATATGGCTGTGCAAGGTTTCTCAAAATTAATCAAATGTTTTCAAAATCCGTCACACGAGTTATTTGAGTAACCAAGGTGAATTTTGCGATAAATATATTAACGACTAGTAGTGGATAGGACATTCACCAATAAAATGGAATTACTCTTTAAACTTAAATATCAGTTTTTGCAAAGCTCACCCTAATCTTAGTAACTAGGTAACATGGGTAGTTGTAGGTGATGTGACACACCAGACTTAGCCATAACGTCTTGGCCGGGTTTGGGGTGTTACAGTAAAATTTGGGCTTTGTGGGCTAAAATAGTTAATGGGCACCGTAGGGCCCATTTAGGGTTTTAGGGCCCAATAACTCTAAGCTGCTAAAATAGGCTAGATGAGCTACTTAGATGAAAATTGGACTGTTAACAATTGTAATAAGCATGAAACCCTAAAAATTGGTATATTTACTGAAATATCCCTTAAGGGTGGAAAATTACTGTTTCACCCCTAAGTGCTAAATGACCATTATACCCCTGGGGTTAAATTGACTGAAATGCATGTTATATTTTATTTGTTCTCTGTATGCCATGACATGTTATACTACTACATGGGATTGGGTTTTTAATGAAGGAAGTGCTTAGTGGCAATGCCACGTTTACTGATAGGGGCTTTGCCTCGTTTTACTATTAGTGGCTTGGCCACGTTATCTGATTAAGCAACTATGCTGTAACTATGGTGTGTAGGGCTAGGTGGGTTGAGTTATTCCCCACATGGTGTGTAGGGCTGGTACGGGTGGTGTGTATGGCCGGATTTGGGCTGGGCTTTGCATACACGCATAATTTCCATTCTATTACTGTAATGGGTCTAAGGGTCGTACTGAATTCGTAATAAGGCTAAGGCCAAGTTAACACTGTTTACTAAATTGGGCTATGGCCCAACCAAGTTAATACTGTATCTGGATTGTACTTAGGCCCAATAAAGCTTGAACTGATTTGGGCTCTAGTTGGGTTTACTTTACACACTGAGTTTTCCAAACTCACCCATTTCCTTTCATCTCTGCTGGTGAGCACTAAAATAGTGGACTTGGAGCTGGAGGGATTCAGAGTGGCTACGTGGATTTCACATGGTTGATTTCTATTAAGTAATTCATTTTCAGTATTTTATTTAAATTATTTTCATTTCGGTTTTTGGGTTGTAATAAGGCCGCTCTTAAGTATTTTCATTTTTGGTTTTATCTCTTTATTTATAAATATCTTAAAATGGGTTTTATTTGAAATTAATCAACATTTTCAAAATATAACACACATAGCAGATGGATGACTTAACGACAAACAAGACTTAAAACCTAAATGAACTCTAAACTAGTAGTGGATAGGACTTCCACCAACTAAACTTGGATTTCTTTGCAAACTCTTAATGATGGTTCCGCAAACTCACCCTAATCGTGTGAACCGAAGAATGTGTTCCAACCCATCATTGATGTGACACTCTAGATTTAGCTATAACGTCTAGGCCGGGTTTGGGGTGTTACATTGCCATCAAGGTAAGTGGTTCATGTCGCCATTAGGGGTATTGGTGGATTATAATGTGGGTTTTTGTAATGGTGGCTCGCAAGCCAGATTGTTGCTTAATGTTTGATTTAAACAATTGTAGGTAGATTGTTCGAGGGCTTGGTCAACTCCATTCGTAACCCAGGTGTGTAACGACACCCTCTAATAGCATAGATCAGCAAAAATTGAAAACTCGAAATGCTGAAATACCGACATTTCGAGGTCTTGCGGGCGTGCGAACACTTATGGAACGATTCAAACCCACAAATCGTGGGTGTCTAACAGTAAGAGCTATTGTGCTTGTTCTCGTACACTAGGGCTGTTCTGAGCCTCGATGGGCTAAAACAGGCCCAATCGGCCTACAGGCCCATTTGGGTAAGTTATTCGGTAAAATGATATCTGGTTCGTTAGATGTTAGAATCTGTGATATTAAGCATATATTTAGACTGAGCGGGCCACACAAGTGTGTTGGCCCACCCAGGCCAATTAGAGGTTTTGGGCTCATATACACTGTTGGACATATGGACATTTTGAGTTGCTTGAAGCGACGTTAGACCTGCTAGAAGGTTGTAGTAGGTGATAAAACACCGAGCTTAGTAAAATGACAAAATACCCCTTAAGGTTAAAATTACCATTTTACCCCTGGCTACCAAATGACTATTATAACCCTAAAAATAGATTGTCTGATTTATGTATGTTTAATTTGTATCTGTTAATCTATATACATGTGATATGTAGTATTATTAGTCTGCATGGGGTTTGGTTTGGATTCGGAGGAAGTTCTATAAAGTGGCACTGCCACGTATACTGTTTAGTGGCTTCGCCATGTAATTCTGTTCTGATGACTCTGCCACGATATCTGATTTTAGTAGCATGGCTGTGAATTGATGTACGAGCTGGGTGGATTGAGTTATTCTGTACATGGTGTGATGGGCTAGTACGAGTGGTGTGATAGGCTAGACTAGGTTGGGTTTTGTATATATTTTGTTCTGTATCTGTAATGGGCCCAAGGCCCACTCTGTTTCTAAATAGGGCCAAGGCCCCGATTGATCTGTATCTGAATAGGGCTTTGGCCCAGACTGTTCTGTATGCCTAATCTTTGTAATTGGTTAGGGAAAATTACACACTGAGTTTTCATAAACTCACCCTTTTATTTTCACCTATACAGGTAACCCCTAATCACAGAGGATTTGGAGCTGCGAGGGACTCGGGGTGGCCACATGGGTTTTGCTTCTAGATTTCACTTTACTTTATTATTATTATTATTATTTTAATTTCAGAATTATTTTGTAATAAGGCCATTATGGGTGTTTGATTTTGGTTACGCTATTATTGCTTTAAAACGATAGACTAGGGTGCGCGGGTTTTTAAAATTGATATCAAACATTCTTAAATAAGCCTTACATAATGGATGGTTGATATAATAATAAATGACAACAAATGGGACTTTGTCTAAATATTTCAAGATAACAAAAATAGTTTCAAATCTGATTTTAGCTTAAAACCTATAATTTACTAATCATGGTTTTGCATATTGAAAATAAAGCAGTCTGTCAAAGTAACTGGTAGCAAATAAATCGTCCATGTTACACAGCAAACTTTGCCATAACATCTGGGCCAGGTTTTGGGTGTACAGCACTTGTGTAGGTAGACTATGTGAGTAGACATGGGTGTGTAATTGACGAGGCTGGCTATGAGTGATTTCACTGGCTGGGCAGTATTGGGTCATATTGGGACCACACGAAAGTGGAAATTATTGCGCCAGGCCGTGTGACCCATACGGCCAAGGCCATTTTGAACCATATGGGCAACACAGGCGTGTAGGCCCACATAGGCCTACTATATAGCTGTGGGCCCATCTTCACTATTTGACTCTAAGGTTACACAGGTCGTCTGAGATAACTGTGGACCTACTGTAGGGTCGGTAAGCATACCTAGACCCCTAATTGACTGAATGACTGTTATGCCCCTATGTGATGTGTATATATATGTTCATGTATGACTATATTTTAGCATGTTATTTTTAACTATATTGAGTACATGTATAATACTACCATATGACATGACATGTTCAAATGATGCATTGCATGGGGATGGGTTTAATATGATTGAAGGAAGTGTACTGTACTGGCAGCTCAGTTGCAAACCACTTATGGCTCTAAGCCTATTATACTGGCAGCTCTGCTACAAATACTGTTTAGTGCTGCAACCGGTGCTAATTTGTAAGTGTAGGGATGGGTGGGTGATTTGATCCCCACAGGAGTGCAAGGTCGGACAGGAGATAGTGTGTAGCAGATGGTTGGGTAGGACATGCATTATGAGACTGTCACTGTCACTGATACTGTAATGGGCTAAGGCCCTTCTAATTACTAATAATGTGATAGGCTAAGGCCCAAATTGATACTGCTACTGTGAAGAGCTTAGGCCCAGTCTATTATTGATTACATATTGACTGTATGTTGCATAGGGACTACACACTGAGTTTTCGTAAACTCACCCCCTTCTATTTTACTATATAGGTAATCCCCTGATATAGAGACGGATTGGTGCGGCGGAGGATTCACCGGTGGCCACACAACTTAACTCGTTCTGCTTAAGTACTTAACTAAAATTTTTAATTTTTATTTTGGGGTATTTTCTGTAATAAGGGCCTCTTTGGTTCATTTTTTTAATTTGGGGTTCATTTTATTAATGCTTGATTTATAACTGTTAGAGGTAGAGGTAATCGGGTTTCCTAAAGAATCGAGCTTTTAAACAAGTTATACACAAAAATGCAAATCGTTTTAACAAGCTTCCGTAACTAGTGACATTTAGAAAATTAGCCTTGTCTTGAATAAAAAATAATTTTGTGATAATGAACCACAGTTTGAAAATGAACGACGTATCCTAAAATTTTACACAAGTTTTTGTAAAGAGGTTGAATACATAAGAGGTTTTAAGACATTTAAAAAAACAATTTCATGTGACATTGCCATATTTGGCCATAACGTCTAGGCCAGGTTTGGGGTGTTACACATGTGGTAAAATAAAACACATATATTAAAAGATATTTACTTATTATTTAAGTGATAATTATTTTATTAATATATTATTATAATTAAAACACAAAAGAAAAGAAAAAGAAACAAAAGAACAGGGAAGGAACGAAACAAGGGAGAAAGAAAGTAGAAAGAAAAAGAAAAAGAAAAATTAGGGTTTTAAACTTTGAAGTTTATTTGGTAAGTCAATTTAGCCATTTTTCTTGTAATTTTGATGTTTTTTGAATCTTAGAAAAAAATACTACTTGATTTATGTTGAAATTGTAGAAGTTAGTGAATTTTTAGAAGTTGTTCATGTTGAATAAATTGAAGTTTTAGGGGTTAAATTGGTAGAATTTCAAGTTAGAAAAGAGAAAAGGATTGAATTGTAAAATATATGATAAGTTTTGATTAATAGGGACTAAATTGAGAGAATTTTAAAATTTAGGGTTTTATGGTAAAATTGGGGAGTTATGTTAGTTTTAAATGGAAATTGAATGAAAATAAAGAATAAATTGTGAAGAAAATGGAGTTAAATTTGATTAAGGACCAAGTTGAAATTTAGAAAAAGGTTGAATGAAAATTTAAAATATTCAATGTGAAATGGTGTTGTATTAATGATTTTTAATTGTTTCAATTCCGTAGCTAACATTGTGCCGGAGACCTCGACTTAGAAAGGAAAAGAGAAAGTCGACGAGGAGTGATTCTAAAATTACTGTTTGTATTTCTATAATCTGAAGCTAGTTATTAATTGTTATAATTTTTATTTAATGTATATGGTAAGTGTTGAGGTGAGAATATTTGTGTTTTGCAATTGAAATAGATTGATTTGGTATATGATGAAGTTACTGAATTTATATTAATTTGAACTTGAAAAGTTTTTTAAAACCCTATTAACTATATCAAGCTGAGTCAGATATAGTTGGCATGCCATAGGATTGGAAGTGTTCAGGGATTACTTTGACTTCGAGTCGATGATACACTGGGTGTCATGTTGGAACACCGGTGCCCCCAAGGCGCAGCGGGAAAAATAAAATTCTGGCGATCCAGACCATGGATCCATGTGCGAGGAATGAATCGGGGTAAAAAGAATAATGGTTTCGAAATTATCGAAACTTCAATATGAGTAGACAGCGACGCCTCGGCAACAAGAAATCAGAACCACTATCGAACCAAGTCGCAACTTTTTCAGATGCCGACCCCTACATAATCCACCCAGTTGATGATAAACGGAAGAAATCCCCAAAACTATTTTAGAGATTTCTTTGCTTGACGGCTGCTAGACCCTACAAGCAAGGTTTCGGGTTTTATTTATATATATTTAAGGTTTTTTCACATTTTTCTATATATAACTCCCCCTTTTAATTGGTATATTTATAACGAATCTTAATTCATAAAATTTTTAATCTGAACATAATAATCATAATTAAAATAAATATAATAATGTTTTAACCGAAAATTATAATTACATTAATTATAACAAGGATTTCGGTAAACTATATTTATTTAAATTTATATACGAACCAAATTCATATATTAATAGAATTATGTTCTCGTTATGTGTACCATATCCTTGTACATATAGTATGTTCGATATTTGATTGCACAATTAAAATAATTCTATAATTAATTTAATTCATGTGACAACCAAAAACAATACCAGCTATGTTTTATTCCGTTCATTTCAACCATAGGGTGTGACCCTATAAGCTCTTGTAACGTTAGCAGTAATACTAGAACGATTCTAATGTTACATACAATGAGTGGCATCTAGCAATGCATCATTGCTACCTAAGTTACAAGAAGTCATGATTCGACATAACTTTTTGTGATTTACCTTTCATGCATTAATCCTTAAGTCCTTTATCTCTGGAATGGACACAAGTCATGGAGTAGACACACTTGCATAGTCCATCCTATGTTTCTTGATATCTTGAGTAGACTATGATACACAAATAATTATGACATCTCGTATCAACTTATTTGGGCATGGCCATGTATTTCTAGTCTCACTCAATCAAGTGGCCTAAGATATTACTCCCATTATGTAGGAGGGACTTATCCTATATTGCTAAACCATATCCCTCTACATAGATTGTGGTATATCCAACATTAGCCTTTATAGAACAACTAGTTATGGTGTACGTTTGACTGTATCAAAATATACAATTCACGATGTTGGGATAATGATGATCTCAAGTCTAAGGATCATATACATATTAATCATTATGAGTAATGTTGTGACAATTACATAATAATCTAAGAAACATACTCATAGTGGGTCAATCCAATATGTTGTTCTTTAACACACATATTCATGCATTGATTTTGACACTCCATATCAATGACAACTCTTTATCATCAATCAACTACATGTTAGTCTTAATGCATTATTGTTGTCCTAGTCAACAATAATACTTGACTAAGGATCTTTTAAAAATAATCATATTATTCTTAGGACATTATTATGAAACAGTTTATTTATACACACAGAAAAGAAACTAAAATAATAATGGAAACGCCTTTTATTAATAAACATGGTAAATCAAGTATGTTATTACAACCATCTCATGATTGATCTTTGGGCATACTCTAACATGTCAAACTATTAATTCGGATAAATTCGATGAGGTACTGAGTACCAACTTACTTCAGCATGGCCGATGAGACACTGGGTGTCAATCTATACTTTGAATTATCTGATGAGGCACTGAGTGCCAAACTAGTGTGTTTTGGTTGGATCTGTGTATCTGTCTGAGTCCGAGTCATGTTAATAAGGGTAAATAAATGAATTGGCAATATGAATGATATTGAATGATTTTGAATATGAATTGGATTGAGATATTAAATTGAGAAATGAATATGAAATGTATGAACCATGTGTTCATGAAATGGTTATTGATATAGTGAGATGATATGTCAATCAAAGTGGAGAAAAGCTATTTGAAATAGATATTATTGAGAAATGAAAATTTGTGTAGGAGTTGATTTATTGAAAGACTAATGTTTGTAAGGTTAAATGTGCATGTTTTATTATTTTGCTTTAAGAATTTGGATTATAGAAATACCACTGAGTTTATACTCAGTGTACTATTTGTTTTTCATGCGCAGGTTAGGCTAAAGTCAAATTGTCGAATCTGCATCCAAAGCAGATCCCAAACTCAAAACATGGTGATGTATGTTTCTTTTTGGTAATGGCATGTACCTAGGATGTTTTATGTTGGTCATTTTGAAAAATGTTTGTAAATGATATTATAAGATGATATTGGTTGGTTATATACAAATATATATGTTATGTTGAGTTAAATATGTGGTATGTTTAAGAGATGATATTGATTGGTTATATACAAATATATATGTTATGTTGAGTTTAATCTGTGGTATGTTTAATTTGATACCTAAGTGGATATGAATATAGGCAAAAATTAAGGTTGAAATGATATGAAGATTTAAGTTAGCTTGAATGATGTTTAATGGATTGTTTAGACAATATATGTAAAGTACCTATGAGTATGCATTAGAAAGGTCATTAGTTTGATGTTTTTGACATGTTTTAAAAGTTTCTGATTGTGTTTGAAGTGGTTGAACAATTGATTTTTGAATTGCTTGAGGTTTAAGATTGCAGGCTTGGTAAACTTGATGTATAAGGCTCATTTTGGGTCCACACGGCCTGGCACATGGGAGTATGACCAAACTGTGTGAGACACACAGCTAATACATGGGCGTGTTAATTGGTCGTGTGTCCCTTGCAACTTTAAAATTTTTAACAAAATGCCTAGGTAATTTCACACGGGCATGTGTCTGAGTCATGTAAGGCACACGGCCTAGCACACGGACATGTAACTTGGCCGTGCGAGGTAAGTTAGAGAGTTACACGGGGTAGGACACGGTCTAAAGCATGGGCATGTCACAGGGTCACATGGGCGCATCCCATGGCCACACTGGCATAGTGCCTTGCACCTAGGAAAAATTTTGAAATTTTGCGAAAAATTCTTAGAGAAATCGAGTTAGTCCTAGTTTGTCTCTAATACATATCTAAGGCCTCTAGGGTCCATAAAAGGGAAGATATAACTAATGTATGATATGTATGTTGATTAATTTGTTTAATGTTTGTATTTGATCTGGAAAGTTCGGTAATGCTCCGTAACCCTTTTCTAGCGAAGAGGAGTCAAATAGTTAAGCACGGGCATGTCACAGTGTCATATGGGCGTGTCCCATGGCCGTATGGACGTGTGTGCTCTACACTTAGAAAAATTTTAAAATTTTGCAAAAAAATCTTAGAGAAACCGAATTAGTCCTAATTTGTTTCTAATACATATATAAGGCCTCTAGGGCCCATAAAAGGGACGATAAGACTAATTTATGATATGCATGTTGATTAATTTGTTTAATGTTTGTATTGGATCTGAAAAGTCTGGTAATGCCTTGTAACTCTATTCTGGTGACGAATAGGGGTTATTTGGTGTTACATTTAATGGTATCAAAGTTTTGCAGGTTTATCTAATTCTTGGGCTAAATCTAGCTTGGAATTGAGTCTAGAGGTACATGCCATAATTTAGTTGAATTGAGTCGAGATTTGGATGCTAATATATATATTGTTTGTTTTTGTTTTATAGATAAAGATGTCGGATGAATATGTTGATGATGTTGATCAAGAAATGTATACTAGAGATGAAAAGTCTCGTGAATTAGATGAAACAGAGTCAGCAACACGGAGTGTAAACCCAGTAGGTAATCAACCACCTAATGTTGAACGAGGTAATATTAGAGAGAAAGATGATTCACAGTTACTTAGGGTTATAGCTAATGCCCTTCAATGAGTAGTAGGAACTACATCTGCTATGGCATCTACTTTTACTACCCAACGAGCCCTAATTAAAGCATTGCATAAGTACGGTGCAACTGAATTTTTTGGTTTAAAAGGAGTTGATCCATCTATAGCTGAAAATTGGATGGATTCTACAAAAAGAATTTTATAGCAGCTTGAATGTACTCCCCGAGAAAGTTTATTATGTGTTGTTTCTTTATTATAAGGGG
Organism: Gossypium stocksii; assembly: GCA_020496765.1. Lineage (NCBI taxonomy): Eukaryota > Viridiplantae > Streptophyta > Magnoliopsida > Malvales > Malvaceae > Gossypium > Gossypium stocksii. The sequence continues at coordinate 42,691,864 of CM035623.1, forward strand.
AAGCGTATGTTTGGTGGGAATCAATAACTCGACATATACCGGTAGAACAGGTAAACTGGGATTTCTTTCAAAGAGAATTTCAGAAGAAATATGTGGGTGAGTTGTACATTGATGACGGAAAATAATAGTACTTGATGTTAAAACAATGTGAGATGTCAGTGGTTGACTATGAATGGTAATTCTGGTGACTCAGTAGATATACAGCTAAATTTGTGCCAACTGAAGCCGACAGTTGTAAGCAATTTGTGCCAACGGAATCTCACTACAGTCTTTAGTTTTCTACAGTTTTGATTTCCTACAGTCTCAGTTTACTCTAACTATGGACTTTCAGTACTACTATCTATAGTAGTTTCTCAGTATAATGTTTCAGTCTATAGCAATAAAAAGTGTCAGAAAAGTTACAGATTTGGCGCCGGAGACTCGATGTGCCACACTTTCAATAACAATATTTTAAAGCAACCCAAATTCTTTGAAATAATCTTTCTCAAAACTAGATTTTTAGAAAACTTTTCAAAACCCATTCCATAGCCAAGTTTTGCAACTTGGCTCTGATACCACTAAATGTAACAGCCTAAACCTGGCCCAGATGTTATGGCCGATCTGGCGTGTCACATCAAATAGTCACCTAAACCTGGATTTGTGAAAAAATGTTCATTTCTATGATTAAATCCTATTGGTTAAATTTAGCAATAGATCTTGTCAAAAGCTTTCCAGAATTGATCTTGTTGACAAAAACTCGTATTTAAGTTAAAACCATTTAAAATTCCATATTGCACTTGTAAACCCATTGTAACAACCCAAACCCGGCTTAGACGTTAGGCCCGAATCTGGCAGTGTCACATTGGAGTGCCTTTTTGAAAACCATTTTTTTCCTTGTCGATAAAACCCATTTAGGAAGTGACAGCTTCTTCGTTAAATTCTCAATTGTTTTTTTCATCTGTTAACAAATTTAAAACGTTATTACTTCATCTACTAGCAGATAATTACAAAAGAGGCCATAATTACAAAAATAAATAAACCCAAATTGAAATTTCTATAAATCAAAGTCGAATGTGAAAGCAGATGCAGTTGTGTGGTCACCCTCAAGTCCCTCGTAGCACCGATCCACCTAACGCTGGAGATTACTTGTACAGTTAAAAATGAGGTGAGTTTACAAAAACTCATTGTGTAATCCCCTAATATAAAAATAATCAGTTAGACAAATAAATACATAGAATACAGAAGCAGTCTGGGCCTAAGCCAATTACTGTAACAGTGGCAATTGGGCTTGAGACCGTAACAACCTCGGTTGGGCCTTAGCCCATATCAATATCAGAATCACAGTATGTAATGCATATAAACCCCAACCAAGCTTGCACCCCGTCTCCAGTCCAACCTACACTCTTGTGGGGATTAAATCGACCCACCCATCCCTACACTCCTAATACAGTACCAGTTGCGGCACTGATCAATATCGCAGCAGAGCTGCCAATCACATAATCGACTTTAAGCCATCGGCGGGTCCATAGTCATCTTGTGCGACCCGTGTGACGCGTACAGATCAATCACTTCCTCCGTAACAATATCCCAACCCATGCAGTATGTCATGCATGTATGCAAAACACATAAATAAATCAATGGCATACTTGATCGGTCATACATCATTCATATCATAGAACAAATCAGTCATTTCTACCCTGTAGGGGTAATTCGGTCATTTTACCCTCCAAGGGTAATTCGGTCATTTTACCCTCTAGGGGGAATTCGATCATTTTACCCTCTAGGGGTAATTCAGTTATTTTACCCTCTAGGGGTAATTCGGTCATTTTACCCTCCAGGGGTAATTCGGTTATTTTATCCTTCGGGGGTAATTCAGTCATTTTACCCTTCAATCAACACTAAGGAAAGATGAGAAAGAAAGAATAGGAGAAGAAGAAAAATAAGTTTGGCAGAAGCACTATGGAGAAGTGAAAAGAGAGGCTTTGGCAATTGGTAATTTCAGTGAACTGGAAACAATAGAGCAAAGTAAAACCCGAAAGGTATCAAGGAGCATCTAGCTTACTAGGATTTGACTAAGATGATTTTACGTTGACACAAACTAAGAGCTATTTGGTCACTTAAGGAAAAGAAAAACACAAAGTCGAAAGAGAACAAAGAAAATGATATCGCGAGATGCAGGAACCCAAAATAACAAAGTACTGAAATTAACCAACAAGATTCGGCCACTACTTGCAAAAAAGAAGAAAAGAAAACCCTTTCAAAGCACTTACAATTGCCAAAAATGCACAAAAGGACTCCCTAGCCGAATTTGCATGCCCCAAATTCCCCAATCGGCTTCAAACTCTCCAAGTTTGAATTCCATGATCTCCTCCCCCTTTTCTTCCTCCAAATCCCCAACAATCATCCTTATATCCCTTCATCCTCTCCCCTTTTACCAAGTCCACAACCACTCAATAGAGTTTGAATCCACCATAAACACTTCCTACTCCAAGAAACAAAACAAATATGCCACATACGCTTATGCGTGCACTCGAGCCCCATACCACTTGCACATCCACACACCACCTTGCCACTTGACCACAAGACCTTTTGTGACTTAAAACAAGCACAATACTTAATAAGACCCATGCGCCAGCATCCAGATGCATTTAAGAGCAAAACTAAAATTTTTTCCAAGGCCAGACCTCGAATTCAGGCTTTCTAAAAACCCCCCAAACACACCCAACTCACTAAACCACCACACCAAACATACAATTTGTAACACAACATGCAAAAGTAAAGATTCTAAATTTCGGGGCGTTACAAATGATTGAATTAGGTTTTGAAATTAGAGGTCCTTATATGTTAAATAAATTATTTTAACTTAGTTTGGACAAAAATGCCCAAGGAAGGGAGGAATATCAAAGGTTTTTAATGAAGGGCATTTTGGTCATTAGTTAATAAAAGAAATAAAAAGGGAAAAATAAGGTCAAAATGTGTCCATAATCCTTTCTCCTTGGCCGAACATGGTGGGAAGCCATAGCTAGGGTTTTTTTTTTATTTTCAAGCTCACAAGTAAGTGCAATTGAGCCCCGTTTTTAATTTTCTTCGCTTTTTTAGAATCCTCGTAACTTGCTCTAGCTATTTCTAACATTATTTTAAGCTAGGTTGATGTTAACAATTTTAGCCATGTGTGGCATGCAAGTATTTTGATGTCTAATGGTGGAATATGAAGGTTTAAGGTGTGGTAAACTATGATTGCTAGGTGATTTTTCATGAAAGTCCTTAAAAAGGACCAAATTGCAAAGTTAATAAATTGAGTGGTAAAAGTATAAATTGATGATAAATGTGGGCTGTTTTGAGTGCCATGGATATTCAGCTAGGCTTGGGTAACCAAGAGAATTGATACATTTCAATTTATGAGCCTAAGGACTTAATTGTAAAAATTTACAAAGTCAGGGGTATAATGGTAAAAATTGTCATAGGATGATTTTGGACTAAATTAAGTAAAGTTTTCATTAAACGAGTTAAATGTCTCATTATAGATTGAGAAGATCGAGGAATCAACCTTGACCGGGGCTAGGGCAAGGTCTTGGATTAAGTTGCAAAATACCGCTTTTTGTTGTCGAGGTAAGTTTATATGTAAGTAATATGTCCATTTTATTTGGACATTATTGATTCTAATGGATGTTGTGAAATGTTATTGAATAATTTTCTATGATGTTGAAAGTATGGTAATGAAGGTTCCCGTTTGAACCTTCAGAAATAACGGGTGATATGGATAAATATAGCTAAGTCACATGTGTGATAAAGTGAACTTTACCATGTAGAACTGAGGACTAAGGAACTTAATGGATAAGTCACATGTGTGATAAAGTGAACTTCACCATGTGAACACGACAGTTAAGAGGCTAAATGGCTATGTCACATGAGTGATAAAGTGAACTTCACCATGTGTACATGAGAGCAATATCATATGTAGCTAAGTCACATAGGTGATAAAGTGAACTTCACCATGTGCACATGAAGGCTACGAGACTAAATGGCTAGGTCACATAGGTGATAAAGTGAACTTCACCTTGTGTACCCGAGAGCCGGGCTTATGTGTTGGTGGAATCATGTGCAGAAAGTCCACCGAGTATCGAATGTTAATCCGAAGAGTTCAACGGGGATACTTACTAATGAGACTTGGTGTGGTAGCATGACTTGTGTGTGCAGGTGTATACCTTTGGGCAAGTGTAATTGTGGGAAAATGTATGTGGAGGCAAGGGTGCATGTGGACTTAAGTGGGTAAAAATAATGTGCATGATTTGTGTGAAAATGTTGGTAAGTTTAGGTGGTAAGTTGGTGTGTGAGACATAGACCTTGGGATGGATAAATGTTGTTATAATGGTAATTATTTACATATAGACTTACTAAGCTTTTAAAGATTACTCTTTTCTCTTTTCCCTTGTCTTATAGATTCAGTCAAGCCAGCTCGGGATCAGATCAAGTCGAAGGACCACCCACACTATCGACAATATCTTTTGGTATAGAAAAAATGAACCCTTAGGCTATGGCATTTATAGGGACTTAGTGATGTTGTAGGTGTAAGTTGGTTTGGTTATGTTGCGGTAATGTCAGGGGATAAGGCATTTTGAAACCAAGGCTAAGTGATTTAGCCATTGATGATGATATTTTGTTATCTATCCTTGTGAGGAAGTTCATGGAATACTTAGTGTGTTTGTGTCTATTTAAATTGAATTGGGTAGTGGATGGGTAAATGGAGTCATTTTGATGACTAAAGATGTGTTTGTTATGTGGTGTTAAAAGTAGTAGTGATAGCATGTGTTTTGGGGCAAAGTATGGCTTGGAAAATAGCCTAACTTAGGGCCACACGGCGAACCCCACGGCCATGTGTGTAGGGCGTGTGAATTTTGCATGGGATTTTCAGAGTTTAAGGACGTCACATGGCCTGGTGACACAGGCGTGTCCAGTGGCCGTGTAACCAAAATGGCATGCTGACGTCATAAATAGAATGTCCCAATTTTTCACACGAGGAGGCCACACAGTTGTGTTGAGGCCATGTGAAAGACACGAGCCAAGGACACAGCGTGTGCTCAGCCGTGTGAAAACCCCTGTAGGTTCGAAATGAAAAATAATTTTCTAATAATTCAAAACGGGTAGGGGACACAGGGGTGTGTGACCACACGACCTGCCACATGGGTGTGCCCCTATTGCACACGGGCGTGTGCCCTGTATTAGGTCAAATTTTAAATTTTTATAAGTTCTCGGTTTGGTCTTGGACCATTACCAAACTATGTTTTAGGCCTCACAGGCTCACTTTAAGGGTTGCATGGTATTTTATGAATAAGTTTTAAATTGGATTGAAGTTTGTCGTTCGATTATGCATAAATGATGGTAATATTGTCCGGTAATGCCTCGTGCTCAGGTAAGGCGAAAAACTTAGGTAAGGGGTGTTACAGGGCAGCAGGTGTACGAGCAGCGTGTGGGTTCTTTGTCGAGCCGGCCTAGTGTGCTAAGGCTAGGAGCAGTAGAGATGCGGCACAGGGAGGCCATTGGCGTGCCTGTGCACAAGGGCTGCTAGGCGCTTGGGCATGTGACGTGCAAGAGCTACTGGGCATGTGCTGGCTGACTAGGCTGCTGGTGATGCTACGGCTAAGGAGTTGGCTAAGAAGGTTCAACACTTTGGTGCTTGGAGGGAAGAGTTAATGAATGGGGAAAAATGTGGTATTTAAATTGGAAGGAGTAGGAATTAGAGTAGAACTCTTAGAATAATTTATCAATTAAAATATTCTAAGTCTAATTCTACTCAAAGTTAACAAAAATTAATAATCAAATATATGCATATTAAATTATTAATGCTATTAATTTATTAAAAAAATAAAATATGATTAAAATTAAACTAATTTTGTGCTAAGTTGATAAAAGTTAATATATAAATTATAATAGATATAATTATATATTAAAGTGTATCATATTATTAATATATATAACATTAAGTAAAAATATTTATTCTAGATGCCTTTTGAAGATATTTACAAAAAGAGGCACCTAGTTTTTATAATTTACAAAAAGAGCAATGAAATTTTAAAAATAATTTAATTAAGTCCCTAGACTTAATGAAAATTTAAAATTGAGTTGCACATTAAAACTTGGATCAAAATTGACCATTTTATTTGAAAAACTAAAAAGTTATTTTGTCATTTAGGAAATAATTTCTTGAAAATTTATGTAAAAATCAATTCCCAGGAAAGATTGGAGGGGTCACAAGCGGTCCCGCTTAAGTTCCAATCTCGTAGACAGAATTCATTGAAACATAATAAACCTAGAAATTTGCCTTAAACAATCTATTAAAAACCAGAAAATTTAAATATTTGATAAACTGAACAAGACTTGATCCCGTTCAGGTTTTTCTCCGTAGTAATGTTTTAAAAGTTGAGCATTGACTTGAAAATTACCTCCCTTACCTTGGAGTTCAACAACTTTGTATGGATAAATACGATGAATCATAAATGGACTGGACAAACATGATTTGAGTTTACCTGGAAAGAACTTTAATCTGAAATTGAATAACAAAAATTGCTGACCTACATTGAATTCTCGAACTCGAATTTGCTTGTCATGCCATTTCTTGAGTCTCTCCTTGAGCAATTTGGTATTTTCATATGTGAACATTCGGAATTCCTCTAGCTCATTGAGTTGGAGCATCCATTTGTCTTTAGCAAGCTTGAGGTCCGAATTGAGTTGTCAAAGAGCTTAGTAAGCTTTGTGCTCTAACTCCAAGGGTAGATGATAGGTTTTCCCAAAGACCAACCTATAGGGTGACATCCCTAAAGGTGTCTTGTATGCTATCCTGTAAGCCCATAAAGCATCATCTAGTGTTTTGGACCAAACTTGTCGATTCGGGCAAACTACCTTCTCAAGAATGCCTTTGATCTCCTTATTCACCAGCTCAGCTTGCCCATTCGTTTGCAGATGGTAAACTGTAGCAACCTTATGTTTCACTCCATGTTTATCTAACAGCCATTTTAACCACTTGTTCACAAAATGGGACCCTTCATCACTGATAATGGCTCTTGGGACTCCAAACCTTGTGAACATGTGTTTCTGCAAGAACTTCATCACAACCTTAGCATCGTTTGTCAAATAAGCTTCAGCCTTGACCCACTTGGACACATAGCCTACTGCTACCAATATGTACTTGTGACCAAAAGACGGAGGGAGAGGACCGAGAAAATTAATACCCCAAACATCGAATAATTCTACCTCAATGATGTTTGTTCGAGTTATCTCATTTCTGTTGGTGACATTCCCAACCCTTTGACATCAATCACAACTCTTCACGTAAGCATATGCATCCTTGAACAGTGTTGGCCAAAAGAATCCAGCTTGTAATACTTTGGTCGTAGTACGAGTACCTTCGAAGTGTCCCCCACTCGGAGTTGAGTGACAATGGTATAAAATCTTCGGTATCTCATCTTCTGCCATGCATCTCCTGATCATCTAATCTGTATACTTTTTAAACACATATGGCTTTTCCCAGAAATAGTACCTCACATGGTGAAGAAACTTTTTCCTTTGTTGATACGTCTTATCAATTGGCATCAAACCACAAGCTAAATAGTTAACAATATCAACAAACCAGGGGTATTATAGACATGATTTACCTTCAATATGTGTTCATCTGGAAATGTCTCCTGAATCTGTACAAGTGGAGAATTCCCTTCTTACGGCTCCAATTTGGACAAGTGATCTGCTACTTGGTTTTCTACTCCCTTTCGGTCTTGAATTTCTAGATCAAACTCTTGAAGTAGAAGTACCTACCAGATCAGTCTCGGCTGAGCATCTTTCTTGGCAAGTAAATATTTAATTGTCGAGTGGTCCGTATAGACAGTCACTTTGGTACCTACAAGATAAGATCAAAACTTGTCGAACGCAAACACAATTGAAAGTAACTCTTGTTCTGTACCATGTAATTCAGTTGAGCTCATGTTAGAGCCCGACTTGCATAGTAGATGGGATGAAAAAATTTGTTTCTTTATTGGCCCATCACAGCTTCAATTGCAAAGTCACTTGTGTCACACATCAATTCAAATGGCAAATCCTAGTCTGGTGTGACGATTATAGGTGCTGCAACTAATTGATTCATCAAATCCTCGAATACTCTTAAACATTTCTCATCAAACTTGAATGTTGTATCCTTCTCCAATAATTTGCACAAAAGTTTCACAATTTTGGAAAAGTCTTTGACCAGAAAGCTCCTAACACCTTTTACAGATGTTGGAGGTGGTAGTTTCTTAATAACATCTACCTTTGCTTTATCTACCTCGACTCCATGTCTCGTGATCCGATGCCCTAGAACAATCCCTTCTTGTACCTTGAAATGACATTTTTCCTAGTTGAGTACTAGGTTTGTTTCTTCGCATCGCCTTAGTACCTTGGCTAGATTGGCTAAGCAATCATCATAAGTGTCTCCAAATACTAAAAAATCTTCCATAAAAACTTCCAAATACTTTTCTACCATGTCAGTAAAAATTGACATTATACATCTTTGAAATGTAGTAGGTGCATTACATAAACCAAATGGCATGCGTCTAAATGCAAACGTACCATACAGGCAGGTGAATATTGTCTTGTGTTGATCTTCTAATGCTACTGTAATCTGATTATACCCCGAGTATCCATCAAGAAAACAGTAATAGTCTCTCCTGCGAGTCTATCCAGCATCTAGTCCAAGAGCGGCAAAGGAAAGTGATCTTTCTGAGTCGCCTTGTTCCGCTTCCGGTAATCTATGCATATTCTCCATCCCGTAACCATTCTAGTTGGTATCAACTAGTTATTCTCGTTCTCAATGACCGTGATACCTCTTTTCTTTGGCACACACTAGACTGGACTTTCCCATGAACTATCTGAGATAGGTAAATTATACCCGCATCTAACCACTTGATAATTTCCTTCTTTACTACATCCTTCATGATGGGGTTCAGTCTCCGTTGTCCATCAATCATCCCTTTCTCGCCATCTTCTAATATGATCTTGTGCATGCAAACAGATGGACTAAAATCGTAAATATCAGATATGGTCCATCCGATAGCCTTCTTGAATTTTTTCAATGCAAGGATAAGTTTTCTCTTCTTTCTTAGTAGCTAATTCTGCTAAAATAATCACAGGTAGAGTAGAAGCGTTACCTAAATAAACATATTTTAAATGTGAATGTAGTACCTTGAGTTCTAACTTAGGTGGCTCCTCGATTGACGCTTTTAACTAGGTGTAATCCCTTTTCTCTAATTCCAAAGATTCAAGGTGGGATTGTAGATTAAATCCCTTTTGATTAGCTTCTAACAAAGCTAAGTATTCATCCTCCTCTTCATCATTTGGAGGGTCCAATGTCAGAATTCGTTCCAACAGATCCTTAACATAGTTGGGTTTCTTCTCCATTATTAACTCCTCTAAATTAGATACTACAAAACAATCATCAATAATGTCAAGAAATCACATAGACTTAAAAAGATTAAATGTTACCTGATCATCCTAAACACGCATAGTAAGCTCGCCCTTTTGCACATCAATCAGAGTCCTTCTAGTTGCTAAGAATAGTCTTTTCTAGGATAATTGGCACTTCTTTGTCTACTTCAAAGTCTAGAATTACAAAGTCAGTAGGAAAGATAAATTTATCTACACGTACCAAGACATCCTTGATTTTTCCTTCTTGTTGTGCTAAGGATCGATCTGCTAATTAAAGTGTAACCGTAGTTGGTCTAACTTCACCTATTCCCAACTTCCTAAATATTGACATAGGCATCAAGTTGATACTTACACCTAAGTCACATAATACCTTACCACAATATGTTGCTCCAATGTTGCAGGGTATGGTAAAACATCCAGGATCTTTCAGTTTTGGGGGTAATTTGTTCTGAAGATATGCACTGCATTCCTTCGTCAGAGCTACCGTCTCAAATTCTCCAAGTCTTTGCTTCTTAGACAGGATATCCTTCATGAACTTGACATAATTTGGCATTTGCTTAAGTGCTTCAACCAACGGGATGTTGATATGAAGTTGTTTGAGTACGTCTAAGAACTTCTTGAATTGAATTTCTTGATTCTACTTCTGAAGTCTTTGAGGGTAGGGTGGTGGTGGTTTCTTTACTGGAACTAGTAATGGTTGATTCATCTTCTGTGGTAATTCTGCATCTAAAGGAGTTGTTAGTTGTTCAGAATTAGTTGATTCTGAAGTTACCTTGTTGAGTTTTGAAGATTCTGGTTCTGATGAAACTAGAATTTCAACACTCGATTGAACTTCCTCTGAGTCTTGAGTATCAGCTTGCTCCTTTTCAGCTTCGATGGTGTTGGGCTCTACTGTCTTTCTGCTCCTTAATGTCAACGCTTTGCAATGCTCCTTCCCTAGATTTCTCAGAGTCTCCATATCACTAGGTAAAGCACCTGGTGGTCGGTTTCTAAGTTCAGTTGCAAGCTGGCCCATTTGGTTTTCCAGTTTCTTCAATATAGCTACTTGGCTTTGGATTAAGCCATTATTCTTCGCCATGTATGCATTCAATAGATTCTTTAAGCTATTGGTTGGTTCAACTTGGGGTGGTTTCTGAACTTGTTGGGGGAGACTAGGCGGTTAGGTCGGTCTAGGTTGGGCATAAGTGTTACTGGTTCCAGCCCCTTGGTTACTCCAGGAAAAATTCAGGTGATTTCACCATGATGGGTTATAATAATTGGATTGCAATCCTTGCCTTCCTCGATTTTGGTTCTAGTTACCTATGTAGTAGATGGATTTGGGTTTGATGGACATCCTTCAAACAAATATCCTTTCTTACAATAGACACAGGCTATATTCTCAAATTGGTTAGCTGGCTGTGCTGCTAAACTATTAGACCCATTAGTAGTAAGATTTTTTAACATTGAGGATATTGATGATACCTGAGATGCAAGTTAAGTAAAAGCATCAACTTCATGTATTCGAGAAACTCGTCTTTCGGACACTGTTCAATTGGTTAGCCATTGATAATTATTGCTGGCAATCCTCTCGATAATGTCATAAGCCTCATTATAAGACTTAAAAAGGAGGGCACCGTTAGCATAAGCGTCCACTACCATCCTCGTGTGAGCGTTGAGACATTATAAAAGTCTCAAGTTGGATGCAATGTGGGATTCCATGATGAGGGCATTTTCATTGTAACATCCCAAACCCAACCCAGACGTTATGGCCAGATCTGGTGTGTCACATGAACGATTAACTACGGTTTGATCTTCTTTTTAAAACATTATGTTGTTTGATGGGAAATTCCATATTTAGTAGCTTGTGTTTAAGAATCAATATTAGTTTTAAAACCGTATCTATTGCTACATAAAATTCACTTCTTAAAAGATCATATTGTTGTGTTATCATTGTTAAATAATCCAGTCGTTACGTACTGTATGTTTTGAAAACGTTTGATTAAGGTTGGAAAACCCGCATTGTCTAGTCTACTATAGTAAAACAATAATAAAGAAAACCCAGAACAAAAAATACCCGAGTGGCCTTATTACAACTTAAATCCAAAATTTAAAAATGAAATATAAATAAACTAAATTTAAGAAAACATTAGAACCGGGCAACATGAACCTCGTGGCCACCCCGAATCCCTCGCAACTCCAAGTCCTCTATGGTTGGGGGTTACCTGTGTAGATAGAATTAAAAGGGTTAGTTTGTGAAAACTCAGTGTGTAAAGAAACCCAACAAGTGTCAGAGATCAGACAAACTCAGTCTGGGTCGAAGCCCTATTCAGATATAGGTCATACTGGGCCTTGGCCCTTTTAAAAGACAGAGTGGGCCTTGAGCTCGTTTCAGATACAGAATAGAATGTATATATATATAAAAATGTATGTATGCAAAGCCCAAGCCCAGTCCAGCCCTACACACCACCCGTACCAGCCCTACACACCATGTGGGGAATAACTCAACCCACCCAGCCCTACACACTACAGACGCAGCAGAGCTGCTAATACAAAAATTGTGGCAAAGCCACCAGAACAGTAATACGAGGTAGGGCCTCTAAGCAGATTACGTGGCATTGCCACTTTTAGCACTTCCTCCGTATCCATAACCCAACCCCATGCAAATCATAGTATTAAATGACATGCCATACAGAATATCCGATACAGTAACATGCAAATCAGTCAGTTATTTCTAGGGGTAAAATAGTCATTTAGCATCTAGAGGTAAAATGGTAAGTTTCACCCTTAAGGGGTATTTTAGTAATTTTGCTATATTTCTAAGTTCCATGCTTAAAATGAACTTCTAGCAGGTCTAACATCGCTCTGAGTGAATCAGATAGCCCGTTCATTTATATAGTGCCATCGGGCCCAAAAACCCCTAATGGACCCGAGGGAGCCCACATCCTATTGTGGCCCGCTCAGTTTAATTCTTAAACATATTATCGCAGAATTAATGTCCAGTTTACCAGAAATCACTTACTGCACATTTTACCCGTATGAGCCCGAAAGCCCATTAGGCCCAATTTCGGCCCATCGTGGCCCAAAATAGTCTAAGTGCACGAAAACGCGCACAACGACCCTTACAGTCCAAATTTCCAATTTCATGATTTTGTACCGATCCACAACCGTTCGCACACTCGTAAGCCTTCGAAATGCCGGCATTTTGACATTTCGACTTTTCGGCTTTTTGCCAATCTAAGCTACCAGAGGGTGTCGTTACACACCTGTTTGCGAACTACGTCGAGATCCTGCGAGTGATCAACCTACAACAGTTTACCCACTACGTTAATCCATATTCTAACAGAAACTACTAATACCATACTCCACACATATTCGGCCATCGTAACAAATCACCCAATCCTTACCTTTGTCGAAATTTGACCCCAACCACTAGATCTAGTCTGCCTTGGTAACGTTAACCACCCTAGCCTCCACGAGATCCACCTTACAAAAGGCCACGAAACTCTATTAGTTAACAAAGAAGTCCAACATATATTCCCAAAGAAGAGATCTAAACTGATTTCCAAAAGAAAGTCAATGGGGTGATTTCAGCTTTTCCTGAAATACTAAAGAGATGAATAAAACGAATCGAGTCCTTACCAAAAAGTCTTCTTGACTGGATTGACACTACCAGAAGTCGCTACCACTACTCTAAGCCCAAATCTACCCTTGATCTATCCAAAACACAAGGAACGAAGATGAATGGCTAAAAAGAGTTGAAAGAATAACAGATAAAAGGGGATGGGATTTGGTTTTGAGAGAAAAGTGAAAGAAGAAGAGAAGAAGTTATGAAAAGAGAGAAGATGGTCGATAAGAGAGAGATAGGAGGCTTGAGGGTTTTGACTTTTGTAAGAGTAAGACAATGAGGGTTCGACCAAAGGAGAAATTGGCATAAGAACTAAGTATTTCGGGATTCCGGCTTTTGAGATATCAGCCAGAAAAGGTTTTGGGGAGACCAATTCAAGCAATGGAGAAAAGGTAAAGAAGAAGAAGAAGATAGGTTCGGCTCTTGTGCCAATCAGCCAAAGAAGATTGAAGGTCTAGGGACTTTCGGCTTTTGAAGAAAGAAAAGAGGAGAAAAGAGAAGAAAAGAGGTATGATCGGCACACTTCAACCTTACCTAATTGGCTCTAAAGAATAACCAAAATGTAAATCCCGAAGGAATAGCAAAAAGGAATCGGCACACCCTACCACAAAAGCCGAAAATGCTTAACCTTACTCCCCCTAGCCAAATTGCATTTCTAACAACCCCAAAATCGGCCAACACTCCTTTCTCATCTCATCCCTAAGTTTTCTCCTTAAAAATCTCCCCTTATCACTCCTTAGTCCAATCCCATGAGCAACTCAAACACCTTTCCTTAGAGTTTAACTTGGAGTCCACCTCTTACCATGCTCATGCAGTAAAATAAAATAACTACCTTGCACACAAGGGGATTCGAACTTCAACTTCTGTCACAACTACCACGCCACCTCCATGTGTTTTAAGTGGCACTACCTTGCCACTTTATCACAGGCTCACTTGTGCCTTAAAACCCCAACATTTATTTAAAATCCCACTTAGCCAAAGTCCATTCTCACCTAAGGCCAAAATTTAAAATTCTGCCAGGCCTTAGACTTAAACCTAGGCCTCCTGAAGGTCCACTAAACACACTCAAATCTCTAATACAACACATCAAACCATGTAAAGATAAATTCATGCAAAAATTCAAAACCCCTAAAAATTAGGGCGTTACATTCATAATAATTCTTTATATCTTTCCCATGCCTCATACAAGGACTCGTCATCCATTTGTTGGAAGGCAGTGATCTTGTTCCCCAACTTAGCATTCTTGCTAGGTGGGAAATACTTCATAAGGAATCTTTTTGCTAACTCTTGCCATGTGGAAATTGAGTTTGGTGGCCATTAGTTCAACCAAGCTCGAGCTCTGTCCCTTAGCGAGTTTCAATTCAGACATCTTTGTATTCAAGTTTCATCTAGAAATTTACAGACTATTGGTATCGATTCAAGTTTCAATTCAAACATCTTTCTATTCAACACATAGGCAAGATAAGCTTCACATCCTTTTTTTACATATCTCCTAGCAGACATATACGAAATTACCACAGGCAATCCCCTCATTCCATCTATTTCAACCCGAAGAACCTCACCATTTTCACATTTCAATTCAAAAATTTTCTACCTACAATTCATTTTATCATCATGCAATATCAACTAATCCATACCCAAAGTGGCATCAAATTCATCAAATGGCAACAACATTAAGTTAGTTGGAAAACAGTGTCCTCGAATCATCAAAGGACAATTCTTGCAAACTCTATCCACTAAACCTTTCAGCCCGTGGTCGAATCTGACTTATCCCACACGGCTGTCCAACACGCCCATGGGGTTAGGCCGTGTGTCACCCACGGCCTAGGCACGCCCGTGCCCTTACCCCGTGGTCGAAACTGTCAAATATCACACGGTTACCTGACACACCCGTGTACAAAACAGAGCAGACCGTGTGACTATACTGCCAAATTTCACACGGCTACAAATTACCAGACATGCCCGTGTGTCTAGGCCGTGTACCAAAACTGACCAAAACATTAAGGTGCAGAGGACACACAGTCGAAGCGCATGCCCGTGTTCTCGGGCCGTGTGGCACAAATATAGGCTTGGTTTAAGCTAATTTGCCACCCAATATGGGTCATTTCTACTAGCCATTAACTAACAACATTTCATGCCATTCTACCAACCTAAAACATACCAATTCAAGCACAAAATGGACCCAAAATCATCTCAATTCATTCACAAATCAAGCACACCAACTCAAAGGCCTAAATGACCATTTCCATGCACTCATCCACACATATATACATATCAATTATGCAAGCTTATAATCTCATCAAAATCACATATATTTCCATAAGCACATATAGCTAAAGGACAACTTAAGTACTTGATTATATTCATATATGACCCAAGCCACATCTCATAGCTTGATCATTTACTAAAATATATTATGTTCACTAAAGTACTAGCCTATACATGCCATGACCAAACGTTTGCAAAATACTCAAAAGTACCGAAGCTTTATCGATAGTGTGATAGCGATCCCCGACTCGTCTGATATCCGAGCTAGCTTTTGAATCTAGAAGACTGTGAAAGAAATAAACGGAATAAGCTTCTAAAGCTTAGTAAGTCCATATAACATGAAATAAAACTTACCATTTCAATGAGATATCCATAAGTAAGGCCATTACAAACATATGATCTTATAGCCTATTGCACAAACTCACACTCATTAGTTCATGTAGTTTCATAACATATCATATATAAAAGCTTATCAAATACTTCATTTCAAGTAACATATACAAATCTTGTAAATCATATGGCATAATATGCCTTCATTTTGCACTTTCTCATATAACATGTTGATCATGTAACTAGTATCATTCCATTCATACAAATCATATGACATGTATTTCATGTACTTCATTATCTCATGTATAGCACATAACTCTTATAACATGTACCTTATACCATTCATGTATTCACATAACATCTCTCTCATATATTCAAATATCAATTAACCTTTCCTGTAACATGTATCGGTATTGCCCGTTGAACCTATAAGAACATCGAAAGATACTCGGGTGATACACACACAGTGTATATACATATAACCTGTAATCCGTCAATGCGTCATATATGCTCTTTCGAGCCTGTACGGTAAGCTCGGAGGCTGAACATATAATCCCGAAGGATAATCGGTAAGCCCGTAGGCTGAACATGTAATCCCGAAGGATAAACCTGTAGCTCAAGAGCACGTGGTGAGTCCGCAACAAATGCAGGAGCTCGAACCACCCTGTAGCCCTAGTGACATGTCACTTGTATCCTATCGACTTCTACGGTTCTAACGGGGCTCGGTATTCAATTTATCACTTGTAACAATTTAACATTTCTATTTCAATCTCATATATACTCGTTACATTAGACTATTTAATCATTTAGCATTTCATATTTTCAAATAACAATACGTATGAACACATATATATATACATTAAATTTGTTATACGAACTTACCTAGTAATCCCGTATCTACTCGTCTATTTTCCGTTTTCCCTGATCAAGTTCCGGGATTCGATCGTCTTTATCTATATTAATGCAAAATTCAGCTATTTACTAACTCACATACTCAATTCAATCCAAAAACATATAATTTGACATATTTGCAATTTAGCCCCTATATTTTCAATACTTTGCAATTTAGTCCTCTCATCACAAAAATGACAAATTACATAATCAATCCCCCAATTCACTATAGCCAAATATTTAAGGGACTTACACAAGCATATATCTTTCAATTAATCACAAATTTAACCTAAAAATTCTACCTTTTTACAATTAAATCCTTAAAACCCATTTTCTTCAAAAATCACTTTAAAATTCTTGTATATTTCCACATAATATACAATAATTCATCAAAATCTATCAATATATCAAGGATTCATTAGTGGCATTTTTCAAAAACATAATCAAAATCAGAAATTGAGGTACGGGTCGGTTAATATACGAAGCAACGATATCAAAAACGTAAAAATCACTAAAAACCGAAGTCAAAACATACCTCAATTTAGCAAAATAGTAGCCGAATGAAGGAAACCTTTAAAACCTTTATTTTTGTTTGAAGAATCAGTGGAAGAGAAGAAATATCAAGCCATTTTCTTGTTTTATTTAATTAAAACATATTATAAAGCCATTTGACCATTTTACCCTTTGTAAAAATATTATAAAACCTTATAAAATATGGACATAATGGTCCATCACCAACCACTCCAAATAAAAATGGCATAATTGCCATGCAAGTACCTCCTTTTATAAAGCCATGCTCAAATAAGCCATTTATAAAATAGAACTCGAATTTATCGCTTTACGCGATTTAATCCTTTTTATCAAATTAACTAGTCAAACAATAAAATTTCTAAACGAAACTTTCACACAGTAATTCTATCATGCTGTAAATCATATTAAAGTAATAAAAATAATAATTCGACTCGGTTAAGTGGTCCCGAAACCACCCGCTCCGACTAGGGTCTAAAGTGGGCTATTACAATATACCAGTGATCACATCAGGGGATGACGCATCTTCTCGAGAATGAATTGCATAAGTTCTCGTAGGTGCTCTAACTTTCGATCTCACAGTTGAATCTTTGGACACACCTTTGCTACTAGCCCCAGCTCTCGTATTTATCACTGGTCTTCCTCTAGCAGCAGTGTTACTCGATATAAACTTCTAGGAATTATCTTTTTCAATTATCTTAGGGCAATCCTTAATGAAATGGTCTTAGGAGCCACATTTAAACAAGCTCGGGTGATCATCCAACATTCACCGGGGTGTCACCTACCGTAATGTTGGCATTCAAGCCTATCTGATCTCACATTCCCAACACTCACTATGGACGTAGTTCGGGCCTTAAAACCCCGGATATTGCTTCCCATGATCTCTGCTAGGATTCCTAGCTAAAACATTCGAACGAACATGCATATCCCTCAATTTCTTCGACGAGGACAAAAAATACTTACTTATCGGCTTATTTCTTGCATCTCTTGCCTCACCCTCAACCTTTCTCTTTTCTTTACTTAATTCTTCGGCTTTGCAAGCTCGTTCAACCAACACAACAAATTTTTTAATTTCCAAAATCCCCACTAACAGTTTGATACTCTCATTCAGTCCATCTTCAAACCTTTTACACATAACAGCCTCGGAGGAAACACACTCCTGAGCTTACTTAATAAGCTTGACAAATTCTCATTTGCATTTTGTCACAGACATTCAGCCCTGTTTTAGCTCGAGAAATTCCTTACGCTTCTTATCTATAAACCGTTGGCTAATATATTTCTTCCAAAATTCTTCTTGGAAGAAATCCCATGTGACCCTCTCTCTCGGAGCCACAGATACTAGTGTTTTCTACCAATGAAATACTGCGTCCCTTAGCAAAGATATAGCACATTTAAAAATTTTTTGGGCGTGCATGAAAGCTCATCATACGCTCTAATAGTATTCTCTAGCCAAAACTCAGCTCTCTCGGGGTCATCATCTACATTGCCCTATATTCGTTAGCCCCATACTTACGAATTTTATCAACTGGAGGCTCATTCAATCTTACCATTTCCATATCTTGGGGAGCTACGGGAACCGGTTGAGGAATAAAAGGGTTCAAGGGAGGTTGAGCATTTGGGTTCGCCCAAATAAACTCCGGTTGCCACTAATCTATCATGTGGAGAAAGGCTTCCTGAGCCTCTCTTCCGTGACAAGTTTTCACATGTCCACTATAAGGTGGTGCGGTCCGTTGGGCGAGAGTTGGCACATTACTCTTAACGTCATCATCTACGTGTAACGCCCTGATTTTCGGGATTTTTGGGGCTAATGAGATTTTTGGTGAGGCTGGGAAATTTTGTGTTCTGATTGCTAAAATGGTGTTTGGATGTGTTAGTGGGCCTGTAGGAAGCCCAAATCTCGGTTAAAAATCGATAAAAATAGTTAAGTACGTTTTAAGTAAAAAGGGGGAACTGGGTCAAGAGGGCCCTTAAGAAAAATTATGTAAAATATGTCGCAAAGGGAGCCTTGGTAGAGTGGCAAGGTGGCGCCACTAAGCTCTTTAAAAAGTGGCATCTAGATGGATATTGAAGGACAAGGGTTCGAGTTGCAAGGTAGGCTTATTGCTCTTCTTAATTTTTAAGCATGTGCCGGACATGTGACTAATTTAAGTAGGAAATTCGGCAAGAGGCTTTAGGGACTTGGGCCGATTGCTTTAGGGAGATTATTAGGGTTTCGTCTTTTTCTATTTTCTGTCATGAGAGTTAGGGTTAGCCACCTTAGGTGTTATTATTCTCTTTTCAGTCAAAAAGCTGAAATTTGCCTTCCTAAGAGCATCTAGCCGATTTCTTCATCTTCTTCTTCTCTATCATTGTTTTTCCTCTTTTCTTTTTCCCCTGTTGATCTTCTCCTTTTTCGAACACCCTATCTTACTTAGCTCTACAATTTCTTTCGATTCCATCCCTCCAAAAATAGCCATAGCCGATTGCTCAAAGTGCCAGAAATCCCGAAAACTACTTCCTTTTTGCCGATTTCTTGTAAGCCGAATTACCCCTATTCCTTTCACCTGTTGTGGCCGATTACTACATTCCCTTGAACCACATCATTGTCGACACCATCACCCAAACTCACAGCCCAAATCTCCATCCTCTTCTCTAGTTGAAAAGCCGAAATCAGCATTAGTGTAGGGAGATAGCCGAATAGTTCAGATCACAAAAATAGGGGTTCTACTAATGTTCAAGGGGCAGATTTACATCAGATCTGTGTAGGAATCGAACAGAAACCATTGGTAAGTGCTTAATACCTCAGATCTGTTCAATATTTCATGTGTTGGAAAAGCCGAAAGTCCCTAAAGTTAGGGACTTTGTCGATTTGGACTTTTAGTAAATCAGGTGGTATTTTTTCTTTGTTCTTTTGAGTGATAGTTAGCGAAGAAGGTGATCAAGCAAGGAGTTGAAGGCATTGGTATCATCAGATCTAGATTTTGTGCACCTAGGTCGTCAGAGGTAAGTTTTCATGGCCATTAAGGGTATGGCCGAATGTGGTAAGGGATTGCGGCTTTGGTTTTTGTGGATCTACTGATTAATTGATTAGATATTGGGTTGTACGAACTGTCGCATAGGAGATCTCGTTGGTGAAACCGCAAAACAGGTGTGTGATTCTGAACCCCTTCATTATGCATGTTGGCAAATGCCGAAAAGTCGAAATACCGAAGATCTGGCATTTCGAGGGCTTGTGAGAGTGCGAATGCTCACAAGTTGGTAGGGAAACATTGGATATGAAATCGGTACTGAAGGGAGAGCTAACCACGAAATTTTGGGTGTTATGGTAAGTTGGGCCTCGGTGGGCCGAATATGGGCCCAATGGGCAATTTGGGCCCATTTCGGTAAAAATGGGCTTTAAGGTAATAATATGAACTGTAGGCGCAAAAACAGTTAAAACAAGGTAACTGAATATGAAATTTGGACTAAACGGGCCTAACTGGCTAAACGACGTAATAGGGCCCATTAGGGGTTTTAGGGCTTAAAAGCTAAAACTATTAAACTGAGTTAACCGAATTTCTGTAACGACTATGGGATTAGTAGAGACTGTAATAAGCATAAAAACTGTAATCTGAGAGCAAAAATTACTGCAAAACCCTTAGGGTGAGAAATTACTGTTTTGCCCCTAGGTAGAAAATTACCGATATACCCCTAGGGCTAAAACTGACTGAACTGTTTGACATGACTATTACTGATACTGCATATCATGATGTATGTATGTCTAATGCATGGGATTGGGTTTGATATTGGAGGAAGTGTGAGTGGCACTGCCACGTTACTGAAAGGGGCTATGCCTCGTACTGTTTCTGAAAAGGGCTTTGCCTCATATACTGTTTATCTGAGCAGCCATGCTGCAACTGTGGTATGTGGGCTGGGTGGGTCGAGTTATTCCCCACATGGTGTGTTGGCTGGTACGGGTGGTGTGTAGCGGTTGGTGGGTTGAGTAGTCTCCCCAATTGGGTTGCATTCATACTGTTAGATTGTACTGTACTGTTATGGGCCTATGGGCCAAACTATTATCTGAATAGGGCTTCGGCCCAGTATCTGTTATAGGGCTTTGCCCCAATTTACTATTATCTGAATAGGGCTTCGGCCCAATATTTGACTAAGACTGGTTAGGGTTTAGGCCTAGTGGGCTTGAGCCAATGTGGGCTTTGGATGGGTTCTGCACACTCTGAGTTTTCCCAAACTCACCCTTCTCTTTCCATCCTTGCAGGTGAGCCCTAGATCGTGACTTGGATGCTGGGAGGGATTCAGAGTGGCCACCAAGACTGAGCTCGCATTCTAGTTGGTTATTTATTTTAATTACTTTTCTACTATTGGTTTTAGTTTGGTTATGTGTTGTAATAAGGCCGCTATAACTATTTTATTTGGGATTTACAACTGTTTTATTTCTATCACAAATATACACTGTTTTCAAAAATCAAACAAACTATTTCTTAATCAACCCGATATTACCGATGGCTAAATAAGATAATAAGGTTAAAATGAATCACGTAACAAGGGGAATAGAGATTAAAGATTAATAATTATTAAAACGGGAGTTTTCAAAATAATCGAGCATTGCTTTCCAAAACTCACCAACGGACTTAGTAAATAGGGCGGCATAGGATAGTCTAGGTAATATAGCACACCGGACATGGCCATAACGTCTGGGCCGGGTTTGGGGTGTTACATTTAGCGGTATCAGAGCCAGGTTGCAACAACTCGCTGTGGATCGGGTCCGAAAGCAAAAGGGTTTCAAAAATTTAGAGTTCAGAAGGTTATTTTTGGAAAAAAAAGATTTTCGAAATTTTTTTTTTTAGTTTTAAACAAATTTGTAGCTTTTAAATCAAGTTGTTCGAAACATTGATTTTTAAAGAGGCCTCAAACTATTTGATCTGATAAATCGGAAGGTGGCACACTGAATCCCCGGCTCCAAGTTGTAAGTATGTTCTGCTTTAAATTCTGTACTGTACTGAAAATAAAACTGTAGATAGTACTGAGCCTTAGATATAATACTATAGGTGAGGTAGTATTAAGGCTATAAAACTGAGACTGTAGGGTAAACTAAACCCTAGGAAACTGAGACAGTAGTTAGACTACGTTTGCGCGAGAACAACTCTGAAACTTTATCTGTTCATAAGATATTCCATAATAAACAACTGAAACATTAGACTAATGTCATAAAATTTAAAACTCAGATAATCGATATGAGTACGAGAACTGCTCGTGGTCGAGGCCGTGGACGTGGCCGGGTTAGTGCTCAGGCACGATCTTCGTCTTCTGGGCACATGCCAGCTGGGGAAGAGCGAGCTCCGCCAGCGACGGAGACTGGATCTTATGATAGGGCTGCAGGGGATGATGCTCTGTCCCAAGCCATGCTGAGGGTATTAGAGAGGGTCGCTGGAGCAAGCACTGGAACTGTGGCTAGAGGGTCGATATCTGAGCGACTCCGAGCCAACAGAGCTGAGATTTTCAGGGGCATATCTGAAGTAGCCCTGAATGTGGCTGAGTATTGGTTGGAAGCCACCGAGAGAATAATGGATGACCTGGACTGCTCAGTGGGGCAAAAGCTGAAAGGAGCGGTGTCCTTACTGCGAGACGAGGCGTATCAGTGGTGGATCACTGTGAGAGAGGGTACCTCAGCTGATGGGGTAACTTGGGAATTATTTAAGAAATCCTTCAAGGCAAAGCATGTTGGAGCTAGTTATGTGGATGCACGCAGGAAGGAGTTCTTGAACCTAACCCAAGGTGGTAAGACTGTTGCTGAGTACGAGGCAGAATTTCTGCGACTGAGCCGGTATGCCAGTGGTATTGTTTCCACTGAATATGAACGCAGTGTTCGTTTTGAGGATGGCCTCAGAGATGAGCTGAGAGTGTTGATAGCCCCACAGAGAGAGCGCGACTTTGCTGCACTAATAGAGAAGGCTAAAATAGTTGAAGAAGTGAAGCGAGCTGAGCGTCAGAACCACGATAGAGATCGTAATCGCTTTAAGAGAGATTCTGGATCGACTGGTGCTGCAAACAGAAATTTTAAGAAAGTAAGAGTAGAGGAACCAGTGCGAGCTGTGCCAGTGAATGTTGTTAGACCGCAGGCTTGTGGAGACTGTCGCAGAGTTCATCGAGGAGAATGCTGGAAACGCATTGGAGTTTGTTTTCATTGTGGGTCAAAGGATCATCAAGTTAAAGACTGTCCACAGAAGCCAGCTCAGGCTCAAGCTGTTGACCAGAGGGTTGCTCAGCCTGCGCGAGGAGGACCGCCACCGCCAAAGGGCCGTGGACTAGGTAGAGAAGGCAATGGTAATGGACGTGGTCGTGGAGCACCTGGCAGGGGTACTGGTAATGTTGAGGCTCGTTAGCCAGCCTTAGTGTATGCTGCTCGCCGTCACGAGGAGGGTGATGCACCTGATGTTATAACTGGTACATTCTTAATATCTTGTATAGCATACACTGCTTTGATTGACGTGGGTTCAACACATTCATATATTGCTTGTAAGATTTCTGGGTCGTTGGGTGTGCATTCTGAGGAGACTGTGAGTGGGGTCATAGTAGTTAGTCCTTTAGGACACTATGTGAAAATAGACAAACTATTTAGGGAAGTGCCTTTAGAGACTCAGGGTAGGATCTTTACTGGAGATCTAATGGAGCTACCTTTTGGTGAATTCGACTTGATTTTGGGCATGGACTAGTTAACCAAGCACAAGGCAACGCGGGATTGCGCGGCCAAGAGAATGCTATTGAGAACAATTGAAGGCGAAGAGGTGATGGTTATTGGTGAACGGAGGGACTATTTGTCTAATGTGGTTTCTACCTTAAGGGCTGAAAAGTTGATACGCAAAGGTTGTGAAGAATACTTGGCGTTCGTAAGTCAAACTGAACCCGAGAGAGTGACAGTAAAGACAGTGAGGACTGTTAATAAATTTCAAGATGTATTTCCTGAGGAGCTTCCTGGATTACCTCCTAACCGAAAAGTTGAATTTGGCATCGATCTGTTGCCTAGAACGGCTCCAGTGTCCATTGCGCCCTACAGAATGGCACCAAAGGAGCTAGTGGAATTAAAAGCTCAGATTCAAGAGTTGCTAGATAGGGGCTTCATTAGATCGAGTGTGTCTTCGTGGGGAGCACCGGGGCTGTTTGTGAAAAAGAAGGATGGAACGATGCGTATGTGCATCGACTATCGCCAGTTGAATAAACTGACGATTAAGAATAAGTATCCTTTGCCGAGAATCGATGATCTGTTTGACCAGCTTAAAGGAGCTTCAGTGTTTTCCAAGATCGACCTTCGATCTGGATACCACCAGTTAAGAGTAAAGGAGGTGGATGTGCATAAGACAGCATTCAGAACTCGTTATGGCCACTACGAGTTTTTGGTTATGCCCTTTGGATTGACAATGCACTGGCAGCTTTTATGGATTTAATGAACCGAGTATATCAGCCGTACTTGGATCGTTTCGTGGTCGTCTTTATTGATGATATTTTGGTGTATTCAGAAACAGAGGAGAAGCATGACGAGCATCTTCGAATTGTTCTGTAAGTGTTGAGGGAAAGGCAGTTATATGCGAAATTTAGCAAGTGCGAATTTTGGCTTCGAGAAGTGACTTTTCTGGGTCATGTTGTTTCTGCTGAGGGGGTTAGGGTAGATCCTCGCAAAGTTGAGGTAGTTCTGGACTAGAAGTCTCCAAGATCAGTTTCGAAAATTCGTAGTTTTCTGGGTCTAGCAGGTTATTACAGAAGATTTGTTGAGGGATTTTCGTTAATCGCGGCACCATTGACAAAATTGTTAAGGAAGGGAGTAGCATTTGTATGGACTGGGAAACAGCAAGAAGCTTTTGATAAGCTGAAAAAGGTGTTGACTGAGGCGCCAGTGTTGATTCAGCCAGAATTTGGGAAGGACTTTACAGTTTATAGCGATGCTTCGCATGTGGGATTAGGTTGTGTACTAATGCAAGAGGGTAAGGTGGTTGCTTATGCTTCGCGGCAGCTTAAGCCTCACGAGGCAAATTACCCTACGCATGATTTGGAGTTGGTTGCGGTGGTATTTGCGTTGAAAATCTGGAGACACTACCTTTATGGAGAAAAGTGTATTATATATACTGACCGTAAAAGTCTCAAATACCTGTTAACTCAGAAGGAGTTAAACCTTAGGCAACGGAGATGGATAGAGTTGCTTAAGGACTATGACTGTTCGATTGAGTATCACCCTGGCAAGGCTAATGTCGTGGCTGATGCACTGAGCCGAAGGACTGTTACTGAGTTAAAGGCGATGTTCGCTCGTTTAAGTTTGTATGATGATGGGAGTTTGCTAGCAGAACTGCAAGTGAGACCGACTTGGACTGAGAGGATTAAAGAGTTACAATGGAAGGATGATTCGTTGGCTCCTCGATTTTAGCAAGTCAAGGAGGGTAAGAGTGAGGATTTTGGACTGAATTCTGATGGAGTCCTATGCTTTCGAGGAAAAGTTTGTATTCCTAAAGACTCTGATTTGAGGAAGTTGATATTGAGTGAGGCTCATGGTGGAGCCTATGCTATGCACCCTGGAGGTAATAAGTTGTATAGGGATTTGCGAGAAGTGTATTGGTGGCCTGGACTTAAGCGAGAGGTGACTGATTTCGTTGGGAAATGTCTGACGTGCCAGCAGGTTAAAACTGAACACCAATTACCTTCTGGATTGTTGCAGCTAGTAAAGATTCCGCAGTGGAAATGGGAAAGAGTAACGATGGATTTTGTGAGTGGCTTGCCTTTGACACCTTCAAAGAAAGATTCTGTTTGGGTAGTTGTGGATAGATTGACGAAGTCTGCTCATTTTATACTGGTTAGAACTGATTACTCACTTCAGAAGTTGGCCAAGCTGTATGTAGCAGAGATAGTGCATTTGCATGGGGTGCCAGTTTCGATAATTTCTGATCGAGATCCTAGATTTACATCTCGATTCTGGAAGAAGATGTATGAGGCGTTAGGTACGCGATTGGACTTCAGTACTGCATTTCACCCTCAGACAGATGGTCAGTCTGAAAGGGTCATTCAAGTGTTGGAAGACATGTTAAGAGGATGTGTTATCAACTTTCGTGGTAGTTGGGAAGATTATTTACCATTGGCAGAGTTTGCCTACAACAATAGCTATCAAGCAAGTATCCAGATGGCTCCATATGAGGCACTTTATGGGCAGAGATGTCGCACTCCTACTTGTTGGACAGAATTAGGAGAACGTAGAGTTCTTAGACCAGAGTTAGTGGCAGATACTAAAAGTAAGGTTAAGCTGATTCGAGATCGGTTAAAGGAGGCGTCTGATCGGCAGAAGTCTTATGCTGACCTTAAGCGTAAGGAGATTGAGTTCGCTGTTGGGGATATGGCGTTCCTAAAGGTGTCGCCGTGGAAGAAGATCTTGAGATTCGGTAAAAAGGGCAAGCTAAGTTCGCGGTTTATTGGGCCTTATCGGATCCTCAAGTGGATTGGGCCAGTAGCCTATCAGTTGGAGTTGCCAGCAAAGTTGGATCGTATCCACGACGTTTTTCATGTGTCCATGCTGAGACGGTATCGGTCGGACCCATCGCATATTGTACCAGTGGAGGAGATTGCAGTAAATACCGATTTGACCTTCGAGGAGGAACATGTGGAGATCTTAGATCGTGAAGTCAAAGTCTTAGGAGGAAGTCTGTTCCATTGGTTAAGGTGCTGTGGCGTAATCATGGTAGAGAAGAAGCTACGTGGGAGCCAGAAGAAGCGATGCGTCAACAATACCCTCAGTTATTTGGATCAGGTAAATTTCGAGGCCGAAATTTCTTTAAGGGGGGTAGAGTTGTAACGCCCTGATTTTCGGGATTTTTGGGGCTAATGAGATTTTTGGTGAGGCTAGGAAATTTTGTGTTCTGATTGCTAAAATGGTGTTTGGATGTGTTAGTGGGCCTGTAGGAAGCCCAAACCTCGGTTAAAAATCGATAAAAATAGTTAAGTACGTTTTAAATAAAAAGGGGGAACTAGGTCAAGAGGGCCCTTAAGAAAAATTGTGTAGAATATGTCGGAAAGGGAGCCTTGGTAGAGTGGCAAGGTGGCGCCACTAAGCTCCTAAAAAAGTGGCGCCTAGATGGGTATTGAAGGACAAGGGTTCGAGTTGCAAGGTAGGCTTATTACTCTTCTTAATTTTTAAGCATGTGCCGGACATGTGACTAATTTAAGTAGAAAATTCGGCAAGAGGCTTTAGGGACTTGGGCCAATTGCTTTAGGGAGATTATTAGGGTTTCGTCTTTTTCTATTTTCTGTCATGAGAGTTAGGGTTAGCCACCTTAGGTGTTATTATTCTCTTTTCAGTCAAAAAGCCGAAATTTGCCTCCCTAAGAGCATCTAGCCGATTTCTTCATCTTCTTCTTCTCTATCAATGTTTTTCCTCTTTTTTTTTACCCTGTTGATCTTCTCCTTTGCCGAACACCCTATCTTACTCAGCTCTGCAATTTCTTTCGATTCCATCCCTCCAAAAATAGCCATAGCCGATTGCTCAAAGTGCCAGAAATCCTGAAAACTACTTCCTTTTTGCCGATTTCTTGTAAGACAAATTACCCCTATTCCTTTCACCTGTTGTGGCCGATTACTACATTCCCTTGAGCCACATCATTTCACCATCCTCTTCTCTAGTTGAAAAGCTGAAATCACCATTAGTGGAGGGAGATAGCCGAATAGTTCAGATCTCAAAAATAGGGGTTCTACTAACGTTCAAGGGGCATATTTACATCAGATCTGTGTAGGAATCGAACAGAAACCATTGGTAAGTGCTTAATACCTCAGATCTGTTCAATATTTCATGTGTTGGAAAAGCCGAAAGTCCCTAAAGTTAAGTACTTTGTCGATTTGGACTTTTAGTAAATCAAGTGGTATTTTTTCTTTGTTCTTTTGAGTGATAGTTAGCGAAGAAGGTGATCAAGCAAGGAGTTGAAGGCATCGGTATCATCAGATCTAGATTTTGTGCACCTAGGTTGTCAGAGGTAAGTTTTCATGGCCATTAAGGGTATGGCCGAATGTGGTAAGGGATTGTGGCTTTGGTTTTTGTGGATCTACTGATTAATTGATTAGATATTGGGTTGTAGGAACTGTCGCATAGGAGATCTCGTTGGTGAAACCGCAAAACAGGTGTGTGATTCTGAACCCCTTCATTGTGCATGTTGGCAAATGCCGAAAAGCCGAAATGCCGAAGATCTGGCATTTCGAGGGCTTGTGAGAGTGCGAACGCTTACAAGTTGGTAGGGAAATGTTGGATATGAAATCGGTACTGAAGGGAGAGCTAACCACGAAATTTTGGGCGTTACGGTAAGTTGGGCCTCGGTGGGCCGAATATGGGCCCAATGGGCAATTTGGGCCCATTTCCGTAAAAATGGGTTTTAAGGTAATAATATGAACTGTAGGCGCAAAAACAGTTAAAACAAGGTAACTGAATATGAAATTTGGACTAAACGGGCCTAATTGGCTAAACGACGTAATAGGGCCCATTAGGGGTTTTTGGGCTTAAAAGCTAAAACTATTAAACTGAGTTAACCGAATTTCTGTAATGACTATGGGATTAGTAGAGACTGTAATAAGCATAAAAACTATAATCTGAGAGCAAAAATTACTGCAAAACCCTTAGGGTGAGAAATTACTGTTTTGCCCCTAGGTAGAAAATTACCGATATACCCCTAGGGCTAAAACCGACTGAACTGTTTGACATGACTATTACTGATACTGCATATCATGATGTATGTATGTCTGATGCATGGGATTGGGTTTGATATTGGAGGAAGTGTGAGTGGCACTGCCACGTTACTGAAAGGGGCTATGCCTCGTACTGTTTCTGAAAGGGGCTTTGCCTCGTATACTGTTTATCTGAGCAGCCATGCTGCAACTGTGGTGTGTGGGCTGGGTGGGTCGAGTTATTCCCCACATGGTGTGTTGGCTGGTACGGGTGGTGTGTAGCAGTTGGTGGGTTGAGTAGTCTCCCCAATTGGGTTGCGTTCATACTGTTATATTGTACTATACTGTTATGGGCCTATGGGCCAAACTATTATCTGAATAGGGCTTCGGCCCAGTATCTGTTATAGGGCTTTGGCCCAATTTACTGTTATCTGAATAGGGCTTTGGCCCAGTATCTGACTGAGACTGGTTAGGGCTTAGGCCTAGTGGGCTTGAGCCAATGTGGGGCTTTGGATGGGTTCTGCACACACTGAGTTTTCCCAAACTCACCCTTCTCTTTCCATCCTTGCAGGTGAGCCCTAGATCGTGACTTGGATGCTGGGAGGGATTCAGAGTGGCCACCAAGACTGAACTCACATTCTAGTTGGTTTTTTATTTTAATTACTTTTCTACTATTAGTTTTAGTTTGGTTATGGGTTGTAATAAGGCCGCTATAACTATTTTATTTGGAATTTACAACTGTTTTATTTCTATCACAAATATACACTGTTTTCAAAAATCAAACAAACTATTTCTTAATCAACCCGATATTACCGATGGCTAAATAAGATAATAAGGTTAAAATGAATCGCGTAACAAGGGGAATAGAGATTAAAGATTAATAATTATTAAAACGGGAGTTTTCAAAATAATCAAGCATTGCTTTCCAAAACTCACCAACGGACTTAGTAAATAGAGCGGCGTAGGATAGTCTAGGTAATATAGCACACCGGACATGACCATAATGTCTGGGCCGGGTTTGGGTGTTACACTACGGCTCAGTCAAGATCCATTTACTATATGAAAACATAGTTTAAATTGTAACACCCCTATCCCGTAACTGTCGCTGAAATAGTAAAGTGGCATTACCGGATTTCTAACTCAGACCAGAACAGTAATACTTTAAACTTATCAAACATCATCACAATTCATACAATAATCCATCAAAGCATATTTAAAACAGTCATATAAAGCTTCATTTGTTCATCAAGGACTAAATTGATATAATATAAAATATATGAGAAAACATAAGAAAATTTTCGAAAGAGGGTCACACGGCCATGTGCCTACAAGGCTGCCAGACACGCCCATGTGTTCGGGCTGTGGCAAAATAGGGCATACATGCTGACTTATGTACATGGCCACAAGATACGCCCGTGTGTCTAGGTCATGTGAAATTCATGAAGCTACTGACTTGAGCCCACGGGTACCAGACACGGCCATGCATCTAGCCCGTGTGGCATCCTGACCAAATCAACGACAATACAGGGGTTACACGGTTGAGTCACACGCCCATGTGCTCTAACCGTGTGGTATGAAATAGGATTGGTACAAGCCAATTTCATACCCCAAATGTTCATATACCTATAAGCAATACTTTATAACATTCAATATACCAATGAACCAACCAATTCAACCAAAATCAAGTGCATTTATACCAACTCATAATCAATCAATGTCATGACAATTTGTATCAACCAAACATGTACCAAAAAAAAGCCAATTCCATACCTATTTCAACTTACCAAATGATTTCAATAAAGACATCTATCAAGTATCCACATTCAAACCTCACCAATGTCATGTACCATTCATCCAAAATATCATATAAAGAGCACAACATATAATGCATTCATGAAAAGCTAACCATTATCATTTCAAGCCATATCTCATAGCTTGAATAAGTGCCCAAATCATACCACATTTATTAACATAGCTACCATAAACATTAACTTATAAACTAGCCTATACATGCCATATTTAGCACATTCATAAAGATTCAAAAGTACCGAATGCTTGAGTGGATAGTGTGATTTTAATCTCTGACTTTGTCTAAAATCAAGCTAGCTTCTAAATCTATAAAACACGGGAAAAATAAACAGAGTAAACTTTAAAAGCTTAGTAAGCCCGTATAATATAGAATTTAACTTACCGAATCAACATTTAAAAGCATAAACAATGTAATCAAACCAAGTCATATGTCCTCAACGCCTATTCAATCACCATACACATGTTAGTCATAGAACAACCATGTATTCATCCATTTCTTAGATAAATTAAGCATATAAGTTCCTTGTAACCATAATTCATGTATCAACTCATCCATTTATTAAATAATCATATAGCATATAACCTTATTACCATGTAACCATTATTCTATACACATTATATATCTCATAACATATAACTCATATAACATATATGTTGTAAGCATATACTTGTAAGATATTATTCATGTAACTTGTACCTTGTCTATCATGTAAATCTATATGAATCAGGTAACATTTATCTTGTGATCATATAACTCATATGTAACTTATAACATGTATTTCGTATATACATATATTGGTAATTGCCCGTTGAACCTTTGGAAACATCGAGGGATACTCGGGTGATACACACACTGTGTACATATATAACCTGTAAATCCGTCAGTTCATCGCGTATGCTCTTTCGAGCTATGTACGGTATACTCCTCTTGAGCTAGTAACGGCAAGCCTAAAGGCTGAACATGTAATCCTGAAGGATGAACTGTAAGTCCGAAGACTAAACGGTAAGCCAGAAGGCTAAACGTGTAATCCCGAAGGATGAACGGTAAGTCTGAAGACTAAACATGTAGCTCATGAGCTGTGGTGAAACTCAACCACCCTGTTGCCTAGTGACATTTCACTTGTATCCTATGACATTCTACGGCTCAAACAGGACTCAGTAATCACTTATACATATAACCAATAGACATTTCCATCTTTAATTTGATATATACACATTTATACCATAAGAAACTCAACATGTTTTTCTATAGTTCATTATACAATCAATAAAATTAATATTACAAATTATAAATATATTACAAATTCGATTCTAATTATACGAACTTACCTCGATTAAGGTTGTAAACTCGAAATCTATTCGTCTACCTTACGTTTTCTCCAATCAAGTTCTGGGATTTGTTTGTCTTGATCTATATTAATCAAATTTAACTCAATTATTCATTAACACATTCAATCTAGTCCAAAAACATGTAAATTTGACAAATTATATATTTGCCCCTAGATTTTAACTACTTTGCAATTTTGTCCTTCACACACAAAATAACAAATTATACATTTTCCATCAAAATTTACCATAGCTGAATATTCATGCTAATCACACTAACACATATCTTTCATTTATTCACATTTCTAGCCATAAAAATTCTATCTTTTTCAATTTAACCCCTAATTTACATTTTATCAAAAATTACTTTATAAAACTTGTATATTACTAAATAACCATCAATAATCTACCATTATTCATCAAAACAACCAAGCATTCAACAATAACACATTTCAAAACCAACACCAATTTCAGAAATAATGGTACGGGTCAACTATACCTAGCTGCAACGAGCTCAAAAACATAAAAATCATTAAAAACCGAAGCAAAACATACCTTTAATTGATAGATTTAAGCTTGCCGAATGCTAGGTAAAAAATGGTGTTATTTCTTATTTCAAATCGGCATGGAAAACATGGTTTTGTTATAATTAAAACAAATTTTAATACTTGATTACCAAAATAACAATTAAAACCATTATAAAAACATATAATATATGGACATAAATGTCCACTAGCTTTAATAAAGGAATATTATCAATTAAAAACCCTCCATTTATAAAACCACATTCAGTTAAGCCATTTTACTAATTAAACTTAAGTTTATCGCTTCACGCGATTTAGTCCCTTTTACCGAATTAGATATTTAAACGGTAAAATTTCTAAACAAATTTTTCACACAGTAAATCTATCATGCTATAAATTATAATAAAATAATTAAAATAATATTTTAACTCGGTTAAGTGGTCCTGAAATTACTCTTTCCGATTAGGGTCTAAACCGGGTTGTTACATAAATTGTCAGGAGCCGTCACACTATCATAATTCATATATGGCATATATAGATAGACTCGTACACATGCTAGGTTAGTCTAAGAATTGACTAAACCATAGCTCTGATACCACTAAATGTAACACCCCTTACCCGTACCCGATACTAGGAGAGGGTTCAAGGCATTTCTAAAATTACACACACTTAAACATACAAAGCCGAGTCATAAAATTTGCGTCCAATTTAAAACTTTTCAAACATATTCATAATGTCCCTATTATTGGCCTACGAGGCCCTGAACATACATTGGAGGTGGTTAGAAACTAAATCGAGAACTTTCAAAACTTTTTCAACATTTAGAAAAATTTCATGTATTGGAGAGTCACACGCCTGTGTGGGCAGGCCGTGTGATCACACAGGCCCATGAGGTTCGAGACAGGCCCATGTCCCCAACCCGTGTAACTCTCTATTTGTGATATCATCCGCAATTTAGGGGCACATGACCAAATCACATGCCCGTGTGCTAGGCCATGTGGTGAATTTAATTTTCGCATTTAAGGTGCAGACTTCATATGACCTGGGCACACACCCATATCTTATGGCCGTGTCCTTCACACGGCCGTGACACACGGCTGTGTCTCTGCCCATGTATTTACTACTGGACATTTTGTTTCTCAAAACTAAGGTGCAAGGGACACATGGCCTATCAACATGCCCATGGGCCTAACCGTGTGTCACATACAACCTAGACACATGCCCGTGTGTCTACCCGTGTGGACAATATATAGGCTATTTACCAAGCCAAATGCCACCCTGAAACACAAAAACACATATGTCCATCCAACAACACTTATCATGACATAAATTAAGCACTTAAACCTCCACAATCAAGGCATCCACTTATCATCCATATACCACAATCACCGTGCATAAACATTACACAATATCAACTCAAGCATGCATACAATCACATTCATGATAGACAAAA
This sequence comes from Gossypium stocksii, assembly GCA_020496765.1. Taxonomy (NCBI): domain Eukaryota; kingdom Viridiplantae; phylum Streptophyta; class Magnoliopsida; order Malvales; family Malvaceae; genus Gossypium; species Gossypium stocksii. Next base: position 42,725,678 of record CM035623.1, read on the forward strand.
TTACATGATCATACCAAAAATCAATATTTTCTAATTTCAAATGGCCTTATACAAAATGACCATCACACCAATATAAGCCTACACATTAGGCCAAAATAATTATGACACATAGACAAAATAATCAAGTCCCTATACATGCCATATTTTTAAGATGCTAAAATTATCAATACCCAAAATAAATCCTTGATAATGTGATGCGATACTCCGACGATTCCCGATCCCCGAGCTAGCTTGGTAACACTATAAAATAAGAGAAAGAAAAGAGGGGTAAGCTATATAGTTTAGTAAGCTTATATGCAAATAAGTAGTATCTTAACCATGCAAATTCATAATATGAAAGTTAACACATTTACCATTTAGCTCTTATCTGCTAAACTTACTCAAAGATAACTTACCACGGTATCCTCACTTATAACGTTCATACTACGAATTGCTCGTACACACTTGTACCACATCATCATTCAAACACACATATTTTCGCATATTTTGTTATTTTTCCCATTGAACACTCAGAATACTAACAGATACACGAAAAATTTACACATAAGTGCCACATATATGTAGCTGAAGCTACCACTTATCACATTTCACATATATGCTCGTTCTCGAGCTAGTCACAGGTCTGCTCACACAAGCTGATGGTCGGGACGTAGTTACCCAATGCTGCTCACACAAGTTGATAGGTATCTGCAATATATGTAGGATTACCTAGCCACTGGTAGACATACAAGACCAACACCTAGAATCACACAAACACTTATTCACACATAGATTCCTAGTGACATGTCACTTGTATCCTGTTCTGCTTCTAGGGTTCAACTGGGATTTTTCGTTCACATTTATCACTTATCGAAACTTCGTCAGTTATATCTCATAATATCATTCAAATATTTTATACAACATTAAAACATCAAAACATAATAAAATGATGCATTATTTACATATAAACTTACCTAGGTACAAAAGTAGCAAATTTTGCGACTTAGTCTACAACTTTGCCCATTCCTCGATCTAGGTCAATTCCTTGTCTTTCTTAATCTATAATAACACATTTAGCTCATTTACTTCTCAATTATTCAATTTGACCCAAAAATCATATTACGACAAATTTACATTTTTGCCCTTAACTTTTCACTTATTTATACTTTAGTCCCTAGGCTCATAAAATGAAATGTACTCATTTTCATTGTTACCCAAGCCTAACCGAACTATTTTTATACTCATACTAACACATGTTTTTCATTTAATCACACTCCCTACACACATTTTTTACAAATTTTACAAAAAGGTCCCTTCCATGTCTATTTTTGTCCATCATGATATATAATGGTCTAATTACTAAATAAGGACCTTTAATATACAAATACATTTTAATTAAACCCCCAATGCCTCTAGAACAAATATTTTGCACTTTTTGCAATTTAGTCCTACTAATCAAATTGGACCCTCTATCGATAAAATTTCTTAACGATATTTTCACACATGCATTCAATCATACTATAAGCCTTAAAACTTTATCACAATAATTTTTTCTATTTCTGATTTGTTGTCTCAAAACCATTATTCTGACTTGGCCCTAAGTTGAGCTGTTACATGATGAATTTGACGTGATTTTAGGAATGGATTGGTTAACCCAATTTGATGTAGTGTTGAATTGTAAATAGAAATATATTTTAATGAAATGTCAGAGTGGTGAATTACTTCATATTGAATCTGAGAAACTAGATGGATTACCTAATGTGATTGCAGCAATAGCAGCACAGAAATGTATTAAAAAGGGCTATGACGCTTACCTTACATATGTGTTGGAAACTAAAGTATCTGAGTCAATGATTCAATTAGTGCTGGTTGTGTGTGAATTTCCTAATGTGTTCCCAGAAGAATTACCTGGATTACCGCTGGATAGAGAAATGGAATTCTCTATAGATCTTATACCGAGGATGACACCAATATCCATAGCGCCTTACAAAATTGCTTCTACCAAATTGAAAGAGCTAAAAGTACAGTTGCAAGATTTGATTGATAGAGGTTTTGCTCGATCTGGTTTCTCACCTTAGGGTGCGCCATTTCTGTTTGTTAAGAAGAAAGATGGAGCGTTGAGACTGTGCATTGATTACAGATAGCTCAACAAAGTTACCATAAAGAACAAGTATCCATTGCCTCATATTGATGACTTGTTTGATTAATTAAAATGTGCTACTATATTTTCAAAGATTGGTATCTGTTCTGGTTATTATCAACAACGGGTAAAGAATTAAGATGTATTGAAAATAACTTTTAGAACTAGATATGGACACTAGGAGTTCCTAGTAATGCCATTTGGCTTGACAAATGCACCTGCATTGTTTATGGACTTGATGAGTAGAATTTTTAGCCCCTATTTAGACAGGTTTGTGGTGGTATTAATAGATGATATTTTGGTTTCCTCTCGAGATGAAAATGAACATGCTGAGCATTTGAGAATAGTGTTGTAAACCCTGCGAGAGAACGACTGTATACCAAATTCAGTAAATGTGAATTTTGGCTACAAGAAGTTAGGCATAGAGTATCGGCTAAAGGTGTCAGGGTAGACCCGAATAAAATTTCAGCCATTATTAACTAGAAGCCACTGAGGAATATGTTTGAGGTCTGAAGTTTTTTGGGACTAGCTGGATATTATAAGAGGTTTGTGAAAGGTTTTTCAATGATAGCTTCTCCGATGACCCGATTATTACAAAAGGATGTGAAATTTGAATGGACTGATAAATTCCAGTAGAGTTTTGATAGATTAAAAGCTTTAGTGACAGAAGCTCCAATGTTAGTTCAACTAGAATCTGGTAAGGAATTTATAGTTTATAGTGATGCATCATTGAATGGTTTAGGTTGTGTTTTGATGCAAGAAGTTAAAGTAGTGGCCTATGCTTCAAGACAGCTAAAACCACATGAAAGAAACCACCCGACACATGATCTTGAATTGGTAGCCATTGTGTTTGCACTAAAAATCTAGCGGCATTACTTGTTTGGTGAAAAATATTACACGTTCACTAATCATAAAAGTTTGAAGTATTTGATGTCACAGAAAGATTTGAATTTGACGTAGCACTGATGGCTTGAATTACTGAAAGATTATGACCTTGTCATTGATTACTATCAGGGAAAAGCCAATGTAGTGGTAGATGCTCTGAGTAGAAAATCCCTGTATGCTTTGCAAGCCATGAATGCTCGACCGTCATTACTTGATGATGGTTCTATTATAGCTGAGTTGAAAGCTAGACCAACATATTTGCAGCAGATTTTTGAAGCTTAAAAAGATGATGATAGGCTACAAGCAAAATGAATACAGAGTGAATCGACTCCTTACTCAGAATTTCAAATTAGGATTGATGGTTGTTTGTTATTCAGAGGTAGAGTATGTGTACCGAAAGGTTCAGTACTAGTACAGAAGATTTTGAGTGAAGCACATAATGGTAACATGTCTATACATCCTGGTAGTGATAAAATGTATAATGATATGAAAAAGATGTACTGGTGGCCAAGAATGAAATGGGATATTTCTGCTTTTGTATCTAAATATTTGATATGTCAGTAAGTAAAAGCTAAACATCAATTACCTTCTGGACTATTGCAGCCAGTTACGATACCGGAGTGGAAATGGGAAAGGATTACTATAGACTTTGTATCAGGGTTACCCATGTCTCCAAGGAAGAAAGATACCATTTGGGTAATTATTTATCGGTTAACAAAGTTCGCGCACTTTATTCAGATACGTATAGATTTTTCCTTAGATAAATTGGTTGAGTTGTATGTTTCTAAGATTGTTAGATTGCATAGAGTGCCTGTCTCCATCATTTTAGATAGAGATCCTCAATTTACATCTCGATTTTAGAGCAAATTACAAGAAGCTATGGGTACTCAGCTACACTTTAGTACTACATTTCATCCCCAAAGGAATGGTCAATCTGAACGAGTAATATAGATCTTGGAAGACATGCTTCAATACTGTATACTTCAGTTTGAAGGTAATTGGGAAAAGTATTTGCCATTGGTTGAATTTTCATATAATAATAGTTACCACTCCAGTATTAAAATGGCACTGTATGAAGCTTTGTATGGTCACAAATGTTGAACTCCATTGTATTGGATAGAACTCAGTGAGGAAAAGTTACACGGAGTTGACTTAGCCCATGAGACCGAGAAAAATATGAAAGTAATTCGTGACAGTTTGAAAGCCGCCTCTGATTGTCAAAAGTCCTATGCTGATTTGAAATGAAAAGAAATAAAATTTTAGGTCAATGACAAGGTTTTCTTGAAAGTATCGCATTGGAAGAAAGTTCTCCGGTTTGGTCCTAAAGGAAAACTGAGTCCACAGTTCATTGGGCCATATGAGATTTCAAAGAGAATTAGACCGGTTGCATATCAGTTAATTTTACCACTAGAACTTGATCGGATTCATAATGTTTTTCATGTGTCTATGCTATGATAGTATCGATCTGGTCCTTCACATGTTATCTCTCCGACAGAGGTAGAGATTCAGCCTGATATGACATATAGTGAAGAGCCGATTAAAATCCTAGCTCGGGAAACAAAAGAGTTAAGAAGTAAAAAGCTAGCATTGGTAAAAGTTCTTTGGCAACGACATGGTATAAAGGAGGCCACCTGGGAACCAGAGGATACCATGAGAAAGTAATATCCAAACCTCTTTACTAGTAATATTTTTGAGGATGAAAATCCTTAAGGGGGAGAGATGTAACAACCCAAATTTTAGTGAGATCAGAATAGTCGGGCTCTTAGTAGGTGTTTAATTACGAGAAGGACCAAATCGCATAAAATGCAAAAGTGGGACTCTAGTAGCTAGAGTGATTAAATAGTTATGAAATCCAACACAAGAGGTCCGTATATGGTAATTAGACCATTAAGAAAGTATGAAGATATTTTAAAGTGACTAATCCATGGAAATTTAGAAAAAGGGCAAGGACTAAATTGGAATTAGGAATAATTAATTAGTTAAAAAGATGATAAATGAAATATCATCTTATTTTCATCATCTTCAACCTAAAATAAATGAAAACCTTAGGAGAGAGAAAAGAAACTTTCAAGGCTTGATTCGGTAAGTTTCCTTGTCTTGTTTTTAGTAATTTTGATATTTTTAAAATCGGGATAGCCTAATCTATGTATTTGGGGGACTAATTTGTAGAGTTATCAAAGTATGGAAAATTTTCATGGATGTATATGCTAAAAATTAGAAATTTATGGTAGAAAATGAAAGGTTGTTGATAGATAAATAACATTTACAAAGTGATTTTTTGATGAAAACTTGATTTAGTGACTAAAATGCAAAGTTGTGAAATTTGATGAAAAATTCAAAAATTTTATGAATACATGTGCTATAAATTTTGTAATGGGGTTTGGTTAGGCTTGGAATAGGAAGTAAATTCCACAAATCTCATTTTCCGAGCCTAGGACAAAATCAAAATTTATGGAAAAGTTAGGGGTAAATTTGTAATTTTGCCTAGGACGTAAATTGAGTCTGAATGAATGTGAAAAATGTGAAATTGATGATTAATGCTATTTATATAGATCCAAGAAACTCAAATTTGAGGTTAGATCAAGGGAAAGTGAAGGTTTCAGATTAGTAGATTTAATACACGAACAAGTGTCGAGGTAAGTTTATGTAACCTAATCGGGCCTGAAAATATGTTAATTGAGTGTTTTGTTTGAATGTAATGTGAAATATATTGATGTACATTATTTGAATGCTAAATTGAATACTTGTTTGAAAATGGTGAAAAAGGGTTAAGTTTGATTGAATATTGAATTCCAGTGAATACATGTGCTTTCCTGAAATGATTGAGGTTCTGCATTTGTTGTAGACAGGGTTTAGCTCGCACGAGGAATCCTATTGACCTCATTATATAAAGGATTTAGCCTAGACGAGTAATCCTAATATAACACCTCTCAAGTGTACGTAACAATGAGGGTTTAGCCTGGATTGGTAACCCTAGTTGAGCTTTTTTGAACATACGGTATATAAAGGATTTAGCCTGCACTAGTAATCCTATTATATGATAAGTGGCTCGAGAGTGTTTTCCTTGATTTAATGCCCTAACGAATACCCTTGAATAAGAAATTGATTGATTATTAAATCATACTCCTTAGGCGTACTACTTGAGCAACCATCGAAATTTTAGTAATTCAACAGATATAAAGCATTTGACATGGCATGAGAATTATGAAATGAGATGATAATGATTTGAAAGAGTATTGCATGATGAGCTCATCTATGTTTGCTTGTTTGATATTGAGATTTTGGTGACTAACATGTTTGATTGAATGCATGTGCTTAGGAAGTTTTGCTGATGGATGGAAAACATGTTATTGTTTGCTTATGCATAAATCTAATAAACAGGATTGGTAAGTTTAGTTTTCCGTTATACGAACTTACTAAGCTTGAAATGCTTACTCTATTTTATTTTTCTTGTTTTATAGTGCTCGAAAGCACATGAAGGTTGGAAGATCATTAGAGCATTGGCACACTATCAACTAGCTTATTTTGGGCAAATATAGTGTGTAACAACCCAATTTAGATCATTAGAGCATCGACACAATATCAACTAGCTTATTTTGGTTATATATAGTGTGTAACAGCCCAATTTAGGGCTTACTCAGAATAGTGGTTACGAGACCACAAATCTGAAGTAAAAATATATGTTTTATGATTGTTTTAAGGTTTATGATATGATTACATGATTTTGTAGGAATTTCATGAAGAAATTTTATGATTTAGTGACCAATTTGTCTTTTAGGACTAAATTACAAAAGTAGTAAAATATGAGGTTCTAGAAGCTTTGAGATGCTTAATTGAAATGCATGTGAAAATTCTGAGGTCCTTATTTAGTAAATAGACCATTTTATGTCATGATGGAAAAAAATGGGCATGGAAGGGAAAAATCTCAAAGAAGGGCCTTAAGGGCATTTTGGTCATTTAGTTAATAAATTAATAAAAAGGGAAAAATCAAGCCAAAATCTTGTCCATCTTCTTCTCTAAGTGCCAAAAATTGAAGGGAAGCCATAGGTAGGGTTTTGACATTTTTCAATCTTTAAAGTAACCAAGCCCTGTTTTTAATGTTATTTACATTTTTTAAGTCCTCGTAGCTCGGTTTACCTATTTCTACCAATATTATGAGCTAGGGTCATGCTTAAAATTTTACCCATGTGTAACATACATGTGTTTTGATACTTTGTGGTAGAAAATAAATGTTTGAAGTGTGATAAACAACTTTTACTAAGTGATTTTGATGAAATCACATAAAAGGACCTATTTGTAAAAGTTGTGAAATATGGGTAGAAAATGTGATTTAGTGAAAAATGTGGGCTACTATAAGAGGGAATGTGAATCGGCTATGCTTGGGTAACAAAGAAAATGAGTACATTTAATCATACGGGCCTAGGGACCATTTTACAAATATGTAAAAGTTTTGGGGCAAAATACAATTTTACCAAAATATGATTCATGGGTTGTTTTAGTCAATGTGGTAATTAAATAAGTGAAATTTGTCATTATAGATTAAGAAACGTGAAGTCTGAACCTAAATCGAGGAAAGAACAATGTGGTGGACTAAATCGAACACTTATCAATATTTTGTTATCGAGGTAAGTTTGTGTGTAACAAAGTAAAATGCTTGATTTTGCATGAAATATATATTATTTTTATGAAATTGGTTAATGAGGTCTTCTTGAAGAAATAATAAAGTTATACTGTATCGAAATCTTTGTTGAACCTTAGGAATAGAAAGGATTCCATTGTCATGATGTTTTATTATTAAGGTCCGTATAAGACCTAGCTAGGACATGGCATCGGCACCAAATTGAGATCCCATGTAAGACCATATTTGGGATATGGCTTCAGTATCGAATAATGATTCTATGTAAGACCACTTTTGGGACCTGGCTTCGGTATGAAATCGTGTAAGACCATGTCTAGGACATGGCATCGATATACAATCTCATGTAAGACCATTTCTAGGATATGGCGTCGACATCGATATGAGTTCCTGTGTAAGACCATATCTAGGTTATGGCATTGGCATCGACATATGATCCTGTGTAAGACTATATCTAGGATATGACATTGGCATCCTACCACGTGTAAGACATTTTCGAGTTTTCTTTAATATTGCAAGTGGTTCAACAGGAATAAAAATTAAAGTTTATGTTAAAGATGAAAAAGACTAAAGTTATGCGATAAAGTGTTACAGGTATATATATTTATGTACGAAACTCATGAGAAATAAGTCCGATATGAGATATGTGATCGGTAAGAAAGAGTATGAGTAAGCCATGTCAATGATCACTTGAAGTTTCTGTGTTTATTCATAATGTGATATGTTGATGTTATTAGAAGATTCTATGTTGTTATTTATTACATGTAACTTACTAAGCCTTATTCTTATTCCCTCTCTTTTCCCTTTCCTTGTAGTATTGCCAAGCTAGCTCGAGGATCGAAGGACGCCGGAGTTCGATTCACACTATCAAGTTAATCTTTTGGGTAAAGTAATGTTTGAGTATTTTGGTATGGCATGTATAGGAACTTGGTCATTTTGTTATATGTCATATTGGTTAGCCAATGTATTGGCTAGGGATGTCACTTATCCATTTTGTAAATGGCCATTGGAATTGGTTAATATTGGTTAAGTTATGTTTATTCAAAGATCATGAAATTCATGAAAATGCAAGCTTGCATAATTGAATAAGAATGTGTGAAGTATATGCATGATGAATGTAGCATGAAATTGAGTTGTGGATGTCATAATTATGGATGTTTGGATGTGTATTATTGCCTGCTATGTGTTGTTGGAAATGGTATAAGTGTGGTTGTTTTTCAAGGTGGCAAAAGGCTTGGTAAATAGCCTTCTATTTGTCCACATGGGTAGGCACACGGGCGTGTGTTTAGGCCGTGTGTGACACACGGTCAGCCCCAGGGGCGTGTTGATAGGTCATGTGTCCCCTGCACCCAAATTTAGGAAAACAGAATACCTAGTACAAACACATAGGCAGAGACGCGGCCGTGTGTCTTAGCTGTGTGAAGTCTGCACATTAATTGTGAGAATTAAATTTGCCACATGGCCTAACACATGGGCGTGTGACTTGGCCGTGTGCCTCTAAATGTTTGCTGATGTCATAAACAGAATGTCAAGGTTTTCACACATGGGCTAAGACACGGGCGTGTCATGGTCGTGTGAAGGATACGGGCCATACATGGGCATGTGCCAGGCTGTGTGAAAACCTCTGTAGATTTGAAATGAAAAATAAATTCGCCATGGACTTGGGACATAGGCATTTGTGACCACACGGCCTGCCCACACTAGCGTATGGCCCTGTTTTGAGCAAAAAAAATTTTAAGTGTTCAAAAGTTTTCTGTTCAGTCCCGAACCACTTTATTTGAATGTTTTGGGTCTTGTAGGCCCAAGATAGGGACGTTAAAAAAGTGAGTGAAAAGTTTTAAGTTGGAATGAAATTTTATGGCCCTATTTTGTATGATTAAGTGTAACAACCCGATTTAGGGCCTAAACAGAATGGTGCTTTCAGAACCACGAATATGAAATAGAAAAAAAATTTTCGATAAAGTTTTAAGGTTTATTTTGTGAATGAATGCATGTGTGAGAAATTTATTAAGAAATCTTAGTGATAATGGGGTTCAATTTGATTTTAGGATTAAATTGTAAAAATTTCATAATGTGTATTTTAAGTGATAAAGGGGCTTAATTGTGATGGGTTTTTAAATTAGAAGACCTTATGTGGTAATTAGACCAATATATTTTAATTTGGACAAAAATGAGTATACAACGGTAAAAATTTCAAAGAAAGGTAACAAGGGCATTTTAGTCAATTGGGTATTAAAAGAAATAAAATGGGAAAATAAAGCCAAAAATGTGTTCATCATCCACCTACCTAGGTCAAAACTCTCAAAGAATCCATAGCTAGGGTTTCATTTTTTTCAAGCTCCAAGTAAGTGCATTTAAATCCCATTGTTAATGTTCTTTGCATTTTTAAAGTCCTTGAAGCTTAATTTATCTATTTCTACCATTATTTTTAAGCTGGGTTTATGTTTAAAAATTTACCCATGTGTGACATGTTAGTATCTTAATGTTTAATGGTAGAAAATGGGAGTTTGAAGTGTAGTAAACAACATTTACTAAGTGAATTATCGGGAAAATGCATAAAAAGGACTAAATTGTAAAAGTTGTAAAACTTGTGCATAAAATGTGATTTAGTGTAAAATGTGGGCTGCTATCAGAGGGAATATGAATTTCCTAGTCTTGGGTATTGAGAAAAATGAATATATTTCATTTTATAAGCTAGGGACTAAAGTGTAAAAAATTATGAAAGTTAAGGGTAAAATGGTAAATTTTACCATAGGATGATTTTGGGCTGAATTGAGTAATATGTGTATTAAAGGAGTTAAATTTGGCATTATAGATCAAGAGAGACGGGAAATTGACCTTGACCGGGGGAAAGGCAAGGTTACGGACTAAATCGCAAAGTTTAGTATTTTGTACCAAGGTAAGTTTATATGTGACTAATATGTAATTATATTTTGTGTTTATTTATTTTAACCTTGAATTATTGAAAAAAAACTATTCGAAGTATGTATCGACAAGTATCGACAAGTGATAGAACCCGATTGAACATTAGGAATCGAATAGGATACGAGTGATCACTAGGAAACCCAGTGTATATGTGAATAAGTGATTCTGGGTGCTGGTCTAGTATGTTTTACCAGTGGCTAGTTAATCCGGCATGTGTTGTGGATACTTGTCAGCTTGTGTGAGCAGCACTGGGTTGTTACGCTTAACCGTCAGCTTGTGTGAGCAAGCTCGTGAATAGCTCGATAGTGAGCTCCTAAGTGAAAGTGTTAAGTGGTAGCTTCAAGTACAATAATTGTGGCACCATTGTGCAAACCTTTCCAAGTATCCTTTAGAATTCCATATGGTTCAATGGGTAACGAAATGATATGATAAAGTGTCACATAAAGTGAAAATGACCGTGTGTTGAGATGGTGCCTATGCAGGAATAAATGTATATCATGTGTGCTATATGTTCAGTGTGTGTGATGAACCTTTTCGTATGACTATATGAGTAAGTAATGAATTTAAACTCTCAATGTGACTATATGAATCTATTCATGTTATTGTTATGTATTATGTGATTTAGATGCCATTATTTGCATATAGACTTACTAAGCTTTGGAGCTTAACCCTATTCCTTTCCCTTTCCATATAGGTTCGACAAGCTAGCTTGAGGTTTGGTGATCAACTGGAATCTATCTACATTATCAACAATTTTTTTGGTATTTTAATTCTAACACTTAAGATTATGGCAGATATAGGTGGTCTCCTCATTTTGTTAATTGTGTCATAGTTATTTGGCCAAAAATATTGGCATATACTTGTTGATAGTTCATATTAGTTAAGATAACTTAGAGATGGCCAATGTTAATCAGGTCCATTATTATAAATGTAAGTGATTGTGTTGTGCAATGGTGTGTGATAAATGGTTTAATGTTTGACTGTGTTGTTGAGCATGGGAATAATGAATGAATGTTTTTGAGATGAGTGTTGGTTGAATGATAATGTTATGGGAGAGGTTCATGAAATTAGTATAAGTGTTTGGGTGTTTTCAGGGTGGCAAATGGCTTGGGAAGTAGCCTATATTTATCCACATAGGTAGACACACGGGCATGTGTCTAGGTTGTGTGGGACACATGGTTAGCCTCAAGGGCGTATTTATAGGTCGTGTATCCTCTGCACTTAAATTTTTGAAAAATAAATGTTCCGTAGTAACCACACGGGTAGAGACACGGCTTTGTTTCTCAACCATGCAAAGGATACGGCCTAGGACACGGGCGTGTGACTTGGACATATGCCCCTAAATGGTTGCTGACGTTATAAATAGAATGTCAAGGTTACGGCCTAGTACACAGGTGTGTGACTTGGCTTTATGTCCCTAAGCCGTACAAAGGATACGACTAAGACACGAGCGTGTCGTGGCCGTATGAGCAACATGGGCCATGGACATGAATGTGTGCCAGGCCATGTGAATTCCCTTGTAGGTTGGAATTGAAAAATAAAATCCATACGGGATGGGGACATGGGTATGTGTGACCACACAATCTGCCCATACGGGTGTGTCCTATAACATACGGGCGTGTGGCCCTGTTTTATGGCAAAAAATTTTAAGAGTTTGAAAGTTTTTAATTTCATCCCAAATTGTTTGTAAAACGTGTCTTGGGTCTCGTAGGCCCGTAATAGGAACAAAATGAATATGAATGATGAGTTTTAAATTGGAAGGAAGAATTATGTTTCAAAAATGAATGTTTGTGTGTGAATAAGTCCGGTAATGCCTCATACCCTATTTTTGACGACAGATACAGGTAAGAGGTGTTACATTTAATGGTATTAGAGTTATGGTTTGGTCATTTCTCGAACTAACATATCAAGTGTAAGAATCCAGCTATACATGCCATAAATATGAATTTGATAGTGTGATGGTTCCTAACTGTTAAAAATTGTGTTTTCATATAGCAAATGGATCCCGACGAAGCTGTAGCTAACGACGTAGAAAGTAATGCGTTGGCTCCCGCTTAAGGGACTGCACCACCTGATAGTGGAAATGTAGAATCTGGTCAAGGAGGAGAGGCTCGGGAAGACTTACTTCACATGATAAACGAGTGGTACACAAAATTCATTCGGACGGATCCAAATGCTCAACCTCCCCTACCTCCTCCTATTCCTCAGCCAGTTCCTATAGCTCTACAAGGCATGGAAATGATGAGATTGAGTAAGCCTCCTGTTGACAAGATTCCTAAGTATGGGGCTGAAGAATTTAGAGCTAATATGGATGATGACCTTGAAAGGACAGAATTTTGGCTTGAAAACTATATTTGAGTATTTGATGAGCTCTCTTGCACATCAGATGAGTGTTTAAAATGTCCTATATCTCTTCTGAGGGATTCAGCATATCAGTGGTGGAAAACTTTGGTATCAGTGGTATCTAGGGAAAGAGTTACTTGGGATTTCTTTCAAACGGAATTCTGGAAAAAGTATATAAGTCAGTGTTTAGAGTTACTTGGGATTTCTTTCAAACGGAATTCCGGAAAAAGTATATAAGTCAGTGTTTTATTGATCAAAAGCGAAAAGAATTTTTAGAGTTGAAGCAAGGCCGAATGATAGTGTCTGAGTACAAGCGAGAATTTGTCAAACTCAGTAAGCATGCTCAGAAATGTGTTTCTACAGTGGAAATTATGTGTAAAAGGTTTAAGGATGGGTTGAACGAAAATATTAAATTGTATGTGGGAATTCTGGAATTAAAGGAATTTGTGGTGTTAGTTGATTGAGTTTGCAAAGCAGAAGAACTATGTAAGGAAAAGAGGAAGGCTGAACTTGATGCTGGAGATGTAAAAAAGAGATCGATGAGTAAGTCTTTCCAGTCTTCATCAAAGAAACTAAGGGATATGCATAACCGTTCGACTATCTCAAATAAGAATCCAATTAGAGCTCGAGGGAAGTAGTATTCTGGTTCTAAAGCCTAGACTACATCTATAACGAGTGTTGGCAACACTAAGTTGAGTAACCCTGAGTGCCAGCACTGCGGTAGAAGGCGTCCCAGTAATTGTTGGATGATCACCCAGGCTTGTTTCAAGTGTGGCTCCCAAGATCACTTTATTGAAGATTGTCCTGAAGTGGCTGAGAAAGAAAGTACTCAGAATGTTAGATTGAGTAACATGTCTACTAAAGGGAGACTTGTGAGAAATGTGAAAGATGGAGCTAGTAGCAAAGGTATAGTCAAAGATTCAACTGCATGATTAGAGGCTAGAGCACCTGCAAGAACTTATGCCATTCGTACTTGGGAGGAGGCGTCATCCCCTAATGTGATTACTGGTATATTTTCCCTTTATGATGTTAATATTGTTGCATTGATTGATCCTGAGTCTACCCATTCTTATGTTTGCATGAAATTGGCAACTAAAATGAATCTGCTTGTTAAGTCTATTGAATTTATGATTAAAGTGTCCAACCCCTTTCACAAGAGTGTAATAGTAGATAAAGTTTGCAAGAATTGTCCATTAATGATTCGAGGTCAATGTTTTTTGGCTAATTTAATGCAATTACCATTCGATAAGTTTGATGCCATATTGGGAATGGATTGGTTGACATTACATGATGCCAAGGTAAATTGTAGACTGAAATTTATTGAATTGAAATGTGAAAATGGTAGAATTATTCGGGTTGAAACAGATAAATCAAGAGAATTGCCTACCGTGATTTCATTTATGACTGCTCAGAAGTATATAAGAAAGGGATGTGAAGCTTATCTCACTTATGTGTTGAATACTAAGGTGTCCAAGTTAAGAATTGAGTCATTGCCTGTGGTTTGTGAATATTCAGATGTGTTTCCAGAAGAATTGCTGGGGATACCACCTGTCAGAGAGATAGAGTTTGCTATTGATTTGTTACTGGGAACTGCTCCGATATCTATAGCACCTTATAGGATGACTCCGTCTGAGCTAAAGGAATTGAAAGTTCAGTTACAAGAGTTGACTGATAAAGGATTTGTAAGATCAAGTTTTTCCTTGGGGTGCTCCCGCATTTTTTGTAAAGAAAAATGATGGGTCAATGGGACTTTGTATTGATTATAAGCAAGTCAACAAGGTGACAATAAAGAACAAGTACCTCTTACCAAGGATCGATGGTCTATTTGATCAATTGAAAGGAGCAACTGTATTTTCGAAGATAGATTTGAGATTCGGTTACTACCAATTGAGGTTAAAGAGTCCGATGTGCCAAAAACTGCTTTTCGAACAAGGTATGGACACTATGAGTTTCTTGTGATGCCTTTCGGTCTAACTAATGCTTCGGACATATTTATAGACTTAATGAACAGAATTTTTCGACCATACCTGGATAAATTCGTGATTGTGTTTATAGATGACATCTTGGTTTATTCTCGTGATGAGAACGAGCATGTCGAGCACTTAAGGACAGTTTTGCAAATTTTACGAGATAAATAGTTGTATGCCAAGTTTAGTAAAAGTGAATTTTGGCTTAAAGAAGTTGGATTGTGAGGTCACATTGTTGGGGGAGATGGCATTAGAGTTGATCCGAGTAAGATTTTGGCAATTGTTGATTGGAAACCGCCGAAAAATGTATTAGAGGTCAGAAGCTTTTTGGGCTTGGCCTGATATTATAGACGATTTGTTAAAGGATTTTCTATGATTGCTTCTCAAATGACTAAGTTGTTGCAAAAAGATGTTTATTTTGAATAGACCAAAAAATGTCAGCAAAGTTTTGAGAAATTGAAGGCAATGTTAACTGAGGCACTTGTGTTAGTGCAACCAGAGTCTAGAAAGGAATTTTTTATTTACAGACGCATCCCTAAATGGTCTTAGTTGTGTATTGATGAAAGAGAGTAAAGATGCAGCGTCTATTTCGACACAGTTGAAACCGCACGAGAAAAATTACCTCACACATGACTTGGAATTAGCTATTATCGTCTTTGCTTTGAAAATTTGGCGACAACATTTATATGGTGAAAAATGTCATATTTTAACTGACCATAAGAGTTTGAAGTACTTAATGTCCCAGAAGGATTTGAATTTAAGTCAACGAAGATGGCTAGAGCTGTTGAAAGACGAATGTAGTCACTGATGCTTTAAGCAAAAATCTCAGTTTGTTTTGAGAGCTATGAATACGAGATTGGCCTTATCAGATGATGGTTTGATTTTGGCCGAGTTGAGAGCTAGGCCGTTATTTCTTCAACAAATTTGTGAAGATCAGAAGAAAGATAGTGAATTACAAGCAAAAAGAGCTCAGTGTGAATTAGATGGTAACTCAGACTTTCGGATTGATTCGAATGATTGTTTGATGTTTTGAGATAGGGTATGTGTACCGAATATGCTGAGTTGATTCGGAGGATTTTGCACGAAGCACATAATAGTTGTTTCTCAATTCATTCGAGTAGTGCAAAGATGTATAATGATTTGAAGAAATTGTATTGGTGGTCCGGTATGAAAAGAGGTATCTCTGAGTCTGTGTCAAAGTGTTTAGTTTGTCAACAAGTGAAAGCTAAACACCAAGTACCTTTTGGTTTACTTCAACCTATAATGTTTCCCGAGTGCAAATGGGACCGTATTACCAAGGACTTTGTGATGGGTTTGCCATTGATCTTGAAAAAGAAAGATTTTGGGTATAACGTATAGTGAAGAGCCAATCACGATTTTGGCACTGGAAGTAAAACAATTAAGAAACAAAAGTGTGGACTTGGAAAAAGTGTTATGGCAAAAGCATGGAGTAGAAGAGGCTACATGGGAACCTAAGGAAGCTGTGAGAAAACAATACCCACACTCTTTTCCAGTAAGATTTTTGGGAACGAAAAACCCTAAAGGGGGAGAGTTGTAATAGCCCGATTTAGGGCCTAAATAGACTGGTGGTTTTAGAACCATGAATCTGAAATAAAAAAGATTATTCTGATAAAGTTTTAACGCTTATTGTGTGAATGAATGCATGTGTGAGAAATTTTTTAAGAAATTTTGGTGATAAAGGGGTTCAATTTGATTTTAGGATTAAATTGGAAAATTTTCATAATTTGTGTTTTAAGTGACAAAAGGGCTTAATTGTGTTGGGTTTTTAAATTAGAATTCCTTATGTGGTAATTAGAAATCTGGTCAATAGCACATAGGCGTTTTAAATAATTGTGCCTGATTTTTGTCACAAAATGCCTTATGGCTTGGTGGTAAGTGACGTCTTGGCAATTGAGGGATCTTGAGTTTGAGTCACCCTGTGCAGAAGGGAGTATTTATTTTACTCCTATGCTGTGAGGCGGTGAAATTCGAGTGAAAGACTGCTAGGGAGGAAGTTTGAATTGGGCTTGAGTTGTTGGGAGAAGATTATGACACATGCCAAAGAGGGATAAGGGGAGAAAAAGGTGGAGGAAATCAGAGATTATGGAGAGGAAGGAGTTGGCCGAATGGAGGATTCTTTGAGTGCCAATTCAGTTATATGCCCTCATTACCGAATTTGTGTTGTTCTTTTTGTTATTTTCGGCACTTCCTTGTGTTATTCGGGTTTTGGCGCTTTTGATTTTTGTTAGCTCTTGTACTGATTTGGTACTTCTTTTTCTTCTTTTCTCAATCGTTTTTCTCGGAAGCCAAGTGTAGCATTGGAGGCTACCGATTTCTCCTCTTCCTCTTTCAAACAATTTGGCCGAATATTGCATTCTCTTATCCCATCACCTTTTCTTTTTATTTTCAATCATAGCCAATCCTCCTTCCCCTCTCTTTTCTTTGAGTCCCATTCAGGTTGGAAAAGCTGAATATACTTTCTTTTGCTCTCTATCACTATAGTCGAATCTGTTCCATTTCTCTTCTCTTGTCATATGGTTGCAGTTTCTTTTCCTCTTGTGCCGAATGGTCTCTCCATTTTACCTTTAGTTTTGTTTCTTTTTCTCTAAAAACTGAATACCATTTGCTTCTCCTCTTAAAATTCCCTACTTATCTTTTCTTCAATCATTTTTCTCTTTTATTCATACCTGGGCTGAGTATTACTTTTTCTTTCTATCGCAAACCCTTTTTCGGTTTAGCCTAGCTTGTTGGTCGATTACTCCTCTTTTCTCCCTCAAAACCTTTGTTCTTCTTATGTTGGCTGAATCTATTAAGGCCTAAACACCTTCTTCTTTTCTTTCCTAATTGTTCTTATAAGGGTTCTGCCGAAATCTCTTCAATTTATTGCTCATTTTCCTTAACCAAGGTGTAGACCAATTACTTTTCCCTTGTAAGAGATCTTTTGTTTTGTGGCAAGCGCTCTAAGCATACTACATATATATAGTCGTGTGGGTTTGTAGATTCTTATGAATCAGTTAACGATTCTTGTAAAGATTATAACATGGGAAAGAATACATGATTTTGGGGCTTGATGATTTGATTAATGCGTTTATAATATTATGGTGATGGATCAACGAGGGTTTGAGACTAATGATGGGGTTGATGTTATCATAGGAGTTCGATCGTGGAAACATTTCAACTATAAATCCATAACAGGTGTGTAACTGGGTACTATGTTTGATGATCGGCTGAAAAGCAGAAGGGGTGTGTATTCACCCCATTTTGATTGCTGATAGACTGAAAAGCCGAAATATTGGGTTTTGAAGCCACATGGGCATGCAAACGCTCATGTGTTTCACCAAGCCCGTGAATTATGGATGTACGACGATTAGGGCTGTTTTGGGCCTCAATGGGCTGAAATGGGCCGTGTGGGCCCAATGGCCTCGTGGGACCCACACTGACAAAGGGTTACGTCTTATGGCAAATGTTGGATTAGACTGCATAGTTGCTTGACCGAGGTTAATTCGGGGCCAGATGGGCCACACGAGTGTGTGAGCCCACTTGGGTCGACAATGGACCTCGGGCCCATTTATTCTGTTATGACTGATTTTGTTACTGAAGTCATTCGAGGCTACTGTAAACCTCCTTGGAGGTTGGAAAATTTATCGAAATACCCTTGTAGTGTAAAATTACCCAAATACCCTTGTAGTGTAAAATGATTGTTTTGCCCCTCATGGGTAAAGGACTAGCTTGGGCTATGTCTTAACTGATTTGACTGTAACTGTATGACAGTGATTGGGTGACTGGTTATGAGCATGACATTCTGTATACATAACATATTACATGGGTTGGGATATTGTACGAAGGAAGATCTGATCTGATAGGGTCGCACGGGTCGCCCGAGACGACTGTGGACCTACCAAAGGCTTAAGAGCCGTACATTCATATTGATTTGATAAGGTCACATGAGTCACCAGAGACGACTGTGGACCGATCGATGGCTGAGTGCCGAATATGTTACCTGTGATTGATGGTTGTATGCCATTATTATGGGCTTCGTGCCGTTATTGTGGGCTTCGTGCCGTTATTGTGGGCTTCGTGCCATTGTTGTGGGCTTCGTGCTGTTATTGTGGGCTTTGTATGTTGTTATGGGCTTTGAGCCTTTATCGAAGGCTTTGTGCTGATATCATAGGCTTTGTGCCGATTATAGACCTATTCCGGTGGCTTTGTGCCACGCATACTACTTTGTCTCTGTGCCTTTTTACTTATGGCTGTTAGTCATTCTGTTATTTGGCAGAATTACTGCAATACTTACTGCCTTTAGCCATTCTGTCTACGGCGTTGAGCTGTTCTATTGACTTAGTGCCGCAATCGGTGCTAAGCTTAGTGCTTTGGATGGGTGGGTTGATAATATCCCCACAGATTATGCAGGGTTGGACCGAGGCAAGTGCAGGGTTGGATGGGGTTAACACATATCATGCATCATACATCATTCATTATAAACTATTTTGATATAGGATAGGACCAATTGATTCTGCCATGGGTTATGACCCAAGTGATAGTGTGTAACACCCCCTAACCAGGGACTGTCGCCGGTGGGGTTAAGAGGTATTACCGAACAACTCTCGACCTTCAAAAAATCATCATACCTTAGTTAAACAAATAGTATTTCATTGATTGGCATATGATTTATAATTAACATTAAAATCGAATCATAATTAACAAGCACTTAATCTACAACCATGACTATAACCACCCCAATAGCCGAGTTCATACGACAAGGCAAAACAAGTCATATTTAGTTAAGCAAAAGCTCCATGCGTACAAATGTCCATTTGCACCTTTAATCAACTAAGCACTAATATAAAATGTTACTATTCATTTGGTAAACCAAATAGCAATCATATAAAAGCATAATATAACGAAATTGTCAACTCAATTCTCAATATTTATATCATAAAAATCCCATTCAATCAAAATAGTCTATAACATAATCAAACACATCTACTTTCAAACATAAAGGTTAAGCCATATTCGCATGGCCATATATATATACATAGTTAACATCAAAACGTCAATATCCCAAAATATAGTCTATACATGCCATAGTATTTGAACCTTAAACGTTTATAAAGATACCAAAAATGTAGTTGATAGGTGAGATGACTTCAAAAGGAATTTGTGGTCCCGAGCCTACCGAAGGTCCTTAATCTAGTCAAGATCAATAAACACACGAAGATGAGCTAATTGTAGGATCGCCCGGTGCCTCCAAGGCGCAGCGGAAAATTAGAATAATAAATTTTACCGGCGATCCATACCATGGATCCATGTGTAAGGAACGAATCGGGGTGATAAAGGTTTCGAAATTACCGAAACTTCAATCTGAGTAGACAGCGACGCCAAGGCAACGGGAATCCTAAAGCACTATCGAACCAAGCCGCAACCTTTAACGATGTCGGCCTCTACGTAGTCCACCCAATTGACAATGAACGGAAATCTCTCAGAAACTATTTTCAGAGAGTATCACTTTTGACGGCTGCTAGGCCTCACTTTTATGGTTTCGGGATTGCCTATGTATATCCCCTTTAGGGTTTTTACCCTTGCCATATTTAAAACTTTGTGTTAATTGGTATATATTCATAATGAATATTTATTACCATAAATAATCCGAATCATAATAATCGTTATTAAATAAATATAATAACGTTTAACCGAAAATTATAATTACGTTAATTATAATAAAGATTTCGGTAAACTATATTTATTTAAATTTATATATATATGAACCAAAATCATATATTAGAAAATTATGTTCTTGATTATGTGTACAACATCCTTGTACATATAGTATGTTCAATAATTTGATTGCCGAATTTAATTAATTCTATAATTAATTTAATTCATGCGACAACCAGACACAATACCAACTATGTTTTACTCCGTTCATTTCAATTAAAAGGTGTGACCCTATAGGTTCTTGTAACATTAGCAGTAATATTAGAACTATTCTAATATTACAAACAATGAGTGGCATCTAGCAATGCATCATTGCTACCTAAGTTACAAGAAGTCATGATTCGACATAACCTTTTGTGATTAACTTTTCATGCATTAATCCTTAAGTCCAATATCTTTAGAATAGACACAAGTCATGGAATAGTCACACTTGCATAGTCCATCCTATGTTTCTTGATACCTTGAGTAGACTATGATATACAAATAAGTATGACATCTCATATCAACTTATTTGAGCATGGCCATGCATTTCTAGTCTCACTCAATCAAGTGGCCTGAGATATTACTCCTATTATGTAGGAGGGACTTATCCTATATTGATCAACCATATCCCTCTACATAGATTGTGGTATATCCAACATTAGTCTTAATAGAACAACCAATTACAGTGTTCGTTTGACTATATCAAAATATACAACTCACGATGTTGGAATGATGATGATCTCAAGTATGAGGATCATATACATATTAATCACTATGAGTAATATTGTGACAATTACATAATAATCCAAGAAACATACTCATAGCGGGTCGGTCCAATATGTTGTTCTCTAACACACACATTCATGCATTGATTCTGATACTCGATATCAATGACAACTCTTTATCATCAATCAACTACATGTTAGTCTCAATGCATTATTATTGTCCTAGCCAACAATAATACTTGACTAAGGATCTTTTAAGAATAATCATATTATTCTTAGGACATTATTATAAAACAGTTTATTTATGCACACAGAAATGAAACTGAAATAATAATGGCAAAGCCTTATATTAATAAACATGATAAATCAAGTATGTTGTTACAACCATCTCGTGATTGATCTTTGGGCATACTCTTACACTAATAACTCAGTAAGCCATAAGCAATAGTACAAACAATCAATTAAATAGAAAGGTTTTAGAACCGATCAAGCTAATGTTAAAGCAAATATCAAAAGGTCATAAATATATATACATACATGTGCCGTACCATCTATATTAAGCCATCCTCACCACTTTGCTTCACTTACCTTAGCATACTTACATCATTCCTTTTTATCCTTCACTAACCATTACAATCTTACTCATGTCACATTTCCCATTCGTACCCTATTTATCCATTATGTAGTAGTTAAGTTCAAAATTCATAGATAATTACATCATGTTCCTTGTCTAATCACAACCTTAAATAATCACAAACTTATAATTTCATACAACTATCATAATTTCATAATGTCATGCATATTGCATTACTTACGCATACCGCCTTCATGCCTCTTAAAGGTTTATGCTCACGTACTCATTTCGCACACATAGTGCCACATGACCGATATCGCACACATAGTGCTCGGTTAGCGATTTCGCACACATAGTGCCTCTACGCAATCGCACACATAGTGCCTTACTCCTTCGCACACATAGTGCTGTAACATTACGCACACTTAGTGCCAAGTTTCCATTATATTTTATCCTCAATCCCACACATTAAAATCACATCGAGAAGATATACTAAAATCATGAAACTCTCCATGTTCTTTCGGTAATTATAGAAACATATAACGATATGTCTTTAGCAAATTTGTTAGTCACATTTGCATACAACAACAATCATGATTCAATTGCTTAAAGACTTACTTTATTTAGGAAGAACAACTCTGATTAGCTACTCAACCGCCTTCGCTTTCCCTTTTCCGTACTTTGCTCCTTACGATCTTAGCAAATTAAACAAATAAGCTAATTCAATATCTTTTCAAATTACCTAACTCGAATTACACTTATTTTTCAAAGAAATTCACATACACATGTAGTTGGCAGTTCATTACAAGTTCACAAAACCACAACATCATTAATTTAAAAAAAAATTACACACAAGTTCATATACATTCAAGTGCACAAGTATACACACACTATGGCACTTTATTCATGTTAGAAATATAATCAAAAGTACATGTGTTTGTATTAAAATACTAAATATTTGTAATCAAACTGTCAAGGTAAATTTTCAATTCACATTCGTCCATATTCCCACTCCTATACACCATCTTCACAAGCCAAAAAGTTTAATTTTATCATAACATCGCTTAGCTCCTAATGCCGATTGGTCATTACTAGCTAAGACTACTATTCATTCTCATAATTTATGCATACAGCTCAGACCAATTGTTCTTTTTACACTTTTAATTAATTGAACAATTAATCCGATTATTAATTAAATTCATAGTCGGTAAAATACATGTGCATAACAACTAATTTGTGTTAAAATCTTGTGTTCAACATTAGCTTCTCAAATTATCAGCAATAATTTCCCATGCCATAACTAAGCCATTCTTACAACCATAAATTCACATTCGGCAATCCTCTCACACAACCATGTTAACCTAATTCCCCATAAAACATAAGCCACAATTATGCACCTTTAACTCACTCATCAATTTGCTTAAGTTCCATTCAATAACTAGGCACACCCATACGAACATATAGGCTAATTACCCCTAACCATTTATTCCACATCACTATACATTAGCTTGTTCCAACTTCACCTTTCATGCACTATTAATTCAAGACATCATACTCTCAATTTTAGCATTTCACTATCATAGCCGAAGCTAATGTGCTACATTACCCAAAATTTACAAGTGGGTTCGATCAAAACAAAATGAGAAGCTGACATTATACATTTAACACCTATTATTACCAATTCAATAATCAATTAAACCACCTATCATGCTAGAAACCAAAATGCCAAACAAAACTCACAAAACACCATTAGCCGAATGCCCCTAAGATTCGGTATTTCATTCTAACCAAAATTTCTAAATTCAACTCAAACCTATATGAAAATAACACCATAAGGTTCATTTAATAAATACTCATAGGTTCATAGCTTCAACACTACAACCCTTAGCAACATAGCCATGGTCGAAAGCTTGAAACCCCCAAAGCTCAAAGAATTCAATAATGGGCAAGGTAAAGAACCCCATGATCAGCTCAATTTCATTGAAATCAAAGAAAATCACCAAGAAAACATACCTATTTCAAATTACTTCCCAGCCGAATGGTTTGAATCTTCTTCTCTTATTTTCTTTCTTAGTTTCGGCCAACATAAGGAACAAGATGAACACTTTGTTCTTTTCACCCCAAATTATTATTTAATTTTCTATTTTATGATAACCTTCCACTAAGTCTTTTTATTTTTTTATTTAACTAAAAAAAAAGAAATCACAAAATGCCAAAATGCATCATTGCTGTCCACTGTCTAAAAGTGGTCAAATTGACATGCAAGACCCTTTTATTTTAACCATACATTAATTGGCCATTATAAAATTCACCTATCATTTTCCCAAGGTTCTCATACAAGCCCTTTTCAAGTAAATTCACATTCCTTTAAAAAAAAAAATTCAAAGCATCGAAACTTCACATATGATAAGCACTCAATTTAACATTCAAATATTTCTATGATTCGGTTTAGTGATTTCGAAACCACTTCCCGACTAGGGTCAGATTAAGGTTGTCACAACTTTCCCCTCCTTTAGAAATTTTTGTCCCCGAGAATCTTACCAGTGAATAGGTTTGGGTATCGTTCTTTCATAGATTTCTCGGTTTCCCAGGTCGCTTCTTCGATCCCGTGTTTGAGCCATAACACTTTTACTAACGGAACCTTCTTTTTTCGCAATTCTTTCACTTCACGAGCTAAAATACGAATCGGTTCTTCTTCATAACTCAAATCGAGCTGAATTTCAACTTCTGCCGAATTAATCACATGCGAAGGATCGGATCTATAACGACGTAGCATCGATACATGAAAAACGTTATGGATCTTTTCAAGTTCAAGGGGCAAAATCAGCCTATAAGCAACCGGCCCTATCCGTTCTGATATCTCGTATGGTCTAATGAATCTTGGACTCAATTTGCCTTTACGGCCAAATCTAAGCACCTTTTTCCAAGGTGAACCTTTCAGAAAGACTCTTTCTCCAATCTGAAACTCTATATCTTTACGTTTCAAATCCGCATATGACTTCTGACGATCTGATGCTGCTTTCAAACTATCACGAATTATTTCTACCTTTTGCTCGGCCTCTTTAACTAAATCAACCCTGTATAACTTATTCTCGCTAAGTTCGGTCCAAAACAAGGGTGTACGGCATTTTCGACTGTAGAGAGCTTCATAGGGTGCCATTTGAATACTCGTTTGAAAGCTATTGTTATACGCAAATTCAACCAAAGGCAAATATTTTTCCCACGATCCGCTAAACTTGAGAATGCAACTTCTCAAAATATCCTCAAGTGCCTGAATAACCCGCTCAGATTGGCCGTCAGTTTGCGGAGGAAAAGCAGTGCTAAAATGTAATTTGGTACTCAAGGCCTCGTGTAATTTCTTCCAAAATCGGGAAGTAAATCTGGGATCTCTATCCAAAAACATAGAAGTAGGTACCCCGTGTAATCTCACAATCTGGGAAATGTACAATTCAGCCAATTTATCGAGCGTATAATCAGTACGAACTGGAATAAAATGAGCCGACTTGGTCAATCGGTCAACTATAACCCAAATGGAGTCTTTCTTGCTCGGCGTTAGCGGTAAACTGGACACAAAATCCATTGTAACTCGATCCCACTTCCACTCGGGTATTAAGATTTGTTGAAGTAATCCCGAAGGCACCTGATGCTCTGCTTTCGCTTGCTGACAAATTAAACATTTAGAAACATAGTCGGAGATGTCTTATTTCATACCATGCCGCCAGTACTGACGTTTCAAATTGTTGTACATTTTTGTGCTACCCGGATGAACCGACATTTGGCTGTCATGAGCCTCACTCAAAATCATCGGAATAAGCTCTGAACTTCTCGGAATACATAATCTGTTTCTGAATCTCAAACAATCGTTATCGTCAATCCGAAATTCTGAGTCTACATTCAAAATACACTGAGTTCTTTTAGCAGTCAAATCATCATCAATTTTCTGAGCATCACAAATTTGCCGTACAAACACTGGTTCTGTTTTTAATTCTGCTATCAACAAATTATCCATGGACACAAATAAATGTACGTTCATCGCTCGCAATGCAAATAAGGATTTCCGACTGAGAGCATCCGCAACTACGTTAGCCTTACCTGGATGATAATCGATAATCAGCTCGTAGTCTTTCAGTAACTCTAATCACCGTCTTTGTCTCAAATTCAAATCTTTTTGAATCATTAGGTACTTCAAACTTTTATGATCGGAAAAGACATGGCATTTTTCTCCGAACAGGTAGTGACGCCAAATTTTTAGTGCGAAAACAATAGCGGCTAGCTCAAGATCATGAGTCAGATAATTTCTCTCATGAGGCTTTAATTGCCTCGAAGCATACGCAACCACTCGGCCCTCTTGCATCAAAACACAGCCTAAACCATTTTGAGAGGCGTCACTATAGACCACAAACTCCTTACCAGACTCAGGCTGAACCAACACAGGAGCTTCCGTCAAACGAGTTTTCAGTTGGTCGAAACTCTTCTGACATTTTTCTGACCACTCAAACTTGACATCTTTTTGTAGTAGTTTTGTCAACGGTGTCACGATCATTGAGAACCCTTTCACGAATCATCGATAGTAACAGGCAAGTCCCAAAAAGCTCCGAACTTCAGTAACATTTCTCGGAGGCTTCCAATCAAGTATGGTTGAAATTTTACTCGGATCAACCCGAATACCTGATGCGGATACTACATGCCCCAAGAAGCTAACTTCTCTCAACCAGAACTCACATTTACTAAACTTAGCATAAAGTCACTTTTCTCGTAAAATTTGCGATACCAATCTCAAGTGCTCTGCATGTTCGGTTTCATTCCGCGAATAGATCAAAATATCGTCAATAAACACCACTACAAATCGATCCAAATACTGTCTGAAAATTCGATTCATCAAGTCTATAAATACCGCAGGGGCATTAGTGAGCCCGAACGGCATCACTAAAAACTCGTAGTGACCGTATCTCGTTCTGAATGCCGTTTTTGGCACATCTGAGTCTCGAACTCGCAACTGATAATAACTCGATCTCAAGTCTATCTTTGAAAATATTGAGGCTCCTTTCAGCTGATCGAACAAATCATCAATGTGCGGTAACGGATATTTGTTCTTTATCGTCACTTTATTTAATTAACGATAATCGATGCACATTCTCATGGTTCCGTCTTTCTTTTTCACGAACAAAACTGGTGCACCCCAAGGTGAGAAACTTGGTCGAGCGAAACCTCTATCCGTCAACTCTTGTAGCTGAACTTTCAATTCTTTTAATTCGGTTGGTGCTATACGATACGGAGCTATCGAAATCGGAGCTGTTTCAGGTACAAGTTCAATGCCAAACTCTACTTCACGAACAGGTGGTAATCCCGGTAACTCCTCAGGAAAAACATCCGGATATTCATAAACCACTGGCACTAACTCGAGCTTCTTTTCCGACTCCTTACTATCAAGTACGTACGTGAGATATGCCTCACACCCCTTTTTCACATAATTTTGAGCTTGCATCGAAGATATCACAGTTGGCAACCCGTTCAAATTAGAAGACTCAACCCAAATTATCTCATTATTCGAGCATTGTAAATCCACTGTTTTACGCTTACAATTTACTACGGCATCATGTGCCGCTAACCAATCTATTCCGAGGATAATGTCAAATTCATCAAAGGGTAGTATCATCAAATCGGCAGGAAAACATGAAGTTCAGATTATCAGAGGACATTTCTTGCGCACCTTATCTACTAACACACATCGACCCAACGAGTTGGATACCCGAACCACAAGTTCAGTAGACTCAACCGAAAGAGTCTTATTGTATACTAATGCTTCACACACATAAGAATGAGTCGAACCAGGATCAATCAAAGCAACTACATTAGTATCATAGAGAGTGAAGGTACCAGTAATAACATCAGGAGAAGATGCCTCTTCCCGAGCACAGATGGCATAGGCTCTGGCGCGTGCACGAGCCTCGAATCAAACTGCCGTCTCAGAATTTCCTCTCTGACTACCACTCCTGCCTCCTACATTCCTCGGTGGCCTACCCCTAACTATTGCACCACTCGATCTTGCACTCTAGATCATATTCTTCTCATCAGGTTCAGTACAATCTCGAACATAATGTTCCCGCGAACCATATCTATAGCAAGCTCAGTTGATAGATCTACCCCAATACTCACCCACATGTCGCCTACCGCACTGTGGACACTTAGGTTTATCTTGTCTATTACTGCCAACACTGGCTGCTGATGTCGCTCGTGAATCCACTGGAGGTCGTTCTCGAATAGAAATCCCCGCAGCCATCTTTGATCTATTACTGTCATCTCTGTACTTTTTCGTAGATGAGAAGGAAGATTTACTTGCCGTCCTCTTATGGAAATCCCTAGCTTCAGATTCAGCTTTTCTTTTCTCTTTCCCTAGTTCTTCCGCTTTGCACGCCCTTTCAACCAGTATTACGAACTCTTTTATTTCAAGAATACCCACAAGTAGCTTTAATGCTTCGTTCAGCCCTTCCTTGAACCTTTTGCACATAGTCACCTCATCAGCAACACATTCCCGTGCGTACCGACTGAGCCTCACAAATTCACGTTCATATTCAGCTACCGTCATACGACCTTGTTTAAGTTTGAGAAATTCTTTGCGCTTTCGGTCAATGAATCGTTGGCTAATATATTTCTTGCGAAACTCCGTCTGGAAGAAATCCTATGTAACTCGTTCTTTCGGGACAATCGAACTTAAAGTTCTCTACCAGTAATAAGCTGAATCGTGCAATAAGGATATAACGCATTTTAAGCACTCATCGGGGGTACAAAACACAGATGGTATTATCAAGCCAGAATTTGGCTTTCTCAGCATCATCGGTAGCTGTGGCTCTAACATCCTCGGCCCCATATTTCCTGATCTTATCAACAGGGGGTTTGTTTGATCTCATCAGATCAGTGGGCATAGGCATTACAGGTACTAGTGGAGGATTATTCGACTTAGGGGGTTGTTGAGTAGCCGGATTTGTGCGAGTATACTGAGCAAACCACTCATTCATTAAGGAAAAGAGAGCTTGCCTAACCCCATCCTCTTGATTACTTGCGGATGGTCGAGAATCTACTGGCACTGTCCCTTGCGTGAGAGCAGGTGCTATACTCTCAACGTCATCCGCTATGGCTCGCTCGGGTCAGGTTTTATTTTCTAACAAAAACAACAATTTAATCGTCAGAAGTCATCACACTATCAATTACTCAGTATGGCATGTATAGCTAGACTTTCACGTGCTACATTAGTCCTAGAATCGACTAAACTGTAGCTCTGATACCACTAAAATGCAACACCCCCTAACCCGGGACCGTCGCCGGTGGGGTTAAGAGGTATTACCGAACAACTCTGAACCTTCACAAAATCCTCATACCTTAGTTAAACAAATAGTATTTCATTGATTGGCATATGATTTACAATTAACATTAAAATCGAATCATAATTAACAAGCACTTAATCTACCACTATGACTATAACCACCTCAATAGCCGAGTTCATATGACAAGGCAAAACAAGTCATATTTAGTTAAGCAAAAGCTCCATGCGTACAAATGTCCATTTGCAACTTTAATCAAATAAGCACTAATCTAAAATGTTACTATTCATTTGGTAAACCAAATAGCTATCATATAAAAGCATAATATAACCAAATTGTCAACTCAATTCTCAAGATTTATATCATAAAAATCCCATTCAATCAAAAGAGTCTATAACATAATCAAACGCATCTACTTTCAAACATAAAGGTTAAGCCATATTCGCATGGCCATATATATATACATAGTTAACATCAAAGCGTCAATATCCCAAAATATAGTCCATACATGCCATAGTATTTGAACCTTAAACGTTTATAACGATACCAAAAATGTAGTTGATAGGTGAGATGACTTCAAAAGGAATTTGTGGTCCCGAGCCTACCGAAGGTCCTTAATCTAGTCAAGATTAATAAACACGCGAAGATGAGCTAATAACTCAGTAAACCATAAGCAATAGTATAAACAATCAACTAAATAGAAAGGTTTTAGAACCGATCAAGCTAATGTTAACGCAAATATCAAAAGGTC
Source organism: Gossypium stocksii (assembly GCA_020496765.1). Taxonomy (NCBI): domain Eukaryota; kingdom Viridiplantae; phylum Streptophyta; class Magnoliopsida; order Malvales; family Malvaceae; genus Gossypium; species Gossypium stocksii. Next base: position 42,755,619 of record CM035623.1, read on the forward strand.
ATAAATATATATACATACATGTGTCGTACCATCTATATTAAGCCATCCTCACCACTTTGCTTCATTTACCTTAGCATACTTACATCATTCCTTTTTATCCTAAACTAACCATTACAATCTTACTCATGTCACATTTCCCATTCGTACCCCATTTATCCATGATGTAGTAGTTAAGTTCAAAATTCATAGATAATTACATCATGTTCCTTGTCTAATCACAACCTTAAATAATCACAAACTTATAATTTCATACAACTATCATAATTTCATAATGTCATGCATATTGCATTACTTACGCATACCGCCTTCATGCCTCTTAAAGGTTTATGCTCACGTACTCATTTCGCACACATAGTGCCACATGACCGATATCGCACACATAGTGCTCGGTTAGCGATTTCGCACACATAGTGCCTTACTCCTTCGCACACATGGTGCTGTAACATTACGCACACTTAGTGCCAAGTTTCCATTATATTTTATCCTCAATCCCACACATTAAAATCACATCGAGAAGATATACTAAAATCATGAAACTCTCCATGTTCTTTCGGTAATTATAGAAACATATAACGATATGTCCTTAGCAAATTCGTAAGTCACATTTGCATACAACAACAATCATGATTCAATTGCTTAAAGACTTACTTTATTTAGGAAGAACAACTCCGATTAGCTACTCAACTGCCTTCGCTTTCCCCTTTTCCGTACTTTGCTCCTTACGACCTTAGCAAATTAAACAAATAAGCTAATTTAATATCTTTTCAAATTACCTAACTCGAATTACACTTTTTTTTCAAAGAAATTCACATACACATGTATTTGGCAATTCATTACAAGTTCACAAAACCACAACATCATTAATTTAAAAAAAATTACACACAAGTTCATATACATTCAAGTGCACAAGTATATACACACTATGGCACTCTATTCATGTTAGAAATATAATCGAAAGTACATGTGTTTGTACTAAAATACTACATATTTTTAATCAAACTCTCAAGGTAAATTTTCAATTCACATTCGTCCATATCCCCACTCCTATACACCATCTTCACAAGCCAAAAAGTTTAATTTTATAATAACATCGCTTAGCTCCTAATGCCGATTGGTCATTACCAGCTAAGACTACTATTCATTCTCATAATTTATGCATATAACTAAGACCAATTGTTCTTTTTACACTTTTAAGTAATTGAACAATTAATCCGATTATTAATTAAATTCATAGTCGGCAAAATACATGTGCATAACAACTAATTTGTGTTAAAATCTTGTGTTCAACATTAGCTTCTCAAATTATCAACAATAATTTCCCATGCCATAACTAAGCCATTCTTGCAACCATAAATTCACATTTGGCAATCCTCTCACACAACCATGTTAACCTAATTCCCCATAAAACATAAGCCACAATTATGCACCTTTAACTCACTCATCAATTTGCTTAAGTTCCATTAGGTAACTAGGCACACCCATACGAACATATAGGCCGATTACCCCTAACCATTTATTCCACATCACTATACATTAGCTAGTTCCAACTTCACCTTTCATGAACTATTAATTCAAGACATCATACTCTCAATTTTAGCATTTCACTATCATAGCCGAAGCTAATATGCTACATTACCCAAAATTTACAATTGGGTTCGATCAAAACAAAATGAGGAGTTCACATTATACATTTAACACCTATTATTACCAATTCAATAATCAATTAAACCACCTATCATGCTAGAAACAAAAATGTTGAACAAACTCACAAAACACCATTAGCCGAATGCCCCTAAGGTTCGGTATTTCATTCTAACCAAAATTTCTAAATTCAACTCAAACCTATATGAAAATAACACCATAAGGTTCATTTAATAAATACTCATAGGTTCATAGCTTCAACACTACAACCCTTAGCAATATAGCCATGGTCGAAAGCTTCAAACCCCTAAAGCTCAAAGAATTCAATAATGGGCAAGGTAAAAAACCTCATGATCAGCTCAATTTCATTGAAATCAAAGAAAATCATCAAGAAAACATACCTATTTCAAATTACTTCCCAGCTGAATGGTTTGAATCTTCTTCTCTTATTTTCTTTCTTAGTTTCAGCCAACATAAGGAACAAGAAGAACACTTTGTTCTTTTCACCCCAAATTATTATTTAATTTTCTATTTTATGATAACCTTCCACTAAGTCTCTTTATTTTGTTATTTAACTAAAAAAAATCACAAAATGCCAAAATGCATCATTGTCGTCCACTATCTAAAAGTGGTCAAATTGACATGCAAGATCCAGTTATTTTAACCATACATTAATTGGCCATTATAAAATTCACCTATCATTTTTCCAAGGTTCTCACACAAGCCCCTTTCAAGTAAATTCACATTCCTTTAAAACAAAATTCAAATCTTTGAAACTTCACATATGATAAGCACTCAATTTAACATTCAAATATTTTTATGATTCGGTTTAGTGATTCCGAAACCACTTCCCGACTAGGGTCATTTAAGGCTGTCACATAGTGTATTGGGCTTAGGCCCACATGTGTTTTGTTTCTGATTCTGTAACGGGCTAAGGCCCATCTGTTACTATCTATTGTAATGGGCTTAGGCTCAGATTGTTACTACTTATTGTATGACTGACTGTTTTTAGATAGTAGGGGATTACACACTGAGTTGTCATAAACTCACCTCGTTTATTAACCTTATAGGTAATCCCCAGCGTTAGGAGGATCGGGGTTGCGAGGGACTCGGAGATGGCCACACAACTGCTTTTGGTTTCATTTACGTTTATTTACTTTTAAGTACTTTGATTTTGATTTGGGTTGTAATAAGGCCTCTTATAATATTTGGATTTTTAATTTGGGTTTTTGGTTTATTGTGATCTAAAATTGTTAAAAGTAGAACACGATTTTCCAAATTATTAGTGGTTTTCAAAACAACACGCTTCCGCTGCACTGTTAAAATGTTTCCGCATTTAACAAAGTTTTCCAAAGAGTAATAACGAGAATGAAATTTGTTTTCAAAATAAATTAACATAGACTGGGGTTTTTTACACAAGTTTTAAATGGCAAGGTGTTTTTTTTAATCTTTAAGAAGGGTTTCCAATGGAAACATGGCTTTCGAAAAACACGTCAATGTGACACGCCAGATTCGGGCCATAACGTCTGGGCCAGGTTTGGGGTGTTACATGTTGTGTACACATGGTATATACTCATGTGACCTAGCTACCATATAATATCCCATAGCTCTCTTGTCTACATGGTATCCTATCCTCGAAACCACACATGTGACCTAGCTACATTTTATCCATATCTTTCAGTTTCCGAAGGTTCAACCAGGAATTTCACATTCCCACAACTCTCCAATAGAAATATCACTCAAGCATCCTTCATAATATACAACCACATATAATGACATTAATAAAATTCCATGCATTACTTACATATAAACTTACCTCGATACAAAATAGGTCAAATTTACGGTTTAGTCCGAAACCTTGCCTTTGCCTCAGCCAAGGTTGATTCAATGTTCTTATCTATCTATAATGACACATTTAACCCATTCAATATTCACATTAGTCAAATCAGTCCAAAATCTTCCTATAGCAAATTTTACAATTTGACCCATTACTTTTTAAATTTTACAATTTAGTCCCTAGGCTCAATAAATGATTTTCATCCCATTTTCTTGTATTTTAAGCCTAGCCAAACCATTTTTCCTCTTATAGCAGCCCACAATTTCCATTATTTCACAATTTATGCACAGAATATTTCACCTTTTACAAATAAGTCCTTTTTACAATTTTTCACCAAAATCAACTAGTAAAAGTTGTTCACCACACTTCAAAATTTCATATTCTACCACTAAACATCAAAATGCTTTTAGGTCATCCATGGGTAAAATTTTTAAAATGAACCCTAGCCCAAATTAGTGTTAGAAATAGCTAGAGAAAATTACGAAGATTTCAAAAATACGAATAGTATTAAAAAAAGGGGCTAGTAATCACTTACTTGGAGCTTGTAAAGATGACAAAACCCTAGCTATGGCGGCCTTACAAATTTTAGCCAAGGGGAAGAAGATCGAAAGCAATTTGACTTATTTTCCCATTTTATTTCTTTAATTATCCAAATAACCAAAATGCCCCTCATGCCCGCCCTTCTTTAAAATTTTCCCTTCCATGGGTATTTTTGTCCAAACTCAAATAAAATGGTCTAATTACCACATAAGGCTCTTAGATTTAAAACCCCATTTCATTCAAGTACTTTTATGAATTAAAACACATACTTTTCACTTATTGCAATTTAGTCCAACCTATTAAATTGGACATGCAAACAGTAAAATTCACCTACCAACATTTCACACAAACATTCAACCACCCAATTAATATCAAGACTCAATCGGGAAAAATATTTTAGACCTAAGAGTCATGGTTTCAAAACCACTATTCTGTTTAGCCCCTAATTCGGGCTATTACAATTGTGGTACCTTTGTGCAAATATTTCTGAGTATCCTTTTGAATTCTATATGGTTCAGTGGGTAACAAAATTATATGATAAAGTGTCACATAAAGCGAAAATGACCGTGTGTTGAGATGGTGCCTATGCAGGAATAAGTGTATATCATGTGTGCTATATGTTCAGTGTGTGTGATAAATCTTTTGGTATGACTATATGAGTAAGTAACGAATTTAAACTGTCAATGTGACTATGTGAATCTATTCATGTTATTATTATGTATTATGAGATTTAGATGCCATTATTTGCATATAGACTTACTAAGCTTTGTAGCTTACCCCTCTTCCTTTCCCTTTCCATATAAGTTCATTAAGCTAGCTCGAGGTTTGGTGATCAACAGGAATCCATCTACACTATCAAGAACTATTTTGGTATTTTGATTATAACACTTAAGATTATGGCATGTATAGGTGGTCTACTCATTTTGTTATTTGTGTCATAGTTATTTGGCCAAATATATTGGCATATACTTGTTGATAGTTCATATTGGTGAAGAAAACTTGGAGATGGCCAATGTTAATCAGGTCCATTATTATAAATGTAAGTGATTGTGTTGTGCAATGGTGTGTGATAAATGGTTTAATGTTTGACTGTGTTGTTGAGCATGGGAATAATGAATGAATGTTTTAGAGATGAGTGTTAGTTGAATGATAATGTTGTAGAAGAGGTTCATGAAATTAGTATAAGTGTTTGGGTGTTTTCAAGGTGGCAAATTGCTTGGGAAGTAGCCTATATTTGTCCACATGGGTAGACGTACGAGTGTGTGTCTAGGCTATGTGTGACACACGACTAGCCACATGGGCGTGTTGATAGGTCGTGCGTCCCCTGCACTTAAATTTTTGAAAAATAAAGGTTCCATAGTAACCACACAGGCAGAGACATGGCTTTGTGTCTCAACCGTGTGAAAGATACGACCTAGCACATGGGCGAGTGACTTAGCTGTATGCCCCTAAATGGTTGCTAACATCACAAATAGATTGTTAAGGTTTTCACACACGGGCTAAGACACGGGCGTGTCATAGCCGTGAGAGAGACACATGAATGGACACGGGCATGTGCCAGGCTATGTTAAAACCCCTATAGGATTGAATTGAAAAATAAAATCCACATGGGATGCAGACATCGGTGTGTGTGACCACGCGGCCTGCCCACACGGGTGTGTCCAATAACACACGGGCGTGTGGCCCTGTTTTGTAGTAAAAATTTTTAAGTGTTTCAAAGTTTCTGATTTCGCACCAAATTATTTATAATTGGTTAACTGCTCATGATGTGATAGTGAATTCTGGAAGAAAATTTATTGAACTGAAATGTGAAAATGGGGATATTCTTTGGGTTGAATTAGATGAACTGGATGGATTGCCTGTAGTAATTTCTTTTATGTCTACTCAGAAATACATAAGAAAGGGATATGAAGCTTACCTTACCTTTGTAATGAATGCAAAAGAGTCCGAGTTGAGAATTAAATCAGTACCGATAGTATGTGAGTATTCAAATGTATTTTCGGAAGAGTTACCTGGATTACCTCAAACTAAGGAAGTTGAATTTGGTATCGAGTTGGTTCCTGGTAAGGCACCTATTTTGATTCCCCGTATAGGACGGCTCCGACGGAGTTAAAAGAGTTGAAACCCCAGTTGCAAGAGTTAATAGATAAAGGATTCACGAGGCCTAGTTATTCTTTGTGGGGTGCTCTATTACTTTTTGTGAAAAAGAAAGACTGTTCGATGAGATTGTGTATAGACTGCCGATAGCTCAATAAGTAACCGTAAAGAACAAGTATCACTTGCCTAGAATTGATGACTTGTTTAACCAGTTAAAGGAAGCCACTGTGTTTTTGAAGATAAACTTGAGGTCCGATTACTATCAGTTAAATGTGAAGGAGCAAGATGTACCGAAGACTGCATTTTGGACGAGGTATGCCCGTTATGAGTTCCTTGTCATGCCCTTCGGCTTAATGAATGCTACTGCAGTGTTTATGGATTTAATGAACCACATTTTCTGACCATATTTGGACAAATTTGTCGTAGTCTTTATTGATGACATGTTGATTTACTTTTGTCATGAGATTGAGCATGAGGAGCATTTGAGAATTGTTTTGCAAACTTTGAGAGATAAGTAGTTGTACGCTAAGTTTAGCATAAGTGAATTTTGGTTACGAGAGGTTGGATTCTTGGGGCACATTGTTTCAGGAGATGGTATTAGAGTTGACCCGAGTAAGATTTCAGCGATTGTTGAATTGAAACCACCGAAGAACGTATCAGAGGTTAGAAGTTTTTTAGGCCTAGCCAGCTACTACAGACAGTTTGTTAAAGGATTTTCCATGATAGCTACTCTGATAAAGAGGTTGTTACAAAAAGATGTCAAGTTTGAGTGGACAGAAAATTGCTAACAAAGTTTTGAAAAACTAAAGACATTGTAATAGCCCGATTTAGGGCCTAGTCAGAATAGTGGTTGAGAGACCACAAATTCAAAATAGAAATACATGTTTTATGCTTGTTTTAAGGTCTATGGTATGAATGCATGATTGTGTGAAAATTTCATGAAGAAATTTTATGTGAATAGGTGATCAATTTGTCCTTTAGGACTAAATTGTAAAAATTACAAAATATGAGTTTTTAGAAGTTTTAAGGATGAAATAGCAATAGAAAATTTATTAGAGGTCCCTATTTAGTAATTAGACTTTATGGCATGATGGACAAAAATGCCCAAGGAAGGGTAAAATTTTAAAGAAAGGCCATAAGGTCAATTTGGCCAATTGGTAAATTAATGAAATAAAAAGGGAAAAACAAGTAAAAAAATGTGTCTATCTTCTCCATGCTTGTGCCGAAACTTAAGGGCTCTCTCCATGCTTGTGCCGAAACTTAAGGGCTCTCCATAGCTAGGGTTTTTGACATCTTCAAGCTCACAAGTAACTGACTCCTAACCCCGTTTTTAATGTTCTTCATATTTTTGAAACCCTTGTAACTTGACCTAGCTATTTTTACCATCAATTTAAGCTAGGGTTGTAATATCCCGAATTAGGGCCTAATCGGAATAGTGGTTTCGTGACCACAAATCTGAGGTAGAAATAATTATTTTATAATTATTTTAATGTTTATGATATGATTTTATGATGGTATGAAAATTTCGTGCAGAAATTCTAAGCGTAAAGTGCTTAATTTGAAATTAGGGACTAAATCAAATAAGTTGCAAAACTTGCATTCTAGAAGTTTTTAGTATGAAATTGCTTCGAAATATTAATTAGGAGGTCTTAAATGGTAATTAGACCAATTTTAAGTTCATGGACAAAATTAGGACATGGAAGGAATTTTTGAAAGTTTAGTAAGGAGGGGCATTTTGGTCATTTGGATATTAAAAGAAATAAAAAGGGAAAAATAACACAAAATTCATCATCTTCTTCATACGTTGCTGCTGAATTTTTCTCTCCACCATAGCTAAGGGCTCTTCAACTTTCAAGCTTCATAGTAAGTGATTTCAAGCCCCGTTTTTAATGATTTTTACGTTTTTACGATCCCGGTAGCTCGATAAAGCTTATATTAGCAAAATTTTGAGTTAGGGTTCATATTTGGAAAAATACCTATAGGTGAAATTTGTGTATTTTGATGTTTTATGGTAGAATATGAGTTTTAAATTATGTTAGACAACTTGTGCTACTCGGTTTTAAGTAAAAACGAACAAAACGGCTTAATCGGTAAAAGTACATATTGTGCATAAGTATGTATTATAGTGGGAATTTGAGCTTGCTAATAGCAAATAAATGATCAGCATGTCCTAAAACATAAGAATTTGAAATAAAATTTAATTTCCGAGCTTTGGGGCAAAAGTGTAAATATGCAAAAGTTTAGGGGCAAAATTGTAATTTTTCCAAAACTTGAATTAAGGACTAATTTGAAAATGTGAGTATTAAACAAGCTAAATTTGTTATTTTAGATCAAGAAAGACGTGGAATCGACCTCAATCGAGGAAAAGAAAAGATTGCGAACTAAATTGCAAAATCTTTGTATTTTGGTACCAAGGTAAGTTCATGTGTAAATAATGTAACATAATTGTTATTTTTAAGTTAATTGATGTTAATTATATGATATGCTGAATTTTTATCATGAAATATATGCTTTGTGGTTATTTTCAAAATTAATGTAAATTAAGTGTGCTACTTGTTAAAAGTAAATTGCTACCGAGTATTGGTTTCGGTATTCTACAGAAGACGACGAGGATATGTGTTCGAGGAAAATCCCGTTTGAACCTTAGGAATAGATTAGGATACAAGTGACATGTCACTAGGATGGTTGGGCATCCGAACTCGTTGAGTTGAGTCCGAGTTCACCTATGGATGCGAACGCCCGAGCTCGTTGAGTTGAGTCCGAGTTCACTTATGAGCGGGTTACATAATTGATTGATTACATATATAGCACTTATGTGGAAATGATCCGTGTATCCGAGTTGTATTCCAATGTGTCCAACGGGTAAAATTCAAGTGAAATGGAAAAGCACTCAAGATGTAAGTGACAATTCGGTAATGTTGAGAAATGGCCATATTGGACAGGTATGTACTTAACCCTCGGGTTGAAACTCGACACAACAACAAAAATGTGGTAAGATGAAGTATGATGATTAGAATTGTGACATATGTTTTGGTGATGCTATGCAAATGTTGTTTGGCATAATGACTTTGTTATGTTACTTGTTATTTGCATGTGAACTTACTAAGCATTTATGCTTACTCCCTCCTTTTTATTCATTGTAGTTTTGGACAAGCCGGCTCAAGAATCGGGATAGGTCGAAGGCTCGATCACACTATCCGAAGGACTTTTTGGTAAATGGCTTGTAAAACTTAGTATGGCATGTATAGCAATATACCTACTTTGTGTAAATAATCTTGTGATATGGTGGTGGTTTGGTTGAGGAAATGCTTGATAATGATGAGTCATTGAAATGGCTAATATAGATTATGTTTGATGTCATGGAAGGATAATAGGTTATCTAGTACATGAAAGCTTTTATGAAAATGAAATTAGCCATAAAACAGAACATTGTAGCAACACTGACGTGAGTTTGAAAATTCACTAAAAATCATAGAAATCGAATTTGGTGATGGATTAGTTATGAAATTGAAGCATATTATGTCTATTTTCAAATGGAAGAAGTGAAATAGGTGGAACGATTATGTGTTATAAGATATTTGAGTTTTAGTGAGACAGGGTCAGAACGATTGCTGGATCCCCTGTTCCAAATTTGAAAATTCACTATAAATTGTAAAAAAATAGTTAAGAGGTGTACTTTATATGTAAAGAATCCTGAGTTAGTCTAGTTTCAAGATAAGGAAACGGCATAATCATATGAATTTTTTATAGAGAGAAAAGTGGTTCGTAGTAAACAGAGTGCAGTGCAGTCAAGTCCTAAAAAAGGGGTAACTTTAACTAATAAACTGTACAAATCAGCCCAACTAAAAATTCTAGAAAAAAATTAGTGAATAGATATGTGAGTCTAGATTCAGGGAAAATTTACAGATCTTGATTTCTAGTTTCGTAACTTGAGATATGATTTTTAAAGCGACCATGACGCAGAAATTTTGCATATTCCGAAAATTAAAATAAATGATGTAATATTGGTTTAATGATAAATTAAGTTTAGTAACACCTCAAACTCGACTCCGGTGACGGTCTCGGGCGTGGGGACGTTACATTTGGTGGTATCAGAGCAGGTTTAGTCGGTTCTCAGACTAACGTGTTTTATGTACGGATTTTGCTATACATGCCATATGTGTATATTGTGATAGTGTGACGACTTCTGACCTTTTAAATGATTTTTTTTATAGTAAATGGATCCCGATCCAACCGTGGCTGATGATGTAGAAAGTAATACACCAGCTCCGGCTGAAAGGGCGGTGCCGACTGAAAATCCACCTCCCACTATTGGTCAAGGAGGAGGAGAAAGGGGGCGAGAGGCCTTTCTCCAAATGATGAGTGCGTGGTACACTGAGTTCGTTCGTACGAACCCGAATGTACGACCTCCCCCACCTCCCCCAATTCCTCAACCTGTACCCCCGATGCCTCAAGATGTGGGTATGATAAAATTTCAAAGAACTCCAGTTGATAAAATCCGTAAGCTCGGGGCCGAAGAATTCAGAGCTAATGTAGATGATGATGCGGAAAAAGCAGAGTTCTGGCTTGAGAATTCTATCCGGGTATTTGATGAACTGTCCTGCACACCTGAGGAATGCTTGAAATGTGCTATATCTTTGTTGAGGGATTCAGCCTACAATTGGTGGAAGACATTGATTTCGGTGGTACCGAAAGAGAGAGTAACCTGGGAATTCTTTCAAGAGGAGTTCCGGAAGAAATACATCAGTGAAAGATTTATTGACCAGAAGCGTAAAGAGTTTCTTGAGCTAAAGCAAGGTAGTATGACAGTCACTGAATATGAAAGAGAGTTCATCAGATTGAGTAAGTATGCTAGAGAATATGTTCCTACCGAGGCCAAAATGTGCAGGCGATTTGAAGATGGGCTCAATGAAGAAATTAAAGTATTTGTTGGGATTCTTGAATTAAAAGAAATGGTGGTACTTGTCAATCGAGCTTGCAAGGCTGAAGAACTACTTAAAGAGAAGAAAAAGGCAGAATCTGAGGCACGAAATTGGAAGAAAAGACCAATGACTAATGCACCCTCACAGCAACCCGAAAAATCAAGAAATATGAATCCTCGTTCCCAAGTTTCAGCTGGACAATCCTATGGGAATTTTAAGAAGCAAAATGTGGGTCCTAAGTCCCAAACTACTTCGGCAGCCAGTGTAGGGAACTCGAGATTTGTTAAACCTGAGTGTCAGCGGTGTGGCAGAAATCATTTTGGTCCGTGCAGAGCAAATGAATGTTTCCGATGTGGTTCTCCGGATCATTTTATTAGAGACTGCCCAGAGAGAATTGAAAAAGAAAAATTTCAGAGTACAAAAGCTAGTGGTGCAGATTCGAGAGGAAGGTATCCAAGAAAAGCTGGGAGTGAAGCAAGCAGCAAGAATGCAGCCAGGGATTCAGTAGTTAAATCTGAAGGAAGGGCTCCAGCTAGAACTTATGCCATTAAGGCGCGTGAAGATGCTTCCTCACCCGATGTGATTACTGATATATTTTCTCTCTATGATGTTAATGTTACTGCTTTAATTGATCCCGGTTCTACTCATTCATATGTGTGCATGAAATTGGTGTCTAGCATGAATATACCTGTTGAGAATACAGAATTTATGATTAAAGTGTCAAACCTGTTAGGCCAATGTGTTATAGTTGATAAAGTATGCAAGAAATGTCCTTTAATGATTCGGGGTTATTACTTTCCGGCCGACTTGATGTTGTTGCCGTTTGATGAGTTTGATGTTATTTTGGGTATGGACTGGTTGACATTGCATGATGCCATAGTAAATTGTAAATAGAAATTTATTGAACTAAAGTGTGAAAATGGCAAAACTCTACGGGTTGAATCAGATAAATCAGAGGCATTGTCTAGTGTAATTTCTTCAATGTCAGCTCAGAGATATTTGAGAAAGGGTTATGAAGCTTATTTGGCGTATGTATTAAATACAAAAGAAATGGAAAAGAAAGTGGAATCAGTGCCGATTGTATGTGAATTTTCGGATGTATTTCCCGAAGAATTGCCGGGTTTGCCTCCAGTCAGGGAAGTAGAATTTGGTATAGAGTTGATGCCGGGAACAGCTCCAATCTCGATTGCTCCGTATAGAATGGCACCAACGGAATTAAAAGAATTAAAGTCACAGTTGCAAGAGTTAACAGACAAAGGTTTTGTGAGACCAAGTTTTTCGCCTTGGGGTGCTCTGGTATTGTTTGTGAAAAAGAAGGATGGTTTGATGAGATTGTATGCAGACTATCGGCAATTAAACAAAATGACAATTAAGAACAAGTATCCGTTGCCAAGAATTGATGATTTGTTTGATCAGCTGAAAGGAGCAACATGGTTTTCAAAGATTGATTTGAGATCTGGGTACTATCAGCTGCGGGTAAAAGAGTCAGATGTGCCTAAAACTGCTTTTAGGACAAGGTATGGTCATTATGAATTTTTAGTTATGCCGTTTGGATTAACAAATGCTCCTGCCTTGTTTATGGATTTGATGAATCGAATATTTCGGCCATACTTGGATAAGTTTGTTGTGGTATTTATAGATGATATCTTGATTTATTCGAAAGATGAGACAGAGCATGCTGAGCACTTGAGGATAGTTTTGCAAACTTTGCGAGACAAGCAGTTATATGCCAAGTTTAGTAAAAGTGAATTTTGGCTTTGGGAAGTTGGATTTTTGGGTCATATTGTTTCGGGTGATGGTATACGGGTTGATCCCAGTAAAATTTCAGCTATTGTTGATTGGAAGCCACCAAAGAATGTAACCGAAGTTAGAAGTTTCTTGGGGCTAGCGGATATTATCGACGATTTGTGAACTGATTTTCTATAATTGCTGCTCCTATGACTAGATTACTTCGAAAGGATGTTAAATTTGAGTGAACGGAAGAATGTCAATAAAGTTTTGAAGAATTGAAAAAGTTATTAACAGAGGCACTAGTGTTAGTACAGCCCGAGTCAGGTAAAGAATTTGTAGTATATAGCGATGCTTCTCTAAATGGTTTGGGATGTGTACTGATGCAAGAAGGAAAGGTTGTGGCTTATGCTTCGAGGCAGTTAAAACCTCACGAGAGGAATTATCCTACTCATGATTTGGAGTTGGCTGCGGTGGTGTTTGCTTTGAAGATTTGGCGACATTACTTGTATGGTGAGAAATGTCGGGTATACACCGACCATAAAAGTCTTAAATACTTGATGTCACAAAAGGACTTGAATTTGAGACAGCGAAGATGGTTGGAGTTATTAAAAGATTACGAGCTTATGATTGACTATCATCCCGGAAAAGCAAATGTGGTTGCTGATGCTTTGAGTAGAAAACTATTGTTTGCTTTGAGAGTTATGAACACTCAGTTGGAAATGTCAGATAATGGTTCCATTCTGGCCAAGCTAAAAATAAGACCGATGTTTTTACAAGAGATTTGTGAAGCTCAGAAAAGCGATGAAGACTTGCAAGCCAAAAGAAAGCAATGTGAGGTTGATACAGAGTTAGATTTTAGAATCGGTCCTGATGGTTGCTTGATGTTTAAAGATCGGATTTGTGTACCGAAGAACGAAGAATTGATTCAAAAGATTTTGCAGGAAGCACATGGCGGTTATTTGTCGATTCATCCAGGTAGCACGAAAATGTATAATGACTTAAAGAAAATGTATTGGTGGAATGGAATGAAAAGAGATATATCAGAGTTTGTGTCCAAATGCTTAATTTGTCAACAGGTGAAAGCAGAACACCAAGTGCCTTCAGGATTACTTCAGCCTATTATGGTTCCTGAATGGAAATGGGATCGGATTACTATGGATTTTGTTTCAGGGTTACCATTGACACCAGAAAAGAAAGATGCCATCTGGGTAATAGTTGACAGATTGACTAAATCAGCTCATTTCATTCCAGTACGTACGGATTATTCTCTTAACAAGTTAGCTGAATTGTATGTTAGAGAAATTGTTAGACTACATGGAATACCATTGTCAATCATTTCAGACAGAGATCCGAGATTTACTTCGTGGTTTTGGCAAAAGTTGTAAGAAGCGTTAGGTACAAGGTTAAATTTCAGTACTGCTTTTCATCCACAAACTGATGGGCAATCAGAAAGGGTAATTCAGATTCTTGAAGACATGCTTCGATGTTGTGTATTAGAATTTCAAGGAAGCTGGGAAAGATATTTACCGTTGGTGGAATTTGCTTACAATAACAGTTACCAGACAAGTTTGAAAATGGCACCTTATGAAGCATTGTATGGTCGTAAGTGTCGGACGCCTTTGTATTGGACCGAACTCAAGGAAAATCAGATCTATGGGGTTGATCTAATCAAAGAAACCGAAGAAAAAGTGAAGGTAATTCGAGATTGTTTGAAAGCTGCTTCGGATAGACAGAAATCTTATGCAGATTTGAAACGAAAAGAAATCGAGTTTCAAGTTGGTGATAAGGTATTTTTAAAGGTGTCTCCGTGGAAGAAAGTCCTTAGATTTGGACGGAAGGGTAGGTTAAGTCCGCGTTTTATCGGGCCGTATGAAATAACTGAAAGAGTAGGACCGGTAGCTTATCAGTTAGCATTACCATCTGAGTTAGAGAAAATTCATGACGTGTTCCATGTATCTATGTTACGTCGGTATCGCTCGGATCCTTCGCATGTAGTTTCATCGAAAGAAATTTAATTACGACCAGATATGACCTATGAAGAAGAACCGATAAAAGTTTTAGCTCGAGAGGTCAAACAACTAAGAAACAAAAGTATTGCTCTTGTGAAAGTGTTGTGGCAAAAGCATGGAATAGAAGAGGCTACATGGGAACTCGAGGAAACTATAAGGAAACAATACCCACACCTGTTTACCGGTAAGATTTTCGAGGACGAAAATCCTTAAAAGGGGGGAGAGTTGTAATATCCCGAATTAGGGCCTAATCGGAATAGTGGTTTCGTGACCACAAATCTGAGGTAGAAATAATTATTTTATAATTATTTTGATGTTTATGATATGATTTTATGATGGTGTGAAGATTTCGTGAAGAAATTCTAAGCGTAAAGTGCTTAATTTGAAATTAGGGACTAAATCGAATAAGTTGCAAAACTTGCATTCTAGAAGTTTTTAGTATGAAATTGCTTTGAAATATTAATTAGGAGGTCTTAAATGGTAATTAGACCAATTTTAAGTTCATGGAAAAAATTAGGACATAGAAGGAATTTTTGAAAGTTTAGTAAGGAGGGGCATTTTGGTCATTTGGATATTAAATGAAATAAAAAGGGAAAAATAACACAAAATTCATCATCTTCTTCATACGTTGCTGCTGAATTTTTCTCTCCACCATAGCTAAAGGCTCTTCAACTTTCAAGCTTCATAGTAAGTGATTTCAAGCCCCGTTTTTAATGATTTTTACGTTTTTATGATCCCGGTAGCTCGATAAAGCTTATGTTAGCAAAATTTTGAGTTAGGGTTCATATTTGGAAAAATACCCATAGGTGAAATTTGTGTATTTTGATGTTTTATGGTAGAATATGAGGTTTTAAATTATGTTAGACAACTTGTGCTACTCGGTTTTAAGTAAAAACGAACAAAACGGCTTAATTGGTAAAAGTACATATTGTGCATAAGTATGTATTATAGTGGGAATTTGAGCTTGCTAATAGCAAATAAATGATCAGCATGTCCTAAAACATAAGAATTTGAAATAAAATTTAATTTCCGAGCTTTGGGGCAAAAGTGTAAATATGCAAAAATTTAGGGGCAAAATTATAATTTTGCCAAAATTTGAATTAAGGACTAATTTGAAAATGTGAGTATTAAACAAGCTAAATGTGTTATTTTAGATCAAGAAAGACGTGGAATCGACCTCAATCGAGGAAAAGAAAAGATTGCGGACTAAATTGCAAAATCTTTGTATTTTGGTACCAAGGTAAGTTCATGTGTAAATAATGTAACATAATTGTTATTTTTAAGTTAATTGATGTTAATTATATGATATGCTGAATTTTTATCATGAAATAAATGTTTTGTGGTTATTTTCAAAATTAATGTAAATTAAGTGTGCTACTTGTTAAAAGTAAATTGCTACCGAGTATTGGTTTCGGTATTCTACGGAAGACGGCGAGGATATGTGTTCGAGGAAAATCCCATTTGAACCTTAGGAATAGATTAGGATACAAGTGACATGTCACTAGGATGGTTGGGCATCCGAACTCGTTGAGTTGAGTCCGAGTTCACCTATGGATGCGAACGCCCGAGCTCGTTGAGTTGAGTCCGAGTTCGCTTATGGGCGGGTTACATAATTGATTGATTACATATATAGCACTTATGTGCAAATGATCCGTGTATCCGAGTTGTATTCCAATGTGCTCAACGGGTAAAATTCAAGTGAAATGGAAAAGCACTCAAGATGTAAGTGACAATTCGGTAATGTTGAGAAATGGCCATATTGGACAGGTATGTACTTGACCCTCGGGTTGAAACTCGACACAACAACAAAAATGTGGTAAGATGAAGTATGATTATTAGAATTGTGACATATGTTTTGGTGATGCTATGCAAATGTTGTTTGGCATAATGACTTTGTTATGTTACTTGTTATTTGCATGTGAACTTACTAAGCATTTATGCTTACTCCCTCCTTTTTATTCATTGTAGTTTTGGACAAGCCGGCTCGAGAATCGGGATAGGTCGAAGGCTCGATCACACTATCCGAAGGACTTTTTGGTAAATGGCTTGTAAAACTTAGTATGGCATGTATAGCAATATACCTACTTTGTGTAAATAATCTTGTGATATGGTGGTGGTTTGGTTGAGGAAATGCTTGATAATGATGAGTCATTGAAATGGCTAATATAGATTATGTTTGATGTCATGGAAGGATAATAGGTTATCTAGTACATGAAAGCTTTTATGAAAATGAAATTAGCCATAAAACAGAACATTGCAGCAACACTGACGTGAGTTTGAAAATTCACTAAAAATCATAGAAATCGAATTTGGTGATGGATTAGTTATGAAATTGAAGCATATTATGTCTATTTTCAAATGGAAGAAGTGAAATAGGTGGAAGGATTATGTGTTATAAGATATTTGAGTTTAAGTGAGACAGGGCCAGAACAATTGCTGGATCCCCTGTTCCAACTTTGAAAATTCACTATAAATTGTAAAAAAATAGTTAAGAGGTGTACTTTATATGTACAGAATCATGAGTTAGTCTAGTTTCAAGATAAGGAAACGGCATAATCATATGGATTTTTTATAGAGAGAAAAGTGGTTCGTAGTAAACAGAGTTCAGTGCAGTCAAGTCCTGAAATAGGGGTAACTTTAACTAATAAACTGTACAAATCGGCCCAACTAAAAATTCTAGAAAAAAATTAGTGAATAGATACGTGAGTCTAGATTTAGGGAAAATTTACAGATCTTGATTTCTAGTTTCGTAACTCGAGATATGATTTTTAAAGCGACCATGACGCAGAAATTCTGCATATTCCGAAAATTAAAATAAATGATGTAATATTGGTTTAATGATAAATTAAGTTTAGTAACACCTCAAACTCGACTCCGGTGACGGTCTCGGGCGTGGGGACGTTACAAGGGTTCATGTTTAAAAATGTAGCCATGTGTGACATGGTTGTTTTTTGATGTTTAATGGTAGAATATGAAAGTTGGATGTGTGATGAACATCTTTTTCTAGGTGATTTTACATGAAAATCCCTAATAGGGACCAAATTGTAAAAGTGGTAAAATTAGTGGTAAAAATCTAATTTGATGAGAAATGTGGTCTGTTATGAGTACATATAGGGTTTGACTAGGCTTGGGTAGTCAAGAAATTGAGTATGTTTCATTATACGAACCTAGGGACCATTTTTCAAATATGTGAAAGTTCAGGGGAAAAATTATAATTTTGCCAAGTATGAATTATGGGCTAATTTAGTCAATGTGGTCACTAAAGAAGTGAAATTTTCCATTTTAGATCAAGAAACACAAAGGCCGGACAGAAATTGAGGAAAGAACAAGGTAGTGGATTAAATTGAATTTTCACCTGTATTTTGGATCCGAGGTAAGTTGTGTGTAATAAATTGACAATTTGATATTATGTATTTAAATGTTTTGATGTTGTATGAAATGTACATTATTTCCAAGAAATTTTAAGGAGATTTTGATATAGAAATGATGAGGTTATTATATAGAAATCTCAGTTAAACATTAAGAATACAAAAGATACCATTGTCAAGACATGAGATTAAGGAGGTCCCATATAAGACCATATCTGGGATATGGCATCAGAACCGAGTTGAGATCCCATGTAAGACCATGTCTGGGACATGGCATTGGCATCACAATGTGATTTCGTATAAGACCATGTCGGGGACATGGCACCGGCATCTTTATATGAACTCATGCAAGACCATGTCTGGGACATGGCATCGACATCGACGTATGATGTCGTATAAGACCATATTTGGGACATGGCATCGACATCGATATGAGATTCCATATAAGACCATATCTAGGATATTGCTTCGACATCAACATGTGATCCCATATAAGACCATATCCGGGATATGGCATTGGCATCCTATCATGAGAATGATAACTTAAGCATCCTTTGGTATTCTAAGTGGTTAACGAGAAAAGAATGTAAGTTAATGTTGAGAATGATGAAGACTAAAGTTATGTGATGAGTGATATAGGTATTTACGAGAAACTCACGAGAAATGAGCTAAGCATGATATAAGTATGTCGGTAAGAAAGAGTATGAGTAAGCCATGTTAAAAATCAATGCTAAGTATGAGATGAATTGTGATGTACTATGGATGATATTCTATGATCTATGGTGCTATTTTTTGCATGCAACTTACTAAGCATTTATGCTTACTCCCTCTTCTTTTCCTTTCCTTGAAGTATTGCCAAGCTAGCTCGGGGATCAAAGGACGTCGGAGCTAGAATTCACACTATCGCTCTATTCTTTTCGTATAGTAAAGTTTAATCATTTCGATTATAGCATGTATAGGAACTTGGTCTTTTTGCTATATGTCATATTAGTTAGCCAAATGTGTTGGCTAGTAATGGTACTTGATTTATTTTATAAATGGCCATTAGAATTGGCTAATATTGAGTAAGTTAAATTTATGCAATGTTGATGTAGTTCATGAAAGTGTAAGATTTCATGTCACAAATGAGAAATGGATTATGAGAATGCATTATGAACGTAGTGTGTTTTGAAAAATAAATGCCCTAAATATTGGTATTTAGATGTGCATTTATGTTTTGTAATGTGATGGTGAAATTGGTATGCGTTTGGTTATGTTTCAAGGTGGCAAAGGGCTTGGTAAATAGTCTATATTTGTCCACACGGATAGGCACATGGGCGTGTGTGCAGGACATGTGTGACACACGGTCAGCCCTATGGGCATGTTGACATACCCCCTACACCTAAATTTTTTGAAAATTAAATGTCTAGTGGTAAAAACATGGGCAGAGACATGGCCATGTGCCTAAACCGTGTGAAGGACACGGCCTAGCACAAGGGTGTCGACTTGGTCGTGTCCCCCTAAATATTTGCTGATATCATAAACAGAATGTCAAGGTTTTCACACACAGGCTAAGACACTGAAGGACACAGGCCACGAACACGGGCGTGTGCCAGGCCGTGTGAAAACCCCTGTAGGTTCGAAATGAAAAATAAATTCAACATAGAATAGGGACACGAACTTGTGTGACCACACGTCCTGCCCACACGGGCGTGTCCCATCTCACACGGGCATGTGGCCTTCTTTTGAGCAAAAAAATTTCTAAATTTTTGAAAGTTTCCAGTTTAGTCTCAAACCGTTATCAAAGTATGTTTTGGGCCTCGTAGGCCGGTAATAGGGACAAAAAGGAGTTTAAAGGTAAAGTTTTAAATTTGGAACTGAAATTCATGGTTCGTTCATGTATGAAAGTTATCGTTGAAGTATGGTAACGCCTCAGACCTTGTTCCAACATCGGATACGAGTAAGGGGTGTTACATTTAGTGGTATCAGAGTTATGGTTTAGTTGGTTCTCAGACTACCGTAGCATGTGTGAGGGTCTAGCCATACATGCCATATATATGTGTATATACATAATGATAGTGTGATGACTCCTGACGAATTAAAATGTGTTTTCATATAGTAAATAGACCCTGACATAGCAGTGGCAGATGATGTAAAAAGTAACGCACCGGCCTTAGCTCAAGGAACAGTGCTAGCTGAAACTAAAAATAGATCAGTGAATGTGAATCTATGAAGAGAGGCTCGGGAAGCCTTCTTCGAAATGATGAATAAGTGGTTCACCAAGTTCGTTCGTACGAACCCGGCCACTCAACAACAAGCTCCACCCCCTTCAAATCCTCAACCTACCCAGTAGCTCCCCAAATTGTAGAAGTGGTAAGAAGAGAAAAGCCTCCAGTAGATAGAATCTGAAAACAAGGAGTTGAGGAGTTCCAGCTAATGAGGATGACAATCCAGAAAGACCAGAGTTTTGCCTGCAAAATACCATCAGGGTATTTGATGAATTGTCTTGCACACCTGAAGGGTGCTTGAAGTGTGATCGCTCTTACGAGACTCGGCTTACCAATGGTGGAACACTTTTGTGTCTATTGTGTCGAGGGAAAAGGTTAATTGGGAATTTTTCCAAGAAGAGTTTCGCAAGAAATATATCAGTTTGATGTCGTGATGTGATGAAGTAATAAATTAATCGTACCTAAAAGACTAACTATTATCACAAAAAAAAGCAAGCGCACCTGTCGAGTAGTAGTATAGCTAGTGGCAAGACCGGAATATCGAATCCAAGGAACTAAAAGTACCAGTAATGACTTTCTTCCTATTATCTAGCCTAAGAAATAAAAGGGGTTTGGTTGTAAACTAGCTAAATCAAACAAAAGAAACAATAAAGAGTAAATTGGGAAAATTACTTTTGGGAAAACTGATTGATAAGGACAATACCTAAGGAAGAATCCACCTAGACTTCACTTGTTATCTAACTCTGAACTAGACGATTTCTTCATTCGACTTGATCCGTAGAGATCCCTAATTTATGTTAATATCTTCGTCGAGAGTAAGAAGAACTAATCCTAGGTTGATTAATTGAAATCTCTTTCTAATTAAAACCTCTAATCTTGCATTAACTTGATCTATGGATCCCCATATTAGATTTGACTCTAATCCGACAAATTTTCGTCGTCCTATGTCTAGGATTACGATCAACTCTGCTTAATTGCGTTGGATCCACTCTTAACAGGGACTTTTTCTCCTCTGCCTAAGCACATTCGACTTAAATTAATATCCCGAAAATAACAATTTAATAATTAAAAACACAATTAAGAACAAGTCAAATATTTATCATATAGTTCAGATAACAATAACAAGATCCGTCTTAGGTTTCATCCCCCTTAGATAATTGGGGTTTTAGTTCATAATTATAAAAAGAAACATCTCAGAATAAATAAAATAACAAAACATAAGAAAACCCAAAACTCCTAAAAGGATTGAAGGGAGATCCTCTGTCTTGATGTAGATCCTAGCTTCTGAGATGGATCAATCGGCTTTCCTTCGAGTAATTTCCTGTCTTTAGCTCTCCATCCTGGCAGGAAGACTATACCCTTAGCGGGAATGATGCATCCTTTGTAGTTGCCTCCTAGGGTCTTTATATAAAGTTTGGTGAGTCTTTCTTAGTACCTAAGTAGCTTTTTCCTCGTGAAATTAAACTTCCTCACGATAGGGACACGCCCATGTTCCACGCCCGTGTGAGTCGATGCTAGGCCGTGTTCAAGCCTGTTAAAGTGGCACGGTCGTGTGAGTTGCCGATGTGAATCGAGTTTAGGCCGTACTCAAGCCTGTTTATGTGGCACGGCCGTGTCACGCCCGTATGGTGAACTCCAGGCTGTGTTGATTCCTTTCTTTGGCCCATTTTCTCTATTTTTAGCCCGTGTCTTCTTCTTTTCACTCCCCTAAGCTCACCTAAGTATAAAACATGAAATGAAAGGTTTAGGACCATCAAATTCCACAAAATCAAGGAATAATTCATCCATAAATGTGCTAAGCATGAGGTAAAAATATGTATAATTTACGGTTTATCAAATACCCTCACACTTAAGCATTTGCTTATCCTCAAGCAAAATCTCAATTCACAAAAAATCATTCCTCTCAACTTATAATCCATATCAATAAAGTTTCAAACTAACCCACAAGTAATCATACATTAAAAATTCAAGCAAAAGAAAATTAAAGTCTCAAATAGTCTAAGTTGAGAATTTTATCACAGAAACATAGGTTTCCCCTCTTCTTCTAGGTAATTACCTCGAACTCAAAATCAACAAGAGTTAACATCCTCACTAAAGATTCACTCTATCCACTTGAAGTGTTTAGGATTCAAAAATTAAGCACTCATTAGTCAATCCTGAAAAGTTATTACCATAAGCTTGGAGGAAAATCAAATCTCCACCACTATGTATTGACATGATACATCGATCAAAAAGTCTTTCAAGGGTTTTAACGTGGCCTCGATTAGGGGTGTGGTCACAAGCTGAAAAAGATGGTTAGAATCGAGATTGAATTGAAAAATCATCTAACTAGAAAAATCTTTATCACTAAAACATATTCCTATAATAAAGCCTTTTGGATGACATCGTTTAAGAACAAGAGCTCAAAAATTACATGGAAATATGCAAAATATTGAATTACAACTAAAATATACATTTTTTTTAGAAAACAAATTGAATATTTATAAACTTTACAACTGAAAAAGAGAACAAAGCTAGATAATTATTCAACTCAAATCTCGACAAAAATAGGGATCAAAATATTTGAAGGTAATTCAACAAAAAATGGGTTATAGGTTAATATTGAAGGTAAGTCAATGAATGGTTTGTTAGGCTCAATGGGGTTCACTAGGGGTTAATTTATGAAGGTAGGTTTTTATGGAGTAAGTGGGTTAAATCCTAGGTGCCTTTATCATTTCGGTATATCAAATCAATGATGTGGTATCAACATGTATAATCAAAGCAAGTTCTAGAATAACATATCAATATTGACTCACTCAAAGCAACAATAAAAGTGAGCACGAAAGGATGTATGCTCAAAAGGCTCAAAAATCTCACCAGAATTATGGCTTTTGATGTCAATCCTGTGAATTTCAAATTTTAAGATAACACTTAAAATTGGGGAAAACAACTTAGAAAAATTTAAATTCTCAAAAATTTCAACTTATCATGCTTGATTCTCTAATGTCTTCAAGTTTGAATAATCTGTAACACCCCTTACCTGAGACCGTCGCCGGAGTCGAGCACGAGGCGTTACCGGACTTAACTTACTCATTCAGGCATAGAAATTTGCTTTTAAAATTAATTTATTTCCATTCATTCAATATATCCCTAAAAAGGGTCATCAAGACCTTAAATCATGCTATTAAAATGGTTTGGGGCCAAACCGGGATGAATAAAAATTTTCCGATTACTTGAACGAACCAAAATAAAATTATTTCTCTGTTCCTTATAAAGCTGTCCAACTGCATCATAGTCACTAAATAAATCATAACTCGAGTTACAAAACTCAAAATTTAATTCTGTAAATTTTCCTAAAACTAGACTCATATAAATTCTTATTAATTTTTTTTATAGAATTTTTAGTCTAGCCAATTAGTACAGTTTATTAGTTAAATTCTCCCCTGTTATGTAGTTCGACAACTCTGACTTCTGTTCACTACGAATTAGTTTTCTCCCTGTAAAAAATTCAAATAGGCATGCCATTCATTTAGTTTGAAACTAGACTCAATAAGGAATCTAGGCATCTAAACTATAACACCTAATTATTTATGTACAATTTATGGTGAATTTTTAAAATCAGAACAGTGGATCACGAAGTCAATCTGGAGCAGTCTCACTCAAATGCAAATAACTCATAATATACAACTCTTTTACCTACTCTGCTTCTTCTACATGAAAATAGACTCATTAAGCTTTAATTTCATGTCTCACTCACCATTTAATTCCATTTCTACTATTTTTAGTGATTTTCCAAAATCACGTCACTGCTGCTGTTCGAATTTGTTTTCAAGCTATTTTCACCTTTTTCATGGTTTCCATGTGACAATTACCATTTAGGCATACATAGTATTAAACCTATATTTGATTAGTCATTCCAATAGCTAATCATCAACAAGTATTTACATACCATTCATTAAACATATCCTAAGGACATTCATACCAAAAGAAGCCAAGTCCCTATACATGCCATACGCGAAATGAAACATCAAGCTATACCAAAATGATCCTGTTGATAGTGTGACCGGATCTCCGACGTTCCTTGCGATCCCCACGTTGGCTTGGTAAGAACTATAAAAAGAAGGAAAATAAAGAGAGTAAGCACTGAACTTAGTTTACAAGTAAATAAATCACAACATTTACCCTAAATAATATTTAATCATAATATCATCAAGCATCATAAGCTTTCCTTACACCTCATTTCTTACCCTCTTCCTTATTCACTTACTTTCTTCTTACTTGATTATTCAATAAACTTATGGATATAACTTACCTTTCCTTTGCTGAAAGTTTCCTGTAATTTAACCTGTACAATAGCCCGTTGAACCACTTGGAATACTAAGGATACTTGGGTTTTCCTGCCTGATAATAACCTGTCAATGCCATATTCTAGGCATGGCCTTACATGAGATGTTCCCAGTCCTACCAAAGCCATATTTTTAATATGGACTTACATGGGATATTCCTGTCCTGTCTGATAACCCAAAATGTCATGACATTCCGTATCCCAAACATTCCTAGAGTTCAAACGGGGCTTTCTGATACTTTTTCTCTGTCATCTCGTCTTTAGTTCAACTTCAAATATTTTCGTAAAGTAAATGTATATATGCTGGAAATTAACAACATTAATGTAAAATAATGAAATATTGCATTTATTTACCGTAAACTTACCTCGATACAAAATACGGTTAAACTTGACAATTTAGTCCTTTACTTTTTCCTTTCCCCGATCAACTCCTGAATTTCATTCTTCTTGATCTATAATAGCATTTTAGCTTATTTAATACTCACATTTATCAAAACAGCCCTTAACTCAAACTTTGGCAAAAATTACATTTTTGCCCCTAAACTTTTGCATATTTATACTTTTACCCCAAGGCTCGGAAATTAAACTTTATCCCAAAATCTTATGTTTTAGGACATGCTGATCATTTATTTACCAACAACAACTTCAAATTCCCACTATAACATGTACTTATGAACAATAGGTATTTTTACCGATTAAGCCCTTTTACTCGTTTTTAATTAAAACCGAGTAGTACAAGTTGTCTAGCATAATTTAAAACCTCATATTCTATCATAAAACACCAAAATAAACAAATTTCACCTATGGGTATTTTTCCAAATGTGAACCCTAGGTTAAATTATTGCTAGAATAAGCTAAATCAAGTTACCGAGACTCCGAAAACGTAAAGAACATTAAAAACGGGGCTTGGAATCACTTACTATGGAGCTTGGAAGCTTGAAACAAACCCTAGCTATGGAGAACCCTTGAAATTTCGTGCTAATAAAGAAGATGGACATATTTTGCCATCTTTTTCCTTTTTTTTAATCTTTTAATTTCCAAATTACTAAAATACCCTTCATTAAAAACTTTGGTTATTTCTACCTATGTATGTCCATTTTTGTCCATGAAACCTAATGGTATAATTACGATTTAAGGACCTCTACTTCAATTATGCTCTTCAATTAAATCCTTTTAACATCTAGAACTCATATTTATCAACTTTTGCAATTAAGCCCTAATAGGCAAATTAGTCATGCAATTCATAAAAATTTCTATCAATACTTTAACACATACATCTAATCACTTGGTAAATCATAAAAATTAATCGGAATAAACTTTTCTATCTCGAATTCGTGGTTTCACAACCACCATTCCATTTAAGCCCTATTTCGGGATGTTACATAATCAAAGCATAAGTACATATGTCTTAATTCTCAACATATCAATAAAAATCATAAATCAATCAGAATTCATTTTAATAGGGGATCGAGAATAATGCAGAAAGTGAAAGTGAGAATTTGGGATTTGAGAACAATACAACAAGTTAGTGGCAAAAATTTTCAAGGGTTTAAGGATAATACAAAGAACAAAAGTGAATCCCCCCCACACTTAAGATGTACACTGCCCTCAATGTACAAAGATATCATTAGTAGTAATAGAAGTATAAAATCATAAGATAGGAAGAGAAGTGAAACTCCCTGAATATTGGATGAATTCCTTGAGCTGGGTGTGAAGATTTGTAGGGAAGGGTGTTTATCCATAATTTCCATGCCAAAAGGATATGATGATCGGGGTCGTGGTGGCTATGGTCGTGGTGGCGAGGGTCATAGTCGTGTAGGACCCAGTAGTTGTGGCAGGGTTTTCCCATTAGATATGGATTTGAGCAGTAAAGCTCTTTTGAAACTGCGATAGCATTTATCAAGTTTAGGGAATTTGGATTAGCACAATGTACTCGTTAGGAAATAGCCAATATTAAACATTGGAAATAAAAAAAAACTAAGTTCTTAAAATACCAAAATTCAAATAGTGAAAAAGATAAAATAAAAGAAAAAGGAAAAATAAAAATGAAAATAAAGGAGAAGATAAGAGAACCCGTGAGTCCTAATCTTTAGATGGTTCGCGAGGTGGGGACGGCGGTGCGAGATGAAGGTGTTGACAAATCTGAGATAGAGTAGCATCAATGTGATCAAAGTGCTGAAAACATTGTTGCTGGAATTGTGCGAACTGTTCAGAAGTGACATAGTCTGAAGCTGCCGCATGAACTGGGCGGCGAGTAGGTGATGGCTCCTCGTGGGATGGAGGGACATCATCAGTAATGTCCTCTGGGTCCTCCTGCTCGGTAGATTGAGCTAGCTGGTATTGAGGAGGGTCACTCCTACGTCTGCACTGAATCATCCTCATATGAAGCATACTTTGGATGCCCTGCAGGGACATCTAGCCGATGAGGGTGTAGGCGGATGTTTGGGCCTCTGTGTTGAGGAGGCCGAAGTAGCGAGCCAGGCAGGTCACGTATGGGCCCATCGATATTACACCCCTTCAATGCCGCTCGGTTTGGTGCTGAATAGCATGGGCTATGAAGTAGGCGAGGTCGAGCACGTGTCCGTGCGCCATGCTCCACAAAAAGTAGGCATCCTGTGCGTTGACGACACCAGTGCTCTCGCGTCTGCCTTTCAATGCATGCACGAGTAATGCATGAAGGTACCTCAACAAAGGGGCGAGAGCTATTGCCTTGGAGCGACTGGGGTCGTATGTGGCCGAAACAGGGACTAAGGCTTGCCAACACTTTGCTGGAGAGAAATGGATGTGGCGGTGCAGCTCGGAGAGGTTTTCTTCTTCCATGAACTGCTTAGTGTATAGCCCTAGTGCTATATCGAATTTCAGTACACTGAGCTATCGAACAAGGCCTCCGATGTGGAACTGGACTGTCCCCAGGTCGTCATATCGAGCCATGACTATTTGGAGATGGAATGTGGAGTAGAGCTCTAGGGTGAGCTCGAGGTAAGTGGGCTTGATGATTTGGAAGAATCGGTCCCACAGATCCATCGTCAAAAAGGCTCGTACGCGTCTGCTAGTTGGACCTGTTCTAATACAGCCCAGTCGATGCACCTTTCTACTCTAAGCGGTTTGGCCCTTAGAATTTGAAACAGTTCCTCTTGGGAACTTTACAGAAATTGGAGGAAAGGGTGTCTGATTTTGGTTGTGGCTCTAGAAGAGGAACCACTGGGCCCCTTCATTTTTTAGAAGTGAGGACAACTGTTTTCTTTCCTCAGGAGGATAACATGATTCCTGAAATCAAAACAAAACAAAAAACAATAAAGATGGCCAGGTATTATTCATAACTAAGTGATGACTAACGATAATCAAGACTAAATTATTTGATCAAGTACTAATACCTATTTCAATGCAAAAGTTAATATTAGGAAAGCAATTTGTTATTCGATTTATCTAAGCATGGAATTGAACAGAATGTGAGTGTTAAATAGCAAAATGCACTAAGAGCTAATTGCCTAAGATAAATAAAAATGGTAGCAAGAGAATGATTCAAAATGGCATGATAGTAATCAAAGTCAAGGATCATCAGAAATGCATGGGTATCAAATAATTATTGAAAATAATCAAACATGAGTGAAAACAATAAAGATAGAACTAATTAAAAAGAAAAGTAGAGATTAAGAGAAAGAGGTG
This sequence comes from Gossypium stocksii, assembly GCA_020496765.1. Taxonomy (NCBI): domain Eukaryota; kingdom Viridiplantae; phylum Streptophyta; class Magnoliopsida; order Malvales; family Malvaceae; genus Gossypium; species Gossypium stocksii. Next base: position 42,783,961 of record CM035623.1, read on the forward strand.
GAAAGGGGAACCGAATGGGTAGTTGTAGGGGCAGAGCACAGTCGTGGTGATGCTTGCACAGGCGTGGTGGCGTGGCTTAGGTCGGCGGTGACGATAGGGAAGGCTGGTATGGGTTGTGGGTGAAGAGGGTTTAGGGTTTTGAGTGAAGAAGAAGATGAATAGTAGGGGTTTTATATAGGATTTGGGGCACACGGGCGTGTCACACCCCCGTGTGAATCATTTTTAGCTTGTGTGGTTCGAATTTCAAGGGTTTTAGCGAGACTGAGTTGTGTCACACGCCCGTGTTAGATTGGCAGGTTCAACCACGGGGTCGGGCCATGGGCATGTCTCACGCCTGTGTTGATTTATCAGGATCGGTCACGACCACCTTGTACGGTCGTGGTGAATTGTCGCAGCCTGTGTTGGGAAAATTTTTATCCTGTGTGCGCACGGTCGTATCACACGGCCATGTCTTTGCCCATGGTGGCCACACGGCCTTAGGCACGCCCATGGGCATGGCCATGTGGCTTGAAAATCCTACATTCAGGGGGTTAGTTGATGATTTAGAGAGCTTAAATAAAAGAACTTCACTATGTCAGTGCTTGGGTTGCCTCCCGAGAAGCGCTTGTTTATAGTCTAAGCTCGACTTTCTTCAAGCTTAGATGGTCACGGTGGTTTGAGAAGTTTGAACTCCTCTCTCTTGCTATTAGTTTCACTATCAAAATAAGGTTTGAGTCGAGTATAATTTACCTTGAAAGTGCCAAATGTCTTATGTGTTATCTCGACTATACCATAGGGGAAAATTTTCATTATTGCGAAAGAAAGAGTGTCACTTGTATGAGCTTTTGAATTTGAAATTCGAGGATCTTCCTCGTCTAAGTATACCTTATCCCCTACCTTAAATTGATTCGTTTTTACCTTAGGGTCATCATGGTGATGCTCTGGTGTGATGTGGCATGTTTTAGGTTTCTCTTGTCGATAGTTAGCCACTCGTCCAATTCTTCAATCTATAGCATTCATTTTTCATGGGTGTTTCCCTTGGATGGACTCGTCTGTTGTTTGAACGTACGTATGTGAAAAGTATCCTGCAAAGAAGGTTTGGCAGTGAGATCGCTTTTATTATTAGGACTCGTAATAACGTCTTTATCATTAACAGTCTTATTAGAGTTACGAGCCTGCAAAGTAACTTTGTCATCACCTACGCGAAGTGTGAGCTCGCTTGTACCTACATCAATTATGGTTCTAGCAGTTTCTAAAAAAGGGTCGCCATAAGGTTAGGGGTACATTGCTATCCACATCTATGTCTAGAACAACAAAGTTGACTAGGAATATAAATTTATCAATTTTGACAAGCACATCTTCGATTATGCCCTTAGGAAATCTAATGGTTTTATCAGCCAATTGGATGCTCATCTTAGTTTGTTTAGGTTTCCCAAGACCTAATTTCTTAAACAATTTGTATGGCATTACATTAATACTTACTCCTAAATCAGCTAAAGCATTTTTAACATCTAAACTACCAAGTAAACAATGAATTGTAAAACTCCCTGGATTTTTTAGTTTGTTGGGTAGCTTATTCTACAAAATTGCTGAGCACACTGCATTCAATTCCACATGAGATGACTCATCTAGCTTTCGTTTGTTTGTCAGGACAGCGTTTGGCATCTATGACAGAGCTTCAATAAATGGTAAGTTAATGTGTAATTTCTTTAAGAGTTTAAAAAATTTACCGAATTGCTTATCTGTGCAGTCTTTCCTTAGTGCGTTGGTGTATGGGACACGAGGCTTATATTCTTTGACAACAGGTTCTTTATGACTTACCTCGTCCTTATCGTTACTTACCACAGTCTCCGTACTTGGCTCTAGTTTAGTTTTAGCTAACCCTTCTTCATCAATCATGTCGATGGCATGGAGTTGCTGCTTAGGGTTGGTCTCAGTGTTGCTCGGTAACCCTCCTTGTGGTCTTTCAGAGATTAGCTTAGCGAGCTAGCCTATTTGAGTTTCGAGTCCTTGAATGGACGCTTGCTAGTTCTTAAGTGCCATCTCGATGTTCTGAAAGCGGGTTTCTGACACGGCGATAAATTTTGTGAGCTTCTCCTCAAGGTTCGGTTTTGTCTCTTGTTGGTATGGTGGTTGCTGAAATCCTGGAGGAGATGGTGGTCTCTAGTTTCCTTGGTTACCTTGTCTTCCCTATGAGAAATTAGGGTGATTCCTCCAGCCTACATTGTAAGTATTACTATAAGGGTTATTTTGAGATCTAGAATTATTACCCATATAGTTGGCTTGCTCGGTTTCCATGCCATATCCATAAGTGGGGTACTCAGAATTGCTCATGTTTCCTTGGATTGAGTCACATTGCATCACTGGGTGTACCTGCATAGAACCAACTAAACCATCAATCTTTTTAATTAAAAGTTCTACCTGATTAGAAAGCATGGTGACCGCATCAACATTAAAAACCCCTGCCGCTTTTGTGGCTTTGTTCTCATAACTTGCTACTGATAATTGTTTAGTGGCATTTGTTCTATAAACTCATAAGCTGCTTCTAGCATTTTGTTATTGATTGTTCCACCGGCGGTTGCATCGATCATCTGTCTCGTTGAAGGGTTCAAACCATTGTGAAAAGTTTGAACTTGTAACCATAAGGGTAACCCATGGTGAGGGCACCTTCTCAATAAATCCTTGTATCTCTCCCAAGCATCGTAAAGTGTTTCTAAATCCATCTGCACAAAAGAAGAGATATCATTCCTTAATTTAGCCATTTTAGCCAGTGGAAAATATTTGAGTAAAAATTTTTCAGTCATTTGTTCCCATGTAGTGATAGATCCTCGTGGTAAAGAGTTTAACCACTGTTTAGCTTTATTCCTTAAGGAAAATGGGAATAGCCGAAGACGAATGACATCATCAGAAACACCATTTATTTTAAATGTGTTGCAGAATTCCAAAAAGTTGGCTAAATGAGCGTTAGGATCTTTATCATGCAAACCATCAAACTGAACAAACTATTGTATCATCTGTATAGTGTTAGGTTTCAGTTCAAAATTATTTGCAGCAATAGTAGGCCAAACAATACTGGATTCAGTACCAGCCAAATTAGGTTTAGCATAATCGTACATAGCACGAGGAACATGATTTTTCTCGACAGGATTTGCGGCTACTATAGGAGGTATCTGATTATCTGGATTTGCCTTTATCTCTTCAGTAGGTTCAGGTTCTTCTTGTCCTTGTTCTGGATATCGCAAGCTTCTTCTTATCTCTCTGTGAGTTCTATGAACTATGGCTTCTAAATCATCGTCAAACAATAATGGTCCTCTCGGGTTTCTTCTAGTCATAAACTAGAAACACCTGGAAGAGAAAAATAAAAAGAAAAATTTTAGTAAATAAAAACCTAAAATAAAAATAAAATAAAATAAATAAATTGCAATAAAAGTAAAAATGGCTAAAGTGGTTAATGAGATCCCATATAAGACCATATCTCGAATATTGCTTCGGTATCGACATGTGATCCCATGTAAGACCATATCCGGGATATGGCATTGGCATCCTATCATGAGAATGATAACTTAAGCATCCTTTGGTATTCTAAGTGGTTAACGAGAAAAGAATGTAAGTTAATGTTGAGAATAAAGAAGACTAAAGTTATGTGATGAGTGATATAGGTATTTACGAGAAACTCATGAAAAATGAGCTAAGCATGATATAAGTATGTCAGTAAGAAAGAGTATGAGTAAGCCATGTTAAAAATCAATGCTAAGTATGAGATGAATTGCGATGTACTATGGATGATATTCTATGATCTATGTTGTTATTTTTTGCATGCAACTTACGAAGCATTTATGCTTACTCCCTTTTCTTTTCCTTTCCTTGTAGTATTGCCAAGCTATATCAAAGGATGTCGGAGCTAGAATTCACATTATCACTCTACTATTTTGGTATAGTAAAGTTTAATCATTTTGACTATAGCATGTATAGGAACTTGGTCTTTTTGCTATATGTCATATTGGTTAGCCAAATGTGTTGGCTAGTAATGGTACTTGATTTATTTTATAAATGGCCCTTAGAATTGGCTAATATTGAGTAAGTTAAATTTATGCAATGTTGATGTAGTTCGTGAAGGTGTAAGATTTCATGTTACAAATGAGAAATGGATTATGAGAATGCACGATGAACGTAGTGTGTTTTGAAAAATAAATGCCCTAATTGGTGGTATTTAGTGTACATTTATGTTTTGTAATGTGATGGTGAAATTGGTATGTGTTTGGTTATGTTTCAAGGTGGCAAAGGGCTTGGTAAATAGCCTATATTTGTCCACACGGATAGGCACACAGACGTGTGTCTAGGTCGTGTGTGGCACACGGTCAGCCCCATGGGTGTCTTGACATACCCCCTGCACCTAAATTTTTTGAAAATTAAATGTCTAGTAGTAAAAACGAAGGCAGAGACATGGCCGTGTGCCTCAACCGTATGAAGCACACGGCCTAGCACACGGGCGTTGACTTGGTCGTGTACACCTAAATATTTGCTGATGTCATAAATAAAATGTCAAGGTTTTCACACACGGGCTAAGACATGGGCATCTCATGGCCGTGTGAGGGACACAGGCTACGGACACAGGCATGTGCCAGGCCATGTAAAAACCCCAGTAGGTTCGAAATGAAAAATAAATTCGACACGGAATAAGGACACAGGCGTGTGTGACCACAAATCCTACCCACACGGGCGTGTCCCATCCCACACGAGCATATGGCCCTATTTTGAGCAAAAAAGTTTCTAAATTTTTGAAAGTTTCCAGTTTAGTCTCGAACCATTATTAAAGTATGTTTTGGGCCTTGTAGGCCTGTAATAGGGACAAAAAGGAGTTTAAAGGTAAAGTTTTAAATTTGGAACTAAAATTCATGTTTCGCTCTTGTATGAAAGTTATTGTTGAAGTCTGGTAACGCCTCAGACCTTGTCCCGACATTGGATATGGGTAAGTGCTGTTACATTTAGTGATATCAGAGCTATGGTTTAGTTGGTTTTCGGACTACCGTAGCATGTGTGAGGGTCTACCCATACATGCCATATATATGTGTATATACATGATGATAGTGTGATGACTCCTTACGAATTAAACTGTGTTTTCATATAGTAAATGGATCCCGACATAGTAGTGGCAGATGATGTAAAAAGTAATGCATCGTACCCCGCTCAAGGGACGGTGCCAGCTGAAACTGAAAATAGATCGGTGAATGTGAATCTGTGAGGAGAGGCTCGAGAAGCCTTCTTCCAAATGATGAATGTGTGGTTCACCGGGTTCGTTTGTATGAACCCAGCCAGTCAACAACAAGCTCCACCCCTTCAAATCCTCAACCTACCCAGTAGCTCCCCAAATTGTAGAAGTGGTAAGAAGAGAAAAGCCTCCGGTAGATAGAATCTGGAAATAATGAGCTGAGGAGTTCGAGCTAATGAGGATGATGATCCAAAAAGAGCAGAGTTTTTCCTGCAAAATACCATCAGGGTATTTGATGAATTGTCTTGTAGACCTGAGGGGTGCATAAAGTGTGATCGCTCTTACGAGACTCGGTTTACCAATGGTGGAACACTTTTGTGTCTATTGTACTGAGGGAAAAGGTTAATTGGGAATTTTTCCAAGAAGAGTTTCACAAGAAATATACCTGTCTGATCTCGTGATGTGATGAAGTAATAAATTGATCGTACTTGAAAGACTCACTATTATCACAAAAAAAACAAGTGCACCTATCGGATAGTAGTATAGCTAGTGGCAAGACCGAAATATCAAATCCAAAGAACTAAAAGTACTAGTAATAACTTTCTTCCTATTATCTAGCCTAAGAAATAAAAGGGGTTTGGTTGTAAACTATCTAAATCAAACAAAAGAAACGACAAAGAGTAGATTGGGAAAATTACTTTTGTGAAAACTGATTGATAAGGACAATACTTAAGGAAGAATTCACCTAGACTTCACTTGTTATCTAACTCTGAACTAGACGATTTCTTCATTCGACTTGATCCGTAGAGATCCCTAATTTATGTTAATATCTCCGTCGAGAGTAAGAAGAACTAATCCTAGGTTGATTAATTGAAATCTCTTTCTAATTAAAACCCCTAATCTTGCATTAACTAGATCTATGGATCCCCATATTAGATTTGACTCTAATCCAACAAATTTTCATCGCCCTATGTCTAGGATTACGATCAACTCCGCTTAATTGTGTTGGATCTACTCTTAACAGAGACTTTTGCTACTTTGCCTAAGCACATTTGACTTAAATTAATATCCCAAAAATAACAATTTAAGAATTAAAAACACAATTAAGAACAAGTCAAATATTTATCATATAGTTCAGATAACAATAACAAGATCAGTCTTAGGTTTCATCCCCCTTAGATAATTGGGGTTTTAGTTCATAATTATAAAAAGAAACATCTCAGAATAAATAAAATAACAAAACATAAGAAAACCCAAAACTCCTGAAAGGATTGAAGGGAGATCCTCTGTCTTGATGTAGATCCTAGCTTTTGAGATGGATCAATCGGCTTTCCTTCGAGTAATTTCTTGCCTTTAGCTATCCATCCTGGCGGGAAGACTATACCCTTAGCGGGAATGATGCACCCATTGTAGTTGCCTCCTAGGGTATTTATATAGAGTTTGGAGAGTTTTTTTAAGTCCCTAAGTAGTTTTTCCCTCATGAAATTGAACTTCCTCACGATAGGGACACGCCCGTGTTCCACGCCCGTGTGAGTCGATGCCAGGCCATGTTCAAGCCTATTAAAGTGGCACGGCCGTGTGTGTTGCCCATGTGAATCGAGTTTAGGCCCTGCTCGAGCCTGTTTATGTGGCACGGCCGTGTGACATGACCGTGTGACATGCCCGTGTGGTGAACTCTAGGTCGAGTTGATTCCTTGCTTTGGCCCATTTTTTTCATTTTTGGCCCGTTTCTTGTTCTTTTCACTCCCCTAAGCTCACCTGAGAATAAAAAATGAAATTAAAGGTTTAGGAGCATCAAATTCTACAAATCAAGGAATAATTCATTCATAAATGTGCTAAGCATGAGGTAAAAATATGTATAATTTACGGTTTTTCACAGTTCAAGGTTTATTGGTTAGAATCGTAAGGAATTTCTCGAGTTGAAGCAGGGTCGAATGACCGTAACTGAATACGAGCGTGAATTTGTGAGACTTAGCAAGTACGCTCAAGAATGTGTATCCAGTAAAGCCATGATGTGTAAGAGGTTTGAAGACTGATTAAATAAAGACATTCGGTTACTAGTTGGAATTCTCGAGCTAAAAGAATTTGTAATGCTTGTTGATAGAGCTTTGAAGGCCAAGGAATTGGCCAAGAAGAAAAGAAAAGTTGAAATTGAATCCCGTGACTTGAGGAAGAGACAGCTGGGCAAATCATTTCAATACTCGTCTAAGAAATCGAGAGAGTTCACCACTCGATCAGCTGCTTTAGTTGGATTTTCAAATAAAGGTAAAGGAAAACAGTACCGGGTTTCTAAAGTTCAGACCACCTTGATTGCTAGTGTTGGCAATGCTCGGCCAAGTTGGCCAGAATGTCCGTAGTGTGGGAGACGTCATCCCGGAGAGTGTAACAGCCCTATTCCGACCCTAGTCGGGAAGTGGTTTCGAAATCACTAAACCGAGTCGCGAAAATAATTAAATGTTGAATCTTAGGATTTTTATGTATGTGATTTTTTTTGCATGTGTAAAATTGTATGCTCAATTATGTCATTAGTAGGTGGAATTTTGATTAAGGACTTATGTGCTAAAATCTAATAATAGGCTAGGAAGAATAAGAATGACTAAATAATGCATGAGTTATAAAGGAATGACTTGTATGTCAAATTTTCCAAATTTAACACTCATGGCCGGCCAACTAAATAATGATGTCATTTTGTTTAATTGAAATGATGGTGTGGAAAATATATGTGAGTATTATATGCTAATAATAATAAAATAAAGGAATTTAGTAAGTGGGAGGAAAAACCAAGGAAACAAAAGACCATTTTTCTCGTTCAAATTTGCCGTGAGAAGAAGAGGAGGAAAGCAAGGTTTTCGGTCATCCATAGCTTGATTTGGTATGTGAATTCTTGAAATTTTCTTTTAAAATTTTGAGAACTTGGTGATAGTGAGGCTCTTTGTTAAACCCATGAAAGAATTGCTAAGTTCTTGTGAGATGGGGCATTCGGTCATGCCTTAATTTTTTTACAAAAATTATTTGGAACTTGTAGATTGAAGCCATGAGTATTTAGATGAGCATTTAGGTGTTAAATTCATGAAATTTAGGAAGTTTACAAGTTTAATTGGATACTAAATGCTTGTAGTAGCTTAATGGAGAATAATGGCTATTCGAACATGAAAGGTATTTTCTTAGTGTTGTTTGATGTTTTGTGCTTGGAATTAAATGATTAAGAAATTAGACTTGGAAAAATTTAGATGATTTTCGGCCAAGTAAGAAAATGTAGGAAAATTAGAGCTTTGCCGAAATGGAGATTATGGAGTACCTTTTTGAGGCTTGAGTAAGAAAATAATCCTTGGAGATTCGGTTATAATTTCAAGTGTTTGAGCTTGTAAATTTCCGAATGTGTTCATGGGGAGCCTAAATTACTTATAAAATGGTTATGGAATTGATAATTTGAGTTATACTAAACTCGTATTGATATGTACTTATGTGGTGGAACGTAGTTGTTTATAACCTTGAATGATTCGATCAAGTTGATATCTAAATGATGTGAATGATGTGTTTTGTGAATCTTTGGGACTCTCTCTATATATATATATATATTCGTAACTTGGTGGAGGTTTAATTAAGGATGTTATTAGAGGTCATAAACGATTATAGTATAATGAGTAGGTGTATATTATATATGAATGATAATAATTCGGTTCGGCTTATTGAATTAGCTTAATTGTTGAACTTGTACAAGATCACAAGGAGCAAACCTCGGCTAAAGGAAAGGAAAAAGTGGTTGACTAGCTGATCGGAAAATCTTGTCCCTCTTGAAACAAGGTAAGTCATGAGACTATTTAATATTGAATTGTCTTACAAACGACTCAATAAATAAGCCATGATTAGTATATGTACATGTATGATCATGAGTCGAAATAGCACTATGTGTGCGTGTACATTAACGAATTCGAATGGCACTATGTGTGCGTACATTCGTGAGACTCCTATTGGCACTATGTGTGCGTACTTCCTAGAGTTCGAATGGCACTATGTGTGCGCACATTCGTGAGCTTCATATGGTATTAATTGGGAGTAGGTTTCGACCTCGAATGGCACTATGTGTGCGTACATTCGGTGGATGGATGTTATATGGCATACTTGAGAATGGTGGAAGGATGTCATTGAATCGGTGAGTAAAGTAATTGCAATGGGTTCGATTTCATTTTTTTTTAGTTATACGGGTAAGGAGACTAATGAAATTGTGTTAAAGATGGTAATATAGAGTGGTATCTAAATCCGATGGAAAGTAGCATATTGACGTTTGCCGAATGGATGTTAAAGGATTGTTGATGGTTTTTTTTAAGTGTGCTATTTGAAATGGGGAATTCGTTTAAATTTAAATGAGCCATTTTGGGCTATATGATTTATAGAGTTAGTCGAGCCAATTAGGGTTAAACCGTTTGTGTGTTATTCGAATGGTTCGATAAATATTAAATGTTTTATGACTTACTGAGTGATAACTCATTATGTGTATTAGTTTTCTTTATGGATAGATCTAAGAACCGTTGGAAGCTCGGGGCTCTTCCCTTTTGAAGTCATCACATCTATCAACGCAGGATTGGTACTTTTAATAGTCTACCGTTAATTATTATGGCATGTAATAGCTATAGGTGGAACTTAAATAGATTAGTTAAACTCTTTTGATAATACTATGCCATGCGAAAATGGCTAAGTTGAAATTATTAATATTCGTATTTTAAGTATGTTTTTAAACGTGGTTGATATGAGTGATGCTGGAATGGTAGTGAACACTGTTAAAAGTAGTTATTTTAGTTTGATACATGAAAAATTAGCCATGAATGATGGAACTATTTATATGTATATTTTCTGGTAGCCGATGATTGAGATGATTGAAAGAACTAATTATTGTATTAGATAGGTTACTTGGGGTTGGCTCACACATTCGGCTATGGAATGAGGGTGATCTTTTACGAACAAGCTATGTTTTATGTGTAATTGTAAGCTATATCGCATTTAGTTATTATAGTAAACTTACCAAATGAATAGTGGCTCTCTTCTTTGATGTATACGAATGTAAATTAAAGGCATGCTGTTACTCATATGTACTTCATGGTGAGAAATTGTTTTGATGGAATTGTAGTTACATGTTATTTTATAGCTTATGATTTTGGGTTCTGACTGTTTGTAAAGACTTATAAAATGACCATTCAATATTATTCTTGGGTCGAAGGTATGATTTGTATCGATCCATTTGGGTTTGACCAACTTATGACTGCTAATTTTATTATTGACCGTTCGTATAAGAATTAGTTCAGTAAAACCTTGTAACCCTTCCGGCGACGGGAACGGGTTAGGAGTGTTACATTTAATTGGTATCAGAGCCAGGTTTAGTCGATTCTAGGACTAACGTAGCGCGTGTAAGTTTAGCTATACATGCCATAAGTGAGTAATTGATAGTGTGATGACTTCTAACGGTTAAACCTTGTTGTTGTGTTGTTTAGTAAATGGAACCTGATCTCGAGCGAGCAATAGCGGACGATGTTGAGAGTATAGCACCTGCTCCCGCGCAAGGGACGGTACCGACCGACTCTCGACCCTCCGCGAATAATCAAGAGGATAGGGTTAGGCAAACCCTCTTTTCCTTAATGAATGAATGGTTTGCCCAGTATACTCATACAAATCCGGTTGCTCAACCACCCCCTAATTCAAATCATCCTCCTCCGGTGCCTGTAATGCCTACACCCGCTGATCCGATGAGATTAAACAAACCCCCTGTGGATAAGATTCGAAAATATGGGGCCGAAGAGTTTAGAGCTACAGCAACTGATGATGCCGAGAAAGCTAAATTCTGGCTAGATAATACCATTCGCGTCTTCGATGAGTTATCTTGCACACCTGATGAGTGCTTGAAATGTGCTATATCGTTATTACGAGACGCAGCTTATTACTGGTGGAGAACTCTAAGTTCGATTGTTCCAAAGGAACGAATTACGTGGGATTTCTTTCAGATAGAGTTTCGCAAGAAATATATCAGTCAGAGGTTCATCGATCGAAAGCGTAAAGAATTCCTTGAACTGAAGCAGGGCGGTATGACTGTAGCTGAATACGAGCGGGACTTCGTGAGACTCAGTCGTTATGCCCGGGAATGTGTTGCTGATGAAATAGCTATGTGTAAAAGGTTTGAAGAAGGTTTGAATGAAGACTTGAAGCTGCTTGTGGGCATTCTTGAAATAAAAGAATTCGTGATACTGGTCGAACGAGCTTGCAAGGCTGAAGAACTTGGGAAAGAGAAAAGAAAGGCTGAAGTTGAAAGTAGAGATTTCTGTAAAAGAACAGCCAGTAAAGCTTCTTTTTCAGCTGCAAAGAAGTTTAAAAACGAGAGTAACAAGTCTAAATCGTCCACGGGGAATTCTATTCGAGAGCGACCCTCAATGGATTCTCGAACTATTTTCGTAACCAGTGTTGGTAGTAATCGTCAAGATAAACCCGAGTGTCTCCAATGTGGCAGACGGCATGTGGGTGAATGCTGGGGCAAATCGATTAACCGAACTTGTTACAGATGTGGATCGCGGGATCATTTTGTTCGAGATTGCATGGAACCGGATGAAAGAAACAAGATGCAGAATGCAAGATCAAGTGGTACAACGGCTAGAGGTAGACCGCCGAGAACTGTGGGAGGTAGGAATAGCAATCAGAGAGGGAATTCCGAAGCAGCGGTTCGATCCGAGGCCCGTGCACCCGCCAGAGCTTATGCCATTCGTGCACGAGAAGAGGCATCCTCCCCTGACGTAATCACCGGTACATTTACTCTCTATGAAACTAGTGTACTTGCTTTGATTGATCCTGGTTCAACTCATTCGTATGTACGTGAAACCTTAGTATTCAGTAAGACTCTGACAGTTAAGTCTACTGAGTTTGTGATACGAGTGTCCAACCCTTTGGGTCGGTATGTGCTAGTTGACAAAGTGTACAAGAGATGCCCACTAATGATCCGAAACTTTTGTTTCCCTGCTGATTTGATGTTACTACCCTTTGATGAGTTCGATATAATTCTCGGAATGGATTGGTTGACCTGCATGACGCGGTGGTTAATTGTAAACGAAAAGTAATAGATCTGTGATGTTTGAATGGTGAGATGATCCGAATTGAATCACGTGATGGAAATGGATTACCGATGATGATATCTTCTATGTTGGCTCGGAAATATGTGAGGAAAGGCGGCGAAGTTTATCTCGCTTACGTATTGGATAGCAAGATGACAGAACAAAAACTCGAAACCGTGCCTGTGGTTTGTGAGTATTCAGATGTGTTTCCTGAGGAATTACCGGGATTGCCACCTATTAGAGAAGTTGAGTTCGGTATAGAGTTGGTCCCGGGTACGACCCTAATTTCTATACCTCCGTATCGTATGGCACCAACCGAATTAAAGGAATTGAAATCCCAATTACAAGAGTTGACTGACAGAGGCTTTGTGCGACCTAGTTTCTCACCCTGGGGTGCACCGGTTCTGTTTGTGAAAAAGAAAGATGGAACTATGCGAATGTGCATCGACTATCATCAACTCAATAAAGTTACGATAAGGAATAAGTATCCATTGCCACGTATAGATGATTTATTTGACCAGTTGAAAGGGGCATCGGTGTTTTCGAAAATTGATTTGCGATCTGGTTACTATCAGTTGCGAGTTAGAGATTCTGATGTACCGAAAACCGCCTTTAGAACGAGATACGGACATTATGAGTTTTTAGTGATGCCGTTTGGACTCACTAATGCTCCTGCGACTTTCATGGATTTGATGAATCGGGTGTTCCGACGGTATCTAGATCGATTCGTAGTTGTGTTTATAGATGATATTTTGATTTATTCAAAAGACGACTCGGAGCACGCCGAACACTTGCGGCTTGTGCTTCAGACCTTGCGAGATCATCAACTGTATGCAAAGTTCAGTAAGTGTGAGTTTTGGTTGCGCGAGGTCAGTTTCTTGGGACATGTTGTGTCCTCCTCGGGAATACGAGTTGATCCGAATAAAGTTTCAGCCATTCTTGACTGGAAGCCTCCAAGGAATATCTCAGAAATCCGTAGCTTTTTGGGACTCGCCGGGTACTATCGACGATTCGTAAAGGGGTTCTCGATGATTGCGACACCGTTAACTAAGCTGCTACAAAAAGACGTCAAATTTGAGTGGTCTGAAAAGTGCCAGAAAAGTTTTGATCGGCTAAAAACTCTTCTGACGGAAGCTCCAGTGTTAGTTCAGCCGGAATCTGGTAAAGAATTCGTAATCTATAGTGATGCATCTTTAAACGGTTTGGGCTGTGTTTTGATGCAAGAGGGTCGAGTTGTTGCGTATGCCTCAAGACAGCTGAAGCCTCACGAGGGAAACTACCCGACGCATGACCTCGAGCTAGCTGCCATTGTTTTCGCTTTAAAAATTTGGCGATATTATTTGTTCGGGGAGAAATGTCATGTGTATTCCGATCACAAAAGCCTCAAGTACTTGATGACACAAAAAGATCTGAATTTGAGACAGCGACGGTGGTTAGAATTATTAAAAGATTACGAGCTCGTTATCGATTATCACCCGGGAAAAGCTAATGTGGTTGCAGATGCTCTAAGTCGAAAATTACTATTTGCCTTTCGAGTGATGAATGTACAATTGTCGTTATCCGCTGATGATATGTTGATAGCAGAATTAAAGGCCAAACCCGTGTTGGTACAACAAATTTGTGATGCCCAGAGACTTGACGATGAATTGGTTGCTAAGCGGGCTCAGTGGGATTCTAAGGTGGATTCAGAGTTCCAAGTCGACGATAATGATTGTTTGAGGTTCAAAGGTCGATTGTGTGTCCCAAGAAATTTTGAAATTATTTCAACGATTTTAAATGAAGCTCATAATAGTCAAATGTCTATCCATCCGGGCAGTACGAAGATGTACAATGATTTGAAACTCCATTATTGGTGGCACGGTATGAAGCGAGATATCTCCGATTTTGTTGCGAAGTGCTTAATATGTCAACAAGTGAAGGCTGAACATCAAGTGCCTTCGGGACTGCTCCAACCGATCATGATACCTGAGTGGAAGTGGGATCGAGTCACGATGGACTTCGTATCCAGCTTACCGCTAACACTGAGCAAGAAAGATGCCATTTGGGTTATTATGGATAGACTAACGAAATCGGCCCATTTCATCCCCATTCGTACGGACTTCTCACTCGATAAACTAGCTGAATTGTATGTCTCCCAGATTATACGATTGCATGGTGTGCCGACTTCTATTGTTTCGGATAGAGACCCCCGGTTTACCTCGCGATTTTGGAAGAAATTACACGAGGCGTTGGGCACTAAGCTTCAGTTTAGCACTGCCTTTCATCCTCAGACCGATGGTCAATCTGAAAGAGTCATTCAAATACTCGAAGATATGTTGAGATGTTGTATTCTTGAGTTTAGCGGTTCGTGGGAGAAATACATACCGTTGATTGAATTTGCCTACAATAATAGTTTTCAAACGAGTATCAAGATGGCGCCGTATGAGGCTTTATATGGTCGTAAATGCCGTACGCCTTTGTTTTGGACCGAACTCAATGAAAATAAGTTATACGGAGTGGATTTAATTAAAGAGGCAGAACAACAAGTGAAGATAATCCAGGATAGCCTGAAAGTAGCAACTGATCATCAGAAGTCTTATGCAGACCTGAAATGTAGGGACATCGAATATCGGGTTGGCGACAAAGTATTTTTAAAGGTCTCACCTTGGAAAAATTTGCTCCGGTTCGGCCGTAAAGGTAAACTGAGTCCAAGATTTATCGGGCCATATGAGATCTCAGAACGGGTAGGACCTGTGGCTTATAAATTGATTTTACCTCCTGATCTCGAAAGAATTCACAACGTCTTTCATGTCTCTATGCTCCGTCGATATAGATCCGACCCATCGCATGTGATCAATCCGTCGGAAATTGAGATTCAGTCGAACTTGAGTTATGAGGAGGAACCAGTCAATATTTTGGCTCGAGAGGTGAAAGAATTGAGGAATAAGAAAATTTCGTTGGTTAAAATATTATGGCGGAAACACGGAATTGAAGAAGCGACTTGGGAATTGGAGGACTCAATAAGAAAGAGTTACCCAAATCTGTTCACCGGTAAGAATTTTCGGGGACGAAAATTTCTTTTAGGGGGAGAGAGTTGTAACAGCCCTATTCCGACCCTAGTCGGGAAGTGGTTTCGAAATCACTAAACCGAGTCGCGAAAATAATTAAATGTTGAATCTTAGGATTTTTATGTATGTGATTTTTTTTGCATGTGTAAAATTGTATGCTCAATTATGTCATTAGTAGGTGGAATTTTGATTAAGGACTTATGTGCTAAAATCTAATAATAGGCTAGGAAGAATAAGAATGACTAAATAATGCATGAGTTATAAAGGAAGGACTTGCATGTCAAATTTTCCAAATTTAACACTCATGGCCGGCCAACTAAATAATGATGTCATTTTGTTTAATTGAAATGATGGTGTGGAAAATATATGTGAGTATTATATGCTAATAATAATAAAATAAAGGAATTTAGTAAGTGGGAGGAAAAACCAAGGAAACAAAAGACCATTTTTCTCGTTCAAATTTGTCGTGAGAAGAAGAAGAGGAAAGCAAGGTTTTCGGTCATCCATAGCTTGATTTGGTATGTGAATTCTTGAAATTTTCTTTTAAAATTTTGAGAACTTGGTGATAGTGAGGCTCTTTGTTAAACCCATGAAAGAATTGCTAAGTTCTTGTGAGATGGGGCATTCGGTCATGCCTTAATTTTTTTACAAAAATTATTTGGAACTTGTAGATTGAAGCCATGAGTATTTAGATGAGCATTTAGGTGTTAAATTCATGAAATTTAGGAAGTTTACAAGTTTAATTGGATACTAAATGCTTGTAGTAGCTTAATGGAGAATAATGGCTATTCGAACATGAAAGGTATTTTCTTAGTGTTGTTTGATGTTTTGTGCTTGGAATTAAATGATTAAGAAATTAGACTTGGAAAAATTTAGATGATTTTCGGCCAAGTAAGAAAATGTAGGAAAATTAGAGCTTTGCCGAAATGGAGATTTTGGAGTACCTTTTTGAGGCTTGAGTAAGAAAATAATCCTTGGAGATTCGGTTATAATTTCAAGTGTTTGAGCTTGTAAATTTCCGAATGTGTTCATGGGGAGCCTAAATTACTTATAAAATGGTTATGGAATTGATAATTTGAGTTATACTAAACTCGTATTGATATGTACTTATGTGGTGGAACGTAGTTGTTTATAACCTTGAATGATTCGATCAAGTTGATATCTAAATGATGTGAATGATGTGTTTTGTGAATCTTTGGGACTCTATATATATATATATATATATATATATTCGTAACTTGGTGGAGGTTTAATTAAGGATGTTATTAGAGGTCATAAACGATTATGGTATAATGAGTAGGTGTATATTATATATGAATGATAATAATTCGGTTCGGCTTATTGAATTAGCTTAATTGTTGAACTTGTACAAGATCACAAGGAGCAAACCTCGGCTAAAGGAAAGGAAAAAGTGGTTGACTAGCTGATCGGAAAATCTTGTCCCTCTTGAAACAAGGTAAGTCATGAGACTATTTAATATTGAATTGTCTTACAAACGACTCAATAAATAAGCCATGATTAGTATATGTACATGTATGATCATGAGTCGAAATAGCACTATGTGTGCGTGTACATTAACGAATTCGAATGGCACTATGTGTGCGTACATTCGTGAGACTCCTATTGGCACTATGTGTGCGTACTTCCTAGAGTTCGAATGGCACTATGTGTGCGCACATTCGTGAGCTTCATATGGTATTAATTGGGAGTAGGTTTCGACCTCGAATGGCACTATGTGTGCGTACATTCGGTGGATGGATGTTATATGGCATACTTGAGAATGGTGGAAGGATGTCATTGAATCGGTGAGTAAAGTAATTGCAATGGGTTCGATTTCATTTTTTTTTTAGTTATACGGGTAAGGAGACTAATGAAATTGTGTTAAAGATGGTAATATAGAGTGGTATCTAAATCCGATGGAAAGTAGCATATTGACGTTTGCCGAATGGATGTTAAAGGATTGTTGATGTTTTTTTTAAGTGTGCTATTTGAAATAGGGAATTCGTTTAAATTTAAATGAGCCATTTTGGGCTATATGATTTATAGAGTTAGTCGAGCCAATTAGGGTTAAACCGTTTGTGTGTTATTCGAATTGTTCGATAAATATTAAATGTTTTATGACTTACTGAGTGATAACTCATTATGTGTATTTGCTTTCTTTATGGATAGATCTAAGAACCGTTGGAAGCTCGGGGCTCTTCCCTTTTGAAGTCATCACATCTATCAACACAGGATTGGTACTTTTAATAGTCTACCGTTAATTATTATGGCATGTAATAGCTATAGGTGGAACTTAAATAGATTAGTTAAACTCTTTTGATAATACTATGCCATGCGAAAATGGCTAAGTTGAAATTATTAATATTCGTATTTTAAGTATGTTTTTAAACGTGGTTGATATGAGTGATGCTGGAATGGTAGTGAACACTGTTAAAAGTAGTTATTTTAGTTTGATACATGAAAAATTAGCCATGAATGATGGAAGTATTTATATGTATATTTTCTGGTAGCCGATGATTGAGATGATTGAAAGAACTAATTATTGTATTAGATAGGTTACTTGGGGTTGGCTCACACATTCGGCTATGGAATGAGGGTGATCTTTTACGAACAAGCTATGTTTTATGTGTAATTGTAAGCTATATCGCATTTAGTTATTATAGTAAACTTACCAAATGAATAGTGGCTCTCTTCTTTGATGTATACGAATGTAAATTAAAGGCATGCTGTTACTCATATGTACTTCATGGTGAGAAATTGTTTTGATGGAATTGTAGTTACATGTTATTTTATAGCTTATGATTTTGGGTTCTGACTGTTTGTAAAGACTTATAAAATGACCATTCAATATTATTCTTGGGTCGAAGGTATGATTTGTATCGATCCATTCGGGTTTGACCAACTTATGACTGTTGATTTTATTATTGACCGTTCGTATAAGAATTAGTTCAGTAAAACCTTGTAACCCTTCCGGCGACGGGAACGGGTTAGGAGTGTTACAGAGAGTGTCAAGCAAATGACAGAGTTTTTTTTAAATGTGGTTCCCACGACCTCTTTATGAGAGATTGCTCTGAAATGATTGAGAAAGATAGAGATCAAAGTGCAAAATTGGGCAATACTCTTACTAGAGGCATACCCTAGAGAAACCTGGGAAGTGGAGCTAGTAGTAAAGGTGCACCTAGGGAATCAACTGCAAGACCCAAGGGTCGAGCACCTGCGAGGACTTATGCCATTCGCGCTTGTGAAGAGGCATCATCCCCTGATGTGATTACGGGTACATTCTCTCTTTATGATACTCATGTTGTTTCTTTAATTGGTCCGGGATCTACCCAATCATATATTTGTATGAAAGTAGTGTCTAGCATGAACATGCCCGTAGAGTCCACCAAATTTGTGATAGAAGTATTAAATCCCTTAGGCAAATGTGTACTAGTTGACAAAGTTTGTAGAAGTTGCCCTTTGATGATTTGGGGTCATTGTTTTCTGGCTAATCTTATGTTATTGTTGTTCGTTGAATTTGATGTAATCCTTGGTATGGATTGGTTAACTATTCATGATGTGATAGTGAATTGTGGAAGTAAATTCATTAAATTGAAGTGCGAGAATGGTGACATTCTTCGGGTTGAATCGGATGAATCAGATTGCCTGCCTACAGTAATATCTTCCATAACGGCTCAGAAATATGTAAGAAAAGGGTATAAAGCTTACCTTGCTTTTGTGATGAATACAAAAGAATCTGATATTAGAATCAAATCAATACTGGTAGCATGTGAGTATCCAGATGTATTTTCGGAAGAATTGCCTGGGTTGCCTCCGGTTAGAAATGTTGAATTTGGTATTGAGTTAGCCCCTAGTACTGCGCCTATCTCAATTGCCCCATACTGAATGGCTCTGGCCGAGTTAAAAGAATTGAAGGTTCAGTTACTAGAATTGACAGATAAAGGTTTTGCAAGACTGAGTTTTTCTCCATGGGGTGCTCCCGTATTATTTGTGAAAAAGAAAGATGGCTCTATGAGGTTGTTATAGATTATCGACAACTTAATAAGGTGACCATAAAGAGCAAGTATCCCTTGCCAAGGATTGATGATTTATTCAACCAATTGAAGGGAGCCACTGTATTTTCCAAGATAGATTTGAGATTTGGATATTACCAGCTGAGAGTAAAGGAATACGATATGTTGAAGACTGCATTTCAAATAAGGTATGGCCATTATGAATTTCTTGTCATGCCTTTTGGTTTAACTAACGCCCCTACTGTGTTTTTGGATTTAATGAACTATATCTTTCGCCATACTTGGATAAATTTGTTGTGGTTTTTATTAATGATATCTTGATTTATTCTGGTGATGAGAACGAGCATACTGAGCACTTGAGAATAGTTTTCCAAATTTTACGAGACAAACGATTATATGCCAAATTTAGCAAGAATGAGTTTTGGCTTAGCGAAATGGGATTTTTGGGCCACATTGTTTCGAGTGATGGCATTAGAGCTGACCTGGGAAATATTTCGGCCATTGTTGAATGGAAGCGGCCAAAGAACGTATTGCAAAGTAGAAGTTTTCTAGGCCTAGCTGGCTTTTACAGGCAGTTTGTTAAAGGATTTTCTATGTTGCCACATTGATGACGAGGTTGCTGGAAAAAGATGTTAAGTTTGAGTGGACAAAAAAATGCCAACAAAGCTTTGAGAAGTTAAAGACATTATTGACAGCAGCTCCTATTTTAGTGCAACCCGAACCCGGAAAGAAATTTGTGGTTTATAGTGATGCATCCTTAAATGGATTGGGATGTGTACTAATGCAAGAGGGCAAAGTGATCACATATGCCTCAAGACAACTAAAGCCACACGAGAAGAATTATCCGACATATGATTTAGAGCTACTCACCATTGTATTTGCATTGAAGATATAGAGACACCATTTATATGGTGAGAAGTGTCGGATATTCACCGACCACAAAAGTCTTAAGTACTTGTAGACACAAAAAGACTTGAATCTACGATAGTGGAGGTGGCTCGAATTATTAAAGGATTATGAGTTAGTGATTGACTACCACCCCGGAAACGCAAACGTGGTCGCCGATGCTTTGCGTAGGAAACCCTTATTTGCATTGAGAGCTATGAATACACAGTTGGCCATAACTGGGGATGGTTCGATTTTAGCAGAAATGAGAGCTAGATTGATGTTTATTCAAGAGATTCTTGAAGCTCAGTCAAGTGACAGTGAATTGCAAGTCAAGAAGGCTCAGAGTGAATTGGGTATCAATTCAGAATTTTAGATTGGTTCCAATGGTTGTGTAATGTTCCGAGACAGAATTTACGTATCGAATGACGATGAGCTAATTCAAAAAAATTTACATGAGGCCCACAGTAGCCGTATGTCTATTCACCCAGGTAGCACCAAGATGTATAATGACTTGAGGAAATGGTATTGGTGGCCGAATATGAAAAGAGGCATTTTTGAGTTTGAATCGAAGTGCTTGGTTTGTCAATAAGTGAAAGCAGAACACCAAGTACCTTCTGGTTTATTACAGCCTATCATGGTTCCCAAATGGAAATGAGACCGTATTACTTTAGACTTCATTATGGGATTACCCTTGACACTGAAAAAGAAAGATGTTGTTTGGGTTGTGGTTGATTGGCTTACAAAGTCAGCTCATTTTATACCAGTACGTACTGGCTATTCACTTGAGAAGTTGGTTGACTTATATATTTCTGAAATTGTGAGACTACATGGAGTGCCTTTATTGATCATTTCAGATAGAGGTCCGAGATTCACGTTACAGTTTTGGAATAAGTTATAAGAAGTTTGGGGAACAAAGTTGAATTTTAGTACTGCTTTCCATCCGCAGACTGATGGTTAGTCATAAAGAGTAATACAGATACTCGAAGATATGCTCAGCTGTTGCGTATTGGAATTCCAAGGTAGTTGGGAGAAATATCTACCATTGGTAGAATTTGCCTACAATAACAATTTTCAGTCAGGTTTGAAGATGGTGCCTTATGAGGCATTGTATGGACGTAAGTGTCGAACGCCCTTGATTGGACTGAACTCAAGGAAAATCAGATTCAAAGAGTTTATTTAATCAAAAATATCGAAGAGAAACTAAAAGTGATTCGAGATTGTTTAAGGGCCACTTTGGATAGACAAAAGTCTTATGCAGATTTGAAAAGGAAAGAAATTGAGTTCCAAGTTGGGGATAAAGTATCTCTGAAAGTATCTCTGTGGAGAAAAGGTTCTTAGATTTGGCTGAAAGGGCAAGTTGAGTCCGTATTTTATAGGACCATATGAGATTACCAAAAGAATAAGACCGATAGCTTATTGGTTGGGTTTGCCATCGAAAGGATTCATGAGGTGTTCTATGTATCTATGTTGCGAAGATACCGATCAGACCCTTCCCATGTGATTGTATCGATAGAGGTTGTGATCCAACCTGACATGAATTATGGTGAAGAGTCGGTTATGATTTTGGCTCGAAAAGTCAAACAATTGAGAAATAGAAAAATAGCTCTTATTAAAGTATTATGGCAAAGACATGGGGTAGAAGAGGCTACATGGGAGCTTGAGGATGCCATGAGAAACCAACATCCAAACCTATTCATCAGTAAGATTTTTGGGCACGAAAATCCCTAACGGAGGGGAATTATAACAGCTCGATTTAGGGCATAGTCAGAATAGTGTTTGTGAGACCATGAATTCGAAATAGAAATACATGTTTTATGATTGTTTTAAGGTCTATGGTATGACTGCATGATTGAGTGAAAGTTTCATGAAGAAATTTTGTGTGAATAGGCGATCAATTTGTCCTTTAGGACTAAATTGCAAAAATTGCAAAATATGAGTTTCTAGAAGTTTTAAGGATGAAATAGCATTTATAACATCCCGATTTTGGTCCTAGTCGGAACAGTGGTTTCGAGGCCACAAATCTGACAAGGAAAACATTATTTTTATTATATTTTTATCATCTACGATTTCACAGAAAGATTTTGTGAAAATTTTGTTCGAAAATTTTGACGTTTAGGCACTCAATTTAGTCAAAATGACTAAATTGTAAATAGTGCAAAAGTTGAGTTCCATATGCTAGAAGTGTCCAATTGTTATGAAGTTTTAAATTGAATGTCCTTAAATAGTAATTAGACTATTGGTTAAATTGTTGGACAAAAATGGGCACGAATAAGACAAATTTGAAAAAAAGTCTTTAAGGGCATTTTGGTCATTTAGTAATTTAAAAGAATTAAAAAGGGAAAATGAAGCAAAAATTTGCTCATCTTCTTCCTCAAGGCCAGATATAGCATGGAGAAACCATGGCTAGGGTTTTTCAAGCTTCCAAGCTCAATTGTAAGTCCGTTGTAGCCCCATTTTTAATGATTTTTACGTTTTTGAAATCCCGGTAACATGATTTCTCTATTTCTACCATTTATTTGAGCTAGGTTTTGATTTCAAAAATTGACCCATGTTGAGCAATTGTGCATTTTATTGAATTATGTTAGATTATGCATGTTTATGGTTAGCGAAACGATTTTTGCCGAGTGATTTTCGACAAAAACGTCCAAAAGGACTAAATCGCAAAAGTTGTAAAATTGGTCATAAGTGTGAGTTTTAATGAGAATTGTGGGCTGCCATATTTATGAAATGGTTTAGTTAGGCCTAAAATGCAAAGAAATTGAATAAAAATTTATTTCCAAGCTTTGGGGCAAAAGTGTAAATATGCAAAAGCTTAAGGGCAAAATTGTAAATTTTGTAAAAATATGTTTTAGACCCGAAATGACTAGTACATTGATTAAATAAGTGAAATATGATGTTTTAGATCCCGAAAAATGAGATTTGGACCTAGAATGGGAGAAAAATTGAAAATCGGGAAAGTTGGTCAAAATGGCCATATTAGTATCGAGGTAAGTTCATGTGTTTAATAAGCATTTAATTAAGCATGTTTGAATGCTAAATTGATATATTAGTTATAAATTTTTTAGTATTGATTTTTTAATATAATGATAATAATTGAGAAATGTCTGATAATGATTCGACATTAAAAGTGAGAATTCGAATAAGTTTACATATCAGATCATAGTGGTAATGTGGCTTTGTATAAGATCAAGAAAGTATCGAATAGAATAATTTGAGGAAAGTAAGATAAGTTGAGGATATGATGAGATTATGAATGTAAGTATGTAAGTTGAGTAGCATTTTATTATTATGAAATTGTTGCTATTATTATTATTGAGTTATGTGACTGACCTTGAGAATTTTAAGCAAGTATGTTTTAGCTATGAATTGCCAAGACATTAATATTTCAAAGTCCATGTTTATAACATGGCAATTAAGGAAGAATTGACGGAAAAAGACCATGGTTGATCCATGGCAGCATAAGGTAAGGATAACAAGTAAGACCATGCCAAGGCATGGCATTGGTAAGTTTTACAAGGCAAGGAAATCATGTAAGACCATGTCAAGACATGGCATTGATAAGTTACTATGAGGCAAGGATCCCACGTAAGACCATGCCAGGGCATGGCATTGGTGAGTACATAAGGCAAGGATACCACGTAAGACTATGTCAAGACATGGCAATGGTAAATTTCAAAAGGAAAGGTACTTGAGTAATCCAAAGAGTAAGTCAAAGAGATGACAAGGTAAGATCACGAGGAAAGAGCATAGGTATGTACATAAGGCTTATTAATATTGAGGTTATAAGTTGATGATATTAAAAGTATTTTAATGAGTATATTCAAGCAATAAGTAAGTGATAAGTTTTCAATTATACTTCTGATGCTTTGTGACATGATTAGTAATATGCCTATATATTATGAGAGAGTATTAATGTGTTAAGTGAGATGTTGTAGGTACATAAGCAAGCTATTAAGTAAGGTATTTCTTTTATTATTCCGAGAATTTGGTAAGGTTACCAATGAGTAAGATGGCAAAGTAAGAGCTTAACATTATTTATGGAAATTATGAAAGCTTAATAATAAGCTAAATTCATTACTAATGCCTATTATTTTACATGTGAGCTTACTAAACTTTATAAGCTTACCTCTTTCCCTTCCTCTGTTCCAGAGTTTTATCAAACAAACCCGAGTTGGAGGTCGTCAAAAATCGCTTCACACTTTTGACTATCAAGTTACCAATTGGGTATTTTCATTGAAACTTTTTTAGTTATGGCATGTATAGGGAAATGGCCATTTTGTGTGTATGTCCTTATGATATGGTTAAATAAGAACATGTGTTGATGTTATGTATGCCTAAATGAGGTTTAATGCAATGAAATTATATGAAAGAGTAAAAGTTGGTTATGAAATAGTTTTGGGACATCAGCAGTGACGTGATTTTGAAAAATCACTAAAAATTGTAGAAATGGAATTGAATGGTGAATGAGATATAGAATTAAATCTTATTGAGTCTATTTTCATAAGAAAGAAACAGAGTAAGCAAAGGAAGTCTGTATTTTGAGATATTTAAACCCTTACGGGACTAGTTCAAAGTGACTTCGTGATCCCCTATTCTGATTTTATAATTTCACTAAAAATTGTACAAAAAGAATTATGATGTATAATTTATATGTATAGATTTCTTAGTGAGTCTATTTTCATTAAAAGCAAAGGGAAACATTATCTAAATTTTGTACAATGAGATAATTGGTTTTTATTAAAGAGAGATCAGGTCTGTTGGACTGCAAAACAGTGGAGCCTTTAATGAATAAATTGTAATAATTGGCCAAACAAAAAATACTGGAAAATTTATGACTGTTACACAAATTTAAATTTCAAGTTTCGTAACTCGAGTTATATTTAATTTTGTGACTGTTACGTAGGTGGACAGTTTTATTATGAATAGTGAAATAAATTGTTTTGATTTGTGTAAGTAATCGAAAAACTTTTAATGTTCCCGTTTTGGTCCCGAACTATTTTAATTGCATGTTTTAGGGCCTTGAGGGCCCTTTTTAGCGATATATTGGATGAATGTGAGCAAAATAATTTAAAAGTAAATTTTTATACCCTGAATTAGTAAAATAAGTCTAGTAACGCCTCGTGCTTGACTCTGGCAACGGTCTCAGGTAAGGGGTGTTATATTTATTGGTATCAGAGCAAGAGTTTAGTTAGTTATTGGACTATCTAGCTTTAGTAACAGTCTAGCTATACATGCCATATTGAACTATGATAGTGTGACGACTCCCGACGTAGATGCAAAGTGTTTTGTCTGATAGATGTGCACTCCAACCGAGCTAAGTTTGATAATACAGATAGTATGTTTATGATGAGTTAAGGCTCATAAAAGGTAAGAATAATAGTTCATGATGTTTATGTGAAAATAAATAGATTGTGAATAAGAACTGTTTGGGAAATATGAAAGATGAGATAAAATGAAAGGAAAGTTTATATTCAGATAAGTGTTCATGTTAAATTGGCATTTGTATGATGCTATATGTATAACTAGAGAAGTTAAGTGAATGTTATGAGTAATGTTATTTGAGATTCATGAATGCATGTATAAGTGCACTAGTTTGGATAAGATGACCCGGAAGTCTCTGTATTACGAACGTGTATGCTAAGTTGCTTGAAGCAAATTGTATAGTTGTGATAATATTATATATTGATGAGTGTTAAGTTATATGCATAAGTATATACGAGGTAAATCAAAGGTGTTACAACCTCACCCCCTTTTTAAACAAGGTATTTCAGAGAGAGATTACATGAAATTCATACTGAATAGGCTTACAAGTGAAAAACTAAAGAGTTCAGTGGCAAATTAATTGACAACATAATTAGAGTCGAGAATGATTTAGCAAATGAATATAGTTACAAAAAAGATGCCAGGTTAATATGAAGATCATCCGGATTCTAAAACGTTACAGTTGAAGAAAAGTTAGGTTCAGCTAATGCACTTATTCAGGTATGATGTGTAAGGTATATGATTGTTGGATTTTCTTCTGAATAAATTCTAATTTTGAATGAGATAATGTGGATTCAGTAATGACAGAATTAGACAGAGGAATAATGATTGAGCTGCATTAATAGCTGAATGCAGAGCTTTTCGTTGAGAAATTTTCAGAAATTTCTTTCAACTATTATATGTGTACATTTATTTTTAGAGGTATATATATTTATATCTGCAAGATTTCAGATGAAATTCCTACTATATGAGGATGTCAATTAAATATACAGACAGATGAAGGCATTCTAGTTTGCTTGAGTTGTGATTGATATTGCTCTATCTATTCTGGTTTTTTGGTCAAGTGTCCAGATGGAAAGTTGACGGTAAGGTCCGTATGATGTTAGCGTCCCGTTCTACTAGCTATTGTTTGGTAAATATAAAGAAAAATTATATGGTTTCTGTTATAGTTGATTTTAGTGCTTGTGAGTATTATCTTTCCTTTTTGGAAATTTTCTTAGATGCTATCGAGACCTTAACGTTCTACATGAGAAGTGATTTTCAGAAATTCTGTATAGCTCCGTGTTTTGAGATTTTGTTATCCTAGATTTCTTAATAAATTATTGTTTAAAGTATTAGTCATAAGATAATAGTAAGAAATGTTCTATTGACGAATATGAGTTTCGACCTGATAATGAAAGTAAGCTGGGACGTCATTTACTAAAGTAATTGAGAAGTCAGTCTTATTATGGCACCGCGATATTTAAGCTAAATGAATTTGAAGAGAAAATGATTTGGCAAAATGTGAGTGATAGGAAGTTCAGCTTAGATCAAGGTAATGATTTTTCTTTTTAAATGATCTTGATACATGTATTAGCAAGTTAAAGACCGAATGTTATGTTCTTTCGAGTTATGCAGTGCTAATGATCTGTGATTAGCTTTTTGAAGAGATCATGATAGAATGTATGTCTGAGATATAATGACAACATAAAGAAGATCATTTCTTGAAAAGTTATTGTTTATTAGTAAAAACCAATTCAGTTGAGCAGTCTGATTGAGTTATATGTATGTTAGAATTATTCACAATTCCAGAATTAAATGTTAATTGTTTATGTATAAATGGATAAATGACTTGAGTGAAGAGTACCTATTCTAAAAGTTATGATACAGATTTATATATATACATCAAAAAGGTTGCACTTGAGGTATGATTTTGCCAATCCAATTTGTCAGATTGCTAGAGTTCTCATTATATGAAGTTTAATTTGGCTTAAATCCATACTAGTAAAGTTATAAACAGCTGAAGAAATTGACGACCGAAGTATTTGTTATGATTCAGTCTGAATTGAGTAAAGAGATTATGCAACAGTTATGAAGCCTGACATAGTGATAATTATCTGTCTACTCGAGGAGTAAAGAGATGGAGGATACTCAGAAATAGTTACACTAGTAAGCGTAAGATATGCTATGTACCAGATTTTGAACCTGATGTCTAAACTTTCAAAGAATTAAAGTTGATTTTTTTAGTATCTTAGAAGCTATTACAATCATTATTGATATCTGTGTGGAAATGCAATGGTAATTCGAAGAATTGTACAACAGAATTAGTATTATCATCAAAAAGGTAAAGGTTATGTGAGATATGGTTGATTACTCGAGGAAGTTTATGTATAATTTTTTTTAGCATGACCACGTTTTTCTATTGATAGGCTATCTGAGTTATTTATCTTGAGGTTGTCAGTTTATACAGAGCCCAAATTTTAATTGGTTATGGTTGAAATTCGAGATTTGTATTATAACTTCAGAAGGAAGTTATAGTAAGCCTTAAGTATAAGATTTCTGAATGTTATTATGTGTCACTCTAATACTAATAGTTAAATTGAGGAAGTGACTCAGATTCTTGAAAGGTAAGTTTTGTATTGTGTTTTAAATATTAAGAGCAATTTAGAAAGAGAAACTGACAGGGTTAATTTGAGTTAAAATATTAGAGAAAGGTGAAAATTGATTTTGAGATCAGATACATATTATCAGAAATTGTGTATAGAATCGAAAGGCAAGAATATTGAAACTCATATAGGTGTCAGGTGTTTCTGAAAGTATTTTATTAATAGAAAATTTTTCATTTTGGTAAGTAGAGAAAAGTGAGTTACATTTCATCTAAGAGTATGAGATTATAGAAAGAATAAGGTCAGTTACTTATCAATAGGTATTTCAGTCAGAATCCGAGAAGATTAGTAATGTGATTCCTATGTCCACAATAAGAGAGTATAATTCAGAATCTTAGCTTGAGCAGTAAGATGCTAAGGATTTTGAGACTATACGAGAAATTGAAAGTGCCTTGTGAAATTAGTCCTTAATCCGTCATCTTGTAAGATTTTCGAGGACAAAAATCCCTAAGGGGGAGAAATGTAACATCCCGATTTTTGGCCTAGTTAGAAGAGTGGTTTGTAGGCCACAAATCTGACAAGGAAAATATTATTTTTATTATATTTTTATCATCTACAATTTCAAGGAAAGATTTCGTGAAAGTTTTGTTCGAAAATTTCGATGTTTGGGCACTCAATTTAGTCAAAAGGAGTAAATTATAAATAGTGCAAAAGTTGAGTTCCATATGTTAGAAGTGTCCAATTGTTATGAAATTTTAAATTGAAGGTCCTTAAATAGTAATTAGACCATTGGTTAAATTGTTGGACAAAAATGGGCATGAATAAGACAAATTTGAAAGAAAAGTCTTTAAGGGCATTTTGGTCATTTAGTAATTTGAAAGAATTAAAAAGGGAAAATAAAGCAAAAATTTGCTCATCTTCTTCCACAAGGCTGAATATAGCATGGAGAAACCATGGCTAGGGTTTTTCAAGCTTCCAAGCTCGATTGTAAGTCCATTCTATCCCCGTTTTTAATGATTTTTACATTTTTGAAATCCTAGTAACATGATTTCTCTATTTCTACCATTTATTTGAGATAGGGTTTGATTTCAAAAATTAACCCATGTTGAATAATTGTGCATTTTGATGAAATATGGTAGATTATGCATGTTTATGGTTAGAGAAACGATTTTTGCCAAGTGATTTTCAACAAAAACCTCTGAAAGGACTAAATCGTAAAAGTTATAAAATTGGTCATAAGTGTGAGTTTTAATGAGAATTGTGGGCTGCCATATTTATGAAATCGTTCAGTTAGGCCTAAAATGCAAAAAAATTGAATAAAAATTTATTTCCGACCTTTGGGGCAAAAGTGTAAATTGTAAAAGTTTAGAGGTAAAAATTTAAATTTTGTAAAAATATGTTTAGGTCTGAAATGATTAGTACATTGATTAAATAAGTGAAATATGATGTTTTAGATCCCAGAAAAGGAGATTTGGACCTAGAACGTGAGAAAAATCGAAAATCGGGAAAGTTGGTCAAAATGGCCATATTAGTATCGAGGTAAGTTCATGTGTTTAATAAGCATTTAATTAAGCATGTTTGAATGCTAAATTGATATATTAGTTATAAATGTTTTGGTATTGATTTTTTGACTATAATGATAATAATTGAGAAATGTTCGATAATGATTCGACATTAAAAGTGAGAATTCGAAGAAGTTTACATATATGACCATAGTGGTAATGTGGCTTTGTATAAGATCAAGAAAGTATCGAATAGCATAATTTGAGGAAAGTAAGATAAATTGAGGATATGATGAGATTAAGAATGTAAGTATGCAAGTTGAGTAGCATATTATTATTATGAAATTGTTGCTATTATTATTATTGAGTTATGTGACTGACCTTGAGAATTTCAAGCAAGTATGTTTTAGCTATGAATTACCAAGACATTAATATTTCAAAGTCCATGTTTATAACATGGCAATTAAGGAAGAATTGACGGAAAAAAACCATGGTTGACCCATGGCAACATAAGGTAAGGATACCAAGTAAGACCATGCCAAGGCATGGCATTGGTAAGTTTTACAAGGCAAGGAAATCATGTAAGACCATGTCAAGACATGACATTGATAAGTTACCATAAGGCAAGGATCCCATGTAAGACCATGCCAAGGCATGGCATTGGTGAGTATATAAGCTAAGGATCCCATGTAAGACCATGCCAAGGCATGGCATTGGTGAGTACATAAGGCAAGGATACCATGTAAGACCATGTCAAGACATGGCAATGGTAAATTTCAAAGGAAAGGTACTTGAGTAATCCAAAGAGTAAGTCAAAGAGATGATAAGGTGAGATCACGAGTAAAGGGCACAGGTATGTACATAAGGCTTATTAATATTGAGGTTATAAGTTGATGATATTAAAAGTATTTTAATGAGTATATTCAAGTATTAAGCAAGTGATAAGTTTTCAATTATACTTATGACGCTTTGTGACATGATTAGCAATATGCCTATATATTATGAGAGAGTATTAATATGTTAAGTGAGATGTTGCAGGTACATAAGCAAGCTATTAAGTTAGGTATTTTTTTATTATTCTGAGCCTTTGGTAAGGTTTCCAATGAGTAAGATGGCAAAGTAAGAACTTAACATTATTTATGGAAATTATGCGAGCTTAATAATAAGCTAAATTAATTACTAATGCCTATTATTTTACATGTGAGCTTACTAAACTTTATAAGCTTACCTCTTTCCCTTCCTCTGTTCCAGAGTTTTATCAAACAAAGATCGCTTCACACTTTCGACTATCAAGTTACCAATTGGGTATTTTCATTAAAACTTTTTCAGTTATGGCATGTATAGGGAAATGGCCATTTTGTGTGTATGTCCTTATGATATGGTTAAATAATAACATGTGTTGATGTTATGTATGCCTAAATGAGGTTTAATGCAATGAAATTATATGAAAGAGTAAAAGTTGGTTATGAAATAGTTTTGAGACATCAGCAGTGACGTGATTTTGAAAAATCACTAAAAATTGTAAAAATGGAATTGAATGGTGAATGAGATATAGAATTAAATCTTATTGAGTTTATTTTCATAAGAAAGAAATAGAGTAAGCAAAGGAAGTCTGTATTTTGAGATATTTAAACTCTTACGTGACTAGTTCAGAGTGACTTCGTGATCCCCTGTTCCGATTTTATAATTTCACTAAAATTTTTTCAAAACGAATTATGATGTGTAATTTATATGTATAGATTCCTTAGTGAGTCTATATCCATTAGAAATAAATGGAAACATTATCCAAATTCTGTAGAATGAGATAATCAATTTTTAGTAAAGAGAGATCAGGTCTGTTGGACTGCAAAACATGGGAACATTGAATGAATAAACTCTACTAATTGGCTAAACCAAAAATTCTGGAAAAATTATGGTAAGAAGATACATAAGTCTAGTTTTGGGGAAAATTTATGGATTTAAATTTCAAGTTTCTTAACTCGAGTTATAATTAATTTAGTGACTGTTATGCAAGTGGACAATTTTATTATGAACAGTGAAATAAATTGTTTTGATTTGTGTAAGTAATCAGAAAAATTTTAATGTTCGCGGTTTAGTCCTAAACCATTTCAGTTGCATGTTTTAGGGCATCGAGGGCCTTTTTAGGGATATATTGGATGAATGTGAGTGAATTAATGTTAAAAGTAAATTTTTATGCCCCGAATTAGTAAGATAAGTCTGGTAACGCCTCGTGCTCGACTCCGGTGATGGTCTGGGGTAAGGGGTGTTACAGCATTAGAAAATTTATTAGAGGTCCTTATTTAGTAATTAGACCATTTTGTGATATGGTGGACAAAAATGCCCAAGGAAGGGTAAAATTTTAAAGAAATGCCATAAGGGCAATTTGGTCAATTGGTTAATTAATGAAATAAAAAGGGAAAAACAAGTCAAAAATGTGTCCATCAATTTAAGCTATTTTTACCATCAATTTAAGCTAGGGATCATGTTCAAAAATTTACCCATGTGTGACATGGTTGTATTTTGATGTTTAATGGTAGAATATGAAAGTTGGATGTGTGATCAACATCTTTTTCTAGGTGATTTTACATGAAAACCCCTAATAGGGACCAAATTGTAAAAGTGGTAAAAGTAGTGGTAAAAATTGTAACACCCCTAACCCGTGTTCGACACTGGAACATGATACGAGGTGTTATCGGACTTAAACATACATGTAATTGATCATTTTCGAGTCACAAATTTTTGTTCAAATTTAAAACTTTTCACTGATACTCATGATGTCCCTAATATGGGCCTACGAGGCCCAAAACATACATTGAGATTGGTTAGGGACCAAACCGAGAACTTTCAAAACTTTTGAATCACTTGGAAAGCTTTCCTATTTTGGAGAGTCACACGCCTATGTGGACAGGCCGTGTGATCACACACGCCCGTGTGGCTGAGGACACGCCCGTGTAACTCTCTGTTTATGACATCATCGTTCATTTAGGATCACACGGCCAAGTCACACGCCCGTGTGTTAGGTCGTGTAGCCACCCATGTAAATAAAAGTGAGGCTATTTTCCAATCCCTCTTTCATCCAACACTTACACACTTATACTAATTTCATCATCACATAAATTGACATTTTTAGGCATTCAATTGGCCACATTCAAGACATAAATTCATTATTCATTGACTCATTAATCATGCACATCATCACAAACAACTTAACCATTAACCACATGCAACTTACACCATCACTATTATGCCACAATTAACACTTCAACATCATGCACACTCACTCACCCAAATCATGTATCTTTTACAATCACTCACATGCCACTCACCAAATTCATACCTTTATTCATTCATACACATACAAGCACACTCATTTTTGGAACTCCTTAGCACAAACTTATAACATAGCTAATATTAGTCCCCTCAAATGCTTTTATACAATACTAAATTTTTCAAAGGGCATAGACCATCTACTTAGGCCAACCCATAATAACAAATATACTCACACTCAAGTCCCTGTGCATGCCATAGACTTTTTATATCGACACATAGCTTGATAGTGTGATTGAGTCTCCGGCGACCTCCAACTCAAGCTAGCATTTGTGATACTATAGGAAAAAGGAAAGGAAGGGAGTAAGTAAGTATGCAAATAATAAGAAAATTCATTAACAAGCTTTTATAAGTCTTCACAATATGTCCTCAAAATAATATCATCATAATTGCACACAGTTCCACTTTTACTCATGGTCATCTTTAGCTATTTACTTGCATCATAGTCACTAAATTATTTTTATCTTGAGTTATAGAACTCCAAATTTAGATCCGCTAATTTGCACTAAAACTAGACTCATATACTTCCTTACCATAAAATTTCCATAATTTTTCGTTTAGCCAATAAGTATAGTTTATTCATTAAAATCTCCCTTTATTTTGCTATCTGATGGTTTCGACCCCTCTTCACTAAAAATCAATTATCTCCTTATACGGAATTAAAATAATGTTCCTATTTATTTTCTTTGAAAGTATACTCATTAAGGAATTTAATCATATAAATTATAAACCATAATTATCTTTATACAATTTTTAGTGATTTTTCAAATGCAGAATAGGGGATTCTGAAATCCATCTGACCCTGACTCACAACAATATAGATATCTCATGATACGAGATTATTTTACTTACTATGCTTCTTCCATATAAAAATAGACTCAATAAGCTTTAATTTCATATCTCATTCAACCTCTAATTCGATTTCCACCATTTTTGGTGATTTTTCAAATTCACGTAACTACTGTTGTTCAAAACTATTTGATTTCTAATTTTACTCTCATGTTTTCCTTATATTACTTCCATTTATGCACACATAACACCAAGCATGTTCAATTCTAGCCATTCTAATAGATAGTCATCATCAAATATTTACAAGTATTCATAGTAGCACACACTCCAAATCAACCTTACCACAAGTTCGATCACATGTAAAACACATTGCTCATAATTTACCCACACATACCTGCACTCATCATTCACATAGATGCATTTGTTCACACTTAGTCATTTCCCCGTTGAACACATCAGGATATTAATGGATACATTGGGATAGTTCACATTTAGCACAATACCATGGACTTATTTCACTTAGGTGCTATGGACTTATTTCACTTAACACATTACCATGGACTTATTTCACTTAGCACATTACCATGGGCTTATTTTACTTAGATGCCATGGATTTATTTCACTTAGATTCTCACATAGATTTTCACATATATCCCTCGTATCCATTTACTTCCTAGGGTTCAACTGGGAAATTTTCTCACTTTTCTATGCTTCGTCAATTAAAATAAATACTTAGCCACATTGTACAAAATACATCAAAATGTGAAACCTTAAGTGAAAACAATGCTTTATTCACATACAAACTTACCTCGATGCCAAAATCGGTGAAATGAGCCTAATTGTCACATACTTTGATTTCCACTCATTCTAAGTTCGAATCTCGTTTTTCTCAATCTATAACAATACATTTAACCCATTTATTCAATATACAACTCAAATTAATCTAAATTCACATTTTGACAAAATTTACATTTTTGCCCCTAAACTTTGTTAAAATTACACTTTTGCCCCTAGGCTTGTAAAATAATTTTTATTCAATTTCTTTCCATTTTAGGCCTAGCCAAACCATTTTCATAACTAAGCAGTCCACAATTCCCATTTAATCACACATTTACACACATTTTTATAACATTTACAAACTAGTCCTTTTTAATGATTTCGTCGAAATTCACTTAGTAAAAGTCAATTACTACACTCCAAACATTCATACTCTACCATTAGACATCAAAACACAAACATTTCACCTATGGGTAATTTTTTAAATCTCAACCCTAGCTCAAAATAATGGTAGAAATAGAGAGATCATGTTATGGAGATTTCAAAAATACGAAGAACATTAAAAACGAGGCAAGAACAGACTTACTATGAAGCTTGGAAGCTTGAAAACCATAGCCATGGCTTCCCCCATGCTACATTCAGCCATGAAGAAGATGAACAAGTCTTTTTGGCTTTTATTTTGTCTTTTAGTTCATTTAATTGCCGAATGACCAAATTGCCCTTTTGACCTTTCTTTCAAATTTTTACTATTCATGTCCATTTTTGTCCATCTTAAAACATAATGGTCAAATTACTACAAAAGGACTCCAATTTAAAAATCCATTTCAATTAAACACCTTTACCTTCTAGAATGCACATTTTACTACTTTTGCAATTTAGTCCAAATTATCAATTGGACACCCAAACAATAAGATTTTATAACAAAATTTTCACACAACATTTCAAACACACAATAAATTTTAAAACTCAATTGAAATAAATATTTTGACCTCAGATTTGTGGTTTCATAACCCCTATTTCGTTTTGGCCTTGTATAGGGCTATTACAAAAATCTGATTTGATGAGAAATGTGGGCTGTTATAAGTACATATAAGGTTCATCTAGGCTTGGGTAATCAAGAAATTGAGTACATTTCATTATACAAGCCTAGGGACCATTTTTCAAATATGTCAAATTTTAGGGGTAAAATTATAATTGTTCCAAAGTATGAATTATGGGCTAATTTAGTCAATGGGGTAACTACATAAGTTAAATTTTCCATTTTAGATCAAGAAACATGAAGCTCGAACCGAAATCGGGGAAAGGACAAGGTGGTGGATTAAATTGAATATTCACCTGTATTTTGGATTTGAGGTAAGTTGTGTGTAATAAATTGACAATTTGATATTATGTATTTAAATGTTTTGATGTTGTATGAAATGTACATTATTTCCAAGAAATTGTTAAGGAGATTTTGATATAGAAATCATGAGGTAATTATATATAAATCCCAGTTAAACTTTAAGAATACGAAGGATACCATTATCATCACATGAGATTAAGGAGGTCCCGTATAAGACCATATCTGGGATATGGCATTAAAACCGAGTTGAGATCCCATGTAAGACAATGTCTGGTACATGGCATTGGCATCGAAATGTGATTCCATATAAGACCATGATGGGGACATGGCATTGGTACCGTTATATGATATCATGTAAGACCATGTCTGGGACATGGCATTGACATCGACGTATGATCTCCTATAAGACCATATCTGAGATATGGCATCGACATCGATATGAGATCCCGTATAAGACCATATTTGGGATATGGCTTCGGTAACGACATGTGATCCCATGTAAGACCATATCCGGGATATGGCATTAGCATCCTATCGTGAGAATGATATTTTGAGTATCCTTTAGTATTCTAAGTGGTTAACGGGAAAAGAATGTAAGTTAATGTTGAGAATAAAGAAGACTAAAGCTATGTGATGAGTGATACAGGTACTTACGAGCAACTCACGAGAAATGAGCTAAGCATGATATAAGTATGTCGATGAGAAAGAATATGAGTAAGCCATGTTAAAAATCAATGCTAAGTATGAGATGAACTGTGATGTACTCTGGATGATATTCTATGATCTATGTTGTTATTTATTGCATGCAACTTACTAAGCATTTATGCTTACTCCCTCTTCTTTTCCTTTCCTTGTAGTATTTCCAAGCTAGCTCGGTGATCAAAGGATGCTGGAGCTCGAATTCACACTATCACTCTATTCTTTTGGTATAGTAAAGTTTAATCGTTTTGAGTATGGCATGTATAGGAACTTGGTTTTTATGCTATATGTCATATTGGTTAGCCAGATGTGTTGGCTATTAGTGGTACTTGATTTATTTTGTAAATGGCCATTAGAATTGGCTAATATTGACTAAGTTAAGTTTATGCAATGTTGATGTAGTTCATGAAAATGCAAGCTTGCATGTCACAAATGAGAAATGGATGATGAGAATGCATGATGAACGTAGTGTGTTTTGGAAGATAAATGCCATAATTGTAGTTATTTAGATATGCATTTATGTTTTGTAATGTGATGCTGAAATTAGTATGTGTTTGGTTATGTTTCACGGTGGCAAAGTGCTTGGTAAATAGCCTATATTTGTCCACACGAATAGGCACACGGGAGTGTGTCTAGGTCGTGTGTGACACATGGTCAGCTGCATAGGCTGTTATAGACCGTGTGTCCCCTGCACCTAAATTGTTTGAAAATTAAATGTCTAGTAGTAAAAACACAGGAAGAGACACGGCCGTGTGTAGCAACCGTGTAAAGGACACAACTTAGAACACGAGCGTGTGACTTGGCTGTGTGCCCCTAAATAT
Organism: Gossypium stocksii; assembly: GCA_020496765.1. NCBI lineage: Eukaryota > Viridiplantae > Streptophyta > Magnoliopsida > Malvales > Malvaceae > Gossypium > Gossypium stocksii. The sequence continues at coordinate 42,821,289 of CM035623.1, forward strand.
TTGCTGACGTCATAAACAGAATGTCAAGGTTTTCACACACAGGCAAAAACACGGGCGTGTCATGGCCGTGTGAGGGACACGGGCCACTGACACGGAAGTGTGTCAGGCTGTGTGAAAACATGAAAAATAAATTCAACATGGAGTAGGGACACGGGGGTGTGTAACCACACGGCCTGCCTACATGGGCATGTCCCATCCCACACGAGCGTATGGCTCTGTTTTGAGCAAAAAAATTTTCTAAGTGTTCGAAAGTTTCCGGTTTAGTCCCGAAGCATTCTTAAAGTATGCTTGGGCCTCGTAGGACTGTAATAGGGACAAAAAGGAGTTTAAACGAAAAATTTTAAATTTGGACTGAAATTCATGGTTCGGTCTTGTATGAAAGTTATTGTTTAAGTCTAGTAGTGGCTCGTGTAACACCACTTACCCGAGACCGTCGTCGGAGTCAAGCGCGAGGCATTACTAGACTTATTTTACTAAATCGACGCATAACAATTTACTTTTAAAATTAATTCACTCACATTCATCCAGTATATCCCTAAAAAGGGCCCTCGAGGCCCTAAAACATGCAATTTAAACTGTTCGGGACCAAACTGGGAACATTAAAATTTTTCCGATTACTTACACAAATCAAAACAATTTATTTCACTATTCATAATAAAACTGTCCACCTGCGTAATAGTCACTTAATTAATTATAACTCGAGTTACTAAGCTCAAAATTTAAATCTATAAATTTTCCCTAAAACTAGACTCATAAACCTTCTTACCATAATTTTTCCAGAATTTTTAGTGTGGCCAATTAGTACAGTTTATTCATTAAAGTTTCCCTTATTTCATAGTCCAGCAGACCTAACCTCTCTTCACTAAAAATTGATTATCTCATTATACAGAATTCAGATAACATTTCTGTTTATTTCTCTTGAAAATAGGCTCACTAAGGAATTTAGAAATATTAATTATAATCTTTAATTCTTCTTGTACAATTTCTAGTAAATTTCTAAATTCAGAATAAGGGATCATGAAGTCATTCTGAACCAGTCTCACAAGAATTTAAATATCTCAGAATATAGACTTCCTTTGCTTTCTCTGTTGCTTTCCTATGAAAATAGGCTCAATAAGATTTAATTCTATATCTCATTCACCTTTCAATTCCATTTCTAAACTTTTTAGTGATTTTTCAAAATCACATCACTACTGTTATCCCAAAACTGTTTCATAACCAACTTTTACTCTTTCATAATTTCTTTGCATTAAACCTCATTTTGGCATACATAACATCAACACATGTTCTTATTTAGCCATTTAAATAGCTGATCATTATCAAGTATTCACATGTCATTCTTTAGTCATATCATAAGGACATACACACAAAATAACCAAGTCCCTATACATGCCATAACTTAAAGCGTTTCAATGAAAATACCCAATTGGTAACTTGACAGTCGATAGTGTGAAGTGATCTCCAACGACCTCCAACTTGAGCTTATTTGATAAAACTATGGAACAGAGGAAAGGAAAGAGGTAAGCTTATAAAGCTTAGTAAGTTCACATGTAAAATAATAGGCATTAGTAATAAATTTAGCTTATTATTAAGCTTTCATAATTTGTAAAAATAATGTTAAGTTCTTACTTTCCAATCTTACTCATTGGTAACCTTACCAAAGGCTCGGAATAATAAAAAGAATAACTTACTTAATAGCTTGTTTATGTACCTGTAACATCTCACTTAACACATTAATACTCTCTCATAATATATATGCATATTGTTAATCATGTCACAAAGCGTCATAAGTATAATTGAAAACTTATCACTTACTTAATACTTGAATATACACACTAAAATACTTTTAATATCATCAACTAACAAAATCTTTATTTTACTTCTCCACTTACTCTTTAACTTTCCTGTTTATCATTCCTTTACTTGAACTTTCTTGTAACATAGCCTGTATATTAACCCGATGAATCGTTTGGAATACTAAGGGTACTTAGGTTTTCCTGCTTGATAATAGCCTGCCAATGCCATGCTCTAGGCATGGTCTTACATGGGATGTTCCCTGTCCTGCCAAAGCCATATATATGATATGGACTTACACAGGATGTTCGTCAACTGTCTCAACCTTCCAATGCCATATGTTTGATATGGACTTACATGGGATGTTCCTCAACTGTCTCAACCTGCCAATGCCATATGTTTGATATGGACTTACATGGGATGTTCCTCAACTGTCTCAACCTGTCAATGCCATATGTTTGATATGGACTTACATGGGATGTTCCTCAACTGTCTCAACCTGCCAATGCCATATGTCTGATATGTACTTACATAGGATCCTTGCCTTATATACTCACCAATGCCATGCCTTGGCATGGTCTTACATGGGATCCTTGCCTTATATACTCACCAATCCCATGCCTTGGCATGGTCTTACTTGGTATCCTTATCTTATGTTGCCATGGGTCAACCATGGTCTTTTTTTTTTCGGTCAATTCTTCCTTAGTTGCCATGTTATAAATATGGATTTTGAAATATCAATGCCTTGGAAAATCATAGCTAAAACATACTTGCTCAAAATTTTCAAGGTCAGTCACATAACTCAATAATAATAGCAACAATTGCATAATAATAAAAAAACTAGTCAGCTTACATACTTACATTCTCAATCTCATCATATCCTCAATTTGTCTTACTTTCCTCAAATTATGCTATTCAATACTTTCTTGATCCTATACAAAGCCACATTTCCACTATGGTCTTATGTGTAAACTTATTTGAGTACTCATTTTTAATGTCAAATATTATCGAACATTTCTCGATTATTATCATTTTATTCAAAAATCTATACTAAAACATTTATAAGTAACATATCAATTTAGCATTCAAACATGCTTAGTTAAATGCTTATTAAACACATGAACTTACCTCGATACCAATACGGCCATTTTGACCAACTTTCCTTATTTTCGGTTTTTCTCCCGTTCTAGGTCCAAATCTCATTTTCCGGGATCTAAAACATCATATTTCATTTATTTAATCAATGTACTAATCATTTCGGACCTAAAATATATTTTTATAAAATTTACATTTTTTGCCCCTAAACTTTTGCATATTTACACTTTTGCCCTAAAGCTCGGAAATAAATTTTTATTCAATTCTTTTAATTTTAGGTCTAACTGAACCATTTCATAAATATGGCAGCCCACAATTCTCATTAAAACTCACACTTATGACCAATTTTATAACTTTTATGATTTAGTCCTTTCGGACATTTTAATTTCAAAAATCACGCGGTAAAAACCATTTCTCTAACCATAAACATGCACAATCTACCATAAACACGAACAATCTACCATAATTCATCAAAATGCACATTTATTCAACATGGGTCAATTTTTGAAATTAAACCCTTGCTCAAATAAATGTTAGAAATAGAGAAATCATGTTATCGGGATTTCAAAAACGTAAATATCATTAAAAACGGGGCTAGAACGACTTATAATCGAGCTTGGAAGCTTGAACAACCCTAGCCATGGTTTTTCCATGCTATATTCGGCCTTGAGGAAGAAGATGAGCAAATTTTTGCTTCATTTTCCCTTTTTAATTATTTTAAATTACTAAATGACCAAAATGCCCTGAAAGACTTTTCTTTCAAATTTGTCTTATTCATACCCATTTTTGTCGAACAATTTAACCAATGGTCTAATTACTATCTAAGGACCTTCAATTTAAAACTTCATAACTATTGGACACTTCTAACATATGGAACTCAACTTTTACACTATTTACAATATAGTCCATTTGACTAAATTGAGTGCCCAAAGTTGAAATTTTTGAACGAAATTTTCACGAAATCTTTCCGTGAAATCGTAGATCATAAAAATATAACAAAAATAATATTTTCCTTGTCGAATTTGTGCCTCGAAGCCACTATTCTGACTAGGCCCAAAATTAGAATGTTACACCTCAGACCCTGTCCCCATGTCAGATACGGGTAAGGGGTGTTACAGACATTATTGACTGAAGCTCTTGTTTTTGTGCAACCTAAACCTTGAAAAGAATTTGTGGTTTATAGCGATGCATCCTTCAATGGATTGTGGTGTGCACTCATACGAGAAGGTAAGGTGATCGCTTATGCCTCTAGATAGCTAAAACCACATGAGAACAACTATCCGACATATGATTTAGAGCTAGCTGCCATCGTGTTAGTATTGAATATATGAAGATACCACTTGTATGGTGAGAAATGTCGAGTACTTACTGATCATAAAAGTCTTAAGTATTTGTTGACTCAGAAGGAGTTGAACCTAAGGCAATGAAGATGGCTAGAGTTGATAAAGGATTATGAGTTGATAATTGATTATCACCTTGGAAAGGTGAACATAGTCACCGATGCATTGAGCAGGAAGTCATTGTTTGCCTTGAGGGCTATGAATACTCAGTTGTCTATAACTGATGATGGTTCGATCGTAATAGAGTTGAGAGCTAGACCAATATTTCTACAAGAGATTTGTAAAGCTTAGAAAGGGGATAAAGATTTGCAAGCCAAGATGGCTCAATGCGAGACGGGTAATGTGTCAGACTTTCAGATTGGTACTGACAGTTGTTTGATGTTTCGAGATAGAATTTGTGTACCTAAAGACGATGAGCTTATTCGAAAGATTTTGCAAGAGGCACATAGTGGTTGTTTGTCTATTCACCCCGGTAGTACCAAGATGTATAATAACTTGAAGAAATGGTATTGGTGACCAAGTGTGAAGAGAGCTATTTCCAAGTTTGTATCGAAATGCTTGATTTGACAACAAGTGAAAGTTGAACACCAAGTACGTTCTGGTTTGCTTTAGCTATTATAGTTCTTGAGTGGAAATGGGATCGTATTACTATGGATTTTGTGACAGGATTGCCTTTGACATCGAGTAAGAAAGATACCGTATGGGTTGTGGTCGATCGGCTTACAAAGTCATCTCATTTTATACCAGTTTGTACTGACTATTCACTTGATAAGTTGGCTAACTTGTACATTTTAGAAATTGTGAGACTTCACGGGGTACCGTTGTCGATTATTTGAGATAGAGATTCGAGATTCACATCACGGTTTTGAAAAAAGTTACAAGAGGCCTTGGGCACAAAGTTGAATTTTAGTACGATTTTCCATCCGCAAACTGTCAGTCAGTCAGACAGGGTAATACAAATACTTGAAGACATGCTCCGATGTTGTGTATTGGAATTTCAAAGTAGTTAGGAAAAGTATTTACTGTTGGTGGAATTTACATACAACAATAGTTTTCAGTCAGCTTGAAAATGGCGCCTTATGAGGCATTGTATGGGCATAAATGCCAAACGTCTTTTGTATTGGGCTGCACTCAAGGAAAATTAAATTCATGGGGTTGATTTAGTCAAAGACACCGAAGAGAAAGTAAAAGTGATTCGAGATTGTTTAAGGGCCGCTTCGGATAGAAAATATCCTACGCGGATTTGAAATGGAAAGAGATTGAGTTGCAAGTTGGTGATAAGGTATTTTTAAAAGTGTCGCCATGGAAGAAAATTCTCAGATTTGGCTGAAAAGGCATATTGAGTCCATGCTTTATCAGACCGTATGAGATCATCGAGAGGATAGGGCCGGTAGCCTATCGGTTGGCTTTGCCATCAAAGTTAGAAAGGATTCATGATGTGTTCCATGTATCCATGTTTAAAAGATACCGATCAGACCCTTCACATGTGATTGTGCTGACAGAGGTTGAAATCCAACGGGACATGACTTATGGTAAAGAGCTGGTTAAGATTTTAGCTTAAGAAGTCAAATAGTTAAGAAATAAAAGTATAGCTCTTGTGAAAATATTGTGGCAAAGACATGGGGTCAGAGAGGCTACATGGGAGCCTGAGGAGGCTATGAGAAACCAATATCCAAACCTGTTCACCGGTAAGATTTTTGGGGACGAAAATGCCTAAGGGGGAGAATTGTAACAACCCGTTTAGGGCCTAGTCAGAATAATGGTTGCGAGACCACAAATCCAAAGTATAAATATATGTTTTATGATTGTTTTAAGGTCTATGATATGATTGTATGATTTTGTAAAAATTTCATAAAGAAATTTTATGATTTAGTGATCAATTTGTCTTTTAGAACTGAATTGCAAAAGTAGTAAAATATGAGGTTCTAAAAGCTTTGATGCGCTTAATTGAAATACATTTGAAAATTTGAGGTCCTTATTTAGTAAATAAACCATTTTATGTCATGATGGACAAAAATAGACATGGAAGGGAAAAATCTCAAGGAATGGCCTTAAGGGCATTTTGGTCATTTAGTTAATAAATTAATAAAAAGGGAAAAATCAACCCAAAATCTTGTCCATCTTCTTCTCTAAGTGCCAAAAATTGAAGGGAAGCCATAGCTACGATTTTTACATTTTTCAAGCTTTAAAGTAAGTGCATCTAAGCCCCGTTTTTAATGTTATTTACATTTTTAAAGTCCTCGTAGCTCGATTTACCTATTTCTACCATTATTATGAGCTAGGGTTCATGTTCAAAATTTTACCCATGTGTAACATGCATTTTTTTTTATGCTTTATGGTAGAAAATGAATGTTTGAAGTGTGATAAACAACTTTTACTAAGCGATTTTGATGAAATCACATAAAAGGACCTATTTGTAAAAGTTGTGAAATATGGGTAGAAAATGTTATTCAGTGAAAATATGGGCTACTATAAGAGGGAATGTGAATTGGCTAGGCTTGGGTAACGAAGAAAATCAATACATTTCATCATATGGGCCTAGGGACCATTTTGTAAATATGTGAAAGTTTAGGGGCAAAATTATAATTTTTCCAGAGTATGATTCATGGGCTGTTTTAGTCAATGTGGTAATTAAATAAGTGAAATTTGTCATTTTAGATCAAGAAACACGAAGTTCAGACCTAAATCGAGGAAAGAAGAATGTAGTGGACTAAATCGAACACTTATCAATATCTTGTTACCGAGGTAAGTTTGTGTGTAATAAAGTAACATTTTGTGATTATGTATTTAGATGCTTGATTTTGCATTAAATGTATATTATTTTTTCTGAAATTGGTTGATGAGGTCTCGTTGAAGAAATAATGAAGTTTTACTGTATCGAAATTCCGATTGAACCATAGGAATAGAAAGGATACCATTGTCATGATGTTTGATTAGTAAGGTCCCGTATAAGACTATATCTGGGATATGGCATCGGCACCAAATTGAGATCCCGTGTAAGACCATATCTGGCATATGACTTTGGCATTGAATAATGATTCCGTGTAAGACCACGTCTGGGACCTGGCTTCGATATGAAATCATGTAAGACCATGTCTGGGACATGGCATCAATATACGATCTCGTGTAAGACCATATCTGGGATATGGCATCGGCATCGATATGAGATCCGTGTAAGACCATATATGGGATATGGCATTGGCATCAACATGTGATCCCATGTAAGACCATATCTGGGATATAGCATTGACATCCTACCATGTGTATGACATTTCCGAGTATCCTTCGATATTCCAAGTGGTTCAACGGGAATAAGAATTAAAGTTTATGTTAAAGATGAAAAAGACTAAAGTTATGTGATGGAGTGTTACAGGTGTATATATATATATGTACGAAACTCAGAGAAATGAGTCCGGTATGAGATATGTGATCGGTAAGAAAGAGTATGAGTAAGCCATCTCAATGATCACCTGAAGTTTTTTTGTTTATTAATAATGTGATATGTTGATGTTATTATAAGATTCTATGTTGTTATTTATTACATGCAACTTACTAAGCCTTATGCTTACTCCTTCTCTTTTCTCTTTCCTTGTAGTATCGCCAAGCTAGCTCGGGGATCAAAGGACGTCGGAGTTTGATTCACACTATCAAGTTAATCTTTTGGGTAAAGTAAAGTTTGAGTATTTTGGGTATGACATGTATAGGAACTTGGTCATGTTGTTATATGTCATATTGGTTAGCCAATGTGTTGGCTAGGGATGTCACTTATCCATTTTGTAAATGGCAATTGCAATTGGTCAATATTGGTTAAGTTATGTTTATTAAAGATGATGAAATTCATGGAAATGCAAGCTTGCATAATTGAATGGGAATGTGTGAAGTATATGCATGATGAATGTAGCATGAAATTGAGTTGTGGATGTCATAATTGTGGATGTTTGGATGTGTATTATTGCCATGCTATGTGTTGTTGGAAATGGTATAAGTGTGGTTGCTTTTCAAGGTGGCAAAAGGCTTGGTAAATAGCCTTATATTTGTCCACACGGGTATGTACACAAGTATGTGTTTAGGCCGTGTGTGGCACACGGTCAGCCCCATCGGCATGTTGATAGGCCGTGTGTCCCGTTCACCCAAATTTAGCAAAACAAAATGTATAGTAGTAAACACACGGGTAGAGACATGGCCGTGTGTCTCGACCGTGTGAAGGACACGGCCTCAGGATATGGTTGTGTGCCCAGGCCGTGTGAAGTCTGTACATTAATTGCGAGAAGTAAATTCAGCACGCGACCTAGCACACGGGCGTGTGACTTGGCCGTATGCCTCTAAATGTTTGTTGACGTCATAAATAGAATGTCAAGGTTTTCATACAAGGCTATGACACGGGCGTGTCATGGCTGTGTAAGGGACACGGGCCATGAACACGGGCATATGCAAGGCCGTGTGAAACCCCCTATAGATTCGAAATGAAAAATAAATTTGACATGGACTAGGGACATGGGCGTGTGTGAACTGCCCACACAGGCATGTAGCCTTGTTTTGAGAAAAAAATTTTAAGTGTTTGAAAGTTTTTGGTTCAATTCGAAACCACTTTATACGAATGTTTTGGGTATTGCAGGCCTAAGATAGGGATGTTAAGAAAGTGAGTGAAAAGTTTTAAGTTGGAATGAAATTTTATGGCCTGATTTTGTATGATTAACTATGTTTAAGGCCAGTAATGCGTTGTACCCGGCTCCAGCGTCGAATACTGGTAAGCGGTGTTACATAGTGAATCCTTTTGGTATAATGGCATGTATAGGACAACTTGACCATTAGTGGCTTGATAATGATGTTTTAACCTAGCCATTGGAATGGTTAGAAGTAGTTGTATGGTATATTTGTAATGACATACTATGGTAGCTAATTATATGTCATGTTGATTAATAAGATATATATTCATATGTGATGTGCTAAGTACATGTGATCAAATGTTGATAATGCCTAAGTAAAATCAAAGTAAGCTATGAACACACATGCATACAATATTATGCCATGATGAATAATGGAATTTGCTTAATTTGAATATTTGAATTGGTTGGTATGGGATGTGTGTTTTAAGTGTAGGACTTGGGTAAAATTTTTGATGAGAAATAAAGCTAGCAATGGCTTTTTTTTGTCCAAACGGGTAGACACACGGGCGTGTGTCTGGGCCGTGTTTGACACACGTTCTGTAACATGGGCATGTAGGCTGGCCGTGTGCCCCCTGTATCCAAAAATTTGAAAGCAAAATGCTCAGAATTGAGCACACGGGTAGAGACACGGGCGAGTGTCTTAGCCGTGTAAGGCACACAACCTAGAATATAGGCGTGTCCCTTGGCCATGTGAATCCTATACCTATTTTTCAAAATTGGAATTAACCACATGGCCTAGCACATAGGCGTGTAACTTGGCCATGTGACATCAATTTGTTCATGAGTTGCAAGTCAGAGAGTTACACGGGTTCGAGACACGGGCGTGTGAACCCATACAGCCTGGCCACAAGGGCGTGTCTTATACCACGCAGGCGTGTGACTCTTAATAGTGAGAAAAATTTTGGGGATTTTGCAAAAAGTTCCCCAAGACTCTGATTTGGCCTTGAATCGATTCTAATGTATGTTTTTGGCCTTGTGGGACCTACTAAGGGACATTATGAATGATTTTGGAATATGAATAGAAATTTTACGTGAATGATCTGAAAATTCGGTAATGCTCTGAACCCTATTCCGACGACATATACGTGTTAGGGGTGCTACAATGAATGATCATTGAGAGCTATAATGAATGAGGTATGATTGAAATGGGGAATGGGTGAGGGTATTTATACCTGAATTAGATGGTATAGGTTATTAAAAATAGGGATTGGAATCTCTTCATTTTCTCCATTTCTTGGCTAGCCACATTTTATGGAAGAAGGTGGATGATGGTTCCTTTATTTGAGCATAGAATCATGCTAAATTTAGGCATGGGTTGGACGTTTTCAAGGGCAATCTTTGTGTGCTGATTTCCAATGATTCTCCAAATGTAAAGACCTCCAGTAAATATCCCAAAATAGATTTTTGGGCAACCAACATGCTTGTGCCGAATTTGGGCTTGACTCCCTCTTGTTGGACGGTTCTGTGACCCATTAAGTAATCAGACTTGTCATTTAACTAGGTTAAAAGAAAACCTTCTTGACCCAGTTAGCATGGTTTTCCCATCCAACATGGGAAATAAATAGCCCATGTTCATACAACTTTATAATAAGCTCTTTATTAAATCAACTTCATAGTCCCACTACACAATTAAATATAACACATTAATAAATAACATGGAATAATTTAATTTATGCACAAAATTCATGTAATAAAGCACAAATTTGCATATTTTATAAATCATGTCCATTATCGAGGTGTAAGAAAATTCACTAAATTAATTAACCAATACTCAGGATTAGTATTATTTTTAAGTAAAAGGGAGTGAAAGCTACTAGGAAAAACCTATGTAAATTATAGTTTACACACCCCAAAACTTAATCCATTGCTCGTCTCGAGTAATGTTTCACATAAAGCACAACTTTTGCTAACGCAAATTTTGCAATAAGTTTAAGCGACATCAATCTATAGACATAACCATGCAACAAAAAGATCATGCTCACAAAGTCATTTTATTGGTAAGTCGCTCATATGCAAACATTATTTCAAAATTTTATTCTAAGTGAAGAAAATGCTAGCATCAGTCATAGAGTACATGCTTTTCAAGGTCATCCATAACATTCACCATTCGAACAAAGTTTCCGTATCAACCAAACAAAGCAATCACAAGGTCTAATTAATGGTCCTCATATGTTGAGCTTAGCAATTCCTCTCCACTAATGTAGTCGGCATAATCATCCAAATGAATAGGTCTTTTATCTTAAAGTAGAGATAAAGAGAAGTGAATTTTTAGGTTCAATAATCTTAATCCTAACTTTGCCTTGGATCTTTTCAAGGTACATTCTTCCTACTAATGGGTTTTTCAACCCCCAAACTTAATTTTGAAGCATATGCCCAATATTTCTCAATACTTTGAGTATTTATTTTGCTTTTCTTGCTTGACATTTGAATAGAGCTTTTTTTTAAACATACGAAGAACATGTACATCTTTTCAAATTTTTCCTCAATCTTTGCTCACCAATAGAAGTATAGTTCAGATATGTGTAAGAATAAGATAAAATTTAAAAAGATGGTAGCATGGCTTATGATATAGGTACATAACAATAAAATAGTTTCTTATGCCTCCTAGGATTTCAAGGGTCAAAAACATATGGTAGACTCGAAAGGCTCAAACAATCCAAAGAAACTGTGCCTAAATCATGTTTGGTTTCTTATGCCTCCTGGGATGTAACACCCCAAAAATCTTGAAGTTTCTTTTAAAGTTGTGTTATATGTGACTGATATTTTAGTTAAATGTTTTTTTTTTTTTTTTTTTTTTTGTGTTGAAGGGCCTTTTGCTAAGTTTTGAGTTCAAGCTTTAAGGTGGAGATGTAACACCCTTAATTCGTAACCGTCACCGGTATAGGGTTACAAGTTGTTACTCAACAATCACAACTTTTAGACATTCAAGAGCAAGCAAATAATGTAGGTTCTTTATTCACTAAGTGTTAATGGATCTCAAAGAAACCTAAAGCATTTGCACCATGTCCGAAACCACTACATGCAGTCAAGAATCATCAACAATTGATCGAACATAAACATGCACATGTCACAGCTCATAGCTTAATATTTGATAGCAAGTATACATATCAACTTATTAATTTATAAGTTTAAAATTTGATTTATCAATATGCTAAAAGCCGATTTCATCTCATGTAAGAATTAATACCATTCATTTGGTAATTTAATTAAGTTATAGCCGAATATAAAGTCATCCTATACTAGTGAATTCAATGGTTATTACTTGTAACAAAATCAAGTTAACCATAGTGAAAGTTTACCAATTGAACAACCACATAACTTCATCAACCACACATACATACTTAGCAATTAGGCAAGCCATTTTCACATGGCTATATATATATATATACATACAATTGCAAAACATCATTTGATTCAAAAAGGAGGTAAGCCTATACATGCCATCTTCAAAATATAGTCTATCAAAAATACCAAAAATAGGGTTGATAGTGTAGATGACTTTGAGCTTGAATCCCCGAGCCCGTAGCTTCAAACGAGATTTATAAAACAGAATAACAAAGACACTTGGAGTAAGCTAATTAGCTTAGTAAGTCTTAAGTGAATTAAATAGCTTAACTTAATTTGAACAAATTAAGCATAATATACGGAATTTAATGGTAACCAAATCCATCATTTGGCTGAATGCACATAGCCACATTGTACACATTTTCAACCACATCATATATGAACACAACATATCTTCCATGTATATAATTTCCCAAGGGTCGAATATACCTAATCACATATATGCACTATTGGTAAGTCACTCGATTAACTTCTAATCCATATAAACATGAACATAATCAAAATCCAATTCGAATCATTTTCACATAAATATGTAAGTATCATATACCTAGGTTACTTAACATGAAATACGAATTCACTTTTTTCATCTTCTTACAGGATCTTGTAAGATTATACTTTCATTAAATTCACCGGCTCTTGGCCTGCTAGGTATAAAACCCGAGTTTTGTCACGACTCAAAGCCTGCTAGACTTTTTAAGTCTAAAATTACTACACCAGCATTACGCCTGCTAGGCTCAAGGCCCGATATCATTTCACCGGTATTGCGCCTGCTAGGTAAAAACCCTGAATCATATCACTGGCATATTGCCTGCTAGGTTTATAACCTGAATCACATCTCGGGCATATTGCCTGCTAGGTTTATAACCTGAATCACATCACAGCCATATTGGCTGCTAGGTTTATAACCTGAATTACATCACGTGCATATTGCCTTGAATCATTTCGCACACTTAGTTCCCCAACAACCTATCTCGAACACATAATGCTCGGTTAAAGAATTCACACATGCAGTGCCTCTATTCATTCGTACACATAGTGCTTGTATTCATTCACACACATAGTGCTCATTTCCACTTATTATTACCCATCAAAATGACTTAACCAAGTCTATAAAACATTATATGTATATAACATTATCAAAACATACTACTATCTGGCCGAATATACGAAAATTTCATATAAACACCTATAACAGGTCATCTAATTAACTTCGAATTCATGTAGTTATGCACATTTTAATATTTCAATTTCCAACTCAAATTCACCCAAAATGAACTAGAATAAAATACCATTTCTCATATGTTCGATTCACATCAATCATCAAATTCATTTAATTCTCATGTACATAATTAGGTTATATATACCTGAATAATATAATTTATGGAACGAATCCATATATCGTATTAGCACATAAGCTTATAGCACCATACTTTTAATAGTTCACCAACTTAAAGCTCACTAGGCCAAGGCCCGAATGTCACATTACAATAACCAAAAACTTATCATTTTGCACCTTATTAATCTACATTTCACATTTGAATACATATTTATATATATATACATAGCCGAATGTATAATTATACACAAAGGTTCCCATCCTTCTAATATATCACATACAGTATAGTTCACTCTTCAAAATTTATCTTTAAACACATTGTATCATCACGTCCATTTCATATTAGATCTACTAGTCACATTCGACTTATAGCCTTAAATCATTACTCATTCAGCATATTGATTATATAAAATTAACAGTATCTTTGGTATATTTATTAAATTCATAAGCATACAAAAGAATTAAAATTAATCACTTAAGAACTTACCTCAAGGGTAGCTGAACAATTACGGATCGGTTAATCAATTAGTTTCGCCTTCCCTCTATCCATGTTTGGCTCTCTTTGCTCTTGAGCTAAAATTAAGACAATCAACTTACTAAGTCATTTATCTATTTTATTTTTCATTTGGCACTTATGGTATAATCATAGCTAATATTAATTTCTAATATAAAACACTAATTTCATACCCTTTTTAAGTATGTAATCGAAAACATTAAACCACTCAAACAACCATAACCGAATATACATAAACTCATATACATATATTCATAGATCAACTTTAATATTTCATACTTATAAATATCAAGTAGCCGGATATACATATGCCTATACCAAAGTACAATACAGTATTAAAATCATTTTATCAATGCATAAAGCCGAATCTTTAAACATTTGTTTACAAATACTTCGGTATTAAATCTTAATACCACATGATTGCACTTAACTTATGGCCGAATATACTTCACAATTACTCACAAATTCAAATTAACATTATATATATTTTATCACATATCAAATAATTCACTTACCTTAACACATATATACCACATAGCCGAATGCACATATAACCTTTAGGAAAATTACTAAATTTACACTTTAATAAATTATACATGTGACAGCCCTAATTTGACCCTAGTCGGGAAGTGGTTTCGGAACCATGAAACCGAATCAGAAAAATATTTAAGTGTTAGTTGTTGTGATTGTATTTTGTGAATTTTAATATATAAAGGTTTCGTGTCTTAATTTTGATGTTTGAGTGCTAAATTGCTTGAAGGGTCTAATTGTATGAAAAGAAAAAATTAAGTGTTACATGTGTGAGTATTGAATTGTTGATGTTTTTGTAACTTAAGGGATTTATGATGCAATAAGACCAAGAAATCTTGCATGGACACTTTCGGTCATAGTTAATGGGAAAGAAATAATTTTAGCAAGGCTAAAATAGTAACTTGAGATATATAATTTTGTATTAATTAAGTAAAAATGAAATGGCTTTCATTTTTCTCTTATTGTTGCCGAAACATCAAACAAAAAGAACAAGGTAATTCCAAAAACCTTCGGCCATGGAAATTGCTTGAATTGAGGTATGTTTGAATGATTTTTAGAAAAATGCTTATGAATTTAGGTTGGTCAACGCATGGTTTAGTTAGCCCATGATTTGATTTCTTGAATTTTTTTGTTGTTCATGAGCATTCGGCAACTTGCTATGAGTTGAGAAATTGTGTTAGATGTTAAAGAAATGATGCATGGATGTTAAAATTGTTCATATCATAGTTGAAGGAGCTCAATAGTAAGAGATGGATTAGTAATTATAATTTTGATGGGTTGAAAGAAGGTTACGGTTTATATGTGTGCTTAAGTGGAGCTAATTGCCGAATGTATGAGTTTAAGTGAAGTTGTTGTCGAATGTGTGTTTTTAAATGCGGGTGCTTCTCGTGTATGTACGTTCTTCTAAGAAAAAGTTGCCGTAGGTAAGAAACTCATTTGAAAGCCATCCTTATTGATTTTAAAAATGTCTTAGTGATTGTATTGTAAAGTAGTTTAATATTTTTAATAATATATATATATAAATATATAAATTCAGTCATATGTTTTGAAGTTGTAAATAATTTAGTCGATGAGGTCATTTGTATACAAGCTATATGATCCATTAAATTTCTTGTCATATGCGGCTTGTAAAAGTGGAGTAACACTTTCGGTTTGGTCTTTTAGTTGTTACCTTAGCAATTGAGTTATGTTTTGGTTTCCAAGGGAAGGACGTATGTGAGTTTAGATTAGTTGAAGTTATGAGTGACCAATAAGTAAATAAATTGAGAAATTACATGTTTGATGATGAAAGTCAATGCTTAAATATTAAATAAGTTTTATATTGTGACCGTTGTGTTTAAGATTAAGACAAGGGTAATTGAGCTTAAAAGCTTTGCACATTTGATTTTAGTATAGTATATGAGTTCTTTGAAATATATTACACTCGGTCTTAATCATATATTCGCATGATTTGGAATGGTTTACTTTTATGAAATAGGTAATAATGAATTAAGAAATGTATATGTTTTATGTGTACTTTGGCTACTTAAAGTACATTCAGTTATAAGCTATATTATTAGGAAATTTGATAAGTAAAATTTGTTTTCAAAGCTCAAGAGCGTCAAGGACTAAGGGTGGACAAAGGGAAAGAAAAAGTGGTTGAATAGCCAGTCCACAATAGTTCGGAGGCACTTGAAGTGAGTTTTGAGTATTTTAAACTTAGTTAAATGATAATAAAATGACATGGAACGTGGGCAAAAGTGGAAATATAATTGAGTGTACTTATTTCTAATGAAAAGATGAGAAATAGTTTACTTCTATATGCTTTAGCCGAACAGCTATTAGAAAAAGAGAAATCGGAAATATGATCTTTATTATATAAGATAGAATGTGTAATGCAAATTATATGTTGCGGTAAGAAGGCAAGTATAGTCTGAAGTAATGTTAAGATGTATGTATATGTTTATAGCTGGATGTGTTGAATGATCCATGAGTGAATTTGTGTTATTTGGAAATTAGTGTACTGAGATGAAATATGCATGAATTTTTTTTTAGTAAAATAGGGTGTGATATACATTCAAGCCTTCCTGCCTAGCAGGCTTCGTGCCGATGATATGTAATCAGGCCTTTGTGCCTAGCAGGCTTTGTGCCGGTGATACATTTGGGCCTTTGTGCCTAGCAGGCTTCGTGCTGGTGATACATTCAGGCCCTCGTGCCTATTAGGCTGTCTGCCAGTGTTACATTCGGGTCCTTGTGCCTAGCAGGCTTCGTGCCGGTGATACATTTAGGCCTTCGTGCCTAGTAGGCTATATGCCGGTGTTACATTCGGGCCCTTATGCCTAGTAGGCTTCGTGCCGGTGATATGTAATCAGGCCTTTGTGTCTAGCAGGCTTAATGCCAGTGACTCCAGCATGGGTTAAGGTTATGAGAAATTATAATGCAACTTCAATAGAGTGTGAGCACTACATTAAGAAGCTCTAGTATGTATTACATATTCTTATGTGATATTGAAGTTAATCGCAACTTGAATACTAAGATTTGTTGGATATATGAAGATA
Organism: Gossypium stocksii; assembly: GCA_020496765.1. Taxonomy (NCBI): domain Eukaryota; kingdom Viridiplantae; phylum Streptophyta; class Magnoliopsida; order Malvales; family Malvaceae; genus Gossypium; species Gossypium stocksii. The sequence goes on from CM035623.1 coordinate 42,838,448, forward strand.
GATTCATCTATGCTTATCGTTGTATTTCATACGTTTATATATATATGTTCGGCCACGAATGAGCTTATATGAAAGAATGTGATTTTACTATGATATACGAGTAATAAGTCAATTAGAAGAAAATGCTGAAGTTTCCTCATGAATGAATGTGTTTTTGGCCAAGTGGATATGTCCTTATGAATTGAGTTTTGTGTCCTAGAATATATTTGAGTCAATAAGATATGAATTGTATTTTTACTCAAAGCTTACTAAGCATGGGAAAGCTTACGTAGTTGTTGTGTCTCACTCTGTTTTATAGATCTCATTTGAAGCTACGATTCAAGGGATTCAAGTCTAAGACACTCACACTATCGTCGACATATTTTGGTACTTTTAAAAGTTTACTTCATTGAACAATGGCATGTATAGGCTAAAATCTTTGTTTTGGGATTGAATTTCATATTTTGAATTGCATATACGTATAGCCATGCGAAAATGGCTTTCCTAATTGATATATATATATTCTTATATAAATTATGCATGTTAATGATTGAGTATGAATGAACATGAAAGAAGTGTACTTATGATATTAATGCCGTTTATGTGTTATGCTTGTTTAGATTGATAGTTTGTAAGCAAAGGCTAATAGGATGAGATTGACAAGACATTTAGTATCACTTATGTATACGGTTTAAGTTTGTTTGCTTGAAGATGTTAATTGACCATAAGCAATTAAGATCAATTTGTTAGATGAAAAAGATTGTGGTGGAAATTTTTTGTAGCTAGTTATACAAATTCGAGACATGGCTTGAGTTTAGGTAATCTTTGGGAAATCATATATGAGCTTGCACATTCGGCTGGGTAGTAAAATGATGCTTAGGTTAGTTTTGCATATTAAACTTTACTATATAAATAGTAACCAAATAGTTAAGGTAAAAACACAAATTCAATTTATGGGTGGTATTGTATGTGAATGTATTCGAATTAAAAATTCTTAAAACATTATACGATATCATTCTGTGCTATTACATGTGTTTGTTCTGTAATGCCTCTTAAACCTCTGTCGACGGGTATGGGTTAGGGGTGTTACATTTTATTGGTATCAGAGCTACGGTTTAGTCGGTTCTCGGACTAATGTAACAGGTGTGAATATAGCTATACATGCCATTGTTAGTTAATTCGATAGTGTGGTGACTTCTGATATTCGAAATGTGAATTTTTGTATAGAAATGAATCCCGAACCTGGTTGAATTGTAGCGGATGACGTAGAGAGCGTAGCGCTGGCTCCCGTGCAAGGGACTGCGCCTAATGACTCTCAACCGAATATAAGTCATTGAGATGATGACACCCGACAAGCTTTCTATGCAATGATGAGTGACTGGTTCACTCAATTTATTCGAACGAATCCGGCTACTCCACAACCCCCGCCTTCGAATACTCCTCTTCCAACATATGTAGCTCCTCCTGTGACTGATCCATTGAGATCTAGTAGGCCTCCAGTTGACAAAATTAGAAAATATGGGGCTGAAGAGTTCCGGGCTATACCTAGTGATGATGCTGAGCGAACCGAGTTTTGGCTCGATAATACAATCCGAGTGTTCGATGAGTTGTCATGTACGCCCGAGGAATGTCTGAAATGTGTGGTATCTCTGCTACACGACTCAACCTATTATTGGTGGAACACTTTGGTTTCTGTCGTCCCGAGAGAGCGGGTTACCTGGGAGTTCTTCCAAATCGAATTCCGCAAGAAGTACATCAGTCAGAGATTCATCAATTAGAAACGGAAAAAATTTCTTGAGCTAAAACAAGGCCGGATGTTAGTAACAGAATATGAGAGAGAATTCGTGCGGCTCAACTGATATGCTCACGATTGTGTATCATCTGATGCTATCACGTGTAAACGTTTTGAGGACGGATTAAACGAAGATATCAGACTGTTGGTGGGAATTTTAGAAATTAAAGAGTTCGTCGTATTAGTCGAGCGAGCTTGCAAGGCTGAAGAGCTCGGAAAAGAAAAGAGAAAGGCTGAAATGGAGTTAAAGAGTTCCGGAAGAGATCGTCGGGAAAATCTTTTCAGCAATCCTCAAAGAAATTTCGAGACAAGTCCAGCAGATTTAAGGTTAATTCGAGTTATTCTAGACGAGATCGTGATTGACCTCCAGTGAGTACGCAAGCCACTTCCGTTGCTAGTGTAGGCAATGACCGTGAGGATAGAACAGTATGCAAACATTATGGGAAATGGCATCCAGGGAGCTACAGATTGCGTGATCGCTCCTGTTTTAAATGTGGATCCGCTGATCACTTCATAAAAGATTGTCCGAAAATGGTTGAACGTAATACTGCTCCTAGTGAGAGGCCTAGTAACATGGTAGCACAAGGTCTACAATCGAGGCATGGAGGTAATGTTAGCGGCACTCAGAGAGGGACTAGGGACACTACGGTTAAATCGAAGGCTCGTGCACCTGCCAGGGCTTATGCCATCCGTGCCCGTGAGGAGGCTTCTTCCCCTGACATTATTACCGGTATTTTTACTCTCTTTGACACTAATGTTATAGCTCTGATTGATCCCAGTTCATCCCATTCGTATGTGTGTGAAACTTTAGCATCCAGTAAGACTCTACTGTTGAGTCTACTGAGTTCGTAATTCAAGTGTCAAATCCTCTGGGTCAATGTGTGTTAGTCGATAAAGTGTGCAAGAGATGTCCCCTAATTATTCGAGACTCTTGTTTCCCAGCTGATTTGATGCTGTTACCGTTTGATGAATTTGACATTATTCTCGGGATGGATTGGTTGACTGTGCATGATGCGATAGTGAATTATAAGCGGAAGATTATTGATTTGCGATGCTCGAATAATAAAATAATTCGGGTTGAGTCATCTGATTTGAACGGGTTGTCAACTGTAATATCTTCGATGCAAGCTCAGAATTACGTAAAAAGGGGATGTGAGGCATATCTCACGTATATGATTGATAGTAAAGAGTCAAAAAAGAAGCTTGAGTCAGTGCCAGTAGTTTGTGAATATCCGGATGTTTTTCCCGAGGAATTGCTGGGATTACCACCTGTTCGTGAAGTAGAGTTTGGCATTGAACTTCTACCTGGAACAGCTTCAATTTCGATAGCTCCGTATCGTATGGCACCAACTGAATTAAAAGAATTGAAAGTTCAGCTGCAAGAATTGACGGATAGAGGTTTCGCTCAACCAAGTTTCTCACCTTGGGGTGCACCAGTTTTATTCGTGAAAAGAAAGACGGAATGATGAGAATGTGAATCGACCATCGTCAATTAAATAAAGTGACAATAAAGAACAAATATCCGTTACCGCGCATTGATGATTTGTTTGATCAGTTGAAAGGAGCCTCAGTGTTCTCGAAGATAGATTTGAGATCGGGATTACTTCAGCCGATCCTAATACCCGAGTGGAAGTGGGATCGAGTTACAATGGACTTTGTGTCTGGTTTACCATTAACGTCGAGCAAGAAAGACTCTATTTGGGTGATAGTTGATAGATTGACCAAGTCAGCTCATTTTGTCCCTGTTCGTACTGATTATCGATAAGTTGGCTGAATTATTCATTTCTCAGATTGTGAGATTACACGGGGTGCCTACTTCTATTGTTTCAAATAGAGATCCCAGATTTACTTCGCGATTCTGGAAGAAATTACACGAGGCTTTGGGTACCCAATTACATTTTAGCACTGCTTTCCATCCGCAGACTGACGGTCAATCCGAACGGGTTATTCAGATACTCGAGGACATGTTGAGATGTTGCATTCTTGAGTTTAGCGGTTCGTGGGAAAAATATTTGCCTTTGGTTGAATTCGCATATAACAATAGTTTTCAATCGAGTATTAAAATGGCACCCTACAAGGCTCTTTACGATCAAAAGTGCCATACACCTCTATTTTGGACTGAGCTTAGTGAGAATAAGATTCTTGGGGTTGATTTAGTTAGAGAGGCAGAGTTGAAGGTAAAAATAATTCGTGATAGTCTGAAAGCAGCATCGGATCGTCAAAAGTCCTATGCGGATTTGAAACGAAAAGATATAGAATTTTAGATTGGAGAAAAAGTCTTTCTGAAAGTTTCACCTTGGACAAAATTGCTCAGATTTGGTGGTAAAGGAAAATTGAGCCCGAGATTCATCGGACCGTATGAAATATCAGAACGGATTGGGCCGGTTGCTTATAGGTTGATTTTGCCCCTTGAGCTTGAAAAGATCCACAACGTTTTTCATGTATCGATGCTACGTCGTTATAGATCCAATCCCTCGCATGTGATTAAACCATCGAAAATTGAACTTCAGCCTGATTTGAGTTATGAAGAAGAATCGATTTGTATTATAGCTCGTGAAGTAAAAGAATTGCGAAATAAAAGGGTTCTGTTAGTAAAGGTGTTGTGGCTCAAACATGGGATTGAAGAAGCGACTTGGGAAACCGAGAAATCTATGAAGGATCGATATCCAAACTTATTCATCGGTAAGATTTTCGAGGACGAAAATTTCTAAAGGGGGAGAGTTGTGACAGCCCTAATTTGACCCTAGTCGGCAAGTGGTTTCGAAACCATGAAACTGAATCAGAAAAATATTTAAGTGTTAGTTTTTGTGATTTTATTTTGTGAATTTTAATATGTGAAGGTTTCGTGTCTTAATTTTGATATTTGAGTGCTAAATTGCTTGAAGGGTCTAATTGTATGAAAAGAAAAAATTAAGTGTTACATGTGTGAGTATTGAATTGTTGATGTTTTTGTAACTTAAGGGATTTATGATGCAATAAGACCAAGAAATCTTGCATGGACACTTTCGGTCATAGTTAATGGGAAAGAAATAATTTTAGCAAGGCTAAAATAGTAACTTGAGATATATAATTTTGTATTAATTAAGTAAAAATGAAATGGCTTTCATTTTTCTCTTATTGTTGCCGAAACATCAAACAAAAAGAACAAGGAAATTCCAAAAACCTTCGGCCATGGAAATTGCTTGAATTGAGGTATGTTTGAATGATTTTTAGAAAAATGCTTATGAATTTAGATTGGTCAACGCATGGTTTAGTTAGCCCATGATTTGATTTCTTGAATTTTTTTATTGTTCATGAGCATTCGGCAACTTGCTATGAGTTGAAAAATTGTGGTAGATGTTAAAGAAATGATGCATGGATGTTAAAATTGTTCATATCATAGTTGAAGGAGCTCAATAGTAAGAGATGAATTAGTAATTGTAATTTTGATGGGTTGAAAGAAGGTTACAGTTTATATGTGTGCTTAAGTGGAGCTAATTGCCGAATGTATGAGTTTAAGTGAAGTTGTTCTCGAATGTGTGTTTTTAAATGAGGGTGCTTCTCGTGTATGTGCGTTCTTTTAAGCGAAAGTTACCGTAGGTAAGAAACTCATTTGAAAACCATCCTTATTGATTTTAAAAATGTCTTAGTGATTGTATTGTAAAGTAGTTTAATATTTTTAATAAGATATATATATAAATATATAAATTCAGTCATATGTTTTGAAGTTGTAAATAATTTAGTTGATAAGGTCATTTGTGTACAAGCTATATGATCCATTAAATTTCTTGTCATATGCGGCTTGTAAAAGTGGAGTAACATTTTCGGTTCGGTCTTTTAGTTGTTACCTTAGCAATTGAGTTATGTTTTGGTTTCCGAGGGAAGGACGTATGTGAGTTTAGATTAGTTGAAGTTATGAGTGATTGATAAGTAAATAAATTGAGAAATTACATGTTTGATGATGAAAGTCAATGCTTAAATATTAAATAAGTTTTATATTGTGACCGTATGTGTTTAAGATTAAGACAAGGGTAATTGAGCTTAAAAGCTTTGCACATTTGATTTTGGTATAGTATATGAGTTCTTTGAAATATATTACACTCGGTCTTAATCATATATTCGTATGATTTGGAATGGTTTACGTTTATGAAATGGGTAATAATGAATTGAGAAATGTATATGTTTTATGTGTACTTTGGCTACTTAAAGTACATTCGGTTATAAGCTATATTATTAGGAAATTTGATAAGTAAAATTTGTTTTCAAAGATTAAGAGCGTCAAGGACTAAGGGTGGACAAAGGGAAAGAAAAAGTGGTTGAATAGCTGGTCCACAATCGTTTGGAGGCACTTGAGGTAAGTTTTGAGTATTTTAAACTTAGTTAAATGATAATAAAATGAAATGGAATGTGAGAAAAAGTGGAAATATAATTGAGTGTACTTATTTCTAAGGAAAAGATGAGAAATAGTTTACTTCTATATGCTTTAGCCGAACAGCTATTAGAAAAAGAGAAATTGGAAATATGATCTTTATTATATAAGATAGAATGTGTAATGCAAATTATATGTTGCGGCAAGAAGGCAAGTATAGTCTGAAGTAATGTTAAGATATATGTATATGTTTATAGCTGAATGTGTTGAATGATCCATGAGTGAATTTGTGTTATTTGGAAATTAGTGTATTGAGATGAAATATGCATGATTTTTTTAGTAAAATGGGGTGTGATATACATTCGGGCCTTCGTGCCTAGCAGGCTTCGTGCCGGTGATATGTAATCGAGCCTTCGTGCCTAGCAGGCTTTGTGCCGGTGATACATTTGGGCCTTCATGCCTAGCAGGCTTCGTGCCAGTAATACATTCAGGCCCTTGTGCCTAGCAGGCTGTATGCTGGTGTTACATTCGGGTCCTTGTGCCTAGCAGGCTTCGTGCCGATGATACATTCAGGCCTTCTTGCCTAGTAGGCTGTATGCCGGTGTTACATTCGGGCCCTTGTGCCTAGCAGGCTTCGTGCCAGTTATATGTAATCAGGCCTTTGTGCCTAGCAGGCTTAATGCCGGTGACTCCAGCATGGGTTAAGGTTATGAGAAATTATAATGCAACTTCAATAGAGTGTGAGCACTACATTAAGAAGCTTTGGTATGTATTACATATTTTTATGTGATATTGAAGTTAATCGCAACTTGAATACTAAGATTTGTTGGATATATGAAGATAGATTCATCTATGCTTATCGTAGTATTTCATACGTTTATATATATATATATATATTCAGCCACGAATGAGCTTATATGAAAGAATGTGATTTTACTATGATATACGAGTAATAAGTCAATTAGAAGAAAATGCTGAAATTTCCTCATGAATGAATGTGTTTTCGGCCAAGTGGATATGTCCTTATGAATTGAGTTTTGTGTCCTAGAATATATTTGAGTCAATAAGATATGAATTGTATTTTTACTCAAAGCTTACTAAGCATGGGAAAGCTTACTTCGTTGTTGTGTCTCACTCTATTTTATAGATCTCATTGGAAGCTATGGTTCGAGGGATTCAAGTCTAAGACACTCACACTATCGTCGACATATTTTGGTACTTTTGAAAGTTTACTTCCTTGAACAATGGCATGTATAGGCTAAAATCTTTGTTTTGGGATTGAATTTCATTTTGAATTGTATATACGTATAGCCATGCGAAAATGGCTTTCCTAATTGATATATATATATATATTCTTATATAAATTATGCATGTTGATGATTGAGTATGAATGAACATGAAAGAAGTGTACTTATGATATTAATGCCGTTTATGTGTTATGCTTGTTTAGATTGATAGTTTGTAAGCAAAGGCTAATAGTATGAGATTGAGAAGACATTTAGTATCACTTATGTATACGGTTTAAGTTTGTTTGCTTGAAGATGTTAATTGACCATAAGCAATTAAGATCAATCGGTTAGATGAAAAAGATTGTGGTGGAAATTCTTTGAAGCTAGTTATACAAATTCGTGACATGGCTTGAGTTTAGGTAATCTTTGGGAAATCATATATGAGCTTGCACATTCAGCTAGGTAGTAAATTGATGCTTAGGTTAGTTTTGCATATTAAACTTTACTATATGAATGGTAACCAAATAGTTAAGGTAAAAACACAAATTCAATTTATGGGTGGTATTGTATGTGAATGTATTCAGATTAAAAATTCTTGAAACATTATACGATTTCATCCTGTGCTATTACATGTGTTTGTTCCGTAATGCCTCTTAACCATCTGTCGACGGGTACGGGTTAGGGGTGTTACAATACATATATCAATAGGCCAAATATCCATTAAATAAATATTTGCAAAATTCATTAACACATTCGGCATTGTTAAAAATTTCTCAATTTACTAATAATAACCGAACATCATTTATTCTTTAAAACCATATATATATATATATATCAAAATTAACAGCTCCACAACTCATATTACAACCATTTTTACTTTAAAACACTAAAACACTACCCATCTTTATACTTATCTTCTAACCATCTCACATTTAAAATCATCCAACAATTATTCTTCATACATATAAGCCATAGTCGAATAGTCCATTACACATACCATCTAAATTTACAGTTTGATTAAACCGTTTATTGACACAAACACGTTCAGCCATATATGCATAATTAAACATTCAATTATCCTTTTCTCAAATCACTCACACAACAAACATTCATTTTCCAACATTTTAATACTTAACATTTGCTCAATTCATTACTCAAGTTCAAATTCGGCTAACACACATATAAATACTAACAATTAGACATTAGCTTTGCATTTCACCAATTAGTCAATTGCTATTAAACAATTAAGCCATAAATACTCAATTTTTTACCAAGCTCAATTTATCTATTCTCAACCCTCAATACACAAAAGCATCAAACCACATCAAAGAAATGCAAACATCCATGGCCGAATGCATGACTTCAATCAATTAACAAAATTGAGTTATAGGCTAGTTAAATCACTTAATAAGAATCTCAAATTCACATAAATTACAAAAATTTGCATAAAAATCCTACCTTAATCGAGCTTGATAAGAACTGAACGCCACACTTCTTCTTCTTTTAAGCAATCGGTAATAACAAAGTAAACAAAAAAAAAATAATGCATGTTTGCTTTATGTTCTTTTTATTCTATAACATATATCACCTATTATTAATTTACTTTACTACCCATCACTAAACACATGTGAAAGCCATTTCCAAGTGGCTTTTCCGTCCATCCATATAAATATACTTTGTTTTTATCACCAAAATTCATAATAATTAATAAATTCACATTTCATGTTATATAATGCATATATATATCATGCACATAATAATATTTTATCTACTCCACTACCGTACATCACATTTCAAATGGCTTAATTGCCATTCAAGTCCCTATGATTATAGAAACATGACACCTTAGCATTTTCATTAAAGCACACATATAATTTACTTGATGCAATTTCGCCCTTTCTTACCAATTAAGCACCCAAACTCCAAAATTTTGAATTCAAACTGTAATATATCTAAGCATGCACATTTAAAACACCGAGAAATAATAATTAAAAAATTTTTCTGACTCGGTTTTGTGGTTCTGAAACCACTTTTCCAATTAGGGCCAAAATAGGGCTGGCACAACTCTCCCTCCTTTTAGGGATTTTCGTCCCCGAAAATCTTACCACTGAATAGATTAGGGTTACGTTCTCTCATTGAGTCCTCAAGCCCCCAAGTTGCTTCCTCGACTCTGTGTTTGAACCACAACACTTTTACTAACGATATTTTCTTATTCCGTAGTTCTTTCACCTCGCGAACCAAAATACGAACCGGTTCTTTTTCATAGTTCAAATTTGACTAAATTTCAATCTCTATTGGGCTAATTACATGAGAGGGATCGGATCTGTATCGGCGGATCATTGAAACATGAAAAACATCGTGAATCCTTTCAAGCTCGGGTGGCAATATCAATTCGTATGTAACCAACCCAATCCGTTTTGTAATCTCATACGGTCCGATAAATCTTGGGCTCAATTTACCTTTACGACCGAATCTGAGCACCTTTCTCTATGGTGAGACTTTAGGAAACACTTACCCCCAATTGATACTTTATATCTTTTCGTTTCAAATCTGCGTATGATTTCTAATGATCTGATGCTCTTTCAACTTTCATAGAACACACAATCAATTTCTGAATCTCAATAATCATTATTATCAATCAGAAACTCTGAATCCTCTTTTGAATCACATTGAGCTCGTTTGGTGACCAAATCATTATCAACTTTCTAGGATTCCTGGATCTGTTATATCAACATCGGTTTTGCTTTTAGTTCCATGATTAACACATCATCAACGGACATAGATAAATGCACATTTATCGCTCGTAAGGCAAACAGTGATTTTCGGTTAAGAGCATAAGCAACCACATTAACTTTTCCCGGATAATAATCAATGACAAGCTCGAAATTTTTCCATAATTCTAACCATCATCATTGTCTAAATTTCAACTTTTTCTAAGTCATCAAATATTTGAGGCTTTTGTGATCAGAATAAGCATGACATTTCTCTCCGGATAAGTAGTGACGCCAAATTTTCAGAGCGAACACAATAGCAGCTAACTCGAGATCATGCGTCGGATAATTTTGCTCGTGAGGCTTTAACTGTCTCGAGGCATAAGCAATAACTCTACCCTCTTACATCAAAACACAGCCCAAACCGCTCAAAGAGGCATCACTAAAAAAAAACCACAAATTCTTTACCGGATTCTGGCTGAACTAACACTGAAGCTTCCGTTAGGAGAACTTTCAATTGATCACAAATTTTTTGACACTTTTCAGACCACTCAAATTTCATATCTTTCTGTAGTAATCTTGTCAACAGTCTCACTATCATCGAGGAACCTTTCACAAAATGTCTATAGTATCCTGCAAGTCCGAAAAGCTAACCTTACTTAACTAGAACTCACATTTACCAAACTTCATGTATAGCCACTTATCACACAGAATCTGTAGCAGAAGTTTCAAGTGTTCTTTCTGATAATTTATTATCTAGTATATACGTAAGATAAACTTTACAGCTCTTTTTTTAATATTTATGTGCTAACATTGAAAATATCACTGCTGGTAACCCGTTTAGATCAGTAAACTCAACTCGAGTTATCACCTCACTTGAGCATCGCAATTCAATTGTCTTTCGCTTGCCATTCACTACAGTATCGTGCACAGTTAACCAATCCATACCAAGAATGATATCAAATTCATCAAATAGTAAAAGCATCAAATCAGCCAGAAAATAAGAATCTCGAATCATCAGGGGACATTTCTTACATACTTTGTCAACTAACACATAAAGGCCCAAAGGATTCTACACCTAAATCACAAACTCAGTAGACTCAATAGGTAGAGTGTTATTGGATGCCAAAGTTTCACATACATAGAAATGAGTTAAATTGGGATCAATCAAAGCAATAACATCAGTATCAAAAAGAGCAAAAGTACCAGTAATAACATCTGAAGAAGAAGCCTCTTCACGAGCACGGATGACATAGGCTCTGGCAGGTGCACGAGCCTCAGATCGAGCAGCAGTGTCTTTATTCCCTCTTTGACTGCCACTAGCATTACCCAAAATTCTGGGTGGTTTACCCAGTGCTACAGTATTACTAGGTCTCCCATTCAAATTAATATTCTGCCCCGCTAATCTCAGACACTCTTAGATGAAATGATCAGATGATCCACATTCAAAACATGAGCGATCAAGCAATCTACATTCTCCTGAATGCCATTTGCCACAGTGTTTACATTCAATTCTTTGTGGTCGAATATTACTCATGCTAGCAACTGATGCAACTTATGACTTTACGGAAGATCGATCTCAATCTCGTCTCGAATAACCCGTACCAGCTTTAGATCGGCTGTTACCTTCTCTAAAACTCTTTGAGGGCGACTAAAAAGTTTTACTTGTTGATCATTTATAGGAGTCTCTAGCCTCGAAATCGACTTTTCTCTTTCTTTTTCCTAGCTTTTCGGCTCCATATTTTCTAATTTTGTCAACCGGAGGCTTACTTGATCTCAACGGATCAGTCATAGGAGACACAACAGGTATCGAAAGGAGATTATTTGAGGGCGGGGATTGTGAAACAGTCAGATTAGTTCGAACATACTGAGTGAACCAATTGTTCATCATAGCATAAAAGGCTTGTTTCATCTTATCATTTTGATTATTTGAATTTGGCTGAGAGTCAATTGGCGCTGTCCCTTGCGCAGGAGCAGGCGCTACGCTCTTAACATCATCTGCTACAGCTCGATCAGAATCGGGATTCATTACTATACGAAAAAACACATTTTAACTGTCAGAAGTCATCACACTATCATATTATCACATTATGGCATGTATAGCTAGACTCACACGCACTACGTTAGTCCTAGAATTGACTAAACTGTAACTCTGATACCAATAAAATGTAACACCCTTAACCCATAACCGTCGCCAGTACAGGGTTACAAGGTGTTACTCAACAATCACAACTTTCAGACATTCAAGAGCAAGCAAATAATGTAGGTTCTTTATTCACTAAGTGTTAATGGATCTCGAAGAAACCTAAAGCATTTGGACCATGTCCGAAATCACTACATGCAATCAAGAATCATCAACAATTGATCGCACATAAACATGCACATGTTACAGCTCATAGCTTAATATTTGATAGCAAGTATACATGTTAACTTATTAATTTATAAGTTTAAAATTTGATTTATCAATATGCTAAAAGTCGATTTCATCTCATGTAAGAATTAATGCTATTTATTTGGTAATTTAATTAAGCTATAGCCGAATATAAAGTGATCCTATACTAGTGAATTCAATGGTTATTACTTGAAACAAAATCAAGTTAACCATAGTGAAAGTTTACCAATTGAACAACCACATAACTTCATCAACCACACATACATACTTAGCAATTAGGCAAGCCATTTTCGCATGGCTATATATATATACATACAATTTCAAAATATCATTTGATTCAAAAAGGAGGTAAGCCTATACATGCCATCTTCAAAATATAGTCTATCAAAAATACCAAAAATAGGGTTGATAGTGTGGATGACTTTGAGCTTTAATCCCCGAGCCCGTAGCTTCAAACGAGATCTATAAAACAGAATAAGAAAGACACTCGGAGTAAGCTAATTAGCTTAGTAAGTCTTAACTGAATTAAACAACCTAACTTAATTTGAACAAATTAAGCATAATATAAGAAATTTAATGGTAACCAAATCTATCATTTGGCCGAATGCACATAGCCACATTGCACACATTTTCAACCACATCATATATGAACACAACATATCTTCTATGTATATAATTTCCCAAAGGTCGAATATACCTAATCACATATATGCATTATTAGTAACTCACTCGATTAACTTCTAATTCATATAAACATGAACATGATCAAAATCCAATTCGAATCATTCTCACATAAATATGTAATCATCACATACTTAGGTTACTTAACATGAAATACGAATTCACTTTTTTCATCTTAGCACAAGATCTCGTAGGATTATACTTTTATTAAATTCATCGGCTCTTGGCCTGCTAGGTATAAAACCCGAGTTTCATCACCGACTCAAAGCCTGCTAGACTTTTTAAGTCTAAAATTACTACACCGGCATTACACCGGCTAGGCTCAAGGCTCGATATCATTTCACCGGTATTGCGCTTGCTAGGTAAAAACCCTGAATCATATCACTGGCATATTGCCTGCTAGGTTTATAACCTGAATCACATCACAGGCATATTGCCTGCTAGGTTTATAACCTGAATCACATCACGGGTATATTGCCTTGAATCATTTCTCACACTTAGTGCCCCAACAACCGATCTCGCACACATAGTGCTCGGTTAAAAAATTCACACACACAGTGCCTCTATTCATTCGCACACATAATGCTCGTATTCATTCGCACATATAGTGCTCATTCCCACTTATTATTACCCATCAAAATGACTTAACCAAGTCTATAAAACATTATATGTATATAACATTATCAAAGCATACTACCATCTGGCCGAATATACGAAATTTCATATAAACACCTATAACATGTCATCTAATTAACTTCAACTTCATGTAGTTATGCACATTTTAATATTTCAATTTCCAACTCAAATTCACCCAAAATGAACTAGAATAAAATACCATTTCTTATATGTTCGGTTCATATCAATCATCAAATTCATTTAATTCTCATGTACATAATTAGGTTATACATACCTGAATAATATAATTTATGGAACGAATCCACATATCGTATTAGCACATAACCTTATAGCACCATACTTTTAGTAGTTCACCAGCTTAACGCTTGCTAGGCCAAGGCCCGAATGTCACATTACAATAACCAAACACTTATCATTTCGTATCTTATTAATCTGCATTTCACATTTGTATATATATTTATATATATATACATAGCCGAATGTATAATTATACACAAAGGTTCCCATCCTTCTAATATATCACATACAGTATAGTTCACTCTTCAAAATTTATCTTTAAACACATCGTATCATCACGTCTATTTCAAATTAGATCTACTAGTCACATTCAACTTATAGCCTTAAATCAATACTCATTCAACATATTGATTATATAAAATTAACATTGTCTTTGGTATATTTATTAAATTCATAAGCATACAAAAGAATTAAACTTAATCACATAAGAACTTACCTCAAGGGTCGTTGAACAATTACGGATCGGTTAATCAATTAGTTTCGCCTTCCCTCTATCCGAGTTTGGCTCTCTTTGCTCTTGAGCTAAAATTAAGACAATCAACTTACTAAGTCATTTAATCTATTTTATTTTTCATTCGGCATTTATGCTATAATCATAGCTAATATGAATTTCTAATATAAAACACTAATTTCATACCCTTTTTAACTATGTAATCGAAAACATTAAACCACTCAAACAACCATAACCGAATATACGTAAACTCATATACATATATTCATAGATCAACTTTAATATTTCATACTTATAAATATCAAGTAGCCGAATATACATATGCTTATACCAAAGTATCATACACTATTAAAATCATTTTATCAATGCATAAAGCCGAATCTTTAAACATTTGTTTACAAATACTCAGGTATTAAATCTTAATACCACATGATTGCACTTAACTTATGGCCGAATATACTTCACAATTACTCACAAATTCAAATTAACATTATATATATTTTATCACATATCAAATAATTCACTTGCCTTAACACATATATACCACATAGCCGAATGCACATATAACCTTTAGGAAAATTACAAAATTTACACTTTAATAAATTATACATATATCAATAGGCCAAATATCCATTAAATAAATATTTGTAAAATTCATTAACACATTCGGCATTGCTAAAAATTTCTCAATTTACCAATAATGACCGAACATCATTTATTCTTTAAAACCATATATATATATATATCAAAATTAACAGCTCCACAACTCATATTACAACCATTTCTACTTCAAAACACTAAAACACTACCCATCTTTATACTTATCTTCTAACCATCTCACATTTAAAATCATCCAACAATTATTCTTCATACATATAAGCCATAGCCGAATAGTCCTTTACACATACCATCTAAATTTACAGTTTGATTAAACCGTTTATTGACACAAACACATTCAGCCATATATGCATAATTAAACATTCAATTATCATTTTCTCAAATCATTCACACGACAAACATTCATTTTCCAACATTTTAATACTCAAGATTTGCTCAATTCATTACTCAAGTTCAAATTCGGCTAACACACATATAAATACTAACAATTAGACATTAGCTTTGCATTTAACCAATTAGTCGATTGCTACTAAACAATTAAGCCATAAATAGTCAATTTTTACCAAGCTCAATTTATCTATTCTCAACCCTCAATACACAAAAGCATCAAACCACATCAAAGAAATGCAAACATCCATGGCCGAATGCATGACTTCAATCAATTAACAAAATTGAGTTATGGGCTAGTTAAATCACTTAATAAGAATATCAAATTCACACAAATTAAAAAAATTTACATAAAAATCTTACCTTAATCGAGTTTGATAAGAACCGAACACCACACTTCTTCTTCTTTTAAGCAATCGATAATAACAAAGCAAACAAAAGAAAATAATGCATGTTTGCTTTATGTTCTTTTTATTCTATAACATATATCACCTATTATTAATTTACTTTACTACCCATCACTAAACACATGTGAAAGCCATTTCCAAGTTGCTTTTCCGTCCATCCATATAAATATACTTTGTTTTTATCACCAAAATTCATAATAATTAATAAATTCGCATTTAATGTTATATAATACATATATATCATGCACATAATAATATTTTGTCTACTCCACTACCGTACATCACATTTCAAATGGCTTAATTGCCATTCAAGTCCCAATGATTATAAAAACATGACACCTTAGCATTTTCATTACAACACATATAATTTACTTGATGCAATTTAGCCCTTTCTTACCAATTAAGCACCCAAACTCCAAAATTTCAAATTCAAACTGTAATATATCTAAGCATGCACATTCAAAACACCGAGAAATAATAATTAAAAAAATTTTCTAATTTAGTTTCGTGGTTTCGAAACCACTTTTTCGATTAGGGCCAAAATAGGGCTGTCATAGGAGAAATTTTAGTTTTTATTAAAGGAACTTTGAGAGTAAATAACTTGGCTTTTAAATAAATGGGGTTGAGATTGGACACAAGTGAGCTTGTGGTGCAGTGGCAAGGTAGCGCCACTTAGGGAACTGTAGGTGGCGTCATTAGTAAGTAAGGGATCAAGGAGCTTATCGTGGAGAAAAATTAAGAGATTGGTACGGGGAAAGAAGTGGAGCCGATTGGAACTTTGAGAGTAGGCAAGTTTCAGTTTTGGGCATAAATAGGGGGTGTCGAATTCTTTTTGTGTTTTTTTTAGAGAAAGGGTTCTCTTTGTTGCTTTTGCCGAACCTTCTCCTCCCAAACTCTTTTTGATTCATCATTCTTTTCTCTTTAAGTACCCAGAAACCAAAAAACTCTTATTCTTTTCTAAGTGAGTAAGAAACTCTCCTTTTCATCAAAACCATTCTTCTTTCTTTACTTCTAGTTTGTTTCTCTTGTGCTGAATACCTCTTTTCCACCACACCAGACTCTAGGGCTGAATAAAACTGTGGCTGAATCCCCTCTGTGCAGTTATTACATCTCTTTCTTGGGCCGATTACCTCTTGGATAAGAACCTTACTCTTTCAATCGGTTTTGCTAAGAACTAACTTGTCTTATTCCTCACTACCATAATCAATTTTGTAGGGGTAGTATCGCATCTCTATTCTCCAGAACTCTGTCAGATCATTCCCTATGTTTCGGGTTTTGGGTAAGTGTTCATCACTTTGGGTTTAAGAGTTGGCCGAATGGTCATATATGTTGTAGGGGTGACTCGTGTTGGATGCAAGTCACCTATTACTTAGGCTTTAATGGTTACGTTGGTGCATATCTAAGAGAAATCATAGTTAGTGATTAAAGGAAAAGCTATTAGGACTTGTCGCACACAGTATGGTTATGGTAAGACTTCGGTTCTTCGTAAAGATTGTGGATAAGCATATGATTAATTGAAGGGTGGTGTTGATTGTAGGTTCGTAGCTAAGGACATTGTAGCACGTTTCATTACCAGGTGAATACACTGCACACACAATAGATCGGCAAATCCTGAAATGTGAAAAAGTCAAAATGCCGAAAAGCTGAAAGGTTGGTTACGGTAGTTTTGCGAGTGCGCGAACACTCCTACGAGGGTATTCGATATATTATCTGAGGCCCCATAAGCGAGCTCATGGACTTAGGTCACGTTTTGGCTAACCGAGCCAGAATGGGTCAAATAGGCCGACGGGCTTGTGGGCCCAAGCTAGTAAAAATTGATATGTGAATAATAAGTGATGAGTTGATAAAATTTGTTGAATTGTTTCGAATGGATTGGGCCTGATGGGTCGTATGACTGTGATTGGGCCTATTGGGCCATATAAATACGATCGGGCCTGATAGGCAATATGAATGTATAAAAGCATGCAGAGTTATTAGGGTTTTATAATGGACTTTTAGGCCTAGTTTCTAATAAATCTTTAAGCTGGCATAAAACTTAATTAATCTATCAAGTATGTCTGTGGACAAGTTATAAGGTTAGAGTGTGGCAATAGGCATGTGCATGTCTAGGATTGAATCTAGGGAGAGCTTGGTACTTAAGCGGTCTTAATGACCCACCTCCTCTTCTCTGGAATCCTACCTGATGTATGGTTCCTGTTCACTTTAGCCAATGAAGACTTGTTGACGGGCCAAAGTTCATAATTAAGACCCATACATTAGTAAATTATTGAAATACCTCTGTAGGGTAGAATTACTAAAATACCCCTGTGTGTTATAAGTATGACTTATGTATACTATATGCTATATGTCGCACTCATGTGTTATGGTGTTGCATGTGGGTGGGAATTATATTGGAGGAAGTGTTATATGAGGGTCGCATAGTCGCTTGAGGACCGTGGATCCAACGAAGGCTTTTAAGCCCAATATATGATCAGCAGCTTTGCTACAACGTTAGGTAGTACCGCAATTGGGGCTACCCTTGTAGTGTATCGGATGGGTGGGTCGATATAGTTATCCCCACAGGATGTGTTTTGGTTGGACAGAGATGATGTGTATCGGTTGGATGGGTTAAGCATTGTATTATTGCATAAATGATTGCTCTAGATTTTGTGCTACTATTGTATTGGGCTCAGGCCCAAGAAGACTTGCGTTGCATGATATATTTATTGTTGCTGAGGGTTGTACACACTGAGTTTCAAAACTCAGTCCCTCTTTTAATTTTCTCAGGTGAACCTCAGTAGGCTGTTCGACGGATAGAGGGACTCAGAGGTGGCCAACTAGTAAGACAACTAAGACTTGTTTCTTTTTCTTTATTAAAAGTTCTAGCATTTTAATTATTTAATTTCAGATTTTAATAAGGCCTTTTCTCTGGTTACTATTATTCATTGTTATGCTATAAGAATGGAACATGGACTCGTTTCTATTAAACACATTTCAAATTTTTCTAAAATCAATTAATGTTTTTTTGAAAAAAATTAAGATTCCGCAGTTAAAAGAATAACTATTAACATGAAACAAAAAATAGCTTTCGAGTACACCTCGTTCGAAAAAATAAATACAAACTGGGATTTTGCTTGAAATTTCTTTTAAACGGGTGTTCAATGAAAACAAGGTTTTCGATAAAACACTTCAATATGACAAGTTGGATTCAGCCATAACATTCGGGCCAAGCTTGGGGTGTTATATTTAGTGGTATCAGAGCCCGATTGTAAAACTCAGGCTGTGAAGTGGGCCTTATTATTTGGGTTTACAAGTTAATTTTGGTTAGGTCAAAATATTTTGGAAATTCTTGCTGCGTGGCACATCGAGTCCCCGACGTCGATCCAAGTAAGTTCTTTTATTACTAAGCTTGTTTAACTTGATATACTATAGATAGATAGTGGGCTACTGTAGATGATTATGCTGAGACTTTTAGCTAGAGGGAACCTAAAGCCCGTAGGAACCTAAAACTATAGAGGATTTGCGAAAACAACTCTTACTTAATACTATCATAAAACATCGGCCTAACTACTGAAACTGATTAAAACTTCATAAAATTTCTAATCCAGATAATATGTGAATTGACGATGAGTGCTAGAAGATGTGTAAGAGGCCGCGGCTGAGGTCGCGGAAGTGTTAGGGCTAGATTATCGACATCGGGCCATATGCTCAATGTTGAAGTAGGAGATGCTCTGGCCTCACCCGTAGCTGAGACTGGGCTGTATGATCGAACCGCTGGGGATGATACATTATCGTAGGCAATGTTGAGGATTTTGGAAAGGGTTGCTGAGCCCAATAATGGCACTGGTAGTCCTGGGTCAATTCTAGAGTAACTTAGGTCTAATAAGGCTGAGATCTTTAAGGGTGTTGCTGGTGTGGCTCCTAATATGGCCGAATATTAGATGGAGGCACGGAAACGATGATGGAGGATTTGGATTGCACACCTGAGCAAAAGTTAAAAAGGGCAGTGTCATTACTTAGGGAGGAAGTGTAACACCCCGAACCCGGCCCAGACGTTATGGCTATGTCCGGTGTGCTACATCACCTAGACTATCCTACGCCGCCCTATTTACTAAGTCCGATGGTGAGTTTTGAAAAGCAATGCTTGATTTTTGGAAATTCCCGTTTTAATAATTATTCAACTTAATCTCTATTCCATTTGTTAAGCTATTCATTTTAACCTTATTATCCTACTTAGCCATTTGTATTGTCAGGTTGGTTAAGAAAACATTTGTTAAAATTTTCGAAAACGGTGTGTAGTTGTGGTTGAAATAAAACAGTTGAAAATCCCAAATAAAAACAGGTATAGTGGCCTTATTACAACCCATAACAAAATAAAACCAATAGTAAGAAGTAATTAAATTAATAAACCAATTAAAATGCGAGTTCAGTCTTTGTGGCCACTCTGAATCCCTCGCAGCATCCAAGTCACGCTCTAGGGCTCTCCTGCAAGGATGGAAAAGAAAAGGGTGAGTTTGGGAAACTCAATGTGTGCAGAACCCATCCAAAGCCCACATCGGCTCGAGCCCACTAGGCCTGAGCCCTAACCAGTCTCAGTCAGTTACTGGGCCGAAGCCCTATTTAGAAAACAGATACTGGGCCAAAGCCCTATAACAGATACTGTGTCGAAGCCCTATTCATATAATAGTTTGGCCCATAGGCCCATAACAGTATAGTACAGTGGCACTGCAACCCAATTGGGGAGACTACTCAACCCACCAACCGCTACACACCACCCGTACCAGCCAACACACCATGTGGGGAATATCTCGACTCACCCAGCCCACACACCACAGCGCAGCATGGCTGCTCAGATAAACAGTATACGAGGCAAAGCCCCTTTCAGAAACAGTACGAGGCATAGCCCTTTTCAGTAACGTGGCAGTGCCACTCACACTTCCTCCAATATAAAACCCAACCCATGCAACAGATACATATCATGGTATGCAGTAACAGTAACAGTCATATCAAGCAGTACAGTCGATTTTAGCCCTAGGGGTATAATGGTAATTTTATACTTAGGGGTAAATCAGTAATTTCTCACCCTAAGGGTATTTAAGTAATTTTGTTCTCTTATTATAGTTTTTATTATTATTACAGCCTCTACTATTACAGTGGTTGTTACAGAAACTCATTTAATTTAGTTTATCAGTTCTAGCCCTTAGGCCCTAAAACCCCTAATGGGCTCTACCATGCCATTTTAGCCTGTTAAGCCCATTTAAGTCTTAATCTTTAATCCATTACTCGTTTTAACAGTTTTTACGACTATAGTCCATATTATTACCTTTAAACCGATTCTTATCCCAAATTGGCCCAAAAGCCCATTGGGCCTATAGTCGGCCCACCGAGGCCCAACTTACCGAAGTGCCCAGAATTTTGCGGCAAACTCTCCTACCAGTGCCGGTTCCAAATCCAACTTTTCCCTACCAACTTGAGAACATTCGCACGCTCACAAGCCCTCAAAATGCCGGAACTTCGGCATTTCGACTTTTCGGCTTTTGCCGATTTAAACAATGAAGGTGTTCGAAGCACACACCTGATTTGTAGTTCCAATGACGAGATTTCCTATGCGCCCGTTCCTACAATCCATTATCTAAGTGATTAATCAATAGATCTACGAAAACTACAACCAAAATCCCTTACCACATTCGACCACACCCTTAATGGCCATGAAAACTTACCTTTGTCGATTTAGATGCACTAGATCTAGATCTGATGATACCAATGCCTTCCACTCCTTGCTTGATCACCTTCCTTGCTAAATAACACCCAAAAAGAACCAAAATACTACTTTAAATCACTAATAGACTAAATCGACAACCTCTTAACTTTAGGGACTTTCGGCTTTTCCAAAGTATGAAATATCTTAAAGATCTGAGTTGATAACCACTTACCACAGCTTTTACCTTGACTCTAACTCAGATCTGAAGTAGATCTAACCCTTAAATGTTAGTAGAACCCTTATCTCTGAGATCTGCAAATTCGGCTATCTCTCTAAAACTATGGTGATTTCGGCTTTTCTCCAAGTGAAGAAGATGACGATTTGGACTATGGGTTTGACTAATGGTGTCGACAATGATGTGGCTCAAGGGGATGTAGTAATCGGCCACAACAGGTGAAAGGAACAGGGGTAATTCAGCTTAGAAGGATTCGGTAAAAGGAAGTAGCTTTCGGGATTCTGGCACTTTGAACAATCGGCTATGGGTGTTTTTGAGAAGGATGGGAGCAAAAGAAAAAGTGGATCTGAGTAAGAAGGGTGTTCGGCTAGGGAAGAGATCAAAGAGGAAAAAGAAAAGTGAAGAAAATAATGGTAGAGGTGAAGAAGAAGAAATCGGCTAGAAGCTTTCTAGGGAGGCAAGTTTTGGCTTTTCTGACAGTAAAAGAGAAGATTATACCTATGGTGGCTAGCCCTAATTCCTATGACAGAAAATAGAAAAAGATAAAACCCTAGTAATCTCTCTAAAGTAATCGGCCCAAGTCCCTAAAGCCCTTGCTGAAATTCACTTAAGTTAATCATATGCCCAGTACATGCTTAAAAATTAAAAAGAACACTACGCTTACCTTGCAACTCGAACCCTTGTCCTTAAATACCCACTTAGGCACCATTTTTTTAGGAGCTTAGTGGCGCCACCTTGCCACTCTACCAAGGCTCCCTTTGTGACATATTTTACACGATTTTTCTTAAAGGCCCACCTAACCAAGTCCCCTTTCACTTGAAAATCCAACTTAATATTTTACCGGGTTTTAACTTAAGCTTGGGCCTTCTAAAGGCCCATTAACACATGTACATACATTTTCAACCTTCAGAATACCAAAATTTTAAAATTTCACTAAAATTCACAAAACCCAAAAAATCTCGAAAATTAGGGCGTTACAGGAAGCCTATCAGTCGTGGTTGACAGTAAAAGAGGGCACTTAACCTGAGCCGCTCACTTGGAATTTTTCAAAATTACATTTCAGGAGAAGTATGTGGGTGCAAGCTATGTGGATGCTATGAGGAAGGAGTTCCTGAACTTGACCCAAGGAAATAAATCTACGGTTGAATACGAGGCGGAGTTTGTACGCCTTAGTAGGTATGCAAGGGTTATGGTGGCAACGGACTATGAGTGATGCTTTAGGTTTGAGGATAGCCTGAGAGATAGTCTCAGGGTATTGATAGCTCCACAAAGGGAATGAGTTTTCTCAGAACTGGTGGAGAAGGCAAAGATAGCAGAAGAGGTGAAGAGCATTAAGCACCTGAATCGAGAAAAAGAAAGGGGTAAGAATAAAAATGAGGTGGAGACTTTTAGTGTTTGATAAAGGCCTAGAGCTAGGGCCCGAGTTAATGGGCCAGTTAGGGGAGGGCCCCCTACTGCTAATCCAAAGGTGCCACATTGTGCTGATTATGGGAAAAGTCATGCAGGTGAGTATTGGAAGAGGACGAGAGCTTGTCCAGCTTGCGGATCTATGGAGTATAGATCAAGATACCCTAGAATACCGGGCAAAGTACCAGCTTTGGGCCAGGGTAAAGTTTAGCCACCAAGGGGTGGTCAGCTACTGCCAAGGGGCCGTGGGCAGGCTAGGGGCGGTAACGGTAATGGATGTGGACGTGGAGCACCGGGCTGAGGTGTAGGCCATGTTAAGGCAAGGCAGCCAACTTTGGTTTATGCTGCTTGTCGCCCAGAAGATGGGGATGCCCCAGATGTGATAACTGGTATGTTCTTTATACATGAGTTACCTTATATTGCATTAATTGACATTGGATCAACACATTCGTATGTTGCATACAATATGACTAAACCTTTGGGTGATACGTTTGAAATTACTGCAAATAAGATTACAGTGTTAAGTTCGTTAGGCCAGTCGGTAGTAGTGAATAAGTTGTTTAGGGAAGTACCCTTAGTAGTTCATGGGGTTACCTTCTTGGCAGATTTGATGGCACTGCCTTTTAGCGAGTTTGATTTAATCTTGGGTATTGATTGGCTAGTGAAATACTGAGTGACTTTAGATTGTGCCGCAATGAGAATGGTGTTCAGAATGGTAGAGGATGAAGAAGTGGTGGTATTTGGTGAATGCCGAAATTATTTGTCAAATGTAATTTCAGCACTCAGGGCTGAGAAGTTGGTGCGTAAGGGTTGCGAAGCCTATTTGGCTTATATAAGTGATACAGAGGCTAAGAGTCCTATTGTTAAGGATTTAAGAATGGTTAGGGAATTTACTGACGTCTTTCCTGATGAACTGCCTGGGCTACCGCCCAATAGAGAGGTAGAATTTATAATTGAGTTGCTACCTGGTATGACTCCGGTGTCCATCGCCCCTTATCAGATGGCATCGAAGGAATTGGTAGACCTTAAGGCGCAGATTCAGGAATTATTAGACTGGGGATTTATTCGACTAAGTATGTCTCCGTGGGGAGCACCAGTATTATTCATAAAGAAGAAGGATGGGTCTACGCGAATGTGCATAGACTATCGGCAGTTAAATAAGTTAACCATTAAGAACAAGTACCCTCTGCTGAGAACCAATGATCTTTTTGATAAATTTAGGTGAGCCTCGATTTTCTCAAAGATTGATTTACGTTCAGGGTATCACCAACTGAGTGTTAAGGAGGAGATGTTTGTAAGATAGCTTTTAGAACTTGTTATAGGCACTACGAGTTCTTGGTGATGCCATTTGGGCTAACGAATGCACCTACTGCTTTTATGATCTCATGAACTGGGTTTTCCAACCTTATTTGGATTGGTTCGTAGTAGTCTTTATTGATGACATCTTAGTGTACTCCAACAATAAAGATGAGCATGATGCACACTTAAGGATTGTGTTGCAGATTCTGAGGGAAAAGCAGCTATATGCCAAATTCAGCAAGTGCGAATTTTTGCTAAGGGAAGTTACTTTTCTAGGACAAGTGGTGTCAGCTGAGGGGATTAGGATGGATCCTCAAAAAATCGAAGCAGTGTTAGATTGGGAAACACCTAAGATGGTGTCTGAAATCCAAAATTTTTTGGGCTTGGTAGGTACTATAGGGGGTTCGTTGAGGGCTTTCTTTAATAGCTGCACCTCTAACTAAGTTGTTGCGATAAGGGGTACCATTTGTTTAGACAGACAAGCAGCAAGAGAGTTTTGAGAAGCTCAAAATGGTTTTAACGGAGGCCTCTGTGTTGATTCAGCCAGAAGTTGGGAAGGACTTTACGGTTTATAGTGATGCATCGCATGTGGGATTGGGCTGCATATTGATGCAAGAAGGTAAGGTGGTTGCATATGCGTCACATCAACTTAAGACGCACGAGGTGAATTACCCAACCCATGACTTGGAGTTAGTTGCAGTGGTTTTTGTAGTAAAGATATGGAGGCATTATTTATATGGGGAAAAGTACATAATTTATTCAGATCATAAGAGTTTGAAGTACCTCCTTACCCAAAAAGGAGCTAAACCTTAGGCAGCGCAGGTGGGTGGAATTATTGAACGATTATGATCGTATGATCGAGTACCACCCCGGCAAAGCGAATGTGGTAGCCGACACATTAAGTCGTAGGGTTGTGTCGGACTTGATGGCTATGCTTGCTCGTGTAAGCTTGTTTGATGATGGTA
This sequence comes from Gossypium stocksii, assembly GCA_020496765.1. Lineage (NCBI taxonomy): Eukaryota > Viridiplantae > Streptophyta > Magnoliopsida > Malvales > Malvaceae > Gossypium > Gossypium stocksii. The sequence goes on from CM035623.1 coordinate 42,863,962, forward strand.
GTTTGTTGGCAGAGCTTCAAGTAAAGCCAGTGTGGGTTGAGCAGATAAAGGGCAAGCAATTATTGGATGAAACCTTAGGTTCTCATTTTAGACAAGTGGAGAATTGGGAAACATCAGATTTTTGGTTGAATAGTGAAGGAGTGTTGTGTTTTCGTGGAAAAATGTGTATATCGAAGGATGATGAACTAAGACAGTCTTTTCTACAGGAAGCGCATAGCAGTCCCTATGCTATGCATCTCAGCGGAAACAAGTTATATCAAAATTTGCGTGAGCTTTATTGGTGGCCTGGACTTAAGCACGAGGTGATGGAGTTCGTAAGTAAATGTTTGACATGTCAGCGGGTGAAGGCAGAATATCAGTTGCCCTCAGGATTGCTTCAACCAATGAAGATTCCATTTTGGAAGTGGGAAAAGGTGACTATGGACTTTGTTAGTGGGCTACCCTTGACGCCTACTAAGAAAGACTCAATATGGGTTATAGTGGATTAGTTAACCAAGCCTACCCATTTTGTACCAGTCCGTCCTGATTACTCATTGCAGAAGTTGGCTAGGTTGTATGTGGCTGAGATTGTTAGATTGCATGGAGTACCAGTTTCCATAATATCTGATAGGATCAAAATTTCACATCACGGTTCTGGAAGAAGTTGCACGAGGCGCGGGATACTAGATTGAGTTTCAGTATGGCGTTCCATCCTCAAACTGGTAGACAGTTGGAAAGGGTTATCCAGGTTTTGGAGGATATGTTGAAGAGATGCGTAATTGAGTTTCTAGGTATTTGGGAGGACTATTTTCCATTAGCCGAGTTTACGTACAATAATAGTTATCAGGCAAGTATTGGAATGGCACCATCTGAGGCACTGTATGGGCGAAAGTGTCGTACGCCAACATGTTGGACAAAATTGGGCGAACGGTAAGTTTTGGTCCCTGAGTTGGTAGCAGATACTGAGGATAAGGTGAAATTAATCTGGAATCGGTTGAAGGAGGCCTCAGATAGGCAGAAGTCGTATACTGACCTTAAGTATCAAGAAATTGAGTATGCAGTAGGGGACTTAGTCTTTCTTAAGGTCTCTCCATGGAAGAAGGTGTTAAGGTTTGGACGGAAGGGAAAGTTATGCCCTAGGTTCATTGGGCCATATTGTGTTTTGAAGCGAATTGGGCCAGTTGCTTATCAGCTGGAATTGCCTTCTGAACTAAGTCAGACCCACGATGTGTTCCATGTCTCCAAGCTGAGGCGTTTCACTCGGATCCTTCACACGTCGTGTTAGTTGAGGAAATCGAGGTTAGGCCAGATCTAACTTTCGAGAAGGAGCCTATGCAAATAATTGATCGGGATGTTAAGATGCTGAGAAGGAAATCTGTCCCATTGGTCAAGTGCTTTGGCGTAATCGCAACGCTGAGGAGGCTACTTAGGAACCTGAGGAAGCAATACGACGTCAATATCCTCAGCTATTCGGATCAGGTAATTTTGAGGACAAAATTTCTTTTAGGGGTAGAGTTGTAACGCCCCAAAAATCCCGAAGTTTCTTTTAAATTTGTGTTATATGTGACTAATATTTTAGCTAAGTGTTTTTTTTTTTTTTTGAAGGGCCTTTTGCTAAGTTTTGAGTTCAAGCTTTAAGGTGGAGAAATTTTAGTTTTTATTAAAGGAACTTTGAGAGTAAGTAACTTGGCTTTTAAATAAATGGGGTTGAGATTGGACACAACTGATCTTGTAGTGTAGTGGCAAGGTAGCGCCACTTAGGGAGCTGTAGGTGTCGTCATTAGTAAGTAAGGGGGTCCTAGGTTCGAGGCCTAGAGTGGTGTTATTTGGGACTTTATATTTGCATTTTGGAGGGCTAGTAGTGGCGTGGGAGTGGACTCTGAAAGGAGTGATCAAAAAAGAATTTTAAGGAAGGGATCAAGGAGCTTATCATGGAGAAAAATTAGGAGATTGGTGTGGGGAAAGAAGTGGAGCTGATTGGGACTTTGAAAGTAAGCAAGTTTCGGTTTTGGGCATAAATGGGGGTGTTAAATTCTCTTTGTGTTTTTCTTAGAGAAAGGGTTCTCTTTTTTGCTTTTCCCGAACCTTCTCCTCCCAAACTCTTTTTGATTCATCATTCTTTTCTCTTTAAGTAATCACAAACCAAAAACCTCTTATTCTTTTCTAAGTGAGTAACGACCTCTCCTTCACATCAAAACCAAAAACCTCTTATTCTATTCTCCAGACCTCTGCCGAATCATTCCTTGCATTTCGGGTTTTGGGTAAGTGTTCATCACTTTGGGTTTAAGAGTTGGCCAAATGGTCATATATGTTGTAGGGGTGACTCATGTTGGATGCAAGTCACCTATTACTTAGACTTTAATGGTTACGTTTGTGCAGATCTAGGAGAAATCGCAGTTAGTGATTAAAGGAAAAGCTATTAGGACTTGTCGCATAAGGTAAGGTTATGGTAAGACTTCAGTTCTTGGTAAAGATTGCGGTTAAGCATATGATTAATTGAAGTGTGGTTTTGATTGTAGGTTCGTGGCTAAGGAGATTGTAGGACGTTTCATTACCAGGTGTGTACAAACACTGCACACACACAATAGATCGACAAATCCTAAAATGCCGAAAAGCCAAAATGCCAAAAAGCTGAAAGTTTGGCTACGGTAGTCTTGCGAGTGTGCGAACACTCATACGAGGGTATTCGATAGTTTATCAGAGGCCCCATGAGTGATCTCATGGACTTGGATCACGTTTTGGCTAACCGGGCCAGAATGTGCCAAATGGGCTGACGGGCTTGTAAGCCCAAGCTAGTAAAAATCTATATGTTGATAATAAGTGATGAGTTGATAAAGTTTGTCAAATTTTTTGGAATGGGTTGGTCCTGATGGCCCTTATGATTGTGATTGGGCCTAATGGACCATATAAATGCAATCGGGCCTGATGGGCTAAATGAATGTATGAAAGCATGCAGACTTACTAGGGTTTTATAATGGACTTTTAGGCCTAGTTTCTAATAAATCTTTAAGCTCGCATAAAACTTAATTAATTTATCAAGTACGTCTATGGACAAGTCATAAGGTTAGAGTGTGGCAATAGGCATATGCATGTCTAGGATTGGATCTAGAGAGAGCTTGGTACTTAACGGTCTTAATGACCCACCTCCTCTTCTCTGGAATCCTACCTGGTGCATAGTGTCTGTTCACTTTAGCCAATGAGGACTTGTTGACGGGCCAAAGTTCGTAATTAAGTCCAGATTGTAATAAGGCCTTTTCTCTGGTTACTATTATTCATTATTATGCTATGAGAGTGGAACATGGACTCGTTTCTATTAAACACATTTCAAATTTTTCTGAAATCAATTAATGCTTTTTTTTTAGATTAAGCTTCCGTAATTAAAAAAGAATTTTGTTTTCAAAATAACTATTAACATGTAACAAAGAAATAGCTTTTGAATACACATCGTTCGAAAAAGAAATACAAACTGGGATTTTGCTAGAAATTTCTTTTGGAAGGGTTTTCAATGAAAACAAGGTTTTTGATAAAACACTTCAATGTGACATGCTGGATTCAGCCATAACGTCCGGGTCGGGTTTGGGGTGTTACATAGGATTTCGCCTCAAGAAAGTTACTAAGTCAATTCTAAATACTTAAACCTTCATGCAAGTCTATTTTAAAATAGCTTCAATTTTCATGGCAAATGGCTACATAAGACCTAAGAACATACAAGCATTCTATAACTCAATATAACATAAAAAAATAATAAAATAAGAAACCATACGTGCATTTGAGCCAAATTATGAACAAAAATTTTCTCTAAACATTATTTTATTTAATCATATTATGTGAAAGATTGAAACCTACTTAAGAAAAAAATAAAATTGATGCTAATTATAACACCCCAAACCCGGCCTAGATGTTATGGCTGAATCTGGCAGTGCCACGTGATAGTTATTTGAATCGATGTCGTCAAGTTAAAACCAATCTAGTTCGTTAACCCTTCTTGCTTTTATCAGTTTCAAAACTCTTACCCATTAAATTGATTAGAGATAAAAACGTGTTTGAAGCTGAAGCGTATAAAAGTGTTGTCTTTAGAAATCGTCTAATTTTGAGAAAACTTTTGCTTTCGATAAAAGCCATGTTTTTGTTGAGTTTTGCAGTTATAAATCCTTAAAAGCCGTTAAAACCCAAAATTAAAGCAAAATAGTCAATAAGTCCAAATTACAAAAATAACCCAACAAATTAAATTAAACCATAAACCCAAAAGTAAGGTAGTTTTTAAAGGGTGGTCACCATCGAGTCCTCCACTGCACTGAACCATCTAAGTCTAGGGTTACTTGTACAGATTAAATAGAAGGGGTGAGTTTACGTAAACTCAATTTGTAATCCCCATAGAAAAAAAAAACATGCACATCATCAGGATATCAAAATTAGTCAGTTTCAAATTCGGGCCTAAGCCCATTACAGATGCAGATTTGGGCCTAAGCCCATTACAGTAACAAATGCAGAATTGGGCCTTAGCCCATCTCAGATATAGCTGCAGATATATGTTTGGAACAGAAATAAGATCCTACCCTAGCCTCTACACACCATCTTCAACCATCCCTACACACCATGTGGGGTTTAAAACACCCACCCAGCACTACACACCATGTTGTACCGAATACGACACATATCAGATATAATGCAGTTGAGCTACCAGATAATAAGCGTAAATGCCTTTCAGAACACTTCCTCCAATATACGTCATCCCACCCCAATGTCAAAATAGAAACAATACAGATATGCAATATATCATGCTCATCATGCTATTAAATAGATAATAGTAGGCATACAGAACAGTTAATAGACATGCATCAGTGTCCTAATCAGTTCAATAACAATCAGTCAGATTCTATAGTTTAGGGTTAATATAGCCCTCACTAACCCTATCGTAGGCCCACAGTTGTTTAGGATGACCCGTGCAACCATACGGAAAATTTTAAATAAATGGGCCCACATGCCCATGTGGCTTGCCTGTATGGGCCCACATGCCTAGATTGGCCTTGGCCAGTGTGGATCACATGGTCTGGCCCAATAACCCATACGTACATGTGGACTACCCGTGTGGACTCACATGCCCGTGTGGATCATATGATCCAATTTGGTCTAGCCCATGTGTCGCACACAGCCACACCTGGCCACTACATGGTGATGTCTTACGTATGGCCCGGCCTTCGTTAATCACATGGCCGTGTCATTTGCGCATGGCCTACCACACGGGTGACCACACGCCTGTGTGGTGTCAATAGAATGGTTTTTTGCTTTTGCTGAAACCTCATTTTCTGCATTTTTAGGTACACACTTGGTATCGATTCGCTGTGAAATGTATCCCAAGCCTTCCAAAACCTATATTTGACCAATATATCACTCAATTAATCACAGCTCGATTCTTAATAAAATATAAGCGGAAGGAACACTCCTTAAATTCTATGTTACTCAGATTGTGAAATTACACGGAGTGCCAATTTCTATTGTGTCAGATAGAGACCCGAGATTTACATTGCGATTTTGGAAGAAACTACAAGAAGCTTTGGGTACCAAGTTGCATTTTAGCACTGCTTTTCATCCCCAAACCGATGGTCAATCTGTAACACCTATAGACCCGTACCTGTCGCAGGAGAGTCAAGAGGCATCACCCGACCATCATTTAACTAAGCAACATCTCACTCGCACAATTCATGTCATTAATACATTCATATTCTGACACTCATATATCGGGTCAATGATTACCACTAACCATTTCTTTTAAGACCATTACTATTCATATGATAAAAAGAATGTCAAGTTTAGCAAAGCTCAAAACCAAAATCAGCTAGGCCGATTTACCAAGTTTAAAACAACATACAACATAACATACCAACAAATTTCATATAAACTCCATTTAGTCCTTATGAACAAATCGAAAGGTTGCATTCAAAATCATTATTGATCACATTTAAACCACACATGCTTCATAAAACATATATATATATATATATATATATCAAGATATGACCTACCTCGAACCTAATTTACCGAATGCATAACTTAACTACCATTCACATATAACGTAACCAAGTTTAAAACCATGGACATGGATATAAGGTATTCGGGTAAGCCATTTTCGCATGGCTGATTTAATTACAACTTCAAAATCATATTTGTTTAACAGCAAAATGTCAAGTCTATACATGCCATTTTCAAGGTTTAGTTACAAAAATACCGAGAGATGTTTTGACAGTGTGGATAACTTCAACCCTGGAATTCCCGAGACCGTAGCTACCAAGTGAGATCTATAAAACAGAAAGTAAGGGCAACGGAGTAAGCAATCATTTCCTTAGTAAGTTTTTAAGTAACAAAATCATTTAAAAAGAAACGGCATTGTAATATCTAAACTTGTTCAATTCATTCTTTGGCTGAATAGAAACATAACTAAAATATTACTTATATAATTCATATCACAAAGGAAAGATCAATGTATTCAAATAACTTCAATCCTATAGACGAATACGCCCATTTCATTTTCGAGGGTAATCATGCATATACACATGCATTTCACCTTCGTGAAGTTGAACTCTTTTAAAAAAAAAACTAGAACTCATCCATCAAAATCAGATCATAAACGTTCGAGTGATTCTAAACAATGGTTTAAGTATCCCTATCGGATTTTAAAATCAAAATTCGATGGTAATCAAAGTCTCAACGAGAGTAGAAAGCATACCTGGCTATCTTATGGTAGGTAGTACATTTGTTTAAAACTGTGTCAACATTTATTATATGATTTCTCGTACCAATGCCTACGAAATTTTAACCCAGATATGATGCCCCCATGGATAGCCTTCGGGACCAAGCTAGGTTCTTAACACTGGCTCAAAAGCCCTTCGAGTCTAAGCTCAGATCTTAACACTGGCTCGAAAGCCCTTCGAGACTAAGCTCAGATCTTAACATTGGCTCGAAAGCCCTTCGAGACTAAGCTCGGATCTTAACACCTGGCTCGAAAGCCCTTCGAGACTGAGCTCGGATCTTAACACTGATTAACTTCACACGTATATATATTATCACATTTGGATATCATTCCTAATACTCGAACACAATTACAGCATGTTTACCAACCATACATCATTCGTTTCTCTAGTTATAATCAAAGAACACAAATTCATTCAAGACACAACAAAGTTCAATGCTATCATTCGGCCTCCAAAGATTTTCACAAATTATCTTTCCCACATTGATATTCAAGCATAACCTTTATGTCTAAGTTTATATATATTATACTTATGTACTATAACTTCATCATGTCATAAGTTGGAATTCGTTACTCGAGAACTTACCTCGTATCTTTCTGAGTAATTACGGTTCAACTATTCCGTCACTTTTGCTTTCCCCTTATCCAAAGTTGCCCCTAAGTGCTCTTGAGCTTAATTAAGCAAATTAAGTCTATTAACTTCATATACTACACTTAATCAAGCAAGAAATACAATTATCAATACTATATCATAAGTCATGCCTAGCTTAGGCTAGATCGAACATATATAATCTTTTAACTCAACTTACAAATCAGGACATATTAGTTATCAAAGGTCGACCATGATACACATAGTGAGCTCCATTTTTTACTCCCATTCAGCACATAAAAACATACACAAAATTTTCCACACAAGCTAGTATTTTAGCAATTAATATGATACAAGTTAAACCTAAAAAGTTTACAATAAAATTTCAAGGTACATACATAGGGTCCATATACAAGTTTATTATAAAACACCACCCTTTAAACTTCTTTTTTTTTTTTACAAGCCCTTCTTTAGGACATGAATAATAGCCGAATGCTTCCCTAAGGTTTTCATAAGTATTTTAAGATTCAATTTCAATATTGCTCAATGCCAACCATCTAGCTCTATTTACCAAAAGACTCTCATAACTAAAATCCATAAGCAAGTCATCCAATTCAACCATTTCAATAAGTATTTTATACAATAACTAAACGTTTTAATGAGTTTCATACCAAGACCGAATATTCATTAACAACCAAAGCATATATTCAATAATTTAACAATGTGTTTAACCTCCATGGCTGAATAGATCCTTTCTATTCCATTTAACTACCATATGCTTAAATTATTTAAAACAAGTTCATGAGTTTCTAATTTCATTATTTCAACCATTCAAAGTTTATCTAATTGCTCAAATAGATTTCTAATACAAGAATTAAGCCAACTTACTAACCTTAACACCCACATTCGGCAAGTGACCATACACACACTCTCATACCCGAATTTCCATACTACTAAAACCTCAATACACATATTCCCCATATTCAACTTCAATTTAAGCTCCTAACTCATAAAACATAAGGAATAGAAATCATCTTCTAAGTTTCCTACCTTAACCGAATGCCCATATCACCACAAGGATCAAAATTCACACATGGGCTCAATCAAAAACCTATCCATCAACTAAGATTTCATAAAATCTCAAAAAATTTACCTAAAAATTACCTTAATTAAGCAAATAGAAGACCGAATGCCTAGCTTCTTTTCCCCTTTTTTTTTCTTCCTTTAGTTCACGGTAAGAACAACAAAAACATAACCAAAATTTCTTTCTTTCTCTCATTTCCTTATTTTAATCACTAATAGCTAATCATATTCCACTCACCAAATTTTAACAAATAAAATAATAATATAACCGAAACATAAATTGCATGGCCGGCCACTTACAAATAAAAGGGAAAAATTGACATGCAAGCCCAACTTTTTGATAACATGCACAAATCGGCCACTCAAGGATTTACCTCACTTATTTTTAAATTTCTCATCTAAGTCCTATTTAATAATTCACCTTGAATTTCTAATATTAAAGTAACAATACTTCACACATGCATAATTCACATATCAAGATTTTATAATATGGCATTTCTCAATTTAATAATTTGGTTTTGTGGTCCCGAAACCACTTCCCGACTAAGGTCAAAATAGGGCTGTTACAACTCTCCCCCCTTTAGGAATTTTCGTCCCCGGAAATCTTACCAGAAAATAGGTTTGGGTATCATTCTTTCATAGTATTCTCGGGTTCCCAAGTTGCTTCTTCGATCCTATGCTTGTGCCATAACACCTTTACTAACGGAACCATTTTGTTTCGTACTTCTTTCATCTCGCGAGCTAAAATACGAATCAACTCCTCTTCATAACTCAATTCAGGCTGAATTTCAATATCGGAAGAATTTATCACGTGGGAAAGGTCAGATCTATAACGTCGAAGCATCGAAACGTGAAAAACGTTGTGGATCTTTTCCAGTTCAGGGGGCAGAGTTAGTCAATAACAACCGACCCAATACGTTCTAAAATTTCATATGGTCTAATAAATCTCGGACTCAACTTGCCTTTACGGCCAAAACGGAGTATCTTTTTCCATGGTGAGACTTTTAGAAACACTTTATCGCCGACCTGGTACTCGATATTTTTACGTTTCAAATCTGTATACGATTTCTGACGATCGGATGTTGCTTTCAAACTGTCACGAATCGTTTTCACTTTCTGCTCAGCCTATTTGAGTAGGTCAACTCTGAAAATCTTATTCTCACTAAGTTCGATCCAAAACAAAGGTGTACGACACACTCGACCGTAAAGAGCTTCGTAGGATGCCATTTGAATACTCGATTGAAAACTGTTGTTATACGCGAATACAATCAGGGCCAAGTATTTTTCCCACGAACCGCTAAACTCGAGAATGCAACATCTCAACATATCCTCGAGTATCTGAATAACCCATTCGGATTGACCGTCAGTCTGCGGATGAAAAGCGGGGCTAAAATGGAGCTTAGCACCCAATGCCTCGTGTAATTTCTTCCAGAATCGCGAAGTAAATCGGGGATCTCGATCTAAAAAATCGAAGTCGGCACTCTGTGCAATCGTACAATTTGGGAAACGTATAATTGCGCTAGCTTATTAAGTGACAATTCCGCACGAACCGGGATGAAATGAGCTGACTTTGTTAGTCTATCAACGATAACCCAAATGGAGTCTTTCTGCTCGGCGTTAGCGGTAAACCGGACACAAAATCCATCGTAACTCGATCCCACTTCCACTCGGGTATTAGAATCGGTTGAAGCAATCCTGAAGGCACCTGATGTTCCGCTTTTACTTGTTGACATATCAGACATTTAGATACGAAATCAGAGATGTCTCGTTTCATACCATGCCACCAAAATTGACGTTTCAAATCATTATACATTTTAGTGCTACCCGGATGAATGGATACTCGGCTATTATGGGCCTCACTCAGAATTGTTGAAATAAGCTCTGAATTTCTCGGAATACACACACGATCCCTAAACCTCAAACAATCATTAGCGTTGTCTTGAAACTCTGAATTAACACTTGAATCACACTAAATCCTTTAGAAATTAAATCATAGTCGACTTTCTGAGCTTCACAAATTTGTCGAAGTAGCACAGGTCTTGCTTTTAATTCGGCAGTCAACATATTGTCTGCCGACAACGTTAAGTTCACATTCATAGCTCGTAAGAAATATAGGGATTTTCGACTAAGAGCGTCTGCAACTACATTAGCTTTTCCCGGGTGATATTCAATAATAAGCTCGTAGTCTTTAAGCAATTCTAGCCACCACCTTTGTCTCAAATTCAAATCTCTTTGAGACATCAGATACTTGAGACTTTTGTGATCAGAGAAGATGTGACATTTCTCACCGAACAGATAGTGTCGCCAGATCTTCAGGGCAAAAACGATAGCGGCTAATTCAAGATCATGAGTCGGATAATTTCGCTCGTGAGGCTTCAACTGTCTTGAAGCATAAGTGACAACCCTACCTTCTTGCATCAAAACGCAGCCTAAACCGTTCAGAGATGCATCACTATAAACTACAAACTCTTTGCCAAATTCTGGCTGAACTAACACTAAAGCTTCCGTCAAAAGGGTTTTCAGCTGGTCGAAACTTTGCTGACACTTATCAGACCACTCAAACTTGACATCTTTCTGTAGCAGTCTCGTCAATGGTACCATAATCATCAAGAAACCTTTGACGAATCATCGGTAATAACCGGCAAGTCCTAAGAAGCTTCGAACCTCAGAAATATTTCTAGGGTTTTCCAGTCGAGAATAGCTGAAACTTTGTTTGGATTGACTCGAATACCCGAAGCAGATACTATATGTCCCAAAAAGCCGACCTCGCGAAACCAGAATTCGCACTTACTGAATTTCGCATACAATTGATTATCACATAAAGTTTGAAGTACTAGTCTCAAATGCTCGGCATGCTCGATCTCATCGCGAGAGTAAATCAAAATATCATCGACGAACACTACTACAAAACGGCCCAAATACGGCCTAAACACCCGATTCATCAAATCCATGAAAATCGCAGTGGCATTAGTAAGCCCGAACGGCATCACTAAGAATTCGTAGAGTCCGTACCTTATTCTGAATGAAGTCTTCGGCACGTCGGAATCTCTAACTCTCAACTGGTAGTAACCAGATTGCAGATCAATCTTCGAAAATACTGAAGCTCCTTTCAACTGATCAAACAGGTCGTCAATTCAGGGCAACGGATACTTATTCTTTATGGTGGCTCTATTCAGTTGTTTGTAGTCGATACACATTCTCATAGTCCCGTCCTTCTTTTTTTCACAAACAAAATTAGCGCACCCCAGGGTGAGAAACTCAGTCATTCGAAACCTTTGTCTGTCAACTCCTGTAGCTGCGATTTCAATTCTTTCAACTTAGTAGGTGCCATACGATACGGGGCAATCAAAATCAGAGCTGTACCCGGTACCAACTCTATACCAAACTCGACCTCTCTAACGAGCGGCAATCCCGACAATTCCTCGGGAAACACATCCGAAAACTCACAAACTATAGGCACAGTTTCAAGTTCTCGTTCAAAAATTTTGTCGTCTAGCACATAGGCTAGATATGCTTCATAACCCTTTTCACGCATTTCTGAGCTGACATGGAAGTGATTACGGCAGGCAACCCGTTCAAATCAGTGGATTAAATCCAAATTATTTTATTATTCGAACATCGCAAATCGATAGTCTTTCACTTGCAATTCACTATTACGTCGTGAACAGTCAACCAATCCATTCCGAGAATACTATCGAACTCATCAAAGGGTAAAAGCATCAAATTGGCTGGAAAACAGGAATCTCGAACCATTAGGGGACATTTCTTGCATACTTTATCAACCAAAACACAACGACCCAAAGGATTCGACACTCGAATTACAAACTCAGTAGACTCGACAGGAAGAGTCTTACTGGAGGCTAAAGCTTCACACACATACGAATGGGTCGAACCAGGATCAATCAGAGTGATAACATCAGTATTAAGGAGAGTGAAAGTACCAGTAATAACATCCGGAGAAGAAGCCTCCTCACGGGCACGAATAGCATACGCTCTGGCAGGTGCACGAGCCTCGAATCTAACTGCAGTGTCTCTAGTCCCTCTCTAACTACCACTAGCATTTCCTCCACGCCTAGGTGGTCTACATTGGGTAGCCGTACCACTAAGTCTCTGACTCGGATTGGGAGTACGTTCATCAACTTTCAAACAGTCTTTGATAAAGTGATCGGCAGATCCGCATCTGAAGCAGGAGCAGTCATGATGTCTACAGCTCCTCAGGTGCCATTTACCATAATATTTACAATCAGATCTATCCCGACGTTCATTGTCAACACTGGCAACAGAAGTAGCTCGCGAACTCACGGGGGGTCGATGATGATCATGTCTAGAAAAACCTAAAGTGTACTTGGATCGGCCCGAGTCATCTCTAATCTTTTTGGACGATTACTGAATAGATTTTCCCGCAGATCTCTTACGGAACTCTCTAGCCCCATCTTCAACTTTTCTTTTCTCATTACCGAGCTCTTCGACTTTGCAAGCTCGCTCGATTAGCACGACAAATCTTTAATTTCTAGAATCCCCACCAGCAATCTGATATCTTCGTTTAATCCGTCCTCAAAACGTTTACACATAATAGCCTCGAAGGATACACATTCGCGAGCATATCAGCTGAGCCACATGAACTCTCTCTCATATTCGGTTACTGACATCCGACCTTACTTAAGCTCAAGAAATTCCTTCCGTTTCTGGTCGATAAATCTCTGACTGATGTATTTCTTGCGAAACTCGGTTTGGAAGAACTCCCAAGTGACCCGCTCTCTCAGAACAACAGAAACCAGAGTATTCCACCAGTAATATGCAGAGTCACGTAACAGAGATACCGCACATTTTAGACACTCCTCGGGCGTACAGGATAACTCGTCGAAAACTCGGATTGTGTTATCGAGCCAAAACTTGGCCCGCTCGGCATCATCACTAGGGGTAGCTTGGAACTCTTCAGCCCCATATTTTCTAATTTTATCAACTAGGGCCTACTCGATCTCACCGGATCAGTCATAGGAGGGGCCACATAAGTTGGAAGTGGAGTATTCAGGGGCGGGGGTTGCGGAACAGCCGGATTTGTTCTAAGGAATTGAGCGAACCAATCGCTCATCATCGCGTAAAAGGCTTGTCTCATGTCATCGTCTCGATGACTGATATTCGACTGAGAGCCATTTGGCACTGTCCCTTACGCAGGAGCAGGCACTACGCTCTCAACATCATCCGCTACGGCTCAATCGGGTTCGGGATCCATTTCTATACAAAAAAAAATCACATTTCAGATGTTAGAAGTCATCACACTATCGTATTAACAAAAATGGCATGTATAGCTAGACTCATACTCACCACGGTAGTTTGAGAATCGACTAAATCGTGGCTCTGATACCGATGGTCAATCTGTAACACCCCTAGACCCGTACCCGTCGCAGGAGAGTCAAGAGGCATCACCCGACCATCATTTAACTAAGCAACATCGCACTCGCACAATTCATGTCATTAATACATTCATATTCTGACACTCATATATCAGGTCAATGATTACCACTAACCATTTCTTTTAAGACCATTACTATTCATATGATAAAAAGAATGTCAAGTTTAGCAAAGCTCAAAACCAAAATCAGCTAGGCTGATTTACCAAGTTCAAAACAACATACAACATAACATACAAACAAATTTCATATAAACTCCATTTAGTCCTTATGAACAAATCGAAAGGTTGCATTCAACATCATTATTGATCACATTTAAACCACACATGCTTCATAAAACATATATATATATATATCAAGATATGACCTACCTCGAACCTAATTTACCGAATGCATAACTTAACTACCATTCACATATAACGCAACCAAGTTTAAAACCATGGACATGGATATAAGGTATTCGGGTAAGCCATTTTCGCATGGCTGATTTAATTACAACTTCAAAACCATATTTGTTTAACGGTAAAATGTCAAGTCTATACATGCCATTTTCAAGGTTTAGTTACAAAAACACCGAGAGATGTTTTGATAGTGTGGATGACTTCAACCCTGGAATTCCCGAGACCGTAGCTACCGAGTGAGATCTATAAAACAGAAAGTAAGGGCAACGGAGTAAGCAATCATTTGCTTAGTAAGTTTTTAAGTAACAAAATCATTTAAAAAGAAATGACATAGTAATATCTAAACTTGTTCAATTCATTCTTTGGCCGAATAGAAACATAACTAAAATACTACTTATATCATTTATATCACAAAGGAAAGATCAATGTATTCAAATAACTTCAATCCTATAGCCGAATACGCCCATTTCATTTTCCATGGCAATCATGTATATATACATGCATTTCACCTTCGTGAAGTTGAACTCTTTTAAAAAAAATAGAACTCATCCATCAAAATCAGATCATAAACGTTCGAGTGATTCTAAACAATGGTTTAACTATCCCTACCGGATTTCAAAATAAAACTTCGATGGTAATCAAAGTCTCAACGAGAGTAGAAAGCATACCTGGCTATCTTATGGTAGGTAGTACATTTGTTTAAAACTGTGTCAACATCTATTATATGATTTCTCGTACGAATGCCTACAAAATTTTAACCCAGATATGATGCCCCCACTGTGACAGCCTTAAGACGACCCTAGTCGGAATGTGATTTCGGGACCACAAAACCGAGGCATAAAATATATTCAATTTTCATTTTGATGCCTATGATATGTGTTAATTCATGTGTGACATGTTTGATGGGTTGATTTAGAGTTATAAAATTTAATTTCACTAAAAGGGACTTAGTAGTGAACTTTGAAAATGTGCTAGACAAATGTGTGATGACCTATTAATGCATGCATGAGAAAAGAAGGAGTTGCATGTCAAATTGCCCAATTTTACTCTAGTGGACGGCAATGATGGCTAATTTGGCATGTTGTGTGTTGTATTTTAGCTTAATAAATAAACTTAATATTTATTTTAAGCTATAATGTGATTATATTATTATTATTATTATGAAATGGGAGGAAAAACCAAAGCTAGTCCCTTTCTTCTTCTCTTTGCCGTGAGTTGAAGAAGAAAATAAGAATTTTTGAGCTTGAGGCATTCGGCTAGGGGGAAGCTGAAAATTAAGGTAAGATTGTTAGGTATTTTTCTTTAGATTCCATGAAATTTAAATGATAGTGAGACTCTTTTCTTTACCATGTTCAAATTCTTTGAGTCTTGGGTGTTAGAAGCTTTCGGTCATGGTTAAATTGGTTAAAAATGAAAGCTTTGAAGCCTTGAAATTTAGGAGAGTAATGAAGTGCCAAGTGCCTTTGTAAATGAGGTCATTTGTATTTGGAAATAAGAGAAAGTGTAACTAAGGTATTCGGCCATGACCTTGATGAGCTTAGGTTGTTGTTAATTGATGTTGTGTACCAAGGGATGAAAATACGTGAATCTAGATTAGTTAAAAATTTTGTTATGAGTGACTATCTTGAGCAAATTGCATTCGGTTAATGTGGTAAAGTATGGAATTTTGTTTAATTTTGGGATCCTATAATTAAATTATTCATATATGATTTTGTATTAGTTGAATGTGAAATTTGAATGAATTGGGTAGTAAGTGTGCTAATTCTTTGTTAGTTGGTGTTGTGTAAAGAGGGATGGATATGGGTAATTATAAACTAGCTAATTGTTATAATTGGTGAATAGATGTTAATTTCAGTTAAGTAGTAATATGACAAGGGAATTTATGTTTTGATATTGAAATTGAGTGTATGATTGCCGAGTGTGCTTGGAGTTAGTATAATAGTGCTAATGCTATGTGAAACTAGAAATTTGATAATTGATTAATGTGGTTCAAATTCTAAAGTGAACTTGATTAAATTGTATTTTGGCGGTGAGTAAGGCCGAATGGAGCTTTGTAGTAATGGGAAACTTCTTGAATGTTTTATTTGTTAGAAAGGGGGACATTCGGCTATGCCCTATTTGCAAGAATGAAATTGTGCTTGTGTATGTGTTAGCTAGTTAATTGGTGTATTCGGCCATTTGTGTAATGTGGCCATGGTTATATGTTGTAGCTTGAATGGATGTGAATTGTGTATGTACATTGTGTTAAGAGCAATGACCACTCTAAATGGTGCCTTAGGAAATGCTATGTTTTAAGTATGTGCATAAGAATATTAAAGAGTGAATTTTGTATAAAAATCTGCTTGGTACAGCAGCAGTAACGTGTTTTGGAAAAATCACCATAAATTGTGTGAGTTGAATTAGAGGCTGAATAAATTGTGTAATTGAAGCTTAATGAGTCTAGTTTCTTATGAAAGAAACCTTGCAGCAAAGGAATTTCCGACAAATAGATTTTTAGAGTAGAGTGAGACAGTGTCAGATTGACTTTGAAGTCCCCTGCTCTGTTTTTGGAAAATCACTATAAATTGTATAAAAATTGTTATGAGACAAAATTTATATGCTTAGACTCCTTAATGAGTCTAGTTTCGAATAAAATAGGTGAGGACATATTTGGAATTCTGTAAAAGGAGAAATTCGGTTCATAGTATAGAGTGGTCAGTCTAATTAAGCAGTGAAATAGGGAAACTTTAAGAAAATTCTGGTATTGATTGACCAAACCAAAAATTATGAAAATTTTATGGATTAAATATAAATGAGTCTATTTTCATGAAAAATTTGCAGCACTACATTTGGAGTTTCGTAGCTCCAGTTATGAGTAAATTATTGAATGCTGCTCAGAAAATCAGCTTGTTGTGACTTATGATATGTATGTGAAATGCTCCAATGTGCATGTGTGTTTGCAATGAGAAGAATATGCATGTATGATTTGAATATGACTAAAAATGATTCATTGATGTGCTTGAATAAGGATTAATAGAATTAAATGTTTTATTTAGCTCAAGAGCATAGAGGGACGAGTTCGGATAAAGGGAAGGCTAAAGTGGTCGAATAGCCAACTCGTAATTCCTCGTGAAAGTTCAAGGTAAGTTTTGAGTAATCGAATTTGGTATTTAAGTTAAAATGCCATGACATACATGCTGATATTTGAACGATGTCCCATTGAGAAAGACACCTTATTTATGTTTGCTATATAGCCGAATGGCTCCTAGAGAAAAAGGACCGAAATGAGATTTGAAATGCATTGCTCATGTATGTTTGATCTTTGGGCCGAAAGTCTAGAAAAGAAGAGTATAAGTGTATAAGTTCTGAATTATATGTACAATTATGATATAAGGTCGAGAAGCATGTTATATGTTTGTATGCACATGAATTGATTGAATTGCAAGTGAAATCTTGCTATGTGAAACTTGGCTACATGCGAATATATATATATGTATGAGAATTTGTGATGTGAATCCGGGATTTAAGTCCCGCTGACTATATGTGGAGACTTTGTCCGGGTTAAGACCCGAAGGCTATATGCAGAGATGATGTCCGGGTTAAGACCCGAAGGCTATATGCGGAGATTATGTCCGGGGTAGAGACCCGATGGCTATGTATAGAGTTTATCCAAGCTAAAGATCTCGATGATGATGAGAATAAAGCCTAAGACTAATGGTCTTCAAGGTAACGATCGCTAATGAATTGCGCTGAAAGTGTTAAGCTATACAGGTATGTACCCTTGGCTTATATGCAAGCTGGATTTTGGACCGAATACTAAGGTCATTATGTGATTTCATATGTGTTCATGAAATGGGATTATTAATATGATCGAAGTACAATTTGCCTATGTGAAATGTTATGTGAATTTTTGTGACATGTATATGTTATGTGAACTTACTATGAGTGGAAGCCATCCATTTTCGTATGTGATGTGAATGTCTATGTTTGGAAAAAGGGTGACTTACCTAAATAGGAGAGGGAAACAAAGATATGATCAACTATGTTAGAATTTAATGCTTTATCTGTGACATTGCTTAAAACTTACTAAGCATTGTAATGCTTAATCCGTTTCCCTTGTTTCCTCTGTTTTATAGATCTCATTTTGGAAGCTACGGACTCAGGGATTGAGGCCTTAATCACCTACACTATCGCTGTTATTTTTGGTACATTTGATGGTTAATTTGGGTCAATGGCATGTATAGGCTATGTTCCTTCGGTTGAATCAAACTTCATTTTGAGTTGTAAATATTTCTAGCCATGCGAAAATGGCTTGCTTAGTCTTCGAGTTTGATTATATGTGTTGGAGTGATTCTCATACTATTCGATGTTGTGGCATGATATTTAGTTAGTACCTAATATGCAATGACTTTTCTAATATGATGTTTGGTTATTGAATTTGTTCGATTTAGCCAATTTGTTAGTAGTCACAAGGTAGAGATTTGCTAGTATACTTATAGAATGATTTTAATGAGATACGATGTTCTGACCGAACCGACCTAAGTGTTATATTCAACTATTGAACTCAATGAATTCATGTCCAGCTTTGTATCTATGAACCTCGGTAGTTTGTATTTTGATTTGTAATACCTTAAACCCTAATCCGGCGACGGACAGGGGCGTAGGGTGTTACACCCACGGATAGCCTTTGGGACCAAGCCCGGTTCTTAACACTGGCTCAAAAGCCCTTCGAGTCTAAGCTCAGATCTTAACACTGGCTCGAAAGCCCTTCGAGACTAACCTCGGATCTTAACACTGGCTCGAGAGCCTTTCGAGACTAAGCTCGGATCTTAACACCTGGCTCGAAAGCCCTTCGAGACTGAGCTCAGATCTTAACACTGATTAACATTCACACGTATATATATATTATCACATTTGGATATCATTCCTGATACTCGAACACAATTATAGCATGTTTACCAACCATACATCATTCGGTTCTCTAGTTATAATTAAAGAACACAAATTCGTTCAAGACACAACAAAGTTCAATGCTATCATTCGGCCTCCAAAGATTTTCACAAATTATCTTTCCCACATTGATATTCAAGCATAACCTTTATGTCTAAGTTTATATATATTATACTTATGTACTATAACTTCCTCATGTCATAAGTTGGAATTCGTTACTCGAGAACTTACCTCGTATCTTTCTGAGTAATTACGGGCCGGCTATTCCGTCACTTTTGCTTTCCCCTTATCCGAAGTTGCCCCTAAGTGCTCTTGAGCTTAATTAAGCAAATTAAGTCTATTAACTTCATATACTACACTTAATCAAGCAAGAAATACAATTATCAATACTATATCACAAGTCATGCCTAGCTTAGGCTAGATCGAACATATATAATCTTTTAACTCAACTTACAAATCAGGACATATTAGTTATCAAATCGACCATGATACACATAGTGAGCTCCATTTTTTACTCCCATTCAGCACATAAAAACATACACAAAATTTTCCACACAAGCTAGTATTTTAGCAATTAATATGATACAAGTTAAACCCAAAACGTTTACAATAAAATTTCAAGGCACATACATAGGGTCCATATACAAGTTTATTATAAAACACCACCCTTTAAACTTCTTTTTTTTTTACAAGCCCTTCTTTAGGACATGAATCATAGCCGAATGCTTCCCTAAGGTTTTCATAAGTATTTTAAGATTCAATTTCAAAATTGCTCAATGCCAACCATCTAGCTCTATTTACCAAAAGACTCTCATAACTAAAATCCATAAGCAAGTCATCCAATTCCACCATTTCAATAAGTATTTTATACCAAATCTAATAACTAAACGTTTTAATAAGATTCATACCAAGACCGAATATTCTTTAACAACCAAAGCATATATTCAATAATATAACAATGTGTTTAACCTCCATGGCTGAATAGATCCTTTCTATTCCATTTAACTACCATATGCTTAAAATATTTAAAACAAGTTCATGAGTTTCTAATTTCATTATTTCAACCATTCAAAGCCTATCTAATTGCTCAAATAGATTTCTAATACAAGAATTAAGCCAACTTACTAACCTTAACACCCACATTCGGCAAGTGACCACACACACACTCTCATAACTGAATTTCCATACTACTAAAACCTCAATACATATATTCCCCATATTCAACTTCAATTTAAGCTCCTAACTTATAAAACATAAGGAATAGAAATCATCTTCTAAGTTTCCTACCTTAACCGAATGCCCATATCACCACAAGGATCAAAATTCACACATGGGCTCAATCAAAAACCTATCCATCAACTAAGATTTCATAAAATCTCAAAGAATTTACCTAAAACTTACCTTAATTAAGCAAATAGAAGACCGAATACCTAGCTTCTTTTCCCCATTTTTTTTTCTTCCTTTAGTTCACGGTAAGAATAACAAAAACATAACCAAAATTTCTTTCTTTCTCTCATTTCCTTATTTTAATCACTAATATCTAATCATATTCCACTGACCAAATTTTAACAAATAAAATAATAATGTAACCAAAACATCAATTGCATGGCCGGCCACTTACAAATAAAAGGGAAATTTTGACATGCAAGTTAAACTTTTTGATAACATGCACAAATCGGCCACTCAAGGATTTAGCCCACTTATTTTTAAATTTCTCATCTAAGTCCTATTTAATAATTCACTTTGAATTTCTAATATTAAAGTAACAATACTTCACACATGCATAATTCACATATCAAGATTTTATAATATGGCATTTCTCAATTTAATAATTTGGTTTTGTGGTCCCGAAACCACTTCCCGACTAGGGTCAAAATAGGGCTGTTACACAATCTAAGCGGACTATTCAGACACTCGAGGATATGTTGAGATGTTGCATCCTTGAGTTTAGTGGCTCATGGGAACGATACTTACCTTTGATTGAATTCGCATACAATAACAGTTTTCAATCAAGTATCAAGATGGCACCTTACGAGGCTTTATACGACCGTAAATTTCGTACACCGTTGTTTTGGACCGAACTCAGTGAGAATAAGATTTACGGAGTTGACTTGATAAAAGATGCCGAGCAGAAAGTAAAAGTGATCCACGATAGTTTAAAAGCAGCGTCAGATCGTCAGAAATTGTACGCGGATTTGAAACGAAAAGATATAGAATATCAAGTTGGAGACAAAGTATTTCTTAAAGTCTCACTGTGGAAAAAAATACTCAGATTCGGCCGTAAAGGCAAATTGAGTCTGAGATTTATCAGACCATATGAAATTTCAGAACGGATTAGACTGGTAGCATATAGATTGATTTTGCCCCCAAGCTGGAAAAGATTCACGATGTTTTCCATGTTTCGATGCTCCAACGATATAGATCCGATCCCTCTCATGTGATTAATCCGTCAGAAATTGAGATTCAATCTGATTTGAGCTATGAGGAAGAACCGGTTCATGTTTTGGCTCACGAGGTGAAACAACTACGAAATAAGAAAATTTTGTTAGTGAAAGTTTTGTGGATCAAACACGGAGTTGAAGAAGTGACTTGGGAGCTAGAAGACTAGATGAAAGAACATTACCCTAATCTATCTGCCGGTAAGATTTTTGGGGACAAAAATCCCTAAGGGGGGAGAATTGTGATAGCCCTAATTTGACCCTAATCGAAAAATTATTTTTGGAACCCCAAAACTGAGTCAAAAATTTTTAAAAATAAAAATAAAAAATATTATTTTCTATGTTTTTATTTTGTGAATTGATATGTGTGAAAATTTGGTATTTTAATTTTGTCATTTGGACGTGAAATTAGCTAAAAAGGACTTGTTTGAGAACTTCGAAAATGCGGTAGGTAAATGTCCAAGGGATTAATTTGTTGAATTACTAAAATGGTGGATTTGCATGTCTATTTTACCTTTTTAAATTAAAGGCACGGCAATGGGGTTGGAATGCAATAATTTTATGCTTTTTATAATAATAGATTATATATTTAAAATGTGTTATATAATAAAAATAAGTTTTAATATATTAAGTGGGGGTGATAAAAACAAGGAAATTCAATGTTTCTCTCCCATTGTCATTGCCGAAAACATGAATGAAAGAAGAAGGAAAATGTCAAGGGCATTCGGCCATCTTAAGGGTTAATTAAGGTAGGATTTTATGTTATTTCTATTAAATTTTATGAAAATTGAGTTAGTAGTCAAGCTCCTATTATAACCCATATGTTGATTTTTTTGAATTGGTGACAAAATGTGCATTCGGTTATAATGGATAAATGCTAAGAGAATGGTGTTTTGATGTTTTGGATAGAAATATTAGAAAGGTGAAAATGAGCTAGCTAAATAGATATATGTGAACTTAATTGATGATGTGAACAAATGTGGAGCTTTTGCTAGTTTTAGAAGTATTCGGTCAAGGTAGTTATGTGGTGAAACTATGTGTTAAATGACAAAGTGATGTGCAATTGTTATTTTGGTAGTGATAATGCCGAAAGTGAATAGATTGTTAAGGAATTTTGGTTTAAATGTTTAGTGAAGATGATATTTGGCCTATTAGTATGAGTATAATTTATTTAAAGTATAAACTTTATTTGTATACTAAAAATTTATATGCATTCGGCCTTGAGACATTATATAAACATTAGTTGAGGTTTTAATGTCTTAAACAATGACGGTTGTAAGATGAAGTGGAAATTATTAAATTTATATATGTGAGCATTTAGCAATGGGGTGGTTGCCGTATATATATATGTGTGTGTGTGTGTGTATTTAATTGAAGTATTGATTGGGCTGCTTATAGTATTGGATCTTAGGTGATCAATAGCCGAATGGTTAGTTTAAATTTGTATGGAATAATTAGTAAAGGAAGTAAATACCTTTAACTCAAAATAGGATGTTAAAGGGAAAAAGGCAGGGTCATAATAACAAGGTTCGTGATATGATATTTGAATGTGTCAATAGGAACCGAATAGCTTAAGTTTAATGAAAGCATAAGGTGGATAAAAATCAAATTTTTTCCGTGTGATTCTTGTGATATGAAACTATTAATATTGTGGGATATAAATGAACTAGCAAGGTAATTAAAGTAGTCAATTTGTTTATTCTAGCTCAAGAACCCAAATGAGGGGAATCAAGCAAGGGAAAAACAAAGGGTATCGAGTAGCCGATTAGAACCGTTTCATCCAACACAAGGTAAGTGCATAAGCAATTATGAGCTTAGTTATTTTATACATAAATGGTGCGTACATATCATGAAAGAATTATTGTTGAAATTTTATATTTATATATATTTGCTTGCTTGATAGACTTATGGTAGTATATTCGAATTGAATTAAGTGAGTTGATTGGTTTTAATGAAATTGAATGGCACTATGTGTGCGGATTGAATGGCACTTTGTGTGCGGATTTGAATGGCACTATGTGTGCGGTTACGAACGGCACTGTGTGTGCGGATATGAATGGCACTATGTGTGCAGATATGAATGGCACTATGCGTGCGGATTGAACGGCACTGTGTGCGGATTGAATGGCACTATGTGTGCGGATATGAATGGCACTATGTGTGCAGATTTGAACGGCACTATGTGTGCGGTTATGAATGGCACTATGTGTGCGGATATGAATGGCACTATGAGTGCGGATATGAACGACACTATGAGTGCGGAATTGAACAAACCATGTGTGCTAATTTCTTGACTGAGCACTATGAGTGTACAAAATCAGTTGTAGATACAATATATGCATGAATTGAATGAAGAAATAGAGTTGTTGAATGAAATAAGAAATTGGATTGGAGAATTGTAAATGTGTGAATCTATTATTTAGTCGTCTTTAAATACTTTGAGGAAAGATTTATGATAATTGGTATTATGTTATAAATTGAATGGTGTAACATGATTGCAGTTAGCTAAAAAATCTAACGATATATGACATGGATGGGTTCGGTTGTGTTATTTGAGTTTGCAAAAGAATGTTATAATGAGTAGTTGTCTATCAAAGAGAGAAAGAGCCAAATGTCTCTTGAAATGTTAATTGTAATGTCTATTTCATTAATATTTATTGCATCATATCAAGCAAATTGTTTGTATTTTATTGCTTATAACTTACTGAGTTGAAAAACTCATTTGGTGTGTTTTAATTGTCTCTTATTAGATTTCTTTTGATCCGTTGTAAGCTCGGGACCGTCATCAAAGTCATCACACCTGTCAGCAACGTTTTGGTACCTCGTTTTGGTAGTCTTGAGAATGATATTTTGGCATGTATAGACTTTATTTTTGGGATGTTGATGATGTAATGTTTCCTTTCGTATAAATGGCCATGTGAATATAGCCTAAGTGTTAAAATTTCAAATGTGGTTATGTATGTTTTATATATCAACTTTCTGTTTAAGTGAATCGTTACTAAATAGATTGAATACTTAAGTTACATTTAGAAGATGGGATCATGAGATGTATTTGCTATGATGTGAATAAGCTAGGTATAAATGGTCATGCATTCGGCTATTGAGGTAAATTACCAAATGAATAGTGAATTATTTTATGATACTTAAATGTGTGTAAGACATGATGAAGTAGTGTTCGTAATTGATAAATTAACAGCATGAGAATTCGGTTTGTTTAGTTGTAAGTATTAATAAGTTGATTATTTTGCATTATGTTTTGTTTAATAGTTCACACATGAATTGTTTTCAGTAATACTCCATAACCCTTCCGGCGACAGATACGGGTTAGGGGTGTTATAGTTCACCCAACTCTATCCAACATAGAGGAGTGCGACACTTACGTCCATATAGAGCTTCGTAAGGTGCCATCTGAATGCTAAACTGGAAGCTGTTATTATAGGCGAACTCCGCTAGTGGTAGATAATCCTCCCAAATACCTCGAAAATTGATAACACAACTCTATAACATATCCTCCAGTATCTGAATCACCCTCCTAGATTGGCCATCGGTCTGAGGATGGAATGCAGTACTGAAGTCCAACCTTGAACCTAGAGCCTCGCGTAACTTTTTCTAGAATCGAGACGTGAAGCAAGAATCCCTATTAGAAATAATCGAGTCAGGTACCCCATGCAATCTTACTATCTCAGAAATGTATAACTTTTCCAGCTTCTACAGAGAATAATCAGTTCGAGCTGAAATAAAGTGGGTAGACTTGGCCAATCGATCCATGATGACCCAAACAAAATTTTTCTTAGTAGGTGTCAAGGGCAACCCACTAACGAAGTCCATCGTTACTCGTTCCCATTTCCATAGGAGAATTTTAACCGGCTACAGCAACCCTAAAGGTAACTGATGCTCAACTTTAAGTAGCTGACATGTCAGACAATGAGCAACGAAATCAGTAAACTGATGCTTCAACCTTGGCCACTAGTACAACTCATGGAGATCTTGATGCATCTTATTCCCACCGGGATGCATAGCGTAAGAGCTACTATACACCTCCTTCAGTATAAACTATCTCAAATCCACATCATTCGATACACATATCCGACCACAAAAACTGTAACAGCCCAGTTTTAGCTAATTTAGAACAGTGGTTTTGGAACCACAAATTTGATGTTGGAAAATTATTTTAATATTATTTTTAGTGTTTACAGTATGTTATTACGTATGTGTGAAAATTTCGTGATTTAATTTTATCGATTGGATGATTAATTTTGATAAAAGGACTAAATCGTGTAAAATGCGAAAGTTGCATTATACATGTTAAATGTGTTTATTTGCTATGATTAAAAGGTGGAAACCTTATTATGAAATTAGACCATTGATAGTGGAAATTGACTTGTATAGCCATCCATTATGTGTTAATAAATGATATTAAATAAGGTTATTATGGTTATTAGCTAAATAAGTCATAATTAAATAAAACTAAAGCCAAAATTCTATCATCTTTTATGCTTCATCACAAAAAAAAAAAAAAAAAACCATAAAGAAAAGAAAGGGTTTATGAACTTTGAGCACTCGACACTTGTAAAGCTTGATTGAGGTACGATTTTAGCTCAGTTTTTGATGATTTCTATGTTTTTGTAATTGTTGCATCTAGTACTAACTAGCCCAGGAACTATTTTGCAAATTTGTCAAAGATTGAGTGAGATGCCATTGATGAATTTGTCTGTTCTTAAGTGTTGAATGATGAAATATGAAAGCTTGATGATAGTTTTACATGTTTTGTTAAGTGATTTTTGATGAAAATGTAATTTAGGGATTAATTTGTGAAAAGTGTGAAATTTGGGATTAAATGTGTGAAAAGTGATAAATATGGGCTGATAGGGACATCATTAAAATTTGACTAGCATGGGTTTAATTGAAATTGTGTGAATTTGTGATTTTATGTGGAAAGAACTAAATTGCAAGAAATGTGAAACTTTAGGGGCTAATGTGTAAAAATGCCCAATTGTGTGATTTGGACTAAATTGAATGAATAAATGATTTAATTAGATAAATTTTAATTCATATAGATTAAGAAAGAAAGAAGTCAGATTTAGATCGGGGTAAAAATAAGGTTATCGAGTAGTCGACCCTATCCGTCAATTCCAAATACGAGGTAAGTTTGTATGCTAAATAACGTTTTTAAATTGTATTATAAATGTTTATTTATCGTTGAATTAAATAAAATACTGAATGGTTGAGTATGAGTAAGAATCGACAGAGTTACGACGTCCGAAAATCCAGTACAAACCTTAGGAATTGGATAGGATACAAATTTCATGACATTAGGATTACTGAGATGAGATTACGTGTAAGACCATGCCTAGGACATGGGCATGTAACAACCCGAATTTAGGCCTAGTCAGAATAGTGGTTTTAGAACCACAAATCTGAGGTTGAATAAATTATTTCTAATATTATTTTATGTGTTATAGCATGATTATATAAGTGCATGAAAATTTTGGTGAATTGATTTAAGCTATTGTGGGCTTAATTGCGAAAAAGGACCAAATTGCATAAAGAGAAAAAGTTTTGTTTTACTAGAAAATGGTGTTAAATGGCTATGGATCATTAAATTAGAAGTCTTTAATAAGTAAATAGACCTTGAAATTTTAGTGGCTGGACATGCAAGTGTCATCTTTTTCATTATTTTTCTTCTTCCACCAAAATTCTTAGCCAAAATAAGGGTTTTAGAAGCTCAAAAATTCAGCAACTCTTAAATATTTTATTTCGGTTTTCATTTCTTTATTTATTACTTGCTTAAAATGGTTAGACTATGGCTGCGCGGGTTTTATTTAAAATTAATCAATATTTTCAAAATAAAACACACGTAGCAAAAGGATAACTTAACGACAAATAAGACCTTAAAATGAAATAAACTCTAAACTGGTAGTGGATAGGATTTTCACAAATTAAAAACCTGGTTTTCCTTCCAAACTCTTAATAACGGTTTTGCAAACTCACTCTACTTGTATTAACTAAAGAAAGTGTTTCCAATCCATCATCGGTGTGACACACCAGACTTGGCCGTAACGTCTGGGGCGGGTTTGGGGTGTTACATTTAGTGGAATTAGAGCTCGGTTGCAACAATTCGGCTGTGGATGGGGTGTAAAAAGTTAGCTAGAATTAAAATAAAGGCCCAAAAGGTTATTTTGAAAGTCAGTTTTGGAAAATTTTCTTAAGAAAACCCTTTTGGAATTTATTTTCTTCAAGATATACTTATTTTATTTAAAGTTCTACTTTAAAAATAAAGTTTAGTCTTACTAAAATCCAGTTTTCTAAAATCTGGTTTCTGGAATGTGGCACACTGAATCCCCGGCACCAAGTCTGTAAGTATTTCTTTTTCTATACTGTACTGTACTGAAATACTACTATAGATAATACTGAAACCCTACTATGATACTGTAGTTAGGGCAATACTGAAACCGTAGAGATTGAGACAGTAGGGAGAGAAAAAACCTTAGAAAACTAAGACTGTAACTAGGATACGATTCTGCGAAAACGAACTCTGAAACACTACCTGTGCATAAGAATTTTGTAATAAACACTGAAATGCTAAACTAATTTCATAAAATTCGTAATCAGATAATTCGATATGAGTACGAGGGCAGCTCGTGGATAAGGCCGTGGACGTGGCTGAGGTAGTGTACAAGCTGGGTCTACATCATCGAGACATATGCCATCTGAGGAGGCACAAGCACCGCCAGTGACTGAGACTGGATCATATGATCAGGCGGCAGGGGACGCTGCTTTGTCCCAGGCAATGTAAAGGGTTCTAGAAAGGGTTGCTGGAGCAAGTACTTGGACTGTGAATAGGGGATATCTATTTCTGAGCGACTCCGGGCTAACAGAGCAGAGGTTTTCAGGGGCATATCTAGAGTAGCCCCAAATGTGGTTGAGTACTAGTTGGAGGCCACGGAGCAGATCATAGACAATCTGGATTGCTCAGTGGAGTAGAAACTGAAAGGAGCGGTGTCTCTGCTGCGAGACGAGACATATTAGTGGTGGATCACTGTGAGGGATAGTACCCCAGCTGAGCGGGTAACCTGGGAGCTGTTTAAGATGGCCTTCAAAGGGAAGTACGTCGGGGTGAGCTATGTGGGCGCCCGAAGGAAGGAATTTCTGAATCTAACCTAGGGTAACCAGTCTGTTGCTGAGTATGAGGCCACATTTTTAAGGTTGAGCCAGTATGCCAGTGGAATAGTTGTTACTGAGTATGAACGTAGCATTCGATTTGAGGATGGCCTCAGGGATGAGCTTAGGGTGCTAATAGCTCCGCAGAGGGAGTGTGACTTTGATGTATTGGTGGAAAAGGCTACGATAGCTGAGGAGGTGAAACGACTTGAACGGCAGAATTGTGAGAAGGACCAAAATCGATTCAGGAGGGATTCTGGACCCTCGGGTGTTGCAGACAGGAATGTCAAAAGAGCTAGAGTGGATGAACAGGTCTGAGCAGTTCCGGTGAATACAGTTAGACCACAGGCTTGTGGGGACTATGGTAGAGTACATCTGGGAGAGTGCTGGAAGCGTACTGAGGCTTGTTTTCGATGCAGATCCAAGGAGCATAGAGTTAAGGACTGCCCTTAGAGTCCAGCTCATACGCAAGTTACTGAACAGAGGGTTGCTCAACTAGTGCGAGGTGGACCACAACTGTCGAGAGGCTGTGATCAAGGTAGGGGCGGTAACAGAAATTGTCATCGACGTGGAGCACCTTGCAGGGGTGCTGGAAATGCTGAGAGTCGTCAGCCAGCGTTGGTATATGCTGCTCGCCGCCGAGAGGAGGGTGACGTACCTGACGTCATAACTGGTACATTTTTTATCTCTAGCATGCCATACACTGCTTTGATAAATGTTGGTTCTACCCATTCGTATGTTGCATGTGATAAATTTGGGTCGTTGGGCGTGCATTCTAAGGAAACTGTGAGTGGGGTAACTATGATAAGTCCACTAGGTCACTCGGTTAGGGTAGACAAACTCTATAGAAATGTGCCTTTAAAGACTCAAGGTAGGATTTTCTCTGGGGATTTAATGGAGCTACCATTTGGGGAGTTCAATCTTATCTTGGGAATGGACTGGCTTGCTAAGCATAATGCGACTCTGGATTGTGCGGCTAAGCGGATGGTGTTAAGGACTACAGAAGATGAGGAGGTGATGTTTATAGGGGAGCGAAGGGACTACTTGTCCAATGTTGTTTCGGCCTTCAGGGTTGAGAAACTGATTCGCAAGGGTTGCAAGGCATATTTGGCATTTGTGAATTAGACGGAGGCTGAAGGTTTGATTGTAGAGAAGGTTGGAACTGTCAAGGAATTTCAAGATGTCTTTCCTAAAGAGCTTCTTGGATTACCTCCGAATCGTGAAGTCAAATTTGGAATCGACTTGTTGCTTGGAATGGCTCCAGTCTCTATCGCACCTTACAAGATAGCACCAAAGGAGTTAGTGGAATTAAAAGCAGAAATCCAAGAGTTGTTGGACAAAGGTTTTATTAGGCCGAGTGTGTCTCCGTGGGGAGCACCAGTATTGTTCGTAAAGAAGAAGGATGGGACGATGCGTATGTGCATCGATTATCACCAGTTGAATAAACTGGCGATAAAGAATAAGTATTATCTACCAAGGATCGATGATCTATTTGATCAACTTAGAGGAGCTTCGGTATTTTCCAAGATTGATCTTCGATCTAAATATCATCAGTTAAGGGTCAAAGAGGTGGATATTCATAAGACAACATTTAGAACTCGATATGGACATTACGAGTTTCTGGTGATTCCGTTTGAACTGACGAATGCACCTGCAGCTTTCATGGATTTGATGAATCGAGTATTCCAACCTTACTTGGATCAATTCATAGTCATCTTCATCGACGATATTCTGGTGTATTCGGAAACTGAAGAGAAGGAGAATGAGCATCTCCGTATTGTTCTGCAATTATTGAGGGAGAAGCAACTCTATGCAAAATTCAGCAAGTGTGAATTTTGGTTGCGAGAAGTGAAATTTTTAGGTCACATTATTTTTGCTGAGGGGATTAGGGTGGATCCTCAAAAAATTAAGGCTATTCTGAATGGAAATTGCCGAGGTTGGTGTCGAAAATTCAGAGTTTTTTGGGGTTTGGCAGGATACTACAGAAGGTTTGTGGAAGAATTTTCTTTGGTTGCTGCACCATTAACGAAACTTTTGAGGAAAGGAGTAATATTTGTATGGACTGAGAAATAGCAAGAGGCTTTCGATAAGTTGAAGAAGGTATTGACTGAGGCACCAGTATTGATTTAGCCAGAGTCTGGGAAGGATTTCATTGTGTACAGTGATGTGTCACATGTGGGTTTAGGCTATGTACTGATGCAAGAGGGTAAGGTGGTTGCTTATGCTTCTCGACAACTTAAGCCTCACGAAGAAAACTACCCTACGCATGATCTAGAGTTGGCAGCGGTTATTTTTGCGTTTTTAAATCTGAAGGCACTATCTGTATGGAGAAAAGTGTATTATATACACAGACTATAACAGTCTCAAGTATTTGTTGACTCAGAAGGAGTTGAATCTTAGGCAAAGAAGATGGATAGAGTTGCTTAAGGACTACGACTGTTTGATTGAGTATCACCCAGGCAAGGTAAATGTGGTGGCTGATGCACTGAGTCGAAGGGCTATAGCTGAGCTGAAAGTAATGTTTACTCGTTTGAGTCTATACGATGATGGGAGCTTGTTAGCGGAGTTACAAGTGAGACCAACTTGGATTAAGCAGATTAAGGAGAAACAGTTAGAGGATGAGTCACTAATTCCTCGATTTCAGTAAGCTGAGAATGATAAGACTTCTGATTTTGGACTAAATTGTGAAGGAATTCTGTGCTTTCGAGGACAAGTGTGTATTCCAAAGGACTCTGATCTGAGGCAGTCAATTCTGAGAGAGGCTCATGGTGGACCTTGTGCCATGCACCCTGGAGGGAATAAGTTGTATCAAGACTTACGAGAGTTGTACTGGTGGCCTGGACTTAAGCGAGAGGTGGCAGAATTTGTAGGGAAGTGTCTGACATGCTAGCAATTGAAAGTTGAGCATCAACTACCTTCTGAACTTCTACAGCCAGTGAAGATTCCACTTTGGAAGTGGGAGAGGGTAACCATGGATTTTGTGAGTGGACTACCCTTGACGCCCACCAAGAAAGACTCGATTTGGGTAATCGTGGATAGGTTGACTAAGTCTGCTCATTTCATACCTGCCCGAACCGATTATTCACTCCAAAAATTAGCTAAGTTGTATGTGGCGGAGATAGTACGACTTCATGGGGTGCCAGTTTCGATTATTTCTGATCAGGATCCTAGGTTTACATCCCGATTCTGGCTGACATTGCATGAGGCATTGCGTAGGCGATTGGATTTCAACACTGCTTTTCACCCCCAGACAGATGGACAGTCGAAAAGGGTTATTCAGGTTCTGGAGGACATGTTGAGGGGTTGTGATATTGACTTCTGAGATAGTTGGGAGGATTACTTGTCATTAGTGGAGTTTGCTTATAATAACAGCTATCAGGCAAGTATTCAAATGGCTCCATATGAGGCGTTATATGGGCTAAGGTGTCGTATGCCTACTTGTTGGACGGAGTTGGGAGAACGTCAGGTTCTTGGGCCAGAGTTGGTGGCGGATACTGAAGACAAGGTTAGGATGATTAGGGATCGGTTAAAAGAAACATATGATAGGCAAAAATCCTATGCTGATTTAAAGCGTAAGGAAATTGAGTACTCAGTAGGGGATATGGTCTTCTTGAAGGTCTCGCCTTAGAAGAAGATATTAAGGTTTGGCAAGAAGGGCAAGTTGAGTCTGCAGTATATCGGGCCTTATCGAGTTCTTAAGCAGGTAGGTCCGGTAGCTTATCAGCTGGAGTTACCGCTAGAGTTAGACTAAATTAATGACGTTTTTCATGTCTCCATGCTAAGACGGTATCGATCAGATCCTTCTCATGTCGTACCAATGGGAGAGATTGAGGTGAAGACCAACTTGACCTTTGAGGAGGAACCTGTACAAATACTGGATCGAGATGTCAAGGAGTTAAGAAGGAAGTCAGTTCCTTTGGTAAAGGTACTTTAACGCAATCATGGTAGAGAGGAAGCTACTTGGGAGCTAAAAGAGGCAATGCGTCAACAATACCCTCACCTATTTGAATTAGGTAAATTTCGAGGCCAAAATTTCTTTAAGGGGGTAAAGTTGTAACGCCCTAATTTTTGGGATTTTTGAGATTTTTGCGATTTTGGTGTTAACTTAAAATTTTGTTGTCTGGTTATGATAATTTATGCTTTGGGTAGGTTAGTGGGCCTTTAGAAGACCCAAGCCTAAGTTAAAACCCGGTAGAATTTTAAAATTTTAGACTTAAAGAGAAGGGGTCTTAAGTAAGTGGGCTTTTAAGAAAAAGTGGGTAATTTAAGACACAAATGAGCCAGTGGTAAGATGGCAATGTAACGCCACTTAGAGGACAAGGGTGGCGTGTGGAAGCTGTGCAAGGGCTTAGGTTCAAGTCTCTTGGTAAGTAAAATGGTGTTTTATTTTAAAGCATGTGCAAGGCATGTGATGGACTCCAAGTGACACTCAGTTGGGAAGAGTTTGAGGTGCTCATGGGATTGAATCAAAGAGGATAAAGAGGAGAAAATTTAGGGATTTCAAATGGAAGCAAGAGTTGGCCGGCCAAGGGACTTTGGAATTGCATTTTCAACTAGGAGATAGTGCAGCAATTTCGGCATTTTGGTTTTGGGTGTGTGCCGATTACCTTGAGGGTTTCTTTTGGGATTTGTTTTGACCTCTTTTCTTGGTTGCCGAATAGGGTTTATGGGGGTTAGGTTCTTACATTTTTTTCTTTTCTCCTCTCTTATGATCTAAAAGTCGAAAATGACACCCATACTTTCCCCTTGTGCCGGTTTGTCTAAGAGCCAAAACTTTTTTCTTTCTTTTGTTTCTCAAAGCTGAATTCCCTTCTTTTTTCGTCGCCTTTTTCTTCATCATCTTTTCACTGCACCAATTGAAGTAACCATTGCTCAAATCATACAAAAATATGACCATTTCATGCATCAATCAAACCATATCAATCCCAACCATTTCAATACTCTAAACACAACCATTTAAGCTAACTAGCTTGGCATATAAGTACCTAAGCATAACAATTATATCATAGGCATGTATACTTCACTTTCCATCAACCAAATCACCATCTCAAACTCATTCCATTTCACAAACAATAAAACTAGATAACCAAAGCTATTTAAACAACCATTTAGCTATCACTTTAACAATGTCAAACAAGCCAAAACATAAGGCATTATAAACCACCATCATCAACCATACCAAACTCAACTACTAAACCAACTTAGATGGCGAATAACATACCAACTAATTACATCATTTACAAGCCATCTCTCATGGCTATAATTTCAACTTAATAACATATCCAAGATACAATATAGCCTATATATGCCATATACCATATACACAATGCCAAAAGCTACCAATATGTTGCCCGATAGTGTGATTGAGTCACTAACGATCCCCGAATTCGAGCTACCTTTGATTAACTATAAAACAGTGAAAAATAAACATAGCAAGCTTTATAGCTTAGTAAGCGCATATGAAATAAATTTAATACAAGTGATTTTATCCACCAACTCATAGTTTATTCTATTCAACAAACCTTGCAAATGTTCATTCATAAAACTATATACTTTCATCATCATTTTCTCGATCCAATGTTAAAATAGTTCATACACATACCTGTTCCATCTCATACAAACATCACACATGCTCACGTCTTCCATTTACCCACTGAACCATTCGAAATAGAAGTCAGATATGTAACAGCCCACTTTAGACCCTAGTCGGAACGGGTGGTTTCGGGACCACTTAACCGAGTCAAAATATTATTTTAAATGCTTTAATATGTTTTACTATATGATAGATATATGGTGTGAAAGTTTCGTATTGAAATTTTACTGTCAGATCGGTTAATTTGATAAAAAGGATTAAATCGCATAAAGCGATAAATTAGAGTTCTATTTTATAAATGGCTTATTTGAGCATGGCTTTATAAAAGGAGGTACTTGCATGGCAATTATCCCATTTTTAATTGGAGTGGTTGGTAATGGACCATTATGTCCATGTTTTATAATGTTTTATAATTATTTTACAAAGGTTAAAAATGTCATTTGGCTTTATTATATGTTTTAATTAATAAAACATGAAAAAATGGCTTTAATTTTCTTCTCTTCCACTGATTCTTCAAACAAAAATAAGGGTTTAAAGGCTTTGTTTCATTCGGCTACTATTTTGCTAAATTGAGGTATGTTTTGACTTCGGTTTTTAGTGATTTTTACGTTTTTGAGATCGTTGCTTCGTATATTAGTCGACCCGTACCTCAATTTCTAATTTTGATTATGTTTTTGAAAAATGCCATTGATGAATCCTTGATATATTGATAGATTTTGATGAATTATTGTATATTATGTGATAAAATACAAGAATTTTAAAGTAAATTTTGATGAAAATGAGTTTAAGGATTTAATTGCAAAAAGATAGAATTTTTGAGGTTAAATTTGTGATTAATTGAAAGATATGTACTTGTACAAGTCCCTTGAATATTCGGCCAAGGGAAATTTAGGGATTAATTGTGTAATTTGCTATTTTGTGTTAAAAGGGCTAAATTGCAAAGTGTTGAAAGTATAGGGGCTAAATTGCAAATATGTCAAAATATATGTTTTTGGATTGAATTGAATATGTGAGTTAGTAAATAGCTGAATTGATTTAATTTAGATAAAGACGATCGAATCCCGGAACTTGATCGGGGAAAACGGAAAATAGACGAATAAATACGAGATTTTGAGGTAAGTTCGTATAATGAAATTTAATGTGTTTATGTTTATAATTGTTGTTAATGGAATATATGACATATTAGTTGATTGAATAGCCTATTTGGATGTATACATATGAAATTGAAATGAAATTTTTACAAGTGAGAAATAAATACCGAGCCCCGTTAGAACTATAGAAGTCGATAGGATACAAGTGACATGTCACTAGGGCTACAGGGTGGTTCGAGCTCCTGCATTTGTTGCGGACTCACCACGTGCTCATGAGCTACAGGTTTATCCTTTGGGATTACATGTTCAGCCTACGGGCTTACCGATTATCCTTCGGGATTATATGTTCAGCCTCCGGGCTTACCGTACAGGCTCGAAAGAGCATATATGACGCATTGACGGATTACAGGTTATATGTATATACACTGTGTGTGTATCACCCGAGTATCTTTCGATGTTCTTATAGGTTCAACGGGCAATTACCGATACATGTTACATGAAGATTGAATGATATATGTATTACATGTAATATGAGACATGAGAATTACATGGATTATATGGTATAAGTTATATGAAATACATGTACAAGTATTTGAGCAATGATATGATACATGAATGTTGTGGTTGGTACATGAATGAATTTATATGTTACATGAACTAACAAGTGTATACTTGTGAAATAGGCAACTTGAGTATATGAATTGAATTGGCATTGTTGTTGTAATTATCGCATTGATTCGGTAAGGTTTAATTTCTATATTATACGGACTGACTAAGCTTTAGAAGCTTACTCTGTTCATTTCTTTCACTGTCTTATAGATTCGGAAGCTAGCTCGATAATCGGACGAGTCAGAGATCGCCATCACACTATCTATCAAACTTTGGTACTTTTAAACCTTTTGCAAATGAAATGGTCATGGCATGTATAGGCTAGTACTTTTGTGAACTTGATATGTTTTGGTAAATGATCAAGCTATGAAATGTGGCTTGGGTCATATGTGTTTATAATCATGTATTAGAGTTGTTCTTTGGCTATATGTGTTTATGGAAAGATATGTGGTTTTGATGAGAATATAAGCTCACATAATTGATATGTATATATGTGTGGATGAGTGCATGGAAATGGTCATTTAGGCCTTTGAGTTGGTGTGCTTGATTTGTGAATAAATTGAGATGATTTTGGGCCCATTTTGTGCTTGAAATTGGTATGTTTTAGGTTGGTAGAATGGCATGAAATGTTGTTGGTTCATGGCTAGTAGAAATGACCCATATTGGGTGGCAAATTTGGCTTAAATCGAGCCTATAACGTGCCACACGGCCAGGGAACACTGGCGTGCGCTTCGACCGTGTGTCCCCTGCACCTTAATGTTTTGGTCAGTTTTGGTACACGGCCTAGACACACGGGCGTGTCTGGTAATTTGAAGCCGTGTGAAATTTGGCAGTATAGTCACACAGTCTGCTCTGTTTTGTACACGGGCGTCTCTGGCAGCCGTGTGATGTTTGATAGTTTCGACCACGGGGTAAGGGCACAGGCGTGCCTAGGCTGTGGGCGACATACGGCCTAACCCTATGGGCGTGTTGGACAGCCGTGTGGGATAATTCAGATTCGACCATGGGCTGAAAGGTTTGGGCGTGTCTGGAGGGACACGACCGTGTGTGAAGAACACGGGCAAGGGACACGGCCGTGTGTCCCTAACTTTGAAAATTTTGCAAATTATCTCCTATATTTTAGCATGTTTCCAATTAGACTTCCAATAGTTATATGCATCCTTTTATGATCAATTGAAGCATGCTCTAATGACAGATGATACGTGATGGTTCTTAATTAAAATGTTTTAAATTTTACTGTTCCGATAAATGTTACAAGTCTGGTAATGCCCCTTACCTACTCCGGCGATGGTTACGAGATAGGGGTGTTACAAGATACACAGAGGTCTCACACGATAAGCACCTATAGCATGGTCCGAAACCAAATCAAGGTAACTTATCCATACTTCTGATATCATGGCTCGTAGCCAAAATCAGCCGATATGCATGGCCTAAAGCCAAGCCAGTTTATCTCGCACCCTTAGTGCTATATCATGGCCCGTAGCCAATCCAAGTATTCCTAATGACGTGTCATTAGCATCCTAGACTATTCTTAAGGTTCAACCGAGCTTTCAACTGTCGAATCATCGTTGACTCACTTTTGAGCTTATCCTTAACCACATAATTACAATTCATGCCATATTAAAGCATATCATATACATTTGTAATGAATTTATAACATACAAACTTACGTCGGACGTTAAGATGGCGAATTGAGTCAACTATTTTGTAACCTTATTCTTTCCCTGATCTAAGTCTGTGTTTCTCCTTTCTTGATCTAAATATATTAAAATTTGACTAATTTAATCATCTATGTATTCAATTTAATCCAAAAATACACATTTGGGTATTTTACACATTTGCCCCTAAACTTTCACATTTTTCACCATTTAGTCCCTTTTACTCACAATCACAAATGAATGAAATTCACAATGTACCCATGCTAACCGACTGACTATTATGCCCCTAGCAGCCCATATCTTTCATTTATTTCACATTTCAACTGCACAATTTCTCATTTTCACAATTTAATCCCGAATATGAAATTTTACTAAAAATTTCTTTACAAAACAGGGATATTTATCACCAAGCTTTCATATTTCATCATTAAACATGCAAACACTCATGGATTCATCAATGAAAACTTTCAAAATATTAAGCAGTTTTGCAAATTAGTCCCTGGGCTAGCTAGTACTCGATACAACGATCATAGAAACATAAAAATTATCAAAAACCAAATAAAATTCACATGCCTATTGAGCTTTGTAAGTGTCGAATATCAAAAGCTTTCAAACCCTAAGTTTTCTTCTCAATTTTGTTTCTTTAATTAATTAAGTTACTTACATAATTACTATTATAACCTTAGTTTAGAAACACATAAATCATCCATTATAAGGTCATTTATGTCTAGTCCCACTATCCATGGTTTAATTACATCATAAGGACCTCACATTTAATTAATCATAGCAATTTAAGCACTTAAACAAATAGAATGCAACTTTTGCATTTTACGCGATTTGGTTCTTTTTGTCAAATTAAACACACAAATGGTAAAATTAAATCACGAAAATTTCACACCAACATACTCACATGCTGTACACATATAAAATAATATTAAAATAATATTTCAAACTCAGATTTATGGTCTCGAAACCACTGTTCTGATTTAGCCAAAAAGAAAGGCTGTTACAACTCAGATTTATGGTCTCAAAACCACTGTTCCGATTTAGCCGAAAATCTTATCAGTGAATAGGTTCAGGCACTATTTTCTCATAACATCCTCGGGTTCCCACATTGCTTCTTCAACCCCGTGCCAATGCCACAAAACTTTCACTAATACAATTCTCTTAATTCTTAGTTCTTTGATCTCACGGGTTAAATTCGAATCGATTCTTCACTATACGATAAATCTTACTGAATTTCAACCTCTATTGGAGAAATAACGTGTAATGGGTTGGATCTATATCTTTGAAGCATTGATACATGAAAAACATTGTGAATTTTCTCTAACTCACTCGGTAAAGCTAACTGATATGCCACTGGACCTATCCTTTCGATGATCTCATACGGCCCGATGAATCTTGGACTTAATTTGCCTTTACGACCAAATTGAAGTATTTTCTTCCATGGAGATACTTTCAAAAACATTTTGTCACCGATCTGAAACTCAATATCTTTCCGTTTTAAATCTGTGTATGATTTCTGTTGATCTGACGTTGCTTTCAGATGATCACGAATTACTTTTACTTTTTCTTCAGTCTCTCTAATCAAATTGACCTCACAAATCTTATTCTTGCTAAGTTCAGTCCAGTACAATGGTTTTCAACATTTAAGATCGTAGAGAGCCTCGTAAGGTGCCATTTCAATACTCGATTGAAATTTGTTATTATACGTAAATTCAATCAACGACATTCCCACGTACTTTCAAACTCAAGAATGTAACATCGCAACATATCCTCGAGTATCTGAATAATTTGCTAGGATTGACCATCCGTTTGCAGGTGAAATGCGGTACTAAAATGTAGCTTTGTACCCAGCGCATCTTGCAATTCCTTCCAAAACCATGATGTGAACCTCTGATCCCCATCCAAAATAATAGAAATAGGTACCCGTTACAATCTCACAATCTCAGAGATATATAACTCAGCTAACATATGAAGCGAGAAATCCGTTCTTACTAGAATGAAATGAGTTGTTTTTATCAATCTATCAACTATAATCCGGATCACATCTTTCTTTCTCAGAGATAGGGGCAATCTCGACACAAAATCCATAGTCACTCTATCCCATTTCCACTCAGGAATCATAATCGGCTGCAGTAAACCAGATGGTACCTGATGCTCAGCTTTAACTTGCTGACAAATCAAACATTTAGAAATGAACTCTGAGATGTTACGTTTCATACCAGGCCTCTAATAGAGCTATTTCAAGTCATTATACATTTTCGTACTTCCTAGGTGAACAGACAAACAACTACTGTGTGCTTCGTTCAAAATCATCTGACTCAATTCTGAATTTCTTGGAACACATATTCAATCTCCAAATCTCAACAATCATTCGCATCAACTTGAAATCCTGAATTAGGGTTCGAATCACACTGAGCTCATTTTGCTATTATTTCATTATCAACTTTCTGAACTTCACAAATCTGTTGTAAAAACAATGGTCTTAGTTTCAACTCTTCTACAATTGCACCTTCGTCAAATAGAGCTAACTGAGCATTCATCGCACATAAAGTAAATAGGGACTTTCGACTCAAAGCATCAGCAACAACATTAGCCTTCCCCGGATGATAGTTAATTACTAACTCATAGTCTTTTAACAATTCTAACCATCTTCGTTGTCGTAAATTCAAATCTTTTTGAGTCATCAGATATTTCAAGCTCTTGTGATCGATATAAATGTGGCATTTCTCACCAAACAGATAATGATGCCATATTTTCAATGCAAACACAATCACAGCTAATTCAAGATCACGTATGGGATAATTCTTGCACACTTTATCAACCAAAACACACTTGCCTAAGGGGTTCGATACTCTAATCACAAATTCAGTAGACTCTATAGGCAAAGTCTTACTGGATACTAAGTTCACACATATATAAGAATGAGTTGATCCTGGACGATCAATGCAATCACAATAGTATCATAGAGAGTGAAAATACCAGTAATGACATCCAGAGATGACGCTTCTTCGAGAGTGCGAATAGTGTAGGCTCTAGCACATGCTTTTGCCTCAAACCTCACAGTAGAGTCTTTAGTTGCTCCCTAACTACCACCCATATTTCCTATGTTTCTAGGTGGTCTACTCTGGTTGCAATGTTACTCGGCCTCGTGTTCTAAACATTATCTTTTTCTACCACCTCTGGGCAATCTCGCATAAAATGATCTAACGATCGACATTTGTAACAAGCTTTATTACTCTTATTCCAACATTCACCAAAATGTCATCTCCAACACTACTGACATTAAGGTTGATTATCTCTCACACTACCAACACTCGATACTGAGGTAGCATGGGCTTTAGAACCTGAGTATTGTTTAGCACGATCCCTGTTTAGATATCCAATTGAAGTATTCAGGCAAGTATTAGAATCTTTGGATTTCTTTGATGAAGATTGATATGGCTTACTCTTCGATCTTTTTCTGGTGTCTCTAGCCTCTGAATCTGGTTTCCTTTTTTCTTTGCTAAGATCTTCAGCTTTACAAGCCCTTTCAACTAAAAAAACAATTTCTTTCAGCTCTAGAACTCCAACTAAAAGTTTTATATCTTCATTCAACCCATCAATAAACCGCTTACACATAATCTCTTTGGTGGAAACATACTCTCGGTCGTATTTACTCAATCGTACAAATTCTCTTTCGTATTCAGTTATAGTCATTTAACCCTATTTCAATTCTAGAAACTCTTTATGCTTTTAATCAAGAAATCTCTAACTTATGTATTTCTTCCTAAATTTGGATTGAAAGAACTCCCAGGTGACCCATTCTCTCAGAACCACAAATATCAACGTTTTCCACCATTGATGCGTCGTATCTCTTAGAAGTGAAACATCACGTTTAATACATTCATTAGGAGTACAAGACAATTCATCAAATACTCAGATAGTATTCTCAAGCCAGAACTCAGCTCTCTCAGCATCATCATTAGTAGTAGCCCGAAACTCTTCAGCCCTATATTTACGAATCTTATCGATCGGTGGCTTGTTCATTCTTATCGGGTCTACAACTTGTGGCATAACAAAGACTTGGGAAGAATTAGGCAGGGTTGGAGGTTGTTGAGCAGCCCAATTCGTTCGAACGAACTCCATGAACCACTCGTTCATCATTCGAAAGAAGGCTTGTTTAGCCTCTTTCTTGTGGCTATTTGTTATCGGCCTAGAATCATCAGACGCTGCCCCTTGAGTAGGAGCGGGCGAATTACTTTCCACATCATTAGTTATAGCTCAATCGGGATCCATTTACAATATGAAAACACATTTTAAGCTGTCAGGAATCATCATACTATCACAGTTTATATATATGGCATGTATAGCTAGACTCTCACACGCTAAGTTAGTCCTATAATATACTAAACTGTAGCTCTGATACCAATAAAATGTAATAGCCCTAACCTGTATCCATCACCAGACTAAAGTTAAGAGGCATTACCGAACAATTCACAACATTTAACCATATTCTACAATTCAATAATCAATCTCGCATAATCAAACATCATTCATTCTCAAACATAAAATCCCATATATAGGTCTACGAGACCTTAGACATGGTTTAAAGAGGGTTCGAGACTAAACCGATCTCGTATAAAAATTTTTGAAACTTTAAAATCTTTTTCTAAGTTACAGAGGTCACATGCCTGTGTGAATAAGCCGTGTGCCTCACACAACATTAGACACGCCCATGAC
Source organism: Gossypium stocksii (assembly GCA_020496765.1). Lineage (NCBI taxonomy): Eukaryota > Viridiplantae > Streptophyta > Magnoliopsida > Malvales > Malvaceae > Gossypium > Gossypium stocksii. Next base: position 42,906,377 of record CM035623.1, read on the forward strand.
ACAGGTCATGTGAAAACAGAGCATACATACTGACTTTACCACACGGCCAAAGACATGCCCATGTGCCAGGCCGTGTGAAATTTAGGGGGTATACTGACCTGGTCACATGGCCAGTCAAATGCCCGTGTGTCCAGCCCGTGTGCCTATTCAAAATGGCCTCACACGTCCTTGTTTGGGCCATGTGCTCGGCATGCCAAACTTGTAGGGAATACTGACATGGCCACACGGCCAGTCAATGCCCGTGTGTGAGGCCGTGTGGAGTGCCCACGCTCAATTCGAATTGAACCCTTGAACGACATGGCTGAGACACATGATCGTGTCTTTGCCCGTGTGGACAAAAATAGGCCATTTATAAGGCCAACTTACCACCCAAAAAAGGTCAACCCTACAAGCATAAATCAAGGCACAATTTACACATCATTTCAAGCCAAAATCATACCAAAATATGACCATTTCATGCATTAATCAAACCATATCAATCCCAACCATTTCAAAACTCCAAACACAACCATTTAAGCTAACAAGCTTGGCATATAAGTACCTAAGCATAACAAGTATATCATAGGCATATATATGTCACTTTTCATCAACCAAATTAGCATTCACAAATAATGAAAATACATAACCAAAGCTATTTAAAAAACCATTTAGCTATCATTTTAACTATGTCAAACAAGCCAAAACATAAGGCATTATAAACCATCATTATCAACCATGCCAAACTCAACTACTAAACCAACTTACATGGCTAATAACATACCAGCTAATTACATGATTTACAAGCCATCTCTCATGGCTATAATTTCAACTTAATAACATATCTAAAATACCATATAGCCTATACATGCTATATACCATATACACAATGCCAAAAAGTACCAAAATGTTGCCCGATAGTGTGATTGAGTCACCGACAATCCCTAAATCTGAGCTAGCTTCGATTAACTATAAAATAGTGAAAAATAAACACAGTGAGCTTTATAGCTTAGTAAGCTCGTATGAAATAAATTTAATACAACCACATAAACATAATTTAGTGAATTTATCCACCAACTCATAGTTTATTCCATTCGACAAACCTTGCAAATGTTTATTCATAAAACTATATACTTTCATCATCATTTTCTCGATCCAATGTTAATATAGTTCATACACATACCTATACCATCTCGTACAAACCTCATATATAGTCTCATCTTCCATTAACCCGTTGAACCAGTCAGAATAGAAGTCGGATACATAGAGGTCTCACATGATAAGTACCTATACCATGGTCTGAAACCAAATCAAGGTAACTTATCCATACTTCTAATATCATAGCTCATAGCCAAAATCAGCCGATATGCATGGCCTGAAGCCAAGTCAATTTATCTCACACTCGTAGTGTTATATCATAGCCCGTAGCCAACCCAAGTATTCCTAATGACATGTCACTAGCATCCTAGGCTATTCCTAAGGTTCAACTGAGCTTTCAACTGTCGAATCATAATTGACTCACTTTCGAGCTTAACCGTAACCATATAATCACAATTCATGTCATATTAAAGCATATCAAATACATTTATAATGAATTTACACCATACGAACTTGCCTCGGATGTTAAGACGGCAAATTGAGTCAACTATTCTGTAACCTTATTCTTTCCCAGATCTAAGTCCGTTTTCTCCTTTCTTGACTTAAGTATATTCAAAATTGACGAATTTAATCATCTATGTATTCAATACAATCCAAAAATACACATTTGGGCATTTTACACATTTTCCCCTAAACTTTCACATTTTTTACCATTTAGTCCCTTTTACTCAAAATTTCAAATTAATGAAATTCACATTTTAACCACATAATTTATTTCACATTTTAACCACATAATTTCTCATTTTCACAATTTAATTCCTAATATGCAATTTCACTAAAAATCACTTTACAAAACATGGATATTTATCAGCAAGCTTTCATATTTCATCTTTAAACATTCAAAAACTCATGGATTCATTAATGGCAACTGTCAATAAATAATTTTACAAATTAGTCCCTGGGCTAGCTAGTACTCAATACAACGATCACAAAAACATAAAAATTATCAAAAATCGAATAAAATTCACATACCTATTGAGCTTTGTAAGTGCCGAATATCAAAGCTTTCAAACCCTAAGTTTTCTTCTCAATTTCGATTGTAAATGGATGATAAAAAGATGATGCACATTTTGTTTCTTTAATTTATTAAGTTATTTACTTAATTACTATTATAACCTTAGTTTATAAACACATAAATCATCCATTATAAGGTCACTTATGTCCAATCCCACTATCCATGGTCTAACTACATCATAAGGACCTCACATTTAATTAATCATAGCAATTTAAGCACTTAAACAAATAGAATGCAACTTTTGCATTTTACCCGATTTGGTCTTTTTTGTCAAATTAAGCACACAAATGATAAAATGAATTCATGAAAATTTCACACCAACATACTTACATGCTATACACATATAAAATAATATTAAAATAATTTTCTGAACTCATATTTGTGGTTGCAAAACCACGACTCTGATTTAGCAAAAAACAGGTTGTCACAATGAGAAAGCAATACCCGAACCTATTCACTGGTAAGATTTTTGGGGACGATAATCCCCAAGGGGGAGAGTTATAACAACCCAGTTATAGCTAATTCAGAATAGTGGTTTTGGAACCACAAATCTGATGACGAAAAATTATTTTCATATTATTTTCGATGTTTACAGCATGTTATTACGTATGTGTGAAAATTTTTTTATTTAATTTTATCGATTGGATGGTTAATTTTGATTAAAGGACTAAATCACATAAAATGCAAAAGTTGGAAATCCTTATTACGAAATTAGACCATTGATAGTGGAAATTAACATGTATAACCATCCATTATGTGTTAATAAATGATATTAAATAAGTTTATTATGGTTATTAGCTAAATAAGTGATAATTAAATAAAACTAAAGCCAAAATGCTATCATCTTTTATGCTTCATCACCGAAAAACATAAAGAAAAAGAAAGGGTTTATGAACTTTGAGCATTCGACACTTGTAAAGCTTGATTGAGGTACGGTTTTAGCTTATTTTTTGATGATTTCTATGTTTTTGTAATCGTTGCATCTAGTACTAGCTAGCCCAGGGACTATTTTGCAAAATTTTCAAAGATTGAGTGAGATGCCATTGATGAATTTGTGTGTTCTTAAGTGTTTAATGATGAAATATGAAATCTAGATGATAGTTTTATATGGTTTGTTAAGTGATTTTTTATGAAAATGCAATTTAAGGATTAATTTGTGAAAAGTATGAAATTTGCAGTTAAATGTGTGAAAAAGTGATAAATATGGGTGGCTAGGGGCATCATTAAATTCGGCTAGCATGGTTTAATTGAAATTGTGTGAATTTGTGATTTTATGTGAAAAGGACTAAAGTGCAAGCAATGTGAAACTTTAGGGGCTAATGTGTAAAAATGCCCAATTGTGTGATTTGGACTAAATTGAATGAATAAATGATTTAATTAGGTAAATTTGAATTCATATAGATCAAGAAAGAAAGAATTCAGATTTAGATCGGTAAGTTCTTATGCTAAATAACATTCTTAAATTGTATTATAAATGTTTATTTATTGTTGAATTGAATAAAATGTTGAATGGTTGAGTATGAGCAAGAATCGACAACGTCTGAAAGTCTTGTACGAACCTTAAGAATAGTATAGGATACAAATGTCATGACATTAGGATTATTGAGATGATATTATGTGTAAGACCATGTCTAGGACATGGCACCAATTCGAGATTTGTGTAAGACCGTAGCTGGGCTATTAGCATCGATATGTGATAACATGTAAGACCATATCTGGGATATGGCATTTTCTGAGTTATACGAGATTTTTGAGTATTCGTAACGATTTTGAATGGTTCAACGAGCATGGTTATGACAAGAATGAAAGTACAATCGAATTAAGTGGTTGAGGTACGTATGAAATTTATGTGAATATTGAATGGGAGAAATTTCATGAATTGATACTTGATCATGTGTAACATGGGAAAGGTTTGAGCATTTACATGTGAATTGCTATTTATAATGCTTAATGGTTGAATGATACTTATTTGAGTTGTTAAGTTTATTTACATACGAGCTTACTAAGCTTTTAAGTTTACTATGTTTATTTTTCCCTATTTTGTAGAGAATAGAAGCTACCTCAGATTCAGGAATCGTCAGGAAACGTCATCATACTACCGAACATCTATTTGGTACCTTTTTAAGTTGTATTTATGGTATATGGCATGTATAGGCTATGGTTATTTTGATATAGTTGTTGGATGTATATTTGGCCATTTTGTAAAGTTTGTTAATGGCTTATATTTTAATGTTAATATTACTTTATGATATGGCATGTTTTGGTATGGTATGATGGTGAATTTTAGCCTTAAGTTTGACTTGTAATGTTATAAGGTTTTATGCATAAAAAGCCAAGTGATTTGGCTTATCATGTTATGGTTAATTATGGTTTAAGTTGTTCAAATGGTTATTAGGTATGAGATGTGTATTTGCTTGTGAAATGCATATTTGAATTAGGTTAAGTTGATGGATATGGTATATTGATTTGGTATGTTTTGGTTAAGCAAATGGCATTGAAATGTGTATTGAAATGGTTGAGATTGATATAGTATGAAATGTGCATGAAATGGTAATATTTGACTTCCCCATTGAGTATGTATTTGATGCAATTTGAGCTTGTGTAGGTTTTGGCCTTTTGGGTGAGAAATGTGGCCTCTAACTAGCCTATTTTCGTCCACATCACTGAGCACACATGCGTGTGGCTCGACCGTGTGTGACACATGGCATTGGTACATGGATGTGTGTCCCTTTAAGCTGAATTAATATTCAAGTCAGTGAGTTACACAGCTTAGACACACGGGCGTGTGGTTGGCCGCGTGACCCAAGTCAGTATGTTTGCCCTATTTTCACACGGCCTATGACATGGGCGTGTCTGTAGTTGTGTGATGCACACAGCCTATTCACACGGGCGTGTGGCCCTTGTAGGTTGAAACAATTTCTAGGTTTCTAAAATTTCTATATGTGATCAGTTTAATCTCAAACCTTCTCTAAAGCATGTTTAAGGTTTTGTAGACCTTTATAAGGGACAATGTGAATATGTTTGAATTATATTTGTTAATGTTTGATTATTGAATGTAAAATGTTTGCTTAATGATGTGATTTGGTCGATAATACCTCGTAACCCTATTCCGGTGACGGATACTGGTTAGGGTTGTTACAGAAATGGAGTACCCCATCACTATTCAGTCCAAAATCTAAAGTGCTGCATCTCTTAATCTGACAGAACCAAAGACTCAAGGATTTATCCCCTAACTGTTTATTTCGAATCTGCTCAATCCAAGTTGGCTTAACTTGTAACTCAGCCAACAAACTCCTATCATCAAATAGACTAAGTCGAGCGAACATCGCTCTCAAATCTGTCATCGCCTTATGGCTTAATGCATCGGCCACAACATTGGCCTTGCCAGGATGATACTTAATGGTATAGTCATAATCTTTAAGCAGCTCAATCCAACGACTCTTCTTAAGATTCAACTCCTTCTGAGTAAGAAGGTACTTGAGGCTCTTATGATTAGTGTAGATGACACACCTCTCACCATACAAATAGTGCCTCCAAATTTTCAATGCAAAAACCACAGTAGCCAATTCGAAATCATGCGTGGGATAGTTCCCCTCATGTGTCTTAAGTTGACAAGACGCATAAGCTACCACTTCTTTATCTTACATCAATACACATCCCAAACCGACGTGTGATGCATCACTATAGACTACGGATTCTTTACCAAGTTCAGGTTACATCAGAACAGGAGCCTGAGTCAGAATAGTCTTGAGCTTCTCAAAGCTTGTTTTTTGTGCATCAGTCCAAACAAATGGAAACCCTTACGCAGAAGCTTAGTCAAGGGTGCTGTAATCAAGGAGAAACCCTTAGCAAACCATTGATAATAGTACGCCAGACCCAGAAAGCCGTGGATTTTAGATACACTCTTGGGCTACTTTTAATCCAATACAGCCTCAATGTTTCGAGGATCGACTCGAATTCCCTCAGTAGAAACTATGTGCACCAGAAAAGTCACTTCACGTAGCCAGAACTCACACCTACTTAGCTTAACATATAGTTTCTTTTCTCGAAGTGTTGAAGAAACACTCTAAGGTGCTTGTCATGCTCATCTTAGTCTTAGAGTATACTAGTATATCGTTGATAAAGACCACGATGAATTGATCTAGATAGGGCTACAACACACTGTTCATCGAATCTATAAACACCACTAGAGCATTTGTCAATCCAATAGGCATCACTAGGAACTCGTAGTGTCCATAACGAGTCCTAAATGCCGTCTTATGTACATTAACTTCTTTAACCCTCAACTGATGATACCCAAAACGAATAACTGCCTTTAAGAATGAAGATCTATCTTTGAGAACATAGAAGCCCCTCGAAACTGATCGAATAAGTCATTGATCCTCGAAAGTGGATACTTATTCCTATTCGTTAGCTTGTTCAATTGCTAGTAATCTACACACATGCTCATGGTCCTATCCTTTTTCTTAACGAACAAAACAAGTGCTCCCCATAGAGACACACTGGGACGAATGAAACCACGATCCAACAATTCTTAACTTTGAGCCTTAAGATTTGTGAGCTCCTTTGGCACCATACAGTAGAGAGTAATAGACACCAGAGTTGTACCAGGAAGAAGTTCAATCCAAAACTCCAATTCTCGATTCAGAGGTAATCCCTGTAGCTCCTCGAGAAAGACATCTGAAAAATCCCTCACCATTCTAATATCCCCAATTGCAAAGTCCCTAGAAGCTAAAACACTGACGTAGGCTAAAGATGCCTCATATCCTTTTCGAACCAGCTTCTTAGCCATAAGTGCGGAGATTACATTAACCAGATAATTTTGACATTCTCCAATCATAACTACCTCATTGTCCTCCTCAGTTCTCAAGACAACCCTCTAGTCGCACAGTCCAAACTTACTCGATGCTTAACCAACCAATCCATTCCCAATATCAGATTGAACTCCCCAAATGAAAGCTCCATTAAATCAGCCAGAAAAACAGTACCTTGAACCTCTAATGGGACATCTCTATACAGTTTACTAACCCAAACATATTGCCCCAACAGACTTAATACTATGACTTCACTAGAAGTACTCTCAACCAATAACCCCAGATTTTCAAAAACAGATCAGGCAATATATGAATGAGTGGATCCTATTTCTAGCAATGCAGTGTATGGTACATCAAAGATGATGAACGTACCAGTGATGACGGCAGGAGCATCTTCATCTTCTTGCCGACGTACGGTATAAACCAAAGCAAGCAGCCTTGCCTCTATCTATCCAGTACCTTTGCCCGGTGCTCTCTATCCTCAGCCCATACCTTTACCACCCCTACCCTGACCACGGACCCTAGGTGGCTGCTGAATCGGCTGTACAGTACTAGAACTCGAAGCTTACACCTGATCAGCCCTCAACAAACACTCTCGAATGCGATGCTCTAAAGACTCACATCTCAAGCATGCCCCAGTCCTCCTCCAGCAGTCGCCAGGATGGCGTCTACCATAGTCCCCACAGGGTTGTAACCCTTTAGAACCAACAAAGGGCCTAGCTCTAACCAGCCCATCAAATCTTGCCTTTTTTTTAAGCCTCTATACAGAACTTGAGTGCTCTGAATCCCTCTTGTTCTTTCCTCTCTCACAGTCCCTATTTTGGAACTCAACGTGCTTGACATCCTTAGTGATCTTCGCCTTCTCAACTAGTACGGAGAATTCACGCTCCCTCTGTAAAGCAATCAGAACTCTCAGATTATCCCTTAGCCCATCCTCGAATCAAACACACCTTTCGTATTCAGACGCCACCATACAACGAGCATAGCGACTCCGTCTCAGAAACTCGGCCCTATACTCGACTACAAGTCGGTCACTTTACGTGAGGTTTAGGAACTCACGCCTACGAGTATCCACATAGCTCACTCCCGCATATTTTTTCTGGAAGGTCTTAAAGAACTCCCAAGTCAGACGTTCGAGTTGAGTGCCCTCCTTAACTATCAACCAACATTGGTAGGCCTCATCGCGAAGCAAAGAGATTGCACCCTTTAATTTCTACTCAGGGGTATAGTCCAAATCATCCATTATCCTTTCAATAGCCTCCATCTAGTACTCAGCCACATTAGGGGCAACTCCAATGATACCCATAAATAGTTTAGCTCTATTGGACCAAAGTCGTTCTGTAACCAACCATCAGCCCCCAGATCCAGTATTTGGCCCAACGATCCTCTCTGATATCCTTAGCACGACCTGGGATAGTGCGTCGTCCCTAGCCATGCAATCTTGAGACCCATCTTAGCAGCAGGTGACATCGATGTCTCACTAGTATCCAGATTCGGCATACTACCCAAAGATGAGGCTCAGCTCGATCCCCTCTACAGCCTCTACCACAGCCTCAAGTACCACGTCCACAGATACCTCATGCGCTCATTGTAATTTCAAAATTTATCTACATTAACAATTTTATGAATCAATTATAGTTTGGGTATTTATTAACAGATATTTTATGTAAAGTAGTATCAGAAGTGCAGAGTTTGTTTTCATAAATCTTAGTCTCTATCAATTTCACGGCAGTTTCAATGTACACCAACTAAAGTGTTTTCAAAATGGTCTATCCACAATGCTTTTAGAATTTTCTATAAAAAATCGAAAATATTTACAGGATCGGCGCCGGACACTCAGTGTACCACATATTCAATCAAATTATTTCAAATCATTTGAAAACCATTTCTGTAAAATAAAAAAATTAGAACACAAAATTCACAGCTGAGTTTTGCAACTTGACCCTGATACCACTAAATATAACACCATAAACCTGGCCTAAACATTATGGCTGAATCTAGTAGTGTCACATGATAGGGATTTGAATCGATGTCGTCAAGTGAAAATCAATCTAGTTAGTTAACCCTTATTGCTTTTATCAGTTTTAAAATTCTTACCCATTAAATCTATTAGAGACAAAAACGGGTTTGAAGTGGAAGCGTATAAAAGCGTTGTATTTAAAAATTGTTTAATTTTGAGAAAACTTTTGCTTTTGGTAAAAGCCATGTTTTTGTTGAGTTTTGTAGTTATAAATCAATAAAAGCCGTTAAAATCCAAACTTAAAGCAAAACAGTCCATAAGTCCAAATTACAAAGATAACCCAACAAATTAAATTAAACCATAAAACCAAAAGTAAGGAAATTTTTAAAGGGTGGTCACCGTCGAGTCCTCCACTGCACCGAACCGTCTATGTTTGGGGATTACCCGTACAGATTAAATAAAAGGGGTGAGTTTCCCACAAAAAAAATAAAAAAAATGTACATAATCAGAATATCAGAATCAACATTACAGTAACAGATGCAGAATTGGACCTTAGCCCATCTCAGATACAAACACATATATACAGTCAAAACATAAATCAGATCTTACCCCCAGCCTTTACACAACATTTCTGACCATCCTTACACACCATGTGGGGTTTAAAACACCCACCCAGCCCTACACACCATACTGTACTTTTAGTTAATAACAAGTGAAGTCTAGGTGGATTCTCCCTTAAGTATTGCTCATATCAATCAGCTTTTCCCTAAAGTTTTCCCCAATTTACTTTTTGTGCACTTTTAGTTAGTTTTAGAATTATTTTCAACCAATCCTCTTTTATTTTTAGGCTAGATAATAGTATTAGTACTTTTGGTTTCCTTGGGTACGATAACTCAGTCTTGCCGCTAAAATATACTACTGTTTGATAGGTGCGCTTGCCTTTAAAATCATGATATTAGTTAGTTTTTGGTGTGATCAGTTTTTATAAATTTTATTACTTAATATCATGGGTATCAACTTTTTGGCGTCGTTACTGGGGAACTAAAATATTAAGAAAACTCGATTTCTATTACTTTAGCCATTACTCTATTTATTTATTTTTAGTTTTTATTTATTTTTATTTTTATTTTTATTATTTCTTTTTATTTTATTCTATTTTTCTTTGCTTTTTCCCTTCTAGGTATTTCTAGTTTATGACTAGAAACAACCCAGCAGGACCATTGCTTTTTGACAAAGATTTAGAAGCGACAGTTCACAGAACTTGCAGAGAGATCAGACGAAGCCTACATTATCCAGAACAAGGACAAGAACAAAGGCCAGAACCTATAGAAGAGATGGAAGCAAACCAAAACATTCTACCACCTCCCGCAATAGTCGCGCCACCAGCAAATCAAGAAGAAGCTCCTCGCACTATGTATGATTATGCTAAGCCTAGTTTGGCTGGTACCCAAACTAGCATTATTAGACCTACTATTGCTGATAATAATTTTGAATTAAAACCTAACACTATTTATATGATACAACAATTGGTGCAGTTTGATGGTTTACAGGATGAAGACCCAAATTCACACATAGCCAATTTTTTGGAACTTTGTGATACCTTTAAAATTAATGGCGTTTCTGATGATGCTATTTGTCTAAGGCTATTTCCATTCTCTTTGAGAAATAAAGCCAAACAGTGGTTAAGCTCTTTACCACGAGGCTCAATCACTACATGGGAACAGATGGCCGAAAAATTTTGACTTAAATATTTTTCTCCAGCTAAAATAGCTAAATTACGAAACGATATCTCTTCTTTTGTGCAAATGGATTTAGAAACACTATACGATGCCTGGGAGAGATAGAAGGATCTTTTGAGAAGATGCCCTCATCATGGCCTACCTTTATGGCTACAAGTTCAAACCTTTCACAATGGTTTGATCCCATCGACGAGACAGATGATTGATGCATCCGCAAGAGCAACGATCAACAATAAAACACCCGAAGCAGCTTATGAATTTATTGAAGAGATGTCACTGAATAACTATCAGTGGCAAGTCATGAGGACAAAGCCTACAAAAGCTACAGGAGTTTATAATATTGATGCTGTCACTATGCTTACTAACCAAGTAGAACTTTTAAATAAAAAGTTTGATAATTTTGTTGGTTCTATGCAAACACAGCCAGTGATGCAGTGCGACGTAACCCCAGGAAATATGTTCAATCCGGACTATTCATCTTATGGACACAGCATGGAAACTGAGCAAGCCAACTATATGGGTAACAATTCTAGACCTCAAGATAACCCTTATAGTAATACTTATAATCTAGGTTGGAGAAATCACCCCAATTTTTCGTGGGGAGGACAAGGAAATCAAAGACAACAGCCTCCTCCGGGATTTCAGCAGCCACCACCACAACAAGAGAAAAAGCCAAATCTTGAAGAAATGTTCACCAAATTTATGGCTGTATCAGAAACCCGTTTCCAAAACACTGAAACGGCACTAAAAAACCAGCAAGCATCAATTCAAGGGCTTGAGAATCAAATCGGTCAACTTGCAAAATTAATTTCAGAGAGACCACAAGGTGGACTACCAAGTAATACTGAGCCAAATCCCAGAGAACATGTCAAAGCAATTACTCTAAGAGATGGGAAAGTACTAGCTAAACTAGAAAAGAAACCTGCTCCAGAATCTTTAGAAGACAAGGCAGCAGAACCCAAGGAAAACACTCCACCAACACTCAAGGAATACAAACCGCCCATTCCATATCCGGAAAAGTTGAAGAAAGACCGTACAGACACCCAATTTGGTAAATTTCTTGAACTTTTTAAACAATTACACATTAACTTACCTTTTTTTGAAGTAATTTCGCAGATGCCGAAGTACGCGAAGTTCCTTAGAGAACTTCTAACAAATAAAAGGAAGTTGGAAGAATTAGCCACAGTGGAACTCAACGAAGAATGCTCAGCTATTCTCCAAAATAAACTCCCAGCAAAACTGAAAGATCTAGGGAGTTTGACTATTCCTTATTTAATTGGTAGTTTACTTATTGATAAAGCCTTAGCTGATTTAGGTGCTAGCATTAATCTCATACCTTACAAAATGTTCAAGCAACTAGGTCTAGGGGAACCAAAGCCCATTAGGATAAGTATTCAACTAGCGAATAGAACTATTAAATATCTTAGGGGAATCATCGAAGATGTGTTAGTAAAGGTAGATAAATTTATATTCCCTGTTGATTTTGTTGTGCTTGATATGGATGAGGATATTGAGGTACCTTTAATTTTGGGACATCCATTCTTAGCCACTGCTAGAGCTGTTATTGATGCAGGGGATGGTAAATTAGTACATAGAGTTGGTAAGGAAGAAGTCATTTTTAAAATCTATGATGCTATGAAATTTTCTAAAGAACAAGATGATTCCTGTTATTTTGTTGATATTATTGATTACTTTGTTCAAGATAATTTTCAGGAACTTTCTATCGCAGACACGTTGGAACTGTGACTTGTTCAAGGTGGGGGGAAAGATGATGCTACCACTAAAATTGAGGAAGTAAGAAAAGAGTTAGATTCTAATGAAATCATCACAAGACACATAACTTATGAAAGTATAAAGATGAATGATGAATTGAGATAGAAACCTTCCATTGATGAACCCCCTAAATTAGAGTTAAAGCAACTACCAGATCATCTAGAATATGCCTTTTTAGGGGAAGATTCAACTTTACCAGTTATTATCGCATCAGATTTGAGCATTATAGAAAAAGAGGAACTACTCCATGTGTTAAGGGAACACAAGCATGTTATAGCTTGGAAAATTTCAGATATTAAGGGAATTGATCCTTCATTCTGCACCCACAAAATTTTAATGGAAGATGAATTTAAACCATCGGTGCAAGCTCAGAGACGATTGAATCCCAACATGAAGGAAGTTGTAAAAGCCGAGGTAATTAAACTTCTAGATGCAGGCATTATTTATCCTATTTCTGACAGTTCTTGGGTAAGTCCTGTGCAGGTTGTTCCTAAAAAAAAGAGGTTTGACCGTGGTGTCTAATGACAAAAAAGAGTCAATACCTACAAGAACAGTCAATGGATGGAGAGTTTACATTGATTATAGAAAGCTGAATGATGCCACTCGAAAAGATCATTTTCCCTTACCTTTTATTGATCAGATGTTGGGAAGATTATCAGGTCACATGTATTATTGTTTCCTAGATGGCCTCTCTGGTTACTCCCAAATCCCGATAGCTCTAGAAGATCAAGAGAAAACAACATTCACATGTCCCTACGGTACGTTTGCTTATCGTAGAATGCCTTTTGGTTTATGTAACGCTCCTGCTACTTTTCAGCGATGCATGCTAGCTATCTTCAATGAATTTGTGGAAGACATCATGGAGGTATTTATGGATGATTTTTCAGTTTTCGGTAATTCTTTCCAACTTTGTCTTAATAATCTAAAACATGTTTTGATAAGATGTGAAGAGACAAATTTAGTGCTAAACTGGGAAAAATGCCACTTTATGGTTCAAGAGGGTATTGTATTAGGACATAAAATTTCTAGTAAAGGGATAGAGGTAGATAAAGCAAAAATTGAAACCACTGAAAAATTACCTCCCCCTAATTCAGTTAAGGCTATAAGAAGCTTTTTAGGACATGCCGGTTTTTATCGCAGGTTTATTAAAGATTTTTCCAAAATAGCTAAGCTTTTAACAAAGCTGCTAGAAAAAGACGTGCTTTTCAACTTTGACCAAGAATGTTTAGAATCTTTTAACACTCTTAAGGAAAAGTTAGTCAATGCCCCGATTATGATTTCACCTGATTGGAATCTACCTTTTGAACTATTATGCGATGTAAGTGATTTTGCAGTAGGTGCAGTTTTAGGACAGCGAAGAGACAAGCACATTCAACCGATCTATTATGCTAGCAGAACTCTGACAGCTGCTCAAGCAAATTATACTACCACAGAAAAAGAATTGCTAGCTGTTATTTTTGCATTTGACAAATTTGGATCTTATTTGATTTTGTCAAAAGTCATTGTTTATATTGACCATTCTGCTCTTCGCTACCTTTTAACTAAAACTGATGCAAAACCTCGACTAATAAGATGGATTCTATTGTTACAGGAATTCGATTTAGAAATAAAGGACAAGAAAAGAGTTGAAAAGTTGGCAGCAGATCACCTTTCAAGATTAGGAAACACGCAACCCAAGTACCTCGATAAAATAAATGACTTGTTTCCTAAAGAACAACTCCTATCCTTAGCAGATGTAGCAGTTCCTTGGTTTGCTGATTTTGCAAATTATTTAGCAGCTAACATCACCCCAAAAGGGTTGACCCATCAGCAAAAGAAGCAATTCTTCGCTGATGTGAAAAACTACTTTTGGGGGGATCCTTTTCTTTTTCGAATTTGTGCAGATCAGGTTATTCGACGATGCTTACTGAAATAGAAGCATACCAAATTTTAAATCACTGCCATTTAAGACCCACAGGAGGACATCACAGCGGAGCTAGAACTGCGCATAAGGTACTCGAATCAGGCTTTTACTGGCCCACACTTTTTAGGGATGCCAACAGGTATGTGACCTCTTGTGATAAATGTCAGTGAACAGGTAATATTTCTCAACATAATGAAATGCCTCAGAGCTATATACTTTCATGCGAAATATTTGATTTATGGGGTATTGATTTCATGGGTCCATTCCCTACTTCATTTGGGAATAATTACATCCTAGTAGCGGTAGATTATATGTCATAATGGTGGAAGCCCAAGCCTTACCTACTAATGATGCTAGAATGATAGTACGATTTTTGAAGAAACTTTTCTCTCGATTTGGAACACCCAGGATAATTATCAGTGATAGGGGTACCCATTTTTACAATGCCCAATTTGAAAAAATTTTAAAAAGGTATGGAGTACACCATAGAACAACTACCCCTTATCATCCACAAACTAGTGGCCAAGTTGAAGTAACAAATAGGGAACTAAAATGCATTTTAAAGAAAACAATAAAAACAAATAGAAAAGATTGGTCAAGAAAGATAAAAAATGCTTTATGGGCTTATAGAACTGCTTGTAAAACACCCATAGACACATCTCCCTATAAACTTGTCTACGGAAAAAGTTGTCATCTGCCATTTGAACTTGAACATAAAGCATTTTGGGCTATTAAATTTTTAAACCTTGATTTCAAGCTTGCAGGTGAGAAAAGATTAATGCAGTTAAATGAACTAGATGAATGTCGTTGCAATGCCTACAAGAGCTCACGACTATATAAGGAAGCCATTAAGCGACGTCATGACAAACGACTGAAACAACCTAAGCAGTTTAAAACAGGTGATCTTGTCTTACTCTACAACTCAAGGCTGAGACTATTTCCTGGAAAACTCAAGTCAAGGTGGTCAGGTCCATTCACTGTTCAAACTGTCTTTCCATACGGCACCGTTGAGGTAACTCACCCCAACTACGGCACGTTCAAGGTAAACGGACATAGGCTTAAACATTATAGAGATGAGAATTTTAAAGATAATAGGGAGGAGCTTCAGCTCCACGAATTCCCTTCGTGATACATCCAAGTAGAGTCAAACTTAGACTCTAAATAAGCGTTTCTCGGGAGGCAACCCGAGCACTAACTTAGCAACTTTTCTTTCTTTAAAATTTTACTATTTTTCATGCATCAACTAACCTTTTTAAATGCAGAAATTTAGGACCACACGGCCTTGCACACGGGCGTGCCTTAGGCCATATGAACATTTCAGGCAGAGACACGGTCGTGCACTTAGGCCGTGTACAAACAGAGTGAAAATTTTTCCAAAACACAGGCTGTCGATAAATCCCCACGGCCGTGTGACATGGCCGTGGCAACCCTTCAACTTACATACAGGCTTGCACAAATCTACATGCCCGAGTCCCCAGACCGTTGCCAACACTGTCAATTTAGACACGGCCGTGTGACTACCTACACGACCGTATGAGTAACGAGGAACCGATCGTAAACGGCCGTGGAACCTATCACACGACCATGTGAAAAGCGAACACGATCACAAACAGCCATGCGAGATATCAACACGGGCGTGTACTTCGAACTAGGTGCACCAAAACCACCAAATTTCGATTCATACGGGCAAAACCCGAGTCACACGGGTGTGTGACATTCCCCTGTGACCCAAAAACTATAAATAGGAAGCCACTATTCATTCTCTTTTTCACTCAAATCTCCTCTCCACAACCACCACAAACGACGCCGCCGACCTTAAAACCACCACCATGCTCACACACAGTCGACACACGCCCGTGTAACCTCACCCCACGACCGTTTGACCTTAACCCACGATCGTGCAACCTCATATTTGGTTCTATTTTCTTATTTTTCTCATTTTATTTATTTCTATTTCATTTTTATTATCTATTTAGTTAAATTTTACTTTATTCTAGATGTTAATTCAAGCAGAGAATTAGTTGCACTAGGGTGAATAATCTAGAAAGTCAGAGAACGTATTAGGATTGCATGCTATTTAAGTGCACAATTGCTTGCCATTTATCTCATGAATTTAGTTTAAATACATACCCATATTGTTTGTTTTTGCTACCACTTAGAATGGATTATATATACTATTTTGGTTAGTCCTTTTTTTTTTTTAGGCACATTGTCATTTTAATCTACACATTTAAGTTTATTATAGTTTACAATTTAACTTCAAGTTTTAGAACTAATAATTCTAACTTTATTTTAGGTAACATGTCATCGCGCGGTAAGAAAGCTGCTGTCCCCGCCTCAAAGAAACAAAAGGGACCAGGTGGTTCTTCCTCGAGACCCACCTCTGAAGTTCGCCACCCGTCCATCCCAATAGTGTTAGAGACATTGACCATTAACCTGAAACGTACCTTTATTGCTACTGTACAAGTTAATGGCTTCATATAAATAAACTTTGTAGATGGTATAAGGTCCTTTGTTTTGGGATTTTAGCTTTCCTGGAAATAACCTAAGTCTTGAATTAAACAACAACATTTTCTAACCTTCTCTGGTTTCACGAGGTTGTATACGACTATCATGCCATTTTTAATCTTTTCTTTACACATCTTGGCATTCTCATATGGAAATAACCTCAACTGCTCTAACTCGTCAAACTGTAACATTCTTATCTCACCAGCTTGCTTAATATCCAAATTTAATTGTTTCAAAACCCAATGAGCTTTATTTTCCAACTCAAGTGGCAAATGACATGCCTTTCAGAAGACTAACCGATAAGGAATCATTCCTAAATGTGTCTTAAAAATTGTTCGGTAAGCCCATAGAGCATCATCAAGCCTCTAAGACCAATCTTTTCTATTAGGTCACACTACCTTCTCAAGGATTCCTCTGATCTCATGGTTTACCCATTCAACTTGCCCATTTGAATGTGGATGATAGGTAGTGACAATTTTTTGTTTCACATGATACTTTTCAAGCAACCACTTAAGTCATTTGTTTACAAAATGTGATCCTTCATCGCTAATTATAGGTTTATGAGTCCCAAATTATGTAAACACATGCTTATGTAGGAATCGCATGACTACCTTAGCTTTATTGGTTGGGTATGCTTTAGCTTCAACCCACTTGGATATGTAGTCAACGGCCACAAGGATATACCTATTACCATAAGAATAAGGAAACGAGCCTAGAAAACTGATGCCCCATACGTTAAAAAATTCTACCTCTAAAATGTTTGTCAATGGCATCTTGTTCCTCTTTGATATGCTTCCAATCCTATGCATCTATTACAAATTTTCACATATGCATACATATCCTTAAACACTATAGGAAAAAATAATCTTGCTTGTAAGATGTTTGCTACAGCGCGGGAACCACCAAAGTGTCCCCCACTTGTAGATGAATGGCAATGGTACAAGAGCTCACCAATTTCACTTCTAGCTACGCACTTCCTGATTATGTTATCTGCATATTGTTTAAACAAAAACAGATCCTCCCAGAAATAATATTGACTATCATGAAGGAATTTATTTTATAACACCCCATACCCGTATCCGACATCAGAATGGGGTACAAGGCATTACCAAACAATAACACATACAACTAGTCATATTCAAATTACAAACTTCCATTCTAATTTAAAAACTTTCTTTTTCTAGACCAAATGTCCCTATTACGGGCCTACGAGGCCCAAAACATACTTTGGTGGTGATCTGGGACCAAACCAAAAAGTTTAAAAAATTTTAGAAAATTTTATGCAAAATAGGGCACAGGCCCGTGTGGTACAAGGACACGCCCGTGTAGGCAGCCATGTAGTCACACATGCCCATGTCCCCAGCCCGTGTGAATTTATTTTTCATTTCGATCCTACAGGGGATTTCACACGACCAAGCACATACCTGTGTGTTAGCCCGAGTGACGTACTCAAATTTTTGCAATTTGCATGCAGGGGACACACGGCCAGACCACACGCCCATGGGGCGGACCGTGTGTCACACACGGCCTAGACACATGCCCGTGTGTCACACACGGCCTAAACACACACCCGTGTGTCTACTTGTGTGGAAAAATATAAGGCTATTTACCAAGCCTTTTGCCAACCTGAAAGATAAACAAACTTATACCAATCTTGCCAATACAGCATAGCATAAATACTTATCCAAACATCCACGACATGACATTCATACATCAAATTCATTCCACATTCACCATGTATACACATCACACCATATTCCACATAATCATGCAAGCTTGCACTTTAATGAATTGCATCACATTGATCAAATATAACATAATCATTATTGGCTCATTTCCAATGACCAAATACAAAATAGCTACCAACAACATTAAGCCAACATTATGACCAAAAGGACTAAGACACATAACCAA
This sequence comes from Gossypium stocksii, assembly GCA_020496765.1. NCBI lineage: Eukaryota > Viridiplantae > Streptophyta > Magnoliopsida > Malvales > Malvaceae > Gossypium > Gossypium stocksii. The sequence continues at coordinate 42,925,137 of CM035623.1, forward strand.
AAGAATAGACCACCTATACATGCCATAATCTAAATGTTAAAATCAAAATACCAAAATGGTTGTTGATAGTGTGGATTGATTCCTATTGATCACCGAGCCTCGAGCTAGCTTGACAAACCTATATGGGGAGGGAAAAGAAAAAAGGTAAGCTACATAGCTTAGTAAGTCTATATGCAAATAATGGGCATCTAAATCTTATATTACACAATTAACATAAATAAATTCATATAACTACATTTGAGAGTGTACATTCATCACTTACTCATTTAGCCTTACCAAATGATTTATCACACACATTAAGCACATAGCACACATATAATTCACTTAAACCTGCACATACATCATCTCAACCCATGGTCATTTTCACTTTCTATCACACTTTATCATGTCATTTCACTACTAGTTGAACCATGCGAAATTCTAAAGGATACATGGAAAGTTGCACGAAGGTGCCACCCTTATTTGTAGCCGAAGCTACCATTGATATGTAGTCAAAGCTACCACTTATCACATTTCACTTAAGAGCTCACTATCGAGCTATTCTCAGGCTTGCTCACACAAGCTAACGGTCAGGAGGAAGCTACCCAGTGCTGCTCACACAAGTTGATAGATATCCGTAACAAATGTAGGATTACCTAGCCACTGGTAGTCGAACTAGACCAGCACCCGAAATCACTTAAACACTTATACACTGGGTTTCTTAGTGACATGTCACTAGTATCCTAGTCGATTCCTCAGGTTTAATCGGGTTTCCTCATTTGTCGATAATTGTCGATATACACTTAGAATAGTTTTCACAATACTACAAACCTTAAAAATAAATAAATATAAATTTATAGCAATGCATTATTCACATATAAACTTACCTCGGTGCAAAATGCTAAACTTTACGATTTAGTCTGATACCTTGCCTTTCCCCCGGTCAAGGTCGATTCCCTGTCTTTCTTGATTTTGAGCTTGAAAATGAATGAAACCCTAGCTATGGTGACCCTTCAAATATCGGGACAAGGAGGAAGAAGATGGACACAATTTTGACTTATTTTCCCTTTTTATTTCTTCAATTATCCAAATGACCAAAATGCCCTTCATTCATAACTTGGATATTTTGTCCCTTCCATGGGAATTTTTGTCCAAAACAAAATAAAATGGTCTAATTACCAAATAAAGACCTCTAATTTAAAAACCCATTTAAACCAAGTACCTTTATGGATTAAAACACACATTTTTCACCTTTTGCAATTTAGTCCAACTTACCAAATTGGACTTCAAATCAATAAAATTTCTCAACCAAAATTTCACATAGACATTGAATCACTAAATAATTATTAAAACTCAACCGGGATAAATATTTTAACCTCAAATTTATGGTTTCAAAACCACTTTTCTGTTTAAGCCCTATTTCAGGCTGTTACATATTCCTTTAGTGGTACACCATTTCTCGAGGAATTATTCCACATGCTAAATAATTCGCATAATCACCAAACCAAGGTATTTCATGAATTTGGTTTACCTCAAAGATATACTCATCTGGAAAATTCTCATTGATAGGAATAAATGAATGAGTTACCTCATTTTGTTCCAACCTCGTCAAATGATTGACTACTTGATTTTCAACACCTTTCTGTCTTGGATTCAAGGTCAAATTCTTGGAGTAAGAGTATCCATCGAATTAGCCTCAGTTTAGCATCTTTCTTTGCGAGTAAGTATTTAATGGTAGCATGATCGAAAAATAGTAACTTTGATACCTATAAGATATGAACGGAACTTGACAAAAGATAAAACTATAGCAAATAGTTCATTTTCAGTTACCTTGTAATTGAGTTAGGCTCTTGTCAAGGTTCTACTTGCATAGTAGATAGGGTGAAATACTTTGTTCCTTTTGTGACCCATCATAGCTCCAGTAGCGAAAGCATTTGTGTCACACATCAACTCAAAAGGTGAGTTCCAATCATATAACACCTTTTACCTGAGTTTGACGCCGTGACAGGGTACGAGGCATTATCGAACTTAAAAATAACCAATCGTACAAAACCGGGCTATAAAATTCACATCCAAGTTTAAAAATTTTCATAATACTCATAACGTCCCTATTACGGGCCTACAAGGCCCAAAACATACTTTGGGAGTGGTCGGGACTAAACCGAGAACGTTGAAAATTTTTTCAATACTTACAAATGTTTTGCCTCAAACAAGGGTCACACGCCCGTGTGGGTAAGCCATGTGGTCACACACGCCCATGCCCCTACCCCGTGTGCTCCATACTAGGCATTCTATTTCTTAAAATTAAGGTGCAGGGGACACACGGCCTATTCACACGCCCATGGGGCTGACCATGTGTCACACATGGCCTAGACACACACCCGTGTATCTACCCTGTGGACAAAAATAAAGCTATCTACCAAGACCCTGAAACACAATCACACTTATACCACTTTCAACAACACATAGCAAGACATGATTTAGCAACCAAACATCCTTAATGAAGACATAACTCAACATTCACATACTTAGCCATTTCAAATCATGCTATTTATCACATTCATGCAAGCCATAAACATATGCTTACCAATATGAAAAACATTAGCCAACTTTTAATGGCCTTATACAAAATGAACATTCATCAAAATAAGCCAACATTATTGGCCAAATCAATTATGACACATAACAAACTGACCAAGTCCCCTATTCATGCCATAACCCAAAATATTAAAAGCCATATATACCCAAAAAGATAGTTTGATAGTGTGAGGCGATCCTCTGACGAATCTTCCAATCCGAGCTAGCTTGGTGACACTATAAAACAAGGGAAAAAAAACGGAGTAAGTTATATAGCTTAGTAAGTTCATATGCAAGAAGTAAGCAACCTTACCACGAATATATATATTTAACTGCATATAATATAACATAAATAAACGTTAACCTATAATTGTCATGTTCAAATCTCGTTGTTCACCAAACTTATCTCAACTTCATCATTTCATCACATACAATACACACAAGGATTTCATACGTACCTATGTCACTTAATTCAATGTTAATGTCATTCTTGTCTTAACTGTGCCCATTGAACCATTTGGAATCGCTAAGGATACACGAAGTCATACATAAATAATACAATGCCATTTCCCAAATACGGTCTTACATGTAATCTTACATCGATGTCAGTAGCCTAGCTATGGTCTTACATGATTTCTCAAATCGATGCCATGTCCCAAACATTCTCTTACACGTAACATCGTACCGATGCCATATCCCAGATATGGTCTTACATGGATTTCATATCAATGCTATTCCCAGATATGGTCTTACACGGATTTCATCTTAATATTCCTAATGTCATGACATTTGTATCCTATACTATTCTTAGGGTTCGTACGAGAATTGCTGCTTAGTAAATCGTCACTGAACATGTCTATAATGTGAAACTTATCCACAACCACAATATACAATTCATGAAATATTACAGCATTTAAACACAATTAAATTAAAGCTTATTTTTACCTCAGAACAAAATGACTATTTTTGCAATTTAGTCTAATACCTTGTCCTTCCCTCGGTCAAGGTCAATTCCTAGTCTTTCTTGATCTATAATAACACATTTAACTTATTTAATTATCACACTATTCAATTCGATCTAAAATTCATATTGTGGAAAAATTACATTTTTGCCCCTAACTTTTCACTTATTTACACTTTAGTCCCTAGGCTCGTAAAGTGAAACGTGTTCATTTTTCTCGAAACCCAAGCCTAGTCGAATCTTATACACACTTATGGCAGCCCATATTTTTCATTTATTCACACATTTCTACCCATATTTTACAACTTTTACAAATAGGTCCTTTTTGATAATTTCATCAAAAATCACCTAGTAAATGTTGTTTATCTAACACTAATCATTCAATTTCTACCATTAGACAATAAAATACATGCATGTCACACATGTGTAAATTTTTAAACATAAACCCTACTTCAAGAAAAGAGTAGAAATAGGTAAATCGGGTGATAACGACTTCAAAAACGTAAAGAAAACAGGGCTAGGATGCACTTACTATCAAGCTTGCTTGAAAATTGAAGAAACCCTGGCTATCGAGAGCTTGAAATTTTCAGCTAAGGCTTGAAGAAGATGGACAAATTTTTGCTTTATTTTCCCTTTTTATTCCTTTATTTACTAAATGACCCAAATGCCCTTTTAGCCTTTCTTTGAAATTTTACCCTTCCATGTCCATTTTTGTCCATTATGATATGTACTAGTCTAATTACTAAATAAGGACAGCTAATTTACAAATTCATTTCAATTAAACACCCAAGGCTTCTAGAACACATATTTTGCATTTTTTTCGATTTAGTCCTACTAGTCAAATTGGACCATTTATCGTTAAAATTTCTCAACAAGATTTTCACACATGCATTCTATCATTCTATAGACCTTAAAAATTTATCACAAAGAATTTTTCTACTCCGAATTCGTGGTCTTAAAACCACTGTTCCGACTTGACCCTAAATTAGGCTATTACAACTCTCCATCATTTTGGGATTTTCGTCCCCGAAAATCTTACCGAAAAAGAGCGTTGGGTACTGTTTCCTCATAGCTCCCTTAGGTTCCCACGTAGCTTCTTCGACCCCATTTTTTTGCCACAACACTTTAACTAGGGCTATACTTTTATTTCTCAATAGTTTAACTTCTCGAGCCAGAATCTTAATCGGTTCATATCCGGTGAATCTTAACTTCTATTGGAGAAATCAAATGCAGAGGATGAGAACAATATTGTCTCAACATCGATACATGAAACATATTATGAATCTTTTCCAACTCTATAGGTAAAGCTAACTGATATTCCATTGGCCCTATCCTTCAATAACCTTATATGGCCTAATGAAATGCGAACTCAATTTGCCTCTTCGACCAAATCTCAAAATCTTCTTCCACAGAGACACTTTTAGAACCACTTTATCACCAATCTAAAATTTGATCTCTTTTCTTTTCAAATCTGTGTATGACTTTTGTCGATCCGAAGTGGCTTCCAAACAATCATGTATTATTTTTACCTTTTCTTTAGTTTCTCTAACCAAATCAACTCCATGAATCTGTCTTTCTTCAAGCTCGATCCAATAAAAAGGAGTTCGACATTTACAACCATACAATGCCTTATACGGTGTCATCTTTATATTCAACTAAAAATTATTGTTGTAAGCAAATTTGACCAAAGGTAGATTTTTTCTCAACTACACTCGAACTCTAGAACACAACATCGAAGCATATCTTTAAGAATCTGAATTACCCTTTCGGATTGACTGACAATTTACGGATGAAATACGGTACTAAAATTCAACTTTGTACCCAAGGCTTCTTGCAACTTTTTCCAAAACCTCGGAGTAAACCTCAGATCTCTATTTTAAATGATAGAAATAGGCACCCCGTGCAACCTCACAATTTAAGCAATGTACAACTCCACTAACTTATCAAGTGAATAGTAGGTACATACCAAAATAAAATGAGCCAATTTCGTCAATCGATTAACAAGAACCCAAACAACATCTTTCTTTCTTGGAGTCAAAGGCAAACCCGTTACAAAATCCATCGTAATCCTATCCCATTTCCACTTGGGTACCATCACTGGCTGAAGTAAACCCAAAGGCACTTGATGCTCGACCTTTACTTGTTGACAAATCAAACAATTTGATACAAACTCAAAAATATCTCTTTTCATACCAGGCCATCAATACAATTTCCTTAAATCATTGTACATTTTCGTACTACTCAGATGAATTGACAAACAACCACTGTGTGCCTCGCACAACATTTTCTGAGTTAACTCAACATCTTTCGGAACACAAACTCTACCTCGGAACATCAAACAATCATCTGAACCTATCCAAAATCTAAATCATTACCCACTTCACACTGAGCTCTTTTGGCTTGTAATTCACTATCGCTCTTCTGAGCTTCACATATTTGCTAAAGAAATAACAGTCTAGCCTTCAACTCGGCCAAAATCGAACCATCATCAGACAAAGCCAACTTCGTACTCATAGCTCTCAAAGCAAACAAGGACTTTCTACTTAAAGTAACTTTCAACTATGTTTACTTTTCCTAAATGATAATCGATCACCAACTCATAATCTTTAGTAACTCGAGCCATCTCTGTTGTCTTAAATTTAAATATTTATGAGTCATAATATTTTTTAAACTCTTATGATCACTAAAAATATGACATCTATCACCCTAAAAATGATGACGCCAAATTTTCAAAGTAAAAATGATGGCAGCCAATTCCAAGTCATGCGTTGCATAGTTCTTCTCATGTGGTTTCAACTGTCTCGACGCATAAGGTATTACCTTGCCCTCTTGTATCAAGATACAACCAAGATCGTTCAAAGATGTGTTACTATTAATTACAAATTCTTTTCCTAACTCAAGTTGTACCAAAATCGGTGTCTCAGTCAATAGTGCTTTCAATTTCTCAAAACTTTGTTGACATTTGTTAGTCCATTCAAACTTAACATCTTTTTGCAACAACTTGGTAATAGGAGTAGCAATCATCAAAAATCCCTTGACAAAGCGTCAATAATACCCGACTAAGCCCAAAAAGCTTCTAACATTGGATACATTTCTTGGTGGCTTCCAATTAATTATTGCTAAAATCTTATTCGAATCAACCCGAATACCATCACCCGAAACTATGTCCCAAAAATCTGACTTCTCGAAGCCAAAACTTACTCTTACTAAATTTCACAAATAATTTCTTTTCTCTCAAAATATGCAATACAGTTCTCAAATGTTCAACATGTTTGGACTTATCATGAGAATAAATCAAAATATCATCTAGGAACACAACCACAAACTTATCCAAGTATGGTCAAAAAATTCAATTCATTAAGTCCATAAAAATGGCAGGCATATTGGTTAAACCAAAAGGCATCATAAGAAATTCATAATGTCCATAATGTGTCCTGAAGGTAGTCTACGGAACATCTGATTGTTTAACTCTCAACTGGTAGTAGCTGGTCCTTAAGTCTACCTTTGAGAACACTATTGCCGCTTTCAATTGATCAAACAAACCATCGATCCTTGGTAACAAATACTTGTTCTTTATAGTCACTTTGTTGAGCTGTCAATAATCGATACAAAGTCTCATAGATCTGTCTTTCTTCTTTACAAACAAAATTGTAGCACCCTAGAGAGAAAAACTCAGTCTCGTAAATCCCTTATCTGTCAACTATTGTAACTAGGCTTTTAACTCTTTTAATTCAGTCGAAACAGTCCTATACGGAGCAATCAATATCAGTGGAGTCCTAGGCACTAAATCAATAGCGAATTCAATCTCTCTAATCAAAGGCAACCCAAGCAACTCTTTTGGAAACACATCTGGATATTCACAATCTACTGGCACTGATTCAAGTTTCAATTCAGACATCTTTGGATTCAACACATGGGCAAAATAAGCTTTACACCGTTTTCTTACATATCCTTGAGCAGACATATACAAAATCACCACAGGCAATTTACTTGATTCATCTGTTTCAACCCAAATAATCTCACCATTATCGCAATTTAATTCAAGAGTCTTTTGTCTACAATTTACCTTGGCATCGTGCAGTGTCAACCAGTCCATACCCAAAATAACATCGAATTCATCAAAAGGCAACAATATTAAGTCAACTAGAAAACAGTGACCTCAAATCATCAAATGACAATTCTTACAAACCTTATCAACTAGCACATATTTACCTAAGGGGTTTGACACTTTAATCACAAACTCAATAAATTTAATAGGCAAATTCTTACTACTTACCAAGTTCACACGAACATAAGAATGAGTAGACCTGGGATCAATCAAAGCAATGACATTAGTATCATAAAAAGAAAATATACCTATGATAACATCAGAGGAGGATGCATCCTCGCGAGCACGGATGGCATAAGCTCTCGCAGGTGCTCTAGTTTTTTATCTCATGGCTGAATCCTTAGATACACCTCTGCTACTTGTTGCATTTCCCACATTTTTCACTGGCCTCCCTCTAGCCACTGTGTTGCTCGATATTGCATTTTAAACATTATCTTTCTCAACCATTTTAGGGCAATTTCTAGTGAAGTGATCTTGGGAGCCACATTTGAAGGAAGCCTAGTTATTCACCCTACACTCATCGGGATGTCGTTGACCATAATGTTGGCATTTAGGCTTAGTAGATCTAGCATTACCAACACTTGCTATAGATGTAGTCTGAGCCTTAGCACTCAAATATTGCTTCCCACGATCTCTGTTGGGATACCCAACTGAAATATTTGAACGAACATGCTTATCTCTCAATTTCTTTGAGGAAGACTGAAATGACTTACCCATTGACTTCTTTTTCGAATCTCAAAGCTCAAACTCAACATTTCTCTTTTCTTTCCTCAGCTCATTAGCTTTGCAAGCTCGATCGACTAGTACAACAAATTCTTTTATCTCTAGAATCCTAAGCAGCAGTCTGATATCCTCATTCAACCTATAACAGCTCGATTTAGGGCCTAGTCTGAATAGTGGTTGCAAGACCACAAATTTGAAGTTGAAATATGTGTTTTATAATTATTTTAGAGTCTATGATCTGATTGCATGATTGTGTAAAAATTTCATGAGTAAATTTTATGGATAAGTGATCAATTTGTCTTTTAGGACTAAATTGAAAAAATTCAAAATATGAGTTTCTAGAAGTTTTAAGGATGAAATAGTATTGGAAAATTTATTAGAGGTCCTTATTTAGTAATTAGACCATTTCATGGCATGATGGACAAAAATGCCCAAGGAAGGGAAAATTTTCAAGGGCATTTTGGTCATTTGGTTAATTAATTAAATAAAAAGGGCAAAAGAACCAAAAATGTGTCCATCTTCTTCTCTAAGGGTGCCGAAATTCCTAAACCTCCATAGCTAGGGTTTTTGACATTTCTAAGCTCAAAAGTAAGTGCAATTTAGCCTCGTTTTTAATGTTTTCGTATTTTTGAAGTTGTTGTTAACCAATTAAGCTATTCCTACCCATATTTTAAGTTAGGGTTCATGCTCAAAAATTTATCCATGTATGACATGATTGTATTTTGACTTTTACTGGAAGAATATGAAAGTTGGATGTGTGATGAATATCTTTTCGAGGTGATTTTCCATGAAAACACCTAATAGGGACTAAATTGTAAAGAGGAAAAATGTGGAGTAAAAATTAGATTTGAAGGAAAATGTGAGCTATTGTAAGTTTAAGATAGGTTCGACTAGGCCTGGGTAACCAAGAAATTGAGTATATTTCATCATACGAGCCTAGGGACCATTTTGTAAATATGTGAAAGTTTAGGGGCAAATTTGTAATTTTTTCCAAAGTATGATTCATGGACTGTTTTAGTCAATGTGGTGATTAAATAAGTGTAATTTGTCATTATAGATCAAAAAATACAAAGTCTAGACCTAAACCGTGGAAAGAACAAGGTGGTAGATTAAATCGAACATCTACCCGTATTTTGGATCCGAGGTAAGTCTGTGTATAATAAATTAACAAAATGTTATTATGTATTTAATGCTTGATGTTGTGTGAAATGTACATTAATTTCATGACATTTATTAATGACATATCGATAAAGAAATGATTAGATTATGCTGCGTCGAAATCCCTGTTAAACTCTAAGAATACGAAGGATACCATTGTCATGACATGAAGCTGAGAACCATATTTGCGATACGAAAACGGCACCAATTTGAGATCCCGTGATAGACCATATCTGGGATATGGCGTCGGCATCGAAGTGTGATCACGTAAAAGACCATGTTTGGGACATGGCATCGACATTGATATACGATCTCGTATGAGAACATATTTGGGATATAGTATCGACATCAAGATGAAATCTAGTATAAGACCATGTCTGGGACATGGAATCAGCATCAACAAGTGATTCCATGTAAGACCATATCTGGGATATGGCATTGGCATCCTATTATGTGCATGACATTTTGAGTATACTTCGGTATTCCAAGTGATTTAACAGAAACAATGTATCGTTTGGTATTCCAAGTGATTTAACAAAAACAGACTTAAAGTTGATGTTAAAGATGAGAAAGACTAAAGTTATGTGATGAGTGATACAGGTACACATGAGAAATTCATGAGAAATGAGCTCGGTATGATATAAGCATGTCGGAAAGAAAGAGCATGAGTAAGCTATATCAATTAACAAGCATAATTATGTGATATTTCATGATGTACTATGTGGTTGTTTTTTCATGCCCTATGCTGTTATTTATTACATGCAACTTACTATGTTTTATGCTTACTCCCTCTTCTTTTCCTTTCCTTGTAGTATTGCCAAGCTAGCTTGGGGATTAAGGGACATCGGAGCTTGATTCACACTGTCAAGCATTTCTTTTGGTATAGTAAAGTTTAATCATTTTGAGTATGGCATGTATAGGAACTTGGCCTTTAGTATGTGTCTTATTGGTTAGCCAAATGTGTTGACTATTAATGTTACTTGATTCATTTTGTAAATGACCATTGGAAATTGGTCAATACTAAGTTATGTTTATTCAATGATGATGAAGTTCATGAAAGTACAAGTTTGCATAACCAAATGGGATTGTGTAGAGTATGTGCAAGATGAATGTGGCATTAAATTAAGGTTTGGATATCTTGATTATGGATGTTTAGAATGAGTATTGTAGCCATGCTATGTGTTGTTGGAATTGGTATAAGGTTGGTTGTGTTTTAGGGTGGCAAGTGGCTTGGTAAATAGCCCTATATTTGTCCACACAGATAGACACACGGGCGTGTGTTTAGGCCGTGTGTGACACACAGTCTGCCCTATGGGCATGTAATTAGGCTGTGTGTCCCTTGCACCTTAATTATGCAAAACAGAATGTCCAGTAATAAACACATGGGCAGAGATACGACCGTGTGTCTCAGTTATGTAAAGAACACAGCCTTAGGACATGGGCGTGTGCCCAAGCCGTGTGAAGTTTGCACATTAATTTTGAGAATTTAATTTGCCACACGGCCTAGCACACGGGTTTATGACTTGGCCGTGTGTCCCTAAACGACTTTTGACATCATAAATAGAGAGTTACACGGGGTATGGACACAGGTGTGTGTGACCACACTGCCTACCCACATGGGCGTGTCCCATATTCATACGGGTGTGTGACCCCTGTTTAAGGTAAAAATGCTATAAGTTTGTAAAATTTTTGGAAGTTCTCGATTAATTCCCGAACCACTTCTAAAGTATGTTTTGGGCCTCGTAGGCCTATAATAGGGACATTATGAATATGAATGAAAATTTTTAAGTTGAAATGAAAATTTATGGCCCAAATTTATATGATTAAGTATGTTTAAGCCTAGTAACGCCTCGTACCCTGTTCCAGCATCGAATACGGGTAAGGGGTGTTACACAACCCACCTTCTAATCTCTTGCACATGATAGCCTCGATAGAAACACACCCTTGGGCATACTTATTGAGTCTAACAAACTCTCTGTCAATGTCATTTTCCCTTGTTTCAGTTTAAGAAATTCCTTACGTTTCTTGTCAATGAACCGCTGACTAATGTATTTCTTCTAGAATTCCTCTTGAAAGAACTCCCATATAACCCTCTCTTTCGTAACCATAGATACTAATGTCTTCCACCAGTGATATGTTGAGTCCCTCAGTAAAGATATAGGACATTTCAAGCATTCTTCAAGGGTGCATGAAAGTTCATCAAACACCTTAATAGAGTTCTCAAGCCAAAATTCTGCTTTCCCAGGATCATCATCTACATTAGCCCTAAATTTCTCATCCCCTTGCTTTTGAATATTGTCAACCGAAAGCTTATTCAATCTCACTAAGTCCATAACTTAGGGAGCTACAGGAACCAATTGGGGAATAGGAGGGGTGGAGGAGCTTGAGCATTCAGATTTGCATGAAAAAACTCCAAATACCATTCATTCATCATATGGAGGAAGGCTTCTCTAGCCCCTCTGCCCTGACTAAGTGTTATGGGTCTACTTTCAACTGGCGTGATCCCTTGCACGGGAGCCTGTGTATTACTTTCAGCGTCATAAGTTGCTTCTCGATTGGGATCCATTTACTATATAAAAACACAATTTAAATTGTTAGGAGTCATCACACTATCAAGATTCATATATCGCATGTATAGCTAGACTCTCATACATGCTACATTAGTACGAGAATCGACTAAATCGTAGCTCTGATACCACTATGTAACACCTCTTACCCGAGTCTAAAGCCGGGACAGGGTACGAGATATTACCGGACTTAAACATAACCAATCGTACAAAACCAGGCAATAAAATTTACGTCCAAGTTTAAAACTTTTCATACATACTCATATCATCCCTACTACGGGCCTACAAGGCCCAAAACATACTTTGGGAGTGGTTTGAGACTAAATCGAGAACTTTAGAAAACTTTTCAATACTTAGAAATTTTTTTGCGTAAAATAAAGGTCACACGCCCGTGTGGCTTATGACAAGCTCGTGCACCTACCCCATTTAACTCTCTGTTTATGATGTCATCAATATTTGAGGGTCACACGGCCAAGTCACACGCCCGTGTGCTAGGCCATGTGGTCAATTTAATTTTCATGATTTTTTATAAAATAGGCACAGACTTCACACGCCCTGGTTACACGCCTATGTTCCAGGCCGTGCCGTCCACACGGTCGAGACACACGCTTGTGGCTCCGCTCATGTGCTCCATACTAGGCCTTCTATTTCTCAAAATTAAGGTGCAGGGGACACACGGCCTGTTCACACATCTATGGGGCTGACCGTGTGTCACACACGGCCTAGACACACACCTGTGTGTCTACCCGTGTGGACAAAAATAAGGCTATCTACCAAGCCATTTGCCGCCTTGAAACGCAATCACACTTATACCAATTTTAGCAGCACAATAGCAAGACATGATTTAGCAACCAAACATCCTCAATTAAGACAGAAATCAACATTCACATACTTAGCCATTTCAAATCATGCTATTTATCACATTCATGCAAGACATAAATATATGCATACCAATATGAGCAACGTTAGCCAACTTTTAATGGTCTTATACAAAATGAACATTCATCAAAATAAGCCAACATTTTTTGCCATGTAACATCCTATTTTGGGCCTAGTCAAAATAGTGGTTTTGAGACCACAAATCTAAAGTAGAAAATATTTATTTTATTATTATTTTGAGGTCTATGACATGTTTTCATGATTGTGTGAAAGTTTCATAAAGAAATTTTATGAATAAGTGTCCAATTTGACTTTTAGGACTAAATTGCAAAAGTTGCAAAATAGGAAATTCTAGAAGCTTTAAGTATGAAATTGCATTGGAATCTTAATTAGAGGTCCTTAAATAGCAATTTACCCAATTTCTATATTTTTGGACAAAAATGGACATGGAAGGGTAAAATTTCAAAGAAAGTTTAAAAGGGTATTTTGGTCATTTAGTTAATAAAAGAATAAAAAGGGAAAATAAAGTAAAAAAGTTGTCCATCTTTCTCCTACCTTGGCCGAAAATCACAAGGACACCATAGCTAGGGTTTCTTCAACTTTCAAGCTTGATAGTAAGTGCATCCTAGCCCCGTTTTTAATGCTCTTTACATTTTTGAAGTCCTCGTAACCCTTTTTATCTATTTCTACCATTTATTTGAGTTAGGTTTCATGTTAAAAAATTTACCCATGTGTGACATGCATGTGTTTTGATGTTTCATAATATATTTTGAAAGTTTGATATGTGATAAACATCTTTTATTAAGTGATTGTTGATGAAAACACCTAAAAAGGACCTTTTTGTAAAAGTTATGAAATAAGTGGTAAAAATTTGATTTGAAAGAAAATGTGGGCTGTTATAAGCATGATGTAGGTTTGGCTAGGCTTGGGTAAGAAAGAAAATGTGTACATTTCGTTCTACGAGCTTAGAGACTAATTTATAAATATGTGAAAGTTTAAGGGTAAAACTATAATTTTGCCAAAGTATGATTTTTGGACTGTTTTGAACAATTTGATAATTGAATAAGGGAAATTTTCTATTATAGATCAAGAAAAATGGAGTCCAGACCTAAGCCGAGGAAAGAACAAGGTTGTGGACTAAATCAAATAGTTAGCCATATTTTGGTACCGAGGTAAGTTTGTGTGTAAATAACGCAACATTATATTATTATGTATTTAATGTTTTAATATTGCATGCATTGTATAATTTTTTTTGTAAATTTGATTAATGATGACTTGATGATGATTCGACGAAGATTTGATACTCGAAATCCTGGTTGAACCTTAGGAATATATAGGATACAAATGTCATGACATTAGGGATATTGAGATCCTGTATAAGACCATATCTCAGATATGGCGTCGACATGTGATTTCGTGTAAGACCACGTCTAGGACATGGCTTAGAAATTAGGCTTCGTATAAGACCATATCTGGGACATGGCATCGATTTGAGACATCATGTAAGACCATAGCTGGGATATTGGCATTGATATGTGATCCCATGTAAGATCATATTTGGGAGATGGCATTGGCATCTTACTATGTGTATGAGATTTTCCAAGTATCCTTTATTTTTCTAAGTGGTTCAATGGGTAAATCAAAGATAATGTCAAAGAAATGACAAGGTATGATCATGTTGAAAGGGTACAGGTATGTACACAAAGGTCATAAATATTGAGATTATGAATCGATGAGACCTTGGTAAGAAGTAAATGAGCGAATGAAATATGATCATGAATTTTATCGTACATTATGTAAATGACATGATTTTAAATATATCTATGATACTTTATGACATTGTGACAAATTATACTATGATATGTGTATAATGATGCATGGTTAATGTTGTTATTTATTTGCATGCAAACTTACTAAGCATTATGCTTACTCCCCTTTCTTTTCCATTTTCTTATAGTAACACCAAGCTAACTCAGGGATCGAAGGACGTCGGAGACTTGATCACAATATCAATCAGAACATTTGGGTATAGCTAGTCTCAACATTTTGAGTATGGCATGTATAGGGACTTGGTTATTTTGTTATGTGTCATATTTGATTTGGCCAAACATGTTAGCTTATTTTGATGAATGTTCATTTTGTATAAGGCCATGGAAAATTGGCTAATGTTGCTTATAAGTTTAATCACATGAGGAGGCATTTCATAGATGTAGTAATTTGCATGATTGGGTTGACGAGTATGTGTTGGTTTAAGTGTGATAGAATTGGCATGAGAATGATGTGTTGATGTCTTAGTTGTGGATATTATGGTTGCCTTAAAATGCTATGATTTGTGCCTATGAATTGGTGTTGGAGTGTATGAGTTTCAGGGTGGCAAATGGCTTGGTAAATAGCCTTATTTTTGTCCACACAGGTAGACACACGGGTGTGTGTCTAGGTAGTGTGTGACACACGATTAGCCCTATGGGCGTGTGAATAGGCCGTGTGTCCCCTACAACTTAATTTCGAGAAACAGAATGTCTAGTATGGAGCACATGGGCAGAGACACGGGCATGTGAAGTCTACACCCTAAATGTGAAAATTAAATTCGCCACAGGCCTAGCACACGGGCGTGTGACTTGGCCGTGTGACCCTATTTTACTGATGACCTCATAAATAGAGACTTACACGAGTTGAGGACACGAGCGTGTCCTGAGCCACACGGGCTTGTGTGACCACATGGCCTACCCACACGGGCGTATCGCTTTCCAAAACATGAAAAATTTTCTATGTGTTCCAAATTTCCAGTTTAGTCCCGAGCTACCCCCAACATATGTTTTAGGTCTCGTAGGCACATATAAGGGACGATATACTTGTGTACGAATAGTTTCAAATTGAATGAAATTTTATGGCCTGATTTTGTACGATTGGTTATGTTTATGTCCGGTAATGCCTCGTACCCTATCCCAGCATTGAACTCGGGTAAGTGGTGTTACAGGCCAAATCAATTATGACACATAACAAAATGACCAAGTCCCCTATTATGCCATAACCCAAAATATTAAAAGCCACATATACCCAAAAAGATAGTTTGATAGTGTGAGGCGATCCTCCCACAAATCTCCCAATACGAGCTAGCTTGGTGACATTATAAATAAGGGAAAATAAACAGAGTAAGTTATATAACTTAGTAAGTCCATATGCAAGAAATAAGCAACCTTGCCACGAATATATATATATATAACATGCACATAATATAACATAAATAAACATTAACCTATCATAGTCATGTTCAAATCTTGTTGCTCACCAAATTTATCTAAGCTTCATCATTTCATCACATACAATACACATGAGGATTTCATACGTACCTGTGTCACTTAATTCAATGTTAATGTCATTCTTGTATTAACTATGCCCGTTGAACCATTTGGAATAGCTAAGGATACACGGAATCATACATAAATAATACAATGTTATGTATCGGACATGGTCTTACATGTAATCTAACATCGATGCCAATAGCCCAACTATGGTCTTACACGATTTCTCAAACTGATGCCATGTCTCAAATATGGTCTTACACGTAACATTGTACTGATGCCATATCAAAGATATGGTCTTACACGGATTTCATCTTAATATTCCTAATGTCATGACATTTGTATCCTATACTATTCCTGCGGATCGTACGGGACTTGTTGCTTACTGAATTGTCCATAATGTGAAACTTATCCACAACCACAAATATACAATTCATGAAATATTACAGCATTTAAACACAATTAAATTAAAACTTATTTTTAACATACGAACTTACCTCAGTACAAAATGACTATTTTTTGCGATTTAATCCACTACCTTGTCCCTCCCTCGGTCAAGGTTAAGTCCTCGTCTTTCTTGATCTATAATAACACATTTAACTTATTTAATTATCACACTATTCAATTCGGTCTAAAAATCACATTATGAAAAAATACCTTTTTACCCCTAAATGTTAACTTATTTACACATTAGTCCCTAGGCTCGTAAATGAAACATGTTCATTTTTCTCAAGACCCAAGCCTAGCCAAATCTTATACACACTTATGACAGCCCATATTTTTCATTTATTCACACATTTCTACCCATATTTTACAACTTTTACAAATAGGTCCTTTTTGATAATTTCATCAAAAATCACCTAGTAAATGTTGTTTATCTAACACCAATCATTCATTTTCTACCATTAGACATTAAAATACATGCATGTCACACATGGGTAAATTTTCAACATAAACCCTACTTCAAAATAAGGGTAGAAATAGGTAAATCGGGTGATAACGACTTAAAAAACGTAAAGAGCATTAAAAAGGGGTTAGGATGCACTTACTATCAAGTTTGAAAGTTGAAGAAACCCTAGCTATGAAGAGCTTGAAATTTTTGGCTAACGCTTGAAGAAGATGGACAAATTTTTGCTTTATTTTCCCTTTTTATTCTTTTATTTACCAAATGACCAAAATGCCCTTTTAGCCTTTCTTGGAAATTTTACCCTTCCATGTCTATTTTTGTCCATCATGATATATAATGGTTTAATTACTAAATAAGGACCTTTAATTTACAAATTCATTTCAATTAAACACCCAATTCTTCTAGAACACATATTTTGCACTTTTTGCAATTTAGTCCTACTAGTCAAATTGGACGCTCTATCGTTAAAATTTCTCAATGATATTTTCACACATGCATTCAATCATACTATAAACCTTAAAACTTTATCGCAATGAATTTTTCTACTTGGATTTGTGGTCCCGAAACTACTATTTCAGCTTGGCCCTAAATCAAGCTGTTACAAATGAGGTGTAGCAATTATTAGAGCTGAGTTTAACCGACTTTTCAACTCTTCAAAAGCTTCCAAGCATGCTTTGTCAAACTAAAAAAAAAAAGTAGCTTTCTCTAACAACATACACAAAGGCTTAAAATTTTTTGAAATGTCTTTTATAAACCTTTAGTAAAATTTGGCATGGCCTAAGAAACTCTGAACTCCTTTCACACTAACTAGAGGTGGTAATTTTTCAATCACATCCACCTTTGCTTTATCAACTCCAATTCCTCTTTTGGAAATTTTACACCCTAAGACAATTCCCTCGCTAACCATAAAATGACATTTCTTCCAATTAAGGACAAGATTTGTCTCATCACATCTTTTAAGTTGTGACAGCCCTAATTCGACCCTAGTCGGGAAATGGTTTCGTAACCATTAGACCGAGTCACAATATTTAATAAATGCTAATTTCCGTGTTAAATTATGTGAAAGTATTTGAGTGAATAATTGATTTATTTTTTTGTGTCGTTAGAATGTGTGATCTCTTGGTATGGATTTGAATGCAAAGTAGTGAAAATGTGTGTGATATTTTGTAAAGGGGTTGAATTGGTGCATGGCTTTAATAGTTGGATTTTCATGTCAATTTCCCACATATATCCTTTAGTGGCCGGCCATGATAACTTATTTACACAAATAATATTTTCTTTATATTAGACAATAAAGATAATTGGTTAAATGACTTGTTTAAGAATAATAAAATAATGGATGTAAGGTGAAAAGAACAAGAATCTCCTCATTTGTTCTTCTTTGCCGTGAGTTGAGAGAAACAAGAGAGGGAGAAGCTTTTGTACAATCAGTCTTTTGGAAGGCAAAAATCCAAGGTAAATGCTTGATAGTTTGTTTTGTATTGTTATGCCTCCTTTCAAACCCATGTTAGACATTTGAAATTGGTGGAACTATGAGTTCATAGGTTAATTTTGCTTTGTATGAATGGGATGTGGATTTCACATAATTGGGGGCAAATTCTTTGAATTTGGCTATGAAAATTGGTTGCTAAGATCATGAAATGGAGAACCCATGGTTTAATTTCTAAATTAAATGAACTAAGGGCATTCGGCAATTAGGTATAAATGTAGAGAAATTTCAAGACCTTGTAATTCATGCTTAGTTGATTAAGAGAGCCTTGAATGGTTGTAAACAAGAGTCAATTAGTAGTGTGAGCTCCTTATCTTGCTCTTGACCGAAACTCATTGGCAAATTTTAAGTTTAATTGGTATATTAGCTTCGGCCATAGTAGTAAAATGCAAACATTAAGAGTTTGATATCTTACATCTCATAATAGGGATGAAGGAAGCATAATTCGGTTATATGCACATATATGTATTAAAGTTTAATCTATAGATGTACCTTGGGAGAATTGTTTAGTGATGAATTTGTCAAGTCGGTACCATGTGTTTGGAAGACATGCTTGAGTGCGGATTCTTGCTCATGAATGCCGAATGTACTCTTAAATTTATGTGACTTAGATTAATTATGGCATTTAGTTATGTATTAAAGAAAGAAAGGATGGGAAGAGAGTATTTGTTATCATGTGTAAGGGTATACCTTGGTAAGGTACAAATTATATTCGGTTATAATCATGTGTAATGATTTTAATTTTTGATAGCATCATGTTAAATAATAGTAACATCTATGCTTTTAGTTTTGTGTTTATGATTGTTTGAACTAGGTGCTAATATGTATTCTAGTTGAACATGACTTGTGAGATGTGGAAATGAAAGTTGTGCTATGCTTTATTATGTGCCATGTAAAAATTTAAACATGGAATAAAAAGAGCTATGCGAACTAATAAAGGTTGATAATGCATACTAGCTCTTGTTACATTCGGCCAAGAGAATGAACAACTAAGTCTTAATAAGTTTTTAATTGTTTATTTAAGCTCAAGAACCAAGAGGGCCACACTCGGACAAAGGAAAGGCAAAGGTAGTGGAATAGTCGGTTCGTAGATAATTATCGACCAACGAAGTAAGTTTCAAGTGTTTAAATTTAGTTATAATGAGGAATGATATGGAACATGTGTTAAGTTAGAAATATAAGTTGATGTGGTTATCTATAATAAAAATTTTATAAAATAAATCACTACTAAAGGATATAGCCGAATGGATGTTTGGAAGATAGAATTTGAAGCATGTTTTGGTATATGATACTGCGGAATGATTGTATAGGATAAAATGCACCATGTACATTATATGTTGCGGCAAGTATATATGAATGAAATAAGGTGTGGTCAGATTTTATGTATATGCCTATAGCCGAAGGTGTAAAATGAGTCATGAGTAAATTATGCTATGTGGGAGCTAATATTATGTGATTGAATGTGTTTGAAATTAAAATGAGTTGGGATATCGTATATTCAGGCTTCATGCCTAGCAGGCTATATGCCGGTGATTACGTCCAGGCTTCGTGCCTAGCAGGCTATATGCCGGTGTTACATTCAGGCCTTCGTGCCTAGCAGGCTTCGTGCCGGTGTTCTTTATTCGAGCCTTCGTGCCTAGCAGGCTATAAGTCGATGATACATTCAAGCTTTGTGCTTAGCAGGCCTTGGGCCGATGATTGAATTCAGGTTTTTAAACCTAACAGGCTTAAGGCCGATGATGAAAATAAAAATATAATAATAGCTTCGATTATTGCGGTAAACTGTGATTGGAAACAAATAATACCTTAAATCGGCCAAGTATGTACTATGTACTCTAATTTGAATTTGCTTGAAAGTAATGATCAGTGACAAGGAAAAACGTATATGTGGATAGTGTGTTAACTGTATACGAATGTTTTTGCAAAAATTTTGTGATCCATTTATCTAATGTGTTCTATTATGTGGAAGTATGAGATTTCATTTTCATGAATGAATTTTGTGGCAAGTGAAAATATATGTGAAATGTCCCTAGTATAGAGATATATATTCGGCTCAAGGATTTTCCTTTTATAAAAATCAAGTTGTGAAGTAAATGTGCGATCTATGATAAGTTTTGTTAGTTTGATAACTTGAAACTTACTAAGCTTACATTAGCTTACTCTATTTGTTATGTTTATCCTATTTTATAGATTTCTTTTGAAGCTACGGTTTAAGGGATTCAAGTCAAAGTCACACACTCTATCGTCGTCATATTTTGGTACCTTTGAAGTTTACTTCATTTAAACAATGGCATGTATTGGCTAAAACTTATATTTTGGAATTGAATTTTTATTTTGATTTGTAAATATGAAAAGCCATGCGAAAATGGCTTGCATATCCACTTATGTTCATATCGTATATACTTATAATACGCATACTCTTGGTCAGATGTTAATGAACCTGAAAGAGGTGTGCCTATAGTGTTAATGCCGTATGTGTTTTACCTATTAGAATGATAGTTAAACGTCACTTATGAACTTGCATTTTTAGTCATGTGCCAAGATAGGGCTTTGGTTAGATTCGTTTATAAAATCTTGTATTTGAGCAGTAAACATCTTTTAAAGTATATTACATGTTCAATTGGTAATGGGTAATGTATACATATGTTTTCGGATTAAGGATGCTCGAATCATTTTGCGATTTTCCTTTTGTGCTTTTAAGTGTTTGTTCCGTAATGTCTCTTAACCTTCCGTCGTTGGGTACGGGTTAAGGGTGTTAAATAAGTACCTTATCTAAATTACTCAAACAAACATCATAAGTATTACCAAAAACAAAAATAATCATCCATGAAAACCTCAACAAAATTTTCTACCATATCAGTAAATATTGCCATTATGCATCACTGAAATGTGGTAGGTGCGTTACATAAATAGAAAGGCAGTTGCTTAAAAGCAAATGTATTGTACAAGCAAGTAAAAGTGGTTTTGTGTCAGTCTTCTAGGGCTACAACTATTTGGTTATATCTTGAATATCCATCTAAAAAATAGTAATATTCATTACTTGCTAGTTGATCTAACATCTGATCCATAAAAGGCAGGGAAAAATGGTTCTTCCAAGTTGTTTTGTTCAATTTTCTATAATCAATACAGATTCTCCAACCTGCGACAGTTCGTGTTGGGATTAACTCATTACATTCATTCTTGACAATCGTGATTCCACCTTTTTTCGGTACACATTATATTGAACTTACACATGAGCTATCTAAGATGGGGTAGATAATTCTCGCATCTAATCATTTGATCACTTCCTTTTGAGCTACCTCTTTCATTATACGGTTGAGTCTTATTTGCCCCCTAGTCTCTTTTGCCTTCCTCTAGCATAATTTTATTCATACAGAAAGAAGGGCTTATACCTCAAATATCAGCTATGGTGCAATGGGTCACCTTTTTAAATTTCTTTAAAACTTAGATCAGTTGCTATTCTTTGTGTTTTATTAATTCCGCTGAAATTATCACAGGAAAAGTAGAACAATTACCTAAATAAACATATTTTAAAATGGGAAGAAAGTACCTTAAGTTCGAGTTTGGGTGGTTCGTTAATTGATAACTTTGGTTATGTAAATTCCTAAACTTCCAATCCTAGTGGTTCAAATCGTACTAGTTGAACATAATCCTTCAAATTGGCTTCCGTCAAAGCCATGTTTTCATTACATTTTTCGTCTTCCAATGGCTTAGACCATAAAGTGTTCTCCAATGGGTCTTCAAAATTGTTCTCCCACTCTATAGAATCTAAGGTTTCTAGCTCCTCCCTTACTGAACATTCCTCCATCGAATCAAGAAATTTCATAACTTTAAGAACATTAAACATTACCTGATTATCCTGAACTCTCATCATGAGTTCTTCTTTTTGCATGTCTATCAATGTTCTTTCCATGGCTAGGAAAGGTCTCCCTAGGATGATCGACACTTCCTTATCCGCTTCAAAACCTAAGACAATGAAAGCAGTAGGAAAATTGAATTTATTGACTCTTACCAAAACATCATTGATCTTTCCTCCAGGGCATGTTAAAGATCGATCTGCCAGTTGAAGTGTCACAATAGTGGATCTTACTTTAGCTATTCCCAACAGTTTGAAAATAGATTTGGGCATCAAGTTGATGCTCGCTCCTATGTCCCACAAAGCTTTATCACATTAAGATTCTCCGGTATTACAAGGTATAGTAAAGCTTCCAGGGTCCTGTAGTTTCAGAAGAAGCATGTTTAGTAAGAACGCATTACACTCATTCGTTAAAGTGACAGTCTCATACTCACTAAGTCTTTTCTTCTTGGGTAGGATGTCCTTCATGAACTTCACCTAAATTGGCATTTGCTCTAAAGCCTCCACCAATGGGATGTTGGTGTGAAGTTGCTTTAGAACGTCAAAAAACTTCTTGAATTGCACCTCTTGTTTCTACTTATTTGGTTGGAAATTTTGAATATATGGAGGTGATAAAACTTTGTGTTGGACTAAACAACTTTTCTGGGGAGATAAATTTGCATCTAAAGAATATGTCAGTTTTTCATAATTCACTAGTTTAGGTTTTACCTCATAAGACTTTGTAAGTTCTGGCTCAGCTGGTGTAGGAATTTCAACTACTGGTTGACTTCCCTCCTCAATGTGTTCATCTTCAATCACAACCTCCTTAGGTTCCAAAGTCTTACCACTTCGTATGTCAACTACTTTGTAATGTTCCTTACCTAAATTTCTTAGATTTTCTGTATCACTCGGTAAGGCTTCTTGCTGTCGACTATGAAGTTCCATAGCTAATTGACCCATTTGGTTCTCCAAATTTTTTAGTGTTGATGTTTGACTTTGGATTAAAGTGCCATTCTTCGTCATGTACGCCTTCAACAAGTTCTCCAAACTGTTGGATGACTCAGCTTGTTATCGTTCTAGAGCTTGTTGATTGAACCTTTGGGATTGGTTGGTTTTATACTACATGTAAGTGATCTTTGGTCTATTTCTTTGGTTACTCCAAGAAAAGTTTGGATGGTTACGCATGAAAGATTGTAAAAGTTGGACTGTGGTCCTTGTCCACTTCTATTTTAGTTTTCATTCCCTATGTAATAAACTGACTCGAGATTTGGTGGAAAATTCTCGAAAGAATGAACATCCCCACAATATATGCAGGAAACAACACCAAGTTAACATGGTGGTTGAGTTACAAAATTATTCAAACCATTAGCGGTAAACTATTTCAACATTAAAGAAATAGAAGATACCTAAGTTGAAAGTGATGTAAGTGCATCCACTTCGTGTACTTCGGCTAGTCGTCTTCCTGGAGTTGCTCGATTTGTTGGCCATTGATTGGAACACCACTCACCCAAGTCTGATGCCGGGACTGGATACGAGGTATTATCAAACTTACAAACACACGATCACTCAATCCCAACTTACAAATTTTACTAAGATTTAAAACTTTTTTAATCATATTCAAAACTCTCTTATTATGGGCTTACGAGCCTCAAGAGACCCATTGGGTACGATCCGGAACCAAACCAAAACTTTTCAATCACTTAGAAAAAGTCTACTTAAAAAAGGGCACACAGCTATGTGGGACAGGGACATGCCCGTGTGGGCACGTCGTGTGGTCACACACGCCCATGTCCCTAGCCCGTACAGAATTAATTTTTATTTCAAACCTACAGGGGTTTTCATATGGCCGAGCACACACCCCTGTCTCTAGCCCGTGTCCTTCACACGACCCCAACACTCCCGTGTCCTCACCCGGTGTGAAAAACTGTGACATTTTGTTTATGACATCATCACGAAATCTTCGTTACAGGCCAAGCCTCACGCCCGTGGCTAGACCGTGTCTATCACACGATCAGGACAAATGGTCGTGCCTCAAACCCGTGTGTTTACTACAAAACATTTAATTTCCATAATTTTAAGTGCAGGGGACACACGGCCTATCAACATGCCCGTGGGCTGGCCGTGTGTCACACACAGCTTAGACACATGCCTGTGCCTCACCGTGTGGACAATTATAGGCTCTTTTCCAAGGCAAGTGCCACCCCGAAACACAAACCAGCTCAAACCAATTTTGCCAATACACAATATAACACAAAAACACATCCCAACAACCACATTTCGGCATCCGCACACTTCATTTTACCAACCACATGTTGGAACGCCGGTGCCTGTAAGGCGCAGCAAAAAAAAATATTCTGACGATCCAAACCATGGATCCATGTGTAAGGAACGAATCGAGGTGATAAAAGGATTCAAAATTACCAAAATTTCAATATGAGTAGATAGCGACGCCTCGACAACAAGAATACTGTTGTGCTATCGAATCCAAGCCGCAATTCTTATGATCCCGGCCTCCACTTAATCCACCCAGTTGACAATGAACGAGAGAAATCCCCAAAACTATTTTTCAGAGAGATTTTGCTTGACGGCTGCTAGACCTTGTAGCAAAAAAATCGGGTTTTTATATTTATTCACTTTTTAGGGTTTTTCTCCCTTTCTATATATAACTCCCCTCTTAATTGGTATGTATAAAATCAATTCTTAATTCATTAAACTTTTAATCCGAACATAATAATCATAATTAAAATAAATATAATAAGGTTTTAACCGAAAATTAAAATTACATTAATTATAATAAATATTTCGATAAACTAAATTTATTTAAATTTATATACGAACCAAATTCATAAATTAATAAAATTATGTTCTCATTATGTGTACAACATCCTTGTACATATAGTATGTTCGATATTTGATTGCCCAATTAAATTAATTCTATAATTAATTTAATTCATGTGACAACCAAACATAATACCAACTATGTTATACTCTGTTCATTTCAACCATAGGGTGTGACCCTATAGGTTCTTGTAATGTTAGCAATAATACTAGAATGATTCTAATGTTACAAACAATGAGTGGCATCTAGCAATGCATCATTGCTACCTAAGTTACAAGAAGTCATGATTCGACATAACCTTCTTTTGTGATTAACCTTTCATGCATTAATCCTTCAGTCCTTTATCTCTGGAATGGACACAAGTCATGGAATAGTCACACTTGCATAGTCCATCCCATGTTTCTTGATACCTTGAGAAGACTATGATACACAAATAAGTATGACATCTCATATCAACTTATTTGAGCACGCCCATGCATTTCTAGTCTCACTCAATCAAGTGGCCTGAGATATTACTCTCAGTATGTAGGAGGGACTTATCCTATATTGATCAACCATATCCCTCTACATAGATTGTGGTATATCCAACATCAGCCTTTATAGAACAACCAGTTACGGTGTTCGTTTGACTATATCAAAATATACAACTCACGATATTGGGATAATGATGATCTCAAGTATGAGGATCATATACATATTAATCACTATGAGTAATGTTATGACAATTACATAATAATCCAAAAAACATACTCACAGTGGGTCAGTCCAATATGTTGTTCTCTAACACACATATTCATGCATTGATTCTGACACTCCATATCAATGACAACTCTTTATCATTAATCAACTACATGTTAGTCTTAATGCATTATTGTTGTCCTAACCAATAGTAATACTTGACTAAGGATCTTTTAAGAATAATCATATTATTCTCAGGACATTATTATAAAACAATTTATTTATACACACAGAAAAGAAACTGAAATAATAATAGCAACACCTTATATTAATAAACATGATAAATCAAGTATGTCATTACAACCATCTCGTGATTGATCTTTGGGCATACTCTTACACCACACACAAGCATACACATCTATACACATTATACACCTATTATATAATTTGTATCATAAGAGATTACAACACTTAAAATAGAAAATACTCATTCATATAAGGCCCATAACAAATGGCCAAATCTCATGACATTTGTGACAACACTTGACCCCATAGACTATGACACATAACAGATCATTAGACCATCTATACATGCCATAATCTTAAGTGTTTAAACAAAATACCAAAACGCTTGTTGATAGTATTGATGGAATCCCATTGATCTTCGAACCTCGGGTTAGCTTGTCGAACCTATATGGGAAGGAAAAGAAAGGGGGTAAGATAAATAGCTTAGTAAGTCTATATGTAAATGAATGAGCAATATAAACCAATAATACAAATTCAAAATAAGTAAGTTCTCTTATTAGCACATTGAAATTAAACTTATAACTTACTCAATGGTCTTACCACACAAATTAATATATACTTAAACACTTAGTACACTTATCATATTTCACATAACCTACATATACAAACACTTAACACACGGTCAAATCTTTTACAAACATTCACATTTTATCAATTCGACTCAAATACTCCTTGAAACATGCAAAATACTAAAGGATACATGGAAAAAGGCACAAGTGCCGCACATAATGTAGCCGAAGCTCCCACATATCACATATCACATAGAAGCTCAATAATGAGCTATTCATGGGTCTGCTCACACAAGCTGACGGTGTAGTCGATACTACTCAGTGCTGCTCACACAAACTGACAGGTATCTGCAACAAATGCATGATTACCTAACCACTGGTAGTCGAACTAGACCAGCACCCGAAATCACATAAACGATCGATCACACACAATAGTTTCCTAGTGACA
This sequence comes from Gossypium stocksii, assembly GCA_020496765.1. Lineage (NCBI taxonomy): Eukaryota > Viridiplantae > Streptophyta > Magnoliopsida > Malvales > Malvaceae > Gossypium > Gossypium stocksii. The sequence goes on from CM035623.1 coordinate 42,952,402, forward strand.
TGTCACTCGTATCCTAGTTGATTCCTAAGGCTCAATCGGGTTTTCCTCACTTATTGATTTATTTGTCAATATAGATACTCACATATAATTCATATATCATCATAAGATTACAAATATTAGAATAATTAAGGAAATTAATCAAAATATTAATATAACCCATTATTTACACATAAACTTACCTCAAGTCAAAATGCAGCCTTTATCAATTTAATCCGAGACCTTGCCTTTTCCCCAATCAAGGTTGTTTCCTCGTCGTTCTTGACCTATAAAACCAAATTTAGCTCATTCATTGCACACATTACTCAATTGGGCACAAAATCATCCTATGGTAATTTTTACCATTTTACCCCCAACTTGTCAATTTTTACAATTTAGTCCCTCGGCTTGTAAAATGAAATGTACCTATTTTTCTTCATTCCCAAGCCTAGCCGACCCTATTTCTCTCTTGTAACAGCCCACAATTTTCAGTATTCCACAACTTATGCACATGTTTTTCAACATTTAAATTTTAGTCCCTTAATGTATTTTCATGCAAAATCACCTAGTAAAAGTTGCTTACTACACATCAAACCTTTGTTTTCTACCATTAAACATCAAAATGCATTCATGTCACATATGGGTAAATTTTCAAACATAAATCCTAATACAAATTAATGGTAGAAATAGGTAGTCCAAGCTTTAAGGATTTCAAAAATGCAAAAAAATTTAAAAATGGGACTAAATTGCACTTACTTGATGCTTGAAAAAGTTAAAAACCCTAGCTATGGAGACTTAGAGAATTTCAGCACTTAGGGGAAGAAGATGGACAAATTTTTGGCTTATTTTTCCCATTTTATTTCATTTAATAACCAAATGACCAAAATGCCCTTAATGGCCTTCTTTGCAAATTTTTCCTTCCATGGGCATTTTTGTCCATCATGCTATAAAATGGTCTATTTGTTATATAAGGACCTCTAATTTAAGAATGCAATTTAGTGACACACTAAATGCTTCTATAACTCATATTTTGAAATTTTTGCAATTTATTGCTATCTCTCATTTGGGCACTTTATCGATAAAATTTTTTTACTAAATTTTCACTTATGCATTCAATCACACAATAGACATTAAAACTTTATCAAAATAATTTTTTCTATTTTAGATTTATGGTCCCGAAACTACCATTCCATTTAGGCCCTAATTCGGATTGTTACATTGATAGTTGTTACTAGCGATCTTCTCAATGATCTCGTAAGCCTCATTATAAGACTTAGACAAAATTGTACCATTTGTAGAAGCATCTACCATCAACCTTGTGCGTGCATTGAGACCGTTATAAAATGTCTCCAACGAGATGCAGTGTGAAATCCTTTGATAAGGGCACTTATGAAGTAATTCTTTGAATCTCTCCCATGCTTCGTACAAAGATTCGTCGTCCAATTGTTGAAAAGTGGTTATCTCATTTCGCAACTTAGCATTTTTGCTAGGTGAGAAATAGTTAACTAAAAATCTTTCTTCTAATTCTTTCCATGTAGATATTGAACTTGGTGGCAATGAATTAAGTCATGCTCGTGCTCGATCTTGCAACGAGTATAGAAATAACTTCAGCCTCAATGCGTCTTTAGTCACACCAGCTATCTTAAACAAATCTCTCACCTTCATGAATAATCGAAGGTGAATGTATGGATCTTCCATGGGCATTTCACTAAATTGGACCACCGTTCGAAGCATTTGAAACAACACTGGTTTCAGTTCAAATTGCGGTGCCTCAATCTCCAGTCTCCTAATTCCCAAATTTAATTCATTGAAGAGTGGCACAATGTATTGTCTTATGGCACAATCCCTATCATTAGCAATAAGGATTAGATTGTGCACATGATTAGCTCCATTTTGTTGTCCATCAATTTGATTTCCAAGGTCCAACTCGTCTTGTCTTTGAGATGATCTTTTGTGTCTTCTTTGTCTAAATGTCTGTTCGATCTCAGGGTCTATAAAAAATAAATCGATAATTCGATCTATGCTCATAAACACCTAAAAAATAAATCACAAAAAATAAAGATTAAAGAATAAATTAGTAAGGTTAGAAGTGAGATAAAAAAGAAATAACAACCAAATTGAAAAGAATAACATAACAAAAATGATTAAGGCAATAGTCCTTGGTAGTAGCGCCAAAAACTTGTAACGCTCAATTTGTGCAAGTGTACACAATCATTATCAAGTAATAAGTAAGTAAAAGAGTTATCATCTCCACAGGGACTACGTATGTTAATCAATATACTGCAAAATTAAAGTTAACAATTTGATAATAAAAAACGCAATATCTTAAGTGATGGGTGGTTAACTAAATTAAATTATTTAGATGCAAGATTGATCTCTAATGCAAATTAAACTAAATGTGAAGTATGAAATGAAATGTATGAATGAATTTATCAAAATCACAAATTTCAACAATCAATAACATGAATAGGCTAGGAGAATTACAACAATCAACTTAGTTGATTTTTATTATGCTTAATAGTGTTTCAAAATTATTCCATGGAAACTCGATCTTTCATAGTTTGGAAACCAAATTAAGTTATTTCAAAATCTTTTACTTAGTTACTAAGGGTTTCTTAGGATTCATGTGAAGTAATAGGGATGGGTCAGGTTTGAAATAGTTTAATCATATAAACATAAAAACTGTGCAAGATAATAGAGCTGGTTAAAGTTATTATAAACCTTTAATTTAGTCAGTTTAGGATCTAAATTAAGCATGCACATTTCAATTATTGTTTCCACTAGTCGTCGTCTGGTTAGGATCACTTAGCTAATTCTAATGCATCCAATCACGTATGAATGAAATACATACTTGAGTTTAATTGATAGCATGAACAACTGAGGCGCAAACACTATAGACTTGATTTAAACAAACTTCATTAAATAAATGCAATCATTCTAGCTAAACAGAATTAAGCTACCATTGTTGATGAAAAGATAATAAAGCACATTGTAAACATGATTAAAATCAAAATAACAAAGTAAAGTAAGAACAAACTCTGTCAAATTCGTAGTCTCGTGAACTCTTATTGAAGATGTCTTCCTCTGATCCTTGTGTCGCTCATTTGTTAATGGCTCCTCAAGGTGGCCGACCAAGAGATAATATTATCAAGGTTTTTGGCTAAAGAAGAAAATATGAGATGCTACGCGTGAAAATGAAGAGAGGAAATGAGAGAATGAGTGATGATTAAGAGATGTGATGAATGAGGGACTATTAAAATGGGGAATGAGTGGGGGAATTTATACTTGAAGTAGATAGTAGAGTTTACTAAAAATAGGGATTGGAATCCCTCCATTTTCTCCATTGCTTAGCCAGCCACATTTTATGGAAGAAGATGGATGATGGTTCCTTTATTTGAGCATAGAATCATGCTAAATTTAGGCATGGGTTGGATGGTTTCAAGGGCAATATTTGTGTGTTGATTTCAAATGATTTTTCAAATGTAGGGACCTCTAGTAAATATCCCAAAATAGGTTTTTGGGCAGCCAACATGCTTCTACTGAATTTAAGCTAAATTCCTTGTTAGACGGCTCTGTAACCCATTAAATAATCAGACTTGTCCACCATGTAGCACCATATTAACTGGGTCAAAATAACACCTTGTTGACCCATTTAGCATGGTTTTCCCGTCCAACATAGGATATAAATAGCTCATATTCATGCAACTTTATAATAAGCTCTGTATTGTATCAACTTCATGATCCCACTGCATAATTAAATATAATACATTAATAAATAACATGAAATAATTTAATTTATGCACAAACTTCATGTAATAAAGCAAAAATTTGCATATTTTATAAATTCACGTCCATTATTAAGGTTTAATCAAAATTCACTAAATTAATTAACAAATACTCAAGATTAGTATTATTTTTAAGTAAAAAGGTGGTAAAAGCTACTAGAAAAAACCTATATAAATTAGAGTTTACAATATACCAATTATATCATCAAATTAATATTTTCGTCATAAATACTAGAAAAATGACCAAAATACCTTTTTATTTTTTTGCTCCTGTATACAATTCGTTCCAAGTAATGAGCAATTATCAATCCCAGTTCTCATAGTTCACTTATAATCTTCAATATGAATCTATTTATGGTGAAAATTATATTTTCACCCTTTATCTCAGTAAAATTGATAAATTTACAATTTAGTCTCTATGCTTCCCGATCATTCCAATTGAGTCTTAGAAGTGATTTTCACCATAAAATTTTATATACAAACTTATTATTATGTCAATTAAACTCACTTTTAACATTTTGGCCAAATTTCACTTTTGTCCTCCAACTTTTCAAAAATTGGGATTTGGTCATTTCATTACTTTCTCAATTCCAAAATTATTTTCATTAATTCTCATATCTAAAGTCACTTTATTTTCCTTAAGAATTCTTTTATCTAATAAAATTTTCAACTTTTCTAAAAAACACACTATATCTGTTATTAGAATAATGCCACGTGTCTGATCGAAAATTTTTGGATGTTACAAGTGAAACCTAGAATCTTTAGGAATTTTAATAAGCTATGACAAAGAAAAAAACCAACCTTCCATATGGGAGTCTTGAAACGAGTGGAATTAGGGTCCTTGGAAAGCAAAATTGACGATGGTGATTTACACACTGCAATAAACTCCTTTCCCATTTTCTCCACTCTGTAACCATTTTTCCTATGCCACATAATATGTATGTAACAACCTAAAAGTTAGTGGTGTAGGAAAAATATAGTTTTAGGATTCCATTTCTGTAAACCGAGCACGTAAATATTATTATTAAATATTTACAAAGTTATTTTATAAGTGAATTGAATTTCGGAAGTAATTTGGCCGAATTCACTACTAAATAAGGTTCAAGGACTAAATCATAAAAGTTGCAAAAGTTAATTGCTACAGGTTTTAATTGCTAAATGACTAAAATGGTAACTAAGACAAAGCTCAATTTGGCAATTAAACCATTTTAGTTTGGATAGTGGACGGCTTGGTGTTATTTTTAATTATTATATGTTCTTTTATTTATTTCTGAATGATGCTATAGACTTGTCTTCTTGGGAGGCTCGGTTAATTGAGTTAATATAGAATGAAAATTTAACCATTCAAAATTTATTAAATAGGTAGAGTTACTTGGAGTCTTGATAGGAAGGATCTGCTATGTGCAAGCACTGCATTATATGAATTGCTATAATTATATGTTGTATTGATTAGTTTGGGGCGCATAAAAAGAAATGCCTTGTTAATAAGAATTTGATTGTATTTATTTACGAACTTGTTGTTCGAGATAGCTTATATGCATGTGAATATTAAAGCAAAAATGTAGAAAACCTCTTGATAATAATGAGGAGTGCTCGGTGAATTAAAAAAAAAAAGGGTGATCGAGATGTGGGAAGACAAAGTTCAAGGGGATTCGTAGAATGTTATGTTTGAGATTGATTATTGAACTAGAGGACTAATTTAAACATAAATGGAAATTTGTGTAACTTAGTAATTATATGAATTGACATTGAATTTGGTTGGAATGTATTATGTTATATAATGAAATAAGAAGATTTAACTTAATCAGATCATGGAAGAGCAAAATGTTTCACTAAACACTTTATGGACAACAGTGGTAGTACAATATGTAGAAGGACCAAAAAGAGCCCTTGGGGCCAAATAAGTAGGGAAGGGCTATTAGACTCGAAATTGATTGAAATGTTAAAATGAAAGGAAACATATGAGTTTAATTTGATGATAATAAATGATATGTTAGAAGTGTTAAAAGTGTGCATGAATGTGATAATTATATTTGAAAATGATTAAACGTTGTAAGTTTGAAATGCAAGCATTTATATATGACATTGGATGTCGAGAGTAAGTATAAAAAAATTGCAAGTCGGCTAATAAACCAAAGAGCCAATTTGATAAGATGAGGAATGAATCGTTCAACGATGTAATGTAATGAAAAATGATTCCGTGATAAAAATTAATTAATTGTACAACTCAGTTTAGCATCATGATAATAATATGAAATATTTGATAATTTATTTTAACTATTGATTCACTAGTGATTTATGTATGTATATATATAAATGTGTTGAACCAGAGTTTGTTATAAGATATGCTTGTATTGATTAATAGGATAAACATTAAAATTGTATGCATTATGATTATTGCTTATATTATTTGATTTGAATCATAGCAATAAACTGAGCTTTATTGCTTAGCGCGCAGTTGTTGTTTTTCATGCGTAAGTTAAGTTGAATTTGAGATTCCAACTGCAGTTTGGGTGATGGGAATTGAGATCCTGACGGTAAAGATAGGAAACAATAGAAGGAAAAAATGAGTTCTAAAAGTGTCTCAAAGCCCAATGAGTTTAAAATTTGTAGCTAATCATTAGAACTTTTATGGTTATTTCAATTCAAATATATGCTTAATTATGCCATTGAGTCTGATAGTTGTAAGATTAGTTAGAATGATAACTTTAAATCCCTTGCCGGACATGCTATTAAATATGACAAATTGTAGAATGGTTATCCAATATTTCTAGCTGTATGGTTAAAACTGTCGCCCCATACTCCCTCCTTCCCTATAGTTATATACTCTTTGCACTTTAATTCTATCATATGATTATTTTATTCTATTTTATTGTAAATGCATGTACGCATGAATGCCTGCCGTTGATATTAATACTTATAAAATAACAGAACAGAATAATGGTGAATGACAGGAACTCTTACGGAAGGTGAGTACACCCTGCATGTGTACGTTTATTTTTATCTCTCGTGCAGGTATTATTATATTGTATAAGAATTTATTTTGAAAAGAAAAATTAAATAATTGAGACTTAACAAAATAAAATTGTGTTTATACAAACCCAAAAACTCAAGTCCCAATTAAGTTTAGAAGAGCTGCAAAACTCACAAGCTCAAGCCATAACGTGTTAAACATACAAAAAAATAATACAAAAACAATGGCCCACGCAGGTTTCAAAACCTGTGACCTTCGCGTTTACCAACTGGGCTAATAGGCCACATTTTTTAGGCTCTTCTTGTATTTTACTAGTTCTATAAACAGTCTTGGTTTATGTTCACCCATAATTTTAAATTTGAAAATTTAAAAACCTAAAAGAAATCTTATGCGCAATTAAGCGAAATTATACTTAGACCTGTATCCTTTCACAAAATTTTAGTTTTATTTATTATTTATTTTGTGATAATCAAATACATGTAAAAATATAATTTTAAGGATTAATATGCTCATAAGCCTATAGTTAAGGGATTCATCAAGTGGTTTAACTAGGTTGTGTTAGTTCAACTTTTTATAAATATATATTTATCGGTTGTGTTAGGGGTTCATAATTCTAAATTTGAAATATTTATATACTAAATTAAATTTAAAATTATATATTCAGTGAACACCCCCGAGCTGCATGTATATATTATGTCTTGTGTTAAAGTGTGTATATATAGAGATGGAGGATTGAACCTAACAGGTGTAGCACCTCCCCTCCCGTGCGTTCATCTACTATAAAAAACAAACGTAAAGCAAGGGGAACCACGAGTGGTTCCCGCAAGGCTGTAACACCTTCTCCCGTGTGTATGTATATATGTATAAAAGAAAATGATGATAAAAGAGATAGCCTATGGATAGTACCCATGTGCATGTATGTGATATGCGTGATATGAAGTAATAAAATTTATAATAATGATCGCACCAAAAACTAACTATTATCACGACTTTAAGGCAAGCGCACCTATCGAACAGTGGTATAGTTTAGCGGCAAGACCGAGTTATCGTACCCAAGGGAACCAAAAGTACTAGTACTAACTTCCTTTCTATTATCTATCCTAAAAATAAAAGAGGTTTTTTATGAAACTAATTCTAAAACTAAACTAAGAATGCACAAAAAGCAAATTGGGGAAAAACTCTTGGGAAAGGCTGATTGATTTGGCAATACTCAAGGGAGAATCCACCTAGACTTCACTTGTTATCAACTCTTGAGCTAGACGATTTATTCAATTGACTTGATCCGTAGAGATCCCTAACTTATGTTAATACCTCTGTCGAAGATAAGAACAACTAACCCTAGGTTGATTAACTGAAATCTCTTTCTAGTTAAAACCCCTAGTCTTGCATTAACTCAATCTATGGATCTCTTTATTAGGTTTGACCCTAATCCGGCAGATTTATGTCGCCCCATGTCTAGGGTTGCATGCAACTCCGCTTAATTATGCTAGATCTACTCTTAACCAGGGACTTTTGCTCCTCTAAATAAGCACATCAATACTTGAATTAATACCTAGGATTATTAAAACAAGAATTAAGAACACATAATTAAGAACAATTCAAGTATTTATCATATAACTCAAGATAAAATAATAACAAGATCTGTCTTAGGTTTCATCCCTCTCAAGTATTTGGGGGATTCAGTTCATATTTAATAAAGAAAACATCTCAGAAGAATAAAAATAACAAAACATAAAGAACCCAAAAACCCCTGAAGGATTGAAGGGAGATCCTTTGTCTTAATGTAGAGTTCGGCTTTTGGGATGAATCAATCGGCTTCCCTCGGAGTAATTCCTTGCTTTCACTCTCTGTGTTGGCAAAAATACGACACTCTCTTATGGGAGGAAAGGCACCCTTTTGAGGAGAGAAAAGTATTCCCTTAGCGGGAAATAAGCATACCCTTTAAGTTGCCTCCTAGGGTCTTTATATAGAGTTTTGGAATACCTTTCTTAGCCCCTAAGTATCCTTTTCCAAGTGAAATTGAACTATCTCACGATAGGTACATGCCCGTAGGCCACGCCCATGTGGATCGACAAGAGGCCGTGTGTGGGCTTATTGATGGTGGCACGGCCGTGTGGTTTGGCCGTGCTTGTTGGGGCTGGGCCGTGTTGGACTTTATGTGGCACGACCGTGGGACACGACCGTGTGGTGAATCCTTGGGCCGTGTTGTTTTTACACCTTGGCCCATTTTCTCCATTTTCGGCCTGTTTTTCATTCTTTTACTTCCCTGTGCTCTCTTGAGTATAAAACATGAAATAGAAGTATTAAGAGCACCAATTTCCACAAATTCAATGATAATTCATCCAGAAATTAAGCTAAGCATGAGGTAAAAATATGCATAATTTATCGTTTATCAAATACCCCCACACTTAAGCCTTTGCTTGTCCTCAAGCAAAATCTGAACTCACAATTAAGAATCATTCTTCTCAACCCACAATCTTTATCAATAATGTTTCAAACTAATCCACAAGTAATCATACAATGACAATTCAACCAGAAAAACATTAAAGATCCAAATACTCTAAGTTGAGAATTTTATCACAGAAACATAAGTTTCCTCTCTTCTCTTCAGTAATTACTTTTCAATCCAAAATTAACAAGAGTTGACATCCTCACTAAAGATTCACTCTATCCACTCAAAGTGTTTAGGGTTCAAGAATTAAGCACTCTTTAGTCAACCTGAAAAGTTATTACCATAGGCTTGCAAGAAAATCAAATCTCCACCACTATAGATTGATATGATACATCGATCAAAAGGCTTTTCAATGGTTGTAATGGCGCTTTGGTTAGGGGTGTTGTCACAAGCTGAAAAAAGAAAGGGTTAAAATCGAGATTGAATTGCAAGATCATCTAGCTAGAAAAATCTCTATTACTGGAACATATTCCTAGAGCTAAGCCTTATGATGACACCGTTCTTGAAGCTTGTAGAAATATGCAAAAACTATTGAACTATTACAAATTACAACTGAATTAACTGTATATACATTTTTTTTTGTTTTTTTTAAGGACAAATCAAATATCATACTTTGAATATTTACAAACTGGAAAAAGAGAACAAAGCTAGATAATGATTCAACTCAAATCTCGACAAAAATAGGGATTAAAATAATTGAATGGAATTCAACAAAAATGGGTTATAGGTTAATATTAGGGGTGAGTCAAAGAATGGGTTGTTAGGCTCAATGGGGTTCACTAGGGGTTAATTTATGGAGGTAGGCTTTTATGGAGTAAGTGGGTTAAATCCTAGGTGCCTTTATCATTTCGGTATATCAAATCAATGATGTGGTCTTGACATGTATAATAGAAGCAAGTTCTAGAATAACAAATCAGTATTGACTCACTCAAAGCAACAATAAAAGTGAGCACGAAAGAATGTATGCTCAAAAGGCTAAAAAATCTCACCAGAATTATGGCTTTTGATGTCAATCCTGCGAATTTCAAATCTCAAGATAATACTTAAAATTAGGGAAAATAACCTAGAAAAAAATTTAAATTTTCAAAAATTTCAACTTATCATGCTTGATTCCCTAATGTCTTAAAGTTTGAATAATCAAAGCATAAATACCTATGTCTTAATTCTTAACATATCAATAAAAATCATAAATCAAACAGAATTCATTCCTAATAGAAGATTGAGATTAATGCAGATAATTCGAAATTTTAGAGCAATTTTCAGGGATTTCAAAGATAATATAAAGAATGAAAGTGAGTTCCCCCCCACACTTAAGATGTACATTGCCCTCAATGTACAAAGATAACATTAATAGCAATAGAAGCACAAGATCATAAGTTAGGGAGAGAAGTAAAACTCCCTAAATATTGGATGGAACCCTTGAATTGTGAAAGCTGTCTTAGAGGAAGGAATACTTGAAGTTCATGATTTTGGGTGATTGGAGAAATTAATCATAACTGTGTAAAGTTCAAGTATTACTCGATAGGAATTTAATTGTAAAATAAAAGGAACAAGAGAAATAAAAAGTAAAGAAAATGAAAATTAAAAATAAAAATTAAGTAACAGTGATTTGGCCCCACGACCGTGTAAAGGATCACACGCCCGTGTCTGAATTGGTAGGTTCGACCACGGTCTTGGGGCACGGGCGTGTCGCATGCCCGTGTTGTATTAACAGGTTTGGCCACAGCCACATCACACAGCCGTGGTAAGTTATCGAAGCCTGTGTGTTAGGGACATCTTACCCTGCTCATACACGGCCATATCGCACGGCCATGTCTTTGCTTGTGGTGTCCGCACGGCCTGAGGCACTCCCATGGGCATAGCCGTGTGGCTCGAAAAACCTACATTCAAAGGGTTAGTGGATGTATTAAAGAGCCTAAATAAAATAATTTACTGAGTCAATGCTTGGGTTGCCTCCCGAGAAGTGCTTGTTTATAGTCTAAGCTCGACTTTTCTCAGGTTTGTTTGGTCACGGTGGCTTGAAGAGTTGATACTCTTCTATCCTGTTTAAAATTTTATTATCAACGTAAAACTTGAGTCGAGTGTGATTTACCTTGAAAGTGCCGAGTGACTCATGTTTTATCTCGACTGTACCATAGGGAAAGATTTTCATTACCTTGAAGTAGGGTATGTCTCTTGTATGTTCTTTTGAATTCAAGATTCGAGGGTTATCTTCCCCTAAGATTACCGTATCCCCTACCTTAAGTTGATTCGTTTGTACCTGAAGGTCGTCTTAGTGATGCTCTGGGTTGGTGTGACATATTTTGGGCTTTTCATGATAGTTCAGCCACTCATCTAGTTCCTCAATCTGAAGCATTCACTTTCCAAGTGCGTCTCCCTTTGATGGACTTGTCTGGGATTGGGTTGCCTTTATGTGGAGTGTATCCTGCACAGAAGCTTAGGTGGTGAGTTCAGTGTTTTTACAAGGACTCGTGACTATATTATTATCAACAGTCTTCTTACTTGATTGTTCAATAAACTCATGAATATAACTTACCTTTCCTTTGCTGAAAGTTTCCTGTAATTTAAAACTGTACAATAGCCCGTTGAACCACTCGGAATACTAAGGATACTCAGGTTTTCCTACCTGATAATAACCTGTCAATGCCATATTCTAGGCATGGTCTTACATGAGATGTTCCCTGTCCTACCAAAGCCATATTTTTAATATGGACTTACATGGGTTATTCCTGTCCTGTCTGATAACCCAAAATGTCATGACATTCCGTATCCCAACATTCCTAGAGTTCAAACGGGGCTTTCTGATACTTTTTCTCTGTCATCTCGTAATTGGTTCAACTTCGAAAATTTTCATAAATAAATGTATATATGCTGGAAATTAACAACATTAATGGAAAATAAAGAAATATTGCATTTATTTACCGCAAACTTACCTCGATACAAAATACGGTTAAACTTGACAATTTAGTCCTTTACTTTTTCCTTTCCCCGATCTACTCCCGAATTTCGTTCTTCTTGATCTATAATACAAATTTAGCTTATTTAATGCTCACATTTATCACAACAGCCCTTAACTCAAACTTTGTCAAAAATTACATTTTTCCCTAAACTTTTGCATATTTACACTTTTGCCCCAAGGCTCGGAAATTAAACTTTATCCCACATTCTTATGTTTTAGGACATGCTGATCATTTATTTACCAACAACAACCTCAAATTCCCACTATAACATGTACTTATGAACAATAGGTATTTTTACCGATTAAGCCCTTTTACTCGTTTTTACTTAAAACCGAGCAGCACAAGTTGTTTAACATAATTTAAAACCTCATATTCTATCATAAAACATCAAAATAAACACTTTTCACCTATGGGTATTTTTCCAAATATGAACCCTAGGTTAAATTATTGCTAGAATAAGCTAAATCAAGTTACCGGGACTCCTAAAACATAAAGAACATTAAAAACGGGGCTTGGAATCACTTACTATGGAGCTTGGAAGCTTGAAACAAACCCTAGCTATGGAGAACCCTTGAAATTTCGTGCTAATAAAGAAGATGGACATATTTTGCCATCTTTTTCCCTTTTTTTAATCTTTTAATTACCAAATGACTAAAATACCCTTCATTAAAAACTTTGGTTATTTCTACCTATGTATGTCCATTTTTGTCCAAAATTTTAGAAATTGGTCAAATTGCTATTTAAGACCCTCTAATTAATAATCCAAGGAAATTTCATACTAAAAGCTTCTAGAATGTAAGTTTTGTAACTTATTCGATTTTGTCCCTAATTTCAAATTAAGCACTTTATGCATAGAATTTGTTCACGAAATTTTCACAAAATCATGCAATCATATCATAAACATCAAAATAATTATAAAATAATTATTTCTATCTCGAATTTGTGGTTTCGCAACCACTATTTCGTTCAGGCCCTATTTTGGGATGTTACATTTCTCCCCCCCATTAGTGATTTTCATCTCCAAAAATCTTACCTGTGAAGAGATTTGGGTACTGTTTTTGCATGACCTCTTCAAGCTCCCATGTAACCTCATCAACCCCATGTCTATTCCATAAGACTTTCACAAGAGCAATACTTTTATTCTTTAATTGCTTTACCTCTCGAGCTAGAATCTTTACCGGTTCTTCACTATAAGTCATATCTGGCTGAATCTCAACCTCTGTCTGAGAAATCACATGTGATGGATCTGAACGACAACATTGTAACATCGACACATGGAAAACATCATGAATCTTCTCTAACTCAATCGGCAAAGCTAACCAATATGCTAATGGCCCAACTCTCTCAACCACTTTAAATGGTCCAATAAAACGTGGACTTAGTTTGCCTTTCTTGCCAAATCTAAAGACTTTCTTCCACGGGGATACTTTCAAGAACACTTTGTCACCAACTTGATACTCAATCTCTTTTCTTTTCAGATCTGCATAAGACTTCTGTCTATCTTAAGCTACTTTCAAGCAATCTCTGATAACCTTCACTTTCCCTTCAGTTTCTTTAACAAAGTCAACCCCGTAAACCTGATTTTCTTTAAGCTCCGTCCAATACAAAGGTGTGTGACATTTACGTCCATACAAAGCTTCATAAGGTGCCATCTTCAAACTCCACTGATAACTATTATTATAGGCAAACTCTACCAACGGTAAATATTTTTCCCAACTACCTTGAAATTCTAAGACACAACATCTAAGCATATCCTCAAGTACCTGAATAACTCTCTCTGATTGACCATCGGTCTGAGGATGGAAGGTTGTACTAAAACTCAACTTTGTGCCCAAAGCTTCTTGTAACTTCTTCTAGAATCGTGAAGTAAATCTCGGATCTCTGTCTGAAATGATCGATAACGGTACCCCATGTAGTCTGACTATTTCTGAAATATACAACTCGACCACCTTGTCAAGTGAATAATCCATACGAACTGGGATAAAATGAGCTGACTTAGTTAGCTTATCAATCACTACCCATACTGCATCTTTCTTTTTCGGTGTCAGTGGCAACCCTGTCACAAAATCCATAGTAACTCAGTCCCATTTCCATTCAGGAACTAACACAGGCTACAATAAACCTGAAGCTACTTGATGTTCAGCTTTTACCTGCTGACAGCTCAAGCATCTAGAAACAAACTCTGAGATATCTCTCTTCATTCCTGCCCACCAATACATTTTCTTCAAATCATTATACATTTTAGTACTACCTGGATGAATAGACAAGGAACTGTTATGTGCTTCCTGTAAAATCTTCCGAATAAGCACATCATTCTTTGGTACACATACCCAATTTCTGAACATCAAACAACTGTCAGAACTAATCTGAAAATTTGACTCTATACCTGACTCACACTAAGCTCTTTTGGCTTGTAACTCATTGTGATCTTTCTAAACTTTACAAATATCTTCAAGCAACATTAGTTTAGCTCTTAATTCAACTAAGATAGAACCATCATCAGACAATGATAACTGAGTATTCATAGCTCGCAAAGCAAATAAAAATTTCCTACTCAATGCATCAGCTACAACATTAGCCTTACCTGGATGATAATCAATAACCAAATCATAGTCCTTAATCAGTTCAAGCCACCTGCCTTGCCTCAAATTTAAATGTTTTTGTGTCATCAAATATTTCAAACTTTTGTGATCAGTAAATATTCGACATTTCTCACCATACAAGTGATGTCTCCAGATTTTCAGCGCAAATACAATGGTAGCTAGTTCTAAATCATGTGTCGGATAATTTTTCTCATTTGGCTTTAGTTGTCTCGAGGCATAAGCAATTACCTTTCCTTTCTGCATAAGTATACAGCCTAGTCCATTCAAGGACGCATCACTATAATCACAAACACTTTACTTGGTTCTGGTTGTACTAAGATAGGAGCTTTACTCAACAATGCCTTTAACTTGTCAAAACTCTGCTGGCACTTCTCAGTCCATTCAAACTTAACATCTTTCCGTAGTAATCTCATCAACGGGGTAGCTATCACAGAGAATCCCTCTACAAATCGTCTATAATAACCAGCTAAGCCAAGAAAGCTTCTAACCTCTGAAACATTCCTTAGAGGCATCCAATCGACAATGGCTGAAATTTTGCTTAGATCAACTCTAATACCTTCACCTGAAACAATATGTCTAAGGAATCCAACTTCTTAGAGCCAAAACTCACTTTTACTAAACTTAGCATACATCTGATTATCTCTCAGAATCTGTAAAACTATTCTCAAATGCTCTGCATGCCCAGTCTCATCATGAGAATAAATCAAGATGTTATCAATGAACACAACCACAAACTTGTCCAAATACGGTCTAAATATTTGGTTCATTAAATCCATAAAAATGGCAGGAGCATTAGTTAAGCCAAACGGCATCACCAGGAATTCATAATGACCATACCTAGTTCGGATTGTAGTCTTCGGAACATATGACTCTTTAACTCGCAGCTAATAATATCTGGATCTCAAATCTATCTTGGAGAACACAATAGCTCCCTTCAATTGATCAAACAAATCATCAATTCTAGGCAGTGGATATTTGTTCTTGATAGTTACCTTGTTAAGCTACCAATAATCTATGCACAATCTCATCGAACCATCTTTCTTTTTCACAAATAGCACTGGTGCACCCCATGGCGAACTAGTGGGTCTTGCAAAGCCTTTATCAGTTAATTCCTGTACCTGAGCTTTCAATTCTTTCAATTCTAATGGGGCCATTCTATAGGGAGCATTAGAAATGGGTGTTGTACCCAGAACCAGTTCAATACCAAACTCAACTTCTCTAATAGGAGGCAAACCTGGTAGTTCTTCTGGAAACACATCAGGAAACTCACATACCACAGGCAAGGATTCAATTTTCAACTCTAGATCTTTAGTATTCAACACAAAAGCAAGATAAGCTTTATATCCTTTCCTCAAACATTTTTGAGCAGACATAATAGAAATCATAGCAAATGAACTATCTGATTCATATGAACTAACCCGAAGAATTTCACCATTTTCATATTTCAACTCAATGAATTTCTTTCCACAATTCACTATCACATCATGCGCAGTTAACCAATCCATACCAAGAATCACATCAAACTCATCAAATGGCAAGAGCATGAGATCGGCCGGAAAACAGTAACCTCTAATCATCAAAGGGCAATTTTTACATACTTTATCTACTAATACATGCTTGCCTAACGGATTCGATACTTTAACCACAAATTCTATAGATTCTATAGGCATGCTCATACTAGACATTAATTTCATACAAACATAGAAATGGGTCGAGCCCGGATCAATCTAAGCAATAACATTAATATCATGCAAAGAAAATGTACCCGTAATCACGTCGAGGGAGGATGCCTCTTCGTATACACGGATAGAATAAGTCCTCGCAAGGGCCCTAACATCTGGTCTCACTGTCGAATCTTTAGAGGTGCCTCTGTTACTCACTCCTACTCCTGGGTTCCTTGGTGATCTACCTCTAATAGGAGCATTTCCGGATCTAGCACTTTGTATTTCTTCACGTTTAACCACTTCTGAACACTCTCGCACAAAATGAGCTAGAGCACCACACTTATAACAAACAGTCTCGTCTGCACGACAAGGGCCAAAATGAAGTCTACCGTACCGTGGACACCCTGATCTACCCTGTCGAACATTACCTATAGTTGCAATTGTGGTAGTCTGAGCTTTCGGATCCTTAAATCTGTTACCTCTATTTCGACTAGAATACCCAGTTGAAAAGCTAGATCTAGTAGAGAACTCTCTAGTCCTCTTAGATGTAGACTGAGACGACTTGCTCATCTATCTTTTCTTCATATCTTGTGTCTAAATTTCAAGTTTGCCTTTTCTTTTTAACAGCTCCTCTACCTTACAGGCTCTGTCAACTAGAACAACAAACTCTTTTATTTCTAGGACACCTACTGGCAATAGAATATCATCATGAAGCCCATCCTCAAACCTTTTACACATGATCGCCTCTGTGGATACACATTCTCGGGCATAATTGCTAAGTCGGACAAATTCACACTCATATTCAGTCACTGTCATATTGCCCTGTTTCAATTCTAGAGACTCTTTTCTTTCCTGGTCAATAAACCTCTGACTGATGTACTTTTTCTGGAATTCCTCCTGAAAGAAATCCCAAGTAACCCTCTCTTTCAGTACAACTGATACAAGCATCTTCCACCAGTGATACGTTAAGTCTATAAGGAGTGATACTACACATTTCATACATTTCTTAGGTGTACAGGATAATTCATCAAAGACTTTGATGGTATTTTCGAGCCAAAATTCTTCTCTTTCTACATCATCATCTTTAGTAGCCCGAAACTCTTCGGCTCCTTGTTTTGTGATCTTGTCAACTGGTGGCTTTTCTCTTATCACCGTACCTGTGACTGGGGGAGCTTGAGCTACATGTGTGGCCTGAGAATCATGAGGGGGTGGAGGTCTAACAACCAGATTCGTACGAACGAACTCGGCAAACCATTCTTTCAAAGCTTGGAAGAAGGCTTCTCGAGCCCCTCCTCCCCGACTAATCGTAACAGGCCTTTCACTACTATTTGGTGGCACCGTCCCTTCTACAGGAGCGGGCGCATTACTTTCTACATCATCTGCACCAACTCGTTCGGTATCCATAACTATAAAAGAAAAGCATTTTAAAATCGTCAGGAGTCGTCACACTATCAAAACATAAGTATGGCATGTATAGCTAGACTCTTACTCATGCTAACTATTCTGAGAACCGACTAAACCTTTGCTCTGATACCAATAAATGTAACACCCCTTACCCGAGACCGTCACCGGAGTCGAGCACGAGGCGTTACCGGGCTTAACTTACTCATTCGGGCATAAAAATTTGCTTTTAAAATTAAGTTATTTTTGTTCATTCAATATATCCCTAAAAAGGGTCATCGAGACCCTAAATCATGCTATTAAAATGGTTCGGGGCCAAACCGGGATCAATAAAATTTTTCTGATTACTTAAATGAACCAAAATAAAATTATTTCTCTGTTCCTTATAAAGCTGTCCAACTGCATCACAGTAACTAAATAAATCATAACTCGAGTTACAAAACTTGAAATTTAATTCCGTAAATTTTCCCTAAAACTAGACTCATATACCTTCTTACTAATTGTTTTATAGAATTTTTAGTCTATCTAATTAGTACATTTTATTAGTTAAAGTCTCCCCTATTACGCAGTTCAACTACTCTGACCTCTATTCACTACGAATTAGTTTTCTCTCTGTACAAAATTAAAATAGGCATGTCGTTTATTTCATTTGAAACTAGACTCAGTAAGGAATCTAGCATATAAACTATAATGCCTAATTATTTTTGTACAATTTATGGTGAATTTTTAAAGTCAAAACAGGGGATCACAAAGTCCATCTGGAGCAGTCTCACTCAAATGCAAATAACTCATAATAAACAACTCTTTTACTTACTCTGCTTCTTCCACATGAAAATAAACTCATTGTCACTATTTAATTCCATTTCTACTATTTTTATTGATTTTTCAAAATCACGTCACTACTGCTGTTTGAATATGTTTTTAAGCCATTTTCACCTTTTTCATGGTTTCCATGTGATAATTACCATTTAGGCATACATAGTATTAAACCTATGTGTGATTAGTCATTACAATAGCTAATCATCAACAAGTATTTACATACCATTCATTAAACATATCCTAAGGACATTCATACCAAAAGAAGCCAAGTCCCTATACATGCCATACGCGAAATGAAATGTCTAGCTATACCAAAATGATCCTGTTGATAGTGTGACCGGATCTCCGACATTCCTTGCGATTCCCGAGTTGGCTTGGTAAGAAGTATAAAAAGAAGGAAAATAAAGAGAGTAAGCACTAAGCTTAGTAAGTTTACGAGTAAATAAATCACAACATTCACCCTAAATAATAGTTAATCATAATATCATCAAGCATCATAAGCTTTCCTTACACCTCATTTCTTACCCTCTTTCTTATTCACTTACTTTCTTCTTACTTGATTATTCAATAAACTCATGAATATAACTTACCTTTCCTTTGCCGAAAGTTTCCTGTAATTTAACCTGCACAATATCCCGTTGAACCACTCGGAATACTAAGGATACTCGGGTTTTCCTGCCTGATAATAACCTGTCAATGCCATATTCTAGGCATGGTCTTACATGTGATGTTCATTATCCTACCAAAGCATTATTTTTAATATGGACTTACATGGGATATTCCTGTCCTGTCTGATAACTCAAAATGTCATGACATTCCGTATCCCAACATTCCTAGAGTTCAAACGGGCTTTCTGATACTTTTTCTCTATCACCTCGTCTTTGGTTCAACTTCGAATATTTTCACAAAATATATGTATATATGCTGGAAATTAACAACATTAATGTAAAATACAGAAATATTGCATTTATTTACTATAAACTTACCTCGATACAAAATACGGTTAAACTTGATAATTTAGTCCTTTACTTTTTCCTTTCCCCGATCTACTCCCGAATTTCGTTCTTCTTTATCTATAATAGCAATTTAGCTTATTTAATACTCACATTTACCAAAACAACCCTTAACTCAAACTTTGGCAAAAATTACATTTTTCCCTAAACTTTTGCATATTTACACTTTTGCCCCAAGGCTCGAAAATTAAACGTTATCCCAAATTCTTATGTTTTAGGACATGCTGATCATTTATTTACCAACAACAACCTCAAATTCCCACTATAACATGTACTTATGAATAATAGGTATTTTTACCGATTAAGCCCTTTTACTCGTTTTTATATAAAACCGAGTAGTACAAGTTGTTTAACATAATTTAAAACCCCATATTCTATCATAAAACATCAAAATAAACACTTTTCACCTATGGGTATTTTTCCAAATATGAACCCTAGGTTAAATTATTGCTAGAATAAGCTAAATCAAGTTACCGGGACACCTAAAACGTAAAGAACATTAAAAACGGGGCTTGGAATCACTTACTATGGAGCTTGGAAGCTTGAAACAAACCCTAGCTATGGAGAACCCTTGAAATTTCGTGCTAATGAAGAAGATGGACATATTTTGCCATCTTTTTCCCTTTTTTTTAATCTTTTAATTACCAAATGACGAAAATACCCGTCATTAAAAACTTTGGTTATTTCTACCTATGTATGTCCATTTTTGTCCAAAATTTTAGAAATTAGTCAAATTACTATTTAAGACCCTCTAATTAATATTCCAAGGAAATTTCATACTAAAAGCTTCTAGAATGTAAGTTTTGCAACTTATTCGATTTAGTCCCTAATTTCAAATTAAGCACTTTATGCATAGAATTTGTTCACGAAATTTTCACAAAATCATGCAATCATATCATAAACATCAAAATAATTATAAAATAATTATTTCTATCTCGAATTTGTGGTTTCGCAACCACTATTTCGTTCAGGCCCTATTTTGGGATGTTACATTTCTCCCCCCATTAGTGATTTTCATCTCCGAAAATCTTACCTGTGAAGAGATTTCGGTACTGTTTTTGCATGACCTCTTCAAGCTCCCATGTAACCTCATCAACCCCATGTCTATTCCATAAGACTTTCACAAGAGCAATACTTTTATTCTTTAATTGCTTTACCTCTCGAGCTAGAATCTTTATCGGTTCTTCACTATAAGTCATATCTGGCTGAATCTCAACCTCTGTCTGAGAAATCACATGTGATGGATCTGAACGATAACATCATAACATCGACACATGGAAACCATCATGAATCTTCTCTAACTCAATCGGGAAAGCTAACCGATATGCTAATGGCCCAACTCTCTCAATCACTTCAAACGGTCCAATAAAGCGTGGACTTAGTTTGCCTTTCTTGCCAAATCTAAAGACTTTCTTCCACGTGGATACTTTCAAAAACACTTTGTCACCAACTTAATACTCAATCTCTTTTCTTTTCAAATCTGCATAAGACTTCTGTCTATCTGAAGCTGCTTTCAAGCAATCTCTGATAACGTTCACATTCTCTTCAGTTTCTTTAACGAAGTCAACCCCGTAAATCTGATTTTCTTTAAGCTCCGTCCAATACAAAGGTGTGTGACATTTACGTCCATACAAAGCTTCATAAGGTGCCATCTTCAAACTCCACTGATAACTATTATTATAGGCAAACTCTACCAATGGCAAATATTTTTCCCAACTACCTTGAAATTTTAAGACACAACATCTAAGCATATCCTCAAGTACCTGAATAACTCTCTCTGATTGACCATTGGTCTGAGGATGGAAAGTTGTACTAAAACTCAACTTTGTGCCCAAAGCTTCCTGTAACTTCTTCCAGAATCGTGAAGTAAATCTCAGATCTCTGTCTGAAATGATCGATAACGGTACCCCATGTAGTCTGACTATCTCTGAAATATACAACTCGACCAACTTGTCAAGTGAATAATCTATACGAACTGGGATAAAATGAGCCGACTTAGTTAGCTTATCAATCACTACCCATACTGAATATTTCTTTTTTGGTGTCAGCGGCAACCCTGTCACAAAATCCATAGTAACTCGGCCCCATTTCCATTCAGGAACTAACACAGGCTGCAATAAACCTGAAAGTACCTGATGTTTAGCTTTTACCTGCTGACGGCTCAAGCATCTAGAAACAAACTCTGAGATATCTCTCTTCATTCCTGCCCACCAATACATTTTCTTCAAATCATTATACATTTTTGTACTACCTAGATGAATAGACAAGGAACTGCTATGTGCTTCCTGTAAAATCTTCTGAATAAGCTCATCATTCTTTGGTACACATACCTGATATCTGAACATCAAACAACCGTCAGAACCAATCTGAAAATTTGACTCTATAGCTGACTCACACTAAGCTCTTTTGGCTTGTAACTCATTGTCATCTTTCTAGACTTTACAAATGTCTTCAAGAAACATTGGTTTAGATCTTAATTCAACTTAGATAGAACCATCATCAGACAATGATAACTGAGTATTCATAGCTTGCAAAGCAAATAAAAATTTCCTACTCAATGCATCAGCTACAACATTAGCCTTACCCGGATGATAATCAATAACCAAATCATAGTCCTTAATCAGTTCAAGCCACCTGCGTTGCCTCAAATTTAAATGTTTTTGTGTCATCAAATATTTCAAACTTTTATGATCAGTAAATATTCGACATTTCTAACCATACAAGTGATGTCTCCAGATTTTCAGTGCAAATACAATGGCAACTAGTTCTAAAACATGTGCCGGATAATTTTTCTCATGTGGCTTTGGTTGTCTCGAGGCATAAGCAATTACCTTTCCTTTTTGTATAAGTACACAGCCTAGCCCATTCAAGGACGCATCACTGTAAATCACAAACTCTTTACCTAGTTCTGGTTGTACTAAGATAGGAGCTTT
Source organism: Gossypium stocksii (assembly GCA_020496765.1). Taxonomy (NCBI): domain Eukaryota; kingdom Viridiplantae; phylum Streptophyta; class Magnoliopsida; order Malvales; family Malvaceae; genus Gossypium; species Gossypium stocksii. Next base: position 42,974,982 of record CM035623.1, read on the forward strand.
AGTCAACAATGCCTTTAACTTGTCAAACCTCTGCTGGCACTTCTCAGTCCATTCACACTTAACATCTTTCCGTAGCAATATTGTCAACGGGGTAGCTATCATAGAGAATCCCTCTACAAATCGTCTATAATAACCAGCTAAGCCAAAAAGCTTCTGACCTCTGAAACATTCCTAGGAGGCTTCCAATCGACAATGGCTAAAATTTTACTTGGATTAATTGTAATAACTTCACCTGAAACAATATCTCTAAGGAATCCAACTTCTCAAAGCCAAAACTCACTTTTACTGAACTTAGCATACAGCTGATTATCTCTCAAAATCTGTAAAACTGTTCTCAAATGCTCTGCATGCTCAATCTCATTGTGAGAATAAATTAAGATGTCATCAATGAACACAACCACAAACTTGTCCAAATACGGTCTAAATCTTCGATTCATTAAATCCATAAAAACAGTAGGAGCATTAGTTAAGCCAAACAGCATCACCAGGAATTCATAATGAGCATACCTACTTCAGACTGTAGTCTTCAAAACATCTGACTCTTTAACTCACAGCTGATAATATTTGGATCTCAAATCTATCTTGGAGAACACAGTAGCTCCTTTCAATTGATCAAACAAATCATCAATTCTAGGCAGTGTATATTTGTTCTTGATAGTTACCTTATTAAGCTACCGATAATCTATGCACAATCTTATTGAACCATCTTTCTTTTTCACAAATAGCACTAGTGCACCCCATGGCGAACTACTGGGTCTTGCAAAGCCTTTATTAGTTAATTCCTACAGCTGAGCTTTCAATTCTTTCAATTCCAATGGGGCCATTCTATAGGGAGCAATAGAAATGGGTGTTGTACCCGGAACCAGTTCAATACCAAACTCAACTTCTCTAATAGGAGGCAAACCTGGTAGTTCTTCTAGAAACACATCAGGAAACTCACATACCACAGGCACAGATTCAATTTTCAACTCTGGATCTTTAGTATTCAACACAAAAGCAAGATAAGCTTCATATCCTTTCCTCAAACATTTCTGAGCAGACATAACAGAAATCATAGCAAATGAACTATCTGATTCATATGAATTAACCCGAAGAATTTCACCATTTTCACATTTTAACTCAATGAATTTCTTTCCATAATTCACTATCACGTCATGTGCAGTCAACCAATCCATACCAAGAATCACATCAAACTCATCAAATGGCAAGAGCATGAGATCGGCCGGAAAACAGTAACCTCTAATCATAAAAGGGCAATTTTTACATACTTTATCTACTAATACATGCTTGCCTAACGGATTCGATGCTTTAATCACAAATTCTATAGATTCTATAGGCATGCTTATACTAGACATCAATTTCATACAAACATAGGAATGGGTCGAACCCGGATCAATCAAAGCAATAACATTAATATCATGTAAAAAAAATGTACCCGTAACCACGTCGAGGGAGGATGCCTCTTCGCATGCACGGATAGCATAAGTCCTCCCAAGGGCTCTAACATCTGGTCTCAATGCCGAATCTTTAGAGGTGCCTCTGTTACTCTCTCCTACTCCTGGGTTCCTCAGTGATCTGCCTCTAATAGGAGCATTTTCGGATCTAGCACTTTGTATTTCTTCACGTTTAACCACTTCTAGACACTCTCGAACAAAATGAGCTGGAGCACCACACTTATAACAAACAGTCTCGTCTACTCGACAAGGGCTAAAATGAAGTTTACCACACCGTGGACACCCTGATCTACCCAATCGAACATTACCTACAGTCGCAATTGTGGTAGTCTGAGCTTTCGGATCCTTAAATCTGTTACCCCTATTTCGACTAGAATACCCGGCTAAAAAGCTTGATCTAGTAGAGAACTCTCTAGGCCTCTTAGATGTAGACTGAAACGACTTGCTCATCTATCTTTTCTTCATATCTTGCGTCTCAATTTCAAATTTGCCTTTTCTTTTTAACAGCTCCTCTGCCTTACAGGCTCTGTCAACTAGAACAACAAACTCTTTTATTTCTAGGACACCTACTGACAATCAAAAATCATCATTAAGCCCATCCTCAAACCTTTTACACATGATCGCCTCTGTAGATACACATTCTCGGGCATAATTGCTGAGTCTGACAAATTCACGCTCATATTCAGTCACTGTCATATTGCCCTGTTTCAATTCTAGAGACTCTTTTCTTTTCTGGTCGATAAACCTCTGACTGAAGTACTTTTTTCAAAATTCCTCCTGAAAGAAATCCCAAGTAACACTATCTTTCGGTACAACTGATACAAGCATCTTCCACCAGTGATACGCTGAGTCAATAAGGAGTGATACTACACATTTCATACAATCCTCAAGTGTACAGGATAATTCATCAAAGACTCTGATGGTATTTTCAAGCCAAAATTCTGCTCTTTCTGCATCATCATCTTTAGTAGCCCCAAACTCTTCGGCTCCTTATTTTGTGATCTTGTCAACTGGTGGCTTTTCTCTTATCACCGTACCTGTGACTGGGGGAGCTTGAGCTACATGGGTGGCCTGAGAATTATGAGGGGGTGGAGGTCTAACAACCAGATTCGTACGAACGAACTCGGTAAACCATTCTTTCAAAGCTTGGAAGAAGGCTTCTCGAGACCCTCCTCCCTGACTAACTGTAACGAGCCTTTCAATACTATTTTGTGGCACCGTCCCTTCTGCGGGAGCGGGCACATTACTGTCTACATCATCTGCACCAACTCGTTCGGGGTCCATAACTATAAAAGAAAAGCATTTTAAAATCATCAAAAGTCGTCACACTATCAAAACATAAGTATGGCATGAATAGCTAGACTCTTACTCATGCTAACTATTTCGAGAACCGACTAAACCTTTACTCTGATACCAATAAATGTAACACCCCTTACCCGAGACCTCGCCGGAGTCAAGCACGAGGCGTTACCGGACTTACCTTACTCATTCGGGCATAGAAATTTGCTTTTAAAATTAAGTTATTTTCATTCATTCAATATATCCCTAAATCATGCTATTAAAATGGTTCGGGGCCAAACCGAGATCAATAAAATTTTTTCGATTACTTAAACGAACCAAAATAAAATTATTTCTCTATTCCTTATAAAGATGTCCAACAGCATCATAGTCATTAAATAAATCATAACTCGAGTTACGAAACTCAAAATTTAATTCCGTAAATTTTCCCTAAAACTAGACTCATATACCTTCTTACTAATTGTTTTATAGAATTTTTAGTCTATCCAATTAGTAAATTTTATGAGTTAAATTCTCCCCTGTTACGCAGTTCAACTACTCTGACCTTTGTTCACTACAAATTAGTTTTCTCTCTGTACAAAATTCAAATAGGCATGTTGTTTATTTCATTTGAAAATAGACTCAATAAGGAATCTAGGCATATAAACTATAATGCCTAATTATTTATGTACAATTTATGGTGAATTTTTAAAATCAGAATAGGGGATCACAAAGTCCATCTGGAGCAGTCTCACTCAAATGCAAATAACTCATAATATACAACTCTTTTACTTACTCTGCTTCTTCCACATGAAAATAGACTCATTAAAATTTAATGTCATGGCTCGGTCGCTATTTAATTCCATTTCTACTATTTTTAGTGATTTTTCAAAATCATGTCACTACTGCTGTTCGAATATGTTTTTAAGCCATTTTGACCTTTTTCATGGTTTCCATGTGATAATTACCATTTAGGCATACATAGTATTAAACCTATGTGTGATTAGTCATTACAATAGCTAATCATCAACAAGTATTTACATACCATTCATTAAACATATCCTAAGGACATTCATACCAAAAAAAGCCAAGTCCCTATACATGCCATACGCAAAATGAAACGTCTAGCTATACCAAAATGATCCTGTTGATAGTGTGACCAGATCTCCGACGTTCCTTGTGATTCCTGAGTTGGCTTGGTAAGAAGTATAAAAAGAAGGAAAATAAAGAGAGTAAACACTAAGCTTAGTAAGTTTACGAGTAAATAAATCACAACATTCACCCTAAATAATAGTTAATCATAATATCATCAAGCATCATAAGCTTTCCTTACACCTCATTTCTTACCCTCTTTCTTATCCACTTACTTTCTTCTTACTTGATTATTCAATAAACTCATGAATATAACTTACCTTTCCTTTGCTGAAAGTTTCCTGTAATTTAACCTACACAATAGCCCGTTGAACCAAACAGAATACTAAGGATACTCGGGTTTTCCTGCTTGATAATAACCTGTCAATGCCATATTCTAGGCATGGTCTTACATGAGATGTTCCCTGTCCTACTAAAGCCATATTTTTAATATGTACTTACATGGGATATTCTTGTCCTGTCTGATAACCCAAAATGTCATGACATTCGGTACACCAACATTCCTAGGGTTCAAACGGGGCTTTCTGATACTTTTTCTCTGTCATCTCGTCTTTGGTTCAACTTCGAATATTTTCATCAAATATATGTATATATGCTGGAAATTAACAACATTAATGTAAAATAAAGAAATATTGCATTTATTTACCGTAAACTTACCTCGATACAAAATACGGTTAAACTTGACAATTTAGTCCTTTACTTTTTCCTTTCCCCGATCTACTCCCGAATTTCGTTCTTCTTGATCTATAATAGTAATTTAGCTTATTTAATACTCACATTTATCAAAACAGCCCTTAACTCAAACTTTGGCAAAAATTACATTTTTTCCCTAAACTTTTGTATATTTACACTTTTACCCCAAGGCTCGAAAATTAAACTTTATCCCAAATTCTTATGTTTTAGGACATGCTGATCATTTATTTAGCAACAACAACCTCAAATTCTCACTATAACATGTACTTATGAACAATAGGTATTTTTATCGATTAAGCCCTTTTACTTGTTTTTACTTAAAACCGAGTAGCACAAGTTGTTTAACATAATTTAAAACCTCATATTCTATCATAAAACATCAAAATAAACACTTTTCACCTATGGGTATTTTTCCAAATATGAACCCTAGGTTAAATTATTGCTAGAATAAGCTAAATCAAGTTACCGTGACTCTGAAAACGTAAAGAACATTAAAAACGGGGCTTGGAATCACTTACTATGGAGCTTGGAAGCTTGAAACAAACCCTAGCTATGGAGAACACTTCAAATTTTATGCAAATGAAGAAGATGGACATATTTTTCCATCTTTTTCCCTTTTTTTAATCTTTTAATTACCAAATGACTGAAATACCCTTCATTAAAAACTTTGGTTATTTCTACCTATGTATGTCCATTTTTGTCCAAAATTTTAGAAATTGGTCAAATTGCTATTTAAGACCCTCAAATTAATAATCCAAGGAAATTTCATACTAAAAGCTTCTAGAACGCAAATTTTGCAACCTATTCGATTTAGTCCCTAATTTCACATTAAGCACTTTATGCATAGAATTTCTTTACGAAATTTTCACAAAATCATGCAATCATACCATAAACCTCAAAATAATTATAAAATAATTACTTCTATCTTGAATTTCTAGTTTCGCAACCACTGTTTCGTTCAGGCCCTATTTTGGGATGTTATATTTCCCCCCTTTAGGGATTTTCGTCCCCGAAAATCTTACCTGTGAAGAGCTTTGGGTATTGTTTTCGTATGACCTTTTCAAGCTCCCATGTAACCTCATCAGCCCCATGCCTATTCCATAAGGCTTTCACAATAGCAATACTTTTATTCCTTAATTGCTTTACCTCTCGAGCTAGAATCTTTACCGGTTCTTCACTATAAGTCATATCTGGCTGAATCTCAACCTCTTTCTGAGAAATCACATGTGATGGATCTGAACGATAACATCATAACATCGACACATGGAAATCATCATGAATCTTCTCTAACTCAGTTGGCAAAGCTAACCGATATGCTAATGGCCCAACTCTCTCAACACTTCAAACGGTCCAATAAAACGTGGACTTAGTTTGCCTTTCTTGCTAAATCTAAAGACTTTCTTCCATAGGGATACTATCAAGAACACTTTGTCACCAACTTGATACTCAATCTCTTTTCTTTTCAAATCTGCATAAGACTTCTGTCTATCTGAAGCTGCATTCAAGCAATCTCTGCTAACCTTCACTTTCTCTTTAGTTTCTTTAACTAAGTCAACCCCGTAAATCTGATTTTCTTTAAGCTCCATCCAATACAAAGTTGTGTGACATTTACGTCCATACAAAGCTTCATAAGGTGCCATCTTCAAACTCGACTGATAACTATTATTATAGGCAAACTCTACCAACGGCAAATATTTTTCCCAACTACCTTGAAATTCTAAGACACAACATCTAAGCATATCCTCAAGTACCTGAATAACTCTCTCTGATTGACCATCGGTCTGAGGATGGAAAGTTGTACTAAAACTCAACTTTGTGCCCAAAGCTTATTGTAACTTCTTCCAGAATCATGAACTAAATCTCAGATCTCTGTCTGAAATGATCCATAACGGTACCCATATAGTCTGACTATCTCTGAAATATAAAACTTGACCAACTTGTCAAGTGAATAATCCATACGAACTAGGATAAAATGAGCCGACTTAGTTAGCTTATCAATCACTACCCATACTGCATCTTTCTTTTTCGGTGTTAGTGGCAACCCTGTCACAAAATCCATGGTAACTCGGTCCCACTTCCATTCAGGAACTAACACAGGCTGCAATAAACCTGAAGGTACCTGATGTTCAGCTTTTACCTGCTGACAGCTCAAGCATCTAGAAACAAACTCTGAGATATCTCTCTTCATTCTTGCCCACCAATACATTTTCTTCAAATCATTATACATTTTTTTACTACCTGGATGAATAGACAAGGAACTGCTTTGTGCTTCCTGTAAAATCTTCCGAATAAGCTCATTATTCTTTGGTACACATACTCGATTTCTAAACATCAAACAACCGTCAGAACTAATCTGAAAATTTGACTCTATACCTGACTCACACTAAGCTCTTTTGGCTTGTAACTCATTGTCATCTTTCTAAATGTTACAAATGTCTTCAGGAAACATTGGTTTAGCTCTTAATTCAACTAAGATAGAACAATCATCAGACAATGATAACTGAGTATTCATAACTCGTAAAGCAAATAAAAATTTGCTACTGAATGCATCAGCTACAACATTAGCCTTACCCAGATGATAATCAATAAGCAAATCATAGTCCTTAATCAGATCAAGCCACATGCATTGCCTCAAATTTAAATCTTTTTGTGTCATCAAATATTTCAAACTTTTATGACTAGTAAATATTCGACATTTCTCACCATACAAGTGATGTCTTCAGATTTTCAGCGCAAATACAATGGCAGCTATATCTAAATCATGTGTCGGATAATTTTTCTCATATGGCTTTAGCTATCTCGAGGCATAAGCAATTACCTTTCCTTTTTGCATAAGTACACAGCCTAGTCCATTCAAGGACGCATCACTGTAAATCACAAACTCTTTACCTGGTTCTGGTTGTACTAAGATAGGAGCTTTAGTCAACAATGCCTTTAACTTGTCAAAACTCTGCTGGCACTTCTCAGTCCATTAAACTTAACATCTTTCTGTAGCAATCTCGTCAACGGGGTAGCTATCATAGAGAATCCCTCTACAAATCGTCTATAATAACCTGCTAAGCCAAGAAAACTTCTGACCTCTGAAACATTTCGAGAAGGCTTCCAATCGACAATGGTAGAAATTTTGCTTGGATCAACTCTAATACCTTCACGGGAAACAATATGTCCGAGGAATCCAACTTCTCAGAGCCAAAACTCACTTTTACTGAACTTAGCATACAACTGATTATCTCTTAGAATCTGTAAAACTGTTCTCAAATGTTCTGCATGCTCAATCTCATCATGAGAATAAATCAAGATGTCATCAATGAACACAACCACAAACTTGTCCAAATACAGTCTAAATATTCGATTCATTGAATCCATAAAAATGGTAGGAGCATTAGTTACGCCAAACGGCATCACAAGCGATTCATAATAACCATACCTGGTTCGGAATGAAGACTTCGGAACATCTGACTCTTTAACTCGCAGCTGATAATATCTGGATCTCAAATCTATCTTGGAGAACATAGTAGCTCCCTTCAATTGATCAAACAAATCATCAATTCTAGGCAGTGGATATTTGTTCTTGATAGTTACCTTGTTAAGCTACTGATAATCTATGCACAATCTCATCGAACCATCTTCCTTTTTCACAAATAGCACTGGTGCACCCCATGTCGAACTACTGGGTCTTGTAAAGCCTTTATTAGTTAATTCCTGCAGCTGAGCTTTCAATTCTTTCAATTCCAATGGGGCCATTCTATAGGGAGCAATAGAAATGGGTGTTGTACCTGGAACCAGTTCAATACCAAACTCAACTTCTCTAATAGGAGGCAAACCTGGTAGTTCTTCTGGAAACACATCAGGAAACTCACATACCACAGGCACAGATTCAATTTTCAACTCTAGATCTTTAGTATTCAACACAAAAGCAAGATAAGCTTCATATCCTTTCCTCAAACATTTCTGAGTAGACATAACAGAAATCATGGCAAATGAACTATCTGATTCATATGAATTAACCCAAAGAATTTCACCATTTTCACATTTCAACTCAACGAATTTCTTTCCACAATTCACTACCACGTCATGCGTAGTGAACCAATCCATACCAAGGATCACATCAAACTTATCTAATGGCAAGAGCATGAGATCAGCCGGAAAACAGTAACCTTTAATCATCAAAGGGCAATTTTTACATACTTTATCTACTAGTACATGCTTGCCTAATGGATTCGATACTTTAATCACAAATTCTATAGATATAGGCATGCTCATACTAGACATCAATTTCATACAAACATAGGAATGGGTCGAACATGGATCAATCAAAGCAATAACATTAATATCATGCAAAGAAAATGTACCCGTAATCACATCGGGGGAGGATGCCTCTTCGCGTGCACGGATAGCATAAGTCCTCGCTGGGGCTCTAACATCTAGTCTCACTGCTGAATCTTTAGAGGTGCCTCTGTTACTCACTCCTACTTCTGGGTTCCTCGGTGATCTGCCTCTAATATGAGCATTTCCGGATCTAGCACTCTGTATTTCTTCACGTTTAACCACTTCTGGACACTCTCGCACAAAATGATCTGGAGCACCACACTTATAACAAACAGTCTCGTCTGCTCGATAAGGGCCAAAATAAAGTCTACCGCACCGTGGACACCCTGATCTACTCGGTCAAACATTACCTACACTCGCAATTGAGGTAGTCTGAGGTTTCGGATCCTTAAATTTGTTACCCCTATTTCGACTAGAATACCCGGCTGAAAAGCTAGATCTAGTAAAGAACTCTCTAGGCCTCTTAGATGTAGACTGAAGCAACTTGCTCATCTGTCTTTTCTTCATATCTTGCATCCCAATTTCAACGTTGCCTTTTCTTTTTAATAGCTCCTCTGCCTTACAGGCTCTGTCAACTAGAACAACAAACTCTTTTATTTCTAGGACACCTACTGACAATCAAAAATCATCATTAAGCCCATCCTCAAACGTTTTACACATGATTGCTTCTGTAGATACACATTCTCGGGCATAATTACTGAGTCTGACAAATTCACGCTCATATTCAGTCACTGTCATATTGCCCTGTCTCAATTTTAGAAACTCTTTTCTTTTCTGGTCGATAAACCTCTGACTGATGTACTTTTTTCAGAATTCCTCCTGAAAGAAATCCCAAGTAACACTATCTTTCGGTACAACTGATACAAGCATCTTCCACCAGTGATACGCTGAGTCAATAAGGAGTGATACTACACATTTCATACAATCCTCAAGTGTACAGGATAATTCATCAAAGACTCTGATGGTATTTTCGAGCCAAAATTCTGCTCTTTCTGCATCATCACCTTTAGTAGCCCGAAACTCTTCGGCTCCTTATTTTCTGATCTTGTCAACTGGTAGCTTTTTTCTTATCACCGTACCTGCGACTGGCGGAGCTTGAGCTACATGGTGGCCTAAGAATCATGATGGAGTGGAGGTCTAACAGCTGGATTTGTACGAACGAACTCGGCAAACCATTCATTCAAAGCTTGGAAGAAGGCTTCTCGAGCCCCTCCTCCCTGACTAACTGTAATGGGCCTTTCACTACTATTTGGTGGCACTGTCCCTTCTGCGGGTGTGGGTGCGTTACTTTCTACATCATCTACACCAACTCATTCGGGATCCATAACTATAAAAGAAAAGCATTTTAAAATCGTCAGGAGTCGTCACACTATCAAAACGTAAGTATGGCATGTATAGCTAGACTCTTACTCATGCGAACTATTCTGAGAACCGACTAAACCTTTGCTCTGATACCAATAAATGTAACACCCCTTACCCGAGACCGTCGCCGGAGTCAAGCACGAGGCGTTACCGGACTTAACTTACTCATTTGGGCGTAGAAATTTGCTTTTAAAATTAAGTTATTTTCATTCATTTAATGTATCCCTAAAAAGGGTCATCGAGACCCTAAATCATGCTATTAAAATGGTTCGGGGCCAAGCCGAGATCAATAAAATTTTTCCGTTTACTTAAACGAACCAAAATAAAATTATTTCTCTATTCCTTATAAAGCTGTCCAACTGCATCACAGTCACTAAATAAATCATAACTCGAGTTACGAAACTCAAATTTTAATTCCGTAAATTTTCCCTAAAACCAGACTCATATACCTTCTTACTAATTTTTTATGGAATTTTTAGTCCATCCAATTAGTACATTTTATTAGTTAAAGTCTCCCATGTTAAGCAGTTTGACTACTTTAACCTCTGTTCACTACGAATTAGTTTTCTCACTGTACAAAATTCAAATAGACATGCCATTCATTTCATTTGAAACTAGACTCAATAAGGAATCTAGGCATATAAACTATAATGCCTAATTATGTATGTACAATGTGTGGTGAATTGTTAAAGTCAGAATAGGGGATCACAAAGTCCATCTGGAGTAGTCTCACTCAAATGCAAATAACTCATAATATACAACTCTTTTACTCACTCTGCTTCTTACACATGAAAATAGACTCATTAAACTTTAATGTCATGTCTTATTCACTATTTAATTCCATTTCTACTATTTTTAGTGATTTTTCAAAATCACGTCACTGCTGCTATTCGAATCTATTTTTAAGCTATTTTCACCTTTTTCATGGTTTCCATGTGATAATTACCATTTAGGCATACATAATATTAAACCTATGTTTGATTAGTCATTACAATAGCTAATCATCAACAAGTATTTACATATCATTCATTAAACATATCCTAAGGACATTCATACCAAAAGAAGCCAAGTCCCTATACATGCCATACGCGAAATGAAACGTCTAGCTATACCAAAATGATCCTATTGATAGTGTGACCGGATCTCCGACGTTCCTTGCGATTCCCGAGTTGGCTTGGTAAGAAGTATAAAAAGAAGGAAAATAAAGAGAGTAAGCACTAAGCTTAGTAAGTTTACGAGTAAATAAATCACAACATTCACCCTAAATAATAGTTAATCATAATATCATCAAGCATCATAAGCTTTCCTTACACCTCATTTCTTACCCTCTTCCTTATTCACTTACTTTCTTCTTACTTGATTATTCAATAAACTCATGAATATAACTTACCTTTCCTTTGCTAAAAGTTTCCTATAATTTAACCTGTACAATAGCCCGTTGAACCACTCGGAATACTAAGGATACTCGGGTTTTCCTGCCTGATAATAACCTGTCAATGCCATATTCTAGGCATGGTCTTACATAAGATGTTCCCTGTCCTACTAAAGCCATATTTTTAATATGGACTTACATGGGATATTCCTGTCCTATCTGATAACCCAAAATGTCATGACATTCTGTATCCCAACATTCCTAGAGTTCAAACGGGGCTTTCTGATACTTTTTCTCTGTCATCTCGTCTTTGGTTCAACTTTACATATTTTCATAAAATAAATGTATATATGCTGGAAATTAACAACATTAATGTAAAATAAAGAAATATTGCATTTATTTACCGTAAACTTACCTCGATACAAAATACGGTTAAACTTGACAATTTAGTCCTTTACTTTTTCCTTTCCCCGATCTACTCCCGAATTTCGTTCTTCTTGATCTATAATAGCAATTTAGCTTATTTAATACTCACATTTATCAAAACAGCCCTTAACTCAAACTTTGGCAAAAATTACATTTTTTCCCCTAAACTTTTGCATATTTACACTTTTGCCCCAAGGCTCGAAAATTAAACTTTATCCCAAATTCTTATGTTTTAGGACATGCTGATCATTTACTTACCAACAACAACCTCAAATTCCCATTATAACATGTACTTATGAATAATAGGTATTTTTACCGATTAAGCCCTTTTTCTCGTTTTTACTTAAAACCGAGTAGCACAAGTTGTTTAACATAATTTAAAACCTCATATTCTATCATAAAACATCAAAATAAACACTTTTCACCTATGGGTATTTTTCCAAATATGAACCCTAGGTTAAATTATTGCTAGAATAAGCTAAATCAAGTTACCGTGACTCTGAAAACGTAAAGAACATTAAAAACGGGGCTTGGAATCACTTACTATGGAGCTTGGAAGCTTGAAACAAACCCTAGCTATGGAGAACCCTTCAAATTTTATGCTAATGAAGAAGATGGACATATTTTTCCATCTTTTTCCCTTTTTTTAATCTTTTAATTACCAAATGACTGAAATACCCTTCATTAAAAACTTTGGTTATTTCTACCTATGTATGTCCATTTTTGTCCAAAATTTTAGAAATTGGTCAAATTTCTATTTAAGACCCTCTAATTAATAATCCAAGGAAATTTCATACTAAAAGCTTTTAGAATGCAAGTTTTGCAACTTATTCGATTTAGTCCCTAATTTCAAATTAAGCACTTTATGCATAGAATTTCTTCACAAAAGTTTCACAAAATCAAGAAATCATATCATAAACCTCAAAATAATTATAAAATAATTATTTCTATATCAGATTTATGGTTTCGCAACCACTATTCTGCTCAGGCCCTATTTTGGGATGTTATAGTTTCGAGCTTGTAAAGTAACTTTGTCATCACCTACACGTAGTGTAAGTTCACCTATTCCTAAATCAATTATTGTTCTGGCAGTTGCTAAAAAGGGTCGTCCTAGAATTAAGGGTACATTGCTATCCTCATCAATGTCTAAAACAACAAAGTCAACTGGGAATATAAATTTATCAATTTTGACAAGCACATCTTCAATTATTCCCTTAGAAAACCTAATAGTTTTATCAACCAGTTGAATGCTCGTCTTGGTTTCCTTAGGTTTTTCAAGACCTAGTTGTTTAAACAGTTTATAAGGCATGACATTTATACTAGCCCCTAAATCAGCTAAAGCATTTTTGGTGTTTAGGCTACCAAATAAACAAGGAATAGTAAAACTCCCTGGATCTTTTAGTTTGTTAGGTAGCTTATTCTGTACAATGGCCGAGCATACTGCATTCAACTCCTCATGAGATTTCTCATCTAGCTTCCGCTTGTTTGTCAATAGCTCTCTTAAAAACTTAGCGGCGTTTGGCATCTGTGACAGAGCTTCAATAAACGGTAAGTTAATGTGTAATTTCTTTAAGAGTTTAAGAAACTTACCAAATTGCTCAACTGTGTGGTCTTTCTTTAACGCATTTGGGTATGGGATACGTGGTTTACACTCTTTGACAATTTCATCTTTATAACTTACCTCATTCTTTCTGTTACTTACCGCAGGCTCCTTACATGGCTCTAGGTTGGTTTTGGTTAACCACTCATCATCTATCATATCCACGGCATTGAGTTGCTCCTTAGGGTTAGTCTCAGTGTTGCTTGGTAACCCACCTTGCGGTCTTTCAGAGATTAGCTTGGCGAGTTGGCCTATTTGAGTTTCAAGTCCTTGAATGGATGCTTGCTGATTTCTAACACGACAATAAATTTTGTGGGCATCTCTTCAAGGTTCAGCTTTTTCTCTTGTTGGAATGGTGGCTGTTGAAATCCCAGAGGAGGTGGTTGTCTTTGATTTCCTTATCCTCCCCGTGAAAAATTGGGGTGGTCCCGCCAACCTGCATTGTAAGTATTACTATAAGGATTATTCTGAGGTCTAGAATTGTTACCCAATAGTTGGTTTGCTCGGTTTCCATGCCATGTCCATAAGAGGAGTAATCTGAATTGAACATATTTCCCTGGGTTGCGTCACACTGCATCACTGGGTGTGCCTGCGTAGAACCAACAAAATTATCAAACTTTTTGTTTAAAAGTTCTACCTGATTAGTAAGCATGGTGACAGCATCAATATTATAAACTCTTGCAGCTTTTGTCGGCTTTGTCCTCATGACTTGCCACTAATAATTATTCAGTGACATCTCTTCTATAAACTCATAGGCTGCTTCTGGTGTTTTGTTGTTGAATCTCCCTCCTACGGCTGCATCGATCATTTGTCTTGTTGATGGATTCAAACTGTTGTGAAAGGTTTGAACTTGTAACCACAAAGGCAACCCATAGTGAGGGCACCTTCTCAAAAGATCTTTGTATCTCTCCCAAGCATCATAAAGTGTCTCTAAACCCATCTGCACAAAAGAAGAGATATCGTTTTGTAATTTAGCTATTTTAGCTGGAGGAAAATATTTCAGTAGGAACTTTTCAGTCATCTGTTCCCATGTAATGATTGAGCCTCGTGGTAAGGAATTTAACCATTGTTTAGCTTTATTCCTTAGGGAAAAAAGAAATAATCAGAGGCGAATGGCATCGTCAAAACGCCATTTATTTTAAAGGTATCACAAAGTTCCAAAAAGTTGGCTATGTGTGAATTTGGATCTTCATCCTGTAAACCATCAAACTACATAAATTGTTGTATCATTTGAATAGTGTTAGGTTTTAACTCAAAATTATTAGTAACAATAGCAGGTCTAATTATACTAGATTGAGTGCCAGCCAAATTAAGTTTAGCATAATCATACATAATACGAGGAGCATCATCTTGGTTCACTAGTTGCACGACTATCACGAGAGGTGGTACATTGTCTTGATTTGCTTCCATCTCTTCCGTAGGTTCTAGCACTTGTTCTTGTCCTTGTTCTGGATAATGTAGGCTTCTTCTGATCTCCCTACGATTTTTGTAAACTGTAGCTTCTAAATCTTCGTCAAAAAGCAATAGTCCTGCTGGGTTCCTTCTAGTCATAAACTAGAGGTACCTAGAGGAAAAGAAAATTTCAGTAAAATAAAAATAAAAATAAAAATAAGCTGAAAATAAATAAATATAAATATAAATATGGCTAAAGTAATAGAAATCGAGTGTTCTTAATATTTTAGTTCCCCAACAACGGCGCCAAAAACTTGATATGCGTGATATGAAGTAACAAAATTTATAATAATAATCGCACCAAAAACTAACTATTATCACGACTTTAAGGCAAGCGCACCTATCGAACAGTGGTATAGTTTAGCAGCAAGACTGAGTTATCGTACCCAAGGGAACCAAAAGTACTAGTACTAACTTCCTTTCTATTAACTAGCCTAAAAATAAAAGAGGTTTTTTATGAAACTAATTCTAAAACTAAACTAAGAATGCACAAAAGGAAAATTGGGGAAAAACTCTTGGGAAAGGCTGATTGATTTGGCAATACTCAAGGGAGAATCCACCTAGACTTCACTTGTTATCAACTCTTCAGCTAGACGATTTATTCACTTGACTTGATCTGTAGAGATCCCTAACTTATGTTAATACCTCCGTCGAAGATAAGAACAACTAACCCTAGGTTGATTAATTCAAATCTCTTTCTAGTTAAAACCCCTAGTCTTGCATTAACTCGATCTATGGATCCCCTTATTAGGTTTGACCCTAATCTGGCAGATTTATGTTGCCCTATGTCTAGGGTTGCATGCAACTCCGCTTAATTATGCTAGATCTACTCTTAACCAGGGACTTTTGCTCCTCTGAATAAGCACATCAATACTTGAATTAATACTTAGGATTATTAAAACAAGAATTAAGAACACATAATTAAGAACAATTCAAGTATTTATCATATAACTCAAGATAAAATAATAACAAGATCTGTCTTAGGTTTCATCCCTCTCAAGTATTTGGGGGATTTAGTTCATATTTAATAAAGAAAACATCTCAGAAGAATAAAAATAACAAAACATAAAGAACCCAAAAACCCCTGAAGGATTGAAGGGAGATCCTTTGTCTTAATGTAGAGTTCGGCTTTTGGGATGAATCAATCGGCTTCCCTCGGAGTAATTCCTTGCTTTCACTCTCTGTGTTGGCAGAAATACGACACTCTCTTGTAGGAGGAAAGGCACCCTTTTGAGGAGAGAAAAGTATTCCTTTAGCGGGAAATAAGCACACCCTTGAAGTTGCCTCCTAGAGTCTTTATATAGAGTTTTGGAATGCCTTTCTTAGCCCCTAAGTATCCTTTTCCAAGTGAAATTGAACTATCTCATGACAGGTACACGCCCATGGGCCACGCCCGTGTGGATCGATAAGAGGCCATGTGTGGGCTTGTTGATGGTGGCACGGCCATGTGGTCTGGCCGTGCTTCTTGGGGCTGGGCCGTGTTGGACTTTATGTGGCACGGCCGTGGGACACGGTCGTGTGGTGAATCCTTGGGCCATGTTCTTTTTACACTTTCGCCCATTTTCTCCATTTTCGGCCCGTTTTTCGTTCTTTTCTCTTCTATGTGCTCTCTTGAGTATAAAACATGAAATAGAAGTATTAAGAGCACCCATTTCCACAAATGCAATAATAATTCATCCAGAAATTAAGCTAAGCATGAGGTAAAAATATGTATAACTTATCGTTTATCAGTATGCATATTGTGGAGTATGCCTCGCATTTCGAACGAAACAAGATTGACATCAAGACGAGGAAGAGCCAACATCCCAATGACAAGAAATTGATGTCATGACAAGAAGATTCACCATGTCCCAATGGCGCGCTGAAGGATGTCTCGATGAGGAAGTATGCCACATCACGAAGATACAACGTGTTCTTCACTAAATCGGGTTTCTTCTTCTAGATAAACTTTGTTATCTATTCCTTGTTGAACTCTTGTAACTCTAGGATATTCTAAGGAGATTAGCTACGAATTTTAGCCTATAAATAGGGCTTTTAGCAATCCTAGGGAGTTTGATTCAACAACATAATTCAGATAGAATTTGTGGGAATTTCGGGAGAACTTTCTATTATTTCAAGTTTGAGTTTGTTTGGTTCTCCATCTTGTACTCATCTTTCGATTTTTGTTGTTTTAATGAAGTTTTCTTTACCTATCGTTTTTTATCCTCTTCAAAGAGGTTTTTCCATGTAAATATTTGTGTCTAATTTTCTCATTTTTCATTCTTGTTCACCGTAGAACTCGAGTTTACCCTAACAAAATGGTATCAGAGCTTTATTCAGTTTTCACATTGAACCCATTCAAAGATAGAAATGAGGTACGATCTCGATAAGTTCGATAGGATTATAAATTCCAATTTATGGTAAGTTTCGATGACAACAATTCTGGTTCAAAATAATCTAAAGAAGGTCATTATAGGGCAAAGGCCCGTGGATGCAAATCAGACAAAATAGGAGGAGCTTGATAAGAAGGTATTGTCAACGATTCAGCTGTGGCTCACTAACAATGTATTGTAGGAAGTACTTAAAGAGAAAATGAAAGTAGCCTTATGGAGGAAATTGGAAGCCTTGTATATGACAAAGTATTGGAACATTAGTACGTTTCATGCTACAGCAAAAAAAAAAAAAATATTCCAACTATCATCAACCATGGACCCATGTACGACGAACGAATCAGGTTGAAATAGGGTCAAAGATATACCTTTTCAATCTAATCCCCTTGTGATGTCAATACTATTTTAGTCTGATCCCCTTGCAATGTTGATCCCAAGTTGCAACAAAATCGTCTGAGTCTCTACGTAATCCACCCAGTCAAAACGAACAACAAAAACTCTTTTGAACTTTTTAGAGAGAATGTTCAAAATAGCTGCTATACCCTCTTTTTTTTTTTTTTTGTTCTTGGTAACCAACACATTCTAAGGGATTTTATTCTTTTTATTAATCTAACCTAATAAAAAAGGGAAAATTTCCCTTTTATTTTTAGAGAAAACTATAGAAAGTATTAATACATTATATTCTTTCCAAAAGAATATTATCTTCCAAAATTTTTACCTTTGATCGAAATTATTATAACTATTTATTTTAATAATTTTCGTAAACTATATTCATTTAATATTTTATATGAATCAATTCATATATTAATTTTAATTATGTTCTATATATGTGTACAACAAGTTTATATATATAATGTTTTTAATATTTAACTGTCAAATTAAATTAATTCAATAATCAATTTAATTCATGTGATAGCTAAACACAATACCAACTATGTTTGGATTCTGTTTGCTTCAACCATAGGGTGTGACCCTATAGGCTCTTGTAACATTAGTAGTAATACTAAAATATTTCTAATGTTACAAGCATTGAATGGCATCTAGCAATGCATCATTGCTAATCAAGTTACAAGATGGCATGATTTGACATGACCTTTTTATGATAAATTTTCATGTATTACATCATTTTATCATTTATATCTAGATTGGACACAAGTCATGGAATAGTCACACTTATATAGTCTAATCTCATATTTCTTGATACTTTGAGTAGACTACGATAAACAAATAAGTGTGATATCTTATATCAACTTATTTGAGCATGACCATGCATTTCTAGTCTCACAACGTCAAGTGGGCTAAGATATTGCTTCCATTATGTAGGATGGAAAAATCCTATATTGATCAATCATATCCCACTACATAGACTGTGGCAAACCCAACATTAGTTTTTATAGTACAACCTATTACTATTGACATTTTACTATATCAAAATATATGCCTCGTAATGGGACAATTATGATATCAAGTCTAAGGATTGTATACATAGTTATCACTATGAGTAATGTTGTGACTATTACATAATAATCTAACAAACATGCTCATAGTGGGCCAATCCAGTATGTTGTTCTCTAACACATATTCAAGTATTGATTTTGACATCCCTATGTCAATGACAACACTTTTCATCAATCAACTACGTATTAGTCTCAATGCATTATTATTGTTCAAGCCCACAATAATACTTGACTCAAGATCTTTTAAAAATAATCATATTATTCTCAGGACATTATTAATAATCAGTTTACTTAAACACATAGAAAAAAAAACTAAAATAACAATTGCAATGCCTTATATTAACAAACAAGGTAAAAATGAGTATCTGATTACAATAATCTCATGATTGATCTTTGGGAATACTTAATCTCATGATTGATCTTTGGGAATACTCTTGTAACACCCCTCACCCAAGTCTGAGGCCAAAACCAGGTACGAGGCGTTACCGGACTCTCACTCACTCGAACATTTGATTTAATTCCCAATTTTCACATAAAATTTAAAACTTTTTAGTTCATAAACGTAACTTCAATATTTTGGGCCTACGAGGCCCATACGATGCATTTGGGGTAATCCGAAACTAAACTGAAAATTTTTGAACCTTTACAAAATTTTTGACAAATATAGGGCACATGCCCGTATGGGCAGGCCGTGTGGTCATACACGCCCATGTCCCTTGCCCGAGCAGAATTATTCTTCAATTCGAACCCACAGGGGTTTTTACACGACCAAGCACACGCCCGTATTCCATGCCCGTGTCCTTCACACGGCCAGTCACATGCCTGTGTCTTATCCCGTGTGAAAACTTGGGGGTATTCTATTTATGACGTCATCATGCAATTCTCGTCATACAGTGAAGCCATGCACCCGTGGGCTAGGCCGTGTCTATCACATGGTTGAGACACACGGCTGTGTCTCCACTCGTGTGTTTACTATTGGGCAATTAATTTTTCATGCATTCAAGTGCAGGCGACACACGGCTTATCAACATGCCTATAGAGCTGGCAGTGTGTCGCACACGTCCTAGACACACGCCTTTGTGTCTACCCGTGTGGACAATTATAGGCTATTTTCCAAGCCAATAGCCACCCTGAAACACAAACCAATTCCAACCAATTTTGCCATTGATCATCATGGCACATTAACACATTCAAGCACACAAAATATGGTTATCAACCAAGCAATTCTACCTGCCACAAGCATGCTTAGATATCCATTCCATATTCTACAGATACCTAGCAAATTTGCATTAACCTATTACAATACTTTAACAAAATATAACATAACCAATTTTGGCTCATTTCAAATGGCCAATGGCCCAAAAACATTACCGACAACATTAGACCCAAAAGACTATGACACAAAACTCAAACGTTAAACAACCTATGTATAACCTTCAAAGTTCATAATCAAATACCAAAATGGTTGTTGATGGTATTGATGGAATCCCGTCGATCACCGATCCTTGGATTAGCTTGACGAACCTATAAAGGGAAGGGAAAAGAAAAGGGTAAGCTTTAAAGCTTAGTAAGCCTATATGTAAGCTAATGAGCATTTAAATAATAATTCATGTGATAGAAATAAGTTTCATTATGATCACACTAGGTTTGATTATCACTTACTTAATAGTCTTACCACAAGTCACAATACATATAATTTGCATTTAGCACATACAATATTTTCATATAACTTGCACATACACAATCTTAAACACATGGTCAAATCTTTTCGCATGTTGTTACACTTTATCAAATCTATTCAAATAACCCATTGAACCACGTGGAATACTAAAGGATACACGGAATAAGGCACAAGCGCCACACATATATAATGTAGTCAAAATGACCACTTATCACATAAGGCTCAATAATGAGCTATTCTCGGGTCTGCTCACACATGCTGACAGTGTAGTCAATACTACTCAGTGCTACTCACACAAGCTGACAGGTATCCGTAACAAATGCCAAATTACCTAGCCACTGATAGTCGAACTAGACCAGCACTCGGAATCACATAAACAATCAATTACAATCGATGGTTTCCTAGTGACGTGTCACTCGTATCCTAATGATTCCTAAGGTTCAACTGGTACTTTTCTTTACTTGCAATTTCTATTACATTGCATATTCAATATTTCAATATAAATTTCAAACTTTATAATTAATTAAATAATTGAACTAAATAATTAAAACAACTCATTTTTTACATATAAGACATACCTCGGGCAAAAATGCAATTCTTTTCGATTTAATCCGATACCTTGCCTTTTCCACGGTCAAGGTCGATTTCGCGTTGTTCTCGATCTATAACATCAAATTTAGCTCACTTAACATCTACGTTACTCAAGTGGACCCAAAATCATCCTACGGTAGATTTTACCATTTTACCTCTAACTTTGTCAATTTTTACAACTTAGTCCTTAGGCTCGTAAAATGAAATGTATCTATTTTCTTAGTAACCAAAACCTAGCCGAACCTGAATGGGGCTCATAACAGCCCATATTTCTAATCAATTTGTACTTTTACTATTCATTTTACTATATTTGCAATTTGGTCCCTATTAGGGACTTTCATGAAAAATTACCTAGAAAAAGGTGTTTACTACACCTCAAACTATCATTTCCTACCAAAAGACTTCAAAATAATTTCATGTCACATATAGGTAAATTTTTAAACATGAACCCTAGCTCAAAATAGTGGTATAGAAAGCTAGGTCTAGGTTTAAGGATCTCAAAAATACGAAAAACATGAAAAATGGGGCTAGGAGTCACTTACTTGGAGCTTGAAAAAAATGAAAAACCCTAGCTATGGTGTTGATGGTGTTGATGGAATCCCATCGATCACCGATCCTCAGATTAGCTTGACGAAACTATAAAGGGAAGGGAAAAGAAAAGGGTAAGCTTAAAAGCTTAGTAAGCCTATAAGTAAGCTAATGAGCATTTAAATAATAATTCATGTGATAGAAATAAGTTTCATTGCGATCACACAAGATTTGATTATCACTTACTCAATAGCCTTACCACAAGTCACAATACATATAATTTTCATTTAGCACATACAATATTTTCATATAACCTACACATACACAATCTTAAACACACGGTCAAATCTTTTCGCATGTTACACTTTATCAAATCTATTCAAATAACCCGTTGAACCACGTGGAATACTAAAGAATATACGGAATAAGGCACAAGTGCCGCAAACATATGATGTAGTTGAAACGACCACTTATCACATAAGGCTCAATAATGAGCTATTCTTGGGTCTGCTCACACAAGCTGATGATGTAGTCAATACTACTCAGTGTTGCTCACACAAGCTGACAGTCATCTGCAACAAATGCAAGATTAGCTAGCCACTAATAGGCAAACTAGACAAGCACCCGGAATCACATAAACAATCAATAGCGATCGATGGTTTCCTAGGGACATGTCACTCGTATCCTAATGATTCCTAAGGTTCAACCGGTACTTTTCTTTACTAGCAATTTCTATTACATTGCATATTCAATATTTCAATATAAATTTCAAACTTTATAATTAATTAAATAATTGAACTAAATAATTAAAACAACTCATTGTTTACATATAAGACTTACCTCGGGCAAAAATGCAATTCTTTTCGATTTAATCCGATACTTTGCCTTTTCCACGGTCAAGGTTGATTTTGCATCGTTCTTGATCTATAACATCAAATTTAGCTCACTTAACATCTACATTAATCAAGTGGACACAAAATCATCCTATGGTAAATTTTACCATTTTACCCCTAACTTTGTCAATTTTTACAACTTAGTCCTTAGGCTCGTAAAGTGAAATGTATCTATTTTCTTAGCAACCTAAACCTAGCCGAACCTTAATGGGGCTCATAACAACCCACGTTTCTCATCAATTTGTACTTTTACTATTCATTTTACTATATTTGCAATTTGGTCCCTATTAGGGACTTTCATGAAAAATTACCTAGAAAAAGGTGTTTACTACACCTCAAACTATCATTTCTTACCAAAATTCTTCAAAATAATTTCATGTCACATATGGGTAAATTTTTAAACATGAAACCTAGCTCAAAATAGTGGTATAGAAAGCTAGGTCTAGGTACGAGGATCTCAAAAATACGAAAAACATGAAAAACAGGCTAGGAGTCACTTACTTGGAGCTTGAAAAAAATGAAAACCCTAACTATGGTGTCCTTTGATATTCGACCAAGGCATGAAGAAGATGGACACTTTTTGGCCTTATTTTCCCTTTTTATTTCTTTTAATATCCAAATGAACAAAATGCCCTTAATGACCTTCTTTGCAAATTCTTCCTTCCATGGGTATTTTTGTCCATTATGCCCAAAAATGGTCTAATTGCTAAATAAGGACCTCTACTTTATAATTTCATTTCAATTTCACACTAAAAGCTTTTAAAACACATATTTTGAATTTCTTGCAATTTAGTCCTATCGTTCAATTGGGCACTTTATTGGTAAAATTTATTTACTAACATTTCACTCATGTACTCAAGCACACAATAAACCATAGAACTTGATCGGAATAAATTTTTCTACGTCAGATTCATGGTCTCAAAACCACTATTCCGTTTAGGTCCTAATTCGGGCTGTTACAACTCTCCCCCTTAAAGGATTTTCATCTCTGAAAATAACACTTTCACCAAAGCTACACTTTTGTTTCTTAACTGTTTCACTTCTCATGTTAAAATTTTGATTGGCTCTTCGCTATAAGTCATATCCAGTTGAAGTTCCACTTCGGTTGGTGAGATCACATGTGACAGATCAGAACGGTATAATTGACGCATTGATACATGGAACACATCATGAATATTTTCCAACTCTGTCAGTAAAGCTAATCGATAAGCCATTGGTCCAACTCTTTTTGTAACTTCATATGGTCCGATGAAACGTGGGCTCAATTTACCTTTCCGACCAAATCTCAAAATCTTTTTCCATGGAGACACTTTCAAAAACACTTTATCACCCACTTGAAATTCGATCTCTTTTCTCTTCAAATCGGCGTATGATTTTTGTCAATCTGATGTAGCTTTCAAACACTAAAAGCTTCTAGAACACATATTTTGAATTTCTTGCAATTTAGTCCTATCGTTTAATTGGGCACTTTATTGGTAGAATTTATTAACTAAAATTTCACTCATGCATTCAATCACACAATAAACCTTAAAACTTGATCAGAATAAATTTTTCTACGTCAGATTCATGGTCTCGAAACCACGTTCCATTTAGGCCCTAATTCGGGCTGTTACAACTCTAACACAAATTCCCTCACAAATTGTTTTGTATTAAAACAACAATTATATATGTTCCGTATGGTAGAAGGTGGGTCTATTAGTCTTACATTAGTGAATTTGTAACTCTCCTAAATGATTTGAAGAATGTTGAGGCCAACATAGATAATGAAGATTAGGCTATGTTATTGCTTTGTTCTTTGCCCTATTCATACAAAACTTTTAGGGAAACCTTTTGAGTAAAAATAAACTCGACAACAAATTAGATTTGAAGAATAAGTAAGATGGGCAAGCCTCAATTTTGGTCGCTAGAGGAAGGTAACAATCTAAGGATTCGAGTCAAAGAAGATCAAGGGTGAGATTGAAATCAAGAAACTGCAATAAGGAATATGGTTATTGTAAAAAGAAGGGTCACATCATATCAAAATGTTATAAACTTCAGAATAAAATAAAAGAGTCTCTAAAAATGGCAAGAAAGGGAAGCAGAAAGTTGATGTGGTCGATGCTAGTGTAGTCGATGCTAGTGTAGTCGAGGATAGAGGTGATGACTTATTATTAGTGTCAATGACCAAAACGTCTAAGTTCAAAATCGAGTGGATCTTAGATTTAGGGTGTTCCTACCATATGTGTCCTAAAAAGGACTAGTTCTCCACATACAATTTGGTTAAAGGTGGAATTCTGCTTATCAAAAATAACTCACATTGCAAAATTACCTGCATTGGTACCATTCAGATTAGAATGCAGGATGGGATAGTGAAAACATAATCAGATGTCAGGCATGTGCCTGATTTAAAGAAGAATCATGTCTTTTTGAGTATTTCAGACTTGAATGGCTGCAAGACCATCACTTAGTCAAATGACTTAAATGTATCTCATGGAGCTCTTGTTTTTATGAGAAAATAGAAAGTCAGCATCCTATACATTTTGCAAGGTTCGACAGTGACCAGTTCGATAGTAATTATTGAAACAAGGATGAAATCATCGCCACATCAACGAGGACTCTTCTAACGTCAAAATGACATGACATAATTTCCTCTTTACAGATTCTAAATCAACTCATTTGTGGCACATGCAACTTACTCATATGAGTGAAAAAGGTATGATCATTTTAAGCAAAAAAAGGTCTTCTTAAAGGTACTAGAGTTGGAAAGTTAGATTTCTATGAGCATTGCATTTATGGGAAGCAGAGTCAAGTAAACTTTGATTCAATAGTGCAGTGCATAAAACAAAAATGACCCTTGACTATATTCATTCTGATTTATAGGTTCTGGCTCCAATAGTCTCCAAAAGAGGTAGTAGATATCTTCTAACTTTTATTAATGACCACTCCAGTAAAGTTTGGGTTTATTTCCTAAAGCACAAGAGTGAAGTCTTCGGGACCTTCCAGCAAAGGAAAACCTTACTATAGAAATAGACTGGGAAATCCACAAAAGGGGTTACGAACAGATAATGGCCTCAAGTTTCATTGAATAAAATTTAATGATTTCTGTAAACGAGAAGAAATCAAAAAACACTGCACAGTTGTTGTTACCCCGCAATAGAATGGTGTTGTCGAACAGATGAATAGAAAATTAATTGAGAAAGCCCAATGTAGGCTTTTCAACGTAGGTTTAGAAATGGAGTTTTGGGTTGAAGTAGTTAATCTAGAAAGCTATTTGGTGAACCTGTCTCCACATCAAGCATTGGAGGGAAAGAATCCTGAAGAGATTTTGTCGAGTAATCCTTGTAACTACTCTAACCTTAGAGTATTCGGTTGTTCTATTTATGCTCAAGTTAGTCAAGGAAAGCTTGAACCAAGGGCGATGAAGTGTATTTTCCTAGATTTTACTATCAGGATAAAAGAGTATAAGTTATGGTGTTCGAAAACAAGTAAGATCATTGTCAGCAAAAATGTTACATTTGATTAAACATCACTGATTCTGTCAAAAAAAGAGGTCATCGGGTAAAAATAACATAGAAAACCAAGTGTTTTGAGTAAGGTGGAGCTAGAAACAAAAATAGACAGTGACGTCATGACGCACAGAGCACGAAGTTGCAACGTCATGACGAACAAGGGAGACATCTTGACTAGGAGAATTGCCATGTCATGGCATCACGTAGAAATTTTGAAACCAATGTCATTTCAATGCAACAAAAGGTATCTTCTCAACTATTCTCATACCACGAATTTCCACAAGTGTGGGCCCGATCAAATTAAATCAAATACAAAATCTAGAAATAGTTTTCTTTTCTTGTAACACCCCAAACCCGGCCTAGAAGTTAGGCCCGAATCTGACAATGTCACATTGAAGAGTTACTTTTAAAACGGTTTAGTTAAAACTTAGTTCGAACGAAATATGTTTGAAAAGAATTTACTTAATTAAAAATCGAAGAATTTAATTAAAAAATATTTAGGAAAAACCATGTTTACTAAATATAACAGTAACTAAATAAATCCCTAAGTAAATAGTGAAATTAGAGTTACATAGCCTTATTACATCATAGTGGAAAAAAAATAATTATCATAAAATACTTAATAAATCTATATTTAAAATTCCTAAGTAACTTGTAGTGTGGTTATCTCTGAGTCCTCTCCCGCGTCGAGCCGTCTATTGTGGATCACCTGAAATATTAATAATAAGGGTGTGAGTTTCACAACTCAGTGTGTACGGCCCTTGGCAATCAAATCAATTCATTATACACATATCACATTGGGCTTAAGCCTTAACAATATTAGTGGTCTAGGCCTTAGCCTACATTGACCTCATATCATACCAGAATTACATGTATGCAAATGTTCCCATCCCAAATCCAACCACTACACACCACCCGTACCAGCCCAACACACCTGTGGGGATGTCTACATCAACCCACCTATCCTCTACACTTCAAAGGTAGCACCGGTTGCGGCACTACTCACGTTGCAGCAAGGCTGCTATATAAGTAGGTGTAGCAAAGCTACTCGGTGGCTTAAAAGCCTACGGTGGATCCACTTTCGTCAAGCGACTATGCGATCCTCAAAACACTTCTTTCGTATCATCAAAACCCACCCAAGTGCAACATACAATTCATGAATGCATCATACTCATTTTCACACATTTTCACATATTAAGCACTTAGGGGTATTTTGGTCATTTCACTACCCAGGGGTATTTTCGTAAATCTACCTTACAAGGGTATTTCGGTACTCCTACCCTATGAGGGTGTGTCAGTGGTTCTACCTTACAGGGCATTTTCGTAATTCTACCTTAGAAGGGTATTTTCGTGATTTTATCCTAGAAGGGGATGTTCGTAACTTCCTAATGATACCTATTTTAGTTATGAATTTTGGCTCATCAATAAGTCCTCGCAGCTAAGATGAATGAACACTATGCACCAGGTAGGATTCAAGAGAAGAGGAGGTGGGTCACTCGGACCGCTTAAGTACCAAGCTCTTCCATGATCCAATCCTAGACATGCATATGTCGATTGCCACACCTTAGTCTATTGACTTGTTCACAGACATGTTTATTACTTAGTTAAGTTTTATGAAAATTTGAGAGTCCATTTAACTAGGCCTAAATTCCATTAAACCCTAACATGCATTCCTACAACCCCACAAAGTCCAAACATGCTTATAAAGCCCATTAAACCCAATCATGCTTATAAAGCCCATTAAACCCAATCATAATTCAATCATACAATTCATGCATATCATTTCATCATAGAATTTCATATCACAATTTTGCCAATTTGGGCCCACAAATTCGGCAGGCCCATACGGGATTTTAGGATTTCGGCTTTTTCCGTTTCACCGTGTGTGTAGTGTTTGTACACACCTAATTGACGACTCACACCTACGCTATCCTCAGTCTTGACCTACAATCAAAACCACTTCCAAATCAACTCCAAACCTTACTAAAACTTTATCAAATCCCGAAGCCTTACCGTAGCCTTACCGTAAACCTTCGGCTTTTCTAGCCTTTCCTTAGCGAATAGTCTCGAGTATTCCTAGATCTGCATCAACACACATATTTTATCAATATCAGGTGACTCATCTTCCACACGAGTCACCCTTATGGCTACACATATATTCGGCGACCCCCTAAGAAACCGAAATTAAGAATGAGACACTTACCGAAACTCGTCTCTGATCTTGCGGCCTAAATATCTACTGAGTGTGATCGGCTTTTAAAATCTTGATTATAGGTTGTAAATAACAAAAACAAATTTATGATGGAGGAAAGCAAAAGAAATTAGCGAAGGGGATATGGGTATTCGACTTTTAAGAGATTAAGGAAAGAAATCGGCAAAGGGGATATAGGTATTCGGCTTTTACAAAATAGGAAAAAGAACTAGAAAAAAGGAGAAGAATGAAGCATTTGGTTTGGCAAAGCAAGGGAAACTCTTCAAAAAGAATTCAGCACCCCCTATAAATACCCAAAGCCGAACTCCTAAAGTCCCAATTGGCTCCACATCATCCACATCCCATCTCCTAATTTTTCTCCACGATAAGCTCTCCTAACCTCTTCCTATATTTTCTCTTCTGATCACTCTCCTTAGAGTCCATCTTCATGCCATTCCAACCTTCTAGAAGGCCAAAATTAAACTCCTAAAAATACTAAGCTAGGATCCAAAACTTAACCAAGGCCCAATACTTCTAGGCCCAAAATTCAGGGTGTTACATTTCTTTTGGGGTGAAAATGAAAAAATCTCTTCTCAAATAAAAACTTGCAGAATCATTATTCCAAAAATATATTTAATTATAAGAGAATAAAAGTCTCTCTATTTTCAAGCAGAATAACAATATCTTAAAGTATTATTAATAGCCGTAACGGTACAATCTATTTATAAGGAGAGAAGGTAGAACTCTTGTTGAATTAGAGAAGTTTATTTCAAATAGAAAAACACTTCCTACTTAGAGTAGGATTAGGCTGAGTGGTACACTCCTAGTATTCCTACTAGGGTTGTTGCTCATTCATATTACATGAGGAGATTTTGGGTCTCCCTCACATCGGGTCCAATTAAGAGTACTTCTCAGAATTTTTGACCCAGTACTTTGTAATTTGATCCAACTCGATTCTATTTTTCTATTTCCTAAAATAAATTTCAATATTTATATTAAATAATTTTCTCATCTCAATTTTAAACCCTTAATAAAATTTCTGAGAAAATATATTTAATATTTAACCATTCAACTTGTTCATTATGATCGTATGGTTTATTCTAATTTCTGGACTTTAAATAACTCAAAAACATAAAATCAATCTTAAGATCATTTTTTAAAATTCCTTATTCATTTCTAAATGAATTCATTTCTCATTTTCATTTCCATTTCCATTTTGAGAAAACCACATCCATTGCCAAATGATTCATTTTTCTCTATTTTCATTTTTATTTTGGAGAATACCATAATCATTTCTTGAATGTTTCCTATTTCTCCATTTAACCATTTATATTCATTTTTGTACATTTAATTCATCATGCAATTCATTTTTTGTTTCAATAAGCTAACGGAGGGACCATTTGGGCATATGCAATTGAGGCTCAAATGATTTATAATTAAGTTCTAGATTTCACCTATTAATTATAAACTCATTTATCACAAAGTCATTCCACTATAGTATCATGACTAAGCTCTCCCCATCAGCATACCATTACAAAAGCAACTCAATTAGTTCTCATCCAATGTTCTTGTCATAAGTGTGTTACCCTCATAGGATATCATTAATCTCTTTGGGATAGTATCTATTCTCCCAATATGATCCTATTCTATCTATTGGAAATCATTGCATCTTCCTTCATGGAAAGTCAATTACTATCAAATAGTAATCAAGTCATCCATCACAAGCACGAATGACTCGTGACCATGTTTTCTTTTCATCAACCATGTAATGCCAATGAAAGTGTAATGCCCCAAAATTCATATATTTGATTTCGTGTTTTCGTGACAAATAATTGTCTGCCTCAGTGGTTAAGTGTTCTCTGTGTGTGGGGGAGGTCCCAAGTTCAAGCTATGACTTAAGCAAATTTTGGTATTTCTATGAATAAAGCCTTAACTGGGTCTAATAAGCTTATATTTTATAGTTTGTAAGTTCATATCAGAATGAGCCTACTAGTCTGGTGGTTAAGAGGAGTATTGGTGTGAAGGAGGTCTTGTGTTCGATTCCCTGTGTGAGTAAGGGAATTATTTTCCTGCTTGGCCATGTGGTGAGGTAGAGCCCTAGTCAAACTGAAATTTCAAGTAGTGGGGTTGTTGGGGGTGGTTAACTAAGAGAAGATTTAAGGATGTGAGAGAGAATTAGGGAATTTGAGAAGTTATCAAATCGTATTTTGACTTTATTCTTTCTTTTTCCAAAATGAAAATTCCCAACTGAAATTCTGTTCTCTTCCAAATTCTTTTAACGTGAGTTCTTGCTATCATCTTCTTCTTTGTCGTTTTTCCTCCTTCAATCTCCCTTTATTGCTACCAAAATTTCAATTGTTATTCCCTCTTCCCCTTATCTTTTGTTTTTGGGCTATTTTTCTCCTCGGCTTTTGTTTCATGTGTTACCGATAAGAGGAGTTGTTTGTGTTTTTTTATTTTTTGGTTCCTGAAGATTTAAGTTCTGTTGTTTATGCATAGGGGACGATAGTGAAGCAGTTTTCTCTCTAATGAGTTGTTTCATTCAAGTAGACGGGTCTGATTGTTGTAAGTTGGTGCGTTTGGTTCGATTTGGCTTTGATGAAATTATGATTAAGTTGTTAATTTCGAGATTGGGTATAGTGTTTTAAGTTCCAAAAGGCTAGGAATTGCTTAGACATCAAAATAATATTAGGTGTGTACTCGATTGCACAGAAAACGAGGTTTCAGTGAAAGTTAAAAACCAATCTGTCGATGCCACATGGTCGTGTGGTGGCCGTGTGCGAGGACACGACCGTGTGATCAACGAGCCAGGTCGTGCGCACACGACACGACTGTGTAATGGCCAGGCAAGGCCATGTGTGACACATGGGCTCGACCAATTAGGCCGTGTGGGCCACGCAGGCATGTGGGCCCACACTAGTAGTCAACACGGGCGTGTGGAATTCTGGGCTAGGCTGTGTGATCCACACGGCCAAGGCCAATTTGGGTCATTGAGGCCACACGGGGGCAGACAACATGGGTGTGTGAGCCTATTCTCACTGATTCATTTGCTAAGGTTACACGGGTCACCCGAGATGATTGTGAACCTATTGTAGGGTCAGTAAGCTTTAAGTAGACCCCTAATTAATTGAATGATATATATGTATGATTGTATACTAAGCATGATTACAATATACTACACTGATTACATACATGATACTATGTGGTAGCATGCCGTGACTATATGTTACATTGCATGGGGATGAGATGATATAGGTGGAGGAAGTGTATTGAAAGGCTTTAAGCCTAATATACTGGTAGCACAACTCCGACTTACTGATGGCTTCGAGCCTAATAGTGGCAGCTCAGCTACAAATACTATTTAGTGCCGCATCCGGTGCTATTTGTAAGTGTAGTGTTGGGTGGGTGATTTAATCCCCACATGAGTATAGGGTTGGATAAGAGATGGTGTATAGCAGTTGGTTGGGTAGGACTTGCATACTGTATACCGCATTACTATTTACTGTACTGTGATATGCTAAAGCCCTACTGTTTACAGATACCGTGATGGGCTAAGGCCCCACGGCATGATTGCTACTGTACTGAGATAGGTTGAGGCTCAAACTAATACTGCTACTGAAAAAGGGCTTAGGCTTAGACTGTGATTGTTTGCATGTTGTTTGATTGTTTACATTGAGATTACACACTAAGTTTACGTAAACTCACCCCTTTATTTAATCTGTACAGGTAATCCCTAGACATAGGCGGATCGGTGCAGTAGAGGACTCTACGGTGGCCACACAACTTCTTTACGCTGTTTACTACCTATTCATGATTTTACTTTTATTTTGGAAGTATTTTAGTGTAATTATGGCCTCTACGGATTTTTGGTTTAATTTGGATTTTACACGGATTTATGATTTATATTTGCTAGGGGTAGGTAAAAACTCAGATTTCAAAATAGATAAATGTTTTATCAAAATACCCCAAATACGCAAACTGTTTTAAAAGCTTCCACAAAGAATAATGTTTTGGAAATGAATAACATTTTGAAAACGGATAATGTTTTGGAAACGATTGACACAATTAGTATTAACATAAGATAATGAATACAGAGAAATAGTTTTAGCGTTGACATGTTTTCAAAAGCATTACCATGTGACATTGCCAGATTCGACCATAACGTTTAGGCCGGGTTTGGGGTGTTACATTTAGGGGTATTGGAGCCAAGTTGCAAAACTCAGCTATGAATTATGGGTTTTAAAATTAGGGTTTTTAAAGGATTGAATTTTTGATGATTGAAATTGAAAATATTTTTACTAAATGTGTAGTACACCGAGTCTCTGGCGCCGTTCCTATAAGTTCTCTGAAACTGTTATATGTTCTTGATTGAAACTGCTATAGTTAGTATATACTGAAACTACTATAGATAGACTGTACCGAAAACACTCAAAATAGTGTTTACTGAGACTGTAGTAAAACTGATAAACTCTATGTTGTACGAAAACAAACGTTACACTTCTGATACTACTTCATATAAAATATCTATTAATAAACATTGGAATTGTAACTGATTCATAAAACTGTTAATACAGATAAACGCAATTAGAAAATGAGAGCAAGAGGTACTCATGGACAAGGTACTAGAGGCCGAGGTAGAAGCCGTAGAGGGGCTCGAGCTGAGTCCTCTTCACTGGGCGGTATGCTGAATTTGGACACTAGCGAGACGCCAGTGTCACCCGTTACAGCGGCTGGGCCTGGATCTGGGTCTCATGATTGTGCGGCTACGGACGAGCACTGTCCCAAGCCATGTTAAGGATTTTGGAGAGGGTCGCTAGGCCCAATACTAGAGTTGAAGGCCAAGGGGCGGTTACAAAACCACTCCAGTCTAATGGAGCTGAGATATTTAGGGCTATACTGGGGTCGCCCCTAATATGGCTAAGTACTGGATTGAGGCCACAAAGCGGATCATGGATGATCTAGACTGCACCCCTGAGCAAAAATTAAAGGGTGAAGTGTCATTACTGCATGATAAGGCATAGCAGTGGTGGCTCACTGTTAGAGAGGGCACTCAGCCCGAATGACAGACCTGGGAGTTCTTTAAGACCGCCTTCTAGGGGAAAGTTGTAGAGGCCAGTTATGTGGATGCTCGCAGGTGAAAGTTTCTAAATCTGACTTAGGGAGATAAATTAGTGGCTGAGTTTGAGGCTGAGTTTTTACGACAGAGCCACTATGCGTGAGGTATGGTGGGGACTGGGTATAAGCGATGTATTCGCTTCAAGGATGGCCTCAGGGATAGTTTAAGGGTTTTGATAGCTCCGCAGAGGGAGCGAGATTTTTTGCATTGGTCGAGAAGGCAAAGATTGCCGAGGAGGTTACGCGCGTTGAGCGCTAAAACCGCAACAGGGTAAGAGGAAGGAATAAGAGGGATTCAGAGCCCTCAAGTTCCATACAGAGGCCTAAGAAAAAGGCTAGAGTTGATGGGCCGATTAGAGCTAGGTCTCCTGTTGCTTCTACTGGACAGCAGCCATATATTGATTGTGGTAGACGCCATCAGGGCGAGTGTTGGAAAAAGTCTAGGGCTTGCTTAAGGTGTGGCTCATTGGAACACTGTATTAGAGAGTGTCTGCGGAGGTCCAATCAGATGCAAGCTCTGGGAACTGGTGCTACACCACCACCGAGGGTTGTTCAGAAGCCACCGAGAGGCCGCGGTCAGGCCAGAGGTGGTAATGGTTTGGGTCATGGTCAGAGAGCAATGGGCAAAGATGTTGGGCATACTGAGGTAAGGTAGCCGACTCTAGTTTATGCTGCACCTCACCAAGAGGATGGAGATACTCTGGACATCATCACGAGTATGTTTCTTATTTATGATGTACCATATACTACATTGATAGATATAGGATCCACTCACTCCTATATAGCCTACTCTGTTACTAAAAACTTGGGGATTCCAGTTGAGAGTACTTCGAGTGAAATTACTGTATTGAGTCCATTGGGGCAATCTGTCCAGGTTAGCAAGTTATTTAGAGACGTCCCTTTAGAGGTTCAAGGGGAAATCTTTCTGGCAGATCTGATGGAGATTCCTTTTAGAGAGTTTGATCTGATACTGGGGATGGAATGGTTGGTCAAGCACCGGTCAATTTGGATTGTGCTACTAAAAGGGTTGTACTAATGTAATATCTGCATTGAGGGCGAAAAAGTTGGTTCGCAAGGGATGTGAGGCATTCTTGGCCTTCATAAGTAATATGAATGCTAGGGAATCTTCTGTTAAGGATATCAGAACGGTAAAAGAGTTTCCGAATGTGTTTCCTGAGGAGCTACCTTGGTTACCTCCGAATCGTGAAGTGGAGTTTGGGATTGAGGTACTTCCTGGTACAACTCCGGTGTCCATCGGTCCTTATAGAATGGCACCGAATGAGCTTGTAGAGCTTAAGGCTCAGATATAAGAGCTGGTACAACTCTGGTGTTCATTTGTCCTAGTGTGTCTCTGTGGGGAGCACTAGTGCTGTTTGTAAAGAAAAAGGATGGATTCATACGTATGTGTAATGACTATCGGTAACTAAACAAACTGACTATTAAGAATAAGTACCCTCTACCGAGGATAAATGATTTGTTTGACCAGCTCAGAAGAGCTTCAATTTTCTCTAAGATTTACCTTCGATTAGGGTATCACCAGTTGAGGGTAAAGGAGGCTGTTGTGCGTAAGAAGGAATTTAGGACTCGCTATGGTCACTACAAGTTCCTAGTAATGCCATTTGGACTAACTAATGCACCGGCAACTTTCATGGATTTGATGAATCGAGTATTCCAGCCCTATTTGGATCAGTTTGTTATGGTGTTCATTGACGACATACTTTTGTACTTGAGGATTGAGGATGAACATGATGAGCACCTTAGAGTGGTACTACAGATTCTGTGAGAGAAGCAACTATACGCCAAGTTCAGTAAATGTGAGTTTTGGTTACGTGAAGTAACATTTCTAGGTAATATGGTTTCTGCTGAAGGGATTAGATTCGATCCTTGAAAATTGAGGCTGTGTTGGATTGCAAGTAGCCTAAGACTGTATCTGATATTCACAGTTTTCTGGGACTGGCAGGGTATTATCAACACTTTGTAAAGGGCTTTTCACTAATTGCAGCACCTTTGACTAAGTTGCTATGTAAGGGTGAGCCGTTTAACTAGACTTATGCGTAGCAAGAGAGCTTTGAGAAGCTCAAGATTGTACTGACTGAGGCCCCTGTTTTGATACAGCCAGAGTTTGGGAAAAAGTTTATTATTTATAGCGATGCATCACATGTTGGTTTGGGATGTGTATTGATACAAAAGGGTAAGGTGGTAACGTATGCATCTCGTCAGCCTAAGACACATAAGGCAAATTATCTGACGCATGACTTGGAGTTGGCTGAAGTGGTATTCGCACTAAAAATTTAGAGGCATTATCTGTATGGTGAGAAGTGTATCATCTACACTGATCAGAAAAGCCTCAAGTATCTCCTTACTTAGAAGGAGCTAAATCTTAGGCAGCGTAGATGGATTGAGCTGCTTAAGGACTATGACAATACTATTGAGTACCACTGTGGTAAAGCCAATGTGGTGGCCGACGCACTGAGCCGTAGAGCTATAACTAATATTAGAGTGATGTTTGCTCGCCTCAGCTTATTTGATGATGGTAGTCTATTGGCCAAACTTTAAGTTAAACTGACATGGATTGACCAGACTAAGGGTAAGCAGTTGGAGGACGAGTCATTGGGTCTTCGTTTTCGATAGATTGAGAGTGGTAATACTTCAAATTTTAGACTAAATAGCAAAGGGGTACTCTGTTTCTGTGGGAGAATCTGTATGCCGAATGTTACTGATCTGAGACAGTCTATACTGAGGGAGGCGCATAGTAGCCCTTATGCTATGCATCCTGATAGAAATAAAATGTACAGAGACCTTCGTGAGTTATATTGGTGGCCAGGGTTAAAGCGTGAGGTTACCGACTTCATTGCTTGATGTATAACATGCCAGCAAGTTAAGGCTGAGCATTAGTTACCTTCGGGTTTGCTGCAACTAGTTACAATTCTGCTTTGCAAGTGGGAGAGAGTGACTATGGACTTCGTTAGTGGGTTACCCTTAGCGCCCACTAAGAAGGATTCAATATGGGTCATCGTGGATCAATTGACTAAGTCTGCCCATTTCATATCGATTCATACTGACTATTCGCTGCAAAAGCTGGCTAAACTGTATGTTTCTGAGATTGTGAGACTACATAGGGTACCGATTTCGATCATCTCTGATAGGGATCCTCGCTTTACGTCTCGATTTTGGAAGAAGTTACATGAAACTTTGGGTTCAAGGTTAGCTTTAGTACTGCATTCCATCCTTAGACCGATGGTTAATTTGAGAGTGTGATTCAGATACTGGAGAATATGTTGAGGAGTTGTGCTATCAATTTCTGAGGTAGTTGGGAGGATTATCTGTCGCTAGCGGAATTTGCTTACAATAACAGCTATCAATCTAGCATCCAGATGGCACCTTACGAGGCACTGTATGGTCATAAGTGTCGCACTCCTTTTGTTGGACTGAGTTAAGTGAGCAACGTGTTCTAGGTCCTGAAGGTTTCTGAAACCAAGGAAAAAGTTAAATTAATTCGGGATCAACTAAAAGCGGCAACTGACAGATAGAAGTCGTATGCAGATCTGAAGCGTCGTGAGATTGAGTATTTTGTGGGGGGTTTTGTTTTTCTTAAGATCTCACCATGGCAGAAAGTATTAAGGTTTGGTCGAAAAGGAAAATTAAGCCCTAGTTGGAGCTACCTCCATAGTTGGATTGGATTCATGATGTATTTCACGTCTCTATGCTGAGGCGCTGCCACTCTGATCCTACGCTTATTGTTCCAATGGAGGAAGTAGAGGTTAGGCCAAACTTGACCTTTGAGGAGGAGCCGGTTCAGATTCTACATCGTGACGTTAAGGTTCTGTGGAGGAAGTCTATTGCACTGGTTAAAGTTCTGTGGCACAATCATAGCATAGAGGAAGCCACGTGGGAGCCTGAGGATGCGATGCATCAGCAGTATCCTTATCTATTCTGATCAGGTAAATTTCGAGGTTGAAATTTTCTTTTAAGAGGGTAAAGTTGTAACCCCCCAAAATTCGTATACTTGATTTAAAGTTTTCGTGACATAAATAATTTTCTGCCTCTGTGGTTAAGTGTTTTGGGTGTGTGTGGGAGGTCCCAAGTTCAAGCTATGACTTGGGAAAATTTTGGTATTTCTATGAATAAAGCCTTAACTGGGTCCAATAGGCTTCTATTTTATAGTTTGTAAGTTCATATCAGAATGGACCTGCTAGTCTAGTGGTTAAGAGGAGTGTTGGTGTGAAGGAGGTCCTGTGTTTGATTCCCTATGTGAGCAAAGGAATTATTTTACTGCTTGGCCGTGTGGCGAGGTAGAGCCCTAGTCAAACCGAAACTTCAAGTAGTGGGGTTGTTGAAGGCGGTTAACTAAGAAAAGATTTAGGGATGTGGGAGAGAATTAGGGGATTTGAGAAGTTATCAAATCGTATTTTGACATTATTCTTTCTTTTTCCAAAAAGAAAATTCCCAACTGAAATTCTGTTCTATTCCAAATTCTTCTGACGTGAGTTCTTGTTATCATATTTTTCTCTGTTGTTTTTCCTCCTTCAATCTCCCTTTATTGCTACTGAAATTTCAATTGTTATTCCCTCTTCCCCTTATCTTTCATTTTTAGGCTATCTTGCTCCTCGACTTTTATTTCATGCGTTACCAGTAAGTGGAGTTGTTTGTGTTCTTTTATTTTTTGGTTCTTGAAGATTTAAGTTCTGTTATTTCTACATAGGGGATGGTAGTGAAGCATGTAATAGGCCAATTTTGGCCTGGGTCCAAGACCCACAACAGAATAATAAACAGAAATAAAAAATTTTAATAAACAGTTCGAATGCCTAAAAGAATAGACCCAAATTACAAAGCCCAATGGCCCAACAATAAAATAAGCCCAAATGGCCCAAAAATTTAACATTTTCGGAAACCCTAGGGTATCCTCTTGTGTCGTTTCTACAGCCTCCAACACCACCACTGCACGCCACGTCAACCTCCGTACCCTCCATAGCTGGCCTCCGTACCTGCATGGACACAAGACAACAACAGAAAGCAGCAACACAAAAGAACGAAAAACAAAAAAAGATGGTTGTATTTATTCGGCTATAAAAAGCCATGAGAATGTATTTTTTTATGAATACACGCACCAGTATATCGAAAAGAAAAAGAACTAAAGTTTTAAAAGGTTTTTTAATTTCATCTTTTTTTTCATTTCCTATTTATTTTTGTTCTTTTTTTTACGAATCTTTTAACAAAAAATTAAAAAGAAAAAATGTTTAAAAATATATACTTGTGTGTCCCGAGCCCCACCACTGCGAGTGGGGGAGGTCACCATCCCTAATGATGGACGATTTTTCTTTCTGCAAAAAGGAAGAGGAACCGAAGGGTTCTTTTTTGATTTTCTCCTTTTTGTTGATTTTTTGAGGAAAATGACCCCAAACCTGTGCTTTAAGCACCGAAGCAATCAAAATAGAGGCTTTTGGCTTTTTTCTATCACCGTGGACGGCAGCACCGTCGTCGGTGACAGGTGGCCGACACGGCGGCTGATGGCTGGACCCCTGACTAGAGATCAGAGGGGAAGGGAGAGGATTTGAGAGATTTTTTTTAGTTTTTTTAGGAAGAAGATTAAATGATTGTTTTAAAAAACTAATTTAAATATCAATTCAAAAAGGCATCGTTTTGAATTAATGCCCATCGACGCGAAACGGGGTCATTTTGGTGCGAGACAGATCGACCCAACCTGCAAGCTGGAGGATCTGTGTGTTTTCACTTTGATGGGTTATTTACAAACCCAACCCTTCCGCTTTTTTATATCTTTGCAATCCAGCCCTATTCTTTTTTTTTTTATGATTAAAATTTGTCTCCATACTTTCATTTCTGTTACAATTGGGTACATTACAAAACGACACACTCTGAGGATTGGGAATAATTTCCCATTTAGCCCTCGACCTGTGGTACGTGTTTTACTTGGACCCAAATTCCTTTTTTTCTTTTTTAGATTTAACATTCAATTTTATTTTCTTTTTAATTGGGTCCCTCGATTCGCCAAACAATGTGGCGCACAGGGAACTTCGGGAATAATTTCTCCTTTAGCCCCTGTGCACTTTCGTGCCTTATATTTTAGTCCTTATTCACTTATTTTGTTATAATTTTTTCCTTTCACTTCTTCTTTTATTCTGATTTAATCTCTAAATCTGCTTAATTTCAACCTTTTTTTCAAATTTGTTATTTATTTGTTTATTTTAAATCTTTTCATAAATTATTTATTTTAAACTGTTTTATTATACATTATTTTACCTTTTTATATATTATTGATTTTAAGTTTTTTTCATATATTATTATTTTAAACCATCTTTTATATTATTCATTTCAAATTATTTTATACTATTTATTTTAAATTGTTCTATATATATTATTTGTTTTAAACTGTTATTTTTGTATATTATTTTGTTCCATTTTCTTTTATTGTTAATATTGGTTTTAAAGTGACATGCATTGTGTGATTATTGTCATTATGTGTACTATAATTCCTTTATCGCATTTTTCATATTATTGTCACTCATTTGTGTAACATCTTATTCATAAATTATTCTTCCACATTCTATATTATCATTCCATCACATTTCATTGAAATCACTTCAAAAGTCGTGTTTATTCTTTTTATTCATAATAGTCCATTTATTATAGTTCCACTAAATAGTGCACATCGTTTAAATATTATACTTGCTATTATTAAAAAAAAGAAATTTTAAAAAGAAGACAATGTCTAGTTTTTTTGAAATTTGAGAAATCGTACCCTAACTTATGGGGTCTCAATTTTCTCGTTAAGACTAAACAACCGAACATCCTTCTAAATTTAAAATACCTAAGCTTTAAATAAAGATTAAAGGCAAGCTTATTCTCAAGGGTTCAAATGTCACATCCTAACTTACGGGGTGTGGCATATCGTTATCGCGGGAGGAGTGGGCCTTTGCTACTCATTTCAATTTAATTTAATCATTTTTAAAATTAACGATAATACAAAGCGGAATCGTATTTTAAATTCTTTCTAAGTTTTTTTCAAATTTTTGACCTTAAGACATTAATTAATCAATTAGGTACCAATTTTGGGCATTATGAGGGTGCTAATCCTTCGTCATATGTAACCGACTCCCGAACCTATTTTTTTAAAATTCGTAGACCAAAGTCGTTGTTTTAGTAAATTAAAACTTTTTACTAAAACGATCAAACTATGAGGTGACCCGATCACACCTCATAAAAAAGGATTGGTGGCGACTCCATTTTTGTTTTTTTTAATAAAAGTCGACCACTATTTTCAAAAATATGGCCGTCTGAATATGGTTCGAGTAAATACAACGAGAGAAGGGTGATAGTCTGTGGAGGAATACACGACTTTGCTTCATTGCCCGAGGATTCAAGTCGACAAAGATTATTCGAGAGCTGTCAACGTCTCGACTTTTTTAAAGAAGCTCACAAGTATTGCGGGGATAAGTGAGCAATGGGTCGCGGCCCGGATCAAGCAAAAAGGAGATAATAGAGACATCTTTTGGAAATTCAATCTTAACATCCGGATATGAAGAAAAGGATTAATGTCTTCACTTGGAGTATTAGGGCAAGGCCGTATATGTATCTGTTTTATGTAAAGATATTTGTCTTCTAGTAAAGTTGTTCTAACAGAATTTAATCAGAACCAACGCCTCTTTTTGCATTCATTTCATGCATTAGCATTGGATTGCATCATATGCAACAAAGCTCACAAAAGACCCTAAAATCATAGTAGTTACCTTGGAATATCGTTAGGGTACACGGGAAAAAAACTTAAGCAATGGACCAAAGGTTGAAGAGATTAGAGCAAATGCAAATACAGGTGCAAGAGCAATTGGCCAAAATTCAAAAAGATATGAGCGATAATATATAAGAATTCCAAAGAAATATGATGAGCCAGTTAACCCAGTTACTAGTTGGAGGGTTAGAAAAAGAAAGAGCCCCATGGTCAATTTTAGGGACGATAACGAGGACCCCGCTTATCATTCAGGCTTTACCCTAACAAACACCCAAGCTCAACCAAACGTGTATCCATAAAGGGTGTCCATTAACATCAAACCCCAATATCAGACGGGTACCTGGGCATCGTTGAACTTCCCGACGGGTTCAGGCTCTAATCCGGGAGATAAACCAATCAATCCTCTTGTCCTTGCTCTGGATGATCTAGAGGAAACAAAAAAGGCGAGAGTGGAGCTCGCAAAACAATTTGAAGATCATTACAAATGGAAAAGGCGAGAGTGGAGCCCTAAATCAATACTTTAAAGGCCCCGAGGATGAGGGAAAATGAGGTGAATAATGAGAGTATGTATAACAAGGGCTATTCAAAGCCTATTACCATAAGCCAGCCAAGGATGACAACTACTATCCATCAGGTCCCCCGAAGACAAGAATCCAATCCAAGACCGAACTCAGAAAAACTCCAATTCACGCCCATCCCAATCACGTATAGTGAGTTGTACCAAAGTTTGTTCGATGTACATTTAGTATCCCCTTTCTACCTAAAACCTATGCAGCCTCTGTTCCCCCAATGGTACGACGCGAACGCCCAATGCAAATACCACACGTGAATTAGAGGACACTTGATTGAGAACTACACCGCTTTCCAAAAGATAATCAAAAGACTCATCAAAATGGGTATTGTGAAATTCGATGATCCATCTGGTGTAGAAAATTTATTACCCAACCATTCTAACAAAGGGGTAAACGTGATAATCGAGAATGCAGGGAAGATAATCAAGATGAATATAGCAGAAGTAAAAACCCCATTGAGAGGGGTTTGGAAGAAAATGGTACAAGAATGATTAATCACACAGGATTTAGGGGAGAAACTCAGAGAAGTAAGGAACTACTGTGAGTTCCATGATGAAGAGGGTCACGAGATTCAAAAGTACATGAATTCAGAGCCTTGGTGCAATGCATGATGGATAATAAGGAACTAGAATTCTTTGAATATACTGAAATCCAAAAAGGAATATCAGGGAATCTGAACATTAACAATGTATCTGAAGAGAGAACCGGGGAATAGAATTTTCCAAGCGTCTACCCTTACATACTTGGGAGTGTTTTGAACAATGGGATTGTGGAAGAGATCCCTGTATTTTTTAGGGCTAATTTAGAGTAATATTCAAAACACGTTTGTTGCTTTAAGCCTAGAAGCAATAAGAATCTTTTTGTGAAATAGGCTCATGTCCAACATTTTTATTTCAATAAAAAACACATTTTTTATGTCTCACTCTAAGCAAATATTCTTTTATTCTTTCATTTTATTCATATTCATACCACACAAATAATTATTCTTAGATTCATTTATTCTTTGGGAATATTCCTTCGTACCTACAACAGGTTTCTAGATATCAACGACATGAGTGACACAGCTACTAGTCCAGAATCTCATTTTGAGCAAGATATGTATCTAGAGGGATCTCAGGGCTTTGAAGATGATAGAAATTGTAACCTATCTCCTGATTTGTTAAGGATGGTAGAAAAAGATGAAAAACAAATCCTACCTTGTAAAGAGTCAGTGGACATTGTGAGCCTAGGAGAAGAGAAAAAGGTGAAGATCAAAGCCTGTATCACCATAGAAACAAAGCGAGACGTCATTGAGTTATTCCAAGAATTCAAAGATGTTTTCGCATGATCGCATCAAGATATGCCTAGGCTGCTAAACGTGAGGATGCTGTAGGGTTCTAAAGAACACATGCTAATGGTTTTACAATGGCCAGGCAAATCATGAGGTTCAGGTACTACTGGTCCACCGTAGAAGAGGATTGCATCAGTTATACCAAGAAATGTCGTAAGTGACAAATTTATGGAGACAGAATTCATGTGCCTCCTTCATCTCTTCATGTTATGGCTTCTCCATAGACTTTTTCTATCTGGGGCATGTATGTTATTGCGCCGATCTCATCAAAAGCTTCGACCATATTGATTCATCTTAGTGGTCGTCAATTACTTCACTAAGTGGGTGAAAGCTGCTTCATATGCCAATGTTACAAAGTCGGTAGTCATCTAAAAAAGAAGAAGAAAATAAATCATGTGCCGATAGGGAATGCCAAAAAGGATCATATCTAAAATTGAGCATCAACACGATGTTAAAAGTTTGCAGTCTATTCAAGATCAGACACCATATCACCCTAAAATGAACGGCGTAGCAGAGGTAGCCAAAAAATTCACAAAAACAAAAATAAAAAGATCGTGGGGAAAATGACTGAGACTTGTAAAGATTGGCATAAGAAGTTACCATTTACCCTCTATGCTTATCAACCATTGGCCAGGACCTTCGCCGAGGCAACACCTTTCTCATTAATTTATAGAATAGAGCCAGTTTTACCCATCAAAGTTGAGATTCCTTCCCTTCGAGTCTTGTTAGAGCTAAAGTTGGATAAAGCAGAATGGATCCAATCTCAGTATAACCAACTAAATTTGATTAAAGAGAAGAGGTTGAAAGTTATCCGTCATGGTCAAATATACCAAAAAATGAATGATGCGAGCTTACAACAAAAAGGTTCGCCCCAGATAGTTCCATGAGGGGGGACTTAGTATTGAAGAAGATCCTTCCTTTACAAAAGGACTTCAGAAGAAAATGGATGTCAAGTTAGGAAGGACCTTATGTGGTAAAGAAGACCTTTTCTAGAAGATCATTGATATTAACCGAGATGGACGGCAAGGACTTGCCCAATCTATTGAATTCAAATTCAGTTAAGGAATAATTCACTTAAAAAAATAAAAAAAAGAAAAGAAAAGAAAAGAAAGAACGAAAGAAAGAACGAAAGAAAAGAAAAGAAGAGAAAAGAAAAGAAAAAAATAAAAAGAAAAGAAAAGAAAAGGGCGAAAACCCGTAAAGGGCACCTTGAGACAAAAGGGGTTTTGAATTGAAAACCCGTAAAGGGCAATTCAAATTTTAATAAAAAATGGGGCATGCGGTAGTCTCGTTTTCTCTGAATTAATTAGATGGAGAGATGTTACGTCTGGAGGCATCAACAGAATACTCTAGATCCCCTAAACACATATTGAACTCTAAAAGAGTCCTAAAGAAGTTTGTGCAGAGAAGCTCATGTTGCGATATCTAGGGCACCTTATTTTCCTCTCACATATTTTATATTCCAGCAATGTTTGCTTTCTTTGATTAATTCCATTCAGATTTTGCTCCTGATAAATTTCAGTTTTGTCCATCATTATGATCTTTTTCAAGCATTTTGCATTGAAATAACGATTAATGGACTAATAATACTTTCACAAAAAGGAGTTTTGTATATTACTCTAGAAGCTTCTAAATAGTATAAGAACCTGAAACAAGACTATTATTTAGAACTCACCAAGCCTAAGGGTTGGAAATATTTGAGAAAGAAGAGTCTAAATTGTGACTATTTCTTCAGATTTTCTATC
The DNA here is from genome assembly GCA_020496765.1 of Gossypium stocksii. NCBI lineage: Eukaryota > Viridiplantae > Streptophyta > Magnoliopsida > Malvales > Malvaceae > Gossypium > Gossypium stocksii. The sequence continues at coordinate 43,019,804 of CM035623.1, forward strand.
AAAGATATCAGTTGAACAAGAAGACAGAACAATACGTCAGTGATAAAACCTCGATGAACAACGAGCAATGTCAACCCAAGCATTAAAAGGGGATCATTCTAAAAAAATGGCATTATGTATTCATGCAAATATCATGCATACACATCTGGTCATGTTACCCAGAGAATAGTGTAACAGATCAATTGATTGAAGAAGCCACAAATCTTATACTCTTGAGTTGCAGTGGGGTGGATTGAAGAAGATACCCCTGAGTTGCAATGGGATAGATTGAAGAAGATACAAATACTATACCCCTAAATTACAGTGGGATAGATTGAAGAAGATACAGATCTTATACCCCTGAATTATAGTGGGATAGATTGAAGAAGATACAAATCATATACCCTTGAGTTGCAGTAGGATGGATTGAAGATGATACAAATCTTATACCCCTAAATTGTAGTGGGATGGATGGAAGAAACCATAAATTTGATCTCTTTGAAGTTGTAGTGGAGCAAACTAGTTGAGCAAACTGTGATTATTTCTTCGGTTTCTTGTCAAAGATATCAGTTAACCAAGAAGGCAACGTAATACATCAGTGATAAAACCTTTATGAACAACGAGCAATGACAACCTAAGCATTAAAAAGGGATCATTCTCATGACATTCTGCATTCATGCAAATATCATTCATAACACATCTAGTGATGAGCATTTGATTCATTCTGATCATGGCATCATAATCATTTGGCATAAGCATAGGCCCATGAAATCGATTCTACAAGTCATGTCCCCTAGAGGATGGTGAAGCAAGATCGGTGAATCCACAAATCCCATCTCCCTGAAGTTGTAGCGGAGCATACTGAAGACAGGGAATCTTATTTCCCTAACATTATAGTGGAACATATTAAAGCTACAAATTATGGCAGATCTTATCTTCCTGAAGTTGCAGTGGACCAGATTGAAGCCACCAGCCTTATCTCCCTGAAGTTGCAGCGGAGTAGGCTGAAGACAACGGATCTTATTTCCCTGAGGAACAAATTAAAGCTACAAATTATGGCAGATCTTATCTTCCTAAAGTTACAGTGGAGCAAATTAAAGCCACTAGCCTTATCTCCCTAAAGTTGCAGCGGAGCAGACTGAAAATAGCAAATCTTATTTCCCTGACATTATAGTGGAACATATTAAAGCTAGAAATTATGGCGGATCTTATCTTCCTGAAGTTGCTGTGGAGCATATTGAAGCCACTAGCCTTATCTCTCTGAAGTTGCAGTAGAATAGACTGAAGACAACGAATATTATTTCACTGACGTTGTAGTAGAATAGATTAAAGCTACAAATTATGGTAGATCTTATCTTCCTGGAGTTGCAGTGGAGCAGATTGAAGCCACCAGTCTTATCTCCCTAAAGTTGCAGCGGAGCAGACTGAAGACAGCAAATCTTATTTCCCTGAAGTTGCAGTGGAATATATTGAAGCTATAAATTATGGCAGATCTTATCTCCCTGAAGTTGCAGTGGAGTAGATTGAAGCCACTAGCCTTATCTCCCTGATGTTGCAGTGGAGTAGACTAAAGATAGCGAATCTTATTTCCCTGAAGTTGCAGTGGAACAAATTGAAGCTACAAGTTGTGAGTCTTATCTCCTTGAAGTTTCAGCGGAGTTAGATCGAAGCTACAAATCTCTTCTTCCTAGCGGATCGAAACCACAATCCTTATCTCCCTAAAGTTACAGTAGAGCAAGATAAAAATACACAAACCTTATCTCCCTGAAGTTGTAGTGGAGCATGTTGAAATTAGCAGTTCTTATATCCTTGAAGTTCCAGCGGAATAGATCGAAGCTACAAATCTCTTCTCCCTGAAATTACATTGGAGCGCATCAAAGCACAAATTGCTATACTCTTGAAGATACGGTGGAATAGAAGAAGGCTACTTGAAGAAAAGAAGCACCAAAAAGTCGAGATTTGGCAAGACTGGGCAAAATTAGCTCTTTTTGAAGTCTTTGCTCCATTCTTGTTACACGACAATGAGCAAAGAGGGGCAACCGTAATAGGCCAATTTTGGCCCGGGCCCAAGACCCACAACAGAATAATAAAAAAATAAAAAATTTTAATAAACAGTCCAAATGTCCAAAACAACAGACCCAAATTACAAAGCCCAATGGCCCAACAACAAAACAGGCCCAAATTGCCCAAAATTTAACATTTTCGAAAACCCTAAGGTTTCCTCTTACGTCATTTTTGTAGCCTCCAACACCACCACTACACACCACGTCAACCTCCGTACCCTCCACAACTGGCCTTCGTACCAGCACGGACACAAGACAACAACAACAGAAAACAGCAGCACAAAAGAACTAAAAATAAAAAAAGAAAATGGTTGTATTTATTTGGCTATAAAAAAGCCATGAGAATGTATTTTTTTTACGAACACACACACCAGCAAATTGAAAAGAAAAAGAATTGAAGTTTTAAAAGTTTTTTTTATTTCATCTTTTTTTCGTTTCTTGTTTATTTTTGTTCCTTTTGTTACGAATCTTTTAACAAAAAATGAAAAAAGAAGAAATGTTTTAAAAGATATACATGCATGTCTTAAGCCCCACCACCGCGAGTAGGGGAGGTCACTGTCCCCGATGATGGACGGTTTTTCTTTTAGCAAAAAGGAGGAGAAACTGAAGGGTTCTCTTTTGATTTTCTCCTTTTTGGTTGAGTTCTTGAGGAAAATGACCCCAGACCCGTGCTTTAAGCATCGAAGTGCTCAAAATGGAGGCTTTTGGCATTTTTCGGCCACCATGGATGGTAGCGCCGTCGCCGGTGACCGGTGGCTAACACAGTGGCCAATGGCCCGACCCTTGACTAGAGATCGGAGGGGAAAGGAGAGGATTTAAGAGATTTTTTTTATTTTATTTTTTAGGAAGAAGATTAAAATGTTTTAAAAAAACTGATTTAAAAAACAATTCAAAACGGCGTAGTTGTAATATCCCGAATTAGGGCCTAATCGGAATAGTGGTTTCGTGACCACAAACCCGAGATAGAAATAATTATTTTATAATTATTTTGAGGTTCATGATATGATGGCATGATTGTGTGAAAATTTCGTGAAGAAATTCTATGCATAGAATGCTTAATTTGAAATTAGGGACAAAATCGAATAAGTTGCAAAATTTGCATTCTAGAAGTTTTTAGTATGAAATTGACTTGGAATATTAATTTGGAGGTCTTAAATAGGAATTTGACCAATTTCTAGGTTTATGGATAAAAATTGGACATGGGTGGAATTTTTGAAAGTTTAGTGAGGAAGGGCATTTTGGTCATTTGGATATTAAATGGAATAAATGGGAAAAATAACACAAAATTGATCATCTTCTTCATTTGGTTGCTGCCGAATTTTGCTCTCCGCCATAGCTAGGGTTTCTTCAACTGTCAAGCTTCATAGTAAGTGCATCCAAGCCCCGTTTTTAATGATTTTTATATTTTTGTGATCCGGATAGCTCGATAAAGCTTATGTTAGCAATATTTTGAGTTAGGGTTCATATTTGGAAAAATACCCATAGGTGAAATTTGTGTATTTTGATGTTTTATGATAGAATATGAGGTTTTGAATTATGTTAGACAACTTGTGCTACTCGGTTTTGGGTAAAAACGAGTAGAACAGCTTAATCGATAAAAATACCAATTGTTCATAAGTGCATGTTGTAGTTGGAATTTGAGCTTGCTAATGGTAAATAAATGATCATCATGTCCTAAAACATAAGAATTTGGAATAAAATTTAATTTTCGAGCCTTGGGGTCAAAGTGTAAATATACAAAAGTTTAGGGGTAAATTCGTAATTTTGGTAAAGTTGGGGTCAAGGACCGTTTTGATAAATGTGAGTATTAAATAAGCTAAATGTGTTATTTTAGATCAAGAGAAACGAGATTCAAGTCGTGATCGAGGGAAAAACAAAGTTTACAAGGAATAGGTCGATTGTCGATATTTTTGTATCGAGGTAAGTTCATGTGTAAATAATGTAACATAATTGCTATTTTAAGTGATTTAATGCTATTTATATGATATGATACTTGTTATTATGAATATTATGCTTTGTGAAATATTATGTATTGGTATGAAAAGCATGTGATTAAATTGATAAGTATGAGATACAAGCAACGTATTGGTTCCGATATTCTGAGGAGAACGACTGGGAAATGTGTGATTGAGGAAAATCCCGTTTGAACCTTGGGAATAGATTAGGATACAAGTGACATGTCACTAGGATGGTTGGGCATCCGAACTCGTTGAGATGAGTCTGAGTTCACTTATGGATGCAAATGTCTGAACTCGTTGAGTTGAGTCTGAATTCGTGAGATGTAACTAGGCATCCGAGCTCGTTGAGTTGAGTCCGAGTTCACTTATGGATACGAACGCCCGAGCTCGTTGAGTTGAGTCCGAGTTCACTTATGGGCGGCTTACATGGTTACTTGATTACATATGTGGCACTTATGTGCAAATTATCCATGTATCCGAGTTATATTCCGATGTGTTCAACGGGTAAAATTCTAGCGAAATGGAAGAACACTCAAGAGGCAAGTATCATTTTGATAAATGTTGTGAAATGGATACTTTGGATAGGTATGTACTTAACCCTCGGGTTGAAACTTGATACAACATCAATAATATGGTAAGATGACAATTGATGATTAGAAATGTGATATATGTTTTGGTGATACCATGCTTGTAACACCCCTAGACCCGATTCCCATCACAGGAGAGTCGAGAGGCATCACTAGACTATTTCTCTAAAGTGCCGCAAGATATTAAGGGAAGATCTTTACTAAGCATATCGATATAATTGACAAAAGTTGAGCAAAAGCTTATCCACCGAACACAACTAAACCAATTTACCACGTTCAAAACAATGTACGAAATGAACTCATCCCTAGTTACGTTCATCACTTATACTTCATATATTTACATATTAAAAGTATGACATACTTCAAAACCAGTTTCCCAACATGCATTCACAACCATTCATGTATAACTTAATCGAAGTATTACCCTACTATCAAAGTGAAAATCTTAAGAGAGCCATTTTCGCATGGCTTAATTTAGTTACAAAATTCAAAAGATGTTTGTTTGAACACCCAAAAGTCAACCTATACATGCCAATCCTAGATTTAGTTACCATTACCAAAAGATGAGTGATAGTGTAGATGACTTCGATTCCGGAACTCTCGAGACCGTAGCTTCCGATCTAGATCTGCCTTCCTTACATTAAGTGGCGCACATGTTATAACCAGGGCAAATTATTTATACAAGAGCTTATACATATAACCCATATCCAATTCCCACCATGAATGGTTTCCAAGATCAAAACTCGAAACTTATCATTGGCTTTAAGCTCTTCGAGACTAGCTCGGCTTTAACTCTGGCTTGAAAGCCCTTCGAGACTAGGCTCGGCTTTAACTCTGGCTCGGAAGCCCTTCGAGACTAGGCTCGGCTTTAACTCTGGCTCGGAAGCCCTTCGAGACTAGGCTCGGCTTTAACTCTGGCTCGGAAGCCCTTCGAGACTAAGCTCGGCTTTATCTTTAGCTCGGAAGCCCTTCGAGACTAAGCTCGGCCTTAACTCTGAAATTTATTCTTACATAACGGCATACATATTATATCATCTTTCAATAATATTTCAAATACAGAAACACAAGTTTCGGCCTACTACCAAACATTTTTCATACGGCTTATTTATTTGTAAGCAAAGAATACAAATTCATATCCAAATACATTAATATTCCACTTTAGAATTTGGTCTCTCATTTTTCTTTTTCTCATACTCTCGTTTCTAAAATTTTGCATTTGGACACACCATTTGCCGTTTGAATTCGCATATTAAGCATATATAAATATTATAATGTCACTTTATCATGTTTAAGAATTTGCTACTTCAGAACTTACCTCGTATGTTTCCGAGGAACTTCGAATTGACTATTCCGTGACCTTGGCCTTCCCTTTGTCCGAAGTTGCCCCTCTAAGCTCTTGAGCTTAAATAAATAATACAATCATATCAACTTTATTCACACATCACTATTGATAATTACACTTTCATTTCAATCAAGACACACAATGAAATTCCCTTATCACACCCACATTCGGCCAAGCATAATTACATTACAATTAAACTATAGCTAAATAGGTATGTACCAAGGGTTGATGTCACTCGGCATTTAACTATACATTATTTATCTCAATCTATCTTTAACCGGTCCAAAATTTGCAATCACCAACCACATGCCGAATGCATCTCCCGAGATCAATATATATATATATATTCACACACAATTGCCTTATTTAATCACAAGTATTTGTACCTATTTAAGGTACCACTTCCTTAATTGGATTTTCAAATCCCATTCGACCATTGCCCAAAAATAGACCTATGATAAACTTATTTCAAATTCAATAACATACTTCATTGTACACATAAACATATTTATTTTAAAACCGATTATTCAACTTCCCAACCTTTCAAAATTTCATTCGGCCATCACAAAACTCACCACCGATTGCTAACTACACCCCAATTACAAAACATGCATGCATAAATATATATATATATATACCAAAGCCGAAAGCTATTGGCTTACTACCTCAAAACTCATTCGGCTATTAAGGGTGCCCACACAAAACAAGATACAAGCATATAAACCCATCTTCAAATAGCTCTACTTATTAATTAAACAACAACCATGACAATAAAACATCAAAATACTTATACGGTTATCTAATCATCAAGGCCGAATGCCTTCTTTGATTTAAGTACCTTCTAAAACAAGATTAATAGAATTTAAACAATGCCTTCATGAATTCTTGAAATTTTAAACTAAAAACACTTCTCAAGACTCCCTTTTGTCATACATGAAATTAGAACTCAAATTTAGCCAAAATCCTTTTACGGTTTTGCTTTGACCGAATGGGGTTTATACTCCCAACTCAAAATTTTATGCATGGGCTAATCCATATGCCTACCATTCAACTTGAATTCATAAGTTTTTAAACAAATTAACAAGATTTCTTACCTTAGATTTTAGCTAAGTATGACCGAATGAAAGCTTCAAACTTTCCCCCTTTTCACCTTCTTCAATTCACGGCAAAAGAACAACAACCCCCTCCCATTTCTTTTCTTTCATTAATTTATTTTTCTCTTATGACATAATCCCACTAACATTTTTATAAATTATAAAAATGATGTCACAACCAATGAAGTCTAATGCATGGCAGGCCACTATCTTCAAGGGGGAATATTGACATGCAAATCCCTTGGTTTTTAGCTTATCTAGTTTTAGTCATTCCAAAATTGTCTAGCTAAGTTTTTAAGTTTTTCAACTAAACCCTTTTCAATAAATTCATATTGACTTTGTCAAATTTAAATCCCCAACTTCCACACATGAAATTAACACCTAATTTAAACATTGAAAAATTAATATTTACTAATTCAAGAACTCGGTTTAACGGTCACGAAACCGCTTCCCGACTTGGGTCGAACTCGGGCTGTCACAACTCCCTCCCCCTTAAAAGGATTTTCGTCCCCGAAAATCTTACCCGAAAATAGATTTGGATAACGTTCTTTCATAGCATTCTCGGGCTCCCAAGTTGCTTCCTCAATCCCATGCTTAAGCCATAACATTTTTACTAACGGAACTCTTTTGTTTCGTAATTCTTTAACCTCTCGAGCTAAAACGCGAATAGGTTCTTCCTCATAACTCAGATTAGGTTGGATTTCAACCTCGGACGGATTTAGTACATGCGAAGGATCGGATCTATACCGACGGAGCATCGACACATGAAAAACATTGTGAATCTTTTCAAGTTCAGAAGGTAACATCAATCTATAAGCAACCGGTTCAACCCGTTCTGATATCTCATACGGTCCGATGAATCTCGGGCTCAGCTTGCCTTTACGGCCAAAACGGAGTATCTTTTTCCACGGTGAAACTTTCAAAAACACCTTATCACCCACTTGGTATTCGATGTATTTTCGCTTTAAGTCTACGTACGATTTCTGACGATCGGATGCCATTCTCAAACTGTCGCGAATTATCTTCACTTTCTGCTCGGCTTCTCTGACTAAATCAACTCCGATAATCTTATCTTCACTAAGCTCGGTCCAAAATAGAGGTGTACGGCACTTATGACCGTAAAGAGCTTCGTAAGGTGCCATCTGAATACTTGTCTGAAAGCTGTTATTATACGCAAATTCAACCAAAGGTAAATATTTCTCCCACGAGCCGCTAAACTCGAGGATGCAACATCTCAACATGTCCTCGAGTATCTGAATAACCCGTTCAGATTGACCATCCGTTTGCGGATGAAAAGCGGTGCTGAAATGGAGCTTAGTACCCAGAGCTTCATGCAGCTTCCTCCAAAATCTAGAAGTAAACCGAGGGTCTCGATCAGAAACAATAGAAGTCGGCACCCCATGCAATTGCACAATCTGAGAGACGTATAATTCCGCTAACTTATCAAGCGAAAAGTCAGTGCGAACAGGAATGAAATGGGCTGATTTCGTTAATCGATCAACAACAACCCAGATAGAGTCCTTCTTGCTCAGAGTCAACGGCAAACCCTACACAAAGTCCATCGTAACGCGATCCTATTTCCACTCGGGTATCAAAATCGGTTGAAGTAACCCCAACGGCACTTGACGTTCAGCTTTTACTTGCTGACATACTAAGCATTTAGATACAAAATCAGAGATGTCTCGTTTCATGCCGTGCCACCAATACTGATGCTTCAAGTCGTTATACATTTTCGCACTTCCCGGATGGACCGACATGCGGCTACTATGTGCTTCGTTTAAAATCATCGAAACTAACTCTGACTTTTTCGGCATACACACTCGGTCTTTAAATCTCAAACAATCATTTTCGTCGACCCGAAATGCGGAATCCACAGTTGACTCACACTGAACTCGTTTGGCAACTAAATCATCGTCGGCTTTCTGAGCCTCACTAATCTGTTGAAGTAGCATAGGTCTTGCTACCAATTCGGCAATCAACACACCATCTCTTGACATCATCAGCTTCACGTTCATAGCTCGCAAGGAAAATAAGGATTTTCGGCTAAGGGCATCTGCAACTACGTTAGCTTTCCCCGGGTGATAATCGATAACAAGCTCATAATCTTTTAGCAATTCCAGCCACCGCCTTTGTCTCAAGTTTAAATCTTTTTGAGTCATTAGATACTTAAGACTTTTGTGATCGGAAAAGATGTGACATTTCTCACCGAACAAATAATGTCGCCAAATCTTCAAGGCAAAAACAATAGCGGCTAGTTCAAGGTCATGAGTCGGATAATTTCGTTCGTGCGGCTTCAACTGTCTCGAAGCATAAGCAATAACCCGGCCTTCTTGCATCAATACGCAGCCCAAACCGTTCAAAGACGCATCACTATAAACTACAAATTCTTTACCCGTTTCTGGCTGAACCAACACAGGCGCTTCCGTCAAAAGGGTTTTCAGCTGGTCGAAGCTTTTCTGACATTTATCCGACCACTCGAACTTGACATCCTTCTGCAACAGTCTCGTCAATGGAGTCGCAATCATCGAAAAACCCTTGACGAAACGTCGGTAATAACCAGCAAGTCCTAAAAAGCTTCGAACTTCGGTGATGTTTTTAGGGGGTTTCCAGTCGAGGATAGCTGAAATTTTGTTCGGATCCACTCGAATACCCGAAGCAGATACTATATGGCCCAAGAAACCGACTTCATGCAACCAAAATTCGCACTTACTAAACTTCGCATACAATTGGTTATCCCTCAAAGTCTGAAGTACCAGTCTCAAATGCTCGGTATGCTCTGACTCATCACGAGAATAGATCAAAATATCGTCGATGAACACTACTACGAAACGGTCCAAAAACGGCCTAAATACCCGATTCATTAAATCCATGAATACTGCGGGGGCATTGGTGAGTCCAAACGGCATCACTAAAAACTCATAGTGACCGTATCTCGTTCTGAATGCTGTCTTCGGTATGTCCGAATCTCTAACTCTCAACTGATAATAGCCGGATCGTAAGTCAATCTTCGAAAATACTGAGGCTCCTCTCAACTGATCGAACAAGTCATCAATCCGGGGCAACGGATATTTATTCTTTACCGTGGCTTTATTCAGCTGTCGATAATCGATGCACATTCTCATAGTCCCGTCTTTCTTTTTCACAAACAAAACCGGTGCACCCCAAGGCGAAAAACTAGGTCGCGCAAAGCCTCTATCTGTCAACTCTTGCAGCTGAGATTTTAATTCCTTTAATTCGGTAGGTGCCATACGATACGGGGCAATCGAAATCGGTGTCGTACCCGGAATCAACTCTATACCGAACTCGACCTCTCTTACAGGCGGCAATCCAGGTAATTCTTCGGGAAAGACATCTGAAAACTCGCAGACTACGGGTACCGTCCCAAGTTCTCTGTCGGAAACCTTGTTATCTAGCACATAAGACAAATATGCTTCATATCCTTTTCTCACGTACTTCTGAGCCAACATTGTTGTAATTATTGTGGGTAGCCCTCGTAGATCAATGGACTCAATTCAGATTATTTCATTATTCGAACATCGTAAATCGATAGTTTTCTGCTTACAATTTACTATCGCATCATGAACGGTCAACCAGTCCATTCCGAGAATAATGTCAAATTCGTCGAATGGTAGAAGCATCAAGTCAGCCGGAAAACAAAAATCTCGAACCATTAACGGACATTTCTTGCATACTTTATCAACCAAAACACAACAGCCCAAAGGGTTCGACACTCGAATTACAAATTCAGTAGACTCAACAGGAAGAGTCTTACTGGAGGCTAAAGTTTCACATACATACGAATGGGTCGAACCAGGATCAATCAGAGCAATAACATCAGTGTTAAAAAGTGTGAAAGTACCAGTAATAATATCCAGAGAAGAAGCTTCCTCACGGGCACGGATGGCGTACGCTCTGGCAGGTGCACGAGCCTCGGATCTAACCGCAGTGTCTCTAGTCCCTCTCTGACTGCCGCTAATATTTCCACCTCGCCGCAGTGGTCTACCCCGTGAAACTGCGCCACTAGGTCTCTGAGTCGAATCAGGAGTGCGTTCATCATTTCTCGGACAATCTTTAATAAAATGGTCGGCAGAACCACATCGGAAACAGGAGCGGTCACGATGCCTACAACTCCCCTGTAACGCCCTGATTTTCGAGATTTTTCGGGTTTTGTGAATTTTAGTGAAATTTTTAAAATTTTGGTGTTCTAAAGGTTGATAATGTATGTACATGTGTTAATGGGTCTATAGAAGGTCCAAGCTTAAGTCAAAACCCGGTAAAATATTAAGTTGGATTTTCAAGTGAAAGGGGACTTGGTTAAGTGGGCTTTTAAGAAAAACCGTGTAAAAGATGTCACAAGTGAGCTCTTGGTAAAGTGGCAAGGTGGAGCCACTAAGCTCCTAAAAAAGTGGCGCCTAAATGAATGATCAAGGACAAGGGTTCGAGATGCAAGGTATGCGTGGAGTTCTTTTTAATTTTCAAGCATGAGCCTAACTTAGGTGAATTTCAGCAAGGAGCTTTAAGGACTTGGGCCGATTGCTTTAGAGGGAATGGTAGGGTTATATTATTTTCTTTTTGTGTCATGACAATTAGGGTTAGCCACCTTAGGGTTTTTTTCCTCTCTTCTACTGTCAGAAAAGCCAAGAGTTGCCTCCCTGGAAAGTTCATAGCCGATTTCTCCTTCCCCATCTCCACCATTGTTTTTTTTCATTTTTCTTCTTCCCTTTGATCTCTTCCCTAGCCGAATACCTATCTTGCATAGATCCACTCTTTCTTTTGCTTCCATTCTTCTTAAAATCAACCATAACCGATTGCTCAAAGTGCCAGAAATCCCGAAAACTGCTTTCTTTCTTGCCGATTTCTTGTAAGCCGAATCACCTCTGTTTCTTTCACCTATTGTGGCCGATTACTACACTCCCTTTAATCACACCATTGTCGACACCATCACCCAAAAGCTACAGCCAAAACGCCATCTTCTTCTCTTATTAAAAAGCCGAAATCACCATAGTTGTAGGGAGATAGCCGAAATTACAAATCTCAGAGATAAAGTTTCTACTGACGTTTAAGGGTCAGATTTACATCAGATCTGCATAGGAACTGAAGAGAAATCATTGGTAAGTGTTTAATCATTCAGATCTGTTCGATATTTCATGTTTGGAAAAGCCGAAAGTCCCTAAAGCTAATGGTTGTGTCGTTTTGGATTTTTGGTAAATAAAAGGCCGTTTTCTTTGTTCTTTTGTGTGTTAGTTGGATGAAAAGGTGATCAAGCAAGGGGTTGAAGACTTGGGAACATCAGATCTAGATCTAAAGGGATCTAAATCGTCAAGGTAAGAACATTAAGGCCATTAAGGGTGTTGGCCGAATGTGTAAGTAAGGTTTTGGGTAAGTTTTCGATTCAGATTAAGTGTTGATATGGTCTAATCAGTTAAGTATTGGATTGTAGGGATTAACGCATAGGAGATCTCGTAGGAGAAACTGCAAAACAGGTGTGTGTTTCGAACACCTTTCCATGCACAAATCGGTAAAAGCCGAAAAGCCGAAATGCCGAAGTTTCGGTATTTCGAGAGCTTGCGAGCATGCGAATGCTCTCAAGTTGGAAGGAGAAGGTTAGTTTTGGAATCGGCACTGTTAGACGTGTTGACCGCTAAATTTTGGGCATTTTGGTAAGTTGGGCCTCGGTGGGCCAAATATGGGCCCAATGGGCGATTTGGGCCCATGTGAGTTAAACTGGATTTAAAGGTAATATTATGGACTGTAGATGTGAAAACAGTTAAAACAAGATAACCGAATGTGAAATCGGGACTAAATGGGCCTAATGGGCCAATCGGCGTAATAGGGCTCATTAGGGGTTTTAGGGCCTTAATGCTAAAACTGAAAAACTGAGGTAACTGAATTTCTGTATAGCTGTGTGATTAATAAATACTGTAATAAGCATAACATCTGTAACATGGGAGTAAAATTACTGAAATACCCTTAGGGTAAGAAATTACTGATTTGCCCCTAGGTAGGAAATTACCGTTATACCCCTAGGGCTATAATTGACTGTACTGTTTGACATAACTGTTACTGTTATTGCATGCCATGATATGTATCTAATGCATGGGTTGGGTTTTGATTATGGAGGAAGTGTGAGTGGCACAGCCACGTTACTGAAAAGGGGCTATGCCTCGTACTGTTTCTGAAAGGGGCTTTGCCTCGTATACTGTTTATCTGAGCAGCCATGCTGCGACTGTGGTGTGTGGGCTGGGTGGGTCGAGTTATTCCCCACATGGTGTGTTGGTTGGTACGGGTGGTGTGTAGCGGTTGGTGGGTTGAGTAGTCTCCCCAATTGGGTTTGCATTTATACTGCATTACTGTACTGTACTGTTATGGGCCTATGGGCCAATCCGTTATCTGAATAGGGCTTCGGCCCAGTATCTGTTATAGGGCCTTGGCCCAGTTTACTGCTATCTGAATAGGGCTTTGGCCCAGTATCTGACCGAGACTGGTTAGGGTTTAGGCCGAGTGGGCTTGAGCCAATTTGGGCTTTGGATGGGTTCTGCACACACTGAGTTTTCCCAAACTCACCCCTCTCTTTCCATCCTTGCAGGTGAGCCCTAGATTGTGACTTGGACGCTGGGAGGGATTCAGAGTGGCCACGAGGACTGAACTTTCTTGGTTTAACTTAAATATTTCGTATTGGTTTTTACTTTGATATGGGTTGTAATAAGGCCGCTATAACTGTTATTTGGGATTTCTCTACGGTTTTATTTCAAACTTGAACATACACTGTTTTTGAAAATTAAATCAATATTTTCTTAAACAACCTGACTTTACTAAAAACTAAGAATGATGATAAGACTAAAATGAAACGATTCACAAATGAGATAGAGATTAGGTCGAATAGTAATCAAATTGGGAATTTCAAGAAAAACAAATATTACTTTTCAAAAATCTCGAACATCAGACTTAGTACATAGGATGGCGTAGCATAGTCTAGGTGATGTGGCACACCGGACATGGCCATAACGTCTGGGCCGGGGCAGGGGTGTTACATCCCCGGATGCCATTTACCACAATAGTTGCAATCCAGTCTAACCCGACGTTCATTTCCGACACTGGCAATAGAAGTGGCCCGCGAACTCGCAGGAGGTCGAGTACGTTCAGATCTAGAAAAATTCGATGTATTTTTAGATCAGCCCATGTCATCTCTAGTCTTCTTGGACGCTTGTTGAACAGATTTCCCCGCGGACCTCTTACGAAACTCCCTATCTCCACCTTCGGCTTTTCTTTTCTCATTACTGAGTTCTTCAGCTTTACAAGCCCGCTCGACTAGCACGACAAACTCCTTAATCTCCAGAATCCCCACCAGCAATCTGATATCTTCATTTAATCCATCCTCAAAACGCTTACACATGATGGCTTCAGAGGATACACATTCACGAGCATAGCGGCTGAGGCGTACAAACTCTCTCTCATAGTCGGCCACTGACATCTGACCTTGTTTGAGTTCTAGGAATTCTTTCCGCTTTTGATCGATGAATCTCTGGCTGATGTACTTCTTACAGAATTCGGTTTGGAAGAATTCCCAATTGACCCGTTCCTTCGGGACAACAGAAATCAGAGTATTCCACCAGTAGTAGGCAGCGTCATGTAACAGAGACACCGCACATTTAAGACACTCCTCGGGTGTGCAGGACAGTTCATCGAACACTCGGATGGTATTGTCGAGCCAAAACTCGGCCCGCTCGGCATCGTCACTGGGGGTAGCCCGGAACTCTTCAGCCCCATATTTTCTAATTTTGTCAACAGCGGGCCTACTCGATCTCACAGGATCGGTCACAGAAGGGGTTGTGAAGGTCGGAAACGGAGCATTCGGGTGTGGAGGTTGCGGAACAGCCGGATTTGATCTAGCAAATTGAGCGAACCAGTCACTCATCATTGCATAAAAAGCTGGTCTTATATCATCATCTCGATGACCGACATTTGGCTGAGAGTCTGGTGGCGCTGTCCCTTGCGCGGGTGCAGGAGCTACACTCTCTACATCGTCCGCTACAGTTCGGTCAGGTTCGGGATCCATTCTATACCAAGAATCACATTTCAGATATTAGAAGTCATCTCACTATCAAATTGACACTACATGGCATGTATAGCTAGACTCGTACTTTCTACTGTAGTCCGAGAACTGGCTAAACCTGGCTCTGATACCAATTAAAATGTAACACCCCTAGACCCGATTCCCATCACAGGAGAGTCGAGAGGCATCACTAGACTATTTCTCTAAAGTGCTGCAAGATATTAAGGGAAGATCTTTACTAAGCATATCGATATAATTGACAAAAGTTGAGCAAAAGCTTATCCACCGAACACAACTAAACCAATTTACCACGTTCAAAACAATGTACGAAATGAACTCATCCCTAGTTACGTTCATCACTTATACTTCATATATTTACATATTAAAAGTATGACATACTTCAAAACCAGTTTCCCAACATGCATTCACAACCATTCATGTATAACTTAATCGAAGTATTACCCTACTATCCAAGTGAAAATCTTAAGAGAGCCATTTTCGCATGCTTAATTTAGTTACAAAATTCAAAAGATGTTTGTTTGAACACCCAAAAGTCAACCTATACATGCCAATCCTAGATTTAGTTACCATTACCAAAAGATGAGTGATAGTGTAGATGACTTCGATTCCGGAACTCTCGAGACCGTAGCTTCTGATCTAGATCTGCCTTCCTTACATTAAGTGGCGCACATGTTATAACCAGGGCAAATTATTTATACAAGAGCTTATACATATAACCCATATCCAATTCCCACCATGAATGGTTTCCAAGATCAAAACTCGAAACTTATCATTGGCTTTAAGCTCTTCGAGACTAGCTCGGCTTTAACTCTGGCTTGAAAGCCCTTCGAGACTAGGCTCGGCTTTAACTCTGGCTCGGAAGCCCTTCGAGACTAGGCTCGGCTTTAACTCTGGCTCGGAAGCCCTTCGAGACTAGGCTCGGCTTTAACTCTGGCTCGGAAGCCCTTCGAGACTAAGCTCGGCTTTATCTTTAGCTCGGAAGCCCTTTGAGACTAAGCTCGGCTTTAAGTCTGAAATTTATTCTTACATAACGGCATACATATTATATCATCTTTCAATAATATTTCAAATACAGAAACACAAGTTTCGACCTACTACCAAACATTTTTCATACGGCTTATTTATTTGTAAGCAAAGAATACAAATTCATATCCAAATACATTAAGATTCCACTTTAGAATTTGGTCTCTCATTTTTCTTTTTCTCATACTCTCGTTTCTAAAATTTTGCATTTGGACACATCATTTGCCGTTTGAATTCGCATATTAAGCATATATAAATATTATAATGTCACTTTATCATGTTTAAGAATTTGCTACTTCAGAACTTACCTTGTATGTTTCCGAGGAACTTCGAATTGACTATTCCGTGACCTTGGCCTTCCCTTTGTCCGAAGTTGCCCCTCTAAGCTCTTGAGCTTAAATAAATAATACAATCATATCAACTTTATTCACACATCACTATTGATAATTACACTTTCATTTCAATCAAGACACACAATGAAATTCCCTTATCACACCCACATTCGGCCAAGCATAATTACATTACAATTAAACTATAGCTAAATAGGTATGTACCAAGGGTTGATGTCACTCGGCATTTAACTATACATTATTTATCTCAATCTATCTTTAACCGGTCCAAAATTCGCAATCACCAACCACATGCCGAATGCATCTCCCGAGATCAATATATATATATATATATTCACACACAATTGCCTTATTTAATCACAAGTATTTGTACCTATTTAAGGTACCACTTCCTTAATTGGATTTTCAAATCCCATTCGACCATTGCCCAAAAATAGACCTATGATAAACTTATTTCAAATTCAATAACATACTTCATTGTACACATAAACATATTTATTTTAAAACCGATTATTCAACTTCCCAACCTTTCAAAATTTCATTCGGCCATCACAAAACTCACCACCGATTGCTAACTACACCCCAATTACAAAATATGCATGCATAAATATATATATATATATACCAAAGCCGAAAGCTATTGGCTTACTACCTCAAAACTCATTCGGCTATTAAGGGTGCCCACACAAAACAAGATACAAGCATATAAACCCATCTTCAAATAGCTCTACTTATTAATTAAACAACAACCATGACAATAAAACATCAAAATACTTATACGGTTATCTAATCATCAAGGCCGAATGCCTTCTTTGATTTAAGTACCTTCTAAAACAAGATTAATAGAATTTAAACAATGCCTTCATGAATTCTTGAAATTTTAAACTAAAAACACTTCTCAAGACTCCCTTTTGTCATACATGAAATTAGAACTCAAATTTAGCCAAAATCCTTTTACGGTTTTGCTTTGACCGAATGGGGTTTATACTCCCAACTCAAAATTTTATGCATGGGCTAATCCATATGCCTACCATTCAACTTGAATTCATAAGTTTTTAAACAAATTAACAAGATTTCTTACCTTAGATTTTAGCCAAGTATGATCGAATGAAAGCTTCAAACTTTCCCCCTTTTCACCTTCTTCAATTCACGGCAAAAGAACAACAACCCCCTCCCATTTCTTTTCTTTCATTAATTTATTTTTCTCTTATGACATAATCCCACTAACATTTTTATAAATTATAAAAATGATGTCACAACCAATAAAGTCTAATGCATGGCAGGCCACTATCTTCAAGGGGGAATATTGACATGCAAATCCCTTGGTTTTTAGCTTATCTAGTTTTAGTCATTCCAAAATTGTCTAGCTAAGTTTTTAAGTTTTTCAACTAAACCCTTTTCAATAAATTCATATTGACTTTGTCAAATTTAAATCCCCAACTTCCACACATGAAATTAACACCTAATTTAAACATTGAAAAATTAATATTTACTAATTCAAGAACTCGGTTTAGCGGTCACGAAACCGCTTCCCGACTTGGGTCGAACTTGGGCTGTCACAATGCTAGTGTTGTTTGGAAGAATTGCTTTGTTATGTTACTTGTTATTTGCATGTGAACTTACTAAGCATTTATGCTTACTCCCTCCTTTTCATTCATTGTAGTTTTGGACAAGCCAGCTTAGGAATCGGGATAGGTCAAAGGCTCGTTCACACTATCCGAAGAACTATTTTGGTAAAATGGCTTGTATAACTCAAATATGGCATGTATAGCAATATACTTGTTTTGTGTAATTAATCTTGCGATATGGTTGTGGTTTGGTTGAGAAAATGCCTGATAATATTAGTCCTTGGAATGGTTAATTTAGATCATGTATGAGACCATTTATGTTCAAAGTGTTAATAGTTAATGAATTTCCATAGAAAAGTGAAAATTTGTCATAAAACAGAATGTTGTAACAGTAGTGATGTGAGTTTGAAAAATCACTAAAAATAGTAGAAATAGGACTAGGTGATGATTTAAATATGAAATTGAAGCTTAATGTGTCTACTTTCATATGGAAGAAGCGAAACAGGTAAAGGAGTTATATGTTATAGATATTTGAGTTTTAGTGAAACAGGGCTAGAGCGATTTCTGGATCCCCTATTCCAACTTTTGAAATTCACTAAAAATTGTAAAAAAATAATTAGGAGGTTTACTTTATATTTTCAGAATCCTTACTGAGTCTAGTTTTAATAGAGACAAACGGTATAGCCATATATATTTTGTATAGAGAGAAAAGTGGTTCGTAGTAAGCAGAGGTCAGTGCAGTCAAGTTCTGAAACAGGGGTAACTTTAACTAATAAACTGTACTAATTGGCTCAACCAAAAATTCTAGAAAAAAAATTAGTAGATAGATATATGAGCTTAGTTTCAAGGAAAATTTACGGATCTTGATTTTGAGTTTTGTAACTCGAGATATGATTTTTTAAGCAACCTTGATGCAGAAAGACAGCTTGCTACGAAAATTTAATTAGTTGATTTAAAATTTAAAAAGTGATGAAATAAGTTTATAACACCTCAAGCTCGACTCCGGCGACGGTCTCAGGTAAGAGGGCGTTACAGTAGTTGTGGAGTAAGATGGATCGACCCAACCCGTAAGTTGGAGGATCCACGTGTTTTTACTTTGATGGGTTATTTACAGACCCGACCCTTCTGCTTTTTTATATCTTTGCAATCCAGCGCTATTCATTTTTTTATGATTAAAATTTGTTCGCATAATTTCATTTCTATTTCAGTTTGGTACATTACAAAACGACGCACTCTGAGGACTGGGAATAATTTCCCATTTAGCCCTCGACCTGTGGCACATGTTTTACTTGGACCCAAATTCCTTTTTTTCTTTTTTAGATTTAACATTCAAGTTTATTCTATTTTTAATTAGGTCCCTCGATTCGCCAAACAATGTGGCGCATAGGGAACTTCGGGAATAATTTCCCCTTTAGCCCTGTGCACTTCCGCGCCTTATATTTTAGTCCTTATTCACTTATTTTGTTATAATTTTTACCTTTAACTTCTTTTTTATTTTGATTTAATCCTTAAATCTGCATAATTTCAACCTTTTTTTTGCAAATTTGTTATTTATTTGTTTATTTTAAATATTTTCATAAATTATTTATTTTAAACTATTTTATTATACATTATTTTAAATTTGATTTTAGTTTTTTTCATATATTATTATTTTAAACTATCTTATATATTATTTATTTCAAATTATTTTATACTATTTATTTTATATTGTTCTATATATATATTATTTGTTTTAAACTGTTATTTACTTTAAATTGTTTTGTATATTATTTTGTTCTGTTTTCTTTAATTGTTAATATTGGTATTAAAGTGACATGCATTGTGTGATTATTGCCATTATGTGTACTATATTTCCTTTATTTGCATTTTTCATATTATTGTCACTCATTTGTGTAACATTTTATTCATAAATTATTCTTCCACGCTCTATATTATTATTCCATCACATTTCATTGAAATCACTTCAAAAGTCGTGTTTATTCTTTTTATTCATAATAGTCCATTTGTTATAGTTCCACTAAATAGTGCACATCATTTAAATATTGTACTTGCTATTATTCAAAAAAAAAGAAATTTTAAAAATAAGGCAATGTTTCGTTTTTGGGAAATTCGAGAAGTCGCACCCTAACTTACAGGGTTTCGATTTTCTTGTTAAATCTAAACAACCGAAGATCCTTCTAAATTAAAAATACCTAAGTTTTAAATAAATATTACAGTCAAGCTTATTTTCGAGGGTTCAAATGTCGCATCCTAACTTACGGGGTGTGACATATTGTTATTGCGGGACGAATGGGCCTTTGCTGCTCATTTTAATTTAATTCAATCGTTTTTAAAATTAACGTTAATACAAAGAGGGATCGTAACCAACTCCCAAACCGACTCCCAAGTTTTTTCAAATTTCCAACCTTAAGACATTAATTAATCAATTTGGGCTTTACGAGAGTGCTAATCCTTCCTCGTACGTAACTGACTTCCAAACCTGTTTTTCTAAAATTCGTAGACCAAAGTCGTTATTTTAGTAAATTAAAACTTTTTTATTAAAACGATCAAATTACGAGGTGACCCGATCACACCTCATAAAAAAAAGATGGGTGGCGAATCCATTTTTGTTTTTTTAAATAAAATTCAACCTTCATTTTCAAAAAAATGGTTTCAACAAAGTAGTTTTTCTCTCTGACGAGTTGTTTGTGCGAGTAGACGGGTGTGATTGCGGTAAGTGGGTGCGTTTGGTTCAATTTGGCTTTGATGAAATTGTGATTAAGTTGTTAATTTTGAGATTGGATATATTGCTTTAGGTTCCAGAAGGCTAGGGATTGCTTAGACATCAAAATAATATTAGGTGTGTACTCAATTGCACAGAAAACGAGGTTTCAATGAAAGTCAAAAACCAATCTGTCGACGCCACAGGGCCGTGTGGTAGGCCGTGTGCGGGGACACAGCCGTGTGATCGATGAGCCAGGTTATGCGTGCACACCACGGCATGATTACTACTGCATTGAATGGGTTGAGGCCCAAACTGATACTACTACTGAAAAAAGGCTTAGGCCTAGACTGTGATTGTTTGCATACTGTTTGATTGTTTGCATGAGATTACACACTGAGTTTACGTAAACTCACCCCTCTGTTTAATCTGTACAGGTAATCCCTAGACATAGGCGGATCGGTGCGGCGGAGGACTCTGTGGTGGCCACAAAACTTCTTTACGTTGTTTACTACCTATTCATGATTTTACTTTTTTTTGGAAGTATTTTGTTGTAATTATGGCCTTTACGAATTTTTGGTTTAATTTAGATTTTACATGGATTTATGATTCATATCCGCTAGGGGTAGGTAAAAACTTGGATTTCAAAATAGATAAATGTTTTATCAAAATACCATGAATATGCAAACTATTTTAAAAACTTCCGCAAAGAATAATGTTTTGGAAATGAATAACAATTTGTAAATGAATAACATTTTGAAAACGGATAACGTTTTGGAAACGATTGACACGATTCGGCCATAACGTCTAGGCCGAGTTTGGTGTGTTACAGAAAGGATATCATTTACCCATATCTTGAGCTATGAATTCCACTATTGTAATTAACATCACGTACTGCAAAAATCATGCACCCAACACACCAGCTTTTGGTTCCTAATTTATTTAAACTTAGGCCTTTACTTATATCAAAGCGTACGAGTCAACATACATAGTCCGTCATCCACTCAGTATTTAGGTATGCCACACTATAAACGTCAAATGTGAATAAATCTATAAATAGATTCAAGATCTATACTTATTGGGTCCAATATGATGTACTAGCAGTTCATTTGTAACATCCTATGATCGGGTCTAGAAGTTTTGGCCTCATAAGTGAGGGTTCATTAGTACTTTAGTGAACTAGGAGTTCACTAGTATTTCAACGAACTGAGGAGTTTGCTAAAGCAGTATTATTAAGGAGGTTGCCAATGTTCAACATTGCAGTATACAAAATGAGTTGATTCATTGAAAGTCGTGTTCGCTAATCTGTTTGGTGACTTGGGATTCGCCAGTTTAGTTGCGAACTGGGAGGTTCACCAATCAAAGCCAGGTCAAACTCAAATTAGGAAATAAAGATATAATATCTAGGAATACTTTTCCTGCAAGTAACACCTTTCCTAAGTTAAATAGGGTATCCTAAAATTTCCTAGACACTTAGGCTTATAAATACGACCCTTATTCCATGAAAATTCTCTCATTGATATTCTATTGTCAAGTCTCTATTCTTAATCAAGTTCGTAACAACCAACGTAAGTCTCTGTCCTGTTAGGGTTGATCGTCCAGAAAGCTAAGTTCACTTACACGTGTAAATTTTGTAAAGATTTGTCTGATTAAGTAATCTGTGTGTTTATGTGTTTTGTGAACCAGCTGGACCATCTACCAGTAAGGATAAAGGCAAATCTAAACTTATTTAAATTCTCATGCTCTTTCGGTGAGTGGTTAAGAATTGCTATATGTGTGCAAATTGTTAAGCTTTTATGAAACTTAAGATTTTTAAACTAAGCTCTAAGAATAGAGTTTTTCTAAAAACTTTATTTTAAGTTTCGATACACTGTAACACCCCTTACCCGTATCCGTATCAGACTTAAACAGTAACTTTCTTACAAAATCAAACCATGAACTTTAGCCAAAATTTAAAACTTTTCTTTTAAACTTAGTTTGTTCATATTACATGCCTACGAGGCCCAAAACACGCTTTAAGAATGGTTCGGGACCAAATCGAGAACTTTCAAACACTTAGGAAATTTTTGCTCAAAACAAGGCCACAAGCATGTGTAGGAAGAGACATGCCCATGTGGGTAGGCCGTATGGTCACACACGCCCGTGTCCCTATTCTGTGTAGAATTTATTTTTCATTTCGAACCTATAGGGGTTTTCACATAGCCTGGCACATGCTCGTGTCTATAGCTCATGTCTCTTATACGGCCATGACATGCCTGTGTCGTAGCCCTGTGTTAAAACCTTGACATTATGTTTATGACGTCAGCAAATATTTAGGGGCACACGGCCAAGTCACATGCCTGTGTCCTAGGCCGTGTCCTTTACACAGTTGAGACACACAGCCGTGTCTCTGCCCGTGTGTTTACTACTAGGCATTCTGTTTCTCATAATTTAGGTGCAGGGGACACATGACCTATCAACACGCCCATGGGGCTGACCGTGTGTCACACACAGCCTAGACACACGTCCGTGTGCCTACCCGTATGGACAAATATAGGCTATTTTCCAAGCCCCTTTGCCACCCTGAAACATAACCAAACTTATACCAATTTCAACATCACATATCATGGTATTAATAAACATCTATGTACCAACAATTTAAGGCATTCATTGCCCAAAACACACTACATCCATCATGCATTCTCGTCATTCATTTCTCACTTTAGACATGCAAGCTTGCACTTTCATAAACTACATCAACATTGCATAATTTAACTTAGCCAATATTAACCAATTTCAATGACCATTACAAAATGAATCAGGTAATATTATTAGCCAACACATTTGGCTAACCAAAATGACATATAACAAAAAGAACCAAGTACCTATACATGCCATACTCAAAATGATTAAACTTTACTATACCAAAGGAAATGCTTGATAGTGTGAATCGAGCTCTGACGTTCGATAATCCCCAAGCTAACTTGGCATTACTACAAGGAAAGGGAAAAGAGAGGGAGTAAGCATAAATGCTTAGTAAGTTGCATGTAATAAATAACAACATAAAGCATAGAAAATCATCCATAGTACATCACAATTCATCTCATACTTAGCATTGGTTTTTAACATGGCTTACTCATCTTCTTTCTTACCGATATACTTATATCATGCTTAGCTCATTTCTCATGTGTTTCTTATAAGGACCTGTATTACTCATCACATAACTTTAGTCTTCTTCATTTTCAACATTTAACTTGCATTCTTTTCCCGTTAACAACTTGGAATATTGAAGGATACTCAAAATATCATTCTCATGATAGGATGCCAATGCCATATCCTGGATATGGTCTTACATGGGATCACATATCAATCCCAAAGCCATATCCCAAATATGGTCTAATACGGGATCTCATCTCGATGACGATGTCGATACAATGTCCCAGACATGGTCTTATACGAGGTCATATAATTATGTCGATGCCATGTCTCAGGCATGGTCTTACACGACATCACATATCGATGCTAATGCCATGTCCCAGATGTGGTCTTATACAGGATCGCTTTCAGATACCAACATCATGCCCCAGACATGGTCTTACATGGGATCTCAGCTTAGTGCCAATGCCATATCCCAGACACGGTCTTATACAGGACCGTTTCTGTCTCATGTCATGATAAAAGGTATCATTCGTATTCTTAAGATGTAACCGGGACTTCTATATATTATAAATTCATCATTACTTGATTAAAATCTCATTAACAACTTTCATGGAATCAACATACATTTCATTCAAAAAAAAAAGCATGAAAAACATAATATCTTAATGTTGATTTATTACACACAAACTTACCTCGAATCCAAAATACAGGAAGGTGTACGGTTTAATCCACCATCTTGTTCTTTCCTCAGTTTCGATCCAGGCTTCGTGTTTCTTGATCTATAATGACAAATTAAGCTTATTTAATAATCACATTGGCTAAATTTCCCATAATTCATACTTTAGAAAAATTTATAATTTTACCCCTAAATTTTTACATATTTGCAAAATAGTCCCTAGGCTCGTATAATGAAATGTACTAAATTCCTTAGTTACCCGAGCCTAGTAAAACCTTAAGTGAACTCATAACAGCTGACATTTCTCATCAATTCAAACTTTTACTACTACTTTTACAACCTTTACAATTTGGTCCCTATTAGGGTTCTTCATGAAAAATCACCTAGAAAAAGATGTTCACTACACTTTAAACTTTCATATTCTACTTCTAAACATCAAAATACATGCATGTCATGCATGGGTATATTTTTGAACATAAACCCTAGCTAAAATTAGTGGTAGAAATAGCTAAATTAAGCTACGAAGATTTCAAAAATATGAAGAACTGGAAAAATAGGGCTAGAATACACTTACTTGTGAGCTTGAAAATGTCAAAAACCCTAGCTATGGGGAGCCCTTAAGTTTCGACAACCCCTTGGAGAAGATGGATGTAACACCCCAAACCCGGCCCAGACGTTACGGCCAAGTCTGATGTGTCACATTGAAGTGTTTTTCGAAAACCATGTTTTCATTGAAAACCCTTCTTAGTGTTTAGAAACTTCTACCGTTAAACTTGTATAAAACCTCAGCTTGTGTTTGTTTATTTTTTTCAAAACGTGGTTCATTGAAATAAACATTCCCTTTTCAAACATTGTTAGCAACTTTGTAAAATTTTATGGAAAATTGTGAAAGCTTGTAAACCTTTGTAGTTTGCGGAAACATGTTATATTTAAAACAATTTAAGTGTCAAAAAATCAGACCTTCTTCATTATGGCTTAAAGTGAATGGATACTATTTACTAGGTAGGATTCCAGAAAAGATGAGGTGAGTCAATTAGACTGCTTAAGTACCAAGCTCTCCCTAAGTCCAATCCTAGACATGCACACACCTATTGCTACACTTTAACCTTATGACTTGTCCACGAACAACAAATTAGGTTTAAGTCTATTTAAAATATTTATTTATGAAAACGTTTACATTGCGGAAGCTTTGCTCTGTTATCGTGTTATTTTGAAAACAAGTAACTTTTATAAAAGCGCGCCTTAGAGCTATTTGATTTCGAAATGATTTAAACAATATCATACTTACGCTAAAAACAAATTAAATAGAGACCTTATTACAGATTAAAACCCAAAAGAAGATAAATTAAAAAAATACTGAAATAAATAATTTTAAGAAAATATAACCAAAGCAGTTCACGTGGGCACTCTGAATCCCTCCCAGCTCCAAGTCCACTAGTCTAGGGCTCACCTACATGGATGGAAGGAAAAGGGTGAGTTTGGAAACTCAGTGTGTAAAGAAAGCCCATCTAGAGCCCAAACCAGCTCAAGCCCACTGGGCCTAAGCCCTATCCAGTTCAATAAATACTGGGCCGAAGCCCTATTCAGTAATCAGTTAACTGGGCCTTAGCCCTTTTCAGATATCAGTACGGCCCATAGGCCCATTTCAGTAACAGAACAGATATTATGCATGAATGCAAAGCCCATAGCCCATCCTAAGTCCAGCCGCTACACTCCACCCGTACCAGCCCTACACACCATGTGGGGAAACAACTTGACCCACCCAGCCGTTACACTCCACAGTTGCAGCATAGCTGCTCAGATAATGTGGCCAAGCCACTAACAGTAATACGAGGCAAAGCCCCTTTTCAGTAAACAGTACGAGGCAAAGCCTCTTTCAGTAATCAGTACGAGGCAAAGCCTCTTTCAATAATCGTGGCAATGCCACTTGCACTTCCTCCATCAATAAACCCAGTTCCATGCAACAGATATTCATGTCATGGCATACAGTGAACAGAAACAGTAAAACATGCATTTCAGTCAAATTTAGCCCTAGGGGTATAACAGTCATTTTGCACCTAGGGGTAAAATAGTAATTTCATACCCTTAATGGGTATTTCAGTAATTATACCAGTTTTATGGTTTTATGTATATTTTAGTCCCTAATAGTCCAACTTACATCCCAGTAGTTGATTTAACCCATTTTAGCAGTTTTTAGTTATTGGGCCCTAAAATCCCTAATAGGCCCTGCAGTGTCAAATAGCTACTTAAGCCCATTTAGCCCAAATTTTATGATCGGATTACCAGTTTTAACAGTTTTGGACCTACAGTATACCAGAACACACTTACCACTTATTTTTACCCATATGGGCACGTAAGCCCATTAGGCCTAATTTCGGCCCATCGAGGCCCAAATTACTAAGGTGCACGAAATTGCGCACTCACCCATTTTACCGATTTCAGTTATAGAATCTTAACGCTTCCAACTAACCCATGAGTGCTCGCACGCTCGCAAGCCCATGAAATGCCGGAATTTCGGCATTTTGGCTTTTCGGCTCTTGCCGATTTAGACTACTGAAGGGTGTTCGTTTACACACCTGATTTGCGACGAACGCTGATGAGATCTCCCACGGATATCCTACAATCGATCGCTAACACATTAGACTTATGAACTAAATAATAACTAATCGAGATAATCATCACCATATTCGGCCAACCTCCCCTAAGGCCTTAGAACACTTACCTCTGACGAAAATAGGGACTAGATCTAGATCTAGTCGTTCCAATGATCCAAGCCCACTATCGGTAGCCCTTAGTCCTCACTAGCACAAAACAAATTGATAAACAAACCAATACATCCTTTAGTCTTAGTCGACAGCCACCCTATGCATATAGGGGTCTTTGATTTTTCTTAAATCACTAAATAATGGAAGATAGGATTCGAGTACTTACCACCACCAAAGACGTACTTGTCAGAAGCATTTCCAACATTTTTCCAATCTCAGATCCATTGTGAATCTAACTTAAATGCGAGTGGAGAATAGATCTAGAAATTAATTCTCGAATCACTAAGAATATGGAGATTTTGTCTTTTCTCAAACACTTAAAAGATGTGAAAAGAACAAAATACTTACTAAGGTTCAATCTTGGTTATCCCGAAATCACCGTGCCTTGAAAGAGAGTACCCACTTCGAGAACAACAAGAACAAAGAGGAAGAAGTATACAAATAGATGAAAGAGATGTAAGTTTTCGGCTTTTTGGAAAGGAGAAAAGACCCTATATTTGGCTATTATGGAAGAAATTCAAAGGGAAAATAATTCAAGAATATGGGTAGAAGATTTTGGTGAAGAGAAGATGAGCAAAAATAATAAAAAGAACACAAAACTTATTTGTTACAGACGCCCTTTAGTAAAAATATTCCCCCTTGTTCCTTCGGCACATCCCCAATCGGCTTAACTTTTATCCCATTAAAATTCTTCAATTCAAAACCTTAATTTTAGCCATCCACCAAATTTGAATTACATTCAAATTCTTTTTACCAGCTGTAGCCACTTAATCCAATTTAAATCCATCCTTATCCCATCCGAAATCCCCCCAGCAGCATCCCACTTTAATTCGGACGCTGGACGCTGTAATATCCCGAATTAGGGCCTAATCAGAATAGTGGTTTCATGACCACAAATCTGAGGTAGAAATAATTATTTTATAATTATTTTGAGGTTTATGATATGATTGCATGATTGTGTGAAAATTTCGTGAAGAAATTCTATGCGTAAAGTGCTTAATTTAAAATTAGGGACTAAATCGAATAAGTTGCAAAACTTGCATTCTAGAAGTTTCTAGTATGAAATTGCTTTGAAATATTAATTAGGAGGTCTTAAATAGTAATTTGGCCAATTTTAAGTTCATGGACAAAATTTGGACATGGATGGAATTTTTGAAAGTTTAGTAAGGAGGGGCATTTTGGTCATTTGGATATTAACATGAAATAAAAAGGGAAAAATAACACAAAATTGATCATCTTCTTCATTACTATGAAATTTCAAGGGTTCTCCATAGCTAGGGTTTCTTTCAAGCTTCCAAGCTCCATAGTAAGTGATTCCAAGCCCCGTTTTTAATGTTCTTTACGTTTTCATAATCTCGCTAACTCGATAAAGCTTATGTTAGCAAGAATTTAAGTTAGGGTTCATATTTGGACAAATACCCATAGGTGAAATTTGTGTATTTTGATGTTTTATGATAGAATATGAGGTTTTAAATTATGTTAGACAACTTGTGCTACTCGATTTTAAGTAGAAACGAGTAAAACGGCTTAATCGGTAAAAGTACATATTGTTCATAAGTATGTGTTTTAGTGGGAATTTGAGCTTGCTAATGGTAAATAAATGATCAGCATGTCCTAAAACATAAGAATTTGAAATAAAATTTAATTTCCGAGCTTTGGGGCAAAAGTGTAAATATGTAAAAGTTTAGGGGCAAAATTATAATTTTGCCAAAATTTGAATTTAGGACTATTTGATAAATTTGAGTATTAAATAAGTTAAATGTGTTATTTAGATCAAGAAAGACGTGGAATCAACCTTGATCGAGGAAAAGAAAAGATTGTGGACTAAATTACAAAATTGCTATATTTTGTACCGAGGTAAGTTTATGTGTAAATAATGTAACATGATTGCTATTTTAAGTGATTTAATGCTATTTATACGATATGATACTTGTTATTATGAATATTATGCTTTGTGAAATATTATGTATTGGTATGAAAAGTATGCGATTAAATTGATAAGTATGAGATGCAAGCAACGTATTGGTTCCGATATTCTGAGGAGAACGACGGGGAAATGTGTGATTGAGGAAAATCTCATTTGAACCTTGGGAATAGATTAGGATACAAGTGACATGTCACTAGGATGCTTGGGCATCCGAACTCGTTGAGTTGAGTCCGAGTTCACTTATGGATGCAAATGCCCGAACTCGTTGAGTTGAGTCCGAGTTCACTTATGGATGCAAATGCCCGAACTCGTTGAGTTGAGTCCGAGTTCGTGAGATGTAACTAGGCATCTGAGCTCGTTGAGTTGAGTCCGAGTTCGCTTATGGGCGGGTTACATGATTGATTGATTACATATGTGGCACTTATGTGCAAATGATCCGTGTATCCGAGTTATATTCCGATGTGTTCAACGGGTAAAATTCTAGCGGAATGGAAGAATACTCAAGATGAAAATGATATTTTGGTAAGTGTTGTGAAATGGACAATTTGGACAGGTATGTATTTAACCCTCGGGTTGAAACTTGATACAACAGAAATAAGGTGGTAAAATGATACACGATAGCTAGAAATGTGGTTTGTATCTTGGTGATATCATGCTATTGTTTTTGATATAATTGCTTTGTTATGTTACTTGTTATTTGCATGTGAACTTACTAAGCATTTATGCTTACTCCCTCCTTTCCATTCATTGTAGTTTTTAGCGAGCCAACTTGGATATCGGGAAGGTCGAAGAAACGCTCACACTATCCGAGGAAGAATTGGTATATTGGTTTGTATGTTTTGATGTATGGCATGTATAGCAATATACTTGTTTTGTGTAAATAATCTTGTGATATGGTTGTGGTTTGGTTGAGAAAATGCTTGATAATGATTAGTCATTGGTATGGCTAGCCTAGATAATGTTGGATGCCTTTAATATGTTATATAGTTCATGAGAATTCATAAAAAGATGAAACTTGCCATAAAACAGAACACTACAGCAACAACGACGTGAGTTTGAAAAATCACCAAAAATAGTAGAAAACGAATTAGATGAAGAATTAACTATGAAATTGAAGCTTATTGTGTCTACTTTCAAATGGAAGAAGCAAAATAGGTAAAGGAGTTATATGTTATAAGATATTTGAGTTTTAGTGAAACAGGGCCAGAGCAATTTCTGGATCCCCTATTCCAAATTTGAAAATTCACTATGAATTGTACAAAAATAATTAGGAGGTGTAATTTATATTCTCAGAATCCTTATTGAATCTAATTATTGAATCAAAATTTTCTGTCACCGTGCCTCACCACACACCGCTTGCCACTGCGACGCATCTTCGTATTTGTTATAATACAGTCGCAATTAAATATAAAGCTTATTTGCATCAGTCCCGGTTCGCTTAAAAATACAACAAAATTTTAGTTGCGCAGGAGTCGAACTTGCACCCTCTTGAACCATACTAGCACGCTATTGCCACTGCGACGCATGCCATCTTTGTGCCATATCCCAACCCCCATCTCCTTTTATATCCTTTTAATGTATCACCAGGTTATTCAAAAAAAAACCCCACATTTGCGCACGCTGGGAATTGAACTTGGTTCCCCTTCCTCTTGCCTAACACACCTAGCCACTGGGCCAAGCTTTTCCTTGTGTCAATTTTCAACCCAACTAAATTATAACGCCTAATGCTAGGATTTCCTTAAGAAGCAAAAATCAACATTTTTACTAAAGCCCTGGGTCGAGCCCAAGACTTTTCCCACACTATAAGTCCCTCCTAATTTATTTAATTACTAAACTAAACACTAAATTAATAACAATAATATTTCTATTTTTTTAAAACAATAGTATTTACAACATTTAAATTATTCAGGCCGTCTTCTATCCGAACCCAGACTCGAGGCCCAATACTTCTAGGCCCAAATTCAGGGTGTTACAATGGACAAGATTTTTGCTTCTTTTTCCCTTTTTGTTACATTAATTTACCAAATGACCAAAATGCCCTTATGGCCTTTCTTTGAAATTTTACCCTTCCATAAGCATTTTTGTCCATCATGACATAAAATGGTCTAATTCTAAATAAGGACCTCTAATAAATTTTCTAATGCTATTTCATCCTTAAAACTTCTAGAAACTCATATTTTGCAACTTTTGCAATTTAGTCCTAAAGGACAAATTAATCACTATCTCATAAAAATTCCTTCATGGAATTTTCTCACTATCATGCAATTATATCATAAACCTTGAAATAAATCATAAAACATATATTTCAATATCAGATTTGTGGTTTCATAACCACTATTTCGACTGGGCCCTAATTCGGGCTGTTACATACTCTATTTTCAAAATATCTTTTCAAGTCATGTTATTAAAGTTATGTTTTAAAGGTGGAGTTCACCACATGCTCTATTTTCAACTTAGATGCGAGCTCTCTGAACAGGTGTTTTTCAAGCAAACTCTCTATCCAAGCTTTATGTGATAAGTTTCTGTGCGAGCCGTTATGTTGGATGTATTTGGTAAACCAAAGGATTATGAGTACAATTTTTATGTGATTTTGGGCATTAATGCCCTGGGACATATGGAGAGATAAGGGAATGTTGAGATATTCTCCATTCAACGGGACATGTTGTTGTACACGAGAGTGCATTGCTTTGCAATGCACTTGTGGGACATGTTAAGGACTCTTTGAGTCATTCTGAGGCGTTATAAGGAGATTCACATATCCAATAGATTCCAATAAGATAAGTGTAGGCGAGAACATGTTTTATGTTTATCAGCCTTTCTGATAAGACAAGTGTGTATGAGTATGTTTCATGTTATTTCAAGATCTATTTTCAAACAAGTACAAGCTAAGTTTTTAAGTATGATTTTCAGTAAGTATATGCCAATTTTTTTCAAACTTATATGTTTTCTAACAAGCAGGTGATCGTGATTGTGATGAAGTAATAATATTTTTATGATCGTACCTAGAAATTAACTATTATCACGATAAAATGCAAGCACACCTATCGAATAGTAGTATAGTTAGTGGCAAGACCAGAATGTCGAATCCAAGGAACTAAAAGTACCAGTAATAACTTTCTTCCTATTATCTAGCCTAGAAATAAGGGGAGGTTGTTTGTAAACTAAAAAAAAATTCTAACTAACTAAAGACGCGGCAAAGAATAAATTGGGGAAATACTTTTAGGAAAACTGATTGATGAAAACAATACCTAAGGAAGAATCCACCTAGACTTCACTTGTTATTTAACTCTGAACTAGACGATTTATTCATTCGACTTGATCCGTAGAGATCCTTAAATTATGTTAATATCTCCGTCAAGACTAAGAACAACTAACCCTTGGTTGATTAATTGAAATCTCTTTCTAATTAAAACCCCTAGTGTTGCATTAACTCGATCTATAGATCCCCCTATTAAATTTGACTCTAATCTGGTAGATTTTCGTTATCCTATGTCTAGGATTGCGATCAACTCCGCTTAATTGCGTTGGATCTACTCTTAAACAGGGACTTTTGCTCCTCTAAATAAGCACATTCGACTTGAATTAATATCTTGAAATATCAACTTAAGAATTAAAAACACAATTAATAACAAATTGAATATTTATCATATAATTCAGATAACAATAACAAGATTCATCTTAGGTTTCATCCCCCTTAGGTATTAAGGGGATTTAGTTCATAATAATAAAAGAGAACATCTCAAAATAAGGAAAACAACAAAACATAAAGAAAACCCAAAACTCCTGAAAGAATTGAAGGGAGATCTTCAGTCTTGATGTAGATCCTTCCTTCTAAGATGGATCAATCGGCTTTCCTTGAGTAATTCCCTGCCTTCTACTCTGTGTGTCTTTTAGTCCTTTCCTAGGGTGTTTATATAGACTTTGGAATACCATTCTTAGCCCCTAAGTAGCTTTTTCCGCGTGAAATTGAAACTCGTCACGACAGGGACACGCTCATGTGGCACGCCCTTGTGAATCGAGCCCAGGCCGTGTTCAAGTCTACTAATATGGCACGGGCATATGGTGCACCCATGTGAGGAACTCCAAGCCGTGTTGATTTCTTACTTTGGTCCATTTTCTCCGTTTTTAGCCCGTTTCTCGTTCTTTTTATTCTCTTATGCTCACCTAAGTATAAAACATGAAATTAAAGGATTATGAGCATCAAATTCCACAATTCAAGGGATAATTCATCCAAAATTATGCTAAGCATGGGGTAAAAATATGTATAAATTACGGTTTATTAGCAGGATCTGTGAACTTGGTCTCGCACATCCAGCACAAACCCAGCAGACGATAAGATTTTTAGACTCAGTCTTATTTCTATTTTAAAACACTGTATTTTAAACCATATGTTGATGATTGTTGATTATTCATTGAGTTCTTAATGAACTCACCCACTTCTCTCTTACTTCGCAGGTAAGTAGGTCGCGAATGGTAAAAAGCGAGGCAAATGGTCTGAGCAAGCTTAATTCTGAATAGATATTAGCGAACTTGGGGAAGAAGCGATGGGATTTTATTTATATAGTTTTTGCTTGGATTAGACTCGTTTGATTATTGCTACAATTATTAAATTTAAATTCTCTAAGTTTATTTTGCTTTTTCAAACCATGTCTTAAAATCTTTAATTATCTTTATATTATAAATAAAGTTGATGTTTTTCATGCGTAAGTGTTACGTTGCATTACCTTAACTTTTATCAAAATATAAGAGTCAGATTTATAGCTAAATATTGTTTTCTGCGACTCTAAAAAATTACATGCATACCCCGGTTAACGATATATTTACTAAGCGAATCTAGGTAAATTGAACAAACCCATGTGTTTATGCGAACCCTACTATAGTAAGATAACCTATGCATGTACAAATCCTTTTGTTGCAAAGTTTGTTTATTTAGCCAACCTATAATGAATGTAAGCATGCAAACCTATATTATTGTATGCAAACCTAGGTTGATGTACGAACTCATACTTTATGTGTGATGTAAACTCACGTTGAATGCTACTATGCGAACCTCTGATTAAGTGATGTCCGCAAATCCTTAAGATGTTGTAGATTGACATGCAAACACTTTCTATATTTATTTTATAAGCTCGCATGTTTTACATTATATGCATGATGTTATGACATTTTGCTACAATGTGTGAACCTTAGTACAACTTCCATATTGTGGATCTATGGTGTGTTGGAAGTTAGGTTGGGAATTAACGGAAAGTCACTCCGGTGGCTAATGTGGTATGCCAAATTCGGGTCGAACTTACTTGCCCGAGTTTTGGAGTGTTACACCAGTCAATTACATCTATGTCTCTATCTTCTGGGAGCCATCTGTTCTGATCCCTAAGACAAAGAATCTCCCCAATTGGACTTGATAATTGACATATTAGCCTCTCAATCGATTTTCTCATTTTCGATTAGACTAAAGACATCTTTAGGTTTGTCTACTAATACAAGTTGTCTTTTCGTATTACAATCTGACCATGTAATGCCACTTAGTATTAGTTTAAACATTAGACAACCAATGAGCAACATTTGCGTCCATTTTGCTTTGCATACAAAAACCATATGAGGATAATATACAAAGTAATAATGTAATTCATGAATAGTTTTATTAACCAATCTATTTGGAAAATTACAAGTGTACTTAGACGAAAATACTACACGTAGGGCACCAGATCCAACACTTACCATTACACCCAAACACTTGTAGGTAACGAAAGAATTTTTACTTAGAACTTTTTCACTTGCGTAAAAATACCTAAAAATATATGAGGACTTTATAACCATTACAAGCCCTAAAAAGCTTCTAGAACACGCTTTGAAAACATCCAATAAGTATCGAACACTTGGCACAACCAAACGACACAATGTTAGGTAATGATTAGAAACACTTCCCTAGGATGTATTGTAACCCAAAAACATAAATGTGGGTATGCTCATGTGCAGAAAGTAGAACAATACAGGCCACATGTATTCCTCATATGTAAACACCTAATGATTCAAAATTCAAAAATCATATATCAACACTTCAGAGCAAAGGTCACATGGCAACGTCTAAAAAAAGGTCACTTTTTAACCTCATTTTCGATTGGAGGGATAATTGTTATACCCCTACACCTTGAATACACCTCTTGGGCTCCAACTTCTCGGAACCAATCTTAGGAACCATCCCTCATGGCGGTCCTTTTAAAACAACTAATCATAATCACTTCACAGAAAATCCCCTCAGAACAACTACTCAAACACTAAACCATGTGAAGGCCCACTCTATAACTGACATTTATGATGCCAATTGCCACATCCCATTTGAAGTGATTGACATTGTGTTTAGTCGCCACCCTCGTACTACTTAAGCTTGACTTTGCAGAGTAGTTGATTAACTTGCCCCACAGTCTCTTATTAGATGATGACATTTGGCACATTAGGATAGAAACTCATAATATATAAATCTTTAGCTCTCATATACAAGGGCTTTTCTCTCTCTATGTGGGTGTGTGTATGTGTGCCCTTCTCTCTTAACTCTCCGACTAATCAAACCTCCGTCTCAAACCACCCTACATGGTAACCCTCTGCCTTGCATTAAGTTAGGTGAGCCTTAATACACCACTGTCTCCTATCCTTGTTTGATCATTCATCAACACTCTCCAAAAAATCAAAGACTTCTTCTTCACCAAAATCAAACACTAGCCACCTTCGATAACTCTCATCATCGTCTTCTCGAGCAAAAGAAACTCACCAAACATTTTCCCTTATTCTTCTTGTTCTCTTCTTCCTTTTTTTTCTATCACTACATCAAACCATAGTGCGTCATAAGTTTTGGTTTGGTTATCATGTATCAATACCAACTACCCATATTTTTGCCTTTGCACAGTCTTCCTACTCAAACCATGCTGACATCCTACGCGACTTAGCCCAGGTTGCCATCAAAGTTAGCCTCACTTACACCCCCAAAGTGTCAAATTGCTTACCAACCAACATAATGGTAGGCAAGAGCCATTATGGTTGAGGTTATCAATAATGCTTCATATATGATTTGCAGGCTTGATGAAATTCGTGGTGGGAACCGTTATTGATGATCATGGACTAGACAATTATGGTTTAGCTGGATTATTTTTGTTTATAGTGTTCTTTCTTATTATTATTATTATTACTTTATAAGGGAGATTATTTCTATTTTATCTTATTTTTTTAGGAGATGTATGTAATGTAATATTATATTTGTGCCATAAATATTTTAGCATAAAATGGGTGAAATCCATCAATTAAATTTCTATTCATTGTTTTCAAATGTATTTTTAATTATTTATTTTGAAAACTAATCTATTAATGTTATCAATTAATGTAAAATTACATTTTAAAAATTTAAAATTATTTTATAAGTGTTTTTTTTTTAATTTTTAGTATCGTGATCAAATTGACATAATGTATAAATGTTGAGGGTTAAATTTATTATTATTTCAATTTTAAATTTGATACATTATCTTTCCATTAGTCATTTACAAAAAGTGGACCAAAAAAGATAAAGTCACATAGTTAAGTGACGATTTTATAACTTTTTTATAGTTAAATGACAAAGAAAAAATTTACTAATAATTGGGTGACTACTAATATAGTTTAGTCTTATTTTTTTCTCAAAGACAAAATTTTAAGCATTACAAGCTAACTATATAATATCAAACAGTCAAATTTTATTCAAAATAATAATAACTTAGAAAAGTGTCGAAAACGAGGCATGCTTTATTCCCCGCAACATGTCTCGTGAATCAATCAGATGTGTTAGTTTTACACTTATTATTTTGCTAATATTCAAAGCATAATATTTATTTAACCCTCCTTTATTAAAATTTTATTTTAATTCCTCATATAATTTTTTCACATTTTTTAGTTTTTTAATTTGTATTTTTTGTCAAATAATCCCAAATTAATGAAAAAGTTAACGTTCTTTTTAACTTTGCTGACTTTGCATAAATGTGGATGACATGTCAGCATCTAATTAGATTTTTAAAATTCAATAAGAGATTATAAAACTATTTTTAAAAAATAAAAATCATTAAAAAATATTAAAAAATTTATCAATTTTAAAAAACTAATTTAAATATTGGCATGTCATCTACATAAGAATCAACATGTATGTTATGTCTGTAAAGTTAACAAATATTAACTTTTTCATCTATTTTAAGATTATTTAATAAAGGAATGCAAGTTAAAAGTTTAAAAGTGAAAAAAATTAAATGGAGGACTAAAATAACGTTTTTATAAAATTGGAGGGTAAACAAAAGGCATTATGGCATTTTTTAAACTGTGATATTGGAAAAAAAAATCACGTAAAGAATTGTGTAATCCTCATCTTTTACTGAAATGATAATAATCCCTCAAATAATATTGAATAATAAGAAAATCTCTCTACAACCTAAAAAAGAAAAAGAAAATAAATTATTCTACAAATTTTCTTTTATTCTACAGCATTGCGGTTATTGTAACCATAATAAGATAAATACCATCTAACAAATTTGTTCAACCCAGTTTGCAAATCGGTTATAGGCTCAAATCCCAACTCTTTTTCCGCCAAACTGATATTGGCATGAGTGAATGGAACGTCGCCGTTCCCAGGCATATCTACAATATTCCTTTTTGCTTTCAGCTTCAAATGTCTCTCCAAAATATTCACCAATTCAGTCACCCTAACCGGCGACGTATTGCCCAAATTAAAAATCCTATACGGGGCAGGTCCTCTTTTCTTGCCACCCGATCCGGTGCTTGTCCCTGATGTATCTAACGATCCCAAGCAACCTTTCACGATATCGTCGATGTAGGTAAAATCTCGAGCCAAATCCCCCTGATTCTTTCCCCGAAATATCGTAATTGGTTTACCTTGTAAAATATTTCTCGTAAACGAAAAATACGCCATATCCGGTCTTCCCCAAGGACCGTACACCGTGAAAAATCGTAACCCTGTAATTGACAGGCCGTAGATATGGTTGTAAGTGTGAGTAATTTCTTCACCTGCCTTTTTTGTGGCCGCGTATAAACTTGCCGGCTGGTCGGTCCAGTCGGCTTCAGAGAAAGGGATTTTTTCGTTTAAACCGTAAACCGAACTGGAGGAGGCCCAGACAACCGCCGGCTGGGGATTAGCCGACTTGCAAGCTTCGAGAAGCGTAACGAGGCCGGCTATGTTGCTTTGAACGTAAGAGTTAGGGTTTTCCATGGCGTACCTGACTCCGGCTTGAGCCGCCAAATGCATCACATGAGTAAAAGCCACGGCGTCGAAAAGCTTAGCCAGTAGTTTGGCGTCGTTCAAATCACCTTCAACGACGAAAATGCGGTGGCTGTTAAGCAGCAAGTTCCTAGCTTTTTTCAACGAAGGATCGTAATAATTATTGAAGTTGTCAAGCCCCACGACTCCGTCTCCGCGTTTTTTGAGGGCAAGGGAAACGTGTGAGCCAACGAAACCAGCCGCTCCAGTTACCAAAACGGACATACCACTGGAACGATGGATATGACCGGAGTTACGAACTTGGTTCTCCCATTGTATGGCACTGCAAGAAGAAGTAAAATAGCGGCTACGGTATTCAACGAAACTTTGAAAGCTCAAATACGAAGCTGTGAATGCGATCAGTAACAGAGCCCAGAAGAACATGGTGTTGGTTGAAGCGAAGCAACGATGGAAGTGGCGGTTCATGTTGTGGAATCTGTCGATCTTGAACTTGCCTGGCGTCGACGGAAACTCCTCATCCTCCTCAAAGGACGGTGTTAACATACTGTTGCGGATTTCTAGTTTTCTTCCTTGGTCCAAGAAAGAAATAATTGGGAAGGGATATTAAAAAGAAACAGTTAAATTTTTTTTTTTATGAAATTAAATTTGTGAAAAAGTAAGTAACAGATGAAGGCAAAAAAAGAGGCGAGTTTTAATTTTATTTTTTACTGCAACTGCCAATAGAGGGAGGATGAGGAAGGGTTTATATAAAGAAGCGACAAGGATGACTAGATTGACTTGAATTAGATTTGTATAGCTCTTCCAATTAGAGATTCTGATGGTTCATGACTCCATTTATCTGGATTACATCCAATCATTAGTTTTATTATTGCTTAAATACACTATTTATACTTAAATTTCTTTTTCCTCATGTAATTCAAATTACCATAATAATTATTCAATTTAATCTTAAATCTTTAAAAAAACAAATAATATTTTATAGATCTATATATTATAAAAATTTTAAAAAAACCTTAACTTTTCATTTAAGAAATTATAACATCAAGATTACTTCATTAATCCTCCATGGCTTCCTTCGTCAATGATAACTAAAACGGATTCAACCAAATTAAGTACTAACACTCTGTAGTCTTATGTAATGAAGTACCCTTTACGTTACAATTCTGCAAAGGAGTTAATTTATTGTAGAATTTTTGTAATATATATATATATATATATATATATATTTATATATATATATATATATATATATATTTAAAAAATAGATATCTTATGTATTTTTATTTTATTTTTTAAGTTTTTAACAAAAAAAATTTATTATTTTTTATAAAAACGAGGGTTAATTTCTTTATAATTATATTCAAATTCACATAATTTATAATCATTGAAAAGTAAATTTATTATTATATTACTTTTTAAACTATCATATTATTTTTTCGTTACAAAGCTAACCAAAGTTAACCAAAGTAGATAAAAAAAAGAAAAAAAAAAGTTACTATAAGTATATTTCTATAAGTAAATTGAAACACAAGTACTAAATCTTTTGTATTCAAATTTGAATTTACATAAATTTTGGTTTAATTTCTTCTATCCCTTATAAGAAAATAAAATATTAAAAAATTTTAATTTAAAAGATCTTATAATAGTAAAATATTTTTATTATAAATTATGTTTTATTATTAAATAACAAATTTGGTTGTATTCATAAAAAAAAACCTGTCAAAAGCTTAATTTGTATGAGCAAAATCAACCGGGAAATACAAATAATTTCATATTTATTTTATTATATTTTGTGTTTATTTTTAGTGATTAATCTTAATATTATTTTTTTATAATTAATGTATTTTTTATATAATTTTTATAATTCAGGAATACTAAGATTTTTAGATTTATGGCTACTTCCAATAATGTCATTTCCAAGTTTTGAACTTATATCCTTCTCTTAGGAAAGCAATGTGCCTTACCATTACACTCAAAACTTGATTAAATTTTAACATTATCAATACACTTTAATCTAATATAATGTGGTAGAACTCTGATTTGAAGCAATTGTACATGTGAAAATTTGGGTTTGACTCAATTGTACGTGTAATGTTACACCCCAAAATTAGGTCTACAAGTTTCAAGAATAATTTAGGGATTCTAGCTTGGGATGAGTTTGAAAATTTGGAAGTTTGGTAACTCGAAAATATATTTGACTATGGATTTGTGAAATTTAAATCAATTTGCACTACAACAAAACAGTGCTAATACGACAGTTATGGGGCAACACTTTCCTAAGTGTTGGGATAGACTGGCCAACATACGCTTTAGGCAACTCTTTGTATCAGGGTTGGGATATGCAAGCCTAAAGCAACGCTAAAATAAGAGTTGGCTTTGTCTAGACCTAAGACGACACTTATGAGGCAAGTGTTGGGATAGACTGGCCAACATACGCTTAAGCAACTCTTTGCATAAGGGTTGGGATATGCATGCCTAAAGCAAGGCTTAAATAAGAGTTGGCTTTGTCTAGTCCTAAGATGACACTTTTGTGGTAACACTTTCCTAAGTGTTGGGTTAGATTGGCCGACATACGCTTTCGTCAACTCTTTGTATAAGGGTTGATATGCATGCCTAAAGCAACGCTTAAATAAGAGTTGTCTTTTTCTAGTCCTAAAATGACACTTTTAGGGCAACACTTTCCTAAGAGTTGGGATATTTATGCCTAAAGCAACGCTTAAATAAGAGTTGGTTTTTGTGTAGTCTTAAGACGACACTTTTGTGGCGACATTTTCCTAAGTGTTGGGATAGACTTGCCAACATATGCTTTGGCCAACTCTTTGTATAAAGGTTGGGATATGTATGCCTAAGGCAACGCTTGAATAAGAGTTGGCTTTTGTCTAGTCCTACGACGACAGTTTTGGTGTGACACTTTCCTAAGTGTTGGGATAGACTGGCTAACATACGCTTTAGCTAACTCTTTGTATAAGGGTTGGGATATGCATGCCTAAGGCAACGCTTGAATAAGAGTTGGCTTTTGTGTATTCCTAAGACGACACTTTTGTGGCA
Source organism: Gossypium stocksii (assembly GCA_020496765.1). NCBI lineage: Eukaryota > Viridiplantae > Streptophyta > Magnoliopsida > Malvales > Malvaceae > Gossypium > Gossypium stocksii. The sequence continues at coordinate 43,061,344 of CM035623.1, forward strand.
ACACTTTCCTAAGTGTTGGGATAGACTACGCTTTGGCAACTCTTTGTATAAGGGTTGGGATATGTATGCCTAAGGCAACGCTTGAATAAGAGTTGACTTTTGTCTAGTCCTAAGACGACAATTTTGGGGCAACACTTTCCTAAGTGTTAGGATAGACTTGTCAACATACGCTCTGGCCAACTCTTTGTATAAAGGTGTAACGTCCTAAATTTCCTTAATTCCAGCTTTTTTTGAATGTGTAGCACCAAAAATTTGGATTTAAAATATGAATATTCTTAAAATTTTACATCATCAGTTTGTGAACAATTATATATATTCAAATTAAAAATAACTTAATAGCTTCGAGTGTGAATAAGGTTTTTAATAAAAATTCCGCAAAAGAATCAATTTAGTTTAGGGTTTAAGGTTTAGGGTTTAGAGTTTCGGGTTTAGGGATTATAGTTTATAGTTTAAGGTTTTAGGGTTTTGTGTTTATGGGTTTGGGGTTTAGGAGTTTAAGGTTTAGGGATTATAGTTTATAGTTTAAGGTTTTAGGGTTTTGTGTTTATGGGGTTGGGGTTTAGGATTTTAGGGTTTTTTAATATAAATGTTTCAAAATTTATATTATATATATTTAAAAATTTTAATCATAAATAAGATAAATATAAATTATTATTTTTCAAAAAATAAAATATCAAAATGGGATAAATCCCAAAAGCATACATGAACAATGGTTTAATGTGCAATTGAATATATGAACTTTAATTTGATCCAGTTCTTGTAAATTATTAACACAATTATTGATATAACATAATTTTATATTTATATATTGCATAAATAAATATTTACATTTATTCAATATAAAAATAAATTAATGTATTTATTTTTTAAAATGTGTATGATTTAATCAAAATTAAAGTTTCAAGTATAAATTTAAACCACAATTAGAGTTTCATATTGAAAAAAGAATAATATTGAAAAAAGAAATCTTTTCAACAATACTGGACAATGCCATACCCATCAATCAATTTAATTTCTAAAAATTAAAATACTATGATTTAAAATAATTTTAAAGTTTTTTTGAGTATATGACTACTTGTCTTTTAATTTATATATTAAATAATTTCTTATATAATTGTAAAAGAGATAATATTAATTTGAATATATTAAAATTATCATTATAATTTAAATTATTTAAGAGATAATAATAGTTAAACTTTATACATATTAAAATTAAAAAAATTGCTAACCCATGCATCTCTAGAGAAACAATATTAATTAGTAAATTGAAAATGTTATTTAAATTTCCTAAAATATTGAAAGAATATATAATATTCAAATATTATCTGATTAATTTGGGGTTTAAGGTTTATGATTTAGGGTTTATGGTTTATGATCTAGAAATTTAGTTTTTGAGTTTTAGATTTAGGGTTTCAAATGTAGTGTTTAGGGTTTAGGAATGACCAAATGAAGACGGGAGTGAAGGAGAGGCCAATGCTACTAAAGAACGGTTTGGTCAGTGAATTAGTTAACCAATGTCAACTGGAACTGAGCTATTTTTAATCAAGTTCTTTTCACCCTTATTTGTAGGGTTCTTAGAATGTCATATGTTCGTGCAAGTGTTAGAAACAAATTTCAGACACGAATACTTCAAGTAAAATAAAGAGTCAAAGGAATATAATTAACCTTTGTATTAACCAACCGTGAACTTCTTTCGGATTGATTTGATTCTTTTGATTTGTTCGATTCTGTCGTAACATCATAAGCTTCGTCTTCTTTAATACAAAAAACAACGAATACTTCATCAAGAAGACATATCCAGCTCAAGTTTTCGTATTATTTAAAATTATTTTTGTACACCATTATAAAAATTTAAAAATTAAATATATTATTTGGAACAAAAGAAATTTAATTTAAAGGAATTTAAGAAATAATTAAACCTTTCAAATATAGAAACAAACAAGAAAATTGGATTGAAAAAATTATTTTGTTTTAACCAAAATGACGCCATTTTAATTTTTTCCCCTAAAAATTTCCCCCCAAACCCAAAAAACCTTAAATTTCCCCCCTTTTGTTTTAACCCTTTGTTTACACTTTGTTTTTCTCATTCTTGCAAAACCCAAAAAATATCTCTATTTTTCCTTTTTTTTTTTTAAATTAAAGAAGTTTCATTCTTTACATGTAGCTGACCTTTAAGCTCTTTGATATTGGAACAGGTAATTTTATTTATTTTTTGGTTTTTCTAACTATTTTTCCTTCATTTAGGGTATCGTTTTCTTTTTGTTCACCACTGAAATAGAATTTTCGTGGAAGGAACGAACATTTTCTCGAGAAACAAACATATTTTTTGGTTGAAATTCACAGTACTATGTCGGATAAGATAGTATGAGAGCTTAATTTGCTGATTTTCAGCTTTGGATATTCTTCCATGAGAAATATGTGTCACTGAACTAGGACATCTTAAGTCTCCGTCCCTTTATCAGTGCTTTGGAATTTTAATTTATTGATCTTGAGCTTGTTTATGATTACATTTGGGACCGAAATTTTTGTTTTTTTTTCTAAGGAATCAGATGACTGTTGGAAATTACTATTGTTATCCAAGGGCAAATTTGGTGTGAGAAAGCAGAGATTGAAAATTTTGCTTAATTATTGGCTATTGATTTTGTAGCTCATAGGAGGAGATGGCATCTTCTTTACATAATGTAGAGTTAGAGGCGGCAAAGTTTCTGCATAAACTCAAGATTCTAAAGACGAGCCTTCAAAATTGGCCTTCCTGAAGGCGATGCTTCAATGGAATCATAAAAAGGCTCATTTTATTCAACTTATTTGGCAAGTTGGTTGTTAAAACACTCTTTAAGATTGCTAATTGCTACTATCGTGTTTTGTGGTCGGCATAATCGAAAATTTCGAGGTATGTTCAAATATTTAGTTTTTTTCTGTTCCCAAAACACATTTAAGGCTTAAGGCATTGATGTTTGCCAGTTTTGGCCATTTACTCCAGCAATGTATGTGCTTTGTATCATTTGAAAGATGTTCAAGAAATAAAAAGCCAACCAATTTACTCGTCACTTTTATCATAGAGAAACATAAAGACAAATTTTCAATTGGAAATTCCCCTTACTAGCCTAAACATTATTGAATATTGTAACATCCTGAAATAGGGCCTAATCAAAATAGTGGTTTCGTGACCACAAATCTGAGATAGAAATAATTATTTTATTATTATTATGATGTTTATGAAGTGATTGCATGATGGTGTGAAAATTTCGTGAAGAAATTCTATGCATAAAGTGCTTAATTTGAAATTAGGGACTAAATCGAATAAGTTACAAAATTTGCATTCCAGAAGTTTTTAGTATGAAATTGATTTGGAATATTAATTAGGAGGTTTTAAATAGAAATTTGACCAATTTCTAAGTTTATGGAAAAAAATTGGACATGGGTGGAATTTTTGAAAGTTTAGTAAGGAAGGGCATTTTGGTCATTTGGTTATTAACATGATTAAAAAGGGAAAAAGATGACAAAATTGCTATCATCTTCTTCATTAGCATGAAATTTCAAGGATTCTCCATAGCTAGGGTTTTTTTGAAGCTTCCAAGCTCCATAGTAAGTGATTCCAAGCCCCGTTTTTAATGTTCTTTACGTTTTCGGAGTCCCGGTAGCTCGATAAAGCTTATGCTAGCAATAATTTAAGTTAGGGTTCATATTTGGAAAAATACCCATAGGTGAAAAGTGTTTATTTTGATGTTTTATAATAAAATATGAGGTTTTAGATTATGTTAGACAACTTGTGCTACTCAGTTTTAGGTAAAAACGAGTAAAAGGGCTTAATAGGTAAAAATACCTATTATACATAAGTGTATGTTATAGTAGGAATTTGAAGATGTTGTTGGTAAATAAATGATCAGCATGTCTTAAAATACAAGAATTTGTGATAAATTTTGATTTCCGAGCCTTGGGGCAAAAGTATAAATATGCAAAAGTTTAGGGGCAAAAATGTAATTTTGCCAAAGTTTGAGTAAAGGACTGTTTTGATAAATGTGAATATTAAATAAGTTAAATTTGCTATTATATATCAAGAAGAACAAAATTCGGGAGTAGATCGGGGAAAGGAAAAAGTAAAGGACTAAATTGTAAAGTTTAGTCACATTTTGTATCGAGGTAAGTTTATAGTAAATAAATGCAATATTCCTTTATTTTACATTAACATTTTCAATTCCCAGTATTTATATATTCATTTTATGAAAATATTCAAAGTTGAATTAAAGACGATGTAACAGAGAAAAGCATTAGAAAGCCCCGATTGAGCCTTAGGAATGTTAGATACGAAATGTCATGACATTTGGGGTTGACAGGACAGGACAAGACAGGAATGAGCCATGTAAGTCCATATCAGATATATGGCTTTGGAGACAGGAATGAGCCATGTAAGCCCATATTAGATATATGGCATTGGAGACAGGAATAATTCATGTAAGTCCATGTCAAGGACATGGCATTGGCAGGATATTGTTAGACAGGAAAGGCCCTAGTATCCTTAGTGTTCCGAATAGTTCAACGGGCCATTGTGCAAGTTAAATTACAGTGAATTATCAGCAAATGAAAGGTAGATTGTATTTATGAATAATGAAAGGTCAGGTAAGAAAGAAGGTAAGTGAATAAAGAAGAAGGTAGAAAATGAGATGTAAAGAAAGTTTATGATGCTAGGTGACATTATGCATAATTATCCTTTGTGATGAATGTTGTGATTTATTTGCTTGTAAACTTACTAAGCCTAGTGCTTAATCTCTTTATTTCCTTCTTCTTATAGTTCTTGCCAAGCCACTCGGGGATCGAAGGAAACGTCAGAGATCTGATCACACTATCGAAGGAATCACTTTGGTATAGTTAGATGTTTCGTTTCGTGTATGGCATGTATAGGAACTTGGCCTCTTTTGATATGATATGATCAATGAATGATGTGTAAATACTTGCTAGTGATTAGCTAATAGAATGGCTGATGATATACATGTTTAATAGTATGTATGATTGAGTAGTAACTATCACATGGAAATTAAGGAAAATGTGAAAGTAGCTAACAAACAGATTCAAGTAGCAGAAATCACGTGATTTTGAAAAATCACTAAAAATAGTAGAAACATGTTTTGATGGTGAATAATATATGAAATTAAAGCTTATTGTGTCTATTTTCATATGGAATAAGAAAAACAGGTAAAGATATTTTATTTTATGAAATATCTGAGTTATAGTGAAACAGGGCCAGAGCGATTTCTGGATCCCCTATTCCAAATTTGGAAATTCACCATAAATTGTAAAAAAATAATTAGGTGGTGCACTTTATATGTTAAGAATCCTTATTGAGTCTAGTTTTAATAGAAACAAACAGCATAGTCATATGAATATTGTACAGGGAGAAAAGTGGTTCGTAGTAAGTAGAGTTCAGTGCAGTCGAGTTCTGAAACAGGGGTAACTTTAACTAATAAACTGTACTAATTGGCCCAGCCAAAAATTCTAGAAAAAAATTAGTAGATATATATATGAATCTAATTTATAGGAAAATTTACGGATCTTAATTGCGAGTTTCTAAACTCGAGATATGAATTTTTAAGCAACTATGACGTAGAATGGTAGCAAATTTCGAGAAGCTTAAATAAACGATTTAAGGTTACTTAAGTGATAGATTAAGTTTAGTAGCGCCTCGTGCTCGATTCTGGCGACGGTCTCGAGTAAGGGGTGTTACAAATATTTATTTTTTGACCCCTTTTTTTTTTAGTTTCATTGTGTATCCTTGATTGGTGTAACACCACTAACCCGAAACCGTCACAAGAATCGAGTACGAGGCATTACCGGACTCAGAACAACATTTACAGAAATAACCCGTGACTTGGTTGTAGAATCACATACAATTCAATTCATAATCACCCTTATCAGGGTTTTCAAACACCTTGCAGACATTACAGACGGTTAGGATTCGAATCCTATCATGTCAGACACTCAGAAAATTCTCACTATTAAAACACCGTCACACGCCCGTGTGACTAATAGCACGGCCGTGTTATAGGACTGTGTGGTCTTCACACGCCCGTTTTTGACAACCGTGGACAAAACTATCCATTATACCACGGCCGCTCCACACGAACCCCACACGGTTGAGACAAACGGCCGTGTCTCCTGCCTGTGTGTTACATAAAAAAATTAAATCAAGGTGCAGGGGAGGCACGGTCCAGGGACACGCCCGTAGGGTCAGGCCGTGTGTCACCCACGGCCTAGGCACGCCGGTGCCATGTACCCGTGGGGCATTCTACCAAATCCCACACGGCCATAGCACACGCCCGTGTGCCCTACCGTGCAGGCCGTGACAGGCTATATACCAAGCCTTGGCCTCCCTAAGACACAATCAAACACAAGTATAACCAAAACCAGCCAAATCAATAATAGTTTACTCAAAAGAACTTCATTTACAAAATACCACATGAGTAACATAATTTAGGCATACAAAATAGCCATTTACAACCACAAGTGTTCTATACATGCCATAAATTACACTTGAAAATATAAAATATACCAAAAGAAACTTGATAGTGTGTCGCGTGGCTCCGACTTTATGATCCCAATCTAACAAGCTCGAAATCTAAAGAAAAGGAAAAAGAAAAGGGGTAAGCTACAATAGCTTAGTAAGTCATATGAAATTCAAAGCAATGCAACGATTTAATATGTCATTTGCTTTAACATCATACATGTTATCACATATCATTGTACAATTATCTTACTCTTTGTGTACAATCCTTATACTAATCATGAATATGCTTGGCAATAACATTCTCAGTATACCATACCATTTTCAGTTCACCTGTACAATCACTTCATCACAATACAGCTAATCCAATCCCATTAAGCAAATTTTGGAATATGAATAGATATATAAAGGTTAGCACATAGTGCCGTACAGACATGGCAGAGCCATGAGGTAGCCAAAGCTACAATCAGTGCGGTAGCCGAAGCTACGAAATAGTGAGGTAGCCGAAGCTACAATCAGTAACAGTATAGAAGTTAACCACAGGCTTGCTCACACAGGCTGATAGGTGTCTGCAACACATGCAAGGCTACCTAACACCCGGGTAACTATAACAGTCAGAACAGTCTCAAGTGACATGTCACCTATATCTATATCTATTCCTACTTACTCATCGGGATTTATAGACAATACATAAATTGGTAGTTTCAGAAGTGCATACAATGATCAATCAAAATTTACAGTCAATACAACTTTCCATATATTCAGTGGTAGTATCCAATATTCAATCACCTTACAGAGCAATTATCAATGTATCATCATAGAAGCAAATATTTAAACCGAACTGATCGAATTCGCTCGAATTACATATAACTTACCTAGATGTCAAAAGGTCTACTTCTCAAATTTAATTGAGGACTTTCTCTTTCCCTCGTTCTCAGGCTCTATCAGACTTTTCTTAATCTAAATTAACACACATAGCACAATATCAAGCTCCTATTTAATCACAGTCACAGTTCACATTTCACATTTGGGGCAAATTTCCAATTTTACCCCTCAACTTCGCAATAATTACTAATTAGTCCCTTGGACTCAAAAACTCCTTTTCTTTAGTCCATGGGCTTATATATCCCATTTTCATAAATATGACACTCAAATATTAAATTTTTCACATACTTAGAAACAATTTGTAATCTCTACAAATTAGTCCCTTTTTAGGTACTTTCATTCAATTTCATCCGATAAAACATGTATATGACATTTAAAACTCTCATTATCTACCATTAGTGAGCCAAACACACTCATATCACAAATGGGTAAATTTTTAGACCTCAATTTTTCTTCAAATAAATGGTAGAAATGAGAAATTTAAGCTTCAATGAGCCCAAAAATGCAAAAATAAATAATAAAATAGGACCAAATTGCATTTACATGGAAGCTTGCAAAATTGCAAACACTTAGCTATGGAAGATAGAATTTTTAGCAGCACAATGGGGGTTTTATGGAGAATATGATGTTTTATTTTAATGGGTTTTGTCTTTTAGCACTAATGACCATTTTACCCCTCAAGCCATTACTTAGATAGTTTTCCATGTAACGGCATTTTAGTCCAAAACACAAATAAATGGGCCAATTGCAACATAAACACTTTCAATTTCATAAAACACTTCAATCAAATCATTTAATCATGCACAATGCATATTTTTCTCCTATTGCAATTTAGTCCCTAACTCACAATTAATCACCAAAATAATAAAATTTTCAAATAGTATTTTTACACCAGTATTCAATCAAACAGATATCATCAAAAATTCACACAATTAAAAGTTTTTACTTCGGATTTGTGGTTATGAAACCACTATTCCAACTATCCCCTAATTCGGGTTGTCACAATTCTCCCCCTTAGGGATTTTCGTCCCCAAAAATCTTACCAGTAAACAGTTGAGGATACTACTTCCTCATAGCCTCCTCGGTTTCCCACCTTGCTTCTTCTACACCATGCTTTTGCCATAATACTTTCACTAATGGTATTTCTTTGTTTCTCAACCGTTTTATTTCCTGTGACAGAATCTTAATCGGTTCCTCTTCATAATTCATATCTGATCTAATTTCTACCTTAGTTGGTGAAATCATATGTGTCGGATCCAATCGGTAATGTCGTAACATAGAAACATGAAATACATCATGAATTCTGTCTAACTCAGATGGCAAAGCTAAACGTTAGGCTACCGAGCCAATTCTCTCAATTACCTCATGTGGACCAATAAGATGTGGACTTAATTTACCCTTACGGCCAAATCTCAGAATTTTCTTCCACGGTGACACTTTCAGAAATACCTTATCACCTACTTGAAACTCAATTTCTTTTCTTTTCAAATCCACATATGATTTCTGTCAGTCCGATGCAGCTTTTAGATTATCTCAAATTATCTTTATTTTTTCTTCTATTTCTTTAATCAAATCAATCTCATGTAATCGGTGTTCACTTAATTCGGTCCAATATAGTGGAGTTCACTCAATTCAGTCCAATATAGTGGAGTTCGACACTTTCTTCCATACAATGCTTCGTACAGTACCATCTTAATGCTGGACTGATAACTGTTATTATAAGCAAATTCAATCAGAGGCAGATATTTGTCCCAACTACCTTCAAACTCCAATATGCAACATCTAAGCATATCTTCCATCACTTGAATTATTCTTTCCGATTGTCCATCAGTTTGAGGGGAAATGCCATACTAAAATTCAACTTAGTACCTAAAGCATCCTGAAACTTCTTCCAGAACCTTGAAGTAAACCGTGGATCCCGATCAGAGATTATGGACAATGGCACACCATGTAACTGTACTATCTCAGCAATAAATAGTTTAGCCAGCTTATCAAGTGAAAAGTTTGTATGTACCGGAATAAAATGAGCCAATTTAGTCAGTCGATCAATTATAACCTAGACCAAATCTTTCTTCCTCGGTGTCAGAGGTAAACCAGATACAAAGTCCATTCCAACTCGATCCATTTCCACTCGGGAAACAAAATCGGTTGTAGTAACCCAGATGACACTTGGTGTTCTGCTTTCACTTGCTGACAGATCAGACATTTTAACACGAACTCTGAGATATCACGTTTCATACCCGGCCACCAATACAGTTTCTTCAAGTTATTATACATTTTTACACTACCAGGATGTATTGCCATACGACTATTATGAGCTTCTTTCAAAATTTTATTAATCAATTCAAAATTCTTCGGTACCCATAATCGGTCACGAAACAACAGACAACCATTCGAATCTATTCGGAATTCAGAATCTTCATTCACTGAACACTGTTCTCTTTTACCTTGCAATTCATTATCTACTTTCTGAGCCTCATAAATCTCTTGAAGAAACACTGGCCTAGCTCACAATTCTGCAATCAATGCACCATTTTCAAACATATCTAACATCACATTCATAGCTTGTAGAGCAAAAAGGGACTTTCTACTCAGAGCATCCGCTACTACATTAGCTTTTCCCGGATGGTAGTCTATCATAAGTTCATAATCTTTCAACAATTCTAGCCACCTTCTTTGACGCAAATTTAATTCTTTCTATGTCATAACATATTTCAGACTTTTATGATCCGTGTACACATGACACTTCTCACCATACAAATAATGTCGCTATATTTTCAATGCAAAGACAATAATAGCTAATTCCAGATCATGCGTCGGGTAATTCTGCTCATGCGGTTTCAACTGTTGTGAAGCATAAGCTATTACTTTTCCCTCTTGCATCAAACACATCCGAGTCCATTTAAAGACGCGTAACTATACACAACAAATTCTTTTCCTGACTCGGGTTGGATCAAAACCGGTGCTTCAGTCAAACATTTCTTTAATCTATCAAAACTTTGCTGACATTCTTCAGTCCAATCAAACTTACTGTCTTTTTGCAATAATTTGGTCATTGGCGATGCTATCATCGAAAAGCTTTCAATAAACCGACGGTAATAGCCAGCTTAACCTAGAAAACTTCTGATCTCTGAGACGGTCTTTGAAGGCTTCCATTCCAAAATAGCTAAAATCTTTACTGGATCCATTCGTATTCCATCACTAGATACAATGTGTCCCAAAAATCCAACTTCCCGGAGCCAAAATTCACTCTTATGAACTTAGCAAATAATTTCTTTTCTCGTAAAATCTGTAATACGGTTTGTAAATGTTCATTATGTTCAGACTCATTCAGAGAATAAACCAAAATATCATCTATGAAGACCACTACGAATTTATCCAAATATGGTTGGAAAATCTGATTCATTAAATCCATGAAAATAGCCAGAGCATTAGTCAGACCAAAGGGCATTACTAAAAACTCATAGTGACCATATCGAGTTCTAAAAGCAGTTTTCGGTACGTCTCCCTTTTTAACCTTTAACTGATAATACCCTGACCTCAAATCAATTTTAGAGAACACTGTAGCACCTTTCAGTTGATCAAATAAATCATCAATTCTAGGCAACGGATACTTATTCTTCACAGTCACCTTGTTAAGCTACCGATAGTCAATACAGAGTCTTAACGGTCCATCTTTCTTTTTAACAAACAGAACCGAAGCACCCTATGGTGAATGACTAGGTCTTACGAACCCTTTATCGGTTAATTCTTGCAACTGTACTTTTAATTCTTTCAATTCTGTTGGCGCCATCCTGTAGGGAGCAATAGATATTAGAGCAGTACCAGGAAGTAACTCAATACTAAATTCAACTTCTCTTTCTGAAGGTAAACCAGACAATTCTTCTGGAAATACATCCACAAATTCACACACAATAGGCACAGATTCAATCTTCTTCTCAGGCACTTTAGTATTCAGAACATACGCAAGATAAGCTTCACATCCTCTTTTCAAACATTTATAAGCAGACATAGCAAAAATCACAATTAGCCTCATATCAGACTTGTTGGTTTCAACATTGAATATCTCACCATCATTACATCTCAGTTCTAGCGTTTTTTGCCTACAATCTATTTTAGCCCCATGCAGAGTCAACCAATCTATTCCCAGAATAACATCAAACTCATCAAAAGGCAATAACATCAAATCAAAAGGGAAACAATGACCATGAATCAATAGGGGGCAATTTCTACAAACTCTATCAACTATCACATGCTTTCCTAACGGATTTGACACTTGTACCACATGCACAGTAAATTCAATGCACAATTTCTCATCAGACATTTTACTCATACATACATACGAATGAGTAGAGCCAGGGTCAATCAAAGCAAGAACAGAAGTACCATAAAGAGAAAATATACCAGTAATTACTTCAGGGGAGGATGCTTCCTCTCTGGCTCGAATAGCATAAGCTTTTGCTGGAGCTCTAGCTTCAGACCTTACAGTGACATCCTTTGTAGCACCTTTAACACTATTCCTAGTTCCCACATTTCTCGGTGGTCTCCCTCTAGACACATTGCTCGGTCTCATATTCTGTGGCCTTTCAGGTTCTTCTTGTTCCGAACAGTCTTTCACAAAATGATATTGAGATCCCCATCGAAAACATGCTCGTTTAATCAAATAACACTCTCCCAGATGTTTCTTTCCACAGTGCTGACATTCTAGTCTATTAGATCGAACACTTCCCATACTGGCTACTGAAGTAGCCTGGGTCTTAGAATCCAAATTTTGTCTATCACGATCTTGCCAGGAATAATCAGTAGAAACATTAAACCGGGGACTCATCTCTTTCGACTTTTTCGACCGAGACTGAAATGATTTACCCATCGATCTTTTTTGGGCTTCTTTATTTTCATTTTCAACTTTCCTCTTTTCCTTACTCAATTCTTCAGTCTTAATGGCTCTCTCGACCATTACCACAAACTCTTTAATTTCCAGGATTCCAATCAGTAATCGGTTATCTTCATTAAGCCCGTCTTCAAACCTCTTGCATAAAGTAGTCTCATTGGGCACACATTCTTGAGCATATTTGCTCAATTTAACAAATTCACGCTCATACTCGGCTACTGTGAAAGGTCATTGCTTTAACTCAAGGAATTCCTTCCTTTTCTGATCGATGAAGTGCTAACTGATATAGTTCTTTTGAAATTCATCTTGGAAGAAATTCCATGTAACCCTCTCTCTAGATACCACTGATATCAATGTTTTCCACCAGTGATAAGCCGAATCCCGTAGCAAAGACACAGCACATTTCAGATTCTTTTTAAGAGTACACGACAGTTCATCCAACACTCTAATAGTATTCTCTAACCAGAACTCTGCCTTTTCCAGATCATCATTTACATTAGCTCAGAACTCTTCGGCCCCATACTTCCTGATCTTATCTACAGGAGGCTTTGATAATCGTTCTACCTCTGGTTGTTGAGGAGCTATAGGAGCAGGTTGAGGTATAGGAGGGGGCGGAGGAGGTTGAGCATTCAGATTCACCCGAATCAACTCGGTGTACCACTCATTCATCATATGGAGGAAAGCTACTCGACCCTCCTCTCCATAACTTTGACCCGTAGGTCCAGAATCAACAGGCGCTATCCCTTGAACAGGAGCAGGCGCATTACTTTGGGCATCATCAGCCACATCACGATTAGGATACATAACTATACAGAAAAACAATTTAAAATCATCAAGAGCAAACACCCTATCAGTTTCAATTTCTGGCATGTATAGACAGACTATTACACTCACTACGTTAGTCTGAGAATCAACTAAACTATAGCTTTGATACTAATAAAATGTAACACCCCTAACCCGAAACTGTCACCGAAATCGAGTACGAGGCATTACCAGACTCAAAACAACATTTACAGAAAAATCCATGACTTGGTTGCAGAATCACATACAATTCAATTTATAATCACCCTTATCAGGGGTTTTCAAACACCTTACGGACATTACAGACAGTTAGGATTCGAATCCTATCATGTCGGACACTCAGAAAATTCTCACTATTAAAACACCGTCACACGCCCGTGTGACTAATAGCATGGCCGTGTTATAGGACTGTGTGGTCTTCACACGCCCGTTTTTTAAAATCGTGGATGAAACTTTCCATTATACCACGGCCGCTCCACACGACAGTTTGGAGGCCGTGTACCCTACACAGTTGAGACACACGGCCGTGTCTCCTGCTCGTGTGGTATATAAAAAATTAAATCAAGGTGCAGGGGAAGCACGGTCCAGGGATACGCCCGTAGGGTCAGGCCGTGTGTCGCCCAAGGTCTAGGCACGCCCACGCCATGTACCCGTGGGACATTCTGCCAAATCCCACATGGCCATGGCACACGCCCGTGTGCCCTACCATGCAGGCCATGTCAGGCTATATACCAAGCTTTGGCCTCCCTAAGACACAATCAAACACAAGTATAACCAAAACCAGCCAATTCAATAATAGTTTACTCAAAAGAACTTCATTTACAAAATACCACATGAGTAACATAATTTAGGCATACAATATAACCATTTACAACCACAAGTGTTCTATACATGCCATAAATTACACTTGAAAATATAAAATATACCAAAAGAAACTTAATAGTGTGTCGCGTGGCTCCGACTTTACGATTCCAATCGAACAAGCTCGAAATCTAAAGAAAAGGAAAAAGAAAAGGGGTAAGCTACAATAGCTTAGTAAGTCATATGAAATTCAAAGCAATGCAACAATTTAATATGTCATTTGCTTTAACATCATAAATGTTATCACATTTTATTGTACAATTATCTCACTCTTTGTGTACAATCCTCATACTAATCATGGATATGCTTGGCAATAACATTCTCAGTATAGTATACCGTTTTCAGTTTACCTGTACAATCACTTCATCACAATACAGTTAATCCAATCCCATTGAGCAAATTTCAGAATATGAACATATATATAGAGGTTAGCACATAGTGCCGTACAGACATGGCAAAGCCATGAGGTAGCCAAAGCTACTAACAGTAGGATAGCCGAAGCTACAATCAGTGTAACACCCCCACACCCGAGACCATCGCCAGAGTCGAGCTTGAGGTGTTACCGAACATAATTTATCATTTAAACAACTTTACATAATTTATTTTGATTTTCAGAATAAGCAGTTTTTCTGCATCATGGTCGCTAAAAAAATCATATCTCAAGTTACGAAACTCGAAATCAAGATCCGTAAATTTTTCCTGAATCTACACTCACATATCTATCTATTAATTTTTTTCTAAAATTTTTGGTTGGGCCAATTAGTACAGTTTATTAGTTAAAGTTACCCCTGTTTCAGGACTTGACTGCACTGACCTCTACTTACTACGAACCACTTTTCTCCCTTTAAAAAATTCATATAACTATACCATTTATTTCTGTTAAAATTAGATTCAATAAGGATTCTGAGAATATAAATTACACCTCATAATTATTTTTTTACAATTTATAGTGAATTTTCAAAGTTGGAATAGGGGATCCAGAAATCGCTCTGGCCCTGTTTCACTAAAACTCAAATATCTTATAACATATAACTCCTTTACCTATTTCGCTTTGTCCATTTGAAAGTAGACACAATAAGCTTAAATTTCATAGTTAATTCTTCACCTAATTCGTTTTATACTATTTTTGGTGATTTTTCAAACTCACATCGTTGTTGCTGTAGTGTTCTGTTTTATGGCAAGTTTCATCTTTTTATGAATTCTCATGAACTATATAACATATTAAACTCACAAGGCATCCAACATTATCTAGGCTAGCCATGCCAATGACTAATCATTATCAAGCATTTTCTCAACCAAACCACAACCATATCACAAGATTATTTACACAAAACAAGTATATTGCTATACATGCCATACATCAAAACATACAAACCAATATACCAATTCTTCCTCGGATAGTGTGAGCGTTTCTTCGACCTTCCCGATATCCAAGTTGGCTCGCTAAAAACTACAATGAATGTAAAGGAGGGAGTAAGCATAAATGCTTAGTAAGTTCACATGCAAATAACAAGTAACATAACAAAGCAATTATATCAACAACAATAGCATGGTATCACCAAGATACAAACCACATTTCTAGCTATCGTGTATCATCTTACCACCTTATTTCTGTTGTATCAAGTTTCAACCCGAGGGTTAAGTACATACCTGTCCAAATTGTCCATTTCACAACACTTACCAAAATATCATTTTTATCTTGAGTATTCTTCCATTCTGCTAGAATTTTACCCGTTGAACACATCGGAATATAACTCGGATACACGGATCATTTGCACATAAGTGCCACATATGTAATCAATCAATCATGTAACCCGCCCATAAGCGAACTCGGACTCAACTCAATGAGCTCTGGCGTTCACATCCATAAGTGAACTCGGACTCAACTCAACGAGCTCAGATGCCTAGTTACATCTCACGAACTCGGACTCAACTCAACGAGTTCGGACATTTGCATCCATAAGTGAACTCGGACTCAACTCAACGAGCTCGGATGCCCAACCATCTTAGTGACATGTCACTTGTATCCTAATCTATTCCCAAGGTTCAAACGGGATTTTCCTCAGTCACATATTTCCCAGTCGTTCTCCTCGGAATATTGGAACCAATACGTTGCTTGCATCTCATACTTATCAATTTAATCACATACTTTTCATACCAATACATAATATTTCACAAAGCATAATATTCATAATAACAAGTATCATATCGTATAAATAGCATTAAATCACTTAAAATAGCAATCATGTTACATTATTTACACATGAACTTACCTCGGTACAAAATATAGCAATTTTGCGATTTAGTCCAAAATCTTTTCTTTTCCTCGATCAAGGTTGATTCCACGTCTTTCTTGATCTAAAATAACACATTTAGCTTATTTAATACTCACATTATCAAAATAGTCCTAAATTCAAATTTTGGCAAAATTACAATTTTGCCCCTAAACTTTTGCATATTTACACTTTTGCCCCAAAGTTCGGAAATTAAATTTTATCACAAATTCTTATGTTTTAGGACATGCTGATCATTTATTTACCATTAGCAAGCTCAAATTCCCACTAAAACACATACTTATGAACAATATGTACTTTTACCGATTAAGCCGTTTTACTCGTTTTTACTTAAAACCGAGTAGCACAAGTTGTCTAACATAATTTAAAACCTCATATTCTATCATAAAACATCAAAATACACAAATTTTACCTATGGGTATTTTTCCAAATATGAACTCTAACTTAAATTATTGCTAACATAAGCTTTATCAAGTTACCGGGACTACGAAAACGTAAAGAACATTAAAAACGGGCCTTGGAATCACTTACTATGAAGCTTGGAAGCTTGAAACAAACCCTAGCTAAGGAGAACCCTTGAAATTTCGTGGTAATGAAGAAGATGACCAATTTTGTGTTATTTTTCCCTTTTTATTTCATGTTAATATCCAAATGACCAAAATGCCCCTCCTTACTAAACTTTCAAAAATTCCATCCATGTCCAAATTTTGTCCATGAACTTAAAATTGGTCAAATTGCTATTTAAGACCTCCTAATTAATATTCCAAAGAAATTTCATACTAGAAACTTCTAGAATGCAGGTTTTGCAACTTATTCGATTTAGTCCCTAATTTCAAATTAAGCACTTTACGCTTAGAATTTCTTCACGAAATTTTCAACCATCATAAAATCATATCATAAACATCAAAATAATTATAAAATAATTATTTCTACCTCGGATTTGTGGCCACGAAACCACTATTCTGATTAGGCCCTAATTCGGGATATTACAATCAGTGCGGTAGCCGAAGCTACGAAACAGTGAGGTAGCTGAAGCTGCAATCAGTAACAGTACAGAAGTTAACCACGGGCCTGCTCACACGAGCTGATAGGTGTCTGCAACACATGCAAGACTACCTAGCACCCGGGTAACTATAACAGTCAGAACAGTGGGCCTCAAGTGACATGTCACCTATATCTATATCTATTCCTACTTGCTCATCAAGATTTATAGACAATACATAAATCGGTAGTTTCAGAAGCACATACAATGATCAATCAAAATTTACAGTCAATACAACTTTCCATATATTCAGTGGTAGTATCCAATATTCAATCACCTCACAGAGCAATTATCAATGTATCATCATATAAGCAAATATTTAAATCGAACTAATCGAATTCACTAGAATTACATATAACTTACCTGGATGTCAAAAGGTCTACTTCTCGAATTTAATCGAGGACTTTCTCTTTCCCCCGTTCTCGGGCTCTATCAGACTTTTCTTGATCTAAATTAACACATATAGAACAATATCAAGTTCCTATTTAATCACAGTCACAGTTCACATTTGGGGCAAATTTCCAATTTTACCCCTCAACTTCGTAATAATTACTAATTAGTCCCTTGGACTCAAAAACTCCTTTTCTTTATTCCATGGGCTTATATATCCCATTTTCATAATTATGACACTCAAATATTAAATTTTTCACACACTTAGAAACAATTTGTAATCTCTACAAATTAGTCCCTTTTTGGGTACTTTCATTCAATTTCATCCGATAAAACATGTATATGACATTTAAAACTCTCATTATCTACCATTAGTGAGCCAAACACACTCATATCACAAATGGGTAAATTTTTAGACCTCAATTTTTCTTCAAATAAATGGTAGAAATGAGAAATTTAAGCTTCAATGAGCCCAAAAATGCAAAAATAAATAATAAAACAGGACCAAATTGCATTTACATGGAAGCTTGCAAAATTGCAAACACTTAGCTATGGAAGATAGAATTTTTAGCAGCACAATGGGGGTTTTATGGAGAAGATGATGTTTTATTTTAATGTGTTTTGTCTTTTAGCACTAATGACCATTTTACCCCTCAAGCCATTACTTAGATAGTTTTCCATGTAACGGCATTTTAGTCCAAAACACAAATAAATGGGCCAATTGCAACATAAACACTTTCAATTTCATAAAACACTTCAATCAAATCATTTAATCATGCACAATGCATATTTTTCTCCTATTGCAATTTAGTCCCTAACTCACAATTAATCACCAAAACAATAAAATTTTCAAATAGTATTTTCACACCAGTATTCAATCAAACAGATATCATAAAAAATTCACACAATTAAAAATTTTTACTTCGGATTTTTGGTTACGAAACCACTATTCCAACTAGCCCCTAATTCGGGTTGTCACAATTGGTGTTTATTTGTGGATGGTATATGTAATTTTATGAAACCATTATCTATAATACACTTGATAATTTGTATATTCATGTATTCATGTTATTTTTTCGTATATTCCTCTTGTTAGATATCAACTCGAATGAGAAGAGTTGGATTTTTTAAATATATGTGTATATTATTTTATATTAATCAAACATCATGATCAAGTAATATAGGTAATGGTAATGTAGCTACCAAATCATGTTTGCATACAAGGCCTTATTTATATCTTATTGCGACTTTTTCGATAAACCTTATTCTTTCTAACTGCATATCACTGTAATTTCCCTTTTGAAGCTTTCAAACCACTTGAAACTTCTCTGATTGTTATATTAGAATGCAATGGTAACGCATGTGATACCAACATTCATAGTAATAAACTATCACGATGAAGTATTCATTGTGCTTGCAATTATGATAAATAAAAATCTATTATAGAAGATACAGTACAAATGAAATTAAGCGCAAGAACCTTAAACACTTAGTCCTTTGTTTTGTTTTGTTTTATTTTTTTTGTTATTCTCAGTCTTTTTGATATTAAAGGGAATACAAAACCAGAAAAAGTTTTAAGTTTTTGATCTGGTTTGTGCAGGATTGGTCATTACACAATCCCTAAAGAGATGAATGAGGTCTGCAATTGGCTTACAGCAAGGTTGGGGCTCGATAGATAACACAAAGCGAAGAGTCGGGAAGCAATAATGGTGAAAAGAGAGGAGATTGCATATGTTACAAGTAGGTAGGTAACAAAATGGATTATTAGGGTATATGGTATACTTGGATCTAGAGATGTTTCACTACCTAGGGCTACCCTTGTAGAAATATAAGATTAGTAAAATTTCTTGCAATTGAAGTTGCAATTTCAGACTGTATTAGCTGTTATGTAGTATAACATTAATATCAATGTCCATCGTCTTAGGAACTTTTTTATTTATTTACTTTTGTACATTGGATTGAACGTTGGTGGTATACATTTTTGCTATATGTTAGTGTATTTTGATATTGGATTGATTTTTGTAATGAATATTCAACCTTTATTTTAATTTTAATTTAATATTTTTTAGTTGTATTTAAAGTACAATTTCTATTCATTGTAAATGTTTATGAAAATATATTAATATTGAAATAATAAAAAAATAGAAAACAAATGCCTTAGACGTGTTTATTCCAACATTTTTAAGATTGCCTTAAACAGGTTTATCCCAACCTTTTAAAGGTTGCCTTAGACGGGTTTATCTCAACCTTTTTAAAGGTTGTCTTAGAAAAGATATATCCCAACCTTTTAAAGGTTGTATTAGGCAGCTTTATCTCAACTTTTTTAAAAGTTGCTTTAGATAAGGTCTATCACAACCTTTTTAGGGTTACTTTAGACAGGTCTATCCCAACCTTTTTTAAGGATTGCCTTAGACAATGTCTATCGCAACCTTTTTAAGGTTGCCGTAAATGAGTCTATCGCAACCTTTTTTTAAGAGTTGCTTTAGACAAGGTTTATCCTAACCTTTTTAAGGTTGCCTTAAACGACTCTATCCCAACCGTTTTTAAAAGTTGCCTTAGACAAGAACTATACCAACCTCTTTAAGGTTGCCTTAGACGGGTCTATCACAATCTTTTTCAAAGGTTGGCCTTGACTAGGTCTATCCCAACCTTTTTTAAAGGTTGAAATTAACTAAGCCTTTCACAACTCTTCAATATGGGCTGGCTTATGTTGACTTATGGCAACGCTTTTTCAAAAGCATCGCGGAGCCTATACCAACTGCACTATATACAACCTTTTTTGGAAGCGTCGGGAGAAGCGTCGCGAAACCTATGCCAACCTTTTTTGTGTCGTCTTAGGTAAAAAAAAGTGTCGCGGTAGGGTTATTTTGTTGTAGTGTTGTGAAAATGATGTAGAAAAGACCATTAATTTTAAAATGTGGACTGGTTTGAAAAAGGGGTTAAAATTAGTAGTACCACAAAGGTAAATATATCAATGTTCAAAATTGCCCTATTTCTTTCCCCCAATATACAAGAAACTCATGAAACTTTTTCCCCTCACCCTCTTTGTTGTCCCTTGCAATCCCTATAATAGCCCAAATTAGGGCATAATGTGAAAGAATGATTGTGTGGAATTTTCGTTAAGAAATTTTATCAATTGGGTGTCCAATTTGATAATTGGGACTAAATTGCAATAGGTGAAAAATTTGAGTTCTAGAAGCTAAAGTACTTATTTGAAATGGGTTTTTAAAGTGGGGGTCCTTAAATGACAATTAGACCATTATATAATATGGACAAAAATGGACAAGGATGGATAAAATACCGAAGTTTTTCATTAAGGGTATTTTGGTCATTTAGTAATTAAAATGAATTAAAAAGACAAAACAAGCCAAATTCTTGTCCATCTTCTTCACATGGCCGAATGTAGCATGGGGGAAGCCATGGCTAGGGTTTCCAAGCTTCCAAGCTTCATAGTAAGTCCGTTCTTGCCCCACTTTTAATGTTCTTTACTTTTTTGAGATTTCGGTAACTTGGTTTAGCTATTTCTACAACTATTTTGAGCTAGGGTTTGAGTTCAAAAATTTACCCATGGGTGACATGCATGTATTTGGATGAGTAATGGTAGAATATAAATGCTCAGTGTGTAATAAACGAGTTTTACTAGGTGGTGTTCGATAAAAACATTTAAAAAGGGCTAAATTGTAAAAGTGATAAAATGTGAAATAAAGCATGTTTTAGTGAGAATTGTGGATTTCTATAGTTATGAAAATGGTTCAGCTAGACCTAAAGTGCATGAAAATTGAGTGAGAATCATTTTACGAGCCTATGGGCAAAAGTGTAATTTTGACAAAGTGTAGGGGCAAAAATGTAATTTTTGCCATAATATGATTTTTTTGATTGAATTGAGTAGTATAACAATTTAATAAGTCAAATGTGATGTTTTAGATGAAGAAAAACGAGGTTTGGATTTAGAACAGGAGGAAAATCAAAGAAATTTACGATTTCATCCAAGTGTCGTTTTCGTGTCAAGGTAAGTCATATGTAAATAATTCATTGTTTTCATATGTGTTATAATATTTTGATGCATATTATGGAATGTAATTGTGTAATATTTATGATTGGCAAAATGTGGAAAAGTGGAATTCCCGATTGAACCTTTGAAAATTGAAAGATACAGATGATATGTAGCTAGGTCGCATGTGTGGTTCCGAGGATAGGACACCATGTGCACAAGAGAGCTACGAGATACTATGTGGTAGCTAGGTCACATATGTAATACTGTGTGTATGCCATGTAGACACGAGAGCTATGGGTTAAAAATAGCTAGGTCACATGTATGATACCGAGAGTACATCATGTGTACATGAGAGCTATGTACATGTGGTTAGGTCGCATGTGTGGTTCTGAGTGTTGGAAACCACGTGGACACAAGATCTATGGGACTAAGTAGCTAGGTCGCATGTGTGGTTGCGAGTGTTGGACAACATGTGGACACGAGAGCTATGGGATTAAGTGGCTAGGTCACATGCACGGTACTAAATGTACACCATGTGTACACGAGAGCCGGATCATATGAAGGGTGGAGTTATGTGCAGAAACCACCAGATATTTTTTATGATTTGGTCAGCTATGTGCAAAACCACCATATATCTATTAGCATTCTGAAGTGTTCAACGGGAAAATTATTAAGTGAAGCTCATGTAAAAGTGTGGTAACAAGTGCAGATATACGAATATGTATAATATGAAAATGTGCTTGATATGTGATTGAAATTGTGGTAAGGTTGATATGCTGTAAGTGCTATATGAATACTTGCAAATATTGATGATGATTATACATTGGAATGGCTAGTATTGAACATGCTTGGTGTTATGTGTGCATAAATGAAAGTAATATAAGGAAAACATGGGAGAGTACAATTTTCAATAAAACAGTTTGAAATAGCAGCAGTTATGTGATTTTGAAAAATCACCAAAAATGGTGGAAATTGAATTAGATGCTGAATGAGAAATGAAATTAAATCTTATTGAGTCTATTTTCATATAAAAGAAACGGTGTGAGCAAATTAATTTCATATTATGAGATATTTAAATTTTGGTGAGATAGGGTCTAAATGGTTTTAGAAATCCTCTATTCTAACTTGGAAAATCATTAAAAATTGTACAAAAATAATTCTAGGATATAATTTATGTGCTTGAATTCCTTATTGAGTATACTTTCAAAAGAAACAAACAAGAACATTATCCAAATTCTGTATGATGAGATATTTAATTTTTAGTAAAGAGGTGTCGTAACTGTCGGATAGTGAAATAGGAGAGATTTTAATGAATAAACTGTATTGATTGGCTAAACCAAAAATTTGGGAAATTTTATGGTAAGAAGATATATGAGTCTAGTTTTGGGAAAAATTAGAAAACCTAAATTTGGGGTTCTGTAGCTCCAGATAAAAATAATTTAGTGACTGTGACTCGGGTAAACTGCTTGAAATGAACATAGGTGAATAATGGAAATTATACAAAAAAAATGATGGTATCATTTTGAAATCATGTAATGCGGTTTGATAAAAGCAAGTTAATAAATGGATTATTATTATTACATATGTACTTACTAATCTTAATGCTTACTTCATTATTTTTTGTGTTTGTAATGTATTTAGGTCAACTTGGGTTGGAAGCCGCCGGAGAATCTATCACACTATCCATCTTACAAATTAGGTATAGATGACTTTAATACTTAAGGTTATGGCATGTATAGAGAACTTGGTCATGTGTACAAATTGTCTTGTGTTGGTCTAGAATATTGGCTTATGATATTTGAAGTTTATTATTGTATAATGCCATTCAATATGGCCAATAAATTTGTTATGTTATAAGTTTATGAAGATGCTTTTCATGGTTGAGTAAAATGTGTGCTATGATTTATTAAGTATGTGATAGATGTTTTGGTAACCTTGTCATATCATGAAATGTGTCATTGAAGTTATGCCCAAGTACGAGATGATATGGTAGAAAATGGCTTGGAAGATAGCCAATTTTTTTGTCACACGAGTAGAGACATGGCCATGTAACTTGGCCGTGTGACCTTTAAGGGATGATGACGTCATAAACAAAGAGTTATACAGGTGGAGGACACGGGCGTGTCCGAGCCACAAGGGCGTGTGTGACCACACGGCTTGCCAACACGGGCGTGTGACTCTCCAAAATAAGAAAATTTTCTAATGTTCCTAAAGTTTTTAAAAGTTCTCAGTTTAGTCGCAGACTGTCCTCAGAGCATGTTCTAGGCCTTGTAGGCCCATTTTAGGGACTTGATGATGTAATATAAAAATTTTAAAATTTGGAAAAATTTATGGCCCATATTTGTAAGATTGTTTGTGTTATTGTTCGGTAATATCTCGTATCCTATTCCGGCGCTGAACATGGGTAAGGGGTGTTACAATCCCCAAGCACCATTCTCCTATTTTGATCTCCCAACCTTCAATTCTTTTGGTTTCCATTAACTTTCAAGCATTAAACCTCCTTAAAATTCCATAAAAAGTATAAAAAACACTGTTGATTTTACTATTGTGCAACTTGTGGGTTTCCGAGGGTTGACAATCAAACATTCGTTCTTCCCCAACTAGGGTAATGTTTCATTTTTCCTATCAGTTCCTAATGCAATCTAGCTATTTAAATCAAGTTTTAATTTATTAAATCTAAATTTTTGTGTAAATGTTGGAATTTGGGGTGTTAATGGTGGAATTTGGGATTTTTGAATGAAATCAATGTATCAAAGTGTTTTTCAACCTATTTTAAATTGATTAAAAGGTTTTTAAGCTCTCCTTAAAGTTTTGTTAAAAGTTTTTAAGCTTTGTTCAATTTTCATGAAAAGTGGTCATTGTACATTGAAATTTTGGAACCATGATTATGAGTTGTTTGGAGTGGTTTGAAGGTTGGGAATCACTCTTAGGTAAGTAATTAGATGATTGGAGTTGGTTTTAAGAAATGGGAACAAGTGAAGATTAAGATATTAGAGTTTCGAGTTTGTTAGTAGAAAATTTTAGTTCTGATAAACGACAAATTATACATGTTTTTACCTCATGCTTAGCCTAATTTCTAGATGAATTATCATTAAATTTGTGTAAATTGATGCTCTTAAACCTTTAATTTCATGTTTTATACTCAGGTAAGCTTAGGAAAGAGAAAAGAGCAAGAAACGGGCTGAAAACAGAGAAAATGGACCAAAGTATGAAAACAACATGGCCCAGAGGTTCGCCACATGGCCGTGCCACAAGGCCGTGCCACCCTGGGCTCAAACACTACTCAACCCCGATGAGCACGACCAGACCACACGGCCGTGCCACCTTAACAGGCCCGAGCACGGCCTGGGCCTTAATCCACACAGGCATGGCACATAGGCATGTCCCTGTCGTGAGGAAGTTCAATTTCACTCGAAAAAGGCTACTTAGGGGCTAAGAAAGGCATTCCAAAGCTCTATATAAAGACCCTAGGGGGGCAACTACTAGGGGTACTTTTCTCCGCTTAAGAAGGTGCTTATTTCCCACCAACACAGAGAGTAGAAGCAATGAATTACTCCAAGGGAAGCCGATTGATTCATCTCAGAAGTTGAATTTTCCCTCAAGACTGAATATCTCCCTTCAATTACCTTCAGGGGTTTTTGGGTTCTTTATGTTTTGTTATTTTATTTCTTCTGAGATGTTTTCTTTTATAAGTATGAACTAAATCCCCCAAATACTTAAGGGGGATGAAACCTAAGATAGATCTTGTTATTATTTTCTCTTGAATTATATGATAAATATTTGATTTGTTCTTAATTGTGTTTTTAACTCTTAAATTGATATTTTCGGGATATTGATTTAAGTCGAATGTGCTTATGTAGAGGAGCAAAAGTCCCTGCATAGGAGTAGATTCAGCACAATTAAGCGGAGTTGATTGCAATCCTAGAGATAGGACGATAAAAATCTACCGGATTAAGGTCAAACCTAATAAGGGAATCCATAGATCAAGTTAATGCGACACTAGGGGTTTTAATTAGAAAGAGATTTCAATTAATCAACCTAGGGTTAGTTATTTTTAGTCTCGAGAGAGATATTAACATAAGTTAGGGATTTTTACGGATCAAATCAAGTGAATAAATCATCTAGTTCAAGAGTTGATAACAGGTGAAGTCTAGGTGGATTCTCCCTTGAGTATTGTCCAAGTCAATCAATTTTCCTAAGAGTTTTTCCCCAAATCACTTTTTGTGCATTCTTCTCTTAGTCTAATAATTAGTTTAGTTTAATAAAAATCCCCTTTTATTTCTAGGTTAAATAATAGAAAGAAAGTTAGTACTAGTACTTTTGGTTCCTTTGGGTACGATATCTCGGTCTTGCCACTAAGCTATACTACTGTTCGATAGGTGCGCTTGCCTTAATTCGTGATAATAGTTACTTTTGGGTATGATCATAGTTTATAAATTTTATTACTTCATATCATGCATATCAAGTTCTAAGAGGAACTAACTTAGACCTATGTTTTCAATTGATTTAGGTGTGTCTATGGTTAAATATAAATTATGTTTGCTGTGTGATTTACCTTGGTGAAGATTCGGAGCTGTTGGAGCCCTCTACAAGCAAGGCAAAAGGCAAGGAAAAACTAGTTTAGGCTTTCAGCGACTAGGCGAAAGTGCTTTCAGTGACTAGGCGAAAGTGCGAATAGTGTGTGCTTGGAATTGCTTTTTGTAGACATGATTCATGTAACACCCTATACCCAGTTCAGTTGCCAAGCTTGAATATCAGGGTGCCACACTACTGTCTCATGTCATACACAACAATTTAACCTCATTCTAAATGAAATGTCTTTCATATTATCATTCGTATAGGTTTTAAGTTAATCTTACTTTTTAGTTATCATGTTACATGCTAATCATACATCAAATAGTCTTATACTAATAATTAAACATGCATAAGGTCCATTTAGCAAAATTTAGAAACTGGCTACATAGGTATTAATTTTTTTGACACATGGTATTGATACTGTATGGAAAATTGGCACCAAATCAGCATTCTATTTCTTGTCCAAAAATCAAAACCTGGAATTTTCAGTACAATTGAAAAAGTATCTATAAAATTACCCCGAGTATCGATACTCGTGATAGGGTATCGATACCAATTTACGAGTTTGACTTCTACACATTTCAAAATCATAGAGGTATCATTTTAGCAACACGAATATTGGTACCTCTGCTCTAGACCAGAAAAGTACAACATACTTGAGCGTATAAATCATTCCAAATTGTACCAATTCATCATGGTATCATATCATCATCAAATGAACATCAAAACAGACGTAATAGTAGTCTCAAACATCGAAAATAAAGTTCAAATGATAATCAACATAATACGATTCAACTATCAAAATCCTAAGAGCAATTAAGCTATGGAACTTCCAAAACATCATGACAAATATCATTAAAAGTCTATTGCATTGCCTTATTCCCAAAACGAAAACAAATAATTATAACACCTATGGAAACACAGAAATGGACTTGCTTGGATCACCTCTTGGAACCACACTACTCGGCACTCAACTAATCTACAATGGTTTAAGAATGGAGTGGGTGAGTTTAACAAGCTCAATGAATGCCTAGAACAACTACCATGCAAACAATTGCATCAACGAAACAACCATATAGCACAACCTCAACAGTCCCAACTCTAGTGTCATATTATACTTACTCATGCATTATTTACTAGTTCATTTACATGGTAATCATATTCACTTTTAAGCATGTATCACATTACACATATAATCACATAACATTTAAGCATATATCATAATACTCATATAATCACATAACATTTAAACATATATCACAATACTCATATAATCGCATAACATTTAAGCATATATTACAATACTCATATAATAACATAACATTCAAGCATATATCACAATACTCAAAAACATGTTTATTGATAAATTGGAACCTGAGCTATGAAACATAAAAGTGAGCTCTATCATCACTCATCAAATACAAGGATCTCTAACACACCACATAGACTCATAGAGTCAAACATGTCCTAAAAGTAAAGCATAAAGCTAACACTCTCCTTAGTTCCCCTCACATATACCGTTGAATGGAGCTTATCTCACATTCCCTTATCCCTCAAAATGTCCCAGGGCCTCAACGCCCAAAATCACTATACATATAGGTGAGTACTCACAATCCTATGGCATGTCAACTATATCCAATGGTTTCAAGATCACAAGGCCAAAATATCCAAAATCAAACACATATCACTTACCAATTATCCATGCATTATCACTGCATATATGCATCTTTAGCAAAACACTGTCACTTACATTTAACATATACATAGCATGTACATATTTGCACTTTCATAACGATTACCAGAAACCACCTATCGCATGTTATAGTATCTAATCTCAATTCACATACTCACAAACACATAAGCACATAGTTCACAAGATAACATAGGTATGAGAAAGCTTTCATTCTAAATTTAGAGTAAGGGTTTAGGCTACTACTAAATTCCCAAATAAAGCATTGAATCATTTTCACAAGTAATTATTCTAAACACTCACCAATACGCTTCCATCGAAGAAGCCGAAAGCTCAAACTAGCTTTTCCTTACCATTATCTTTACTTGTAGAAGGTCCTATCAATTCCGACGCTTTACACATAACAACCATACAATATACACAATCAATATTCAGCTAAAGACTCACTTAAACCAACCAAAAATGCAAGCCTAAGCTATATTCCTCATGAAACTGAAATTTTGACTAACAAACTTGAAACTCAATTATCTTCCTCTATACCTAATCTTTTTGCCTACAACTAATTTTGTTCATCTAATTATTCACCTACAACTAATTTATCAACTTTTAAACTACACAAAACTACTCAATTCATGGTATCGACTTTTTCAAGATGTTTTTGGCTATTTTTTAAAAATTCATTAAAACTTCAAAAATCTATAACAAAATTTCAAAGTAAGTTTAGAAACCTCTTAATCATGTCAAAACTAATTGAAAAACACTTTGAAACCATGTTTTTATCC
The DNA here is from genome assembly GCA_020496765.1 of Gossypium stocksii. NCBI lineage: Eukaryota > Viridiplantae > Streptophyta > Magnoliopsida > Malvales > Malvaceae > Gossypium > Gossypium stocksii. Next base: position 43,090,045 of record CM035623.1, read on the forward strand.
AAAATCCCGAAATCCACCATTAACGATCCAATTTTTGGCTTTTATTCAAAACATGCGATTTAATGGCTAAAATTTCCGTTTAAAAGACCAGATAACATTTAAAACGAATTAAAAATTGAATCATTACCTTAATTGACAAAAAAATTGAGCATTTGATTGAAAACTCAAAAAACCTACAAGCTTGACAATGAAGGAATAAATGGTGTTTTGGGTGTTTTTCTTGGATTTTATGGAGGTTTAATGTTAGGAAAGTGAAAGAAATCAAGAGTATGGAGTTTGGGAATCAAAATCGATTGTAAAGTGCTTAGAGAAACAAGGGACAATGACAACAATAAAAGGGGAAGAATACTAACGTGAAACTTATAGGTGGGGATGATATTAGGATGATTTTTTAAATTTTGGTTTAATTGCCTCTTAAAAACTCACAATTTTGACTCTTTTCCAAATCAGTCCAATTTTCAAAATTGAAGGTCTTTAAAACTCTTTTTCAAAAATTGATTTAATTTTCTAAAAACCATAGTAAAAAACATTACGATAAACCATGTCGCAAAATCTCAAACACTCTAAGGCTAAAATCCCTATAATACCACTAAAACACCTAGACCCTATTTTGGGGTGTTACAATTCATAATATTAAATGGGAGCTTAGGAGTAGCCTAAACCCTTACTCTAAGTTCCAAGTGTAAACTTTCTTTTTCCCTTATTTAATTTGCAAATTATGTGATTTTGTGATGTGGATTGAGTAATAGGTTATGATAATGTGACATGTGATATGTGTTGTGATAACAATTGTAGAATGTGTTAGTTGTGGGCATCTTAAACATGTTGAATGGCAATGATGATGTTGTGTTAATAATGTAATGTGCAATGAAAGTGTGCAAAAAATGGTAAGTATATATACATATTTTATTGTTGATATTTTGGCCTTGTGACCTCTTGAGACCATTGGATATAGTTGGCATACCATAGGATTTTATGAGTACTCACCCTTTGTGTTATGATTTGGGGTGTTAAGGCCTGGGATAGTTTTAGGGAGATAAGGGAATGTGAGCTCAGCTCTATTCACCAAGATATGTTAGTGTGTTGGAGAGTGTTAGTTTGTTGCTACACTTTTGGGATATATTCAACTCTTCGAGTCAATGGTGCGTTGGAGATTCGTGTACCCAATGTGTGGTGATAGAGCTCACTTTTATGTTTCATAGCCTCAAGTGTCAATTTATTATTGAATGTAATATTATGAAGTGATGTATGCCTATTTCTTATGTAATAACAAAGTTAGAAGAGTTGGTAATAGATGCATGAATATTTTAATATGTTACTATAGTCAGACATGTTTGTAATTGCGTTTTAGATGTTTCAATCTAATGCATAACATCATGTTTATTTAGTGCTCTTTCCTATCATTCACTGAGCTTTTTTAAGCTTACCCACTCTTTTTAAACATTGCAGATAGTTAGCGGTGCAGCGTGAGTGGTGCGAAATTCCAAGGAAGTGATCCAAGTTAGGCTTTAGATTTTGAGTAGGTGAAACTCATATTATTCTTTGAATTATGAGAATAAGGTAATATGGTAGACGTTTTTGGTTGATTATTATTATGTCTTAAATGGTTGATATGATTTTAGATTCTTAGAAATTGATGGATGTTTGATATTATGTTATTGGGTTGTCTTGGCTTGAATTATTGATATTGCTATGAACTGCAAATATGGACATTTTGATGTTGAATACTGAAGTTATGGATGCATGTTCAAGTGGTATGCGATTGGATATGTTAAATTCCCTGTTTTGTTGTAGGTTTTGCTAATTTGTATAGAGGTATCGATATTCGGGGCATATGTATCGATACTTCCATGTTGAAACAAATGTGCAAGAAGTCAGTAACTTAAATTAGTATCGATACCTTCTTCAAGTATCGATACTCGGGGTGAAAAAATAAATACTTTTTGTTTTGTATCGATAATTTGTTTGGTTCCATTATTTTGCGAAGAAATAGAATGCTAAAAAGGTATTGATCTTTCTAATGGTATCGATACCTATCTTCATAAATATCTATACCTGAGTTTGAGTATCAATACCTACGTGATTTCTTTGGGAATTTTCATTAGGTAGTCCCTAAGCATGTTATTAACTTGTTTTAGGGTCGATTAGTGCATGATTAGTAAAATTTAATTTCACCTAAAGTATTTTAGACTTAAATCTTCTATAAATTATTAAATGTAATGATATTTGAATGCAAATGAGACGTTGTGTAATGTGTGATGTTGTGACGTGTGATGTGGCATCCTGTTACTCGAGTTCGGCGACTGGGCTGGGTGTAAGGTGTTACATGTAAAGACATTGATTACGATTTAATGTACTCGTTTTAAAAAAAATCAAAATAACTTCATGTTGAGGAATTGTAATTGCTGATGTACATTTTTATACCGCTACACCTCCCAGACACGTAGCTCCTCGAGAGACTTGAGAGGCACCCTTAGATGGCTTTCTACCCTACATCATCTGATTGGTCTTCCTACCTTACGTCACATGGCTGGTCACGACCCACGCTCTCCACTTTCCATCAAGCCATTCACTTTTTAGTATGAACACACTTACCACAAAAAAAGGGCCACTAGGAATCATTAAGGCATAACAATCTTGTACTACCTCAGCAAAGGAAATGTCAAAGCAATACTATGCTGGATGACAACGAATGTGTAACAACCTTGCCACCTAGCCAACCACACATTCCCTATATCTCGAGTTTGTTACTAATGTGACACTACTAGACAAGAGGGATCCTCTCCTCATATATACCCCAACACATGATGATAAATGGATCTTTTTCCCATTAGCAACTTTGAGCATTTATTGCTGGCATTCAGTTTGTAACATCCCGAAATAGGGCCTAAACGGAATAGTGGTTGCGAAACCATGAATCTAAGATAGAAAAATTTATTCCGATTAATTTTTATGAGTTAACGAGTGAATAGATGCATGTGTTAGAATACTGATAGAAAATTGCATAAATTGCATGTTTAAATTGCCTATTAGGGCTTAATTGCAAAAGTTGATAAATATGAGTTCTAGACAGGAAAGGATTAAATTGAAGAGCATAATTGAAGTAGAGGTCCTTAAATGGTAATTAGACCATTAGGTTTTCATGGACAAAAATGGACATACATAGATAAAAATAACCAAAGTTTTAATGAAGGGCATTTTAGTCATTTGGTAATTAAAAGGAATTAAAAGGGAAAAAGATGGCAAAATTGTTATCATCTTCTCCATAGGGCTGAAACTTCATGTATCACCATAGCTAGGGTTTCTTCAACTTCTCAAGCTCATAGTAAGTGATTCCAAGCCTCGTTTTTAATGTTCTTTACGTTTTTGGAGTCCCGGTAAGCAATAATTTAACCTAGGGTTAATATTTGAAAAAATACCCATAGGTAAAATGTGTTTGTTTTGATGTTGTATGATAGAATATGAAGTTTTAAATTATGTTAAACATCTTGCGCTACTCGATTTTAAGTGAAAACGAGTAAAACGACATAATCGGTAAAAATACCTAATGTTCATAAGTACATGTTAGAGTGAGAATTTGATGTTTCCATTAAAGGAAAATGATCAGCATGTCCTAAAGCATCAGAATTAGGGAAAAAGTTTAATTTCCAAGCTTTGGGGCAAAAGTGTAAATATGCAAAAATTTAGAGGCAAAATCATAACTTTGCCAAAGTTAGAGTTAAGGACTGTTTTGATAAATGTGAGTATTAAACAAGCTAAATTTGCTAATTATAGATCAAGAAGAATGAAATTTAGGGATAGACTGAGGAAAGAAAAAGGTAGAAGATTAAGTTGTCAAGTTGATCGTATTTTACACCGAGGTAAGTTTACGGTAAATAAATGCAATATTTTGATATTTTATATTAATGTTATTAATTTCCTGCATATATGCATTTATTTTATGAGAATATTCCAAGTTGAATCAAAGATGAGGTAATAGAGAAAAAGTATCAGAAAGCTTGTTTGAACCTTAGGAATGTATGGGATACGGAATGTCATGACATTTTGGGTTGAGACAGTTGAGGAACATCCCATGTAAGTCTATATCAGACATATGACATTGGCAGGTTGAGACAGTTGAGGAACATCCCATGTAAGTCCATATCAGATATATGGCTGTGGTAGGACAGGGAACATCCCATGTAAGACCATGCCTAGAGCATGGCATTGGCAGGCTATTATGAGGCAGGAAAACCCAAGTATCGTGAGTATTCCAAACGGTTCATTGGGCTAATATATACAAGCTATGTTACAAGAAAGTTTATGTAAAGGAATGATAAACAGGAAAGTTAAAGAGTAAGTGGAGAAGTAAAATAAATATTTTGTTAGTTGATGGTATAATATGAGTGTATTTATACTTGGTGAATGTTGTCATTTATTTACTTGTAAACTTACTTAGCATTGTAGCTTACTCCTTTTACTTTCTCTCTTTTATAGTGTAGCCAAGCCAATTCGGGGATCATAGGATGTCGGAGTTCGTCTTACACTATCAAATGCTATCTCAGTATTTTGTAATTTGAAATGTTTTGAGTTATGGCATGTATAGGGACTTGGCTATTTTGTGTGTATGTCCTTATGATACAATTAAGGAATGACATGTGAATACTTGATAGTGATTAGCTATTGAATGGCTAATTAAGAACATGATTTGATGTTATGTATGCCTAAATGATAGTTTATGCAAAGAAATTATTGAAGAGTAAAAGTTGACCATGAAACAGTTTTGGAGCAGCAGCAGTGACATGAATTTGAAAAATCACTAAAAATTGTAGGAATGGAATTAAATGGTGAATAAGATATAGGATTAAATCTTGTTGAGTCTATTGTCATAGAAAAGAAACAGCTCAAGCAAAGGAAGTCTATATTCTAAAATATTTAAATTCTTGTGAGACTAGTTCAGAGGGATTTTGTGATCCCCTATTCTGATATTAGAAATTCACTAAAATTTGTACAAAAAGAATTATGAGTCATAATTTATATTCCTAAATTCCTTAGTGAGTCTATTTTCATTAGAAATAAGTGGAATCACTATATGGAAACTGTATTATGAGATAATTGATTTTTAGCGAGGAGAGATTAGAACCGTGGGACTGCGAAATAGGGGAACATTTAATTAATAAACTGTACTAATTGGCCACACCGAAAATTTTGGAAAAATTATGATAAGAATATATATAAGTCTAGTTTTAGGAAAAATTTACGGATTTAAATTTCGAGTTTCGTAACTCGAGTTGTAATTAATTTAGTGACTGTTACACATGTGGATAGTTTTATTATGAACAGTGAAATAAATTGTTTTAATTTGTGTAAGTAATTAGAAAATTTTAAAATGTTCCCGGTTTGGTCCCGAACCGTTCCAATTACATGTTTAGGGCCTCGGGGGCCCATTTTAAGGATATATTGGATGAATGTGAATGAATTAAATTTAAAAATAAATTTTTATGCCTCGAACTAGTAAGGTAAGTCTAGTAACGCCTCGTGCTCAACTTCGGTGACGGTCTCGAATAAAGGGTGTTACACAGTTCATCTTGCCTTCCTTGCTACCTTCTTCTTATCTTTTCTTACTTTTTGACTATCTACCTATCTAGATGAACCAGCTTCCTCATCATCACTTTCTCTTTCTATTTCCTTCGTTATTGACACTAACGTCTAATATATCAAAAATTTGGGGGGCAACCACCACACCGCATTGCCCAAAAAATAAGCTGCGATGGCATGCAATATGTCATTGCTATAGCCTTTATATACATACGTGTAATATATATATCTACTATCTTTGGTATTTTATTCTCATTTATTAGTTTAAGGTTGGCTTGATTTGTCATTGACAAAAATTATCTGAAAATTAATAAATACTGTAATTTATTTTTTATTTTTTAAAGTTTGATAATTTAGTATAAAAATTATTTGATAGAAAATTTTAATTGAAGTATTGAAAATAATAGATAAATAAGACGTATTTACTACTTAACAAAGAATATGCTTAGTTTGGAAAAAGATTATAGATAATCTAGATATTATATAAAAAAAGAATATGCTTAATTTAATTAATTTATTTTACGACTACATTATCTTATCTTTTAAAGTTTTTATGTATACTCTCGATCTGCTCCTTTATTGTCTACTTTGTTTAATAATTTTTCTCTACAACTTCAATATTCAAATTGAAAGACCAATTATATATGACAATTATATATATATATATATGTATATATATATATATGTATATATTAATATTTGAGTTTACCTTGTTCATAAATTAAAGTTTAGTTTTTGGTTTGTCTAGTGATGGTTTAAATTAGTTGTTTTCTTTTAAGAGATTGAACTTGAATATCATATTGCTCTCAATGTAAGATTTATTTATTTTATTTTTTATAATATTTATCTTTAATAATATAATTTATTCTAAATATTTCGTGCGTATATTTAGAATAATTTAAATTTTAATCTCATTTAAGATAACATCATATGTTTAAAAGTAAGCATAAAAATTTAAAATTTAAAATTTTATAATTTAAATTTTATATTTATCAAACAATTTAATTATGTTTAGTACTTAATTTCAAGTACTAAACTAAATATGTGCCTATTTCAAAATACAATTTTTACACGCATATGCATGTGATAAGTATACAAATATATTATAATATAAATTCAACACTTAATATATTTACCACTTAATTTTAAATTTATCAAATATCAATCTTAATTTTATCAAATTTAAATTTTTAAATGATTTAAGCAAATAAAGAAAATTTATTAATATTTTAAACTGAATAATGATTATTGCTGGGGATAAACCTATATAAGCAGCGAACAAGTAAAATAAACAAAGAAATTGAAAAGATCAAACACACAAATTTACATGGAAAAACTCCTCAAAAGAGGATAAAAACCATGAGCAGAAGGAGATTTCACTAATATATAAAATGAGTACAAAGATGGAGAGAATCAAAAGAAAAACCCGAAACCTCAAAAAATAACCTTTTGAACTCAAAACACAAAATTCTCTCAATCTATATATTTTCTGTTGTATAAACCTAGGATAACTAAGGTCTAACTTTTATGACTAAAATATCCCTAGGTTAATTAGAGTTTAAGTAGGAAACTAAAACAGAGTTTAATTGAGAGAAAAAAATCGAGAAACTTGAGGAACTTGCTGCTTGTAGCCAGGGTGAAGAACGATCGCGTCATCGAAACGAAAGTCTTCTTCTCATCGTGACGTTGGCTACTCGTCGGGTCAAGGAGTCTTCCCTCGTTGTGACATCACTCACTATTTTGGTCTAAATGCGAGGAATATTTCCAAAATTTTCACCTTGACTCGTATTTCACTTAACTCCCTTGCCAAGCCCTATTGCGAGCCTAATTGGATCTTCATCAAATGTTTACCAAGTCCAAGCAGTGCTCAAACTTTGAAACTAGAATACATTTTGTCAACATGTCGGTTGAATGTTCGTGCTAATTTTATGAATTTGAACATCCCCTTGAATGATCACCTCTCAAACAAAGTGATAACGAATGTCTATGTGCTTTGTCCTTTCGTGATACATCTCACCATATACGAAAATTGCCCTTTATCACTAACTAATTCACTAAATAGGCATTTGAACCAAATTGATTCTTTTACAGCTTTAGTGATTGTCATGTATTCAGCTTTAGTAGTTAACAAAGCCACCATGGCTTGAAATGTAGCTTTCCAACTAACGCCATAATTCTTGAAAGCCAATAGATAACTTATGAGAGACCTCTTTCGATCTAAGTCTCATGCATAATCTGAATCAACATATCTGGCTTAACCTTTTTGGCTTCTTCTGAACTCTAAGCACATATTTGAAGTATCCGACAAATATCCAAAAATCCACTTGATTGCATGTCAGTCTAACTTATTTGGTTTTTCCATGTATCTACTAACAACACTAACAACATGTGAAATATCAGGGCAAGTGCATACCATTGCATACATTAGACTTCCAATTGCACTCGAGTAAGGTACTTTTGACATGTACCTTTCTTCTTTATTTTGAAGGAATCTGAAATTGAGGGTTTAAAATAAGCAGTTAAGGGAGTACTTACCGATTTTGAGTCTTGCATATCAAATCACTCAAGGATTTTCTTTATGTACCTTTGTTGCAACAAAAGTAATTTCCTGGAATGTCTATCTGTTGAAATTTCCATCCCCAAAATTTTCTTTGCTGCACTAAATCCTTCATCTCAAATTTAGAGTTAATTCTCTAGCGGATCCTTAGCTGCTATAAACATATCATTTTCATAAAACAACAAATATATTAATGAATCATCATCTAAACATTGTCAATACATATAATTGTCACACTTACTTGGTGAGAAACCAATACTCAATTTGAAGGAGTCGAACTTTCTGTATCACTATTGAGGAGACTAATTCAGACCATACAAATATTTTCGTAGAAGGCAAACATGATTTTCTTTACCTTCAATTCTGAAGCCTTCTAGTTGTTGCATGTAAATGTCTTCTTCAAGGTCACCATGAAAAAAAATCAGTCTTTACATCTAACTACTCTAACTCAAGACTGTTTAATGCAATAAGAGCCAAAAGTGCATGAATGGACGTATGTTTTATGACTGGAGAGAAAATATCATGAAGGTCAATTCCCTCCACTTTACTATAGCCTTTTGTGACCAATTTTGCCTTGTACCTAGTGCCATTCAAACCCGAGCCTTCCTTCTTCTTAAACACCCATTTACAACCAACTATTTTCTTATCGATAAGTGATTTAACTTACCGTTAAGTCTTGTTCTTTTAAAGTGATTCCCTCTCTTCTTTCATAGCAACGAGCCATTTGTTAGAATCAAAGGTCTGGACTACCTCAGGATAACATGAACAATCGATTGAATTAGTGATCTTTACAACACTTAAAGCATATGCCACTAGGTTCCTTTCACAGTATTTCTATGATGGTCAAATTTCTCGCATTTTCTTATCACGAGCCAACTTATAATTCAATAATTAAGATGGTGAAGGTACCTGTGAATCAAATGAAGTCCCATACTAATCCGAAACAATATTATGATCATGAACACCAGAATTTTGTCGTGACATCACGACATCCCGTATTTCCTCGTTGGGGCATTGATCCTATTCATCGTGACATTATGACATCTTGTTTCCTTTTATCATGACATCACCCACTGTTTCTTCCTTTGAATCCACCTTGCTTGAGACACTGTGGTTTTTTGTGTCTTTAAAAGTAGGCAACCCTTTTTTTAAATAAATCATGATAGATTCATTGAACGTAACATCTCTGCCAACATTTTTTATTGGTTTCTGAACACCACAATTTAAAACCTTTCATATCGGAAGAGTATCCCAAAAAGATGCACTTTATGGCCATTGGTTTGAGCTTTCCCTAGCTAACTTTAGCATAAGCAAGACAACAGAAAATTCTAAGGTTAGAATAATTAGGAGGATTACTTGACTATAACTCCTCTGGAACTTTTTCCATTTAATTCTCGATAGGGAGGTCGATTCACCAAACGGCTTGCCAAATTGGTGGATTCAACCCAAAATTCCTTCCCTAAACCTGCATTAGAAACCATACATCAGACCTTTTCAAGTAAGGTTCTGTTCATCTTTTCAGCAACTCCATTTTTTTCTGGAGTACCAACAACGATGCAATATCTTTCTATCACTTCCTATTTGCAGTAATCGTTAAACTCTAATGAATAGAACTCAAGACCATTATTCGTTTTCAACTACTTCACAGGCTTCCCAGTTTGTTTTTCTAGCAACTTTTTCCACTACTTGAAGATTTTGAAGCCTTCAATTTCTATTTCAAAAAATAAGCCCAAACTTTCCTAAAGTGGTCATCAATAAAAGTTAGAAAATATTTATTACCTCCTTTTGAGATGTCAGGAGTCGAACCCCATAAATCAGAACTAGTATAGTCTTTATTTGTTGGGTAAACCATACGAATATTCACCTAACTATTAGCATGTTTTTGTTTTGGTCACCTATGTTTAACGTAATAGTTCGTTTTTCCATGGTGTTAGAAACAATGGTTTTGAGACCACAATTCCAACTGGAGTGTAACAACCCGTTTTTAATGGTGTAAAAAATGGTGGTTTCGAGACCATAATTCTAACCAACGAGTTGATATTTTATTATTTATTTAATGTTTATAAAGATATTATAGGATCGTATTCAAATTTGCTTAAGAAATTTTAATGTTTAGATAGTCACAACAGTTTGTTGCTATAAGTCAAATTATATTAAATAGCCATAAAACCAAAAATTAAAGGTTTTAGTTGGTAAATTTAGCAAGTTGAAATATAGTGGACTGTTAGTGATAGGTTTTATGAGAAATTGATTTTAAAACTAAGGTTATAATGGTAATTTAATAAATATGTTAACAACAAAAGTTAAAAAAAATGTCATCATCTTCACTTATCATCATCATCATCACCGAAAATTAAAGAAAACACCATGGTTAAATTTCTTTGGTTCGATCAAGCTTGAAATCAAGTGCATGATATTTATTTTTCACTTGTTCTTAGTGATTTTTATGTTTTTGAATTCGTATTAGCTTAATTTAGCTATCTCGGGGGTTAATTCGTAAAACTATTTAAAGTTTAGGGACCTACCATGAATGATTTAAATGTGTTTATGATTTTTGTTGATAGATTCATGAACTTGATAGCTAAATATAGGCATTTTGTTAAATGTTCTTTTAGTAATTTTAATGTTTAAGGATTTATTTTTTAAAATAGTAAAACTTTATGGAAATATTTTGAAATGGTGATAAATATGGGTTGATTAGAAACCCTAGGAATTCTGCTAGCATGAATAATGGTTAAATGTGTTTAATTTGCAAGTTTCAAGTTTAGGGACTAAATTACATGAAGGGTAAAATGTTGGGGTAATTTTGTAAATTGATAATAAAATGGACCTATAATTATAAGTTTAATTATTTAAGTTGTTTGAATTGTTTAATTGAATGAAAATTATTATCTAGATCAAGAAACGAATAAATTAGACTCAAATTGCAGAAAAGCCAAAGTAGCAGAGTAGTCATCAGTTCGTGTTAGTAATCATTTTTGTACAGGTAAGTTCGTATATTGATTAAGTTTGTTAATTGATATTTCAGTTGAATTGTTTATTAATGTTGTGCTTTATATAACTTTAGTTGATTATTAAATGCTAACTAATGACTTGGATTAAATTATAATGTTCATTTACTTGACGATTGTGGTTGAAAAGTGAATTTCATGGATGTATATTTGACAATGTATAATGGATTGAATATAAAGGATTTAGATATGTAATGTGTCTCGTTTGAACCTTGTGAATACATAGGATACAAATGACAAGTTATTAGGGGTTATATAGTTTCGGGTGATGGTCTTAGATGTCCTACTGATGGCCGAGGTCCTGCATTTGTTGCAAATTCTCCATAGCTTATGTGAGCAGCATCATGTGGCTTTACATACCGACCCACAACTCATGTGAGCAAATCCATTTCACAGCTCGATGAGCATTATAGATACGATTACAATTATAAATACAAGCACACTTTGTTTGAGCTTGGTTCTCGTGTATTCAATGTTGTTTCATTTGGTTCAACGTGTAATAAAGGCTTAGACGAGTCAATTTAATTATATGAAATGTTATGAGATCATGATAGATGAAAAGGAAAATGTTGACATAAATTATTTGGTTGCAATGAGTAATGCAAATTGGAATTTGATGAATGAAATGTATATTGAGATGTTACTGGTACATGTTTTATATAATGAAACGTTATGAGATCATGATAGATGAAAGGGAAAATGTTGGCATAAATTATTTGATTGGAATGAGTAATGCAAATTGGAATTTGATGAATAAAATGTATATTGAGGTGTTATTAGTACATGTTTTATATAATGATAAGATTATATATTACATTGTTGGGTTCAATAACTTGTGGGACATGTGATGTATAAAGGATTTGAATGAATTCATGAGCATGTTAATGGAATTATGTATGAACTAGATAAATTGAGCTTATTTGGTAAGCTTACGTTTAAGTTTTATATGAGCTTACTAAGCATTAGTTGCTTACATTAGTTGTTTTTTTCTTTTCTTGTTGATCATCGGAAAGCTCCATCGGTTGGAACCTAGTCGAAGTACATACACACTATCTGTCTATCATTTTGGTAGATGTCTTGGTTATTTTGTTGATGGCTGTAAATGCCGTGTAATAGGATTTATTATGTTATTTTACTAATATGATGTTGTTTGAGCTTACCTTTAGCTTACTTGTTTATATTACTTTGGTTTTGGCTTATAAATGTGTAACACCCCAAACCCAGCCTAGGCATTATGGCCGAATCTGGCGATGTTATAAGGAATGGGTTTGAAAATGAAGTTTCCAAGTTAAAGCCAAATCAGTTAAGTCAACACTTATTTGCTAATATCCATTTTAAAATGCTCATTCAATTAGTTGACTAGCCTCTAAACTTATCTAATTGCGGAAGCTTTCGAAAAATCGTGGTTTTTAAGTAAAAATAGTTTAATTTGTAGAAACCCTTTGTTTTACAAAAATCGTGTTTTAGTTAAACCATCGCAATAATAATAAATTCAAACCAAAACCCAAAACCAAAGTCCAACAGTTTAAAGAGTCCAGAGAGCCCCAGAAATTACAAACTCTCAAAATATAATGCAAAACCATAATTAAATCATAAAATAAAGTAACACAGTTCATGGAGAGTGGTCACCGTCGAGTTCCCCACTACACCGATCCGCCTATATTAGTGGATTACCTGTATAGATCAAACAGGAAGGAGTGAGTTTACGTGAACTCAGTGTGTAACACTATAGAATTAAGCATGCACATATATAATATATCAGATATTAGATATTAGATAGATACATATTCAGTTCTAAGCCCATCTCAGATATAGATATAGAATCGGGCCCAAGCCCATTTCAGATACATTCACATATATGCAAATAAGAAATCCTACCCTCATCCTCTACACACCATCTCCGACCATCCCTACACACCATGTGGGATTTAAAACACCCACCCAGCCCTACACATAAAAAATGTACCGATGCGGCACATAACAGTGATAATGTAGCCTTGCTGCCAAAATATAGGCAATAATCGCCTTCCAGAACACTTCCTCCGTATAAATATCATCCTAACCCCATTGACAGATGCAGTGAATACAGAATTAGACATACAGATTAAACATGCTTACATGCTTAAATACAAATATATGCATCAGATAAGTCAGACACGCATGATAATAACATGCTCAGAACAAAATATCAGTCACTTAGATCATACAATTTTAGGTCTAGTTAGCCCTTACCAACCCTAGAGTAAGCTCACAATCGTTTGGGACGACCCGTGCAACCCTAGGGAAAAATTCATATAAATGGGCCCATACACTCGTGTGGGCCCACACGTCGGTGTGGCCCACACACCCAGATTGGCCTTGCCCGTGTGGATCACACGGCCTAGCCTAGAAACTCACATGCACGTGTGACTTCCTGTGTGGGCCCCCATGCCTGTGTGGCCCACACGACCCAATTTGGACTAACCCGTGTGGCTCACATGGCCACACCTAGCCATCACATAGCCGTGTCTTGCGTACGGCCTAGCCTTTGTTGATCACATGACGATGTCGTCGCACACGGCCTACCACACGGGCACCCACACGCCTGTGCGGCGTTGACAGAATGGTTTTTGGCTTTTGTCGAAACCTCATTTTTTACGTTTTCGAGTACACACTTGTTACTATTTTGCTGCAAAAACACTCCCAAGCACTCCAAAACCTAAAAGTTTGACTTTCCAAAGCCCGAATTTAAAGAAACTAAACGAAATTACTACCCAATCAAAACCTTATACCATTAACCAAAGCACGCAGAAACTTACCAATTTCAAACGAATACCCCTAGACACTTAAATTGTCACAGAAACCTCAGCCAATTCTTGCTCTTCACCTTAAACGAGAGTAACAGAAATGAAACCCCTCGTTAAACACTTAGCCAAAATAACATTAAGATTCTAATAATACGCAACTTATCAAACGAGCGAAAACAAATGTTGTACAAAAGGAAACGGATTTAAAAAGAAATTGAAAAGAAGAAAGGGAGGAAAAAATAGACTTTGGCAAGGAAGAAGAGAAACTGACGTAAAAAATTTTCTAGAAGAGAGAAAAGCAATTTTTTTTAAAAAAAGAAAATAAAATCCTCATCCAATATTCTAATAACTCCCCACTAATCACATCCTAACCACCCACTACTCAGAATTCCAATAAAACCAAAACTCCTCCAAAAAGCCGAGCAAAAAATAATACCCATACTTGCGCATGGACTCGAACACAGGACCTCTACCCAACACACAGACTCCCTTACCACTTGAACCAGGAGGCTCATTTTGATGTGGTTTTACAAATAATTAAACTTAAGCCCACTGAACAAGGATAAGGCTTTAATCAGAAAAATACCAAAATTTACCGAAGGTACAGCTTGAACTTGGGACCTCCCACACACACCCAGAACGCATAACCACCAAAGTAAACATATATTTGTGTCAAATTTCACAAAAGCTGAAATAAGAAAATTTGTGTCGTTACAATTCTACCCTCTAAAAAAAATTTTGCCCTCGAAATTTACCTAATCAGAATAGATGAGGATACTACTGACGCATCAAATCCTCAGGTTCCCACGTAGCTTTCTTAGTGCCATGATTCTGCCACAACACCTCACTAGTGGAATGGACTTCTTCCGTAGAATCTTAACATCCTGATCTAGAATCTGAACCAACTCCTCTTCAAAAGTTAAGTTTGATATAATCTTTATCTCCTCAACAAATACCACATGAGATGGATCAAACCGATAACGCCTCAACATCGAAATGTGGAACAAATCATGAATATGGTCTAACTCAGGAGGTAGCTCCAATTGATAAGCAATCGACCCCACTCACTTCAGAATCTTGTACGGCCCAATAAACCTAAGGCTTAACTTACCTTTACAACTGAACCTCAGAACCTTCTTCCACGGAAAGACCTTAAGAAACACAAAGTCCCTTATTGAGTACTCAATCTCTTACCTCTTTAGATCTGCATATGATTTTTGCCTATCAAAAGCTACTTTCAGATGATCTTGAATCAGTCTAGCCTTATCATCGGTCTCAGAAACTAACTCAGGACCCAAAAGCCGATGTTCACTTTGTAACAAACTGAATTTGGGATTAGTCAGAATAGTGGTTTTAGAATCACTAATCTGAGGTCGAAGAAATTATATTTTTAATACTATTTTATGTGTTATAGGAAGATTATATGAGTGCATGAAAATTTTAGTGAATTAATTTTAGCGATTTTGACTAAATAATGCACGAAAAAGGACTAAATCGCATAAAGGGCAAAAGTTTTATTTTACTAGCTAATTATGTTAAATAGCTAGAGAAGCAAAATTTGGGGGTCTTTAATGAGCAAATAGACCCACTCTAATAGGGTGGCTGGCCATGAGACAAGGGAAATTAAAGAAAACAAAAATTGGTCAATATTAGGTGAGATACCTAGCAATTAAATAATGCACCTAAGACTAGCTATCATATTTTTCATTCTCTTCTTCATATCCATTGAAAAACTAAAAAAAAAATGGGGGTTTTCGAAGCTTGAAAACACAACCACTTAGCACTCTTACAAGTAAGTGATTTTGATGATTTTCTTTGATAATTTTTGTACTTTTGGGACCCTTATGGCATGAGCTAGCTATTGAGGGGACTATTTTGCAAAAAGGTTGTGAGTTTAGGGATTTTCCATAAAATTTTTTATGTTGTTTGCTGAAATTTTATGGAAGAAAATGAATCTTGGTTGTTAAATAAACAACTTTTGTGAAGTGGTGTTCATGGAAAACACATAAAATGGACCTAGTTGTAAAGGTTGTAAATTGTGTAGTAAATGCATGAAACAATTGAAATTTTGGACTGTCATAGGAGTGAAAAGAATTCAGTTAGGCTTGACTAATAAGGAAATTTGATAAAAATCGATTTCCGAGCTTAGGGGTAAAATCATCATTTTATGAAAGTATAGGTGCAAAATGGTCGTTTTGCCAAAATGTGAAACGTAGAATGTTTAAATTAATATGGTGATTAAATTAGTGAATTTTTATTATTATAGATTAAGAAATATGAAATCCGTACCTAGACCGAGGAAAGGCCAAGCAAGCGGACTAAATCAGATAGTCGCTCACATTTTGTATACCGATGTAAGTTGTATGTAAATAATGCAACTTTTTTGATATTATGCATGAGATTATTGAGTTGGCATAAAAGTGATTAAATGTGATTATAGGTAATGCATGATGAGGTTTAATGTGAGAAACTCTCAGTTGAAATGTAGGAATAGATCGGATATTCATGCCATGACACTAAGGTCATACGAGAGCTAGTGTAAGACCATGCCTGGGACATGGCATCAGCCTCATTATGTGTCAGTGTAAGACCATGTCTAGGACATGGCATTGGCACTGATATGTGCGAGCAAGTGTAATACCATGCCTGGGACATGGCATCAGCATTGATACGAGTGCTAGTGTAAGACCATGTCTAGGACATGGTATCAGCCTCGACATGTGAGCTAGTGTAGGACCATGTTTGGGACATTGCATCGGCTTTAATAGGTGTCAGTGTAAAACCATGTCTGAGACATGGCATCGACACGGATAGAGGAGAGCCAATGTAAGACCATGTTTGGGACATGGCATTGGCCTCGATATATGAGAGTCAATGTAAGACCATGTCTGAGACATGGCATCGACTTAACATGTGAGCCAGTGTAAGACCATGTCTGGGACATGGCATCGGCATAATACCCTATGTTTGAGGCTTATTGAATGTCCTTTTGTATTCTAAATGGTTTAACTGGAAATTTAAAGTTTGTGTCAAGAATGAGAAATATTGATGATATTGTGAGTGGTACAGGTACCAACATGAAATGTATGAGATGTGAGCTCGAACTTATATTGTATGATTAGTAAGAGATGAAAATGAGTAAGTTATGCTTGTGCAATTTTTATATCATGTGCAAATTGTGATGTGTTGTGAGTATGTTTAAGCATGGTAAATTGTTGTTATTTATTTACTTGCAACTTACTAAGCTTTATGCTTACTCCCTCTTCTTTCCATTTTTTATAGTGCCGCCTAATTAGCTTGTGGATCAAGGAACCTTAGAGGCTTTGTTCACACTATCAACTAAAGCATTCAGTATAGTTAGTTTTTAGTATTTTATGTAATGGCATGTATAGGGACTCAGTCTGTTATTAAGTGTCAATTTATTTTAGGCCAAGTGTGTCGGCTTGATTTTGGAATATTCCATTTTGTATAAGGCCATGGATATTGGCTAATATTGTTATTAATACATTTATAAATGATGATGTTTTCAAGAATGGGCAAATGATATGGATGAATGAGTAAATGGTTGAGTCACTTTAGTATGTGATGAGAATGTATGAGTATTGTAAAGTATTTGAGATGATAATGACTAGGTTGTGGTCATTTAGAGGTGCATTTATGGCATAAGATGTGTGGTTTGTGTTTGATCTTGTTTTTGGGTGGCAAAGGGCTTGATAGATAGCCTTATATTTGTCCACATAGGTAGACATACAGGTGTGTGTCTAGGCTGTGTGTGACACACGGTTTGCCCCATGGGCGGGTTGTTAGGGTGTGTTTTCTGCACCTTAAGTTGACAAAAATTAAATGCCCAGTAGTAACCACACAAGCTGAGACACGGCTGTGTGTCTCAACCATGGCATAGACACGGCCTAGCACACAGGCATGTGCCTTAGCCGTGTGACCTTAAATTGTTGCTGACATCAAAAACAAAATACTAAGGTCTTCACACACGGGCCGCGACACGGGCGTGTCATGGCCATGTGAGGGACACGGGCTGAGCATACGTACGTGTGCCTTAGCTTTGTGAACCCAATTTGTTCATAGGGTACTAGTCAAGGAGTTACATGGGTGGAAGACACCGGCATGTCATGGTCGTGTGAGGGACACGGGCGATGAGCACGGGCTTGTGTCAACCCGTGTGAAAACCCGTGTAGGTTCGATGTGAAAAAATAAATCTGCACAGACGAGGGGCACGGGCGTGATGCAACACCCCTTACCCATATTCGACATCGGATGGGGTACGAGGTGTCACCTTACTAAATCCCATGCAACCATTCAATTTTAACTCGTTGAATTGTGTCTCAATTTAAAACTTTTTCTAACAATGTCCTATGGACCGTCATATAGGCCTATGAGGCCAAAATCATGATTTACAAACAATCCGAGACCATTTTGAATACTTAGGAAACTTTCAAGAAAATTCACTAAAAATAGGGCACACGTCCGTGTGGAAGGACAACACACCCGTGTGACCTCTAGACATGGCCGTGCTAATGGCCCATGTGACTTACATGGCCTAAGCACCTAGGGACACGCCCGTGCCCTTCGTCCGTAAAAATTTATTTTCTAACTTCACACCTACAGGGGTTTTTATACGGCCTGGCACACGCCCGTGTGCTCAGACTGTGACCCTCACATGGCCAAGACATGGATGTGCCGTAGCCCATGTGCAAAAACCTTGACATTCTGTTTCTGACGTTAGTAGACATACGGCTGTGGCACACATACACACGACTGTGTCTCTCACACGGTTGAGACACACGATTATCTCTCACGTTCGTATGGAATACTGAGGGGCATTTAATTTATCAACCTAAGGTGCAGGGGACACACGGCCTAATCACACACCCATGGGCGGACCGTGTGTCACACACAGCCTAGACACATGCCCTTGTGTCTACCTATGTGGACAAAAATAGGCTATTTACCAAGCCTCTTTGCCACCTTGAAACAAGACCAAATGCATAATCAAACATACCAAGACTTACATAATCAATAGCCATAAGTTAGCATCCCAACATATTCATATATATATATACCAATCCAACCAAGCATACATATTTTTACTTTTAGTACACACATTCATGAATAACATCAACTTTTCCATATATTAACCTTCAATATTAGCCCTCACTCATGGCATTACACAAAAAGAATCAATTTCTAATATAAGCCAACACATTTGGCCCAAAGTAACATGACACTTGACAAAAGAATAGAGTCCTATACATGCCATATTCTCAAAATGTTAAATCTAACTATACCGAGAGCTTGGGATGATAGTGTGAACGGAGCCTCCGACAAACTTTGATCCACGAGCTAGCTAGGTGGCACTATAAGAAAATGGAAAGGAGAGGGGTAAACATAAAGCTTAGTAAGTCTTAAGTAAATGAATAGCAACAATTTACCAAGTCATGAAAAACTTTCATTTGTATCACAAATCATGCATGTTACAAGGAATAGTTACAACATAACTTACTCAATTCCATCCTTTACTGATCATACAACATGCTAGTGAGCTCACATTTCAAGCATTACACTTAAGCACCTACACCACTGACAATGATCATTACAATATCTGACAACTAAGCATAAATTCTGAGTTTTCCTGTTGAACTATTTAGAATATGAAAAGATATCCAATAAGCCTCCCATATGGGGTCTCGAGCCGATGCCATGTCCCAGACATGGTCTTACACTAGCTCACATATCAAGTCGATGCCATGTCCCAGTCAGGTCTTACACTAACTTTCAATGTATCGAGGCCAATGCCATGTCCTAGATAGGTCTTACACTAACACGCAACAAGCTGAAGCCATGTCCCAGATAGTTCTTACACTAGCTTGTATATCTCGAGGTTGATGCATGTCCCAGACATGTCTTACACTAGCTCTTGTCTCAAAGCCGATGCATGTCCTAGACATGTCTTACACTGGCTATCTTAATGTGGCCAATGCATGTCCCAAACATGTATTACACTAGCACACATATTACCTGATGTCATGGCATGAATATCCAATTCTATTCCAACTGTTCTACTGGGCTCTATTACACATGTTCTCATCATTTCATAAGTAAACACCATCATTCAACAATTTATGCTCAAATAATACTCTCATAAGCATCTTATAGATATAATTTATCAATTTATGCCAATACAAAATGATTTCATGCATAAAAGTTCAAAATCTTGATCTATAACAATAAAAATTCACTAATTTAATTGCCAATTTAATCCAAACAAATCAAGAATCATAATTTGGCAAAATGACCATTTTGCCCCTAAACTTTAACAAAATGACCATTTTACCCTTAAACTCAAAAATTGATTTTTATCGAATTTCCTTATTAATTGAGCCTAACCAAACTCTTTTTACTCTTATGGCTGCCCCAAATTTTCATTATTTCATACAAATATCAATAACTTATTAAACTTTACAAAATGGTCCATTTTAGGTGTTTCTCCTAAACACCCTTTCACAAAAGTTATTTATTTAACAACAATGATTCATTTTCTTCTATAAAAATCCAGCGAAAAACTTAATCACTCTAATGGTAAAATCTTAAACTTTCTACCATTTTGCAAAATAATCCTCTTATGATGTAGCCCATGCTACAAGGGTCCCAAAGGTACAAAAATCACTAAGAAAAATCACCAAAATCACTTACTTATGAGGGTGATGAGTTGCTGAAATTTTCAAGCTTCTAACACCCCATTCTTGCTAAAAATTTTAGTGGTATGGATGAGGAAATGAAGAATATGGAAGCTAGGCTAGTAGGCTAATATTAAAATACCAAATATGTTATCTAATTCAATAAAAATTTTGACATTTCTTACTTATTGTCTACCTTGGCCGGCCATGCTCAAACAATGGGCTTATTTGCCCTTTAAAGCCCCCACATTTTAGTTCTTTAGTTAATTTACTAAATTTGCTAATAATTTGCAACTTTTACCTTTTATGTGATTTATTCTTTTTTCACGATTAAGCTTTCAATCGCGTAAATTAATTCACTAAAATTTCCATTCACCTTTATAGAAATATTGTAACACCTAAAATAATGCTAAAATAATTTTTCTCAAACCTCGAGAAATGATTTTGAAATCACTATTCTGACTAAGCCCAATATTAGCGTGTTAGAATTTTCCCCCTTAGGGATTTTCATCCTTGAAAATCTTACCATTGAAGAGGTTCGGGTACTGATCTCTCATCGTCTCCTCTGGTTCCCATGTGGCTTCCTCAACTTCATGTCAGTGCCATAATACCTTCACTAACGCTATACTCTTGTTTCTCAATTGCTTGACCTCTCGAGCCAGAACCTTAACTGGCTTTTCACCATAGGTCATATTTGGATGAATCTCAACCTCGGCTGGTACAATCGCGTGTAAAGGGTCAGAGCGGTATCGGCGTAACATAGATACGTGAAACACATCATGAATTTTCTCTAGCTCCTGAGGCAATGCTAATCAGTACGCTATTAGTCCAATTCTCTCTGTTACCTCATAGGTGCAATAAACCGTGGACTCAACTTGCCTTTCTTACCAAACCGAAGGACTTTCTTCCATGGGGAAACTTTCAAAAACACTTTGTCCCCTACCTGAAACTCGATCTCTTTTCATTTCAAATCTGTGTAGGATTTCTGTCTAACCGAGATGGCTTTCAAGCATTCTCGAATCACCCTAACCTTCTCTTCAGTCTCTTTGACCAAGTTAACCCCGTGTATCTGATTTTCTTTAAGTTCTGACCAATACAAGGGCATCCGGCACTTGCGTCCATATAAAGCCTCATAAGGCACCATTCTCAGGCTCGACTGATGACTATTGTTGTAGGCGAACTCGATAAGCGATAAGTATTTTTCCTAATTGCCTTGAAATTCGAGGACACAACATCTCAACATGTCCTCGAGAATTTGAATCACCCTCTCTGACTGGCCGTCAGTCTGCAGATGGAAATCCGTGCTAAAATTTAACTTTGTCCCTAACGTATCTTGCAACTTTTTCCAAAATCAAGATGTAAATCTCAAATCTCTGTCCGAAATTATCGATAAGGGCACTCCGTGCAACCTCACTATCTCAGAGATGTATAGCTCAGCTAGCTTCTCAAGTGAATAATTCATGCGAACTGGTATGAAATGAGCCATCTTTGTTAGTCTATCCACGATGACCCATGCTGCATCTTTCTTCTTTGGCGATAAAGGTAGCCCTGACACGAAGTCTATGGTAGCTCGGTCCCATTTCCACTCGAGAACCATTATCAGCTGAAGTAAACCCGAAGGTCCTTAGTGTTCGACTTTTACTTGCTGACAAACTAGGCACTTAGAGACGAACTCTGATATGTCTCTTTTTATTCCCGTCCACCAATACATTTTCTTCAGGTCATTATACATCTTCACATTGCCTGGGTGAATAGATAGGCGACTAATATGTGCCTCTCGCAAGATACTCCGAATAATCTCAGCATCTTTAGGTACACAGATTCTGTCTCGGTACATCAAGCAATCGTTAACACCAACTCTGAAATCTGATTCATTACTCGTCTCACACTGAGTCAATCTAGCTTATAAATCCTTCTCATTTTTCTGAGTTTCGACAATCTCTTGTAAAAACACCTATCTAGCTCTCATTTCAGCTAAGATCGATCCATCATCACTAATAGGCAACTGAGCATGCATAGACTTTAAGGCAAACAATGACTTCCAGCTCAACGCATCGGTAACTATATTCTCCTTTCTAGGGTGGTAATCGATTACTAACTCGTAGTCCTTTAGCAACTCTAGCCATCTTCGTTGGCATAGATTCAACTCTCTTTGCGTCATCAGATACTTTAAACTTTTGTGGCCCATGAAAACTCAACATCTCTCACCATACAAATAGTGTCTCCAAATCTTCAATACGAATACGATGGTAGCCAATTCTAAATCGTGGGTCGGGTAATTTTTCTCGTGTGGCCTTACCTACCTTGAGGCATAGGCCATTGCCTTGCCTTCTTGCATGAGCACACACCCTAATCCATTTAAGAAAGCATCACTATACACCATGAACGTTTTTCCCGATTCCGGTTACACTAACACTGGGGCTTCAGTCAACAAGGCCTTTAACTTCTCAAAACTCTACTGACACTTTTCCGTCCACTTAAACTTAACATCTTTTTGAAGTAGCCTCGTCATCAGAATAGCGATCATTTAAAACCCTTTAACAAATCATCGGTAGTAGCCCGCTAGGCCCAGAAAACTCCTTATCTCTGTTACGTTCCTCGGTAGTTTTCACTCAACAATTGTTGATATCTTGCTCGGATCGACTCTAATTCCATCTCCCGACACAATGTATCCCAAGAATCTAACCTCTTGTAGCCAAAATTCACTCTTGCTAAACTTGGCATACAATTGTCTATCTCTCAAAGTCTGCAAGAAAATCTTCAAATGCTCTACATGTTTACCCTC
The DNA here is from genome assembly GCA_020496765.1 of Gossypium stocksii. Taxonomy (NCBI): domain Eukaryota; kingdom Viridiplantae; phylum Streptophyta; class Magnoliopsida; order Malvales; family Malvaceae; genus Gossypium; species Gossypium stocksii. The sequence goes on from CM035623.1 coordinate 43,113,453, forward strand.
GTCACAAGAATAGACGAGTATATCATCAATGAAGATGACGACGAACTTATCCAAGTAAGGTCGAAAAATGCGGTTCATCAAATCCATGAATAACGCAGGAGCATTTGTCAAGCCAAAGGGCATGACAAGGAACTCATAGTGGTCGTACCTCATTTGAAAGGCAGTTTTTGGCACATCTTGTTCCTTGATCCTCAACTGGTAATACCTCGACCTCAAATCTATTTTAGAAAACATGGTTGCTCCCTTTAGTTGATCAAATAAATCATCGATCCTCAGTAAAGGATACTTTTTCTTCACTGTAACCTTATTGAGCTGATGGTAGCCTATGCACAACCTCATCAAACCATCCATTTTCTTAACAAATAAAATCGGCGCTCCCCACGGAAACTTGGTCTCGTAAAACACTTATCCGTCAACTTTTCCAACTAGGTTTTCAATTCCTTAAGTTCCGTTAGAGCCATTCTATAAGGAGAGATCGAGATAGGTGTTGTGCCTGGGACCAACTCGATACCAAACTCTACTTCCCTTTCTAGAGGTAATCTAGGCAACTCTTTTGAAAATACATCCGGGTACTCGAATACCACTGGTACTGAAACAATTTTCACTTCTGACACTTGGGTATTCAGCACAAAGGCAAGATACGACTCATACCCTTTTCTCAAGTATCTCTGAGCTGTCACAGAAGATATCACTATAGGTAGACCATCCGATTTACCAGATTCAATTCAGAGAACATCCCCGTTTTCACATTTCTGCTCAATAAATTTCTTTCCACAATTTACTACTACACCATGGGCAGTCAACCAATCCATACCAAGTATTATGTCAAACTCATCATACAATAATAATATCAAGTTAGCTGGAAAGTAATGACCTCTAACTGACAATAGGCAGTCCCTACATTCTTGGTCAACTAGCACATGTTTGCCCAATGGGTTTGACACCTTTACTACAAACTCGGTTGACTCGACTTGCACATTCCTACTAGGGACTAGTTTCATAGACATATATGAGTGGGTAGACCCCAGGTCAATCAAGGTAATAATAGGTATATTGTAGATAGAAAAGTTCCCCATAATCACATCAAGGTATGAAGCCTCTTCACGGGCACGGATAGCAAAGATCCTCCCAGGTGCTCTGCCCTTGGACCTCACAACAACATCTCTAGGGCACCTCGACTACTAGTCCCACTGCTTAGGTTCTTCTGTGGTCTACCCCTCGTAGGAGCACTACTCGCTCTCACCTCTTGTCTTTTATTTCCCTCATCCCTCTTAGGACAGTCTCAGATGAAATGATCAAGTGAGCCGCACTGGAAACAACCTCTTTCATTTCCTCGATACTCGCTGAAGTGTTGTCTACCACACTGCTAGCACTTAGGTCTATCCGGTCGAGCGCTACCAACACTTGCAACAGAGGTAGTCTGAGTTTTGGGCATCACATGTTGCTTGCTCTTGTTCTTACCCGGGAATCCCACTAAAGCATTGGATCGAGTAGTAAACTCTCTCGATTTCTTGGATGAAGATTGATGCAATTTCCCCATCTGTCTTTTCCTCGAGTCCTTGGGCTCTATATCCGCTTTCCTCTTTTCCTTGGCCTACTTTTCGGCCTTACACACTCTCTCGATGAGCACAACAAACTTTCAGATCTCTAGAATACCCACCAACAAACGGATGTCCTCATTTAAACCATCTTCAAATCGCTTACAGATGGTGGCTTTGGAAGACACACACTTCCTACCGTACTTGCAGAACCTTACAAACTCATGCTCATACTCGGTAACTGTCATTCGACCTTGCTTTAATTCAAGGAACTCTTCTCCTCTGGTCGATGAACCTCTAGCTAATTTACTTTTTGCAAAACTCCTCCTGGAAGAACTCCTAAGTCACACACTCTCTCTCGGTACTACTGACACGAGAGTATTCCACCATTGGTAGGCTGAGTCTCGTAGGAGTGATACTACACACTTCATGCACTCCTCCTGTATGCACGACAGCTCATCAAATAATTGGATGGTATTCTCCAACCAAAATTCAGCTCTCTCCGGGTCATCATCTTTATTAGCCTGGAATTCCTCAGCCCCGCATTTTTTAATCTGGTCAACTGTGGGTCTTTCTCTCCTACTCAAATCTGCTCATTGAGTAACTATTAGGGCATGCTGATAAATTGGAGGAGGTAGGGGAGGTGGAGTGGTCAGGTTCGCACGAACATACTTCGTGTACCAAGCATCCATCATTTGGAGGTAGGCCTCTTTATCCCCTCCACCCTAACTCATCGTCACGGGCTCGGTTTCAACTGGAGCGATCGCTTCAGTGGGAGCCGGCGCATTACTTTTCACATCATCTGCCATAGGCTGATTGGGATCAATTACTATATGAAAGACACAATTTATAATCGTCAGGAGTCGTCACACTATCATCAAATAATATTGGCATGTATAGCTAGACTCGTACACATTCTTGGTTAGTCCTAGAATAGATTAAACTTGGTTCTGATACCACTAAATGTAACACCCCTTCTACATATCCGATGTCGGGATAGGGTACAAGGTGTCACCTTACTAAATCCTATGCAACCATTCAATTTTAACTCATTGAATTGCATCTAAATTTAAAAATTTGTCTAATAATGTCCTACGGACCTTTATATGGGCCTATGAGGCCTAAATCATGATTTACAAATGATCTAGGACCATTTTGGCTGCTTAGGAAACTTTTTCTAACAATGCCCGTGTAGAAGGGCAACATGCCCATGTGACCTTTAGACATGGTCGTGCTAATAGCCCGTCTGACTCACACGGCCTAAGCACCTAGGGATACGCCTGTGCCCTTTATCCGTGCGAATCTATTTTTTAACTTCGCACCTATAGGGGTTTTACATGGCCTGGCACATGCTCGTGTGCTTAGACCGTGTCCCTCACACGGCCAAGACATGCTGGTGTCCCAGCCCATGTGCAAAAACCTTAACATTTTGTTTATGACGTTAGTAGACACATGGCTGTGGCACATGACCATGTCTTGACCGTGTCTCTCACACAATTGAGACACACAGTGTGTCTCATGCTTATGTGGAATACTGAGGGGCATTTAATTTATCAACCTAAGGTAAAAGGGACACACAGCCTAGTCACACACTCGTGGGCGAACCGTGTGTCACACACGACCTAGACACATGCCCGTGTGTCTACCCATGTGGACAAAAATAGGCTATTTACCAAACCTCTTTACCACCCTGAAACAAGACCAAATGCATAATCAAACATACCAAGACTTACATACTCAATCAATAGCCATAAGTTGGCATCCCAACATATTCATATATATATACCAATCCAACCAAGCATCCATATTTTTACTTCTACTACACACATTCATGAATAACATCAACTTTTCCATATATTAACCTTCAATATTAGCCAACACTCATGGCATTACACAAAAAGAATCAATTTTTAATACAAGCCAATACATTTGGCTTAAAGTAACATGACACTTGACAAAAGAATAGAGTCCTATACATGCCATATTCTCAAAATGTTAAATCTAACTATACCGAGAGCTTAGGATGATAGTGTGAACGGAGCCTCCAGCAAACTTTGATCCATGAGCTAGCTAGGCGACACTATAAGAAAATGGAAAAGAGAGGGGTAAGCATAAAGCTTAGTAAGTCGTAAGTAAATGAATAGCAACAATTTACCAAGCCATGAAAAACTCTCATTTGTATCATAAATCATGCATGTTACAAGGAATAGTTACAACATAACTTACTCGATTCCATTCTTTACTGATCATGCAACATGCTAGTGAGCTCACATTTCAAGCATTACACTTAAGCACCTGCACCACTTACAGTGATCATCACAATATCTCACAAATAAGCATAAATTCTAAGTTTTCCCGTTGAACTATTTAGAATATGAAAGGATATTCAATAAGCCTCCCATGTGGGGTCTCGAGCTGATGCCATGTCCCAGACATGGTCTTGCACTAGCTCACTTATCAAGTTGATGCCATGTCCCAAACAGGTTTTACACTGACTTTCAATGTATCAAGGCCAATGATGTGTCCCAGACAAGTCTTACACTGACATGCAACAAGCTGAAGCCATGTCCCAAACAGGTCTTACACTACCTTGTATATCTCGAGGCTAATACATGTCCCAAACATGTCATACACTAGCTCTCGTCTCAAAGCCAATGCATGTCTCAGACATGTCTTACACTAGCTCTCGTCTCAAAGCCGATGCAGGTCCCAGACATGTCTTACACTGGCTGTTGTAATGTGGCCGATGCATGTCCTAGGCATTTCTTGCACTAGCACACATATTACCCAATGTCATGGCATGAATATCCAATTCTATTCTAACTGTTCGACGGGGCTCTATTACATATGTTCTCATCATTTCATAAATAAACACCATCATTCAACAATTCATGCTCAAATAATACTCTCATAAGCATCTCATAGATACAATTTATCAATTTATGCCAATATAATGATTTCATGCATAAAAGTTAGAAATGTTGTATTATTTACCTACAACTTACCTCGGTATGCAAAATGAAGATGACCTTTCAGTTTAATCAATTTGCTTGGCTTTCCCCTGGTCTAAGTTCGAATTTGGTAAATCTTGATCTATGACAATAAAAAATCACTAATTTAATCGTCAATTTAATCCAAACAAATCAAGAATCATAATTTGACAAAATGACCATTTTGCCCCTAGATTTTAGCAACATGACCATTTTACCCTTAAGCTCGAAAATTGATTTTTATTGAATTTCCTTATTAACCGAGCCTAACCAAACTCTTTTTACTCTTATGGCTGCCCTAAATTTCCATTATTTCATACAAATATCAATAACTTATCAAACTTTATAAAATAGTCCATTTCAGGTGTTTCTCCTAAACACCCTTTCACAAAAGTTGTTTATTTAACAACAATGATTCATTTTCTTCCATAAAAATCCAGCAAACAACTTAATTACTCTAATGGTAGAATCTTAAACTTTCTACCATTCTGCAAAATAGTCCCCTTATTATGTAGCCCATGCTACAAGGGTCCCAAAAGTACAAAAATCACTAAGAAAAATCACCAAAATCACTTACTTATGAGGGTGATGAGTTGCTGAAATTTTTAAGCTTCTAAAACCCCATTCTTGCTAAAAATTTTGGTGGTATGGATGATGAAATGAAGAAGATGGAAGCTAGGCTAGTAGGTTAATATTAAAATACCAAATATCTTACCTAATTCAATAAGAATTTTAACATTTCTTAATTGTCTACCTTGGTCGGCCATGCTCAAACAATGGGCTTATTTGCCCTTTAAAACCCTCACATTTTAGTTCTCTAGTTAATTTACTTAATTTACTAATAACTTCTTGCTTTTACCTTTTATGCGATTTAGTCTATTTTTCGCGATTAAACCTTCAATCGCGTAAATTAATTCACCAAAATTTCCATGCACCTTTATAAAAATATTGTAACACCAAAAATAATGCTAAAATAATTTTTCTCAAACCTCGGGAAGTGATTTCAAAATTACTATTCCGACTAAGCCCAATTTTGGGTTGTTACATAGGAAGTCATTGTTCGCCTTGAATACTCAGTTGTTTGTAACCAATGATGGTTCAATTCTAGCCAAGATGAGAGCTAGACCGATGTTTGTTCAAGAAATTTGTGAAGCTCAAAAAGGTGACAAAGATTTGCAAGCCAAGTTGACTCAACTTGAGATGAGTAATGAATCAGACTTCGGAGTTAGTACCGACGGTTGTTTGATGTACCGAGACAGAAACTGTGTACTTAAAGATGATGATATCATTCAAAAGATTTTGCATGAGGTGCATAGTGGTTGCTTGTCTATCCATCCAGGTAGTGCCCCTTACCCGTATCCAACTCCGGGACAGGGTACGAGGCGTTACCTTACTAAACCACATGCAAACGCTCATTTCCAATTCATAAAAGTTCGTTCCAAATTAAAACTTTTCAAACATTGTCTTATTGTCCTTAATATGGACATACAAGGCCCAAAACATAGTTTGAAGACAATCCGGGATCGTTTCGAGTACTTAGGAAAATTCAACAAAAATTACTAAAAATAGGGCACACGCCCGTGTGGCCTCTTGACATGGCCGTGTTGAAGGCCAGTATGGTGCACACAGCCTAAGCATTTAGAAACATGCCCGTGCCCCTCGTCTGTGTGGATTATTTTCTAACATCGAACCTATAGGGGTTTTCACATGGCCTGGCACGTGCCCATGTGCTTAGCCCATATCCCTTACAAGGCCATGACATGCCTGTGTTACAGCCCGTGTACAAAAACCTAGGTATTCTGTTTCTGACGTCAGCAATGCTTAAGGGTCACACAGTCGTGGTACACACCCATGTGCTAGGTCGTGTCCTCCACACAGTTGAGACATACGGCCGTGTCTCAGCCCGTGTGGTAAACTGCTGGGCATTTAATTTTTCCAACCTAAGGTGTAGGGGACACACGGCCTAACCACACACCCGTAGGGTGGACCGTGTGTCACACACGGCCTAGACACATGCCCGTGTGTCTACCCGTGTGGGAAAAAATAAGGCTATCTACCAAGCCTTTTGCCACCCTAAAACAATATCAATCATTTACCAATTCACAATTAGCCAACCAAGGGCCAACATTAGGCATTCACATACATTCACATACTGAATCCAATCAAGTGTTTATACTACTATCCTAATACTCTTGTTCATCCATAATACTTGCACATTTATGAAAACATCAACATTGGCATTTAAAAACCATTAGCAAATATTAGCCAATATCTTTGGCTTTATACAAAATGAGGTATTTCAAAACTCAAGCCAACACACTTGGCCCAAATTAAATCACACTTAACAAGACTAGTTCCTATACATGCCATTTCTCAAAATACACGAAACTAACTATACAGAATGCTTTAATTGATAGTGTGAACGAAGTCTCCAACGTCCAATGATCTACGAGCTAGTTAGGCGACACTATAAGAAAATGGAAAGGAGAGAGAGTAAGCACAAAGCTTAGTAAGTTTCAAGTAAATAAAAGACAATAATTTACCATGCTATGACATGCTTTCAATACATCACAATTTGTGCATGATACAAAAAATGACCACAAGCATAACTTACTCGTTTTCATCCTTTACTAATCATACAACATACAATTGAGCTCACATTTCATACATTTCATTTAGGTACCTGCACCACTCACAAGGTCATCATAATATCTCTCGATCTTAATACTAACTTTAAATTTTTCGTTGAACCATTTAGAATACGAAAGGATATTCAATGGGCCTCCAACATAGGGTATCAACCCGATGCCATGTCCCAGACATGGTCTTACACTAGCTCACATGTTAACTCGATGTCATGTCCTAGACATGGTCTTACACTGACTCTCAATGTATTGAGTCCGATGCCATGTCCCAGACATGGTCTTACACTGGCTCTCCTCTATTCGTTCCGATACCATGTCCTAGACATGGTCTTACACTGAGATATGCGATGTCCCAAACATGGTCTTACACTAGCACTCGTATCCACACCGATGCCATGTCCCAGACATGGTCTTACACTGGCTAGCACATATCCGTGCCGATGCCATGTCCCAGACATGGTCTTACACTAGCTCTCGTATCTACCCTAGTATCTTGGCATGAATATCCAGTCTATTCCTATGGTTCAATTGGGTTCTATCACATATAGTCTCATCATTTCATTACTCAAAATCATGATTGATCAATTCATACTAAATAAATGTTCTCATGAATAACTCATATTCACATGTATTCATTTCATGCAAATTTGATAATCTCATGCATAATAATAGACAAGTTGTATTATTTACTTACAACTTACCTCGGTATACAAAAAATGAACGATTTTCGATTTAATCTATTTGCGTAGCCTTCCCCCAGTCTAGGTCTGGATTTCGTACTTCTTGATCTAAAATAACAAAATTTCACTATTTTAATCACTATATTAATCTAGACAATTCAAAATTCATAACTTGGCAAAATGACCATTTTGCCCCTAGACTTTAGCAAAATGACCATTTTAGCCCTAGGCTCGAAAATTGATTTTTATCGAATTTCCTTACTAACCAAGCATAACTGAATCTTTTTCACTCTTATGGCAGTCTACAATTTCCACTATTTCATGCATTTACTACACAATTTACCAACTTTCACAACTAGGTCCAACCTAAGTGTTTTCATGCAAACTCTTCTACAAAAGTTGTTTATTTAACAACTATGATTCATTTTCTTCCATAAAAATTCAGCCAAAAACACAAACACTTTCATGGTGAATCTCTAAACTTTCTATCATTTTGCAAAATAGTCCCCTTATTAGGTAGCCCATGCTACAAGGGTTTCAAAAATACAAATTTTTTCAAGAAAGACTATCAAAATCACTTATTTGTAGGGATGATGAGCGTATGAAATTTTAAAGCTTGAAAACCCTTAAGTTTGCTGAATATTTCGGTGGAAGAAGAAGATAGAAAAAAATGATAGCCTTTTGTTTTATTTAATTATAAAACTAGTCAAAATAGCTACCAAATTCTCCACCTAATTTTGACTTTCCCATTCTTTTGTCTCTCCATGGCTGGCCACCTCTAAAATAGGGGTCTATTTGCTCTTTAAAGACCCCCAATTTTAGTTTTATATCTACTTAACACAATTTACTAGTAAATTCCCCAAATTTTTCATGCACTCTTGTAAAAATGCTATAACACATAAAATAATATTAGAAATAATTCTCTAGCCTCGGGTTAGTGATTTTGAAATCACTATTCTAGCTAAGCCCAAATTCAGGCTGTTATAGTAAAAATGTATAACGACTTGAAGAAATTGTATTGGTGGCTGGGAATGAAAAGAGACATCTCAGAGATTGTCTCTAAGTGTTTAATTTGTCAACAATTGAAAGTCGAACACCAAGTTCCTTCGAGTTTACTTCAGTTGGTGATGGTTCCCGAGTGGAAATGGGACCGTGTTACCATGGATTTTGTATCGGGGTTACCTTGACACCAAGGAAGAAAGATGCGGTATGGGTTGTTGTGGATAGACTAACAAAGTCGGCTCATTTTATACCAGTTCGTAAGGACTACTCACTTGAGAAACTAGTCGATTTGTATATCTCTGAGGTTGTGAGACTTCACAGAGTACCTTTATTGATTATTTGGATAAAGATCCGAGATTTACATTACGATTTTGGAAGAAGTTGCAAGAAGCTTTGGGGACAAAACTGAAATTTAGTACGGCTTTCCACCCGCAGACTGATGGTCGTTGGAAATAGTAATTCAGATTTTTGAAGACATGTTGCGATGTTGTGTTCTTGAGTTTCAAGGCAGTTGGGAGAAGTACTTAACGCTGGTCAAATTCGCCTACAACAATAGTTATCAATCAAGTCTGAAAATGGCACCTTATGAGGCTTTGTATGGGCGCAAGTTCCGAGTGCTCGTGCATTGGTCAGAACTTAGAAAGAATCAGATACATGGGGTCGGTTTAGTCAAGGAGACTAAAGAAAAAGTCAAAGTGATTCGTGACTGCTTAAAGGCCGCCTTGGATAGACAGAAATCTTATGCGGATTTGAAACGAAAAGAGATTGAGTTTCAAGTCATTGATAGAGTGTTTCTGAAGGTATCTTCATGGAAGAAAATCCTCAGATTCGGTAGGAAGGCAAATTAAGTCCACGATTTATTGGACCTTTTGAGGTAACCGAGAAAATTAGACCAGTAGCATATCAATTGGCCTTACCGTCCGAGTTGGAAAAGATTCACAATGTCTTCCATGTGTCTATGTTGCGCCGTTACCATTCCGACCCTTCACATGTGATTACACCAGCAGAGGTTGAGATTCAACTAGATATGACCTATGGTGAAGAGCCTATTAAGATTTTGGCTCGGGAGGTCAAGAAATTGAGGAACAAAAGCATAGCACTTGTAAAAGTATTATAACATAGACATGGAGTCGATGAAGCCACCTGAGAACCCGAGGATACTATGAGAGACCAATACATGAACTTGTTTGCTGGTAAGATTTTCGGGGACGAAAATCCCTAAGGGGAGAATTGTAACAGCCTGAATTTGGGCTTAGTCGGAATAGTGGTTTCTGAATTAGTAATCAGAGGTCAGGGTGCATGAAATTTTTGATCAATTAATTTTAGCGATTTTAAGCTGAATTGCGAAAAATGACTAAATCGCATAAAGGGAAAAAGTTTTATTTTACTAGCTAATTGTGTTAAATAGCTAGAGAAGAAAAATTTAAGGGTCTTTAATAAGCAAATAGACCCACTCTAATAGGGTGGCCAGCCATGAGACAAGGGAAATTAAAGAAAACAAAAATTGGTCAATGTTAGGTGAGATATTTAACAATTAAATAATGCACCTAAGACAAGCTATCATATTTTTCATTCTCTTCTTCATATCCACCAAAAACCTCAGCAAAAATGAGGGTTTTAGAAGCTTGAAAACACAGCCACTTAGCACTCTTACAAGTAAGTGATTTTGATGATTTTCTTTGATAATTTTTGTACTTTCAGGACCCTTGTTGCATGAGTTAGCTATTAAGGGACTATTTTGCAAAATGGTTGAGAGTTTAGGGATTTTCCATGAAAGTGTTTATGTTGTTTGCTGAAATTTGATGGAAGAAAATGAATCTTGGTTGTTAAATAAACAACTTTTGTGAAGTGGTGTTCATGGAAAACACCTAAAATGGACCTAATTGTAAAGGTTGTACATTGTGTAGTAAATGCATGAAATAATTGAAATTGTGGACTTCCATAAGAGTGAAAAGAAGTTGGTTAGGCTTGGCTAATAAGGAAATTTGAAGACAAAATATTTTTGAGTCTAGGGGTAAAATCGTCATTTTATGAAAGTCTAGGGGCAAAGTGGTCATTTTGCCAAAATGTGAAACGTAGAATGTTTATATTAATATGGTGATTAGATTAGTGAATTTTTATTATTATAGATTAAGAAATACGAAATACGGACCTAGACTGGGGAAAGGCCAAACAAGCGGACTAAATCAGATAGTCGCTAACATTTTGTATACCGAGGTAAGTTGTACGTAAGTAATGCAACATTTTCGATATTATGCATGAGATTATTGACTTGGCATAAATTTGATTAAATGTGATTATGAGTAATGTATGATGAGGTTTAATGTGATAAACTCTCGGTTGAACCGTAGGAATAGATCGGATATTCATGCTATGACACTAGGGTCATACGAGAGCAAGTGTAAGACCATGTCTGGGACATGGCATCGGCCTCTTTATGTGTCAATGTAAGACTATGTCTGGGACATGGCATCAGCACTGTTATGTGTGAGCTAGTGTAAAACCATGTCTGGGACATGGCATCAGTGTTGATACGAGTTTTAGTGTAAGACCATGTCTGGGACATGGCATCAGCTTTAATAGGTGTCAGTGTAAGACCATGTCTAGGACATGGCATCTGCTCGGATAGAAGAGAGCCAGTGTAAGACCATGTCTGGGACATGACGTCGGCCTTGATATATGAGTGTCAGTGTAAGACCATGTCTAAAACATGGCATCGACTTAACATGTGAGCCAATGTAAGACCATGTCTAAGACATGGCATTAGCATAATACCCTATATTTGAGGCTTATTAAATGTCCTTTCGTATTCTAAATGGTTCAACTGGAAATTTAAAGTTTGTGTCAAGAATGAGAAATATTGATAATATTGTGAGTGGTACAGGTACCAATATGAAATGTATGAGATGTGCTCGAACTTATATTGTATGATTGGTAAGAGATGAAAATGAGTAAGTTGTGCTTGTTGCCATTTTTATATCATGTGCAAATTGTGATGTGTTGTGAGTATGTTTAAACATGGTAAATTCTTGTTATTTATTTACTTGCAACTTACAAAGCTCGTGGATCAAGGAACATTAGAGGCTTCGTTCACACTATCAACTAAAGAATTTGGTATAGTTAGTTTTTAGTATTTTAAGTAATGGCATGTATAGGGACTTAGTTTGTTGTTAAGTGTCAATTTATTTTGGGCCAAGTGTGTTGGCTTGATTTTGGAATACTCCATTTTGTATAAGGCCATGGATATTGGCTAATATTATTATTGATATATTTATAAATGATGATGTTTTCAAGAATGGACAAATGATATGGATGAATGAGTAAATGATTGAGTCACTTTAGTATGTGATGAGAATGCATGAGTATTGTAAAGTATTTGAGATGAGAATGAATAGGTTATGGTCATTTAGAGGTGTATTTATGGCATAAGATGTGTGGTTTGTGTTTGATCTTGTTTTAGGGTGGCAAAGGGCTTGGTAGATAGCCGTATATTTGTCCACATGGGTAGACACACGAGTGTGTGTCTAAGCCGTGTGTGACACACGATCTACCCCATGGGCGTGTGGTTGGGCCATGTGTTCCCTACACCTTAAGTTGGCAAAAATTAAATGCCCAGTAGTAACCACACAGGCTGATACACGGTCATATGTCTCAACCATGGCATAGACACAGCCTAGCACACAGGCGTGTACCATAATTGTGTGACCTTAAATTGTTGCTGACGTCAAAAACAAAATACTAGGGTCTTCACACACGGCAGCGACACGGGCGTGTCATGGCCGTGTAAGAGACACGGGCTGAGCACACAGGCATGTGCCTTAGCCGTGTGGACCGAATTGGTTCATAGGGTACACGTTAAGGAGTTACATGAGTGGAAGACACCAGCGTGTCATGGTTGTGTGAGGGACACAGGCCATTAAGATGGGCATGTGTCAAGTCATGTGAAAACCGCAATAGGTTCGATGTTAGAAAATAAATTCACACGGATGAGTGGCACGGGCGTGTCCCCATATTTTTAGGCCGTCTGAGCTATATGGATCTTCAACACGGCCATGTTCTGAGGTCACAGGGGCGTGTGCCCTATTTTTAGTGGCTTTTCTTGAAAACTTTCTAAGCACTCAGATTAGTCCCGAATTTGTTTTCTAAACATGTTTTGGGCCTCGTAGGTCCACATTAAGGGCTATCAGACAAAGTTTGAAACGTTTTAAAATTGAATGAAGTTTTATGAACCGGAAATGTATGTTTTCATGTGCCTTAGTTGGGTAACGGCTCGTACCTTGCCCCCACGTCGGCTACAGATATGGGGTGTTACACCCTCAATTTAGTCCAACATAGGGGAGTACGATACTTACGACCATACAGAGCCTCATAAGGTGCCATCTGAATACTAGACTAGAAGCTGTTATTGTAGATGAACTCCGTTAGCGGCAAATACTCCTCCCGACTACCTCGAAAATCGATCACACAACTCCGTAACATATCCTCCAGTATCTGAATCACCTTCTCAGATTGACCATCGGTCTAAGGATGAAACACAGTACTGAAGTCCAACCTTGAACCCAGAGCTTTGTGCAACTTCTTCTAGAACCAAGAAGTGAAGCGAGGATCTCTATCAGAAATAATCGAGATGAACCCCATGAAGTCTTACTATCTCAAAGTTATACAGCCTAGCCAGTTTCTGTAGAGAAAAGTCCGTCTAAACTGGAATGAAGTGAAAAGTCCTTCTTAATGTGTGTCAAGGGCAGCACACTAACGAAATCTGTCGTTACTCGTTCCCATTTCCATAAAGGAATCTTAACCGACTGTAGCAAACTCGAAGGTAACTAATGCTCAGCCTTAACCTGCTGACACGTCAGGCAACAAGCGATGAAATCCATAATCTCCCGCTTTAACCTTGATCACCAATATAACTCACGAAGATCACAATACATCTTATTTCCACTGGAATGCATAGCGTAAGGGCTACAATGTGCCTCCTTCAGAATAGACTGTCTCAAATTTGTATCATTCGGTACACATATCTGACCTCAGAAACACAACACCATTTTTATTCAACCCAAAATCCATAGTGCTACCACTCTCGAACTGATGGAACCGTAAACCAAGAGAATTATCTCCCAACTCCTTATCTCGAATCTGATCAATCCAAGTCAACTTGACTTGCAACTCAGCCAACAAACTCTCATAATCAAATAGACTAAGGTGAGAGCAAGCATGGCCCCCAAATTAGACATCGCTCTTCGACTCAGTGCATCGGTCACCTCATTGGCCTTACCAAGATAGTACTCAATCGTGAGTCATAGTCTTTAAGCAGCTCAATCCATCTACGCTACCTGAGATTTAACTCCTTCTGAGTAAGGAGATACCTGAGGCTCTTGTGATCACTGTAACACCCCAAACTTGGCCTAGAAGTTAGGCCCGAATCGGCGTGTCACATTGAAGTGTTTTTGTGAAAAACCTTGTTTTACATTGAAAACCTTTCTTAAAGAAATTTGAGTAAAATTCCAATTTAAAGTTGTTTTTCAAACGGCTTGTGTTTAAAAATCAATCAGTCTTTCTATAAGTTAAAAATTATTTTTTTTAACTTTTTAGGAAAAATATTTTTAAGTGCGGAAGCTTAATTTTGAATAAATCCATTGTTTCAAAATAAGACGTGAGATAACTTAGAGGAAATAAAGTAAAGTGTTCAATGTAACAGATAGCAGAGGTAAAGTCTTATTATAATCTGAAATCAAAATCCTTAGGAACTATAAAGAAAACAAATTAAATAAAGCGTCTTGCTAGCTGGCCACCTCCGAGTCCCTCCGTCCATTGAACCGCCTACTAAGGGTTTCCTGAGAAAATAAAAGAGGGAGTGAGTTCCGAAACTCAGTGTGTACAACCCTCAGCAATCATTAACATGAAAGCAATCAATTGGGCCTAAGCCCTAATCACAGTATCATCATAATATATCACATATGCAATGCAGTAAAAACCCTCCCCAATAATCCATTTGCTACACAACATTTCCCAACCAACCTTATACACCTATAGGGATTTCTAAATCAACCCACCCATCCGCTACACAGCAATGGTAGCCCAGTTACGGTACTACCTAATGTTGCAGCAAAGCTGCTATTCACATATTGGGCTTTAAAAGCCAACAGTGGATCCACGGTCGTCAAGCAACCATGCAATCCTCAAATTCTTCCTCCCATAATCCCCACCCATATGCAACCTAAACAGAATATCATATGAATGCTACAATCATACATATAATATAAATCCTACATTTAACACATAGGGATATTTTAGTCATTTTTGCTATTAGGGCATTTCGGTCATTTTTTAAGTTTTATGGATTCAGTAGCTACCTGGCCCGTTAACAAGTCCCCGTTGGCCAAAATGAACAAGCACTATGCACCAGGTAGAATTCTAAAGAAAAGGAGGTGGGTCATTGTGACTACTTAAGTACCAAGCTCTTCCTAGATCCAATCCTAGACATGCATATACCCATTACCATACTTCAACCTTATGGCTTGTCCACGGTTGCATTTGTGTTTTTAAGTTTTATGAATGTTTGGCAGTTAACAGATACTAAGCCCAAACCCATATACAAAGCCCATTCTCAATCATATGGCCCATTAGGCCCAAATCATAATCGTATGACCCATTAAGCCCAAATCTCAATTAAGTGGCCCATTAAGCCCAAATCCAATTCAAATAATGTAATATGCATGACTAACCCAACCAAATCAATAAATTTCACAAAACTTAGCCTTAGGGCCCACTGGGCCCATTTAGCCACTTTTGGCTTTTTGGCATTGCCGATATCGTGTGTGTAGTGTTTGTACACACCTGATTGACGACCCGCACTATACTATCCTCAGCCTTGACCTACAATCAAAACCACTTTCGAATCAATTCCAAACCCTACTATAACTTTATCAAATCCCGAAGCCTTACAGTAGCCTTACTGTGTACCTTCGGCTTTTCTAGCCTTTCCCTTAGCAATTAATCCCGAATATTCTTAGATCTGCATCAACACACATACTCTATCAACATCAGATGACTCGTCTTCCACACGAGTCACCCTTATAGGCTACACATATATTCGGCCACCCCTTTAAAAAATCGAAATTGAGAATGAGACACTTACCAAAACTCACATTGAATCTTGTGGCCTAAATATCCACTGAATATGCAATCGACTCCTAACCCTCTTGATTGAGGGTAGCAAAATAGATTGTAATGGAGAACAAGAGAAATCGGTAAAGGGTATGGTTCTTCGGCTTTTAAGAGAGAAAAGAATAATGGGACCACTAGGGGTTTCGGCAAAATAATGGATGGCTTAATTGGCAAGGGAAAGATTTGGCTATGGATGAAACAAAAGGGAGAGGAAGAATTCGGCAAGAAAAAGAAGAAAGAAGAAAAGAAGAAAGAAAAAAAAATACAAATTAGCTCTTTAGGAAAAGATGAGAAATTTGGCATTAGCCTAAGATTCCAAATTCGGTACATATTTATAGCCCATAGCGTCAATTCCCAATTCAGCTCCATCACTTCCCCCTTCTCATCTCCTCGTTTTTCTCCCTGATAACTCCTTAATCTTTTTCCTAAATTTTCTCTTTTGATTACCTCTCTGAGAGTCCCGCTTCACGCCACTACCAATCTTCTAGAAGCCTAAAATTAAACTCCAAAATAAATTTAATATTTTCCCTTTTAAACTTGGACCCAAACTCTACTATGGGCCTTCTAACACCCAAATAATATTTGCCTAAGACTACTAAGTACATATTCACATAAAAAACCACACAAAAAGAAGTTTGAGATTTTTGGGGCATTACAATCAGTGTACATGACACACCTCTTACCATACAAATAGTGCCTCCAAACTTTTAGCGGAAAGACCACAGCAGCCAACTCGAGGTCATGTATCAGATAGTTTCCCTCATGTGTCTTAAGCTGACGTGACGCATAAGCCATGACCTTACCATCTTGCATCCTAACACAACCCAATCCCACATACGACCCGTCACTATATACCACAAATTGCTTGCCGGATTTAGGCTATATCAGAATAGGAGCCTGAGTTAGAACAGACTTAAGCTTCTCAAAGCTCGATTACGGCGCATCAATCTAGACAAATGGAACACCCTTACATAGAAGTTTAGTTAAGGGTGCTGCAATCAATGAGAAACCCTCAACGAAACGTCGATAATAACCCACTAGACCTAGAAACCTGTGGATTTCAGACACATTCTTAGACTGTTTCCAATCCAACACAACCTCAATCTTTTTAAGATCGACTTGGATCCCTTCAGCAGAAACGACGTGCCCTAGAAAGGTCACTTTACGTAGCCAGAACTCACACTTGCTGAATTTAGCATAGAGTTATTTTTCACGCAATGTCTGAAGTACTACTCTGAGATGCTCGTCATGATCATCCTCGATCTTAGAGTATACCAAAATATCATCGATAAAGACCATGAAGAATTGATCTAGATAGGGTTAAAACACTCAGTTCATCAAATCTAAAAAGCCGACATTGCATTTGTCAAACCAAAAGGCATCACTAGAAACTCATAATGTCCATAATGAGTCTTAAATGCAGTCTTATGCACATCAATTTCTTTAACTCTCAACTGGTGATATCCAAATCGAAGGTCAATTTTAGAGAATACAGAAGCTCCTTAGAACTGGTCAAATAGGTCGTCGATCCTCGAAAGTGGATATGTATTCTTCATTGTTAGCTTATTCAATAGCTGGTAGTCAATATACATCCTTATGGTCTCATCCTTCTTCTTTACAAATAGAACAGGTGCTCCCCATGGAGACACACTAGGAGGAATGAAACCACAGTCCAACAACTCTTGAAGTTGAGCATTAAGTTCTATAAGCTCCTTTGATGCCACACGGTAGGGAGCGCTGGACATCGGAGCTATACTAGGAAGAAGCTCTATTTTAAACTTCACCTCACAATTTGGAGGTAGTCTTGTTAGCTTCTCAAGAAAGACGTCTGAAAAATGCCTCATAGTTTGGATATCCTTAATAGCAGAGTCTCCAAAAGCAGAAACACTGATTTAGGCCAATTACGCATCACACGCCTTTCAAACTAGTTTTTCAGCCACAAGCGTGGATATCACATTAGATAGATAATCCCGGCACTCCCAGATCACAACCAACTTATCATCCTCCTCAATTCTTAGAACAACCCTCTTAGTCACACAATCCAGACTAACTCGGTGCTTAACAAGCGAATCTATTCCCAGTATCAGATCGAACTCCCTAAGCGAAAGCTCCATTAAGTTTGCTAGAAATACTGCCCCTTGAACCACTAAACGAACGTCTCTATATAGCTTACTAACCCACATAGATTGCCTTAACAGACTTAGTACAGTAACCTCACTCAAAGTGCTCTCAATTAAAATCCTCAAGTTTTCAGATACAATGCTAACTATATAGGAATGAGTAGAACCTATGTCTATCAAAGCAGTGTATGGTACATTAAAAATAAAGAATGTACCGGTGGTGATGTCAATAGCATCTCTATCCTCTCGACAACGAGTAGCATAGACCAAAGTAGGCTGCCTCACCTCTGCCTGACCAGCACCTCTGCCCGATGCTCTTTTCCCTCGGCCGATACCATTACCACCCCTAGCCTGACCATGACCCCTAGGTGGCTGATGAACTACTCTTGGAGGCTGCGTAATACCTGACCCCGGAGCTTGCACCTGATCAACCCTCGGTGGACACTCTTGAATACGGTGCTCTAATGACCCATACCTCGAACAAGCCCCAGTCCTCCTCCAGCACTCGCCTGGATGGCGTCTACTACAATCTCCACAAGGCAACATCCCAGTAGAAGCAACAGGGGCTTCCACTCTAATTGGCCCATCAGACTTAGCCTTTTTCTTAGGCCTCTGTACAAAACTTGAGGGCTTTGAATCCCTCTTTTTCTTACCTCTCTCATGGTCCTTATTTTGGCGCTTAGCGTGCTTGACATCCTCAGCGATCTTCGCCTTCTCAACCAAAAATGCAAACTCACGCTCCCTTTGCGGAGCACCCAAAACCCTCAGATTATCTCTTAGCCCATCCTTAAAATGAACATACCTCTCCTATTTAAATGCCACTATACCTCGAGCATAACAACTAAGTCTCAGGAATTCGGCCTCATACTCGGCCACAGAATGATCACCTTGCGTGAGATTCATGAATTCACGCCTACAAGCATCCACATAGCTTGCTCCCATGTATTTCCCTAGAAGCTAGGACTTAAAGAATTCCCAGTTTAGACAATCCGGTTGAGTGCCTTCTTTAACCATTAACCATCACTGGTATGCTTCATCACGAAGCAAAGAGACTGCACCCTTTAGTTTCTACTCGGGGGTACATTCCAAATCATCCATAATCCTCTCGATGGCCTCCAACCAGTACTCGGCCACATTAGGGAGGACCCCAATGACACCCCTAAAAAACTTAGTTCCATTAGATCGGAGTGGTTCAATTACCGACCCTCAGCCCCAGATCTAGAATTGCGCCCAGTGACCCTCTTTAATATCCTCAGCATGGCTTGGGGTAATGCGTTATCCCCAGCCGTAAGATTTTGAGACCCGCTCTCACCAGCAGGCAAAACCGGTGTCTCACTCATATCTTGATTCAGCATACTACCCTGAGAAGAAGACTTAGCTCGAGCCCCCTTATGGCCTCTACCTCAGCCTCTAGTACCACGTCTACGAATACCACAAGCGCTCATCTTAAATTCTAAATTTTATCTACATTAAAATTTTATACATTAGTTTCAGTATTTATTAACAGATGTTTTATACACAAAGTATCAGAAAATCAGAAATGTTTTTGGAAGGTTTTAGTCTCTATTCATTTCACAACAGTTTCAGAGGGAACTAACTATAGTGTTTCAGAAATAATTGTCTATAATTTATCAAAACAGTTTATCTAAGTACAAAAAATATACAGTATCGATGCCAAAGACTCGGTGAACTACATACCCAATTAGAATATTTTTAAACCATTTGAAAAACAATTCTTTAAGATCAAACTTTTGGAACCCAAAATTCACAGCCGAGTTTTACAACCTGGCTCTGATACCACCAAACGTAATACTCCAAAACTCGGCCTAGACGTTATGGTCAAATCTGGTAATGTTACAAGGAATGGGTTTGAAAATGAAGTTGCCAAGTTAAAGCCAAACCGGTTAAGCTAACACTTATTTGCTAATATGCATTTTAAAATGCTTATTCAATTAGCCGACTAGCCTCTAAACCTATCTCGTTGCGGAAGCTTGTGAAAAATCATGGTTTTTAAGTAAAAATAGTTCAATCTATAAAAACCCTTTGTTTTAGAAAACCATGTTTTAGTAAAACCATCGCAATAATAATAATAAAGTCAAACCAGAACCCAAAACCAAAGTCAAATAGTTTAAAGAGTCTAAAAAGTCCCAGAAAACATAAACTCTCAAAATAAAATGCAAAAACCATAAGTAAATCATAAAATAAAGTAACATAGTTCATGGTGAGTGGTCACCATCAAGTCCCCCGCTGCACCGATCCACCTAAGTCTATGGATTACCTATACAAATCAAATAGGAAGGAGTAAGTTTATGCAAACTCAGTGTGTAACCCCACAGAATTAAGCATGAACATATAAATTATATCAGATATCAGACAGATACAGATTCAGGTCTAAACCTCTCTCAGATACAGATATAGAATCGGGCTTAAACCTATTTCAGATACAATCATAGATGTGCAAATCAGAAATCCTACCCCCATCCTCTACACACCATCTCCGACCATCCCTACACACCATGTGGGGTTTAAAACACCAACCCAGCCCTTCACACAAAAAATGTACCGATGGGGCACATAGCAGATATAATGTAGCCTTGTTGCCAGAATATAGGCGATAATCGCCTTTCAGAACACTTCCTCTATATAAATATCATCCCAACCCTAATGACAGATGTAGTGAATGCAGAATCAAACATACAGATTAAACATGCATACATGCTTAAATACAGATATATAGTGCAAGTACATATATGTATCAGATAAGTTAGACACACATGACAATAACATGCTCAGAACATAATATCAGTCACTCAGATCATACAAATTTGGGTCTAGTTAGCCTTTATCGACCCTACAATAGGCTCACAGTCATTTGGGATGACCCGTGGAACAATTTAGATAAATGGGCCCACACACTCGTGTGGCTTGCCCGTATAGGCCCACACGCCTATGTGGCCCACACGCCCAAACTAGCTTTGCTCGTATGGATCACACGGCCTAGCCTAGAAACCCATATGCCCGTGTGGGCCCACATGCCCGTGTGGCCCACGCGGCCAATTTGGTCTAGCCCGTGTGGCTCACACAACCACACTCAGCCATCGCATGACCGTGTCTTACACATGGCCTATCACACAGGTGCTCACACACTCGTGTGACATCGAGAGAATGGCTTTTGGCTTTTGTCGAAACCTCGCTTTTTAAGTTTCTAGGTAAACACATGTTACTGTTTCACAGCAAAAATACTCCCAAGCACTCTAAGACCTAAAAATTGACATTCTAAGGCCTAAATTCAGAGATATTCACGAAACTAAACAAAATTACTACCTAGTCAAAACCTTACACCAATAACCAATGTACGTAGAAACTTGCCGATTTCGAACGAATATCCTCAAACACTTAAATTACCGTAGAAACCTCAGCCAATTCTTGCTCTTCACCTTAAACGAGAGTAACAGAAATGAACCCCCTCATTAAAAACTTAGCCAAAATAACATTAGATTCTAATAATACGCAACATACTGAACGAGCAAAAATAAATGCTGCATGAAAGGAGATGGATTGAAAAAGAAATCGAAAAGAACAATGGAAGGAAAAAATAGACTTCGGCAGGGAAGAAGAGAAACTGACGTAAAAAATTTTCTAGATGATAGAGAAGAAATTTTTTTAAAGCAAAAGAAAATAAAATCCCCGTCCAATATTTTGATAACTCCTCACTAATCACATGCTAACCACCCACTACTTAGAATTCTAATAAAATCAAAACTCTCTACAAAGTCAAGCAAAAAGTAATACCCATGCTTGCGCATGGACTCGAACATAGGACCTTCATCCAACACATAGACTCCATTACCACTTGAACCAGCAAGCTCATTCTGATGTGGTTTTATAAATAATTAAACTTAAGCCCACTGAACAAGGATAAGGCTTTAATCAGAAAAATACCAAAATTTACACAAGGTACGGCTTGAACTTGGGACCTCTCATACACACCCAGAACATATAACCATCGAAGCAAACATATATTTGTGTCAAATTTCACAAAAGCTTAAATAAAAAAAATTTGGGAAGTTACAAAGTGTCTTTGCATATGTATTTGTGGTCATTTTGTTTATGCCTTATAAAAGTATATAAAATTATGGTGAAATGGATTGTGTCTGGAATGGTTAAATTTGTACGTTTTGATATATGTTTAGAATATGAACTTGTAGCATGGAAATTGAATTAATACAGTCAAAATTGTGGTGCCAAATGATGGTGAATTGGTTAGGCACTTTGGTTGAATGTTTTGGTATGTTTTAGGCTTGTTTATATTTGTCTTGGAAGCATGTTTCTGGCTGATTTGGTTTTGGCTTCATACCTAAGGTACTGGTGTTGTTTTACCTTATTTTAGAAGCTTTTTTAGGAGCACATAGCCTAGGACATAGGTCGTCACACGGTCGCGTGCCACACACGATTACACCGCACGGCCGTGTGTGATTTTGATTTTAAGTGCAAGACTTTCCACACGGCTGTGTGAACCTATTTTGAATGCTCATACGGTTTGCGACACGGCCATGTGACTTTATTTTGATTTGCACACGGACGGGTACACGGGCTGAAACATGACTGTGTAACCCATATTTCAAATTGTTCATGGTTTGGTAACACAACCATGTTTCTATGCTACACGGTCTAGGCTCTGTCACATAACTGTGTTACCCCTGTTTCTAAAATTTTCAAGTTTTTCCATATTTTTCTAGTTTGATTCAAATTGCTTCCTGATTGTCCCCAAAATATTTTTAAGGCCCCGTAAATTTCATTCAAGGTCCACAAATGTAAATATACTATGAATTATATGTAGTTTGAATATTTGGTATTTAAATTAATATTTGAAAGGTTTTATGTTATCATTTGTTTCGTTATGTGCCGTAATACTCTGAAACCCTAATTCGATAATGGAGACAGGTTAGGGGTGATATAGAGAGAGTCTATAGATATATTTAATTAATTTTTATGAGTTAAATATAGTATAATGGTGAAACGTGATTAATAGATTTTATTAATTGATCAGTTAATCAAGGTACAAGGAAATAAGGTATCAAGACATCATTTTCAAAAACCGAACTCATAAATATGACTTTTGAATATTGACAGAGTTGTTGTATAAGTGGATTGGAGTTTGGTCCAGAAGTTGTAATGATTAGATAGTTAATTAAGGAAAAACGACTAAATCATAAAATTTGTAAAAGTTAGTAAATATTAATTTTATTAGCTATATGGTTTAAGTGGTAAATGTTTAGGGTGTAGTATGGCAATTATGCCATACTTTATAATAGTGAGACGATTTTAGTTTGATGTTATTATAATTATATGTTAAATTATATGATTAATTAATAATAGTAAAAGTTAAAACATGAAATACGTGGTCATCATCTTTCCCATTTCTATTTTCTCTTGATTGAATGCTTAACTTAAGAGGAGAATCCATTTTTTGTTGATGGAAGTTTTCGGCCCTTGCATGTCAACGTATTTAAGATTCATTTTTCAAAATTTTTATGTTTTTGAAATTGTTGCAATCAGGTCTATCTAACCCTTATTCCATTTTCAAAACCTTTAAAGTTTTAAAATATTTCCATTGATGTAAATTGAATCTTTTTATGTTTAATGGTATGTTTGTGAGCTTAGTTGTGAATAGGGACTAACTTGTTAAATAAATTTTGTTAGTTTTGTATAAGGACTAAATTGTAATAATGTTAAATTTTTCATGAAATTTTTAGAAGGCTGTAAAGTGATGAATTTGTAATTGGATTGAAAATAAAAGCTTGAATTTTAAAGATATAATAGTTTCAATTTTGGGGACTAAATTGAATAAAATACAAAATTTTAGGAAATTTGTGCAAAATGAATAAAAGATATTATATTAATGAATTTAGAAGGTTTAAAGTGATAAAAGCTGATTATGTGAAATGAATTATTATATAGATCAATGATTGAATCGTATAGAGGAAAATTAAGGAAAAAGAAAAAATGCAAAACGGTCTGTACGAATAAATTTGATTACTGGTTGTATTAAGAACGTTCATAGTGCAATGAAATGTATTTATATATGTTGCTTGTTTTTGAATTATGTTTATATATGGTGTTAATACTATGAGTTGGAATGGAAATGTTATAAACAAATACTAAGGTAAGTAAGGATTAAATTGAGAAATGTTAAATACTAGTGAATGTGATTTATATGGATTTCTGAAGAAATGTAACGTGTTTATAGAATGTGCACTGGTAACATGGAAGTGTCCCTGATTTAAAAGTGCTATGAATCTTGTTTAAGTGCCCATTTGAACTTAATAAACGATTAGGATACGATTGGCATGCCAATAGTGTTAGAATGCATGCTTGTACGAGTTGCACTTTGGTGCCTCTATTTAAACAATCATGCCTCTTTTTGCACTTCGGTGCCCTTGATAGCACTACAATGCTCCCTAGTGTGGTGTAGTTACTTGATTATCCAAATTATTTTTCTATAGTTCATTGGGCTAATGTTAAAAGAAAGCATATTTATTGATTTCATGAATTGCTTGGAAATGATATGTTGGTACAATTATTGAAATGTTAATCGATGAAATTGAATGAATGATGAGTATATGTTTAAAAGTTGTTTGGAAATTATATCAAAGTTATTGGAAATTTTTTAGTTATATTTATGAAATGCTCATTTTGCAAATGTGATGTCACACCCCAAATTTGGCAAGCCCGATTAGAAGATGTGCATATGTGAAGTTATCTGTTTGGCATAGTGTAGTCTGCCCATTCGAAGTCCTTTGGTGAATAAGAGTTGGCATAAAGTATCTGTTGTGTAAGTAATTAAAGATTTTATCTCAGGTTATTCTACTATTTAAGAAAAACGTGTGACAAGCAAAGAGTAAGCCTAGTGTGAGTTACCGCCAAAAGTATAGCACACCTAATTTGCTTGAGCACTGTGCTAATTGGGTTTTGTAATGTGTTCTAGTTAGGAGTCAACTAGATTGATTGGTCAAATAATATTTGTATAGGATTCTTATTCATATTTCTCTCGGATTTTGTAGGTCATTTATTAGGACAAATTCTGGATACAATAAATAGTTGTCAAGTTCCACTAAGGGGAATTGGATATATATATATATAGAGAGAGAGAGAGGGGTCAATCTAGAAGGTTTTTCTTCCTTATATTACTCTCTGGCTTTTCATCTCAACTTATATGTTTTCCTCTCCTTTATTAAACTAGAAGTTAAGGTTTTTGAATTAATCAATGGATGTTTTACCCCTTGGTAGGCCTGATAGCTCTGCATGTTAAGTTTTTGAAAGAATAATGATATTAAGAAGCATATGAACAATAAGTTGTGAACAAGAAGCCTTGCATGGGGGTTGTCTATAATTGAGATGTTAACATTTGTCTGTAAATGAGTTTTAATAGTGGATCCATGTTCTTTAAGTAGTTTTTGCTACTAGTTCGAGAAGGATGCTGTAACAACCTATTTTTTAGTGGTGTTGGAAATAGTGGTTTCGGGACCACAATTCCAACGTGTAAGTCTGTAAATATTAATTACTTAATATTTACAAAGTCATTAGTGTCATATTAAAATATGATTTAGAAACTTTGACGTTTGGTTAGTTAATTAAAGAAAAAGAATTAAATTGTGAAAGTTAAAAAAAGTTTCTTGCTATTGGTTTTTTCTTAGTTAAATGGCCTAAATAGTTAAATTTGGAGCATTTATGTTGCAATTAGACCATAACTAATTAATATGGACGGTTGGTGGAAGAAATGAATTAAAATTTGGTGTTTTATAATAATATTATTAATTAATCATAAGTTAAAATAATAAAATAAAAGCAAAGTGGCATCCATCATCTTCTTTCTTTCATTTTCCTAGCCAAACACTATTGTTAGGAGAAGGAAGCTTCGATTTTACTATTTTCCTTGCATATAAGTGTATTTGATATTCGTTTTGCATGAATTTTACGTTTTTGAGATTGTTGTAATGAAAGCTAGCTAGTTTAGGGACTATTTTGTGAAACTGTCAAAGTTTTGAAAACTTTCCATTGATGTTATTAAAGTTTTCTTGATGTTAATGCTTTGGTTTGAAGCTAGATTATGAGTTTGAATTAGTTTCTAATAGTGATTTTTTATTAGTTTTCGTGTTTAGAGAATTGAAAATGAATTAAATTAAACATGGTTTTCTTGGAAAATTTCAGCATGTAAGGATTGTTTTGGGGTGTTAATGAATTCCACACATGGGTAATGGATTAATTGTGAAAATAATCTTATTTCTGTCTTAGGGACTAAATTGATTAAAGTGTAAAAGTTTAGGGCCATTGTGAAAAGAATTGTAAATAGGAAGAAATATGTATTAAATTGAATATTATATGAAGTTGAAGCTAATAAATTGAAATAAACTACTTATAGATCAAGAACAAGTAGATAATAGTGGAAATGGGAAAATTGTTGATTAGTCCTTGAATTTTGCTATCTCTGTAGTTTAGACCTGGTAAGTTCATATGGTATAAATTAGAAAAATTTGTAATATTATATTGACTTTTGAATTATGATTTGTTGAATATTTGTATATATATAATGCAATAATCATAAAGTTAATTCAAGATGAGAAATGTAATTGATTTGTAAGATATTATTGTGGTTACATGTATCGAGCCCGGATGAACATAGGATAGGAAACAATTGGCATGCCAATAGGTTATACTGGGCGCGGTACGAGATTGACTTGTGGTAAGATGATGATTATTGACTTGTTACTATCCACTGAATATACCGGAGTCCAGCATTATTGCGAACTATCGTGTTATATTTATAGTGATTTTGGCGTGTTACTGGGGGCGGATGTAAAGCCTATGGGCTTGGCACTTGGTGCCCAGGCTTGTTTCTAGAGGGATGTTAGCCTACGAGGTGGGTACTTCGTGCCCAGGCGCGTTCTCGGTTGGTTTAGCTTATTGGAGCTTTCTGGCGTGTCTTGGGTGGATAGCTGCATATCTATATCTGTTTATATCGTTCATCAGGTAGTTTTTCAATGGTTAAATGATGTCTTATTGGATTATACAAATGTTTTCATGATTTTTTGATATTATATTGTGATCTGGTATCGGATGATCTTGAACGATTGAAGAGATTGTGCAACTCGTATATATGTAAAACTCACCTATTGAATGGTTGTGGTTGACAGGAATAATATTTATTAACATTATTACTATACAACTTGCTATGTTTATTCGGTAAGTTTTAACGTTTCAACCTGTGAACTTACTAAGCTCTATTGAAGCTTACTTGTGTCATTTTTTTTATTTCCTTATAGATATCGTTTTGTGGAATTGGGCAATTGAATCAACTTGAAGATCATATTATCTTGCTACCTTTCGGTAGATTATGAAATTGTTTAGTTTGGGAATATGTGGCATGTAAAGGAAGTAATTTTTATATATATAGGTAGTTACTTTAAGTGATATGTTTTATGTTAGTGTGATAGTTGCATACTTATGGTTATGTACATCCTTGTTTCATCTTGTAAATGTCTATATGTATGTGCATTTGGCTATTTGGTTGGCGCTTCATGAATATAGTTAAAACAATATAGAATTAAATGTGAAAGGTATGGATGAATTGGTATGTTTGGCATGTGTAAAAGGTAGGAACTTGTAGTCTTTGAATGTGAATTGATTGCTGCATGAAATGTGGTGCCAATGAGGGCATATTGGTTAGGCACTTAGGTTGGATATTTTAGTATAATTTAAGCTTGTTTGAATGTGTTTTGAAGGCATGTAATTATTGATTTTGATTTCACTTGGCATCTAAGAAATGGGTATTGTTTTATGTTGTTTTAGAAGCTATTTTAGGTGCACATAGCTTGGGACATGAGTTGTCACAAGATCATGTGCAAGACACAGTCATAGCACACGACCGTGTGGACTATTTAATTTTGGTGTAGATTTTTCCAACACGGTCACAGGTTGTTACATGGCCTGAAAACACAACTGTGTGACCTTATTTTGAATTAGACACGCACATGGTTTGTGACATGGTCAAGTGGCCCTATTTCAATTTGCATACGGCAAGGCACATGGTTTACAACACAAACATGTGACCCTATTTTCGAAATGCACTTGGATTAGTCACATGGCCATGTTCCTGAGCCACACGACCTGGGCTCTGTCACACGGCTTGGCCACACGATCGTGTGACCCCTGTTTTCAACTTTTTTGCATGTTTTTATGTTTTGTTGTAAATTAGTTCCTGATTGTTTCCAAACTATTTTTAAGGGCCTATAAGCTTGATATATGTCTTGTATTTGTATATATGCTATCACACATTTATTTTCAAAATAGTACAGATATACATGCTAGTGGTACCACATTAATACATACATCATAGTATAATATCATAAAACAAGGGTCTAAATAATGCTTACCGACCCAACAACAGGTCACAGTCTACTTGGGCAACCCTGCAACCTTACAGTACATTTCAAAAAAATGGGCTCACATGCCCATGTGGCCTGCCCGTGTGGCCCACACGGTGCAAATTAGCCTTGGTCGTGTGGATCACATGGCTTGGCCCAGAATCTCACACGGCCGTGTGGTTCACCTGGTAGGCCCACACACCCGTGTGGTTCACCTGTGTGGGTGCCCAATTGGCTGAGCCCGTGTCTCGTACACGGCTGTGTCGTGCACCCGTGTCACGCACGCATGGCTTCGTTTGTCCATGTATCACCACACGGCCTACCACATGGGCAATCCATAAGCCCGTGTGGTGTCAACAGATTGCTTTTCTGCTTTTGTCGAATCTCGTTTTCTGTGCAATTAGAGTACACACCTAGTATCAAATCGAAGCTAGAATGACCCCAAGCACTCTAGAACCTAGAATCGATAGTTTCGAGTCCAAAATCAATCACTTAAACATTATTCGATTGAAAACTTAACAAGATATTTTGACCTAAAATTTTTAAATCTCTTACCTAGAACAACTCTGGTAATTCGCACCTCCACGGCACCAGCCGAAATCCCACAGAAGCTTAGCAGTCTCCTAACCAAAATAATGGAAACCCTTTACATAACGAATGATCAAAAAGTTAACGATTCTATCACTAAAACTTATCGAAAGCGCAACCCTAAAGAAGAAAGAAAAACTATCGAAAAGAAGAAAACTGGAGAGGAAAGAGAATAGTGAAA
Organism: Gossypium stocksii; assembly: GCA_020496765.1. Classification (NCBI taxonomy): domain Eukaryota; kingdom Viridiplantae; phylum Streptophyta; class Magnoliopsida; order Malvales; family Malvaceae; genus Gossypium; species Gossypium stocksii. Next base: position 43,142,788 of record CM035623.1, read on the forward strand.
TTTCGGCAACAAAAAAAAAGGGGTTCAAGAAATGGAGAAATAAGCAAAAACAGAGAGGAAAAGGACAGAGATAGCCGAATTTACAAAATGAAGAAACTATGCTGAATAGAATTTACTAACTCCCCTATCTTTCCCTTTAATTCTCTCTACATGACTCCCCACTACTCAGTTTCCTACTCAAATTCAATCTCTTGTCAAACTGTGTAGCAAAAATAATACTCTTTTGCCTACGCAGGGATTCCAACACAAGACCTTCCACAGATTAACTCTCTACTTATCCACCAGACCAGCAGACCCATTCTAACATTAGCTTACACACAAATACTTATAAGCCTATTAACTAAGGGTAAGGCTTTATTCAATAAAAACTCAAAATTTAGCCCAAGTCTTGACTTGAACTTAGGGCCTCCCCAACATCACCCAGAGTACATAACCACTAAAGCAGAAAAATATTTGTATCAAATTAATGTAGAAACACATTCAGATGTTTTTGGTGCCACAAATTCACAAAAATCAAAATTCAAAAAATTTGGGGCGTTACAACTCTACCCCCTTAAAAGAAAATTTCGGCCTCGAAATTTTACCTGGTCAGAAGAGATGAGGATACTACTGTCACATCGCATCCTCTGGCTCCCAAGTAGCCTCCTCAGTGCTATGATTCCGTCGCAGCACCTTCACTAAGGGAATAGATTTCCTTTCATAGAACCTTAACGTCACGATCCAAGATCTGAACCGGTCCTCCTCGAATGTTAGACCTAGTCTAATCTCAATCTCCACCATAGGCATAATCTGCGTGGGATCAAAGTGGTAACATCTTAACATCGAGACATGGAACACATCATGTATACGATCTAACTCTAGAGGTAGCTCCAACTGATATGCGACTAGTCCTATTCGCTTCAGAATTTGGTACGGCCCAATAAATCGAGGTCTCAGGTTGCTCTTACGACTGAACCTCAGAACCATTTTCCATGGCGAGACCTTAAGGAAAAATAGGTCCCCCATAGAATACTCGATGTCCTTCCTCTTTAAATTAGCATAGGATTTCTGTCTATCAAAAGTCGCTTTCAGTCGCTCTTGAATCAGATGAACTTTGTCCTAAGTCTCAGAAACCAACTCCGGACCTAGAATATGTCGCTCACCCAACTTAGTCAAACACAAGGGAGTGTGACACTTACGGCCATATAGTGCCTCATAAGATGCCATCTATATACTAGCCTGGTAGCTGTTCTTATAAGCAAACTCTGCTAATGGCAAGTACTCCTCCCAACTACCTCGGAAATCAATCACAAAGCTCCTCAACATGTCTTTCAGTATTTGAATCACCCTCTTTGACTGACCATCTGTCAGATGATGGAAAGCAGTACTAAAGTCTAACCTCAAACCCAAAGCCTCGTAAGCTTCTACCAGAACCGAGACGTGAATTGAGGATCCCTATCAGAAATGATCGAGACAGGAAACCCATGCAGCCTCACTATCTCAGAAATGTCAAGTTTGTCCAACTTTTGTAGAGAGAAGTCTGTCTTGACTGGAATAATGTGAGCAGACTTGGTCAATCGATCCACAATGACCTATATAGAATCCTTCTTAGTGGGTGTTAAAGGCGATCCACTAACGAAGTCCATCATTACTCGTTCCTATTTCCACATCAGTATCTTAATCGGCTGCAGCAAACCCAAAGGTAATTGATGCTCAATCTTAAACTGTTGACAAGTCAAACAGCGAGCAACGAAGTCGGTAACCTCACGCTTCAACCCTGGCCACCAGTATAACTCTCGGAGATCTCTATACATTTTGTTCCCACTGGGATTCATAACATAAGGCCTACTATGTGCTTCCCTCAGAATCAATGGTCTCAAATCCTCATCATTCGGTATACAGATTCGACCTCAAAAACACAATACCCCATCACTGTTAATCTAAAAATTCGTCGTAGTTCCACTCTCAACCTGTCGGAACCTCAACTCAAGAACTTATCCCCTATCTGTTTAATTCTGATCTACTTAGTCCATGTCAGTTTCACTTGTAGCTCAGCCAATAGATTCCCATCGTCAAAAAGACTCAGTCGAACAAACATCACCCTCAGATCGGTCATAGCCCTATGGCTTAACGCATCGGCCACCACGTTGGCCTTACCGGGATGGTACTCAATATTGCAATCATAATCCTTAAGCAAGTTAACCCATCGATACTGCCTAAGGTTTAACTCCTTCTGAGTGAGTAGATATTTGAGGCTTTTGTGATCGGTATAGATAGAACACTTCTCACCGTACATATAATGCCTCCAAATCTTTAGAGCAAAGACTACTGCCGCCAACTCCAAATCATGCGTAGGATAATGAACCTCATGGATCTTGAGCTGACGAGATGCAAAAGCAACCACTTTACCATCTTGCATCAAGACACAACCCAAACCTACATGTGACGTATCGTTGTATACCACGAAGTCCTTACCAAGCTCAGGCTGTATCAGAACATAAGCCTAATTCAAAATGGTCTTGAGCTTCTCAAAACTCTCTCGCTATGCATCCGTCCAAACGAAAGGAACTCCCTTACACGAAAGCTTAGTCAATGGAGCTGCGATCAAGGAGAACCCTTCTACAAAACATCAGTAGTATCCTACCAGCCCTAGAAAACTACAAATATCAGAAACACTCTTTGGTTGCTTCCAAGTCAACACAGTTTCAATCTTTCAAGGATCCACATGAATCCACTCAGCAGATACCACATGTCCCAAGAAGGTTACCTCTCGAAGCCAAAACTCACACTTAGAGAATTTCGCATAGAACTATTTCTCGCACAAAGTCTACAGAACAACCCTGAGATGCTCATCATGCTCGTCCTCAAACTTAGAATACATGAGAATGTCGTCGATAAACACCACCACAAACAGATCTAGGAATACTCGATTCATCGAGTCCATAAATGTCGCTGGTGCATTAGTCAAACTAAAAGACATAACTAGGAACTCGTAATGACCATAACGAGTCCTAGATGCCGTCTTATGCACATTGACCTCCTTAACCCTCAATTGATGGTATCTTGAAATTAGATCAATCTTTAAGAACACAAAATCCCCTCTGAACTGATCGAACAAGTCGTCTATCCTCACTAGTGGATACTTTTTCTTGATCATTAATTTGTTCAACTGGCTGTAGTTGATACACATCCTCATTGTCCCATCTTTCTTCTTAACAAATAGAACAGGTGCTCCCTACAAAGACATACTGGGACGAATGAATCCATGATCTAATAGCTCCTGAATCTGAGCCTTAGGTTCTACCAACTCTTTTGGTGCCATTTGGTAAAGGGCGATAGACACCAGAGCTATACCAGGAATCAACTCGATACCAAACTCCATCTCTCGGCTTAGAGGCAATCTCGATAATTCCTCTAGAAAAACATCTGGAAAGTCCCTCACAGTTCGGATGTCTTTAACTGAAGAGTCCACAGAATCAGAAACACTGGTGTAGGCCAAGAATGCCTCACATCTCTTCCTTACTAACTTTTCTGCCACCAATGCAGATATCATATTAGTCAGATAAACTCGTCATTCCCCAATCACGACTATCTCATTGTCCTCATCAGTCCCTAGAATAACCCTTTTCGTAGCACAATTTAGACTCACTCGATGTTTGACCAACTAGTCCATGCCCAAAATCAAACCGAACTCCCTAAATAGAAGCTCTATTAAATTAGCCAAAAATACAGTCCCTTGGACCTCTAACGGAACATCTCTAAATAATTTATTCACTTGGATAGACTGCCCCAACGGACTCACCACAGTTAACTCACTATCAGTAACCTCAACCAGAATTCCCAAGGTCTCAGATAAGGAACTAGATACATATGAGTGCGTAGAACCTATGTCTACCAGTGCAAAGTAAGGTACATTAAATATAAGAAATGTACCCGTGATAACATCTAGAGCATCTCGATCCTCACGATAATGAACAGCATAAACCAGTGCCGGCTGCCCCACCTCAGTCAGTCCAGCACCTCTGTCTGGTACTCTCTACCCTCGACCCATGCCATTACCACCCCTGGCCTGACCTCGGCCCATAGGTGGCTACGGAACTACCCTCGGCGGTTGTGTAGTCTCAGTAACTAGAGCTTGCATTTGATTAACCCTCAATGGACAATCCGTGACATAATGCATAGTAGACCCACATCGAAGACAAGCCCTAGTAGTCCTCCAACACTCGCCCGGATGGCGTTTACAACAATGCCCACAAAGCGCCACCCTAACAGGTGCAATAGTCGGCCCAACTCTCATGAACCCATCAATCCTAGCCTTTCACTTAGGTCTCATCCCAGAATTCAAAAGCTTTGGATCCCTCTTAGCCTTCCCTCTATCTCAATTTTGGCACTCAATGCGCTTCAGCTCTTCAGCGATCTTTGCCTTTTCGACTAGGACTAAGAAATCTCGCCCCCTCTGAAGAGCTATCAGAACCCGTAAACCATCCCAGAAACCATCCTCAAACCAGGCATAGTGCTCATACTCGGTCACCACCATGCCTCGCACATAACGATTCAGTCTCAAGAACTCGGCCTCATACTCAACCACTGTACGGTCACTCTAGGTGAGATTAAGGAACTCACGTCTCCTAGCATCGACTTAATTGGCCCCCACATATTTAATTTGGAAGGTCGTCTTAAACAGATCCCATGACAAATGATCGAGTTGAGTGCCTTCCTTAACTGTGAGCCACCACCGGTCTGCCTCATCGTGAAGTAGTGATATCGCCCCCTTAAGCTTTTGCTCATCAGTGAAATCCAAATCATCCATGATACGTTCCATAGCCTCCATCCAGTACTCGGCCACATTAGCAACCACTCCAGCGATGCCCCTGAATAGCTCAGCCCCATTGGACCGGAGTCGTTCCGTAACCGACCCACGGCCCCCAGATCCAGTGTTGGGCCCAGTGACCCTCTCCAAAATTCGTAGCGTGGCTTGAGACAGTGCGTCATCCCTAGCCGCTCGATCGTGAGACCCAGACCCAGTCTCAGTAACAAGTGAAACCGGCGTCTCACTAGTGTCCAGATTTGGAATAGTATCTGACGTGAATGACTCAGCTTGAGCCCCTCTACTGCCTCTACCTTAGCCTCTAGTACCCCGTCCAAGAGTACCGCGTGTGCTCATCATAATTTCAAAATTATCTATATTAATAGTTTTATACAAATTAGTTTACAGTTCTGATATGTTATTAATAGATATTTTATGCCATATAGTATCAAAATTTTAGAGTTGGTTATTGCAAATCGCAACTTACTACAGTTTTCAGTTTACACTACCTAGAGTGTTTCAGTAGAGTATACTACCTACAATAGTTTCATAGCATACTAGCAGTATTTTCAAACAGATCCAAATAGAATTTCAATATATTTTATGCATGCTTTCAAATAGTACTCATCAGAGTTTCAGAAACTTACAGGATCAGCACCGGGGACTCGTTGTACCACATGCTTATTCCAAAAATGTTTCAAATCATTTACAAACTATTTCTGTAAATCCAATCTTTAAATCCCAAATCCACAGCTAAGTTTTGCAACCTGGTTTTGATAGCACTAAATGTAACACCCCAAACCCAGTCGACACGTTATGGTCGAATTTAGAGATGACACATGAGAGTGTTTTTGAAAACCGTTTCAATACATAGAAACCACTCAAATTATTATCTTTTAATAAGTTGAAAAACAAGTACTAGTTGATTTGTTTTAAAATAATTCTTTTATGCGGAAGCTATAAAAACAATCAACTTTCGGTGTCGAATTAATTACGAAAACCTTAGGTAATTTTCGAAAGCAATGCTTTGTGGCATTGTAGCTTATAAAACTAAAAATAACAGTTCAAAGTCCCAAATTAAAACAAAAACAGTCCCAAAGTCTAGAAAATTACATAAAATTCTCGAAAATAATTAAACTATAAATAAGGCACTATACATATTTAAACCTTAAAGTCCAAAGCTTATGTGGCAGTGCTCACCGTCGAGCCCTCCACTGCACCGATTCGCCTACTACTGGGGGTTACCTAAACAAATTAAACAAATAAAGGGTGAGTTTTGCAAACTTAGTGTGTAATCCCCACAGACAGCATGCTTACCATCACACATCAAATAACAGATAATTCTAGCCTGAGCCCTTTACAGAAACGGTGTGAACCTTAGCCCACTTAGAAATAGAATCAGATACAGACTTAGAGCCTTAGCCCATCATAGGTATCACATGCATATCAGATCAGAATATCAGAAACATGCCCACCAACCCTGCACACCATCTCCGTCCAACCCTACACATCAAATATGGGAATAAAATCAACCCATCCAACTTTACACACCAAATGGTACCGTAATGCGACACATATCATAAATTTGCAGCATAGCTGCTAGATATTAGGCTTAGAAGCCTTTCAGATACTTCCTTCACTTCATCAATCCCACCCCAATGCATCATATAGATATGGCACTCTATAATGGAGATAAACAGATCATACATTTATTTTCAGAACAGTACAGATATACATGCTAGTGGTAACACGTTAATACATACATCACAGTAAAATATCATAAAATAGGGTCTAAGTAATGCTTACCGACCCTACAATAGGTTACAGTCGACTTGGGTGACTCGTGTAACCTTACTATACATTTCAGAAAAATTAGCCTTTGTGGTCCACACGGTGCAAATTAGCCTTTGTCGTGTGGATCACACAGCCTGGCCCAGAATCCTACACGCCCGTGTGATTCACCCGTGTGGGTTCATACGCCTGTGTCTAGCACACGGTCGTGTCGTACGCCCATGTCACACACGCACAGCCTGGTTCGTCAATCACACGGCTATATATTGCCATATGGCCTACCACACGGGCAATCCACACTCCCATGTGGCGTCGATAGATTATTTTTTAGCTTTCATCGAATCTCATTTTTTGTGTAATCGGAGTATGCACCTAGTATCAAATCAAAGTTAAAATGACCCCAAGCACTCCAGAACCTAGAATCGATAATTCTGAGTCCAAAATCAATCACTTAAACATTATTCGATTGAAAAATTAACAAGAAATTTTGACCCAAAACTGTTAAATCTCTTACCTAGAACAACTCCGGTAATTCGTACCTCTACGGCACTAGTCGAAATCCCATAGAAGCTTAGCAGTCTTCTAACCAAAATAATAGAAACCCTCTTTAAAACTTACCGAAAGTGCATCCCTAGAGAAGAAAGCAAAACTATCGAAAACAAGGAAACCAGAAAGGAAATAGAATAGTGAAATTTCTGCAGCAAAAAAAAGGGGGTTCAAGAAGGGGAGAAATCGGCAGAAACAGAGAGGAAAAAGACAGAGATTGCTGAATTTGCAAAAAGAAGAAACTGTGTTAAACAGAATTTACTAACTCCCCTATCTTTCCCTTAATTTTCTCTACATGACTCCGCACAAACTTAGTTCCCTACTTAAATTCAATCTCTTGCCGAACTTTGCAGCAAAAATAATACTCTTTTGCCCATGCAGAGGTTCGAACACAAGACCTTCCATAGACTAACACTCTACTTATCCATCAAACCAGCAGGCCTATTCTGACATTAGCTTACACACAAATACTTATAAGCCTATTAACCAAGGGTAAGGCTTTATTCAATAAAAACCCAAAATTTAGCCCAAGTCTTGACTTGAACTTGGGACCTCCCCAACACACCCAGAGCACATAATCACTGAAGATGAAAAATATTTGTATCAAATTAATACAGAAACATATTCAGATATTTTTGACACCACAAATTCACAAAAGCCGAAATTCAAAAAATATGGGGCGTTACAGCCTACACGAATGTGTACTTATGTTAGGTGTATGATGCATGATAAAAAATGTTGGAGAAATAAGGTTTAATGAAGTATGTATAGATTATGTGACGTGAGTTTTGACACTGTAGTGGTATGCAATGAAGTTCGTCGGGACAGTAAACAAAAAATTCGGTATGACCATTCTAAGGAAAGGGCATGGTCATGGCAGATTCTGGAAAGGGTGGATGAACCGTATTCATCTATTGGGGTTTCTGCGTGTCCTAAGGCGATGATGGGAAAACTTCACGCGATGATGAGTTTAGGCAAATCGATATCACGAACATGGTAGCTCATGAGATGCCTTTATGGCATATTTTGTAAATTCCTTTATGACAAATTATGAAATGCCTATATGGTATATTCGGGGATACCTACATAGCAGAATCTAGTTATTCGACTTTGTGGTAAGATCTCGGTAAGTCCTAAGATCTTTTCAGTAGATAAATCTATGATAAGGATCTGATACGCCTGAAATTAGCTTGGTTTGGTTAGTCTTATGATGAAATTGAATGAGCCTTAACTGACGGTTCTTGAAATAAAGTAGGTATCTGTATTTATAAAGAAGGAATCTTCTATAGTAGTCTGACAGTTATCCAACTTAGTATGAGAGTCCACCAAAATGTAAAATCAGTTAGTATTTGTGAATAACCATTCAGGGGAATAAATGTTAAAGGTTGTTTGAAGAGGAAATTCATAAAATATGGGCTCTGTATAAATATCTTTTGATAACTACCTTCATTGTTCTAAGAGAAAAAAAGATATGGATATTGTCTGGTAAGATATGGAGTCAGCCAAGTCGTGAAGTGAGAGTTGATACATTAAGTGTGATAGTTGGCATATAAATACATATATCCAATATTATGAATGTATCTGCCAAAGGTAGAGTGGTAATCCAATATATCTAAGATGAAGAATCCATCTAGAAAGGCTCCGAGGTATTTTGTATTAAAACTTGCCAAGTTCGCGTGAACTTATAAGCGTTTTGGTTATGTTTCAAGTATTGCTGTAAAAATAAATTTGCCAAGAGAGACCAAGCCAAGAATGCGCCGGGGAAATGCTGAGTTGGGTTGTTATGCGTACATAGGACATTTTGGGAATATGGCATATAGTACATTATGCTAAGATGAGTCTATCTTTAATGTACTTGTATATTGTAATGTAACATAATAATATTTTTTATCCCTAAGAGTCTATTGTATTTCTGAATGTTTTCCTCATTTCCTTTGTTCAGAAACCTTTATTAAAATAATATGAAGTATATATGAAAAGGATTATAAGTAGATTGGTGAAAAATTTATGCTAATTGTGTTTACATCGTAACATCATATATCCGGACTCGGTGACTCGAGCCGGGTTTAGGTGTTACCTGTGATATGTGGTGACAGGGCTATATGTTTAAAAGAAATGGTGTTTGATTGTGAATATGAATTGATATGATCAATTGGTTAATATGATTCATATGTTGAATCTTTCCTATTGAATAATACGAAAATATGCCGTATTGAGTGATTGAGAGATTATACGATTGATACATGAAAGGCTCACTTTGTTGTTATAAATGTCTTCACAGGAAATTGTATTAAATTATTTATATCTATTTACTTAATTTTAAATTAAGGTAAGAGTTTTGTTTAAGTAACTATGAACTTACTAAGCATGTTAATTCTTACCCTATTTCATTTTTTTGTTTCCTATAGTTACTTTTTTTCAAAACTTGGCTATCGGATCACTTCTAGGGCTCACACTATCTAGCGTCTCTTTAGGTAATCTTTAGTTCATCCTGATTCAGTTATAAGTGACATGCAATAAGTGCGATATATATATGTGTGCTTGGTGTTTAAATTTATGAACCTGCCCATTTTGGTATGTTTAATTGGGTATTATATTAAAGCAAGTTTATGAGATTGTTTTGGTAAGTTGAACTATACTTATGCTTGTATGATATGAAGATGTGTATGACTAGGTTGAATGTGTGCTAAGTGATTAGAATGTGATAGTTGGGTGAATGCATAAATTATGAATGAATGGATTGAAATAGTTTAGTTTATTACGGTGCCAATTGTGGCATATTGGTTAGATATTTAGGAATGCTTTAATGGTTATATTTTAGGCATGAAATGTCCATATTTGAGTAGGTGTTGATTTTAGTAAATGAATGCATTGTAAGTCTTTGTGTAAGGTTGAGTTAAATTGTATATTAGGTGCCTTTTTTGTACACACCGTTTGCCGCACAGCCATGTGTTACACACAGTTAGTTGACACAGCCGTGTGCTACTGGTAATTTAGATTCATGAATGTTGACATGGTCTCAATCTCTCACACTGTCTATCTACATGATCATGTAAATATTTGTAAAGTTTTACAATTAGGTCCACACGGCTATTGTTTGTTACATGGTTGAGTGGCCCTACAATATACGACATTAGTTATGTACGCAGTTGGAGTACACAGTTGTATGGTTCAGGAGTATATGGTTGTGTAGTTTAGCACCACACGGCATCAGCCTATCACACAGCTAGGCCACATAGCAATGTGACCCATGTTTACTAATATTTCCATATATTTTTATTAAGTTTACAATTAAGTCCCTATTTATTCCCCGGATGGGTTTAGAGCATTCGTAATCTCGTTTGGGAATCAGATTGATGTGTATACCATATCTTGCTTGAATTATGAACGTTATATTGATTACTTTGATTGCTAAATATCAAATTTACATGTAATTGTTCTGTTATCTTCTGTAGCATCGACGACCGGACCAAGTATGGGTTGTTATATTTAAAATTTTCTATTTTTGTAATGCCTTAAACAATTTATTTCTCTTTTTGTGAATTTTGACACAAATGAGTATTTGCTTTAGTGGTTAAATGTTCTGGATGTGTGTATGAGGCCTTGGGTTCAAGTCCCACCTTTAACTAACTTTGTTATTTTTTTATCCTAACCTTATCCTTGTTGGGTGGGGTTTTGTAATATTGTCTATTAATCCATATCAGAATGAGTTTGTTGGTTCAAGTGGTAAGAAGTTAGTGTATGGGAGGTCTTGTGTTCGAATCCCTACATAAGCATAAGTGATAATTTTTGCTTCTAGTGTCTATTAGAGGTTGGAAGGAACTGAAATTCTGAGGTGGTTGTGAGTTAGAGGGTTAGTGGGGAGTGGGGAGTGAGGAGTAGGGAGTAGGAGAAAAGTTAGGGATAGGTTATCAGATTTTTTGAGGAGTAAATGCAGTTTTCTCTTTCCGAAAAAAAACTCCCCCTTTCTGATGCTTTTATTTTTATTTCACTCTGTCAATTTTTTCTTCTTTTGTTCTTTATATCTTCATCTCCCTGTTAATTTTGGTGTTTTCGACTCACTGTTTTCGTGCATTTTGTGAATTGTGAAGAATGAGACTCTTTCGGAATCGTAGTCGAATCGTTCAAGAAATTGGGTCAGTGTTGAACACTTGATTTCACCATTGTCGGTTTTGTTAGTTCAGTTTAACTGTGAGTTTAGACTGATTTTGAAAGGTTTGTGGTATCAATTTTAGCTACTGGTTGGCTCGAGGGTGATTTCGCATCAAAATCATACTAGGTGTGTACCTGAAACATGAAAAATTAAGCACCGGTGAAAGCCAAAAAAGCTTTCTATCGATGCCACACAGGCGTGTACCTGGTCGTGTAGCTAGCATTACACGAGACACGGCCATGTGTTTGATAAAGGCAAGGCCAAGTGCAAGACACGACCGTGTATAGGAGTGAGTGCGGTCGTGTCGGTAACACGGGCTAGGCCAAGTTGGTTTGTGGGCCACACGAGCATTCCATACAGGCGTGTGAGATTTTGGCCAGGCTGTGTGGGCCACACGGATGAGGCTAATGGAACGCCCTCTTACCTGAGACCGTCGCCGGAGTCGAGCTTGAGGTGTTACTAAACTTATTTCATCACTTTTTTTAAATTTTAAATCAACTAATTTAATTCTCGTAGCAAGTTGTCTTTTTGCGTCGTGGTCGCTTAAAAAATCATATCTCGAGTTACGAAATTTGAAATCAAGATCCGTAAATTTTCCCTGAAACTAGACTCATATATCTATCTACTAATGTTTTTCTAGAATTTTTGGTTAGGCCAATTAGTACAGTTTATTAGTTAAAGTTACCCCTGTTTCAGAACTCGACTACACTGACCTCTGCTTACTACGAACCACTTTTCTCTCTGTACAAAATTCATATGACTATGCCATTTGTTTCTCTTAAAACTAGACTTAATAAGGATTCTGAACATTATGCCTCCTAATTATTTTTGTACGATTTATGGTAAATTTCCAAAGTTGGAACAGGGGATCCAAAAATTGCTCTGGCCTTGTTTCACTAAAACTCAAAAATCTCACAACAAATAACTCCTTTACCTGTTTCACTTCTTCCATATGAAAGTAGACACAATAAGCTTCAGTTTCATATTTAATACATCACCTAATTTGGTTTCTACTATTTTTAGTGATTTTTCAAACTCACGTCATTGTTACTGTAATGTTCTGTTGTATGGCAATTTCATCTTTTTATGAATTTTCATGAACTAGATAACATATTAAACTCACATGGCATCAAACATGATCTAGACTAGCCATTCCAATGACTAATCATCATCAAGCATTTTCTCAACCAAACCACAACCATATCACAAGATTATTTACACAAAATAGGTATATTGCCATACATGCCATACTTAAGTTTTACAAGCCATTTTACCAAAAAGTTCTTCGGATAGTGTGAACGAGCCTTCGACCTATCCCGATTCCTGAGCTGGCTTATCCAAAACTACAATGAATAAAAAGGAGGGAGTAAGCATAAATGCTTAGTAAGTTCATATGCAAATAACAAGTAACATAACAAAGCAATATACCAAACAACACTAGCATGGTATCACCAAGACATATATCACATTTCTAATCATCATTTATCATCTTACCACATTATTGTTGTTGTATCAAGTTTCAACCCAAGGGTCAAGTACATACCTGTCCAAAGTGTCCATTTCACAACACTTATCAAAATGACACTTGCATCTTGAGTGTTCTTCTATTTCTCTAAAATTTTACCCGTTGAACACATCGGGATATAACTCGGATACATGGATAACTTGCACATAAGTGCCACATATGTAATCAAGCGACCATGTAACCCGCCCATAAGCAAACTCGGACTCAACTCAATAAGCTCGGGCATTCGCATCCATAAGTGAACTCAGACTCAACTCAACGAGCTCGGATGCCTAGTTACATCTCACGAACTCAGACTCAACTCAACGAGTTCGGAACTCAACCATCCTAGTGACATGTCACTTGTATCCTAATCCATTCCTAAGGTTCAAATGGGATTTTCCTCAATCACAAATTTCCGGTCGTCTTCCTCGAAATGTTGGAACCAATACTTTCTAGCATCTCATACTTATCAAGTTAACCACATACTTTGCATATCAATAAATAATAATTCACAAAGCATAATATTCATGATAATAAGTACCAAATCATATAAATACATTAAATTACTTAAAATAACAACTATGTTACCTTATTTACACATGAACTTACCTCGGTACAAAATATAGAAATTTTGCAATTTAGTCCACAATCTTTTCTTTTCCTCGATCAAGATCGATTCCACATCTTTCTTGATCTAAAATAACACATTTAGCTTATTTAATACTCACATTTATCAAAATAGTCCTTAACTCTAACTTTTGCAAAATTATGATTTTACCCCTAAACTTTTACATATTTACACTTTTGCCCCAAGGCTCGAAAATTAAATTTTTTCCAAAATTCTTATGTTTTAGGACATGCTGATCATTTATTTACTAACAGCAACCTCAAATTCCCACTATAACATGTACTTATGAACAATAGGTATTTTTACCGATTAAGCCGTTTTACTCGTTTTTACTTAAAACCGAGTAGCACAAGTTGTTTAGTATAATTTAAAACCTCATATTCTATCATAAAACATCAAAACACACAATTATTCAACATGGTTCAATTTTTGAAATCAAACCCTAGCTCAAATAAATGGTAGAAATAAAGAAATCATGTTATCGGGATTTCAAAAACGTAAAAATCATTAAAAATGGGGCTAGAACAGACTTACAATCGAGCTTGGAAGCTTTAAAAACCCTAGCCATGGTTTCTCCATGCTATTTTCGGCCTTGAGGAAGAAGATGAGCAAAAATTGGCTTTTAATTTGATTTTTAATTCATTTAATCACTAAATGACCAAAATGCCCCTAACTTAAAAATATTTTTTTTCACCCATTTCATGTCCATTTTTGTCCAATAAATTAACCAATGGTCTAATTTCCATTCAAGGACCTCCAATTTAAATTTTCATAACAATTGGACACCTCTAACATATAGAACTCAACTTTTGCACTTTTTACAATTTAGTCCTTTTGACTAAATTGAGTGCCCAAACGTCAAAATTTTCGTACAAAATTTTTTTTCAAAATAATTCCATAAAAATATAAACCATAAAAATATAAATAAAACACATTTCAATTTAACACCTTTACCATTTGACAAAAATGCCCTTAATGTCTTTCTTTGTAATTTTTTATGTACAAGCCCATTTTTTTCCAAAATTTTATAAATTGGTCAATTTGCTATTTAAGACCTTCTAATTAATATTCCAAAGCAATTTCATACTAAAAGCTTCTAGAATGCAAGTTTTGCAACTTATTCGATTTAGTCCCTAATTTCAACTTAAGCACTTTATGCATAGAATTTCTTCACGAAATTTTCACACAATCATGCAATCATATCATAGACCTCAAAATAATAATAAAATGACTATTTCTATCTCAGATTTGTGGTCACGAAACCACTATTCCGATTAGGCCCTAATTCGGGATATTATAGCCAATCTGGGTATGTGGGACCACAATTCTGAAATTTTCCCTAGGGCCGCACGGGTCGTTTCGATCGACTGTGGGCCTAACCTAAGGTCGATAAGTGCTAACCAAATCCTATTTTGTGTGCTATGATAATTTGATAGACTGATCTAAATGGAATACTAAATGTATGTCTGACTGTATTGTTTATAAACGCATGACATTTGTATTCACGCATGTTAAGCATGTTAAATCTGTTTATTCTGTATCTGAGTTTGGGGTGGGTTTTGTATTTATGGAGGAAGTGATCTGTATGGCGACACTTTGCCTATATTCTGGCAACTTGATTGCATATTATCTGTAATGTGTCGCATCGACACTATATGGTATGTAGGGATGCGTGGGTGTTTTTAACCCCACATGGTGTGATGGGATGGTCAGAGATAGTGTGTAGAGGATGGCGGTAGGATTCACCATATCTATTCTGTTTATCTGATTCTGATAATTGTATTTGTATTTGATTTATTTTGAAAATCTATGTATGTTGCATGTCTATTTTTGTGGGTTACACACTGAGTTACACACTGAGTTACAAAAATTCACATTTGTTTGTCTGATCTGCATAGGTAATCCACAGACTTATGCAGATCAGTGCAGCAAGTCTCACAATGACCATAAGTTTGTGAATTTATTTTAAATAATGGTTTTTATTTAATTAAGCGTTATTTCTAGGAGTTTTGTAATTTATGGACTTTACGGACTATTTGATTTTTATTTTGGATTTGGATTTTTTTTTTCAATTTGATTCATTATTTACGACGGTTGACTAAAAACATGGTTTTTACTAAAACAAAGGTTTTTTTCTAAAAATACGAGCTAAATTTTCATAATATAATGATTTCTAAGACTTCCACTGTAAATTACGTTTTAAAAAATGATTAAATTAAATAATGCTTTTAGTAATAGTTATAAATGAATATGAGTTATAAAACTTAGATGATTTAATGAACAACTTTATAAAACTTTATCAAAATAACACTATTTTCTCAAAGCCTTCTTTGTAACATCTCCATATTCGGCCATAATGTCTAGACCATGTTTGGGATGTTACATTTAGTAGTATCAGAGCCAAGTTGCAAAACTCAAGCTGTGAATTTTGTGTTCCAAAATTGTGTTTCAAAAAGAACTAGTTTTCAAATAATGTGGATCATTCTGAGTAAGTATGTGGTACACTGAATCTCCAGCATCGATCCTGTAAGTACTTTTGAGCTTAGATAGAACTTTCTGAAAATACTGTAGTTAGCACTTCTGAAATTGTACTGAGTTAGTTAGAGACTGAAACCTTTGAAAAAAGTTTTGAACTTCTGATAATTTAAGCATCTAATATCTGCTAATAATTACTAGAATTGATACATAAAATTTATAATGTAGACGAATTTGAAATTTACAATGAGCACTCGTGGAACTCGCGATCATGGTATTCGTGGGTGAGGTAGAAGCCGCAGGGGGGCTCGAGCTGAGTTTTCCTCTCTAGGCAGTATGCTAAATTTAGACACAAGTGAGACACCAGTTTCAGCTGCTACTAAGACTGGGTCTCAAAGCCGCTCAGCTAGGATGACGCACTGTCCCAAGCCATGTTGAGGGTTTTGTAGAGGGTTGTTGGACCTTATTCTGGATCTGGGGGCCGTGGGCCGGCAACTAAACAACTCCAGTCCAATGGAGTTGAGCTATTTAGGGGTGTCTTTAGAATCGCTCCTACTGTGGTCAAGTATTGGTTGGAGGCCACCAAGAGGATCATGAGTGACATAGATTGTACTCCTGAGTAGAAACTAAAGGGTGTAGTCTCTTTACTTCATGATGAGGCATATCAGTGGTGGTTGTCAGTTGGAGGGTACTCAACCAGATCGTCTGAGTTGGGATTGTTTTAAGACTATTTTCTAGGGGAAGTATGTGGGAGCGAGTTTTGTGGATGCTCGTAGGTGTGAGTTTATGAATCTCATGCAAGGTGATAGATTTTTGGTCGAGTATGAGGTTGAGTTTTCTGAGGTTGAGCCACTACGCTCGAGGCATTATGGCATTTGAGTGTGAGAAATGCATCCATTTTGAAGACAGTTTAAGAAACAGATTGAGGGTTTTGACTTCTCCATAGAGAGAGCGCGAGTTTTTTGTTCTTGTGGATAAGGCAAAGATTACTGAAGAGATTAAGCACGTGGAGTGCCAAAATAGGGACCGTGAGCGAGGTAAGAATAAGATCGATTCATAACCCTCTAGTTTAGTTCGGAGGCCGAAAAAGTGGGTCAAACCTAATGGGCCTGTTAGAGTGGGGGTTCTTGTTGCTCCTACTAGGATTCAACCATGTGGTAATTATGGTAGGCGCAATCTGGGCGAGTGTTAGAGGAGGTCAGGGGCTTGTCTGAGGTGTGGGTCTTTGAAGCACCGTATTAGAGAGTATCCACAGCGGGCTGATTAGATGCAAGCTTCGAAATCGAGTTTTGTACAGCATTAGAGGGCAGTTCAGCAACCACTTAGGGTCCGTGGACCGGCTAGGGGTGGGAATGTTATGGGCCAAGGCCAGAAAGCACTAGATAGAGGTGCTAGACAGACTGAAGTGAGGCAGCCTGCACTTGTTTTTACTGCTAAATGCTAATAGGATAGAGACGCTCCTGATGTTATCACGGGTATGTTCTTTATTTTTGATATTCCATATACTGCTCTAATAGACATAGTGTAATGCCCTGAATTTTGGGTGTGGTTGCTGACGTCAGAAATAGAATACCCAGGTTTTTACACACAGGCCGCGACACGGGGGTGTCAAGGCCATGTGAGGGGTACGGGCTGGGCACACGGGCATGTGCCAGACCGTGTAAAAACCCTAATAGGTTCGATGTTAGAAAATAAATTGACACGGACGAGGGGTATGGGTGTCTCCCTAGGTGCTTAGGTCGTGTAAACCACATGAGACATTAGCACGGCTACGTCTAGAGGCCACACGGGCCTGTTGCCCTTCCACAAAGGCGTGTGCCCTATTTTTTTGTAGTTTTTGAAGAAATTTTATTAAGCACCCGAAATGGTCCGGGATTGCTCCAAACCATGTATTAGGCCTCGTAGGCCCATATAAAAGTCCGTAGGACAATGTTTGAAAAAGTTTAAATTGGGACACATTTCGTTGACTCAAGTTTGAACGATTGTATGAGTATTAGTAAGGTAATGTATTGTACCCTATCCCGGCATTGGACACGGGTAAGGGGTGTTACAGAACATGGGTAAGGGGTGTTACACCCATGACTGTAGTAATATGAGGCATCCGCCTATGTCCACTGCAGAAGGATCTGTCGCCCGACAAAGTTCACGATACAAAATGGCTAACACTACGGACCCCCAACTGTACGAACGAGTGTTATGCAAATTAGATAATAGGAGTAAGTACACCAAGTAGGCCCTATTGCTGTTTGCATCCAGCATGAGTACATCCCATATAAAATACATAATGTAAGCTCGAACTGCTTGCATCACCTCCCATTCACTAGCAGTACTCAGCAAATGCTCAAAATTGGCCTTTAGTCATGAAAACTTCAAACTTGTAAATTTTCTCTCATTAACTGAGTCTCTAAGTAAGTCATAGCAAAGGGTGATGGTGAGCTTACGCCTAGAAATCGAACTTATGCCCGTGACCACATTCCCGTCGATGGGGAGCCCAAGCTGCAGTGCAACATCTTATAGAGTGATGGTGCACTCTCCCCACAGTAAATGAAATGTGTGGGTCTCTAGATGCCATCGCTTGACTAAAGTGGAAATCAAGTCATATTGTAAATCAAAGGTTTGGATCAATGCCGCTGATCCGAATCCGGTCAGCTCTAAATATGACATTAGGCGTTCATATGGCTAAAACCCTACACTATTAACATAACCTCTCAATGTGCGGTATAGGCCCTGACATTATTAAATTCACAAAATAGTTAATACAATCTAAGTTAATTCCGCAAATGACGTGAGTATCAAATAACAATTCCATTACCATCTCATTAATAGTACTTGATATGTGATTATCATTCTTAATCAAATAACCCATTTGTTGCAAATTTGCAATTAAAAAAATGAATTCATTTAATTTGTTACAAAAAAACACGGTAAATAATTTGGAAGTTTAGAAACAGAAAAACACAGTAAATATCTCATAATTTCCCATAATTTACCGACAACAAAAAAAATTTCTGTTAGTTTATAATAATAATATAATTAAAATAAATATATACTATCTAAACATAAAAACATACGAATCAAATAAAATAAAAATAGAAACATACCTGTTTGGTTTCTTTCAAACAACCTATAAAATTATATAACAACAAATTTAATCAACATTTCAATAAATCAATAAAAATTGTCAAAT
The DNA here is from genome assembly GCA_020496765.1 of Gossypium stocksii. Taxonomy (NCBI): domain Eukaryota; kingdom Viridiplantae; phylum Streptophyta; class Magnoliopsida; order Malvales; family Malvaceae; genus Gossypium; species Gossypium stocksii. The sequence continues at coordinate 43,161,861 of CM035623.1, forward strand.
AAAAAATTTAAATAAAATTACATTATAAAAAATTTACATTAATAAAAAGTCACAAAACATTAAACTAAAAACTAACAATTTATATAACCTAATCATAAATTACTAACAAAATAACTATAAATTTTTTTTTTTAAATTTACATTACTAAAAAAATTATAAAACCCTAAACTAAACACTAACAATTTATAAACTAATCATAAATTACTGACAAAATAACTATAACATTTTTTCAATAAAAATTTACATTACTAATAAATCACAAAACACAAAACACTAGCAATTTATAAACTAATCATAAATTACTAACAAAAAACTATAAAAGTATTTTTTTTTTAAAATCACAAAACACAAAACACTAACAATTTATAACCTAATCATAAATTACTAACAAAATAATTAACAAAATAAATTTAAATTAATAAAAAATCAAAAAACACAAAACACTAACAATTTATAACCTAATCATAAATTACTAACAAAATAATTAACAAAATAAATTTACATTAATAAAAAATTACAAAACACAAAACACTAATAATTTATAACTTAATCATAAATTACTAATAAAATAATTAACAAAATAATTTTACATTAATAAAAAATCACAAAATACCAAACTAAACAAAAGAATTTATAACATCCTAAATTACTAACAAAATGATTTTAAAACAATTTTAAAAAACAAAATAAAATTACATTCATAAAAATTATTAAACCAAAACCATAAATACTAAACATAAACAAATTATAGATAATAATTAATAACAAAAAAATTGACAACATATTAATCAAACTCTTTAAACTAAAAAATAAATTATTTACTAAAATAATACATACTTTTTTCTTTCTTTCTTTTTTTCTTCTTCTTTTTCTCCTTTCTTTCCCTCTTTTCTTCCCTGGTGCATTCATATTATGGGGACCATGCTGCTTATAAGGTCCCCCATTCCAAAATATTTTTTCCATTTGAAGGGACATATCACTGCTTAGCAATGTGCACATCAGGAAGGGAGGAAAGCTGCCGTTAAACGCAGCACCAATGCAGGGGCGGATGGGACTGGTCAACACCAATGTCGCCTATCTAACGAGCGCGATTGGTGCTGCCAGTCCAAGTGGCCCCATATGTCACGAGTATTTTCAACCTATAGTTTGACCCATTGACCATAGTTTGACCTGTTATATATACATTTAAAAATATTTTTTATAAAAAAATTATTATTATAAAAAAGGTGGTGGCGCCTACAAGAAAGGCTCCACCCAAAAAACATATCATTTTCGTAATTAATCCCACTAATAACTCATTTCAGAAATTAATTTTTTTATATTATTTTGGTAAATTAACCTTAGTACTTAGAGTATAGAAACTGAGAAAAAAAAGGTGAAAAAGGATATATGGATCAAATCAATTAAAATAGAAAAATAATAAACAATCAAAATTTTCTTGTAACGCTGCCTTTATTTGCAACAGTGACAATGATCGTGTTCACTTTGGGGTTAATTTACATAAATAATATAAAAAAATTTCATTTTTGAAATGGGTTGTCAATAGGATTAATTACGAAAACGGTATGTTTCTTGGATGGAGCCTTTCTCATAGGCACCACCACTTTTTTTATAATTTTTTTTTTTGGTTTTCATAAAGAAATAATTTCTTTAAAAAATATATATTTTTACGGGTCAAAATATGGTCAATGGGTCAAAATACGGGTTGAAGATACCCGTGACATGTGGTGCCACTTGGATTGGCGGCACCAATCGCGACTATCAAATAGGCGGCACTAGTGGTGATCAGTCCTATCCGCCCTTGCACTGTTGCTGTGCCGAACGACAGCCTTCCCCCTACCTATTGTGCACATTGCTAAGCAATGTTATGTCCCCTCAAATGGGAAAAAAAAATTTGAATGGGGGACCTTATAAGCAGCATGATCCCCCATAATATGAATGCACCGGGGAAGAAAAGAAGGAAAGAAAGGAGAAGAAGAAGAAGAAAGAAAGAAAGAAAGTATGCATTATTTTAGTAAATAATTTGTCTTTTAATTTAAAGAGTTTGATCAATACATGTAAATTTTTTTTGTTATTACTTATTTTATATAAACTGCATATGTTTAGTGTTTACGGTTTTGGATTAATAATTTTTATGAATGTAATTTTTTTTGTTTTTTATAATTGTTTTAAAATTGTTTTGTTAGTAATTTAGGATTATATTATAAATTGTTGTGTTTGGTTTAGTATTTTGTGATTTTTTATTAATGTAAAATTACTTTGTTAATTATTTTGTTAGTAATTTATGATTAGGCTATAAATTGTTAGTGTTTTGTGTTTTGTGATTTTTTAGTAATGTAAAATATTTAAAAAAATATTTTTATAGTTATTTTGTTAGTAATTTACGATTAGTTTATAAATTGTTAGTGTTTTGTGTTCAGTGATTTATTAGTAATCTAAATTCTTTTTAAAAAAATGTTATAGTTATTTTGTTAGTAATTTATAATTAGTTTATAAATTGTTAGTGCTCAGTTTAGGGTTTTGTAATTTTTAGTAATGTACTTTTAAAAAAAATAATTTTATAGTTATTTTGTTAGTAATTTATGATTAGGTTAGATAAATTGTTAGTGTTTAGTTTAGTGTTTTGTGATTTTTTATTAATGTAAATTTTTTACAATGTAATTTTATTTGATTTTTGTTTATTTGAAAATTTTTATTGATTTATTGAAATGTTGATTAAATTTGTTGTTATATAATTTTATAGGTTGCTTAAAAGAAAATAAACAGGTATGTTTCTATTTTTGTTTTATTTGATTTATATGTTTTTTATGTTTAGATAGTATATATTTATTTTAATTATTTTATTATTGTAAAATAATATAAAATTTTTTATTGTAGGTAAAATATGGGAAATTATGAGATATTTACTGTGTTTTTTGCAACAAATTAAATGAATTTATTTTTTAATTTCAGATTTGCAATAAATGGGTTCTTTAATTAAGAATGACCATCACATATCAAGTCCTATTAATGAGATAGTAATGAAATTGTTATTTGATACTCATGTCATAGTAATGAAATTGTTATTTGATACTCATGTCATTTGCGGAATTAAATTAGATTGTATTAACTATTTTGCTAATTTAATAATATTAGGGCCCGTACCGCGCATTGAGGGGCCGTGTTAAAAGTGTTGGGTTTCTGCCAGATGAATGCCTAATGCCATACTTGGAGTTAACTGGATTCGGATCAGCGACATTGATCCGAACCTTTGATCTCAAACACGACTTGATTTTCGCTTTAGTCGAGTGATGGCGTCTAGAGACCCAAACACTTCATTTGCCGTGCGGGGAGTGCACAATCACTCTACAGGATGTTGCACTGCAGCTCGGGCTCCCCATCGACGGGAATGCAGTCACAGGCGTAAGTTTGACCTTTAGGCCGGCCGCCCTTTGCTATGACTTATTTGGACGCTCGCCTAGTGAGGGAAAATTTATGGGTTTGAAGTTTTCATGGCTAAAAGCCAATTTTGAGCATTTGCTGAGTACTGCCAGTGAATGGGAGGTGATGTAAGCCATTCGAGCTTACATTATGCACCTTATAGGGGGTGTACTCATGCCGGATGCAAACGGCAACAGGGTCCACTTGATGTACTTACCCCTATTATCCAATTTGCATAACACACGTTCGTACAGTTAGGGGTCCGCAATGTTAGCCATGTTGTATCGCGAACTTTGTCGAACGACAGATCCTTCTGCGATGGACATAGGTAGATGCCTCATATTGTTGCAGCCATGGACGTTTTTCCGGATCCATTATTTACCAATCATATGTATTTCCACTCATTAATAGGTGATGAATTTTTACTCATTATAACAATTATTTTCCTTTTTTTTCGAATTATATTATTCTAACAATTTTTTTTGTAGATGGAGCATTAATCCGGGTATCAGGAGGTCATACACGGTTCCGATATACCGTTTGACAATCGAAAATCATGCTGGAGAGGGGGTAAGTTTTTCCAATATCAACTTAATTTCATTATTTTATCTCACTTGACCCGCATTAATATAACCATGTTATTAACTGTGTAGTTCATTTGGATACCATATTCCGTTTCAAAAATTATGCTAGTTATTCCTTTGTCTGTCCATGTCCACGCAAACCTATGGTGCATTAGCGCACCTGTTATCAATTTTCATATAGTTGAGTGGTATCATGGTGATCGAGTACTCCGACAGTTGGGTTGCATATAGTATATCCCAACACTACCAATATGATTGAGGGAGATCCATGGGATTAACAAAAGGGGAAAACATGGAAATGATTACGGAGAAGTTCATGAAGAATATATTATAATGTGGAACGACCGGTTGGAAGGGTACCTTAGGTGGATTGTGCTTTAGATCTGTAGCCCTCGTTAGAGTACATACAGTGGTTTTTTGAGATAGGGAAACCACTTTTGTTTGGTGGGCGGTCGATGATAGTCCCCCCGCATATGACACAACTTGGACAACCCCTTCTAGATCCGCATCATGCATGAGAGATAAAGTTACACTCTAGGGATAGTTCTTATCATCCAGATTTAGGGGGCAATGACTATTTTCCCGTCTCGTCAGGCCACGAATATCATTCAAAATTTGATAGCTTCAGCCCACTATCACCTCAATATCCAATCATCTCAGCTCGTATCCTCCTTAGTGTTCCACTCCTTCCGACACGTATCCATTGCCATACTCTACTCCTCCTAGCACGTATCCACTCGTCCCGTCCCGTATCTACCTTTGTACTCCACTACTTCTGGCTTAAGTTCATCGATGGCGTTTGAAATATATAATTTTTCATTTATGTTTCGTACACCCCTACATGTAGGTGAAGAGAACGTTGATCGCTGCAATCACCCGCAACGTAAACGTCGAGCTCCACAAAAATATACCCCTAGAATCACAACATCAAACCATCAATTTTAGTGAGTTTTATAATTTAAATAACTTTATATTTATATAATGATTTTTTTTGCCATTTTAGTTATTAATTTTATGGGTTTTTTTGCAATTTAAATAGTCAGATTTGTATTTATGAAATGACTTTTTCACCATTTCAGTTATTAATTTATGGGCTTTTTTTGCAATTTAAATAGTAAACTTTGTATTTGTGTAATGACTTTTTTGCCATTTCAGTTATTAATTTTAGAAGGGTTTTTTTTTGTAATTTAAATAGTCAACTTTGTATTTATGTAATGACTTTTTCGCTATTTCAGTTATTAATTTTAGAGGTTTTTTTTTGCAATTTAAATAGTTAACTTTGTATTTATGTAATGACTTTTTCGCTATTTCAATTATTAATTTTAGGGGTTTTTTAATTTAAATAATAAACTTTATATTATTTACATAAAAACGTTATTTAATTCAACAAAAATATAAATGCAACAAGTTGTAGACTAACTTTATAATTCAAATTAGATGAATTGCAACAAATTTTAGACAAATCTTAGATTCAATCCTCTCTACATGTAGTGAATGTAATTAATAAGGCTTGAACAACATCTTAATTTCTACCCAATTGCGACGATTGTCCAATATGGTAGTTTTGGAGCAAGCGTTTACTCCGATTATAACCGGCTAATCTGCATACGTAACACAGCTTTCCAACGGATTTCTCCCTAATGTCTATTTCGTTATGGATTCTGGATGATTACCGATAACCTTTTGGATTCCTACGCAATGCTTTGTCTGGGAGAAGCTCGAAAGTCGTCGAAGGTACCTTACATGGAGATAGGTTAGGAAGAACAGGGAGTTCATTCTCCCATGCACGCAACGTTCGCTCGAGGGTGTACAATTTATTGAGAAATTAGTCAATACTGAGTGAGACTTTAGCACAAGCTGCCGTGACATGTGCACAAGGATAATGAAGTGTTTGGAACCTCCTGCAATTGCACCGTTTGTTTTGGAGATCAACTTCATAGGGCCTAGGTAGTATACCGGGTCGATGATCGATGGTCTCTATAACTTAAAACATTTAATTACGTCATGAATATACTTCTACATTCATCAACCTTGTCATCCACCGGTTCGCAACCATTGCGTTCCTAACATATTCGACAAACACATGTCCTGCCTCTATCAGGTTAACTTAGTGCAGCCCCATTCTTGGCCTCAAGGTAGCCAACATGTAGAATGTAGCTGAGAAGATAGATGAAATCGGAAGATGTCGTGTTTTCAACAACACGGAGTTAACCCCCTCCATCAAATTAGTGGTCATATGACTATAGCGAAAGCCCTCGTCAAAACTTTGAGCCTATTGCCACGGCTTCATGGTATCCAACCATTTTCGGAAAGATCTATTCGTGTGACCCTCTATGTCACTCTCAAGTCAAGTCATCCTTTGCTGGAAAATGTGTGGCTCTAGCTTGTGCACTGTATTTGTATTAAGAAAATATAAGTTACAGTCTCACCTTAAAACATTAGGTTATATATTGAAAGGATAAGGTTTTTCTTTACCCATTCTCACAACTTGTCTCCGCCAACCTGCATTTTTATAATCTCGGTGGAACTTAGTCGCGATGTGCCGGATGCAGTAAACGGATCTCCATGGCACACCGAAACTCCTAATGGCGACAATTAATCCTTTCTCTCTATTAGAGATGATGCAAATCTTATCGTTACTACGACTCCATGTTCAACTTATCTATGATGGCAAATGCTATCGGGAGCACGTTTTTCTTGTCGTCTTGAGCAACCACAAGAAGTAGGATCTGTGTATATTTACGGTATAGCCATGTCCCATCTACTTGCATAAACGGCTTGCAGTAGGGAAATGCATGCACATATGAACCAAACGTCCAAAACATCCGTTGGAAAATTATTTTTCCCAGTTGCAATTAGTCATCTGGTCCGTAATAAGGTAGTATCTGCAACTTGATAATAGTCCTCAACATGTACTCCCGCATAGCAGCTATTCATCCATGTAACTCATTGTACGACGTATCGAAATCTATGTACAATTGCTCCATTACCATCTGTTTAGCTATCCATACCTTTTGGTATGATACTTGATATTGGAATCATGCCTGCATTTCAACAATCAATACCGAAACTTTAATGGTCGGTATGTCTTTCAGCATTGGCATGATGCACGTACAAATAGTTTTGGAATCAAGTTTTCGATGATCTTCTATCATGTGTGTTGAAGTGCACGTGTGAGGCCCAACAAATTTTCGTATCTCCCATATTTGCAGCTTCTGGATAAATACAGCTCGTATCCGCCAATAGTAGCCTTCAATCGACGTCAACACTCCTCAATATATAATGTCAGTTTAGACACGGCAACTTTGTAGTTCATTGATATATTTATGTTGTACCGCTTAATGGCAAATATGCACTCTTCCTTACTTTCAAATCTCTGGCCCACTAACAACTCCTCAGGATCGAAATCTACGGCTAGCTGATGAGTAGGTAGTATTTCAGGGTACTCCAAAAACTCGGCTGCGTGCGTCGCATCGGGATCTATCTGCAACATGTGTTCCCCAGGATTATTGTGTATCACAATACGACGAATCTGGTTTTTGACTGAAGACACGTTAACGTTTCCATTGTCATTCACGCATTCGTTGTCAATATCACCCGGGACCTCATCCATGTTGGGATCACTAGCAGTATCGACCTCGTGATCAAAAGGATCACTCCTATGGTATACATCATCACTAACCACATTAGTGTTGGGTGCAGCATTAAGATCAATGTCGATCCCGTATATAGTCGATTGACTATCAATGTACGATATCGGAACCACCATACATGGCTCTTGAGCTCCATGTTCTTCACCTAATGGAGTGGGATCTTCAATTGGCTTCGCACTAGCTAACTCAGCAAAAACTGAATTAGAGCATTTTGGTTGCTCCGAGTCCTACAATAAAGAGATACCATTGTCTCCATGTCTTCATCGTCTACAAGTTCCATTTCTGTGAATTTTATGGGATCTGTTGAAACTGGAAACTTGTAGAAAAAGTTTCGAGATCCTTCTCCCTCAACGTCTATCAATTTTTGCACTAATCCTTTCCTTCATATCATCAAACGAGATATTTCTAATAAATCTCATTGTTACTTGTTGGCGACATTCAAATATACATCCCACGGCTGTTGTCAAATTTTCTCCATCGAAATAAACGCATACGAAAAACTGATTTTCCATCTTCAATACTAGATCTGTTAAAAAAATTCAAAATTCTCAAAACAGTTTCGAATAATAAAAAGTTACTTATATAAAATTTTTAATGCAAAATTTTTCATTAAAAAGGTAACAAAATTAATAACCTAACAAAATAACTTTCAAATAACAAAGTTACTAATAAAACTCTTCATTCTATTTAAAAAGAAATAAACTAAAATACTTTATCCTTCTTTTTGTTGTCTTTTCTTTCTTTTCTCTATTTTCTTACTTCTATTCTGCTAAATTTTTTTGATATCTCCTGCTCATTTGATTTTCAAGTAAGTATAAATAGGTGAAATTTTAAGTACTGGTACTGCCTATAAGGTTGGAGTCACCAGTTGTGCCTGTCAGGTAGGAGTCACTAGTGGTGCCTATCAAATAAGAGTCACCACCTATCCCATACCACATTCATACATATACACGGGTCATGTATTGTATCGGAAAAAATAAAACAAATGGTGCCGCCTATGAGAAAGGCACCACTAATAAAATAATATTTAAAAATATATATTATAAAAAAAAGATGGTGATGTCTATGAAAAATACTCCACCCAAAAGATATATTATTTCTATAATTTATCTCGTTGACAACCTATTTCAGAATTTAATTTTTTTATATTATTTAAGTAAATTAACCTCACTTTGGAGACATAAAGCAGTTGAAACATATTCCGAAGATAGTAGCCCACTTGACAGGGTTGGTATTTGAAAATAGTGTAAGCATGTAGACTGGAGCAAAACAAAGAAGTGAAGAAACGAGGTTGAAACAAAATGTTTAGTGGGTGAGGAGTGGCCAGTCTTTTCCTACACCGAATGGTTGGAGACACGTTGTGGTTGAAGACGGTACCCCATATCCCACTAACTAAAGTGGAGAATGATTGGCTTAGATATACGGCGAGCTTTATATTCATCATATATAATAACTTTGTTGCTTAAACATCCACGTGAATTAAATATTATAATTATGGCCAAGATAGATAAGATGGAACAGCTCCATGATGTAAAAAATAACAGCGTGAAGAAGATTCAAAAGGCGTAATTAATTACAAATGAGAAAAGTATAAAAGCAGCAGCGGGCTACAGCACAAGTTCCACTTAAAATGGTTAAAAGCTTTGCTAATACGTCCAAAGATAGAATGATGTTACGCTCTCCGACTCTACATTTACAATATGAATACTTTTATTGAATCCTACAACTACTAACACTAGTACTACTAGCCAACTTGTTTTGCATATGCTATATTTAGCATATAAATTAGGGAATATATACATTCAGACATACGATTTTAATATTTAGCATCCTCTTTTTCATATTTGATGTTTATATACGCATAGATAAAAATATATGTGATTATATTAAAAGAAAATTCTAATAGCATTATATATATTCATTTTAAAAAATTGACGTGAACCATTTGATTTATGAATTTATGACGCATAATCAGATGGCAAGCAAGGATTGAATTAACTTAGAGAATTCAAGCAATCAAGTATTCCTCAAAGATCGATTGCTAGGTCTAAACAAAAGCGTAGGAAAAAAGTAGATAGGTGCCTTGGTCCTTTGATTTAATGAGATAATTGTATTTATAATCTCTCTTTAAAATTATAAAATTCAATTTAATCTTTTTTAACTTTTAATTAAATAGAAATATTCATTTAAAAAATTAATAATTTAATTTTAATATTTTTATTACAGAATTTTTAATTTTTAACTTTTCCAAATTTTATATTCTTATATTAGTCCTTTTAAATAAAATTCCTAACTTTACCTTTGTGTTTAAATTCAAAAAGTTAAAAATCAAGTTACAAGCATTTGTCTGGATACATTGATAGTTGTACGTTTTGTTTTTTTCTTAAAGATGTTGATTTTCATCTAAGTCATGAGTGTTATGTACGTGTCTCTCTCTATATATTACAATCAATGGACTTGACTTACGTTAAATGAATGGTTTAGGAATAAATTGGTTACTATTTATTTATCAAGTTAAATAAAAGAAATTTGAACAAAATTTTAAAATTCATTTATTTAAGGAATCCAACTCAAAAAAAAATTACTTTAGTTACTTTATGTTTATGAATAAGTTGGTGATGTTCAATTAAAGTTTGTTTAAAACTTATTTATTACTCGATTATTATATATAAATAAAATTATTATTTCTATTATTATTTTATTTATTTATAATAATTTTTAATTTTATATTTAATTATTTTATATCTAAAAAGTAAAATATATGTCTATTTATTGTTTACTAGTTTATTATCTCATGAAATAAATAGGTTTTTGTATATATCAATGGAAAAAGGTAAAAATGAAATAGTATAGTATTTTAATTTTAGAATATTGATAGTTTGTATTATGATGAATTGTAGGGTAAATAATAAAATGAAATAATATAAATGTGTTTGTAAACTAGATTTGTTCTTGGTCTGTTCGAAAGGTGGGAGGGTTTGAGCAAAAATATAGGCCCAAATAATGGACTTGAACAGAAAAATAAAGCCCATTTAAAAAATGGGTAGGACATTCGGTAAGGTTTTTTGGGCTCAGGTCCGAGCCTGGCCCAATTTTGCAAAAAAAAAAAAGAGTTGTTTTTCACTATTTTATTATTGTTTTCTCACAGTTTTATTACCATTTTACTATTATGTTGCTACTATTTTGTTGTTATTATTTAAATATTGTATAACTATTGTTTTGTTGTTAATTTTGCTACTACTTTAGAGGCATCTGCTTATTAAGTTGAATCTATCTTAGTGGTATTTAAGTATAAAGTTTTTTTAATTTATTTTCAATTTGTTGGGAAACATTTATTTTAATTTATTTAGTGTTTTTAATTTATTATATTTTTATATAAAAATAAAATAAAAAATTTTAATACGGGCAGACCGGGCCTGGCTTTTAGCGTTTTTATCCAAGCGGAACTTGGGCAAAAATTTAGGTCCATTTTTCGGGTCGGACTGAATTCGAGCCTATCGGTCGGACTTAAAATTTTGTTAGGATCCGACTTGGCCTGACCCATGAACAATTCTAATGTAAACTTTATGCAAGTCTACTATTTGAAGGATGAAGAATGTGAATTTATTCATATTTTTTTAAATTGCTAAATATGTTTGATATCTTTTTATTCAAATTTCTCTTAATTGTTTCAGTTTTAAATACAAGTTATATTTTATATTATTGAATATGTTTGCAATTAATTCAAAAGTTTCAAAAAAATTAGTTTAGTCCCATTACTAAGAAAAGAGTTAAAAACAATTACTATAATGCATCTAGGAATTATTTAATTTTTTTTCACTAATTTCACCAATTTTTCCATAACGAGTATATAAGATTTAAATATTTTGACAAATGAAATAATTTTTTGGTGAATTACAATAAATTTAAGGCAAAGCCCAAACAATAAACGTAACTAGCGCAACTCGAACCCATGCCACACTTAGAGCGATGAACACTCTTACCATTAGGTCATCACATGGGATTCCAAATGACACATTTTTATTCTCATTTTTGCACTAAAACATTGCATTTACTAAGTCCCATAAAAATATTCACATATTAAATGTATTTGTGCCTTATTAATATAGTGCCCCTTGTCAAATATTTAAGCTTTCCACGTAAGCTTGTTTCTATTTTTGCTTTAAAACATTGCTATAGTGTGTGTGCATACATGCGCATGTGTGTACGCTAGATTAGATTGTTATTTCTAAACATTTTTGTGTACATGTTCAACTATATGGTCATGAACATTTTTGTTTAAGTTAAATGAATATGAACATACATAATTTTAAACGAACAAACATAAACTCAAATTTGAAATTCTTAACAGTACAAAACGAACACAAACAAACTTAAAAATAAACAAATGAACATGAATAGAGGCCCCTTCTATAACAATTTGTAACATGTTTACACAAGTGTACTGTAACATCCCAAAATAGGGCCTAATCGGAATAGTGGTTTTGTAACCACAAATCTGAGATAGAAATAATTATTTTATAATTATTTTGAGGTTTATATTATGATTGCATGATAATGTGAAAATTTCGTGAAGAAATTCTATGCATAAAGTGCTTAATTTGAAATTAGGGACTAAATCGAATAAGTTGCCAAATTTGCATTCTAGAAGTTTTTAGTATGAAATTGCTTTGGAATATTAATTAGGAGTTTTTAAATAGCAATTTTACCAATTTATAAGTTTATGGACAAAAATTGGACATGGGTGGAATTTTTGAAAGTTTAGTAAGGAAGGGCATTTTGGTCATTTGGTTATTAACATGATTAAAAAGGGAAAAAGATGACAAAATTGCTATCATCTTCTTCATTAGCACGAAATTTAAAGGGTTCTCCATAGCTAGGGTTTGTTTCAAGCTTCCAAGCTCCATAGTAAGTGATTCCAAGCCCCGTTTTTAATGTTCTTTACGTTTTCGGAGTCCCGGTAGCTCGATAAAGCTTATGCTAGCAATAATTTAAGTTAGGGTTCATATTTGGAAAAATACCCATAGGTGAAAAGTGTTTATTTTGATGTTTTATAATGGAATATGAGGTTTTAGATTATGTTAGACAACTTGTGCTACTCGGTTTTAGGTAAAAACGAGTAAAAGGGCTTAATAGGTAAAAATACCTATTATACATAAGTGTATGTTATAGTAAGAATTTGAAGATGTTGTTGGTAAATAAATGATCAGCATGTCTTAAAATACAAGAATTTGTGATAAATTTTTATTTTCGAGCCTTGGGGCAAAAGTGTAAATATACAAAAGTTTAAGGGTAAAAATGTAATTTTGCCAAAGTTTGAGTAAAGGACTGTTTTGATAAATGTGAATATTAAATAAGTTAAATTTGCTATTATAGATCAAGAAGAACGAAATTCAGGAGTAGATCGGAGAAAGGAAAAAGTAAAGGACTAAATTGTAAAGTTTAGTCACATTTTGTATCGAGGTAAGTTTACAGTAAATAAATGTAATATTCCTTTATTTTACATTAATATTTTCAATTTCCAGCATTTATATATTCATTTTATGAAAATATTCAAAGTTGAATTAAAGACGATGTAACAAAGAAAAGCATTAGAAAGCCCCGATTGAACCTTAGGAATGTTAGGATACGAAATGTCATGACATTTGGGGTTGACAGGACAGGACAAGACAGGAATGAGCCATGTAAGTCCATATCAGATATATGGCTTTGGAGACAGGAATGAGCCATGTAAGCCCATATTAGATATATGGCATTGGAGACAGGAATACTTCATGTAAGTCCATGTCAAGGACATGGCATTGGCAGGATATTGTTAGACTGGAAAGACCCTAGTATCCTTAGTATTCCAAGTGGTTCAACGGGCCATTGTACAAGTTAAATTATAGTGAATTATCAGCAAAGGAAAGGTAGATTGTATTTATGAATAATGAAAGGTCAGGTAAGAAAGAAGGTAAGTGAATAAAGAAGAAGGTAGAAAATGAGATGTAAAGAAAGTTTATGATGCTAGGTGACATTATGCATAATTATCCTTTGTGATGAATGTTGTGATTTATTTGCTTGTAAACTTACTAAGCCTAGTGCTTACTCTCTTTATTTCCTTCTTCTTATAGTTCTTGCCAAGCCACTCGGGGATCGAAGGAAACGTCAGAGATCCGATCACACTATCGAAGGAATCACTTTGGTATAGTTAGACGTTTCGTTTCGTGTATGGCATGTATAGGAACTTGGCTTCTTTTGATATGATATGATCAATGAATGATGTGTAAATACTTGCTAGTGATTAGCTAATAGAATGGCTGATGATATACATGTTTAATAGTATGTATGATTGAGTAGTAACTATCACATGGAAATTAAGGAAAATGTGAAAGTAGCTTAAAAACAGATTCAAGTAGTAGAAATGATGTGACTTTGAAAAATCACTAAAAATAGTAGGAATGGAGTTAAATAGTGAATGAGGTATGAAATTAAATATTAATGAGTCTATTTTACTATGGAAGAAACAGAGTTAGCAAAGGGTTGTATATTATGAGTTATTTACACGTGAGTAAGACTGCTCTAGACTAACTCTGTGATCCCCTGTTTTGATTTTAAAAATTCACCATAAATTGTACATAAATAATTAGACATTATAATTTATATCCCTAGATTCCTTATTGAGTCTAGTTTTTAATGAAATAAACTGAATTCCTATTTGAATTTTGTATAGAGAAAAAATTAACTCGTAGTGAACAGAGGTCAGAGCAGTCAAACTATGTAATAGGGGAGAATTTAACTAATAAACTGTACCAATTGGCTAAATCAAAAATTATAGAAAAAAAATCAGTAGATAGATGTATGAGTCTAGTTTCAGGAAAAATTTACAGATCTTAATTTCGAGTTACGGAACTCGAGATATGAATTTTTAAGCAACTATGACGCAGAATGGCAGTATATTTCGAGAAGTTTAAATAAATGATTTAAGGTTGCTTAAGTGATAGATTAAGTTTAGTAACGCCTCGTGCTCGATTCCGACGACAGTCTCGGGTAAAGGGTGTTACATTTATTGGTATCAGAGCAGATTTAGTCAGTTCTCAGAATAGTTAGTGTGAGTAAGAGTCTAACTATACATGCCATACTTGTATTTTGATAGTGTGACGACTCCTGACGATTTTTAAATATTTTGTTTTATAGTAATGGATCCTGAACGAGCTGGTGATGATGATATGGAAAGTAATGTGCCTGCTCCCGCAGAAGGGGCAGTGCCATCCGAGAATAGGCCAGTAACAGTTGATAGGGAGGAGTGACTCGAGAAGCTCTCTTCCAAGCTTTGAATGATTGGTTTGCCGAGTTCGTTCGTACGAATCTGGCAGTTAGACCTCCACCCCCTCATGATTCTCAGGCTACCCATGTAGCTCAAGCTCCCCCAGTCATAGGTACAGTGATAAGAGAAAAGCCACCAGTTGATAAAATTAGGAAGTATGGGGCAGAAGAGTTTCGAGCAACAAAAGACGATGACCCAGAAAGAGCAGAATTTTGGCTAGAAAATACTATTAGTCTTTGACGAATTATCTTGTACACCTGAGGAATGTATGAAATGTGTAGTATCACTTCTTAGAGACTCAGCCTACCACTAGTGGAAGACACTTGTATCAATTGTACCAAAAGAAAGGGTCACTTGGGATTTCTTTCAGGAAGAATTTCGTAAAAAGTATATCAGTCAGAGGTTTATTGATCAGAAGAGAAAGGAGTTCCTGGAGTTGAAATAAGGTAATATGATAGTGACCGATTATGAGCGTGAATTTGTCAGGCTTAGTAAATATGCTCGAGAATGTGTGTCCACAGAGGCTATCATGTGTAAAAGGTTTGAGGATGGGTTAAATGATGATATCCGACTATCAGTGGGTGTCCTAGAAATAAAAGAGTTCGTTATTCTAGTTGAGAGAGCCTGTAAAGCGGAGGAGCTATTAAAAAGAAAAGGCAAAGTTGAAATTGAGATGCGAGATACGAAGAAAAGACAGATGAGCAGGTCATTTCAAGCTACATCTAAGAGACCCAAAGAGTTTCCTACCAGATCTAGTTTTTCGACAGGGCATTCTAGTCAGAATAGAGGTAGCAGATTTAAGGATCCGAAGGCTCAAACCACCTCGACCGCAAGTGTAGATAATGCTAGACTGGGTAGATCAGGGTGTCCACGGTGTGGTAGACTTCATTATGGTCCTTGTCGAGTAGGCGAAAATGTTTGTTATAAGTGTGGTGCTCCAGATCATTTTGTGCGAGAATGTCTAGAGGTGGCTAACCGAGAGGTAACACAGAGTGCTAGATCCAGAAATGCTCCTATTAGAGGCAGATCACCGAGGCAACCGGGAGTAGGAGCAAGTAACAGAGGCAACTCTAGAGATTCGGTGGTGAAACCAGATGTTAGAGCCCCTGCAAGGACTTATGCTATTCGTGCTCACAAAGAGGCATCCTCCCCCGATGTGATTACGGGTACATTTTCTCTACATGATATTAATGTCATTGCTTTGATTGATCCGGGTTCGACCCATTCCTATGTTTGTATGAAATTGATGCCTAATATGAGTATGCCTATAGAATCCACAAAATTTGTGATTAAAGTATCGAATCCACTAGGCAAGTGTGTATTGGTAGATAAGGTATATAGAAATTGCCCCTTAATGATTAGAGGTCACTGTTTTTCGGCTGCTCTCATGTTATTGCCGTTTGATGAGTTTGATGTTATTTTGGGCATGGATTGGTTGACTGTACATGATGTTGGAGTGAATTGTGGAAGGAAATTCATTGAGATGAAATGTGAAAATGGTGAAATCCTTCGGGTTAATTCAGATGAGTCAGATAGTTCATTTGCCATAATTTCTATTATGACAGCTCAAAAATATTTGAGAAAGGGGTATGAGGCTTATCTTGCTTTTGTATTGAATACTAAAGATTCAGAATTGAAAGTTGAATTAGTGCCCGTAGTGTGCGAGTATCCAGATGTATTTCCGGAAGAATTACCAGGTTTGCCTCCTGTTAGAGAAGTTGAGTTTGGTATTGAGCTGATTCCAGGTATCACACCTATTTCTATTACTTCTTATAGAATGGCCCAATCAGAATTGAAAGAATTGAAATCTTAGCTGTAGGAATTAACCAATAAAGGCTTTGCAAGAACCAGCAGTTCGCCATGGGGTGCACCAGTGCTATTTATGAAAAAGAAAAATGGTTCGATGAGATTATGCATAGATTATCGACAGCTCAACAAAGTAACTATCAAGAAAAAGTATCCACTGCCCATAATTGATGATTTGTTTGATCAATTGAATGGAGCCACTGTGTTTTCCAAGATAGATTTGAGATCTGGATACTATCAGATACGAGTTAAGGAGTCAGATGTTCCGAAGACTGCATTCCGAACTAGGTATGGTCATTATGAGTTTCTTGTGATGCAGTTTGGCTTAACTAATGCTCCTGCCATTTTTATGGACTTAATGAACCGAATATTTAGACCGTATTTGGACGTTTGTAGTTGTGTTCATTGATGATATGTTGATTTATTCTCCTGATGAGACTGAAGACGAAGAGCATTTGAGAACAGTTTTACAGATTCTGAGAGATAATCAGTTGTATACTATGTTCAGTAAAAGTGAGTTTTGGTTCCGAGAAGTTGGATTCCTTGGACATATTGTTTCAGATGAAGGTATTAGAGTTAATCCGAGCAAAATTTCAGCCATTGTCGATTGGAAGCCTCCCAGAAATGTTTCAGAAGGTAGAAGTTTTCTTGGCTTAGCTGGTTATTATAGACGATTTGTGGAGGTATTCTCTATGATAGCTACTCCGTTGACGAGATTGCTACGGAAGGATGTTAAGTTTGAATGGACTGAGAAGTGCCAGCAGAGTTTTGACAAGTTAAAGGCATTGTTGACTGAAGCTCCCATCTTACTACAGCCAGAACAGGGTAAAAAATTCGTTATTTACTGTGATGCGTCCTTTAATGGGCTCGGTTGCGTACTCATGCAGGAAGGAAAGGTAATTGCTTATGCCTCTAGACAATTGAAGCCACATGAGAAAAATTACCCGACGCATGATTTGGAACTAGCTGCTATTGTATTTACATTGAAGATTTGGAGACATTATTTGTATGGTGAAAGGTGCTGGATATTCACTGATCATAAAAGCTTGAAATACTTGATGACTCAAAAATATTTGAACCTGAGGCAAAGAAGATGGCTAGAGTTGATTAAAGATTATGAGCTAGTGATTGATTATCACCCAGGTAAGGCAAATATAGTTGCTGATGCTTTAAGCAGAAAACTTTTATTTACATTGTGAGCTTTGAATACCAATTTGGCCATGTCGGATGATGGTTCTATTTTAGCTGAATTGAGAGCTAAACCGGTATTTCTTAAAGAAATTTGTGAAGCTCAAAAAGACGATAGTGAGTTACAGGCTAAAAGAGTTCAATGTGAGTCAAGCATAGAATCAGATTTCCAGAATGGTTCTAATGGTTGTTTGATGTTTAGAGACAGAATATGTGTACCAAAGAATGATGAGCTTATTCGGAAGATTTTATAGGAAACACATAGCAGTTCTTTGTCTATTCATCCAGGTAGTACAAAGATGTATAATGATTTGAAGAAATTGTACTGGTGGGTAGGAATGAAAAGAGATATTTCAGAGTTTGTTTCCAAATGCTTGATTTGTCAACAGGTAAAGGCAGAACACCAGGTACCTTCGGGATTATTGCATCCTGTGCTAGTTCCGGAATGGAAATGGGACAGAGTTACTATGGATTTTGTGACCGGATTACCGTTAACGTCAAAAAAGAAAGATGCAGTATGGTTGTGATTGATAAGCTAACTAAGTCGGCTCATTTTATCCCAGTCCGTATGGATTATTCACTTGACAAGTTGGCCGAGTTATACATTTCAGAGATAGTTAGACTACATGGAGTGCCATTATCGATCATTTTAGATAGAGATCCGAGATTTACTTCACGGTTTTGGAAGAAGTTACAAGAAGCTTTGGGCACCAAGTTGAGTTTTAGTACGGCTTTTCATCCCCAAACCGACGGTCAGTCAGAGAGAGTTATCCAGGTACTTGAAGATATGCTTAGATGTTGTATATTAGAATTTCAAGGCAGTTGGGAAAAATATTTACCATTGGTAGAGTTTGCCTATAATAATAGTTACTAGTCGAGTTTGAAGATGGCACCTTACGAAGCTTTGTATGGACGTAAATGTCATACACCTTTATATTGGACAGAGCTTAAAGAAAGCCAGATTTACGGGGTTGATCTAGTTAAAGAAACAGAAGAAAAAGTGAAAGTTATTAGAGATTGTTTGAGAGCAGCTTCAGACAGGCAGAAGTCATATGCAGATTTAAAAAGAAAAGAGATTGAGTATCAGGTTGGCGACAAGGTATTTTTGAAAGTATCCCCGTGGAAGAAAGTTCTCAGATTTGGCAGGAAAGGCAAGCTAAGTCCTCGTTTTATTGGACTGTTTGAAGTAATTGAGAAACTTGGACCATTAGCATACCGATTAGCTTTGCCGACTGAATTAGAGAAGATTCATGATGTGTTTCATGTGTCGATGTTACGATGCTATCGGTCAGATCCGTCACATGTGATTTCTCCAACAGAGGTTAAGATTCAGTCAGATATGACTTATGGTGAGAAACCGGTAAAGATTTTAGCTCGAGAGGTAAAGCAATTAAGGAATAAAAGTATTGCTCTTGTGAAAGTTTTATGGAATAGACATGGGGTGGATGAGGCTACATGGGAACCCGAAGAGGCCATGCGAAAACAGTATCCAAACCTCTTCACAGGTAAGATTTTCGGGGATGAAAATCCCTAAAGGGGGCAGAAATGTAACATCCCAAAATAGGGCCTAATTGGAATAGTGGTTTCGTAACCACAAATCCTAGATAGAAATAATTATTTTATAATTATTTTGAGGTTTATATTATGATTGCATGATAATGTGAAAATTTCGTGAAGAAATTCTATGCATAAAATGCTTAATTTGAAATTAGGGACTAAATCGAATAAGTTGCAAAATTTGCATTCTAGAAGTTTTTAGTATGAAATTGCTTTGGAATATTAATTAGGAGTTTTTAAATAGCAATTTTACCAATTTCTAAGTTTATGGACAAAAATTGGACATGGGTGGAATTTTTGAAAGTTTAGTAAGGAAGGGCATTTTGGTCATTTGGTTATTAACATGATTAAAAAGGGAAAAAGATGACAAAATTGCTATCATCTTCTTCATTAGCACGAAATTTAAAGGGTTCTCCATAGCTAGGGTTTGTTTCAAGCTTCCAAGCTCCATAGTAAGTGGTTCCAAGCCCCGTTTTTAATGTTCTTCACGTTTTCGGAGTCCCGGTAGCTCGATAAAGCTTATGCTAGCAATAATTTAAGTTAGCGTTCATATTTGGAAAAATACCCATAGGTGAAAAGTGTTTATTTTGATGTTTTATAATGGAATGTGAGGTTTTAGATTATGTTAGACAACTTGTGCTACTCGGTTTTAGGTAAAAACGAGTAAAATAGCTTAATAGGTAAAAATACCTATTATACATAAGTGTATGTTATAGTAAGAATTTGAAGATGTTGTGGGTAAATAAATTATTAGCATGTCTTAAAATACAAGAATTTTTGATAAATTTTGATTTCCGAGCCTTGGGGCAAAAGTGTAAATATGTAAAAGTTTAGGGGTAAAAATATAATTTTGCCAAAGTTTGAGTAAAGGACTGTTTTGATAAATATGAATATTAAATAAGTT
Organism: Gossypium stocksii; assembly: GCA_020496765.1. NCBI lineage: Eukaryota > Viridiplantae > Streptophyta > Magnoliopsida > Malvales > Malvaceae > Gossypium > Gossypium stocksii. Next base: position 43,182,279 of record CM035623.1, read on the forward strand.
AAATTTGCTATTATAGATCAAGAAGAACGAAATTTGGGAGTAGATCGGGGAAAGGAAAAAGTAAAGGACTAAATTGTAAAGTTTAGTCACATTTTGTATCGAGGTAAGTTTAAAGTAAATAAATGCAATATTCCTTTATTTTACATTAATATTTTCAATTTCCAGCATTTATATATTCATTTTATGAAAATATTCAAAGTTGAATTAAAGACGATGTAACAGAGAAAAGCATTAGAAAGCCCCGATTGAACCTTAGGAATGTTAGGATACGAAATGTCATGACATTTGGGGTTGACAGGACAGGACAAGACAGGAATGAGCCATGTAAGTCCATATCAGATACATGGCTTTGGAGACAGGAATGAGCCATGTAAGCCCATATCAGATATATGGCATTGGAGATAGGAATAATTCATATAAGTCCATGTCAAGGACATGGCATTGGCAGGATATTGTTAGGCAGGAAAGACCCTAGTATCCTTAGTATTCCGAGTGGTTCAACGGGCCATTGTACAAGTTAAATTACAGTGAATTATCAGCAAAGGAAAGGTAGATTGTATTTATGAATAATGAAAGGTCAGGTAAGAAAGAAGGTAAGTGAATAAAGAAGAAGGTAGAAAATAAGATGTAAAGAAAGTTTATGATGCTAGGTGACATTATGCATAATTATCCTTTGTGATGAATGTTGTGATTTATTTGCTTGTAAACTTACTAAGCCTAGTGCTTACTCTCTTTATTTCCTTCTTCTTATAGTTCTTGCCAAGCCACTCGGGGATCGAAGGAAACGTCAGAGATCCGATCACACTATCGAAGGAATCACTTTGGTATAGTTAGACGTTTCGTTTCGTGTATGGCATGTATAGGAACTTGGCTTCTTTTGATATGATATGATCAATGAATGATGTGTAAATACTTGCTAGTGATTAGCTAATAGAATGGCTGATGATATACATGTTTAATAGTATGTATGATTGAGTAGTAACTATCACATGGAAATTAAGGAAAATGTGAAAGTAGCTTAAAAACAGATTCAAGTAGCAGAAATGATGTGACTTTGAAAAATCACTAAAAATAGTAGGAATGGAGTTAAATAGTGAATGAGGTATGAAATTAAATCTTAATGAGTCTATTTTACTATGGAAGAAACAGAGTTAGCAAAGAGTAGTATATTATGAGTTATTTACACTTGAGTGAGACTGCTCTAGACTGACTCTGTGATCCCCTATTCTGACTTTAAAAATTCACCATAAATTGTACATAAATAATTAGGCATTATAATTTATATAGCTAGTTCCTTATTGAGTCTAGTTTTTAATGAAATAAACGGAATGCCTATTTGAATTTTGTAGAGAGTGAAAATTAACTTGTAGTGAATAGAGGTTAGAGTAGTCGAACTATGTAACAGGGGAGACTTTAACTAATAAAATGTACTAATTGGCTAAACAAAAAATTATAGAAAAAAATTAATAGATAGATGTATGAGTCTAGTTTTAGGAAAAATTTACAGATCTTAATTTTGATATGAATTTTTAAGCGACTATAACGCAGAATGGTAGTATATTTCGAGAAGTTTAAATAAATGATTTAAGGTTGCTTAAGTGATAGATTAAGTTTAGTAATGCCTCGTGCTCGATTCCGACGACAGTCTCAGGTAAGGGGTGTTACATGTACATAGTCGTTCAAGTAATAAGTAAGTAAAAATGAGTTATCATTTCCAAAGGACTGTATAAGCTTAACCAAATATTTGTAAAATTATAGCTTCAAAATTTGATGTAGAAATTCAATAATTTGAAAGGTGATGATTAAACAAATTAAAATAATTAGATGCAAAGATTGATCCCTATGCAATTTTAATCTAGATGCAATCTACCTAAATGTATGAATGAGGGCTTTAGCAACAAAAAAAAAAAAAAAACAATAAATATTAAATGGGCTAGGATAATTTTATTAATCAAATCAACTTACTTTCATCATGCTAACATGTTCTGAATTATTTCCATGGCAACTTAATCTCTTATGGGTTTGGACACCAAATTAAGTCCTCTCAGATCTTTTACTTAGTGAAATATGCATGTTACTGATCATATTAAACTAAATTCATGTAAGGTCATAGGGACATTTACATTTGCAACATTTTAATTACATAAATCTAAAAACCATGCAAGATAATAGAGATAACTAAATATATTATGAACCTTAGCTTAGTCGGTTTTAATGACCTAAATTAAGCATTGCACTTTTTAATTTTGCGTCTACTAACCATTGTCTGGTTAGGATCACTCAGCTAATCTAAGTGCACCCAACCACGTATGAATGAAATGCATCATGATATTAATTGAAAACATAATCGACAAAGACACAAAACATGTTAACATGAATTAAATAAATCTCATCAAATTAATATAATCATCCGAGTAGATATGAATTAAAACTTCATAGTTGATGTCAAAAATATAAAACACAAAGAAAACATGTTTAAAATAAATGACAAGGGTAACATTCAAATATAGGGCCTAGTCGGAATAGTGGTTTTGAGACCACCAATGCGAAGTAAAAATATTTGTTTTATGATTATTTTGAGGTCCATGACATGTTTGCATGATTGTGTGAAAGTTGCATGAAGAAATTTTGTGAATAAGAGTCCAATTTGACTTTTAGGACTAAAAATATAAGATTCTAGAAGCTTTAAGCACGAAATAGTTTTGGATTATTAATTAGGGGGTCCTTAAATAGAAATTTTAGCAATTTTTATATTTTTGGACAAAAATGGGAATGCATGGGTAAAATTTCAAAGTTAGTTAAAAGGGGCATTTTAATCATTTGGTTAAAAATTAATAAAAAGGGAAAAAGCAAGAAAAAAAGTTGCTCATCTTCTCCAAGTAGGTGCCGAAAATTCTAAACGCTCCATAGCTAGGGTTTTTGACATTTTCAAGCTCACAAGTAAGTGCATCCTAGCCCCATTTTTAATGTTCTTTACATTTTTGAAGTCGTTTTCAACCGATCTAGCTATTTCTACCATTATTTTAAGCTAGGGTTCATGTTCAAAAATGTACCCATGTGTGACATGCATGTATTTTGATGTTTAATGGAAGAATATGAATGTTTGATGTGTGATGAACATCTTTTACTAAGTGATTTTTCATGAAAACACCTAAAAAGGGCTAAATTGTATAAGTTATAATATCAGTAGTAAAAAAATGTGTTTTAAAAGAAAATGTGGGCTGTTATAAGCATAAAAATGATTTGGCTAGGCTTTTATGTTAAAGAAATCAAGCACGTTCATTTACGAGCCTAGGCACCAATATGTAAATATGTGAAAGTTTAGGGGTAAAATTGTAATTTTACCAAAGTATGATCTATGGACTGATTTGAACAATGTAATAATTAAATAAGTGAAATTTGCTTTTATAGATCAAGAGGAACGGAGTCCGAACCTAAATCGATGAAAGAACAAAGTTGCGGACTAAATTGTATAACTAGTCATATTTTGTTGCCGAGGTAAGTTTGTGGGTAAATAATGCAACATTACTTCATTATGTATCTAATACTTTATTATTGCATGATATGTATAATTTTTCTATAAATTTTGATTTACAATGACTCGATGACGATGTGACGAGGTTTTGATGTCTTGAAATCCCGGTTGAACCTTAGGAATAGATAAGATACAAATGTCACGACATTAGGGTTATGGGATCCCGTGGAAGACCTTGTCTGGGATATGGCATCAGCGTCTGATTGTGTGATTACATGTAAGACCATATCTAGGATATGGCTTCGTTATGAGATTTCGTAAGACCATGTCTGGGACATGGCATCGATATGAGATCCTGTATAAGACCATATCTGGAATATGGCATTGGCATCAATTTGTGATCTCTTGTAAGACCATATATGGGATATGGCATTGACATCTTACCATGTGTATAAGATTTCCCAGTATCCTTTAGTATTCCAAGTGGTTCAACGGGTAATTCAAAAGTATGTCAAAGAAATAACAAGGTATGAACATGTTGATAGGGTACAGGTATGTACACGAAGTTCATAATTCTTGACTTATACATCGATAAGGTCTCAGTAAGAAGTGAGTGACGAAATCATGAACATGAGTTTTATGGTACATTATGTAAATGACATGATCTAAGATGTATCTATGATACTTGATGACATTGTGACAAATTATATTTATGTCATGTGTATGATATTGCATGACTAATGTTGTTAATTATTTACATGCAAACTTATTAAGCTTTATGCTTACTTCCCTTTCTTTTCCATTTTTGTTACAATATCACTAAGCTAGCTCGGGGATCGAAGGACGTCAAAAACTCGATCACACTATCAATTGGAAAATTTGGGCATAGCTAGTCTTAACATTTTGAGTATGGCATGTATAGGGACTTGGTCTTTTTATTATATGCCATAATTGATTTGGCTGAAATGTTGGCTTATTTAGATGAATGATCCTTTTGTACAAGGCCATATGAAATTGGCCAATATTGGTTAATGGTATATGCATATGATGATGTTATTCATGAAAGTGATAGCTTGCATGTTTAAGTTGGTAAGTATGTAAATGATGTGTGTATAACTTGGTTTTGAGATATTTGATAACTTAAGTGTGTTATGTTATATTCCTTTGAATTGGTACAAGTGGGTTGATGTTTCAGGGTGGCAAATGGCTTGATAAATAGCCTTATATTTGTCCCCATAGGTAGACACACGCGTGCGTGACACACGGTCAGCCTCATAGGTGTGTTGATAGGTCGTGTGTCCCCTGCACCGTAATTTTGCAAAATAGAATGCCCAATATTAAACACATGGGCGGAGACACGGCTGTGTGTCTTAACAGTGTGAAGGACACGGCCTTAGGACATGGGCATGTGCCCAGGCCGTGTAAAGTCTGCACATTAAATGCAAAAATTAAATTCGCCACACTGCCTAGCACACGGGTGTGTGACTTGGTCGTGTGATCATAAATGAGTGATGACATCACAAAGTAAGAGTTACACGGGTTAAGGACAAGGGCGTGTCTTGAGCCACACGGGCATGTGTGACTATACGGACTTCTCACACAGGTGTATGACTCTCCAAATCATGAAAATTTTCTAAGTATTGTAAAAGTTTTGAAAGTTCTCAGTTTAGTCACTAACTGCCTCCAATGTATGTTTAGGGCCTCGTAATCCTGTAAAAGGGACGATATGCTTGTATATGAATGAATCTAAATTGAATGTAATTTTTTGGCCAGATTATGCATGGATGTCTATGTTTAAGTCTAGTAACGCCTCGAACCCTATCTCGGTGTTGGATAGGGTAAGGGGTGTTACATTTAGTGGTATCAGAGCTAGTGTTTAGTCGATTCTTTAACTAGCCTAGCGTGTGCACGAGTATACAAGCCATAAATATGTATATTATTATGATAGTGTGTCGACTCTTGATGATTTTAAAATGTGCTTTCATATAGTAAATGAATCCCGAAAGAGTAGTGGCGGATGATGTTGAAAGTAATGCACCGGCTTCCGCTCAAGGGTCGGTGCCTACTGAAAATGAGAATAGACTTGTGACTGTGAGTCAGGGAGGAGAGGCTTCGAAAGCCTTCTTTCAGATAATGAACGAGTGGTTCTCAACGTTCATTCAAATGAACCTGGCCACTCAACAACAAGCTCCACCCCTTCCAAACCCTCAGTCTATCCCTGTAGCTCCACAAGTTGGGGAAATGGAAAGAAGGGAAAAGCCTCCAGTTGACAGAATTCAGAAACAAGAGGCCGAGTAATTTCAAGCTAATAAAGATGATGACCCGGAAAGAGCGAAATTCTCGCTTGAAAATACCATACGGGTATTTGATGAGTTGTCCTACACACCAGAGGAGTGTATGAAATGTGTTGTGTCCTTCTTGAGAGACTCAGCTTATCAATGGTGGAACACCTTTGTGTTCGTTGTACTGAGGGAGAGAGTTAACTAGAAATTTTTCCAAGAAGAATTCCATAAAAAGTACATTAGCCAGATGTTTATTGACCAAAAGCAAAAGGAATTTCTTAAATTGAAGAAAGATTGAATGATTGTAACTGAGTACAAGTGTGAGTTTATGAGACTTAACAATTGCGCTAAAAGTTGAATAAGAGTTTTGTGACTCAAAGAAGAAACAGATAGGAAAGTCATTTCAGTCATCATCTAAGAAATCAAGAGAGTTCACTACTCGATCAAATAATTCAGTGGGATTCTCACACAAAAATAAGGATAAACAGTATTCAGGTTATAAGGCTCAGACCACTTCGATTGTGAGTGTTGGTAATGCCCGACCAAGTAGGCAGGAATATCTACAGTGTGGCAAATGTCACCCCGGTGAGTGCCGAGCGAATGATAGAACTTGTTTCAAATGTGGTTCACCGGATCATTTTGTTTGTGATTGTCTTGAGATAGTTGAGAAAGATAGAAATCAAAGTGTGAGATCAATCAATGTTCCAATCAATCAATGTTCCTTCTAGAGGTAGACCACAGAGAAATCAGGGAAGTGGAACGATTAGTAAGAGTGCACCTAGAGACTTAACTGTGAGGTCCGAGGGTAAGCCTTTGCAAGGACTTATGCCATTTGACTCGCGAAGAGGCTTCATTCTCTAACTTGATTATGTGTACTTTTTCTCTCTATGATACTTCTGTTGTTGCTTTGATTGATCCAGGATCAACCCATTCGTATGTTTGTATGAAATTCGTGTCTAGTATGAATATGCTTATTGAATCTATAGAATTTGTGATTAAAGTATCAAACCCTCTAGGCAAGTATGTATTAGTTAACAAGGTATGTAGGAATTGTCCTTTGATGATTAAAGGTCATTGTTTTCCAGCTAATCTTATGCTATTTCTGTTTGATGAGTTTGATATAATTCTTGGTATAGATTGGTTAATTGCCATGAGGTGATAGTAGATTATGGAAAGAAAATTTATGAACTGAAATATGAAAATGAGAATATTCGTCGGGTTGAACTAGGTGAATCGGATAACTTGCCTATAGTGATTTCTTCTATGACGACTCAGAAATGTATAAGAAAGGGTTATGAAGCTTATCTTGCCTTTGTAATGAATACAAAAGAGTCTGAGTTGAAAATTGAACCAGTGCCGGTAGTATGTGAGTATCCAGATGTGTTTTCAGAAGAGTTGCCTGGATTGCCTCCTATTAGAGAAGTAGAATTTGTTATTGATTTGATTCTTGGTACGACACTTATTTCAATTGCCCCGTATAAGATGGCTCCGATGAAATTAATGGAACTGAAAGTTCAATTACATGAGTTAACAGATAAAGTTTTACGAGACCTATTTTTTCCCCATGGGGTGCATTAGTATTATTTGTGAAAAAGAAAGATGGCTCTATAAGGCTTTGCATTGATTATCGACAACTCAATAAGGTAACCATAAAGAACAACTATCCCTTGCCAAGGATCGATGATTTGTTTGACCAATTAAAAGGAGCCACAGTTTCACAAAGATAAACTTGAGGTCCGGTTATTACCAGTTGAGAGTTAAGGAGTTAGATGTGCTGAAAATGGCATTTTGGACGAGGTATAGTCATTATGAATTTCTTGTCATGCCTTTTGGTTTAATAAATGCTCTTGCTATATTTATGGATTTAATGAACTGTATTTTCTGACCGTACTTGGACAAATTTGTTGTTGTTTTCATTGATGACATACTGATTTATTCTCGTGATGAGACTGAGCATGCCGAGCACTTGAGAATGGTTTTGCAAACTTTGAGAGACAAGCAGTTGTATGCTAAATTTAGTAAAAGTGAATTTTGGTTTAGAAAAGTTGGATTTTTGGGGCACGTTGTTTCGGGAGACGGTATTAGAGTTGACCTGAGTAAGATTTTGGCTATTGTTGAATGGAAATCACAAAAGAATGTGTCAGAGGTTAGGAGCTTTCTGGGTTTAGCCAGTTACTACAGATGGTTCGTTAAAGGATTTTCCATGATCACTACTCCGATGACCAAGTTGTTACAGATTGATGTCAAGTTTGAATGGTCAAAAAAGTGGCAACAAAGTTTTAAGAAACTAAAAACATTGTTGACCGAGGCCCGATTTTAGTGCAACCTAAACAGGGCAAAAAGTTTGTAATTTATAGCGACGCATCATTGTATGGTCTTGGATGTGTGTTGATGCAAGAGGGCAAAGTGATAACCTATGCCTCGAGACAGCTGAAGCCGCATGAGAAGAATTATCCAACACATGATTTGGAGTTAGCCGCCATTGTATTTGCATTGAAGATCTGGAGACATCATTTGTATGGTGAGAAATGTCAGGTATTCACTAATCATAAAAGTCTAAAATATTTGATAACTCAAAAGGATTTGAACTTACGGCAACGGAGATGACTAGAGTTGATAAAAGATTACGAGCTAGAAATTGGCTACCACCCGAGAAAGGTGGATGTGGTCGCTGATGCCTTGAGTAGGAAATCCTTGTTTGCGTTGAGAGCTATGAATAGACGGTTGGCTTTATCGGATGATGGTTTTATTGTAGCTAAGTTGAGAGCTAGGCTGATGTTTCTCCAAGAGATTTGTGAAGCTCAGAAATGCGATGGAGAATTGCAAGTCAAAATAGTCCAATGTGAGTCGGGTATGGAATCAAAATTTTGAATTAGTTCTGAGGGATGTTTGATGTTCCACGACAAGACTTGTATTCCTAAAAATACTGAGTTGATTCAGAAGATTTTATGTGAAGCACATAGTAGTTGTTTATCTATTCATCTGGGAAGTACAAAGATGTATAATAACTTGAAGAAGGTGTATTGGTGGTCGAGAATGAAAAGAGACATTCAGAGTTTGTATCGAGGTGTTTGATTTGTTAGCAAGTAAAAGCCGAACACCAAGTATGTAATATGCCGATATAGGGTCCAGTTAAAATAGTGGTTTTGAGACCATAAATCCGAAGTAGAAATATTTGTTTTATGATTATTCTGAGATCTATGACATGTTTGCATGATTGTGTGAAAGTTTCATGAAGAAGTTTTACGGATAAGAGTCTAATCTGACTTTTAGGACTAAATTGCAAAAGCTGCAAAATATGAGATTTTAGAAGCTTTAAGTATGAAATAGCTTTGGATTATTAATTAGGGGTCTTTAAATAGCAATTTGCCCAAATTTTATATTTTTGGACAAAAATAGGCATGCATGGGTAAAATTTGAAAGTTTAGTGAAAAGGGCATTTTTGTCATTTGGTTAATAAAAGATTAAAAAGGGAAAAATCAAGAAAAAATGTGCTCATCTTCCTCAAGCAAGTGTCAAAATTTCTAAGGGTTCCATAACTAGGGTTTTTGTCATTTTCAAGCTCAATAGTAAGTACATCCTAGCCTCGTTTTTAATGTTCTTTACATTTATGAAGTCGTTATCAACTAATCTAGCTATTTCTACCATTATTTTGAGCTAGGGTTAATGTTAAAAAATTTACCCATGTGTGACATGCATGTATTTTGATGTTTAATGAAGGAATATGAAAGTTTGATATATGATAAACATCTTTTACTAAGTGATTTTTCATGAAAACACCTAAAAAGGATCTTTTTGTAAAAGTTGTAAAATGAGTAATAAAAATCTAATTTGAAAGAAAATGTGGGCTATTATGGGCATGTGTTAGGTTCGGCTAGGCTTGGATAATAAAGAAAATGAACATATCTCATTTTACAAGCCGAATGACCAATTTGTAAATATGTGAAAGTTTAGGGGCATTCTTGAAAGTATTCTTGAAAAGAGATTGAGTTTCAAGTGGGTGATAAGGTATTCTTGAAAGTATCTCTGTGGAAGAAAGTTCTGAGGTTTGGCCAGAAAGGCAAATTAAGTCCAAGCTTTATCGGACCGTATGAGAGGGCCGGTAGCATATCGGTTGGCTTTGCCATCTGAGTTGGAAAGGATTCGCGATGTGTTCCATGTGTCTATGTTGCGAAGATACTGATCAGACCCTTCACATGTAATTTCACCAGCAGAGGTTGAGATTCGACCGGATATGACTTATGGCGAAGAGCCGGTTAAGATTTTGGCTTAAGAGGTGAAGCAATTAAGGAATAAAAGTATAGCCCTTATGAAACTGTTATGGAAAAGGCATGGAGTTGAAGAGGCTACATGGGAACCCAAGGAGGCTATGAGAAACCAATACCCAAACCTTTTCACTGGTAAGATTTTTGGGGACGAAAGTCCCTAAAGGGGGAGAGTTGTAACATCCCGATATAGGGCCTAGTTAGAATAGTGGTTTCGAGACCACCAATCTAAAGTAGAAATATTTGTTTTATGATTATTTTGAGGTCCATGACATGTTTGCATGGTTGTGTGAAAGTTTCATGAAGAAATTTTGTGAATAAGAGTCTAATTTGACTTTTAGGACTAAATTGCAAAAGTTGCAAAATATGAGATTCTAGAAGCTTTAAGTATGAAATAGCTTTGGATTATTAATTAGGGGTCCTTAAATAGCAATTTTCCCAATTTTTATATTTTGGACAAAAATAGGCATGCATGGGTAAAATTTCAAAGTTAGTTAAAAGGGGCATTTTAATCATTTGGTTAATAAATTAATAAAAAGAGAAAAATTAAGCGAAAAGTTGCTCATCTTCTCCAAGTAGGTACCAAAAATTCTAAGCCCTCCAGATTTTCAAGCTCACAAGTAAGTGCATCCTAGCCCCACTTTTAAAGTCTTTACATTTTTGAAGTCATTATCAATTGATCTAGCTATTTCTACCATTATTTTGAGCTACGGTTCATGTTCAAGAATTTACCCATGTGTGACATGCATGTATTTTGATGTTTAATGGAAGAATATGAATGTTTGATGTGTGATGTGTGATGAACATCTTTTAATGAGTGATTTTTCATGAAAACACCTAAAAAGGGCTAAATTGTATAAGTTATAATAGGGTAGTAAAAAAATGTGTTTTAAAAGAAAATGTGGGCTGTTATAAGCATGAAAATAGTTTGGCTAGGCTTGTATGTTAAAGAAATCGAGTACGTTTCATTTTAGAAGCCTACGGACCAATTTGTAAATATGTGAATGTTTAGGGGCAAAATTGTAATTTTTTCAAAGTACGATCTATTGATTGATTTGAACAATGTGATAATTAAATAAGTGAAATTTGCTATTATAGATCAAGAGGAACAGAGTTCGAACATAAACTAAGGAAGGAACAAAGTTACAGACTGAATTGAATAACTAGTCATATTTTGTTACCGAGGTAAGTTTGTGGGTAAATAATGCAACATTACTTCATTACGCATCTAATAATTTATTATTCCATGATATGTATAACTGTTCTATAAATATGATTTACAATGACTCGATGATGATGTGATGAGGTTTTGATGTCTTAAAATCCTGGTTGAACCTTAGGAACAAATAGGATACAAATGTCACGACATTAGGGTTATGAGATCCTGTGTAAGACCATGTCTAGGATATGGCATCAGCGTCTGATTGTGTGATTATGTGTAAGACCATATCTAGGATATGACTTCGTTACGAGATTTTGTGTAAGACTATGTCTGGGACATGGCGTCGATATGAGATCTCGTATAATACCATATCTGGGATATGGCATCGCATCGATTTGTGATCTCATGTAAGACCATATCTGGGATATGGCATTGACATCTTACCATGTGTATGAGATTTCCCGAGCATCCTTTAGTATTCCAAGTGGTTCAACGGGTAATTCAATAGTATGTCAAAGAAATAACAAGGTATGAACATGTTGAAAGGGTATAGGTATATACACGAAGTTCATAATTCTTGACTTATGCATTGATAAGGTCTCGGTAAGAAGTGAATGAAGGAATCATGAACATGAGTTTTATTGTACATTATGTAAATGACATGATCTAAGATGTATCTATGATACTTGATGACATTGTGACAAATTATATTTATGTCATGTGTATGATATTGCATGACTAATGTTGTTAATTATTTACATGAAAAACTTATTAAGCTTTATGCTTACTCCCCTTTCTTTTCCATTTTTGTTACAATATCGCCAAGCTAGCTCGGGGATCGAAGGACATTGGAGACTCAATCACACTATCAATTGGAAAATTTGGGTTTAGCTAGTCTTAACATTTTGAGTATGGCATGTATAGGGACTTGGTCTTTTTGTTATATGTCATAATTAATTTGGCCGAAATGTTGGCTTGTGTAGATGAATGATCCTTTTGTATAAGGCCATATAAAATTGGCCAATATTGGTTAGTGGTATATACATTTGATGATGTTATTCATGGAAGTGATAGCTTGCATGTTTAAGTTGCTAAGTATGTGAATGATGTGTGGATGACTTGGTTTTGAGATATTTGATAACTTAAATGTGTTATGTTATATGCCTTTGGATTGATGCAAGAGGCTTGATGTTTCAAGGTGGCAAATGGCTTGGTAAATAGCCTTATATTTGTCCCCACGGGTAGACACACAGGCGTGTGTCTAGGCCATGTGTGACACACAGTCAGCCCTATGGGCGTGTTGATAGGCCGTGTGTCCCCTTCACCCTAATTTTGTAAAATAGAATGCCCAGTATTATACATTCGAGCGAAGACATAATCGTGTGTCTTAGCTATGTGAAGGACACGACCTTAGGACATGGGCGTGTGCCCAGGCCGTGTAAAGTCTGCACATTAAATGCAAAAATTAAATTTGCCACACGGCCTAACATACGGGCGTGTGACTTGGTCGTGTAACCATAAATGAGTAATGACATCATAAACATGGAGTTACATGGGTTAAGGACACGAGCATGTCATGAGCTACACGGGCGTGTGTGACCACACGGCCTACTCACACAAGCGTGTGACTATGCAAAACATGAAAATTTTCTAAGTGTTGTAAAAGTTTTGAAAGTTCTCGGTTTAGTCCTTAACCATCTCCAATGTATGTTTAGGGCCTCGTAAGCCTATAAAAGGGATGATATGCTTGTGTATGAATGATTCTTTGAATGAAATTTAATGGTTGGATTTTGCATGGATGTCTATGTTTAAGTCTGGTAACGCCTCGAACAGGATACGGGTAAAGGGGTGTTACAACAAGAAAAAAGAGTAAACTCTGCTGAGTTGAGTAGCCTTTTGGATATATTCTAATTGATGCACTCATTCGTTCCGATTGAAGTTTCTTTTGCTAAGGGTTTAGAAGGTAGCCGCCTAAAGAGTGCTTTTGACAAAGCTTTTGAGGCTAAATATAGGAGAGGGAATGGACGACTATGCAAGGGAAAAAGGGTAAAGGAATTGGGAGAAAGCTATTGAGAGTGAGAAAGGAATGTTGAGTGATGAGGGATGCTTTAGAAGTGAGGGATAGCAAGGTATTTATAGGTGAAGGTAAGGATTTGAATTTACTAAAAATAGGTTTAAATTCCCTTCCTTCCCTCTCTCATGTGGCCGGGCATGCTTCAAGGAAAATGGATGATCAAGTCTTCTTAATTTAAATTTGTATTTCAAGCTAAAAATAACTATGTGGTAGACGATTTCAACAAAGAAGTTGTTGGCCTAAATTCTGATTATTTTCCAACTTTATGGACCTTCAATTGAATATCCTAAAACATATCTTGAGCAGCCATCTTCAAGTGTCAAAATTGGGCTTTTAATTCCCCCTGTTGGATAGTTTTTTCAGTCCAATAACTTAGCAGTCATGTCCATCTTTTATCAGCTTTCTTTACTGGGTTAAGTAGTCAACCCCATGCCCAAAATTGCATGGTCTTGCCATCCACATGGATAGGTTGTGCATGACCATCGTTTATTTATTTAAATCATATCTCCAATAGCCTATCTACATAGTGAAAATTACATACATTAATAAATTAGTATGAATTCATATAAAATATGCATGAAAATCATGTAATTAAGCATAATTTCACATACTTTCCAAATTCATGTCCAAAATTACTAATTAAGTAAAATTCTACTATTTCAATAATAATTACTCAAGATAAACATAATAATTAAGTAAAAGATATGGTAAAAATATATACAAAAACCTTATATAATTTTGAGTTTACACCTTCACTCAAGCTCGATTGATTTACAACCATATTAAGGAGGAGCAATTGCAAATGACTTATTAATTCTTTAAAGCATTGGTGATTGTTGAAAACTATGAATTTAGCAATTTGGTTTAGTTCCTTCACTCAAAGAGGGAGTGTCCACTCTTTGAAGCTTTGGTGATTGTTGAAAAATGCTACTACATATGTTTGCAATTAATTCAAAATTTTCAAGAAATTTATTTTAGTCCCATCACTAACAGTTTTGTCAACAGGGAAGCAACTATCGAAAATCCCTTTACAAATCTACTATAGTAATTGGTCAGACCTAGGAAACTATTTATTTTACTAACATTCTTAAGTGACTTCCAATCTAAAATAGCAGTAATCTTACTTATATTGATGCAGATACCTTCAGCTAACACAATTGCTAAACTTGACATATCCTACTGATGGCAACACCCATATCGCTAGGCTGATTAGCAACTAACATGCCTTACCAGGAACCCAACACTCACACTAATCTGGTTAGCAATTAAAATGCCCTACCAGTGGCTCATCTTATTCTCCCATTTGGTTAGCAACTAGCATGCCCTGCCAGTGGTCCATCACATCCGCCATTCTAGTTAGCAACAAACATGCCCTACCAGTGGTCCATCATATCTGTATACTGATTTTACATACCAAGGAAGTCGTGTATGTTTTTTGTCATCAATGTGCACATGCAGATGATTACATACAACAACTTACAATATTTCAAACTGACGATTTCATCTAAATTCTTAACTATGACAACTAAAATTTAGCAATATACCAACTAGGCGGAAACTCAAAGAGGGTTAATACAGATTGGATACTCATAAAAAACTTCAATTAAGTTGGTTACAACAAGAATTTCATTACACTTCACAACTTGTTTCTTAATATTCGAACACTTGCTGGTTCTTCTCCAACGAAGAACTCCTTCTTTGACAAGTTACCATAGTAAAAATAAGGTAAAAGAAAAGAAAGGAAGAAGCCCCACTATAATAGCCTTACCGATATTTATAGCTTGCATAGATCTCTCAATAACTTACATGTGGCTATCCATGCAAAGTTGACTCACTCTATTATGGCCAACATAATAACTCTAGGAAAATTCCACCTTGAATATCCATTACACTCTAATTTCTAATTAGATCTTTATAAGAAACCAACTAAAACTTTACAATATACCCACGTGCTCATACAAAAAACTATCAGGTCCACAACTTAACAATCCTTCTCTGGCAGATACTAGTAAAAGGATTTGTCACACAAAACTTACCAAGAGAATCTATTGATTAGCGAGTTCCCTACAACGACCATGCCAAGACTTATAGACATGTAACCTATAATTCGCCAAGAGACGATCTTTCAACCAAGTCATTACAGACCTACCTAATTAGCCAAACAGTTCACCAATCATGGCGCGACAACCAACACTTAACATAACACCGGCGGATAAGGCATAAATCAACTTTCCCTAGCTTATACTTAGCCAACAATTCGCCCATACATATCACCAACAAAGACTACGCCGGGCGAGATGTTACAAACCAACTATGGATTTATCACTCAAAATAGTTTCCTATTCTTTTTTATTTTTATTTTAGGCTTGTAACCATATATTCATCATAAATCATGTTTAAAAATAAATTTCACTCACATATATATATTCACAACATATATAATCATACCTTCAAAATGAATAAATTAAACTTGCATACTCAATCAGATATGATAACATAGTAAACAAGAAATTCTTATCGTAGTTACAAATTAAAATCTTATTATTAAAACCTTAGTTCTTTTTAATAAACCTCAAGGTTTGGTCCAACCCATATTAAATGTAAAATTAAAATTAATCAAGTCTAGAGTAGATTCATATTATTACTATATTAAAAATTTCACTTTATTAAACTTCAATCTAAGGCCTACTAATTTTTTGACAATAATAAACAAATTCATACAACATAAAATCATGGATCCATGCTTCATTCAAACAATTAATCATAGAAATAACATATTTTACATGTAATCAATATTTTATTTTTTTAAAATTTAAATCATTCTAGTCTTTCAAAATATTTAGATTTTACCCATTTTTATACATGTTATTGATGCGTAGGAATATCGAACAATAGGAATATCAATATCATTGAGATATGAGTAGTAAGACGACAGTAAAAGCAAACATATGGTACCTTAATGGAAACATGACACAAGCAACATCACGACAATAATAACAACAACGAACATGAGCATCGACAATGTGGACAACATCCAAATACGTTAAGAATATTGGCAATTATTCATCAATTTAAGGAACCAAGAGTACAAGTTGAATATCTTGAGGCGTGATGGGCTCTAC
The DNA here is from genome assembly GCA_020496765.1 of Gossypium stocksii. Lineage (NCBI taxonomy): Eukaryota > Viridiplantae > Streptophyta > Magnoliopsida > Malvales > Malvaceae > Gossypium > Gossypium stocksii. The sequence goes on from CM035623.1 coordinate 43,198,659, forward strand.
CTTTAAGGATGTTATGCCTATAATGTATCTCATGATTCAACAAGCTTTTATATTAACCAAAGGATAACAAGAAACAAGGAAGAACAAACCAATTAAGCACCCGACTAAAATTAGAAAAGAAAGCTTTGAAAGAATAGAAAGTGTTTGAAAGAGAAGTGTAATTATGCATGGTATTTATAAGAGTTTTAAGGGCTAAAAATAACAAAAGTAATTTATTAAATTAGCTAAAAATAGTTTGAAAATGGTTATATGTTACTAGTTAAGAAGATTACTTTACTTGAACTCTAAAAAAATCCAATAAAAAAGAAGTTTCAAAACAAAATGGGCTCAGATATACATTTCATTAGCCTTTTAAGCCCAATATTCGAGTCCACTTTCTTAATTTAGTTCCTTTTATAATAATAAATGATATTAACATATAAACAAAGGTTTCAAAATTTTCATTAAAAATGTGATATTTGATTGTTTTGAAATATTTCAAAATTTCCAACAATGGTATGGTTTCGAAATGTTATGGTCTTCTGTTTTAATTCCTTCTGCTATGGTGTTGGGTTTTGGATTGTGTGGTCGATGATTTTGGTTTCCTTGTTTTGTCTTATTGTAAGATCTGATGATCGATTCTAGATGTGTTATTTGCTTTATTATTATTATTATTATTTTATCAATAATCGCTGTTGGTATAGAAAAAGAAAGGTTTCTGGTGCCTCCTTCATTTCTGGTATGGCGGATGCATGGGCGAAAGCAAGTATATCAAGAACCTTTTTTTAATGTCTCATGGTCAATTGGATAGATTTTTTTTAATACTTGTTGTGAGGTGGTTTTTGTATCTGGATGTTTAGTTGTAATATTGTTGTAATCCTATTGTTCTTGAAAGAGTTGGTGGTTCCAACGACTTTCTTGAAATATTTCTTGGACTGAGAAAAAAAAAAGAGAGTAGATCACCATTTTTTTGTTTAGGCAATTAGGTTGATAGAAGAAAAGTTAGGGCGATATTGCTCATTGTTACGGCTTGGTTTTAGTTACTAAAAAAAAGGTTGGTTAGGCTTGTAGCGGAAGATACCTAAGAGCATGCGCATCCGGCTCCATGATGCCACATGGTTACGTAAGAGATATCATATTAAGTATTGCACTCCTGTTGACAATTTGACAAACAAAACATGCCTCTGAATTTGAATACTATAAGTATGCAATTTATCTCCCTGCTTTCCAACTCCCATGTATAAATTTAGATAGTGATGCATGATTTATTGACCACTTAATTTAGCATGTCTATTGACTTTTTACCATGTTTAATTACATCCAGACTCTCATATCAATATTTCTAATAAGTCCTATAAATTATGATTTATTTTTATTATAGTTAGTTTTTTCTATAATAACATTTTATTATGTTGTAAAATTATTTTTTATGATTTATTTAAACCATTTATAATAACTTTTAATCTATAAACAATAATAAAAAAGTACGAAGTACATTCTTAATTAAATCAATTCTCTACAGTAGTTTCTCGCCTTGACTTTTAGTAAAATTACTTTTATTCCTAATAAAGTAGAAATAATAAATTTTTGTTAACATATTACTTCAATAAATAAATTAAATTTTATATAAAAATATATTAATCATATTTTATTAAATGAAAATAATATTTAATAAATAAAACTACATTTGGAAATTTTATTAAACATACAATCTAAATCTTACAAATTAATATTACTAATATATTATAGCTTTTTAATTTGAAATTTAAAAAAAAATTCAAATATGATATAACTATCAAACGTTATTATAGATGTCTGAAATATTCTTATAGTTTGATTTTCTTTTTTCTTAAAAGAAAAATCTTTCCATAACATCAAGAATTTCACTAATATATGAATGAAAATATATTATATATATGTATATATTATATATGTATGAAAATTATCTTAAAATAAATTTTACTGCTATAATGGATTCAATGTTGCCTGTCTTGTTAACATGAATCTTGTACTCGTACACGTCATGAATTACATAAATTTATTTGGGAGAAACATGCATCCTGAATTAGTCCTGTTCACTAATATTTGCATTATGAATCAAGAAACTAACAGTTTGCTCAACGTAGTCTCCCTTCTTAACATTCACATCCTACAACTGCAATTCTATGCCCTGAGAAGCCTTAGGAGAAAAAGGAAACTTGGAATTTCGATTTTTAAAACCCAAGGATTAATTTTTTTTTTTTTTTATGTTACCTTAAAGCACCTCTTCTGAAAATATAGTTACTATGCAGCGATTTGTTTTAAGCCTCGGCTATTTTAGCCACAATAATTAGATAATTATCCTTTTTTGTGGCCATTCTATTCTTGCTATATATCAGCTTGACTTGAGATCACTTTATATCATGAGTACATCAATATTAAGATTATTGATGATAGAAACTACCATAGCAAGACCAGAAAAAAGTTATTCCAGCTATAATGCTACTTTATTAATATAAATAGATATTACATATGAAGTGACATTTATAATTTTGACTTAATTATAGTAATTAAAACTGTTAAACTGCATAACAAGATAACAATATCTATTGGGACATCATTCTTACTGCCACTTGAGTTATACTTAAGTGGCTACCATTAAAAGAGAATATTACTCCGCGTTTATTCATGCACATGAAGTGCAGACCAGTTTCATTTTTAAATATTTGATTCCCCGCATACATCTTGTTAGCAAGGAATGCTTAATTAGTTACCGTGGCCTCTCCCATTGCCTCCTGATCCAGCATAAGAACCTGCGGATGAACCAGCTTCGGAACCTGCACCAGACCCACCAGATGAACTGGATGATGACGATGAACTAGATGAAGAGCTTGAACTTGAACCCCCAGATCCTGAACCCCCAGATCCTGAACCGGAACCAGCCCCAGCTCCAGCTCCTGATCCTGAACCACCACCTCCCAAGCCAACGCCTATCCCTGCTCCAACCCCAAGTCCTATGCCCCCAAGATCCAGTCCAAGGTCTTTTCTCGCTACCCGGCTTTCAGATACAATCGCGGACACAGTAACAAGTAAAGCAAGCATAAGAGCTGTCATCCTGAAAGAAGACATTTTCGATAAAGCAGAACAAAGAACAAAACACAAATTGAATAAGTCTTGTAGGAAAAAAACGAACGAAAAGGTAATTTGGATGTCAATCTTAGTGTTGTTGAACTCTCGGTATGAGCTTCAGGGATGACTACGGGACTTCAGGAGTAAAAGAGTTAAAGGCTATTTATAGCGGTTAAGCATTATAATATAATTGTGTGAATATGAAACTTGTTAAAGCACTGCAAATTGTGGACCAATTTATTTTTTTAATGAAATAGTTGTGGAAATCATGATGAGATTTCTTCGAGATTTTGTCGGAAAGAACCTTACGGATAAGAAAGCTGCCTAATTCCAAGGGACCTTATGTTCTTAAACTGGGTTTAAGATAACTGTCTAAAACCGATTACCCATAGTGGATCGAGCTTCTATCGGTGCGGGCCGTGTTTATGTTACATTGTGAGTTGTGATGGCGATATTTGAAAAGGAAAATACAAACATAAATTTTATTTTTGATTCAATATAAAAAATCTATAATCATGCTCTTGTTGTTTGCTCCATAACCATGCATTTTTTTCTAGCAAGCTATCATCATCGTTAAGCATTTTTAAGAGGCAGAGGAGAGGGAGGAGAGAATGACAATTCACACGAAGGAGAGAAAGTGACCATGCAAGTGTAGGAGACAATTAGGTAGAGTTTTCACATAAAAGAGATGGCCTTGCCAAGGAAAGAAGGGATAATCATAAGTAAGATCACTAATCATCCATTGTCCTAAGGCATCTCATAATTGAGAATTGATTATCGCATCATAGGAAGATAGTACTATAACTAGGTGGTGATGGATTGATGGGTTTAGTTACTAGTCTATGATTAGATTTGAGAGGATATGATAGAAATCTTATGTGCTATTCAGGCATAAAGGAGGCTCAACACCTATCTTAGTGAGGTCAATAGAAGATGTTCCACACATTGAGCATATCATATATCAACGAGGTTCATGATCCAACGAGGTGCCACGGTGGACAAGGAGATATGAGGCATTGTGGGCAAGGCCTTGTTGGCAATGTATGTAAAATAATTACCCTCCCTCCTATTTGAGGATGAGGTTATAATTGATCTTCCCCTAGCAAAAGGTTTGACGATTTACATTCTCTTAATAAGGTGTAAGGTGAACATGTCATGATATGCATCAATTGTAAATATGGTGAAAAAGTGGTTTGTGCTTTGCATGTGCCTCGTATTTGTGCTTTCCTTGATTTTGATGTAGAGGCATGAGCTTTGAATTGTTGTCATTAATGAGTGGGCAACATGTTTGCTGGTGAGTGGTCATTTGAATCGATGCCTTATAATTGCTAGGACACATGTCATAATTTGATTCAATTTGGGTTTTGAGCCCCATTAAGTTGTATAGAACATGTTTACGTAAGGTCATAGACAAAGCTTTTGAACTTCATAGCCCCATTTTGTTGCTTCAAAACTCTTGAAACTACTTTGGTGAAAATAACTCCAAGGCTTTCTCACCTTCCATTCATTCTTCAGTTTAAGGATTTTCCTCTTATTTGTTTATTTTTGATTATAGAATTATGGTGTAGGCTTGTTGAATTACGATTTTGTTTGTTATTTGAGGTTTTTTTTCATCAATATTTGAATTTAATTGTATTTTGTAGTATTTAGGTTTAATGGTTGGGGAAAGTAGATGTAGAAAATAAAGGGAAAGGTGGGAGGAAAGAAAAAGGGAAGAAAAAAAAGGTTTCGATGGGGTGGCAAAAAACCCCAGCAAATATAGAAAATTATTTATTGTTGTGATTAAGAATGAGTGGATTTGTAAAATAAAAAATGAGGAAATTGTGAAGATGCTAGAGGTTAGAGGTATAAGGTTGCCAAATTACAAATTATTCCTAATATAGTAAGGCCTCAAAAATTTTGACATCAAATTTTGTGTTGGATCGAGATTATTTCGGTGAAAATTTTTAAATAATTTATATATATTATTTATATAATATATATAAAAAAATTACCTCAAAAATTTTGGATAAAGGGATAAAATTTAGAATTTTAGTACTTTTAGGGGACATTTGAAAATTTAGATTACTTTCGAGATTAAATTAAAATTTTATTTTGTTTATAGGATTAAAATGAACTTTTAAAATTTAATGAAGGACTAATTTGTAATTAACCTATTTTCATGAAATTAGGAGATGAATTAGAATTGGAGTAAAAAATGAATTAAAATTTGACTCAATATGTGTTATGTGTTATTATTATTCATTTAATTATATTAGTATCTATTGGGATTTTTTATTAGGATTTATTAGGATTTTTGTGATCTATTATTAAGATAATTTGGTTTTGTGATTTAAAGCCCAATTTTATTGTAAGCGTACAGGTTAGTTGTAATATTTATAGTTTCAATGGAACACGAAGTATTTCAAGGGGTCGAGCCTAAAAGAGATGATGATTAAACGATATCTAACATACATAATAGAGTCTAAGTGGCTACTCACACGATTTTATAGTACGACAATTCATAAAAGGGTCAAGTTGCAAGGATATTAAATGTTTTACTTTATGGATTACAAAGAACATAAAATTAAAGGACTATTCAAGAAATAACTAATGGGGGTTCTATAACACCCCTTACCTGTGTCCAACGCCGGGACGGGGTACGAGGCGTTACCGTACTTAAACATGCTTAATCATAGAGAGCCAGGCCATAAATCTCATTAGCACTTGAAACCTTTCATTCATTCCTTTAATGTCACTATTATGGGCCTACAAGGCCCAAAATATACATCAGGAATAGTTTGAGACTTAATCGGAAACTTTCAAACACTTAGAAAATTTTTGCTTAAAATAGGGCTACACGCCCATATGAGATGGGACACTCCCATGTTAGCAGGCCGTGTGATCACACATGCCCATGTCCCTGGTCCGTGTCAAATTTATTTTTCGTTTCGAACCTACAGGGGCATTCACACGGCCTGACACACGCCAGTGTCCCTCACATGGCCATGACATGCCCGTGTCCTCACCCATGTGTGAAAACCTGGGTATTCAGTTTATGATGTCAGCAATCTTTTAAGGGCACACGGCCAAGTCACACACCCGTGTGCTAGTCCGTGCTCTCCACACAGCTGAGACACATGGCCGTGTCTCTGCCCATGTGTTTACTACTGGACATTCTGTTTTACATAATTTAGGTGAAGGGGACACACAGCCTATCAACATGCCCATGGGGTTGACCATGTGACACACACGGCCTAGGCACATGCCTGTGTGCCCACTCGTGTGGACAATTTTAGGCTATTTTCCAAGCCTTTTGCCACCCTAAAACTTAACCAAACATAAAGCCAATTTCAAAATCACATATAATGTCATAAATACACTTCTAAATACCCACAATTGAGGCATTCACATGCCACAACACATTGTATTCTCATCAATCACTACTCTACTTGTATTCTTATCAATCACCACTCTACTTAAACATGCAAACTTGCACTTTCATGAACTACATCAACATTGCAAAAATTTAACTTAATCAATATTAGCCAATTCTAACGGCCAATTACAACATGATTCAAATAACATTTATAGCCAACACATATGGCTAACCAATATGACACATAGCAAAAAGGCCTAGTTCCTATACATGCCATACTCAAAATGATTAAACTTTACTATACCAAAATAAAATGTTTGATAGTGTGACTTCAAGCTCTGACGTCCTTTTTGATCCCCGAGCTAGCCTGGCAACACTACAAGGAAAGGGAAAGGAAGAGAGTAAGCATAAATGCTTAGTAAGTTGCATGCAATAAATAACAATATAAATCATGAATAACATCCAAATATGGTATCATGAACATCACATAAATATCTTTACTCATTAACATGGCTTACTCATGCTATTTCTTACAGACATATTCATATCATTTCATTTTCTTTTCTCGTGAATTACTCACGTGCACTTGTATCACTCATCACATAACTTTAGTCCTTCTCGTTATATTCATCAACTTAAATACTTTTCCCGTTAAATTATTTGGAATACCGAAGGATACTTGAAATGTCATTCTCATGGTAAGCTGCCAATGCCATATCCCAGATATGGTCTTACATGAGATCACATGTCGATGCCGAAGTCGTATCCTAGATATTGTCTTACACGAGATCTCATATCGACGTCGATGCCATGTCCTAGACATGGTATTACACAAGATCGTAAACTTATGCCAATGCCATGTCACAGATATGGTCTTATACAGGATCACTTTTAGATGCCAATGTCATGTCCCAAACATGGTCTTATAGGGGATCTAAAATCTCGTCTCGGTGCCGATGCCATGTCCCAGACATGGTCTTATATGGGACCACATGTCGATGCCAATGCCATGTCTCAGACATGGTCATACATGTGATCTCAATTCGATGATGATGCCATGTCCCAGACATGGTCTTATACAGGACCTTCTAATTCTCATGTCATGACTACAGTATCCTTCGTATCCTTAAAATTTAACCGGGATTTCTCTATATTAACTTCAACTTTTCTTTATAAAAATCACCTCAATAAATCTCATGGAAATAACATAAATTTCATACAATATCATAACATTATTTTCATAATACATAATACTAATTATCACACACAACTTACCTTGAATCTAATGCAGGTGAATATGCAATTTAACCCACCACCTTGTTCTTTCCCCGATTTCGATCCAGGCTTCGTGTTTCTTGATCTATAATGAAAAATTAAGCTTATTTAATAATCACATTGGCTAAATATCCCATAATTCATACTTTGATAAAATTTATAACTTTGCCCCTAAACTTTTACTTATTTGCAAAATGGTCCTTAGGCTCATAAAATGAAATGCACCGATTTTCTTGGTTACCCAAGCCTAAAAAAGCGTTATATGCACTCATAACAGTCCACATTTCTCATCAATTTACACTTTTACTACACATTTTATCACATTTATAATTTGGTCCCTATTAGGGTTTTTCATGAAAAATCATCTAGTAAAAGATGTTCACTACACTTTAAACTTTTATATTCTACCACTAGACACCAAAATACATGCACGTCATGTATGAGTATATTTTTGAACATAAACCCTAGCTCAAATTAGTGGTAGAAATAGTTTAATCAAGTTACGAGGATTTTAAAAATACGAAGAACATGAAAACGGGGCTAGAATACACTTACATGTAAGCTTGAAAATGTCAAAAACCTTAGCTATGGAGAGCCCTCAAGTTTCAGCACTTGCATGGAGAAGATGAGCACATTTTTTACTTATTTTTCCCTTTTTATCTCATTAATTATCCAAATGACCAAAATGCCCTTATGGCATTTCTTTAAAAATTTTCCCTTCCTTGGGCAATTTTGTCCATCATGTTAATAAATGGTCTAATTGCTAAATAAGACCCTCTAATAATTTTTCTAATGCCAATTCATCCTTAAAACTTCTAGAAACTCATATTTTGTAACTTTTGCAATTTAGTCCTAAAAGACAAATTAATCATTATCTCATAAAAATTCCTTCATGAAATTTTCTCACTATCATGCAATCATATCATAAACTTAAAAATAATCATGAAGTATATAATTTTACTTTGGATTTGTGGTCTCGAAACCACTATTCCGACTAGGCCCTAATTTGGGCTATTGCAGGTCGGTTGATTTTGATGTGGTTCACCAAATCTCAAACAATGGACTTAAATCACATAAATTACTAAGTGACTCCATTTTATCTTCTAATCTCAATTTTATCGACTTAAATGAATTAGTTCATATTTATCTTCTAATCTCATCAGTTAATATAGGACTAATGAACGAGTGCGCGACAAGATTACCTTCCGATCTCACTTGCCTTGATATTCCCTTAGAGCCGTCACTTCCTAAGTTAATAGGTCTATTCGATTTAGTCCAACTTATTGTGATTTGGTCCTTTATCCAAAGATTCCAGTTTACCTACATCTCTATCAGCCAACCTCCTTTAAGGCTCAACTACTCATGCTCAAAGTAAAAGAAAAAAACATGGAAATGAAAAACAAGGCAGCCATGAAAGTAAAAGTTAAGAAAAATATCAAAGTTGGGATTTTTATTCAAGAAAATGTAAATAACATGAAATCAAAAGCATATAACAAGAAAATCTAAAGAAATAAATATAAAATTAACAAAATTTGATAGATTTAAAGCAAAAGAAACTAAAATGCATTAAACTTAAACTAGAAAAGTCTTACAAATAGGGTATAGGGGCTGCAAATGTAAATAAACCTTAGCTACAGTAATAACTAACTAGCACTAAAAACATCAAAAGAAAGTAGTAAATGTTGAAAAATAAACTCTAAACTAAGTTAGAAGAAGAGAAAAATAAAAACCTTAGAAAAAGTGTAAAGAAAACTAAGAAAAACCTAGAGAAAACTAGACCTAAAACTAAGCTAATCTATGTCTCTCTCCCCCTCAACCATTTTTGGTTGTTATAAGGTGTCTTCTAGTGACTTTTTGTTGCCAAAAATGCCCTTACAATGGCCTTGAATGATTGGTGGACAGTGTAGATAGAGACTACCCTTTTTGTCCAAGTTTGTCCCCTTGACGAAGGTGATATCGCGATACCCAGAAGAGGATGTCGTGACACCTCGAGTAGTATTGAGTCTTGGGATCTTCCTTGGTAGGTGGATATTGCGATACCCAAAAAGGATATCGCAATACCACTAAAGAGAGTCTTCACTCTTTTATATTGTTAGAGGTATCGCGATTCCAAGGTATGGATATCGTGATACTCTTTGCATTGGTGTCGTTCTCTCTCGTTTTTTACCTCCAACACGTCCCTACATCATTCAATGACACATTAGGGCTTCCAATGGCTCTATTGAGCATTTTGGGTCACAAAATGAACAAAAATGAGATATTTCCACTTAGCAACTGAAAATATAAAAATACTAAAATGCTATGCTAACGACATTATTGTGCTTGAGAAAAAGCTCCTCAAGTACGTCGGAAAAGCCTAATTTGCCACATCGATTTGTGGTAAATCAACTTCCTCACGCTTAAGTCTTTGCTTTTCCTTAAGCAAACACACAAGACATGCAAAAAGATGACTCTTGGACTAAATTAGACAATTAAGTTATATAACATTAAAACATCAAACTCGTACGGAAATTACTTCACATGCAACTTAAGAATGATAGCTAGCTAATTTATTTATTCTTAATACAAACATTATTAGTTCAAAAGGTTAAAGTGTTAATAGACATAGAGACAATGTAAGTGAACATATGTACAAATGTTATCCATAAAAATAAATTATATGGATCGCTTATAGATACTTAAAAAGAATTGATCATGTTTGTTCTAAAAGATATATACAAATTAATGCATTGGTGACTTATTCGGGTCCCAAAGGTCTTCTAGGCTTGTAGCATTTTGAGGCTTAGGGCAGTTCGACATTCAAACAATGAATACTATAACAGCCCAAATTAGGGCCTAAACGGAATAGTGGTTTCAAAAACCACAAATAAAAAGTAGAAAAAATTATCGTGATTAAGTTTTAAAGTTTATAGGGTGATAGAATAATTGTGGGAAATTTTCGTTAAGAAATTTTATCGATTGGGTGCCTAATTTAGTGTTTAGAACTAAATTATAAAAGGTGAGAAATGTGTGTTCTAATTCATAAAGGTACTTGATTGGAATGGGTTTTTAAAGTGGAGGTCCTTCAATGGAAATTAGACCATTATATTTTGTTTAGACAAAAATGGGCATGAATAGAACAAATTTGAAAGAAAAGCCTTTAAGGGCATTTTGGTCATTTAGTAATTAAAAAAATTAAAAAGGGAAAAATCAAGCAAAATTGGTGTCCATCTTCTTCATTTGGCCAAATATAGCAAGGGAGACACCATGGCTAGGGTTTTCAAGCTTCCAAGCTCAATAGTAAGTGTACCCAAGCCCCATGTTTAATGTTCTTTGCATTTTTGATATCCTGGTAACTCGGTTTAGCTATTTCAACCTTTATTTTGAGCTAGGGTTTGATTTCAAAAATTTACCCATGTTGAATAATTGTGTATTTTGATGATTAATGGTGGATTATGCATGTTTATGATGAGAGGAACATGTTTTATTAGGTGATTTTCGATGAAACTGAGAAAAATGGGCTAAATTGTAAAAGTTGTAAATTGGTCATAAGTATGTGATTTAGTGAAAATTATGGATTGCTATAGTCATGAAATGATTCAGATAAGTCCAAAATACAAGGAAATTGAATAAAAATCATTTTACGAGCCTTGGGGCCAAAGTGTAAATATGTAAAAGTTTAGGGGTAAAAATGTAAATTTTCCATAATATGATTTTTGGATCACAATGAGTAATGTGCCTAATAAATGAGCTAATTGTGACATTATAGATCATGGAAAATGAAAATTGGGCTTAGATCGGGAAGGATGGGAGTTATGGACCGAATTAGAAAATTAATCTTTTTCATGTTCAAGGTAAGTTTATATGTAAGTAATATGTCCATTTTATTTGTACATTAATAAATTTAATGTATATTATGAAAGGTTGATATTGAATAAATTTCTATGACGTTGAAAGTGTTAGGAATGAGAGTTCCCAGTTGAACCTTCAAAAAAATAGGAGATACGGATAAAATATAGCTAGGTCACATGTGTGGTAAAGTGAGCTTCACCATGTAGACCCGAGAGCTACGGAACTTAATGGCAATGTCACATGGGTGATAAAGTGAGCTTCACCATGTGTACACGATAGTTACGGGATTAAATGGCTATGCCACATGGGTGATTAAGTGAACTTCACCATGTGTACACGAGAACTATATTATATGTAGCTAGGTCACATGTGTGATAAAGTGAGCTTCACCATGTAGACCCGAGAGCGACGGAACTTAATGGCTATGTCACATGGGTGATAAAATGAACTTTACCATGTGTACACAATAGTTACGGGACTTAATGGCTAGGTCACATGGGTGATAAGGTGAACTTCACCATGTGTACATGAGAGCCAGTGTTGGTGGAGCTATGAGCTAAAAACCACCGAGTATTGGCCTCCATTACGGAGTGTTCATTGGGAAACCTTGCCAAGAGATGCTAAAAGAGATCATGTGTTGTATAAGTATAAGGGTGTGAGCATGTATATGTGTAAGAAATGTGCATGATGTACATGAGGATGTTGGTAAGGTGTATATGTGATGCATGGATGCATGTAAATTTGGGTATATGTAAAAAATGTACTTGGTATGTAATTGAACTTGTGGTAAGGTTGATATGGTGTGAATGCTATTATAGATACTTGTAAATATACATATATATTGGTGATGATTATTGTAACACCCTTCGCCAGTATCCGACGTCGGGATAGGGTTCGAGGTGCTATCGAACTTAAACTCAACCAATAATATAAAATCGGGCCGTAAAATTTTGTTCAATTTAAAACTTTTCATTCACATGCATACTGTCCCCTTAAACGGGCTTACGAGGCCTAAAACATATGTTCGAGGTGGTTTGGGACCAAACTGGGGACTCCCAAGCACCTAACAAGCTACCTTTGAAATTTGTTAACAACCACGACACACGCCCGTGTGACTCCACCCACATGCCCGTATGGACCTCTAACACGGTCGTGCCAACAGCTCGTGGAGCAATCTGCCCAAACTCACATGGCCAGGGCACACGCCCTTGTGCTCTGCCAGTGCCAAACTCCCAAAATCCAAGAATTTCAATACAACATGATGCAGAGGACGCACGGTTGTAGGCAGACCATGTGTCACACACGGTTTAGACACACGGTCGTGTGTTTACCTGTGTGAAAAATTACAAGGCTATTTTCCTCACAACATACACATACATACTTATACAATAGCATACAACAAGGCATACATGGGTACTTAAGCGTCCATAAACCTATTATGATCATGTCAATTTCTCATGCAATAGATATCATAGATTTCACTCACATCTTTACCACATTCATGCCACAGTCATTATAAACTCATCACATAAGACCATAGCACATGCATGCATATATAAATAGATTTACAATCTCAATAGCTAATATAAACCAATACATTTGGCTAAAACAAATGTAGTACACTTAAGCATTTAAGCTCCTATACATGCCATAGACTCAAGCACTTGAAATCACTCACACCAATGGTGATAGCTTGACAATGTGATAATATCTCCGACAAACTCCAACCTAAGCTAACCTGCCAACATTAAAGAACATGGGAAAAGAAGGGGGTAAGCTTTACACTTAGCAAGTTCATATGAAAACAATAAGCAACTCATTAACATGTTTTAATCAATGTTCCCAACATTTTCTTAAGTTCATGATAAGCTTTCTTCTTGTACAACAGTCAAAAAAATATTTATATCTAGAGCTACTAAACTTTAAATTAAGTTCTATTAATTTTATTTGAAACTAGACTCATGTACCTTTATACCATAAAATTTTTAGAATTTTTTGTTTAGCCGATTAATACAGTTTATTCCTCAAAATTACCCCTGATTCACTGTCGGACAGTTCTGACCCTTCTACACTAAAGTCTAATTATCTTATAGCACAGGGCTCGAATAATGTTCCCGTCTATTTCTACCAAAAATAGACTCATTAAGGATTGTAAACATATACTTTTTAACTCATAAATATTTTTTTAAAATTTATAATGATTTTCTCAATTCGGAACAATGGATTTCGAAGTCATTCAGACTCTGTCTCACAACAATTTAAATATTTCATACTACAAAACTCTTTTGCTTCCATCATTTCTTCTATGTGAAACTATATTCATTAGGATTTAATTCCATATTTTATTCAGCCTATAACTCATCTCCCACTATTTTTAATGTATTTTCAAATTTACACCACTGCAATAACTCAAAACTGTTTTAGTGAAAAATCATGATAACTTTTATACAATGACATAATAAACATAAACAATAGCTCATTCATCAATCAAAATCATTGACTTACTTGTCCTCATATACCTCTTCATCATGAGCCATCATATATCATGGTATTACTCGTGAGTTTAGTGTACATACCTGTACCAATTCGTACTAAAATATATAATCAATCCTTCTTTAACATGCTCTCCTTAGGGCTTTTATCACATCATCCCTTTCATTACCTATTGAGCACTCGGGATGCTAAAGGATGTTCGGAATTATCATACACCAAACAGAATACCAAAGCCATGCCTCATACATGGTCTTACATGGATCCACATATTGTTGCCATATCCCTGATATGGTCTTATACAAACACACATATCATCACCGATGCCATGTCCTCGGCATGGTCTTACTCTGGCGCACAATTAATGTGGTGTCCTGATACCCAAAATCCTAAGCATTCCTTAGAGTCACCCGGGATATCCAAGATACAAGGCTATCATCACATTTTCATTGAATCATCACAAGTAAATCCCAATAAGGCATATGTCCACATTTGTACAATATCAAGTATTCAACACATGATAATAAAGTTGATAATTTACTTTCATACAATTTTACTCGTTTCAAAGAACATCATATTCCATCAAACTTCCAATATATTAAATCATGTAATATGTGCGATATTAATAAGGAATGCAATACAAACATAAATTTGCCTTATTATTACCATATGAACTTACCTCGACACCAAATTAGTAAAAGAGGCCTAAACATCAATCTTTCGTTTTTCCTTGTTCTAAGCCCGAATCTCGCTTTTCATCATCTATAACATCACATTTAACTTATTAAAACAATGTACTAATTCAATTAGTCCAATGACACATTTTTGGCAAAATTTATAATTTTGCCCTTATACTTTGCCATAATTACCAAATTGCCCCTAGGCTCGTAAAATGATTTTTATTCAATTTATTTACTCTTTAGGCCTAGATGACAATTTCTTGACTATATCAACTCATAATTTCAACTATTTCACACATTTACAACTTGTTTTACAACTTTTGCAAAATACCCCATTTTAGGTGTCTTCATGCAATTTCTTTCATAAAGGTTATCTATAATACTACCAAGACTCATATTCTTCCATAAAAACTTAGCAAACAACACATATGCTTTCATGGCAAAACCCTAGACTCTTAATCATTTTGCAAAATAGTCCCCTCTTATGAAAGCTCATGCTTTCGGTGTTCCAAAAACACAAAAATCATCAAGAAAAAGCATTAAAATCACTTACTATCAAGGGAGTTTCTTTGCTGAAATTTTCCAGCTTCAAAACCCTTTCTTTGCTGCCATTTTCGGTGAAAGAGAAAGAGAAAAATGAATAAAAATGACAACCCTTTTCTTTGTTTATTTTATTACCCAATTTAGTCACGTACCTCATCACTTTTGACTTTTCAACTCAAATTTTGTCCCTTTACACTAGGCATAGCTGGCCAACTATCTTGGGAAGGGTTAATTGCCCTTTTAAGCCTCCCAAATTAGGTGCTCTAGCTATTTAATGCCTTTTGCTAATAAACCACAACTTTTACCTTTTACGCGATTTAGCCTTTTTTCGAAATTAAGCTAGAAATCGCTAAAATAAAATTACCAAAATTTTCATGCACCTTTATAAATATGCTATATCACATAAAATAATATCAAAATAATTTTCTCTGACCTCAGAATAGTGGTTTCGAAACCACTGTTCTGACTAGGCCCAAAATTGGGCTGTTACAATTATCCCTTGGAATGGCTAATATTGAATATGTTGGTGATATGTGAAAATATTGGAAGTTATACAAGGAAAACATGGAAGAGTAAATTTTCAATAAAACAGTTGAAACAGTAGCAATTACATTATTTGGAAAAATCACCAAAAATGATAGAAAATGAATTAGATGCTGAATAAGATATGAAATTAAATCTCAATGAGTCTATTTTTACATAAAAGAAATAGTGTGAGTAAATGAATTGTATTTATGAGATATTTAAATTATAGTGAGACAGGGTCAGAATGGTGTCGAAAATCACCTATTCCAACTTTATAAAATCATTAAAAATTGTACAAATACAATTATGGTTTATAGTTTATATGTTCGGATTCCTTAATGAGTCTAGTTTCAAAAGAAACAAACAAGAACTTTATCCGAGTTCTATACGATGAGATAATAAATTTTTAGTGAAGAGTGGTTGTAACTGTCAGGTGGCGAAATAGGGGAGACTTTAATGAATAAACTGTATCGATTGGTTGAACCAAAAATTCTAGAAATTTTATGGTAAAGAGATATGTGAGTCTAGTTTTAGGGAAAATTAGAGAATCTAAATTGGAGTTCTATATCTCTGGATAAAAATAATTTAGTGATTGTGACTCAGGTAAACTGCTTGAAATGAACATAGGTGAATAAGGAAAATTATATGGAAATGATGATATCATTTTAAAGCATGTCATGAGGTTTGTTAAAAGAAAGTTAATAACTTGCTAAATATTATTATTGTTATTTACATATGAACTTACTAAGCTTAATGCTTACTTCGTTATCTTTGGTGCTTGTATGGTATTTAGGTTAGCTTAGGTTGGAAGCCGCTGGAGAATCTATCACACTATCAATCATTCACTTTAGGTATCAATGATTTTCTAATATTTAAGAGTATGGCATGTATAGGAAATTAATTCATGGGTACATATGGTCATGAGTTAGTCTAGAATATTGACCTACAATAGTTGGAGTTACTGTGGTATAATGCCATTATATACGGCTAATAAATTCATTAAGTTATAAATTGCAAAAAGTTCAATTCATGGTTGAATAAATGGTATACTATGTCTTATTAAGTAGAGGATGTATGCTTTAGATAGCTTTGTTATGTCATGGAAAGTGACATTAAAGTTATAATCAAGTATGAACATGTTAGGGTGGAAAATAGCTAAAATAGCATAAGGGTTGGCCACATGGGCAAAGACACGGTCGTGTGTCTCAGCCGTGTGGGGGACACGGCCTAGCACACTGGCGTGTGACTTGACCGTGTGCCCTTAAGGGTATGCTGAGTTCATAAACAGAATGCTTGGTGCTTGTAACATGAGCTGGGACACGGGCGTGTGTGACCATACGACCTGCCCACACGGGCGTGTCCCAAGTCACACAGGCGTGTGGCACTGTTTTGAAGAAAAATTTATAGGTGTTCCATAGATCTTGGTTTAGTCCTGAATCATTCCTAAAGTATGTTTTGGGCCTCGTAGGCCCATATAAGGGACTTTAAAGTAGGAGTTGAAAAGTTTTAAATCGGAGTGAAGTTTGTAGCTTGATAATGTATGGTTGGTTGTGTTGTCGTCCGGTAATGCCTCGTTCCCTGTCCCAGTGTTGGATACGGGTAAGGGGTGCTACAGATACTCAAAATGGGTTTAAGCACTAGGAATAGTTAAGCACATGAAATTGTTCCCTATTTGTCCCTAATTTATTTGCAAGCTCACCTCCTTATTTCTCCTTCTCTTGCCTACCTTATTTCTTTGAAGCATTAGTAGGTATTACATGAAATTAGTATGTGAAAAATTTAAAAATATGAACTAAAAGATCCTTAATTTTGAGCGTAATTTTTATTTAACCCTCTTTTTCTTTCACTTGCATTCTTTCATTCACTTTTTTTTTTACAATATTGTACTAATTTACGTAATCCCTTCATTTTCTTTTTGCACACACAACACCACCATGATGTTTCTACCTATCGCTCAATGTTTATGGCTCGATGTCCATTACATAGTGCATTTATAGTATTGGACAATAAGGATCGAATGCTAGACTCGTTTAGGTATAGAGCTTGATATTAATTCTAAACAAGAAAATGATACTCGAGGATCAAAAATTTGAAAGCTACAGAAATATAGCAACAAGTAAGCCTTTTGGCTCTAGGATATATCAAACAATGCCTAAGGTCTTTCCCGGATTAATCACCTAGCAACAATTCTTTTAAGCATACATCTACTTAAACGAACAATTAGCAATTCGAATTATTTATCTACAACGGTTCATCTATTTAATTCATCCTATGGTACATTTTATACATTTTGATTTCGGTTATTACTTCTAATCTATTATACATATTAACTAATTAAACTAATTAATCTATAATTAAGAATAAGAAATTATCTACTATCATTCAAAAGTTACAAGTTTGACAATTCTATATACTAATTTGATATCTACAACTACTAAAGTATTACCTAATTACAATCCAAGCACCATGCAATAATACAAAATAAAAACGAAAACAAGAAATATTTTAGATTTTTGAAAAAATTAAAAACAAAGACAGAAAATATTTTTGGGATTTAAAAAAAACATAACAACTAAAATAAACACACAAATGAACATAAAAACAAGAAAAAGTAAACAGACATAAAAATTATGTGCACTCCTCCACACTCAGACTACACGTTATCCCCAATGTGTTCAAAAGAAAGGATAGGAGGTTATTAGATTTCCTTAAATGGAGCATCAGACTAACTCGAAAAACTTGGTAAGTTATGAATCTAAATGTCTATCTCTATGGCAAGATGTGAGTAAGTTCTAGTAGATCTGTAATATATATAATCATGATAAGGTATTTGATATGCTTTGGAATAAGAGTTGAATGAAGCCTTAAGGGATTTTCATGAAAAAGAAATGTATATCTATATGTCTAGAAGGGTCTCTGTTATGATGATCTATGAGTATGAAAAGTAAGGGGTATCACATCTTCTTCCCAATTTATTTTTAGTTTAAGTTAAAGCTATTTGAGTTATGAGATTTTGTATAGCATGATATGGAGTTCATTTGGATGTTATACACAGTGACTTATCAATATGAATATATGCACTGAATTAGATCAGGGTAGGTTTGAGATTGAACCACAAGTATGAAATGTTGCGCAAGTATTCGCCACGTATATATATCGGCCCAAGAGAATGTCAGCGAGTAGTTTATTTGAAATAAGAGATTCATGAATTGAATAGAAGGATGTCCTCAATAACAAGATATGCAAGATTAAGTATGATAGGGGTATGATAATTGGTGCATATGAGAGTGATAAGATTGTAAGTTATCATCCATAAAAAATGGCATAAAGTAGAAGTCGATCCTTGGAAAGTCCTAAAGTATTACAAGACTCCACCAACTTCTTTTCAGGTTTGTTGAGAAGCGGCTTTACCTGGAGGGACAACGCCAATAGTACACCAAGCTAGTGGTGGATTGGGCTATTATGCATACAGAGGACTAGTGGCACAACTTTGAAATTTGTCTTTTAAGTATATCTTAAATAATTTTCTAACTTGTAGAGATTTGAATCAGATAAGTTGTAATAAGATGTTTAACATGTACTCTATTTCGAATCTTTCAAGATGTTGAGAATTTATTTGATACGTCAAATAACAAACTTAAAGAATAAATAATAAATTGTTTTACTAAATGTTTTGCATCACATAATAACACCCAAGATCCAGACTTTGTAAATCGAGTTGGGTTGAGGGCGTTAAAGAACCCCATTGGGAAATTACCATTTATTAGTTCATTTTTAGAGGGTGCCATGGTCATAGACTTTTCCTTTAGAGTTTCATATCAGAGTTCATGTTTTCTATCTCGACAGACTCCGTTAGACACCACTACTATGACTAAACATAGAATTACTTTACAGACTCTTCATACACCAGCATAATCTAAGCCCAACATCTTAATTCACTAACATACACCCATAGAACATACATCTCATAGCATACATTCTAGACATACATATATAGCCATACTTCATCGTTTCAGTACTCATACACCAATCATCACATACTTGAATTTATCAAACTTACTACTCAGACACCAATCATTATATACTTGAATTTATCAGATTCATTACCAATATACATACTATACTTTCCATAGTTTCAGATTCATAATTCAATCAATTTCCTATAGGTATTTTCTTGATATGAACAATATACATGTAGGAGTCAGCATAGAACTCACCTGACACTCACGAACAACAATTTGAACTCTAGACCAGACATCCAACATGAAACTACAACAACCATTACTAATAGAACATAGGAACATCGTCAAAGACTCACTCAAAAACATTTTTTTATATCTCAAACACTGACAACCCCCATGTAGAGCCTCACACTTTCATTCTACTACTCATATATTTTGTATAGACTACTCTTTTTGAGTTTAACACACAGAGTCAAATTACTTACCCAAACATGCAATAAATACTAAGGAGATCCAGAATTACAATATCCAGCTTAAAGGATAAAGAAATGCTTTTGGTTCCAAAAAGAATTAGATAGCAACATTTTAGAAGAATGAAGAAGAACAACCCTATATTTCTAAACTCACACACATATATAAATAGTCAAATGTCACTTACTAGAGCTCAACATGTGTCACCAGAATTCAAAGTTTGTAACACCCCAAACCCGGCCCAGACGTTACGGCCAAGTTTGGTGTATCACATTGAAGTGTTTTTCAAAAACCATGTTTTCATTGAAAACCCTTCTTAGTGTTTAGAAACTCCTACCGTTAAACTTGTATAAAACCTCAGCTTATGTTTGCTTCTTTTTCAAAACATGGTTCATTAAAATAATCATTCCCTTTTTAAACATTGTTAATAACTCTGTAGAATTTTATGGAAAATTGTGAAACCTTTATAGGTTGCGAAAAACATGTTATTTTTAAAACAGTTTAAGTATCAGAAAACCAGACTTTCTTCATTATGGCTTAAACTTAATGGATACTATGCACCAGGTAGGATTCTAGAAGAGAGGAGGTGAGTCAATTAGACTGCTTAAGTACCAAGCTCTCCCTAGATCCAATCCTAGACATGCACACATCCATTGCCACACTTTAACCTTATGATTTGTCCACGAACAACAAATTAGGTTTAAGCCTATTTAGAAGATTTATTTATGAAAACGTTTACGTTGCGGGAGCTTTGCTCTGTTATCTTGATATTTTGGAAACATGTAACTTTTATAAAACGCGCCTTAGAGCTAACCAATTTCAAAACGATTTAAACCATATCATACTTAAGCTAAAAACAAATTAAATAATGAGAGCGGCCTTATTACAAACCCAAATTAAAAATAAAAATATTGAAATAAATAATTAAATAATTAACTTAATTAAACTGGAAACATCGTCCACGTGGTCACTCTGAATCCCTCCCAGCTCCAAGTCCACCAATCTAGGGCTCACATGCATGGATGGGGGAAAAAGGGGTGAGTTAGGAAACTCAGTGTGCAAGGAAACCCATCCAGAGCCCAAATCAGCTCAAGCCCACTGGACCTAAGCCCTATCCAGTCTCAGCAATAACTAGGCCGAAGCCCTGTTCAATACAGTAAACTGGGCTTTAGCCCTTTTCAGTCAACAGTACGGCTCATAGGCCTATTACAGTAACAAATCAGTAGATATGCATGTATGAATGCAAAGCCCAAAGTCCATCCTAAGTCCAACCGCTACACTCCACCCGTACCAGCCCTACACACCATGTGGGGAGACAACTCGACCCACCTAGCCGCTACACTCCATAGTTGCAGCATCGCTACTCAGATAATGTGGCCACTAACAGTAATACGAGGCAAGGCCTCTTTCAGTAAACAGTATGAGCAAAGCCCTTTGCAGTAATCAGTACGAGGCAAAGCCTCTTTCAGTAATCGTGGCAATGCCACTTGCACTTCCTCCATCAATAATCCCAAGTCTCATGCAACAGATAAACATGACATGGCATACAGTAAACAGAAACAGCAAATCATACATTCAGTCAAGTTTAGCCCTAGGGGTATAACAGTCATTTTGCACCTAAGGGTAAAATTGTAATTTCTCACCCTTAAGGGGTATTTCAGTAATTATTGCAGTTTTTAAGGTTTTATGCACATTTTAATCCTTAATAGTTCAACTTTTATCTCAGTAGCTTGTTTAGCTCATTTTAGCAGTCTTTAACTATTGGGCCCTAAAACCCATAATGGGCCCTACAGTGTCTATAAGCAACTTAAGCCCATTTAGTCCAAGTTTCACGATCGATTTACCAGTTTCAGCAGTTTTGGACCTACAGTCTATTAGAACATATATATAGCCTATTTTTACCTATATGGGCCCGTAAGCCCATTGGGCCTATTTTCAACCCATCGAAACCCAAATTTACCGAAGTGCTCGAAATTGCGCACCCAACCAACTTACCAATTACGATTATAGATCCAACAAATTCCAACCGACTTATGAGCGTTCGCACGCTCACAAGCCCACGAAATGCCAGAATTTCGGCATTTCGGCTTTTGCCAAATTGAACTATAAGAGGGTGTTCGATACACACCTGATTTACGACGACTGCTAACGAGATCTCCCACGATATCCTACAATCGATTACTAGACACATTAGATCCAAAATACAATGACAATCTCTATAATTCTACTTATCATAATTGGCCATCACCACCTAAGGCCCTTGAGATCTTACCTTTGCCGAAACTAGTGACTAGATCTAAATCTAGTAGTTTCAAAGGTCTAAGCCTCTTATGCTCCTTGCTAGATTGCCCCTTCCACAACAAGTACACATAAAACCAATTAAAAGAACTGCTTTTACCTATCATCACATTCGACAGCCTCCCTAAAGAGTTTAGGGATTTCGACTTTTCTTAAATTCAAAGGTAACGAGTAGATCTGAGATGTCAAGTACTTATCATAGGTTTTCCTTAATCAAGGCGATTCTTCTACTCAGATCTGATGTAGATCTAGCCCCTAAACACTAGCAAAATTTGAATCTTAGAGATCTAAGGATTCGGCTATATATCCCTAAAAACTATGGTATTTTCAGCTTTTTAAGTGGTGAAAGAAGATATGATTTAAGGCTATGGTTGGAGGGTTGTTTGTCGACAGAGCCTAAGGGTTTGGAGAGTATGAAATTCGGCTATAAGTGAGGAAAAACAAAGGGGGTTCGGCTATAGGCAAATCGGCACAGGAAGCAACCTTTCGAGATTTCGGCTTTTAGTAGTTGATGAGTTTGAGAAGAAAAGAGTGGAAATTTTGGTTTCCGAAGAGAAGAGAATGAAAGATGAGTGAGGAGGAGAGGTGATTTCGGCTAGAGAAGAAAAAAAAAGAAAAGAATGGAAGAGAGAAGAAGAGAAGGAAGAATTCGGCACTCAGGAGATCTAACTTGCGTTTTCGGCTTTTTTGCGACACTGAGAAGAGAATAGAATGAAAGTGAAGGCTCTAGGTAGCTAACCCTTATTCGACAAGACAGAAAGAAAATAAAGCTTGCCCTAATGGCCATTCAGACCCACGGCCCAACCTTCCTAAAGCCCTACCGAATTTCCACTTAAGCTCTATCACATGCCCGGCACATGCACAAAAATAAAAGTACCATTTGCTTACCTTGCGACTTGAACTCTGGCCCTTAAACTCAGTCCACACGCCACTTTTTTAGGAACTTAGTGGCGCCACTTTGCCACTTTACCAAGGCCGTCTTTGTGTTTCAACTTACTAACTTTTTCTTAAAGGACTTAAAGTCCAAAGTTGATATTTCTGTCGAGTTCTAAGTTAGGCTTGGGCCTTCTAAAGGCTTACTAACACGCTTAAACATAATTTCAATAATCAGAACACCAAAATTCTGAAATTTCACCAAAATCACAAAAACCCGAAAAATCCCGAAAATCAGGACGTCATCTAAATTACTCAAGCTGTCTTCCATCCGAACCCAAACTCAAAGCCTAATTCTTCTACGCTTAAATTCAGGGTGTTACAACTCTACCCCCTTAAAGAAATTTCGTCCTCGAAATTTCCAAGTAATAAAATAGTCGTGCAATACTATGCTACTACGCTACCGCTGCGCACTCTGATCTAAATAATTTTTAGTACGACCTAGAACATCAAATTACTGAAGTAAATAAACATTTATCAAGTATGCATACAATTTGCAACACACATCTAAATAGAATAACCTGGGCAATCCTGAGCCTGATGCTCCTCTGACCCACATCTGAGACACGCTCTTGACTTTCTCCAGCATTCGCCCGGATGACACCTTTTGCAATGCTCGCAAGCCGAAAAGTTCAGATGCACCTTAACATGCTTCAAAGAACGATGCTGCAATTCTGATGAACTGCGATCCCTTTTCTTTTTACAGTCCACGCACCTAACCCAGAGTGCTTCACTAATCTCTTTAACCTTCGATAGCACCTCCTTTACCAACTGATTTAGTTCTTCAATACCGAGTTCTGAGTTACCATTTCCCAAAGTTGGTGGGCTCGCTACGACCTCTGACGGCACTTGTACCTCCCTTGCTGTTATATGTTCTGACGATGAAGACCCCGCTCGCGCATTTCCTTGGCTTCGACCACGGCCCTTTTCGCGTGCTACCTTCTTACTCATTTTGATTTATCTGATTACGAATTTTATGAATTAGTTCAGTGTTTCAATATTTATTACAGATGTCTTATGAAAAAATAGAGTTCCAGAGTTTGTTTTCCCCAAATCGTAGCCTAGCTACAGTCTTAGTCTTCTAGGGTTTAGTTTCCCTATAGTCTCAGTCTCTACAGTTTCAGTACTACCATATCTACAGTATCATAATAGGGTTTTAATTCTATCTACAGTAACATTACAGTACAGTATAGTATAAGGGAAGTAATACTTACAGACTTGGTGCTGGGGATTAAGTGTTTCACTTCTTCAGTTACTAGATTTTAGAAAACTCGGAAAGATTTAAGATTTTCAAAATCAAACCTTTAAAACATGTATATTTTGAAGAAAAAAGGTTTGAAAAGGGTTTTTTTTCTAAATTTTTCAGAAACCGATTTCCAAAATACCCTTCTTGGGCCTAAATTCTAAGAATTTTTGAAAACATTTTTAGACCCGATCCACAGCCGAGTTGTTGCAACCTGGCTCTGATACCACTAAATGTAACACCCCAAACCCAGCCCAGACGTTACGGCCAAGTCTGGTTTGTCACATTGAAGTGTTTTTTGAAAACCATGTTTTCATTGAAAACTCTTCTTAGTGTTTAGAAACTCCTACCGTTAAACTTGTATAAAACCTCAGCTTGTGTTTGTTTCTTTTTCAAAATGTGGTTCATTAAAATAATCATTCCCTTTTTAAACATTATTAATAACTCTGTAGAATTTTATGGAAAATTGTGAAACCTTTGTAGGTTGCGGAAAACATGTTATTTTTAAAACAGTTTAAGTATCGGAAAACCAGACTTTCTTCGTTATGGCTTAAACTTAATGGATACTATGCACCAGGTAGGATTCCAGAAGAGAGGAGGTGAGTCAATTAGACTGCTTAAGTACCAAGCTCTCCCTAGATCTAATCCTAGACATGCACACATCCATTGCCACACTTTAACCTTATGACTTGTCCACGAACAACAAATTAGGTTTAAGTCTATTTAGAAGATTTATTTATGAAAACGTTTATGTTGCGAAAGCTTTGCTTTGTTATCGTGATATTTTGAAAACAAGTAACTTTTATAAAATGCGCCTTAGAGCTAACCAATTTCAAAACGATTTAAACCAAATCATACTTAAGCTAAAAATAAATTAAATAATGAGAGCGGCCTTATTACAAACCCAAATTAAAAAAAAAATGATTGAAATAAATAATTAAATAATTAACTTAATTAAACTGGAAACATCGTCTACGTAGTCTGTAACACCCCTATCCCGTAACCGTCGTCGAAATTAGACGAGGTGTTACCGAAAACTAGGAATCGGATCAGGACGGTAAAATTTTGGACATTTTCATGAATAAAGATCATTCATTTAATAAATTGCTAGACACAAACAAAGTTCGAATTTAAAACTTATACAAGAAAGTTCCATAAGATGCCATATTCACATGACTTATATACGAAAGTCAAAATATCATTCTACTTATTGTCTATCCTATACATGCCATAAGCTAAGTCCAATCACACAGTTACCGTAATAGTAGATAGTGTGACGAAATGCTGACGATCCTCGAGCTGGTAGTCAGAATCCACAATCTATAAAACAAAGACACGAAACAAACAGAGTAAGCTTTCATAAGCTTAGTAAGTCTTAAGCGAAACATTAATTTTGCTGAATCAAAGACGATTATCTCATATACTTACATCTAAGTAAAGTCTCATTTGACCGAATATATCTAACCACAATTTCACATAATTTAATTGACATTTCTTTAGCCTTGAGTTTAAAGTCACAAAATGTTTTCATTCAATGTCATTGGTCATTCACTTCTTCTATTTGATGAAGTTAATCTAGAGCTTTATCTCGAACTATAATTTCAATAAACGCATCACTTAGCTAATACATATATATTTTCATAATAATGACCAAGATGGTCGAATATTCGCATATGCATTACTTTATATGCTTTTGATTCAATCAAATGAAAACATAATACTTTAACCACATTCAATTTCTATATTTGGAACCACATAGTTATATCACAATCTATCATGAATAGTTTCATAAAGTCATTACTCATTTAGCATAACATATAACCCTTTCATAATTGATTCCCAAAACCATTCTTCATCAACCGAAGTTGGATTCACATGGTAAGTACATCTCACACACATAATACTAGATCTTTGTACACTTACAATTTTCATAATTATCACTTTATGCAATTTAAATCTTTCAATAATCCCAATCACTTGCTCATATGTACGCATCTCGTACACATACATGAATGTATATACGTATATAGAAACTAAATTCCTTAGTTCATCAATCACATATATATTCTTCTTTGATGCTAATGATTCACTTCGAAGTCAATTTACAAATGAGGAGGTAATACGTACCTGAACACCTTAAATGTATAGTACTTACTTGATGGTAATTTACTACGGATACTCAATATCATAATCTTACTTAAATCAAAATTCATGTATCTTGAATAAGTTATAGACTTTCATACTCACTTAAGCAATGGCTGGAGCAGCACTATCCAAATGAATAACCACAATTTAAACCGAATCTAATTTACAACGTATATACGGTACATACCTGACTAACTTAGGGTAGTGAGCACATTAGTTGGGATTATTACGGCAAAAATCACATATGTCCAGCACGAATGCCTTCGGAGCTTTAACCCGGATATAATTCCAGCACGAATGCCTTTGGGGCTTTAACCCGGATATAATTCCAGCACGAATACCTTCGGGGCTTTAACCCGGATATAATTCCAGCACGAATGCCTTCGGGGCTTTAACACGGATATAATTCCAGCACGAATGCCTTCGGGGTTTTAACCCGGATATAATTCCAGCACGAATGCCTTTGGGGCTTAGCCCGGATGTAACACCAGCACGAATGCCTTCGGGACTTAGCCCGGATATAATACCAGCACGAATGCCTTCTGGACTTAGCTCGGATATAATACCAGCACGAATGCCTTCGGGACTTATCCTGGATATAACAACAAATGTCATGCATACTTATCCACATAAAGATTCATTTCACAAAATTCATCACATTCATAGTTCATTTGCCTCATTCAAATGTAAGCATAAAATATACCAACATTCTTCACTACATTTTGGCTTAACAACAACCACTCAAGACCTCAAGTTATATCGTTATCTTAGATTATTCTCAATTAGCCATTCGGCTACATACCACATATGCCATTTACCTCACAATTAACCTATTAAGGTAATGTCAATAAGCAATGGTTCCTATATCATGCACATATCATATAACATAACACATTAGTATGTCATTTACATTACTCGAATACAAGCACAACATGATTATCAACCATTCAACTTTCGGTTCAATAACCTCATACAAAGAACACATTTTCGTTTCACTATCCAACTTAATTTCTATAACCATTCGGCTATAAGCCATATGCACAAACTATTTATCTCACAACGTAATTCAAGTAGAACCAATAGGTCAAAATTTATCTATTATGCCTATATCAAGACCTCATCAATTATATATATATATATATATATACACACTAAAGTGACTACTCAAAACTTACTAAGATCTCAATTTCCCATCTTCAATTTCATAACACCATTCACATATTTTAGTTCATAAGACATTTGGCTATCTTACAATTCATCTTCACACTTGATTCATTTCAATTGTGCAAATCACATTACTTAATTTCCTTTTTAAACACATTCGCTACCTTGTTTGGAGTTTACGGTGATATCAACTTAATTTTCATATCATAGAGGAGATTTCATTTTTTTTTCCATAATTTAAACATGAGAAATTTAATTTAAGCACTTAAGAACTTACCTTAACTTTTGTCGAACATTTGCGGATCGGCTAATCGATGAGTTTCGCCTTCCCCTTATCCAACACTGTTCCTCTTTGCTCTTGAACTAAAGTTAAAACAAATCCTCTTAATTTATTTTATTTTTCATTCGGTAATATAGCATATTAATCAAGACTTAATTTATACACCTTTAACACATTGCCGAAATACCTTAAACTATAATGACTGAATTCACAAGATTATTTCTATTTATACATTACATATCAAGATTACAACAGCTCCAAGTAAATTTAACTCCACCTTATAATTTTCAAACTACTCCATGTTCGACTTATAAATTCATTCAACCATTACTAAAGCAACTAATTTAACATTAAACCGTGAACATATACAAAACACATTACCAAGTTATCATCAAGCTCATACTTGAAATTGATGCAAACATCCTTCAACAATCTAACATTTTAATCCAAATTAAAACACGGTTCTTCCCCAATTTACAACCCTTCAAGCACATTTATTTAGCTTCCAACACAACTATACTTGAAAGAACATCAGTAAAACATTTAACCAATTCATTCGTTTTCCAAAAGACATAGCCGGAAGTTCCCTTAAGCTAATTAAGTCACACCAAGCAATATTTACTTTATTTAGTTTATTAACATATAATCATATGAATTTAACTTCCTATCATCCCTCAAGTACTCCATTTGTCAGCACATAATAATTCCATTAACAAAATGGCCATTCGGTTTCTTAAAATTATAGATTAACAAATTTAAGAGCACATATATCCTTCCAAGCTAGTACTTGGGTTCGAAATTTAGCAAAGAACAAATTAACAACCTTAACTCAAATATAATAACAATGTATAAATATAATTTAGAGCATTTGATCCTCATTTCACCTAAGCTAGCTGTACGGCCGAAAGTCCCCATATGAACAAAATCACTCACACAAAGCATGCATGTCAAAAACAAACTCACAAGCTCATAACCATGTGAATTTAGCATCACAACGTCCATTGAACCTTCACTCTCTACTTCTATCATCAAATTCAATTCCCTAGTTAGAATTCACTAAAGCTGAACCTAAAATGCTTCTCAAGTCAAAATTTGTCAAGTGGGTTTTGGCTAGATGGAAGAAGAAAACACATATACATCAAAATTTAACAAAATAACATCAATTTACCTTGGAAATTTTGCATCCAAAAGACCGAACGCTTAAAGCCACCCCTTTTTTTTCCTTAGAATCGGCTAGAACAAGAGTAAAGAAAATCTCCTTCTTCTTTTCACCCATTATCTTTTATTTATTTTAATATAACATTGTTATCACATATTATAAAGCATTTATAATATATAAATACATATAAAATTCGTACCTTTCAATTACTAAATCACATGGCCAGCCACTATTAACAAAAAATGGCAAATTGACATGCACACCCTTGTGTTTTTAAACCATATAATAATAGGCCATTACAAGATTACCTAGCACATTTTCATAGTTCTCACATAAGTCCCATTTTAATAAATTCCACATCAAATGGCAAAAATCAAAGCACCACAACTTCACATGTGCATTTTAACATATATTAGGCACGAAATTTAACATCAATTATTTTTACGACTCAGTTTAGTGGTCCCGAAACCACTTCCCGACTAGGGTTAACTTAGGGCTGTCACATGGTCACTCTGAATCCTTCTCAGCTCCAAGTCCACCATTCTAGGGCTCACCTGCATGGATGGGTGAAAAAGGGGCGAGTCTGGAAACTAAGTGTGTAAAGAAACCCATCTAGAACCCAAATCGGCTCAAGCCCACCGGGCCTAAGCCCTATCCAGTCTCAGTAATAACTAGGTCGAAACCCTATTCAGATACAGTAAACTGGGCCTTAGCCTTTCTCAGTCAACAGTACGGCCCATAGGCCCATTACAGTAACAGATCAGTAGATATGCATGTATGAATGCAAAGCCCAAAGCCCATCCTAAATTCAACTGCTACACTCTACCCGTACCAGCCCTACACACCATGTGGGGAGACAACTCGACCCACCCAACCGCTACACTCCACAGTTGCAGCATCGCTGCTCAGATAATGTGGCCACTAACAGTAATATGAGGCAAGGCCTCTTTCAGTAAATAGTATGGGCAAAGCCCTTTTCAGTAATCAGTACGAGGCAAAGCCTCCTTCAGTAATCGTGGCAATGCCACTTGCACTTCCTCCATCAATAATCCCAGGTCCCATGCAACAGATAAATATGACATGGCATACAGTGAATAGAAACAGCAAGTCATACATTCAGTCAAGTTTAGCACTAGGGGTATAACAGTCATTTTGCACCTAAGGGTAAAACTGTAAGTTCTCACCCTTAAGGGGTATTTCAGTAATTATTGCCGTTTTTAAGGTTTTATGCACATTTTAATCCTTAATAGTTCAACTTTTATCTCAGTAGCTTGTTTAGCTCATTTTAGCAGTCTTTAGCTATTGGGCCCTAAAACCCTTAATGGGCCCTACAGTGTCTATAAGCAACTTAAGCCTATTTAGTCCAAGTTTCATGATCGATTTACCAGTTTCAACAGTTTTGGACCTATAGTCTATCAGAACATATATGTAGCCTATTTTTACCTATATGGCCCGTAAGCCCATTGGGCCCATTTTCAGCCCATCGCAGCTCAAATTTTCTGAAGTGCTCGAAATTGCACACCCAACCAATTGTGAGTTGTGTAACAATCGAAATAGGGACATACAGCTGTGTCGAAGCTCGTGTCCTCACTCATGCAACTATCTGAGTTGGGTCACATGGCCAAGCCACACGCTTATGTGCCAAGTCGTGTAACTCTCGAAGAAGCCACACATGCCCGTGTGCCAGGCAATGTGCTAGGCCATGTAACAGCTTGACTTGCATGCATTAAAACCTATAGGGGACACATGGCCGTGTCACCTAGCCATGTGTCACACACGGCTAAGTAACACGATCATGTTTCAGGTCGTGTGGACATGAAATTGGCCAAAATCAAGTCATTTCCATCACCAACTCATGCAACCATCTAAAAGCATTTTGTGCATATAAACAAAGCATCAAAACATGACCAAAATCTACATGAAATGACCAATTCAATAGTCTAATATCTTTCAACCAATATGCCATATAAGGCACCTCAATAGCAAACATCAAAACTTACCTAAACATACATATTTGGTCACATTTTCCATCATTTAAATATAGCTCAATACATTTCCAAAACATGCCATATTTTAACCATAATCAAACCAACCTAACACATACCATTTGAGCCATTTCTAACATGCAACAACTTAACCACATTGGCACAAACTAACAAGGCATCAAATATA
This sequence comes from Gossypium stocksii, assembly GCA_020496765.1. NCBI lineage: Eukaryota > Viridiplantae > Streptophyta > Magnoliopsida > Malvales > Malvaceae > Gossypium > Gossypium stocksii. The sequence continues at coordinate 43,230,275 of CM035623.1, forward strand.
CCAAATTAACCAACTTATTAATACCAATTCAACATCTCAGCATTCAACTAAACATCATCATATTTCCACCTATACATGCCATTATAACCTTGGTTAAAACATCCAAAAATACTAATATTTATGCTAAATAGTGTGATAGATCTTCGATAGGCTTCCAAACGGTCGAGCTTCTGATTATCTATAAAACATAGGAAAGAAAACTAGGTAAGCACATAATGCTTAATAAGTTCATAAAACATGAAACATAACTTACCATTTCACCTAAATAACATAAGTATAAGCATAATGTAATCCAACCACAAGCTTGGCACAAGCCTAAGCACCACCACCAACAGAATTTAGTGCATTCAAACATAATTCACTTGAATTAAACATAAGGTAAGCCATTTGTACACGAACATACTTCATTTGAATTCATTATTTCCTTTCCGTGAATACATGACACAATTCATTTGAACACTTACCATTACTTTCCTTTTCATATCTGTTGAACCATTTAGAATATCTTCGGTTACTCGGGAAAGCTCACACGAAGCGTGCTTAAACATATAATTGTAACATTTCCTTTACACCATTGCTCACACGAGCTGTGAGATGGGCCTGCTTACACAAGCTGTAGGTCAGAATGTAAGCTACACAATGTTGTTGACATGAGCTCTGGAGTATCCACAACATATGCAGGACCTCAGCCATTGGTAGGACATTGAAGACCAACACCCGAAACATAAAATCCTTTATGACATGCCATTTGTATCCTACGAATTCCTATGGTTCAACCAAGACTCGATAGCCATCATGGCATTTCTTTAGATATATATTGATTATTAACATTGTAAATACATAATAACATACAATTAAATAACATAAACATAGTAATTCATACATACAAACTTACCTCGATGATTAAGGCATAGTAACGAGATCGACTAATATGAGCCTTTAGCTTTTCATCGATCTAAATCCATATGTGGTCTATCTTGATCTAAATAGACAAATTCAGTCCATTTAATAATTCTATTATTCAACTCAACCCATATTTCATATTTTTGCAAAATTACTATTTTGCCCCTAACATTTTAACTTTTCACATTTTAGTCCTTAAGCTCATAAATTGAAATTTAAACATTTTAATCCTTTCCTCATGTTGGCCAAATTCTCTAAGGACCTAAATCAATCCATACAAATCATCATTTCACAAATTTAGCATGAACTTTTATCATTTTTACAAATAAGTCCTTAAATACAATTTTCATCAAAAATAACTTTACAAAACTTGTTTATTTATCAACAAGGACTCATAATCTATAATTAAACACCAAAAATTAAAAATTCATTCATGGCATAACCCTCAACCTTTGACAGTTTTACAAATTGATCCACTGGCTAGCTAGGTTAAGCTACAATGATCTTGAAAACATAAAAATTATTAAAAATGAGCTCAAAATCACTTACATGCAAGCACTTGTTGTAGCCGAATGAATGAACCCTAGCCATGGATTTTTCTTCTTCTAATTTCTATGGAACAAAATTTAGGGAAGTTGACTGCATTTTTTTCTTTTATTTATTTTTAGTTTAATTTTTTAATTACCATATTAACCTTTATTTTTAACTACATAAAACACCAAATTCTCGCCCATCATTGTCCACTAACTATAGTAATAGTCTAATTACCATCTAAGTCCTCTCATTTTAAATTTTGATGGCTATTTGACACCTTTAACTAATGAGACTCTACTTTTGTACTTTTTACGATTTAGTCCTTTTCATTAAATTAAGCATGCAAACGTCAAAATTGATTAACGAAATTTTTATATGATCATACTAACATCCTATAGTAAAATAATAATAAAATAATAGTTTACTCATTGGACTTGTGGTCCCAAAACCACTATTTTGATTTTACTAAAAATGGGTTGTTACAACTCTCCCCCTAAAAGGATTTTCGTACCTGAAAATCTTACCAGAAAATAAGTTCGGGGTATTGCATTTTCATAGCTTCTTCTAGTTTCCATGTGGCCTTTTCTATATCGTGACGTTACCATAGAACTTTTACTAAAGCTATGCTTTTATTTCTCAAATCTTTAACTTCCAAATCTAGAATTCTGATCTGTTCTTCACTGTACGTCATCTCTAACTGAATCTCAACATCAACAAGTAAAATCACGTGTGAAGGATCTGATCGATATCGTCATAACATTGATACATAGAATACATTGTGAACCTTTTTTAACTTTGACGGTAAAGCTAATCTGTATGCTACTGGCCCAAATTTCTCAATGATTTTATACGGTCCAATAAACCACAGACTAAGCTTTCCCTTCTGGCAAAATTGAAGAACTTTCTTCCAAGGTGACACTTTCTAAAAAACTTTATTACCAATCTAAAATTCAATGTCTTTTCTTTTCAAATCAACGTAAGATTTCTATCGATCTGAAGCTGCTTTCAAACTGTCATGTATCACTTTAACTTTTTCTTCAGTTTCTAGAGTCAAATCAACACCGAATAAATTTTTTCTCATTGAGCTCAGTCCATTATAACGGAGTTTGACACTTTCAACCATACAAAGATTCGTACAGTGCTATTTTAATATTCACTTGATAACTTTTGTTATATGCAAATTCAAACAATTGCAAAAATCTCTCCTAACTACCTTCGAACTCTAAAACACAACATCAAAGCATATCTTCGAGTATTTGAATTACTCGCTTGGACTGACCATCGGTCTAAGGATGAAATGATGTACTAAAATGTAGTTGAGTACCTAGAGCTTTATGTAGCTTACTCTAGAATCGATACGTAAACCATGGATCTCTGTTAGAAATAATAGAAATTGGCACACCATGCAGTCTAACAATCTCAGCAACATACAACTTTGCCAATCTCTCGAATGAAAAATTCGTACGCACCAGAATGAAATGTGTGGATTTTGTCAAACGATCTATGACCCACACAGTATCTTTCTTTCTCAGTGATAGAGGCAATCCTGATCTAAAATCTATTGTAACACGTTCCCATTTCCACTCTAGAATCATCACAGGTTGTAACAAACCAGAAGGTAATTGATGTTCGACTTTAACCTACTGACAAACTAAACATTTCGATACAAACTCTGAAATCTCACGTTTCATACTTGGCCACCAGTAGATCTATTTCAAATCGTCATCATTTTGTTACTACCAAGATGAATAGATAAGCTATTACTATTAGCTTCCTATTAGATCTTCTAAATGAGATCAAAATTTCTCGAAACACAAATTCTACCTTTGAAGTAAAAACTGTCATCTGAACCCACATGAAAATATGAATCAGATGTCGTCTCAATCTGTTTCCATTTAGTGATCAAAACATCATCACATTTCTGAGCTTTACAAGTCTGTTGCAGAAATGAAGGTCTAGGTTTTAATTCAGCTAAAATTGAACCATCATCAATCAACGCTAACTACATGATCAAAGCTCATAAAGTAAATAAGGATTTTCTATTTAATGCATCAGCAACGACATTAGCTTTTCCCGGATGATAGTCAATGATCAAATCATAATCTTTCAATAACTCAAGCCATCTGCGCTGTCTCAAATTCAAATCTTTCTATGACATCAAATACTTTAGGCTTTTATGATTTGTGAAGATGTGGCATTTTTCTTCGTACAAATGGTGTTGCAAAATCTTTAAAGCAAATATAATAGTTGCAAGTTTTAAATCGTGAATCAGATCATTCTTTTTGTGCAGTTTCAACTATTTAGAAGCATATGCTATCACTTTGCCTTCTTGCATCAAAACACAGCCTAAACCATTAAATGAAGCATCACTTTAAATCACAAATTCTTTACTAGACTCTAGCTGAAACAACAAAGGTGTCTCAGTTAACAAGGCTTTCAACTAATTAAAACTTTATTGACATTTTTTTGACCATTCAAACTTAACATCTTTTTGCAACTTTCTCATCAAAGTCATAGTAATCATCGAGAATTCCTTGACAAATCATCGGTAATATCTGGTTAAACCTAAAAAACTTCTGGCTTTAGATACATTTCTCGGAGGTTTCCAATTTACCATAGCTGGAATTTTCATTGGATCGACTCTAATACCATTCGCCAATACCACATGTACCAATAATTTGACTTCTTAGAGCCAGATCTCACATTTGCTAAACTTAGTGAACAACTATTTTTCGTGTAAAGTTTCCAAAATAATTCTCAAATGTTGAACATGCTATCTCATCTTGTGAACAGATCAGAATGTCATCAATGAACACAACAACAAATATGTCTGAATACAGTCTGAATATTCTATTCATCAAGTCCATAAACACAATAGGTGCATTAGTCAAACCAAATGGCATCACAAGGAACTCATAATGTTTGTACCTAGTTTTGAATGTTATTTTCGGTACATCTGAGTTTTTAACCCGTAACTAATAATAACCTGAACAAAGATCAATCCTTAAAAATTCGTCGCTCCTTTCAACTGATCAAACAAATCATCAATTTGTGGCAAATGATATTTATTCTTGATCATGACTTTGTTGAGCTATCGATAGTCGATACATAACCACATGGATCTATCCTTTTTCTTAACAAATAAAACAGAAGCACCCTAAGGAGAAAAGTTGGGCCGAGCAAAGCCCCTATCTGTCAACTCTTGCAACTGTGCTTTCAACTCTTTCAATTCTATAAATGTCATTCTATACGGAGCTATCAATATTAGAGATGTTTCCGACATTAATTCAAAGGCAAACTCAACCTCTCTGATCAACGGTAACCCTAGTAGCTCTTCTGGAAGCACATCTGTAGACTCACATATGATTGGAACTGATTCTAACTTCAATTCTAAAACTTTAGAATCAAATATATAAATAAGATAGAATATATAACCTTTTCTAACCTATTTCAATGCCGTCATAGTTGAAATAACATTTGATGTACTGTCTACTTTAGAATAAGCTTTTTACTGTTCTGACATTTCAACACAATATACTTTCGTCAACAGTTCACAACATCATCATTCAGAGTTAACTAGTCCATACCCAGAATCACATCAAACTCATCAAAGGGTAGTAAAATCAAATAAATCAGAAAGTTACTACCTCTAATCATCAAAGGACAATTTTTATAGACTTTATCAACTAACACATACTGACCTAAATGGTTCGTTATTTTAACCACAAACCCAGTAGACTCAAAAGGTATTTTCTTATCTGACACTAAATTTGTGCATGCATATGAATGTGTTAATGCTGTGTCAATCAAAACATTAAAATTAGTATCAAAGATAGAAAATGTACCAGTGATCACATCAGGAGCTAAAGCTTCTTCTTGAGCATGAATCACGTAAGCTCTTGTTGGTGCTTGTGCCTCAGATCTCACAGTAAAGTCTTGCATCCCACCACAGTTATTACCCACATTTTCAGTGTTCCAGGGTGGTCTCCCTCTCGCAGTTGTTTTACTCGATCAAGTAGTCTAAGCCTTTTTTTTATCTGACCTTTCCAAGCAATCTCTAAGATAATGTTTATAAAAACCACATTTAAAACATGATCTATCTTTCAATATACATTAATCGAAGTGTCGTCTATTACATTACTAATATTCAAGCTTGTTGTTTCTGACACATCCCACACTCGCTAAAGATGTAGCCTGAGGTTTCGAGCACGAATGCTGTTTTCCTCTATCTTTTCCAGAATAACCCGCCGAAGCTAATGAATAGCTATGATAGTCTTTTGACTTCTTCGATGGCAATGAGTATGATTTTCCCAAATGTAGCTTTCCTGAATCACGTGCCTCCGAATCGGCTTCTCTCTTTTCTTTTCTAAGTTCCTTGTCTTCATGTGCTCTATCAACCAAAACTACAAATCCTTTCAACTCAAGAATCACGACTAGCAACTTAATGTCTTCGTTTAGTCCATCTTCAGATCGAGTACACATAGCAACCTCTGTAGGCACACATTCCTCGGCATACTTACTGTGTTGTACAAATTTCCTCTCGTATTCAGATATTGATGTAACAACCCGAATTAGGGCCTAGTCGGAATAGTGGTTTCGAGAGCATAAATCTGGAGTAGAAAAATATACTTCATGATTATTTTTAAGTTTATGACATGATTGCCTGGTAGTGAGAAAATTCCATGAAGGAATTTTTATAAAATAGTGATTAATTTGTCATTTAGGACTAAATTGCAAAAATTGCAAAATATGAGTTTCTAGAAGTTTTAAGGATGACTTGGCATTAGAAAAAATATTAGAAGTCCTAGCAATTACACCATCTATTAGCATGATGGAAAAAAATGCCCAAGGAAGGAAAATTTTCTAAAGAAATGGCTTAAGGGCATTTTGGTCATTTGGTTAATTAATGAAATAAAAAGGGAAAAAGAAGCAAAATTGTGTCCATCTACTTCCTATGGGTGCCGAAATTTCCAAAGCTCCATAGCTAGGGTTTCTTTCATTTTCAAGCTCACTAGTAAGTGTAATTTAGCCCCGTTTTTAATTCTATTCATATTTTTGAAATCCTTGTAGCTTAATTTAGCTATTTCTACCACTAATTTGAGCTAGGGTTTATGTTAAAAAATATACCCATGCATAACATGCAAGTAATTTGATGCCTAGTGGCAGAATGTGAAAGTTTAAGGTGGAGTAAACATCTTTTACTAGGTGATTTTTTCATGAAAATCCCTAATAGGGACTAAATTCTAAAGGTAGGAAAATGTGTAGTAAAAGTGTGAATTGATGAGAAATAGGGGCTGTTATGAGCACCAATAAGTTTCAGCTACGCTTGGATAACGAAGAAAATAAGTGCATTTCATTATACGAGTCTAGGGACCATTTTGTAAATATGCAAACGTTTAGGGGAAAAATTAGAAATTTTTCCAAAGTATAGATTATGGGCTAATTAGCCAATGTGAATACTAAATAAGTGAAATGTTTCATTTTAGATCAAGAAACATGAAGCCCGGACCGAAACTGGGGAAAAAGCAAGGTGGTGGATTAAATCGAATATTCACCCGCATTTTGAATCTGAGGTAAGTTGTGTGGGGTATATTAGGATTATGCAATAAGAAAATTTATGATATTTCATTGTATGAACTTTTGTGTTATTTCCATGAATTTGATTGATATGATTTTACGAAGAAAAGATAAAGTTATAGTTGAGAAATCCCGATTAAATTTTAAAGAATACAAAGGGTACCGTAGTCATGAAATGAGTATTTGTCGGTCCCATGTAAAACCATGTTTGGGATATGGGATCGGCATCGAATTGTGATCCCACGTAAGATCATGTCTTGGACATGGCATTGGCCTCGACTTCTGGTCCCGTATAAGACCATGCTTGGGACATGGGGTCGGCACCAAGACGAGACTTAGATCCCCTGTAAGACCATGTCTGGGACATGGTGTTGGCATCTAAGAGTGATCCTGCGTAAGACCATGTCTGGAACATGGCATCAGCATCAGTTTATGATCTCGTGTAAGACGATGTCTGGGACATGGCATCGACATCAATATGAGATCCCATGTAAGACCATATCTGGGATATGTCTTCAACATTGACTTGAGATCCCATGTAAGACCATATCTAGGATATGGCTTTGGCATCTTACCATTAGATTGACACTTTGGGTATCCTTTAGTATTCTACATAATTTAATGGGAAAAGTATTCAAGTTGATGAATTTAATGATAAAGATTAAAGTTTTGTGATGAGTGATACGGGTGTATATGACTAGTTCCGAGTAAAAAGACGAAATGGTATGAACGGGTCGGTAAGAAAGAGCACGAGTAAGCCATGTTATTGTGAAAAGAATTTGTATGATATTTCATGATACCTTATTTCGATGCTCATTTCATGACTTATGTTGCTATTTTGTTTCATGCAACTTATTAAGCAATTATGCTTACTCCCTTTCTTTTCCCTTTTCCTTGTAGTCTTGCCAAGCAAGCTCGGGGTTCATTAAAAGTTGGAGCTCGAAGTTACACTATCAAGCCATCCATTTTGGTATACTATAATTTAGTTATTTTGAGTATGGCATGTATAGAAAACTTGGTCATTTTGATAATTGTCATTTTGGGTAGCCAAATGTGTTGGCTATTGTGGTTAATCAAGTCATGTTGTAATGGCCTTTAGAAATGGGCTAATACTGTTTAAGTTAAAATTTATGCAGTGTTGATGAAGTTTATGAAAGTGCAAGCTTGCATGTTTAAGTAGAGTAGTGATTGTTGAGAATGCAATGCTTGGTGTCATGTGAATGCCTTAATTGTGGGTATTTAGAAGTGTATTTATGCCATGATATGTGACATTCAAATTGGCCTTGTGGTTGGTTAAGTTTCAGGGTGGCAAAGGGCTTGAAAAATAGCCTATAATTGTCCATATAGATAGGTACACGAGCGTGTGCCTAGGCCGTGCATGACACACCGTCAGCCCCATGAGCGTGTTGATAGGCCGTGTGTCCCCTGCACCTAAATTATGCAAAACAAAATGCCCAATGGTAAACACACGGATAAAGACACGGCCGTATGTCTCAACCGTGTGCAGGGCACGGTCTAGCACACGGGCGTGTGGCTTGGCCGTGTGACCTAAATTGTATGCTGACATCAGAAACAGAATGTCCAGGCTTTCACCCACAGGCTAAGTCACGGGCGTGTCGAGACCGTGTGAAGAACACGGGCCAGGGACACGGGCGTGTGACAAGTTGTGTGAAAACCCTTGTAGGTTCGAAATGAAAAATAAATTCTACACGGGCTAGGGACATGGGCGTGTGTGACCACATGGCTTGCCCACACGAGCGTGTCCCATTTCCCAAGGGCGTGTGACGTTATTTTGAGCAAAATTTTCTAAGTGCTCGAAAGTTTCTGATTTGGTTCTAAACCAATCCCGATCTATTTTTGGGCTCTGTAGGCCCATGATAACGATATTAAGAGAATGTATGAGAAGTTTTTAAACAAAAATGAAATTTTATAGATTGAGTGTACATGTTTATGCATGATTAAGCACGGTAATGCCTCGTACCCTGTTCCAACGTAGGGCTTGGGTAAGGGGTGTTACATTTAGTAGTATCAGAGCTAGTGTTTAGTCGATTCTAAGACTAACCTAGCTTGTGCACGAGTCTAGCTATACATGCCACACTTATGTATATACGTGATATGATAGTGTGACGACTCCTAACGATTTAAATGTGCTTACTTATAGTAAATGGATCCCGATAGAGCTGAGGCAGATGATGTAGAAAGTAATGCACCGGGCTCCTGCTGAAGGGAGGACGCTAGCTAGAACCGAAAATAGGCCAGCTACTGTAAGTTAGGGAGGAGAGGCCTGGGGAACTTCTTCCAAATGATGAACAAGTGGTTCATAGAGTTCGTTCGAACGAACCCGGCCGCTCAACAACAAGCTTGACCCCCTCCAATTCCTTAACCTACCCCGATAGCTCCCCAAATCGCAGGGGTAGTAAGACGAGAAAAGCCCCCGGTTGATAGGATCCAAAAACAAGGGGTAAAAGAGTTCCAGGCTACTAAAGATGATGATCCGAAAAGAACAGAATTTTGGTTACAGAATACTATCAGAGTATTTGATGAGTTGTCTTGCACACCTGAAGAGTGCATAAAGTGTGTCGTATCCCTCCTACGAGATTCTGCCTATCAGTGGTGGAACACTGTTGTGTCAATAGTACTAAGGGAAAGAGTTAATTGGGAATTTTTCCAAGAAGAATTTCATACGAAGTACATCAGTCCAAGGTTTATTGATCAGAACCGTAAGGAATTTCTACAATTGAAACAAGGTCAAATGACCGTGACTGAGTATGAGCGTGAGTTCATGAGACTCAGTAAATATGCTCGGGAATGTGTATCCACCGAAGCCCTCATGTGTAAAAGATTCGAAGATGGTTTAAATGAGGACATCTGAATGTTTGTCGATATTCTAGAGCTAAAGGAGTTTGTAGTGCTCATGGATAGAGCTTGCAAGGCCAAGGAATTGGCCAAGGTGAAAAGGAAATCTGAGATGGAGTCTTGTGACTCAAGAAAGAGACAATTGGGCAAGTTATTCCAATCCCCTTCCAAGAGATCAAAAGAATTTACTACACGATCAGCTACTTCAGCGGGATTTTCAAGCAAAAGCAAAGGTAAATAATATTCAGTCTCCAAAGCTTAGACTACCTCGGTTGCTTCAAATGTGGTTCTCAAGACCACTTCATTAGAGAGTGCCCCGAGATGATAGAAAAAGACAAAGATCAGAGTGTAAGATCGGGTAATGCTCCCTCTAGAGGTAGACCCTAGAGAAGCCTGGGTACGGGAGTGAGTAGTAAAGGTGTACCGAAAGAACAGACTGCGAAACCTGAGGGTAGAGCGTCAGCAAGGACGTACACCATTCGCGTTTGCAAAGAGGCGTCATCACCCAATGTAATTATGGGTACATTTTCTCTTCATGAAACTTTTGTTCTTGCTTTGATTGATCTGGGATCTACTCAGTCATATGTTTTTATGAAACTAGTCTCTAGCATGACTATACCTGTAGGGTCTACGAAATTTGTTATAAGAGTCTCCAACCCCCTAGGCAAATGTGTGTTAGTAGACAAAGTATGCAGAAATTGTCCTTTGATGATTAAGGGTCATTGTTTCCCAGCTAACCTCATGCTTTTGCGTTTCATGAATTTGATGTGATCCTTGGTATGGATTGGTTCACAACTCATGATGTAATAGTCAATTATGGTAGAAAATTTATTGAACTGAAATGTGAGAATGGTGATATGCTTCGAGTTGAATCAGATGAATCCAAGAGTTTGCCTATAGTGATTTCTTCCATGGTCACTCAGAAATGTATAAGAAAAGGGTATGAAGTGTACATTGCTTTTGTGATGAATATAAAAGAGTCAAATTTGAAAATTGAGTCAGTGCCAGTAGTTTGCAAGTATCAAGATGTATTTCCGGAAGAGTTGCCCGGATTGCCCCCGGTTAGAGAGGTAGAGTTTGGTATAGAGTTGGTATAGATTTGCCCGGATTACCTTCGGCTAGAGAGGTAGAGTTTGGTATAAAGTTGGCTCCAAGTACTACACATATTTCTATTGCTATTTACAGAATGGTCGAGTTAAAGGAATTGAAGGTTCAGCTATAGGAATTTACAGATAAAGGTTTTGCAAGACCAAGTCATTCTCTGTGGGGTGCTCTCGTATTATTCGTGAAAAAGAAAGATGGTTCTATGAGGTTGTGTATAGATTATCAGCAACTTAACAAGGTGACCATAAAGAACAAGTATCCTTTGCCAAGGATCGACGATTTATTTGACCAGCTGAGAGGAGCCACAGTGTTCTCAAAGATAGAGTTGAGATCCGAGTATTACCAGTTAAGAGTTAATGAGTTCGATGTGCCAAAAACTGCATTTCGGATGAGGTATGGCCATTATGAATTTCTTGTCATGCCATTCGGTTTAACTAATGCTCCTGCGGTATTCATGGATTTAATGAACCGTATATTTTGGCCATACTTGGATAAATTCGTTGTAGTCTTCATTGATGACATACTAATTTATTCTCGTGATGAGGACGAACATGCTGAGCATTTGAGGAAAGTTTTGCAAATTCAGAAAGATAAGAAAGTTTATGTCAAATTTAGTAAGAGTGAATTTTGGCTTAAAGAAGTTGGATTTTTGGGCCACATCGTTCCGGGTGATAGCATCAGAGTTAATCCAAATAAGATCTCGACAATTGTTGAATAGAAGCCACCGAGAAATATATCTGAGGTCAGAAGCTTCTTGAGTTTGGTCAGCTATTACCGAAGGTTTGTCAAAGGATTTTCCATGATTGCTACTCCAATGAAAAAGTTATTGCAAAAAGATGTTAAGTTTGAGTGGACAGAAAAATGCTACTAGAGTTTCGAGAAATTAAAGACATTATTGACTGAAGCTCCTATTCTAGTACAACCTGAACCCAGGAAGGAGTTTGTGATTTATAGTGATGCATCCTTAAATGGATTAGGCTATGTACTTATGCAAGAAGGCAAGGTGATTGCATATGCCTCAAGACAATTGAAGCCTCGTGAAAAGAATTATCTGACTCATGACTTGGAGTTGGCTGTAATAGTGTTTGCGTTAAAGATTTGGAGGCACCATTTATACGGCGAGCAGTGCCAAGTGTTCACCGATCACAAGAGCCTTAAGTACTTGATGAAATAAAAAGATTTGAATTTACGGTAACGGAGATGGCTTGAGTTATTAAAGGACTATGAGTTGGTTATTGACTATCACCCTGGGAAAGTGAATGTTGTTGCCGATGCTCTTAGTCGAAAATCGCTATTTGCCTTGAGAGCTATGAATACACAATTGACCTTAACTGATGATGGTTTGGTTTTAGCAAAAATGAGAGCTAGACCAATGTTCATTCAAGAGATTTGTGAAGCACAGTTAGGTGACAGAGAATTGCAAGCCAAGAAAGCTCAGAGCAAATCGAGTACTGATTCAGATTTTCAAATCGATAAAAATGATTGTGTAAAGTTTCGAGGCCGAATTTGTGTACCAAATGATGATGAGCTTATTCATAGAATTCTATATAACGCACATAGTAGTCGTTTGTCCATTCACCCCGGTAGTACCAAGATGTGCAATGATTTGAAGAAATGGTATTGGTGGCTGAACATGAAACAAGATATCTCTAAGATTGTATCGAAGTGCTTAATTTTTCAATAAGTAAAAGCAGAACACCAAGTACCCTCTGATTTATTATAGCATATCATGGTTCTCGAGTGGAAATGGGACCATGTTACCATGGATTTCGTGACAAACTTACTAATGACACTGAAAAAGAAAGATGTTGTTTGGGTTGTGGTCGACAAACTTACAAAGTCAGCTCATTTTATACCAATGCATATAGATTATTAGCTTAACAAGTTAGCTGACTTGTATATTTCAGATATTGTGAGACTACATGGAGTACCATTATCGATTATGTCGAATAGAGATCCAAGATTCATGTCATGATTTTGGAAGAAGTTATAAGAAGCTTTGGGTACAAAGCTAAACTTTAGTACCGCTTTCCATCCATAGACCAACGGTCAGTCGGAGAGAGTAATACAGGTACTTGAGGATATGCTCAGATGTTATGTGTTAGAATTCCAAGGTAGTTAGGAAAAGTACCTATCTTTGGTTGAATTTGCCTACAACAACAGTTTCTAGTCGAGTTTGAAAATGGTGCCTCATGAGGCATTATATGGGTGTAAGTGCCGAATGCTTTTGTATTGGACAAAAATCAAGGAAAATCAGATTCACAGGGTTGATTTAGTCAAGGAAACAGAGAAGAAAGTAAAAGTGATTTGAGACTGTTTGAAAGTTGCGTTTGACAAAAAAAGTCGTATGTAGATTTAAAGCAGAAAGAGATTGAGTTTCAAGTTGGGGATAAAGTATTTTTGAAAGTTTCTCCCATGGAGAAAAGTTCTTAGATTTGGTCGTAAAGGTAAACTAAATCCGTATTTTATCAGACCTTATGAGATCACCGAGAAGATAGGGCCGGTAGCTTATCGGCTAACTTTTTCGTATGAGTTGGAAACGATCCATGACGTATTTCACGTGTCCATGTTGTGACACTACCGATCAGACCCTTCACATGTGATTACCCCGGCAGAGATTGAGATTCAATCAGACATGACTTATGGTGAAGAACCGGTTAAGATTCTAACTCGAGAAGTCAAACAGTTAAGAAACAAAAGTATAGCCCTTGTGAAAGTATTGTGGCAAAGACATGGGGTAGAAGAAGCAACATGGGAGCTCAAGGAAAACATGAAAATCCAATATCCAAACCTATTCACCGGTAAGATTTTCAGGGACAAAAATCCCTAAGGGGGAGAATTGTAACAACCCGAATTAGGGCCTAGTTAGAATAGTGGTTTCGAGACCACAAATTTGAAGTAGAAAAATATATTTCATGATTATTTTAAAGTTTATGACATGATTGCATGGTAGTGAGAAAATTCCATGAAGGAATTTTTATGAAATAGTGATTAATTTGCCATTTAGGACTAAATTGCAAAAATTGCAAAATATGAGTTTCTAGAAGTTTTAAGGATGAATTGGCATTAGAAAAATTATTAGAAGTCCTTATTTAGAAATTAGACCATTTATTAGCGTGATGGACAAAAATGCCCAAGGAAGGAAAATTTTCTAAAGAAAGGGCTTAAGGGCATTCCGGTCATTCGATTAATTAATGAAATAAAAAGGGAAAAAGAAGCAAAATTTTGTCCATCTTCTTCCTATGGGTGCCGAAATTTTCAAAGCTCCATAACTAGGGTTTCTTTCATTTTCAAGCTCATTAGTAAGTGCAATTTAGCCCCGTTTTTAATTCTATTCGTATTTTTGAAATCCTCGTAGCGTAATTTAGCTATTTCTACCACTAATTTGAGCTAGGGTTTATGTTCAAAATATACCCATTCATAACATGCAAGTAACTTGATGCCTAGTGGTAGAATATGAAAGTTTAAGGCGGAGTAAACATATTTTACTAGGTAATGTTTCATGAAAATCCCTAATAGGGACTAAATTGTAAAGGTAGGAAAATGTGTAGTGAAAGGGTGAATTGATGAGAAATAGGGGCTGTTATAAGCACAAATAAGTTTTGGCTAGGCTTAGATAACATAAAAAATAAGTGCATTTCATTATACAAGTCTAGGGACCATTTTGTAGATATGCAAAAGTTTAGAGGCGAAATTAGAAATTTTTCCAAAGTATAGATTATGGGCTAATTAGCCAATATGAATACTAAATGAGTTAAAATTTTCATTTTAGATCAAGAAACATGAAGCCCGGACTGAAACTGGGGAAAAAGCAAAGTGGTGGATTAAATCGAATATTCACCCGTATTTTGAATCTAAGGTAAGTTGTGTGTGATAAATTGGCATTATGCAATATGAAAATTTATGATATTTCATTGTATGAACTTTTTGTTATTTCCATGAATATGATTGATATGATTTTGCAAAGAAAATATGAAGTTATAATTGAGAAATCCTAGTTAAATTTTAAAGAATACGAATGGTACCGTAGTCATGACATGAGTATTGTAGGTCCCGTATAAGACCATGTTTGGGACATGGCATCGACACCAAATTATGATCCCATGTAAGACCCTGTATTGGACATGGCATTGGCATCGACTTGTGGTCCCGTATAAGACCATGTCTGGATATGGCATCGGCACCGAGACGAGACTTAGATCCCCTATAAGACCATGTCTGAGACATGGTGTTGGCATCTAAGAATGATCCCGCGTAAGACCATGTCTGGGACATGGCATCAGCATCAGTTTATGATCTCGTGTAAGACGATGTCTGGGACATGGCATCGACATCGATATGAGATCCCATGTAAGACCATATCTGGGATATGTCTTCAACATCGACTTGAGATCCCATGTAAGACCATATCTAGGATATGGCTTTGGCATCTTACCATGAGATTGACACTTCGGGTATCCTTTAGTATTCTACATAATTTAATGGGAAAAGTATTCAAGTTGATGAATTTAATGATAAAGATTAAAGTTTTGTGATGAGTGATACGGGTGTATATGACTAGTTACGAGTAAAAATACGAAATGGTATGAATGGGTCGGTAAGAAAGAGCATGAGTAAGCCATGTTATTGTGAAAAGAATTTGTATGATATTTCATGATACCTTATTTGGATGCTTATTTCAGGACTTATGTTGCTATTTTATTTCTTGCCACTTACTAAGTAATTATGCTTACTCCCTTTCTTTTCCCTCTTCCTTGTAGTCTTGCCAAGCTAGCTCGGGAATCGTTAAAAGTCAGAGCTCGAAGTCACACTATCAAGCCATCCATTTTGGTATAGTATACTTTAGTTATTTTGAGTATGCCATGTATAGAAAACTTGGTCATTTTGATAATTGTCATTTTGGGTAGCCAAATGTGTTGGCTATTGAGGTTACTCAAGTCATGTTGTAATGGCCTTTGGAAATGGGCTAATATTGTTTAAGTTAAAATTTGTGCAATGTTGATGAAGTTCATGAAAGTGCAAGCTTGCATGTTTAAGTAGAGTAGTGATTGTTGAGAATGCAATGCTTGGTGTCATGTGAATGCCTTAATTGTAGGTATTTAGAAGTGTATTTATGCCATGATATGTGATATTGAAATTGGCCTTGTGGTTGGTTAAGTTTCAGGGTGGCAAAGGGCTTGAAAAATAGCCTATAATTGTCCACACAGGTAGGCACACGGGCATGTGCCTAGGCCATGTGTGACACACCGTCAGCCCTATGGGCGTGTTGATAGGCCGTGTGTCCTCTGCACCTAAATTATGCAAAACTGAATGCCCAGTAGTAAACACACGGGTAAAGACACGGCCATGTGTCTCAGCAGTTTGGAGGGCACAGTCTAGCACACGGGCGTGTGGCTTGGCCGTGTGACCTAAATTGCATGCTGAAGTCATAAACAGAATGTCCAGGTTTTCACCCGTGGGCTTAGGCACAGGTGTGTCGAGGCCGTGTGAAGAACACAGGCCAGGGACACAGGCGTGTTCAAGGCCATGTGAAACTCCCTGTAAGTTTGAAATGAAAAATAAATTTGACATGAGCTAGGGACATGGGCGTGTGTGACCACAAGGCCTGCTCACACAGGCGTGTCCCATTTGATACGGGCGTGCAGCCCTATTTTGAGCAAAATTTTCCAAGTGCTTGAAAGTTTTCAGTTTGGTTCCAAACCAATCCCGATCTATGTTTTGGGCCCGTAGGCCCATGATAAGTATATTATGAGAATGTATGAAAAGTTTTTAAATGAAAATGAAATTTTATAGCTTCAGTTTACATGTTTAAGCATGATTAAGCACGGTAATGCCTTGTACCCCTTCCTGACGTCAGACTCAAATAAGGGGTGTTACAATTGACTTACGGCCTTGCTTCAACTCAAGAACCTCTTTACGTTTCTTATCTAGAAACCTCTAACTCACATATTTCTTTTAGAATTCAATCTGAAACAACTCCCAGTTTACTCGATCTCTTGGCACAATAGCAACAAAGGTGTTCCACCACTGATAACTTGAATCTTTCAACAATGAAACAACACATTTCAAGTATTCCACATCAGTACATGATTGTAACACTCCTAACCCATATCCGTTATTGGAACAGGGTTTTGGAGCATTACCAAATCTTTCAGAATATTTTTAGATAATTTATGTAAATTACTATTCATTTATTGACATCATTCATAACATCCCTTAATAAGGCCCTTGAGGCCCAAAACATGCATTAGAATCAATTTGGGACCAAATCAGGATCCTTGGGAATTTTTCACAAAATCCCAATTTTTTTCTTACTATTAAGAGTCACACGCCCATGTGGTCAGGCCATGCGAAGTCACACGCCCATGTTCCAAACTCGTGTAACTCTTTGACTTGCAACTCATAAACAAATTGATGTCACATGGCCAAGTCACACGCCCGTTTGCTAGGCGGTGTGGTTAATTCAAATTTTCAAAAAATAAGTGCAGGATTCACACGGCCAAGGGACACACTCGTGTTCTAGACCATGTGCCTTACACGACTGAGACACACGTCCATGTCTCTGCCTGTGTGTTCAATTCTAAGCATTCTATTTTTCAAAACATAGGTGCAAGGGACACACGGTCTTGACACACGTCCATGTATCAGTCAGTGTGTCACACATAGCCTAGACACACGCTCGTGTGTTTGCCCTTGTGGACAAAGTAAAGCCATTTCTAGCTTCATTTTTCACCCAAAATCCCACCCAGACTTGCACTTGAAACACACATCCGATACCAACCATTTCAAGCATTCAAATTAAGCAATTCCATCATTTGTCATGGCATACCATTTCACGCAAGTGTGTGTTCATATATTACCTTGATTTAACTTAGGTATTAACCACAGTTAATCTCCTATACTTAACATACCACCTATGAATATATCATAATAACCTACTTAACATATATTTATCTACCAAAGCATGACATTACAAGTATATCAAAACAACCATTTCTAGCCATACCAATGGCTAAGTTACAAACATCATTATCAAACCACTAACGGTCAAGTTGTCCTATACATGCCATTATACCAAAAGGATTCAACTATATATACCCAAACTAAACTATTTGATAGTGTGACGATGCTCCAATGATGTTCCAACCTTTGCAAGCTTTCGAGCACTATTAAACAGGGAAAATAAAACGGAGTAAGCATTACATGCTTAGTAAGTCGTATAACGGAAAATTAAACTTACCAATCCCCTTTATTAAATCTAAACATACAATATCATGTTTTCCATCCATTAGAAAAACTTCCTAAACACGTGCATTAAATAAAACATGTTAGTCACCAAAATCTCCATATCAATCAAGTAAACATAGATGAGCTTATCATGCAATACTCTTTCAAGTCATTATCATTTCATCTCATTTTCTCATAACATGTCAAAATTTGTGTACATTGAATCATTGAAATTCTGATGAATGCTCAAGTGGTACACTCAAGGTGTACGATTGTAACGGCCCAAAACTAGGCCTAGTCGAAATAGTGATTTCAAAGTCACTTCCAAAGGTGTAAGAAAATTATTTTAGTGTAAAATTATGTGTTGTAATATTTTTATTAGTGTGCATGAAAATTTTGGCAAATCAATTTACGTGATTGAAGGCTTAATCGCGAAAAATGACTAAATCTCATAAGGGGTGAAAGTTGAGATTTGCTAGTAAATTGAGTTAAATAGCTGGAGAATTAAAAGTGGAAAGTTTTAAAGGGAAAATAAGCCCATTAATTGAGTCATGGCTAGCCAAGGTGGGACAAAAATAAGAAAAGTCAACGGCTTAGGTGTATTAGGTGACCAAAATAATAAAATAATACCTATTTTTGCCTAGCCACCTTTTCTTCTTCATTTTAGTCTCTCCTTCCACCGGTTGTTCAGCCATTTTTGGGGGTTTTAGAAGAAAAAAATTTTAGCAACTTCAAGCTCTCATTAGTAAGTGGTTTCTAAGGTTTTCCTTGAATGTTTTTGCATTTTTGGAACCCTTGTAGCATGAGCTACATTTTGAGGGGTATATCTTGCATTTTGGTTGAAAGTGTTGAAACTTTCCATGAATGAATAAGTGATGATTTCTTGAATTTTTGGGAAGAAAATGAGCTATTGTTGTAAAATAAACAACTAGGTGAAGGAAATTTGTATGAAAACACCTAAGAAGGGCTTAGTTGTAGAATTTGCAAAATAAAGAGGTAAGTGTTTGGAATAATAAGAAATTGGGGTAGAAATGGGAATAAAAAGAGTTGTCTAGGCATGAAAGATAAGGAAATTTGATAAAAATCAATTTCCAAGCCTAGGGGTTAAATGGTCATTTTGCCAAAGTTTAGGGGCAAAATGGTTATTTTGCCGAATTGTGAATTATGGATTACTTAGATTTATTTGGTGATTAAATTAGTGAATTTTTATTGTTATAAATCAAGATTTACCAAATTCGATCTTAGACTGGGGAAAAGCCAAGCAAGTCGAGTAAACTGAATCGACACCCTCATTTTGTATACCGAGGTAAGTTGTAGGTAAATGATACAAAATTTCTAATTTTTATATTTGAAATCACTAAATTGTTATAAATTCTTGAGTTGTGATATGAGTAATGAATGCACTAGATAATCGAGCTTGAATGGTGGAAATGATGGATTATATTTATAAAGTATTGAGAACGTGAGTAATAGAGCCCAATTGAACATTTTGGATGGATTTGGATATTCATATCGAGAATTGGGTGATGTGTCTGCTAGTGTAAGACATGTCTAGGACATGCATCGACCACACTACGAGAGCTAGTGCAAAACATGTTTGGGACATGCATCAGCCTCGAGATATGCAAGCTAGTGTAAGACATGTCTAAGACATGGCATCAGCTTGTTGCGTGTCAATGTAAGACCTGTCTGTGACATGGCATCGACACTGATAGATGAGGGCTAATGTAAGACCTATCTGGGACATGACATCGGCCTCGATATTTAGAGAGTCAATGTAAGACCATGTCTGGGATGTGGCATCGGCTCAGTACCTTACATAAAGGCTTATTGAATATCCTATCGTTTTCTAAATAATTCAATGGGAAAAATCATGTTAACATTAAGCTTAAGAGATGGTATGATGACCTTTATGAGTGGTACAGGTGCCCAACGATTTGTATGTATTGTGAGCTCACTACCATGTTGTATGATTAGTAAAGAGTGGAATCGAGTAAGTTATATTGTAGTTATTCCTTATAGCAGGCATGATTGTAATGAAATTGAAAGATTATCATGAATTGGTAAATCTTTGCTATTTATTTGCCTATAACTTACTAAGCTTATATGCTTACCTCTTTCCTCTCCATTTTCCTTTTAATGCCACCCAATTAACTCGAGGATCCAAGGACGTTGAAGGCATTCATGCACACTATCAATTCTAATACTCGGTAAAGTCATGTTTTATGTTTTGAGTAATGGCATGTATAGGTTGTATGGTCTTTTTGTGCAAGTACTCTAGTTTGCCAATTGTGTCGACCATTTTTCTTATGAAGTTCATTTTGTAAATGGCCTTTGAAATTGGCCTAAAATCATTCTATTTGCTTAATTGAATGAGATAAATTTCCAATGAAATTGTGCAAACTTGCGTAGTAGTTTAAGCATGCATTTTGGTTATGATTTAGGTGGTATGTGAATACCTATTTAAGGGCATTTAGATAAGTATTAATGCTAGGTTATAATGTATGGGGATTGGAGTCTTATTTGCATGTGTTTCAGGGTGGCTAAGGACTTGGTAAATAGTCCGATCTTGCCTGCACAGGTAGGCACACGGGCGTGTGTCTAGGCCGTGTGAGACACACGGGCCGCACACGGGTGTGTGGCATGACCGTGTGTCCCCTGCACCTTGCATGAATAGCTTTAAATGCCATCAGGCTCTCCTAAGTGAATGAGACACGACCATGTATCTCAACAGTGTGGAGGACACGGCCAGCACACGGGTGTGTGCTACAGTTGTGTGAATGATGATGTCAGAAACAGAAGGTTAAGGTTTTTGCACACGGGCCACGACACGGGCGTGTCAATGCCGTGTGAGGGACACAGGCTGGGCACATGGGCATGCACCAAGCTGTGTGAAAACCCCCAGGCGGATGATAGAAATTAAATCCACATGGGTATTGGACACGGGCATGTCCCTAGAGTGCTTAGGCCATGTGAGGCACACGGGCCATTAGCACAGCCATGTTTATAGGTCACACTGGCATGTTGCCCTCACACACAGGCGTGTGCCCTATTTTGCTAGCTTTTGAAGAAATTTTCTTAAGCGCACAAATTGGTCCCAGGTTATTTCAGAACCATGACTCAGGCCTCGTAGGCCCATGTAAAGGTTTGTAGAACTATGTGTGGAAAAGTTTTAATTGGGACACATTTTCATGAGTTTAAGTCAAAGGTTTACATAAGTTTAGTACGATAATACCTCATACCCTATTCGAGTATCGGTTACAGGTAAGGGGTGTTACAATGATTGAATAATCCATCAATTTCTTATTCAAGACTGCCTATTAGGGCACTTAACCAAGGAAACACTCTCGAGCCACATACTGTATAATAGGATTACCAGTCCAGGCTAAATCCTTTAAATACTGTATGCTCAGAAAAGCTCAACTAGGGTTACCAGTCCAAGCTAAACCCTATTCGTTACGTATACTCGAGAGGTGTTGTATTAGGATTACCCACTTGTGCTAAATCCTTTCTTTAATGAGGTCAATAGGATTACTTATTCGAGCTAAATCCCATCTGCAACAAATGCAGAACCTTATTCATTTCGGGAAAGCACATGAAATCATCGGAATTCAATATTCAATCAGAACTTAACCCTTTTTTCACCATTTCCAAGCATGTACTAAAATTTCTCATCTAACATTCAAATAATGTACATCAAAACAATTCACATTCCATACAAACCCAACATTCATTTAAACATATTTACATGCTCGATTAAGTTACACGAACTTACCTCGACACTTGTTCGTGTATAAAATCTACTAATTCGAAACATTTTCTTTTCCTCAATCTAACGTCGAATTTGAGTTGTCTGGATCTATATAAATAACTTTAATCTTCAATTTCACACATTTCATACTTATTAGGACTCAATCTATGTCTTAGGACAAATTTCCATGTTGCCCCTAACTTTTCCATAAATTCCAATTTCGTCCCTAGGCTCAAAAAATGAAACTTGTGCAATTTACTGCCTATTCCAAGACTAACCAAAATTTCAAAGTAGAATTTATAGCACATATCTTCTATAAATTTCAAAATTTTTCAACATTATATTTTAATCCCTGAATTATGTTTTCACCAAAAATCACTTTGTAAAAGTTGTTTATCTATCAACAACCTTTCATTTTTACCATAAATTTCTATTTTTTAGCATATACATCCATGACCCATTTTCTATACTTTGATAACTTTTCAAATTAATCCTTCAAATAGATAGATTAAGCTATCCTAGTTTCAAAAATGTTAAAATTACTAAAAACGGGACAAGGAAACTTACCCAATCAAACCTTGAAAGTTTCTTTTCTCTCTCCTAGGGTTTCCATGTGTTTTTAGGTTGAAGATGACATAAAATAATTTGATATCTTTTATCATCTTTTTAACTTAATTAAATTATTTCTATTTCCAATTTAGTCCTTGTCCTTTTCTTAAATTTCCATGGATGATTCAACAAAGATATTTTCCATCTTTTGATTGATGGTCTAATTACCATATAAGGACCTCTAGTTTTGAATTCTATAGCTTTTTAATCCTTATAGCTACTAAACTTCTACTTTCACATTTTACACAATTTGGTCCTTCTCGTAATTAAAAATGAAATTGGTAAAATTGTCTTATTAGAATTTTCACATGACATCACCGACATAATATAGACCATATAATGAAATAAAATAATTTCATTTTTCAGATCAGATCTGTGGTCCCAAAATCACTATTCCGATCTCACTGAAATTAGGCTATTACAACTCTCCCCTTTAAAGATGTTCGTCCTCGAAAATATTACCAGTAAAGAGGTTTAGATATCACTTTCTCATGGTATCCTTTGGTTCCCAAGTATCCGCTTCTATATCGTGTCGTTGCCAAAGAACTTTTACTAATGCTACCTTTTTATTTCTCAACTTTTTTGTCTCCCGAGCTAAGATTTTGATCGGTTCTTAACTATATGTCATATCAGGCTGAATCTCTACCTTTTTTCGAGAGATAACATGTGAAGGATCAGATCGATATCGCCGTAGCATAGACACATGAAAAACATTATGAATCCGATCAAGTTTTGGAGGTAAAGCTAACTGATATGCAACAGGTCCAATTCTCTCTGTAATCTCGTATGGTCCAATGAACCATGGGCTCCATTTTTCTTTACGACCAAATCGAAGGACTTTATACTTTCAAGAATACTTTATCACCAACCTGAAACTCTTTCAAGAATACCTTATCACCAACCTGAAACTCTATTTCTTTTCATTTAAGATCAGCATAGGACTTTTGATGATCAGAGGCTGCTTTCAAACTGTCCCGAATGACTTTCACCTTTTCCTCTGTCTCACGGACTAAGTCAACTCCATGTAACTTTTTCTCATTGAGTTTTGTCCAATACAATGGAGTTTTACATTTGCGACCATACAAAGCTTCATACAGTGCCATTCTAATACTGGACCGATAACTGTTATTATAAGCAAATTCAACCAAAGGCAAGTACCTTTCCCAGTTACCTTCAAACTCAAGTATACAACATCAAAGCATATCTTCCAAGATCTGTATTACCCGTTCAGATTGACCATCTATTTGGGGATGAAATGCAGTACTAAAATGTAGTTGTGTACCCAAAGCTTCTTGCAACTTACACCAAAATTGAGATGTAAACCGAGGGTTTTTATCTAAAATGATGGAGACAGGCACTCCACGCAATCTAAAAATCTCAGATACATACAACTCAGCCAATCTATCCAAGGATAAATCCTTACGAACCAAAATGAAGTGTACAGACTTTGTCAACCAATCAACAATTACCCAAATGGCATCTTTCTTCTTTGGAGATAGGGGTAACCCCGATACAAAGTCCATAGTAATTCTTTCCCATTTCCATTAGGGGTGTTCAATCGGTTAACTGACCGGTTAACCGACCCAAAACACCATTAACCGAATTAACCGACCCTTCAAAAATTTTAACCGTTAACCGGACCGAAATTTTTTCAAAAAAAATTAATCAAACCAAAATTTTTTCGGTTAATTTAGTCGGTTAATCGAATTAACCGAAAATTATATATTTTTTTATTTTTGATTAAAATAAGTATAAAATTAACCGAATTACCCGATTTACCCGAATTAACCGAATGAACTGAATTAACTGAATTGATCAAATTAACCGAATTATTTTTATTTTTATTTTTATTTATTAAATTATTTGTAATTTTTATGATTGGGCTGGGTAATTGGGTTCGATAATTGGGTTGGGTAATTAGTTTTAGTTTGATTGGGTTTATGTTGGATTGGGTTTGAATGAATAGTGGGCTATTTATATATTATAATTTTATTTATTAATTTTTTCGATTAATCGAAAAAATTTGGTTAACCAACTAGTTTCGAACCGAATTAACCATTAACCAAAAACTCAAAAAATTATTAACCGACCCCCGACCGAAAAAATTCGGTTAACCGACTGATTAACCGAATTCGGTCGATTAACCAAATTTTTTCGGTTTTACCTGAATTTTGCACACCCCTAATTTCCATTCTGGTATTGTAATTGGCTGTAAAGGTCTAGAAGGCAACTGATGTTTAGCTTTTACTTGCTGACATATTAAATATTTAGATACAAACTCAGAAATATCTCGTTTCATTCCTGGCCACTAGTACATCTTTTTCAGATCATTGTACATTTTATTACTACCATGATGTATAGACATGTTACCATTATGAGCTTCATTCAAAATCTTCTGTACTAGTTCTGAGCTTTTTGGTACACATACTCTGCCTCTGAATAATAAACAACCATCAATCTTGATCTGAAATTCTGAGTCAGGAGTCGATTCACTTTATATTCGTTTTGCTTGCAACTTATAATCATTTTCCTGAGCTTCAGAGATCTGCCGTAAAAATGTTGGTCTAGCTTTTAACTCAGCTATAATTGACCCATCATCAGATAATGACAATCGAGTATTCATTGCTCGCAATGTATACAGATATTTTTGGTTTAGAGCATCTACCACTACATTGACTTTTCCCGGATGGTAATCAATAACAAGATCATAATCCTTTAGAAATTCTATCCATTTGCACTACCTCAAATTCAAATCTTTCTGTGACATCAAATACTTCAAACTTTTATGTTTAGTGAATATGTGACATTTTTCACCAAACAAGTAATGCCGCCAAATTTTCAATGTGAACACAATGGCTACCAATTCAAGATCATGTGTCGGGTAGTTTCTTTCATGTTGCTTTAGCTGTCTTGAAGCATAGGCCACTACTTTTCCTTCTTGCATCAAAACACAACCTAAACCATTCAATGACGCATCACTGTAAACTATAAATTCCTTACCCGATTATGGCTGAACTAACACTGGAGCTTCTATCAATAAAGCTTTTAATCTATCAAAACTCTGCTGGCATTTATCAGTCCATTCAAATTTCACATCTTTTTGCAATAATCGTGCCATTGGAGAAGCTATTTTTGAAAAACCCTTTACAAACCTTCTATAATAACCAGCTAGTCCTAGAAAACTTTAAACTTCAGACACATTCCTCAGTGGCTTCCAGTTAATAATGGCTGAAATTTTATTCGGGTCTACCCTAACACCTTCAACAGATACTATATGCCCAAGAAAACTAACTTCTCATTGCCAAAATTCACATTTACTGAATTTGGCTTACAATTGTTTCTCTCATAGAGTTTGTAACACTACTCTCAAATGCTCAGCATGTTCAGTTTCATCTCAAGAGTAAACCAAAATAACATCTATAAATACCACCACAAACCTATCTAAATATGGGCTGAAAATTCTATTCATAAGCTCCATAAACACTGCTGGTGCAATTGTCAAACCGAATGGCATCACTAGAAACTCATAGTGCCCATATCTGGTTCGGAAAGCTTTCTTTGGTACATCTGAATCTTTTACCCGTAGTTGATAATAACTAGAATGGTGATCAATCTTTAAAAATACTGTAGCACATTTTAACTAATCAAACAAGTCATCAATATTGTAGCACATCTTTATGATAACTTTGTTTAGCTGGCTGTAATCAATGCACAACCTCAATGATCCATCTTTCTTCTTAACAAAAGAACTGGAGCACCCTAAGGTGAGGAACTAGGTTGAGCAAAACCTCTATCGATCAATTTTTGCAATTGTATTTTCAACTCTTTCAATTTAGTAAGAGCCATTCTGTAAGGTGCTATTAATATCGGTGTCGTTCCCATTACAATATCTATACAGAATTCCACTTCTCTATTTGGTGGTAAACTAGGTAATTCTTCTGGGAATACATCAGGGAATTTACATACAACAGACACTGACTGGATCTTCATCTCAGAGACTTTAGTATCCAATACATATGTAAGATAAGCATCATACCCTTTTTTGACATATTTTTGTACTGATATTGCTAAAATCACATTAGGTAATCCCACTAGTTTATCAAATTCAACACGAAGTAATTCCCCATTGGGACATTTCAATACAATATATTTCTCTTTACAATTCACCACTGCATCATATTGGGTTAGCCAATCCATTCCCAACATCACATCAAATTCATCGAATGGTAGTAACATCAAGTCAGCCGCAAAGCAATAACCTTTTACCATTAATGGACAATTTTTACAAACTTTATCTACCATAACACATTGGCCCAAGGGGTTGAAACTTTAACCACAAATTCAGTAAATTCAATAGGTAAATTCTTAACAGTCACTAAGTTTGTGCATATGTATAAGTGTGTGGAACCAGGATCAATCAAAGCAGTAATATCAGTATCAAGTAGAGAAAATGTACCAATAATGATGTCTGGTGCAGAGGCATCTTCTCTAGCACGAATAGGATATGTTCTGGCAGGTGCTTGTGCCTCAGGTCCAACTGTTGTATCCCTGGTAGTACATTGACTTCCACTAACATTACCGGGATGACGGGGTGGTCTGCCTCTCGAGATAGGATTACCAGGCTTTGGAGCTGGTTCAATCTCTTTTTCAACTCTTCCTGGACAATCGCTGAGAAAGTGGTCAAGTGAACCACATCCAAAACAAGCTCCACTTCTAAACTAACATTCCCCATGATGAAATTTGTTACAAGGTTTACATTTCGGTTTGGGATTACCAACACTATCCACACTGGTCACAGATGGAGATGAAGACCTCGGGTTAGAACATTAAAAGCCCCGTTCTCTTCCAGAATATCCCGTAGAGGCGGTTACATGATCATAATACTTCTTTAATTTCTTAGAAGCGAATGATTGTGACTTACTCATAGTTCTTTTTCCAAAAACCCGAGCTTCTCTTTTAGCTTGTTTCTTCTCCTTACTCAATTCCTCAGCTTTTTGTGCTTGATCGGCTAACACTACAAATTCCCTTATTTTTAGAATTTTGATTAACAATTTAATGTCTTCGTTTAAACCCTCTTCAAAGCATTTCCACATCTCAGCCTCGGTTAGAACCTATTCTCTGGCATATTTGCTCAACCGAACAAATTCTCGTTCATATTCAGATACAGTCATGTTTCCCTTCTTGATTTCTAAAAATTCTTTTTTTTTTCTGATCCATATGTAATGTCCCTAACCCGAATCTATCACCGAAATAGGGTTATGAGACATTTCCAAAATTTTAGAACAAATACAGAATATTCATTTTATAAAAAGTTGCACAACTTAAAACTTACCACTTTTCCACGAGCACAAATATATTTTTATTTGAGCACTTACCCTTTCAACGCATCATATTATAAACATTTACCATTGAACCAGTAATTTGGCACTTGTCTAAGCGTCAACAACAACAACAACACTTGTTAACATACTTGAACATATTTCATATAAATTCAATATTGATAAACTTATTTTATCAACATATCACACTTGAGTTTATTATTCATCACAACTTGCATAATTTTCATATAACACGTATTAGAGATAGTCACATATTTACATATCATGGTGTATATCATTCTCTTGACGTTTCTTCATAAAGATAAATCATTCAATTCATTGTACCGATATTTCATGTACCAGCTTTTTAATGAATTTTGTGTAACAATTCATAATCCTTAATATGCATAATTATCTGGTAAGTTTCACATACATGTATTTTCCATGTCATATTTCAATATATCAACTAAATATGATTTCCATGTATTTTAAGTTTAATTTCATAATTTATTATCTTATACTCAGATTATTCTATGCCAGAACTTTATTCATTAAACCATTCGAAATATCATCATCATCATAATCACATTCATTTCCACTCAGTCATTTTAATTCAATTCTCGTTGAACACATCGGAATAATAATTGATACATCGGGACATTTCACATAGTGCCACTCTTGTAGCCAAAACTACTTCACTTCACATAGATCACATAGGCTCGTTCTTGAGCTAATCACATTTAACATAATGTCATGGACTTATTTCACTTAGATGCCATGGATGTATTTCACTTAGATTTCCACATAGGTCCGTTGTATCCATTTTCTATTCCTAATGTTCAATCGGAAAATTATCTCACTCTCCGATACTTTGTCAATTACATCAAATATTCAACATTATTTCATAAATTATATCAAAATATGAAAATGTAATTAAAAAAAGATACACTATTTTCATACAAATTTACTTTCCACATCATGAACTCAAATAACATATACAAGATATATTAATGTATTTCAAGTACATTTCATAATATTTCATTTCGAACTTAGACTATTTCATATTAGAACTTTTCTCATTAATTCACTTGAGATACCAATTCCTATGGATAGTACATTCAAGGTGTACAAATAGATAATCACAAATGAACTCATTCATCAAACATATTCTATGTTTATATATCATAGTCTCATATTTCCATGTATCAATTATCATCATTTCCTAGTATTCAGACAAATATGTGTAACAATTTATAAGCATACAATTCACTAACTCTTCCTGCCAATCACAATCTAAAATGACAAATTACTTATTGAATCCAATTTCAATATTCACTAAAATTTACCCATATAAACTCACAAGTTCGATTTTTGTATTATAACGATAAATCATAATTTCATAATAAATATTCCAAATAAAACATTATCTCATTTCTAATTCAACATTTATCGATTATAAGCGGGCATATGATCAATTTATACACAAGTCATTCATATATTTTTCCTCCTCCTCCTCTCCATCCACATCCTTAGTATAAATAACACACTTGTAAGTAACATTGTCTATAATTTTCATTATTTACTTATATGAATATTTAAGCTGTCCATCTGTGTCATAGTCACTAAATTATTTTTATCTTGAGCTACAGAACTCCAAAATAAGATCCGTTAATTTTATATGAAACTAGACTCACATATCTTCATATCATAAAATTTTCAGAATTTTTGGTTTAGTAAATTAGTTCAGTTTATTCATTAAAATCTCCCCTGTTTCGCTGTTTGACAATTTTGATCACTCTTTGCTAAGATTTAATTATATCTTTGTACAAAATTTAAATGATGTTCTCGTTTATTTATTCTAAAAATATACTTATTAAGGAATCTAACCATATAAATTATATCTCATAATTTTTTTTGTATAATTTTTAATAATTTTTCCAAGTCAGAATAAGGGATCTCGAAATCATTCCAAATTAGTCTCACAAAATATAAATATCTTAGAATACAGAATTCCTTTACTTGTTCTGTTTCTTTTATATGAAAATAGACTCAATAAACTTTAATTCCACATCTCAGTCAACTTGCAATTCAATTTCTACCATTTTTGGTGATTTTTCAAAGTTAGGCTACTGCTGCTGTCCAAAACTGTTTCTTATAACTTATTTCTCAATTTAATCATTTCATTAATTCTAACTTGAAATTCATTCAATTTAACCCCTAATTCACCAAGTAATTCAACATATACTATATTCAAAAACCTAATAACTTTCAAAACTTCAACTTAAGTTCAACAAAACTGTGTTCTAAAACTTCTAAAACATCAAATTTAAATAAAAAGGACTTAATTAACTTACCAATCAAAATTTTAAACCTTAAACCTTTAATTTTTCCTTTCTCTTTCCTTTCTTTCTTTTTCCTGCTCTGTTTCGAATGCCCTTGTTTTTCCTCACATTTGTTTCATTTCTTATATACATATATATATACACTAATTAATAATAATTATTATAATAAATATCTTTTTATTAACAAATATTTATATTACATTTGTCACCTTTTAATTAGTTTGTCATATAAAAAACTTATATAATAATTATTTATCTAATAAATATATTTAAATAATAATTAATAAATATTTATTTTCTAATTTAAATATAAATATTACAAATGTATATTTTTATTTATACACTTGTAATAAATCATCTCCATCCACTTGTCTTCATTTTATTTCATCATATAATATATCATAATTATAACAAATTAGTATCTATTTAATATCAATTACATGTATTACAATTGTACACATACATATTATTACACATGTATTTCATCATCATCCTACATTTGTCATGTTTTACTTTATTTATCCTCTAAAAATCTTATAATATAATTAATATAAATTACAATTTAATAAATTAATAATAATAATAATAATACACTATAATAAATACCTATTTAATAACAAGTATAAATACTACAATTGCACATATATTTTTTTGTACATTTGTACAATGTCATCACCATCTATTTACCAAATTTTAATTTATTTGTCATACAATTGTCTTTATTTTATTTATTTCTTATAATAAAATATCTTAACTTTAATTAATATAATTTATAATATTTTAATTAAATAATATTTTTATAATATAAATCAAGAAAAATCAAAGATTCTTCCATGAATTGCCGCCTCATCTTAAGCGATTGACTTATTTACATATTTAGTCCCTCTTATTTTCTTTTAATTTATAATTAAACTTTTACACCTTATTCATTTTAGTCCTTTTTACTGATTATTCTAAATTAAGCTAAATTTACCTAATTAAAACCTAATTAATTACACTACCAACTTTGTAAATATTATTAAAAATATTTACGAGTCCGATTTACCGGAATGGAGTCCTGAGAATACAACGTTAAAATTTCTTAAAGAAACTTTAATACCACCCTAATAACACTCCGTAAATATTTATAAAAATATTTACGACTCAGTTTATAACACTGAGATCTCGATACCTCCTTTTCTTAATTTCTTGACCAAATAAATCATAATTTACTATTCCAAAAATCTTTTCAAAGCTACATTTGGCTCATAAATATTAAATAATATAATCTACGGGTTCATTTGTTGGATTCAGTGATCTCGAACCACTATTTCATTATAACAGCCCGAATTAGACCTTAATCAGAATGGTGGTTTCGGGACCACAAATCCGAGTCAGAAAAATATTTTTAATTTATTTTCTGTGTTTATTATATGTGAATTTATATCTGTGAAATTTTTGTGATTTAATTTTGTCGTTTAGGTGTCCAATTAAATAAAAGGGCTTAATCGCATAAAAATAAAATTGATAGTTTAATGTGTAGAGGGCCGAATTGTTATTGGCTATATAAATGAAAGCCTTTAAGTGGTAAATAACCCATTCATATATTAGTGGGACGGTAGTGGGCTTATATTATATAGTTTTTATAATATTTTATTAAAGTTATATATATATGTAAATTAAACTTTATCTTATAATAAGATATAATATATATATTATAATGTATAAAAGTGAAAGGCAATTCATTTCCATTAACTTATTGAAAGGACGGTATTGGGTTTTTATTATATAGTTTTATATTAATTCATTAAGGTTATATATGTAAATTAAACTTTAAGTTATAATATGTTATAATTTATACATCATAAAACATAAAAGAAAGTTAACATAAATGTTCATATTCTTGTTCTTGCCGAAACCAAATAAAAGAAAAAGAAACTAGGGTTCGGTTGCTTCCAAGCTCAATCAAGGTATGACTTTAGCTCGGTTTTTGATAATTTTTACGTTTTTGAGATGTTGCTTCGAATACTACAAAACTCATGCTCGAATTTTTGATATTGTTGAATATTTTGAGTTATGTCATTGATGAGAGCTTGTGATTTTTGTTGTTTGATGATGAAGTATGGAGGATATATTTTGGGCTAATAAATTTTGTATGGGAATTTTTTCTGATTTTGAGTAATTAGGACTTAATTGCAATAATAATAATTTGAGGCACTAAAATGTAAAATAAATGAAATATATGGACTTGTATGGACAGTAGGAATATTTGGCCAAACATGGTATAGGAAATTTTGCATATTTTGTGTTTTGTGCAATAGGGACTAAATTGTGAAAAGTGTAAATGTCAGGGGTAAAATTGTAATTTGTTCATTTGTATGTTTTTGGACTAAATTAAATGAAAATATGTTTAAATGGGCTTAATTTGAATTATTTTAGATTAAGAACCAAAGAAATCGAATTTGGATCAAGGGAAAACTAAAGTTGTCGACTAGTCGTCCTGTTCCATTTTATATCGTCCGAGGTAAGTTTATAAGCAAATAAGTGTTAATAATTTTGAATATGTATATGACTTAAATGCTGAATTGAATTTTATGATTTTATATACATAATGACAAAATGTGTATACGACTGAGAATTAAGTTTACAAGTTCGATTCGATCGAGTTACGACAACCAAAAGCCCCGTATGAACCTTAGGAATAGCTAGGATACATATGTCATGACATAGGATTTCAATCTATGTGTGCGAGTAAGACCATGGCATCGATATGTGATTTCGATATATGTGTGTGAGTAAGACCCTATCTGGGACAGTGGCATCGACATGTGATTACATGTAAGACCACATCTGGTATGAAATATGTGATTATCCGAGTGTCCTATTCAATTCAGAATGGTTCATCGGGCAAACATAAGTTGTGTATGAAGGTGTAAGACAATCTAAACGATCAGATATGAATTAGTTGATCACTTATTTGAATTAAGGTAAGTTGACCATTTGATATGTTATGCTAAATTTTACAAGTTATTAATGTGAACATATGTGTATTTGAGTAGTATATTTGGCCTTATATTATGAATATGTATGTTAAATTATATTTTGATTCAGGAGTATTTTTGTACGAGAGTAATTGCACTTTGTTAATATATGCATGTACATTTGGTTTCAACTAATTCTATATGTGAAAGTATATGATTTACATGGAATTGTAAGTTTGTGATTTAATGTGAATATGATAGTGTAGGGTATGTGCATTCGGCTTGTGAATGAATAAATTGAGTATCATTGAAATGTTTCTTAAACATGCGCATATATGATTTGGCTTATTCGGCCACATTGGTAATATATATATGTGATGTTATATATGACCTTGTGTATTCGGCCAAATAAGTGATGTTTGCATATGAAGTTAAATCTTGTTTTGTGAGCTTGTGTAAATGAGTGGAAGTATATTTGAATGTGTAATGATATTTGGCTTTGAAAGTTGGATGAAAAATTGTAAAATTTAACCTTATAGGTATTTTGCCAAAGTGATAGCTATGTTAAAAATGTGTGTTTTATGGAATGTATAAGTTGAGATTAAAGATGGTGTTGATATAGTAAATTAGCTTAGTTTAAATTTAAAGAGTTGACTATATTATTAAGTTGTTATTTGCTTATGACTTACTAAGGTATAATAGCTTACTCTGTGTTTTCATATTTACTCTGTTTTATAGATTTTGAATTCAAGTTACGAGCTCGGGAATTGTCAGAGAAGCTTATCACACTATCAATCGCATTCAGTATTTTATAAAGTTACATTTTGAAACTATGGCATGTATAGGTTGGATATGTTTTGAAATAATAGACTTGGGTTATGTATAAAGGCCACGCGAAAATGGCTTATGACTTAGTTAAGCTTGGTTCTTATGCTTAAATTTAATGATGATTATGTTTGGCTTTGGTTTGGTTGAATTGGCTATGGTATATGCATAAGTATGAATCATGCATGTTATGTTACTCATGATTTTTAATGATTAGACTATTATTTGTAGTTGATAGTAATGGTTTAATTTGGTTGATGAGTGTATTCGATTAAAGGTTGAATTTAGGTAAAGGATATATTTGGTTGAAGATTTGGCCATGCTATGTACACATACGTGAAACATATTTTATTTAGTTTTGCTATGTATTTTTGTAATAAGGTATTTTGGTTATGGTATGTGATAAAGATGAATTCAATATGCTTGCATTAAGTGAAGAAATGGATATGAATTATGTTAGTAAGTTAATCATGATTCGACACTTTATGATATATATATGCAAATAATGTCTTGGTTTGATTTATATATATATAATAGTTGAGATATATGTTTGTATAACGAATTGGTTGAAATAAAATGATTGAAAGTTGGTTGTGGTTAGGCTCATTAATGAGTATGAGAAAAAATGTATTTGGCTATATATTTGGTTATGTGGTTTACGAACATCATATAGATGTAAATGACTTAGTAATTTGGCAATAGATTAATTAAGAAATTTATGTTCATTTATAAATGTCTAAGATTAATATTAAATTTTATGTGTTTCGATCATGTTTATAATTATATGTTTTATTGATATGTTTGTTTTTAATTTGAGAGGTTGGTTAAATTATGTGTGTGTATATATATATATATATATATAAACTTGTGAAGGGTTTGACATGAAATGCAAATTATGGTTGATGTGTGGAAATTATTCTATACAATGTTACATATGTGTGATATGATTGAGTAAAATGAAAGTTGACATTGAATAAACATATGTATTTAGCAAGTTTATATCCGACTAAGGCATTGGAAAATTAACAAATGAATAGTAATTTAAGTTATAAGGAATCATGATTGTTTTTATACAAATTAAGTAAATTGATTTTTGAGTTCAAGGTATTAATCCAATGGTTCCTACTAATATTCACCATGCGCATAATGTTATAAATTTTTGAAACCATGCTTGAGATATTTGTGAGATTTATTAATGCAATATTTGTTGTATGTTTAATAGTTACGAGTTATTAATTGTTACTACATGTTTCAAAGCATGGTTACACATTATATTCGTATGATTGTTTTTGAATATGACAAGATTCAAGTATGAAATGAGATGTTCGTTTAATGTTAAGGTTTCATATAAAAAAATTTACTATGTGTTTTATAAATTATTATGTATGCATTCGTAATGATCTAAGTGTTTATGTAATTGTTCAGAAGTTGTGTCTGGTCCGGTAACTCTTCGCAACCCCATTCTAGTGACGAATACGGGTTAGGGGTGTTACATTCATACTTCACTAAAATTTGGGCTATTACACCATAAATCTCTGACTCACATATTTCTTTCTGAATTCAGTTTGGAAGAATTCTCATGTAATGCTCTCTCTCGGCACAACTAAAGTTATGGTATTCCACCAATGATAAGTTGTATCTTTTATTAGTGATACTGCACATTCCAAACATTTGGCAGGTGTATAGGATAATTCATCAAAAACCCAGATATTACTTTCTACCCAAAACTCAGCCCTTTTTGGATCATCATCTACAATAGCTCTAAATTCTTTCGCCCCATGCTTACGAATTTTATCTATCAGAGGCTTACCAATTCTAGCAGATTCAACACCCTGTGGTACCTCAGAACCAATTAAGGAGCAAGTGGGGAAGGTCGTGGTACAGCAGGGTCTGTTCTTAAGTACTCGGTAAACCACTCATTCATTAATTAGAAGAAGGCCTATTTTGCCTCCTCACCTTGGCCCTCAAACACGGGCCTTTCGCTACCGGATGCAGAAACAACTCTTTGAACTAAAGCTGAAGCATTGCTCTCAACTTCCTCGGATTTAGCTCTAACTAGGTTGGATGACATTACTATATGAAAAAACATTTAAAATGATTAGGAGTCATCACATTATCATAGTTTATATAATGGCATCTATAGCTAAACTTATTTTTGCAACATCAAATCTGAGAATCGACTAAACCGTAGCTCTAATACCACTAAATGTAATACCCTTAACCCGTATCCGTCCCTGTAATAGAGTTTCAGAGCATCACTAGAACTTTTAGAATATTTTAAGATAATTTATGTAAATTACTATTCATTTACTGACATCATTCATAACATCCTTTAATAGGGCTCTTGAGGCCCAAAACATGCATTAGAGTTGATTTGGGACCAAATCGGGATCTCTGGGAATTTTTTGCAAAATCCCAAAATTTTTCTTACTATTAAGAGTCACACGATCGTGTGGTATGGGACACGCGAGTGTGGTCAGGCCATGTGAAGTCACGCGCCCGTGTCCTGAACCCGTGTAACTCTCTGACTTGCAACTCATGAGCATATTTATGTCACACAGCCAAGTCACACGCCCGTGTTCTTGGCTGTGTGGTTAATTCAAAATTTTAAAAAATAGGTGTAAGATTCACACGGCCAAGGGACACGCCAGTATTCTAGGCCATGTGCCTCACACGGCTAAGACACACGTCCGTGTCTCTACCCGTGTTCTCAATTCTATGCATTTTATTTTTCAAAAATTAGGTGCAGAGGACACACAGTCTTGACACACGCCCATGTATCAGGCCATGTGTCACAGACGGCCTAGACAGACACTCGTGTGTCTGCTGTGTGGACAAAATAATGCTATTTCTAGCTTCATTTTTCACCCAAAATCCTACCCAAGGCCTGCACTTGAAACACACATCCAATATCAACCATTTCAAGCATTCAAATTAAGCAATTCCATCATTCATCATGGCATACCATTTCATGCAAGTGTGTGTTCATATCTTACCTTGATTTAACTTAGGTATTAACCGCATTTAATCTCCTATACTTAAGATATCACCTGTGAATATATCATAATAACCCACTTAACATATATTTAGCTACCAAAGCCTGACATTACAAGTATATCAAAAAAACTATTTCTAGCCATACCAATGGCTAAATTACAAACATCATTATCAAACCACTAATGGTCAAGTTGTCCTATACATGCCATTATACCAAAAGGATTCAACTATAGATACCCAAAATAAGCTATTTGATAGTGTGAAGATGCTCCAAAAATCTTCCAACCATTGCGAGCTTCCGAGCACTATAAAATTGGGAAAATAAAATAGAGTAAGCATTACATGCTTAGTAAGTTCGTATAACGAAAAACTAAACATACCAATCCCGTTTATTAAATCTAAACATACAATATCATGTTTTCCATCCATTAGCAAAACTTCCTAAACATAGATGAGCTCATCATGCAATACTCTTTTAAGTTATTATCATTTCATCTCATTTTCTCATAACATGTCAAAAGTTGTATCCATTGAATCATTGAAATTCTGATGAATGCTCAAGTGGTACACTCGAGGTGTATGATCCAATAATCCATCAATTTCTTATACAAGAGTACCCATTAGGGCTCTTAATTAAGGAAACACTCTCGAGCCACATATCGTATAATAGGATTACCAGTCCAGGCTAAATCCTTTATATATCGTATGCTCAGAAATGCTCAACTAGGGTTACCAGTCCAAGCTAAACCCTATTCGTTATGTATACTCGAGAGGTGTTATATTAGGATTACCCATCCGGGCTAAATCATTTCTTTAATGAGGTCAATAGGATCACTCTTCTAAGTTAAATCGCATCTACAACAAATGCAAAACATCATTCATTTCGAGAAAGCGCATGAAATCATTGGAATTCAATATTCAATTAGGACTTACCCTTTTTTCACCATTTCCAAACATGTACTAAAATTTCTCATATAAAATTCAAATAATGTACATCAATATAATTCACATTCCATACAAACACAACATTCACTTAAACGTATTTACATGCTTGATTAAGTTACACGAACTTACCTCGACAGTTGTTCCCGTATAAAATCTACTAATCCAAAACCTTTTCATTTCCTTGATCTAACCTCGAATTTGAGTTATCTGGATATATATAAGTAGCTTTAATTGTAACACCCCTCACCCAAGTCTGATGCCGAGACCGGGTTCGAGGCATTACTGAACTTACGAACACAGAATCACTCAATCCCAACTTACAAATTTCACGAAAATTTAAAACTTTTTCAATCTTATTTAAAACACTCTTATTATGGGCTTACAAGGCCCAAGAGTTTCATTGGGTATGATACAAAACCAAACCGAAACCTTTCAATTACTTATAAAAATTTGACTTAAAACAGGGCAGACGCCCATGTGGGACAGGGACACGCCCGTGTGGGCAGGCCTTGTGGTCACACACGCCCATGTCCCTAGCCCGTGCAGAATTATTTTTCATTTCGAATCTACAGGGGTTTTCACACGGCCAAGCACACGCCCATGTCTCTCGCCCGTGTTCTTCACATGACCTCAACACTCCCATGTCCTCAACCCGTGTGAAAAACTGGGGTATTTTGTTTATGACGTCATCACAAAGATTTCCTCACAAGGCCAAGCCACACGTTTGTGGGCTAGGCCGTTCTATCACACCTTTGAGACACACGGCCGTGTCTCCACCCTCTGTGTTTACTACAAAACATTTAATTTTCATAATTTTAGGTGCAGGGGACACACGACCTATCAACATACCCGTGGCCTGGCCGTGTACACGCCTTGTGTCTACCCGTGTGGACAATTATAAGCTATTTTCTAAGCCAGTTGCCACCCTGAAACACATACCAATATCAACCAATTTTGCCAATTCACATTATAACATCAAAACTCATCAAAACATACATATTAAACCATCCACACTCTAACTTTATCTATCATCAAGCATTCACATCCACACATATTTTTCATTTGCTATACAAGCTTGCACATCAATAGGTTACAACAATTTTTGACCAAATATGACCATCATGGCTCATTTCTCATGGCCAAAGTACCAAAACACTACTATCAACAAATGGACCCAAAAGGACTATGACACATAACCAAAACAATAAATCATCTATACATGCCATAATCTTAGGTGTTTAAATAAAATACCAAAATTCTTGTTGATAATGTTGATGGAATCCCGTTGATTGTTGAACCACGGTTTAGCTTGACGAACCTATAAGGGAAAGGATAAGAAAGGGGGGTAAGCTAAATATCTTAGTAAGTCTATATATAAATGAATGAGCAATTTAAACCAATAATATAAATTCAAAATAAGTAAGTTCTCTTATTACCACATTGAAATGAAGCTTATAACTTACTCAATGTTCTTACCACATAAATCAATATATACTTAAGCACTTAGTACACATATCATATTTCATATAACCTTCACACACACACTTAACACACGGACAAATCTTTTACAAACATACATATTTTGTCAATTTGAATGAAATACTCGTTGAACCATGCAGAATACTAAAGGATACACAGAAAAAGGCACAAGTACCTCACATAATGTAACCGAAGCTACCAAAGGTATGTTGCTGAAGCTACCGCATATCACATATCACATATGGGCTCAACAATGAGCTATTCACAGGTCTGCTCACACAAGCTGATGGTATAGTCTAAACTACTCAGTGCTGCTCACACAAGCTGACAGGTATCTGCAACAAATGCAAGATTACCTAGCCACTGGTAGTTGAACTAAACCAACACCCGGAATTCACAAAAAGGATCGATCTCCTACAACGGTTTCCTAGTGACATGTCACTCGTATCCTAGTGGATTCCTAAGGCCCAATCGGGTTTTCCTTACTTATTGATTTATTTGTCAACATATATACTCATATACAATTCACAAATTATTATAAGATTACAAATATTAGAATAATTAAGACAACTAATCAAAATATCAATATGACTAATTATTTACACATAAACTTACCTTGAGTCAAAATGCAACCTTTATCGACTTATTCTGAGACCTTGCCTTTTTTTAGTCAAGGTCGTTTCCTCGTCGTTTTTGATCTATAAAACCAAATTTAGTTCATTCATTACACACATTGCTCAATTGGGCACAAAATCATCCTATGGTAATTTTTACCATTTTACCCCTAACTTATCAATTTTTACAATTTAGTTCCTAGGCTCGTAAAATGAAATGTACCTATTTTTCTTCATTCTCAAGCCTAGCCGACCCTATTTCTCTCTTATAATAGTCCACAATTTTCAATATTCCACAACTTATGCACATGTTTTACAACTTTTACATTTTAGTCTCTTAATGCATTTTCATGCAAAATCACCTAGTAAAAGTTGCTTACTACACATCAAACCTTTGTTTTCTACCATTAAACATCAAAATGCATTCATGTCACATATGGGTAAATTTTCAAACATGAACCTTAATGCAAATTAATGGTAGAAATAGGTAGTCCAAGCTTTAAGGATTTCAAAAATGCAAAGAAATTTAAAAACGGGACTAAATTGCACTTACTTGGAGCTTGAAAAAGTTGAAAACCCTAGCTATGGAGACTTAGAGAATTTTGGCACTTAGGGGAAGAATATGGACACATTTTTGGCTTACTTTTCCCTTTTTCTTTCATTTAATAACCAAATGACCAAAATGCCCTTAATGGCCTTCTTTGCAAAATTTTCCTTCTATGGGCATTTTTGTCCATCATGCTATAAAATGGTCTATTTCCAAAATAAGGACCTCAAATTTATGAATGCAATTCAATTATACACCAAATGCTTCTAGAACTCATATTTTGAAATTTTTACAATTTAGTCCTATCTCTCAATTGGGCACTTTATCGATAAAATTTATTTACCAAATTTTTACTCATGCAATCAATCATCTACTAAATCTTAAAACTTTATCGGAATAAATTTTTCTAAGTCAAATTCGTGGTCCCAAAACCACCATTCTGTTTAGGCCCTAATTCGAGTTGTAACATTAATCGTCAATTTCACACATTTCATACTTATTAGGACCCAATCTATGTACTAGGCAAAATTACCATTTTGCCTCTAACTTTTCCATAAATTCCAATTTCGTCGCTCGGCTTGAAAATGAAACTTGTGCAATTTACTCCCTATTCCAAGCCTAACCAGAATTTCAAAGTAGAATTTACAACACATATTTTCTATAAATTTCAGAATTTTTCATCAATTTTCACAACTTTACATTTTAGTCCCTAAATCATATTTTCACCAAAAATCACTTTGTAAAAGTTGTTTATCTATCAACAACCTTTCATTTTCTACCATAAATTTCTATTTTTCAGCATATACATGCATGACCCATTTTCTATACTTTGATAACTTTTCAAATTAACACCTCAAATAGATAGATTATCCCGATTTTAAAAATGTCAAAATTACTAAAAATGGGACACGAAAACTTACCCAATCAAACCTTGAAAGTTTCTTCTCTCTCTCCTAGGGTTTCTATGTGTTTTTAGGTTGAAGATGACATAAAATGAGATGATATCTTTTATCATCTTTTTAATTTAATTTAATTATTTCTATTTCCAATTTAGTCCTTGCTCTTTTCCTAAATTTCCATTGATGATTCAACAA
Source organism: Gossypium stocksii (assembly GCA_020496765.1). Taxonomy (NCBI): domain Eukaryota; kingdom Viridiplantae; phylum Streptophyta; class Magnoliopsida; order Malvales; family Malvaceae; genus Gossypium; species Gossypium stocksii. The sequence goes on from CM035623.1 coordinate 43,271,957, forward strand.
ATATATTTTCCATCTTTTGATTGATGGTCTAATTACCATATAAGGACCTCTAGTTTTGAATTTCATAGCTATTTAATCTTATAGCTACTAGTATTCTACTTTCGCATTTTATGCAATTTGGTCCTACTTATAATTAAACACGAAATCGATAAAATTTTCTTTTCAGAATTTTCACATGACATCACCAACATAATACGGACCATATAATAAAATAAAAATAAATTCATTTTTTAGATTGGATTTGTGGTCTCAAAACCACTATTCCATCTCACTGAAATTGGGCTGTTACAATGATAATTCATCGAAAACTCTCATCCTGTTTTCTAACTAGAACTCGACTCTCTCTGGGTCATTTTTAGCTGTACCCCGAAACTCTTCAGCCCTATACTTTTAGATTTTATCAATTGGAGGCTTGCTCATTCGCATTGGTTCTAAACCTTAAGGAACTACGAGAACCGGTTGGGGTATAGGTGGGGGTGAAGGTCGTTAAGCCATTGGGTTCGTTTGTACGAACTCAAAAAAAATTTTAAACAATATCTGGAAGAAAGCTTTCTTAGCCTCACCTCCCCGACCCTTAGATACCAGCTTATTCCACTAGATGCTACTCCGTGAATGGAGGCTCGCACGTTACTTTCAACTTCATCAGAATCAGCTTGGTTGGATGACATTATATTTATATGGAAACATATTTCAATTTGAGTCAAGAGTTATCACATTATCGTAGATTATATAATGGCATGTATTTCTAGACTCATACATGTTGTGTTCAGTCTGGGAACCAGCTAAATCGTTACTCTGATACCAATAAATCTAACCCCTAACCAGTATCTGTCACCGAAATATGGTTACGGAGCACTACCGTACAAATAGAATATTAAAACATTCATTTTAAACGTCATTGCAAAAATAATTTAGATACATTCAATCACATACATAACATCCCTTATTCGATCCCTCGAGGCCTTAGAAATACCTTAAAAATAATTCGGGATCAAATTAGAAACAATAGGGAAGTATAAGAAAAAGTTAGAAAAAATTGGACTGCACGGGTCACACAACCGTGTGGCTAGGCCGTCTTACACATGCCTGTGTCTCAAGCCATGTAACAATTGAAATAGGGAGACATGGTTGTGTCCCAGCCCATGTCGTCACCCGTGTAACTCTTTGAGTTGGGTCACACGACCAAGCCACATACCTATGTGCCAAGCCGTGTAATAGCCCGACTTGCATGCATTACAACTTACAAGGGACATATAGCCGTGTCGCCTGGCCATGTGTCACACATGGTTGAGTCACACGCCCATGTCTTAGGCTATGTGGACATGAAATTGGTTAAAATCAAGCCATTTCCATCATCAACTCATGCAACCACCTAAAAGCATTTTGTGCATATAAACAAAGCATCAAAACATGACCAAAACCTACATGAAATGACCAATTCAATAGTCCAAATCATTTAACTAATATGCCATATAAGGCACCTTAATAGAAAACATCAACACTTACCTAAACATACAGATTTGATCACATTTCCATCATTCAAATTTACTTTAATACATTTCCAAAACATGCCATATTTTAACCACAACCACACCAACCTAACACATACCATTTGAGCCATTTCTAACATGCAACAACTTAACCACGTTGGCACAAACTAACAAGGCATCAAATGTACCAAATTAACCAACTTATAAATACCAATTCAACATCTAAGCATTCAACTAAACATCATCATATTTCCACCTATACATGCCATTATAACCTTGGCCAAAACATAAAAAACTACCGATATTTATGCTGGATAGTGTGATAGATCTCCAACAAGCTCCCAAACTGATCAAGCTTCTGATTATCTATAAAACCTAGGAAAAAAATTATGTAAGCACACAATGCTTAGTAAGTTCATAAAACATGAAATATAACTTACCATTTCATCTAAATAACATAAGTATAAGCATAATGTAATCTAACTACAGGCTTGGCGCAAGCCTAAGCACCATCACCAACTCAAGTTAGTGCGTTCAAACATAATTGTTAGTGCATTCAAACATAATTCACTTGAACTAAACATAAGGTAAGCGATTTGTATATGAACATACTTCATTTTAATTCATCATTTCCTTTCCGTGAATATATGACATAGTTCATTTGAACACTTACCATTCCTTTCCTTTTCATACTCGTTGAACTATTTAGAATATCTTCGGATACTCGAAAAGCTTACACCAAGTGTGCTTAAACATATAACTGTAACCTTTCCTTTGTATTGTTGCTCACACGAGCTGTGAAATTAGCCTGCTCACACGAGTCGTGGGTCAAAATGTAAGCTACACGATGTTGGTCACACGAGCTGCAGAGTACCCATAACAAATGCAAGACCTCGACCATCAGTAGGACATTCAAGACCAGTACCCAAAACATGAAATCCCTAATGATATGTCATTTGTATCCTACGAATTCCTAAGGTTCAACAGGGACTCGATAGACTTCATGGCATTTCTTTAGATATACATTCATTGTTAACATTGTAAATACATAATAACATATAATTAAATAGCATAAACATAGTAATTCGTACATTAGAACTTACCTCGACGATTAAGGCGTAGAAACGAGATTGACTAATCCGAGGCTTTAGCTTTTCCTCGATCTAAATCCGTACCTGGTCTATCTTGATCTAAATAGACAAATTCAGTCCATTTAATACTTCTATTATTCAATTTAGTCCATATTTCATTTTTTCAAAATTACTATTTTGCCCTTAACATTTTAACCTTTCACATTTTAGTCCTTATGCTCATAAATTGAAATTTAAACATTTTAATCCTCTTCTCATGCTAGCCAAATTCTCTAGGGACCTAAATCGATCCATACAAATCATCATTTCACAAATTTAGCATGAACTTTCATCATTTTACAAATAAGTCCTTAAATACAATTTTCATAAAAAATCACTTTACAAAACTTGTTTAGTTATCAACAAGGACTCATAATCTATCAGTAAACATCAAAACCATTCAAACCCTTAACCTTTGATAGTTTTACAAATTGATCCCCAGGCTAGCTAGGTTAAGCTACAACGATCCGGAAAACATAAAAATCATTAAAAATGAGCTCAAAATCACTTACATGCAAGCACTTGTTGTAGTCGAATGAATGAACCCTAGCTATGGATTTTTCTTCTTCTAATTTTGGTGGAAACAAAATTTGGGGCAGATGAATGCATTTTTTCTTTTATTTGTTTTTAGTTTAATTTATTAATTACCACATTAACCTTTGTTTTTAACTACTTAAAACACCAAATTCTTTCCCATCTTTGTCTATTAACTATAGTAATGGTCTAATTACCATCTAAGTCCTCATTTTAAAGTTTCATAGCTATTTGACACATTTAACTAATGAAACTATACTTTTGTACTTTTTGTGATTTAGTCCTTTTCATTAAATTAAGCTTGCAAACGTCAAAATTTCTTAACGAAATTTTTATATGACCATACTAACATTCCATAGACATTAAAATAATAATTTACTCATTGTATTTATGGTCCCAAAACCACTATTCTGATTTTACTAAAAATGGGCTGTTACATACACCTATCCTATACACTAAAAGAAATACTTGGGCGGATACTATTTTGCGACACAGATTATTTTGATATTATGAGTCATAACCTAGAATCTACTAGAATTGGGATGTTACATTGTCTCTCTTCATTACCAAAAATGTAGTGGTATCTTGTCTTGGCGAAGGATGTGTTTCATTACCAAAAATGTAGTGGTATATTGTCTTGGCAGAGGATGTGCCAACAAAGGGGATGAGTGCCCAGCCTAGTAATGGTTCACAAGGCTCAATGTTTGCTTTGACTGTTTCTCTTCATTCTCCTAAGGGTCGAGGTATGAGAACAAAAATCCTCTCATCTAGATTGAAAGATTTTGTGACACATACAATGATTAAGAAAATTTCATCTCTCGTATCACTCGCTTCCTATCTTTCCTCGGTACACCTTTTCCTATAGCATATTATGTTAATTGTGAAAAATTTACCACAAAACACAAATTTTCTTACAAGAATAACTACAGGGCTGAAGCTACGGTCTTTTAAGAATGCTATGAAAGATGTAGGGTGGCATAATGATATGCAAAAGGAGGTTTGGACTTTTGAGGATAATGACACATGGGCTATGGAGTCTTTTCCTCCTAGAAAGAAAGGTTTGGGTAGCAAATAGGTGTACAAGATAAAATGCAACTCTAATGGTACCATTAAGAGATTGAAGGACTGTTTTGCTATCCTTAACAATCATCAATTTGAAGGTGATTGTTCGAACCTTTTTGGTCATCGTTGTATAAAAGAATTAGGAGCTTCATCAAATGGATGTTCATAATTCCTTTCTGCATGGTGATCTTAATGAGGAAGCATATACGAAACTTCCACTTGGATTTGACACTTCAGATCTGGGTACGGTGTCTAGGCTTTAAAAATATTTGTATTGTTTATAGCAGACACCTTGTTGTTGGTTTGCCAAGCTTGTTATGGCTCAAAAGGGTATGGCTTCCTACAATCTTACTTTGATTATTCTCTTTTTACATATACTAAAAGTGCTATGTAGATTAATGTACTTGTGTATGTCGATCATTTGATCATTTCTAGTAACTATTCTATCGCATTGAAGTTTTTTATAGCCTATCTTTGTAATTGTTTCATCTGAAGGATCTTAGAGTGTAACAACCCATTTTTTAGTGATGTCGAAAACAATGGTTTCGGGATCACAAAATTTGACAAGTGAGTTTGTAAATATTATTATTTAATATTTCTGATTCAAATATAATATTATATTGAGTTTTTCTTTTATAATTTTTGCTACTTGAATGAATAGTAAAGTATAAATGGGTTGTCTCTAAAGTCAAGTGATTTTAGAAAATAAGGTTTCAAGACCCCCTTTTGTAAATCGAGCCTGTAAATATTTTTATTAAATATTTATGGAGTTATTATATAGGTATATTGAAGTTTAGTCCGTAAATTTTAATGTTTTATTAGTTAATTAAAGAAAAAGGACTAAATCGTAAAAGATGTAAAAGCTAATCACTATTGATGTTTATTAGCTAAATTGCATAACTAATGTTGGTTTAGAGATCTAAATGGCAATTAGAGCCTAGTCTAATGTAGTGGAATGGTTGTTTGCCATAATGCTTGACAATATATTAAGTTTTGATGTTATTTAATAATATAATAATAAAAACATGTTTTAATTTTTTTAAAAGAAAAAGAAAAGAGAAACATTGAACCGTTTGCTTTCATCTTCAACTGGATGCTAAGGGGAGAAGAAGAGCAAACATTTGGCCATCTCTTTTCTTTTACATGTAAGCATTTTCTTATTTTGTTTTTACTAATTTATATGTTTTTGAGATCGTTGTTGCTTAGTCTAGCTAACCCAAGGACTAATTTGTGAAATTTTAAAATATTTTGAATCTTGGCATTAATGAATTTGTGATGATTTGCAAGTTTGATGATAGATCTATAAGTTTGATAGTTAAATAGAACTATTTTGTAAAGTGGTTTTAGTTTATTTTAAAGTTTAAGGACTAAATTCATAAAATATTAAATTTAGCATGAAATTCTTGTGAAATTTCAGTAATTATGGGTTGTATATGTATGATAGATAATTTGGCTAGCTTGAATTTGATTTACTTGTGATAAATATGAAAGTTTAAGGTTTTTGGACTAAATTGAATCAAATGAGACAGTTTAAGGTAAAACTGTAAAATGTTGATAAATGGTAAATTACATAAATTTAATTATTTTAAAGTATTTGAATTGGATATTTTAATTAAATTATTATGTTTAGATCAAGAAACGAGTCAATCAGACAATAATCGCAGGAAAGGAAAGTTAACAGTGTAATCATCGGTGTTGAGTTCATTGTCATTTTTGGATTAGGTAAGTTCATAAATTAATTTATTTTAATTTCATTTTTGTTTTTGTGTTTTAATATCCATATATGTATGTTGTGATTGAGTTCATTTGCTTAATAAATTGTAAGCAATGAAATGGATTAAGTTGAAATGTTAATTAAGTTAAAGATTATGCTTGAAAATGGAAAACTACATAGATGAATTTTTGTGATGAAATAATGTGTTTATAATTATTTGAATTCAATTGTAAAGGTTTATACATATATATATATATATATATATATATGTATATATATATATTATAGTTAACATCATTAATTGAGGTAAGACTTGAAATTGGAAATAAAGAATTGATTTGTGAAGCAGAGTAAATAAGTATGTGTGAACTGAATGGTATATCTTCTAATATATATATATAAGCAGGTTCATCAGGATGAAGACGAGTAAGACCATAGCTGAAAGAAGCTATGGCATCATTATTCAGACAAGGAAGACCATAGTTGAAAGACACTATGACATCCTATCGAAAATGAATAAGACCATAGTTGAAAGACACTATGGCATCATATTAGAAAGTAAATAAGACCATGGTTGAAAGACACTATGGTGTCATATTGAAAAGTGAATAAGACCATGGTTGAAAGACATTAAGGCATCATATCAAAAAGTGAATAAGACCATGGTTGAAAGACATTATGGCATCAAGTTGAGCATAAATAAGACCATGGTTGAAAGACACCATGGCATCTTTCAATCATTGCTATTCAGGTAACATGTTTCGAGTAAGATTTATATCATGAGTATGAATATGAGATGAATGTTCTTATTAGTATGGTTTGATAGTGCATAATAATGTCTTCGTGTGATTATATGTTTCATATGTCTATAAATATGTTAAATTATGATGTTGTGGTGTGTTTAGGGACTTAAGTGGTTATATGAGTATTTTTTGAGTATTTGATGTTATTTCATTTGATTCAACAGGCGATTTAAGTTTTAACAAATGGATGTGTATATGAAATGAACTATGTTATGGAAACATGGAATGGAAAATGTTGGTATATGAATATGAAATGAAAAGGGAACCAATTGAGCAATAGATTGAGGAATTATGTATTGAACTTCATATTGATATGTTTCATGTTCAATTGATTGGATATGTTCATTAACACACCTACTAACCTTGTGGTGTGTTGTGATTAGGAAGGAAAAGTGTGCATAATTTTAAATGAGCAATGTTTTAACAGTTTAATCGTTTATGTTAGGTAAGTCTAAGTTTCTTTTATTCGAGCTTACTAAGGACTAGTTGCTTACGTAATTGTTTTCCTATGTTTTGTAGATCATTGAAAAGCTCAAATGATTGGAATCAATATCAGAGCACGATCACACTATCCATCGATCCATTTTGGTAGTTTTTAAATATATGGAAATGGTTATAAATGGTATGTAACATCTTGAATTAGGGCCTAGTCAGAATAGTGGTCTCGAGACCACAATCCAAAATAGAAATATTTTTTTATGATTGTTTTAAGGTCTACAATATGCATCCATGATTGCGTGAAAGTTTCATGAAGAAATTTTGTGAATAAGAGTCCAAATTGACTTTTAGGACTAAATTGCAAAAGTTGTAAAATATGAGATTCTAGAAGCTTTGGGGTACTTAATTGAAATGCATGTGTAAATTAGAGGTCCTTATTTAGTAAATAGACCATTTTGTGTCATAATGGATAAAAATGGACATGGAAGGGAAAAATCTCAAGGAAGGACCTTAAGGGCAGTTTGGTCATTTAGTTAATAAATTAATAAAAAGGGAAACTAAAGTCAAAATTGGTGTCTATCTTCCTCACCATATCCGAATTTTACAAGCCCTCCATAGCTAGGGTTTTTGACATTTTCAAGCTCACAAGTAAGTGCATCCTAGCCCTATTTTTAATGCTCTTTACATTTTTGAAACCATCGTAACATGGTTTACCTATTTCTAGCCATATTTTGAGCTATGGTTCATGTTCAAAACTTTACCCATGTATGACATGCATTTATTTTGATGTTTAATGAAAGAATATGAAAGTTTGATGTATGATAAACATCTTTTACTAGGTGATTTTTCATGAAAACACCTAAAAAGGACTAATTCGTAAAAGTCATAAAATGAGTAGTAAAAATGTGTTTTAAAAGAAAATGTGGGATGTTATAAGCATGAAAATGGTTTGACTAGGCTTGAGTGGCAAAGAAAATGAGTCCATCTCATTTTACGAGCCTGGGGACTAATTTGTAAATATGTGAAAATTTAGGGGTAAAATTATAATTTTGCCAAAGCATGATTTATGAACTGAATTGAACAATTTGATGATTAAATAAGTGAAATTTTTTTATTATAGATCAAGAAGAACGAAGTCTGAACCTAAACTGAGGGAAGAATATAGTTGCGGAATAAATCGAATAAGTAGTCACATTTTGGTACCGAGGTAAGTTTGTAGGTAAATAACGGAACATTACTTCACTTTGTGTTTAATGTTGTAATTTTGCATGGTATGTATAATTTTTTTATAAATTTTGGTTACAATGACTCGATGACAATGTGAAGAGGTTTTGAGGTTTCAAAATCCCGGTTGAACCTTAGGAATAGATAGGATACAAATGTCATGACATTAGGGTTATGTGCAATCCCATGTAAGACCATGTCTGGGACATGGCATTGGCATCTTTATGAGATCCTGTATAAGACCATGTTTGGGACATGGCATTGGCATCGATTTGTGATCCCGTATAAGACCATGTTTGGGACATGGCATTGGCATCGATTTGTGATCCCATGTAAGACCATATCTGGGATATGGCGTTGGCATCCTACCATGTATATGAGATTATGAATATCTTTTAGTATTCCAAGTGGTTCAATGGGTAACCCGAAGAGTATGCCGAAGAAAAGACAAGGTATGTTCATGTTGAAAGGGTACAGGTATGTACACAAAGCTCATAACTATTGAGTTTATGAATCAGTGAGATTCTCAGTAAGAAGTGAATGAATAAACCATGACTATGAGTTGTATAGTATACTATATAATTGACATGAGTAAGGGTGTATCCATGATATTTAATAACAATTGTGATAAGTTATAATCATGTTATGTGTATGGTAATTGCATGATTAATGTTGTTATTTATTTACATGCAAACTTACTAAGCTTTATGCTTACTCCCCTTTCCTTTTTCCTTTTTTTATAGTATCGCCAAGCTATCTAGGGGATCATTGGACGTCGAAGCTCAAATCACACTATCACTTGAAGTATTTGGGTATAGTTAGTTTTAACATTTTGAGTATGGCATGTATAGGAACTTGGTCATTTTGTTATATGTCATATTCATTTGGCCAAAATGTTGGCTTACTTTGATGAATGATCCTTTTGTATAAGTCCATATGAAATTGGCCAATATTGGTTAATGGTATACACATATGATGATGTTATTCATGGAAGTGATAATTTACATGTTTAGGTTTCTAAGTATATGACATATAGGCTTGATAGATGTGATATATTAATAATGTGTGGATGACTTAGTTTTAAGATATTTGATGACTTGAACTTGTTGTGTTATTTACCCTTGAATTGCTGTAAGTTGGTTGATGTTTCAGAGTGGCAAATAGCCTAGTAAATATCTTTATATTTGTCCACATAGGTAGACACACGGGGGTGTCTAGGCCGTGTGTGACACACGGTCAGCCTCATGGGCATATTGATAGGCTGTGTGCCCCCTACATCCAAATTTAGCAAAACAGAATGCCCAATAGTAAACACACGAGCAGAGACATGGCCATGTGTCTCAGTCGTGTGAAGGACATAGCCTTAGGACATGGGTGTGTGCCCAGGCTGTGTGAAGTCTGCACATTAAATGCGAGAATTAAATTCGCCACACCGCCTAGCACACGGGTGTGTGACTTGGCCGTGTAACCATAATTGAGTGACGATGTTAGAAACAGAGAGTTACATAGGTAAAGGACACAGGCGTGTCCTAGGGTTACATGGGCGTGTGAGTCCACACGGCCTGCCCACACGGGCGTGTGACTCTTCAAACATGAAATTTTTCTAAGTTTCCCAAAAGTTTCAGAAGTTCTTGGTTTAGTCCTGAACCACTCCCAATGTATGTTTACAGCTTCGTAGGCCCATAAAAGGGACGAAATGCATGTGAATGAAAATTTTGAAATTTTATGGCCCGGTTTTACATGGATGTCAATGTTCAAGTCTAATAACGCTGTAACACCCCTTACCCGTACCCAACATCGGGACAGGGTACGAGGCATTATCGGATGATAACACAATCAACCATACATTATCGAGCCATAAACTTCGCTCTAATTTAAAACCTTTCAACTTCCACTTTAAAGTCCCTTATAGGGGCCTACGAAGCCAAAAACATACACTGATAAGGATTTAGGACTAAACTGAGAACTTTTGAAATTATCAAGCCACTATTAAAATTTTTTTCACATTTTGGAGAGTCACATGCCCGTGTGGGCAGGCTGTGTGGTCTCACACGCCCGTGTGGCTCGGGACACGCCCGTGTCGTCCACCCATGTAACTCTCTGTTTATGATGTCATCAAACATTTAGGGACACACGGCCAAGTTGCACGCTTGTATGCTAGGCTGTGTCCTCCACATAGCTGAGACACACGGCCGTGCTTCTGCTCGTGTGGCCAACACCTAGGCTATTTTCCAAGCCCTTTTTGTGCTCTCAACTCTTCACACTCATTTACATTTCATAGACACAATTCATAGTATATTTAAGCAATCAAACATCCAAAATCAAGACATACACCCTTCATGCACATGCTACACTTGTCATACATAAACTCCACATACTCATCAACTCAATTCATGCAATTGCCATTTCCATGCAATGCATCACCATATGATTATATATAACTAATGTAACACCCCCGTACCAGTCTTACACCATTTGGGGAGATTACTCGACCCACCCAACCGCTACACACTACAGAAATTTGCAGCAATGCTGCCAGATATTGTGACGAGGTCACCAGATACAGATATTGTGGCGAAGCCACCAGAACAGATATATGTGGCAAGGCCACCAGAACAGATATATATGTGGCGAGGCCACCAGATTGCAGCGAGGCTGCCAGAACGCTTCCTCCATCATAAAAGCCCATACCCCATGCAACAGATATAACCATACTATGGCATGCAACATACAAAATCTCATGTATCAGATATATTCATATATTATGAGATATGATATACAGAAACAGAAAAACATACATTTCATACAAAATTAGCCCTAAGAGTATAATGGTCTATTTACACCTAGGGGTATTTTAGTAATTTTCCATACGTAAGGGTATTTTAGTCCTTTTCTTAATTTCAGAGATTTTACACATGTTCAATTAATTATTAGTCCACAGTAGTCTGTTTAAACTCGGTTTCCAGTTTTGCCCTTTTTAGCCCAAAACCCCTAATGGGCCCCGCTAAATCCAATCTTTAGGTTCAGTGTACCAATTTAACCATTTTATTATTAACCATGTCGCCAGAAAGCCTTTAACAAACATTTTATCGATTTGGGCTTGAAAGCCCATTGGGCCCATCTTTGGCCCATCGAAGCCCATCTTACCGAAATGCTGGAAATTGCACCTTCTGCAATTTTGCCACCGTCGATTCCAAGTTTGACCACTAGAGAGTATTCGGCTACTTCTAGTTACTTCCAAGATTGATTTTTTGGTCACTTCTGGTCAGTTTTAGATTAGTTTTCGATCATTACGGCCTTTGCCGCCCTAGTCTATGATGTAGATACGTTACACACCTGTTAGCTGTCGAAGTGATGACGAGAACCTCGCAAGAAAACCTACAGTTAATCACTAGAGTGTTAGCTTAATAATCGACCATCATTAAGTCATAAGTCCTTTACCAAAATCGGCCAACATGGCCTAAGTCCCTAAAAGCCTTACCTTTCTGCCGATTATGGACTAGATGTCCAATTGCTAGCCTCCGAGATCCTTCGATGCACGATCCTCTCCTTGACTACACTATCGCACCTTCCAACAAAAGAAAGAGGCCAAAGAGCCTTTAATTTCAAAATGACAATACCCTTAAGGGTTCGGCTTTTTGACTTAAATACTGAAAACTAACGAAATAATGTCTCAAAGTACTTACCGATCTAACCACGATCCACAATAACTCCACTTGTGACTACAAGAAGGGTAAAATTTTCAGAATGTTTCGGCTACAAGGTTGTAGAGGGTTTAATGAAGATTAAGGGGAAGAAGAGAGGTATGAGGCTAATGAGAAATCGGCAAGGTGCAAAGGGAGTTTCAACCACAGAAGAATCGGCAATGAAGGTAAAATAGAAAGAAGGAGATAAGTCAGCAAGATGTGATGGAGTCGGCTAGAAAGGGAATGGTGATAAGGGTTTGATTTATGGTGTGAGAGGAGAAGGAAAAAATGGAGAAGAGAGGTGAAAAGGAAGTGTTTCGGTCAAAATGAGTGTGCGGCACTAGGGGTTTAAGGGTAATAGAATTCGGCTCCTAGGGCAGAAAATGATGAAGAGGGTGACAGAAAGAAGCCTACTGTGCTAAGTAAAAATCGACAAAAGAAGGGAGTGTTACTAACCTCAAGAAATCGGCAAAAGACACTCTAAAAAGAACCTTAGAAAATCGGCACATCAAGCCCCTAATTATCGAAAATGCACAACCAAGAACCCCTTGGCCGGCCACCCCTTTTCGAAATTCAAAAGCTCCTAAAAATTCTCCTCAACAAGCTCCCCTTATCACTCCACAAAATCCTCTCATGACTGATTCAAACACTCCTCAATAGAGTTCAACTCTGCTTCAAACTCTTACCAGATCAAGCACAAAAATTAAACACCACCCATGCTCACTCTGGGACTTGAACCTTGGACCTCCAGGCTCACTTAGGCGCCACTTTTATAGCTCCTAAGTGGCGTCATGTTGCCACTCCACCACTGGCCAGTTTATGTCTCATTTCACACATAATTACTTACAACACCTACTTCCCAAGGCCCCCTATCTCCTAAGTCAAAAATACAAAATTTTGCCGGGTTTTTAACCAACACCTAGGCCTTCCATAGGCCCATTAACACTCCCCAAACATGCATTACACACCCACACACCAGAGGTTAAACATTTTATCAGATAACAACAATCTAAGAGAAACCCGAAAATTAGGGTGTTACAACTAACATTGGCCAATTCTCAATGGCCTTATAAAAAGTGAATATCACATCATTATAAACCAACATTTTTGGCCAAATTATCTATGACTCAAAAATAAAATACCAAGTCTCTATACATGCCACAATTTCAAAAATACTAAAATCATCTATACCAAAATAATGCCATGGTGTGTGATGCTGCTTCTGAATATTTCCAACCCCGAGCTAACCTGAAAACACTAAGAGAAAAAGGAAAGGAGGGTGTAAGCTTTATAGCTTAGTAAGTTGACATATAATAATAAGCAATTCAATTAACAAGATATTTCACATGATTTCAACTTTTGCTCATGTTCAGCTTATGCTATCTTCCTAAGTCACCATCACAAAATTAATTATATCTAGAGCTACGGAACTCAAATTTTAGATCCGCTAATTTTTCTTGAAACTAGACTCACATACCTTCTTACCATGAAATTTCAAGAACTTTTTGTTTAGCCAATCAATACAGTTTAGTCATTAAAAATTCCCCTATTTCGCTATTCGACAACTCTAACTCCTCTTAACTAAAAATAAAATTTCTCATTATATAAAGTTCATATAACCTTCTCGTTTGTTTCTCTTAAAAGTAGACTTATAAAAGATTCTAAAAATATAAATTAAACATCATAAAAATTTTTATAAAATTTTTAATGATTTTCCAAATTTGGAATAGGGGATTTCCAAAACCATTCAGACCCTATCTCACGCAAATTTAAATATATCATAATAAAAAAATCATTTGCTCAAACCGTTTCTTTTATATGAAAATAGACTCAATGAGTTTTAATTTCATAACTCATTCAGAATCTAATTCATCTTCCACCATTTTTGGTGATTTTTCAAAATCACGTAACTGCTATTGTTTCAAACAGTTTTATTGAAAATTTTACTCTTCCACGTTTTCCTCATATTATTTTCATTTATGAACACATAACACCAATCATGCTCAATATTAGCCATTCCAATGGATAATCATCATCAATATTTCCAAGTATTCATGTTAGCACTTACACCATATCAACCTTACCACAAGTTCAATCACATTTCGAGCACTTTGCTCATATGTATACACCTGCACTTACACACCACATCACTACTCAAGTCCCTTTTAGTAAGCTTTTTCCGTTGAACCCTTCAGAATAGCACCCGATCTTAGTGGTTTCAGCACATAACTCCACCAACACATGATCCGACCCTTGTGTACACATGGTGAACTCTCAATGTCACCCATGTGACCTAGCTATCAAATCCTGTAGCTCTCATGTCTATATGGTGTCCAACACTCAGAACCACACATGCGACCTAGCTACTTAGTCTCGTAGCTCTCATGTCCACATGGTGTCCAACACTCGAAACCACACATGTGACCTAGCTACATATAACATAGCTCTCGTGTCTACATGATGTACCCTCGGTACCATGCGTGTGACCTAGCTATCTTTAATCCGTAGCTCTCGTGTACACATGGTATACACTCAGTATTACACTTATGACCCAGCTACATATGAAATTATCACCTCGTACCTCTCTTGTACACATGGTGTCCTACCTCGGAACCACACATGTGACCTAGCTACACATTATTCGTATCTTTCATTTTCTGAAGGTTCAATCAGGAACTCCACTTTCCATAAATTTCTAACTCATAAATGTTACCAATAATGCTTCATACTATGCATTTAAAATGTTATGACACAAAAGAAAATAATAAATTACTTACATACAAACTTACCATTTCACATAATCACCATAGTCATAGAAAGCACTTTTCAATACAACATTTCAATTCATTTTCATGTCACCTATCTCACCTTGTGTCATAGACATATTTTAAATCAATTCAACAACATCATATACTAAACATGTAATTCAACATAATCAATTTAATACCCCAATTGATGTTTCAAACATACATTACAACATTCTTGTATTATGATTATCACACCAACTTACCTCGGACGCAAAAGTGACTACTTTTCCCGATTTGGTCCACAACCTCAATCCAAGCCCGAATCTCGTTTTTAGTGATCTATAATATCATAATTAGCTTATTTATTAGTCACATTATTCAATGTGACCCAAAAATCACATTATGGTAAATTTACATTTTTACCCTTAAACTTTTACATATTTACACTTTTGCCCCTAGGCTTGTAAAATAATTTTATTCAATTTCCTTGTATATTGGACTTACCCGAACCATTTTCTCTTCTATACCATCCCCTAATTTCCACTACTTTACAACTTTCGCATTTTAGTCCTTTTTACGGTTTTCACCAAAAATCACCTAGCAAAAGACGTTCACCACACCTCAAGCATTCATTTTCTACCCTTAGACATCAAAATAAATGCATATGATTCATGGGTAAATTTTTAAACTCAAACCCTAGCTCAAAATATGGCTAGAAATAGGTAGATTAGGTGACGAGGATCTCAAAAATGCGAAGAATGTTAAAAACGGGGCTAGAACGGACTTACCACCAAGCTTGGAAGCTTGAAAAACCCTAGCCATGGTGTCTTCTTGTTACATTCGGCCATAGGGAGAAGATGGACACTAATTTGGCTTGATTTTCCCTTTTTCATTCTTTTAATTACTAAATGACCAAAATGCCCTTAAAGGCTTTTCTTTCAAATTTGTCCTATTCATGCCCATTTTTGTCCAAACTAAAATATAATGGTCTAATTTCCATTTAAGGACCCCCACTTTAAAATCCCACTTCAATCAAGTACCTTTATGAACAAGAACACACATTTTTCACCTTTTACAATTTAGTCCTAAACACCAAATTGAACACCCAATCAATAAAATTTCTTAACAAAAATTTCACACAATCATTCTATCATATTATAAACTTTAAAACTTAATCGCAATAATATTTTCTACTTTGGATTCATGGTTTTCCAAAGCATTGTTCTGTTTAGGCCCTAATTCGGACTGTTACAAACGCCTTGTATCTTGTTTTGGCGATGAACACAGGTAAGGGGTGTTACATGGCATGTATAGGGTTGAATGTTATTTTGGTAACTTGGGATGTTTTGAAATTGTGCCAAGCTTTTATTGTGTTTTAATATCCTATGATGATAATTGGTACATGAAGATGTAAACATATGTTTTGGTTATTTGTGAATGTCTTGTAATTAGGTAACTTTTTGGTATATTGAAGTGTGAATGAAATGGTTGAATGGTAGGTATGTGATGTATGTTTGGGATATGAAACAATAACATTAAGGTTGAATTGTTTATATGTTTAATTGTGGTGCCAATAAGGGTACATTGGATAAGCTTTTGAATTGTATGATTATGTGTGATTTTGGCATGTTTTGGTCTTGTTTAAGTGTGTTATGAGTAAGTAAATTGGCTGGTAAATGGTAGGCTTGTGTCTCAAGTAAGCATATTTGGTAAACTTGATTTTTAAGGTACGTTTTGGGACACACGACCTGGGACACGAGCTGTCACACGGTCGTGTGTCGCACACGGTTTATTTACATAACCGTGTGTTGTTTGATTTTAAATTGCAAGTTTGTACAAACGGGTTGAGGGAGTTATACGGCCGTGTGACCCAACATTGAATGCACACACGGTTTGGCACACAGCCTGAGACACGACTATGTGGCCCTATTTCAAATATTTACATGGGTGGACACACGGGCTGGGACACTGTCGTGTGTC
Source organism: Gossypium stocksii (assembly GCA_020496765.1). Taxonomy (NCBI): domain Eukaryota; kingdom Viridiplantae; phylum Streptophyta; class Magnoliopsida; order Malvales; family Malvaceae; genus Gossypium; species Gossypium stocksii. The sequence continues at coordinate 43,288,765 of CM035623.1, forward strand.
TAGGCTTTGAACGTAAACACGATCTGGCTATGTCATACAGCCGTCTAAATTTTTGAATTGTTTTGAATTGATCCCGATTTGGTTCTAAATTGTTTTTAGGGCCTCAAAGGCTCAATTTAAGGCCCAATGTGTATTTTGCCTATGATTGCATTGAGTTATTGTTAATAGGTATTAAATAGTATTATTGTTTTATTTTAAAGTTATAGGTTTTGTTTTGTTTAGTAATGCTCCGTAACCTTAACTAGGCGACAGAGACGGGTTAGGGGCGTTACACGAAGTATTGAAGTACTTTTTAGTTATTGAGGTTTGTCGAAACCATTTTTTTTGAAAGGGTCAACTTTTTATTTTAAAAACGAAAGGGAGTCGCCACCCATTCTTTTTTATGAGGTGTGATCGGGTCACCTCGTAATTTGGTTATTTTACTAAATGATTTGATTTACTAAAACAATGGTTTTGGTCTACAAAATTCAAGAAAATGGGTTCGGGAGTTGGTTACGTACGAGGAAGGACTAGCACCCTCGTAACGCCAAAATTGGTACCTAATTGATTAATAAATGTCTTAGTGTCGAAAGTTGAGAATTTGAAAAGATTTTAAAATATGATCCTTTGTTAAAATGTTTCTTACTTGAATTTTTAAAAAAAAAAAATGGCATTTTTCACGTTAATCGAGAAAAAAGATTACATCCCGTAAGTTAGGACACAATGTCTTAAATCCTCGAAACGAGAATAAACACTAAAAATTTATTTATTTCAAAAGGTATTTGATTATCTCGTTTTAGAAAGAAATCATATTCCGTAAGTTAGAACACGATCTTTCTAATTTCGAAATAATGAGAATTAATCGCGGCTTAAAAATCTCTTTTTTGTGCATTTTGCAGAAACGAATAATATTTGAAGTATCGCGTATTTAATTTATTTGGGACATAATAGACACGAATAAATACATATAAAACGGTTTCTGACGTGATTGTAATAATAAAATGATGATGCATATAGATGAAGCGATGGTAACTAAAATAATGAGTATGTTGTATTAACTAATTAAAGCTAATATTAATTAATTAAATTAAAATAATGATAAAATAAAATAAAAATAAAACAATAAATAAGTAAATAAATAAAACACATATACATAATATTAATTTTAAGTATTCTAAAAGTAAAAGAATAATAAGTAAATAAATAAATTAGTAAAAACAACTATAAAATTTAAGTATATAAAAAATGATAAATAATGTGTATAAGATAAAAATAATAATAATAATACTAACTTAGGTAATTGAGAAATGAAGAATAATATGCAAATTAATGAATAAATAATAAAATGAATTAAACAAAGGACTATATTGAAATTAGAACAAAATTAGAGGCACAAATTGTAATAAATTTAATGATAAAATCAAAATAAGACTGAAATTGAATGCGCTTAAAGGAGGAGGGGTCATTGGGGAAATTATTCCCTATACCAAAACGGCGTCGTTCACTTAAGGACTAAAATGAAACACAAATAAAATTATGCGACAAAATTAAAGGGAAAGAAAAATAAAAAAGGACTAAATATAAGTGCGCTGTAATAGCGGAAGGGCTATATGTGCAAATAGCCCATTAATAAAAAACACACGGATCCCCTGGAGCTGGTCAGGTCTCGCGTGGGTTAGGTTCTAATCGGCGTCGTTTTGGGCATCTAAGGCTAGTCCCAAAAAGGCGTCGTTTTGGGGGCCTATATAAGTAAAAAAATCCCCAAAAAAATTATTTCACCACATTTTCAAAAAAAAAAAGAATTCAAAAACACTCTCCCCTCTCTCTCTCAACCTCCCAAGTCGGCATAACTCTAATGAGGCTCCGGCCATCATGGCAGCCGCCGGTCGCCGTTGACGGCACTGCCGTCCAAGGCAAAAAATAAAAAAGTCCCATTTTGGGGTTTATCGACTTCCCGAGCCTAAAGACATCATTATTCATCGAAAACGACGAACCTCGGCCACCCATGACGATGCAAATGCAAGAAAGGTGAGATTCGGCCTCTTTTGATTTTTTTTGTTTATTTTCTTTTGAAAAAACTCTAGTAAAAATAAGAGCAGAAAAATAAAAAAATTAAAAAAACTTTGTTCGACTTTGTTTCCAATTTGTTTTCGTATTTTTCTCTGTGGAATATTTTGTATTCTATATCTCGTAAAAAAAATACAACTCATTTGGGGTGGTTTTTATAGCCGAAATTCGTTACAATATTGTTTGATTTTTTTTATTTGTTTTGTTTGCTACTGTTCTTGTTGCTATCTGCTATTTATTCTCCTTTTGTCTTATATCTACAAGTATGGGGCGAAGATGTCAGACGGCACGCCTACAGTGTGGAGAGGCTGCGGTACGAGGAGGCTTAGGGTTTTTGTTATTACTGGAAATGTTTAAGTTGTGGGCTAGGGCTTGTAACTTTAGGCCTCTTTTTTTATTATTTATTTTGGGCTTGTAATTTGGGTTTAGTTTTCAGACTTTGGACTGTTAATATTTTGTTTTGATTTTAATTTGTATTTGGGTTGGTTGATTTGTGCTTTTAGTACCCCCGAGCTAAATTGGCCTACTACAAGTTGCTTGTCGTCCTCAAGGTTTGTTCTTGTGTCAATGTAAGTATGCACTTGATATTATTTCCAAGGCAGGATTATTGAGAGCCAAACCAACTGGCTCTCCGATTGAACAACACCATAGACTTGCATATGCTTCAGGAGAATTGATTGTAGATTCTAAGTCCTATTGATGATTGATGGGTTGCCTTATATATTTGGCTATTGCACGTCCAGATTTACCATACTTTATGCATGTTTTATCTCGATTTATGTAGTATCCTAAGCAAGAGCATTTAAATGCGGCAATTGAAGTAGTTTTCTATTTAAAAGGTGCTCCAGGTCGAGGTATCTTTCTACATTCAAATAGTGAGTTGCCTTTGCAAGCCTAGTGTGACTCAAATTGGGCCGCATGTCCCATCACTCAACGGTCTCTATTTGTCCGGCCTATGTTTCTTAGGTAAACACCTATCTCTTGGAAAAATAAGAAGCAATACACTGCCTCTTGTTCCACAAATGAAGTAGAGTATCGTTCTATGGCCTTTGTTACTTGTGAATTGAAATGGTTAAAAGCTCTGCTGCTCAATCTCGGGGTACATAACACTAAAGCTATTCCTTTGTTCTGTGATAGTTAGTCTGCCCTGCATATTGCTCATAATACTGTTAATCACAAACGTACAAAGCGTATTAAAGTGGATAGACATTTTATTTGGGATGCAATTCAGGAATGACTTATTTCTCCTTACTATGTCTCTACTACAAATCAACTAGCAAACATATTTACAAAGGCTTTGGGAAAGAAACAATTTGATTATTTTTTAGCAAGCTGGGCATCTACGATTTGCATGCTCTGACTTGAGGGGGTCTTACGAAAGATTTGTATGAAATATTTTAGGAAGTAGATAAGTATTAGATTTATATGCAATATTATGAGATAATCTATTTTAGGAAGTTGAGGGAGAATAGGAGTAATTTTTCTATTTATATATTCTCTTGCGTTCATAAATAACAATCACGACTTTATCCCACTATTGTCAACACCCTTTCTTTTACTATGCTAAGGTGCTAAGGAAATTAATAAATTTTTGTTATATAAATATGGAAATGATTATTTAATGATTATGTGTAAAGTTCTATGGCTTAAATATGTTGTAATAAGTAGTTGGGAAGTTGTACTAAAAATGTTTGATTATGAGATTTCATATTAACTAATATTCTATTATGGGAATTTGGTTTCCATAAAATGATTAAAAAAATTAATTTTTGATATTTTTAAAAATTTATGAAATTTATTATGGAAAAGTGTGTTAATATGTTACCATGGTAAATTTGGAGGGTCCATGTACTAAAAGTCAAAAAGTCAAATTATATTTTGTCATTTTTAATGTAAAAATGTGAAAATTAGTTTTTGTGGGTTAGATTAAAAAGTAAATAATCATTTATGTTAATAATTTCTTCTATTTTTATTATTAAAAATTGACGTGATTAATGGAATAAGCAGATACTTACACATAACATGCCACATGTATATATATCAAAGTACAAAAACAAGTTTTGAACCGTAGAAATTAATAAAATTTATAACATAATGTTCAATTTATTTTTTGATCTAATATATAATGATTAATTTATCTAAGTGAATAGAAAAAATTAAACACAACTCTTATTATAAAGATTTCTATAGCAGTTCTACCTCTGGTAATTAAATATGAAGTAATCAAGGGTATTTTTAAGATGGCAAACATCTCAGCTTTGATGGGGAAGCGGTCAACCTGAGTTTGGAACGAGATCATCGAAACATGAAAACGAAGATATATGGTCTTATCTATGAAAGAAATGAAACCAAGATCACATACAGAAGTATATCGAGTATTTGTATTATTTATGGGTATAAAATTCATAATTTTGTCTCTAATTTATGCTAATTACAATACGAATAGATCCTAGAACGAGCAAAGTCAAGGGACCCATCAAGTGCTCGTACCAAGGTTTGAGACTGATGTGAACATACTTAAATAGTTAAGACGAAGACATTTACAAACTTACCTATTAAACCAATTACTATAAAATATTCCACTTCAGTTAAATATTTACAAAATAAATTAGTCAGCAAAAATGAAAAAACATATTACCAGCTTTATCAGTTGAATTATATATAAATGTTAGATCACATGAATTGTTGTTAGAAATCTTGAACATCAAAATACATATTGTTACACGTAATATATAAATAAATATGGTAAAATATCAAGGGAAACGGACTCTTTTAACTTTTCCCTAATATCTCTCCAACTATATCCGTGCCATAAGTGGATTAAAGATTAGGACTCGGTAAAAAACACGAAACTATATATCGGTATATCCCTTACAAGATGTCAGTGTCTTACAAAAAAAACGTAGCAGTTGGGTTGTCTTGTTTGTCTTGATGCTTATACAGTTGGGCATGCACTAAAAAGTAGGTGTAACATTTAATCAGATTTTTTCTTTTTTTTTTTTTTTTTGGTTTGACAATCATTTCTTGCAAAGGTCTTGTTCTTCGTTAATACAATGGCAGATGATAAAGCTGATGGTAATCCAGCAGAAGAGGTACAAGTGCCAATTATTGAAGAGAACGAACGTAAACAGGCTGAAGTACCCCCGAAGAAAAACATCATTCCAGGGAAATTCTTTCAAGTGAAACGCATTTCAGGTTTATTATCCGTTGTTTCATTTGTTTTCTCACTTCCGGTTCTTTCCTCCGTTATCTGGTTGCTATACATGAAAAGCTATGACTGCGAATGGCTATTCAAGTTGCCTAGCTTGCAGATTGGGATCAGCATTGGCTTGATCTGTGTTTTCTTCATCTGCAATGCAGCTCTCTTCTTGAGAGCTCGAATGCAGATGGTGGGAATCGTTGTGGTTATGGTGCCGTTGACCGTGATGTTCACCATCGGTCTTGCATTCCTTGGCGCTAACAGCATGGAAAACAGAAGGATTCCAGCTACACCATTGTGGTTCGAGATGAAAATTCATGACAACGAGCTTTGGAGCAACATCAAAGAATGCATCTACGACACTGGCGTCTGCCGTGATTTAGCCTTGACATCAGCGAAACTCAAATCATATGATTTCAGCATGAAGAAATTATCGTCGGTGGAGGTATGTATTATCATTTTACATATCACAAACAATAATAATTCTAAATCTTTTGTTTTGGTGATACATACTAATTATGTTCCATTGTAAAGTCTGGATGTTGCAGACCACCTGCAGACTGCCCGTTGCAGTATGTAAACGCCACCTTCTGGGAAAAGAATGATCAAATGCAAACTGATTCTGATACTTACAATCCCGACTGTGATTTATGGAAGAACGATAGAGACGCATTATGCTACGATTGCCTAACCTGTCGACAAGGTTATATGAAAGCATTGCGAAGCAAATGGTTGAAACTTGGGGTATTTCTGGTTTGCATGGCTCTGCTACTAATCAGTTCTCATTTGTCCCTATTTCTGGTAACAATGTGGGAGCTCCATATATCTTAGATCAAAGCTGAGAGGCTGATTCGTTTTCATTTTTTAGTAACTTTTTTTCCCTTTCATCGTTAGGATTTTATGTGGTTAAATTTCGTTTTAATTCCTAGCTGCTTAGATCAAAATAATATTAATGTAGTGGTCATCGTTTCCTTGTACAAAGCTACCGGTTTTTTTTTTTTTTTTCTTAATTATACTTTGCGTAACGAACTTCTGAAATCAAGCTGAGAGCTGATTTTTAAAAGAATTAAACTTTTTTTTTTCAATGTTAGAAGAATTAACTTCAGCAAAGATTAGTTAGTAGTATAAATTGTTTTTTTTTTCATTGGGATAAAAAATCAATAAAAAACCTTGGGGCTATGTAACCAAAGAGAATAAAATCTAAATAATTTGTGTAACTGAATTAGTTTGTCTAACTGGTTGTTGATAAAATTAATTCATTCCCGAGCAATTTTTTTTGCAAATTTTGTTTATGAGTTACTTCGGTTTGAAAGCATTTAATTATCATAATTATAATTATTATATATACAATTAATTCTCTCTATAACAACCACACTTTATAACAATATTTCATTATAACAATAAAATTAGTTGCAAAACCAATTTTTTATTTTTTATTTTTGTCATCTATAACAACAATTAGCATAAAGTATGATGCAGACTTTCTACAAATTAGCTCTTTATAGCATTTTTTTCTTTCAAATTTTAATAAAATTAGTTCAATTACTAATTAAATTAAAAATAATAAATTTAGTTGAGATATTATTTCAATAAAATATTTAAATTTTATATTAAAAATACATTAATCATATTTTATTAAATAAAAATAATATTGAACAAATGAAATTACATTTGTAAATTTTATTGAACATCCTATCAAAATCTCACTAGTTAATAATATTATAGTTTTTAATTTAAAAATTTTAAAATTCCAAATATGATTTAAATTCTAAATATTGTTATAGTTGTCTCAAATATTGTTACATACGTATAAAAATCACCTCTTTATAACATCTAAATTTTTTATAGATAAATGTAGTTATAGAGAGATGGATCCATTTCAGAAAATTTTAAAATTTTGTTACACCATCTCTGACATATTTTCCCAATTATTTTCTAACAATTATAATTAGTCATGCTATGTCTAATTGCATAAATTGATGGTCAAATGTTTCTTCCCTCTTTTTGCGTATTGATTAAAATGATAGAATGTGTCATTCTCAATTCTTATGTATGTTGTGAATATATATGTGAATGGATATTGATATATAATTGTTTATTATATATCTTTTTCTAATGTTGTTGTTCTTAGAATTAGATTGGTTGTAATTAGGTTACTTTTTTTTTTTTTTTTGTATATAATTATACCATTTATTGAACTTTTTTAGTTAGTATTTTTCAGAAAACCTTATGAACTAGAAACTGACTAGAAAATCAAAGTGGAGACCTCGAACCATGAAGAATGAAAATCGACACACCTCTCCAGGGATCAAATGCAAATTTTGCCAGGTATGTTTTTATCTTTTTTATATTTTTTAAAGTTGTTTGATTTTGGATTTAAACTTGAAAACCATATGTTTTGGAGAAAACATAAGTTAAGGTTTCAAATTTTGGTTATACAATTTTGGGAAATCCAAAATATCAAAAACCATTTGACCAACACCCAATCGTTTGTCATGAATATTTAGTTTATGATGAAAATGATTTTTTGACGAAGATTGGGAGAGTTTGTGTTGAAAAAAAATTGGTTTGAAAATTGTTTTTTTAATAGTGAAAAATTAAAATTTTGAAAATTAACTCGATTTGTAATATTTATTGTAATAAACCCTAATTGAACTTGTGTTTTGGACTTAGCGGACGTTCGTTGTTCTCGACTTTCAATTAAATGGTCTTCTCTGCTATTCTCGTACCACAAACTACTTTGAATGTAGGCTCAAATAAATTGAATTGAAACACAGAACTAGAAAAAGTTTTATCTCTTTTATTTAGGGTGAAAATGAAAATTCTCTCTTCTTTAATAGAAACTAGTAGAATTGTTATTCTGAAAAAATATATTTAATAGTTCAGAATAAAGTCTCTCTACTTTTCGACAAAGTAACAATCTCTCAAATATTTGTTTTATACCTTATCGGTGTCATCTATTTACAAGAAAAGAAGTTAGAAACCTTGTTGAGTTGTAGTGGTTTATTTCAAATACAAAAAGCACTTCCTACTTAGAGTAGGAGTGTGGTGGATGGCATACCTTAGTATTCCTACTAGGATTGCCGCCCCATTCATGTTATATGAGGGGTTTTGGGTCTTTCTTACATTAGGTCTAATTATAAGTACTTGTTGGGCCTTTTGACCTAGTACTCTATATTATGATCCAACCCGAATCAGTTATTCTATTTCTCAAAATAGACTTTAATATTCTATATTAAACAATTTTTTCATCCCTATTTTATCCCTAGTAAAATTTTAACTATTTTACCCCCGATAAAGTTTTGACGATTTTATCCCTGGTAAAATTTAGGGAAAATATATTTAATATTTCACAACTCAACATCTTCACTGTGACCAAATGATTTATTTTCATTTTTATGCTTCAAAATATCTCAAAAACATAAACTCATTCTTTCGATCATTTTTAACTAATCCATATAAAATTGCAAATGAATCATTTTCATTTCCATTTCCATTTCGGAAACCTATATCCATTTCCAAATTATTTCATTATTTCATTTCGAAAAAACCATAATCATTCTTGAATGTTTCTCGTGTCTCTTTTTCTATTCATTTGACCACTGCCAGATGTGGGAACGTTTGGATTGGAAATACAACAACAAAAACATATAAAATTAAGTAGTGATGTTTGCAAGTATACAAGTCAAATTGTAATATAGAAGAATGTTACAATGAAACACTCTGGGAAGTATTCCAAGGATCGTACCCAAGGGAGGTTAAATTAAACTGAAATTAATTATCTATACAAAATAAGTCTAAATAGTACCGATTTAAAATTATACTACAAAATATCAAATTAACACTAATTAATCTAATTAACCTAAAAATTATTTAAACTAAAAATCAACCAATTTAACATTCGAAAATAATCTAGTAAAACAAGCAGGAGCTTAACTCACTTCAATTATGCTAATTAACTTTAGAACTTGTGTTTTATCAAGTTAACTAGTTATTACCTCTCGGCCTCTAGCTAATTAACTAATCGACCAATACACACTTACCTCTTGGCCTCACTTTCTTGACCGTGATAAATTATAAGTCACTCTGTAAATTTATCTCTCAATCTCGTTTATCCTAAATTACTTCCTAGGGGCATCACTTCCTAAGGTTTAATCACACATAATTTAAACTCACTAACCCAGATTTCAACCCTCATTCATTCATTAATTATTCACACAATCATTAGTTAAACTCTTTAAGGAAATTAGCTACTCATGGATCTAAATACAGTAATTTCTAAACTCATATTTAACATGCAAAACAACAAATTAAATAAAAGTAAGGAGTATAGAAATAAATCTGCTTTTGATATCGATTAAAGCTCAGAAGCAAAATATCCCTTAACAATCATGAAGATTACCTCGATTGCAATTGGAATCAACACCAAAATAATGAAAAACTAATATATTGAAATCTTGGATCGAAATCGAATTCAAGTTAAAATAGTAACAAAAGTATAAAAAGGACTAAACTAAAAAGAAAACAAAACAAAACTAAAACCCTAAAATACTAAAATGGCTCACTTAGCCAAGCCTCCTCAAATGAGACTTAACATGCCTATTTATAGAGTTTATGCTCAGGCCTAATTAGAGTTGCTAAAGAGCCCAAAATTCTAATTACGATACATTGTGAGGATAAAAATAACCTTAATTAAGAATTCTTGTTCGTCACTCGATGTCGCGACACCTGTCCATTTCCTGGGTATTTTGGCTTCAAAGTTCAGTGTTGCAACACTACTTTTTAGTGTCATGATGTTGCAGTCGTCTCTCATCTTCTAAGCATGAAAAATAGTATCTTACACACTATATAGAGTCGTTAAGTCATCCCTATGTCCATAGTGGACCATTAGGTCATAACATAAATTAAACTTGTGTAAAGACACTCATTTTACATAAATTAAACACCAAGTAATAAAAACTAAAAATGAAATAAAAAACATATAAAAATGATATAAAATAAGCTCGTTAAGTACCGGAAAGATCTTAATTTGCCACAACGAATTGGAGCAGATCAAACTCCCCCACACTTAAGTCATTGCTTGTCCTCAAGCAACAAGATAAAAGGAAACAAAATAAAAATCACACACAATAAAATAAAACCAACTGGTGCTTAAGCATGTCATATACAAGGACTAGATCAGAGCTATATACATAGAACAATGTAAATGAATATGTAACTCTAACAGGGTATACAACTAACTCTAGACCTTCAATATCACACACATTAGTTCATACAATTACAAAATAAACAAATTCAAGAGTGGTAAATACATTGATCCATCGGAATAGGTACACAAAATATACATTTATGCTCAAAGAATGTAAGTAATTAGAAATGTAAAAATTCAGTCAATTTTCATCCATAAATCCTATCAGTTAAGTCACATAGGTCTTTTCGGTTTGTAACATTCTACGACCTAGGTTTTTTTGGAATCAAGGAATAGGCACACAAAATAGTTAAAGTACAAAAATAGTTGGCACATTATATTGACCCTAATACTTTCCCGATTAGACCCTTTAGCTCACCACCTTATATCCCCTTCTCTCACCTACCTTTTATCTCTAATTCCTAAGTTATAGTAAAGTATTAGTGAATACAATTCTCCTAACGAGACTAATGTGCAAAAAATGAGGAATTTTTGTTCTTTCTTTTCTTTTTCACTCACTTTTTTTTTCTATATATCAAGAAATTCTTGCTCAGCTATTTTAGCAATTTCCAAAATTTCCTTTTGATTAATTTTCATAACTTTTCTATTTAAGCTCAAGTAATACTCTTATACCCACCATATTATACTATCCCTTAGGTTCACTCTTATTTTTCTTTTACTTGGAAACCATCGTGTCGTATTTACCTAACCTTCAATATCAATGGCCTGACGTTTAAGTTCGTGCAAGGACCAAGAAAATTAGATCAAGAGATTACCTTTTAAGGCTTATGGCTTCTATTGTGGTTCATTAAGAAATAGGTATTTAGGCTCAAAAATTAAGATACAAGGGATTTTACATTAAGGTCAGCTTTTTGGCTAAAAAATGTCTACCAAAAAAATGCTTTAGGTTATCCCTAAGTGTCTCAATTCATGAATTATAATTAACTAAATATTAACAGACTAACAACTTGTTATTGAAATAGACATATATGCTTTCCATGTACCTAATATTCCTTTGGTGCACCTAATAAACTATCACATATTCAAATTGTAATAAAATGAACTAAATAATGTAACATTGAACAATTTAAAATCAATTGTTATTGAATTAAATTTACAATTCAAACAAAAATTCCTATTTATATGCTCATAACCAATCACTTGTATTGCTACAAGCTCGCACACAAGCAAACACACACAAAAGTGTAAACAAAAAATAATAGAAATAAATGAAAAACAACTAATAAAAACATAAAATTTTGAAAAATTTCTATGTTACCCCCCATACTTTATTTGGCTCATCATCCCTGATGTGTATCTCAAAGATAGGAAAAGAGACTATTAGATTTTAATGTTAAAGGTCCTCAGATGTGGTCGGGTGGTCCTCTTCATGTCGGTTTAACCCTAAGATGTAGTGCCGCATATCGTACAGGGTTCCTACACAGAAATTAACTAAAAGAAAATTAATAGAAAAATAACTAAATAATTCCTAACAGAATAAAATCATCCCAAAGTAAAAATTATAAGTCCCAAAAATAAAATTAAAAGTACGAAAGTTTTAATTTAAAATTAAGATCCGACCGATTCTCCTCGGTCATCAGGTCCTTCCCTCGACTCGTGTCTAGAGTGGTGGCTCGCACACCCATAGACCCAGTTAGGCTTGTGCAGCTCAGGGTGTGAATCTTAACTCCTTTGACAAATGGCTACTCTGATCAGAATATCTCATCAAAATCCTCGTCGAGGACCGACTCTTCTTTTTCGTCCTCGTCATCTCCTTCTTCCTCCTCCTCCCATTCCTCACCACCTTGTTGTATGGGTGGGTATCAGTTGAATGGTGGCTTAAAGATGGGAATCTCAAATTTTTAGGCGTAGTCCATGCCTAACGGTGTCATTCACTGCATCCACCTAATGACCAACTCCATATCAATCATATCGTTAGACCCTTGGCTCTCTTTGCCCTTTTTCTTCATCTTCCGCTTGAGGAATTGTGGAACATCCATCTTTTTCTCCTGTTACTTATTCCAATCTTGGAGTGCTTGTAGTTGAGCTCAATGTAATAGGTGTAGATAGAGTTCCCAATGATACTCTTAGTTGGCTTAACGAACTGTTGGTTGTGGACATTGGAACCTTGGCCTCCTTGCATAAGGCAGTCACTAGATTCAGAAAAAGTTTCTGACCTTCTTGCCACTGATGCAAATGAACATTGCCTTATAAATCCACTTGTTAATGCATGCCTGTCCACGCTGCAAAATACAGTAAAGCAAAACATCTCAAAAATCGTTAACGTTAGACACGCTAAGGGCCAATAAAATTCGTATGCAAATAAATTGCATTCACATTTTGGCAACCAAAAACATTATTTCTTGATTGGATGTCAAAGGGATGTTAATGCTTGGCTGGTGTTTCCAAATGCCTTTCCCCCCAGTTAAATACGTACAAATCTTGTCCATATCAATGTCTCTAAAATAATCAATATATGGTGCATCTAACAGATTAGAGACATAGTATGGTGCATTATAAATATTACAAATTTCTCGAGGGGTGATTGGACCTCCTCGCCTCGGACGATCATGTAAGTGTGCACGTCATGCTGGGATTTATTTTTTTCCTATTCTTTTAATAAGGAACAAAATACATACATCACCAAGTTGATCTCCAACTCTTTAGATGTTAAACAAAAGTCGATCCATTGGTTGGCTCGAATTAAATCCCAAATTTTATCGTTCAAATTGAACGATGAGTTGAAACTGCGTTTCTGGGTAAATGTTTTACCTTAGAGTTCTAAGAAGTATCTTTCAATTTCTTGACTCTGGAATCGAGTAGAATCAAATTCTCCCAAATTTGCCGGTTGTGCGATTTTACAAAATTTTCTCGCTACCATGGATAATACAATATATATAAAACTAATCCAAAAATTTATAAAATGATGAAATAAAAATAAATAAATACAGGTGAGAATTTTTATCACCAAAAATTATTAATGAATTTGGTTGTCAAAGAGGAGAGCAGGGGCGGGGGTGGTAGTTATGTGAAGAAGAGCATCACGTAACAGTGAATGGCGAAAATTCAAAGCAACGGAGAATGGAGAAAGGTACGGCTACCTTTGAGAGTGCTTAAAAGGTGTTTAGAGAGTGATTAGGGATACAAATTAGGTTTTAAAAACTTCTTAGTATGGTAAATTTCTAATCTAGAATTGCAAACCCGATGTCGGTGTCGCAAGTCCGTACTTTGAATGCTCCAAGTTTTTGAATTCAAAGTTTTGTGTCACGACATTAAGGCACGATGTTCTTCAACCCACATTAAATTTAACATTCTCAATTTCTCGTTTTCATCAATAATTTTTTAAGATAATTCACAAACAATCATGCATTAGAAATTTACCAAGAGGATACTAAAGATTCAATCAGTCCAAGTCTAAAATTTTAAAGCACAAAAACCATAGGTGTCTCCCCTTATCAAAATAATCACCTTAAATTCAAAATCAACAAGAATTTACATCCTCACTAAATATAAATTTATCAACAAGGAATATAAATTTATCCATTTTTACAAGTACATCCTTAATAATACCCCTAAGATATCTAATTGATTTATCTGCTAATTGAATACTTATTCTAGTGGGTTTGGGTTCCCCAAGACCACATTGTTTGAAGATCTTATAAGACATGACATTTATACTAACCTTAAATTAGCCAAAGCATTTTCAACATTCAAACTACCAATGAGACAAAGAATAGTAAAACTCCCTAAATCTTTAAGTTTGTTGGGTAGTTTGTTTTGGAGAATGGCCGAGCAAACTGCATTGAGCTCTACAATCGATGAGTCATCTAACTTCCTCTTGTTTATTAACAACTCCTTGAAAATTTTTACATACTTTGGTATCTGTGAAAGTGCTTCAACAAATGGTAAGTTAATGTGCAATTTTTTAAAAGTTGAAGAAATTTACCATATTGTTCATTTTGCAGTCTCTCTTCAATGCTGTTGGATATGGAATTTGAGGTTTGTATTATTTAACCATCGGCTTTTGCTCTTTCTTTCTTTCCTTAACCTCATCATTTTTCTCAATAGCTTCTAGTTTCGATTTCTATCTAGGTTCGACTAATCCTTCTACACTTCGAATAGTGATTGCATGAAGTTGCTCCCTTGGGTTAGTTTCCATATGGCTAGGTAGGCTACTTCGTGATCTTTCTGAAACTAGTTTTGCAAGTTGTCCAATTTGATTTTCAATCCCTTGAACTGATGCTTGCTAATTTTTCAAAGCTATCTCAGTGTTTTGAAATCGAGTTTTTAACATTAAAATAAATTTTTCCAACATCTCTTCAAGGTTTGATTTCTTCTTTTATTGATAAGGTTGCTGAAAACCAGGAGGAGGTTGTGACCTTTGATTTCCTAGACCATTCCAACAAAAATTTGGATGGTTCCTCCAACCTGCATTATAATTATTGCTATAAGGGTTATTTTGAGGTCTAGAATTATTACCCATAAAGTTGACTTGCGCATTCTCTGTGCTAGAATCGAAGGGTAAACATTCTACGTGCTTCCACTTGGCTTGACAACATAACAACCACATCTAGATTAAAAACACTAGATGCTTTCATCGGTTTTGTTCTCATGACTTGCCACTGATAGATATTCAGTGCCATCTCCTCAATAAACTCATAAGCTTCCTCGGGTGTTTTATTATTCAATGTTCCACCAGCTGCTGCATCAATTAACTACTTAGTCGAGGGAATCAAAATATTGTAGAAGGTTTGAACTTGCTACCAAAAAGGAAACCCATGATGATGGCACCTTCTCAATAGATCTTTACATCTTTCCCATGCATCATATAATGCCTCTCTGTCAATTTGAGCAAAAGAAGATATGTCATTCCTCAACTTAGCTATTTTAGCAGTTGAGAAGAACTTCAATAGAAATTTTTTAGCCATTTGCGCCCAAATAGTGATAGAACCCCGTGGAAGTGAATTCAACCACTATTTTGCCTTACTCCTCAAAGAGAATGGAAATAACCGTAAGCGTATAACATCATTAGAAAATCCATTGATCTTGAATGTGTCACAAATCTCTAGAAAGTTAGCCAAGTGAGTATTCAGATCTTTATCTTGCAAACCATCAAACTGTACATACTACTGTAACATCTGAATTATGTTCGGCTTCAGCTCAAAATTGTTTACAGTAATGGCAGGTCTCACAATAATCGATTCAATCCCAATTAGAGTGGGCTTAGCATAATCATACATAGTCCGAGGGGCAGGACCTGCAGGAGGTATCTGATTATTTTGATTGTCACCCATCTCTACAGTAATATCATTTTCTTCTTTATTGTCTACTATACTCTATTGATTTTGCCTTGCTTCTCCAACCTCTCTATGATTCCTGTGACCAGCCTTTTCAATTCACTATCAAAAAGTAATGGATCCAACGAGTTTCCTCAAGTCATAAGCCAAAAGAGCCTACCAGAAGTAAACAAATAAAAAAATAGAATATAAAAATTAAATTAAAAAATATTAAAATTAAAATAAAAATGGCTAAATTAATAGAAATAAAGTTGTCCTAATATTTTAGTCCCCGACAACGGCGCTAAAAACTTGATGCAATCGTAACCAACTAAAAAATACGACAAAGGCAACTACACCTATCGATAAATAGTATAGCTACGGTGAGCAAGATATTATTCACATGAAGACTAAAACTACTAGTAATTATTGTTTTTCTATTACTTAACCGACAAATTGGAATGATTGATTAAAACTAAAATTAGCTCAATTAAATAACTAAGAATACCGCAAAGAACAAATCAGGAAAATAATCGATTAACAACCAAGGAGCGAAACAATACCTAGGAAAGAATCCACCTAGACTACATCTGTCATTATCAATCTAATTTAAAAAATTTATTCACTTAATATCTTGATATGTAGAAATCCCTAAATTATTCTAATATCTCTCTTCAAGACTAAGAGCAATTGACTCTAGGTTGATTAATTGAAATTTCTTTCTAATTAAAACTCATATTATCGCATTAAATCTACCTATGGGTTCCCTTATTAGATTCGACTCTAATCCAATATATTTATGTCACCTTATTTCTAGGATTGCATGCAACTCCACTCAATTATTCTAAATCTACTATTAAATAGGGTCTATTCCTCCTCTGAATTAAGCACATCATGTAACACCCCCAACCCGTATCTATTTCGAGAACAAGGTTACGAGGCATTACAAGAGTTTACAAAATATTTCTTGATAAATCGAGTCAAGTACTATTCATATTCTGAAATTTGTTGTAACGTCCCTTATATAGGCTCTCGAGGCCCAAAACATGCATTAGGATCGATTCGGGACTAAATCTGGATCTCAGGAAATTTTCACAAAATCTGAAAATTTTTCTCATGTTTAAGAGTCACACACCCGTATAGTCAAGCTGTGTGGGTTCACATGCCCGTGTCCCTTACCCGTGTAACTCTCTAACTTGTAACTCTCTAACTTGTAACTCATGAACAAATTGATCTCACACGGCCAAAGCACATGCCCGTGTCACTAGGCCATGTGGTTGATTCAAATTTCGAATTTAGGTGCAAGATTCACATGGCCGTATCAGACGCTCGTACTTCCAGGCCATGTACCTAACACTGGCAAGGCACACGCCCGTGTGCTCAATTTTAGGCCATTCTATTTCTCAATTTTTGGATGCAGGGGGCACACAACCGGGCTACACGCCCATGTTTCAGACCTTGTGTCATGCACAGCCTAGACACAAGCCCGTGTGTCTACTCGTGTGGACAAAATAAAGCTATTTTCCAAGCCCTATTTCTCACCTAATTCCATCCAAAACCTACACAAAACATTTATGTAGTAGGCCCAATCTCCCTAGGCCCATACATAAACCAAAATAAAAATTTTTTAAAGTCCACAGTCCATAAATACAAAAGCCCAAACATTAAAACCTAAAACAAACCCGAATATTAAACTAAACACAAGGCCCAATTAAAATGGCCCATCATAGAATAAACCTAAATGGCCTAAATGGCCCAGATGCCGATTTCAGAATCTGAAACCCTAGCCTTCACCCTTGCGCCACTGCCCACACGCCCTCCTCCTCCGTACACAACCACTGCTAGTTGGCCTTGTATCTGTAACAAACTACAATAGCACAGAAGCAGCAAAAAGGGCATTTTGTATTTGTTTTTCTGTAACAAACTAATAATAAAAAATATGACTTATTTATTTTTCTTTTCCTTCAGCTATAAAAGAAAAGGCCAAGGGCATGTAAAGTTCTCTTACAAATACTAAAAAAATACACATGACTCAAAAAATTGACGAAAGATGTTTTTATTTTTCTATTCATTCTGCCATTCTCTGTTTTGATTTTATTGTTTTTATTCTTTTTTTTAAATAAAATAATAATACAAAAGCATGAAAAGAGGAGGAAAGGAAAGATACCTGAGGTCCTAGTCGTCCGGCGTTAGAATCAAGCCTAATGGGATCGAAGACCCTTGTTTCTTTCCTTTCGTTTTTGAGCCAAGAAGGCTAAGCCTTCAAATCTTTTTCGAAAAGGGGCCAAACACCCACTCTTGCAAAGCCCAGGCCACCGTCCATGGCCAAGGCAAGTTAGATCTCCGACAGAATCGGCGCTGGCCAAATAGGGGAAGGGTTTTAAAAAAAAGGAGAAGAGAGGAAAACTCTTTTTTTTTTTTTTTTTGGAAATAACAACAATAAAAATGAATTTTAATAAAAAATTTTGGGTTTTAAGTAACCAGTCAAAACGGCAGCATCTTGCTTCAGAATCCCCAGACCAAACGGCGTCGTTTCGATGCGGTACGGGCCAACCCGACCGGCCTGATTAAGGTCCGCGCTCTTTAAACCGGATGGTCTATTTACGTGTTAGCCCCTTTCATGTTTTCTATTTGTTTTAATTTCATTTTTTCTTTTTTTAATTTTCCCTTTTAATTTTATTTATGTCTCATTTAAGTCCCCTTTAAAATGCCGCGTTTTGGGAGCAGGGATTAATTTCCCAATTGGTCCCCACGCTTTTACGCACATTATATTTTGGTCCTTTCCCTGAACGCTGCGCATAGGATCTAGGGATATTTCCCAGTTCAGTCCTTCGTTTTTCGCGTGTGTCATAATTTGGTCCCTATGCGCATATTTCATTTTTTTTACCCTTAATTTTATTTTTCTTCTAATTTAGTCCCCAGTTTGTTGGGTTTTATTTTTTTATATATTTGTTATTTATTTATTTTAATATTTTATATATTATTTATCAAATCATTTTGTTTTTTTATTTATTATTTACATTAGGTTATTATATTATATATTATTTATTGTATCCATTATTATTCGCATATTATTTAGTTTTTAACCCTTTTTTAAGATAGTTTCAAAGTTATTGTTTTTAAAAAAAATGTTTTATTATCTATTTAAATTTTTTATCATATTATTTATTTTAACTATTTTATTATTATTTATTTTAAGTTTTTATTTATATTGTTTGTAGCAAACTTATAGATGACTCAGTTTAAATTTCCTATCATATATATATAATTTAGTTTAAACTTTTATTTGTTATTATAATTTGTTTTATAAATTTATTATTTTAAATTGCTTTACATGTCATTTCACTTTAAATCGTTTTATATATTAATCATTTTAAGTTCTTTTATATTAGTACCTTATAGTATTTATTTTAAATCTGTTTTATATATTATTTATTGAAAATTTTTGAAACAACCTTTTATTTGTTTTTTATCATTTGTTTTAAACTTTTTGTTTTTTTTTTTTTTTTTACCTTTTATTGCTTATTCTAAACATGTTCATATGTTTTTTTTATGTATATCATTTTGTTTCATTTTCTTCAATAATTGATTTTGAAATTGTACGTTTTATAATTATTGCTATTATGTGAATTGTAATTCTTAATTTGTACTTACTAGTTATCTGTGATTCATTAGTGCAACATTTTGTGTATAATTATTACTTTGTGTTGTATATCGTCATTCCATCGCATTCTATTCACTTAAAAGATTGTGTTTTAATATTGTTTGAGTTTTGAAATCATTGTATTCAAAGGTTTTTTCAATAGGGCAATACTAGGTATTTGATATCTTCGAGAAGATTGTGCACTAACTTACTGGGTTCCAATTTTCCTTGTTGAATCTAGGCAACCGAGTACATTTTTCCAATCAAAATATATAGGTTTCAAATAAAAATTTATTCTTGGGAATTCAAGGTGTTGTGTCCTAACTCACTGGATATGACATTTCGTATCTTGAGATAAGAATTTCTAAAAAATAAAGGCAATATTCTATGTTTGGAATTTTGAGAAATTGTGCCCTAACTTACTAGGTTTCGATTTCTCATTTAACCCAGATAATTGAATATCCTTTTTAAACTTAAGTGCAAGAGTTTTAAAAATCAAAAGACAAGCTTAGTTTCGAGAGTTTGAAATGTCATATCCTAACTCACTAGGTGTAATATTTTATTCTTTCGAGATAAGAGGGTCTTAGCATTCAAATTGATTTATTCAAGTGCTCTTTTAAATAGAGGATCGTATTCTAGAATCTTTTCAAATTTTTGACATTGGGACATTAGTTAATCGATCTGATACCAATTTTGGGCGTTATGAGTGCACTAACCCTTCCTCGTACGTAACCGACTCCCGAACCCATTTTCTTGAAATTCGTAGACCAAAGTTAATATTTAATAAAACAAAACATTTTATAAGGTGATCCGATCATACCTAAACAAAAAGGATTGGTGGCGACTCCATATTTTGTTTCAAAGTCGATCCCCGTTTTTTCAAAATTTAGAATGGTTGCGACAATTTACAATACCAACCAACCAATTTCATCATTCAATGTCATATTTTCACATGAACACTTAGTATAATTCTTACCACTTTAATCTTGCATGCTTAGTCTCAACAATTCAATCTATATCAAGCATACATGTAAACTATAATTTGCTTTATATCATACCAAAAAATTAAGTTAACACTAGCCATACCAATGGCTAGGTTTACATTCATCCATTTCAATACACTTTTTAACCTTATTAGCCTGTACATGTCATTATACCAAAATAAGATCCATATTTATACCAAAATGAGTTGGTGGATAGTGTGATGTTACTCTGACCGTCTCCAACCTCTACGAGCTTCCAAGTACTATAAAACAGGAAAAATACAACAGAGTAAGCACTTAGTGCTTAGTAAGTTCATGTAACAAAAGTATAACTTACCACATGTTTCCATTTAATTAAATCAAACACATATGCATCCAAGCATTAGAATATTACCCTACCATACACAACCTCAACACTTAAGTTAGTCAAGATAATTTCATTCAATACCAATTCGTAGATGAGCTCATAATTTCATGATTTCCATATGCTTGCCACTTCCGTGTCACTTATCCCTTTCATGACAACGTCATTCATGTTCCATTAACCATTTCCAAGTTTATCCCATTGAATTTATAGGAATTTCGATGGATACTCGGTAGTACACTTAGAGTGTACAATTTCATAATCCGTCAATTCACATCCCCCTTATTAGAGAGCACACTCCCCAGCCTCATTTCATACAGCAGGATTACCAGTCTAGGCTAAATCCTCTGTAACATTTGCTCAGAGTATTGTCAGGATGACTAGTTTAGGCTAAATCCTTTCAATGGCAAACACTTTATAGAGCTTAGTCTGGATTACCCGTCCGGGCTAAATCCAATCTATAACATATTCATCAGGAGGGTTTATATTAGGATTACCCATCCGGGCTAAATCCTTTCTGCAACACATACAGTATCCCTTTTTCATTGATCCATCAAATTCCTTAATTCAACCAGGATTTTTCTCTTTTTCTCAAGTAATATCAAACATTTTATCATATTCATACATTGAACATTCAATTGGCCTTCACATCATATCACATGCATTTCAAGTATTTCAAGATTCAGTAGTAAGTTACACGAACTTACCTCGATATTTGTTCGTTGATAAAGTCTACTAATCCGAGACTTTTTCCTTACCTCGTTCTAACCTCGTATTTAAGTTAATTGAATCTATATAAATAAATTTTAATCATCAATTTCATATTAAATTGAGTTCAGTTTACTCCTTAGGCAAAATTACTATTTTGCCCCTAAACTTTTCATAAATTCTAATTTCGTCCTTAGGCTCAGAAAATGAAATTCATGCAATTTAATCCCCTTTCCAAGCCTAGTCAAATTTCATATGTATCTATAACAATCCATAGATTTCACAAAAATTAGAATTTTTCTTTAAATTTCACAAGTTTACAATTTAATCCCTATTTCACAATTTCATCCAAATTCACTTTGTAAAAGTTATTTATTTACTAACAAACTTTCATTTTCTTCCATAAATTTTCAATTTCCAGCATTTTCATCCTTGGCATAATTTTCATACCTTGATAACTTTTCAATTTTATCCTCAAAATAGAGAGAACAAGTTATCCCGATCTCAAAAATATAAAATTTACTAAAAATGGGATATGAAAACTTACCCAATTAAGCTTGATTAGTTTTCTCCCTCTCTCTTAGGGTTTCCATCAAATTTGGGGAAGAAAATGATAATAAATGATGATATTCCAATTCAATCCCTTATCATCCTTTAATTTTTTCTTAATTCCAATTTAGTCCTTTTCTTTATGATTCACCCTAGATATTTTCCCATCTTTTCATTGATGGTCTAATTACAATATAAGGACCTCTAATTTTGAATTTCATAGCTATTTGATCCTTCTAGCTTCTAGAAGTAAATTTCTACATTTTATGCAATTAGGCCCTTTCTCTAATTAAACATTTAATTGAAAAAATTTTCCTATTGAAGTTGTTATACGACTTTCCTATCATATCATAAATCATGCAATAATATTAAAATAATTTTTCTCTTTGACTCAGATTTGTGATTACGAAACAACTATTCTGATATCACTAAATTTAAGCCATTACACATCAAACATGAATTAATAATCCAGAAATATTAAATCAAGAATTAAGCACACATAACTAAGAACAAGATTCAAGTATTTGTTGCATAAAATAGAAATCAAAAGACAAATTCACCATAGGGTTCATCTCCCTTGTGTATTTAGAAAATTAGTTCATAATCACAAATAAAAAATAAAGAAATAAAGAAACTCATAATAAACTTCAAAGAAATCAAAAGGAGATCTTCAGTCTTGATGGAAATCTGCTTCAAATTTGGCTTCAATGGTGTTTTCTGAGTTGTTGTCTTTAATATTCTCCCACGGCTCCCTCTTCTCTTCTTATATTTGGTGTATATAGGTCTTAGAATGCCCAAAAAACCTAAAAATTACATTTTTTTTTTTTGCATATTTGGAGTGTGAATCATGAAATCCACATATTTTGGCACATAGCCGTGTGACAGCCAGTATGTCTCACACGGCCATGTGACCATCCCATGTGGCTCCTGAAATATGCTTCAATTGTTTGATTTTCACTCCGTTTTCACTCATTTTGCTACCAAATACTTTTCTAAGTATAGAAACATGAATTTAAAGGATTAGGAGCATACAATGGACCATTTTGCATCGATTAATCATTCAAAAATGCATTAAGAATGAGATTAAAACATGTTACTTTTATCACTTATCAGGTGTCGCATTATGGGCACAAAATTTAAATTTAATTTAGGTTCGAAGTGCGGTGTCGTGACACTTATCTAAAATTCTCTATTTTTGAGTAATTGGGTGTGTCGGTCCTTATGTTTTACATCTAATTTCAATAAAGTCCCTAATAGGTTCCCTCTAGCTGCCTAAGTTTAAAATCTTATCCTAATTAAAACTTCCTAACCTAATAAAAATCTAAAATTCAAATGTACAAAAATTTACAACACTTTCAAAGTTTATGACGAAATTAAATGTGGCTTCTAAACTCATCCGGTAGCCATAGCGTTCCATGCATTGCCATTTTTCTCCTTTGGCGATCATCTTAGTTTGTCCAACAATCGAATTTTTGTCCGGGGTCTTTCCACTTGTCGCGCTCCCTCAATCCTTTGATTCCTGAACACATCAAACTAGAAACATACCTTTGACCAAGGTTGTTAAGGGTGCTAAATGAAATTACATAATAGTCCTCCTATATTTTATCCTCATATTCCCCATTTTGGGAATCATGGCCATATTTGAATACCTCTATTTGGTCATTGATCTTTATTATTAATTCGTTATTTTTTAGATCAATGGTTGATCTAGACGTAGCAAAAAATGGTTGACCCAACAGAATGGGAATGTCTTGGTCCTAATTAAAGTTTAGGATGACAACATCGACAGGATTATAAAACCCCTAACTTTAACCAATATGTCCTCAAGTACACTTTTGGGTGTACGAAACACATATTGGCTAATTGTAGTGTAATTGATGTATTTTTCAGCTCCATCAATTCGAGTTTTAAATATGTGGATAAAGGCATCAAATTTATATTGGCCCTTAAGTCACAAAGGGCCTTGCTAAAATGTTTTTTTCCCTATCTCCATAGAAATTGTAAAACTTCTTGGATCTTTTAGCTTCAGGGGTATTTTACAAGCAATTATTGCACTACAAGAAGTGTCTATTTTTATTTACTCCACTTTCTTGCGCTTTTTATGCCTTCTCTTTTAAATATTTGGCATACTTCGATATTTTATTGATTAGCTCAAGTAGTGGCACATTTACATTAAGAGATTGAAAAAGGTTTAGAAAACTTATGAATTCTTCCTCATCCCTTCTTTGCTTGTTCTCCAACCTCGATGAATATGGTACATTCTTTCGCACGAGTTCAAAGTGTGAAGTCTTTTTTGACTCAACCACCGAGTCAGATCTTTTCCCTGTTTAAACTTTAATTTTTGACTCCTTAAGATTTTGGTCCTCTGTTTAAACCTCATTGTCCTCTATATTAGCAGGCTTCTTTGAGTTTACTAGTGTTTTACCTAAACGGAGTGCGACGGCATTTACATGCTCTTTTCTATACTTTCTGGGATTATTTTCGGTATTACCTAGAATACTCGTGCCCATTTGCCTCCGCATCTCATTCAACATGCTCACGATATTGTGCATCTCCTCCTT
This sequence comes from Gossypium stocksii, assembly GCA_020496765.1. Lineage (NCBI taxonomy): Eukaryota > Viridiplantae > Streptophyta > Magnoliopsida > Malvales > Malvaceae > Gossypium > Gossypium stocksii. The sequence continues at coordinate 43,313,282 of CM035623.1, forward strand.
TAATTTAGCAAAATCCGTGTGGGTTTGTGTAAATTTGGTCTTTATGTGTTCAATGTCGGACGTCAAAAGGTGCATCTCATTTTTTATCCGATCCAAGCTTTGACCATAACCAACATGGTTGTTACCCATGGATCTCTCTTGAGATCTTTTCAAATGCGAGGATTGATATGAAGGGTTTTTTTTTTGTTTGGAGCTGGGTTTCCACTACCTTGATTGCCTCCTTACTTTAGATTTGGGTGGTCTTTCCAACCGAGGTTGTATGTGTTCAAATAAGGATTTCCACCCTTATTTTCCAAATAGTTTATTTCCTCTAGTTGACCCTACGGGTATGACGTGTAGCTTTGGGCGGCATCATTCATTAATGGCTTGACAGTGGTCTCTAGACAATGTAATTTTTCCAGGATTTGTTGATACTTATCATCTTCTTTAACTACCTTAGCCGTCGACAGTTTCTAGCTATGGGAAAAGCGCTTAATCGACCACATATATGAGTTTATCACCATGTCCTTGAGCAATTGGCAAGCTCGTTTATAGGAAAATTTTGTGTAAAAATTTCCCATGCTTCGTATAAATTCTCGCTTTCGAATTCCCATGAAATTAGCAATGTCGTGCCTCAATTGAATGGTTTGACTAATGGGGAAAATTTTGTGTAAAAATTTCCTTGCCAAGTTGTCGCATGTCATAATGGAACCCGAATCTTGGGAATCAAGCCACTTGTAGGAGTTGTCACAAAGTGATAACGGAAACAATCGCAGATGAATCTCATCATTGGTCACTTCGTTGTATGTAAATGTGTCGCACAACTATAGGAATTTCTTTAAATGTTGGTTCGGTCTTCTATCATATTTCTCCAAAATTGCAAACTATTTTGTATCATTTGGATGGTGGTCATCGAAATTTCAAAATTGTTTGCAGTAATCATAGGCCTCTCGATACTACCTCGGAAAGTGTCTAAAGTGGGTAGCGCATATTTACGCAATGTCCTCTCCAGTTGAGCTATCAGTAGCTCCCTTCATAACTGTTCAGGCGATTCGATGTTTTCCTCAAATAGTGGGTTTGCTCATGACAAGTTAGCCACTACAGGTCAATTATTTTGCACTTGTTAATGGGATCACCTTAAGATTCTCTCCAGTTTAAGATCTGGCTTAATTGGAAGGGTTCCACTTCAAGTCATAAACTAAAATCAAAGAGAAGTTGAAAGAAATATTACTATAAAATAAAATAAAAATAAAATTTCGTATCTCTAATTCTAAATTTTCCTATTTATCCTATCAAATGATGAAAATTAAATTCAAGTTTAATGCTGAAAGCTCCCTAGCTATGGCGCTAATAACTTGATCACAGCTAGACATACTAATGCCTAGACTGAAAATATTGCAACATAAAGATATAAAATTAAATAGTGGTGTTCGCAAGTATACTGGTCAAATTGTAATATAGAAGAATGTTATAACGAAACACTCCATGAAGTATTTTGAGTTTTACCTAAGGGAGGTTGTAATACCCCATACCTGGTCCGATCGTTGAACCCAAGCTATGGAACGTCACATTAGCCACCTAAGTGACTCTCCGTTAATAGCCAACCTAACCTCTAACACACAACAAGTTAAAACATGAAACATATATATGTTTAAGAAAACACAAGCTCGCGAACTCACTTCTCTAGATTCATGATATGCAACAATAGTAACATGCAAACTACTTCTCTTTAACTTACTCTTTTCTTGAAGTCATAAATATTTCAAAAAAAAAAACTAAGAACATGTGAACCCTAAGTTTTGCAAAACAATATACCTCACGAAACATAATAGTTCATCTATTTGACATTGAAGTTCGCACCCCTACATAGCTCACACATTTGAAGTCTTTCATGGAGTAAGTTTCTTTAAACAGGGTAGGTCTCGTAAACTACCTCAAATTATTTAGATTATGTGAACATAGTTCATTGGATCTCTCCTATTACGCAAATCAAAATTTATAAAAAATTATTAAAGGTTCACAGGTAGCAGTTCACCCATCGTTAGGGTTCGCACTTAGCATTGTTTGACAATGCTATCGCTTTACTATACCTTTGGCTAACTCCATATAAGTTAGTCAGTTTGATTTATTACATGTTATTGCTTATGGCAAACACTATATTTATAAATTATTTACTTAAGTAAGAACTTGTAAATTAAGAAAACATCAATCAGACTTGGACTACATTCTTATACTTAAAATTCAAATGTGTTCATAGAGTACTATCGATTCGCAAAAACATAAAAAAACATAAATATAACTAAGTCCTAGAATAGCCAGCAAAGTCAAAAGAAAGATATCTCTAAGCCCAAACAGAATCCCACATTGTCTTTATGTCCAGGGTTCGTTTGTACTACCTTTCTAATTTTTATGCTTCGTCTGGATCACTCGCCTCACTATTACTCACCATGCGATCTAACCATCTGCAGTGTTTAGAAAAGAGTGTGTGAGCTCTTGCGAACTTAGTGAATATACAGTAAAGAATAACCACATCATACACACAAAATCTAAGTTAAACAAAAGTTTTAGCAAAGTCACAAAACTGTGATCCGGGTTTGCCATACTTACGTGAAGTCTAGTTTGTAGATACTGTAACACCCTAACCCGTGTCCGTTGCCGGACGGAGTCTCAAGGTATTACAAAATAAAATACAATCTTAAACAAATATATAAGAATTGTATAATTAATTGTAAACACAAGTCTCGAGAATTACTCAAAATTTAAATCATAAAATAACACATCTCTTAATGAAAACATTTTCGCTTCATAGGTATATATAATAGATACGTCCTTCACATGTAATAAAATAAATAAATATATATTGCAACACATACTCACAACTTACATTTGTGTATCATTTTCTATAATCATTTGAATAAGGTAATATGCCCCCATAATCATAAACTCTTAACAGATATTTAAGGCAAACAAAAAAACTTAAATAAAATGATGAGTCAAATGTTATATGCGCATGTCATAGTTTAAATGCACAAATGTACTGCAAAGTTTATATCATGCGTATTCTATCCTCTTTACACTCTAGTTTCATGACTTATAAAAATTCCATAATTTTAAAATGCACTATATAACCGAATACACATGTTATCAAGCAAGCCAAATGTATATTTTTATTACGTTCTTGGTATAGACTTAATATAGAACAAAACATTTACGTATTACTTATTTATCATGAATTCATGCAAGGTGCGCATTTAACCAAGTGCCAAGTCGTACTTAACATTTAAACATCAAATATATATATATATATATATATATATATATATGTATATATATATATATCAAGTAGTCGACATGGTTAATCATGAACCACATGCATTATTTGTCAATTTATAAACAAACTAAATGAGCTAGTTCATAGCTACCCCTCATTTAATAATGCCACATTTAATATCCTCCATCACACAATTAATAAACATGCATTATACTAATACTATTTCATGGTTGAATCTCTATACCTAGGATCACTTACGTATATAAGCTTCCATTATCTCAAATTTAAATCATAAAATACATTTGTTAAAATGCTTTAACCAAAGACATGTAGATTGAGACTAAACATAGCAACTGAATTCACTTACACACTGCGTAATAGTAGGAACCACATATATAGCTATCTAGTTAACTTATGACCGATTTTATCATGTCATATTGAAGATCAAAAACTAAACTTGATATATAATCACCTAGCACAATTTGCATATATATATATATATATATATTCATGGCATACAACATCTCAACCAAAATAGACCTTAACCACAACAAAACTGAAATCAAGTTAAGCAAAATAATTAAGCCATTTTCGCATGGCTAATTTATAGCATTTCCAATATATTCAATATCAAAACTAGCTTATACATGCCATAATTTAAGTTTAGCTTAAAGGTACCAAAACAGTAGATAGTGTGATGAGCTTGACTAACAATCCCCGAACTTGTAGCTTGACTTTAAAATCTATAAAACAGAGTAACATAAAACACAGAATAAGCTATCGTAACTTAGTAAGCTATAAGCAAATAAACAGCTCAGTAACATATACAAATTAATAAAATATTACATTTCCCTGTGCAAAGCTACCCTGGCCGAATACTCCCAAGAACATATTAGCCAAATATCAATCGGCTTCCTAAGTTAAATTATCAATATGTAATCCATTTTACAAGTATACATATTTATATAAGCTCAAGAATTCATTTAAAACATCACATACACAAAGTATATCTATAGCCTATTATATACATGATTACATATAAATGTATATCCACAGAACCATTTGTTCAAGCCGAATACACTTAATTTAAAACATGGAAATTCATGCTTTATATCATATATAACTTATATTATCGAACAAGTCATATACAAACCTTATCATTAATAACTAGCAAGCTAATTCATACCAGTTGTCGAAACCATTCTTTATAAGGTTTTAAAAAAACGGGGTTCGACTTTTAAAAACGAAAATTGGGAGTCGCCACCAATCTTTTTAGGTGTGATTGGATCACCTTTAAAATATTTTGTTTTAAAATCATTAGTTTTGGTCTACGAAATCAGAAAACAGGTTCGGGAGTCGGTTACGTACGAGGAAGGGTTAGCACCCTCGTAACGCCCAAAAATTGGTACCTAATTGATTACCAAATGTCTTTAATGTTGGAAATTTTAAAGTTTTAAAATGCAATCCTCTTTAGAATATTTTGAAAATTATGGTTCACTTGTATCAAACAAATCAAAATATCACATCCAACAAGTTAGGACGCAACATTTTTTAAGACATTAGAAGCTAAGCTAGCCTTTTTGGAAATCTCTATCTCGAAACGACAAATTGCTATATCCAGTAAGTTAGGACACAACATTTTGAAATTCCAAGACAGTTGCTCGTATTTTGAAAACCTTAAAAAACTTAGAAGGGTACTTAACTATTCGAATTCAACGAGAAAAGTTGCAACCCAGTAAGTTTGGGCATTACTTTTCTCAAAGCTTTCAAATACCAAGCATCGCCTTTTATTTTTGAAAACTTTTGAGTGATTTTTGTAGAAATGAATCTCTTTATTTAAAACAATAATTCATGCAGAAATATACATCTTAAGGTAAATATCAAAAACAATAAATTACAACATGTTACACTTCTCAATAATATAAGTAAATAAAGAACAACATGAAATAAAATATACATTTAATAAGATGGTTATGCTAAAAGATAAACTATTATAAAATGTTAGCAAATAGCAATTCATAATAAGCTAAAAAAAATATAAAAAATTGGGAAATAAAAAAATTATGATAACAAAAAAATAACAAAATAATACTTGAAAACAGATAGTAATTTTTGAAATATCAAAATCAACATTATGATAAAAAATATATTTTTAAAAGAAAATACATATATATAAAATAATTAATGTTTTCCAAATAAAAAAACTTAGAGTTTAAAAAGATAAATATGTTAAAATACAATTTCATATAAAGATATAATGTTCCTATTTAAAAAAAAAAAAGCAAAATAATAAATCAATCTAAAACATAATACAATATACAAATTTTCAAATAAATATAATAAATCATAATATATAAATACAATATGTTTGCAAAATAACTTTGTACAAAAATTTAAAATAATATATGATAATAATATACAAGTTTTAAAATAATACTTATAATACATATAATAATATATGAAGGTAAAAAAAACAATTTTTGTATTTTATAAAAAGATTTATAATACATAATACATATAAAAATAATAAATGTAACGATATTATTATATACAATAATTTAATGTATAAAAAGGGTTTAAGATAAAAAATAGTACATACAAAACATTTAAAATAAATAAATAATAATCTAAAGAGAAATAAATCATAATAAAAATAAAAATAAAACAAAGGATTATATTTAAAAACTAATAAAACTTTCGGGCTAGTTTTAAAAAATTTAAAACTGAAATAGGACTTAACTAAAACGTATGCTAAAGAGGAGGGTCCCACTGAGAAATAAACCCTAAACCCAAAACGCCACCGTTCCGATTCAATATTTAAAAAGAAGCCTGAGGACCAAATTAAAACACAGGCTATATTTTCAGGCTAAATTAAAAAAACAGAAAAATGCGATTAAGGATATAATTACAAAAATCTAGAAATGCGGAAGGAGCAAATGGGCAAATAGCCCTTTTACAGATAACACGCAGATCCTCGGGTCATTGGGTCGGGTCAACCTGCGTGTTGCAGCACCAAATGGTGCCGTTTTATTAATGCTATTTAAACCATCTTTTAACCCCAAAAATCATTTTAAAAGATTGAAATAAATAAAAAAAAAAAAACAAAAAGAAGGCCTAGATGCTCTCTCCTCTCACTAGCCTGAGCTCCGACAGTGGCCAATGGCCATCGTCCACGTGCTCCACGCGCCTCCATGCACGGTGGTCCGAGAGTTTAAAAACTCTCCTTTTTCAGGTAAACTCCTCCCTTGTATTTTTAAGATAATATTTTATAAAAAACGAAAGCTTTGCAGCATATATTGCGAATGAAAAAAACGAATAAGAAATCACCTTTCGTAAAAAAATTGTTCTTATTCCTCTTAGTATTTGAATCCGTATTACAACCTATCTGTTTTTTTCCCCTCTTTTTGCAGATTTACAAAGAGGGCTTTTATAGCCTCTGTTATTTGATACAAAAAGGAAAGAAAATCCTTTCATTTTCTTGCTATTGTTTGCTGTTTCTTTCCATCTTTTTGCAGGCGAATCGCGAAAATTTCGGCACGATATGAGGCTAAAGTGTGGCGCGCTGCTGGAAGCAACGATCTCGGCATTGTTTGCGCCGTTAGTGGCGCAATCGGTGAGGAGTCGTGGTGCATCGAAAGGGCACTGATTGGGCCACTGAATCCGAAAGGTCTCGTCATTTGGACAATCGAAGCTTCTGGAGCTTCATTGTGGTGCTGAAAAGAGCTAGGGTTTCTCAGCAGTTATAAAAATTTGGGCCATCGGGCCGTTCATAGGCATGGGTCAAGTCTAAATGGGTGTAACAGGTGTTTGGTTAGGGTTAAATGTTAATTGGGCTACGGGTGTATTTGGGTAGAGGGTAGTGGTTTAAAAATTTGGACTCTGTTTTGTAAATGGACTGTTTAATAAATATTTATTATTTAATCCACTGTTTGGTTCTACAGCCCGGTCAAATTTGGGCTATTACAGCTGCCCCTCTTTGCTCATTGCTGTGTAACAGGAATCGAGCAAAGATTTATAGAAAGACCAAATTTGACTGGTCTTCAATCTGCCTCTTGCACACTTATGGCTGTCATGTTGATATCTTCAATCTGCTTTCCGTCGAACACAGAGACACCAAATCTACTTTGTCGTTGACAATATAGGGATGCCAAACCATCTTGGACCTACTTCCGCGTAAATATCTAAAAGCCAAATCAGCTATGTCTTTGATTTGCTCCTTGTAAACATAAGGATACCAAACCATCTTGGATCTGCTTCAGTATAAACATCTGAATGCCAGATCTGCTATGTGTCTGCCCTCCACCGAATATGGAGACGCCAAACTTCAATTTGCTCTCTGCTAATACAGAGATGCCAAACCATCTTAGATTTGCTTCAGTATAAACATCTGAATGCTAGATCTACTATGTGTCTGCCCTCCACCGAATATAGAGACGCCAAACTTCGATTTGCTCTCTGCCAATACAGAGATGCCAAGCCATCTTAGATTTGCTTCAGCATAAATATCTGAAAGCCAAATCAGCTATGTGTCTGTCCTCCACCGAATATGGAGACGCCAGACTTCGATTTGCTCTTTGCCAATACAGAGATGCCAAATCATCTTAGATTTACTTTAGCGTGAGTACGCGAAAGCCAAATCAGCTATGTCTTCGATTTGCTCCTTGCCAATACAAGGATGCCAAACCATCTTGGATCTGCTTCAGTATGAACATCTGAATGTCAGATCTGCTATGTGTCTGCCCTCCACCGAATATGGAGACGCCAGACTTCGATTTGCTCTCTGCCAATACAGAGATGCCAAATCATCTTAGATTTGCTTTAGCGTGAGTACGCGAAAGCCAAATCAGCTATGTCTTCGATTTGCTCCTTGCCAATACAAGGATGCCAAATCATCTTGGATCTATTTCAGTATAAACATCTGAATGCCAGATCTGCTATGTGTCTACCCTCCACCAAATATGGAGACGCCAGACTTCGATTTGCTCTCTGCCAATACAGAGATGCCAAATCATCTTAGATTTGCTTTGGCGTGAGTATGCGAAAGCCAAATTAGCTATGTCTTCGATTTGCTCCTTGCCAATACAAGGATGCCAAATCATCTTGGATCTGCTTCAGTATAAACATCTGAATGCTAGATCTGCTATGTGTCTGCCCTCCATCGAATATGGAGACGCCAGACTTCGATTTGCTCTCTGCCAATATAGAGATGCCAAATCATCTTAGATTTGCTTTAGCGTGAGTATGCGAAAGCCAAATCAGCTATGTCTTCAATTTGCTCCTTGCCAATACAAGGATGCCAAATCATCTTGGATCTGCTATATAAACATCTGAATGCTAGATCTGCTATGCTGCAGCCTGTTACCCAACTGCTTAAGGGGTTAAGGCCCGTCGTCTTCGATAACCTGTAGATTGTGTATGTGATTATGCCCGATGATTAGGATGCTATGATCAAAATGAGTCAAATGTTTCCTAATTTATGATGCAAAAATATTATTCGAATGATTCCTATTTCAGGTATTATCACACTCTGCTCGTATGCCTCAAATTTTCTCCATCAATTTGGTCAATTATACCATTTCCAAATGTCACGACCCACTGGAGATGTTTGTGAAATGATCCTCTCTTAGGATCGAATCGTTTGTATTGTCCAATCATCATTTCGACTGAAGAAGAAATTCTCACAAGGATCTCCGATCCTTACTCAATGGGAATTCTTTAAATAATTATCATGTTTCAGTTTCTTGTGTTATCTAGAAAGTTTCAGAGTAATATGCAAAACATCGTTTGTGAACATATTCTAGTTCATCAACAATTATTTCAATGCAACATGATTTATGAATAATGGACAACAAATAAATTGATCTTGAGGAAAATTAGAGTTCGAATGATTTATCAAAAATAAAACAAAGGAAATTAATCTAGGAATCTATCTTTGAGAAGAAAGAGAATCCAAAGATAGTAAACAGGACAAAAATCAGATGCCCCAGATATCACAGCTTGGGCTTCCATATACAAACTCCATGAAGACTGCTTTGAGTTTAACATGTGTTTAAAAGATCCAAAGTACTTTGTTGATGCCCCGGCATGTAACGTACTTCACTTCTTATCGAATCAGGTATAGCAAAATCACTGCATGCCTTTTAAAATTTGAGCTGCCCTTTCTGGTTTTCAACTCAAAACCCCTTTGGTCTCAAGGCGCCCTTTGCGGGTTTTCACCTTGGCCTTTCCATTTTCTTTTTCTTTTTTCTTTTTTCTTCTTTTTTCTCTTTTTTCTTTTCTTTTTCTTTTTTTTTTTGAAATAGAAGTCTCAAAGCGCCCTTTGCGGGTTTTCACCTTGGCTTCCGTGAAAAATTCTTGTGGATAAGTCTGTGTCACCCATTTGATTAGGATGAATACTTCCAAGTTAAGTTCATTAGAGGTATTCAATTCTTAGCTCCATCAAGGCTTGGAGGAAAAAAAATCTTGATTCATAAACCTATGAGAAAGGGATTGCCCCAGCAGCAGTCCTGGCTGTCATTTGACAAACTCTTATGTAGAAAGATGGTTTAACGATGAAGTTACTGATATTATCCTTCACCCTGGAAAGCTGAGGTACATAAAGTGCTCCTGGAGTAGTCACCCCGCCACGGCTCGATGACGTCTCTGAAGTATCCACCAACTTTATAAATTGCCTTAATTGGGAAGCTGCTGAATGAGCGTAGCAAACAGAGGCTACAACAGATATGGCTGTGGTGCTCCTTTGATACACGTAGGATAGAGAGTGAACAAGCTCTTGCAGATCATTAGCTGAAAACCCAATCTGGTCTAAAAGAACATGATAGTGGGTCGGCCTTGTGATTCCTATCATTCCAGCATGAGTACAAAGGTAAAAATCATTGTTCCTCAGATGGTATACTTTGTTGTCAATGACAGTACCATGTAGCCCATTATCAGGAGATCCCCACTGGAAAAACTTGGTATGATGATTTTTGTGCAACCACAAACTTAGGGTTCTAATTCTCGTCAAGGAATTTGATTTCACTAATCCCTAAAAATAGTGATCAGATCATGCTTCCTCTTCTCCAAACTTGTATAGAAGTCTAAGAGAGCTTCCCTCATGATACCCTCATCCACTTTGTCAAAAACTGGTTAAAAGATAATCTTATCATTTCTAGCTTCATTGACTGTGTACGGACTGATGCTTTATAGCGGGAAATCTATGGCCATTACTTAAAACTAGCCACCGCAGCTATTGACGACACATCAGATTGCTTAGGAGAGCCATACAATGCATTCATTCCAAGGATGATGGTTGGAACCTTTGAAACAACTGGAATTGAAGGTGTTTGCCCCAGCATAAGTAATAGTTTCTTATGCCAATCTTTACCAGTCTCGGTCATCTTCTGTAATTTATTTTTCTTTTTTCTTTTTCCTTTTTTCTTTTGGAAACCTTGGTTGTACTGTGATAGGGTGCCTAATCTTTGAATAGACTGCAAATCTTTGACATTGTGCAGTTGAGGATGATCTTTTCTGGACCTCTTTTTATTTTTCGTTTTTTCTTTTCTCTTTTTTTTTTTTTGAATCGATGACTATTAACTTTGTAATATTGGTATATGAAGCTACTCTCTCCTTCTTAATGGAGCAATCGGCAATCACAAAGATGATTCATTGTTAGTTTGAAACTTTTGACAAGCACAAGCTCATAACATACATGCCCCACGACTCCTTAAATTCGAAATTTATGGTGTAACTGATGCGATCCCTTTCCAAGATGGACCAGCAGTGTCCTTATGCTCACCCTTAGTCATTATGAACCCTCTTGCATGCGTCTTTCTGAAATTCCCATGGACCTCTTTTAACAATATCTTCGACGAGATCTTATTTTGGCTCTCTGGTTATGCGTGTTCCAATTTCACAACCTTTCATTCCTCTAAGGCTATATTCTCTACCATATTTCCATGGGGTAAAATCTATTTCTCTTCTTGCTTTACCCTTTCTAACAAATTCAAAAACAAGTTACAATTTCTGTCAAAAGTACTGAGGTTCTTTTAAACACATGTTAGGCTCAAAAAGGAACTCTGAATCTGTAGTATCGTTGCCTCTGTCATTGATATCTAGGGATCCAAGAAAGGCACAAAAGAATGTACAAGGAATAAATGAATTCAACAATGACTATGCAATGAAAATTTAGAAACAATTTTAAAGGTCAAAAGAATATTCATCAGTATAAAAGAATGAAAGAATATTAGCTCGTATTGATAACAAAAGTATGTTTTATTGAAACAAAAACGTCTGAACACGAGCCTATTTCACAAATGAAATCTTGCTACTCCTAGGCTTTAGAGTAACAAGAGTGTTCTGCAGACTGCTCTGTATAATTTCTAAAGACTACAGGAAATTCTTCCGTAGTCTAGTTGTTTAAGGACTTCCCTGGTTCGTAAGGATGAATACCCTCTAGATTCCCTTAATCAGTCCCTTGATGGAACAATTTTCATTTCCAAACACCCCCGTCTCCGGGTAAGCTATCCCTCTTGATACAAAAGTCTAGGATATACAAGAGAGCGTATTCTTTTCACTCAGTCATGACCCTCTTCTCTCTCTCTCTTTCTTTCTCTTTTTAACGTTAACTAATTAGGATCTTTTTTATGAATTTAATGTGCATGTGCTGTGATGCAATGCAAATGCATGAATGCAAAAGAAAAGGAGATGTTGATCTTGAACTCAATTCCATTAGAATAACTTTTCTAGAAAACAGATTTCTTTACATGAAAATAGATTACATATGCGGTCTTGCCCTTCATAGTCCAAGTAAACGCTGATCTTTTCTTCATGGTCGAATCCTGTAAATTCTCCAAAAGTTGCCTTTGCTAGCTCCCTGCTACTTAATCTGAGCCTTGATCTCTTGCTCGCTTATCTCCACGATACTCATCAAAAAGTACCGGCTCTTGGATAATCTTCGTTGGCAATCAAGTCATGTATTCCTTCGTGGACTTTCGGCTTTCTCTTGTCATGCTCTTGGATAAACTTTGTTGGCTTGAATCTCTGGCAATTACATCATGTATTCCTCCGTGGACTACCAGCTTTCTCTCATCGTGTTTACTTGGACTATATTCAGACGACCGCACTATAATCTACTTTATCAAGAAATTTGTTTCCTTATGACAAACTATTCTATTTAGGAATCGAATTTCGAATCAACACCTTCTTTTCTTTGATGTAATGTAATGCAAATGCATGAATGCAAAAAGGTATCGAACTCGATTCAATTTCATTTAGAAAACTTTATTTAGAAAAAGAATATCTTTACATATGAATGGATTACAATTACGCCTTCACCCTATGGTCCAAAGCTTTAACTCTCCTAAACAACAAAGCTAACTCTTGACCACGATCTGACTGTAGCTCGTATTTCGTGCTTAATGTATCAGCTTGTACCTGCAGGGTCCGTAAATGATCTACTACCATCTCGAATTTGAGCTATGGCTTCACCCATGAGATAATCCCTATAGCCATGGACACCTCCTCCAATGTTTGTGAAGTTCTTCTAATTATCTTGAAAGAAAAATTGGTAAATAAGTAGACATTCCTGCTTTCCAGCAAAAATGATATCTAGCACCTTCAATGTTTCTTGAGAGCTTTCAGATTCCTGTCCACGCAAAGCATTTTGAAATACTTACATGGGTATCTTCACAGCATAGCTAATCCCCACTTTAAAGGTCTTTGGATGATACGGTTTTCTTAAATCTCTTTCTTTTGCGTTCATTTGGGTAAGCCATCAAGGCTTGCATAGTAAACTCATGCTTGTTGTTTGGTAGCGGTCCTATAGTAAATAATCCTTTTACAATCATAGGCCTAATTTTTCCATCCAACTCACTTTTGTAGGTCTTATGCATTCTGTCAATCGCTTTCCTTTCAACACTCTTACCATCGATCATCTTCATATGAAAGAGAAATGCTGTAATAGTAGAAGTATCCATCAGTACTCTTCTTGTTCACCTTGTAACGATTGGTGAGTACATTACCTTCTTGCCATAGGGTGTCGAATAGTCTTCCTCACATCCAATTTTGCTTTGATTGGAACAACATTAGGAAGCACCAGTGGCAGAAGAGGCAAGAATTCCAACGCTGCCCCATTTCCCCCTTGCGCTTTCCTTTTTAGCTCGCTCCATCTCCCCATGAAGTTCATTAACTTCCTCACAAAAGTTGGAGTACAATCAACCCTTGAGTAAACTTTATCAACTTGAATCTTAGGACAACGCTACAAAATTGAATATTCCTCCACCACAAGTACCATATCGGCTTTTCCAAATGTAAAGCAACTGTATACAAAATTCCAATACTGCGTGATGGCCCAAAATAAATTCTCATCTATTTTCAGGTCAAGCAAGTACTGCAAGTCCCCATAGTTGTTGTAGAACACCTGCTTGGCTTTGCTACTCCATTGATCCTATATTTCTCATGGTGATTATTTTGTGCAACGCTGATACGTGTGTTGTCTGACAGCTCTGACACATATCCCACAGCTAGACTATCTCCCTTTACTAACTAAGTTTGCTCTGACCATATATGGATGTTAGCGTTGCCCCCCACTCTATCAAGAAGTCCATTCTCCATAATAAAACTCTCTAATTTAGAAACTGACCGTGAATTGATACCTTTTAAATGCGAAATGATATGCAATGAAACACAACAAGTTAGTGCCACAAAATAAATTATAAGACAAATAAAATAAGCAAACACCTATTAGGGTGATTACTAAGGTTTGGTATTGTTCTACCTAGGGTAAGCTCCTAGGGTTAACTATATGAAGTTTTGGTTCTAAAGGAAAAGGGTACCTGAACCAGCAGATTCCTCGATCCTCACCCATTATAGGCTCATATGGACCGAGTTCAGCTCAGGGGAATACATTTCCCTATGACTGCATGGAGGTGAAAACCTCATGAAGACATAGGTACGGATGTATCCTAAAAGTGATCCACTATCCTGCACGAAGGTGAAAACCTCACGAAGGCGTAGTTTCTCACTCCCACTTAAGGGTGTGACCACAACGGTCATGCAAATGTAATGTGTATCAAAATATAGCAAGGTATGCAATAATACAAACACATGTGATGCAAAGAGGATTAAATTTTAAAATTTTTCAAATTTCTGACATTAAGACAAAAGGTAATCAATTATGCAGCTTGACTCTTTTAGACGTCCCCAGTGGAGTCGCCAAGCTGTCAAAACCATTCTGCATAAGGTTTTAAAAAAACGGGGTTCGACTTTTAAAAACAAAAATTGGGAGTCGCCACCAATCTTTTTAGGTGTGATTGGATCACCTTTAAAACATTTTGTTTTAAAATCATTAGTTTTGGTCTATGAAATCAGAAAACGGGTTCGGGAGTCGGTTACGTAGGAGGAAGGGTTAGCACCCTCGTAACGCCCAAAAATTGGTACCTAATTGATTATCAAATGTCCTTAATGTTGGAAATTTTAAAGTTTTAAAATGCAATCCTCTTTAGAATATTTTGAAAATTATGGTTCACTTGTATCAAACGAATCAAAATATCACATCCAACAAGTTAGGACGCAACATTTTTTAAGACATTAGAAGCTAAGCTAGCCTTTTTGGCAATCTCTATCTCGAAACGAAAAATCGCTATATCCAGTAAGTTAGGACACAACATTTTGAAATTCCAAGACAGTTGCTCGTATTTTGAAAACCTTAAAAAACTTAGAAGGGTACTTAACTATTCGAATTCAACGAGAAAAGTTGCAACCCAGTAACTTTGGGCACTACTTTTCTCAAAGCTTTCAAATACCAAGCATTGCCTTTTATTTTTGAAAACTTTTGAGTGATTTTTGTAGAAATGAATCTCTTTATTTAAGACAATAATTCATGCAGAAATATAAATCTTAAGGTAAATATCAAAAACAATAAATTACAACATGTTACACTTCTCAATAATATAAGTAAATAAAGAACAACATGAAATAAAATATACATTTAATAAGATGGTTATGCTAAGAGATAAACTATTATAAAATGTTAGGAAATAGCAATTCATAATAAGCTAAAAAAAATATAAAAAATTTGGGAAATAAAAAAATTATGATAACAAAAAAAATAATAAAATAATACTTGAAAACAGATAGTAATTTTTAAAATATCAAAATCAACGTTATGATAAAAAATATATTTTTAAAAGTATATACATATATATAAAATAATTAATGTTTTCCAAATAAAAAAACTTAGAGTTTAAAAAGATAAATATGTTAAAATACAATTTCATATAAAGATATAATGTACCTATTTAAAAAAAAAAAGCAAAATAATAAATCAATCTAAAACATAATACAATATACAAATTTTGAAATAAATATAATAAATCATAATATATAAATACAATATGTTTGCAAAATAACTTTGTATAAAAATTTAAAATAACATATGATAATAATATACAAGTTTTAAAATAATACTTATAATACATATAATAATATATGAAGGTAAAAAAAATAATTTTTGTATTTTATAAAAAGATTTATAATACATAATACATATAAAAATAATAAATGTAATGATATTATTATATAAAATAATTTAATGTATAAAAAGGGTTTAAGATAAAAAATAGTACATACAAAACATTTAAAATAAATAAATAATAATCTAAAGAGAAATAAATCATAATAAAAAATAAAAATAAAACAAAGGATTATATTTAAAAACTAATAAAACTTTCGGGCTAGTTTTAAAAAATTTAAAACTGAAATAGGACCCAACTAAAACGTATGCTAAAGAGGAGGGTCTCACTGAGAAATAAACCCTAAACCCAAAATGCCACTGTTCCGATTCAATATTTAAAAAGAAGCCCGATGACCAAATTAAAACATAGGTTATATTTTCAGGCTAAATTAAAAAAACAGAAAAATGCGATTAAGGATATAATTACAAAAATCTAGAAATGCGGAAGGAGCAAAGGGGCAAATAGCCCTTTTACAGATAACACGCGGATCCTCAGGTCATTGGGTCGGGTCAACCCGCGTGTTGCAGCACCAAAGGGTGCCGTTTTATTAATGCTATTTAAAGCATCTTTTAACCCCAAAAATCATTTTAAAAGTTTGAAATAAATAAAAAAAACAAAAAGAAGACCCGGATGCTCTCTCCTCTCACTAGCCTGAGCTCCGACAGTGGCCAATAGCCATCGTCCACGCGCTCCACGTGCCTCCATGCACGGTGGTCCGAGAGTTTAAAAACTCTCCTTTTTCAGGTAAACTCCTCTCTTGTATTTTTAAGATAATATTTTATAAAAAATGAAAGCTTTGCAGCATATATTGCGAACGAAAAAAAACGAATAAGAAATCACCTTTCGTAAAAAAACTATTCTTATTCCTCTGTTTTTGGTATTTGAATCTGTATTACAACCTATCTGTTTTTTTTCCCTCTTTTTACAGATTTACAAAGAGGGCTTTTATAGCCTCTGTTATTTGATACAAAAAGGAAAGAAAATCCTTTCATTTTCTTGCTATTGTTTGCTGTTTCTGTCCTTCTTTTTGCAGGCGAATCGCGAGAATTCCGGCACGATACGAGGCTGAAGTGTGGCGCGCTGCTGGAAGTAATGATCTGGGCGTTGTTTGCGCTGTTAGTGGCGCGATCGGTGAGGAGTCGTGGTGCATCGAAAGGGCGCTGATTGGGCCACTGAATCTGAAAGGTCCCGTCTTTTGGACAATCGAAGCTTCCGGAGCTTCATTGTGGCGCTGAAGAGAGCTAGGGTTTCTCAGTAGTTATAAAAATTTGGGCCATCGGGCCGTTCATAGGTATGGGTCAAGTCTAAATGGGTGTAACGGGTGTTTGGTTAGGGTTAAATGTTAATTGGGCTACGGGTGTATTTGGGTAGAGGGTAGTGGTTTAAAAATTTGGACTCTGTTTTGTAAATGGACTGTTTAATAAATATTTATTATTTAGTCCACTGTTTGGTTTTACAGCCCGGTCAAATTTGGGCTATTACACCTGTCACTTCTTTTGTTCATTTAACACATCTGATCACAATTTACCTTTGCCCAATGAACCATTTGGAATTGGATAGGACACTCGGATAATGTAACAGCCCACTTTTGACCCTAGTCGGAAAGAGTGGTTTCGGGACCACTTAACCGAGTCAAATTATTAATTTTATTACTTTAAAATGTTTTGCAGCATGATAGAAATTTTTGTGTGACAGTTCCGTTTAGAAATTTTATTGTTTAACCCGTAAATTTGAGAAAATGGACTAAATCGCATAAAGCGATAAATTAGAGTCCTATTTCATAAATGGCTTATTAGATGATGGCTTTTAAAGTGGAAGGTCTTAAATGGTTATTTTACCATTCCCTATGCTAGTGGACAATTGTGCCCTTGATGATATTTTTTTTATGGTTTTAGTAATAAGGGTAAAATGGTCATTGGTTTATTATATGTTATATGTTTAATTAAAACAAGGAAAATGCTTTCATTTTCATCATCTTCTTCACCGTTTATGCAAAGAAAAGGAAGGGTTTACAAGCTTTTAACGTTGGCTACTTCAAACTTCGATTGGAGGTTCGTTTTTGTCCCGTTTTCGATAATTTTTACGTTTTTGAGGTCGTTGCTTTGAATACTAGCTAATCCATACCTTAATTTCTGATTTTGAACATGTCTTTGACAAGTGCCATTGATGAATCCTTGATATATTGATAGATTTTGATGAATTATTGTATATTAAGTGAGAATATACAAGAATTTTGAAATGATTTTTAAAGAAAATGAGTTTTAAGGATTTATTTGTAAAAAGGTAGAATTTTTGTGGTTAGAAATGTGATAAGATGAATTATATGTGCTTGTATAAGTCCCCTACATGTTCGGCTAAGGTGAATTGAGGGATTTATTGTGCAATTTGCCGTTTTGTGATAAAATGGACTAAATTGCGATGTGTTAAAAATATAGGGGCTAAATTGCTAATATGCCAAAATACATGTTTTGGACTAAATTGAATAAATTAATGATTAAATAGCTAAATTTGTATTAATATAGATAAAGACGACCGAATTCTGGAACTTGATCGAGGAAAAAGAAAAGTAGACGAATAGATACGGAATTTCGAGGTAAGTCCGTATGATGAAATTGAATATATATATATTTATAATTGTTGTTAAATTTAATGTATGAAGTATTATTTAATTTAATATCCTATTAGGATATATACATATGAAAATTGAAAGGAAAATTGTATAAATGAGAAATGAATACCGAGCCCCGTTAGAACTGTAGAAGTCGATAGGATACAAGTGACATCTCACTAGGGCTACCGGTGGTTTGAGCTCCTGCATTTGTTGCGGACTCACCACATGCTCATGCTACAGGTTTATCTTTCGGGATTACCTGATTAGTCTTCGGACTCTCTGCTTAGTCTTCAGACTCTCTGATTAGCCTTCGGGCTCTCTGTTCATCCTTCGGGCTTACTGTTCATCCTTTGGGATTACTGATCAGCCTTCGGGCTCACCGATACAGGCTCGAAAGAGCATACACGACGCATTGACGGATTTTCAGGTTATATGAATATACACTGTGTGTGTATCACCCGAGTATCCCTCGATGTTCTTAAAGGTTCAACAGGCAATTACCGATACACGTTACATGAAAAGTGAAAGAATTATATGAATTACATGTTATATGTTATATGAGCTTTACATGGATACATGTTATTGAGATTTATACGAATTACATGGTATATGTTACATGGACTAACAAGTTTATACTTGTGAAATAGGCGACTTGAGTATATGAATTGAATTGGCTATGTATTTGTAATTACCGCATTGATTCGGTAAGGTTTAATTTCTGTACTACGGACTTACTAAGCTTTAGAAGCTTACTCCGTTTATTTCTGTCAATGTCTTATAGATTCGGAAGCTAGCTCGATCATCGAACGTGTCAGAGATCATCATCACACTATCCATCCAACTTTGGTATTTTTGAATCTTTTGTAAATGAAATGGTCATGGCATGTATAGGCTAGTTATTTTGTGTACATGATGTATTTTGTAAGTGTTCAAGCCATGGGATGTGGCTTGGGTCATATATGTTTATAATGAAGTATTTGATTCGTTCTTTGATATGTTGTAATTGGTAAAATTTGCTTAGAAATGTTGTATGTTATTGGCTGGTGATAAATGACCTTTGTTGGGTGGCAATTTGGCTTAAACCAAGCCTACATTGTGCCACACGGCCAGGGGACACGGGCGTGTGCCTCGACCGTGTGTCCCCTGCACCTTAAATGTTTTGGACAGTTTCGACCACGGACTGAGCACACGGGCGTGCCTTGGCCGTGTAAGCACACGGCCCTACTTCACGGGCGTGTGAAATTAACTTCCAACCGTGTTGTGTAAGTCAGTAGGTTCCACGGGTGCTTAACACGGGCGTGTGAAAGCCACACGGTTTGACAACACGGCCGTGCTTTGAGTCACACGGGCGTGTGACGTTGTTTCAAAAATGAAAATTTTTCTGAGCTTCCGAGTCAGTAGGATTCGAATCCTAACCATCCGAAATGAATGTTTTAACCCGAAAATATCTTACATGAACCTATTTGTGATTATTGACATGAAATGTTATGATTTGAGGCCGATTAAGTTCTGTAAAGGTCCGTTAAATCCGGTAACGCTCTGTACTCGATTCCAGTGACGGTCTCAGGTATAGGGTGTTACAGATAATCATATAATTCGTACAATGCCAACATCGCAGACGTGGTCTTATATGTAGCCAGATATCGATGCCACTGTCCCAAATAGGGTCTTACTTGTAAACACATATCGAAATCACAAATTGATGCTATGGACTTACTCGCACATATATATCGGAATCCCATGTCATGACATATGTATCCTAACTATTCCTAAGGGTCATACAGGCTTTCAGACGTCGTATCTCGGTCGAATCAAACTCGGGAGTGTGGTAACCATATTCAAATGCATTCGGCTATAGCATAATTTAATCTTAATATTTTATAACAGCATGTAATTATAACATTAGACTATCAATAAACCCGTCTATTTGCCTATAAACTTGCCTCGAACATCGTAAAATGGGACAGGGCTGCTAGTCGGCAACTTTGTTTTTCCCCGGTCTAAATCCGATTTCTTTGGTTCTTGATCTAAACATATTCAAATTAAGCTTATTCAAACATATTTTCATTCAATTTAGTCCAAAAACACGTAAATGGGAAAATTATCATTTTACCCTTAACATTTACAATTTTTACAATTTAGTCCCTAATGCATAAAATACAAAATATACAAAATTTATCACACCTAAGGTAGGCCGAATACCCCTAGTGTCCAAATAAGCTCATATTTTCCATAAATTTCACATTTTAGTCCCCCCACATTTTTATATTTGCAATTAAGTCCTAATTACTCAAAATTATCAAAAATTCTTTTACAAATATATTAACCCAATCCATATCTTTCATAATTCATCATCAAACAACAAAAATCACAAGCTCTCAACAATGGCACAATTCAAAATATTCATCAAAATCAAAAATTAAAGCTTGGTTTTGTAATACTCGAAGCAACGATCTCAAAAACGTAAAAATTATCAAAAACCGACTAAGAACGAGCCTTGAATCAAGATGAGAAAGATGGTCAAACCTAGCTCTTGTTATTTCTTTTTCTTTTGTTTAGTTTTGGTGATGAAGAACAAAGGAAAATAAAATGAATTTGATTACTCTATTTTTAACATATATTAGTTTATTAACTAAATTACTTAAATAACCTTAATGATATAATTAATAAAATCATATAGTATATGTCTTTAACCATCCACTACACTTAATATTAGGCTTATTGCAACTTTAAGGCTTTCATTTAAAAAGCCAGGTGTAATCTAGCCCTTTTTAGAAGTAACCACTGAATTTTTATTTTACGTGATCAAGTCCTTTTATTTAATCGGACACCTAAACGACGAAATTAAATCACGTAAATTTCAAAGATATAAATTCACACAAAATAAACATAGAAAATAATTTTAAAATATTTTTTTGACTCAGATTTGTGGTCCCGAAACCACCGTTTCGATTAGGGTCTAAATTGGGTTGTTACAGATACTTACAATCAGTTAGCTTAAAAATAGTAAAACATAATATTTCAGGAAACATAATCTTATGTAGATGTTCTTTCCTATTGGATAAACCGATCTCCTTATAATGCCTCAGAATGACTCAATAAGTCTTAAGATGTCCCATAAGTGTAGCATAAAGCTAAGAACTCTTCAAACAGACCAACATGTCCCATTGAATGGTGGTCAGCTTGACAGTCCCTTATCTCTCCAACTTGTCTCATGGCCTCTCACCCAATATACAAAACATAAAGGTGAGTACTCACAATACTATAGCAAGCCATTATATCCAATGGCTTTAGAAGATTATGGTGTCAAAACATATGCTTAAAACTTAAAGCTCATCACTATTCATAAAAACACATATATAATCACAAAACAGAGTTTAGAAAAGACTTACTCTTGAAATTTAGAATAAAGCCCTAAGTTCCTAATTTACATTATAGTTCGTACATACATGTTGTGATCCCTAAACACTAACCAATTTGCTGAAATCTTAAACAAGCTTCATCTTTGCTTGTAGACAGTTTTGTCATGTTCGCAATTTCATAAACATACACGAGTCACTAACAGACAAAGACATTAAAACTCATACATAAACACAAGCAGACCTTGGTTCGCACATGCTAGTCTTTTGGCGAACCTAGTTTCCTTTGTTGTGAACTTTCTTAATTACTTCTAACACAATAGAGAAACAAAAATCTTACCTTGAATCCTAATAGCTAAGTTATGGGTTCTTGTTTTCTTAGAACTTGATAATAAAATAATCGATGAAAAATTTGAGAAAGTTTTGTTACTTAACAGAATATGAAATTTCTAATGGAAAGGGCTTAGTTTATAGACACTTAATGTTTTAATGTCCTTAGGATACCCTAATCATAGTAGAAGTAGGAAAGAGTTACATGTATGAATTTTATTTTGAAGAGAAAAATAAGTCGACTTCCTAATTTTGGTATAATTATCCTTTGACTACTCCTACTTATGACTCTTGACTCAAAACAATGATAATAACTCACTAGGCCCACTGGTGATCCAGCTCGCCAGGCCCACTAGTGATCCTTGCTTTACCAAGCCCACTGGCGATCACAGATCGCTAATCCACCGGCGAACCTGGCTTCCCTAACCCACTGGCGACCCCAGCTTGCCAGGCTCAAACTTTTAGACCCTATTTTGGGATGTTACAAATGTTGAATTAAACCAGAATTAATTCTCTATACTAATAAGTCTAAATAGTACTGATTTAAAGTTATATTATGAAAAAACAAATTAACATCAATTAATATTATTAACCCAAAAAATCAGTTAAACTAAAAATCAACCAATTTAACAATCGAAAATAATTTAATAAAATGGATAGGAGCTTAACTCACTTCAATGATCCTAATTAACTTCAAAACTCAGGCTTTATTGAATTAGTTATTACTTAAATATTTATTAGCTCTCGACCTCTAACTAATTAACTAATCGACCAATACACGCTTAACCCTCGACCTCACTTTCTTGACTGAGATAACTTATAAGGTACTCAGTAAATTTATCTTTCGATCTCATGTATTCGAAATTACTTCACCTCATAGGGTTTAAATGTACATAATTTAACCAACTAACTCAGATTTCAACCTTCGTTCATTCATTAATTATTTAAACATTCGTTCATTAAACTCCCTAAAAAAATTAACTACTCGTGGATCTAAATACAATAATTCATAAACTCATATATAACGTGCAAAATCGAAAATTAAATAAAAGTAAGGTGTATAGAAACAAATCCATTTTTTATATCAATTGAAGCTCGGAAGCAAAATCTCCTTTAATAGTCTCGAAGATTACCTTGATTGCAATTGAAATTAACACCAAAATAATAAAAAACTAATATATTGAAATCTTGGATCAAAATCGAATCCCTATTAAACCAGTAAAAAAAGTATAAAATGGATTAAATTGAAAAGAAAATAAAACTAAACTAAAAACCCTAAATTACTAAAATTAATCACTTGGCCAAGCCTCCTCAAATGAGACTTAACATTCCTATTTGTAGAGTTTATGCTCAAACCTAATTAGGATTGCTAAACAGCCCAAAATTTTGATTAAGATACATTGGGGCTACTAAGATACCCTTAATTAAGAATTCATGTTTGCCACTAGATGCCGCGATACCACAAGACCGATGTCGCAACACTGCCTTCATTTCTTGGGTATTTTGGCTTTGAAGTTTGGTGTTGTGACACCGCTTCCAGTGTCGTGACACTGTAATCATCCATTGTCTTCTAAGTTCGAAAATAATGTCTTACAAACTAGATGGAGCCGTTAGATCATTCCTAAGCCCATAGTGGCCCATTAGGTCATAACATAACTCAAAATTACGTAAAAATGTTTATTTTGCATAAATTAAACACCAAGCAATAAAAGCTAAAAACGAAATAAAAACATATAAAAATGTTATAAAACAAGCTTATTAAGTGCCAAAAATACCTTAATTTGCCACAATGAAATGTGGCAAATCATCATTCCATTCATTTCTATTCTAACACTCAATTCATTTTTTGTTTCAATGAGCTAGTGGAAGGACTGATTAAACATATGTAATTAGGGGCTCAAATGATTTATAATTAAGTTCTGGCTTTTCTCCTATTAATTATAAAGTTATTTAGTCACGAAGCCATTCCACTATAATATCGTGACTAAGCTCTCCCTAACAACATACCGTTACGAAAACAACTACTTAGTGCTCGTCGAATGACAATGTCATAAGTGTGTTACCCTCATAGGATATCCTTAATCTCTTTAGGATAATATCTGTTCTCCGAATATTATCCTATTTTATCTCATGGTAACCATTACATCTTCCTTCGTGAAAAGTCAATTATTATTGAATAGTAATTAAGTTATTCATCACAAAGACAAAAGACCCATGTCCATGTTTACTTTTCATCAACCATGTAATGCCAATGAGAGGATATCATTTACCCATGTCTCAGGCCATGAATTCCACTGTTGTGAATAACGCTATGTATTGCAAAAGTCGTACACCCAACGCACCAACTTTTGGTTCCTTATCTATTCAAACTTAGGCTTTTACTTACATCAAAGTGTACGAGTCACACATACATACTCTACCATCCACATAGGATTTAGGTATGCCACACTATAAACGTCACAAGCGAATAAATCCATAAATAGATTCAGGATCTATTCTTCTTGGGTCTAGTCCGATGTACTGTTAATCTAGTCAGTGACATCTATATCTTTATTTTTTGGGAGTCATCCACTGCGATGCCCAAGAAAAATCATCTCCCTAATTGGCCTTGATAGATGACATATTAGTTTTTCAATCAGTTTTCTCATTTTCGATTAGACTAAGGATATGCTTAGGTTTGTCTACTAATATAAGTTTTCTTTCTGTATTACGATTAAACCATGTAATACTGCATAATATTAGTTAAAAATTAAACAATCAGTGAGCAATATTTGCTTCCATTTTTATTTTTTTTTGCATGCAAATAACCATGTGAGGACAATATACAAAGTATTAATGTAATTCATGAATAGTTTTATGAACCAATCTTTCGAAAACTTACAAGTGTACTTAGACTAAAATACTACACTTAGGGCACCACATCCAACAGTCTCCCACTTGACCTAGTGAAGTAAATGATTCATGTTTCTCATTCTTCTACCCCTCCATATGTTTCCCAAAAATATCTCTAACTAGTAGATTCTTCACAAAACAAATCCCTAGGGTTTGTCTTCATACGCGATATTTGACTACATTCACTATTCCATCAAACATTACCGTCTCTTTTATGAAACTTTGTATCAATGTGTTTTGTTTTTATGTTGTTTCTTTAAGCCTTAGCTATATTCACACTATTATAGTGTCATAGCTTTTCCATACCTCATATTCAGCCCTCCATAGTGAAGTCAGCAGTGCAACCCTACTTGGGACTTATTCACACTATGAGCCTGCAATCTACGGCAAAACCCAGCCTGATATTGATTTCCTTGAATTTTAACATGTTTGGAAGTTAGAGTCGATATATCCGATAGGGGTAAGATATCATCCAGAACACACAAGCATATAATCCCTCGTTCTTCGTAAATACTTGAGCATATGCTTAACTGGTTGCTAGTGTCTTGGTCTTAGATTCGCCTAATATCGACTTACCAACCCCCACTACAAAACAAATATTTAGGCATATGCATAACATAGCATACATGAGACTTCTCACTATCAAATCATAAGGAACCTTTCTCATGTTCTCTCTTTCTTCTGCTATCTTAGGGCAGTCCTCCAAAGAGAGGTAAAATCCCGATACAGAGGGTTGATTTCCCTTTTTCAAATCAGTCATTGCATAACGCTCTAATATCTTGTCTATGTATGAAGCTTGAGACAATGCTATCACTTTGTTCTTTTGATTTCTTAGTATTCTAATACCTAGAACAAAATTAGTGTCTCTAAAGATCTATATTATTTTTAATGATTAACATTCATCAAAAGGACTACTTAAATGTATTTTCACTAATAGGTTTAATTGAGTAAAAAAAATTTTTGATATCTTTTCAAACCTTTTAAAAAAAAATTTTAATAGTTCAAGGAAAGGTAGGGTAAGGAACAACCTATCTCCCTTGCTTTGCCCCTGAATTTATACAAAATAATTTAAAGACGAAAAAAAATGCAATAGTGATTTCTATCAGTTTTCCAAAAATCTATAAAATTAATAATAATACAATATGGACAAGTGCCAACAATCTTTTGTTCTAAAAAGGGATAAATCTCAAAATTATACATAAACTTTGATTTAATGTACAATTATATATATGAACTTTAATTTGGTGTAGTTATACACATGAAACTCTAATCGTGGTTCAAATGTACACTTAAAACTTTAATTTTGATTTAATTATACACATTTAAAGAAATAAATACATCGGTTTATTTTTATATTGGATAAATATATTTATTTATGTATGTAATATATAAACATAAAATGATATTATATCAATAATGGTGTTAATAATTAACAAAAATTGAATCAAATCAAAATTTCATGTATAAAATTATACAAAATCAAAGTTCATGTATACAATTATACATTAAACCATAGTTTATATATAATTTAAGATATATCCCTTCTAAAAATAAAAACATTAACGCATAAGAGATCGAGTTGCATTGAAAATATCCATATTTCTCCTCCCAAGTATCAAAATAATTAACTAAATAATAGTACAATACTAATAACCATGGTTACAAAGGCGCTCATCTTTACTCACCATCACGCCGCGATTAGGAAGTTTTAAGGAATGACATTGGCGACGGCTCATGAGAAAATTTACATTTTTGAAATGGAATGTGCTTAAAGAATGCCCTCTGGTAATGTTCATGGTAAATTTTATATTTGAATATAATTATAATAATCAACTACTAACATTAACAATTTTCTCATATATATTACAAAAATTTTTGACAATTAGATGACCATGCATCTATCAACATTACATCTCTAATGAGGACAGTTCATTAGGAAAACCTACAAAATGTGCATGTCTCAGCAAGATAAATGGTGTTTACTTTCTCTTAACTTCATTTGAAAAAAACGCCCTACTTAATCATCCGCCCAGAAAAAAGTTGATTATTATCAAATATCCCCGCCACAACTCACAGAGTAATCAATAAACAAAAGCCCGCACTGACCAATGCTCCATCCACTATGGATAATGGGTCGGCGACATTTAGACAGCTGTCTTAAACCCAGTTTAAGAAGTTAAGATCCCTGGGAATTTGGCAGCTTTCTTAGCCACAAGGTTGCTCCCAGCAAAATCTTGTACATGACACATCATGATTTCCACTTGTATTTTCTAAAACAAATTATTTCCTTTTTAATTTACAGTCTCTTAACATGGATCGCATTCAGACTATAAATAGCTTAACTCTGTGTCTCCTGAACTCCACTACTCAATGCTGGTCATCCCCTGATTCCAGAAGCTCGTACTGAGAGTTCAACTGCACTCATATTTACATCCAAATTGCTCCCCCAAGGCTTCTTCCCTTTGTGCCTTGTTTCTTGTTCTACGTTGTTGAAAATGTCTTCTTTCAGGTTTACAGCTCTTATGATTGCTTTACTTGTTACCATGTCAGCGGTTGTATCTGAAAGCCGGGTTGCGAGAAAAGACCTCGGCCTGGATCTTGGAGGCATAGGACTTGGGGTTGGAGCAGGGATAGGCCTTGGCTTGGGAGGTGGTAGTGGTTCAGGATCAGGAGCTGGGGCTGGTTCCGGTTCAGGTTCAGGGGGTTCTAGTTCAAGCTCTTCATCTAGTTCAGCGTCATCCTCCAGTTCATCCGGTGGGTCTGGTGCAGGTTCTGAAGCTGGTTCATCCGCAGGTTCTTACGCTGGGTCTCGAGCCGGGTCTGGTGCAGGTTCAGAAGCCGGTTCCTATGCTGGCTCTCGAGCTGGGTCAGGACGAGGCCGTGGGAGAGGCAACGGTAACTAATTAAATTAAGCACTCCTTGCTAAAAAAAAATGTATGCGGCGAATCAAATAATTAAAAATGAAACTGATCACCACCTCTTGTCCATGAATAAATGTGGTGATAAGTGATTAGTGGTTTTCTGTTAAAGTCACTTTGTTGTATCTCAAGTAGCAATTAGTATGGTGTTGCCTACTTCCAATATATATTTCTGTTACGTTGTTATTCAGATTTTACAGTTTTACTTTAATTAGAGAGTCAAATTTTCAAATCTCACTTCATGTGTAATATTATTTATTTTAATAAAGTAGCATAAATTGCTGGAATAACTTTTTGGGCTTGCTATGGTTATTTCTATCATCAATAATCCTAAGACTGATGTACTCGTGATATATAGCAAGAATAGCAACAAAAGAAAAATACTTTACTAACTTAGTAAAAAAATCAAGATTTGTGGTTTGAGTTTTATTTTAATTTGTATTGATATTTTGTCAAGGTAAAATGAAAGTTTAAGTGTGTTGAAGTGCATTATTCTTTTTTTTAAGGGTTGGGAAGGACTATAAGGAGTTTTATACATTATATAAAAAAACAAAAAATTATGAATTATGATACTACACCATATAAAAAGAGTAAAAAAAAAAAAAAAATTGAGGTTTAAAACAAATCCCTGCCTTTTAGAAAGAAATTACTATATAATTAAGAGCATTAAAATGGTTGGTAAGAAAAAGTTCCAAGATTCCTTTTTTTTTTTTTTTTCTCTTCCTGTAGTATGAGAAAGCTATGTGGCTTTTTATAGAAAGCTGACTACGTTCAGCCAATAGCTCCACCCCTCTTACTAATTAACTTTGTAAATGACTACATGTATGATAAGATGTACATCACATAAAGAAATTTACCATATGCTAAAGGCTTAGACGTATAAGATTTTCTTTTCATGTTCATTGAGATGTATAAAATTCTTAAGACTATATGGTAAAAGATAAAAAATAATTCATGCTAATTAAAAGTATATATAAACTAACAAATGTTGAGTGTATTGATAAGGTACATTGTATTTTCAAGAGAGAATGTAAGTTTGGATCTTGAAAACAATATTATTGAGAGGGGCAACCACTAATCTTCAAAAAGATTAGTCTTCATGAACCATAAAACTGACATGGAAGTTAAAAAAAAAGCATATATATAAATTAAATGGTTAAAAAGTAGACCAGTCAATAGACATGTTAAATAAGGGTTAAGCAGTCATTAAACCATGCATCATGGCATATATATACTTAGTTATCAACTTACACTGGTAAAAATTTAAGTGGTTTTACATATTTTCGTAATTTTTTTTATACAATTAATATTTTAACAATTCAACCGTTGTATATCATTCTCTATTCATATGTAGATCATGCATATCATGTTCGACATAAATTAAAAATTTCTAACTATTCATTTTATGAAAAAATTTCAATCATTAAACATGTATTAATATAGACAACATTTTAGATCAATAATATAGAGATATTGGATCGAATTAAAAATTTACATGCATAACAATTACAAATATATTGATAAATTCAACAATTGAATTATTAAAATATTAATTATATATAAAATTAGTGAAACAACTTAAATTTTATGCAGTAAAGTAGATCTTTCCCAAATATATTATTGGCAGATCTTAACAAATAGAGATGAGTTGCGAGTTGGAAAGCAAGGATTGAAACTGTATGTTTATAGTACCCAAATCAAATTTGTACTCTGTTATTTATAGTTCAATTTGTTTGTTATTTGAATATTTAGTTGCAATTCGCTTTAATAATTAGGAGGGTAAAAAGGGAGATCAATTATGTAGTTTGAAAGAGTTTCCAATGTAAATAAGGTCTTGCCCAACAAGTAATTTATTATCAATCTGTGATTTAAGTTTAAGTTATTCATAAAGTTATAATTTTACTCTTAAAACATCAATATAAGATCACTCGCTTTACTATAATTTTTCTTTTAAAAGCTAAATTACAAACTCAAAGTGAAGAATGATTTATTTAAAATGAATTTGCGCTTCACACAATCAATTGTGCTCAAGGATGTTTTTAATAAGGGAGCTAATATCGGAGATTTTCTAAGAATAAATTTCTTGGAAATAGGATCTCCTTAATGAAGTAAATTATCACACTAAGTCTTGAAAGAGTACTACTTGATTTGATTTTCTTCCCGTTTCAATAAAATAAATTGTTACTGAAATCTTGTTGGATATGTATAAAAAGTACAAAAAAAATTATTTAAAAAATGCAAATAAATATAGGAAGTTGCAAAGGGAGCTAGTACATGCAACTTATAACATCAACCTCCTCATTTGGCATTTTTTTTTTTTTTTTTTACAAAAACACATCAACAACCTTAAGTAACGTACCAAAGATCATCAATATAACTTTTTCTACTAATCTAATCTAATCCAATCCAATCCAATCCAATCATAAAGAAGCTATGAAATCAATTATTAATGTAATAGAACATATAAGCATTAATAAAAGAAAAAACATACTAACATAACAATAGCAATAAGAAGTTTTAAAGAATTTTTACTTGATATTCTTTTCCATCCAATCTAATAAATTGATGCTAAAAAACCTAATGTATATACAAGGCCGAAGGCAAGTAATTTTTTTAGAGGGTCAAAATTAATTTATAATTTTTACGATATTAAATATGTAACTTCACCATTTGAATAGTCTATTTCTTTATCATTTTTAAAGAACTAAATTAAATTTTTATCTTTTTTAAAAAGGCTAAAGTGTAATTTTAACTTTACTAATTTAAAATTTTAAAATTTTTAAATAGTTTAAATGAAAAACTTTTTAGTTTATAGAGGATCGGGCCTGCAAGCCCCTAACTACACCACTCTCTCTCTATATATATATGTTGCAATAAAAATGTAATATATATATATATATATATATATATTAAATTGCATAACAACTCAATTCCAAAGTGACTTGCAATTGAGATCAAACATGGGATATGCAACTTGCACAACCATATGTCACCCGGCGTGCAATCCTTGACGTAGCCGTTTGGCATCATGGCGTTGAATCCGCATGCTCTTCCATATCTTCTACAAACCAATCTTGTAACTAAAAACAAGCCCTAATAATGAGCTATAGCGCTCTAGCTTTTTTTCTTCTTCTTCAAATCACCCTATTTGCCTAAAGAAAAGCATGGAGAGCTACCTAGCTGAAAAAAAAAAATAAGTAATCATCACCAACCAAATAATTGAAGAAGGTACCAGAAACATTGATTGTAGTCAACAGGATGATCCATTCATACTTCCACTATGATAGTTGTTTAGTGGACATCAAATGGGTCGGTCACAAACTGGGGAAGTGCTTAGTTTCTCATCCAGCTTCGCTCCAACAAATCCTATTGCTACTTCCATTTTTAATACTAACCATGTAATAATATTAAGATAATCGAATTCTTAGAAACAAATTTCTCCACTATACTCAACAGTTCACACTTCTTTTACTTTTTTATTTATTTATTTTATAATTGTCCAAGACCTTACCTTCAACAATCGTATAAATTAGCTCTCAGTAATGCATCGAACGCAGAAAAGAAGAGATTGAAGAGCTCTTTCCATACTTCAATTCCCATTTGCAATTTAGTTCAGCTTAGTTATATAAAGTGACAAAACAAAATGGGAGCATTTAAGTCCCTGGCATTGGTCGCCTTTCTCCTTGCTATGTCGACTATTGTGTCGGAGAGCAGGGTTGTAAGGAAGGACTTGGGTATCGATCTTGGTGGTATAGGAGTAGGGATTGGAGCAGGTGTAGGGCTGGGTCTCGGAGGTGGTGGCTCAGGGTCTGGAGCTGGAGCTGGTTCTGGTTCCGGTTCTGGTTCCAGTTCAAGTTCAAGCTCTTCCTCTTCATCCTATTCAAACTCGGGTTCAGGGTCAGATGCAGGCTCTGATGCAGGTTCGTATGCAGGGTCTTCTGCTGGGTCCCGAGCAGGATCAGGATCTGGTGGTAACAAGGGACGCCAAGGTGGCTCAGGCCATGGTGAGGGATATGGGGAGGGCTCAGGCAGGGGAAATGGTTCAGGCAATGGTGAAGGTTATGGCGAGGGACATGGCTATGGAGAGGGTCATGGCAGCGGTGGGGACAATTAAAATCTAACTTTGATTGTATGCTTGATTAAAAAGTGAAAAAAATATATATCCATAAATAAATGAAGTAGCATGTTATTTACCCGTGTAGTGCATCGAGTAATGGATGTTCATATGGTTTCCTATAACTAAATGTCAGTCCCCAATGCTTTTGATAATTAACAAGTCCTTGGCAGTTGCACCTCTAGAGTTACACATACATTATATGATTCTGTTGGATGCTAATGGTTTTCTAACGCTTCTTAATCAGTGATTAAATAATAATTAATGTCACAAAAATAATATAATTGGACTCTTCCTGTAGGCTCTCTCGACTTCCATCAAAACCATCAAATATCGTAAAAGAATTTGCATGTGTCACGAGACCAGAATTTTAGTCTTGTAAATCATGCAGTTTTAGGTGTTTTCTTTACTTAAAATTTGTCTAAGTCAACCTTACTATCACAAAATGAGAATTTTCACTTAATTTCTCTAAGGCACTGAAACAAAGCGAAGCAAACTCGAAACAAAAGAGCAAAGAACGAACAGAAAAAGGCCACAGAAAAAGAGCACACACTTAATGTTTGAGTAAATGCTCTCAAATGTATTCACATCTATGAATAGAATCATTACAAATGAGGGGAAAGATCCCTATTTATAGTTGACCCCCCCAAAAAAACCTATAGTACAGATTGAGTAACATCAATGGTTAAAATTAGAGCATATCTACAATTGAGATTTCTAAGAGATTTAAACTTTATACAATCTTATCCCTTTAGGATTTACAGTATTTATCCTAATAACTCTAGTTTTACTAGAGTGTTTCATTGCGACACCAAGGCTTCAAGTAGATGGCCTTCTCCATATGTTCCACAGGTTGGGCCAGTTCAAGTCGATTAAACAGTCCCATTTCATCAATTGACCTCTATGGACACTCTTTGACAATCATCATAGGCTTTGATCAGTGACGCGTGACATTCTCCCTTGTCCATTCTCGCAACACCCTTGTTGCGTCCTTAGAATTACACTGGTTTAATCTGCCTCGGAACTTTCTTGATGCCTCGACCGTTCCTCAACTAACCTATCTGTCGAGTAGTTTCGCCCCTCAAAACATTTACCTCAACTTCTGCCATTGCCTACCTCAGACCATTATGCTCATTTTTGGTACATCTCGTTTGCAAGAGCCCACCACTCTTACTTGCCCACATTATGACTTGCTTCGATCAAAATCTCCTTGATCCGCACAAATAGATTTGGCATTCCCACATTGAACATCGGGTTAACCTTGAGTATTCCTTCTAACTCTAGTTTGCAAACCCCTCGGCTTACCCATTTCAAAACTCTAAAATGGCCCATGTGTCCTTGCCAAACCAACGATAAGTCAAAATGAAAAACACTAGATAAGTGTTTGAGATGTGTAACAGCCCGTTTTAGGGTTACTCGGAACAGTGGTTTTGGGACCACAAATCCGAGGTCAGAAAACTATTTTTAATATTATTTTATGTGTTTACAACATGATAGAATGTATGTGAGAAAATTTCATAAACTAATTTGAGCGTTTGAGTGCTCAATTTGATAAAAAGACTTAATTATGTAAAGTGCAAAAGTGGTATGCTATTTGTTAAAGGTGTGTGATTGCTATGAAATTAAAATGTGAAAGTCCTTATGTTGTTATTATACCATTGGTTGTGTAAATGGACAATTATGGGCATTATACATGTGAAATTATAATGTTTTCATTAAAGGTAAATTTGTAAAACATGAACTAAAGGTTGATTAAATAATATAAAACAATTTTCTTTCTTCATTCTCATCTTCCTTGACCAGATATGGAAGAAAAGAAAAGCCATGGGTGTGTTTTAGGGTTTGACAAGTTGGAAGATAAATTGTAAGTCCATTTTGACTCGGTTTTTGATAATTTTTATGTTTTTGATATCATTGTTTCGTATTCTAGCTAGCCCGTACCTTGATTGTTGAAATTGTTGATAAATTTGTGAGTTGCCATTGATGATAGCTTGATGTTTTTGAATGTTGATGATGGAAAATGAATAGTGGTCGATAATTAATATGTTTTGTTAAGTGATTTTTAGTGAAAATGCGAAATAAGGATTAAATTGTGAAAAGTATAAATTATGTGGTTAAAATGTGAAATAAATGAAAAATAAGGGCTACTAGGGACCTTATAAGAATTCGGCTAGCATGAAATTAGAAAGAAATGGTGTAATTTGTGATTTATGAAATAAGGACTAAAATGCAAGAAATATGAAGTTTAGGGGCTAAGTGCAAATATGCATAAACATGTATTATGGACTAAATTGTATGAATTGTTGATTAAATAAGTAAATTTTGTTATTATATAGATTGAGAAAAACAAGATTCAGATCTAGATCGGGGGAAAACTAAACTTACCGACTAGTCGACTTAATTCGTCGTTACCGTAAAACATTTTGAAATTGTGTTATAAATGCTTATTTATTACGAAATTGAATTCAATGCCGAATAGTTATGAGCACGAGCCAAGATTGATAGAGTTACGACGTTCGAAAGTCCCGTACAAACCTTAGGAATAATTTAGGATACGAATGTCATGACATTAGAACTACCGAGATGTGATTTCGTGTAAGACCATGTCTGGGACAGTGGCATCAATATATGATAACATGTAAGACCATATTTGAGATATGGCATTCTACGAGCTTTATGTACTATACGAGTATCCTTAACAATTCCGAACGGTTCAACAAGTATAGTTAAGTTGAGAATGGAAGTACGAGCGAGTTAAGCTAAACAGGTACGTACAGAACCTATGTAAGAATTGAATAAAAGTGATTTGGTGAGTTCAAATCACGTCATGTATATGAAATGAGAATGATATGTGTTTAAATATGTTATATGCTAAAATGTGCTTATTTGGCAATATGGAAGTATGAATTGAATGTTATATGAGAATTGAATTGATTAAACTTGTGAAAGCTAAAGTTAGCTATGTAAGTGATTATATATTATTGAATGGTGGAAATCTGATATGAGATCATGTTACAAACTTGGGAAAGGTTTATGTTTTGGCATGTGAGATGGCATATTATGCTTATGACATTGAATTACAATTATTTGTTATGTTAAGTTTATTAAGATACGAGCTTACTAAGCTTTATAACTTTGTGTTATTTTTCTATGTTTATAGTGTTTCGGAGGTTCGCTCGAGTTGGAAGTCGTTGGGATCGTTTTGATACTTAAAAGCTTTGAAATTATAGTTATGTGGAACGTATAGGCTAGTTGGCTTATTAAGGGTATAAGTGAATTTTGACTATTGATGCTGTAATAGGCCATTTTTGGCCTAGCCCAGAATAAAATAAAGCCCATATTAAATAAAATGTCCAATAGTCCTATTTATAACAAAATTAAAACCCACAATCAAAACCCATTTACCAGTCCAATATCCAAAACCCAAACAGACCTAAACTAATCAGCCCAACTACAAGCTTAGCCCAACTACCCCAAACTCTAACCCAACAACATTTTCAGAAACACAAAAAAAAACCTTAAACGCATTCAGCCGCCGACCTTTCACCTCCCTTAGTCGCCGCACATTAGCAGCCACCACGTGTGCCATCATCAGCCACCTCTATGCCTCTGACAGCACCTGCAAACACGCAAGAGATCCACACGCAACAGAAGAGCCAAGCAGAAACAAACAAAATCAAAGAAACTGAACAGTTTGTAAATTGGCTTTAAAAGCCAAGATCTATCCTTTGTAAACGGTTACAAACGCACACTTATTAATAAAAAAAATAGAAATTAGAGTTGAGAAAGGTGCAAAGATTTTCATTTTTTTATCTATTTATTTTCCTTTTATTTTTCCTATTCGAATATATATATATATATATATATATATTCATATTTTCTTTATTTTCCTTAAAAAATAGTGCATATATAAAAAAATATAAATAAAGGGAGAAAAACTTACCTGTTTTGAACTCTGACCGCCGTGCTCGGTGGTCAACGGTGGCGGAGGACAGTGGCCGGTGTGGCAATGGCCCATCGAGATCTCACCAGAAATCCAAGGGAGGGGCTGAAAGAGTTGAGAGCTTTTGAGAGCTTTTAAGTTTTATTTTTTTTTTTAAAAGGAGCAGACTAATTTTTTTAAAAAATAAATTTGTTTTTATAGGATAAGTGAAACGACGCCATTTAGGGCCTGTTTTAGTGGCTCTAAAATGACGTTGTATAGGCCTCTGACCCGCGTGACCTGATCCATACCCAGGGGGATCCGCGTGTTTCCAAGTATTGGGCTGTTTGCGCAGATAGCCCCTTCGCTTTTGCGATGCCATTCTATTAAGCCCTATTTTGTTTCTTTTGATTTCTGATTTTACCCCGAAATTTGCGCGTCATTTCATTTTAGCCCAGCTGAAGTGCAGCGCATTGAGGGGTTTGGGGTATTTTCCATTTCACCCCTTTTTATTTTCGATTTGTTGTGAATTGGTCTATCATGCCATTTTCATTATTTCGGATTTATACCCTAAACTCTGGTCCGTTTTCAATCGCATCCTAAACCTATTTTATCCATTTTTTAACTGTTTATTGTATGTTATTTTAAAATATTTATATACTATTTACTTTAGATTATTTTTATATATTTATTTTAACTTGTTTTATGTATTGTTTTATTCAAAATTGTTTTATTATGTATTTTAAATTGCTTTATATATATATATATATATATATATTTATTTATTTATTTCTAAACTATTTCATATATATTATTTATTTTAGATTCTTTTTTAATATTATGTATATATTGCTTTCCAAACTTTTATATATATTGTTCTTTTAAAACTGTTTTGTATGCCACTTATTTTAAATTTTTGTTTTACATATTATTTTAAACTTTTAATATATAAATTCTAAATTGATTTAAATATTACTTATTTAAAATTATTTTATATACATTATTTTTAACTTACTTTATTTATTTTAAAATGTTCATTATTGTTTATACTAAG
This sequence comes from Gossypium stocksii, assembly GCA_020496765.1. Lineage (NCBI taxonomy): Eukaryota > Viridiplantae > Streptophyta > Magnoliopsida > Malvales > Malvaceae > Gossypium > Gossypium stocksii. The sequence goes on from CM035623.1 coordinate 43,350,226, forward strand.
TTTTTTTTTCATTTTATTTATTTTACACTATTACATATATATTATCTATCTAAATTTTTTTATATATAATCTATTGTTAAATTGTTTTATATATTATTGATTTTAAAAAAATTCTTTTTTTTTACATTATTTATTTTAAACTTATTTATTATCATTTTTAAATAGTTTTTACATGTTTTATTCATGTTAATTGGCTTTATATATATTTTTTTAAATTGTTACATATGATATTTATTTCATTGTGCTTGTATTATTAATGTTGGTATTTAAGTAATGTACCTTGTGTAGTTATTGCCATTATACGTTTTAATTCTTTACTTCGTATTTTTACATCATTGTCACTCACTTGCGTAATATTGTGCTCATGTATTATTGTTCCATGCTCATTACCATATTGTCGTTTCATGTCATCATATCGCAAATTAAGCCCAATATATTTATTTAATTTTGATAGTTCTATTTTACTCCAAACAAAATAAATGTACGCCTGAATGTTGCACTCGCTATTATTCAGAAAAAAGGCAAATTTTTCAAAATAAGATAATATTCTAAGTTTTGGAAATTCGAGAAATTGTACCCTAACTTACGGGGTTTCAATTTTCTCGTTTAACCCAAATGTCCAAATACCCTTTTGAATTTCAAAATACATGGAATTTCAATGAAAATTAAAGGCAAATTTATTCTCGATGGCTCAAATGTCGCATCCTAACTTATGGGATGTGACATATTGTTATCGTGGGACGAGTGGGCCTTCAATGCTCATTTCAATTTAACTCAAGCACTTTCAAAATTAGCAATAATAAAAGGAAGGATTGTATTTTAATATCTTCTTCAAATTTCGACATTAAGACATTAATTAATCAATTAGGTATCGATTTTGGGCGTGACGAGGGTGCTAATCCTTCCTCGCACGTAACCGACTCTCGAACTCGATTTTTCAAAATTTCGTAGACCAAAACCATTATTTTAGAAAATCAAATCATTTATTGAAATAATCAAATTGTGAGGTGACCCGGTCACACCTCATAAAAAGGATTGGTGGCAACTCCCGTTTTAGTTTTCGTTTTCAAACAAAGTCGACCTTTTTTTTCAAAAAATGGTTTCGACAGCTTAGCGACTCCGCTGAGGACAAAATAAGAAAGTCAAGCCGCAAATTGATTACTTTTTGTCTTTTTGGTCGAAAATTGATAATTTGGTTTAAATTTACGATCCTTTCGTTGCATTTCATCTACCATTTTTGTGGTCTTTATCATTTTGTTATATAATAATGTGTTTGCCTTTGGATTCGCGTCTCTTTATACATTTTTGCATATCGCATTGCATAATTGTCTGATTTTACCCTTTTAAGTGAGAGTGAGAAACTATTCCTTCGTGAGATCTTCACCTCCGTATAGGATAGTGGATCACTTTCGGGATACATCCGTACCTATGTCTCCGTGAGATTTTCATCTCTGTATAGCCATAGGGAAATGTATTCCCCTAAACTAAACTCGGTCTATATGAGCCTATAATGGGTAAGTATCGAGGAATCTGCTGGTTCAGATACCTTTGCTTCAGAACCAAACCGCATATAGCGAGCCTTAAGAGCCCACCCTAGGTAGAGCCATGCCAAACCCTAGTGGTCACCCGGATGGTTATTCTATTTTGTTGTTTATTTATATACTAACGTGTTTTCTTTTGTTTTGATTGCATTGCATTTTCATCATGGAAAAGATGTGTTAATTCACGTTTAGTTACTAAATAGAGAGCTTGACATGGAAAATGGATTTTTTTGATAAAATGGAATACAATACGGCCATTCGCATATGGTTTGAGAAAATGCAATGAGAGAAGGGTGATAGTCAGACGGAAGAATACACGACTTTGCTTCATTGCCCGAAGATTCAATCCGACAAAGATTATTCGAGAGCCATCAACGTCCTGACCTTTTTGAAAAGAAGCTAACGAGCCTCATAGGGATAAGTGAGCAATGGGTCAAGCCCGAATCAAGCAAAAAAGGAGCTAGTAGAGGTATCCATTGGAAAGTTTGTGAGATTTGATCTTAGCATCCGGATTTGAAGAAAAGGATCGATGTCTTCACCTGGAGTATGAGGACAAGACCGTATGTAATCTATTTTATGCAAAGAAATTTGTTTTCAAGTAAAGTTATTCTAATAGAATTGATTCAGAATCAACATTTCTTATTGCATTCATTTCATGCATCCGCATTGCAATTCATCGTATGCATTAAGTTTCATAAAATGACCCTAATTAATTAAAATTATGACAATTACCCTGGAAACCAACGACAATCCACCAACCAAATATAGCTATGATACCCATCGCAAGACAAAAGTAATGGATCAACGGTTAGAAAGACTAGAATAAATGCAAAGAGAAATGCAAGATCAGTTGCAAGCACAGCTGCAAGAGCAACTGGCCAAAATTTAATAAGACATGAGGGATCAAATGCTAGAATCCCAAAGAAGCATGATGAATCAATTAGCACAACTATTGTTTGGAGGGCTTGATAAAGGAAAGAGCCCTGTGGTCAATTCTGGAAATAATCACGAGGACTTTGCCTATCCCTTAGGTTTTGCCCCGACAAATGCCCAAGCACAAACACATGTCTATCCACAAAGGGTACTTGTCACCATCAGATCCCAATATCAGGTTGATGCCTCGGCACAACAAGCTTGGGTTCTAATCTAGGGAATAATTCAATTAATCCCGTTGTCCCTGATCTCGATGATGTGGCAGAAATGGAAAGGGTAAGAGTAGATCTACCAAAATAACTTGAGGACTAGTATAGGTGGTTAGAAGAAAAACTCAAAGTAATGGAGAGTGTTGATTACCATTGCAAGGTTGACGCTAAGGATCTGAGTTTGGTCCAAAATCTAGTACTCTCGCTGAAATTCAAGGCTCTAGAATTTGAAAAGTATAATGGGACTAGCTGCCCTAAAGATCACATTACAATGTTCTGTCGAAGGATGACAGGATACGTTAATAATGATCAGTTGTTAATTCACTGCTTCTAGGACAGTCTGATCGAGTCTGTGGCCAAATGGTACAATCGACTAAGTCATGCCCAAATTAATTCATAGAAGGACTTGGCACAAGCTTTTATGAAGCAATATGGCCATGTTACAGACATGGCACCCGACAAAATCACACTACAGAATATGGAAAAGAAGCAAAGTGAGAGCTTCAGGCAATACGCCCAAAGATGGAGAGAGGTGGCCACGCAAGTCCAACCACTTTTTCTGGAAAAAGAAACCACGATACTTTTCATCAATACTCTAAAAGCCCCATTCATTAATCATATGTTGGGAAGCGCTACTATGATCTTCTCAGATATAGTAATGTACGGCGAGATGATTGAAAATGCAGTAAGGAGTGGGAAGATAGACGTGAAAGAAAGTGTCAAAAGGTTAACCCCGAAGAAAAGAGAAGACGAAGTGAATAATATGAGCAAAGGGTATTCCAAACCGGTTACTACAGGTCAGCCGAAGGCCGTAACCACTAGCTATCAAGGCTTTTCAAGGTAGGAATCCAACTCGAGGCCAAATACAGAAAGGTTCTAGTTCACACCCATCCTGATGACATACAAGGAGCTGTATTAGAATCTGTTTAATGGCCATGTGGTGTCTCCATTCTACTCGAAACCTGTGCAACCTCCGTTCCCAAAATGGTATGATGCGAATGCTCAATGTGAGTACCACATGGGAATAATAGGACACTTAATCAAAAACAACACTACGATTAAAAAGTTGATCAAAAGGTTCATTAAAATGGGAATTATGAAGTTCGAAGATTTATCAGAACCTAATCGCTTTGACAAAGCAGTAAATGTGATAATTGAAGGAGTTGACAAGAGAATTACGATTCCTTGAAGAAGTCAAAGGCTCAAAAGGAATATCGAGAAATCTAAACATTAACGACGTATCCGAAGAGGGAACCGAGAAATAAAATTTTCCAGGTATCTGCCCTTACATACTTGGAGTGTTTTGAACAATGGGACTGTGGAAAAGATCCCTGTATTTTTACAGCTAATTTCGAGTAATATTCAGAACAAGCTTGGTGCTTTAAGCTTAGATGCAATAAGAATCCTTTTGTGAAATAGGCTTGTGTCTAAAATCTTTATTTCAATAAAATGTATCTTTGTTATCATATTGAGATAATATTCTTTTATTCTTTCCATTTCATACTATACAAACAATTATTCTTAGATTCTTTTATTTTTTGGACTTTCGCCCAAATATTCTTTTATTCTTCATTCACGCTCATACCATATAAATATTTATTCTTAGATTCATTTATTCTTCAGAATATTCCTTCGTACCTACAATAGGTCCCCAGATATCAATGACATGAGCGACACTGCTATTGACCCAGAATCCTTTTGAGTGAGATATGTGTCTAGGGGGATCTTAGGACATTGAAGATAACAAATATTGTAACCTATCTCCTGATTTATTAAGGATGGTAGAAAAAGATGAAAAATAGATCCTACCTTACAAAGAGTCAGTGGACAGTGAGCCTAGGAGAAAAGAAAGAGGTGAAGATCAGAGCCTGCATCACTACAGAAATGAAGTGAGATGTCATTCAAAGATGCTTTCACATTTTTGTATCAATATATGTCTGGGCTATTAAGACTTGTGGATACTGTTAAGGCTAAGAAAATCTTAGAATAAGTCCATAAGAGTGTCTGGAGAACACATGCTGATGGTTTTACAATGGCCTGGCAAATCATGAGGTTCAAGTACTGCTGGTCCACCATAGAAAGGGGATTGCATCAGTTGTATCAAAATGCCGTAAGTGCCAAATTTATGAAGACAAGACTCATGTGCCTCCTTCATCTCTTCATAGACTTTCTCTATGTGGGGCATCGATGCTATTGGGCTGATCTTGTCAAAAGCTTCCTATTCAAGATCAAATGCCGTATCATCCCAAAATGAGCGGCACAGTATAGACAGTAAAAAAACAAAAAAAAACAACAACAACAAAAAAGATCGTGGGGAAAATGACCGAGACTTGCAAAGATTGGCATAAGAAGTTACCATTTACCTTCTATGCTCATCAAATGTCGGCTATAACCTTCGCTGGGGTAACACTTTTCTCATTGATTTATGAAATGGAAGTGGTTTGGCCCATCAAACTCAAAATTCCTTTTCTCTGAGTGTTGTCTGGGCTAAGAATGGATGAAGCAAAATGGATCAAATCTTGATATGATCAATTAAATCTAATTGAAGAAAAGGGTTTGAAAGTATCCATCATGGTCAAGCGTATCAAAAATGAATGATATGAGTTTATGGCAAGAAGGCTTGCCCTAGAGGATTTCATGAGGACTTAGTTTTGAAAAGGATCCTTCATATACAAAAGGACTTTAGAAGAAAGTGGATGCTGAATTAGTTAGGACCTTATATGGTAAAGAAGGCATTCTCTAGAAAAGCGTTGATTTTAACCGGGATGGATGGCAAGAACCTAACCAATCCAATGAATTTCGATTCAATCAAGAAACACTTCACAAAAAAATGAAGCAAAAAAAAAAAAAAAAAACAACAAAAAAAGAAAAGAAAAAGGAGATGCCAAGGTGAAAACCTGTAAAAGGGCGCTTTGAGACCAAAAGGGTTTTGAGTTGAAAACTCAAAAAAGGCGGCTCAAATTTTGATCAAAGGTGGGGCATGCGGTAGTCTTGTTATGCCTAAATTAACAAGAGGAGGTATGCTACATCTTGGGGCATCGACAAAGTACTCTAGATCTCCTAAACACATGTTGAGCTCAAGATGGTCTTTAAGAAGTTCGTACAGAGAAGCTCAGGCTGCGATATCTGGGGCACCTAGTTTTCATCTTACCCCTATTGAATTTGCTATTTTTGATTAATTTATTCATTTTGAGCTATGCTCTTAATCAATTTCCTTCTTATTTTATTAATTTATTCGTGTCGAGTTATGCTCCCAATCAATTTCCTTCTTGTCCATTGTTATGACCTTTTTCAAGGATTTTGCATTGAAATAACGATTAATGGACTAATAATAATTTCACGAAGGGAGTACTTCATATTACTCTAGAAGCTTCTAAACATGAAATAGGACCACTGTTTAGAACTCACCAAACCTAAGGATTACAAATGTTTGAGAAAGAGGAGTCTAAATTGTGACTATCTCTTCAGATTTTCTATCAAAAATATCAATTGAACGAGAAGCGTCGATGATACAATCTCGACGAATAACGAGCAATGTCAACCCAAGCATTAATAGGGGATCATTCTAAAAAAAAAATTCTGCACTCATGCAAATATCATGCATACACATCTGGTCAGGTCACCTAGGGAGTGATCAGTTGATCCAGATCCTATACCCCTAAGTTGAAATAAGATGCATTGAAGATGGTAAAATCCTATACCCCTGAGTTGCAGTGGGATGGATGGAAGAAACCACAAATTTTATCTCCCTGAAGTTGCAATGGAGCAAACCAGCTGAGCAAGAGGGCAGCATAATACGTCAGAGCAATAACGACCTAAGCATTAAAAAAAGGATCATTTTCATGACATTCTGCATTCATACAAATGCCATTCATAACCCATCTAGTTAGGAGCATTGGATTCATTCTGATAATAACATCCTAATTATTTGACATATGCATAGACCATGAAATCGATTCTACAAATCATGTCCCTCAGAGGATGGTGTAGCAAGATCGATTCAAGCTACAAATTATGGCGGATCTTATCTTCTTGAAGTTGTAGTGAAGTAGATTGAAGCCATCAATCTCATTTCCCTGAAGTTGCATTGGAACGGATTGAAGCTAAATAAACATATTATTTCTTTGAAGTTGCAGTAGAGTAGATCATAGCAAATCTTATCTCCCTGATGTTGCAATGGAGCAGGTTGAAGTTACAAGTCTTATCTCCCTGAAGTTGCAGTGGAGAAAACTGAAGATAGCGAATCTCATTTCCCTGAAGTTGCAGTAGAGCATATCATAGCAAACCTTATCTCTTTGAAGTTGCAGTGGAGCAGGTTGAAGTTACAAGTCTTATCTCCCTGAAGTTGTAGTGGAGCAGACTGAAGATAGCGAATCTTATCTCTCTGAAGTTGCAGTAGAGCAGATTAAAGCTATAAATCCTGTACCTTTGAAGTTGCAGTAGGTCGGATTAAGTCTATCATAGCAAACCTTATCTCCCTAAAGTTGCAGTGAAGTAAGTTGAAGTTACAAGTCTTATCTCCTTGAAGTTGCAGCGGAGGAAACTGAAGATATCGAATCGCATTTCCCTGAAGTTGTAGTGGAACGGATTGAAGCTATAAATAAACAGATCTTATCTCTCTGAAGTTGTAGTAGAGCAGATTATAGCAAACCTTATTTCCTTGAAGTTGCAGTGGAGCAGGTTGAAATTACCAATTCTTATCTCCTTAAACTTCCAGCGAAGTAGATCGAAGCTATGAATCACTTCTCCCTGAAATTACATTCGAGTGAATCGAAGCACCAAAAGAAGTCGGGACTCGGCAAGTCCAATCAAAATTGGCCCTTCTAAAGTCTTTGCTCCTTTCACATTACACGTCAACGAGCAAAGAGGGGTAGTTGTAATAAGCCATTTTTGGCCTGGCCTAGAATAAAAAAAAAAAGCCCATATTAAATAAAATGTCCAACAGTCCTATTTACAACAAAATTAAAACCCACAATCAAAACCCATTTACCAGCCTAATATTCGAAAACCAAACATACCTAAACTAATCAGCCCAACTACAAGCCTAGCCCAACTACCCCAAACCCTAACCCAACAACATTTTTAGAAACAAAAAAAACCCTAAATGCATTTATCCGCAGACTTTTCACCTCCCTTGGTCGCTGCACGTCAACAGCCACCACGCGTGCTATCATCAGCCACCTCCACGCCTCTGACAGCACCTGCAAACATGCAAGAGATCCACACGCAACAGAAAAGCTAAGCAGAAACAAACAAAATCAAAGAAACTGAATAGTTTGTAAATTTTTGTTTTGTATGCCACTTATTTTAAATTTTTGTTTTACATATTATTTTAAACTTTTAATATATAAATTCTAAATTGATTTAGATATTACTTATTTTAAATTATTTTATATACCTTATTTTAAACTTACTTTATTTATTTTAAAATGTTCATTATTATTTATATTAATTTTTTTCATTTTATTTATTTTACACTATTACATATATATATTATCTATCTAAATTTTTTCATATATCATCTATTGTTAAATTGTTTTTATATTATTGATTTTAAAAAAATTCTTTTTTTTTTACATTATTTGTTTTAAACTTATTTATTATCATTTTTAAATAGTTTTTACATGTTTTATTCATGTTAATTGGCTTTATATTATTTTTTTAAAATTGTTACATATGATATTTATTTCATTGTGCTTGGATTATTAATGTTGCTATTTAAGTAATGTACCTTGTATAGTTATTGCCATTGCACATTTTAATTCTTTACTTCGTATTTTCACATCATTGTCATTCACTTGCATAATATTGTACTCATGTATTATTGTTCCATGCTCCTTACCATATTGTCATTTCATGTCATCATATCACGAATTAAGCCCAATATATTTGTTCAATTTTGATCGTTCTATTTTACTCCAAACAAAATAAATGTACGCCTAAATGTTGCACTCGCTATTATTAAAAAAAAAGGAAAATTTTTCAAAATAAGGCAATATTTCGCGTTTTGGAAATTCGAGAAATCGTACTGTAACTTACAGGGTTTCAATTTTCTCGTTTAACCCAAATGTCCTAATACCCTTTTGAATTTCAAAATACATGGAATTTCAATGAAAATTAAAGGCAAATTTATTCTCAATGGCTCAAATGTTGCATCCTAACTTACGACATGTGGCATATTGTTATCGTGGGACGAGTGAGCCTTCGATGCTCATTTCAATTTAACTCAAGTGCTTTCAAAATTAGCAAAAATAAAAGGAAGGATCGTATTTTAATATCTTCTTCAAATTTTGACGTTAAGGCGTTAATTAATCAATTAGGTACCGATTTTGGGCATGACGAGGGTGCTAATCCTTCCTCGCACGTAACCGACTCTCGAACCCGATTTTTCAAAATTTCGTAGACCAAAACCGTTATTTTAGTAAATCAAATCATTTATTGAAATAATCAAATTGCGAGGTGACCTGGTCACACCTCATAAAAAAGATCGGTGGTGACTCCTATTTTAGTTTTCGTTTTCAAACAAAGTCGACCTTTTTTTCAAAAAAAACTGGTTTCGATAGATGCCTTTGTGTATGATATGTGTTTGGCCATGAGATGTGGTTATTTAATGTTGTAAGCTTGGTATGAATTTGGTCATGTATATTGGCTTATTTTGATGAGGTAAGGTAATTGAGATATGATGTATATGTGATGTTTTATGCTTAAGCATGCTTGATAAGAATTTGATGATGGTTATATGTTTGTACTTCTGGTTAGTTGATAAGTAGTGAACTATACCTTGAGAAATGGTATGTTTTTAGGTGGTTATAGAATGATGAATTGGTTGAAATATGACCATATCTAGTTGTGATTTTTAACTAAGTAAATGGCTTAGATTTGAAGGTTTAATTGGAAGCATTTGTAATGGCATGAATTGAGTATGAGTTAAGGTCATGATCACATTGTTTTGATACATGTTTGAATAAATGAAATGATTGTATTGGCATATTTTGAATTATGCATAAATTGAGATTGTTTGGCTGCCAATTAAGTTTAGAAATTGTACCATTTGCTCTTGTGTAGGTGTTGGAGGTTTGGGTGAGAAATGTGGCTTAAACCAAGCCTATTTTCACTCCACACGGCTGAGCACACAGGCGTGTGGCTCGACCATGTGTGACACATGGCCTTGACAGACAGTGTGTGTCCCCTAGAGTACCCATTCAAATTAAGTCAGTATACCCTACAGGTTTGACACGGCCTAAACGCATGGGCGTGTCTACTGGCCGTGTGTGGCACATGGGCTGGCACACAGGTGTGTGGTCGGCCATGTGACCCAAGTTAGTAACCCCTCCAGTTTTCACAAGGCCAGGCACACGGGCCTGTCCACAGCCTTGTGATGCAAGTCAGTATGTATGCCCGTTTTCACACAGCCTGAGACACGGGCGTGTCTGGTGGTCGTATGAGGCACGCGGCCTGTTCACACGGGCGTGTGGCCTTTATATGCATGAAAATGTTAAAATTTCCAAAAGTTTTCAAATATTATCGGTTTAGTCCTGAACCACTTCTAAGCATGTTCTAAGGTCTTGTTGAGCCCTGTAAGGGACAATATGATTATGTTTGATTGATATTTATGTGGAAATGATTTATGAATGAGGAATGTATGTTATAAGTTGTGAATTGTTCCGATTCAGTCCCGAATACATGATCTTAGCCTTATAAGTTTGATCCAAGCATGTTATAACTATGAATGTTTAATAACTACTGAAATGAGATGAGTTGGGTGTATATTTGATGATAAAATGTTCTGAAATGAGTTGAAAGTCTAGTAATGCCTCGTAACCCTAATCCAGCGACAAATATGAGTTAGGGGTGTTACAAGATGTAACACTCCTTACCCGAGACCATCGCCGGAGTCGAGCACGAGGCGTTACCAAACTTATCTTTACTAATTCGGGGTGTAAAAATTTACTTTTAAAATTAATTCACTCGCACTCATCCAATATATCCTTAAAAAGGGTCCTCGAGGCCCTAAAACATGCAATTGAAACAATTTGGGACTAAACCGAGAACATTAAAATTTTTCCGATTACTTACACAAATCAAAATAATTTATTTCACTATTCATAATAAAACTGTCCACCTGCGTAATAGTAACTAAATTAATTATAACTCAAAATTTAAATCCGTAAATTTTTGCTAAAACTAGACTAATATATCTCTTACCATAATTTTTCTAGAATTTTTGGTTGGGCCAATTAGTACAGTTTATTCATTAAATGTTCCCCTATTTTGTAGTCCAACAAGCCCGACCTCTCTTCACTAAAAATCAATTATCTCATTTTACAGAATTCAGATAATGTTTTTGTTTGTTTCTAATGAAAATAGACTCAATAAGGAATCTAGACATAAAAATTATACATCATAATTTTTTTTTTTTACAATTTTTAGTGAAATTCTAAAATCGGAATAGGGGATCACAAAGTCACTCTGAACCAGTCTCGTAAGAGTTTAAATATCTCAAAATACAGACTTCCTTTGCTTATTATGTTTCTTTCCTATGAAAATAGACTCAATATTCTTTAATTATATATCTCATTCACCATTCAATTCCATTTCTACAATTTTTAGTGATTTTTCAAAATCATATCACTACTGTTGTCCCAAAACTATTTCATAACCAACTTTTACTCTTTCATAATTTCTTTACATTAAACCTCATTTAGGCATACATAACATCAACACATGTTCTTGTTTAGCCATATCATAAGGACATACACACAAATGGCCAAGTCCCTATACATGCCATAACTGAAAAAGCTTCAATGAAAATACCCAATTGGTAACTTGATAGTCGAAAGTATGGAGCGATCTCGACGACCTCCAACCCGAGCTTGTTTGATAAAACTCTAGAACAGAGGAAAGGAAAGAGGTAAGCTTATAAACCTTAGTAAGGTCACATGTAAATTAATAGGCATTAGTAATGAATTTAGCTTATTATTAAGCTTTCATAATTTGCATAAATAATGTTAAGTTCTTACTTTCCCATCTTACTCATTAGTAACCTTACCAAAGGCTCGGAATAATAAAAAACTACCTTATGTAACGCCCCGAATTTTGGGCCTAGAAGTATTGGGCCTTGAGTTTTGGATTGGTTAAAAGGCGACTTAAATAATTCAAATGTGTAATTTTGAAGTGTTTGGAGGGTACTATGAAGTCCCGGGTTCAAGTTAGGCCATAGGAAAAATTTTGATTTTTAGCCTTAGTGGAACCCTGATCTCATGTGGTATGACTCATAAATAAAGCAGGGTAAAAGAAGGCACAAAAAAGGAGTGTGGTGTAGTGGCAAAGTGGCGCCACTTAGGGACAAGGAAGTGACGCCATAAAGGAAGCAAGGGGTCCAAGGTTCAAGTCTTGGCTCTTGCAATTTATTTTGGTTTTTCTTTTAAATAAATCTGGAAGCAAGCAGGTGGGTTTTGAAGTTAAATGTGTTCGGCTTATGACACAAATGAGCTTGTGTCCTAGTGGTGGTGGCGTGGCATGGTTATTGAGAGGACTATGGTTCGAATCCGTTTGCACGCAAAGGTTGGTTATTTTGCTAATGAGTTTATTTTGGAGGATTGATGGAGGGATCCCACATCGGGAAGCTAGCATGGGAGTAGGCGAGAAGCTGGCTTTAAATAGAGCGATCTATGAGGAGAGTAAGCATACCTTGGTTGGCGTTTGGGCATAGGAGTGTTCAGAGCACTAATTAACTCCAGATTCCTATCAGGTGTGTATTTCTCACTACTCTAGCTGTAGGACAGCTACTTCGGGCCGCAATGGGCCGAAAGAGGCCATGTGGGCCCAATGGGCCTACATAAGTTGTTTGATTGTGTAGTAAATATTGGACTAGACTAGGTGAATCTCATATCTCTGGCTAGATTTGGGCTAAAAGGGCCACACGAGCGTGTGGGCCCATTTGGGCCGAGAATGGGCCTTAGGCCCATTCGCATTGTTATCTCTGTTCAGAATACTTTAGTTTACAAAATTACTAAAATACCCTTGGTTTACAAAATTGCTAAAATACCCTTATAGGGTAGAACTATTGTAATACCCCCCCGATTTGCGAAATTACCGAATTACCTCTGATTTGGAAAATTACAGAAATACCTTCGATTTGGAAAATTACAGAAATAGCCCAGTTTACAAATTATGGAAATACCCCAGATTTCAAAATTACCAAAATACCCCTGATTTAAAAAATTACCAAAATACCCCCGATTTGTGGAAAATTACCAAAATACCCCTTTAGGGTAGAATTACCAAAATACCCCTGTAGGGTGGAATTATTGAAATACCCCTGTAGGGTAGAATTACCGAAATACTCTTATAGGGTAGAATTACCGAAATACCCCTATAAGGTAGGATTACCGAAATACCCCTGTAGGGTAGAATTACCGAAATACCCCTGTAGTGTGGAATTACTAAAATACCCCTATAGGGTAGAATTACCGAAATACCCCTGTAGGGTAGAATTACCGAAATACCCTTGTAGGGTAGAATTACTGAAATACCCCTGTAGGGTGGAATTACCGAAATCCCCTTGTAGGGTAGAATTACTAAAATACCCCTGTAGGGCAGAATTACCGAAATACCCCTGTAGGGTAGAATTATTAAAATACCCCTGTAGGGTAGAATTATCGAAATACCCCTGTAGGGTAGAATTACTGAAATACCCCTGTAGGGTGGAATTACCGAAATACCCCTATAGGGTAGAATTACCGAAATACCCATGTAGGGTAGAATTATCAAAATACCCCAGTAGGGTAAAATGACCATTTTGCCCCTAGGGTCTACAATGACTGTTTCGCCCATGTGGGCAAGTGACTGACTTGGTTGGTGTATTTGATTGAATTAACTGTGTTCGTATGACAGTATTTTGATTAACGTGACTATGGTTGTGTGACTAGTAGGTTTTAATATATGTTGAAATGACTGATAATGAGTATGGCCATTCTGCATACACGTTTGATGATTGAGCATAGCATACACGACATATTACATGGGGTTGGGTTTGATATGGAGGAAGTGCTATAAAGTGGCTCTGCCACGTAATCTGCTTAGAGGCTTTGCCTCGTACTTCTGCTCTAGTGGCTCTGCCACGATTTTTATATTAGCAGCTTTGCTGCGTCTGTGATGTGTAGGGCTAGGTGGGTTAAGTTATTCCCTACATGGTGTGCAGGGCTGGTACGGGTGGTGTGTAGGGCTGGACTGGGCTTGGGCATTGCATTCACATTCTGATTCTGATTCTGATTCTAATTTTGATTCTGATTTTGATTATGATTCTGATTTTGATTCTAATTTTTATTTTGATTCTGATTCTGATTCTGATTTTGATTCTAATTTTAATTCTGATTCTGATTCTGATTTTGATTCTGATACTGCTACTGACTCTGATTCTGATACTGATATTGATTCTCGTTCAAATAATGTCTCTGATTTTGTAATAGGCTAAGGCCCATCTGGTACTGCCTTTTATAATGGGCTAAGGCCCAATTGATACTAAAACTATGGTAGGGCAAACTTTTTAATTCTTTTACATGACTGACTGTTCGTATTTGTTGTAGGGGATTACACACTGAGTTTTCATAAAACTCACCTCATTTACTAACTATGCAGTTAATCCCCAGCCTTAGACGGATCAGAGCTGCGAGGGACTCGGAGAAGGCCACACACTGCTTATGCTTTCTATTTTGATTATTTACTCTCAAGTACTTTATTTTGGGTTTGGTTTGTAATAAGGCCTTTTATAATTTCTGGATTTTTATTTTAAGGTTTTTATTTACTTTGAATTATATCTGCTAGAGGTGAATCGCAGTTTTCCAAAATGTTAACTATTTTCGAACACTACGTCTTCTGCAACTAATTAAATTAAACTTCCGCAACAAAGAAGATTTTAAAGGTAATAATGTTTTTTTAAAAGGGATTAACTTTTAGTTGACCAGTTTTGAAAATAAACAAACACAAGTTTTAGTTGGCAACAAGTTTTAAATAAGAAGGGTTCATTGAAAACATGGTTTCCGAAAAACACTTCAATGTTACACGCTGGACTCGGGTCTAACTTTTAGGCTGGGTATGGGGTGTTACACCTTACTTAATAGCTTGCTTATGTACCTGCAATATCTCACTTAACACATTAATACTCTCTCATAATATATAGCCATTTCCTGCGATATCTCATTTAACACATTAATACTTTCTCATAATATATAGCCATTTTGCTAATCCTGTTACAAACATCATAAGTATAATTGAAAACTTATCACTTAATACTTGAATATACTTATTAAAATACTTTTAATATCATCAACTTATAACCTCAACATCAATAAGCCTTATGTACATACCTGTGCTCTTTCCTCGTGATATTACCTTGTCATCTCTTTGACTTACTCTTTGGATTACTCAAGTACCTTTCCTTTTGAAATTTACCATTGCCATGTCTTGACATGGTCTTACATGGTATCCTTGCCTTATCTACTCACCAATGGCATGCCTTGGCATGGTCTTACACGGGATCCTTGCCTTATATACTCATCAATGCCATGCCTTGGCATGGTCTTACATGGGATCTTTGCCTTTTAGTAACTTACCAATGCCATGTCTTGACATGGTCTTACATGATTTCCTTGCCTTGTAAGACTTACCAATGCCATGCCTTGGCATGGTCTTACATGGGATCTTTGCCTTATAGTAACTTATCAATGTCATGTCTTGACATGGTCTTACATGATTTCCATGCCTTGTAAAACTTACCAATGCCATGCCTTGGTATGGTCTTACATGGGATCTTTGCCTTATAGTAACTTATCAATGCGATGTCTTGACATGGTCTTACATGATTTCCTTGCCTTGTAAAGTTCACCAATGCCATGCCTTGGCATGGTCTAGTATCCTTATCTTATGTTCCCATGGGTCAACCATGGTCTTTTTCCGTCAATCCTTCCTTAATTGCCATGTTATAAACATGGACTTTGAAATATTAATGTCTTGGCAATTCATAGCTAAAACATACTTGCTCAAAATTCTCAAGGTCAGTCACATAACTCAATAATAATAGTAACAATTTCATAATAATAAAATGCTACTCAATTTACATACTTACATTCTTAATCTCATCATATCCTCAATTTATCTTACTTTCCTCAAATTATGCTATTCGATACTTTCTTGATCTTATACAAAGCCACATTACCACTATGGTCTTTTATGTAAACTTATTCGAATTCTCACTTCTAATGTCGAATCATTATCGAAAATTTCTCAATTATTATCATTATATTCAAAAATCAATACTAAAAAATTTATAACTAATATATCAATTTAGCATTCAAACATGCTTAATTAAATGCTTATTAAACCCATGAACTTACCTCGATACCAATATGACCATTTTGACCAACTTTCTCAATTTTTAGTTTTTCTCCCTCCTAGGTCCAAATCTCGTTTTTTGGGATCTAAAACATCGTATTTCACTTATTTAATCAATGTACTAATCATTTCGGACCTAAAACATAATTTTACAAAATTACATTTTTGCCCCTAAACTTTTACATATTTACACTTTTGCCCCATAGCTCGGAAATAAATTTTTATTCAATTTCTTTGCATTTTATGCCTAACTGAACCATTTCATAAATATGACAGCCCAAAATTCTCATTAAAACTCACACTTATGACCAATTTTATAACTTTTACGATTTAGTCCTTTCGGACGTTTTCGTCGAAAATCACTCGGCAAAAACCATTTTGCTAACCATAGACATGCATAATCTACCATAATTCATCAAAATGCACAATTATTAAACATGGGTCAATTTTTGAAATCAAACCCTAGCTCAAATAAATGGTAGAAATAGAGAAATCATGTTACCGGGATTTCAAAAACGTAAAAATCATTAAAAAACGGGGCAAGAACGGGCTTACAATCGAGCTTGGAAGCTTGAAAAACCCTAGCCATTGTTTCTCCATGCTATATTCCGCCTTGAGGAAGAAGATGAGCAAATTTTTGCTTCATTTTCCCTTTTTAATTCTTTCAAAGTACTAAATGACCAAAATGCCCTTAAAGACTTTTCTTTTAAATTTGTCTTATTTATGCCCATTTTTGTCCAAAAATTTAACCAATTGTCTAATTACTATTTAAGAACCTTTAATTTAATACTTTATAACAATTGGACACTTCTAACGTATGGAACTCAATTTTTGCACTATTTACAATTTAGTCCTTTTGACTAAATTGAGTGCCCAAACGTCAAAATTTTCAAACGAAATCTTTCCATAAAATCGTACATCATAAAAATATAATAAAAATAATATTTTCATTGTCATATTTGTGGCCTCAAAACCACTGTTCTGACTAAGCCCAAAATTGAGATGTTACACAAGATGTACCTCGCTTGTTGCATGTACTCGTTTCAATTACCCAGCTTGCATCACTACTTTACCCCCCAAAGTCTAATGCACAACCTACTTCTCTCATAGGTGGCAGCCCCACTAATGACTCAACAAGTTTTGCATCGATTTGTCTCACCTCTAGCATTTCCAAAGCAGTCCTTATAGCACTCTCTAATCTATGAGTTAATGTTCTTTTCACCATGAGCATCCTCGAGTAGCTAGATTGTTGATAGTAAATTAGTTCCACCTTTTAGGTCTCAACTCACTAGCACAATACATTATTATTGTCGAGTATCCAAGATACACATACAATCATTGAAGTCTTCCTTACCTTTCTAGTGACTAATATATAGCTCCACTCCTTATGCTACTCCCACAACTGAGACCATTTTGAAATTTACAATCTTGATCTTCTTGGTTGATTTGCTAACCGGGAGACCAAGGTTACCCATGGCTTTCTTTGATATGAACCAGCTTGATGTCCTCATATCAATAAAAACACTTTTTCTTTAACCTACGATGTTGATGTCCACATACATCAACCCTTTCTGCTTGTGACTCATCTTCGCTTTTGCGGAATTGAGCATCATTGACCCACACTTTAAAGCCTTACTCTCATCAGGCTCTGCTTTCCCTCCTTTATTGATCATGGATAGCTTAAATCGCTTTGGATAGTCCCACATCCTATGTGGACCACTACATAAGAAGCATTTCACTTTAAGATTACTTATATAAGCTAATTGTTGCTTGGTGCCCACACAACCCTAAATACCATTTAAATCTAATTAATAAAATATACCATTAAATTACTAGGGTCTAATTAAGGAAATTATCCAAAATTTTCATCAAAAGAAAACAATTGCATTTTCCATAAACTTGGCACAGCGTCGCAATGCCAAGAATCCCATGTCGCTCCATCGTGCCCCTTTTTAGCCCTAGATGCTTTAATGTTTGGTGTTGTGACGTTGCATGCTGGTCTCCTGACATTGGCATTGTCCTTTGTATTGTTAGGCTAGAATTGGCACCCTACACACTCAAATAGCCTATTAGCCATTCCCGAGACCCAAGTTGGCCTTGCAGATAATTAAAACATCAGAAAATGCGTAAAAATGCTTATTTTGCAATAAAATAAATCTAATAAAATAAAACTAAAAATGTAATAAATAAACATAAAGTGTGATACGATCTTGCCATGTGAACGACCTTGGCCAAGCTTCCCAAGAGAGCATTGCAATCTTTTCTAGCTGATCATGTAACACCCCAACCCGGCCCAAACGTTACGGCCGAATTGGGCGATGTCACATAGCAGGGTAACTCACACCAATCCGATACATTGAAAGATTTAAGCTAGAAATTTGTTTATTGATAAAACCCGTTTTAACCTTTGCTTACTTAAAAGTTTAGGTGAGTTAGTTAAAAACTTTTCTTTTAGGAGACAAGCCCACATCTAAGAAAAATAATAATTTAATAGCGTTGATTTGGAAACATGTTTATGTTTTAAGAAAACCTCATTAATCAATAGTAAGCATAAAAAAACAATCTTATTTACATTCATACCGGAGATGATAAGCCTTGTTACAACCCAAATAAAAAGAAACAATCAAAGATAAAGAAATTCAGAACTATTTAAAAATTCTAATGAACTTGTAGTGTGGCCACCTCCGAGTCTTCTCTCACAACTAATCGCCTACAGAGGGTCACCTGAAATATTAAAAAGAGGGAGTGAGTTTCGAAACTCAGTGTGTACAACCCTCGACAATCAAATCAACATGCAATTTATCACATTGAGCCTAAGCCCTATCAATATCGGTGGTCTTGGGCCTTAGTCCACAATGACCTCAATTGAACCTTAGCCCATATCACATCAGTATCAAATGAATGCAATGCTCCCATCCCAATCCAACCTTGCACTCCATTTTCCCTTCTAACCCTACACTCCTATGGGGATATAAATATCAACCCACCCATCCCTACACTCCAATGGTAGCACCAGTTGTGGCACTACTCAATCGTTGCAGCAAGGCTGCTAATCATATAATGGGCTTAAAGCCACCGGTGGATCCACGGTCGTCAAGCGACTATGCGATTCTCACATATCTTCCTTCGTACCATCAAACCCACCCAAGTGCAACACACATCTCATGAATGCAACATACACATTTTCACATATTAAGCACCTAGGGGTATTTTAGTCCTTTACACAACGAGGCCATCTCAGTCATTTCATTCGGTACTTCTACCCTATAGGGGTATTTCAGTAATTCTACCCTACATGAGTATTTCAACAATTTTCAACATTACGGGTTTTAATTATGAACTTTGGCCCATCAACAAGTCCTCGTTGGCTAAAGTGAACAGACACTATGCACCAGGTAGGATTCTAAAGAAGAGGAGGTGGGTCACTAGGACCGCTTAAGTACTAAGATCTCCCTAGATCCAATCCTAGACATGCATATGCCCATTGCCACACTCTAACCTTGTGACTTGTCTACAGACATGCTTGATTAATTAACTAAGTTTTATGCTGCTTAAGAATTCATCAGAACTAGGCCTAGAGTCCACTATAAAACCCTAGTAAGCCTACATGCTTCCTTAAAATCACATATGGCCCATCAAGCCTAATCATGTCTATATGGCCTATTAGGCCCAATCACAAATATACGGCCCATCAGGCCCAATCATGTTTAAATCATTCAACCATCAATAGCAATTCATCATTTACTATCAATTATCAACTATTGCCGATTTGAGCCCACGACCCTGTTAGGCCTATTTAGCCCTTTCTGGCCTGGTTGGCCAATAGTGGCCCAAGACCTTGAGATTGCTCTCTCGGCCTCTAGTAGTCGTATCAGTATTTCCACACGAGTGTTCGTACGCTCGTATGGCTACTGACGCCAGCCTTTTGGCTATTCGACTTTTTAGCATTCAGGCTTTTCGAGATTTCGACTTTTGCCGATTTGTCGTGTATGCAATGTATGTACACACCTGGTAAACTTGACGTGTTACACTATCCTCAGCTTTGAGCCTACAACAAATACCAACCTTCAATTAATCACATACTTAGCTGAAATTTTTACCCAAAAATCGAAGCCTTACCATAACCTTACCGTGTGCTATAAGTCCTAATAGCCCTTCCTTAGCTACTAATCTCAAATATTTCCTAGATCTGCATCAATCCCAATCGTTAAAGACAGAATAATAGGTGACTTGTATCCACTTAAGTCACCTTTTCCCTTACCATAGACTATTCGTCCAATTTACCCCAAAATAAAGAACACTTACCCAAAAGTCGAAACGTATGGAAAGCTTTTCGGTAGAGACCCTTAGATCCAAGCTTGATTCCAACTCTCCAAGATCCAATCCACCAAAATCAAAGGAATGATGACAGCACGACAGAGATTCGATCACTAGGGTATTTAGTACAAGCTTTGGGATGATGAAGAAATCGGCTCCAAAAACAAAGGTTTTTGGCTTTTGAACACAAGTGAGAAAAGAATAACAAACGAGAGAACTTAGGAGGAAAAGATTCGGTAGAAGCAACAAAGAAGAAAGGTGAAGAAAACGGCACCTAATTTGCTAGCACAAGATTTGGAAAAACCAAAAGAAACCCTTCAAGGGAATCTGCCACCCCTTTAAATAACCAAAAGCTGAAACTAGCTTCCCCTCATAGTCCCAATCGGCTCCACCTCTTCTACTCACCAATCTCCTATTTTTCCTCTATTATCCTTACATTAAATTTCTCTCCTAAGCAGTCCCCTCCAGAGTCCACTCTAGCGCCACTACCATCCCTCCAAAGTGCAAAAGTCCCAAATAACACCACTCTAATCCTCAAACCTTGGATGTCTTTACCTGATAGTGACGCCCCCTATAGCTCTCAAAGTGGCACTACTTTGCCGCTAGGCCACAGGCCCCTTTGTCTCTTATTTCCCTCTTAATTTGTTTAAAAGGCCTAATACCTGAGATTTGGGTTCGACTAAGGCAAAAATTAAATTTTTTCCATATGGTCAACCTCAACCTCGAGACTTCAATGAACCTTTGTAATACCATAAAATCAATATTCTAATAGTGCTAATCATACATGTCAGCTTCACGCAAAATTAAAAGTTTCGGGATTTTTGGGGTGTTACAATTCTACCCCCTAAAAGAAATTTCGGCCTCGAAATTTACCTGATTGAAACAAATGAGGGTACTGTCACCGCATTGCCTCCTTACGTTCCAAAGTAGCCTCCTCGGCATTGTGGTTATGCCAAAGTACTTTGACCAAAGGGACAAACTTTTTTCTTAGCACCTTAACATCTTGATCAATTATTTGAATCGGCTCCTCTTCAAAAGTTAAGTCTGGCCTAACCTCGATCTCCTCGACTGACACGATGTGAGAAGGGTCTAAGCGTTAACGCCTTAGCATGGACACATGGAACACATCGTGTATTTGACTTAGTTCAGAAGGTAATTCCAGCTGATAAGCAACTGGCCTAATTTACTTCAGCACCTGGTATGACCCAATGAACCTAGGGCTTAACTTGCCCTTCCGCGCAAATCTTAGTAGGCGCCAGGGGTAACCCACTAACAAAATCCATAGTGACCCTCTCCCACTTCCAAAGTGGAATCTTAATCGGCTAAAGTAACCCTGACGGTAACTGATGTTTCGCTTTCACTTGTTGACATACTAAGCATTTGCCCATAAATTTCATAACCTCACGTTTAAGCCCCAGCCACCAATAAAGCTCTCGTAAATCTCGATACATCTTGTTAGCTCTGGGATGCATAACATAGGGACTAGTATGCGCTTCCCGCAGTATGGACTTCCTTAGCTCATCATCTTCTGGTACACAAATTCTACCACAGAAACATAGCAACCCATTGCTATTTAACCCAAAATCTGTCGTTTCCCCCTTCTCCACTTGCTTGAAACGAGACTTCAAAGTCTCATCCAATGGCTGTTTAACCTTGATCTGATTAACCCATAGTGTCTTTACTTGCAACTCGGCTAACAGACTGTCGTTGCCATACAAACTTAACCGAGCAAACATAGCCCTCAAATCCAACATAGCCCTATGGCTTAGTGCATCTGCCACTACATTTACTTTTCCCAAGTGATATTCGATCGTGCAATCATAATCCTTTAGTAGCTCAATCCATCTGCGATGCCATAAATTCAACTCCTTTTGAGTTAGGAGGTACTTCAGACTCTTGTGATCCGTATAAATGGTACACCTCTCTCCATACAAGTAATGTCTCCAAATCTTAAGCGTGAATACCACCACTTCCAACTCCAAATCATGGGTTGGGTAATTCCCCTAGTGAGCCTTAAGCTGGCGTGATGCATACGTAACCACCTTACGTTCCTACATCAAGACACAGCTCAAGCCCACGTGTGACGCATCGCTATAAACCGTAAACTCCTTCCCAGGCTCTGGCTGAATGAAAACAGGGGCCTCCGTTAAAACTTTCTTAAGCTTTTCAAAGCTTTCTTGCTGTTTATCAGTCCACACAAACGGCACCCCTTTCCGTAGCAGCTTGGTCAAGGGTGCAGCAATTAATGAGACCCTTCAACAAATTACCTATAATACCCCGCTAGTTCTAGGAAACTCCAAATTTCTAACACCGTCTTAGGTGATTTCCAGTCCAACACTGCTTCAATTTTTCGAGAATCAACTCTAATCCCCTCAGTTGAGACCACATGTCCTAAGAAAGTGACTTCCCTTAGCCAGAATTTGCACTTGCTAAACTTAGCATATAGCTGCTTCTCTCTTAATATCTGTAACATAATCCTTAGGTGTGCATCATGATCATCTTCTGTTCCCGAGTAAACTAAGATGTCATCTATGAAAACTACTACGAACTGATCTAGATAAGGTTGAAAAACCGAGTTCATAAGATCCATGAAAGTAGCAGGTACGTTCGTTAGCCCAAATGGCATCACCAGGAACTCCTAATGTGCATAACGAGTTCTGAAAGCTGTCTTATAAACGTCAGCTTCCTTAACCCTCAGTTGATGATACCCCGATCACAGATTAATCTTTAAGAAAACTGAAGCTCCCCTAAGTTGATCGAAAAGATCATCTATCCTCGATAGAAGGTACTTATTCTTGATGGTTAGCTTGTTTAGCTGTTGATAATTGATACACATTCTCATGGACCCATCTTTCTTCTTAACAAATAGTACTGGTGCTCCCCATGGAGACACACTTGGTCTAATAAATTCGTGGTCCAATAACTCTTGAATCTAGGCTTTCAACTCCACCAGCTCCTTTGGTGCCATCCTATAAAGAGCGATGGACACTGGAGCCATACAAGGTAACAGTTCTATTGCAAACTCCACTTCTCTACTGGGAGGTAACCCCAGTAATTCGTAAGAAAAACATCAGGAAATTCCTTTACTATTCTCAGATCCTTAACAGTAACGCTCTTAGGTTCCACATCACTAATGTAGGCTAAATAAGCTTCACAGCCCTTCTTTACCAACTTCTCTACCCTTAAAGTTGATATCACATTCGACAAGCAATCCCGTTATTCCCCGATCACCATTAGTTCTCCATCCTCCACAATTTTCAACACGATCCGCTTCACAGCACAATCTAGAGTTGCTCAATGCCTCGTCAACCAATCCATACCTAAGATGAGGTCGAACTCACCAAACGACAATTCTATCAAATCCGTTAAGAAAGTAAGCCCTTGAACTACCAACGGTACATCCCTAAACAACTTATTAACTTTCACTGACTGCCCTAAAGGATTTAACACCATAATTTCGTTTGTAGTGGTCTCAAACATATCACCCAAAATTCCAGTTATGTTGCATGCAATGTACGAATGTGTTGACCCAACATCAATTAGTGCAATTTAAGGTAGCTCATGAATAAAAACGTACCCGTTATCACATCTGGGGCATTTCCATCCTCTCTGCGATAGGAAGAATAAACTAACACTGGCTGCCTCGCTTCTGCCTGGCCAGCACTTCTGCCCGGTGCTCCACGTTTGCGTCCAGTGCCATTGCTGCCCCTGGCCTGACCATGGCCTCTTGGCAGTTGTTGACCACCTCTCTGCAGTTGAAAATTACCCCTACCACCAACTTGCACCTGATCTGGCCTCCTTGGGCACTTTCTAATCTTATGCTCCATAGATCCGCAGCTCAAACATGCTCTTATTCTCCTCCAACACTCACCCACATGCCCTTTTTCACAAATAGCACATGGCAGAATCCCAGTATTAGCAGCAGCAACAGAGGCCCCAACTCTAACCGACCCATTCACTCAGCCCTCATCGCAGGCCCCTGTCCAACCCCCGTAACTTCTATATTCCTTTTGTTCTTGCCTTTTTCTTTTTCTCGATTGAGGCGCTCTGTGCGTTTTACTCCCTTCGCTATCTTCGCCTTCTCCACTAATGCTGTAAAATCCCGCTCCCTCTGTGGAGCTATCAGCACCCTAAGGTTGTCTCTTAAACTGTCCTCGAACCATACGCAACGCTCATATTCTGTTGCAACTATTCCTTTTGCATACCGACCAAGGCGGAGAAACTCAGCCTCATACTCTGCTACCGATTTGTCCCCCTAGACCAGGCTCAAGAACTCTTTCCTTTGGGCATCTACATAGCCCGCTCCAATATACTTCCCTTGAAATGCCGATTTAAAGAACTCCCAGGTGATCTGCTCTGGTCGGTTGCCCTTCTTTACTGTTAACCACCATTGATAAGCTTCCTCTCTAAGTAGTGATATTGCCCATTTCAGCTTTTGTTCAGCCGTGCAATCTAGGTCATCCATTATTCTCTCCATGGCTTCCAACCAGTATTCAGCCACATTCGGGGCTACACCAGCTACACCTTTGAAGATCTCTGCCCCATTAGCTTGAAGTCGCTACGAGATCGACCTACGACTTCCCGTACCATTATTGGGCCCAGCGACCATTTCTAAAATCCTTAACATAGCCTGCAATAATGCATCCTCTATAGCGGCAACCCGTTTGTATGGTCCCATTTCAGCTACTGGTGAGGCCGGAGCCTCATCTACTCCAACGTTGGGCATATGGCCCGACGCCGATGACCCAGCCCTAACACTTCCACGGCCTCTGTCGCGGCCTCTTGTAACTTTTCTAGCGCTCATCGTTGCTTGCGTATTTCTGAATTAGAAATTTTATGAAATTAGTTCATAGTTCCACTGTTTAAAGCAAATGTCTTATGTAAGTAACAATTTAGAAGCTGTTTTCGCAGTCATAAATCCACTACAGGCTTAAGTTTCCTATGGGCTTAAGTCTCTTCTGCCTAAAAATCTACTGTCTAAAGTAGCCCAAACTACCTATAGTACAGAAGCTTAATACAAATTCAGTAATAGGAAAACTTACTTGGCTCGACGTCGAAGGTTCGATGTGCCACACCTCAAAAATCCAGCAAAAACCTTTTTGATTAATTTTTTAAAAAAACCCAAAATCGAAAGCCCAATTCACAGCCCGAGCTTTGAAACTAGGCTCTGATACCACTAAATGTAACATCCCAACCCGGCCCAGACATTACGACCAAATCGGGCGGCGTCATATAGCAGGGTAACTCGTACCAATCCGATACATTGAAAGATTTAAGCTAGAAATTTGTTTATTGATAAAACCCATTTCAACCTTTGCTTGCTTAAAAGTTTAGGTCAGTTAGTTAAAAACTTTACTTTTAGGAGAAAAGCCCACGTCTAAGAAAAATAATAATTTAATGGTGTTGATTTCAGAAACATGTTTATGTTTTAAGAAAACCTCATTAATCAACAGTAAGCATAAAAAAACAATTTCATTTTACATTCATATCGGAGATGATAGGCCTTATTACAACCCAAATAAAAAGAAATAATCAAAGATAAAGAAATTCGAAACTATTTAAAAATTCTAATGAACTTGTAGTGTGGCCACCTCCGAGTGCTCTCCCACGTTGAATCGCCTACTGAGGGTCACCTGAAATATTAAAAAGAGTAGTGAATTTTGAAACTCAATGTGTACAACCCTCGACAGTCAAATCAACATGTAATTTATCATATGGGCCTAAGCCCTATCAATATCGGTGGTCTTGGGCCATAGTCGATAATGACCTCAATTGAGTCTTAGCCTATATCACATCAGTATCACATGAATGCAATGCTCCCATCCCAATCCAGCTCTGCACTCCATTTTCCCTTCCAACCCTACACTCCTATGGGGATATAAATATCAACCCACCCATCCCTACACTCCAATGGTAGCACCGGTTGCGACACTACTCAATTGTTGCAGCAAGGCTGCTAATCATATAATGGGCTTAAAGCCACTGGTGGATCCATGGTCGTCAAGCGACTATTCAATCCTCACATATCTTCCTCCGTACCATCAAACCCACCCAAGTGCAACATACATCTCATGAATGCAACATACACATTTTCACATATTAAGCACTTAGGGGTATTTTATTCCTTTACACAACGAGGCCATCTCAGTCATTTCATTTGGTACTTCTACCCTACAGAGGTATTTTAGTAATTCTACCCCACAGGGTATTTCAGTAAGTCTACCCTACTGGGGTATTTTAGTAATTCTACCCTAGAAGGGTATTTTAGTAATTTTTAGCATTACGGGTTTTAATTACGAACTTTGGCCCATCAACAAGTCCTCGTTGGCTAAAGTGAACAGACACTATGCACCAAGTAGGATTCCAGAGAAGAGGACGTGGGTCACTAGGACCGCTTAAGTACCAAGCTCTCCTTAGATCCAATTCTAGACATGCATATGCCCATTGCCACACTCTAACCTTGCGGCTTGTCGACAGACATGCTTGATTAATTAACTAAGTTTTATGCTGCTTACGAATTCCTTAGAACTAGGCCTAGAGTCCACTATAAAACCCTACCAAGTCTACATGCTTCCTGAAAATCACATATGGCCCATCAAGCCCAATCATGTCTATATGGCCCATTAGGCCCAATGAAAAATATACGACCCGTCAGGCCCAATCATGTTCAAATCATTCAACCATCAATATCAACTCATCATTTACTATCACTTATCAACTGTTGCCAATTTGGGCCCACGAGCTCATCGGGCCCATTTAACCCTTTCTAGCCCGGTTGGCCAATAGTGGCCCAAGACCCTGAGAACGCTCTCTTGGCCCCTGGTAGTCGTATTGGTATTTCCACACGAGTATTTGCATGCTCGTATGGTTACCAACGCCAGCCTTTCGATTTTTGGCTTTTTAGCATTCTAGCTTTTCAGGATTTCAGCTTTTGTCGATTTGTCGTGTGTGCAATGTATGTACACACCTGGTAAACGAGACGTGTTACACTAACCTCAGCTTTGAACTTACAACCAATACCAACCTTCAATTAATCACAAACTTAACCGAAATTTTTACCAAAAAATTGAAGCCTTACCATAACCTTACCGTGTGCCACAAGTTCTAATAGCCCTTCCTTAGCTACTAATCTCGAACATTTTCTAGATTTGCATCAATCCCAATCATTAAAGATAGAATAATAGGTGACTTGTATCCACTTAAGTCACCCTTTCCCTTAAGATAGACTATTCAGCCAACTTACCCCAAAATAAAGAACACTTACCCAAAAGCTGAAATGTATGGAAAGCTTTTCGGTAGAGACCCTTAGATCCAAGCTTGATTCCAACTCTCTAAGATCCGATCCACCAAAATCAAAGGAATGATGATAGCACGACAGAGATTCAGTCACTAGAGTATTTGGCACAAGGTTTGGGATGATGAAGAAATTGGCTCCAAAAACAATGGTTTTCGGCTTTTAAACACAAGTGAGAAAAGAATAACAAACGAGAGGACTTGGGAGGAGAAGATTCAGTAGAAGCGACAAACCCTTCAAGGGAATTCGCTACCCCTTTAAATAACCAAAAGCTGAAACTAGCTTCCCCCCATAGTCCCAATCGGCTCCACCTCTTCTACTCACCAATCTCCTATTTTTCCTCTATTATCCTTACCTTAAATTTCTCCCTTGAGCACTCCCCTTCAGAGTCCACTCCAGTGCCACTACCACCCCTCCAAAGTGCAAAAATAAAGTCCCCAAATAACACCACTCTAAGCCTCAAGCCTTGGATCTTTTTACCTGATAGTGATGGCCCCTATAGTTCTCAAAGTGGCGCTACTTTGCCACTAAGCCACAGGCCCCTTTATGTCTTATTTCCCTCTTAATTTGTTTAAAAGGCCTAATACCTGAGATTTGGGTTCCACTAAGGCAAAAATTAATTTTTTTCCCTATGGTCAACCTTAACCTCGAGACTTCAAATAACCCTTATAGTACCTTAAAATCAATATTCTAATAGTGCTAATCATACATGTTAGCTTCACACAAAATTAAAAGTTTCGAGATTTTTGGGGCGTTACAGATGAGCTCGATCCTAGCTTATTGAGCTTGATACAGCTCGAATTTTAGTTCCTTGAGCTCAATTTGACTCAATCTTAGCTCATTGAGCTCGATGCTATTTTATTTTAATTTATGCATTTCGTAGTTGCTAGAATAATTTCATGCTTCAGCTAGGCTAGTTAACTTAGTTCAGCTTAATCCTAGATCATTAGCTCAAATCTATTTCTTTGGCTCATGCGTGCAATGCTGGAATAAAATTAATGATTTTTAGTTAAATTAGTTAATTAGTTTTCAGCTGATTAATAAGTTCAAATATGATACTTATTAATTTTGTGTAAGTGTGTTCATTTTTAATACTTGTTTTTAATATGTCTAGCTACAACTTTTTAATGTGTCTTAAGTTGAACATTTTAAATACAGATTTTTAAATATGTCTTAGTTGCTTGTGTTTAATATGTCCTAGCTGAATGCATGTTTTTTATTTTGTCTAGGTGCTACCGATTTTAAGATTTCTTAAACTCTATTAATTTGTTGATTTTAATTGTACAACTACATACATTGAACGACATTTACATGGGGCTGATGGTTTAGTTTTCCAAACACCTTTTCATGTACAACGAAGGGCACATGAAGAGCTGCTGTTTTCTTCTTCTGAAAGCTGAGCATTTAGCTCTCCAAGATCCTTGAAAGCTTTCACATTGCTGGAAAAATTCTATTTAGATAGATGACCATTCGGTTTGGTACATTCACACCTAAGGGGCTGTACATATTCAGCTTTCACACCTAATGGCCTTTACAATACTCAAGCTGCCATGTAAAGCTTCCAAACTATTCAGCTGAACAAGGAACTTTAATTAAGGCTCATTAAGCTCCTTGGCCTAATCTGCCCACACCTTTTCAGCTCTCCCAAAATACTTCATTTAATTCAAGTTGATTGGATTCACCAAGGACTGTCTATTAACATTCCCAATGCCTTAGAACCTTCAAGGAAGCTGCTAGGAAAGTTCAAGGAAGCTTCCAGGTTCATTAAGTTGCTACATGCTGTCTATTTAGCTCCCTAATTGCCTTTTCGGCTAGACCTTATATTTGGCTATAAATAGCTTGTTTTGTGAACATTTTGTGGTTAGACAATTTACTTACTCTTTATGAAATATATAGTAATTATTAGTTACTTATCTCCGTTTGTTCTTTTGTGACTCAATTAACTTATCAAGTTATTCTTGTGGCGTCAATCTGATTCATTTGAACTTATCACTCTCCTGAGTGTCGCTAGTTCCTATCTCTATGTAGATAGTGGGTCATGATTTATCTATCCTTCTACCCACCTTTAAGTGTCCTATAAGATTTGGGTTAGTACTCCATTTTAGTACTGGTTCTTTCTTGACATTAAAGCCATTCGAACCATTTGCATTTCCATCTTCAACTCACCTTAGTCTCTTTGCTTAGCCGAATCCATCACATATCTTACTTAGCCATTTTGAACCTATTTTGGAAACTAAATACCACACTTAGCTGAATTTAACCCCTTTGTTCTAATCGAATGATACTTCTCATTTTGACGATCAGACAATCTAAACGACTTGAATCATCACCAAGGCGAGTTCTTATCAAAGTGGCTAGAAAACAAGTTCATTAAGTGCCGAAAATATTCTAATTTGCTACAACGACTTGTGGTAGATCACTAATGCACATTAAAAGCTTTTAATTTTCATCAATGGCAACTTATAAAACTTTGAATAGCTTTGAAAACAGAGGTACGAGTTAGCTAGATTAAGCTACAATGATCATAAAAACTTAAAAATTACAAAAAATGGGCATCTAAATGACTTACATGCATGAGAAAGAAGCTTAGGAAGGTTGGACTATGGCTACTCAAGTTTCTCTTTTATTGGGAATTCTGTTTCTCAAAAATTAAGGTGCAATGGACACATGACCTATCACATGGCCATGGGGCTGACCGTGCGTCACACACGGCCTAGACACACGCCCATGTGCCTACCCTTGTGGACAATGTATAGGCTATTTACCAAGCCAATTCCCACTCCGAAACTCATAAACCTTTACACCAATTCAAAGACACAAATCATAGTATTCTAAGGCAACCATAATGTCCACCACCAAAACATCAACACATCATTCTCATGCCATTTCTATCACACTCAAACATATACATACTTATCCATCCAATCATGCAAATCACTACATCTATGAAATGCATCATCATATGATTATACTTATAATCAACATTAGCCAATTTCAAATGGCCTTATACAAAATAATCACTTAACAGAAAGGAGCCAACATCATTAGCCCAATCACTGTGACACATATACAAAATGACCAAGTCCCTATACATGCCATATTTTCAAAATAAAAAAAATCACAAATACCCCAGAATAAAGCCTTGATAGTGTGATGCGAACTCCGACAATTCCTGATCCCCGAGCTAGCTTGGTGACACTATAAAACAATGGAAAGAAAATAGGGGTAAGTTATATAGCTTAATAAGTTTATATGCAAATAATAAACATCTTCATCACAAGTTCATCATACATGTGCTTATAATGAAAGATAATACATTATCATTAAAGTCACATTAGCTTACTTACTAAAGCACAACCTTACCATACGATCACCACTTATGGAATTTGTACTTACAAATTTCATGTACACATCTGTATCATATCGTCATACAAACACATACTTTTACATCTTTATCATTCCCATTGAACGCTCGAAATACTAACAGATACACGGAAAGTTGCACATAAGTGCCACATATGTAGCCAAGCTACCTCATATCACATTTCACATATATGCTCGTTCTCGAGCTAGTCACGGGTCTACTCACACAAGCTGACGGTCGGTGTGACAGCCTTAAATTGTCCCTAGTCAGATTGTGGTTTTAGGACCACAAAATCGGGTCATTAGAATAATTTAATATTTATTTTTAAACATATAATATGTGTCAAATCATATGTAACATTTTTGGTGTTTTAATTTAGAATTATAAATGTGAATTTCACTTAAAAAGGATCTAGTTGTGAACTTTGAAAATGAGCTAGGTAAATGTGTGATGACTAGTAAGTGCATGCAACTGAGTTAATGTCCTTGCATGTCAAATTTCCCTCTTTTTATTATGATGGCCGGCCAACCTACTATAATGATGACATTTTGTTTGTTTTTACTTTGTAACCATGTGAATATAGGTATATTATATGTATATTTAAAAAAGGTAATAATAATAATTATAATTAAAAAAAAAAGAAAGGATGTCATAAAGTGATATAATAAAAATAATAAGTGGTGAAAAGAACAAAGCTTTTCATTTTTGTTATTCTTAGCCGATTGTGAGGAAAGAAAACCCCTTGGGAGGTTCGGCCATGCTTGCCATGCTCTTGAGGTAAGTTTGATGTTTCTTTGGAAATATTCTTGCATCTTTGGGCTATTTGATAAATTCTTTCCATAACCCATGTTGAAATTGTGATTGTAAGAGCACCATGTGCATTCGGCCTTGTTAATTGGAGTAGGGATTTTGTTTAAACTTGATAATTCTTGTTAAATCTTAGAAATGGAGTCTTGTAGTGTTATAATCATGAAGTGTATGAGAGTTTTGAGTTGGATTGATAAAAATAGCTATGTATAGTGCAAATGCTACAATCGGCCTTGTAAGGGGTTGAGTATATGAATATGTTTTTCATATTTTATTAAATATGTGAATGTGGTAGATAAGTTGAGCAAATAACATGTGTTTTTCATGAAGATTCAATGATATTTTAGAAATGGCTAATGCATTGATGATTTTGTTGATAAGTGATTTGGGGAGTGTATAATTAAGTGAAAATTTTAAATTATGAGTGATATGTAACGCCCTAAATTTCGGGTGTTTCTAGAGGTTATTGTTCATCTGTTAAAATGTTTAAATTTTGGTATTTGGATGTGTAATGCATGTTTGGAGGGTGTTAATGGGCCTATGGAAGGCCCATGTGTTGGTTGGAAGCTCGGCAGAATTTTGTATTTTTGACTTAGGAGATAGGGGTCTCTTGAAGATAGGTGTTATGAGAAAATAATTGTGAAATAAGACACAAAACAAGTCCTGGTAAAGTGGCAAGGGAGGCGCCACTAAGCTCCTTAAAAAGTGGCGCCTAAGTGAGCTTGGAGGTCCAAGGTTCAAGCTCCAGAGTTGGCAAAGATGGCGCTTTATTTTTGAGCTTGAGCAGGTAGGAGTTTGAAGCAGATTTAAACTCTATTTTTGGAGGAGTTTGAATCAGTCAATGAGCAAATCTAGGAAGAGGTTGAGGGAGTTTGAATTTTGAAAGATGGTGGCCGGCTAGAGGACTCTTAGGGGAAGGCAAATTCGGCTTTGTGCTTAGGTAGCATTTTCGGCAAATAGGTGCTAGAGTGTGCCGAATTCTCCTTTAGTCTTTTATGATTTTGTGCCGATTTTCCTTAGGTGAGAAAGCTCCCCTCTTCTGTCAAGTTCACATAGCCTATTAGGTACCCTTTTTGCCACTTTGTTCCTCTCATTAACCTAGTAACTGACCCTTATTCCACCCTTGAACCAAATCTGCATTCGACTAAACATCTCATTTGTTTTCTTTCTGTTCTCATCTATTTGCTTCTCTTCTTCTCAAACCATAAACCAACCCCCTTACCACCATTCTGCTGCTAGCCAAATTCAATCTTCCCTATCTCCCTCTTCTCTGAACCTTTGTCGACAGCTGTGAAAGAGGCCGAAACTCTTGGTGACCGATTACCCCCTTTTGTCCAAGTCGACTGCCTTCTCTTCTTTCAAAGCCTTCAATAGCCGAACCCCTATTCTTTCATCCCTTCTAGTTGTCATTTTACCCCACCTACTTTATTGATTGAAACAACAAGAGCACCATACCACCTTCTCAAAAGCTGAAAGCACCTCCTTCTAACCATTCAAAAGCCGAATATCTCTAGAGACATTTTGGTGACATTAGAGTTAGATTTACGGTGAATCTAGAATAGATCGGAGATAGTGGAAACGTAGGAGCAATACTCTTCGAGTGGTGGCATCGGTAAGTGACCTAATCACTAAGTACATTCATTTATTAAACTCTTAAGGGAAAACCGAAACCCATAGATCCTTAAGGGGCATGTCGGCATTATTTGTAAGATTCTAATGCTATAGTTTGACTCTTGTGCATATTGGGTAGCAAGGAACGGTGATCAAACGAGGAGTTTTGGAGGGCTAACGCAGTTGGACATTGAGATCTAGTCCATAACCGAAGAAAGGGTAAGATTTTAATGACTTAGGCCATGTAGGCCGATTATGGTAAGGGTTTATGGCTCTTTGGTTATCGATTATTAGACTAAAAGTTAGCGTTCGATTGTAGGCTCTTCATACGTGGATTTTGTCAATGTTTCGACAGCTAACAGGTGTGTAACTAATCCCAACTGTTAGACTAAAATGGTAAAAGTTGAAAAGGGCGTAGCGTTACCGACATCTGGTGTAAGTGACTGAAAATGCGTTCGTATGATATTTGAGAGTAACCATTTACTCCATTGGGCTTAACTATGAATCAGTGCCGGAAGAATTGCAGAAGGTGCAATTCTGAACGTTTTGGTAAGTTGGGCTGCAACGGGCCAAAGATGGGCCCAATGGGCTTCTGAGCCCAAATCGGTAAAATGACTATTATAGGCTTTCTGGCGACGTGGTTAATGATAACATGGATAAGTTGGTAAGCTAGACCTAAAAACTAGACTTAACGGGCTTGAGATAATAATGGACTTAATAAGGCCCATTAGGGGATTTAAGCTAAAAAGGGTAAAACTGGAAATTTGGCTTAAATGGACTTCAGTGGTTATTTATGAACTAATAATTAATCCAACGTACATAAAAACTCTGAAAATATGATAAAGGACTAAAATACCCCTGAATATGGAGATTTACCAAAATACCCCTAGGTGTAAAAAGACTATTATACCCCTAGGGTCAATTCTGTATGAAATGTATAATTTTGTGTATCTACATGAGTTACCATTTAATATGAATATATCTGATGCATGAGATGTTATATGTTGCACGCTAGTATGTATATATATGTGTGGCATGGGGTTTGGGTTTATGATGAAGGAAGCGTTTTGGCAGCCTCGCTGCAATCTGGTGGCCTCGCCACATATATATATCTGTTCTGGCAGCCTCGCTGCAATCTGGTGGCTTCGCCACGTATATACATCTATTCTAGTGGCCTCGCCACAATATCTGTATCTGGTGACCTCGTCACAATATCTGGCAGCCTCGCTGCAAATTATATCTGGCAGCTTCGCTGCAATTATCTATGGTGTGTAGCGGTTGGGTGGGTCGAGTAGTCTCCCCACATGGTGTAAGGCTGGTACGGGGGTGTTATGGATGGATCTGGGTTGGGTTTCTGTTTGCATATTGTATTTGATCTGTATCTGTTATGGGCCTATGGGCTTAACCTGATTTCTGTAATAGGCCAAGGCCCAATTAATCTGATTCTGAGGCTTGATCTGTTTTGGCCTATGGTTGAGATAATGTTGCACACTGAGTTGTCAAACTCACCCCCCTTTTATTTCATCTCTGCAGGTAACCCTCAACCATAGTGGGCTTGGAGCTGCGAGAGATTCGGAGTGGCCACAACATCTGCAAATTCGGTTTTTGTTTCACTTTAAGTATTTTCATTATGCTATGTTGGGTTTAATTTGTAATAAGGCCGCTATTTAAATTTCTTTATTGGTTTTATATTCTTTTATGGTTTAATTCATATTTTATCGAGACTGCTAGCTATAGGCTGTGCGGGTTTTTCAAACTACTAAAAAGGTTTTCAAAATTCAACAAATTCAAATATGGATAACCTAAGGGCTTATCAAAATGATTTTTCATAATCTTGCTGTTCTAGTAAAATATCATCTAAGTCACGACAAGCAAAAAGATCATAAGTTTAGTTGTAGGATCATGTGACACACCAGATCTGGTCATAACATCTAGACCGGGTTTGGGGTGTTACATTTAGTGGTATCAGAGCTAAGTTGCAACAACTCGGCTGTGGATCGGGTCTAAAAATGGGAGTTTTCAAACAATCAAAACAAAGATTTTTGAAAGATCATGTTTTTAACAATTGTTTTCAAAATTAATTGGAACTTGTTTTGATGAACTTCTTTCGTATATAAATGATTTACTTTCAAAGAATAAATTAAGTTTCCTATGAAATTTTTCTAAAGAGTGGAACACTGAATCTCCGGCCCAAGCCTGTAAGTTTCTGAACTTTTCTGATTGTTTCTGAAATTCTGATTATATGCCTGACTAAGACTCTATTATGATACTTTAGCTAGGGTATTATTGAAACTATAGAGACTCTGATAGGTGGACTGAGACTGTAGCTAGGCTACCGTGGAAGAAGATAACCTCTGAAATCTACCTATTCATAAGACATCTGTAATAAACACTGAAATATTAATCTGACTCATAAAATTTCTAAAATAGAAAGTACGAAATGAGTACGCAAGCAGCTCGTGGTAGGGGCCGTGGACGTGGCCGAGGTAGTGCACGAGCTTAATCTTCATCTTTGGGACATGAGCCGACGGCTGATGCACTGATACCACTGGCAACAGATGTGGAATCTCATGATAGGGGTGTAGGGGATGATGCCCTATCACAAGCGATGCTTCGAGTTTTGGAAAGGGTTGCTGGGGCAAGTACCGGTAATGGATTTTGAGGTTCTATTTCTGAGCGACTCCGGGCTAATGGGGCAGAATTCTTTAGGGGCGTGTCTAGTGTAGCCCCGAATGTGGCCGAGTATTGGTTGGAGGCCACAGAGCAAATTATGGACGATCTGGATTGCTCTATAGAGCAGAAGCTGAAAGGAGCCGTGTCGTTGCTTAGAGATGAAGCTTATCAGTGGTGGCTCACGGTAAGAGATGGAACTTCAGCTAGTGAGGTAACATGGGAGCTGTTTAAGAAAGCCTTTAAAGGAAAATATGTTGGGGCTAGCTATGTGGACGCCCACAGGAAAGAATTCTTGAATCTGGTTCAGGGAAGTAGGACAGTATCTGAGTACGAGGCTGAATTTTTTAGGCTAAGCCGGTATGCTTCTGGGATAGTTGCTACTGAATATGAGCGTAGCGTGCGCTTCAAAGATGGTCTGAGGGATGAATTGAGGGTGCTGATTGCTCCGCAGAGGGAGCGTAACTTTGCTGCGTTGGTTGAGAAAGCTAAGATAGCTGAGGAAGTAAAGCGTACCGAGAGGCAGAATCGCGAAAAGGATAGAAACCGCTTCTAGAAGGATTTTGGACCATCAGGTGGGGCTAATAGGAATGTTAAGAGGGCAAGAGTGGCGAAACCAGTGCGAGCAGTGCCAATGAATGCTATCAGACCACAGGGTTGCAGGAATTGTGGTAAGATACATGTGGGCGAGTGTCGGAAACGTTCTGGAGCCTATTTTCGATGTGAGTCGATGGAGCATAGGATAAAGGATTGTCCTCAGGAACCAGATCAGGATCAAGTTAGGGATCAGAGGGTTGCTCAACCAGTGAGGGGTGGACCACTAGCTCCGAGAGGTCGTGGACAAAGCAGAGGTGGAAATGGAAATGGACGAGGACGAGGAGCACCTGGCAGGGGTGCTGGTTTTGCTGAGGCTCGTCAACCAGCGTTAGTTTATGCAGCTCGTCGCCGAGAGGAGGGTGATGCCCCCGACGTCATAACTGGTACGTTTTTGATTTCTAGTATGCCATATACTACGTTGATAGATGTTGGATCTACCTATTCTTATGTTGCATGTGCTATATCTGGGTCGTTGGGTGTACGTTCTGAGGAGACAGTGAGTGGGGTATCTGTATTAAGTCTTTTGGGTCACTCGGTCAGGGTAGACAAACTGTATAGAGACGTGCCTATAGAGACTCAAGGAAAAATCTTTTCTGGAGAGTTGATGGAGCTACCTTTCGGAGAATTTGATCTCATCTTGGGAATGGATTGGCTTGTAAAGCATAGGGCTACTTTGGATTGTGCTGCAAAATGAATGAGGCTAAAGACTGCAGAGGATGAGGAAGTTATAGTGATAGGTGAACGTAGAGATTATTTGTCCAATGTGGTGTCAGCATTAAGAGCTGAGAAGTGGATTCGTAAAGGATGTGCGGCTTATTTGGCATTCATAGGTCAAGTAGAAACTGAGGAACTAACTGTGGATCAAGTTAGAACCGTTAAGGATTTTCAAGATGTTTTTCCAGAAGAGCTTCCAGGGCTACCTCCGAATCGAGAGGTTGAGTTTGGGATCGACTTGTTGCCTGGTACGACACCAGTGTCTATTGCACCGTATAGGATGGCACCAAAGGAGTTGGTGGAGTTGAAAGCGCAGTTTCAAGAACTGTTGGATAGAGGCTTCATTAAGCCAAGTGTGTCTCCGTGGGGAGCACCAGTGCTATTCGTAAAGAAGAAAGATGGGTCAATGCGAATGTGCATCGATTATCGGCAGTTGAACAAACTGACGATTAAGAATAAGTACCCGTTGCCAAGAATCGATGATCTGTTCGACCAGCTTAGAGGAGCTTCAGTATTCTCCAAGATTGACCTTCGATCTGGGTACCATCAGTTAAGGGTAAAAGAGGTGGATATACACAATACAGCATTCAGAACTCGCTATGGTCACTATGAATTCTTGGTTATGCCATTTGAGCTGACCAATGCACCTGTAGCATTTATGGATTTGATGAATCGAGTGTTCTAGCCATACTTGGATCGATTCGTGGTCGTCTTTATCGACGATATTCTAGTTTATTCTGAATCCGAGGAGAAACATGATGAGCATCTCCGTATTGTGCTGCAAGCGTTAAGGGAAAAGGAGCTTTATGCGAAATTCAGTAAGTGTGAGTTCTGGTTGAGGGAGGTAACCTTTTTGGGCTATGTTGTATCTGCTGAGGGGATAAAGGTAGACCCTCGAAAGATTGAAGCAATTCTGGAGTGGAAACCACCGAGGTCAGTGGCAGAAATTCGAAGTTTTCTGGGTTTAGCTGGATACTATAGAAGGTTTGTAGAAGGATTTTCTGTGATGGCAGCGCCATTGACAAAACTCGTAAGGAAAGGAGTGCCATTTATTTGGACTGAGCAGCAGCAAGAAGCTTTTGAGAAACTAAAAAAGGTTCTGACCGAGGCACCTGTACTGATTCAACCAGAGTCTGGAAAAGATTTTACCGTGGACAGTGATGCATCACATGTTGGGTTGGGCTATGTGTTGATGCAAGAGGGTAAAGTGGTTGCTTATGCATCGCGACAGCTTAAACCTCATGAAGTGAACTATCTTACCCATGATCTGGAGTTGGCAGCAGTAATCTTTGTACTTAAGATTTGGAGGCATTATCTGTATGGAGAAAGGTGTATTATATACACAGATCATAAGAGTCTTAAGTACTTGCTAACTCAGAAGGAGCTGAATCTGAGGCAACGGAGGTGGATTGAGTTGCTTAAGGATTATGATTGTGCAATTGAGTATCATCCAGGCAAAGCTAATGTAGTGGCTGATGCCCTAAGTCGTAGAACTGTGTCTGATCTGAGAGTGATGTTTGCTCGTTTGAGTCTGTATGATGATGGCAATCTGTTAGCGGAATTGCAAGTAAGGCCAACCTGGGTGGATGAGATTAAGGAAAAGCAGTCGAGGGATGAGTCTCTGGTTTCTCGATTTCAGCAGGTTAAGGATGGGAATACCTCTGAGTTTGGACTTAGCAGTGAAGGAGTTCTATGTTTCCGCGGTAGAGTCTGTGTTCCTAAGGATTTGAAATTGAGGCAAGAAATTCTGAATGAAGCTCATAAAGGGTTGTGTGCTATGCACCCTGGAGGTAATAAGATGTATCATGACTTAAAGGAGTTGTATTGGTGGCCTGGACTGAAGCGAGAGGTAACAGAATTTGTGGGGAAATGTCTGACTTGTCAACAAGTGAAAGCTGAACATCAGTTACCTTCTGGACTTCTGCAACCAGTGAAGGTACCACTCTGGAAGTGGGAAAGGGTGACCATGGATTTTGTAAGTGGGTTGCCCTTAACGCTGTCAAAGAAGGACTCGATTTGGGTGATTGTGGATAGGTTGACTAAATCTGCTCATTTCATCCCTGTACGTACTGATTATTCGCTTCAGAAGTTAGCCAAGTTGTATGTGGCAGAGATTGTGCGACTGCATGGG
The DNA here is from genome assembly GCA_020496765.1 of Gossypium stocksii. Taxonomy (NCBI): domain Eukaryota; kingdom Viridiplantae; phylum Streptophyta; class Magnoliopsida; order Malvales; family Malvaceae; genus Gossypium; species Gossypium stocksii. The sequence goes on from CM035623.1 coordinate 43,389,806, forward strand.
GTGCCAGTATCTATTATCTCTGATCGAGATCCTAGATTCACATCTCGGTTCTGGCAAAAGTTGCATGAGGCGTTGGGAACGCGTCTGAATTTTAGCACAGCCTTCCATCCTCAGACTGATGGTCAGTCAGAAAGGGTTATTCAGATTCTGGAAGATATGTTGAGGGGATGTGTTATCGATTTTCGAGGCAGTTGAGAGGATTATCTACCCTTAGCAGAGTTTGCGTATAATAAAAGTTATTAGGCTAGCATTCGTATGGTACCTTTTGAGGCACTGTATGGGTGTAGGTGTCGTTCACCTAGTTGTTGGACTGAGCTGGGCGAGCGACAAGTTCTTGGACCTGAGTTGGTAGTATAGACTGAAGAGAAGGTCAAAATAATAAGGGATCGGTTAAAAGAGGCATCTGATCGACAGAAGTCTTACGCGGATTTGAAGCGTAAGGAGATTGAGTACTCAGTGGGTGACATGGTCTTCTTAAAAGTTTCACCTTAGAAGAAGATACTAAGATTTGGTAAGAAAGGCAAGCTAAGTCCGCGGTTTATTGGGCCTTATCGGGTCCTTAAGCGAATAGGTCCGGTGGTGTATCAGTTGGAATTACCTCCAGAGTTAAATAGAATCCATGATGTGTTTCACGTATCCATGTTAAGACGATATCATTCTGACCCTACCCATATTCTACCAGTTGCAGAAGTGGAGGTACAGCCTGAATTGACTTTCGAAGAAGAGCCGGTACAGATTCTGGATCGAGATGTGAAGGTTCTAAGAAGAAAATCAGTGTCATTGGTAAAGGTACTTTGGCGAAATCATGGCAGAGAGGAAGCTACTTGGGAACCAGAGGAGGCAATGCATCAGCAATATCCCCATTTGTTTGGGTAAGGTAAATTTCGAGGACGAAATTTCTTTAAGGAGGGTAGAGTTGTAACGCCCTAAATTTTGGGTCTTTCTAGAGGTTATTGTTCATCTGTTAAAATGTTTAAATTTTGGTATTTGGATGTGTAATGCATGTTTGGAGGGTGTTAATGGGCCTATAGAAGGCCCATGTGTTGGTTGAAAGCTCGGCAGAATTTTGTATTTTTAACTTAGGAGATAGGGGTCTCTTGAAGATAGGTGTTATGAGAAAATAATTGTGAAATAAGACACAAAACAAGTCCTGGTAAAGTGGCAAGGGAGGCCCCACTAAGCTCCTTAAAAAGTGGCGCCTAAGTGAGCTTGGAGGTCCAAGGTTCAAGCTCCAGAGTTGGCAAAGATGGCGCTTTATTTTTGAGCTTGAGCAAGTAGGAGTTTGAAGAAGATTTAAACTCTGTTTTTGGAGGAGTTTGAATCGGTCAATGAGCAAATCTAGGAGGAGGTTGAGGGAGTTTGAATTTTGAAAGATGGTGGCCAGCTAGAGGACTCTTGGGGGAAGGCAAATTCGGCTTTGTGCTTAGGTAGCATTTTCGGCAAATAGGTGCTAGAGTGTGCCGAATTCTCCTTTAGTCTTTTATGATTTTGTGCCGATTTTCCTTAGGTGAGAAAGCTCCCCTCTTCTGTCAAGTTCACATAGCCTATTAGGTACCCTTTTTGCCACTTTGTTCCTCTCATTAACCTAGTAACCGAACCTTATTCCACCCTTGAACCGAATCTGCATTTGACTAAACATCTCCTTTGTTTTCTTTCTGTTCTCATCTATTTGCTTCTCTTCTTCTCAAACCATAAACCAACCCCCTTACCACTATTCTGCTGCTAGCCGAATTCAATCTTCCCTGTCTCCCTCTTCTCTGAACCTTTGTCGACAGCTGTGAAAGAGGCTGAAACTCTTGGTGACCGATTACCCCCTTCTGTCCAAGTCGACTGCCTTCTCTTCTTTCAAAGCCTTCAATAGCCGAACCCCTATTCTTTCATCCCTTCTAGTTGTCATTTTACCCCACCTACTTTATTGATTGAAACAACAAGAGCACCATACCACCTTCTCAAAAGCCAAAAGCACCTCCTTCTAACCATTCAAAAGCCGAATATCTCTAGAGACATTTTGGTGACATTAGAGTTAGATTTACGGTGAATCTAGAATAGATCAGAGATAGTGGAAACGTGGGAGCAATACTCTTCTAGTGGTGGCATCGGTAAGTGATCTAATCACTAAGTACATTCGTTTATTAAACTCTTAAGGGAAAACCGAAACCCATAGATCCTTAGGGGGCATGTCGGCATTATTTGTAAGATTCTAATGCTATAGTTTGACTCTTGTGCGTATTGGGTAGCAAGGAACGGTGATCAAGCAAGGAGTTTTGGAGGGCTAACGCAGTTGGACATTGAGATCTAGTCCATAACCGAAGAAAGGGTAAGATTTTAATGACTTAGGCCATGTAGGCCGATTATGGTAAGGGTTTATGGCTCTTTGGTTATCGATTATTAGACTAAAAGTTAGCGTTCAATTGTAGGCTCTTCATACGTGGATTTTGTCAACATTTCGACAGCTAACAGGTGTGTAACTAATCCCAACTGTTAGACTAAAATGGTAAAAGCCGAAAAGGGCGTAGCGTTACCGACATCTGGTGTAAGTGACCGAAAATGCGTTCGTATGATATTTGAGAGTAACCATTTACTCCATTGGGCTTAACTATGAATTCAGTGCCGGAAGAATTGCAGAAGGTGCAATTCTGAACATTTTGGTAAGTTGGGCTATAACGGGCCAAAGATGGGCCCAATGGGCTTCCGAGCCCAAATCGGTAAAATGACTATTATAGGCTTTCTGGCGACGTGGTTAATGATAACATGGATAAGTTGGTAAGCTAGACCTAAAAACTAGACTTAACGGGCTTGAGATAATAATGGACTTAGTAAGGCCCATTAGGGGATTTAAGCTAAAAAGGGTAAAACTGGAAATTTGGCTTAAATGGACTTCCGTGGTTATTTATGAACTAATAATTAATCCAACGTACATAAAAACTCTAAAAATATTATAAAGGACTAAAATACCCCTGAATATGGAGATTTACCAAAATACCCCTAGGTGTAAAAAGACTATTATACCCCTAGGGTCAATTCTGTATGAAATGTATAATTTTGTGTATCTGCATGAGTTACCATTTAATATGAATATATCTGATGCATGAGATGCTATATGTTGCACGCTAGTATGTATATATATGTGTTGCATGGGGTTTGGGTTTATGATGGAGGAAGCGTTCTGGCAGCCTCGCTGCAATCTAGTGGCCTCGCCACATATATATATCTGTTCTAGCAGCCTCGCTGCAATCTGGTGGCTTCGCCACGTATATACATCTATTCTGGTGGCCTCGCCACAATATCTGTATCTGGTGACCTCGTCACAATATCTGGCAGCCTCGCTGCAAATTATATCTGGCAGCTTCGCTGCAATTATCTGTGGTGTGTAGCGGTTGGGTGGGTCGAGTAGTCTCCCTACATGGTGTAAGGCTGGTACGGGGGTGTTATGGATGGATCTGGGTTGGGTTTCTGTTTGCATATTGTATCTGATCTGTATCTGTTATGGGCCTATGGGCTTAACCTGATTTCTGTAATGGGCCAAGGCCCAATTAATCTGATTCTGAGGCTTGATCTGTTTTGGCCTATGGTTGAGATAATATTGCACACTGAGTTGTCAAACTCACCCCCCTTTTATTTCATCTCTGCAGGTAACCCTCAACCATAGTGGGCTTGGAGCTGCGAGAGATTCAGAATGGCCACAACATCTGCAAATTCGGTTTTTGTTTCACTTTAAGTATTTTCATTATGCTATGTTGGGTTTAATTTGTAATAAGGCCGCTATTTAAATTTCTTTATTGGTTTTATATTCTTTTATGGTTTAATTCATATTTTATCGAGACTGCTAGTTATAGGCTGTGCGGGTTTTTCAAACTACTAAAAAGGTTTTCAAAATTCAACAAATTCAAATATGGATAACCTAAGGGCTTATCAAAATGATTTTTCATAATCTTGCTGTTCTAGTAAAATATCATCTAAGTCACGACAAGCAAAAAGATCATAAGTTTAGTTGTAGGATCATGTGACACACCAGATCTGGTCATAATGTCTAGACCGGGTTTGGGGTGTTACATGATATATATATATATGGACAAGAAGCATTCGGTTTAGAGAGGTAGAGTGTTTAAAACTTGATAGATTTGATTTATAAGACCAATTAAGTTTGGCTTAAGTAAAAAAAAAAAAAATTTAAGTTAGGGATTAAAATTGGTATTGAAACTAAGTGAATGTGTATTTAATAGACAAATTGAGGTTGAATTTCATGAAATTCTACGATGTTAAGTTGGAATTGAGAAATTGAGTTTAGTGTGGTTCAATCCCTTACATTTCAAATTCGGTCATGGAAGGGTGGTCCTTTAAAATGGTTTTAAAAATTTGTTTAGAATTATGGTAAATTGTAATTGATGTTTTGAGTTTAATAGAATGAATATATGTGATTATAATTAAGTTACTTGTTGTTATAGATGATTAATTAAGCAATTTTTCATTTTGGCATGTTGGTGGGATGCAAGGATTTTATTTTGGTTGTAAATGCATATTCGATCATGGAATTTGATGAGTTTTGTTATAAGAGAAACTAATGATGGCTTTGAGTTGGGTAATGGTGATTTATGTGATTTGCTTGGTTAAGTGGGGCATTCGGTTATGTCCATTAGATCAAATGATTTGGTGTTGGTTGTTTGAGTGATGCCATTACATAGTTAAGTTGAATTAAGAGCTTGTTAAATGTGTTAATGATGATTAAAGACTTATATAACTATTCGGCCATGGCTAGGGTGTGTGAATTTGGGATAGTTAATGTATATGTGTAATGAGTAGTGATATGAAATGAATTATCATGAAATCTTAAGTACCAATTGTTATTTAGAAATAAGAAATAAATTCATTGAGGTAAGAAATGGTTGGTTGTGATTGTGATGCATGCGTATTGGTTTCGAGATATATAAATATATAATTGTAGGGCCGAATGTGTGATCAAGAGAATATGTGTGTTACTTACTTTAAAAGAAAGTGTATTAACCAAGTGAGATGTATGAATAAGGTTTAACAATAGTTAAATTGTTTGATTAAGCTCACGAGCTCAAGAAACCAAATTCGGATAGGGGAAAGCTAAACTAATCGAGTAGATGATCCGCAGTCGTCGACAACATTTGAGGTAAGTTTTAAGTATTTAAATGGAATGAATATGAATTATGGTTATACGTTAAGGTCAATGACTTTTCTAAACGATGGCATATATGATGTTATGTTTAAATATGTGAATGAGAACTTTAAAGAGCAAATTTGTATAAATCTGCTTGGGACAGCAGCAGTAACGTGTCTTGGAAAAATCACCATAAATTTTTGGAATTGAGTTAGAGGCTGAATAAATTGTGTAATTAAAGCTTAATGAGTCTAGTTTCTTATAAAAGAAACTTTGTAAGCAAAGGAATTGCTGATAATGAGATATTTAAAGTTGTGTGAGACAGTGTCAGAATGACTCTGAAATCCCCTGTTCTATTTTTAGAAAATCATTATAAATTGTACAAAAAATTTTATAAGACAAAATTTATATGCTTAGACTCCTTAATGAGTCTAGTTTCAAATGAAAGAAACAAGAACATATTTTGGATTCTGTACAATGAGGAATTTGATTTGTAGTGAAGAGTGGTCAGTATAGTCAAATAGTAAAACAGGGGAAACTTTAAGAAAAATCTGGTATTGATTGGCTAAACTAAAAATTCTGAAAATTTTATGGATAAAATATATATAAGTCTATTTTCAGGGAAATTTAATGGCACTTCATTTGGAGTTTCGTAGCTCTAGTTACGAATAATTTAATGACTGTTGCTCAGGAAAACAGCTTGTAGTGAGTTTGTGATTAAGTAGTAAACATTGATAAAACTGTTTGAGTTGCTTATAAACTATTGATTAAATATTGTAATCAAAGTACCGGATCTATATTAAAGTGAGGCTATAAGCTGTAAATGACTAGTATACTTAGTTAATTTTGTTATGATGAAATTGATGTACAAGATATGTATGTGTGGTGAGGCCGAAATGGCTAATATCAAATGTGTGTAAGTTATCTGAATGGCCTTTATGAAATGTGTGCTATCTTTATTGTATAGTGAGGCCGAATGGTTATTTAGAAGTGCAATATGTCTGAGTGGTTATTTAAATAAAAGCAAAATATGTGATGTATTAGCAAGTGATGATAAAAATATCATCTTATATATGTGCTTATATATGTGGTAAAGCCGAATGGCTAATGCGAAATGTGTATGAGATATGCATATGTGGTAAAGCCAAATGGCTAATGTGAAATATGTATGAGATGTGTATATATTGTGGCCGAATGACTAAATTGTTTGATAAGGATGAGACTAAGATATGTATTAAGACCGAATGTGTAAGTGTATGTATATGTGATAAGGCCGTATGGCAAATGTGATGAATGCGCATGAGTATGTGTGATAAGGCCGAAGGGCCAATGTGAGATAAGCGTAAGTGTGTATATGTGTATCGTTATGCGCATAAAAAGTGTGAACGAAAAACTTATGAGATATGGGGCATGGATGAATGACTATTATAGAGATGAAAGTAAATCAGGTGAATTATGAGTTAGTCTAAATGGAAGCATTATTTTATTAATATGTTGTGATATGTAAATACTACTAGCATATATCATAAAGTGTGATAAACCTTCTGAATGAGCCATGGTACGAAATCATTCGGGACATTGACTTAGTAAGCTTCAAAACTGGTGATTCGAGTCGGGTTTTATACCTAGCTAGCCAAGTGCATTCGATTACAAGATCCCACATTAAGATGTCAAATGAAGCTCATATTATACATTAAATGACTCAGGTATGTGATACTTATCTTTTGATGTAAGAATTACTCAGATTGGATTTGATTATGTTCAATTGTGAAACTATGTATTTGAAGGTATAAGATTTATGCATATGTGTCTTCAGTCATCGAAACTTAATGATGATGGAATACCTTAAGTTGGCCAGGTATGTATTTTACTCTCATAATTAAATCTGCTTTGGATTGAGTTACAAGTAAGAAATAAAATATATAAACCAATGGAAATGAGTACTAAGACTACTATGCGCTGAGCCATGCTCGATTGATGTGAAAAGTCATACAAAGTTACTGATTTACCTTGTTGTTTGAGTTTAAAGTTAAGTGACTTATATATATATATATATTGTGCATTGTGTGCTTATGTATATTTTTAGTCATTTATGAAAATATCACGGAAGTGGATATAGCCCCGGGAAATTTGATTTGTGGTTGAGTACCTTTACAATTGGCCACTATGGTAATTATTTATTGAAGTGGTTATGTGATATCAATTTCTATGTAAATGAGACGATAAGTAAAGTATGTGTAGTTGTGATTAGATTCATTCAGCAAACGATTTTTCATTTACCAATTTGAATAGGAAATTATGTTTTTAAATTCAGTAAAGTTATTTGTATTACTTAAAGACTTACTAAGCTTATGAAAGCTTACTTCGTTGTTTCGTCTCTTTGTTTTATAGATTGTGGATTCTGACTACAAGCCCGAGGACTATCAGCTCTTCGTCACACTATCTACTATTGTGGTAACCCAGAAATTTGGATGTAGCTTATGGCATGTATAGGATAGACTATAGTAGAATGATATCATGACTATTGTTTATAAGCTATACGGATATGGCACCCTTTGAAAGTTATTTTTTTTATAAGTCATAAATTTGATCTATGTTGTGTCTAGAAATTTTGTAACGGATGATCTTTATTCAAGAAAATGTTCAAAATTTTACCGTCTTAATCCAATTTCTAGTTTTCGGTAATGCCCCTTACCTATTCCATCGACGGTTACAGGATAGGGGTGTTACAGTCGGGACGTAGCTACTCTCATACAAGCTGACAGGTATCCGCAACATATGCAGGATTACCTAGCCACTGGTAGGCATACAAGACCAACACTCGAAATCACATAATCGCACACATAGGTTCCTAGTGACATGTCACTTGTATCCTATTTTATTCCTAAGGTTCAATCGGAACTTTCTTCACTTATCGAAACTTTGCCAATTTTATCACTTAAATCAATCACACAATTTATACAACATTAAAACATAATAAAATGATGCATTATTTACATACAAACTTACCTCAGATCAAAAATTGCTAATATTGCAATTTAGTCCACAATCTTGCCCTTTCCCCGATCTAGGTCAGAAACTCATCTTTTTTTATCTATAATAACAAAATTAGCTCGTTTAATTATCACACTATTGAATTGGGCCCAAAAATCATATTAAGGCAAAATTACATTTTTTGGCCCCTAACTTTTCACTTATTTACACTTTAGTCCCTGGGCTCGTAAAATGAAATGTATTCATTTTTCTCAAAACCCAAGCCTAGCTGAACCTTATACACACTTAAAGTAGCCCACATTTTTCATTTATTCACATATTTCTATACATATTTTGCAACTTTTGTAAAAAGGTCCTTTTTGCCATTTTTATCGAAAAGCACTTTGTAAATGTCGTTTATCTAACACCAAACTTTCATTTTCTACCATTAGACATCAAAATACATGCATGTCACACATGGGTAAATTTTTAAACATGAACCCTACTTCAAAATAATGGTAGAAATAGGTAAATCAAGAGATAACGACTTCATAAACATAAAGAACATTAAAAACGGGGCTAGGATGCACTTACTATCAAGCTTGAAAGTTGGCCAAACCCTAGCTATGGAGAGCTTGAGAATTTTAGCTATGGTGAGGAAAATAGACACCAATTTTGACTTCATTTTCCCTTTTTATTCTTTTATTAACTAAATGACCAAAATGCCCTTTTAACCTTTCTTTGTAATTTTCCCCTTCCATATCCATTTTTGTCCATCATGATATATAATAGTCTAATTTCTAAATAAGGACCTCTAATTTAAAAATTCATTTCAATTAAGCACCCAATGCTTCTAGAACACGTACTTTGCACTTTTTTGCAATTTAGTCCTACTAGACAAATTGGACCCTCTATCGATAAAATTTTGTAACGAAACTTTCACATATGCATTCAATCATTCTATAAACCTTAAAACTTTATGACAACAAAATTTTCTACTTCGGATTTGTGGTCCCAAAACCACTGTTCTAACTTGGCCCTAAATCGGGTTGTTACAAATCATGCTCCGATGTGATTCCAACCAATTGAGCTTTTCGACTACCTACAGAAACAAAGGAAAACAACTACGTAAGCAACTAATGCTTAGTAAGCCCATATAATACAACTTAATCTTACCATATACATTAGATAAAACAAGTAAAGATAGATTCATTTCATTGTGAGCCAAAATGCCTTTCCTATACACAACAACTCATAAAGATTGTTGGTGAAACATAGCACTTATAAACTTTACTAAAACATGACATAAAACATATCAAAGTTTCAACTTTCTCAACCATATTCATCATATACAGTGCATTTACATTTATATTATATTTCACACTTCATATTCATATATTTCATTTCTGTAATAGCATAAATAATAATATATATTTCTGTTTCAATCTTAATTCCCGTTGAACCAAATGAAATAACATCAGTTACTTAGAAAATACTCATTTCACCATTTAATTCTCTGAACACACTACAACCATAATTAGAAAACATACCTTAATTAGAAAACATATTTATATACATATGATATATATAATCACATCACGGTATTAGCGTTCATTATTAAACCATACTAATCAAAATGTTCATCCCATATTCAAACTTATAATAAATTTCACACCAAAACATGTTACCTGAATAGTGGCTGGTTGAAGAATGAAATATTGATCTTTTCATTCCTAACCTTTTCAACCTTTTCATTGATATTTTCTTCAAATATCGTCCTTTTAAACCTTTTCATTTGATATCCTTTTTGAATATCGTCCTTTTCAACCTTTTCATTTGATATCTTTTTGGGATATAGTCTTTTTCAACCTTTTCATTTGGTATCTTTTTCGAATATTGTCCTTTTCAACATTTTCATTTCTTATCCTTTTTGGATAACTTCCTTTTCAACCTTTTCATGGATTTGAGAATACTGACTGTAATGTCATGGTGCCTTTCAACCATGGTCTTTTCCTTTTCGAATATAATACCATGATGTATGTTTTCACGGTCCTTTCCTTTCTCAAATGAAAACAATCTTAATCATCAATACATAAATATTAATGTAAAGATATCAATTAATCTTATAAATTCAAATGTAATATTTTAAAATGAAATACGAACTTACCTCGACTAAAACAATTGCAAAAACAAAGGCGATGACTAATCTAATACTTTTGGTTTTCCTCGATTCAAATGCGATTGTTGCATTTCGTGATCTAAATAATATTATTTTATTCAATTAATACAATTCTAGCACTTAAATAATCTGTTTCACACAATTAAGTCCTTCCATCATCATTTTACAAAATTTCCCCGACATTTTATGTTTTATGCAATTTATTCCCTAAATCTTATAATTGTAAATTCACTAAATGTTTTACAACCCATATTTATAATGTTTTACAACAACTTCATGAAGTTTTGTCATTTAGACAATTTAATCCCTAAACATTTAAATTACTAAAAATCATTTAACAAAAAACTTAAGTTAAACCATCACCTACATGAATACATCAACTAAGAACAAAAACATACTTAAATAATTCATGGAAAGTCCCTAAAATTTTAATAGTTTTGCAAATTAACACCTAGACTAGCTAGATTAAACTAATACGATAACAAAAACATAAAAATCATTAAAAACAGACCTAAAAAATGTAAGCATACAAAGGGAGAAGTTTGGCCGACTCTCCTTGTCTCAATAATGGTGTCTTTCAGCTTGTGGAAGAAGAACATAAAAATAAAATTCTTCCTTTTGTTTTTATTATAATTAACTAATAAAACACATATTTTAACATAATAAAACAACTTCCATCATACCTCCCTTTTAAATATGGCATATTTGCAACATAAACCTTTTTACCTTCTTAAATTAATCAATTAACTAATACAAAGTAACTTTTTTAGCTTTTACAGTTTAGTCCTTTTTACTTAATTAACTATTTAAACATTAAAATTTCTTAACCAAATTTTAATATGACCCTAATACACTCCGTAAATATTTAATAAAATATTTATGGGCTTGGTTTATAAAAACGAAGTCCCAATAACTCTTTTTCTAAAACCACTTGACTTTAGGGGCATACCACTTGAACCTAATTATTCGTTCAATTAACAAAAATCATTAAATCAAATTTCAAAATATTTTATATTTGACTCATAAATATTAAATAATAATACTTACGGACTCATTCATCGAATTTTTGGGCCCAAAACCACTGTTTCTGACACCACGAAAAAATGGGCTATTACAAGTCCCTCGCATCTCTTCCACATTGCAACTGAGAGACTCCAACAAGCTTTGCTTAAGTTGTTTTTCCATCGAGTCCAACTCTAGAGTGCATCCCTCAAGTACCTTGAGTGTTTTCCTCATATCCTATAACACCCCTAACCTGTATCCATCACTAAAATAGGGTAACGGAGCATTACCAAAAATCTGTAACATAAAAACATTCATTTCCAAGCATTAGATAAAACTTATCATTATTCGTTTAAATGCATTCATATAGTCCCTTTTTCGAGCCCTCGAGGCCTTAGAAACACTTTATAAACGATTTGGGACTAAATAAGAAATAATTGGAAAGTTTATGAAAATTTTAAAAAAATTTGAACTCTAGGGGTCACACAGACGTATGGCCAAGCCATGTGACTGAACTAGCTGAGACACACGCTCGTGTCTCAGGCTGTGTAGACATTCAAAATAGGGACACACGGTCATGTTCCAGTCCGTGTCGCACATGATTGAGACACACGCCTGTGTATTAGGCGGTGTAGACAAGAAATAGGCCATTTTCAAGCCAATTCTTTTACCCCAAAACAAGCTTACGCACACAAGCCATTTGCACCTATACTGAAGCATTCAAAATGTACTTAAATCATGCATAATAAAACTAGGTCATTATGGTATTTGTTCATAGAACCAATATGCCCAAAAGGCACCTCAAAGAAAGCACTCAACTTAACAACACATATGCATATTTGATCACCTTGCTACCATTTTAAAACATGACATGCTTAACTTATACCTTGTCATTAGAACTTATCATTTGAACATAGTTTTCATGCATCCCAAATATACATATATCTAACTTATACATACTTGACCATAACTTATCCACATATATATAGTTTAATTCCATACCAAGTTATACCATAATTGCCCACATGCCAAAATCACATTCAAACATACTGATTTGGTTATTCAAAACACAACTTCAAATGACCATTTCCACTCCAACTATCAAGGCCATCTAAATAAAACAAATCTAACCATATCTAGTTGGTTCCAACAATCAACATGTATACAAACCATATTTCACATCTATTCATAGCTTTACCAAATCATACCATATCTTGACCATGTTGAGGTCAATTCATCATATATCACTTTGGCCATTCAAACATGCTTTAACACATTATCAAATTAACACATCTCAACAAGGCACCAAAAGTACCAAGGCTTCATCACCCAAAATGACCTATACATGCCAAACTCATCAACTAACATTCATCTAATCATTAACCACAAATCTGAGTTAGAAAGAAATTTATTTTAATATTATTGCATGGTCTATAATATAATAGGAAATTTGCATGAAAATATAACACCCGTAACCTGTATCCGTCACCGAACCAGGGTTACGAGGTATTACTAACCTAAACTTAACATTTAACAAACATTTCACATTCAATATTCATTCATTATCAAATAACTTTCATTCAAATGCACAATGCCCCTTGTGAAGGTTTACGAGACCTTAAAACATGCTTAGGAGTGGTTCGGGACTAAACCAATAACATACAAAAAACTTCTGGAACTTATAAAATTTTTCTAAATTACAAACATCACATGCCATATGAACCGACCCTGTGCCCCACACTGCCACCAGACATGCCTGTGACATAGGCCGTGTGGAAAGAGGGCATACATCCTGACTTGGTCACATGGCCAGTCAACGCCCGTGTGTCCAGCTCGTGTGCCTATTCAAAATGGCTTCACATGCTCATAACCAGGCCGTGTGCTCAGCCGTGCCAAAGCTGTAGGGTATACTGACTTGTGCTACACGGCTAGTCATACGTCCGTGTGTGAGGCCGTGTGGAGCACCAAGGCTCAATTTGAATTGAACCATCGAAGGAGACGGTTGAGACACACGCTCATGTCTCTACCCGTGTGGACAAAAAATAGGCCATTTACAAGGCCAATCTATCCACCCTTAAGGGTCCACCCTACAAGCCAACAATAGCACCAATTTCACACACGACTATCTAGCCAAACCAATGCCATTATATTACCAATATGTGCACATTTCATATACTAAATAATATCAACTAATTCTATACACATTTTCCCATCCAAACATACCAACTTAATATGCCAAAATCAACAATTTACCTAATTTCAAACATGCATTATATCATCACTTTATCTACCAAAACAACCTCAAATCCATACCAATCCATCAACTACATCTCATACTAGTAAGATATGCCATTTTTCAACCATAAAACAGTATCAACATTTCATCATTTAATCCAACCATATAAGCATCAAAGCAATCACACCAAATTTGCCAAATTCATAAGGCATAACATATATGCATCACATACCATATTTCAACTCATACCATAAGCCAAATACAAACTCCATCAATGACATCATTCTTAAGCCAACTTACATGGCTAAATCCACAACCAAAATATATCATAATGACACTAGCCTATACATGCCATATACCATATTTACAAGCATCCAAAAGTACCAACAAGATGATCGATAGTGTGGTGACGTTTCTTGACGATCCCCGAGTCCGAGCTAGCTTCGATTTTCTATAAAACAATGAAAAATAACAAAGCAAGCTTTTAAAGCTTAGTAAGCCATATGCAAATAAAATCATCATATGAATAACAACATATCAATTTAAATATGAATAACATTGTTAACACATACATAATTGCCAACCTTTCTCATATAATTCACACAGCCACATCTAATTTCATCACTTACCTTTCATTTCAATACTCATGTAAACTTTATACGTACCTATATCGTTTAACTCATTTACACATTCTTTCTTGTTTTGAATTTGCCCATTGAACCATTCAGAATTGATAAGGATACTCAGAAGTCTTGTATATCCATACAATGCCATATCCTAGACATGGTCTTACATGTTATCACATATCGATGCCAATAGCATAGCTATGGTTTGACATGAATCATATATCGATGCCAATGTCCTAGACATGGTCCTACACAAAATCACATAACAATGCCAATGTTACAGACATGGTCTTACACGCAATCACATCTTAGAAATCCTAATGTCATAACATTTGTATCCTATACTATTCCTAACGTTCGTATGGGGCTTTCAGACGTCGTAACTCTGTCGATTCTTGCTGGTTTTCATCCATTTCACATTTAAGACAATTCAATGATAATTAAACATAAATAACTCAATTTAGATACATTTATTTGCATATGAACATAGCTCGTAATCGAGACGAATGAATCGGATCGACTACTCGATAACCTTCGATTTTCCCCGATCTAAATCTAATTTCTTTCTTTCTTGATCTATACGAATTTAAATTTAACTAATTTAATCATCTATTCATTCAATTTCTTCCATTCACACAAATGAGGCATTTTAGACATTAGCCTTATAATTTCACATTTTTGCATTTTAGTTATTAATTCATAAAAACACAACTTACATAAAATTTCATCACACCCATCTTTAGCCGAATTTCATGTGAGTCCTTAACAGCCCATATTTCACATTTCAACCTCTCAATTTATAAATTTCACAACTTAATCCCTAATATGCATTTTTACTCAAAATCACTTTACAAAACATTTAAATCTATCAACAAATACTTATTTTCCATCATCAAACATTCAAAAGCTCAAGTACTCAACAATGGAAACTTTCAAAACATTAACCAGATTTGCAAAATAGTCCCTGGGCTAGCTAGTGCTCAATACAACGATCACAAAAACATAGAAATCATTAAAAATCAAACAAAAATCACTTAACAAATTAATCTTGCAAGTGTCGAAACTATCAAAGCTTCAAACCCTATTCTTTTCTCTTAATTTCCATGAGAAGATGATGATAATGATCTTAAATTTTGTTTTGTTTTAATTTTTATTAACCTTAATTCACTTTTTACCAAATTGCCCTTAATGAATTAATATTAACTTTTCATAATGCATGTCCATAATAGTCCATTAACCTTAATAATGGTCTAATCACATCATAAGGACCTTACATTTAATAAATCATAACAATTAAACACTTAAACAATTAGAATGCAACTTTTGCATGTTACGTGATTTAGTCCTTTTATTAAATTGACTAACCAATCGATAAAATTATTTCACAAAACTTTCGCACACACATATAATCACATGCTATAAACACCAAAACTATTATTAAAAATAATTTTTTTACGACCACAGATTTGTGGTTCCGAAACCACTCTTCCGATTTAGCTAAAAATCATGCTGTTACAACTCTCCCCTTTAGGGATTTTCATCCTCAAAAATCTTACCAATGAATAGGTTCGGGTATTGCTTTCTCTTAGCATCCTCGAGTTCCTATGTAGCTTCTTCAACCCCATGTCGATGCCATAAGACTTTCACTAATGCGATTTCCTTATTTTTTAGCTCTTTTATCTCATGAGATAAAATTCGGATCAGTTCTTCAACATATGACATATCAGACTGAATTTCAACCTCGTGAATCTTATTCTCGTTAAGCTCAGTCCAATACAGTGGTGTTTGACATTTACGATTGTATAAAGCTTCATAGGTGCCATTTTAATACTCGATTGAAAACTGTTATTATAAGCAAATTCAATTAACGAAAATATTTCTCCCACGTACCTTCAAACTCAAGAAAGCAACACTGTAACATATCGTCGAGTATCTGAATACTTAACTAGGATTGACCATCCGTCTATAGGTGAAATGCAATACTAAAATGTAGTTTTGTACCCAGTACATCTCGTAATTTCTTCCAAAACTGCGATGTGAACCCCAGATATCTATTTGAAACAATAGAAATAGGTACCCAATCCGTAACACCCCTTACTCATATCTGATGCTGGGATAGGGTACGAGGCGTTACCTTACTAAAACACATGCAATTACTCAAATTTAAACCACTGAAGTAAGTCCCAAATTAAAACTTTTTTAAACATTGTTCTACGGTCTTTCATATAGGCCTATGAGACCTAAATATGGTTTGGGAAACGATTCGGGACCATTTCGGACATTTAGGAAACTTTCAAGAAAATCCACTAAAAATAGGGCACACACCCGTGTGGGAGGGCAACACGTCCATGTGGCCTTTTGACATGGCCGTACTGATGGCCCGTGTGCCTCACACAGCCTAAGCACTAAGGGAACACGCCCATGCCCCTCATCTATGTGGATTTAATTTCTAACATCGAACCTATAGGGGTTTTCACACGGCCTGGCACACGTCCGTATCCCTCACACGGTCATGACAAGCCCGTGTCGCAACTCGTGTGCAAAAACCTTGACATTCTGTTTTTGACGTCAGCAAACACACGGCCGTGGCACAAGCCCGTGTGCTTGGCCGTGCCCTCCACACGGTTGAGACACATAGCCATGTATCATGCCCGTGTGTTTACTACTAGGCATTTAATTCAACAATTTCAAGGTGCAAAGGACACACGGCCTATGTACACGCCCGTGGGGTAGACTGTGTGTCACACACGGCCTAAAGACACGCCCTTGTGTCTACCCTTATGGAAAAAATAGGCTATCTACCAAGCCTCTTTGCCACCCTGAAACAAGACAAAATGCATATCCAAACATACCAAGACTTTTATACTCAATCAATAGCCATAAATTGGCATCCCAACATATTCATATAAATCAATCCAACCAAGTATGCAAAGTTCTACTCCTAGTACACACATTCATGAATATCATTATCATTTCCATATATTAACTTCCAATATTAGCCATCATTCATGGCATTACACAAAAGAATAAATTTCTAAGGCAAGCCATTACATTTGGCCCAAAGTAATATGACACTTGACAAAAGAATAGAGCCCTATACATGCCATATTCAAAAGATTTAAACCAACTATACCAAGTGCTTCAATGGACAGTGTGAGTGTTAACTCTGACATTCATTGATTCTCGAGCTATTTAGGTGGTACTACAAGAAAATGGAAAGGAGAGGGGTAAGCATAAAGCTTAGTAAGTCATAAGTAAATAAAAGATAACATAATTATCATGTAAGTCGTACTCTCAACACATCATGATCTATGCACGATACAAAGAATAAACAAAACTTGACTTACTCATTTTCATCCATTTCTATTTATATAACATGCTAGTGAGCTCACATTTTATGCATTGCTCTTAGGCACCTGCACCACTTGCAAAAATCATCACAATATCTCTCAACTTAACATTATCTTTAAGTTTTCTTGTTAAACTATTTAGAATACAAAAGGATATTTAATGAGTCTCCAACATAAGGTATCGAGCCAATTCCATGTCCCAAACATGATCTTACACTAGCTCACATGTCGAGGCCGATGCCATGTCCTAGATATGGTCTTACACTAGCTCTCGTCTTATCGCTGATGCCATGTCCCAAACATGGTCTTACACTGGCATACATCTCGAGCCAATGCTATGTCCCAGACATGGTCTTACACTAACTCTCTCGTATCGAGGCCTATGCCATGTCCTAGACATGGTCTTATACTAGCACT
Source organism: Gossypium stocksii (assembly GCA_020496765.1). Lineage (NCBI taxonomy): Eukaryota > Viridiplantae > Streptophyta > Magnoliopsida > Malvales > Malvaceae > Gossypium > Gossypium stocksii. The sequence goes on from CM035623.1 coordinate 43,407,714, forward strand.
CCTCGGTTTGTGCTGATGGCATGTCCTAGACATGGTCTTACACTAGCACATATCGAATCGACGCCACATGGTTTTACACTAGCTCTCATATCAACCCTAGTATCACGACATGAATATCCAATCTATTCTCCAAGTTCAACTGGGCTCTAATGCATATCTTCTCGTCATTACATGACTAAAATTCATCATTCAACAATTTATGCTCAAGTAAACATTCTAATACATATCTCATATTACAACGCATAATCTTATGACAAATCAATGGTTTCATGCATAAAAAATAAAATGTTGCATTATTTACCTATAGCTTACCTCGATATACAAAATAGAGGTGACTACTCGGGTTAGTCGATTTGCTTGGCCTTCCCCCCGTCTAGCTTCAGATTTAGTAACTCTTGATCTATAATAATAAAAATTCACTACTTTAATCACCAATTTAATCTAACAAGTCAAAAATGATCATTTTGGAAAAATGACCATTTTGTCCCTAGACCTTGGCAAAATGACCATTTTACCCCTACACTTGGAAATTGATTTTTATTAAATATCCTTATTCACCAAGCCTAACCATACTCTTTTCACTTTTATGTCAACACAAAATTCCTATCATTTCACGCACTTACTCTTTATATTACAACTTTACAACTAAGTCCAATTTAGGTGTTTTCCATGAACACCCTTTTACAAAAGTTGTTTATTTAACAACAATGACTCATTTTCTTCCATAAAAATCTAGCATTCAACACTTATACATTCATGGTGAGTCTTTAAACTTTCAAACATTTTGCAAATTAGTCCCCTCAATAGATAGCCCATGCTACAAGGGTCCCAAAAATGTAAAAATCATCAAGAAAAGTCTTGAAAATCACTTACTTGGAAGGGAACCAAGTGGCTCAAAGTTTGAGCTCCAAAAACCCCAAAAATGGCTGCCATTTTTTTATTTTATTACTAGTCAAATTGGTCACCTAATACCACCAAAATTTGACTTTTTCTTGTTTCTTTGTCCCTATGGCCAGCCATGCCTCATTTAATGGCCTAATTGCACTTTAAAAACCCCCAATTTTAGTTCTCTAGCTATTTAACACAATTTACTAACAAATCACAACTTTTGCCCCTTATGCGATTTAGTCCTTTTTCTCAATTAAGCTCTCAATCGCATACATTTGTTCACCAAAATTTTCATGCACTTTCATAACAACACTATAACACATAAATTAATATTAGAAATAATTTCTCGACCTCGAAATTGTGGATCCAAAACCACTTTTTTAACTAGGCCCTAATTCGTGTTGTTACACAATCTCACAACCTCGACAACATGCAACTCTGCCAATTTGTCAAGCGAATAATCCTTACGTACCGAAATGAAATGAGCCGATTTCGTCAATCTATCAACAACAACAACAAACCTGTCACGAAATCCATCATATTTTGTCCCATTTCCAATCGGGAATGATAATAGACTATAATAAACCTGACGACACATGATGCTCAACTTTAACTTGCTGACAAATCAAACATTCTGATACAAATTCAGAGATATCACATTTCATACCAGGCCAATGGTAAAGCTGTTTCAAGTCATTATACATTTTTGTGCTTCCCGGATGAACAGATAAATGACTACTATGTGCTCCATTCAAAATCATCTGAATCAAATCTGAATTTCTCAGAACACATATTCGGTCTTTGAATCTCAAACAATTATCGACATCAACTTGAAAATTTGAATCAGGGTTTGAATCACATTGAGCTCGTTTTGCTAACATTTCATTATCAACTTTTTGAGCTTTACAAATCTGCCGTAAAAATAACTATCTCGCATTCAACTAAGCTATAACTGAACCGTTGTCAAATAGAGTCAATTGAGTATTCATCGCATGTAAAGCAAATAAAGATTTCCGGCTCAACACATCAGCAACAAGATTTGCTTTTCTTGGATGATAGTCAATCACTAACTCATAGTCTTTTAACAATTCAAGCCATCTCCGTTGTCGCAAATTCAAATCTTTCTAAATCATTAAGTATTTCATACTTTTATGATCAGAATAGACATGGCATTTCTCACCGAATAGATAATGGCACCAAATCTTCAAGCAAACACAATTGCTGCCAACTCTAAATCGTGAGTTGAATAAGCAAACACAATTGCTGCCAACTCTAAATCGTGAGTTGAATAATTCTTCTCATGCGGTTTCAACTGTCTCAAGGCGTAATCTATAACTTTTCCTTCCTACATCAATACACAACCTAAACCATTTAACGATGCTTCACTGTGGATTACAAATTCTTTACCCGATTCTGGCTGAACTAACATTGGAGCTTCAATTAATAGAGCTTTCAACTAATCAAAACCTTTCTGGCATTTATCTGACCACTCGAACTCAACATCTTTCTAAAGCAGTCTCGTCATCGAAGTTGCAATTATTGAAAAACCTTTTACAAATCGTCTATAATATTCGACTAGTCCCAGAAAGTGACAAACTTCTGATACATTTCTCGGAGGCTTCCAACCCACAATCGCAAAAATTTTGCTCGGATCGACTCGAATACCCATAACTGACACTATATGCCCCAGAAAACCAACCTCTTGCAACCAGAATTCACATTTACTAAACTTTGCATATAACTGTTTATCACGCAGAGTCTGTAGTATGATTCTCAAGTGCTCGGCATGTTCCGATTCATCACGGGAATAAATTAATATGTCATCAATGAACACAACAAAAAATCAATCTAGGTACGACCTGAAAATCCTGTTCATGAAATCCATAAAGACTACAGGAGCATTCGTTAGTGCAAAAGGCATAACCAGAAATTCATAATGTCCATACCTCGTTCAAAAAGTGATTTTTGGCACATCAGAGTCTTTAACCCTCTACTGGTAGTAACCCAATCTCAAATCTATCTTTGAAAGCACAGTTTCCCCTTTCAGCTAATCGAACAAATCATGACTACGCGGCAGTGGGTATTTGTTCTTTATTGTTACGTTATTAAGTTATCTGTAATCTATACACATTCTTATCGTTCCGTCTTTCTTTTTCACAAACAAAACTGGTGCACCCTAGGGAGAATAACTTAGTCGAGCAAAGCCTCTATCTGTCAATTTTGCAACTGAGCTTTCAGCTCTTTTAATTCAATCGGAGCAATTCTATACGGAGCTATTGATATAGGAGTTGTTCCCAGCACTAACTCAATACCAAACTCAACTTCTTTGACTAGTAGTAAACCGGGTAGCTCTTTAGGAAATACGTCTGGATACTTGCATACGACTAGAACTGATTCAATCTTCTCTTCTGTCACTTTCGTATTAAGCACATAAGCTAAATAAGCTTCACATCCTTTTCTCACATATCTCTGAGCGAACACAGATGAAATCACAACTAGCAAACTGCTCTGGTAATCAAATTCAATTCAGATAGTCTCATTATTCTGACATTTCAATTCAATTGTCTTTCGTCTACAATTCATAATGGCATCATGCTTTGTTAACCAATCCATACCTAAAATCACATCGAACTCATCAAAGTGTAATAACATAAGATTGGCCAAAATATAAAAATCTCGAATCATCAATGGACAATTCTTGCAAACTTTGTCAACCAATATACATCTGCCTAAAGGGTTCGAGACTCTAATCACAAATTCAGTAGACTCTTCAGGCAAAGTCTTACTGGATACTAATTCATACATATATAGGAATGAGTTGATCCTAGATCTATCAATGCAATCACATTAGTATCATAGAGAGTGAAAGTACCGGTAATAACATCTGGAGATGAAGCTTCTTCGCAAGCGTGAATAGCGTAAGCTCTAGCAAGTGCTCGGGCTTTAGATCTCACAGTAGTTTTTTTAGTCTATTTCTGGCGACTACTCACATTCCTCGTGATTTTGGGTGGTCTACCTCTAGTTATCGTATTACTCGGCCTCATATTCTGTACTATGTCTTGCTCTGCCATCTTCAAACAATCACAGATAAAATGATCTAATGATATACATTTAAAACAAGCCCGATCATTCAATCTACAATCACCAGGATGTTGTTTACCATAATGTCTACACTCTGTTCAGTTTGGTGTGGCACTTCCCATGCCAGCTATTGAAGTAGCTTGAGCTTTCGAACTCATAGGTGGTCTTTCTCAGTCTCGTCTAGAATAACCCACAGTAGCTTTTGAACAGCTATAATCATCTCGAAACTTCTTTGATGCAGAATGGAAAGACTTACTCGATGATCTTTTTCTTGAATCTCTAGCTTCCGAATCAGCTTTTCTTTTCTCTTTATTCAATTCTTCAACTTTGAACACTCGATCAACAAGCACAACAAACTCTTTTATTTCCAAAATCTCGACTAGCAATCGAATGTCTTCATTCAAGCCATCTTCAAATCTCTTGCACATTACCGCTTCAGTCGAAACACATTCTCGTGCATATCTTCTCAATTTCACAAATTCCTGTTCATATTCTATCACAATCATGCGACCTTGTTTCAACTCGAGGAACTATTTATATTTTTGATCTATAAACCTCTAATTGAGGTATTTCTTTCTGAATTCAGTTTGAAAAAACTCCCAGGTAACTGATTCTCTCGGAACCACAAATATTAACGTGTTCCACCACTGGTAAGTTGTATCTCTCAAGAGCAAAACTGCACATTTAATGCATTCCTCGGGTGTATACGACAACCCATCGAATACTCTGATCATGTTTTCAAGTCAAATTTTAGCTTGTTCAGCATCATCATCAGCAGTAGTCTTGAACTTTTTAGCCCCATATTTCAAAATTTTATCAACTAGAGGTTTATTCAAACATATCGAATCAACAACTTGTGGCACAATAAGGATTTGTGGAGGATTAGGCGGGGGTGGAGGTTGTTAAACAGTCGGATTCATTCGAGCAAACTATATAAACCACCCATTCATCATCTGGAAGAAGGCTTGCTTAGCCTCTCCCTCGTGGCTACTAGTTATGAGTCTAAAATCAGGTGGCACTGCCCCTTGAGCGGAAGCGAATGCACTACTTTCCACATCGTCAGCTAGAACTTGTTCGTGTAACATCCCAAAATAAGGCATGAACGGAACAGTGGTTGCAAAACCACAAATCTGAGATAGAAATAATTATTTTATAATTATTTTGAGGTTTATGATATGATTGGATGATTTTTTGAAAATTTTGTGAAGAAATTCTATGCATAAAGTGCTTAATTTGAAATTAGGGACTAAATCGAATAAGTTGCAAAACTTGCATTCTAGAAGCTTTTAGTATGAAATTGCCTTGGAATATTAATTAGAGGGTCTTAAATAGCAATTTGACCAATTTCTAAAATTTTGGACAAAAATGGGCTTGTAATTGAAAATTTTCAAAGAAAGGCATTTAGGGTATTTTGGTCATTTGGTAATTAAAATGAATTAAAAGGGAAATTAAGGCCAAATTTTGTTCATCTTCTTCAAGCCTTGGCCAAACCTTACCTCTCTCCATAGCTAGGGTTTCTTCAACTTTCAAGCTTCATAGTAAGTGCATCCAAGCCCCGTTTTTAATGATTTTTATGTTTTTGGAATCCCGGTAGCTCGATTTAACTTATGCTAGCAATAATTCAACCTAGGGTTCATATTTGGAAAAATACCCATAGGTGAAATTTGTTTATTTTGGTGTTTTATGATAGAATATGAGGTTTTAAATTATGCTAGACAACTTGTGCTACTCGGTTTTAAGTAAAAATGAGTAAAAAGGCTTAATCGGTAAAAATACCTATTGTTCATAAGTACATGTTATAGTGGGAATTTGAGGTTGTTGGTAAATAAATGATCAGCATGTCCTAAAACATAAGAATTTGGGAAAAAGTTTAATTTTTGAGCCTTGGGGAAAAAGTGTAAATATGCAAAATTTTATGGGCAAAAATGTAATTTTGCCAAAGTTCGAGTTAAGGGCTGTTTGATAAATGTGAGTATTAAATAAGCTAAATTGCTATTATAGATCAAGAAGAACAAAATTCGGGAGTAGATCGGGGAAAGGAAAAAGTAAAGGACTAAATTGTTAAGTTTAACTATATTTTGTATCGAGGTAAGTTTATGGTAAATAAATGCAATATTTCATTATTTTACATTAATGTTGTTAATTTCCAGCATATATACATTTACTTTATGAAAATATTCGAAGTTGAACCAAAGATGAGATGATAGAGAAAAAGTATCAGAAAGCCCCGTTTGAACTCTAGGAATGTTTAGGATACGGAATGTCGTGATAGTTTGGGTTACCAGACAAGACAGGAATATCCCATGTAAGTCCATATTAAAAGTATAGCTTTGGTAGGATAGGGAACATCTCATGCAAGACCATGTCTAGAACATGGCATTGACAGGCTATTATCAGGCAGGAAAACCCGAGTATCCTTAGTATTCCAAGTGGTTCAACGGGCTATTGTACAAGTTAAATTACAGGAAATTCTCAGCAAAGGAAAGGTAAGTTATATTCATGAGTTTATTGAATAATCAAGTAAGAAAGAAAGTAAGTGAATAAGGAAGAGGGTAAGAAATGAGGTGTAAGGAAAGCTTATGATGCTTGATGATACTATGATTAACTATTATTTAGGGTGAATGTTGTGATTTATTTACATGTAAACTTACTAAGATTAGTGCTTACTCTCTTTATTTTCCTTTTTTTTATAGTTCTTGCCAAGCCAACTCGGGAATCACAAGGAACGTTGGAGATCCAGTCACACTATCAACAGGATCATTTTGGTATAGCTAGACGTTTCATTTCGCGTATGGCATGTATAGGGACTTGGTTTCTTTTGGTATGAATGTCCTTAGGATATGTTTAATGAATGGTATGTAAATACTTGTTGAGGATTAGCTATTGAAATGACTAATCAAACATAGATTTAATACTATGTATGCCTAAATGGTAATTATCACATGGAAACCATGAAAAAGGTGAAAATAGCTTAAAAACATATTCGAACAGCAGTAATGACGTGATTTTGAAAAATCACTGAAAATAGTTGAAATGGAATTAAATAGTGAATGAGACATTAAATTAAAGCCTAATGAGTCTGTTTTCATGTGGAAGAAACAAAGTAAGTGAAAGAGTTTTATATTATGAGTTATTTGCGATTGAGTGAGACTGCTCCAGATTGACTTCGTGATCCCCTGTTTTGATTTAAAAATTCACCATAAATTGTGCATAAACAATTACGCATTATAGTTTATATTATTAGATTCCTTATTGAGTCTAGTTTCCAATGAAATAAATGGCATACCTATTTGAATTTTGTACAGAGAGAAAATTAATTCGTAATGAATAGAGGTCAGAGTAGTCAAACTGCTTAACAGGAGAGATTTAACTAATAAACTGTACTAATTGGATAAACTAAAAATTCTATAAAAAAATTAGTAAGAAGGTATATGAGTCTAGTTTTAGGGACAATTTACGGAATTAAATTTTGAGTTCCGTAACTCGAGTTATGATTTATTTAGTGACTATGATGCAGTTAGACAGCTTTATAAGGAACAAAGAAATAATTTATTTTGGTTTGTTTAAGTAATCGGAAAAAAAATTTTTGATCTTGGTTTGGCCCCGAACCATTTCAATAGCATGATTTAGGGTCTCGATGACCCTTCTTAGGGACTTGTTGAATGAATGAAGATAAATTAATTTTTTAAAAGCAAATTTTTATGCCCGATTGAGTAAGTTAAGTCCGATAACGCCTCGTGCTCGACTCCAACGACGGTCTCGGGTAAGGGGTGTTACAGTTCGGGATCCATTACTATATGAAAAAATAGTTTAAATAGTCAAAAATCAGCACACTATTGCAAAAATCATATATGGCATGTATAGCTAGACTCTCACACGCTACGTTAGTCCTAGAATCGACTAAATCGTAGCTTTGACACCAATAAAAATGTAACACCCCTAACCTGTATCCATCGTCGGACTAGAGTTACGAGGTATTACTGATCCAAACTTAACATTTAACAAACATTTCACATTCAATATTCATTCATTGTCAAATAACATTCATTCAAATGCACAATGTCCCATATGAAAGTCTACGAGACCTTAAAACATGCTTAGTAGTGGTTCGAGACTAAACCAATAACATACAAAAATTTCTAGAACTTACAAAAATTTTCTAAATTACATACGTCACACGCCCGTGTGAATAGGCTGTGTGCCTCATACTGCCACCAGACACGCCCCTGTCACAGGCCGTGTGGAAACAGGGCATACATACTGACTTGGTCACACGGCAGGACACACGGCCGTATGCCCAGCCCATATGCCTATTCGAAATGGGTTCACACCCCGTGACCAAACCGTGTGCTCGGCCGTGACAAACCTGTAAGGTATACTGACTTGTGCCATACGGCTAGTCACACGCTCGTGTGTGAGACTGTGTGGAGCACCAAGGCTCAATTCAAATTGAACCATCGAAGGACATGGCTAAGACACACGCCCGTATTTCTGCCTGTATGAACAAAAATAAGCCTTTTACAAGGCCAATCTATCCACCCTTAAGGGTCTACCCTACAAGCCAACAATAACACCAATTTCACACACAAATATCCAGCCAAACCAATGCCATTATATTACCAATATGTGCATATTTCATATCCTAAACAATATCAACAAATTCTATATAGATTTGCCCATCCAAAACATACCAACTCAATATGCCAAAATCATCAATTTTCCTAGTTTCAAACATGCATTATATCATCAAATTATCTACCAAAACAACCTCAAATCTATACCAATCCATCAACTAAATCTCATACTAAGTAAGATATGCCATTTTTCAACCATAAAACACTACCAACATTTCATCATTTAATCCAACCATATAAGCATCAAAGCAATCACACCAAATTTGCCAAATTCACAAGGCATAACATATATGCATCACATACCATATTTCAACTCATACCATAAGTCAAATACAAACTCCATCAACAACATCATTCTTAAGCCAACTCACATGGCTAAATCCACAACCAAAATATACCATAATGACACTAGCATATACATGTCATATACCATATTTACAAGCATCCAAAAGTACTAACAAGATGATCGATAGTGTGGTGATGTTTCCTAACGATCCCCAAATCCGAGCGAGCTTGGATTTTCTATAAAACAATGAAAAATAACAAAGTAAGCTTTTAAAGCTTAGTAAGCCATATGCAAATAAAATCATCATATGAATAATATCATATCAATTTAAATATGAATAACATTGTTAACACATACATAATTGACAACCTTTCTCATTTAATTCACATAGCCACATCTAATTTCATCACTTACCTTTCATTTCAATACCCATGTAAACTTCATAATTACCTATATCGTTTAACTCATTTACACATTCTTTCTCATCTTGACTTAGCCCGTTAACCATTCAAAATCAATAAGGATACTCAGAAGTCTTGTATATCTCATACAATGCCATATCCTAGATATGGTCTTACATGTTATCACACATTGATGCCAATGGCCCAGCTATGGTCTTACACGAATCATATATCGATGCGAATGTCCCAGATATGGTCTTACACGAAATCACATAACGATGCCAATGTCCCAGACATGGTCTTACACGCAATCACATCTTAGAAATCCTAATGTCATGACATTTGTATCCTATACTATTCCTAACGTTCGTATGGGGCTTTCAGACGTCGTAACTCTGTCGATTCTTGCTGGTTTTCATCCATTTCACATTTAAGACAATTCAATGATAATTAAACATAAATAACTCAATTTAGGTACATTTATTTGCATATGAACATAGCTCGTAATCGAGATGAACAAATCGGATCGACTACTCGATAACCTTCGATTTTCCCCAATTTAAATCCGATTTCTTTCTTGATCTATATGAATTTAAATTTGACTAATTTAATCATCTATTCATTCAATTTCATCCAATTCACACAAATGAGGCATTTTACACATCAGCCCCTATAATTTCACATTTTTGCATTTTAGTCATCAATTCATAAAAACACAAATTACACAAAATTTCATCACACCCAACTTTAGCCGAATTTCATGTGAGTCCTTAACAGCCCATATTTCACATTTATTTCACATTTCAACCCTTCAATTTATAAATTTCACAATTTAATCCCTAATATGCATTTTTACTCAAAATCACTTTACCAAACATTTAAATCTATCAACAAATACTCCTTTTCCATCATCAAATGTTCAAAAGCTCAATTTTTAAACAATGGCAACTCTTAAAACATTAAGCAATTTTGTAAAATAGTCCCTGGGCTAGCTAGCACTCGATACAACAATCACAAAAACATAGAAATCATTAAAAACCGAACAAAAATGACTTACCAAATTAATCTTGCAAGTGCCAAAACTATCAAAGCTTCAAACCCTATTCTTTTCTCTTAATTTTGATGAGAAGATGATGATAATGATCTTAAATTTTGTTTTGTTTTAATTTTTATTAACATTAATTCACTTTTTACCAAATTTCCCTTAATGAATTAATATTAACTTTTCATAATGCACGTCCATAATAGTCCATTAACCTTAATAATGGTCTAATCACATCATAAGGACCTCATATTTACTAAATCATAACAATTAAACACTTAAACAATTAGAATGCAACTTTTGCATTTTACACGATTTAGTCCTTTTATCAAATTGACTAACCAATTGATAAAATTATTTCACAAAACTTTCACACACATATAATCACATACTGTAAGCACCAAAAATAATATTAAAAATAATTTTTTACGACCTCAGATTTGTGGTTCTGAAACCACTCTTTTGATTTAGCTAAAAATTGAGCTGTTACGGAAAATTTCAATAGGAAAATTTTATCGATTTTGTGATTAATTAGAGAAAGGACCAAATGGCATAAAATGTAAAACTTAAATTTTAGAAGCTAGAAGTATTAAATAGTTATAGAATTCAAAACTTGAGGTCCTTATATGGTAATTAGACCATTAAGAAAAGTTAGAAGATATTTATGGATGAGTCATTCATGGAACAATAGAAAAAGGCATAGACTAAATTGGAATTTAGAATAAATAAAGATGATAATAGCCTAATATCATCTTATTTCATCATCTCCTCCAAATTACTTATGGAAACCCTAGGAGAGAGGAAAGAAACTAGTCAAGCTTAATTAGGTAAGTATTCAAGTCCTGTTTTTAGTAACTTTTATATTTTTGAGATAGGGATAATTTATCTAAATGGGGATTAATTTGAAAGGTTATCAAAGTATAGAGTTTGTGCCATGGATGAACATGCTGAAAATTTGAAATTCATGATAGAAAATGAAAGGTTGTTAGTAGATAAACAACTGTTACAAAATGAATTTTCATGAAATTGATATTAGGGACTAAGTTGTAAAGTTGTAAAATTCATGGAAAATTATGAATTTTTGTGAAACATAAGTGCTATAAATGATACATGAAAATTTTGGTTAGGCTTGGAACAAGGATTAGATTGCATGAATTTCATTTTCCGAGCCTAAGACGAAATTGGAATTAATGAAAAGTTTAGGGGCAAAATGGTAATTTTTCCTAGAATGTAAATTGAATTCAAATGAGCATGAAATGTAATAAATTGATGATTAAACTCATTTATATAAATCTGAAGAATTAAGATACGAAGTTAGATTGAGGAAAGGAAAGAGTCTTAGATTAGTAGATTTTCGTATATAAACTAGCATCGAGATAAGTTCATGTAACCTAATTATGAATATTGATATGTTTAAATTACATGATATATTTTGTGAATAGTATGTATGTTAAATGTACAATATTAGTCCAATACTTGAAAATGCTTGAGAAAAGGATAGGTCCCATTTGAATGAGGAAATTCGATGGTTACATATTGGATATGATTTTGCATGTGTTGTAGACAGGATTTAGCTTGGACGAGTAATCCTGATAAAATCCTCTCGAGCATCTTAATGTTTAGTTCTGCGAGCATACTGATCGTAGTAATTCCGCATGTGTTGTGGACTACCGTAGCTCTGTGTGAGCTTCTTGATACATGATTTGGTATATTTATGAGATTAAATCATGAAAATACAAATGAATTTGGTATGGCTCAATAGAGTTATGTTAAACATGTATATTTTTAAAGGGTGAGACTATAATCATGTAAGTATGTGTAGTTATACCATGTTAAATGATAGGATTGGCTTGGTTAAGATGCTTGAATTGGTTGGTATATACTTGTAAGTTTTGGTGTAGGTTGATGACAAGTTTGGGTGAGAAAATGAAGCTAGGAAATTGTTTTATTTTGTCCACACGGGCAGACACATGGGCGTGTGTCTTAATCGTGTGTGACACACGACTAGACACATGAGCATGTGGTTTGGTCATGTGTCCCCTACATCTTAAAAATTGAGAAACAGAATGCTCATAATTGAGCACACGGGTAGAGACACGGATGTGTGTCTCAGCCGTGTGAGGTACACGGCCTAGAACACAGGTGTATCACTTAGCCGCGTGAAACCTGCACCTAATTTTCAAAAATTAAATTGACCCACACGGCCTAGCACACGGGCATGTGACTTGGCCGTGTGACCCATGCATTTAACTAAGTTGCAAGTTAGAGAGTTATACTGGTTAGTGACATGGGTGTGTGAAGCCATACGACCTAAGACATGGGTATGTCACTAGGTCATGTGAACCACACCACCTAAGCACACGAGTGTGTCTGTTACCACACGGGCATATGTGCCTTGCATCTAGGGATAATTTATGAAAATTTCACGAAAAATTTTTGGAGTTCCCGATTTAATTTTGACTTACTTATAATACTAAAATTGGGCCTTGAGAGTTCAATCAAAGGACAACACATCTAATTTCGCATATGAATAGTAAATGAAATAAATTTATTGTATTTGTTCTGTAAACTACGGTAATGCTTCGTAACCCTGTTCCGATGACGTATACGGGTTAGGTGTTACATTTGTTGGTATTAGAGCTACGGTTTAGTCGATTCTCAGACTAATGTAGCAAGTATGAGTTTAGCTATACATGCCATTATATAAATTGTGATAGTGCGATATCTTCTGACCATTTTAAATGTGTTTTGCATATAGTGATGTCTTCCAACCAAGCTAGAGTTGAATCCATGGGAGCTGAGAACCATGCTTCGGCTTCAGTTCAAAGGACTGTATCTAGTAGTAGTAGTAGAAGACCCGTATTTGAGGGCCGAGGTGAGGAGATAAAAGAAGCCTTCTTTCAAATGATGAATGAGTGGTTTATTGAATACTTAAGAACTAAGGCTACTGTACAACAAGCTCCCCCACATGTTCCTTAATCTGTTCTTGAGATACTATAGTGTGTTGAACCTGTTAGAACTGGAATGCCTCCTGTTAATAAAATTCGCAAATATGGGGCAGAGGAATTCAAAGCCACTGCTGATGAAGACCCAGAAAGGGCTGAATTTTGGTTAGAAAATACCATTCAGGTCTTAGATTAATTATTGTGTACTCCAGCCGAATGTTTAAAGTGTGTAGAAACAGCTTATCAATGGTGGAATACTATAACATCCTGATTTTGGGCCTAGTCGGAACAATGGTTTCAAGGCCACAAATCTGACAAGGAAAACATTATTTTTATTATATTTTATGATCTACGATTTCACAGAAAGATTTTGTGAAAATTTTATTCAAAAATTTTTACGTTTGGGCACTCAATTTAGTCAAAAGGACTAAATTGTAAATAGTGCAAAAGTTGAGTTCCATACGTTAGAATTTAGTGACTGTTATGTGACAGCCTTAAAACGACCCTAGTCGGAATGTGGTTTCGGGACCACAAAACTGAGGCATAAAATATATTTAATATTCATTTTGATGCCTATAATATGTGTTAATTCATGTGTGACATGTTTGGTGCGTTGATTTAGAGTTATAAACTTGAATTTCACTAAAAAGGACCTAGTAGTGAACTTTGAAAATATGCTAGGCAAGTGTGTGATGACTAATAATTACATGCATGCAAAATAAGGGATTTGCATGTCAAATTACCCACTTTCATGATAGTGGATGGTAATGATGAGGTTTTGGCATTTTGTGATTTGTAGCTTAGTTAATTATTAATTTAATAAAAGAAATTAATATTTAGCTATCATAAAATAAAAGATTAAAATAATATTATGAAATGAAAAGATAAAATTTAATATTAGTAAATTGGGTGAAAAAAAAAAGTGTTTCTTCTTTGTTCTCTCATTGCCGTGAATTGAGAAAGAAAGAAAGCTTTTGAAGCTTAAGGCATTTGGCTAGTGAGGGCATCAAATTAAGGTAAGGTTTCATGCATTTCTTTGGATTTCTTTGTGAAATTTGGTCGATAGTGAGGTTCTCTTCATGACCCATGTTTAAATTCTTTGAGGCTTGGATGTTTGAAGTTTTCGGCCTTGGTAAAATTTGTGAAAGATGGAAGCTTTGAAGTCATGAAGTTAGGAGTGTTTATGAGATGAACTTTAAGGTGCTAAATCCATGTAGGTTTAAGTTAAAAGACATGTATTAGTATAAAAATGATTTTTCTTTTTGTGCTCAAGTGTGTGTGAATGGTAATAAAGTGCCGAATGTTCTTGTAAATTAAGCTTGAATTTATGGAATTGAGTGGTAAGCATAAATTTGTTTAAGTGAAGATGAGGCATGTATTCGGTCATGGTTCAAGTGTGCAAATTCATGTTAGATGATGTTTTTCTTTATGGAATGATAGGAATTGTTAAGTAAGTGCTTAATAGACATTGTAATGTTAAATGTATGAGCTTATAAGCTTGTAAGTTTGATTGTGAATTTATGCTTTGTGTGAGTAAATTGTTCAAAGGAACATTCGGCCATGGGGTACATTTATATTGTTGTAAATTGGAATTAGTGAGGTATGTCGATTTCGGTTAATTAATAATTGAATGAGTCCAAGACTTGTTGATTTTGGTAAATGGGTGTTTAAAGAAAAAAAATTTGAGTATTCGGCCATTATGGTATTGAGCTAAGCCTTGAATACTTAATGTCATAAATTGAAAGTAGTGAATTATATGATTAAAGAGGGACTTAGTTGCATCTTAGTAATTTGATGTTATTCCGGTCTTAAACAAGATGGTACAAGAGGTAGAGGATAAATTGAACTCAAAATCTATATGGACATAAGACCAAATTGATAATTGGCATTCGGCCAAGTGAAATTTATGAAAATTTTTGTATGTGTTTTGGGTTATACATTAGGGCTACATGTATAATCGGTCTTTAGGAAATTTTATGTATACAAATAGATTGTGGTCATTTGTTAAATATGTGAATAAGAACTCTAAAGAGTGAAATTGTATAAATCTGCTTGGTACAGCAGCAGTAACGTGTTTTGGAAAAATCACCATAAATTGTGGGAGATGAATTAGAAGCTGAATAAATTGTGTAATTAAAGCTTAATGAGTCTAGTTTCTTATAAAAGAAACCTTACAAGCAATGGAATTGTCGATAAAGAGATTTTTAAAGTTGTGTGAGACAGTGTCAGAATGACTCCGAAATCCCCTGTTCTGTTTTTAGAAAATCACCATAAATTGTAAAAAAATTTTTATGAGACAAAATTTATATGCTTAGACTCCTTAATGAGTCTAGTTTCAAATGAAATAGGTGAGGACATATTTTGAATTCTGTACAAGGAGAAATTCGATTCGTAGTATGGGATGGTCAGTCTAGTCAAACAGTCAAATAGGGGAAACTTTAAGAAAATTCTGGTATTTATTGGCCGAACCAAAAATTATGAAAATTTTATGGATGGAAGATAAATGAGTCTATTTTCATGCAAAATTAATGGCACTTCATTTGGAGTTTCGTAGCTCCATTTATGAGTAAATTATTGAATGCTGCTCAGAAAATCAGCTTGTTGTGACTTATGATATGTATGTGAAATGATCGAATGTGTGTGTGTGTTTGCAATGAGAAGAATATGCATGTATTATTTGACTATAAGTGAAAATGATTCATTGAGAGGCTTGAATAAGGATTAATAGAATTAAATGTTTTATTTAGCTCAAGAGCATAGAGGGACGAGTTCGGATAAAGGGAAGGCTAAAGTGGTCGAATAGCCAACTCGTAATTTCTTGGGAAAGTTCAAGGTAAGTTTTGAGTAATCGAATTCGGTATTTAAGTTAAAATGCCATGACATACATGTTGATATTTGAACAATGTCCCATTAAGAAGGAAACCTTATTCATGTTTGCTATATAGCCGAATGGCTCATAGAGAAAAGGACCGAAATTGAGATTTGAAATGCATTGCTTATGTATGCTTGATCATTGGGCCGAAAGTCTAGAAAAGAAGAGTATACATGTATAAGATTTGAATTATATATATATTTATGATATAAAGTCGAGAAGCATGTTATATGTTTGTATGCAAATGAATTGATTGAATAACAAGTGCAATCTTGCTATGTGAAACTTGGCAACATGCGAATATATATATGTGTATGAGAATATGTTATGTGAATTCGGGATTAAGTCCCGCTGACTATATGTGGAGATTATGTCCAGGTTAAGACCCGAAGGCTATATGCAGAGATGATGTCCGGGTTAAGACCCGAAGGCTATATGCGGAGATTATATCCGGGGTAGAGACCCGATGGCCATGTATAGAGTTTACCCGAGCTAAAGATCTCGATGATGATGAGAGTAAAGCCTAAGACTAATGGTCTTCAAGGTAACGATCGCTAATGAATTGCGCTGAAAGTGTTAAGTTATACAGGTATGTACCCTTGGCTTATGTGCAAGCTGGATTTTGGACCGAATACTAAGGTCATTATATGATTTCTTATGTGTTCATGAAATGAGATTATTAATATGATCAAAGTACAATTGGCCTATGTGAAATGTTATGTGAATTTTTGTGACATGTATATGTTTACGTGAACTTACTATGAGTGAAAGCTATCCACTTTCGTATGTGATGTGAATGTATATGTTTGGAAAAAAAAAAAAGGGTGACTTACCCAAAAGAAGAGGGAAACAAAGATACGAACAACTATGTTATAATTTAATGCTTTATCTGTTGACATTGCTTAAAACTTACTAAGCATTGTAATGCTTACTCCGTTTCTCTTGTTTCCTCTGTTTTATAGATCTCATTTTGGAAGCTACGGACTCGGGGATTGAAGCCTTAATCACCTACACTATCGTTGTTATTTTGGTACATTTGATGGTTATTTTGGGTCAATGGCATGTATAGGCTATTTTCCTTCGGTTGAATCAAACTTCATTTTGAGTTGTAAATATTTCTAGCCATGCGAAAATGGCTTGCTTAGTCTTCGAGTTTGATTATATGTGTTGAAATGATTCTCATACGATTCGATGTTGTGGCATGATAATTAGTTAGTACCCAATATGCAATGACTTTTCTAATGTGATGTTTGGTTATTGAATTGTTTGATTTAGCCAAATTGTTAGTAGCCACAAGGTAGAGATTTGCTAGCATGCTTATAGAACGATTTTAATGAGATATGATGTTCTGACCGAACCGACCTACAAGTGTTATATTCAACTATAGAACTCAATGAATTCACGTCTAGCTTTGTAACTATGAACCTCGGTAGATTGTATTTAGATTTTGTAATACCTTAAACCCTAATCCGGCGACGGATAGGGGCGTAGGGTGTTACATGTTATGCAGGTGGATAGTTTTATTATGAATATTTTTATTATGAATAGTGAAATAAATTATTTTTTAAGTTTTAACTCGAGTTATAATTAATTGAGTGACTGTTATGCAGGTGGATAGTTTTATTGTGAATAGTGAAATAAATTGTTTTGATTTCTGTAAGTAATCAGAAAAATTTTAATGTTCCCAGTTTGGTCTCGAACCATTTCAATTGCATGTTTTAGGGCCTCGAGGGCCCTTTTTAGGGATATGTTGGATGAATGTGAGCAAATTAGTTTTAAAAGTAAATTTTTTATGCCCCGAATTAGTAAGATAAGTCTGGTAACGCCTCGTGCTCAACTCTAGCGACGGTCTCGGGTAAGGGGTGTTACAAATACTCTAATTTTTGTTGTGCCAAAGGAAAATGTTACTTGGGAATTTTTCCAGACTGAATTTAAAAAGAAGTATGCTAATCAGAGATTCCTAGATTAGAAAAAGAAAGAATTTGTAGAGCTGAAATAAGGAAACATGACTGTATCCGAATATGAACGGGAATTTGTTTGGCTAAGCAAGTATGCTAGAGAATGGGTTCCAACTGAGGTTGATATGTGCAAACACTTTGAAGAAGGGTTGAATGAAGATATCAAGCTGTTGATCGAAATTCTAGAATTAAGAGAATTTATGGTATTGGTTAATCGAGCACACAAGGCAGAGGAATTAAGTAAAGAAAAGAAACAAGCAGAAAGAGAAGCCCGAACTTTTAGGAAAACCCTATAGGGAAGTCACAATCTTCTTTTTCAAAGAAATTAAAGATATATTATGATCGTTCTACTACATTTACGGGGTATCCTGGAAAAGAGTGGGGCTCTTAACGTTCTAATATGATATCTTCTTCTCCATCTGTAACTAGTGTAGGAGGTGTTGGTAACCCTAAACTGAAATGAAAATATTATAATAAATTTTATTTCGGAGAATGCCGTATGAGAAGAGGAGCCTGCTATAAATGTGGTTCTCTTAACCATTTCCTTAAAGATTGCCCGGAAATAGTTGAAAAAGATACAAATCAGACTTCCAAGCCGAGTAATCTTGGTTCTAAAAGTAGACAACCCCGATATCTTGGGAATGTCAGTGGTAGCGAGGAGCTACAAAAGAATCAACAGTTAAATCTGAAGCACGGGCACCTACCAGGACGTATGCCATTCATGCTAGAGAGGATCTTCTGCACCAGACATCATTACTGGTACCTTTTCTTTACTTGATACTGAAACTACTGCTTTGATTGATCCTAGTTCCACACATTCATACATATGCACAAAGTTAGTGCCTGTTAAAAATTTACCTGTTGAATTCACTAAATTTGTGGTTAAAGTTTCAAACCCTCTGGGCCAGTGTATTATGGTGGATAAAATTTGTAGAAACTCTCCACTGAAGGTAAATGGTCATTGTTTTCTGGCTAATTTGATGCTATGCCTTTTGATGAATTTGATGTGATCTTGGGAATGGATTGGCTAACTCAGCATGATGCAGTAGTGAATGGTAAACAAAAATACATTATTTTAAAATGTCTGAATGGTGAGATGTTTCGTGTTGAATCTGATAAGCTGGATGGGTTGTCTAATGTGATCTCAGCTATATCAACACAGAGATATGTCAGAAAAGGATGTAATGCTTATCTTGTATACGTATTAGATACTAAAGTATCTGAGTCAAAGATTCAGTCAGTGCTGGTCGTTTATGAATTTTCTGATGTGTTCCCAAAGGAACTACTTGGACTACCACCAGAAAGAGAAGTTGAATTTTCTATAGATCTTGTATCAGGAACTACACTGATATCTATAGCACCCTACAGAATGGCTCCAACAAAGTTAAAAGAGTTGACAACACAGTTGCAAGAATTAACAAATAGGGGCTTTGCTTGACCTAGTTATTCATCTTGGGGTGAACTGGTTCTGTTTGTAAAGAAGAAAGATGGATCATTGAGGCTGTGTATTGATTACAGACAGCTCAATAAGGTCACAATAAATAACAAGTATCCATTGCCTTGTATTGAAGACTTATTTGACTAGTTAAAAGATGCCACTGCATTTTCAAAGCTTGATCTCTGTTCTGGTTATTATCAACTGCAGGTGAAAGAATCAGATGTTCCAAAGACAGCTTCTAGAACTAGGTACAGGCATTATGAGTTTCTTGTGATGCCGTTTGGATTGACTAATGCACCTGTAGTATTTATAGACCTGATAAATAGAATTTTCAGGCCTTGATGATATTCTGGTTTATTCTCAAGATAAAACTAAGCATGCTGATCATTTGAGAAAATTACTGCAAACCTTGCGTGAGAAAAAATTGTATGCCAAATTTAGTAAATGTGAATTTTTGGCTTCGGGAGGTCGGTTTCCTTGGACATATAGTATCTGTAAAAGGTATTTGGGTGGATCCGAGTAAAATTTCAGTTATTGTTAATTGGAAGCCCCCAACAAATGTGTCAAAAATTAGAATTTTCCTGGGGATGGCTGGATATTATCGAAGATTTGTATAGGGATTCTCAATGATAGTGTAAAAGCCTATTTTTCGATCAATCAAAATAGTGGTTTTGAACCCCAAATCCGAGGTCAAAAAATTATTTTAATATTATTTTATGAGTTTACAGCATGAATGTGTGAAATTTTCGTGATTTACTTTTACCTATTGAGTGTTTAATTTGATGAAAGGACTAAATCACGTAAAATGCAAAAGTTGCATTCTATTTGTTAAAGGTGTCTAATTGCTATGAATTATTAATGTGAGAGTCCTTATGATGTTATTATATCATTTTTAGTATTAATAGACCATAATAGACATTAAAAGGATGGATTTAATGTTATTTCATTAAGGTTAATTTTGGTATTTAGTAATTAAAGGTTAATAAAATAAAACAAAAGTAAAATGTGTACATCTTCTTCTCCATTCAACTGAATTTGAGGAAGAAAATTAGGACTTGAAAGCATTTGATATTTTGACACTTTGGTTGCTCAATAGGTATGTGAATTTTGCTCGATTTTTTATGATTTATATGTTTTTGTGACTGTTGCTTCCTAATCTAGCTAGCCTAGGGACTATTTTACAAAACTGTTAAAGATTTTGAAAGATTCCATTGATGAATATTGATGTGTTTTGGTGTATGATGATGAAATATGAAATTTTGATGTTAGATTTTCATGTTTTATAAAGTGATTTTTGATGAAAATGCATAATAAGGATTAAATTGTGAAATGTGCAAATTGTGTAGTTGAAATCTGAAATAAATGAAAAATATGGGCTACTAGGGGCACTATGGTAATTCAGCTAGCATGGGTTTCAAAGAAATTATGTGAATTTGTGATTTTGTGAAATTGGATTAAATTGTTAAAAGTGTGAAAGTTTAGAGGCTAATGTGCAATTATGCATAAACGTATGTTGTTGACTAAATTGAAGAGATGTAAATGAATAAGTTAATTTTAAAGATATTTAGATCAAGAAAAGTGGAATTCGAATTAGATCAGGGGAAAAGTAAAGTTGTTGAATAATCGATCTAATTCGTCAATCCCATACTCGAGGTAAGTTCATATGTAATAATTTCATTATAAATGCATCTTAAATGCTTTGATATTGTTTAAATTGTGATTACAAGATTACAAATAATGTATAAATTGTGAATACGACTCTATGAGATGTGAGCAACCGAGAACTGACAAGTGAAAGCCCTGTACGAACCTTAGGAATCTTATAGGATACAAATGTCATGACAATATGGTTACTGAGATGAGATTACTTGTAATACCATATCTAGGTTATGGCATCGGTATGATATTACGTGTAAGACCATGTTTGGGACATGGCATCGATACGAGATTTCGTGTAAGACCATAGTTGAGCTATTGGCATCGATCTGAGATTACATGTAAGACCATATCTAGGATATGGCATTGTACAACTTATGTGATTCTCGAGTATCCTTAGTGATTCCAAATGGTTCAACATGCGAAGTCAAGACGAGAATGAAAGTATATTTGAATTATGTGATTGAGGTACGTACAAAACTTATGTCATTATTGAATGGTGGTAATTTGATGAATTGATATGAGATCATGTATAAACATGAGAAAGGTTTGTGTTTTTGATATGTGAAATAGCATATTATGTCTTATTATGCTTAGATGATTAAATTTTTTGTGCTAAGTTTATTATCGTACGAGTTTACTAAGCTATAAAGCTTATTGTGTTTATTTTTCCCTGCTTTATAGTGATTCAAAGCTAGCTCGATTCAAGAGATCGTCAGTAACTCTATCACACTATCATGCAACTATTTGGCATCTTTTGAATTGTATATATGGTATATGGAATATATAAACTATGATTATTTTGATATAGTTTTTGGAAATGTACTTGGTCATTAGAGATGGCTTGATGTTGATTTTTGTTGAATGTATATATGTGGTTATGGAATATGGCATATTTTTATAAACTTGGTCATGCCTAAATAGCTTAGATTTTTCGTGACTTTGGCTTGTAAATGTTGGTATATATTTATGGTTAATGTGATGGAAATGTAGTTATTCAATTAGTTAATTATGTGGTGAACACTTGCTTGAAAAATGCCATGTTGTGGCTTGGTTCTAAGTTGATGATTGGGTTGGCTATTGAGATTGAATTTGAAGTATGTAATGTATGCATATTATGGCTAATGAAACATATTGATTTGGTATTTTTTTTTCGTTAGGCAAAAGGGTTATGTATGAGTGTTGTTATGGTTGAGTTTGATATGGTATGAATTGTGCATGAAATGGAAATGTTTGACTGCCCATTTGAGTATGAATTTGATGCAATTTGAGCTTGTACAGGTGTTGGTGTTTTGAGTGAGAAATGTGGCTTGTAACTAGCCTAATTTTATCTACACGAGCCGAGCACACGGGCATATGGCTCAACTATGTATGACACATGGCCTTAGTACACAGCCGTGTGTCCGCTGAAGCTTAATTAAAATTCAAGTCAGTGAGTTACATGATCTAGACACACGTGCGTTTGGTCAGCCGTGTGGCCAAGTCAGTTTACCCTCTAGTTTTCACATGGCCTAGCACACGGGCGTGTGGTTGGCTATGTGCTGAAAGTCAGTATGTATGCCATGTTTCCACACGGCCTGCGACACGGGCGTGTCTATGGCCTTGTGAGGAACATGGCCTATTCACACGGGTGTGTGACCCTTGTATTCTTGAATTTTTTTCTAAGTTTCTAAAGTTCTCATATGTTATCGGTTTAGTCCCAAACCATCTCTAAAGCATGTTTAATGCCTCGTAGGTCCTTATAAGGGACAATGTGATAGTGTTTGAATGACATATGTATACAAATGCTTAATGTATGGGAATTATATGCTAAATGATGTGATTTGACTGGTAATACCTTGTAACCCTATTCTGGTAACTGATACGGATTAAGGGTGTTATAGATAGCTTCCCCAATTACTCGTCTATTGCAGAAAGATGTGAAATTTGAGTGGTCTGATAAATGCTAGCAAAGTTTTGACAGATTGCAATCTCCATTGATAGAAGCATCTGTGTTAGTACAGCCTTAATCAGGTAAGGAATTTGTTATTTATAGTGATGCCTCATTGAATGGTTTAGATTGTGTCTTGATACAAAAAGGTAAAGTTATAGCCTATGCTTCAAGAAAGTTAAAACCACATGAAAAGAATTACCCAATACATGATCTTGAATTAGCAGCCATTGTGTTTGCACTGAAATTATGGTGACCTTATCTATTTAAAAAATGACATATCTTTACTGATCACAAGAGCTTGAAGTATTTAATGACACAGAAAGACCTAAACTTGAGACAACGCAGGTAGATTGAATTATTAAAAGATTACAATTTAGTTATTGACTATCATTCGGGAAAGGCAAATGTAGTTCCAAATGCTCTGAGTAGAAAATCTCTATTTGCCTTGCGAGCTATGAATACCCGGTTGTCATTGTTTGATGATGGTTCGATCATAACTAAATTGAAAGCTAGACCAATGTTTCTGTAGCAAAACTGTGAAGCTCAGAAGAGTGATGATGAATTGCAAGTTAAAAGGGTAAAAGGTGAGTCAAATTTTGACTTAGAATTTCTAACCAGATCTGATGGTTGTTTGTTATTCAGAAGCAAAATATGTGTACTGAGGAAATCAAAGCTTGTACAAAAGATTTTACATGAAGCTCATAATGGTATCATGTCTGTACATCTAGGGACTAATAAAATGTACAATGATTTGAAGAAAATGTACTGGTGGCCAGGAATGAAATGTGACATTTCTAAATTTGTATCGAGATGTTTGATATGTCAGCAAGTTAAAGCTAAACATCAGGTGCCTTTGGGATTATTACAACCAATTACGATACTGGAATGGAAATAGGAAAGAGCTACTATGGATTTTGTATCGAGATTACCATTGTCTCCAAAGAAGAAAGATGTCATTTGGGTAATCGTCAACCGGTTGACAAAGTCAGTACACTTTATTCCAGTACATATGGATTTCTCTTTGGATAAATTGGCTAAAATATATGTGTCTAAGATTGTTAGATTACATGGAGTGCGAGTCTCTATTATTTCTGATAGAGACCCCTGGTTTACATATCGATTTTGGAGCAGGTAGTAAGAATCTTTGAGTACTCAATTATGTTTCAGTACTACATTCCGTCCTCAAACTGATGGCCAATCCAAACGTGTTGTCCAGATTTTAGAAGACATGCTTCAATGTTGTGTGCTAGAGTTTGAAAGAATTGGGAGAAATATTTGCCTTTAATTGAATTTGCTTACAATAATAGCTATTAATCCAGTATCAAAATGGCATCGTATGAAGCTTTGTATGGCCACAAATGTAGAACACCATTGTATTAGACAGAACTCAATGAGAAAAAGATACACGGAGTTGACTTAGTCCGAAAAACTGAGGAAAAGGTAGAGGTGATTTGGGACAGTTTGAAAGTAGACTCAGATCGCCAAAAATCATATGCTGATCTTAAACGAAAAGAGATAGAATTTCAGGTCGGCAACAAAGTATTCTTGAAAGTATCACCTTGGAAGAAAGTACTCAAGTTTGGCCATAAATGGAAATTAAGTCCACACTTCATCGGGCCATATGAGATTATAGAAAGAATTGGACTTATTGCGTACCGATTGGCACTACTACTAGAACTTGAGAGAATTCATAATGTTTTCCATGTATCTATGCTACAGCGATATCAGTCAAATCCTTCACATGTTATTTCTTCGATAGAAGTGAAGATTTAGCCTAACTTAACCTATAATGAGGAACCAATTAAAATCTTAGCACGTGAGACAAAAGAGTTAAGAAATAAAAAGGTAGCTTTAGTGAAAGTCCTTTGGAAACGACATAGAATAGAAGAGGCTACCTGGGAATCGAAGGATACCGTGAGAAAGCAATATCCAAACCCTTTTACTGGTAAGATTTCAATGACGAAAATTTTTAAGGGGGAGAGTTGTAACAGCCCACTTTCAGTGAAATCGGAATACTGGTTTCGTGACCACAAATCCGAGTTAGAAAGAAATTTTATTTTAATATTATTGCATGGTATATAATATGATAGGAAAGTTGCATGAAATTTTCAATAGGAAAATTTTACCGATTATATGATTAATTAGAGAAAGGACCAAATTGCATAAAATGTAAAAGTTGAATTTTCGAAGCTAGAAGGATTAAATAGTTATAGAATTTAAAACTTGTGGTCCTTATATGGTAATTAGACCATTAAGAAAAGTTAGTAGATATTTATGGATGAGTCATCCATGGAAAAATAGAAAAAGGTAAGGACTAAATTGGAATTTAGAATAAATAAAGATGATAATAGCCTAATATCATCTTATTTCATCATCTTCTCCAAATTACTTTTATGAAAACCCTAGGAGAGAGGAAAGAAACTAATCAAGCTTAATTGGGTAAGTATTCAAGTTTCGTTTTTAGTAATTTTTATATTTTTGAGATTCGGATAACTTAATCTATCTAAATTGGGGATTAATTTGAAAGGTTATCAAAGTATAGAATTTGTGCCACGGATGAACATTCTGAAAATTTGAAATTCATGGTAGAAAATGAAAGGTTGTTAGTAGATAAACCACTTTTACAAAATGAATTTTCATGAAATTGAGATTAGGGACTAAATTGTAAAGTTGTAAAATTCACGAAAAATTCTAAATTTTTGTGAAACATAACTGTTGTAAATGATACATGAAAATTTCAGTTAGGCTTGGAACAAGGATTAGATTTCATGAATTTCATTTTACGAGCCTAGGATGAAAATGGAATTAATGAAAAGTTTAGAGGCAAAATGGTAATTTTGCCTAGAATGTAAATTGAATTCAAATGAGCATGAAATGTAATAAATTGATGATGAAACTCATCTATATAGATCTGGAGAATTCAAATACGAAGTTAGATCGAGGAAAGGAAAAAGTCTTGGATTAGTAGATTTTTGTTTATAAACCAGCATCGAGGTAAGTTTGTGTAACCTAATTATGAATATTGATATGTTTAAATTACATGATATATTGTGTGAATAGTATGTAAATGTTAAATGTATAAAATTAGTCCAATGCTTGAGAAAAGAATAAGTCTCGTTTGAATGAGGAAATTCAAGGGTTACGTATTGGATATGATTTTGCATGTGTTGCAGATAGGATTTAGCTTGGATGAGTAATCCTGATAAAATCCTCTCAGGCATCTTGATGTATAGTTCTACGAGCATACTGATCGGTAGTAATTCTGCATGTGTTGTGGACTACCGCAGCTCTGTGCAAGCTTCTTGATACACGATTTCCCTGGATATGGTCCTGCATATGTTGTGAACACAAATATAGCTCTTTGTAAGCTCAATGATATTTGATCGGTTGTGTTCTTGCATAAGTTGCAGACACAAACGCAGCTCTGTGTGAGCATCCTGACATGGCTGTAACACCCCTAACCCATATCTATCGCCAGACTAGGGTTACGAGGTATTACAAAACATTTGAAACAATTTACGAACATTTCATCAACTTATAAAACATCGCCATCATATCACATTCAAACATCATCATCAGGTCCCTTTAATAGGTCTACGAGACCTTAAACATGCTTAGAGAAAAAGGTCGAGACTAAATTGATAACATTTGAAACTTTACAAATTCTATAAAAATTTTGCTTTTAAAACAGAGCACACACTCGTATGGCTAGGCCGTGTACTTTTGCATGGCCGTACCTTGCATCTCACCTTACCCGTGTGCAACACTAACTAAGGTCACATGGTCATTAGACACGCCCGTTTGTCCAACCCGTGTATCGTCCTGATTTGGGCACACGGTCACCAAACATGCCCGTGTGTCCAGCCCGTATGCTATACTGACTTAACAAGCTATAAAACAGGGGTCACACAGTCAAGACACACGCCCATGTGCTCAAACCGTGTGGCATGAAATTAGGCTTAGTTTAAGCCACATTTCCTATCCAATTCTCTTTCTGCCTACAATCAAAATCCAAGCATTATGAAAACCACAATTTCAGCCAAATTCAATCACAAATTGTTCACCATTCAAGTCAATTCAATACCAACTAATTTCATACTTATTAACCATACTAATTCATACCAAATTACAAGTTATAAACATATCAAAATACCTAATCCATAACACATCATGAACCATTCCATCTCATGTCCAAATTTTACTGAAGTCACAACACAATTTATGCCAAAATGACCATTCCCCATTAGGCCATAACAACACTTTAAAACATATCAAATTTTGCAACACAAGTCATATACCCAAAACAAGTATAATCACATCCTTTAGTTAGCCATATCACATAGCATAACACATATTTACATTTTAAAACATATTCAACTACTTCTAGCCTATACATGCCACAAAACCAAATTTTAAAGCATTTATTTACCGAAGCAAAATTGGATAGTATGATGAGGCCTCCACCGACTTCTAACTCGAGCAAGTTTCTGAAAATCTATAAACATAGGAAAAACACACAAAGTAAGCTTCAAAAGCTTAGTAAGTCATTAGCAAATAAATCATATCATGAATATATAATTCCATTCGAATAATTCACATTTAGTTAACCACTTCTCGTTTTCATATAGCATACACATCAACAATCACATTTACACTCACCTTTTACATTTACATTTCATTTCATTATCATGTGTTTCACATCTCATCATGGGGATATATATTTACCTTTCATTCTTGAATATCATAAATACATCGTAGATACCTGAATCTGATGTACCTTAAATATACCCGTTTATGTACCCATCTCGTATGAATATCATACAGCTTTCTGTACCATCTCGTACACATCTCATACATATTTCTTTACCATCTCGTACTCATATCATACACATTTCTATACTATCTCGTACACATATCATACACATTTTTGTACCATATCGTACACATATCATACACATTTCTACGCTCTCACAGACCCATATCATACACATTCTGTACTATTTCGTACACATATTATACACATTTCTGTACCATATCATACACATATCATACACATTTCTTCTTCCATTTACCCATTAAACCATACTAAATAGAATTTGATTACACAAAGATCTCATACAATAAGAACCTATACCATGGTCTAAAACCAAATCAAGGTAACTTATATCCGGAGTACATATACCATGGCCCGTAGTCAAATCAAGGTAACTTATCTCTGGAGTACCTATACCATAGCCCGTAGCCAAATCGAGGTAACCCCTATGAAGTGCCTATACCATGGCCGAAAGCCAAATCAAGGCATAAATCGCACCCAAAATGCCAATATCATGGCCCGAAGCCAAATCAAGACATAAATTGCACCCAAAGTGTCGATATCATGGCCCGAAGCCAAATCAACACATAAATCACACCCAAATCATTTCGAACTACCATCAAATTATTATTAAATCATAGTCGAACACTTCCATAATCTAATATTTACGATTTATATAATATTACGGCTTATACATACAACTTTAATAAAGTTCGCTACACACGAACTTTCTCGAATTCATAAATTCAATCAAAACAATCTCGGAATGGACTTCCCAATTCTCAATTCAAATTGGCACTTACATATATAAAATATATATTTATTGCCAACTCAATTCAGCATATATAAAATGTATACTTTTCAATTTAACAATATTTATTTTCTAACGACTTACCTCGTACGGACACGAACAGACTGAACAACTATTTGATAATTTTTTACTTTCTCCGATCCCAAATCCGATTTCTTCCTTTCTTGATCTAAATCAATATAAATTTGACTTATTTAATAAAAAATTCAATCAAATTCATCCAAAAACACATAAATGGGCTAATTACACTTTTGCCCTTGATATTTCACATTTTTCACAATTTAGTCCCTATTTCACAAAACACAAAATATTCAAAAATTCACCACACCCATGCTTGGTCGAATTTTAATAAGGTCCCTAGCAGCCCATTTCTTTCATTTATTTCATATTTTGACCCCTCAATTTACAAATTTCTCAATTTAGTCCTTAATACACATTTTTCTCAAAAATCACTTAGTAAATCATAACAATCTAACAACAAGGATTTATTTTTCATCATCAAACCACAAATTCATCAAGCTATCATGTAACGCCCAACTTTTTGGGTCTCTCTTGAATTGTTGTTCATCTGACAAAATGTTTTAACTCTGGTAATTGGGTGTGTAATTCTTGTTTGAGGAGTATTAATGGGCCTATGGAAGGCTCAGGTGTTTGTTAAAAACTCGGGAAAATTTTAGATTTTTCACTTGGAAGATAGGGGGCTTTTGCAAGTAGGTGTTTTAAGAAATTGTACGTGGAATATAGCACAAAAGGAGCCTTGGTAGAGTGGCTAAGTGACGCCACTAGTCTCCTAAAAATGTGGTGTGTGGAGCTTGAAGGAGGGCCAAGGTTCAAGTCCCAGAATATGCAAGTGTGGCGTTTTATTTTGTGCAGGGAGTAGGTAAGAGTTTGAAGCAGAGTAAAACTCTAGTTGGAGGAGTTTGAAATAGTCATATGAGTAAATCAAGGAGGAGATTGTGGACCATTCAAATTTTGAATGGAAGTGGCCGGCCAGGGGACTCTGTTTAGAGTGAATTCGGTAAAGTGCATAGGTAGTGTTTCGGCAATTAAGCTCCTTAGTGTGCCAAATTCTTTAGGTTTGTGCATTCTTTCTTTTACCGATTTTAGGTGACACATTAGGGTTCTCTTTTGTGATTCTTTTTCCTTGTTTTTTGACTTAGTAGTCGCACCTCATACCTCAGGAACCCCACTGCCAAATTCTCTCTAGTAACCAAAAGCACTCTTCTGCTTTCCTCTTCACTCATTCTCTTCTTCTACTCATCTTGCATCCTAAGCTGAATTATTCTCTTCTTCTACAAGCCTCTGTCGACCATCTTTTTACCTAAATCCCTCATTAAGCCGAATGTTCATTTGATCAAAACCCCACCATGGCCGAATACTTTATGTGACCGAAACAATACTCCTTTGTTTACCTATTGACTGAAATCTATCACTTCTTCTTCTCCTTGATTCTCTAGCAAGCTGAACCTCTTAATACCCATTATTTGAGCCATTGAATCACGCTCCCAACTCAGGGTTGTGTCAACAAGGGTACCTAGGAGAGGATTTAAAAGCCAAATCTATTTGGAGACATTCTTTGCAGTTGTTAGAGTTAGATCTAGTATAGATCTAAATTAGTGGAAGCGTAGAGACGTCTTCTTCGAGGAGAAGTGTTGGTAAGTGCTCGAGACCTTGTGTATATTCGTTTATGATTATTTAGGGAGAAGCCAAAGTTTCTAAGTCTCTGGGGACTTTGTCGACATGGTTCACTAATGTATTAATTCTATATTTCGATTCTTTTGTGTGTGGGATAGCGAAGTAGGGGATCAAGCAAGGAGTTGAGGGCAGTGGTTCGTCTAGATCTAAATCTAGGAGATCTAAATCGGCAAGGTAAGATCTATATGGCCTACAATGGTGTGGCCGAATATGGTAAGAAATTTTGGCATCAGTTCCGTAGGTTCTTTGGCTAACCGTGTAAATGATGGATTGTAGGAAATTGCATTGGGGATTTCGTCGGTTGTATCGTAAACAGGTGTGTATCATATCTCCGCTTTAGACTAGAACAGCAAAGGCCGTAATGACCAAAAGATTGATCGAAAACTGACCGGAGGTGACCGAATAATCGGTCTTGAAAGAACCTAAGAGTAGTCATTTACTCTGTTATGGGCAACTTTGGTTTCAACGATGACAAAATTGCAGAAGGTGCAATTCCAAGCATTTTGGTAAGTTGGGCTTCGAGGGGCCAAAGATGGGCCCAATGGGCTTTTGAGCCCATATAGGTAAAATTGGCGAAAAAGGTAATTTAACGCTGTCAAACTTAATAATATGGTTAAAGTTAGTAAACTGAGCATAAAATTGGGTTTAACGGGCTCAAGATGTTAATGGATTTAGTAAGGCCCGTTAGGGGTTTTGGGCTAAAAAGAGCAAAACTAGAAACTAAGGTTAAATGGACTTCCGTAGGCATAATTTGACTAGTAATTACTTGGACATGCATAAAATCCTCAAAAATCTGGAAAAAAGACTAAAATACCCCTAAGTATGGAAATTACCATTATACCCCTAGGTGCAAAATGACCTATATACCCCTAGGGTAAATTTTGTATGAAATGTATGATTTTCTATTTTTGTATATCATATCTCATAAAATATGAACATATCTGATGCATGAGATTTTGTATGTTGCATGCCATAGTATGTTTATATCTGTTGCATGGGGTATGGGCTTTTATGATGGAGGAAGCATTCTGGCAGCCTCGCTGCAATCTGGTGGCCTCGCCACATATATCTATTCTGGTGGCCTCGCCACAT
This sequence comes from Gossypium stocksii, assembly GCA_020496765.1. Taxonomy (NCBI): domain Eukaryota; kingdom Viridiplantae; phylum Streptophyta; class Magnoliopsida; order Malvales; family Malvaceae; genus Gossypium; species Gossypium stocksii. The sequence goes on from CM035623.1 coordinate 43,439,259, forward strand.
ATATCTATATCTGGTGACCTTGTCACAATATCTGGCAGCCTCGCTACAAATTTCTATGGTGTGTAGCGGTTGGGTGGGTCGAGTAGTCTCCCTACATGGTGTAAGGCTGGTACGAGGGTGTTATGGATGGATTTGGGTTGGGTTTTCTGTTTGCATATTATATCTGATATGTATCTGTTATGGGCCTATGGGCTTAACCTGATTTCTGTAATGGGCCAAGGCCCAATTAAATCTGATTCTGAGGCTTGGTCTGTTTTGGCCTATGGTTGAGATTATGTTACACATTTAGTTACCAAACTCATCCCTTAATTTCATCTCTGCAGGAATCCCTCAACCATAGTGGGCTTGGAGTTGAGAGAGATTTGGAGTGGCCACAGCATCTGCAAGTTCAGTTTTCATTTTATTTTAAGTATTTTATTATGCTATTTTGGGTTTTAACTGTAATAAGGCCGCTATTTAAATTTCTTTAATGGTTTTTGTAACACCCCAAACCCGGCCTAGGTGTTACGACTAGAGCTGGTGCGTCACACGATCCTAAAACTAAGTTTACGACCCTTTTAGTCTTGTTGTGTCTTAAGTGAGGTTTAAATCAAAAGAGTAAGTTTGTTAAAACCAGTTTATTAATCCTTTAAGTTATCCATATTATTCACTCGTTGAGTTTTGAAAACGTTCTTTAGATTTTGAAACCAGCGCAGCCTAAACTAGCGATTCTATAAAATGTAATTTAATCACCAAAGAAAAATTAAACCAAATAAAAACTTAGATAGCGGCCTTATTACAAAATAAAACCCAAAAATAACTTAATAATAAAATACTTTAAACAAAATGAAAACCAGTTCTGCAGATGCTGTGGCCACTCCGAATCTCTCGCAGCTCCAAGCCCACTATGGTTGAGTGTTACCTGCAGAGATTAAATAAAAAGGGGGTGAGTTTGACAACTCAGTGTGCAACATTATCTCAACCATAGGCCAAAACAGATCAAGCCTCAGAATCAGATTAGTTGGGCCTTGGCCCATTACAGAAATCAGGTTAAGCCCATAGGCCCATAACAGATACAGATCAGATATAATATACATACAGAAACCCAACCCAGATCCATCCATAACACCCCCGTACCAGCCTTACACCATGTAGGGAGACTACTCGACCCACCCAACCGCTACACACCACAGATAATTGCAGCGAGGCTGCCAGATATAATTTGCAGCGAGGCTGCCAGATATTATTTGCAGCGAGGCTGCCAGATATTGTGACGAGGTCACTAGATACAGATATTGTGGCGAGGCCACCAGATTGCAGCGAGGCTGCCAGATAATAATGTGACAAAGTCACCAGATTGCAGCGAGGCTGCCAGAACGCTTCCTCCATCATAAACCCATACCCCATGCAACAGATATATACATACTAGCATGCAACATATAGCATCTCATGCATCAGATATGCTCACATTAAATGGTAACTCATTCAGATACATAAAATCATACATTTCATACAGAATTGACCCTAGGGATATAATAGTCTTTTTACACCTAAGGGTATTTTGGTAATTTTCCAGGTTCAGGGATATATTAGTCCTTTATCACATTTTCAGAGATTTTATGCATGCTCAATTGATTATCAGTCCATAGATATCCTCAGAAGTCCATTTTAAGCTTAATTTCCACTTTTGCCCTTTTTAGCCTAAAACCCCTAATGGGCCTTACTAAGTCCAATATCGTCTCAAGCCCGTTAAGCCCAATTTTAGGTTTAATTTACCAATCTAACCATGTTATCATTAACCACGTCGCCAGAAAGCCTATAATAGTCACTTTATCGATTTTGGGCTCGGAAGCCCATTGGGCTCGTCTTTGGCCCATTGAAGCCCATCTTACCAAAACGTTCAGAATCGCACCCTCTGCAATTCCTTCACCACCGAACTCATGGTTAATCCCAACGGAGTAAACGATTACTCTTGATTATTAAACGAGTGCGTTTTCGGTCACTTTCCACTAGTCGTCGGTCACTTTATGGCCATTTCGGCTTTTACCATTTTAGACTAAAAGTTGGGATTAGTTACACACCTGTTACTGTCGAAACCGTTGAAGAAATCCACGTATGAAAAACCTACAATCGAACGCTAACTTTCAGTCTAATAAACGATAACCAAAGAACTATGACCCCTCACCATAATCGACCTACATGGCCTAAGTCCTTAAAAACCCTTACCTTCTTGTCGAAAGTGAACCAGATCCTACTGTCCCGTAGCGTTTAGCCTTCTAAGTCCTTAGTTGCACAGTCTCTTAATCGCACTAACAAAATCAACCCAAAAGAGAGCGGCCAACAAGCCCTTAGACACTAACGTTAGCCTCCTCATAAAGGGGTTTCGGCTTACAGCTTTAAAACCTGAAGAACTAACGAAATAAGTCTTAAGGTACTTACCAATCTAACCACGATCTACAACAGCTCCACTTGCCACCGCCAGAAGGGATAAAAGATGACTTAGAATTTGGCTTTAAAGCACCACAAGGTATGGAGGCTTTCAGTTCCCAAAAGAAGAGATAAGGTTTTGGTCCTCAAGGTATTCGGTTCGACAAGAGACAGGAGGTTTTTATGAAATGGATGAAGAAGAAAGAGTGAGAGAGTTGATGAGATGATTCGGCCAAGGGGTTATGGAAGATGATATCGACAGAGAAGAGGGAGAAGAGAAGTATATGGCTATTGAGAAATCGGTACAGTGCAAAGGGGTTTCGGTCAATACAAGAATCGGCAATGGGGTTGCTAGCTTTTGTGACTTCCGAAGCAAAATGAGAAACAAAGAGGTACGAATAATAGAAGAGGAGAAATGGAAGAGAATGAAAGAAGAAAAGACCAAAGATTTGCGATTGAGTAGGGAAGGAGGTGAGCAATCGGTTTTACAGAAGAAAATACAGCACAAGGGTGGAATAAGGTTCGGCTACTTGGTGTGATAGGAGAAAAAAGTGGCTAAAAGAAATACCTAATAGACTATGAAGAAATCGACAAAAGAATGGGAGTTTTACTAACCTAAAGGAATTGGCTAAAACACCTAAAGAGGACCTTTAGAAAATCGGCATACTAAGCCCCTAATTGCCGAAATCACCAACACCAAACTCCCTAGCTGAATGGCACATACAGAGTCCCAAAACCGGCCACCTCTTTTGAAATTCAAAAGCTCCTTGATTTGTTCCTCAACCTCCTCCATGATTTGCTCCTTGACCGATTCAAATTCTCCCAAGCAGAGTTCAATTCTGCCTCAAACTCTTACCTGCTCAAGCTGAAAAATAAAACGCCTTCTTTGCCACCTCTGGAGCTTGAACCTTGGACCTCCAAGCACACTTAGGCGCCACTTTTTAAGGAGCCTAGTGGCATCCCCCTTGCCACTTTACCACTGATCCATTTGTGTTACATTTCGCACACAATTTCTTAAGACCCTTACTTTCAATGGTCCCCTATCTCCTAAGTCAAGAATACAAAGTTTTGCCGAGCTTTTAGCCAACACATGGGCCTTCCATAGGCCCATTATCATACTCCAAACATGCATTACACACCCAAATACCATCATTTAACCATTTTATTAGATAAGGATCAATCTAAGAAAAACTCGAAAATTAGGGCGTTACAGTTTTATTTTCTTTAACGGTTTAATTTATTTTTATCGAAACTGCTAGTTATAGGCTGCGCGGGTTTTTCAAAATCTAGAGAATGTTGGCCTAACAAAATAACTTCTCACAAACTTGCTGCTTTACTAAAAGTATCACCTAAGTCACATCAAGCAAAAAGTCATAAATTTGGATGTAAGTCCATGTGACGCACCAGATTTGGCCATAACGTCCAGGCCGGGTTTGGGGGTGTTACATATCATCAATGGAAAAATATAAAATCATCATCAAAACCAAAAATTAAAGCATGGGTTTGCTAGCACTCGAAGCAACGATTTCAAAAACATAAAAATTATCAAAAATCGAACAAAATCCATACCTTAATTGGATCTCCAAAATGCCGAATCTAAAACAAAGGAATTAGCTTCTTTTTCTTTCTTTCATTCAGCCAAAAAGTTGATAATGTAAAGCCATTTAATGTTTGTTTTATTTTATCATATATTATTATAACATTTACAAAACTAACCTTTAAAAAATTAATTAAAAAAATCATATAATGGTTGGCCATTACCGTCCATCCCATTATCAAATGGCCAAATTGCAACATAAAGTCCCCATATTAAAAGAACAAAGCAATTATGCACTTTAACAAATAGCATGCAATTTTTACATTTTATGCAATTAAGCCATTTTTCCAAATTAACCATCCAAATTATAAAATTAATTTTCGAAATTTTCACATATATCAAATAATATACTATAAATACAAAAAATAATATTAAAATAATTTTACAACCTCGAATTTATGGTTTCGAAATCACTATTCTAACTAGGGTCTAAACCGGGCTGTTACAATGGCTCACATGAACTTCATGATATATGGCTATCTGGGGCTTATATTACATGCCTTGGCCGGTTAAAAATTTCTTTGTGAACTAAAAGTTCTTTATGAAGTGATACATGATACATGGCTCTTAGGAGCAAACTTGATTAACCCAAATAAGCTTCCCGATACATGTTACACGATTTATCCATAATACCTTGAAAAATGGCTCGAGAGTGTGTTTCTTGATTGAGGACCATAATTGGGTACTTCTGGCTATGAATTGATGGATTGCAGATTTTTATACTTTGTGTATACTACCAGAATATTCATCAATATTTCTAATAAATTCAACAGCAAAATTATGATATGATTAATAGAACATAAAGCGATTTGTCTTGGAAATAAATTCATGACTTGGAAAATAGATGTATATGGAAATCATGACATGATGAGCTCGTCCATGTTAAAGATATTATATGAATGTACTTGACCAGCTCAAATTGTTATAGTTGTGTGATAGGTTAATAGTCTAATTTTTTGGATGCATAGGTGTGTGATTAAATTAAACGAAAACATATGGTAAGTTAGATTCCTGTTATACAAACTTACTAAGCATTAAATGCTTACTAGATTCTCTTTTCCTTGTTTTATAGTGCTCGAAAGCTTGCTAAGGTTGGAGATCAGTCAGAGTATCATCACATTATCCATCTGTTTATTTTGGTACAACTAGAAAACTTATTTTGGTATAATGGCATGTATAAGCTATCTTTGCCAATGTTGGTATGTAAATGGATGTTTGTAATCTAGCTATTGGAATGGCTAGTAATGGTATGACTATTATTGTTTTGGTATATTTATGAGATTAAATCATGAAAGTACAAATGAATTTAGTATGGCTTAATGGAGTTATGTTAAACATGTATAATTTTAAAGGGTGAGATTACAATCATGTAAGTATGTGTAGTTATACCATGTTAAATGGTAGGATTGGCTTGGTTAAGATGCTTGAATTGGTTGGTATATACTTGTAAGTTTTGGTATAGGTTGATGACAAGTTTGAGTGAGAAAATGAAGCTAGGAAATGGCTTTATTTTGTCCATACGGGCAGACACACGGGCGTGTGTCTTAACCGTGTGTGACACACGGCCTGACACATGAGCATGTGGTGGTTTGGCCGTGTGTCCCTTGCATCTTAAAAATTGAGAAATAAAATGCTCATAATTGAGCACATAGGTAGAGACAAGGGTGTGTGTCTCAGCCGTGTGAGGTACACAACCCAGAACACAGGTGTGTCACTTGGCCGTGTGAAACCTGCACCTAATTTTTAAAAATTAAATTGACCACATAGCCTAGCACACAAGCGTGTGACTTGGCTGTGTGACCCATGCATTTAACTAAGTTGCAAGTCAGAGAGTTACACAGGTTAGTGACATAGGCGTGTCAAGCCACACAGCCTAAGACATGGGCATGTCACTAGATCATGTGAACCACACGGCCTGACCACATGGGCATGTCCCTTACCACATGGGCATGTGTGCCTTGCATCTAGGGAAAATTATGAAATTTTCACGAAAAATTTTTGGAGCTCCCAATTTAATTCCGACTTACTTCTAATACTTAAATTGGGCCTCGAGAGTTCTATCAAAGGACAACATGTCTAATTTTGCATATGAATAGTAAATGACATAAGTTTATTGTATTTGTTCTATAAACTCCAGTAATACTTCGTAACCCTGTTCCGGCAACGGATACGGGTTAGGGGTGTTACAAAGACATAAAAATCTACTGATATAATCGATGGATAGTGTAATGGATCTCTGACTAGCTTCCAACCTGATCGAGCTTCTGATAATCTAAAAAGTAAAGGAAAATGAACTATGTAAGCAATGAATGCTTACTAAGCTCGTATAACTTTAGTCATACCAATCCATTTAAAATATGAAATCTATACATATCAAGAATAATGCTATACCAATACCAAGATTCATGAAACCATAATCAACAATTCATGAGAAACACAAAAATTTACACACTTTTTCATACCCTTTTTAACTTAAATTCATGCAAATTCGATTAAATTCTTGTCGAAAAATAATTAATTATTATAAAATAATTAAATTGTACTTAAGTTATGAACATGATGAATTTTAATTAACTTTATAGTTAATTTTGATTAATTTTGGTTATTTTCGACAGAATTGCACAAAAGGCGAAAAATGGCTTGGCAGACATTGCTAGAAGCACAAAACCGAGAAGCAATTTGAAGCATTGAGGCAAATTAAATTCCAGCCTAAGACGGTCCAATTATGTGTATTAATTCATAATATAATTAATTCTAATTTTTATACCCAATTTAATTTGGGCTAAATAAATTATTATTAATTAATTATGGAAAAAGTGGTGCAATTGAACCAAACCGGTTGAACCGAACCAGCCAAGGATTGGGCAGCCCAAAACCGTCCATATGCTGACCCAAATCATCTTTTTAGCTGATTAATTAAGACTTGTCAAAATTTCATTCAACCCCCTCCACAATATGTGGCTTTATGGATTTGCCCCATGCCATATTTAGCAAAGTTGAAACCATCAACTTTGCCACATGGGTGGCCGGCCAAGGGGTGGCTCTTTGGCTGCTATTTTTAGAAAAATTCAGCTGCTACATTCAGCTATAAAAAACCCCCCTTGACTGATCATTCAACACACCTCAATTCAATTCATTCACTCACTTCTTTTCTCTCTACTCTTACTTTTTCCTTTCAATTTTTCCTATCCCAATTCTCAAGCTCTTTAGCCGATTTCTTCTCTTAGAAAAGTGGCTCTCATCAGCCATTTTGGAGTGGTAATTAGGTGTCCATAGCCACCTTGGTCACCAAGGACAACAGAGAGTGAAGAACGAATCAACCATTCAAGCCACGGAGAAACACCAGATTTAACTTTTATTTCCTATCTTTTTAATTTTCATTGTTGTTTTGATGAACATGTTTATGAATATTTATGCTATTGGAATGGTTAATTTAATTAATTTAGCTTGAATTTAATTTGTGCTGGGTTGATTGCATTTCGTCCACTTAAATTGTTAAAAGTATGTTTATGTTGTTATATGCCTTGGTAAGATGCTTGATTAAGTAAAATCATAACCAAGTTATTCTTGTATTTCAAATGTGAGATTGCTAAAGAATTAATTGTTTAATCGTATTGAAATTATAATTAATTGACACAATGCTTAACTAGTGCATGTTTAATCATCAGGGTAGCTGAAGGTTAAATTAGCTTTGTATCGACGATACTATTGCCTTGCATAACTTGCAAGATTATTGTAATTAAACTGTTTCAAGGTAGGAATACTTTGTTCCCTCACTTAATCTTTTACATGCTTATGAAGATTGACTAATTGTCTGAAATGACATTGAAAAATGCTCAAGAGATTAGTTAATGTAATAGGTGGTATGTATGAGCAGTAGTTAGCAAATTATCGAGTAACCGTGAATTTGTTCGTAACAACATAAGCATGAGTTTAATAATTCTAAGTTAAGAAGTGTAATTAACCTAACACAATTAAGCCATATTGATTAAATTCGTGTTTTGAAATCGTGCTTTAGAACTTTTATTTCTTTATTTATTTATTTTCTTAGTAGTTTTTAATCATCTTCTCCAAAACCAAATATTTTTTCTTCACCAAAGTGTTTTAAATAACATTCATAAATAATCTTTTTTCACAGTCCCTGTGGGCACGATAACTCGACGTTTACTTGTTACTTTATTACTTGTTGCGATTGTGTACACTTGCACATTTCTGTTATTCTATTCACAAAGTGAATAAAACCACAGCATCATATATACATATCATCCCTATTATATTAGGATTTTATAAAACTTTAAACCCTTTCGAATTTTCTTATTTTCATTTGCATTTCATTACTTTCCATTGCATTTACTTTCTTTAGCTTAAACAACATCAATTCAACTCATCATTCCCTTTTTCATCATTTTACACTTCAAGTATGAACTTACTATTCCATTACCTTTCCGCACCCATTTCATATGCATAACACGCAAGACATGAGCATATCATCAACCATAGCCATAAGCTAGTGCATTTAAACAAAGCTCTTTTGGAATTAACCACATGATAAACCATTTCATAAGAACTTGCATAATTTAAACCTTACCATTCTTTCATGAACACAAGCATATTTCCATTTGGGCACTTACCATTTCAATGCATAACTTATAAGTAAACATAATACAATCCAACCAATAGCTTGGCACATGCCTAAGCATCAAACAACAATACATAACATCCTTTCCAATTCACGTATAACATCCTTCAACATGGATAACCACTATACTTGAATATGATTCAATTTGGATATAATATCCTTCATAACATAACATGCTTTCCATGTATCTCATCATTTCAATATATTTCATGTATACATGTATTTGCTCGTGTTGAACATTTACCGTTTCCTTTCCAATTCATACCCGTTGAACCAAAAATAATATCATTGGATACCCGGGATAGCTCACACAAAGTGCGCTAACTCATATAACAGTAATCCATCAATTCCTATACATATATGCTCAGACGAGCTGTAAATAAGTATGCTCACACGAGCTGTGAAAATGGGCCTATTCACAAGAGCTTTGAAAATGGGCCTGCTCACATAAGCTGTGGGTCAGAACGTAGCTACACGATGCTGCTCACATGAGCTGTGGAGTATCCACAACATATGTCAGATCTCAGCCATCAGCAAGACATTCAAGACTAGCACCCGAATCATGTAAACCTAATGACATGTCATTTGTATCCTACAAATTCTTAAGGTTCAAACGGGGCTCGGTAATCGTCGTACGTCGTTGAATTTCAATCATTTCATGACATAATAAATTGCATAATCACATCTATATATTAATTCATGTGTAATAGAATAGTACATTAAACAGTTAATTTAACTTACATTTAAGTGTTTATAGTTCATACGAACTCACTTGGCTAAATTGCAAAAATGTCAAAGTACAGGGGCATTTTAGTAATTTTTCTATTCTCCTCAATTTTCCACCCCATCTTGATCTAAATTAATAATTTCATTCAATCTATCATTTTAGACAATAAATCAATGTATTTTAAGCAATTTAGTTATTTTTGACATTTTTACAAAATTGCCTTAAAGTTTTACTTTTATTTAATTTAGTCATTGAGCCTAAAACATGCAAATTAACAATTTTTACCCAAAATTGAGCCTAGCCGAATACTTATGGCAACAAAAATAGCCCATCCATGTAACAATTTCACATCAAAGCCTTGTACTTTTACTATTTTAACAATTTAGTCCCTACTTAGAAATTTCATCAAAAATCACTTAATAAAATACTTTTAAATAATAACTAATATTTCAAATTCATAATTTAACATCTAAAATCACAAGGTTCATCAATAAAAACATTCAAAATCTTTAACAGTTTCAAAATCGAAGGTACGGGCTTGCTGGACCTAGTTGCAACGATATCAAAAACATAAAAATTAAAAGAAACAAGGCTAAAACAGACTTACATGCACCATCCAAAGCAAGGCCGAAGCTTGAAGCTTCTCCTATTTTTTTCCATGGCAACCTTCGGTGGTGAAAAACAAATGGGGAAGAAAACATTTTGTTTTCTTTATTTTATTTTATTAAATAAATAACATATAAAATATTATAATTAAAATAAATTAAGCATCCAACCGCCCCAACTATCTTTAGGATGGCTAATTTACTCAATAAGACCTTCCAATTATAATTCTTTAAGTAATTAACACATTTAAACTAATAGCGATTGATTTTTTCAACTTTTAAAATTTAGTCCTTTTTGCTTAATTAACTATCGAAACATTAAAATTTTTCAAAGAAACTTTAATACCACCTTAATGACACTCCGTAAATATTTATAAAAATATTTACAGCTCGGTTTATAAAAACGAGGTCCTGATACCTCATTTTCTAAAACCACTTGACCTTAGGGTCATATCACTTGAACTTAATAAATCGCTTATATAACATAAGCTATCAAATCAAAAACCTTTTTCACACCATCTTGACTCGTAAATATTAAATAATAATATTTTCAAACCTACTTGTTGGATTTGGTGGCCCAAAAATTACTGTTTTCGATACCACTAAAAAATGGGCTATTACATATCCCTTATAGACTTATCGAGATTGACAACTAATTTTTCTAAGGCCAATAGTGTGTCCCTCGATCGAATAACTTTCTTAGCCCTCCCACGGGTCTCCATTGGCTCAATCTGATCGTCTACTCCTTTCGTTATCTAGATCAACACCTTAGAAACCTTAGCTTGGATACCAATAGTCACGGGGTTAAAACTTTAGTCTAGTAAATTACGCGGCCCTAGGCATGTTCCTTGCTTCAAATCTGCCTAAATCAACCTTACTCTCGCAAAATGAGAATTATCGCAGAATTTTTATAAGGCACCGAAACAAAGTTGAAGCAAACTCAAAACGAAAGAGTAAAAAACAAATAGGAAAAAGCCACGAAAAAATAGAACACACTGTAACACCCCTCACCAGTATTCGATGCCGGAATAAGGTACGAGGCATTACCGAACTTATCTCACAAACAATAATGTAATTTTAGGTCATAAATATGTGTCCAAATTGAAACTTTTAGTAATCACTCATATTGTCCCTAACACGAGCCTACGAGATCCAAAACATGCATTAGAGGTGGTTCGGGACTAAATCGTGAACTTTATAAATTTTTACAACACTTACAAAATTTTTCCACAAAACAAGGGTCACATGCCCGTGTGGTTTGGGACACGCCAGTGTGGGAAGGCCGTGTGGTCACACACGCCCGTGTCCCGACCCCATATAACTCTCTGATTTGTAACTCATGACCAAATTGAGCTCACACGGCCAAGTCAGGCGCCCGTGTGCTACCCGTGTGGGCATAAACAAAGCTATTTATCAAGCCATTTTGCCACCCTCACTTGCTCACATCTACACAACCTCACATGGCACAAATTCAATCATGTAAAAGCAACCAAACAATCACAACCAAGACAATAACATGTTCATACCATTATTAATCACGCTTAGAACTTCTACCTTTCCACATCAAATTATGCAAATTTCCACATTCATAAGTGGTATTAATATAAATGCACTCATAACCAACATTAGTCCAATTCTAAGGCTACATACAAAATGAACCACGAAAAATTATAGGCCAACACATATGGTCACAAGACCGAGTCCCTATACATGCCTTAAACTCTAAATACTTGAATTCAACAATACCCAAAATGATAGTTTGATAATGTGATAGGATCTCTGGTGATCTCCAACTCGAGCAAACTTGATGACACTATAAAACATGAGAAAGGAAGGGGAGCAAGCTACATAGCTTAATAAGTTCATATGTAAATAATAAGCATCTTAAACACAACTTAATCATGCAATTTATGTAATGAAAGATAACATAAATGTCATTAAAAATCTCATAGTCATAACTTGCTTAATCACACCCTTACCGAGAGTCCATCACTTATCGAGTTCGTCACTTATGAGTTTTATTACCAATCATTTACCAAAACCATCAATAAGCACAAGATAAAATAAGTTGCTATAAAGCTCACAGCTATACTTATTCGAACACATTAATGCTCTACCAATTTGCAAGCATAATTTAACACATCTTAACATTAGCCTATCAACCGAAATCACTTAATTGTAACAGTTATTGTACTCATCCAATCATTCCTAACCTCAAAATAAACATGCACATTAATTATGAGTATTCACTTTCTAAGCATATATTTTAACATCTTTCAATTGTTTAGAACTCATATTTTACCAAAATCATTTTATTAGGCAATTATGCCAATCTTTCCTTTTTCTCATATTCAATAAATCATGCTTTGTCCGAATAAACATACCATATCATAACTCAATTTGGCCCGAAAGCCAATTACACGATATCCAACCTAATTTACCATGTATTTCATACATCACAAGCATGAACCAATAATGACAAGGCCTTCACAAAACATTCTCATGTAAACCATGAACTCACAATTTCATGTAGTCATTGCTTATAAACTTTATGTACATACCTGTACTAAATTCGTAATATAACCACATCTTTTCACATCTTTGATATTCCCGTTGAACACTCGAAATATTAATGGATACTCGAAAATTTGCACCTAAGTGCCACATATGTTGCCAAAGCTACCTCATATCACATAACATACATAGGCTCTCTCTCGAGCTATTCACGGGCCTCCTCACACAAGCTGTCGGTCAAACGTAGCTACACAGTGCTGCTCACACAAGCTATCTACAACAAATGCCAGAGTACCTAGCCATTGGTAGGACGTACAAAACCAGCACCCGGAATCACATAATCACATTTACACATAGGTTCCTAGTGACATGTCACTTGTATCCTATTCTATTCCTAAGGTTCAACCGGGATTTCTCGCTTGTCGAAACTTTGACAAATATATCCAAAAAGGGTCATTCATACAATTCATGCAATATTAAAGCACTTAAACATAATAGAACGATGTATTATTTACATACAAACTTACCTCGGCACAAAAGTAGCGAAAAAGGATCTAACCGCCTAATACTTGTTTTTCCCCTGTTCTAATTTCAAACCTTATTTTTCTCGATCTATAATATCACATTTAACTTATTTAATCATTAAACTATTCAAATCAGCCCAAAATCACATTATGGCAAAAATATCATTTTTGCCACTAAAGTTTCACATTTTTACAATTTAGTCCTTAGGTTCGTAAAATGGAATGTACTCAACTTCTTCGATACCCATGCCTCTTCGAACCTTATACATGATGATAACAGCCCATATTTTTCATTTAATCACACTTTAACACCTATTTTATAACTTTTTTTACAAATAGGTCCTTTTTTTACATTTGTTTCGAAAATCACTTAGCCAAAGGCATTTATCTTACAACTAACATACATTTTCTACCATTAGACATCAAAATACATGCATGTCTAACATGGGTAAAATTTTTAACTTTAATAATACTTCAATTTATTCCTTCGGAAAGCTAGGTTAGGTTACGAGAATCTCAAAAACATAAAAATTATTAAAAACGGCACTGAAATAGACCTGCAATCGAGCTTGGAAGCTTGAAAAACCCTATCCATGGTTTCTCCATGTGAATTTTGGCCATGGGGAAGAAGATGAACAAAAATCAGCTTTTAATTTGGCTTTTTAATTCAGTTTATGACCAAATTACTAAAATGCCCTTAATGAAAAACTTTAGAAACATACCTAACCATGTCCATTTTTGTCCACCAAATTAACCAATGGTCTAATGACCATTTAAGGACCTCCAATTTAAAATTTCATAACAATTAGAAACCTTTAACCTATAGAACTCACATTATGCACTTATTACAATTTAGTCCTTTTGACTAAATTGAATGCCCAAACGTCTAAATTTTCAAACAAAATTTTCACGAAATCATTTTATAAAACTGTAGACCATAGAAATGTATTAAAAATAAATTTTTCTACATCAAATTTGTGGTCTTGAAACCATTGTTCCGACTAGACCTAAAATCAAGTTGTTACAACTCTCCCCCTTTAAGGATTTTCGTCTACGAAAATCTTACCAGAAAAGAGGTTAGAGTATCATTCTCGTAGTTTTCTCTACCTCATCAAAGAGTCCTCTTCAAGGCCAATACTTCTAGAAGCACTCTATCATCGATCTGGAATCCAATATCTTAAATTTTCAAATCTGTATACTACTTATGTTAGTCAGAAGTTACTTTCAACTTTCATGAATCACTTTCACCTTTTACCTTAGAACCACAAATCAATTCCACCTCGTACATCTCCTCCAAATCACCTTTGAACTCTGAAACACAATGTCAAAGCACATCGTCAAAAATCTGAATTACTCTCTGAATGATCAAACGAGCTACTACTGAGTCTCTTACACATTTTCTGCATAAGCTCTAGATAATTCAACACGCGAATTCTATCTTGAAGTAATAATAAATGAAATTAGAATAAAAAATCATCTCCCATTGTACTCGTTTAGTTTACCACTCACTATCACATTTCTGAGGTTTTCAATCTTGCAAAGAAAACGTTGCTTTAACTTTTTAATTTGGCTAAATTCTAACTTCCATCAAATAAGATTAATCATGTAACCAATACTCACAAAACTAACAAAGGCTTTCCATTCAAGCATTTGCAACTACATCTACTTTTCCAGTAGGTTAATCATTAATTATTCACAATCTTTCAATAGTTCAAGCCATTAACTTTATCTTAATTTAAAATACTTTATACTCTTGGAGATCACAAGCACATAATGTTTTTCGTCAAACAAACAATGTCATCAATTTCTTAATACAGACATACTAGCGGCCGAATCTAAGTCACTCGTCGAACATTTCTTTAATGAGACTTTAACCATCTGAAGCACAAATTGTCACTTTACATTCTTGTAGTAAAACACATTCCAGTCTATTCGATAGTGCACCGCTGAAAGATCACGAATTCTTTACTCAATTCAAATAGAACCCCGAACTAGTGCTTCGGTTAATAACACCTTCAACTATTTTCAACTTGGCTAATATGCAACAAACCGTTCAAACTTTCACAAATGCGATAACTTTATCAATCAAAATAGCTTTAACTCATAACAACATCATTCAATTAGAACAAACCTAATAGGTATATCTCCGTATCATACTTTCTAGGATATAAATTCTTCCTTCAAACTGTTTGTCTAGTCACCCATGAATGTGCAAGATTTTGTTTCCTTACTTGAGGATAAACTTAAATGCATATGACTCAAATTACCTTTCAACTGACCAACTCGCTCAGATGAAACAACTGAGTCGATCTCAACTATCAAATAATAACATATCAAAATATTCTTTCCTTCATGCTGTTAAACTACTCAAACATACAATCTTTTATAATTTCCTTCACATGCTAATCAAATATCTTCTCAACTACATTAGCTTAAGGAAACAAAATATCCTAATTTAACTCACTGACCTTAATCGAACTTACCTGAGAAAAGAAAACCATCATACAATTCGAGCTTGAGTTTCCACTATCTATACCTTTTTTTTATGTCAATTCTGACCATGAAAATTAGACAAATCCCGATACCAGAACTACCACATTTTTATGATCGAACCAGAAATGCACCCATAATAGACATAGTTACCACAAGCCAAAGAACACACTTTAAATATGAGCCATGATTGATAATTTATGAAATAAGGATGATATGAAAATCAAGATAATGAAATCTAAGATACGATACCACACTGGAAGTCCGAGAACATAACTTATAAGAAAATAATAAAGATCTTGATGATTCCTCAGAGAAATCCAGAAGAAAAACAATGCTTCCACACTCTGAAATCAATTGTAATAGAGATAATATATTTTCCAACTATATATAGAACAAAACAACATCCAATAAAAATAGAAGAATAGCCTCACATAAATTTTCACCATCAACTTTTATTCCAAACATACTAGAATAAAACCCCAAAGAGAGATAAGATATGCTAATCATCAACTAACCAGACCAACAGTGCTTTCTTCTAACATTATAATCAATTAGTATTCTCATTCGATAAAAATTTCATTAGAAAACGAACAATCATGTAACACCCCTTACCCGTATCCAACACTAGAATAGGGTACGAGGCGCTACTTTACTAAAACACATGCAATTTATTCAATCTTAAATGACCAAAATACGTCCCAATTTAAAAATTTTTCAAACATGGCCCTTTGGTCCTTCATATGGGCCTACGAGGCCTGAAACACTCTTTGGAAGTAACCAGGAACCATTTCGGGCACTTAGGAAAACTTTTAAGAAATACCACTATAAACAGGGCACATGCCCGTGTGGAAGGGCAACACGCCTGTGTGGAAGGGCAACACGCCCGTGTGGCCTCAAAACATGGCCACGCTAATGGCCAGTGTACCTCACACGGCCTAAGCAATCTAGGGGCACACATGTGCCCCTCGTCCGTGCGGATTTAATTACTAACATTTAACCTACAAGAGTTTTCACACAGCCTGGCACACGCCCGTGTGCCCAACCCGTGTCCCTCACACGGCTATGACACACCCGTGTCGCAGCTTGTGTATGAAAACCTTGACATTATGTTTCTGACATTAGTAGACACACGGCCATGTCTCATGCCCGTGTGGAACACTGATGGGCATTTAATTCTATCCATACAAGGTGCAGGGGACACACGGCATAGGCACACGCTTGTGTGCCTACCTGTGTGGACAAAAATTGGCTATTTGCCAAGCCTTTTTGCCACCCTGTAACAAGACTAAATACAAAGCCAACATATCAAGACTTTCATACTTAACCAATAGCCATAAATTGGCATTCCAACTTAGTTATATATACCAATCTATCTACATGTCACATAATGTGTATGCACAAATAATCTAAATAACCATTTACAATTTCCATAAACTCATTCTCATTTCACTAAAAGTAACTACAAAAATTCTTTTGGCCAATTCCAATGGCCATTTACAAAATGAGCTTTATGAAATAAATGGCCAATACAATTGGCTGACTAGAGTATCATATGCCAAAACAACCAAAAATACCTATACATGCCATTATCCAAAACACAAAAATAAGACTATACCAAGTGCTTTAATTGATAGTGTGAATGATGCCTTCGGCGTCCCTTGGATCCTCAAATTACTTAGGCGGCACCATAAGGAAAAAAATGGAAAGGAGAAGGGATAAGCATAAAGCTTAGTAAGTAGAATGCAAATATTAACAACCAAATGTCGTAAATTAACATTCTTAAAATCCTTACACAACATGAATAACTATGAACATAACTTACTCATCATATTTTCCTTACTAATCATACAATATATGATCGAGCTTGTATCTTATACATGATGTATATAGGTACTTGTACCACTCACAACAAGGTTATTACTTCTTTCACATAAGTATTTAGCCATAAAATCTTTTCCCATGGAACTTAGTGGAATAGAAGAGGATACTCGATGGCCTCAAACGTGGGTTACGCATCGATGCCATATCCTCAACATGGTCTTCCACTGGGTCTCATCTCATTGCCAATGCCATGTCCTCGACATGGTCTTATAATGGCATTAAACTTATCGCCAATGCCATGTCCTCGACATGGGCTTACAATGGCATTAAACTCATCGCCAATGCCATGTCCTCGACATGGGCTTACAATGGCATTAAACTCATCACCAATTCCATGTCCTCGACATGGGCTTACAATGACATTAAAACTCATCGCCAATGCCATGTTCTCAATATGGGCTTACAGTGGCATTAAACTCATCTCCTCCAGTCTCTCAGCCCAATTATCCAATCTATCCCAATGGTTCCACCAAGAAATTACCATTATGACATTTCATTCTCATTTCATAGATACAATCAATATCTCATGTAGTATAAATACATAAATGAATATGAAATAGGTAGATTGTAATATTTACACCCCACTTACCTCGGTATACAAAATGTGGTAATTCAATTAAATTTAAGCCGTTAGCTTGGCCTTCCCCCGACCTAAGCCCGAATTTCATTATTCTTGATCTATAATAAATAGAGATTCGCTAATTTAATCACCAAATAAATCTAAGCAATCCAAAATTATAATTTTTCAAAATGACCATTTTGCCCCTAGAGGCCTAGACTTTGGCAAAATGACCATTTTACCCCTAGGCTCGAAAATCGATTTTTATCGAGTTTCCTTATTAACCAAGCCTAATAAAAATCTTTTCACTCTTATGGCAACCCAAAATTCTTATTATTACAAACAATTATCAACAATTTATCAACTTTACAATCTAGTCCAATTTAGGTATTTTCCTTGAACACCCATTTACAAAAGTTGTTTACCAAGCAACCTACATTCATTTAACTCCTTAGAATCCTAGCAAATATCATTCATACATTCATGGCCAAGTTTGAAACTTTCATCTAAAATACAAAATAGTCCCCTCATTTTGTAGTTCATGCTACAAGGGTCTCAAAAATACAAATTTTTTTTAGAAAAGACCTTAAAATCACTCACCTTTGAGGGCTAAAGGTTGCTGCAAATTATCAAGCTTCTAAAACCCCTTTCTTGCTGAATTCTTTGATGGAAAGATGAAGGAGATGAAAAGAAAATGAAGCCTTAATATTTTTAATCCAAAACTAGTCAAATAGGTCACCTAACCCCAACAAAATTTGACTTTTAAAAAAAATTTCCTTGTCCCTATAATTCTCCTATGACTGGCCACCTTAAGAGAGAAAGGCTATTTTCCCTTTAAAACCCCCAAACTTTTATTCTCAATCTATTTAACACCTCTAACTAATAAAATACAACTTTTGGCATTTACGCGATTTAGTCCATTTTCGCGATTAAGCCCTCAATCGCGTAAATTAACTCACCAATTTTTTTGTGCATACTTATAAAAATACTACAACACATAAATTAACACTAAAATAATTTTCTTAAGCCTCGGGAAGTGATTTCAAAATCACTATTTTGACTAGGCCCAATTTCAGGCTATTACAAATCACATATATCTCTGAGGTTGAATGAATATATAAAATACCCAAGAGAGATCATCATATTCTATTCAATCACAACTATTACACTCAAGCATCTTTACAATTCAAATATCATTTCTCTGACTAATTCTATCATCACTAACCCCGTATTATTCCATTCACTAACAAAAATTAATCCGAAAGAGATTCTAGTAAATACATACTTTAGACATCATACCTGAAAGAGTCGATTAGGTGAGATTAACTTTTTCTTTAACTGTGACATTACGAAATCTGGATGGTCTTTAAAATAACTAGGCATCTTTTCCAAAATTGTATTCTTTTGTCAAACTATTCTCAATTTTGACTACATTATTAGTTATTCCACTACCGAACTCTTTAGTCTCTCACTTGTGAGCTCATTCAACAAAAAATCTCGTGAAATTTCATTATAAAATGCCACATTGGTAAGGGGATGAAGTCGTAAAGCCTCTAACTTGACTCTCATATATATAAATGCATGTGACTTAACATTCATCATCATCATGATATTGTCATGGTTACAAAATTCACTTCAGGCAAATTAACAAACATATTTATGTTACACGAACTTTGCAATTATCTTATTCAAACAAGTGCACTTATACATACATTCCATAAAGTTTGAGTAAATTTACTTATCGCATTCACTTAATCAAACAAGTTAGGCACATAACATCATATGGATACCAAACAACATGGATGCTTATCACTATATAAACTTTCGTTTCGTTTCACCTTTCCATATTTCAAGGATAATTCCCATTGAACTATTGTAGTTTCGATGGATATTCGGGTAGTATACTCAAGGTATGCATGTAAACAATCTGTTAATTCATATTCAAAAATACCCTTTTTGCACATATTCATAGAGCATACTCCCAAGTCACATATGATATAACAAGATTGCCAATCCAGGCTAAATCCTTTCAATAACGTATGCTCTAAAGGCTTACTCTAGATTTCCTGTTCGGGCTAAATCCATTTCATAACACTTATAATATTTTATCCGTTTCATAAAATCACCATAATCCATCGAAATAAAACGTTCAACAGGAACAATGACATTTTACACATATTTCTCAACTTATGGTTATTTCATTTTATATATCATCACATACATATCATGAACTATTGTTCATACCTTTCTAAGTTTTGACTCTCACAAACTCATTTTCAAATATCTTAGTATCACTTTCAGCATTTTTGAAAATAACTCGGTTGGAAAGCATATATGTCTAAACAAAACAATTTCGTCAGAGTCAGGAGATATCACACTATCACAGGTAGTAATATGGCATGTATATCTAGACTCACACACGCTACGTTAGTCTGAGAATCGACTAAACCATAGCTCTGATACCACTAAATGTAACAACCCTCACTCGTATTCGACACTGAAACAGGGTACGAGGCATTATCAGACTTATCTCACGAATAATCATGTAATTTCAGGTCATAAATATGCGTCCAAATTGAAGCTTTTAGCAATAACACATATTGTCCCTAAAATGAGCCTACGAGGCCCAAAATATGCATTGGAGATGGTTTAGGACTAAACCGAGAACTTTAATAATTTTTACAACACTTAGAAAATTTTTCCACGAAATAGGGGTCACACGCTCGTGTGGTTTGGGACACGCCCGTGTGGGCAGGCCATGTGGTCACACACGCCCGTGATCCGACTCCGTGTAACTCTCTAATTTGTAACTTATGACCAAATTAAGCTCACACGACCATGTCACACGCCCATGTGCTAGGCTGTGCCGTCTACACGACTAAGACACTAATCTCGTGATTGTGATGAAGTAATAAAATCTGATCGTACTTGGAAACTAACTAATATCACGATAAAAGGCAAGTGCACCTATCGAATAGTAGTATAGTTAATGGCACGACCGGAATATTGAATCCAAGAAACTATGAGTACTAGTAATGACTTTCTTTCTATTATCTAACCTAAACATAAAGAGGGTTTGGTTATAAACTAAACTAAACTAAGTAAAGAAATGACAAAGAGTAAAGTGGGAGATTACTTTTGGGAAAAATTGATTTATTAAGGCAATACCTAAGGAAGAATCCACCTAGACTTCACTTGTTATCTAACTTTGAACCAGATGATTTCTTCATTTAATTTGATCCGTAGAGATCCCTAAATTATGTTAATACCTCCGTCAAGGATAAGAACAACTAATCCTAGGTTGATTAATTGAAATCTCTTTCTAGTTAAAACCCCTAATCTTGCATTAACTCGATCTATGGCTCCTCATATTAGATTTGACTCTAATCCGATAGATTTTTGTCGTCCTATGTCTAGGATTGCGATCAACTCCGCTTAATTGTGTTGGATCTACTCCTATGCAGGGACTTTTGCTCCTCTACATAAGCACATTCGACTTAAATCAATATCTCAGAAATATCAATCTAAGAGTTAAAAACACAATTAAGAACAAATCAAATATTTATCACACAGCTCAGATAACAATAACAAGATCTGTCTTAGGTTTCATCCCCCTTAGATATTTGGGGTTTTAGTTCATAATTATAAAAGAAAACATCTCAGAAGAAATAAAATAACAAAACATAAGCAAACCCAAAACTCCTGAAAGGATTAAAGGGAGATCCTCTGTCTTGATGTAGATCCTGGCTTCTGAGATGGATCAATCGGCTTCCCTTCAAGTAATTCCCTCCTTTAACTCCCCGTCTTGGTGGGGATAAAGCATACCTTTGTAGTTGCCTCCTAAGGTCTTTATATAGAGTTTTGGAATGCCTTTCTTAGCCTCTAAGTAGCCTTTTCTGAGTGAAATTAAACTTCCTCATGACAGGGACATGCCCGTGTGCCACGCCCGTGTGGATCGAGGCCCAGGCCATGCTTGAGCCTGTTAAAGTGGCACGGCCGTGTGGCAAACCTTCAGGCCATGTTGATTACTGAACTAGGCCTAATTTACCCATTTTTGGCCTGTTCCTTGCTCTTTTCTCTTCCCTAAGCTCATCTGAGTATAAAACATGAAATTAAAGGTTTAAGAGCATCAATTTACACAAATCAAAGGGTAATTCATCCAAAAATTTGGCTAAGCATGGGTAAAAATATGTATAATTTATCGCTTATCAAATACCCCCACACTTAAGCCCTTGCTTATCTTCAAGAAAAATCTCAATTCACAGTTAAGAATCATTCTTCTCAACTTATAATCCTTATCAATAATGTTTCAAACTAATCCACAAGTAATCATACAATGAAAATTCAACCAGAAAAATATTAAAGTTTCAAACACTCTAAGTTGAGAATTTTATCACAGAAACATAGGTTTTCTCCCTTCTCCTAAGTAATTACCTTTCAATCAAAATCAACAAGATTTGACTTCCTCACTAAAGATTCACTCTATCCACTCAAAGTGTTTAGGGTTCAAAAATTAAGCACTCTTTAGTCTATCTAAAAAGTTATTACCATAGGCTTGCCAGAAAATCAAATCTCCACCACTATAGATTGACATGCCACATCGATCAAAAGGTCTTTCAATGGTTGTAATGGGGCTTTGGTTAGGGGTGTTGTCACAAGCTGAAAAAGAGGGTTAGAATCGAGATTAAATTGAAAAATCATCTAGCTAGAAAAATCTCTATCACTTGAACATATTTCTAGTGTAAAGTCTTTCTTTTGGATAATGTTGTCTAAGAACAGCAGCTCAAAAATTACATGGAAATATGTAAAAATATTGAATTACAACTGAAGTATACTTATGCTTTTTTTAAAGAACAAATCAAATACAATATATTGAACGTTTACAAACTTTACAAACTGAAAAAGAGAACAAAGCTAGATAAGAATTCAACACAAATCTCGACAAAAATAGGGATCAAAATAATTGAATGGAATTTAACAAAAACACGGGTTGTAGGTTAATATTAGAGGTAAGTCAAAGAATAGGTTGTTAGGCTCAATGGGGTTCACTAGGGGTTAATTTATGGAGGTGGGCTTTTAAGGAGTAAGTGGGTTAAACCTAGGTGCCTTTATCATTTCGATATATCAAATCAATGATTTGGTCTTGACATGTATAATTGAAGTAAGTTCTAGAATAACAAATCAGTATTGACTCACTCAAAGCAACAATAAAAGTGAGCACGAAAGTATGTATGCTCAACAGGCTCAAAATCTCACCAGAATTATGGTTTTTTTATGTCAATCCTGCAAATTTCAAATCTCAAGATAACACTTAAAATTAGGGGATAGCCTAGAAAAATTTAAATTCTCAAAATTTTCAACTTATCATGCTTGATTTCCTAATGTTTTAAAGTTTGAATAATCAAAGCATAAGTACCTATGTCTTAATTCTCAACATATCAATAAAAATCATAAATCAATCAGAATTAATTCCTAATAGAAGATTGAGACTCATGCAGAGAGTGAAAGTGATAATTCAAAATTTTGAAAACAATGCAAAAAGTTAGTTGTAAAAATTTTTCAGGGGTTTGAAGAGAATGAAATGACTGAAAGTAAGTTCCCCCCCTCACACACACTTAAGATGTACATTGCCCTCAATGTGCAAAGATGCATTAGTAGCAAGAGAAGTATAAAATCATAAGAAAATCAAACTTGCCCGTATGTCTGGTCGTGTGGTCCTGGGAAATTTGCGTTTTAAGGGGTTAGTTAAAAATTTAAGAAAATCAAACTTGTTAGTGCTCGGGTTGCCTCCCGAGAAGTGCTTGTTTATAGTCTAAGCTTGACTTTTCTCAAGCTTGTTAGGTCACGGTGGCTTGAAGAGTTGATACTTTTCTATCCTGCTTTCAATTTCATTATCAACGTAAGATTTGATCCGAGTGTGATTTACCTTGAAAGTGCCGAGTGACTCATGTTTTATCTTGACTGTACCATGGGGGAAGATTTTTATTACCGTGAAGTAAGGTGTATCACTTGTATGTTCTTTTAAATTTAAGAGTTGAGGATTGTCTTCCCCTAAGATTACCTTATCCCCTATCTTGATTTGATTCGTTTTTACCTGAGGGTCGTCTTGGTGATGCTCTGAGTTGGTATGGCATATTTTGGGCTTTTCTTGATAGTTCAGCCACTCATCTAGTTCCTCAATCTGAAGCATTCACTTTTCATGTATGTCCCCATTGGATGGACTTGTCTGTGGTTGAGTCACCCTTATGTGAAGTGTATCCTGCAAAGAAGGTTGAGTGGTGAGATTAGTGTTTTTACAAGGACTCGTAACTATATTCTTATCAGCAACAGTCTTAATCGAGTTTCGAGCTTGTAAAGTAACTTTGTCATCACCTACACGTAGTGTAAGCTCAACTGTTCCTACATCAATTATTGTTCTAGCAGTTGCTATAAAAGATCACCCTAGAATTAAGGGTACATTGCTATACTCATCAATGTCTAAAATAACCAAGTCAACTGGGAATATAAATTTATCAATTTTGACAAGCACATCTTCAATTATTCCCTTTGGAAATCTAATGGTCTTATCAACTAATTGGATGATCATCTTAGTTTGTTTAGGTTTTCCAAGACCTAGTTGTTTAAACAATTTAAACGGCATGACATTTGTACTAGCCCTAAATCAGCTAAAGCATTTTTGGCGTCTAAACTACCAAGTAAATAAGGAATAGTAAAACTCCTTGGATCTTTTAGTTTGTTGAGTAGCTTATTTTGTAAAATGGCTGAGCATACTGCATTCAGCTCCACATGAGATTTCTAATCTATCTTCCGCTTGTTTGTCAAGAGCTCTCTTAAAAACTTAACAGCATTTGGCATCTGCGAAAGAGCTTCAATAAATGGTAAGTTGATATGTAATTTTTTTATGAGTTTAAGAAACTGACCGAATTGCTCATCTGTGCAGTCTTTCTTTAACGCATTTGGTATGGGATACGAGGTTTATACTCTTTGATAGTTACTTCTTGGAACTTACCTCATCCTTACTTTACTTGCCACATCTCCTTACATGGCTCTGAGTTGGTTTCGGTTAAATCTTCCTCATCTATTGTATCCATAGCATTGAGTTGCTCCTTAGGGTTAGTCTCAGTGTTGCTTGGTAATCCACCTTGCGGTCTTTCAGAAATTAGCTTAGCAAGTTGGCCTATTTGAGTTTCGAGTCCTTGAATGGATGCTTGCTGATTCTTCAGTGCTGTTTCAGTGTTTTGAAAATGGGTTTCTGATACAGCAATAAATTTTGTGAGCATCTTCTCAAGGTTTGGCTTTTTCTCTTGTTGGAATGGTGGCTGTTGAAATCCCAAAGGAGGTGGTTGTCTTTGATTTCCTTTTCCTCCCCATGAAAAATTAGGGTGGTTTCGCCAATCTACATTGCAAGTGTTACTATAAGGGTTATTTTGAGGTCTAGAGTTATTACCCATATAGTTGGCTTGCTCGGTTTCCATGCCATGTCCATAGAAGGAGTAATCGAGATTGTACATATTTCCTTGAATTGAGTTATACTGCATCACTGGGTGTACCTGTGTAGAACCAACAAAGTTGTCAATCTTCTTATTAAGAAGTTCTATTTTATTACAAAGCATCATGACTGCATCAATATTAAAAACTCCTGTAGCTTTTGTGGCTTTATTCTCACGACTTGCCACTGATAGTTATTCATTGACATCTCTTCTATAAACTCGTAAGCTGTTCCGGGTGTTTTGTTGTTGATTGTTCCACCGGTGGCTGCATCGATCATCTACCTTGTTAAGGGATTCAAACCGTTGTGAAAGGTTTGAACTTGTAGCCACAAAGGTAACCGATGGTGAATGTACCTTCTCAAGGGATCTTTGTATCTCTCCCAAGCATCTGCACAAAAGAAGTGATATCATTCCTCAATTTAGCTGTTTTAGCTAGAGGGAAATACTTAAGTAAAAAATTTTCGGTCATTTGTTCCCAAGTAGTGATAGACCCTCGTGGTAAAAAATGTAACCACAGTTTAGCCTTGTTTCTCAAGAAGAATGGGAATAGCCTTAGACGAATGGCATCATCAGAAACGCCATTTATTTTAAATGTATCGCATAATTCTAAAAAGTGCGCTAGATGCGAGTTAGGATCCTCATACTGCAACGCATCAAACTGAACAAATTGCTGTATCATTTGAATAGTGTTAGGTTTCAGTTCAAAATTATTTGTAGCAATAGTAGACCTAACAATGCTAGATTCAGTGCTTGCTAAATTAGGTCTAGCATAATCATACATAATACGCGGAGCAGGATTTTGCTCAACAGGATTTGCGGCTACTACAGGAGGTAGCTGATTATCCTGATTTGTTGCCATCTCTTTGGTAGGTTCTGCTTCTTCTTCTTGTCCTTGTTTTGGATATTGCAAGCTTCTTCTTATCTCTCAGTGAGTTCAACGAACTATCGCTTCTAAATTGTTGTCAAAAAGCAGTGGTCCTCCCGGATTTCTTTTAGTAATAAACTAGAGATACCTAGAAGGGAAAAGGCAAAGAAAATTAAAATAAATAAATAAAACAAATAAAAGTAAAGGTTGAAAATAAATAAATATAGTAATGGCTAAAGTAATAGAAATCGAGTGTTCCTAATATCTTAGTTCCCCAGCAACGGCGCCAAAAACTTGATCCCGTGATTGTGATGAAGTAATAAAATCTGATCATACCTGGAAACTAACTAATATCATGATAAAAGGCAAGTGCACCTATCGAATAGTAGTATAGTTAGTGGCAAGACCGGAATATCGAATCCAAGGAACTATGAGTACTAGTAATGACTTTCTTTCTAATATCTAGCCTAAAAATAAAGAGGGTTTGGTTGTAAAATAAACTAAACTAACTAAAAAAATGACAAAGAGTAAAGTGGGAGATTGGTTTTGGGAAAGCCTGATTTATTAAGGCAATACCTAATGAAGAATCCACCTAGACTTCACTTGTTATCTAACTCTAAACTAGATGATTTCTTCATTTGATTTGATACGTAAAGATCCCTAAATTATGTTAATACCTCCATCGAGGATAAGAACAACTAATCCTAGGTTGATTAACTAAAATCTCTTTCTAGTTAAAACCCCTAGTCTTGCATTAAATTGATCTATGGCTCCCCATATTAGATTTGACTCTAATCCGATAGATTTTCATCGTCTTATGTCTAAGATTGTGATCAACTCCGCTTAATTGTGTTGGATCTACTCTTATGCAGAGACTTTTGCTCCTCTACATAAGCACATTCGACTTAAATCAATATCCCGAAAATATCAATTTAAGAGTTAAAAACACAATTAAGAACAAATCAAATATTTATCACACAGCTCAGATAACAATAACAAGATCTGTCTTAGGTTTCATCCCCCTTAGATATTTGGGGTTTTAGTTCATAATTATAAAAGAAAACATCTCAGAAGAAATAAAATAACAAAACATAAGAAAACTCAAAACTCTTGAAAGGATTAAAGGGAGATCCTCTGTCTTGATGTAGATCATGGCTTCTGAAATGGATCAATTGACTTCTCTTCGAGTAATTCCCTCCTTTAACCCCCCGTCTTGGTGGGGATAAATCACACCTTTGTAGTTGCCTCCTAGGGTCTTTATATAGAGTTTTAGAATGCCTTTCTTAGCCCCTAAGTAGCCTTTTCCGAGTGAAATTGAACTTCTTCACAATGGTGACACGCCCGTGTGCCATGCCTGTATGGTTGAGGCCCAGGCCGTGCTTGAGCCTGTTAAAGTGGCACGACCGTGTGGCAAACCTTTAGGCTGTGTTGATTATTGAACTGGGCCTAATTTGCCCGTTTTTGGCCCGTTCCTTGCTCTTTTCTCTTCCCTAAGCTCACCTAAGTATAAAAAATGAAATTAAAGGTTTAAGAGCATCAATTTACACAAATCAATGGGTAATTCATCCAGAAATTGGGCTAAGCATGGGGTAAAAATATGTATAATTTATCACTTATCAGACCCACGCCTGTGTCTCTACCCATGTGCTCAATTCTGAACATTCTGTTTCTCAACATTCAGGTGCAGGGGACACAAAGGCCTAAACACATGCTCATGGGGCTGACCATGTGTCACACATAGCCTAGACACACGTCCATGTGTCTACACGTGTGGGCATAAACAAGGCTATTTACCAAGCCATTTTGTCACCCTCACTTGCTCACTTCTACACAGCCTTACATGGCACAAATTTAATCATGTAAAAGTAATCAAATTATTAATCACGCTTAGAACTTCTACCTTTCCACATCAAATTATGCAAATTTCCACATTCACAAGTGGTATTAATATAAATCCACTCATAACCAACATTAGTCAACTTCTAAGGCTACATACAAAATGAACCACGAAATAATTATAGGCCAACACATATGGTCACAAGGCCGAGTCCCTATACATGCCTTAAACTCTAAATACTTGAATTCAACAATACCCAAAATGATAGTTTGATAGTGTGATAGGATCTCTGGTGATCTCCAACCTGAGCAAACTTGACGACACTATAAAACATGGGAAAGGAAGGGGAGCAAGCTACATAGCTTAGTAAGTTCATATGCAAATAATAAGCATCTTAAACACAACTTAATCATGCAATTTATGTAATGAAAGATAACATAAATGTCATTAAAAATCTCATAGTCATAACTTGCTTAATCACACCCTTACCGAGAGTCCATCACTTATCGAGTTCATCACTTATGAGTTTTATTACCAATCATTTACCAAAACTATCAAGATAAGCACAAGATAAAATAAGTTGCTATAAAGCTCACAGTTATACTTATTCGGTCACATTAATGCTCTACCAATTTGCAAGCATAATTTAACACATCTTAACATTATCCTATCAACCGAAATCTCTTCATTATAACAGTTACCATACTCATCCAATCATTCCTAACATCAAAATAAACATGCACATTAATTATGAGTATTCACTTTCCAAGCATATATTTTAACATCTTTTAATGGTTTAAAACTCATATTTCCCAAAATCATTTTATTAGGAAATTATGTCAATCTTTCCTTTTTCTCATATTCAATATATCACACTTTGTCCGAATAAACATACCATATCATAACTCAATTTCGACCGAAAACCAATTGCACGATAGCCAACCGAATTTTGTAACAGCTCGATTTAGAACCTATTCAGAACGGTGGTTTCGGGACCACGAATCTGAGTCAGAAAAATATTTAAAAAAATTATTTTCTGTGTTTATTATGTGTGAATTTACATGCGTTAAATTTTCAAGTTTTAATTTTATTGTTTAGATGTCGATTTAATTAAAAAGGCTTAATCGCGTAAAATGAAAATCTGATGGTTAAATGTGTAATGGCCGAATTGTGGTTGTCTTTATAATTTGATGTGTTTAAGTTGTAATTAGACCATATTTAATGTGATGGACGGCTATGACCATATGTCATAATGATTTTTCATTTATTTAATAAAGGTTAAAATTGTAAAATAATAAATATGTTATATAATATAAAACATAAACTAAAAATGACATGCATTCATCTTTTATAAGACCGAATATCAAAAAGAAAGAAAGAAAGAAAAAAGTTTGAAAGTTTCGGCCATGATTTTGCTTAATTAAGGTATTTAACTAGCTCGATTTTTGATAATTTTTACGTTTTTGAGATCGTTACAGTGTAATGTACAAAGCCCATGCTTTAATTTTTTATTTTGATGAATATTTTGAGTTATGCCATTGATGAATAATTGAGCTTTGTGATGTTAATTGATGAATTATGAAAGATATGTTTTGGATTAATATGTTTTGTATTAGAATTTTTGATGAATTTGAGTAATTATGGCTAAATTGTAAAAATAATAAATTGAGGGACTAAAATGAGAAATAAATGAAATGTATGGACTTGTATGAGCATGGGGAACATTCGGCCTAAGCATGATGTGTGCAAATTTTGCATGTTTTGTGTTTTGTGCAATTTGGACTAAATTATAAAAAGTATGAAATGTTAGGGGCAAAATGGTAATTTGCCCATTAATGTGTTTTTGGATTAAAATGAATGAAATTATGTTTGAATGAGTTTAATTTGAATATGTTTAGATCAAGAACCAAAGAAATCAAATTTGGATTGGGGAAAAACCAAAGTTGTCGAATAATCATCCCGTTTTAATTTTCGTTGTCCGAGGTATGTTTATAAGTAAATAGACGTTGTTAATTTTGAATAAATACGAGTTATATATATGCTGAAATGAAATATGTGAAAATATATATGTGGTAGCCGAATGTGTATATGCTTGGGAGCTATGTTTACAAATTCGATTCGACTGAGTTACGATGTCCGAAAGCCCTGTACAAACCTTAGGAATAGCTAAGATACATATGTCATGACATAGGATTTCTGATATATGTCTTCTCGCGTAAGACCCTGTGTGGGATAGTGGCATCGATATGTGATTCGTGTAAGACCCTGTGTGGGACAGTGGCATCGATATGTGATTACATGTAAGACCACGTTTGGGATGTTGGCATTGTACGATATGTACGACTATCCGAGTATCCTTTTTAATTCTAAATGGTTCAATGGGAAAAGATAAGTTATAATCAAATGTGTAATCGAGTTAAAGTGCTCAGGTATGTGATAGTTAAATGCTTATATGAGAAAAGGTAATTTTGATCTTTGAAATGGTGAATACATTATACATGTTATAATGTTAAATATATGTGAATTTGAATGCATATATTCAGCCAAATTGATGTATCAATGATGTTAAAAGTGAAAGTTGAATATGTTAATGAACTTATGTATATTCGGCCATATGTCAAGTATATGTGATATCATAATTGTGATTTATGTGCATACATATATGAGTGATTACATTCGGCCATGAATTTATATGTGATCTTAGAAGTGAAAATAATTATATTACTAACTACATGTATATTCGGCCAATTTGGATTTGATGTATAGTTATACATTTGATAAATGCATTTTGCAAGTCTGAAAAATGTATATGAACCTAATAGCATGATTTGATCTTCTTGTATTGTATTATAAATCTCATTGAGTTGTATATTTGCTTATGACTTACTAAGCTAAGATAGCTTACTCTGTGTGTATGTTTACCTCTGTTTTATAGATTTTGGAGACTAGTTACGGGCTCAGGGATCGTCAGCAAAGTCTATCACACTATCGACTATTTTTCGGTACTTTTATAAGTTGAATTTTGAACCTAGTATAGGCTAGTTTATGTTTTGGTAAATTTTAAAGTTGTAATTAGGAAGCCATGCGAAAATGGATAAATTTAATGTCTAAGTTATGCAAATTAAGTCTTGGTAATTATGTGTGATGTGCCTGATATATTTGCTAATGGTTGTGTAAGTTCAGTCATGGTATGTATATGTGTGTGATGTATGTTCTTGGTTAAATGTAGTTATGTTTGGTTTTGATGATTTCGACTATGGTATAAGTCTATGAGGTATGTAATGCATGTAGTAGAATAAGGTGATGTGATATGTATTCATGAAGTTGGTTCGGTCATTTGTAAGATAAATGACAAGTGATATATAAGTATGATTAAGATATGCGAAATTAGCATGATATGTATTAATGTGACTGTTCGAAAATGATACAAGCTGAATTGATTATATATGCATACAATTCTTTTTATGAATAAAAAGGTATAATAATCTTGGCATTTGGGAAATAGATGTTTTAGTGTGATGTGTTTCGGCAAGTTTGATTAAAGTAGTAGATAGTGCTTTGGTAAAATGTGCATAAATTATGTTTGAGAATAGTCATTATTTAATTAATAACATTGGTTAATGTGGATTCGGTAATTGAAGTTATATAAAAATGATTATTGCATTTAAGGTAAAATTTTATATAGGTAATTGCCAACAAATGTATGTTCGGTCAAGTGGTTGATTTGATATTATCGTTTATGATTTTAGGTATAAACTTGTTATGTAATTTATTTGATTTAAAATATGTACGTGTATAAATATGAATGAATATGTTTGGCATTTATTAAGTGAATGTTATTAAAGTGATTATGGCTTAACTTAGAAACATGTTATTGACTAGTAAGATGAAATATATGTGTTTGATATGAATTTGGTTGAACTTTGAGATATGTTTTGTAAATGATGTGTGTAACACCCCTTACTCGTGTTAACATCGGAATAGAATAGGAGGTATTACCAGTATAGTACACATGTAATCATAATAAACTGAGACATAAAATGATCATTTAAATTAAAACCCTTCAACTATTCATTCATCTTTTGGACATTGAGTTCATATATATCATAAACCAGTAACTTAACTAGCATTAAACCACATCAATAGCATAATACAAGTGATATATCAAATATTAGAGATCAATATTTCAAGTAATATTACTATAATATACAATAAAATACTCAAGTCTTCTATATATGCCATATTTCTAAAATATGTTTACAAAATACCAAAAGGAAGGATGGATAGTGTTGGTGAGCCTCCGACAATTTTTCCAAGTCACGAACAAACTCGATTACACTATAAAATAAGACAAGAAAGAAAAAGAAAACAAAGTAAGCTTATAGCTTAGTAAGTGATAGGTAAATAATAAAAATAATAAAGTATTTATGGCATTTATAAACACCAAAATATGTTTCCACAATTATACAATCTTAATCTCACATGAATTTAGTATTTACTTAAATTCAGTACAAGTTGTCCATTCAAGTCCCAGTCACTAAATTATTTTTGTCCAGAGCTATGGAGCTCCAAATTAAGATCCATTAATTTTCCCAGTAACTAGACTCATATTTCTTCTTACCATAAAAATTTCAGAATTTTTGGTTTGGCCAATTAGTACAGTTTATTCATTAAAGCCTCCCCTATTTCACTGCTTGACAGTTTTGACCAATCTTCACTAACATTTCAATTTCTCTTTATAAAGGATTCAAAAGATGTTCACATTTGTTTTTTTTTTAAATAGACTCAATAAGGAATCTAACCATATAAATTATGTTCCATAATTATTTTTGTACAAATTTTAATGATTTTTCCAAATCAGAATAGGGGATCACAAAATCATTCTAAACCAGTCTCACAAAAAATTAAATAACTTAGAATATAGAATTCTTTTACTTGCCCTGTTTCTTTTATATGAAAATAGACTCAATAAACTTAGAATATCAATTTATTAAGACGTATTGGGTATTATTTGTATATTGCGTATGTTTGGGAAGCTTGTGAACTTGGACATGGTATTTGGTTTATTGTTTAGACATTTTGATGCATATGTGACTAGGTAAATGAAGCACGATGTTTAGGGACTAAGTTTGAATGATTTAAATGCTCTTATATGCTGAATTTTTTTAACTAGAAGCAAAGGTACCGATATTAACGCTTTTAGAATGACACCTATGTATTTTCAAAAGTGTAAGGAGTCAGAATATCAATTTGGTATCAATACATTGGCCTGAGTATCGATACTCATGGTGTAATTATCGATACCTTGCGAAAGATACCGATATTTTTTTATTTTTTAAAATTTACTGAAAATCAAAATGCTAGTTTGGTATCGATTTTCTAGGTGGTATCGATACCACAAAGGTGGTATCGACAACTACATAACATTTTTGGGAAAATTTGCTAAGTGGTCCCAATGCTTGAGATATGTACATTCTATATTTGTTTGTCGTATGTTAGTATGATTAAACGCTAAACTAAGCTTGCATAACTTGATATTCTCATAAATGCTAGAATTATTAAAGTAAAATGAAACTGCGTGTATTTCAACTTTGATAATTACAATGAAATTGACGTGAGACAGTGGTTTGGCATCTCGAAATTCGGCCTGGCATCCAGGCTGGGTATGGAATGTTACATGTATCCTCAGTAGTGTCTGATGTAGTAAGGAGCTGGTACCCATTGTGCACAGAATAGTCCCCCGAAGGCTCAAACCCCCACACCATAGAGTCAGCATGGGCAACCAGAGAAAGTGGAATACATAACACTCGATCTGCCATGTCTAGGCTTAACTCAGAGGTAAGCAAGTGTGTATCCCATTGTCGAGTAGTCGAATGATGAATTTTAAAACAAATAGGACCGAGAAACTAACTCCCATACGGTATAAATATCGACCAAGTATATTAAGGATCCACAAATCATCCCAGACTTAAATACTAGTGCCATCTCCCATACGCCAACCAAAACCCAGATACAATAACCCTTGTGCGGCCCAAATGCTTTTCCAAATGTAAGAAGGGTAAATTCCAAGCAATGCATACATAAAATCACAACCGGATAATATTTTACCTTTAGAGCTTGCACCAACAACGAGGTAGAATGTTTTCCAAAGCACAAAAACCCAATCCACCTTTCAATTTATGTTCACACAACTTGGACCAAGCACACCAAGATATCCTTTCGCGTCCCCTAGTACGTTTCCACCAAAACTGATTAATAATATTTTTCATATCAGAGCAAAGAGAACTCGACATTAAAAAATAAGACATGGCAAATATAGGAATAGATTGATGAAAACTTCCTACATACTTTGAGAAATAGGCCGAATACACCAACTCTCAATCTAGGATTGCAGACAGTCTTTCAAAGCCTGAAAAGCCCTCTTCTTATTATGACCCACCATATTAGGGAGCCTCAAATAACACTTCGGTTCTATAGAGATTCGAACCCTTAAACAAGTGGCCATTAATTCCATAGTAGACTCATCAATGTTAGAACTGAATAGGATAGATGACTTATCAAAATTGACACACTACCCCGAACATAGTTCATACTCCGCCAAAATCTATTTTAGAATTTGAGCCCACCAATCGTGGCCTCTTCAAAAAGGATACAGTCATCCACAAATAATAGATACAATACTTGAGGTCCACGCCAACTAATTTTTGCCCCATGGACCAAATTATCCCCAATCGTCTGGCATATCAAAGAAGACAATCCCTCACAACATGTAACTCCCCAAAATTTAAATTTTATTTTTGAGAATGCATGACACGAATATATGTCTGTTTTAGTGGCTAAGTATTCTGGGTGTATGTGGGAGGTCCCAAGTTCAAACCATGACTTGGGAAAAAATTTTGGTATTTTTATGAATAAAGTTTTAACTTGGTCCAATAGGTTTAAATTTAATTACTCGTAAGGTTATATCAGAATGGGCCTACTGGTCTGGTGGTTAAATGGAGTGTTGGTGTGATGGAGGTCATTATTCGAGTACTAGTGTGGGTAGTATGTTTGACTAATTTTCAGCCAGAGTTGGACTGTGATTGGACTCTAAGTGGTGGGGTATTGGATGGAGAAAATTAAGGGGAGTTGGGACAGGGGAATTATCTGATTATTTTCTTATTATTTTCTTTTTGCAAAAATTCGGCCCTTTCCCTATTCTTTCCAAATTTCTGACGCTGATTTACTCCTTTCCCTATTTGTTTTTGTTCTCTCTTTTTCCTTTATTTTCTCTACGTTGAAGTGCTGACAAAATCTTGCCACCCAAATCCAATTTTCTAACTCTTCGGTAAGTCTTAATAAAATGGTTACTTTCGTTTGATAACTTCCCCCGATATGTTTTCATTTATATCTATTAGGGGAGGATTCAATGATTCGTAATCGCCTGTCCGAGTCTTAGATTGTGTGGGAATTGCTGTTCATCGATTGAAGGTAAGGGTTGGTTACTTTTTGGGTGAAAATCTCGTTTCAGGTTTGATTTGAGTTCACGTTATAAGCGATTAAATTAGTGTTTATTGTTCAATTATAGGATCTGGAGTGCTCGGGAGTATTTTTGCAGCAAATCAATACCAGGTGTATACCCGATTACGCAGAAAACTAGGTTTCAGTGAAAGTCGAAAACCCCACTATCGACGCCACACAGACATGTGGTCACCTGTGTGCTAAGCCGTGTGCCCTGGCACGAGCATGTGATCGATGAAGCCAGGCCGTGCGTAAATGACATGGCCGTGTGATGGCCAGGCAGGCTATATGCGACACACGGTCTAGACCGAATTGAGCCTTGTAGGCCACAAAAGCGTGTGGGTCCACAGGGTAGTCCACATGGGCATGTAAGATTTTGGGCCAAGCCGTGTGATCTACACGGCCAAGGCCAATTTGGGCCATGTGGACCCACACGGGCGTGTGAGGCCGTCTTTACTAAATTGTATTCTAAGGTTGCACGGGTCGCCTAAGTCGACTGTGAACCTACTGTAGAGTCGATAAGCACTACTTAAACCCCTAAATAACTGAAACTGATTGTGTGATTAATGTACTGAGCATGTTTTTATTATGCATGTATAATGATCTGAATGTATGTATTGTTAGTCATGAACATAGCATATCATGTATCGTATGTTGCATTGTATGGGGTTGGGATGATGATATTGGAGGAAGAGTATTGAAAGGCCTTAAGCCTATTGACTGGCAGCTCAGCTGCAAAATATACTGAGAGGCTCTTAAGCTTATTGACTAGCAGCTCGACTGCATTATACTGATGTGCCGCATTCAGTACAGCGTGTAAGTGTAGGGATGGGTGGATGTTTTAAACCCCACAGTAAGTGTAGGGATGGACGGAGATAGCATATTAGAGGTTGGTGGGTAGGATTCTGTTTCTATTCACTGCATACATGACTGTTACCGTTAAGGGCTAAGGCCCCAATGCATACCTATTATTGTACTAAACTGGGCTAAGGTTCAAACTGCTACTGATACTGTAATGGGCTTAGGCCCTAAACTGTACTAACTATTTTCTGTGATTTACTGTTATTGATTTTCTGTGGGGATTACACACTGAGTTTACGTAAACTCACTCATTCTGTCTTATCTATACAGATGATCCCCAGACATAGATGGATCGGTGTGGCAGAGAACTCGACAATGGCCACGATTAGTAAACCTTATGTTTTATGATCTATGATTTATGGTTATATTTTCATGGGTAATTTTGATGTAATTTTGGGATTTTATTTGGTTTTATGGATTTATAACTGCTAGTTGTAGGAAGACTTGATTTTCAAACGTTAAAGATTTCTCTAGAACACACGAACCCTTAAACTATTTTCAAAGCTTCCGCAACGAACAGTGTTTTTCTTAAATTAATAGATTAAATATGTAATACGGAATTTGGAAATTAAAAAGGGATAAGGAATAGTAATAACACGGAAATGTTTTTCTTGTAACAACTTAGTGTTCAACACACTATCATGTGACATCGTCAAATTTGGCCATAACGTCTAAGCCGGGTTTGGAGTATTACATTTAGTGGTATCAGAGCTAAGTTGCAAAACTCGTCTGTGGATTATGGGTTTTAACTTTTTATTTTTAAAGAACTGATTTTCAAATGATTTGAAATTTTTTTTACAGAGTTTGTGGTATGCCTAGTCTCCAACGCCGATCCTATAAGTATTTTAAAACTGATATATCTGTTTAAACTGAAAATGCTATAGATAGTATGCCTTAAAACTACTATAGGATGTATGTTGTGAAAACACTCTAGTTAATGTATACTGAAATTGTAGAAAGCTGAAACTGTAGTGAACTGCTTGAGACTACGACATGCGAGAACAAACTCTGAATTACTGATGCTGTTCCATAAAACATCTGTTAATAAATATTAAACTGTAACTAATTAATAAAATTCTTAATACAGATAAACTCGATTAGATATGAGCACACAAGGTATCCGCGGACAGGGTACTAGAAGCTATAGTAGAGGCCATAGAGGGGTTCGAGCTGAGTCCTTGACATCTGGTAACATACCACATTTGGATACAAGTGAGACGCCAGCATTGCCCACTACAAGACTGGGTCTCGTGATCGCATGGCTGGGGACGACACACTGTCCCAAGCTATGCTAAAGATTTTGGAGAGGGTCGTTGGGCCCAATATTAGATCTGGGGGCCGAAGGTCGATTACAAAATGACTCCGGTCCAATGGGGCTGAGCTATTTAAGGGTGTCACTAGAGTCACCCCTAACATGGCCGAGTACTAGATGAAGGCCACAGAAAGAATTATGGATGATTTGGATCTTAACCCTGAACAGAAATTGAAAGGTATTGTTTCTCTGCTTCGCGATGAGGTGTATTAGTGGTGGCTTACTGTTAAGTAGGACACTCAGCCCGAACGTCTGGCCTAGAAGTTCTTGAAGATTGCCTTTCAGAGGAAATATGTGGGAGTCAGTTATGTGGATACCCGTAGGAGGGAGTTTTTGAATCTGACACAGGAAGATCGATCAGTGGCTGAGTATGAGGCCGAGTTTTTCAAGCTAAGCCGCTATGCGCAAGGTATGGTGACATCCGAGTATGAGCGATGTGTTCGCTTTAAGGATGGCTTTAGGGATAGTCTGAGGGTTTTGATAGCTCCGCAGAGGGAGCGTGATTTCTGCACTGGTTGAGAATGGGAAGATTGCTGAGGATGTTAAGTGTGTTGAGCGCCAAAACCATGATAGAGAGAGGGGTAGGAACAAGAGGGATTCGAAGCCCTCGAGTTCTACACAAACGCCTAAGAAAAATGCCAGATCTGATGGGCCAGTTTGAGTTGGGCCCCCTGTTA
The DNA here is from genome assembly GCA_020496765.1 of Gossypium stocksii. Taxonomy (NCBI): domain Eukaryota; kingdom Viridiplantae; phylum Streptophyta; class Magnoliopsida; order Malvales; family Malvaceae; genus Gossypium; species Gossypium stocksii. The sequence goes on from CM035623.1 coordinate 43,477,746, forward strand.
CTGCTACTGGACTACAACCATATGGAGACTGTAGTAAACACCATTAGGGCGAGTGTTGGAAGAGGATTGGGGTGTGCTTGAGGTGTGGGTCAATAGGGTATCGCATTAGGGAGTGTTCGCGAAGGCTCGATCAGATACAAGTTCTAGGTACTAGTACTACACAGCTACAGAGGGTAGTTCAGTAGCCACCGAGAGGCCTTGGACAGGTTAGGGGTGGTAATGGTATGGGCTGTGGACAGAGAGCATCGAGCCAATGTGCTAGTTAGGCTGAGGCAAGGCAGCCTACTCTTGTATATGCTGCACGTTGTCGAGAGGATGAAGATGCCCAGACATTATTACTGGTACGTTCTTAATTTTTTATGTACCTTACTTTGCACTAATAAACATAGGTTCCACATATTCCTATGTAGCCAGTACTATGTCTAGAAATTTGAGGATTTTGAGTGAGAATACTTCTAGCGAGGTGACTATACTAAGTCTATTGGGACAGTCTACACGGGTTAACAAGTTGTTTAGAGACGTCCCTTTAGAGGTTAATGGGTAATCTTTCTAGCTGATCTAATGGAGCTTCTATTTGGGGAGTTAAGTCTGATTCTATGGATGGATTGGTTGGTCAAGCACCTTGTCAACTTGGACTATGTGACTAAGAGGGTCGTATTGAGAACTGAGGAGGATTATGAGGTAGCCATGATAGGAGAATGCTGAAATTATTTGTCTAATGTGATCTCTACATTGGTGGTAGAAAAGTTGGTTCATAAGGGATGTGAGGCATTCTTAGCCTATGTAAATGTTTCTGATTCTAAGGACTCTACTACTAAAGACATTAGAATAGTAAAGAATTTTTCAGTCGTGTTTCCTGAGGAGCTACTGGGTTTACCTCCGAATTGTGAAGTGGAATTTGGGATTGAGCTTCTCCTTAGTATAACTCCTGTGTCTACCGCTCCCTATCGAATGGCACCGAAGGAGCTTGTGCTCAAATTCAAAAGTTATTGGATCGTGGGTTCATCCGCCCTAGTATGTCTCTATGGGGAGCACCGATACTGTTTGTAAAGAAGAAAGATGGTTCCTTACAAATATGTATCGACTATCGGCAACTGAACAAGTTGACCATTAAGAACAAGTAACCACTATCGAGGATAGATGACATGTTTGACCAGTTTCGAGGGGCTTCAGTATTTTCTAAGATTAACCTTCGATCAAGGTATCATCAGTTGAGGGTTAAGGAGGCTGTCGTACATAAGACGGCATTTAGGATTTGTTATGATCACTATGAGTTCCTAGTGATGCCATTTGGACTGACTAATGCACCGGTAGCTTTCATGGATTTGATGAATCGAGTATTTCAGCCCTATTTAGATCGGTTTGTGGTGGTGTTTATCGATGACATACTAGTTTACTCCAGGACTGAGGATGAGCATGACGAGCACCTTAGAGTTGTTCTTCAAACTCTAAGGGAAAAATAGGTCTATGCTAAGTTTAGCAAGTGCGAGTTCTGGTTACGTGAGGTGACTTTTTAGATCATATGGTTTCTGTGGAAGGGATTCGAGTTGATCTTAAAAAGATTGAAGCTATGTTGGAATGGAAGCAGTCTAAGAACGTGTCTGAGATCCATAGTTTTCTAGGATTGGCGAGTTATTATCGATGATTTGTGGATGGTTTCTCATTGATTGCAGCACCCTTAACTAAGCTCTATGTAAGAGTGTACCGTTTAACTTGACTGATGCGCAGCAAGAGAGCTTTGAGAGGCTCAAGACTGTACTGATTGAGACTCATGTTTTAATACAGCCAGAACTTGGAAAGGAGATTACGGTTTATAGTGATGCGTCACATGTCAGTTTGGGATGTATCTTGATGCAGAAGGGTAAGGTGGTAGCATATGCATCTCGTCAGCTTAAGACTCACGAGGCAAACTATCCGACGCATGATTTGGAGTTGGCCGCCTGCTATTTGCACTGAAAATCTAGAGGCATTATTTGTATGGTGAGAAGTGTATCATCTACACTGATCACAAAAGCCTCAAGTATCTCCTTACTCAGAAGGAGCTTAATCTTAGGCAGCGTAGGTGGATTAAACTTCTTAAGGGCTATGACTGCACCATTGAATACCACCTTAGTAAGGCCAATGTAGTGGCCGATGCACTGAGCCATAGAGCTATGACTGATCTGAGGGTGATGTTTGCTCGCCTCAGCTTATTTGATTATGGTAGTTTATTAGCTGAACTTCAGGTTAAGCTAACATGGATTGAGCAAGTTAAGGGTAAGCAGTTGGACGATGTGTCTTTGGGTCCTTGGTTCTAATAGATTGAAAGCGGCAATACTACAGATTTTGGGTTAACTCTGAAGGTGTATTGTATTTCTGTGGACGGATATGTGTGTCGAATGACCCTGATTTGAGACAGTCTATACTGAAAGAGGTGCATAGTAGCACTTATGCTATGAATCCTAGATGAAATAAGATGTACCGAGACTTTTCTAAGTTATATTGGTGGCCAGGATTGAAACGAGAGGTTGTTGGCTTTGTGTCCAGGTGTATGACTTGCCAGTAGGTTAAGGCTGAGTATCAGTTACCTTCGAGTTTGCTACAGCCGGTTAAGATTCCTCTATGGAAATGGGAGCGAGTAATCATGAACTTTGTTAGTCGGTTGCCCCTAACACCCACTAAGAAGGATTCAGTATGAGTCATCATGGATCATTGACCAAGTCTCCCACTTCATACTGGTTCGTACTGATTATTCTCTGCAGAAACTGGTGAAGCTTTATATTTCTGAGATAGTGAAACTGCATGGAGTATCGGTCTTGATCATCTTTGATATGGATCCTTGCTTCATGTCTCGATTTTGAAACAAGTTACATGAGGTTCTCAGTTCTAGACTGGATTTCAGTATTGCGTTCCATCCTCAGACTGATAGTCAATCTGAGAGGGTGATTCAGCTATTGGAGAATATGTTGAGGAGCTATGTTATCAATTTTTGAGGCAGTTGGGAGGATTACCTGCCGCTAGCGGAGTTTGCCTATAATAATAGCTTCCAGTCTAGCATTCAGATGGCACTTTACGAGGCTCTATAAGGTTGTAAGTGTTGCACTCCTTTATGTTGGACTAAGTTGGGAGAGCAACGTGTTCTGGGTCCTGAGTTGGTTTTTGAGACAGAGGATAAGGTTAGACTGATTCGGGATCATTTGAAAGAAGCTTTGGATAGGTAGAAGTCCTACACAAATTTGAAGAGAAAGGATATTGGGTATTCTGTGGGAGACTTTGTGTTCTTTAAAGTTTTACCATGGAGGAAGATTCTAAGGTTCGGTCGGAAGGGCAAGCTGAGCCCTAGGTTTATTAGGCTGTACAGGATTCTGAAACGAGTGGGACCAGTTGTTTATCATTTGGAGCTACCTCCAGAGTTGGATCGTATTCACGATGTGTTCCACGTCTCGATATTGAGGCGCTACCGCTCTGATCCCTCTCATACTGTCCCTGTTGAGGAGATTGAGATTAGGCTAGACTTGACCTTTGAGGAGAAGTTAGAAATAATTAAATTAGTGCTTATTTTTCAATTATAGGATATGGAGTGCTCGAGAGTATTTTTGCAGCGAACTGATACTAGGTGTGTACCCAATTATGCAAAAAATATGGTTTCAGCAAAAGCCAAAAACCCTACTGCCAATGCCATACAAGCGTGTAGTCACTCGAGTGGTAGGCCGTGTACCCTAACACGGGCGTCTAATCGACGAGGCCAGGTCATGCGCGAAGGACACAGCTGTGTGATGGCCAGGCAGGCCGTATACAACACACGATCTAGACTGAATTGGGCCGTGTGGGCCACATGGGCGTGTGAGTCCACACAGGTAGTCCACATTGGCGTGTGGGATTTTGGGCCAGGCCGTTTGATCCACACAACCAAGGCCAATTTAGACCATATAGGCCACAGGGGCGTCTGAGCCCATACGGGAGTGTGAGGCCGTTTTTATTGAATTGTATTCTAATGTTGAACAAGTCGCCGAAGTCGATTGTGAACCTACTATAGGGTCGGTAAGCATTACTTAGACCCCTAAATAACTGAAACTAATTGTATAATTAATGTACTGAGCATGTTGTTATTATGCATGTATACTGATATGAATGTATGTACTGTTAGTCATGAACATAGCATAACATGTATTGTATGTTATTGAATGGGGTTGGGATGATGATATTGGAAGAAGTGTATTGAAAGGTTTTAAGCCTATTAACTAGCAACTCAGTTGAAAAATCTTCTAAAAGGCTCTTAAGCCTATTGAGTGGCAACTCGGTTGCATTATTGTAGCACTCCAAAATTTAAATTTTTGTTTTTTAAATGTGTGAGACGAAATATATGTTTGCTTCAATGGTTAAGTGTTTTGAGTGTGTGTTAGATGTCCCATGTTCAAGACTTAACTTTGGCAACTTTTGGTATTTTTATAAATAAAGCCTTATCTCTGATTAGTAGGCTTTTAAATAAAAGTGTGTAAGTAATGAACAGAAGGGGCCTACTAGTCTGGTGGTTAAGTGGAGTGTTAGGTAGTTGAAGGTCCTGTGTTCAAATCCCTGTGTAAGCGGGGGGAATTATTTTTGCTATGAGTGCCGTATAGGAGTTTAAAGTAAAGTTAAATGACGAGTAGTTGAGATATAGTGGGAATTGTGGGAGGTTATCAGAAAATTTGATTTAGGGATTCTTTTTGCCAAAAGAGGATTCTTTTCTTTTTCCCAAATCCAACATTTTGTTATCCTTTTCCCAACCAAATTTTTATTGGACTCTTTCCCTTTTCTTTTTCGTTTTCTATAATCGATATCAACTTCTCTAGTGCCAGGTTTCATCAAGCGTGCTTGATGAGTAACGATTTTGTCTATTGTTAATTGTTCTTGGTTGATCTCTAAGAGGGGTTTCTTTTGGTGTTTAGGAGTTAATCGAGAGACTGAAAACCGTTCCTAATCGACAAGTTGAGTGTGTGAATTCCTCGATTCAATCAAAGGTAAGGGTTTCAATTGTTAATGAATGAACGTTTCGTTACAATTCCATTTAATTCTCGGTTATGTTACTGAAATTGGGGCTTAGGTTTGTTGATTTTAGGTACTGGAGTGCTCGAGAGTGTTTAGGCATAAAAAAGGATACAGGTGTGTACCCGAAAGCACAGAAAATAAGGTTTCAGAGAAAGCTGAAAAACTCCACTGTCGACGCCATACGAGCGTGTGGTTGCTCGTATGGTAGGCCGTGTGCCTAACACGACCGTGTGATCAACGAGACTAGGCCGTACACAAAGGACACAGTCGTGTGATGGCCAAACAGGCCGTGTGCGAGACACGAGCTAGACTATTTTTGGCTGTGTGGGCCAATGGGCGTGTGGACCCACACGGGTAGTCCACACGGGCGTGTCAAATTTTGGGCTGGGCTGTGGGCCACACGGGTGTATAGGCCCACACGGGCAGGCCACATAGGCGTGTGAGCCCATTTTATTGAAACGATTTCTAAGGTTGCACGAGTTACCCAAGTCGACTGTGAACTTACTGTAAGGTCGGTAAATACTACTTAGACCCTTAATTGTATGAACTGAATAAATGATGGATGTACTGAGCATGACAAATTTATGCCTGTTTACTGATATATATATATATATATATATGTATAAGTTACTGATAGTTGCATAAAAGCATGTCATTTATTGTATACTGCATTGCATTGGGTTGGGATGTTATTCAGAGGAAGTGTACTGAAACGCTCTTAAGCCTAATATCTGGCAGCATAGCTGTAACTTACTGATTATGTGTCGCATTCAATACTATTTGGAGTGTAAGGATGGGTCGGTGTTTTAAACCCCATATAGAGTGTAAGGATGGACAGAGATAGTGTGTAGAAGTTGGTTGGGTAGGACTCTGATTTTTTTATACTGCATATCTGATACTGATACGGTGACAAGCTTAGGCCCTAATGCATATTGATACTGTACTAAAAAAGGCTATGGCCCAAACTGCCACCGATACTGAAAAGGGCTTAGGCCCAGCATGTGCATGACTGTTACTGTTTATATGTTTTCTGTGGGGATTACACACCGAGTTTACATAAACTCATCACTCTATATTTAATGTGCACAGGTAATCCCCAGACTTAGACAGATCGGTACTGAGAAGAACTCGACGGTGACTATAGTTTTTGGACTTTATAGTCTTAATGTATTACTTTTGGTTATGGTTTTATTATTGGTTTATTTTAATGTAATTTGCAAACCTTTTTTTGGGGACTTTTGCTTAAATTTGGTGTTTATTTGCCTATGTGGATTTATATATGTCGTAGGGAAAAATTTGGTTTTCAAAAGCTATGATTTTATTTCCTAATCTCACAATTACTGAAAATGTTTTTGAAGCTTCCACAATGAGTTAAGTTTTTAATATTTGAATAATGGGTAAATCGAAGTTTTAGAACTAATAAAAGATTAAGAAAGGTTATAACACAGAAATGATTTTATCGTAACAACTTAGTTTTTAAAAACACTATCATGTGACATCACCAGATTTGACCATAACATCTAAGCTGAGTTTGGGGCGTTACAACTAGTGGTATCAAAGCCAAGTTGCAAAACTCAGTTGTGGATTATGGGTTTTAAAACTTGGTTTTTTAAAGAGCTGATTTTTAATGATTTAAATGTTTTTACTTAGTATGTGGTACACCGAGTCTCCAGAATCGATCCTGTAGGTATTCTTAAATTGATATATGTTTAAATGGATAATACTATGATATTATGAAACTTTTATAGGTAGTATACTGTGGAAATACTCTACTTAGTATATACTAAAAACTGTAGTCCAACTAAAACTATAGCAAACAGTTAGAGACTATGATATACGAGAATAAACAATGAATTGTTGCAACTGTTATATAAAACATCTGTTAATAACTATTAAACTGTAACTGATACATAAAACTTTTAATATAGACAAATTCGATTAGATATGAGCATACGAGGTATCTCTAGACGGCGTATTAGCAGCCCTGGTAGAAGCCGTAGAGGGGCTCGAGCTGAGTCCTCGTCGCCAGTATCGCCTGCTACTGAGGCTAGGTCTTATAACCGCATGGCTGGGGACGACGCACTGTCCCAAGCTATGCTCAGGATTTTGGAGAGGGTCACTAGGCCCAATACTGGATCTGGAGGCTGAGGGTCGATTACGAAATGACTCTGGTCCAATGGAGTTGAGCTCTTCAGGGGTGTCGCTGGAGTCGCTCCTAATGTGGCTGAGTACTAGATTGAGGCCACAGAGAGGATCATGGATGATTTAGATTGCACCTCCGAGTAGAAATTAAAAGGTGTAGTCTCACTGTTATGGTATGAGGCTTACCAGTGGTGGCTGACTGTTAAGGAGGGCACTCAGCCCAAACGTCTAACTTGGGAGTTTTTTTAAGACCGCCTTCCAGGGGAAATACGTGGGAGCCAATTATATGGCCGCCCGTAAAAGGGAGTTTCTAAATCTTACTCAAGGGGATCGATCAGAGGCCAAATATGAAGCCAAGTTTTTGAGAATAAGCCGCTATGCACGAGGTATAGTGGCATCTGAGTACGAAAAGTGGATCTGCTTTGAGGATGACTTCAAAGATAATTTGAGGGTTTTGATAGCCCCATAGAGGGAGTGAGATTTTTCAGCACTAGTCAAAAAGGCAAAGATCACTGAGGAGGTTAAGGTCATTGAGTGCCAAAACTATGATAAAAAAAAGAGGTAAGAACAAGAAGGATTTGAAGCTCTCGAGTTTTGTACAGAGCCCTAAGAAAAAGGCCAGAGTTGATAGGCCAGTTAGAGCTGGGCCCCCTACTGCTCCCGCTGAGTTATTGCCTTGTGGGGATTATGGTAGACGCTATTAGGATGAGTGTTAGAGGAGGACTGAGGCGTGTCTGAGATGTGGATCATTTGGATCATCGTATTAAGGAGTGTCCGCTGAGAGCTGATCAAATGTAAGCTTAGGGTACTGGTACTGCACAGCCATAGAGGATAGTACAGCAGCCACCGAGAGGCCGTAGTCAAGCAAGAAGTGGTAATGGTATGGGCCATAGGCAGAGAGCACCGGGCAGAGGTGCTGGACAGACTTAGGTGAGGCAGCCAGCTCTAGTATATGCTGCACACCACCGAGAGGATGGAGATGCTCCAGATGTCATCACGAGTATGTTTTTTATTTATGATGTGCAATACATTACATTAATAGATGTAGGATCCACTCACTCCTATATAGCCTGTACTATGTTTGAAAACTTAGGGAGTTTGACCTAATTCTAGGAATGGATTGGTTGGTCAAGCACCGTGTCAGCTTGGACTGTGCAATTAAGAGGGTCGTATTGAAAACTGAGGAGGATAAAGAGGTAGTCATAATTGGAGAGCACCGGAATTATCTATCTAATGTGATCTCTGCACTGGTGGCAGAGAAGTTGGTTCGTAAGGGATGTAAGGCATTCTTAGCCTATGTAAGTGTTTCTAATTTTGGGGACTTTACAGTTGGGGACATCAGAACGATAAAGGATTTTCTGGACCTTTTTCCTGATGACCTACCGGGTTTACCTCCGAATCATGAGGTGGCGTTTGGGATTGAGCTTCTTCCTGGTACAGCTCTGGTGGCCATCACTCCCTATTGAATGGCATCGAAGGAGCTTACGGAGCTTAAGGTATAGATTCAGGAGTTATTGGATCGTGGGTTCATCAGTCCTAGTGTGTCTACGTGGGGAGCACCGGTACTGTTTGTAAAGAAGAAAGGTGGATCCATGCGGATGTGTATCGATTACCGACAATTGAATAAGTTGACCATTAAGAACAAGTACCCACTACTGAGGATTGATGACTTGTTTGACCAGTTTCAAGGAACTTCGATATTCTCTAAGATTGAACTCTGATCTGGGTTTCATCAGTTGAGGGTTAAGGAGGCTGACATACATAAGACAGCATTTAGAACTCGTTATGGTCATTACGAGTTCCTAGTGATGCCATTTGGACTGACTAATGCACTGGTGACTTTTATGGATTTGATGAACCAAGTATTTCAGCCTTATCTGGATCAGTTTGTGGTGATGTTTATCGATGACATACTGGTTTACTTGAGGACTGAGGATAAGCATAACGAGGACCTTAGAGTTGTTCTTCAGACTTTGAGGGAAAAGTAGCTCTATGTTAAGTTTAGCAAGTGCGAGTTCTGGTTGTATGAGGTGACATTTCAAAGTCATGTGGTTTCTGCTGAGGGGATTCGAGTTGATCCTCGAAAGATTGAGGCTGTATTGGAATGGAAGCAGCCTAGGAACGTATTTGAGATTCACAGTTTTCTGGGACTGACGGGTTATTATCGGTAATTTGTGGAGGGTTTCTCATTAAGTGCAGCACCCTTAACTAAGATGTTATGTAAGGGTGTACCATTTGACTCGACTGATACATAGCAAGAGAGCTTCGAGAAGCTTAAGACCGTACTGACTGAAGCTCCTATTTTGATACAGCCAGAACCTGAAAAGAAGTTCATAGTATATAATGATGTGTCATATGTCGGTTTGGGATGTATGTTGGCATTATCTGTATGGTGAGAAATGTATCATCTCCACTGATCACAAAAGTCTCAAGTATCTCCTCACTTAAAAGGAGCTAAATCTTAGGCAGCATAGATGGATTGAATTGCTTAAGGACTATGACTGCACCATTGAGTACCACCCTAGTAAGGCCAATGTGGTGGCCGATTCACTGAACTGTAGAGCTATGACAGATTTGAGGGCGATGTTTGCTCACTTAAGCTTATTTGGTGATGGTAGCTTATTAGTTGAGCTTCAGGTTAAGCTAACATGGATTGAGCAGATTAAGGGTAAGTAGTTAGAGGACAAGTCTTTGGTTCCTCAGTTCTGACAGGTTGAGAGTGGTAGCACTACAGATTTTGGGTTAAGCTCTAAGGGTGTGTTGTGTTTTCATGGATGGATATATGTGCTGAATGACCTTGATTTAAGACAGTCCATACTAAGAAAGGCCCATAACAGCCCTTATGCTCTACATCCTGGTGGTAATAAGATGTACCGAGACCTCCTTAAGTTATATTGGTGGCCAAGATTGAAACAAGAGGTTACTAATTTTGTGGCTAGATGTCTCACTTGACAGTAGGTTAAGGCTGAGTGTTAGTTACCTTCGAGCTTGCTACAGCTGGTTAAGATTCCTCTATGGAAATGGGATTGAGTGACTATGGACTTCGCTAGTGGATTGCCCTTAACACCCACTAAGAAGGATTCAATATGGGTCATCATGGATTGATTGACTAAGTCTGCTCACTTCAAACCAATTCGTACTGATTATTCTCTGCAGAAGCTAATGAAGCTTTATATTTCCAAGATAGTGAGATTGCACGGGGTACCGGTTTTGATCATTTCTGATAGGATCATCGCTTCACATCTCGATTTTGGAAAAAGTTGTATGAGGCTCTGGGTTCAAGGTTAGACTTCAGTACTGCATTCCATCCTTAGACCGATAGTCAATCTGAAAGGGTGATTCAGATACTAGAAGATATGTTGAGGAGCTGTGTTATTGGTTTCAGAGGTAGTTGGGAGGATTATTTGCCACTAGCAGAGTTTACCTATAATAATAGCTTCCAGTCTAGCATCCAAATGGCACCTTACGAAACTCTGTATGGTCCTAAGTGTCGCACTCCGTTATGTTGGACTGAGTTGGGCGAACGACGTGTTCTGGGTCCTGAGTTGGTTTCTAAAATAGAGGATAAGGTTAGACTGATTAGGGATCGTGTTAAAGTGGTTTTTGACAGGTAGAAATCTTATGCAGGTCTAAAGAGGCGTGAGATTGAGTATTCTATTGGGGACTTCGTATTTCTCAAGGTCTCGCCATGGAAGAAGGTTCTGAGATTTGGTTATAAGGGCAAGTTGAGCTCTAGGTTTATTGGACCTTATTGTATCCTGAAGTGAGTGAGACCGATTGCTTATCAGTTGGAGCTACCTCCGGAGTTGGATCATATTCATAACGTGTTTCACGTCTCTATGTTGATGCGCTATCACTTTGATCCTACTCATATTGTCCCTGTTGAAGAGATTGAGGTTAGGCTAGACTTGACCTTTGAGGAGGAGCCCATTCAGATTCTAGACTATGACGTAAATGTTCTAAGAAGGAAGTCTATTCCTTTAGTGAAGGTGCTGTGGCAGAATCATAGCACTAAGTAGGCCAAGCGGGAGCCTGAAGATGCCATGCGTTTACAGTATCCTCATCTGCTCTGATCAGGTAAATTTCGAGGACAAAATTTTCTTTTAGGGGGTAGAATTGTAACTCTCTAAAATTTAAATTTTTGTTTTTGTGAATGTACGAAACGAAATATCTATTTGCTTCAGTAGTTAAGTGTTCTGGGTGTGTGTGTGAGGTCCCAAGTTCAAGCCTTAACTTTGGAAAATTTTGGTATTTTTATAAATAAAGCCCTATCTCTGGTTAGTATGATTTTAAATAAAAGTGTGTAAGTAATTAATAGAATGGGCCTGCTAGCCTAGTGGTTAAGTAGAGTGTTAGGTAGTTAGAGGTCTTATGGTCGAATCCCTGTGTAAGCGGGGGGAATTATTTTTGCTAAGAGTGCCGTGTAGGAGTTTAAAGTGAAGTTAAATGCTGAGTATTTGAGATATAGTGAGAATTGTGTGAGGTTATTAGAAAATTTGATTTAGGGATTCTTTTTGCCAAAAGAGGATTCTTTTCTTTTTCCCAAATCCAACATTTTGCCATCCTTCTCCCAGCTGAATTTTTATTGCACTCTTCCCCCTTTCTTTTTCATTTTCTGTAACTGGGATCTTCTTTAGCGTCGCGTTTCATCGAGCGTGTTCGGTAAGTAACAGTTTTGTCTATTGTTAATCGTTCTTGGTTAATCTCTAATAGTGGTTTCTTTTGGTGTTTAAGAGTTATTCGAGGGACTGAAAATCGTTTCCAATCGGCGAGTTAAGTGCATGGATTCCTCGGTTCGATCGAAGGTAAGGGTTTCGATAGTTAATGAATGAACATTTCATTACAATTCCATTTAAGTCTCAGTTATGTTATTGAAATTGGGGCTTAGATTTGTCAATTTTAGGTACTGGAGTGCTCGGGAGTGTTTAGGCATAAAAAACGATACAGGTGTGTACCCAACAGCGCAAAAAATGATGTTTCAGTGAAAGCTGAAAAACCACACTGTCGATGCCACATGGGCGTGTGGTTGCCCGTATGGTAGTCCATGTGCCCTAACATGGCCGTGTGATTGACAAGGCCTGGCCGTGTGCAAGACACAAGCTAGACTATTTTGGGCTGTGTGGACCACACGAGCATATGGGATTTTGGGCCAAGATGTGTAAGCCCATTTTATTGAAATGATTTCTAAGCTTGCACCGGGTCACCCAAGTCGACTGTGAACCTATTGCAGGGTCGGTAAGCATTACTTAGACCCTTAATTGTGTGAACTAAATAAATGATAGATGTACTGAGCATGACAGATGTATGCCTATTTACTGATATATATGTATATGTTACTGATAGTTGCATAAAAGCTTGTCATTTATTGTATGCTGCATTGTATTGGGTTGGGATGTTGTTATTCGAAGGAAGTGTACTGAAATGCTCTTAAGCCTAATATCTGGCAGTATAGCTGCAATTTACTGATTTTGTACCCCATTCGATACTATTTGGAGTGTAGGGATGGGTAGGTGTTTTAAACCCCACATGAAGTGTAGTGATGGACGGAGATGGTGTGTAGAGGCTGGTTGGGTAGGACTCTGATTTCTGTATACTGCATATCTAATACAATACTGTGATGGGCTTAGGCCCTAATGCATATTGATACTATACTGAAAAGGGCTAAGGCCCAAACTGCCACCAATACTGAAAAGGGCTTAGGCCTAGACTGTACATAACTATTACTATTTATATGTTTTCTATGGGGATTACGCACCGAGTTTATGTAAACTCACCCCTCTCTATTTAATATGCACAAGTAATTCCCAAACCTAGAAGGATCGATGTGGCGGAGAACTCAACGGTGACCATAGTTTTTGGACTTTATGGTTTTAATTTATTACTTTTGTTTATGGTTTTATTATTGGTTTATTTTGATGTAATTTGCGAAACTTTTTTTTGGACTTTTGCTTAAATTTGGTTTTTATTTGCCTTTATGGATTTATATATGTCGTAGGGAAAAATTCAGTTTTCAAAAGCTATGGTTTTATTTCCAAATCTCACGATTACTAAAAATGTTTTTGAAGCTTCCGCAATGAGTTAAGTTTTTAATAATCGAATAATAGGTAAATCAAAGTTTTAGAACTAATAAAATATTAAGAAAGGTTATAACACGAAAATGATTTTATCGTAACAATTAGTTTTCAAAAACACTATCATGTGACATCGCCAGATTCGGCTATAACATCTAGGCCGGGTTTGGGGTGTTACAATTATATTGATATGTGCCGCATTCGATACAGCTTGTAAGTGTAGGGATAGGTGGGTGTTTTAAACCCCACAATAAGTGTAGGGATGGACAGAGATGGCTTGTTAGAGGGTGGTGGGTAGGATTCTGTTTCTATTCACTGCATACATGACTGTTACCGTGAAGGGCTAAGGCCCTAATGCATATCTGTTACTGTACTGAAATGGGCTAAAGCCTAAACTGCTACTGATACTGTAATGGACTTAAGCCCCAGACTGTACTGACTGTTTTCTTTGATTTACTATTATTGGTTTTTTGTGGGATTATACACTGAGTTTACGTAAACTCACCCTTTCTGTCTTATCTGTACAGGTAATCCCTAGACATAGACGAATCGGTGCGACAAAGGACTCGACGGTGGCCACGATTATTAAACCTTATGTTTTATGATTTATGATTTATGTTTATATTTTCATGGGTAATTTTGATGTAATTTTGGGATTTTATTTGGTTTTATGGATTTATAACTGCTAATTGTAGGAAAACTCGATTTTCAAAAGTTAAATATTTCTCTAGAACACACGAACACTTAAACTAATTTCAAAGCTTCCACAACAACAGTGTTTTTTTAAATTAATCGATTAAATGTGTAATACAGATTTTGGAAATTAATAAGGGATAAGGAATTGTAATAACACGGAAATTTTTTTTCATAACAACTTAGTTTTCAACACACTATCATCTGACATCACCAGATTCGGCCATAACGTCTAGGCTGGGTTTGGGGTGTTACACAACAAATAAGAAAGAGATACGGGCTGAGGGGATCACCTTGTCTAAGTTCTCGCCTTGGAGAGAAAGTGCAACCCACCTCACCATTCAAAACAATAGCGTATATAACAGACGAACACAGTGAAGAAGCAGTTCCACCCAAAATCTGGAAAACCCCATTCGCACCATCATAAGTTCTAAAAAATCCCACTTGATTCTATCGTAAGCCTTACTCATATGTAACTTAAAAGCAAAGTGCCCATTTTTGCCTCTCCTCTTATGGCAGAAAGAATTAACAATCTCATAAGCCGGTATAATGTTGTCTGTAATCAAACGACCCAGAACAAAGGTACTATGAGCCTCATCCACACACAAAGATGCAAGACTGCCTGAAACTGATTAACTAGCATCTTAAAAATGAGCTTATACAGAACCGTACATAAGCTGATAGGACGAAACTGTTGCATGCGAGTGGGATTGTTAACCTTAGGAAGAATATCAATATTGGTTTCCATCTTTTTGACCAAAAATATTGATTTCTTGAATTCATATGGGAGGGATCCACTTAGACTGGTGTAAAAACTTAAGGAATTTTATATCTTTTCATAATTTTTTATACAACTAATATTTTAAAAATTCAACTGTCATATTTCATGCTCCATTAGTTCCATTCATGTAGATTATGCATGTCAAGTTTGTCATAAATTAAAATTTCAAAACTATTCATTTTATGTAAAAAAACTTTCAATTGTTAAATATATATTAATATAAACAATATTTTAGATTGATATAATAGAGATGTCGAATCGATTAAAAAATTTCCATGAATGACAAGTAGAAATATATTGAAGAATTCAACGGTTGGATTCTTAAACTATTAATTATATGGTGAAAACTTAAGTGGTTTTACACCATTCCATAACTTTTTATACGATTAATTTGTTAACAACCTAACTGTCATATTTTCATGTTTCATTCATATAAATCATGCATGTCAAGTTTGGTATAAACTAAAACTTTTTAACTATTCGTTTTATGTAAAAAAAAAAAAAAAACTTTCAACCGTTAAATATATTTTAATATAGACAATATTCTAAAACGATATGATAGAGATATCGGATCGATTCACAATTTTACATACATGACAAATACAAATATATTGATAAATTCAACAGATAGATTGTTAAAAATTTAATCATATAAAATGTTACATAATGGTGTAAAACATAAGTAGTTTACACCGGTATAAATGGATCCCTCTCCAGATGTATATATATTAATGTTTTAAAAAATAATAGTCATGTGTATATTACCATTTTTTTTGACACATGACACTTTCTATTTGAAGCGCTTATTTACAAATTGGGTAAATTACTCTTGTATTCTTTATCTTTTAATTTTTTAAAAATATTTTATACCTTTGTTAAAATTTTCCTTCATAAATTTTTTATATGTTAAATATAAAGTTGCTTTTTAATAAATTTATCTCTTTATTTAAAGATTTCATTTAATTGAATTAATGTTATGAATATTTATGTGGATGTCATTATCACCCGCATAAGTTATGAGACTCTTCCTATACTCAATTAATATAGGAGATAAAATGTAAAAGGTCTCATAAGTTATGAGACTCTTCCTATACTCAATTAATATGGGAGATGAAATGTAAAAGGTCATGACCCTTTACATGCACTATAATAATTAGAGAGTTACTATCAACCCCTATATATATGGGGCTCATGTATTCATGAAAAAATAATAATAGAAATAATATACACTCTCTTCTCTTCTGACTATACATTCTCTCTAGACTCTCTCTTCTATCACATTTATTTTATAAACGTTATCAGCACGAGTCTCTAATACAAAAAAATCAAGGCCAACAAACTTTTCATTAAAGATTGCCGAATGGCGCTTAGGTGAAGTAAGAGTAACAAGTTGATCTATTTCATTTGCATATGTGTTATTTTATTTGCATATTAACATGCTTTATTTTGTTTTTTTTTTTGTACTTGTATGACGCCCTTACGTTTAGTTTTCATATAGTACATGTTTATTTTACATTATTGACTTGTTATATTTTGTCTTATAGTTTTATAATGTCAAATCTTACAAAACTCGAATTTGTGGCCCTAGACATCACTGGAAATAACTATTTATCATGGGTACTAGATGCTGAAATTCACTTAGATGCAAAGGGTCTTGGTGAGACTATTAAGGAGGGAAATGAAGCAAGTACACAAGATAAGGCCAAGGCCATGATTTTCCTTCACCATCACCTCTATGAAGGTCTAAAGACCGAATATTTGACTGTTAAGAACCCCCAAATTCTTTGGGCCAATCTAAATGAAAGATATGACCACCAGAAAACTGTGATTTTGCCTAAAGCTCGTTATGAGTGGCTGAATTTAAGATTGCAAGACTTTAAGTCTGTTAGTGATTATAACTCGACCATGTTTAGAATCACTTCACAATTGAATTTATGTGGAGAGAAGATTACTGATGCAAAAATGTTAAAAAAAGCATACTCAACTCTCCATGCAAATAATGTTGTCCTGCAGACACAATATCGTGAAAAAGGCTTCCAGAAATATTCTAAATTAATTTCTTGTCTCCTAATGGCGGAGCAAAACAACGAGCTACTAATGAAAAACCATGAATTACGCCCAACTAGCTCTGCTCCATTCCCTGAAGTGAATGTGAGTTTACACAATGGGCAAGAATTAAAAGAAACACACCATACAAATAATAGTGTGCGTAGCCGTGGTCATGGCCGAGGGCGTGGCCGCGGACATGGATGTGGATATGGTGTAGGTGGTCGTTTTAAAAATTCACATTCCTACCAGAAGTGGGATCGTAAAAATGGTAACAGGGAAGAGAAAGAAAGAGGTGAAAATGTAACTAATGTATGCTATCGTTGTGGAGGAAAAAGACATTGGTCACGTGTGTGTCGCACACAAAAGTATCTAGTTGATATTTATCAGCAGTCCCTAAAACAGAAGGGAAAAAAAGTAGAGACCAATCTTGTGTATGAAGACGGCGAAGGTGATTTTGATGATGGCAATGTAACCCACTTAGAAGTGGCTGATTTTCATTCTACCCCTGAAGGAAATTATTAAGCCCACAAATTTCGATAAATAATAAAATAAACTTCTACTACTCTATGTTTCATTTAGCAACTTTAATAATGATGTTATGACCTTTACTAAGTGCTATGTTTTTATGTGATATTTTGTTTTATGGACCTTTTAGTAATTTGAACTTTAAATACCTGTTTTCACCATTATGTGTGACATTTTGTGGTTAGTATTCTGTTTCTTTGAAGAACATTATTTCGCAAAGGCAATCAGCTATGAATGGTGAGGATATATGCCTAGCAGACAGTGCAACTACTCACACCATTGAAAGCAAAAGATATTTTTCTCACTTAATAATGAAAGAAGGAAGTGTGAGCACTATATCTAGTAGTACAACCATTATAGAAGGCTCTGGAAAAGCAATTATTTTATTGCCAAGGGGAACAATTATTAATGCATTATGCTCCCCTAAGTCTCAAAGAAATTTATTGAGTTTTAAAGATATTCGCCAAAATGGATATCATATTGAGACTTTAAACGAAGGAAATTGTGAATTCCTTCAAATTACGAATATTGCTCAAGGCAATAAACAAATTGTTGAGAAATTGCCTGCATTCTCTACTGGTTTGTACTACACAAATATTAGTTCTATAGAAACACATGCTATAGTAAACCAGAAGTTTACTAATGACTTTGTTCTTTGGCATGACCGGTTAGGTCATCCCGGTTCAATAATGATGCCAAAAATAATTGAAAATTCATGTGGACATTCATTGTAGAGCCAGCAGATTCTTCAAAATATTACATGTGCTGCATGCTCACTGGGAAAATTAATAATCCGACCATCACCAGCTAAGATAAATAACGAACCACTTACTTTTCTTGAGCAAATTCAAGGGGATATATGTGGGCCTATACATCCTCCATGTGGACCATTTAGGTACTTTATGGTTTTAATCGATGCATCGAGTAGATGGTCCCATGTATCTTTGTTATCAACTCGCAACTTGGCGTTTGCGAGATTGCTTGATCAATTGATTCGGTTACGAGCCCATTTCCCAGATTTTCCTATTAAGACCATCCGTCTTGATAATGCTGGTGAATTTACTTCTCAGTCTTTTAATAACTATTGCATGTCCATTGGAATAAGTGTTGAACATCTTGTAGCTCATGTTCACACACAAAATGGTCTAGCAGAATCTTTAATAAAACGACTTCAATTGATAGCAAGACCAGTACTTATGAAGTCAAAATTCCCAATCACTGCTTGGGGGCATGCAATTTTACATGCAGCTACATTAATTTGCATCAGGCCAACAAGTTATCACAAAGTTTCCCCCTTACAAATAGTTCATGGTCAGGAACCAAATATTTCCCATCTAAGAACATTTGGATGTACCGTATATGTTCCAATTGCTCCACCACATAGAACTAAGATGGCACCTTAAAGAAGATTGGGTATATATGTTGGATTTGAATCCCTATCCATTATTAAATATCTAGAAACATCTACAGGGAATCTATTTACGGCTCGTTTTGCAGATTGTCATTTTGACGAGTCAGTTTTCCAACATTAGGGGGAGAAATCAAATAGCTGGATAAGGAAATTAGTTGGAAAGAGTTGTTATTAGCTCATCTTGATCCTCGAACTAAGCAATGTGATTTAGAAGTTCAAAAGATTATTCATTTACAAAGTTTAGCTAATGAATTGCCAGACGCATTTTCTGACCCAAAGAAAGTTACCAAGTCACTGTGAATGCTCCAATAAAACTTGATGTCCCAGAAGGACAAAATCTAATTGCTACTGAGTCTAATACACGCCTAAAGCGTGGTAGACCAATTGGTTCCAAAGATAAAAATCCTCGAAAAAAGAAAGGAGTAAAGATTAATGATGGCCAAATTGAGGAAAAAATGAATATATCGAGATCTCCTGAAGAGACTATAGACATGACTGGAAAAATAATTTCAAAAGAAAATCAGGTACCTGACAATAAAGAGATCTCTATTGATTATGTCATGTCCGGTATAAAATGGAACCGAAATCAAATCGACGTTGATGATATTTTTGCATGCAATGTAGAACTAGATGTTATAAATAATAAAGAGGAACATGAACCAAAATCGATTGAGGAATGTAAACAAAGAGATGATTGGAAAAAATGGAAAGAAGCAATTGAAACGGAATTGAAATCGCTAGCGAAAAGAGAAGTGTTTGGACCTGTAGTCCGTATACCTACAGGTGTGAAACCAGTGGGATACAAATGGGTTTTTGTGCGTAAAAGAAATAAAAAGAGTGAAATTGTGAGGTATAAAGCACGTTTAGTTGCACAAGGATTCTCACAAAGACCTATAATTGATTATGAGGAGACATATTCTCCTGTGGTGGATGCAACTACATTTAGATTTTTGATAAGTCTGGCTATAAGAGAAGGGCTTGATTTACACCTAATAGATGTAGTAACAGCTTATTTATATGGCCCACTGGATACTAACATTTATATGAAACTCCCTGAAGGATTTAAACTGCCTGAAGCAGTGAGTTCAGGTTTTAGAGAACATTATTCGATCAAATTGCACAAATCCCTTTATGGATTGAAACAATCTGGACACATGTGGTATAATCGCCTAAGCGAGTATTTGTTGAAAGAAGGATATAAGAACGATCCAATTTGCCCATGCATTTTCATTAAAAGTTTGGATCTGGATATGTCATTATTGCAGTATATGTTGATGATTTGAATATCATTGGAACTCCTGAAGAGATCCAAAAGACTGTTGAGTGCTTGAAGAAAGAATTTGAAATGAAAGACCTTAGAAGAACAAAATTTTGTTTGGGGTTACAAATTGAGCACCTAAAAGAAGGAATCCTTGTGCATCAATCAATGTATATTGAAAAGGTGCTAAAGAGATTTTATATGGATAAGGCACATCCAATAACTACCCCGATGGTTGTAAGATCACTTGATCTGAGTAAAGACCCTTTCTATCCTCGAGAAGATGGTAAAGATTTTCTTGGTCCTGAAGTGTCATACCTCAGTGCAATTGGGGCATTAATGTATCTTGCTAGCCATACCCGACCTGATATATCTTTTTCTGTAAATTTGCTAGCAAGATTTAGCTCATGCCCAACTCGGAGACATTAGACTGGAGTTAAACAGATATTTCGTTATCCCCAAGGCACAAAGGATATGGGTCTATTTTTCCCTAATAAATCCAAAACAGAGTTGATTGGTTTTGCAGATGCAGGGTTTATGTCAGACCCTCATAATGGAAAATCACAAACTGGATATGTTTTCACATATGGAGGTACTGCAATCTCTTGGCGCTCAATGAAGCAAACAATTGCAGCAACCTCGTCTAATCATGCAGAAATCTTAGCAATCCATGAAGCAAGTCATGAATGTGTATGGCTAAGATCTATGATTCAGCATATAAGGAATAATTGTGGCTTATCATCTGGAAAGAAAGCTACAACTGTCTTGTTTGAAGATAACACAGCATGCATTGATCAACTTGATAGTGGATACATCAAATGTGACAAAACAAAACACATTGCACTGAAATTCTTCTTCGCTCATGACCTTCAGAAGTTTAAGGAGATAAAAGTTAAGCAGATCAGTTCAAGTGAGAATTTAGCAGATTTATTCACTAAGGCGCTTCCTACATCAGTGTTTTAGAAGCTAGTTTACTACATTGGAATGCGTCACCTTCGATATCTCAAGTGATGTAGCCATTAGGGGGAGTAAATACGCGATGTACTCTTTTTTCCTTAACCTTGGTTTTATCCCACTGGGTTTTCCAGGTAAGGTTTTTAATGAGGCAGCATATCAAGCGTATAATTATGTACTCTTTTTCCTTCACTAAGTTTTTGTGCCACTGGGTTTTTCTTAGTAAGGTTTTAACGAGGCATAATTAGATAATGAACATCCAAAGGGGAGTGTTATGAATATTTATGTAGATGTTATTATCACCCCCATAAGTTATGAGACTCTTCTTATACTCAATTAATATGGGAGATGAAATGTAAAAGGTCCCATAAGTTATGAGACTCTTCCTATACTCAATTAATATGAGAGATGAAATGTAAAAGGTCATGACCCTTTACATGCACTATAATAATTAGAGAGTTACTATCAACCCCTATATATACGGGGCTCATGTATTCATGAAAAAATAATAATAGAAATAATATACACTCTCTTCTTTTCTGAATATATATTCTCTCTACACTCTCTCTTCTATCACATTTATTTTATAACAATTAACTTTTAATATTATATTAAAATGGTTTAAGGGTGTAAAAAGTCCTTAAACTTTATTAAAAAAAGTAATTAAGCCCCTTACTCTTTTTTTTCACTCAATTGGGTGCTTGAATTTTCAAAATGTATCAAAAAGGCCCTCAAACTTTTTCAAAAAAAGTAATTAAGCCATTATTCTTTTTTTTTTTTTGCACTCAATTGGGTACTTGAATTGCCAAAAGTATATAAAAAAGGCCCTCAAACTTTTTCATAAAAAGCAATTAAGCCCTTTTTTTTGCACTGAATTGGGTACTGAAATTGTCAAAATATATTAAAAAGGCTAGAGGTGGGTCCCTACCAGCCCTCCTAAAATGGAAAATTTTTCATTTAAGCCCTTAATAATTTATAAAATTTTAAATTAGTAATAGTAAAATTACACTTTGCACCCCAAATGATAAAAAATTGATTTAATCCTCTAAAAATTATAAAGATATATGCTATTAAAATAGAAAAATTGTATTTTTACTATCATAAAATATATAGTTTAATTCTGCTCCCCCCTCCCCAAAAAAATTTTTTTTTCTTACTTCACCATTGCTCTCCCTAAGTCGTATTTATGGATCCACCACTAAAAAAGGCCATTTGATCGTTATCTTTAACGACTAACTGTTCAGCCGTTAAAGTTATAGAAAAATTATAAAATGTTTCTTTTGGTATGATAATTTTTATAATTATTTTTATGAATTTTATATTTCTTTACATTTTTTATAATTTTCTTATAACTTTATAAGATTTTATATTTTTTTCTATATTTCTATATATTTTATAATTTTTACGACTTTTATAAAAGTTTACAATTTTTAATATTTTCTTTCAATTTTTTATAATTTTTTTCTAATATTTAATAAATTTTAAATATTTTTATTAAAATTTAATAAATTTTAAATATTTTTATTAAAATTTAATAATTTTCATAAATTTTATTTTTTATCCTTTTTTTGCCACATGTCACGCCATGGTTGTGGCACATGGTGGATTTAACTGAAAAAAATTAAGGCTGTAAGCTTTAACGGTCAACAGTTAAAGGTAACGGTAATGGGCATTTTTCAGTGGCGGATCTAGAAATACGATTAAGGGGGTAGGGGCAAATTCAGAAATTTTTTGGGGCGGAATTATATTATATTTTTTTATGATAGTAAAAAAGTAATTTTGTCATTTTAATAGCCTATAACTTTATAATTTTTAGAGGGCTAGATCAAATTTGTATCATTTTGGAGGGGCCAAAGTACAATTTTATCATTACTAATTTAAAATTTTATAAATTATAAAGGGCCTAAATAAAAAAATTTTCATTTTAGGGGGTTGGGGCCCCTGCCAGTGTAACACCCCCATATCCAACCCGATCGCCGAGTCAAGGCATTAAGATATCACATTCGTTGCCAAAACTACTAAAAATTTCAGATTAATTTATCATATTATTTAATTAAAATTGATTATTAACTAATTGTAGTAATAATTAAATTTACGATAAAACTAATTATGAGTTAAAAAGTTCATTAAAACATCCACAATTGATCCAAGGCCAAATTGTAAAGTTCATAAAAATTTTTAAACTATTGTCGCGACGTTGGAGTTTCCATGTCGTAACATGGCGAACTTGTCATTGTGACATCGTCTCCATTTTCCTACAAGTTCCACGCTTTTATTTGTTTATTTATTTTATATTATTACTTGAACCATATTCAGATGTCATAATTGCCACTTCATTTTACATATAATCCACTTACATCTATTTCTAATCTCAAGTCCTCATAAAAACATGATATTCAATTAAAGGTAACAAAGTTTATAAAATTAACACAAATATTAAAATTTTACAAATAAGACCATTTGAGGACTAGCACTTGCAAAATTAGTTTACCCACTTTATGTATATTTCATATTTATTTCTAAATTATGCCAATCAATTTAATTCTTCATAAATTTTTCACAAAGAAGTCAATATCACATCAATTAATAATTATTCACTTATTATTTTATAAATTCGTTTAACCATACTCACATGTATTAATCATTCAATCACATACAACCATTTCGAAACATTTCAAGTTCATCTACTATATATATATATATATATATATATATATATTCATATATTTTTTCTCCTCCTCTCCATTTCACATCCTTTATGTATATATTTGTTAGAATCTTTAAGTTTTAGTATATAACATACTTTTATGTAACATTATCTATAATTCCACTATTTAATTATGTGTTCATATCAAAGCTGCCCACTTGAGTCATAGTCACTAAATTATTTATATATTGAGTTACAGAATTTGAGATTAAGATCCGCTTGATGTTTTTGAAACTAGACTCAAATATGTTTTTAACATAAAAATTTCAGAATTTATAACTTAGCTAATAAGTACAGTAAATTCTTCAAATTTTCCCCTGTTTTGCTATTTGACAATTTCGACCTTTCTTTACTAAAAATTAATTATCTTTTAGTACGGGGTTTGGATGATATTTCCGTTTATTTCTCTTGAGAATAGACTCATTAATAATTTAAAAATATAAATTTAAACCCCTAATCATTTTTTTACAATTTTTTTATGATTTTCCAAAGTCAAAACGGGGAAACCTGAAATCAATCTGACCATATCTCACAAAAATTCATATATATCATAATATGAATTTTTTTGCTTGCACCGTTTCTTCTATATAAAACTAGACTCAATAGGCTTTAATTTCATACTTTAATTAACCTCTAATTCAATTTCTACAATTTTTTTGTGAATTTTTAAATTCAGACTACTGCTGCTGCCCAAAACTATTTTAGTACAAAATGTTGATAACCAAGTTTATAACACCCTCCTTTCCTTTCTCTACAATATTTCCCATCACTTCCTCTTATTTTCCTTCACTAACATATCAAGAACATAAAATCTTATATAAAAAAACTTTACTTTAACATCATTTTTATACTTTTTCAATAATATCAAACTTGAAAATATATTGAAATCTTGATGTTCTTACCTTGTCCTATTGATCTCAAACTTTAACTTGATTTTCTTTCTCCTCCAACTTCTATTTTCTTGAATCCAATGTGATTTTGTTGTTCTCCATAATCTCCTTATCACTTCTCTTTTGGTGATTATGAAAATTCCTTAAAATTCTAGGTGAAAATGATGAATTTTTTATGGAAAGACCAAATTTTAAATACAACAAAATTTTCTTCTTCTCTCCCCCTCACTCACGTTGGAAAGATGGGAGGGTCTTCTCTTCTTCTTCTTCTTTTTTCCATCTTCCTCTCCTTTTATACTAACTATTTATAATAAAATATAAGTAAAATATCTCATTAAAATATTAATAAAGTAATATTTATTTAATTAAATAATTATAAAATATCATCAAAATATCTCCAACACAATCATTACCTTCTAGAGTTCTCTCTCTTTCTAATTTACCATTTTACCCTTTATGATTTTTTAAAATTTCATCTTTGAATCATCACTTAATTTGATAAAATTGCAATTTAATCCATTATACTTTTTTTCGCTTATTCAATTTGGTCCTTATTAATCCATTTTCCTTAATTTCTAGATCCTTCTACCTTTAAGATGTTTGCACTATTGGCCTTTCAATTCAACTTTTCCATATTTATACTTATGGCACAAAACTTTTCACTTATTTACAATTTAGTCCACTCTTTAATTTAATACATTATGTCTTGCTTCTTGATTTAACTTTCTTTTGATATCTTCCAACTTTTGTTTTCATTGATCTTATACTTTTTTTTTGTTAAGATTTTATCTCATCTTATTTACTACAAAGGGGATTTTGAGAATGTTACAGCCAGCCCCCTAGACCCGCTCCTGGCCTTTTTGATGCATTTTGGTAATTCATGTACCCAATTGAGTGCAAAAAAAAAAAAAAGCATGGGCTTAATTGCTTTTTTTGAAAAATTTTGAGAGTTTTTTTTTTATATATTTTAAAAGTTCAAGTATCCAATTGAGTGCAAAAAAAAGTAGGGATTTAATTGCTTTTTTGAAAAAATCTAAGGGCTTTTTACACCCTTAAGCCTATTAAAATTAAAATATATTATATTATTTTTTATAATATTGGGGGGCGATGGGAGCCGTATTGTTTAAGTTGATGTTAAATAGGTGTCTGATAATAACTTTAACCATCGCTTCATAAAGTTAAGGCAATGAATATTAAATTGTTAAGCTTGAAATATAATTTAAAGGAAAGACACATATTAATAACATTTATCAAATTAAAATTATATATTCCAAAAATAATAAGAGTTAATTACATTCATTTATTAAAATAGAGTAAAGATAAATATAAAATTACAAAAAAAAACAATCGAAGATTAACAATTTTGACATTGAAACAAATTAATTTAACAATATATAAAATAAATGACCTGTAAGAAATTATTAATAATATTATTTATATTATAATATATTAATATAATATTGAAATCATAATGAATTTTTGTACTATTTATTAAATATTTGTAAAATTAAATAACATTAATATAATTGATTCTAATTTAAATATTTTGTAATTACATTAATTATTCAATTTATTAATTATTTTTTAAGAAATTCATTAAAAATTAAAAAAACTAATTTTATAAAAAATTTATAATTTTAATATATACAACCATGGTACAGAAATACAAACTAATGATAATATTAATTCAAATTAGTTATTATATATAATTTTTTTATATAATCGATATTTTTAAAAAAATCATAAAATATTAAATACAATTAATTTTTAAAAATACAAATTTAACATGATAAATTTTAAAACTATCTACATGTTAAAAATTATGCTATCCAGAAAAGATTGTTTTTATTTTTGTATAGGATCTAATTTTAATACATATATATCTATATTATTATTTTAGTCTCTATCAGAGTGGGTGTCACAAGTTAACAGGGTATTAAAAAGGTTAAAGAAATTACAAAAATGTCTTTTTATAATTAAAATAAGTTATATTATTCGAGGGCATTTTAATCTTTTTATTTTTTTAAAAATCCAATAAAAAATTACATTTAATTAGATTTGAACTTGTGTTATGTACATTAATAAAATATTTATCACTAAACCAAAACTTTATTTATTATAATATTTACATTTTAGTTTTATTATGTATACTCTATTACACTATGATAAACAAGTGTAATGTATTTAGTATTCTTAATATGATGTATTTATATGTTAAATTTCATTTTGCTCGCAATTTAATCTATTTTTTTATTTTAATATTGTATAGATTTCATATGTTATTATTAATTAGTTTTAAGTTATTTATTTCATTATTTATTATATATTATTTTAAATTAATATATATTCTAAATATGTAATTTATACACTCATATTCGTATAATAGAATTTCTATATATTAAATTACACTTTAATGGTAAAAAAAATTGTGCACAATAGTTTTAACAATAGATTATGTACATTCACAATCTGAGTGAAAGATAAAAAAAAAATCATTATATTGGAAATATATTTCTCAAAAATTTATTTAACAATAAAATTATAGATGATGTGGTAAAGTACTTGTAAATAAATTCTAATACGTTTTGGATTTATTGTTTAAGCATTTGAAATTTAGTTGGTTTATTTAAATACTCCACATAAATATTATATTTTGTTAAAAATTTTAAGTAACTTTTATAATTAAGGGTGTATTTAATAAATTATTGAAAATTTTCATCTTAATAAAACAAAAATTTTTAATATTAAAATTTCTTAAATGTATTTGATATTTCTATTGGCTTTTAATTACTGCAATTTTTTTTAAAAAAAGTGTTGATTAAGATAAGTACGTAGATAGTTATTTTATCCCTGCTCATGGGAGTAGAACGTATTTTATGGCCAACCTTATCTTTTTAGATTGTCTATGGTAAAATGATTAGTCACTGTTACCGACAGTGAATACCCTAATTTCAGAAAAAATAGATAGTTGTTTATCACTTAATATTGAAAATGTTAAGTTGATATTATTTAAAAGAGTATATTTGAAAAAAAAATTATCTATTCTTTATTTATTAAAAAGTTCGATATCCAAATTTTTATATTTTTTTTTGTATAACAAAGGTTTCTTTCATATTTGTTTTATGATTTATAAATATTAATCTTTTTAGGGATATGTGGTTGCCCTTTCCATAAATGTTGTCTCCAAAATTCGAAATTACATTTTTATTTAAAAGTAAAATATGCCTTACCTATATAAAATAAAATAAAATATCTTATATTAATAAAATAAAATTTAAGAGAAATAATTTTTTTTAAAAACTAAATTTAATTTTATCAAAAAACATAACTACATTTAATACATGATTTTATTAATATACCAAATAAATTTCTAATATATATTCACTTGTAAAATTTAATAATAAAAATTTAATATTAACTTTTAGGTATTTAATTTTTCAATTTATTAAAAACCTAAAGCAACATCAATGCGTGGATTTCACCTAGAGGTGTTCATGGACCGGGCTAGGTTCGGGCGGGCTCAACTAAAATTTTAGGCCCATTCACCGGGCCTGGGCTGAGCCGGGCCCAAAAATGGGCCTAAAATTTTGCCCAAGCCTGACTCATATAAAAATGTTAAAACCCGGGCCCGGCTCGACCCGCCCGTATTAATTTTTATATTATTTTATATAATTTTTAAATATATATAATACATCAAAAATACTAAAGAAATCAAAATAAATATTTCCCAACAAATTGAAAATAAATTTTAAAAAATATATAGACTTAAATAACACTAAGATAGATGCAATTTAACAAACAAATACCTCTAAAATAATAACAAAATTATCAAATGCCTTTAAAATAATAACAAAATTAATAACAAAATAAGTTTTATACAATATCCAAACAATAATAACAAAATAGTAGCAACATAATAGTAATATAGTAGCAACATAGAGATAAAATAACAAGAAAATAATATTCAAAAACAAAAAAAAATAGCAAATTTTTTTTGTCCTTTAGTGAATTCGGGCCCGGCCCGGGCCAAAAATACCTTACCCGAGGCTCGGTCCATTTTTTAAACAGGCCTTATTTTTTGTCCAAGCCCATTTTTCGGGCCTATATTTTTGCCAAAACCTTACCACATTTCGGGCGGGCCTTCGGACCGGGTAGCCCGACCCATGAGCAGGTCTAATTTCACCCTCAAATCAAACCTAGCAAAGATATTTATTTCGGTAAATTATACTTAAGAGGTCTCTCTATTATAGGGACCTAATCAAATTAGTCTTTCTACTATTAAAAAGAATCAAATAAGGCCAAATTGGAATAGAATTAGCATTTACTATTTAAAAAATATCATTTATTGTTTAGCATAGTTAATATTTTTAAAGTTTTTATAGTTTTGTAAATGAAATATGTTGTTTAGAATTGAATTCCAATTGAGAAAAAAATAATTTTAAGACATATTTTATACATAAAATGTTAACTTTATTACAATTTGGACTAAATTGATCTATTTAAGGACAGAGGAACTAATTTGATGTAGTCCCTATATTACAGTGACGTTCTAGGAATTTTAACCTATTTATTTCAGTATAATCATTTTATTTGATAACGTGGCATGTTTTTATTGGCAATGGAACGAACCGGAGAGAAATAACTGGTCACTATTTTTTAAGCCTATTTTAAAGTCGCCCATCAAAGATCAAAATCTGGTTTTGCTTCTTTGCCCGTTCATCGGATCAATCATGGCAGACGCGGTAACCTTCTTCTTCTTTCTTTATTTTCTTCCCCGCTTCTCCGTCTATTTTCCAAAAAAATTCCAGAAACCAAAATTTGACTAACGATTCCCTTAATCGATCTAAAATTTATCCACTGTTTCCTTATATATTTAATTTAATATGGGTCACTTCTTTTGATTTTTCAATACTTTCTGTTATAAAATTTCTAGGTTTTATTTGTGAATGTTCTCATTCCTTGCCAATGCTTGAACAAGAAGTGGAATACTATGAATTGTAGAAGTCATTTGATATGAAGAATGTGAAAGTTTATTGCTTTAGGCAAAAAAAAAAAAAAAAAAAGATAAGAAAAAAGAAGGTACTTTTAATGCGTATGCCCCATAAACTTTTAAGCTGAATGCTCTAGAAATTTGGTGCCTTACTGTAAGGGTTGTTTAAATCAACGACTCATACCCCATTGGAGAGAATTGCGTTAGGTTCCGCATTCCTCGTAAATTTTGTTTATTGAATCAGAATATTGCAGTCTTTCTTTGTTCACATTTTATGTCAGATTGTTGATCATTGTAGTCTAGCCGCTTGAATCTCTTTATCTATCATGAAGAGGGAATAATTTTAGGATACCGGCGATTTGGCGTGAAGTTTTCTTGAATAACTAATTCACCGCTTAATATGAAACAAGGATATAATTTGAAACGTGACTTGAATGGTCACTGCTTATTTCATACAGAAGCCTGTCTCTTGAAACCTCCATTTTGGCCCTTGTTCAGTGAATGATAAGATATAGAGTAAGTCTAACTTATTATCAAGGTCAAACATCACCTTTTAGCCATTATGAATTAATGTGTTGCAAACGTAAGAAATGTAGACATTGGTGATATCCAATTCTTATAATTAGGGCAGCATATGTTAACTGTAAAAGTCTTAAATGTAGTAAGCTTTATTGCATTAGAAACATAAATCCTGAATTAGTCAAAGAACACTGGATAACTGTAGTGGATTTATACCACTGAAAGTATTATCTAAAGGGAAATTAGAAATTAGATATTTAAAAACAGAAAGTCAATTTCAACATATGGTGTTTTTAATTATAGTTTATATCTTTTTTTTTTCTATGTTGGAATATATAGAAGGAAAATCAAATACTAGTTTGTCCTCTTTTAACTTAATAAAGTTACTTTCATGTATTTGTTTGGTTTATCTATGATTTAAGGAATTTGTGATGTTGGACAGCTTTCCTTTCAGAGGCTGTTCTGGTATTATGGACCTTGTCTGTGAGGATTAATTGATGGTTTGGTGGGGAAATTCACAATTTTGTTCTGGAAGTGGTAGAGTTTTGTTAAATGACTGTTCTTGGGTTTAAAGAGGTTAATCTGGGTCTAGTTGTAAATGTAAACAGTGAAACAAAATAACAAGAAAATGTCATATAGGCTTTGACCTTAGGAATCATTCCAAATGTTGTGTTTACCTGACAATCAACAGTACAGTAATGCTGGAAATTTTCCTATAGTAAGTTTACCATTCAATAAAAGAAGATAACATGTAGGATCCTAGCACTCCTGGTCCTGGTTAAATATGCTAAAATAATAATTACCACTTCTAGTGCATTTAGGATTTTAACCGATGCTTGAGACTCTAATTAGGAAACTAACCGATTAACAAATTAACAAACTTGATTAAAACAATAATACCTAAACTATAATAAAAACCCAACAACATAAGGGGAAGCCCAAAATAAGACTCTAAGATCTTGTCATCGTACGCTTACCAATTTAAGTCTTGGGTATTACAAGCAGCCTTGAGACTCCTCATAATCAACTTTGGAGGCTGCTGCCATTATGTTTCGTCAACTTGTGAACCATGAATTAGATGACACTTTGATTCTGCAGTGAGAGTTTTCAGATACCCTTTTGTCGGATTTTGGAACTGCAATTATCTTTTTTGTATGTTTCTCCTGGAAGCCTGTTGGCCGTGACTAATTCTTTATACATAGTCATGCCAGTTGACTTCTAATGTTATTAGTCTCTATATTTATTCTACTGTATAATTTCCTTGAAAGATTAATCTATAACCCCTGCCAATGGTTTCATGATTCTGGGCTGTCATAATTGGAAAGTTTCACTTTGAACTGGTAACTGATTCACATCAAATTATCATCTATTAACTCTGATATTTCTTCCACACCATCTTTTTCATTGTATATTGTCCCAGATTGAACTGAAAACAGCCCCAGCTGACTTTCGTTTCCCTACAACAAATCAAACTAGACATTGTTTCACCCGCTACATTGAGTTTCATAGGTACACTGCTTGTAAAATTTCAGATTTTGCTTGTTAGGGAACTATCAAATGGTTTTTTGCCCCCACGCCTTTCTTTTAACAATCTTAGAAGCAATTGCAGGTGCTTGGCTGCAAAGGGTGAAGAGTCTAATCAATGTGAGAAATTTGCCAAATACTACCGTTCTCTTTGTCCTGGTGAATGGGTGAGTATACCTTGTTTTTCTTACCATCATAAGTAAACCAGAGTTTGCCTTTTTGCTTTTAGCTTGTAGTACCAAGCTCTGTCGTTCACAGGAAAATATGCCTTCTATGCATCATGTCTTTGTTGATGAAGCTTGTTACATATTCAGTATTTTCAGATACCAACTGATTCATATACATATATGTTTATATAAGGAAATAACTTAAGCTCTGACAGTAAGGGCATAAGTAAATTGCAGGTGTTTTTATTGCTCACCAGGTGTGCCCTTTATTGTGTTTATGTTGGGAATATAAACTTGTACTTCTGTTATTTTTTCATTCTCACCATCAGAAGTGATGTAGCATATTAGCATCCTACAAGCTCTTCTATACGTCATATTGATAGGATTATCATTGATTTTGCTGATGATGTTTATTACAAATATGAAAGAAGTGTCTACTTGAACATGTTATTAGTTTAGGAACAGCTTTGTAAATTTTGTTGAGATATTAGACAGATAAGAATACCTTTGAGTTACATAGTATATAAAAAAAAATGTTTATGACCTGTTATCTACTATCATATCCTAAAGAGTAAAGCTTCATTAAAGGACTTTTGAACTTGTATATATTCCTAGGCAATCGTCGTCCACATGTAGAGACAGATAGGATGATCAAACTTGTATGTGATTTACGTGGACTAGATTGAAGGACTTTTGATCTCATATATATTCCTAGGCACTGGAGTTATTAATGCTGTAATCTGTTACCTCATGTGTGCTCTCTCTTATTGGTGGGCTGTAACTACGATCCCAGTCTTTACTATTTACATTCTACACATTTTATATTATTGTGATTCTTCTTTAATAACTCCAGTGCTTGTATCCGGAGTTACTTGTAAAGGAAGTGGAATATAGGTAACTTAAGTGGTTGTATTAAACTGATGTTTCCCATTTTAACATCCTGGATGTTGCTGAAATTGATGCAGATTGACAAGTGGAATGAACAGAGGGAGAATGGTACTTTCCCGGGTCCTCTGTGACTGTGATCACATATTGGAAAGTAGGTGAAGCATTGCTTCTTTGGCATGGAAAACTTGTCTGTAGCTAGTTTCAATGGTTATTCTTGAAAATTTCGAATTAATAAGCTACGAATGGAAATTTGTGGCCGATGAGTTGTTAAAAAACTGGAATATGCTCTGATGTTTTAATTCATGAACCTGCTCTTTTCAGCAGATTGTTTCATCTTCATTTAATTTGAGTGGTGTGGTATTACTTTCATGAATTTTTAGTTAAGTTCTTTTTCTTTCTTGGCAAGGTTGCCCATATACTGCTCACAGGCTAGGAAAATGATTTATATTTGCATTAAGGGTGGCTTTGGAAAGCCATTAAAGTATAATTGCTTTCAATTACATGCAGCGTGTCAAGGATGTAAAGCTAATCATTATAATTAGCGTATCTTGATAAATTGAATGTAATCAGAACACTTCAATTTTTACGGGAGTGTTGAGAATTGGGATAATTGTGTTTCATTGAAGCATTTGAATTAAGAATTAAGATATCCGATGGCATGATAGTTAAGGGTGTTTATCGTCTTAGGTGTGGCTTGGGTTTGAGTCGCGCGTTACTTATATTTGTTGTTCGAGTTTTGTCCTATTATTGCAATTCACCAAAAAAAAATTAAAATACTTACACAAGTAATTATAAACATGTAGTTTATATGAGCTTAAGAAATTACTTTTTAATATAATATTTTAATTTTAAGACATTTTTTTAATTTAAAAATGTGGTTCTTATATTTAAATAAATTTATATGAAAAGTATCTAAGTAAATTTGCATTAAATTTATTTTTAATTTTTTTATATAAATTTAAAATAAATTATCTTTAATTTTTTAAGTTCATATATAAAAATCAAAGACTACCTTCTCAATAAGATGAAATTCAAAATTGAAGGTTGAGAAGTTAGTTCTATGGTTGGCAAGCATGTGAAATTAAGTTGTTTTTTTTGTTAATTTGTTGTATATATATTGTTGAAATATTTTTTTTACTGACTCCTTACATATAAATTCAACTTATGATTCTTAACTTAATAATTTAATTTAATATTTCATTTGAGAATTTATATTTGAATTTCGATTATTATTTAAATGGAAAGAATGGAGTAGACAAATTAGTCAATATTTAATCACATATTAAAAAAAATATAAAAACATGAATTTATCAAATCCAAAAATATTTGAAGGATTTCAAATTCATTACTAAACAAGATCTAAGGGAATAGTATAGTAGTGTTATTCAATTAGTTTTTCTTTTTTAAAAAAATAAAAAGATAAAATTCATAATTAGACTAATTTTTTTAATATTTGATTAAGGGCCGACAATGTTGACAAGGAGTACATGCTGAATGATAGAGGGAAAATAACTCAAAAAATATATCGTGCTGGATTAATTAGATAAAATTGTATATGATATTTTTTTTTTTATTAATAATAGTATTCTCAAATATTTTTTTTGATAAACATATTAATAGGATGATTTGATTTTAAGTTTTATTGGTAATTTAGAGATTTTTTTCAAGCATTGTTGATGGTTTTTTTTAATAATATTTTTTTTTTAAATTTAAAATTATTTAATTGTGTAATTACAATTTGTATTACAAAATGTGCCATTGAAAATTGTAATATAATTATAGTTTGTCAATTAAACAAGTTTAAAAAATTAAAATTTTTGTAATTATAAAATATATATATTTAACTTGTTTGTTTTACCAATTTAAAAAATTGATTTCCTAGATATGACTATGTAAGTATGTTTTAGTGAAAGTACTTAGTTATTTTAAAATAATGCATTATGATTGAAATATAAATTTATTGTATAAATATAAAAATTATTGTGGAGTATCTATTGTATTTTGGTTAAATTAAGGCACAAATAGAGAGCGACGCCGCGATGACACAATAAGGGTCGTGGCGACGTGTCATGTAATTTTTTCAGTTTTCTTTTTCTAGTCAAAATTTAATTATTTGTCCCAGTCAAACTCTGATTAGTGTAGATTATTTTAAGATTATTTGACTTACGAATTTAACCTATAAATAAGCCTTTTTATACCATAGAAAGATTAAACCATAACACATTTAAGTATTAGTTTTTACAAGCTTTTAGGGAATTTTGTGTAAGTTTTAAGGGTTCTTATTTTTGAGTTTCGGGGTTTAGTTTTTACCTTCATCTTTGTACTAATCATTTTTGTCAATTTAGTGAAATTATTTTTGCCTGTGGTTTTTGATCCTCTTCGAAGGGAATTTTCCACGTAAAATTTGTGTGATCAATCTTTTCAATTTCTTCATTATTTTTCCTATTTGTTGTTTACACGGGTCCCAACAAACTAGTATTAAAGCTTGGTTTGATTTCCGCATTCAACCCACTCAGAGATGGCAGCGATAAGGTTCGACATTGATAGGTTAGATGTCAGCACGAATTTCAATCTGTGGCAAGTTTGGATGACGGTAATTCTAGTTTAGAATGGTCTGAAAGAGGTCATTACTGGAAAAAATCCTGATAATTTGGATTAATTAGAATAGGAAGAGCTTGATGAGAATGCCCTGTCTGCAATTTAGTTGTGCCTCATGAATAGTGTATTGTAGAAGGTGTTGATGGAGAAAACGACATCCGCCTTGTGGAGAAGGTTAGAAACCCTTTACGCGAGCTACTCATGTTGGAAATACAACTAATAACTATAGAAATGAAAAGCAAAGAAGCCATTAAAGTAAAGCTCAAGAAAAATATAAAGTTGAGATTTTTTTTTATGAAATGAAGTTTAAAGAACATGAAACCAAAAAATTCAATAAGAAAATATAAAGTAATAAACATAAAAGGAACAAACTTTAATAGATTTAAAGTAAAAGAAACTAAAACATATCAAACGAAAGCTAGAAATGTCATTACAACCAAAGTACAGGGACTAAAAGTGCAAATAAACCTAGGCTGCAGTGATAACTAACTACAAGAACACTAAGAACAAGAAGAAAGTGCAGTAAAATAAACTCTAAAACTAAGAAAAGAGAAGAGAAAATATAAACCCTAGAAAAAGTTGCAAAAAAACTAAGAAAAAACCTAGAGAAACTAAGACTAAAACTAAGCTAATGTGTATATCCTCTCAACTCAGCCAAAATTGGTTGTTTTAGGCTGATGGCTGATGGATTTTTGTTGCCAAAATTGCCCCTACACGGGCCTTGTGTGATTGGTGTGTTGGGTGGACAAAGACTAACCTTTTTGTCCAATTTTGTTCCTTCATGATATCGGTATCACGATACCCAGTCAGTTTCGAACTTAGGGGACTTCTTGGAGGGTGGATATCGCAATACCCAAAGTGGATATCATGATACCATTGAAGGAAGGTCTCTAATTTTCAAGTTTGTTGGAGGTATCGCGATTCCAAGGTTTGGATATTGCAATACCCTCTCATTGGGTGTCATTTTCGCTCATTTTCAATTTCCAACACATCCCTACACCACTCAACCATACGTTAGGGCCCCCAATGACACTATTGGCCAAATTGGGTCTCAAAATAAGTAAAAACAATACATTTACATTTATTAACTTAAAATCTAAAAATTACAGAAAAAAACTACGAAAAAGACGCAACTTTGCTTGAGAATAACTCCTTAAGTATATCCAGAAAGCCTAATTTGCCATATCAAATTACGGTAGATCAAACTCTTTCACACTTAACTCTTTTCTTGTCATCATGCAAACACACTAAACATACAAAAGAAAAGACGACTCTTGGACTAAATTAGAAAATTAAGTCACATAGCAGTAAAACATCGAACTCATATGAGAACTACCTCACATGCAACTTAAAAGTGTATCTAGCTAACTTGTTTATTCCTCATGTAAACATAGCTAGTTCACTAAGATAAAATGTCAATAGATGTAGAGGCAATGGAAATGAACATATGTACAAGTGTTATCTATCAAAATAAATTATGTGGATCGCTCATAGATATTTAAAAAGAATTAGT
This sequence comes from Gossypium stocksii, assembly GCA_020496765.1. Lineage (NCBI taxonomy): Eukaryota > Viridiplantae > Streptophyta > Magnoliopsida > Malvales > Malvaceae > Gossypium > Gossypium stocksii. Next base: position 43,514,433 of record CM035623.1, read on the forward strand.
CATATCCGTTCAAACAAATGTAAGCTATTCACGAATTATTGTATTGGTGACTTAGTCAGGTCCCAAAGGTCTTTTAGGCTTTTAACATTCTGAGACTTAGGACGGTTCAAAATTCAAACAATGGGCACTAAACACAATTAAGCACATGACATTATTCCTTACTTGCCCCTTAGTTCTTCACCAACTCACCTCCTTATTTCTCCTTCCCTCACCTACCTTATTTCTCCAAAATGTTAAAAGGCATTACGTGAGATTAGTACGTACAAAATTTTGTAATTGTGAATCGAAATATTTTCATTTTCAAGCTTAATTTTGATTTAGCTCTATTTTTCTTTATTTTTGTACTCTTTCGTTCACCTTTTTTTTCGCGTTCTAAATCGCGTAATCTCTTCAGTTTCTTTTTCTCACACAAAGCCATCATAATGTCCCTACCTAACCATCAATGTCCATGGCCCGATGTCCATTACATCGTACATTTTAAAGAATGAGATAGAGAGGATTGAGCGCTAGACTTGTTTAAGCTTAAGGCTTTAATATTAAGGTTACAAAGAAAAGGTATTTGAGGCTCAAAGATATGGGAACTAGAGGTACATAGCAAAAGGTATGCTTTTAGGCTCTAGAATATTTTAAACAATGCTTAAGGTCTTTCTCGAATCAATCACCTAACACCAATTCTTTCAAGCACACATCTATTTAAACGAACAATTAACAATTCAAATTATTTATCTACAAGGATCTATAAACTTTATTAATCCTATGGTACATTTTATACATTTTTATTTAGATTATTGCCTCCACCCTATAATACACATTAATTATTGAACTAACTCGTCTACAATAAAAAATAAAAAAATTATCTAATATCATTCAAAATTTACAAGTTTGGTAATTTTATGTACTTATTCAATATTTACAACTAATAACTTATTACCTAATTGTAGCCCAAGCACCATGCAATTACACCAAATAAATGAAGAAAAACCAAAAATATTTTTGGTATTTTTGAAAATTTTTTAAAAAGACAAAATTTAAAATAAACATACAAAATAACATAAAAAAATTAAAACACATAAAACTATGTGAATTTCCCCCCACACTCAGACTACACATTGTCCCCAATGTGCTCCAAAAAATTAAGAGGTTACCAAACTTCCCTAGAATGGAGCGTTAGACTAGCTCGGGGGTCCACCTCCTCGTTGAAGCTCGAGAATGTTGTGTAGCCTTTTAGGTAACTCACTGCACATAGAAACAAAAAAAAATATATGCAAATACTAATAAAATAAAAATAAAACATTCAAAATAGATCCAAAAGTAGTTTATAGTTTACATGCTGCATAGATAAATATAAGGTAAAATGCGAAAACATGTAACTAAGCATTGGACGTGTTGTCCTCTGAGTCAGTTTCCTCAATTATCTACCTATTTCTTCTCTTGGTACGGTTCAGGTGATGGGTGTGCTCTACTATCAGATGACAACACCCTTGGTCGTCGGACGTGCAGGGGTGAATATGTCCTCAGTGATATCAGCATAAGGTGTCGCATCATTACCCTCTGTCGCCTCATTATTAGTTGCTTCACTTTCCTCACTCCCCTCCTTATCGACTTTCTTCTCCTAGTTTTCTTCGTCCATGGATGAATCACTCAACCGACTGGGCCATTGTATGCCCTCTAATTCCTAACTCGCCACAAACATATTCACAAATGGTTTCATTGCCTTCAGCATTTGACTGTTGTAGTGCACGTCTTGACCTAACCTATGTTGCTAATGTGTAGGCTCATGCTTATTCTTCTTTTTGGAATTGACTTCTTTGCTACTCGAGGCACGTCCATCTTGATTTTACGTAGTTGATTTCACTCCTGAATCTGCTTCTTATGAAGCTCTTGGATTTGGTGGAGCAAGGAATCACTAATGATGTTGTGAGTAGGACAGTGAGTCTGCTTGGTGGACGCGATGTCTACTCAAGCTCTCTGGTAGAGATCGATAACCAAATACGGGAAATAAATATCCACCTTGTCGCCCGTAATGTAATGCTTCAATTATTGATTTATCCATGTACCTACACAAATTCTTTTGAGCTATAAAATAGAGTATAATAGGGTTGTTCTAAAAATATTAACGTTATTAGTGCCGAATGTTACGAAAAGACGAGTACATGTAAATTGCATCCAATTTTTTGCAATGGGGAATATTATTGATTATTTAAATGAGAGAGGTTACCCTAATGAATCTTCTTACTTCCACTCGTATCTACCTTTTATAAGGTAGTTTAGAATCGCGTTTGTGTCTATGTTAGTAAAGCGAGTTAAATCAAATGATGATAGATTGTCCTCCTTGTAACACGGGATACCATAATATTCACAATTGGCTTCGGGAGAAATATCCACACTAGCATTCCTGACATACCTGATCGCGTTTAGAAATTTTCAAACTAGAGTAAAACTCCAATACTATAGGTACTACAATAGGCTATTTAGGAAGCATACAAAAATTATCCCACTTGTGAAAGCGAACATCTTCCCAAATTTTATCATTAAATGAAGAGCCCGAATCAAGACCAGGTTCAGGGATGAACGTCCATCTCTGAATCATCTAATAGAAGTTTGTGACCTCTTTTTGTGTAAATTTAATGCCATCGAAGTCCGACGACAGACCCGAGGTTGTTTGGGATCTAGACCATTTTCGTTGTAGATGTGGTGAAAGTAACTTCTAAATATAACCTTGCAGATTCATTTTCTAAGACTTGTAATTATGAGTTTTAACAAACACTTCAAAGATTTAGGAATGTGAAACATGACACATTTACTTCACTAAGGCAAGTGAGAGATTATTAGGAAATGTGCCCATATTGTAGTAAACATGTAACTGTTTTTTATGTATTTGAACGATGAATGAATAAATAAATTTAATTTCACATTTTACTATTATGTCTTTTTGTGTTTCTGTGTTTCATGTTTTGCATACATAAAAAATTATGACAAACAAATATTAGCTCATTGATTGTCTAAGTTCAAACTGATGATAAGTGGCACTGTAAGAACATTTACATTGCGAGAAAGACAATTTACTTCAATAGATAATCTAAACGAGTTTGTAATTCCATAAAAGAATTAAAGTGAACATTTGATTCAAATACTAAGAAGGATTATTATGTTGTCTACAGTTCTAATAGGAGAGATGACTAATCTTGACTACCGAAGCAGATGACTCCATGGGTAGAGACATAGATATACTCATTGGAAGAATGATACATTGGACTGTACCCAAGATGAATTAATTTTAAATCCGTTTGTAAATTAATTCACTTGTGACATTCATGGTGTGGTTTACCTAAATCATGAGTTAGTCACTGACCATATGTATGTAACTTATGTGCTTTGATATAAGTTGTAAAACCCCTAACCCGTATCCGTCACCGAAATAGGGTTACAAGGTATTACCAATCAAAATATATCATTTAGCAAACATTTCTCATACATTAAGCATTCATATTCATATATCATTCAAACACAATCATATTTTTCCTTATAAGGGCCTACAAGGCCTTAAACGTGCTTTAGAAGTGGTTCGGGACTAAACCAATAATTCAGAACAATTTCAAAAACTTAAAAAATTTTTCATTCAAACAGGGGTCACATACCCAGTGACATGGCCGTGTGCCGTACACGACCACAGATATGGCCATACCATAGGCTATGTAGAAACAGGGCATACATATTGACTTGCATCACATGGTCGACCACATGCCTGTGTGCCAGGCCGTGTGAAAACTGGAGGGTATATTGACTTGGTCACACGGTCGACCACATGCCCGTGTGTCTAGGCCGTGTAATTCACTGACTTGAATTTTTATTAAGCTTCAGGGGACACACGACTGTGTACCATGACTATGCATCGCACACGGCTGAGACACACGCCCGTGTCTCTATCTGTATAGACAAAAATAGGCCATTTACACGACCATTTTGCCACCCTAACTTTGCATACCCTACACAAGCAATAATGGTACCAATTCATTCACAATAAGTAGCCATAGTCAACCTCAATTCACAATATTTTATACCATTTCAATACTCAAATCAAAACCATTTCTTATCCCAAAACCCATACCAAACTAGCATAATTCATTAGCTATGATTTACACATATTAATCAACTTAATTTCAATCAATTCACCATCTCAAATCCATACTATATAGTAACCAATTTGACATATAAAATCATAACACAATAAGACCTTTCTCAAGCATTCATACACCATTATTCAACTAACTATTTAAGCATCTATAATGTTATAACCACAACCATACCAAAACAATGCCATTTCACTACACATTATACACATCAAACCATAGTCATTATCAAGCTATTTCTAATGGCCAAATACACACAACATTTACATCATTTCTAAGCCAAATATCATGGCTCATTTTCATTACTCAAACATGCTAAAATATGACAAATTGACCATAGCCTATACATGCCATAGGCCATATATACAAAATCTCAAAAGGTACCAAATAGATATCTAATAGTGCAATGATGTTCCCAACAATCTACGAATCCGAGCTAGCTTTGATTCACTATAAAATATGGAAAGTAAAAACACAATAAGCTTATAGCTTAGTAAGCTCGTATGTAATAAACTTAGAATAACATATAAGTACCATTCAATAAACTAGGCATAATAAGGCATAATATGCTATGACACATATTAAAATACAAACGTTTTATATGCTTACCACATCGTTACATATGAATTACTCATTGGTACTTCTTTTTTGTCTCATATATGTTTTGTACGTACCTGTGACACTTAGATTGTTCATACTTTATTCCTCATCTCGACTATACCGTTAAACCATTCGAAATACATTTGGATACTCAGGAATCTCGTATACACAGAAACAATGCCATATCCCATATATGGTCTTACATGTAATCTCGTACCGATGCTAATAGCCTAGCTATGGTCTTACACTAAGTCTCATATTGATGTCATATCCCAGATATGGTCTTACACGTAATCTCATCTCGGTAACCCTAATGTCATGACATTTGTATCCTAACTATTCCTAAGGTTCAACCGGGATTTCTCAGTTGTTGTATCTTTGTCGATTGTTGCTCATACTCATATCCAATCAACATTATATTTTGATTCAACAATAGCAATGCATTTAAAACATAATTTAACAACATTTATTAACTTACAAACTTACCTCGGACGTAAAAACGACGAAACTAGTTGATTAATTGAGTACTTTATTCTTACCAAGATCTAAGTTTGGGTCCCTCTTTCATTAATCTATATATAATAAAAATTAACTTATTTAATCACCTATTTATTCAATTTAATCCAAATCACACATTTAGGCATATTTGCACATTAGCCCCTAAACTTTTACACTTTTAACAATTTAGTATTTAATTAATAAAAACACCAATTCATGCAAATCTCAATAGACCTATGCTTAGTCAAATTACTATAGTGCCCCAAGCAGCCCAAATCTTTCATTTATTCACACATTTCACCTCACATTTTACACATTTCACAATTTAATCCCTATTTTACATTCACTCAAAATCACTTTACAAAACATGTAAAACTATCAACTAATATTCATTTTTCATCATCAAACATCAAATAACTTATGTATTCAACAATGGCAACTTTCAAACAATTTTGCAAAATAGTCCATAGGCTAGCTAGCACTAGTTACAACGATCACAAAAACATAGAAATCATCAAAAACCAAACAAAAATCACACACCAATTTAACCATGCTAGTGTTGAACATCCAAATGCTTTAAAACATTTATTTTATTTTGATTTTTTATTGAAAACATGAAGATTATGACACAAATTGTTGTATTTTTATTTACTTAACCTTTGATTCATCATTTACCATTTTAAAATTAATGACATAACATTTATAACATCCATTTCATGTCCATTAATGTCCATCAACTTAAACGATGGTCTAATTTCATCATAAGGACGTCCACATTAATAATTCATAACAATTAAGCACTTAATCAAATAGAATATCAATTTTTCACTCTATGCGATTTAGTTCTTTTACCAAATTTAGCACACAAACGATAAAATTAATTCACGAAATTTTCACACATCCACACTAATATGCTGTAAACACATAAAATAATATTAAAATAATTTTTTAACCTCAGATTTGTGATTTCAAAACTACTATTTTGATTTATCGAAAAACGAGCTGTTACATAAGTGGAGGCTTATGCTCTAAAGATGATCGAGCCCATAGTCGGTATGTTGGGTACATGACTTGTGTATATCATAAATTTACTAGAAATAATGGAATTCATAGCTTGATTAAAGAGTGATCGGTATCCTCTCATTGACATTATGTGGATTGATAAATATAAAACATTGCCACAGGTTGCTTGTTCTCGAACGAGCAATTTATCACAGTCATTTGTTGAAAGTGGTCATATTAATCATTAAGAAGACACAATGGTGACAATGAGATAAAATAGGGTTGTATTGAGTGAATGGATTTAACTCAAAAGAATTAAGGATATCAAATGAGGGTAACACACACATGACGAGGTCATTAGACAAAGCAATTGGTTGAATTGCTTTCGTAAAGAGTACACAATAAAGAGTTTTCAATCATGATACTTCTTCTGGACTAAATCCATGATTAAGTAAATTGCGAATTATCGGATTGATGCTTTTAGACATAATTGCAATTACTCGAGCCTAATTGGATATGTCCAATTGGTCCCTCTACTAGCTCAACAAAAGCTCGATTGGATTGCATTTGAATCAAAAAGAAATTCTACAACTTTAGAAATAATTTAATTGAGTTGATTTGTTCAATGTGGAATTAACTTGGATGGTCGTGAGAATTGTTCAACTAGAGAATTTGATTAAAGAATTTTCTTGAAAAATTAATTTGAAAGATTTCAACGATTTTTGAAAAAATTAATTTTGATCAAGTAAAATTAAATTAATAAAATTAATTAATTAAAATTAATATGATATTTTTGGAAATTAACTTTCAAGTCAAACAATTGGCCTAATGGGTAATTGAACTTGAAAATTGAACTTGAGATAGAAAATTGGGCCTGTGAACCCAACCGAGACCGAGACCCAAAATTGGTCGAACTGGATCGATTGGGTTGTCATTATTTCGAACCAAATCGACAATAGTCGAACCAACTTGGGGTGTTGTGAAGGTGTTGCACCTATGGTGGAACCACCAGACATGATGGTGCCGACAGCGGCGATGGTGGAATTCTAGTGGTTGGCGGATGGTCCTTCGACAGTTGAGTAGTGGAGGAATCATAATCCTACTAGGACTTTACCAGATAATTTGATTTCAGATTAACTATTCCAAAAATAATATTATTTTAATAAATTTAATATAATACTTATCTTGATAATATTTTATTAATTTAATATTTATCTTATAGATAAATATTCTATTAATTTAATAGATTTAATATTAAATTTAATATTAAAGTGATTAAATTTAATCATAGTTGAACTCTCTAAACTCTCCTATGTAAAGAGAGCCTAGGGTCATTATTTTTCACACACTTGAATTCAAGATAAAGTTGTAGAGAGAAAATTCTTTGAAGAAATTATTTTATAAATTTTTTAGAGATATTTTTCATGTTTACAACTTGACCCCAAAATTTAGAGAAATTATGAAATTACCTTACTAATAATTTTGTGAAAATTTTTTTGATTTGAAGCTACTCTACACTCGATAGACGTGAGCTTAAGGATAGTAAAGAAGACTACTCAGTCGAAGCATTCATCCTAGACGAATCGAAAATGTACAATTATGATTAAGTGTTTATTATTTTAGATATCACAACCAAGTTTTAGTTTTGAAAAAAAAAAATTAAATATGTTTTTTCCTTAAACTTAATTTTCACTACATTTTCCAAATCTGATTTGTAATAGCTCGATTTTAGGCTTAGTCGGAACAGTGGTTTTGGGACCATAAATCTGAGGTAGGAGAAATTATTTTCCAATATTATTTTATGTGTTATAGCATGTTTTTATAAGTGCATGAAAATTTTGGTGAATTAGTTTAAGTGATTGTAGGCCCAATTGCGAAAAAGGACTAAATCGCATAAAGGGCAAAAGTTTTGTTTCGCTAGCAAATAGTGCTAAATAGCTAGAGAACCTTAATTGGGGGTCTTTAACGAGCAATTAAACCCATTTTAATCGGGTGGCCGGCCATGAGAAAAGAAATAAAGGAAAAGTCAAAGATTAGGTAAAGTTTTGGTGACTAAATTGATAAAATAATACCTAAATAGCCTAGCTTTCATTTTTCTTCATTTTTTCCTTCTTCTTTACCGAAAATTCAGCCATTGTTTGGGTTTTAAAAGCTCAAACTTTCAGCCACTCATTTCTCTTACAAGTAAGTGATTCCAATGACTTTTCTTGATGATTTTTACATTTTTGGTCCTTTATAGCATGAGCTAACTAATGGGAAGATTATTTTGCAAATGATAGAGAGTTTAAGGTTTTCCCATGAGAGCATTTTGTTGTTTGCTAAAATTTCATAGAAGAAAATAAGTTAAGGTTGTTAAATAAACAATTTTTGTGAAGTGATGTTCATGAAAAACACCTAAAAGGGACTATTATGTAGAAGTTGTAAATAGATAAATATGAGTAATGCATGTGAGAATTTACGGAAATTTTGAGTTGCTACAAGAGTAAAAAGGGTTCGGCCAGGCATAAGGAATGAGGAAATTTGATAAAAATCATTTTACGAACCTAAGGTTAAAATTGGAATTTTGTAAAAGTTTAGGGGCAAAATGGTCATTTTGCCAAAATGTGAATTTTTGAATGTCTAGACTAATACGGTGATTAAATTAGTGAATTTTTATTACTATAGATCAAGAGTTACGAAATCCGGACCTAGACCGGGGGAAGGCCAAGCAAACGAACTAAATCGAGAAGTCGTTCACATTTTTATACCGATGTAAGTTGTATGTAAATAATGAAACTTTTTTGATATTATGCATGAGATCATTGATTTAGTATAAGGTTAATTAAATGTGATTATAAGTAATGCATGATAAGAATTTATGTGATAAAACCCGGTTGAGCCGTAGGAATAGATTGTATATTCATGCCATGATACTAGGGTTATACGAGAGCTAGTGTAAGACCATGTTTGGGACATGGCATCAGCCTCGTTATGTGTCAGTGTAAGACCATGTCTGGGGCATAGCATCGACAGCGGTATGTACAAGCCAGTGTAAGACCATGTTTGGGACATGGCATCAGCGTTGATATGAGTGCTAGTGTAAAACCATGTCTGGGACATGGCATCAGCCTCGACATGTGAGCTAGTGTAATACCATGTCTGGGACATGGCATCGGCTTTGAGATGTGTCAGTGTAAGACCATGTTTGGGACATAGCATCGGCCTCGATATATGAGAGTCAATGTAAAACCATGTCTGAGGCATGGCATCGACTTGACATGTGAGCCAGTGTAAGACCATGTTTGGGACATGGCATCAGCATAGTCCTTATGTTTGAGGCTTATTGAATATCATTTCGTATTCTAAATGGTTAAACGGGAAATTTAATGTTTATGTCAAGAATGAGAATTATTATGATGACATTGTGAATGGTTCAGGTACCTACATGAGATGTATGCTATGTGAGCTCAAAATTATATGATATGATTGGAAAAGAGTAAGTTGTGCTTGTAGCCATTTTTGTATCATGTACAATTCGTGATGTGTTGAGAGTATGTTAAAGTATAGTAAATTGTTGCCATTTATTTACTTGAAACTTACTAAGCTTTATGCTTACTCTCTCTTCTTTCCATTTTATTATAGTGTCGCCTAATTAGCTTGCAGACCAAGGACGCCAGAGACTTTGTTCACACTATTAGCTAAAGCATTCGGTATAGTTAGTTTTTGGTATTTTGAGGAATGGCATGTATAGGGACTTAGTCTTTTATTAAGTGTTATTTTGTTTTAGGCCAAGTGTGTTGGCTTGATTGAGGATATTCCATTTTGTATAGGGCCGTGGATAATGGCTAATATTCATTATTGATATATGCAAATGATGTTTTTATAAGTGTGCAAAATAGTATGGATGCGCAAGTGTACTAGGGTAGTAATATTAATGCTTGGTTTGATTGGTTATGTGAAGATGTGTGGATGCCAAATTATAGTTATTGGTTGAGTTTTGGTGCCTTGTTATGTTTTGGTATGTGTTTGATCTTTTTTCAAGGTGGCAAAAGGCTTAGTAGATAGCCTTATTTTTGTCCACACGGGCGTGAGTCTAGGCCGTGTGTGACACACGGTCCACCCTTTGGGGGTGTGGTTAGGCCATGTGTCTCTTGCACCTTAGATTTGCAAAATTAAATGCCCAGTAGTAACCACACGGGCTAAGACACGGTCGTGTGTCTCCACCGTGCTAGGCCCTGTGACCTTAAATTGTTACTGACGTTAGAAATAGAATACTAAGGTTTTCACACATGGGTTATGACACGGGTGTGTCATGGCCGTGTGAGGGACACGAGCCATGACCACGGGCATGTGTCAAGCGGTGTGAAAACCCCTTTAGGTTCGATGTTAGAAAATAAATTCGCACGGACGAGGGCCACGGACATGTCCCTATATGCCTAGGCCGTGTGAGCCACACAGGTATTCAGCACGACCATGTTCTGAGGCCACACGGGCATGTTCCCCTTCCACACGGGCGTGTGCCTTGTTTTTAGTGGTTTTTCTTGATAGCTTTCTGAGCACTTGGATTAGTTCTGAATTGTTTCCTAAACATGTTTTGGGCCTCGTAGGTTGATATTAAGGACTATAAGTCAAAGTTTTGAAAAGTTTTAAATTAGATTGGAGTTTTTTGAACCGTAAATGAATGTTCGTATGTGTTTTAATAAGGTAACGCCTCATACCTTATCCCAACGTCGAATACGGGTAAGGGGTGTTACACGATTTTCTAATAATAACATGATAGTATGTAAATAGAATTGAAAATTGTATATCTTGATGTATGAAAATATATGTTATTTTGAGGATTACAAGTTCATAGATGTTGAGTCATTGAGTTGGTGATAATGTTGCAAATAGTTGGGTTGTATGTTTATAGCGTATATGTTTTGGTAATTGTAATGTAAATTTGGTATGAAACTATCTTGAAAGTTGAAATAGGTTAATAAGATGCATATAATTTATGGTAAGTGATTTAGATATGCATTTGGCATGTTTATGTTAACATGAATATGATTTAAGCTTGTTAGGTATAAAATGGTCAAGGTTGGATGGATTTGGTATGCATTGTTGGGGGTTGGATGTGGGGATACTTTGAGTATGATATGTATATGTTAGAATTCAGGCTACTTTGGTGCTTAGAGACACCATTTTGCCTATATATGATTTGGGCATGAAATGGAACATTAAAATTGAGGTTTTGACCATTTAGGCAAGAAAGCATTGATGCTCTAGAATAGGTATCAATACTTGACCAATTGAATTGATTTAATAGAAAAACAAAATGTTAATTTGGTATTGGTACTAAGATTTGATATCGATACTTTTTAGAAGGTATCAGTACCTATTAACTAAGTATCGATACCTGTCCCTTAAATTTTGTAATTTTACAAATCAGTTCTACTTTATTCTCAGACTTCAAAATTAGATTTTTGTATGTTTAGTTTAAATTAAGTTTAGAATGTATGTACATTTATGATTGTATGATTTGATTCAATTAAGAATTATATGTTGAACTGTAGAATAATTGAATAAATTTTAATACTTATAGATGATAATGGATATAAATTTAATTGCCTATAAATTGAATATTACATGGTAAGCTAGTACGCACGTATATTGAATATTGGAACTTGTATGAATACAAGCATGTTATATTGTAATAGACAGTGTGAGAATATAAAATTTGATAATGAGACTTAACATGAACTATAATAGTGAATGGTTATGCATAATGGATTATGATAGGGATGGTTGATATGAAATTGGGACAAATTAATCGACTCGATTTGGATTATAGTATACTAACATGTTATACTCTTGAACTAGTTTATGGAATGTATTTAAGTGGACTTAAGTGGTATAAATAATGTACTTAGTAGGATATTTTGTATAGGTATAATTATTGAGTGTTTTCATTAACTTATTCGCGTTGATATTGAATTTTGCTGAATTAGTGATTAATTTAGGTATAAAGACTAAATTGTAAAAGTGGTAAAAGTTCAATTACTATGAATTTTTATTAATTAGAAATGGATTAAGGACCAAAGTGGCAATATTCCCACATTAAGAAATGATAGTGGACGGTAAGGAACAAAAGCATTTTAAATTAAATAAAATAAAGTTTAGTTGTATTAAAAAACTAAAATGAATAAAGTATAGATTATAAAATGATAACAAGTGGATGGAAAGAGAAGATAAACTCTTATCTCTTTTCCATGTCCGAATAGCTTAGAAAGAAAAAGAGAGAGAGGGAGAGAGAGTGTGAGAGAATATGCAAGGGTTTTTGACTTTTGGCTTGCAAATTGGTAAGTTCAATTTAGTCTTTTTCTTATAATTTTTATGTTTTTAAAATTATGGGTGCTTAATCTAGTTGACTCGTGTGTTACTTTTCAAAATTGTTAAAATTTTGGAAAGATGTCATTGATGATTTCTTGAAGTTTTAGGTACTAAATTGATAGATTTTAAGCTTAGAGTTGAAAAAGGACTAAATTGTGAAGTAAATTTATAGTTTTTCAATAGGGATAAAATGCACAAATTTTAAAATTTATGGTAAAAATGTGAAATAAGATGTCCAAATTGGGCTATCGTGAAAATTTTAAGTTTTAGATTGAAAGTCAGGTTAGTCCTAATTTTAGGGACTAAATTGAATAAAATGAAAAATTTTGTGTAAATTTGCAATTGAGTGTGGATTTGATTGTGTATTGATGAATTGTTGTGTTTATGTTAATCTGTAGCTAACGTCAACCCGAATTCCTCAAAAAGGATAGGAAAATATAAAGTTGTCAACGAATAGCTCGGAGTTTACGATTTGTATTTCTATAACCCGAATCACTTCCTTTGCTGCATTTATGGACTAATATGTATGGTAAGATCATAAGGTGAGTTACAAATGATAAATTGAGTGAAATTGATTTGATTTGATTGGTTGTTGGTGATGATGATTAAATTGAATAGATTTGGAAATACTATGTTCTATTATAAATGTGAAATTGAATTCATATTGAGATGAATTATGTTCTTACTGTTATAAATTGATGATTGATTAATGAAATGGTAGCACTAAATTGAAATGGTGATTGACTACGTTTATCGAACTTATAGGGTCAGAAAATTGAAATGAAAATGTGACAACTAGTTAAGGTGGCTTCAAATGCAATATGAAATTATTTATGTTCCTATGATAGAAAATTTAAATATAATTGAGTTAATGAATACGAAGAAATCGTATAATTTGACATATTAATTTACATATGAGCCTTTGATCTTTGATTTATGTCTTTGCATAATTTATAATATGTTATAATTTAGTTATAGAAATATCACAAAGTTGATTACTTAGTGTACAATATTGTTTACTTATGCATGTTAGGTGTTTTGATCTATCAAGTGTCAACTTTCAGCATCTACCAAGAATCCTGAACTCAACAACCTTGGTGAATTTCTTTTGTAAGTTAGGTCATGTACTTAGGGAGGCCTTGAGTTTTTATAATGATACTTTTGAATGATGAAATAATGTTTTGGTGTAAATTATATAAATGATGATTTGATTTTGGTAATGGTTTGAATTACATGCAAGTCAATTGATACTCTTGATATGTGAACTTGAAAAGTGATATGCCATGGATAGGTAGGTTGGAAATTGATAGTGGAATGAATTGGAAATGTGAATGACCTATTCTAGGTATGTTTATTTATGAGTTAAGGCATAAATATCCTGTTAGTTGGAAGAATTGAAGGCTACTATAGTTTTGAATTATTGTATGTTGGTAATTGAATTATGTTTGAAATGTATTAGAATGAGGTTTGATCATGTTATAGTTAATGTTATTAGTTGTTAATTAATGGATTGTAGTTGTGTTTGCGTTGTCATGTTATATGCTTGGATATAGGAGTTAAATAGTAGGTTTGAGGTGCCTTAAGACATCATTTGTGAATGCTTTAAGTCTGGGCATGGAATGGAAACTTTTAAAGTAAGTTTTGACCATTTCTGCGTATAAGTATCGGTACCATGGCATATGTATTGCGATACTTGACCATCTGAACAGTTTTCTCAAACTAACAGAATATTAATTTGGTATTGGTACCTTTAACCAAGTATCGGTACCTGTTCAAAAATTTTAAAATTTTGTGATTCAATCCTATTCCATGCTCAGGTTTCAAAATTTAGGCCTATTATATGTTCGGTTAAGGCTAATTCAATTTTATGTATGTTTATAATTGTGTGTTATTTAATTATGAAATGTATGAAAAATGTTGCCTGAAAACAAATGTGACATACCATTGCTTGGACCCAATGATCGGATTGGGTATTAGGGTGTTACAGTAGGGCTTTCATTTGAATACTGGATATGAAGGAAACTTTCATCCAGGAACTGTTTGCATGTTTTTTTATTCATGTTATTTCATTAAACTTTGGTTGATTTTATATTTAAAGAAGTCATTTTATTATTTTAGCGAAAGAAACGGGAGGTCTAGTGCTAAAGGGAAAAAACCCATTAAGTAGGAAAAACTCTAAGTGAAGTTTTCTGGTGAGTTCCTTTGTACCTTAAGTTTGTTATCTACATTATTTCGTTTAAACCTACCTATTGTATGTCCAGGTAAGTGGCTTTAACCCTTGGTCCCAATACTTGCATCAAAAGGGGACGTGTTTAAGGAGTCGATGCATGGAGGTTACAGTTAGTAAATCAGGAACATAAGTCATGCATGTGCATAGGTATAAACACTTCTTTGTTGGTGCACAAGCTCTGTATCCAAAATGGTGTAAGGAGGAATTGGAGGGTTGTTACGTATGATGATGAAAAGAAGATACAAGATATTATGTTTTGCCTTCGGTATGGCACTCTAGTGCAAACCGTGACTGGGAAATACCTGGCCTTGTGGGGGAAAACTCATGTGTTCGAATACAAGTAGGAATGATGGATGTATGGAGGTTATGGCTAGTTTAATAGCTCTAATGAACAGTATGAAGATACATGAATAATGGTTCTTCGAAATTAGGATCAAAAGCTAACATAAAGAAAGGAATATATGGAAGAAGGTCGTACATTCTGTTAAATAAAATGTGAACGTTGCATGAAGTGTAAACAACACAATAAACAGTCATAAAGGGGTAGTTCGCAAAGGTGGTGTACACGCAGAGCAGTTTTGCCTTGTGTCCATCATACGCGAGTTTCTAATAGTGGATAGTAGCCACCGTTGGGTTGTGTTTGTTTGTGGAAGTATCTGCCAGTGGATACTCGAAAACAAGAAGAATGGTATTCGCCAGAGTGGTGTACCGTTTGTTAGTCTAAGTCTTAGTCTAATAGTGTCTGTTGAACCCTATTATGAGATTATATTTTCTTAGAACTCACCAACTTGTCAAAAAAATTATTTAGGTACCAGTTATAACCAAAAAATACTTAAATATCAAAATGAAAAAAAATTAATTTAAATATCAATCTAGTTAAACTTTATCAAAAATACAAATTTTATCAATCTTTGTTGACTTAAAAAAAATTTTAAGATATCAAAGTTGCAAAATTCCTTTTTTTGGACGAAAACGCGTGTTAAGTTAGAAGCAAGAAGCAGGACTTGATCCAACACCAGCGGCGTCAGATCGACGCGTGGCTTTGGCTGCGCATTTCTATTTTGACTTCGGGGACGGAAGAGTGAAGAAAGACGACGCCAGACGATGAAACTAAAGTTGGGTAATTGGCTTCGCTTTAACGGCATAATTCGCACGGGAGGGGAAGCTCCCTGCCGGACGCAATATTATTAACTTTTTCTTTTCTTAAGATTAACTATCTCAATACCTTGTGGGAAGCTTGAAATTGCGAGCTGACACTATAGGCTACAACGCCTGTTGTTGTTGAGATATGCGATGGTCCCTCGAGACCAGTAAAATAATACGATGACATTTTTTGACCAAATCGTCCATAAAAAACAAATAATTGGTCCAGCTATCTGTATTTTGTCACCTACCAATTATGTAACCACGCTCCCTTTAACCCCGCCCATCTCTTTTTAAGTTGATTTATTTGTGGCATTTTTTAAAGGTTTAATTTACTATTTAGATTTTGAAGTATATTTATTTTTTCATTTTTATTTTTTTTCAGTTCTTCTAATTTTGGTTATTTTGTAACGGTAGTTAAAAAAAATTCATTAAATTATTTTGATCAATGAAAAAGTGTCATATGGCTTATTTTTGGCTAATAAAAAAATGTCATATAACAATTAGATTTATTTAAAATAAAAATATTAAATTTAAGTTATAAAATAAAAATTATAATATTAAGTATTTAAATATTAAAAACTGTTGATTTTAACTGATCGTTGATGGACTGTTGATCGACATTGATTGATTGTTAACTTATCATATGACTCTATTAGAATATTTCATGTGTCTTTTTTAATATTATATATTATATTAATTAAAATGTAAAAAATCATATATAATATATAAAAAATTAAAAAATTTAAATTTTTTATAAAATTCTAAAATATATAATTATAAAGGTTAAAAATTAAAATAAAATATAAAAATTAAAAAAGTATATAATTTTCAAGCAATTGCAAAAAAAAATGAAATTTAAATACCTTTTTAGAATTTCATAAAAAATATTTTATAAAATATTTTGTTTATTTTTTTATAATTTTTACAATTTTTTACATTTTTATAATAATATTATCAATTTTAACTAATTTCTTTTCAATTATCGTAATTTTTTTAAATTTTATTTTTAAATTTTTTATAATTTATATTTATTTCTAAATTTTTATATATTTATTTCTGTTTTTCATATTTTTAATGTGTATATACATTTAATAAAATATTTATTTTTTACATAAAGTTGCCATGTGGCACTTTGTAATTGGCTATCAATTTTTTTAACGTTTGTCAAAAATATAAAAGAGAAATACTTTAAGTACCAATTGGGAAGTGATTGATACTTTAGGTATTAAACTGTGACAAAAAAAGGTTTACGTGTCAAAATGAGAAAATGGGTATACTTGAGGGGTCAAATAATAAATTAAGCCTTTTTTTAAGCCAATTTGTTAGACGTGTCACCAAAGTTGTTAAATTAATGATAATTATTTGGGTAAACTATACCATTAGTCACTAAACTATGGGTAAGTTTTCGTTTTGGTCACTTAACTAAAAAAAATTACAATTTAGTCACTTGACTATTTGAAAGTTTTCATTTAAATCACTAAGCTGCTATAATTTTTTTAAGAAAAAAGTTCTGCCAGCGAGCTCCAAGCGATTATTCAACGATCGGTACGATGAATTAGTACCCATTAACGAGTAAAAGAACATACTTTAGGTCTAAGTTGATCTAAAGGTCAGTATTGGAGATGAAAAAAAGTTTGAATTTTGGATTACAAATTTGTGACATCCAAAGTTATTTCATGAAAAAAAAAACTAACTATAGAAGAGAAGGAGAAGGAGAGAGAGTTTTCGATTAGTGCATACAATGCAAACAAATAAAGCCATATAGTAAGATTTTAATAGCCCTATGACTTAAATGAAATTTTTTTAATAGTTCAGTGACCAAATTGAAATTTTTTAGTTAAATGACTAAAACCAAAACTTACCCATAATTTAGTGGCTAATGATGTAGTTTACCCTAATTATTTACGTGAATTTCAAGTTTATTGTTAGGGTAAACCACACCCAAGGTCACTCTTATATAGGGTTTGTCTTATTTTAGACACTCTAAATAAGTTTTTTTTCTCAATTTAATCACTCTAAATAAAATAATTATTCGAATTAGTCACTACTGTTAAAAATTTCGTTAATCTATTAATGAATTGTTAACGTGACACATTAACCAATTGAAAGATAACCTATAACATTTTTTAACTCTTGACTAAAGTTAGGATCTCTATCTCTATAGTTAATTCAAATTTTTTCTTCCATTCCCTTCTCTCTGTTGTGATCTTGCCACTCCACCAACCTCTCCTCTATTATGCACGGTATGTGTAGACCTTCACCCTTGATACTAAAAAGCGAATATGACTCTGGTACAAGAGATACGGGAACTAATTAACCAGCTAATTTAGGTTTGGGGGACCCACCAATATGGACCTACCGTAATAGCCACAATTACAAAGCCCAAGTAAACGATTAGAAAGAGCAAGATGAAATTTAGTATGGGAAACATAAAGGGTTATCTGGTATGATACAAGGGAAGCTAGCAATATTGAGAAGGAAGCATTACAAAGGGAGGCTACACCATGTAATGAGAATGTTCTTTTATTGGAAAACTTGTATAAATGTTTGAATGACCATGAGTAAACATCAGCTAAATTCATGTAAGATCTCCCAAAGAAGGAAAGTGTTTGTAGAATCAATGAAAAGAATGAACGACGTGGTAGGAGAAGAGCTGTTAAAAAAAATTGCTGCCCAAAAGATGAACGTGTTGTAAATTCAAATGTCCAAACTTGTTGGGAAACGTCCATTGTGGGGTGACTGGGTATGGGTGCAGTATTGCTATCGGTTGTATGCCAAAATGGTGATAGAAGCATTTTCGGGGATGAGTAAAGGTCTGTTCTTCAATGTTTAAAAAAAGTGCTTCTGGCTTTAAAAACACTTTTAGAAGAAAAGTAGTGCAAAACAAGTTGCTTTTGGCTGAAATTTTTAGTTTTTCAGAAGTGCTTTTGAGAAGCACTTCTGAGAAAGAGAAGCTAAAATTTTTAGCTTTTCTTCTTCCAAAAGCACTTTTAATGCTTAATTACTTTTTCACCCCTCTAATAACATAGTACTTTTCTTTTTTTTTCTTGATGCTTAATTACAAATGTGTTAAAATTATTAATTAAAAATAAAAAATATTTTTTAAAATACTAATTACAAATATTTAATGGTTATATTTAAATATTTAAAATATAGTTTATATATTCTAATTAAATTTTATAATTAATTAATATTTATTGTTTAAAAATATTTAAAATTTATATTTCATATATTAAAATATTAACAACAAGTTATAATATTTTTTTATATTTTTACTAAAATATAATAATATTAAGTAATTTAAATATTTTTTAAATGCATATTTGTTACTTGATAATAAAATGTCTAAATGGACATTTTATTTCTCAAAAGCACTTTTTGACAACAATGCTAAACACTCAAATTTTAAACCAAACTTTTTAAAAGCACTTCTCAAAAGCACTTTTCTACAATACTTTTCAAAAGCATTGCCAAACTGGCCCTAAGTTTTGGAGAGCATTTAAGGCCGGATATTTGCATGTATAACATTGAATGGTGTTGGTGAAGTGGCAAGATAACGGCAGAGAAGAGAAAAGGAAAAAAAACGATTTTGGAATAATTACAAAGAGATCCCTAAGCGTTAGTTAAAAGTAAAAAAAAGGTCACGTTTCATCATTCAATTGACTAATGTATCACATCAGTAATTTGTAAGTGGATTAGCGGAATTTTTAACATCTGTGACTAGTTTAAATAATTATTTTATTTAGAGTGACTAAATTAAAAAAATAATTTAGAGTGATCAAAATAAAATAAACCCTAAAATAATTTTAGGTTTAGTGTGATTATCTTCATAAATTGAAATTGGGTTTAAACTCATCTCAAATGTAAGAAGATCTACTTGTTTCGTCCAAAAGAAAAAAAAATTGTTGCATGTGTTGCATCTTGCATGCCTGCAAAAGAAAAGAAAAAAAAATAATAGCAGCTTTGGTTTTTAAAATAAGTATATTTTATAAAAAAATTGTATTATAGGAATTTGAATTTGATAAATAAGTTTAAAAAACAAAAACAATCATATTAATTATGATTTCAAGAAGTCACAGTTATTTGTGTATAAATCTATATAGTTACAATATTAGTGGAAGTGTGCATGGGCTAGGTTGGGTCGGGTCGGGTTCAACTAAAAATTTAGGCCCTTTTTGTTAGGCCCGGGCTCGGCTCGAAAAAATGGGCTCGACCCGGATAAAAATGTTAAAATTTGGGCCCGACTTGTCCCGCCCATATTAATTTTTATATTATTTTTATATAATTTTAAAATATATATAATACATAAAAAATACTAAAAACATCAAAATAAATATTTCCCAACAAATTGAAAATAAATTTTAAAAAATATATATACTTAAATGACACTAAGATAGATGCAACTTAACAAGAAAATGCCTCTAAAGTAATAACAAAATTAACAAATGTCTTTAAAATAATAACAAAATTAACAATAAAATAAGTTTTATATAATATCCAAACAATAACAACAAAATGGTAGCAACATAATAGTAAAATGGTAGCAAAATAGAGAAAAATAAGAAATAATATTAAAAAACAAAAAAACAGATTTTTTTGTCCTTTAGTGAATTCGGGTCAGGTCTGGGCAAAAAATGCCTTGCTCAAGGCTCAGCCTGTTTCTTAAATGGGCATTATTTTTTTGTCCAAGCCCATTTTTTGGCCCATATTTTTGTCTAAACCCTCCCACAGTTTGGACGGGCTTTCGGGTCGGGCCATAAACAGGTATAAATATTTGTAATTTTTGAAAATTTATCTAAAGTCAAATATATATATATATATATATAATTACATAAAATTAAAGTTTATATATTGTAAATTGAATCAAGATTTATATATAATTTTAAAATTTATCTTATTTTTAAAGTAAATATTTTTTTTTAAAATTCATACCTATATGAATTTGAATTTGAAAAATAAATTTTTTAAATAATTACAATTTTAGCAAGTCACAATTATTTGTGTATAAATCTATATACTAACAATATAATAAATATAAAAATAAATTATAAATTTATGTACATTTATCTATATCTTTGCCGTCTATGAAAGTATTTACAAATATAATTACAGGAACAATTACATAATCCATTTTTAATTATATAAAATTAAAATTAATTTAATATAAAACACAATAAATTTAAATCCAAAATAATAAAGAGAAAATCACATCACTTAATTTTTTACTAATAATACTAAAGCTGAATAATTACCCATTTGTGCATTAAAAAATTAATCGTACACATGATTTATTTTTAAGAAAATGAGAACAATAATACTCAATTTGTTGCGATGTAAAATTTGCTTGGGTGCTAATTGAGACGATTTATTGAAAATTCGAATTTCGATTTTAAAGAAACAAAAGGGAGTCGCCACCGATCATTTTTCCTAGGTGTGATCGGACACCTAATAAATCATCTTTTTTAAAAGAAAATTTATTTTTGAATAAAAATGAAGGCCGAGTTTAGGTCTACGTCAAAATCTAGAGAAAAATAAGGTTCGGGAGTCGGTTACGCACGAGGAAGGTATTAGCACCCTCGCGACGCCCAAAATTGGTATCTCATTAAGCGCGCGTTGTCTTAATTTTCAAAAATACGATTTCAATTTAATATTTAATCGTGATCCGACAGAAACATGAGAATTTTTAAATTTTTTGGTTTTTTAGAAGGACGTCCCATTTTTAACACGAGACAATGATATTCACCCAACATAGCGATGAAATCAATGACTTAATGTTAAATTGATACGTTACCTTATTTATTGAAATCAATTAAATGTGAATAAAAATATTTCTAAAATAATAAAAAACTAATAATATTATTGTAATAAGAATTTATAAATAAATAAATAATGCAAATAATGATACAATTAATGAAAAATACTAGAATATAATATTAGAATATTAGAATACTAATGACAACAATATTTACAATAAAAAGAAAATAAATAAAATAATGTACTAATAATATAATAAGAAAAATAATATATTTAACAATAATAGAAAATAACAATATGTACATAAAAATATATACATGTATAAAGTAGAAAATAATAACAAGTGTAATAATAATATATATATAATATGAGTAATATTTAAAATTAAATAAAATAGAAAAAATAATATAAAACTTAAACTAAGTTCGAAAATAAACAAAAAAAGACTAAAATTGAATTAAAAACAAAGTTTTGAGGCAAATCTGAAATAAAAATGAAAAGAAAATGGCCTTATTGCAATGCGCGAAAACAGGGGAGGACCAAAAAGGAAATTTTCCCTTCCCTTCAAAACGCAGCGCTTGGTACGGGACTAAAATGAAAACAAAATAAAATCTAGGGGGCAGATTTAAAAAGCACAATAAAATCATAAAAAGCAGAAGGACCGAAATATCAAATACCCCCACTCGCCTAAACACATAGCTTAAATAGGGACCAAATTGAAATCCAGAATGAATTTGGGGCCAAATTAAAAGAAAAACAGAACCTGATTGCAAAGCCCTAAAAAGGCGGAAGGACTGCGCGCGCAATTAGCCCTTTTATTGAAAACACGCGGACCCTGAGCGGGTTAGGGTCAGATCGACCCGATCTAGGGCAAAACGACGTCGTTTTGGGGCTTATGGTCGCCGACCAAAATGGCGTTGTTTTACCAGGCTATAAAAGCCTTTTTTCTTTTAAAAAATTTTATTTGCAGCGTGAAAAGAAAAAAAAAGGGGGAGGGGATTCTCTCTGGACCAGGTCCAAAATCCGGCCAGGAGGGCCACTGTCGTTGCCGCGCCTCTGTCACCCGAAAATCTAAAAAGGTTAGATTTTTTCCTTTTTTTGTTTATACTTTATATTTTACATATACATAAATATAGAAGGAACAGATTCGTAAATAAGAAAAAAAATAAAAAAATTTTACCTTAGGCTTCAGATTTTGATTTTTTGGTATTTTGGTTGTCTGATTTGGGGATATTTTCTTGCTATTGTATTATTGGAAACATTGTTTTGCTTGTGTTTTTAAAGTCTAGTATTTGTGTTCATGAAAAAAATTGTCGAATCCTCTACACTGTTTTTTCAATTGGCTTTTATAGCCATTTTATAAGCTTTTTCTCTCTATTTTTTTTGCTGTCTTTTCTTTCTTTATCTTGCAGGTGCAAGTGGCGCAAGTGGAGGAGCAGGTGGCGCAAGTGGCGGTGGTGTCAGAGGGCAGAAGCTAGGGGCAGTAACTTAGGGGGTTAGGGTTTCGGGATTGGGTTTTTGGGCTGGTCTTAGGTCTGTTTAGGTTTAGCAAGTTGGCTTCATTCGGGTCTCGGGTATTGGGCTGTAAATGGGTTTTGATTGTGGGTTTATGGGTTAAGCTTAATGGGCTTAAATGTTGGTATAGTGTGTTGGTTTAGTTGGGCCCGGGCAAAATTGGGTATGTATAGCTGCCCCTCTTTCCTCATTGTCGTGTAACGAGAACAGAGCCGTTGTCGTGTAACGAGAATATAGCAAAGACTTTGAAAGACCAATTTTGCCCGGTCTCACTGAGTTTTGACTTCTTTGGTGTTTCTCTTCTTCAGGTGGCCTTGTTCTAGTCCATTGCATCTTGTAGCTTTGATCCACTCCACCGCGACTTCAAGGAGATAAAACTTGTAGCTTCAATTTGCTCCGTTTCTACATGCTCCAATGTAATTTCAGGAATATGAGATTTATGATCTTTGATCTGTTCTACTGCAACTTCAGAGAGATAAGGTTTGCTGTGATCTGCTTTACTGCTCTACTGCAACTTCAGAGAGATAAGGTCTGATGTGATATGCTCTACTGTGACTTCAAAGGGATAAGATCTGATGTCTTCGACCAGCTTCCTATTGCTTAGGGAGATAAGAATTCAGGGAGAAGACTTAAAAGCACTAAATTTTGTTCGATTGTCCAATCTTTATTCTTTATTGAAAAACAAAAATCGAAAATAGCTCGACATGCTAACTAAAGTTCAACTTATCTCTCGATTTATGAATTAATTTTTGAAAAAGCAAAAATTGAAAATACCTCAGCGTGTGACCTAAGGTTTAACTCACCTATCGCAATATGAGTTGATGATTTTTTTTGAAGAACTAAAATTGAAAATACCTCAGCGTTTAACCCGAGGTTCAACTCACCTCTCGCAATTTGAGTTGATTTTTTGAAAACAAAAATTGAAAATACCTCAGCGTGTGACCCGAGGCTCAACTCACCTTTCACAATATGAGTTGATTTTTTTGAAAACAGAAATTGAAAATACCTCAGCGTGTAACCCGAGGCTCAACTCACCTCTCGCAATATGAGTTGATTTTTGAAAAATAGAAATTGAAATACCTCAGCGTGTGACCCGAGGCTCAACTCACCTCTCGCAATATGAGTTGATTTTTGAAAAACAGAAATTGAAAATACCTCAGCGTGTGACCCGAGGCTGAACTCACTTCTCGTAATATGAGTTGATTTTTGAAAAACAGAAATTAAAAATACCTCAGCGTGTGACCTGAGGCTCAACTCACTTCTCGCAATATGAGTTGATTTTTGAAAAACAAAAATTGAAAATACCTCAGCGTGTGACTCGAGGCTCAACTCACCTTTTGCAATATAAGTTGATTTTTTTGGAATAACTGAAATAAAAAATATCAAAATATCAAAACATATCATCTGGTAGAATTCGGGTGTCTTTTCCCTTGATTCAGTACAGCTATCATCATATCCTCTTGCTCTACTGGAGTACCTGTATGTCATGCATGATGTTATCATGATATGCACATGTTTTTCTTAAATACCTTTATGCCTACATGATTATGCTATGCGCTTTGGGCTTTTTTGTCATATATCCCTTTTCATTAGGATTTTTGTGATGATCTGTATTCATTGCTTCGATTTTTTACTTTCTTTTTAGGTTTTGTACCCGTCCTCAAGCTTTACGAGTGATCTGCGTTTCTTGGATATCACTCTTTTGCCCTCTGTTGAACTTTGTCCTTGCTTTGAGGCTTTTGTACTTATCAAACTCTCATCCGGGTAATGCTCAACACTTCTTTTGTTTAAAGTATGTCATTTCACTATTTATTATTTAAATAAACCATACAATGAGATGCATAAAAATGGTCAGGTTGGTACAAAAGGGATACCTTACATTTATTTATTTCAAAAGTAACAAATAAAGAAAGTTGACCAAGAATAGTTAAAAGCGTCATAAAGAGAAAGGGGATCATATTCAGTGGCTACAAATGCTCTAGATGTTCAATGCATGAACTCTTCCACGTTTCTTAATCAAGAATCTTTTCGAGCATGGCTTCTTGCGTAGAAGATTTCAAGCTTCTGAAAATGCTTCAAATACTGTAGTCTCGTCGTTTGACTCCCTGTTCAAATTGTCTAAACCCTCAAATTCAAATCTGCTTCATTAGGACTTCCTTTCGGGTTTTCATCCTAATCCTTTTTGTTTATCAAGACGCCCTTTCTGGGTTTTCATCTTGATCTTTCTTTTTTCTTTTTTTTTAGGCATAATATTTCTTCACAGCATCTGAGTTCACTGGATTAGATAACTCGTTCCCATCCATCTTAGTGAGAATTAAAGCTCCTCCCGAGAAGGCCTTCTTTACGACGTATAGTCCTTCCCAATTTGGTGCCCATTTTCCTCGAAAGTCTTTTTGTATTAGGAGAATCTTTCTCAGTACGAGTTTTCCCTCGCGAAATTCTCTTGGTTGTACCTTCTTGTCATGGGCTATGATCATTCTCTTTTGGTACATCTATCCATGACAAATTGCCTTCAAGCATTTTTTTTCGATAAGATTTAGCTGGTCATATCGAGCTCAAACCCATTTTAATTCCTCTAGTTTCGACTCCATTAATACTCATAGAGAGGAGATCTCAACTTCGATGGGTAGCACAGCTTCCATTCCATAGACCAGAGAGAAAGGAGTTGCCTCCGTAGATGTCCGTACAGATGTGCGATATGCATACAAAGCGAATGGTAGCTTCTCGTGCCAGTCTTTATATGTCTCGGTCATTTTCCCAATAATCTTCTTAATATTTTTGTTGGCCGCTTCCACTGCTCCATTCGTTTTCAGGCGATAGGGTGAGGAATTATGATGCTTTATTTGAAATTGCTCACACACTTCCTTCATCATCTTGTTGTTCAAATTCAAGGCGTTATCTGAAATGATTCTCTCAGGCAAACCATATCGACATATGATTTCCTTTTTTAAGAACCTGCAAACTGCAGTCTTAGTCACATTAGCAAATGAACCGGCTTCTATCCATTTCGTGAAGTAATCTATAACCACAAAAATGAATCGGTGTCCATTAGAAGCTTTTGGGGAAATTGGCCCTATAACATCCATGCCCCACATAAAAAAAAGGCCACGGAGAAGTCATGACATGAAGGGGCGAAGGGGCTATATGAATTTTATCGCCGTAAATTTGACATTTGTGGCACTTTCGTGCATAATTGATACAGTCGCTTTCTATCGTCAGCTAGTAATAACCGAATCTCATAATCTGCCTAGCCATAGTGAAACCATTAGCATGCGTCCCACAAATTCCTTCATGGATATCTTCAAGTATTTTTCTAACTTCAACAGCATCCACGCATCTCAGAAGCACTTGATCTTTTCCTCTTTTGTACAGGATGTCCCCATCAAGAACAAATCCCACTGCCATTCTTCTGATTGTTCTTTTGTCGTTCTCATTTGCTTATTCGGGATACCTTTGATTCTTGACATATTCTAAGATATCATAGAACCATGGCCGTCCATCTGTCTCTTTTTCAATGCTAAAACAATGTGCAGGACCTCGTATATGCTCATTTGGAGAGGCATTATTTCTGTTTCTCTGTTCGCTTTGAACATTGAAGCCAAAGTGGCTAGGGCATCAGCCAATTGGTTTTCTTCTCGTGGGAAAATTAAAAGTTACTTCTTTGAATTCTTTAATCAATTTCGCCACTAGATCACTATATTTAACTAATTTTGAATCTCTCACTTCCCAATCTCCACGGATTTGGTAAATCACCAACGCTGATTCCCCGTACACCACTAAAATTTTGACGTTTCGTTCAATAGCTGCACGGAGTCCCATGATACAAGCCTCACATTCTGCTATGTTATTGGTACAGTAGAAATTCAGCCTAGCAGTGAACGGATAATGGTTCCCTTCTGGTGATACTAAGACTGCTCCAATCCCATGCCCCAATGCATTCGATGCACCATCAAAGCTCATCTTCCATGACTTCTCTTTTGATGACTCACATTTTTTTCTGTAATGCACATCAAATTTTCATCTGGAAAATCAAATCTCAATGGCTCATATTCCTCCGTTGTTCGAGTTGCTAAGAAGTCAGTTATTGTGCTCCCTTTTATCGACTTTTGGCTCACATAGACGATGTCATATTCCGATAATAAGATCTGCCATCGTGCCATTCTTCCTGAGAGTACAGGTGATTCCATCATGTACTTTATTGGGTCCAGCTTTGAAATTAACCATGTCGTATGATACAGCATATATTGCTTGAGCCTCCGAACTACCCAAACGAAAGCGCAACAGAATTTTTCAATTGACGAATACTTTGCCACATACTCTGTGAACTTTTTGCTGAGATAGTAAATTGCCTTTTCTTTTCCCTGACTTATCATGTTGCCCCAGTACGCAACCCATTGAATTTTCGAACACAGTCAGATACAATATTAACGGTCTTCCTAGAGTTGGCGGTACTAGCACTGGGGGACTAGTCAAATACGGTTTTATTTTGTCAAAAGCCACTTGGCATTCCTCATTCCACTTTCCCAGATTACGTTTTTGAAGGAGTCGAAAAATTGGGTCACACTAGTTGGTAAGTTGAGCAATGAATCGGGTGATGTAGTTCAACCTTCCTAAAAATCCTTTAACTTCTTTTTACGTGCGCAGATGTGGTAGTTCTTGTATGGCTTTTATCTTATCTAGATCAACCTCAAAGCCTCTCTCGCTGACGATAAAGCCTAGTAACTTTCCCGAGGTAGCCCCAAACGTACACTTGGCTGGATTAAGCTTCAGTTGGAACTTTCTTAGTCTTTTAAACAACTTCCTAAGGTTACCAACATGCTCTCTTTCCACCTGGGATTTGGCGATCATATCATCGACGTAGACTTCTATTTCTTTGTGCATCATATCATGAAACAACATCACCATGGCCCTCTGATATGTTACCCCAGCGCTCTTTAATCCGAACGGCATCACCTTATAACAGAAAGTTCCCCACATCGTTACGAAGGTGGTTTTCTCCATATTCGTAGGAGCTATCTTTATCTGATTGTAACCTGAGAATCCATCCATAAAAGAAAACAATCAATGTTTTGCTGTGTTATCCACCAGCGTATCGATGTGTGGCAAGGGAAAATTATCTTTAGGACTTGCTCGATTCAGATCGCGATAATCCACACACATTCATACCTTGCCGTCTTTATTCGGTACTGGGACTATGTTAGCTACCCATTCTAGGTATTTAGAGACTTGTAGGAAGTCAGCCTCAAATTGTTTCTTGACTTCTTCTTTTATCTTTAACAGCATTTCAAGTCTCATTCGTCTTATCTTCTGTTGAAAAGGTTTGCATTCTGGTTTCAGTGGGAGTCTATAGACCACTACATCCTCGTCCAAACCTGGCATGTCCTGATACGACCATGCAAATACATCTTTGTACTCATGAAGCAAGGCGATCAAATCATGTTTGGTGTTTTCCGAAGTGGAGTTCCCAATCTTCACTTCTTGCCTCTTTTCTTCATTTCTCAAGTTTACTGTCTCAACAGATTCTTGATGGGGTAGAATCTGTTTATCTTCTTGTTCTACCATTCTTAGTAAGTCAGGAGACGAGACATAATCTTCAGTATTTTTCTCAGTTTCGAATTCTCCTAAACAAATAGTTTTCTCGAAATCGATTTCAAGACTTGTAACGGGGTTGTTCATGTCGTTGATATCTGAGCACCTAAAAGTTGAATGGAAAAGAAAACTATAGAGGAGCATCAAAGTATTAGAACCAACAAGTATAATGTTATGGCATGATATGAGATACATGTAAGGATAGGCTGTGAGAAGAGGGAAAAATTATGAAGTTAATGAGAATGAAAAGACCATGACAAAATGCATCTCCATTAATGTTCATTTAAATGATAAAGAGCAAACATAAGCTCTTACAAAAGAATCCCACTATTACTTAGGGGCACACAAAAAAATGAGAGTTAACATTGAGCATTACTCTGGAGAAGACTTAAAAATTGCAAGAAGATCTACAACAGTCCAATTGTTCAAAACGAATCTAGGAGGACAAGGGCATATTATGGAAAAATCTTTAATCGCATCATCTCCTTTGTCCATAACATTTATACTGACATTCTGAAGACCCTTTTCAATTAATAACAGTGTGCTTCGTGAATTGTCTTGCCCTGGGTACATCATTCCTGCAGATGTAAATGTTTTTGACAAAGGAGGATATGCTATGGGCTCCCATTCTAATTCTCGACCTGAGGCTCTTGCAATCCTCCTTTCTTGATCTTTCTGCAACTATTTTCTTCTTTGTCGTATATCCGGCCTAAATCCTAAACCGTATCTAGCCTTGTGGTGTACTAGTTTTAGTGCTCTGACTATCCTTTGCTGATATCTTCCCAAACCTTTCTTCGCTTGGGCTCCCTTTCCCACAGTCAGCTTAATTCCCGTCTTGGTATTTCTTGACAGCTTGGGTGTGGGAATCGTATTTCCTTCAGCAACAAATGTAGCATTGATAAATTTGAAGAAACGGAAGGAACATTCTACTGCATCCTTGCTTACTTCAATGTATGGTGCATCAGTAGAGATAGATGCGACAATGTTTTCCTCACCTGCGACAGTGATCAAGCGGCTATCTATGATAAACTTTACTTTTTGATGGAGAGATGAAGGAACTGCCCTATCAGAATGGATCCAGGGCCTCCCTAAAAGGCAATTATACGAAAGCATAATATCCATGACCTGGAAGTCGATATCATATGTACATGGGTCTATTTTTAAAAGAATTTCGATCTTCCCCATGACCTCTTGTCGTATCCCATCAAATGCCCTTACTGTAGAGTGGCAAGGCCTCAGATAAGACATATCAATTGGCATCCTAGAAAGCGTGGCCAAAGGTATGACATTGAGTGTAGACCCATTGTCAATGAGCACATTCGGTATTATATAACCCTTGCAACTGGTTGTGATGTGTAATGCTTTTACAGAGCCTCTACCATTTGGCGGTATTTCGTTATCACTGAAAGAGATGAAATTATCCGCGTTCAGGTTATTCACCCACCTATCAAGCTTTTCAACAGATACGTTACTTGCCACATAAGCTTGATTTAAGACTTTCAGCAAAGCATTCCGATATGGTTCTGAATTCAACAGTAGGGATAATACCGAGATTAGTGCCGATTGTTTGTTTAATTATTCTACAACGTTATATTCACTGTGCTTAATGAACTTCAAGAATTCATGTGCTTCCTCCTCATTCACAGGCTTTTTAACTCCTTGTTCGGACGGAGTTTCAAACTCGACCTCGGCCTCATGCATCGGTGCCTTTCCTTTCTGGTTAGAGTCACCAGTCTTCTTCATTGGTTCAACCACCTTAGGAGAATAACATCCCACTGTGGGTAAAATGTCCTACTTCGCTAACACTTCTAGTCATGGCTTTGGAATTTTCACCTTCGGGTACGATAATATTGACATCATATTTCTATGGTACTACCTTGTTGTCTTTGTAAGGGAAATGAGATGGTACTTTAATTATCATCTTTGGTTTCACTCGTTCCTTTTTTGCCTCGTAATAAATCACCAAGGGTCGATCAGTGCTATAAGGGAAACCTAATGATTGATTATCAGAAGCGCATACTTCTCATTCATGGTCTCTTCCACTCTGTTAAAGATTTCGACCTCCTTATTATCCATTATGTCTTGAAGGAATTTTTTGAATCCCTCACAAGACTGGATGTCATGCCCTTCGATACCATGGAAATCACAAAAACATTGACTTTATGTATTTCCTTCTTTGAAAATTCTGTTGGGATGACAGAACGGGCCTCTTTCAACCATTACCTCCCAAACCTTCCGCAAAGGTGTCTTTATTTCAGAAACACAACTTTTGGCTCGCCACCTGTCTTCCTTTGTCACTGCGCTCACGTTCTCTTTAGTATGGTTAGGGAGCGGATTTCTAGCCATATTACTAGCACCATCAAATCGTAAAATGCCTGCATCAATAAGACCTTGAACCATCCTTTTAAAGGCAAGATAATTTTCTGTAGAATGCCCCTGGTTTCCAGCGTGGTACATGCAACTAGCATTAGGATCATACCATTTTAGGTATGGAGGCTTTAGGGGTGCCATATAATGTGGGGATATTAATTGTTTTTCTAATAGTTTTGGGTACAGCTCTCCGTATGACAATAGAATAGGGGTGAATTGAGGTTTTTCAGGATTGGGTTTTGCTGGTCTTTGTTCATTTTTGGGTTGGCTTTGAGCAGGCATGGCATTTGGTGGGAACATGGCAAATAGTCTTTGGTTATTTGTGGTGTAAACGGGGTAAGGAGGAGGTGCTTGATAGTAAGGGCTTTGGAGAGGAAAATAGAAGTTTGGAGGTAGGTGATATCGAGGTCATAATTGGGTTGGGTGCGGATTAGAAGTATAGTGGCTCTCGATTCCCACCATAATGGTTTCTGTCTCTTTTTTCTTTATGGGTGCTGCCTTTTTCGAGTTCCTAGGGCCTTCTATTCTTCCACTCTTGATGGCATTCTTTATAAGTTCCCCAGATATTACAATATCTGTGAAGTCTTTCGTGGCGCTTCCTACCAACTTATTGTAGAACGACGCTTTTAAAGAGTTGATGAAGAGGACCGTTATTTCAGTTTAGTTAATGGAAGTTCTACTTAGGCCGAGATATCCCTCCATCTTTACGCGTATTGCCTAAAAGTCTCCGTTGGCTTCTTTTCCATCATCTACAGAGTTAGTTGATCAGACACCATGTCGGATACATGCTTGTATTGTTCATAAAATGCTGATGCTAAGTTTTTCCATGATCGGATCCTTTCTCTACTGAGTTGATTATACCATCGAAGGGCTGATCCAACCAAGCTGTCTTAGGTACAGTGTATTAGCAATTTATCTTCATTCACGTAACCAGTCATCTTTCGGTAAAACATGATAAGATGCACCTTTGGACATCTCGTTCCATCATATTTTTTAAAATCTGGCACTTTAAATTTCGAAGGCAGAACCAGATCGGGCACCAAACTGAGCTCTTTGGCAATCAGTACAGAGAAGACTTCAGTACCTTCTATCGCCTTGAGCTTTTCTTTCAGACTTCTATACTTATCCTGAGCGTCATAATGATCAGTTTTCAACCTTGCTAATTCCAACGGATCGTCTAGATCTGGAATAATTGGATCAACAGGATTAGCTTTAGGGTTCGATACGAATATACCTTGCCTTAGATGAGCAGGTGGTACAGGTCGTTGCTCTAGGCCTGCAGGTTCCCCTTGAGGATATCCTCTTTGCATTACATGGGCGTGAGGTGGAGTGAATCCTGGGGCATGAAGCGGATCCTAATCATTATTAACTCTTAACTGAGGCTCCATAATATCAGGGCTCTGCATAGGTCCCTTTCCTTTAACCAAAGCTGTCATCATCTCCATTATTTTGGCCATTTCATCCCTTTGCTCGAGTGATTCCTCTTGAGATCTTACCATTAAATCTCTTGCTTCCTGTTGTGACTTAGCCAACTGCTCTTGCAATTCTCTTTGGGTCCTTTCTATCCTTTCAATTCTCTTATTGAATTCGGCCTCCATAATTCTATCTCTTAAACGCGTCCTATAAGAATGGCGTGATTCCAAACTTGTAGTGTCGCAACTGTGGATTATACGATTTTAGCTTCAGTGAATGATTAGAGTGATATGCACATGCAATGAATGGATGAATGAATAAATGACAAATGAATGTTAATCATGAATAAATACGCAAGAATTTCTGTGTTGATTTTAAGATAGCCCCATACTTAGGCATTTCATTAATCAAAAGAGTTTATTACAAAACGTTTTGCTATCTCTAATTTAGCAGTTACACAAATTTCCTAGCCATATTACCTTGTTTCTTCACTCGTTCTAGGAACTCCAACATGCTTGATCTTTGGCTCGGAGGGAATTGGCAACTGAGAGCTTCGGCTTCATCTGATAATTGCACAATTTGTACAGCCGCCTTACAAATTTCATTGATTAAACAGCCGAGATGCATTTCCTTTTCTTGGAGAGCTCTTTCGTAAGTGTGAGTGTCTTTGTCATACTGATCATTCTTTTTTTCTAGGGCTTTTAGGAGAGTATCCAACTATGCTGATGAGCTTGCAGCGTATTTTCTAAATCTCGTATTTTCCCTCTTAACTCTTGACGTTCAGATTGACTAGCCATTAATTCTGTAAACACATTTTCGTATTCAACATTCTTCTTCCTTAACTCTATCATAGCACGCGCAGTTTTTTCCTCTTCCTTTTTTGCTTTCCCTTTCCAGAATTTAATCCCACATTTGATGCTGCTTAGTTCTTCTTTCCATTCTACCGATGATTTGCCTAACCTACTATTTCTTATGGTGCCTCTTAATTTCTTATTTTCCAAATGAAGATCCTTTAAGTCATTTCTCATGATCTCAACTTCTTTTTGAGCTTTCACGGTTTTGGATTTTTCAATTTGAACATCGATCTTTAGCTGGTAGTTTTCCTCTTGAAGAGAACTAATATCTCGTAACAGCTTGGCCTTTTCACGTTTAAATTTATTTCTTACTATTTCCATCTCGAATGGCATTTCTTCTGAGAAAGGATTCTGGAAAGTGTAATCCGTCGGCGAGGTTTGTTGACTATTCACTCGTCGTTGTCTCCATATGTCATAATCTTGAGTGATAGTATCAGCATAAAGAGCTAACTCTATTAGGTGAATTTCCTTCCAAGACTTTGCAGTATCTCGGACTCTTTTCATGTAACCCTCACCTGTAAAGGCAAACTCAGAGTGTGCCAATCCCCCGATAGCGGGTATGAACTGTCGTGAAGCAAACTGCCTTTGAACTATTAACGGAGCATATCCAACTCCTCCCTATAATTCGAGTAAAGGCATCCAATCTTGGCTTCCACACTTGTATAACAGAACTGAAGGATGGATTCATAGTGCTCTCTAAGTTATATCCTCAGTGCGGAGATT
Source organism: Gossypium stocksii (assembly GCA_020496765.1). NCBI lineage: Eukaryota > Viridiplantae > Streptophyta > Magnoliopsida > Malvales > Malvaceae > Gossypium > Gossypium stocksii. Next base: position 43,548,608 of record CM035623.1, read on the forward strand.
CTGAAAAACTGAAACCCAATACTGTTCGGTGGCATCCTTTGGCCAATCTTTCCCAAGGTAAGCTTCCAATAGGGCAAATGTTTTTGAAAACATTTGGAAAGGTGTGCGCTCCATTTTTCAAAAATGGCTCAGAATCCAAATATTAAGTAACTGTGTACATCCAATAAAACATCCTTCTCCTTTCCTCCTACAACAACTTAGAGATCTAAAAGTCTCAGCCAAGATAGTTGGGACGGGGTTGATTCCTTGCCTCAACCTTTCAAAGAAATCTACTACCGCAACTTCTATATGCCTAAGAGCCTTTGGGAAAATAATTAATCAGTAAATGGCCAAAGCAAACAGATCCACTCTCTTCACAATATCGAGATAGTTTTGAACTAAATCTCGCAGAGAAAACCACTGAACACAACTAACTTTGCTCATTTTCTTTATCTGTTTTTCAACCCATGTATCGATCATTCCCGTCAACTTCATTAGCTTTTTCTTTAAGGTCATTGGTTTGGGCTCTTACACATATATCTTGTTGAATTGTACATTGTCAACACGAAGTAAGGCAGTATACTCTTCTATGGTCGGAGTCATATCTTCCTGATTGAAAGTGAAATATTGGTAAGCTGGGTCCCAGAATCGAACCATGGCTTGAATCAACTGTTCGTCTACGTTGACGGCGATCAAGTGAGCTATATCCCCGTATTTTTCAGCGAAGATGCCCCTAATGTCTGAGTCCCACTATTTCCAGATCCAAGTCAAGTCTTCGAGGTTATTCTGACGAGCATTCGAAGTTACATGCTCAGGAAGATTGGAGATACATCCTTCCTTTAAACTGTCCTCTTTTACTTTCTGGGTTTTCAAATACCAGTCTCGAATCACGGTATTTTTCTTGATTACTTGCGTAATTGACTCCTCCACTAGAAACCCATTTTTGGCAACCAATCTCTAATCAACACCTTCCTAATAAGATGCCTATGATGCATGATGAAAAATAAAAATGAAGACAGATAACCTTGGTTAGTAATCACAACAAATATGAACAGAGGAAAACTACGAAAAATCTAACAAATTAAGCTATTCAATCGTGCATTTATTTTTTTATTATATTTATATATATATATTTTTCCCTCATGCTTTATAAAAATCTACCCCCACATACTCATCAGATAATCTACCCGATCCAATTTACTAAACAGACCCGATTCCCTTGCATAAAAAGTGTAAATGTAAAAGAAATAAAAGGTAAGATGCGTTTCTCCCATGTAGTTATTTTGGTGACTATTAAACGGATGAAAATTCGGCATGGCTCTAGTTAGGTGGCTCGTACGGTTCACTATATGCGGTTTCGGTTCTAGACAGGTACTCGAATTGTTCATACTGTCATCTACTAAGACTAGTACAGAGCCTCGGTCATTGCCCATCACAGGCTCACGAGTTCAATTCGAGGGATTACATTTATTAATGCCTATGCGGAGGGACAAGTTAACTCACGAAAGCATAAGTCATATGTAACCCGAAAGTATTCACTAGCCTATGCGGAGGGATGAGTTAACTCACGAAGGCATAGCGTTTACTTCCACTTAAGCGGACAGAGCCCGGGTAGAGAGCTCATGTTATGCAAAAATGCAAGTGCACAGTGTGTGGGGAGAAACTTACAAACATTTTCGTTTTTATTTTAAAACCAAAAAAACTAAAACCGTAAAACTTAGAGCTGAAAAACAAAAAGATAAAACAAGTTAGAAAAAATATTTACAACATGATGCAAATGAATGACTTTTCAAAAAAACAGAATTTAAGGATCACGACTAAATATTAATTTGAACAAGGAATTTCAAAAATTTTGACAACACGCGTTTAATTCTAGACTCGACTCTAAAAAAAAATGTAATCCCCAGTGGAGTCGCCAGCTGTAGCGATGTAAAATTTGCTTGGGTGCTAATTGAGGCGATTTATTGAAAATTCGAATTTCGATTTTAAAGAAAAAAAAGGAGTCGCCACTGATCCTTTTTCCTAGGTGTGATCGGACACCTAATAAATCCTCTTTTTTAAAAGAAAATTTATTTTTGAATAAAAATGAAGGCCAAGTTTAGGTCTACGTCAAAATCCAGAGAAAAATAGGGTTCGGGAGTCGGTTAAGCACGAGGAAGGTATTAGCACCCTCGCGACCCCAAAATTGGTATCTCATTAAGCGCGCGTTGTCTTAATTTTTAAAAATACGATTTCAATTGGTATCCATTTTTAACACGAGCCAATGATATTCACCCAACATAGCGATGAAATCAACGACTTAATGTTAAATTGATACGTTGCCTTATTTATTGAAATCAATTAAATGTGAATAAAAATATTTCTAAAATAATAAAAAAATAATAATATTATTGTAATAAGAATTTATAAATAAATAAATAATGCAAATAATGATACAATTAATGAAAAATACTAGAATATAATATTAGAATATTAGAATAATAATGACAACAATATTTACAATAAAAAAATAAAATAAAATAATGTACTAATAATATAATAAGAAAAATAATATATTTAACAATAATAGAAAATAACAATATGTACATAAAAATATATACATGTATAAAGTAGAAAATAATAACAAGTGTAATAATAATATATATAATATGAGTAATATTTAAAATTAAATAAAATAGCAAAAATAATATAAAACTCAAACTAAGTTCGAAAATAAACAAAAAAAAAGGACTAAAATTGAATTAAAAACAGAGTTTTGGGGCAAATCTAAAATAAAAATGAAAAGAAAAGGGCCTTATTACAATGCGCGAAAACAGGGGAGGACCAAAAATGAAAATTTCCCTTCCCTTCAAAATGCAGCACTTGGTATGAGACTAAAATGAAAACGGAATAAAATCCAGGGGCAGATTTAAAAAGCACAATAAAATCATAAAAAGCAGAAGGACCGAAATATCAAATACCCCCCTCGCCTAAACGCATAGCTTAAATAGGGACCAAAATGAAATCCAGAATGAATTTGGGGCCAAATTAAAAGAAAAATAGAAACTGATTGCAAAACCCTAAAAAGGAGGAAGGACCCCGCGCGCAATTAGCACTTTTATTGAAAACACACGGACCCTGAGCGGGTTAGGGTCGGGTCGACCCGATCTAGGGCAAAACGATGTCGTTTTAGGGCTTATAGTCGCCGACCAAAACGGCGTCGTTTTACCAGGTTATAAAAGCCTTTTTTCTTTTAAAAAATTTCATTTGCAGCGTGAAAAGAAAAAAAAGGGGGAGGAGATTCTCTCTGGACCAGGTCCAAAATCTGGCCAGGAGGGCCACCGTCGTCGCTACGCCTCCGTCACCTACACGGTGGCCGGAAATCCAAAAAGGTTAGATTTTTTCCTTTTTTTTGTTTATACTTTATATTTTACATATACATAAATATAGAAGGAACAGATTCGTAAATAAGAAAAAAATAAAAAAAAAATTACCTTAAGCTTCAGATTTGATTTTTTGGTATTTTGGTTGTCTGATTTGGGGATATTTTCTTGCTATTGTATTATTGGAAACATTGTTTTGCTTGTGTTTTAAAGTCTAGTATTTGTATTCATGAAAAAAATTACCGAATCCTCTACATCGTTTTTTCAATTGGCTTTTATAGCCATTTTACAAGCTTTTTCTCTCTATTTTTTTTTTGCTGTCTTTTCTTTCTTTATCTTCCAGGTGCAAGTCGCGCAAGTGGAGGAGCAGGTGGAAGAGCAAGTGGCGCAAGTGGCGGTGGTGTCAGAGGGCAGAAGCTAGGGGCGGCAACCTAGGGGGCTAGGGTTTCGGGATTGGATTTTTGGGTTGGTCTTAGGTCTATTTAGGTTTAGCAAGTGGGCTTCATTCGGGTACTCAGGTATTGGGCTGTAAATAGGTTTTGATTGTGGGTTTATGGGTTAAGCTTAATGGGCTTAAATGTTGATATAGTGTGTTGATTTAGTTGGGCCCGGACAAAATTGGGTATGTACACAGTTCAAAAGTATACACATTACATTTTAAGATAATTATCGAAACATCTGAATACAGCTAGCGACTACATTCAAAATAAAAATAAACATAATTAGTGACTTGATGTAACACTAATTTATTTAAAATTTGTAAAGTAAAAATAATTTACTAACAGAACTATATAAATAATTTCATTTTAAAAAATAGACAGCATTTAATTATAAAAAACACCATAATCCACTAGAGAAATAAAAAACAGATTATGACAAAATCTTTCTAAAGACCTATTCAATTATCTTCTTTGTTTTCCTTTTAGATTATATAAATAAATTTTATTTATACATTTAATTCTGTCGGTTTCAGTGGAAAAAGGAGATTGTTTCTAAAGTAGAAATCTTTGTTTCTTTTTCTTCCTAAAATGTATTCATGCTTAAGACTAAAGACGACAACATAGCACCACAAATCCATGCGTCATTATATTTTACTTTTTCTTTTATCATTCAATTAGAAAAAAAATTAATGATCTTCCTCAAGGCAAAATAAAATAAAATAAAAAAATAAAAATTGCGTTTGTTATTTTAACTCAATTTTGTTAACTCTTGACAATTTTAAAAATTGATATTTAATATGTGATTTTTAAAGTATTTTAGTTTAATTATGTTTCTAAAAAAATAAGATTTAATATTTATTCATTGTATTGATTTTACCCTGATATAATAATGTACTTAATACAATATTTTATAAATGTCACTTTCATTAATAATAGTAATTTCATATTTTCCTATGAAAGTGAACTCTTCTTTGAGAAAAAAATTAAAAATAAAGTTTTTTTTTTTTTTTTATTTAGTTGAAAGCAAATTAGTCAATTTTCCTTCTATTATTTGAATTTGCACTAAATTACTTTTCTTAAAGAGTAGACTGTAAAATATCGTCATAACAGTCCTTAAGGTCTGGTCCCATTATTGGCGAGAACGAAAAGGTTGAAAGATCAAATCTATTTTAGGTTTGATCTAGTTTTCTTACATAAAATGTAATATAATACTAGTATTATAAATTTTCTTTCTACCGTTGACTTCATAATATTTCTCCTCATATTTTTTCATATGTTTTTTAAATTAGGATTAAATCTTAAAATCATTCATAATTTTAATTTAATAAATTTTTTTTATATTTATATTAATAGAGTAGTGATTTATTTAATATGGGTTCAAATCTTATCCCTCTATCCCTGCTCTAATAACTTTTATTTGAAATCAATTAATTACTACTATTTAGAATATTCTACTAAAAATATATTGATTAAAATATATAAGCATATAAATAAAAGTATCGATTCATCTCAAAACTAATATATAATTGAATTAAAATTTAGTTTAATATATTTAAAATGTATTTTTATAAAAATTACTAAAATGAAATAAAAGAAAAAATAGAAAAGAAAAAGAAGAAATAATTATTTATAATTTAACATATATTATTTTTAACATATGCTTATATTCAATTTAATGCAATTTATAATTTAAAATTTAATAATAATTGAAATAATTTCATTAATAATTATATATCATTTTTAATTAAAAATTATTGGATGAAAAAGAATGACAATAAAAGGTTAAACAGAATTTTAAGTAATTAATAAAGAATAAAATTATTTTGATATTTAAAATTCATTTAATAAGTATGTCTTAAGAGATAGTGTATTTTTGAATATATTAAAAAATTAATTTTTTATTTAATAAATAAATCTTAAGAGTTATTATATTTTTAATATATTTTTATTAAAATTTTAAGTAGAGATTTTTATTGGTCGACTAGGCCAATATGTATTTAACCAAGTCCAATTTATTATCGGATTCAAAAGTCATTATTTTAATTAAAATAAAAATTTATTTAACAATTATATATAAAAATATTTAGTTTATTTTATATCTATACTATTATTTAAGCTTTGTCTGAGTTAGTGTTACTTTCAACCAGATCACCAATCAGTTAAAAAATTCAATTAAGAAAATTACAAATATGTCCTTTTATAATTAAAAAAATTATATTGTTCGAAGATATTTTAATTTTTTTATTTAAATAAATCAATAAAGCATACATATAACGAGATCTGAACCCAAACCATTTGTAACAATAAAATCTTTAATTTATCACTTAACAAAAACTTTATTTTAGTATTTTTTTATACATTTTAAATTTATTATGCACACTTTATTATTCCCATATTTTATATTCTATATTTGTTATTTCTACACCTATAAAATTTCTAACATTTATTAAGTTTTTAAAGAATTTTAATTAAATTTCTAAATATAATCAATTAAATACATTTTTAATATTTTAATTTCATATAATATAAATTAAATGGTACATAATATAAAATAAAAAATAATATATCATAAAATAAAATTTATTTATTAACTCTTATCTCCACTAATATCTATTTAGGGCCTGTTTTTCAATGTTTAAAAAAAAATACTTTTGTCTTCAAAAATATTTTTGGAAGAAAAGTTGTCCAGAACAAATTGCTTTTGGCTGAAATTTTTAGTTTTTTAGAAGTACTTTTCTGAGAAGGAAAAGTTAAAATTTTTAGCTTTTCCTCTCCCAAAAGTATTTTTAGTGCTTAATTACTTTTTTACCTATTTAATAACATAATACTTTCCTTTTTTTATGCTTAATTAAAAATGTGTTAAAATTATTAATTAAAAATAAAAAATATTTTTTAAAATATTAATTACAAATATTTAATGGTTATATTTAAATATTTAAAATACAGTTTATATATTGTAATTAAATTTTATAAATAATTAATATTTATTACTTAAAAATATTTAAAATTTATATTTCATACATTAAAATATTAACAACAAGTTATAATAAATTTTTTTATATTTTTATTAAAATATAATAATATTAACTAATTTAAATATTATTTAAATATATATTTATTATTTAATAATAACATATTTAAAATGAATATTTTATTTTTTAAAAACATTTTTTGATAACAACACTAAACATTTATATTTTAACTAAATTTTTTAAAAACACTTTTTAAAAATAATTTTTAGAGTACTTTTCAAATATATTTTTTAAAATCATTGTCAAACTCACACTTAATCATTAATACCCACTAATGTAAAACAACATAGATTCGAGCGTAAATCTTCGTATGAGTATAAAATTCCACGCGCCGGCTTTAGAAAACGTGTAAAGCGCGTTAGAATAAATTTGCAATAAGCCTGGCTCAAATAAACCACACGACACAGAGGGGGGAGGAACTTTCATGGTAACTTCTGCAATTTCTATCTCCCCAGTTTTCCCCTTCATACTCCAAAATTATAAATCCCCGCTTCCCCCACTCCACTTTCTCCCCAAATTCAGTTTTCGTCTTTCCTTAACCTCTCTCATCTTCCAAACTAAAACCAAACAACCAACTCAAAGCTTGCAACCATGGCCTTCCGCCTTAGCAACAATCTTGTTGGAATCCTAAACTTCATAACCTTCCTCCTCTCGATCCCCATCCTCGGAGCCGGCATCTGGCTTAGTCGAGATGGCGTGACGGAATGCGAACGGTTTTTGGACAAGCCCGTTATCGTAATCGGAGTCTTCCTCATGCTCGTCTCACTTGCGGGACTAATCGGCGCGTGCTGTCGCGTCACTTGGCTACTCTGGCTTTACCTAGTCGTCATGTTCCTCCTCATCGTGCTCGGCATCGTCTTCACCATCTTTGCTTTCGCGGTGACGAATAAAGGTGCTGGAGAAGCTTTGTCTGGGAAAGGGTACAAGGAATACCGACTTGGTGATTACTCCAACTGGTTACAGAAGAGAGTCACTAGCCAGAAGAACTGGAATAAGATTAAGAGCTGTTTGGCCGATAGTAAAGTCTGTACTGATTTCCACGATAAGTATCTGAATGCTTCTGCCTCGGAGTTTTACCAGACGCATTTATCCGCCGTTCAGGTATGCTATTCTTTCTTCTGGATTTCTGGGATCTGGGCTTTTGTTTTAGTTTTCTCTACTTTGTCTAATTGATTTTATTTCTAGTCTTGATTTGATCCATAGCAATTGGTTTGTTTCGAGGATCTAATTTCCGATTCTGTAATTTTTCAAAATCTTTCCTTTTCTTGAAAATTTGAATTTGAACCAGAGACCGATTTGAATAATTTTGGTCCTTTATTTTTGAAATTTGTGCAAGGATTTCAAATTTGTTTTATTTCAGTTTAGTCAAAGAAAGTTAATTAAAGTTACTATTTAATTATGAAATATTTGAAGCATCACGCATAAAGCTGTCTGGTATCAATACTTTTTCTTTTCTTTTTCAAACTCTTGTATTTAGTTGAAACTTTTGGATGAAAAAAAGGCTCCTAACTTTTCTTACGAAAATTTAAATATAATTCTGTCATGGAGGGTGTTTTGGTTCTAATCCTTCTGTTTTTATGTATAATTGCAGTCTGGTTGCTGTAAGCCATCAAACGACTGCCAATTCACGTATGTTGGGCCGACAAACTGGACTAGAGGGAGTGCGGAATCCAACAATTCCGACTGCAATTTATGGGATAACAACTTGAATACTCTATGCTTCGACTGCCAGTCATGCAAGGCTGGATTCATAGACAACCTCAGGAGTTCTTGGAAGAAGGTGGCGATTGTCAACATTGTGTTCCTCATATTCCTCATTATTGTCTACTCTGTTGGCTGCTGCGCTTTCAGGAACAATAGGAGAGACAATTATTATCAGCAGCAGACCTGGAAACCTTGAGCTAATCTTTGTTCTTAGCTTCCAATTATTTGGGCACACGTACGTTGGGTCTGGGCTGCTGTATTTGCTTCCTATTGTTTTCTGCATTGTGTTTTAGTGTCTATGCTTTACATATTGGATCTTTTATTGTATAGCCGTTTTTCTCCTCCACATTTTGGATATTATATATTTGATCGTTTATATGCTTATTCATTTCTATTAATTATTTGCGCCTAAATTAATGTTGAAATTTACTCTCTAGTTAATGTTGAAATATCCTGTGGCATTAAGTGAAATGTTGGGCAAGAAGAGCTAGGTGGGTGAGTGGGTGACCTAAATAAGAACCAAAATAGAATCAGTGCGGGTTCAAGTGTGTTTTTTTTTTTTTTTTTTCAAAACGGGTTTAATTATTAGCTTACGGAGATTTTTGTTAAATATTTGTTTGGCATTGATTATATTATATTAAATATTTCTCTATTTTTCACTCTTAATATTGTATTAAATTTCAACTTGAATCAATCGTGCAACGATATTGAATTTTTATCATTCCAATATATATGTTGGGCACAAAAACATATTTTCTTTATATAACAAAGGAAGGCTTTACGCAAGATTTTTTTTTTAATAAAATGATTGATGTATTAATAAGGGAAGCAGCAGTTATAATTCTCATGCTCACCAACCAGCTTTTTATGTGCCATCAACTTATTGGTCGAAAGAAAAGCAACCAAAAACAGGGATTGAACTATCTTCCTCTCCATTTAGCTGGCTCTACCATTACGTCAGTAAGCACTAGAGGTGAACTGTTATACTTCCTGTTGATCTCGGGTATGCTTTCGTTGACAACCTGCTCCCTCTGTATCAGCCTGAGTTCATTGGATTCCAGTAAGTCCTATTTCCTCCAGCATCAGAAATCTCACTCTTTATCCTTCTCCTCCTAACCCGCACCGATCTTGATTTACTAGATCTTCCACTCTCTTTAGGGCCTCTTCTATCCAGTCTTTGGGGATCTTATACTGCCTATCCTCCGTCGCCAAAGTATGTGCAACTTCATTAGCTTTACGAGAAACATATAGAAATTCTATCTTATCAAATATGCAAAGTCTTTCTTTTATTTCCTTGACCAGATTACTAATTTTCGATTTATCCTCCTCTACAACCCTTACTGTAATAGCCCGAATTTAGGCCTAGTTGGAATAGTGGTTTCGGAACTACAAATCCGAGGTTGGAGAAATTATTTTAACATTATTTTATGTGTCCTGGCATGATATATGAGTGTTTGAAAATTTTGGTGAATTAATTTTAGTGATTGCATGCTTAATTTTGAAAAAGGACTAAATCGCGTAAAAGGCGAAACTTTTGTTTCATTAGCTAACGGTGTTAATTAGCTATGGAACAAAAAAAATATAGGTCCTTATTGAGTAAATAGACCAATAAAAAGTGGTGGTTGGACATGAATTTTTAATTCATGAAATTGGTCAAAGGTTAGGTAGATTTTTAGTGACTTAATTGATAAAATAATCATAAAATAAAAAGAAAGCTTCATCTTTTTCATTCTTTCTCTTCACCACTGAAAGTTACAACAAAAATTGGGGTTTGTAACATCCCGAAATAGGGCCTAAACGGAATGGTGGTTGCGAAACCATGAATCCGAGATAGAAAAATTTATTTTGATTAATTTTTATAATTTTTCGACTGATTAGATGCATGTCTTAGAGTATCGATAGAAAATTTTATGAATTACATGTTTAATTTGCCTATTAAGGCTTATTTGAAAAAGTTGATAAATATGAGTTCTAGATAGGAAAGGATTAAATTGAAGAGCATAATTGAAGTAGAGGTCCTTAAATGGTAATTAGACCATTAGGTTTTCATGGATAAAAATGAACATACATAGATAAAAATAACTAAAGTTTTAATGAAGGGCATTTTAGTCATTTGGTAATTAAAAGATTAAAAAGGGAAAAAGATGGCAAAATGGTTATCATCTTCTCAAGTTGGCCGAAACTACAAGGGTTCTCCATAGCTAGGGTTTCTTTAACTTTCAAGCTCCATAGTAAGTGATTCCAAGCCCCGTTTTTAATGTTCTTTACGTATTTGGGGTCCCAGTAACTTGATTTAACTTATTCTAGCAATAATTTAACCTAGGGTTCATATTTGGAAAAATACCCATAGGTGAAATGTGTTTATTTTGATGTTTTATGGTAGGATATGAAGTTAGAATTTATGTTAAACAACTTGAGCTAAGCGATTTTAAGCAAAAACAAGTAAAACGACATAATCGGTAAAAATACCTAATGTTCATAAGTACATGTTAGAGTGAGAATTTAATGGCCATAGTAGGAAAAAAATAATTAGCATGTCATAACACATAAGAATTAGGGATAAAGTTTAATTTTTGAGCTTTGGGGCAAAAGTGAAAATATGCAAAAGTTTAGGGGCAAAATCATAATTTTGCCAAAGTTAGAGTCAAGGACTGTTTTGATAAATGTGAGTATTAAATAAGCTAAATTTGCTATTATAGATCAAGAAGAACGAAATTCGGGATTAGACTGGGGAAAGAAAAAGGTTGAGGACTAAATTAAAATATTTGATCGTATTTTGTATCGAGGCAAGTTTGCGATAAATAAATGCAATGTTTTATTATTTATAATTAATGATGTAATTTTTTAGCATTTATATGTTTACTTTGTAAATTTACTCCTTGATGATTGAAGCAAGAATTGACGGAGAAATAATACTTAAAAGTCCTGGTTGAACCTTAGGAATGTGTAGGATACAAATGTTATGACATTAGGGTTTAAGGATACCGAGTAAGACCATGCCAAAGCATGGCACTGGTAAGTTTTACAAGGTAAAGAAATCATGTAAGACCATGTCAAGACATGGTATTGATAAGCTACTATAAAACAAAGATCCCATGTAAGACCATGCCAAGGCATGGCAATGGTGAGTTCATAAGGCAAGGATACCACATAAGACCATGTCAACACATGGCAATGGTAAGTTTAAAAAGGAAAGGTACCCGTGTATCCTTAGTATTCCAAGTGGTTCAATGGGAAATTTAAAGAGTATACTCAAGGAAAGGTAAGTTAAGCTCATGGTTAAAGGTTCAGGTAAGAAAATTCAAGACTTATGCACATTGAGGTTAAATGTTATAGTGGTTTTCATAAGATAAGAATGAGATAATTCATTTAGAATGTTGTTATTTATTTACATGCAAACTTACTAAGCTTTATGCTTACTCCCTTTCTTTTTTCTCTTTTTATAGTATCACCAAGCCAACTCGGGAATCGTAAGGACGTTGCAGATCGTATCACACTATCAAAGGGTTATCTTGGTATTTTGTGAATCGAAACGTTTTAAGTTATGGCATGTATAGGGACTTGGTCATTTTGTGTGTATGTTCTTATGATATGATTAAAGAATGGCATTTGAATACTTGATAATGATTAGCTATTGAAATGACTAATTAAGAACATGTTTTGGTGTTATGTATGCCTAAATGAGGTTTAATGCAAAGAAATTATGAAAGAGTAAAAGTTGGTTATGAAACAGTTTTTGGACAGCTGCAGTGTCCTGATTTTGAAAAATTACTAAAAATTGTAGAAATGGAATTAAATGGTTAATAAGATAAAAAATTAAAGCTTATTAAGTCTGTTTTCATAGGAAAGAAATAGAGCAAGAAAAAGAAGTCTGTATTCTCAGATATTTAAATTCTTGTGAGACTGGTACAGGGTGACTTCGTGATCCCCTGTTCCGATTTTAGAATTTCACTAAAAATTGAAAAAAATAATTATGAGTCATAATTTATATTTATAGATTCGTTAGTGAGTATACTTTCATTAGAAACAAGAAAAAATGTTATCCAAATTCTGTATAATGAGATAATTGATTTTTAGTGAAGAGAGGTCAGGTCCGCTGGACTGCAAAATAGGGGAGATTTTAACTAATAAACTGTACTAATTGGCTACACCAAAAATTCTAAAAAAATTATGGTAAGAAGATATATGAGTCTAGTTTTAGTGAAAATTTACAGATTTAAATTTTGAGTTTTGTAACTCGAGTTATAATTAATTTAGTGACTATTACACAGGTGGATAATTTTATTAAGAATAGTGAAATAAATTGTTTTGATTTGTGTGAGTAATCGAAAAATTTTTAATGTATTTGGTTTGGTCCCGAACCGTTTCAATTGCATGTTTTAGGGCCTCTAGGGACCTTTTTAGGAATATATTGGATGAATGTGAGTGAATTAATTTTGAAAGTAAATTTTTATGCCCCGAGCTAGTAAGATAAGTCTAGTAACACCTCGTGCTCGACTCCGGCGACGGTCTCGGGTAAGGGGTGTTACAGGGTTTTTGCAGCTTAAAGTTTTAGTCAAACTTTCCTTTTGCAAGTAAGTGTTTTTGATGCTCATTCTTGATGATTTTTGTATTTTTGTGACCCTCGTAGCTTAAGTTAACTAATGGAGGGACTATTTTGCAAAATGGTTAAGATTCTAGGGTTTTACCATGTGAGTATTCATGTTGTTTGCTGAAATTTTATGGAAGAAAATGAATCTTGGTTGTTAAATGAACAATTTTTGTGAAAGGATTTTCATGAAAACACCTAAAATGGACCTTTTTGTAAAGATTAAAAAATAGGTGGAAAATGTGTGAAATAATTGAAATTGTGAGTTGCTATAGGCTTAAAATAGATTCGGCTAGGCTTGGTTAGTGAAGAAATTTGAAGAAAATCGTTTCACGAGCCTAGGGGCAAAATCATAATTATGTGAAAGTCTAAGGGCAAAAAGGTAATTTTTCCAAAGTAGGAATTTTGGAATGTCTTGATTAATTTATTTATTTCTTTTTTTCCAAAAATTTTGTTTCTATTTTATCGTTCCTGTTCTCGTTTCTCTTCTGTTCAATTTTTCGTCTCTCCCTTTCCATTTCAGTTTTTCCAATTTCTCCTCTATTTGTGCAACATTTGACTACGGTCGATTGGTAAGTCATGTGCGGTTTCGATATTAATGTTTCGTGGATAGAGTTTTAATAGGGGTCTCGTGTTTACTTTTGATTAGGGGAATGGCTGTTGGTGTTCCTGCAACAATTTGAGTGTTAGGGGTTCCTTTTTATTATTGGTAATGTACAAATACGTTGTTGGATGTTGTGAGTTTTTATTTGTGGAATATTTCCATTAAAGTTTCGAAGGTGTTACAGAATTTGAGTGTTAGGGGCTCGTGTTATATTTTTCCACTTTTATCTGATATAGTTTCGGTAGAGTTGGGAATCTAGAGTTGTTGGACGGTTAGTGGGGAGTAAGGATTTTAGTGGGATTGCTAAATAGATTATAATTTTATTTTATTTCTTTTTTTTCCAAAATTTTTTTCTCTTTTGACGTTCCTCTTCTCGTTTCTCTTCTATTCAATTTTTCGTCTCTCCCTCTCCTTTTTGGTTTTTCCAATTTCACCTCCTTTAATGTATCTTTTGACTACGGTCGATTGGTACGTCTTGTGTGGTTTCAACCTTAATGTTTTGTGGCTAGTGTTTTGATGGCAGTTTCGTATTTACTTTCGATTAGGGGAAGGGTAAGAATCTGTTGGTGTTCCTGTAGCAATTTGAGCATTAGAGGTTCCTTTTCATTAATAGTAAGTGTACAAATATGTTCATAGATGTTGTGAGTTTTCATTCGGGAATATTTCCGTTAAAGTTTCGAAGGTGTTAGTGAATTTAAGCGTTAGTTTGAGCGTTAGGGGCTCGTGTTATAGTTTTGCTCTGTTATCTGATAGAGTTCTAGTGGATTTGGGATTCTAGAGTAGTTGGATGGTTAGTGGGGAGTTAGGATTTTAGTGGGATTGTTAAATTGATTATTTTATTATTTTATTTCATTTTTTCCAAAAATTCTGTTTCTATTATATTGTTCCTGTTCCCGTTTCACTTCTGTTCAATTTTTCATCTCTCCCTCTTCATATCAGTTTTTCCGATTTCGCCTCCGTTTGTGCAACATTTGACTACTGTCGATTGGTAAGTCTTGTGCGGTTTCGATCTTAATGTTTCGTGGTTAGAGTTTTAATAGGGGTTTCGTGTTTACTTTCTATTAGTGGAAGGGTAAGAATCTGTTGGTGTTCCTGCAGCAATTGGAGTGTTAGGGGTTCCTTTTCGTCACCGGTAAGTATACGAATACGTTTTTGGATGTTGTGAGTTTCCGTTTGTCGAATATTTCCATTAAAGTTTTGAAGGTGTTACTAAATTTAAGCGTTGGTTTTAGCGTTAGGGGCTCGTGTTGTATTTTTGCTCTATTATCTGATATAGTTCCGGTGGAGTTGGGATTCTAAAGTTGTTGGATGGTTAGTGGGGAGTTAGAATTTTAGTGGGATTGTTTAATAGATTATATTATTGTTTTATTTCTTTTTTTTCCAAAAGTTCTATTTCTATTTGATCGTCCCTATTCCCGTTTCTCTTCTGTTTAATTTTTCGTCTCTCCCTCTCTATTTCAGTTTTTCCAATTTCGCCTCCGCTTGTGCAACATTTGACTATAGTTGATTGGTAAGTCTTGTGCGGTTTCGATTTTAATGTTTCGTGGTTAGAGTTTTAATATGGGTTTCGTGTTTACTTTCGATTAGGGGAAGGGCAAGAATCTGCTGGTGTTCCTGTAGCAATTTGAGTGTTAGGGGTTCCTTTTCGTTACCGGTAATTATACAAATACGTTGTTAGATGTTGTAAGTTTCCGTTTGTGGAATATTTCCATTAAAGCTTCGAAGGTGTTACTAAATTTGAGCGTTAGTTTGAGCGTCAGGGGCTCGTGTTATATTTTTGCTCTGTTATCTGATATAGTTTCGGTGGAGTTGGGATTTTAGAGTTGTTGGATGGTTAGTGGGGACTAAGGATTTTAGTGAGATTGTTAAATAGATTATAATTTTATTTTATTTCTTTTTTTTTTCCAAAAATTCTTTTTCTCTTTTGATGTTCCTCTTCCTGTTTCTCTTCTCTTCAATTTTTCGTCTCTCCCTCTCCTTTTTGGTTTTTCCAATTTCACCTCCTTTTGTGTAACTTTTGACTACAGTTGATTGGTAAGTCTTGTGTAGTTTCGATCTTAATGTTTCGTGGCTAGTGTTTTAATGGCGGTTTCGTGTTTACTTTTAATTAGGGGAATGGCAAGATTTTGTTGGTGTTCCTATAGCAATTTAAGAGTTAGGGGTTCTTTTCGTTAACAATAAGTGTTCGAATACGATGATAGATGTTGTGAGTTTCCGTTTGGGAATATTTCCATTAAAGCTTCGAAGATGTTACTGAATTTAAGCGTTGGTTTGAGCGTTAGGCGCTCGTGTTATAGTTTTGCCCTGTTACCTAATAGAGTTTTGGTGGAGTTGGGATTCTAGAGTAGTTGGATGGTTAGTGGAGAGTTAGGATTTTAGTGGGATTGTTAAATTGATTATTTTATTATTTTATTTAATTTTTTACAAAAATTCTGTTTCTATTTTATCGTTCCTGTTCCCATTTCTCTTCTGTTCAATTTTTAGTCTCTCCATCTCCATTTCAGTTTTTCCAATTTCGCCTCCATTTGTGCAACATTTAACTATGGTTGATTGGTAAGTCTTGTGCTGTTTCGATCTTAATGTTTCATGGTTAGAGTTTTAATGGGGGTTTCGTGTTTACTTTCGATTAGGGGAAGGATAAGAATCTGTTGGTGTTCTTACAGCAATTTGAGTGTTAAGGGTTCCTTTTCGTTACCAGTATGTATACAAATATGTTATTGGATGTTTTGAGTTTTTCTTTGTGGAATATTGAAGTTTTGAAGGTGTTACTAAATTTGAGTGTTGGTTTGAGCGTTAGGGGCTCGTGTCATATTTTTGCTTTGTTTTCTGAAAACGTTCCAATGGTGTTAGGATTCTAGAGTAGTTGGATGGTTAATGGTGAGTTAGGATTTTAGTGGGATTGTTAAATAGTTTATATTTTTATTTTATTGCTTTTTTTCCCGAAAATTCTTTTTCTCTTTTGATGTTCCTATTCTGTTTCTCTTCTATTCAATTTTTAGTCTCTTCCTCTCCTTTTCAGTATTCCCAATTTCGCCTCCTTTTGTGCAACTTTTGACTACAGTCGATTGGTAAGTCTTGTGTGGTTTCGATCTTAATGTTTCATGGCTAGTGTTTTAATGGGTGTTTTGTGTTTACTTTCGATTAGGGAAAGGGCAAGAATCTATTGGTGTTCCTACAGTAATTTGAGTGTTAGGAGTTTCTTTTCGTTACTGGTAAGTATACGAATACGCTGTTAGATGTTGTGAGTTTCCGTTTGTGGAATATTTCCATTCAAGTTTCGAAGGTGTTACTTAATTTTAGTGTTGGTTTGAGCGTTAGGGGCTTGTGTTATAGTTTTGCTCTGTTATCTGTTAGAGTTCGGGTGGAGTTGGGATTCTAGAGTAATTGGTTGGTTAGTGGGGAGTTAGTATTTCAGTGGGATTATTAAATAGATTATATTTTTATTTTATTTATTTTTTTTCCAAAACATTTTTCTCTTTTAACGTTCTTGTTCATGTTTCTCTTATGTTTAATTTTTCGTCTCTCCCTCTCCTTTTTGGTTTTTCCAATTTCCCCTCATTTTGTGCAGCTTTTGACTTTAGTCAATTGGTAAGTTTTGTGTGGTTCCAATCTTAATGTTTTGTGGCTAGTGTTTTAATGGTGGTTTCGTGTTTACTTTTGATTAGGGGAAGGGCAAGAAGCTGTTGGTGTTCCTACAACAATTTGAGTGTTAGGTGCTCCTTCTCGTAGCTTGTAAATATACGTATACGTTGTTGGATGTTGTGAGTTTCCGTTTGTGGAATATTTCCATTAAAGTTTCAAAAATGTTACTAAATTTGAGCGTTGGTTTTAGCATTAGGGACTCGTGTATATTTTTGCTCCGTTATCTGATTGAGTTCCGATGGAGTTGGGATTCTAGAGTTGTTGGATGGTTAGTGGGGAGTTAGGATTTTAGTTGGATTGTTAAATAGATTATATTTTTTTATTTTATTTTTTCTAAAAATTATTTTTCTCTTTTGACATTCCTGTTGCCATTTCTTTTCTGTTCAATTTTTCGTCTCTCCATCTCTTTTCTGGTTTTTCCAATTTCGCCTCTTTTTGTGCAACTTTTGACTTCAGTCAATTGGTAAGTCTTGTGTGGTTTCTATCTTAATGTTTCGTGTCTAGTGTTTTAATGGGTGATTCGTGTTTACTTTCGATTAGCGGAAGGTTAAAAATCCGTTGGTGTTCCTACAGCAATTTGAGTGTTAGGGGCTCATTTTCGTTACTGGTAAGTATATGAATATGTTGTTGGGTGTTGTAAGTTTTCGTTTGTGGAATATTTTCGTTTAATTTTCTAAAGTGTTACTAAATTTGAGCGTTGGTTTGTCGATTTTTAGGTTCTAGAGGGCTCATGTTTGCATTAGCATCAAAATCGAATCAGGTTTGTACCCGGAACATAGAAAATTGAATTTCGAAAAAAGCCGAAAAATTGTTTTGTTGACGCCACATGGGCGTGTGATCACCCATATGGTTGGTTGTGTGTGATGACATGACAGTGTGATCGACAAAGGCATGGCCGTGCGCAGGACACGTCCGTCTGATGGTGTGGGTATGGACATGTGGGTCACTCGAGCTAGGCCAAGTAGGGGGTGTAGGCCACACGGGCGTGAGGGCACACTCGGACATGTCACACGGGTGTGTGAGTTTTGGGCCAAGTCGTGGTGGCCACACGGGCAAGGCCAATCTGGTTGTGTGAGCCACACGGGCATGTGGGCCCATATTTTAAAACTTTTCCCTAGGATCGCATGGGTCGCTCGAATCGACTGTGGGCATACTGTAGGGTCGGTTAGGGCTAAATAAACCCTATTTTGTATGCTATGATATTCTGATAGACTGATATGAGTAGGACACCAAATGTATGCCTGACTGTACTTTTATATGTATATCTATTATCTATATATAAGCATGTTGAGAATGTTTAATCTATTATATCTGAATCTGATTTTTGCATCTGTTATTGGGGTGGGATTTATATATGTGGAGGAAGTGTCCTGTATGGCGTTCATCGCCTATATTCTAGCAGCATGGCTGCACTTTATCTAACATGTCTCATAATGGCATGATATGGTGTGTAAGGCTGGGTGGGTATTTTAAACCCCAAATGGTGTGATGGGATAGTCAGAGTTGGTGTGTAGAGGATGGGGGTAGGATTCTATTATCTGATCTGCATATCTGTATTTGTTATCCGTATCTGAAAAGGACATGAGTCCGAATCTATTTTTGACTTTTTATATTGGTTTCTATATAAATTGTAAGTCTATTTCTGTTGGGTTACACATTGAGTTTACGAAAACTCACATCTGTTTGTCTGTTCTGTTTAGGTACTCCACAGTCTTAGGCGGATCGGTGCAACGGAGCCTCTCGATGACCACAAGTTAGTAAACTGGTTAAGTTATGGGTCTTATTTTAATTAAAAGGTTTTATTTTCTGGGAGTTTTGTATTAATTGGACGCTCCAGACTGTTGATTTAACTTTTGGGATTTGGATTTCTATTTAAATACTTTATTTGGGCAACTGATTGAAAACACGATTTTTACTAATACAAAGGTTTTCTAAAAACACAAGTTATATTTTCAAAATATAACGGTTTTAAGACTTCCATTGCAAATTATGTTTTGGCAAATAAATTATATGAATTATGAAATGTGAATGTTTTGACGAGGCAACTCCATTTACAAAACCCTACTATGTGACACATTCAGATTCGGCCATAACGTTTAGGCCGAGTTTAGGGTGTTACATTTCTCTTTTTTCAACTTTTAGTTTTTTTTTATTAATATTCAAGATTAAGTTTTAAGTTAGCTTAAGAATTTTCTGTTGCGTGTAGTTATTAATTTCACTCTAACTTTTCTTTAGTTGCAAAATATGGTGATCTAATACGCCAATTGAATTTAAAAGTTAAATTTTAACACGATTCATTAAACTACAGGAAAAAAATGGTATACGTCTCAACACCCCCAAAACTGAAAATTCTTTGGAAATGGGGAGAATGATAAGGTTAAAATTTTAATTTTAATCTTTAACCCTTTGACAAAATATTATATTTCTGTAGTGAAAATTGTGAGAAGAGAGAAAAATAAAGGAAAGAAAAAGATAAGGAAAAAAAAGTAAAAAAGTTAAATTGTTCAAAAAATACAAGGCCTAGTTATGTAATTTGATCTAAAATTTTAGTCTGATATGATGAAATAACAGGCCACCTCATTGTTGTTACACCATTAACAATCGTTAACAACTCAGTGACCATTTAGTAACAAAAGGATAACGTAAGTGACTAAAATGTAATATTTCAAACATAAGTAACTAAAATGTAATTTGAGGTAAACAAAAGTGACTATTTTAATAATTTACATTACTATCACTTTATATATATATATATATATATATTTATTTATTTATTTATATATATGCAAAACAACATTTTTTTTCAATTTATAATTACTTTCATGGTTATCTTTAGTATTTTGCTTATAATGGTCATTATAAAGGATTAAAGCATTTTATGATTGCTCAATAATTTTTTTTATTTTTCATTTTTATTAATATTTTATTTTACTTAAATTAAGTTAATAAATAATTTTAAATTTTATTAAGATAGTATTTTAGGACAATATGTCTTAATTTATTTTCTATACTTTAATAATGTTAAATGAAATATATGTTTCATTTTTATAATTTTAAAATTTTAAAAACTTATTGATTTTTATTTATTTATTTTAAATTTATTTTTATTACAATTTTATTTTAAATTGATTTTAAATTTTAATTATTTATACATTTTTACTTTACAAAAATGAAAATAAATATTTAATAGATAGTTTTTTAATATAAATATATATTTAATGAATTTTTAATAATTTATTTTTTAAACTTTGTACATATAGAAAAAAAAACTTTTCTATGACATAGTTCCAGTATTTTAATTTAATTTTCTTGTAACTTTAAAGTATATTTTTTAAATATAATATGAAGGTTAAATAAACTAATGTAATTTTAAAACTTTAAATAAATTAAATAATAAATATTTTCAATTATTGAAAATTTAAATTTATTTTAATCATTAAATTAAATTTCTTTTTAATTTTTTTAAATTCTTTCAAAATCGTACCTATTTTTTATATTTTAAATACATATTAGCTTATTATTAAAATTTTAAATGTAAATAATCATAAATTATTAGTCACTTTTGTTTACCTCAGGCTATATTTTAGTCAATTACGTTATCGCATTGTAACATTTTAGTCACTTACGTTATCGCGTTATAACATTTTAGTCACTGAATTGTTAATGGTGTAACGGTAAGTTAATGTGGCACGTTAAATCATCATTTTAAACAAACATTTTAGGTTAATTATACAATCGGTCCCCATATATTTTCGTTTTAAGCAATTTACTTTTTTTCTTTTATGTTCTTTTAACTATATTTTTCTTTATTTTCCATTCTCTTCTACTTCTCTCTCTATTTTCCTCCCTTTTCCATTTCTTTTAACTTAGTTTTTCTATGTTTTCTATTCTTTAAAACTAGTCCCCTATACTTTTATTTTTTTGAACAATTTAATTTTTTTGAGTGAGGCAAGTTTGCGGACTAGTTTTAACAAATGAAAAGTATTGAAAAACTGCGTTAAATAAAATGGAGAAGGGAGGAAAATAGAGGGAGAAGCAGAAGAGAATGGAAAATGAAGAGAACAACAGAGAGTTAAAAGAACATAAAAGAAAAAAATTAAATTGCTCAAATGAACAAGATATAGTAACCAATTGTAGAATTTAACCTAAAATTTTCGTTTGAAACGATGATTTAACGTGCCATGTCAACTTACCGTTACACTGTTAATGGTAATTAATAGCTCAGTGACTAAAATGTTACAACACGATAACGTAAGTGATTAAAACATAACATTTCAAATAAAAGTAACTAAGATGTAACCTGAGGCAAACAAAAGTGACAATTTTAGTAGTTTAACCTTTTATTTATATGGTTATATATATATATATATATATATATATATATATTTCTTTTTTATTATTAAGTTATATTTAAATATGTTGGTATACTTAAATTAAGATTTAATAATATTTATAATGTCTTTTTGTTATATTAAAATTTACTTATAATATTAAATTATAAGATAAGTATTTTTATTATTTATTAATATTTTAATTAATTAAAATTTTTGTGTATATATTAAATAAAATGCATCCCATGGGTAACAAGCTAATATAATAATATATAATAGTAAAAGCCTTTGATAGAATCCTATAATGATGACTTACTAAATTAATTAAAAAAATGAAGCTTAACATTTACTTATTATTATTTTTGTTTACCTTATCTTTGAAAAAAAAAGTAACAAAATTTTAATTCCATCATTGATATATGGAATATTTTTTTCGCCAATTTTCATTTATGAATATTGAACTTTTAAAATGCTTTTATGGAGAAGATATTCACCTTTAAATTTCCTTAATCTATAATTTTCTTAAGATTTATATTTTGAACTATATGTATAGGTTTAATATCAATGCATATTAATTTTAATACAATATAAACATTACTTTAATATTACATATATTTTTTAATATATTATTCGTCAAATACTTTAGTTTAATTTCTTACTTGTATTATTTTTAAACCTGCTAAATTTTAAAAATAATAATATGAATTAATTTAATACATTTCAATTATTAAATACAATAAATTTATTTAATATTTTAGTTATAGTGTAAAAGCTAAATTAGTTATTAACCTTGGAGTTAATGAGTAATGTTATCATTTTATTAAGGGGGTAACGAAAATTAGTGGATGAGTGACAAAAATATAACAATATAATAATATTAGTGACCATTATATAACTTTTGAATATTGGCTAACCGAAATGTAATCTTAACTATATAAAATAGTTAAGCTGTGACATCATCATCATTTAAGCTGAGTTTTTGACGAAATTTAGGAAAAATAGTTGGCCAAATGACTAAAACTATATATTTATAAAAGTGAAAAAAATAAAAATATCAATTTATAATAAAAGAAAGGTAAAATACAAAAGGTTCTCTACACAATTTGACCAACTGAAAATTGCTACAAATTTTAGGCCATGGAACAAAATGAATGTACCTGATTATGATTGTTGCTTCTAATCTTAAGTAAGAATATGTAGGACTTTCGTAAGTCGGCGTTGTGGCTTGGTCCCTTATAAATCTATTCATGGACTGGGTAGGGTTATTTATGGATCGGCTAAGATGTTTATCTGACTAGGTCTAAATTAATATTTATATAATAAAGTTGTTTTTTTAGTTTTATTTTTCATCCATTTTAAACTTATATATAATATTATTATAGAATTTATCTTTTATTATTATTTTTTGTTCCAAACAGGCAAAACAATCTATCCGAACCCAGCCCATGTTTGGTCTCAATAAAGTCTAAAAAACGAAAAAAGATCTTTAAACAGTTGGGTGTATCCTTCTCAATGATCAATGCGAGAGAAAGAGATCATACTCTCCAAGAGTTCAATACAATCAGAGGGTAAATTGAATGGTTATAATGACGAATGAATATGATGGAACAACACGAGGATGCTTAGAACACAAATAGAAGGCAAAATGTCAATAAGCATGAAGCTGAGGAAATTTCCCAAGCATCACACCTCCATAGGTGTATTAATGTTTCTCCACTTCCATTTCCACGGCTGAGGAAATTCCCAAGCATCACACCTCCATAGGTGTAGTAATGTTTCTCCACTTCCATTTCCACGGCAAGATAATATGAACGATTTAGAGGATTGATACAGTATTCCATCCACATTTGAAGTGCTATTTTGGAATATGATATGCCCACCAAACTTGATTTTAATCATTGAAATCCAAAGCCCATAAAATATTTCATATGTTGGAATTAATCAAGTTTTGGAATAGTCTTTGGTTTGGGCCTGATACGTTTATTGAACTCGTTCTATCAAATTGGGCCTTTTATTTTCATTGTTTTGGGTTTTATGGCCCATTAGTTTAAAGTTTTATCATTATCTATTCTTTTTTTTTTTTTTTAAAGATACAAAATACATATAACAAATACAAAAATTGAAAGATAAAGAGAAAAAAAAACTAAAAGTGCACATAGGTCATGTGTCCTTGCAATCTCGCTCAACCCTTAGCAGTGTTATTCAAGGTATCACAATAGTGTATAACTCTACCACCTCTTATTGGTGTTAAGTCTTTTGATTTTAATCGAGCTAACTGTATAGTCTTAAGTTGAGAATTCACTTCAAATTGCTTAAGTCAAACTGAACATTTAAGTTGAGAATCCTAAAGAATTTTCAATTGCACTGAAGCTAAAAAGCTACTAAGGCGAAAGTGTGAAGAAAAGTAAGAGCACTCAAGAAAGCTAGAGTAAATGCTCTTAGTGTATCAAATAAGTTAATGATGAATGACACAAATGATGTTGGGGGAGACATTTATTTATAGTTGAGTCCACTTTACATCAATAATAGAAATTAAATTACATCAATGAATAAAAAAATATAGACTCTTTATGAACTTCATATTTAGAATTCAAATAACCTAGTAAATTACAAGTTACGAGAGTGTTTATGGAGTCACTAAGCTTTAAATAGACGGGCTAGAAAATACTCCAATATTGGGCTAGTCCTGATGAGTCAAAGTACGCCCAAATTTACCTATAAGTACAACTTAGGTCAGTGGTGCAGGCCTCGGTTACGGGCCTTTGTGCAGGAATTGTGGCATTCTTTTCTAGCTGTTCTAGTGACGCCCTTATGGTATCTGTAAAATGGGATTGGTATATCTTATCTTAGAACTATCATAATGCCTTAACCGGTTCCCAATTGGCCTCGTTGTCAGGTAATCCCTTCTAGTGGACAAGGTACTCATGCCTTAGCTTTTACTTTTATTGTCATACAATTAGATCAGCCAAAATACATTGAACATCTTAGCCATAGGAGACCTTCACTCTTAATGGTAACGTTGCAACTTGCCTTAGATTGATCCTTCTGATTGTTTCTCTTTCATGTTTGATTATTCTTTATGGTCCTCACTGATACGAGCACGCCTCGGAGATCACCTAGCTTGAGCAAGGATCCTTTGGAGCTACCCCAAGGCCCTATCACGTGAGCTCAAGCTAAGCTATTCAAAGAGGCAATTTCGGCCTTAGTTAACTGAATATGGGGTGAAACGAATGCTGAACACAATGAGGAAGCTTGGATCAGCTCAACAAGAACTCCTTGCAACCTTTTGCAAGTCGACCTTAGCTCACCTCTAGCCCTACAAGCTTAGTTCAGCTCATTTCAGCTCAATTGAGCTCATTCTAGCTCGTTTGAGCTCATCTTAGCTCGTTTGAGCTCATCTTTATTTCTTTCTAGCTCGTTTGGTTTTTTTTAATAAACTAAGTGTTTACTTTAATTAGTTTAATTTTTTTAGCTCATTGATGTGTTTATTAGCTCATTACAGCTTATTACTTGTTTTTAATTCATTGTGAGCTAGACGAATTTATGTGTCATGATTAAGTCAATATTTAATTTGTCTTAGCTACATTATATGTTATTAATGTGTCTTAAGAATGAATTTATTTTAGTACAACTGAATTTAACTTGTTTAAATTAATTTAATGTGTTCATTAATGTGCAGCCAAATGCATGAAGGAGAATTAATGCAAAGTGCATGAATGGCCGATTTAAATGAATGGAGAGATTCATGCATGATTGGCTACAATGCATGGTGTGCAGGTTATTTGGCTTCTCCAAGCATCTTTTCAGCCAAAGGTTAGCTACACACTTAAGTCCCCAAGCTTGGCTGGTCAGCTTCTCCAAACAGCTTCATTACTTTCACACTTGTCGATTTCCTCATTTACACATGAAGACTATTCGGCTTTGAGCATTCACATTCAAGTGGCCTTTCAAAATTGGTTTTCACACTCCTAGTAACTATTCAAGCTACCTAATTAATGCATGCACCATTTGGCTAAACAAAGCAAATTAATTGAGCTCATTTAAGCTCATGGTTGAACCTAGACATGCCTAATCAGCTCCGAATGTTTACAAATACATTCAGCTGAATTTCCTTCATCAAGAAGCTAACTTGTGGCATTCCCAAAGGCTGAATATGGACATGGAAGACTTATGGTTTTATTCTAGAACATTTTAGCTCCATTTAAGGCTGAATTACTTATTAATTAAGCTATGTATTTGCCTATTCGGCTAAAATATGTTTATAGCTATAAATATTTAGCTATTTTGATGTATTTTAGACTTTTTGCCAATTTGAATGACAATTGAGTTATTTGTGAGGTTTCTTCTCTCAAATTTCGTCCGAGTTCAGCTTAACTTATCTGCTAGTCAGTGGCGTCATCCTGATTCTTCTTCCAACAAACTTATCACCTTTGTGGTGTGGCGTTCACCTATCCTATACCTTTGGTTCTTACCTTGATAGGTAAAGGGTCAAAGTCCTTTTTTCTTTCATCACAACCATATTAAGCTATATAAGTCGAGTCAACACTCTCTTTAATGTTGTTTGTTCTTGAAGCTTAAGTCCAACTTCCATTCCATTTATCTATCAACTTATCTATCTTATTTTCTTTGTTAATCCGAACATATGTACAAACACTTAGCCAATTTAAGCCTATTATTCATTCTTGTTTTCTATACTTAGCTGAATACAAGCATAGCACAAGCTTGGAACGATACTTTCTCATCAATGATTGGGCAACTAAGACGACTCAACTCAACACATTGAGGTGAGCTCGCACCATTTGGTATCAGAGCTATTAAAAAGAGAAGTACAGATGTTCGAGGCCATCCTGCAATAGGCTTGTAAAAAAATAGTTTCAAAAAAAAATTATTATTTTGTATCCAAGTGTTTTCATTGTATTCATCATTTTGTAATTTAAAAAAATGAAAGTATTGAAAAGTTTATGTACATCTTCTTGTAATCCCGATCAAGTAAGTTCCTTTCTATCATCAACTACCCTACATGCCACACTCAAACCCAATTTTGATTTGTTGTTAGCCAACCCTTCACCTAAACGTCAATCCCTTGCAAACCATTTGAAGCCGACCCCTAGACTACAATAAAGCCTAAATAAGTCTTTTTACAAAATCACGATAGGAGAAATGAGTGGGAAAATGGCATGAGTGAGTGAGCATATTAGAGAGAAGAAAAAGCCATATAATGAATGTAAACACAAGTGTAAGTGCCACTATTTCTTTTCTTTTCAAGTGAAACGTGAGGTTTGTGGTGAGATTTATAAATTTTCCATGTCAAGAAGTCTGAAACGAAACATGGTGGAAAGACCCGAAAGGCAACCAGCTCGAAATGTACCGGATCTAAATCTTCAAGCCCTCTTACGTGAAGTGGATCACTTATTTAATTGAAAACTTGTGCCTATCCAAGAAAGGCTTGACCAAGTCGAGGGAAGAGCCCAATAGGAGAGGATGCCCCGAAGTCCACCAAGGAACTGAGGTCAGCAACGAGTCAACGAAGATGAGTTATTTGACCCTAGTGATGCTGAGAGTGACCAAGGGTCCAACATAAGCGATTGGCAGAGGGGGCAACAAAATCGTGGCCAAAGAGAATGTGGGCGGTACGACAACGATCTCAAAAGTATTAAACTATCAATTCAACCATTCCAAAGCTAATCGGATCTGGAGGCCTATCTTGAGTGGGAGAAAAAGATAGAATTGGTACTCGAGTGCCATAATCACTCCGAGACCAAGAAGGTAAAATTGGCAGCAATAGAGTTTTCAAATTACGCGATGATATGGTGGGACCAACTTACCACGAGTCAAAGGCGAAACAGAGAGTGACCAATTAGCACGTGGGCCGAAATAAAATCGGTGATGCGCTGGAGATTCATTATGACTTATTACCACCACGAGCTTTATCAAAAGCTCTAAAGTCCTACCCCAAGGATCGAGGAGCGTAGAGGATTACTACAAAGAGATGGAGATTGCAATGATATGAGCAGACGTGCAAGAAGATGGTGAGGCAACCATGGCACGCTTCTTGGCTGGTCTCAACCGAGACATTGCCAATATTGTGGAGTTGCAACACTACGTCGAGGTGGTGGACATGGTGTACATGGCTATCAAAGTGGAGAAGCAATTAAAATGCAAAGTTGCTGTCCGAGGCTACTCTATCGCGAACCCCTCAAAATAGAGCCAAGGCATTAGCAAAAACCCTCCGTCGACCTGAGCCAAAGAGCCGAAGGTACCAACAAAGTCAACTAAGCCCGTGGCCGAATCTAGTAAAGGCAAGGCTGCCAAAAGCTTTCCCAACCGTTCAAGGGACATCAAGTGCTTCAAATGCCTCGGGATGGGGTATATTGTGAGTCAATGCCCAAACCGGAGCACTATGGTGGTACACGCAAATGGTGAGATCGAGTCAGAGGAAAAAGTTAAAAATGAGCCCGAAGTAACATTTGACGAAGAGGAGGTCTTGGAGCATGCTATTGATGGTGAGTTGCTTGTTGTCAAACGAAGTTTAAGTCTCCAAGGTGTGGAGAATGAGCTCCAAAGAGAAAACATTTTCCACACACGATGCCAAGTCCAAGGGAAAGTATGTAGCATCATCATCATGGTGGAAGTTGTACAAACATGGCGAGTACTCTCATGGTGGAGAAACTTGGTTTGCCGATCACCAAGCACCCAAACCCCTACAAGCTTCAATGGCTCAATGACGATGGTGAGTTAAGGTAACAAAACAAGTGCTTGTATCTTTCTCAGTTGGAAAATATATGGATGACGTGCTTTGTGATGTTGTACCTGTGCATGCGGGCCATTTATTGCTTGGACTACCATGGCAATTCGACTGAAGAGTTATCCATGACGGGTATACCAATAGGTATACGTTCAAGCATTTGGGAAAAAATTTCACATTTGCCCCATTGACACTGAAACAAGTCTACGAGAATCAAATAAAATTGAAAACTTCTGTAGATCAAATGAGAGAAAAAGAAAAGAATGAAAATGCAAAAGAAAAAATAAGAAAAAGTAACGAAAAATAGCAAAAGAAAGTGAAAAGAAAACGAAAAAAGAAAAAGATAAAAAAGAAAAAGAAAGTGAGAAAATGAGCGTGTTTGCAAAAGTGAGTGATGTCCGGAAAGCACTGTTGTTGAGACATTCCGTTCTTGTACTCATGTACAAGGAAAATTTGTTTAACACTATCGAGTTACCCGAGGACCTACCCTCTTCTGTCTTGTCACTTTTGCAAGATTTCAAGATATGTTCCCAAAAAAAAACTACGAGTGGTTTGCCACCTATTCGTGGAATCAAGCATCAAATTGATTTCGTGCCCAGAGCTGTCATTCTAAACCGACCATCCTATAGGATGAATCCCGAAGAGACTAAGGAAGTACAATGGCAAGTAATCGAGTTAATAGAGAAAGGCTACATTTGCAAAAGCCTTAGCCCTTGTGTCGTACCTGTTTTATTGGTGCCGAAGAAAGACGGAACATGGCGGATGTGTGTGGACTGCCGAACCGTGAACAAGATCACTGTTAAGTGCTGGCATCAGGTACCTCGCTTAGATGACATGCTTGATGAATTAAGTGGTGCCAAACTATTTTCGAAGATTGATATAAAAAGTGGCTACCATTAGATTCGCATGTGAGAAGGCGACGAATGGAAAACGGCCTTTAAAACTAAGTACAGTTTGTATGAGTGGTTGGTCATGCCGTTTGGCCTAACCAACGCTCCTAGTACCTTTATGTTTGTATAGACCTCAAGGTTCCGAGGAGTGAATCAGCATTTAGACCATAGCTCTCTACTCAACAATGTTTGTATAGTTTTTTTTTGTTTTCAATATAAGCCATGTATGTACAGTTGAGTCGATTTTGTATTGTGAATGGTCATTTTAGTACCTTGGATAGTAAATGCTAAATTGAATAAAATAAATGAATTGTTTAAGGTATATTTGTAAGTGGTATAAGGCTTAAATGAATTTAGTTATGCAAATAATCATATATGTTAAGTTGTTGTGAATTAATGCTCAAGAGATGTTGTAATTCTAGTAGGTGACATCGTGACAATAGTCCCCCATTGTGGTTATGAGAGCTTGCCAATAAGTGATGTCGTGACATAGTCTCCTCGACGTCATGACATGAGTTCGACAATATGTAACATCTCGATGTCCCCTATTCCATGGTCGTGATGACACTTATTGTTTCTCAAAGTCACGCTGAAGCTGCAACGATGAGCTGCTACCTTCAATATTGCAAGGTGGTTACCCCTAACATTGTGATGTCCATTTAGTAAACTTAAAAATTTTACAATTTAGTCCTCTGTTAATTTCGATTTATCGTAAGAGCTTTCATAAGCTTGTTTAAAAACACGAATTTGATTAAATATCATCTTGTAGCTAAGAATTGATCATAATGGCTTGCATAAGTTGTTTATTTTATATGCAATTGAAATCGTAGTTGCTTCGGCAACGAATGTGGGATATCACATCTTGAACTGATGGTCGAGTTAGGTGTATAGTGTTACATTAAGACACTTGGCTCTATTCCAAAGAAAAGTGGATCTTATTGAGTCATTAATGACAAAAAAATCAATCAATTAGGTTTTTCTATTAATAGAAACCACTAATTAATGGATTTGACCTTTAACGACATTGACGTGACTGGCGATGACCACTAGGGGATGACATGTGGAAAGATATTGGCATGGCATCCTACATAAGCAAAAAATTCATAAAAATTAATTTTTGAAAAAAATTATAAAAATTACATCTAAAATGAACCTAGACAAATGTTGTCCCTGTTCATTGGAATCTAGAAAACCATTAGTCCACTTTCATTCTAGATGAGTTCAAAATTTTAAAACATAAAAATCATAAAAATATTAATAAATTGTTTTAAAATTATAAGAATGAAAGTTATTAATAATTTATAGAATTATAAAACTAATAAAAATGCACCTTTGGAATGAACTTGGACAAATGTTTGTCCATATTCATATGAATCTGGACAACTATTTATTTCGATTCATTTTAAATAAGTGGAAAACTATAAAATTTTAAAAATTATAAAAAATCAATAATTTTAAAAAATATAAAAAATATATAAATTATAAACTCATTACACTATTAATTATAGTAAAACCTAAATTATATTTTTATTCAATATCAATATTATCATTCGAACTACTTAAAAATATTTTTATTTTTTAAATTTTTTGTGTCATATTTGAATTTTTTATGTCAATATTTTTATTTTTTTAAATTTATCATATTTCAATTATTTATATTTTTAAATAATCATTAATAATTTCTATTTTTTAACGTTTACATTCATCTAGAATAAATAGAGACAAATGGTTAGTTAGATTTAAATTAACCTTTATTTTAGATGTAATTTTTTATATATTTTTAAAAATTATTTTTTAATTTTTTGTTACCACATCAATATTCTTCTACATAGCATGCCATATGTCATCTCTTGATGACTACCGTCAACCATGTGTGTTCTATTAATGATCAAATTGATTAACTCGATTTTCGTTAATGAAAAGATTTAGTTAATTTTTTTTATCATTAATCACTTAATAAAATACATTTTTAAGGGTTAATTGATTTTTCACATGTTTAAAAAGATTTTTGACGCTTAAGCCTCTGTTTTGTTATATTCAAAATATAGAAAGTAAGGTGTAATAATTCTTTTATCCCTTCCTAATGCAAAAAGAGTTGTTTTTGAGTTTTTATTTAAAAATATGTATAAATTTATACATTAAGAAAATCATTTTAATTTAAGATAGTGTTTGGTGCTTTTTCATGTTATAATTTTAATAAAATGTAATTATTTGGAATGTGATTGTCAAAAAATTATCGAGAAAGTTACTTTACAATGTTTGATATACACTGAAATATATTGATTAAAATGCCAGGAAAGCTAAATTATTATGTTTGATTCACTAAGTATTTTTTCAAGATGTAGCAACAATTTATGACTTTTACCTTATTAAATAAAAGATAATATTCATGTATTTAATTTTTATAATAAATTTGAATATTCATATATACTATAAAAAATTGAAATTTCAAGTAATATGGCAAAAACAAAAGAGGAAAATAATATAAAATAAATATAATATGTAAATGATTGAGAAAATCAACTAGTAAAAAAGAGACAATAGTTTTTTTTTTTTTTTTTTTTTTTTTTTTTTTTTATGTTTATCAATAGAATAATAGCCTAAAACAATATAAAATAGGGTTAATTTAGTCGTAACTTTCCAATTTACATGAAAAATTAATTTTTTTACATTTTATCATGAGACATACATTACAATATTAATGAGAAAAGAGAAGCTAAATTTAAAAAATAATAATAATAATAAATAAAATTTAACATACCAAATATTAAATCACTTTTTAACTTATCAAATTCAACCATAACAAACACTACCTAAGTACATGAACTATTCTAATTCTAAGCTGTAAAGTGCAAACCAAAAGTTAGGCCAAGCTGCAAAGCTGATAAGTAAAGATGAAACATTGATTTGGATATGAATGTGTCTAATTTAGATCCTAATCTAGAACAAGGAACCAATATGACTCTATTTCGGACCATTGAACTTAACCTAGAATTGTGAAGTTTTGACTTGGATTGCTATATGTCGAAATTAAATGTATGTACGATGCACAAATAATTGCCAAAATTATTAGAACAAATTGCGTTGCATTAATGCATGTTACGACGAAGATCCTAATTCAACATTCATTTGCCATACTTGTCAAGAATGGAATGTGGGATCTATAAATGCTTTGAAAGGAAAAGCTAAAGTGGACACAAATTGCCATAGTCGACGTGATATCTAGCCACCATCATATGAAGGAAAGTGGCCTGATTTTGCGAATGGCCAGAATTTATGAAACGCTCAAGACTTGTGAGAAACCATAGGCGGCTGCGTCAATAGGAGTTTTAGTCAAACTTCTTACCTTGAAATTTAAGAAGCAAGCAGGTCGACTTGGAGAGTGGTCCAACCTAGCGAAAGCAAGTCGGTGAAAGGCAAGAACAGCTGCAATTCATGAAATCCATAACCACTCTGGCCTTTGGGCTTTGACTATGGCCATTAATGTTAACCTCCATTCAATTTTGTGAGTCTGTTCAGACCCACTTGGCTGTCCCGTAACTTATACAGAAAATTTAATTTGACATTTTAATAACAATTTTATCTTGTTAAATACTTTCTTATTGTTAAATTTATCTTGGTCTAGTGTTCAGATTCTTTTTTACTACAGCTATTTAAAATCCAATGTTGTTTTGGATTAGTTAGGCAAAGGTGGTCCAACAAGTACAGGAAGCGAGTTGGAAGATGAATTTAGGACTCTTATATTAGTATTCTCCCAATCAAATCTCTCTCGATTATAAGGGTTTATTTTTTGTTCACTGCAGGTGATATACCATAAATTTTGGCTGAATTATTGACAGTTGAAGAAGCATTTTTATTGGTTTTGTAGTGTTAGTGTGTCGATAAAAAATAAATTAATGAGGAATTAATGAATATTTTAAGGCGTGTATTAATGTCATTTTATTTAAGGTGTGCAAAAGAGTTATTGGTAAATAAACCTCTAAGATACAATGAAGTACAATAACTGTTGACGTTTTACATTGATGGAAACAGTCCACTAAGCATTGAACGAAGCATAGCAAGAATATCAATTTTTATAAAGAATTACTCCAAAATTCTTTATAGAACAATCTATAAATATAAAAAATTGTGGGAGAATAAAAAGAAACTTTGTTTCTATGTTTCTTGGAATAAAAAGAAACTTTGTTTCTATGTTTCTTGGGTGTCTCATACAAATGAAAGTCTACTCCTATTCATAGGAGATCTCATGTCGCTTTATAGGGACATAACTACCCATATGGATAGTCATATTTTTAGCAATAAACATAATTATTCGATAAATATCTACTTGAATAATTATGACTATTTGTTAATAATCAAGTCACATAATTTTTGAATTTAAGAGATAACTTGTTGCTATAAATATTGACAATTTTTCGTTAATAACCAAGTAACATAACTTTTGGTTATGTATAATTTTTCATTTGTAACTATTAGAACATTATATATATTTTGACAAAGTTCCAACAATCTCTCCCGATTTTCAAAATATTCTGGATTTTGATAATCTTGGAAATCAATAGCATATATGAATGTATCTTATGATTGAACCTTCACTGAGTGAAAATATGTGAAAGTTAATCGAAATTGCATGATAGACCATGCTTTGAACCAACTATTCCATTTAATTAACCAAACATATCTCACACAATGGTTTCAACACCAGTCAGTGCACGGTATCTAGGGACATTATTATGACAATGTGTCTGTAACCTCTTTTCATGAGTTCTGTCAAAGCCAAGTCCTTGAGCTCCTAGAAGCAGTCATAGTTCCACTCACATAGGTAGATCCCATCGAGAGTGTTCTCGTAATTATAACACTCCAACATACTTATGTTATGGGTCTGTTGAAAGTATAATACTCATCATTCCCTTTATCATTACATGTATATAAAACTTTTTACCTTGGGATGATATATTATACATTATTTTATAGTGCTAGCAGTCACATACTGATGATGTACTTTGTGTCATTGAACTTAAGACTTGACGTTATACCAAACTTTGAGTTAAGTTTCCATCATGGGTGACTCAAATCTTATAGGCTTGTACCTCATCCCTAAATTTCAAAATTTTCAACATAGCTATGTTAATTATATATACCACATGGTGAAACTTTATATTTATTTGTGTTTTAAAAATTCACAAGTTAGCATCCACACCATGTTCAATTACCCATTCTTTCACAAAAGAATGATATCAAAGATATCCTTTCTACTATTGTCAAATTATAGTGATCACTTTATCTTTTCTTATCATGACAATTTCATATTTGACTACTCTATTTATTTTTGATATCGAAGAAATTATTCCACAATCACCAAATATATGAAATCATCCATCATGTCTTTTTTACCAAGTAAGTTGTTACAAACAGGCCTCGAACCCCTTAGTAAAAGTAGACAACATATTTTTTATTTGTTATAGCTTCTTTTCAAAGTTAATACATTTTTGTAAAATAATTTTTTGCATTCATAATCAAATAACATTATTTTTCTTAACACACCATGTAACACCCCTATCCCGTAACCGTCGCCGGAATAGGTAAGGGGCATTACCGGACTTGTAACATATACCGGAGTAGTAAAAATTTTAAACTTTTTAATCAAGATTCATCACGTATCATCAATCATCAGAGCATGCTTCAATTGATCATAAAAGGATGCATATAACTATTGGAAGTCTAATTGGAAACATGCTAAAAGATAGGAGAAAATTTGCAAAATTTTCAAAGTTAGGGGCACCCGGCCGTGCCCCTTGCCCGTGTTCTTCACACACGGCCGTGTCCCTCCAGACAAGCCCAAACCTTTCAGCCCGTGGTCGAATCTGACTTATCCCACACGGCTGTCCAACACGCCCATGGGGTTAGGCCGTGTGTCGCCCACGGCCTAGGCAAGCCCGTGCCCTTACCCCGTGGTCGAAACTGTCAAATATCACACGGCTGCCAGACATGCCCGTGTACAAAACAGAGCAGACCGTGTGACTATACTTCCAAATTTCACACGGCTACAAGTTACCAAACACGCCCGTGTGTCCAGGCCGTGTACCAAAACTGACCAAAACATCAAGGTGCAGGGGACACATGGTCGAAGCGCACGCCCATGTTCCCTGGCTGTGTGGCACGTTATAGGCTCGGTTTAAGCCAAATTTGCCACCCAATATGGGTCATTTCTACTAGCCATTAACCAACAACATTTCATGCCATTCTACCAACCTAAAACATACCAATTTCAAGCATAAAACGGACCCAAAATCATCTCAATTTATTCACAAATCAAGTACACCAACTCAAAGGCCTAAATAACCATTTCCATGCACTCATCCACACATATATATACATATCAATTATGCAATTTTATAACCTCATCAAAATCACATATCTTTCCATAAGCACATATAGCCAAAGAACAACTCAAAATCTTGATTATAAACACATATGACCCAAGCCACATTTCATAGCTTGATCATTTACCAAAACATATCATGTTCACAAAAGTACTAGCCTATACATGCCATGACCATTTCATTTACAAAAGGTTTAAAAGTACCAAAGTTTGATAGATAGTGTGATGGCGATCTCCGACTCGTCCGATTATCGAGCTAGCTTCCAAATCTATAAGACAGTGAAAGAAATGAACAGAGTAAGCTTCTAAAGCTTAGTAAGTCTGTAATATAGAAATTAAACCTTACCGAATCAATGCGGTAATTAAAACAACATTGCCAATTCAATTCATTTACTCAAGTTGCCTATTTCACAAGTATACACTTGTTAGTCCATGTAACATATAATGTCATTCATGTACCCATCACAACATTCATGTATCATATTATTGCACAAATACTTGTACACGTATTTCACATAACATGTACCATGTCATCCATGTAAATTTCATATAACATGTATCCATATAATCCATGTAATTTCATATAATCCATATAATCCATGTAAATTTCATATAACATGTATCAGTAGTTGCCCGTTGAACCTATAAGAATATCGAAAGATACTCGGGTGATACACACACAGTGTATATACAAATAACCTGTAATCCGTCAATGCGTCATATATGCTCTTTCGAGCCTGTACGGTAAGCCCGGAGGCTAAACATATAATCCCGAAGGATAATCGGTAAGCCCGTAGGCTGAACATGTAATCCCGAAGGATAAACTTGTAGCTCATGAGCAGGTGGTGAGTCCGCAACAAATGCAGGAACTCAAACCACCCTGTAGCCCTAGTGACATGTCACTTGTATCCTATCGACTTCTACGGTTCTAACGGGGCTCGGTATTTATTTCTCACTTGTAACAATTTCATTTCAATTTCATATGTATACATCCAAATAGGCTATTCAATTAACTAATATGTCATATATTCCATTAACAACAATTATAAACATAAACACATTAATTTCATTGTACGGACTTACCTCGAAATTCCGATATCTACTCGTCTATTTTTCTTTTTCCCCGATCAAGTTCCGAAATTTGGTCGTCTTTATCTATATTAATACAAATTTAGCTATTTAATCACTAACTTGTTCAATTTAGCCCAAAACATGTATTTTGGCATATTAGCAATTTAGCCCCTATATTTTCAACACATTGCAATTTAGCCCTTTTATCACAAAATGACAAATTTCACAACAAATCCCTCAATTCACCTTAGCCAAACATGTAGGGGACTTATACAAGCACATATAATTCATCTTATCACAAATTTAACTTCAAAAATTCTACCTTTTTACAAATAAATCCTTAAAACTCATTTTCTTCAAAAACTACTTAAAAATTCTTGTATATTCTCACATAATATACAATAATTCATCAAAATCTATCAATATATCAATGATTCATCAATGGCACTTTTCAAAGACATGTTCAAAATCAGAAATTGAAGTATGGGTTAGCTAGTATTCGAAGCAACGATCTCAAAAACGTAAAAATTATCGAAAACAGAACAAAAACAAAGCTCCAATTGAAGCTCAAGTAGCCGAATGAAGCAAAGCATAAAAACCCTTCTTTTTCTTTTGTAGAATCGGTGAAGAAGAAGATAAAAATGGGTGTTTTCATGTTATATTTATCTAATATAACATATAATAATTAAAGGACCATTTTGCCCTTAAAAAAATAATTATAAAGCCTTATAAAATATGGACATAATTGTCCACCACCAACCACTCCAACTAAAGATGGTATAATTACCATACAAGTACCTCACTTTATAAAGCCATGCTCAAATGAGCCATTTATGAAATAGAACTCTAATTTATCGTTTTACGCGATTTAATCCTTTTTATCAAATTAACCGGTCAAACAATAAAATTTCTAAACAAAACTGTCACACGGTAATTCTATCATGCTGTAAAACATATTGAAGCAATAAAAATAATATTTTGACTCGGTTAAGTGGTCCCGAAACCACTCGTTCCGACTAGGGTATAAAGTAGGCTGTTACACACCATATATATGCAAGGGTGTAATATATATAATCATATTAGAGGACTATCAATTGTCCAATCAAGTGACTATAAAATTACACATTTATTCACCTTTCACCATAGACATTATCAATTATTTTTCAACTATGATCAAAACCATGCCCATCACTTAAATGGGTCAAATAGCATTCATATTGTTATTTTCATACTCACGAGGTCTTTGATTCATGGCTTCTTAAGTAAATTTCAAAATTTACTACATCTCAAAACTTTATAGAACCACAAGATTATAGATCATAACCAAGCCATATAAAAATCACATGCACCATCGTAAATGTAACACCCCAAACCCGGCCCAGACGTTACGGCCAAGTCTGATGTGTCACATTGAAGTGTTTTCCGAAAATCGTGTTTTCATTGAAAACACTTCTTAATGTTTTAAAAAAAACTCTTACCGTTAAGCTTGTATAAAACCTTAGTTTTGTGTTTGTTTATTGTTCCAAAACGTGATTTCATTGTAAAAAAAAAAAACAAAACATAACAACTTTGTAAAATCTAATTGAAAATTTCGAAAGCTTGAAAACCTTTATAGTTGCGAAAACATGTTAGGTTGAAAGACAGTTTAAGTACCGGAAAGTTAGACCTTCTTTGTGATGATTTAAAGTGAATGGAAGCTATGCACCAGGTAGAATTCC
Organism: Gossypium stocksii; assembly: GCA_020496765.1. NCBI lineage: Eukaryota > Viridiplantae > Streptophyta > Magnoliopsida > Malvales > Malvaceae > Gossypium > Gossypium stocksii. Next base: position 43,587,096 of record CM035623.1, read on the forward strand.
AGAAAAGAGGAGGAAAGTCAAATAGACTGCTTAAGTACCAAGCTCTTCTTGGATCCACTCCTAGACATGCACACGACCATTGCCACACTTTAACCATCTAAAATATTTATTTACAAAAACATTTAATTTTGTGGAAGCTTTGCTTGGTTATCATGCTATTCTGAAAACAAGTAACTTTTATAAAAAAAAAACCGTCTTAAAATCATTTATTTTTAACTCGATTTAACTAATATCCTACGTAAGCTAAAATTAATTTAAATAAGAAAAGAATAAAAATCCAAAATAAAAATAATTAAAAAGGCCTTTTTACAACCCAAAACCAAAATAACTAATTAAATTTAAATTGAAATAGATAACTTAATTAAAATCCAACAGTCCAGTCCATGTGGCCACTCTAAATCCCTCCCAGCTTTAAGTCCACCAACTAAGGCTCATCTGCAAGGATGGAAGGAAAAGGGATGAGTTTGGAAAACTTAGTGTGCAGCAAAGCCCTTTCAGAGCCCAAATCAATACAAGCATACTGGGCTGAAGCCTTTCATGTAACGGTTACTGGGCCGAAGCCTTTTTCATAAATCATATTACTGGGCCGAAGCCTTTTCTGTAAATAGTAAGGCCCATAGGCCCATTTCAATAACACATGTAAACATCAATGCATGTATGCAAAGCCCATTTAGGGAGACTACTCAACCCACCATCCGCTACTCTCCACCCGTACCAACCAACACACCATGTGGGGATGCTACTCAACCCACTCCGCCGCTACTCTCCACTGGCAGCATAGCTGCTTTATTATATAACATGAGGTCTAGCCTCTTTCGGTAATTGGGGCAAAGCCCTTTTCGTTAAACTGGGGCAAAGCCCTTTTCGGTAAACTGGGGCAAAGCCCTTTAGCACTTCCTCCATTCATATAAATCCCAACCCATGCATAAAATGAACATATCATGGCATATCATGTACAATAATAATGTCACATGCATTTCAATCAAAATAATGCCCTAGAGTACAATAGTCATTTTCGCCTAGGGGTAAAATAGTAATTTTCACATTGAAGGGTAATTCAGTAATTTTATCAACTATTAAGGTTTTCATGCTCATTAACAATTATCAACAATTTCCAAGCGTTTAAACAGTATTTCCAGCCCATTTTAGCAATTTCGAGTTATTGGGCCCAAAACCCCTAATGGGCCCTACGTAGCTGATTTAGTCATCTAGGCCCATTTAGCCTATGTTCCATAATGGTTTTAACAGTCTCAACATGCAATTTATCCATATTTCATTTTCTATCAAATTTACCCAAATGGGCCTGAAAGCCCATTGGGCCTGATTTCAGCCCCTCGAGGCCCAAACTTACCGACTTGCACGAAATTGTGCCATTACCTGTCTCATCGATACCGATCACCGATCTCATCGTTTCTAACTAATCTTGGAACAATTGCGTATTCACAAGTTATTGAAATGCCGAAATTTCAGCATTTTGGCTTTTCGGCACTTGTTAACTTAAGCTACTAAGAGGGTTCGTTACACACCTGATTTGTGATTATACCGATGAGATCTCCTACGCGATTTCTCCTTGTCGATCGTTAACTACTAGATCTAGATCTAGTCACTTCAATGATCCAAACCTTCGATCGGTAACCTTTAATTCTCACTAGCACAAAATAATTTAAATAATAAGTCCAACAGAGCCTCTTGCCCTAATCAACAGCCTCCTAAGCACTAAGGGGTTTCGGCTTTTCTTAAATCTCAAGATATGAATGGAAAGAAGGTTCGAATACTTACCAAGAGATCTACCCGTTGAAGAACGTTCCAAATACCTTTCTACCCCAGATCCGTTGCGAATCCAACTTAAACGTGTGTAGAAAATAGATCTAAATATTAATTTCCGAATCACTAAAATATGGAGGTCTTGGTTTTTAGTATTTATGAGTAAGGAGGAAGAAGTATTTGAACGAGTAAAAGGGATGTAAGTTGTGATTTGATTATAAGAAAAGGACCCCATAATCGGCTCTAATGAAAAGAAAATTAAAAAGAAAAGTTAAGAATAGAAGTTGAGGGCTTGGCAAAGAAAAGATGAGCAAAAGAAAAACAAGAACCGATTGAAGAAGAATTAAAAGAAAAACAATCGTCTAGCACAACAAATAAAAAGAAAAAAAATACTCAAAACCAATCGAAGAAGAAAGCAATTCCTAAAAGGCTAAAATTCCAAGTTCCAATCGGCACCAATGCTTATAGCCGAATGATATATTTAGCATAAATAAAAAGAATTCTTCCTAGAATTGTATTCCTTTAATTGCTCCTTAATTCTTGGCCCCATCCCATGTTTGAATTCATCCAAACTCCTAACCGCTTAGCAGGCAGTAGCATCCACCGACTGACCAGCTTCGGTACGCTGCTTGGGAGCGCCCCAGTCCAGCACGGCACCTCCAACTCGCGCGCAGCAAAAACGGGCTCTCCTCACGCACATCGCTGCTCGAACCTGGGACTGGCAGGATGCCCAGCACGCTGTTGGCCCTTGGGACGCTCGTTCTTCTCTGATATAACAGCGCCGCGCTAATTCTTAAAGCTTACCTGCCGCAGTCCTGGGTCCATCAAAAATAAAACAAAACATGCGCCTACCTGGACTCGAACCCGTGGTACCCTGGGACTCCTAATGCTCCGCTGCCGCTGCGCCACAAGCCCTTTTGTGGCATAGTCCACCAACAACTCCTTTTAAGGTATTTTAACACAACCCCATTCACTTAAAAAATATAACATACCTTTTGCGCACGCTGGGAGTCGAACTCCAGCCCTCCAACTTACTGCGTAGCGCCCTAACCACTGGGCCAAGCTTTCCTTTTATGCTCAATCTTGCCCAACTAATTATAAGCCTTATGCCTAGATTCCCTCCATGAAGCAAAAACTAATTTCTTTCTAGAATTTTGGATTGAACCCAAAATTTTTCCCACAGTATAACTACTTCCAAATTTATTTAAAAACTAAATTTAAACACCAAATATTATATATATATTTTTAATAATAATAATAATAATAATTTTATAAATATATTTTTATCCTATAATAATAATTTAATTTTCATTAAAATTTTAAAACATTAGTAATAATAACAGAAATATTTTATCAATAGCAACAGTAATAATAATATATAATTTTCATAAATATCAGTAATAATAAATATAGATAAATTCCCTAATAGTAATTTAATTAAAAAATTTTCCTTTAACGATAATATTTAAAACTTCTCACTTATTCAGATTTCTTCTATCCGAATCCCGACTCAAAGTCCAATTCTTCTAGGCCCAAATTCAGGGTGTTACAGTAAATATGCACAGTATGATCTTGATTTCAAATATATGATTATCATGTTATATTCTCACTAGAAGATTTCATACCAAAATGCTTATATTATTATATAAGCCAATATTTTCCACCATTCTACAATGACTAGACAAATTAACCATGAATATGCATATGACTTATTTAATTTTTAGTCAAAACCAATTCTAGTCCAAACTTTATAACATAGAATAAAAAATGTGCAATCATATATAAAACTCATTTAGCTTATGGTTATTTAACAAAAACAACAACAAAAATTATTTATATTATATGATCATCTACAAAGTTTCATTTTTAGCAATGAAAATAATGTTTCATCAATATCATACAAATACTAGTTACTAATATCATGATTTAAATAAACAAAAAAATTCATATATCAAATTAAATATATATCATAAAAAAAATACTTTTGTACTAAAAATTTCACTCAAAAATTTGAATGGAATGAATTAAGTTTCAGTTCATCAAACTTATTTTCTATTTATAAAACATTAATAGGTGACTAAGTGGCTTTTTAAAAACATATCACCTTTCAAGTTGTACCTTTTGGTTTCAAGAAACCATCCCAATGCAACCTTTTAGAGGTATTCATTGGATCTAGTGACCAACTTTTCGATTTGGGAAGGCTCACCCGAATGGTCATAATGCTTATGTTGGAAAGAAGCATGTTCAAAAAATGTTGAAGAATGCCATCACAATTCAAAATGAAATTAACTTTTTGATCCATTAATAGACTGATATGTTGTAATTTGATATGTCAAATTTGGCTATCATGTAACCTCCCTAACTCGGCCTAAAACATTATGGCCGAATTCTAAAGGCCACATTGGCCACTGAAATGGCCTAGTTAAACTTTCATATATCAAATGTACTTTTAAACCATTTGCTTATCCATTCAAAACTAGTGAAATCAAATCTTTCTCTTAATTTCACAAAAATATTTTAATTTCAGAAATTGATTGATTTTAGTATTGATTTGTAAAAAAAATTAATTATTTTGAAAATTAATTAAATTTTTATTAAAAACTTGTTTTCAGTATCTGCAACGGAAAAGAGTGATATTGACATTTTATTATTATTATTAAAAACCAAGTTCCATGCATAATCATTTCAAATACCAACTTAAGCAGTTTTAAAAATTTTAATATCATCCAATAAAAATAATTCCAAATTAAAAACTCATGTCAAAATCCAAATAAAATTTACTACTCTCCCAAAGAAAATACATAAAAAATAAGTTTAAAATTGTAACAACTCGTTTTTCAGTAGTGTCGAAAATAGTGGTTTCAGGGGCACAAATTCGACGATTGAGTTTGTAAATATTATTATTTAATATTTATGAGTCAAATATAGCATAATAATAAATTTCGATTTGATAATTTATGTTATTTGAATGAATAATTAAGTTTAAGTGGTAAATTCATAAAGTCAAGTGGTTTTAGAAAATGAGATTTATGGACCTCATTTCTATAAACTAGACTCATAAATATATTTATTATATACTTATAGAGTGGTTATATCGGTGTATTAAAGTTTGGTCTAGAAATTTTAATGTTTACATATTTAATTAAGTTAAAAGGACCAAATTGTAAAAACTGTAAAAGTTAATTGTTATAGACTTATGGGCATTAATTAGGTGAAAAAGCATGAAATAAGGGCCTTAAGTGGTAATTCTACCTAACTTAAATATAGTGGATGATCATGGCTTGGCATTTGATGCAACTTGGTTTAATTTTAAAGGCTAATTTGGTAATTAGGCAAATTAAAAATAAAATAAAAGATGATAAACAAAATACCATCTTCTTCAACATTTTGTTTTTGGTTTCCAAAACGGAATGAAGCCATAGCTAAGTTGAAGTTTTTGGCCAAGTTTAATTCATGCATGGTGAGTGATTTTGGTCCCGTTTTTAATGAATTTTATGTCTTTGAGCTTGTATAAGCTAATCTAACTAGCTCGGGGTAAATTTGTACAACTATTAAATGTTTAGGGATTTGCAATGAATTTGGGGTGTTTTTGATTTTAATGGATGAATTATAAAAGTTGATAGCTAGATATAATTATTTTGTTAAGTGATTTTTAGTGATTTTGAATGTTAGGGATTAAACTGTTTAAATAGTAAAATTTAAGGGAAATAACATAAATTTGTAACACCCCAAATCTAGGCAAGACGTTATGGTCGAACCTAGAGATGTCATAAAGAAGGGTTTTTGAAAACGAAGTCAATACAATAAAATCATTTCAGTTTTTCATCTCATATTCACTGTCAAAGCGTCATTAAATTAATTAATTTGCCAAAACGTGATTTACAGCAAAAGCTTATAAAATCGTTTTATTTTGAAAATCTAGTTCGTATTTTCAGAATAACCTTTATTTGTGTAAAAACCATGGATTTTAGATATTTGTTGCAAATATAATACTAAAACGAAAATCCAAATCCCAAAATCAAACCAAAAAGTTCAGAGAGTCCTATTATTACAAAACACCAAAAATAATCCTTAAATTAAGATAAAAACCATAAAATTAATCAATTTATGAACTCGTGGTCATCGAGAGGCTCTGTCGCACCGACCCGCCCAAGTTTGTGGGTTACCTGAACAAAACATACAAACAAATATGAGTTTTTGTAAACTCAGTGTGTAACCCAACAGAAATAGAAATACAAGTTATACAGAAACCAATAAAAATAATCAGAAACAGACTAGAACTCATGTCCATTTCAGATACGGATAATGTAATAGCCCATTTTTTGTCAAATCAGAACAATGGTTTCAGGACCATAAATCTGAAGTCAAAATATATATTTTATTATTTTTTTAATTTTTACAGTATGATACTATGATTGTGGGAAAGTCTCATTGAAAAATTTTAGCGTTTGAGTGGTCAATTTGATAAAAAGGACTAAATCGCGTAAAGTGCAAAAGTATAGTTCTATTAGCTAAAGGTGTTTATTAGCTATGGAATATTAAAGTGGAGGTCCTTAAGTGGAATTAATCCATTTTAAAGTAGTGGATGATAGTGGCTTGGTATTTGTGTAATTATTATAGTTTTATAAGGTCATAAAAGTAAATTAATTAATAAAGGTTAATTAAAATAAAACAAAAAATCAATTTCTTCTCCATTCATCTCTTCTAGCCGAAAATATAGAAACAAAATCACCATGGAAGTAGATTGAAGCATTTGGCCAATTATCCTTGTGCATGTAAGTCCAATTTTGTTCCATTTTTAATAATTTTTATGTTTTTGAGATCGTTGCAACTAGGTTTAGCTAGCCTAGGGACTAATTTACAAAACTATTAAAGATTTTGAGTTTTTCCATTGATGATTTTATGTCTATTTTGATGTTTGATGATAGATTATGAATATTTGATGATAGTTATACAAGTTTTGTAAAGTTATTTTTGATAAAAATGTCAATTAGGGATTAAATTGTGAAATGTTGAAGTTTGATGGTTAATTTGTGAAATAAATGAAAAATATGGGTTGCTATAGACTTGTATTAAATTCGGCTAATATTGGGTATATATTGAATTGTGTGAATTTGTGAAGTTATGAAATAAAGATTAAATTGTAAAAATGTGAAACATTAGGGGCAAATTTGTAAAAGTGCCTTAATGTGAATTTTGGATTAAGTTGAATAGAAAGATGATTAAATAAGCTGAATTTGATATTATATAGATCAAGAAAAAGGAAATACAAACTTAGATCGAGGAAAGAACAAAGTCTCGGATTAGTTGACTCGTGTCGCCGTTTTTACATCCAAGGTAAGTTCGTATGTAATAAGCATTGTTATAATTATATTTTAAACGCTTTATTATTGCATAAATTGTGAATACGAGAATAAAGACATGTTTGAAGATTGTTCAGTATTGGCACTTGGAGTGTGAGATTGAAATAGCTTCGACTATATATATATTGGCACTTAGTGTGTGTGATTGAGATAGCTTCGCTATATATAAACATAAATATATATTGGCACTTAGTGTCAGAGATCGATATAGCTTCGGCTACTTATTTGGTGCTTAGTGTATGAGTTTTTTGAGTATCCAATAATATTCCAGAATGTTTTACGGGCATTATTGAGATGTGAATGGAAGAAAGAATAGTTTAAATGGCACAGGTACATATAGAACCTAAGTGGGTATTGAATGGAAGTAAATTACGAATTCATGCTCAAATATGCTCAAATATGCTCAAATATGAGAGGTTTGTGTATCAAATGGATTAATACTTGAAATGTTATTTTGGTTGAATTGTGTTTAATTGATATGTTAAGTTTATTATTATACGAGCTTACTCAGCTGTGAAGCTTACTTCGTTTTATTTCTCCATGTTTTATAGTGAAATCGAGCTAGATCGGATCTGAGGATCATCAAAGACTTCATCGCACTATCGGACATTTATTTGGTATTTTTGAGATTGTATATATATTTGGTATATGGCATGTATAGGCTATGGTTAACATGGTATGGTTGTTGGAAGTGTATTTGGCCATTTGAAATGGCTTGATAATGATTTTGGTTTCACGTATATAATGCCTTGTAATATGTTTTATTTTGTGCTTGATAGTGGTTTAAATTGCTCAAATGGTTATTTGGTAGGTGATGAGTAATTACTTGAATTATGTTTAGTTTTGGTTTGATACTTGGATTCCAATTTGATTAGTGAAATATGATGATTTAGTATATGCTATAAATGTGAATTATGGCAAATGAATCATGATGATTTGGTATGTGTATTGGTTAGGTAAAGGTTTATGATATGAGCTTGAAATGTTTGCATTGAAATAGTTTATAATGTGATGATTTGAGGCTAAATTGGCTGTCTATTTGTGTATGAAAAATGGTACCATTTGCCCTTGTGTAGGTATGCTTAACTTGGGTGGCAAAATGGCCTTGTAAATGGCTTACTTTTGTCCACACGGGCAGAGACATGAGCGTGTGTCTCAGCCGTGTGTGACACATAGTCATTGTATACAACCATGTGTCCCTTGGTGTTGTCATTAAATGCAAGTTAGTATGTACCACACGGCCTCACACACGGGCGTGTGACTGGCCCTGTGGCATAAGTCCGTATACCCTACAGGATTGGCACGGCTTGACACATGGGCATGTATGGTCATTTCAAATAGGCATACGGGCTAGACACACGGGCGTGTGGTTGGCCGTGTGACCTACACTAGAGAGTTAAACGGGGTAGGATACGGTCTGGGACACGGCAATGTGATCCCATTTCAAATGTCCACTGACACGGGCGTGTCTGGTGGCCGTCTGTCACACAGGCGTGTGTCGCTTATTTTCATGAAAATTTTCTAAGTTTTCTAAAATTGTTTTGAGTTATCGGTTTAGTCTCGAACCACTTTTAAAGCATGTTTAAGGCCACGTAGGCCCTTATAAGGGACAATGTGAATGTATTTGAATGAGAAATGCTTATGTATGCAAATGTATGGCAAATGGAAGTATGTTTGAGTTATAAGTTTAGTAATGCTTCGTAACCTTGTTCCGGCGACGGATACGGGGTAGGGGTGTTACAGATAACAATACAGATATGCAGATAAAATAAATAGTATCCTACCCCCATCCACTACACACCAACTTCGACCATCCCATCACACCATGTGGGGTTCAAAAGCACCCACCCAGCCCTACGTACCGTATTGTGCCGTTGTGACACATATAAGATCAAGAGCAGCCATGCTGCTAGAGTATAGGCGATGAATGCCATACAGAGGACTTCCTCCACATATATAAATCTCGCCCCGAAACAAATACAAAATACAGATACAGGTACAGATATAACATGCTTATCATGTAGGTGTACAAATATCAGATATATACATACATCACGTTAATTAGACCTGCATAATAGTTATAAGTTCAGACCAAAATATCAGACTAGCAGATCACATAGTTTTAAGGTTTGGTTAGCCTTTGCCGACACTACGGTAGGCTCACAGTCGATCATAACGACCTGTAAAACCCTAGGGAAAATTTTAGAATTTTGGGCCCATACAGCTCGTATGGCCCACACACCCAGATTAGCCTTGCTCGTGTGGCTTATACGGTCTAGCCCAAACCTACACACCCATGTGGGCTCACACGCCTGTGTTACCCACACGACCAACTTGGCCTAGCCCGTGTGGCTCACACAGCCACGCCTACGCCATCACACGGTTGTGTGTTGCGCATGGCCTCACCTTCGTTGGACACACGGTTGTGTTTCACACACGGCCAACCACACGGGCGATCACACGCTAGTGTGGCGTTGACAGACCTATTTTTTGGCTTTCTCTGAAGCTTCATTTTTCGTGATTCGGGTACACACCTAAAACATTTTTGCAACAAATGCAATCCAAAGACCACCAGAACCTTTGAATGAACAACAGTGATTCGTACTACCGTAGCACCGATTGGAAGCCCCAACCTCTTAATCCTCTCGAAAAATGCATAAAGAACACCAATGAATTGAAAAATCAAGGTTAATTGATAGGATTTTGACAAAATTTCAGAAATAAGGAAAAGAAAGAATTTTTTCCCCAATCATAGAAAAAAGATGTTAGAAAAGATGAGGGAAATTTTTTGAAAATAAAATAAAATAAAATAAAGAATTTTTTCCCCAGTCATAGAAAAAAGATGTTAGAAAAGATGAGGGAAATTTTTTGAAAATAAAATAAAATAAAATAAAGTCTATCATAAAATCCCACTAATATCCTAACTCCCCACTAATTCACATCTAACTACCCTAGAATCCCAACTCCACCAAAATTCTGACACAAAATTGAGCAAAAATAACATCCTCGCTAACGTAGGGATGCAAACACAGGACCTCTGACACACCAATTCCCTTACCACTCGAACCAGCAGGCTCATTCTGATATGGATTCACAAACAATTTCCTATAAGCCCACTCAACTAGGGTAAGGCTTGGATTAAGAAAAATAAAAAAATTTACCAACGGTGGGACTTGAATCCAAGACCTCTTAAACAGACCCAGAACACTTAACCACTGAAGCAAATACACATTTGTGTTAGATATTTACAGAAACAGAAACAAATTTATCAGGGTGTTACAATTCTACCCTTTAAAAGTAATTTTGTCCTCAAAATTTACCTGATCAAAATAGATGAGGATACGCTAACGCATCGAGTCCTTAGGTTCCCACGTGGCTTCCTTAGAGCCGTAATTTCGCCACAGAACCTTTACTAATGGAATGGACTTCCTCAGAATCTTAACATCTCGATCCAAAATCTAAACCGTGCTCCTCTTTAAAAGTCAAATCTGGCCTAACATCGACCTCCTCAACAGAAACATGAGACAGATCAAACTGATACCGCTTCAACATGGAGACATAAAACACATCGTGGATATGGTCTAACTCTGGAGGTAACTCCAAATGATAAGCAACCTGTCCCACATGCTTCAAAATCTGATATGACCCAATAAACCTAGGGCTCAACTTGCCTTTATGACCGAATCTCAGAACCTTCTTCCACGGAGAAACCTTAAAAAATACAGAATCACCCACAGAATACTCTATAGCTTTCCTTTTCAGATGAGCATAAGACTTCTGTCTAACCTTATCTTCAGTCTTAGAAACCAACTCAAGACCCAAAACACGACACTCACCCAACTCAGTCCAACTTAGCAGAGTACGACACTTACTTCCATACAAAGCCTCGTAACCTGCTATCTGGATGCTAGATTGGAAACTGTTATTGTAGGCGAATTCAATTAGTGGCAGATAATCCTCCTAACTGTAACACCCCTTACCCGTGTTCAACGCCGGAACAAGATACGAGGCGTTATTGTACAATAACACAACCAATCATACAAAATTGAGCCATAAATTTTCGTCAAATTTAAAACTTTTGTGTTACATCAACAAGTCCTTAAAATGAGCCTATGTGGCTAAGAACATGCTTTGGGGCAATTTGGGACTAAACTGAGAACTTTTACAACTTTTAGAACGTTTAAAAAATTTTTCGTGTTTTTGAGAGTCACATGCCCATGTGGGCAGGCCGTGTGGTCACACATGCTCGTGTGGCCCAGGACACGCCCATGTCCTCCACCCGTGTAACTCTCTATTTATGACATCATCATTCATCTAGGGTCACACAACCAAGTCCCATATCCGTGTGCTGACCGTGTCCTCCACACGGCTGAGACACACAGCCGTGTCACAACCCATGTGGTTAAGAAATTGGCTAATTTCCAAGCCATTCTCTACCATATCATGCCCATACTTGAGCATAACTTCAGTAATATATTTCATGGCATAATAAGGCTACCAATCACTCATCACACACAATTAACAAGCCATAGCATATATCTTACTCAACCAATGAAATACATCATAGTGAGCTTATAGCATATCAAATTTATTGGCCACCTCAAATGGCAATATACAACAATGAACTTCAAAATCATAGGCCAATATTCTAGGCTAACTCATAATAACATGTTCACATGACCAAATTCCCTATACATGCCATAATCTTAAGTATAAAATCATCAATACCTAAATTGTATGCTTGATAGTGTGATGAATTCTCCGGCGGCTTCCAACCAGAGCTAACCTGGATACATTACAATCACAGAAAATAACGAAGTAAGCATTAAGCTTAGTAAGTGCGTATGTAATAACAAACAATTGATTAATTTTCTTTTTAGCAAACATCATTATGTGATCTCAAAATATTAGCATCATTATTGCATAAATTTCATTATTCACCTACATTCATCGCAAGCTACTTACTCGAGTCATAGTCACTAAATTATTTTTATCCGAGGCTACGGAACTCCAAATTAAGATCTACTAATTTTCCCTAAAACTAAACTCAAATATCTTCTTACCATAAAATTTCCAGAATTTTTTATTTGGCCAATAAGTACAGTTTATTCTTTAAATTCTCCCCTATTTCATTGTTAGATAGTTTTGACCTCTCTTCACTAAAAATCAAATATCTTATTATATAAAAATCAAATGATGTTCTCATTTGTTTCTCTTGAAATCAGACTCATAAGGAATTCAATCAGATAAAATATATCCCATAATTATTATTTTAAAATTTTTAAAGAATTTCCAAATTTAAAACAGGGGATTCTGTATTCATTCTGACCCTATCTCACTAAAATTGAAATATCTCATCATTTGAAATTCTTTTGGTCACTTTGTTTCTTTTATGTGAAAATATACTCAATTAGCTTTAATTTCATATCTTATTAAACCTATAATTCAATTTCAACCATTTTTGGTGATTTTTCAAATTCATGTAACTGTTGCTGTTCATAACTGTTCGATTGCTAATTTACTCTTTTGTGATTCTTTCATTTTAACTTCCTTTTATGCACACATATCACCAATCAAATTTACCACATTTTCATACATCATGAGTATAGACCTATAATCGCAAGGTCATTGTAAAGTCATCCTCATATGTATAACTTACTCGTTTGCACCTTACCACATTTCGATCACATACTGAACATATCGCTCACAATTCACATGCACTTACTCAATTTGTACATTACCAAGGTTCATTCCCATAACATGAACATTACTTACATTCGCACATGCCCACATGTACACTTGCTCACATATACACTTGCTCACATCCCTGCACTTATACACCACATGATCACACCAAACATCTCTTAGTAAGTTCTCCTGATAAACACTTCGAAATGATAACAGATTTATGGTGGTTTCAGCACATAGTTCCACCTTTTTTAAATTCATGCATTATAGTCGTGGTAATAGCACAGAGCTCCACGCTATTAGATCAATGCGTTATAGTCATGGTAACTACACATAGCTCCACGCTATTAAATCAATGCATTATGGTCGTAGTAACAACATATAGCTCTATGCCATTATATCAATGCATTATGGTCGTAGTATCAGCACATAGCTCTACGCCATTATATTAACGCCTTATGGTTGTGGTAACAGCACATAGCTCCAAGGCATTGTATCAATGCAAATACGAGTGGTCTTAGCACATAACTCCACTCTTTTATACGATTTCACTTAATCTCACTTGGCCATGACTCATTCATGGTCCTTTCCGTCAATACATCTTTTAGTACCAAATGAAAGTGTTCAACTTTACGTTCAGTAGTCTTGAACATTAGAATTTCATTATACCACAAACAATATAATTAAATTTACAATTTATCCGTCAATTAAACAAATGAACATTTATGTTTAACATACGAACTTACCTTGTCACGAAAACCGCAATCGGATAAAATCGTCAATTTCTTTGATTTTCTCCTGTTCTAAGTTCGAACCTCGTTTTTCTTCATCTAAAATGTCACATTGGACTTATTAAATTATTACGGTATTCAATTCAATCCAAAAATCATATTATGGAAAATTTACATTTTTGCCCTTAGGCTCGTAAAATGATTTTCACTCAATTTTCATGCACTTTAGGTCTAGCCGAACCATTTTCATAACTATAACAATCCACAATTCTCACTAAGACATACTTTATTTCACATTTTATCACGTTTACAATTTAGTCCTTTTTAAATGTTTTCATCGAAAACCACCTAGTAAAACTTGTTTCTCTCATCATACACTTGCATAATCTACCATAAATCATCAAAATACACAACTGTTCAACATGGGTAAATTTTTAAACATAAACCTTAGCTCGAAATAATGGTAGAAATAGCTAAACCGAGCTACGAGGATCTCAAAAATGTAAAGAACGTTAAAAATGGGGCTAGGTTGCACTTACTATCGAGCTTGGAAAGCTTCAACAAACCCTAGCCATGGAGAATATGAAAGGTTCGGCCAAAAGAGGTAGAAGATGATAACATTTTAGCCTTATTTTTCCCATTTTATTCTTTAATTTACAAAATGACTAAAATGCCTTTACAGTAAAAATATCTTATCTCACTTATACCATGTCCATTTTTTCCAAAGTAAAGTATAATGGTCTAATTACCATTTAAGGACCTCCACTTTAAAAACTCATTTCAAATAAGTACCTTTATGAACTAGAACACACATTTTTTATCTATTTCAATTTAGTCTTAATCGTCAAATTGGACACCCAATCGATAAAATTTCTCAACAAAAAATTCACACAAGCTTCCAATCGCATAATAAATATTAAAACTTAATCGAAATAAAATTTTCAACTTCGAATTCGTGGTTTTCAAAACCACTATTTTGTTTAGGCCTTAAATCGGGCTGTTACACTAACTACCTCAGAAATCAATTACACAATTCCAAAGCATATCCTCTAGTATCCGAATCACCTTCTCAGATTGACCATCGGTCTGAGGATGGAACGCAATACTACAGTCCAATTTGAACTCAAAGCCTCATGTAATTTCTTCTAGAACCGAGAAGTGAAGCGAGAATCTCTATAAAAAAATAATCAAAACAAAAACCCCATGTAGTCTTACAACTTCAGAGATATAGAGCTTTGCTAGTTTCAGTAGAGAGTAGTCCATCTGAACCAAAATGAAATGGGTGGACTTGGTCAATTGATCCCCGATAACCGAAACAAAATCCTTCTTAGTGGGTGTCAAGGGCATCCCACTAACGAAGTCCATCGTCACTCGTTTGCATGTGTTAGACTACCGAAAAGAAATTTTATAGATTGCATGTTTAATTTGTCTATTAGGGCTTATTTGCAAAAGTTGCAAAATATGTATTCTAGTTTATAAAGTACTTGATTGAAATGAGGGTTTAAAGTAGAGGTCCTTAAATAGTAATTAAATCATTAAAGTTTGATGTATAAAAATAGACATGGTTAGTAAGTGAGGTATTTAAGGGCATTTTTGTAAAATGCCTTAATTAATGAATAAAGATAAAATAACATGAAATAAGCTATCATCTTCTTCATTTCTTTTCTCCATTGGTGAAAAGTGTGTATTTTGATGTTTTATGATAGAATATGAAGCTTAGAATTATGTTAAACAACTTTTGCTAAGCGATTTTCAGAAAACGAGTAAAACGACATAATCGGTAAAAATTATTGTTGTTTATAAGTGCATGTTTGGGCGAGAATTTAATGGCCATAGAAGGAAAAATGATCAGCGTGTCCTAAAACATAAGAATCAGGGATAAAGTTTAATTTCTGAGCTTTAGGGCAAAGTATAAATATGCAAAAGTTTAGAGGCAAAAATATAAATTTTGTAAAAATATGTTTTAGGTCTGAAATGATTAGTAAATTGATTAAATAAGTGAAATATGATGTTTTAGATCATGAAAAATGAGATTTGGACCTAGAACGGGAGAAAACTGAAAATCAAGAAAGTTGGTCAAAATGGCCGTGTTGGTATCGAGGTAAGTTCATTTGTTTAATAAGCATTTAATTAAGCATGTTTGAAAGCTAAATTGATATATTAGTTATAAATATTTTAGTATTGATTTTTTTAATATAATTACAATAATTGAGAAATGATTCGACATTAAAAGTGAGGATTCGAATAAGTTTACATATAAGACTATAGTGGTAATGTGGCTTTGTATAAGATCAAGAAAGTATCGAATAACATAATTTGAGGAAAGTAAGATAAATTGAGGATATGATGAGATTGATAATGTAAGTATGTAAGTTGAGTAACATTTTATTATTATGAAATTGTTGCTATTATTATTTTTGAGTTATGTGACTGACCTTGAGAATTTTGAGTAAGTATGTTTTAGCTATGAATTGCCAAGGCATTGATATTTCAAAGTCCATGCTTATAACCAGGCAACTAAGGAAGAATTGATGGAAAAGTCCATGTTTATAACATGACAATAACGGAAGAATTGAAGAAAAAAGACCACGGTTGACCCATGGCAACATAAGCTAAGGATACCAAGTAAGACCATGCCAAGGCATGACATTGGTAAGTTTTACAAGGCAAGGAAATCATGTAAGACCATGTCAAGACATGGCATTGATAAGTTACTATAAGGCAAAGATCCCATGTAAGACCATGCCAAGGCATGACATTAGTGAATTCACAAGGCAAGGATACCACGTAAGACCATGTCAAGACATGGCAATGGTAAATTTCAAAAGGAAAGGTACTTGAGTAATCCAAAGAGTAAGTAAAAGAGATGACAAGGTAAGGTCATGAGGAAAGAGCACAGGTATGTACATAAGGCTTATTAATGTTGAGGTTATAAGTTGATGATATTAAAAGTGTAACGCCCCGTATTTTGGGCCTAGAAGAAATGGGTTTCATGTGTCGGAGAAATTGGATTTTGGTTGTGCGAGAAAATATCTCAAATTGTGTGTTTGGTGAGTTGGTTAAGTGATTTGAAGTGGTTGGGGATGTCTGAGAAGTCCTGGGTTCAAACATAGACTCTAGCAAAAATTTTGATTTTTCCCTTAGATGGATATTGGCTTTAGCTTGGAGACCTTATAAATATTTTTGGTTAAAATATAACACAAGAAAGCAATTGGTCTAGTCGCAAGGTGGCGTTAGGAGTGTGTAGGTGGTCTGGGGTTCAAGGCTTGACGTTGTAAGTTATTTAATTTTTGCTTTTTAGGGAAGCTGGATGATGGTAGGTAGGATTTATAATTATTTGTATGTGATTTACGTCACAAGAAATTGGATGGCAAGGAGGCAAGTGGCGTCTTTGATCAATGGAAGGGGCTTGGGTTCGAGTCCCACTGCATGCAAAGGTTGTTTATTTTTCTTCTTGGGGCGGCATGTGTTTGTAGTGGATGCATATTCTAAAAAGGGTTGTTGTAGACTTGGTAAAAGGGTAAAGTTTGAATTGGTCAAAGGGATTTCAATTGAGTTTGAATAGGGAGTTGGAGTAAATCAAGGAGCAAAATATGGAGGAAATTAAGGAGAAAATCATGGGATTTGAAGGTGGAGGAGAGTGTAGTCGAATTTGGTGTCTTGCATGTGCAAATTCGGCTAAGTGAAGGCATTTTGTGTTTTTTCGGCAACTAGGGGGTGAGTAGGTGCCGAATTTAGTAGCATACCATTTCGGCAACACTTGTTCTGTATTGTTTTGAGTTGGACCCAATTGATTCTGTTATGGGCTGTGACCTAAATGATATTAGCTTTTTAGTACACCACATTTTGAACATAAACAAACACAAGCTGAAAGTTCAACAAAAGTTTTAAACAACAAAAAGGGTTTACAATGAAAACCCAGTTTTTGAAAAACACTTCAATGTGATGCCTAACTTCTAGGTCGGGTTTGGGGTGTTACAAAAAGTATTTTTATGAGTATATTCAAGTATTAAGTAAGTGATAAGTTTTCAATTATACTTATGAAGCTTTGTGAAATGGTTGACAATATGCCTATATATTATGAAAGAGTATTAATGTATTAAGTGAGATGTTGTAGGTACATAAGCAAGCTATTAAGTAAGGTGTTTTTTTATTATTATTCTGAGCCTTTGATAAGGTTAACAATGAGTAAGATGGGAAAGTAAGAACTTAACATTATTTATGCAAATTATGAAAGTTTAATAATAAGCTAAATTTATTACTAATGCCTATTATTTTACATGTGAACTTACTAAGCTTTATAAGCTTACCTCTTTCCTTTCCCTATTCCAGAGTTTTATCAAACAAGCTCAGGTTGGAGGTCGTCGGAGATCGCTTCACACTTTCGACTATCAAGTTACCAATTGGGTATTTTCATTGAAATGTTTTCAGTTATGACATGTATAGGGACTTGGCCATTTTGTGTGCATGTCCTTATGATATGGCTAAATAAGAACATGTGTTGATGTTATGTATGCCTAAATTAGGTTTAATGCAAAGAAATTATGAAATAGTAAAAGTTGGTTATGAAATAGTTTTGGGATAGCAGTAGTGACGTGAATTTGAAAAATCACTAAAAATTGTAGAAATGGAATTAAATGGTGAATGAGATATACAATTAACTCTTAATGAGTTTTTTTTCATATGAAAGAAACAGAGTACACAAAAGAAGTCTATATTCTGAGATATATAAATTCTTGTGAGACTGGTTTAGAATGACTTTGTGATCCCCTGTTCTGATTTTAGAAATTTACTAGAAATTGTACAAGAAGAATTAAGGGCTGTAATTTATATGTCTAGATTCCTTTATGAGTATATTTTCATTAGAAATTAGCAGGAACATTAAACAAAAATTGTACTATGAGATAATTGATTTTTAGTGAGGAAAGGTTAGGTCTGTTGGACTGCGAAACAGGGGAGATTTTAACTAATAAATTGTACTAATTGGTCATGCAAAAAATTCTGGAAAAATTCTGGTAAGAAGATTATGAGTCTAATTTTAGGGAAAAATTACAAATTTAAATTTCAAGTTTTGTAACTCGATTTATAAATAATTTAGTGACTATTATGCAGGTGGACAATTTTATTATGAATAGTGAAATAAATTGTTTTGATATGTGTAAGTAATCAGAAAATTTTTAATGTTCTCGGTTTGGTCTCGACCCGTTTCAATTGCATGTTTTAGGGCCTTGAAGGCCCTTTTTAGGGATATATTGGATGAATGTGAGTGATTTAATTTTAAAAATAAATTTTTATGCCCCAAACTAGTAAGATAAGTCTGGTAACGTCTCGTGCTCGACTCCGGCGACGGTCTCGAGTAAGGGGTGTTTCATTACTCCCACTCTCAATCTGCTGAAACTGCAAACCCAGAGACTCATCCCCTAACTGCTTAACCCAAGTCTAATCAATCAAAGTCAGCTTAACTTGCAACTCAGCTAATAGACTCCTATTATCAAACAGACTAAGACGAGCGAACATCACCCTCAAATTAGTCATCGTTCTACGACTTAGATCATTGACCAGCACGTTGGCCTTACCATGATGATACTCTATCATGCAGCCATAATCTTGAGCAGCTCAATCCACCAACACTACCTAAGATCAACTCCTTCTAAGTGAGGTACTTGAAGCTATTGTGATTGGTGTAGATAATACACCTCTCACCATACAGATAGTGCCTCCTGATTTTCAATGCGAAAACCACAGCAACCAACTTGAGATCATGCATCAGGTAATTACCTTCATGTGCCTTAAGCTATTGAGACATATATGCCACAACTTTACCATCTTGCATCAGAACACAACCCAAACCAACATGCGATGCATCACTGTATACCGCAAATTCTTTTCCAGATTCTGGTTGTATTAGAATAGTGGCCTGAGTCAGAGTAGACTTAAGTTTCTTGAAGCTCGACTGCTACACATCAGTCTACACAAAAGGAACACTCTTGTGCAAAAGCTTAGTCAAAGGTGCTACAATCAGAGAGAACCACTCGACAAACCACCTATAATAACCCGCAAGACCGAGAAAACTACAAATTTCAGATAGTTCTTAGGCTGTTTCCAATCAAGCAAAACCTCAATCTTCCTCAGATAAACATGGATCCCTTTAGCAGAAACCATGTGCCGTAGAAAAGTTACCTTTCGCAACCATAACTCACACTTGCTTAACTTAGCATAGAGCTGCTTCTCTCGAAGTATCTGAAGCACTACTCTAAGGTGCTCATCATGTTCATCCTCAGTTTTAGAGTACACCAGAATATTGTTAATGAAGACCACGATGAACTAATCCAGATATGGTTAAAACACTGGGTTCATCAAATCCATGAATGCAGCTGGAGCATTCGTCAGACCAAAAGGCATAGCTAGAAACTCATAGTGCCCATAATGAGTTCTAAATGCAGTCTTATGAGCATCAGCTTCCTTAACTCTAACCTGATGAAATGAAAATCAATTTTTGAAAACGAAGATGCCCCTTAAAATTGATCAAACAGATCATCAATCCTTGGAAGTGGATACTTATTCTTTAAAGTCAGCTTATTCAACTGTCGATAATCAATACACATCCTCATGGACCCATCCTTCTTCTTAACAAACAAAACCGGTGCCCCCTATGGAAACACACTAGGATGGATGAAACCATGATACAAAAGCTCTTGAAGTTGAGCCTTAAGCTCTTAAGTTCTATCGGTGCCATACGGTATGGAGTAATAGACACTAGAGCTATACTCGGTAGAAGCTCAATCTCAAACTCAATTTCTCGATTCAGAGGTAAACCCAGTAACTCCTCAGGAAAGACATCTAAAAAATCCCTCACTGTTCTGATATCCCAGTAGAAGAGTCCCCAAAATTAGAAGCACTGATGTAAGCCAAATACGTCTCACACCCTTTCCGCACTAGTTTCTCAACCACAAGAGTGGAGATCACATTGGACAGATAGTCTCGATGCTCGTCGATCACAACCACTTCCTTATCATCCTTGGTCCTCAAAACTACCCTCTTAGTCACGCAGTCCAAACAAATTTGGTGCTCAACCAACCAGTCCATACCTAGAATTAAATCGAACTCCCCAAACGGAAGCTCTATTAGATTTGGAAAAAAATTAGCCCTTTGTACAACTAACGAGACGCCCCTTTAAAGTTTACTAACTCGAACAGACTGCCCCAATGGACTCAGTACAGTAACCTCACTAGAAGTGCTCTCAATAGAAATCCCTAGGTTTTCAGAAATGAAACTAGCTATATAAGAGTGTGTAGATCCTATGTCTATTAGAGTAGTATAAGGTACTTCAAAAATAAAGAATGTATCCATAATAACATTAGGAGTATCTCTATCCTCAGGCGTCAAGCAGCATAAACTAGTGCAGGCTATCTCGCCTCAGTCTAATTAGCACCTCTGCCCGGTGCTCTTTGTCTACGGTCCATACAATTACCACCCTAGCTGGTCCACGATTCCTAGTGGGTTGCTAAACTACCCTCTGAGGCTATACAGAACCCGGTCCTAAAGCTTGCATCTGATCAGCTCACTGAGGACACAATCTAATGTAGTGCTTCAAAGACCCATACCTCAAACAAGCCCCTAACCTCCTCCAACACTTGCTCGGATGGTGCCTACCACAATCAACGCATGGCTGAATTCCAATAGGAGTAACAGGAACCCCCACTCTAATTAGCCTATTGGGTCTGGCCTTTTTTAGGCCTTTGAATGGAACTAGAAGGCTCATAATCCCTCTTATTCTTGCCTCTCTCTCGGTCCCTATTTTGAAGCTCCACGCGCTTAACCTCTTCAGCAATTTTTTCCTTATCAACCAGAGCTGCAAACTCACACTTCTTCTGTGGAGCAATCAGAACCCTCAGATTATCTCTCAGACTGTCCTCAAAATGGACACACTTCTCATGCTCAGATGCCACCATGCCTCGAGCATAGCGGCTTAACCTCAGAAATTTGGCTTCATACTCAGCCACAAATGTGTCACCTTGCGTGAGATTTATGAACTCACACCTACGAGCATCTACATAGATTGCCCCCACACGTTTTCCCTAGAAGCTAGTCTTAAAGAAATCCCAGTTTAGACAATCAGGCTGAGTACCCTCCTATATTGTAACAATCCATTTTCAGTGAAATCAGAATAGTGGTTTCAAAACCACAAATACAAGGTCAAAATATTTACTTTAATATTATTTTGAGGTTTATAGCATGATAGTAGGATTACATGGAAGTTTCGTTAAGAAGTTTTATTGTTTGTATGCTCAATTTGTGAAAAGGACTAAATCGTGTAAAGTGTAAAAGTTGCGTTCTATTAGCTAAAGATGTAAATAGTTATGGAACTTTAAAGTGAAGGTCCTTATATAGTAACTAGCCCATAAATGAGTTAGTGGAAGATGTGGGCTTGGTATAAGTGAAAGTTTAAATATTTTTAAAGGATATAAAGGTAATTAAGTAATTAATGTTAAAATAAATAAAACCAAAACAACATATCATCTTTTAGTTTATTCTTTAACTGATAGTAACTTGGAGAAACTATAGCTAGATTCGACCATGCTTGCAAGCTCAATTGGTGAGTGATTTCTAATTCCTTTTTAATGATTTCTATGTTTTTGGAATCATTATAGCTTAATCTAGCTAGCCCATGGACTAATTTGCAAAACTATTGAGTTGTTTGAATTTTTCCATTGATGTATATGTTAGAGTTTTGAAGTTTAATGGTAGAAAATGAATCTTTGTTGTAAGATAAACAACATTTGTTAAGTGATTTTGGTTGAAAATGATAAATAAAGATTAAATTGAGAAATGTGTAAAATTGTAACACCCTAAACCCGGCCCAGACATTACGACCAAGTTTGGTGTGTCACACCAATGACGAACTAACCATGTTACCTAGTTACTAAGCTTAGGGTGAGTTTTGTAAAACCGTATTTGTAATTTTAAGAATAAATTCCAGGTTTAGTTTGAGATTGTCCTATCCACTAACCGTTTAAAATCTATCTTGTTCGTTGATTTGTTATTCATTCGTTACGAGTGCTTTGATTTGAGAACATGGATTGATTTGAGAAAACCCGCGCAGCCTTGTTTAAATAATTTAAATCAATTTGTAACATAAAGTAAAAATAAATAATTTAAAACCCAAATTAAAATAATTAGAGCGGTCTTATTACAAACCCATAAATCAGAATAAAAATAATTAAAGTAAATAATAAAATAAAATAAATAACTTAATTAAACTAGAAATGCAGTCTACGTGGCCACTCTGAATCCCTCCAGCTCCAAGTCCACCAATCTAGGGCTCACCTGCATGGTTGGAAGAAAAGGGGTGAGTTTGGAAACTCAGTGTGTAAAGAAAGCCCATCCAGAGCCCAAATTAGCTCAAGCCCACTGGGCCTAAGTCTTATCCAGTCTTAGTAAGTACTGGGCTGAAGCCTTATTCAGTATTCAGTTAACTGGGCCTTAGCCCTATTCTATAAACGGTACAACTGGGCCTTAACCCTTTTCAGCTAACAGTACGGGCCATAGGCCCATGTCAGTACAAAACAGATATCATGCATGTATGCAAAGCTCATAGCCCATCCTATGTCCAACCGCTACACTCCACCCGTACTAGCCATATACACTCCATGTGGGGAAACAACTCAACCCACCCAACTGCTACACTCCATAGCCGCAGCATAGCTGCTCAGATAATGTGGCCAAGCCACTAACAATATAACGAGGCAAAGCCTTTTTCAATAATCAGTACGAGGCAAAGCCTCTTTCAGTAATCGTGGAAATGCCACTTGCACTTCATCCATCAATAAACCCAGTCCCATGCAATAGATAATCATGTCATGGCATACAATGAACAGAAAGAGTAAAACATGCATTTCAGTCAAATTTAGCCCTAGGGGTATAACGGGTCATTTTGCACCTAGGGGTAAAATTGTAATTTTCCACCCTTAAGGGGTATTTCAGTAATTATTCTAGGTTTTAGGGTTTTATGCACATTTCATTTATTAACAGTCCAATTTTCATCTTAACAGTGTATCTAGCCCATTTATCAACCTTAGAGTTATCGGGCCCCAAAACCCCTATTGGGCCCCACAGTGTCATTTAGCTAATTTAGCCCGTTTAGCCCAAATTATATGTCTAGTTTTATAGAATTTACCTACAGTATACCAGAACACACTTACCACTTACTTTTACCCATATGGGCCCGTAAGCCCATTGGGCTCGAATTTAGCCCATCGAGGCGCAACTCACCAACTTTATCAATTTCAGTTATAGATCTATCGCTTCCAACTGACCCACGAGCACTTGCACGCTCGCAAGCCCACGAAATGCCGAAATTTTGGCATTTCAGCTTTTCAGCTTTTGCCGATTTAGACTACAGAAGGGTGTTCATTTACACACCTGTTTCGCGCTACTATATCAAGATTCGCACCGAATTAATCCTACAATCGTTTCCACCATACTGTTAGTTACAACCCAACAGAATTAACGAAACTAACACCTTACCACATTTGGCCAACACCCCTAAGGTTCCAACTACTTACCTTTGTCGACTTTGATCTACTAGATCTAGATTTACTAGTCGCTTCGACGATCCATGCCCTTGATTAGTAGCATTTAGATCCCACTAACACAAAATAAAACAATTAGTAAGACCCATAGAGCTTTAAGCCCCAATCGACAGCCTCCTATGCACATAGGGGTTTCGGCTTTTCTTAAATCCTGAAATAATGAATAACACCAAGAGATCTGAGTACTTACCAAAGATCCACTAGACAAGTGTGCTTCCAACCCGTTCCTAACTCAGATCTGACTCAGATCTTACCCCTAAATACTAGCAAAGAATAAATCTAGAGATCTTTCAGCTTTTGGTATAACAAATGTGAAAGAAAGATGGAAGCTTTGTAATGAGAAGAAAAAGATGTCGACAAGGCTATTAGAGTAGGGAGATTCAGCTTTAAAGAAAAGAAAAAGTGAGGGTGTTCACTCAAGAAGAAATCAGCACAACCAAGAACCTTTCAAGATTTCAGCTTTTAGTTTAGTTATTTGGTAATCTTAGGAAGAAGGTAGAGCAGAAGAAGATGGGTTCGACTTTGTGAGAATGAAAGAGATTAGAGATGAGAGGAAAGAAGAGAAGAGAAGAGAAAAGAATATAACTTTCGGTTCAAGAGAAAAGAAGAAGAGAAGAAAAAGAGAAAAGAAGAATAGGTTCGGCTATGGACAAATCGGCACTAAGGGGGTATGGAGTCCTTGGTTTCAGTTTTTAGTGAAAAGGAAGATAAAGAAGAGATAACTAAGGCACTTTACGTATTCGACCACAAGAAAGAAAACAACAATCCCGAAAGGCCACCCTAAAGCAATCGGCACAACCACAGTCATTAGCCGAAAATGCTAATCCTAAAGTCAAATGCTGAAATTGCAATAGACAAAGTCCCTTGGCCGGCAATCACTTACTCCCTATTCAAAATTCCTAGATAATCTCTCCTGATCACTCCTTATCCAATTCCATGAGCAATTCAAACTTCTCTCCTCAGTAGTTCACCCAGGTTCCACCACATGACTGGCACATGCACAAAAATAATTAAAACATTCATTGCTTACCTTGTGACTTGAACACTGGCCCTTGCACACACCTCCACATGCCACTTTTTTAGGCACTTAAGTGGCGCCACATTGCCACTTTACCAAGGGCTTATTTGTGTCTTATTTTACTAACTTTTTCTTAAAAGCCCACTTAACCAAGTCCTCTTCACTTTAAATCCAAAGTTGATATTTTTGCCAGGTTTAATCCCAGGCGTGGGCCTTCTAAAGGCCCATTAATACACTTAAACACAAATTTAATAACCAAATCACTAAAATTTCAAGATTTCACCAAAATCACAAAAATCCCGAAAAATCCTAAAAATTAGAGCGTTACAAAAATCCATGGTGAAATGTGTGGATCACACAGCCTGGCCCAAAATACGACACGCTTGTGTGGCCCACACGACCCAATTTAGTCCAGTTCGTGTGTCACACATGGACTGTGATGTAAGCACGATTGAAAGCACATTACTCCTCGACAATGATCTTTCAAAGTTGCCTAAACTTTATTTAAGCTGAATGTAAGCTAAGCATTTCTTAGAAGTTGTTTTAGCTTCTAACGCAAAGTGTTGGATCGAAACAAACGCTAATACTCACGGAATCAGCTCGAAGCAACTTCATTCCCAAAGGACTTTTGCAATGTTAGCAAGTTGAATACAGCTTGTTTCTAGTTCAAGCAGTTCATCTCAACTAAATTCAGCTCAATTGAGTTCATTTCAACTCGTTTGAGCTAAACCGAGCTTAGTTCCAGCTCATTTAATTCTTCTTTTGAATAAACTAAATCTTAGTTCTACTTCATTTATTTTCCTACAGCTCACAATGGAAACCCTTAGCTCACTTAGTAAAAGTAATGTTTTTGCACCTAGTGAGCTAACCAAATTTATTAATTTATACTTAAGCAACTTTAATTTGTCTTGATATTTTATTTAAATTGTCTTGTTCATGATTTAATCATATTCAGCCAAATTTATGAAGGGTTTAATGGATTCATTCTCCATATAGGTTCAGTTGAATTAAAGGAGGCCATTTATGAAGGTGTATGTCCGGCTAGGTTCAAAGCTTCTCAAGATACATGTGTGGCTGAATGCATGAAGGGTGGATTGACTTTTGGAGACTTCAAGACACCTATTCAGCCCAAGAGACTCCATGCCTTTCATTTCCCAAGTTGGCCGAATACCTCCCCCAAGCATCCATCAAAGTGTTCCCTCCATGAGGATTCATTAAAGCTCACAACTATTGGCCAAATAACATCAATTTATGGCTCCATAAAAAGCGATGGGCGAACCTAGACTTTGGCTCCAAGGTTTCCATTCATTCACCAACTTTCAAGTGTCCATTGCTTAATCTAAAAGCAACCATTTAGAGATATGTTTAGCCAAACACGGACCTAGTTAATTAAAGGATTTTATTCTAGAATTTTTGATCTGTAATAGCTTAATGTCTTAGCCCTTAAGTTTGCAAACTTGACCATTTGGCTAGCCTAGCATTAGACTATAAATAGTTGCTTCCTCTCAAATCTCGTATGAGTCTCGTGCGACTTATCTAGCATGTGGGTGGCTTCAACTGAACTCCGTTTCAAAACTTATCACCATCTCCGTGGTGTGGTGTTCTCTTATCCCGGTATTTCATCCTTCACCTTAGACAATATGGGAATTGGGGTGACACTCATTACTGTTGAATCATTTCTGACATTTAAGTGTAATTCCCATCCTTTACTAAACTGTCTTTATTCGTTGTTAAACCTGGCCATCTATTAACGTTCCTTTATCCATCATTTCTTTCTTAGTCTGAATCTATATTACTATTTAAAACTTAACCACTTTTAACCCATTCTCATTACTTTCGCTTAACTAAGCCTAATATTACTATTCAACTTGAAGCCGAACAAATCTTCTCGACGACGATCAGGTAACCAAGTGAATTCGGCTCTACTACCCGAGTCGGATCACATCAGCTTGCCTAGCCATCACACGGCTGTGTGCTTCATGCATGGCCTGGCCTCGTCGATCATACGCCTGTGTCAAGGCACACGACCTACCACACGGGTGACCACACGTCCGTGTGGCATTGACAGTGAGGTTTTCGGCTTTTACCAAAACCTCATTTTCTGTGTAATCGGGTACACACCTAGTTTTTTGTATTCAAAGTTTTCAATTGTAATTCGCAACCTGTGTTTGAAACAAAACTGAAAAAAAGAATTATATATATAAAAAAATCAAAGTATAAAAAAAATTATTCCGAGTAAAAAAAAGTGAAGTATCAAAATTCCTGTTATACTTCATTTGGTATTTGTGAGTCCTGATATTCAAGTTTCTATTATATTTCTTCAATTTTCTACCCACTACTTTGAAACGCCACACTTAACCTTAAAAAATTTTCTTTTAGCCTACCCTTACACCATTGCATCTTATCCCTTGAACCATTTTGGAGCCGACCCCAAAGTACCAAGACAAGTTAAACAAGACAAAATAGCAGGTTACGAGAGAAAGTGTGAGTGGTAAAAGGCATAGAGTGTGTGAGCCTAATAGAGAGTAGAAAAAACCATAATAGAGTGAAACACGAGTCAGAGTGAAAATAATTAATTTTTCTTTCCGAGTGACTAGTGAGGCTTGTAGTGAGGTTTCCAAATCCTATGTCAAGAAGTCCCAAAAGAAACATGGCAGAAAGACAACCCATTCGTAACGTTCCCGACTTAAATCTTTAAGCACTACTGTGGGAGGTTGAGCGACTTTCTGATAAAAAATTAGAGCCGATCCAAGAACGTCTTGACCATGTTGAAGGAAGAGCCTAACACGAAAGGACTCCAGTAAGCCCACCTTGAAACCAAGGCTGAAGAAGACTTCAAGATAATGAGTTACCCGAGCCAAGTAAGGGAAAAAGCGACCGAGGCTCTAACGTAAGTGACTGGAGGAGAGGCCAATGTCATCGTGGCCAACGAGAGCAAGAAAGGTTCGATGATGATTTAAAGAGTATTAAATTGTCAATTCCCTCGTTCCAAGGCCGTTCGGATCCTAAAGCCTACCTAGAGTGGGAGAAGAAGATTGACCTCGTATTTGAATGCCATAACTACTCTGAGCCCAAGAAAGTTAGGTTGGCTGCCATAGAGTTCTCTGACTCCGCAATGATTTGGTGGGACTAACTCACCACGAGCCGGAGATGAAATGGTAAATGCCCCATCAGCACGTGGGCCGAAATGATGGTTGTCATGCATCGGAGGTTCATTTCGATAGATTACCATTGGGAGCTTTATCAAAAGCTTCAAAACTTATCCTAAGGCACGAAGAGTGTAGAGGATTACTACAAAGAGATGGAAATCTCTATGATCCGTGCTGATGTACCATGAGGTGACCATGGCCCAGTTTTTTACTGGTCTTTACCAAGATATAGCCAATATCGTGGAGTTGCAACATTATGTGGAGAACGTCGATATGGTCCACATGGCAGTCAAGGTCAAAAAGCAACTTAAAAGAAAGGTCATGTTTGATCCAATGTGACGTAAAATATGTCTAAATGGAGTCAAGGCACGAGTAAAACCCCTTAGGCAAGTCAACCCAGAGAGCCTGTGGTACCGGTGAAATCTACCAAGTCTATGGCTAAAACTAGCAAAGGCAAGGACAGTGAGAATCTTCAAAACCGCTCGCGTGACATAAAGCGTTTCAACTGTCTCGCAAGAGGCCACATCACAAGTTAATGCCCAAATCAGAATGTGATGGTGCTTTGACCTAACAGAGACATCGAGTTGGAGGACAAAGACGATGAGATTGTTAACAAGGTTAGAAATCCTGTCAAGAAGATGAAGAGTTAGAATACACCGTCGAGGGCGAGATGTTAGTCGTAAAAAGGAGTTTAAACACGCAAGTGTCACTAGTGAGTAGCAAAGGGAAAACCTTTTTCATTCATGCTGTCTTGTACAAGGAAAGGTCTGTAGCCTAGTTGTTGACGAACGCAGTTGTACTAATGTTGCTAGTACACTCATGGTGGACAAGTTAGCTTTACCGACCACGAAACACCCGAGGCTATACAAACTTCAATGGAAAATGAAGGTGTCGAGCTTAAGGTAACAAAAAAATTTCTTGTTCCATTTTCCATTGGCAAATATCATGAAGAAGTCCTTTGCGACGTGGTGCCTATGCATGTGGGGCATCTACTGCTTGGAAGTCTTTGGCAATTTGACTGAAGAGTTAAGCACGACAGGTTCGCCAAGCAATATACTTTCAGGCATCAAAGTTGAAACATCATCTTGTCACCTCTTTCACCGCAACAAGTCATGGAAGATTAACAACGTTTAAAACAATCTATGGAACAAAGGAGACAGAATGAAGATACTAAAAATGAAAAAGAAAAGAGAAGAAAATTTGAAAGAAAAACAAATAGTTTGTGAGAAAAATATTCAAGAGAGAAAAGAAAAAGGAAATAAAAAGAAAACGAGTGAGAAAAAGAAAAATCTTTTGATGAATCGATATCTTCCTGATTATTCATCTTTTCAGGTTGACTTACGCACGGAATATCGATTACACTGCCTTACTACGGAAAGAAGGTTTTTATTAAAGTCGAGTCTTCATTTCATGATCTTCAAGGTAAACAAGGTAAGTAGAAGACATTTCTACTTTGTCTAGAAAATGATAAGTCTGTCAAAAAAATGAAAAAATCATTGTCTTATTTGAATTTTAGGGAAAATTTTGTTTATGAATTGATTTTCGAAACACATTTACTTTCTGATGAAATTGGTTATTCTTCTTTGGTTGGCCATAATAATGATAATGATTTTGTTAAGGCTAGACATGATGTTGATCCTTTGAGTGTAGGTTTACCCAATCGAATATGGCAAGGTGAGAAAGAACAAGATGAAGAGTCGCGTGATTCTTTCCTTTTATTTGATCATGTTGACAAATTGTGGATAAAAACTAAGATACATAGCTATTTGCAAAAATGCATGAGTGATTATACTTTGTTTTCATTCTATTCAATTATTCATGAAGATAGCATGTTGAAATTATGTGACAATATGATGTATCCATTTTATGAATGAATGACATTTTTCCCACCTGATCTTTGGATTGAATTTTACATGTGTTCTAGATGTTATTTGACTTTGAGTACTATGCAATTTTTATTGCCGAATTTGGGGAGCCCAATTGAAAAACTGATTTTTTTTTTTTTTTGCATTTGGCTATCACTTATGCATATTTGAATCAAACAAAATGGTATTGTTCTCAGTATGTTCTTTTATTCGCCCTTTACTCTATGTTGATGATAATGTGACTTTTTGTCAAGTGTTTGATTCTTTCCAGAATTATGTGAACACATCCACTCCATCTGAAAGCCTTCGATTAAACCAGCGACTCGACTTGAGGACAAGTTGCTCTGAAGAAGGGGGATGATGTAAGCACGGTTGGGAGCACATTACTCCTCAACAATGATCTTTCGAAGTTGCCTAAACTTTCTTTAAGCCGAATGCAAGCTAAGCGTTTCTTAGAAGTTGTTTTAGCTTCTAAAGCAAAGTGTTGGATTGAAACAAAGGCTAATACTCACGGAATAAACTCAAAGCAACTTCCCAAAGGACTTATGCAATGTTGGCCTCGTTTTTAGTTCAAGAAGCTCATCTCAGCTAAATTCAGCTCAATTGAGCTCGTTTCAGCTTGTTGGGGCTAAACCGAGCTCAGTTCCAACTCATTTAATTCTTCTTTTGAATAAACTAAATCTTAGTTCTACTTCATTTATTTTCCTACAGCTTACAACAGAAACCCTTAGCTCACTTAGTAAAATTAATGTTTTTATACCTCGTGAGCTAACCGAATTTATTAATTTTTATTTAAGCAGCTTTAATTTGTCTTGATATTTTATTTAAGTTGTCTTGTTTATGTTTTAATCATATTCAGCTAAATTTATGAAGGGTTTAATGGATTCATTCTCCATGTAGGTTCAACCAAATTAAAGGAAGCCATTTATGAAGGTGCATGTTTGGCTAGGTTCAAAGCTTCTCAAGGTACATGCATGGCCAAATGCATAAAGTGTGGACTGAATTTTGGAGACTTCAAGACACCTATTCGGCCCAAGAGACACCATGCCTTTAATTTCCCAAGGTGGCCGAATACCTCCCCCAAGCATCCATCAAAGTGTTCACATTAGGTGTTCACACCTAAGGTCCATTCGGCTCAACCCGTTCACACGATGGTGACCATTCAAGGTCGACGTTCACACCATTTTAGTCCCTCCATGAGGGTTCATTAAAGCTCACAACTATTGGCCAAATAACATTAATATATGGCTTCATAAAAGACCATGGGTAAACCTAGACTTTGGCTCCAAGGTTTCCATTCATTCACCAACTTTCAAGCTTCCATTGCTTAATATAGAAGCTGCCCTTTGGAGATATGTTCAGCCAAACATGGACCTAGTTAATTAAAGGATTTTATTCTAGAATTTTCTATCTTTAAGAGCTGAATGTCTTAGCCCTTATGTTTGCAAACTTGACCATTTGGCTAGCCTAGCATTAGACTATAAATAGTTATTAAATTTCATTTGTAAAGGACTTTTTTCCAAATTGTTAATGAAACTCTATTTTTGTGAGCTTGCTTCCTTTCAAATCTCGTGTTAGTCTCGTGTGATGTATCTAGCGTGCTAGTGACATCAACTGAACTCTGTTTCAGAACTTATCACCATCTCCATAGTGTGGCATTCTACTATCCAGCTATTTCATCCTTTACCTTAAACAATATAGGAATTGGGGTGACACTCGTGACTATTGAATCATTCCTGACGTTTAAGCTCGACTCCCATACTCAACCAAACTATCTTTATTCATTGTTAAACCGGGCCATCTATTCAGTTTCCTTTATCCATCATTTCTTTCTTAGTCTGAACCTATACTACTATTTAAAACTTAACCACTTTTGAACCCATTCTCATTAGTTCCGCTCAACTAAGCCTAATATTACTATTCAACTTAAAGCCAAAAGAATCTTTTCGACGATGATCGAGCAACCAAGTGAATTCGACTCTACTATGAGCCGGATCACATTAGCCTGCCTGGACATCACACAGTCGTGTCCTTCATGTATGGCCTGGCCTCGTCGATCACACACCGGTGTTAGGGCACACGGCCTACCACTCGGGCGATCACACATCCGTGTGGCATCATCAGTGAGGTTTTCAACTTTCGCTGAAACCTCATTTTCTGTGTAATCGGGTACACACCTAGTTTTCTGTGCGACATATTTAATTGATTATAATGCGATCCCAAATCGAACTTGAATTAAGGTTTTAACCTAAAAGTGAGCAAACCTTATGTTCAATTGATGAATAGTAATTACCACACAAACTAAGACTTCAATAGGTGACCACGAGCCCTTGAATCCACCCCTAAAGCACCTAATGAAACTATTACTAGTGACCCAAAATCTAAAAAGAACATACTAATCACACTTACTCGTGGCACAGAGAAAGAACCAAAATAAGGAATACTGAGATTTGGCAACACTAATGAAGTCGATGGCAAGGAAGAGAAAAGGAAAAAGGAAAAAAAGAAACAAAAAAGAGAGTTGGAGAGAAAATTGTTAGTATCTTTCTGTGGCAAGGTTTTCGGGAAACTTGAATCACCCAAAACCATTACCCTATCTCAACCACTTATGCTTCTTTATATTGTGAATGAATGTAAGTTACACTTATTACCCATACGAGCTTACTAAGCTTTATAGCTTACTTTGTTTACTTTTCCATGTTTTATAGTGATTCGAAAGCTCACTCGGATTGGAAGTCATCAGAGATCTCATCACACTATCCAATAGTTGTTTTGGTACTTTTGGATTTTATGTATTTTGGTTATATGGCATGTATAGGTCATTTTGGCTAAGGAAGCCTATATTTTTTGTCATGTAATTAGCCATGTGATTTGGCTTGTTTTGGCATATGTGTTGATATATTTATATAAGTGTAATTAGCCTTATCTGATGTGTTGATATATTGATATGTGAATGTTTTGTTGTGAATTGGTATGGTGAGGATCAAATGGTTGATATTGTAATAGTATATATGCTATATTTTAGGTAAGATGATGTATATATGCCATTGATCATTTAGGTAACTTTTGGAAGTGATGTTGGTATGTTTTTAATTGGTCATTTGGATTATTATGAGCCTTGTGGTTGTTGGTATTGATTTTGCATGATCCAAGCTTGATATTGGTTGATTTAAAGGCCTATTTATGTTATGGTTATATGAAAATTGAAGTGTTTAGGTTGATGCAAGTTTGGGTGAGAAATGTGGCATGGAACATTGCCTATTTTTGTCTACATAGGCAGAGACACGGGCGTGTGTCTCAACTGTGTGTGAAACACAGTCAGGTAACACAGTCGTGTGTCCCCTATAGTTTTTAATGAAAGCAAGTCAGTGAGTTACATGGGCTAGTCCAACGGGCGTGTGGTTGGCCATGTAACCCAAGTTAGAGAGTTACACGGGGTTGGACACGGGCTGGGACACGACCATGTGATCCCATTTTGAATGTCCACATTGTTATGACACGGGCATCTCTTTTGGCCGTGTGAGACACACAACCTAGCCACACGAGCATGTGTCCCCTGTATTTGAAAATTTTTAATGTTTTCCCAAAATTTCTATGAGTTCTTTATTTAGTCTTGAATTGTTTTTAATGCTTGTTTTGGGCCTCGAGGGCTCATGTTAGGGACTATATGAATTTATGTGAATCATTTATATTTGGATATGTGAATTGAACTTCAATTATAGGATTAATTATGTGATAAGTCTAGTATTGCTCTGAAACCCTATTCTGGCGATGGAGTAACACCACTAACTCGTATTCGTTGCTGGAGTGCGTTATGAGGCATTACTGGACTTATAACATGGTTTAAAACATTTATATCTTATACATTTAACATTTAACAATAAATATCATACATATACAATCATATCATCCTTAAAACAAGCCTACGAGTCTTCAATCATGCATTTGCGACTAAACCTGTATCGTACAAACAATTTTGGAAAATATAGAGAAATTCTCAAAACAAGGGACACATGCCTGTGTGAACAGGCCGTGTGTCTCACACGGACAAGAGACACACCCGTGCCTCAGGCCGTGTGGACATTCTAAATGGGATCACTTGGCCGTGTCCCAGCCTGTGTCCTACCCCGTGTAAAACTCTGGCTTAGGTTACACGGCTGACCACATGCCCGTGTGCCTATTCGAAATGGTCACGTGCCCGTGTGTCAAGCCATGTGCTAGGCCGTGTCAATCCTGTAGGGTATACTAACTTATGCCATATGGCCAGTCAAACGCCCGTGTGTGAGGTCATGTGGTGCATACTGACTTGCCTCTAAATGCATCACCAGGGGACACACGGCCGTGTACCATGACCGTATGTCACACATGGTCAAAATACACGCCTGTGTCTCTGCCCGTGTGGACAAAAATAGGTTATTTACCAAGCCATTTTGGCACCCAACTTGCACATACGTACACAAGCTCATTTCGTACCATTTCAAGACATAAATAGGCAACCAAACAACATCATTCAATGTAACACGCATTACCCAAGACCGTCGCTGGAGTTGAGTATGAGGCGTTACTAGACTTACCTTACTAGTTCAGGGCATAAAAATTTGCTTTTAAAATTAATTCATTCACATTCATCTAATGCATCCATAAAATGGGCCGTCGAGGCCCTAAAAATGCAATTGGAATGCTTCAGGACCGAACCGGGAACATTTCAAAATTTTATGATTACTTACACCAATTAAAACAATTTATTTCACTGTTCATATAAAACTGTGCACCTGCGTAATAGTGACTAAATTAATTATAAACTGAGTTACGAATCTCAAAATTTAAATCTGTAAATTGTCCCTGAAACTAGATTCATATACTTTCTTACCATAATTTTTTCAGAATTTTTGGTGTGCCCAATTAGTATATTTTTTTAGTTAAATATTCCCCTATTTCACAATCCAACTGTTTTAACCTCTCCTTACTAAAAAACAATTATCTCTTAGTACAGTTTTCATTTAGTATTTTCACTTGTTTCTAATGAAAATAGACTCACTGAGGAATCTATACATATAAATTATGACTCATAATTCTTTTTTTTTTTTTTTGCATTTTTTAGTGAATTTTTAAAACCAGAACAGGGGATCATGAAATCCATCTAAACAAGTCTCACAAGAATTTAAATATCTCACAATACAGACTTCCTTTGCTTGCCCTATTTCTTTCCTAATTAATTATATGTCTCATTCACCATTTAATTTCGTTTCTACATTTTTTAGTGATTTATGAAATTCACATCACTGCTGCTGTTACAAAACTATTTCATGGCCAACTTTTCCTCCTTCATCATTTCTTTGCGTAAACTATCATTTAGACATACATAACATCAAAACATGCTCTTAATTAGCCATTTCAATTGCTAATAATCATCAAGCATTCACAGACCATACTTAAATTATTTCATAAAGACATACACACCAAACAACCAAGTCCTTATACATGCCATAACTCAAAACGTTTCAAACTATAAAATACAGAGATAGCCCTTGATAGTGTGAAACGAACTCCGACATCCTTTTGATCCCCGAATTGGCTTGGCTATACTATAAAAGAAAAAGAGTAAGCTACAATGCTTAGTAAGTTTACAAATAAATAAATGGCAACATTCACCAAATATAAATATACTCATATTACACCATCAACAACAAAATCTTTATTTTACTACTCCACTTACTATTCAACCTTCCTGTTTATCATTCCTTTACCTGGACTTTCTTGTAACATAGCCTATATATTAGCCTGATGAATCGTTTGGAATACTAAGGATACTTGGGTTTTCCTTCTTGATAATAGCCTGCCAATGCCATGCTTTAGGCATGGTCTTACATGGGATGTTCCCTATCCTGCCAAAGCCATATATCTGATATGGACTTACATGGGATGTTCCTGAACTGTCTCAACCTGCCAATGCCATATGTCTGATATGGACTTATGTGAGCTGTTCCTCAACTGTGTCAACCTACCAATTCCATATGTCATATATGGACTTACATGGGATGTTTTTCAACTGTCTCAACATGCCAATGCCATATGCCTAATATGGACTTACATGGGATGTTCCTTAACTGTCTCAACCCAAAATACCATACATCCCTAAGGTTCAAACGAGGCATTCTAATACTTTTTCTCTGTTATCTCATCTTTGATTCAACTTGGAATATTCTCAAAAATTAGATGCATATATGCTGGAAATTAACAACATTAATATAAAATATTAAAATATTGCATTTATTTTCCGTAAACTTATGTTGGTGCAAAATGCGATCAACTTGACAACTGAATCTTCTACCTTTTTCTTTCCTTGGTCTATCTCCAAACTTCATTCTTCTTGATCTATAATTAGAAAATTTAGCTTATTCAATACTCATATTTATGAAAAAAGTCCTTAACTTTAACTTTGACAAAATTACAGTTTTGCCCCTAAACTTTTGCATATTTACACTTTTGCCCCAAAGCTCAGAAATTAATCTTTTTCCCTAATTCTTATGTTTTAGGACATGCTTATCATTTTCCAATAA
Source organism: Gossypium stocksii (assembly GCA_020496765.1). Lineage (NCBI taxonomy): Eukaryota > Viridiplantae > Streptophyta > Magnoliopsida > Malvales > Malvaceae > Gossypium > Gossypium stocksii. The sequence continues at coordinate 43,623,826 of CM035623.1, forward strand.
TGGCAATATCAAATTCTCACTCTGATATGTACTTATGAACATTAGGTAGTTTTACTGATTATGTCGTTTTACTCGTTTTCACTTAAAATCGAGTAGCAAAATTTGTTCAACATAATTTAAAACCTCATATTCTATCATTAAACATCAAAATAAACACATTTCACCTATGGGTTTTTTCCAAATATGAACCCTAGGTTAAATTATGGCTAGAATAAGCTAAATCAAGTTACCGGTACTCCAAAAACGTAAAGAACATTAAAAATGAGGCTTGGAATCACTTACTATGGAGCTTGGAAGCTTGAAAAAACCCTAGCTATGGAGAACCCTTTGAAATTTCAGCCTAATGAAGAAGATGGACACATTTTGTCATCTTTTTCCCTTTTTAATTCATTTTAATTACCAAATGACTAAAATGCCCTTCATTAAAAACTTTGGTTATTTCTACCTATGTATGTCCATTTTTGTCCATGAAAACCTAATGGTATAATTCTATTTGAGGGCCTCTACTTCAATTATGCTCTTCAATTAAATCCTTTAACATCTAGAACTCATATTTATCAACTTTTGTAATTAAGCCCTAATAGGCAAATTAAACTTGCAATTCATAAAATTTTCTTACTTTAACACATGCATCTAATCACTCGGTCAATCATAAAAATTTATCAGAATAAATTTTTCTATCTCAGATTCATGGTTTCACAACCACTGTTCCATTTAGACCCTATTTTGGGATTTACATTTTCCCCCTTTAGGGATTTTCGTCCTCGAAAATCTTACCAGTGAATAGGTTTGGATACTGTTTTCGCATAGCCTCTTCGGGCTCCCATGTAGCCTCATCTATCCCATGCCTATTCCATAATACTTTCACAAGTGCAATACTTTTGTTCCTTAGTTGCTTGACCTCTCGAGCTAGAATCTTTATCGGTTCTTCACCATAAGTCATATCTGGCTGATTCTCAACCTCTGTCTGTGAAATCACATGTGACAGATTAGAACAGTAACTACATAACATGGACACATGGAACACATCATGAATCTTCTCTAACTCTATCAGTAACGCCATCTGATATGCTAATGGCCAACTCTTTCAATCACCTCAAACAGTCCAATAAAACGTGGACTTAGGTTACCTTTCTTGCCAAATCTAAAGACTTTCTTCCATGGGGATACTTTCAAGAACACTTTGTCACTGACTTGATAGTCAATCCCTTTCCTTTTTAAATCCGCATAAGACTTTTGTCTATCTGAAGCTGCTTGCAAGCAATCTCTGATAACTTTCACTTTCTCTTCAGTTTCTTTAACTAAGTCAACCCCATAAATCTGATTTTCTTTAAGATCTATCCAATACAAAGGTGTGCAATATTTACGTTCATACAAAGATTCATAAGGTGCCATCTTCAAACTCGACTGATAACTATTATTATAGGCAAACTCTACCAACGACAAATATTTTTCCCAACTACCTTGAAATTCTAAGACACAACATCTGAGCATATCCTCAAGTACCTGAATAACTCTCTCTGACTGACCATCGGTCTGAGGATGGAAAGTTGTACTAAAACTCAACTTTGTGCCCAAAGCTTCCTGTAACTTCTTCCAAAACCGTGAAGTGAATCTCGGGTCTCTATCTGAAATAATCGATAACGGTACTCCATGTAGTCTGACTATTTCTGAAATATACAACTCGGCCAACTTGTCAAGTGAATAATCCATATGAATTGGAATAAAATGAGCTGAATTCATTAGCTTATCAATCACAACCCATACTGCATCTTTCTTTCTCGGTGTCAACGGTAATCTTGTTACAAAATCCATAGTAACTCAGTCCCATTTCCACTCAAGAACTAACACAGGCTGCAATAAACCTGAAGGTACCTGATGTTCGGCTTTTACCTACTAACAGATCAAGCATCTAGAAACAAACTCTGAGATATCTTTTTTCATTCCTACCCACCAATACGTTTTCTTCAAATCATTATACATCTTTGTACTACCTAGATGAATAGACAAAGAACTGCTATGTACTTCGTCTAAGATCTTTTGAATAAGCTCATCATTCTTTGGTACAATACCCGATTTCTGAACATTAAACAACTGTCAGAACTGATCTGAAAATCTAACTGTATACCCAGCTCACACTGAGCTCTTTTGGCTTGCAACTCACTGTCATCTTTCTAAACTTCACAAATTTCTTCAAGAAACATTGGCTTAGCTCTTAATTCGGCTAAGATACAACCATCATCAGACAATAATAATCGAGTATTCATAGCTCGAAAAGCAAATAAAGACTTCTGACTCAATGCATCAACTACAACATTAGCCTTACCCAGATGGTAATCAATAACCAAAACACAGTCCTTAATCAGTTCAAGCCACCTGTGCTGCCTCAAATTTAAATCATTTTGTGTCATCAAATATTTCAAAGTTTTATGATCAGTAAATATTCGGCATTTCTCACCATACAAGTGACGTCTCAAGATTTTCAAAGCAAATACAATGGCAGCTAGTTCTAAATCATGTGTCGGATAATTTTTCTCATGTGGCTTTAGCTGTCTAGAGGCATAAGCAATTACCTACCCTTTCTGCATAAGTACACAGCCTAGTCTATTCAAGGACGCATCACTATAAATCACAAACTCTTTACCCGGTTCTAGTTGTACTAAGATAGGAGCTTCAATCAACAATGCCTTTAACTTGTCAAAAATCTACTTACACTTTTCAGTCCATTCAAATATGACCTCTTTGTGTAGCAATCTTGTCAATGGGGTAGCTATCATGGAAAATCCCTCTACAACTTGTCTATAATAACCGACGAGACCAATAAAACTTTTGACCTCTGATACATTCTTGGGAGGCTTTTAGTCAACAATGGCTAAAATCTTGCTCGGATCAACTCTAACACCTTCACCTGAGACTATATGTCCAAGAAAATCGACTTCCCGTAACCAAAACTCACTTTTACTAAACTAGGCATAAGTCGATTATCTCTCAAATTTTGTAAAACTGTTCTCAAATGCTCTGAATGCTCAGTCTCATCATGAGAATAAATCAAGATATCATTAATGAATGCAACTACAAATTTATCCAAGTAAGGTCTGAAAATTCGATTCATTAAGTCTATGAAAATGGGAGGAGCATTAGTTAAGCTAAATGGCATCACAAGGAACTCATAATGGCCATACCTAGTCCGAAAAGCAGTCTTCGGAACATCTGACTCTTTAATTCGCAACTTATGATGTCTGGATCTTAAATCTATCTTGGAAAGCACAGTGGCTCCCTTCAATTGATCAAACAAATCATCAATTCTAGGCAGTGGATACTTGTTCTTAATAGTTACCTTGTTGAGCTACCGATAATCTATGCACAATCTCATCGAACCATCTTTTTTTTCACAAAGAGTACTGGTGCACCCCATGGAGAACAACGAGGTCTTGCAAAGCCTTTATTTGTTAATTCCTATAACTGAACTTTTAATTCATTCAATTCCATTGGAGCCTTTCTATAAAGAGTAATAGAAATGGGTGTTGTTCTCTATAGGAGGCAAACCTGGTAGTTCTTCCAGAAACACATCAGGAAACTCACATACCGTAGGCACTGATTCAATTTTCAACTTTGGATCTTTAGTATTGAACACAAAAGCATGATAAACTTCATACCCCTTCCTCAAACATTTCTAAGTAGACATAACAGAAATCATGACAACTGAACTATCTGACTCATCTGAATTAACCTGAAGAATTTCACCATTTTCACATTTCATGTAACGTCTTAATTTTTTGGGTTTTTGAATTTCTGCATGGATTTAATTTGTGCTTGGCTTGATGTATTATATTGATGTCTTAGGTGTGTTTAGTGGACCTTTAGGAGGCCTAGGGTTAAGCCTAAGTTCTGGCCAAATTTTTATTTTTGGCCTTAGGGGAGAATGGACCTAAGCTAGTTGGGCTTTTAAATTAATATTGGGGTTTTATGACACAAGAAGACCTATGGTAAAGTGGCAAGGTAGCGCCAGTTAGAGCTTAAGGAGGTGGCATGTAGAGGCTTGTGAGGGAGCTGAGGGTCAAATCCATTGGTGAGCAAAGTGCATATTTTATTTTGTGCATGTGCATGGTAAGAGGTAGGTTCCAAGTGAAATTCTGAAGCAAAGAGTTCGAAGTGCTCATGGGATTAGGTGAGGAGTGATAAGGGGAGGTTATCTAGGAAAAATTTTAAGAATTTTGAAAGGGGAGCAAGAGTTGGCCGACTAGGGGACTTTGGAATTGCAAGTTTGGCTAGGGACCTTAGGTATTTGCGTTTTCGACATTTATTGTATGTGTGTGCCGATTTCTTTTGGTTGCTTTTCTTTGGAGATTTGTTTTGGTCCTTTTCTTGGTTGCCGAATAGGTATAGTGGTTAGGTTTTTTCATTCCTTCTTTCTCTTTTCTTCTCTAGTCAGAAAAGCCGAACACTTTGGGCACTATGCCCCTCTTACCGATTTCTTCCTCTTGGCCGAACCTACTCTTCTTTTGTTTCTCTTCTTTCTTTTCAAAAGCCAAAAAACCCAAAATCCCTAAAGTTTCTTTTGGCCGACTACCATAGGACCTAATCTAGTTCTTCTTCTTTCTCTTCTTCCCTTCATTAGTAGAAATCTATTATCAAGAGCCACCTTGGCCGAATATCTCAAAACCCAAAACAAATAAGTCTCTTGTCGATTACCTCCTTGGCCGATTGCTCCTTAAGCCGAACCCTCTTCATCTCTATTTTGAAAAGCCAAACCTTGTAGACCCTCATCTCTCTGACACCATAACTTCTTCTTCATCCATCTTTTCTTTCAAACCAAAACCTCTATACTCTCTAGTGTGTTTTTTCGAAATCTGAATCCCATAGATCTCTCCGTCTCTTGCGTTTTGGCTAGATTTATAATAGATCTAAGTTAGGTTGGTGATTGGTGATTTTTTCGTGTGGCAAGTCAATCAAGCAGACGTTTGGGGTAAGTAGTCTCCATTCTTATCTTTCTTTTTCAGGTGACTAATAAAAGCCAAAACTCCTAACCATGGTGCACTAATCAACTTTGATCCTTCTTTGGAAATCGATTCAAGATTTCTCCTCTTGTTTGTTTATGTCCATAGCTAGTCCTAAGGGTAGATCCTGTGAAGGGCGTTGGTGGATAGGAGATAGCAAAGCATCTAGATCGGTGGACTAGATTTCGACAAGGGTAAGTCAACATGATGTGGATTTTCTAATGGATTGGGATCTGACATAGTGATTAATTTGATGTAGGTTGAGTGTTCGAGAGATCTCGACGTAGTTCGTAAACAGGTGTGTAATCGATACCCTCTAGTAGACTAGATCAGTAAAAGCCGAAAAGCCGAATTGCTGAAATGCCGACATTTCGAGGGCTTGCAAGTGTGCGAGCGCTCGTGGGTTGGTTTGAAATGGTGAAGTTGGTATTTATGAACAGTAAGACTGTTGTGCGCATTTTCATGCATTTGGGTGGTTTTGGGCCTCGATGGGCCAAAATTGGGCCTAATGGGCTTACGGGCCTATATGGGTGAAATCATGCGGTAAGTATATTCTGGTAATCTGGATATTAGTTCTGCTAAGATATGTGTAAAATGTGTAAAATTTGGACTTAGTGGGCCACAGTAGCTTGTCGGCTCTGTCGGACCCATTAAGGGTTTTAAAGCCCGATGACTCTGTATTAATGAAATAGGCTAATTGAGTCGCTCGGGTGACGATAGATATGTTATTAGACTGTAATACGCATAAAACCCTAAAACCTAGCAAAATTATTGAAATACCCCTTGTAACACCCCTTACCCGAAACCGTCACCGGAATTGAACAATGGGCATTACCGAACTTACCAGAGTACAGACTCATATTTTCAACCAAATCATTACAATTTTGCCCTTATCGAGGGTTTTCTGACTCAATACAGACATCTCGAATGATTAGGATTCGAATCCTATCGTATTGGAAGCCCGAAAAATTTTTCACTTTTGAAACTACGTCACACGCCCGTGTGACACAAAGCACGGCCGTGTGCTAAGGCTGTGTGGCCTTCACACGCCCATGTCCAGAGACTATGGTCGGATCTGTCAAATTGGCCACGGTCACCCCACACAATCGTTTGGGGGCCGTGTACGCCACACGGTTGAGACCCACGGCCGTGTCTCTTGCCCGTGTGGTACCTAAAATTTGAAATCAAGGTGCAGGGGAGGCATGGTCCAAGGACACACCCGTGGGGTCAGACCATGTGCCACCCATGGCCTAGGCACGCCCGTGCCATGTACCCGTAGAGCATTCTGTCAAACCCCATACGGTCGTGTCACATAGCCGTGTGCCCTACTGGGTAGACCATGTTAGGCTATTTACCAAGCCTTTGCCTCCCTGAAATTCCCTTTCACATACACAACATTCATTTCAACCAATTCCATGACACATACTCGGAATAATTTCATTTATAGCATCATTTACAAAACAAGTATCACATATACACCTATTCTATTTAACTTACAAAACAATGCTTATACAAAGACTAGCCACCTATACATGCCAAACTCAAAATATCAAAACCATGTATACATACACCAAGGTAGCTTGATAGTGTGAGACGAGCCTCCTTTGATCACCAATCCCAATATACTCTATGCTCGATAATCTAAAAAAAAAAGGGAAAAGAAAGAGGAGTAAGCTACAAGTAGCTTAGTAAGTCATAGGTAAATCAATAGCAAAATGCATAATAATTAGCTAAGGCATCTTATTCCCACATAGCATAAATACAACGTTCATATACTTACTCATCCATATTCTTACCAAAATGTCCAATTATAAACAATCACACACATATCATGTTCAATTCATCTTCAATTGCTTAACTTGCACAAATACTTCACATAACCAAGTTAATTTTCCCATTGAACATTCAGAACAGAAACGGGTATACAGAGGTTAGCACCGAAGTGCCTCACAGATAAGTGGCCGAAGCCAGTACAGAGGTATGGCAAAAGCCATCAAAGTATGTAGCCAAAGCCACCAGAATATGTAGCCGAAGCTACCTCAGATCACAGAAATACAGACGTAATCCACAGGCCTGCTCACATAAGCTGACAGGTGACTGCAACACATGCAAGTGCACCCAGCACCCTGGATACGGAAACAGACAAAATTAGAACCCTCAAGCGACATGTCACCCATATCCGGAATCATTCTTACTGTTCAAACGGGATTTACCAGAATGTTCACAAACATACAATTGCATAATTCAAGAATTCATATCCATATATTTTCACATAGAGATCATCAAATGGATAGCAATAAGGTAAATGTGCTATAATTTACTCATGACTTACCTCGATAACAAGATGACTAAATTTCGAATTAGTCGACTACCTTTTCTTTTCCACGATCACGATCGCTTTCTCTTGTTTCTTGATCTAAATAAACACATTTAACACATTTTATCAATATCTTACTCAATTTCATTTACAAATCAGACTTTTGGGCAAAATGACCGTTTTGCCCCTAGTCTCGTAAACTCAATTTCATTCTATTTTCTTGCATTTTGGACTTAGCTAAATCCTTTTTCACAAAAACAATCCAAGAATCACATATATTCACACACTTATAGACAAAATTTCACTTTTTCTCATTTTAGTCCCTTAGGGACGTTTTTATCAAAAACTATCCGGAAAAACTCGTAATTAACACATCAAAGACTCATTTTCTACCATTACACAACAATGTACAACTATATCACAATTGGGTATATTTTTGGAACTCAATATCTTTTCAAATAAATGGCAAAATCATGAAATTTAAGCTTTGGGGAACTTAAAAATACGAAAATAATCGAAAACGAGGTTCAAATGTGCTCACAATTTGCTTGAAAAAGCTCAAAACCCTTGGGCTATGGTGGAGAGAAAATCGGCAGACAACTAAGGAAGAAGATGAACACTTTTCATCTTTCTTTCATCTTTTTATTTGTCTTTTAGCAATTTGGACAAAAATGCCCCTAACCATGTTACACACAAAAATTTCTAGAAATACCCTTTTTGTCCATGCCACTAACTCATGGTCTATTTACCATTTAAAGAGCTCTAGTTCAAACCCCCATTTCAAATAGGTACTTACACATTATAACTCACATTTTGCAAGTAGTGCAATCTAGTCCAAAAATAAAATTAAGCACTAAATTAATAAATTTTCTAAACGATTTTCACACAGAGTATTTTTAACAGATCAGAAAACATAAAATTTTCAGAATTTAACTATTTTAATTCGAATTTTGTGGTTACAAAACCACTGTTCCGATTAGACCCTATTTTGGGCTGTCACACCCCTAAAGGGTAAAAATTACTACTTTACCCCTAGGTGCTAAAAGACCATTTTACCCCTAGAGTAAAGTTGACTGATTTGCATGCTATTATATCTGATATTCTGTATGCCATGACATGTATATTTTGATTTGCATGGGTTGGGATATTATTATGGAGGAAGTGCTAAAAGTAGAACTTCCACATATTCTGCTTAGAGGCTATGCCTCGTATTACTGTTTTGGTGGTTTGGCCGCGATATCTATTTTATCAACTCTGCTGCGACTGTGGTGTGTAGGGCTGGGTAGGTTGAGTTATTCCCCACATGGTGTGTAGGGCTGGTACGGGTGGTGTGTAAGGCTGGATTGGGCTTGGGCTTTGCATACATGCATATATCATGATAATCTGATCTGTTACTATAATGGGCCCAAGGCTGCACTGTTTTCTGAATAGGGCCAAGGCCTAGTTTAAACTGTATCTAAATAGGGCTTCGGCCCAGTCTGTGCTTGAACTGATCTTTGATATTGGTTGGGTTAGCTTACACACTGAGTTTTCACAAACTCACTCCTTATTTCCATCCATCCAGGTGACACCCAACCATAAAGGACTTGGAGCTGCGAAGGATTCGAAGTGGCCACATGAATTATTTTCTGGTTTTATATTTTCCTAAATTTACTTTATTTTAGTATTCTTTAATTTTTCGGGTTTCAAGTTTTAATAAGGCCACTCGGTATTTATTTCTATTTTGGTGGTTTTTTTATTATTTATTACTTGTTTAAAACAATAGACTAGTCTGCGCGGAATTTCACTTCAAACTTAACAAACATTTTCAAAACATACTTTACGTGACAAATAGGTAACCTAATAGCGATGACTCAACAATAAGTTCTTTTAAAAGTAAACTTCAACTGGTAGTGGATAGGGTTTTTATAAACTAAATAAGTTTTTTATTTACAAAAGGTATAATATGGTTTTGCTTAAGTCAACATAATGATTATTCAGAGAAGATCGAAGCGTAATTAGTTGTCCATGTGACACACCAGATCTGGCCATAACGTTTGGGCCGGGTTTGGGGTGTTACATTTCAACTCAATGAATTTCTTTCCACAATTCACTATCACGTCATGCGCAGTCAACCAATCCATACCAAGAATCACATTAATCTCATCAAATAGAAATAGCATGAGATCGGCCAGCAAACAGTAACCTTTAATCATCAAAGGGAAATTTTTACATACTTTGTCTACTAATACATACTAACCTAATGGATTCGATACTTTAATCACAAATCCCGTAGACTCTATGGCCATGTTCATACTAGGCATCAATTTCATGCAAACATAGGAATGGGTCGAACCCGCATCAATCAAAGTAATAACATTAACATCATGAATAGAAAATTTACCCGTAATTACATCAGGGGATGATGCCTCTTCACGAGCACATATAGCATAGGTCTGTGTAGGTGCTCTAACATCTGGTATTGCTGCTGAATCTCTAGATGCACCTCTACTTGCCTCTGTTCCCGGGTTTCTCTGTTGTCTATCTCGGACTGGAACATTCTCGGACCTAGTACTCTGTAATTCTTCCTTTTTAACCATTTCTAGACACTCTCGCATAAAATGATCTGGAGCACCACACTTGTAACAACCACTCTCATCTGCTCGACACTGGCTAAAATGACGTCTACCGTACCAGGGACACTCTGGTCTACTCAGTTGGACATTGCCTACACTCGTAATCGAGGTAGTCTAAGCTTTCAAACCCATATTTCTATTATCTCTGTTTCTGCTCAAATACCTAGCTGAAAAGTTTGATCTAGTAAAAAACTCTCTAGGCCTCTTGGTTGCAGACTGAAACGACGTGCTCATCTGTCTTTTCTTCATATCTTGTATCTCAATTTTAGCTTTGCTTTTTTCTTTTTCTTTTAGCAACTTCTCTGCCTTACAGTCTCTGTCAACTATAACAACAAACTCTTTTATCTCTAGAACACCAACGGGCAGTCGAATATCATCATTAAGCCCATCTTCAGGTCTCTTGCACATAATAGCTTCAGTTGACACACACTCTCTAGCATACTTGCTGAGTCTGACAAATTCACGTTCATATGAAGTCACTGTTATCTTACCCTGCTTTAGTTCAAGGAATTCCTTTCTTTTCTGGTTGATGAACCTCTGACTAATGTATTTCTTATAGAACTCCTCCTAAAAGAAATCCCAGGTATCCCGTTCTTTCGGTACTACTGACACAAGTGTCTTCCACCAATGGTAAGCTGAATCTCGTAAAAGTGATACAACACACTTCATACACTCTTCAGGTGTGTATGATAATTCCTCAAAGACCCTGATAGTATTCTCAAGCCAAAATTTAGCTTTCTCTGCATCATCGTCTTTAGTAGCCGAAAACTTTTCGGTCCATTGTTTTCTACTCTTGCCTACTACTAGCTTTTCTCTTCTGACTGTATATGTAACTAGGGAAGCTACATGGGTAGTTTGAGGATCATGAGGGGGTGGAGGTCTAATAGCCGTATTCGTACGAATGAACTCGGCAAACCATTCATTCATAGCTTGGAAGAAGGCTTCTCGAGCCCCTCCTCCCTAACTAATTGTAACGAGCCTTTCACTACTATCTGGTGGCACCGTCCATTCTGCGGGAGCGAGCATGTTACTTTCTACATCATCTGCACCAACTCGTTCGGGATCCATAACTATAAAAGAAAAACATTTTAAAATCATCAGGAGCCGTCACACTATCAAAATATAAGTATGGCATGTATAGCTAGAGTCTTACTCATACTGAATATTCTGAGAACCGACTAAACTCTTGCTCTGATACCAATAAATGTAACACCCCTTACTCGAAACCGTCGTCGGAGTCGAGCACGAGGCGTTACTAGACTTACATTACTAGTTTGGGGTATAAAAATTTGGTTTTAAAATTAATTCATTCACATTCATCCAATATATCCCTAAAATGGGCCCTCGAGGCCCTGAACATGCAATTGGAACGGTTCAAGACCAAATCGGGAACATTTAAAAATTATATGATTACTTACACTAATTAAAACAATTTATTTCACTGTTTAGATAAAACTGTCCACCTGCGTAATAGTAACTAAATTAATTATACCTCAAGTTACAAAATACAAAATTTAAATCCGTAAATTTTCCTTGAAACTAGATTCATATATCCTCTTACCATAGTTTTTCCAAAATTTTTGCTATGGCCAATTAGTACATTTTATTAGTTAAATGTTCCCCTATTTTACAGTCCAATTGTTCTGCCTCTCCTTACTAAAAATGGATTATCTCTTAGTATAGTTTTAATTTAGTGTTTCCACTTATTTCTAATGAAAATAGACTCAGTAAGGAATCTATATATATAAACTATGACTCATAAATCTTTTTCTTGCAATTTTTAGTGAATTTCTAAAATTAGAATAGGGGATCACGAAATCCCTCTGAACCAGTCTTATAAGAATTTAAATATCTCACAATACGGACTTCCTTTTCTTTCTTTGTTTCTTTCTTATGAAAATAGACTCAATAAGATTTAATTATATGTCTCATTCACCATTTAATTCCATTTCTACAATTTTTAGTGATTTTTCAAATTCACATCACTGCTGCTGTTACAAAACTATTTCATGGCCAACTTTTCCTCCTTTATCATTTCTTTGCATAAACTATCTTTAAGACATACAGAACATCAAAACATGTTCTTAATTAGCCATTCAACAGCTCATCATCATCAAGCATTCAGATACCATACTTAAATCATATCATAAAGACATACACACCAAACGACCAAGTCCTTATACATGCCATAACTCAAAACGTTTCAAACTATAAAATATCGAGATAGCCCTTGATAGTGTGAAATGAACTTCGACGTCCTTTTAATCCCTGGATTGGCTTGGCTACACTATAAAAGAGAGAAAGGAAAAGGAGTAAGCTACAATGCTTAGTAAGTTTACAAATAAATAAATGACAACATTCACCAAATATAAATATACTCATATTACACCATCAACAACAAAATCTTTATTTTACTACTCCACTTACTCTTCAACTTTCCTATTTATCATTCCTTTACCTGGACTTTCTTGTAACATAGCCTATATATTATCCCAATGAACCGTTTGGAATACTAAGGATACTTGGGTTTTCTTGCCTGATAATAACCTGCCAATGCCATGCTCTAGGCATGGTCTTACATGGGATGTTCCCTGTCCTGCCAAAGCCATATATCTGATATGGACTTACATGGGATGTTCCTGAACTGTCTCAACCTGCCAATGCCATATGTCTGATATGGACGTACATGGGATGTTCCTCAACTATGTCAACCTGCCAGTACCATATGTCTGATATGGACTTACATAGGATGTTCCTCAATTGTCTCAACCTGCCAATGCCATATGACTTACATGTGATGTTCCTCAACTGTCTCAACCTGCCAATGCCATATGTCTAATATGGACTTACATGGGATGTTCCTCAACTGTCTCAACCAAAAATACCATGCATCCCTAAGGTCCAAACGGGGCTTTCTGATACTTTTTCTCTATTATCTCATCTTTGATTCAACTTGGAATATTCTCATAAAATAAATGTATATATGCTGGAAATTAATGACATTAATATAAAATATTGAAATATTGCATTTATTTATCATAAACTTACCTCGGTGCAAAATGCGATCAACTTGACAACTTAATCTTCTACCTTTTTCTTTCCTCGGTCTATCCCCAAATTTCATTCTTCTTGATCTATAATTAGCAAATTTAGCTTATTTAATACTCACATTTATCAAAACAGTCATTAACTCTAACTTTGGCAAAATTATGATTTTGTCGCTAAACTTTTGCATATTTACACTTTTTCCCTAAAGCTCAAAAATTAAACTTTTTCCCTAATTCTTATGTTTTAGGACATGTTGATCATTCTCCCTTAATGGCAATATTGAATTCTCACTCTAACATGTACTTATGAAAGTAGGTATTTTTACCGATTATGTCATTTTACTCATTTTCACTTAAAACCGAGTAGCACAAGTTGTTCAACATAATTTAAAACCTTATATTCTATCATAAAACATCAAAATAAACACATTTCACCTATGGGTATTTTTCCAAATATGAACCCTAGGTTAAATTATTGTTAGAAAAAGCTAAATTAAGTTACCGGGACTCCAAAAACATAAAGAACATTAAAAACGGGGCTTGGAATCACTTACTATGGAGCTTGGAAGCTTGACAAAACCCTAGCGATGGAGAACCTTTTGAAATTTCGGCCTAATGAAGAAGATGGACACATTTTGCCATCTTTTTCCCTTTTTAATTCATTTTAATTACCAAATGACTAAAATGCCTTTCATTAAAAACTTTGGTTATTTCCACCTATGTATGTCCATTTTTGTCCATGAAAACCTAATGGTATAATTATCATTAAAGGACCTCTACTTCAATTATGCTCTTCAATTAAATCCTTTAATGTCTAGAACTCATATTTATCAACTTTTGCAATTAAGCCCTAATAGGCAAATTAAACTTACAATAAAATTTTCTAACAATACTTTAACACATGCATCTAATCACTCGGTCAATCATAAAAATTTATCGGAATAAATTTTTCTATCTCATATTCGTGGTTTTGCAACCATTGTTCTGTTTAGGCCCTATTTCGGGATGTTACATTCAATGCACAATCATACAATTTCAAATCTAACCATTTCGATACTCAATTCACTACCATTTACCTATGCAGAACTCATACCAAATTAACATGTTTCCTCAGCCATTAAACACATATATAACATGTCCTATAATTCAACCTTATATTCATTTAAATACCAAATCAAAACCAAGCATTTACAATTCATATATCCGTAACATATCAATATAACCATTTACACAAAGACTTTCCATCATCAAACTTTCCAAAACATACCATATCATATAAACTTATACATAACCAAAACTTAGACCAAGTTAAGCAAAATCACATGGCTCAAACATACCAAAATATATTGACCATTCACATCATCTTCCTAACTAGCCTATACATGCCATATTTACACATTTCTTAAAATTCATAAGTACCAAATTGTCAACTGGATAGTGTGGTGCGAATCTCTGACATCTTCCGAATTGAGCAAGCTTTTGAATCTCTATAAATCATAGGAAAGAAAACAGAGTAAGCTATATAGATCAGTAAGCCCGTATAATATAGAATTAAACTTACCATTATTCATAATTTAAGTAATTAAACTAGTATAACCTAAATCAAATGGTTCAAATGCCTATCATACAAATACATCAATAGGTTAGTTCCATAATATGCACATAACATCAATCCTATAATAAAGAATTCAATTAGCATTCAAGCTCATGTACTTGTACCTTTCCATCAATATCATAATTTAATATACAAGATCAATTTCATACATTTCATATCACTCTTATGCCAATCCGTATTTAATCATATAACTTGTAACAGTATTGTGCCTATTGAACCAATAGAATGTCAATAGATATACGGGTGATACACAATAATTGTATTAATCAATAATCTGTCAATTCATTAACATATTCACTCTTTCGAGCTATAATCAGTAAGCTCCTCCTATGCTGATGGATAGTAAGCTCTATTGAGCTGAAAATAGTAGGCTCTTACGAGCTGAGATATTTGTAAGCTCATATGAGATGCGGTGAGCCCGTAACAGATGCAGGATCTCAACCGAATGGTAACCCTAGTGACATCTCACTCGTATCCTACGAATTCCTACGGTTTAAATGGGACTCGATACTCAATAAATCTCATCATTTAGGCATTTAATACCTTAGTATCTTATTTACTCAATACAATTACATATATTTCAATTAAGTACACAAAATTAAAATTCAATTCTAATTATACAAACTTACCTTGTATCGCTCGGATAACAACTATCGGCTAATTGTCAACTATTCCTTTTTCCCAATCCAGTTCTGATCTTTGCTTTTCTTGATCTAGATAATATCAAATTTACTTATTCAATCATCTATTTAATCAATTTAATCCAAAATATGCATTTAGGAAAATTTACACATTTGCCCCTAAACTTTCACATTTTTATAATTTAGTCCTTATTTCAATAAATCAACAATTCATGAAATTTTCACAATACCTATGCTTAGTTGAATTTTTATAAGGTCCCTAGCAGTCCATATCTTTCATTTATTCATAAGTTAACCATGGGTTTTTCACATTTCTCAATTTAATCCCTAATTTGCATTTTCACTAAAAATCACTTAACAAAACTTGTAAAGCTAACAACAGTGAATTATTTTCCATCATCATCTATCAAAATACTCATGCATTCAACAATGGCAATATCCAAATACTTTAACAGTTCTGAAATCGGGGATATGGGCTAGCTAGATTAAGCTACAACGATCTCAAAAACGTAGAAATTATTAAAAATAGATCAAAATCCATACCTAATTAGACCAAACAAGGTTGACTGAACCTTCAAACTCTCATGGCTACCATTCTTTTCTACTTTTTGTTGAAGAGATGAATGAAAATAAGAATTTTGGCTTTTGTTTTATTAATTTTAACCTTTAATCACACATTTACCATTTTGCCCTTTAAAAACTTTACTAATTACACGAAATACCAAGCCATTATCAATCACTAACTCTTTAATGGGATAATTACCACATAAGAACCTTCACTTTAAAGTTCCATAGCTATTAGACACCTTTAGCTATTAGAACACAACTTTTACACTTTACACGATTTAGTCCTTTTTACCGAATTAGACACTCAAACGGTAAAATTTCTTTACGAAACTTTCATATAATAATTTTACCATGCTGTAAACCTTAATAAAATAATAAAATGAATATATTGACTTTAGATTTGTGGTTCCAAAACCAATGTTCCAATTTGGCCAAAAACCCTTCAGTTTCTGCTCAAGAGTACAGTCTAAATCATTCATGATCCTCTCAATGGCCTTTAGCCAATACCCGGCCACAGTAGGGGTGACTCCAGTGACACCCCTAAATAATTTAGCACCATTAGACCGGAGTTGTTCAGATATCGACCCACGGTCCCCAGATCGAGAATTGGGTCGAGTAACCCTATCTAATATCCTCAACATGGCTTAGGACAGTGTGTTGTCCCCAATCGAACAGCTTTGAGATCCAATCTCAGTAGTAGGTGAAACCGGCATCTCACTCATATCTAAATTTGGTATACTACCCAAAGAGGAAGACTCATCTCGAGCCACTTACGACCTCTACCACGGCCTCGAATGCCATGTCTGCGAGTTCCACGAGTGCTCATCATAAATTTTGAATTTTTTTATCTACATTATAAAGTTTTATGCATCAGTTCCGGTATTTATTAGTAGATATTTTATGCATAAATTATCAAAAGTTCATAGATGTTTTCAGAAGTTTTCGTCTTTAACTATTTCAGTAGAGTTTCAGAAAGTACTATATACGGTGTTTTCAGAATATACTATCTATGTTTTAAAAATACTTATAGAATCGGTGCCAGAGAATCAGTGTACCACATACCTTCTCATATTATTCAAATTGTTTGTAAAACCAATTCTTTTTGAAATACAATTTTCGAACCCAAAATTCACAGCCGAGTTTTGCAATCTAGTTCTGATACCACTAAATGTAACACCTCAAATCTGGCCTAAACATTATGGTCGAACCCAGAGATGTCATAAATAAGGGTTT
This sequence comes from Gossypium stocksii, assembly GCA_020496765.1. Classification (NCBI taxonomy): domain Eukaryota; kingdom Viridiplantae; phylum Streptophyta; class Magnoliopsida; order Malvales; family Malvaceae; genus Gossypium; species Gossypium stocksii. Next base: position 43,640,858 of record CM035623.1, read on the forward strand.
TGAAAATAGAGTTAATACAATAAAATCAATTCAATTTTTCATCTCATATTGATTGTCAAAGCACCATTGAATTAATTAATTTTCCAAAACATGATTTGCAGTGGAAGTTTATAAAAGCCTTTTTTTTTTGAAAATTCAGTTTGTATTTTTAGAATAACCTTTGTTTACGTAAAAACCAAGATTTTTAGATATTCATTGCAAATATAATACTAAAACAAAAATCCAAATCCCAAAATCAAACTAAAAAGTCTAGAGAGTCCAATTATTACAAAACACCAGAAATAATCCTTAAATTAAGATAAAAGCCATAAACTTATTCAATTTATGAGCTCGTGGTCACCGAGAGGCTTCGTCGCACCGATCCACCTAAGCCTATGGATTACCTGAACTAAACATAAAAACAGATGTGAGTTTTCATAAACTCAGTATGTAACCAAATAGAAATAGACATATAATTTATACAGAAACCAATAAAAATAGTAAGATACAGACTCAGACTCATGTCTATTTCAGATATGAATAACATATACAAATATGTAGATCAGATAAATAGAATCCTACCTCCATCCTTTACACACCAACTTTGACCATCCCATCACACCATGTGGGGTTAAAAAACCCACCGAGCCCTACACACCATAATGTGCCATTGTAAACATATCATATCAAGAGCAGCCATGCTACTAGAATATAGGTGATGAACGCCGTACATAACACTTGCTCCACATATATAAATCCTACCCGAAAATAGATACAGAATACATATATAGGTATGGATATAACGTGCTTATCATGTTGGTGTATAGATATCAAATATATACATACATCAGGTTAATTTGACATACATAACAGTTATAAGTTTAGATCAAAATATTAAACTAGCAGATCACATAGTTTTAGGGTTTGGTTAGCCCTTGCTGACCCTACGGTAGGCTCGCAGTCAATCGGAATGAGCCATGTGACCCTAGGCAAATTTTTAGAATTTTAGGCCCATATATCTGTATGGCTTGCCCGTGTGGGCCCATATGCCCGTGTGGCCCACACGCCCAACTTAGCCTAGCTTGTATGACTCACACGACCACGCCCACACCATCACACGATCTTGTCTTGAGAATAGCCTCACCTTCGGTGGGCACACAACCGTGTCTCACACCTAGCCAACCACACGGGCGACCACATGCCGGTGTAGAGTCGACATAACAGTTTTTCAACTTTCGCCGAAGCTTAATTTTTCTTGATTTGGGTACACACTTGAAACATTTTCACAGCAAATACAATCCCAAGACCATCAGAACCTTCAAATGAACAACGGTGATTCGTACTACCATAGCACCAATTAGAAGCTCGAACATCTTAATCCTCTCAAAAAACTTACAAAGAACACTGACAATCAAAAAATTGAGGTTAATCGACAGGATTTTGATAGAATTTCAAAAATAAGGAAAAGAAAGAATTTTTTCCCCAATTATAGAAAAAGAATGTTAGAAAAGATGAGGGAAAATTTTTGAAAAAAATAAATAAAATAAAATAAAATCTATCATAAAATCCCACTAACATCCTAACTCCCCACTAATTCACATCTAACTACCCTAGAATCCCAACTCCACCAAAATTTTGACACAAAATAGAGTAGAAATAACATCCTCACTAACATAGGGATCCAAACACAGGACCTCCAATACACCTGTTCCCTTACCACTCAAACCAGTAGGCTCATTCTGGTATGGATTCACAAACAATTTCCTATGAGCCCACTCAACGAGGGTAAGGCTTGGATTAAGAAAAATAACAAAATTTGCCAATAGTGGGACTTGAACCCAAGACCTCTCAGACACAACCAGAACACTTAGCCACTAAAGTAGATATACATTTGTGTCAGATATTTATAGAAATAGAAACAAATTTATCAGGGCGTTATAGAATTTATGAATGATGTGGATTATTTTAGACCCCTAAGAAAATTAGCTAACATGTGTTCTCTTTTAAAAATGGTAAGTTTGCAAGTTATGGGTCTAAGGATTGAATTGTATAAAGGGAAAAATGTTGGGCCAATTTTATAAATTCATATTAAAATGGGTTATAGGCTTGAATTAATTATTTTAAGCTTTTTGAATTGTTTCATTAAATGAATTTATATTATTTAGATCAAGAAATGCTACAATTGGATTTAAATAGATGAAAATCTAAAGTTTTGAACTAGTTGTCGACTCCATTTTAGTAACCATTTCAGTCGAGGTAAGTTCGTAACTTGGTTAAATAAATTAATTTTTGTTTTTATTATTTAATATTTAATTGTGTAAATGTGAATCAAGTTCGTTGGCTTGAGGGAAATGATTATGACCATAGTTGAAAGACACTATGGCACTATACTAGAAATAAATAAACCCATTGTTGAAAGACACTATGGCACTATACTAGAAATAAATAAGACCATAGTTGAAAGACACTATGGCACTATACTAGAAAATGAATAAAACCATAGTTAAAAGACACTATGGCAACATTCTAGAAACGAGTAAGACCATAGCTGAAAGACATTATGGCATCATGATTCAAACGAGTAAGACTATAGCTGAAAGATGCTATGACATCACGATTCAGATGTGTATGACCATAGTTGAAAAACACTATGGAAACATGACGTGAAATGAATAAGACCATGGTTGAAAGACACCATGGAAAGATGACGGGAAATGAATAAGACCATAGTTGAAAGACACTATGGCATCATGCCAAAAATAAATAAAACCGTGGATGGGAGATGCTATGACATCCGTTAATTAATTGATAATCAAGTATATGTATAGGATGACGAATGGTTATATGAATTGGTTGTACAAAATGGTTATGTGAAATGATTATAATATTTGGTTATATGTGAAATAAAATAATTATGTGAATCGAATATATGGCAATAATTATATAAAGTGTTATATGAAATGTTTATATAGATAGATGTATGTAAAAAGAGACATTTGAAATGAATACTTAAAATATAAATGTGAGTTGTTAAATGAACAAATGTTGAAGGAATAATATATCAAATGTGTTACTTGGATATGTTTTATGAGCAATGCATTATATAGTTGAAATACTTGATATGTCACATGTCATGCTTTGATTTGAATTAATGCGAATGGTACACTTACTAATCTGGTGGGGTTGTGTGTATGGGGAAGGAAATTTGGCATATATTATAGTGAAAGTATGTTTGGTTGCTTAACTTAATATGTTTGGTAAGTTTAAGTTCCTTTATACAAGCTTACTAAGCACTAGTTGCTTACATAATTATTTTTCTATGTTTTGTATATTATTGAAAAGATCAAATGTTTGGAATCAATGTTAGAGCATGATCACACTATCCATTGATCCATTTTGGTAGATTTTGAATATATAAAAATGGTTATAAATGGCATATATAAGGTTATATGTTAGTTTGGCATGTTTTCAGTCATGTCAAGTTTTGGTATGCCTTAATACCTTTTGTTAATGTTTGTGCATGGGCTTTTGAAGTTAGGAAAGAAATGGTTGATTGATATATTTTTGGATGGTTGAAATTGGTATGTTTTGAATGTAATAGAAATGTATTGTTCCATGTAAGATGTTTGAGGCTATGCTTAACCTATTTGCATATGTATAAGTTTTGACATTAGTTGTTATATGTTTGTGTTCATAGGTGAGTTTGGTCACTTATGTATGTCTTGTAAACAAGTATGGCTAAGAGGTATGATTTGAGAATGAGTAACTATGTAACGCCCCAAATTTATGGGCTTCTTTATGATTGTTCATTTTCGATAAATTGCATGCTTGGGTGTCTTAGGTTGACATTATAGGGTATTTTGGGGGCCTTTGGAAGGCCTGAGTTAAGCCTAAGCCTTGGTGGAAATTTTGATTTTTGGCATAGGAAAGTAGGGGTGTTAGCTCGCCTGGTATAAGTTTAGTTTTCGGGAACTCTTATCACAGGGAGCTTAGTGGTAGAGTGGCTGTCGCGTCATTAGCAAGGGTTAGAACAAGGAGTATGGAGCCTTGGAGTGAGGGGGATCGGGTTCAATTCCCTTTGCAAGCAAATATTTTTATGTTTTGCTAGGAGTGAGTGGCAAGTGGTTCACTTGGGAGCAAACTCGGGGGTGGTTGTGACCTGATAAGGGTGGACTTGGTCAAGAGAGTTTGAATGGAATTCAAACTTGTAGTTGATGCAATCAAGGAGCAAAAGAAGGAGGGGATCAGGGAGTGGTCGATCGTGGGACTGTGGGAGTGCTAATTCGACTAGGAGGTAAGGGTCTACTATTTTTGGCACTGGTGGCTTGAGTGTACCGAATTCTTTTAGTTCTTTTTGGCACGTTCCTTTCAAGGATTCTTTGGTGCCGATTTCTTATAGGTTCTTAGGTGACTCTATTGTGGTTGTTTTGGGTACAAATTGCCAAAAGCTACTTTAGTTTTCTCTTCTTTTGTAATCTAGATTAGCCAAATTTTAGCTCCCTATCAAACAAACTTCATTTTTTTTCTACTCATCTTGCTGCCGATTTCTCCTCACATTTTCTCTAGAAACCGAATTCCATTTCTTTCTTCTAATTGGTTCTCCAACCCTTCCTTCGATTTTCCTTTCCCTTCGTGCATACCTTTGACCGAATCACCATTTTTAAACCTCCTTCCAATATAGTCGACATCTTTGTTCTTCTTCTCCCTTTTTTCAACTCTCTTGTAGCCGAACGCAAGTCTCTATCTTGGCCTATTCCTTCAAAACTGAATACCCTAGCCTCCTACTCCTCCTTTTGTATTTCAACTTAACCTAGTTAAATCGGGAGCTTAGGGTGTGGCGATCTCTCCTGTCATCATCTCGGTCAAGCATATCGTTGGGAAAGAGTCTTATTCTCCAAATCTCTCTTGGTAAGCAAGTTTTGTAAAGCCGAATCTTCCATTTCTTGTTCTTCTAATCTATTTTGATCTTATTGTTGGGGTATCGGTTCAAAGCCTCTCTTTTGTTTGTGAGTCATAGGCTTGCATAGTGGGTGATTCGTGAGGGCGAGTACGAGGTGGTGGTTAACAAAAGCAAGGATCTAAGGCTTAGATTCGGCAGAGGTAAGTGGATATGAGTTTGGTTAGTCATAGCTGATTATGTAGTAGTAAGATAACATTGGTCCTAAATGGATTTTTGGGTTAATGGTGTGAGTGAATTGTTGTAGGTTGTTCATCGGTGGGATCACTCGACTTAATTCATAAGCAGGTGTGTAACTACACCCACTGTAGCATAGTTCAGCAAAAGCCGAAATGCTGAGAAACCAGCATATCAACGCCCATTAGCGTGCAAATGCTATTGGGCCAATCTAAACCCGTTAAAAGTGGGGTTTTAGTCCATGAATACCTTTTGGTACGAATCTGCACACTTAGGCTGTGTTGGGCTCGAATGGGCCACAGCGGGCCCAATGGGCCTATGGGCCTGTAAAAGTAAAATTACTGGTAAGTGGTTGTAAAATGGGTGAAATGGTAAAATCTGAATTATAGAGCATGAAATTTGACGTAGCGGGCCATTCTAGTGAGTGCGCCCACGTGGGGCTGATAGGGGGCTTTAGAGCCTAAGACTACATTTGACCTAGTTAATGAATCCAGGTTGATAGGTATGTTGTGAAATCTGTTAAGACATTGAATCCGAATAAAAAGCTGAAAAATCACTAAATGATAAAATTACCATTTTACCCTCGGATTCTGGAAATGACTAGCATACCCTTGTTAGTGACTATGCATGCTAAACTCTATATTTGTTGTTCTGTAAGCTTGTGGTATATGTGTATGTTTTGTTTGGTATATCTGCATGGGGTTGGGATTATGAATAAGGAGGAAGTTTTGTTATAGTGGCTACGCCACATATTCTGTTAATATTGGCTTTGCCACTCATTCTGTTTCTGGTGGCTCTGCTACATTATTCTGTTATTAGCAGCTTTGCTGCACATTGGTGTATGGGCTGGGTGGGTCGAGCTATTCTCCACATGGTGTATTGGTTGGTACGGGTGGTGTGATGGCTGGTTGGGTGGGTTCTGCATATTGTGAGCATGATTCTGTATCTGTTATGGGCTTAGGCCCGATCTGTTCTGTTTGGGGCTTTGGCCCTTTCTGTACCGTTGGGGGTTTACACACTGAGTTTTCGCAAACTCACTATGTTTTCTTAATCTGTGCAGGTAACCCCTAGACCTAGTAGAGTTAGAGCCATGATGGACTCGAGGTGGCCACTTTTATTTGGTTTACTTCTTTCGTTTGAATGACTTTGCATATAATCGGTTAAATAAACACATTGGGCCTTTAAAATTTGATAACAAGAGTTTTGAAAGAAAAACTACGACCTGTCTTATTCAAATTAATTAGGTGACTTCACTCTCATCACAATTTTCAAAACTAAAGGAAAGAGGATTTTAACTGGTTCTAAAGGAGATTTTAAACTGAATAATCTGAGATAAGTAGGATACTTTCTATTGAAAAGAGTTTATGGATTTTCAAAGTTTGAGCCAAGTGACCCTCCAAATCTGGGCATAACGTCTAGGCCAGGTTTGGGGTGTTACATTTAGTGGTATCAGAGCTTGCAACAACTCGACTGTGGATGTGTTTGAATATTTTTGAAAAAGTGTAAATTAGACATTCTTCAAAGTATTTTATTTTAGCAAACTTCTTCTTTTTCAACCTATCAAAAGGTTTTCTCTGAAATGTGGTACATCGAGTCTCCCGTCCAGATTTGTAAGTTTTCTGAATTATTCTGAAATATTCTGATATATATGAAATAGCTGAGATACTACTTTAGTTAGTACTGAGACTCTGTAGTTAAGGCAAACAGAAACTGTAGAACTTGATAGAGCTGGATTTGTGAAAACAAGCCCTAAATATTTCTTATTTCTACATAAGACATCTGTAATAAATATTAAACAATGACTAAGGCATAAAATTTCTTAAATTAGATAAAGTGATATGAGTACGAGAGCTACACGTGGACGAGGCTGTGGTAGAGGCCGGGGAAGTGCATAAGTAGGATCTTCTGAATCAGGCCACGTGCCTGCTGCAAAGGCACCACTGCCGCTAGTAACAGAGACTGGGTCTGATGACCGGGGAGCCGGGGATGATGTTCTATCTCAGGCAATGCTTTGTGTGTTGGAAAGGGTTACCGGAGCAAGTACTGGAACAGTAAACGGCGGGTCAATTTCTGAGCGTTTTCGAGCAAATGGAGCAAAAATTTTCAGAGGCATTTCTGGTGTAGCTTCGAACGTGGCTGCATACTGGTTGGAGGCCACTAAGCGAATTATGAATGATCTGGACTGCTCAGTGGATCAGAAGTTAAAAGGAGTAGTATCTCTCCTGCGGGATGAGGCCTACCAGTGGTGGCTCACTGTGAAAGAGGGTGCCGTAGCTGATCGGATAACATGGGACTTCTTTAAGACAGCTTTTCAGGGGAAGTATGTTGCGGCAAGTTATGTGGATGCCCGAAGAAAGGAATTTTTCGACCTAGTTCAATGGAATAAGTCCGTAACAGAGTACGAGGCGGAGTTTCTGAGGTTAAGCTGTTACGCACGTGGAATTGTGGCTACTGAATATGAGCGTAGTTTGTGGTTTAAGAATGGGCTGAGAGATGGGTTAAGGGTATTGATCACTCTATAAAGAGAGCGCGACTTCGCTGCCTTAGTTCAGAAAGCTAAAATAGCTAAAGATGTTAAGCGCTCAGAATGACAGAGTTGGGAAAAAGAAAGAAACAGATTCAGGAGAGAAGCAGGTCCGTCTGGGAGGCCTATTAAGAGGGCAGGGTCATGGAACTAGTTAGAGCAGCAGCAGCTGATGTCGTAAGGGCTCGGGTTTGTGCTGAGTGTGGGAGGTCACATCCAGGCGAGTGTAGGAGGAGCAAGGGTGCGTGTTTTTGATGTGGGGCTATGGATTATCAGGTGAAAGATTGCCCTCAGAGGCCAGTTCAGGTTCAACCTGCAGAGGGGAGAGTCGCTCAGCCTATGAGGGGTGGACTGCCACCTAGGGGCCGTGGTCAGGGTCGCGGTGGTAATGGTCATGGACAGGGTCGTGGAGCACCGGGCAGAAGTGCTAGTAATGTTGAGGCTCGACAGCCAGTATTAGTCTATGCTGCTCGTAGACGTGAGGAGGGTGATGTACTAGACGTCATTACTGGTATGTTTCTGATTCATAGCATGCCTTATGTTGCTTTTATTGATATTGGTTCTACGCATTCTTATGTGGCTTGTGATGTATCTAGGAAGTTGGGTATGCAATTTGAGAACACTGTAAGTGAGGTATCTGTAGTTAGTCCGTTGGGTAACTCGATTAGAGTAGACAAACTTTTTAGAGATGTACCCCTAGAGAATCAAGGTAAAGTCTTTTCTGCAAATTTAATGGAATTACCTTTTGGAGAATTTGATCTCATTTTGAGGAGGGACTGGCTCGTTAAACATCAAGCAAGCGTGGACTGCGCTGCAAAGCAGTTTGTACTGAGGACTTTGGAGGGTGAGGAGGTAGCTATAATAGGGGAACGAAGGGATTATCTGACAAATATTATTTTGGCATTAAGGGCCGAAAGGTTGATTCGTAAAGGTTGTGAAACGTTTCTGGCTTATGTAAGTGATTCTGAGTCTAAAGGTCCTTCGGTGGGAGAAGTAAGGACTGTTAAGGAATTTGTGGATGTTTTTTCGGATGAGTTACTAGGCTTGCCTCCGAACCGTAAAGTCGAATTCGGTATTGATCTATTACCGGGAATAGCTCCTGTATCTATCGCCCCTTACAGGATGGCACCCAAGGAATTAGTTGAGTTGAAAGCATAGATCCAAGAACTTTTGGATCGAGGTTTTATTCGACCAAGTGTGTCTCCTTGGGGAGCACCAGTACTTTTCGTTAAAAAGAAAGATGGAACGATGTGTATGTGCATAAATTACCGTCAGTTGAATAAACTGACTATCAAGAACAAGTATCCTCTGCCAAGGATTGACGATTTGTTTGATCAGCTTAAGGGGGCCTCGATATTCTCCAAAATTGATCTCCGATTTGGTTATCATCGATTAAGGGTTAAGGAAGCGGACATTTATAAGATGACATTCAGGACAAGGTACGGGCACTACAAGTTTTTCGTGATGCTGTTTGGATTGACGAATGCACCAGCGACCTTTATGGATCTCATGAATCGGGTTTTTCAACCTCACTTGGATTAGTGTGTGGTGGTCTTCATAGATGACATTCTGATATATTCAAAGTCTAAGGAGGATCACGATAAGCATCTTCGTATAGTTCTACAAATTCTGAGGGAAAAGTAACTCTATGCTAAATTCAGTAAGTGTGAATTTTGGCTTCAAGAAGTAACATTCTTGGGTCATGTCGTTTCTGCGGAGGGAATTAGAGTGGACCCTCGAAAGATAAAAGCGGTATTGGAGTGGAAATCACCAAAGTCGATGTCTGAAATTCAAAGTTTTTTGGGTTTGGCGGGGTATTACAGAAGGTTCGTGGAAGGGTTTTCTGTCATTACTGCACCGTTGATGAAGTTGTTACAAAAAGGGGCACCATTTGTCTAGTCTGATAAGCAACAAGAGAGTTTTGAGAAATTGAAAAGAATGTTAATGGAGGCGTCTGTTTTAATTCAGCCAGAGTCTGGAAAAGAGTATATTGTGTATAGTGTTGGGTTAGGTTGTGTGTTAATGTAAGAAGGGCAGATGGTTACGTATGCTTCACGACAGCTTAGGCCATATGAGGTGAACTACCCTACACACAACTTGGAGTTGGCAGCAGTCGTGTTTGCGTTAAAGATCTGGAGGCATTATCTATATGGGGAAAAGTGCACTATCTACACAGGCCATAAGAGCCTCAAATATCTCCTTACTCAGAAGGAGTTGAACCTTAGGCAACGAAGGTGGATCGAGTTACTCAAGGATTATGACTACTCTATTGAGTATCACCCAGGGGAAGCTAACGTGGTAGCCGATGCTCTGAGTCATAGAGTGGTGTCTGATCTGAGAGCGTTGTTCACTTGTCTTAGTCTATATGATGACGGGAGTCTGTTAGCAGAACTCTAGGTGAGGCCGACTTGGACCGAAAAGATCAAGGAAAAGTAGTTGTTGGATGAATCTTTGGTTCCTCGTTTCCAGCAAGTAAGTAGTGGGGAGACTTCTGATTTTAGGTTGAATAATGAAGGAGTTCTGTGTTTTCAAGGAAGAATTTGTATTCAGAAGGACTCTAATCTGAGGCAGTTGATTCTGGAAGAGGCTCATGGTAGCCTATATGCTATGCATCCTGGTGGGAACAAACTTTATCGGGATTTGCAAGAATTGTATTGGTGGCCTAGACTTAAGCGTGAGGTAACAGAATTTGTGAATAAGTGTCTGACGTGCCAACAGGTGAAAGCTGAGCATCGATTATCTTCTGGGCTTCTGCAACCCGTTAAAATTCCACTTTGGAAGTGGGAAAGGGTAACCATGGACTTTGTAAGTGGGTTACCGTTGACGCCTTCCAAGAGAATAAAAAAAGTGTCCATCTAACTTTTTCTACCACTAATTGAGCTAGGGTTTATATTCAAAACTATACCCATGCATGACATGCAAGTAAATTGATGCCTAGTGGTAGAAAATGAAAGATTAAAGTGTAGTAAACACCTTTCTCTAAGTGATTTTTCATAAAAGTCCCTAATAGGGACCAAATTGCAAAGTTAGTAAAATGTGTAGTAAAAGTACAAAATTATGAACAATGTGGGCTTGTATAGACTCTAGGAAATGTTGACTAGGCTTGGGTAGCCAAGAGAATAAACACATTTTATTATATAAGCCTAGGGACTATTTTGCAAATATGTAAAAGTTTAGGGGCAAAATGATAAATTTTCCCCAAGTGTCAATTATGAGCTATTTGGTCAATGTGGGTACTAAATAAGTGAAATTTGCCATTTTAGATAGAGAAACACGAAGCTCGAACTGAAATCTAGGAAAAAGTAAGGTAGTAGACTAAATTGAGCATTCGTCCACATTTTGGACTCGAGGTAAGTTGTATGTAACAATTTAGCCAATATGTTCTGTAAATTTATTTGATGACTTTTTATGAAATTATGTTATTTGATGAAGTCATGGATGAAATCTTGTATGAATTATGTTAGGTGCCATGAAATTGATTATTGAGGCAAAGTATAAGATTCATGAGATTATTGATATGAAATTTTACAAAAAATCTATGAAAAACATAAAATAATAAATTACATGCAAATTTAAATAATACGAAGGACACCGTAATCATGTCATGAGCATTGTAGGTCCCACGCAAGTCCATGTCGGGGACATGGCATCAGCACCGAACTATGATCCCATGTAAGACCATGTCTGGGACATGGCATTGGCATCGAGATGTGATCCCTTGTAAGACAATGTCTGGGACACGGCATGGGCATCCAAGATGAGGTCCCGTATAAGACTATGTTTAGGATATGGCTTCCACACTGAGAGGAGATAAGGATCCCCTGTAAGGCCACGTTTGGGACATGGCTTAGGCATTTGATATGAGATTCTGTGTAAGACAATGTCTGGGACATGGCATCGGCATTAGAGTACGATCTCATGTAAGACCATGTCTGGGACATGGCATCGACATCAACTAGTGATCCCATGTAAGACTATGTCTGGGACATGGCGTTGGCATCATTTCATGAGATTTATTTATGAGTATACTTTGGTATTTCTAAAAGAAAATTAAATGAGAAAAGTGTTCAAGTTGATAAGTTTTAAGAGAAAGGCTAAAACTTCATGTTGAGTGTTGCAGGTTTATAAACGAGTAAGTTTGAGTAATTGAGAGTACATTATTAAAAGAAATACAGCATGAGAAACATGACTAAGTATATGATTGAGTAAGCCATGATAATGAGTAAGAACTACATGAAATTCATGATAATTGTTTGAGTAATTTCTTGTGACTTTATTGCTATTTTATTCATGCAACTTACTAAGCATTTTACGTCCTTACTCTTTTTTCCCCTCTTCCATGTAGATTTACCGTATCAGCTCGGGGATCGTTAAAGTCGAAGCTCGAAGTCACACTATCAAGACATTTAGTTTGGTATAGTATAGTTAGTTATTTTGATGTATGGCATGTATAGGAAGTTAGATCATTTTGTTAAGTGTCATTTTGTGTAGTCAAGTAGTGTTGTAATGGCCTTTGAAAATGGCCTAATATTGTCTAACTCATACTTTATACAATGAAGATGAAATTCATGAATGTGAAATCCTGCATGTTTAAGTATAGTATAGTGTTGAGAATGATATGTATCTTGGGATTGGGATGCCTTAATTAGAAGTATATAGAGAATATGTTATATCTTGTTCTGTGTTACAGAATTGGCCTGTGTTTGGTCATGTTTCAGGTTAGCATAAGGCTCAGAACATAGCCTATTATTGTCCACACAGTTGGGCACACGTGCATGTGCCTAGGTCGTGTGTGACATACGGTCAACCTCAAGGGCGTGTTAATAGGTCGTGTGTCCACTACATCCAATTTAGTTAAGTCAGTATAGTACACGGGATAAGCACACGGGCGTGTGTGTTGGCCATGTGCACCTCTAATGATTATAGTGTTTAAGTCAGAATGCTCTACGGGATAATGACAGGGCATGTCTAGGCTGTGAGAGGGACACGGGCCATAGACACGGGCATTTGCCCAAGCTGTGTCAAAAACCTTGTAGGTTGAAAATAAAAATAAATTAGACACGAGCTAGGAACATGGGCAGTGTGAGACCACACTGCTTGCCCACACGGGCATGTTCCATTCCACATGGGCGTGTGGCCTATTTTAGGTAAAAATTTTCTAAGTGCCCAGAAGTTTTCAGATCGGTTCTAAAACGTACCTGATATATGTTTTGGGCCTCGTAAGCCCATGATAAGGTTATTAAGAGAATGAATGATAAGTTTTTTAAAAGAAAATAAATTTTATAGCCCGAGTTTACACGTTTAAGCATGTTTAAGTACGGTAATGCCTCGTACCCCGTTTAGACGTCAGACTCGGGTAAGGGGTATTACATTTAGTGGTATCAGAGCTAGTGTTTAATTGAGTCTATTACTAACCTAGCACATGCATGAGTCTAGCTATACATGCCATACTTATGTTGTTGTGAGAAATGATAGTGTGACGAGTCCTGACATTTCAAATGCGTTTTATTATAGCAAATGGATCCTGAACGAGCTACGATAGATGATGTAGAAAGCAATGCGCCAACTCCCGTAAAAGGGACGGTGCCAGCTAGAACCAAGCATAGGCCAGCTATTGTGAGTCAGGGTAGAGAGGCTCGGGAAGCCTTTTTCCTAATGATGAACGAGTGGTTCATTGAGTTCATTCAAACGAATCCGACCATTCAACACCAAGCTCCACACCCTCAATTTCCTCAATCTACTCCAGCAACTCCCCAGATAGTAGAGGTAGTGAGGCGAGAAAAGCCTCTAGTTGATAGAATTAGGAAATAAAGGGCAAAAGTACCATTAGGGTATTTGATGAGTTATCGTGCACCCCTGAAGAGTGCATGAAGTGTGTGGTATCTCTCTTATGAGGCTCTACCTATCAGTGGTGGAGCACCCTTGTGTCGGTTGTACAAAGGAGAAAGTTAATTGAGAATTCTTCCAAGAGGAGTTTCGCAAGAAGTATATTACTTCAAGGTTTATCGATTAAAAACGCAAGGAATTCTTGGAGTTAAAATAAGGTCAGATGACAGTGACTGAATATGAGCGTGAGTTTGTGAGACTTAGTAAATACGCTCGAGAGTGTCTATCCATCGAAGCCATCATGTGCAAAAGGTTTGAGGATGGACTAAACGAGGACATCAAAATGTTTGTTGGTATTCTTGAGATAAAAGCATTTGTGCTGCTAGTGGATAGAGCTTGTAAGGCCGAGGAGTTGGCCAAAGAAAAGAGGAAAGCTGAGATGGAGTCTCGTGCCTCGAGGAAGAGATCGTTTAGTAAGTCGTTTCAATCCTCTTCGAAGAAATCAAAGGAAATTTCTACATGATGAGCTACTTCAGTCGGGTTTTAAAGTAAAGGTAAAGGTAAACAGTATTCAGTCTCTAAAGCTCAGACTACCTCGATTGCGAGCATGGGCAACACTCGACCAAATAGACCTGAGTGCTCTCAGTATGGTAAATGTCACCTCGACGAATGTCGATCTCACGAGAGGGTTTATTTCAAGTGTGACTCTCTAGATCACTTCATTAGAGACCCCAAGATGGCGAAAAAAGACAATAATCAGAGTGCAAGGTCGGGTAATGCTCCTTCCAGAGATAGACCTCAGAGAAACCCGGGAACGAGGGTAAATAGTAAGGGCACACCAAAGGAACAAACTACAAAACTTGAGGGTAGAGCCCTTGCGAGGACGTACGACATTCGCGCTCGCAAAGAGGTATTATCTCATGATGTTATAACGGGTACATTTTCTCTTCATGAAACTTCTGTGATAAACCCTGGATCTAGCCACTCGTATATTTGCATGAAATTAGTTCCTAGCATAAATATGCCCATAGAATCCATAGAATTTGTAATAAATGTATCTAATACCCTAGGAAGTGTGTATTAGTAGATGAAGTATGTAGAAATTGCCCTTTGATAATTAGGGGACACTGCTTCCCAGCCAACCTCATGCTTTTACCATTCGATGAATTTGATGTAATTCTTGGCATGGATTGGTTAACCACTCATGATGTATTAGTGAACTGTGGTAGAAAATATATCGAATTGAAATGTGAGGATGGTAATACTCTTCGAGTAGAGTTAGATGAATCAGAAAATTTGCCCACAGTGGTTTCCTCATTGGTTGCCCAAAAGTGCATAAGGGAAGGGTATGAAGCTTATCTTGCTTTTGTGATGAATAATAAAGAGACAGAGTTGAAAATAGAGTCAGTACCAGTAGTTTACGAATATCAAGATGTATTTCTAGAAGAATTGTTAGGATTACCTCCCATTAGAGAGGTCGAATTTGGTATAGAGTTAGCCCCAGGTACGACTCCTATTTCTATTGCTCCTTATAGAATGGCCCCAACCGAGTTAAGGGAATTGAAGGCTAAGCTACAAGATTTGACAGACAAAGGCTTCGCAAGACCCAACCATTCTCTATAGGGTGCTCCCGTATTATTTGTGAAAAAGAAAGATGGTTCAATGAGATTATGCATCGATTACCGGTAGCTTAATAAGGTAACTGTGAAGAACAAGTATCCTTTGCCAAGGATCGATGATTTATTTGACCACTTGCAAGGAGCCACAGTGTTCTCCAAGATAGACTTGAGGTCTAGGTACTATCAGCTAAGAGTTAAGGAGTCAGACGTGCCGAAGACAGCTTTTCAGATGAGGTACAGCCATTACGAGTTTCGTATCATGCCATTCGGCTTGACCAATGCCCCAGCAGTATTTATGGACCTAATGAATCGTATCTTTCGGTCGTACTTGGATTGATTCATTGTAATCTTTATCGATGATATCTTGATCTATTCTCGTGATGAAAACGAACATGCCAAGTATTTGAGGATAGCTTTCCAGATTTTACGAGATAAGCAACTTTATGCCAAGTTCAATAAGAGCGAGTTTTGGCTTAAGGAAGTTGGATTTTTGAGCCATATCGTTTTGGGTGATGGCATTAGAGTTGACCCAAATAAGATTTCAGCAATCATTGATTGGAAACCACCTAAGAACGTATTTCGTGGTCAGAAGTTTCTTGGGTTTGGCCAGTTATTACCAAAGATTTGTTAAGGGATTTTCCACAATCGCCACTCCTATGACGAGATTGCTGCAAAAAGATGTTAAGTTCGAGAAGAACAAAAAGTGCCATCAAAGTTTCGAGAGGTTAAAGACGTTATTGACTGATGCTCCTATTTTGGTGCAGCTCAAATTGGGAAAACAGTTTGTGATCTACCTGTGCTTCGATACAATTGAAGCCCCACGAAAAGAATTATCCAACTCATGATTTGGAGTTAGCTGCTATAGTGTTTGCGCTAAAGATATGGAGGTATCATTTATATGGTCAGCAGTGCCGAGTGCTAACAGACCATAAGAGTCTTAAGTATTTGATGACATAGAAAGACTTGAATTTATGGCAATGATGATGGCTCAAGTTATTAAAGGATTATGAGTTGTTCATTGACTATCATCTAGGGAAAGCCAATCTAGTTGCGGACGCTTTAAGTCAAAAGTCCCTATTTTCTTTGAGAGCCATGAACACACAATTGTTCCTAACCGATGACGGTTCAATTTTAGCAGAAATGAGAGCAAGACCAATGTTCATTCAAGAGATTTGTGAAGCACGGCTAAATGACAGAGAATTACAAGCCTAGAAAACTCAGTGCTAGTTAAACAATGATTTAGATTTTCAGATCGATTCATATGGTTATTTAAGGTTCCAAGATCAACTTTGCTCGCCAACAGATGATAAGCTTATTCAAAGAATCCTATGTGAAGTACATAGTGGCAGAATGTCAGTCCACCCTGGTAGTACTAAGATGTACAATGATTTGAAGAAATGGTATTGGTGGCCGAACATGAAAAAGGATATCTTCGAGTATGTTTCTAAATGCCTGATTTGTCAACAAGGAAAGGTAGAGCCCCAAGTACCCTCCAGTTTACTACAGCTTATCATGGTTCTCGAGTGGAAATGGGACCGTATAACCATGGACTTCGTAACGAGTTTACTGATGACACCGAAGAAGAAAGACTCTATTTGGGTTGTGATTGATAAGATTACAAAACTTTGCCCATTTTATACCAGTGCGTATGGATTTTTCACTTAATAAGTTGGCTGACTTGTACATTTCAGAGATTATGAGATTGCACGGGGTACTATTGTCAATCATCTCAGATAGAGATCCAAGGTTCACATCACTATTTTGGAGAAAGCTATAAGGAGCTTTGGGCACAAAGCTAAATTTCAGTACTACTTTTCATCCACAGACTAATGGTTAGTCAGAAAGAGTGATGCAAGTGCTTGAGGACATGCTTAGGTGTAGTATGTTAGAATTCCGTGGTAGTTGGGAAAAGTACTTACCTTTGGTCGAATTTACATACAACAATGGTTTCCAGTTGAGTTTGAAAATGGCACCTTATGAGGCTTTATACGGGCGTAAGTGTAGGACGCCTTTGTATTGCAAAGAACTCAAAGAAAATTAGATTCACGAGGTTGATCTAGTCAAGGAAACCAAGAGAAAGTAAAAGTGATTCGCTATTGCTTGAAAGCTACTTTTGATAGACAAAAGTTGTATGCCGATTTGAAACGAAAGGAGATAGAGTTCCAAGTAGGTGACAAAGCGTTCTTGAAGGTTTCTCCATGGAGGAAAGTTCTTAGATTTGGTCAGAAAGGCAAGTTAAGTTCACGCTTTATTGGGCTTTACGAGATCACTGAAAAGATAGGGCTAGTAGCCTATTAGCTAGCTTTACTGCCCGAATTGGAAAAGATTCATGATATATTCGATGTTTCCATGCTACGACGCTATCGATCGAACCCTTCTCATGTGATTACCTCAACAGCAATCGAGATACAACAAGACATGACATATGGGGAAGAACCAGTTAAGATTTTAGCCTGAAAAGTTAAGCAGTTAAGAAATAAAAGTATATCCCTTGCGAAAGTATTACAGTAAAGACATGGGGTAGAAGAGGTGACATGGGAACTCGAGGAAACCATGAGGAACCAATATCCCAACTTATTCACTGGTAAGATTTTCGGGGAAAAAAATCCCTAAGGGGGAGAATTGTAACAGCCCGAATTAAGGCCTAGTTGGAATAGTGGTTTTGAGACCACAAATCTAAAGAAGAAAATTTTATTTCATGATTATTTTTGAGTTTACGGCGTGCTTGCATGATATTAAGAAAATTTCATAAAGGAATTTTTTTGAAATAGTGATTAATTTGTTCTTTAGCACTAAATTGCAAATGATGCAAATTATTAGTTTCTAAAAGGTTTAAGTATGAAATAGCATAAGAGATATTATTAGAAGTCCTTATTTAGCAATTAAACCATTTATTAGCATTATGGACAAAAATGCCTATGGAAGGGTAAAATTTCAAAGAAGGGACTTAGGGGCATTTTGGTCATTAGGTAAATAATGAAATAAAAAGGGAAAAAGAATAAAAAAAAGTGTCCATCTTCTTCCCCAAGTGTGTTGAATTTGAAGAGCCTCCATAGATAGGGTTTCTTTCATTTTCAAGCTTCAAGTAAGTGACTCCAAGCCCCATTTTTTCACGCTCTTCGTATTTTTGAAATCCTTGTAGCCTAATCTAGCTATTTCTACCACTAATTTGAACTAGGGTTTATATTCAAAAATATACCCATGCATGACGTGCAAGTAAATTGATGCCTAGTGGTAGAAAATGAAAGATTAAAGTGTAGTATACACCTTTGTCTAGATGATTTTTCATGAACGTCCCTAATAGGGACCAAATTGCAAAGTTAGTAAAATGTGTAGTAAAAGTGCAAAATTATGAGCAATGTAGGCTTCTATGGACTCTACTAGATGTCGGCTAGGCTTGGGTAGCCAAGAGAATAAACACATTACATTATATGAGGCTAGGGACTATTTTAAAAATATGTAAAAGTTTAGGGGCAAAATTTATAATTTTGCCCAAGTGTCAATTATGAGCTATTTGGTCAATGTGGGTGCTAAATAAGTCAAATTTTCCATTTTATATCAAGAAACACGAAGCCCAGACCAAAACTAGGGAAAAAGTAAAGTAGCGGACTAAATCGAGCATTCGACCACATTTTGGACTCGAGCTAAGTTGTATGTAATAATTTAGCCTATATGTTATGTAAATTTATTTGATGAATTTTTATGAAATTATGATATTTTATGTAGTCATGGATGAAATCTTGTATGAATTATGTTAAGTGCCACGAAATTGATTATTGAGGCAAAGTATAATATTCATGAGATTATTGATGTGAAATTTTACCAAGAATACGTGAAAAACATAAAAAGATAAATTACATGCAAGTTTGAATGATAAGAAGGACACTGTAATCATGTAATGAGCATCGTAGGTCCCACGTAAGACCATGTCTGTGACATGGCATCAGCATCGAACTGTGATCCCATGTAAGACCATATCTGGGACATCCCCTATAAGACCATGTCTGGGACATGGCATGAGAATCCAAGATGAGGTCCCGTATAAGACCATGTTTGGGATATGGCTTCCGTGCTGAGAAGAGATAAGGATCCCCTGTAAGACCACGTCTGGGACATGGTTTGGGCATCCGATATGAGATTCCGTGTAAGACCACGTCTGGGACATGGCATCGGCATCAGAGAATAATCTTGTGTAAGACTATGTCTGGGCCATGGCATCGATATTGACGAGTGATCCCACGTAAGACCATGTCTGGGACATGGTGTTGGCATCATTTCATGAGATTGATTTACGAGTATCCTTCGGTATTTCTAAAAGAAAATTAAATGAGAAAAGTGTTCAAGTTGATAAGTTTCAAGAGAAAGGCTGAAACTTTAATAAACGAGTAAGTTTGAGTAATTGAGAGTACATTGTTAAAATAAATACAACATGAGAAGCACGAGTAAGTATATGATTGACTAAGCCATGAGAATGAGTAAGAACTACATGAAATTCATGATAATTGTTTGAGTAATGTCTCATGATTTTATTGCTATTTTTTTCATGCAACTTACTAAGCATTTTATGTGCTTACTGTTTCTTTTCCACTCTTCTATGTAGATTTGTCGTACCAGCTCGGGGATTGTTAAAGTCAGAGCTCGAAGTCACACTATCAAGACATTCGTTTTGGTATAGTATAGTTAGTTATTTTGATGTATGGCATGAATAGGAAGTTTGATCATTTTGTTAAGTGTCATTTTGTGTAGTCAAGTAGCATTGTAACGGCCTTTAAAAATGGCCTAATATTGTCTAACTCATACTTTATACAATGAAGATGAAATTCATGAATGTGAAATCTTGCATGTTAAAGTATAGTAAAGTGTTGAGAATGATATGTATGTTGGCATTGGGATGCCTTAATTAGAAGTATGTAGAGAATATGTTATACCTTGTTATGTGTTATGGAAATGGCTTGTGTTTGATCATATTTTAGGGTAGCATAAGGCTTGGAACATAGCCTATTATTGTCCATACGGTTGGGCACATGGGCATGTGCTTAGGCCGTGTGTGACATACGGTTAGCCTCAAAGGCGTGTTAATAGGCCGTGTTAATGGGCTAAGTACACGAGCATGAGCCTTGGCCGTGTGCACCTTTGATGATTATAGTGTTTAAGTCAGAATGCTCCACGGAATAATGACACGGGCGTGTCTAAGCCGTGTGAGTGCACGGGCCATAGACACCAGCGTGTGCTGAAGCCGTGTCAAAAACCCTGTAGGCTGAAAATAAAAATAAATTAGCCACAAGCTAGGAACATGGGTAGTGTGAGACCACATGGCCTGCCCACACGGGCGTGTTCAATTCCACACGGGTGTGTGGCCCTATTTTAGGTAAAAACTTTCTAAGTGCCCAAAAGTTTTTGGATCGGTTCTGGAACGTACCCGATATATCTTTTGGGCCTCGTAAGCCCATGATAAGGTTATTAAGAGAATGAATGATAAGTTTTTTAAAAGAAGAGAAATTTTATAACCCGAGTTTACACGTTTAAGCATGATTAAGTATGGTAATGCCTCGTACCCCGTTCCGGTGTCAGACTCAGGTAAGGGGTGTTATAGTCATTCTCATGGTAAGGTATCAAAGCCATATCCCAGACATGGTCTTACATGGGACCTCAAACTGATACCAAAGCCATATCCTAGATATGGTCTTACACGGGATCTCATATCGATGTCAATGCCATGTCCTAGAGATGGTCTTACATGAGATCGTCAACTGATGCCGATGTCATGTCCCAGACATGGTCTTATACGAGATCTCTCTCTTAGATGCCTAAGCCAAGTCCTAGACATGGTCTTACAGGGGATCTATGTCTCATCTCGGTGCCGATGCCATGTCCCAAACATGATCTTATACGGGAACTCATATGGATGCCAATGCCATGTCCCAAACATGGTCTTACATGGGATCCCTGTTCGGTGTCGATGCCATGTCCAAGACATAGTCGTACATGGGACCTACAATGCTCATGACATGATTACGGTATCCTTCGTATCCTTTAATATTTGCATGAAATTTTCCTTTCACGATTCCATCATCTTTTGGTAAGAATTCATATAATTAAATTTCTTGGAGTTTTACATAGCTCATATAGCAATAAGTCTCATGAAACTTCATGGGTTCATAGAAAAATCATTACATTTAATCATTCATAAAATATAAGGCTAGATTATTACATACAACTTACCTCGGGTCCAAAACGAGGGCAATTGTTCGATTTAGTCCACTATCTTGCTTTTTCCCCGGTTTCAGTCCGGGCTTCATGTTACTTGATCTAAAATGAAAAATTAAGCTAATTTAATACAAACATTGGCTAAATTGCCCATAATTTACACTTTGGCAAAATTTATAATTTTGCCCCTAAACTTTTACATATTTGCAAAATGGTCTCTAGGCTCGTATAATGAAATACTTTTATTTTCTAGGTTACCCAAGCCTAGTTGAACCTTTCATGTGCTCATAGCAGCCCACATTTCTTGTGACAGCCCTATTTCGACCCTAGTCAGGAAGTGGTTTCGGGACCGCTAAACCGAGTCCTAAAAATATTAGAATATAATATTCTATGTTAATTTAAGTGATAAATGTGTGTATGAATTTTGAATGTTTGAATATGTCAAATTGAATGTGAATTTAAAAGTAAGGACTCATGTGAGAAGAATTTAAATTACAAGTGGCAAAATTCAAGGGACTAATAGTGAAATGGAGTGAAATAAATGGGTTTGCATGTCAAATAGTCAATTTCATGGTTAGTGGCCGGCCATGCAAATTGTTTCATTGGTTGTCTTATTATTTTATTGGTTAAAATAAGGTAAGTGGAGTGATATCATATTAGTCATTAATAAATAAAAGAAATTGTGAAAGAAAACAAAATTTGTTTCTTGTGTTCTTCATTGCCGATTCTAATGGAGGGAGAAGAGTGAATTTCAGCTATCTATTTTACATATTGAGGTATTTGAATCATGCTATTTTAATTTCATGTTGGTGATTTTAGGTTGATAGGTAGGCTAGGGACATAACCTATGAGTTAAATTTTGATTTGGTGATGTGTGTTTCATTCGGCCATTGATGAGTAAATTGAAAGCTTGAAGCTTTGGTGGGTTTTAATGATAGAATGTCATTGTAGCATGTTATTGGAGTGCTCTGAGATTAAATTTCTATAAATTTGATTTTATGTTAAATTATACTTGATGAATGTCTCTTGAAATTTATGGAAGCATTTTGCCATGGACATTGGGATCCTTAGGGGATTTTTTGATGTTTTTGGATGTAAATTCTTTGTTTGATTAATGAAAAGAGCTAAATTAATGTTAGAATTGTGAGATAACATTCTTGATAAGTGTATATGTTAGCCAAATTGAAAAGATGCATGCTAAGAAAGTGACATTCGGTCATTTTGAGTTAATTAAGAGTTATGAGATTGAAATTTAAAAAAAAAAAAAAAAAACAAATGGAGTTTTTAGGACCCAAATTACTAAATTAAATATTCGGTCATGGGAGATTATATATAAACTTTAGTATGTATGACTCATTTTATAATTGGTTGTAGTGATTTAGTTGCATCTTTGATATTCACATCATGATGACGGAATGTGGACATAGTTTGTTCAATGAATAATTGTGGCTAATGAATTGTTGTATGTGTGATTGTGATTGGTAAATGATATTGCTATAATTGGTTAACCGTGAGTATGCATGAGAAGGCAAAAACTTAGACAAGATTTGAGTTGTTATAAAATTAATAATAATAATAAGATGGTCTTAGTGCGCGTGTTCCTAATAGAAGCCATAAATTGGAGATCACTATATGAAAACATATTCGGCCCTTGATGACTATTATGTCATGAATGATAAGTTTAGTTCAAAAGACTATGTATACTTGATTTAATCCATAAGCTAGTCGTGACTTATAATATAGTGGAATATAGCCAAACGTTTTTGTAAATGAAAAATGTGTGTGTGTCATATTGAAATGAATGTGTATATATATAAGGTCGAATGTGTACGTGTGACATAGAGAGAATATTATATTTCCTGCTTTGATTAAGTGAAGTAATTGAAAGTTGACATACTTAAATTGTTTAAATCAAGCTCAAGAACATAGAGGGACAACATCGGATAAGGGGAAAGCTAAGGTGACGGAATAGCCAACCCACAAATTTTCAGGAAAGTTCGAGGTAAGTTTTAAGTAGTGAAACCTAGTATATGAATTGATTAAATATGATGTACAAATTTAGTCACATATGTGAAGGATAAGTTGAGGCATGTTGATGTTGATCAATGCTAAGTAATTAGTGAAAATAGCAATAAGCCGAAAGCCCTTAGAAATATAAGCTTTGATAATCAACTTGATATTGGCTATACGTATGTACCTATATACCAAGCATTTAGTGAAATGTCATGCTATGTGTTAAAATATGAATGAGGCAAGTAGATATTAAACGTAATAGAATGTGAGACAAGTATACTTGACCCGAAGGGCCCGAAGGGCCCGAAGGGCCCTAGTGCTAGTGCTACATCCGGGTTATGTCCCAAAGGGCCCTAGTGCCAGTGTTACAACCGGGCTATGACCCGAAGGGCCCTAGTGCCAGGGATACATCCGGGCTACGTCCCGAAGGGCGTCCGCGCCAGTGCTATATCCGGGCTAAGTCCCAAAGAGCCTTTGGGCTAATGTTATAATCGGGTTAAGCCAAAGGCATTCATGCTAAAATACATAGCTTATGTTATAATCATCTCGAATGAAGGTACTCGTTTTCTAAGTCTGTCAGGTACGTACCTCATACTAGTCGTGATATTGATTTGTTTAGATATTGGCCACACATTGGAGTTGTGATGCTCTGATTGTTTATATGATATGAATTAATGTCTAGAGAAAGTGAATATGTTATGTATGCGAGATGATAGACATTTTATTATGATTATATTCGGCTAAGTAGAATAGTTTTAGCTTAAATGGAAATAAAATTTAACTTCAAATGAATTCAGTTCTTAAAACTTACTAAGCATATGAATGCTTACTCCGTTATCCTCACTCTCTGTTTTATAGATCTTGTTCGTTAGCTACGGTCTCGGGAATCACAAAGATAAAGTCGTCCACACTATCCAAGTTTACTTCGGTATTTTAGCAGCTAAACTTTGATAATGGCATGTATAAGTCTGACTTTTGATTTTAAGTAAGTGTCATTTTGATATCGTATATATATGAATAGCCATGCGAAAATGGCTTGTTAAGTATCTTATACATATATGCATATGGTTTTGAGCTTGATAAAACTTCAATATGGTTGTGTGTGAAAGAATTGCACTTTCAGTTATAAATGTTGTTATGATATGCTTATTGTGGTTGATATTTTGGAAGAACTAGTAAAGATTGACTATGTTTTATATAACTAAATTTTGAGTTTGGATAAATACATGTATTTGGCATTTGGTGGGTTCTAAACATTCGACTAGAGTAAAAAGAGTTAGTAGAAAATGCATTGAAATATGCTTGGAAATTGTTTAAAATATCATAAGATTGGGGTACCTATTGGATGAATCGTGTATACATGCAAATTCGGCTCTAATAGATAGGCTGTGCTTTTGGCTTAGGTTTAATGATATTACCTTTGAATAGTGACTTCTTTTTTTACATGTATACTCAGCTAAATGTGAATATGTCAGGCACGCTCATATGTTTTAGATTAGTGAGTGCTTGAAGTCTTATAGAATAGACATACTTATGATCTCGTACAATTTAATTGAACTCCGTTATATACACATATACATGCCCGGGCTATTATTCGCAATAGTTCAGACGCGAATTATGTAAACTAAAGTGTAATTAAAAATTAAGTACTTGTCTGGTAATGCCCTATAATCCCTCCGACGACAGATACGAGATTAGGGGTGTTACATTTTATTTGGTATTAGAGCTACGGTTTAGTCAATTCTCAGACTACCGTAGTAAGTATGAGTCTAGCTATACATGCCATTTAATGTTAATGCGATAGTGTGATGACTTCTGACATCTGAAATGTGATTTTTGGTATAGAAATTAATCCTGAACCTGATTGAGCCGTAGCGGACGATGTTGAGAGCGTAGCACCTGCTCCCGTGCAAGGGACAGCGCCAAATGATTCTAAGCCAAATACTAGTCATCGAGACGATGACACGAGACAAGCTTTTTATACAATGATGAGTGATTGGTTCGCTCAATTTCTTAGATCAAATCCGACTGTCCCACAACCCCCGCCCCTGAATACTCCGCTTCCAACCTATGTGACCCCACCTGTGACCAATCCGGTGAGATCGAGTAGGCCCCCGGATGACAAAATTAGAAAATATAGGGCTGAAGAGTTTCGGGCTACACCTAGTGATGTTGTTGAGCGGGCCGAGTTTTGGCTCGATAATACAATCCGAGTGTTCGATGAGTTGTCATGTACGCCCAAGGAGTGTCTGAAATGTGTGGTATCTCTGCTACACGACTCTGCCTACTACTGGTGGAACACTTTGGTTTCGGTCATCCCGAGAGAGCAGGTTACCTGGGAGTTCTTCCAAAACGAATTCTGTAAGAAATACATTAGTCAGAGATTCATCGACCAGAAACGGAAGGAATTTCTTGAGCTTAAACAAGGTCAGATGTCAATAACCGAATACGAGAGACAATTTGTGCGGCTCAGCCGTTATGCTCGCGAGTGTGTATCATCCGAGGCTATCATGTGTAAACATTTTGAAGATGAATTAAATGAAGATATCAGGTTACTGGTGGGAATTCTGGAAATTAAAGAGTTTGTCGTGTTAGTCGAGCGAGCTCGCAAAGCTGAAGAACTAGGAAATGAAAAGAGAAAGGCTGAAGAAGGGGCTAGAGAGTTCCATAAGAGATCGGCAGGGAAGTCTATTCAGTAATCATCCAAGAAAATTAGAGATGAATCGGGCCGATCCAAGAATACTTTGGGTTTTTCTCGACGTGATCATTATCGACCCCCCGTGAGTTCGCGAGCTACTTCTGTCACCAGTGTTGGCAATGAACGTCAAGATAGATCTTATTATAGATATTGTGGTAAATGGCACCCGGGGAGCTGTAGGTTTTATGATTGTTCCTACTTCAGATATGGATCCGCCGATCACTTTATTAAGAATTGTCCGAAGGTGGATGAACGCAATCCTGATCCGAATCAAAAACCTAGTGGTATGGCAACACGAGGTAGACCTCCGAGACGTGGAGGAACTAGTAGTGGCAGTTAGAGAGGGACTAGAGACACTACAGTTAGATCCGAGGCTCGTGCTCCTGCCAGAGCATATGCTATTCGTGCTCGAGAGGAGGCTTCTTCTCCAGATGTTATTGCTGGTACTTTCACTTTCTTTAATACTGATGTTATCGCCCTGATTAATCCCGGTTCAACCCATTCATATGTGTGTGAAACTTTAGCCTCCAGTAAGACTCTTCCTGTTGAGTCTACTGAGTACGTAATTCGAGTGTCAAATCCTTTGGGTCGTTGTGTTCTGGTCAACAAAGTATGCAAGAAATGTCCTCTAATGGTACGAGATTTCTATTTTCCGGCTGACTTGATGCTATTACCCGTCGATGAATTCGATATTATTTTGGGAATGGATTGGTTGACTTTACACGATGTGGTAGTAAATTGCAAACGAAAAGCTATCGATTTGCGAGGTTCGAATAATGAGATAATTTAGATTGAATCCACTGATTTAAACAGACTACCGGCTGTAATAACTTCCATGTCAGCTCAGAAATACGTGAGAAAGGGCTGTGAACCGTACCTGGCTTATGTGTTAGATGACAAGGTATCCGAACGAGAACTTGGAATTGTGCCTGTAGTTTGTGAATTTTCGGATGTGTTTCCCGAGGAATTACCGAGATTGCCACCTGTTAGAGAGGTTGAATTCGGTATAGAGTTGGTTCCGGGTACTACACTGATTTCAATTGCCCCGTACCGTATGGCACGCACTGAGTTAAAAGAATTGAAATCTCAGCGGCAAGAGTTGATAGACAGAGGCTTCGCACGACCGAGTTTTTCACCCTGGGGTGCGCCAGTTTTGTTTGTGAAAAAGAAAGATGGAACTATGATAATGTGTATCGACTACAGACAGTTGAATAAAGCCACCGTAGAAAATAAGAATCTGTTGCCCTGAATTGACGACTTGTTTGATCAGTTGAAAAGAGCTTCAGTGTTTTCGAAGATTGATTTGCGATCCGATTATTACCAATTGAGAGTTAGAGATTCTGACGTGCCAAAGACCACATTTAGAACAAGGTACGGACACTATGAATTTTTAGTGATGCCGTTCGGGCTTACTAATGCCCCTGCAATTTTCATGGACTTGATGAATCGGGTGTTTAGACCGTATCTAGATCGTTTTCTAGTGGTATTCATCGATGACATTCTGATTTACTCTCGAAATGAGATCGAACATGTC
Source organism: Gossypium stocksii (assembly GCA_020496765.1). Taxonomy (NCBI): domain Eukaryota; kingdom Viridiplantae; phylum Streptophyta; class Magnoliopsida; order Malvales; family Malvaceae; genus Gossypium; species Gossypium stocksii. The sequence continues at coordinate 43,668,392 of CM035623.1, forward strand.
GAGCATTTGAGATGTGTGCTCCAAACCTTGCGTGATAATCAATTATACGCGAAATTCAGTAAGTGCGAGTTTTGGTTGCACGAGGTAGGCTTTTTAGGATACATAGTTCCTGCTTCAGGTATTAGAGTCAATTCGAACAAAATTTTAGCTATTCTTGACTGGAAACCCCCTAGAAATGTTTCTGAGGTTCGAAGCTTCTTAGGACTTGCCGGTTATTATCGACGATTTGTCAAAGGGTTTTCGATGATTGCTATAGTTTTGACGAGACTGCTACAAAAAGATGTCAAGTTCGAGTGGTCTGAAAAGTGTCAGAAAAGTTTCGACCAGCTAAAAACGCTTTTGACGGAAGCCCCAGTGTTAGTTTAGCCAGAATCCGGTAAAGAGTTCGTGGTTTATAGTGATGCATCATTGAACTGTTTGGGCTACATGTTGATGCAAGAGGGTCGAGTGGTTGCGTATGCCTCGAGCAATTAAAACCTCATGAAAGGAATTATCCGACTCATGATCTTGAGTTAGCTGCTATTGTTTTCGCTCTGAAGATTTGGCGTCACTATCTGTTCGGTGAGAAATGTCACATCTTCTCTGATCACAAGAGTCTCAAGTATCTGATGACTCAAAGAGACTTAAATTTAAGACAAAGGCGGTGGCTCGAATTGCTTAAAGACTACGAGCTTATTATTGATTATCACCCAGGAAAAGCTAATATAGTTGCAAATGCTCTTAGTCGCAAATCACTATTCTCCTTACGAGCTATGAACGTGAAATTTACGATGTCGGCAGACGATGTGTTGATTGCCGAATTAAAAGCAAGGCCCGTGTTACTTCGACAAATTTGTGAAGCTCAAAAAGTCGACGACGATTTAGCTGTTAAACGAGTTCAGTGTGATTCAGGTGTGAATTTAGAGTTTCAAGTCGACGGAAATGATTGTTTGAGGTTCAGGGATCGTGTGTGTATCACGAGAAATTCAGAGCTTATTTCGACAATTTTGAATAAGGTACATAATAGCCGGATGTCTATTCATCCGGGCAGCACTAAAATGTATAACGACCTGAAACATCAATATTGGAGGCACGGTATGAAACGAGAATCTCTGAATTCGTATCTAAATGTCTGATATGTCAGCGAGTAAAAGCGAAACATCAGGTGCCTTCGGGATTACTTCAGCTGATCCTAATATCGGAGTGGAAGTGGGACCAAGTTACTATGGACTTTGTGTCTGGTTAACCGCTAACACCGAGCAAGAAAGACTACATTTGGGTTATCGTTGATAGATTAACAAAGTCAGCTCATTTCATTCCGGTTCGTACGGACTTTTCACTTGATAAGCTAGCGGAATTATATGTCTCCCAGATTGTACGATTACATGGGGTGCCAACTTCTATTGTCTCAGACCGAGATCCTCGATTTACTTCGCGATTTTGGAAGAAATTACATGAGGCTTTGGGTACTAAGCTCCATTTTAGTACCGCTTTTCATCCGCAGACTGACGGTCAATCTGAACAGGTTATTCAGGTACTTGTTGCATCCTCGAGTTTAACGGATCGTGGGAAAAATATTTGCCTTTGGTCGAATTCGCGTATAATAATAGTTTTCAATTGAGTATTCAAATGGCACCCTATGAAGCTCTCTACAGTCGAACATGTCGTACACCTTTGTTTTGGACCGAGCTTAGTGAAAATAAGATTATCGGAGTTGATTTAATCAAAGAGGCTGAGCAGAAAGTGAAAACAATTCGTGACAGCTTGAAAACGGCATCCGATCGTCAGAAATCGTACGCGGATCTGAAACGTAAAAATATCGAGTATCAGGTTAGTGATAAAGTGTTTTTAAAAGTCTCACCTCGGAAAAAAGTGCTCAGATTCGGTCGTAAAGGCAAGTTGAGTCTGAGATTCATCGGACCGTACGAGATATCAGATCAGATTGGGCCGGTTGCTTATAGGCTGATTTTACCCCCTGAACTTGAAAGGATCCATAACGTTTTTCATGTATCGATGCTTCATCGTTATAGATCCGATCCCTTGCATGTGAGTAGTCCGTTAGAAATTGAAATTCAGTCCGATTTGAGTTATGAGGAAGAACCGGTTCATATATTAGCCCGAGAAGTAAAAGAGTTACGAAACAAAAAGGTTCCGTTAGTAAAATGCTGTGGCTCAAGCACGGGATCGAGGAAGCGACTTGAGAGCCTGAGAATGCTATCAAGGAACGTTACCCAAATCTATTTTCTGGTAAGATTTTCGAGGACGAAAATCCCTAAAGGGGGAGAGTTGTGACAGCCCTATTTCGACCCTAGTCGGGAAGTGGTTTCGGGACCGCTAAACCGAGTCCTAGAAATATTAGAATATAATATTCTATGTTAATTTAAGTGATAAATATGTGTATGAATTTTGAATGTTTGAATATGTCAAATTGAATGTGAATTTAGAAGTAAGGACTCATGTGAGAAGAATTTAAATTATAAGTGGCAAAATTCAAGGGACTAATAGTGAAATGGAGTGAAATAAATGGGTTTGCATGCCCAATAGTCAATTTCATGGTTAGTGGCCAGCCATGCAAATTGTTTCATTGGATGTCTTATTATTTTATTGGTTAAAATAAGGTAAGTGGAGTGATATCATATTGGTCATTAATAAATAAAAGAAATTGTGAAGGAAAACAAAATTTGTTTCTTGTGTTCTTCATTGCCGATTCTAATGGAGGGAGAAGAGTGAATTTCGGCTATCTATTATACATATTGAGGTATTTGAATCATGCTATTTTAATTTCATGTTGGTGATTTTAGGTTGATAGTTAGGCTAGGGACATAACCCATGAGTTAAATTTTGATTTGGTGATGTGTGTTTCATTCGGCCATTGATGAGTAAATTGAAAGCTTGAAGCTTTGGTGGGTTTTGATGATAGAATGTCATTGTAGCATGTTATTGAAGTGCTTTAAGATTAAATTTCTATAAATTTGATTTTATGTTAAATTGTGCTTGATGAATGTCTCTTGAAATTTATGGAAGCATTCAGCCATGGACATTGGGATCCTTAGGGGATTTTTCGATGTTTTGGGATGTAAATTCTTTGTTTGATTAATGAAAAGAGCTAAATTAATGCTAGAATTGTGAGATAACATTCTTGATAAGTGTAAATGTTAGCCGAATTAAAAAGATGCATGCTAAGAAAGTGACATTCGGTCATTTTGAGTTAATTAAGAGTTATGAGATTGAAATTTCAAAAAAAAAAAAACAAATGGAGTTTTTAGGACCCAAATTACTAAATTAAATATTCGGTCATGGGAGATTATATATAAACTTTAGTATGTATGACTCATTTTATAATTGGTTGTAGTGATTTAGTTGCATCTTTGATATTCACATCATGATGACGGAATGTGGACATAGTTTGTTCAATGAATAATTATGGCTAATGAATTGCCGTATGTCTGGTTGTGATTGGTAAATGAGATTGCTATAATTGGTTAACCGTGAGTATGCATGAGAAGGCAAAAACTTGGACAAGATTTGAGTTGTTATAAAATTAATAATAATAATAATAATATGGTCCTAGTGTGTGTGTTCCTAATAGAAGCCATAAATTAGAGATCACTATATGAAAACATATTTGGCCCTTGATGACTATTATGTCATGAATGATAAGTTTAGTTCAAAAGACTATGTATACTTGATTTAATCCGTAAGTTAGTCGTGACTTATAATATAGTGGAATATAGCCAAACGTTTTTGTAAAGGAAAAATGTGTGTGTGTCATATTGAAATGAACGTGTGTATATAGATAAGGTCGAATGTGTACGTGTGACATAGAGAGAATATTATATTTCTTGCTTTGATTAAGTGAAGTATATGAAAGTTGACATACTTAAATTGTTTAAATCAAGCTCAAGAACATAGAGGGGCAACATCGGATAATGGGAAAGCTAAAGTGACAGAATAGCCGACCCATAAGTTTTCAGGAAAGTTCGAGGTAAGTTTTAAGTAGTGAAACCTAGTATATGAGTTGATTAAATATGATGTACAAATTTAGTCACAAATGTGAAGGATAAGTTGAGGCATGTTGATGTTGATCAATGCTAAGTAATTAGTGAAAATAGCAATAAAGCCGAAAGCCCTTAGAAATATAAGCTTTGATAATCAACTTGATATTGGCTATACGTATGTACATATATACCAAGCATTTAGTGAAAATGTTATGCTATGTGTTAAAATATGAATGTGGTAAGTAGATATTAAACGTAATAGAATGTGAAACAAGTATACTTGACGAATTCGTATGCTTAAAGTTTCAGTGTTACATCCGGGTTATGTCCCGAGGGGCCCTAGTGCAAGTGTTACATCCGGGTTATGTCCCGAAGGGCCCTAGTGCCAGTGTTACAATCGGGCTATGACCCGAAGGGCCTTAGTGCCAGGGATACATACGGGCTACGTCCCGAAGGGCGTCCGCGCTAGTGCTATATCCGGGCTAAGTCCCGAAGAGCCTTTGGGCTAATGTTATAATCAGGTTAAGCCAAAGGCATTCATGCTAAAATACATAGCTTATGTTATAATCATCTCGAATGAAGGTACTCATTTTCTAAGTCTGTCAGGTACGTACCTCATACTAGTCGTGATTGATTTGTTTAGATATTGGCCACACATTGGAGTTGTGATGCTCTGATTGTTTATATGATATGAATTAATGTCTAGAGAAAGTGAATATGTTATGTATGCGAGATGATAGCCATTTTATTATGATTATTTTCAGCTAAGTAGAATAGTTTTAGCTTAAATGGAAATAAAATTTAACTTCAAATGAATTCATTTCTTAAAACTTACAAAGCATATGAATGCTTACTCCGTTATCCCCACTCTCTGTTTTATAGATCTTGTTCGTTAGCTACGGTCTCAGGAATCACAAAGATAAAGTCGTCCACACTATCCAAGTTTACTTCGGTATTTTAGCAGCTAAACTTTGATAATGGCATGTATAGGTCTTACTTTTGCTTTTAAGTAAGTGTCATTTTGATATTGAATATATATGAATAGCCATGCGAAAATGGCTTGTTAAGTATCTTATACATATATGCATATGGTTTTAAGCTTGATAAAACTTCATTATGGTTATGTGTGAAAGAATTGCACTTTCAGTTATAAATGTTGTTGTGATATGCTTATTGTGGTTGATATTTTGGAAGAACTAGTAAAGATTGATTATTTTTTAGATAACTAAATTTTGAGTTTGGATAAATACATGTATTCGGCATTTAGTGGGTTCTAAACATTCGACTAGAGTAAAAAGAGTTAGTAGAAAATACATTGAAGTATGCTTGGAACTTGTTTAAAATATCATAAGATTGGGGTACCTATTGTATGAATCGTGTATACATGCAAATTCGGCTCTAATAGATAGGTTGTGCTTTTGGCTTAGGTTTAATGATATTACCTTTGAATAGTGACTTCTTTTTTTACATGTATACTCAGCTAAATGTGAATATGTCAGGCACGCACATATGTTTTAGATTAGTAAGTGCTTGAAGTCTTATAGAATAGACATACTTATGATCTCATACAATTTAATTGAATCCGTTATATACACATATACATGCCTGGGCTATTATTCGCAATAGTTCAGACGCGAATTATGCAAACTAAAGTGTAGTTAAAAATTGAGTACTTGTCTGGTAATACCTTATAATCCCTCAGGCAATGGATACGGGATTAGGGGTGTTACATTTCTCATCAATTTGTAGATTTACTACACACTTTACTTTGTAATTTAGTCCCTATTAGGGACTTTCATGAAAAATTACCTAGAGAAAGGTATTTACTACGCTTTAAACTTTCATTTTCTACCACTAGGCATCAATTTACTTGCATGCCATGCATGGGTAAAATTTTGAATGTGAACCCTAGCTCAAATTAGTGGTAGAAATAGCTTGCTCATGTTGCAAAGATTTCAATAATATAAAGAAAATTAAAAACGGGACTAAATTGCACTTACTTGAAATTTGAAAAGTTGAAATAATACCCTAGCTATGGAGCTTCAAATTTTCGGCATCCCTTGGAGATGATGGATAAGATTTTTGCTTTCTTTTTCCCTTTTTATTACTTAACTTTACCAAATGACAAAAATGCCCTTATGGCCTTTTGTTGATATTTTTTCCTTCCGTCGGCATTTTAGTCCATCATGCCAAAAATTGGTCTATTTTCTAAATAAGGGCCTCTAATTTTTCTCATGCTATTTCATACTTAAACCTTCTAGGAACTCATATTTTGCAATTTTTGCAATCTAGTCCTAAAGGACAAATTAATCATTTTTCATAAAAATTCCTTTAAGAAATTTTATCACTATCATACAATCATGTCATAAACTTAATAATAATCATAAAATATACTTTTTTACTTCGGATTTGTGGTCTAGAAACCACTATTTTGATTACGCCCTAATTCAGGCTGTTACAATTCTCCCCCTTAGGGATTTTCGTCCCTCAAAATCTTACCAGTGAATAAGTTGGGATATTGGTTTCTCATGTTTTCCTCAAGCTCCCCTGTTGCCTCGTCTACCCCATCTCTTTGCCATAGTACTTTGACAAGGGCTATACTTTTATTTCTCACCTGTTTGACTTCCCGAGCCAAAATCTTAATCGGTTCTTCACCATAAGTCATGTCCAATTGAATCTCAATCTCTGTCCGGGTAATCACGTGTGAATGGTTCGATTGGTTGCATCGTAGCATGGACACATGGAATACATCATGAATCTTTTCGAATTCAGACGGTAAAGCTAGCTGATAAGTTACCGGTCTTATCCTCTCGGTGATCTCGTATTCTAACAACCCGGTTTGGACTCTAGTCAGAACAGTGGTTTCGGGACCACATATCCGAGTCTAAAAAATATTTTAATATTTTATTTTGTGCCTTTAGCATGTGAATTGATATCTGTGAAATTTTTGTGATTTAATTTGTCTGTTTTTGTACTGAATTCTAAAAAAGGACTAAATTGCATCAGTGTTAAAATTAGCTTGTTACATGTTCATATGTTCAATTGAAATAACTTTTGCTTATAATGGCCTTAAGTGGCAATAAAACCATTGGATATTTGAGTGGTCATAAATGACCTTAATATATGTGTTTTATGAATTTATAAAGGAAGGATATTTTGGTAAAATAGCCTATTAATGTGTTTAATAATAAAACAAAATAAAAACAATGGCCATTATGTGTTATTGTTGTCGAAAATACAAAAGAAAAGGAATAAGGAAAAGAGTTTTGCATTCGACTAGGGTTTTGGTGAATTGAGGTATGTATTTTGATTGGTTTTCGATAATTTTTGCATTTCTGTGATCGTTGCTTAGAGAACTACAAAGCCCATGTCTCAATTGCTATTTTTGTTGAAGATTTCATGAAATGCCATTGTTTATTCTATGAGCTTTGATGTGTTAATTAATGAATTATGGAAGTTTGTTGTGAGATTAACATGTTTTACCATGAATTTTTGATGAATTTTAAGTAATAGTGACTAAATAGTGGAAATAATATTTTGGAGGACTAATTTGTTAAATAAATGTGTTGTATGGGCTTAATTGAATACCATTAAAATTCGGCTATGCCTAAATGTGGTGAAATTTGGTGAATTTGATGATTTTATGAATTAGGGACTAAATTGTTAAAATGTGCAAATGTGAGGGCTAATTTGTAAAATTCCCTAATTATATGTTTTTAGATTAAATTGAATGAGTTAATGAATAAAAGAGCTTAATTTGAATTTATATAGATCAAGAACTAAAGAAAACATAATTGGATCAGGGAAAGTCAAAAATCGTTGAGTAGTCATTTTTGTGCATTCACATCCGTACGAGGTAAGTCGATCTACAAATAAATACGTTAAATTGAATTATAATTACTATTATGTTGACTGAATTGTATTATATGGCTATGAGAGCTTAATATGTGAAATCTGAATTAAATTACGAGCATGTGATCAAGTCCAAAAAATCCCGTCTGAACCTTAGGAATAGTTAGGATACATATCTCATGACATAGGATCTGAAATGTGTTTTCATGTAAGACCATGTTTGGGACGTTGGCATCGATATGGGATGAACGTGTAAGACCATGTTTGGGACATTGGCATCATATTGATTCGAGTAAGACCCTATCTGGGACAGTGGCATCGATATCCAGTTACATGTAAGACCATGTCTGGGGCGTCGGCATTGTATGAGTTTTCTGAACTCCTAGTTAACTCCGATTGGTTCAACGGGCATTCTGAGAAAGTGAAGGAGAATATGAATGTGCATCTGAACTCTGGTACGTATGAATGTATAAGAAATTTGGAGAATAAAAGGTATGTATGTATATGATCATTTGATATGTGAGCTATATGAATGTGATATGTGAATTAGAGCAAATGAATTTTATTAGTTGATATCAATGTGAATTATAATTTGTGCTTATGTTATGCCATAAATCATATGGTTCTAATGGTTAAAAATTGTTCTTTTTTATGGATTTATTTGTATATTGCTTACTAAGCTATTTATAGCTTACTTTATGTTTATTTACTCTGTTTTATAGTTATCGAAGCTACAGAAGGCTCAGGGATAGTCAAGGATCATCACCACACTATCAATCTTTATTTGGTATATTTTGCAAGTGAATATGTTGAATTATGGCATCTATCGGATAGATGTCTTTGGAATATGTTTTGAAATGTTTATAAGTTATGCCATGAGATGTGGCTGACAAATGGTTATAAATATGTTTGTTTTGGTAAGTTTATGTGATGCAGGTATGGACTTGGGTAATGGTCATTTTGGTATGAAAAATGATGGTCATTTTGGTATGAAAAATGTTTTGATTTTGGCAAGTTTAATAAGTGATTGAATATGATGGTAATAGGTGAAGGTAAGTGTACATTGGTATGCTATTGTGTTTGAGATTTTGGTATGATTTGGTTTGGATAATGAGTATGAATTGGATGATAATGAATTAAGCTATGTTTTGGTTTGTTAATTGGCTGAAATGGTTGATTATTATTGCATATTGAATGGTATATAAGTTGTATTGTAGGTACTTGGCAATTGAATGGGAAAATGTGGCTTAAACCAAGCCCATTTTTGTACCACACGGCCAAAGCACACAGGCATGTGTCTCAACCGTGTAATCCCTGTACCTTGCCCAAATTGGTCAGGATGTCAGACGGGCTAGGCACACGGGCGTGCCTGGTGGCCATGTGCGTAAGTCAGTAGCCTTCTTAATTTTTAGATGGCCGAGCACACGGGCGTGTCTTATGGCCTGTGAACAACTCAGTATGTATGCCCTATTCTGCCACGGCCTAGACACATAGGCGTGTTTGGTAGTCGTGTGAGGCACACGGTCTGGTCACACGAGCGTGTGACCTATGCAATAATGAAAAATATTAAAGTTTTGAAAAATTTTCTAAGTGTTCGGTTTAGCCCCGACCTACTTTTAATGCAAGTTGAAGGTCTTGAAGACCTTCATAAGGGACTATATGATTATGTTTGATTATGTTTTGTGATAAATGATATTATAATGTATGTAAAAGTTCAGATCGGTCCAGTAATACCTTTAACCCTTGTTCAGCAATAGATACGGGTTAGTGGTGTTACATTTGGTTGGTATCAGAGCGATAGTTTAGTCGATTTTAGGACTTCCATAACGTATGTGAGTCTAGCTATACATGCCATATATCTGAAAATATAATGGTGTGATGAATCCTGACATCTAAAATGTGTTTTTCATATAGTAATGAATCTCGAACGAGCGGTAGTTGATGATGTTGAAAGTAATGCACCAGCTCCTACACAAGAGGCAGTGCCTTCTAATTTGCAAAACCTATCTAATAGCCATGAGGGAGAGGCAAAATAAGCCTTCTTCTGGATGATGAGTGAATGGTTTATAGAATATGTCCGTACTAATCCGGCTGCTCACCAATCTCCTCCCCCACCTATTTACCCTCAGACATCTACTGTACCTCCGATAATGAATCCGATTCCATTGAATAAGCCTCTTGTGGATAAAATTAGAAAATATGAAGCCGAAGAGTTTAGGGCTACAAGTGGTGATGATGCTAAGAGAGTCGAGTTTTGGCTCGAAAATCCCATTCGAGTTTTCGATGAAATGTCGTGTACTCCTAATGAGTGTGTGAAATGTGCAGTTTCTTTGCTTTGAGACTCAGCTTATTAGTGGTGGAAAACTCTGACTTCTATTGTTCTGAAAGAACGGATAACATGGGATTTCTTTCAATTTGAATTTCGTAAGAAATACATTAGTCAGAGATTCATTGGTCAAAGAAGGAAAGAGTTTCTGGAACTTAAACAAGGCCGTATGTCTGTTACAGAATACGAGAGAGAATTTATTCGATTGAGCCGATACGCTCAAGAGTGTGTCTCAATTGAAGCAACATTGTGCAAGAGATTTGAAGATGGTTTAAGTGAAGATATTCGACTGTTAGTTGGTATTCTCGAGATTAAAGAGTCTGTTGTACTTGTTGATCGAGCATGTAAAGCTGAAGAACTCAGTAAGGAGAAAAGAAAAGTTGATTCTGAAGCTAGAAAAGTGAGAAAAAGATCTGCAAGCAAATCATTTCAGTCTGCGTCAAAGAAATTTTGAGATGATTATAGTCGTTCAAAGTCTAATGTGGGACATTCGAGTATGGATAGAACCAGATCGCACTCGAGTTTCAAAACACCTACTACTTTTGTTGCTAGTGTTGGAAATGTTCGATCCAAACGGCCTGAATGCAAGCATTGTGATAAAAGACATCTAGGAAGTTGTAGATTGAATGATTGAGCTTGTTTTAGATGTGGATCTATGGAGGATTTTATTTGAGATTGTCCTGAGTCTGCGAAACCAGAGATTGCGCAGAATCTGAAATCGAGTAATACTTCAGCAAGAGGAAGACCCCCAAGAATATGGGAAATGTGAGTGGTAGTCAGAGAGCTACGAAAGACAATACTGTTTGATCTGATGCCAAAGCACCAGTCAAGGCCTATGCTATCTGAGCTCAGGAGTAAGCTTCGTCTCCAGATTTGATAATGAGTACTTTTACTCTATATGATACTTCTGTGATTGCATTAATAGATCCAGGATTTACTCATTCGTATATATGTATGAATTTAGTGCATAGTAAGACTTTGCTTATAGAGTCTACTGAATTCGTAATTAGAGTGTCTAACCCGTTAGGCAAAAGCATCCTAGTTGACAAAGTTTGTAAGAACTGCCCATTGATGTTTTGAGATGTGTGTTTTCTGGCTAATCTAATGCTTTTACCCTTTGAGGAATTTGATTTAATTCTGGGTATGGACTGGTGAACTTTGAATGATGCTATTGTGAATTGCAAACGGAAAAATATTGATTTGAGATGCAAGAATAGTGAGATCGCTCAGATTGAGTTGAGTGATCTAAGTGGGTTGCTTGCTGTAATATCTGTAATGAAAGCTCTGAAATATGTGAACAAGGGTTGTGAAGCTTACTTTTCCTATGTGATTGATTTGAAAATGTCTGGAAAGAAAGTTGAATCAATGCATGTTGTCTGCGAGTTTCTTGATGTGTTTCCTGAGGAACTTCCATGATTACCTCCAATTCGAGAAGTTGAATTTGGCGTTAAATTGATACCAGGAACTACTCCGATTTCAATAGCTCCGTATAGAATGGCTCCAACCGAATTAAAAGAACTAAAGTCTCAGTTGCAAGAATTGACTAATAGAGGTTTTGTGAGACCGAGTTTTTTACCTTGGGGTGCTCCGATTCTGTTTGTGAAAAAGAAAGACGGCACGATAAGAATGTGTATTGATTACCATCAGTTGAACAATGTGACCATAAAGAACAAATATCCTCTACCCAGAATCGATGATTTATTTGATCAACTGAAAGGTGCCTCTATGTTTTCCAAAATAGATCTAAGATCATGTTATTATCAATTAAGAGTTAAAGATGAAAATATTCTGAAAACAGCTTTCCAAATGAGGTATGAACACTATGAATTCTTAGTTATGCCTTTCGGATTAATGAATGCTCCTGCTGTGTTTATGGATCTGATGAACAGAATTTTTAGACCGTATTTAGATTAATTTGTTGTTGTATTCATTGATGATATTTTGATTTATTCACAGAATAAAAATAAGCATGCTGAGCATTTAAGAATTGTGCTGCAGACTCTATGTGATAAGCAACTGCATGCAAAATTTTAGTAAATGTGAATTTTAGTTACGTGAAGTTAGCTTTCTGGGTCATATTATATCAGCATCCGGTATCCGAGTAGATCTAAGTAGATCTGAGTAAAATCTCAGCTATTCTATATTAGAAGCCTCCGAGGAATGTTTCTGAGTTTCACAATTTCCTGGGACTCACTGGGTATTTTCGTTGATTTGTGAAAGGTTTCTCTATGATCCTAACTCCATTGACAGGATTGCTACAAAAAGACATGAAATTTGAATGGTCAGATAAATGCCAGCACAGTTTTGATCAGTTGAAAGCTATGTTAATGGAAGCTCCGGTACTTGTAGAGCCTAAATCGGGTAAAGAATATGTGATATACAGTGATGCTTCATTAAACGGCCTCGGTTGTGTTTTAATGAAAGAAGGCAAGGTTATAGCATATGTCTCTAGACAGTTAAAGCCTTATGAGAAGAATTATCTGATGTACGATCTCGAGTTAGCTACTATTGTTTTTACTTTGAAAATCTGGCGTCACTATCTGTTCAGTGAGAAATGCCACATGTTTTATGATCATAAAATCCTGAAATACTTGATAACTCAAAAGGATTTGAATCTATGATAGAAAATATGGTTAGAACTATTGTAAGATTATGAACTTGTAATTGATTATCATCTGGGTAAAGTGAATGTTGTAGCTGATGCTTTAAGTCGAAAATCACTGTCTATATTGCATACTATGAATGCTGGTTTAGATCTGTCTGTCAATGGTTCGGTATTAGCTGAATTAAAGGCGAAACCTTTGTTTTTGCAATAGATTAATGATGCTTAGAAAATGGATAATGAATTGTTAGCCAAGCGAACTCAGTGTAATTCTAATTCAGATTCTGAATTTTATGTGGATGTTAATTATTGTTTGAGATTTCGAGATCAAATTTGTGTTCCAAAAAATTCTGAGTTGATTTAGATGATTTTGGGATAAGCGCATAGTAGTAAATTCTTTGTACATCCGAGTAGTACAAAAATGTATAATGACTTCAAACAACTATAGTGGTGGCTGGGAATGAAAAGAGACATCTCTAATTTTGTTTTGAAATGCTTAGTATGTCAATAAGTCAAAGCTGAACATCAAGTGCCTTCCGGTTTATTACAACTGATGATGATACCAGAGTGGAAATGGGATCAGGTGACGATGGATTTTGTATTTGGTTTACCCCTGACTCTGAGAAAGACAGATGCAATTGGGTTGTAGTTGATCATTTGACGAAATCTGCTCACTTTATTTCGATACGATCTGATTACCCACTTGAAAAGTGAGCTAAGCTTTATATTTCTAATATTGTCAGACTGCACGGGGTGCTATTGTCTATTGTATCAAATTGAGATCCGAGATTCACTTCGCGAATCTAGAAGAAATTGCAATAGGCTTTAGGTATGAAATTGTATTTCAGTACGGCTTTTGACCCACAAACGGATGGTCAATCCAAGCGAGTTATTCAAATACTTGAGGATATGTTGAGATGTTGCATACTTGAGTTTGAAGGTATGTGGGAACAGTATTTGCTATTAATTAAATTCGCTTAGAATAACAGTTTTCAATTCAGCAATAAAATGGCACCGTATGAAGCCTTATATGGTAGAAAGTGTAAAACTCTATTATACTGGTTTGAGCTTAGTAAAAATAAGATATAAGAAATTGATTTGATTCAGGAGACTGAGCAAAAAGTGAAAGTAATCCGAGATAGTCTGAAAGCAGCTTCTGATCATCATAAATCGTACGCTGATTTGAAACGTAAGGATATCAAATTTGATATTGGTGACAAAGTCTTTTTAAAAGTTTCTCCGTGGAAGAAATTGCTTCGTTTTGGTAAAAAGGGCAAATTGAGTCCGAGGTTCATTGGACCATATGAAATCATCGAGAGAGTTGAGCCGGTTGCTTATAGATTACTTCTGACATCCGAGCTTGAAAAGATTTACAATGTATTTCACGTACCGATGCTTAGATGGTATAGATCTGATCCATCCCATGTGATTAGTCCATCTGAGATAGAAATATAGCCTGATATGACTTATGTAGAAAACCGATCCGCATTTTAGCTCGTGAAGTGAAAGAACTACAAAATAAAAAGATTTCATTAGTCAATGTATTATGGAATCGTCACGGTCTAGAAGAGGATACGTGGGAGCCTGAAGATATGATGAAACAACAACATCTGAATTTGTTTAACAGTAAGATTTTTTGGGACGAAAATCCCTAAGGGGGGAGAGTTGTAAAAGCCCAGTTTGGACCTTAGTCGGAATAGTGGTTTTGGGACCACATACCCGAGTCTGAAAAATATTTTAATATTATTTTCTGTGTCTTTAGCATGTGAATTGATATCTGTGAAATTTTTGTAATTTAATTTGTCTGGTTCTATGCTAAATTCTAAAAAAGGATTAAATTGCATAAGTGTTAAAATTAGCTTGTTACATGTTCATATGTTCAATTGAAATGGCTTTTGTTTATAATGGCCTTAAGTGGCAATAAAACCATTGGATATTTGAGTGGTCATAAATGACCTTAATATATGTGTTTTATGAATTTATAAAGGAAGGATATTTTGGTAAAATAGCTTATTAATGTGTTTAATAATAAAACAAAATAAAAACAATGGCCATTATGTGTTATTATTGCCGAAAATACAAAAGAAAAGGAATAAGGAAAAGATTTTTGCATTTGGCTAGGGTTTTGGTGAATTGAGGTATGTATTTTTATTGGTTTTTGATAATTTTTGCGTTTTTGTGATCGTTGCTTAGAGAACTACAAAGCCCATGTCTCAATTTCTGTTTTTGTTGAAGATTTCATGAAATGCCATTATTGATTCTATGAGCTTTGATGTGTTAATTGATGAATTATGGAAGTTTGTTGTGAGATTAACATGTTTTACCATGAATTTTTGATGAATTTTAAGTAATTGGGACTAAATAGTGGAAATAATATTTTGGAGGACTAATTTGTGAAATAAATGAGTTGTATGGGTTTAATTGAATACCATTAATATTCGGCTATGCCTAAATGTGGTGGAATTTGGTGAATTTGATGATTTTATGTATTACGGACTAAATTGTTAAAATGTACAAATGTGAGGGCTAATTTGTAAAATGCCTTAATTATATGTTTTTGGATTAAATTGAATGAGTTAGTGAATAAAAGAGCCTAATTTGAATTTATATAGATCAAGAACTAAAGAAAATAGAATTGGATAGGGGAAAGTGAAAAATTATTGAATAGTCATTTTTGTCCGTTCACATCCGTACAAGGTAAGTCGATCTACAAATAAATGCGTTAAATTGAATTATAATTGCTATTATGTTGATTGAATTGTATTATATGGCCATGAGAGCTAAATATGTGAAATCTGAATTAAAGTATGAGCATGTGATCAAGTCCGAAAAGCCTCATCCGAACCTTAGGAATAGTCAGGATACATATGTCATGACATAGGATCTGATATGTGTTTTCGTGTAAGACCACGTCTGGGATGTTCGTATCGATATGTGATTAATGTGTAAGACCATGTCTGGGACATAGGCATCATATTGATTTGAGTAAAACCCTATCTGGGATAGAGGCATCGATATCCAATTACATGTAAGACCACGTTTGGGGCGTCGGCATTGTATGAATTTTCTAAACTATCCACGAATCCTAGTTAATTCCGATTGGTTCAACGGGCATTCTGAGAAAGTGAAGGAGAATGTGAATGCGCATCTGAACTATGGTACATATGAATGTATAAGAAATTTGGAGAATAAGAGGTTTGCATGTATATGATCATTTGATATATGAGCTATATGAATATGGTATGTGAATTTGAGTAAATGAATTTGATTAGTTGAGATCAATGTGAATTACAATTTGTGCTTATGTTATGCCGTAGATCATATGGTTCTAATCGTTAAAAATTGTTCTTTGTTATGGATTTATTTGTATATGGCTTACTAAGCTCTTTGTAGCTTACTTTGTGTTATTTACTCTATTTTATAGTTATCGAAGCTACAGAAATCTCGGGGATTGATATTCGTGATATGAAGTAATAAAATTTATAAACAACGATCGTACCCAAAACTAACTATTATCACGATTTAAGGTAAGCGCACCTATCGAACAGTAGTATAGCTTAGCGGCAAGATCGAGATATCGTACCCAAGGGAGCCAAAAGTACTAGTACTAACTTTCTTTCTATTATTTAACCTGAGAATAAAATGGGATTTTTATTAAACTAAACTAATTAAACTAAGCGAAGAATGCACAAAGAGTGAATTGGGGAAAACTCTTAGGAGAACTGATTGAATTGGATAATACTCAAGGGAGAATCCGCCTAGACTTCACTTGTTATCAACTCTTGAACTAGACGATCTATTCACTTGACTTGATCCATAGGAATCCCTAACTTATGTTAATATCTCTCTCGAGACTAAAAACAACTAACCCTAGGTTGATTAATTGAAATCTCTTTCTAATTAAAACCCCTAGTGTCGCATTAACTTGATCTATGCATTCCCTTATTAGGTTTGACCCTAATCCAGCAGATTTTTGTCATCCTATCTCTAGGATTGCGATCAACTCCACTTAATTGTGATGGATCTACTCCTATGCAGGGACTTTTGCTCCTCTACATAACCACATTCAACTTAAATCAATATCCTAGAAATATCAATTTAAGAGTTAAAAACACAATTAAGAATAAATCAAATATTTATCATATAATTCAAGAGAAAATAATAACAAGATCTGTCTTAGGTTTCATCCCCCTCAAGTATTTGGGGGATTTAGTTCATAATTATAAAAGAAAACATCTTAGAAGAAATAAAGTAACAAAACATAAAGAACCCAAAAAACCCTGTAGGAATTGGAAGGGAGATCTTTAGCCTTGAGGCAAAATTCAGCTTCTAAGATGGATCAATCGGCTTCCCTTGGAGTAATTCCTTGCTTTTACTCTCCGTGTTGACAGGAAATAAGCACCTTCTTGAGGGGAGAAAAGTGCACCTTAGTAGTTGTTCCCTAGGGTCTTTATATAGAGCTTTGGAATGCCTTTCTTAGCCTCTAAGCATCCTTTTCTGAGTGAAATTGTACTTACTCATGACAGGGACACGCCCATGTGCCATGCCCGTGTGGATCGAGGTCCAGGCCGTGCTCAGGTCTGTTAAGGTTGGCACGACTGTGCTCGTCAGGGTTGGGCCGTGCTCGAGCTCAAGATGGCATGGCCGTGTGGTAAACCTCTAGGCCGTGTTATTTTCATTCTTTGGCCCATTTTCTCTGTTTTCAGCCTGTTTCTCATTCTTTTCACTTCTCTATGCTCACCTGAGTGTAAAACATGAAATTAAAGGTTTAAGAGCATTAATTTACACAAATTCAATGATAATTCATCCAGAAATTGGGCTAAGCATGAGGTAAAAACATGTATAATTTATCGTTTATCAAATACCCCCACACTTAAGCCTTTGCTTGTCCTCAAGCAAAATCTCAATTCACAATTAAGAATCATTCTTCTTAACTTATGACTCTTATCAATAATGTTTCAAACTAATCCACAAGTAATTATACAATGAAAATTCAACCAAAAGAATATTAAAGTTTCAAACACTCTAAGTTGAGAATTTTATCACAGAAACATAGGTTTTCTCCCTTGTCTTGAGTAATCACCTCTCAATCAAAATCAACAAGATTTGACATCCTCACTAAAGATTCACTGTATCCACTCAAAGTGTTTAGGGTTCAAGAATTAAGCACTCCTTAGTCAACCTGAAATGTTATTACCATAGGCTTACAAGAAAATCAAATCTCCACCACTATAGATTGATATGACACATTGATCAAAAGGTCTTTCAATGTTTGTAATGGGGCTTTGGTTAGGGGTGTTGTCATAAGCTGAAAAAGAGGGTTAAAATCGAGATTGAATTGAAAAATCGTCTAGCTAGAAAAATCTCTATCACTGGAACATATTCTTTAGAGCTAAGTCTTATGATGACATCGTTCTGGATTTGGAAGCTTGTAGAAATATGCAAAAACTATTGAACTATTACAGATTACAACTGAATTGACTGTTTATACTTTTTTTTTAAGAACAAATCAAGTATCATACTTTTACAAATTTTACACACTGAAAAAGGAACAAAGCTAGATAATAATTCAACTCAAATCTTGACAAAAATAGGGATCAAAGTAATTGAATGGAATTCAACAAAAACGGGTTATAGGTTAATATTAGAGGTAAGTCAAAGAATGGGTTATTAGGCTCAATGGGGTTCACTAGGGGTTAATTTGTGGAGGTAGGCTTTTATGGAGTAAGTGGGTTAAAACCTAGGTGCCTTTATCATTTCAGTATAATCAAAGTAAGTTTTAAAATAACGAATCAGTATTAACTCACTCAAAGCAACAATAGAAGTGAGCACGAAAGAATGTATGTTCAAAAGGCTAAAAAATCTCACCAGAATTATGGCTTTTTGATGTCAATCCTACGAATTTCAAATCTCAATATAACACTTAAAATTAGGGAAAATAACCTAGAAAAAATTTAAATTCTCAAAAATTTCAACTTATCATGCTTGATTCCCTAATATCTTAAAGTTTGAATAATCAAAGCATAAGCACCTATGTCTTAATTCTCAACATATCAATAAAAATCATAAATCAATCAGAATTAATTCCTAATAGGAGATTGAAGATAATGTAGAGATTGAATGTGAGAATTTGAAATTTTGAGAATAATACAAAATGTTAGTTGTAAAAATTTTTAGGGTTTCAAATAAAATGTAATGACTAAACGTAAGTCCCCCCCTCCCCACACTTAAGATGTACATTACCCTCAATGTACAAAGATACATTAGTAGCAATAGAAGCATAAGATCATAAGATAGGGAAAGGCATGAAACTCCCTGGATTGGATGAATTAGTGAGGTGGTGGTGCCTATAGAGTGTCTGGGACAAAGGAATGTGCGAAGGTGGATACTCCGATGGTGGTAGTGTTTGCTTGTCCACAACTCTCATGTTGGGAGTGTAGGCTTTGGCCGTGTCAACTGGGCGAAGATGTGGCAAGGTTCCCATAGATTTTGGATTTGAGCTGTAGAGCTCCTTTGAAACTGCGAAAGCATTTATCAGTTTTGGGGAATTTAGATTAACAGAATATGTTTGTTAGGGGATAGCCGATATGAAATAATTGAAATAAAATAAACTAAGTTCTAATATTACTAAAATTCAAATAATGAAAAAGGTAAAATAAAATAAAATGGGAAAAAAAAAGGAAAATAAAAGAGAAGAAAAGAGGATTAGGAAGTTCTAATCCTCAGATGGGTCGCGAGGTGGGGGTCGTGATGAGATGTGAAGATGCTGCCATATCTGCTGAAGAGTAGTGTCGATATGATCGAAGCATTGGAAGCACTGCTGCTCGAATCGTGTGAGGCACTCGGATATGTCAGCATATGAAGCTGTCGCATGAACTGGGCGGCGAAGGGGTGGTGGCTCAGTAGGTGCCTCCTCCGATGGTGGGACATCGTCAGTAATGTCCTCGGGATCCTCCTGCTCAGCGCCTCGAAGTAAATAGTACTGTGGAGGATCGGTCTCAGGTTGTCGCTATATCATCCTCATGTGTAGCATAGTCTTAATGCCCTGTGGGGACATTTGGCCGATCAAGGTGTAAGAGGATGTTTGGGTCGCAGTATTGAGTAGGCCGAAGTAGTAGGCCAATCGAGTGAAGTACGGCCCCATAGATATCACACCTCTCCAATGCCTCTCGGTCTGGTGCTGGATGGCATGAGCGATGAAGTAAGCAAGGTCGATGACATGTGCGTTCGCCATGCTCCATAGAAAATAGGCATCGTGGGTGTTGACGACACCTGTGCTCTCGCGTCTGCCCGTCAATGTGTGCACGAGGAGGGCATGTATGTACCTCAGAGATGGGGCAAGATTGGTCACTTTGGAGCGACTGGGGTTGTATGTGGATGATGTAGGGACTAAGGCCTCCCAACACCTAACTGGTGATAGATGGATGTGGCGGTGGAGCGTAGAAAGGTCCTCTTCTTCCATGAACTGCTCCGTGTAGAGGCCCATAGCTGTATCGAATTCTAGTAACTAAGCTGACGAACGAGGCCCCCTAAATGGAACTGGATCGTCCATGGATCATCGTATCAGCTCATGACGGTCTAAAGATGAAATGTAGAGCAAAAATTGAGGGTGAGTTCGATATAGGTGGGCTCCATGATCTGGAAAAATTGCTCCCATGGGTTTGTCATCAACAAGGCCCGGACCTTGTCTGCTAGGTGGACTTGCTCTAAGGCGGCCCAGTCGATGCATCTCTCGGCTCCCACAGGTCGTGCTCATAAAATCTGGAATAACTCCTCTTAGGAGTTCTGTGGGAACTGAATAAAAGGATGTCGGACCTCAGCAGTGGGTCTCGATAAGGAGCCATTGCGCCCCTTTCGCTTCTTTGAAGTAGGGATGGTAGCTTTCTTTCTGCGTGATGATGACATAATGACTGAAACAAAATGAGAAAGAAAGAAGATTGGCATATATATTGTTAGTATTTATAATTAGGTGAGAGTTTAACAATACTCAAAATAATTTAATCAAAGACTTAGTACCTAGTTCCATGCAAAAGCTAGTGTTAAAAAAATCAATTTGGTTTATCTAATCATGAAGAGGAACACAATGTGGCTGTTTAAATACTAATTTGGATTAAAAACTAATGGCCTAAGAAAACTAAAGATGGCAGCACAAGATGATTCTAAGTGGCATGTTGGAAAATTCTAGAATAATCATGCTAAAGCAATGAAGTTCATGCCCAAGAAAAATGCTAAAACTAAATAAAGCAATTTATTAATATAAAAATAGATAAAACATTAGAAATTTAAGAGAAAAAAATAAGAAAAAGGAACCGAATGGGTGAGTGCGAAGGTGGAACACAGTCGTGGTGACGTTACACGGGGGTGGTGGTGCTATTGGGACCGGCAGCGGCATTGAGGAAGCTTGGTGTGGGTTTGGGGTCAGAGTTTTTAGGGTTTTGAATGGAGACGAAGGTGAATAGTGGCCTGTTTATATAGGTTTTTGGGTCACACGGGCACATCACATGCCCGTGTAACTCGGGTTTTGCCCGTGTGGTTCAAAAATTTGGGATTTTGGCGCGCCTAGTTCGAGACACACGCCAGTGTTCCTAAGGCGTGTTGAGGTGCACGGCCGTGTCGCACGGCTGTGTCCTTCGATCTTTGCTTCTCCCATGACCATGTAGGAGGTCACACACCTATGTCTGAAATGGCAGGTTCGACCATGATTTTGGGACACGGGGCGTGTTTGAATTGGCAGGTTCGGCCACGACCATATCACACGACCGTGGCCACTTGTCGAAGCCCGTGTTTGAGAAAAAGTTTTACCTTGCTTGTACATGGCCGAATTGCACGGCTGTGTCTCTGCTCGTAGCATTCACAGGCCTTGGGCACACCCGTGGACATGGCCGTGTGGCCCGAAAATCCTACATTCAAAAGGGTTAGTCGATGTATTAGAAAGCTGAAAAAGAATTTACTAAGTCAGTACTCAGGTTGCCTCCCGAGAAGCGCTTATTTAGAGTCTAAGCTTGACTCTGCCTGTATGTATCACGATGGGAGTTCGTGGAGCTGAAGATCCTCCCTATTATTCTTTAAATTTTCATCTCTATAATGTTTAAGCCGATGGCCATTTACCTTGAAAGTGCCATGATTTGGATGGGTTACCTCGACTGTGTCGTATGGGAAGATAGTTTGAATAGTGAATGGCCTGACCATCTTGATTTAAGTTTTCCATGGAATAGTTTAAGCCTTGAGTTGTATAGCAAGATAAGATCACCAGTTTTGAACTGCTTAGGTTGTCTCAAACGATTGTCATGGCATCGCTTTGTGGCTTCCTTATATAATCATGAGTTTTCATATGCATTGCAGCGCCATTCATCTAGCTCGTTTAGTTGCATTAGACGTTTCTCACCTGCAAGTTTAAAATCAAGATTTAGGAATTTAATAGCCCAAAATGCTTTATGTTCAAGTTCAAATGGTAGGTGACAACTTTTTCCATAAACTAGTCTATAAGGAGATGTTCCTATGGGAGTTTTGAATGCAGTTCTATAGGCCCATAAAGCGTCATCTACTTTTCTTGACCAATCTTTCCTGTTTGTTTCTACCTTTTTCTCTAGAACGCATTGTAATTCTCTATTTGTTACTTCAACTTGACCACTAGTTTGTAGATGATAGGGGGTAGCTATTCTATGGTGCACTCCATATCTTCTCAAAACTTTATCAAATTGAGCATTGCAAAAATAGGTACCCCTATCACTGATAATTATCCTAGGTGTTCCTAATTGAGAGAAAAGCTTTTTTAGAAAACGTACCACCATTCTAGCATCATTAGCAGGTAAAGCTTGGGCTTCCACCCGTTTTGACATGTAATCTACTGCTACTAGTATGTATTTATTCCCAAACGAAGTAGGGAAGGGACCCATGAAATCAATACCCCATACATCAAATATTTCACATAAGAGTATATATGTTTGAGGAATTTCATTATGTTGAGAGATATTACCTATCCTCTGGCATTTATCACAAGAGGTCACATACATGTTGGCATCCTTGAAAAGGGTGGGCTTGTAAAAACCTGATTCGAGTACTTTGTGAGCAGTTCTAGTTCCACTATGGTGTCCTTCTGTTGGTCCAGAATGGCAGTGATCTAAAATTTTATATGCTTCTGTGTCAGTAACGCATCTTCGAATGACTTGATCTGCACAAATACAAAAAAGAAAAGGATCTTCCTAAAAGTAATTTTTCACATCAGCGAAGAATCGCTTCTTTTACTGATGGGTCAAACCCATTGGGATTATGTTAGCTGCTAAATAATTTGCAAAGTCAGCAAACCAAGGAACTGCAGCTTCTGTTATGGCTAGGAGTTGTTCTTCAGGAAACAGGTCGTTTATTTTATCGAAGTCCCCGGGGTGTGGATTTTCTAATCTTGAAAGGTGGTCTGCTGCCAAATTTTTAGCTCCTCTCTTATCTTGTATCTCTAGGCTGAGTTCTTGTAACAATAGAATTCATCTTATTAATCGAGGTTTTGTATCAATTTTGGTTAAAAGATAACGAAGAGCAGAATGATCAGTATAAACGATGACTTTAGACAATATTAAATATGATCTAAATTTGTCAAACGTAAAAATAACAGCTAGCAATTCTTTTTCCGTAGTGGTATAGTTTGCTTGCACCGCCGTCAAAGTTTTGCTAGCATAATAAATCGGTTGAAAGTGCTTGTCTCTTCGTTGTCCTAGAACTGCACCTACTGCAAAATCACTCGCATCACACATTAGTTCAAAAGGTAGATTCCAATCAGGTGAAATAATAATTGGGGCATTGATTAATTTTTCTTTGAGAATGTTAAAAGACTCTAAACATTCCTGGTCAAAATTGAAAAGCACATCTTTTTCTAGTAATTTTGTTAAAGGCTTAGCTATTTTACAAAAGTCTTTAATAAACCTTTGATAAAAGCTAGCATGTCTTAAAAAGCTTCTTATAGCCTTAACTAAATTAAGGGGAGGTAATTTTTCAATGGTTTCAATTTTTGCCTTATCTACCTCTATCTCTTTACTAGAAATTTTATGTCCTAGTATAATACCTTCTTGAACCTTAAAGTGACATTTTCTTAATTGAGCACTAGATTCGTCTCTTCACATCTTATTAGAACACGTTTTAAATTATTAAGGCAGAGTTGAAAAGAATTACCAAAAACTAAAAAGTTATCCATAAATACCTGCATGATGTCTTCCACGAGTTCGTTAAAGATAGCTAACATGCATCGCTGAAAAGTAGCAGGAGCATTACATAATCCAAAAGGCATTCTATGATAAGCAAACGTACCGTATGGGCATGTGAATGTTGTCTTTTCTTGATCTTCTAGAGCTATCGGGATTTGGAAGTAACCAGAGAGGCCATCCAAGAAGCAGTAATACATGTGTCCTGACAGTCTTTCCACCATTTGATTGATAAAGGGTAAGGGGGAAATGGTCCTTTCTAGTTGCATCATTCAACTTTCTATAATCAATACAAACTCTCCATCCAGTGACTGTTCTTGTAGGTATCAAATCCTTTTTTTCATTAGACACCACAGTCATGCTTCCCTTTTTAGGAACAACCTGTACAGGACTTACCCAAGAACTGTCAGAAATAGGATAAATAATTCCTGCATCTAGAAGTTTAATTACCTTGGCTTTTACGACTTCCTTCATGTTGGGATTCAATCGTCTCTGAGTTTGCACCGATGGTTTGTATTCATCTTCCTTTAGAATTTTGTGAGTGCAAAAAGAGGGGCTAATTCCTTTGATATCACAAATCTTCCAAGCTATAGCCTTTTTGTGTTCTCGAGTCTTTGGATGGATGCTTGTTGGTTCTTCAGTGCTATTTCGGTATTTTGAAAACAATTTTCGAAAACCTATATGAATTTTTCCAACATTTCCTCAAGGTTCGGTTTCTTTTCTTGCCGGAATGGAGGTTGCTAGAATCCCGGAGGACGTGGTGGTCTCTGATTTCCTTGGTTGCTTTATCCTCCCCATGAGAAGTTAGGGTGATTCTTCCAACCTGCATTGTTAGTATTGCTATAAGGATTATTTTGAGGTCGAGAATTATTACCCATGGAATTCATCTGTTTGGTTTCTGTGCTATGTCCATAATGATGGTACTCTGGGTTGCTTACTCCTCCTAGGCTGGAGTCACACTGCATGACTGGATATACCTATGTAGAACCAATAAAACCAACAATCTTTTTATTTAAAAGTTCTACCTGTGTGGAAAGCATTGTGACTACATCAATATTAAAAACTCCTGCTATTTTTGTCGACTTTGTTCTCATGACTTGCCACTGATAGTTATTCAGTGACATCTCTTCTATAAATTCGTAAGCTGCTTTGGGTCTTTTGTTGTTGATTGTTCCTCCGACGGCTGCATCGATCATTTGTCTTGTTGAGGGATTCAAACCGTTGTGAAAGGTTTGAACTTGTACAAAGACAACCCATGGTGAGGGCACCTTTTCAAGAGATCTTTGTATCTCTCCCAGGCATCGTAAAGTGTCTCTAAATCCATCTACACAAAAGAAGAGATATCATTCCACAATTTAGCTGTTTTAGCTGCAGGAAAATACTTAAGTAAAAATTTTTCGTTCATCTGTTCCCATGTAGTGATTGACCCTCGTGGTAGAGAATTTAACCATTGTTTGGCTTTATTCCTTAGGGAAAAAAGGAATAGTCGGAGGCGAATGACATCATCAGAAACACCAATGATTTTAAAAGTATCACAGAATTCCAAAAAAATTGCTAAGTGTGAGTTGGAATCCTCATCCTGTAAACCATCAAACTGAACAAAGTGTTGAATCATCTAAATAGTGTTAGGTTTTAATTCAAAATTATTTGCAGCAATAGCAGTTCTAACAATACTAGATTCAGTACCAGCCAAATTAGGTTTAGCATAATCATACATAGTACGAGGAGCATTATTTTGATTCACCGGTTCTGCGGTATCGCGAGAGGTGGTAGATTGTCTTGATTTGCTTCCATCCATTCAGTAGGTTCTGGTTCCTCCTCTTGTCCTTGTTCTGGATATTGCAAGCTTCTTCATATCTCTCGGCGAGTTCGATGAACTGTCGCTTCTAAATCATCGTCAAAAAGTAGTGGTCCTATCGGGTTTCTTCTAGTCATAAACTAGAGATACCTAGAAAAGGAAAAAGTAAAGAAAATTAAATAAATAAATAAATAAAATTAAAATAAAGTTGAAAATAAATAAAATAGTAATGGCTAAAGTAATAGAAATCAAGTGTTCTTAATATATTAGTTCCCCGGCAACGGCACCAAAAACTTGATATTCGTGATATGAAGTAATAAAATTTATAAACTATGGTCATACCCAAAACTAACTATTATCACGATTTAAGACAAGCGCACCTATCGAACAGTAGTATAGCTTAGTGGCAAGACCGAGATATCGTACCCAAGGGAACCAAAAGTACTAGTACTAACTTTCTTTCTATTATTTAACTTGAGAATAAAAGAGGATTTTTATTAAACTAAACTAATTAAAGTAAACGAAGAATGCACAAAGAGTGAATTGGGGAAAAACTCTTAGGAGAACTGATTGAATTGGATAATACTCAAGGGAGAATCCACCTAGACTTCACTTGTTATCAACTCTTGAACTAGACGATCTATTCACTTGACTTGATCTGTAAAAATCCCTAACTTATGTTAATATCTCTCTCGAGACTAAAAACAACTAACCCTAGGTTGATTAATTGAAATCTCTTTCTAATTAAAACCCCTAGTGGCATATTAACTTGATCTATGGACTCCCTTATTAGGTTTGACCCAAATCCGGCAGATTTTCGTCGTCCTATCTTTAGGATTGTGATCAACTCCACTTAATTGTGTTGGATCTACTTCTATGCAGGGACTTTTGCTCCTCTACATAACCACATTCGACTTAAATCAATATCCCGAAAATATCAATTTAAGAGTTAAAAACACAATTAAGAACAAATCAAATATTTATCATATAATTCAAGAGAAAATAATATCAAGATCTGTCTTAGGTTTCATCCCCCTCAAGTATTTGGGGGATTTAGTTCATAATTATAAAAGAAAACATCTTAGAAGAAATAAAATAACAAAACATAAAGAACCCAGAAAACCCTGTAGGAATTTGAAGGGAGATCTTTAGTCTTGAGGCAGAATTCGGCTTCTGAGATGGATCAATCGTCTTCCCTTGGAGTAATTCCTTGCTTCTACTCTCCGTGTTGATGGGAAATAAGCACCTTCTTGAGGGGAGAAAAGTACACCTTAGTAGTTGCTCCCTAGGGTCTTTATATAGAGCTTTGGAATGCCTTTCTTAGCCTATAAGCATCCTTTTCTGAGTGAAATTGTACTTCCTCATGACAGGGACACGCTCGTGTGCCACGCTCGTGCGGATCGAGGTCCAGGTTGTGCTCGGGTATGTTAAGGTTGGCACGGCCGTGCTCGTCAGGGTTGGGCAGTGTTCGAGCTCAAAGTGGCACGGCCGTGTAGCGACCCTCCAGGCCATGTTGTTTTCATTCTTTGGCCTATTTTCCCTATTTTAGGCCTGTTTCTCATTCTCTTCACTTCCCTACGCTCACCTGAGTGTAAAACATGAAATTAAAGGTTTAAGAGCATCAATTTACACAAATTCAATGACAATTCATCAAAAAATTAAGCTAAGCATGAGGTAAAAACATGTATAATTTATCATTTATCAGGGATCGTCAAGGATCATCACCACACTATCAATCTTTATTTGTTATATTTTGTAAGTGAATATATTGAATTATGGCATGTATAGGCTAGATGTCTTTGGGATATGTTTTGAAATGTTTATAAGTTATGCCATGAGATGTGGCTAACAAATGGTTATGAATATGCTTGTTTTGGTAAGTTTATGTGATGCAAGTATGGCCTTGGGTAATGGTCATTTTGGTATGAAAAATGTTTTGATTTTAGGAAGTTTATAAGTGATTGAATATGATGGTAATAGGCGAAGGTAAGTGTGCATTGGTATGCTATTGTGTTTGATATTTTGGTATGATTTGGTTTTGATGATGAGTATAAATTGGATGATAATGAATTGAGCTATGTTTTGGCTTGGTAATTGGCTGAAATGGTTGATTATTATTGCATCTTGAATTGTATATAAGTTTTATTGTAGGTACTTGGCAATTGAATGGGAAAATGTGGCTTAAACCAAGCCCATTTTGTGCCACATGGCCAAAGCACACAGGCGTGTGTGTCAACCGTGTGATCTCTGTACCTTGGTCGAATTGGTCAGGATGTCACACAGGCTAGGCAAACGGGCGTGCCTTGTGGCCGTGTGTGCAAGTCAATATGTATGCCCTATTTTGCCATGACCTAGACACATGGGCGTGTCTGGTAGCTGTGTGAGGCACACGGTCTGGTCACATGTGCATGTGACCTATGCAGTAATGAAAAATGTTAAATTTTTGAAAGATTTTCTAAGTGTTCGGTTTAGCCCCGACCTACTTTTAATGCATGTTGAAGGTCGTGAAGACCTTCATAAGAGACTATATGATTATGTTTGATTATGTTTTGTGATGAATGATTTTATAATGTCTATAAATGTTTAGATCGATTCGGTAATGCCTTTAGCCCTAGTCCGGTGATGGATACGAGTTAGCGGTGTTACACGTATGGTCTAATAAACTGCAGACTTAACTTGCCCTTTCGGCCAAATCTAAGAACTGGAAATACTTCCAAGAACATTTGATCCTCAACTTGGAACTCTGTTTCCTTCCTTTTTAAATCGGCATATGACTTTTGTTTATCAGATGCAGCTTTCAAATAGTTTCGAATCACTTTTACTTTTTCCTCTGTTTCCTTGACTAGATCAATCCCGTGAATCTGATTTTCCTTAAGTTCAGTCCAGTATAAAGGCGTTCTACACTTACACCCATATAAGGCCTCATAAGGCGCCATTTTCAAATTCGACTGGAAATTGTTGTTGCAGGCAAATTCCGCCAACGGTAGGTACCTTTCCCAACTACCTCAGAATTCCAACACACAACATCTGAGCATGTCCTAGCACTTGTATTACTCTCTCCGACTTACCGTCGGTCTGTGGATAGAAAGCAGTGTTAAAATTTAGCTTCATGCCCAAAGCTTCTTGTAGCTTCTTCCAAAATTGTGACGTGAACCTCGAATCTATATCTGAGATTATCGATAATGGCACTCTGTGTAATTTCACAATCTCTAAAATATACAAGTCGGCCAACTTATCCAGTGAATAATCCATACGCACAGGTATAAAATGGGTCGAATTCGTAAGCTTATCAATCACAACCCAAATAGCATCTTTCTTTTTCGGGGTGGTGGGCAAACCCGTCACGAAGTCATGGTAACACAGTTCTATTTCCACTCGGGAACCATGATAGGCTATAGTAAACTGGAGGGTACTTGGTGTTCTATTTTTCCTTACTAACAAATCAAACATTTCAAAACATACTCAGAGATATCTCTTTTCATATTCGGCCACCAATACGATTTCTTCAAATCATTGTACATCTTGGTACTACCGAGGTGAATAGACATTCGGCTACTATGAGCCTCATGTAGAATTGTAATGCCCTAAAAATCCCGAACCTTTATTTTTGCGATTTTGGATGTGGAATGTGTGAATGATTTTCTAGTTAGGTAATTTTTCTTTAGTGTTTGAGAGCTTCCATGAAGTCCTAAACCTAAACTTAGAAGTAGGGAAAATTTTAGTTTAAGTACCCAAGGATCCCTGACATCGAGTTGTACGGCTATTAAATAAATGGGGTAGAAATTAGACACAAGTGAGTTTGTGGTGCAGCGGCAAAGTAGTGCCATTTAGGGAGCTGTATGTGGCGTTAATAGCAGGTAAAGGGATCTTAGGTTCGAGTGCTAGCATAGTAATATTTGGGGATTTAATTTTTACGCTATGGACGGCTAGTAGTGGCATTGGAGTTGAACTCTAAAGGAGAGAAATTCAAGGAAGAGATTAATAGAGTGATAAGGGGAGAATAGCTTGGAGGAAAATTAAAAGATCGGGTGTGTGAAGAGTTGGTGCCGATTTGGGAAGTGAGGAGTGTGTAAATTTGGTTTAGGGGAGTAAATGAATATTGTTTTTGGGTGTTTTAGGGGGTATTACGAATTTTCATTGTTGGTTCTTAAGGGGTATTGTCGAATTCTCTCTTTCTTTATTGCCTTTGCTGAAACCTTCTCCTGTCAATTTCCTTGTCGCTTCATCATGCTTTTCCTTGTTCCTTAACCTTGGCCGATTGGGTGTTAAACCAATTAGCCGGTTTCTTTTCTTATTTTGTGCCAAATGCTCTCCTCTTCTATGTGGCCGAATCCCCTGTTGTACCATCACCAACTTTGTTTTTGTTTCTAAACACCAAAACTGACATCTCTCTCTTTCTTCTTAATTGTGGGATCGAATCTTTTTTCAAGTCTCTGTCGAATTACTCCTAGTGTGCTTTGGGTTTTGTAAGTGCGTTTATCTCTATTTTTGGTTTTGCTGGTTGGCCGAATGTTATTAGGAGTTGTAAGGGTGACTACGATGGATGTTAGTCATCTGCTAAGTCAATCTTTAATAATAAGAGTTTTTACAACACAGATCTGGGAATCGATCGGGGCTAGCAAGTGGTGAAAGTTTGATTAGGATCAATCGCGCAAGGTAAGGAGAAGTGGTATGATTTCGGCTTTTGATAATTGTATTTGATAAGTGTATGATTAACTGTTGAGTGACATCGATTGCAGGTTCGTGGCTAAGGAGATTGTAGCGCATTTTGCTATCAGGTGTGTACAAACACTTCACACACACAATAAATTGGCAAATCTCGAAATACCGAAAAGATGAAATGCCGAAAAGCTAAAAGTTTGGCTACAGTAGTCTTGCGAGTATGCGGACACTCGTATGAGGGTAATAGATACAATACAAGAGACCCCATGAGCGATCTCATGGACTTGGGTCACGTTTTGGCCAACTGGGCCAGAATGGGCCAAATGGGCTGACGAGCTCGTAGGCTTAGATAAGAAAAAATTAGTAAATTGGTAAAAAGCGATGAGCTGATTAAGTTGGTTGTATGACTTGGAATAGATTTGGGCCTGATGGCCCGTATAAATGTGACTCGGCCTAGTGGGCCATCTAAATGTGATTGGGCCTAATGAGCTATATGAATGTATGTGGACTAGTTAGGGTTATGTAATGGACTTTTAGGCCTAGTATCTAATAATTGCTTTGCCAGACATAAACCTCAATTAATCAATTAAGTGTAACTGTGGACAAGTCATAGGATTAAAGTGTGGCAATGGGTATATGCATGTCTAGGATTGGATCTAGGGAGAGCTTGGTACTTAAGCAGTCTTAATGACTCATCTCCTCTTCTTTGGAATCCTACCTGGTGCATAGCATCTATTCACTTTAGCCAACGGGGACTTGTTGACGGGACAAGGTATGTAATTAGCCCCATGGCGTTAAAAAATTACTGAAATACCCCTATAGGGTAGAATTACTAAAATACCCCAGTAGGGTAGAATTACTGAAATACCCTAGTAGGGTAGAATTACTGAAATACCCCTATAGGGCAGAATCACTGATATACCCATGACCTACAAAATTACAAAAAAACCCTTAGTTCACAAATTACCAAAATACCCCTATGTGCTATCAGTATGACTTATGCATACTATATGTTATCTATTGCATTCATGTGTTATTATATTGTATATGGGCCGAGATTATGATTGGTGGATGTGTATATAAGGGTCGCACAGTCGCATGACGACTGTGGATCCATCGCAGGCTTTTTAGCCACCGAAGGCTTTATAGCCACCGCAGGCTTTTTAGTCACCGAGCAGCTATGCTGCACTGATAAGTAGTGCCGCAGTCAGTGCTACACCGAATATGAGCAGCTATGCTGCAACAATAAGTAGTGTCACAACCAGTGTCACGCCGGGTGTATAAGGATGGGTGGGTTGAGTATCTCCCCACAGGTGTGTAGGGTTGGAAGGGGGTGTACAGGGTTGGTTATGGGAAATTGCACATTGCATAATCATATTGATATTGTTGTGATTTGGCTAAGGCCTAAGGCCACTGTATGTTAAGATATGGGCTTAGGCCCAATCGAGGCCACTATGGGCTAAGGCCCAAATGCCACTGATATTGAATAGGGCTTAGGCCCAAATTGTTTAATGCATGTTATGTGTCTGTCGAGGGACGTACTGACTAAGTTTTCGTAAACTCACTCCCTTCTTTTAATTTTTTTTTTTGGGTGACCCTCAGTAGGTAGCTCAACGATGGAGGGGATTCGAAGGTGGCTACACTGCAACTTGTTTCAATGATCAGTAGTTTTATTTATTTACCTTATTTTAAATTATTTTTATTGGGTTGTAATAAGGCTTTTATAACTTCTGGATTATTTTTAAATTTGGGATTTTATTATGATTTTATAATTGCTAGTGGTAAAAACGAGTTTTTCCAAAACAACATCTGTTTTAAATTAAGCTTCCGCAACGATTAAGATTTTATAATTAATAACATCTTTAATTGGGAATTGATCAAACACAAACTGAGGTTTTACACAAATATTTAAACAAGACGGGTTTTCAATGAAAACTTGGTTTCAAAAAACACTTCAATGTGACACGTCAGATTCAGGCCTAACTTCTAGGCCGGGTTTAGGGTGTTACAAGAAGTCTCTAAATGAGCTCATCATCCTTTGGTACACAAAGCCGATCTTAGAACCTTATACAACCATCTGAATCAATCCGAAAGTCTGAGTCAGTACTTAACTTGCACTGAGCTTTCTTGGCTTGCAATTCTCAGTCTTTTAACAGTGCTTCAGAAATCTCTTGGATGAACATTGGTCTAGCTCTCATCTATGCTAAAACTGATCCATCACTGGTTAGTGACAATTGTGCATTCATGGCTGTCAAAGCAAATAGGGACTTTTGACTTAAAGCATCTGCAACAACATTTGCTTTCCCCAGGTGGTAGTAGATAATCAACTCATAATCCTTTAATAATTTGAGCCACCTCCTCTGTCATAGATTTAAGTCTTTCTATGACATCAAGTACTTAAGACTCTTATGATCAGTGAACTCCCAGCATTGCTGGCCATATAAATAGTGCCTACATATATTTAGTGCAAACACTATTGCAGCCAACTCTAAATCATGACTCGGATAATTCTTTTCGTGAGGTTTCAACTATCTTGAGGCATAAGCAATCACCTTGCCTTCTTGCATAAGTACGCAGCCCAATCCGTTTAAGGATGCATCACTATAAACTACAAACTCCTTTCCCAGTTCAGGTTGCACTAGAATGGGAGCTTCAGTTAGTAGGGTCTTCAATTTCTCGAAATTTTGTTGGCACTTATCAGTCCACTCAAATCTAACATTTTTTTTTGCAAAAGTCTCGTCATTGGAGTGGCGATCATGGAAAATCCCTTAACAAAACTCTAGTAATAACTGACCAAACCTAAAAAGCTTCTGACCTTTGATACATTT
Organism: Gossypium stocksii; assembly: GCA_020496765.1. Lineage (NCBI taxonomy): Eukaryota > Viridiplantae > Streptophyta > Magnoliopsida > Malvales > Malvaceae > Gossypium > Gossypium stocksii. The sequence goes on from CM035623.1 coordinate 43,701,626, forward strand.
CTCGGCGGCTTCCATTCTGTAAGAGTATGCCTAAAGACCAATTATGGGATGGTTGTAATAACATACTTGATTTACCATGTTTATTATTATAAGGCATTGGATTATTATTTCAGTTTCTTTTCTGTGTGTATAATTAAACTGTTTTATAATAATGTCCTGATAATAATATGATTATTCTTAAAAGATCCTTAGTCAAGTATTATTGTTGACTAGGACAACAATAATGCATTAAGACTAACATGTAGTTGATTGATGATAAAGAGTTGCCATTGATATGGAGTGTCAAAATCAATGCATGAATATGTGTGTTAGAGAACAACATATTGGATTGACCCGCTATGAGTATGTTTCTTGGATTGTTATGTAATTGTCACAACATTACTTATAGTGATTAATATGTATATAATCCTCAAATTTGAGATAATCATTATCCCAACATTGTGAGTTGTATATTTTGATATAGTCAAACGTACATCGTAACTAGTTGGTCTATAAAGGCTGATGTTGGATATACCACAATCTATGTACAGGGATATGGTTGATCAATATAGGATAAGTCCCTCCTACATAATGGGAGTAATATCTTAGGCTACTTGATTGAGTGAGACTAGAAATGCATGGCCATGCTCAAATAAGTTGATATAAGATGTCATACTTATTTGTGTATCATAGTCTACTCAAAAATCAAGAAACATGGGATGGACTAGGCAAGTGTGACTATTCCATGGCTTGTGTCCATTCCAGAGATAAAGGGCTTAAGGATTAATGCATGAAAGGTTAAACACAAAAGGTTATGTCGAATAATGAATTCTTGTAATTTAGGTAGAAATGATGCATTGCTAGATGCCACACATTGTTTGTAACAGTAGAATCATTCTAATATTACTGCTAACATTAAAAGAACCTACAGGATCACACCCTATGGTTGAAATGAACAGAGTAAAACATAGTTGGTATTGTGTTTGGTTGTCACATAAATTAAATTAATTATAGAATTAATTTAATTGGTCAATCAAACTATCGAACATACTATATGTACAAGGATGTTGTACACATAATGAGAACATAATTTTATTAATATATGAATTTGGTTCGTATATAAATTTAAATAAATATAGTTTTTCAAAATCATTATTATAATTAGTGTAATTATAATTTTTGGTTAAAACATTACTATATTTATTTATTTTAATTATGATTATTATGTTCGGATTAAAATTTAATGAATTAAGATTCGTTATATACATACCAATTAAAAGAGGAGTTATATATAAAAAGGGAGAAAAAACCCTAAAAAGTGAACATATATACAAACCCGAAGCTTTGCTAATAGGTCTAGTAGCCGTCAAGAAAAAAATATCTCTAAAAATAGTTTTGGGGATTTCTTCGTTTAATGTCAACTGGGTGGATTACGTAGAGGTCGACATCTAAAAAGGTTGCGGCTTGGTTCGATAGTAGATTAGCACTCTGGTTGCCAAGGTGTTGCTGTCTACTAAGATTTAAGTTTCGATAATTTTGAAATCTTTTTCACCCTGATTCGTTCCTCACACATGGATCCATGGTTTGGATCGCCGAAATATTTTTTTTTCACTATGCCTTGGGGATACCAGTGTTCTAACACATTCAACAATTACCGAAATCTTATTTGGATCAACTCTAATGCCATCGTTCGAAATGATGTGGCCTAAAAATCCAACGTCTTTAAGCCAAAATTCACTTTTACTGAATTTGGCATAAAGTTGCTTATCTCGTAGGGTTTGCAAAACTATCCTCAAGTGCATGGCATGCTCATCCTTATCACGTGAATAAACTAGGATGTTGTCAATAAAAACCACAACGAACTTATCTAGGTATGGCCGAAAGATATGGTTCATTAAATCCATGAAGACTGCAGGAGCATTTGTTAATCTGAATGGCATGACAAGAAATTTATAATGGCCGTATCTCATCCGAAATGCAGTCTTCGGCACATTGGACTCCTTAACTCTTAACTGATGGTACCTAGATCTCAAATCTATCTTGGAGAACAATGTGGCCCCTCTCAACTGATAAAATAAAACATCAATCCTTGGCAAAGGGTACTTTGTAACACCTCTTACCCATGTTTAATGTCGGAACAGGGTAGAGGCATCACTGGATTTTTACACTTACAAATACGCAAAACCGGCTATAAAATTTCTTTTAATTTAGAATCTAATAACATTCTTATCATATATACATTAATTCATTTACTAACATGCAAGCATACTCGTTCATGTATTGTATCATTATGACTCATAACATAGCTACTTTTAGTCATATCACATGGTCTTATACAACAATAAAATTTCCATTAATTTAGGCCAACATTCTAGGCCAACTCAGTAACATGTATAAATATATTCAAGTCCTTATACATGCCATAAACTTATAAATATTTTGAAATCTTTTAATACTAACCTCAGCCTAATAGTGTGATAGTATCTCCGGCGACCTCCGACTCGAGCTAGAATCTGAAACTCTATAAGAAAAAGGAAGGGAAGGGAGTAAGCATTATAGCTTAGTAAGTAAATATGTAAATAAAAATCAATTTATTATAAGCTTTTGTAAAACCTCTCTCCCGTAACCGTCGCTGGAATAGGTAAAGGGCATTATCGGACTTGTAACACAGTTTGGAACAGTAAAATTTCAACTTTTATCAAACATCATCTCAATTCAATAATATCAAGCATTCATATTCATAGCATGCTTAAAATGAGCATATAAAATTTTAATTACACAACGGGGACTAATTTAATAACATATAAAAGATATAGGAAAACTTACGAAATAGGGTCACATCGTCAAGTCACACGCTTGTGGGCTCTAACTGTGTGGCTCAAAACAGGCTTGGTTTAAGCCATTTTTACAGCTCTTATGTTATGAAGCTACAAGCATCATTTACATAACATGTTCAAGTATATATATCATCTATACCAAAATGCCAATGAACAAAACTATCACAAGATGAATACATCATATAATACTTCTATATCAAATCAACCATTTTCACTCAAGCCATATCACATAGCTTGATCAAAATACAACAGATCATATCTCATTCATATACACAAGTGACCATATAATTCAACTTATTAACTAGCCTATACATGCCATATTACCCTATATCAAAGAGTTCAAAAATACCAGTTACCCCCTAGATAGTGTGATGAAACCTTCGATGACTTCCAACCCGAGCGAGCATTTGAATCATTGTAAAATACATAGAATAAATAGAGTAAGCTAATAAGCTTAGTAAGTTCATATAATTAACAGCACTATATAAAAGATTTAACAATTAGCTTGTCATTTTAAGCAATTTGATTGCTTTTGAACCAGCCTTATTTAATTCAATATTTATTTCCTTAATAGTCCTGTAATTCATGCGTAATTTATCACATCTACTCACGTACCACATAAATTTATCAATGTCACTTACTTGTTGAGTATTACACATGTACCTGTACTGATTCGTATCCTCATTTCTATTTTCACATCATATTTTCAATCAAATCAATGAAACTAACATTGAATACTCAGTATCTTGCTCATTAAGAACCATATACTTGTTAGCCATCTATACTTATACCATATAAATATTACCTATTCATATTTCATCAAAACATCATGAGTAAAAAAAATAAGCATTTAAATTCACATAATATTCATATCAATTTATTTCCATCAAATGGCCTGTAACACATTCATATAACCGATAACAAAATTATACCCGTATAACATCAATTCATCAGTAAGAACAATAGTTCATCCATTCACAAGGAAGGAACCAAACTTATAATATCTATTTAATATCTAATTCATCTCTCATTGCATTTATACCCATCAAATATCTCATATAAGATTTCATCTTGTAACTTATATAATTCATGTAACACATCATCTTTATAATATGTCTACTCGTGTGCAGTCAATTCATGTAAATCATGTAACCTGTATAACATATATTCATGTAAATGATATAACTCTTATAGCAATATAATATCCATGTAATTCATGTAATTCGTATAGCATGTATTTGTATAAATAATGTAATTCCTGTAGCATATAAATCATGTATACCAAGTATTATGTATCATGTACACATATACTTGTAACATATAGTCCATGTAACTTATATTTCATTTAGCATGTAATCTCATATAAATCATGTAACATATATCATGTACTTTTTATATCTCTTATAACATTTACTTTATATATTACAAATCGGTAAATTACCCGTTGATCCATTCGAAATTGGATAGGATACATGGATAATCACACATATCGTACAATGCCAACGTCCTAGACGTGGTCTTACATGCAATCATATATCGATGCCATATCAGCCTGAAGTCTGCTAGGCTTAAAGCTTATAATAATTCACCGGCATAAAGCCTGCCAGGCACAAGCCTGTATCACACACCGGCACAAGGCCTGCTAGGCTCAAAGCCTGATTTAATACACCGGCATAAAGCCTGCTAGGAACAAAACCTGATTTAATACACCGACATAAAGCCTGCTATGCACAAAGCCTGATTTAATTCACCAGCACAAGGCTTGCTAGGCTCAAAGCCCAAATATCACTGTTATAATGTCATCTTACACATAATTCATATATTGAAAATTCTAGCTATTCCATAAAGTTCATATAGGCTTTCAAATGTCGTAACTCAGTCGAATTAAACTCAAAAATATTAATTATATGCATAATCATATTCAACTATCTCAATTATAACTCTATAAAATTCAAAACAGCATATTAAACTAATTTAAATTCAAAATTAACGATATTTAATATAACAATTTCTCAATTCATATATTTTCAATTCAATTAAAACATATATATTCAAATACTCAGTTTGCATATGCCATGTTTATTATCCAGCCGAATTCCTGTACATATATAACATCTATAATTTTTTTTTTATTTCAAGTACCAATTAATCCCATATCTCATTTCCTCATATAGTTCTTGTACTATATAATATATTTAATCATATAACTCTTGTAACATGAAATTTCTATAATACAAATCCATTTCATTTACAAGCACATTTCATATAACATATATTTTGTTATCATATAATCATGTATCAGGAAACTTGTATTCAGATGCTTGTAACATATAATTTTTTGTATCAATTAATCATATAATTCGGTGGCAGCAACATAAGAACCGATAATTCTAGTAAATTATTCATTACGCATACATATATATATATTCAATTTAAATAATTACACATATCTAACAATTCGATTTTTAGCTATACGAACTTACCTCGTAGTCTGTCGACTATTCGTCTACCTTCCGTTTTCCTCGATCTAATTATGATAATTGTTTCTCTTGATCTATATTAATTCAAATTCAACCCATTTAATCACCAACACATTCAATTTAATCCATAAACATGTAATTTGACCTATTTATAAAATAACCCTTATACTATCACATTTTAACACTTTAGTCCATAATACATAAATATGCAAAATACACAAAATTTTCATATACCCATTCATAACCGAATTTTCTATAGCATCAAAACAGCCCATATTTTTATTTTATTCAAATTTTTAGCCACAAAAATTCTATCTTTTTCAATTTAATCCCAAATACTCAATTTTGTCAAAAATCACTTTATAAAACTTGTATATCTATAAACAACCATCAAAAATTTATCAAGAAACATCAAAATACATAAGTATTCAACAATGGCACATTTTAAAAACATCACCAATTTCAGAAATTAGGGCATGGGCTTTGTAGATTACTAAGAAACAATCTAAAAAACGTAAATATTATAAAAAACCGAGTTCAATACATACCTTAATCAAGCATCAATCTAGCCGAACCTTAAAAATGTGAAGAAGAATTCTTTTCTTTCTTATAATCAGCCATGCATGAAGAAAATAAAGACATTTTCTATTTTGTTTTACTAATATAACATATATTAACCAATTTACAAATTTAACCATATTAATAAAACATAAAGCCATGCAAATCTAAGCCCACTACCGTCCATTCAAAAAGGTAATGGTATAATTGCCATGCAAGGACTCTCACTAAGACAACCAATGTCATTTAGGCCATTTATGTATTAGAACTCAAAATTATCGCTTTACGCGATTTAGTCCTTTTTACCGAATTAAGTATTTAATCGATAAAATTTCTTTATGAAACTTTTATACTGTAATACTATGATGCTAAAAATACTAATAAAATAATAAAACAAATATTTTGACTCGGTTAGGTGGTCCTGAAACCACTCGTTCCAATCAGGCTCAAAATTGGGCTGTTACAGCTTTTATAAAACTTCATAACATGTTCTCATAATAGTATAATTACAAATACGCATAGTCCCACCGTTTATTTAAGCTCTTTTCAAGCTATTTTCTCGAGTAACATACACTAAAATATTTTTATCTAGAGCTACAGAACTCTAAATTAAGATCTGTCAATTTTTCCAGAAACTAGAGTCATATATCTTCTTATAATAAAAATTTCAAAATTTTTGGTTAGGCCAATTAATACAGTTTATTCATTACATCTTCCCCTATTTCACTACTCAATAGTCATGACCACTCTTCACTAATATTTTGATTTCTCTTTATACAGAATTCAAAAGATGTTATCATTTGTTTCTTCTAAAAATAGACTCAATAAGGAATCTAACCATAAAAATTATGTTCCATAACTATTTTTTTACAATTTTTAATGATTTTTCCAAATCAGAACAAGGGATCACGAAATCAATCTCAACCAGTCCTACAAAAATTTAAATAACTTATAATATAGAATTCTTTTACTTTCTCTATTTATTTTTTATGAAAATAAAATCAATAAGCTTTAATTCCATATCTCATTCAATTTCTAATTCAATTTTTACCATTTTTGGTGATTTTTCAAAATCACACCTATGCTGCTGTTTTAAGCTGTTTATCCCAAATTTTACCTCTTTCACTAAAATTCCTGTTTATCAACTTGCAAAATAACACTTTTCCATATTTATCTTATCAAAGTTCAATAACTTATCTAACTCATGGTTCAAAACCCATATATTCATATCCCGGTATGTGTTTCCACATTTTTCGCATAAATTTCCATTTAACAAACTTGTTTCTCCCGTTGAACACTTTGGAATGTAATAATATCCGGTAGTTTTAGCATATAACTCCACCCTCTATAATTGATGCGCAACTTCGTATACACTCCACACTCTATAATTGATGCCCAACTTCGTGGTATACGCACACTATTGGGCTAACATATGTATTCGTGGCATACGCACTTAGTGCCACTTTTCGAATCAACATGTATGATCGTGGCATATCCACTTAGCACCACGTTAATGAATCAATACGTGTAATCGTGGCATATCCACTTAGCACCACGTTACACGTATAACCGTGGTATATCCACTTAGCACCACGTTTTTCCATTCCGGAGGTTCAACCGAGATTTCCTCATTTAATCCCAATTCATCGACCACAATTCACCGTTTATATCCATTAATTGTACAATACTAAAACTTATTTCACATGTCACACAATAAAATGGCATAACATAATAAAAGCAATACGTTATTTACATATAAACTTACCTTAGTGCAAAATATAGAAATTTTGCAATTTAATCCACAATCTTTTCCTTTCCCCGATCAAGGTCGATTTCACATCTTTCTTAATCTAAAATAACACAATTAGCTTATTTAATACTCACATTTATCAAAACAGTCCTTAACTCTAACTTTGGAAAAATTACGATTTTGCCCCTAAACTTTTGCATATTTACACTTTTACCCCAAGGCTCGAAAATTAAACTTTATCCCTAATTCTTATGTTTTAGAACATGCTTATCATTTATTTAGCAACAGAAACATCAAATTCCCACTCTAACATATACTTATGAACATTAGGTATTTTTATCGATTATGTCGTTTTACTCATTTTTACTTAAAACCGAGTAGCACAAATTGTTTAGTATAATTTAAAACCTCATATTCTATCATACAATATCAAAATAAGCACATTTCACCTTAGGTTAAATTATTGCTAGAATAAGCTAAATCAAGTTACTGGGACTCTAAAAACGTAAAGAACATTAAAAACGAAGCTAGAACGGGCTTACAATCGAGCTTGGAAGCTTGAAAAACCCTAGCCATGGTTTCTCCATGCTATATTCGACTAGAGGAAGAAGATGAGCAAAAATTGACTTTTAATTTGATTTTTAATTCATGTAATCACTAAATGACCAAAATGCCCCTAACTTAAAAATATTCTTTTTCGCCCATTTCATGTCCATTTTTGTCCAATAAATTAACCAATGGTCCAATTAACATTTAAGGACCTCCAATTTAAAATTTCATAACAATTGGACACCTTTAACATGTAGAACTCAACTTTTGCACTTTTTACAATTTAATCCTTTTGACTAAATTGAGTGCCAAACGTCAAAATTGTCGTACGAAATTTTTACCAAATAATTTCATAAAAATTTAAACCATAAGAGTATAAATAAAACAAATTTCAATTAAACACCTTTACCTTCTAGAATGCACATTTTACTACTTTTGCAATTTAGTCCAATTTATCAATTGGACACACAAACAATAAAATTTTGTAACGAAAATTTCACAAAATATTGCAAACACAAAATAAATTTTAAAACTCAATCAAAATAAATATTTTGACCTCGGATTTATGGTTTCGTACCACTATTTCGTTTAGGTCTTGTATCGGGCTATTACATACTTGTTCTTTGTAGTTACCTTGTTAAGTGCCGATAATCTATGCACAACCTCATAAAAGCCATCTTTCTTTTTCATGAATAATATGAGAGCACCCCATGGAAAATGACTCAATCTTGCAAAACCTTTATCTGCTAATTCCTGTAGTTGAGCTTTCAACTCATTTATCTCGGTTGGAGCCATTCTATAAGGAGCAATAGAGATAGATGTGGTATCAGGGGCCAACTCTATACTAAACTCTACCTCTCTAACTGGAGGATGTGGTATCGGGGGCCAACTCTATACTAAACTCTACCTCTCTAACTGGAGGCAATCTGAGCAACTCTTCCGGAAATACATCCTCATACTCACACATCACTAGCACTATTCTGTTTTCAATTCTGACTCCTTTGTATTCATTACAAAAGCAAGGTAAGCTTCATACCCTTTTCTAATACACTTCTGAGCAACCATAGAAGATATCACTGGAGGCAAGTTCTCAGATCCATCTGATTCAACTTGAAGAGTTTCACCATTCTCACATTTCAATTTAATAAACTTTCTACTATAGTTCACTATTACGTCATGAGTGGTCAGCCAATCCATACCAAGGATCACGTCAAACTCATCAAATGGCAAGAGCATAAGGTTAGCAGGGAAACAATGACCCTTAATCATCAAAGGTAAATCATGACATACTTTGTCTACTAACACACTCTTGCCTAGAGGATTGGAGACTTGTATCACAAGTTCCGTAGATTTTACGGGTATACTCATGTTAGAGACTAGTTCTATACAAATATAAGAGTGGGTAGATCTCGGGTCTATCAAAGCAATAACAGAAATTTCATGAAGAGAAAACGTATCCGTTATCACATCGGGTGAAGGTGCCTCTTCGTGAGCGCGAATGACGTATGTCCTCACTGGGGCTCTACCATCGGGTCTCGCAGTCTGTTCCTTTAGTGCACCTTTACTACTTGCTCCCGTACCCGGGTTTCTTTGTGGTTTACCTCTAGTGGGAATGTTACCTAACCTTGCACTCAGATCTTTATCTTTTTCAATCATCTCGGGGCACTCTCTAATGAAATGGTCTTCAGAGCCACACTTGAAGCAAGCCCTCTCATGTGCCCGGTATTTGCCAAGGTGGCATCTATCGCATTGGGGGCACTCAGGCCTACTGGGTCGAGTATTACCCACACTTGCAACTGAGGTGGTTTGAGCTTTAGAGTTTGAATATTGTTTACTCTTGCCTTTACTTGAAAACCCTACTGAAGTAGCTGTACGAGTAGAGAATTCTTTTGACTTCTTGGAAGAGGGTTGAAACAACTTATAAATGGTCTCTTTCTCGAGTCACGAGACTCCATCTCATGGGTAATTCTTTAGCCTTTTAGGCTCTATCTATGAGCACTACAAACTCTTTTATCTCTAGTATACCAACAAACATCTTAATGTCTTCATTCAATCCATCTTCAAATGTCTTGCACATGATGGCATCTATGGAAACACATTCTTGAGCATACTTACTGAGTCTCACAAACTCACGCTCATACTCTGTCACGGTCATCCAACCTTGCTTTAAGTCTAGAAATTCCCAATGCTTCTGATCAATGAACCGAGGACTGATATAATTTTTTATGAAACTACTCTTGAAAGAATTCCCAATTAACTTTCCCTCTTGGTACCACCGACACAAGGGTATTCCACCACTGATAGGAGGAATCTCAGAAGAAAGATACGACACACTTCATGAACTCTTCCGGTGGGTAAGATAACTCATTGAATACCCTGATGGTATTTTCTAGCCAAAATTCGGCTCTTTCAGGATCATCATCTTTCATAGCCTGAAATTCCTATGCCTCTTGCTTCTTGATTCTATCAACCGGGGGCTTTTCTTGCCTTACTAGCTCTACTATCTGATGAGCTGTTAGGGTAGATTGAGGAAATTAAGGGGTGGAGCTTGGTGTTGAGTGGCTGGGTTCATTCGAATGAACTTAGTGAACCACTCGTTCATCATTTGGAAGAAGGCCTTCTGAGCCTCTCCCACTGACTTACAGTAGCTGGCCTATTCTCGATTTTGACTGGTACCATCCCTTCAGCGGGAACTGGTGCGTTACTTTCTACATCATTTGTCGTAGCTCGTTCGGGATCCATTTGCTATAATAAAACACATTGAGATTGTTAGGAGTCGTCACACTACCATTCACATATATACATAGGTATGGCATGTATAGCTAAACTCGTACATGTGTTAGGTTAGTCCTAGAATCGACTAAACACTAGCTCTAATACCACTAAATGTAACACCCATTACCCGAGTCTGACACTGGGACAAGGTACGAGGCATTACCGTACTTGAACATGCTTGAATACGCTAAAATCAAGCCTTACCTTTCACTCTAATTTAAAACTTTTCCAAATAAACTCTTAATACCATTGTTAAGAGCCTATGAGGTCCAAAACATACACCGGAAGTGGTTTGGAACTAATCCGGGAACTTTAGAACTCTTTGAAAAAATCTGCTTGAAACAAGGCCACACACTCGTGTGAGGTAGGACACACCCGTGTAGGCTAGCCATGTGGTCACACACGCGCATGTCCTTTACCCATGCTGAATTTATTTCTTATTTCAAACCTACAAGTTTGGACACGGTTTGGGCACATGCTTGTGTCTGTGGCTCGTGTCCCTCACACGGCCTAGACACGCTCGTGTCTATAACCCGTGGAGTAGTCTGATTTAAATACTATAAACATCGGGGGTTCACACGGATAAGGCACACTCCCATGTGCTCAGCCTGTGTACAATTCTGACTTACTTACTTAGGATGCAGGGGACACACGGTCTACTAACATGCCCATGAGGGATGACCGTGTGTCACACACGGCCTAGGCACACCCCCGTGTGCCCATCCGTATGGACAATTGTAGGATATTTTCCAAGCCTTTTTGGCACCCTGAAACACGACCAACTTATACTAGCTTCGAACTCACAAATCAAGGTATAACATTCATCATTGAGGCACTCACATGCCACCATGTATATCATGAATTTCATCCTCATTGCATAAAATATAACTTAGACAATATTAGCCAATTTCAAAGGCCACTACAATTTGAATCAAGTGATAACAATAGCCAACACATTTGGCTACTCAAAATAACTCATACCAAAGTAAGTAAACTTCCTATACATGCCATCCAACAAAAAGACTAACTTTACTATACCAAAACGAATTCCTTGATAGTGTGACTTTGAGCTTTGACTTCGAGCGATCCTCGAGCTAATTCAACTAATCTACATGGAAGCAGAAATAAAGGAGTAAGAATAAAAATGCTTAATAAGTTTGTAACATCTCGATTTTGGGCCTAGTCGAAACAGTGTTTTCGAGGCCACAAATCTGACAAGGAAAATATTATTTTTATTATATTTTTATGATCTAGGATTTCACGAAAATATTTTTTTGAAAATTTCGTTCGAAAATTCAGACATTTGGGCACTCAATTTAGTCAAAAGGACTAAATTGTAAATAGTGCAAAACTTGAGTTCCACATGTTACAAGTGTCCAATTGTTATGAAGTTTTAAATTGAAGGTCCTTAAATAGTAATTAGACCATTGGTTAAATTGTTGGACAAAAATGGGCATGAATAAGACAAATTTGAAATAAAAGTCTTTAAGGGCATTTTGGTCATTTAGTAATTTAAATGAATTAAAAAGGGAAAATGAAGCAAAAATTTGCTCATCTTCTTCCTCAAGGCCAAATATAGCATGGAGAAACCATGGCTAGGGTTTTTTAAGCTTCCAAGCTCGATTGTAAGTCCGTTCTAGCCCCATTTTTAATGATTTTTACGTTTTTTGAAATCATGGTAACATGATATCTCTATTCCTACCATTTATTTGAACTAGGGTATGATTTCAAAAATTGAATCATGTTGAATAATTGTGCATTTTGATGAATTATGGTAGATTACGCATGTTTATGGTTAGAGAAAAGGTTTTTGCCGAGTGATTTTCGACGAAAACGTTTGAAAGGACTAAATCATAAGAGTTATAAAATTTGTCATATGTGTGAGTTTTAATGAGAATTGTGGGCTGTCATATTTATGAAATGGTTTAGTTAGGCCTAAAATGCAAAGAAATTGAATAAAAATTTCTTTCCAAGCTTTGGCGCAAAAGTGTAAATATGCAAAAGTTTAGGGGCAAAAATGTAAATTTTGTAAAAATGTAAATTTTGTAAAAATATGTTCTAGGTCCGAAATAATTAGTTCATTGATGAAATAAGTGAAATATGATGTTTTAGCTCCCAGAAAACGAGATTTGGACCTAAAACGGGAGAAAAAGAAAAAATCGGGAATGTTGGTCAAAATGGCCGTATTGGTATCGAGGTAAGTTCATGTGTTTAATAAGCATTTAATTAAACATTTTTTAATGCTAAATTGATATATTAGTTATAAATGTTTTAGTTTTGATTTTTGAATATAATGATAATAATTGAGAAATGTTTGATAATGATTCGACATTAAAAGTGAGAATTCGAATAAGTTTACATATAAGACCATAGCGGTAATGTGGCTTATTATAAGATCAAGAAAGTATCGAATAGCATAATTTGAGGAAAGTAAGATAAATTGAGGATATGATGAGATTAAGAATGTAAGTATGTAAGTTGAGTAGCATTTTATTATTATGAAATTGTTCCTATTATTATTATTGATTTTTGTGACTGACCTTGAGAATTTTGAGCAGGTATGTGTTTGCTATGAATTGCCAAGACATTAATATTTCAAAGCCCATGTTTATAACATGGAAATTAAGGAAGAATTGACGGAAAAAGACCATGGTTGACCCATGGCAACATAAGATAAGGATACCAAGTAAGACCATGCCAAGGCATGGCATTGGTGAATTTTACAAGGCAAGGAAATCATGTAAGACCATGTCAAGACATGGCATTGATAAGTTACTATAAGGCAAAGATCCCATGTAATACCATGCCAAGGCATGGCATTGGTAAGTGTTACAAGGCAAGGAAATCATGTAAGACCATGTCAAGACATGGCATTGATAAGTTACTATAAGGCAAAGATCCCTTGCAAGACCATGCCAAGGCATGGCATTGGTAAGTTTTACAAGGCAAGGAAATCATGTAAGACCATGTCAAGACATGGCATTGATAAGTTTCTAGAGGGCAAAGATCCCATGTAAGACGATTCTAAGGCATGACATTGGTGAGTATATAACGCAAGGATCCCATGTATGACCATGCCAAGGCATGGCATTGGTGAGTACATAAGGCAAGGATACCACGTAAGACCATGTCAAGACATGGCAATGGTAAATTTCAAAAGGAAAGGTACTTGAATAATCCAAAGAGTAAGTCAAAGAGATGACAAGGTAAGATCACGAGGAAAAAGCACAGGTATGTACATAAGACTTATTGATATTGAAGTTATAAGTTGATGATATTAAAAGTATTTTAATGAGTACATTCAAGTATTAAGTAAGTGATAAGTTTTCAATTATACTTATGACGCTTTGTGACATGATTAGTAGTATGCCTATATATTATGAGAGAGTATTAATATGTTAAGTGAGATGTTGCAGGTACATAAGCAAGCTATTAAGTAAGGTATTTTTTTATTATTTCGCATCTTTGGTAAGGTTACCAATGAGTAAGATGGGAAAGTAAGAACTTAACATTATTTATTTTCATAAAAAAGAAATAGAGTAAGAAAAGGAAGTCTGTATTTTACGATATTTAAACTCTTACGAGACTGGTTCAGAGTGACTTTGTGATCCCCTGTTCCGATTTTAGAATTTCACTAAAAATTGTACAAAAATAATTATGATGTATAATTATATGTCTAGATTCCTTAGTGTGTAATGCCCTGAAATTGGGCCTGTAAGAATAAGCCGTGTGGGCCCAATGGGCTTGTGAGCCCACGCAGGTCGTTGTCTTTGGACTTACGGGAATTAGTGGACCGACTGTGTCGTACACGTGGCTATGGGCAAATCTAGCTTAGTGGGGCATGCAAGCATATGGGCCCTACTTGGGTTGCATAATGGGCCCCGGGCCCATATTCACTGAATGATGTGTTGTTGTGATGGCTAAGAGGTTTGGAAGTGTTGGAGAAGTCTTGGGTTCAAACCTGGGCCTTAGCAAAAATTTATGTTTTTCTCTTATGGGACGTTAGTGGGTAGGCTTTAAGAATATTTTTGGTGAAAGCATGACACAAAAAGGAGTGTGGTGTAATGGCAAAGTAGCGCCAGTTCGGGGACAAGGAAGCAAGGGGTCCAAGGTTCAAGTCTTGGCTCTTGCAATTTATTTTGGTTTTTCTTTTAAATAAATCAGAAAGCGAGTAGGCGGGCTTTAAAGTTAAATATGGTGGACTTATGACACAAAAGAGCTTGTGTCCTAGTGGTGGTGGCATGGCATGGCTATTGGGAGGACTATGGTTCGAATCCCTTTACACGCAAAGGTTGGTTATTTTGCTAATAAGTTTATTTTGGAGGATTGACGGAGGGATCCCACATCGGGAAGCTAGCATGGGAATAGGTGAGGAGTCGGCTTTAAATAGAGCAAACTATGAGGAGAGTAAGCATACCTTGGTTGGCGTTTGGGCATAGGAGTGTTCGAAGCGCGGATTAACTCCAGATTCCTATCAGGTGTGTATTTCTCACTACTCTAGTTGTAGGACAGCTACTTCGGGCCGCGATGGGCCGAAAGGGGCCATGTGGGCCCAATGGGCCTATGGGCCCAATTGGATAAGTTGTTTGATTGTGTAATAAATATTGGACTAGACTAGGTGAATCGCATATCTGTGGCTAGATTTGGGCTAAAAGGGCCACACGAGCGTATGGGCCTATTTGGGCCGAGAATGGGCCTTAGGCCCATTCGCATTGTTATCTCTATTTATAATGCTTTAGTTTACCAAATTATTGAAATACCCTCGACTTGTAAAATTACCAAAGTACCTCCGATTTACAGAAATATCGTTTTACCCTCGATTTACAAAATTACTGAAGTACCCTTGATTTACAAAATTACTAAAATACCCTTGGTTTAAAAATTACTAAAATACCCTTGATTTACAAAATTACTAAAATACCCTTGGTTTACAAAATTACTGAAATATCATGGTTTAAAAAATTACTGAAATACCTTTGGTTTACAAAATTACTAAAATACCCTTATAAGGTAAAACTACTGTAATACCCTCGGTTTGTAAAAGTACTGTTTTACCCCTAATTTGTAAAATTACTGTTTTACGCCTAATATGTAAAATTACTATTTTACCCCTGATTTGTAAAATAGCCGTTTTACCCTTGATTTATGAAATTACTGAAATACCCCTGTAGGGTAGAATTACAGAGATACCCCTGTAGGGTAGAATTACCGAAATACCTCTGTAGGATAGAATTATTGAAATACCCCTGTAGGGTAGAATTATCGAAATACCCTTGTACGGTTGAATTACCGAAATACCCCTGTAGGGTAGAATTACCGAAATACCCCTGTAGGGTAGAATTACCGAAATACCCCTATAGGGTAAAATGATTGTTTTGCCCCTAGGGTGTAAAATGTCTATTTTGCCCTTACGGGCAAGTGACTGACTTGGTTGGTGTATTTGATTGAATTGATTGTGTTCATATGATAGTATTTTTACTGACGTGACTATGGTTGTGTGACTGGTAGGTTTTAATATATGTTTAAATGACTAATAATGAGCATGGCCATTCTGCATTCACATTTGATGATTGAGCATAGCATACATGACATGTTGCATGGGTTGGGATTTTTTACGGAGGAAGATCTGATCTGTTAGGATCGCATGGTTGCTTGATGACTGTGGATCCACAGGAGGCTTAAGAGCCGTATATTCGTACTGATTTGATAAGGTCACACGAGTCGCCTGAGACGACTGTGGATCGATCGATGGCTGAGTGCTGATCATGTTACCGGAGGCTGTGTGCTGTTATTGTAGGCTTCGTATTGATATTGTGGGCTTCGTGCCGTTATTATGGGCTTTGTACCATTACCGAAGGCTGTGTACCGTTATTGTGGGCTTCGTATCGATATTGTGGGCTTCGTGCCGTTATTATGGGCTTTGTGCCATTACCGAAGGCTTTGTGCCAATATCATAAGCTTTGTGCTGATTATAGACCCGTTATCGATGGCTTATGCCACGTATCCTATTAAGTGTCTTTGGCACGTTATCTGATTCTTGTGGCTCTGCCACGATATATGTATTAGCAGCTTTGCTGCGTCTATGGAGTGTAGTGGCTGGGTGGGTCGAGTTGTTTCCCCACATGGTGTGTATATGGTTGGTACGGGTGGAGTGTAGCGGTTGGATTTAGGCTGGGCTTGGGCGTTACATTCATATTCTGATTTTGATTCTAGTTCTGACAATGTTTCTGATTCTGTAATAGGCTAAGGTCCATCTGGTACTGTCTATTATAGTTGGCTAAGGCCCAATTGATATTGAAACTGTAGTTGGGCTGGGGCCCAGACTTTTAATTCTTTTATATGACCAACTGTTCCTTTTATATAGTAGGGGATTACACACTAAGTTCTCATAAAACTCACCCTATTTAATAACTGTGCAGGTAATCCCTAGCTTTAGGAGGATCGGTGCTACGAGGGATTCGAGGAAGGCCACACATTGCTTATGCTCTGTCTTGATTTACTTTTAAGTACTTTATTCTGGTTTGGTTTGTAATAAGGCTTTTTTTTAACTTTCTGGTTTTTACATTTGGATTTTATTTGTTGTTTTATAGTTGCTAGAAGTCAAACACGATTTTTCTAAAACAACAACTACTTTTCAAAATATCATATTTTCGTAACTGGTTTAAATTAGGCTTCCATAACAGTTAAGGTTTTAAAAGTAATAACATTTTAGAAGTGAACATCTTTTAATAAACCACGTTTTAAAAATATGCATACATAATTTGAGATTTTACACAAGTTTTACATGGCAATAAGCTTTAATAAGAAGGGTTTTCCATGGAAACAAGGTTTTCAAAAAACACTTCAATGTGACACGCCAGATTTGGGCCTAACTTCTAGGCTGGGTTTGGGGTGTTACATTTAGTGGTATCAGAGCCTGGGTAAAAAAACTCAGCTGTGGATTGGGCTTTTAAAACTAAATTTCTGAAAGAACTGTTTCAAAAGATTTGAAGTATTTGAAATGTTGTACTGACTGTTTTCCTGAAACTATGGTTCATTGAGTCTCTAGAGCCGAATCTGTAAGTTTTCTAAAAACTTTTGTCTGTTTGGAATTAAAATACTGTGGATTCTTTAGATATTAGACTGTATTGAGATTTGATTTTTATTCTGCGTGTTTGGAATTGTGTGGATGTGATGTTTTGAACATAGAAATTGTATACATGTGATATATATCCACTTCGCTAAATAGATATTTTTGGATCTGTGTTAGTATTATTAGGATTACACTGCGTAGTGGGAGCATAGCGGTGTAGTTTAGGCTATGTGACCATTTGATAGTTGGAAAGTTCGGGGATGAAATTTCTTTAAGGAGGGGTGAATTGTAATGCCCTGAAATTAGACCTGTAAGAATGGGCCGTGTGGGCCCAATGGGCTTGTGGGCCCACACAGGTCATTATCTTCGGACTTACGGGAATTAGTGGACTGACTGTGTCATATACGTGGCTATGGGCAAATCTGGCTTAGTAGGGCATGCAAGCATGTGGGCCCCACTTGGTTACGTAATGGGCCTTGGGCCCATATTCACTGAATGATGTGTTGCTGTGATGGCTAAGAGGTTTGGAAGTGTTGGAGAAGTCCTGGGTTCAAACTTGGGCCTTAGCAAAAAATTATGTTTTGCTCTTATGGGAGCCTTGACGTTAGTGGGTAGGCTTTAAGAATATTTTTGGTGAAAGCATGACACAAAAAGGAGTGTGGTGTAGTGGCAAAGTAGCGCCACTTAGGGGACAAGGAAGTAAGGGGTCCAAGGTTCAAGTCTTGGCTCTTGCAATTTATTTTGGTTTTTCTTTTAAATAAATCTGGAAGCGAGTAGGTAGGCTTTAAAGTTAAATGTGGTGGACTTATGACACAAAGGAGCTTGTGTCCCAGTGGTAGTTGCATGGCATGGCTATCGGGAGGACTATGGTTCGAATCCTTTTGCATGCAAAGGTTGGTTATTTTGCTAATAAGTTTATTTTGGAAGATTGACGGAGGGATCCCACATCGGGAAGCTAGCATGGGAATAGGTGAGGAGCCGAGTTTAAATAGAGCAAACCATGAGGAGAGTAAGCATACCTTGGTTAGCGTTTGGGCATAGGAGTGTTCGAAGCGCGAATTAACTCCAGATTCCTATCAGGTGTGTATTTCTCACTACTCTAGCCGTAGGACGGCTACTTCGGGCCGCGATGGGCCGAAAGGGGCCATGTGGGCCCAATGGGCCTACGAGCCCAATTGGATAAGTTGTTTGATTGTGTAGTAAATATTGTACTAGACTAGGTGAATCGCATATTTGTGGCTAGATTTGGGCTAAAAGGGCCACACGAGCGTGTGGGCCCAGTTGGGCCGAGAATGGGCCCTAGGTTTATTCGCATTGTTATCTCTATTTAAAATACTTTAGTTTACCAAATTATTGAAATACCCTCGACTAGTAAAATTACCAAAGTACCCCCAATTTACAGAATTATCATTTTACCCTCGATTTACAAAATTACTGAAATACCCCTGTAGGGTAGAATTACCGAAATACCCCTGTAGGGTAGAATTACCGAAATACCCCTGTAGGATAGAATTATTAAAATACCGCTGTAGGGTAGAATTATCAAAATACCCCTGTATGTTTGACTTACCGAAATACCTCTGTAGGTTAGAATTACCGAAATATCCCTGTAGGGTAGAATTACCGAAATACCCCTGTAGGGTAGAATTATCGAAATACCCTGTAGGGTAAAATGACCGTTTTGCCCCTAGGGTGTAAAATGACTGTTTTGCCGTTGCGGGCAAGTGACTGACTTGGTTGGTGTATTTGATTGAATTGATTGTGTTTATATGATAGTATTTTGACTGACGTGACTATGGTTGTGTGACTAGTAGGTTTTAATATATGTTTAAATGACTGATAATGAGCATTGCCATTCTGCATACACATTTGATGATTGAGCATAGCATACATGACATGTTGCATGGGTTGGGATTTTGTACAGAGGAAGATCTGATCTGTTAGAATCACATGGTTGCTTGACGACTGTGGATCCACCGGAGGCTTAAGAGCCGTATATTCGTACTGATTTGACAATGTCGTACGGGTCACCCCAGACGACTATGGACTGATCGATGGCTGAGTGCTGATCATGTTACCGAAGGCTGTGTGCCGTTATTATGGGCTTCGTATCGATATTATGGGCTTCGTGCCGTTATTATGGGCTTTGTGCATTACCGAAGGCTGTGTGTCGTTATTGTGGGCTTCGTATCGATATTATGGGCTTCGTGACGTTATTATGGGCTTTGTGCCATTACCAAAGGCTTTGCGCCAATATTATAGGTTTTGTGCTGATTAGAGACCCGTTATCGATGGCTTGTGCCACGTATTCTGTTAAGTGTCTTTGGCACGTTATCTGATTCTGGTGGCTCTGCCACGATATCTGTTTTAGTAGCTTTGCTACGTCTGTGGAGTGTAGTGGCTGGGTGGGTCAAGTTGTTTCCCCACATGGTGTGTATATGGTTGGTACGGGTGGAGTGTAGTGGTTGGATTTAGGCTGGGCTTGGGCATTGCATTCACATTCTGATTTTGATTCTAGTTCTAACAATGTTTCTGATTCTGTAATGGGCTAAGTTCCATCTGGTACTGTCTATTATAGTTGGCTAAGGCCCAATTGATATTGAAACTGTAGTTGGGCTGGGGCCTAGACTTTTAATTCTTTTATATGACTAACTGTTCCTTTTATATAGTAGGGGATTACACACTAAGTTCTCATAAAACTCACCCTATTTAATAACTGTGCAGGTAATCCCTAGCTTTAGGAGGATCGGTGCTGCGAGGGACTTGAGGAAGGCCACACATTGCTTATGCTTTGTCTTGATTTACTTTTAAGTACTTTATTCCGGTTTGGGTTGTAATAAGGCTTTTTTTTTAACTTTCTGGTTTTTACGTTTGGATTTTATTTGTTGTTTTGTAATTGCTAGAAGTCAAACACGGTTTTTCCAAAACAACAACTACCTTTCAAAATATCACGTTTTCACAACTGGTTTAAATTAGGCTTCTGTAACAGTTAAGGTTTTAAAAGTAATAACATTTTACAAGAGAACGTCTTTTAATAAACCATGTTTTAAAAATATGCATACATAATTCGAGATTTTACACAAGTTTTAAATGGCAACAAGCTTTAATAAGAAGAGTTTTCAATGGAAACAAGGTTTTCGAAAAAACACTTCAATGTGACACGCCAGATTCGGGCCTAACTTCTAGGCCGGGTTTGCGGTGTTACATAGTGAGTCTGTTTTCATTAGAAACAAATGGAAACATTATCTGAGTTCTGTAAAATGGGATAATCGATTTTTAGTGAAGAGAGGTCTGGCCTATTGGACCGCGAAATAGGTGAACCTTTAATGAATAAACTATACTAATTGGCCGAACCAAAAATTTTGGAAAAATTATGGTAAGAAGATATACGAGTCTATTTGTAGAGAAAATTTACGAATTTAAATTTTGAGTTTTGTAACTCGAGTTATAATTAATTTAGTGACTGTTATGTAGGTGGACAGTTTCATTATGAATAGTGAAATAAATTGTTTTGATTTGTGTAAGTAATCAAAAAAATTTTAATGTTCCTGGTTTAATTCCAAAGCATTTCAATTGCATGTTTTAGGGCCTCGAGGGCCCTTTTTAGGGACATATTGGATGAATGTGAGCGAATTAATTTTAAAAGTTAATTTTTATTCCCTGAATTAGTAAGATAAGTCTAGTAACACATCGTGCTTAACTCCTGCGACGGTCTCGGGTAAGGGGTGTTACATTTATTAGTATCAGAGCAAGAGTTTAGTCGGTTCTCAGACTATCTAGCATGAGTAAGAGTCTAGCTATACATGCCATATTGAACTGTGATAGTGTGACGACTCCCGACCCAGATACAAAATGTTTTGTCAGACAAATGTGCACTGCAACTGAGCTAAGTTTGATAGTACAGACAGTATGTTTATGATGAGTTGAGGCTCATAAAAGGTAAGAATAATAGTTTATGATGTTTATGTGAAAATAAATAAATTTTGAATAAGAACTGTTTGGGAAATATGAAAGATGGCTTAAGATGAAAGGAAAGTTTATATTGAGATAAGTGTTCATGTTAAATTGGCATTTGTATGATGTTATATGTATAACTAGAGAAATTAAGTTAATGTTATGAGTAGTGTTATTTGAGATTCATGAATGCATGTATAAGTGCACTAGTTTGCATAAGATGATTATGTATTATGTTTGAGAAATTAAGTCTCTATATTATGATCCTGTATGCTAAGTTGCTTGAAGCAAATTGTATAATTTTGATAATATTATATATTGATAAGTGTTAAGTTATATGAATGTGTATATACGAGGTAAATCAAAGATGTTACAACGACACCCCCTTTTCAACAAGGTATTTCAGAGAGAGATTACATGAAATTTAGACTGAATAGGCTTACAAGTGAAAAACTAATGAGTTCAGTGGCAGATTAATTGACAACATAATTAGAGTCGAGAATGATTTAGCAAATGAATACAGTTACAGAAAAGATGCCAAGTTACTATGAAGATCATCCAGATTCTGAAACGTTACAGTTAAAAAAAAGTTAAGTTCAGCTAATGCACTTATTCAGGTATGATGTGTAAGGTATATGATTGATGGATTTTCTTCCGAATAATTTTTGATTTTGAATGAGATAATGTGGATTCAGTAATGATAGAATTAGACAGAGCAATAATGATTGAGCTGCATTAATAACTGAATGTAGAGTTTTTGGTTGTGAAAATTTCAAAAATTTCTTTCGACTATTATATGTGTACATATATTTTTAGAGGTATATATATTTATATCTGCAAGATTTCAGATGAAATTCCTACTGTATGAGGATGTCAATTAAATATATAGACAGATGAAGGCATTGTAGTTTGCTTGAGTTGTGATTGATATTGCTCTATCTATTCTGGTTTTTTGCTCCAGTTTGCAGATGGAAAGTTGACGGTAAGGTTCATATGATGTTAGTGTCCCATTCTACTAGCTATTGTTTGGTAAATATAAAGGAAAATTATATGGTTTCTATTATAGTTGATTTTAGTGCTTGTGAGTATTATCTTTCCTTTTTAGAAATTTTCTAAGATACTATCGAGACTTAACTGTTCTACATGAGAAGTGATTTTTAGAAATTCTGTATAGCTCCGTGTTCTGAGATTTTCTTATCCCGGGTTTCTTAATAGATTACTGTTTGAAGTATTAGCCATAAGATAATAGCAAGAAATGTTCTATTGATGAATATGAGTTCGAACCTGATAATGAAAGTATAGAGCTGGGATGTCATTTACTAAAGTAATTGAGAAGTTAATCTTATTATGGCACCGCAATTTTTAAGCTGAATGAATTTGAAGAGATAGTGACTTTGGCAAAATGTGAGTGATAACAAGTTCAGCTTAGATCGAGGTAATGATTTTTCTTTTTAAATGATCTTGATACATGTATCAGTAAGTTAAAGACCGAATGTTTTGTTCTTTCGAGTTATGTAGTGATAATGATCTGTGATTAGCTTTTTGAAGAGATCATGATAGAATGTATGTTTGAGCTATAATGACAGCATAAAGAAGAGAAGTTCTTGAAAAGTTATTGTTTATTAGTCAAAACCGATTCAGTTGAGCAGTCTGATTGAGTTATATGTATGTTGGAATTATTCTGTAACACCCCTTACCTAAGACTATCACCGGAGTCGAGCACGAGGTGTTACCAGACTTACCTTCCTAGTTCGGGGCATAAAAATTTGCTTTTAAAATTAATTCATTCACATTCATCCAATATATCCATAAAATGGGCTCTCGAGGCCCTAAACATGCAATTGGAACGGTTCGGGACCAAATCGGGGACATTTAAAAATTTTCCAATTTCTTACACAAATTAAAACAATTCATTTGCACTATTCATAATAAAACTGTCCACCTGCGTAATGCTCACTAAATTAATTATAAATCAAGTTACAAAACTCAAAATTTAAATCCGTAAATTTTATCTAAAACTAGACTCATATATCTTATTACCATAATTTTTCTAGAATTTTTGGTGTGGCCAATTAGTACAGTTTATTAGTTAAAATTTCCCCTGTTTCACAGTCCCAATGTTCTAACCTCTCCTTACTTAAAAATCAATTATCTCTTGGTAAAGTTTTTATTTAGTGTTTCCACTAGTTTCTAATGAAAATAGACTCACTAAGGAATCTATACATATAAATTGTGACTCATAATTCTTTTTATAAAATTTTTAGTGAATTTCTAAAATCAAAATAGGAGATGACGAAATACAAACATCCTTTACTTGGCCTGTTTCATTCCTATGAAAATAGACTCAATAAGCTTTAATTCTATGTATCATTCACCATTTAATTCCATTTCTAAAATTTTTAGTGATTTTTCAAATTCACGTTACTCCTGCTATTACAAAACTGTTTCATGGCCAACTTTTCCTCTTTCATCATTTATTTGCATAAACTATCATTTAGACATACATAACATCAAAACATGTTCTTATTTAGCCATTTCATAGCTAATCATCATCAAGCATTCACATACCATACTTGAATCATATCATAAAGACATACACACCAATTGCTAAGTCCCTACACATGTCATAACTCAAAACATTTCAAACTACAAAATACCAAGATAGCCTTTGATAGTGTGAGATGAACTCCGACGTCCTTTTGATCCCCGAATTGGCTTGGCTACACTATAAAAGAGAGAAAAGAAAAGAAGTAAGCTACAATGCTTAGTAAGTTTACAAATAAATAAATGACAACATTCACCAAATATAAATATACTCATTACACCATCAACTAACAAAATCTTTATTTCACTTATCCACTTACTCTTTAACTTTCCTATTTATCATTCCTTTACCTGAACTTTCTTGTATATTAGCCTGATGAACCGATTGGAATACTAATGGTACTTGGGCTTTCCTGCCTGATAATAGTCTGCCAATGCCATGCTCTAGACATGGTCTTACATGGGATGTTCCCTATCCTGCCAAAGCCATATATCTTATATGGACTTACATGGGATGTTCCTTGTCCTGCCAAAGCCATATATCTGATATGGATTTACATGGGATGTTCCTCAACTGTCTCAACCTGCCAAGGCCATATGTCTGATATGGACTTACATGGGATGTTTCTCAACTGTCTTAACCCAAAATACCATACATCCCTAAGGTTCAAACGGGGCTTTTTGAAACTTTTTCTTTGTTATCTCATCTTTGATTCAACTTCGAATATTCTCATAAAATATATGTATATATGCCAGAAATTAACAACATTAATATAAAGTTTTGAAATAATGCATTTATTTACCGTAAACTTACCTTGGTGCAAAATGCGATCAACTTGATACCTTAATCTTCTATTGTTTTCTTTCCTCAGTCTATCCCTAAATTTTGTTCTTCTTGATCTATAATTAGAAATTTTCGCTTATTTAATACCCACATTTATCAAAACAGTCCTTAACTCTAACTTTGGCAAAATTATGATTTTGCCCCTAAACTTTTGCATATTTACACTTTTGCCCAAAGCTCAGAAATTAAAATTTTTCCCTAATTCTTATGTTTTAGGACATGCTGATCATTTTCCCTTAATGGCAACATCAAATTCTCACTCTAACATGTACTTATGAACATTAGGTATTTTTACCGATTATGTCGTTTTACTCGTTTTCACTTAAAACCGAGTAGCACAAGTTGTTCAACATAATTTAAAACCTCATATTCTATCATAAAACATTAAAATAAACACATTTCACCTTTGAGTATTTTTCCAAATAAGAACCCTAGGTTAAATTATTCTTAGAATAAGCTAAATCAAGTTACCGGGACTCCCAAAACGTAAAGAACATTAAAAACGAGGCTTGGAATCACTTACTATGGAGTTTGGAAGCTTGACAAAACCATAGTTATGGAGAACCCTTTGAAATTTTGGCCTAATGAAGAAGATGGACACATTTTGCCATCTTTTTCCCTTTTCAATTCATTTTAATTACTAAATGACTAAAATGCCCTTCATTAAAAACTTTGGTTATTTCTATCTATGTATGTCCATTTTTGTCCATAAAAACCTAATGGTATAATTGCCATTTAAGGACCTCTACTTCAATTATTCTCTTCAATTAAATCCTTTAACATTTAGAACTCATATTTATCAACTTTTGTAATTAAGCCCTAATAGACAAATTAGGCATGCAATTCATAAAATTTTCTATCAATACTTAAACACAAGCATCTAATCACTCGGTAAATCATAAAAATTTATCAGAATTAAACTTTTCCATCTTAGATTCGTGGTTTTGAAACCACTATTCTATTTAGGCCGTATTTTAGGATGTTACATATTCACAATTCCATAATTAAATGTTGGTTGTTTATGTATAAATGGATAAACGACTTGAGTGAAGGGTACCTATTTTAGAAATTATGATACAAAGTTATATATATATACATCGAAAGGGTTCCATTTGAGGTATGATTTTGCCAATTCAAGCTGTCCGATTGCTAAAGTTCTCATTATATGAAGTTCAATTTGGCTTAAATCCATACTAGTAAAGTTATAAACAGCTGAAGAAATTGATGACCGAAGTATTTGTTATGATTCAGTCTAAATTGAGTAAAGAGATAAAGAGATTATACAACGGTTATGAAGCTTGACACAGTGATAATTATTTGTCTACTCGAGGAGTATAGAGATGGAGGATACTCAGAAATAGTTACACTAGTAAGTGTAAGATATGCTATATACTAGATTTTGAACCTTATGTCTGAACTTTCAAAGAGTTAAAGTTGATTTTTTTTAGTATCTTAGAAGCTATTACAGTCAGTATTGATATCTATGTGGAAATGTAATGGTAATTCAAAGAATTGTACAACAGAATTAATATTATCATCAAAAGGGTAAAGGTTATATGAGCTATGGTTGATTACTCGAGGAAGTTTATGTATATTTTTTTCAGCATGACCAATTTTTTCTATTGATGGGTTATCTGAGTTATTTATCTTGAGGTTGTCAGTTTATACAGAGCCCAAATTTTCATTGGTTATGGTTGAAATTCGAGATTTGTATTATAACTTCAGAAGAAAGTTACAGTAAGCCTTGATTATGAGATTTCTGAATGTTATTGTGTGTCACTCTAATACTAATAGTTAAATTGAGGAAGTGATTCGAATTCTTAGAAAGGTAAGTTTTGTATTGTGTTTTAAATATTAAGAGCAATTTAGAAAGAGAAACTCACAAGGTTAATTTGAGTTAAAATATTAGAGAAAGGTGAAAATTGATTTTTGAGATCATAGACAGATTATCAGAAATTGTGTATAAAATCGAAAGGTAAGAATATTGAAGTTCAGATGGGTGTCAATTGTTTTTGAAATTATTTTATTAACAGAAAATTTTTCATTTTGGTAAGTAGAGAAAAGTGAGTTACATTTCATCTAAGAGTATGAGATTCTAGAAAGAATACGGTCAGTTACTTATCAGTAGGTATTTCAGTCAGAATCCGAGAAGATCAGTAATGTGATTCCTATGTCTATGATAAGAGAGTATAATTCACAATCTTAGCTTGAGCAGTAAGATGTTAAGGATACCGAGACTATACGAGAAATTGAAAGTGCCTTGTGAGATCAGTCCTTAATCCGTTATCTCATAAGATTTTCAGGGACCAAAAATCCTTAAGGGGGAGAAATGTAACATCCCGATTTTGGGCCTAGTCAGAACAGTGTTTTCGAGGCCACAAATCTGACAAGGACAATATTACTTTTATTATATTTTTATGATCTACGATTTCATGAAAATATTTTGTGAAAATTTCGTTTGAAAATTTTGACGTTTGGGCACTCAATTTAGTCAAAAGGACTAAATAATGCAAAAGTTGAGTTCCATATGTTACAAGTGTCCAATTGCTATGAAGTTTTAAATTGAAGGTCCTTAAATAGTAATTAGACCATTGGTTAAATTTTTGGACAAAAATGGGCATGAATAAGACAAATTTGAAAGAAAAGTCTTTAAGGGTATTTTGGTTATTTAGTAATTTAAAAGAATTAAAAAGGGAAAATGAAGCAAAAATTTGCTCATCTTCTTCCTCAAGGCCAAATATAGCATAGAGAAACCATGGCTAGGGTTTTTCAAGCTTCCAAGCTTGATTGTAAGTCTGTTCTAGCCCTGTTTTTCATGATTTTTACGTTTTTGAAATCCTGGTAACATGATTTCTCTATTTCTACCATTTATTTGAACTAGGGTTTGATTTCAAAAATTTACCCATGTTGAATAATTGTGCATTTTGATGAATTATGGTAGATTATGCATGTTTATGGTTAGAGAAACGGTTTTAGCCGAGTGATTTTCGACAAAAACGTCTGAAAGGACTAAATCATAGGAGTTATAAAATTGGTCATAAGTGTGAGTTTTAATGAGAATTTTGGGCTGTCATATTTATGAAATGGTTCATTTAGGCCTAAAATGCAAAGAAATTGAATAAAAATTTATTTCCGAGCTTTAGGGCAAAAGTGTAAATATGCAAAAATTTAGGGGCAAAAAAATAAATTTTGTAAAAATATGTTCTAGGTCTAAAATAATTACATTGATGAAATAAGTGAAATATGATGTTTTAGATCCTGGAAAATGAGATTTGGACCTAGAACGGGAGAAAAAGCGAAAATCAGGAAAGTTGGTCAAAATGTCTGTATTGGTATCGAGGTAAGTTCATGTGTTTAATAAGCATTTAATTAAGCATTTTTGAATGCTAAATTGAATTATTAGTTATAAATGTTTTAGCATTAATTTTTGAATATAATGATAATAATTAAGAAATGTTCGATAATGTCCGAAATTAAAAGTGAGAATTCGAATAAGTTTACATGTAACACCATAGTGGTAATGTGGCTTTGTATAAGATCAAGAAAGTATCGAATAGCATAATTTGAGGAAAGTAAGATTGAGGATATGATGAGATTAAGAATGTAAGTATGTAAGTTGAGTAGCATTTTATTATTATGAAATTGTTGCTATTATTATTATTGAGTTATGTGACTAACCTTGAGAACTTTGAGCAGGTATGTTTTAGCTATGAATTGTCAAGACATTAATATTTCAAAGTCCATGTCTATAACATGACAATTAAGGAAGAATTGACGAAAAAAGACCATGGTTGACCTATGGCAACATAAGATAAGGATACCAAGTAAGACCATGCCAAGGCATGGCATTGGTAAATTTTACAAGGCAAGGAAATCATGTAAGACCATGTCAAGACATGGCATTGATAAGTTACTATAAGGCAAAGATCCTATGTAAGACAATGTCAAGCCATGGCATTGGTAAATTTTACAAGGCAAGGAAATCATGTAAGACCATGTCAAGACATGGCATTGATAAGTTACTATAAGGCAAAGATCCCTTGTAAGACTATGCCAAGGCATGGCATTGGTAAGTTTTACAAGGCAAGGAAATCATGTAAGACCATGTCAAGACATGGCATTGATAAGTTACTATAGGGCAAAGATCCCATGTAAGACCATGCCAAGGCACGGCATTGGTGAGTATATAAGGCAAGGATCCCATGTAAGACCATGCCAAGGCATGGCATTGGTGAGTACATAAGGCAAGGATACCACGTATGACCATGTCAAGACATGGCAATGGTAAATTTCAAAAGGAAAGGTCCTTGAGTAATCCAAAGAGTAAGTCAAAGAGATGACAAGGTAAGACCGCGAGGAAAGGGCACAGGTATGTATATAAGGCTTATTGATATTGAGGTTATAAATTGAAGATATTAAAAGTATTTTAATAGTATATTCAAGTATTAAGTAAGTGATAATTTTCAATTATACTTATGACGCTTTGTGATATGATTAGCAATATGCCTATATATTATGAAAGAGTATTAATGTGTTAAGTGAGATGTTGCAGGTACATAAGGAAGCTATTAAGAAAGGTTTTTTTTATTATTCCGAGTCTTTGGTAAGGTTACCAATGAGTAAGATGGGAAAGTAAGAACTTAACATTATTAATGCAAATTATGAAAGCTTAATAATAAGTTAAATTCATTACTAATGCCTATTATTTTACATGTGAAATTACTAAGCTTTATAAGCTTACCTCTTTCCTTTCCTCTGTTCCAGAGTTTTATCAAACAAGCTCGGGTTGGAGGTCACCGGAGATCTCTTCACACTTTCGACTATCAAGTCACCAATTCGGTATTTTCATTGAAACATTTTCAGTTATGGCATGTATAGGGACTTGGCCATTTTGTGTGGATGTCCTTATGATATGGCTAAATAAGAACATGTGTTGATGTTATGTATGCCTAAATGAGGTTTAATGGAAAGAAATTATTAAAGAGTAAAAGTTGGTTATGAAATAGTTTTGGGATAGCAACAATGACGTGAATTTGAAAAATCACTAAAATTGTAGAAATAGAATTGAATGGTGAATGAGAGATATAATTAAATCTTATTGAGTCTATTTTCATAGGAAAGAAACAGAGTAAGCAAAGGAAGCCTGTATTTTGAGATATTTAAACTCTAACGAGACTGGTCTAGAGTGACTTTGTGATCCCCTATTCCGAATTTAGAATTTCTCTAAAAATTGTACAAAAAGAATTATGATGTATAATTTATATTTCTAGATTCCATAGTGAGTCTTATTTCATTAGAAACAAACAGAAACATTATTCGAATTCTGTAAAGTGAGATAATCAATTTTTAGTGAAGAGAGGTTAGACCTATTGGAATGTGAAACAAGGGAAACTTTAATGAATAAATTGTACTAATTGACCAAACCAAAAATTCTGGAAAAATTATGGTAATAAGATATATGAGTCTAATTTTATGGAAAATTTACGGATTTAAATTTTGATTTTTGTAACATGAGTTATAATTAATTTAGTGACTATTATGCAGGTGGACAATTTTATTGTGAATAGTGAAATAAACTATTTTGATTTGTGTAAGTACTCGAAAAAATTTTAATGTTTCCGGGTTAGTCCCGAACCATTTCAATTGCAAATTTTAGGGCCTCGAGGGCACTTTTTAGGGATCTATTGGATGAATATGAGCGAATT
This sequence comes from Gossypium stocksii, assembly GCA_020496765.1. Lineage (NCBI taxonomy): Eukaryota > Viridiplantae > Streptophyta > Magnoliopsida > Malvales > Malvaceae > Gossypium > Gossypium stocksii. The sequence goes on from CM035623.1 coordinate 43,732,673, forward strand.
AATTTTAAAAGTAAATTTTTATGCCACAAATTAGTAAGAAAAGTTTGGTAAAGCCTCGTGCTCGACTCCGGCGACGGTCTCGGGTAAGGGGTGTTATAAAGTTGCATGAAATAAAATAGCAATAAATGTCATGGAAAGTCTTTCAAACATGGTATCATGGGGTTTATATAACTTCTTCCTCTTTCTCGTATCTTACTCATTCTTATAACGTATTCATTCAAGACTTACTTACTCTCGTGACTTACTCTTTCTCATAGCTTACTAATTCAAATGCTTTGCTCATTCTCATGCCTTACATTTTCATAATTTCTCATGATTTACTCAAATGTACCTGTAACACTCATCATGAAACTTTAGTTTCTCTCATTAGCTAATCAACTTGGATACATTCTCTATTAACATGCTTAGAATATCGAAGGATACCGGTAATGTCATTCCCATGGTAAGGTGCCAAAGCCATATCCCAGACATGGTCTTACATGGGACCTTAAATTGATGACGAAGCCATATCTTAGATATGGTCTTACACGGGATCTCATATCCATGTCGATGCCATGTTCCAGACATGGTCTTACACGAGATCGTAAACTGATGCCGATGCCATGTCGATGCCATGTCCTGTAACACCCTGATTTTCAAGATTTTGTGATTTTCGTGTGATTTTGGTATTTGGTTGTGCAATTCTTATTTGGAGTGTGTAAATGGGCCTGTGGAAGGCCCATGAGTTGGTAAAAAACCCGGTAGAATTTTTGAATTTTGTGCTTAAGGAGTTAGGGGTTGTGGATAGGTGGTCTTATTAAAAGATGTGGGTAGTTTGTATCACAAAAAGGGCTTTGGCAAAGTGGCTTGATGGCGCCACTTAGTTGCTAAAAAAGTGGCGTGTAAATGGAAGGGAAGGAGGCCAAGGTTCAATTCTCAAGCAGGTATTAGTGTGGTTTATTTTTGTTTTAAGCATACAGGAGTTTGAATTCAGTTGGACTCTATGGTGAAAGAATTTGAATTGGTCATGAGATAGGATCAAGGAGTGATAAGGGGAGAGATTTTTGGGATTTGATTGAGAGCTAAGTGTTGGCCGAATGTAGGGATCTAGGGGGAGAAATCGGCCACGTGGTTTTGAGGTTAGTGTTTCGGCATTAGGGGCTTTGGTAGTGCCGATTTCCTTTGTTAAAAGTACCATAGGGATATCTCTTTTCTTCCTTTTTCTTCTCTAGCCGAACTCACCACTCCCTTGTTCATTCTATTCTTTTCTTTTCGCCAAACCCAACTACTACTCTCTTTTCTTCACCACCCTTGTCGAATTGTCATAAAAGCTGAAATCCCGGAAGTGGTTGTGTGCCGATTCCCTCTAGGCCAATATCCTTCCTTTTCCTTCATTTGTTATGGCCGATCCCTTCATCCTCTAAACTCCAATCTCTAACGGCAACACCATTGCAAGCCACCACACCAAACCACTTTCTTTCTCATAGTTCTAAAAGCCGAAACACTATAGTTTTAGGGAGATAGCAGAACCTTTAGACCTCTAGGATTCAGAAGTTGCTAAGTGGTTAAGGGCTGAATCTGGTTCGGATCAAAGTAGAAGGGAAGTATGTGGTAAGTACCCGTATCCCTAATCTATTCATTGTTTTAGAAGTTAAGAAAAGCCAAAAACCCCTAAAATTTAGGAAGGCTATCGATTTGAGGTATAGGCCTTGTTGGGCCTTTTCATTCGATTTTTATGGTCCTTGTAGCGAAATAGACGATTTTGGGAGAAGCAGCAAGGCTTGGAGAATCAGTTTGGATAAACTTGGATCGAATCATCGGATCCTGCGAAGGTAAGTGATCTATGGCTGGTAGGGGTTTTTTGCTGATTGTGAATAAGGGGATATTGTGTATAGTTGTTGATGTTAAAGATCTAACGTGGTAGGTAATTGATTGTAGAACAAGCGCGTAGTGGATTTTGGGAAGCGATCGTCACTAAGCAGGTGTGTAACGAACCCTCGTAGTAGCTTAGATTAATATTTACTAAAAAGCTGAAATCCCGAAATTCTGGCATTTCGAGAACTTGTGGTTTTGCGAATGGTTTTAGACGCGATAAATGCGATAAGATCGGTGATTGGATCGATGGAACATGTAAGGGTACGATTTTGCACACGATGGTAAGTTGGGCCTCGATGGGCTAAAATTAGGCCCAATGGGTTTTTGGGCCCATTTGGGTAAAATTGATAGAAAATAGAATTTGGTTAAATTGCATGTCAAGACTGTTAATACCGATATGGAATATAGGCTTAATGGGCCTAGATGACTAAATTGGCAATGTATGGCCCATTAGGGGTTTTGGGTCCAAAAGCTGAAATTGGTTAAAATGGATTAAAATTATCTTTCAAACACTCGGAATTGTTGATGATGAGCATGGAAAACCCTAATAATTGATAAAATTACGAAATTACCCTTATAACATGAAAATGACTATTTTGCCCCTAGGTGCAAACGACCATTATACCCCTAGGGTTATATTATGATTACGATGCATGTGAAATTGTTATTATACATGATATGCATATGATATGCTATGATATGCACATGATATGCCATGATATACTCATTATATGCATGGGTTGGGTTTATTGGTGGAGGAAGTGTAAGTGGCAAGGCCACAGATACCGAAAAGGGGTTTTGCCCTAGTTATTAAAAGAGGCTAGGCCTCCAGTATATGATAAAGCAGCTATGCTGCCAGTGGAGAGTTTGGTCGGGTGGATTGAGTTATTCCCCACATGGTGAGCTTGGTTGGTACGGGTAGAGAGTAGCGGATGGTGGGTTGAATAGTCTCCCTAGATGGGCTTGCATGCATTTATTGATATTACATGTGATATTGGAATGGGCCTGTGGGCCGTACCATTTACAGAAAAAGGCTTCAGCCCAGTGATATGATTTATGAGAAAGCTTCGACCTAGTAACCGTTAAACAAAAAGGCTTCGGCCCAGTATATGTTGAGACTGAACTCGGGCTTAGGCCCAGTATGCTGATATTGTTTTGGGCTCTGGAAGGGCTTGTTGCACACTGAGTTTCCAAACTCACTCCTTTCCTTAACCTTGCAGGTGAGCCTTGATGTGATGACTTGGAGCCTGAGGGGATTCAAAGTGGCCATGGTGATCACTTTTGGACTATTTTCATAAAGTACCTGGTTTTAAAATTTATTTTTTTAAGTGATATTGTTATTTGGTTTTGGGTTGTAATAAGGCCATTTTAATTACTTTCTGGGATTATTTTATTTTATACTTTTTATTTTACTTGAGGGATATGGTTTTAAATTGGGCTAGACTTAGGACGCGTTTTCAAAATGATACTTGCTTTCAAATAACGCAAGGATACAATAAAATGATTTATCAAATATGTTTACTTAAATGAATTCCAACTCAACTTGTTTTCCAAAACAACTCACTTAACTAAAGTGTGGCAATGGTTGTGGGCATGTCTAAGATTGGATCCAATCAAGAGCTTGGTACTTAAGCAGCCCATATGGCTCACCTCCTCTGTTTCGGATACCTACCTGGTGCACAGCTTCCATTCACTTTATTAACTTAGCAAGGACAACCTTTTTAAACACTAAGGAAGATTTTGGAGGAAGCGTGGGTTTTCTTAAATATTTCAATGTGACACGTTGGATCTGGCCATAACGTTTGGGCTAGGTTTAGGGTGTTACATGCCCAAGCCATGTCCCAAACATGGTCTTACAGGGGATCTATGTCTTATCTCGGTGCCAACACCATGTCCTAGACATGGTCTTATACAGGACATCATATAGATGTCAATGCCATGTCCCAGACATGGTCTTACACGGGACCTACAATGCTCATGACATGATTATGGTATTCTTCATATCCTTTAATACTTGCATGAAATTTTCCTTTCACGATTCCATCATCTTTTGGTAAGAATTCATATAATTAAATTTCATGGAGTTTTACATAACTCATAAATTGGCTTAGCAATAAGTCTCATGAAACTTCATGGATTTATAGAAAATAATTACATTTAAACATTCATAAAATATAAGGCTAGATTATTACATACAACTTACCTCGAGTCCAAAACGAGGGCAATTGTTCGATTTAGTCCACTATCTTACTTTTTTCCTGGTTTAGGTCCGGGCTTCGTGTTTCTTGATCTAAGACGATAAATTAAGCTAATTTAATACACACATTGGCTAAATGCCCATAATTTACACTTTGGCAAAATTTATAATTTTACCCTTAACTTTTGCATATTTGTAAAATGGTCCCTAGGCTCGTAAAATGAAATGCACTTACTTTCTAGGTTACCCAAGCCTAGCCAAACCTTTCATGTGCTCATAGCAGTCCACATTTCTCATCAATTTGTATATTTACTACACAGTTTACTAACTTTGCAATTTAGTCCCTATTAGCGACTTTCATGAAAAATCACCTAGAGAAATGCGTTTACTACACTTTAACCTTTCATTTTCTACCACTAGGCATCAATTTACTTGCATGTCATGCATGGGTAAAATTTTGAATGTGAACCTTAGGTTAAATTAGTGGTAGAAATAGCTTGCTCATGTTGCAAGGATTTCAAAAATACAAAGAAAATAAAAAACAGGACTAAATTGCACTTAGTTGAAGTTTGAAAAGTTGAAATAAAACCCTAGCTATGGAGCTTCAAATTTTTAGCACCCTTTGGAGAAGATGGACAAGATTTTTGCTTTCCCTTTCCCTTTTTATTACTTAAGTTTACCAAATGACCAAAATGCCCTTATGGTATTTCTTTGATTTTTTTCCCTTCCATGGGCATTTTTGTCCATCATGACCAAAATTTGTCTATTTGCTAAATAATGACCTCCTCTAATTTTTCTCGTGCTATTTCATACTTAAACCTTCTAGAAACTCATGTTTTGCAATTTTTGCAATCTAGTCCTAAAGGACAAATTAATCACTTTTCATAAAAATTCCTTCATGAAATTTTATCACTATCATGCAATCATGTCCTAAACTTAATAATAATAAAAAAATATACTTTTCTACTCCAGATTTGTGGTCTCGAAACTATTATTCTGACTAGGCCCTAATTCGGGCTGTTATAATCATGCAATCAAAATAATTACAAATTAAAAACTCATGTCACAATCCAAATAAAATTTACTACAATCTTAAAGCAAATATAAAAAATTAAGTTTAAAATACTTTAGATATAAAAATATCCGAGCTGCCCTCCAAGAGCTGCGTCCAAGTCCTAACCTCGAGGATTATCTGAAAAATAAATTAGTAGACAAAATGGTGAGCTAATAAACTCAGTGTGAGTTAGAACTCAAGCAATCGTTATAAAATAGTAAACATAACACTCAAGCCAGTATTTAAGCAGAGAATTAAAATACTATAGATTCATAGTTTTCAATATGCATGAGCATGTCAATGGAATATTTTCAGAAAAGTTTCTACCCAACTCCGCTTCAAAACTAGGAGTTTTGATAAGAGCTCAAGAAAGCATTTAAATTGAAATAGAAAGATTTGAGGAAAAGGGAATATCATTATAGTGTCTCATTCAATAGTTCCAATTATGTTCTAATAATGAACAAAATTGTGAATACAAAATGTTTGTTATATATTTTAATACTAAAGGAGATCATCCGCGACTAGGAATGTGACTAAATGCATCTAGGGTACTGCAAAAAAACTCTATTTATATTCATGAGCTGTTATATACACCTAACAATTATAAAGTAGTTGCCTTCAAGAAAAATGTATATTGGTTGCATGGACTACTTCCTAGTATGAAACTTAAGGAGAAATGAAAAGAGTTAATGATCTCCTGATGCTTCATTGCAAGAATACTGATGACCCTAATGTACGAGTGAAAGATGTTAAAGTAGTCGCTTTCAAGAATAATGTATATTGGTTGCATGGACTACTTCCTAGTATGAAACTTAAGGAGAAATGAAAAGAGTTAATGATCTCTTAATGCTTCATTGCAAGAATACTGATGACCATAACGTACAAGTGAAAGATGTTGGTGTAAACATCCATAATGGACACTCAGACAGTAAATCACATCTCACAAGCTGCCATGTAGTTTGTGAGAGTTATAAAGGGATAGTCCCTTTACTGTAGAATATATATAAAAAAACAAGGAAAGGAACCCCACGTTCTTTGTCAAGTAAAAGTAACAAAGACAAATACTTGATTTTTATTTCTTAAGCACTAAATCATTCCTTCAAGTTTAGGGAAGTTAATGTTGCAGTTCATGAACAATTTTCATCTCTGAATCGAAGTTACGTGACAATCCAGTATGCATGCTACCTCTAATATGATGTGATATTTTCATTAGTAATCAATTTAATCATGGTCCAACAAAATCACTTTCATGATAATGTTATCATGTGGTTTTACAATTGTCTTCGTGCAGTGGTAGAGCTTAATGTTGTGGGACCGATGAATGTAGAATGGCTGCTTGCAAGTGGTAGCAGCAATGAAGCTGAAAAGTAGGGGTAAGCACAGAATAACCAACAGTATGGCGATTTTAGGGCTAGTGACAGTGATGGTATCAATTGAAGGTACTAAGGTGATGGTCTGGTGTACAAGGTTGGTTGTTAGCCTAGGCCTAAAATTTAAGTCCCAATAAGCTTTTCAAGACTTAAATCTTATGGATCGAACTGCGAGATTTTAGATTAGAATAAACACATTCAACCTAATAGAAATCTTAAATTCTAACATACCAATGAAATTCAGATTCAAGAATAAAATAGATTCTAAGTCAAAACTAATAAAACCTTGAGTTTGATTGAATCACAAATAACAAGTTTAAATGAGATCGAGGATTGCGAATATCTTAATTTGATTTATGCTTTGATTCAAGACTCAAACCAAATTATAACTTGGGTGCGAAATTAATTCTAGTCTTTTGTATTCGAACAAAATATGACGTCTACAATGTGAAAATAAATTGTCGGAGTAGTTGAAGAAGCTATAGTGTGATAGCCTTCCCACAATACTTAAGATTATGTTGTAGAAAAATAGTATATACACTCAATCTTTAATTTTATTCAATTTCTATTATTTTTAATAAACTTTAAAACAACAGACTTTTTTTATTAATAATATTGCATATGAGTGATATAATAAATAGATACTCTTTTAATAAAAATGTTTCTACTTCATACATTATATATTATTTGTTAGAATAGATACCACCATCGATCCAAAATCCATTTGGGTTTGGACCAGCGTCGGTTCAAACACACGAGGTTATAGACTGAGCTCGCATGATGGGATCACAAATTGAGCTCTCATGATGGGATTGCAAACTGAGCTCATAGCTCACTCGTTGAGCCTACTCCCCTACGATGTTATACGTGCATGAGATCGTGTAGCACATGTTCAATCTAGAGTAGGGTACGTATATGTATGCATGGAGCCTACTTAACTTGTCATCTCAATGAACAAAACCTATATCATATAAATAGGCAAACGTCACCAGGAAAAGATGACACAGAGAAAAATATCTCAATATTATTGATGGGGAGATATTATCAACTTACAGTAGTGTAAAATATAAGTAAAATATAAGTAGTTTTAGACCATTTTATAATTTTTTATAAGATTAATATTTTCACAATCCAACCATTATATTTCATACTCCATTCATGTAATCATGCATGTCAAGTTTGACATAATTGAAAATTTATAACTATTCATTTTATGTAAAAAAATCCTTTCAATCGTTAAATATATATTAATATAGGCAATATTTTAGACCAATACGATAGAGATATTAGATTAGTTAAAAATTTTATATGCATCACAAACACAAATATCTTGATAAATTCAATAGTTGAGTTGTTAAAATATTAATTATGTAAAAAGTTATTAAACTTTACACTCGTATAAGTGAATCTCTTCCCATTATTAATTACATATAATATAATTTAGGTATTTCAAAAACTAATATGTAAGTATATATCTGTATCTAGAAAATAATAACATCATAGAGGAAATTAAACATTTGAAATTTTTTCTTCCTTCATTTGGTTGCATTAAAATTGAACTGTTTTTTGAGATTAATGAATGATTTTCTAACTTAATTTGGGTTTTATTGTTCAGTAGAAATCACATAATAAATATTCGGTTGGAAGTTAGGGATCCATGATAAAAACATGGGGAGGGTTGTCTTTTATTGTTCTCCCTTTTAGGCCATACCTATACCGTCCACGAATTTTATACTTTCCTTTACCTTCAAAAGTGGTCGACGGCAACATCAAATTTTAAGTCAGGCAAAGGCTTACTTAATATATGGATAGAGGAATTTTAGTTATGATATCACCTCATTCATAATTACTTTATGGAACCGTTCCACCATCAAGCAAGAGCATATTAATTATCAAATAGAAGGTTTTTCATCTGTGATATTTATTTATCACTTAATTTTGGACATTTAAATTTATATGTATTTTAAGGAACAAGTCAAAAGAGGAATGAATTCTTGTTAGGTTGTTAAAATACGTGTTATGTTATAAAAGCTTCAAAGTGTTGTCGCTAGGCCGAAAGCAATTAAAGCTTATGCTGGTCAAATTTCATGTTCATACTCTTTTCTACCCAGTTCTCAAGCTCATGAACAAATTTCATTTTCATATTCTTTTTTGTGTGCTTTAAATAAAACATACTTTTTATTAATTTGTTTCTCAACTGTTACCGTCTCTAACAGAAAACTCGATTTTTGTATTTTTTTATAATTTTTGAAATAATATAAAAATAAATAAATTGCAAAAGTAATTATCCAACTATTAATAAATTTATTTAACCATAAGAAATTACTCTAGTGAATTCCAACCCACTATAAATGGTGGCTGCTAATTCTGGAAATTTCATGATCAGAACAAATCATTTTTAATGAAATTAGTATTTTAACTTATTACCAAGCTTGACTCTTTATGGGTTCAAGTCATTAATGCTAAGTACATCATAATCGAGGTTTCTCTAACGAGTATAACCCGCCATAGATTTTCGGTTTTTTAGACGTCTCTTGCTCAAGTTTGGGACAGGATTATTTACAATGCGTGTTGGTTTGTAGGAGATGATAGTAAAATTCGCTTTTGGGTGGACAACTACTTCCAATATTTCGAACCCTTCTGAAGCCATAATGGTTGGGTGCAATTACGATGAATCGACCTTGGTACAAGACATAGTGGATGGCAAAGGTGTTTGGGAATTTTATTTTTATGAAAAATGTTTCTTTGCATAGAGAAAGTTTTTTTTTTTTTTCATAAATTAAATCTTTATTTTGTTATATACTGCAATAAATTTTATCAAATTTAGTAATTGTATTTTTATGTTAGGATGTCCTACTAAATTCTAACTATTATTGAATAAACTGCTCTATTATTCTTGAACTCTTGTATGTTCAAAGATTGAGCTTTTATTAAAACTGTACATAGAATGAAAATCGTAGCTTTCTAATGGAAGAAGTTAACTTTTCCTATGAGAATCAAAACAGAATTTTGCAGTCACAAAATTTAAATTATAATTATCAAGGAAGTTGCAATTTATCATCTCAAAAATTTATATCTCTAGTACTCACGAAAAGTAAAATTTATTTGAGGTTAAATAAATTTAACCTAAATTTCGACAGAGTATTCATGTATGCTTTGTTTATTCAGCTACCCCATAGTCCATATATATAGAGAAAAATCACAAGAATTGTACTAGAACTGGAAGGGAGGGAAACTTTATATTTTAATAGAAAACTAGAGTTCCACTATAACTCTATGTAGAGGATAACACACACTCTGTTCCCATACCTATTGTGCTACCACCCTATGTTGTATAGGGTCTATTGGGCTTTTCATGTATTGAGTATAATTACATATATAGTCTAGTTTTAAAGAAAATTAACATAAGTTCATATGATTATTCAAATCATTAAACTAGTTTTTATTCCCAAAATATTATTACTTCAATTTATTAAAATTAATTAATTTAATTATTTTCTCAACTTTATCCTATTAGAATCTATGAGTAAATAAATTTAATTGCATTATTCAATAAAATTGTGATGACTAATTAATTTATTATTGACTTTGAACTTCAATTATTTAATTACATTCAATTAAATAATAATATAAAAAAATAAATTAATTTCTATGCCATTTCTTGTTCCTTTTGAAAAAAAATGCATTTACTATGGATAGTAATTCACACAATATATTTCCCATTCCTCGTTTTCATTCATTTATCATATCAGTTCTAATTTGCAATCTATACATGGTTGTGTTGAGATAGCGAATGGACTGATTGAACATATATAATTAGGGCTTAAATAAATTGTAATTAAGTTTGAACTCTTCATCTATTAATTATAATAGTATTTAATCATGGAGTCAATCAACTAAAAGTACCATGCTGAACTCCCCGTTATATACCATTACAAAAGCAACCTATATTTATGCTTTCTCCAATGACTTTGTCATTAGTGTGTTATCTTATAGAATATCCTTAATCTCTTTACATTAAATTCGTTCACTCAATATAATTATATTTTATCTCATGGTCACCATTGTATTGTCCACGATGAAAAAAATTATTACTAACAAAGAGAAATGTCAATCATTCGTCCTTGACAAATGACCCATGACCATGTTCCTTTTTCATAATCCATGCAGTGTTAGTAAGAGGATACCATTTTACTCTTTAATCGAGCTATGAATTCTACTTTTTCAAGTGAAGTCATGCTATATATAAGTAATATATGCAACATATCAGCTTTCAACTTTAATACCGATTGAATGTAGCCTTTCAATATATCAAAGCATATGAGTTAGGTACACAAGGGATATGGATGCACATGTTGAATAAGATCATAAGTTTGTCCAAGTCACATATTTGGCCTAGGGTTCTAGACAAATGAAGGAGAACTCGAAGTTTGGCACAACCTAAAATGTAAACAAAATCCTAACCAGATATAAGAATTAAAAGGAATCAATAAAAATTAATAATTAAGATAGAAAAAAATGACAGTTAAATAAATAAAAGACTTGAATAATTAAACAAAAAACAAGATAGAATAAAGAAGATAGATGGAAAAGATGGAAAGTGGCATGCGAAAGTCCTAAGGAGCCTTGGAAACTAGATGAATCCACGACTATAACACTCGATTATCTTTATTAACTCAAAATTTAGGGATAGTTAAGATTAAATTGAAAGGATTAGCAAATTATCGAACTCCACCAGGAAATTCAAAAATTTTAGTAGTTGAATTACGATTAGTTGGACCTCACTTCTAGTTCAGTTAAGATGAAACTAACTAGTTCCATAGTGGGGGACAAAATAATTAAGGATGGAAGGTTAAAATTGTAACACCCTTAACCCGTATCTGTCACCAGATTAGGGTTACAGAACATTGCCGGACTTATCAGAAAAATAATAATTCATTTGATAACCATAATTCATATCCATACATAAATCATTCACACACATTCAAATAGTCCCTAACACCAGCCTTCGAGGGCCAAATCAGACATTTAAAACAATTTGGGACTAAATAAAAACTTAGGAAAATTTTAGGAAAACATTGAAAATTTTCTAATACAGGGGACACATGCTCATGTGGCCAGGTCGTGTGGACATTCGAAATGGGATCACATGGCCGTGTCTCTGACCGTGTCCTACCCTATGTAAGTCTCTAACTTGTGTCAGACGACCAACCACATGCTTGTGTGACTAGCCCGTGTAACTCACTAACTTGCATTCATTAAAAAACTACAGGGAAGATAGGGTCAGGTCACCTGGCCGTGTGTCACACACGGCTAAAACACACACCTGTGTCTCTGCTCGTGTAGACAAAAATAGGCTAGTTTTCAGGCCACATTTCTGACCCAAATATGCATCAACCTAGGCATACCAAATAGTATATATCCACAACCAAAATAGGCATTCAAATCAACTAATTCCAGCCTAAAACTTACAATTTCATTACCATTCACACATTACTCATAATCATCACAAATGGCTATTCAAACACATACCAATTTCATATCCAAAATCACCTAAATGATCAAGTGCCTATATTCACCGTCATGTCTATTTCATAATCAATATAGCATATCCAAACCTTACCAATTTGGTATTCAGTTCATCAACTGACAATAGAGGTATTTTCATTTCAATCCATCAAACATATCAAAGCAATTCTAATCACACAAGATAAACCAACCACTCATATGTATACATACCAATACGTATACCAAATTAAGCCAAATCACATGGCTAAATACATATCAAATAACCATAATGCGTATACATGCCAAATAACTGAATTCACTAAGTTCAAAAGTACTAAAATGATAGCTGGATACTGTGATGAGATCTCTGATGACTTCCAATCCGAGTGAGCTTCTGAATCACTATAAAACATGGAAAAGAAAACAAAGTAAGCTATGAAACTTAGTAAGCTCATATGGCTAATAAGTATATTTTAACAATTCATTCACAACTTAAATAAGCATAAGTAAATACATATAAGCTTCATTCAATCCAACAATTAGCACATTACCATAACCAAATGAAACATATAGAAATTCATCAACTTTCACTTACTTTTCATATGAATTTATTAACTATCACTTACTTGTCGAACTTATCATGTGTACATAAACTGATCCGTATCTTCCCTTATATCCTCGTACTATTATCTTTACCCATTGAACCATTTAGAATAATATCAGATACTTGGGTATCTAGCACACTAAGTGTCATATATGTGGTTAAACCACCTCTATCGTATCTCATATACATGCTCACTCTCGAGCTATGACTGGGTCTGCTCACACTGGGTCTATTCACACAAGTTGTTGGTTAAGACGTAGCTACACGGTGCTCCCCACACAAGCTATCGAGTATCCGCAACACATGCAGGAAAACTCAGCCACAGGTAGGACGTACAAAACTAGCACCCAAATCGCATAAATACGGTAACCCCTAATGACATGTCATTTTGTATCCTATCTATTCCTAAGGTTCAAACGGGAACTATTCTCGATCGATGCCTCGCCGATAACTTCCATAATGTTATATTATCACAATTACAAGATTTAAACATTTAAACACTTATAACATAAAGCTTATTGAACATACAAACTTACCTCATATTTATACAGATGTAAACGACCGTTCAATCCACTACTTTGTTTTTCCCCCGATCTAATTCCGATCTTTACTTTCTTGATCTATATATAATCAAATTTAACTTATTCAAATATCATTCTATTCAATTTAGCCCAAAATACATATTTTTGTAAATTTATATTTTTACCACTAAACTTTTAACGTCTTTACAATTTAGTTCGTAGCACATAAAAATGCAAATTCATTTAATTTAGTCCACACCCATGTTAGCCGAATTCTATCTAAACTTATAGCAGCCCATATTTTTTTTCATTTATTCACACATTTAACCACACAATTTTTACATTTCTCAATTTAATCCCTAATTGACATTTTCACTAAAAATCAATTTACAAAACTTGTTAATCTAACAACAAGGATGCATTTTCTATCATTAATCATCAAAATACTCAGATATTCTTCAATGGTAACATCCTAAACCTTCAACAGTTTTGCAAATTAGTCCCTGGGCTAGCTAGATTAAGTTCCAACTATCTCAAAGACATAGAAATCATTAAAAAGGGGATGAAAATGCACTTACATACTAGCTAGAAAAGTGACCGAAGCTCTCAAGCCCTAACCATGACTTCTTCCATGTTATTTTCGGTGGTGATGAAGATGAAATGATAATATTTTTGTGTATTTATTTATTTTACTTAAGTTATTTTGTTATTTACTTATTTAACCTTGGTTTATATCTTTAAAAATCATTTAAACTATGTCTAAAAATGTCCACCCACTAAACACATGGTCTAATTACATCATAAACCCTCCAACTATTTAATTTCATAGTCATTTGGTACCTTTAACATATAGAACTTAATTTTTCACGTTACACGATTTAGTCATTTTTCACAAATTAAGCACTTAAACGATAAAATTTCTTAACGAAATTTTTGTACCACTCTACTATCGTGCTGTAGACATTAAAATAATAAAATAAATTTTCTGACCTCAGATTTGTGGTTCCAAAACCACTGTTCTAATTTTACTAAAAACGGGCTGTTACAACTCTCCTCCCTTAGGGATTTTTGTCCCCGAAAATCTTACCAGAAAATAGGTTAGGGTATTGCTTTCTCATAGCTTCCTCGGGTTCCTAGGTAGCCTCTTCAATGCCATGACATTGCCAAAGGACTTTTACTAAAACTATGCTCTTATTTCTCAACTTTTTGATCTCTCTAGCAAAGATTCTGATTGGTTCTTCGTTATTCGACATATAGGATTGAATCTAAACCTCTATTGGTGAAATTACATGCGAAGGGTCTGATTAGTACCGTTGTAGTATAGATACATGAAACACATTATGAATCTTTTCAAGTTCTGACGGTAAAGCTAGACGATATGCCACTGGCCCTTTCCTCCTGATAATCTCATACGGCCCGATGAAATGCGAACTCAATTTTCCTTTACGACCAAATTGAAGAATCTTTTTACATGGGATACTTTCAGAAATACTCTATCATTGATTTGAAATTCAATATCATTACATCTCAAATCTACAAATGATTTCTGTCGATATGAAGCTACTTTCAAATTGTCGCAAATCACTTTCACTTTCTCTTCAGTCTCTCTGATCAAATCAACCCCGTGAATCTTTTTCTCACTGAGCTCGGTCCAGTGTAACAGAGTTCTACACTTATGACCATATAGAACTTCATATGGTGCCATCTTTATACTGGACTAATAACTATTATTATATGCAAATTCAAACTGTAATAAATATTTTTCCCAATTGCCTTCAAACTCTAGAACACAACAACGAAGCATATCTTTGAGAATCTAAATCACTCTCTCAGACAGACCATTGGTTTGATGATGAAATGTGGTGCTAAAATACTACCGTATACTTGAAGCTTCTTACAATTTTTTCCAAATTGTAATGTAAATCTTGGATCTCTATTTGAAATAATAGAGACTGGAACTCCGTACAATCTGACATCTCTGAAATGTGTAATTCAGCTAGTCTATCAAGAGAGAAGTCTGTACGCACTAGTATGAAATGTGTAGAATTTTTCAAACGATCAATCATAACCTAGATAGCATCTTTCTTTTTTAGAGATAAGGGTAATCCTGATACGAAATCCATCGTAACTCTATCCCATTTCTACTAAGGTATCATCACAGACTCTAATAGTCCCAGAGGCACTTGATGTTTAGCTTTAACTACTTGACAAATCAAACATTTGGTCACAAAGTCAGAAATATCTTGTTTCATACCTGACCACCAATACAACTGTTTCAAGTCATGGTACATTTTGTTACTCCCTAGATGAATTGACAAATTTCCACTGTGTGCCTCTTGTAGGATTTTCTGTATACGCTATGGATCTCTCAGTATGAAAATTCTATTTCGAAACATCAAACAATCATCGGTTCCAATCTAAAACTTTGAATCAGAAGTCGACTCACATTGTACTCATTTTGCCTTTAACTCACTGTCACATTTTTGAGCTTTACAAATTTACTGAAGAAATACTGGTTTAGCTTTTAACTCAACTAAAATCAAACCATCATCAGACAAAGTCAATCGTGTTTTCAATGCTCTCAAAGCAACTAAGGATTTTTCTACTCAAAGCATCTGCGACAACATTTGCTTTTCCCAAATGGCAATCAATGTCTAACTTTAACGCCCAAAAAATCCCAAACTTTCCTTTTTCGGTTTTGATTTGGAGTATATGTTTGATATTTTTTGTAACGGCCTGAAATAAGGCTTAGTCGGACTAGTGGTTTCGTAACCACAAATTCGAAGTGTAAAAATTTAAATTTTGTGACTTTTTGATAAAATCTGATTTATTAATATTTGATGTGAAAATATTGTTAGAAAATTTTATTGATTTAGTGTCTAATTTTATGTTTGGGACTAAATTGCATTAGTTGCAAAATGTAAGGTATAGAGTTTAAGTACCCAATTGAAATGGGGGTTTGAATTGGAGGTCTTTATGTTGCAATTAGACCATCAAATAGTGTCATGGACATAAAAGGTTATTCTAGAAATGTTTATGAGTTATAGCATGAAGGGCAAATTGGTCATTTGGGTGTTTTTAGTCATAAAAGACAAATTTTAAACCAAAAATCTGCTCATTCTCTTCTCCATGCTGCCGATTCTTCTTCTTCTCCATGGCTAAGGTTCCTTTGCTTTTCATGCTCATTTGTAATTGCAATCTTGCCTCGTTTTTAGTTATTTTCGTATTTTTATGATTATTTGAGTCTGAATTTCATGATTCTACCATTATTTTTAAGAGATTTTGGGGTTAAAAAAATATACCCATTTGTGTTAAGTGTGTATTTGTTTGATTAATGGTAGATAATGAAAGATTAGAGGATTATATGCATGTTTTTGGGATTAAAATTGGATGAATTTTTGTAAAAAGGGATTAATTTGTAAAGTCTATAAATTGTTCTTAAATGTGTTAATTATTAGTAAATTGAGTGTCATTGTTGTGAAAATGGGTTAAATAAGCCCATGGAATATAGAAAATGAAAGTTGGAGTCCAAGGGACTAATTTTTAATTATTGAAAAGTTAAGGGGTAAATTTGAAAATTACCCAAATGTGAATTATGTCCGAAATTGAATAATTATTTGACAATTGATATTTTGTGTATTAATCTAGACCAAGAAAGGTGTGATAAGACCGAGAACGGGAAAAAAAAGAGAATTCTCGACTAAATCTCGAGAAATTAATTTGATGGTGATTCAGGTAAGTTGTATGTGAATTCTAGCATATTATAATAAAATATAATTATTTGTTCATAATCGTGTGACTATATAAATATGTGAATCATGAAATAATCGAAAACCGTATGTATATCCGTAAATGTGGAATTAAGGTAAATACTTGAAATTTTGATTGGTTGCTGGATATACTTCTGAAATTATCCGAATAATTGTTCGTTTACGATTGCATGATGGTAATGATTTTGAGTTATGAAATGAATAGAAATTGATGTACTTCTGTTTTCGTGGAAAATATGTATATTCTGTGAATTTCGATTAAATATTTGATATATCTCAAAAATCGTGATAATGAAAAATTATCTGTACAATCCCTATTGAGCAAGTCGGAATAAACATAGATATAAGTGACATTGTCACTAGAGGGTTCTTATTCTGTCTGATATAGTTCCCGAGTGGTGGGTGGTCTAGCATGTGTTGCAGACACCTGTCAACTTCTGCGAGCAGACCCGTGGTAACTTCTGCTCTGTTTCTGACAGTAGCTTTGGCTACATACTCTGGTAGCTTCGGCTACATACTCTAGTAGCTTCGGCTACATATTCTGGTAGCTTCGGCTACATACTCTGGTAGCTTCGGCTACATATTCTGGTGGCTTCGACTACATGATTTGATGGCTTTTGCCATATCTCTGTGTTGGCTCCGGCCATATATCTGTGAGGCACTTTGGTGCTAACCTCTGCATATCTAGTTATATTCTGACATTGCTCAATGGGATTAGATTAACCGCTCTGTAACAAAGTGTTCTACAGGTAAAGCGAAATAGTTCTGTACATTGAATTTGGTACGATTTAACGTGCATATGATTATTATATGAAATGTGACAAATGGAGTAAGTTAAAGAAGTAGTGATATGAGTTGATATTGGCTATGTTAAAGTAAACGATTCATTGAATTGTTACATTGCTATGAATTTTCATATGACTTACTAAGTTATTATTGCTTACTCTGTTCCTTTCTTTCTTCCTCAGTATATCAAGATCGTGGGATTGAGAGTCGAGGCGTTGGAGTATGCTTCACACTGTTAAATTTTATCGGTATATTATGTTTTGGTGTATTTTAGTGTATGGCATGTATAGAAGATTTATAGATATGTATAGTTATTTTGTAAACCTATAAGTTCTATGTTCTTAATATTGGTATAAGTAAAGTATTGGTCGTATTGGTTGTATCTGAAAATGGTTGCATGTTAGGGAGGTTAAGGCTTGGCATATAGCCTGACACGGCCTGCATGGCATGGCACACGGGCGTGTGTCATAGCCATGTGGGATTTGGCAGAATGCTCCACGGGTATGCAGCACGGGCGTGCCTAAGCCGTGGGCGATACACGGCCTGACCTTACGGGCGTGCCACTAGACCGTGCCTCCCTTGTTCCTTAATTTTAAACTTTGGTTGCCACACGAGCTCGAGACACGGCCGTGTGTCTCAACCGTGTGGGGTACATGGCCTTTAAACGGACGTGTGAAGTAGCCGTGTCAAATTTGACAGATTCGACCACGGTCTTCAGACATGGGCGTGTGAAGGCCACACGGCTTTAGCATACGGCCGTGCTTTGTGTCACACGGGCGTGTGATGTAGTTTTGAAAGTGAGAAATTTTTCAGGCAATTGAATTGATAGGATTCGAATTCTAATCATTAGAGACGTCTGTAACATGTCCGAAAATCCTCAATAAGAATGATTCTGATCTGATTTGCATGAAATTCTGTATTTGTTTCCGATTAAGTTCTGTAAAGGTCTGTTTAAGTCAGGTAACGCTCCATACTTGATTCCGGCGACGGTCTCGGGTATAAGGGTGTTACATTTTAATTGGTATCAGAGCATGGTTTAGGCGATTCTCGGACTAATGTAACGAGTGTGATAGTCTGTCTATACATGCCATAAGTAAAGTGTGACAGTGTGATATGCTCCGGCTCTCATGAACGATTCTGTTAAAGTTGTGGTAATGTTTTCTTTCTGATTTATTATTGATTGACTGAAAATGTCATTGAAATAATTATATGTGTTTGTGATATGTTCGATTCTGGAAAGATATGAAAAGATGTGTATATGAAACTGTGTAAAGCGAATTGTGTTAATGTGATAAGTATTAAGTTACGTGTGTAAATGAATGTGTGAGTCCTCTTCGAGGCTTAACGGCCTCACCTCCTCATTAGTGATATTTTGATAATGAGGTCTTGATGAAATAAAATGTGAATGAGCCTGCATAAGAGAGATAAAAGAAATCGGTTGTGGACTAGTGATTCTGGAAAATAAATTTAGAGTGGTTTTGTAATAAGTTGAAATTGGAAAGTATAGTAGCATGTTTTGAGGGATTTCCAGACTGAATGTTCGTTATTTGTTATTAAGAATGGAAGAATAATTAGTTCTGGTAAACTAATTCAACTAGATGCTCAAATGTATGTTTGTTGCGAAATCTTTCAGAGTCGTTTTCGTTAATGAATGAAATTGGAAATAAAGTGGCATTTATGATGACAAGTGAATGGGATAGATATCTGAATTGAATATTTGTGGGTGAAATAGAGTACATTGGTGCCCACTGGATGTTTTATGTTCCCTATTCGTAGAAATACTTATATGATTGTTCCTTCTTTGACGAATGTGTTATAGAATGAGAATGTGTTAAGAATGTGAAATCCGAAATGAATTGACTATCTACGATAGAATATGATATGTTCAATTGTTTATGGGTTGAATTTGAGACTTTACATAAGGCTTGAATGAAAGTAGTATTAAAAGAGGTATGGAGTAATTCTGAAGACGATTCAGTTTATGTAAAGTTATTATTATTGAAAGAAGTTAATTTTGATTAAATGACCTATTTAGTGAGGAGAATATGTTCCAACTATATTAATGACTGAGTGAGGAGGTGATAGTTAGATAATTCTTGTAATTTCTCTTGGATATTTTGTGTATATGTTTATCTTCAGAGGTATACGTGCTCTGTTTGGGTTATGACTGATATTACTTCGTTTCTCTCTATGATATTCAGTGCTACTATACGAATATGGGAGTGAACAGACAAATCTGCATGTGACTAATGATCTGTTTCTTCTAGATATTGTTCTGTTGAAAATATGTGGGGGTTATGCTACTTTTGTTACTATGAAATCCTATACTTAGGAGTGATACTGTTCTTTCTGAATCTTATATGGGTTGTAATCCTCTGATATTGGTGTAACTTCAGATGTCGAAACTCTATTATGTTGACTTTCTTACGATATCATGTGAATATTTGCAAGAGACCTCTATTTGACAGGATAATTATGTTTATGATGATTATAAATTCTGGTTCAAAGGATAAGAATATAGTGGTACCTTCATCTAAGCTACAGAAGTTGTATTTCTGCATTGATTTCTGTTTGAGTTATAATTGACTTTCTTCTATGTTCAAATACTTTATAAGGAAATCGAGATATTGTTTATTACTACGGTTAAGACATCAGTATGATTATGATTCTATGACTCCCAATTTAGTGGTTGTGATTTCTGTAAAATGATAAGTCTGGGTTCCCTTATAATAAGAAGGAACGGTATAGGTAAAAAGGACCGATTCGAAATGTAGTCTAATTTGATGTGATTCAAGTGAAAGGATAATTGAATTTCATATGATGAAGTTTATCCATGGTACTAGAGAGATAAATTTTTTATTTGTATACGTACGGACTGAAGAGTCAGTGTTATTAAGGATTTGACACAGTAGTACTTTTATCAGAACAATCCTATCTGAGAAATGTTGTGGTAATTTAAGTTTGTCAGACTATAAAAGTTTTCTTTTGCACAGGGATACTTTTAACTAAAGTGTTAGTTCTGATTCAGTCTGAGTTGAACAAAAGATTTGTGAATTCCAGTTATGTAACATTGTTTAGTTCGAAGTGTGTTCCGATGAAAGAGATTTCAGAAATATCTAGTAATTCTGTGTAGTTAGAACTGTATGCAAGGAGTTTAAAATACTTATTGTTAGCAAAATGAACTTGATGTGATTCTGATTTTGAAATTTGAGTAAATGTTATGATCGGCTACGGTTCAAAGATAGGTTTTATATTTTAAGAAGCTCAGAATTAATTTGTATGATTTAGAATGAAGCTTATAGTATGGATTTTCTGTACATCCGAGAAGCACAAAAAGGAATATTTCTAATTTTTGTTATGAAGTGTTTGATTTGTTAGAAAAATTTAAGCTAAACATTTCGTGTCATCTGGTTTGTTACGACCGATCATGATTTCTAAATAAGGCGGGATTCAATAATTATAAGTGTTGTTTTGGGTTGCCTCTATTTTCGAGAAAGAAAAATTTGATATGGAATATAGTGATAAATTGATGGAATCAGTCTGTGATATTCCGGTATGACCTAATTGCTTACTCATTGATTAGTCAAGTTTTACATTTCTGATACTGTGAGGCTGCATGGAACATCTTTGTCAGTGGTGTTTATTAGAAATCGGGGATTTACTTTGTGATTCTGAAAGAAGACTTCAAGATTATCGATTATGATTTTTTTCTGGCATTTTCTGAAACACTATTTTACCGTTAGAAATTCTATTTTCGGATTTTTGATATAACAGTGTATTTTGAATTTCAGTATTCTGGTCTACGTATTATTAATCTTTTTGTATGAATCTTGGAATATTGCTGTCCTGATTCATTTCTGAAATATTTTCTTCGCTGGTCTGAAACGGCTATATTCGTTCTGATTATGTATATATATGTATCTGGAGCTCTCTGATTCTCGTGAAAAGTATAAGCTCAAGTTCGAATTGTGTAGTGATTTTTTTTCCTTAATTGAATCTGATAATTTCGAGCATATAGTGAGAACTTAGTCTACTTTCTGACTTAGAGTGAATAGTACTAAACGTCACAGAAGAGACTTAATGTATGAGACAGAATGGTCAGACTGGGATGCTGAAAGGTTTTATGTAGTTATGGACTAATTTTATTGAAAGAAAGTCTGAGTTCAGTGTATTAAGCATAAAACAGGGTTCTTTTGATGAAATTGAGTAATAAGGATGTGCATCGGAATGTGATAGCCAAAGAGTAACTATTATTTGACATTGAAATTTTAAAAGTATAAGAATTCTGTTGATGTTATTATTGTCCTGATCCGAGATATATATTCAGATGAGTTAGAAATTTATTTTATTAGGAATGAAAATAGTCAGTGGTATTATCGGAATGGGTATGAGATAGAAAGTTTTTATCTGAATCAATGAGAAATTGTTGTTGACTTCTTTGGAAGGAAAAGGGTCATGAAAATTATGATTGATCTTTTAACAAGAAAAGATATGTATAAGGTTTATCTGATAAAGTGATCGAAGTATTCGTGATGTGATTCTAGATTGTAAACTGAAGTTTCAGCTTGTTGGTAAAAAGAGATTCTGATGGCGAGTTGAGATTTACGATTTCGAGAAAAAAAAAGAAGGTCTCTCATATTTAAAATTATTTGCTTCTGATAAGATTTTCGGGGACGAAAATCCCTAAAGGGGGAGAGTTGTAACAGCCTGAAATAGGGCTTAGTCGGAATAGTGGTTTCGTAACCACAAATTCGAAGTGTAAAAATTTGAATTTTGTGACTTTTTGATAAAATCTGATTTATTAATATTTGATGTGAAAATATTGTTTGAAAATTTTATTGATTTAGTGTCTAATTTTATGTTTGGGACTAAATTGCATTAGTTGCAAAATGTAAGGTATAGAGTTTAAGTACCCAATTGAAATGGGGGTTTGAATTGGAGGTCTTTATGTTGCAATTAGACCATCAAATAGTGTCATGGACATAAAAGGGTTATTCTAGAAATGTTTATGAGTTATAGCATGAAGGGCAAATTGGTCATTTGGGTGTTTTTAGTCATAAAAGACAAATTTTAAACCAAAAATCTGCTCATTCTCTTCTCTATGCTGCCGATTCTTCTTCTTCTCCATGGCTAAGGTTCCTTTGCTTTCCATGCTCATTTGTAAGTGCAATCTTGCCCCGTTTTTAGTTATTTTCGTATTTTTATGATTATTTGAGTCTGAATTTCATGATTCTACCATTATTTTTAAGAGATTTTGGGGTTAAAAAAAATATACCCATTTGTGTTAAGTGTGTTTTTGATTGATTAATGGTAGATAATGAAAGATTAGAGGATTATATGCATGTTTTTGGGATTAAAATTGGATGAATTTTTGTAAAAGGGGATTAATTTGTAAAGTCTATAAATTGTTCTTAAATGTGTTAATTATTAGTAAATTGAGTGTCATTGTTGTGAAAATGGGTTAAATAAGCCCATTGAATATAGAAAATGAAAGTTGGAGTCCAAGGGACTAATTTGTAATTATTGAAAAGTTAAGGGGTAAATTTGAAAATTACCCAAATGTGAATTATGTCTGAAATTGAATAATTATTTGACAATTGATATTTTGTGTATTAATCTAGACCAAGAAAGGTGTGATAAGCCCGAGAACGGGAAAAAAAGAGAATTCTCAACTAAATCTCGAGAAATTAATTTGATGGTGATTCAGGTAAGTTGTATGCGAATTCTAGCATATTATAATAAAATATAATTATTTGTTCATAATCGTGTGACTATATAAATATGTGAATCATGAAACAATCGAAAACCGTATGTATATCCGTAAATGTAGAATTAAGGTAAATACCTGAAATTTTGATTGGTTGCTGGATATACTTCTGAAATTATCCGAATAATTGTTCGTTTACGATTGCATAATGGTAATGATTTTGAGTTATGAAATGAATGGAAATTGATGTACTTCCGTTTTCGTGGAAAATATGTATATTCTGTAAATTTCGATTAAATATTTGATATATCTCAAAAATCGTGATAATGAAAAATTATCTGTACAATCCCAATTGAGCAAGTCGGAATAAACATAGATATAAGTGACATTGTCACTAGAGGGTTCTGATTCTGTCTTATATAGTTCCCGGGTGCTGGGTGGTCTAGCATGTGTTGCAGATACCTGTCAGCTTCTGCGAGCAGACCCGTGGTAACTTCTACTCTGTTTCTGACAGTAGCTTCGGCTACATACTCTGGTAGCTTCGGCTACATACTCTGGTAGCTTCGGCTACATATTCTGGTAGCTTCGGCTACATACTCTGGTAGCTTCGGCTACATATTCTGGTGGCTTCGACTACATGATCTGATGGCTTTTGCCATATCTCTGTGTTGGCTCCGGCCATATATCTGTGAGGCACTTTGGTGCTAACCTCTGCATATCTGGTTATATTCCGACATTGCTCAATGGGATTAGATTAACCGCTCTGTAACAAAGTGTTCTGCAGGTAAAGCGAAATAGTTCTGTACATTGAATTTGGTACGATTTAACGTGCATATGATTGTTATATGAAATGTGACAAACGGAGTAAGTTAAAGAAGTAGTGATATGAGTTGATATTGGCTATGTTAAAGTAAACGATTTATTGAATTGTTACATTGCTATGAATTTTCATATGACTTACTAAGTTATTATAGCTTACTCTGTTCCTTTCTTTCTTCCTATGTATATCAAGATCGTGGGATTGGGAGCCGAGGCATTGGAGTATGCTTCACACTGTTAAATTTCATCTGTATATTATGTTTTGGTGTATTTTAGTTTATGGCATGTATAGAAGATTTATAGATATGTATAGTTATTTTGTAAACCTATAAGTTCTATGTTCTTAATATTGGTATAAGTAAAGTATTGGTCATATTGGTTGTATCTGAAAATGGTTGCATGTTAGGGAGGTTAAGGCTTGGCATATAGCCTGACACGGCCTGCATGGCATGGCACACGGGCGTGTGTCATAGCCGTGTGGGATTTGGCAGAATGCTCCACGGGTATGCGGCACGGGCGTGCCTAAGCCGTGGGCGATACACGGCCTGACCTTACGGGCGTGCCACTAGACCGTGCCTCCCTTGTACCTTAATTTTAAACTTTGGTTGCCACACGGGCTTGAGACACGGCTGTGTGTCTCAACCGTGTGGGGTACACGGCCTCTAAACGGGCGTGTGAAGTAGCCGTGTCAAATTTGACAGATTCGACCACGGTCTTCAGACATGGGCGTGTGAAGGCCATACGGCCTTAGCACACGGCCGTGCTTTGTGTCACACGGGCGTGTGACGTAGTTTCGAAAGTGAGAAATTTTTCAGGCAATTGAATTGATAGGATTCGAATTCTAATCATTAGAGATGTCTGTAACATGTCCAAAAATCCTCAATAAGAATGATTCTGATCTGATTTGCATGAAATTCTGTATTTGTTTCCGATTAAGTTCTATAAAGGTCTGTTTAAGTCAGGTAACGCTCCATACTTGATTCCGGCGACGGTCTCGGGTATAAGGGTGTTACGTTTTTAGTTAAGTATTAATGTGTCAATAGGCCATTGGTTAAGTTCTGAGTTCAAGCTTGAAAGTGGGAAAATTTTAGTTTAATAGTAAAGTAACCCTGATCTTAAGTAACTAGGTTGTTAAATAAATGAAAAAGAAATAGGACACAAATTACCTTATGGTCTAGTGGTAAGGTGGCACCACATAGGAAGCGTGGGATGGCATCACAGGCATGGCAAGGAGGACTGGGGTTCGAATCCCTCCTTGCTCAAAAGAAGGGTTTATTTTTGCTCATTCAAAAGCTAGTAGTGGCGTTGGATGTGGACTCTGAAGGGGGTGATCATAAGAGAAATTTGAGGAAGTGATAATAGAGAAAACTTAGGAAGAGATGGAGGAGTAGAAAAGTGGAGCCAAATTGGGAATTTTGGGATAGGTAAATTCGGCTGTAGTATATAGAGGTGCCGATTTTGGGGATTCTAGGCTAATGCCGAATTCTTCATTTCTATTTTGCCGAAAACATCTTTCTCTCCAAATATCTAAAAGCTGAAATCCCTTATTCTTTCTCTTTTATTTTGTGCCGATTTTTTCCATTCCTTTCTTATCAAACTATTTTCTTTCTTGTTTCTAGTTTACCTTCCCTAAAGCCGAATATCTTTTGGCCGAAATTCTATGGTGTTGCCACTTTTTCTTCAACATTGGCCGATCGGTTCTTGTGTAAGTACTTTAGTTTCTTTTAGTTGGTCTATCTAGTACTGATTCTGTCTCTCCCTCACTCTTTCTAAATCAGTTTTGGTAAGGGATTAGTATCAAGTCTCAGATTTTAGATCTCTACCGAATTGCTCATTAAGCATTTTGGTGTTTTTGGTGATAGTATTTGATAAGTGTGTGATTAATCGATGAGTGACATCATTTGTACGTTCGTGGCTAAGGAGATCACAGCACGTTTTATTACCAGATGTGTACATACACTACACACACACAATAGATCGGCAAATCCTGAAATGCCGAAAAGACGAAATACTGAAAAGCCGAAAGTTTAGCTACGGTAGTCGTGCGAGTGCGCGAACACTCGTATGATGGGTAATCGATACATTATCAGAGGCCCCATGAGCGATCTCATGGACTTAGGTCACATTTTGGCCAACCGGGCCAGAATGGGCCAAATGGGTCTGACGGGCTCGTGGGCCCAAATCAGTAAAAATTGATAAGTTGATAATAAGTGACGAGCTGATAACGTTTGTTGAATGGTTTGGAATGAATTGGGCCTGATAGGCCGTATAATTGTGATTGAGTCTAATGGGCCATAGAAATGTGATTAGGCCCGATGGGCTATATGAATGTATGAAAGCATGTGGACTTGCTAGGGTTTTATAATGGACTTTTAGGCTTAGTTGCTAATGAATCATTAAGCGGCCATAAAACTTAATTAATACATCAAGTGCGTATGTGGACAAGTCATGAGGTTAGAGTGTGGCAATAGGCATATGCATGTCTAAGATGGGATCTAGGGAGAGCTTGGTACTTGAGCGGTCTTAATGACCCACTAAGTTTTCAAAAACTCTCTTCCTCTTTTATTTTATTTTTTCAGCTTAACCTGAGTAGGCGGTTTGACGGATAGAGGGACTCAGAGATGGCCAACTAGCAAGACGATTTAGACTTGTGTTTTTTTTAAATCTCTAGTATTTTGATTATCTTAGTCCGGATTGTAATAAGGCCTTCCCTCTGGTTATTATTTCATTATTGGTTACTAAGATTTATATATATTTGACATGGAACATGGATTTAGTTATTTCAAACACCTTTCAAGTTTTTCTAAAATCAAGTATTGTTTTTTTTTAAATTAAGCTTCCGTAGTTAAAGAGAATTTTTCCAAAATAACTATTAACACGTAACTAAGAAATAGCTTTTGAATACACTCGTTCTAGAAACAAATTCAAACTGGGATTTTACTTGAAATTTTTTTTAGAAGGGTTTTCGATGAAAATAAGGTTTTCGATAAAACTCTTTAATGTGACACGCTAGATTCGACCCTAACGTCTGGGCTGAGTTTGAGGTGTTATATTTAGTGGTATCAGAGACAGGTTGTAAAGCTTGGGTTGTGAAGTGGGCCTTATTATTTGGGTTTAAAAGCTAATTTCAATTGGGTTAAAATGTTTTAAAAATTCTTGCTGTGTGACACGCCGAGTCTCTAACGTCGAACCAAGTAAGTACTTTTGATATTGAATTGTTCTTATATTGCTATACTGTAGGAAGATTACTAAGATTACTTTAGATAGAGAACTATTGTGACTCATTAGTTAGAGAAAGACTGAAACTTTAGAAATACTGTGTAACATCCTGATTTTCGAGATTTTTCGGGTTTTTGTGATTTTTGGTGAAATTTTGAAAATTTGGTGTTTTGGATACTGAAATTGTGTTTAAATGTGTTAGTGGGCCTTTAGGAGGCCCAAGCCTAAGTTAAGGCCCGACAGAAATATCAATTTTGGTTTTTAAGTGAAAGGGGACTTGGTTAAGTGGGCCTTTGAGGAAAAGTTAGCAAATAAAGACACAAAGAGGGCCTTGGTAAGGTGGCAAGGTGGCACCACTAAATTCCTAAAAAAGTGGCGTGTGGACTGGGTTTAAGGGCTAGAGTTCAAGTCACAAAAGAAGCAGATGATACTTTTATTTTTAGGCATGTGCCGGGCATGTGTTGGGACTTAAGTAGAATTCGGCTAGGGCCTTGGGGAGGCTATGCCATTTGCTTAGGTAGTCATTAGGGTTAGTTTTTATTTCGTTTTGTGTCTTGGTGAATTAGGGTTAGCCACCTAGAGTTTTCACCCTTGATCTATCCTCCCCTTAGTGTACCAAAAAGCCGAAAACGCAGGTAAGGTTGCCTCTTGTGCCGTTTACTTATTCTCTTCCCCTCTCTTCTATTCTTTTCTTCTTCTATTATCTTTAGCCGAAACCACCTCTCCTCCTCACTTATCTTCCCTTTTCTTCTCTTTAAAAACTGAATCTGCCATTCTTTTCTTTTCAACCCATCAACTACTAAAAGTCGAAATCCCGAAAGGTTGCTTCTTGTGCCGATTTCTTCTAGCCAAAATCCTCCTATCTTCTTCATCTCTTTTGGCCAATTTTCACATCCTCTAAACCCTAATCCCTGTCAGCAACACCACTTCAAAACTACCACACCAAATCATCTTCCTCTTCATAGTTCCAAAAGCTGAAAACACCATGGTTTTTAGGGACATATAGCCAAATCTTTAGATCTCTAAGATTCGAAATCTGCTAGTGTTTAAGGGCTAGATCTATATCAGATCTGAGTAGAAGAATCGATTTGATTAAGGAAAACCTGTGGTAAGTACTCGACATCTCAGATCTATTTGTTATTTCGGGATTTAGAAAAGCCGAAATCCCTAAAGGCTTAGGGAGGCTATCGATTGGGGCTTAAAGCTCTTAGGGGTTTAACACTTGATTGCTTTGGTGGTAAAGTAATCTAGAGGCTACAGATCGAGGGTTTGGACAAGTGGAACGACTAGATCTAGATCTAGTCACTAATTTTGGCAAAGGTAAGATCTCCAGGGCCTTAGGTGATTATGGCCGAATATGGTAAGTGTTTATTAGGTTTGGTTATTATTGATTTGTAATCTAAGAGTTGGAGTGATCGATTGTAGGAAACTGTGGGAGATTTCGTTAGCAATTGTCGCAAATCAGGTGTGTATCGAACACCCTCTTGTAGTTCAAATTTGCAAAAGTCAAAAAGTTAAAATGCTGGAATTCTGGCATTTTGTGGGCTTGTGAGCGTGCAAACACTCGTAAGTCGATTGGAAATCATTGGATCTGTAATCGCAAGTGGTAAGATGGTTCAGTGCGCAATTCCGTGCACTTCGGTAAATTTGGGCTGAAATTGGGTTGAAATTGGGTTTAATGGGCTTAAGGGCCCATATGGGGAAAAAGTAAGCGGTAAGTATGTTCTGATATTTTGTTGGTTAACACTGTTAAGTTAGACTTAGAGTTTGGGCTAAATGGGCTTAAGTAGCTAAATGATACTATAGGGCCCATTAAGGGTTTTAGGGCCCAATAACTGAAAACTGTTAACATGAGGTAAATAACTACTGAGATGAAAGTTAGATTTTTTGAGACTGAAATATGAATAAAAACCCTAAAAACTGATAAAACTACTAAAATACCCTTAGGAACGAGAAATTACAGTTTTACCCCTTGGTGCAAAATTACCGTTATACCCCTAGGGCTAAAATTGACTGAAATGCATGCTTTACTATTTCTGTTTATTGTATGCCATATCATGATTATCTGTTGCATGGGATTTGGAATTGTTGATGGAGGAAGTGCAAGTGGCATTGCCACGATTTCTGTTTTCTGAGAGAGGCTTTGCCTCGTACTGATATCTAAAAAGGGCTTTGCCCATTCTATTTTCTGAAAGAGGCATTGCCTCGTATTTCTGTTAGTGGCTTCGCCACCTTATCTGAGCAGCGATGCTGCAACTGTGGAGTCTAGCGGTTGGGTGGGTCGAGTAGTTTCCCCACATGGAGTGTTTGGTTGGTACGGGTGGAGTGTAGCGGTTGGGTGGGTTGAGTAGTCTCCCCACATGTGATGGGCTTTGCATTCATGCATGATATTTGATCTGTTACTGTAATGGGCCTATGGGCTGTACTGTCATCTGAAAAGGGCTAAGGCCCAGTTTACTTATCTGGATAGTGCTTCGGCCCAGTTATTTCTGTGACTGGTTAGGGCTTAGGCCCAGTGGGCTTGAGCTGATTTGGGCTTTGGATGGGCTTCTTTGCACACTGAGTTTCCAAACTCACCCCTTTTTCTCCATCCATGCAGGTGAGCCCTAGATTGGTGGTCTTGGAGCTGGGAGGGATTCAGAGTGGCCACGAAGACAGCATTTTCTGGTTTAATTAAATTATTTATTTTATTACTCATTTCAATCGCTTTATTTTCAATTTGGGTTTGTAATAAGCCCGCTCTTATTATTTTTATTTTGGGTTTTATTTATTTACTTATTTTTATTATACCTTAAATTATTTTGAATATGGCTGTGCAAGGTTTTTCAAAAATAATCAAACGTTTTCAAAATCTGTCACACGAGTTATTCGAGTAACCAAGTTGAATTTTACGATAAATATCTTAATGTGGATAGGACATTCACAAATAAAATGGAATTTCTCTTTAAACTTAAATATCAGTTTTTGCAAAGCTCACCTTAATCTTAGTAACTAGGTAACATGGGTAGTTGTAGGTGATGTGACACACTAGACTTGGCTGTAACATCTGGGTTGAGTTTGGGGTGTTACATACTGAAACTATAGAGGATTCACGACTGCGAAAATAATTTTTACTTAATACTTTCATAAACATCAAGTTAATTACTGAAACTGACTAAAACTTCATAAAATTTTTAATCTAGATAATACGTGAATCGAAGATGAGCACTAGAAGGGGTGTAAGAGGCCACGGCCGAGGCCGCGGAAGTGTTAGGGCTAAACCATTGGCATCGAGCCATATGCTTAATATTGAAGTAGGAGATACTTCGGCCTCACCCGTGGCTGAGACTGGACCGTATGATCGGGCCGTTGGGGATGATACATTGTCACAAGCAATGCTGAGGATTTTGGAAAGGGTCGCTGGGCCCAACAATGGTATGGGTAGTCGGGGGTCAGTTTCAGAGCAACTATGATCTAATGGGGCAAAGGTTTTGAAGGGTATTGCTAGTGTAGCTCCTAATGTGGCTGAATACTAGATGGAGGCCACTGAAAGGATAATGGAGGACTTGGACTACAAACCTGAGCAAAAGTTAAAAGATGTAGTGTTATTGCTTAGGGAGGAAGCCTATTAGTGGTAGTTGATAGTAAAAGAGGGCACTCAACTTGAGCGGGTCACTTGGGAGTTTTTCAAAACTACATTTCAGGAGAAGTATGTGGATGCAATCTATGTGGATGCTGGGAGGAAGGAGTTCCTGAACTTGACCCAGGGAAACAAATCTATGGCGGAGTATGAGGTGGAGTTCCTACGACTTAGTAGGTATGCAAGGGTTATGGTGGCAACAGACTATGACCATTACATTAGGTTTAAGGATGGTCTAAGAGATAGTCTTAGAGTATTGATAGCTCCACAAAGGGAACGGGTTTTCTTAGAACTGGTTGAGAAGGAAAAGATAGCAAAAGAGGTGAAGCGCACTGAGCGCCTAAACTGGGAAAAAGAAAGGGGAAAGAATAAAAGGCTGAGACTTCTGGTGTTGGACAGAGGCCTAGAGCTAGGGCCAAAATTAATGGGCCAGTTAGAGCGGGGCCCTCTACTGCTATTCCAAGGGTGCCACCTTGTGCTGATTGTGGGAAAGGTCATGCAGACGAGTGTTGGAAGAGGACGGGAGCTTGTCTATCTTGCGAATCTTTGGACCATAGGATCAACTAGAATGTCGGGCCAAGTACCAGCCGTGGGTCGAGGTAATGTTCAGCCACCAAAGGGTGGTCAAGTGTCACTAAGGGGCCATGGGTAGGCCAGGGGTAGTAACGACAATGGACGTGGACGTGGAGTACCAGGCAGAGGTGCAGGCTATGCTGAGGCAAGGCAGCCAGCTTTCGTATATGCTGCTCATTGCCAAAAGGACGGGGATGCCCCAGATGTGATAATGGGTATGTTCTTTATACATAAGTTATCTTACACTGCATTAATTGACATTGGATCGATGCATTCATATGTTGCATGCAATATGACTGAACCTTTGGGTGATATGTTTGAAATTACTGTAAATGAGATTATTGTGTTAAGTCCCTTAGGCCAGTCGGTGGTAGTGAATAAGTTATTTAGGGAGGTACCCTTAGTAGTCCAAGGGGTTACCTTTTTGGCGGATTTGATGGAACTGCCATTAAGTGAGTTTGATTTAATCTTGGGTATGGATTGGCTAGTGAAACACTGAGCAACTTTGGATTGTGCTGCAAAGAAAATGGTGTTACGAATGGCGAAGGATGAGGCGGTGGTGGTAATTAGTGAATGCCAGAATTATTTGTCAAATGTAATTTCAGTATTAAGGGCTGAGAAGTTTGTTCGTAAGGGTTGTGAAGCCTATCTGGCTTATATAAGTGATACAGAGGCTAAAGGTCCTACTATTAGGGATTTGAGAATAGTTAGGGAATTTCCTAATGTCTTTCTCGATGAACTGCCTCGTTTACCGCCCAACAGAGAAGTAGAATTTGGAATTGAGTTGCTACCTAGTACGGCTCCGGTGTCCATCGCCCCTTACAAGATGGCACCGAAAGAATTGGTAGAACTTAAGCAATAGATTCAGGAATTATTATACCGAGGATTTATTTGACCAAGTGTGTCTCTGTGGGGAGCACCGATATTATTCGTAAAGAAGAAGGATGGGTCTATGCAAATATGCATCGACTGTCGACGGTTAAATAAGTTAACCATTAACAACAAGTACCCTCTACCGAGAATCGATGATCTTTTTGATTAGTTTAAGGGAGCCTCAGTTTTCTCAAAGATTGATCTACGCTCGAGGTATCACCAACTGAGGGTTAAGGAGGCGAATGTTTATAAGATAGCTTTTAGAACTCGTTATGAGCACTACGAGTTCTTGGTTATGCCATTTGGGCTAATGAACGCACCTACCACTTTTATGGATCTCATGAACCGGGTTTTCCAACCTTATTTGGATCGGTTCGTGGTAGTCTTTATTGATGACATTTTAGTGTACTCCAGAGATGAGGATGAGCATGATGCACACTTAAGGATTGTGTTGTAGATTTTGAAGGAGAAGCAGCTATATGCCAAATTCAACAAGTGCGAATTTTGGCTAAGGAAAGTTACTTTTCTAGGACGTGGTGTCAGTTGAGGGGATTAGAGTCGATCCTCGGAAAATTGAAGCAGTGTTAGATTGGAAAATACCTAAGATGGTGTCTGAAATCTGAAGTTTCCTGGGCTTGGCAGGGTACTATATGCAGTTTGTTTAGGGCTTTTCATTAATTGCTGCACCTCTAACTAAGTTGTTGCGAAAAGGGGTACTATTTGTTTGGGCGGACAAGCAGTAAGAGAGTTTTGAAAAGCTCAAGAAGGTTTTAGCTGAGGCCCCTATGTTGATTCAGCCAGAATCTGGAAAGGAGTTTACGGTTTATAGTGACGTATCACATGTGGGCCTGGGCTACGTATTGATGTAGGAAGGTAAGCTGGTTGCATATGTGTCACGTCAACTTAAGACTCACGAGGTGAATTACCCAACCCATGACTTGGTGTTAGCTGCAGTGGTTTCGCGCTAAAAATATGAAGGCATTATTTATAGGGGAAAAGTGCATAATCTATTCGAATCATAAGAGTTTAAAATACCTCTTTACCCAAAAGGAGCTAAGCCTTAGGTAGCGCAGGTGGGTAGAATTATTGAAGGATTATGATTGTAGGATCGAGTACCACCCTGGCAAAGCGAATGTGGTAGCCGATGCATTAAGCCGTAGGGTTATGTCGGACTTGAGGGCTATGCTCGCTCGTTTAAGCTTGTTTGATGATGGTAGTTTGTTAGTTGAGCTTCAAGTAAAGCCGTTATGGGTTGAGCAGATTAAGGGTAAGCAGTTATTGGATGAGACCTTGGGTTCTCCTTTTAGACAAGTGGAGAATGGGAAGACGTCAAACTTTGGGTTGAATAGTGAAGGAGTGATGTTTTTTCGTGGGAGAATGTGTATACCAAAGGATGATGAACTAAGGCAATCTATTCTGTGGGAAGCACATAGCAGTTCCTATGCTATGCATCCTAACGGAAACAAGATGTATCGGGATTTGCATAAGCTTTATTGGTGGCCTAGACTTAAGCGCGAGGTCACGGAGTTCGTAAGTAAATGTTTGACATGTCAGCGGGTGAAGGCGGAACATCAGTTGCCCTCAGGATTGCTTCAACCGATGAAGATTCCACTTTGGAAGTGGGAAAGGGTGACTATGGACTTTGTTAGTGGGCTACCCTTGACTCCTACTAAGAAAGACTCGATATGGGTTATAGTGGATCAGTTAACCAAGTTTTCCCATTTTGTACCGGTCCGCACCGAATACTCGTTGCCAAAGTTGGCTAGGTTGTATGTGGCTGAGATTGTTAGATTGCATGGAGTGTCAGTTTCCATAATATCTGATAGGGATCCACGTTTCACATCGCGTGTAACACCCAAACCCGGCCCAGACGTTATGGCCAAGTCTGGTGTGTCACATCACCTACAACTACCCATGTTACCTAGTTACTAAGATTAGGGTGAGCTTTGCGAAACTGATATTAACGTCTTAAGAGAAAATTCCAGTTATTGGTGAACGTCCTATTCAATACTGGTTATTAAAAGTTTTATTGTAAAACTTAACTTTGTTACTCGTCTGAAACGTGTGATTGATTTTGAAAACGTTGGAATAAATTTTAAGAAAACTCGTTCAACTTTGTTCATAGCATTAAAAGTAAAGTATAAATAAAAAGTTAAGAAACCAAAATAATTAAAGCAGCCTTAGTACAACCCAAAACCATAATGAAAATAATTTAAAATAAATAGGGAAATAAAGTAAAATAAAATAAAAACTTAATTGATCAATGCAGTCCAAGTGGCCACTCTGAATCCCTCCCAACTCCAAGTCCACCAGTCTAAGGCTCACCTACGTGGATGGGAGAAAAGAGGTGAGTTTGGAAACTCAATGTGCAATAAGCCCATCCAAAGCCCAAGTCAGCTCAAGCCCACTGGGCCTAAGCTTTATCCAGTCTCAGTAATATCTGGGCCGAAGCCCTATCCAGATGTAGTAAACTGGGCCTTAGCCCTTTTTAGATACCAGCATGGCCCATAGGCCCATTACAGTAACAGAACAGATATTAATCATGAATGCAAGCCCAACCCCAACCTAAGTCCAACCACTACACTCCACCCGTACCAGCCCTACACTCCATGTAGGGAATAACTCAACCCACCCAGCCCTATACTCCACAATTGCAGCATAGCTGCTCAGATAACATATAACGAGGCAAAACCCCTTCAGTACGTGGTCAAGCCACTATTAATACTTCCTCCATCAATAACCCAGTCCCATGCAACAGATAATTATGGAGTGAACAGAAACAGTAAAACATGCATTTCAGTCAGATTTAGCCCTAGGGGTATAACGGTCATTTTGCACCTAGGGGTAAAATAGTAATTTTCACCTATAAGGGGTATTTCAGTAATTAAGCCAATTTCTAGGGTTTCATGCACATTTTATTCAGTAATAGTCTAACTTTTATCTCAGTAGCTTATTTAACCCATGTTAAAAGATTACAGTCATTGGGCCCTAAAACTCCTAATGGGCCCTACAGTGTCAAATAGCTACTTAAGCCCATTTAGTCCAAATTTTATGATTGGTTCACTAGTTTTAACAGTTATAGACCTACAGTTTATCAGAACACGCTTATCGCCTATTTTTACCCATTTGGGCCCGTAAGCCCATTGGGCCTGAATTTTAGCCCATCGAGGCCCAAACTTACCGAAGTGTATGAAATCGCGCACTTACCAACTTTACCGATTTCAGTTATAGATCTACCACTTCCAATCAACCCACGAGCGCTTGCGCGCTCGTAAGTCCACGAAATGCCAGAATTTGGGCATTTTGGCTTTTTGGCTTTTGCCGATTTGAACTACAAGAGGGTGTTCGATACACACCTGATTTGCGATGACTGCTAACGAGATCTCCCAGGATATTCTACAATTGGTTACTTAACATATCAGATTCTAAAATCCAATGATAATAAACATAACCTTACCTACCATAATCGGCCCTCATCACCTAGGTCCTTAAGATCTTACCTTTGTCGAAGTTAGTGACTAGATCTAGATCTAGTCGTTCAACTTGTCCAAGCCCTCAGTCAGTAGCCTCTAGATCACACTAACACAAAATAAATTGATTGTTAATACCCTCAGAGCCCTAAGCCCCAAATCGACAGCTTCTCTATGCACATAGGGGTTTTGGCTTTTCTAAATCCTGAAATAAAATATGAACAGGAGATTCCGATAGCTTACCATTGATTTAATACTCCAGAATGATTCCAATTTTGTTTCTAACTCAGATCTAGCGTAGATCTAGCCTCTAAACACGAGCAGGGAGTGAATCTAGATATCTAAAGGCTCGGCTCCTAACTCCTTATGAGTATGGTGATTTCGGCTTTTGTTGCAAGTAAGAAGAAGGTGATTTCAAGTGGTGATGCCGACAGAGATTAGGGGTTTGGAGGATGTGAACTTCAGCCAAGGACAAGAAGAAAGGAGGAGGATTCGGCTATAGACAAATCAGCACAAAAATAAACTTTCGAGATTTGGACTTTTATGTGTATTCGGCTATGGGGAATTGAAAGAGAATGGGAATGAAAGAAAAGAGAATGGAATAAGAGGTGAGTAAAGTGATGAGGATGTTTCGGCTTGAGAAGAAAAGAAGAAGAAAAAGAATGAAATAGGAGAGGAGAAGAGATTTGGCTATGGCAAATCGTCACAAGAGGAGAACTTTTCTTGCATTTTTGGCTTTTTGGTACTCTAAGAGGAGAGTAGAACAAAAGTAGAAAACCCTAAGTGGCAAAACCCTAATTCGGCAAGAAGGAAAAGAATTTAGAACTTACCCTAATGGCTATTCAAACAAACGGCACAACCTCCCTTTATTTGCCGAAATTGCAACCCCTAAAGCCCTAGCCGAATGCCTCTATCCATATGACCAAATCAGCAAAAATTAAAAGTATCATCTGCTTACCCTGCAACTAGAACCTTGGCCCTAGCACTTAGTCCACACGCCACATTTTTAGGAACTTAGTGGCGCCACCTTGCCACTTTACCAAAGGCTTACTTGTGTCTTAATTTTCTAACTTTTCCTTAAAGGCCCACTTAACCAAGTCCCCTTCACTTTAAATTCAAAACTTGATATTTCTACCGGGTTTTATTGAAGGCCTGGGCCTTCTAAAGTCCCATTAACATACTTAAACACAATTCCAATAACTCAGTAACCAAAATTTCAAGATTTCACCAAAATCACAAAAATCCTGAAAATCCCGAAAATCAGGGCGTTACATCACAATTCTGGAAGAAGCTGCACGAGCCAGTGGGTACTAGGTTGAACTTCAGTATGGCGTTCCATCCCCAAACTGATGGATAGTTGGAAAAGGTTATCCAAGTTTTGGAGGATATGTTGAGGGGATGTGTAAGTGAGTTCCGAGGTAGTTGGGAAGATTATTTACCGTTAGCCAAATTCGCGTACAATAATAGTTATCAGACAAGTATTGGAATGGCACTATATGGGCGAAGGTGTCGTAGTCCAACATGTTGGATAGAATTGGGTGAACGGTGAGTTTTGGGCCCTGAGTTAGTAGCAGATATTGAAGATAAGGTGAAATTGATTCGGGATCAGTTGAAGGAGGCCTCGAATAGGCATGAGTCGTATGTCGAACTTAAGTATCGAGAGATTGAGTATGTAGTGGGGGACTTAGTCTTTCTTAAGGTCTCTTTATGGAAGAAGGTGTTAAGGTTTGGATGGAAGGGAAAGCTAAGCTCTAGATTCATTGGGCCATATCGTGTCTTAAAGCGAGTTGGGCTAGTTGCCTATCAGCTGGAATTACCTTCTAAACTAAGTCAGATCCACAATGTGTTCCATGTTTCCATGCTGAGGTATTATCACTCAAATCCTTCATACGTCGTGTCAGTTGAGGAAATCGAGGTTAAACTGGATCTAACTTTTGAGGAAGAGCCCGTACAAATAATTGACCGAGGTGTTAAGATGTTGAGAAGGAAATCTATCCCATTAGTTAAGGTGCTTTGGCGTAATCACAATGATGAGGAGGCTACTTGGGAACCTGAGGAAGCAATGCGACATCAATATCCTCAACTATTTGAATAAGGTAATTTTGAGGACGAAATTTCTTTTAGGGGGTAAAGTTGTAACGCCCCAAAAATCCCGAACTTTCCTTTTTCTGTTTTGATGTAGAGTATGTGTTTGATATTTTTAGTTAAGTATTAATGTGTCAATAGGCCATTGGTTAAGTTCTGAGTTCAAGCTTAAAAGTGGGAAAATTTTAGTTTAATATTAAAGGAACCTTGATCTTGAGTAACTAGGTTGTTAAATAAATGGAGAAGAAATAGGACACAATTTATCTTGTGTTCTAGTGGCAAAGTGGCGCCATATAGGAAGCAGAGGATGGCGTCACAGGCATGGCAAGGAGGACTGGGGTTTGACTACCTCCTTGCTCAAAAGAAGGGTTTATTTTTGCTCATTAAAAAGCTAATAGTGGTGTTGGATGTGGACTCCGAAAGGGGTGATCAGAAGAGAAATTCAAGGAAGTGATAATAAAGAAAACTTAGGAAGAGATTGAAGAGTAGAGAAATGGAGCCGAATTAGGAATTTGGGGATAGGTAAATTCGGCTATAGTATATATAGGTGCAGACTTTGGGGATTCTAGGCTAATGTCGAATTATTCCTTTCTATTTTGTCGAAAACACCTTTCTCTCCAAATATCTAAAAGCCGAAATCCCTTATTCGTTCTATTTTATTTTGTACCAATTTCTTCTATTCCTTTCTCATCGGACTCTTTTCTTTCTTGTTTCTAGTTTACCTTTCCTAAAGCCAAATATCTTTTGGCCGAAATTCTATGGTGTTGCCACTTTTTCTTTAACGTTGGCCGATCGATTCTTGTGTAAGTACTTTACTTTCTTTTAGTTGGTCTTTCTAGTATCGGTTCCGTCTCTCCCTCACTCTTTCTAAATCCGTTTTGGTATTGGATTAGTATCAAATCCCAGATTTCAAATCTCTGCCGAATTGCTCATTAAGCGTTTTGAGGTTTTGGGTAAGTATTCCTCTTTCATTGGTTAAGGTTGTCCGAATGGTCATGAATGGTTTAAAGATGACATAAGATCATTGCGAGTCACTTGTTGTTTGGTTCTTAATGATTAAGATTGATGTAGATTTAAGAAATACTTGTGATTAGTGATCAAGGAAGGGCTGTTAAGGCTTGTCATCCAAGGTAAGGCAAAGGTGGGACTACGGTTTTTGGTGATAGTATTTGATAAGTGTATGATTGATCGATGACTGACATCGTTTGTAGGTTCGTGGCTAAGGAGATCACAGCACGTTTTATTACCAGGTGTGTACATACATTACACACACACAATAGATCAGTAAATCCCGAAATGCTGAAAAGTCAATGCTGAAAAGTCGAAAGTTTGGCTACGGTAGTCGTGCGAGTGTGCAAACACTCGTATGAGGGTAATTGATATGTTATCAGAGGCCCCATGAGTGATCTCATAGACTTGGATCACATTTTGGCCAATCGGGCCAGAATGGTCCAAATAGGCCCGACGGGCTCGTGGGCCCAAATCAGCAAAAATTGATAAGTTTATAATAAGTGACGAGCTAATAAAGTTTGTTGAATGGTTTGGAATGGATTAGGCCTGATGGGCCGTATAATTGTGATTGAGCCTAATGGGTCATATAAATGTGATTGGGCCTGCTGGGCTACATGAATGTATGAAAGCATGTGGACTTGCTAGGGTTTTATAATGGACTTTTAGGCCTAGTTACTAATGAATCCTTAAGCGGGTAAAAAACTTAATTAATTTATCAAGTACGCCTGTGGACAAGTCATGAGGTTAGAGTGTGGCAATGGGCATATGCATGTCCAGGATTGGATCTAGGGAGAGCTTAGTACTTAAGCGGTCTTAATGACCCACCTCCTCTTCTCTAGAATCCTACTTGGTGCATAATGTCTGTTCACTTTGGCCAACGAGGACTTGTTGACAGGCCAAAGTTCGTAATTAAGACCCATACTATTAATAAATTACCAAACTACCCCCATAGGGTAGGGATTACCCAAAACACCCTTGTAGGATAAAATGACTAAACTATCCCTATGTGAAACATGAAATATTTACGCATGACACGTGGATATCTGCTGCATTCATATAATTTTATGTTGCATGTGGGTGGGAATTATGGAACGGAGGAAGAATTGAGGATCGCATGGTTGCTTGACGATCGTGGATACACCGACAGCTTTTTAAGCCCAATATATTATTAGCAACTTTGTTGTAACGTTAGGTAGTACCGCAACCGGCGCTACCCTTAGAGTGTATCTGATGGGTGGGTCGATATAGTTATCCCCACATAGTGTGTTTCGGTTGGATGAAGATGTTGTGTAGGGGATGGATGGGTAGGATTTTTGCATATCTGATTGCTCTAATTTTGTGCTATTATGGTATTGGGCTCAAGCCCAATATGACTTGTGTTGCATGATATATATATTGTTGCCGAGGGTTGTACACATTGAGTTTTTGAAAACTCACTCCCTCTTTTATTTTTTTCAGGTGAACCTCAGTGGGCGGTTCGATGGATGGAGGGACTCAGATGTGGCCAATAGGCAAGACGATTTGTACTTGTTTTTTTTTTTTTCTAAATCTCTAGTATTTTGGTTATCTTAGTCCGGATTGTAATAAGGCTTTCCCTCTGGTTATTATTTCATTTTTGGTTACTAAGCTTTATATATATTTGACACGGAGCATGGATTTAGTTATTTCAAACACCTTTCAAGTTTATCTGAAATCAATTATTATTTTTTTTTAAATTAAGCTTTCGCAGTTAAAGAGAATTTTTCAAAATAAATATTAACACGTAACCAAGAAATAGGTTTTGAATACACCTCGTTCTAGAAACAAATCAAACTGAGATTTTACTTGAAATTTCTTTTAGAAAGGTTTTCAATGAAAACAAGATTTTCGATAAAACACTTCAATGTGACACGTTGGATTCGGCCCTAATGTCCAGGCCAGGTTTGGTGTATTACATTGGGCCTTAACAGACTTATCACACGAGCAAAGATACACTTACGGGACATGAATTTTCATAGGAATTAAAAACCATTCTCATTTGATCATAACATCCCTAAAACAAGCCTACAAGGCCTAAAATATACATTGGGAGTAGTTTAGGACTAAACTGAGAATCTTAGAAAATTTTACAAAACTTAGAAAAATTTCCAGTATACAGGGGTCACATGCCCGTGTGGCTAGGGGACACGCCTGTGTGGGCAGGCCGTGTGGTCTTACACGCCCGTGTAACTCTCTATTTATGACGTTATCAACATTTGAAGGTCACACGGCCAAGTCACACACCCGTGTGCTTAGGTCATATGGTCAATTTAATTTTCATAATTTTTCATAAATAGGTGTAGACTTCAGATGCCCTTGACACATGCTCGTGTTCAAGGCAGTGCTGTCCACACGGCTGAGACACACGCCCGTGTCTCTACTTGTATGCTCCATACTGGGCATTCTATTTCTCAAAATTAAAGTGCATGGGACATACAGCCTAATCACATGCCCATGGGGCTAACCATGTGTCACACACGGCCTAGACACACGCCCGTGTGTCTACCTCTATGGACAATATATAGGCTATTTACCAAGCCATTTGCCACCCTGAAACTCATACACACAAATACTAATTCATAGGCATAAATCATAGCATGCTTAAGCAACTAATATTCACAACGAAGATACTAACACATCATTCTCATGCTATATTTATCAAACTCAAACAATCACATACTCACTAACCCAAATCATACAACTTACCACATCTATGAAATGCATCATCATGTAATTTTATTTATAAGCAACAGTAGCCAATTTTCAATGGCCTTATACAAAATAATGATTTAATAAATATAAGCCAACACAATTGGCCCAATCAACTATGACACATAAACAAAATAACCAAGACCCTATACATGTCATACTTTCAAAATACTAAGATATCAATACCCCAAAATAATGTTTTTGATAGTGTGATGCAAGCCTCCGACGATCTCCGATCTCGAGCTAGCTTGGTGACACTATAAAACAATGGGAAGGAAAGGGTGTAAGTTACATAGCTTAGTAAGTTTATACACAAATAATAAACATCTTAGCCATATAAGTTATCATGCAATTCTTGTAATGAAAGATAGGATAATCCTCATTAAATCCACATAACAACAACTTACTCATTCATGATCTTACTAGAAATTTATCACTTATAGCATTAATACTTATGAATTTCACGTACATACCTGTACCATATCATCATACAATCACATATTTTCACATCTTTGCTATTTTTCCTGTTGAACACTCAGAATATTAACAGATACTCGAAAAGCTTGGACATAAGTGCCACATATATAGCCAAAGCTACCTCATATCTCATTTCACATATATGCTCATTCTCGAGCTAGTCATGGGTCTGCTCACACAAGCTGACGGTTGGGACGTAACTACCCAGTGCTGCTCACACAAGTTGATAAGTATCCGCAACACATGTCGGAGTACCTAGCCACTGGTAGGATGTACAAGACCAGCACCCGAATCACATAATCAGATAATCACACATAGGTCCCTAGTGACATGTCACTCGTATCCTATACTATTCCTAAGGTTCAATCGGGATTTCTCACTAATTGAAACTATGTCAAATATATTCGATGGGTCAATTACAGACTTTATTCAGCATTAAAGTATTAAAACATAAATTAACGATGCATTATTTACATAAAAACTTACATTGATTCAAAAATAGCTATAATTGCGATTTTGTCCACAATCTTGTTCTTTCCCCGATCTAGGTCAGAAACTCATCTTTCTTGATCTATAATAACAAATTTAGCTCATTTAATTATCATATTACTCAATTCAGTCC
The DNA here is from genome assembly GCA_020496765.1 of Gossypium stocksii. NCBI lineage: Eukaryota > Viridiplantae > Streptophyta > Magnoliopsida > Malvales > Malvaceae > Gossypium > Gossypium stocksii. Next base: position 43,775,539 of record CM035623.1, read on the forward strand.
AAAAATTACACTTTAGCAAAATTACATTTTTGCCCCTAACTTTTCACTTATTTACACTTTGGTCCCTAGGCTCGTAAAATGAAATGTATTAATTTTTCTCAAAACCCAAGCAAAGATAAATCTTATACATGCTTATAGCAGCCCACATTTTTCATTTATTCACATATTTCTACACAAATTTTACCACTTTTGTATGTAGGTCATTTCTGATATTTTCACCGAAAATTACCTAGCAAAAGTCGTTTATCACACAATTAACATTCATATTCTACCACTAGACATCAAAATACATGCATGCCTAACATGGGTAAAATTTTGAACATGAATCCTACTTCAAAATAATGGTAGAAATAGGTAAATCGGGTGATAACGACTTAAAAAAACGTAAATAGCATTAAAAATGGGGCTAGGATGCACTTACTATCAAGCTTGAAAGTTGAAGAAACCCTAGCTATGGTGAGGTCCAAGTTTTCGGCTAAGGTTGAAGAAGAAGGACAAATTTTGGCTTTATGTTTCCTTTTTATTCTTTTATTAACCAAATGACCAAAATGCCCTTTTTGCCTTTCTTTGAAATTTTATCCTTCCATGTCCATTTTTATCCATCATGAGATATAATGGTATAATTACTAAATAAGAACCTCTTATTTACAAGTTCATTTCAATTAAGCACCCAAAGCTTCTAGAACATATATTTTGCAATTTAGTCCTACTAGTCTAATTGGACCCTCTATCGATAAAATTTCTTAACAAAATTTTCACACATGCATTCAATCATACTATAGACCTCAAAATAATATCACAATAAAATTTTCTACTTCAAATTCATGGTCCCGAAACCATTGTTCCGATTTGGCCCTAAATTAGGTTGTTCATAAACACCTCTAAAGAGTCTTCAATCATATCCGAAATTATTGCCATCATGAACCTTTGAAATATGGTCGGTGTGTTGCAAAAACTGAAAGGCATTCAATGAAAAGAAAAAGTACCAAAAGGACATGTGAAGGTTGTTCTCTTGATCCTCCGGTGCAATAGCAATCTTATTGTACCCAGAATAGCGGTCTAAGAAGCAATAATAGGGTTTTCTAGCAAGTCTATCCAGCATTTGGTTAATGAAAGGAAGTGGGAGGTGGTCTTTTCTGATGGAAGCATTAAGCTTGCAATAATCCATACAGACTCACCATCCTATAAGAATGAGTGTAGGAATTAATTTGTCTTTGGCGTTGCTAACCATAATGATGCCACTCTTTTTAGGAACACACTACGCTGGACTTACCCAAGTGCTATCAGCAATAGGGTAAATAATTCTAGCATCAAGCCATTTTATAATTTCTTCTTAACAACTTCCTTCATCTTCTCGTTTAATCTTCTTTTTTGCTCAATCAATTGCTTGCCTTCGTCTTCCAACTTTATCTTGTGCATGTAAAAAGATGCACTAATGCCTTGGATATCGACAATACTCTAAGAAATAGCTCATTCATTTTGCTTAAGAACAAGGAGCAATTTCTCTTCTTGAGTTACATCCAGTGTGACGGAGACAATAACTGGGCGAGTATTGTCATCACAAAGAAAAACATATTTAAGATGAGTAGGCAGTGGTTTCAATTCCAGAGTAGGAGCTTTGTTGATGGATGGCTTGAAAATTGGAATTTTTCTGTTGGCTAAGTCCAAGGACTCAATTTGCCATCCATGCCTGCTGTCATAATAAGCTAAGAATTCATTATCTAATGTCACTACAAACTCCTCAAAAAGTTTTATGCTTTGGTCATAAAATTCTTCCTCAATTAGATCATCTAGCACATTGACAATATAACATTCTTTTTTATGCTTAGATTGAATAGATTCAAAAATATTAAAGGTAAAATGCTCATCATTAAGTCGCATGGTAAGTTCACCCTTATAAACATCAATAAGAGTTCGTCTGGTGGCTAAAAATGGTTGTCCCAAGATTATGGGAACCTCCTTGTATGCTCACAGTCATGTATGATAAAGTCAGTCGAATAATGAATTTATGGACATGAACTAAAATATCTTTGATTTGCCCTTCAAGTTGAGCCAATGATCGATCAACTAGTTGCAATGTCACTGCAGTAGGTTTCATGTGACCAATTCCCAACTTTATAAAAGTTGATAGAGGTATTAGGTTGATGCTAGCTCCTCAGTTGCATAAAGTATTGCCTAAATAATGGTTTCCAATGCAACATGGGATAGTAAAGCTCCTAGGATCTTTCATTTTTGGAGGCAACATATTTATCAAAATAGTACTACAGCCCTCTATGAGTGCAGTAATTTCCATATCACTAAACATCTTCTTCTTGGACAAGAGCTCCTTCATAAATTTCCTATAATTTAGAAATTGAAAAAGAGTGTCTACTAGAGGAATATTGACCTGAAGTTGCTTCAGTGTGTTTAGGAACTATTGGTACTGCCTATCCTACTCACTCTCCCTAAATCTTTGTGGAAAAGGTAAAGGTGGACATACATCTGCTTGCCCTGACACCTTTGATTGCGTCAACAGTTTCGAGGATTGGACATTAGGCATATGAGTGACAATTTATGGAACTTTTTTATATGGAGTATCCACAAGCTTGTTAAATTCAACCTTCTCACCAGGGATCACTTCACCAGTATCTTGTGGTGTTACCATAGAGTCTGTAACTGGCTCACCAGTTTGTTTACCACTTTTAAGACTGATAGCCTTATAATGTTCTTTTCCCTTCGGACTAGTATTTTTTGTGACACTTGGTAGTGTGCCCGGTGGTCGAGTATTTAAATTCAAAGCAAGCTGTCCTAATTGTGCCTTCAACATCTGAATAAAAGATGAATTCCCTTGCATAATAGCTTCTTTACGATTCAAATGCTCTAGCATTAAAGCTTTACGAGTTCCTAACAGGTTAGAAGGAGAAGCCTGCGTCTACTATTGTCGTCGATGTTCTTGACCATGTTGATTCAGCATTGAAGAATGTTGTGGCTATGTCTGCGTCTAGTGTGGATGCATCTGAATGTGCTGATTGTAGTTCTACTATTGAGGATTATAATTCCTTTGTCTTGAATTATAATTGCCTTGAATGGATCTACTCCCATATTGGAATGTCACAACATTTTATCCAGCATTCTGAGTTCCCTAAGGCTATTGATTGCATGTGGAATTAGTATAAGAGTTGTCATAAGAATTGTTAAGGATGTTACTAACATAAAAGGCATTCTCTGCATGTTGTCGACAATCTTCATAGTTGTGACTGTCACTACAAATCTCAGAACAAAATGTAGGAACATCAACTTGTTGAGTGACATGTATAGGTGCGACCTTACTAGTCCCTTGTATATTTTTTTATCATATTTACAGGAGAAGAAACTTGAGCACTAAGTGTAGATATTGTGTCCAATTCAATAACTCCCAGAGTAGTTATTGCTTGTGCAGCTCTAGAGATAGAGTATTGATAGTCATTCTGAGCAATTCTCTTAAGAATTCCAATCGCATCATTATAAGTACAATCCAATAAAGGTCCATTGGCTGATGCGTCGACAAGATTCCTTGTTTGTGAATTCAACCCATTACAAAAAATCTTAATTTGTGTTTCCTATTGAATGTTGTGCAAGGGACAATGTTAAAGTAAAGATTTATAATACTCCAATGTAATGTGAAGATTCCCATCATCCAACTGATGATAAGCTATAATACCATTTCGAAGATGAGCATTCATTGTCTGTGGGTTAAATCGCAAAACAAACTATGTTGCTAAAGGAAATAATTGCATCTTCAAAGCATCACCAGGAATGCCTTGGTGACTAGAAGGAGCATAAATCAATAAAAATGATTTTAGATGTTCTCGTGCATCTTCATGTTGTAGCCCAACATATTGCCCATTAGAATTTAGCATTTGGATCATTACTAGCTTGAGTTAAAATTTCCAGCTTGGATTGCTGGCCTAACAACTCCTAGTTGTGAATCATCCAGGACAGGTACTACAAAATTTGGTATAGTCCTATTTTGTATTTGACCCTCTTACTGCAATGGTGGGTCATTAGCATTTTGGTTCTACATCAAGGGTATAATTGCATTGTTTCTTGGCAAAGCCATATTCCTTTATTCTCGAAGTCTCTTTTGAACAATTCTTTTAATTTTTGGATTAAAATTTGCAATAAACTCTGAATTTCTTCACGTCATACAACAATTAAAATAAAATGTGAAAATAATAACAAAAAGAAAATAAGTTAGTAGCAACTAAATATTATGAAATAACAATAAAAAACCATCAAACAAATGCCATCCTTGGCAACGGAGCCAAAATTTGATTGCCTATTTAACGTCACAGTAATAATGTACAAGCATACACTATCGATGCAAGTATAGTTGATAGATATGAGTCTATCAGATATCGATCCCATGAGGATGGTTGTCTTTTGTCTATTAATGTCAGTGCAATAAATAGATAAAATGAGATAAATTGGTAGAGTAGTTGTCGAAGTAATAAGTTGAAAATAATAAGATAAAATATGATAGTGAGAAACTAGGATCCCCAATGTGAATATTCAACAGAATGCTAAGTGCTCACAAGGTAAAAAGGATAGCTGATTGTCGATCTATTAAACTACAATGAATCTCTTACCAAGCTTAACTTTTATATTTAATCTAAGACTTAAACATGCACATTAACCCCACCTTCTAATGCTGGCAATAGAACACTATTAATAATAACTGGATTAAATTCCTTTAATCATCAAGCAACTTTCATTGTCATGCTTGTTAGCTTGAACTGTCACTGCACGTTCTAGTGTCACTGACCGCAATAACACTTCCATGCTAAAAACATTCAAACCCAAAAATTAAATCGTAGAAGCAAGATTGAATAAAATAACGTTTAACCTAGAAATCATGTGTACGTCCATACTAACATGAAATAGAAGTAATCACCAGTGTTTAGAAAAGAAAAAAAGAAACAAGTGGAGAATACTATTCTTAGACAACTCGAATTGGATTTGTCTATTCCTCCTTATGGAGCACTCAGGGCTCCTCGTCAAGAGCAGGTCTGCATCCTTTTCACATCAGTTCATCCATCAGAGCTTAAGTTGCCACAGTGAAAGCTTCAAGAGGTATGTTGAAGAAGATGATCCAAAAAGCTTTCACTTTTTTCTTTTTTATCTTTTCATGTGAATATTTATAGTTTTCCCCAAATAGCCCAGGTGTCCTTTCATCAAAATCATGTTGCCTCTGTACGTACAAGTTAGTTGTACCAGATTGGACAACTATAACACCCTTAACCTATAGCTATCACAAGACTAGGGTTAAAGGCATTACCGGACCAATCTGAACTTTTACGAATATTATACAATCATTCATCACAACACATAATCAAACATACACATAATCAAACATAATCATATAGTCCCTTATGAAGATCTTTGAGACCTTAAACATGCATTAGAAGAAGGTCGAGACTAAATCGAACACTTAGAAAATTTTTCTAAAACTTAACATTTTTCATTTCTGCATAGGTCACACGCCCGTGTGACCAAGCCATGTACCACACACGGCTATCAGACATGCCCATGTAGGCCGTGGCAAAACAGGGCATACATACTGACTTGTTCATACGGCCATGAGACACGTCCATGTGTTTGGCCGTGTAAAAACTAAGGAGGCTATTGACCTACACACATGGCCACAAGGCACGCTCGTGTGTCTAGCCCATGTGACATCCTGACCAATTCAGCTAAGGCACAGGGATCGCACGGTTGAGACACATGCTCGTGTGCTTTGGCCGTGTGGCATAAAATAGGCTTGGTTTAAGCCACATTTCCCATCCAATGCCAAGTACCTGCAAAACATCCAAATATGCTATTCTATATGCAACAATGATCAACTATTTTAGTCAATTACCAACCTAAAACATTACTCAATTCATCATCATCCAATTCATACTCATCATCCAACCAAATCGTACCAAAATCCCAAACACAATAGCATACCAATGTACACTTACTTTCACCTATTGGCATCATATTAAATCAGCTATCAAACTTGCCAAAATCAAAACATTTTTCATACCAAAATGACTATCACTCAATGCCATACTTGCATCACATATAACTTACCAAAACAAGCATATTTATAAATATTTGTTAGCCACATCTCATAGCATAACTTATAAACATTTCAAAACATAACCTAAAGACATCTAGCCTATACATGCCATAATTCAACATATATATTCAAAATGTGCCAAACAGAGATTGATAATGTGGTGATGATCCTTGACGATCCCCGAGCTTTTGGTAGCTTTGATATTTATAAAACAGAGTAAACAAACACAAAGTAAGCTACAAGTAGTAAGCTATATACAATTAAATACATAAGAAATAACAAATAAAAACCATTTTAAAACACATGAATTAAGGCATAACATAATCACAAGTCATATTTCTCATAGATTTCAACTAATCAAATTCACTTACTTCAATTCACAAAACATATCCATGAAGCTCACATATCAAATGATCATATACATGCATACCTCTTATTCTCCAAATTTCTTATACATTCATACGTACCAGAGTTCAAATGCATGTTCGTATACTAATTCACTTTCTCAGAGTGCTTGTTGAACCAATTAGAATTAATTACGATACGTGAATAGCTCAGAAAACTCATATAATGCCGACGTCCCAGACGTGGTCTTACATGTGATCGGATATCGATGCCACTGTCCCAGACGGGGTCTTACTTGAATCAATACGATGCCAATGTCCCAGACATGGTCTTACATGTTCATCTTATATCGATACCAACGTCTCAGACGTGGTCTTACACGAAAATACATATCGGATCTTATGTCATGACATATGTATCCTAACTATTCCTAAGATTCTGATGGGGCTTTCCGGACTTGATCTCATGCTTGTAATTTAATTCAGATTTCACATATTCAACTCTCATAGCCATATAATACAATTCAATCAACATAATAACAATTATAAATATAATTTAATGTATTTATTTTTATATCGACTTACCTCGTGTGGATTTGAACGGACAAAAAGGCTATTCAATGATTTTTGACTTTCCTAGATCCAATTCCGTTTTCTTTAGTTCTTGATCTAAATAAATTTAAATTAAACTTTTTTATTCACTAAATCATTCAATTTAATCCAAAAACACATAGTTTAGGTATTTTACAATTTAGCCCTCACATTTATACATATTGACAATTTAGTCCCTAATTCACAAAATCATCAAATTTACCAAATTTCACTACATTTAAGCATAGCCAAATTTCAATGATAATCAATTAAGCCCACATAACACATTTATTTCACAAATTAGTCCTTCAAAATATTATTTTTACAATTTAGCTCAAATATCTCAATTTCGTCTGAAAATTCAAAGATAATACATGTCAATCCATCACAAATCTTTTATTTTTCATCAAATATCATCACAAAGCTCAAATTATCACCAATGGCACATTCCAAAATCTTCATCAAAATCAGAGATTGAGGTACGGGCTTTGGAGAACACGAAGCAATGATCACAAAAATGTAGAAATTATTAAAAACTGAAATAAATACATACACTAATCAAGTAATTTGCTTGTCGAAACCTAGGGAGCCTTCTTTCTTTTCTTTTTCTATGATTTTCGGTAATTGGAACATAAAAATGACCATATTTTTGCTTTTGTTTAATTAAGCCAACATTAATAAATCATTTACTAAAATAACATTCATTTTATAATACATAAAACACTTATATTATGGTCATTTATGACCACTCAAAATTTCAATGGTTTAATTACTATATAAGGCCATTAACAACAAAAGCCATTCCAATTAAACACATTAAACATATAGCATGCTAATTTTACCTTTTATGCATTTTAATCCTTTTTCAAATTAAACACTCAAACAGACAAATTAAATCACAGAAATTTCATAGAAGTTAATTCAGATAACACAGACATAGAAAATAATATTAAAATATTTTTTGAACTCAGATATGTGGTCCCGAAACCACTATTCTGACAAGGGTCCAAATCGGGCTGTTACAACAACTCATGCCTTTATGTTCCTATCTGGATAGCTGTCAAGTGCGGCGACAATTCTGGGTGCAATCTGAAATTACTCATGCAACGGCATCATTACCAAAATATGATAAAATTGAGGGTAAATAAGCTAAGATCCACTAAGTCATAAAATGTAAATTACTAAACTAAAAATACTGAAATATATGCTAAAGATAACTAAAAGGGAACAAATTAACTAATAAGTAGGAAGAAAGCATATGTTCTTTCTAGTATTATCACTAACTTAGCTACTTTAAACAGGATAAAGGTAAAATAATCTAATAAATAAGTATATAATAATCCTCACAACTAAGGCCGTAAGCTACTAATTATTTAGATCTTCACAATTTTAGTTTCTAATTAAACTATTTGTTTACAAAGAATTTTTTAAAACTTAACTAAGGTCTATCAGTCCTAAAATCCAGGCTTTAGGTTTGCTATTTGGCTTTGTACTTATTGATTTTGAGACGATGCCTCTGATAGTACCCCTTTTTTTCCCATGTGGATGACTTGATTCATCAGTGATCCCATATCTTCACACTGCCTGGCTTGGTCCCTCCTTTGAGTTCTTGATCATCATCACAAGTCCTGCGAACATCAACAACACTGGTATAAGTTCAAATAAATTTAATGAGTTCTTTCACATCATTATATTTAAACTCTACCACGTGAGGGTAAACAATGCAAAATAATCAGAACATAAGTACTCCTTGTTCAATTATGACAAGTTGCCCTGTTAAGGTGGCGAACTCCACCTGATCCTTCATGATACATAGCTCCGCTTAGCCAAATCCTAGATACTTTGCCATATCAATGAAACCCATTCTTAATTCTTGTTTTTCATTCTTCCTATCTTACACCCCTACATTCAAGGTATTCGTCGTTTTCTACCTTATTTGGTTTTACGTCTATCTACCATCTTACACATTGGTGGAAGCACATCTCTTGTTATTCTGTGCTAGGTTCCTTAAGTCATATCATCCTTGGTGGGCATCTATAATCAGACCAATCCTTGGTGGACTCCCTCTTTCCATATTGTAGTCCTAAATGACTTTTTTGGTATTTTTGTGTTGTGTTGTCCTTCAACAGTTATTGCCCCTCTAGTGAACCCATAGGTTATCATTCAAGTGACTATGTGAGTCTACCAATTTACTTGTTTATTCCTTCCTTACAACTATCATTGTGACAGCATTCCCACACAAGACTTTTCTCTTTACAAGGGCATTCACTCCCCTTATATTCCTTCTTCCACCCTTCTTGGGAGTTCTTGATTTTGGATCCTATCTTATGATCCTTGGGTAATTTCCATGACAAGGCCTACTATCGCCTACCCTATTTTCCTTTAATAATTGTTGGGTTTTCACCCGTGCCTTGTTGGCTTTCACATCTATCACCATTTTTGGTGGATTCCTCATAATCTGGGAACCATACCTACACATTCTTTTACTTTTCTTCCACTCGCGTGGTTTTTTATGCTTTGCGTACTAGACACATGCATTGCTCTTAATGTCTCCACGGACTTTGTTGTCTGCCATAGCCGAGCTATGGTTTTAAGCTCTTCTCATCTCCTTTCCCTTGTTCTTAACGGATGTACCCCGTATTTACTGTCCTGGCAGACTTACTCTTTTTTATTTTTTTTGTACCGGTAGACTTACGACGCAATTGAGTCTTTCATCTATGGTCTTATACCTATCTGCCATCCTAGCATACTATCTTATGATGCCATAGAGTCTTCCATCCATGGTCTTACTCATTATACCTGGCTATGATAGCTTTTTCATCTATGGTCTTACATAGTATACCTTATATTATGTATCGTGCTACCATGGCATCTTTCATCTATGATCTTACATTACGTACCTCATATCAGACAGTCATAGCCTCTTTCATCTATGGTCTTATGCTATATATCATCATGTTGTCTCCCCGAGGGACTAATTGATACCATCATTGCGGAAAGTACCCTTTTTGTATTTTATTTCCCAAATCCTCCTTCCCTTACCTCCTTTACAACACCTAACATTGATCCTCAAACACTGCAGTGTTCTCTCTGTAAGGTTTGGAGCTTCATTGGAGGAGTAACTAAAAGTTATCTTCCTGTTTCCCTTCCCATCTCCATCTACCCGCTTAAGGTTTTCCCATAATCATGCAATGCATAAACATATCATAATCTATCATGCTTATGCAACCATGGCATGTTTAATAGCATAAAGCTATAGTAGTAGGTTTGGAGCCTAGAACTTACTTGAATCCATATCATTTCCCCTAGCTTATCCTTCTCTTTGAACACTAGAACTTCCATTCTCCTAGCAACAACTTACAACCAAAATAACCATGGGTTATACTCAATATTCATTACCTTAATCCTTTTATCTAGAAACATGTAGAACCCTTAAAATAGTTATGGAGTTCCATAGTTTCATTTTTTAACTCTTGCGTACAAAGAAAGGTTAAAAATGTCACCAGCTTACTGGTTTCCCTACATTTCCAACTTCATCCTCGTGAAGTCTACTCCCTACAGAACCTTCCATGGTTGGTCCTTATTCAAACTACCAATGAAGATGAAGAATAATAAAATTTGGATAAGGTCAATGAGAAAATCAACCTTGGGAGTCATATCTCAGCTATTTATATCCCGTCACGCGCTATTATCGACTTCATGAGTGATATCTATTACTAATTATTATGTCTCCCACTAGGAACTATCTGGTTCCATCCTAATCAAACCAAAATTGGACCTCAAACTTGTCTAATTTGGTTGCTAACTTTCCTGATTCTTCCAATATAGGTTGCCAACTTATTATCTCTTCAAATTTAGTCACTTATTTCCTTTGATTGCAAGTTTATTGGACATCGAATTTTATAGTTGACTTGGATGTCAACAAATCTCCAGTCTAATGACAATATCGATATGTATCTAGTAATATTTCTTAGACAATTTGAATAGATCTACAACACAGTTGGGTACCCAGGGGTTTCTGACGAAGTAATCAAGTTATTGTTAATCCCTTTTGCACTTGGAGGTCATGTTAGAGAGTGTTTGGAAGCACTACCACCTAGTACCATCACTTCATGGGAAAAGTCCATACAATTATTTTTGCACAGAATTATACCAATGGCCACCATTCTGAAATACATACGATAAGTTATTAAAATTAAAGCAAAACCCAACAAAAATGTTAGGACAAGCTTGGGACCAATTTAAAATGATTATTTGGAAAGTGCTTGGAGGGGTTGTTCTAGCAATCCAACTACAACATTATTATGTGGGTTTAGATCAATATAGAAAAAGCCAATTCATCATCATTATAGGAGGAAGTGTTTGGACTAAAATAACTCATGAGATAATTGTGTTATTGGAAAAATTAAGTTGCAACACTCACACCTACAGGAAAGTTTAAGACCTTGAACCAATAGATAAGTTAATGAAGGTGACTGAATTGGTTAACTCAAACAGATAATGATAATTCGGATAATGAAGATTCTAAAAAAGATGAGGAAGAGTTAGTGGATAATAAATCCACTGTATTAGATATAGAAGAATAATGGAAGAAGAGGTTACTCAAAAAGTAATAAGGAAACATTTTGAACAAATTTATCAGATAGATTGGTGGAAACATTGTAAGGAACTATTGGATAAAATAGGACACTTTCTTGATAAGATGGTCTCATTGATCATTAAGCTACCAACATTGGAACTAAAACCACTCCCAACACATTTGAAATACAACTATTTTGGTGAAAACAATACCTGTTATTATAGCAGCCCACTTACCTATCGAGTACAAAAAGGCACTATAAGAAGAATTGAAAATTCATAGAAGGGCAATTGGATAGACCATTTTCGATATAAAAGGGATCAACCCTATTCCATGCCAACATAAAATACAAGTAGAATAAGGAAAGAAACCAATAGTGGATGCACAAAGGCATCTTAATCCAATAATGAAGGAAGTAGTGAAAAAGGAGCTCCAAAAATGGTTGGATGCAAGAATAGTGTATGCCATATCTGACAGTGAATGGGTGAGCCTAACATAGTGTATTCCTAAGAAGGATGGTCTAACAGTGGTAGCCAATGAGAAAAATGAGTTAATTACAACTCAAACAATAACGAGATGGAGAGTATGTGTTGATTATAGGAAGTTGAACGATGCAACCAAGAAGGATCATTTTTTGCTCCAATTCATTGACAAAACGCTAAACAGATTGGTAAGAAAGGTATACTACTACATTTACTTGCCCTTTTGGAACATGCACTTTTCATAGAATGTCGTATGAACTATGTAATGCCCCGTCCACGTTTACGAGCTGTATGACAATGATCTTTATGATTTTATAGATGGATTTTCAGTATATAGAGATTCATTTACAGAATGCCTAGGAAATTTAGAGCAGGTTCTAGAACGATTCAAAGAAACAAATTTAGTACTTAAATGGAAAAGAATGTCATTTTATGGTAAATGAAGGAATTGTATTAGGGCACAAAATCTCCAATAAAGGGTTGCAAGTGCATAAAGCAAAGATTGAAGTTATAAAGAAACTACCACATCTAACAAAACTTCAAAGTATTTAGAATTTTCTGGGCCATGCTAACTTTTACAAAGATTCATTAAATATTTTCCTCAAGTCTCAAAACCTTTAAGTCAATTACTACAAAAGGACACGTCTTTCGTATTTAATGATGAATGTGTCTAGGCTTTTAAGGAGATAAAAATAAGACTAATTTTAGCTCTAATCATAGTTAGCCTAGATTGGATGAAGCATTTTTTCATTATGTGTAATGCGAGTGATTATGTTCTAGGAGCAATATTCAAACCAGATAAGGACTAGACTTTCCACGTGATTCATTATACGAGTAAGACTTTGAACCCTACTCAATGTAATTATACCATTATCGAAAAATAAATGTCGACCGTACTATTCGCATGCAAAAAATTTCTTCCATACTTAATGGGAAATCAAGTATACGTCTACAAAGATCATTCTGCTCTGGAATATGTTATGAAAAAGAAGAAGACAAAAGCCAAGTTAATATGGTGGGTATTATACTTCAAGAATTTGACCTTTGCGTCCATGACAAGAAAGGTATAGAAAATCGAGTTGTTGATCAACTCTCAAGGTTAGAAATGGAAATAGAAAAACATGATGATGCAAAAATAAATGAGAGATTTGTTGAGGAGCATCCATTCTAAGTGATCCATCATCAAGTGATGCAACTAACACATAAAATGCCCTAGTATGCAGATATTGTCAATGATTTGGCCCAAGGAGTTTTCCTTGTTGTAACATCCCTTACCCGAGACCGTCGCCAGAATCCAGCACGAGGTATTACCGGATATGGAATAACAGTTATAGAATTACTTGCAATTCAATTCAGAAATTTCCTTTATTGAGGGTTTTCAAAACATGTTACAGCCATTTTAGACGATTAGGATTCGAATCCTATCATATCAGAGTCTTAGAAATATTTTCGCTTTTAAAACACCGTCACACACCCGTGTGACTATTGGCACGGCCGTGTCATTAGAACATGTGGTCTTTACACGTCTATGCTCGGCAACCGTGGACGAAACTGTCCATCCAACCACGACCACCGCACACGACCGTGTGGGGGCGTATACATCACATGGTTGAGACACACGGCCTTGTCTATTGCCTGTGTGGTACATTAAATTTTGAATTAAGGTGCAAGGGAGCCACGGTTCAGGGGCACGCCCGTAGGGTCAAGCCGGGTGTCACCCACGGCCTAGGCAGGCCCGTGCCATGTACCCGTGGAGCATTCTACCAAATCCCACACGACTATGACACACGCCCGTGTGCCATGCCATGTAGGCCGTGTCAGGCTATATACCAAGCCTTGGCCTTCCTAAAACACAAGCAAATATAAACACAACCAAACCAGCCAAATCAAGGACAAATACTCAAAATAACTACATTTATAAGTGATCATTTACAAAATACCACATGAGTGATATAACTTGGGCATACAAAATAGCCAATTACATCTACAAGTGTTCTATACATGCCATAAATTACACTTGAAAATATAAAATATACCAAAAGAAGCTTGATAGTGTGTAGCGTGACTCCGACGTTTCAATCCCAATCTAACGAGCTTGATAATCTAGAAAAAAAGGGAAAGAAAGGGGGTAAGCTACGAATAGCTTAGTAAGTCATATGAAATTCTAAAGCAATTTAAAAACGATATGAAATAGCAAATGCCATCACATATCATTGAACAATTACACTTACTCAATGAGTACTTTCCACACATCAATTATATATACACTTAACGATGCCAATCACAACATACAGTTTCATTTCATTTCACCTGCGTGTTCACTTCACATATAATACAGATAATCTAATCTCGTTGAACAAATTCGGAATATGAACAGATATTCAGAGGTTGGCATATGAGTGCCTTACAGACATGGCAAAGCCATAAGGTAGCCGAAGCTACTAACAGTGCAATAGCCAAAGCTATGAAACGGTGAGGTAGCTGAAGCTACAATCAATAACAATAAAGAAGTTAACCACGGGCCTGCTCACATAAGCTGACAGGTGTCTGCAACACATGCTAGACCACCCAGCATCTGAGTAACTATAATAGTCAGAAACAGTGGGACCTTCTTGTGACATGTCACACATATCTACGTCTATTCCTATTTGTTCAGTCGGATCTTAACAATCACTACATTATTCTTACAATTTTCGAGGCATATTCAATTCTCAATTCAAGGCACAATTACATTCAATGCAGCAATTCAATAATGAACATTTATCTTGTATTAATAAAAATGCCAAATATTTACATACAACTTACTTGGATAGCAGTAGGACTAATCCTTGAAATTAGTCAAGAACTTTTTCTTTTCCATGTTCTCGGGCTTTATTAGATCTTTATTGGTCTAGATTAACACACATAATACAGTTTATCAATAATTCCCTCAATTTCATTCACAATTCACAGTTAGGCAAATTTTACAAATTTGTGCCACAACTTTCCATAATTTACAATTTAGTCATTGTGCTAAGAAACTCAATTTCTTTAATCCATGGGTTTGTATAACCCATTTTCACAATTATGACACCTAAATTCTCATTATTTCAAATATTTAGGAATAATTTGTAACCTTTACAAATTAGTCCCTTTTCATGCACTTTCATTCAATTTCATCCCATAAAACATGTATATGACACTTAAAACTTTCATTATCCACCATTAATCAGCTAAGTACACTTTTATCACAAATGGGTAATTTTTCAAACTCTTATTTCTCTTCAAATAAATGGTAGAATCATGAAATCCAAGCTCAAATGAACTCAAAAATATGAAAATAATTGAAAATAGGACCAAATTGCACTTACATGAAAGTTTGAAAATAAAAAACCCTTGCTACGGAGGCTTCAAATTTTCGGCAGCACATATGGGTTTATGGAGAAGATGAAGGCTTTATTTTAATGAATTTTTTCATTATTCACTAATGACCATTTTGCCCTTCAAGCCATTACTTAGATATTTTTCCATGTAAGGGCATTTTAGTCCAAAACACAATTTAATGGGTTAATTGCAACATAAACACTTTCAATTTCATAAAACACTTCAATCAAGTCATTTAATCATGAAAAATGCATATTTTTCATTTGTTGTAATTTAGTCCCTAACACACAGTTAAACACCAAAATAGTACAATTTCTAAACAGTATTTTCGCATTAATATTCAATCAAGCAGATAATATCAGAAAGTCAAAAAATTAAAAATTCTCACTTCGAATTTGTGGTTTCAAAACCACTATTTCGACTAGCCCTAATTTGGGTTGTCACAATTCTTCCCTAGGGATTTTTGTCCTCGAAAATCTTACCAGTAAACAGTTGAGGGTACTGCTTCCTCATAGCCTCCTCGGTTTCCCACGTTGCTTCTTCTACACCATGCTTTTGCCATCATACTTTCACTAACGGTATTTCCTTGTTTCTCAACCGTTTTATTTGCCGTGACAGAATATTAATCGATTGCTCTTCATAACTCATATCTAATCTAATTTCTACCTCAATTGGTGAAATTACATGTGTCAAATCCGATCGGTAACGTCGCAACATAGAAACATGAAATACATTATGAATTCTGTCCAACTCAGATGGCAAAGCTAAACGGTAGGCTATCGGGCCAATTCTCTCAATTACCTCATACGGACCAATAAAACGTGGACTGAATTTACCCTTACGGCCAAATTTCAGAATTTTCTTCCACGGTGACACTTTCAAAAATACCTTGTCACCTACTTGGAATTCAATTTCTTTTCTTTTTAAATCTGCATATGATTTCTGTCGGTCTGATGTAGCCTTCAAATTATCTCGAATTATCTTTACTTTTTCTTTTGTCTCTTTAATCAAATCAATCCTATGCAAATGGTGTTCATTCAATTTGGTCCAATATAGTGGAGTTCGACACTTTCGTCCATACAATGCTTCGTACGATGCCATTTTAATGCTGAACTGATAACTGATATTATATGCAAATTCAATCAGAGGCAAATATTTGTCCCAACTATCCTTAAACTCTAATATGCAACATCTAAGTATATCTTCCATCACTTGAATTACTCTTTCCGATTGTCCATCGGTTTGAGGGTGAAATGCCGTACTAAAATTCAATTTAGTACCTAAGGCATCCTGTAGCTTCTTCCAAAATCTCAAAATAAACCACGGATCTCGATCAGAAATTACAGACAATGGCACACCATGCAATCACACTATTTCAGTAATAAACAGCTCGGCCAATTTATCAAGTGAAAAGTCCGTACGTACAGAAATAAAATGAGCCGATTTAGTCAATCGATCAACTATAACCCAGACCGAATCTTTCTTCCTTGGTGCCAGAGGCAAACCAGATACAAAGTCTATTGTAATTCGATCCCATTTCCACTTAGGAATCAAAATCGATTGCAGTAACCCAGATGGCACTTGATGCTTAGCTTTCACTTGCTGACAGATCAGACATCTTGACACAAATTCGGAGATATCTCATTTCATACCCAGCCACTAATACAGTTTCTTCAGTTCATTATACATTTTCACATTACCATACGACTATTATGAGCTTCTTTCAAAATTTTATTAATTAGTTTAGTATTCTTTAGTACACATAATCGGTCACGGAATAATAGACAACCATTCAAATCAACTCAGAACTCTGAATTTTCATTCACTGAACACTGTTCCTTTTTACTTTGCAATTCATTATCTACTTTCTGAGCCTCATAAATCTATTGAAGAAACATTGGCTTTGCTCGCAATTCTGCAATCAATGCACCATTATCAGACATATTTAACCTCACATTCATAGCTTGTAGAGCAAAAAGGGACTTTCTACTCAAAGCATCCGCTACTACGTTAGCTTTTCCTGGATGATAGTCTATCACAAGTTCATAATCTTTCAACAATTCTAGCCACCTTCTTTAATCCAAATTCAATTCCTTCTGTGTCATAACATATTTTAGACTTTTCTGATTTGTGTACACCCGAAACTTCTCACCATACAAATAATGTCGCCATATTTTCAGTGCAAAGACAATGGCAGCTAGCTCTAAGCCATGAGTAGGATAATTCTGTTCGTGTGGTTTCAGCTGTCGAGAAGCATAGGCTATCACTTTTCCCTCTTGCATCAAAACACAACTGAGTCCATTTAAAGAGGCATCACTGTACACTACAAATTCCTTTCCCGATTCAGGTAGGACCAAAACTAGTGCTTCAGTCAAACATTTCTTTACTTTATCAAAACTCTGTTGACATTCCCCAGTCCAATCAAACTTACTATCTTTTTGCAATAATTTGGTCATCGGCGACGCTATCATCGAAAAGCCTTCGACAAACCGACGATAATAGCCAGCTAAACCCAGAAAACTTCTAATCTCTGATACGGTCTTCGGAGGCTTCCATTCTAAAATAGCTGAGATCTTTCCTGGGTCCACTCATATCCCTTCACCGGATACAATATGCCCCAAAAATCTAACTTCCCGGAGCCAAAATTCACTCTTGCTGAACTTAGCAAATAATTTCTTTTCCCGTAGTATCTGGAGCATAGTTCGTAGATTTTCAGCGTGCTCAAACTCATTCAGAGAATAAACCAAAATATCATCCATGAAGACCACTACGAATTTATCCAAATATGGCCGGAAAATTCGATTCATTAAATCCATGAAAATAGCCGGAGCATTTGTCAGACCAAAGGGCATCACTAAAAACTCATAGTGACCATATCGAGTTCTAAAAGTAGTTTTCGGGACACCTCCCTCTTTAACCTTCAACTGATAGTACCCAGACCTCAAATAAATCTTAGAGAACACTGTAGCACCTTTCAATTGATCAAATAAATCATCTTTTCTAGGCAACGAATACTTATTTTTCACAGTCACTTTATTGAGTTGCCGATAGTCAATACAAAGTCTTAACGACCTATCTTTCTTTTTAACAAACAAAACCGGAGCACCCCACGGTGAATGACTAGGTCTTACGAACCCTTTATCGGTTAATTCTTGCAACTGCACTTTCAACTCTTTCAGTTCTGTGGGCATCATTCTGTAAGGAGCAATCGATATCAGAGAAGTACCAGAAAGCAATACTACACCAAATTCAACCTCTCTATCCGGGGGTAAACCAGGCAATTTTTCCAGGAATACATCTACAAATTCACACACAATCGGTACAGATTCAATCTTCTTTCCAGACAATTCAGTATTCAGAACATATGCGAGATAAGCTTCACATCCTCTTTTCAGATACTTAGAAGCAAACATAGCAGAAATTACAGTTGGCATTAACTCAGACTTATTGGTTTCGACCTTTAGTACCTCACCATCATCACATTTCAATTCTAGAGTTTTCTGTCTACAATCTATTTTAGCACCATGCAGAGTTAACCAGTCCATCCCCAAAATGACATCAAATTCATCAAAAGGTAACAAAATTAAGTCAACAGAGAAACAATGACCATAAATCATGAGGGGGCAATTTCTACAAATTTTATCAACTAACACATGCTTTCCTAATGGATTGGACACTTGTACCACATACTCAGTAAATTCAGCACACAAATTCTCATCAGACAATTTACTCTTACACACATACGACTGAGTAGAACCAGGATCAATCAAAGCAAGAATAGAAACACCATAAAGAGAAAATATACAAGTAATTACTTCTGAGGAGGACACTCCTCTCGGGCTCGAATAGCATAAGCTCTCGTCAGAGCTCTCGCTTCAGATCTCACAGTAGTATCCCTTGTCGCACCCTTACTACTATTCCTGGTTCCCACATTTCTCAGGGATCTCCCTCTAGACACATTACTTGGCCTCACGTTTCATGACTTTTCTTGTTCTTCCGGCTCTAGACAGTCTTTCACAAAATGATCTTGTGACCCACACCGGAAACAAGCTCGATTCGCTACATAACATTCACCCGAATGTCTCTTACTATAATATCAACATTCCAATCTATCGGATCGAACACTTCCTGCACTAGCTACCGTTGTAGCCTGGGTTTTGGAACCCGAGTATCGCCTATCATGGTCCCACCGGGAATAACCAGTAGAAGCATTAGACCGGGGACTCACCTCTTTCAACTTTTTCGACTGAGACTGAAATGATTTACCCATCGATCTTTTCCAGACTTCTCTATTTTCATTTTCAACTTTCCTCTTTTCCTTACTCAGTTCTTCGGCTTAATGGCTCTTTCTTCCATTACGACAAACTCTTTACTTTCCAAAATTCCAATTAATAGTCGGATATCTTCATTAAGTTCGTCCTCAAATCTCTTGCACAAAGTAGCCTCATTGGGTACACATTCTTGAGCATACTTGCTCAAATTAACGAATTCGCGCTCATATTCGGCCATTGACAGTCATCATTGTTTTAACTCAAGGAATTCCTTCCTCTTCTGATCAATAAAACGTTGACTAATATATTTCTTCCTAAACTCCTCATGGAAGAAATTCTAGGTAACCCTTTCCTTAGGTGCCACTGATATTAAGGTCTTCCACCAGTGATAAGCAGAGTCTCTTAGAAGAGATATAGCATATTTCAAACTTTCCTCAGGAGTACAAGACAATTCATCTAACACTTGGATAGTATTCTCTAGCCAGAACTCTACCTTCTCTGGATCATTATTTATGTTAGCTCAGAACTCTTCGGCCCCATACTTTCTGATCTTATCCACAGGAGGTTTTGACAACCGTACTAGCTCTGGTTGTTGAGGAGCTATAGGAGCAGGTTAAGTTATAGGAGCGGGCGGAGGAGGTTGAGCATTCAGATTCGCTTGAATGAACTCAGTGTCCCATTCACTCATCATATGGAGGAAGGCTGCTCGGGCCTCCTCACCTTGACTTTGACCCGTAGGTCCAGAATCAACAGGTGTTGTCCCTTGAGTACGAGCAGGCGCATTACTTTGGGCATCATCAACCACATCACGATTAGGATCCATAACTATACAGAAAAATAATTTAAAATCGTCAAGAGCCAACACACTATCAATTTCAATTTATGGCATGTATAGACACACTACCACACTTGTTAGTTAGTCCGAGAATCGGCTAAACCATAGCTCTGTTACCAATAAAAATAGAACACCCCTTACCCGAGACTGTCGCCGAAATCGAGCACGAGGTATTACCAGATTCGAAATAACAGTTACATAATTACTTGCAATTCAAATCAGAAATTTCCCTTATTGAGGGTTTTCAGAGCATGTTACAGCCATTTCAGACGATTAGGATTCGAATCCTATCATATCAGACTCTCAGAAATATTTTCACTTTTAAAACACCATCACATGCCCGTGTGACTATTGGCACGATCGTGTCGTTAGACTGTGTGGTCTTTACACGCCTATGCTCGGTAACCATGGACAAAACTATCCATCCAACCACGACCGGACACGACCATGTGGGGGCTGTGTACATCACATGGTTGAGACACACGGCCGTGTCTATTACCCGTGTGGTACATTAAAATTTAAATTAAGGTGCAGAGGAGCCACGATTCAGGGGCACGCCCGTAGGGTCAGGCCGTGTGTCACCCACGACCTAGGCACGCCCGTGCCATGTACCCATGGAGCATTCTGTCAAATCCCACATGGCCATGACATACGCCCGTGTACCATGCCATGTAGGCCGTGTCAGGCTATATACCAACCCTTGGCCTCCCTGAAACATAAGAAAATATAAACACAACCAAACCAGCCAAATCAAGGACAAATACTCAAAATAACTACATTTATAAGTGGTCATTTACAAAATACCACATGAGTGACATAACTTGGGCATACAAAATGGCCAATTACATCCACAAGTGTTCTATACATGCCATAAATTACACTTGAAAATATAAAATATACCAAAAGAAGCTTGATAGTGTGTAGCGTGACTCCGACGTTTCAATCCCAATCTAACTAGCTTGATAATCTAGAAAGAAAGGGAAAGAAAGGGGGTAAGCTACGAATAGCTTAGTAAGTCATATGAAATTCCGAAGCAATTTAAAAATGATTCAAAATAGCAAATGCCAGCATATATCATTAAACAATTACACTTACTCAATGAGTACTTTCCACACATCAATTATATACACACTTAACGATGCCAATCACAACATACAGTTCCATTTCATTTCACCTGCATGTTCACTTCACATACAATACAGTTAATCTAATCCCGTTGAACAAATTCAGAATATGAACAGATATTCAGAGGTTGGTACATGAGTGCCTTACAGACATGGCAAAGCCATGAGGTAGCCGAAGCTATTAACAGTGCGGTAGTCGAAGCTATGAAATGGTGAGGTAGTCGAAGCTACAATCAATAATAGTACAGAAGTTAACCACGGGCCTGCTCACATAATCTGACAGGTGTTTGCAACACATGCTAGACCATCTAGCACCCAGGTAACTATAATAGTCAGAAACAGTGGGACCCTCTTGTGACATGTCACACATATCTATGTCTATTCCTATTTGTTCAGCCGGGATCTTAACAATTAGTACATTATTCTTACAATTTCAGAGACATATTCAATTCTCAATTCTGGGCACAATTACATTCAGTGCAACAATTCAATAATGAACATTTATCTTGTATTAACAAATATGCCAGATATTTACATACAACTTACTTGGACAGCAGTAGGACTAATCCTCGAAATTAGTCAAGAACTTTTTATTTTCCCCGTTCTCAGGCTTTATCAGATCTTTCTTGGTCTAGATTAACACACATAATACGGTTTATCAATAATTCCCTCAATTTCATTCACAATTCACACTTAGGCAAATTTTACAAATTTGCCCCATAACTTTTCATAATTTATAATTTAGTCCTTGTGCTAGGAAACTCAATTTCTTTAATCCATGGGTTTGTATAACCCATTATCACAATTATGACACCCAAATTCTCAGTATTTCACATATTTAGGAACAATTTGTAACCTTTACAAATTAGTCCCCTTTCATGCACTTTCATTCAATTTCATCCTATAAAACATGTATATGACACTTAAAACTTTCATTATCCACCATTAATCAACTAAGTACACTTTTATCACAAATGGGTAATTTTTCAAACTCTTATTTCTCTTCAAATAAATGGTAGAATCATGAAATTCAAGCTCAAATGAACTCAAAAATATGAAAATAATTGAAAATTGGACCAAATTGCACTTACATGAAAGCTTGAAAATCAAAAACCCTTGGCTATGGAGGCTTCAAATTTTCGGCAGCACATTTGGGTTTATGGAGAAGATGAAGGCTTTATTTTAATGAATTTTTTCATTCTTCACTAATGACCATTTTACTCTTCAAGCCATTACTTCGATATTTTTCCATGTAAGGGCATTTTAGTCTAAAACACAATTTAATGGGTTAATTGCAACATAAACACTTTCAATTTCATAAAACACTCCAATCAAGTCATTAATCATGAAAAATGCATATTTTTCATTTGTTGCAATTTAGTCCCTAACACACAATTAAACACCAAAATAATAAAATTTCCAAACAGTATTTTCGCATTAATATTCAATCAAGCAGATAATATCAGAAATTCACAAAATCAAAAATTCTCACTTTAGATTTGTGGTTTCAAAACCTCTATTTCGACTAGCCCCTAATTCGGGTTGTCACACTTGCATATGCATCCTGGGAAAAAAAGAAAAAAAAAACTTAGGTATGATGCTTGAAAGTACATAGAAGGAACCTTACGTGTTTCAACAATGTGCGGACCAACTAATCTGGTAGTGTATGGTGGAGGAAGAAATGGAACAAATATTGTTAGGGTGTCACACAGCTCCGTATGGGGGCTATTTTGGAGGAAGAAGAACAACATATAAAATACTCCAATAAATATTTTATTAGCCTACGATGATCAAAGATGCCAGCAATTCGCAGAACAATATGACAGCTGTAACACCCCTTACCCGTGTTCAATGTCAGAATAGGATACGAGGCATTACTGGAGGAAAACAGATATAATTGTACTAAACTAAGACATAAAATTTACACCCAAATTAAAACCTTTCAATTTTTCACCATTTGCTCACTCAACTCCATCATATATTGTAACGTCCCTAGCCCAAATCCGTCACCAGAATAGGGTTACGAGACATTACCAAAATTTTTAGAACAAATTCAAATAATCTGTTTTATAAGAGAATTTTCACTTAGTCATTTTAATTCAATTCCCGTTGAACACAACGGAATAATAATAGATACATCGGGACATTTCACATGATGCCACATTGGTAGTCAAAACTACTTCATTTTACATAGATCACATAGGCTCATTCTTGAGCTAATCGCATTTAACACAATGCCATGGACTTATTTCACTTAGATGCCATAGACTTTTATCACTTAGATTTCCACATAGGTCCCTTATATCCATTTTTTATTTCTAATGTTCAACCGGGAAATTATCTCATTTTCCGATAATTTATCAATTAAATCAAATATTCAACATTATTTCATAAATTATATCAAAATATGAAAATGTAATTAAAAATGATACACTACTTACATACAATTTATTTCCCACGTCATGAACTCAAATAACATATACAAGACATATTAATGTATTTCAAACAAGTTTCATAATATTTCATTCAAACTCAGACTATTTCATATTAGAACTTTTCTCATTAGTTCATTTGAAATACTAATTCATATGGATAGTACACTCAAGGTGTACAAATATATATAATCACAAATGAACTCATTCATCAACATATTCCATGTTTATATATCATAGTCTCATATTATTTCCATGTATCAATTACCATCATTTTCTCGTATTTCAGACAAATATGTGTAACAATTTATAAGCATGCAATTCACTAACTCTTCCTGTCAATCACAATCTAAATTGACAAATCACGTATTGAATCTAATTTCAATATTCATAAAATTTAGCCTTATAAACTTACAAGTTCGATTTTTGTATTATAACCATAACCATAATTTCATAATAAATATTCCAAATAAAACATTATCTCTTTTCTAATTTAACATTTATCGATTATAAACGAGCATGTGATCAATTTATACACAAGTTATTCATATATTTTTCCTCCTCCTCCTCTCCATCCACATCCTTAATATAAATAACACTCTTGTAAGTAACATTGTCTATAATTTTCACTATTTACTTATATGATTATTTAAGTTGTCTATCTGTGTCATAGTCACTAAATTATTTTCATCTTGAGCTACAGAACTCAAAATTAAGATCCATAAATTTTATCTAACACTAAACTCAAATATATTCTTACCATAAAATTTCTAGAATTTTTGGTTTAGCCAATTAGTACAGTTTATTCATTAAATTCACCTTTGTTTCACTATTTTATAGTTCTGACCACTCTTCCCTAAAATTTAATTCTCTCTTTGTATTGAATTCAAATGATGCTCTCATTTATTTCTTCTAAAAATATACTCATTAAGGAATCAACCCATATAAATTATATACCATATTTATTTTTGTACAATTTTTAATGATTTTTCCAAATCAGAACAGGGCATCACGAAATCATTCTGAACCAGCCTCATAAATATATAAATATCTCAGAATACAGAATTCCTTAACTTACTTTGTTTCTTTTATATAAAAATAGACTCAATAAGCTTTAATTCCATATCTCACTAAACTTCTAATTCAATTTCTATCATTTTTTGTTATTTTTCAAAGTTAGGCTACTGCTACTGTCCAAACCTGGTTCTTATAACTTATTTCTCAATTTAATCATTTTATCAATTCTAACTTAAAATTCATTCAATTTAACCCCTAATTCACCATTGATTCAACATAAACTATATTAAAAAACCTAAGAACTTTCAAAACTTCAACCTAATTTCAACAAAACTTTGTTCTAAAACTTCTAAAACATCAAATTTAAGCAAAAAGGACTTAAATGACTTACCAATCAAAGCTTTAAATCGTTTTACTTTTTCTTTTCTTTCTTTCTTTCCTTTCGCGTCTGCTCTCTGTTTCTTTTTAAGCTTTGTTTTTTTATGACTTATGTATATATATATATTAGTTTATAATAATAATTATTATAAAAATCTATTTAATAACAAATACTTTAATTACATTTGTCACCATTTAATTTGTTAATGATACAAAAATCTTATATATAATTATTTAATTAATAAATATCTATTTAAATTAATTGTATATACACATTTGTACATACATGATTTATTACATTTGTACATCATCAATACCATACATTTGGTATAAAACCTTAATTAATTAATTTATTTATTTTTATATCATACTATATTATAATATAGAATATCTTTATACTTAAATTATAAGTAAATACATATTTTTAATACAAGTGTACACATATATATTATTACCATTACACATGTATAATTTTATAACTATACATTTGTCATTATTTTATTTATTTCATAATTAATATAAATTATAATTTGATAAAATAAGATATTCTATAATTAAATAACGTACAAATATAAGATATTATCATACAATTGCCGCCTCATTTAATGGAATAGGCATAATTTCCTATTTGGTCCCCTTTTTTTTCTTTTACTTTATAATTAAACTTTTACACCTTATTCATTTTAATCATTTTTACTGATTACTCTAGATTAAGCTAAATTTACCTAATTAAAACCTAATTAATTACACAACCAACTTTGTAAATATTTATTAAAAATATTTACAAGTCCAATTTACCAGAACGGAGTCCCGAGAATGCAACGTTAAAATTTCTTAATGAACTTTAATACCACCCTAATGACACTCTGTAAATATTTATAAAAATATTTATGACTCAATTTATAATACCGAGATCTTGATACCTCTTTTTCTAAATTTCTTGACCAAATAAATCACAATTTACTATTTCAAAAATCTTTTAAAAGCTACATTTGGCTCGTAAATATTAAATAATATAATCTACGAATTCATTTGTTGGATTTGGTGATCTCGAACCACTTCTTCAAACTTTGCTGAAATTTGGGCTATTACAACAGCAATCAGTGACAAAGCAACATTTCAAAAAGGGATAAAATGGCACAAACTAGAATTCTAGAGGTAGAAATCTTTAATGTTTGGGGCATTGACTTTATGGGCCCATTTCCTATTTGTTTTTGCAATCAGTATATTCTTCTAGTAATAGACTATGTATTGAAATGGGTGGAACTAGTAGTACTACAAACTAGTGATACTAAAGTTGTAATTTGATTTTTACGTAAGAATATCTATTCTCATTTTGGGATCCTACAGCACTTGTTAGTGATGAAGGTTCCCACTTTTGTAGTAAGCAATTAGAGGCAACTTTGGAGAAAAAAGCATACAAAACTCCATTAGGTATGTTCTTTATAGACTAGTCTATGGAAAAAAATGTCATTTTCCAATTGAGTTGGAGAAAAAAGCATATTGAGCTATCAAGGAACTAAACTTAGATCCTAGTTTAGCTAACGAAGTGCGCCAATTTTAGTTGCACGAGTTGGAAGAATTTAGGTTTATAGCTTATGGAAATGTGAAAATGTACAAAGCAAAGAACAAGCTGAGAGATGACGCGATGATTAAGAAACGAACATTTCTACCATGATAACATGTATTATTTTTTAATTGTAGACTCTAACTATTTCCAGAAAAATTGCTCTTGAGATGGATAATACACAGTAAAATAAGAGTCTCCTCATAGTGCAGTAGAACTGACAACCAACGAAGGTGCAACATTCATTGTTAACAGGAAGAGATTGAAAAACTATTTTGGGGGCAACATCAAGAAAACATGTAAGAAGTAGAAACTGGAATTTAGAGAGATAATGAAAGTGAAGGATGAATTAGAGAACTTGGAGAGCAACTAGAGTTTGGATCCAGATGAATTAGGGAGTCATACTTGAAGTTCAGCGAAAGATATCAGAACTCGTGCTGTAAAATTCTATAATTGTACTATGAACTAGTTTTTGGTCAATTTTCTATCGTTAGTAGATTAGGATTAGATTTTAGGAAGCTAAAACAGTGGCTATTCGAGAGGTTATTATGACTAAGAGGTTAGCGGATGTGTTAGAGAAGCCCAAAAAGATAAGTTTTGATGAAATTAAGATTGTGTCGCAACACTGAACCACTATGTTGCAACACAACACTTCGTATGAAAATAATTGTGACATCCAGGGCCAATGTTGCAACACCATGACCTAGTGTCATGATACAAAACATCAAAATAAAAACCTGGAGCATTAAAATTTAAGTGTCGAGACACTGAGTTAAATCTGCATGGTTTTACCCAGATTTTCACTCAACCAACAAACCTTTCTTTTTAAAACCATATCTTTTAAACCTTAGAAACCCTCATTAAACCTACTAAACACCCTTTTAAAACCCCATTACATACTTTCCACCCCAAGCACTTTAAATTCTCTCTTCTCCATATTTTCTTTTCTCCACAATTTGAGTATTATTCTCTAGAGTGTTCTCAGTCATTGCCATATTATTTTCTCTTTGTTGCATGTACAAGAGGCATCGACAAATTCAAGAATGAGGGAAAAGAGTATACGTTTTCTAACTCTTGGCCAATTCAATTTTAACGCTTTGTTTATATTGCCATTCATTAGTTGGGTTGTGAAAGTATTAAGAGCCGTTACGATCGATCAGGAACATATTTGAGGAGTATTGAGTGATGAGTCATCAATAGCCAATAATTTTATTTACATCAAAGAGAATGAACTTAAAAAATACATCGTAGGTATGTGAAAGAAATCGGTCCTCCAAGAACCAAGATTCAAATTCTCAATGGATAGTGGCAGTGAGATATGGGACATAGTGTGCGCCCATAAGTGGGAAAATTTCGAAAAACACCCAACCAAACCAGCATGCATTTAGTGATCTAGGAATTTTACGATTCACTCAAAGCGTGTAAAGTAAGGAGACCATTGGGTGAACCATGGTCGTATGTAACTATTAGAGGGAAAGAATATTATTCTCTGGCCCAATAATTTGTAGGTTTTATGGTGTTCTATTTTACATGTATGATTTCATGAATATTATTCTCTGGCCCAATAATTTGTAGGTTTTATGGTGTTCCATTTTCATGTATGATTTCATACAAAGAACCGACTTGAAATTTTGCCTAAGTATAGGTATGGATGATGTCATAACGTATTTAACTAAGGGGCGAAAAGAATGGTAACAAGACTTGGGTACTAATTTGCCTATATCGTTACATCCGTCAAGCATGATCCCTATGGCGAAGTTGTTGGTGTAATTTATTTGTACTCAAATTGTAACACTTATTTCCCGTAACCGTCGCCAGAATGGGTAAAGAGGTATTACCAGACTTATAACTCAGTTCAAAACAGCATTTCACAAATAGTTATTAAATATTATATTCTTTCGGTAAATATCATTCAATCATACTCATAACATACTTAAATCGAGCATATAAAACTACAAACATGTAAACAGGTGTAGCACCCCTAATATAAACCATTTATAAACAAATTAAATATTTTGTACTTTATCCAAAGATTATTTCGTCTCTTTAATCAAGTTAAGCATATATAACTATGCAAAAATTAGCCTATAATTCGGCCTTAAATTTTTATTTTATTTACTCTAGGTGACATTATGTAACACCCTGAATTTGGGCCTAGAAGTATTGGGCCTTGGGCCTGGGTGCGGGTGTGAGATAGTTCGAAATAAAATTATTGATGTGTTGAATTCTGTTATGGAAGGTTATTATTAATGGGTTAATGTGGTATTTTAGTGAACTACGAAGGATTCATAGTGTGGGGAAAAGTCTTAGGCTAATTTCTAGGATTCCAGGATTTTTGTGATATTTGGTGTAATGTTGAAATTTTGATATATGGATGTGTAATTCGTGTTTGGAGTGTGTTATTGGGCCTATGAAGGCCCAAGCATTGGTTAAAAACCCGGAGAATTTTTGGATATTTGGACTTAAGCAATAGAGGACTTGGAAAAAAGGAGTTGTAAGGAATTATGTGTGTAATAAGACACAAAAAGGAGTGTGGTGTAGTGGCAAAGTAGCGCCACTTAGGGGACAAGGAAGCAAGGGGGTCCAAGGTTCAAGTCTTGGCTCTTGCAATTTATTTTGGTTTTTCTTTTAAATAAATCTGGAAGCAAGTAGGTGAGCTTTAAAGTTAAATGTGTTGGACTTATGACACAAAGGAGCTTGTGTCCGAGTGGTGATGGCATGACAGGGTTACTAAGAGGACTTTGGTTCGAATCCCGTTGCACGCAAAGGTTGATTATTTTGCTAACGCTTTAATTTTGGAGGGATTGATGGAGAATCCCACATTGGAAAGCTAACATGAGAGCAGGTGAGGAGCAAGCTTTAAATAGAGCAACCAAGAGGAGAGTAAGCACAGCCTTCTTGGCTGATCCCTTTCGCTTTATGGCGTGCCCGTTTGGGTTGGGCATCGCTAAGAGTGTTTGGAGCGCGGATTAACTTCAGTCTCCTATCAGGTGTGTATTTCTCACTAGTCTAGCTGTAGGACGGCTACTTCGGGCCGCGATGGGCCGAAAAAGACCATGTGGGCCCAATGGGCCTACGGGCCTAATTGGATAAGTTGTTTGATTGTTTAGTAAATATTGGACTAGACTAGGTGAATCGCATATCTGTGGCTAGATTTGGGCTAAAAGGGCCACACGAGCGTGTGGGCCCATTTGAGCCGAGAATGGGCCCTAGGCCCATTCGCATTGTTATCTCTGTTTAGAAATGCTTTAGTTTACAAAGTTACTAAAATACCCTTAATTTGTAAAATTACTATTTTACCCTTAATTTGTAAAATTACTATTTTACCCCTAATTGGTAAAATTACTATTTTACCCTTAATTTGTAAAATTACCATTTCACCCCTAATTTGTGAAATTACCATTTTACCCATGATTTGTAAAATTACCGTTTTACCCCTAATTTGTAAAATTACTATTTTACCCCTGATTTGTAAAAATTACTATTTTACCCTCGATTTGCAAATTTATCGAAATACCCCTATAGGGTAGAATTACCAAGACACCCCTATGGGGTAAAATTACCATTTTGCCCCTAGGGTGTTAAATGACTGTTTTGCCCCTCGTGGGTAAATGACTAACTTGTGTGATGATTGGGCTAGTTTGACCGTGGATATAAGTTGGTGATATGAATGACTTGACTATGATCTATTCTTATTTTTGGGATTTGGAAAAGTTGGAATCCCTATATGTTTAGGGAGGCTGTCGAAATAGTGCCTAAGGCTTTAAGGGGCTGTTACCAATTATTTTACTCTGTGCTTGTAAGGGTTAAAGGCTGCTGACTAAGGGCTTAGATCAGTGGAGCGTTCGGATCCAGATTTGGATATCAACTTCAGCAGAGGTAAGGATTTAGGGCCTCGTTCATGGATGCCCGAATATGGTAAGAGTATATTAAATTTAGTTATCATTGATTCGTGGTCTAATGTTTTAGTAATCGAATGTAGGATTGACTTGGATCGGATATAGTCATCGTTCGTTGCAAGCAGGTGTGTAATGAACCTCATAGTAGCTTAGATTAATATTTGCTGAAAAGCCAAAATGCCTAAACTTCGACATTTCGAACTTGTGGTTTTGTGAATGGTTTGAGCCGTGATACATACGATAAGATCGGTGATTGGAATGATAGAACAGGTAAGGGCACGATTTTGTACACGATGGTAAGTTGGGCCTCGATGGGCTAAAATTGGGCCCAATGGGCTTACGGGCCCATATAGGTAAAAATGGGCAATAGACATTTCTTAATAGACTATAGGCTTAAAACTGGTTAAATTAGCAGTTAATTGTAGGATTTGGACTAAGTGGGCTTAGACGACTGAACTAGCTACATAGGGCCCATTAGGGGTTTTTGGCCCATAACTCGGTTGTACTAAAATAGGTTAAAATTGCTGTTTAAACATTTGGAATTGATGAATAAGCATGGAAAACCCTAATAATGGATAAAATTACGTAATTACCCTTAAAACATGAAAATGTCTATTTTACCCCTAGGTGAAAAATGTCTATTATACCCCTAGGGTTTCATTCTGAATATGATGATTGTGATATTGTTATTTTACATGCTATGACATGATATGCACATGATATGCACATGATATGCTATGACATGTATACGATATGCCATGTTTTACTCATTAAATGCATGGGTTGGGTTATTATATGATTGGAGGAAGTGTTAAAGGGCTTTGCCCCAGTATACCGAAAAGGGCTTTTGCCCCAGTTTACCGAAAGGGCTTCTGCCCCAGTTATTAAAAGATGCTAGGCCTCCAGTTATATGATAAAGCAGCTATGCTGCCAGTGGAGAGTAGCGGCGGGGTGGGTTGAGTAGCATCCCCAAATGGTGTGTTGGCTGGTACGGGTGGAGAGTAGCGGATGGTGGGTTGAGTAGTCTCCCCAAATGGGCTTTTGGATACATGCATGGTTTGACATATGCGACATTGAAATGGGCCTATAGGCCATACCGTTTACAGAGAGGCTTGGGCCTAGTGATATGAGTAATTAAAAGGCTAAGGCCCAGTAACCGATATTTGAAAAGGGCTTCGGCCCAGTTATATGTTGAGACTGATTTGAGGGCTTAGGCCTAGTATGCTTATATTAATTTGGGCTCTGTAGGTGGCTTGTTGCACACTGAGTTTTCCAAACTCACCCTTTTTCCTTCCATCCTTGCAGGTGAGCCTTAGATTGGTGGACTTGGAGCTGGGAGGGATTCAGAGTGGCCACATAGACTGGACTATTGGATTTCTAATTAAGTTACCTATTTGAAGTTAGATTTAATTATTTATTTCTGGTTTTGGGTTGTAAAAAGGGCCTCTTTAATTATTTTTATTTTGGGTTTTTATTCTTTACTTATTTAAATTGGTTTTAGCTTACGTAGGATATTATTTAAATCGAGTTGAAAATAAATGATTTTAAGACGTGATTTTTATAAAAGTTACTTGTTTTCAAAATAACACGATAACCAAGCAAAGCTTCCGCAATTTTAAATGATCTTGTAGATAAATATTTCAAATAGTTAAAGTGTGGCAATGGTAGTGTGCATGTCTAGGAGTGGATCCAAGAAGAGCTTGGTACTTAAGCAGTCTATTCGACTCACCTCCTCTTTTCTGGAATCCTACCTAGTGCCCAGCTTCCATTCACTTTAAGTCTTAACGAAAAAGGTCAAATTTATTTGATACTTAAACCGTTTTCAAGATAACATGTTTTATAAAGGTTACAAATCTGATTTTTCAATATTTTATCTATTTTTAAAATAACATGTTTTTGCAAACTACAAGGGTTCATAAGCTTTCATAAAACTTTTACAAAGTTTTCAACGATGTTTGAAAAGGGATGATCATTTCAATAAATCCCATTTTGGAAAAAAAAAATAAACACAAACTAAGGTTTTATACAAGTTTAACGGTAAGAGTTTTTAAACATTTAAGAAGGGTTTTCAATGAAAACACGGTTTTCGAAAAACACTTCCATGTGACACACCAGACTTGGCCGTAACGTCCAGGCTGGGTTTGGGGTGTTACACATTACCTATCTTCCCTCATACTAACAACAGGCCTCAGGATTGAACTCCCATGACAATTAATGATTCTGGTGAGCACATTACGCACATGCGTGTACCGTAAAAAAAATAATTAAAAATGAACATGTATCGCATGCGTGTATATATATATATATATATACGAGACATATGTTGTATAAGTATCACCTTGTGCGCGTGAAGTATATGATCATTCAACTAATATAATGTGGCTAAATATCATACATAAATAACTTAGAATAATCTACAGACGAGCATCGTCTTATTGCTATGCATAGATAATACCTCTATTTGACGAGTGTATATAACCTACATTAATTTGTTGGTACTGTATTATGGATTCTATGGTCGACTATATGAACAAAACTACTTATCTAACCTAAACTGATTTATTCATGCCACGTTGAAGTTCATCAATTAACAATACATTTTAATCTCATTATAAAATCATGAAGTATTGACACCTTGCATAAATACCACAACATGTGTCAATACATATAATGTAAGCTGGCAATTTTTAACTATTCAACAATTAACTTTAATATAAAACCTGGTTCCATGATTACCAACCGAACACAACACCCTACCTAACAAACAAAATAAATTCTTATAGTGCAAACATAGCAAGACCGAATGCAACATAGAACATAAGCCATTTTCGTATGGCTATTGTACAAAACAAAATCTATAATTTCAAAAATAATTTTCAGCCTATAACTTGAGTTCAACTATTTAAGTACCGAAACAGTAGATAGTGTGATTGACTTTGACGTCGATCCTCGAGCTTGTAACTCGACTTCCCAAAATCTATAAAACAAGAGACACATAAACATACATAGAGTAAGCTTATATAGCTTAGGAAATTACAATCAGCTACGAAATTTAACAACAACATTAAACACAATTTAATCTAATTAATTCATATCTCCATCTCTACATTCGAAACCAAAATTTTAAGTGCTATAATTGCGTACACTTTCCTGTACTAAAGCACCTTGACCGAATATACCAAGCTTTATACACAAATATTCCATCACCATTTCAAATCAAGTGCATTATACAAGCACAAGGTCAAATGTTTCCTTTATATTCACATGTATTCTTTAATTACATTATAAAAGCCTCATGATAAATATCAAGTACTTTCTTACTTCTTCTCGAGGGGATGTTAAGAAAACTCATACTTAGTCATTCAACTTGATTTCCCGATTATAATTCGGTTCTTTTAACAGATCAACAACCTCACACACTCGGTGCCAAATCCTTGTAACATATCGCACACCAACATCTCACACACTTAGTGCTAAAATTTCGTGGCGTATCGCACACTTAATACTGTCACCTTAATCTTTCGCACACTTAGTGCCACATCTTATACAAATTCATTATACGCATAAATCTTTAAATTGCAAATCAGCACATAAATCTCATGTTTAATTTTAAATAACAACATATAATTGCTTATAACTTACCTCAGACAATGAAAAATGGGTCAGGACTGTTAGCCGATAGCCTTAGCTTTTCCCCGATCCAATTCTGATTTCTTTACTTCTTGATCTAAACATATTCAAATTAAGCTCATTCAAACATATTTTCATTCAATTTAGTCCAAAAACACATAAATATGTAAATTACCATTTTACCCCTAGCATTTAAACTTTTTACAATTTAGTCCCTAATGCGTAAAGCACAAAATATGGAAAATTAATCACACCCAAGGTAGGCCGAATACTCCTAATGTCCAAATAAGCCCATATTTTTCATCAATTTCACATTTTAGTCCCCACATTTTTATTTTTACAATTAACTTCTAATTACTCAAAATCATCAAAAATCCCTTTACAAAATATGCTAACTCAACACATATCTTTCATAATTCATCATCAAACAATAAAAATCACAAGCTCTCATCAATGGCTTAACTCAAAATATTCATTAAAATCAAGAATTTAAGCTTGGGTTTTGTAGTATTCGAAGCAACGATCTCAAAAACGTAAAAACTATCAAAAATCGATTAAAACAAACCTTGGATTAAGCTAGGGAGAAGACCAAACTAGGTTTTCTTCTTTCTTTCTTCTTGTTTGAAGGTTTCAACTATGGTGGCTTACTATTTTTTTTTATGAGCACTTATGTTATACTAGTATTTTATGTAATATGTATATTAACTTATTATATTAGTTTTACTTAAATAACCTTACGAATTTAATATAAACTATCAAATTCTTGGCTATTGCCGTCCCACTAATGTGTGGATGGGTTATTTACCACCTAAGTACTTCAATTTAAAAAGCCATTAATAATTTGGCCCTTATGTTTTAAACTAGGCAATTTTTAATTTATGCAATTAAGTCCTTTTATTTAATTGGACACCTAAACAACAAAATTAAATCATGAAAATTTCACATATGTAAATTCACACAAAATAAACATAGAAAATAATTTTAAAAATATTTTTCTGACTTGGATTCATGGTCCCAAAACCACCGTTTCGATTAGGGTCTAAATCGGGCTGTTACACGAATATACCATACCTTGGATGGTTCTAACATCACCACCCTTCTAACTATTATGTTATATCCTATTTTATAGAAGGGAAAGCTCTACGTTGAAACATTGATGTATATGAGCATGATTCACTATGTTCGAGAAGAGAAAGTGGGATTACACTTTCTACATCTCGTAACTGTAACAACCCATTTTTAGTCAAATCAGAACAGTGGTTTTGGAACCACAAATCTAAGGTCAAAATAATTATTTTATTATTATTATTTTAATGTCTACAACATGATAGTATGATTGTATGAAAATTTTGTTAAGAAATTTTACTGTTTGAATGCTTAATTTATGAAAATGGACTAAATCGTGTAAAGTGTAAAACTTGTGTTCTATTAACTAACGGTGTCAAATAGTTATAAAACCTTAAAGTGGAGGTCCTTATGTGGTAATTAGTCCATTTATAAGTTAGTGGGTGATAGTGGCTTGGTATTTGGTGTAATTAATAAGTGCTTTAAAGGTTAAATTAGGAAATTAACAATTAAAGGTTAATTAAATAAAATAAAGACCAAAGTTTTCATCTTTATTTCCTATTTCCACCAAATGTAGAAGAAAACCTAGCCATTTTTTAGCTTCAAGTTCAACCATCTTCATCATTGTCAAATTGGTATGATTTTTGTCATGTTTCTAATGATTTTTATGTTTTTGAAATCGTTGCAAACTAGGTCTAGCAAGCCCAGGGACTAATTTGAGAAACTATTAATGTGCTTGAGTTTTACCATTGATGAATAAACATGTATTTTGATGTTTGATGATAGATTACGAATGGTTGTTGTTAGATAAACAACATTTGTCAAGTGATTTTTAATGAAAATGTCAATTAGGGATTAAAATGAGAAATGTGAAAATTTTACGGTAGAAATGCAAAACAAATAAAAAATATGGGCTGCTATGGTATTAAGGGAAATTCGGCTAGCATGGGTAAGGACTTAATTGTATGAATTTGTATTTTCATGAGTTAAGGACTAAATTGTAGAGATGTTAAATTATTAAGGGCAAAAGTGTAATTTTGCCATAATATATAATTTGGATTAAATTGAATAGAATGATAATTGAATAAGTTAATTTGATATTATATAGATTAAGAAAAGCAAAATTCAGATCTAGATTAGGGGAAAAATAAAGTATTAGACTAGATTTATTTCGTCATCTTTGTTATTGTGGTAAGTTAGTATGTTAATGAGCTTTAATATAATTATGTTTTAAATACTTAACTATTGAATTAATTATGAATACGATCCCTCAAAAATGTTCGACGAAGATTTGATGGTGAGAAAATCCCGGTTGAACCTTAAGAAGAGATTAGGATATAAATGACTTGTCATTAGGGGTTACCAAGATTATGTGATTTGGGTGCTGGTCCTGTACGTCCTACCGGTGGCTGAGTTTTTTGGCATGTGTTACAGATTCTCGTCAGCATGTGTGAGCAACACTGTGTAGTTACGTCTTGACAGTCAGCTTCTGTGAGCAAACCTGTTGATAGCTCGAGAGTGAGCATTATAGGAGATTAAGATAGCTTGGGCTATGTATGTGGCACTTAGGGTGCAAGATTCCAGAGTATCCTATAGTATTTGAAATGGTTCAACGGGTATATCAAGGATATGGGTGAATATGAGATTGATACGTGTTGGTACAGGTATGTACATGAACCGTACAAGCATTGAATCGAAGAAACTTGTAAATTTCATAACTAATCTTGTGATTGAACATGTGATAGGTTTGTTGTTCAACATGAGTTATGTTATGTTATGTTAATTGCTTAAATTATGTATATATGGTAAGTTTTACTTTAAACATATGAGCTTACTAAGCTATATAGCTTACTCTATTTTCTTCTCTATGTTTTATAGTGATTTGGAAGCTCGCTCGATTTGGAAGTCATCAGAGATCGCATCACACTATCAAGATATCACTTTGGTACTTTTGGACTTGTGTCCTTGGTTACATGGCATGTATTTTGGCTTATAAGTTTGTAATGTATTTTGTCATTCAATTTGGCTTGTAAGTGATGGATGGTTAGTTATGTGTATATAGCCCTGAGACTTGGCTTGCTTTGGTATACTTGGTTGTGTATATATTGTGCCAATGGTTATTTCGTTATGTGGTTGATAATTGTTATGTAGTGCTTATTGTAAATTGGTAATTTGAGTACCAAATGGTTGAAATGTGATATTAAATGCTTGTGGTTTTAGGCAAAATATAACATATATGAAGTCAAGCATTTAGGTAAGCTTTTGGATGTGGAATTGGTATGCTTTAAATGATTCATTGGTGTATTTTGAGTATTTAGTTGTTGATATAGATAGTATATGATTTTGGCCTGATATTGGTTGAATATAAGTACCTAATTATGCAATGGTTATATGGTATTTGATATGTTTAAATTGATGTAGGTTTGGGTGACAAAAATGGCTACTAACCTAGCTTATTTTCATCCACACGGGCAGAGACACGGGCGTGTGTCTCAGTCGTGTGTGACGCACGGTCAAGTCACACGGCCATGTGTCCTCTGTAGAAGTTAATGAAAACAAGTCAGGAAGTAATACGAGCTAGTCACACGGGAGTGTGGTTGGCCGTGTGACACAAGTCAGGGAGTTACACTATAACACCCTTTACCCGTGTTCAATACTGGAACAGGACACGAGTATTACTAGAATAGCATAAATGTAATCATAATAAATTGAGACATAAAATGATTATATAAATTAAAACCCTTCAACTACTCATTCATCCTTTAGACATTAAAATTCACATATATCATAAACTTGTAATTTGTAACACCCTACACCCCTGTCCGTTGCCGGAATAGGGTATTAAGGTATTACATATCTAAATACAACCTACCGAGGTTCATAGTTACACGCTAGACATAGATTCATTGAGTTCTATAACCGAACACCATATTAGAAACTCATTGCATATTGGGTACTAACTAAATATCATGCCACAAACATCAAACCATATGAGTATCATCCAAACATATAATCAAACTAGAAGACTAGGCAAGCCATTTTCGCATGGCTAGAATAATTACAACTCAAAATGTAATTTGGTTCAACAAAAAGGAGATTAGCCTATACATGCCATTGATCCAAAATAATTATCAAATGTACCAAAATAACGGCGATAGTGTAGGTGATTAAGGCTCCAATCTCCGAGTCCGTAGCTTCCAAAATGAAATCTATAAAACAGAGGAAACAAAGTAAACGGAGTAAGTATTATAATGCTTAGTAAGTTTTAAGCAATGACAACAGATAAAACTCAAATTATAACATAGTTGTTCGTATTTTTGTTTCCCTCTTCTTTTAGGTACGTCACCTTTAACCGAACATACACATTCTCATCATATATGAAAGTAGATAACTTTCACTTATAGTAAGCTCATGCAAACATAGACATGCCGCATAATTTCACATAACATTTCGCATTGACCAATTGTATTTTGACCATATTAATAGTCTCATTTCATGCACACATATGTAATCGCATAATGACCTTAGTATTTGGTCCAAAAACCAGCTTGCATATAAGCTTAGGGTACATACCTGTATAACTTAACACTTTAAGCGCATTCATTAGCAATCGTTACCATGAAGACTTTTAGTCTTAGACTTTACTCGCATCATCATCGAGACCTTTAGCTCGGGTAAAATCTCTATACATAGCCATCGGGCCTCTACCCCGGATATAATCTCTGCAAATAGCCTTCGGGTCTTAACCCGGACAACATCTCTGCATATAGCCTTCGGGTCTTAACCCAGACATAGTCTCCACATATAGTCATCGAGACTTTAATCCCGGATTCACATCATAGAGTCTCATACATATGTATTCACATGTTGCCACATTTCACATAGCAAGATCACACTTGTAATTCAATCCATTCATTCGCATACAAACACATAACATGCTCCTTGACTTTATATCGTAAATGTAAATCATAACTTATACATGTATACTCTTCCTTTCTAGACCTTCGGCCCAATGAGCAAACATACATAAGCAATACATTTCAAATCCCAATTTTAGTTTCTTTCTCTATGAGCCATTCGGCTATATAGCAAACATGAATAAGGTTTCTTTCTCAATGGAACATCGTTCAACTATCATGCATGTATATCATGGCATTTTAAATTAAATACCAAATTCAATTACTCAAAACTTACCTTAAACTTTCACGACCGACTATGAATTGGCCATTCGACCACTGTAGCCTTCCCTTTATCCGAACTTGTCCCTCTATGCTCTTGAGCTAAATAAAATATTTAATTTTATTAATCCTTATTCAAACATTTCAATTGATCATTTTCACTTATAGTCAAATAATAAATGCATATACTTCTCATAGCAAACACACACACACACATTCGGCCACTCACATACATATTACAAGTCGCAACAAGCTGATTTCCTGAGCAACATTCAATAAATTACTCATAACTGGAGCTACGAAACTCCAAATGAAGTACCATTAATTTTTCCTGAAAATAGACTCATATATCTTCCATCCATAAAATTTTCAGAATTATTGGTTTGGCCAATCAATACTAGAATTTTCTTAAAATTTCCCCTATTTCACTGTTTGACTAAACTGACCACTTTTTACTACGAATTGATTTTCTCCTTGTAAAGAATTCAAAATATGTCCTAGCCTATTTTATTCGAAACTAGACTCATTAAGGAGTCTAAGTATATAAATTTTATCTTATAACTATTTTTATACAATTTATAGTGATTTTCTAAAAACAGAACAGGGGATTTCGGTGTCATTCTGACACTGTCTCACACAACTTTAAAAATCTCTTTATCGGGAATTCCATTGCTTGTAAGTTTCTTTTATAAGAAACTAGACTCATTAAGCTTTAATTATATAATTTATTCAGCCTCTAATTCAACTCCCACAATTTATGGTGATTTTTCCAAAACATGTTACTGCTGCTGTACCAAGCAGATTTATACAAAATTCACTCTTTAAAGTCCTTATTCACATAATTAAAACATTACATCATATATGGCATCATTTAGAGAAGTCATTGACCTTAACATATATATACATAATTCATATTCATTCCATTTAACTAGATGAATCACACAAGTCAGTAATAATCAACTCACAACTCAATTTGCACCATACGTTAATTTCATACTCCTCTATATAAAATCTAACCTTATAGCTGAATATGCAAATGTCTCATCAAAAAGCTATTTAATCATGTTTTCTAACACACTTAATCAAATGGTCATGAGATAGCCCTTGTACACATTCGGCCCCTTTATTCGAAAAAAAATCAATTTAACAATGCAAGATTCAAAAACGCTAAGTCTTCAAGACCACATTAAGCAATTGTATAAGCATGTATTAAGTATTGAACATTAAGCTTCTATTTCTAAATTTTATTAAGACCGAACATCATATGAGGCATTTTTTGACATTTGTTTCTCAACTCTACTCTTTACTATCATTTAATTTACTACTTTTGAACTCATTTTTAACCAATTTGCAAGACCCCAATACGGGATGCTATAGTGAACTAAATCGAAACATATCCATTTTAAAACTCTCATTTCCTAATTTAATTTAACTCAAATGGTTCAAATTCAACTATTCATTAACAACAAGTTCATTCGGCCCTCCTAAATTCAATTCCAACATCAAGGCATCATTTCCAACGTATATCAACATTTTACAACTTAATTCCAATTTGCCGAATTCATGTATGTTTCATAATTCAAAATCTTTGGCCATGGGTTAGTTTAGAAATGCATGAACCATGCTAACCTCACAAGCAAATTGGACAAATTTCACACCACATACCTTCAATTCACATTCGGCACCACACACAAAACAAAAATATCCAAGCATGCTATTATATCATACCTACATTGCCCAAGGTTCACTCGGCCATCAAAGAAATTCTTAACACCTAAAGCATTTAAAAATCTCATGAATTTCTTCCATGGCCGAAAGCTCCTTCCTTTACCAAATCAAAGATTTTAACATGAATCAAGGAAAAGGCTTTCTAAACAACTCAAAGCATAGGATAGTTTCAATTGATGCATCAAACATACCTTAGATTAGCTTCACTCATGGCCAAACCCCAAAAACAAATTTTCTTCTTCTTTAACTAGCTACGGCAATGAAGGAGGAAGAATGAACAAAAACATTGTTTTTGTCACCCAATTTCCTTAATTAAATTTTATCTTTTCATTTCATAATATTATTTTAACTTTTATTTTATGATAACTAAATAAAAATTTCTTTTATTATATTAATATATGACTAAACAACAATTCACAAAGTGCCAAAACCTCATCATTACCATCCACTATCATAAAAGTGGGTAAATTGACATGCAAATCCACTATTTCTCATGCATGCATTAATAAGTCATCACACATTTGTCTAGCATATTTTCAAAGTTCATAATTTAGCCCTTTTAGGTGCAATTCATAATTATAATACTAAATTGAAGCACCTAAGATGTCACACATGAATTGGCACATACAATAGGCATCAAAATGAATATTTAATTATTTTTATGCCTCGATTTTGTGGTCCCGAAACCACATTCCAACTAGGGTCGTTTTAAGGTTGTCACAACTCTCCCCTACTTAAGAAATTTTAGTCCCCGAAAATCTTACCGGAAAATAAGTTTGGGTAACGTTCTTTTATCGAATCCTCAAGCTCCCAAGTAGCTTCCTCAACCCCGTGTTTGACCCATAACACTTTAACTAACGAAATCCTCTTATTCCGCAACTCTTTAACCTCGCACGCCAAAATACGAATTGGTTCCTCCTCATAAGTCATATCAGATCGAATCTCAATGTCAGACGGATTAATCACATGTGATGGGTTGGATCTATATCGTCGGAGCATCGAAACATGAAAAACGTTGTGGATCTTTTCAAGTTCGGGAGGCAAAATCAATCGATATGCTAACGGTCCAATCCGTTCAGATATTTCATATGGTCCGATGAACCTCGGACTCAATTTACCCTTACGGCCGAATCGG
Source organism: Gossypium stocksii (assembly GCA_020496765.1). Classification (NCBI taxonomy): domain Eukaryota; kingdom Viridiplantae; phylum Streptophyta; class Magnoliopsida; order Malvales; family Malvaceae; genus Gossypium; species Gossypium stocksii. The sequence continues at coordinate 43,818,239 of CM035623.1, forward strand.
AGCACCTTTTTCCAAGGTGACACTTTAAGAAATACTTTGTCTCTGACCTGATACTCAATATCTTTCCGCTTTAAATCCGCGTATGACTTTTGACGATTTGAAGCTGCCTTAAGACTATCACGAATCAGTTTTACTTTCTACTCGGCATCTCTAATTAAATCAACTCCAAAAATCTTACTTTCACTGAGCTCGGTCCAAAACAACGGTGTACGGCATTTACGACCGTACAAAGCCTCGTAAGGTGCCATCTTAATGCTCGATTGGAAACTGTTGTTGTAAGCGAATTCAATCAAAGGCAAATACCGTTCCCACGAACCACTAAACTCAAGGACACAACATCTCAACATATCCTCGAGTATTTGAATTACTCGTTCCGATTGACCATCCGTCTGAGGATGAAACGCGGTACTAAAATGTAGCTTAGTACCCAGAGAATCTTGTAGTTTCTTCCAAAACCACAATGTAAATCTCGGGTCTCTATCCGATATGATAGAGATAGGGACCCCGTGCAATCTGACGATCTGAGAAACATACAACTCCGCTAACTTATCAAGTGAGTAATCTGTACGCACTGGTATAAAATGAGCGGATTTAGTTAATCGATCTACGACAACCCAAATCGCATCCTTCTTGCTCGGTGTCTACGGTAGCCCAGATACAAAATCCATCGTGACTTTATCCCATTTCCATTCGGGAATCAAAATCGGTTGCAACAAACCCAAAGGCACCTAATGTTCCGCTTTTACTTGTTGGCATATCAGACACTTCAACACAAAATTTGAGATGTCTCGTTTCATACCATGCCACCAATACTGACGTTTCAAATCATTGTACATTTTTGTACTTCCCGGATGAACTGACATTCGACTATTATGAGCTTCATTTAAAATCATCGAAACCAACTCTGAATTTCTCGGGATACATACTCGGCCTCGAAATCTCAAACAACCATTGTCGTCAACTTGAAACTCAGGATCCGCATTTACATCGCATTGAGCTTGCTTGGCAATTAAATCATCATCCGCTTTCTGAGCCTCACAAACTTGTCGTAGAAACACCGGTTTCGCTTTTAATTCCGCTATCATCACACCATCATCAGATACCGATAAATGCACATTCATTACTCGTAGAGCAAACAATGATTTCCAGCCAAGAGCATCAGCAATTACATTCGCCTTTCCCGGATGATAGTCAATGACAAGCTCATAATCCATTAACAATTCAAGCCAACGTCTTTGTCTCAAATTCAAATATCTTTGGGTTATCAAGTATTTGAGGCTTTTATGGTCGGAAAAGACATGACATTTCTCACCAAAAAGGTAGTGACGCCAAATCTTCAGAGCAAACACAATAGCAGCTAATTCGAGATCGTAAGTCGGATAGTTTTTCTCATGAGGCTTTAATTGCCTCGAAGCATATGCAACAACTCTACCCTCTTGCATCAAAACACACCCCAAGCTATTCAAAGACGCATCACTATATACTACAAACTCTTTACCGGATTCAGGCTGAACTAAGACTGGAGCCTCCGTCAAAAGGGCTTTCAATTGGTCGAAACTTTTCTGGCACTTTTCAGACCATTCAAATTTAACATCTTTTTGCAATAGCTTTGTCAACGGGGTTGAGATCATCGAGAAGTCTTTCACAAACCGTCGGTAGTACCCGGCAAGTCCTAAAAAGCTTCGGACTTCTGAGACATTTTTAGGAGGCTTCCAATCAAGGATAGTAGATATTTTATTCGGATCAACTCGGATACCCGCAGCAGATACAATATGTCCCAGAAAACCAACCTCGCGCAACCAGAACTCACACTTGCTGAATTTCGCATACAACTGGTTATCACGCAAAATCTGTAGCACAAGTCTTAAATGCTTGGCATGCTCAATCTCATCGCGAGAATAAACCAAAATGTCATCGATAAACATGACCACAAATCGATCTAGGTACTGCTTAAACACTCGATTCATCAGATCCATGAAAACAGCGGGGCATTAGTCAGCCCAAACGGCATCACTAAAAATTCGTAGTGTCCGTACCTCGTTCTGAAAGCAGTCTTGGGCACGTTTGAGTCTCGAACTCGTAACTGATAATAGCCAGATCGCAAGTCAATCTTTGAAAACACTGAGGCTCCCTTTAACTGATCAAATAAGTCGTCGATACGAGGCAACGGATACTTATTCTTTATAGTCACCTTGTTCAGCTGCCGATAGTCAATACACATTCTCAAAGTCCCGTCTTTCTTTTTCACGAACAAGACTGGTGCACCCCAGGGTGAAAAGCTCTGTCTTGCGAAACCTCTATCAGTCAACTCTTGCAACTGAGATTTCAACTCTTTCAACTCTGTCGGAGCCATACGATACGGAGCAATCGAAATCGGAGTTGTACCCGGAACTAGCTCAATGCCGAACTCAACCTCTCTAACAGGCGGTAATCCCGGTAATTCTTTAGGAAATACGTCCGGATACTCACAAACCACAGGTACAGTCTCAAGCTTTAGTTCGGATATTTTGCTATCCAAAACATAAGCAAGATAAGCCTCGCAACCCTTTTGCATAAACTTTTTAGCCATAACAGAAGATATTACTGCCGGTAGCCCGTTTAGATCAGAAGACTCAACCCTAATTTTCTCATTATTCGAACATCGCAAATCAATAGTCTTTCGCTTGCAATTCACTGCCGCATCATGCACAATCAACCAATCCATTCTGAGAATAACGTCAAATTCGTCGAATGGAAAAAGCATCAAATCGGCCAAAAAATAGGAATTTCGAATCATAAGGGGACATTTCTTACACACTCTATCAACTAAGACACAACGACCCAAGGGATTGGACACTCGAATCACAAACTCAGTAGACTCAATAGGGAGAGTCTTACTGGATGCCAAATTTTCACATACATATGAATGGGTTGAACCGGGGTCAATCAAAGCAATTACATCAGTATCAAAGAGAGTGAAAGTACCGGTAATAATATCTGGGGAAGGGGCATCCTCGCGTGCACATATAGCGTAAGCTCTAGCAAGGGCACGAGTCTCAGATTTTGTCGTGGCATCTTTAAACCTTCTCTGACCGCCGCTAGCATTTCCCGGATTTCTAGGTGGTCTACCTCGTGCTGAAATAGTACTCGGTTTCCCACTCTGATCCACATTCTGCTCGGACCATCTGGGGCAATCTCTTATAAAGTGATCAGCCGACCCGCACTTATAACAGGAGTGATCATGAAATCTGCAGCTCCCCGAATGCCATTTTCCACAATACTTGCACTTGGCTCTGTCTTGACGGTCGTTCCCAAGACTAGCAGTAGAAGTGGCACGTGTACTCATAGGGGGTCAATCACGGTCTCGTCTAGAAAAATCTGAAGTGGCATTTGGTCTGTCCGACTCACTTCGAAATTTCTTTGAGGATTTTTGAATAGACCTCCCAGAAGATCTCTTACGGAACTCTCTGGCTCTGCTATCAGCTTTTCTCTTTTCATTTCTAAGCTCTTTGGCCTTACAGGCTCGCTCGACAAGAACAACGAACTCTTGAATTTCCAAAATGCCAACCAGTAGTTTGATATCTTCGTTTAACCCGTCCTCGAAGCGTTTACACATAATAGCTTCGGATGCTATGCACTCGCGAGCATATCGGCTAAGCCGTACGAATTCTCTCTCATATTCGGTCACTGACATTTGGCCTTGTTTAAGCTCAAGGAATTCCTTCCGTTTCTAATCGATAAATCTTTGGCTGATATACTTTTTACGGAATTCAACTTGGAAAAACTCCCAAGTAACTCGCTCTCTCGGCACAATAGAAACCAATGTGTTCCACCAATAGTAGGCAGAATCACGCAGCAAAGATACGGCACATTTTAAGCATTCCTCGGGCGTGCATGACAATTCATCAAACACACGGATTACATTATCGAGCCAAAACTCGACCCGTTCAGCATCATCATCAACTGTAGCCCAGAATTTTTCAGCCCCATATTTTCTAATTTTATCGACCGAGGGTTTACTCGACCTCACAGGGTCGGTCTCAGGAGGAGCCACAGGGTCGGAAGTGGGTTATTCGGGGGAGGAGGTTGTGGGACAGCCGGATTAGTTCGTAAGAATTGAGTGAGCCAATCATTCATCATTGCATAAAAGTTCTGCCTCATGTCATCATCTCGATGACTGGCATTCGGCTGAGAGTCGATCGGCGCGGTCCCTTGCGCGGGAGCGGCCGCCACACTCTCAATATCCTCCGCTACGGCTCGATCGGGATCAGGATCCATTACTATACTAAAAACACATTTCAAATGTCAAAAATCACCACACTATCGTATTATCACAAAATGGCATGTATAGCTATACTCACACGCGCTACGTTAGTTCAAGAATCGACTAAACCGTAGCTCTAATACCAATAAAAATGTAACACCCTACACCCCTGTCCGTCGTCGGAATAGGGTATTAAGGTATTACATATCTAAATATAACCTACCGAGGTTCATAGTTACACGCTAGACATAGATTCATTGAGTTCTATAACCGAACACCATATTAGAAACTCATTGCATATTGGGTACTAACTAAATATCATGCCACAAACATTGAACCATATGAGTATCATCCAAACATATAATCAAACTAGAAGACTAGGCAAGCCATTTTCGCATGGCTAGAATAATTACAACTCAAAATGTAATTTGGTTCAACAAAAAGGAGATTAGCCTATACATGCCATTGATCCAAAATAACTATCAAATGTACCAAAATAACGGCGATAGTGTAGGTGATTAAGGCTCCAATCTCCGAGTCCATAGTTTCTAAAATGAGATATATAAAATAGAGGAAACAAAGTAAATGGAGTAAGTATTACAATGCTTAGTAAGTTTTAAGCAATGACAACAGATAAAACTCAAATTATAGCATCGTTGTTCGTATTTTTTTCCCTCTTCTTTTAGGTACGTCACCCTTTAACCGAACATACACATTCTCATCATATACGAAACTAGATAACTTTCACTTATAGTAAGCTCATGCAAACATAGACATGTCGCATAATTTCACATAACATTTCGCATTGACCAATTGTATTTTGACCATATTAATAGTCTCATTTCATGCACACATATGTAATCGCATAATGACCTTAGTATTTGGTCCAAAAACCAGCTTGCATATAAGCTTAGGGTACATACCTGTATAACTTAACACTTCAAGTGCATTCATTAGCAATCGTTACCATGAAGACTTTTAGTCTTAGACTTTACTCGCATCATCATCGAGACCTTTAGCTCGGGTAAAATCTCCATACATAGCCATCGGGCCTCTACCCCGATATAATCTCCGCATATAGCCTTCGGGTCATAACCCGGACATCATCTCTACATATAGCCTTCGGGTCTTAACCCAGACATAGTCTCCACATATATTCATCGGGACTTTAATCTCGGATTCACATCATAGAGTCTCATACATATGTATTCACATGTTGCCACATTTCACATAGCAAGATCACACTTGTAATTCAATCCATTCATTCGCATACAAACACATAACATGCTCCTTGACTTTATATCGTAAATGTAAACCAAAACTTATACATGTATACTCTTCCTTTCTAGACCTTCGGCCCAATGAGCAAACATACATAAGCAATACATTTCAAATCCCAATTTCAGTTTCTTTCTCTATGAGCCATTCGGCTATATAGCAAACATGAATAAGGTTTCTTTCTCAATGGAACATCGTTCAACTATCATGCATGTATATCATGGCATTTTAAATTAAATACCAAATTCAATTACTCAAAACTTACCTTAAACTTTCACGACCGACTATGAATTGGCTATTCGACCACTTTAGCCTTCCCTTTATCCGAACTTGTCCCTCTATGCTCTTGAGCTAAATAAAATATTTAATTTTATTAATCCTTATTCAAACATCTCAATTGATCATTTTCACTTATAGTCAAATAATAAATGCATATACTTCTCATAGCAAACACACACACATTCGGCCACTCACATACATATTACAAGTCGCAACAAGCCGATTTCCTGAGCAACATTCAATAAATTACTCATAACTGGAGCTACGAAACTCCAAATGAAGTACTGTTAATTTTTCCTGAAAATAGACTCATATATCTTCCATCCATAAAATTTTCAGAATTTTTGGTTTGGCCAATCAATACCAGAATTTTCTTAAAGTTTCCCCTATTTCACTGTTTGACTAAACTGACCACTTTTTACTACGAATTGATTTTCTCCTTGTACAGAATTCAAAATATGTCCTAGCCTATTTTATTCGAAACTAGACTCATTAAGGAGTCTAAGAATATAAATTCTATCTTATAACTATTTTTATACAATTTATAGTGATTTTCTAAATACAGAACAGGGGATTTCGGCGTCATTCTGACACTGTCTCACACAACTTTAAAAATCTCTTTATCGGCAATTCCATTGCTTGTAAGTTTCTTTTATAAGAAACTAGACTCATTAAGTTTTAATTAAATAATTTATTCAGCCTCTAATTCAACTCCCACAATTTATGGTGATTTTTCCAAAACATGTTACTGCTGCTGTACCAAGCAGATTTATACAAAATTCACTCTTTAAAGTCCTTATTCACATAATTAAAACATTACATCATATATGGCATCATTTAGAGAAGTCATTGACCTTAACATATATATACATAATTCATATTCATTCCATTTAACTAGATGAATCACACAAGTCAGTAATAATCAACTCACAACTCAATTTGCACCATACGTTAATTTCATACTCCTCTATATAAAATCTAACCTTATAGCCGAATATGCAAATGTCTCATCAAAAAGCTATTTAATCATGTTTTCTAACACACTTAATCAAATGGTCATGAGATAGCCCTTGTACACATTCGGCCCTTTTATTCGAAAAAAAAATCAATTTAACAATGCAAGATTCAAAAACGCTAAGTCTTCAAGACCACATTAAGCAATTGTATAAGCATGTATTAAGTATTGAACATTAAGCTTCTATTTCTAAATTTTCTTAAGACCGAACATCATATGAGGCATTTTTAGACATTTGTTTCTCAACTCTACTCTTTACTATCATTTAATTTACTACTTTTGAACTCATTTTTAACCAATTTGCAAGACCCCAATACGGGATGCTATAGTGAACTAAATCGAAACATATCCATTTTAAAACTCTCATTTCCTAATTTAATCTAACTCAAATGGTTCAAATTCAACTATTCATTAACAACAAGTTCATTCGGCCCTCCTAAATTCAATTCCAACATCAAGGCATCATTTTCCAACGTATATCAACATTTTACAACTTAATTCCAATTTGCCGAATTCATGTATGTTTCATAATTCAAAATCTTTGGCCATGGGTTAGTTTAGAAATGCATGAACCATGCTAACCTCACAAGCAAATTGGACAAATTTCGCACCACATACCTTCAATTCACATTCGGCACCACACACACAACAAAAATATCCAAGCATGCTATTATATCATACCTACATTGCCCAAGGTTCACTCGGCCATCAAAGAAATTCTTAACACCTAAAGCATTTAAAACTCTCATGAATTTCTTCCATGGCCGAAAGCTCCTTCCTTTACCAAATCAAAGATTTTAACATGAACCAAGGAAAAGGCTTTCTAAACAACTCAAAGCATAGGATAGTTTCAATTGATGCATCAAACATACCTTAGATTAGCTTCACTCATGGCCAAACCCCAAAAACAAATTTTCTTCTTCTTTAACTAGCTACGGCAATGAAGAAGGAAGAATGAACAAAAACATTGTTTTTGTCACCCAATTTCCTTAATTAAATTTTATCTTTTCATTTCATAATATTATTTTAACTTTTATTTTAAGATAACTAAATAAAAATTTCTTTTATTATATTAATATATGACTAAACAACAATTCACAAAGTGCCAAAACCTCATTATTACCATCCACTATCATAAAAGTGGGTAAATTGACATGCAAATCCACTATTTCTCATGCGTGCATTAATAAGTCATCACACATTTGTCTAGCATATTTTCAACGTTCATAATTTAGCCCTTTTAGGTGCAATTCATAATTATAATACTAAATTGAAGCACCTAAGATGTCACACATGAATTGGCACATACAATAGGCATCAAAATGAATATTTAATTATTTTTATGCCTCGATTTTGTGGTCCTGAAACCACATTCCGACTAGGGTCGTTTTAAGGCTGTCACATAATTTAACTAATATTAAACCAAATTGATAGCATAATACGAGTGATATATCAAATATTAGAGATCAACATTTCATGTAATATTACTACAATATACAACAAAATACTCAAGCCTTCTATACATTCCATATATCCAAAATATGTTTACAAAATACCAAAAAGGAAGGAAAGATAGTGTTGGTGAGCCTCCAACAAATTTTCCCAAGTCACGAATGAACTCAATTACACTATAAAATAAGACAAGAAAGAAAAAGAAATCAAAGTAAGCTTATAGCTTAGTAAGTAATATGTAAATAATAAAAATAATAAAATATTAATTGCATTTATAAATCCCAAAATATGTTTCCACAATTATACAACCTTAATCTCACATGAAATTACCATTTACTTAAATTCAGTACAAGCTGACCATTTAAGTGCCAGTCACTAAATTATTTTTATCCAGAGCTATGGAGCTCCAAATTAAGATCCGTAAATTTTCCTAGAAACTATGTCTTCTTACCATAAAATTTCATAATTTTTGGTTGAGCCAATTAATACAGTTTATTCATTAAAACTTCCCATATTTTGCTACTCGATAGTCCTGACCACTCTTCACTAACGTTTTGATTTCTCTTTATAAAAAATTCAAAAGATGTTCTCGTTTCTTTCTTATAAAAATAGACTCAATAAGGAATCTAACCATATAAATTATATTCCATAAATATTTTTGTACAGATTTTAATGATTTTTTCAAATCAGAATAGGGGATCACAAAATCAATCTAAACCAGTCTTACAAAAAATTAAATAACTCAAAATATAGAATTTTTTTACTTACCCTTTTTCTTTTATATGAAATAGACTCAATAATATTTAATTACATATCTCATTCAGCTTCCAATTCAATTTCTACCATTTTTTGTGATTTTTCAAAGTCACTCATCTGCTGTTGTTTTAAACCGTTTGTCCCAAATTTCACCTTTTTCACTAAAATTCCTTATTATCAACTTGCAAAATAACACTTTCCATATTTATCTCATCAAAATTCAATCACTTATCTAACTCATGGTTCAAAACCCTTATATTCATATCACGGTACTTATTTCCACTTTTTTCACACAAATTTCCATTTAACAAACTTATTTCTCCCGATGAACACTTCGGAATGTAATAATATCCGATGGTTTTAGCACATAGCTCCACCTTCTATAATTGATGCCCAATTTCATGGTATGCACACATAGCACCACACTATTGGGCTAACATATGTATTCGTGGCATACGTACTTAGCGCTACTTTTTGAATCAACAGGTACAACCGTGGCATATCCACTTAGCACCACGTTATATGTATAACCGTGGTAGATCCACTTAGCACCATATTAATAAATCAATATGTGTAACCGTGGCATATCCACTTAGCACCACATTTTCCATTCCGAAGGTTCAACTGAGATTTCCTCATTTAATCTCAATTCATCAACCACAATTCATAGTTTTTAACCATTAGTTGTATAATACTAAAACTTATTTCACATGTCACGCAATAAAATATCATAACATAATAAAAGCAATACATTATTTACATATAAACTTACCTCAGTGCAAATTATGACGAATTTATACTCTAATCCACCACTTTTTCTTTTCCCCGATCCAAGTTGATTCCACGTCCTTCTTGATCTAATAATAACACATTTATTTCGTTTAATACTCATACTATCCAATTTGATCCAAAAATCATATTATGGCAAAATTACATTTTTATCCTAAATTTCACAAAATTACGATTTTACACCTAGGCTCGTAAAATAATTTTTATTCAATTTCTTGCATTTTAAGCCTAGTTGAACCTTTTCCATCTAATAGCAGCCCATAATTCTCACTAAATCACACACTTACACACATTTCACAACTTGTTACAAACTAGTCCTGTTACACGATTTCGTCAAAAATCGCTTGGTAAAAGACGTTTATCTCACTCCAAACTTTCATATTCTTTCATAAAACATCAAAATACATGCATATCATTCATGGGTAAATTTTTAAACATAAACCCTAAGTCAAGATAATGATAGAAATAGGTAAACCGAGCTACGAGGATTTCAACGAAGAACATTAAAAATGGGGCTAAGATGCACTTACAATCAAGCTTGAAAGTTGGCAAAACCCTAGCTATGGAGAACATATGATGTTCAGCCAAGGTAGGTGATTATGAACACAATTTTGACTTTATTTCCCTTTTTAATTCTTTTATTTTCAAAATAACTAAAATGGCCTTACTAAAAAAATATCTTATCTCATCTATTCCATGTCCATTTTTGTCCAACAATTTAACAAATGGACTAATTACTATTTAAGGACCTCTACTTTAAAAACCCATTACTCACAAGTACCTTTATTAACTAGAACACACATTTTTCACCTATTTCAATTTAGTCCTAAATATCAAATTCAGCACCCAAACGATAAAAGTTCGCAATGAAATTTTCACATAGTAATTCAATCACACAGTAAATAGTAAAAATTAATCGCAATAAATTTTTCTACTTCGGATTTGTGGTTTTGAAACCACTATTTCGTTTAGGTCCTAAACTGGGCTATCACATACACGGGGTCGGACACTGTCTGGGACACGGCCATGTGATCCCATTTCAAATTTCCACACGGCCTGTGATAGGGGCGTGTGTTCCCTGTATTTTGAAAATTTTCAATGTTTTCCCAAAATTTTCATAAGTTATCGATTTAGTCCCAAACCATTTTCAATGCATGTTTTGGGCCTTGTAGGGTTGTATTAGGGACATTGTGATTGAGATTGAATGATGTTCATTTGAAATTGGAAATTGTATGAGAAATGTATGTGAAATTATGATGTAAGTCTGATCATGCTTCGTAACCCTAATCCGGCAAAGGATATGGGTTAGGAGTGTTACATTTTATTGGTATTAGAGCTACGGTTTAGTCGATTCTAGGACTAACGTAGTGAGTGAGAGTCTAGTTATACATGCCATATATAACCTATGATAGTGTGATGTCTCCTGACAGTTTTAAATTATGTTTTCATATAGTAATGGATCCTAATCGTGCAATGGCTGATTATGTTGAGAGTAATGTGCTAGCCTCCATTCACAGAGTAGTGCAATTTAAGTTGAGACCTGTATCAGGTAATCAGGGAGGAGAGGCCAAGGAAGCTTGTTACAAATGATAAACGAGTGGTTCATTGAGTTTGTCTGAAAAAATCCGGGTGCTCAGCAACCTCCACCCCTACTTATTCCCCAGCGAGTCCCCGTAGCTCCTCAAGGTTTGGAACCTTTATGCTTAAGTAAGCCACCTGTGGATAAAATTTGAAAGTACGGGGCTGAAGAGTTTTGAACTATAGTTGATGACGATCTTGAGAAAGTAGAGTTTTGGCTTGAGAATACGATCTGGGTATTTGATGAATTATCTTGCATGCCAGATGAATGTGTAAAATGCACTATGTCACTTCTGATAGATGCTGAATACAACTGGTGGAATACTTTAATTTCTATGCTGCTAGGAGAAAGAGTCACATGGGAATTCTTTTAGTATAAATTCAGAAAGAAATACATAAGTCAGTGATTTATTGACCAAAAGCGTAAAGAATTTTTGGAGTTGAAATAGGGGCGAATGGCTATATCAGAATATGAGAGAGAATTTGTGAGACTCAGTAAATATGCTCGAGAATGTGTTTCCACTGAGGCAATTATGTGTAAGCATTTTTAAGATGGGTTGAATGAAGATATTAGACTTCTAGTCAGGATTTTAAAATTGAAAGAATTTGTTGTGTTAGTCGACAGAGCTTGCAAAGCCGAGGAACTAGGCAAAGAAAAGAGAAAAGCTAATTTTGAGGCTAGAGATATACGAAAGAGGTTGATGAGTAAACCCCATCATTCTTCTCCAAAGAAATCACGGGATTCGTCTAATCATTCAACAGCTTCAATGGGTTATTCTAATAAAGATCGTGGAAAGCAATACACGAGCCCGAAAGCTCAAGCCACTTTAGTATCGAGTGTTGGTAGTGTAACAACCAATTTTCGGTTAAATCAAAATAGTGGTTTCGAAATCACAAATCCAAAGTCAAAATATTTATTTTATTCTTTTAATGATTTTTATAGCATGATAGAATTATTATGTGAAAGTTTCGTATAGAAATTTTACTGTTTGATTGCTTAATTCGGTAAAAAGGACTAAATCGCATAAAGAGTAAAACTTGTGTTCTATTAGATAAAAGTATCTAATAGATATGAAATTAAATAGTGGAGGTCCTTATGTTGTATTTAGACCATTAATTAGGTGGGTGGACATTTATGTACATGGTTTATATGATTTTTAAATGTTTAAGTAAAGGGTAAATAAGTAAATCTATAATTTAATCAAGTAAAATTAACAAAGCTAAGTTATCATCTTTATTTTTATTCTCCCACCACCAAATATACAAAGAAGAAGAAGAAGCCATTGAAGATTTCTAGGGTTCGGTCACTTTTCATTTTAATTGTAAATCCAATTTTGCTCGGTTTTTAATGATTTCTATATTTTTGAGCTCGTTACAGCTCAATCTAACTAACCTGTACCTTTTGTTTTTGAAATTGTTAAAGATTTAGAATGATGCCATTGTTGAATGCTTGAGTATATTGGAGTTTCTTGATAGATTATTAATGCTTGTTGATAGATATTAAAGTTTTGTTAAGTGATTTTTGAAAAAAAAATGTGAGTTAGGGATTAAATTGAGAAATGTTGAAAAGTTATGGTTAAAAGTGTGGATAAAGAGAAATTATTGGCTGCTAGTAGTGTATAATAAATTCGGCTGGGGTTGGGTTTTGAGAAAATTGAATGAATTTTATTTTACGAATTTAAGGACTAAATTGCATAAATTGTGAAACACTAGGGGCAAATGTGTAATTTGCCAAAATTATGGAATATAAGCTTAATTGAATTGAAAAGAAGTTTGAATGAGTTAATATGATATTATCTAGATCAAGATAAGCAAATACTAGGATTAGATCTGGGAAAACGAAAAGTGGACGAAAAGGCGATAAATTCCTATTCGAGCAATACGAGGTAAGTTCGTATAATTAGAAACGAACCTTTAAATACTTATAATTTTTTGAAATGAATGTGTGTAATTGCATAAAAGATACACTTGAATTTGAATGCTTACTGATTATAATTTGATAAGTATCGAACCCAGTTTGAACTGTAGGAGTTGTTAGATACGAGTGACATGTCACTGGGGTTACTATTTGGTCAAGATCCTACATGTGTTGCAAACTCACCACAGCTCATATGAGCTTACTATTCTTAGCTTGTTAAAGCTTACCGTTTCAGCTCGATAGAGCTTACCGTTTATCAGTGTAACACCTCTAACCCGTATTCGTCGCCAGACTAGGGTTAGAAGCATTACCAGACAATTCAGAACTTTTACAGATATCTCACACTCATAATCATCATATAATAAATCTACATCATCATTGAGTCCATTATGAATGTCTCCGAGACCTTAAACATTAACTAGAAGAAGGTGGGGCTAAACCGAGCACTTAAAAAGTTTTAGAAGACTTATGAAAATTTTCCTTTGAAAATAGGGCACACACTCGTGTGGCTAGGTCGTGTACCTCCCACGACCGTGCCCCACATTTTGCTCTAACCCGTCTACAACACTGACTAGGGTCACACGGCCTTAGACACGCCCATGTGTCCAGCCCATGTGTAAACCTAAATTGGTCACACAATCACCAGACATGCACGAGTGTCCAGTCAGTGTGCCATACTAACCATTTTTGCTACAAAACAAAGGAAGCACAGTCAAGACACACGCCTGTGTGCTCTGACCGTGCAACATAAATTGGCCATTCGAAAAGCCAAGTTTGCCATCCTTTTTGGGTCATCCCTACAAGCCAAAACCAGAGCATTTTGTGCCATCATTTCTCATCTAAGATCATACTTTATATGTATTCTAATTCACATTAAAACATACATCAATTCCATGCCAAAACTTAAGTTAGTTCCATTTTAAAACTGCATGGTACATAATTCATCAAATATTACATTTATCTCATGAGTTACTTACCAATTCCATAACCAATGCACTATCAGAATAACCATTTCATATTTGTTCATATATGCATTTTATAACATACCAAGTTTACAGCAAATACATAAACCAAAATTAAGGATTCACACATCCATTAGTTAGCCATATCACATGGCATAATATATGTATGTCTCAAAACATATCTCAATATATCTAGACTATACATGCCATACTTATACATTTAGACTTTCAAAAGGTACCAAAATCAAATTCGATAGTGTAGTGATGATTCTCGATGATTCCTGAGCTCCCGGTAGCAACTATATCTATAAAAGAGTTGAAAAACACACAGAGTAAGCTATAAAGAGCTTAGTAAGCCATATACAAATAAATTCAAAAGATAATTCACATATAAGTCATCTTAATAACATAAATATCACAAACCCTTCACTTAACCTTTCATGAGCTATCATATAGTCATATGCATACACCATATCACAGTTTTCAAATTCAATCTCCCATATATCATATTTCAATTTCATGGATGTGACAGCCTTAGTTCGACCAAAGTCGGGAAGCGGTTTCGTGACCGCTAAACCGAGTCCTTAAAATAGTTAATATTGATTTTCAATGCTTAAATTATGTGTTAATTGCATGTGTGGAAGTTGTGGATTTGAATTTTGACAAAGTCAATATGAATTTATTGAAAAGGGTTTAGTTGAAAAACTTAGAAACTTAGCTAGACAATTTGGAATGACTAAAATAAGATAAGCTAAAAACAAATGGATTTGCATGTTAATATTCCCCCTAGAAGAAAGTGGCCGGCCATGCATTTGACTCCATTGGTTGTGTCATTATTTTATAATTTATAATTTATGTTAGTGGGATGATATGATAATAGAAAAATAAAGTATTGAAAGAAAAAGATTTGAAAGGAATTTTTGGTTCTTCTTGCCGTGAATTGAAGAAGGTAGAAAAGAGAAGATTTAGGCTACCATTCGGTCATACTTGGTTCAAATCCAAGGTAAGAAATCCTTGCTACTTTTCATTTAATTTCTAAAATAAGGTGTATGAGCAAGTGTTTAGTCTAGCCCATTTTGAAATTTCAACTTCCATGGTGATTAGGGCATTCGGCTAAGACTAAATCAATAGGAAAGGGGTTGTTGTTTTATGCCATTATGAATAAGGGTTGAGGCATGAGTTTTGAACTTCTTGAAAGTGCATATTTGTGATCTAAGTATTTTGTGGAAATTCTTAGCTAGTGTAGTTGTGCTTGCCGAATTTCAATTTGAAGTATTAAGCATAATTCGTGTGTTTTGTGTGGTAAATACTTGAGTTTGTGGATTAAAACTATAAAATTGGTTGGCTAAGCAAAACAAATGGCCGAATGATGCTCAATTTGAGTGTTACTTATTTAGTTTATGATTGGGGTTTAGAATACGTGAATTTGAAGGTTTGGTACAAGGTGTCTTATATTCAACCATTTGCTAAACATTGTTAAGCTTGGATATTTGAGTGTTCGGTCAATGGCTTGCTAAGGGGAGGTTTTCCATGATTATTGGATTTTAAAATAGTAGGTTACAAATTACAATGAGTGTTAAGGCTAATGAAATCGACAATGGTTGGTAAATAGAAGAAGTCATGCTTTTTGTGTTATATCTTGCTTGTGAGCTTTCGGTTTTGCCCTTGATAGATGATTGAAAATTTGATAATTGTTAAATGGGCCCTAGTTTAGCCATGTCTATGTTACCTAGATGAGAAATGTATAAGTTGACCTTGATAGGCCGAATGGGAACTATGGTATTAAGTTAAAAATTTAAAGATAGGGAGTTTAGTTGAATTTTGAGCTAAATTATATGTGCTTCCATGTGATTTTAAATGTTAGTATAGAAATAGTTAATTTGTGACGAATTCTTGCTTGTGGGTAGCCGATTTTGAATTTAGAAATGTATTGATGGAATTTCTATGTCCTTAGTAAATTTCGTTAAGGATGATTTAAATGTTTTGAACATTCGGTCAGGGTAGCATTGTGCCATCTTTATGATGTTTGGTGTTTTGAATTTAAAATATATATGTGTTATGAAATCCATGTGGGTCGAATGAATTGGTAAGTAAAACTAAGTGTTGGCATGAAAGCTTCTAAAGTGGTTGTAAATGTTTGAGCCTAAACCAAATGTGAACTTAACTGAATGGAGGAAATTATGTGTTAAAAATGTTAGAAAACGACTTATGGCTAAAGCATTTAGGTGCTAACCTATTCGGCTTTTGTTAATTAGGGTGTCATGAGTACTAAGTTGGATTAAAAGACTTTGTTTACTACATTTGATCAATAAATTTAGTTGTAAATTTGTAATGTAATTGCGCTTGACCGAATGTATGTTGTGTTTGGCCGAATGTATGTGTGATAAAGGAATTACATGTATGTTTTGATTTGAATGAAAGTGTAACTATCAATAGAGATATGTGAAATAAAGTTGATATGATTGTATTGTGCATCCAAGCTCAAGAGCTTAGAGGGGCAACTTCGGATAAAGGGAAGGCCAAGGTCACGGAATAGTCAATTCGAAATTTCTCAGAAAGATACGAGGTAAGTTCTTGAGTAACAAATTCTTTTTTATGATAAAGTAAAGTTATAATATATATATATATGCATAATATGTGAACTTAAATGGCAAATGATATGTTCAAATGCGAAATTTTGGGAATGAGAGTATGAGTAAATGTTGGAAGCCGAATACTAAAGTGGAAACTTAATGTATCTAGATGTGAAATTGTATTCCTTGCTTACGAGCTAATAAACCGTATGAAGTATGATCGGTAGTATGCCGAGGTTGTTGTGTTTTTGTATTTTTGAAAGGTGACAAGTTATATATATGCGAATAAGTGCAAGTATAAATTTCGTTGATAGCCGAGCTTAGTCTCGAAGGGCTTTCAGGCCAGAGTTATAGCCGAGCTTAGTCTCGAAGGGCTTTCGGGCCAGAGTTATAATCGAGCTTAGTCTCGAAGGGCTTTCGAGCCAGAGTTATAGCCGAGCTTAGTCTCGAAGGGCTTTCGAGCCATAGTGATAGCCGAGCTTCGCCTCGAAGGGCTTACGAGCCAGTGGTACGATCTGAACTTTGCCTCGAAAGGGCCGATATGCCAGTGACGTATCCGAATATAATCTCAAAGGAACTATTAACCAGCGTTGGAAGTGGGCTTTGGCCCTAATGACATTGAGACTATTGCTGTAAAATAAATGTTGAATTCACTCTAATAAGTGTGTATCTTGCCGTAAGATAATCAGGTATGAATATAGACATTGAACTTAGCTTGATTTTTGAGTTGTACGTGTATGATTATAAGTTGTTTTGGGTGATACATTTGATGTGAATTCTGTGTTTTGACTAATGGATGAATTGTCTTGTTAAGCCGAAATAGGCAGAATAAGAAATATACAAATTTGATCACTCTAATACATTTATTCGAATGACTGATGTTACTTAAGGGCTTGCTAAGCAAAAATCGCTTACAGTTGTTCTTGTTTTCTGTTTTTATAGATCGTCCTTGCTAGCTATGGATCTCGGGAATTCCAGGATCGAAGTCATCTGCACTATCAAAAATCTTTCGGTATTTTGTAGCTAAACTTTGAAAGTGGCATGTATAGACTAGACATGTGGTTGCTAATCGAACTTGGTTTCTTTTTTTTTGAAGTTGTAATTAAATCAGCCATGTGAAAATGGCTTAACCGAATGTTTATATCCATGTCCATAGCTTTAAATTCGGTTGCGTAGTTTGAAATGGCAGTTAAGTCACGCGTTCGGTAAATAGGTTTGAAGTATTGTATTTATTTTTTTATATTAATGTCTAAGTGAAATGAGATGAATGATTTGTATGAGATCTTAGTAAACGAAGGTTGAGATGTGGTTTTAAATGTGACCGATCGGTAGGTCCATATCGATTGAATGAATCCGTGAGAAAATTTCGTTAGATTGGGTTAGGTAATACGAACTTAGGAGCATGAGCAGAGTTGTCTCGAATCGAGTCATAAAGGTCGTGTGATGCCTCTTAACCCTCCAGCGACCGGAATGGGTTTAGGGGTGTTACATTTTATTGGTATCAGAGCTACGGTTTAGCCGATTCTCGGACTACCGTAGTAAGTATGAGTCTAGCTATACATGCCATTTAGTGTCATTTTGATAGTGAGATGACTACTGATATCTGAAATGTGATTTTTGATATAGAATGGATCCCGAACCTGATCGAACCGTAGCAGACGATGTTGAGAGTGTAGCTCTTGTTCCCGCGCAAGGGACAGCGCCACCCGACTCTCAGCCAAATATTGGTCATCGAGATGATGATATTAGACCAGCTTTTTATGCAATGATGAGTGACTGGTTCGCTCAATTCGCTAGATCAAATCTGGCTATTTCGCAACCTTCGCCCTCGAATACTCCGTTTCTGACTTTTACAACTCCTCCTGTGACCGATCCAGTGAGATCGAGTAGGCCCCCTGTTGATAAAATTAGAAAATATGGGGCCGAAGAATTCCGGGCTACCCCTAGTGACGATGCCGAGCGGGTCGAGTTTTGGCTCGACAATACCATTCGAGTGTTCGATGAACTGTTCTGCACACCCGAGGAGTGTCTTAAATGTGCGGTATCTCTGTTACGAGACGCTGCCTATTACTGGTGGAATACTCTAGTTTCTGTTGTTCCGAAGGATCGGGTCAACTGGGAATTCTTCCAAACCGAGTTCCGTAAGAAATATATCAGTCAGAGATTCATCGATCAAAAACGGAAAGAATTTCTTGAACTTAAAGAAAGTCAGATGTCAGTGACCGAGTATGAGAGAGAGTTTGTACGCCTCAGCCGCTATGCTCATGAATGTGTATCCTCTGAGGCCATCATGTGTAAGCATTTTGAGGATGGATTAAATGAAGATATCAAATTGCTGGTGGGGATTCTGGAAATTAAGGAGTTTGTCGTACTAGTCGAGCGGGCTTGTAAAGCTGAAGAATTCAGTAATGAGAAAAGAAAAGCCGAAGGTGGAAATAGAGAGTCCCGTAAGAGGTCCGCGGGGAAATCTGTTCAGCAATCGTCCAAGAAGACTAGAGATGATTCAGGCCAATCTAAATATACATCGGGTCTTTCTAGACGAGAACACCATCGACCTCTTGTGAGTTCGCGAGCTACTTCCATTGCCAGTGTGGGTAATGAACGTCGAGATAGATTGGGTTGCAATTATTGGGGTAAATGGCACCCGGGGTGTTGTAGGCATCGTGACCGCTCGTGTTTCAGATGTGGATCTGTCGACCATTTTATTAAAGATTGTCCGAGAAATGATGAACACACTCCCGATCCGACTCAGAGATCTAGTGGCACAGCTTCGCGGGGTAGACCACCGCGACGAGGTGGAAATATTAGTGGTAGTCAGAGAGGGACTAGAGATACTACAGTTAGATCCGAGGCTCGAGCACCGGCCAGAGCATATGCTATTCGTGCTCGCGAGGAAGCTTCTTCTCCGGATGTTATTACTGGTATTTTCACCCTCTTTAATACTGATGTTATTGCCCTGATTAATCCTGGTTTGACCCATTCATATGTGTGTGAAACTTTAGCCTCCAGTAAGACTCTTCCTGTTGAGTCTACTGAATTTGTAATTCGAGTGTCGAACCCTTTGGGTCGTTGTGTTCTAGTTGATAAGGTATGCAAGAAATGTCCGTTAATGGTTCGAGATTTCTGTTTTCTGGCGGACTTGATGCTTCTACCATTCGATGAATTTGACATTATTCTCGGAATGGACTGGTTGACCGTTCATGACGCGATAGCAAATTGTAAGAGGAAAACTTTTGATTTGCGATGTTCAAATAACAAAATAATCCGAATTGAGTCCATTGATCTAAGTGGGCCACCTGCAATAATTTCGACCATGTCAGCTCAAAAATACGTGAGGAAGGGTTATGAAACGTATTTGGCCTATGTGCTAGATAACAAAGTTTTCGACCGAGAACTTGGGACGGTGCCCGTAGTCTGCCAATTTTCAGATGTCTTTCCCGAAGAATTACCGGGATGTCCACCTGTAAGAGAGGTCGAGTTCGGTATAGAGTTGATTCCAGGTACGACGCTGATTTTGATTGCCCCATATCGTATGGCACCTACCGAATTAAAAGAATTAAAATCTCAGCTGCAAGAGTTGACGGATAGAGGCTTTGCGCGACCTAGTTTTTTGCCTTGGGGTGCACCGGTTTTGTTCGTGAAAAAAAGGACGGGACTATGAGAATGTGCATCGACTATCGACAGCTGAATAAAGCCACGGTAATGAATAAGTATCCGTTGCCCCGAATTGACGACTTGTTCGATCAGTTGAGAGGAGCCTCAGTCTTTTCGAAGATTGTTTTGCGATCCAGCTATTATCAGTTGAGAGTTAGAGATTCTGACGTACCGAAGACGGCGTTCAGAACGAGATACGGTCACTATAAGTTCTTAGTGATGCCGTTTGGACTCACTAATGCCCCGGCGGTATTTATGGATTTGATGAATCGTGTGTTTAGGCCATTTTTGGACCGCTTTGTAGTAGTGTTCATCGATGATATCTTGGTATACTCTCGTGACGAGTCAGAGCATACGGAGCATTTGAGATTAGTACTTCAGACCTTGCGTGAAAATCAATTGTATGTGAAATTCAGCAAGTGCGAATTTTGGTTGCGGGAGGTTGGGTTCTTGGGCCATATAGTATCTGCATCGGGTATTCGAGTTGATCCGAACAAAATTTCAGCTATTCTTGACTGGAAACCTCCTAAAAATATTACTGAAGTTCGAAGCTTTTTAGGACTCGCTGGTTATTACCGACGATTCGTCAAGGGTTTTTCGATGATTGCGACTCCATTGACGAGACTGCTGCAAAAAGATATCAAGTTCGAATGGTCGGATAAGTGTCAGAAAAGCTTCGACCAACTGAAAACCCTTTTGACGGAAGCTCCAGTGTTGGTTCAGCCAGAAACCGGTAAAGAGTTTGTAGTTTATAGTGATGCATCTCTGAACGGTTTAGGCTGCATGTTGATGCAAGAAGGCCGGGTTATTGCTTATGCTTCGAGACAGTTAAAGCCTCACGAGCGAAATTATCCGACTCATGATCTTGAATTAGCTGATATTGTTTTCGCTTTGAAGATTTGGCGACACTATCTGTTCGGTGAAAAATGTCACATCTTCTCCGATCACAAAAGTCTCAAGTATCTGATGTCTCAAAAAGATTTGAATTTGAGACAAAGGCGGTGGCTAGAATTGCTAAAAGATTATGAGCTTGTTATTCATTATCACCCGGGGAAAGCTAATGTCGTTGTGGACGCTCTTAGTCAAAAATCCTTATTTTCCTTGCGAGCTATGAACGTGAAGCTGACGATGTCAGGAGATGATGTGTTGATTCCGGAATTGGTAGCAAGACCTATGCTACTTCAACAGATTTCTGAGGCTCAGAAAGCCGACGACGACTTAGTTGCCGAACGAGTTCAGTGTGAGTCAAATGTGGATTCATCATTTCAGGTCGACGGAAATGATTGTTTGAGATTTAAAGACCGATTGTGTGTTCCGAAAAAGTCTGAGCTAGTTTCAATGATTTTGAATGAAGCCCATAGTAGCCGAATGTCGGTCCATCCGGGCAGTACGAAAATGTATAACGATTTGAAGCGTCAGTATTGGTGGAATGGCATGAAACGATACATCTCTGATTTTGTATCTAAATGCTTAGTATGTCAGCAAGTAAAAGCGGAACATCAGGTGCCGTCGGGATTACTTCAGCCGATTTTGATACCCGAGTGGAAATGGGATCGCGTTACAATGGATTTTGTGTCGGGTTTACCGTTGACGCTGAGCAAAAAGGACTCCATTTGGGTTGTTGTTGATCGATTAACGAAATCAGCCCATTTCATCCCGGTTCGCACTGACTTTTCGCTTGATAAATTAGCAGAATTATACGTTTCTCAGATAGTTTGATTGCATGGGGTGCCGACTTCTATCGTTTCTGATCGAGACCCCCGATTTACGTCTAGATTTTGGAGGAAGCTGCAAGAAGCTTTGGGTACTAAACTTCACTTTAGCACTGCTTTTCACCCCCAGACCGACGGTCAATCTGAACGAGTTATTCAGATACTCGAGGATATGTTGAGATGTTGCATCCTTAAGTTTAGTAATTCGTGGGAAAAATACTTGCCATTGATTGAATTCGCTTATAACAACAGTTTCCAATCGAGTATCCGAATGGCTCCCTACGAAGCTCTTTACGGTCGTAAATGCCGAACTCCTCTATTTTGGACTGAACTTAGTGAAGACAAGATTCTCGGAGTTGATTTAGTCAGGGAAGCCGAGCAGAAAGTAGAGATAATTCGCGACAGTTTGAGGATGGCATCCGATCGTTAGAAATCATACGCGGACTTAAAGCGTAAAGACATCGAGTATCAAGTGAGTGATAAGGTGTTTCTGAAAGTTTCACCGTGGAAAAAGATACTCCGTTTTGGCCGCAAAGGCAAGCTGAGTCCGAGATTCATTGGGCCGTATGAAATTTCAGAACGGATTGGACCAGTTACTTATAGACTGATTTTGCCCTCTGATCTTGAAAAGATCCACAATGTATTCCATGTATCGATGCTTCGACGCTATAAATCCGATCTTTTGCATGTGTTAAATCCGTCCGAGGTTGAAATTCAACCTAATTTGAGTTATGAGGAAGAACCTATTCGTATTTTAGCTCGAGAGGTTAAAGAATTACGAAACAAAAGAGTTCCGTTAGTAAAAATATTATGGCTCAAGCATGGGATCGAGGAAGCAACTTGGGAGCCCAAGAATGCTATGAAAGAACGATATCCAAATCTATTTTCGGGTAAGATTTTTGAGGACGAAAATCCTCTTAAGGGGGAGGGAGTTGTGACAGCCCTAGTTCGACCAAAGTCGGGAAGCGGTTTCGTGACCGCTAAACCGAGTCCTTAAAATAGTTAATATTGATTTTCAATGCTTAAATTATGTGTTAATTGCATGTGTGGAAGTTGTGGATTTGAATTTTGACAAAGTCAATATGAATTTATTGAAAAGGGTTTAGTTGAAAAACTTAGAAACTTAGCTAGACAATTTGGAATGACTAAAATAAGATAAGCTAAAAACAAATGGATTTGCATGTTAATATTCCCCCTAGAAGAAAGTGGCCGGCCATGCATTTGACTCTATTGGTTGTGTCATTATTTTATAATTTATAATTTATGTTAGTGGGATGATATGATAATAGAAAAATAAAGTATTGAAAGAAAAAGATTTGAAAGGAATTTTTGGTTCTTCTTGCCGTGAATTGAAGAAGGTAGAAAAGAGAAGATTTAGGCTACCATTCGGTCATACTTGGTTCAAATCCAAGGTAAGAAATCCTTGCTACTTTTCATTTAATTTCTAAAATAAGGTGTATGAGCAAGTGTTTAGTCTAGCCCATTTTGAAATTTCAACTTCCATGGTGATTAGGGCATTCGGCTAAGACTAAATCAATAGGAAAGGGGTTGTTGTTTTATGCCATTATGAATAAGGGTTGAGGCATGAGTTTTGAACTTCTTGAAAGTGCATATTTGTGATCTAAGTATTTTGTGGAAATTCTTAGCTAGTGTAGTTGTGCTTGCCGAATTTCAATTTGAAGTATTAAGCATAATTCGTGTGTTTTGTGTGGTAAGTACTTGAGTTTGTGGATTAAAAATATAAAATTGGTTGGCTAAGCAAAACAAATGGCCGAATGATGCTCAATTTGAGTGTTACTTATTTAGTTTATGATTGGGGTTTAGAATACGTGAATTTGAAGGTTTGGTACAAGGTGTCTTATATTCAACCATTAGCTAAACATTGTTAAGCTTGGATATTTGAGTGTTCGGTCAATGGCTTGCTAAGGGGAGGTTTTCCATGATTATTGGATTTTAAAATAGTAGGTTACAAATTACAATGAGTGTTAAGGCTAATGAAATCGACAATGGTTGGTAAATAGAAGAAGTCATGCTTTTTGTGTTATATCTTGCTTGTGAGCTTTCGGTCTTGCCCTTGATGGATGATTGAAAATTTGATAATTGTTAAATGGGCCCTAGTTTAGCCATGTCTATGTTACCTAGATGAGAAATGTATAAGTTGACCCTGATAGGCCGAATGGGAACTATGGTATTGAGTTAAAAATTTTAAGATAGGGAGTTTAGTTGAATTTTGAGCTAAATTATATGTGCTTCCATGTGATTTTAAATGTTAGTATAGAAATAGTTAATTTGTGACGAATTCTTGCTTGTGGGTAGCCGATTTTGAATTTAGAAATGTATTGATGGAATTTCTATGTCCTTAGTAAATTTCGTTAAGGATGATTTAAATGTTTTGAACATTCGGTCAGGGTAGCATTGTGCCATCTTTATGATGTTTGGTGTTTTGAATTTAAAATATATATGTGTTATGAAATCCATGTGGGTCGAATGAATTGGTAAGTAAAACTAAGTGTTGGCATGAAAGCTTCTAAAGTGGTTGTAAATGTTTGAGCCTAAACCAAATGTGAACTTAACTGAATGGAGGAAATTATGTGTTAAAAATGTTAGAAAACGACTTATGGCTAAAGCATTTAGGTGCTAACCTATTCGGCTTTTGTTAATTAGGGTGTCATGAGTACTAAGTTGGATTAAAAGACTTTGTTTACTACATTTGATCAATGAATTTAGTTGTAAATTTGTAATGTAATTGCGCTTGACCGAATGTATGTTGTGTTTGGCCGAATGTATGTGTGATAAAGGAATTACATGTATGTTTTGATTTGAATGAAAGTGTAACTATCAATAGAGATATGTGAAATAAAGTTGATATGATTGTATTGTGCATCCAAGCTCAAGAGCTTAGAGGGGCAACTTCGGATAAAGGGAAGGCCAAGGTCACGGAATAGTCAATTCGAAATTTCTCAGAAAGATACGAGGTAAGTTCTTGAGTAACAAATTCTTATTTATGATAAAGTAAAGTTATAATATATATATATATATATATATGCATAATATGTGAACTTAAATGGCAAATGATATGTTCAAATGCGAAATTTTGGGAATGAGAGTATGAGTAAATGTTGGAAGCCGAATACTAAAGTGGAAACTTAATGTATCTAGATGTGAAATTGTATTCCTTGCTTACGAGCTAATAAACCGTATGAAGTATGATCGGTAGTATGGCGAGGTTGTTGTGTTTTTGTATTTTTGAAAGGTGACAAGTTATATATATGCGAATAAGTGCAAGTATAAATTTCGTTGATAGCCGAGCTTAGTCTCGCAGGGCTTTCGGGCCAGAGTTATAGCCGAGCTTAGTCTCGAAGGGCTTTCGGGCCAGAGTTATAACCGAGCTTAGTCTCGAAGGGCTTTCGGGCCAGAGTTATAGCC
Source organism: Gossypium stocksii (assembly GCA_020496765.1). Classification (NCBI taxonomy): domain Eukaryota; kingdom Viridiplantae; phylum Streptophyta; class Magnoliopsida; order Malvales; family Malvaceae; genus Gossypium; species Gossypium stocksii. Next base: position 43,843,874 of record CM035623.1, read on the forward strand.
GAGCTTAGTCTCGAAGGGCTTTCGAGCCAGAGTTATAGCCGAGCTTAGTCTCGAAAGGCTTTCGAGCCATAGTGATAGCCGAGCTTCGCCTCGAAGGGCTTACGAGCCAGTGGTACGATCTGAACTTTGCCTCGAAGGGGCGCCAGTGACGTATCCGAATATAATCTCAAAGGAACTATTAACCAGCGTTGGAAGCGTGCTTGGGCCCTAATGACATTGAGACTATTGCTGTAAAATAAATGTTGAATTCACTCTAATAAGTGTGTATCTTGCCGTAAGATAATCAGGTATGAATATAGACATTGAACTTAGCTTGATTTTTGAGTTGTACGTGTATGATTATAAGTTGTTTTGGGTGATACATTTGATGTGAATTCTGTGTTTTGACTAATGGATGAATTGTCTTGTTAAGCCGAAATAGGCAGAATAAGAAATATACAAATTTGATCACTCTAATACATTTATTCGAATGACTGATGTTACTTAAGGGCTTACTAAGCAATAATTGCTTACAGTTGTTCTTGTTTTCTGTTTTTATAGATCGTCCTTGCTAGCTACGGATCTCGGGAATTCCAGGATCGAAGTCATCTGCACTATCAAAAATCTTTCGGTATTTTGTAGCTAAACTTTGAAAGTGGCATGTATAGACTAGACATGTGGTTGCTAATCGAACTTGGTTTCTTTTTTTTTGAAGTTGTAATTAAATCAGCCATGCGAAAATGGCTTAACCGAATGTTTATATCCATGTCCATAGCTTTAAATTCGGTTGCGTAGTTTGAAATGGCAGTTAAGTCACGCGTTCGGTAAATAGGTTTGAAGTATTGTATTTATTTTTTTATATTAATGTCTAAGTGAAATGAGATGAATGATTTGTATGAGATCTTAGTAAACGAAGGTTGAGATGTGGTTTTAAATGTGACCGATCGGTAGGTCCATATCGATTGAATGAATCCGTGAGAAAATTTCGTTAGATTGGGTTAGGTAATACGAACTTAGGAGCATGAGCAGAGTTGTCTCGAATCGAGTCATAAAGGTCGTGTGATGCCTCTTAACCCTCCAGCGACCGGAATGGGTTTAGGGGTGTTACATTTTATTGGTATCAGAGCTACGGTTTAGCCGATTCTCGGACTACCGTAGTAAGTATGAGTCTAGCTATACATGCCATTTAGTGTCATTTTGATAGTAAGATGACTACTGATATCTGAAATGTGATTTTTGATATAGAATGGATCCCGCACCTGATCGAACCGTAGCGGACGATGTTGAGAGTGTAGCTCTTGCTCCCGCGCAAGGGACAGCGCCACCCGACTCTCAGCCAAATATTGGTCATCGAGATGATGATATTAGACCAGCTTTTTATGCAATGATGAGTGACTGGTTCGCTCAATTAGCTAGATCAAATCCGGCTGTTCCGCAACCTCCGCCCCCGAATACTCCGTTTATGACTTTTACGACTCCTCCTGTGACCGATCCAGTGAGATCGAGTAGGCCCCCTGTTGATAAAATTAGAAAATATGGGGCCGAAGAATTCCGGGCTACCCCTAGTGACGATGCCGAGCGGGTCGAGTTTTGGCTCGACAATACCATCCGAGTGTTCGATGAATTGTTCTGCACACCCGAGGAGTGTCTTAAATGTGCGGTATCTCTGTTACGAGACACTGCCTACTACTGGTGGAATACTCTAGTTTCTGTTGTTCCGAAGGATCGGGTCAACTGGGAATTCTTCCAAACCGAGTTCCATAAGAAATATATCAGTCAAAGATTCATCGATCAAAAACGGAAAGAATTTCTTGAACTTAAACAAGGTCAGATGCCAGTGACCGAGTACAAGAGAGAGTTTGTACGCCTCAGCCGCTATGCTCGTGAATGTGTATCCTCTGAGGCCATCATGTGTAAGCATTTTGAGGATGGATTAAATGAAGATATCAAATTGCTGGTGGGGATTCTGGAAATTAAGGAGTTTGTCGTACTAGTCGAGCGGGCTTGTAAAGCTGAAGAACTCAGTAATGAGAAAAGAAAAGCCGAAGGTGGAAATAGAGAGTCCCGTAAGAGGTCCGCGGGGAAATCTGTTCAGCAATCATCCAAGAAGACTAGAGATGATTCAGGCCGATCTAAATATACATCGGGTCTTTCTAGACGACAACACCATCGACCTCCTGTGAGTTCGCGAGCTACTTCCATTGCCAGTGTGGGTAATGAACGTCGAGATAGATTGGGTTGCAATTATTGGGGTAAATGGCACCCGGGGAGTTGTAGGCATCGTGACCGCTCGTGTTTCAGATGTGGATCTGTCGACCATTTTATTAAAGATTGTCCGAGAAATGATGAACGCACTCCCGATCCGACTCAAAGATCTAGTGGCACAGCTTCGCGGGGTAGACCACCGCGACGGGGTGGAAATATTAGCGACAGTCAGAGAGGGACTAGAGATACTACAGTTAGATCCGAGGCTCGAGCACCGGCCAGAGCATATGCTATTCGTGCCCGCGAGGAAGCTTCTTCTCCGGATGTTATTACTGGTATTTTCACCCTCTTTAATACTGATGTTATTGCCCTGATTAATCCTGGTTTGACCCATTCATATGTGTGTGAAACTTTAGCCTCCAGTAAGACTCTTCCTGTTGAGTCTACTGAATTTGTAATTCGAGTGTCGAACCCTTTGGGTCGTTGTGTTCTAGTTGATAAGGTATGCAAGAAATGTCCGTTAATAGTTCGAGATTTCTGTTTTCCGGCGGACTTGATGCTTCTACCATTCGACGAATTTGACATTATTCTCGGAATGGACTGGTTGACCGTTCATGACGCGATAGTAAATTGTAAAAGGAAAACTATTGATTTGCGATGTTCAAATAACAAAATAATCCGAATTGAGTCCATTGATCTAAGTGGGCCACCTGCAATAATTTCGACCATGTCAGCTCAGAAATACGTGAGGAAGGGTTATGGAGCGTATTTGGCCTATGTGCTAGATAACAAAGTTTCCGACCGAGAACTTGGGACGGTGCCCGTAGTCTGCCAGTTTTTAGATGTCTTTCCCAAAGAATTACCGGGATTGCCGCCTGTAAGAGAGGTCGAGTTCGGTATAGAGTTGATTCCAGGTACGACGCCGATTTTGATTGCCCTATATCGTATGGCACCTACCGAATGAAAAGAATTAAAATCTCAGCTGCAAGAGTTGACGGATAGACGCTTTGCGCGACCTAGTTTTTCGCCTTGGAGTGCACCGGTTTTGTTCGTGAAAAAAAGGACGGGACTATGAGAATGTGCATTGACTATCGACAGCTGAATAAAGCCACGGTAAAGAATAAGTATCCGTTGCCCCGAATTGACGACTTGTTCGATTAGTTGAGAGGAGCCTCAGTCTTTTCGAAGATTGATTTGCGATCCAGCTATTATCAGTTGAGAGTTAGAGATTCCGACGTACCGAAGACGGCATTCAGAACGAGATACGGTCACTATGAGTTCTTAGTGGTGCCGTTTGGACTCACTAATACCCCGGCGGTATTTATGGATTTGATGAATCGTATGTTTAGGCCATTTTTGGACCGCTTTGTAGTAGTGTTCATCGATGATATCTTGGTCTACTCTCATGACGAGTCAGAGCATACGGAGCATTTGAGATTAGTACTTCAGACCTTGTGTGAAAATCAATTGTATGTGAAATTCAGCAAGTATGAATTTTGGTTGCGGGAGGTTGGGTTCTTGGGCCATATAGTATCTGCATCGGGTATTCGAGTTGATCCGAACAAAATTTCAGCTATTCTTGACTGGAAACCTCCTAAGAATATTACTGAAGTTTGAAGCTTTTTAGGACTCGCTGTTTATTACCGACGATTCGTCAAGGGTTTTTCGATGATTGCGACTTCATTGACGAGACTGCTGCAAAAAGATATCAAGTTCGAATGGTCGGATAAGTGTCAGAAAAGCTTCGACCAACTGAAAACCCTTTTGACAGAAGCTCCAGTGTTGGTTCAGCCAGAAACCGGTAAAGAGTTTGTAGTTTATAGTGATGCATCTCTGAACGGTTTAGGCTGCGTGTTGATGCAAGAAGGCCGGGTTATTGCTTATGCTTCGAGACAGTTAAAGCCTCACGAGCGAAATTATCCGACTCATGATCTTGAATTAGCCGGTATTGTTTTCGCTTTGAAGATTTGGCGACACTATCTGTTCGGTGAAAAATGTCACATCTTCTCCAATCACAAAAGTCTCAGGTATCTGATGTCTCAAAAAGATTTGAATTTGAGACAAAGGCGGTGGCTAGAATTGCTAAAAGATTATGAGCTTGTTATTCATTATCACCCGGGGAAAGCTAATGTCGTTGTGGACGCTCTTAGTCGAAAATCCTTATTTTCCTTGCGAGCTATGAAAGTGAAGCTGACGATGTCAGGAGATGATGTGTTGATTGCGGAATTGGTAGCAAGACCTATGCTACTTCAACAAATTTGTGAGGCTCAGAAAGCCGACGACGACTTAGTTGCCAAACGAGTTCAGTTTGAGTCAAATGTGGATTCAGCATTTCGGGTCAACGGAAATGATTGTTTGAGATTTAAAGACCGATTGTGTGTTCCGAAAAAGTCTGAGCTAGTTTCAATGATTTTGAATGAAGCCCATAGTAGCCGAATGTCGGTTCATCCGGGCAGTACGAAAATGTATAACGATTTGAAGCGTCAGTATTGTTGGAATGGCATGAAACGATACATCTCTGATTTTGTATCTAAATGCTTAGTATGTCAGCAAGTAAAAGCGGAACATCAGGTGTGCCGTCGGGATTACTTCAGCCGATTTTGATACCCAAGTGGAAATGGGATCGCGTTACAATGGATTTTGTGTCAGGTTTACCGTTGACGCCGAGCAAAAAGGACTCCATTTGGGTTGTTGTTGATCGATTAACGAAATCAGCCCATTTCATCCCGGTTCGCACTGACTTTTCGCTTGATAAATTAGCAGAATTATACGTTTCTCAGATAGTTTGATTGCATGGGGTGCCGACTTCTATCGTTTCTGATCGAGACCCCCGATTTACTTCTAGATTTTGGAGGAAGCTGCAAGAAGCTTTAGGTACTAAACTTCACTTTAGCACTACTTTTCACCCCCAGACCGACGGTCAATCCGAACGAGTTATTCAGATACTCGAGGATATGTTGAGATGTTGCATCCTTGAGTTTAGTAATTCGTGGGAAAAATACTTGCCATTGATTGAATTCGCTTATAACAACAGTTTCCAATCGAGTATCCGAATGGCTCCCTACGAAGCTCTTTATGGTCGTAAATGCCGAACTCCTCTATTTTGGACTGAACTTAGTGAAGACAAGATTCTCGGAGTTGATTTAGTCAGGGAAGCCGAGCAGAAAGTAGAGATAATTTGCGACAGTTTGAGGATGGCATCCGATCGTCAGAAATCATACGCGGACTTAAAGCGTAAAGACATCGAGTATCAAGTGGGTGATAAGGTGTTTCTGAAAGTTTCACCGTGGAAAAAGATACTCCGTTTTGGCTGCAAAGGCAAGCTGAGTCCGAGATTCATTGGGCCGTATGAAATTTCGGAACGGATTGGACCAGTTGCTTATAGACTGATTTTGCCCTCTGATCTTGAAAAGATCCACAATGTATTCCACGTATCGATGCTTCGACGCTATAAATCCGATCTTTTGCATGTGTTAAATCCGTCCGAGGTTGAAATTCGACCTAATTTGAGTTATGAGGAAGAACCTATTCGTATTTTAGCTCGAGAGGTTAAAGAATTACGAAACAAAAGAGTTCCGTTAGTAAAAATATTATGGCTCAAGCATGGGATCGAGGAAGCAACTTAGGAGCCCGAGAATGCTATGAAAGAACGATATCCAAATCTATTTTCGGGTAAGATTTTCGAGGACGAAAATCCTCTTAAGTGGGAGGGAGTTGTGACAGCCCTAGTTCGACCAAAGTCAGGAAGCGGTTTCGTGACCGCTAAACCGAGTCCTTAAAATAGTTAATATTGATTTTCAATGCTTAAATTATGTGTTAATTGCATGTGTGGAAGTTGTGGATTTGAATTTTGACAAATTCAATATGAATTTATTGAAAAGGGTTTAGTTGAAAAACTTAGAAACTTAGCTAGACAATTTGGAATGACTAAAATAAGATAAGCTAAAAACAAATGGATTTGCATGTTAATATTCCCCCTAGAAGAAAGTGGCCGGCCATGCATTTGACTCCATTGGTTGTGTCATTATTTTATAATTTATAATTTATGTTAGTGGGATGATATGATAATAGAAAAATAAAGTATTGAAAGAAAAAGATTTGAAAGGAATTTTTGGTTCTTCTTGCTGTGAATTGAAGAAGGTAGAAAAGAGAAGATTTAGGCTACCATTCGGTCATACTTGGTTCAAATCCAAGGTAAGAATTCCTTGCTACTTTTCATTTAATTTCTAAAATAAGGTGTATGAGCAAGTGTTTAGTCTAGCCCATTTTGAAATTTCAACTTCCATGGTGATTAGGGCATTCGGCTAAGACTAAATCAATAGGAAAGGGGTTGTTGTTTTATGCCATTATGAATAAGGGTTGAGGCATGAGTTTTGAACTTCTTGAAAGTGCATATTTGTGATCTAAGTATTTTGTGGAAATTCTTAGCTAGTGTAGTTGTGCTTGCCGAATTTCAATTTGAAGTATTAAGCATAATTCGTGTGTTTTGTGTGGTAAATACTTGAGTTTGTGGATTAAAAATATAAAATTGGTTGGCTAAGCAAAACAAATGGCCGAATGATGCTCAATTTGAGTGTTACTTATTTAGTTTATGATTGGGGTTTAGAATACGTGAATTTGAAGGTTTGGTACAAGGTGTCTTATATTCAACCATTAGCTAAACATTGTTAAGCTTGGATATTTGAGTGTTCGGTCAATGGCTTGCTAAGGGGAGGTTTTCTATGATTATTGGATTTTAAAATAGTAGGTTACAAATTACAATGAGTGTTAAGGCTAATGAAATCGACAATGGTTGGTAAATAGAAGAAGTCATGCTTTTTGTGTTATATCTTGCTTGTGAGCTTTCGGTCTTGCCCTTGATGGATGATTGAAAATTTGATAATTGTTAAATGGGCCCTAGTTTAGCCATGTCTATGTTACCTAGATGAGAAATGTATAAGTTGACCTTGATAGGCCGAATGGGAACTATGGTATTAAGTTAAAAATTTTAAGATAGGGAGTTTAGCTGAATTTTGAGCTAAATTATATGTGCTTCCATGTGATTTTAAATGTTAGTATAGAAATAGTTAATTTGTGACGAATTCTTGCTTGTGGGTAGCCGATTTTGAATTTAGAAATGTATTGATGGAATTTCTATGTCCTTAGTAAATTTCGTTAAGGATGATTTAAATGTTTTGAACATTCGGTCAGGGTAGCATTGTGCCATCTTTATGATGTTTGGTGTTTTGAATTGAAAATATATATGTGTTATGAAATCCATGTGGGTCGAATGAATTGGTAAGTAAAACTAAGTGTTGGCATGAAAGCTTCTAAAGTGGTTGTAAATGTTTGAGCCTAAACCAAATGTGAACTTAACTGAATGGAGGAAATTATGTGTTAAAAATGTTAGAAAACGACTTATGGCTAAAGCATTTAGGTGCTAAACTATTCGGCTTTTGTTAATTAGGGTGTCATGAGTACTAAGTTGGATTAAAAGACTTTGTTTACTACATTTGATCAATGAATTTAGTTGTAAATTTGTAATGTAATTGCGCTTGACCGAATGTATGTTGTGTTTGGCCGAATGTATGTGTGATAAAGGAATTACATGTATGTTTTGATTTGAATGAAAGTGTAACTATCAATAGAGATATGTGAAATAAAGTTGATATGATTGTATTGTGCATCCAAGCTCAAGAGCTTAGAGGGGCAACTTCGGATAAAGGGAAGGCCAAGGTCACGGAATAGTCAATTCGAAATTTCTCAGAAAGATACGAGGTAAGTTCTTGAGTAACAAATTCTTATTTATGATAAAGTAAAGTTATAATATATATATATATATATATATGCATAATATGTGAACTTAAATGGCAAATGATATGTTCAAATGCGAAATTTTGGGAATGAGAGTATGAGTAAATGTTGGAAGCCGAATACTAAAGTGGAAACTTAATGTATCTAGATGTGAAATTGTATTCCTTGCTTACGAGCTAATAAACCGTATGAAGTATGATCGGTAGTATGCCGAGGTTGTTGTGTTTTTGTATTTTTGAAAGGTGACAAGTTATATATATGCGAATAAGTGCAAGTATAAATTTCGTTGATAGCCGAGCTTAGTCTCGAAGGGCTTTCGGGCCAGAGTTATAGCCGAGCTTAGTCTCGAAGGGCTTTCGGGCCAGAGCTATAACCGAGCTTAGTCTCGAAGGGCTTTCGAGCCAGAGTTATAGCCGAGCTTAGTCTCGAAGGGCTTTCGAGCCATAGTGATAGCCGAGCTTCGCCTCGAAGGGCTTACGAGCCAGTGGTACGATCTGAACTTTGCCTCGAAGGGGCCGATATGCTAGTGACGTATCCGAATATAATCTCAAAGGAACTATTAACCAGCGTTGGTAGCGTGCTTGGGCCCTAATGACATTGAGACTATTGCTGTAAAATAAATGTTGAATTCACTCTAATAAGTGTGTATCTTGCCGTAAGATAATCAGGTATGAATATAGACATTGAACTTAGCTTGATTTTTGAGTTGTACGTGTATGATTATAAATTGTTTTGGGTGATACATTTGATGTGAATTCTGTGTTTTGACTAATGGATGAATTGTCTTGTTAAGTCGAAATAGGCAGAATAAGAAATATACAAATTTGATCACTCTAATACACTTATTCGAATGACTGCTGTTACTTAAGGGCTTACTAAGCAATAATCGCTTACAGTTGTTCTTGTTTTCTGTTTTTATAGATCGTCCTTGCTAGCTACGGATCTCGAGAATTCCAGGATCGAAGTCATCTGCACTATCAAAAATCTTTCGGTATTTTGTAGCTAAACTTTGAAAGTGGCATGTATAGACTAGACATATGGTTGCTAATCGAACTTGGTTTCTTTTTTTCTGAAGTTGTAATTAAATCAGCCATGCGAAAATGGCTTAACCGAATGTTTATATCCATGTCCATAGCTTTAAATTCGGTTGCGTAGTTTGAAATGGCAGTTAAGTCACGCGTTCGGTAAATAGGTTTGAAGTATTGTATTTATTTTTTTATATTAATGTCTAAGTGAAATGAGATGAATGATTTGTATGAGATCTTAGTAAACGAAGGTTGAGATGTGGTTTTAAATGTGACCGATCGGTAGGTCCATATCGATTGAATGAATCCGTGAGAAAATTTCGTTAGATTGGGTTAGGTAATACGAACTTAGGAGCATGAGTAGAGTTGTCTCGAATCGAGTCATAAAGGTCGTGTGATGCCTCTTAACCCTCCAGCGACCGGAACGGGTTTAGGGGTGTTACAATGAACTTATACTTATCACATACTTATCATTTCATATAAACATGCCTTTCATGTTTAGATCTTTAGTACGATACAAACGTAAATGGAATACACAATATTCATACATTTACTACTCGGAGATGCTCAATAAATCGTTCAGAAACAATTAGATATACAGTAAACTTAAAAAGCTCGTACAATGCCAACGTCCCAGACGTGGTCTTACATGTATTTGAATATTGATGCCACTATCCTAGACAGGGTTTTACACGAAATCAGATACGATGTTGATGTCCCAGACATGGTCTTACACATAATCTCTAATCAATGCCTGTGTCCCAAACACGGTCTTACACGATATCTCAAATCGATGCCAACGTCCCAGACTTGGTCTTACACAAAATAAACTCTTGAACCTCCTCGGTTTTACAATTATATCCTTCATAGTCAATCAATGCAATTAGAACATTAGACAAACAACAATAATTAAATATAACACACTTATTTGTATATTGACTTACTTGATTCGAATTCGGACTGTAATGATAGGCTATTCAACTATTTTCGACTTTCCCTAATCTAATACTGTTCTCTTTGTTTCTTGATCTAAACACAATCAAATTTAGCTCATTCAATTTCATATTCATTCAAATAAATCCAAATACACATATTTAGGGCATTTTGCAAATTAGCCCTCACATTTTCACATTAGGACAATTTAGTCCCTAATTCACAAAATCATCAAATTCACAAAATCCCATAACACATATGCCTAGCTGAATTTTTATGGCACTCATATAAGCCATATATTTTTTCTTTTCACATTTTAGGCCTCCAAAATATCATTTTCACAAATTAGCCCAAATAGCTTAATTTCATCAAAAATTCAAATACAAAACATATTTATCTATTACACATCTTTCATTTTTCACTAATTAACATCATAAAGCTCATAATTTCATCAATAGCACATTCCATAATATTCATCAAAATAAAAAATTTAGGCATGGGCTTTGAAGAACACATAACAACGATCTCAAAAACACAAATCTTCAAAAATCGAAGTAATTTCATACCTTAATTTTCCAATGCAAGTGTTGAACCCTAAGAACTCTTTCTTTTTTTCTTTTTCTATGTATTTTCAACAAAATGAAGCATAATATGGCTTAATTAATGTTTTGTTTTATTTTATGAACATTAATAAGCCTTTTACTAAAATAACCTTTTTATTTTCATTGAAATTCCATTAACATATGACTAATTTTTTCCATGCATTATTCAAGTGGTCCATTAACATAATAAGGACCTTAAACTTAATAAGCCATGTCAATTCAGCACATAAATAAATAGAAGGACAATTTTGCATTTTCTACGATTTAGTCCTTTTTCATAATTAAGCACTCAAACGGACAAATTAATTCATAGAAATTTCACAGATGTTAATTCACATATCACAGACACAAAAAATAATATTAAAATCTTTTTGTGACTCGGATATGTGGTCTCAAAACCATTGTTTCGACTAGGGTCCAAACCAGGCTGTTACAATCAGCTCAGGAGGAGCTTACCGATCATGGCTCGAAAGAGCAGAAACGATAATGAATTGACTAATTACTGATTAATACACTTAGTTATATTCTACATAGTTCAACAACCATAAATTATGTTACTTGTTATATGAATGAGATATGTGTTATATAGATGAATTACTATATACTGGACGAATTATTGTTATTATGATTGCAAGAGAAATGTTATGAATGTTGTACAGGGTATATGAATTTGATATGTTACAATGTATTGAGTGAAATTGAGAATGGATGTTTATACTTTTATGAATGGAAGATTATATGAATTTATATGACTAACATGTTGGTGAATGAATGTGTATAGGCTTTTGCAAATTAAATTGGATTCATCCTCGTTCTACTGCTTTTGCAGGGATATCAATTAGAGACAAAGATGTCAGATAGTTCAGTTCAAAACCTCAGACGACATTTGTTGCCAGTGTGGGTAGTGTTAGAAATATGGGACCTGAATACAAATACTGCAATAAGTGACATTACGGTGAATGCCGAGTGAAAAATAGAGCTTGTTTTAGAAGTGGATTACTTAATCACTACCTCAGAGATTGTCCCAAGATGTTGATAGATAAAAAGATCAACTAGTAAAAGTTAGTAATACGGCTACTAGAGGGAGACCACCCCGAAACACTAGAAATATGAGTGGAAACTGAGGTAACATGAGAGATTCAACTGTGAGGTCTGAGGCACGAGTTCTAGCTCAAGCATACGCTATCCATGCACATAAGGAGGCATCTTAACTAGATGTTAGTACTAGTACTTTTTCTCTTTATAACATTGATATTGTGGCATTGATGGATCCTGGATCAACTCATTCATATATCTGTATGAAATTAGTGTTAAAAAAGAGTTTACATGTCGTCTACGAAATTTGTAATTAAAGTATCGAACCCTCTAGGCAAGTCTGTTCTAGTTGATAAAATCTATAAGAAATGTCTATTGATGACTCGGGGTTACTATTTTTCGACTGATTTGATGCTTCTACCGTTTGATGAGTTTGATGAGATTTTGGGTACGAACTGGTTAACTTTGCATGATGCGGTAGTGAATTGTAGACGAAAGATCATAAATATGAAATGTCAGAACAGTGAAATTCTTCAGATTGAGTCTATTATTCAAGTGAATTACCTGTTGTAATATGTCTATGCGAGCTTAGAAATGTGTGAAAAAGGATTGTGATGCATAGCTTGCATATGTACTGGATACAAAGGTGTCTAAAGTGAAGATTGAGTTAGTGCCAGTTGTTTGTGAGTATGCAAACTACAGGGGTTGCCACCTATCAGAGAGGTTGAATTTGGTATTGAATTAGTACCGGGAATGAAACCGATCTCAATAGCTCTATACAAAATGGCACCGATATTAAAAGAGTTAAAAGCTCAGTTACAAGAATTGACAGATAGAGGTTTTGCAAGACCGAGTTATTTGCCTTGGGGTGCACTGGTATTATTTGTGAAAAAGAAAGATGAAACGATGAGAATGTGCATTGACTACCGATAGGTCAACAAAGTAACAATCAAGAACAAATACCCTCTACTGCAGATAGATGATTTGTTTGATCAGTTGAAAGGGGCTATAGTATTTTCAAAGATTGACTTGAGATCTGACTATTATTAGTTGCAAGTAAAAGAATCGGATGTGTCAAAAAAAACATTCGGAACGAGGTAAGGACACTATGAATTTTTAGTTATGCCTTTTAGATTAACTAATGCTCCTGCTTTTTTTATGGATTTGATGAATTGCATATTCAGACCGTATCTAGACAAATTTGTAGTTGTGTTCATTGACGACATTCTGATCTATTCACGAAATGAATCAAAACATGAGGAGCATTTGAAAATTATGTTGCAAACTTTACAAGATAAGCATTTATTTGCAAAGTTCAGCAAATGTGAGTTCTAGCTCCGGGATGTTGGATTTTTGAGGCATATTGTTTCAGCTGAAGGTATCCGAGTAGACTCGAGTAAATTTTCTTCTATTGTTGATTGGAAAGCTCTGAGAAATGTGTCTGAAGTCCATAGTTTTCTGGGTTTATCAAGCTATTACCTGAGATTCATGAAAGGATATTTGATGATTGCAGTACTGATGATGCGACTACTTCAGAAAGATGTGAGTTGAAAGCACTGCTAACTGAAGCACCAATTCTGGTTCAACCTAAATTGGAAAAAGAGTTCGTAATTTATAGTGACGCATTATTAAACGAATTGGGTTGTGTACTGATGTAAGAAGGAAAAGTTATAGCTTATGCTTCTTGATAGTTGAAACCACAGGAAAAGAACTATCTGACACATGATCTTGAATTAGCTGCAATTTTGTTTCTGTCAAAGATTTGGCGACACAATTTATACAATGAGAAATGCCATATTTATACGAATCACAAAAGTCTGAAATATCTGATGTCACAAAAAGATTTGAATCTATGGCAATGAAGATGGCTCGAGTTGTTGAAAGATTACGAATTTGTAATTGATTATCACCCAGGAAAAGCTAACGTTGTTGCTGATGCTTTGAGTTAAAAGTTCCTATTTTCTTTATAGGCAATGAATACTCAGATGATGATATGTGATGGTGGGTCAATTTTAGCTAAATTAGAAGCTAAACTAGTATTTCTTCAAAAAATTTGCGAAGCTCAGAAAAATTATAGTGAATTGTAAGCTAAACGGATGCGATGTGAGTCTATTTCTGATTCTAAATTTCAAATTGGAACTGATGACTATTTAATGTTCTGAAATAGAATTTGCATACTGAAAAATTTTAAACTCACTCAGAAGATTTTACAAGAAGTGCACAATAGTTGCTTATCTGTTCATCCTGGAAGTACCAAAATGTACAACGATCTTAAATAACTTTATTGGTGGCACAGTATGAAACGAGAGATATCGAAGTTCGTATTGAAATGTTTGATTTATTAGTAAGTGAAAGCTAAGCATCAAGTACCATCAGGTTTATTGCGGCCGATGATGATTCCTGAGTGGAAATGGGATAGAGTTATAATGGATTTTGTATCGGGATTGCCCCTAACTCCGAAAAAGAAAGATGTTATCTAGGTTGTCGTTGATCGACTAATGAAATCCACTCACTTTATACCCGTACAAACTGATTACTCACTTGACAAATTAGCTGAATTGTACATTTCGGAGATTGTCAAATTACAAGGGGTGCCAATATCTATTATTTCTGATAAAGATACGAGATTTAGGTCGAAATATTGGAAGAAACTACATGAAGCTTTGGAAACGAAATTGAATTTTAGTACAGCTTTTCATCCTCAGACTGGCAGTCAGATCGAAAGAGTCATTCAAATTCTTGAAGATACGCTGAGATATTGTATTTTAGAGTTTAAGGGCAGTTGGGAAAAGTATTTACTGTTGATTGAGTTTGCATATAATAACAGGTTTCAGATGAGTATTAAAGTGGCACCATACGAAGCTTTATATGGTTGCAAATGTCGAACTCTGCTATACTAGACTAAATTGAGTGACAAAAAGATTCACGGGGTTGATTTGATCAAAGAAACTGAAGAAAAAGTCAAAACGATTCATGACAGTTTAAAAGCAGCTTCAGATCGACAGAAATCATATGCAGATTTGAAATGTAAAGAAATTGAGTTTCAAGTCGGAGGTCGAGTATTTTTGAAAGTGTCATCGTGGAAAAAGATTATCCATTTCGACCGAAAAGGAAATCTGAGTCCACGATCTATCGAGCCGTATAAGATCATTGAAAGAATAGGGCTTGTAGCATATTGACTATCGTTACTATCTGAACTTGAAAAGATACATAATGTACTTCACATTTCTATGCTACGTTGATATAGATTTGACCCGTCACATGTGATTTCTCTGGTAGATGTTGAAATTTAGGCTGATTTGACGTATAACGAAGAACCGATTCAGATTCTCACTCGTGAAATCAAAGTGTTGAGAAATAAACATATAGCCCTAGTGAAGGTTCTTTGGCTTAAACATGGGATCAAGGAAGTTACATGGGAACCTGAGGAACCTATGTGAAAATAGTACCTTAACCTATTTACCGGTTAGATTTTCGGGGATGAAAATCCCTAAGGGGGGAGAGTTGTAATAGCCTGTTTTTGGTCAAATCGTAATAGTGTTTTCAGAACCACAAATCTTAAGCCAAAATATTTATTTTATTATTTTAATAAGGTTTACAACATGATAGAATTATTATGTGAAAGTTTTGTATAGAAATTTTATTGTTTGATTGCTTAATTCGGTAAAAAGAACTAAATCACATAAATAGTAAAACTTGTGTTCTATTAGATAAAAGTATTCCATAGCTGTAACACCTTATACCCAAAATCATTACCGGAATCGAATACAGAGCGTTACCAGACTTAAACGAATCTTCACAGAACTTAACTCGGGAATAGTTATAAAATTTTAAACATACTTGCTTTGAGCCACATCACAAAATATTAACATACATGCATAAGAATAAACATACAGACCTACAAATTATTAGCCAACATAGGCTAACTTACTTAATTACCTATAACCTTAACAACAAGCTAAAGCCTTTGGCTAAATCATAATATTACATATTTGACATTTCAACCCTATACATGCCATAGACTCGAAGCACTAAATTTACTTACGCCACTAGCGTAAACTCGGTGGTGTTATGATATCTCTGACGGCCTCCAACCCGAGCTAACCTGGTAACCCTAGGAAATAAGGAAAAGAGAAGGGGAGTAAGCTTTACGCTTAGTAAGTTCATATGAAAACAATAAGCAACTTATTAGTATGTTTTACCAATATTTACAACTTATTCACAAGTTATTTACAAGCTGTCTTCCTGAGCAATAGTCACTAAACTATTTGTTTCTGGAGCTACAAAACTCCAAATTAAGTTCCATAAATTTTCCTTGAAACTAGATTCATGTATCTTTCTACCATAAAATTTCCAGAATTTTTGGTTGGGCCAATTAGTACCCCTAATTCACAGACTGATGGTTCTGACCCTTTCGCACTAAAGTTCAATTATCTCATAGCACAAAACTCGAATTATGTTCTCGTCTATTTCTCTTGAAACTAGACTCATTGGGGATTCTAAACATATAAATTATAACTCATAACTATTTTTTTATAATTTATGGTGATTTTCTAAAAACAGAACAGAGGATCACGAAGGTATCCAGAACCAGTCTCACTAATGTTTAAATATCTTACAATTTACACTTCTTTTCCTTACTCAGTTTCTTTTATAAGAAAATAGACTCAATGAGATTTAATGACATATTTTATTCAGCCTATAACTCACTTTCTACTATTTTTGGTGTAATTTCAAAGTTACACGACTGCAGTGACTCAAATCTATCAAGTTAAAATTTCTCATTCATTATCATTATTCACCAAATCAATACAATATCATTTCATTTATCATGGCAAGAACACATAGCTATGCAACATAAGCACGGACCCATAATCACAATGTCAACAAGAATCAAAGACTCATTCCAATTCATGCCATTCTCATAACGTTCACCAAATGTTATATACGTCATAGATGATCACATATCATTGAACAATTATACTTACTCGCTGAACACTTTCCATACATCAATTATAGGCATACTTAACGATGCCAATCACAGTATACAGTACCATTATTTCACCTGCATGTTCACTTAGCATACCGTATAGTTAGTCTAATCCCATTGAGCAATTTCGGAATATAACCAGATAAGCAGATGTTAGCACATAAGTGCCATACGGAAGTGGCAGAGCCATATCAGATAGGTAGCAGAAGCTATTAACAGATAGGTAGCCGAAGCTACAAAACAGAAGGGTAGCCGGAGCTACTATCAGAAACAGAACAGAAGTTACCACGGGCCTGCTCACACAAGCTGATAGGTGTCCGCAACACATGCTAGACCACCCAGCACCCGGGAACTATATCGGACAGAATCATCAGACCCCCTAGTGGCATGTCATTTATATCTATGTCTATTCCTACTTGCTCAACCGGGATTTACAGTCGATATAACATTTCGTAATATCAGTAGTTTCAGAAGCACATACAGTGACCAATCGAAATTTACAGTTAATACAACTTTCCATATATAGTTACCATATAATATATGCAATAATAATAAGGAATATAATTCAAGCATAAATTTTTGCATTATTGATACCATACGAACTTACTTGTTCCAATGGAATATCATATTCCATCAAATTCCCAATGCATTCCATCATCACATAATTGTTTTTAACACTTGGTATCACTTTCCCATATACAATATTTCCAATATAAAAATTCAATACCATCATAGCAAGATAATTTCCAAATATATTAGCAATAACATGAATATCATGCTTATTTAATCATACGAACTTACCTCAATTGCCGAAACAACTAATTTTCCCGCTTTAGTCCACCATTTCATTCTTTCCTGATCCTAGTCCAAATTTCACGTTTTCATCCTCTAACATATCAAATAACATTCATTTAACACATTTTATGAACACACTAATCAATTCAATTCACAAATCATGTTTTGGCAAATTTTACAATTCTGGCCCTATACTTTACCAAAATTACCAAATTGCCCCTAGGCTCGAATCAAGATTTTTATTCAATTTCTTCACTTCTTATGCCTAAATAAACCATTACAAGACCATAGAAACTCATAAACATCATTTTTTTTACACACATTAGCACTTATTTTACAATTTTGCAAAATAACCCCCTTTAAGGCATTTTCATGCAAATTCCTTTCACCAAGTTATTTATCAGACAACTACAATTCATTTTCTTCCATAAAAATTCAGCAAACACCACATATGTGTTCATGGAAAAACCCTAGACTCTTAATCATTTTGCACAATAGACCCCTCATTTGAAAGCTCATGCTTTGGGGGTTCCAAAAATGTAAAACTCATCAAGAAAAGACATTAAAATCACTTACTATCAAGGGAGATGAGTTGCTGAAATTTTCCAGCTTCTAAACCCTTATTCTTGCTGCCCATTTCGTGGAGAAGAAGAGGAAATGAAAGAGAAATAACATTTTATTTCTTTTTCTTATTTTATTATAAAAAAGACATATATCACACCTAACATTTTTGACTTTTCTACTCTTCTATTCTCTTGGCCGGCCATTCATTTTTAAAGGGCCTAATTGCCTTTTAAAGACCCCCAATTTTAATTCTAAATCAATTTAACACCTTTATGCATTAATACACAACTTTTACATTTTACGCGATTTAGTCCTTTTTTTCGAAATTGGACTAGGAATAGCTAAAATTAACTTACCAAATTTTACATGCACTTATAAAATTAATTTATAACACATAAAATAACATCAAAATAATTTTCTCTGGCCTTGGAACAGTGGTCCCGAAGCCACTATTTCGACTAGGCCCAAACTCGGGCTGTTACAATTCTTCCCCCCTTCAGGGATTTTCGTCCCCGAAAATCTTACCAGAAAAAGATGTTCTCAACTTTCACTAGTCACTTATGTCCTTTTTCTCATAGCTTACAAAACAAACCCAGATCAAGCTTATACTTAGGATATCTGTAACCTTTCCACAATTACCATAAAGATCTCGGCTCAATCCGAAATACTGAAAACTGACATTCTAAGAACTACAAGCTTAGAAACACAGCTCGTCCAAATCCATCTAACAATACCTCTGTACATACTAGAATAGCCACGAGGACTACTATCATCCATCTATCACAATCCAATATGGTATCTCTTATTTACCCGGAGAAGTGGAACATCCCTGTACGAAATTTATACTAGTCTTTTTCATTTTCTTTTCAATGTCATTACCGACAATATTAATCTCGAATACATTTGCTATCCGGCTTTTCCCTGAAAACAACTCGATACCCTTTTTGAAAGAACAAGCAATATACTACGGTAAATTTGGTATTCAATTCTCTGTATAACTCAGAGTTTCTCAGTACTCAGATTTTAATCAGAAATAATAATAATAATGGAAATCAGAAATCGAATCCTCCCTAAATTCCAAGTCAAAAGTCGAAATCATGCTGTACTAGACTACTTTATCATTTATAGCCACATTTCTATGCTCAAGCCATTGAATATTTAGAAATTTTACTGATATGAATCAAATGATTCCAATTTCACGGATATGATCTCTTTACCAATCAAGACAACTTCACTTATGATGTCAACTCTCAAATTAGAGAAATCCCACTAATATATCTCTGTACCGTGCTTTCAAAGATAGAATTCCTTTATTTCAGGCTGTACATCTATTTAACTGCAATTCCACAATATTATTCTGAACCAGAGAATAAACTTATTGCACATAACTCAATTTACCTTTACCGATAATAGCTCTTTACATGAAAATCAGAGAAATCCTGATACAAAAATTCTCACACTTCTATGATTGAACCAAAAGCATAATCATAACAAAAAGTCAGAGATTTCCCATAAAGATAAGCCGAACTCGATAATTCTTGAAACAAGAATGACGAAAAACCAATATAAGGAATTCAGAGATACAATACTATGCTAGAAATCCGAGAATACAATCCAGAAGAAATTAATAAAGATAACCCGAAGAATCCCTCAGAGAAAGACCAGAAAGAAACTACCGTCTGTACTCTTTAGAATTCCTCCTAGTAGAGATAATATAATTCCCGCACATATATAAACCATAATCAACAGAACATCAGAATAATCTCTCATTAATTTTCACTATCAACTTCATTCAATATATATCAGAAATGGAAATCTGAAGAGATGGAGAACTATCGTTCATAAATAACTAGACCAATAGAGCTTTTCATCTGATATAATAGTCACTAGCATTCTCACACAATAGAATTCCCACTCGAAAGGAATAACTATACGTATTCTCCAGAATAGAAGAAAACATAGAATACTCAGAAGAGAAAGATAGCCATAACTTTTGCTTAATTGAATTTGTCATACTCAGTCATCTGTGCAAGTCCGACATTATTCCCCTAACTAATTTTGTCTTTACTAGCCCCATACTATTACTCTGTTGTACTCTTTAGTTTTACTTTTGCAAGCTCATGCAACATATCTCTCGAGAATCCCACTGTATAACTCTATTCTGGTAAGGGGGCGAAGATTGTAAAGCCTTTAGACTTTTGACTCTCAAACAAGTACACATTCAACAATAACATAACATTATACACATTAGTTCAACCATTTCAAACTTTCAACGTGTTACAAACACATTTTCAATATCTCAGTAGTACATGCAACCTTATTTCAATTGAATATTAGCAAAACATAAGTAAATTTATTGCAATTCAAACTTTCATTTCTTTTATTCAAATTATCACTAATGTCTCATCAAGTTCCCACATTTAGTCTTAATCACTTGTCAATATTTATCAAATTGAAGAACGTCTTACGGTTTTGAGTACGTCGCTTACTCGATGCCATAATCCAACTATGGTCTTATACTAGCTTTGCTCTGCCCGTGCCGATGCCTATCCCAGATAGGTCTTACGCTTAGCACAATTCGAGCTGATGCCACGTCCCAGACGGGTCTTACACAGCTCGCACATCTCATATATTGCCATGGTCCAACCATGGTCTTTTCTGTCAATTCATTAGTGAACGATCGCACTCATTCCCTACGTTCCACCCAATTTGATCTTTCATTACAACTTCATAATATTACGTCATTTATGATTTTGTAACTGAGATTATAAAGCATAACATTACGACATCTTGACTTCATTACTTTAGACATAAATGTCAATCTCATGTATATACTGATCACTAATCATGCAATTAAAGCATTTATTTATACATTCTGTCATTTTAAGCAAATTTTCTCTTCATAATTACTAGGCTAATTGAGTTAAGTATGTAACATCATGTGTATACTAACATTCATGAAAGAGCTTATCACAACTTAACTTTCATTTCATTCTACGTTTCCACGGTCTTTAACACATGAGTACCGCACAATGTATACTAATTCATATAAAAAGAATCATAATTTACAATTCATACCTTTCCCATTTTCAGCATATCACAAGCATGATTCAAAAATCTCAACATTACTATTATCTCTATCAAGATTTGCTCGGTTGGAATTCATTCCTATCTTAACCAACAGCTTTGTTAGGGCCGAGAGATACCACACTATCACGAGTAATACTATGGCATGTATAGCTAGACTCTCTTACGCTTGGCTAGTCCGAGAATCGACTAAACCATGCTCGATACCATTAAATGTAACACCTTATACCCAAAATCATTACCGGAATCGAATACAGAGCGTTACCAGACTTAAACGAATCTTCACAGAACTTAACTCGGGAATAGTTATAAAATTTTAAACATACTTGCTTTGAGCCACATCACAAAATATTAACATACATGCATAAGAATAAACATACAGACCTACAAATTATTAGCCAACATAGGCTAACTTACTTAATTACCTATAACCTTAACAACAAGCCAAAGCCTTTGGCTAAATCATAATATTACATATTCGACATTTCAACCCTATACATGCCATAGACTCGAAGCACTAAATTTACTTACGCCACTAGCGTAAACTCGGTGGTGTTATGATATCTCTGACGGCCTCCAACCCGAGCTAACCTAGTAACCCTAGGAAATAAGGAAAAGAGAAGGGGAGTAAGCTTTACGATTAGTAAGTTCATATGAAAACAATAAGCAACTTATTAGTATGTTTTACCAATGTTTACAACTTATTCACAAGTTATTTACAAGCTGTCTTCCTAAGCAATAGTCACTAAACTATTTGTTTCTGGAGCTACGAAACTCCAAATTAAGTTCCATAAATTTTCCTTGAAAACAGATTCATGTATCTTTCTACCATAAAATTTCCAGAATTTTTGGTTGGGCCAATTAGTACATTTTATTCCTCAAAGTTACCCCTAATTCACAGCCTGACGGTTTTGACCCTTTCGCACTAAAGTTCAATTATCTCATAGCAAAAAACTCGAATTATGTTCTTGTCTATTTCTCTTGAAACTAGACTCATTTGGGATTCTAAGCATATAAATTATAACTCATAACTATTTTTTTACAATTTATGGTGATTTTCTAAAAACAGAACAGAGGATCACAAAGGTATCCAGAACCAGTCTCACTAATGTTTAAATATCTTACAATTTACACTTCTTTTCCTTACTCAGTTTCCTTTATAAGAAAATAGACTCAATGAGATTTAATTACATATTTTATTCAGCCTATAACTCACTTTCTACTATTTTTGGTGTAATTTCAAATTTACACTACTGCAGTGACTCAAATCTGTCAAGGTAAAATTTCTCATTCATTATCATTGTTCACCAAATCAATACAATATCATTTCATTTATCATGGCAAGAACACATAGCTATGCAACATAAGCACGGACCCATAATCACAATGTCAACAAGAATCAAAGACTCATTCCAATTCATGCCATTCTCATAACGTTCACCAAATGTTATATACGTCATAGATTATCACATATCATTGAACAATTATACTTACTCGCTGAACACTTTTCATACATCAATTATAGGCATACTTAACGATGCCAATCACAGTATATAGTACCATTATTTCACCTACATGTTCACTTAGCATACTGTATAGTTAGTCTAATCCCATTGAGCAATTTCGGAATATAACCAGATAAGCAGAGGTTAGCACATAAGTGCCATACGGAAGTGGCAGAGCCATATCAGATAGGTAGCCGAAGCTATTAACAGATAGGTAGCCGAAGCTACAAAACAGAAGGGTAGCCGGAGCTACTATCAGAAACAAAACAGAAGTTACCACGGGCCTGCTCACACAAGCTAACAGGTGTCCGCAACACATGCTAGACCACCCAGCACCCGGGAACTATATCGGACAGAATCATCAGACCCTCTAGTGACATGTCATTTATATCTATGTCTATTCCTACTTGCTCAACCGAGATTTACAGTCGATATAACATTTCGTAATATCAGTAGTTTCAGAAGCACATACAGTGACCAATCGAAATTTACAGTTAATACAACTTTCCATATATAGTTACCATATAATATATGCAATAATAATAAGGAATATAATTCAAGCATAAATTTTTGCATTATTGATACCATACGAACTTACTTGTTCCAATGGAATATCATATTCCATCAAATTCCCAATGCATTCCATCATCACATAATTGTTTTTAACACTTGGTATCACTTTCCCATATACAATATTTCCAATATAAAAATTCAATACCATCATAGCAAGATAATTTCCAAATATATTAGCAATAACATGAATATCATGCTTATTTAATCATACGAACTTACCTCAATTGCCTAAACAACTAATTTTCCCGCTTTAGTCCACCATTTCATTCTTTCCCGATCCTAGTCCAAATTTCACGTTTTCATCCTCTAACATATCAAATAACATTCATTTAACACATTTTATGAACACACTAATCAATTCAATTCACAAATCATGTTTTGGCAAATTTTACAATTCTGGCCCTATACTTTACCACAATTACCAAATTGCCCCTAGGCTCGAATCAAGATTTTTATTCAATTTTGCCCCTAGGCTCGAATCAAGATTTTTATTCAATTTCTTCACTTCTTATGCCTAAATAAACCATTACAAGACCATAGAAACTCATAAACATCATTTTTTTTTACACACATTAGCACTTATTTTACAATTTTGCAAAATAACCCCCTTTAAGGCATATTCATGCAAATTTCTTTCACCATGTTATTTATCAGACAACTACAATTCATTTTCTTCCATAAAAATTCAGCAAACACCACATATGTGTTCATGGAAAAACCCTAGACTCTTAATCATGTTGCACAATAGACCCCTCATTTGAAAGCTCATGTTTTGGGGGTTCCAAAAATGTAAAAATCATCAAGAAAAGACATTAAAATCACTTACTATCAAGGGAGATGAGTTGCTGAAATTTTCCAGCTTCTAAACCCTTATTCTTGCTGCCCATTTCGTGGAGAAGAAGAGGAAATGAAAGAGAAATAACATTTTATTTCTTTTTCTCATTTTATTATAAAAAAGACAAATATCACACCTAACATTTTTGACTTTTCTACTCTTCTATTCTCTTGGCCGGCCATTCATTTTTAAAGGGCCTAATTGCCTTTTAAAGACCCCCAATTTTAATTCTAAATCAATTTAACACCTTTATGCATTAATACACAACTTTTACATTTTACGCGATTTAGTCCTTTTTTCGAAATTAGACTAGGAATAGCTAAAATTAACTTACCAAATTTTACATGCACTTATAAAATTAATTTATAACACATAAAATAACATCAAAATAATTTTCTCTGGCCTCGGAACAGTGGTCCCGAAGCCACTATTTCGTCTAGGCCTAAACTCGAGCTGTTACAATAGCTATGAAATTAAATAGTGGAGGTCCTTTTGTTGTGTTTAGACCATTAATTAGGTGGGTGGAAATTTATATACATGGTTTATATGATTTTTAAATGTTTAAGTAAAGGGTAAATAAGTAAATGTATAATTTAATTACGTAAAATTAACAAAGCCAAGTTATCATCTTTATTTTTGTTCTCCCACCACCAAAAATACAAAGAAGAAGAAGCCATTGAAGAGTTCTAGGGTTTAGTCACTTTACATTTTAATTGTAAGTATGTTTTTGCTCGATTTTTAATAATTTCTATGTTTTGAGCTTGTTACAGCTTAATCTAGCTAACCCGTACCTTCATTTTTTAAACTATTAAAGATTTTGAATGATGCCACAGTTGAATGCTTGAGCATATTGAAGTTTCTTGATAGATTATTGATGCTTGTTGATAGATATTAAAGCTTTGTAAAGTGATTTTCGACAAAAATGTGAGTTAGGGATTAAATTGAGAAATGTTGAAAAGTTGTGGTTAAAAGTGTGAATAAAGAGAAATTATGGGCTTCTAGTAGTATATAATAAATTTGACTAGGCTTGGCTTTTGAGAAAATTGAATGAATTTTATTTTTTGAGTTTAA
This sequence comes from Gossypium stocksii, assembly GCA_020496765.1. Lineage (NCBI taxonomy): Eukaryota > Viridiplantae > Streptophyta > Magnoliopsida > Malvales > Malvaceae > Gossypium > Gossypium stocksii. The sequence continues at coordinate 43,868,866 of CM035623.1, forward strand.
GGACTAAATTGTATAAATTGTGAAACATTAGAGGCAACTGTGTAATTTACCGAAATTATGAAATATAGGCTTATTTGAATTGAAAAGAAGTTTGAATAAGTTAATTTGATATTATCTAGATCAAGATAAGCAAATATCGAAATTAGACCGAGGAAAACGAAAAGTGGACGAATAGGCGATAAATTCCTATCCGAGTAATACGAGGTAAGTTCGTATAATTAGAATTGAACCTTTCAATACTTATAATTTTTTGAAATGAATGTGTGTAATTGCATAAAAGATACAATTGAATTTGAATGCCTTAATGATTATAATTTGATAAGTATCGAGCCCCGTTTTAATTATAGGAGTTGTTAGATCCGAGTGACATGTCACTAGGGTTACCGTTTGGTCGAGATCCTGCATATGTTGTGGACTCACCATAGCTCGTATGAGCTTACTGTTCTTAGCTCGTTAGAGCTTATCGTTTCAGCTCAACAGAGCTTATCGTTTATCAGCTCAGGAGGAGCTTACCGATCTTGGCTAGAAAGAGCCAAAATGATAATGTATTGATAGATTACTGATTAATACATTTAGTGTGTATCACCCAAGTATCTATTTATATTCTACGGAGTTCAATAGGCATAAACTTTGTTACTAGTTATATGAATGAGATATATGTTATATAAATGAATTACTGTTTACTGAACGAATTATTGTTATTATGATTGGAAGAGAAATGTTATGAATGTTGTACATGGTATATGAATTTGATATGTTACAATGTTTTGTGCATGAAATTGAGAATGGATGTTTATGACTAACATGTTGGTGAATAAATGTGTATAGGTTTTTGGCAAATTAAATTGGATTCAATATGTTTACTTGTTTTGCTTAACTATAAATGGTAAGTTTAATTCTGATTTATACGGGCTTACTAAGCTACAAAGCTTAACCTGTTTATCTTTCTATGTTTTTATAGATGTTTGATAGCTCGCTCGATTTGGACGACATCGGAGATACACACACACTATCCAGACAACTTGTTGGTACTATTGAACTTAAAGGAATATGTAAATACGACATGTATAGGCTAGTTTAAAGGATGTTAATTTTGGTTATGTTTTGAGTTTATATCAAGCCATGAGATGTGGCTTAATTTGGTACTATCTTTTAATGGTATAAAAATGTTTAAATATTGGATGTTTTTGGCAAGCTTGATATATGATATGTGGTTGATTGATAATGTTGAATTGGGATGATGATGAATGGATAAATGGATGAATTGTAAGAGAAGTTAGATAGATGTTTTATTTCATGATAGACATGTTATTTAGTTATGTGTTTAGTTGTGAAAATGGTTTTAAATTGGTTGATGAATTGGTTGATGTTGTAATGGTACAAATTGTACATTGGATGGTTTTGTTTAGCTACTATTTGGGTGTGAATTTGGTGTAATTCTTTTGCTTGTAGGGTATGCCCTTAAGGGTGGCAAATTGGCCTTGCAAATGGCCTATTTTTGTCCATACGGGCAGAGACATGGGTGTGTGTCTCAACCATGTATGACATATGGTCAAAGTACACGGCCGTGTATCCCCTGGTGTTGCAATTCGAATTAAGTCAGAATGCTCCACACAGCCTTACACATGGGAGTGTGACTGGCCCTGTGGCATAAGTCAGTATACCCTATAGGTTTGGCACGACTGACCACAAGGCCCAGACACGGGCGTGTGAGACCAATTCAAATAGGCACACAGGCATGTGACTGGCAGTGTGATCGAAGTCAGTATACCCTCTAGTCGTCACACGGCCTGGCACACGGGCGTATCCTTCACCATGCAATACAAGTTAGTATGTATGCCTTATTTTCACACGACTTACGACACGGGCGTGTTTAGTGATTGTGGGAGGCACGCGGCCCCCTGAATTGAAAATTTTTCTAAGTTGTTCCAAAACTCTCGTATGATACCAATTTAGTCTCAAATATATGTTTAAAGTTTATTATGCTCGTTTAAAGTATGCTATGAGTATAAATGGATGATTTTGATTGCATTATGATTATTATTTGATTGATAAATGTTCTAATCTGAGTTAAAGGTTCGGTAATGCCTTTGAACCTAGTCCGACGACAATTTGGTTAGGGGTGTTACAGGTAGTGTCAAAGCCAACAAACCTAAATGTCAATAGTATGGTAGATGACATTTCAAAGATTGTTGGATGGATACCAGAGCTTGTTTTAAGTGTGGCTCGCAAGGTCACTTTATTTGGGATAATCCTGAGTTAACCAAGAAAGACAATGTTCAGAATGCAAGATCGAGTAAACAGTTGCCAGAGGGAGACCACCTCAAAATATGAGAAATGTGACTAGTAGCAAAGGAGCGACAATGGACTCTACTATGAGATCTGAGGCTAGAGCACCAGCCAAAGCTTACGCTATTCGTGCTTACGAAGATGCATTTTTACTAGATGTTATCAACGATACATTTTCTCTTTATGACATTGATGTAATTACTTTGATTGGTCCTGGATCGTCTTATTCATATATCTATATGAATTTAGTGTTTAGTAAGAATTTGCCTGTTGAGCCTACTGAGTTTATGATTAAAGATCGAGCCCCTTAGGCAAATATGTCTTAGTTGATAAAGTTTCCAAGAAATGTCATCTAATAACTCAGGGTTATTGTTTTCCAGTTGATTTGATGCTGTTACCATTTGATGAGTTTGATGTGATACTGGGTATGGACTGGTTAACTCTGCAGGATGCGGTTGTGAATTGTAGACGAAAGACTATTGAATTGAAATGCCATAATAGTAAGATTCTTCAACTTGAATCTGATGATACGAGTGGGTTATCTGTTGTGATATCGACGATGCTAGCTCAGAAATATGTGAGAAAATGTTGTAAGGCTTACCTTGCATATGTACTGTATACAAAAGTGTCTAAATTGAAGATTGAATCAGTACCAGTAGTTTGTAAGTATCTGGATGTGTTTCCAGAAGAGCTACCTGGGTTACCACTAATTAGAAAGGTCGAGTTTGATATTGAGTTAGTAGTGGGAACATCACCGATATCGATAGCTCTGTATAGAATGGCTCTTATAGAGTTGAAAGAGTTGAAAGCTTAGTTGCAAGGGTTAATAGATAGAGGTTTTGCACGACCTAGTTTTTTGCCCTGGGGTTCACTAGTGCTATTCGTAAAGAAGAAAGATGGATTAATGAGACTATGTATCGACTATTGTCAACTTAACAAGGTTACAATTAAGATTAAGTATCCTTTGTCGAAAATTGATGATTTATTTGATCTGTTGAAAGGAGCAACAGTATTTTCAAAAATTGACTTGCAATCTGACTATTATCGGTTTGGAGTTAAAGATTCAAATGTGCTGAAAACTGCATTCAGAACCAGGTACATGCATTAGGAATGTAACACCCAAACCCGGCCTAAAAGTTAGGCCCAAGTCTGGCATGCCACATTGGAGTGCTTTTGAAAACCACGTATTTTTCTTTAAAAACTCTTCGTTAAAACTCAAAACATTCAAGCAATTTGTCATCCATTTGAAAATGTAATTAGTTTTAAAATCTTATTTGTTGATATATGTGAAAACCAAAGTAAGTTGCGGAAGCTTATAAAAATTTACAATTCACGGGAACGTGTTAATTTAATAGCAGTCAATGTTTTTAGAAAATCGAGTTCTACTTTTAACATATTTAAAACGTAGTAACTAAAGAGCCCAAATTAAAACCTAGAAATTTTCAAAAGGCCTTATTACAACCCAAAAACTATAAATAAAGTAAATAAAGTCCAAATCAAATTTTAAAGGTGTGGCCCACTCCAAGTCCCACGCTGCACCGAACCGTCTAAGCCTGGGGATTTCCCGCACAGTTAAACAGATGGGTGAGTCAAAGAAAACTCAGTGTGAGCCACAAATACAAACAGAGTCAAGCAGAACAAACTGGGCCTGAGCCCATTATAGCAACAGTATTAGACTGGGCCTGAGCCCATACAGAAACGATGTGGGCCTTAGCCCCCTCAATACAGAAATCAGATATAGTTGGGCCTTGGCCCACTCAAGTGCAGTATCATAACAAATCAGATACAGAAAACATATAACATGCCCGCCAACCCTACACACCATCTTCATACCACCAAGCACACCATGTGGGGATAAAATCGACCCACCCAGCCCTACACACCGAGTATGGGGATAAAATCGACCCATCCAACCCTACAAACCAAGTATGGTACCGTGAACGGCACATGTCAGATATACACAGCATAGTTGCCAGATAACAGGCTAAAAGCCTTTCAAACTTCCTTCTCTTTAATAACGACCCACCCTAATGCAATGTAACATAGTGTCGTGGCATGCTAAAATGCAAATATCAGATCATACAATCATCACAAAACAGAGCAGATATACATAATTAGATCATCTTATGGAAACCATAATCATCTATATAACCTATAGGGTCAAAAACACTAAAGTTTTTCCTACAGAGGCTATCTTGGTCATTTTAGCCCGTTAGCGGTATTTCATTCATTTTACAATGTGGGCCTAAGCACTCTAAGGCCCATCAAGCAAGCCCACAGTCGCCTAGCGGCACATGCGATCATATCAGTACATATACTTGTCTATGGGCCGAGGCCCATTAAGCTAGCCCATGTGGGCCCACACAGTCATGTGGCCCACCGAGCCCAGATTTAGCCTAAGCCAAGTGCGTATAGTAATCGGGTCGACAACATACATTCGTTTGCAAATTTCCACTCATGTGGGCCCACGGGCCCATTTTGGCCCAAAACCCTCGAAATCACCCATAGTGATCGCGTTACGATGTAGACCCATAATCTGAGGGTTCAACAGATACAAGCACATTCGCACGCCTATGTGGCCAAAAGCCCATCTTTCGAATTTTCGGGATATTCACTGTTGTAGCCTAACAGTGTGTAAATACACACCTGAATACGTGCCGTACTACAATCCCCCTCGTATCGAACCTCCTCACCTTGTGTGCACGAAAGCTTTTGGATCTGTTAGGACCACTGACTACCACTGATTACACCTCCTAAATAATTATAGTAGCACACCTCTTATTAGTACAACATTTAAGCGACATCAACTTAAAGTCCCAAAAAAAGCTATGAAGTATTCGACCCAAAGAAATACTCACCCTTACCTCAACTGACTAGTGATGGAGAAAACCCGGATCCCTAGGAGGTTCTACACTCTACGAACATGAATCCAAAGACCTTACCTTCCAACAATTGGCAGAAAGAACTGAGAAGAGTAGAGTCGATAAGGGTTCCTTGCTATAATCGGTTGAGCTTCAATGCAAACTATAGACAAAGAGTAGAAGAAGTACAGTTGGTCAAGGAAAAGAATGAAAGAAAGGGAGTACAAAAGATTCTGTCCACACAACCACTAGAGCTGAATATGATTAAGCAAAAAGGAGGAGAATAAAGCTCTATATTCAACTACAAGAGCAAAAAGGCATTCGGCTAACCAACTAAGAGAAAGGACAAAGCTTGAGAAGGAGGAGAGGTGCACTCGACAAAGGCAAAGAAATGTGCTGGGAAAGGAACAATTTGCTTAGCAAAACAAAAGGCAAAAGCCAAATAGAGTACCCCAAATGTAAGATCAACCACTCCCAAAAATGCACAAAAAGAACCCGAAAAGCATAATAACAGAAAGAAAGAATACTATTTTTCCCAAATGCAAAATCCGTACTAAACTGCCTACAGCCAAATTTGACACTCCAGAATTTCCCACTTTCGGGAGAACACCCTTCTTCAAATTCAATTCCTTGCTTTTCTCCTTGATTTTAGCCAACAAACCAATTTGAATTCCATTCAAATTCCTTCCACTGAACAGTAATCACCCATTTCAAATTCCTTCCACTATTTGACTGATTAAAACCATTGCCAATAGGAGTTTCGGTCAAACTCTAATTCTTTCCCCACGTGAGCAGCAAAATTAAATCTCCCATGTGCAAGGGGTAGCTCGAACTCCAGCCCTCCAAGCTCCCTACACGCTACTTGCCAGTTTGTCGTCTAGCTTCTTATGTCATGAAACCATCACAACTAATCATAAGCCTTACCTGCTAGCCAAACCCCTTCTTAAAAGAAAACATCCAAAATTTGCATAACCTGGGGTTCGAACTCACGCTCCCCAGCAGTCTTAACACGCCTCTTACCATTATGCCACAAGCTCTCTTGTGACGTAAATTAGTCCCAAATAAATACAAGGCTTACCCGCTAGCTTCCGTGCTAATATATGCGCAATAAAAATAATTTTACCACGACCAGGACTTGAACCCCGGATCTCATAATTGCTACCAATGCCTCTTTGCCACCAGACCACCTGCTTCCATTGTGTCATATTTTACCCGAAAATATTTATAAAGTCTTCAGGCTCACACCAGGGCCTACTTAAGGAAAAAAACTTAATTTTTTTCTCTAGAGTCCTAGTTTAAACCCAGGACTTCTCAGACATCCTCGAGCACTCCAAATCACTTAACCCACATACCAAACATGCATTTGTGAATTTTTTTCTTGTCCAACAAAAAACCAAATTTCTCCGATGCACGAAGCCCATTTTTCTTAAGCCCAAATTCGAGGCGTTACAACTCTACCCCCTTAAAGAAATTTCATCCTCGAAGTTTCCAACTATCTATTAGTCGTACTACCCAAGTCACACCACTTTGCTTCTGCAACGCACTCTAACTCTAATTACAAATGAAGTAAATAAATCACTATGAGAGAAGTACATACTAGCATTCTCATCTGGAGCATCTTCTTTCTTTCGACGACGTGTCGCATAGACCAAAGCTGGCTGCCTCGCCTCTGCATAACCAGTACCTCTGCCCGGTGCTTATTAACCTAAGCCATTTCCACCCCTGGCTTGCCCACGGCCTCTCACTGGCTGTTGTCCACCTCTCGGTGGTCGTACATTACCCACTCTAGTAGCTTGCGTCTGAACTAGTCTTTGCGGACAATCACTGATTCGGTGATCCATCGATCCATATCTCAATTAGGCACCCATGCTTTTCTAGCATTCCCTAGATGACTCCTCCCATACTCAGGATAAGGTTGCACTCTAGCAGCAGTAGTAATAGGGGGTCTAGCTCTGACTGGCCCATCAACTCTGGCCCTCCTCTTGTGCCTTTGATCAAAACCAGCAGGCTCTGCATCCCTTCTGTCCTTCCCTTTGTCCTTCTCACGATTTTGGCGCTCTGAGCGCTTCACCGCCTCAACTATCTGGGCTTTATCTACCAATGTAGCAAACTCATGCTCCCTCTATGGAGCTATTAACAGTCGGAGACTATCTCTGACGCTGTCCTCAAACCAAACACAGCGCTCGTATTTTGTTGCTACTATCCCTCGAGCATACCGGCTAAGTCGCAAGAATTCTGCCTTGTACTCAGCTACAATTTATCACCTTGAACCAGATTCAGAAATTCCTTTCTATGAGTGTCGACATAGCTGGCGCCCACAAACTTTCCTTGGAATGTGGATTTGAAATATTCCTAGGTTAAATGATTTGACGGAGTACCTTCATTTACCGTAAGCCACCACTAGTAGGCTTCATCTCTCAACAGGGACACAACACCCTTTAGCTTTTGTTCAGATGTGCAGTCGAGGTTGTCCATAATTCTTTCGGTGGCCTCCAACCAGTACTCCGCCACACTTGGGGCCACCCCAGCAACTCCCCTAAAGACTTCTGCTCCATTTGACCGTAGTCTCTCAACAATTGACCCTCAGCTCCCATTACCCATGTTAGGCCCTATAGACCTAGCAACTCTTTCCAAAATATGAAGCATCACTTGAGATAGTGCATCATCCCCAGTCAGTGCTTCCCTCGCCTTAACGTCTAGCATGTGTCCTGATGCCGATGATGCAGCTCTAGCAACTCTATGGCCTCTGCCTCGACCTCTTGCACCCCTTTTAGTGCTCATTTTCACTGTACGTATTATCTGTTGTAGGAATTTTATGAATTAGCTTACAGTTTATGTAATTATTAAGAATGCCTTATGATAACAAAAAGTCAGGGTTCGTTTTCACAGATCAAAGTCACACTACAGTTTTCGATTTTCTAAAGTTATAGTCTACTCTATCTAGAGTATCATAGCATGGTCTCATGTAACACCCCAAACTCGGCCCAAACGTTATGGCTATGTTTGGTGTGCTACATCACCTAAACCATCCTACGCCACCTATTTACTAAGTCTGTTGTTGAGTTTTAAAAAGCAACGCTTGGTTTGGAAATTCCCGGTTTAGTAGTTATTCGATTTAATCACTATTCCATTTGTTAGACGATTTATTTTAACTTTATTATCTTACTTAGCCTTTTGAAATAACAGGTTGGTTAAGAAAACATTCATTTAATTTTTGAAAACATATGTGTGATTTGTAATTGAAGTAAAGCAATTGAAAATCCCAAATAAAACAGTTATAATGGCCTTATTACAACCTATAACAAATTTAAAAGTAAAAATCGATAATTAAAAAAATATAAAGTAGTAAAACTAATTTTAAAACCGTGCTCAGTCCTCGTGGCCACTCTAAATCCCTCCCAGTAACCAAGTCACGATCTCGAGCTCACCTGCAAGGATGGAAAGAAAGGGTGAGTTTGGGAAAACTCTGTGTGTGCAAAACCCATCCAAAGCCCAAATTAGCACGAGCCCACTGGGCCTAAGCCCTAACCAGTCTCAGTCAGGTACTGGGCCAAAGCCCTATAACGGAAGCTGGGCTGAAGCCCTATTTAGATAACAGTTTGGCCCATAGGCCCATAACAGTACAGTACAGTATAACGGTATGAATGCAACCCAATTGGGGAGACTACTCAACCCACCAACCGCTACACACCACCCATACCAGCCAACACACCATGTGGGGAATAACTCGACCCACCCAACCCACACACCACAATTGTAGCATGGCTGCTCAGATAAACAGTATACGAGGCAAAGCCCCTTTCAAAACAGTACGAGGCATAGCCCCTTTCAGTAACGTGGCAGTGCCACTCACACTTCCTCCAATAATAAACTCATCCCATGCATCAGACATACATATATCATGGTATGCAGTAACAAATACAGTCATGTCATCAGTACAGTCGATTCTAGCCCTAGGGGTATAATGGTAATTTTTCACCTATGGGCAAAACAGTAATTTCTCACCCTAAGGGTATTTCAGTAATTTTGTTTTCTTATTGCCGTTTTCATGCTTACTATAGCCTCTACCAATCTAGCAGTCCTTACGGTAATTTAGTTAATCCAGTTTAACAGTTTTTAGTTCTTAAGCCCTAAAACCCCAAATGGGCCCTACCATGTCAACTGACCCACTAGGCCCTTTTATGCTCTAATCATTAATCCATTACTCGTTTTAACAGTTTTTACGGCTATAGTCCATATTATACCTTGAAACCTATTCTTATCCCAAATGGGCCCTAAAAGCCCATTGGGCCCATATTTGGCCCATCGAGGCCCAACTTACCGTAGCACCAAAAATTCTGCGGTTAGCTCTCCTATTAGTGCCGATTCCAGATCCAACATTTCCCTACCAACTTGAGAGTGTTCGCACGCTCACAAGCCCTCGAAATTCCAAAACTTCAGCATTTCAGTTTTTCAGCTTCTACCGATTTGACCAATAAAGGTGTTCGAAGCACACAACTGTTTTGCAGTTCCACCGACGAGATCTCCTATGAGACAGTTCCTACAACCTAATTTCTAATCGAATTAATTAATAGATCTACGAAAACCAAAGCCACAATCTCTTACCACATTCGGCCATACCCTCAATGGCCATGAAAACTTACCTCTGACGAGTTAGATGCACTAGATCTAGATCTGATGATACCGATGCCTTCACTGCCTCACTTGCTCGCCTCCTTCGCTAACTATCACTTAAAAAGAACCAAAATACAACTTTAAATCACTAATAGACTAAATCGACAACCTCCCTAACTTTAGGGACTTTTGACTTTTCCAAAGTATGAAATATCTTAAGGATCTGAGTTGATAACCACTTACCACTTCTTTGACCTTGATTCTAACTCAGATCTGAAGTAGATCTAACCCTTATACACAAACAGAAATCGAATCTCTGAGATCTAGAAATTCGGCCAAGAGCTCCTATAGGAATGGCGATTTTGGCTTTTCGACTGATAAAGAAAGGTGACGTTTTGGGCTACAGATTAGGGTGATGGTGTTGACAATGGTAGGGATTTAGGGGATGCAGTAATCAACCACCACATGTGAAGAGAATAGGGGCAATTCAGCTTAAAAGGAATCAGCAACAAAAGGTAGTTTTCGGGATTCTGGCACTTTGAACAATCAGCTATGGGTGTTTTTGAGAGGGATAGGATCGAAAGAAAGAGTAGATCTAAGTAGGAAGGATGTTCGGCTAAGGAAAAGATCAACAGAGTGAAAAGAAAAGAGGAAAAACGACGGTAGAGGAGAAGAAGATGAAGAAATCGGCTAGATGATCTTAGGGAGGCAAGTTTCGGCTTTTTTGACAGAAAAGAGAAGAATAAGACTTAAGGTGGCTAACCCTAATTGTCATGACAGAAAAAGAAAAAGATGTAACCCTAAAAACACACTTGCACAATCGGCCCAAGCCCCTAAAGTCCTTGCCGAAACTTCACTTAAGTTGGTCACATGCCCGGCACATGTTTAAAAATTAAAAAGAACACTACGCTTACCTTACAACTCGAACCCTTGTCCTTGAATACCCACTTAGGCGCCACTTTTTTTAAGAGCTTAGTGGCGCCACCTTGCCACTTTACCAAGGCTCCCTTTGTGACATATTTTACACTGTTTTTCTTAAGGGCCCTCTTGACCCCAATTCCCCTTTTCACTTGAAAACGCACTTAGCTATTTTTACCGAATTTAAACTGAAGTTTGGGCCTCCTAAAGGCCCGTTAACACCACCAACACCAATTTAGCAATCAGAACGCAATATTTCTCAACTTCACCCAAAATCTCAATCAACCCTCAAAATCCTGAAAATCAGGACGTTACATCTCATGTCTCTAACAATCTCAGTATTTCAGTGTTTAAACAGATAACATTATTTAGAACACTTATAGATTCGACGCCGAAGACTTGGTGTGCCACACAACAGAAACCCTTATGTCAAAAATGTTTTAAAATAATTTTAAAATATCAAAAGTTAAAAGCCCATGTCATAGCTTGAGTTTTACAACTTGGCTCTAATACCACTAAATGTAACACCCCAAACCCAGCCTAAAAGTTAGGCCCGAGTCCAGCGTGTCACATTGGAGTGCTTTTGAAAACCATGTATTTTTCTTTAAAAACTCTTCGTTAAAACTCAAAACATTGAAGCAATTTGTTATCCATTTGAAAACGTAATTTCTTTTAAAATCTTATTCGTTGATATAAGTGAAAACCCAAGTAAGTTGCAGAAGATTATAAAAATTTACAATTCACGGGAATATGTTAATTTGAAAGCAATCAATGTTTTTGGAAAACCAAGTTCTACTTTTAACAAATTTAAAACATAGTAACTAAAGAGCCCAAATTAAAATCCAGAAATTTTCAAGAGGCCTTATTACAACCCAAAAATTATAGATAAAGTAAATAGAGTCCAAATCAAAATTTAAAGGTGTGGCCCACTCCAAGTCCCACGCTGCACTAAACCGTCTAAGCTTGGGGATTTCCCACATAGTTAAATAGATGGGTGAGTTCATGAAAACTCAGTGTGCACCCCAAATACAAATAGAGTCATGCAAAATAAATTTTGCCTGAGCCTATTATAGTAACAGTAACAGACGAGCCTGAGCCCATACAGAAACGATGTGGGCCTTAGCCTTCTTAGTACAGAAATTAGATATAGTTGGGCCTTAGCCTAGTCAAGTGCAGGATCAGAACAAACCAGATATAGAAAACATATAACATGCCCGCTAACCCTACACACCATCTCCGTACCACCAAACACACCATGTAGGGATAAAATTGACCCACCCAGCCCTACACACTGAATGTGGGGATAAAATCAACCCATCCAACCCTACAACCAAGTATGGTACCGTGAACGGCACATGTCAGATATACACAACATAACTGCTAGATAACAAGCTAAAAGCCTTTCAGACTTCCTTCTCTTCAATAATAACCCACCCTAATGCAATGCAACATAGTGTCGTGGCATGCTAAAATACAAATATTAGATCATACAATCATCACCAAATAGAGCAGATATACATAATTAGATCATCTCATGGCAACCATAATCATCTATATAACCTATATGGTGAACACTGAAGTTTTTCCTACGGAGGGTATCTTGGTCATTTTACCCCCTTAGGGGTATTTCAGTCCTTTTCCAATGTGGGCCTAACTACTCTAAGGCCCATTAAGTAAGCCCACGGTCACCTAGTGACACATGAAATCATATCAGCATAGAAACATGTCCATGGGCCGAGGCCTATTAAGTCAGCCCATGTGGGCCCACACAGTCATGTGGCCCACCGAGCCCAGGTTTGGCCTAAGCCAAGCGCATAAGGGGTGTTAAATTGGATACGGGTAAGGGGTGTAACATTTAATGGTATCAGAGCTATGATTTAGTCGATTTTAGAACTAGCCTATCTTGTGTACGAATCTAGCTATAGATCTCATTATTATTGATGATAGTGTGACGACTCCTGACAATAGTAAATCATGTTTTTAGTATAGAAATGGATCCCTATCAGTCTTTGGCAAATGATATAGAGAGTAACGCGCCGGCTCCTGTTGAAGGGACAGCACCAGTAGAAACCGGGCCCGTGAAGATGAGTCAATGTAACACCCTGATTTTGGGCCTAGAAAAATTGGGCCTCAGGCGTGGGTGCGTTTAAAACTTTTAAGATTAGGATAACAGTATAAAATGTTTGTTAGAATGGTTCGGTTGGTGATTCTAGATCGTTGGGGGGCTCCTATGAAGTCCTAGGTTTGATCTTTGGTACAGGAAAAAATTTGGTTCTTTTTTAGCTTTAGGTGAACCTTGACCTCAAGCGATATGGCTTATAAATTAATGAGGCGAAGATGTGACACAAAACCCTAATGGTCTAGTGGAAAGTGGCGCCGCAGTGGGAGCTAGGGGGAGGCATTGCATGCAAGAGCTAAGAGGTCCAAGGTTTGAGTAGGGTTTAGTGCAATAAAGGGCTATTATTTTGCACCTTGGTTAGTTAGTGGTGGAGATGAAGTTAAACTCTGAATGGGAGAGTTTGATTGGGTCTTGAGATTTGAATGAGTGTTGAAGAGTAAATTAATGCATGATAAGGAGAGAAATAATAGGAAGGGATCAAGTGGAATAGGTGGAGCCGATTGGGACATTAGGGGAAGCAAGGAATCTATTTTGAAAGGAACTAAGGAGTAGGTGCAGAATTTACTCTAGTGATTTCGGCTTTTGACACTATTTTGGTCAGTTTTGGCTTTTAGTGTGATTTGTCTTGTGGGGATATTTTTCTCTTTTGATCATTCTTGCCTAAGCGTTTAGGCATTTCTCTTTTTCTCTTGATTCCCAAAAGCCGAATAACCCTATTCACTTTTTCCGAAATTCCTTAGTGTCAAATCTTCTCATTTATTTGTTTTCCTTATCAATCATCTTTTCTTTCATGAACCCTAATCTCTAAAAGTCGACACTCTCCATTTCTTTTTGTGGCTGAACCCTTTATTGTGCTGTCCCTATCTTCTTTTCTTCCTCAAGTACTCAAATCGAAGACATCTCTTTTCTTCTTTAGTCTACAATCAGATTTCTACATCTTTTGAGGAAAGTCGAATCCCTGTGTTTCATTTCTTCTGGTTCTCAAAAAGCCAAAACTTTGTCACCTATTCTTTTTTGTTTGGGCCAATTCTCTCTCACTCTCTATTCTACTTCTAGCAATCACTTCTGTTTACAAGAAGGTTTGACTTAGGGGTGTGTGTGAGTGTGGAGATGACACTTTCATCCCTTTCTCCTCGGGTTGTCGTGGTAGGTACGTATAGTAATGGTTTCTCAAAGGAATTCTTTCGTTATGGGGTATTATTGTCCTTCTCTTCTACTGAATGCCTCTTTCTTATTTTGATATTGATCATTATTTAAGGTCTTTGAAAATGGGCTTGGAGTAGACAACACGCTTGGTTAAGGTAAGCATTTTTGGTCTCGGATTAGTGAAGGTCGAATGCCTTGCAGGGTGTTAAGAGTGACTTATGTATCGATCTTTGATAGATAAAGTTTTATAACACAGATCTTGGGGTCAATCGCGATTAGCTAGTAAAGGAGGGTTGGTAAAGATTTATCGTTCAAGGTAAGGGATTGGTACAATTTTGGCTTTTGATAAAAAGGGGAGTAACAATACTAAGTGGGTGATTAACTGTGAGTTTGGTTGATTGTAGGTTCATGATTAAGGGATCAAAATGTGTGTTTGTAATCAGGTATGTACATACACATCACACACGATGAATCGGCAAAAGCCAAAATCCTAAAAAGCCGTAATGTTGAAAAGCCGAAAAGTAGAAAGGTTGGCACCGACAACCACATGAGTGTGTGAATGCTCGTGTGGAGATACCAATACAACGACAGAGACTCTGTGAGTGATCTCATAGTCTCGGGCCACTTTTTGGCAAAATGGGCCAAATGGGCCCGATGGGTCCGTCAGCCATCGTGAGTGAAATAGATGAATTGGTAAGATTTGATGAGCCGGTCAAGCTAACCACGTGGACTATGGTAGATTTAGGCCTAATAGGCCATATGAGGGTGTGGGCCCCTTTGGTCTATGTATTGGGCTTTTGGGCCTTAATGGATTTGTAACACTTACGAAATTGACGTGAAACCCATGGAATAATTGGTGAAAATGCTAATGGGTCGAATTGTGTATTTAGGCCCATGATTAGATATGACTAATATGGTCAAAGTACAAAATGACTAAAATAACCCTACGTGTTGTTTGTATGATTGCGTATGTTATATGTGTATTTATGTTGCATTCATATGATACTATGTTGCATATGGGTTGGGATTATGTTTGGAGGAAGTGTATATGAGGGTCGTACGGTCGCTTGACGACTGTGGATCCAACGAAGGCTTTTAAGCCATATTATGATTAGTAGCTCTGCTGCAACACTGAGTAGTGTAGCAACTGGTGCTACAACGGATATTTTGATTAGTAGCTCTGCTGCAACGATGAGTAGTACCGCAACTGGCACTACAACGAGTGTGTAGGGATGGGTGGGTCGATATTTATATCCCCATATGAGTGTACGATTAGAAGGGGGTGTATAGGGTTGGATGGGTTAAATGCACATTGCATGTTCATATTGATATTTATGACATGGGCTCAGGCCCAACTGAAGCCACTATGGGCTAAGGCCCAAAGGCCACTGATATTGAGTAGGGCTTAGGTTCAAATTGTTTATTGCATGTTATGTGTCTATCGAGGGACGTACAAACTGAGTTTTCGAAAACTCACTCCCTTTTTTAATTTTTCAAGTAATCCTCAGTAGGTGGTTCGACGTGGGAGGGGGACCTGGAGGTGGCCACATAGCGAGCTATTTTAAAACTCTAGTATTTATTTTACATTATTTTTACTTGCGTTCTCTTGAGTTTAAATTTCTGTAATAAGGTCTTTTCTCCAGATTTGTTTTTTTTATTTGGGATTGTTTATTTCTCTTTTGAATCTGTTAGCTCTGGGACGTGGGTTTATAAAAGATATATGTTTTCCAAAAGTATCGCCATAGCGCAACAAATGGGTTTAAAAACAAAAGCTTCTGCTATAACTAAAGCATGAGATCTTGTTAATATAAAAATTTAAAGTTTCCAAATAACAAACTTAAGGTTTATACAAACTACGAATTTACAAGTTTTCACTATTTTTAACCACAAGCGATCAAATGACTCCAATGTGTTTCAACTACACCCCATTTTTCATTTCACCCTTTAATGTGACATGCCAGACTCGGGTCTATCTTTTAGGCCGAGTTTGGGGTGTTACATTTAGTGGTATCAGAGCTCGATTATAGAGCTTGGGTTGTGAAATAGACCTTAGTATTTGGGTTAAAAACTATTTTTGAATGGATCAAAATATTTCGAACCAAGTAAGTTCTATTACTAAGCTTATCTTAAATTGATGTACTGTAGATAGTTACTGGGCTACTTTAGATGATGGACTATTAGGTAGAGAAAAACTGAAGCCCATAGGACACTTAAGACTGTAGTGGACTTGCGACTGCGAAAACAGCTTTTAAACTACTACTTTCATAAGATATTTTCTTAAATCATTGGAACTATGAACTAATTCCATAAAATTCCTAATTCAGATAATATGCAAATCGACGATGAGCACCAAAAGAGGGGCAAGAGGCCGTGGCAGAGGCTGAGGAAACGTTAGAGCTGGGTCTTCGGCATCAGGCCATCTGCCCAATGTTAAAATGGAAGAGGCTCTGGCTTCACCAATAGCTGAGACGGGATCGCATGATCGGGCTGGTGCAGATGATGCATTGTCGCATGCGATGCTGAGGATTTTAGAAAGGGTCTCTGGGCCCAACAATGATACAGGGAGTCGTGGGCTGATTTCGAAGCGACTTTGATCAAATGGAGCTGAAGTCTTTAAGGGCAGGTCTATCTTCTAGGCCGAGTTTGGGGTGTTACAGTCAGGGCGGAGGAGCTTGAGAAGCCTACCTCCGAATGATAGATGCTTGGTATTCAGAGTATGTTCGTGTGAACCCGAACACTCTACCTCCCCCATCTCCTCCAATTTATCACCATATCCTAGTAGCTCCTCAAGGAGTAGAAATGGGTGGGAGAGACAAAGCTCCTGTGGATCAAATTAGAAAATATGGGGCAGCAGAATTCTAGGCAAGTAAAAATGATGACCCAGAGAGAGTAGAGTTCTAGCTGAAGAATACACTCAGGGTATTCGATGAATTGTCATGCACCCCTGAGGAGTACATTAAATACGTAGTATCACTCTTGTGAGACGCAGCTTGCCAGTGGTGGAATACTCTCGTGTCAATGGTACCGAGAGAGAGAGAGAATAACTTGGCAGTTCATTTAAGAGGAATTCCAGAAAAAGTACATTAGCTAGAGGTTCATCGACCAAAGGAGAAAAGAATTCCTCGAATTGAAGCAAGGTCACATGACAGTTATGGAGTATGAACAGGAGCTCATGAGGCTAAACAAGTATGCTCGGGAGTGTGTGTCTTCTGAAGCCATTACATGTAAACGGTTCGAAGATGGTTTGAACGAGGACATCAGACTATTGGTGGGAATACTAGAGATTCGAGAATTTGTTTTACTCATCGAGAGGGCATGCAAGGCTAAAGAGTTGGCAATAGAAAAGAAGAAAGCTGACATGGAGTCTCGGGACTCGAGGAAGAGACAGATAGGGAAATCACATCAATCTCTATCCAAGAGATCGAAGGAGTTTACTACTCGATCCAATGCATCAGTGGGATTTTTAGGTTAGAACAAGAACAAGCAACACACTATATACAAGGCTCATACTACCTCAGTGGCAAGTGTAGGTAGTGCCCGATCAGATAGACTGAAGTGTTCACAGTGTGGTAGGCGGAAAAGAGGTTTTTTTTTAGATGCATCTCACTCGATCACTTCACCCAAGATTGTCTAGAGACGGATGAGGGTATTAAAAAGAAAGAGGTGAGAGCAAGTAGTGCTCCTATGAGAGGTCGACCATAGAAGAACCCATGCAGTTGGACTAGTAGCCGAGGGGCCCCTAGAGATGCTGCTGTGAGGTTCGAAGGCAGAGCACCTGCAAGGACCTATGCTATCCGTGCCCGTGAAGAGGCTTCATCCCCCGATGTGATTACGGGTACCTTCTCTATTATTGACATTTCTATGGTAGCCTTGATTGATCTGGGTTCTACCCATTCTTATATATGCATGAAAGTGGCGTCTAGAATAAAATTGCTAGTTGAGTCAACTGAGTTTGTGGTGAAAGTGTCAAACCCACTAGGCAAACATGTGTTAGTTGACCAACTGTGTCGAAATTGTCCTTTGACGATTAGAGATCACTATTTTTTGGCCAATCGTCTGTTACTATCGTTCGATGAATTTGATGAAATCTTGGGTATGGATTGGTTGACTACCCATTGCGTTGTGGTAAATTGCGGAAAGAAATTTATTGAGTTGAGATGTGAAAACAGAGATATTCTCCAGATTAAATAAGGTGAATCAGATGACTTGCCTGTAATGGTGTCTTCTTTGATAGCTCAAAAATATTTGAGAAAAGGGTGTAAAGCCTTTCTTAGTTTTGTGTTGAACACCCAAGTGTTGGAACAGGGGATTGAGTTAGTGTTTGTGGTATGCGAGTACCTGGATGTGTTTCTGGAGGAGTTGCGTGGGTTACCTTTCGATAAGGAAGTAGAGTTCAGCATTGAATTCATTCCAAGCATTGCCTATTTTGATCGCTCCTTATAGGATGGCTCCGACAGAACTTAAGGAGTTAAAGACCCAGTTGTAAGACTTGACGGATAAGAGATTCGCTAGACCAAGCTTTTCTTCGTATGGAGCGTTGGTCTTATTCTTAAAGAAAAAGGATGGCTCGATGAGATTGTGCATAGACTACCGTTATCTCAATAAGGTTACAGTGAAGAATAAATACTTGTTACCAATGATTGATGACTTGTTTGATCAGTTGAGATGAGCAACCGTGTTTTCCAAAATTGATCTAAGGTCGGGGTATTACCAGTTAAGCGTCAAGGAACAAGATGTGCCGAAAACTGTATTTCAGACGAGGTACGACCACTATGAACTTCTAGTCATGTCCTTTGGCTTGACAAATGCTCCGGCGATATTCATGGATTTGATGAACTGTATTTTCTAACCCTATTTAGACAAAATTATCGTGGTTTTTATTGACGATATACTTGTTTATTCTTATGACGAGAGAAAGCATGCGGAACACTTGAGGATAATATTGCAGACCTTGAAAGATAAGCAGTTGTACGCCAAATTTAGCAAGAGTGAGTTTTGGCGATGAGAGGTTGGATTCTTGGGACACATTATGTCAGGAGAAGGAATCAGAGTCACCCGAGTAAGATATCAGTAATTATTGAGTGGAAACTGCCAAGGAATGTAACAAAGATTAGGAGTTTCTTGGGTCTAGCAGGCTACTACAAACGTTTTCTTAAAGGGTTTTCAATGATCGCTACTCCTATGACGAGGCTGCTTCAAAAGGATGTTAAGTTTAAGTGGACCGAGAGGTGCCAGCAGAGTTTTGATAAGTTAAAGGCCTTGTTGACAGAAGCTCCAGTGTTGGTGCAACCCGAGTCGGGAAAAGAGTTTGTGGTATATAGTGATGCTTCCTTAAATTGGTTGGGGTGTGTGCTCATTTAAGAGGGCAAGGTGATAACCTATGCCTCGAGCAGCTAGAGCCACACAAGAAGAATTACCCAACCTATGATTTACAATTGGCCGCTATCGTGTTTGCATTGAAGATTTAGAGGCACTATTTGTATGGCGAGATATTCTGAGTTTTCACGAACCACAAAAGTTTGAAGTACCTAATGATGCAAAAAGAGTTAAATCTACGACAACGAAGATGGCTAGAGCTACTCAAAGACTATGAGTTGGTGATCTACTACCACCCCGAAAAGGTGAATGTAGTCGCCAATGCCTTAAGCAGAAAATTGTTATTTGCCTTGAGGGCTATGAATACTCATTTGGCTTTAGTCGATGACGGATCGATCTTGGCCAAAATGAGTGTTAGACTGGTGTTTTTACAAAAAATAATCAAAGCTCAAAAAAATGACAAAGATTTACAAGCTATGACGACACAGTGCGAGACAGGAAATGAATCAGATTTCAGGGTTAGTACTGATGATTGTTTGATGTTTTGCGGCCGAATTTGCGTACCTAATGATGATGAGCTCATTCAAAAGATTTTGCAAGAAGCACATAGTAGTCACTTTTTGATTCACCCGAGTAGTGTGAAAATGTATAATGTCTTGAAGAAAATGTATTGGTGGTCGAGGATGAAAAGAGACATTTCAGAGTTCGTCTCTAAGTGCTTAATTTGTAAACAAATAAAAGCTGAACACCAAGTACCTTCTGGTCTACTTCAGCCCATAATGGTTCCCGAGTGGAAATGGGATCGCTTTACGATGGACTTTGTTTCTAGGCTGCCTTTGTCGCCAAAGAAGAAAGATGCAGTTTGGGTCATTATAGATAGACTCACAAAGTCGGCTCACTTCATACCTGTGTGTACGAGCTTCTCACTTGAGAAGCTAGCTGAGCTATACATCTCCGAAATAGTGAGGCTGCACGGAGTACCCTTGTCGATAATTTCGGATAGAGATTTGAGGTTTACATCTCAGTTTTGGAAAAAGTTACAAGAGGCGTTAGGGACGAAGTTGAATTTTAGCACAGCTTTTCCCCCGCAGACTGATGGTCAGTCAGAGAGAGTCATTCAGATTCTTGAGGACATGTTGAGACGTTGTGTTCTCGAGTTTCAAGGAAGTTGGGAGAAGTACTTGCCACTAGTTGAATTCTCCTAAAATAATAGTTATCAGTCGAGCTTGAGAATGGCGCCTTATGAGGCTTATATGGATAGAAGTGCCGAACGCCCTTGTATTGGTCAGAACTTAAAAGAAAATCAGATACACGGGGTCGATTTAGGTAAAGAGACTAAAGAGAAGGTTAAGGTAATTCGATATAGCTTGAAAGCTGCCTCGGATAGACAAAATTCCTATGCAGACTTGAAAAGAAAAGAGATTGAGTTTCAAGTCGGTGAAAAAGTATTTTTAAAGGTCTCCCCATGGAAGAAAGTCCTTCGATTCGATAAGAAAGGCAAGTTAAGTCCACGATTCATTGGACCCTATGAGGTGACCGAGAGAATTGGACCTGTAGCTTACCACCTGAGTTAGAAAAGATTCATGACGTCTTCCATGTATCTATGTTACGTCACTACCGCTCTGATCCTTCGCACATAATTGAGCTGACCGAGGTCGAGATTCAACCGGATATGACTTATGGTAAAGAGCCGATTAAGATTTTGGCACGAGAGGTCAAGCAGTTAAGAAATAAGAGTAGAATGTTAGTGAAGATATTATGGCATCGACATGGACTCAAGGAAGCTACATGGGAACTAGAGGAAATGATGAGAGATCAGTACCCGAACCTCTTCTATGGTAAGATTTTCGGGGACGAAAATCCCTAAGGGGGAGGATTGTAACGACCTAAAATAGGGCCTAGTCGAAATAGTGATTTTGAAATCACTTCCTGAGGTTTAAGAAAATTATTTTAGTGTTAAATTATGTGTTGTGGTATTTTTATATGTGTATGCATGAAAATTTTGGTGAATTAATTTATGCGATTGAAGACTCAATCGTGAAAAAGGACTAAATCCCATAAAGAGCAAAAGTTGTGATTTGCTAGTAAATTGAGCCATATAGCTAGAGAACTAAGATTTGAGGGTTTTAAAGGGCTAATGGGAGTTCGCTGGCCATGATAGAGTACAGGAGATAAAAAAAATGAAGTCAAAGTTGGTGAGATTTTAGTCATAAATTGATTAAAATATTAGCCTAGCCTTCATGCTTGCATCATTTTCTTCTTCTCCTTGTAGAAAATATCAGCAAAATTGGGGTTTGAAATCTTCAAAATTTCAAAAACATATAGCACCCTTTAGTTAGTGATTTTTAGGTCCTTTCTTGAATATTTTTACATTTTTGAGACCCTCATGGCATAAGTTATCTTTTGAGGGGTGTATCTTGCATTTTTGTTTGAAGTTAAAACTTTTTCCATGGATGAGTAAATGTCTTTTGTTGGGATTTTATGAAAGAAAATGAATGTAGTGTGCTTGATAAATAACTTTTAAAAATGGGTGCTCTTAGAAACCACCTAAAAAGGGCCTATTTGTAAAGTGAATAAGTTGTTTTGGTAAATTCTTGGATAATGGATTTTTGAAGTTGTCGTATAAATAAAAGGGCTTAGATTGGCATAAGGGGTGAGGAAATTCGAAAAAAAATAATTTTCGGGCCTAGGTGCAAAATGGTCAATTCGCCATAGTCTAGGGGCAAAATGGTTATTTTTCCCATTTGTGAATTTTAGATTGTTTGTATTAAATTAGTAACTAAATTGGTGAATTTTTATTGTTATAGATCAAGATTTACCAAATTCGATCTTAGACCATGGAAAAGCCAAGCAAGTCGAGTAAACTGAATCGACACCCTCATTTTGTATATCAAGGTAAGTTGTAGGTAAATAATGCAACAATTCTAATTTTGATGCATGAATTCATTGTATTGACATAAGTTGATAACTTATGCCTATGAGATGGTTATGAGAACTCTATTTGAGCATGAAACGTTAAATGATGATGATTATTTAGGAATTTATTGAAGCTAGTGTAATTGAGCCTGATTGAGTAATTAGAATAGATTGGATATTCATTAACGCCCCAAATTTGGGCCTAGAAGTATTGGGCCTTGAGTATGGATTCCTAAAGATGTTGTATATAAATATTTAATTGTATAAGGAAATGACACAATTAAATGTATGCTTTAGGGGTTTAGGGCCCTGAGAAATGTTGGAGAAATCTTGGGTTCAAACCTAGGCTTTAGTAAAAATTTTGTTTTATAACTAAACCCCTAGCTTTGGGCCAATAGGCTTATAGTTAAATTTGGGTAGACCATGACACAAAAAGCCTAGTGGTCTAGTGGTAAGTAGAGTGTGGAGTGTTCATGAGGTCAGAGGTTCAAGTCTTGGCGTGTGCAGAATTTTTGGTTTTTCCTTGAATAAACCTAGACACTGGCATGTAGGCTTTATAAAATATTGAGGATAAGTTATGACACAAGGAGCCTATTGGCTTGATGGTAAAGTGGCATGAGGAGTGGTGCATGAGGTCTAAGGTTCGAGTGAGGGCGCATCAAATGGAGGTATTATTTTTTGTTGCTCAAGCCGTGTAAGATGTGGAGTTGGACTAAGACTTTGAGTTTGAATTGGTCATAAGGTGGTTGGAAGTAATTTGAATTAGATGTTGAGTGATATGGGGAGAAAATGAAGGAGGATATCATAGAGAAGCTTGAGGAGTGGATTAAGAAGCAGGGGAGTGGTAGTTGTAACTGAATGTGGGTACATGAATTCGGCCAGGAGGCTCCCTCTCCTCATTTTGTTTGGTTTTGGGGTCTTTTGCTTTGAAGATTTTCTACTCTTGGTGGGGTGGCTGAATATTGGTAATGTCAATTTAGGTTTTGTTTTTATTTCTTCTTTCTTTCCCCCATTTTCTTTGGAGAGCAATTGAACTATAGTATTGGGATATTAGCTTTTATTTTGGGTACTTTTTTGGGTTTCACTTCTCCCCTTTAGCCGACTACTATCTATCTCTTTTCCTCTGAAACTTTAGCTGACTACTCTCTATTTTCTTCCTCAATTCACTGATTATTTCATCTTGTTTCCTTCTCAACACCTTTGAGTTTTGGCTTTTGTTCTCTTAGCATTCGGTTACTTTCTTCTCCTCTTTGCTAAATTCGTATTCTTTCTTTTTCTCAATTGGGCTCTCTTGGTTGATTACTTTTGGTTCTCAGTTCCTTCGGCTTTTATCAAGTGTGCTGTTCTTCTTATTTTTTCATTGTTAAGCCAAATATTTTTTATCTCTTTTCTCCTCTATTACTTTCGATTTTTCTTAAAAGAGAGGGGTTGTTTTGGAATTCCTACCTTTGCCGAATACTTGGTTCTCCTTCCTCCCCCTTCTGTCGACTTTCTTTCTTCAAGTATGAGGGTTCTGTCTAGCGTGAGTTGTTTCTAGTTGGTAAGTTTTGCGATAAGGGCAGTAGTTGCCTTAGGTGTTGTAAGTGGGACAATTATTTATTAAATAAATAGATTAGTTTACCAAGTTCTGAATGTGTTGCTGAGTAACTCTGAAGTGGTTGTGGTCTATCACTTATAACGGATTAGATGGGCAATCTTTCATCGATCAATTAAGGTTGGATACTGGTGGATATTAGCACAGTTTCGCATCAGGTGTGTATCTCACTCTAGTAGACTATAAATCAGGAAAAGCCGAAAAGCTAGAAAGCACGAAGCTTGAGGCCACATAGGTATGCGATCGCTCGTGTCGTGAACCGAGCCCACGAATGTAGGTGTAAGACTGTAGAGGCCACCATGAGCGTTCTCATAGGCTCAGGCCATTATGGACTGAATGGGCTGTGTAGGCCTAATGGGCTTGTTGGCCCCACACGGTTAAAGTCCACGTTATGTGGTAAAGATTGGATTGGGTTATGTAGTTCGCTTAGCCGTGGCTTGACTATTTTGGCCGAAATACCCCTGTAGGGTAAAATGACCGTTTTGGCCCTGGAGTGTAAAATAACTGTGTGATTGACTTGGACTATGAACTTGACTGTGATCGTATGACAATGTTTTGATTAACGTGACCATGGTTGCATGATAGATATGTTTTTAATATATGTTTAAATGACTGCTACTAAGCATGGCCATTATGTATACATGTGTGATGATTAAGCATGACATACACGGCATTTTGCATGGGGTTGGGCTTGATTGGGAGGAAGTTCTGTGCTAGTGGCTTGGCCACGTATTCTAATTCTAGTGGCTCCACCACGTTTTTTGTTATTGGCAACTTTGCTGTGTTATTGGTGTGTTGCCTGGGTGGGTCGATTTAATCCCCACAAGGTGTGCTGGTTGGTACAGGTGGTGTACTGGTTAGATTGGGTTGGGATACATACCCATACTGTTCCATATCTTTTTATAAGATCTATCACTGTATTGGGCTTAGGCCGATTGTTCTATTATCGATTTGGGCTAGGCCCAATTGATTCTGTTATCGACTATGACCCAAATGATATTGTAGTGGACTTAGACCCACGTGTACTCTAAACTAGACTGTACTATTACTGTTGAAAGGGCTCTGGCCGAGACTATTTCTGTTTCTACTTCTATATACTAACTGTCACTCTAGTAAGGGAATTACACACTGAGTTTTCATAAACTCACCCTGTTTATTAATTGTGCATGTAATCCCCATTGTGAGGAGCATCGGTGCTACGATGGGCTTGGAGGTGGCCACACGACTGCAGTTACTATGTTGGATTTTATATATGTTTTAAATTTCGATTTGGGTTCTAACTTATGTAAGAAGGCCTATCTGGATTTTGTTTTAAGTTTTGGATTTTATTACGCTTTATATCTGTTAGACGTAGACGAGTTTTCAAACCAATTTTTGTTTTCAAATACATACGTTTTAAACTTCTTTACCTCAAATTAGCTTCTGCAACTATAAAAGATTTTCAATGAGATTAATAATGTTTTTAAAGGTGATTAACTTTTCAATGAACCACGTTTTGAAATTCAACGAACATAAACTAAGTCTTTACACAAGTTCTTAAATATCAAGAAGGGTTTCAATGAGAACAAGGTTTTTGAAAAACACTTCAATGTGACATGCCAGATTCGGGCCTAACTTGTATGCCGGGTTTAAGGTGTTACAATGAGACACGTCCGTGTGTCCCAATCATGTGGAGGACACGGCCAGCCCACAGGCGTGTACCACGGCCATGTGAATGATGACGTCAAAAACAGAATGTCCAGGTTCTTGCACACGGGCCATGGCACAAGCATGTCAAGGCCGTGTGAGGGACACAGGCTGGGTACACGAGCATGTGCCAGGTCGTGTGAAAACCCCTGTAGGTCGATATAGAAATTAAATCCGCATGGGTATTAGACACGGGTGTGTGGCTAACGTACTTAGGCCGTGTGGGGCACACGGGCCATCAGCAGGGCCATGTTTATAGGTCACACGGACATGTGCCCTGTTTTTGCTAGCTTTTGAAGAAATTTTCTTATGTGCACGAAATGGTCCTGGGTTATCTCTAATCCATGATTTAGGCCTTGTAGGCCCATAAGAAGGTTTGTAGATTGATGTTTGAAAATGTTTAAAATTGGGACATATTTTCGAAGGTTCAAGATTAATTAATTGCATGTGTTTTAGAAAGGTAACGCCTCATACTCTGTTCCAGCATTGGATATGGGTAAGGGGTGTTACAAGGTCGTATTCACAATTTATGCAATATCAAAGCATTTAAAAAAATAATATAACAATGCTTATTACATACGAACATACCTCAGATGCAAAAACAATGAATTTGATCGATTAATCCAAAACCTTGTTCTTTCCTCGATCTAAATCCGTATTTTGCTTTTCTTGATCTATATGTAATCAAAATTAACTTATTCAATATCATTTTATTCAATTTAGTCTAAAATACACATTAAGGCAACTTTACACTTTTGCCCCTAATATTTTACATTTTTACTATTTAGTTCTTACTCCACAAAATTATAAATTCATGCAATTCCATCTAAACCCATGCTAGCTGAATTTCAATTAGGTCCCTAGCAGCCCATATTTTTCATTTATTTCACAATTTAACCACAAAATTTTAACAGTTGACAAATAAATCCCTAATTGGACATTTCATCAAAAATCATTTAATAGATGTTGTTTATCTAACAACTATTCATAATCCATCATAAAACATCAAAATACACCAAAATTCATCAATGGCAAATCTCTAAACCTTTGATAATTTTACAAATTTGTCCCTGGGCTAGCTAGATTAAGTTACAACGACTTCAAAAACATAAAAATCATTAAAAACCAAGTGAAAATCACTTACATGCAAGCAATTTTTGTAGCCAAATGTATGGGCCCTAAAATGGAGTATTTTATTCTTCAATTTTGGTTTAGAAAACCATTGAAGAAGATGATATAATTATTTCTTGTAACGCCCTAAATTTGGACCTAGATGAATTGGGCCTTGAGCATCAGGGTGATTGGGTTGTGTGGCAAAATTTCACAAATTTCATGTTTAGACTAGTGGTTAAGTGATTTGGGAAGAGTTGGGAGTGTTGGAGAAGTCTTGGGTTCAAACTAGGGCCCTAGCAAAAATTTTAAGTTTTCTCTTAAGTGGACCTTGGCGTTAGCGTGAAGACCTTATAAATATTTTTGGTTAAAATATGACACAAGGAAGTAAGTGGTCTAGTGGCAAGGTGGTGTTAGGAGTGTGCAGGTGGTCTGGGGTTCAAGTCCTGGCCTTTGTAAAGTTTACAATTTTTACCTTTAATAAGAGATTGATGCTAGCAAGGTGGACTTAAGTTTATTTAGTGTTAGTTTATGACACAAAGGTGCCTTTGGTGGAGTGGCTTGTGGTGTGTTGGACCAAGGGAGAGAGAGCTGGGGTTCAAATCCCCTCTCAAGCAAAATGTATTTATTTTGCTACATGGGATCGGTAAGAGGTGCATTTCAATTCAAACACTCCAAGGTTGTTGGGGACTTGGTAAAAGGATGGACTTAGTCTTAGTGGTTATGGTTTGAATTTGAATGGGTGGAGTAAATCAAGGATGGTTGGTGGAGCAATATGTGGAGCTGATCTTGGGATTCAGTGGGAGTTTGGTGTGTTAGCCGAATTGGGGGTATCTAGGAGGAGTGAATTCGGCTAGGGGCCATTTGAATTGGCATTTTTGTTACATTCTCGGTCTTGAGTGAGTGTTGAAGCCGTTTTCTCCTTTCATTGTCAGGTTTTTCTTCCTTTTTGCATTTTTGTTCGACTTTGTTTTTGACCATTTAGGCACTTCTTTCCAAGAAGTCGTATTTGCAATTTCTTTTCTTCCAATCTTAGTCCATCAAGCTTGATTTCTTCTCTGGCCGAATCTCATTGTTCTCTTCCTATTCTTCTACATCGAATATTTACATGTCCTTTTTCTTGTTCACTTTTCTTTCACCCTTTTGAAGCCATTGTCAAATCTTACCCCCTCTTTAGCATCCCATTTTCTTCTTCTTCGTACAAATTGCATAAAGCGGAACCTATCATCTCGCTACTCTATTTCTCTCTTGACTGAATTGAACTCATCTCTATTCATAGTCTGTCAAATTGTGCTACTCTCACTTTCTCTTTCTCTTAGTTTTTTCACTTCTCCCCTGGTAGCCAAATATAGTTGTGTTCTCCCATCACCTGATTTTAGGTAAGTGATTCTCAATTTTGGGTTCGATTCTTACTGCTTTCATTTCTTTGTCATTCAAGCCGAATGTTGAGTTCTCTGTTATATTCTAGCCATTAATTTATTCCTCCTCTACGAGACAATGGGCGACGATTCTAGGGATCGCAGTGGAGTAGGTAAACATGATATCTTATTTGGGTGTATTGGCCGAATGCTTAGTTGGATTCTCGGGGAATGGTTTTGGAATTGAGTCATAACTCTAATCTTTTTAACCCAATCTAGTTTAATGTAGTAGACTGCCGGAGTGTAAGGTTTGGTTTGGTCGACGACGTGGAGAGATTGTCCTCAAGTTAGCTGATTGTAGTTGGTGTTTCGCAGGAACTTGAAATCAGGTGTGTAACTTACACCTCAATTGTGTGCATATTTGTATGCTATTTTGATGGTCGGCTGTAAAGCCGAAAGTATGGGTAATTGTATGCCATGTTTGATAATCGGCTGAAAAGCCAAAAGTATTTATCGTATACATTGTTCTGATTGTTGTGCAGCTGAAAAGCTGAGAGTACGTATTTTGTACTATTATCTATGGTAGATCGGTGAAATGCCAAAAAGCCGATGTGCCGGGGAGTGATGCCACATGAGCGTGCAATCGTACGTGTGGTGAATCGAGCCCACGAATCGTGGCATTAGACTGTAGGGGCCAACTCGAGCACTCTCGTGGTCGAGGGCTGTTCTGGGGCCACGTTGGGCCGTGTGGGTCCAATGGGCCTATGGGCTCCACACGGAATAAACTTGCATATTGTGGTAAATGTTAGACTGAGCTGTGTAGTCCATGTGGCTAGGGTTGTTTTAGGTTAAATGGGTCGTGTGGGCCAAATGGGCTTGTAGGCCCACCCGGATAAAATGTATGTGATGTAATAAGTGACGGATTTGGGCTGTGTTGTACGCATAGCCGTGATTGTTTCTGCGCTAAATAGGCCACAAGAGGGTGTGTGCCCAATTGGGCTGAGTAATGGGCCTTAGGCCCAATTATCCGATTTTGTCTGTTTAGGTTAGCCGCTCGTGGCGACGATGGACCTTCGATTGGGTCGTTAAGACCCTAATTTTTTAAATTACCAAAATACTTCCGATTTACAAAATTACCAAAATACCCCCGATTTGCGAAATTACAAAAATATCTTCGATTTGCAAAATTATAGAAATACTCTCGGTTTATAAAATTATAAAAATACCCTCTATTTGTAAAATTACTAAAATACTCTCGGTTTGTAAAATTACCGAAATACCCCTTATTTGTAAAATTACTGAAATACCCCTTATTTGTAAAATTATCGAAATACCCCTGATTTGTAAAATTATCGAAATACCCCTAATTTGTTAAATTACCGAAATATCCCTAGTTTGTGAAATTACCAAAATACCCCCAGTTTGTGAAGTTACCAAGATACCCCTAGTTTGTGAAATTACCGAAATACCCTTGGTTTGTGAAATTACCGAAATACCCCAAGTTTGCAAAATTATAGAAATACCCCAATTTGCAAAATTATCGAAATACCCCTGTAACGTAGGTTTACCGAGATACCCCTGTAGGGTAGAATTACTGAAATACTTTTGTAGGGTAGAATTACCGAAATATCTGGTAGGGTAAAATGATCATTTTTCCCTAAGGTGTAAAATGATTGTTTTGCCCTTGTGGGCAAGTGACTGACTTGGACTGTGTATTTGACAGATTTGATTGTGATGGTATAATAGTGATTTGACTGACGTGGCTGTGGTTGTGTGATTGATATGTGTGTAATATATGTTTAAATGTCTGTTACTGTGCATGGCCAGTTTGGATACACGTGTAACATTGAACTTGACATATTGCATTGTATGGGATTGGGTTTCATTTGGAGGATGTTCGGTGCTAGTGACCTTGCCACATATTTCTATTATTAGTGGCTTCGCCACATTTCTGATTCTGTGGCTTTGCCACGTTTTCTGTTATTAGCAGCCATGCTGTGTATTGATGTGCAGGCTAGGTGGGTCGAGTGATTTCGTACAAATGTGTAGGGTTGGTACGGGTGGCGTTATGGTTGGACTGGGTTGGGATGCATAATCACACTGCTGCATATCTGTGTTATACTGTTACTGATTTTGTATTGGGCTTAGGCCCACCTGATTCTAATTCTGATTCTGATTCTGATCCTGATAATGTTTCTGATTTTAGAATGGGCTAAGGGCCATCTGGTACTGTCTATTTTAATGGGCTAAGGCCTAATTGTTATTAAAATTGTAGTAATGGCCGGGGCCCAAACTTTTAATTCTTTTGATTGTCTGACTGCTTGTTCTCTATAGTAGGGGTTTACACACTGAGTTTTTCATAAACTCACCCCGTTTAGTTAACTGTGCAGGTAATTCCCAGCATTAGGAGGATCGATGCTGCAAGGGACTTAGAAATAGTCCTTTTTATCAAATTGAACACTCAAACGATAAAATTTTTGAACGAAACTTTCACACGATTCTACTATCATGCTGTAAACATTAAAATGATAATAAAATAATCATTTTGACTCTAGATTTGTGGTTCTGAACCCACTGTTTCGATTTGACTAAAAACGAGCTGTTACACCTAAGATGAATCTGAACATGTCGAGCATTTGAGAATTATATTACAAACATTGAGAGACAAGAAACTATTTGCTAAATTAAGTTAATGTGAGTTTCGGCTTAGAGAAATTGGATTTTGGGACATATTGTTTCAGCGAAAGGTATCCGAGTTGATTCGAGTAAGATATCATCAATTATTGACTGGAAACCACCGAGAAATGTATCTAAAGTCAGAAGTTTTCTGGGATTAGTTGGTTACTATCGATGTTTTGTAAAAGGATTCTCGATAATTATTACACCGATAACTCAATTGCTATAGAAAGATGTGAAGTTCGAGTGGTCTGAGAAATGCCAACAGAGGTTTGAAAAGTTGAAAGCACTGTTAACAGAAGCACCAATTTTAGTTCAACTTGAGTCAGATAAAGAGTTTGTGATTTTTAGTGACACGTCATTGAATGGTTTGGGATGTGTTTTGATGCAAGAAGGCAAAGTGATAGCTTATGCTTCTAGATAGTTAAAACTGCATGAAAAGAATTATCCAACATATTATTTAGAGTTGGCTGCTATTATGTTCGCATTGAAAATCTAGTGACAATATTTATTCGGTGAGAAGTGTCATATCTTTACTAATTAGAAGAGTTTGAAGTACCTAATGTCTCAAAAAGATTTGAATTTGTGACAACGAAGATGGCTCGAGTTGCTAAAAGATTATGAGCTAGTAATTGATTATCATCAAGGGAAAGCGAATGTAGTTGCCGATGCTTTGAGCAGAAAATCTTTGTTTACCTTATGAGTGATGAATACATGATTAACATTATCTGATGATAGTTCAATTTTAGCAGAGTTAAAAGCTAAACAGATGTTTATTCAGCTAATTTGTGAAGCTTAGAAATGTGATATAGAATTGCAAGCTATAAGAGCTCAGTACGAGTCGATTAGTGATTTAGAATATTAGATCAGATCCGATGATTGTTTGATGTTCCAAGGTAGAATATGTGTACCAAAGAATTCGGAGCTTATTTACAAAATTCTACACGAATCACATAGTGGTTGGTTATCAGTTCATCTAGGGAGTACTAAAATGGACAATGATTTGAAATAGTTATACTGTTGGTCAAGCATGACATGAGACATTTTAGAGTTTGTATCAAGATGCTTGGTTTGTCAACAAGTCAAAGTTGAACATCAAGTGCCTTCGGGACTGTTATAGCCTACGATGATTCCTGAGTGGAAATGGGACAGAGTTACGATGGATTTTGTATCGAGATTACTCCTATCTCCCAAAAAGAAATATGCTATCTGGGTTATTGTTGACCATTTGACAAAATCTGTACATTTCATTCCAGTACGTACAGACTATTCACTCGATAGACTAGCTAAGTTGTACATCTCTTAGATTGTTAAATTGCACAAAGTACCCATTTCTATTATTTTGGATAGAGATCCGAGGTTTACGTCACGATTTTAGAAGAAAGTGCAAGAATCTTTGGGTACATAGTTGCACTTTAGTACTACTTTTCATCCACAAACAGATCGTTCATTTGAGAGAATTATTCAGATTCTCAAAGACATGTTGCATTATTGTGTTTTAGAATTTTAAGAAAGCTAGGAAAAATATCTATCATTGGTTGAATTTGCATATAACAATAGATTTCAATAGAGCATAAAGATGGCACCATATGAAGCATTGTATGGTCGCAAATGTCGAACTCCATTGTACTGGATTGAGCTTGGTGAGAAAAAGATTGACGGGGTTGATTTGGTTAGAGAGACCGAAGATAAAGTGAAAGTAATTCGTGACAATTTAAAGCAACTCCAGATCGATAGAAATCATATGCGGATTTGAAACGTAAAGACATTGAATTTCAAATCGGTGAAGAGCTTTTTTGAAACTATTTTTGTGGGTGAAGATTCTTTGATTTGGTCGTAAAGGAAAATTGATTCCATGATTTATCGGGTCGTCTGAGATTATCGAGAGAATAGGGCCAGTGGCATATCGACTAGCTTTATTGTCAAAGTTAGAAAAGATTCACAATGTGTTTCATGTGTCGATGTTACGATGGTATCGATCGGATCCTTCACATGTCATTTCTCTAACAGAAATTGAAATTTAGCCTGATATGACGCATAACAAAGAATTGATCAAAATCTTAGCTCGAGAGAACAAAGAATTAAGAAATAAGAACATAGCTTTAGTGAAAGTTCTTTGGCAACATCACGGTGTTGAAGAAGCTACGTAGGAACCTAAGGAAGTTATGAGAAAGCAATACCCTAACCTATTTACTGGTAAGATTTTTAGGGAAGAAAACCTCAAACTGAGGAGAGTTGTAATAGCCCATTTTTAGCCAAATCGGAACAGTGGTTTTGGAACCACAAATGTAACACCCCAAACCCGACCCAGACGTTATGGCCAAGTCTGGTGTGTCACATGGACGATGACTTACTCTTATTCCTTTAATTAACATAATTAAGGTGAGTTTGCAAAATCGTTGTTAAAAGTTTGTAAAGAAACTAGGTTTTTAAATTGGCAGAAGCCCTATCCACTACCAATTTATATTTTATTTCAAACGTCTTGTTTGTCGTTATGTTCTCCATTTGATATGTGTTATGTTTTGAAATCGTTGATTAACTTTAAATAAAACCCGCGCAGCCTTAGTCTATCCATTTAAGCAAGTTATAATAAAGAAATAAAACCAGAATAAAAATACTTGGAAGCGGCCTTATTTCAAATAAAAAATAAAATCGAAAAGAAAATAATTTCAATAAAATACTGGAAAAGAATAAGTTAAGGAAAAATTAACCAAATGCAGTCCACGTGGCCACTCCGAATCCCTCCAGCTCCAAGTCCACTAGTTTAGGGCTCACTTGCATAGATGAAGGGAAAAATGGGTGAGTTTGGAAAACTCAGTGTGTAAGCTAAACCCAACTAGAGCCCAAATCGAATCAAGCTTAACTGGGCCTAAGCCCTAGCTAGAAACAATATTAACTGGGCCTTAGCCTTATTCAGATTTAGTATTAACTGGGCCTTAGCCTTATTCACATATCAGTGTAGCCCTTAGGCCCATTACAGTAACAGAACAGAAATTATGCATGTATCCAAGACCCAGCCCAACCCAGCCCTACACACCACCCATACTAGACCTACACACCATGTGGAGAATAACTCAACCCACCCAGCCCTACA
Organism: Gossypium stocksii; assembly: GCA_020496765.1. NCBI lineage: Eukaryota > Viridiplantae > Streptophyta > Magnoliopsida > Malvales > Malvaceae > Gossypium > Gossypium stocksii. The sequence goes on from CM035623.1 coordinate 43,902,563, forward strand.
CACCGTAGTAGCTGAGCTGCTTAATCAAATAACGTGGCCAAGCCACTAACAGTAAAACGAGGCAAAGCCCCTAACAGTAAATGTGGTATTGCCACTTAGCACTTCCTCCATCAAAAACCCAATCCCATGCAACAGTATAATATGTCATGGCTTACTGAAAATAGATTTAACTTAGCATGCATTTCAGTCAGATTTAACCCTAGGGGTATAATGGCCATTTTGCACTTAGGGGTAAAATAGTAATTTTCCACCCTTAAGGGGATTTCAGTAAATATACTAGTTTTTAGGGTATTATGCATATTGTACTTGCTAATAGTCCAAAAATCATCCAGGCAACTTATTTAGCCCATTTAGTCCAATTAGAGTTATCGGCCCTAAAACCCCTAATAGGCCCTACGATGTCCACTAACTATTACGGCCAGCTAAGCCCAAATTTTATGTTCGTTTTACTAGAATTGTTACTCAGTCTACCAGAGTACACTTATCGCTCGTGTTCACCCATATGGGCCTGTAAGCCCATTGCGCCCAAATTTAGCCCTTCGAGGCCCAAATTCACCAACATGCACGAAATCGCGCACACAACCACCTTACCGTTTGCGGTAACCGATTTTACCGTTTTTAACCGACCCATAAGCGATCGCATGCTTGCAAGCCCACGAAATGCTGGAATTTCAGCATTTTGACTTTTTGGCTTTTACCGATCTAGTCTACTAGTGGGTGTCATTTACACATTTGATTTGCGATATACTTCGACGAGATCTCCCACGTGATTAACCTACAAATGTTTCAACCCACATGTCACTAGGAATCTAATTGAATAATCGACACCAGTTTAACATACCTATTCGGCCAACACCATCTAAGGCCCTTAGTCCTTTACCTTTGCCGAAAACAATGACTGGATCTAGATCTAGTTGCTCCAATGGTCCTAGCCTCCAATACTTCCTGATCGATAGGCTCCAGTCCACACTAACACATAATAAACTGAATGGTAAAACTAATAAACCCTTTAGCCTTAGTCGACAGCCACCCCCTAATGTAAGGGGTTTTCGGCTTTTCTTGAACCATAAGTTACAGAATGGAAAGGGAATCCGAGTACTTACCAAAGATCTACTTGACAAAGAACACTTCTAATCCATTTCTATCCCATACTTGATGTAGATCTAACCCCAAAATACGAGTAGAGAACAGATCTAAGTGATTTTGGCTTTTGGATCTATCCTTGAGTATGTCTATTTTGGTTTAAAAGGAAAAATAGATGAAGAGGAGTTCACGAAGTAAAAGAAATAATCGGCAGAGAAAAAGATGAGAGGTTTGAGGTTCGGCTTCTTGAAAAGAAATAGCAATGGATAGAAGTTTGGTCAAAGTGAAATCGGCAACAAGATTTGGGCAAGGGTTACTTCAATAGATGGGAAAGAGATGAAGAAATAAGAGAAGAAGAGAAAAGATAGGTGCTTGGCTCGACTAAAGAAGAGAGGTGATGAAGAGAATTCGGCTTAGAGAAGAAAGAAGAAAAGAAAAGAGTAGATTCGGCTTTAGGTGAAAATAGAAGAGAAAGGAGATAAAAGAAGAGAGGAGAGGGTTTCGTTAAGGGCAAATCAGCACAAGTGATTTGTGTTTATGGTTTTGGCTTCTAGAACAAGGGAGGAGAAGAGAAAGAATGTCAGAGCCTAATTCCTATACCTATTCGGCAGCCAAAAAAAGGTCAACAAAACCCGAAAGAAAACACTCAAGGCAATCGGCACACACTAAACTTCACTTGCTGAAATTGAAACCTCAACACCCAAATACCGAATTTGCTTTCCAAGACCCCTATAATCGGCCAGCACTAGCTTCCATTCAAAAATCCTAGATTTTCTCCTCTTTATCCTCATTGACTAAAACCCATGTGCACCTGAAACTCTCCCCAGCAGAGTTTCACTTGGAGTCCATCACATGCCTTGCACATGCAGAAAAAAATAAAATGGCACCTTGCTGACCATGAGATTTGATCCTTGGCCCTTACATAGCTTCCACACGCCACTTCCCTAAGCTTTAAGTGGCGCCACCTTGACACTTTTGCAAAGGCTTACTTCTGTCCTAAATTACCCACTTTTTCTTAAAAGCCCACATACTCAAGACCCATTCTCTTTAAGTCTACAATTTCAAAATTCTTCCGAGTTTTAACTTAGGCTTGAGCCTTCTAAAGGCCCACTAACCTACTCAAAGTATAAATTATATAACAAAACAACAAAATTTTAAGTTCACACCAAAATCGCAAAAATCCCGAAAATCCCAAAAATTAGGGCGTTACAACTAATCTGATGTCATAATAATTATTTTATTATTATTTTAATGTCTACAACATGATAGTATGATTGTGTGAAAATTTTGTTATGAAATTTTTACTATTTGAATGCTTAATTTGTGAAAAAGGACTAAATCGTCTAAAGTGTAAAACTTGTGTTCTATTAACTAAAGGTGTCAAATAGCTATTGAACCTTAAAGTGGAGGTCCTTATGTGGTAATTAGCCCATTTATAAGTTAGTGGGTGATAGTGGCTTGGTATTCGGTGTAATTATTAAGTACTTTAAAGGTTAAATTAGGAAATTAACAAATAAAGGTTAATTAAATAAAATAAAGACCAAAGTTTTCATCTTTATTTCCCATTTCCATCAAATGTAGAAGACAACCTTGCCATTTTTGAGCTTGAAGTTCGACCATCTTCATCCTTGTAACACCTCAAACCCGGCCTAGAAGTTAGGCCCAAACCTAGTGTGTCATATTGGAGTGCTTTTCTGGAAAACGTCGTTTTATTTATAAATCTTTTTGAACGATAAAAGCTTCTTTGTATAGAAATCAACTTAATTATTGTTAACCATTTTAAGACGTCATTCTTTATTAGTTTGTTGTCGAAACTTAATTCAAAGTAGTCGAATTACAAAAATGTGATGTCTAACAAAAAGAGTTGTGAAACAAATCCAAAAATGTTGCGGAAGTGTAATGTTTTTAAAACAGTTGTTGTTTGGAAAAACCCATTCCAACCTCTAGCAATTATAAAACTATAAATAAAATCCCAAGTTTGCAATCCAAAATTTTAAAGGCTTTATTACAAACCCAACCAAAATAAAAGTAACTAAATATAAACTAAGGGAAACTACTAAAACATTAATCAATTTGCAGTGTGGCCACCTCCGAGTCCCCTCCCACGCTGAACCACCTACTGAGGATTAGCTGTAAAATTAAACGGAGGCAGTGAATTTCAAAACTCAGTGTGTACGACCCTCGTCAAACATAAACAAGTGTTAATCAATTTGGGCCTAAGCCCTAATATAAAGACAGTACAAATTCAGTGGGCCTAAGTCGTAATATAGAGATAGTACAAATTTAGTGGGCCTAAGCCCTTTACAGAATCATTTGGGTCACAACACATAGTAGAGTTATTTGGGCCACAACCCATAGTAGAGACATTTGGGTCTGAGCCCCTATTATCATAGTTGGGCCTAGCCCAATCAATAACAGTTACCAAATTTATGCATAATGCAATGCCATCCCCAACCAACCCTGCAGTTGCCTCCGTCCAACCCTGCACTACCTGTGGGGAATAAATCACCCACGCCATCCATACACTTACAATGTTAGCACCGGTTGCGGTACTAACCAGAACATTGCAGCAAAGCTGCTAATCATATAATGGGCTTAAAAGCCTTCATTGGATCCACGGTCGTCAAGCGACTGTGCGACCCTCACATATTCCTCTTCTAACATAATCCCAACCCATATGCAATATGAAATGTATGCAACGCACATAAATATATAAATCACTAGGCATGCTTCAAAACGACAGTGAGATCATAGCATAAAAATAGTTATTTACCCTCGGGGGCATAATCATAAATTTACCCTTCAGGGGTATTTCATCATTTTCCAGTATGGGCCCAAATTCATATTTTGGCCCATTAACAAGTCCACAATTATTAAATACATTTTATATCCTTATTAGCAATTAAAAATAATACCAGCTCATCTTTTCTTACCAATCCATCAATTTTACACATTTTGGGCCCATGGGCCCATCAGGCCCTTTTTGGCCCAGTTAGCCAAAATGCGGCCCAAGACCATGAGATCACTCACGGGGCCTTTATCGACGTATCGATCTTTTCCACACGAGCATTCGTACACTCGTGTGATAGTCGGTGCCAAACTTTTGGAATTTTGGCATTTTGATTTTTAAGGATTTCACCTTTTACTGATATGGTGTGTGCAGTGTGGGTACAAACCTGATATAAGAAAACTCGCTACAAATCTCAAGCCGCAACCTTAAATGATATAGCATTTTCAATCCCCTATTTGATACCAAACTATGAGTCCCTTGACAGATCTGTGTTTACTCAAGCCTAAATCAAGTAACAGGGTTGTTAAAACGTGTAGATAAAACCGTACTTGATGAGTCATAGGCCATTAAGAATATTCGGCCCTTACTTGATAAAACATAGCCACTTACCTTAACCAATGACAAACAGGTATATCGAAATCCCTCCAACCTCAAGGGTAATGTAGATTCGACACTTCCAAAACTAGAGAAAAAAATGGAGAAACCATAGGTTAACGAAAATAATGGCATTGGAAAGGAAAAGGAAAATCAGCTTTTAAGAATATAAAAAAGAAAGAACTTAGAAATGTTTGCCAAGAACAGAAGGAAATCTAGCCCACTTACCAATCACGAGATCGCCTGACAACGAGAAATTGGATCCCTAAAGAGTAAGAATCGACTTGAGATGAAGAGGAAATATTCGACTTAGTAACAGAGGAAAAAGTTTGATTTGATCAAATTGTAGAAGAAAATGGGTGGGTAAGTATTCGACCAAAGCAAAAAGAAAGAAGAATCGTAAAATAGAAAAGAAAAGAAAAGAAAAGAAAAGTAGTATTTGGCACAAGGAATATAAGTGAAAAAGGTTTAGCTTAGTGATAAAAGTAGAAAAATGGAAAAGAGATAAGAAAACGGCACAAATAGAATTGAGAGGAGTGAACTCGAAGATGCGAATTTGACTAAAAAGTGACCTGAATGATATTGAAATTTGACACTAATCAAACCAAAAGAAAAGAGCTTTGGTTTTTTGGCAAAAAAAAGAATAATATTCAGTACATAAAACCCATGATCCACCATTCCTTTACCACACTCTCAAACTCATCCATAATTTGAATTCCCTTAATCCAAATCAGCCCTCATCCTTATCCCATCAACTGAATTCGAATGCAATTCAAATTTCTTCCCACCAAACAACAACCACGTCAGACCCTTGGTGTTTCAGTCAAACATCAATTCCTCCACCATGTGAGCAGTAAAATAGCAGTTTATTGCGCACAAAGCAGCTCGAAACCAAGACCTCCAGGCACCCACGTCACGCTACTTGCAATTGCGCCAAAGCTCCTCGTGTGACATATTCCATTCTCAACTTCTTTTAAGGCCTACTTTCCAACGATCGAATCATCTAAAGAAATCTAAAAATATTTGCCAACACCCAGCTTCGAACCTCTGACCTCTTCACTATGTTACACGCCCCTTGCCACAGCATCGCCCGCTTTATTTGTGTCAACTTTCCTCCCTAACTAATTAAGAAGCCTGCTGGCCGCATTCCAGGTTCTTTCAAAATAAAATTACGAGAGCAAGGTCTCGAACCCAAGCTCCCTTGTAGCCTTCCAACACGCCTCAGCCACTGAACTACACCTCGACTTGTGTCACCTTTCTATCCCAATGTCCTTTAAGCTTTCCTTCCAACATCCATGTTGTTAAAAAAAAAACAACCAAAATTTCACACCTGCCATGACTTAAACCCAGCACCTCCAACTGATCCTAACGCCTTCTTGCCACTAGGCCAGGTGTGTCCCTTGTGTCAATTTTTACCAGGCTTTATTAATAAGCCTTCAACGTACTGCCCAGGGTCCCCTAAAATGAAAATTATAAAATTTTGCTAAAGCCCTGGTTTGGGCCCAAGACTCTTCCCACACTCGCAAACACTCTTAATTAACTAGCCAATATTCCAAACTATTTATTGAAATATTTCTAAACAAATTATTTTTAAGTCATCTGCTAACCGAACCCAAACTCAAGGCCCAATACTTCTAGGCCCAAAATTCAGGGCATTACAATCCTTGTCAAATTGGTATGATTTTTGTCATGTTGTTAATGATTTTTATGTTTTTGAGATTGTTGCAACTAGGTCTAGCTAGCCCAGGGACTAATTTGAGAGACTATTAAAGTGTTTGAGTTTTACCATTGATGAATAAGTATGTATTTTGATGTTTCATGGTAGAATATGAATGGCTGTTGTTAGATAAACAACATTTGTAAAGTGATTTTTAATGAAAATGTTAATTAGGGATTAAATTGAGAAAGGTGAAAATTTTGTGGTAGAAATGCAAAACAAATGAAAATTTTGGGCTGCTATGGTAATAAGGGAAATTCGGATAGCATGGGCAAGGTCCTAATTGCGTGAATTTGTATTTTTATGAGTTAAGGACTAAATTGTAGAAATGTTAAATTATTAGGGGCAAAAGTGTTATTTTGCCATGATATGTAATTTGGATTAAATTGAATAGAATGATTATTGGATAAGTTAATTTGATATTATATATATTAAGAAAAGCAAAATTTGAATCTAGATCGGGGGAAGATAATGTATCGGACTAGTTGATCTATTTCATCGTCTTTGTTATCTAGGTAAGTTCATCTGTTAATGAGATTTAATATAATTTTGTTTTAAATACTTTACTATTGAACTAATTGTGGATACGATCCTTTGAAAATGTTCGACGAAGATTTGACGGTGTGAAAATCCCAGTTGAACCTTAGGAATAGAATAGGATATAAATGACATGTCATTAGGGGTTACCAAGATTATGTGATTTAGGTGCTAGTCCGGTACGTCCTACCAATGGCTGAGTTTTTCGGCATGTGTTACGGGTTCTCATCAGCTTGTGTGTGCAGCACCATGTAGTTATGTCTTGACCATCAGCTTCTATGAGTAGACCCGTTGATAGCTCAAGAGTGAGCATTATATGAGATTGAGAGAGCTTCGGCTATGTATGTGGCACTTAGGGTGCGAGATTTTCAAGTATCCTATAGAATTCTAAATGGTTCAATAGGTATATCAAGAATATGGATGAATATAAGATTGATACGTGCTGGTACAGGTATGTACATGAACCGTACAAGCATTGAATCGAAGAAACTTGCAAATTTCATATCTAATCATGTGATTGAACATGTGATAGGTTTGTGGTTGAACATGAGTTATGTTATGTTATTTTAATTGCTTAAATTATGTATATATGGTAAGTTTTACTTTCAGCATACGGGCTTACTAAGCTATATAGCTTACTCTATTTTCTTCTCTATGTTTTATAGTGATTCAGAAGCTCGCTCAATTCGGAAGTCATCGGAGATCGCATCACACTATCAAGCTATCACTTTGGTACTTTTGTGTCTTTGGTTATATGGCATGTATATGAGTTATGGTTATTTTGGCATATATGTTAGTAATGTATTTTATCATTCAATTTGGCTTGTAAGTGATGGATTGTTAGTTATGTGTGTATAGCTTTGAGACTTGGCTTGCTTTGGTATACTTGGTTGTGTATATATTGTGCCAATGGTCAATTCGTTATGTGATTGATAATTGTTATGTGGTGCCTATTGTAAATTGGTAATTTGAGAACCAAATGGTTGAAATGTGAGATTGAGTGTTTGTGGTTTGAGGCAAAATATAACATATATCAAGTGAACCATTTAGGTAAGCTTTTGCATATGGAATTGGTATGCTTTGAATGATTCAATGGGGTATTTTGAGTATTTAGTTGTTGATATAGATAGTATATGATTTTGGCTTGATATTGGTTGATTATAAGTACCTAATTACCCATTGATTATATGCTATTTGATATGTTTAAATTGATTTAGGTTTGGGTGAGAAAAATGCCTTGTAACCTAGCCTATTTTCGTCCACACGGGCAGAGACAAGAGCATGTGTCTCAGCCATGTGTGACACACAGTTAGGTGACACGACTGTGTAACACCCCTCACCCGCATCCATAGCCAGAACAGGGTACGAGGCGTTACCTCACTTAAACACAAAAAATCATATTGACTCAAGTCATAAATTTCCATTCAAATTTAAAGCATTTCATGTGTAATCATATTGTCCCTATTATAGGCCAACGAGGCTCAAAACATACATGGAGAGTGGTTCGGGACTAAACCGAGATCTTTCAAACACTTAAAAAAAATTTCATGTTTTGGAGAGTCACACGCCTGTGTGGTTTAGGACACTCCCATCTGGGTAGGCCGAGTGGTCACACACACCTGTGTCCTCAACCCATGTAACTCTCTGTTTATGACATCATAAACCAAAAGGAGCCACACGGCCAAGTCACACACCCTTGCGCCAGGCCGTGTGGCGAATTTAACTTCCAAAAACTAGGCGTAGACTTCACACGCCCTGGACACGTGCCCATGTCCTGGGGTTGTGTCCTTCACACACCTGAGACACACGGTCGTGTCTCTGTAGTGTGTTTACTATTGTACATTCTATTTTGCAAAACTAGGGTGTAAGGGACACACGGCTGGACTACGCGCCCATGGTGCAAACCGTGTGTCACACACGGCCTAGACACACACCCATGTGGACAAATATAAGGCTATTTACCAAGTCATTTGCCAGCCTGAAACACAAGCACACTTACACCACTTCAAAGGCACATAACATAACATAAGTAAGCTATCAAACATCCCAAAATCAAGTTATCCACACATCATTCATGTAACACCCTTAACCCGTATCCATCGCCGAACTAGGGTTATAAGATGTCACCAGTCAAGACACGATCCAAACTCTCGCTGGATTGTACTTGTACCTTTTTTTTTTTTTTTTTTTGATTGAGCAGAACATAAGTATGATTGAACATTTAAACAAACATTAAAAATCATAGTATAGCTATACTTCAAAATTTAACGTCACATAATAAACTATTATGTATTTTCTAAGGGTAGATATTATTTAACCATAATAATTAGGGAATTCATATGTTAAGGATTTACCACTGGTTATACTTTAATGTTATACACGCATTTACATATAAACTAATTACTTATTAGCCAAATATTTGTATTCCTATAATTTAATCAATTCATAAATTAAACAATATGGTTATTAATCCAATTCAGCTACAGTACGAATTCATGCAATTGATAATATCAAATGGCTCTATGGTCATCTAGCTAAGCATTTCAAATATTAATATACAAATAATACACATTTAATATAATGGTTGTTTATTTGATTTAACCAAGACATGTTCAAATACAATATATAAACCAACTAAATTAATCTATTTTCTTGCCACCGTATGTAGACAACCATTTCCATAATCACATGCAAGCTATAATGACCTGACTACCTAATCTATTCTAGGCACATTTGCTAAAGTCTATATATCAGTAATCCTATTAATCACACCATTTAAACCTCCAATACAAGCTTACAACCGCATCCCTCAATACCAAACAGATTAAATCAACCACTCAAAATATAATATTCATGTTGTTCATAAAAATCACATATATATATATACATATATACTTGACGTGCTAATCCAAATTCCAATCATCATCCAAACAAACCGTGACTATCAAAAGACTTAAGCAGTGATTTTTCCCAAATGAAATTCAAGCCTAAATAATAAGCCATCACCAATGTACAAAATGCTTACCACATTCCAAACTGTGACCAATTTTCATAGCATATATCAATCTATAATCATGGGCGGCAAAACTAAACATGTATAAGCTATTATTCGACCCTAATACACAACCAAGCATACATCACAAACTTGTTTATCAAAGCATAATATATTCGGACTAACATAACCGCAAAACCATAAGCAGTCACAACCGATCCCAAACAAGATGATTAAGCCATTTTCGCATGGCTAGTATATACATTCTTCTCCCAAACATTTAACCACAAAAAAAAAAAAAAAAAAAAAAAAAAAAAACAGCCTATACATGCCATAATCCAAAGTTAGTTTAAAGGTACCAAAGCAGTGGATAGTGATGAGCTTGACCGACAGTTCCCGAACTTGTAGCTCGACTTCAAGGTCTATAAAACAAAGTAACATAAAACACGGAGTAAGCTATCGCAGCTTAATAAGTCATAAGCAAATAATCAACCAAATAATATCATTTTAGCTAAATTAAATCATGTTATATATCATCCTTATCACCTTTAATTCAACTATTAAAATTCATTAATTGTACATTTCCATATTCAATTGCTACTTTGGCCGTATACTAACACAACCCAAATAAGAAATTACCAAACAACTTTCAAGCCAAAATATCAATATATAAATGTACCGAATATGCATCCTCTTTTATACTGGAATTCGAATTTTTAACATAAACCTATTTATATATATCTTTTAATTTACAAGGCCGGCTGCACATGGTCATACATTTATACAGGGTTAAGGATCATTTTCAATGATAATCAACTTATTAAGTCCCCAAGCCGAATGCACATACCATTCTCACATTTATTCACCAGTAGCATTGCACAAGTTTTGCAACATTTAACAAATTGATAACTTACCTTGCTATTAATAATTAATAGCTAATTCATACCTGGGGCCAACTTATTTTACTCACTCGAACACAACTCATCTTTGCCCGATGAACCATTCAGAATTAGGTAGGATACTAGGATAATCACACGTATTGTACAATGCCGACGTCCCAGACGTGGTCTTACATGTAGCCACACATCGATGCCACTGTCCCAGACAGGGTCTTACTCGCACACATATATCGAAATCACATATCGATGCCATGGTCTTTACTCGTACACATATATCAAAATCCTATGTCACGACATATGTATCATAACTATTCCTAAGGTTCACACGGGACTTTCGGACGTCGTAACTCGATCAAAACAGATGTTTGTCCATGAATACCAAGCTTATACATATTCGGAAATTGCATTTATAAAATCATATATTTCAATTCAGCATCTATAATTTACATTTAACTAGAATTAAATACGTCTATTTGCTTAAAAATTTACCTCGGCGATGAAAATCGAGACGGGGCGGCTAGTTGACAACTTTAGCTTTTCCCTGATCCAATTTCGATTTCTTTAATTCTTGATCTAAACATATTCAAATTAAATCCATTCAAACATATTTTTATCCAATTTAATCCAAAAACACATAAATGGGAAAATTACCATTTTACCCTTAATATTTACAATTCTTATAATTTAGTCCATAATGCACAAAACATCACATTATACAAAATTAAATACACATAAGGTGAGCCGAATACTCCTTATGCCCAAATAGGCCTATATTATTCATAAATTTCACATTTTAGTCCTCCCACATTTTTATTTTTGCAATTAAGTCCTAATTACTCAAAATTATTAAAAATCCCTTTTCAATATGTCTTAACCCAATCCATGCCTTTCATAATTCATCATCAAACCACAAAAATCACAAACTCTCAACAATGGCACCATTCAAGATATTCATCAAAATCAAAAATTAAAGCTCAGGTTTTGTAGTACTCGAAGCAACGATCTCAAAAACATAAAAATTATCAAAAACCGAGCTAAAACTTACCTTGAATTAAGTTGGAAGTACACGAACCCTAGTTTGTGTTTTTCTCCCTTTCTATGTTTTATATTCGGCAATAAGAACAAGGTTGTGAAAAAAAAATAAAAGCTTTATGATATGTTTATAACATTATAAAATCTTAATTCATTTGTTTCCTATTTTGCCATTAGTGAACTAATAACCAACACCTATACAATAAGGACATGTTCGTCCATTAACTTAAGCATGATTAGCTAACCATAAAAAAATAATAAAATACTTTATTATAAATTATAGTTATATATATATATTGACTAAGTACCGTAGCTAACACATATGTACACACATAAAGGAAAATGGGCTTTTTGCACATAAAGTACTTCCACTTAAAAAGCCAACTCCAATTTAGTCCCTACTATTAAGGCTAGCTAATTTTTAATTTACACATTCTAGTCCTTGATACTAAATTGACACTCAAATAACAAAATTTAACCACGAAAATTTCACAGATGTCAATTCACACAAAATAAACATGGAAAATAATTTAAAAATATATTTTTTTCTGACTCGGATTCATGTTTCCGAAACCACCGTTCTGATGAGGGTCTAAATCGGGCTGTTACAATTCGCATACCACATCCATCATGCATATATCTCACATACTTAGCAACTTAAACATGCAAACTACCTCAATCATGAATAACATCATCATATGCATATACCAAGTATCAATATTGGCCAACTTTTAATGGCCTTATACGAAATGATCATTCATCAAAATAAGCCAACATTCTTGGCCCAATCTAATATGACACATATAAAAAAATAACCTAGTCCCCTATACATGGCATAACTCAAAATGCCAATAACAATGTATACCAAAAGATAATTTGATAGTCTGAGACGATCCTCCGACGTTCTCCCAATCCGAGTTAGTTTGGTGACACTATAAGACAAGGGAAAAAGCGAGGAGTAAGCTAAATAGCTTAGTAAGTTTATATGCAAATAATGAGCATGACAAACACACATTTAACACACAATTGAGATTATAACAATTTTATGGATACTATCACAACTTACTCATTCACTACTTTACCAATATTCATAACATAACGAACTCATCTGTAAGGAGTTTCACATACGTACCTGTGCTAACCCTTACATAATCAGTTGCATTCACAGTTCGTTATTTCGCTGAATCACCCGTTGGACCACTTGGACTTCTAAACGATACTCGGAAGTCTTGCACATAAATGCCAAACTTATTTGTAGCCGAAGCTACCAGTTATCATTTGTAGCCGAAGCTACCACTTATCACTTGTAGCCGAAGCTACTACTTATCACTTGTAGCTGAAGCTACCACTTTTTACTTATCACTTAAACCCTTGGTTTCCTAGTGACATGTCACTTGTATCCTATTCGATTCCTAAGGCTCAATCGGGATCTTTCTCACTTGTTGAAACTTGACTGGTATACACATTCAAATAGTTATTGACAAAGCATACTAATGTTAAAGTATTCAAAAACATAATACAGCAATGCATTATTTACATACAAACTTACCTCGGTCCAAAATGACAAGTTATTCGATTTAGTACAAAATATTTTCTTTTCCCTGATCAATATCGATTCCTCGTCTTTCTTGATCTATAATTCCAAATTTAACTCATTTAATTATCACATTACTCGATTCTATGCAAAAATACACTATGCAAAAATTACATTTTTGCCCCTAAAGTTTGACATATTTACACTTTAGTCCCTAGGCTCGTATAACGAAATGTACTTATTTTCTTTGTTACCCAAGCCTAACCAACACATATACTTACTCATAGCAGCCCATATTTTACACTAAATCACATTTTATACACATGTTTTACAACTTTTACAAACAAGTCCTTTTATTCATTTTCATCAAAAAGCACCTAGTAAAAGTTGTTTATCACACATCAAACTTCCATCTTCTACCATTAGACCTCAAAATACATGTATGTCTAACATGGGAAAAAATTGTAAACTATGTTAATAAATCAAATTAATGCTGGAAAATGATAGATTAGGTTATGAGGATTTCAAAAACGTAAAAATCACTAAAAATGGGACTAGAACAGACTTACAATCGAGCTTGGAAAGCTTGGCCAAATCCTAGCTATGGCTTCCTCTTCAAGTTCGGCTATGGGGACTAAATTGGATAAGGATAAAGACTTTTATTTGTTTTATTTTTTCTTTATTAGCCAAATGACCAAAATGCCCTTAATGCCTAACTTTGAAATTTTACCCTTCCATGTCCATTTTTTCCACCATGAGATATAATGGTCTAATTACTAAGTAAGGACTCCCAATTTAAAAATCATGACAAATAGACACCCAAAGCTTCTAGAACACATATTTTACACCTTTTGCAATTTAGTCCTATTAATTATATTAGACACTTTATCAACAAAATTTCTTAACCAAATTTTCACACATGCATTAAATCATATAATAAACCTTAAAATTTTATCACAATAAATCTTTTTCTACTTCGGATTCATGGTCCCAAAACCACTATTCCGACTTGGCCCTAAATTGGGCAGTTACAACTCTCCCCCCTTTAGGGATTTTTGTCCCCGAAAATCTTACCAAGAAATAGGTTTGGGTACTATTTCCTCATAGCCTCCTCAAGTTCCCACGTAGCCTATTCAACCCCATGTCTTCTCCACAATACTTTCACTAAGGCTACACTTTTATTTCTCAACTGTTTTACTTCCTAAGCCACAATCTTGATTGGTTCTTCACCATAAGTCATATACAGTCGAATTTCAACCTCAGTTGGAGAAATTACCTGCAAAGGGTGTGATTGGTATCAGCGTAACATAGACACATGAAACACATTATGAATCCTTTCTAACTTTTTCGGTAAAGCCAACCGTTAAGCCACTAGTCTTATTTTTTCAATAATCTCATACGGACTAATAAAATGCAGGCTCAACTTGCCTTTACGGAAAAATCTCAAAATCTTTTTCCACGGAGACACTTTCTGAAACTATAACACCCCTAACCCACAACCCGTCGCCGAACTAGGGTTACGAGGCATTACCTATCAAACCGAAACAATCTCCAACCATAACACAATTATAATTCATACATCAAAAATTTCATCATCAAACACAAGTATAAGTCCCTTAAGTAGGCTTAAAAAGCTCCAAACATGCTTTAAAAGAGAACCGGGACTAAACCGAACACTTAGAAAATTTTTTGCAACTTAAACATTTTTCATCATTGCCGAGGTCAATCGACCGTGTGCCTCACATGGACACCAGACACGCCAATGTGTCTAGGCCATGGAAAAACAGGGCATACATACTAACTTGTACACACGGCCACATGGCATACCCATGTGCCACGGCCGTGTGAAATTAAGGGAGCTATTAACTTGCATACACGGCCAGAAGGCATGCTCGTGTGTCTAGTCCATGTGACATCCTGACCAATTTAACTAAGGTATAGGCATCACACGGTCAAGTCACATGCCCATGCGCTCAGGCTGTGTGGCACGAAAAAGGCTTGGTTTAAGCCACATTTCACACCTCAATTTGACAAGTACCCAAATTCAAAATATGCAACACTTACCAACCAATTTCAACCAATTTCCTACTCCAAATTATACATCAATGTAACCAATTCAACAACAACTATTTCATACAGAAAATCCTCCTCAAATCATACCAATTTATAATACATAAACATGGCAAAACACTTGTAACACCCCAAAACCCTTACCCATCGAAGGAGGGTTAAGAGGCGTTACAGAACAAACACGCATTAGTCCAAAAATGAATTTACTAAGATTTCAAGCATTCCTAACCTGAATACATTGCCTACATATATATATTCATACATTGAACTAGAATTTAACTTTAACTAATACACATTAAACATACAGAAGGTATCACATACAAGTTAGCCGAAACCTTATCTTAGTATCTAGTCGAATATGTAAGTTTGTTTATAGGTAATTAACTTTCAAACACTTACACTTAAACATTTCTAAGGTTAATAATAAATATCACCTTGATTCATGCTATTAACACTTACCTCAATTATACCTCTAGATAGATATAATACACATCACATTTATAACCATATGCATAATTCTTTTATACTCATCCATATTCAACCATAACATGCTTCATTCATGAACATTTATAAGGCAATTTGATGAGCCATTTTCGCATGGCTATTCGGATTCACGCATCAAAATGGGTTGAAAAGTCAAAATAGAGAATTTGAGTCTATACATGCCATTGTTTGGGAAGTTAAGTTTAAACCTTCGAAGGTACCAAAGAGAAAAATCTATTGACGATAGTGAGAGTGACTTGGACTTGAATCCCTCGAACCGCAACTTCAATTAAGGTCTATAAACAAAGGAAACATAAAAGTAAACAGAGTAAGCTTCAACGAGCTTAGTAAGTTTTGAGTAAACTAAGCAATTTATGCTTCAAAACACATAATATGTCACATAATAAGGCTCAATCTTAAAATCCTTCCACTTGGCCGAATACACAATTATTTACATGAGTAAATAAAAGTAAAACTATCAACAATTAACTTCAATTGATTTCTTACCATTTAATGACTCCAAATTTCCATTACCCTAAAGACATCGTTCATAGCCGAATGTATGTATACCGTAGCAATATAGGGGGAACATACCATCAAGTTTTGTATTTGGACCATACCAAAGCAAAGTAAATCATTTAAGGAGTATCGGACTTAAATATCTCATAACATACTCGGTTACATATTAACTTAATCTATTATATTAATACAAATGTACATACCTGGCATTCTTAGTACTACACTCATACTTTACCACTGTTAAATTGAAATTCCCCATAATCTTACACATACTAAAAATCACCGGCACGAAGCCTGCTAGGCGCAAAGGCCTGAAGGCATCACTGGCATAAAGCCTGCTAGGCATAAAGGCCCGAAAGTATCACCGGCACAAAGCCTGCTAGGCACGAAGGCCTGAAAGTATCACCGGCACAAAGCCTGCTAGGCACGAAGGCCTGAAAGTATCACCGGCATAAGCCTGCTAGGCACAAAGGCCTGAAATTTATCATATTTGGATTCCCGGGTAATATTTGTTTATATTTGCATGTGTCATATTAGACACATCATCCTTACAATTCATTAAATACATTCCACATAGATAAAACATCCACATATAGCATCTCTCCATAATCAATTTGCCAAATACCTAGGGCACTCTATTCTATACACAATTCGGTCTTATAGAGCTTATTATAAGATTTCCACATGTAAAAGCTAATCACATTTTTCCTTAGGTTCACCATATGCATTCGGCTACCTCATTCATACCATCAAATTCCATAATTATATCATTAACAAAGTGAAATGAAACTAGTTGTAAGGCTAACAACTTAAATGTATCATATCATATTCGGGTATGTGCAAAGGGACTACACTCAAAACTTACCTCGGTATGTCCGAATGGTTGTAGACCGGCTACTCTATTACTTTCTCCTTTCCCTTATCCGATTTTGATCCTCTTTGCTCTTGAGCTTTGATTTAAACAAATAAAGTGATTTAATCATTCTTTCCATTTATCAAAAAGTCAAATTTTATTTAGTCTAACACAAGAAGTACACGGCATTTCATCAATGACTAAACAAGCACATATTCAATAGAATCATCCATCATTAGAACATAAACTCGGCACCCTTGATATTTAATTAGTCTTACTATTATAGTTTATAGCCGAATGACTTTTTAAGGAAATCAAAGTACATATGGATCCTATACATATATAGGAATTAACTTAATACACCTAAGATTTAATTACAACATAGTTATAATTATCACTTGTACATAGTTTCTCCAATTTGAACTTATAGGACTCATTGCAAATGACCATAGCCGAATGCTCTTCTAAAGTTATCCAAAGCATTTCAAATTCAATTATCACAAACAATAGTTTCACACCTCCAAACATCCTTATTAACTCACGTTATTCTATTCATTAACCAAAGGATCATTTAACGAACCTATAATGCATGGATAAGTGTTTAGCATTATTTCCTAATTTAAGACATGAAGCCCACAACCATTACTTCAAATTCCTTTCATGACCGTATGTTCAAAACACAACAAAACTTAAATTTTGACATGGACCAACTAGGAATTGCTCTAGCCAAGCTTAATTCACAAGAATACAAGATAAGACACATACATATCATATTATTACAAATCACCGTAACCAAAAGCTCTCATCTACTATTTATTCATTCAACTAAACCATTCCTTGGACAATTTCAACATTCGACCATGGAAATGAGCTAATTTTAACAAATAACTACCTCCTTTAATCAATTAACACAATAGCCGAATGTAATCACTCACATAAGCCTCAAAACAAAGTTTCTACTAGCTCAAAACCCAACTTACAACCATCACCACTGCAAATCATCAAAGCATTCATAAATTCAATTACTTCCTTCATGGCCGAATGCACATAACACCACCAAATTCAAAATTTAGACCATGGGTAGAGTAATCTAGGTAACAACCATCTCAAATGCATAAAGAATTGGCAAAAATCCATTCAAACATACCTTAGATTAAGAACTAAAATGGCCGAATGTTAGGCTTTCTTCTCCTCCCTTTTTCTTTACCAATTTCGGCAATGAAGAACAAAATAGGATAAAAATATAATTTGTTCTTTTTCCCCCATTTTTGTTATTTCATAATTCATTATTATAATAACATAAAACACATATTTTATGCCATGAAATCATCATGGTCGGCCACTAAGTCAACAAAATGGAGAATTGACATGCAACTCCTAACCTTTAAGCCATGCAACAATTCGGTTCCCTTATAATATTCCACACACATTTTCAAAATTTTACACATAAGTCCAAATCAATAAATTTCACTTTCAAACGGCACCAAATTATAAATCAATTATTCACACAACAAATTCACATATATTAGACATGAAATTTAGCATTTAATTAATATTGAGACTCAGTCTAATGGGTACGAAACCATTTCCCGACTAGGGTCGAATTACGGCTGTCACAACTCTCCCCCCTTTTGAAATTTTCGTCCTCGAAAATCTTACCGATGAATAAATTTGGGTATCGTTTTTTCATAGATGTCTCGGGTTCCCAAGTTGCTTCTTCAATCCCGTGCTTGAGCCATAGCACCTTTACCAATGGAACCTTTTTATTTCGTAACTCTTTCACCTCACGAGCTAAGATTCGAATTAACTCCTCTTCATAACTCAAATCGGGTTGAATTTCAATTTCCGACGGTTTAATCACATGCGAGGGATCGGATCTATAACGATAAAGCATTGACACATGAAAAACGTTGTGGATCTTCTCAAGTTCAGGAGGTAAAATTAGCTTATAAGCAACTGGCCCAATCCGTTCTGATATCTCGAATGGTCCGATGAATCTCGGACTCAACTTGCCTTTACGGCCAAATCGAAATATCTTTTTCCATGGCGAGACTTTCAGGAACACCCTATCACCAATCTGATACTCGATATCTTTACGTTTCAAATTCGCGTATGATTTCTGACGATCTGATGCTATTTTCAAATTATCACGAATTGTCTTTACTTTTTGTTCGTCCGCTTTGATTAAATCAACCCCGAGAATTTTATTCTCACTAAGCTCGGTCCAAAACAAATGTGTACGGCATTTTCGACCGTAGAGAGCTTCATAGGGCGCCATTTGAATACTCGATTGAAAACTATTGTTGTACGCAAATTCAACTAAAGGCAAATATTTTTCCCAAGAGCCGCTAAACTCAAGAATGCAACATCTCAACATGTCCTCGAGTATTCGAATAACTCGTTCAGATTGTCCGTCAGTTTGCGGATGAAAAGCAGTGCTAAAATGTAGTTTGGTACCTAAGGCTTCGTGTAATCTCTTCCAAAATCTCGAAGTAAATCTAGGATCTCTATCTGAAACAATAGAAGCAGGCACTCCATGCAACCTCATGATCTGCAAAATGTACAATTCAGCTAGCTTCTCAAGCGTATAATCCGTACGAACAGGGATAAAATGAGCCGATTTAGTCAATCGGTCAACTATAACCCAAATGGAGTCTTTCTTGCTCGGGGTGAGTGGTAAACCAGACACAAAATCCATTGTAACTCGATCCCACTTCCATTCAGGTATTAAGATCGGCTGAAGTAGTCCTAAAGGCACCTGATGCTCCGCTTTCACTTGCTGACAAATCAAACATTTAGAAACATAGTCAGAGATGCCTCACTTCATACTGTGCCACCAGTACTTATATTTCAGGTCATTATACATTTTTGTGCTACGCGGATGAACTATCATTCGACTCTCATGGGCCTCTTTCAAAATCATCGGAACAAGTTCAGAATTCCTCGGAATACATAATCGATTTCTGAACCTCAAACAATTATTGTCATCAACCCGAAAGTCTGAATCTATATTCGAAATACACTTAGTCCGTTTTGCAGTCAAATCGTCATCGTTTTTCTGAGCTTCACATATCTGCTGTAACAACACTGGTTCAGCCTTTAATTCTGCTATCAACAAATTATCCGCAGACACTGATAAGTGGACGTTCATAGCTCGCAACGCAAATAGGGATTTCCTACTGAGGGCATCCGCAACTACATTAGCCTTACCCGGATGATAATCAATGACTAGCTTGTAGTCTTTTAGTAATTCCAACCATCGTCTTTGTCTTAAATTTAGATCTTTTTGAGTCATTAGGTACTTCAAACTTTTATGATCGGAAAAGACATGGCATTTTTCTCCGAACAGGTAGTGACGCCAAAATTTTAAGGCAAAAATAATAGCAGCAAGCTCAAGATCATGAGTTGGATAGTTCTTCTCATGAGGTTTCAGTTGCCTCGAGGCATACACAACTACTCAGCCTTCTTGCATTAGGACGCAACCTAAGCCGTTCTGAGAGGCATCACTAAAAATAACATACTCTTTACCGGACTCGGGCTGGACCAATACAGGAGCTTCCGTCAAAAGAACTTTCAGCTGGTCGAAACTTTTCTGACACATTTCTGACCACTCGAACTTGACATCTTTTTGTAGCAGTCTTGTCAACGGTTTTGAGATCCTCGAGAACCCTTTCACAAATCGTCGATAGTACCCGGCAAGTCCCAAAAAGCTTCGAACTTCAGTGACATTTCTCGGAGGCTTCCAGCCAAGAATAGCTGAAATTTTACTCAGATCCACCTGAATGCCTGATGCGGATATTACGTGACCCAAAAAGCTAACTTCTCTTAACCAGAACTCACATTTACTAAACTTAGCATACAGTTGCTTGTCTCGCAAAAGCTGTAATACTAGTCTCAAATGCTTGGCATGCTCGGTTTCATCCCGTGAATAGATCAAAATATCGTCAATAAACACAACCACGAACCGATCCAAATACTGTCTGAAAATTCGATTCATCAGATCCATAAATACCGCAGGGGCATTAGTAAGCCCAAATGGCATCACTAAGAGTTCATAGTGACCGTATCTCATTCTGAATGTAGTTTTCGGCACATCTGAATCTCGAACTCGCAGCTGATAGTAACCCGATCTCAAATCTATCTTTGAAAACACTGAGGCTCCTCTCAGTTGGTCGAACAAGTCATCAATGCGCGGTAACGGGTACTTGTTCTTTATCGTCACTTTATTTAATTGACGATAGTCAATGCACATTCTCAACGTTCCATCTTTCTTTTTCACGAATAAGACTGGCGCACCCCAAGGTGCAAAGCTTGGCCGAGCGAAACCTCTATCCGTCAACTCTTGCAGCTGAATTTTCAGTTCTTTCAATTCAGTTGGTGCCATACGATATGGTGCTATCGAAATCGGGGTCGTTCCGGGTAGGAGTTCAATGCCAAACTCTAATTCCCGGTCAGGTGGTAATCCCGGCAACTCCTCAGGAAATACTTCCGGATACTCACAGACTATCGGCACAGACTTAAGCTTCTTTTCTGACTCTTTACTATCAATCACGAATGCGAGATATGACTCACATCCTCTCTTTAAATATTTCTGAGCTTGTGTCGAAGATATCACAGATGGCAACCCGCTCAAATCAGTGGACTCAATCCGAATTATTCTATTGTTCGAGCATCGTAAATCAATAACCTTCTGCTTGTAGTTTACTACTGCGTCATGCACGTCAACCAATCTATCCTGAGGATAATGTCAAATTCATCAAATGGTAATAGTATCAAGTCAGCCAAAAAGTAAGAGTCTCGAAACATTAAGGGACATCTCTTACACACTTTATCAACCAACACACACCGACCCAGAGGGTTTGACACTTGAATCACGAACTCAGTAGACTCAACAGGTAGAGTCTTACTGGATGCTAAAGTTTCACACACGTAAGAATGGGTTGAACCAGGGTCAATCAGAGCTATAACATCAGTGTCAAGGAGAGTGAAAATACCAGTAATAACGTCAGGGGAAGAAGCCTCCTCACGGGCACGGATGGCATAGGCTCGAGCAGGTGCACGAGCCTCAGATCTGGCCGCAGTGTCCCGAGTCCCTCTCTGGCTGCCACTAATATTACCTCCCCGTCTCGGTGGTCGTCCATGCACTGCCGTGCTACCCGGCCTTTCACTAGGATTAGTATTGCGCTCAACCTACCTCGGACAATCTTTTATGAAGTGATCAGTAACCCCGCATTTAAAACAGGAGCGGTCATGCAATCTGCAACTCCCCGGATGCCATTTCCCACAATGCTTGCAAACTGTTCTATCTCCGCGGTCATTGCCTACACTAGCAACTAAGGTGGCTCGCGTACTTACTGGAGGTCGATCCTGATCTCGTCGGGAATAACTTGAATTAATCTTAGATTTACTCATCTCATCTCAGAATTTCTTTGAGGATTGCTGAAAAGATTTTCCCGATGATCTTTTACAGAATTCTCTGACTCCATCCTCAGCCTTTTTCTTTTCGATACTAAGCTCTTCGGCTTTACAAGCCCGCTCAACAAGTACTACGAACTCTTTGATTTCTAGAATGCCGACCAACAGCTTGATATCTTCATTTAAGCCATCCTCAAAGCGTTTACACATAATAGCCTCGGATGATACACACTCACGAGCATACCGACTGAGCCGTACAAACTCTTTCTCATACTCGATTACGGACATTCGGCCCTGTTTCAATTCAAGAAACTCCTTCTGTTTTTTATCAATAAATCTCTGACTAATATACTTTTTCCGAAACTCGGTTTGGAAGAATTCCCAGGTGACCCGTTCTTTCGGCACAACAGAGACAAGTGTATTCCACCAATAGTAAGCGGAATCACGTAATAAAGATATAGCACACTTCAATCATTCATCAGGCGAACACGATAATTCATCAAAAACTCGAATTGTATTATCGAGCCAAAATTCAGCCCGCTCAGCATCGTCACTGACTGTAGCCCAAAATTCTTCGGCCCCGTATTTTCTAATTTTATCAACCGGAGGCCTACTCGATCTCAAAGGATCGGTCACAGGAGGAGCCACATGTGTCGGAAGAGGAGTATTCAGGGGTGGAGGTTGCGGAGCAGCCGGATTTGTTCGAATAAACTGAGTGAACCAATCACTCATCATCGTATAGAAAGCTTGTCTAGTGTCATCATTTTGATGACTGGCATAGGGTTGAGAGTCATTGGGCGCAGTCCCTTGCGCGGAGCTGGCGCTACACTCTCCACGTCATCCGCTACAGTTCGTCCCAGATCGGGATTCATTTCTATACAAAAATCACAATTTCGAAAGTCAGAAGTCACCACACTATCGTATTTATTCACAATGGCATGTATAGCTATATTCTTACACGCTACGTCAGTCCAAGAACCGACTAAACCGTAGCTCTAATACCAATAAAATGTAACACCCCAAAACCCTTACCCGTCGAAGGAGGGTTAAGAGGGGTTACAGAACAAACACGCGTTAGTCCAAAAATGAATTTACTAAGATTTCAAGCATTCCTAACCCGAATACATTGCCCACATATATATATATTCATACATTGAACTAGAATTTAACTTTAACTAATACACATTAAACATACAGAAGGTATCACATACAAGTTAGCCGAAACCTTATCTTAGTATCTAGTCGAATATGTAAGTTTGTTTATAGGTAATTAACTTTCAAACACTTACACTTAAACATTTCTAAGGTTAATAATAAATATCACCTTGATTCATGCTATTAACACTTACCTCAATTATACCTCTAGATAGATATAATACACATCACATTTATAACCATATGCATAATTCTTTTATACTCATCCATATTCAACCATAACATGCTCCATTCATTAACATTTATAAGGCAATTTGATAAGCCATTTTCGCAAGGCTATTCGGATACACGCATCAAAATGGGTTGAAAAGTCAAAATAGAGAATTTGAGTCTATACATGCCATTGTTTGCGAAGTTAAGTTTAAACCTTCGAAGATACCAAAGAGAAAAATCTATTGACGATAGTGAGAGTGACTTGGACTTGAATCCCTCGAACCGCAGCTTCAATTAAGGTCCATAAACAAAAGAAACATAAAAGTAAACAGAGTAAGCTTCAACGAGCTTAGTAAGTTTTGAGTAAACTAAGCAATTTATGCTTCAAAACACATAATATGTCACATAATAAGGCTCAATCTTAAAATCCTTCTACTTGGCTGAATACACAATTATTTACATGAGTAAATAAAAGTAAAAATATCAACAATTAACTTCAATTGATTTCTTACCATTTAATGACTCCAAATTTCCATTACCCTAAAGACATCGTTCATAGCCGAATGTATGTATACCGTAGCAATATAGGGGGAACATACCATCAAGTTTCGTATTTGGACCATACCAAAGCAAAGTAAATCATTTAAGGAGTATCGAACTTAAATATCTCATAACATACTCGGTTACATATTAACTTAATCTATTATATTAATACAAATGTACATACCTGGCATTCTTAGTACTACACTCATACTTTACCACTGTTAAATTGAAATTCCCCATAATCTTACACATACTAAAAATCATCGGCACGAAGCCTGCTAGGCGCAAAGGCCTGAAGGTATCACTGGCACAAAGCCTGCTAGGCACAAAGGCCCGAAAGTATCACCGGCACAAAGCCTGCTAGGTACGAAGGCCTGAAAGTATCACCGGCACAAAGCCTGCTAGGCACGAAGGCCTGAAAGTATCACCGGCATAAGCCTACTAGGCACGAAGGCCTGAAAGTATCACCGGCATAAGCCTGCTAGGCACCAAGGCCTAAAATTTATCGTATTTGGATTCCCGGGTAATATTTGTTTATATTTGCATGTGTCATATTAGACACATCATCCTTACAATTCATTAAATACATTCCACATAGATAAAACATCCACATATAGCATCTCTCCATAATCAATTTGCCAAATACCTAGGGCACTCTATTCTATACACAATTCGGTCTTATAGAGCTTATTATAAGATTTCCACATGCAAAAGCTAATCACATTTTTCCTTAGTTCACCATATGCATTCGGCTACCTCATTCATACCATCAAATTCCATAATTATATCATTAACAAAGTGAAATGAAACTAGTTGTAAGGCTAACAACTTAAATGTATCATATCATATTCGGGTATGTGCAAAGGGACTACACTCAAAACTTACCTCGGTATGTCCGAATGGTTGTAGACCGGCTACTCTATTACTTTCTCCTTTCCCTTATCCGATTTTGATCCTCTTTGCTCTTGAGCTTTGATTTAAACAAATAAAGTGATTTAATCATTCTTTCCATTTATAAAAAAGTCAAATTTTATTTAGTCTAACACAAGAAGTACACGGCATTTCATCAATGACTAAACAAGCACATATTCAATAGAATCATCCATCATTAGAACATAAACTCAGCACCCTTGATATTTAACTAGTCTTACTATTATAGTTTATAGCCGAATGACTTTTTAAGGAAATCAAAGTACATATGGATCCTATACATATATAGGAATTAACTTAATACACCTAAGATTTAATTACAACATAGTTATAATTATCACTTGTACATAGTTTCTCCAATTTGCACTTATAGGACTCATAGCAAATGACCATAGTCGAATGCTCTTCTAAAGTTATCCAAAGCATTTCAAATTCAATTATCACAAACAATAGTTTCACACCTCCAAACATCTTCATTAACTCACGTTATTCTATTCATTAACCAAAGGATCATTTAACAAACCTATAATGCATGGATAAGTGTTTAGCATTATTTCCTAATTTAAGACATGAAGCCCACAACCATTACTTCAAGTTCCTTTCATGACCATATGCTCAAAACACAACAAAACTTAAATTTTGACATGAACCAACTAGGAATTGCTCTAGCCAAGCTTAATTCACAAGAATACAAGATAAAACACATACATATCATATTATTACAAATCACCGTAACCAAATGCTCTCATCTACTATTTATTCATTCAACTAAACCATTCCTTGGACAATTTCAACATTTGACCATGGAAATGAGCTAATTTTAACAAATAGCTACCTCCTTTAATTAATTAACACAATAGCTGAATGTAATCACTCACATAAGCCTGAAAACAAAGTTTCTACTAGCTCAAAACCCAACTTACAACCATCACCACCGAAAATCATCAAAGCATTCATATATTTAATTACTTCCTTCATGGCCGAATGCTCATAACACCACCAAATTCAAAATTTAGACCATGGGTAGAGTAATCTAGGTAACAACCATCTCAAATGCATAAAGAATTGGCAAAAATCCATTCAAACATACCTTAGATTAAGAACTAAAATGGCCGAATGTTAGGCTTTCTTCTCCTCCCTTTTTCTTTCCCAATTTCGGCAATGAAGAACAAAATAGGATAAAAATATAATTTGTTCTTTTTCACCCATTTTTGTTATTTCATAATTCATTATCATAATAATATAAAACACATATTTTATGCCATGAAATCATCATGGCTGGCCACTAAGTCAACAAAATGGAGAATTGACATGCAACTCCTAACCTTTAAGCCATGCAACAATTCGGTTCCCTTATAATATTCCACACACATTTTCAAAATTTTACACATAAGTCCAAATCAATAAATTTCACATTCAAACGGCACCAAATTATAAACCAATTATTCACACAACAAATTCACATATATTAGACATGAAATTTAGCATTTAATTAATATTGAGACTCGGTCTAATGGTTACGAAACCATTTCCCGACTAGGGTCGAATTACGGCTGTCACAACACTTGCTTCACAAATCATTCATATTCCATTTTAAATCTATGATCATAACTTATCAAAAGTCCAACATTTGGTTCAACCAAATTAACCATAATCAATTAGGCCATATATGCATTATAAGGAATACCAATAAACATTATAATTCACATACCAAACCAAACATATACACATACTTAACTAGCTAAAACACTTGGCATAACATATTTACAACCCAAAATATTCAAAACTCCATCGCTTATACATGCCATATTTAGCTATATATATATAACCACAAAAGGTACCAGAATAAGTTGGATAGTGCGATGAAGATCCTTAACGATTCCCGAGCCTTTAGTAGCTTCGATGATTTATAAAACAATAATAAACACACAAGTAACCTGTAAAAGCTTAGTAAGTCATAAGCATATAATCCAATAAACCAACTCAATAATAAAACATCCATTTACCCAAAATCAACCATTCACAAACCTTTATCCATGCCTTACCAGATGGCTTATTCACATTCATGAACTTCAACCCATAGATTTAAAAACGTTTCTTTACCTACTTATTCTTAAATACTATGTACATCTCATGTACCTGCTTATCCCGTACAAACTTACTTATTTTTGTAACCGAAGTTCATCCATTGAACCATTCAGATTAAGAGACGAATATATATATGTTTCATCCAATAAGTACTTATACCATGGCCCTAAGCCAAATCAGAGTAACTTATCTCAAAGTGCCTATACCATGGCCCGTAGCCAAATCAAGGTCACTCCCGGAGCACCTATATCATGGCTCGTAGCAAAATCAAGGTCACTACCAACCCTAGTGCCGCTATCATGGCCCGAAGCCAAATCAACTCCTAGTGACATGTCACTACATTCCAAAACTAATCCTACGGTTCAACCGAGCTTTTTCTATATTGACTTCTTTTGTAAAGCATATGTAACATCAATTTCAATATCTCCACCTCCTCTGAGGTTTCATTCAACATAATTCATACCATAT
This sequence comes from Gossypium stocksii, assembly GCA_020496765.1. Lineage (NCBI taxonomy): Eukaryota > Viridiplantae > Streptophyta > Magnoliopsida > Malvales > Malvaceae > Gossypium > Gossypium stocksii. The sequence goes on from CM035623.1 coordinate 43,930,479, forward strand.
TTATGCAATTAGCAACATTTATAACTAAATTACTACTTATTAACTTACCTCAAGTGTGATCCGTTGAAGTAAGTCGATTACTCGTCAACTTTCAATTTCCCGCTATCCAAATCCGGATTGCACTTTTTTTGATCTATACGTATTAAAAATAAGTCATTCAATCACACATTCACTCAATTCATTTCAATGACGCACAATTAGAGCATTTTGTAGAATAACCCCTCACATTTTAACATTTTGACATTGAAGTACCTTTTTCATAAAATCATTAATTACACCAATTTTATTTGAATTAAGCATAGCCGAATTTCTCCCTAGTCCATTCAAGCTGACATATTCATAATTTCACATTTTAATCCCTCAAAAAAACCATTTTCACAATGTAGCCCAATTTAGCCAAATTCATCAAAAATTCAAGAACAAAATATGTTTATCAAACACATATCTATCATGATCCATCAAAAATCATCACAAAACCTACCACTTCATCAATGCCACATCTCATAAACATTATCAATTTCTCAAATTACAACATGGGCTTGATAGTAGACTAAGCAACAATCTAAAAACATAAAAATCATAAAAACCAAAGCAAAACATACCTTAATTTCTTGCTTAGTATGGTCGAATATTCAAGACACCAAAACCTAGCTTTCTTTCTTCCAATTTTGGCAAAACATGAACAATTAGTAGCCATCTTTTGATTTTGTTTCATTAAAACAATAATTACTAAGTGTTTTACCAATTTAGCCTTCATTAAAATATTATGAAATCACACATATTAAGGTCATTTATGACCACTTAACCAATCAATGGTATGATTACTCATCAAGGCCATTTCATTTAAAACCATTCTTAGTTCAACACTAATTCATATAATTAGCCACATTTGTATTTTCTGCAGCTTAATCCTTTTTCATAATTAAACACACATATGACCAAATTTTTCTACGAGATTTTCACACATGCTAATTAATATATTATAAACATGAAAAATAATAAAAATTTATTTTTCTAACTTGGATGTGTGGACCCAAAACCACTATTCCGACTAGGGTCTAAACCGGGCTATTACAACTCTCCCCCTTAGGGATTTTCGTCCCTGAAAATCTTACTGTTATATAGATTCGGATACTGTTGTCTCATGAAATTTTCAGGCTCCCATGTAGCTTCTTCAACCTCGTGTTTGTGCCACAACACCTTTACTAAAGTAATTTTCTTATTTCTCAACTCTTTAATCTCATGGGCTAAAATCCGAATCGGTTCCTCACTATACGAAAAATCAGGCAGAATCTCTACCTCCGTAGGAGAAATCACATGCGAAGGGTCTGATCGGTATCTCCGTAACATCGAAACGTGAAATACATTATGAATCATTTCTAACTCAGATAGCAATAACAGTTTATAAGGAACCTGTCTAACACGTTCTATAAATTTATACGGTACCTCAGTCTCAATTTGCCATTTCGACCAAACTGTAGCTCTTTCTTCCACGGCGACACTTTTAGAAACACTTTATCACCAATCTCAAACTTAATGTCTTTTCGTTTCAAATCTGCATACGATTTCTAACGGTCAGATGCTGCTTTTAGACTTTCCCAAATAACTTTCACTTTCTACTCTGTTTCTTGGATCAAATCGACCGCTTGTATCTTATTCTCACTAAGCTCAGTCCAAAACAATGGTGTTCTACATTTTTTACCATAAAGAGCCTTGTACGATTCCATTTTCAAACTAGATTGGAAACTGTTATTATATACAAATTCAACCAATGGCAGATATCATTCCCACGTACCTTCAAACTCAAGAACGCAACATCTCAACACATCCTCAAGAATTTGAATAATTTACTCGGACTGGCCATCTGTCTGCGAATGAAAAGTAGTACTAAAATGAAGTTTCGTACCTAAAGCATCCTATAGTTTCTTCCAAAACCACGATGTAAACCTCGGATCTCTATCTGACACAATAGAAATAGGTACCCTGTGCAATCTCACAATCTGAGAAATGTACAACTTCCCAAGTTTATCAAGTGAGTAATCTGTGTGAACTGAAATAAAATGAGTCGATTTAGCCAATCTATCCACAACGACCCTTATTGCATCTTTCTTGCTCGGTGTCAACGGTAAACCCGTTACAAAATCCATTGTAACACTATCCCATTTCCATTCTGGAATCAAAATCGGCTGAAGTAACCCAGATGGAACCTGATGTTCAGATTTAACTTGCTAACATATTAGGTATTTCAAAACAAATTTGATATATCTCATTTCATACCTTGCCACCAATAAAGTTGTTTGAAATCGGTATACATTTTCGTGCTACCCGGATGAACAAATAATCAGCTATTATGCGCTTCACTCAAAATCATCTAAATTAACTCTGGATTTCTCGGAATGCATATTTAGTCTCTGAACCTCATACAACCCTCATTATCAACTCGAAACTCTAAATCATTACTAAAATCACATTGAACTCGCTTTGCTATCGATTCATTATTAGTTCTTTGAGCCTCGCAAATTTGCCAAATGAATAACGGCCTCGCTTTCAACTTAGCTACAATAGTGCCATTATCAGATATAGTCATTTGTGTGTTCATTGTACGAAGAGAAAACGATGATTTATTGCTTAAAGCATCGACAACCATATTAGCCTTTCCCAGATGGTAATCAATCACAAGTTCGTAATATTTTAATAACTCCAACCATCGTCTCTGTCTCAAATTCAAGTATTTCTAAGTCATCAAATAATTTAAACTCTTATGATCGGAATAAATGTGACATTTCTCATCAAATAAGTAGTGACGCCAAATCTTTAATGCAAACACGATAGCTGCCAACTCCAGATTATGAGTCGGATAGTTCTTTTCATGCGGCTTTACTGTCTCGAAGCATTAGCTATGACTTTGCCTTCCTGTATCAATACACACCCCAGTCCATTTCTGGCTGGACTAACAGCCCTGGTTAATAAAGATTTCAACCGATCGAAACTTCTTTGACACTTTTCTAACCACTCGAACTTTACATCTTTTTGAAGTAGCTTTGTCAATAGAGTTGCAATCATAGAGAAGCCTTTTACAAACTGTTTGTAGTAACTCGCAAGTCTTAGAAAACTTCAGACTTCAAAAACATTCCTCGGAGGTTTCCAATCAAGTATAGCTGAAATTTTCCTCGGATCAACCCGAATACCTGATACTGATACAACATGTCCCAGAAAACTGACTTCTCGTAGCCAGAAAACTTTGCATACAACTGTTTATCTCGCAAAGTCTGTAGCACTATTCTTAGATGTTCAGCATGCTTTGCCTCATCACGCGAATATATCAATATATCATCGAAAATACAACCACAAATTGGTCCAAATATTGTCCGAAGATCTGGTTCATCAAATCCATGAAAATAGTAAGTGCATTTGTTTGTTCGAAAGGCATAACAAGAAACTCATAATGTTCATACCTCATCCTGAAAGCAGTCTTTGGTACATCAGAGTCTTTAACTCATAACTGGTAATATCCCGATCTCAAGTCTATCTTTGAAAACATAGTAGCCCCTTTCAACTGATCAAACAAATCATCGATTCTGGGCAGAGGATATTTATTCTTTATAGTGACTTTATTCAACTGATGGTAGTCTATACACATTCTCGTCATACTGTCTTTCTTTTTCACAAATAGAACCGGAGCATCCCAAGGTGAGAAACTCGTTCTCGCAAATCCTCTATCTCTCAACTCTTGCAACTGAGACTTTAACTCTTTTAATTCTGTTGGTGCCATTCTATAAGGTGCTATCGAAATCGGAGCAGTCACTACCATCAATTCAATGCCAAATTCTACTTCTCGAACAGGAGGTAATCCAGGAAGTTCTTTAGGAAATACATCAGGGAACTCACAAACAACAGGCACTGATTTGATTTTCTTATCAGTCACTTTCGAATCTATCACATAAGCTAAATAAGCTTCAAAGCCCTTATTCACATATTTCTGAGTTTCATTGCAGATATTACCGCAAGCAACCCATTCAAATCACTAGATTCAGCCTAAACGATTTCATCATTCTTGCATCTCAAATTAATAACTTTCTGTTTACAATTCACAACAGCATCATGCAAGGTCAGCCAATCTATACCCAAGATTATATCGAACTCATCAAACGGCAATAACATTAAATTAGCTGGAAAACAGATGTCTCAAAACATTAACGGGCAATTCTTGCGTACTTTATCAATCATGACACTTTTGCCTAAGGGGTTCGATACTCTAATTATAAATTCAGTAGACTCTACAGGCGAAGTCTTACTGTTCACTAAATTCATACATATATAAGAATGCGTTGATAAAGGATTTATCAATGTAATTACAGAAGTATCGAAAAGAGTGAATGCACCTATAATAACATCAGGAGATAAAGCTTACTCTTGAGCTCGGATAGCGTATGCTCTGGAAGGTGCTCTGGCCTTTGACCTCATTGCCGTATCTTTTGTAGCCCCATGACTACCACTCACATTCTCGGCACCTCTAGGTGGTCTCCCCCTAGTCACAACTATATTTTGTTTCACATTTTGTACTGTTTCTTATTCAACCATCTCAAGGCAGTCCCGCTTAAAATGATCTAACGATCCGCACTTATAGCAGGCTTTACTACTTTTGTTCCAGCATTCACCAAAATGTTGTCTCCCGCATTGCTGACAATCGGGTTTACCATTCCAAACACTACTTACACTCGACACTGAAGTAGCTCGAGCTTTAGAACTAGAATCTTGCTTTGAACGATCTCTATTCGAAAATCCCATTGAAGCATTTGATCGAGCATATGAATCTCTAAATTTCTTTGAAAATGACTGGTGTTCTTTACTCATCGATCTCTTTTAAGACTCATTCACCTCACAATCACTTTCTTCTTCTCTTTACTGAGACCCTCGGCTTTACAAGCCCTCTCAACTAACACAATGAATTCTTTGAACTCAAGAATTCCAACCAAAAGTTTTTTTATCCTCGTTCAACCTATCAACAAACTATTTACACATAATCTCCTCGGTAGCAACATATTCCCATGCATACTTGCTCAATCACACAAATTCTCATTCATATTCTGTCACTGACATTCAACCCTGTTTAAGTTCCAAAAATTCTTTATGCTTTAGGTCAAGGAATCGCTGAGTGATATACTTTTTCTGAAATTCTGTTTGAAAGAATTCCTAGGTAACTCATTCCCTCAGAACCACGAATTTCAAGGTTTTCCACCAATGGTGCGCATTATCCCGAAGCAAGGATACCACACATTTTATACATTCTTCCGATGTGCAAGATAGTTCATCAAACATCCTCATCATATTTTTTAACCAAATTTATGAATTTTATCAACTAGTGGCTTACTTGATCTCACCGGATCAATAACTTGTGGGATCACAGGAATCTATTGAGTAATAGGTGGGGGTGGAGGTTGTTGGCTAGCCAGATTTGTACGAATGAATTCCGTGAATCATTCATTCATCATCTAGAAGAAGGCTTGCTTAGCCTCTCCCTCGTCCCTCGTGGCTACTCATAGCACCTTTAGATTCAGGTGGCACTGCCCCTTGAGGAGGAGCTGATGTGTTACTCTCTACATCGGTCAGCTATTGCTCTTTCAGGATCCATTTTCTATACGAAAACACATTTCAATTGTCAGGACTCATCACACTATCTCAATTTATAAATATGGCATGTATAACTAGACTCAAACACGCTACGTTAGTCCTAGAATCAACTAACTTGTAGCTTTGATACCAATCAAATGTAACACCCCTAACCCGCAATTCGTCGCAGGACTAGGGTTACAAGGCATTACCAATCAAACCGAAACAATCTCTAACCTTAACACAAGTATAATTCATACATCAGCAATTTCACCATCAAACACAAATATAAGTCCCTTGAGTAGGCTTAAGAAGCCCCAAACATGCTTTAAAAGAGAACCGAGACTAAACTAAACACTTAGAAAATTTTTTGCAACTTAAACATTTTTCATCACTGCAGTGCCCACACACCCATGTGACCAGGCCGTGTGCCTCACACGAACACCAGACACGCCCATGTGTCTAAGCCGTGACAAAATGGGCATACATACTGACTTGTACACACGGCCACATGACACGCCCATGTGTCACGACCGTGTGAAATTAAGGGAGTTACTGACTTGCACACACGGCCACAAGGCAACCCGTATGTCTAGTCCGTGTGACATCCTGACCAATTTAACTAAGGTACAGGGATCACACGGTCGAGTCACACGCCTGTGTGCTCAAGCTGTGTGGCACGAAATAGGCTTCGTTTAAGCTATATTTCACACCTCAATTTGACAAGTACCTACAATTCAAAATAGGCAACATTTACCAACCAATTTCAACCAATTTCCTACTCCAAAATATACATCAATGTAACTAATTCAACAAAAACTATTTCATACACAAAATATTCCTCAAATCATACCAATTTATAATACATAAACATGAAAAAACACTTGTTTCACAAATCATTCATATTCCATTTTTAATCTATGATCATAACTTATCAAAAGTCCAACATTTGGTTCAACCAAATTAACCATAATCAATTAGGCCATATATGCATTATAAGGAATACCAATAAACATTATAATTCACATACCAAACCAAACATATACACATACTTAACTAGCTAAAACACTTAGCATAACATATTTCCAACCCAAAATATTCAAAACTCCATAGCTTATACATGCCATACTTAGCTATATATATATAAGCACAAAAGGTACCAGAATAAGTTAGATAGTGCGATAAAGATCCTTGACGATTCCCGAGCCTTCAGCAGCTTCGATGATCTATAAAATAATAATAAACAAACAAGTAACCTTTAAAACCATAGTAAGTCATAAGCATATAATTCAATAAACCAACTCAATAATAAAACATCCATTTACCCAAAATCAAACCATTCACAAACCTTTATCCATGCCTTACCACATGGCTTATTCACATTCATGAACTTCAACCCATAGATTTAAAAAGGTTTCTTCGCCTACTCATTTTTAAATACTATGTACATCTTACGTACCTGCTTATCCCGTACAAACTTACTTATTTTCGTAACCGAAGCTCATTCGTTGAACCATTCGGATTAAGAGGCTAATATATATATTTCTTCCAATAAGTACTCATATCATGGCCCAAAGCCAAATCAGAGGAACTTATCTCGAAGTGCTTATACCATGGCCCGTAGCCAAATCAACTCCTAGCGACATGTCACTACATTCTGAAACTAACCCTACGGTTCAACTGAGCTTTTTGTATATCGACTTCTTTAGTAAAACATCCGTAACATCAATTTCAATATCTCCACCTCCTCCGATGTGTCATTCAACATAATTCATATCATATTTATACAATTAACAACATCTATAACTAAATTACTACTTATCAACTTACCTTGAGTGTGACTCTTTGAAATAAGTCAATTACTCATCGACTTTCGATTTCTAGCGATCTAAATCTGGATTGCGCTATTCTTGATCTATACGTATTAAAAATAAGTCATTCAATCACACATTCACTCAATTCATTTCAAGGACACACAATTAGAGTATTTTGTAAAACAACCCCTCACATTATCACATTTTGACATTTAAGTCCCTTCTTCATAAAATCATTAATTACACCAATTTTATTTTAATCAAGCATAGCCAAATTTCTCCCTAGTCCATTCAAGCCCGCATATTTCATAATTTCACATTTTAATCCCTCAAAAATACCATTTTCACAATTTAACCCAATTTAGCCAAATTCATCTAAAATTCAAGAACAAAATATGTTTATTAAACACATATCTATCATAATCCATCAAAAATCATCACAAAACCTACCATTTCATCAATGCCACATCTCATGAACATTATCAATTTATCAAATTACAGCATGGGCTTGATAGTAGACTAAGCAACAATCTCAAAAACATAAAAATCATCAAAAACCAAATCAAAACATACCTTAATTTCTTGCTTAATATGGCTGAATATTCAAGACACTAAAACCTAGCTTTCTTTCTTCCAATTGTAGCAAAACATGAACAATTAATTGGCATCTTTTCATTTTGTTTCATTAAAACAATAATTAAAAATTCTTTTACCAATTTAGCCTTCATTAAAACATTATGAAATCACATATATTAAGGTCATTTATGACCACTTAACCAATCAATGGTATAATTACTCATCAAGGCCATTTCATTTAAAACCACTCTTAATTCGGCACTAATTCATATAATTAGCCACATTTGTATTTTCTGCAACTTAATCCTTTTCCATAATTAAACACATATATGACCAAATTTTTGTACGAAATTTTCGCACATGCTAATTCGCATTTTATAAACACGAAAAATAAAAAAAAATTTCTGACTCGGATGTGTGGTCCTAAAACCACTATTTCGACTAGGGTCTAAACCAGGCTGTTACAAAAAGACTTTATCACCAACTTGACATTCAATCTCTTTTCTTTTCAAATCTACATACGATTTTTGTCGATCTGAAGTAGCTTTTAAACAATCACGGATTACTTTCACTTTTTGTTCAGTTTCTCTATCTAGATCAACTCCATGAATCTGTCTCTTACTAAGCTCGGTCCAATACAGCGGAGTTCGACATTTGTGGCTATACAATGCCTCATATGGTGCCATTTTTATACTCGATTAAAAACTATTATTTTAGGCAAAGTCTACCAACGATAAATACTTTTCCAAACTATCTTGGAATTCCAATACACAACATCGGAGCATATATTCGAGGATCTGAATTACCCTTTCAGATTGACCATCGATTTGCAGATAAAATGTGGTACTAAAATTCAGTTTCGTGCCCAAGGCTTCTTGTAACTTTTTCCAAAACCTCGAAGTAAACCTCGGATCTCTATCCAAAATAATAGAAATAAGCACTCCGTGCAATCTCACAATTTTAGCAACATACAACTTATCTAGCTTATCAAGTCAGTAATCAGTGCGTATCGGAATAAAGTGAGTTGATTTTGTAAATCGATCAACAAAAACCCATACGGCATCCTTCTTCTTCGGAGTTAGAGGCAGACCAATCACGAACTCCATCATAATCCTATCCCATTTCCATTCGGGAACCATCACTAGCTAACATAAACTCAAAGGCACTTGATGCTCGGCTTTACTTGTTGACAAATTAAAAACTTCGACACAAACTCAGAAATGTCTCGTTTCATGCCTGGCCGCCGATACAATTTCTTTAGATCATTATACATTTTCACACTACCCAAATGCATTGACAAACAACCATTGTGTGTCTCGCGTAAAATGTTTTGAATCAACTCAACATTTTTCAGAACACAAACTCTGTCACGAAACATCAAACAATCATCTGAACGAATCCAAAAATCTGAATCACTATCTAATTTACACTGAGCTCTTTTTGCTTGCAATTCACTATCCTTCTTTTGAGCTTTCCAAATTTGTTGAAGAAATAACGGTCTATCTCTCAACTTGACCAAAATCAAACCATCATAAGACAAAGCCAACCTCGTATTCATAGTCTTAAAATAAACAAGGACTTTCTGCTCAAAACATCAGTGACTACATTTACCTTCCCCGGATGATAATCGATCACTAACTCATAGTCTTTTAACAATTCAGGCCATCTTTGTTGTCACAAGTTCAGATCCTTTTGATTCATCAAATACTTAAAACTCTTATGACCGATTAAAATACAACATTTCTCATCGTACAAATGATGTCGCCAAATCTTTAAAGCAAAAACAATGGCAGCCAATTCCAAATCGTGTGTCGGGTAGTTCTTTCTGTGTGGTTTCAACTATCTCAACGCATAAACTATCACCTTGCCCTCAAGCATCAACACACATCCAAGACCATTCAAAGATGTGTCACTAGAAATTACAAACTCCTTCCCGAACTCAGATTGTACTAACACCAGTGCCTTAGTCAACAATGCCTTCAATTTCTCAAAACTTTGCTGACACTTTTCGGTCCATTCAAACTTAGCATCATTTCGCAACAACTTGGTCATAGCTGTAGCAATCATCGAAAATCCCTTCACAAAGCGTCTATAGTACCTGACTATGCCCAAAAAGCTTCTAACCTTAGATACGTTCCTCGACAGTTTCCAATCAACGATTGCTGAAATCTTACTCGAATCAACCCATATACCATCACCAGAAATAATATGTCCCAAAAATCTGACTTTTCAAAGCCAAAATCACTTTTACTGAACTTGGCAAACAATTTCTTTTCTTTCAAAATTTGTAATACAGTTTTCAAGTGTTTGGCATGCTTGGACTCATCTCGAGAATAAATTAGAATATCATCTATGAAGATAACCACAAATTTATCCAAGTATGGTCAAAAAAATTAATTCATTAGATCCATAAATACAGTCAGAGAATTAGTTAAATCGAAAGGCATCAAAAGAAATTCATAATGCCCATACCGTGTCCTTAAAGCGATTTTTGACACATCGGGCTCTTTAACCCTCAATTGGTAGTAATTGGATCTTAAATCAATCTTTGAAAACACAGTCGCCCCTTTCAATTGATTAACCAGATCATTAATTCTAGGTAAAGGATACCTGTTCTTTATTGTTACCTTGTTAAGCTGTCAATAATCGATACAAAGTCTCATAGATTCGTCCTTCTTCTTTACGAACAAAACGGGAGTGCCCTAGGGGGAAAACTTGGTCTTGCAAATCCCTTATCTATCAACTTGTAACACCCTACGCCCCTGTCCGTCGCCGGATTAAGGTCTAAGGTATTACAAAATCAAAATACAACTACCGAGGTTCATAGATACAAAGCTAGACGTGAATTCACTGAGTTCAATAGTTGAATTTAACCCTTAGGTCAGTTCGGTTAGAACATCGTATCTCATTAAAATTGTTCTATAAGCATACTAACAAATCTTTACCTTGTGACTACTAACAAATTAGCTAAATCAAACAAATTCAATAACCAAACATCATATTAGAAAAGTCATTGCATATTAGGTACTAACTAAATTTCATGCCACAACATCAAATAGTATGAGAATCACTCAAACCCATATAAGCAAACTCGAAGACTAAACAAGCCATTTTCGCATGGCTAGAAATATTTACAACTCAAAATGAAGTTTGATTCTACCGAACGAAAATAGCCTATACATGCCATTGACCCAAAAAAAAATAACCATCAAATGTACCAAAATAACAGCGGTAGTGTAGGTGATTAAGGCTTCAATCCTCGAGTCCGTAGCTTCCAAAATGAGATCTATAAAACAGAGGAAACAAGGGAAAACGGAGTAAGCATTACAATGCTTAGTAAGTTTTGAGCAATGTCACAGATAAAGCATTAAATTCTAACATAGTTGATCATATCTTTGTTTCCCTCTCCTTTTTGGGTAAGTCACCCTTTTTCCAAACATAGACATTCACATCACATACGAAAATGGATAGCTTCCACTCATAGTAAGTTCACATAACATATACATGTCACAAAAAGTCATATAACATTTCACATAGGCCAACTATACTTTAATCATATTAATAATCTCATTTCATGTACACATATGAAATCACATAATGACCTTAGTATTCGGTCCAAAATCCAGCTTGCTTATAAGCCAAGGGTACATACCTGTATAGCTTAACACTTTCAGCGCAATTCATTAGCGATCGTTACCTTGAAGACCATTAGTCTTAGGCTTTATTCTCATCATCATCGAGATCTTTAGCTCGGCTAAACTCTATACATATCCATCGGGTCTCTACCCCGGACATAATCTCCGCATATAGCCTTCGGGTCTTAACCCGGACGTCATCTCTGCATATAGCCTTCGGGTCTTAACCCGGACATAGTCTCCACATATAGTCAGCGGAACTTAAATCCCGGATTCGCATCACAAATTCTCATACATATATATATATATTCGCATGTAGCCGAGTTTCACATAGCCAGATTTATTTGCAATTCAATCAATTCATGTGCATACAAACAGATAACATGCTTCTCGACTTTAAATCATAAATGTACATATAATTCAAAACTTATACACGTATACTCTTCTTTTCTAGACTTTCGGCCCAAAGATCAAACATACATGAGCAATGCATTTCAAATCTCATTTCGGTCCTTTTTTTTTTTTCTCTATGAGCCATTCGGCTATTTAGCAAACATAAATAAGGTGTCTTTCTCAATGGGACATCATTCAAATATCAGCATGTATGTCATGGCATTTTAACTTAAATACCAAATTCGATTACTCAAAACTTACCTTGAACTTTCACGAGGAATTACGGGTTGGCTATTCGACCACTTTAGCCTTCCCTTTATCCAAACTCGTCCCTCTATGCTCTTGAGCTAAATAAAACATTTAATTCTATTAATCCTTATTCAAGCACCTCAATGAATCATTTACACTCATAGTCAAATCATACATGCATATTCTTCTCATTGCAACACACATGGACATTGGAGCATTTCACAGACATATCATAAGTCACAACAAGCTGATTTTCTGAGCAGCATTCAATAGTTTACTCATAACTGGAGCTACGAAACTCCAAATGTAGTGCTGTCAATTTTTCATGAAAATAGACTCATTTATCTTTAATCCATAAAATTTTCATAATTTTTGGTTTGGTCAATCAATATCAGAATTTTCTTAAAGTTTCCCTATTTCACTGCTTGATTGGACTGACCACTCTATACCACGAACCGAATTTCTCCTTGTACAGAATTCCAAATATGTCCTCACCTATTTTATTTGAAACTAGACTCATTAAGGAGTCTAAGCATATAAATTTTGTCTCATAACAATTTTTATACAATTTATAGTGATTTTCCAAAAACAGAGCAGGGGACTTCGAAGTTAATCTAACACTGTCTCACTCTACTCTAAAAATCTTTTTATCGGAAATTCCTTTGCTTGCAAGTTTCTTTTATAAGAAACTAGACTCATTAAGCTTCCATCTCAGCCTCTAATTCAACTCGTACAATTTATGGTGATTTTTCCAAAACACGTTACTGCTACTGTACCAAGCAGATTTTTATACAAAATCCATTCTTTAATGTTCTTATGCACATACTTAAAACATAGCATTTCCTAAGGCACCATTTAGAGTAGTCATTGCTCTTAACACCATACACATATTTCATATTCATTACATCCACAATCAAATCAATATCACCAAGTTAACCGAATGCATGCATATACACATAAGCCATTTAGCAACTTCATTCATCTTTGTTCATTTAACAATTTTACAATTAAATGCTTGAGTCCAAAATTGGAAATCATTGGCACAAGGATACACTAGCCGAATGTTACTCAACATGAATCACAATCTCAACCGTCCCAATCAATCAAGATAACACATACTAAGTTCATGTATAATTTTTTTTTTTTCCTTAGCCGATTACTTAGTGAACTTATGAGCAATGTTCAATTAGCTCATGTTGCAAAATATGTATCATAATTTCCATAATCAATTTATCAAATTCAAGATCAAAATACAATCAAAAGCAAAACAACTCAATCATTCAAAGAACCGAAGGTCCCTTAGGCTTTAATCCTCTCTAAAATTCTAATCTTACTAATTTGAACTCACAAATCCAACCCTTATGAATTTTAACATCATAGAGTCTAGTAACAAGCTTTAATAAGCTCTTAAATCTCAAAACAAGACTTCCTAACCAAAGCTTGATATGGCCGAATGCCTTCATCCTATAAGGCTCAAGAAATTTTCACATTAACAAAGGAGAGGACCCTGAAACAAGCTCAAACAACACCTATCTTCCATTATTTAACACAAGCATTAAGGAAAGCATAATTTACCCCACACTTGGTCATGGCCGAATATTCCATCTTGTTTATCACACAAAGGTTTCATGTTTTACAAAGCTCAATTTCTTCAACAAAAATTTTCAAAACATCACCAAGGAAAACATGCATCATGACCGAATGCTTCTAGCATTTAGGGCTCGAGAAATTCAAACATGGACAAGAAGAGAGCTTCAAAACCAACTAGATTTCATGAAATGCAAAGAAAATCATCTAGAATTGTACCTTAATCAAGATTTCCCCCAACCAAATTGCTTGAACCCTATTTCTCTTCTCCCTTAGTCAAATTCGGCAATGAAGGGAAAAAGATGAACAAAAATATTGTTTTTACCATCTTTTTCTTATTTTATTAACTATATTATTTCTATTTTATGACAACTTATTTTATTTAATATAAACAAATTTATTTTCATCATTATTATTATTAATTAGCAACAAACAAAGCACAAAATGACAAACTAGGTCATCATTATCATCCACTATCATAAAAGTGGGTAATTTGACATGCAAGTCCCTTATTTTGCATGCATGCATTTATTAGTCATCACACATCTAGCTAGTTTACTTTCAAAGTTCACAACTAAGCCCTTTTAAGTGAAATTCAAATTTATAACTCTAAATTGACACACCAAACATGTCACACATGAATTAACACATATTATAGGCATCTAAATGAACATTAAATATATTTTATGCCTCGGTTTTGTGGTCCCGAAACCACATTCCGACTAGGGTCGTTTTAAGGCTGTCACAACTCTCCCTCACTTAAGAAATTTTCGTCCCCGAAAATTCTTACCGGAAAATAAGTTTGGGTAACGTTCTCTTATCGACTCCTCAAGCTCCCAAGTAGCTTCTTCGACCCCATGTTTGACCCATAGCACTCTCACTAACGAAATCCTCTTATTCCGCAACTCTTTAACCTCGTGTGCCAAAATACGAATTGGTTCCTCCTCGTAACTCATATCAGATCGAATCTCAATGTCAGACGGATTAATCACATGCGATGGGTCGGATCTATATCGTCAGAGCATCGAAACATGAAAAACATTGTGAATCTTTTCAAGTTCGGGAGGCAAAATCAATCGATATGCTACCGGTCCAATCCGTTCAGATATTTCGTATGGTCCGATGAACCTCGGACTCAATTTGCCCTTACGGCCGAATCTGAGCACCTTTTTCCAAGGTGATACTTTAAGGAATACTTTATCTCCGACCTGATACTCGATATTTTTCCGCTTTAAATCTGCGTATGACTTTTGCCGATCTGAGGCTGCTTTAAGATTATCTCGGATCACTTTTACTTTTTGCTCGGCATCTCTAATCAAGTCGACTCCAAAGATCTTACTTTCACCAAGCTCGGTCCAAAACAACGGGGTACGGCATTTTCGACCGTATAAGGCCTCGTAAGGTGCCATTTTAATGCTCGATTGAAAACTGTTGTTGTAAGCGAATTCGATCAAAGGCAAATATCGTTCCCACGTACCACTAAACTCAAGGACACAACATCTCAACATATCCTCGAGTATCTAAATTACTCGTTCCGATTGACCGTCCGTCTGAGGATGGAACGCGGTACTAAAATGTAGCTTAGTACCCAATGAATCTTGTAGTTTCTTCCAAAAACGCGATGTAAATCTCGGGTCTCTATCCGACACGATAGAGATAGGGACCCCGTGCAATCTGACGATCTGAGAAACATACAACTCCGCTAGCTTATCAAGTGAGTAATCCGTACGCACAGGTATAAAGTGAGCGGATTTGGTTAATCGGTCTACGACAACCCAAATCGCATCCCTCTTGCTCGGTGTCAACGGTAGCCCAGATACGAAATCCATCGTGACTTTATCCCATTTCCACTCGGGAATCAAAATCGGTTGCAACAAACCCGATGGCACCTGATGTTTCGATTTTACTTGGTGGCATATCAGACACTTCGACACAAAATTTGAGATGTCTCGTTTCATACCATGCCACCAATACTGACGTTTCAAGTCGTTGTACATTTTTGTGCTTCCCGGATGAATTGACATTCGGCTATTGTGAGCTTCATCTAAAATCACCGAAACCAACTTTGAACTTCTTGGTATACATACTCGGCCTCGAAACCTCAAACAATTATTGTCGTCAACTTGAAACTCAGGATCCGCATTTACATCGCATTGAGCTCGTTTGGCAATAAAATCTTCATCCGCTTTCTGAGCTTCACAAACTTGTCGGAGAAATACCGGTTTGGCTTTTAATTCCGCTATCATCATGCCGTCATTAGATACTGATAAATGCACGTTCATGGCTCGTAAAGCAAACAATGATTTTTGGCTAAGAGCATCAGCAACTACATTCGCCTTTCCAGAATGATAGTCAATGACAAGCTCGTAATCTTTTGGCAATTCAAGCCACCGTCTTTGTCTCAGATTCAAATCTCTCTGCGTCATCAAGTATTTGAGGCTTTTATGGTCGGAAAAGACATGACATTTCTCACCAAAAAGGTAGTGACGCCAAATCTTCAAAGCAAAAACAATTGCAGCTAATTTGAGATCGTGAGTCGGATAGTTTTTCTCATGAGGCTTTAATTGCCTTGAAGCATAAGCAACAACTTTGCCTTCTTGCATCAAAACACACCCCAAGCCATTCAAGGACGCATCACTATATACTACAAACTCTTTATCGGATTCAGGCTGAACTAAGACCGGAGCTTCCGTCAATAGGGCTTTCAATTGGTCGAAACTCTTTTGGCACTTCTCGGACCATTCGAATTTAACATCCTTCTGCAATAGCTTCGTCAATGGGGTTGAGATCATCGAAAAGTCCTTCACAAACCGTCGGTAGTACCTGGCAAGTCCTAAAAAGCTTTGGACTTCCGAGACATTTTTAGGAGGCTTCCAATCGAGGATAGCAGAGATTTTATTCGGATCAACTCGGATACCCGCAGCAGATACAATATGTCCTAGAAAACCAACCTCGCGCAACCAGAACTCACACTTGCTGAATTTCGCGTACAACTGGTTATCACGCAAAACCCGTAGCACAAGTCTTAAATGCTCGGCATGCTCGATCTCATCGCGAGAGTAAACCAAAATGTCATCGATAAATACGACTACAAATCGATCTAGATACTGCTTGAACACTCGATTCATCAGATCCATGAAAACAGCGGGGGCATTAGTCAGCCCAAACGGCATCACTAAAAATTCATAGTACCCGTACCTCGTTCTGAAGGCAGTCTTGGGCACGTCTGAGTCTCGAACTCGCAACTGATAATAACCGGATCGCAAGTCAATCTTTGAAAACACTGAGGCTCCCTTTAACTGATCGAATAAGTCGTCGATACAAGGTAATGGATACTTGTTCTTTATGGTCACCTTGTTCAGCTGCCGATAGTCAATACACATTCTCAAAGTCCCGTCCTTCTTTTTCACGAACAAGACGGGTGCACCCCAGGGAGAAAAGCTCAGTCTTGCGAACCCTCTATCGGTTAACTCTTGCAACTGGGATTTCAACTCTTTCAACTATGTCGGAGCCATACGATATAGAGCAATTGAGATCGGAGTTGTACCCAGAACTAGCTCAATGCCGAACTCAACCTCTCTAATAGGCGGTAATCCCGGTAATTCTTCGGGAAACACGTCTGAATACTCACAAACCACAGGAACAGTCTCAAGCTTTAGTTCGGATATTTTGCTATCTAAAACATAAGCAAGGTAAGCCTCGCAACCCTTTTTCAAAAATTTCTGAGCCAACATAGAAGATATTACTGCCGGCAGCCCATTTAAATCCGTAGACTCAATCCGAATTATCTCATTAGTCGTACATCGTAAATTAATAGTCTTTCGTTTACAGTTCACTACCGCATCGTGCACAGTCAGCCAATCCATTCTGAGTATAACGTCAAATTCATCGAATGGCAAAAGCATCAAATCGACCGGAAAATAGAAATCTCGAATCCTAAGGGGACATTTCTTACACACTCTATCAACTAAGACACAACGACCCAAGGGATTGGACACTCGTATCATAAACTCAGTAGACTCAATAGGGAGAGTCTTACTGGATGCCAAATTTTCACATACATATGAATGAGTTGAACCGGGGTCAATCAAAGCAATTACATCAGTATCAAAGAGAGTAAAAGTACCGGTGATAACATCGGGCGAAGAGGCATCCTCTCGTGCGCGAATAGCATAAGCCCTAGCAGGAGCATGAGCCTCGGATCTTGTTGTAGCATCTTTAAACCTTCTCTGACCGCCGCTAGCATTTCTCGGATTCTTCGGTGGTCTACCCCGTGCTGAAGTAGTACTCGGTTTCCCATTCGGGTTCACCTTTTGCTCGGACCATCTGGGGCAATCTCTTATAAAGTGATCAGCCGACCCGCACTTAAAACAGGAGCGATCATAAAATCTGCAGCTCCCCGAATGCCATTTTCCATGATACTTGCACTCGGCTCTGTCCCGACGGTCGTTTCCAACACTGGCAGCAGAAGTGGCACGTGTACTCATAGGGGGTCGATCACGGTCTCGTCTAGAAAAACCCGAAGTAGCAGATGGTCTCTCCGATTCACTTCAGAACTTCTTTGAGGATTTTTGAGTAGACCTCCCCGAAGATCTCTTACGGAACTCTCTGGCTCCGCTATCAGCTTTTCTCTTTTCATTTCGAAGCTCTTCGGCCTTGCAGGCTCGCTCAACAAGAACAACGAACTCTTGAATTTCCAGAATGCCAACTAGGAGTTTAATGTCTTCATTTAACCCGTCCTCGAAGCGTTTACACATAATAGCTTCGGATGCTATGCACTCGCGAGCATATCGGCTGAGTCGTATGAATTCCCTCTCATATTCGGTCACCGACATTCTGCCTTGTTTAAGCTCGAGGAATTCCTTCCGTTTCTGATCGATAAATCTTTGGGTAATATACTTTTTCCGGAATTCAACTTGGAAAAACTCCCAAGTAACTCGCTCTCTCGGTACAACGGAAACCAATGTGTTCCACCAATAGTATGCAGAATCACGCAGCAGAGATACAGCACACTTCAAGCACTCTTCGGGCGTACACGACAACTCATCAAACACACGGATTACATTATCGAGCCAAAACTCGGCCCGCTCAGCATCGTCATCAACTGTAGCCCGGAACTCTTCAGCCCCATATTTTCTAAATTTATTGACTGGGGGTTTACTCGACCTCACAGGGTCGGCCTCAGGAGGAGCCACAGGAGTCGGAAGTGGGTTATTCGGGGGAGGAGGTTGTGGAACAGCCGGATTAGTTCGAAGAAATTGGGTGAACCAATCATTCATCATTGCATAGAAGTTCTGCCTCACGTCATCATCTCGATGACTGGCATTCGGCTGAGAGTCGACCGGTGCGGTCCCTTGCGCGGGAGCAGCCGGCACACTCTCAATATCTTCCGCTACGGCTCGATCGGGATTGGAATCCATTACTATAGGGAAAACACATTTCAAATGTCAGAAATCACCACACTATCGCATTTTCACAAAATGGCATGTATAGCTATACTCACACGCGCTACGTTAGTCCGAGAATCGGCTAAACCGTAGCTCTGATACCAATAAAAATGTAACACCCTACGCCCCTGTCCGTCGCCGGATTAGGGTCTAAGGTATTACAAAATCAAAATACAACTACCGAGGTTCATAGATACAAAGCTAGACGTGAATTCACTGAGTTCAATAGTTGAATTTAACACTTAGGTCGGTTCGGTTAGAACATCGTATCTCATTAAAATCGTTCTATAAGCACACTAACAAATCTTTACCTTGTGATTACTAACAAATTGGCTAAATCGAACAAATTCAATAACCAAACATCATATTAGAAAAGTCATTGCATATTAGGTACTAACTAAATTTCATGCCACAACATCAAATAGTATGAGAATCACTCAAACCCATATAAGCAAACTCGAAGACTAAACAAGCCATTTTCGCATGGCTAGAAATATTTACAACTCAAAATGAAGTTTGATTCTACTGAAGGAAAATAGCCTATACATGCCATTGACCCAAAAAAAAATAACCATCAAATGTACCAAAATAACAGTGATAGTGTAGGTGATTAAGGCTTCAATCCTCGAGTCCATAGCTTCCAAAATGAGATCTATAAAACAGAGGAAACAAGGGAAAACGGAGTAAGCATTACAATGCTTAGTAAGTTTTGAGCAATGTCACAGATAAAGCATTAAATTCTAACATAGTTGATCATATCTTTGTTTCCCTCTCCTTTTTGGGTAAGTCACCCTTTTTCCAAACATAGACATTCACATCACATACGAAAATGGATAGCTTCCACTCATAGTAAGTTCACATAACATATACATGTCACAAAAAGTCACATAACATTTCACATAGGCCAACTGTACTTTGATCATATTAATAATCTCATTTCATGTACACATATGAAATCACATAATGACCTTAGTATTCGGTCCAAAATCCAGCTTGCTTATAAGCCAAGGGTACATACCTGCATAGCTTAACACTTTCAGCGCAATTCATTAGCGATCGTTACCTTGAAGACCATTAGTCTTAGGCTTTATTCTCATCATCATCGAGATCTTTAGCTCGGCTAAACTCTATACATAGCCATCGGGTCTCTATCCCGGACATAATCTCCGCATATAGCCTTCGGGTCTTAACCCGGACGTCATCTCTGCATATAGCCTTCGGGTCTTAACCCGGACATAGTCTCCACATATAGTCAGCGGAACTTAAATCCCAGATTCGCATCACAAATTCTCATAAATATATATATATTCGCATGTAGCCGAGTTTCACATAGCCAGATTTATTTGCAATTCAATCAATTCATGTGCATACAAACAGATAACATGCTTCTCGACTTTAAATCATAAATGTACATATAAATCAAAACTTATACACGTATACTCTTCTTTTCTAGACTTTCATCCCAAAGATCAAACATACATGAGCAATGCATTTCAAATCTCATTTCGGTCCTTTTTTTTTTTCTCTATGAGCCATTCGGCTATTTAGCAAACATAAATAAGGTGTCTTTCTCAATGGGACATCATTCAAATATCAGCATGTATGTCATGGCATTTTAACTTAAATACCAAATTCGATTACTCAAAACTTACCTTGAACTTTCACGAGGAATTACGGGTTGGCTATTCGACCACTTTAGCCTTCCCTTTATCCAAACTCGTCCCTCTATGCTCTTGAGCTAAATAAAACATTTAATTCTATTAATCCTTATTAAAGCACCTCAATGAATCATTTACACTCATAGTCAAATCATACATGCATATTCTTCTCATTGCAACACACATGGACATTGGAGCATTTCACAGACATATCATAAGTCACAACAAGCTGATTTTCTGAGCAGCATTCAATAGTTTACTCATAACTGGAGCTACGAAACTCCAAATGTATTGCTGTCAATTTTGCATGAAAATAGACTCATTTATCTTTAATCCATAAAATTTTCATAATTTTTGGTTTGGTCAATCAATACCAGAATTTTCTTAAAGTTTCCCTATTTCACCGCTTGATTGGACTGACCACTCTATACCACGAACCAAATTTCTCCTTGTACAGAATTCCAAATATGTCCTCACCTATTTTATTTGAAACTAGACTCATTAAGGAGTCTAAGCATATAAATTTTGTCTCATAAAAATTTTTATACAATTTATAGTGATTTTCCAAAAACAGAGCAGGGGACTTCGAAGTTAATCTGACACTGTCTCACTCTACTCTAAAAATCTATTTATCAGAAATTCCTTTGCTTGCAAGGTTTATTTTATAAGAAACTAGACTCATTAAGCTTCAATCACACAATTTATTCAGCCTCTAATTCAACTCGCACAATTTATGGTGATTTTTCCAAAACACGTTACTGCTACTGTACCAAGCAGATTTTTATACAAAATCCATTCTTTAATGTTCTTATGCACATACTTAAAACATAACATTTCCTAAGGCACCATTTAGAGTAGTCATTGCTCTTAACACCATACACATATTTCATATTCATTACATCCACAATCAAATCAATATCACCAAGTTAACCGAATGCATGCATATACACATAAGCCATTTAGCAACTTCATTCATCTTTGTTCATTTAACAATTTTACAATTAAATGCTTGAGTCCAAAATTGGAAATCATTGGCACAAGGATACACTAGCCGAATGTTACTCAACATGAATCACAATCTCAACCGTCCCAATCAATCAAGATAACACATACTAAGTTCATGTATAATTTTTTTTTTCCTTAGCCAATTACTTAGTGAACTTATGAGCAATGTTCAATTAGCTCATGTTGCAAAATATGTATCATAATTTCCATAATCAATTTATCAAATTCAAGATCAAAATACAATCAAAAGCAAAACAACTCAATCATTCAAAGAACCGAAGGTCCCTTAGGCTTTAATCCTCTCTAAAATTCTAATCTTACTAATTTGAACTCACAAATCCAACCCTTATGAATTTTAACATCATAGAGTCTATTAACAAGCTTTAATAAGCTCTTAAATCTCAAAACAAGACTTCCTAACCACAGCTTGATATGGCCGAATGCCTTCATCCTATAAGGCTCAAGAAATTTTCACATTAACAAAGGAGAGGACCCTTAAACAAGCTCAAACAACACCTATCTTCCATTATTTAACACAAGCATTAAGGAAAGCATAATTTACCCCACACTTGGTCATGGCTGAATATTCCATCTTGTTTATCACACAAAGGTTTCATGTTTTACAAAGCTCAATTTCTTCAACAAAAATTTTCAAAACATCACCAAGGAAAACATGCATCATGACCGAATGCTTCTAGCATTTAGGGCTCGAGAAATTCAAACATGGACAAGAAGAGAACTTCAAAACCAACTAGATTTCATGAAATGCAAAGAAAATCATCTAGAAATTGTACCTTAATCAAGATTTCCCCCAACCAAATTGCTTGAACCCTATTTCTCTTCTCCCTTAGTCAAATTCGGCAATGAAGGGAAAAAGATGAACAAAAATATTGTTTTTACCATCTTTTTCTTATTTTATTAACTATATTATTTCTATTTTATGACAACTTATCTTATTTAATATAAACAAATTTATTTTCATCATTATTATTATTAATTAGCAATAAACAAAGCACAAAATGACAAACTAGGTCTTCATTACCATCCACTATCATAAAAGTGGGTAACTTGACATGCAAGTCCCTTATTTTGCATGCATGCATTTATTAGTCATCACACATCTAGCTAGTTTACTTTCAAAGTTCACAACTAAGCCCTTTTAAGTGAAATTCAAATTTATAACTCTAAATTGACACACCAAACATGTCACACATGAATTAACACATATTATAGGCATCTAAATGAACATTAAATATATTTTATGCCTCGGTTTTGTGGTCCCGAAACCACATTCCGACTAGGGTCGTTTTAAGGCTGTCACACAACTCTTGTAACTGAGCTTTTAATTCTTTTAATTTGGCCGGAGCCATCCTATATAGAGCAATCGATATCGGTGCAGTCCCTGATAACAAATCAATAGCAAACTTTATCTCCCTGATCGGTGGTAACCCAAGCGACTTTTCTGGAAACACATCCGAATGCTTGCAAACTACCGGTACTGATTCAATCTGTAACTCAGGCACTTTTGAATTCAACACATGCGCAAGAAATGCTTCGTAGCCCTTTCTTATATACCTTTGAGTTGTCATTGACAAAATCACATTAGGCAATTCACCGAATTCATCTAATTCAACCCGAATAATTTCATTGTTCTAACATTTCAATTCAATAACTTTTTATCTACAATTTATTACCACATCATGAAGAGTCAACCAATCCATACCGGTATAACATCAAATTCATCAAATGCCAACAACATCAAGTTAACCGGACAATAGTGACCTCAAATCATCAAAGGACAACTCTTACAAACCTTATCGACTAGCACATATTTGCCTAAGGGTTTGACACTTTAATCACAAACTCAGTAGACTCAATATGTAAATTCTTATTAATCACCAATTTTTTGCAAATATAAGAATGAGTAGACCCAGGATCAAACAATGTAAAAACATTAGTATCATAAAGAGAAAATGATCCTATGATAACATCAAGGGATGATGCATCCTTCCCAGCATCATAAGCTCTAGTAGGTGCTCTAGCCTCAGATCTCACAGCTGAATCCTTAAATACCCCTCTACTACTCAATACATTTCCTACATTTTCCACTGATCTCCCTCTAGCCACTGTGTTGCTCGATCTTACATTCTAAACATCATCTTTCTCAACCACTTTAGGGCAATCCTTGATAAAGTGCTCTTGACAACCACACTTGAAACAAGCCCGATTAATCACCCAACACTCATTGAGATGTCGTTTACCATAATGCTGGCACTTGGGGTTATTAGGTTTAGCGTTACTAATGCTTGCTATAGATGTAGTCTGAGCCTTAGAACCCAAATATAGCTTCCCACGAGCTCTGTTTAGGTTTTTAGCTGAAACAGTTGAATGAATATGCATATCCCTTGATTTCTTTGATGAGGACTGATAAGACTTACTCATTGGCCTATTTCTAAAATCTTTGGCCTCACTCTCGACCTTTCTTTTCTCTTTGCTTAATTCTTTAGCCTTGCAAGCTCGATCAACCAGTACAACAAATTCCTTTAACTCTAAAATCCCAACAATCTATTTGATATCCTCATTTAGCCCATCCTAAAATCTGTTACACATGATAGCTTTGATAGAAACACATTCTTGAGCATATTTACTAAGCCCAACAAACTCTCGCTCATATTCGGCCACAAACATACGGCCCTATTTCAGCTCTAAAAAGTCTTTGCATTTCTTGTCGATAAATCGATGGCTTATATACTTCTTTCTGAATTCCTCTTGAAAGAATGCCGATGTAACTCTCTCTCTCTCAATACCATAGATATAAGTGTCTTCCACCAATGATATGCGAAATCCTTCAACAATGATACAGCACATTTCAAGCATTCTTCAAGGGTGCAAGAAAGTTCATTGAATACCCGAATAGAGTTCTCAAGCCAAAATTCTACTTTCTTAGGGTCATCATCTATATTAGCCCTAAATTCTTTGGCCCCTTACTTACGAATCTTATCAACTGGAGGCTTATTTAGTCTTACTGACTCTGCACCTTGAGGACTACGGGAACCAGCTGAGAAATAGGAGGGTAGATGAGGTTTAGCATTCGGATTCACCCAAATGAACTCTGTATACTATTCATTCATCATGTGGAGGAAGGCTTCCCTGGCCCTTCTCCCTGACTATGCGTTACCAGTCTACTTTTAACAGGCGTGGTCCCTTATGCGGGAGCCGGTGTATTACTTTCAGCATCATCAGCAGCTTCTCGATTGGGATTCATTTACTATATAAAAACTCTATTTAAATTGTCAAGAGTCGTCATATCAATATTTATTTATGGCATGTATAGCTTGACTCTCACACATGTTATGTTAGTTCGAGAATCGACAAACCATAGCTCTGATACCACTAAAATGTAACACCCCTTACCTGCACCATCGCTAGAACAGGGTACGAGGCGTTACCTCATTTAAACACAAACAATCATATCAACCTAAGTCATAAATTTCCATTCAAATTTAAAATGTTTCATATGTGATCATATTGTCCCTATTATAGGCCTACGAGGCTCAAAACATACATTGAAAGTGGCTTGGGACTAAACCGAGATCTTTGAAACAAAATTTCATGTTTTAGAGAGTCACACGCCCGTATGGTTTAGGAACGCTCGTGTGGGTAGGCTGTGTGGTCACACACGCCCATTTCCTTAACCCATATAACTCTGTGTTTATGACTTCATGTACCAAAAGGAGTCACATGGCCAAGCCAAATGCCAGTGTTCCAGGCCATGTGGTGAATTTAATTTCTGAAAAATAGGTGCAGACTTTACCAGCCTTGGACACCGCCCATGTCCGGAGGCCGTGTCCTTTACAAAGTTGAGACACACGGTCGTGTCTCTGCCCATGTGTTTCCTATTGGACATTCTGTTTTACAAAACTAGGGTGTAGGGGACACACGATCAGACTACACGTCCATGGTGCAGACCGTGTGTCACACACGGCTTAGACACACACCCATGTGTCTACCCGTGTGGACAAATATAAGGCTATTTACCAAGACATTTGCCACCCTAAAACATAAGCATACTTACACCACTTCAAAGGCACGTAACATAAAATAAGTAAGCTATCAAACATCCCAAAATCAAGTTATCCACACATCATTTGCATACCGCATCCATCACATATATATCTCACTACTTAGCAACTTAAACATGCAAATTACCTCAATCATGAATAACATCATCATATGCATATATCGAGTATCAATATTGGCCAACTTTTAATGGCCTTATACAAAATGATCATTCATCAAAATAAGCCAACATTCTTGGCCCAATCAAATATGACACATATAACAAAATAACCAAGTCTCCTATACATGCCATAACTCAAAATGCCAATAACTATGTATATTAAAAGATAGTTTGATAGTGTGAGACGATCCTCTAACATTCTCCTAATCTGAGTTAGCTTGGTGACATTATAAGACAAGAGAAAAAGAGAGGAGTAAGCTAAATAGCTTAGTAAGTTTATATACAAATAATGAGCATGACAAATACACATTTAACATACAATTAAGATTATAACAATTTTATGGATACTATCAAAACCTTACGATCACAACTTACTCATTCACTACCTTACCAATAGTCATCACATAAAGAACTTATCTTTTAGGAGTTTCACATACGTACCTGTGCCAACCTTACATAATCAGTTGCACTCACACTTCGTTATTTCACTGAATCACCTGTTGAACCAGTTGGATTTCTAAAGGATACTTGAAAGTCTTACACATATGTGCCACATTTATTTGTAGCCGAAGATACCACTTATCATTTGTTACCGAAGCTACCACTTATCATTTGTAGCCAAAGCTACCACTTATCGCTTGTAGTCGAAGCTACTACTTATCACTTATAGCCGAAGCTACCACTTTTTACTTATCACTTCAACACTTGGTTTCCTAGTGACATGTCATTTGTATCTTATTCGATTCCTAAGGTTCAATCGGGATCTTTCCCACTTGTCAAAGCATGGTTGGTATACACATTCAAATAGTTATTAACAAAGCATACTAATGTTAAAGTACTCAAAAACATCATATAACAATGCATTATTTACATACAAACTTACCTCGGTCCAAAATGACAAGTTATACGATTTAGTCCAAAATATTTTCTTTTCCCCGATCAAGGTCGATTCCTTGTCTTTCTTGATCTATAATACCAAATCACATTACTCAATTCGGTCCAAAATTTACATTATGGTAAAATTACATTTTTTCCCCTAAAGTTTGGCATATTTACACTTTAGTCCCTAGGCTCGTATAACGAAATGTACTCATTTTCTTTGTTACCACGCCTAACTGACACATATACTTACTCATAACAGCCCATATTTTACACTAAATCACATTTTATACACATGTTTTACAACTTTTACAAACAAGTCCTTTTATGCATTTTCATTAAAAAACCACCTAGTAAAAGTTGTTTATCATACATCAAACTTTCATTTTCTACCATTACACCTCAAAATATATGCATGTCTAACATAGGTAAATTTTCAAACTGTCCTAATACTTCAAATTAATCCTTGAAAAGGATAGATTAGGTTATGAGATTTTAAAAAGGTAAAAATCACTAAAAATAGGACTGGAACGGACTTACAATCGAGCTTGGAAAGCTTGGCCAAACCCTTGCTATGACTTCCTCTTCAAATTCAGCTATGGGGACTAAATTAGATGAAGATGAAGATTGTTAGTTGTTTTATTTTGTCTTTTTTAGCCAAATGACCAAAATGCCCTTAATGCCTAACTTTGAAATTTTACCGTTCCATGTCCATTTTTGTCCACCATGAGATATAATGGTCTAATCACTAAGGACTTAAAATTTAAAAATAATAACAAATAGACTCCCAAAGCTTCTAGAACACTTATTTTGCACTTTTTCCAATTTAGTCCTATTAATCAAATTGGACACTTTATCAACAAAATTTCTTAACCAAATTTTTATACATCCATTCAATCATATAATAAACCTAAAAAATTTATCACAATAAATTTTTTCTACTTTAGATTCGTGGTCCCGAAACCATTCCAACATTTGATCAATAAATGGCAAGGGAAAGTGATCTTTTCTTGTGGCATCATTCAACTTCCTTTAGCCAATAAAAACTCTCCAACCTATGGCTATTCTTGTTGGAATTAATTCATTCTTTTCATTGGCAACAACAGTCATTCCTCCCTTCTTAGGAACAACCTGTATAGGACTCACCCAAGTACTGTCAGAAATAGGATAAATTACTCCAGCATCTAGAAGTTTAATTACCTCAGCCTTGACAACTTCTTTCATGTTGGGATTCTGTTGTAACACCCCTTACCCAAGACCGTCGCTAGAGTCGAGCACGAGGCGTTACTAGACTTATCTTACTAGCTCGGGGCATAAAAATTTATGTTTAAAATTAATTCGCTCACATTCATCCAATATATCCCTAAAAAGGGCCCTCGAGGCCCTAAAACATGCATTTGAAATGGTTCGGGACCAAACCGAGAACATTAAAAATTTTCCAATTACTTACACAAATCAAAATAATTTATTTCACTATTCATAATAAAATTGTCCACCTCTGTAACAGTCACTAAATTAATTCTAACTCGAGTTACGAAACTTGAAATTTAAATACGTAAATTTTCCCTGAAACTAGACTCATATATCTTCTTACCATAAGTTTTCCAGATTTTTTGGTTTGACCAATTAGTACAGTTTATTCATTAAATGTTCCCCTATTTCACAGTCCAGCGGACCTGACCTCTCCTCATTAAAAATTGATTATCTCATTATACAGAATTCAGATAACATTTCCATTTCTTTCTGATGAAAATAGACTCATAAGGAATCTAGACTCATAAATTTTCCCTGAAACTAGACTCATATATCTTCTTACCATAAGTTTTCCAGAATTTTTGGTTTGACCAATTAGTACAGTTTATTCATTAAATGTTCCCCTATTTCACAGTCCAGCGGACCTGACCTCTCCTCATTAAAAATTGATTATCTCATTATACAGAAGTCAGATAACATTTCCATTTCTTTCTGATGAAAATAGACTCATAAGGAATCTAGACATATAAATTATGACTCATAATTATTTTTGTACAATTTTTAGTGAAATTCCAAAATCAGAACAGGGATCACAAAGTCACCCTGTACCAGTCTCACAAAAATTTAAATATTTCAGAATAAAGACTTCCTTTGCTTGCTCTGTTTCTTTACTATGAAAATAGACTCAATAAGCTTTAATTATACATCTCATTCATCATTTAATTCCATTTCTACAATTTTTAGTGATTTTTCAAAGACGTCACTACTGCTGTCTCAAAACTGTTTCATAACCGACTTTTACTCTTTCATAATTTCTTTACATTAAACCTCATTTAGGCATACATAACATCAAAACATGTTCTTAATTAGCCATTTCAATAGCTAATCATTATCAAGTATTCACATGCCAATCTTTAGTCATATCATAAGGACATACACACAAAATGGACAAATCCCTATACATGCCATAACTTAAAACGTTTGAATCAGATAACCCTTTGATAGTGTGATACGATCTCCGACATCCTTACCATCTCTGAGTTGGCTTGGTGATACTATAAAAAGAGAGAAAAGAAAGGGAGTAAGCATAAAGGTTAGTAAGTTTGCATGTAAATAAATAACAACATTCTAAGTGAATTATCAAAATAACTTTAACCTTCAAGCTCAAAATGCATAAGTCTTGAATTTTCTTACCTGAACCTTTTGAACATGGACTTATCTTACCTTTCCTTGAGCATAATGTTTAAATTTCCCGTTGAACCACTTGGAATACTAAGGATACAGGGGTACCTTTCCTCTTTAAACTTACCATTGCCATGTCTTGACATGGTCTTACGTGGTATCCTTGCCTTGTGAACTCACCATTGCCATGCCTTGGCATGGACTTCCATGGGATCTTTGCCTTATAGTAGCTTATTAATGCCATGTCTTGACATGGTCTTAAATGATTTTCTTGCCTTGTAAAACTTACCAATGCCATGCTTTGGCATGGTCGTACTTGGTATCCTTAAACCCTAATGTCATGACATTTGTATCCCACACATTCCTAAGGTTCGACCGGGACTTTTAAGTATCATTTCTCCGTTAATTCTTACTTGAGTCATTAATGAGTAAATTCAAAAAATAAACATATAGATGCTGAAAAATGAAAATATTAAATATAAATAACAAAACATTGCATTTATTTACCGCAAACTTACCTCGATACATAATACGATCAAATATTTTGATTTAGTCCTCAACCTTTTTCTTTCCCCAGTCTAACCTTGAATTTCATTCTTCTTGATCTATAATAGAAAATTTAGCTTATTTAATACTCACATTTATCAAAACAGTCCTTGACTCCAACTTTGGCAAAATTATGATTTGCCCCTAAACTTTTGCATATTTACACTTTTGCCCCAAATCTTGGAATTAAACTTTATCCCTAATTCTTATGTTTTATGACATGCTGATCATTTATTTACCTATAGCAACATCAAATTCTCACTCTAACACGTACTTATGAACATTAGGTATTTTTACCGATTATGTCGTTTTACTCGTTTTCACTTAAAATCGTTGAGCTCAAGTCGTTTAACATAATTTAAAGCTTCATATTCTACCATAAAACATCAAAATAGACACGTTTCACCTATGGATACTTTTCCAAATATGAACCCTAGGTTAAATTATTGCTAGAATAAGCTAAATCAAGTTACCGGGACTCTAAAAACATAAAGAACATTAAAAACTGGGCTTGGATGCACTTATTGTGGAGCTTAGAAGTTGAAGAAACCCTAGCTATGAAGAACTCTTGTAGTTTCGGCCAACTTGAGAAGATGGCCAACATTTTGCCATCTTTTTCTCTTTTTAATCTTTTAATTACCAAATGACTAAAATGCCCTTCATTAAAACTTTAGTTATTTTTATCTATGTATGTCCATTTTTCTCCATGAAAACCTAATGGTCTAATTACCATTTAATGACCTCTATTATGCTCTTTAATTTAATCATTTCCTTGTAACAGCCCGATTTTGACCCAAATTAGAACGGTGGTTTTGGGACCACGAATTCAAGTTAGAAATGATTAATTATTAGTTAAATGTGTTCTGAATGTGTGAAATTGGGTTGGTGTGAAAATTTCGTTTTAAAATTTTAACAATTGAATGCCGGTTTAATAAATAGGGCTTAATAGCATAAAATGAAAACTTGAAAATTTATTAGGTGATAACTGAATAGTGATGATTATATTATTGAAAGGAGTTATTGTGAAATATTTCCATTTTGAGATATAGTGGATGGCACTTAGTATTATATACTATTAATTTTATATGTTTATTACATGAGTTTTTAATTAGTAATAACATATTATATTTTAAGGAATAATATATATATATATATATATATCAACTAAAGAAAAGGGATATGAGAGATTTCATAGTGCCTTGTGGTTATCGAAATGAAAAGAAGAAAAAAAAGAAACAAAAATTTGCATGTTCATCTTGGAAAGTGCCGAAAGTCTAAGGGAGAAAAAATCATTCATATTCGGTCATCTTTTTCCATAAATTCAAGGTAAATTCTTAAGATTTTATTAAATTAATAATTTTTGTAATCCTTGTTTAGATTGATGCAAAGCCCACTTTGAAATTCTTGAATTGGTTGCTATTTGTATAATCGGCCATGAAGGAAACATGTTAGATTTTGATATGGAAGTTAAAAATTTAAAATAAGTGTTAGATGGATATTTTTTTTATGTGTGATTTTAAATGATTTTGAATTTGTAAGGATAATTTGTGAAAATAGTGAGTTTAGTGGCTAATTTCAAAATTAGTGATTTTTAATGGCTGCATCCTTATGCTTAAGTTTCGGATATATATACATATAAAATATATGTGTTTAAGGCATGTTTTTGGTTAGCCTAAAATGAAGTGGTTGAAAGGTATGGTATAATGCTTACATATTCGGCTAATGATGAGTAAACTATGCTTAAGTAAATATATGAAATGTGTTACTGTAATTCTGTTTTAAATGTCAGTATGATTAGCCCAAGTTTGATTTTATTTGCATGTGAAACACTAAATGTAGCATTACTAAGTTGGTTCCTTGCATACGAGTAATTAATAATGTAATGACAAATGGTACACATTTATGTAAATGGTACACATTTATGTTCGGCTAAAGTTAAGTAAATTAATATCTATTCGTAAATGATGTATATGATAGGTTTATATGTGATTATGCCTGTGAAGTCAAGAAATATTAATTGAGTCATGATTGATTGGTTAGTAAATTGAACTATCATAATGTATAAGAATAGGCATATATATATATATTTATATATATATTCAGTGAGGGAGCAAGATAACTTGGTTTGCTTACTGAGTGATACTTATTTTAATGTCTTAATATTAGATATTAGGTTCGGTTAAAAGAACCATTATATTTTGTAAAATGAAGTGTTAAATTTTGGGAATTTGATTATGGAGTAATTGATAAAGAAATAAATACTAACGTCTGTTTGAGTAGTGAATTGTTTGTTAATGCTTCATAAGTATATTTAGTTTATACATAGCATGAGTAAATTGTATTGATGTGTATTTTATAAATTTTGGACCAAATGGTTAATGAATAAATTGTAGAGGGCACTTTGTGAATTACATATTTATGTGATCTTTGAGTGTTAAGATATTGGTTAAATTATTGAAATAGTTAAATTGTTCTAAATTCAAGCTCAACATTCAAATAAACGAGACTTGGATCGGGAAAAAAATGAAGTTAGTCGAGTAGCCGATATAATTGTACAAAAAAGTATCGAGGTAAGTTTTAAGTAATTAAACATTGATTATCTTTGAATATAACATGATATGTATCATGAGAATTAAACAACATGTATATATATATATTTATAGCCGAATGGAAATGTGAAATAAAACTAAGGTAGTTGAGGTGTATATATGTATATATATATGGTCGAATGAAAGTATGAAATGAAATCATGGTAGTTGATATATAAAATAGAATGGAAGTAAGGAAACAAGCTTTGATGATTGATATATGCATATGTGTTATATAGCCGAATGGAACTATGGAAATAAGCTTTGATGGGTGATTTTATATAGACAATTGTTGAATGGTGGTAACATTAGTTGACATGATCTAGCTAAGGTGTTATTTGTGCCGTTTGTGACTAACATGATTGAGTTGAATTATGTGTGGTGTTACATTGTACCGAATGTGGTTTAAAGTAATGGATAGTTCCATTTGTTGTATATTGAGTTAGTCAAATGTGATTTATGATGTGAAGAATATTTGTTATGTTTCAATGTGAATGCCGAGTGTGATTTATAAGAGTGAATAATATTGCGATGAGTTAAATGTGATGGCTCAATGTAATTTTGAGTTGGAAATGATAATTCAAAGACTTCGATAGTGTTCTGTTAATGATCGGTAGCGCAAGCTGTGTATTTGTGATATAGCGAGCTATAAGCCTAGCAGGCCTTGTGCTGGTGAGTTTTATCAGGTTATTACCTAGCAGATTTATAACAGTGATTTAATTTAAGTCTATCTATATGTGTTTTCTTATTGAGGTGGAAATTAAACAAATAATGTGTCCAAAGTGTTTCTTAATTTGGCCATTCAGGTAAGTATATGTATGCTTATATGGAATTGGCAGGTTCAGCTATACGCATCCTTATATAAAAAGGATATATTCAGTTATATTTTTTGGTTATATGCATGTTAATATGAATTAGTATTTTTGGACTAAAAGTAAGCCTATATCTAAATGGTATGTTAGGACATATGTGATATTATAAAGAAGTTTTGCATGGTTGGCCAAAAGAAATGTTCTATTGGACAAAAACTGTGGATGTCATGAGGGAAGATATCGAACTTATTTGTATAATTCTATTTGTGATATAATAGTATACAGTGAATATTATATATATTTAACCTTATAGGTAAGTAAATATATGAGGTTATAAGTGACCAAAAGATCCGGCTAAATGGCCAGGTATGGACTAATTTGTTGCCTATGGAAGATAAAGTACGTAAGTACTTTGAATACATGTAATAAATCATGTATAATAGAAATGAAAATATATGTGAGATGATTATGTGTATTCAGTTATGATTAAATGATTTGAATATCGGTGAAATGATTCTTCACTATGTGTGTATGTAAGACCTTGCATATTCGGCAATATAGGTAATATACATATGTGATGTTATATATATTTTGTGTATTCGGCCAAATAAGTGATAATTGTATATGAAACTCAGAAGTGGAAGGTGATTATTTATCTAATGATGATATGTGAAACATGTTACCATGAATGAAAGAAACGTATACAGATGAATATATGTTATATGTACTTGAAAAAAAAATTGACCTTATGGTCCCATGATTCGAACATGGGAAATATGAAATAAGAAACATGGTTTTGAGATATGTTGTTTTAATCTATAAATGTATATGATATGGATATTAAGACGGTGATATTATGATGCATGGTTTTTAAATATAAATCGGTTAGTGAGGCAATGACATGGTTTGGTTGGTTATGTAATGAATATGTGCAAATTTGATTTATACGATTGAGCTAACGGTTGTTATTTGAATTCTAAAAGCGTAGTTACATATTGTTGATAAATAAAATAAGTAAAGCTATTTAATGAGGTTATATGAATTAAAGAGTACAACGGATGTACAAGTGATTAAGATAGTTTAAAAATTAAGTTTAGTGTTATAGAATCAATTATCATTGAAATGATTTATTTGCTTATGACTTACTAAGCTTTCAAAGCTTACCCTGTGTGTTTTTCCTATGTCTTTAAAGCTTCAGAGATTTGCTCTGGTTGGAAGTCGGGGAGACATCTTCACACTATCCAGTTTTCATTTCGGTAAATAAGTGTTTTGAGATTTGGTAAGGTGGCATGTATAGGATAGTTATGAAACTATTCAATTCGATTTGTACACATATAAGCCATGTGAAAATGGCTTGTTTATTATGTCAAAATTGTTTAATACTTTGATTAAATGATGGTTATACGAGTTGAGGAATAAACCAAAATATATTATAAGTCGGGACTATGCTTGATATGTTGTTTGTTGTTTTGAAGTTTTGGGATATTTCAATTAATATTATTCATGTGCCGAATAGGGTTAGATAAATATGATACGTATTCAATTATGTATGTTTTTATAAGATTCATTAGGGAGATCTTTGCTTGTTTTCAAGGTTTTAAGAAAGATGATTATTTATGATTGATATGGATATGTGTATATTTCTGGTAATGCCTCGTAACCATCCCGGCGACGGATTCGAGTTAGGGGTGTTACATTCCTATCTAGAACTCATATTTATCAACTTTTTCAAACAAGCCCTAATAGGCAAATTAAGCATGTAATTCATAAAATTTTCTACTGATGCTCTAACACATGCATCTAATCACTCAGTAAATTATAAAAATTAATCGGAATAAATTTTTCTATCTCAGATTCGTGGTTTCGCAACCACCATTCTATTTAGGCCCTATTTCGGGATGTTACATCCGTGTCTTTGAGCTTGCACACATGATTTGTATTCATCCTCCATTAAAATTCTGTGGGTGCAAAAAGTGGGGTTGATCCCTTTAACATCATAAATTTTCTAAGCTATGGCTCTTTTATGTTCCCTTAGTACTTGTAGTAATTCCTTTTTCTCCTTGGGTTGCAAGTTTGAAGTAATAATCACTGGTAGTGTAGAGTTATTTCCAAGGAATGCATACTCCAAGCGATTTGGTAATTGCTTTATTTTCAATTTGGGAGGTTTTTCAATAGAGGGTTTTTGTTCATCATCCACCTTAATACCCTCGTACTTTGTTTGTCTTGGGGAAGGTTCGTTAGAGTTCAAATCAATTTTTACCTTCCATATCTCAGTGGTAACTTCATGTACCTCATCTCCTTTGATAAGACACAGTTCCAAAGTGTCCTTAAGATGATTTCCTAAAAAGAATCTTGAAAAGAATGATCAATAGAATCAATAAAATAATAGGAATCATCTTGTTCTCCAAAGAATCGCATAGCATCATAGATTTTAAAAATAATCTCTTCATCACCTACCCTAAGCACAAGTTTACCATCACCCACATCAATAACAGCTTTAGTAGTGGTTAAAAATGGGCGACCTAAAATTAAAGGTACCTCAACATCCTCATCCATGTCAAGCACTACAAAATCAACAGGGAATATGAATTTATCTACTTTTACAAGCACATCTTCAATAATACCCTTAGGATATTTAACAGATCTATCAGCTAATTGAATACTCATCCTAATGGGTTTTGGTTCCCCAAGACCAAGCTGCTTGAACATTTTATAAGGCATCAAATTAATGCTAGCACCTAGTCCAACTAATGCCTTTTCAATATTTAAACTACCAATTAAATAGGGAATAGTGAAACTTCTTGGATCTTTTAATTTGGTTGGCTGTTTATTTTGAAGTATAGCTGAACATTCCTCGTTGAGTTCTATTGTAGACAGCTCTTCAAACTTCCTTTTTATTCATTAAAAGCTCCTTCAAGAATTTTGCATATGTAGGCATCTGCGAAATAGCTTCAACAAGAGGTAAGTTAATATGCAACTATTTAAAAAGTTCAAGAAATTTATCGAATTATGCATCCATGTGGTCTTTCTCCAACTTTGCCGGATATGGGATGGGTGGTTTATATTCTTTGGGTACGGGTGTTACACTCTCTTGGGGTTTGACCTCCTCGTCCTTTTCCTTATTAGATTCTTGTGGAAATTTCTTTTCAAGGTCAGTTAACACTTTCCCATTCCTTAATGTAACTGCCTTCACATGCTTTCTTTAATTCGGTTTAGTGTTACTAGGTAAGCTACCTTGTTGCCTTTCTGAAACTAATTTAGCAAGCTGTCCAATTTGATTTTCAAGTCCTTGAATCGATGCTTGCTGATTTTTCAAAGCTATTTCGGTATTTTGAAAACGAGTTTCTGACACTGAAATAAATTTTTCCAGCATCTCTTTAAGGTTCAGTTTCTTTTTCTACCGGTAAGGTTGTTACTGAAAGCCCACAGGGAGTGGTGGTCTTTGATTTCCTTGACCTCTCCATGAAAATTTTGGGTGGTTCCTCCAACCTGCATTGTAAGTATTACTGTAGGGTTTATTTTGAGGTCTAGTATTATTACCCATATAATTTATTTGCTCTTTTTCCATGCTAAGACCGTAGGGTAAATATTCTGACTTGCTCATTCCACCTCTATTCGTGTCACACTGCATTACTGGATATACTGCGCAGAACCAACTAAACCATCAATCTTTCTATTTCAAAATTCTAGCTGATTTGACAACATGGAAACGACATCAACGTTGAAAACATTGGCTGCTTTTGCCAGCTTTGTCCTCATGACTTGCCACTAATAATTATTCAGTGCCATCTCCTCTATGAACTCATAAGCCTTCTTAGGTGTTTTATTATTTATGGTACCACCGGCAGCTGCATCGATCATTTGCCTAGTTGAGGGGTTCAAACCATTGGGGAAAGTCTGAACATGTAGCCATAGGCATAACCCATGGTGGGGGAAACTTCTCAATAAGTCCTTATACCTCTCCCATGCATCGTAAAGAGTTTCTAAATCCATCTGCACAAAAGAAGAGATATCATTCCTCAACTTTGCCATTTTAGCTGGCGAAAAATATTTTAATAAAAACTTTTCAGTTATTTGTTCCCAAGTAGTGATGGAGCCTCATAGTAACGAGTTCAACCATTGTTTAGCTTTATTTCTTAATAAGAATGGGAATAACTGAAGGTGAATGGCATCGTCAGAAATTCCATTAATCTTAAAAGTGTCGCAGAGTTCTAAAAAATTAGCAAAATGAGTATTTAGGTCTTCATCCTACAAACCATCAAACTGAACAAACTGTTGAATCATTTGAATAGTGTTATGTTTCAGTTGATAATTATTTGTAGCACCAGCAGGGCTAACAATACTCTATTCAGCCCAAGTTAATTTGGTCTTGCTGTAGTCATACATAGTATGAGGAGCAGGATTCTGAATTACAAGATTCGCGACAACTACAGGAGGTAGTGGATTATTCTGATTTTGAGCCATCTCCATGGTAGTATTGGTATTGTCCTCTTGCTCTTCCTCTATATACTGTAGACTTCGCTTCGCTTCTCTACAATTTATGTGAGCTGTGCTCTTGATTTCTCTGTAAAAAAGAAATGGTCTTGACGGGTTTCTTCTATTCACAAACTAAAAAAAAAAGCCTACCAAAAGCAAATAAACAAAAAATTAAAAAATAAGAACTAAACTAAAAACAAAAAGTAAACTGTAAAAAAAGTAAAAACGGCTAAAGTAATAAAAATTTAGTGTTCCTAATATCTTAGTCCCCGGCAATGGCACCAAAAACTTGGTGATCGCCAAAACTAACTATAGTCACAACAAAACCAAGCACACCTATCGAACAATAGTATAGTTATGGTGAGTCCGAAATATCGTATCCACGAGGACGAAAAGTACTAGTAATTGCTATCTTTCAATTATTTAGTCAATAATTAAAGGGGGTTTTGTTTAAATCTAAAAATTAACTAAATTAATTAAATAAGAACGTAATAGAGAGTGAATTGGGAAAATCCCTTTAAGAAAACCGATTTATAAAGACAATAACCAAGGAAGAATCTACCTAGACTTCATGTATTATTCTGACTATGGATTAAACGATTTATTTACTTGTCTTGATTCGTAAAAATCTTTAATTTATGTTAATATCTCTTTCGAGACTAAGAACAACTGGCTCTAGGTTGATTAATTGAAATCTCTTTCTAATTAAAACCCCTATTGTCACATTAATTCGATCTATGGATTCCCTTATTAGATTTGACTCTAAACTGGCAAATTTATGTCATATTATTTCTAGGGTTGCAATTAACTCTACTTAATTATGTTAAATGTACTCTTAAAGAAGGACTTTTGCTCCACTAAATAAGTACATCAAACTTGAATTAATATCCTAAAAATATTAAAGCAACAATTAAGAACACATAAGTAAGAACAAGAACAAGTATTTATCATGTAATTTAGATAATTAAATAATAAGATCCGTCATAGGTTTCATCTTCCCTAGGTATCTAAGGAGTTTAGTTCATCTTCATAGAGGAAAACATCTCAAAATTGGGAAAACAACAAAACATAAAGAAACCCAAAAACTTCGAGAGAAATTGAATGGAGATCTTCAGTCTTGAAAGAGATCCTTCTTCCGAGTTAAATTTGTTGGCTTTCTTCGAGTAATTTCTATTTTCTACTCTATTTGTACCCTTTTGATCCTCTCCTAGTGTGTTTATATAGACTTTGGAATGCTCAAAATATCAAAAAATTAGCTTTTTCCGCGTGAAAATGAAATAAGGTTCGACAGGGACATGGGCATGTGACCAGCCCGTGTGAGAATGCTCACGCCGTGTGCTATACTGACATGGTTTGAAATCGACACAGCCTTGACACACGGGCGTGTGTCCAGCCTGTGTGTCTCACACGGCCTTGTGAGAATCCTGTGTGAAAGTGCCTAGGTCGTATGAAATACTAAAATCAGTCCATTTTGTCCTTTTTGGCCCGTTTCTTGCTCCTTTTGCTTTCCTATGCTCACCTAAGTATAAAAACATAAATCTAAAGGATTAGGAGCATCAAATTCACTAAATTATATAATAAATCATCCAAAAATATGCCAAGCATGGGTTATAATATATTATATTTATGGTTTATCACTTTGTGCAATAATGGTTTGATTTTGGCGGAGTTGAGAGCTAGACCATTGTTTCTTCAACAAATTTGTGAAGCTTAGAAGAATGATAGTGAATTGCAAGCAAAAAGAGCTTAGTGTGTAGTAGATATTGATTTAGATTTTTGAATTGGTTCAGATGATTGTTTGATGTTCCGTGACAGAGTATGTGTTCCGAAAGATGCTGAGTTAACTTAGAAAATTTTACGCGAGGCACATAGTGGTTGTTTGTCAGTGCATCCAAGCAGTGTGAAAATGTATAATGATTTGAAGAAATTGTATTGGTGGCCAGGCATGAAACGAGACATTTCTGAGTTTGTGTCGAAGTGTTTAGTTTGTCAACAGGTGAAAACCGAGCATCAAGTGCCTTTGGGTTTACTTCAGCCAGTGATGGTTCCCGAGTGGAAATGGGATAGGATTAAAATGGACATCGTGACCAGTTTACCTCTGACTCTAAAAAAGAAGGATGTCGTATGGGTTATTGTTGATCGATTGACGAAATCAGCTCACTTTATTTCGGTATGCACTGATTACTCACTTGATAATTACTTAAGTTGTATATTACTGAAATTGTGAGATTGCATGGAGTGCTTATTTCTATTATTTCAGATAAAGATTCGAGGTTTACTTCGAGGTTTTGGAAAAAGTTGCAAGAAGCCTTGGGCACGAAACTGAATTTTAGTATTGTGTTTCATCCGCAAACTGACAGTCAATCTGAAAGGGTAATTCAGATCCTTGAAGATATGTCCGATGTTCTGTATTGGAATTCTAAGGTAGTTGGGAAAAGTATTTACCGTTGGTAGAGTTTGCCTACAACAATAGATTTCAGTCAAGTACAAAAATGGCACCATATGAGGCACTGTATGGCCGCAAATGTCAAACTCATTGTATTGGACCGAGCTTAGTGAGAGACAAATTCATGGATTTGATCTAGTTAGATAAATTGAAGGCAAAGTGAAAGTAACTCGTGATTGTTTAAAAGCTGTTTCGGACCAACAAAAGTTGTATGCGGATTTGAAAAGAAAAGAGATTGAATTTCAGGTTGGTGATAGAGTGTTTCTAAAAGTGTCTCCAAGGAAAAAGATTCTGTGGTTTGGCTGTAAAGGCAAGTTAAATCTGCACTTTATTGGTCCAAAAATCATTTTTTTTTGCAAAATCATATTTAAATTATTGTACTATTCAAATTATTGTACTATAATATCACATTCAGCTCATTTAAATTATTGTACTATTCAAATCAGTCCAAAAATCATATTTTTTGCAAAATTATATTTTTACCACTAAACGTTGCCATAATTACACTTTTTCCTTTAGGCTCGTAAAATAATTTTTATTCAAGTTTCTTGTATTTTATGCCTAGCCGAACCATTTTTACGACTATAACAGCCCACAATTTGCACTTATTCACACATTTACACACATTTTACAACTTTTTACAATTTACTCCTTTTATGCGATTTCATCGAAAGTCACTTAGTAAAAGTCGTTTACTACACACCGAACATCCATATTCTACCATTAAACATCAAAACACATTATTGTCATCCATGGGTAAATTTTTAAACACAAGTCGTAGCTCAAAATAATGGTAGAAATAGCTAAACCGAGTTACGAGGATCTCAAAAATGTAAAGAGCATTAAAAACAGGGCTATGATGTACTTACTATTGAGCTTGAAAGCTTGAAAACCCAAGCCATGGTGTCCATAGCAGCATTCGGCCAACACAAGAAGTATATGGACACAATTTGGCTTGATTTTCCCTTTTTAATTCTTTTAATTACAAAATGACCAAAATGCGCTTCATTAAAGCCTTTAGTGTTTTATCCATCCTTGTTCATTTTTGTCCAAACTAAAATATAATGGTCCAATTGCCATTTAAGGACCCCCACTTTAAAAACCCATTTCAATTAAGTACCTTAGCTTCTAGAACTCACATTTTTCACATATTGCAATTTAGTCCTAATTTTCAAATTGGACACCCAATCGATAAAATCTCTTAACGAAAATTTCCCACAATCATTCTATCACACTATAAACTTTAAAACTTAACCGCAATAAAATTTTCAACTTCGGACCCGTGGTTTTTGAAACCACTATTCTGTTTAGGCCATAATTCGAGCTGTTACTAGAACTATCAAGAGGTGTTAATGACACCACTATTGAAGAAAGTAGTTCAGATTTTACAAAAAAGAAGAATTTAGAACCAATAGTGAAGCAAGCTACAAAGGAAAAGAACAACCAGAAAAATATTGAAGCAGATTCACCTTGCATTGTAAATAAAATTGCCACGGTAAAGCAATCTCAACAAATGGAAAGAACGCCACCACCACATTTTCCTCAGCATCTCCAAAAATCTAAGTAAGATTTTCAATCCAAGAAATTCTTGGATGTCCTGAAGCAACTACATATCAACATACCGTTAGTGGAAGCATTGAAACAAATATCGAACTATGTAAAATTCATGAAAGATATCTTATTAATAAGAGATGATTAGGGGAGTTCGAAACTATTGCTCTTACTGAAGGATGCACAACAATGCTGAGAAACAAATTGCCACCAAAACTAAAGGATCTTGGGAGTTTTACTATACCTTGCTCTATGGGAAACCACTATGTTGGTAAAGCACTATGCGATTAATGTGCAAGTATAAATCTAATGCCTATGTCTATTTTCAAGAAGCTGGGGATAGCGAAGGCAAGACCTACAATTGTCACGTTGCAATTAGCTGATCGCTTATATGCATATCTAGAAGGCAAAATAGAAGATGTGTTGGTAAGAGTTGACAAATTTATTTTTCCAGCAGATTTTATTATTTTGGAATGTGAGGTTGATAAAGAGGTACCACGTAACACCCCTAACCCATATATGTCACCTGAATAGGGTTACGAGGTATTACCGATCAAATCACATCATTAAGCAAACATTCCACATTCAAAAATCAAACATTATAAAATATCATTCAATATATTCACATTGTCCCTTCTAAAGGTCAACGAGACCTTAAATATGCTTTAGAGAAGGTTCGGGACTAAATCGATCATATATAGAAATTTTAAAAACTTAGAAAATTCTCATACATATAGGGGCTACACGCCCGTGTGAGCAGGCTGTGTGCCTCACAAGGCTATGGACACACCTGTGTCACAGGTCGTGTGAAAACAAAGCATACATACCGACTTGCATCACACGGCCGACCACACACCCGTACGCTAGGCCGTGTGAAAAATTGAGGGTATATTACTTGGTCACACGGTCGACCACACGCCCGTGTGTCTAGGCCATGTAACTCATTGACTTGATTTTTAATTAATCATCAGAGGACACACGGCTGTGTAATAAGGCCATGTGTCACACATGGTTAAGCCAGAAGCCTGTGTGCTCAGCGATGTGGACAAAAATAGGCTAGTTACAAGCCAAATTTCTCGCCCACAATGCATGTAGCTGTAATAACATAAATGGTACCATTTTCACACACAATTGGCAGCTAGAACAACCTCATTTCATACATAAATTATACTGTACCATTTCAACCATTTCACTTACTCAAACATGTACCAAAACAACATAATCATACCTTAATATATACAAGTATATGCCAAATTATAATTCAAGCTAAATAACTAACCATATCATCAACTTAAAACCAAGCCACAACATAGCATTTCTCAAGCAAGTGTCCACCACATAATTTACTAATTGATCAACTACATTTTCATCACTTTAACAATACCTAAATGGTCAAATACATATCAACACTTAGAAGCCAAACTCATGACAATTCTAAGCTATTTAGCCATTATCAAGTTTATCAAAATATGTCATATTCCATAATCACAACCATAACAAAACATGTCATTTTTCCACATTATAAACAGCAAAACATAATCATTATCAAGTCATTTTAATGACCAAATACACACAATATTTACAACATCTCTAAGACAAATCTCATGGCTCATTTCCATTACTCAACATGCCAAAATATATCAAAGTGACCATAGACAATACATGCCATATCCCATATGTACACAGGCTCAAAAATACCATAGTAGGGGTCCGATAGTGAGATGATGTTCCCGACAATCCCTGGATTCAAGCTAGTTTAATTCACTATAAAACATAAAAAGAAAAACACAGTAAGTTCATAGCTTAGTAAGCTCATATGTAATAAATTCAGCTCTTCAAATAAATGTAATTCAATCAATAAGCATCATATGTACATATTAAAACATTTATAATACACAAACCTTTCCATGTTATACACATGATCATTTATCAACTCATCAATGTTATCCCATTCGATAATCACATAAGTTTCGTACGTAACTGTATCACTTAATTCGATTCTACTTTTACTCTTATCTGAACTAAGCCCATTGAACCTTTCGGAATCACTAAGGATACTCGGGAATCACGCATAGGTCATACAATGCCATATCCCAGATATGGTCTTACATATAATCTCATATCGATGCTAATTGCCCAGCGATGGTCTTACACGAAATCTCTATTGATGCCATGTCCCAAACATGGTCTTACACAAAATATCATATCGATGCCATATTCCAAATATGGTCTTACACATAATCTCATCTCAATAACCCTAATGTCATGACATTTGTATCCTATAATATTCCTAAGGTTCGTACAAGGCTTTCACTTGTTGAATCTCGGTCGATCACATCTCATAGAGTCGTATTCAAAATTTATACATTATTCGTAGTCTCATAATCACAATTTATACAAATTGAAGCATTTAACATACATATATAATGAAATTATTACATACGAACTTACCTCGTAGGTAAAACGACGAAATAAGTCGATTAGTCGATAACCTTGGTTTTCCCCAGATCAATATCCGAATTCTATTTTTCTTGATCTAAATATATTCAAAATTAACTTATTCAATCAACCAATCATTCAATTTAGTACATAATACACATTTAAGCATATTTGCATATTAGCCCCTAATATTTCACATTTTTGCAA
This sequence comes from Gossypium stocksii, assembly GCA_020496765.1. NCBI lineage: Eukaryota > Viridiplantae > Streptophyta > Magnoliopsida > Malvales > Malvaceae > Gossypium > Gossypium stocksii. The sequence goes on from CM035623.1 coordinate 43,975,292, forward strand.
TTTAGTCCTTATTTCATAAAACACAAAATTCACAAAATTCCTTTAAACCCAAGCTTGGCCGAATTATCTATAGGTCCCTAGAAGCCCAAAATTTTCATTTATTTCACATTTCAACCACACATATTACACATTTCACAATTTAATCCCTATTATGCAATTTCATCAAAAATCACTTTATAAAACATGAAAATCTAACATCTAAATTTCATATTTCCTCATCAAACATTCAAGAACACATAGATTCATCAAAGGCATCTTTCGAATTCTTCAACAAATTTGCAAAATAGTCCCTGGGCTAGCTAAATTACGAAGCAAAGATCACAAAAACATAAAAATTACTACAAACTAAACACAAATCACTTACAAATTAATTCATGCAAGAGCTGAACATTGAAATATTTCCATGGTTTCTTCTTCTTGCTTATTTCAGTGGAAGTGATGAGAATTAATGAAGGAAATTTGTTTTATTTTAATTAATATAAGCTTATTCACTAACTTACACATTTAACCTTGGTTTAAAACATTAAAACATGTATAATTAATGTCCAAACATGTCCATTAACACAATCAATGTGTAACACCCCTTCCCGTTACTGTCACCAGAATAGGTAGGGGCGTTACCGGATATTCAGAACAGATCAAAATAGAATATTCAGAGATCATAACAAAATTCAAACATAAAGTCCCTTTTTGAAAGTCCACTAGATCTCAAACATGTATTGAGACAGGGTCGGGACTAAACCGAATGCAATGTAAACTTCAGAACACATATAAAATTTTCCAACTTAAGGAAGTCACACGCTTGTGTGACCAGGCCGTTTGCCTCACACGAGACTCAGGCACGCCCATGACCCAAGCCATGCCAAAACAGAGTAGGCATACTGACTTTTTGCCACGGCCACAAGACACGCCCGTGTGTCTTGGCCGTGTGGGTTTTATGCCCAATACTGGAAAATCAACATAGCCTTATGGCACGCCCGTGTGCCCTAGCCGTGTGGCACTAAGCAGACTTGGTTTAAGTCATGCTTGCCACCCATTAAAAGGTCATCTCTACAAGCAAATTCATGCTACAATTATGCCACAATTTCAACTCAATCCAATGCCTTAAAACATACCTCAACATGATCAAACCATTCACAAACATACTCAATTTCAAATCTCACACCAAGCATATCTATATAACAAAAAAAGTTCAAGACCAAACATATAGTACATATCTATTTCATACCACATCCAAATCTTACCATTTCTTCACCTTGACATGTTTCAAGATGACCAAAGCAAATTAGATCATAAGACCATCATAATCTCACATAATTTGGCATCACAAACTATAGGCTAAAATCAAACACAAACATACCATTTGCCATCCAATTCACATGGCATTACAAATCAACATATTCAAGCTTTATACATAAACACTCTAGCCTATACATGCCATACTTAAACTTTGTACATTCAAAAGGTGCCAAAATTAAGCTCGATAATGTGGTGAAGATCCTTGACTATCCATGAGCCCTTAGTAGCTACAATATCTGTAAAACAGTTAAAAGAACAACTGAGTAAGCTACAATGAATTTAGCAAGTCAAATACTAATCATAATACAGTAACCATTTCCCCCAGATATTTCACCATTTAGATTCATTCATTTTACTCAGATTTCTAGTTCACACAATTTGCATACCTTTCATACTCGGAAATTCAGTATAAAATAAACGTACCTGAGTCAGATACAAGAGGTATGCATTTATTCATATATCAAAATTTCTCCTCAAATTATTCAAAAACGTTACAAAATTCAGATAGGCCTTATACAATGTCGACGTCCTTGACGTGGTCTTACATGTTATTCAATATTGATGACACTATCTCGGATAGGGTCTTACATGAAACATATATGATGCCAGTGTCCTAGACACGGTCTTACACATAATTCTCAAATCAATGCCTACGTCCCAGACGAGGTCTTACATGATATCTTTTTACCATTACTCAATCAAAGGCGATTCAGAATTTCTATTTCAGGCTCTCATGGCCGTCCAATACAGTTTATAATTCAAGCATTTATACCGAACATTAATATAACGCATATTTGTATATTGACTTACCTCGTACGGATTTAAATAGATCCAACCGACTACTCAACAATTTTGGACTTCCTACGATCTAAGCCTGTTTTTCTTGGTTCTTGATCTAAATCAATCCAAATTCAACCATTCAATTATTCATTTCATTCAAGTCAATCCATAAACACTCATTTAGGGCATTTTACATTTTAGCCCTCACATTTTCACATTTTAACACTTTGATCCCTAATTAAAAAACATCAAGTATGCACAATTTCATTACAAAATGGCCTAACCAAATCTTGATGGCTCTCATATATGCCCATATACACATTTAGTTTACAATTTAATCCTTTCAAAATGTCATTTTCACAAATTAGCCCATATGGCTCAAATTCATCAAAATCTCATGGCAAAACATGTTTATTCAACACCTATTCATCATAATTCATTTAATTTCACTATAAAGCTTCAAATATCAACAATGGCACTATTTATAAACTTTATCAAAAACAAAAATTGAGACATGGGCATGGTAGATTTCGAAGCAACAATTACAAAAACGTAGAAATTATCAAAAACAGACGAAAACTCATACCTTAATCAATGATTTAACTTGCCGAAACCTAGGAAGCTTATTTCCTTCTCTTTTTCTTTTATTTCAATTGAAGAACATGCATGAAATGCTTAATTTCATGCTTCTAATTCATTAAAACATTATTAATAATCCAATTCCCATTTTACCCTTTATTCATAAACGCATAAAACATATTGTATAAGGCCATAAATGTCCACTACCATTTAATAAGGTCTAATTACCTTATAAAGCCACCATTATTAAAAAGCCATTTCAATAGAACACTTGAAAATTTAGCATACAAATTTTATCACATATACAATTCAATCTTTTTTCACAATTAAGCACAGGGACAGACAAATTAAATCACAGAAATTTCACAAATGCAGATTCATATACCACAGACATAGAAAATAATATCAGAACATTTTTTAGACTCAGATATGTGGTTTCGAAACCACTTTTCTGACTAGGGTTCAAACCGGACTGTTACAATTCTCCCCCCTTAGGGATTTTTGTCCCCGAAAATCTTACCGTTAAACAAATTTGAATATTGCTGTCTCATTGCACTTTCAGGCTCCTAGGTAGCTTCTTCCAGTCTTTGACGATGCCATAGTACTTTTACCAGTGGAATTTTCTTGTTACTCAATTCTTTCATTTCTCGAGCTAAGATACAAATCCGTTCTTTATCGTAAGACATATCAGACTTTAATTCTATCTCAGAAGGGGATATCACATGAGACGGATCAGATCTATAACGTCGAAGCATCGACACGTGAAATACATTATGTATCTTTTCTAGCCCAGGTGGCAACATTAGTCTATAAGCAACCAATCCAACTCTTTCAATGATTTCATACGGTCCTACAAACCTTGGACTCAGTTTGCCCATTTTACCAAACCAAAATAGTATCTTTCATGGAGACACTTTCAGAAATACCTTGTTGCCAACTTCAAATTCAATATCTTTCCGTTTCAGATCTGCATATGACTTCTAACGACCAGATGCTGCCTTTAGACTATCTCGTATCACTTTTACCTTCTGTTCTATTTCTTTTATCTGATCAATCCCATAAATCTTATTTTCACTAAGCTCAGACCAGTATAACGGAGTTCTACATTTTCTACCATACAAGGCTTCATACAGTGCCATTTTTATGCTTGACTGAAAACTATTATTGTACACAAATTCAATCAAAGGTAAATACTGTTCCCACGTACCCTTAAACTCCAAAATACAACATCTAAGCATGTCCTCGAGTATCTGAATGATCTGCTTAGATGAAAAGCAGTACTGAAATGCAATTTTGTTCCTAAAGCTTCTTGCAACTTTCTCCAGAATAGTGAAGTAAACCTTGGATCTCTATCAGACACAATAGACAGTGGTACCCCGTGCAATCTCACAATATCAGAAATGTCAAGCTCAGCTAATTTTTCAAGTGAGTAGTCAGATCATACCAGAATAAAATGAGCAGGCTTCGTCAATTGATCAACGACAACCCAATTGAATCTTTCTTTTTCGGACTTAGAGGTAAGCCAGAAACAAAATCCATAGTCACTCTGTCCCATTTCCATTCAAGAATCATAATCTGTTGTAGCAAAGCTGAAGGCACCTGATGTTCCGCTTTTACTTACTGACATATTAAGTAATTCAGAACAAAATTAGAAATATCTCTCTTCATTCTCGGCCACTAGTATAACCGTTTAAATCATTATACATTTTTGTGCTACCCGAATGTACAGAGAATTTACTACTATGTGCTTCACTTAATATAGTCTGAATCAAATCAAAATTTCTCAAAACACAAATTCTATTTCTAAATCTCAAACAATCCTCTACATCAACCCGAAACTCAGAATCAGAATCACACTGAGCTCGTTTCACTAGCAATTCATTATCAACTTTCTGAGCATCAATGATTTGTTTCAAAAAGAAAGGTTTTGCTTTTAATTTAGCTGACACGGAAACATCAACAAACAGATCAACATTAGCATTTAAAGCACATAATGCAGATAGTGATTTTCAGCTTAAAGTATCAGCTACTACATTTACTTTACCCAGATGATGCTCAATAACAAGTTCATAATCTTTTAACAATTCCAACCATCTTCGCTGCCACAGATTCAAATCTTTCTGAGCCATCAGATATTTTAGACTTTTGTGGTCTGAAAATATGTGACATTTCTCACCGAACAGATAATGGCTCTAAATTTTCAGTGCAAAAACAATGGCAGCTAACTCAAGATTGTGTGTTGGATAGTTCTTCTCGTATGGCTTTAATTGTCTAGAGGCATATGCAATAACCTTTCCTTCTTGCATCAAAACACAACCTAGTCCATTTAACGAAGCATCACTGTATATAATAAATTCGTGACCCGATTCAGGTTGCGCAAGTACAAGAGCTTCGGTTAACATAGCTTTCAACTGTTTAAAACAATTCTGACATTTATTAGACTATTCAAACTTTACATCCTTTTGAAGTAGTATTGTCATCAGAATTACAATTGCCGAAAAACCCTTTACAAAACAACGGTAATACCCGGCAAGTCCCATAAAACTACGGACTTCTGAAACATTTCTTGGAGGTTTCCAATCCAAAATAGCTGAGATTTTGCTTGGATCAACCCGGATACCTGATGCAGATACAATATGACCCAAAAAACTAACTTCGTGCAACCATAATTCACATTTACTGGATTTTGCATACAATTGCTTATCACGAGTGTCTGAAGTTCAATTCTTAAATGTTTAGCATGCTCACTTTCATTCTGTGAATAGATTAGTATATCATCAATGAAAACAATAAAAAATTGATCTAAATATGGTCTAAAAATTTTGTTCATCAGATCCATAAACATAGCAGGGGCATTCGTTAATCCAAAAGGCATAACTAAAAATTCATAGTGCCCGTACCTCATTCGAAAAGCTGTCTTTGGAATATCAGAATCTTTCACTTGCAACTGATAGTAACCTGATCTCAGATCTATTTTTGAAAATACAGAGGCGCCTTTTAGTTGATCAAACAAATCATCAATTCAAGGCAGAGGGTATTCATTCTTTACAGTCACTTTGTTAAGCTGACGGTAATCAATACACATTCTCATTGTGCCATCTTTCTTTTTCACGAATAGAACAGGAGCACCCCACGTTGAGAAACTCAGTCTAGCAAACCCTCGATCAGTCAATTCTTGTAACTGAGTCTTTAATTCTTTCAATTCGGTCAGTGCCATTCTATACGGAGCTATTGAAATCGGAGTAGTTCCCGAAACCAATTCAATCCCAAACTCGACTTCTCGAATCGGAGGCAAACCCGTTAGTTCTTCAGGAAATACATCAGAAAATTCACAGACGACCGGCACAGATTCAATCTTTTTATCGGACATCTTAAAGTCAATCACATAAGCTAGGTAGGCTTCACACCCTTTTCTCACATACTTCTGAGCTTTTAATACAGATACTACAACTGGTAAGCCATTCATTTCACTAGACTCTATTCTAATAGTTTCACCATTCTTGCATCTCAAAGTAATAATTTTTCATTTGCAATTTACGACAGCATCATGCAGAGTTAACCAGTCCATACCCAGAATTATATCAAACTCATCAAACTGCAAAAGCATCAAATCAGTAGGAAAACAGATATCTAGAATCATTAACGGACAATTCTTGCAAACCTTATCAACCAGGACACTTCTGCCTAAAGGGTTTGATACTCTAATTATAAATTTAGTAGACTCTATAGGCAAAGTCTTACTATATGCTAAATTCAAACAGATATAAGAATGCATTGATCTAGGATCTATTAAAGCAATCACAGAGGTATCATAAAGAGTAAAAATACCAGAAACCACATTCACACGTCCTTATGGAACTTTTGTGTTCTGAAAAATATTGTTTGGACAATACAATGCCCTTGCAACATTTTAGAGTTGCATGATGGCAATCTTTTCGGACATGGTGGAGAAATTTTCAAAAGTTTTTATGGATTACTTATCGGTGTTTGGCAATACTTTTGAAGATTGTTTAAAAACATATAGACCTAGTTCTTTGTCATTGTGAAGAAACCAACCTTGTTCTCAATTAGGAAAAATGCCACTTCATAGTCTGTGAAGGCATTGTTCTAGGACATAAAATTTCACAGCAAGGAATTACTATCGACAAATAAAAAATTAAAGTTATTTAGAAATTGCCACCACCCTCCACAGTTATAGGTATTCGCAATTTTCTTGGCCATCTAGGATTCTATAGACGATTCATCAAAGATTTGTTGAAAATATCAAAACCCCTATGTACATTGATAGAACACAATAGATCTTTTAATTTTGATGATCAGTGTTTACAAGCATTTGAGTTGAAAAAGGGCCTAGTCACAGCACCAATAATCATAGCACCAATTTAAACTCTACATTTTGAACTTATGTGTGATGCCAATGACTTTGTTGTAGGGGCAGTACTTGGGCAAAAAAAGAACAAGGTATTTCATACTATCTAATATACAGGTCGTATGTTGACTAATTCACAGCTAAATTAAACTACCACTAAGAATAAGCTATGAGCTGTGATATTTGTATTTGACAATTTCAGAGCTTATTTAATAGAAACCAAAGTTACGGTTTATACAGGTCACTCTACTATAAAATACTTGGTGATAGAGAAAGACACCAAGCCCAAATTAATTTGATGGATATTGTTATTGTAGGGATTTGATCTGGAAATTAGAGATAGGAAAGGCAAATAAAATCAAGTTGCTGATCACTTGTCTCAAATTGAAGTAGGAGATGAAGACGATAATATCCAGCGAAATCGGGATGATTTCCCAAATGAGCAACTATCATGGCATTACCATGGTATGTTGATATTGTAAATTTTTTGGTTAGTGGATTGCTTCCATTTAACTTCACAAATCAAAGACAGAAAAAATTTCACCATGATGCCATACAGTCTTATTGGGATGAGCCATTTTAATTCAATCACTATGCAGACCAGATAATTAAGACTTGTGTTTTAGATGACGAGATCCAAAGTATTTTATTTCATTGTCATTCAACACCGTCCAGAGAGCACTTTGGGGGCATGAGAACTACGACAAAAATTCTCCAATTGGGTTTTTATTGGCCAACCATGTTTAAAGATGCTCATGAATTTGGCCAAGCTTGCAATTGTTGTGAAAGAACTTGAAATCTATCAAGGAGGTATTAGATGCCCTTGCAAACTATTTTAGAAGTAGAACTATTTGATGTTTGGGGAATTGATTTCATGGGACGATTCCCACCTTCCTAGAGCAATGTATACTTACTTTTAGCTGTTGATTATGTCTTCAAGTGGGTTGAGGCTATTGCTTTACCAACAAATGATGCCAAATCAGTACTAAAATTTCTCCATAAGGATATTTTTACAAGGTATGGTACTCCTTGTGCTCTAACTAGTGATGAAGGCTTACACTTTGATTGCAAATCAATTGCCAATGCTTTGAACAGGTATAGAGTTAAACATAAAATTTCAACGGCATATCATCCCTAGATAAATCGGCAGGTAGAAGTCTCTAATAGAGAGATTAAACAAATTTTGAGAACGTAGTAAATCCCAACAAAGAAGATTGATCATCTAGATTGGATGAAGCTTTATAGGCTTATCACACTGCATTCAAGACACCTTTAGGAATGTTGCCCTTCAAGATTGTTTATGGGAAACCTTATCATTTACCCGTTGAACTTGAATATAAGAAATATTCGATAATTAAGAAATTGAATATGGATTGGAGTGCTACTGGTACCAACCGTCTATTGAAGTTGAATGAGATGGAAGAATTTTGAGCACAAGCCCGTGAGAATGCCAAGCTATACAAAGAAATGATTAAGCGATTGCATGACAACAAAATTTTTCCACGACAATTTGCACTTGGACAATAGGTCCTGCTATTCAATTCCAGACTTAAATTATTTCTTGGCAAATTAAAATCTCGTTGGTCAGGTCCATTAGAGATAGTGCATGTTTATCCTCATGGACCTATAAAAGCTAAAGGTAGCAAGACTAGTTTCATTTTCAACGTTAATGGATAACAGTTAAAGCACTACTCTGGAGCTGCTATAATTCATGATAAAAGTTCCACTACTTTTCCAACTACTTAATATTTCTTTCTTATTCTATTTTATTCATTTACTTTGCTTTTAATTCTTTGTTTCGTTTCTTCAATAAGTTCAACTACCTGTTCTTTTCTTTTGTTACAGGTACATTATGGCCCACGGTTGTAAACATTAGCCCATTCAATACATTAGTTAATTTTAATTCCCTAATTTTTCTGCTATTTTGCTTTTCCCAGTTAAATTTTCTTTTGTTTGTGTCACAGCACACTCTTAGGTTAATCTTAGCCACCATTTCATCACTATATTTTCTCTCACATTTACCCTAGTCATTTCACTTCTTTTCTAACTTCTTTTCAGTTTCATCTTCTTCAACTTTATATATTTTTACGCCATTCAAACTTTAAAGGTCTCACCTTTTTCATTTTTCCAATCACTATTATCGATACAATGGCTTGCCAAACACTATCCTCTTCCACCTCTGTGCCTCCACGAACATTTTATAGCAAAATTGCGGAAGAAAAGTATACCTATAACATATCAAAGCAGCCATTTTGTCTAGAAAAAGGTTTCCTTTTTCAAGATGCTCCATTTATGCATTACTCTAAAGCTGTCTCTTCTATAGTGGAGAAACATGGATGGCAAATCTTTTGTCTCCACCCCAATAACATTCTCACCAAGGTAGTGAAAGAGTTTTATACTTATCTCACCTCTTCAGACAACACTTTTATACATGTGTGCGGTGTGTCGGTATTGCTCGATGAAGACTCCATTAATGCATAATATGAGTTATCTAATGGCTTTTAAACAACATCACACAAGTATAAAATGTATCATTTGTAGTAAGCACCCAAAACATATACAAGACACACCTATTACATGCCACATAACCCAAAAGTAAACATATCAAAATCTATCGAAAAATTGGTAGATAGTGTGATCTTCAAGTTGATCTGATCTTCCAATTCCACAAAACGATATCTACAAAGAAATAGGAAAATGACATAATTAATCTTTTGTGAGCTTAGTAAGTTCACATGTTGAAACATTATAACTTATCATATAATCACAGTTTAATAACTAACACAACCAATAACTAATATTAGCCCTGCCAACCATAACCATTCAACAGGTGAGTTTTGTAAATACGAGTCATTTAATTATCTCATTTGTAAAGTTTCAACCATTATCAAGTCACGATATATTATCAGAAAACATGAACACATATACAAGTCATCATTGAAGCATCATAACTGAAAATCAAATACATATTAATATTAAGTCATTTAACCATTAAAATTAAGCCTGATGACCTATAGGAATAGATACGGATATGCAGTTATCTACTCAGACAGACAATCCAACTAAGAACATGCCTGGGCACCAAGTGCCAAGCCTGTAGGCTTTACATCTGCCCCAGAAACACGCTAGAATCACAGTAAATATACCTTAGTAGTCCGCAACAAATGCTAGACTCTGGTATATTTAGTTATAATTACAAGTTAAGAATCATCATCTCATCACAAGTCAATCCCGTACAGTGCGCAAAATAACCTATCGTAATGCCAATTATATCATATCTTATGTTCATCCGAACTCAATACATATCAACGTATTAACAATGTTCAAGCAAATTACTTTCTCACCTCACAACAATTTACAACAATTCAATTATACCTAAAATATCCAACAATCACAACTCCCAATCACTATAACATTTCAAATTATACTAAACTAAATCAAACGGACTTACCAAGGCTAAACTATAGATATAAAAAAAACTCAAGGACTAATCAACAACTTTCCTTTTTACTGATTCTTGATTTATAAAGTAATTTTATTTCAATTATCAATTTCAACTTCTTGTAATATTTAATTTAATGCATATGTCTTCCTTTTTCCAATTTTTCACAATTGTCCCAAACTTTTACACATTGTTCGCTTTAGTCCATAAAACCGAAACAAGCTTATTTTTCATATATAAAGCCAAAAGTATTATATACTAAATTCATTATCATCCTAAAACAACCATCAAGTTACAAAAATTACAAGAAATTGATATCTTTTTTTTAACAATTTAACAATATAGCCCTTAAACTCAAAACTATGTAAAATCACTTTATAAATTAGTCCAAACTCATCATAAAGATTCAAACCAAACCATTAACTAAAAAGCTTCAATATTATCAATGGAAAGTTTTCAAAACTTTGATAATATTTTAAAATAGTCTCTGGACTAGTCTCTGGACTAGCTAGATTAAGTTACAATGATATAAAAAATATAAAATTCATGAAAAATTGGCTAAGAAAACACTTATATGCATGAAATAATAAAAAGGTTGAAGCTCCAAGGTGTTAAAAATGGTGTTTCAATTTGCAAAATGAAGAAAGAAGAAGATGAATGCCATTTTTCCTTTTGTTTTTAACTATTTTAACATTAATTTAATAACATTTTAAATTGTAAATTAAATTAACAATCACAAGGCCAGCCACTAGCTTTAAAAATGGCTTAATTTCCATTTAATTTTGCACAATAATGTTTTACCATCCATTTGACTCAAATAAAAAAATAATAATTAACTTTTGTACTTATTACAGATTAATCTTTTTTATTTAATTAAATAACCAAACGTCAATTTTTCTACACCAAATTTTAATATGACACTAATGACCTCATAAAAATTAAATAAGTAGTATTTACGAACTCACACATCAGAATTGTGGTCCTGAAACCACTATTTTGACACCATTAGAAAGCGAATTTTTACAAGTGTTGCATTCTCCACCATCAGAGCAAAATAAATTTCCACTAGTATTTGTTGTGCTCAAGTTTTATGGATGAAGTAATAACTTATAAAGTATGGAATTGATGCAGATACCATTTCTATCAATTGTGACAATACTAGTGCTATTTGTATCACTAAAAATCTCACCCAACACTCTAGAACTAAGCACATTGAAATTAGACATCATTTTCATTAGAGATCATGTCCAAAGAGGAGATGTAGTTTTAGAATTTGTTGACACTTTACACCAATTAGCTAACATTTTTACTAAACCTTTAAACAAAGAAAAATTTTAGACACTTAGGAGAGTATTAGGTATCACTACCTTACTTTGTTTTATCGTTCAAATGAGTTTGTGCATTTTGATGGTTTCAAAATGTTTTATGACATAAAATTTATTGAAAAAGCATGAGCAGTTAATTTCATTGGCTCCTATATGCAATTAGCTAAGGGGAGTTAATGATTGTATGAATAATCTATTTTGACCAACATTGTCCAGTATGCAATATTTTCAATGCTGTTGAATGTGTTTGAAAAGACTTTTCTTGGTTAATGTAATCAATTTTTTGATGCACTTATAATGATCTATGATCCATATGCATCATACTTAAATTCTGCATATTTAAACATATGAAATCATTAGAATTTGCTAAGAAGTCATTTTAAGTTACTTTAGAATGTATTATGACTTAAAAGCTAAGTTGGGAATATTTTCTGCAATTTGAAAAAAAAGTTTGGACATTTCGTATCAATACCAACACAAAAATATCAATAATTTTGTAAAGTATCGATACTTGCTTAAGAATATCAATACCTATCAGGGTATTTAAAATCCTTGCAGCATTTTAAAAAACCTAAAATCCCGAATTCCTTTTCTCCCTCTCACATGCCTTCAACCTAGAAACTCCGTTTCATCAAAATTATCATATATATATATATATATTTCTCTCTCTCAAAAATCTCTTAATAACAACCATTACACTTCAATTTTAGCAAGGATTCAACAAAGTTTGTCGTAGATTTTCATCATTTTCAAACAATTCTGAGGTAAAAATCTCACCTTTTTTATTTCAAAGTTTCAACAATATTTTGCTAAATCTTTGGCTAAAAATTGTGTTATTGGGTTTATATGAGATATATAAATTGTGTTTTATTGTAGGAGGTATTTAAATCTAGCCATATTATTGAAAAAAATTTTAAAACCCCTGCCCATAAAGTGTTCAATAAAATTCCCTGACAATTTTTTTAAGTGAACTTAGTGCATCTAGAGTTCTAGTGGTCCAATCGATTCTTTAAACAATTGCTTTAGATATTCTAATAAACGATATTGTTTTAATACTTATTTCTCTACTCGTAAAGTTAATGTCTCTCAGCCACTTGATTTTGAGTCTTTAGCCGGTTTAAACTTTGCATATCTTCTTATTTTGGTCAAATGACATTGGGTTGATTTTTTTTCAAAACCGTTCTCAAACCCATGACCATCTTGTTTAGGCATTCTATTCAAGTGCCATGCTCGAAGATGATAAAATGAGTGAGACTGTTGTTGCAATCAATTCTTTTCTAATGAACACTCTTATACGTCTCGCCTTAGAGAATTTTTGAGAAGTTTTAAAACTATCCCCCAATGGCATGTCAAATGAGAAAGACCTTTATAATCCAACCTTGACCATTTTAAGCTTAATATTTATAATTTCTTTTTACACTTAATTCGTACATGGATATTACACCTTATTTGAAAACATGACATTCTCTGATCCATTGATTATTGGTGGATTGATTATTTTCAAACTAATAAGCATCTCGACCTAATGCTCATCATGTTTAATGATATCACCAAGGTCATTGGCAAAGATCTTATCAACACCTTCATTTTGCATTTTGGAACATGCCTCTCTTACATTTTTAAACGTCTCAATATCCCAACTGGAGGGGATCCTTCCATGGCCATCACCCGCACTCTACTTACCTTTGGTGTCTTACGTCATGCTTGATATAAGAAGGATCCATGCACTGGGACATGGGTCAAGGTTGTTCATCTCGAATCCAATGAGAATGAAGATATGGAGGTGATCCCAATGATGTTCCTCCTCCCGAGCAAGCTCCTCCACCTGCTACTTCATCTGATCCACCACAGGCCTCTTCATTTTCTACAGAAACCACCACCATTCTTGGTGCCATTAATTATTTGAATGATGATTTTAGAGGATTTAGAGTTGAGGTCAATGATGTGTTCGATAGGTCTAGCAATGAGTTTAACAACTTAGGCTCTAGGATGACATCCTTGGAGGAGCAATTGGTTCAACTTATAGCTCTCGTTACGACACCATCTCAAGCATTGTCATAGTTTTAATTACACAGTTTACTTTATCTTTCTTTTCCTATCTCTATGTGTTTGCACCTGAATGTTTATTTGATTTTTTAATATATTTAATGATTATTTTGTAAATGTTAGTTCCTTGTTATGAATTTTAAATATCTATCATTGAACTAACCACAACTCTGTCTTAAGCTTTATTTATTACATTTTGATAAAACAAAAAGGGGAAGAAAGAAAGGTAAATTGTTGGTTAATGGTTGATTATTTGATATTGTGCCAAATTTACAAATTTAGTGACTAATTTTTCTAACAATATTTATCTAAAATTGAAATACCAATTTCAAAATGAATGCCAAATTTGAAAATGAACAACAAAATTTTCTAAGCATTAAATTAACAATGATTTTTAGAAAGAGGAGTAATTTATTAAAAAACAAATTTGCCAAATGTTTTGTTATATTAAAAAGGGGGGAATTTTTGAACCAAGCTGTATTTGACAATTTATTTTGATATAAAAAATATGATGTCTTTGAATAAATATAATTTTAAACAAAACTTGACAAAATTATATTTCAAATGATATCTAAAAAGAAAAATAAAAATTGTTAAACTTAGAAAAAATTTTAAGGCCAAGTTTTTTAGACAAACTTTCAAACATTTTTCAAAAAAGATACAAATGTTCTAGGCCAAAAAGTATGGATTTGGTATAGATACTTTTTCTCAAGTATCGATAAATTTGGTATCGATACTTTTTGTCAAGTATCAATAAATTTTGTTGAGTATCAATAGGTTCACAGTTTTACTGATACCTTTTTTGATATTAATATGAAAATGGAATTCTATTTTTTAAAGTATTTATCAAGTATCGATATGGTATCAATACCTTTTGCTTTGGATCAATTTCTTTTCAAGTATCGATAGTGGTACACTTTTACCTATACCTTTTTCGGTATCGATACGAAATTGGCATTCTGACTTTCAAAGTATTTATCAAGTATCGATATGGTACTAGTACCTTCTATTTGGTATTGATGAAATTCCCTTGGTATCGATATTGATGGCTCCAATGATCACTAAATTGGTCATTAAATGCTAATAGTATCGATACTTGTAGAAAAAAAATATTAATACCTGTTCTTGCATGTGACATTAATGCATTGGTATTTTCATCCCCATCGGCTCTCTTCAATATTCGAATAATCACAATGGTTGGAAATTATTTAAAGGGTATAAATATCATCTTCAAAAAAGTCTACAGGAATAAGAGAGATTATCCAATCTCAAATTCCAACCAGACAACTTTAGTTCTTAAATTTTCATATTGTTCTTATACACAATTGTAAGCTTTCATTATTATTCATTCAACTCAAGTGCTTTCTTGTTTTATTTGTACTTAATTGGCAAACAATCCAATCTTGTAAGGATTACTTAGTTTATTTGCTTCACTCTTTGAGAGGGTTATATATTAAGGTTTCGATAGAATCTATAATAGCCCATTTTCAATGAAATCGGAACAGTGGTATTGGGACCACAAATTTGACTAGTAGATTTTTTTTATTATGATGTCTATGTATGTTAATAAGATTGTATAAAAATTTCTTTAAGAAATTTTGACGTTTGCATGTTTAATTATGTAAAAAGGACTAAATTGCAAAAAGTATAAAAGTACAGTTCTATTAGTTAAAGGGGTTAAATAGCTATGAATTTAAAGTGCGTGGACTTAAAGGATAATTAGACCATTAAAAATGTTAGTGGACATATATAGACATGGCTTAAGTGATTTTTAAAGGTTAAAAAATAAAGATTAAATTAGTAATTAGTAAAATAAACTATGAACAAATAAAAGAAAATTTGTGCTCATCTTCTACAAGGGGTTATTCCACCAAAATTGAAGAGAAGGAATAAGCCATTTTTGGGTTCTTAATATCGACAAGTTCAAAGGTGTGCATGTAAGTGATTTCAACCCTGTTTTTAATGATTTATTTATTTTTGAAGTCGTTGTAGCTTAATCTAGCTAGCCCAGGGACTAATTTGAAAAATTTTTCAAGATTTAGAGTTTTTTCTATAAACATGTTTGCATGCTTCTTGAAATTTAATGAAAGACTATGAGTCATTATTGTTAAAGAAACAAGTTTTCTATACTGTTTTTTGATGAAAATGTCATTTAGGGATTTATTTGTAAAAGTAGTAAAATATCATGGTTAAATTGTGAAATGATGATTTGTATGAGTTGATATGGGTTAATAATAAATTCAGCTAGCATTAGTTATGGATGAAAATGATTAGATTTCAATTTACGAGTTTAAGGATTAAATTGTAAAAAGGTCAAAATGTTAGATACAAAATTGTAATTATGTATAAATGCATATTATGGATTGAATTGAATGCTTGAGATTGATTGAAACACTTAATTGAATATAATTATTTATTTAGATCAAGATAAATCTCAACTGGAACTAAATTGAGGAAAGGCGAAAATCACGGATTAGCTTGATCGTACTTTTACGCTCTAGTTGTCAAGGTAAGTTCAGAGTATTTTTGTACATAATTGAATTTCAACTTGTATGTTTACAATATAGTTATGTAATTAATTGCTTATACTTAATTATTCCATGAATTGCACATAAGTGCCCCTATTTGTACTTCAGTACCCCTGAATTGCACATATGTGCCCCTATTTGTACTTTCATACACTTGAATTGCACATACGTACCCCTATTTGTACTTTAGTACCCCTGAAATAACACCTACGTACCCTATTTACACTCCTATAACTTTGAATCGAGTAAAATATGAGTTGTATTCAATTGTTTTTAAGTTTAATGATAAACTATGCTCTTATTAAGCTCTATAAGCTTTTTTGCTTTTGTAAATTATTTTGTAGATCGTTGTTGGTGACGTTTGGATGAATCGAATCTATGGCTCACACTATCCTTCGATGTTTATAGTTCTTATGTCCCTTAGGGTCGTGGCATGTATATGTGGCTATATAGGTTGTTTTGGTACAATATGACTATATCCTAACCAAGTTGATAGGTATATTTTTGTATAGTTAGAATGGTATGAAATTGCACACTTGTGAATTGTTTTGGTTTGTGAGTAAATTAAGTGTTATGATAGAAATGGATCAAGGTTTATATGTTTTAGATGTTCATGTTAAATTTAATTATGGTGTCTATGAAGACACATTGGTTGATTGTTTTTAGGTCATTAAAATGGTATGTTATGTTAAGTTGCTTGTGATCTCAATTGTGGTATGCTTTAATATGATATTGAATTAGTAGTGTATGTTTTTAGTGTAGTAATGCATAAGTTTAGATATCTTGGATGTTTGTGATTGAGGTGCCTTATTAGCATATTGGTTGTATGGATTAATGGTATAGTGAATTGGTCATTTTATGCATTTTATGCCAATTACTTGTCCACACGAACTAAGACACAGGCGTGTGTCTCAACGTGTGTGACACACGGCTATGCAACACGGTCGTGTGTCCCCTGTAGGTTTTAAAGGCTACAAGTCAGGCAGTTACATGGCCTAGCACATGGCCTGGCAGACGGGCGTGTGGCTTTCCCATGTGACCCAAGTCAAAGAGTTACACAACCACGGACACGGGCTGGGACACGGCCGTGTGTCTCTATTTCGAATGTTACACAGCCTAAGACACAGGCGCGTGTCTCAGCTGTGTGAGTCACACGGCCTGGCCACATGGTTATGTAACCCCTACAGTTTAAAAATTTCTATCTTTTTCATCAATGTTTCAAATGATCTCAATCTAGTCCCGAATCATTTCTAAAGTGATTCTAAGGCCTCGAGGGCTCGATTAAGGGACGATATGCATGTTTATAAATGGATAATGCTATGTTTAATGAAATGTTTGAAAGTGAATGATTTTAGGTTACGATTATTCGGTAATACTTTGTAACCCTATTCCAACAACGAATATGGGTTAGGGGTGTTATATAAACCTTATGGAGTTGTAAGGTTAAACATTATCCTCAAAGGTTAATCAAATTAGTGAATTTGGGAAAATCCTTAGTAGTGTAAAGCTAAAGTAGTGAAGTAGGCAATTGGGGCCAAACCACTCTAATCATTGTGTTCAATTGTTCTATATTTTCTTTCAAGCTTTCACAAAATTTTAAAAGTCAATTCACCCCATCATGGCAATTTCAAATTTATTAACCAAGCTAACATTGGTGTATTCAAATTTATAATTATTTTAACGAAACAAACATAAATTACAAAGTTACTCTTTTAAGTTTTGATTTAATTTTAATTGATCATTCTAATATAAATTGTAATTATACAATTAAATAATTTTAAATCTAAAAAAATATTAATTATTATCAATAATACTTGAAAAAAATATCTCCAGACAAGTAACAGAATCTAAAATCAAATCAATATATAATACCTTAGTTCAAGAAAATATTTGACAATACTATTACTAATTAAATTAACAAAAAAAGGAAATATCATATGCATTTTTATCTAATTACTCTAACATTCCATATTGTCAATTACTCTTTAATTTTAAGCATATATGCATTTTTATCATCTATTGGTTCTTAACCAAGTGTAAATAATTAATAATAAATACAATGTAATTTATTTAATTATTTAGTAGGTCAAAATGAATAGAAGTTATCTATGTCAATAAAAATTTCAAATTACTTAAATGAGATTAGTAAAATAAAGCATATTATATTCAATATATATATCCTAAAACTAAATGGAAAAATCTAAAAATTATACATGAACTATGATTCAATGTACAATTTGATACATGAACTTTGATTTAGTGTAATTATACACATAAAACTTTGATTGTGATTTAAATATATACATGCAACTTTCATGATGTGATCCCAAGTCTAAGCTACGTGGAAGGACTTGGCGGGCTTATGCAAACATGTTGGAATCAAGTCCAAGCTGGTCATGCCCAAGTTGGGCCGAGCCCAACTCCCATGCGGGTCTAAATCATTCAAATTTTGGATGAATTCTCTAAAAGGACTGATTGAATTAATCAGTCAATTCTAAGACTTTTTATCCTAAGTTTATTTTAATAAGTTTGTGTTTTGATTTAATTCCATAGATTTTATCATGCATATTTTTGTCTATGTGTGTTGCTCACTTTACGATGGTGTGTTTTATTGCATGTTACTTGTAAATATATATATACGTGTTATCATATGTCTTTTATGTCTAAATTGCTAAGTTGTTAATTATTATTAGCATGTATGTGCGTGTCTTGTGTTTATATGATATATGCGTGAGTCAAGTGTCTAGTTTATTTTTTCTTTTAGTCTTGGCCGAATATAGTGTGAGATGTTGAAAATGGCTGATGCATATACTTGCTATAGATGACTATTCGTGTGGGCCAAGATTGACCAATCATTTGCCGAATACATGTACAAAATATGCTTCCAGAACCAACCTTTAATGTGGGTTCATTGTGACCGATTGTATGTTGCCTCAATTCATGTCACCAGCTTGTCTTAGGAGGAAGAATTCCAACACTTAATGGAGATACATGGACGATGGAGGAAGGAATTTCTAGAAGCATGTTTCCATCCATGCATCACAAGCTCATTAAGGCATCATTTAAGAACATGCATGCCCCATGCAAAGAAATATGTGGTCAAGGGGAGATTAAGGGAATTAATGGCGGAACATTCGTAGAACAAGATTACTTCAAGGCTAAGAATGCATGAATGCACCAAGGAAACATGTCTTTTCGGCCAAAACTTGCACCACCCTTAAAAGCATATATGAACCAAATTTATTAATTGTGTGTGAACATATTGATGTTTAAGTGTCAACATGTTTATGGTGTGTGTGAACAGAATAGGTGTCGAATTTGAATGGTCATTTTAGGTGCTATACAAACAGTGTAAAAGGACATTTGAAGGCTGCCATATTTTAGAACAAAAAATATACTTTGGGAGATTTTTTCTCTAATATTCTTAATCGAACTGCTTGAACTTATCAAATTCTTTACAAGTTTATGACGTTTACCCCATATCTTGTCACTTCATTTCCTATATCATGGAGTGTGGTGACTTCACATACCAAGGTTCGAGTATTTGTCAAGTTTAAGTGGGTCGAGTTCTATTATAATTTCGGTTCCTTAAAGCATTCAAGTGCTTCGGGTTAAGGTTTTCACTCTTGTTTAACCATTCAAGATGATCCTCCGCATTCAAGCAATTTTCTGAACATTCCAAGTCTCAGGAAATTGCATCATTTCATTTTCATTCAATTTTACATATTTAAAGAAATAAATACACTAAATTATTTTTATATTAGATATACAATTATTTATGTATGTAATATATAAATATAAAATAATGATATATCAACAGTTGTGTTAATAATTTCCAAGGATTCTATCAAATAAAAATTTCATATATAAAATTACACAAAATTAAAGCTTATGTATAAAATAACACATTACACCAAAAGTCATCTATTATTTCGAGATTTATCCTTAAAACTAAAATACTACTATTATTGTATAAAAATAAATTTTAAAACTCATATCATATATGAGCATGTTTAGAAAGTTATATGGTAGATGAATGTTTGTATAATTGTTTGTCTACCCTTCTCCCTTAAAAATTAATGAGTGCAATTAAGTATCTCAAATTACACTAAATCCAATAATACTCAATAATTATAATGATTATCTGAACATACCACATATGTAATATTAATAGATAACTTCATAAATCTAACTTTTAATAATTGAATTTTAATATAATTATTTGTAATTAGGCATATTATAAAAATAAAAATGCCTACAAATCAAATGAGATACGATTAATTTCCAGCTAAATAAACTGTAAAATTAATTGAGAAAAGTGCTAATTATAAATTCCCGCTTTTCTTTTTCTTTTTCTAATTTTTGGGACCATTAAAGCATCAGTTATACGCAAAAGAAAAGAAAAGAAAGTGCAATTATATTGATTCTGGAATTTTCCGCTAATCATCCCCAATATTAAACAGTGGGATGGGAGATGGTGTCATTACGGTATGGTTGGGCATAGGAAAAAGAAACTGACAAGCTAATCAAAAAAATTGATGTGGCCCATGGGATAATACATTATTAGAGAGGTATACTTTTCCTAGTAAAATCTAGTTCAAGATTTTTGTAAGTTTCGTTTGATAGATACCTTTATTTTAAAACCATTTTCTATTATTTTTATTTTTAAAAATTTTATGAAAACCTCATAAATTAATTTATAAGGTAAATTATATTATTAGTCACTATAATATAATTATTTTTGATTATTTAATTAAAAAATTACAATTTGGTCATTAAAATTTTGAAAAATTTTCATTTAAATTATTGGACTATTAAAATCGTTGCTATATGGTTTCTCTATTTGTATTGCCTACACCAATCCAAAGCTTTTTTTTTTTTGTGTACTCTTCTGCAGTTCAATTTTTTTATGAAACAACTTTAAATATCACGAGTCGGTGAACCAAAATTAAAAAAAAATTCTACAATCTTCAGCACTAACCGTTAAATCAACTTAAATCTAAGTTATGTTTTTCTACTTATTGATAAGTACTGATCTATCGTAGTGATAGTCAACTCATATCTTAGAACTCACTAGCAAAACTTAAAAAAAAAAAAATATTAACAACTCAATAACTTAAATAAAAACTTTTGACTAATTCAATAATTTAAATAAAATTTTTTAAATATTTATATTTTTTAATTAAATAAAAAAACAAAACTTATCCATAATTTAATAATTATTAATAATTATTAATAATTATTAATACAGTTTACCTAATACAAATATTGAATTCTACGTCAACAAAAACCCGTTCCCTAATACCTCTATTTATACGGCTGATGAGCTTTCTTGCTATTTCAGTTTATCTATATTTTTGTACACCAATTTAAAATAGTCTCTTAATTTGGAAGCTCACACAATTATGTCAGCTATAGGTTGCCACGTGTTCCATAAACTATTTCTCTTTTTTTTTTTTTAAATTATAGGGGTAGGCTTTTATCATTCATACTAAATATACCCTCACTTCTCTTTTAAAAAATGAAGTAAAGTTTTAAATATAACATTTATATAAATTTATAATAAATTTAATTTTGTATTTGAATTAAATTACTACAACAAAATACATGGAATACACTAATTTAAAACATGATAAAAAGAATGTAAAATAATTAAAACATGTGGTATCAAGAAAAGTTATATATTCATGACACAAATACTAAATTTATTAAAAATTATGTAAAACAAACTATTAAAATGTAAAATTTTACTTAAATTAATAAGATTCCAACACAAAAAAATGTAAAAAAAATATTATCATAATTTATATACACAAAATTAATATGGAAAATTACACAAAATATGAAATAAATTGAAATATAATATGACATTTTTTAAATTGAATAAATATGATAAATTATACAAAATATATAATATAATATGAAAATAATACAAACATAGGCATATATAATGTGCAAAAATATAAATATAACGAGATTTTTCCATGTGAAATTTATAAAAAAAAAAAGTGTAGTATTGTATGTATTTTAGGAAAATTTATAGTATTTTTAACACAACAATATTATATTAATATAAGATGACTTAAGATATAACATAACAAATTGAAAATAATTGAAAAAAATAATTTTACTAAATATAACATGATCATGATACAAAATACACCAATGCATTAAAATTTCTGTAAAATTGATAATGAACATCTAACAGTCATAAAAATTACATTTAATTCACGAAAATAATAAAGTGCAAAAGGTTTTTAAAAAATGTAAAAGACTTAATTAATTACTTTAAAAAACGACTTAATTAGCTTCCAATGTAGTTATTATTCCCCTCTTTATCATTTTCCTAAAAAGACGTTAATAATCTCCAACGAATTTCAATAAACCATTGCTTTGTTAATCAACCATGTATTTAATTTACTTAATTCAAGCTTCACATTCAATTAGTAGACAATTTTTATAGTAAGTTATAGATTTAACGGTAAATCATCTAGTTAGTCATTTAAGTTTTTGGATATTTTTATTTTCATCATTAAAATAAAAAATTTGTAATTTAGTTACCATTATTAAAAAATTTTATCATTTTAATTACTCAAATGTTAAATTCTATAATGTACATCTGTTGGTGAAATCTCATTATCAAATTCTTCTTTGACCAATATCAAACTTTCCACCAATCAAAATCTTCTTTTTTCTTCTTCCTTAACCTCTTTTTCCGTCTCCACACCACCTTTTCATGCCCCTGCTTCCCACATAAGACTCAACTTGCAACAACTAAGAAATCTATACAAACAGAAGCAACCCCCAAAATCATACATATTTTCCATGAACAAAAAATCAAATCTGTCAACACCTCACGCAGAGTATAACAGCAAAAACACACACACACACACAAAAAAAAAAAGAAACACAAACTTTAACTGCGATGAAGAGAAAAAAGAACATAGAAGTAGTATCATTTATTCTACACGTCCACTTACACTCTCCTCACACGTCCTCCATTTCGTGGATCTTTGTCACTTCTTCTTTTTTATTTATTTTATATTATCTGTCAATGATATAACTCCCCATTTCTTGAAATCATGATCCATTTTTGTGTTTTGAAAGTGAAAATTGCATTGCAAAGAATTTAATATTTTTAGCTTTCATTATAATTACCTTCAAAATTTGGGTTTTATCAAATTAGTTGTTAGCTAATCAGTTATTACCTTTCGACCTTTAATTAATTAATTAATTGAAAAAAATAACTTATTTTTTGACCTTGCCGTTTAAATCGGGATAAATTATGATTTGCTCTGTAAACTATTCTTTTGACCTCATTTACCTAAATTACTTCCTAGGGTAATAAATTATAGGCTTTAATCATATATAATTTAAGTCAATTAATTCGGAAACAAACCCTAATTCTTCCATTAATTATTCTTGCATTTGATCGTTAATCTCCCTAAAGAAATTAGCCGCTCGTGGATCTAGATGTAATTTTCACTAATTTCATATTAAACATGCAAAGAAAATATTAAAATAAAGAAAGGGAATGAAGAAATCGGCCTGTTTCGAATCAATTTATGAGTGAATGTCGAAATTCCTTTGACAATTCCAAAGATCACATTGATTGCAATTGAAAACCAAAAATAATTTGATAAAACTAAATAAATGTAAGCTTGGATCCAAATCAAATCCATGTTAGAACAAAAGAAAATTTTTGTTGTTGAAAATAAAATACTAAATTGAAAGAAAACTAAAATTGAAATAACAATTCTAAAAATCTAATCTAAAACAACTCTCTCGGGCAAGCTTCCTAAACTTAGGCTAAACATAAATATAAATATTTATAGCCAAATTTTCTGCCTTAACTAGGTCAATTACAAGCCATAAGGCTGAATAAAATGTGTTGTGCAAAGGAAAATACCTTTGACTTATTTTTGCATTCCGGCACCCCATGTTGTGACATTGTACTTCGTGGGTGACTTCCTTGACTTTGAAGTGTGGTGTTGCGACACTACATGCCGATGTCATGACGCTACCATCGTCCTTCGCATTCTTAGTTTGAAAACAATATCCTGCACACTAGATCAACATGTTAGTCCTTCCATTGGCTTGTATTGGCCAATTAGGTCATTACATTGCCAAAAATTGTGTAAAAATGCTTACTTTACTAGAAAACATAAGCTACTAAAAATGGAAATGTAACATAATAATCTATAACGGCTAGATAACAAGCTCGTTAAGTATTGAAAAGTGTAACACCCTCCTCTCGATTCGATTCACCGAATTCGATCGTGGGTGTTACTACACAAAATGGATGACATATAACATTAAACTTTGGCAAACAACTCCAAATTACAAACATTCCTAATTTAAATTACATTCTAGGACTAAATTTCAACAAATCAATGGGGTATTTAAATAAATATAATTATACAAAATAAATCGTTCTTAACAATTATTTGTCATATATAAGCTCAACATAATAAACTACTACATAACAACTCTACAAAAGCACTATATGCATAATAATCCAATGCACCACTTCCTTGGCGTAGTCTTGGTATCGTCCCTCCAAGCGTATACCCTTGTTATAAAACCTGATACATAAAAGTGAATTGAATAAGTTCAAAAGAACTCAGTGAAAGATAACTCGTAGTATCTTTGTCAAATATTTATATAATGTAAACGCTATTCCTCGATTACTTTACTTAAGCGAATACCATCGCAATTCTAGATTTACTCATGTGCACCAATTGCTGCATTCTTACTTGAATCAAGTCTTCGATCTATCAAATTAACTTATAGTCTTATCCTACATTTCCTTACTTTTCCTCTTGCTTAATAACCTATGAATTATCCTTTTCCTGACCCTTACATACTGATCATACCTTCTCTTACTCAATTAAATCAAAACACCTATCATAGATAACAATCATAGTAGATACTTACACTATTGATGGATACTTGTGCCATTCAGTTTCCATCAATTCGCTAAGTCTTATACGATCTTCTTCTTTTTCAATAATTTCCTTTACTACCAAACGTTATCCGAATCATTATACCAAAATACCATTGTTTTTTAGATGACAATATTATCTAGTTATCATGACCTTAAAGTCAACCTTGTACAGTCAGATTTGGCAAATACTTTTTTTCACATATATGAGTTTTCATTGCTATTTACGAACATTTTTCTTTTATCTTGTACATTTACAAACCATTTTGTTTCTCTTAGTCAACATCAATTAGCTTATTCTTCTAATCAACTTATCAAACTTATCTTGAACTCACCATAAAGTGGTCAATCACTTTATTCCATTCTTATGAATTTGAACACGTTGGAGATCCAAACAGAATACGACATTCGGTTATACCAATAATACACATCAGAGGCAAACAGACAATATACAAAATATGTCATATTACCTTATTACAGAATACACCACATAGGTAATCATACAAAATTCACCAAAAGGCAATTCATTACAGTATGCCACAAATATAACAGCCCGTTTTTAGTGATATAGAAATAGTGGTTTTAAGACAACAAATATAATGTGAAAATATTTATTTTATTATTATTTTAATGTCTTTAGTATGATATTAGTGTTGTATAAAAATTTTGTTAAGAAATTTTGACATTTGCATGTTTAATTTAGTAAAAAGGACTAAATCGTAAAAGATGCAAAATTAGAGTTTTATAAGTTAAAGGTACCAAATGGCTATGAAATTAAATAGTTAAGGGATTTATGTGATAATTAGACCATTTTTATATTGAGTGGACATTTATGGACACTAAATAAAAGTTTTTATATGTTAATAATAAGGTTAAATAAGTAATTTAATAAATAAACTAAGTAAAATAATGAATAAGAAAAGTGTTGTCTTCCAAAATGAATCCATCCACCGAAAATTAAAGATTAGAAACCTCCATGGAAGCTTGTTAGGTTTGGCTATGCTAAAGTTGGTGTATGGTGAGTATTTTTCATCTCGTTTTTAATGATTTCTATGTTTTTGAGGTCGTTAGAGCTTAATATAGCTATCCCAGGGACTAATTTGCAAAAAATTTAAAAGGTTAGGTTTTTCCATGAATGTATTTATGTTTTTTTTTCATGTTTGATGGAAGAAAATGAATCATTGTTGATAAATAAATAACTTTTGTAAAGTTATTTTTATTGAAAATGTCGATTAGGGATTTATTTGTAAAATGTGTAAAATACAATATGAAATTGTGAAATAATGAATGCATGAGTTGCCATGGGTGCATATTGAATTCGGCTAGCTTTGTTTGTGGATGAAATTGCATGAATTTCAATTTACGGGCTTGAGGACTAAATGGTAAAGAAATTAAAATATTAGGGATAAAAGTGTAAATTTAAAATTTGTGTATTTTGGACTGAATTGAATAGAATGAATATTGAGTGGATTGAGTTTTATTATTTAGACCAAGTTAAGCCTCATACGGATCTAGATCGAGGGAAAGATAAAGTATCGGACTAGTTGATCCTATTTCGTTGTTTTTATGATAGAGGTAAGTTTGTCTGTTTAAACACCATTTTAATGTATTTGATTTAAATATGATTAGTTGTTTAGCATCACAGCAATAATGTGCAAGCATACACTGTCGATGCGAATATAATAGACAGTGAGTCTGTGGGTATCGATCCCACGAGGATAGTTGTCTTTTGTCTATTAATGTCAGTACAATAAATAGAAAAAATGAAATAAATTGCGAGAGTAGTTGTCGAAGCAATTACTAGAAAATAATAAGATAAAATATGATAGTGAGAAATTGGGATCCCTAACGTGAATATTCAATAGAATGCTAAGTGCTCAGAAGGTAAAAAGGATAGGTGATTGCCGATGCATTAAACTACAATGAATATCTTATCAAACTTAACTTCTATATTTAATCTAAGACTTAAACATGCACATTAACCCCACCTTCCATTGTTGGAAATGGAACACTATTAAGAACAAGTGGATTAAATTCCTCTAATCATCAAGCAACTTCCGTTGTCATGCTTTTTAGCTTGAATTGTCACTGCACCTTCTAGTGTCAATGACCACAATAACACTTCCATGCTAAAAACATTCAAACCCAAAGATTAAACCGTAGAAGCAAGATTGAATAAAATAACATTTAATCCAGAATTTATGTGTACTTCCATACTAACATGAAATAAAAAGTAATCACCAGTGTTTAGAAAAGAAAATTAAAAGAAACAAGTGGAGAACACTATTCCTAGACAACTTGACTTGGATCTATCTATTCCTTCTTCTGTCACACTCAAGGCTCCTCGTCAAGGGCTACTCTGCATCTTTTTCACGTCAGTTCACCAGTCGGAGCTTAAGCCGCTATAGCCAAAAGTTCAAGAGGTAAGTTGAAGAAGATGTTCCAAAAAGCTCTCCACTTTTTTCTTTTTTTTTTCTTTTCATGTCAATATTTATATTTTTCTCCAAATAGCCCAGGTGTCCTTTCATCAGAATCATGCTGCCTCTATACATACAAGTTAGTTGTACCAAACTAGACAGCTCATGCCTTTTTGTTCTTATCTGGACATCTATCATGTGTGGCGACAATTCTGGGTGCAATCTGAAATTACTCATGCTGCGATATCAGTACCAAAAAATGATAAAATTAAGGGTAAATAAGCTAAGATCTACTGAGTCATAAAATGTAAATTACTGAACTGAAAATTCTAAAATATGTATTAAAGATAACTAAAAAGGAATAAATTAACCAATAAGTCGTGAGAAAACATAAATTCTTTCTAGTACTATCACACCCACAAACTTGAGTTTTTACTTGTCCTTAAGTAAAACAAAAACTAGCAAGGCTATACAAGAATTTACTAAGGCAAATGATCATTTTAACAACTTTAATCACCTAAAATTCCAATGAATGATTCATATTCAGATGACAAAATATTGCATCGACAATACATAAGTATGAATGACTAAGGTTGCATCTTCATCAAAAGTAGCACCATGCTTCAAATCTTAAATTCTATCTACCAGTACAGCATTTTTAAATTTTTAAATTTATTGTATATATATTTTTAAATTTTTTTGTTGAATTACTATACCCTTGTTCCTGAGAAGTAACGATGGAGTGCAACAAACCCCTAGGGAGTACGTAATTGCACCGATACATACTTATGCAGCAATAGCCTTTGGACAGATTCATTTTTCTAATGCTTGCATTAGAGTGTTCCTCTTTAACATTTCACAATACACCCACTTTGGAGTGTCTCTTATTCATGACTATATATACATATGAGTAGCTGTAAAAGATAGATTCATTCAAGATTCAAGGAATGCTACTAGTCATCCATTTCTAATGCAACCTAAATCACTCATCAAAGAATTGAAAATAAAACATTCTGTCAAATTTATCCAACTCATTCATTGATAGTTCACATGATTCAAGAATTAAGCATCGAATATAACAAAAATTTTTTAACACATTTGCATTAACCATAAATAAACCTTACATGTTTCATTAATATTAAAAAAAATTGAAATGTGGGTGTATTTCCAAACCCCATATGCATTCCCCCAAACTTAAAGTTCGTATTGTCTCCAACGCACTAAGATTAAAATGCGATGATAATAACAATGCAATGACAATGTTCACTAACAAAATGGAAATTATAGCTACATGTAATGCATGAATACTACAGCTAAAACGTAAAATAAACTAACTTAATTTTTCTCAGCCATCAATGTGGCTGCACGTTATTTCTTCTTCCTACTCTTTTTCTCATGCTCTTTTTGTCTTTGGAGCACTTTATCTTTTTTTCTTTTGGGCTTTACATGGTTCTGGGATCGCTCCTCAAGTTTTGACTCTGCCTCAGCATCATTAGCTGCTTCTTGTGTAGGAGGGGTCACCTTGAGTGGTTTGGCATAGAACACTATCGCCAACAAATTATGGTGCTCCTTACTTGTTACCTCTACAACTTTTGTCGGTCTAGCTCCATCTCACTCCAGATTATCAGTAGTTGCACCCACAAACTCGGATGCATTGTCAATGTTCTCAGTAGATTCTTTCTCATAGCTTCTTTCTTAGTATTTTCTTCCTTGGCCTTCTTGTTCACAATGTCAACACGGGCGTCCTCCTCTTCCACAGTAGGTGCCTCTTTACTACCAACAACTTTACCCTCAACCAGGCTATCAATCCTTCGTATACACTTCTCAATATCCCTTGATTCTTATTCTTTCTCAATATTAGTGACGTGCACAATGGAAGGAGATTCCATCGATCTGTCTCGGTCCTCTAGGACATTTCTCTCAAAGAAAGGTTCATATTCTCGGATAGTCGGTAGGAACACTGGTGATTTTTGGAGTGGGGTTGGGCTTAATTGACATAATTTGGCTACAATAGAGTTGTTATAGGCCCTAGTATAAGCATATAATAAATTTTATGATCTATCCATATCCTCTATTGTAGGACAAGCCTGATCTGCTTATTGTTGGTGGAATTGGCCAACTTCTCGATATCCTTCATTTTGCGTAACAGTGATGTCTTTGCAGTCAAGTTTGGTCCCTTGCTTTCTGCTTTAGTTTTGCCCTTCTTTGTCTTGCTGGTCTCTGCCTCCTTCATTATTAGTGTATCTTTGCCACAAGTCATTCTTTTAATAGACGCTTTATTAATCGGGCCCTTATTTTCCAAGATCTTTTCATCATCACGACGCACGATCCCTTTCTGCTGGCACAGTAGCATCACCAACGATGGGAAAAAAAAATTCCATTTTGCTTTGCGGCGCGGTCAGCAATTTCTTGGTGGAGTATTGCGCCGACATCAATCTTTCTGCCCTTGACAATTGAATGTATCATGCACATTCTACCCAGGTTGACTGTGGTGCTGTAAGTGGAGGGTAGTAACTTACAGTTGACAAAATGAAACCAAATTTTTCTTTACAGTGTCAAAAAGTGGCATTGCATCATATAATTCTTTTGATGTAAACCCGTCCACAATACTTCTTTGACACATAAATCTTTCACCAACATGTCCCTTTGTCGTATATGATACTTCAATAAACTTGGAGTGTTCATCGACATCCGCCTTAGTGTTGTACAACTTATTGATTTTTGTAACATCTCCATAGGATTAAACCTTCTCAAACAAAGATAAAGTCCAACTCATGGTCATAAAGGTTAGTGTAAAACTCACGTATCAATGAAGGAGAATAGCTTCTAGGATGCGTGTAGAAAGTTGCCGACTTCGACTTAGAGATGGTTATGGAGATTTGTTTGCCCAAATCTTGTTGTTGCGAAAGAAGAATGCCTATTCTAGGTGGAAGCTTCGCTTTAAGGTGTTGTTTTGAAATCAACTTTTGCTCGCTTTCGTTAAAAAGATCACCGGCTCTTTTTTCTCCATTGGCATGGAGGATTCCGGCTCATAAATTGCAGTTATAGAGGATGAGTGTTGTTCAATTGGCTTGGTGGCTTTCTTGACTGATCCTCTCGTTCTTGCCATATTTTGCTTTTTATAGAGTGAAGATGGTTTAAAGGTGTAAAGGTACGAACTTAGGGAAGAGAAAGTAACAAAACTTGCTGCTGGGTGTTTTATAGTCGGCACAGTGAAGAGGGGTTTATAGTGAGTGAAAGAAGAAGATGGAAAGACATGATTTTCTAAAAGGAAATAAAGTTGGCAGGAATAATTACATCCAATGAGAATTGCACCCATTCAGACAGATCAGATGGTTAGGTGACTTTTGATCAAACGGTGGGATTTGAAATTTCTTATTTGTCGTCATTCTTGCTAAGTCAGAAGTGACAGTACAATAGTACAAATTACATTGACAATAAAGCCCAAGTGCATCAACAATGGTACCTAATTATTCTGCAACAAAAAAAGAAATAAAAACAATAAAACAATTTTGAATAGAAGCAAAAATAAAATAAAATTACCTAGTAATAAATTTCAGAAAAAAGAAAGAAAGAAAAAAAATTAAAATTGTTCGACCAATTTAATGGTCTCTTGTAACACCCCTTACCCGCGTTCTACACTGAAACAAGATACAAGGCATTACAGGTTTAAACACAAGAAATCGTACAAAATCAGGCCATAAATTTCCATCCAAATTTAAAACTTTTGCTATTCATTCACATCGTCCCTAAAATGAGCCTAATAATTCGGGACTAAACTGAGAACTTCTAGAAATTTTACAAACTTATACAAATTTTACCCTAAATAGTGGTCACACGCCCATGTGGGTAGACCGTGTGGTCACACATGCCCGTGTCCATACCTCATGTAACTCTCTATTTATGACGTCATCAGCTAAATGAAACCACACGGCCAAGCCACACACCCGTGTGCTAGGCCGTGTGATGAATTAATTTCTCACAAAATAGGTGTAGACTTCACACGCTCTTGGCACATGCCCGTGTCCAAGGCCGTGCCATCCACACTGTAACACCCCGAACCCGGCCCAGACATTATGGCCATGTTCAGTGTGCTACATCACCTAGACTATCCTACGCCGCCCTATTTACTAAGTCTGATGGTGAGTTTGAAAAGCAATGCTTGACTTTTAGAAATTCCCGTTTGAATAATTATTCAACTTAATCTCTATTCCATTTGTTAAGCGATTCATTTTAACCTTATTATCTTTCTTAGTCTTTTGTAATAACAGGTTGGTTAAGAAAACGTTCATTTACTTTTTGAAAATATGTGTGTTATTTGTAATCGAAGTAAAGCAATTTGAAAATCCCAAATAAAACAGTTATAGTGGCCTTATTACGACCCATAAACAAATTTAAAAGTAGAAACCGATAATTAGAAATATAAAGTAGTAAAACTTATTTTAAACAGTGCTCAGTCCTTGTGGCCACTCTGAATCCCTCCCAGCAACCAAGTCACAATCTAGGGCTCACTTGCAAGGATGGAAAGAGAAGGGTGAGTTTGAGAAAACTCAGTGTGTGCAGAACCCATCCACAGCCCAAATTGGCTCGAGCCCACTAGGCCTGAGCCCTAACCAGTTTAGTCAGTTACTGGGCCGAAGCCCTATTCAGATTACAGATACTGGGCCAAAGCCCTATAACAGATACTGGGCCAAAGCCCTATTCATATAACAGTTTGGCCTATAGGCCCATAACAGTACCGTATAGCATAACAGTATGAATGCAACCCAATTGGGGAGACTACTCAACCCACCAATCGCTACACACCACCCGTACCAGCCAACACACCATGTGGGGAATAACTCAACCCATCCAGCCCACACACCATAGTCGCAGCATGGCTGCTCAGAATAACAGTATACGAGGCAAAGCCCCTTTCAGAAACAGTACGAGGCATAGCCCCTTTCAGTAACGTGGCAATGCCACTCACACTTCCTCTAATATAAACCCAACCCATGCATCAGACATACATACATCATGATATGCATTAACAGAAATAGTCATGTCAAACAATACAGTCGATTCTAGTCTTGGGGTATATTGGTAATTTTCCACCTAGGGGTAATTCAGTAATTTCTCACCCTAAGGGTATTTTAGTAATTCTGTTCTCTTATTACAGTTTTTATTATTATCACAGCCTCTACTATTATAGTGGTTGTTACAGAAACTCATTTACTTCAGTTTATCAGTTTTATCCCTTAGGCCCTAAAACCCTTAATGGGCTCTACCATGCCATTTTAGCCCATTAGGCCCATTTAAGCCTTAATTTCTAATCCATTACCTTGTTTTAACAGTTTTTACGCCTGTAGTCCATTTTATTGCCTTTAAACCTATTTTTACCCAAATGGGCCCAAATTGCCCATTGGGCCCATATTCGGCCCACTGAGGCCCAACTTACCGTAGTGCCCAAAATTCCGCGATTAGCCCGCCTAGCAGTGCCGATTCCAATACCAACCTTCTCCTACCAACTTGAGAGCATTCGTACACTCACAAGCTCTCGAAATGCCGAAATTTTGGCATTTCAGCTTTTCAGCTTTTGCCGATTTGAGCATTGAAGGGTGTTCAAAACACACACCTGTTTTGTGATTCAATCGGCGAATTCCTCCACGTGCTAACTCCTACAATCCATTTCCTGATAGATTAGCCAATAGGTCCACGAAAAACACTGTAAAAAGTTCCTTACCAAATTCGGCCAATACCTCTAATGGCCTAAAAATCTTACATTTGCTGATTTAGATCCCTTTAGATCTAGATCTAATGATTCCGATGCCTTCACTGCCTCACTTGCTCGCCTCCTTCGCTAACTATCACTCAAAAACAACCAAAACACAATTTTAGATCACTAATGGACTAAATCGACAACCTCCTTAACTTTAGGGACTTTCGGCTTTTCCAAAGTATGAAATATCTTAAGGATCTAAGTTGATAACCACTTACCACTGCTTTTACCTTGATTCTAACTCAGATCTGATGTAGATCTAACCCTTATACGCAGACAGAAACTGAATTTTTGAGATCTAGGAATTCGGCCAAAAGCTCCTATGGTTATAGTGATTTCAGCTTTTTGACTGGTGAAGAAGATGACGATTTGGGCTATAGACTTGGGTGATGGTGTCGAAAATGGTAGGGATTTTAGGGATGCAATCGTCGGCCACCACAGATGAAGAGAATAAGAGGATTTTGACTTATAAGAAATCGGCACAAAAGCACTTTCGGGATTTCGGCTCTTTAATGGTTGTCGACAAAAGCTTGAAACAATGGAGAAGGATTCGGCTTTAACCAAAGATGATGGAATGGAATAGGTTTAAAGATGTAGGGAGATCTAAGAAGAAGAGAATGGAAGGAAAAGAATAGAAGAAGAAGATGAAAGAGTTAGATTCGGCTTTGAAGAAGAAATCGGCTAGCAACTTTAGGGAGGTAGGTTTCGGCTTTTTTGACAGTAAAAGAGATGAATAAAACTTAAGGTGGCTAACCCTAATTGTCATGACAGAAAAAAAAAAAGATGAAACCCTAATAATCTCTCTAAAGCAATCGGCCCAAGTCCCTAAAGCCCTTGCCGAAATTCACATAAGTTAGTCACATGCCCGCCACATGCTTAAAAATTAAAAAGAACACTACGCTTACCTTGCAACTCGAAACCTTGTCCTTGAATACCCACTTAGGCGCCACTTTTTTAGGAGCTTAGTGGCTCCACCTTGCCACACTACCAAGGCTCCCTTTGTGACATATTTTACACGGTTTTTCTTAAAGGCCCACTTAACCAAGTCCCTTTTCACTTGAAAATCCAACTTAATATTTTACCGGGTTTTAACTTAAGCTTGGGCCTTCTAAAGGCCCACTAACACATGTACATACATTTTCAACCTTCAAAACACCAAAATTTTAAAATTTCACTAAAATTCACAAAACCCGAAAAATCCTGAAAATCAGGGCATTACAACTCTACCCCCTTAAAGAAATTTCAGCCTCGAAATTTACCTGATCCAAATAATTGAAGGTATTGTTGACGCATCGCTTCTTCTGGCTCCCACGTAGCTTCTTCTCTACCATGGTTGCGCCATAGCACCTTAACCAATGGAACAGACTTCCTCCTTAAGACTTTGACTTCACGATCTAGGATTTGCACAGGCTCTTCCTCAAAGGTCAAATCGGTATTTACTGCGATCTCCTCTACTGGTACAATATGCAAAGGTTCCGACCGGTACCGTCTTAGCATAGACACGTGGAAAACGTCATGGATACGATCCAACTCTGGTGGCAACTCCAACTGATATGCTACTAGCCCAATCCGCTTGAGAATCCTATAAGGCCTAATAAACCGCGGACTTAGCTTGCTCTTTCTACCGAATCTCAAGATCTTCTTCCATGGCGACACCTTTAGGAACACCATATCTCCAACAGCAAATTCAATTTCCTTACGCTTAAGGTCAGCATATGACTTCTACCGATCAGACGCCTCCTTTAACCGATCTCGAATCAGCTTAACCTTACTTTCAGTATTTGCCACTAACTCTGGTCCAAGCACTTTACGTTCTCCTAGCTCTGTCCAACACGTAGGAGTACGACATCTCCGCACATAAAGTGCCTCATATGGAGCCATCTGAATACTCGCTTGATAGCTGTTGTTGTATGCAAGTTCCGCCAATGGCAAATAGTCTTCCCAACTACCACCAAAGTTGATAACGCATCCTCTTAACATGTCTTCCAACACTTGAATGACCCTTTCAGACTGACCATCTGTCTGAGGGTGAAATGCAGTACTAAAGTCCAATTGCGTACCTAATGCCTCATGCAACTTCTTCCAGAATCGAGATGTAAATCTAGGGTCTCGATCAGAAATTATCGAAACTGGCACCCCATGCAAACGCACAATTTCTGCTACATACAATTTGGCCAACTTCTGCAGTGAGTAATCGGTTCTGACCGGTACAAAATGAGCAGACTTCGTCAACTTATCCACGATTACCCATACAGAGTCTTTCTTCGAAGGTGTCAAAGGCAACCCACTCACAAAATCCATCGTTACTCTTTCTCATTTCCACTACGGAATCTTCACTGGCTGCAACAATCCAGAAGGCAACTGGTGCTCAGCTTTAACTTGCTGACACGTCAAACATTTCCCAACGAACTCAGTCACCTCTCGCTTAAGTCCAGGCCACCAATAAACCTCTCGTAAGTCCTTATACAACTTATTACCTCCAGAGTGCATAGCACATGGTCCACCATGGGCCTCACCCAAAATCAACTGCCTTAAATCAGAGTCCTTAGGAACGCAAATTCTCCCACGGAAACAAAGAACCCCATTAGAATTCAGTCTAAAATCCTCACTCTCACCATTCTTGACTTGCTGAAATCGAGGAATCAACGAATCATCCTTCAACTGTAACTCTTTGATTTTCTCAGTCCAAGTCGGTCTTACTTGCAACTCTGCTAGCAA
The DNA here is from genome assembly GCA_020496765.1 of Gossypium stocksii. Lineage (NCBI taxonomy): Eukaryota > Viridiplantae > Streptophyta > Magnoliopsida > Malvales > Malvaceae > Gossypium > Gossypium stocksii. The sequence goes on from CM035623.1 coordinate 44,011,497, forward strand.
GCTCCCATCATCATACAAACTCAAACGAGCAAACATGGCCTTTAACTCAGCAACGGTCCTTTGACTCAGTGCATCAGCCACTACATTAGCCTTGCCAGGGTGGTATTCAATCGAACAGTCATAGTCCTTAAACAACTCTATCCATCTCCATTGCCTAAGATTCAACTCCTTCTGAGTTAACAGATATTTGAGACTTTTATGGTCAGTGTATATAATACACTTTTCCCCATAAAGGTAGTGTCTCCAGATTTTCAATGCAAACACCACCGCTGCCAACTCCAAATCATACGTAGGGTAATTCACCTCGTGAGGCTTAAGCTGCCGCGAAGCATAAGCAACCACCTTACCCTCTTGCATCAGTACACAACCTAATCCCACATGCGAAGCATCGCTATAAACCGTAAAGTCCTTCCCAGATTCCGGCTGAATCAACACTGGCGCCTCAGTCAACACCTTTTTTAGCTTGTCAAAAGCTTCTTACTGCCTCTCAGTCTAATTATAGGCTACTCCCTTCCTTAACAATTTTGTTAACGGAGCCGCGATGACAGAAAACCCCTCAACAAACCTTCTATAATAACCTATTAAACCCAGAAAACTACGAATTTCAGACACCGTCCTTGGTGGCTTCCAATCCAGAACTGCCTCAATCTTGCGAGGATCTACCTGAATCCCCTCAGCAGAAACAACATGCCCCAGAAAAGTCACTTCACGAAGCCAGAATTCGCACTGACTAAATTTCGCATACAGCTGCTTTTCCCTCAAAACTTGTAAAACAATTCAAATATGCTCGTCATGCTTCTCCTCTGTTTCCGAATACACCAATATATCGTCAATAAAGATGACCACGAAACTATCCAAGTACGGCTAAAATACTCGGTTCATTAAATCCATAAAAGCTACTGGTGCATTCGTCAATCCAAAAGGCATAACCAAGAACTCGTAGTGACCATAACGAGTTCTGAATGCTGTCTTATGCACATCCACCTCCTTTACCCTTAACTGATGGTATCCAGATCGAAGGTCAATCTTGGAAAACACTGAAGCTCCTTTAAGCTGGTCAAACAGATCATCGATTCTCGGCAGAGGTTACTTATTCTTTATCGTTAGTTTGTTCAACTGGCAATAATCGATGCACATGCGCATCGTTCCATCCTTCTTTTTCACGAACAGTACCGGTGCTCCCCACGGAGACACACTCGGCCTAATGAAGCCCCTATCTAACAACTCTTGAATCTGGGCTTTCAATTCCACTAACTCCTTTGGTGCCATTCTGTAAGGCGCAATGGACACTGGAGCTGTTCCAGGCAATAGATTGATCCCAAATTCCACTTCTCGGTTAGGAGGTAATCCAGGAAGCTCCTCAGGAAATACATCTTGAAATTTATTAACAGTCCTCACTGTCTCCACTGTCACCCCTTCGGGTTCAGTTTGACTTACGAACGCCAAGTATGCTTCACAACCTTTGCGCATCAACCTTTCAGCCCTTAAGGCAGAAACCACACTGGACAAATAGTCCCTACGCTCACCAATCACCATCACCTCCTCGCCTTCGGTTGTTCTCAATACCATTCTTTTGGCCGCGCAATCCAGTGTTGCCTTGTGCTTGGTTAACCAGTCCATGCCCAAAATCAAGTCGAATTCTCCAAAAGGTAGCTCCATTAAATCTCCAGTAAAGATCCTACCCTGAGTCTCTAGAGGCACTTCCCTAAATAGTTTGTCTACTTTAATAGAGTTACCTAAAGGACTAACTACTGTGACCCCACTCACAGTCTCCTCAGAATGCACACCCAACGACCCAGAAATTTCACAAGCAACAAACGAATGCGTCGAACCCACATCAATTAAAGCAGTATATGGTGTATGAGATATTATGAACGTACCAGTTATAACATCAGGTGCATCACCCTCCTCGCCGCGGCAAGCAGCATACACTAAGGCTGGCTGACGAGCCTCAGCATTACCAGCACCCCTGCCAGGTGCTCCACGACCACGTCCATTACCATTGCCTCCTCTACCTTGACCACGGCCCCTTGGCGGTGGCAGTCTTCCTCGCGCAGGCTGAGCAACCCTCTAATCAATAGCTTGAGCCTGAGCTGGCTTCTGTGGGCAGTCCTTAACTTGATGATCCTTAGACCCACAATGAAAACAAGCTCTACTGCGTTTCCAGCATTCTCCTCGATAAACTTTGCCACAGTCTCCACAAGCCTGTGGTCTAACAACATTCACTGGCACAGCTCACACTGGTTCCTCTACTCTAGCCCTCTTAAAATTCCGGTTTGCAGCTCCTGATGTTCCAGAATCTCTTTTAAAACCGTTGCGATCCCTATCGCGATTCCGCCTTTCAGCTTGCTTCACTTCCTCGGCTATCTTAGCCTTCTCCACCAGTGCAGCAAAGTCGCGCTCCCTCTGCGGCGCTATCAAAACTCTCAGCTCATCTCTGAGGCCATCCTCAAACCGAACACTGCGCTCATACTCAGTAGAAACAATGCCACTAGCATACCGGCTTAATCGCAGAAATTCTACCTCATATTCAGCCACAGTCTTACTACCCTGGGTCAGGTTCAGAAATTTCTTCCTTCGTGCGTCCACATAACTAGCCCCAACATATTTTGCCTTGAAAGACTGCTTGAACAATTCCCAAGTTACCCTCTCAATTGGGGTACCCTCTCTCATGGTGATCCACCATTGATACGCCTCGTCCCTCAGGAACGATACTGCTCATTTTAACTTCTGCTCCACTGAGCAGTCCAAGTCATCCATAATTCGCTCCGTGGCTTCCAGCCAGTACTCAACCACATTTGGGGCCACTCCAAATATGCCCCTAAAAACTTCCGCTCCATTGGCCCGGAGTCGCTCAGAAATGGACCCCCTATTCATGGGCCCGACATTAGCTCCGGCCACCCTTTCCAGAACCCTCAGCATGGCCTGGGACAGAGCATCGTCCCCTGCGGCCCTATCGTACGGCCCATTATCCACAACCAGTGGTCGTGCCTCTCTAGCTGGCATATGCTGCGAAGACGACGATCCAGCTTGAGCACTAACTCGGCCTCGTCCACGGCCTCGTCCACGAGCAGCTCTTGTACTCATATCGATTATCTGATTTATGAATTTTATGACATCAGTAAATGTTTCAGTTGTTTATTACAGAATATCTTATGAACAGATAAAGTTTCAAAGTTGTGTTTGCACAACCGTAGCCTAGCTACTGTCTCAGTTTCCTAAGGTTTAGTTTACCCTATAGTCTCAGTTTTATAGCCTTAATACTACCTCACCTATAGTATCATATCTAAGGCTCAGTACTATCTATAGTTTTATTTTCAGTGCAGTACAGAATTTAAAGTAGGACATACTTACAACTTGGAGTCGAGGATTCAATGTGCCACTTTCCAATTTATTCGATCAAATAGTTTGAGGCCTCTTTAAAAATCAATGTTTCAAAGCAACTTGTTTTAAAAACTACAATTTGAAGGAAAAAAACCTTTTTAAAACCAAAAATTTTCTGAAAATCTGATTTTCCAAAAATACCCTTCTGGACTTTAAATTTTTGAAAACCCTTTTTGGACCCGATCCACAGCCTAGTTGTTGCAACCTGGCTCTGATACCATTAAATGTAACACCCCGAACCCGGCCCAGACGTTATGGCCATGTTCGGTGTGCTACATCACCTAGACTATCCTACGCCGCCCTATTTACTAAGTTTGATGGTGAGTTTGAAAAGCAATGCTTGACTTTTGGAAATTCCCATTTGAATAATTATTCAACTTAATCTCTATTCCATTTGTTAAGTGATTCATTTTAACCTTATTATCTTGCTTAGTCTTTTGTAATAACAGGTTGGTTAAGAAAACGTTCATTTACTTTTTGAAAATATGTGTGTTATTTGTAATCGAAGTAAAGCAATTTGAAAATCCCAAATAAAATAGTTATAGTGGCCTTATTACGACCCATAAACAAATTTAAAAGTAAAAACCGATAATTAGAAATATAAAGTAGTAAAACTTATTTTAAACCGTGCTCAGTCCTCGTGGCCACTCTGAATCCCTCCCAGCAACCAAGTCACAATCTAGGGCTCACCTGCAAGGATGGAAAGAGAAGGGTGAGTTTGAGAAAACTCAGTGTGTGCAGAACCCATCCAAAGCCCAAATTGGCTCGAGCCTACTGGGCCTGAGCCCTAACCAGTTCAGTCAGTTACTGGGCCGAAGCCCTATTCAGATTACAGATACTGGGCCAAAGCCCTATTCATATAACAGTTTGGCCTATAGGCCCATAACAGTACAGTATAGCATAACAGTATGAATGCAACCCAATTGGGGAGACTACTCAACCCACCAACCACTACACACCACCCGTACCAGCCAACACACTATGTGGGGAATAACTCAACCCATCCGGCCCACACACCATAGTCGCAGCATGGCTGCTCAGAATAACAGTATATAAGGCAAAGCCCCTTTTAGAAACAGTACGAGGCATAGCCCCTTTCAGTAACGTGGCAATGCCACTCACACTTCCTCTAATATAAACCCAACCCATGCATCATACATACATACATCATGATATGCAGTAACAGAAACAGTCATGTCAAACAGTACAGTCGATTCTAGCCCTGGGGTATATTGGTAATTTTCCACCTAGGGGTAATTTAGTAATTTCTCACCCTAAGGGTATTTTAGTAATTCTGTTCTCTTATTACAGTTTTTATTATTATCACAGCCTCTACTATTATAGTGGTTGTTACAGAAACTCATTTACTTCAGTTTATCAGTTTTAGCCCTTAGGCCCTAAAACCCCTAATGGGCTCTACCATGCCATTTTAGCCCATTAGGCCCATTTAAGCCTTAATTTCTAATCCATTGCCTTGTTTTAACAGTTTTTACGCCTGTAGTCCATTTTATTGCCTTTAAACCTAGTTTTACCCAAATGGGCCCAAATTGCCCATTGGGCCCATATTCGGCCCACCGAGGCCCAACTTACCGTAATGCTCAAAATTCCGCGGTCAGCCCGCCTAACAGTGTCGATTCCAATACCAACATTCTCCTACCAACTTGAGAGTGTTCGCATGCTCACAAGCTCTCGAAATGCTGAAATTTTGGCATTTCGGCTTTTTGGCTTTTGCCGATTTGAGCATTGAAGGGTGTTCAAAACACACACCTGTTTTGTGATTCAATCGGTGAATTCCTCCACGTGCTAACTCCTACAATCCATTTCCTGATAGATTAGCCAATAGGTCCACGAAAAACACTGTAAAAAGTTTACCAAATTCGGCCAATACCTCTAATGGCCTAAAAATCTTACATTTGCTGATTTAGATCCCTTTAGATCTAGATCTGATGATTCTGATGCCTTCACTTCCTCACTTGCTCGCCTCCTTCGCTAACTATCACTCAAAAACAACCAAAACACAACTTTAGATCACTAATGGACTAAATCGACAACCTCCCTAACTTTAGGGACTTTCGGCTTTTCCAAAGTATGAAATATCTTAAGGATCTGAGTTGATAACCACTTACCACTGCTTTTACCTTGATTCTAACTCAGATCTGAAGTAGATCTAACCCTTATACGCAGACAAAAACTGAATTTCTGAGATCTAGGAATTCAGCCAAAAGCTCCTATGGTTATAGTGATTTTAGCTTTTTGACTGGTGAAGAAGATGACTATTTGGGCTATAGACTTGGGTGATGGTGTCGAAAATGGTAGGGATTTTAGGGATGCAATCGTCGGCCACCACAGATGAAGAGAATAAGAGGATTTTGACTTATAAAAAATCGACACAAAAGCACTTTCGGGATTTCAGCTCTTTAATGGTTGTCGACAAAAGCTTGAAACAATGGAGAAGGATTCGGCTTTAACCAAAGATGATGGAATGGAATAGGTTTAAAGATGTAGGGAGATCTAAGAAGAAGAGAATGGAAGGAAAAGAATAGAAGAAGAAGATGAAAGAGTTAGATTTGGCTTTGAAGAAGAAATCGGCTAGCAACTTTAGGGAGGCAGGTTTCGGCTTTTTTGACAGTAAAAGAGATGAATAAAACTTAAGGTGGCTAACCCTAATTGTCATGATAGAAAAAGAAAAAGATGAAACCCTAATAATCTCTCTAAAGCAATCGACCCAAGTCCCTAAAGCCCTTGCCGAAATTCACTTAAGTTAGTCACATGCCCGGCACATGTTTAAAAATTAAAAAGAACACTACGCTTACCTTGCAACTCGAACCCTTGTCCTTGAATACCCACTTAGGCGCCACTTTTTTAGGAGCTTAGTGGCGCCACCTTGCCACACTACCAAGGCTCCCTTTGTGACATATTTTACACGGTTTTTCTTAAAGGCCCACTTAACCAAGTCCCCTTTCACTTGAAAATCCAACTTAATATTTTACCGGGTTTTAACTTAAGCTTGGGCCTTCTAAAGGCCCACTAACACATGTACATACATTTTCAACCTTCAGAACACCAAAATTTTAAAATTTCACTAAAATTCACAAAACCCGAAAAATCCCGAAAATTAGGGCGTTACACACACGTCTGAGAGACACGCCCATGTCTGTACCCGTGTGCTCCATACTGGGCATTCTGTTTCTTGAAATTAAGTTGTAGGGGACACACGGCCTGTTCATGTAACACCCCTAACTCGTATCCATCGCCAGAATAGGGTTATGAAGTGTTACCTAACAGTATACGATATCCATACATTTAATAATGTTCATATAAAAATAAATTCTTTAAATCACTGGGAATGAACATGTATCAAACGAATTCAAGATATCATGAATTACACGAAACCATAAATATGTAATTGTACTATAGATCATTTTCAAATGGCCGAATATAAGCCTAGAATTGGTACACTCAAAATTACCATGCATATTAAACATCCAGGAAATAAACAAGACTTGATCCGATACCAATCGCTGTCATATTCATCTAGAAATACACATATTACTTGATAATTCAATAATCACATCAACCACCGAATATGCCATTCATAACCAAAACATCACACATAACCTTAATTCAACCATGGAACCTTTCTTAACAAAATGAACAAGCCATTTTCGCATAGCTTGAATATATATACATATTCAAAATTAAATTTGTTTTCAAAAAAGAGAGTTAAGCCTATACATGCCATCTTTCAAAATATAGACTTTTAAAAGTACCAAAGCAGTGACGATAGTGTGGATGACTTTGAACTTGAATCCCCGAGCTCGTAGCTTTCAACCAAGATCTATAAAATAGAATAGAACACAAATATTCACAGTAAGCAATTAAGCTTAGTAAGTCTTAAGTAATTTAAACAACTAAACTTATTTATGCACATTATTCACATATATCATAATCTAAATGTATCACCATTTGGCCGAATATGCATAGCCACATTGTACACATTTTTACTGACATTTCATTTCTTTAAAATTTGAAGTCACATAATCACATCATCCAAAGATCTCAATGTCATTCTTTGATTCAACTTAATAGAATTAATTTAAGGCACCATATCCACATATAATTTCAATGATCGTAATCACATATATATAACATATACTTTCATGTATATAATTCCACAATGACCGAATATATATACACAACCACATCTCATATACTTTTCGTTTCACCTCTATAATTCAATCCACATTATCCTCATATACATAAATAATTTATACGTACCTGGACAATTTAAATCTATTGAATGAATTCAGATGCCGTATAGCACAAGTCTCATAGTCTTAGACTTTTATTATTTCACCGGCAATTAGCCTGCTGGGTATAAACCCGAACTTATCATAGGCATAAGCCTACTAGGTATAAACCTGAACTTATCATCGGCACAAGGTCTGCTGGACATTTAGGTCCGATACTCATTCACCGGCATTTACGCCTGCTAGACTAGAAGCCCGATAATAAACACCAGCTTATAGCTTGCTAGGTCATAGACCCGAATAACACAGTACAATAGCCAAAACATTAAATTTTACATGCTTTAAAACATATACCTTTAATTTCCACATGATATAAACACATCATTAAATTTTTGCATCATTCAAACATAGCACATAGCAACCAACTAATTACATTTCACAACTTACGATTCGACCTTAGCACATATCAAAGTCTCATCTGTAATACACAAATTTGCCATTCGGCTTTAGCACATATTGAACTCTTACCTTAATTTCATGCTTACCATTAGACCATAAAACATTTCTATTTATACTTCTTTCATCTCAACTTTCACATTCGGTTAGGAACATTCATACAAATAGCATCAACTGTTCAAGATACAATGCATGTTTAATTACTTAAAAACTTACCTCGGATGTCGTTGAACAACTACGGATCGGCTATTCAACTATCTTTGTTTTCCCCTATTCGAATTTGGCTCTCTTTATTCTTGAGTTAAATTTAAACAAATTTAACTTATCACTAATCCATTATTCATGCATCTTATTCGGTTATAACATATTTCATTCAAAATAAGAAATACAATTATTTACTTAACAATACATTCGGTAAACATATATATATTTCAAAAATCAAGTCATACACATCATTTGGCCACCTAAACCTATCACAATTTTTATTTTCAATATCCAATGTCCATACGGCAATATGGTATTTTACTACCATACCTCAATTTCATAATAACCATTCATTAATATTAAGCATTTTCGATAATGGTATAAACAAATTTAACATTCAAACCATATATTCTAGCATTTAGTATACGGTTTCACTAATTAACCACCATGGCCTAATGCCATAGTCTTTCTTCTTTTCTTTCTTTATTCGGCCATGCAAGAAAGGATGAACAAAAGAAATGGCTTTCTCATTTTCTATGTTTTTATTATTACCTATAATTTAATCTTTATAATAACAATATAAAGCTATCATAATGCTCCACTACCGTCCATTATAATAATAATGGGTAATTTGCCATTTAAAAGACTCCACTAACAAAATCATTATCAATTTAACCCTTTATCAAAATTTAATCTTATAAATTGCCCCAATAATACAAATTATTAAACAAATCTCATTTCTATCCATGAATACACTAAAGCCGAATGTTTCACAAAGTTACAAAGTGCCATTCATTTGTTATTTTCACACATACGCACAATTTAAACATAACTCCTATTTAATCTACACTTTGCTAATCAAATCCAAAGTTCATGAAGTATTTAACAACAAGGATTTATACAAGATATATTTGAACCGATTTTGCTCCATTCATTATTAAATACTTCTATTTCTTAATTTAATGAACTTAGTTCCTCAAAATCAATTATTCAAGAACTACATTCAGCCATGACCTTTTCGTTCAAAGCAAAGATTAATTCCTTACTTGTTAACACATACAGCAACTCTCACTTTTGACCACCTCAATATATATATCAAACCAAATCATTCATTTCTTTAAATCACATTTGGCAATTTCATAAAACAATTCTAGCATTTAAACATTATTTTCTAATATCTATAACAATTTCATGACTTATCACAATGACCGAATGCAAAAATACTCATCAACTCAAGAACTTAAACCATGGGCTAAATAAGCAATGTATTAACCATCTTAAATGCATAAACACTTTGCAAAAATTCACTCAAACATACCTTGAATTTTGTTTAACAATGGCCGAATGTAGTGAGACTCGTTCCCTCTTTTCCTTCGGCTTTTCACGACATTTTTCAAGGATGGAATTTCATCTCGTTTTGTTTTATTAATTCATGCATGTCACAATTTATTAAGTTACCAAAATAGTCATTCTAGATTCTTATCGTTCCCACTAACTAATGGCCTATTTTGTCCATGCTTAAAAGTCTTGGTTTAATTTTATTTTAAACCCTCCAATATAAAAGGTCAATCACAATTTAGCCCTCACACATTTTCCATCTAATTTTTCTTCTATTGTTATTTAGTCCCTAATTAATAATTCAACATCCAAATAACAAAATTAAAACACGAAACTTTCACGTATGATAATTCGTATAATATAAACATAAAAAATAATATTTTAAAAATTTTTTGTGGTCTCGAAACCACTTTTCCAATTAGGGCCAAAATAGGGCTGTCACAATTCACATGCCCATGGGGCTGGCTATGTGTCACACACGGCCTAGACACACACTTGTGTGTCTACCCTTGTGGACAATGTATAGGCTATTTACCAAGCCAATTGCCACCCTGAAACTCATAAACACTTATACCAATTCAAATAGACAAATCATAGTATACTTAAGTAACCAAACATCCATAATTATCAACTCAAATCATGCAAGTGCCATATCCATGCAACGCATCACCATATGATTATATTTATAATCAACATTAACCAATTTCAAATGGCCTTATACAAATAATCACTTAACCAATATGAGCCAACATCACTATCCCAATCACTATGACACATATACAAAATGACCAAGTCCCTATACATGCCAAACTTTCAAAATATCAAAATCATAAATACCCCAAAATAAAGCCTTGAAAATGTGATGCGAACTTTGACGATTCCCGATCCTTGAGTTAGTTTGGTGACACTATAAAACAATGGATAGAAAAGAGGGGTAAGCTATATAGCTTAGTAAGTTTATATGCAAATAATAAACATCTTAACCATGCAAATTAACATGCAATTATTGGAGCGAAAGATAAATTACTCATTATTGAATTCACATAGCAATAACTTAATCATAGCCTTACCAGAAATTTATCACTTATAGCATTCATACTTATGAATTTCACGTATACACCTATACCATATCATCACACAAACATATACTTTCACATCTTTGTAATTCCTGTTAAACACTCAGAATATTAACAGGTTCTCAGAAAGCTTGCACATACGTGTCACATATATGTAGCCAAAGCTACCTCTTATCACATTTCAAATATATGCTTGTTCTCGAGCTAGTCACGGGTCTGCTCACACAAGCTGACGGTCGGGACGTAGCTACTCAGTGCTACTCACACAAGCTGACAGGTATCCGCAACATATGCAGGAGTACCTAGCAACTGGTAGACATACAAGACCAACACCCAGAATCACATAATCACACATAGGTTCCTAGTGACATGTCACTCGCATCCTATTCTATTTCTAAGGTTCAACTAGGATTTCTCACTCACTGTAACATTGTCGAATACTTTAACGATTATTTCCAAAGGGTCAGTTACATAATTCATGCAATATTTAAGCATATAAACATAAATTATTGATGCATTTTTACATACAAACTTACCTCAGCACAAAAATAGCAAATATTGCAATTTAGTCCACAACCTTGTTATTTCCCCAATCTAGGTCAAATACTCGTCTTTCTTGATTTATAATAATAAATTTAGCTCATTTAATTATCAAACTATTCAATTTGGCCAAAAAATCACATTAAGGCAAAATTACATTTTTGCCCCTAATTTTCACTTATTTACATTTTAGTCTCTAGGCTCGTAAAATGAAATGTACTCATTTTTCTCAAAACCCAAGGGGTGGATCTTATACACACTTATAGCAGCCTATATTTTTCATTTATTTATATATTTCCACACACATTTTACAACTTTTGCAAAAAGGTCCTTTTTAACATTTTTACCAAAAATCACTTAGTAAATGTCATTTATCTAACACCAAACTTTCATTTTCTACCAGTAGACATCAAAGTACATGTATGTCACACATGGGTAAATTTTTAAACCTAAACCCTACTTCAAAATAATGATAGAAATAGGTAAATTGGGTGATAACGACTTCAAAAACGTAAAGAGTATTAAAAACGGGGCTAGGATGCACTTACTATCAAGCTTGGAAGTTGAAGAAACCCTAGTTATGGCTTCCCTTCTAAAATTTGGCTATTTCATGGAGAAGATGGACAAATTTTGACTTTATTTTCCATTTTTATTCTTTTATTAACCAAATTACCAAAATTCCCTTTTAGCCTTTCTTTAAAATTTTACCCCTCTATGTCCATTTTTATCCATCATGATATATAATGGTCTAATTACTAAATAAGGACCTCTAATTTAAAAATTTATTTCAATTAAGCGCCCAAAGCTTCTAGAAAACACATTTTGCACTTTTTGCAATTTAGTCCTAATAGCTAAATTGGACACTTTATTGATAAAATTTCTTAACAAAATTTTTACTTATGCATTCAATCATTCTATAAACCTTAAAACTTTATCAAAATAAATTTTTCTACTTCAGATTTGTGGTCTCGAAACCCCTGTTCTATCTTAGCCCTAAATCGGCCTGTTACATCTCTGCCTTATTTTGATCAATAGTCCTAAGATAATATTTCAACTGTTGACCATTCACTTTGAATTGGTGTCCATTATCTAAATCTTTAATTGTGGCTGCACCATTAGGAAATACTTCGACGATTTTGAAAGGTCCAGATCAACGAGACCGCAATTTACTAGGGTGCAATTTTAGTTTAGAATTGAATAATAAAACTTTTTGACCCGCGATAAATTGTCGTTGCAAAATAATTCTGTCATGCCAGTGTTTGGTCTTTTTCTTGCAAATTGTAGCGTTTTCATAGGCATTTCACCTAATCTCCTCTAGTTTAGTTGTATCTAATAACCTTTTCTTTCCAATAACTTCGTAGTCTATGTTCACTTGCTTAATTACCCACATTGCTTTGTGTTCCAGTTCAACTGGCAAGTGACATGGTTTCCCAAAAACAATTTGATACAGTGACATCCTTAATGGTGTTTTATATGTTGTCTGTATTGCCTATAAAGCATCACCCATCTGGAAGACCAATCTTTCCTTAAAGGGTTCACAACCTTTTCAAGAATGTTTTTAAGTTGTCAATTTGACACTTCGGCTTGTCCATTAGTTTACAGATGATATGTAGTAGCCATTCTATGATTGACTCCATATCATTTCAGTGTAGTTGCCACTTGGTTGCTATGAAAGTGTGTACCCTGATCACTAATCAATGCCGTTGGTGTGCCAAAGCAGGTGAGTATATGCTTGTGTTACGCACCGTTTTTGCATCATCCTTTGGGATTGCAATAGCTTCAACCCACTTTGAGACGTACTCAACAACTACTAACATATAAAGATTTCCAAATGAACTTGGAAATGGTCTCATAAAATCCATACCCCAAACATCGAACAATTCAACCTCCATAATTGCTTGCTGCAACATTTCATTGCATCGTGACATAGAACATGTACGTTGACACCTATCACATTGATTCAAAAAATTGTGGGCATCTTTCAATAATGAAGGCCGGTAGAATCCTGATTCGAGAACCTTAGCAGCAGTCCATATGCCACCGAAATGACCTCCGTAAGAAGCATCATAACAGTGCTTCAGGATTGAAAGCATCTCCTCTTTCAAAACACAATGCCGAATAATGTTGTCATTGCATACCTTGAATAAATACGACTTGTTCCAATGATACTTCAGTACTTTACGAAGAAATCTTTCTTTTTTATGGCCAATGACACCCATGAGAGTTTTCCACATACTAAATAATTAATCAGATCTACATACCAAGGGGTTGTAACAGCTCGGACTAGGGGCTAAATGGAAAAGTGGTTTCAAAACCATGAATCCAAGGTTTAAAATATAATTTCGATTTAGTTTTGATGTTTATTAGGTGTTTGGATTAATATATGAGATTTTGGTGCGTGAATTTTATTGGTTACATGTCCAATTTGGTATGTTGGACTAAATTGCAATAGGTGAAAAATATGGGTTCTATTTCATAAGGTACTTGATTGAATTAGGTTTTGAAGCCCTTATATTTTAATTAGGCTTTTTTTAACTTAGTTGGACGAAAATGCCCAAGGAAGGGTGGAATACTAAAGGTTTTTAATGAAGAGCATTTTGGTCATTAGTTAATAAAAGAAATAAGGGAAAAATAAGGCCAAAATGTGTCCATTATCCCTTCTCCTTGGGCAAATATGGTGGGAAGCCATAGCTAGGGTTTTGTTGATTTTCAAGCTCACAAGTAAGTGCAATCGAGCCTCGTTTTTAATTTTTTTCGTATTTTTAGAATCCTCGTAGCTTTTAGCTATTTTTACCCTTATTTTAAGTTAGGGTTAATGTTTAAAATTTTACCCATATATGACATGCAAGTATTTTGATGTCTAATGGTGAATATGAAGGTTTAGGGTGTGGTAAACTATGATTACTAGGTGATTTTTCATGGAAGTCCCTAAAAAAGGATCAAATTGCAAAGTTGATAAATTGAGTGGTAAAATTATAAATTGATGGGAAATGTGGACTGTTTTGAGTGCCATGGATATTCGGCTAGGCTTGGTAACCAAGAGAATTGATGCATTTCAATTTACGAGCTTAAAGACTTAGTTGTAAAAATTTACAAAGTTAGGGGTAAAATGGTAAAAATTGTCATAGGATGATTTTGGACTAAATTGAGTAATTTGTGCATTAAATGTGTCATTATAGATCGAGAAGACTGAGGAATCAAGTTTGACCGGGGCAAGGGCAAGGTCTCAGATTAGGTTGCAAAATACCGCTTTTTGTTATCGAGGTAAGTTTATATGTAAGTAATGTGTCCGTTTTATTTGTACATTATTAATTCTAATGGATGTTATGAAATGTTCCTATTGAAAAATCTCCTATGATGTTGAAAGTATGGAAATGAGAGTTCTCGTTTGAACTTTCGAAAGTAACGGGTGATATGGATAAATATGGCTAGGTCACATGTGTGATAAAGTGAGCTTCACCATGTAGACTCGGGAACTATGGAACTTCATGGCTAAATAACATGTGTGATAAAATGAACTTCACCATGTGAACACGATAGTTACGAGACTAAATGGCTATGTCACATGAGTGATAAAGTGAACTTCACCATGTGTACATGAAAGCAATATTATATGTAGCTAAGTCACATGGGGGATAAAGTGAACTTCACGATATGCACACGAAGGCTACGAGACTAAATGGCTAGGTCACATGGGTGATAAAGTGAACTTTACCATGTGTACCAGAGAGTCAGGCTTATGTGTTGGTGGAATCATGAGCGTAAGGTCCATCGAGTATCGAATATTAATTCGAAGAGTTCAACAGAAATACTTACTAAAAAGACTTGGTGTGGTAGTATGACTTGTGTGTGTAGGCGTATTCTTTTGGGCAAGTGTAATTTTGCGAAAATGCATGTGGATGTAAGGGTGCATGATTTGTATGGAAATGTTAGTAAGTTTAGGTGGTAAGTTAGTATGTGAGGGATAAGTCTTGGTGTGGCTAAATGTTGTTATGATGATAATTATTTACATATAGAGTTACCAAGCTTTTAAAGCTTAGTCTTTTCTCTTTTCCCTTGTTTTATAGATTCAATCAAGGTAGCTCGGGATCAGAACGAGTCGGAGGATCACCCACACTATCGACATTATCTTTTGATATAGTGAAATGAACTCTTAAACTATGGCATGTATAGGGACTTAATGGTGTGGTAGGTGTTAAGTTGGTTTCATTATGTTGGGGTAATTGTCATGGGATGCTTGGTGTGTTTTTGTGTTTAATTTGAAATGGGTGATGGATGGGTAAATGGAGTCATTTAGATGTCTAAAGATGTGTTTGTTGTGTGGTGTTATAAGTAGTAGTGATAGTAACTGTTTTGAGGCAAAGTATGACTTGGAAAATAGCCTAACTTAGGGCCACACGGCCAGCCCCCACGGCCATGTGTGTAGGGCGTGTGAATTTTGCATGGGATTTTCGGAGATTAAGGACGTCACACAGCCTGGTCATACAGACGTGTCCCGTGGCTGTGTGACCAAAATTGTATGCTGAAGTCATAAACAGAATGTCCCAGTTTTTCACACGGGGAGGCCACACGGGCATGTCGAGGCCATGTGAAAACCCCTGTAGGCTAGAAATGAAAAATAATTTTCCAATAATTCAACACTGACAGGGAAACGAGCGTGTGTGACCACACGGCCTACCCACACGGGCATGCCCCTATCTCAAGGGGCGTGTGCCCTGTACTAGGTCAAATTTTCCAAAATTTTTCTAAGTTCTTGGTTTGGTTTCGAACCATTCCCAAACTATGTTTTGGGGCTAGTAGCCTCACTTTAAGGGTGTATGATATGTTATGAATAAGTTTTAAATTGGATTAAAAATTTGTGGTCGATTTTGCATGAATGATGGTGATATTGCCTGGTAATGCCTCGTGCTCGGGTAAGGCAATAACCCCGGGTAAGGTATGTTATAGGGGTTGCATCTATGACAAATAATTCCTCATTTGGGAATGCGTCAACAATTTAAAGTATGTTTCCATCTTTGTTGCTAACTTCCTATCGAGACAGGTGGCTTTAACTTAATTTTTGGAACCCTTACGATCTTTTATCTCGATATCGAATACTTATAACAATAAGATCCAACGTATCAATCTTGGTTTAGTATCCTTCTTCTAAAAAAGATACCTCAATGCTGAGTGATTAGTAAATATGATAACCGTTGCACCAATAAGATAAGAACGAAACTTATTGAAAGCAAATACTACAGCCAATAATTCTTTCTCTATAGTGTTATGGTTTATTTGAGCCTTTGTAAGAGTTTTGCTAGCATAATAGATGACATGAAATATTTTTCCCTTACGTTGTCCTAGAACAACACCCAGAACAAAGTTGCTTGCATCGCATATAACTTCAAAACGTTGAGACCAATCAAGTGCAACGACAATCGGTGAATTTACTAGTTGCATCTTCAATAGAATGAATGCATCTAGACATGCATCGTCAAAGAAGAATTTTTTATTTTGTTCTAGCAATGAGCATAATGGTTTTGCAGTTTTTGAAAAATCTGTAATAGATCTTCGATAAAACCCTGCATGCCCAAGAAAACTAAAAATACCGTTCACATTTTTCGGTGGAGGAAATTTTCAATAATTTTCACTTTAGCTTTGTCGACTTCAATTGTAACACCCCTTACCCGCATCCATCGCC
Organism: Gossypium stocksii; assembly: GCA_020496765.1. Classification (NCBI taxonomy): domain Eukaryota; kingdom Viridiplantae; phylum Streptophyta; class Magnoliopsida; order Malvales; family Malvaceae; genus Gossypium; species Gossypium stocksii. Next base: position 44,028,425 of record CM035623.1, read on the forward strand.
AGAACAGGGTACGAGGCATTACCTCACTTAAACACAAACAATCATACCAATCCAAGTCATAAATTTCCATTCAAATTTAAAACTTTTCATACGTAATCATATTGTCCTTATTATAGGCCTATGAAGCTCAAAACATACATTGAGAGCGGTTCAGGACTAAATCAAGGTCTTTGGAACACTTAGAAAAATTTCATGTTTTGAAGGGTCACACGCCCGTGTGGTTTAGGACATGCCCGTGTGGGTAGGCCATGTGGTCACACATGCTCGTGTCCTCAACCCATGTAACTATCTGTTTATGACGTCATGCACCAAAAGGAGTCACACGGCCAAGTCACACGCCCGTGTGCCAGGCTGTGTGACAAATTTAATTTTTGAAAAATAGGTGCAGACTTCACACGCCCTAAACACACGCCCATGTCCCGGGGCCGTGTCCTTCACACGACTGAGACACACAACTGTGTCTCTATGTGGTTACTATTGGACATTCTGTTTTGTAAAACTAGGGTGCAGAGGACACACGGTTGGACTACACGCCCATGGTGCAGACCGTGTGTCACATACGGCCTAGACACATGCCCATGTGTCTACCCGTGTGGACAAATATAAGCTATTTACCAAGCCATTTGCCACCCTGAAACACAAGTACACTTACACCACTTCAAAGGCACATAACATAACATAAGTAAGCTATCAAGCATCCCAAAATAAATTCATCCACACATCATTCGCATACCACATCCATCATGCATATATCTCGCATATTTAGCAACTTAAACATGCAATTTACCTCAATCATGAATAACATCATCATATGCATACACCAAATATCAATATTGGCCAACATTTAATGGCCTTATACAAAATCATCATTCATCAAAATAAGCCAACATTCTTGGCCCAATCAAATATGACACAAATAACAAAATAACCAAGTCCCTTATACATGCCATAACTCAAAATGCTAATAACTACATATACCGAAAGATAATTTGATAGTGTGAGACAATCCTTTGACATTTTCCCAATCCGAGTTAGCTTGGTGACATTATAAAACAAGGGAAAAAGAGAGGAGTAAGCTAAATAGCTTAGTAAGTTTACATGCAAATATAAACACAGATTTAACAATCGACATTATAACAATTTCATGGATACTATCAAAACCTTATGATCACAACGAACTCATTCAAAACCTTACCAATAGTCATCACATAATGAACTCATCTTTTAGGAGTTTCACATACGTACCTATGCCAACCATTATAATCACTTGCACTCACACTTCGTTATTTCGTTGAATCACCCGTTGAACCACTTGGAATTCTAAAGGATACTCGGAAGTCTTGTACATAAGTGCCACGCTTATTTGTAGCTGAAGCTACCACTTATCACATGTAGTGGAAGCCACCATTGATCATTTGTAGCTGAATCTACCATTTATCACTTGTAGCCGAAGCTACCACTTATCACTTATCACTTAAACACTTGGTTTCCTAGTGACATGTCACTTGTATCCTATTCGATTCCTAAGGTTCAATTGAGATCTTTCTCACTTATCGAAGCTTGGTCTGTATACACATTGAAATAGTTATTACCAAGCCTAACCGACACATATACATACTCATAACAGCCCATATTTTTCACTAAAGAACATTTTATACACATTTTTTTACAACTTTTACAAATAAGTGCTTTTATGCATTTTCATCAAAAACCACCTAGTAAAAGTTGTTTATCATGCATCAAACTTTCATTTTCTACCATTAATCATCAAATTACATGTATGTTACACATGGGTAATTTTTTAAACATGAACCCTACTTCAAAATAATGGTAGAAATAAGTAAATTTGGCTACGAGGACTTCAAAAATGTAAAGAACATTGAAAATGGGGCTTGGAGGCACTTACTATGAAGCTTGGAAGTTGAAGAAACTCTAGCTATGGTGTCTTTAGGGATTTTCGACCAAGGGAGAAAGATGGACAAGATTTTGTTTTTATTTTCCCTTTTTATTCTTTTATTAACCAAATTACCAAAATGCCCTTCATCTAAGCCTTTGATATTTTATTCATCCATGTCGATTTTTGTCCAAACTAAACTATATTGGTCTAATTACCATATAAGGACTTTTAATTTAAGAACTTATCACAACCAAATCCCTTTAGCAATTAAAACACTCATTTTGTGACTTTTTTCAATTTAGTCTTAATAATCAAATTGGACACTTTATCAAGAAAATTTCTTAACCAAAATTTCACACATGCATTCAATCAGAGAATACACCTCAAAACTTTCTCGCAATAAATTTTTTTCTACTTCAGATTTGTGGTTCCGAAACCACTATTCCATTTAGGCACTAAAACAGGCTGCTACATCAATTCCTTGACGAGCGATATTTGGCCTAAGATAATGCCTTCTATTGCCATGAAATGGCATTTTTCACAATTTATAACAAGATGTGTGTCTTCACATAACTACAATACTTTATCCAAATTGTCAGCGTAATGATCAAAATTATTCTCATAGATTGAGAAATCATCTATAAACACCTCTAAAGAGTCTTCAATCATATCTGAGAAAATTGTCATCGTGCACCTTTGAAATATGGCTGGTGCATTGGAAAGACCAAAAGGCATTCGACGAAAAGCAAAAGTTCTAAACAGACAGGTGAAAGTTGTTTTCTCTTGATCCTCCGGTGTAATAACAATCTGATTGTACCCAGGATAGCCGTCTAAGAAGCAATAATAGGCTTTTCCAGCAAGCCTATCCAACCTTTAGTCAATGAAAGGAAGTGGGAAGTGGTCCTTTCTTGTGGCAGCATTAAGTTTGCGATAATCCATACAGACTTGCCATCTTGTAGGAATGCATGTAGGAATTAATTCGTTCGTTTAATTGTTAACCACGGTGATGACAGTCTTCTTAAGAATGCATTGTACTGGACTTACCCAAGTGCTATCAGCAATAGGGTAAATAATTCCAGCATCAAGCCATTTTATAATTTCTTTCTTAACAACTTCCTTTATCTTCTCATTTAATCTTCTTTATTGCTCAATCGATTGCTTTCCTTCATCTTCCAACTTGATATTATGCAAGCAAAAAGATGGACTAATGCCTTGGATATCGGCAATACTCCAAGCAATAGCTCGTTTATGTTGGTTAAGAACATGGGCCAATTTCTCTTCTTGAGTTACATCTAGTATTGCAGAGACAGCAGCTGGGAGAGTATTGTTATCATCAAGAAAAATGTATTTAAGATGAGTAGGCAATGGTTTCAATTCCAAAGTAAGAGCTTTGTTGATAGATGGCTTGAAAATTGGAGCTGTTCTGTTGGCTAAGTCTATGGACTCAATTTTCCATCCATGCCTAAGTTAAACATTATTAGCTTTAAGCTGCTGTCACAATCGGCTAAGAATACATTATCCGATGTCACTGCAAACTTCTTAGAAAGTATAATGCTTTGGTCATTGAATTCTTCCTCAATTAGATCATCTAGCACATAGATAGTATGGCGTTCTTCTTTATCCTTACATTGAATAGATTCAAAAGCACTAAAGGTAACATGCTCATCATTAAGTTACATGGTTAGTTCACCCTTGTAAACATCAATAAGAGTTTGTTCGATGGCTAAAAATGGTCATCCCAAGATTATGGGAACCTCCTTGTCTGCCTCGCGGTCAAGTATGATAAAATCAGCTGGAAAAATGAATTTATCTATACAAACTAAGATATCTTTTATTTCCCTTTCAAGTTGGGCCAAAGATTGATCAACTAGTTGCAATGTCACTATAGTAGGTTTCATGTGACCAATTCCCATTTTTCTAAAAGTTGATAGCGGTATTAGGTTGATGCTAGCTCCTAAGTTGCATAAAGCATTGCATAAATAATGATTGCCAATGGAACATGGGGTAGTAGAGCTCCCAGGATCTTTCATTTTGGTGAGTAACTTATTTGTCAAAACATCACTACAGCCTTCTGTGAGTGCAATAGTTTCCATATCACTGAGCTTCTTCTTCTTGGACAAGAGCTCCTTCATAAATTTCCCATAATTCAAAATTTGCAAAAAAGCGTCTACTAAAGGAATATTGACCTAAAGTTGCTTCAATGTGTTTAGGAATTGTTGGTACTGCGTATCCTGCTCACTGTCCCTAAATCTTTGTAGAAAAAGTAAAGGTAGAAATACATTTGTTGTGTCGATAGTTTCGAGGATCAGACATTAGGCATATGGATGACAATTTGTGGAACTTCTTTGTCTGGTGCATCAACAAGCTTGTCAAATTCAACATTCTCACTAGGGATCACTTCACTAGTATCTTGAGGTGTTACAGTAGAGTATGTAATCGGCTCGCCAGTTTTTTTACCACTCATTATAGTGATAGCGTTATAGTGTTCTTTTCCCCTCAGACTGGGATTTTCTGTGTCACTAGGGACTGTGCCCAGTGGTTGAGTATTAGAGTCGAAGCAAGTTGTCTTGATTCCAATGCTCGAATAGAAGATGAATTCCCTTGCACAATAACTTTTGTGGGAGTCATATTGTAACACTCCTTACCCGTGTTCAACGTCGGAATAGGGTACGGGGCGTTACCAGACTTATAACAAAACCATCATAAAATTCTGAGTCGTGAATTTTCGTTCAAATTAAATCTATTTACATTTAATCACAAATTCCCTGATATGAGCCTACGAGGCCCAGAACGTGCATTGAAAGTTGTTCGGGACTAAACCGAGAATTTTAAAATTATTTTCAAAAATTAAAAAATTTTCCACTAAATAGGGGACACACGCCCGTGTGGATAAGGGACATGCCCGTGTGTGCAGGCTGTGTGGTCACACACGCTTATGTCTTGACCCCTTGTAGCTCTCTAACTTGTAACTCATGACCAAATTGAGATCACACAGCCAAGTCACACGCCCGTGTGCTAGGCCGTGTGGAAAATTAATTTTCATAAATTAGGTGCAGACTTCACATGGCCAGGGCACACGCCCGTGTTCGAGGCCGTGCTGTCTGCACGGCTGAGACACACGCCTGTGTCTATGCCTGTGTTCTTAAATCTGAGCATTTCTGTTTCTCAAAACTAAGGTGTAGGGGACACACAGCCTAAACACATGCCCATGGGACCAACCATGTGTCACACACGGCCTAGACACACGCTCGTGTGTCTACCCGTGTGGACAAAATAAAGGCTATTTACCAAGCCATTTTGCCACCAGTTTAATGCACACACCTACACAACATAATATAGCACCAATCCAAGCATATACATACAACCAAACATCCATAACCAATACATCAACACATCATTCATGAAAGGAATCATTATAAGTGTAACACCTCTTAACCGAGACCGTCGCTGAAATCGAGCACTAGGCGTTACCGGACTTAACTTACTCATTTAGGCATAGAAATTTGCTTTTAAAATTAATTTATTTTCATTCATTCAATATATCCCTAAAAAGGGTCATCGAGACCCTAAATCATGCTATTAAAATAGTTCGGGGCCAAACCGGGATCAATAAAATTTTTCTCCAATTACTTAAACGAACCAAAATAAATTATTTCTTTGTTCCTTATAAAGCTGACCAACTGCATCACAGTCACTAAATAAATCATAACTTGAGTTACGAAACTCGAAATTAATTCCGTAAATTTTCCATAAAACTAGACTCATATACCTTTTTAATAATTGTTTTATAGAATTTTTAGTCTAGCCAATTAGTACAGTTTATTTGTTAAATTCTCCCCTGTTATGCAGTTTGACCAGTCTGACCTCTGTTCACTACGAATTAGTTTTCTCTCTGTAAAAAATTAAAATAGGCATGCCATTCATTTCATTTGAAACTATAACGCCTAATTATTTATGTAAAATTTATGGTGAATTTTTAAACTCAGAATAGGGGATCACGAAGTCAATCTGGAGCAGTCTCACTCAATTGCAAATAACTCATAATATACAACTCTTTTGCTTACTCTGTTTCCTCCACCTGAAAATAGACTCGTTAAGCTTTAATTTCATGTCTCATTCACTATTTAATTCTATTTCTACTATTTTTAGTGATTTTTCAAAATCACATCACTGCTGCTATTCGAATCTGTTTTTAAGCTATTTTCACCTTTTTCATGGTTTCCATGTGATAATTACCATTTAGGTATACATAGTATTAAACCTATGTTTGATTAGTCATTCCAATAGCTAATCATCAACAAGTATTTACACACCATTCATTAAACATATCCTAAGGACATTCATACCAAAAGAAACCAAGTCCCTATACATGCCATACACGAAATGAAATGTCTAGCTATACCAAAATGATCCTGTTGATAGTGTGACTGGATCTCCGACGTTCCTTGTGATCCCCGAGTTGGCTTGGCAAGAACTATAAAAAGAAGGAAAATAAAGAGAGTAAGCACTAAGCTTAGTAAGTTTACAAGTAAATAAATCACAACATTCACCCTAAATAATAGTTAATCATAGTATCATCAAGCACCATAAGCTTTCCTTACACCTCATTTCTTACCCTCTTCCTTATTCACTTACTTTCTTTCTTACTTGATTATTCAATAAACTCATGAATATAACTTACCTTTCCTTTGCTGAGAATTTCCCGTAATTTAACATGTACAATAGCCCGTTGAACTACTCGAAATACTAAGGATACTCGGGATTTTCCTGCCTGATAATAGCCTGTCAATGCCATGTTCTAGACATGGTCTTGCATGAGAAGTTTCCTGTCCTACCAAAGCCATATTTTTAATATGGACTTACATGGGATATTCCTGTCCTGTCTGATAACCCAAAATGTCATGACATTCCGTATCCCAAACATTCCTAGAGTTCAAACGAGGCTTTCTGATACTTTTTCTCTGTCATCTCGCCTTTAGTTCAACTTCAAATATTTTCATAAAGTAAATGTATATATGTAGGAAATTAACAACATTAATGTAAAATAATGAAATATTGCATTTATTTACCATAAACTTACCTCGATACAAAATACGGTTAAACTTGACAATAGAGTCATTTACTTTTTCCTTTCCCCGATCTACTCCCAAATTTCGTTCTTCTTGATCTATAATAGAAATTTAGCTTATTTAATACTCACATTTATCAAACAGCCCTTAACTCAAACTTTGGCAAAATTACATTTTTACCCCTAAATTTTTGCATATTTACACTTTTACCCCAAGGCTCGGAAATTAAACTTTATCCCAAATTCTTATGTTTTAGGACATGTTGATAATTTATTTACCAACAACAACCTCAAATTCCCACTATAACATGTACTTATGAACAATAGGTATTTTTACTAATTAAGCCCTTTTACTCGTTTTTACTTAAAACCGAGTAGCACAAGTTGTCTAGCATAATTTAAAACCTTATAATCTATCATAAAACATCAAAATAAACACTTTTCACCTATGGGTATTTTTCCAAATATGAACCCTAGCTTAAATTTTAGCTAGCATAAGCTTTATCGAGCTACCGGGATTCCAAAAACGTAAAGAACATTAAAAACGGGGCTTGGAATCACTTACTATGGAGCTTGGGAGCTTGAAACAAACCCTAGCTATGGAGAACCCTTGAAATTTCGTGCTAATGAAGAAGATGGACATATTTTGCCATCTTTTTCCCTTTTTTAATCTTTTAATTACAAAATGACTAAAATACCCTTCATGCCTTTCTTTGAAAATTTTTCATGTACAAGTCCATTTTTGTCCAAAATTTTAGAAATTGGTCAAATTGCTATTTAAGACCCTCTAATTAATATTCCAACGCAATTTCATACTAAAAGCTTTTAGAATGCAAGTTTTGCAACTTATTCGATTTAGTCCCTATTTTCAAATTACTTTATGCATAGAATTTCTTCACAAAATTTTCACACAATCATGCAATCATATCATAAACCTCAAAATAATTATAAAATAATTATTTCTATCTCGAATTTTTGGTTTCGCAACCAATGTTTCGTTAAGGCCCTATTTTGGGATGTTTCGCAACCACTGTTCCATTCAGGCCCTATCTCCAATGGCCTTATACAAAATGAACTTTTAACCATTATAAGCCAACACATTTGGCCAAATCAATTATGGCACATAACAAAATGACCGAGTTCCCTATACATGCCATACATTCAAAATATTAATATCATTAATAACCAAAATAATATCTTGATTGTGTGAGGCGAATCTCCGATGACCTCCTATCCAAGTTAGCTTGGCAACACTATAAAACACGGGAAAGAAAGGGGAGTAAGCTATATAGCTTAGTAAGTTCATATGCAAATAAGAAGCATTTTAACCACACCTTTATCATGCAATTTATATTATGGGAAATAACAAAAATATTATTATTAAATTCTCACATTATTCAATTTAGCCCAAAAATCATATTATGGAGAAAATTACATTTTTACCATTAACTTTTCAACTTTTTACACTTTAGTCAGTAGGCTCGTAAAATGACTTTCATTTGATTTCTTCATTACCCAAGCCTAGCCAAACCTATTTTATACTCATAACAACACACATTTTTTCATTTATTCACATTTTTACGCACATTTTACAACTTTTACAAATAGGTACCTATTTGACATTTTCATCAAAAATCACTTAGTAAATGTTGTTTATCTAACACCCATCATATATTTTCTACCGTTAAACATCAACATACACAAATATCTAACATGGGTAAACTTTTAGACTTTGATTTTCTTTCAAATTAGTCCTTGAAATAGTGAAATCAAGTTACAACATTCATAAAAACATAAAAATCATTAAAAATGAGCCAAGGACGGACTCACAATCGAGCTTGAAAGCTTGGCCAAAACCCTAGCTATGGTGACCCTCCAAATTCGGCTATGGGGGATGAAATTAGAAAGATGAACATCTTTTATTTGTTTTATTTTGTCTTTTTTAACCAAATGACCAAAATGCCCTTAATGCATAACTTTGAAATTTCACCTAACCATGTCCATTTTTTTCCATCTTAAAGTATATTGGTCTATTTACCATTTAAGGACCTCTAATTTAAAATTTCATCACACTCAAACACCGTTAGCTTCTAGAACACACATTTTGCATCTATTGCAATTTAATCCTATTAGGCAAATTAGACACCCTATCGATAAAATTTCTTAACGAAATTTTCACACAATCATTCAATCATAATGTAAACCTTAAAGAAAAAAATAATTATTTCTACTTTGGATCTGTGGTCCCGAAGCCACTGTTTTGATTTGACCCAAAAATGGGTTGTTACAACTCTCCCCACTTTAGGGATTTTCATTCCCAAAAATCTTACCGGAAAAGAGGTTTGGGTACTGTTTTCTCATAGCTTCCTCGAGTTCCCCATGTAACCTCTTCAACCCCATGTCTTTGCCATAAAACTTTCACTAGGGCTATGCTATTATTTCTCAACTGTTTAACTTTTTAAGGCAAAATCTTGATCGATTCCTCACCATAAGTCATATCAGGTCGAATCTCCATCTCTGTCGGTGATATTATGTGCGAAGGATCTGATCGATAACAGCGCAACATAGACACATGAAAAACATTTTTGGATCCTTTCTAACTCTGTTGGTAAAACCAATCGATATGCTATCGGCCTTATTCTTTCAATAACCTTATAAGGACCAATAAAGTGCGGACTCAACTTACACTTGCGGCCGAATCTAAGGATAATCTCCCACAGAGACACTTTCAAGAATACCTTATCACCGACTTGAAATTCAATTCCCCATTGGTTCAAATCCGCGTACGATTTCTGTCTATTCGACGCTGCTTTCAAACAATCATGAATTACTTTTACTTTTTCTTCAGTTTCTCTCACTAAATCAATCCTGTGAATCTGTCTCTCACTTAGCTTGGTCCAGTATAACAGAGTTTGACATTTGCGGCCATTTAATGCCTCATTTGGTGCCATCCTTATACTCGACTAAAAGTTGTTTTATAAGCAAATTCGACTAAAGGTAGATATTTTTCCCAACTATATTCAAACTTTAAAACACAGCAGCGAAACATATCTTCGAGAACCTGAATCATCCTTTTCGATTAACCATCAGTTTGCGGATGAAATGCCGTACTAAAGTTCAATTTTGTGCCCAAAGCCTCTTGCAACTTTTTCCAAAATTGTGACGTAAATCTTGGATTTCTATATGAAATAATAGAAATTGGCACTCTGTGTAATCTAATAATTTCAGCAATGTACAATTCAGCTAGCTTATCAAGTGAATAGCCGGTACGTACCGGAATAAAATGAGCTGATTTCGTGAATCTATCAACAACGACCAAAACAACATCTCTCTTCTTTAGAGTCAAAGGTAGTCCAGTTACAAAATCCATCATAATTCTATCCTATTTCCACTCAGGAATCATCAGAGGCAGAAGTAAACCTAAAGGTACTTGATGTTTAGCCTTTACTTGTTGACAAATCAAACATTTAGATACAAATTCAGAGATATCTCATTTCATACCTGACCACCAATACAATTTCTTCAAATCATTATACATTTTCGTACTGCCCACATGAACTGATAGACAACCACTATGTGCTTTGTTTAAAATTTTTTGAATAAGTTCATCATTGTTCGATACACATACTCAATCTCGAAACATCAAACAATCATCCGAACTGATCCGATAGTCTAAATCACTACCCAATTCACATTGAGCTCTTTTGGCTTGCAATGCATTATCATTTTTTTGAGCTTCACAAATTTGCCGAAGAAATATCGGTCTAGCTCTCATCTCGGCCAAAATTGAACCATCATTATACAAAGTCAGTTTTGTATTCATAGCTCTCAAAGCAAACAAGGACTTTCTACTTAAGGCATTTGCGGCTACATTCGCCTTTCCTGGATGATAGTCAATCACTAGTTCATTATCTTTCAGTAACTTGAGCCATCTCCATTATCGCAAGTTCAGATCTTTCTGAGTCATCAAATACTTTAAACTCTTGTGATCGGTAAAGATATGGCACCTTTCACCGAATAAATGGTGTCGCCAAATTTTTAAAACAAACACAATGGCAACCAACTCCAAATCGTGCGTTGGGTAGTTCTTCTCATGCGGCTTCAACTGTCTCAAGGCATAAGCTATCACTTTTCCCTCTTGCATCAACACACATCCAAGACCATTCAAAGACGTATCGCTGAAGATCACAAACTCTTTTCCCGACTCAGGTTGTACTAATATCGGTGCCTCAGTCAACAATGCTTTCAACTGTTCAAAGCTCTTTTGGCATTTCTCGGACCATTCAAACTTAACATCTTTCTGTAACAATCTTGTCATAGGTGTAGCGATCATCGAAAATTCCTTGACAAAACATCAGTAATACCTAGCCAAGCCCAAAAAGTTTCTAACCTCGGATATATTCCTTAGTGGTTTCCAATCAACAATTGCTGATATCTTACTCGGATCAACCCTTATACCTTCCGTGGAGACAATATGGCCCAAAAATCCTATTTCTCGGAGCCAAAACTCACTTTTACTGATCTTAGCAAACAATTTCTTATCTCTCAAAGTCTGCAATACAATTCTTAAATGCTCGGCATGTTCAATCTTATCTTGAGAATAAATCAAAATGTCATCAATAAAAACAAAAAAAAACTTATCTAAATATGGTTGAAAGATCCGATTCATCAAGTCCATAAAAATGGTAGGAGAATTAGTTAGTCTGAAAGGCATAACAAGAAATTCATTATGCCTATACCTTGTCCTGAAAGTGGTTTTTAGTATATTTGAATCTTTAACTCTCAACTAATAATAGCCAGATCTCAAATCAATCTTCGAGAATACCGTTGCTCCTTTTAACTGATTAAACAAGTTATCAATCCTCGACAAAGGATACTTGTTCTTATGGTCACTTTGTTGAGCTGTCGGTAATCGGTACAAAGTCTCATGGATCCGTCTTTCTTCTTGATGAATAACACCAGTGCACCTCACGATGAAAAACTCAGTCTCGTAAAACCCTTATTCGTCAACTCTTGTAACTGAGACTTTAATTCTTTTAACTCGGTTAGAGCCATTCTATATGGAGCTATCGATCGTCACAAACTATCGGATATTCACAAACTACTGGTACCTATTTAATCTTCGATTCAGACACTTTTGTATTTAGTACATACGAAAGAAATGCTTCGTAACCCTTTCTTATGTGCCTCTGAGCAGATATAGACAAAATCATAATAGACAATTCCAAAAGAACTTTACCATTTTCACATTTCAATTTAATAGTTTTCAGTCTACAATTTACTAAGGCATCATGCAGTGTCAACTAGTCCATACCCAAAATAACATCAAATTCGTCAAACGGCAATAACATTAAGTCAGCTGAAAAATAGTGACCTCGAATCATTAAAGGACAACTCTTACAAACTTTATCAATGAAAACATATTTGCCTAAGGGGTTCGACACCCTAATCAAAAACTCAATAGACTCAACAGGTAAATTCTTACTAAACACCAAATTCATGCAAATATAGGAATGAGTTGATCCAGGATCAATTAATGCAACTACATTAGTATCATAAAGAGAAAATGTACCAGTGATCACATCAGGGGAGGTCGCATCCTCGCGAGCACGAATGGCATAAACTCTCACAAGTGCTCTAGCTTTCGATCTTACAGCTGAACTTTGGATACACCTCTGCTACTGGTCCCATTTCACGTATTTCTCACTGGCCTGCCTCTAGGTGTAGTGTTACTCGATCTTACATTCTAAAAATTATCATTTTCAACCATTTCTGGGCAATCTCGAATAAAATGATCTTGGGAGCCACATTTAAAACAAGCCTGGTTGTTCATCCTACATTCATCAGGATGTCGTCTACCACAGTGTTGGCATTCAGGCTTATTAGACCTAGCATTACCAATGCTCGCTATTAACGTAGTTTGGGCTTTAGAACCTGAATCTTACTTCCCTCGATTTCTATTGGGTAACCCAGCTGAAGCAATCAAACGAATGTGCATATCCTTAAATTTCTTTGATGAAGATTGAAATGACTTATTCATCAGCCTCTTCCTCGAATCCCTAGGCTTAAACTTAACTTTTCTCCTTTCTTTGCTTAACTCTTCGACTTTGCAAACTCGTTCGATTAGCACAACAAATTCTTTCAGCTCTAAAATCCCAACTAACAGTCTAATGTCCTCATTTAGTCCATCTTCGAATCTTTTACACATAATAGCCTCTGTTGGGACATATTCCCAAGCATAATTACAGAGCTTAACAAATTCTCGCTTGTATTCAGTTAAAGTGCTACAGCCCTATTTCAGCTCTAGGAACTCTTTACGTTTCTTATCAATAAATCGCTGGCTGATGTACTTCTTTCTGAATTCCTACTGAAAGAAATCCCAAGTAACCCTTTCCTTCGGTACCATAGATATAAGAGTGGTCCACCACTGATATGTTGTATCCCTCATAAGTGATATAGCACATTTCAACCACATGTCCAATATAGCACCCCTTACCTACATCCGTCGTCGGAACAGGGTACTAGGCATTACCTAACTTGAACACAAACAATCATACCAATCCGAGTCATAAATTTCATTCAAATTTAAAAAATTTCATACGTAATCATATTGTCCCTATTATAGGCCTACGAGGCTCAAAACATACATTGATAGTGGTTCGGGACTAAACCGTGATCTTTAGAACACTTATAAAAATTTCATGTTCTGGAGAGTCACACGCCCGTGTGGTTTAAGGCACGCCCATGTAGGTAGGTCGTGTGGTCACACACACCTGTGTCCTCAACCCATATAACTCTCTATTTATGACGTCATGCAGCAAAAGAAGTCACACGACCAAGTTAAACTCCTGTGTACCAGGCTGTATGGTGAATTGAATTTTCAAAAAATAGGTGCAGACTTCACACACCCTAGACACACCCCTAAGGCTTGGGCTGTCCTTCACACGGCTGAGACACACTGTCATGTCTTTACCTGTGTGTTTACTACTGGACATTCTGTTTTGCAAAAGTAGGTTGCAGAGGACACACGACCAGACTACATGCACATGGTGCAAGACCGTGTGTTACACACGGCCTAGACACATGCCCGTGTATTTACCCGTGTAGACAAATATAAGGCTATTTACCAGGCCACTTGCCACCCTGAAACACAAGCACACTTACACCACTTCAAAGGCACAGAACATAACATAAGTAAGCTATAAAACATCCCTAAATCAAGTCATCCACACATGATTCGTATACCACATCCATCATGCATATATCTCTTATACTTAGCAACCTAAACATGCAAACTACCGCAATCATGAATAACTTCATCGTACGTATACACCAAGTATCAATATTGGCCAACTTTTAATGGCCTTACACAAAATGATCATTAATAAAAAAAGCGAACATTCTTGGCCTAGTCAAATATGACACATATAACATGTAACACCCCAAACCAGGCCCAGATGATATGGCCAAATCTAGTGTGTCACGTGGACGATTGACTAAGCCATGATCTTCTTTTAATAAAACGTTATGTTGTTTGTAGTAGAACCATGTTTAATAGCTCGTAAATAAGAATGATCTTCAGTTTTAAAAATCGTAGCTATTACCAAGTAAAATTCCCCTTTTAAAACCATCCTATTGTTGTGTTATCGTTGTTAAGTTATCCAATCGTTACGTAATGCATGTTTAAAAACATTTGATTAAGTTTGAAAAGCTCAGATAAACTAGTCTACTGCTGTAAAGTAAGTAATAAAGAAAACCCAAAACAAAAATACCCGAGCGACCTTATTACAACTTAAATCCGAAATTAAAGAAAAACTAAAATAAATTAAATTTAGGAAAACTAAAAACCAGAAGCATGAATCACATGGTCACCCCAAATCCCTTACAGGTCTAAGTCCTCTATGGTTAGGGGTTACTTACATGGATGGAAATGAGAGGGTGAGTTTGTGAAAACTCAGTGTGTAATGCAACCCAACCAGTGCCAAAGATCAGACAAACTCAGTCTAGGTCGAAGCCCTATTCAGATATAAATCAAACTGGGCCTTGGCCCTTTTCAGTAACAGAGTGGGCCTTGGGCCCATTATAGTAACAGATCAGAGTATATATATATATGTATGTATGTATGCAAAGCCCAAGCCAAGTCCAGCCCTACACACCATCCTACTAGCCCTACACACCATGTGGGGAATAACTCAACCCACCCAGCCTTACACACCACAGATGCAGCAGGGTTACTAATACAGAAATTGTGGCAGAGCCATCAGAACAGAATTACGAGGCAGAGCCACTAAGCAGATTACGTGGCAATGCCATTTTAAGCACTTGCTCCATATCCATAACCCAACCCCATGCAAATTAAAGTACTACATGACATGGCATACAAAATATTAGATACAGTAACATGCAAATCAATCAACTATTTCTAGGGGTAAAATAATCATTTAGCATCTAGGGGTAAAATTGTAATTTTTACCCTTTAGGGGTATTTTGGTCATTTAGCTACATTTTTAGGTTTTATGCTTAATACGACCTTCTAGCAAGTCTAACATTGCTCCGAGCGTCTCAAATAGTCCATACAGTCATATAATGCCATCGGACCCTAAAACCCCTAATGGGCCTGAGGGAGTCCACCCGCTATTGTGGCCTGCTCAGTCTAATTTTTACACATATTATCATAGATTAATATCCAATTTACCAAAAATCACTTATCGCATACTTGTACCCCCGTAAGCCCATTGGGCCCAATTTTAGCCTATCGAGGCCCAAAACAACTTAAGTGCACAAAAACGCACACAACAACCCTTACCGTCCATTATTCCAAATTCACGATTTCGGATTGACCCACGAGCGTTCATACGCTCGCAAGTCCATGAAATGTCGACACTTCAGCATTTCGACTTTTTAGCTTTTACCGATCTAAGCTACAAGAGGGTGTCGTTACACACATAATTATGGTTAAATCAAGCGCCCCCACGAAAAATCAACCTACAACAATCCAACCACATCATTAAACTATAATCCCATTGAAATCGATATCACCTTAATCCAATCATAATCGGCCATTACCAACCAAACCACCCTTCACTTACCTTTGCCGCAAGTTAACCAACAGATCTAGAGTGTTTCCCTTTTATCTAATCACTAACCACCCTTAACGAGATCCGTCTCCACGATTAGCTGAAACACAATCGATTACAAGAGAAGGGATTTAAATTGGCGTACTAGCAAGGGCCCAAAGCCGAATAGCACAAGGGAGATAGGGGTTTTAGCTTTTCATAAAATGCTTGAAAGAAAAGAAAGTAGGAGCGGAATACTTACCCTAAGAATCCGCTTGATTAAATTGATGTCACAAAAGTCGCCTTACACTAGCCCAAGCCCCGATCTCTTATGGATCTACTCAAAACCCAAAGATGGAGAATGAATCTAAGGTATTCAGACAAAGGGAAAATGTTTGCAAAATGGAAAACAAGGTTCTGCTACTTGAGAGTGCAAGAGAGAATATAATAAAGAAGAAGAAGATTTTTAGTTTCAGTTCTTTTGCTATGGAGAAATTAGCCAAGAAAGAGGTTAGGGTGAGGAGGAGAATAGATGAGAATGGATGAAGTGATGTTCAGCTTATGAAAAAGATAGATTTTGGCTAACTTTAGGATTTGAGTACGGCAAGGTTTGGTCAAAAGAGGGTTTGAGAACCTTAGTGTTTCGGCTTTCTAAACACAAGAAAAGAAGAACAAATGAAACCCCAAAAGAACTATACATATATGACTACAAAGAAAAATGACCACAATCGCGAAATCCTGAAAGATTATCAACAAGAAATCGGCACACACCCTACCACAAATGCCGAAAATGCTAAACCATACACCTTAGCCGAATTGCACTTCAAACAACCCCATAATCGGCCAACACTTCCTCCTCATCTCATCCCTAAATTTTGTCCTTGAAATTCTCCCCTTTTCACTCCTTATCTCAATCCCATGAGCAGCTCAAACTCCTTCCCTTAGAGTTTAACTTGGAGTCCACCTCTTACCATGTTCATGTAGTAAAATAAAATAAATACCTTGCTCACAAAGGGATTCGAACCTTAGCTCCATTCATAAGCTACCACACTCCACCTCTTGTGTTTTAAATGGCACCACCTTGCCACTTTATCATAGGCTTTCTTATGCCTTATAACCCCAACACTTATTTAAAAGCCCACTTTTCCCAAGTATCTTCTCACATAGAGCTAAAATTTAAAATTTTCATGGCTTTAGACTTAAACCCAAGCCTTCTAAAGGTTCACTAATTACACCCAACACAGTAATACAACACATCAAGCCATGCAAACTAAATTCACGCAAAAAATTTAAAAACCCTAAAATTTGGGGCATTACATAACCAAATAACCAAGTCCCCTATACATGTCGTAACTCAAAATGCCAATAACTACCTATACCAAAAGATAATTTGATAGTGTGAGATGATCCTCCGACGTTTTCCCAATCCAAGTTTGCTTGATGACACTATAAGACAAGGGAAAAAGAGAGGAGTAAGCTAAATAGCTTAGTATGTTTTTATGCAAATAATGAGCATTATAAACACACATTTAACATACAATTGAAATTATAGCAATTTCATGGATACTATCAAGACCTTACGATGATAGCTTACTCATTCACAACCTTACCAATAGTCATCCCATAACAAACTCATATTTTAGGAGTTTCACATACGTAACTGTGCCAACCATTACGTAATCACTTGCACTAACACTTCGTTATTTCGCTAAATCACCCGTTGAACCACTTGGAATTCTATAGGATACTTGAAAGTCTTGCACATGAGTACCACACTTATTTGTAGCTGAAGCTACCACTTATCAGTTGTAGTCGAAGCTAACATTTATCATTTGTAGTTGAAGCTACCACTTATCCCTTGTAGCCGAAGCTACCACTTATCACTTGTAGCCGAAGCTACGCCTTATCACTTATCACTTAAGCACTTGGTTTTCTAGTGACATGTCACTTGTATCCTATTCTATTCCTAAGGTTCAATCGTGATGTTTCTCACTTGTCAAAGCTTGGTCGGTATATACATTCAAATAGTTATTCGCAAAGCATATTAATATTAAAGTATTCAAAAAAATAATATAGCAATGCATTATTTACATACAAAATTACCTTGGTCCAAAATGACAAGTTATTTGATTTAGTTCAGAATCTTTTCTTTTCCCTGGTTAAGGTCGATTCCTCGTCTTTCTTGATCTATGATACCAAATTTAACTCATTTAATTATCACATTACTCAATTCGGTCCAAAAATCACACTATACAAAAATTATATTTTTGCCCCTAACATTTCACTTATTTACACCTTAGTCCCTAGGCTCGTAAAATGGAATGTATTCATTTTTCTCAAAACCCAAGCCTAACAGAACCTTATACATATGCATATCAACCCATATTTTTCATTTACTCACATATTTTACAACTTTTGCAAATAATTCCTTTTTGATATTTTTACCGAAAATCACCTAACAAAAGTTGTTTACACACAACTAACTTTCATATTATACCATTAGACATCAAAATACATGCATGTCTAACATGGGTAAAATTTTAAATTTGATAATACTTCAAATTAGTCATCGAAAAGGATAGTTTAGGTTATGAGGATTTCAAAAACGTAAAAATCATTAAAAAAGGGACTAGAACAAACTTACAGTGGAACTTGGAAAGCTTGGCCAAACCCTAGCTATGGCTTCCTGTTCAAATTCGTCTATGGGGACTAAATTGGATGAAGATGAAGACTTTTATTTGTTTTATTTTGTCTTTATTTGCTAAATGACTAAAATGCCCTTAATGCCTAATTCACCCTTCCATGTCCATTTTTGTCCATCATGATATATAATGGTCTAATTACTAAATAAGAACCTCTAATTTACAAATTCATTACAATTAACCATCCAATGCTTCTAGAGCACATATTTTGCACGTTTTGCAATTTAGTCCTAATTGTCAAATTGGACCCTCTATCGATAAAATTTTGTAACAAAACTTTCATTCATGCATTCAATCATATTATAAACCTTAAAACTTTATCACAGTAAATTTTTCTACTCTGGATTAGTGGTCTAGAAACTACTATTCTGACTTGGCCCTAAATTGGACTGTTACAACTCTCCCTTTTTTATGGATTTTCGTCCCCAAAAGTCTTACCAAGAAATAGGTTTGGGTACTATTTTCTCATAGCCTCCTCAGGTTCCCACGTAGCTTCTTCAACCCCATGTCTGTGCCACAACACTTTCACTAATGCTATACTTTTATTCCTCAATTTTTTGACTTCTCGAGCCAAAATCTTAATCAATTTTTCATCATATGTCATATCCGGTCGAATCTCAAGTTTCATCAGAGAAATCACATGCAAAGGGTCAGAACGATATCGTCGTAACATCGACACATGAAACACATTATGAATTCTTCCCTGTAACACCTCTATCCTATAATTGTAACTAGAATAGGTAAGGGGCATTACCGGACTTATGTCCTAATCATAATTAAAAAAAATTATTCTGGATGGAAATAATTTCAAATTTCTATCCCCCCAACTTAAAATGAATAATGTCCTCATTGTTTAAAGTGAATAGATACTATACACCAGGTAGGAATTCAGGAAAAGAGGAGGTGAGTCAATGTGACTGCTTAAGTACCAAGCTCTTTCTAAATCCAATCCTAGACATGTATATATCTATTGCCACACTTTATACTTTATGACTTGTCCATATTTATTCAGGATTTCCTTCTCTTGTTTTATTATGCAGAAGTAAGAATTCCAAATTAACCTAATCCTAAAGTAACCTAAAAATAAAAATTAAATAAAGTCAAGATCCCTCCCTTTTATTTATTTGCAGATCCTTCCAACCTGGACTCATCTTTTGCTCGATCATTATTGCCTTTGCATGAATCGATTCGCTCCTTTTTCGAGAATGGAGTCCATGGCTCGAATATGAAATCTGGAAATTCAGGCACAAAAATAAATGGGTCATTGTATATTTTCTTGAAAGCACTTCTTATTGAGTCATCCCTTATTTTTGAGTATCTCAAGTATGCTTGTTGCTGCCGTTGCATATGTTGCATGAAGTCCATCAAATTTGATAGCTCATCTCGGAAGTCTGGGCTAGACGACTGAGCTCTAAACAATGGAGTTCCAGCATCTGATTCATCTTTTGGCTCCACAGGGTCCACCTTATCAGGGACTTCAAATGATTGCATTGTGGGATCTTCTTCTTCATCAGAGTCCTCAGGTTATTCACTTTCTTCAACTCGTTGTTGCAGAAGTGAGTCTCCGGCTACTCGATAGAGGTCCCAATATGTAATTGTGCCTTGAGTGTACCCTGTCTTCTTTACATTGGCAAGAATTTCTACTTTCAAGCATAGAATAGTCATTGTAAAGGGGAAGTAAGTAGGGCCAAAACGTCTAGCGGCACAGTTTCGAATTTCTTTCAGGATGATCTTTCCCACACCAATGGTCTTACCCATCAGGATCGAGAATAGTAAGACCATTTGCTATAATGAAATTGTAGTCCCATGTGAGCTAGGCAGAAGGCTGAAATGGATGAAATAAAACCATACCTTTGCAATAGGTGTTAAGTACTCTCTTCGACAAGTGTGGGTTCCTTGTTTTGACATAGTCCAACTGGAACCTTCAACTGTAAGCTCCTCGAGAATTTCTTGTAGAAATTCCAGCATGATATTGCTCATCAAAGATGAATACTCGTCGATCTCGAAATCAGATAATTCAAAGAACTTATTAATAGCATTTGAATTTATAGGTACCTTGATTCTGCGAACAGGGACTTCCGTCATCTCGTTTGAAGTCAAATTCACATAGAACTCACGAACTAACTCCTCATCCACACTAGGTCTCTTTTCACAAAATAGTTTCTAATTGAGAGTTTCAACAATTTGACGAATACGTGCCATGAAGTCTTTGTAGTTGCTCTCCTTCAATGTGAAGCCTTTCTCAGGATGCATCTGTTGATTTTTGTAGATACTTTCGTATCTTATTTTAGCTTCAATACAATGGAACTTACTTTGTGTTTCGTCGATTTGAGCGGAGGCACGAGTTCTCTTACGAGGCATAATTAACCACATTTTTGAAAAAATATAATAACTCTAAAGAAAAATAATTATAATGAAAAAGATGATGAATTAAAAGGAGGGTTGGAGGGTTTGGCTAAGGTTGGGTGAAGGTGGAGTGCCGCACAAGTGCTTGGCAATAGCAGCAAGGTGCGCGGCTAGAGGACTATTTTGGCAAGCAGTGGTGCGCAGCAAGTAGTAGGGGGTTGGCTCGGGAGCAGGTAGCATGCGGGACCCTCGTCGAGCAGGCCTGGGCGCTGGTGCAGGATGTGGCCTCGGCAGCAGTAGCTGGAGCAGCAGGCGCGCAAGACCTTGTGTGCTGGGACGTGCGTGGACAGCTGCTAAGTAGGAGCAGCAGGTGCACGCTGCTAAAGGCTTGGGCGCTGAAGCAGCAAGGGCCGCTGGTGGTGTGCGCAGGAGTAGGCTGCTGGCCGACTGCTTGGTAGGTTGTGGCACTAGGTGGGTTGGTGCCTAGTGTTGGTGCAACAGAAATCGGGAAAAGAATTTGTAGTGTCTAGCAATGCATCCTTAAATGGATTGGGGTGACAAGAAGGGAAAGTAATATCCTATGCCTTGAGGCAACTAAAGCCACAGGAGAAAAGTTATCTGACCCACAATAAGTTATCTAACCCACGATTTAGAGTTGGCCTCCATCGTGTTTGCATTAAAGATTTGGAGACACTATTTATATGCCAAGAGATGCTGAGTTTTTACGGGCCATAAAAGTTTAAAGTATTTGATGACACAAGAAGAGTCGAATATACGACAACGAAGATGGCTAGAGTTGATAAAGGACTACGAGTTGATAATTGACTACCACCTCGGAAAGGCGAATGTAGTCATCGATGCATTGAGCTGGAAGTCATTGTTTGCCTTAAGGGCTATGGCTGCTCAGTTGTCAATGACTGACGATGGTTTGATTTTAGCTGAGTTGAGAGCTAGACTAATGTTTTTGCAAGAGATTGTCGAGGCTCAGAAAAGTGACAAGGAACTACAAGCTAAGAGAGCTCAGTGCGAGATGTGAAATGAATTAGACTTCAAAATTGGTGCCGACAGATGTTTGATGTATCGAGACCTAATCTGTGTACCTAAGGATGCCGAGCTTATTTAGAGGATCTTGTGAGAGATGCATAGTAGTTGCCTATCTATTCACCCAGGCAGTGTGAAAATATATAATGGCATGAAGAAAATGTATTGTTGGACATGAATGAAAAGAGACATATCAGACTAGTTTGTCAGCAAGTAAAAGCTGAACACTAAATACCTTAAGTTTACGTCAACCGATAATGGTTCCCAAGTGGAAATGGGATCGAGCTACCATGGACTTCGTGTCAGGGCTACCTTCGTCACCAAAGAAGAAAGATGCAGTATGGGTTGTCGTAGATAGACTAACAAAGTCAGCTCATTTCATACTAGTTTGCACAGATTATTCACTTGAGAAACTAGCCGATTTATACATCTCAGAGATAGTAAGGTTGCACGGAGTGCCCTTGTCGATAATTTCAGACAGAGATCCGGGATTTACATCTCAATTTTTGTAAAAAGTTACAAGAGGCATTAGAGACAAAGTTGAATGTTAGCATGGCTTTCCATCCGCAGACTGACGGCCAGTCAGATAGGGTGATTCAGATTCTTGAGGACATGTTGAGATGTTGTGTTCTCGAATTCCAAGGCAGTTGGGAGAAGTACTGACCACTAGTTGAATTCACCTACAACAACAGTTATCTGTAACACCCCAAACCTAGCCCAAACGTTATGACCAGATCTGGTGTGTCACATGGAAGTTTGTTCAAAATCGGTCTTGTGGATAAAAATTTCTTCTATTTTACAGCCCCGCTTAGAGTTTTGAATGTAGAACAAAATCCAGTTAAAATCATTTTGTTTGTAAGTTGAGGATGTATCTGTTGTATTTAATTATTAGAATATTAAATGCTTTTTATCTTTGAAAACATTACGTGTAAATTCCTTGAAACAGTTTGTTATTAGTTTTGAAAACTCGATTAACTTCACTAGTAATTTTAAATAATAAAACAGTTCAAATAACGAAAGTTAAAACAAAAACTCCATAATGGCCTTATTACACAAATAATACCCAAACTAAAATTAAATAAAAACAAAATCTGAAAGAAAAAGACATGTGGCCACCCCGAGTCCCTCGTAGCTCCAAACCGTCTATGGGTGGGGGTTACCTGCACATTTAAAAATAAAAGGATGGGTTTGCGAAAACTCAGTGTGTAACTTCCCCAACAGATGACAGTGGATAGATAGGCAAATCAGATTCGGGCCAAGCCCTATACAAAAACAGATCCATCTAGGCCTTGGCCCTATATAGAATCAGAGTGGGCTCAAGCGTATTACAGAATCACAACAGTGTATATGCATGAAAACTCAACCTAGTCCAACCATCACACCACCCGTACCAACACATCACACCATGTGGGGAATAACTCGACCCACCCAACCCGCACACCAATACGCAGCCATGCTGCTAATCATAGATATCGTAGTAGAGCCACTATGTAGAATACGTGGCGACGCCACTATACAGAACTACCTCCAACCTCATGCCCAATCCCATGCAGAATTACACATCATAATCAAGTATATAACATGCATGCAGAATAACAGACATAGTTACAGTCCTACATATATCAAACAACCTATCTTTAGGGGTATTAGAGTCGTTTTAGCAGTCAGGGTTAAAATGGTAAATTTACCCCTCCGGGGTATTTTGAACACTATTTTATGTTTCGGAGTCCCATTACCTAATACGACCTCCTAAAAGGTCTTACGTCGCTTTAAGCGGCTCAGATAGTCTATGTGGTCAAAACAGTGTATATGGCCCCAAAACCCCTATTGGGCCTAGGTGGACCCACACGCTCGTGGGGCCCATTAAGTTTAATTTCACGCACTACATAACAAGTCTTATAATCCATTATACCAACAATCACTCATTGAGTGATTTGCCCATATAGGCCTGTAGGCCCATTGGGCCCATTTTGGCCCATCGAGGCCCATAATAGCCTAAGTGCACGAAATCACACATGATAGACTTTACAGACTATTACCCACGGTTTGTGGGATCGGTTCAGCCCACAAGTGTTCGCACGCCCATAACGCCTCGAATGCTGACGTTTCGTCATTTTGGCTTTTGCCAATCTACACTACAATAGGGTGTGGTTACACACTTGTTTTGTATAGTCGAGTGCACCACTACGCCCAATGCCTACACTTCCACCATACATACCGTTAGTCTACCATTACCAAAATCATCACATAGAATCCCCAACTCTATTCATTAATACCAACCTTGATTGCAACGCACGTCGATCTAATATCTTTAATATTGTTGGTTAGAAGATATCTGTCGCCTAATAACTATAGTACGATAAGTCTTATTAGCAAAGATTCACAAAGATGTGATTAACCCACAAACAAAACCTATGAGGCACCCATTGTACCTTCGGCTTTTACCTAAAGCAGAGTATAAACATTACGTTAGAAGGAGTTGCAAGCGGAGGCTCAAACATTTTCTCAACCTATCTATATTCACCAAACCTCGAGAAATCCCACAACCCAATGACCCATACAAAGGACCCCAAAATCAGTTGTTACAGAATATGGAGAAAAGATATTCAGTTTTAAGAAAAAAATAAGAAAGGACAACCTTACCTCCTAACACAATCCTTGCAGACTTGTACCGTCGATACCCAAACAATGAGAGGAGAAAGAGAAGCGCCTGACAAAAAGAGTTCGGCTATGAGGGCAAATTGATTTTGGCCAACTAAATGAGAAAGAAAAGATCGAAGAAAAGAAGAGAGAAGAAAAGGAATCGATTCAACATAAATTCGGCTAGACAAAACAAGAAGAAGAGCAGAGTAAACTGTAAGGCAAGATTCGGCAAAGGTTTAGATCGGTTTGAGGTTTGGAGAAAGGACGAGGTATGCAAATGGCAAAGAAGATGTGAGGCTCGGCTAGAGAAATAAAGAGAGAAACAAATGAAGTTTGCCCGAATCGTGCACTACTCAAATACCTTATTCGACTTTTAGCAAAAGAGAGAAATAGGAATGCCAAATCGTCAAAGAAAAACATGAAGGAGAAAGAGATGGATTTGAAAAGCAAAGTCGGCACTTAGTGCCTTGGCTTCGGCAATTTGAACTAGGGAAAAGAGCTTGAATGGTATTGAAATAAAACCAAAATAGATCACCAAAAGACCTACATCAATTCGACTCTAGAGAAAACAAAATAAAAATGTCCCAAAACACCTAAAAGGAAATTTCGGCACCTAAACTTTACCCAAAAATGCCGTACATCCCTACATCCAAGCCTTAGCTGAATTTGCACTTCAAGATACCCTACATTCGGCCAACACTTCCCCTAAACCATTCCCTTGAAAATCTCCTTGATTTGCTCCATGATTTACTCCAACTTCTCAACTCAAATACAAATCAAGCTTTGACCAAATCAACTCTTCACCAAGAAGAGTTCCACGCCAACTCAACCTCTAGCTTGACAAGGAGTAAAATAGATTATCCTTTTGTACAGAGAGAGGCTTGAACCTTTGACCTCCTTGTCATGCATGTGACACCACCTCCCTGCATCTCATGTGGCGCCACTTTGCCACTCCATCACTAGCTTCCTTGTTGTCATGAACCAACCACAATTAAACTTAAATCCTACAAGCTACGACCATACAATGCCTCATATGGTGCCATCTGAATACTTGCCTGATAACTATTATTATACGTGAACTCTGCTAACAGTAAGTAATCCTCCTAGCTGCCCTGGAAATCAATAACACAACTTCTCAGCATATCTTCCAGTACTTGAATTACACTTTCCAACTGTCCATTCGTCTGAGGGTGAAAGGCAATGCTGAAATCCAATCTTGTACCTAATGCCTCGTACAACTTCTTCCAAAATTGGGATGTGAATCTAAGATCTCTGTCAAATATGATTGATACCGGCACCCCATGTATTCTGATGATTTTAGCCACATATAACTTCGCTAACTTCTGAAGCGAATAATCCGTATAGACCGGTATAAAATGGGCAGATTTCGTTAGTCTATCCACAATAACCCAAACAGAGTCCTTTTTTAGAAAGAGTTAAGGGTAGCCCACTCATAAAATCCATGGTTATCCTTTCCCACTTCCAGAGTGGAATCTTGATTGGTTGAAGAAGCCCAGAAGGCAATTGATGCTTAGCTTTCACTTGATAGCATGTCAAACACTTACCCATAAATTTTGTTACCTCGCGCTTAAGTCCAGGCCACCAGTACAACTCATGCAATTCTCGATATAACTTATTTCCACCAGGATGGAAGGCATAAGGGCTTCTATAGGCCTCTCGTAGTATAGATTGTCTCAGATCAGAGTCTTTTGGAACATAGACTCTCCTACAAAAACACAAAATTCCTTCATTGTTTAGTCCAAAGTCAGAAGTTATGAAATTCTCTACTTGTCAAAACCGAGGAACCAGTGACTCATCCAATAATTGATTCTCCCTAATTTGCTCTATCCAAGTTAGACTTACTTGTAGCTCAGCTAGTAGACTACCATCATTAAAAAGACTAAGACGAGCAAACATCACTATCAGATCAGATACAGCCCTACGGCTCAGTACATCTATTACCACGTTAGCTTTACCCGGATGGTATTCAATTTCGCAATCATAATCCGTAAGCAACTCTCTCCATCTTCATTGCTTAAGGTTCAACTCCTTTTGCGTAAGGAGGTATTTGATGCTTTTGTGGTCCGTGTAAAAGATACACTTCTCCCCGTATAAGTAGTGCCTCCAGATCTTTAGTGCGAATACCACCGCAGCCAACTCCAAGTCATGAGTAGGGTAATTCGCCTCGTGAGGCTTCAGTTGACGTGATATATAAGCAACCAATTTACCTTCTTACATCAGTACACAACCCAATCCAATGTGCGACACATCACTATACACAGTAAAATCCTTCCTGGATTCTGGCTGTATTAACACAGAGTCTTCAGTCAGTACATTCTTCAATTTCTTAAAACTCTCCTGTTGCTTATCAATCCATCTAAACGGTACCCCTTTTCTCATTAACTTAGTCAATGGTGCCGCAATCACAGAAAACCCTTTCACAAATCGTCTATAATATCCAGCTAGTCCCTGAAATCTTTGAATTTCTGATACTGTCTTGGGTGGTTTCCAATCCAATACCGTTTTGATTTTTCGAGGGTCCATCCTAATCCCCTCGGCAAATACCACGTGACCCAAAAACGTCACTTCCTGCAGCCAAAATTCACACTTGCTGAATTTTGCATAAAGCTGCTTCTCCCTCAAAATTTGCAGAACAATCCAAAGATGTGCGTCATGATCCTCCTCAGAGCTTGAATACACCAGGATATCATCTATAAAGACAACCACAAACCGGTCCAGGTAGGGTTCAAATACCCGGTTCATTAAGTCCATGAAAGTTACTGGTGCATTTGTAACTCCAAACGATATTACTAAAAACTCATGGTGACCATACCGCATTCTGAATGCCGTCTTATAAATGTCTATCTCCTTAACCCTCAATTGGTGGTACCCATAAGAAAGGTCAATCTTGGAAAATGCCGAAGCTCCTCTAACTTGATCAAAAAGGTTGTCGATCCTTGGCAGGGGTTACTTATTCTTGATCATCAGTTGTTCAACTGACGATAGTCAATACACATGCGTATCATCCCATCCTTCTTCTTAACGAATAACACTGGTGCTCCCCACGAAGACATACTCGATCGAATAAATCCTTGATCTAGAAGTTCTTGGATTTATGCCTTCAACTCCACAAGCTCCTTCGGTGCCATCCTGTAAGGGGCAGTAGACACCAGAGCTGTTCCAGGTAGCAGCTCAATCCCAAATTCGACCTCACGGTTCGAAGGCAACCCAGGAAGTTCATTAGAAAAAACGTACAAAAATTCTCTAACAATTCTAACATCATTCATGGAAGGACCTTTAGAGCCAGAATTGCTCACATATGCCAGAAATGCCTTGCAACCTTTGCAAACCAACTTTTCGGCCCTTAACACTGAGATCACATTAGACAAATAGTCTTTTTGCTCACCTATCACTGCTACCTACTCATCCTCTGAAGTCTTTAAAACCATTCGCTTAGTAGCGCAATCCAAGTTCATACAGTACTTAACAAGCCAGTCCATACCCAAGATAAAATCGAATTCCCCAAATGGTAACTCCATCAAACCCACCAGAAAAGTTTTACTCTGAACTTCTAAAGGCACATCTCTAAAAATTTTTTTACCCTAACAGATTGTCCAAGAGGACTAAGCACATATATTTCACTAACAGTATTCCTGGATTGGATACCCAACATCCCAGACACAATACAGGCAACATACGAGTGTGTCGACCCAATATCTATTAAAACAAAATATGAGATGCTATGGACCAAAAACGTACCAGTTACAACATCAGGTGCATCACCATTCTCTCAACAACGAGCAACGTAGACCAAAGCTGGCTGTTGTGCCTTAGTATAACCAGTACCCCTGCCAGGTGCTCCACGGCCTCGTCCATTACCATTTTCGCCCCTAGCCTGGCCACGGCCTCTCGGTGGCTACTGACCATCTCTCACTGGTTGCATGACCCTCTGTTCCACAGCTTGCATCTGAACTGACCTCTGAGGGCAATCTCTAACCCGATGATCCTTGGACCCACATCTGAAGCACACCCCACTATGCCTTCAACACTCACCCTAATGAGTTTTTCCACAATCAGCACATATCTAGGGTCTGACCATAGTCACTGGAATTGCTCAAACCAACTCATCAACTGTGATCTTTTTAACAGGCCTCCTTGAAGTACTTGAGGGCCCTGAATCCCTTTTGAATCTGCCCCAATCCTTCTATCGATTCTGGCGCTCAGAGCGCTTCACATCCTCAGCTATCTTTACTTTCTCGACAAGGGAGTAAAGTCACGCTCCCTTTGTGGAGCTATCAACACACGCAGCTCGTCTCTGAGACCATCCTAAAATCATACACTGCACTCATATTCAGTGGCGACAATCCCACGGGCATACCAATTTAACCTTAAAAACTCTACTCGTACTCTACCATAGACTTAGTCCCCTAAGTCAGACCTAAGAATTTCTTTCTTTGGGCATCCACATAACTCGCCCCGACGTACTTCCCTTGAAAGGCAGTCTTGAAGAGATCCCATGTTAACCGATTAGCCTGCGTACCATCTCTCACTGTGAGCCACCATTGGTAGGCCTCATGACGTAGTAAAGATACTGCCCCTTTTGGTTTCTGCTCCACTGAGCAATCTAGGTCATCCATAATTTACTCCGTGGCTTCTAACTAATACTCGGCCACATTCAGGGCTATGCCAAATACACCTCTGAATACCTTTGCTCCAATAGCCCGGAGCCACTCAAAAATTGATCCACGGCCCATGGACCCAGTACTTGCTGCTGCTACACTTTCTAACACTCGGAGCATCGCTTGGGATAAAGCATTGTCCCCTACAGATTGATCCTGAGACCCCACCTTAGTCACCGGGGATGCTGGTGCCTTCCTAACAGGCATATGTCCCGATGCTAAAGATCCAGTCCTAATGCTACATCGGCCCCTACCGCGGCCTCGAGCACCCCTTCTACATGTAGCTCTTGTGCGCATATCAATATTGCGTATTATTTGATTTACGAATTTTATGAATTAGTACACAATTTCAGTAATTATTAAGGATGTTCTATGCAAAAGGCGATACATTAGGCTTTTATTTTCGTAGATCAAAATCTAACGACAGTCATCTATAGTTTTCAATTTCCTTAAACTCTCAGTTTATCCTAGCTATAGAGTTTCAGTACAAAGTTACTACCTACAATAGTTTCTCAGTATCATACTTTAGTCTATCACAATAAGTAATCTAAAAAATCTTACCGATTCAGTATCGGGGACTCGGTGTGCCACACTTTCAGTATCAATAATCGAAAGCAATCAAGTTCACTTAAAAATCCTCGTTTTTCAAAAGATCTAGGTTTAAAAAGATTTAGATACCCATTTTAAGGAAATTTTCAAAGAAATCAAATCTTCCAAACAATTTAAGTCATTAAAATCAAATTTTAAGAAAATATTCAAAACCCATACCACAGTTGAGTTGTTGTAATCTAGCTCTGATACCACTAAATATAACACCCCAAACCCAGATCAGAAGTTATGGCCGGATCCGATGTGTCACATGGAAGTTTGTTCAAAATTGATCTTGTTGATAAAAAGTTTCTTCTTTTCTAAAGTCCCGCTTAGAGTTTTGAATGTAGAACAAAATTCGATTAAAATCATTTTGTTTGTAAGTTGAAGATGTATTTGTGGTGTTCAATTATTTGAATATTGAAGGCTCTTTATCTTTGAAAATATTACGTGTAAATTCCTTGAAACTGTTTGTTATTAGTTATGAAAACCTGATTAACTTCACTAGCAATTTGAAATAATAAAATAGTTCAAATAATAAAAGTTAAAACAAAAACTCCATAATGGCCTTATTACACAAATAATACCCAAACTAAAATTTAATAAAACAAAATCCAATAGGAAAAGACATGTGGCCACCCCGAGTCCCTCGCAGCTCAAAACTGTCTATGGTTAGGGGTTACATGCACATTTAAAAATAAAAAGGTGAGTTTGAGAAACCTCAGTGTGTAACTTCCCCAATAGATGACAGTGAATAGATAGGCAGATCAGATTGGGCCGAAGCCCTATACAGAAACAGATCCATCTCGGCCTTAGCCCTACATAGAAGCATAGTGGGCTCAAGCCTATTACAGAATCAGAATAGTGTATATGCATGAAAACCCAACCCAATCCAACCATCACACCACCCGTACCAACACATCACACTATGTTGGGAATAACTCAACCCACCCAACCTGCATACCAATACGCAGCCATACTGCTAATCACAAATATCGTGGCAGAGCCACTATACAAAATACGTGTTGAAGCCACTATACAGAACTACCCCCATCCTCATGCCCAATCCCATACAGAATCACACATCATAATCAGGTATATAACATGCATCGAGAATAACAGACATAGTTATAGTCCTACATATATCAGACAACCTATCTTTAGGGGTATAAGAGTCATTTTAGCAGTCAGGGTTAAAATGGTAAATTTACCCCTCAGAGGTATTTTGGTCACTATTTTAAGTTTCGGAGTCCCATTACCCAATACGACCTCCTAAAAGGTCTTACGTCGCTTCGAGCGGCCTAGATATTCTATGTGGGCAAAACAGTGTATATAGGCCCAAAACTCCTATTGGGTCCAGGTTGGCCCACACGCTCGTGTGGCTCATTAAGTCTAATTTCACATGCGGTATCACAAGTCTTATCATCCATTATACCAACAATCACTCACCGAATGATTTGACCATATGGGCCCGTAGGCCCATTGGGCCTATTTTGGCCCATCAAGGCCCATAACAGCCGAAGTGCACGAAATCACACACGATAGCCTTTATAGACTATTACTTATGGTTTGTGGGATCGGTTCAACCCACAAGCATTCGCATGCTCGTAAGGCCTTGAATGTTGACGTTTCGGCATTTCGACTTTTGCTAATCTAGACTACAGTAGAGTGTGGTTATACACCTATTTTGTGTAGTCGAGTGCACCACTACGCCTAATGCCTGCACTTCCACCATACATACCATTAGTCTACTACCAAAATCATCACATAAAATCCCCAACTCTATTCATTAGTACCAACCTTGATTGCAATGCACGTCGATCTAATATCTTTAAGATTGCTGGTTAGAAGATGTTTGTTGCCTAATAACTACAATACGATAATTCCTATTAGCAAAGATTCACAACGATGTGATTAACCCACAAACAACACCTATGAGGCACCCATTGCACCTTTGGCTTTTACTTAAAGAAGAGTATAAACATTACCTTAAAAAGAGTTGCAAGCAGAGGCTCAAACACTTTCTCAACCTATCTGTATTCACCACACCTTAAGAAATCGTACAACCCAATGATCTACACAAAGGACCCCAAAATCGGTTGTTATAAAGAATGGAGAAAATATATTCAGTTTTAAGACAAAATAAGAAAGGGCAACCTTACCTCCCAACGTAACCCTTGCAGTCTTGTACCGTCGATACCCAAATGATGAAAAGAGAAAGAGAAGCGCCTGACAAAAAGTGTTCAGCTATGAGGGAAAATTGATTTCAGCCAACTAAATGAGAAAGAAAAGATCAAAGAAAAAAAGGGAGAGGAAAAGGAATGGATTCAGCAAGAATTTGGCTAGACAAAACAAGAAGAAGAGAAGAGTAAACCGGAAGGCGAGATTCGGCAAAGGTTTAGATCGGTTTGAGGTTTGGAGAAAGGATGGGGTATGCAAATGGCAAAGAAAATTTGAGGCTCGGCTAGAGAAATAAGAAGAGAAACAAATGAAGTTTGGTCAAATGGTGCAATACACAAATACCTTATTTAGCTTTTAGCAAAACAGAGAACTAGGAACGTCAAATCGTCAAACAATATTATGAAGGAGAAAGAGATGGATTTGAAAAGGAAAGTCGGCACTTAGTTCCTTGGCTTCGACAATTTGAACTAGGGAGAGGAGCCCAAATAGTATTGAAAAAACCAAAATTGAACACCAAAAGACCTACACCAATTCGGCACTAGAGAAAATGAAACAAAAAATTCCCAAAACACCTAACAGGAAATTTCGGCACCTAAACTTTACCCAAAAATGCCGCACATCCCTACATCCAAGCCTTAGTTGAATTTGCACTCCAAGATACCCCACATTTGGCCAACACTTCCCCTAAACCATATCCCTTGAAAATCTCCTTGATTTGCTCCATGATTTACTCTAACTCCTCAACTTAAATTCAAATCAAGCTTTGACCAAATCAAGTCTTCACCAAGAAGAGTTCCATGCCAATTCAACCTCTAGCTTAACAACGAGTAAAATAAATTATCCTTTTGTGCAAGGAAAGGCTTGAACCCTTGACCTCCTTGTCATGCATGTGATGCCACCTCCCTGCATCTCATGTGGCGCCACTTTGCCACTCCACCACTAGCTCCCTTGTTGTTATGAACCAACCACAATTAAACTTAAGTCCTACAAGTTACCCTCCAGTTCCCTTAAGCCTAAAAATTAAAATTTTCCCCAAGGTCAGACTTGAACCCAGGCCTCCTAAAAACCCTCAAATGCACTCCAAACACTTGGTCAACAAGCCAAACAAGCATTTATGTTAAATTTATTCCAAACATTAAAAACCCTAAAATTTTAGGGCTTTACATTATCAATCGAGTCTTCAGATGGTGCCTTATGAGGCTTTGTATGGACAAAAGTGCCTAACGCCCTTGTATTCGTCAGAACTTAGAGAGAATCAGATACACGAGGTTGATTTGGTCAAAGAGACCGAATAGAAGGTTAAAGTAATTCAAGATTGCTTGAAAGCCACCTTGGATAAATAGAAATCCTCCGCGGGTTTAAAAAGAAAAGAGATTGAGTTTCAAGTTGGGGAGGTAAGTTGAGTCCATAGTTTATTGGACCTTATGAGGTGACTGAGAGAATTGGGTCGGTAGCATACCGACTAGCATCGCTTTGGGACTTAGAGAAAATTCATGATGTGTTTCATGTATCTATGTTACACTGTTACTGCTCCAACCCTTCACAAGTGATATCACTGGCAGAGATAGAGATAAGTCCGGATATGACCTATGGTGAAGAGCCCGACAATATTTTGGCTCGGGAGGTCAAGGAATTGAAAAACAAGAGCATAGTGTTAGTAAAGGTGTTATGGCATAGACATGGAGTCGATGAGGCCATATGGGAACCCAAGGAGACTATGAGAGATCATTACTCCAATCTCTTTAACGGTAAGATTTTTAGGGACGAAAATCCCTAAGGGGGAGAATTGTAACAGCCCGGATTTGGGCTTATTCATAATAGTGATTTTGGAATCACTTACTTGAGGTTAGAGAAAATTATTTTAGCATTATTTTATGTGTTATAGTATTTTTATCAGGGTGCATGAAAATTTTGATGAATTAATTTGCGCGATTGAAGGTTTAATCGCGAAAAAGGATTAAATTACGTAAGGGGAAAAAGTTGAGATTTGCTAGTAAATTGGGTTAAATAGCTAGAGAACTAAAATTGGAGGTTTTTAAAGTGCAAATAGGCCAAATAATCTAGCCTTGGCCAGCCATGTGAAGAAAAGGAGACAAGAAAATAAGAAAAGTCAAAGTTAGGTGACTTAATTTGGTAAAAATAATAGCCTAATTGCCTAGCCTTCAATTTTTCTTTCTTCTTGCCTTCACTTGCATTGAAAATACCTGCCATTGGAGGGTTTTAAAGTTCCAAATTTTTTAGCAACTTATAGCACTCAATAGTAAGTGATTTTTAAGGCCTCTCTTAAATATTTTTGCATTTTTGGAACCCTTGTAGCATGAGCTATCTTTTGAGGGACATATTGTGCAAAATGATTGAAAGTTTAAAGATTCACCATGAATCCATAAGTGTTGTTTGCTGGAATTTTATGAAAGAAAATGGATCATAGTTGTGCATTAAACAACATTTGTGAAAAGGTGTTTAGGAAAAAACACCTAAAATGGATTAGTTTACAAAATTGATAAGTTGATGTCATTTGTGAGAAATATTAGGAATTTTGTGTTACCTTAAGAAGGAAAAGAGTTCATTTGGGCTTGGTGAATAAGGAAATTGGATAAAAATCAATTTCCGAGCCTAGGGGTAAAATGGTCATTTTGCCAAATTCTAGGGGCAAAGTGGTCATTTTGCCAAATTATGATTTTTGAATTGTTTAGATGAAAATAGTGACTAAATTAGTGAGCCTTTATTATTTTAGATCAAGAATTGCAAAATTCGAGCCTAGATCGGGGGAAAACCAAACAAATTGACTAAACCGAGCGATTGCTCATATTTTGTATATCAAGGTAAGTTGCAGGTAAATAATGCAACATTTTAATTTTTATGCATGAAACCATTGATTTGTCATAAGATTATGCAATGTGGTATGAGATATGTATGAGAATGTTTACTTGAGCATAAATTGTTGAATGATGAACTTTAGTCATGTAATGACGAGAACATATACATTAGAGCTCAGTTGAACTTTGAGAATAGATTGGATATTCATGTCGTGATACTAGGGTTGATACGAGAACTGGTGTAAGACCATGTTTGGAACATGGCATCGGTTCGATATGTGCTGGTGTAAGACCATGTATGAGATATGCATTAGAGCCCGGTTGAACTTTGAGAATAGATTGGAAATTCATGTCGTGATACTA
The DNA here is from genome assembly GCA_020496765.1 of Gossypium stocksii. Lineage (NCBI taxonomy): Eukaryota > Viridiplantae > Streptophyta > Magnoliopsida > Malvales > Malvaceae > Gossypium > Gossypium stocksii. The sequence goes on from CM035623.1 coordinate 44,063,805, forward strand.
GAGTTGATACGAGAGCTAGTGTAAGACCATGTCTGGGACATGGCATTATCCTCGTTATGTGTCAGTGTAAGACCTTGTTTGGGACATGGCATCGGCACAAACCCAAGAGTGTTAGTGTAAGACCATGTCTAGGACATGGCATCAGCCTCGATACGAGAGAATTAGTATAAGACCATGCCTGAGACATGGCATCGGCTCAAGATATATGCCAATGTAAGACCATGTCTGGGACATGGCATCGGCGATGAGACGAGAGCTAGTGTAAGACCATGTTAGGGACATGGCATCGGCCTCAACATGTAAGCTAGTGTAAGACCATGTCTAGGACATGGCATCAGCTCGATACCTTATGTTGGAAACTCATTCAATATCCTTTCGTATTCTAAATAGTTCAACGGGAAAAACTTAAAGATACTATTAAGTTGAGAGATATTGTGATGATTTTTGCAAATGGTACTGGTGCCTAAGTGCAATGTATAAAATGTGAGCTCACTAGCATGTTATACAATTAAAAATGGATGAAAAAGTGTAAGTCAAGTTGTGCTTATGCTTTGTATCGTGCATAGATCATGATATGTTGAGAGTACTACCTACATGATAATTATGTTGTCTTTTATTTGCTTATGATTTACTAAGCTTTATGCTTACCCCTCTCATTTCCATTTTCTTATAGTGTTGCCTAAATAGCTCGAGGATCAACAAACATCAAAGTCATCACTCACACTATCCATGAAGCACTTGGTATAGTTAGTTTAAATCTTTTTGAATATGGCATGTATAGGGCTCTATTCTTTTCTCAAGTGTCATATTACTTTGGTCCAAATGTGTTGGCTTGTCTTAAAAATTGATTCTTTTGTGTAATGACATGAATGATGGCCAATTTTGGAAGTTAATATATGGAAATGGTGATGTTATTCATGAATCTGTGTACTCGAAGTAGAATTATGGATACTTGGTTGCATTGATTTATATGAATGTGTTGGGATGCCAATTTATGGTTATTAATTGAGCTTAAAAGTCTTGGTATGTTTGGATATGTGTAACGCCCAAATTTTTGGGATTTTCGGGATTTTTGCGATTTTGAGTGAACTTAAAATGTTGTTTGTCTGGTTATGTTAAATTATGTTTGGGTTTGTTAGTGGGCCTTTAGAAGGCCTAAGCCTAAGTGGAAACCTGGTAGAATTTTAAAATTTTAGACTTAAAGAGAGGGGGCCTTGAGTAAATGGGCTTTTAAACAAAAGTGGGTAATTTAAGACACAAGGTGACCAGTGGTAGGGTGGCTATGTAACGCCACATAAGAGACAAGGGAGTGGCATGTGGAAGCTGTGCAAGGGCTTGGGATCAAGTCCCATGGTAAGCAAGGAGCTATTTTATTTTTAATGCATGTGAAAGTCATGTGATAGACTCCAAGTGAAACTCTACTGGGAAGAGTTTGAGGTGCTCATGGGATTGAATCAAACAGGATAAGGAGGAGAAAATTTAGGGATTTCAAATGGAAGCAAGAGTTGGCCGGCCAAGGGACTTTGGTTTAACATTTTCGGCTAGGAGAGCTTAGTGTAGCAACTTCGGCTTTTGTTGTGTGTGTGCCAATTGCCTTTAGTGTTTTCTTTCGAGATTTGTTTTGACCACTTTTCTTGGTTGCTGAATAGGAATAGGGGTAGGCTCTTTCACTCTTTCTCTTCTCCTCCCTTTGTTCTAGAAGCCGAAACCGCAAGCATAAATCACTTGTGCCAATTTGTCCATAACCAAAGCCTCTCCTCTTTCTTTCTTCTCTTTTCTCTTCTATTTTCTTCTATAGCTGAATCCATCTCTTCTCTCTTCTTTTCTTCTTTCTTCTTTTCTCCACCAATTGAGGCAATCTTTCTTCTCAAACTTTCTTGTCGATTACCATAAAAAAAGCTGAAACCAAATTCATCATTGTCGATTTCCCTTTTTGTTCAAACTTATTCTTTTTTCTATTTTAAATCTTTCAAGAGCCGAATCTCAAAGCTCTCATCTCTCTTCCGTTCATCTCTCTTCAATTTCGTAAACTTTTCTTCATCTTCTTCTCCTATCTTTCCCTCAAAATCGAAATAAACATACCTAGAGTGGGTTCTAATAGCCGAATCGTTAGATCTGTTCTCTACTCTTATTTAAGGGTTAGATCTACAACAGATCTGGGATAAGAAGGTATTTGGAAACGCTCTTCGACAATTAGATCTTTGGTAAGTACTCGAAACCCCTTTCCATTCAGTAACTTGTGGTTCAAGAAAAGTCAAAAACCCCTAACTACATAGGGTGGTTGTCAATTGTGGCTAAGCGTTTTATTGGTTTTCTTTTTCAGTTTCTTATGTGCTAGTAGGGATAGTAGGTGATCTAACAAGGAGCGTTGGAGGCTAGGACCGTGGGACAATCTAGATCTAGATCTAGTTATAGTTTCGGCAAAGGTAAGTATTCAAGGGCCTTAGATGATGTTGGCTGAATATGGTAAGTTGGTAGTTTGATTGATTTCATGGATTGTAGATTAACAGTGTGATCTAAACGACTGTAAGTTGATCGTTCGAGGGATTCCTGCAAATCTCGCAAATTAGGTGTGTAAACGACACCCACTAGTAGATTGGATCAGTAAAAGCCGAAAAGCTGAAATGCCAAAATTCTGAAATTTCGAGGGCTTGCGAGCTTGCGAACACTCGTGGGTCAGTTAAAATGGTAAAATTGGTAATCGCAAGCGGTAGGAGTGTTGTGTGCGCGTTTTCGTGCACGTTGATGGATTTGGGCCTTGAGGGGCTAAATTTGGGTCCAATGGGCTTACGAGCCCATATGGGTGAAAATGAGTGGTAAGGTTAATCTAGAGGTTGAGATGCTAATCCTGCTGAAATGGTCATAAAATTTGGACTTAGAGGGCCGTAATAGCCAGTGGACACTGTAGGGCCCATTAGGGGTTTTAGGGCTCGACAACTTTAAGTTGTTAAAACGGGCTAAATAAGTTATCTGGATGTAATTAAGACTGTTAAAAAACTGTAATGTGCATAAAACCCTAAAAACTGGTAAATTTACTGAAATACCCCTTAAGGGTGGAAAATTACTATTTTAACCCTTTGTGCTAAAAGACCATTTTACCTCTAGGGTTAAATTGACTAAAATGCATACTATATTTTATCTGTTCTCTGTATGCCATGACATTTTATATTGTTGCATGGGATTGGGTTTTTGATGGAGGAAGTGCTAAGTGGCAATGCCACGTTTACTGTTAGTGGCTTTACCTTATTTTACTATTAGTGGCTTGGCCACGTTATCTGATTAAGCAGCTATCCTGCGACAATGGTGTGTAGGGTTGGATGGGTCGAGTTATTCCCCACATGGTGTGTAGGGCTGGTACGGGTGGTGTGTAGGGCTGGATTGGGCTGGGTTTTGTATACATGCATTAATATTGTTCTATTACTGTAATGAGCCTAAGGGCAACACTGATCTCTGAATAGGGCTAGGGCTCAGTAATTACTGTTTACTGAATAGGGCTAAGGCCCAGTTAATACTGTATCTGGATAGGGCTTAGGCCCAGTTAAGCTTGAACTGATTTGGGCTCTGGTAAGGTTTAGCTTATACACTGAATTTTCCAAACTCATCCCCTTTCTTTCCATCTACGCAGATGAGCCCCAACCTTAGAGGACTTGGAGCTGGTAGGATCTGGAGTGGCCACAAGGACTGCTTTCTGGTTTTTTAAATTATTTTTAAGTTACTTATTTTACTATTTCATGGTTTTGGGTTTTCAATTTGTAATAAGGCCACTCTTTAATTATTTCGTTTTGGGGTTTTATTCATTTAACTATAACATGCTTATAACGAGTAGACTAAGACTGTACGGGATTTTATTTAAAATTAATCAACATTTTCAAATCACAACGTTCGTTACAACTGGATCACCTAAATAACAAGATAAGACCTTCAAATTTAAATACAGTCTAATTGGTAGTGGATAGGATATTCATGAATTAAGTAACTTGTTTTCTATCCAACCTATTAACAATGATTTTACAAAGTCACCCTAAACTTGTTAATTAAGAAATGAGGAGCAATACATCGACCATGTGACACACCAAATTTGGCCATAACGTTTGGATTGGGTTTGGGGTGTTACATTTAGTGGTATCAGAGCCTAGTTGCAACAACTCTGCTGTGGATCGGGTCTAAAATTTTTCATAAAATTTAGGCCCAAAAAGGTATTTTGAAAATCGATTTTTGGAAGATTTCTTAAGAAAACCCTTTCCAAATTTATTCTTTTCAGGATATACTTAAGGTTCCATTCTAAAAACAAAGTTTAGTCTTTTACATCAAATTGAGCTTTCTGAAATCTGGTTTCTGAAGAGTGGCACACTGAATCCCCAACACCAAGTCTGTAAGTATTTATACTATACTTTACTAATAAACTACTATAGATAGTACTGAGATTCTATAGTTAGGGTAATTCTGAAACGGTAGAGACAGATACAGTAGGAAAACTGAAACTTTAGAAGACTGAAACAGTAGCTAGGCTATGATTCTGCGAAGACAGACTTTGAAATACTATCTGTGCATAAGACATTTGTAATTAACACTAAAATACTAAACTAATTCATAAAATTCGTAATCAAATAAGTCGATATGAGTACGTGGGCAGCTCGTGGACGTGGCCGAGGTAGTGTACAAGTTGGGTCTTCATCTTCGGGACATATGCCAGCTGAGGAGGCACGAGCGCCACCAGCGACTAAGACTGGATCATATGATCGGGCTGCAGGGGACGACGCTCTGTCCTAGGAATGTTAAGGGTTCTAGGCTAACGGAGCAGAGATTTTCAGGGGCGTATCTAGAGTAGCCCCAAATATGGCTAATACTAGTTTGAGGCCACAGAACGGATCATGGATGATCTGGATTGCTAAGTGGAGCAGAAATTGAAAGGAGCGGTGTCTCTGCTGCGAGACGAGGCGTACCAGTGGTGGATCACTGTGAGGGATAGTACCTCAGCTGAGCGGGTAACTTGGGAGCTGTTTAGGACGGCCTTCAATGGGAAGTACGTCAGGGCGAGATCGTTATAGGGGAGCGAAAGGACTACTTGTCCAATGTTTTTCGGCCTTTAGGGCTGAGAAGCTGATTCGCAAGGGTAGTGAGATGTATTTAGCATATGTGAGTCAGACGGATGTTGAGGGTTTGTTGTAGGGAAGGTGAGAACTATTGAGGAGTTCCAAGATGTCTTTCCTGAGGAGCTTCCTAGATTGCCTCCGAATTGCGAAGTTGAATTTGGAATCGACTTGTTGCCTGGAACAGCTCTGGTGTCCATCGTACCTTATAGGATGGCACCAAAAGAGTTGGTAGAGTTGAAAGCGCAAATCCAAGAGTTATTGGACAGGGGTTTTATTAGGCCGAGTATGTCCCTATGGGGAGCACCAGTACTGTTCGTAAAGAAGAATGATGGAATGATGCGTATGTGCATCGATTATCGCCAGTTGAACAAACTGACGATTAAGAATAAGTACCCTTTGCCAAGGATCGATGATCTATTTGACCAGCTTAGAGGAGCTTCGGTATTTTTTAATATTGATCTTTGATCTGGATATCATCAAGTGAGGGTCAAAGAAGTGGATATTCATAAGACAGTATTCAGAACTCGATATGGTCATTACGAGTTTCTGGTGATGCCGTTTGGATTGACAAATACACCTGCGGCTTTCATGGATCTGATGAATCAGGTATTCCAACCTTACTTGGATCGATTCTTAATCATCTTCATCGACGATATTCTGGTGTATTCGGAAATTGAGGAGAAGCATGATGAGCATCTCTGTATTGTTCTGTAAGTGTTGAGGAAGAAGCAACTTTATGCAAAATTCAGCAAGTGTGAATTTTGGTTGCGAGAAGTGACATTTCTAGGTCACGATGTTTCTACTGAGGGGATTGGGGTGGATCCTCAAAAAATTGAGGCAGTTTTGGAGTGGAAGCCACTAAAATCTGTATTGGAAATTTGGAGTTTCCTGGGTTTGGTAGGGTAATACAGAAGGTTTGTGGAAGGATTTTCCTTGATTGCTGCACCGTTAACGAAACTTCTGAGGAAAGGAGTACCATTTGTATGGACTGAGAAACAACAAGAGGTTTTTAAGCGATTAAAGAAAGTTCTAACTGAGGCACCAGTATTGATTCAGCCAGAGTCTGGAAAGGATTTCACTATGTACAGTGATGCGTCGCATGTTGGTTTGGGCTGTGTGTTAATGCAAGAGGGTAAGGTGGTGGCTTACGCATCGCGACAACTTAAGCCTTACGAAGCGAACTACCCTACGCATGTTCTTGAGTTGGCAGCAATGATTTTTGCGTTAAAGATCTGGAGACACTACTTGTATGGAGAAAAGTGTATTATATACGTGGACCATAAGAGTCTCAAGTATTTGTTAACTCAGAAGGAGCTGAACCTTAGGCAACGAAGATGGATAGAGTTGCTTAAGGATTATGACTCTTCTATTGAGTATCACCCAGGCAAGGCGAACGTAGTGGCTGATGCACTGAGTAGGAGAGCTGTAACTGAGTTGAGAGCAATGTTTGCTCGTCTGAGTCTATATGATGATGGTAGCTTGTTAGCGGAATTACAAGTGAGACCAACTTGGATTAAGTAGATTAAGGAGAAGCAGTTAGAGGATGAGTCACAAGTTCCTCGATTTCGGCAAGCTGAGAGTGATGTGACTTCTGATTTTAGACTGAATAGTGAAGGAGTTCTGTGCTTTTGAGGAAGAGTTTGTATTCCAAAAGACTTTGACTTGAGGTAGTCAATTTTGAGAGAGGCTTATAGTGGACCTTGTGCCATGCATCCTAGAGGGAAAAAGTTGTATTGAGACTTGTGGGAGTTGTACTGGTGGCTTGGTATTACACGAGAAATGACAAAATTTGTGGGGAAGTGTCTAACATGCCAGCAAGTGAAGGCGGAGCATCAACTGCCTTCTGGACTTCTGCAGCCGGTGAAGATTCCACTTTGGAAGTGGGAGAGGGTAACCATGGATTTTGTGAGTGGACTACCCATGATGCCTACCAAGAAAGACTTGGTTTGGGTAATTATGGATAGGTTAACGAAATCTGCTCATTTCATACATGTCTGAACAGACTACTCACTCCAGAAATTAGCTAAGTTGTATGTGGCGGAGATAGTGCAACTTCATGGAGTGCCAGTTTTAGTTATTTCTGATCGGGATCCTAGGTTTTCATCTCGATTCTGGCAAAAGTTGCATGAGGCATTGGGTACGCGGTTGGACTTTAGAATTGCTTTTCACCCTCAGATAGATGGACAGTCGGAAAGGGTTATTCAGGTTCTAAAGGACATGTTGAGGGGATGTGTTATTGACCTCGAGGTAGTTAGGAGGATTATTTGCCTTTAGCGGAGTTTGCTTATAACAACAGCTATCAGGTAATTATTCAGATGGCTCCATATGAGGTGCTATATGGGCGAAGGTGTCGTTCGCCTACTTGTTGGACGAAGTTGGGAGAACGTCAGGTTCTTGGACTAGAGTTGGTGGCAGATACTAAAGACAAGGTTAAGTTGATCAGAGATCGGTTAAAGGAAGCATTTGATGGGCAAAAATATTATTCTGACTTAAAGTGTAAGGGAATTGAGTACTCAGTAGGGGATATGGTCTTCTTGAAGGTCTCACATTGGAAGAAGATATTAAGATTTGGTAAGAAGGGCAAGTTGAGTCCGCGGTTTATCGGGCCTTATCGAGCTCTTAAACGAGTAGGTCCGGTAGCTTACCAGCAGGAATTACCACAAGAGTTAGACCGAATTCATGACATTTTTCATGTCTCCGTTCTAAGACGGTATCGATCAGATCCTTGTCATGTCGTACCAGTGGAGGAGATTGAGGTGAAAACCAACTTGACTTTTGAAGAAGAACCTGTGCAAATACTGGATCGAGATGTCGAAGTGTTAAGAAAGAAGTCAGTTCCGTTGGTAAAGGTACTTTGGCAAAATCATGGCAGAGAAAAAGGTACGTGAGAGACAGAAGAGGCGATGTGTCAACAATACCCTCACCTATTTGAATCGGGTAAATTTTGAGGGAGAAATTTCTTTAAGGGGGTAGAGTTGTAACGCCCTAATTTTTGAGATTTTCGAGATTTTTGCAATTTTGAGTGAACTTAAAATTTTGTTTGCCTGGTTATGTTAAATTATGTTTGGGTGTGTCAGTGGGCCTTTAGAAGGCCCAAGCCTAAGTGGAAACTCGGTAGAATTTTAAAATTTTAGACTTAAAGAAAGGGGGCCTTGAGTAAGTGGGCTTTTAAACAAAAGTGGGTAATTTAGGACACAAGGTGACCAGTGGTAGGGTGGCTATCTAACGCCACATAAGAGATAAGGAAGTGGCATGTGGAAGCTGTGCAAGGGCTTAGAATCAGGTCCCATTGTAAGCAAGGTGCTATTTTATTTTTAATACATGTGCAAGGCATGTGATGGACTCCAAGTGAAACTCTGCTAGGAAGAGTTTGAGGTGCTCATGGGATTGAATCAAAAAGGATAAGGAGGAGAAAATTTAGGGATTTCAAATGGAAGCAAGAGTTGGCCGGCCAAGGGACTTTGGTTTAGCATTTTCAGCTAGGAGAGCTTAGTATAGCAACTTCGGCTTTTGTTGTGTGTGTGTCGATTGCCTTGAGTGTTTTCTTTCAGGATTTATTTTGACCTCTTTTCTTGGTTGCCGAATAGGTATAGGGGTAGGCTCTTTTATTCTTTCTCTTCTCCTCCCTTTGTCCTAGAAGCCAAAACCGGAAGCACAAATCACTTGTGCCAATTTGTCCATAACCAAACCCTCTTCTCTTTTCTTTCTTCTCTTTTCTCTTCTATTTTCTTCTATAGCCGAATCCATCTCTTCTCTCTTCTTTTTTTCTTTCTTCTTTTCTCCACCAATTGAGGCAATCCTTCTTCTCAAACTTTCTTGTCAATTACCATAAAAAAAGCCGAAACTGAATTCACCATTGTCGATTTCCCTTTTTGTTCAAACTTCTTCTTCTTTCTATTTCAAATCTTTCAAGAGACGAATCTCAAAGCTCTCATCTCTTTACCGTTCATCTCTCTTTTATTTCGTAAACTTTTCTTCATCTTCTTCTTCTATCTTTCCCTCAAAACTGAAATAAACATACCTTAGAGTAGGTTTTAAAAGCCAAATCGTTAGATCTATTCTCTACTCATATTTTGGGGTTAGATCTACAACAGATCTGGGATAGAAAGGTATTTGGAAACGTTCTTCGACAAGTAGATCTTTGGTAAGTACTCGAAACCCCTTTCCATTCAATAACTTATGCTTCAAGAAAAGCCGGAAACCCCTAACTACATAGAGTGGCTGTCGATTGTGGCTAAGGGTTTTATGGTTTTCTTTTTCAGTTTCTTATGTGCTAGTAGGCATAGTTGGCGATCTAACAAGGAGCGTTGGAGGCTAGGACCGTGGGACAATCTAGATCTAGATCTAGTTATAGTTTCGGTAAAGGTAAGTACTCAAGGGCCTTAGATGATGTTGGCCGAATATGGTAAGTTGGTAGTTTGATTGATTTCGTGGATTGTAGATTAACAGTGTGATCTAAACGACTGTAGGTTGATCGTTCGAGGGGTTCCTGCAAATCTCGCAAATTAGGTGTGTAAACGACACCCACTAGTAGACTAGATCGAGAAAAGCTGAAAAGCTGAAATGCTGAAATTTCAGCATTTCGAGGGCTTACGAGCGTGTGAATGCTCATGGGTCGGTTAAAATGGTAAAATCGATAATCACAAGCGGTAAGAATGCTGTATGCGCGTTTTCGTGCACGTTGATGGATTTGGGCCTCGAGGGGCTGAATTTTGGCCCAATGGGCTTACGGGCCCATATGGGTGAAAATGAGTGGTAAGGTTAATCTAGATGTTGGGATGCTAACCCTGCTGAAACGGTCATAAAATTTGGACTTAGAGGGCCGTAATAGCTAGTGGACATTTTAGGGCCCATTAGGGGTTTTAGGGCTCGATAACTTTAAGTTGTTAAAACGGGCTAAATAAGTAATTTGGATGTAATTAAGACTGTTAACAAACTGTAATGTGCATAAAACCCTAAAAACTAGTAAATTTATTGAAATACCCCTTAAGGATGGAAAATTACTGTTTTAACCCTTTGTGCTAAAAGACCATTTTACCCCTAGGGTTAAATTGACTGAAATGCATGCTAAATTTTATCTGTTCTCTGTATGCCATGACATTTTATATTGTTGCATGGGATTGGGTTTTTGATGGAGGAAGTGCTAAGTGGCAATGCCACATTTACTGTTAGTGGTTTTGCCTTGTTTTACTGTTAGTGGCTTGCCCACGTTATCTGATTAAGTAGCTATCCTGCGACTGTGGTGTGTAGGGTTGGGTGGGTCGAGTTATTTCCCACATGGTGTATAGGCCTGGTACGGGTGGTGTGTAGGGCTGGATTGGGCTGGGTTTTGTATACATGCATTAATACTGTTCTGTTACTATAATGAGCCTAAGGGCAACACTGATCTCTGAATAGGGTTAGGGCTTAGTAATTACTATTTACTAAATAGGGCTAAAGCCCAGTTAATACTGTATCTGGATAGGGTTAGGCCTAGTTAAGCTTGAACTAATTTGGGCTCTGGTTAGGTTTAGCTTACACATTGAGTTTTCCAAACTCACCCCTTTTCTTTCCATCTACGTAGGTAAGCCCCAACCTTAGAGGACTTGGAGCTGGTGGGATCCAGAGTGGCCACGAGGACTGCTTTCTGGTTTTTTTTTAAATTATTTTTAAGTTACTTATTTTACTATTTCATGGTTTTGGGTTTTCAATTTGTAATAAGGCCGCTCTTTAATTATTTCGTTTTGGGGTTTTATTCATTTAACTATAACTTGCTTATAACGAGTAGACAAAGGCTGCATGGGTTTTTATTTAAAATTAATCAAAGTTTTCAAATCACGACGTTTGTTACAACTAGATCACCTAAATAACAAGATAAGAGCTTCAAATTTAAATACACTCTAATTGGTAGTGGATAGGATATTCATGAATTAAGTAGCTTGTTTTCTGCCCAACCTCTTAACAATGATTTTGCAAAGTCACCCTAAACTTGTTAATTAAGAAATGAGGAATAATACATCGACCATGTGACACACCAGATTTGGCCGTAACGTCTGGGCCGGGTTTGGGGTGTTACAATATGCATTTGGTTTTATTTTAGGGTAGCAAAGAGGCTTGGTAGATAGCTTATTTTTGCCCACATGGGTAGGCACACGGGTATGAGTCTAGGCTGTATGTGACACACGATCCACCTCATGAGCATGTAGTTGGGCCGTGTGTCCTCTAGACCTTGAAATTTTTGAATTACATGCCCAGTAGTAAACACATGGGCTAAGACACGATCGTGTGTCTCAACCATGTAGAAGGCACGGCCAAGCATGTAGTCAGGCCGTGTGTCTCAAGTTTTGGTTTAATTACACAAGGCACCTTAAGACTTGAAGAAATCAGAGATTCACCTAGAGATTTGCTAGTGACCGAGTCTTAGTCCTGAGTTGATGTGGCACATGAATCAAGAAAAAAGTCAGCCACATCTCCACAAATTACGACCGACCACCCTTGGAAGGAATTTGAAATGTTGAATACTTTTATTTTTAGCAAACTAGCTGCCTTACCTTGCCTATAAATAACACCCCTTTCTCACTTCTCAAATCTTCCCTCACTCATCAATCATCTCTCATTTCTCTCTTCTCTTAACTCTCTCTTCTCCCCACGCCTATCATCATCCTTTCATAAGGATTTTAGCTTTTAATTAGCCTATTAAAGAGCCCTTGGTTGGCCACCTCGGAGAGCCATCAGCGAAGGAGTGAAGCAAAAGATCAAAGGAGTTCTCATCATTTAGAGTCTTGGGTGACAACCACTTTGAATTGGGTTTAATCTTTCTTTTCTTTAATTTAATTCAAGAATGTTTGCTATGTGTTCATTGCTCTTGTTTACAAAAATGATAGCTTAATTTTATTTAAGGTAGGATGATTATTTTGATTGAATAATATTTATTAGATTCATGCTAATGATGTTTTTGCCTCAATCGACATGTTCCCAATTAAAATCAAGTCTGTATTTCGTTCTGATAAACTATAAATTATACATATTTCTACCCTACATTTTAGCACATTTATGGATGAATTATCATTGAATTTGTGGAATTTGATGCTCCTAATCCTTTAATTTCATGTTTTATACTTAGGAGAGCATAGGAGAGTGAAAAGAACAAGAAACGGGCCAAAAACGGAGAAAATGTGCCAAAGCAAGGAAACAACACTGCCTGGAGTTCACCACACGGGTGTGTCACACGGCCGTGCCACATTAACAGGCTTAAGCACGGCCCAACATCAACTCACATGGGCATGGCACACGAGCGTGTCCCTGTTGTGATGAAGTTCAATTTCACGCAGAAAAGGCTACTTAGGGGCTAAGAAAGACATTCCAAACTCTACATAAAGACCTCCTATAGTCTTCCCGCCAAGACGGAGAGCTAAAGGCAAGGAATTACTCAAAGAAAAGCCGATTGATCCATCTCAGAAGCCAGGATCTACATCAAGACAGAGGATCTCCCTTCAATCCTTTTAGGAGTTTTGGGTTTTCTTATGTTTTGTTATTTTCTTCATTCTGAGATGTTTTTTTTATAAACATGAACTAATACCTGAGGGGGATGAAACCTTTGATGAATCTTGTTATTTTTATCTGAACTATATGATAAATATTTGATTTGTTCTTAATTGTGTTTTTAATGATTGAATTGATATTTCCAGGATATTAATTTAAGTCGAATGTGCTTAGGCAAAGGAGCAAAAGTCCCTGTTTAAGAGTAGATCCAACACAATTAAGCGGAGTTGATCGCAATCCTAGACATAGAACGATGAAAATCTACCGGATTAAAGTCAAACCTAATATGGGGATCCATAGATCGAGTTAATGCAAGACTAGGGGTTTTAATTAGAAAGAGATTTCAATTAATCAACCAAAGATTAGTTGTTCTTATTCTCGATGGAGATATTAACATAATTTAAGGATCTTTACGGATCAAGTCGAATAAAGAAATCGTCTAGTTCAGAGTTAGATAACAAGTGAAGTATAGGTGGATTCTTCCTTAGGTATTGTCTTTATCATTCAGTTTTCCCAAAGTAATTTCCTAATTTACTCTTTGCCGCATCCTTAACTTAGTTTAGAGTTAATTAGTACACAGACCCCCTCTTTATTTTTAGGCTAGATAATAGGAAGAAAGTTATTACTAGTACTTTTAGTTCCTTGGACTCGATATTTCGGTCTTGCCAGTAACATACTACTATTCGATAGGTGCGCTTGCCTTTTATCTTGATAATAGTTAGTTTCTAGGTACGATCAATTTTATTACTTCATCACAATCACAAGATCAAGTTTTTGGCGTCGTTGCAGGGGAACTAAAATATTAGGAACACTCTATTTCTATTACATTAGCCATTTTTACTTTTATTGCAATTTATTTCCAATTTTTATTTACTAAAATTCTCTTTTTTATTTTTCTATTCCAGGTGTCTCTAGTTTATGACTAGAAGAAACCCAGGAGGACCATTATTGTTTGACAACGACTTAGAAGCCACAGAGTGTAGAAATCACAAAGAGATAAGAAGAAGCCTACGATACCCAGAACAAGGACAAGAAGAAGAACCCGAATCTACTGACGAGATGGAGGCAAATCAAGATAATCAGCTACCTCCTGTAGTAGCTGCAAATCCTATTCCTCATACTATGTATGATTATGCTAAACCTAATTTGGCTGGTACTGAATCTTGTATAGTTAGGCCTACTATTGCTGCAAATAATTTTGAACTGAAGCCTAACACTATTCAAATGATACAACAGTTTGTTCAGTTTGATGGTTTGCAGGATGAAGTTCCTAATGCTTATTTATCCAACTTTTTGGAATTCTGCGACACATTTAAAATAAATAGTGTTTCTGATGATGCCATTCGTCTTCGGTGATTTCCATTTTCCTTGAGGAATAAATAAAAATAGTGGTTAAATTCTTTACCACGAGGGTCTATCACTACATGGGAACAAATGACAGAAAAATTTTTACTCAAATATTTTTCGCCAGCTAAAACAACAAAATTGAGGAATGATATCTCTTCTTTTGTGCAGATGGATTTAAAAACACTTTATGATGCTTAGGAGAGATACAAGGACTTATTGAGAAGGTGCCCTTACCATGGGTTACCCCTATGGTTACAAGTTCAAACTTTTCACAATGGTTTGAACCCCTCAACGAGACAAATGATCGATGTAGCCGCCGGTGGAACAATCAATAACAAAACACCAGAAGCAGCTTACGAGTTTATAGAGGGGATGTTACTGAACAACTATCAATGGCAAGTCATGAGAACAAAGCCACAAAAAGCTGCCGGGGTTTTTAATGTTGATGCGGTCACCATGCTTTCTAATCAGGTAGAACTCTTAAATAAAAAGATTGACGGTTTAGTTGGTTCTACGTAGGTACACCCAGTGATGCAATGTGACTCAATCCAAGGAAACATGAGCAATTCTGAGTACCCCACCTATGGATATGGCATGGAAAACGAGCAAGCCAACTATAAGGGTAATAATCCTAGATCTCAAAATAACCCTTATAGTAACACTTATAATACAGGTTGGAGGAATCACCCCAATTTCTCATGGGGAGGATAGGTAACCAAGGATGTAACACCCCTAACACGTATCCATTTTCGGAATAGGGTTACAGGATTTTACCAGACGAGACCTAACTTCCAAACAATCACAGGCATACTCATATTTAAAACTCAAATATCAATCAAATGATAACATAAATATCCAATTTAAAAATCTTCTCTAATCATATTATAATATTTTGCAAACATATACTAAATTTCAAAGGCATTGCAAGTAATTCAGTCAATTAATAAAAACATAAATGATAAAGCGAGCACATTTATAAAATGCTTATCATTATTGACATGTACATTCGACACCATAGTATAAATATCTAATTATAAAATCAACTTTAACAATTCAATATTGACATAATATACGTTACTATATGAATCTTCAAAAATTGTAATTATGCGCCACGTTAGAAGAATTACCAACCATTTAAAGCAAAATTCAAAAGAACATGAAATGGTACATTTCTCAAAGTGCATATAATTATGCGCATAAACCAGCTTTGCAAAGAAACAATTATGCTTTTAGAAAACCAAAAATACTATTCATTTGGTCCTTTCTTGCTTTAGCCGATTGTATACAAGTTTAATACTAAAGCTTTAACCAATGTCCATTTTCAACGTTACTCAATCAATTTCCAAGTATAAATATTCATAAAACCAACCCAACACGTCCATATTAATAATCTTCTGCATCAAATTTATCATATAGATGTCAAACCGCATTTACTATAATAAACATCTGACCAATGCTTTAAACATGCCAAAACCGAATCTATACATTTATAAATTCAGGCATATCACACGCATATAACATTTATAAGCATTTATAAATGTATATAAAACATATGATCAAATCAATTAAATGAGTATAGTAATTTATTTATAAATATTCAGCTTTATCACAAACATATATATAAACCTTATAACATATTTTCAAGTCAATGTAAAAAATCCAAGCCTTTCAATTAGACACATTTATTTATTAACTTCTTTAACCGAACAATCATCCAAATAATATCACCAATATGGACCTCGTCAAACTTAAGCAAATAAACCAAATGTATTAATTGCAAAACCAATTTCATGCTCAAGCAAGATTCCACGTATATAGTAGATTAACCATTCAAATAGTCATATCTTCAAGTTAAATATCCACATTTTAACTGTAATATACATATGCTGTAATAATTAACAATTCCATGTATTTTATCACATCATTAACCATACTTCACGAAGACTTGTACATCATTTATATCCAATGGCTTTAACAAAGCAAACATATAATCATTAACCACCTGCATCTTTGGCATTATTGAGCATACTCTAGCTGAATATTCACATTCATACAACATTTATTATTATCAATCCACACACATATATGCACATTATCCCAACTAATGTATCAAACTAATCTATTATAGAAATACACAAAATTTCCAAATCATAAGTAACTCACGAACTTTGTCCATCTCCACTCTATTACCTTACCGAATTATAAAACCATAAACTTATAAAGCATCACTGCTGAGTACATATGAATACATTAGTTGACAAGTCAACCAAAATCTCAACTTACCTTACCTTAGTAAGGACCATTTCTAAGACACTCCAGCATACCTAAGAACATTTATGTATATATCATGGCTAGTACATCGTATCTCATCCAAGTCATTATCAACTACGATGTACTTCAAAGCTCATACCACAATTTTATCATTCATCCGTAGCATAAAGTTTCATAGTCAAAATAATGCGAACCATAAGCAAACATGATCAAAATCAAACATGGAAATTAAGCCATTTTCACATGGCTATAATTATACAAAATCCGAGTTCCAACGTTTCAAACTATAATCTAGTCTATACGTGCCATAAGTTCCAAATTTCAATTTATAAAATACCAAAAGTAGTCGATAGTGTGATAGACTTTGATGATGATCCCTGAGCTCGTTACTTGACTCCAAAATCTATAAAACAAAGGAAGACATATATACACACAATAAGCTATTATAGCTTAGTAAGTCATGAGCAAATAACAACTCAATGATGTGCTAAGTTCATTAATTTACACTAAACCAATTTATATTGCCAATACCACATTTAATCTTAAACTTATGAATTTCATATACAATATATTTTATACTCACTACTACCTTAGCCGAATACTCATATGGTTAAATTTTATAAATTATTATTTAACCTTCAAGCTGATAAGTTCTTAGACAAACAAATATACACACACTCGTAAACCAAGCTCAAGTATCCTAATATGACATTATATGCACATATGGCTTAAATGGACGAATATACAAGGTCGCATATGTATATATATATAACCATAGATCAATTCCAAAATTTTCATACCATTTATTCAAAAGACAAATACACTTACCAAATTCCTGTATGTATCCTTCCTTTGCATCACATTTTTTTTATAACAACTATTAAGTACATACTTACCTTATTATTAGTAGCTAACAAACAAGCTCATACCTGGCCATTTAGCTCGTTTTACACCTCTATTCACGATTTACCATTGCCCGATGAACCATTTTGAATTGGATAGGACACTCGGATAATCACACATATCGTACATGCCAACGTCCCGAACGGGGTCTTACATGTAATCACATATCGATGCCACTGTCCCAGACAGGGTCTTACTTGAACACATAAATTGGATCCTATGTCATGACATATGCATCCTAACTATTCCTAGGGTTCATACGGGGCTTTTGGGCGTTGTAGCTCGGTCGAAACAAATTCAGAAATGTAGTAGTCAAGCCTTTTCATATACGGCCATAACAATATAAATTTATACATTTCATAACAGCATGTATATCTAACATTTCACTACAATTAAACACGTCTATTTGCTTATAAACTTACCTCGGGCGATGAAAAATGGAGCGGGATGACTAGTTGACGACTTCCGTTTTTCCCCTATCCAAATCTGATTTTTTTTTAAATTCTTGATCTAAACATATTTAAATTAAGCTCATTCTAACATATTTTCATTTAATTTAGTCCAAAAACACACAAATAGGCAAATTACCATTTTACCACTGACATTTACAATTTTTTTCAATTTAGTCCCTATTACACAAAACACAAAATATATAAAATTTCAATATACCAATGTTAGCCGAATTTTACCCACATTCATACAAGTCCATATAAATCCATATATTTTATTTATTTCGCAATTTATCCCTTCAAATTATTATTGCAATTAAAACCTAATTACTCAAAATCATCCAAAAATTCCAACATAAGATATGTTAACCCAACCAATTCTATCATATTTCATCATCAAGCATCAAAAATCACAATTTCTCATCAATGGCATAATTCAAAATATTCATCAAAATTCAAAATTTAAGCATGGGTTTTGTAGTACTCGAAGCAACGATATCAAAAACGTAAAAATTATCAAAAACCAAGCTTAAACTCACCTTGGATTGAGCTTGCAAAGTGACCGAACCGTAGCTTTTCTAGTTTCTTTTCCTTTTTTTTTTATATTCGGCCAAGAAAAAATATGAACACATAGGTATCTTTTATGATATAAGTTATAATATATAGTTTTTAACTTGGTTTCCTATATTACCCTTTAAAAATTAATAACTAAAACCTTATGTTATAAGCCCTTTTTCGTCTCTTTAATGAATTAATGAACATGAGTTGGCTTTCAACTTCATGCATTATAATATATATATATATATATATATACACATACTATATTATTATAAAATAAAGCTTAATTTTACATATATGTATAACATAAATAAAATAATATGAAAACTACACAATTTATACCTACCACCGAATCACTTATAGGGACATGGGCTATTTACAACTTAAGGGCCTTCATTTAAAAAGCCATTACCAATTCAGTCCTTACAATTAAAACTATCAAATTTTCGATTTATGCTATTAAGTCCTTTTATTAAATCGAACACCCAAACGACAAAATTAAATCACAAAAATTTCACGGATATAAATTCACACAAAATAAGCACAGAAAATAATAAAATTTTTTTAAAAATTTTTCTGACTCGGATTCGTGGTCCCGAAACCACTGTTCTGATTAGGGTATAATTCGGGCTGTTACAACTCTCCCTCCCTTAGGGATTTTCGTCCCTAAAAATCTTACTGATAAATAGGTTCGGATGCCATTCTCTCATCGCATCTTGCAGCTCCCACGTTGTTTCCTCAACTCGGGGTTTATGCCACAGTACTTTAACTAGCAAAATTTTCTTATTTTACAACTCTTTAATCTCGCGAGTTTAAATACGAATCGGTTCTTCATCGTACGCCATGTCGGGCTTAATCTCAAATTCAGACGAACCAATCACATGTGAAGGATCTGATTGATATCTCATATGGCCCAATAAACCTCATTTTTTTATTTTTTTATTTTTGAAATAATAGAAGTAGACATACCGTGTAATTTCACAATCTGAGAAACATATAACTCAGCAAGCTTGTTAGGGAAATATTCTGTACGAACCAAGACAACATGAGCCGATTTAGTCGATCTATACACAATAATCTAGATTGCATCTTTCTTGCTTGAGTTCAACGAAAATTCGAATATAAAATTCATCGTGACTCTGTCCCATTTCCACTGAAACAACCCATAATGTACCTGATGCTCGACTTTTACTTGCTGACAACCAAACATTTCAACACAAAGTAGAAGATGTCTCGTTTCATACCATACCATTATTAAAACTGTTTTAGATCATTGCACGCCTTCGTACTACTCTGATGAACAGATAACCGATTATTGTAAGTTATTGCTCAAAATCATTTGAATCAATCTTGAGTTTCTCGGAACACATATTCAATTCTGAACCTCAGACAACCTTCAACATTAGTCTAGCACTCTGAATCAACATTCAAATCATAAGGGAAGCTTCAATAACTAATTTTAATTCTACCATCACATTTCTTAGATAGAATTGTTCCGGTAAACATGATTCTGTATCGAATTCTCAAGAGTACAAATTTCTTCTTCCAGAATATTCCTCAAATCACACATGTACATTCAAATTTCCAATGAATAGATTCAAACACATATAACCCACTCCTTTTTTAAATTAAATAATTCAGATCAGACTAAACCACTAGATCAGTTCTTTCAAAGAAATTATTCTTTCTCGCTAAAAGAATAACTCAGACATACCATTATACAAAAGCCACAGTCATCAAAAAGAAATCATAATATCATAATGAGACTGACGTCTTACCCGAAATAATAGATAATATTCCGGTCGCTAACAAGGTGTCTGAACCCAGAGGAAAACCAGATATGATTTGGACAGCAACCAATATAGAAACAAAAATTTTATAATTCTAATAACAATGCTGCCGGGCTTCTTAATTCTTCAGAACAAAAATTATAATTATAGCAGATGTAGCCATTTTTGTCAGATCGAAATCTCTTATAAATAATCACATGGAATCATAAGAAAACTAGAATAGCGAAATTTTAATGTCTGCAGCTAAATAGGATATCGAAAAATTACAACCCCTGCAGAATGATATCAGCCCCGATGATATCCCAAAAAGTCCAGAATGAACAATATCACTCATAAATATAGGAATCCACAGTAACAGAAGTAATATAACCTTTACATATGTTTAACAGAACAACAGCTAGTAGATATAGAGTATTGGCATCATATAAAGTTTACTTCCAATTTTCATATCCACATAATGGAATAAACAGCAATGAAAAACAGAACAAGGTTGAGCATAACCCAAATGGATCAACGATGCTTTCGTCTAGAAGTATGTTTAACTAATGTTCTCATACGATAAAAATTCCTTCTGAAATTAAACAGTCACAGATACTTCTGAGAATGAAGCATACATATAATGCCCAAAAGAAATCACAATAATTGCCCGACTATAACCACTACGCTCGGCCATCAATAAAATTCAAGCATTATCCCTTCACTGACTGAAGTCAATTCAGAGAAACCTCTAACTATTATTTTCCTTAGATAACATACCTAAATAGGTTATTTGATCGAAGATGTCTTCTTCCTTAACAGTGATGTCACATAATCTGAATGATCTTCAAAGCCATCCAATGTCTCTTTTAATACTGCCTTCATTTCCTGATTCATTCACCCTCGTGAGCTTATTCAACCCAAATCTTTTAGGTTTCATCGTAACATTTGACTAATAAGGGGGGGATGATGGTAATAAAGCCTCAAATTTAACTTACACATAAATACACATAACACATACTTTCACAAGTAGTCAATTCATTAATAATTTCACATTATTCAAACATTTAATAAACATTTGCTTTCAATCACTTTTGTTCTTAGTACTTAATTCATATACCAACTTAAGTCACTAATTCAGAATTAAAACATTTCAGATAGCAATCATAACTCAAATATCATAATCAATATGCTCATATAATTTTAACATTTATCAATATCAATTTATCATACTCTTTGATCCATACCTTGATAAATTTCAACTCACCATCAACACCCTTCTACTCAAACATTTCAGTACACATTCTGTACTATCAAAATTAGCTCACTTGAAAAACCTATCTATCTTAACAAAACAATTTTCGTCAGAGTCAGGAGATATCACACTATTGCAGGTTAAATATGGCATGTATAGCTAGACTCACATATACTATGGTAGTCCTAGAACCGACTTAACCTAGCTTTGATACCACTAAAATGTAACACCCCTAACACGTATCCATTGCCGGAATAGGGTCACAAGGTATTACAAGACAAGACCTAACTTCCAAACAATCACAAACATACTCATACTTAAAACTCAAATATCAATCAAATGATAACATAAATATCCAATTTAAAAATCTTCTCTAATCATATTATAATATTTTGCAAACATATACTAAATTTCAAAGGCATTGCATGTAATTCAGTCAATTAATAAAAACATAAATGATAAAGTGAGCACATTTATAAAATGCTTATCATTGTTGACATGTACATTCGACACCATAGTATAAAATATAATTATAAAATCAACTTTAACAATTCAATATTGACATAATATACTTTACTATATGAATCTTCAAAAATTGTAATTATGCGCCACATTAGAAGAATTACCAACCATTTAAAGCAAAATTCAAAAGAACATGAAATGGTACATTTCTCAAAGTGCATATAATTATGCGCATAAACCAGCTTTGCAAAGAAACAATTATGCTTTTAGAAAACCAAAAATACTTTTCATTTGGTCCTTTCTTGCTTTAGCCGATTGTATACAAGTTTAATACTAAAGATTCAACCAATGTCCATTTTCAACCTTACTCAATCAGTTTCCAAGTATAAATATTTATAAAACCAACCCAACACGTCCATATTAATAATC
This sequence comes from Gossypium stocksii, assembly GCA_020496765.1. Lineage (NCBI taxonomy): Eukaryota > Viridiplantae > Streptophyta > Magnoliopsida > Malvales > Malvaceae > Gossypium > Gossypium stocksii. The sequence goes on from CM035623.1 coordinate 44,085,859, forward strand.
TTCTGCATCAAATTTATCATATAAATGTCAAACCGCATTTACTATAATAAACATCTGACCAATGCTTTCAATATGCCAAAACCGAATCTATACATTTATAAATTCAGGTATATCACACGCATATAACATTTATAAGCATTTATAAATGTATACAAAACATATGATCAAATCAATTAAATGAGTATAGTAATTTATTTATAAATATTCAGCTTTATCACAAACATATATATAAACCTTATAACATATTTTTAAGTCAATGTAAAAAATCCAAGCCTTTCAATTAGACACATTTATTTATTAACTTCTTTAACCGAACAATCATCCAAATAATATCACCAATATGGACCTCGTCAAACTTAAGCAAATAAACCAAATGTATTAATTACAAAACCAATTTCATGCTCAAGTAAGATTCCACGTATATAGTAGATTAAACATTCAAATAGTCATATCTCAAGTTAAATATCCACATTTTAACATGTAATATACATATGCTTTAATAATTAACAATTCCATGTATTCTATCACATCATTAACCATACTTCAAGAAGACTTGTACATCATTTATATCCAATGGCTTTAACCAAGCAAACATATAATCATTAACCACCTGCATCTTTGGCATTATTGAGCATACTCTAGTCGAATATTCACATTCATATAACATTTATTATTATCAATCCACACACATATATGCACATTATCCCAACTAATGTATCAAACTAATCTATTATTGAAATACACAAAATTTCCAAATCACAAGTAACTCATGAACTTTGTCCATCTCTACTCTATTACCTTACCAAATTATAAAACCATAAACTTATAAAGCATCACTGCTAAGTACATATGAATACATTAGTTGAGCAAGTCAACCGAAATCTCAACTTACCTTACCTTAGTAAGGACCATTTCTAAGACAATCCAGCATACCTAAGAACATTTATGTATATATCATGGCTAGTACATCGTACCTCATCCAAGTCATTATCAACTACGATGTACATCAAAGCTCATACCACAATTTTATCATTCATCCTTAGCATAAAGTTTCATAGTCAAAAAAATGCGAACCATAAGCAAACATGATCAAAATCAAACATGGAAATTAAGCCATTTTCACAAGGCTAAAATTATACAAAAGCCAAATTTATACGTGCCATAAGTTCGAAATTTCAATTTATAAAATACCGAAAGCAGTCGATAGTGTGATAAACTTTGACGATGATCCATGAGCTCGTTACTTGACTCCAAAATCTATAAAACAAAGGAAGACATATATACACACAATAAGCTATTATAGCTTAGTAAGTCATGAGCAAATAACAACTCAATGATGTGCTAAGTTCATTTAATTTAAACTAAACCAATTTATATTACCAATACCACGTTTAATCTTAAACTTATGAATTTCATATACAATATATTTTATACTCACTACCACCTTAGCCGAATACTCATATGATTAAATTTTGTTCACCACTTAATCTTGTCTCTACTATTTTTAGTGATTTTTCAAACTCACGTCATTGTTTCTACAAAATTCTATTTTATAACAAAATTCATCTTTTTATGGATTTTCATGGACTAAGTAACACATTAAACATACATGACACCAAATATAGTCTAGATTGGCCATTCCAATGGCTAATCATTTCCAAGCATTACCTTACCAAACCATCACCTTATCATAAGATTATTTACACAAAATGACTATAATGCTATACACACCATACATCAAAATGCACAAGCCATTATACCAATTCTTCCTCGGATAGTGTGAACATTCCTTCAACCCTTCTTGATATCCAAGCTGGCTTGTCAAAACTACAATAAATAAAAAGGAGGGAATAAGCATAAATTCTTAGTAAATTCACATGCAAATAACAAGTAAGATATAATCATGGAATTCAACATGAACATCAATTGCAATTATATCACTAAGACATCCATGGTACAATTATACTTACCATTTTACCAAAATCTTATCTTACCAAGTTCTTAACTCGATATTTAAGCACATACCTGTCAAATTCCCTCTTTCACCACACTTTCCAACATACCTCATTTATTTCGGTGTTCTCATTATTCATTTAAAAATCTACCCGTTGAACACATAGAAATATAACTCGGATACACAAATCGTATACACATAAGTGTCATATCAGTAGCCAAGCTACCATGTAACCTACCCATAAGCGAACTCGGACTCAACTCAACGAGCTCGGGCGTTCGTATCCATAAGTGAACTTGGACTTAACTCAACAAGCTCGAAACTCAACCATTCTAGTGACACGTCACTTGTATCCTAATCTATTCCCAAGGTTCAAATGGGCTTCTCTTCAATCGCACCTCTTGGTCGTCTTCCTCGAAATGTCGGAACTGATATTTGGTAGCATTTCATATTTATCAAGTAGCTCACATAATTTGTATATTACTAAATAATAATTCACAAAGCATAATATTTCATGATAATAAGTATCATATCATATAAATAACATTAAATCATTTAAAATAACAATTATGTTGCCTTATTTACACATGAACTTACCTCGGTACAAAATGTTAGGAATCGAGCCTATTCCTCGTAAACTTTGTTTTTCCCTCGATCACGACTCGAATCTCGTTTCTCTTGATCTAAAATAACACATTTAGCTTATTTAATACTCACATTTATCAAAACGGTCCTTGGCCCTAACTTTGTCAAAATTATGAGTTTGCCCCTAAAATTTTGCATATTTACACTTTTGCCTCAAAGCTCAGAAATTAAACTTTATCCCAAATTCTTATGTTTTAGGACATGCTGATCATTTATTTACTAACAGCAACCTCAAATTCCCACTATAACATGTACTTATGAACAATAGGTATTTTTACCGATTAAGCCATTTTACTCGTTTTCACTTAAAACCGAGTAGCACAAGTTGTCTAGCATACTTGAAAACCTCATATTCTATCATAAAACACAAAAAGAAACAAATTTCACCTATGGTTATTTTTCCAAATATAAACCCTAGGTTGAATTATTGCTAGCATAAGTTAAATCGAGCTACTTGGATCACAAAAATATAAAAATCATTAAAAACGGGCTTAGATGCACTTACTATGAAGCTTAAAAGTTGAAGAAACCCTAGCTATGGAGAGATGCAATATTCGGCCAAAGCCTGAAGAAGATGAACAAATTTTGGCCTTAATTTCCCTTTTAATTCATGTTAATTACCAAATGACCAAAATACCCTTAATGACTTTCTTTGAAAATTTTTATGTACAAGCCCATTTTTGTCCAAAATTTTAGAATTTGGTCAAATTGCTATTTAAGACCTCCTAATTATTATTCCAATGCAATTTCATACTAAAAGCTTCTAGAATGCAAGTTTTGCAACTTATTCGATTTAGTCCCTAATTTCAAATTAAGCACTTTATGCACAGAATTTCTTCACGAAATTTTCACACAATCATGCAATCATATCATAAACCTCAAAATAATTATAAAATAATTATTTCTATCTCGGATTTGTGGTCACAAAACCACTATTCCGGTTAGGCCCTAATTCGGGATATTACAACTCTCCCCCCTTTTGGGATTTTCGTCCGCGAAAATCTTATCGGTAAACAGATATAGGTATTGATTCCTCATAGTTTCCTTAGGTTCCCATGCGGTCTTTTCTGCCCCGTGCTTTTGCCACAATACTTTCACGAGAGCGATACTTTTATTTCTTAGTTCCTTGACTTCCCAAGCTAAAATCTTAATCGGTTCTTCTTCATAAGTCATATTCGGCCGTAGCTCAATTTCTGTCAGTGAAATTACATGTGAAGGATCTGAATGATACCGACGTAGCATAGATACATGAAACACATCATGAATCTTCTCTAATTCAAATGGCAATGCTAACCAATAGGCTACCGGTCCAATTCTTTCAATTATTTCATACGGTCCGATAAAACGCGGACTCAACTTGCCTTTCCGTCCAAATCTAAGAACTCTCTTCCATGGAGACACTTTTAAAAATACCTTATCACTGACTTGAAACTCGATTTCCTTTTGTTTCAAATCCGTATAAGATTTCTGTCTATCTGAAGTAGCTTTTGAACAATCTCGAATCACCTTCACTTTGTCTTCGGTTTCTTTTATTAGATCAACTCCATAAATATGATTTTCTTTGAGTTTAGTCCAATACAACGGCGTCCGACACTTGCGACTGTACAATGCTTCATAAGGTGCCATCTTTAAGCTCGTCTGGTAACTGTTATTGTAAGCAAATTCCACCAACAGTAAGTATCTTTCCCCACTTCCTTCAAATTCCAATACACAACATCTGAGATGTCTTCAAGAATCTAAATTACTCTCTCTAATTGTCCATCAGTTTGTGGATGGAAAGTAGTGCTGAAATTTAACTTCGTACCTAATGCCTCTTGTAACTTTTGCCAAGACCGCGAGGTAAATCTCGGATCTCTATCCGAAATGATTGACAAAGGTACCCCGTGAAGTCTAACAATCTCACTGATATACAATTCAGCCAACTTATTAAGAGAATAATCAGTACGTACCGGGATAAAATGAGCTTATTTAGTTAGTCTGTCAACTATTACCCATATGGCATCCTTCTTTCCTGGAGTCAACGGCAACCCTGATACAAAATCCATAGTAATTCGATCCCATTTCCATTCAGGAACCATGATAGGCTGAAGTAGTCTCGAAGGCACTTGGTGTTCTGCTTTCACTTGTTGACAAATTAGGCATTTTGATACAAACTCCGATATATCTCTCTTCATTCCATTCCACCAGTACATTTTTTTCAAGTCATTATACATTTTCGTACTGCCCAGATGAATCGATAAACAACCATTATGTGCCTCCTGCAAGATCTTTTGAATTAATTACTCATTCTTCGGTACACAAATCTGATCTTTAAACATTAAACAACCATCAGAATCGATTCTAAAATCTGATCGTGTATCAACCTCACATTGCTTCCTTTTAGCTTGTAATTCTTTGTCGTTTTTCTGAGCCTCACAAATCTCTCGTAAAAACATCGGTCTTGCTCTCAATTCCACTAGGATTGAACCATCATCTGACACTATCAACTGAGTATTCATAGCTCTCAAAGCAAACGACAATTTTCTACTCAAGGCATCGGCAACCACATTCGCTTTTCTCAGATGGTAATCAATCACAAGCTCGTAATCTTTCAACAATTCTAACCATCTCCATTGTCTCAAATTCAAGTCCTTTTGTGACATCAAGTATTTAAGACTTTTGTGGTCGGTATATACTCGGCACTTTTTACCATACAGATAATGTCGCCAAATCTTCAAAGCAAACACTATGGCAGCTAGTTCTAAATCATAAGTCGGATAATTCCTTTTGTGAGATTTTAACTGCCTCGAAGCATAAGCCACAACCTTTCCTTCTTGCATAAGTACACATCCCAAGCCATTTCGAGAAGCATCACTATACACCACAAATTCTTTACCTGACTCGAGTTGTACCAACACTGGTGCTTCAGTCAATAACTTTTTCAATTTCTCAAAACTCTGTTGACACTCTTCTGTCCACTCAAATTTAACATCCTTTCAGAGTAGTCTAGTCATAGGAGCAGCAATTATAGAAAATCCATTCACAAATCGCTGATAATATCCCGCTAGTCCTAAGAAACTACTAACTTCAGTTACATTCTTCAGTGGTTTCCAATCAACAATAGCTGAAATTTTACTGGGATCAACCCGTATACCATCACCTGAAACAATATGACCTAAAAATCCCACTTCTCGAAGCCAAAATTCACTCTTACTAAACTTGACATACAACTGCTTGTCTCTCAAAGTTTGCAAAACTATCCTCAAGTGCTCAGCATACTCTGTCTCATCTTTCGAATAAATCAGGATATCATCTATAAATACTACAACAAATTTGTCCAAGTATGGTCGAAATATGCGATTCATCAAATCCATAAACACAGCAGGAGCATTTGTTAATCCGAATGGCATAACTAAAAATTCATAATGACCATACCTTGTTCTAAAAGCAGTTTTAGGCACATCTGACTCTTTTACTCGCAGCTGGTAGTACCCAGACCTCAAGTCAAAGATTGAAAACCATGTCGCTCCTTTTAGCTGATTAAACAAATCGTCAATTCTCGGCAACGGATACTTGTTCTTGATTGTCACCTTGTTTAATTGCCGATAGTCTACACACAATCTCATAGAACCATCCTTCTTTTTTACAAACAATACAGGAGCACCCCAAGGCGAAAAACTCGGTCTCACAAAGCCTTTGTCAGTTAACTCTTGCAACTGCGACTTTAATTCTTTCAACTCTGCTGGTGCCATTCTATATGGAGCAATCGAGATTGGAGATGTTCCTAGTATCAACTCAATACCAAATTCTACTTCTCTGACTGGAGGTAAACCCCGCAACTCCTCTGGGAATACATCCGCAAACTCACACACAATCGGCACTGATTCAACTTTCTTTTCAATTTCTTTTGTTTTCAGTACATACGCCAAATAAGCTTCATAACCCTTTCTCAAATATCTCTGAGCCGACATAGAAGAAGTCACACTACATAATGCCTCTGATTTGTCTGATTCAAACCGCAGAATTTCACCATTTTTACACTTTAATTCAATAACTTTTTGTTTACAATTTACTATAGTATCATGCAATGTCAACCAATCCATACCCAAAATAACATCAAATTCATCAAACGACAACAACATCAAGTCGGGCGGAAAATAATAACCCCGAATCATTAAAAGACATTTCCTGCATACTTTATCAACTATGACACATTTGCCTAACGGGTTTGACACTTTAATCATAAATTCTGTGTTCTCAACAGGCATATTTATACTAGACGCCAATTTCATGCACACATATGAATGAGTAGAACTGGGACCAATCAAAGCAGTAATATTAACATCATAAAGAGAAAATATACCAGTGATCACGTCGGGTGAGGAAGCATCTTCACGTGCTTATATGGCATAAGTTCTAGCCGGAGCTCTTGCTTTAGGTTTAGCTGCTGAATCTCTAGCTACATTCTTGCTACTTGTTTCATTCCCAGCCTTTCTCGAATATCTTCCTCTTGAATCTACACCACTAGTTTTTGCACTCTGAAATTTTTCTTTTTCAATTTTCTATGGGTAGTCTCTAATAAAATGATCTGGAGAACCACACCGAAAAATTCATTTGCTCTACATGGACCAAAATGATTTCTGCCACACCGCTGGCACTTGGGCTTAACAAATCTCGAGTTTCCCACACTAGCCACAGAAGTAGTTTGAGACTTAGAGCTCACATTTTGCTTCTTAGAATTTCCATATGATTGTCTAGCCGAAACTTGAGAATGAGGATTCATATTTCTAGATTTTCTGGATTGCTACGAGAATGAACTGCTCATCGGTCTTTTCCTCCAATTTCGAGTCTCAGCCTCTATCTTTTTCTTCTCTTTAAGTAGTTCTTCAGCTTTGCAAGCCTGATCTACAAGTACTACCGTTTCTTTTAATTCAAGAATTCCAACAAATACCTTTATGACTTCATTAAGTCCATCTTCAAACCGTCTACACATTTTAGCCTCTGTAGGAACACATTCTCTAGAGTACTTACTCAATCGAACGAACTCCCTTTCGTACTCGGTAACTGCCATGTTGCCTTGTTTCAATTCAAGAAACTCCTTACCCTTCTGATCAATAAATCTTTCACTGATGTATTTCTTCCAAAATTCTTCTTGAAAGAACTCCCAAGTCACATTCTCTTTCGGTACCACAGAAACCAATGTCTTCTACCAATAATAGGCTGAATCCCTCAGCAAAGATATAGCACATTTCAAGCATTCTTCAGGTGTGCAAGACAATTCATCAAATACCCGAATAGAATTCTCGAGCCAAAACTCTGCTTTCTCAGCATCATCATCAACATTTGCCCTGAATTCTTGAGCCCCTTGCTGGCGAATTCTGTCAACTGGAGTTCTATGTAATTTCATCAAGTCCATACCTTGAGGCATCGAAGGTACAGGTTTAGGAATTAGGGGAGGTGGGGGAGGTTGTGCATTCAGGTTCATACAAACGAACTCAGTATACCAAGCACTCATCATTTGGAGAAAGGCTTTCCGAGCCTCTTCTCCTCCTCCTTGACCAACAGTAGGAGGTGGATTCTCAATCGGCACAGACCCTTCAGCTGGAGCTGGTGCATTACTCTCTACTTCATCAGCCAGAGCTGGATCGGGATCCATTTACTATTAAAAAAATCATTTAAAAGGTCAGAAGTCGTCACACTATCACAATATGTATATATAGCATGTATAGCAAAACTCAATCATACAACACGTTAATCCAAGAACCGACTAAACCTAATCTGATACCACCAAATATAACGCCCTCTTACCCGAGACCGTCGCCGGAGTCGAGCTTGAGGTGTTACTAAATTTAATTTATCACTTAAACCAATTTAAACCATTATTTCAGCATTTGTAATAAGCTATCCATCTGCGTCACAGCCGCTAAAAAAATCATATCTCGAGTTAAAAAACTCAAAATTAAGATCTGTAAATTTTCCTTAAAATTAGATTCATATATCTATCTATTAATTTTTTTTTAGAATTTTTTGTTAGGGCAATTAGTACAGTTTATTAGTTAAATTTTACCCTATTACAGAGTTTGACTGCTATGACCCCTGTTCACTACAAACTACTTTTCTCTTTGTACAGAGTTCAAAAGACTATGCTGTTTTTTTCTCATAAAACTAGACTCAATAAGGAATCTATTCATATAAGGCATGACTTTAATTACTTTTGGACAATTTTTTCTGAATTTATAAATTCAAAATAGGGTATTCAGAAATCGCTCTGACCCTGTTCCACCAAAACCTAAATATGTCATAAAGTACGACTCTTTTACCTGTTTTGTTTCCTCCATATGAAAATAGACACAATAAACTTCAATTTCATATTTCATTCACCACCTAATCTTATCTCTACTATTTTTAGTGATTTTTCAAACTCACATCATTGTTGCTGCAAAATTCTGTTTTATAACAAAATTCATCTTTTTATGGATTTTCATGGACTACGTAACACATTAAACTTACATGACACCAAATATAGTCTAGATTGGCCATTCCAATGGCTAATCATTTCCAAGAATTACCTTACCAAACCATCACCTTATCATAAGATTATGTACACAAAATGACTATAATGCTCTACATGCCATACATCAAAATGCACAAGCCATTATACCAATTCTTCCTCGGATAGTGTGAACGTTCCTTCAACCCTTCTTGATATCCAAGCTGGCTTGTCAAAACTACAATAAATAAAAAGGAGGGAATAAGCATAAATTCTTAGTAAATTCACATGTAAATAACAAGTAAGATATAATCATGGAATTCAACATGAACATCAATTGCAATTATATCACTAAGACATCCATAGTACAATTATACTTACCATCTTACCAAAATCTTATCTTACCAAGTTCTTAACTCGAGATTTAAGCACATACCTGTCAAATTCCCTCTTTCACCACACTTTCCAACATACCTCATTTATTTCGGTGTTCTCATTATTCATTTAAAAATCTACCCGTTGAACACATAGGAATATAACTCGGATACACAAATCGTATACACATAAGTGTCATATCCGTAGCCAAGCTACCATGTAACCTACCCATAAGCGAACTTGGACACAACTCAACGAGCTCGGGCGTTCGCATCCATAAGTGAACTCAGACTCAACTCAACGAGCTCGGAACTCAACCATTCTAGTGACATGTCACTTGTATCCTAATCTATTCCCAAGGTTCAAACGGGCTTCTCTTCAATCGCACCTCTTGGTCGTCTTCCTCGAAATGTCGAACCGATATTTGGTAGCATTTCATATTTATCAAGTAGCTCACATAATTTGTTATTACTAAATAATAATTCACAAAGCATAATATTTCATGATAATAAGTATCATATCATATAAATAACATTAAATCATTTAAAATAACAATTATGTTGCCTTATTTACACATGAACTTACCTCGGTACAAAATGTTAGGAATCGAGCCTATTCCTCGTAAACTTTGTTTTTCCTTCGATCACGACTCGAATCTTGTTTCTCTTGATCTAAAATAACACATTTAGCTTATTTAATACTCACATTTATCAAAACGGTCCTTGACCCTAACTTTGTCAAAATTATGAATTTGCCCTTAAACTTTTGCATATTTACACTTTTGCCCCAAAGCTCGAAAATTAAACTTTATCCCAAATTCATATGTTTTAGGACATGCTGATCATTTATTTACTAACAGCAACCTCAAATTCCCACTATAACATGTACTTATGAACAATAGGTATTTTTACCGATTAACCTGTTTTACTCGTTTTCACTTAAAACCGAGTAGCACAAGTTGTATAGCATACTTGAAAACCTAATATTCTATCATAAAACACAAAATAAACAAATTTCACCTATGGTTATTTTTCCAAATATGAACCCTAGGTTGAATTATAACTAGCATAAGTTAAATCGAGCAACCAGGATCACAAAAATATAAAAATTATTAAAAACGGGCCTTAGATGCAATTACTATCAAGCTTAAAAGTTGAAGAAACCCTAGCTATGGAGAGATGCAATATTCGGCCAAAGCTTGAAGAAGATGAACAAAATTTGGCCTTAATTTCCCTTTTAATTCATGTTAATTACCAAATGACCAAAATACCCTTAATGACTTTCTTTGAAAAATTTCATGTACAAGCCCATTTTTGTCCAAAATTTTAGAATTTGGTCAAATTGCTATTTAAGACCTCTTAATTATTATTCCAAAGCAATTTCATACTAAAAGCTTCTAGAATGCAAGTTTTGCAACTTATTCGATTTAGTCCCTAATTTCAAATTAAGCACTTTATGCACAGAATTTCTACACGAAATTTTCACACAATCATGCAATCATATCATAAACCTCAAAATAATTATAAAATAATTATTTCCATCTAGGATTTGTGGTCACAAAACCACTATTGGTTAGGCCCTAATTCGGGATATTACAGATCCTATGTCAGGACATATGCATCCTAACTATTCCTAAGGTTCATACGGGGTTTTCGGGCGTCGTAGCTTGGTCGAAACGAATTCAGAAATGTAGTAGTCAAGCCTTTTCATAGTCGGCCATAACAATATAAATTTATACATTTCATAACAGCATGTATATCTAGCATTTAACTACAATTAAACACGTCTATTTGCTTATAAACTTACCTCGAGCGATGAAAAATGGAACGGGACAACTAGTTGACGACTTTCGTTTTTCCCTTATCCGAATATGATTTTTTTTTATTCTTGATCTAAACATATTTAAATTAAGCTCATTCTAACATATTTTCATTTAATTTAGTCCAAAAACACACAAATAGGCAAATTACCATTTTACCCCTGACATTTACAATTTTTTTCAATTTAGCCCCTATTATGCAAAACACAAAATATATAAAATTTCAATATACCAATGTTAGCCGAATTTTACCCACACTCATACAAGTCCATATAAATCCATATATTTTATTTATTTCGCAATTTAGCCCTTCAAATTATTATTATTGCAATTAAATCCTAATTACTCAAAATCATCCAAAAATTCCAACATAAGATATGCTAACCCAACTAATCCTATCATATTTCATCATCAAGCATAAAAAATCACAAGTTCTCATCAACGGCATAATTCAAAATATTCATCAAAATTCAAAATTTAAGCATGGGTTTTGTAATACTCGAAGCAACGATATCAAAAACGTAAAAATTATCAAAAATCGAGCTTGAACTTACCTTGGATTGAGCTTGCAAAGTGACCGAACCCTAGCTTCTCTAGTTTCTCTTCCTTTTGTTTATATTCGGCCAAGAAAAAATATGAGCACATAGGTATATTTTATGATATAAGTTATAATATATCGTTTTTAACTTGGTTTCCTATATTACCCTTTAAAATTAATAACTAAAACTTTATGTTATAAGCCCTTTTTCGTCTCTTTAATGAATTAATGAACATGAGTTGGCTTTCAACTTCATGCATTATAATATATATATATATATATATATATGTACACATATAATATCTTATTATAAAATAAAGCTTAATTTTACATATATGTATAACATAAATAAAATAATATGAAAACTACACAATTTATACCTACCATCGAATCACTTATAGAGACATGGGCTATTTACAACTTAAGGGCTTTCATGTAAAAAGCCATTACCAATTCAATCCTTACAATTAAAACTATCAAATTTTCAATTTATGCTATTAAGTCCTTTTATTAAATCAGACACCCAAACGACAAAATTAAATCACAAAAATTTCACGGATATAAATTCACACAAAATAAACACAGAAAATAATAATTTTTTTTAAGTTTTTCTGACTCGGATTCGTGGTCCCAAAACCACCGTTCCAATTAGGGTATAATTCGGGCTGATACAAAGGTAATCAGGGGCCACCACCTTCTCCGGGATTTCAGCAACCACCTTACCAGCAAGAGAAAAAGCCTATCCTTGAGGAGATGCTCACAAAATTCATCTCCGTGTCAGAAACTCGTTTCCAAAACACCGAGACGACATCAAGAACCAGCGAGCATCCATTCAACGACTCGAAACTCAAATAGGCCAGCTCGCTAAGCTAATCTCTTAAAGACCATAAGGTGGTTTACCAAACAACACCGAGACTAACCTTAAGGAGCAACTCCATGCCATCGACACGATTGATGAAGAAGGGTTAGCTAAAACCACAGAAGAGCCAAGTAAGGAAACTATGGTAAGTAGAGGTAAGGATGAGGTAAGTCACAAAGAACCAGTTGTCAAAGAATATAAGCCTCGTGTCCCATATCCTAATGCGATAAGGAAAGACCGCACAGACGAGCAATTCGGTAAATTCCTTAAACTCTGAAAGAAATTACATATTAACTTACCGTTTATTGAAGCTCTTTCACAGATGCCAAACAATGTTAAGTTTTTAAGAGAGCTTCTGATGAACAAACGAAAGCTAGATGAGTCATCTCATGTGGAACTGAATGCAGTGTGCTCAGCCATTTTGCAGAATAAGCTACCCAACAAGTTAAAAGGTCTAGGGAGTTTTACAATTCCTTGTTTACTTGGTAGCTTGGATGTTAAAAATTCGTTAGCTGATTTAGGAGCCAGTATTAATGTAATGCCATATCCTAAACAAACTAGGATGATCATTCAATTAGCTGATAAAACCATTAGATTTCCTAGAGGTATAATCGAAGATGTGCTTGTCAAATTGATAAATTTATATTCTCAGTCAACTTTGTTGTTTTAGACATATATGAGGATAGCAATGTACCCCTAATTCTAGGGCGACCCTTTTTAGCAACTGCTAGAACCATAATTGATGTAGGCACAAGCGAGCTCACACTTCGTGTAGGTGATGACAAAATTACTTTGCAGGCTCGTAACTCTAATAAGACTATCAATTATAAAGATATTATTACGAGTATTAGTAATAACAATGATCTCACTGTCTAACCTTCTTTGCAGGATACTCTTCACATAAGTACGATCAAACAACAGACGAGTCCATCTGTAACACCCCATACCCAGCCCAAATGTTACAGCCAAGTCTGGTGCATCACATCAACGACGAACTAACCATGTTACCTAGTTACTACGATTAGGGTGAGTTTTGCAAAACCATTATTAAAGTTTAAAGAGAAAACCCCGGTTAAATTGTGAACGTCCTATCCACTACCAATTGTTAGGGGTATTCCTTATTATAAGATTTAACTTTCTTACTCATTTGAAACGTGTGATTGATTTTTGAAAACGTTTGATTAAGTTTAAGAAAACTCGCGCAGCCTTATTCAAATCAATCATTGTATAGTAAAAATAAATAATTTAAAACCCAAATTAAAATAATTAGAGTGGCCTTATTACAAACCCAAAAATCAGAATAAAAATAATTAAAGTAAATAATAGAATAAAATATGTAACTTAATTAACCCAAAAATGCAGTCTATGTGGCCACTCCGAATCCCTCCAACTCCAAGTCCACCAATCTAGGGCTCATTTGCATGGATGGAAAGAAAGGGGTGAGTTTGGAAACTCAGTGTGTAAAGAAAGCCCATCCAGAGCCCAAATTATCTCAAACCCATTGGGCCTAAGCCCTATCCAGTCTCAGTAAATACTGGGCCGAAGCCCTATTCAGTATTCAATTAACTGGGCCTTAGCCCTATTCAGTAAACAGTACAACTGGGCCTTAGCCCTTTTCAGGTAACAGTATGATCCATAGGCCTATTTCAGTAACAGAACAGATATCAAGCATGTATGCAAAGCCCAAAGCCCATCCTATGTCCAACCGTTACACTCCACTCGTACTAGACATATACACTCCCTGTGGGGAAATAACTCAACCCATCCAGCCGCTACACTCCACAATCGCAGCATACCTACTCAGATAATGTGGCCAAGCCACTAATAGTAATACAAAGCAAAGCCCCTTTCAGTAAACAGTACGAGGCAAAGCCTCTTTCAGTAATCAGTACGACGTAAAGCCTCTCTTAGTAAACAGTACGAGGCAAAGCCTCTTTCAGTAATCGTGGCGATGCCACTTGCACTTGCTCCATCAATAAACCCAGTCCCATGCAACAGATAATCATGTCATGGCAGTCAATGAACAGAAATAGTAAAACATACATTTTAGTCAAATTTAGCCCTAGGGGTATAATAGTCATTTTGCACCTAGGGTAAAATAGTAAATTTTCACCATTAAGGGGTCTTACGATAATTATTCCAGTTTTTAGGGTTTTATGCATATTTCAGTCCCTAATAGTCCAACTTTCATCTTAGTAGTTAAATTAGCCCATTTCAGCAGTTTTTAGTTATTGGGCACTAAAACCCCTAATGGGCCCTATAGTGTCATTTAACTACTTAAGACCGTTTAGCCCAAATTTTAAGTCTAGTTTAACAGATTTAACCTACAGTATACCCTAACACAGTTACTGGTTACTTTTACCCATATGGGCTCGTAAGCCCATTAGGCTCGAATTTAGCCCATCGAGGCCCAAACTTACCGAATTGCACGAAATCGCTCACTCACCAACTTTACCAATTTCGGTTACAGATCTATCGCTTCCAACCGACACACGAGCGCTCGCACACTCACAAGCCCACGAAATGCCATAATTTCAGCATTTCGGCTTTTCAGCTTTTGCTGATTTAGACTACAGAAGGGTGTTCGTTTACACACCTGATTTGTGACGAACGCTAACGAGATCTCCCTCGGTATCCTAAAATCGATTACCACCAAATCAGATCCAATATTTCAATGATACTAATTGTAAACTTGGTTATCAAAATCAGCTAACCTCCCTTAATGCCTTAGAACACTTACCTTGTCGAAAATAGGGACTAGATCTAGATATAGTCGTTCTCAATCGGTAGCCTTTAGATCACGCTAGCACAAAATAAATCAACTGTTAAGACCCATAGAGCCTTAAGCCCCAAATCAATAGCCTCCCTATGCACATAGGTGTTTCGGCTTTTCTTAAATCTCGAAATAAAAAATAGAATCAGAGATTTTGATAAATTACCATAGAATCACTAAACCAGAATGATTTAATCCCGTACTTAACTCAGATCTGACGCAGATCTATCGTCTAAACGCGAGCAGAGAGTGAATCTAAGAGATCTAAGGGTTCGGCTCCCAAATCCTTATGAGTAGGGTGATTTCGACTTTTGGTAAACAAAGGAGAAGGAAAGGTGGAAGCTTTAAAATGAGAAGAAGGAGATGTCAACAAGGCTATGAATGTTGGGATATTTCTACTTAAAGAAAAAGAAAAGGTAAGGGTAGTCAATCAAGAGGAAAATGTCACACTAGTAATACCCTTCGGGATTTCGGCTTTTATGAGTTTTCGGCTAAGAAGATTGAATAGAAGTGGTTTTATGATTGGTGGTGTGAAGCAGATGGAGAAGAAGATGAGAAGAGGAGAGGAAAGGAGAAAGTATGACAGATTCGGCTTTGAAGAAAAGAGAGATGATGGTGCTGTCTTGCACAAATTGGCATTAAGAGAGTGTAGGGGACTAGATTTCAGTTTTAGTGTAGTCGGTTGGTGAACTTGAGAACAAGGTATAGCAGAAGGAAGTGGTTCGGCTTTGTGAGAATGAAAAGATAAAACTTGAAAGAGAAGAAGGGAGGATAAGAGAAAAGAAGATTCGACTATAGACAATTCGGCACAAGTGATGGTGCCTGCAGCTTCGGCTTCTAACACAGTGGGAAACAAAAGAAACTAAAACCCTAAGGCTCTATACCTAATCGGCACACATACACACCCTAATTGCCGAATTAAGGTCCCTAGCAAAGCCCTAAAAGTGTTCGGCCAACACCCAAGACAACCCCTAGCCGATTGTGTCCCAAAATCAATAAGCCAAAATCCACATGCTTCCTCAAGAGTCCCTTGTTCGGCCACCACATGCTTCCATTCAAACTTCCTATAATTTCTCCCCCTTATCTACCTAATCTAATCTCATGGACAACTCAAACTCTCTTCAGCAGAGTTCTACTTGAGTTCCATCACATGACCAGCACATGCACAAAATTAAAAACACCCACAATGCTTACCTTGTGACTTGAACACTGGCCCTTGCACACACCTCCACACGCCACTTTTTTAGGCACTTAAGTGGTGCCACATTGCCACTTTACCAAGGGCTTACTTAAGTCTCATTTTACTAACTTTTTCTTAAAAGCCCACTTAACTAAGTCCCCTTCACTTTAAATCCAAAACTAATATTTTTACCGGGTTTTATCTTAGGCTTGGGCCTTCTAAAGGCCCACTAACACACTTAAACACAAATTTAATAACCAAATCACCAAATTTCAAGATTTCACCAAAAATCACAAAAACCCGAAAAATCTCGAAAATCAGGGCGTTATAACTCTACCCCCTTAAAGAAATTTTGGCCTCGAAATTTACCTGATCCAAATAGTTGAGGGTATTGTTGACGCATCGCCTTTTCTGGCTCCTAAGTAGCCTCTTCCCTGCCATGATTGCGCCAAAGCACTTTTACCAACGGAACTGACTTTCTTCTCAACACTTTGACCTTACGATCCAGTATTTACACAGACTCCTCTTCAAAGGTCAGATCAGTCTTTATCTCAATCTCCTTTACTGGTACTACATGCGAAGGATCCGATCGATGCCGTCTTAGCATGGACATATGAAAGACATCATGTATACAGTCCAGCTCCAGCGGTAACTCTAGCTGATAAACTACTGGCCTTACTCGTTTCAGAACCTGATAAGGCCCAATAAATCGCGGACTCAACTTGCCCTTCTTGCCAAACCTCAAGATCTTTTTCCAAGGAGAGACCTTCAAAAATACCATATCCCCTACAGAGAACTCAATCTCCTTACGTTTTAGATCAGCATGCGATTTTTGCCTATTGGATGCCTCTTTTAACCGATCTCTGATCAACTTAACCTTACTCTCAGTATCTGCCACTAATTTCGGTCCAAGAACTTGTCGTTCTCCCAACTCTATCCAACACGTAGGCGTACGGCACCTTCACCCATAAAGTGCCTCATATGGAGCCATCTAAATACTCCCCTGATAACTGTTGTTGTACGTAAATTTCGCCAATGGCAAGTAGTCCTCCCAACTACCACAAAAGTCGATAACACAACCTCTTAACATGTCCTCCAGAACTTGAATAACCCTTTCCGACTATCCATCTGTCTGAGGGTGAAAAGTAGTGCTCAAGTCCAATCGTGTACCCAACGCCTCATGCAACTTTTGCCAGAATGGAGATTAAACCTAGGGTCCCGATCAGAAATAATCAAAACTGGCACCCCATGCAGTCGCGCTATCTCCGCCACATACAATTTGGCCAACTTTTGAAGTGAGCAATCGGTTCGGACCGGTACGAAATGGGCAGATTTTGTTAACCTATTCACAATTACCCATACGGAATCCTTCTTGGAGGGTGTCAAAGGTAACCCACTCACAAAATCCATGGTAACCCTTTCCCACTTCCAGAGTGGAATCTCTACTGGCTGCAACAATCTAGAAGGCAGTTAATGCTCAGCCTTTACTTGCTGGCACGTCAGACATTTTCCCACAAATTCAGTCACCTCTCGTTTAAGTCCAGGCCACCAATACACCTCTCGTAAGTCTCGATATAGCTTATTCCTTCCAGGATGCATGGCACAAGGTCCACCATGAGCCTCTTTCAGAATTAACTGCCTCAAATCAGAATCCTTCGGAATACAAATTCTTCCACGAAAGAAGAGAACTCCATCAGTATTCAGTCTAAAATTTGAATTCTCATCATTCTCAGCTTGCTGAAATCGAGGAACCAATGAATCATCCTTTAACTGCTTCTCTTTAATCAGCTCAGTCCAAGTTGGTCTCACTTGCAACTCCACTAACAGACTTCCATCGTCATATAAACTCAAACGAGCAAACATCGCTCTCAACTCCACTATAGCCCTTCGGCTTAGTGCATCAGCCATCACATTCGCCTTGCCTGGGTGATACTCAATCGAACAGTTGTAATCCTTAAGCAACTCTCTCCATCTTCGTTGCCTAAGATTCAACTCCTTCTGAGTTAACAGATTCTTGAGACTTTTATAGTCTGTGTATATAATACACTTTTCTCCATATAGATAGTGTGTCCAAATTTTTAACACGAAGATCACCGCTGCCAACTCTAGATAATACGTAGGGTAATTCACCTCGTGAGGCTTAAGCTGTCGCGAAGCATAAGCGACCACCTTACCCTCTTGTATCAGTACACAACCTAGTCCCACATGCGGCGCATCACTATACATAGTGAAATCCTTCCCAGACTCTGGCTATATCAAAACTAGTGCCTCAGTCAAAACCTTCTTCAGCTTATCAAAGGCTTCTTGCTGTTTTTCAGTCCATACATACGCTACTCATTTTCTCAATAGTTTCGTTAACAGTGCAGCAATCAGAGAGAATCCCTCTACAAATCTTCTATAGTACCTTGCCAGACCCAGAAAACTCTGAATTTCTGATACTGACCTTGGTGGCTTCCATTCCAGAACTGCCTCAATTTTTTGAGGATCTACCCTAATCCCCTCAGCAGAAACAACGTGACCCAAAAATGTCACTTCTCGAAGCCAAAATTTACACTTACTGAATTTTGCATAGAGTTGCTTCTCTCTTGGTACTTGTAGAACAATACGGAGATGCTCATCATGTTTCTCCTCAATTTCCGAATACACAAAGATATCGTCGTTAAAGATGACTACGAATCGGTCCAAGTAAGGTTAGAACACTCAGTTCATCAGATCCATGAAAGCTGCAGGTGCATTCGTCAATCTAAATGGCATAACCAGAAACTCGTAATGACCATACCGAGTTTTGAATGCTATCTTATGAATATCCACCTCCTTGACCCTTAACTGATGATATCCAGACTGAAGGTTAATCTTGGAAAATACGAAAGCTCCTCTAAGTTGGTAAAACAAATCATCGATCCTTGGTAGAGGATACTTGTTCTTTATCGTCAGTTTATTCAATTGGCGATAATCGATGCACATACGCATCGTCCTATCCTTCTTCTTCATAAACAGTACTGGTGCTCCCCATAGAGACACACTCGGTCTAATGAAACCCCGATCCAACAACTCTTGGATTTGTGCTTTTAGTTCTACTAACTCCTTTGGTGCCATCCTATAGGGTGCGATAGACACTGGAGTCGTTCCAGGCAGTAAGTCAATCCCAAACTCGACTTCTTGGTTCCGAGGTAATCCAGGGAGCTCCTCAGGAAAAACATCTTGGAACTCCTTAACAGTTCTAACCGTCTCCATAATCAAATCCTCAGTCTCAACCTGACTTAAAAAAGCCAAGTACGCTTCACAACCCTTGCGAATCAGCTTCTCAGCCCTTAGAGTTGAAACAACGTTGGATAAGTAGTCCCTTCGCTCCCCAAAAACCATTACCTCCTCATCTTAGTAGTCTTCAACACCATCCTCTTGTTCGCACAATCCAGAGTCGTCTTAGGCTTAGTCAACCAGTCCATCCCCAAAATAAGATCGAACCCTCCGAATGGTAGCTCCATTCAGTCTTGAGTAAAGATCCTACCTTGAGTCTCTAAAGGCACCTCCCTAAAGAGTTTATCTACCCTAACTGAGTGACCCGGTAGACTTATCACAGTTACCCCACTCAAAGTTTCCTCAGAGCGCACACCCAACGTCCCAGAAATGTCACATGCAACATACGGATGAGTTGATCCCACATCTATCAGAGCAGTGTATGGCATGTTAAAGATTAAAAACGTACCAGCTATGACGTCAGGTGCATCACCCTCCTCTCGGCGACGAGCAGCATATACCAATACTGGCTGGCGAGATTCAGCATTTCCAGCACCCCTGCCAGGTGCTCCACGTCCACGACCATTTCTATTGACACCTTTACCTTGTCCACGACCCCTCGGTGGTAGTGGTCCACCTTTCACTAGTTGAGCAATCCTCTGTTCAGCAACTTGAGTCTGAGCTGGTCTCCGAGGACAGTCCTTGATCTTATGTTCTTTGGACCCACATTGTAACACCCCAAACCCGGCCCAGACGTTACGGCCAAGTCTGATGTTTCACATTGAAGTGTTTTTCGAAAACCGTGTTTTCATTGAAAACCCTTCTTGATGTTTAAAACCTCTTACCATTAAACTTGTATAAAATCTTAACTTGGGTTTATTTTTTTTCCAAAACGTGATTTATTAAAATAATCATCCCCTTTCAAACATTGTTAAAAACTTTGTGTAATTTTATAGAAAATTTGTGAACACTTGTAACCTTTTTGTAACCTTTATAAAACATGTTATTTTGAAAACAAGTAACTTTTATAAAAACCGCGTCTTAAAATCATTTAGTTTCAACTCGATTTAAATAATATCCTACGTAAGCTAAAACCAATTTAAATAAGTAAAGAATAAAAACCCAAAATAAAAGTAATTAAAGAGGCCCTTTTTACAACCCAAAACCAGGAATAAATAATTAAATCTAAATTCAAATAGGTAACTTAATTAGAAATCCAATAGTCCAGTCCATGTGGCCACTCTGAATCCCTCCCAGCTCCAAGTCCACCAATCTAAGGCTCACCTGCAAGGATGGAAGGAAAAAGGGGTGAGTTTGGAAAACTCAGTGTGTACAGAAGCCCATCCAAAGCCCAAGTCAACTCAAGCCCATTGGGCCTAAGCCCTAACCCATCACAGTCAAATACTGGGCCGAAACCCTATTCAGATATCAGTAAACTGGGCCTTAGCCCTTTTCAGATAACAGTACGGCCCATAGGCCCATTACAGATACAGATCAGATATGATATGCAAACAGAAAACCCAACCCAGATCCATCCATAACACCCCCGTACCAGCCTTACACCATGTGGGGAGACTACTCGACCCACCCAACCGCTACACACCACAGAAATTTGCAGCGAGGCTGCCAGATATTGTGACGAGGTCACCAGATACAGATATTATGGTGAGGCCACCAGAACAGATATATATGTGGCGAGGCCACCAGAACAGATATATATGTGGCGAGGCCACCAGAACAGATATATGTGGCAAGGCCACTAGAACAGATATATATGTGGCGAGGCCACCAGATTGCAGCGAGGCTGCCAGAACGCTTCCTCCATCATAAACCCAAACCCCATGCAGCAGGCATACATGCTATGACATATAACATACAGAATCACATGCATCAGATATATACATATGTTATGAGATATAACATGCAGAAACAGAAAATCATACATTTCATACAAAATTTACCCTAGGGTATAAAGGTCATTTTACACTTAGGGGTAAAATGGTAATTTTCCATACTTAGGGGTATTTTAGTACTTGTTCCAATATTACGAGTTTTATGCATGTTACCGTCACATATAAGCTTTAGTTCCATCTTAGCAGTCAATTTAACAGATTTTAACAATTTCAGTCATTGGGCCCTAAAACTCCTAATGGGCCCTACAGTGTCTATTTAGCAAATTAAGCCCATTCAACCCAAATTTCCTATCTAGCTACCAGTTTTAGCAGTTCCGATACTACAGTCTAACAGAACACATTTATTTTATATTTTTACCTATATGGGTCCGAAAGCCCGTGAGCCCATGTTCGGCCCATCGAGACCCAACTTACCGAGGTGCACGAAATTGCACACTCAACTAACTTACCACTTACGGTTACAGATCTCAGGATTTTCAATCATCTTGTGAGCATTCGCACACTCACAAGCCCACATAATACCAACTTTTCGGTTACTTGGCCTTTGCCGAATTAGACTAAAGAAGGGTTCGATACACACCTGATTACGACGAACGATGATGATATCTGCTCCAACTAAATCCTATATTCGATTACTAAAACATTAGACCACGAATCAATGATAACTAAATTTAACATACTCTTACCATATTCGGGCATCCATGAACAAGGCCCTAAATCCTTACCTTTGCTGAAGTTGATATCCAAATCTGGATCCAACCGCTCCACTGATCCAAGCCCTTAGTCAGCAGCCTTTAACCCTTACAAGCACAGAGTAAAATAATTGGTAACAGCCCCTTAAAGCCTTAGGCACTATTTCGGCAGCCTCCCTAAACACATAGGGATTCCAACTTTTCCAAATCCCAAAAATAAGAATAGATCACAGTCAAGTCATTCATATCACCAACTTATATCCACGGTCAAACTAGCCCAATCATCACACAAGTTAGTCATTTACCCACGAAGGGCAAAACAGTCATTTAACACCTAGGGGCAAAATGGTAATTTTACCCCACAGGGGTATCTCGGTAATTCTACCCTACAGGGATAGTTCAGTAATTCTACCCTAAAGGGGCATTTCAGTAATTTCACAAATTAAGGGTAAAACAGTAATTTTACAGATCAAGGGTAAAATGGTAATTTACAAATCAGGGGTAAAATAGTAATTTTATAAATCAGGGGTAAAATAGTAATTTTACAAATCAGGGGTAAAATGGTAATTTTACAAATTAGGGGTAAAATGGTAATTTTACAAATCAGGGGTAAAATAATAATTTTACAAATCAAGGTATTTCAGTAATTCGGTAAACTAAAGTATTCTAAACAGAGATAACAATGCAAATGGGCGTAGGGCCCATTCTCAGCCCAAATGGGCCCACACGCTTGTGTGGCCCTTTTAGCCCAAATCTAGCTACAGATATGCGATTCACCTAGTCTAGTCCAATATTTGCTATGCAATCAAACAACTTGTCCAAATGGCCCCGTAGGCCCATTGGGCCCACATGGCCTCTTCGGCCCATCGCTGCCCGAAGTAGCCGTCCTACCGCTAGAGTAGTGAGAAATACACACATGATAGGAGACTGAAGTTAATCCGCGCTCCAAACACTCTTAGCCGATGCCCAACCCAAACGGGCACGCCATAAAGCGAAAGGGATCAGCCAAGAAGGCTGTGCCTACTCTCCTCCTAGTTTGCTCTATTTAAAGCTAGCTCCTCACCTGCTCTCATGTTAGCTTTCCGATGTGGGATTCTCCATCAATCCCCCCAAAATTAAAGTATTAGTAAAATAATCAACCTTTGCGTGCAACGAGATTCGAACCAAAGTCCTCTCAGTAACCCTGTCATCCCATCACCACTCGGACACAAGCTCCTTTGTGTCATAAGTCCAACACATTTAACTTTAAAGCTCACCTACTTGCTTCCAGATTTATTTAAAAGAAAAACCAAAATAAATTGCAAGAGCTAAGACTTGAACCTTGGACCCCTTGCTTCCTTGTCCCCTAAGTGGCGCTACTTTGCCACTACACCATATTCCTTTTTTGTGTCTTATTACACACATAATTCCTTACAACTCCTCTTTTCCAAGTCCTCTATTCCTTAAGTCCAAAAATACAAGAATTCCCCGGATTTTTAACCAACACTTGGGCCTTCCATAGGCCCAATAACACACTCTAAACACGAATTACACATCCATATATCAAAATTTCAACATTACACCAAATATCACAAAAATCCCGGAATCCTAGAAATTAGCCCAAGACTTTTCCCCACACTATGAATCCTTCGCAGTTCACTAAAATACCACATTAACCCATTAATAATAACCTTCCATAACAGAATTCAACACATCAATAATTTTATTTCGAACTATCTCACACCCGCACCCAGGCCCAAGGCCCAATACTTCTAGGCCTAAATTCAGGGTGTTACACACATCGGAGACATGCCCCAGTACGCTTCCAACATTCTCCAAAATGCACCCTACCACAGTCCCCACAAGCTTATAGTCTAACTGTATTCACCAAAACTGCTCAAACCGGTTCCTCCATCTAGCTCTCTTAACATTTTAGTTTGTAGCACTAGATGGTCCAGAATCCCTCCTAAATCGGTTTCGGTCCTTATCACGGTTCTGCCGTTCAGTTCGCTTCACCTCCTCAGCTATCAATGCAGCAAAATTACGCTCCCTCTGCGGAGCTATCAGCACGCTTAGCTCATCCTTGAGGCCATCCTCAAAATGAATACTTACTCAGTAGAAACTATACCGCTGGCATACCGACTCAACCTAAAAAATTTCGCCTCATACTCAACAACAGTCTTATTGCCCTGGGTCAGGTTCAAAAATTCTTTCCTACGTGCATCCACATAACTCGCTCTGACGTACTTTCCTTTGAAAGCCGTCTTAAATAGGTCCCAGGTTACCCGCTCAGCTTGGGTACCCTCCTTTACAGTGATCCACCACTGATATGCCTTGTCATGCAGTAGAGACACTGTACCTTTCAGCTTTTGCTCCACCGAGCAATCCAAGTCGTACATAATTCGTTCCGTAGCTTCCAGCCAAAACTCAGCTACATTTGGGGCTACGCTAGTATGCCCCTAAAAACCTCCGCTCCATTAGCCTAGAGTCGCTCAGAAATGGATCCCCTATTCACTGGAACGACATTAGCTCCAGCAACCTTTTCTAGAACCCTTAACATTGCTTGGGACAAGGCATCATCCCCCGCGGCCTGATCATACGGCCCATTTTTAGCTATCGACAGCGATCGTGCCTCCTCGGCTGGCAAGTGTTCCGAAGATGAGGACCCAACTTAAACACTGCCTCGGCCCCGTCCACGACCTCGTCCACAAGCAGCCCTCATACTCATAACTTCTTATCTGATTACAAATTTTATGACATTAGCTTAATATTTTAGTTGTTCATTATAGAATGTCTTATGTACAAATAGAGTTCAGAGTTTTGTTTTCACGAAATCGTAGCCTAGCTACAGTCTCAGTCTTCTAGGGTTTTTAGTTTCCCTACAGTCTCAGTTTTACAGTTTTCAGTACTGCCCTATCTACAGTATCATAATAGGGTCTTAGTTCTATCTACAGTAATGTCTCAGTACAGTACAGTATAAGAAAAGAATACTTACAGCTTGGTGCCAGGGATTCAATGTGCCACTTCTTCAGATGCCAAATTTCAAAAAGCCCAATTTAGCAAAACTTTTGAAGTAAAACCTATAATAAATATATATTCAAGGAAAAATGAGTTTAAAAAGAGTTTTCTAAATTTTCCAGAAACCAATTTCCAAAAAAAACCTTCTTGGGCCTTGATTTTGAAATTTTGTAAAAACTTTTTGGACCTGACCCACAGTAGAGTTGTTAAAACTGGGCTCTGATACCACTAAATATAACACCCCATACCCGACCCAAATGTTACGGCCAAGTCTGGTGCATCACATCAACGACGAACTAACCATGTTACCTAGTTACTATGATTAGGGTGAGTTTTGCAAAACCATTATTGAAGTTTAAAGAGAAAACCCCGGTTAAATTGTGAATGTCCTATCTACTACCAATTGTTAGAGGTATTCCTTATTATAAGATTTAACTTTGTTACTCATTTGAAACGTGTGATTGATTTTTGAAAACGTTTGATTAAGTTTAAGAAAACTTACGCAGCCTTATTCAAATCAATCATTGTATAGTAAAAATAAATAATTTAAAACCCAAATTAAAATAATTAGAGCGGCCTTATTACAAACCCAAAAATCAGAATAAAAATAATTAAAGTAAATAATAGAATAAAATAGATAACCTAATTAAACTAGAAATGCAGTCTACGTGGCCACTCCGGATCCCTCCAGCTCCAAGTCCACCAATCTAGGGCTCACCTACATGGATGGAAAAAAAATGTGTGAGTTTGGAATCTCAGTGTGGAAAGAAAGCCCATCCAAATTAGCTCAAGTCCATTGGGCCTAAGCCTTATCCAGTTTCAGTAAATACTGCGCTGAAGCCCTATTCAGTATTCAGTTAACTAGGCCTTAGCTCTATTCAGTAAACAGTACAACTGGGCCTTAGCTCTTTTCAGGTAACAGTATGGCCCATAGGCCCATTTCAGTAACAGAACAGATATCAAGCATGTATGCAAAGCCCAAAGCCCATCCTATGTCCAACCGCTACACTCCACCTGTACCAGCCATATACACTCTATGTGGGGAAACAACTTAACCCACCTAGCCGCTACACTCCACAGTCACAGTATAGCTGCTCAGATAATGTGGCCAAGCCACTAACAGTAATACAAGGCAAAGCCCCTTTCAGTAAATAGTACGAGGCAAAGCCTCTTTCAGTAATCAATACGAGGCAAAGCCTCTTTCAGTAATCGTGGCGGTGCCACTTGCACTTCCTCTATCAATAAACCTAGTCCCATGCAGCAGATAATCATGTTATGGCATTCAATGAACAGAAACAGTAAAACATGCATTTCAGTCAAATTTAGCCCTAGTGGTATAATGGTCATTCTGCACCTAGGGGTAAAATAATAATTTTTCACCCTTAAGGGGTATTTCAGTAATTATTCCAATTTTTAGGGTTTTATGCATATTTCAGTCCCTAATAGTCCAACTTTCATCTCAGTAGTTAATTTAGCCCATTTCAACAGTTTTTAGTTATTGGGCCCTAAAACCCCTAATGAGCCCTATAGTGTCATTTAGCTACTTAAGCCCGTTTAGCCCAAATTCTAAGTCTAGTTTAACAGATTTAACCTACAGTATACCAGAACATAGTTACCGCTTACTTTTATCGAATGGGCCCGTAAGCCCATTGGGCCAGAATTTAGCCCATCGAGTCCCAAACTTACCGAAGCGCATAAAATCGCGCACTCACCAACTTTACCGATTTCGGTTACAGATCTACCGCTTCCAACCAACCCACGAGCACTCACATGTTCGCAAGCCCACGAAATGCCATAATTTCAGCATTTCAGCTTTTTGGCTTTTGCCGATTTAGACTACAGAAGGGTGTTCGTTTACACACCTAATTTACGACAAATGCTAACGAGATCTCCCTCAGTATCCTACAATCGATTACCACAAAATTAGATCCAATATTTCAATGATACTAATTGTAAACTTGCTTACCAAAATCGGCTAACCTCCCTTAATGACTTAGAACACTTACCTTGTCGAAAATAAGGACTAGATCTAGATCTAGTCATTCCACTTGCCCAAACCCTCAATCTGTAGCCTTTAGATCACGCGAGGACAAAATAAATCAACTGTTAAGACCCATAGAACCTTAAGCCCCAAATTAATAGCCTCCCTATGCACATAGGGTGTTCGACTTTTCTTAAATCCTAAAATCAAGAATAGAATCAGAGATTTCGATAACTTACCGTAGAATCACTAAACCAGAATGATTCAATCTCGTACATAACTCAAATCTGACGTAGATCCATCCTCTAAATGCGAGCAGAGAGTGAATCTAAGAGATCTAAGGGTTCGGCTCCCAAATCCCTCTGAGTAAGGTGATTTCGGCTTTTGGTAAACAAAGGAGAATGAAAGGTGGAAGCTTTAAAATGAGAAGAAGGACATGTCGACAAGGCTATGAATGTTGGGAGATTTTGGCTTAAAGAAAAAGAAAAGGTAAGGATATTCAATCAAGAGGAAAACGACACACTAATAATACCCTTCGGGATTTTGGCTTTTATGAGTTTTTGGCTAAGAAGATTGAATGGAAGTGGTTTTACGATTGGTGGTGTGGAGCAGATGGAGAAGAAGATGAGAAGAGGAGAGGAGAGGAGAAAGTATGACAGATTCAGCTTTGAAGAAAAGAGAGATGTTGGTTCTATCTTGCACAAATCGGCACTAATAGAGTGTAGGGGACTAGGTTTTGGTTTTAGTGTAGTTAGTTGGTGAACTTGAGAAGAAGGTATAGCAGAAGGAAGTGGTTCGGCTTTGTGAGAATGAAAAGATAAAAGTTGAAAGAGAAGAAGGGAGGATAAGAGAAAAGAAGATTCGGCTATAGATAATTCGGCACAAGTGATGGTGCCTGCGGCTTCGGCTTCTAACACAGTGGGAAACAAAAGAAACTAAAACCTTAAGGCTCTATACCTAATCGGCACACATACACACTTCAATTGCCGAATTAAGGCCCCTAGCAAAGCCCTAAAAGTGTTCGGCTAACACCCAAGACAACCCCTAGCCGATTGTGTCCCAAAACCAATAAGCCAAAACCGACATGCTTCCTCAAGAGTCCCTTATTCGGCCACCACATGCTTCCATTCAAACTTCCTATAATTTCTCCCCCTTATCTACCTAATCTAATCTCATGGACAACTCAAACTCTCTTCAGCAGAGTTCTACTTGAGTTCCATCACATGACCAGTACATGCACAAAATTAAAAACACCCACAATGCTTACCTTGTGACTTGAACACTAGCCCTTGTACACACCTCCACATGCCACTTTTTTAGGCACTTAAGTGGCGCCACATTGCCACTTTACCAAGGGCTTACTTGAGTCTTATTTTACTAACTTTTTCTTAAAAGTCCACTTAACCAAGTCCCCTTCACTTTAAATCCAAAATTGATATTTTTGTCGGGTTTTATCTTAGGCTTGGGCCTTCTAAAGGCCCACTAACACACTTAAACACAAATTTAATAACCAAATCACTAAAATTTCAAGATTTCACCAAAATCACAAAAATCCTAAAAAATCCCGAAAAATCCCGAAAATCAGGACGTTACACCATCCAAGGGGACCACCCATGAAAAATGAATGCTACAAATTGAAGAATTGGACGAGTGGCTGAACTACTGACAAGAGGAACCCAAAATATGCCACATCGAACCGAAGCATCACCATGATGACCCTAAGGTAAAAAGAATCAATTTAAGGTAGGGGATAAGGTAAACTTAGAGGAGGTAGATCCTCGAATTTTGAATTCAAAAGTTCATACAGGTGACACCTCTCCCTTCACGATAATGAAAAATTTTCCTTATGGTACAGTTGAGATAACACATAAGACATTTAGCACTTTCAAAGTAAATTATACTTGACTCAAACCTTATTTTTATAGTGAGACTGATAGCAAGAGAGAGGAGTTCAAACTCCTCAAACCACCGTGACCATGCAACCTTGGAAGAAGTCGAGCATAGACTATAAACAAGTGCTTCTCGGGAGGCAACCTGAGTACTAATGCAGTAAAGTTCTTTTATCTAAATTCTTGAACTCTAATTCATCAACTAACCTCTTGAATGCAGGTTTTTCAAGCTATACGGCCATGCCCATGGGCAAAGACATGGCCGTACGATACGGCCGTGCACAAATAGGACAAAAATTTTCCTAACACACGGGCTGTAACAATTAGCCACGGCCGTGCAAGGTGGCTGTGGCCAATCTTGACAAATGACACGGGCGAGTGACACGTCCGTGTCCCAAGGTCATGGTCGATCCTGTTAATTTAACACGGGTATGTGACACGCCCGTGCTCGAACCCCTCTGTCAAACCTGCTAATTCATACACGTGTGTGTGACCCCATACACGGGCGTGGTAGAAGCAAACATCGAAGGACATGGCCGTGTGACACGGCCGTGTGCCCTAACATGCCCAAAGAACATAGGCATATGCCACGACTCAGGCACGCCAAAACCCTTGAAATTTAAACCACGCAGGCTAAAAACGATTCACACGGGCGTGTGACACACCCGTGTGCCCCAATTTCTACATAAACCCCTTACTATACATCATCTTCTTCACTCAAAACCCTGAATCCTCTCCCACCACAGCCCACTCTAGCCCTCCTAGCGCCTCCG
This sequence comes from Gossypium stocksii, assembly GCA_020496765.1. Lineage (NCBI taxonomy): Eukaryota > Viridiplantae > Streptophyta > Magnoliopsida > Malvales > Malvaceae > Gossypium > Gossypium stocksii. The sequence goes on from CM035623.1 coordinate 44,115,953, forward strand.
CCGACCTAGACCAAGCCACCACGCCCATGTACTACCGCCACGACCGTGCTCCGCCCCTACCACTGCCCATTCAGTTCCCCTTTCTCCTTTTTCTCTTAATCTTTGCCTTTATTTTTTTTTAGTTCTATTTTTATTGTTTCATTCATTCATTCATACATGTTTTATTCTTTTAATTTTATTTTCAATGCTTATTTGATATCCATGCAATACCCATGATCTATTGACTTAGAATAATGCCATTTTGAATCATTCTCTTGCTGCTATGTTAAGCTATCTCATGCCATTGATTTTAGCACACATAGATGATAAAAACTCATTTTAGCAACCATTGTCTTCATTAGTTTGTTCAATTCCATGCTTAGAACGAATCGAATAATGAATTGCTTTCCTAGGATTAATTTTTGCATTGAAATAGGTTTTAATCCCTAATTGAACAATCTAGTCTTGATTACCGTTGGTTATCACTTAGTTATTAACTCATGAATAGTAACAATACATGCCCATTTTTATTGTTTTTCATTTTGTTTTTATTTCAGGAACTATGTCATCATCAAGAGGAAAGAAAGCCGCTATCCTCGCCTCTAAAAAGTGAAAGGGGTCCGATGGTTGCTCTTCCAGAGCCACAACTGAAATTAGACACCCCTTCTTCAAGTTTCCACAAAGTTCCCAAGAGGAACTATTTCAAATTCTTAGAGTAAGACCCCTCGGAGTAGGGAGGTGTATTGATTAGGCTGCATTAGAGCAGGTCCAATTAGCAGACGCAGTTCGGGCCATATCAACGACGAACCCGTGGGACCAATTCTTCCAGATCGTCGAGCCCACTTACCTCGAGGTTACTTTAGAGCTCTGCTCCACTTTCCACCTCCAAACGGTCACGTCCAGATATGACGATCCAAAGACGGTCCAGTTCAGCCTCAGAGGCCTTGTTCGACAGCTTAGTATATTGAAGTTCGGTATAGCACTAGGCCTATACATTGAGCAATTTATGGACGACGAGCTTCACCGACACATCCATTTCTCTCTAGCCAAGTGTTGGCAGGCCTTAGTCCCTGTTTCGGCCACCTACGACCCCAGTCACTCCAAGGCGATAGCTCTTGCCCCATCACTGAGGTACATACATGCTCTACTCTCGCATACACTGACGGGTAGACGAGAGAGCACCAGTGTCATCAACACCTACGATGCCTACTTCTTGTGCAGCATGTCGCACACGCACATGCTCGACCTCGCTTACTTCATTGGCCACATCATTCAACATCAAATCGAACGGTATCGAAGGGGTGTGACCTCGATGGGCCCATACGTTACACGTTTGGCCCGCTACTTCAGCCTCCTCAACACAGCAGTCTAGACATCCTCCTACGCTCTCATCGGCCAGATGTCCCCGTAGCGCATCCAAAGCATGCTTCATATGAGGGTGATCGAGCGCTAACGCGGGACTGACCCCTCTCAAGTGTAACACCCCTTACCCAGAACCGTCACTGGAGTCGGGTAATGAGCGTTACCAGATTTAGAATAAACCTTATAGAATTTATTCGAAGACAGTTACAGATTTGCATGCACTTCAACTCTTTCAAAGACATTATGAACATTACTGATGGTTAGGATTCGAATCCTAATATATCGGACTCTTAGAAAAATTTTCACTTTTAAAGCACCATCACACGCCCGTGTGACTATTGGCACGACCGTGTTGATAGACCGTGTGGTCTTTACACGCCCATGCTAGGCAACCGTGGACAAAACTGTCCATTATGCCACGACCGCTCCACACGACCGTTTGGAGGCCGTGTACCCCACACGGTTGAGACACACGGCCGTGTCTCCTACCTATGTGGTACCTCGAAATTTAAATTAAGGTGTAGGGGAAGCACGGTCCAGATGCACGCCCGTAGCGTTAGGCCGTGTGTTGCCCACGGCCTAGGCCGTGCCTTGCACCCGTGAGCATTCTGCCAAATCCCACATAGCCATAGCACACGCCCGTGTGCCCTGCCATGCAGGCCGTGTCAGGCTATATACCAAGCCTTGGCCTCCCTAAGACCCATTCAAGCACAAGTATAATCAAAACCAACCAATTCAAGAGCAAAAACTCAAAATAACTACATTTATAAACATTACTTACAAAATATCATATAAGTAATGGAACTTAGGTATACAAAAAATAGCCATTTACAATCACAATTGCCCTATACATGCCATAAATTACCCTTGAAATATTAAATATACCAAAAGAAGCTTGATAGTGTGTTGCGTGGCTCAAACTTTACGATTCTGATTTAACAAGCTCAATATCTATAGAGGATGGAAAAAGGGAGGGTAAGCTACAATAGCTTAGTAAGTTATATGAAATTCATAGCAATGAAACAGTTCAATATATCATTAAATTAGCATCATAGATGCTATCACATATCATTATACAACTAGCTTACTCTTTGTGCTCATTCCATATACCAACCATGAACATGCTTAGCAATAACATTCTCAATATACCGTACCATTTTCAGTTCACCTGTACAATCACTTCATCACAATACAGTTAATCTAATTCCCATTGAGCAATTTTGAAATATGAACAAATATACAGAGGTTAGCACATAAGTGCCATATAGACATGGCGAAGCCATGAAGTAGCCAAAGCTACTAATAGTAGGGTAGCCGAAGCTACAATCAGTAACAGTACAGAAGTTAACCACGGGCCTGCTCACACAAGCTGACAGGTGTCTGCAACACATGCAAGACTACCTAGCACCCGGGTAACTATAATAGTCGGAATAGTAGGCCTCAAGTGACATGTCATTGTTGTCTATGTTTATTCCTGCTTGCTCAATCGGGATTTACATATAATGCATAAATCAGTAGTTTTAGAAGCACATACAATGATCAATCGGAATTTACAGTCAATACTATTTTCCATACATTCAGTCACCTCACAGAACAATTATCCATATATCATCATATAAGCAAATATTCTAACAGAACTAATCAAATTTGCTAGAATTACATATAACTTTCCTGGATTGCCAAAAAGGGCTAATTTTCGAAATTAGTCGAGGGCTTCTTGTTTTCCCCGATCAGGGGCTCTTTCAGGCCGTTCTTGATCTAAATTAACACATATAGCACAGATATCATTTATCTATTTCAATACGGTCATAGTTCATTTTGGGGCAAATTTTCAATTTTACCCCTCAACTTTGCAATAATTACTAATTAGTCCCTTAGACATCAAATTTGCATTTTCTTTATTCCATAGGCTTATTAAGCCCATTTTTACAAATATAACACTCAAATATTCATTATTCCACACATTTAGGAACAATTTGTAATCTCTACAAATTAGTCCCTCTTTATGAACTTTCATTCAATTTCATCCATTAAAACATGCATATAGCATTTAAAACTTCCATTATCTACCATTAGTGAGCCAAAAACACTCATTCCACAAATGGGTAAATTTTTAACCCTCAATTTTTCTTCAAATAAATGGTAGAATAATGAAATACAAGCTTCAAGGAGTCCAAAAATGCAAAACTAATTGAAAAAGGGACCAAATTGCACTTACATGGAAGCTTGAAAAATTTTGAAACCCTTGGCTATAGAGTTAGGGATTTTGGGCTGAACATGGGGTGTTTCATGGAGAAGATGATGTTTTATTTCATATATTTTGTCTTTTAATCACTTTTGACAAAAATGCCCTTCCATCTATTACTTAGAGATTTTCCATGTAAGGCTATTTTGGTCCATAATACTCACTCATGGTTTTATTGCCACATAAAAGCTTCCTATTTCATGCAACAATTCAATCAAGTCCAATTATCATTTAATAGGCACAATTTACACTTTTCTCAATTTAGGCCTTATTGAGCAATTAAACATCAATACAGTAAAATTTTCAAACAGTATTTTAACTCTAATATTCAATCAAACAGATATCATCAAAATTTCACATAATTAAAAATTTTCATTTTGGATTTGTGGTTACGAAACCACTATTCTGACTAGCCCCTAATTCGGGTTGTCACATCAATATCGTTTATCTTACTCCATCAAGTAGGAAGACCCAGAGGACATTCCTGATGATGTCCCCCCATCCCACGAGGAGCCACCACCCACTCGCCGTCCAGTTCATGCAGCAACTCCAGATTTTGTCACTTCTGAGCAATTCACACATTTCCAACAACAGTGTTTTTAGCGCCTTGATGACATTGATGCTACTTTATATCAGATTTGTCAGCATCTCCATCTCACACCGTCGCCCCCACCTCACGAACCATCTGAAGATTAGGACTCACGAGTCCTCTTATCTTCTTCTTTATTTTCCATTTTATTTTCCTTTTTCCTTTTATTTCATTTAAACCTTATCGTTTTCATTATTTGAATTTCAGTATTTTAAGAACTTAGTTTATTTCATTTCAAACATTTCATATTGGCTATTTCCTAACGAGTACATTGTGCTAATCTAAATTCCCTAAAAATTTGTTAATGCTATCGCAGTTTCAAAAGAGCTTTATAGCTCAAATCCATCTCTAATGGGAAAACCCTGCCACAACTACCGGTTCCTACACGACCACAACTCAAGCCACCACGACACCGATCATCATATTCTTGTGGCACAGAAATTGTGGATCAACACCCTTCCTGTAACACCCCATGCTCGTATTCAACGCTGGAACAGGGTTCGAGGTGCTACCGGACTTAAACTCAACCAATCAGGTAAAATCGGGCCGTAAAATTTCTTTTTGATCAATTTAAAAATTTTCACTTCACACACACATATTGTCCCCTAAACGGGCTTACAAGGCCCACAACATTCATCCAAGGTGATCCGGGACCAAATCGGGAATACTCAAGCACTCAAGAAGCTATCTTAAATAAAATTTCTAACATTCATGCTATGGACCACATCACAAGAATTAATCACATAGAAGCAGAAAAATAATTATAGAGATCCTTAACAATATTAGCCGACATAGACCGATTTACAAAAATACATATTACCTTAACCACAAGCCAATGCTTCTGACTAAATCATAATATTACCTACTCAACTTTAAAACCCTATACATGCCATAGACTCGGAAACAATTGGATTTACTTACACCGATATTGTGGACTTGACAGTGTGATATTATCTTTGACAGCCTCCAACTCGAGCTAACCTGTCAACCTAGGGAATATGGGAAAGAAGAGGGGAGTAAGCTTTACGCTTAGTAAGTTTATATGAAAACAATACACAACTCATTAACAAGTTTTACTAATGTTTACAACACAATCACAAGTTTACTACAAGCTGTCTTCCTGAGTAACAGTCACCAATTTATTCATATCTGGAGCTACGAAACTCCAAATCAAATTCTGTAAATTTTCCCTGAAACTAGACTCATGTACCTTTCTACCATAAAATTTACAGAATTTTTGACCTGGCCAATTGATACAGTTTATTCCTCAAATTTTCCCCTGATTCTCTGTCTGACAGTTCTGACCCTTCTACACTAAAGTTTAATTATCTTATAGCTCAGAGCTCGGATAATGTTCTCATTTATTTCTCTACAAAATAGACTCATTAAGAATTCTAAGCATATAAATTACATCATATGTATATTTTTTTACAATTTATAATGATTTTCTCAAAACAAAACAGGGGATTTTAGATTCACTCTGACCCTATCTCGCTCAACTTCAAATATCTTATTATAGGAAATTCTTTTGTTTTCACGGTTTCTTTTATGTGAAACTAGATTCATTATGCTTTAATTACATATTTTATTTAGCCTGTAACTCATCTCCCACTATTTTTAGTGTATTTTCAAATTTACACCACTGCTGGAACCCGAAGCTATCCAGGCTAAATTTACTCATTTACAGTTATTGCTTACTAAATCGGTACCATATCATTTCTTAAAAAAAATGCAAAATCACATATGACAAAACATATCCTCTGTGTATACAATTTCATAAGGGCCGAATATATCTAATTACATATATGCACTAATGGCAAGTCACTCGATTAGCTTCAATTTCATATAAACAAGAACACTTCAAAATCTCGATGCCGACTTTAATTCACTCAAATTGAGCTATAATTTAATACCATTTCCACATTAAAACATTCCTTCTTTATTCATAACCACATACATAATTAATAAAGTTCCATGAATAAATTCACATGAACCAAATGTTCACAAATGAACATAATAAAAATCCAATACGAATTTTTTACACATAAATAGGTAAGTATCACATACCTGAGCCACTTAATAACTAATACGAATTCAATTTTCCATCTTAGCACAAGATCTTGTAGTCACATACTTTCATTAAATTCACCGGCTCTTGGCTTGCTAGGCACAAGGCCTAAATAACCCGAATATATAAATATAGTTCATGACAACACTCATTTAACACCTTACCAACTTTTCCTACGTATAACTTAAACGATCTTCCATACACCCATTCATCAATAAAACACTATCAATAAAATTTTAATGCTATCCTTTACCTTCGACTGTTACAAATAACCACTGATATAGTAGCTCAAGGATTCAATCCTCAATTCAATAACATATAAACCAATACAAGATTACGTTAACATCTCACATCCATCCGGCATTTACTCATATAAAATCAAATGTAACATTTCTTTGAATTCATATTCAGCACAATAAAACTTCATATCGATTCCAACTCAAATATTTAAATCACATTAAACATTATTCCTTATTCATTAAATCAATCATTCTATTCCTCTACATCCACAAAGATAATTTACTCAATATAATAGTTACCACAGCTCAAATTTTCAAGAATAACATTCGACAATGACATATGTATATAAATTTCTAATAATTCAATTCAGCTCTTATGTTTAACATTTATTCAATTCTGAATTTCAGACAACCTTCCCTGTCAATCAAGGATTCTCACTTAATTATCAAGCTTATAGTTTCATAATCCACATATTAATTCATGTATAAGCTCTAACCTGGTCAAAAGTACATATATACTCAAACATTTCAAATTTCCAACTTGTTATGAACATATTTTCACATATCTCAGTAGTACATACAACTTTATTTCACGTGAATATTAGCAAAACATAAGTGAATTTATCATAATTCAAACTTTCCTTTATTTTACTCAAATTACCGTTAATGTCTTATCAATTTCTCATATTTAGTCTCGATCACTTGTCAATATTTATCAAATTGGAGAACGTCTTACGGTTTTGAGTACATCGCTTACTTGATGCCATAGTCCAACTATAGTTTTATTCTAGCTCTGCTTTGCCCTTGCTAATGCCTATCCTAGATAGGTCTTACACTAGCACTCACTGGGCTGTGCCGATGCCTATCCCAGATAGGTCTTACACTGACACACATATCTCATGTATTGCCATGGTCCAACCATGGTCTTTTTCCGTCAATTCATTAGTGGACGATCGTACTCATTCCCTGCGTTACATCCAATTTGATACTTCATAACAACTTTGATACTATTATGACTTTTATGATTCTGTAACTGATATTATAAAACAGAACATTACGGCATCATGACTTTATTAGTCTAGACATAAATGTCAACCTCATGTATATACTGATTTCTAATCATGAAATAAAAGCATTTATTCATACATTCTGTCATTTCGAACAAATTTTCTCCTCATAATTACTGAGACTCATGAGTTAGGTACATATCACCATGTGAATACTGACATGCATGGAAGAACTTATCACAAATTTCATTTCATTCCATGTTTCCACATTCTTTAACTCATGAATATCACATAATGAATACTAGTTCATGTAAAAGAATCATTAATTTTTTTTCATACCTTTCCCATTTTCAGCATATCATAAGCATGATTCATTTATCTGAACTTTATTCTTGTCTCTATCAAGATTTGTTTAGTTGGAACTCACTCCTGTATTAACCAACAGTTTTGTTAGGGCCAAGAGATATCACACTATCACAAGTAATACTATGGCATGTATAGCTAGACTCACTTATGCTATGTTAGTCCGAGAACCGACTAAACCATAGCTCTGATACCACTAAAATGTAACACCCTACACCCGTATTCAACGCCGGAACAGGGTTCGAGGTGCTACCGGACTTAAACTCAACCAATCAGGTAAAATCAGGCCGTAAAATTTCTTTTTGATCAATTTAAAACTTTTCACTTCACACATACATATTGTCCCCTAAACGGGCTTACGAGGCCCACAACATTCATCCAAGGTGATCCGAGACCAAATCGAGAATACTCAAGCACTCAAGAAGCTATCTTAAATAAAATTTCTAACATTCATGCTATGGACCACATCACAAGAATTAATCACATACAAGCATAAAAATAATTCTAGATATCCTTAACAATATTAGCCGACATAGACTGATTTACAAAAATACATACTACCTTAACCACAAGCCAATGCCTTTGGCTAAATCATAATATTCCCTATCAACTTTACCACCCTATACATGCCATAGACTCGGAAACACTTGGATTTACTTACGCAGATATCGTAGACTCGACAGTGTGATATTATCTCTGACGGCCTCCAATTCGAGCTAACCTGTCAACCTAGGGAATATGGGAAAGAAGAGGGAAGTAAGTTTTACGCTTAGTAAGTTCATATGAAAACAATAAGCAACTCATTAACAAGTTTTACCAATGTTTACAACACAATCACAAGTTTACTACAAGCTGTCTTCCTGAGCAACAGTCACCAATTTATTCATATCTGGAGCTACGAAACTCCAAATCAAATTTTGTAAATTTTCCCTGAAACTAGACTCGTGTACCTTTCTACCATAAAATTTACAGAATTTTTGACTTGGCCAATTGATACAGTTTATTGCTCAAATTTACCCCTGATTCACTGTCTGACAGTTCTGACCCTTTTGTACTAAAGTTTAATTATCTCACAGCTTAGAATTCGGATAATATTCTTGTCTATTTCTCTTGAAAACAGACTCATTAAGGATTCTAAGCATATAAATTACATCACATGTATATTTTTTTACAATTTATAATGATTTTCTCAAAATAGAAAGGGGATTTCGGAGTCACTCTAACCCTATCTCACCCAACTTCAAATATCTTATTATAGGAAATTCTTTTCTTTCATGGTTTCATTTATGTGAAACTAGATTCATTATTCTTTAATTACATATTTTATTCAGCCTATAACTCATCTCCCACTATTTGTAGTCTATTTTCAAAGTTACACCACTGCTAAAACCCGAAGCTGTCCAGGCTAAATTTACTCATTCACAGTTATTGCTTACTAAATCGGTACCATATCATTTCTTTAAAAAAAAATGCAAAATCACATATGACAAAACATATCCTCCGTGTATACAATTTCATAAGGGCCGAATATATCTAATCATATATATGCACTAATGGCAAGCCACTCGATTAGCTTCAATTTCATATAAACAAGAATACTTCAAAATCTCGATGCCGACTTTAATTCACTCAAATTGAGCTATAATTTAATACCATTTCCACATTAAAACATTCCTTCTTTATTCATAACCACATACATAATTAATAAAGTTCCATGAATAAATTCACATGAACCAAATGTTCACAAATGAACATAATCAAAATCCAATACGAATCGTTTACACATAAATAGGTAAGTATCACATACCTGAGCCGCTTAATAAATAATACGAATTCAATTTGCCATCTTAGCACAAGATCTCGTAGTCCCATACTTTCATTAAATTCACCAGCTCTTGGCTTGCTAGGTATAGAACCCTGAATCATATAACTGGTATATTGCCTGTTAGGTTTATAACCTGAATCACATCACGGGTATATTGCCTCGAATCATTTCGCACACTTAGTGACCCAACAACCGATCTCGCACACATAGTGCTCGGTTAAAGAATTCGCACACACAGTGCCTCTATTCATTCGCACACATAGTGCTCGTATTCATTCGTACATATAGTACTCATTTCCACTTGTTATTACCCATCAAAATGACTTAATCAAGTCTATAAAACATTATATGTATGTAACATTATCAAAGCATACTACCATCTGGCCGAATATACGAAATTTCATATAAACACTTATAGTCGAATATATCACTTGCATACGACTTTGCATATAACTGAAAATATTCCTTCCTTATAGTCTATATCTGACCAAATATTTCAAAACCATATAAGCTCACATTTACTTACTCAAAAAGGATCAAATAAAAAAATATTTAAAATATCTTATTTGCTTACTTTCCACTTCGGTAATGAAGCACATAGATATAACTTAATTTAGAACACCTGTATAAACCTACTAGGCATAAATCCGAGTCACGCCTCTATTTAATTCTCATTCAACAATTTGATTTACATAGGCACTAAGCCTCTTAAGCTTAAAGCTCGATACTGTTCACCGGCTCAAAGCCTGCTAGGCGTAAAGCTTGTTTTTAACAAGTACACTTGGATAAGTCACTTCCAAATCAACTCATATTGGGCACATTCGATAAAAAAAATCCATTTGATAAATTTTTCCGTCGCATAGTTCAATAGGTACTTTCAATGATACCATAATTAATACGTTTTGACTATATAAAAATCACACACAGCATATTCAAATACCGTGGCTACAATACGGCAGTTAATTTCATTGTATTATATGTTCTTCACAAGGCAATTAAAGCACATTCTTCATCCACGTAATAATTTACTTTCAATCATTTCAATGCTCAACAAATAAACCGTTCAGCCCCATAAATTACATTCCACAATGCCATATCCATCTCCAATATTTAAATTCGATTAATACCATGAGCCATGAGTGTCACAACTCAATTATTAAATTTTCAAACGGTAACCATGTAAAAACCGTAGCTATTATACATTAACATCATCTACTGATTCGGTTCTAACACAAATACACCTTAAACATTTCAATTCAATTCAAATTTTTATCTCTATTTAAAATATCAAACTCATTTAGTGACTTAAGAACTTACCTCAGATATCGTCTAACAACTATGGACCAGCTACTCGACTATCTTTGCTTTTCCCCTATCTGAATTTTGCCCTCTTTGTTCTTGAGCTTGAATTTAGCAAATTTACTTCTTTAATCACTTATCCAAGTAAAAATCTAGTTATAACAACTATACAATCGAAAACATTTAGACCATATTTGACCAACAACAAGCTATGATTGAAATTATCGAACAGAACCATGGCCGAACATAACCTCAACAAGATAGCAGTTAATTCAACCAAAGTTGTCTTAACATTTTTGTATTGGGCAGCATATAATACTTCGATCGAACATACATTTAATTAAATTCAAGCAAAAACAATTTCTTTTCCTACTATCACATATACGGCAACCTTATGTATATACATACTAACAATTTGATTATCAATTTCTAATATTAAACACAAATCTCCCATTTCACTTTAATAACCTTATACACTTAACATATAACGAAACATACATTTCAATCGAACATATAACATAAGATTTCAATGTTCATAGATACATATATCTTCGACAAGCTTCAATGAATAACACAAGATCATTCCTTACTTGTAACTCATTCGGCATTCATGTATATAAAAGCCAATATTTAAACCTTCCTTTCTAATATCATGCCAAAACTGTATCTCTCATTTAACCAATATAGATCTTTCACTTGTTTTATTCACACATACACAACTCTTGCTTTCCAATTATCTCAATACACAACAAAATTACTCAATAATTATTTAAATTCACATTTGGCAGCCCTATATTCTCATGTTAATATTTTACCATTTCATTTCTAGAATTTAACATAAACTACTCACATTTCCACACTAACTGATTATCCTTAATCATCCAAAGTGTACCTTTTTAAAGATCAAACACCTAAATTCTATCATATAACAATCACGGCCGAACCTAATGTGGCATCTTAACAAAAATTAATGAGTGGGTTTTGGCTAGAGTAAGGCAAGAAGCTCAAATCCATCAAAAATTAGTAAAACTAAGTAAAATTTACCTTGAAATTCTGGTTTCAAGAATGCCGAATGCTCCATCCTCCTTCTTCAACAATCGGCTTACAACTTAAGAGCATGCAAAATGTTTCTTCTTTTACTTAATGTTTTTTCGGCAAGTGGGGAGAAGGATATGATAAAGCTTTGTTTTTATCACCCTATTTGTCTTATTATAACATGTTTTCTTATTATAAAATATTTTAATATTATAACATTCATAATAACGTGCAAGCCATAACACTTACCTATTTTCTTTGATTTATTTTATTCACCTTTCATATTATAATTACATGCACATAATGACATTTACTAGCTCCCACTACCATACACCTATTACTTAAATGGCTTAATTGTCATTTAAGTCCCTTATTTTAAAGAAACATTTAAAATTCAGCACTTGCACATTGTCCCACTAATTTTTCCTTTTATGAAATTTAGTTTTCAACTTATAATTCAACATCCAAATGACAAAATCAAGACACGAAATTTTCACACATGACCATTCACATAATAAAAACATAGAAAATAATATTTTAAAATTTTTTTGACTCAGTTTAGTGTTTCTGAAACCACTTTTCCGATTAGGATTAAATTAGGGCTGTCACACTTCCCTACAAATCTTCACACCTCCAACTCAAGGAATTCATTCAATATTCAGGGAGTTTCACTTCTCTCCCTCTCTTATGATTTTATGCTTCTATTTTCACTAACTTTATCTTTGTACATTGAGGGCAATGTACACTTAAGTGTGGGGGGAGTTTACTTTCATTCTTTGCATTATCCTCGAACCCTTGAAAATGTTTGCCACTAACGTTTTGCATTATTCTCAAATCCCTGAATCTTGGCCTTAACAAATAGAATGAATTCTAATTGATTTATGATTTTTATTGATATGTTGAGAATTAAGACATAGGTACTTATGCTTTGATTATTCAAACTTTAAGACATTAGAGAATTAAGCATGATAAGTTAAAATTTTTGAGAATTTAAAATTTTCTAGGTTGTTTTCCCCAATTTAAGTGTTATATTGAAATTTGAAATTTGCAGGATTGACATCAAAAGCCATAATTCTGGTGTGATTTTTTAGCCTTTTGAGCATACGTCCTTTCGTGCTCCCTTTTATTGTTGCTTTGAGTGAGTCAATATTGATCGGTTATTCTAGAACTTGTTTTGATTATACATGTTGAGACCACATCATTGATTTGATATACTGAAATGATAAAGGTACCTAGGTTTTAACCCACTTATTCCATAAAAGCTTACCTTCATAATTAACACCTAGTGAACCCCATTAAGCCTAACAAACCGTTCATTGACTTACCTTCAATATTAACCTATAACCCATTTTTTGTTGAATTCTCTTCTATTATTTTTATCCCTATTTTTGTCGAGATTTGAGTTGAATAATTATCTAGCTATGTTCTCTTTTTCAGCTTGTAAAGTTTATAAATATCTGATTTGTTCCTAAAAAAATATATGCATATTTCAATTGTAATTGAATGTTTTGCATATTTCTATGTAATTTTTGAGCTCCTGTTCTTAAACGATGTCATCCAAAAGAAAAAGGCTTTATTCTAGGAATATGTTTGAGTGATAGAAGATTTTTCTAGTTAGATGATTTTTTCAGCTCAATCTCGATTCTAACCCTCTTTTTTAGCTTATGACCACATCCCTAACCAAGGCCACGTTACAACCCTTGAAAGACCTTTTGATCGATGTATCATGTCAATACATAGTGGTGGAGATTTGATTTTCCTATAAGCTTATGGTAATAACTTTTCATGTTGACTAATAAGTGCTTAATTTCTAAACCCTAAACACTTCGAGTGGATAGAGTGAATCTTTAGTGAGGATGTCAACTCTTGTTGATTTTGAGTTCAAGGTGATTACCTAGAAGAAGGGGGGAAACCTATGTTTCTGTGATAAAATTCTCATCTTAGATTATTTGAGACTTTAATTTTCTTTCGGTTGAATGCTTAATGTATGATTACTTGTGGATTAGTTTGAAACATTACTGGTAAAGATTATAAGTTGAGAAGAATGATTTTTAATTGTAAATTGAGATTTTGCTTGAGGAAAAGCAAAGGCTTAAGTGTAGGGGTATTTGATAAACTGTAAATTATACATATTTCTATCCTACATTTTAGCATATTTATTGATGAATTATCATTGAATTTGTAGAATTTGATGCTCCTAATCATTTAATTTCATGTTTTATACTTAGGAGAGCATAGGAGAGTGAAAAGAACAAGAAATGGGCCGAAAATAGAGAAAATGAGCCAAAGTAAGCAAAAACACCGTCTGGAGTTCACCACACGGGCGTGTCACACGGCTGTGCCACATTAACAGGCTTGAGCACGGCCCAACATCGACTTACATGGGCGTGTCTCTATTGTGATGAAGTTTAATTTCACGCAGAAAAGGCTACTTAGGGGCTAAGAAAGACAGTCCAAACTCTATATAAAGACCCTAGGAGGTAACTACAACGATGTACAGTCTTCCCACCAAGACGGAGAGCTAAAGGTAGGGAATTACTCAAAGAAAAGCCGATTGATCCATCTCAGAAGCCAGGATCTACATCAAGACAGAGGATCTCCCTTCAATCCTTTTAGGAGTTTTCGGCTTTCTTATGTTTTGTTATTTTCTTCATTCTGGGATGTTTCTTTTTATAAACATGAACTAAACCCCCAAATACCTGAGGGGGATGAAACCTAAGATGAATCTTGTTATTGTTATCTGAACTATATGATAAATATTTGATTTGTTCTTAATTGTGTTTTTAATTCTTGAATTGATATTTTTGGGATATTAATTTAAGTCAAATGTGCTTAGGCAGAGGAGCATATGAAGCACTGTATGGGTGAAGGTGTCGTACTCCAACATGTTAGACAAAATTAGGTGAACAGCAAGTTTTGGGCCCTGAGTTGGTAGCAGATACTGAGGATAAGGTGAAATTGATCCGGGATTGGTTGAAGGACACCTCGGATAGGCAAAAGTCATATACTGACCTTAAGCGTCGAGAGATTGAGTATGCAGTAGGGGACTTAGCCTTTCTTAAGGTCTCTTTATGGAAGAAGGTGTTAAGGCTTGGACGGAAGGGAAAGTTGAGCCCTAGATTCATTAGGCCATATCGTGTTCTGAAGCGAGTTGGGCCAGTTGCTTATTAGCCGGTATTACCTTCTAAACTAAGTTATATCCATGTTTCACATGGAGGTGTTATTGCTCAAACCCTTCACACGTCGTGTTAGTCAAGGAAATCGAGGTGAGGCCAGATCTAACTTTCGAGGAGGAGCTTGTACAAATAATTGATCGGGATGTTAAGGTGCTGAGAAGAAAATCTGTCCCATTAGTTAAACTACTTTGGTGTAATCACAACGTGGAGGAGGCTACTTGGGAACCTGAGGAAGCAATGCGATGTCAATATCCTTAGCTATTCAGATCAGGTAATTTTGAGGACAAAATTTCTTTTAGGGGATAGAGTTGTAATGCCCCAAAAATCTCGAAGTTTCTTTTAAAATTATGTTATGTGTGACTGATATTGTAGCTTAGTGTCCTTTTTTTAGTGTTAAAGGGCCTTTTGCTAAGTTCTGAGTTCAAGCTTTAAGGTGGAGCAATTTTAGTTTTATTAAAGGAACATTGAGAGTAAGTAACTTGGCTTTTAAATAAACGGGGTTGAGATTGGACACAAGTGAGCTTGTGGTGCAGTGGCAAGGTAGCACCACTTAGGGAGCTGTAGGAGGCGTCATTAGCAAGTAAGGGGATCCTAGGTTCGAGGCCTAGAGTGGTGTTATTTGGGACTTCATTTTTGCACTTTGGAGGGCTAGCAGTGGCGTGGGAGTGGACTCTGAAGGGAGTGATCAGAAGAGAATTTTAAGCAAGGGATTAAGGAGCTTATCGTGGAGAAAATTAAGAGATTGGTATGGGGAAAGAAGCGATCCCGATTGGGACTTTGAGAGTAGGCAAGTTTTGGCTTTGGGCATAAATAGGGGTGTCGAATTTCTTTTGTGCTTTTTAGAGAAAGGGTTCTCTTTGTTGCTTTTTCCGAACCTTCTCTTCCCAAACTCTTTTTGATTTATCATTCTTTTCTCTTTAGGTACTTAGAAACTGAAAACGTCATATTCTTTTCTAAGTGAGTATTAATTTCTCCTTCACATCAAAACCATTCTTCTTTCTTTACTTCTAGTTTGTTTCTCTTGTGCTGAATACCTCCTTTCCACCACATCAGACTATAGGGTAGAATACAATTATGGCAAAATCCCCTCTGTGCCGTCACTACTTCCCTTTCTTGGGCCAGTTGCCCCTTGGGTAAGAACCTTACTCTTTCAATCAGTTTTTCTAAGAACCGACGTCTCTTATTCCTTACTACCATAATCAATTTTGTAGCGGTAGTATCGAATCTCTATGCTCCAGATCTCTGCCGAATCATTCCTTACATTTTGGGTTTTGGGTAAGTGTTCATCACTGTGGTTTTAGGAGTTGGTCGAATGGTCATATATGTTATAGGGGTGTCTTGTGTTGGATGCAAGTCACCTATTACTTAAGCTTTAATGGTTACGTTGGTACAGATCTAGGGGAAATCGTGGTTAGTGAATAAAGGAAAAGCTATTAGGACTTGTCGTACACGGTAAGGTTATGGTAAGACTTCGATTCTTGGTTAAGATTGTGGTTAAGCATATGATTATTTGAAGGGTGGTGTTGATTGTAGGTTCGTGGCTAAGGAGATTGTAGCACATTTCATTACCAGTGTGTACATACATTGCACACACGCGATAAATCGGCAAATCCCAAAAAGCCAAAAAGTAAAAAATTTGGCTGCGGTAGTCCTACGAGTGCGTGAACACTCGTACGAAGGTATTCGATACGTTATCAGAGGCCCCATGACCGATCTCATGGACTTGGTCACGTTTTGGCTAACCGGGCCAGAATGGGCCAAATGGGCTGACGGGCTTATGGGCCAAGCTAGCAAAAATTGATATGTGGATAATAAGTGATGAGTTCATAAAGTTTGTTGAATTGTTTGGAATGGATTGGGCCTGATGGGCAATATGATTGTGATTGGGCCTAATGGGCCATATAAATACAATTGGGCCTGATGGGATATATGAATGAATGAAAGCACGCAGACATACTAGGGTTTTATCATGGACTTTTAGGCCTAGTTTCTAATGAATCCTTAAGCGGGCATAAAACTTAATTAATTTATCAAGTGCGTCTGTGGACAAGTCATATGGTTAGAGTGTGGCAATGGGCATATGCATGTCTAGGATTGGATCTGGGGAGAGCTTAGTACTTAAGCGGTCCTAATGACTCACCTCTACTTCTCTGGAATCCTACCTGGTGCATAGTGTCTGTTCACTTTAGCCAATGAGGACTTGTTGACAGGCCAAGGTTCGTAATTAATACCCATACATTAGTAAATTACTGAAATACCCCTATAGGGTAGAATTACTGAAATACCCTTGTGTGTTATAAGTATGACTTTTGTATACTGTATGATATATGTTGCACTCATGTGTTAAGATGTTGCATGTGGGTGGGAATTATATTGGAGGAAGTGTTATATGAGGATTGCATAGTCGCTTGACGATCGTGGATCCAACGAAGGCTTTTAAGCCCAATATATGATCAACAGCTTTGCTGTAACGTTAGGTAGTAACGCAACCGGCGCTACCCTTGGAGTGTATTGGACGGGTGGGTCGATATAGTTATCCCCACAGGATGTGTTTCGGTTGGACGGAGATTATGTGTATCGGTTGGATGAGTTGGGCATTGCATTATTGGATACATGATTGCGCTAGATTTTGTGCTACTATTGTATTGGGCTTAGGCCCAAGATGACTTGTGTTACATGATATATATATATATATTGTTGCTGAGGGTTATACGCACTGAGTTTTGAAACTCACTCCTTCTTTTATTTTCTCAGGTGAACCTTAGTAGGCAGTTCGACGGATGGAGGGACTCAGAGGTGGCCAACTAGCAAGACAACTTAGACTTATTTATTTTTCTTTATTAAAAGTTCTAGTATTTTAATTATTTAAGTCCGGATTATAATAAGGCCTTTTCTCTGGTTACTATTATTCATTGCTATGCTATAAGAACGAAACATGGACCTATTTCTATTAAACACATTTCAATTTTTTCTGAAATAAATTAATGTTTTTTTTCAATTAAGCTTTTGCAGTTAAAGAGAATCTTGCTTTGAAAATAACTATTAACTCGTAACAAATAAATAGCTTTTGAATACACCTCGTTCTAAAGACAAATACAAACTAGGATTTTACTTGAAATTTCTTATGGAAGGGTTTTCAATGAAAACAAGGTTTTCGATAAAACACTTCAATATGACGCGCTGGATTTGGCCATAACGTCGAGGTTGTGTTTAGGGTGTTACATTTAGTGGTATCAGAGCCCGGTTGCAAAGCTGGGGCTGTGAAGTGGGCCTTATTCTTTGGGTTTAAAAGTTAATTTTGGTTGGGTCAAAATATTTTGGAAATTCTTGCTGTGTGGCACACCGAGTCTCCGACGTTGAGCCAAGTAAGTTCTTTTATTACTAAGCTTGTTTAACTTGATATATTGTAGATAGATATTGGGCTACTGTAGATGATTATGTTGAGATTTTTAGTTAGAGTGAACCTAAAGCCCGTAGGAACCTGAAACTATAGAGGATTTACGAAAACAACTATTACTTAATACTACCATAAAACATCGGTTTAATTACTAAAACTGACTAAAACTTCATAAAATTTATAATCCAGATAATACGTGAATCGACGATGAGTGCTAGAAGAGGTTCAAGAGGCTACGGCCGAGGTCGTGGAAGTGTTAGGTCTGGATAGTCGGCATCGGGCCATATGCCTAATGTTGGAGTAGGAGATGCTCTAACCTCACCCGTGGCTGAGACTGGGCCGTATGATCGGGCCACTGGGGATGATGCATTGTTGCAAGGAATGCTGAGGATTTTGGAGAGGGTCGTTGGGCCCAATAATGGCATGGGTAGTCGTGGGTTAATTCTAAAGTGACTTAGGGCTAATGGTGTAACATCCCGAACTAGGGCCTAATCAGAACAGTGGATTCAAGGCCCCAAATCCGATGAGAAAAATATTGTTTTTATCATAATTATTATGATCTACGATTTCACGGGAAAATTTCGTGAAAATTTCATTCGAAAATTTTGACGTTTGGGCACTCAATTTGGTAAAAAGGACTAAATCGTAAATAGTGCAAAAGTTGAGTTCCATATGTTAGAAATGTCTAATTGTTATGAAGTTTTAAATTGAAGGTCCTTAAAAGGTAATTAGACCATTGGATAATTTTATGGACAAAAATGGGCATGAATAGGACAAAATTGAAAGAAAAGCCTTAAGGGTATTTTAGTCATTTAGTGTTTTAATTGAGTAAAAGACAAAAATGGGCATGAATAGGACAAAATTGAAAGAAAAGCCTTAAGGGAGAAGCCATGGCTGGGATTTCAAGCTTTCCAAGCTCAATAGTAAGTGATTCCTAGGCCCGTTTTTAATGTTTTTCGTATTTTTAAAATCCTTGCATCATAATCTACCTGTTTCTACCATTATTTTGAGCTAGGGTTCATGTTTAAAAATTGACCCATGCTGAATAATTGTGTATTTTGATGGATTATGGTAGGTTATGCATGTTTAAGGTTAGGGAAATGGTTTTTACCGAGTGACTTTCGACGAAAACGTTTGGAAGGACTAAATTGCAAAAGTTATAAAATTGGTCATGAGTTTGTGTTTTAATGAGAATTGTGGGCTCCTATGTGCATCAAATGATTTGGTTAGGCCTAAAATGCAAAGAAATTGAATAAAAGTTTATCTACGAGACAAGGGGCAAAATCGTAATTTTGACAAACTTTAAGGGTAAAATTGTAAAAATGTAAAAGTGTGATTTTTGGACTAATTTGAATAAGGTGGTCATTAAATGAGCTTTATTTGATATGTTAGATCGAGAAAACAGTAAATTCGGACCTAGAGCGAGGTTATGGGCTAAGTCGGAAAAGTTAGTCATTTTTGCATTCGAGGTAAGCTCATGTGTAAATGTGGTAACATAATTGTTATTTTAATTAATTTAATGTTACTTATATGATATGATGTTTATTATCATGAAATATTATGCTTTGTGAATTATTATTTAGTAATATGCAAATTATGTGAACTACTTGATAAATATGAAATGCTATCAAGTATCGGTTCCAACATTCCGAGGAAGACGACAAAAATATGTGATTGAGGAAAATTCTGTTTGAACCTTGGGAATAGATTAGGATACAAGTGACATGTCACTAGCATAGTTGAGTTCCGAGCTCATTGAGTTGACTCCGAGTTCACTTATGGATGCGAACGCCCAAGCTCGTTGAGTTGAGTTCGAGTTCACTTATGGGCGGGTTACATGGTAGCTTCGGCTACATATCAGTGGTAGCTTCGGCTACAATATATGAGTGGCACTTTTGTGCATCTTTCCGAGTATCCTTTAGAATTCCGCATGCTTCAACGGGTAGCAAAATGATGTGATTAAGTGAAATTGAAAGTGATTATGACCATGTGTATGATGAAACAATATGTTCCTTGCTATGATGTATTTATATGTGTAAGTGTGAAAGTGAAATCTTATGAATAAGTGCAGGTATGTATGTGTATAAGTTAAGAGCAATATGCTTGTTATATGATCGAACTTAGGTAAGATCAATAAGAGGTAAGTGTTACTGTTAATGCTATATCAATGAAAGTTTGAAAGAGTGAAAATGAAATAAAATAGACTTGGATAGCAGTAGTGTAGTGACATTGAAATAATCACCAAAAATGGTAGAAATTGAGTTAGATGTGGAATGATATATGAAATTAAAGCTTATTGAATCTATTTTCATATGAAAGAAACAGACCAAACAAAGGAATTCTGTGTTTTGAGATATTTATAGTTTTGTAAGACTGGTTCAGATTGATTTCGTGATCCCCTGTTTTGAATTTTAAAAATCATTACAAATTGCACAAAAATAGTTAAGAAACATAATTTGTATGGTTGGATTCCTTATTGGGTCTATTTTCATAAGAAAGAAACAAGAACCTCATTTGAATTCGGTAAGAAAAGATAATTAAATTTTATTGAAGTTTGGTCAGAGCTGCTGAACCGCGAAACATGGGAGACTTCAATGAATAAACTGTATTAATTGACCCAACCAAAAATTATGAAATTTTTATGGTAAGAAGACATATAAGTCTAGTTTCAGGGAAAATGGACAGAACTTAATTTCGAGTTCTGTAGCTTAATTTATAATTAATTTATCGATTATAACTTAGAAAACAGCCTAAGCTAAACATGAGTGAAAAGTGAAACCATATGGATAATGCCTCTATTGTCTTAAGAATACTCCTTAGGAAAATGGAAATGTTTTGTTAATTAAATTGCTTATTGTTATATGCCAACTTACTAAGCTTTAAAGCTTACACTCCCTTTATTTTTTTAGTGTTGTCAGGTCGGCTCGAGGTTGGAGATCGTCAGAGGCGGTAACACACTATCAATTTGTCAAGATGGAGTAATAACCATTCCCATTTGCTTCTGTGTGAGTGGCATGTATTAAGATATAGTTACAGATAGTTGTATTCTTGTGACATGGGCAAATATATCTGCTCATGTCATCAATTTGTATAAGGTCATGAAATGTGGTCCTTAGCGGTTTTGGATTTATAAGCCTGTTCTTGTGCATGTATTACGGAAAATGTTAAATGAGGTTAGGCACATCTCATGTGTTTGATAGTCTAGATAAGAGTAGTGAAGGATATGGTATACGTTTATGCAATGTATGTGAGTGTGAAGAGTTTAAGAGCACACTAAGGGCATGGAAAATAGCCTAAGTGTGGTCACACAGGTAGAGACACGGTCGTGTGTCTCAGCCGTGTGGAGGACACGGTCTGCACAAGGGCATGTGCCACGGCCGTGTGAAAGAAACAGAATGCTCGATGTTCTTAACACGGGCGTGTCCTAAGTCATACAGGCGTGTGACACCGTTTGGGAAAAATTTCATAAGTGTTCGAAAAGTTTCGGTTTGGTTCCGGATCGCACCCAATGTATCTTTTGGGCCTCGTAGGCCCATAATGAGAAATTCTTGTGCATTAATGAAAAAATTTTAAATTTTACACAAAAAAATTGTGTTTCGAAATCAATTGATCGAGCGAGTGTTTGTTCAGTAACACCTCGTACTCGTATCCGGCGACGGTTACGGGTGAGGGGTGTTACATTTAGTGGTATCAGAGCCAAGTTTAGTCGGTCTTTGGATTAACCTAGCGAGTGTTTGAGTCCAGTAATACATGCCACAAATCTGTGATAGTGTGATGTATCCGACGCGAATAAGGACCATCTTGTTTAGACAAAAGTACTCTCCCTCCGAGCTATATCTGACTATTTGATAGTAGATTAATCCAAGAGATTGTTGGATTTATACAATGTCACAGTTGGTGAAAAAGTTAACCCTGGGTAGATTGACATTCCCCTATCTTCTATTGGTTTCCTATTCTGTTATATTCGAGATGAAAGTTGACAGTGAGTTTGTATGAAATTGTTCTTATGGTTCTTCTGGCTATTATTCTATTTATATTTGTATGGAATATGTCTTATCTTTGTTATAATTGACATTGGAATGTATGAATGATGTTTCTTTTCCTTTTGGTTTTCTTTACGAAATCGCCAGAATTCCTATCATTTAATATGAGTGATGCTCTTGGACATTCATTATGGTCTTGTGTCTCGGATTTCATCACCTCGGTCTTCTCATCATTCTTATTGCTTAAGTTATCAAATATGGCTTATTTTGAAATTAAGACCGAAGAAAGTGTGAATTATGATAGTCTAGTTCAGATAGAATATTGATTTTGTTTTCTCGGATAAAGTTATCCCATTTATGAAAGTTTGAATGGTCCAGACATATTAGCAAAGTTGAAAGTATTATTAACTGAAGCTTTAGTTTTGAGTTTAGTTTGAATTAAGTAAAGAATTTATGATTTTTCAATGATACTCTAGTGAATGGATTAGAATGTGTCATTGCCAAAATGTGAAGTGATGGTTCATGTTTTCGGATGGTAAATAGCACCTTAAAAAGGAATTGTTCGATAGTGATTTAGAGACAGTTACTATTATGTCTGTATTGAGAATTTGGTGATGTTGATTGTTTGACAAAGATTGTCATATGCTCCCTAATCTCAAAAGTTGAATGTATCTAGCAGCATAGAGAAATCTGAGTTTAAGACAGTATTGATGACTTGAGCTATTGAATGATTGTGAATAATTATTTATTAACTGGTAAGAGAGCAATAGTAGTTACTGATGCGTGTATGAAAAATCTCTGTTTACCTTGTGTGAGTTGGTTATTCGATTGATCTCATTCGACGATGATTTGATTTTAGTTAAATAAAGAACTGAAGTGATGTTTACTTTGCAAGTTTAAAGAACTCAAGAATGTGTTAATGAGAGATAAGCTAAATGAGTACAACGAGGATCGACTTTTGATTTTGAACTTTAGATTGGAATTGATTATTGTTACTATTATTCTGAGATAGACCTTATGTACTGAGGAACTTAGAGTTATTACAGAGAATTTTGCACAGAGCTTATAGTAGTATCTAGTATATCCATTCAAAAAGAAATAAGAAGTGCAGTGAATTGAAGTAAATGTTTGGTATACGGATATGAACTTGATATTCCTAATTTGGTATTTAAATGTTGTTTTGTCAACAGGATTAAGTCGAATGTCAAGTGCATTCAAGGTTAATATTGTTGGTGATAATATTGAAATAATGATGAACATGACTATTATGAACTTCGTATTGGATTTTCCTCACTTTAAGAATAAGAGAAATGCTAGCTGGATCATTCCCAATCGTTTAATGGAATTTGAATAATTATTTCAGTATGTATTAATTTCCAGTTTGATAAGATTGGTTGAATTATTTATCCATAGAATAGTGACTTCCATAAAGTGTTAATCTCTATTGATTTCGTGTATGACTTTGAGAGTTCTACAGATGTAAAACTTAGTTATATTAAGATTCGGATCGGTGACAGAATGTTGATGAAAGTGTTGTCTAGAAGAGGATTATTTAGTAATGGTTAGAAACTGTGAAGTAAGATGTCAAACCTCATTCCGGTAAGATTTTCGGGGACGAAAATCCCTAAAGGGGGGAGAATTGTAACATCCTGAACTAGGGCCTGGTCGGAACAACGGTTTTGAGGCCCCAAATTCCACGAGAAAAATATTATTTTTATTATAATTTTTATGATCTACGATTTCACGGAAAAATTTTGTGAAATTTTCAACGTGTGGGTACTCAATTTGGTAAAAAGGACTAAATTGTAAATAGTGCAAAAGTTGAGTTCCATATGTTAGAAGTGTCTAATTGTTATGAAGTTTTAAATTGAAGGTCCTTAAAAGGTAATTAGACCATTGGATAATTTTATGGACAAAAATGGGCACAAATAGGACAAAATTGAAAGAAAAGCCTTAAGGGTATTTTAGTCATTTAGTGTTTTAATTGAGTAAAAGACAAAATAAAAGAAAAAAACCTGCTCATTCTTCTTGCTATGGCCGAATGTTTCATGGGAGAAGCCATGGCTAGGGTTTCAAGCTTTCCAAGCTCAATAGTAAGTGATTCCTAGCCCCGTTTTTAATGTTTTTCGTATTTTTGAAATCCTTGCATCATAATCTACCTATTTCTACCATTATTTGAAGATAGGGTTCATGTTTAAAAATTGACCAATGCTGAATAATTGTGTATTTTTATGGATTATGGTAGATTATGCATGTTTAAGGTTAGGGAAACGATTTTTACCGAGTAATTTTTGACGAAAACATCCGAAAGGACTAAATTGTAAAAGTTATAAAATTGGTAATGAGTGTGTGTTTTAATGAGAATTGTGGGCTGCTATATGCATGAAATGATTCGGTTATGCCTAAAATGCAAAGAAATTGAATAAAAGTTTATCTACGAGACTAGGGGAAAAATCGTAATTTTGACAAACTTTAGGGGTAAAATTATAAAAATGTAAAGTGTGATTTTTGGACTAATTTGGATAAGGTGATCATTAAATGAGCATTATTTGATATGTTAGATTGGGAAAACACAAAATTCGGGCCTAGAACGAGGTTATGGGCTAACTTGAAAAAGTTAGTCATTTTTGCATTCGAGGTAAGTTCATGTGTAAATGTGGTAACATAATTGTTATTTTAAGTAATTTAATGTTATTTTTATGATATGATGGTTATTATCATGAAATATTATGCTTTGTGAATTATTATTTAGTAATATGCAAGTTATGTGAACTACTTGATAATATGAAATGCTATCAAGTATCGGTTTCAACATTCCTAGGAAGATGACAAAAATATGTGATTGAGGAAAATCCCGTTTGAACCTTGGGAATATATTATGATACAAGTGACATGTCACTAGGATAGTTGAGTTTCGAGCTCGTTGAGTGGAGTCCGAGTTCACTTATGGATGTGAATGCCCGAGCTCATTGAGTTGAGTCCGAGTTCGCTTATGGGCGGGTTGCATGGTAGCTTCGGCTACATATCAGTGGCAGCTTCGGCTACAATATATGAGTGACACTTTTGTGCATCTTTCTGAGTATCCTTCAGAATTTTGCATGCTTTAACGGGTAGAAAAATGATATGATTAAGTGAAATAGAAAGTGATTATGACCATGTGTATGATGAAACAATATGTTACTTGCTATGATGCATTTATATGTGTAAGTGTGAAAGTGAAATCTTATGAATAAGTATAGGTACATATGTGTATAAGTTAAGAGCAATATGCTCGTTATATGATCGAATTTAAGTAAGATCGGTAAGATGTAAGTGTTACCATTAATGCTATATTAATGAAAGCGTGAAAGAGTGAAAATGAAATAAAATAGACTTGGACAGCAATAGTGTAGTGGCTTTGAAAAAATCACCAAAAATGGTAGAAATTGAGTTAGAAGTGGAATGAGATATGAAATTAAATCTTATTGAATCTATTTTCATATAAAAGAAATAGAGTAAACAAAGGAATTCTGTGTTTTGAGATATTTATATTTTTGTAAGACTGGTTCAGATTGATTTCATGATCCCCTATTTTGAATTTTAAAAATCATTACAAATTGCACAAAAATATTTGAGAAACATAATTTGTATGGTTGATTCCTTATTGAGTCTATTTTCAGAAGAAAGAAACGAGAACCTCATTTGAATTTGGTAGCAAAAGATAATTAAATTTTAGTGAATAGTGTTAATTAAATTTCTTATTGTTATATGCCAACTTACTAAGCTTTAAAGCTTACACCCCTTTTATTTTTTTTAGTGTTGTCAGGTCGGCTCGAGGTTGGAGATTGTCGGAGGCGGCAACACACTATCAATTTGTCAAAATGGAGTAATAACCATTCCCATTTGCTTCTACGTGAGTGGCATGTATTAAGATATAGTTACAAATAGTTGTATTCTTATGAAATGGCCAAATATATCAGCTTATGTCATCAATTTGTATAAGGTCATGAAATGTGGTCCTTAGCGGTTATGAATTTATAAGCCTGTTCTTGTGCATGTATTGCTGAAAATGTTAAATGAGGTTAGGCACATCTCATGTGTTTGATAGTCTAGATAAGAGTAGTGAAGGATATGTTATACGTTTATGCAATGTATACGAGTCTGAAGAGTTTAAGAGCACACTAAGGGCTTGGAAAATAGCCTAAGTGTGGTCACATAGGTAGAGACACGGCTGTGTGTCTCAGCCGTGTGGAGGACACAGTCTGCACAAGGGCATGTGCCATGGCCGTGTGAAAGAAACAGAATGCTCGATGTTCTTAACACGGGCGTGTGACATCGTTTGGGAAAATTTTCATAAGTGTTTGAAAAGTTCCAGTTTGATTCCGGATCGCACCCAATGTATCGTTTAGGCATCGAAGGCCCACAATGAGAAATTCTTGTTTATTAACGAAAAAAGTTTTAAATTTTACATAGAAAATTATGTTTCAAAATCAATTGATCGAGCGAGTGTTTGTTTAGTAACACCTCGTACTCGTATCCGGCGACGGTTACGAGTGAGGGGTGTTACAAATCAGGCTGAGATCTTTAAGGTTATTGCTAGTGTGGCTCCTAACGTAGCTGAATATTGGTTAGAGGCCACTAAGAGGATAATGGAGGACTTGGACTACACACCTGAGCAAAAGTTAAAAGGGGCAGTGTCATTACTTAAGGAGGAAGCCTATCAGTGGTGGTTGATAGTAAAAGAGGGAACTCAACCTGAACGGGTCACTTGGGTGTTTTTCAAAGCTGCGTTTCAGGAAAAGTATGTGGGTGCAAGCTATGTGGATGCTAGGAGGAAGGAGTTCCTTAACTTGACCAAGGGGAACAAATTTGTGGCTAAGTATGAGGCAGAGTTTCTATGCCTTAGTAGGTATGCAAGGGTTATGATGGCAACGGACTATGAGCATTGCATCAGTTTTAAGGATGGTCTAAGAGATAGCATTAGAGTATTGATAACTCCACAAAGGGAGCGAGTTTTCTCAGAGTTGGTGAAGGTAAAGATAGCAGAAGAGGTGAAGCGCACTGAGCGCTTAAACTGTGAAAAAGAAAGGGGTAAGAATAAAAGGGAGGCTGAGACGTTTGGTGTTGGACAGTGGCCTAGAGCTAAGGTCAGAAATAATGGGCCAGTTAGGGTAGGGCCTTCTGTTGCTAATCCAGGGGTGCGACCTTGTGCTAATTGTGGGAAAAGTCATGCAGGTGAGTGTTGAAAGAGGACGGGAGCTTGTGTTGCTTGCGGATCTATAGAGCATAAGTTCAAGAATTACCCTAGAATGTCGGGCTAAGTACCAGCTGTGAGCCGAGGTAATGTTCAGCCACCAAAGGGTGGTCAGCTGCTGCCAAGGGGTCGTGGGCAGGCCAGGGGCGGTAATGGCAATGGAAGTAGATGTGGAGCACCGGGCGGAGGTGCAGGTCATGTTGAGGCAAGGCAGCCAGCTTTGGTTTATGCTGCTCGTCACCGAGAAGATGGGGATGCCCCAGATGTGATAACAGGCATGTTCTATATACATGAGTTACCTTATACTGCATTAATTAACATTGGATCGACGTATTCGTATGTTGCATGCAATATGACTGAACCTTTGGGTGATACATTTCAAATTATTGCAAATGAGATTATAGTGTTAAGTCCATTTAGCCAGTTGGTAGTAGTGAATAAGTTGTTTAGGGAAGTACCCTTAGTAGTTCAAGGGGTTACCTTCTTGGAGGATTTGATGGAACTGCCTTTTATCGAGTTTGATTTAATCTTGGGTATAGATTGGCTTGTGAAACACTGAGCAACTTTGGATTGTACCGCAAAGAGAATGGTATTAAGAACGGCGGAGGATGAGGAGGTGGTGGTAATTGGTGAATGCCGAAATTATTTGTCAAATGTAATTTCGGTACTAAGGGCTAAGAAGTTGTTGCGTAAGGGTTGTGAAGCCTATTTGGCTTATATAAGTGATACAGAGGCTAAGAGTCCTATTATTAAGGATTTGAGAACAGTTAGGGAATTTCCTAACGTCTTTCCTGATGAACTGCCTGGGCTACCGCCCAATAGAGAAGTAGAATGTGGAATTGAGTTGCTACCTGGTACGGCTCCGGTCTCCATTGCCCCTTATCGGATGGCACCGAAAGAATTGGTAGAACTTAAGGCACAGATTCTGGAATTATTGGACCGAGGATTTATTCGACCAAGTGTGTCTTTGTGGGGAGCACCGGTATTATTCGTAAAGAAGAAGGATGGGTCTATGCGAATGTGCATCGACTATCGGCAGTTAAACAAGCAAACCATTAAGAATAAGTACCCTTTGCCAAGAATCGATGATCTTTTTGATCAGTTTAGGGGAGCCTCAATTTTCTCAAAAATTGATTTACATTCAGGGTATCACCAACTGAGGGTTAAGGAGGTAGATGTTTATAAGACAGATTTTAGAACTCGTTATGGGCACTACGAGTTCTTGGTGATGCTTTTTGGGCTAACGAACACACCTATTGCTTTTATGGATCTCATGAACTGGGTTTTCCAACCTTATTTGGATCGGTTTGTGTTAGTCTTTATTGATGACATCTTAGTGTGCTCCAGAGATGAAGATGAGCATGATGCACACTTAAGGATTGTGCTACAAATTCTGAGGGAAAAGCAGCTATATGCCAAATTCAGCAAGTGTGAATTTTGGCTAAGGGAAGTTACTTTTCTAGGACATGTGGTGTCAGCTGAGGGAATTAGGATGGATCCTTGGAAAATCCAAGCAGTGTTAGATTGGAAAACACCTAAGATGGTGTCTGAAATCTGAAGTTTTCTAGGCTTGGCAGGGTACTATAGAAGATTCGTTGAGGGCTTTTCTTTAATAGCTGCACCTCTAACTAAGTTGTTACGAAAAGGGATACCATTTGTTTAGACGGACAAGCAGTAATAGAGTTTTGAGAAGCTCAAGAAGGTTTTAACGGAGGCCCCTGTGTTGATTCAGCCAAAACTTGGGAAGGAGTTTACAATTTATAGTGACGCATCGCATGTGGGCTTGGGCTGCGTATTGATGCATGAAGGTAAGGTGGTTGCATATGTGTTACGTCAACTTAAGATGCATGAGGTGAATTACCCAACCCATGATTTGGAGTTAGCTGCAGTGGTTTTTGCGCTAAGATTATGGAGGCATTATTTATGGGGAAAAATGCATAATCTATTCGGATTATAAGAGTTTGAAGTACCTCCTTACCAAAAAGGATCTAAACCTTAGGTAGTGCAGGTTATTGAAGGATTATGATTGTGTGATCGAGTACCATCCCGACAAAGTGAATGTGGTAGCTGACGCATTAAGTCATAGGGTTATGTCAGACTTGAGGGCTATGCTGGCTTGTTTAAGCTTGTTTGATGATGGTAGTTTGTTGGCTGAGCTTCAAGTAAAGCCGATGTGGGATAAGCAGATAAAGGGTAAGTAGTTATTGGATGCAACCTTAGGTTCTTGTTTTAGACAAATGAAGAATAGGGAAATGTCAGACTTTGGGTTGAATAGTGAATGAGTGTTATGTTTCCATGGAAGAATATGTATACCGAAGGATGATAAACTAAGGCAGTCTATTCTGCAAGAAGCACATAGTAGTCCCTATGCTATGTATCCTGGTGGAAATAAGTTGTATCAGAATTTACGTGAGCTTTATTGGTGGCCTGAACTTAAGCGCGAGGTGACGGAGGTTGTAAGTAAATGTTTGACATGTCAGCGAATGAAGGCGGAACATCAGTTGCCCTCAGGATTGCTTTAGCCGGTGAAGATTCCACTTTGGAAGTGGGAAAGGGTGACTATGGACTTTGTTAATGGGCTACCCTTGACGCCTACTAAGAAAGACTCAATATGGGATATAGTGGATCGTTTAACTAAGTCTACCCATTTTGTACTAGTCCGTACTGATTACTTGTTGCAGAAGTTGGCTAAGTTGTATGTGGCTGAGATTGTTAGATTGCATGAAGTGCCAGTTTCCATAATATCTGATAGGGATCCACGATTCACATCGCGGTTCTGGAAGAAGCTGTACGAGGTGCTGGGTACTAGGTTGAACTTCATACGGCGTTCCATCCTCAAACTGATGGATAGTTGGAATGGGTTATCCAAGTTTTAGAAGATATGTTGAGGGGATATGTAATTAAGTTTCGAGGTAGTTGGGAGGACTATTTGCCATTAGCTGAATTTGCATACAATAATAGTTATCAGGCAAGTATTGGAATGGCACCATATGAAGCACTGTATGGGCGAAGGTGCCATACTCTAACATGTTGGACAGAATTGGGTGAACAGCAAGTTTTGGGCCTTGAGTTGATAGTAGGTACTGTTGATAAGGTGAAATTGATCCGGGATCGGTTGAAAGAGGCCTCGGATAGGTGGAAGTCGTATGCTAACCTTAAGCGTCGAGAGATTGAGTATGCGGTAGGGGACTTAGTCTTTCTTAAGGTCTCTCCACGGAAGAAGGTGTTAAGGTTTGGATGGAAGAGAAAGATGAGCCCTAGATTCATTGGGCCATATCGTGTTCTGAAGCTAGTTGGACCAGTTGCTTATCAGCTGGAATTACCTTCTGAACTAAGTCAAATCCATGATGTGTTCCATGTTTCCATACTGCGGCTTTATCGCTCGAATCCTTCACACGTCGTGTCAGTCAAGGAAATCGAGGTTAGGCCAGATCTAACTTTTGAGGAGGAGCCTATACAAATAATTGATTAAGATGTTAAGGTGCTAAGAAGGAAATCTGTCCCATTAGTCAAAGTGCTTTGGTGTAATCACAATGCGAATGAGGCTACTTGGGAACTTGAGGAAGCAATGCGACATCAATATCCTCAGCTATTCGGATCAGGTAATTTCGAGGACGAAATTTTTTTTAGGGGGTAGAGTTGTAACACCCCAAAAAATCCCAAAGTTTCTTTTAAAGTTGTGTTATATGTGACTGATATTGTAGCTAAGTGTCTTTTTTAGTGTTAAAGGGCCTTTTGCTAAGTTCTGAGTTCAAGCTTTAAGGTGGAGAAATTTTAGTTTTACTAAAGGAACTTTGAGAGTAAGTAACTTGGCTTTTAAATAAATGGGATTGAGATTGGACACAAGTGAGCTTGTGGTGCAGTGGCAAGGTAGCGCCACTTAGGGAGCTGTAGGAGGCATCATTAGCAAGTAAGGGGATCCTAGGTTCAAGGCCTAGAGTGGTGTTATTTGGGACTTTATTTTTGCACTTTGGAAGGCTAGCAGTGGCTTGGGAGTAGACTCTAAAGGGAGTGATCAGAAGAGAATTTTAAGGAAGGGATCAAGGAGCTTATCGTGGAGAAAAATTAGGAGAATGGTGTAGGGAAACAAGTGGTGCCGATTGGGACTTTGAGAGTAGGCAAGTTTCGGCTTTTGGCATAAATAGGGGGTGTCGAATTTCCTTTGTGCTTTTTAGAGAAAGGGTTCTCTTTGTTGCTTTTGCCAAACCTTTTCCTCCCAAACTCTTTTTGATTCATCATTTTTTTCTCATTAGGTACTCAGAAACCGAAAACCTCAAATTCTTTTCTAAGTGAGTATCAACTTCTCCTTCTCATCAGAACGATTCTTCTTTCTTTACTTCTAGTTTGTTTCTCTTGTGCCGAATACCTCCTTTCCGCCACATCAGACTCTAGGGCCAAATACAACTGTGACCGAATCCCCTCTGTGCCGTCACTACTTCCCTTTCTTGGGCCAATTGCCTCTTGGGTAAGAACCTTACTCTTTCAATCGGTTTTGCTAAGAACTAACTTCTCTTATTCCTTACTAACATCATCAATTTAATAGGGGTAGTATCGAATCACTATTCTCCAGATCTCTGCTGAATCATTCCTTACGTTTCGGGTTTTGGGTAAATGTTCATCACTGTGGTTTTAGGAGTTGGCCAAATGGTCATATATGTTATAGGGGTGTCTCGTGTTGGATGCAAGTCACCTATTACTTAAGCTTTGATGGTTACGTTGGTACAGATCTAGGGGAAATCGCGGTTAGTGATTAAAAGAAAAGCTATTAGAACTTGTCGCACACGGTAAGGTTATGGTAAGACTTCAGTTCTTGGTTAAATTGTGGTTAAGCATATGATTAATTGAAGGGAGGTGTTGATTGTTGGTTCGTGGCTAAGGAGATTGTAGCACGTTTCATTACCAAGTGTGTACATACACTGCACACACGTAATAGATCGTCAAATCACGAAAAGCCGAAAAGCTAAAAATTTGGCTATGATAGTCCTGCGAGTGCGCGAACACTCGTACGAGGGTATTATATTCATTATCAGAGGCCCCATGAGCGATCTCATAGACTTGGGTCACGTTTTGGCTAACCAGGCCAGAATGGGCCAAATGGGCCGACGGGCTTGTGGGCCAAGCTAGCAAAACTTGATATGTGGATAATAAGTGATGACTTGATAAAGTTTGTTGAATTGTTTGGAATGAATTGGGCCTGATGGAACATATGATTGTGATTGGGCCTAATGGGCCATATAAATACGATTTGGCCTGATGGGCTATATGAATGAATAAAAGCATACATAAAACTTTTAGGCCTAATTTATTTATCAAGTGCGTCTATGGACAAGTCATATGGTTAGAGTGTGGCAATGGGTATATGCATGTCTAGGATTGGATCTAGGGAGAGCTTGGTACTTAAGCGGTCTTAATAACTCACCTCCTCTTCTCTGGAATCCTACCTGGTGCATAGTGTCTGTTCACTTTAGCCAATGAGGACTTGTTGACAGGCCAAGGTTTGTAATTAATACCCATACATTAGTAAATTACTGAAATACCCCTGTACGGTAGAATTACTGAAATACCCTTGTGTGTTATAAGTATGACTTATGTATACTGTATGCTATTTGTTGCACTCATGTGTTAAGATGTTGCATGTGGGTAGGACTTATATTGGAGGAAGTGTTATATGAGGATCACATAGTCGCTTGACGACCGTGGATCCAAAGAAGGCTTTTAAGCCCAATATACGATCAGCAGCTTTGCTGCAACGTTAGGTAGTAATGCAACCGGCACTACCCTTGGAGTGTATCAGATGGGGTTGTCGATATAGTTATCCCTACAGGATGTGTTTCGGTTGGACAGAGATGATGTGTATCGGTTGGATGGGTTGGGCATTACATTATTGCATACATGATTGCGCTAGATTTTGTGCTACTATTGTATTGGGCTCAGGTCCAAGATGACTTGTGTTGCATGATATATATTGTTGCTGAGGGTTGTACACACTGAGTTTTGAAACTCACTCCCTTTTTTATTTTTCTCAGGTGAACCTTAGTAGGCGGTTCAACGGATGGAGGGGCTCAAAGGTAGCCAACTAGCAAGACAACTTAGACTTGTTTCTTTATCTTTATTAAAAGTTCTAGTATTTTAATTATTTAAGTCCAGATTATAATAAGGCCTTTTCTCTGGTTACTATTATTCATTGTTATGTTATAAGAACAGAACATGGACTTGTTTCTATTAAACACATTTCAAATTTTTCTGAAATCAATTAATGTTTTTTTAAAAAAAATTAAGTTTCTGCAATTAAAGAGAATTTTACTTTGAAAATAACTATTAACTCGTAACAATGAAATAGCTTTTGAATACACCTCGTTTTAAAGACAAATACAAACTGGGTTTTTACTTGAAATTTCTTATGGAAGGGTTTTCAATGAAAATAAGGTTTTCGATAAAACACTTCAATGTGACACGTTGGATTCGGCCATAACATCCGGGTTGGGTTTGGGGTGTTACAGCTAGGGTTTCTTCACCTTCCAAGCTTAATTGTAAGTGCATCCTAGCCCCGTTTTTAATGCTCTTTACGTTTTTGAAGTTGTAATCAACCGACCTAGCTATTTCTACCATTAATTTGAGATAGGGTTCATGTTCAAAAATTTACCCATGTGTGACATTCATGTGTTTTGATGTTTAATGGAAGAATATAAAAGTTGATGTGTGTTTAACAACTTTTACTATGTGAGTTTTGATGAAACTGCATAAAAGGACCTTTTTGTAAAAGTTGTAAAAATATGTGTAGGAAGAGTGATTAAATGAATAATATGTGTTAGTATGAGTATGAAAATAGTTCGGCTAGGCTTGGGTAACAAACAAAATGAGTACATTTCATTTTACGAGCCTAGGGTCTAAAGTGTAAATAAGTAAAAAGTTAGGGGAAAATGTAAATTTGCCTTAATATGATTTTTTAGTCAAATTCAATAATGTGTGTAACAGCCCAATTTAGACCCTATTTGGAGCTGTGGTTTCGAGACCACAAATTCGAGTCAGAAAAATATTTAAAAAATTATTTTTTGTGTTTATTATATATGAATTTATATGTGTTAAGTTTTCGTGTTTAAATTTTAGTGTTTGTGTGCTCAATTTGATAAAAGGACCTAATCGCGTAAAAGGTGAAAGTTGACTGCTACTTGTAAAACTGCCTATTTGTTTTGATTAATTAAAGGTGAGGTCCTTATGATGAAATAAATCCAAATATATGATAGTGGAATACATGGTTTGGCAATTTGGTAATTAGAAATAATTTTAATGGATGGTTAGGTAATTTATGTATTAAATGAATATTGATAAAAAAACAAAAGCATAAAATAAAGCCATTGTTCATCCATACTTGCCGAAATGGAAAGAAAAGAAAAGCAAAAAGTGTAAGCTAGTGTTCGGCTATTGTTTCCTTTTATTAAGATTGGCAAAAAGTGGAATTTGGATCTGGATCGGGGAAAGTCCAAAATTATCGAATAGTCATTCTGGTCCATTGGTGTCCGTACGAGGTAGGTCTATAAGCAATTAAAAATTGTAAATTTTGAATGGAAATTAGTTTAATATGCTGTTTCGAAATTTATAGACTTATATTTGAGATAGCCGAATATGAGTATGCATCGAAATAGTGTATTTGGGACTAATTCTACTGAGTTATGATATTTGAAAGTCCGTATGAACTTTATGGATTAGTTAGAATTTTCTATATATGAATATGGTATAAGATGACTTTGTAACAGTGATGTTCGGGCTAAGCCTAGCAAGCTTTATGTCAGTGTATTAAATCAGGCTTTGTGCCTAGCAGGCTTTATGCCGGTGTATTGAATCAGGCTTTGTGCCTAGCAGGCTTTATGCCGGTGTATTAAATCAGGCTTCGAGCCTGGCAGGCCTTGTGCCAGTGTGAGATACAGGCTTGTGCTTAGCAGGCTTATTGCCGGTGAATTATTATAAGCTTTATGCCTAGTAGACTTTATACCAATATGGCATTGATATGTGATTACATGTAAGACCACGTCTGGGACATTGGCATTATACGAGCTTTTTAAGTTATTCGAGTATCCTTATTGATTCTGAACAGTTTAACTGGCATTTCGAGAAATAAATGAGTATATAAATGTGCATCTAATTCAGGTATGTTACAATGTTTTTGAAATTGAACAGTGAAAGTGAGTATAATTATGATCTATGTGAAAATGAGATGTGGTTATTAGTGAATAAACTATGATTAAATGAATTATAAGACAAAATGTGAAATATATGACATCGAACACTATGAATGTATACAAATGAATGATTTGTTATATATGTTTGTTATATAAATTGTGGTCCTATGTTTTGAGTATGAGAATTATGAAATGAGAAACATAGTTTGGAGAAATGGGAAGTAGTGTATGTGTAAAGATGATATGTAATTTATAAGTAAATGAAATGTGAATATGTGATATATATATGAACTTGAAATGTAGCCAAATGATTAAAATATAAATGAAGTGGTTAGTGAACCATGACATGTTTTGGTTAGTCATGTAATAATTATGTGCAAACTTGAATTATATAATTAAGTTAACGGATGTGATTCAAATTTTAAAATATGGGTTATATATATATATATATATATTGATATATAAAGTAAGAGAAGTTATTTAATGTGGTATATGAATTTACGAGTGTAATAAGTTTATATGTGATGACCTTAGTTAAGTTCAGCTTAGTGATATTAATTTATAAATATTATTGAAATGATTTATTTGCTTATGGCTTACTAAGCTTTTAAAGCTTACTCTGTGTGTTTTTCCTATGTTTATAGAGTTTCAGAGACTTGCTTGGGTTGGAAGTCGTGGGAGACCTCAACACACAATCCAGTTTTTGCTTCGGTAAATGAATGTTTTGAAATTTGGTTATGTGGCATGTATAGGCTTGTTTTATAAATATTTGGTTTTGAAATTTGTATATATATTTAAAGCCATGCGAAATGGCTTGCTTATTATGCTTAATGTTGGTTTTTTATGTTCTTACTTAAAATGTTTGATAAGCTTGGTTTTGGGTAATTTGGTATTGGTAATTTTAGGATGTATATGTAGATGGTTTGGCTATGGTTATGCATAGATAAAAGTATATGTGAATTGGAATTAAATGATATTTGCTTATGTTCGAACATGGTAGAAGTTTATTGATATGTTTATTACATGGTATATAAATTTGTGTTTTGGATATATGTATATGTTTGGTTAATGACTTATTCTTGTGAAGTATAAACCTGTCACATGAGATGGTTATAATCAACTTTGTGATTCGGCACTTGCACATATATAAATATTTTTGTACATGATGTATTGATATGAGTTAAATATTATTTCAAGGTATATATGTATATATAGATGGTGGTGTTTGGTTATGTGTTTCGGTTATGGAGTAAATGATTGATATGTATTGTGTTATATTATGTAATGTATAAGTTAGTAAAATGCATGACATTTATATGTGGTGTATTGTATATGTTTAGGGTTTAAAATAATGTTATGTATGCCTATATGAATTCGTTAGTTATTTGAAAATCACTGAATATGTACAAGTAAATTTTGTTAGCCAAATAGTTAAGGGATGAATATGGTTTTTGTATCGGCTTCAAATGGTACTTTATTTAGATGCCTTGGTAATTTTATTTGAGTGGTTTACTTAGTTAAGTTGATGATATATTCGACATATGTTAAATGGATTATTTCTTAAATGTATGAGTGATATTTAAATGTTTTATTTATACATACAAATTTATAATGGATTATATTATTTATAAGAAATGAAATTATGTATATGTGTTTGTGTTAAAGTATACATACATGTTTGGTATGTGAAATGAAACATACTTGGTTATGAGTTTAAAATTTGATTTCCATGATTATTTGGTTATATTGATTGATTAAAATAAATAATAAAATATATATATATATATATTATAGAATTAAAGTATGCTAGTTTGGTTAAAAATTTTACTAGATGACTTACTTTGAAATGAAAGTCTGTTCTAAGTTGTATTATGATTGGTAATGCCTCGTAACCCCATTCCGGTGATGGATACGGGTTAGGGGTGTTACAATATGAGTAAGAAACGAGTTAAATGTTTCATTATAGATCAAGAAAGACAAGGAATTGACCTAGATCGGGGAAAGGGCAAAGTTGTGGACTAAGTCGCAAAATTTGCTATTTTTGTACCAAGGTAAGTTTGTATGTAAATAATGCATCATTTTATTACATTTTGATGTTATAATGTTGTATAAAATGTGTGAATGATATTTTGAGATATAATTGACGAAGTTTCAATAACTAATAAATGTCAATGGAAAATCCCGGTTGAACCCTAGGAATAGAATAGGAAACGAGTGACATGTCACTAAGAACTCAAGTGTGTGATTATATGATTAAGTGATGTCTGGTGCTAGTCTAGTATGTCTACCAGCGGCTAGGTAATCCTGCATTTGTTGCGGACACCTGTTAGCTTGTGTGAACAGCACTGAGTAGTTACGTCCCGACCGTCAACTTGTGTGAGCAAACCTGTGACTAGCTCAAGAACGAGCATATATGTGAAATGTGATAAGTGGTAGTTTCGGCTACATATATGTGGCACTTATGTGCAAACTATCTATGTATTTGTTAGTATTCCGAGTGTTCAACGGGAAAATAAAAAAAGATGTGAAAATATGTGTGGTTGTATGATGATGTGGTACAGGTGTGTATGAGCAATTCATAGTATGAATGTTATAAGTGAGGATACCGTGGTAAGTTGTGTTTGAGTAATTTTAGCATATGAGAGCTAAATGGTAAATGTGTTAACTTTCATTATATGAATTTGCATGGTTAAGATGCTACTTATTTGCATATAAACTTACTAAGCTATATAGCTTACCCTTCTTTTCTTTCCCTTGTTTTATAGTGTTACTAAGCTAGCTAGGGGACCGGTAATCGTCGGAGTATCGCATCATACTATCAAGGCTTTATTTTGGGTATTGATAATTTTAGCATCTTGAAAATATGGCATGTATAAGGACTTGATTATAATGTATATGTGTTATAGTTATTTCAGCCTGATGTTTGGGCTTAAATTGGTGTGATGATCATTTTGTATAACACCATTTGAAATTGACGAATATTAATTTTTGTTATGATCATGTAATGATGTCTATCATGAATGTGGTTGTATGCATGATTGAGTTGATAATTGTGTAATGTTCATGCATGGTGATTGTGGTATGTGGACGATGAGTGGATGCTTTGATTGTGGGGGTTTCAGTGCTTAATTTATATCATGATAAGTGTTGTTGGATGGACATATGTGTTTTTTTTTTGTTTGTTTCAAGGTGGCAATTGGCTTGGTAAATAGTATATATATTGTCCAGACGGGTAGACACACGGGCGTGTGTCTAGGCCATACATGATACACGGTCAGCCCCATGGGCGTGTTGATAGGCCGTGTGTCCCCTGCACTTTAGTTTTGAGAAATAGATTGTCTAGTAGTAAACATACGGGCAGGGACACGACCGTGTGTCTCGGCCGTGTGAAGGACACGGCCAAAGGACATGGGCGTGTGCCTAGGCCGTGTGAAGTCTGCACTTTAAATGTGAAAATTAAATTCGCCACACGGCCTAGCACACTGGCCTGTGTGTAACAGCCCGATTTTAGGCCTACTCAAAACAGTGGTTTCGTGACCACAAATTTGATGTAAGAAAATTTCTTTTTATTAAATTTTTATGGTCTACAATTTCACGGAATGATTCCGCGAAAATCTCGTTCGAAAATTTTGATGTTTGGGTACTTAATTTGGTCAAAAGGACTAAATTGTAAAGGGTGCAAAAGTTGAGTTCTATATGCTAGAGGTGCCCAATTGTATGAGTTTCTAAATTGGAGGTCCTTAGATGGTAATTATACCATTAAATAAATTGTTGGACAAAAATGGACATGAAATAGGTGAAATAGAATATTTTTAAGTTACGGGCATTTTGGTCATTTAGTAATTAAATGACTTAATAAACAAAATAAAAGCCCAAAAATTTGTCCATCTTTCTCCTTAGTCGAAAATTTCAAAAAGAAGCAATGGCTAGGGTTTTTCAAGCCTCCAAGCTCGATGGTAAGTCCGTTCTAGCCCCGTTTTTAATGATTTTTACGTTTTTGAGATATGGTTGAAGTCTAGGGTTTTGACCCATGATGAATATGTGTGTATTTTGATGTTTAATGGTAGAAAATGCATGTTTATGGTTAGAGAAACGACTTTTACCATGTGATTTTCGATAAAAATGCCTAAAAGGACCTATTTGTAAAAGTTGTAAAATTATGTGTAGAAAATGTGATTTAGTGAAAATGTGGGTTGCTATAAGAGGGAATATGAATCGGCTAGGCCTAGGATTTAAGAAAATTAAGTGCTTTTCATTTTACGAGCCTAGGGGCAAAATTGTAAATATGTGAAACTTTAGGGGCAAAAATGTAATTTTTCCATAGTGTGATTTCTGGACTAAATTTAATCATATGAGTATTAAATGAGTTAAATGTGTTATTATAGATTAAGAAAGATGAGGAATTGACCTTGATGGGGGAAAAGAAAAGGTTGTGGACTAAATTGTAAATTCATCATATTTTGCACCTAGGTAAGTTTGTATGTAAATAATGTATCAGTTTTACTTTCATTTTCAATATTCTAATATATTTTATGAATTCTGGCTGAATATTGAATGTATTTGACAAAATGTCGACAAGTGAGAAATTTCCCAGTTGAACCATAGGAATAAAATAGCTTTGAATACAAGTGTGGTATTATGTGAAGGCCACTTTGTGAATAACATAGCTTTGAACACAAATGTGGTACTATGTGAAGGCCACTTTGTGAACAAAATAGCTTGTAACACAAGTGTGGTATTATGTGAATGCCACTTTGTGAATAAAATAGCTTGATCACAAGTGTAGTACTATGTGAAGGCCACTTTGTGAAGAAAGATAGCTTCGGTCACTAGTGTGGTACTATGTGAAGGCCACTTTGTGAAGAAGGTAGCTTTGCCTACAAGGGTGGTAGTATGTGCAAGCCACCGGGTATCTGTTATTATTCCGATGTGTTCAACGGGAAATGACTAAGTGTAAATGAATATGTCTATGTGATAAGTAAGTGCAGGTATGTGTGTGTAAACTTATGAGCAATGTGCTCGATATATGATCAAACTTTGGTAAGGTTGATATGGAGTAAGTGTTACAATGAAAGTTGCTATAAAGAAAACATGAAAGAGTGAAATTTAAAAATAGAACAATTTTGGACAGCAGTAGTTGTGTGACTTTGAAAAATCACCAAAATTGGTGGAAATTCAATTAGAGGTTGAATCAAATATGAATTAAAGCTTATTGAGTCTATTTTCATATAAAAGATGTGCTGTAAGCAAAATAATTTCATATTTTGAGATATTTGAATTTTTGTGAGATAGAGCAGAATGATTTCGGAGTCCCCTGTTTTGACTTGGGAAAATCATTAAAAATTTTACAAAAATAATTATTGCTTATAATTTATATTCTTAAAATACATAATGAGTCTATTTTCAAAAGAAACAAATAGGAACATCATCCAAATTCTGTACGAGGAGATAATAATTTTTTAGCGAAGAGGGGTCGAAACTATCAGACAGCGGAACAGGGGTGACTTTAATGAATAAACTGTACTTATTGGCTAAACCAAAAATTCTGAAAATTTTATGGTAAGAAGATATGTGAGTCTAGTTTTAGGTAAAACTTACGGATCTTAATTTGGTGTTTAGTAACTTAAGATATAAATAATTTAGTTACTATGACTCGAGTAGATAGCTAGATATGAACTTGTGTGAATAGTGGAACTATGTGCTACTATGATTGTATTATCTTGAGAACATATTATGAAGATTGTTAAAAGCATTTTAATAAATTGTTTATTATTTGCATACCTACTTACTAAGCTATATGCTTCCTCTCTTTTATTTCCCTTGTCTTATAGTGTCACCAAGCTAGCTCAGGGTTCGAAGATCGTTGGAGATCCATCCATACTATCAACATTCATTTTGGTATTTTGAAATCAATATTTTGAATTATGGAATGTATAGGGGACTTAGTCATTTGTATGCGTCATATTTCGTTTGGCCTAAAATCTTGGCCTATAATATTTGATAGTTCATTTTGTTTAAGGCCATTAAGGTCAGCCAATATTAGTTAAGTTATATGTTTATGATGTTGTATTTTATGGATGTGCAAGCTTGCATGAGTTGGTTGAATGAGTGTGTGATGAGTAATTATGGAAATTGAAGCATATGAATAGTTGTGTGAAGAACACGGCCTTGGACATGGGCGTATGCCCCTATTTTCAAGAAATTTTCTAATGTTTTTCCAAAGTTATTGGTTTAGTCCCAAATCGCTTACAAAGTATGTTTTGGGCCTCGTAGGCCCATATTAGGGACTTGATGATAAAATGGAAAGGTTTTAAGTTGGACGCTAATTTTATGAATCGACTTTGTATGTTTAAGTGTGTTTAAATTCAGTAATGCCTCGAACTGTGACAGTCTAATTTTTTTTACCCTATTCAAAATGGTGGTTTCAGGACCACGAATCTGAGTCAGAAAAATACTTTTGTAACACCCTGAATTTGGGCCTAGAAGAATTGGGTTTTGAAGTCTGGGTTTGAATAAATGGAAACCTGAATAATTGAGAAGTTTTAAATATTATCGTTTAAGAAAAATTTATTTTGAATTACTATTAGAAAATTCTTACTGAATTTATTATTGCCAATATTTTAATGTTTTTTTATAAATTATTATTATTATTATCAACATCATTATACTTGTTAGATACAAATATGTTTATAAAATTGTTTTTGTTAATTTAGTGTTTAAATTAAATTTTTTTATTCTTATTTTAATTATAAAAATATTTATGACATTATTACTAATTTCGTGTTTAAATTTGGTTTTTAAATAAATTTGGAAGTATTTATGTTATGGGAAAATTTTGGGTACAATCCAAAACTTTAGAAGAATAAGTAATTTTTGCATCATAGAAGGAATCAGGGAATAAGGCTTTTAAAAGAGATTGGGCAAATTCAGGCACAAAGTGAAGCTCGGCCCAGTGGCAGGAGGCGCTGGAAGCATGGTGGAGTGCCTAGGTTCAAGGCACAATGGGTGCAAGTTGTTTTTTATTTTAGAAGCTAGGTTGCGGCTAGAAAAGGGTTAAAATAAGATGCTGGTGGAATATGCCAAAAATGCTTGTGGCGCAGTGGCAGCAGGTGCTAGGGGTTCCACCCGAGTAAGGGTTCGAGTCCAGGTAGGCGCATGTTTTGTTTTATTTTTAATGGACCTAGGACGCCAGCAGGTA
Source organism: Gossypium stocksii (assembly GCA_020496765.1). Classification (NCBI taxonomy): domain Eukaryota; kingdom Viridiplantae; phylum Streptophyta; class Magnoliopsida; order Malvales; family Malvaceae; genus Gossypium; species Gossypium stocksii. The sequence continues at coordinate 44,159,128 of CM035623.1, forward strand.
AGGTTTAAAGGTTGATGCGATGCTATAATATCAAATAGGAAAGCATGTCCCAGTGGCCAGCAGCGTGCTGGGCAACCTGGAGGTCCCAGGTTCGAGCTTGGGCGCGCGCAAGAGGATACTCCTTTTTGCTGTGCGCGCGCGAGAGGAGACGTGCTGGGCTGGAGAACCGTAGCAGCGAGCCGTGCGGGAGTGAGCTTCTAAGCAGCAGATTCAAGCGGTGGGGCTGCTATCAAATGGTGGAAAAGTTTGAATCCCCTTCAAACTTTTGTTTTTGTTTTATTTAGCAAAAATTAAGGGATTGAAAGCAATTCAAATCTGTTTTGAATTTAAATTCAATAATGGCAAAATTCAAGGAGCAATTAAGGGAATTTAAATTGGATGGGAGGCTTTAATAAAGGAATTTGAATTAAGATGAGGGGGAGGTGTTAGCCGAATAGTTCTTTTAATTTTTGGCTTTCATGAGTTATTCCTTTGGTTCATCTTTTCTAACCAAACCTATCTTATTCTACTCTTCTTTTCTTCTTATTTTTTTTCATCTCTTTCTTCTTTAATTTCTTCCAAATCGAACCTATACCGTCATCTCCTCTTTTCTATTATTTCTAGTTGCTCTTTCTCTTTTCTTGATCAACCCTTCTCAAAAGTCCATAAACCAAATCTTCTAGAAGTCGAACCTCCCATATTTTCTTCTAGTCAAACCTTCATGACTAGTGGGGTTTCAAAAGTTAACTATAGGATGTAAGCGTGGCTATTCTTGTGTTCGTGATTGGAGCTATTGTGGATCGGGATTAGATCGTTATCAAGGAGCACTTCTTTGGTAGAATAACGTTGTGGTAGGTGTACAAACCTTGTTCACTCATTAATTTATAATTGAAGGAAAAGCCGAAACCTTTTGGGTAGTTAACGTTAGGGGCTTAAGGCTCCTAAAGTCTCATTCTTTGGTTCACATGTGTTTAGTGAGGCGTAAGGGCGATCAGTCAAGGAGTATTGCGGAGTGTCACTTGGGGAGCATCTGACTCTAGTGGTTGGCACTCGACAAAGGTAATACTAAGGATGGTTTTGGGCTATGGCCGAATATGGTAAAGCGTATAGAGAGTTGGTATAGTCAATTATTAGACTAATTTATTAATGATCGATTGTAGGCTTGGCGTGTGGGGATCTCGTCATCGTTCTTCGTAATCAGGTGTGTAACTTACCCCTTGTAGTAGCTTAGATTAATGTCGGCTGAAAAGCCGAAATGCCGAATCCCGGCATCGTTAAATTTCTGGTAACGAGATAAAGAGTGAATAGGTTAGAATACAATGGGCTCGGTTAACGAAATCGATGGAACAGGTAAGAATACGATTTTGAGTATGTTGGTAAGTTGGGCCTCAGTGGGCTGAATTAGGCCCAATGGGCTTACGGGCCCATTTGGAGTAAAAATTGCTAAAACGGAATTGTGATAAATGTATGATTAACCCAGATAGAACGATAGTAGTATTTAGGCTAAATGGACTTAGAAGGCTAAATCGGTACTCGTTAGGCCCATTAGGGGTTTTAGGCTCAATAACTCGATTTTGCTAAAATAGGCTAAAATTTTCTGTTTTAATACTCCGGAATGTTGAATAAGTATGAAAAATCCTAATAAGTGTTAAAATTACATAATTACCCTTATAGCTTAAAAATGACTATTTTACCCCTAGGTAGAAATGACCATTATACCCCTAGGGTTGTAAAATGATTATGTTGATTGTCATATTGATATTTTTCATGAAATGATATGATATGCACATGATATGCACATGATATGCTACGATATGTATACGATATGCCATGTTATAATCATTACATGCATGGGTTGGGTTTATATGATTGGAGGAAGTGTTAAAGGGCTTTGCCCTAGTATACCGAAAATGGCTTTTGCCCCAGTTTACCGAAAGGGCTTCTGCCCCAGTTATTAAAAGAGGCTAGGCCTCCAGTTATATGATAAAATAGCTATGCTGCCAGTAGAGAGTAGCGGCGGGGTGGGTTGAGTAACATCCCCACATGGTGTGTTGGTTGGTATGGGTGGAGAGTAGCGTGGGTTGAGTAGTCTCCCCAAATGGGCTTTGCATACATACATTGACATTACATGTGATATTGAAATGGGCTTGGCACACATACACTGATATTGTATGTGTTGTTAAAATGGGCCTTTGGGCCATACCGTTTACAGAAAAGGCTTCAGCTCAGTGAATTGATTTATGAAAAAGGGCTAAGGCCCAGCAACCGATATTTGAAAAGGGCTTCAGCCCAGTTATATGTTGAGACTGATTTGGGGGCTTAGGCCTAGTATGCTGATATTGATTTGGGCTCTGTAAGTGGCTTGTTGCACACTGAGTTTTCCAAACTCACCCTTATTCTTCCATCCTTGCAGGTGAGCCTTAGATTGGTAGACTTGGAGCTGGGAGGGATTCAGAGTGGCCACATGGACTGGACTGTTGGATTTCTAATTAAGTTACCTACTTGAATTTAGATTTAATTATTTATTTCTGGTTTTGGGTTGTAAAAAGGGCCTCTTTAATTATTTTTATTTTGGGTTTTTATTCTTTACTTATTTAAATTGGTTTTAGCTTACGTAGGATATTATTTAAATTGAGTTGAAAATAAGTGATTTTAAGACGTGATTTTTATAAAAGTTACTTGTTTTCAAAATAACACGATAACCAAGCAAAGCTTCCTCAATTTTTAAATGATCTTGTAGATAAATATTTCAAATAGTTAAAGTGTGGCAATGGTAGTGTGCATGTCTAGGAGTGGATCCAAGAAGAGCTTGGTACTTAAGCAGTCTATTCGACTCACCTCCTCTTTTCTGGAATCCTACCTGGTGCCCAGCTTCCATTCACTTTAAGTCTTAACAAAAAAGGTCAAATTTATTTGATATTTAAACTGTTTTCAAGATAACATGTTTTATAAAGGTTACAAATCTGATTTTTCGATATTTTATCTATTTTTAAAATAACATGTTTTTGCAAACTACAAGGGTTCATAAGCTTTCATAAAACTTTTACAAAGGTTTCAACGATGTTTGAAAAGGGATGATCATTTCAATAAATCCCGTTTTGGAAAAAAAATAAACACAAACTAAGGTTTTATACAAGTTTAACAGTAAGAGTTTTTAAACATTAAAGAAGGGTTTCCAATGAAAACATGGTTTTCAAAAAACACTTCAATGTGACACATCAGACTTGGCCGTAACGTCTAGGCTGGGTTTGGGGTGTTACAACTTTAATATTATTTTTGTTGTTTATAATGTGTGAATTTGTGTGTGCTAAAATTTTGTTTAAAAATTCTATCGTTTAAATGCTTGATTTAATAAGAAGGGCTTAATCACAAAAAATGAAAATTTGATAGTTTAAATGCAAAGGGCCGAATAGTGCATGTTTTCATTAAATGGAGTTTTTAAATTGTAAATTGACCATTAGATTAAATGATGGACAGCATTGACCTTAGTTTATAATGATGTTATATTAAATATTAAAGGTTAAATAAGTAAATTGTAAATACATTATGTTATAATAAAAATATCATGAAGTTAGTCACTCATTTTGTTCATAAAATAGTTGATTATAAGCAAGAAAGAAAAGAAAAAGTCTTTGGAGGTTTCGGCCATTGTTATCCTTAATCTAGGTATGTTTTTTATTTCAATTTTTGATAATTTTTATGTTTTTGAGATCGTTGCTTCGAATATTACTCGACCCATACTTGAATTTCTGATTTTGATGATGTATTCATGAGTTGCTGGTAAACAGTAAACTATATATATTTTTACCTCATGCTTAGCCTAAATTCTAGATGACTTATCATTGAATTTGTAGAAATTGGTGCTCCTAATCCTTTTATTTCATGTTTTATACTTAGATGAGCATATGAAATAGAAAAGAGCAAGGAACGGGCCAAAAAGGGGCAAATTAGGCCCAATTCAATAATCAACACGGCTTGGAGGTTCGTCAAACGGGCGTGTCAAACGGTCGTGCCACTTTAACAGGCTCGAGCACGGCCTCCACATCGATTCACACGGCGTGTCCCTGTCGTGAGGAAGTTCAATTTCACTCGAAAAAGGCTACTTAGGGGCTAAGAAAGACATTCTAAACTCTATATAAAGACCCTAGGAGGCAAATACAGAGAGACACATTATTCCCGCCAAGACGGAGAGTTAAAGGCAAGGAATTACTCAAAGGGAAGCTAATTGATCCATCTCAGAAGCCAGGATCTACATCAAGACAGAGGATCTCCTTTCAATCCTCTCAGGGTTTTTGGGTTTTTCTTCTGTTTTGTTTTTTTATTTCTTCTAAGATGTTTTCTTTCATAATTATGAACTAAAACCCCAAATATCTAAGGGGGATGAAACCTAAGACAGATCTTGTTTATTGTTATCTGAACTGTGTGATAAATTTTTGATTTGTTCTTAGTTGTGTTTTTAATTCTTAAATTGATATTTCTAAGATATTGATTTAAGTCGAATGTGCTTATGTAGAGGAGCAAAAGTCCCTGCATAGGAGTAGATCCAACACAATTAAGCGGAGTTTATCACAATCCTAGACATAGGACGACGAAAATCTACCAGATTAGAGTCAAATCTAATATGGGGAGCCATAGATCGAGTTAATGCAAGACTAGGGTTTTAACTAGAAAGAGATTTCGGTTAATCAACCTAAGATTAGTTGTTCTTATCCTTGACGAAGGTATTAACATAATTTAGGGATCTCTACAGATCAAATCAAATGAAGAAATCATCTGGTTCAGAGTTAGATAACAAGTGAAGTCTAGGTGGATTCTTCCTTAGGTATTGCCTTATTCATCCAGTTTTCCCTAAAGTAATTTCCCAAATTTACTCTTTGTCACATTTTCAGTTTAGTTTAGATTAGTTAATTTAGAAACAAAACCTCCCTTTATTTTTAGGCTAGATAATAGGAAGAAAGTCATTACTAGTACTCATAGTTCATTGGATTCGATATTCTGGTCTTGCCACTGACTATACTACTATTCGATGGTGCACTTGCCTTTTTATCGTGATTTTAGTTAGTTTCCAAGTACGATCGATTTTATTACTTCATCACAATCACGAGATCAAGTTTTTGGCACCGTTGCCGGGGAGCTAAGATATTAGGAACGCTCGATTTCTATTACTTGAGCCATTACTATTTTTATTTTTTGTTTTTATATTTAGTTTTTATTTACTTAAATTTTCTTTTTCCTTCCAGGTATCTCTAGTTTATGGCTAGAAGAAACCCAAGGGGACCTTGACTATTTGATAACGATTTAGAAGCTACAGTTCGTAGAACTCACAGAGAGATAAGAAGAAGTTTACAGTTCCTAGAATAAGGACAAGAAGAACAGCCAGAACCTATTGAAGAGATGGAAGACAATCAGGATAATCAGCTACCTCCTATAGTAGCCATAAATCCTATTGAGCAAAATCTTGCTCCACGTACTATGTATGATTATGCTAAACGTAATTTAGCTGGTACTAAATCTAGTATTGTTAGGCCTACTATTGCTGCAAACAATTTTGAACTAAAACCTAACACTATTTAGATGATACAGTAGTTTGTTCAGGATGAAGATCCTAACTCGCATCTAGCCAACTTTTTGGAATTATGCGATACATTCAAAATAAATGGTGTTTCTGATGATGCCATTCGTCTTCGGCTATTCCCATTCTCCTTGAGAAACAAAGCCAAACAATGGTTGAACTCTCTACCACGAGGGTCTATCACTACATGGGAAAAAATGACTGAGAAGTTTTTACTTAAGTATTTTCCGCCTGCTCAAACAGCTAAGTTAAGGAATGACATTTCTTCTTTTGTGCAGATGGATTTAGAAACACTCTACGACGCATGGGAGAGATACAAAGATCTCTTGAGAAGGTGCCCTCACCATGGATTACCTCTGTGGCTACAAGTTTAAACCTTCTACAACTGTTTGAATCCCTCAACAAGGCAAATGATCGATGCAGCCGTCGGTGGAACAATCAACAACAAAACACCAAAAGCAGCTTACGAGTTTATAGAAGAGATGTCACTGAATAACTATCAGTGGCAAGTCATGAGAACAAAGCCACAAAAAGCTACTGGAGTTTTTAATATTGATGCAGTCACTATGCTTTCTAATCAAGTAGAACTTCTTAATAAAAAGATTGATAACTTTGTTGGTTCTACGTAGGTACACCCAGTGATGCAATGCGACTCAAACCAAGGAAACATGTACAATCCTGACTACTCCTCCTATGGACATGGCATGGAAGCCGAGCAAGCCAACTATATGGGTAATAATTCTAGATATCAAAATAACCTTATAGTAATACTTACAATGCAGGTTGGAGGAACCACCACAATTTTTCATGGGGAGGACAAGGAAATTAAAGACAAACACCTCCTTCGAGATTTCAACAACCACCGTTCCAACAAGAGAAAAAGATGAACCTTGAAGAGATGCTCACAAAATTTATCACCATGTCAGAAACCCATTTCTAGAACATTGAAACAGCATTGAAGAACTAGCAAGCATCCATTCAAGGACTTGAAACTCAAATAGGCCAGCTCGCTAAGCTAATTTCTGAAAGACCATAAGGTGGGCTACCAAGCAACACAGAGCTAATCCTAATGAGCAACTTAATGCCGTGGATACAATAGATGAGGAAGGGTTAACAAAAACCAACCCAGAGCCATGTAAGGAGACTATGGTAAGTAAAGGTAAGGACAAGGTAAGTTCCAAAGAAGCAATTGTCAAAGAGTATAAGCCTCGTATCCCATACCCAAATGCGCTAAGGAAAGACCGTACAGATGAACAATTTGGTAAATTTCTTAAACTTTGAAAGAAATTACACATTAACTTATCATTTATTGAAGCTCTGTCGTAGATGCCAAACGCCGTTAAATTCTTAAAAGAGCTAGTGATGAATAAATGGAAGCTAAATGAGACATCTCATATGGAATTGAATGCAGTGTGCTCAGCTATTTGACGAAATAAGCTACCCAACAAACTGAAAGATCCAGGGAGTTTTACAATTCCTTGTTTACTTGGTAGTTTAGACGTCAAAAATGATTTAGCTGATTTAGGGGCTAGTATTAATGTAATGCCTTATAAATTGTTTAAACAACTAGGTCTTGGGAAACCTAAACAAACTAAGATGAGCATTCAATTGGGTGATAAAACTATTAGATTTCCTAAGGGCATAATTGAAGATGTGCTTGTCAAAATTGATAAATTCATATTCCCAGTCGACTTTGTTGTTCTAGACATTGATGAGGATAGCAATGTACCCTTAATTCTAGGGCGTCCCTTTTTAGCAACTGCTAGAACAATAATTGATGTAGGAACAGGCGAGCTTACACTACGTGTAGGTGATGACAAAGTTACTTTACAATCCCAAAACTCAATTAAGATTGTTGATGATAAAAATACTATTTTGAATCCTTGTAAAAAGAATGATCTCACCATCCAACCGACTTTGCAGGATACACTTCAAATAAGGGTGACCCAACCACAAACAAGTCCATCCAAGGGAAACATACATGAAAAATAAATGTTTCAGATTGAGGAACTAGATGAGTGGCTGAACTATCAACAAGAAAAGCCCAAAATATGCCACACCAACCCAAAGCATCACCAAGACGACCCTAAGGCAAAAACAAATCAATTTAAGGTAGGGATAAGGTACTCTTAGGGGAGAACGATCCTCGAATCTTAAATTCAAATGAACATACAAGTGACACACCTTACTTCAGGGTAATAAAATCTTTCCCTGTAGTACAGTCAAGATGAAACATATTCGACTCAAACCTTATGTTGACAATGAATTTGAAAGCAGGATAGAAGAGTTTCAACTCTTCAAACCACCATAACTGAACAAGCTTGAGAAAAGTCGAGCTTAGACTATAAGCAAGCGCTTCTCGGGAGGCAACCCGAGCACTGACGTATTAAAATTCTTTTAATTAGGCTCTCTAATACATCAACTAACCCTTTGAATGCAGGTTTTTCAACCCACACGGCCATGCCCACGGGCGTGCCTAAGGCCGTGTGGATACTATGAGTAAAGACATGGTAGTGCGATATGGTCGTGTATGAGCAGGGTAAGATTTCCCTAACACACAGGCTACGAAAACTAGACACGGTCGTGCGAGGTGGCCATGGCCAATCCTGTTAATTCAACACGGGCGTGTGACACACCCGTGCCTCTAAGATCGTGGTCGAACATGCCATTTCATACACCGGCGTGTGACCCTCTACACGGCCGTAGGGCCAAATCACTAGTACTTAATTTTTATTTTTAATTTTTATTTTCTTTACTTTTTATTTCTCTTTTTCCTTTTATTTTGCACTTAAACTCCTATAGAGTAATACTTGAAGTTTACACAGTTATGCTTAATTTCTCCAGTCACCCAAAATCATGAACCTCAAGTATTCCTTCCTCCAAGTCAGCTTTCACAATTCAAGGGTTCCATCTAATATTCAGGGAGTTTTACTTCTCTCCCTATCTTATGATCTTGTGCTTCTATTGCTATTAATGTTATCTTTGTACATTGAGGGCAATGTACATCTTAAGTGTGGGGGAAACTCACTTTCATTCTTTGTATTATCTTTGAAACCCCTGAAAAATTTTACCTCTCTAAATTATTCTCAATCTCCTATTAAGAGGAATTCTGATTAATTTATGATTTTTATTGATATGTTGATAATTAAGACATAGGTACTTATGCTTTGATTATCTAAACCTTAAGACATTAGGGAATCAAGCATGATAAGTTGAAATTTTTGAGAATTTAAATTTTTCTAGGTTATGTTCCCTAATTTTAAGTATTATCTTGAGATTTGAAATTCGAAGGATTGACATCAAAAGCTATAATTCTGGTGAGACTTTTGAGCCTTTTGAGCATACATCCTTTCGTGCTCACTTTTATTGTTGCTTTGAGTGAGTCAATATTGATTTGTTATTCTAGAACTTGCTTCGATTATACATGTCGAGACCACATCATTGATTTGATATACCGAAATCGATAAAGGCACCTAGGTTTACTCCATAAAAGCCTACTTCCATAAATTAACCCCTAATGAACCCCATTGAGCCTAACAACCCATCCTTTAACTTACTTTTAATTTTAACCTATAACCCATTTTTTGTTGAATTACCTTCAGTTATTTTGATCCCTATTTTTGTCGAGATTTGAGTTGAATTACTATCTAGCTTTGTTATCTTTTTTGGTTTGTAAAGTTCATAAATATTCAATTTGTTGTTATTTGATTAATTCCTAAAAAAAGTATATACAGTAACTCAGTTGTAATTCATATTTCAGTTGTAATTCAATATTTTTTGCATATTTCTATTATAAGCTTTCGAATTCAAAACAATGTTATCTGAAAGAAGAGCTTAGCTTTAAGAATATGTTTCAGTGATAGAGATTTTTCTAGCTAGATCATATTCAATTAAATCTCGATTCTAACCCTCTTTTTTAGCTTGTGACAACACCCCTAACTAAAGCCCCATTACAACCATTGAAAGACCTTTTGATCGATGTGTCATATCAATCTCTAGTGGTGGAGATTTGATTTTCCTGCAAGCTTATGGTAATAACTTTTCAGGTTGACTAAAGTGTGCTTAATTTTTGAACCCTAAACACTTTGAGTGGATAGAGTGAATCTTTAGTGAGGATGTCAACTCTTGTTGATTTTGATTGAAAAATAATTACTTAAGAGAAGGGAGAAAACCTATGTTTTTGTGATAAAATTCTCAACTTAGAGTGTTTGAGACTTTAATGTTCTTCTGGTTAAATTTTCATTGTATGATTACTTGTAGAATAGTTTGAAACATTATTGATAAGGATTATAAGGTGAGAAGAATGATTTTTAATTGGAAGTTGAGATTTTTCTTGAGGACAAGCAACGGCTTAAGTGTGGGTGTATTTGATAAATCGAAAATTATAAATATTTTTACCTCATGCTTAGCCTAAATTCTGGATGAATTAGAATTGAATTTGTGGAAATTGGTGCTCCTAATCCTTTTATTTCATGTTTTATACTTAGGTGAGCATAGGGAAGAGAAAAGAGCAAGGAACGGGCTAAAATGGGCAAATTAGGCCCAATTCAATAGTCAACACGGCTTGGAGGTTTGTCACACAGGCGTGTCGCATGGCCGTGCCACTTTAACAAGCTCAAGCACGGCCTCCACATCGATTCACACGGGCATGGCACACGGGCGTGTCCCTATCATGACAAAGTTCAATTTCACTCGAAAAATGTAACACCCCAAACCCGGTCTAGACGTTATGACCAGATCTGGTGTGTCACATGATCCTACAACTAAACTTATGATCTTTTTGCTTGTTGTGACTTAGAGGATATTTTACTAAAACAGCAAGATTATGAAAAATCATTTATATAAGCCCTTAGGTTATCATATTCGAATTTGTTGAATTTTGAAAACCTTTTTAGTAGTTTGCAAAAACCCGCACAGCCTATAACTAGCAGTCTCGATAAAATATGATTTAAACCATAAAAGAATATAAAACCAATAAAGAAATTTAAATAGCGGCCTTATTACAAATTAAACCCAAAATAGCTTAATGAAAATACTTAAAGTGAAACAAAAACCGAATTTGCAAATGTTGTGGCCACTCCGAATCTCTTGCAGCTCCAAGCCTACTATGGTTGAGGGTTACCTGCAGAGATGAAATAAAAGGGGGTGAGTTTGACAACTCAGTGTGCAACGTTATCTCAACCATAGGCCAAAACAGATCAAGCCTCAGAATCAGATTAATTGGGTCTTGGCCCATTACAGAAATCAGGTTAAGCCCATAGGCCCATAACAGATACAGATCAGATATAATATGCAAACAGAAACCCAACCCAAATCCATCCATAACACCCCCGTACCAGCCTTACACCATGTGGGGAGACTACTCGACCTACCCAACCGCTACACACCACAGATATTTACAGCGAGGCTGCCAGATATAATTTGCAGCGAGGCTGCCAAATATTGTGACGAGGTCACCAGATACAGATATTGTGGCGAGGCCACCAGAACAGATATATATACGTGGCGAGGCCACCAGATTGCAGCGAGGCTGCCAGATAATAATGTGACAAAGTCACCAGATTGCAGCGAGGCTGCCAGAACGCTTCCTCAATCATAAACCCATACCCCATGCAACAGATATATACATACTAGCATGCAACATATAGCATCTCATGCATCAGATATGCTCACATTAAATGGTAACTCATGCAGATACATGAAATCATACATTTCATACAGAATTGACCCTAGGGGTATAATAGTCTTTTTACACCTAGGGGTATTTTGGTAATTTTTCCTACCTAAGGGTATTATAGTCCTTTTTCATATTTTCAGAGATTTTATGCATGTTCAATTGGTTATCAGTCCATAGATATCCACAGAAGTCCATTTTAAGCTTAATTTCCACTTTTGCCCTTTTTAGCCTAAAACCCTTAATGGGCCTTACTAAGTCCATTATCATCTCAAGCCCGTTAAGTCTAGTTTTTAGGTCTAGCTTACCAACTTAAGCATGTTATCATTAACCACATCGCCAGAAAGCCTATAATAGTCACTTTATCGATTTGGGCTCGGAAGCCCATTGGGCCCATCTTGGCCCATTGTAGCCTAACTTACCGAAACGTTCAGAATTGCACCTTCTACAATTCCTCCAGCACCGAACTCATAGTTAAGCCCAATGGAGTAAATGGTTACTCTCGACTATCAAACGAATGCGTTTTCGGTCATTTACACCAGATGTCGGTTACGTTACGCCCTTTTCAGCTTTTACCACTTTAGTCTAACAGTTGGGATTAGTTACACACCTGTTACTTGTTGAAACAATTGGCGAAACCCACGTATGAAACCTATCATTAATCACCTTAGTGTTAGTTTAATGACCAACGACCATTAAGCAAAAATCCCTTACCCATAATCGACTATCATGACCCAAAACATTGAAATCTTACCCCTCTTTGCCGATTACAGACTAAATCCCGATGTCCAATTGCTCAGTCTCCGAAGTCCTTTGAAGCACGTCCCTTTTTCCTTCTCTAGCGCATATAAATAGAAGAAAAGGTCATAAGACCTCTTAGTCCAAACGATAGCCTCCCCCCTAGAGGGTTTTCAGCTTTTACTTCAAAACAAAATCTACTAGCAAGGGAGGTTCCCGAATACTTACCACTGAATTAATCGGTTCAAGAAGTGCCTCTAGATGCCCCCCTTAGTCACGATCTAAGTAAAAGAAAGGAAGAGTTAAGAGTACAGAGGATTCGGCTAAGCACAATAAGGGTTTCGGCTTATGGAAAGGTTTAGAAGAAAGGAAAGAATGGGAGTGGTCGACTTGGCAAAGAACAATCGGCTGCAAAGGGTTCGGCTTCTTTTTGCAATTGTCGACAGGGGTTTAGAGAAGAGACAAGGGAGAATGATTTAGCTAAAGAAGGAGATAACGGTGGAGGTTCGTTTTATGGTATGAGGGGAGAAGAAGAAGAATGAAGAAAAGAGGTGAAAAGGGAGTGTTTCGGTCAAAATAAGTGTGCGGCACAGGAGGTTTTAGGGGTGATGGAATTCGGCTCCTAAAGCAGTAAATGAAAAACAGAGTGACAAAAAACCTATTGCTAATTGACAAAAGAAAAGGAGTTTTACTAACCTAAAGAAATCAGCTAAAAACACCTAAAGAGAACCTTTAGGAAATCGGCATACTAAGCCCCTAATTGCCGAAATCACCAACACCAAACTCCCTAGCCGAATGGCACTTGCAGAGTCCCTAAACTGGCCACCTCTTTTGAAATTCAAAAGCTCCTTAAATCCCTCCTTGATTTGCTCATTGACCGATTCAAATTCCTTCCATGCAGAGTTTAACTTTGCTTCGAATTCTTACTGTTCAAGCTCAAAAATAAAACACCACCTTTGCAACCTCTGGAGCTTGAACCCTTGACCTCTAAGCTCACTTAGGCGCCACTTTTTAAGAAGCTTAGTGGCGCCTCCCTTGCCACTTTACCAGGACTTGTTTTGTGTCTTATTTCACAATTATTTTCTTATAACACCTATCTTCAAGAGTCCCCCATCTCCTAAGTCAAAAATACAAAATTTTACCAAGCTTCCAACCAACACATGGGCCTTCCTTAGGCCCATTACCACGCTCCAAACTTGTATTACACAACCAAATACTAGAATTTAAACATTTTATCAGATAAAGAGCAATCTAAGAAAAACCCGAAAATTAGGGCGTTACAGAAAAGGCTACCTAAGGGCTAAGAAAGACATTCTAAACTCTATATAAAGACCCTAGGAAGTAACTACAAAGAGACACATTATTCCCGCCAAGACGGGGAGTTAAAGGCAAGGAATTACTCGAAGGGAAGCCGGTTAATCCATCTCAGAAGCCAGGATCTACATGAAGACAGAGGATCTCCCTTCAATCCTTTAAGGGGTTTTTGGGTTTTTCTTATGTTTCATTTTTTTTTTTATTTCTTCTGAGATGTTTTCTTTCATAATTATGAACTAAAACCCCAAATATCTAAGGAGGATGAAACCTAAGACATATTTATTGTTATCTGAATTATGTGATAAATATTTGAATTGTTCTTAGTTGTGTTTTTAATTCTTAAATTGATATTTTTAGGATATTGATTTAAGTCGAATGTGCTTATGTAGAGGAGCAAAAGTCCCTGCATAGGAGTAGATCCAACACAATTAAGCGGAGTTGATCACAATCCTAGACATAGGATGACGAAAATCTGTCGGATTAGAGTCAAATCTAATATGGGGAGCCATAGATCAAGTTAATACAAGACTAGGGGTTTTAACTAGAAAGAGATTTCGGTTATTCAACCTAGGATTAGTTGTTCTTATCCTCGACGAAGGTATTAACATCATTTAGGGATCTCTACGGATCAAATCAAATGAAGAAATCATCTGGTTCAGAGTTAGATAACACGTGAAGTCTAGGTGGATTCTTCCTTAGGTATTACCTTAATCATCTAGTTTTCCCTAAAGCAATTTCCCAAATTTACTCTTTGTCACCCTTTCAGTTTAGTTTAGATTAGTTAATTTAGAAACAAAACCTCCCTTTATTTTTAGGCTAGATAATAGGAAGAAATTCATTACTAGTACTCATAGTTCCTTGGATTCGATATTCTGATCTTGCCACTGACTATACTATTATTCGATAGGTGCACATGCCATTTATCATGATATTAGTTAGTTTTCAGGTACGATCGATTTTATTACTTCATCACAATCGCGAGATCAGTTGCCATTATTGATATCTTGGTGAATTTTGTGTATGATGCTGTTAAATAAAAGATATGTGTTAGATTATTAAGTTTATATTGGAAATTTTCATGAAAATTAAGTAAACAGGGCTTAATTGCAAAAATGGTAAATAGAGGGACTAGATTGTGAAGTAAATTAAATGTGAGGACTTCTATGGGCATAGGGAGTATTTGACCTTAGTTTAGTACAAGCAAATTATGCTTAATTTGTGTTTTGTGAATTTTGGACTAAATTGCTAAAAGTTTAAAATGTATGGGGCAAAAGTGCAATTTACCCATTTACGTGTTTTTGAGTGAATTGGATTGAATATTTGATTAAATAAGTTTAATTTATATCAATTTAGATCAAGAAAAGAGAAAATAAAATTTGGACCAGGGAAAAACAAAAATAGACGAATAGTCGGTTTATGTCGTTCGTTAGTATCCGAGGTAAGTCTATAAGCAATTTAAACATTTTTATTTTGAATGAAAGTTTTCTTAAAGTGCAAATTGGAAAAAACATAGATAAATGTGGTGGTTGGACAAATATAGTGAGGTATAGTTAGTATATTCAATTGATTTGAACTATGGTATGATATTGAAATATTGAATGAAGAATGTGTTACAATTGAAGTTATTAAAAAATGAGTTATGAATGGAATTACTGTGTAAGATAAATTTTCGGGCTTCAAGCCTAGCAAGCATTATGCTGGTGGAATTAAATCGGGCTTATTGCCGGTGAATATAATTCTGGCTATATGCCTAATAGGCTTTATGCCGGTGTGAATTCAGGTTTATACCTAGTAGGCTTAATGCTAGTGAGATACTAAAAGATTAAGCTTATGATACCATGTGCGAATATGGCAATCGAATTCAGTAAACGAATTAAGATGTTCAGGTATGTGATAGTTAGTCATCTATTTGGTAACAAGGTGAATTGATTTATTATTTGATGATAAAAAGGAATTTATGTGAAGTTAATGTAGTTTATGTGCTATAATGAGATATGTATTCGGTCCTATTGATAAATATGATAGAAATGTAAAAATTTGGGTGATGATTATAAGTTTGCATATGTATATGAGAATTCTGAAATATGAATTAATTTAGTCATGGAATGAAAAATGTGATGATGATTAAACATGTATATTTGATTAAGATGAAATCATTTTATTAAAGTATATGTTATATACGTATAAGGTTGATAGTTAAAATTATAAGTGATTAAAGATACCTTAGAAAATTTAGTTAATTGTTTAACTTGCTTAAGGCTTACTAAGCTATATTAGCTTATCGTGTGTATATGTTTGCCTTGGTTTTATAGATTTTGGAGGTTGTTACGTGCTCGGGGATCGTCGGTGAAGTTATCCATACTATCGTTTTATTTTCAGTACTTTTAGAAGATAAACTCAAAACTTATGGTATGCATAGTCTAACCAATCTTGTGAAAAGTCTGATTTTGGTATGTATATATAAGCTATGCGAAAATGGCTTTGTCATTTTGCTATGTATAGTTTCATGTTTAAATTAAATAATATGGTTGATATATGTGATTATGGAGTGTTTATTTAGCTTTGGTTTATAATTAAATGTTAAGTATGCTTATGTGGAAGGTTGAAAGTGAATGAATTATTGAATTTGGTTATGAGACATAAGTTAGGTGTTCTTATGTTTGGATGATCTTTGAGATTTAGTAATTTAGACATGATATGTTTTGATGTGTAGTTGGTATAATTTGGTAAACTTTAGGTTTAATTAATCTTGGTTAGTATGATATAATATATGTGATATATATATTGGATGTGAAGTGAAATTGTGGTTGGTATATTGATTGAGTAGGTAAATTATTAAGCATATTTAGTGAATAAATTTTGGTTATATGTTTAATTATGTATTTAGTCGATTATGAAATCATTGAATTAGCCTTGTATATGACCTTTGTTATATATTTCATGATAGATAATATTAGCATTTATGGATTCAGTTTTGGCTAGTTAAAGTGTTAGTCAAAATGGTTGCTATGTATTATGCATATATGTATATTTGTGATATATTAATGAGAAAAGCATATTATGTTTGATATATGGGTTTGGTTCTTTGAAATGTCTTGACATGTTTAATGATTGAGTAAGTTGAAAGTAGACATTTGTTTAAACATAAATATTAATAACAATTGCATTTGGCTCAAGCATTGGAAAAAGACCAAATGAATAGTAACTTATGTTAAGTAGTGATAATGAGGAGTTTAAGTGTATACTTATATTTGGACAAATAGTATGATATTATGGTGATGTGTTTGTTTAAATATTTAGTGACTTGTAATATTTTAATTTGGTATTAATGTTTGCTCAAACAAGTTAAGGAATTGGTAAATATGCTATGAGGTATTAATACATACAGTGAGTGATGCAAATTAATAAACCACGCTTTATGAATCTTTGCCTCATATAATATTAATCAATGTGTTTTGATACATGTTGTATTAGATGGTAATAAATGCATGATTATAATGTCATATTTAAATTTATAATGTGATTAGTTAAATGTTTAAAATTTGTGCATTGTCCGGTAATGCCTCATAACCCCATTCTGACGATGGATTCGGGTTAGGAGTGTTACACGAACCCTATTCCAGTATTAGATACAGGTAAGGGGTGTTATAGTATGACTCGGTCATGTGCCCTTAAATTGTTGATGATGTCATAAATAGAGAGTTACACAAGTTGAGGACACGGGCGTTATGACAGCCCTATTTTGACCCTAGTCTGGAAGTGGTTTTGGAACCGCTAAATCGAGTCATAGTAATAATTGAATAAAATAATTTGTGTCAAAAATATGTGCTCATGCATGTGTGAATTTTTTTTATGCTTTGATTTTTGCAAATTGAATGTGTCTTGAAATAAAAAGGACTTGTGTGAGAAGATTTAATTATATGTGTGGCTAATTTCAAGAGATTAAGTATAGAGAGATGTAAAATGAATGGATTTGCATGTCAAATATCCATTTTTCATGTTAGTGGCCGGCCATGCTATTACTTTAATAATTATTTTAGTATTTTATAATGTTAAATAATGTTTAATGGGTTGTTAACATATTAGATAATTAAATAATAAAAGAAATGGGTGAAAAGAACAAAGTTGTTCTTGGTTGTTCTTCATTGCCGATTCTAAAGTGAAAAGAGGGGAGAAATAGGCTTCTAGCATTCGGCACTTCTTAAGGCTAGATTAAGGTATGTTTAGTTATTTTCTTTGAAATTTTTGGTGCATTTTTAGTTGATAGCTAGTATTCTATCTAGCCCATGGTAAATTTAGTTAAATTTGGAGGAATTTTATTCGGTCATGGGTGTTTTTGTATGAAATATTGATGGGTGATGATGTTAAGTGCAAATGGAGTTATTAGATGGTAAAAAGAATAGCTTTGAGGACTTTGTGACAAGTTGGTAATCGGTTGTGAGATGTATAGGCAATTATGCATTTGCCGAATGTGAATGTAGCTAATAGTTGAGGAAATTGTTGGATTAAGTTTAATTTGACAAAATGCTTGAATTGATAGTAAATTATGTGATAATCAAATGAATTGAGTTATATGCTTGTAAATTAAATTGTGAAAGACTTTGTTAATTAAGTTAGAAGATTCGGCTTTGAGTATTTTATAATTGAAATTGAAATGTTTTTGAGAACAGTAGTGAAGCATTCAGCCATGATGCATATTCTAAGGAAAAGGTTGCTAAATGCTTTAAAGGTGGGACGTGAATTAGATTTATGATGGTTGTGTGACTTTGAATCGAAATTGAAAGGATGGTGTTTTTATGATAGTTATATATATGCCATATGTATGTGCCTTGTAATTATATAGACATTCGGCTGAATTTATACAAGACTTTATGCTTAAATGCTAGCTCTTGTGGATGAATATATGGGTGCTAATGTGTTAGAAATTCATGATAATTTTAATTGAGCACATGAAGATGCCGTATATGTGTTTTACTAAGGAAACTATATTTGGTTTAAGGCTTATCATCTATGTTAATTTCATTGCTTAATATGCCGAAAGTAATGATTGAGAGAAATAACTCTTACTTATATGTATGTGAGTGCCGAATGGTTTAAATTGAGACTATGCATGTTTGGTTAATCAATGATTTAGTCGTGATTAGTGATGAGTATACATTTAGCCGAATGTGTGTGTGGTAAAGAGAATGTAATCCTTGTTTTGAATGAAAATGTAATGAGCAAGTGAAGGGTATGGAGTTTTGATATAATTGAATTGTTTAACTTAGCTCAAGAGCATAAAGGGGCAACATCGGATAAGGGAAAAGCTAAGGTGATGGAGTAGCCAACCCATAGTTACTCAGAAAAGTTCAAGGTAAGTTTTAAGTAATTTAGTTAGCATAAAAAGTTAGAATGGCATGTTATAAGTGTATGATACATGAATCACGGCTCATTGACCTTACTTTACCTAAATTTGTTTATGAGATAGTTGTGTATAAGGCATGTAGCCGAATGATCACTAGAAAATAAGCTATGATAATTAGATGGATATGTAATCCTTGTGTACATATAGATCAAATGTTAAATGAAAGTTATACATTATGTGCTTGTATGCGAATGAAGCAAATGAAATTCCAATGTGATAGACTTTGTGAAACGTATACCTGATGGATAAATATGCACAAAGGTTCAGTGATCTATATCCGGGCTAAGTCCCAAAGGCATTCGTGCTGGTGTTATATCCAGGCTAAGTCCCGAAGGCATTCGTGCTGATGTTATATCTGGGCTAAGTCCCGAAGGCATTCGTGCTGGTGTTATATCCGGGCTAAGTCCTGATGACATTCGTGCTGGAAATATGTGATTTTGACGTAATAATCCCAACTAATGTGCTCACTACCCTAAGATAGTCAGGTATGTACTATATATATATTGTAAGTTAGATTCGGTTTAAATTGTGGTTATTCATTTGGATTGTGCTGCTCCGGCCATTGCTAAGATTGTATGAAAATCTGTGACTTATTCATGATACATAAATTTTCGATTCAAGTGGAAATATGTTAAAATTGGCTCTGAGTATTGAGTATATTCGGTTGAGGTGTGAAGTAACATGAATATGTGATTATGTGTATATGTATTAATTTAGCTTTGTAATTGTTTTGGATGCATTCGGCTAAAGGATGAAATTTGTTGGATAAAACGAAATTATCTATGTGATATGAACTTACGTTTAAAGAAAATTGAATTGCCATGCATGAACAATGGTGGTATGTTTAGTCATGCTTATATTCGGTCAAAAAGTAAATGTTAAGTTTTAAGATTACTATGCTTTAATTATAAAAGATTGTCTTGCTTGAAACTTACTAAGCATATAAATGCTTACTCTATTGCTCCTGATTCTTTGTTTTATAGATCTCGTTTGTTAGCTACGATCTCGGGAATCTCAAAGTCGAAGCCGTCCATACTATCTAAGCCCATTCGGTACTTATAGTATCTAAACTTGATAATGGCATGTATAGGATTGACTTTTGTTGATAAATAAGTGTCATTTTGATGATGTATATATGTGTATAGCCATGCGAAAATGGCTTATTGAGTTACCTTTTATTCAAATATGGTTTTAAGCTTAATAATGCTAGTTGTGAATGAATGTGAAAGCTGTGTGTACTCGGTTACTAATGCTTGTTATATAATGCATTATGAAATTTATGCTCAAAGATTATGTATGGTTGAATGAGAACAAGATGATTAATTGTGGAAATTTTGAGAATGAGGGTGTGTGTATTCGGTAAGTGCTTTTGGATTGAAAGGTGCATATTAGAATTCATAAATTTTGTATTTGATAAGTTGGAAACGGAAACATGAGTAGAAACGAATGAGCTGTAGGTTGCATAGATGAGTTTATTCAATTTTCGTGCTTGTATGGTAATGCCTCCTAACCCTCCGGCGACGGATACAGGTTAGGAGTGTTACAGGCGTGTCCTGAAGCACACGGGCGTGTGTGATCACATGGCCTGCTGACACGGGCATGTGACTCTCCATAACATGAATTTTTTTCTAAGTGTTGTAAAAGTTTCAAAAGTTCTCAGTTTAGTCCCTAACCACCTCCAATGTATGTTTAGGGCCTCGTAGGCCGTAACAGGGACGTTATGAATATGTTTGAAAAGTTCTAAATTGGACACAAATTTTATGACTCGACTTTATATGTTTAAGTGTGTGTAAGTCCGGTAATGCCTCGAACCCTGTCCCGGCATCTAATACGGGTAAAAGGTGTTACACGATTAGAACTAGATGGAGCTGTAGGAAGAGCCTTGATGAACAGGACATATGAGGATGCTTATGATCTTATTAAAAACATGGTGATTGAATTTTATTGGGAATAGCGGTGGAAATCCCTATTCAAACACTTATGATCCTAGCTGGAAGGATCATTTGTATCTGAGATAAGGCAAAAATTAAGGAGTAGGTAATAGTTCTAACCCTGTTAAACAAAATGCTACTTACCAAATTCTTTATCTCGAATTGAGTGAAATAGGTACAGTGTGAGTGCACCTAAATGACAAAAACATTGACAAAACTTTAAGATCAAATGAGCCAATTGATGAACATGATTGGACATATCAAAAGGCAAATTGGCACCAGAATCCCAACTAATATGGAGAATAATCCTTAGAGAGAAGGGAAAGGGCATGTTAAAGCAATTGCGTTTCGTTTGGGTAATGTACTGAATAGCCCAGAGAACCCAAATCAAGAGGAGGCCGTGGAGGATGCCGATGATCTTCAAGAAGAAGCTCCTCAAAACGACAATCTTGAACTAGAACTAGAAAAGTAGCAAAGCTGGTAGCTGAGTAGGTAGCTGAGCCAAACAGAGAACCTGCACTAACAAAGGTGCCATTCCCCTAACGGTTAGAGGATAAACGAAAAAGGGGATGATGTTGAATTTGTAATTTTTCTAAACTTATTGAAGTCACTAAATACACTAATAGAATGAGAATTAATTGAAAAAGTTACTAAATACGCTAAGTACTTAAAATAAATTAGGGTTAGGCGTATGAAAATTTAAACTGGAGAGCAAGTTAATATAGATGCAGTGTGATAATTTCTAAACAGATACCCCCAAAAATTGACAGTCCTTGGGAGTTCTACAATTCCTATAGAGATAGAGGATATTCACTTAAATAAGGCTCTGTGTGATTTAGGAGCCAATATAAATTTGATGCCCTTATCGATATACAAGAAACTCAAGTTAGGGGAACTTAAAAACACACATATCACACTACAATTAGCTAACAGGTCTTTGATCACCTCTGGATGTACCAACATCAAAAGTGCGAATACTACAACTAAAATAAATGGAATTAAGATGGTGTTCGCAATTATATAAGTCAGGTTGTAATATAGTTACAATGAAGTAAGTAAATACTTCGAGGATTGTACCTAAAAGAGGCAAATACTAAATTAACTTTAAACTAAACACAAATAAATCTAATTAGTACTTTAAATAAATTATATTACAAATAAACATAAATAAGTAATTTTTTTATAAAGAAATAAATAAAATAGAAAAAATAAAGGGAACTTCAGATAAATGAATTCTAACTTAATCAAATCTAAGCACGGGTGGTTAGCTTGCTTCGATGTTCATAACTAATTCCAATTTTGGGTTTCTACTTAATCAACTAGTCGTTACCCTAGTAGGATATCTTGATCTTCCATTAAACTAACGAGTTGGAAAGAACTACTTATCTCTAGACCTCGTAGTCCAAACCAATTTGGGGCTAAGGTGTTCATGGATAGCCCATACCAATTTTGGGTTAATTCCCACCTAAATGACTTTCTAGGGTCATCAAGCTTAAGGCTTATATTCTTCCTCTCCCAAGTCATTGATCAGCTAAGGAAACCTTAGATAGCAATTAATTAATCACACCTTTACTCACTAATCCCCCATAAAAGGATTAGTTCCTTGTAGATCTCATGAATATAATAAACTTGGTAATAAAGATATATATAATTAATGAATCAAGAGAAAGGTGTAAGAGAATTTCAAATTGTATTTATTGAAGTGCAGAATCCACAGTAGTTTGATCATGATTACAATTCACATTCTCTAGAGAATAGAATATAGAAAAGAACTAAAAATAAACCTAATCCTAAAAGAAAGGAAAACTAAAAACTAAAACTACAAAGAAAAACTTAAAGTATGAAAGTTGTCCCTAAACAAGTGTTTTAAAAGCCTATTTATAGAGTTAGGATTGTCATCGTCCTTAACCTTAGGTCAACTGACGTTCTCTTATTTTAATTTCCACTATGCAGGCCAAAATGCCCCTGGCTTGTAAGTGCTTCCCATACAGGACTAATGTTGCGACACCCTAGTCCCTGTATTGTGATATCAAAGGCAGTAGTATGCATGGTTCAAGATAGCTCCAGGGGTATGTCGCGACATCCCTTGGCTATGTCATGACACCCAAGGCAACATAATAATCTTGGCTTCCTGTTTCTTATGTTGTGACATCGAGCGCCCCGTGTTGCAATATAGTGACCAGCTTTTAGTTCCTATGCCTTTAAATGGTCTCCTGCACACTTACTAAGTACGTCATCTAGCTTTTAGGCCTAATCTAGCCCCTAAGATCAATAAAAACTCAAAATGCACTTTTTATTAAATTTCACTAAACAAAGAAAACATAAATAAAACATACTAAAATTGCTCATATTCAAGCTCTTAAAGTACAAAAACTAGTTTAATCTACTACACCAAATTACTCCAAATCAAACTCCCCCACACTTAAGTCATTGCTTATCCTCAAGCAAAGTGAGACAGAAACAAAAACATAACAGACGACCCTTGAACAAGTCTAGTACAAAGATTAATTTTGGAGTACATAACTAGGTGTCTTCGTATTTACACATAATTTTGGCATGATATACAAATAACTTACCACTTTTAATATCAAACACTTTACAAAGTATTGTAACACCCCTAACCTGTATCCGTCGCCAGACTAGGGTTAAGAGGCATTACCACACATATTGAAACATTTTACAATCAATTCACAAATATAATCCATACATCGGTAATCCATAGTAAAACATACACAAATAGTCCCTTTAGAAGGTCTACGAGACCTTAAATATGTTTTAGAAATGGGTCGGGACTAAACCAAACACATACAACAATTTTTCAAAACTTAACAAATTTTCAAAGTTTCAGAGGTCACATGCCCATGTAACCAGGCCCTGTGCTCCACACGGCATTAGACACGCACGTGTGTCTAGGCTGTGGCAAAATAGCACATACATACTGACTTGTCCATACGTTCACCAGATACGCCGGTGTGCTAGATCTTGTGAAAATTAAGGAGGTTACTAACTTGCTCACATGGCTAGTTACACGCCCGTGTATATAGCCTGTGTGGCTATTCGAAATGGCCTCACACACCCGTGTCTAGGCCGTGTACTCGGCCGTGTCAATCTAAAGGGATTACTGACTTGGCCACACAGCCTGGCAAACACCCCTATGTGCGACCGTGTGGTTTGCTTAGGTTCAATTTGAAATGGCCCTGAAGCAACACGACAGAGACACATGCCTGTGTCCATGCCCGTGTGGGCACAAAATAGGCCATTTACAAGGCCACTATGCCACCCAACTTTGGGTCCTCCCTACAAGCTCAAAATCAACACATTTTATTCCTAATTTTCAACCAATTCATGACCAAAACATTCTTCATTCATGCCAAATCATCATCAACCAACTTCATGCTTATTTCCATACCAATACATACCAAAATTCACAAATCAATTTCACTCAATCATACATGATTATATTATCTATTATTACTGTAATAGCCCGAATCAGGGGATAAATGGAATAGTGGTTTCAAAACCATGAATCCAAAGTCTAAAACATTTTTTCCGATTAAGTTTTGATGTTTATTAGGTGTTTGAATAATTATGTGAAATTTTGGTGCATGAATTTTATTGTTTGTATGTCCAATTTGATAGGTTAGACTAAATTGCAATAGGTGAGAAATATGGGTTTTAATCTATAAAGGTACTTGATTGAATTGAGATTTTAAATTAGAGGTCCTTATATGGTAATTAGACCATTTTAACCTTGTTTGGACAAAAATGCCCAAGGGAGGATAAACATAACAAAGGTTTTAATGAAGGGCATTTTGGTCATTTGGTAAAATAAAAGAAATAAAAGGGAAATAAGACCAAAAGTTTTTCCATCTTTCTTCCTCCTTGGCTGAATTCTTGGTGAAGCCATAGCTAGGGTTTCCTTCATCTTTCAAGCAAGTGACTCCTAGCCCCGTTTTTAATGTTCTTCGTATTTTTGAAATCCTCGTAACTTGCTCTAGCTATTTCTACCACTAATTTGAGCTAGGTTTGTTTTTAAAATTTTACCCATGGATGACCTATGTGTATTTTGATGTCTAGTGGTAGAATATGAAAGTTTGAAGTGTGTTGAACAACTTTTACTAGGTCATTTTTAATGAAAATTGTAAAAAGGACTAAATTGTAAAAGGTGAAATATTGTGTGCATAAATTGTGAAATGATGGAAATTTTGGGTCATTATAAGAGGAAAAATGGCTTGGCTAGGCCTAAAGTACAAGAAAATGGGATAAAAATTATTTATCGAGCCTAAGGACCAAATTGTAAAATTTGGAAAGTTAGGGGTCAAATTGTAAAATTTGCTATAGGAAGATTTTGGACTAATTTGAGTAATGTGAATATTGAAATGGTTAAATGTGTCATTATAGATCGAGACGAATGTGGAATCGACCTTGACCGGGGCAAGGGTAAGTTTCAGACTAAATCGCAAAATCTACCTATTTTGTAATCGAAGTAAGTTTATATGTAAATAAACCTTTGCTTAATTATGTTAGAATTTTTTTTTTTTTTTGTATAGTATGGAATGGAATCGAGAATTGAATGGTTGTATGATACGAATGGTAAATTTTGAGAAAATAGTAATGTTAAATAAGGAATCCTCGAGTGACTCCACTCGGATATGAAATTCACTTGAAAGAGTGGAGCTATGTGCCAAAATCACTCGTAAGTGCTATTGGCGAAATATCGTGGAGCTATGTGCTGTGACCACGAATAAAATGCATTGTATTGACATAGTGGAGCTATGTGTTGTTACCACGATTAAAGTATGTTATGTTGTACGAAAGCATGGAGCTATGTGCTATTACCACAGCTATAATGTATCGATTTAATAATGTAACACCCCAAACCTAACCCAGACATTATGGTTGAATTTTGTGTGTCACATTGGAGTGTTTTTGGAAAGCTTGGTCTTGTTGATAAAAACCCGTTGTAAGGTTAAAGCCTCTTTGTTAATACTCAAATCATCTTGGTTGTTTGTTAACCATTTTAAATTGTCATTACTTTTAAAATATTGATTGTTGTGGAAGCTTACAAATTGTGTTGTGAAAACGTAATATTTTGAAAACCGTTAATAATTTGAAAAACTGTGTCGTACTTCTCGCAGATATAAATTGTGATAAATAAAAACCCAAATTAAAAGTAGAAATTTAGAGAGAAGCCTTATTACATCAAAACCCAAAACGAAATTTAAGTGTAATTAAAAGCCTAACAAAATAAAACTGAAGCAGTAGTGTGGCCACCCTCAAGTCCCTCGCAGCACCGGTCCACCTAACGTTGGGGATTGCCTACATAATTAAAAATGTGGTGAGCTTACGAAAACTCAGTGTGTAATCCCATAATATGAAAAACAGTCAGTCAAATATACGAAATACAAAAGCAGTCTAGGCCTAAGCCCAATACAGTAATAGTTGGGCCTAGCCCAAATCAATATCAGAATGCAGTATGAAAAATGCATGGTGCATGTACCCCTACCCAAGCCTGCACTTGCCTTCGTCCAACCCTGCACTTATTGTGGGGATAAAATTGACCCACCCAACCAACACACCAAGAGTTAACACTAGTTGCGGCACTAACTAAAATCGCAGCAAAGCTGCCCGATAAATAATTGGATTTAAGTCATCAAAAATGGCACAAGGCCTTCAGATACGACACAAAGCCTTTCGTAACAGCACAAAGCCTATAATAACGGTACATAGCCTATAATAATGGCGCAAAGCCTTTGGTAACGGCACAAAGCCTATAATAATGGCACAAAGCCTTCGATAATGGCACAAAGCCTTCGGTGAAATGGACAGCACTAAGCCATCGATAATATGCATGGCACAAAGCCCTCGGTAGAATGGACAGCACTAAGCCATCGGTAATAGGCATGGCACCAAGCCATCAGTAAAATGAACGGCACTAAGCCATCGATAGTATGAACGGCACAAAGCCATCGGTCGGTCCACAGTCGTCTCTGCGACCCGTGCGACCCTAATAGATCAATACTTCCTCCATAACAATAACCCAACCCATGCAGCACGTCGTGCATGTATGCAAAACACATAACTATCACATAACATACTCAATCAATTAAACATTATATAAGGCATAACAATCATTCTACCCTCCAGGGGTATTACAGTCATTCTATTCTAAAGGGGTATTACGGTCATTTTACCCTCCAGGGGTAATCCGGTCATTTTACCCTCCAGAGGTAATCCGGTCATTTTACCCTTCAGGGGTAACTCGGTCATTTTAACCTCCAGGGGTAATTTAGTCATTTTACCCTCCAGGGTAATTCGGTCATTTTACCCTCTAGGGGTAATTCGATCATTTTACCGTCTGGGGGTAATTCGGTCAATTTACCCTTCGGGGGTATTTCGGTCATTTTACCCTATATGGGTATCTCGGTCATTTTACCTAATTGGGGTATTTCGGTCATTTTACCCTCTAGGGGTTAGTAGGTCATTTTATCCTCCAGGGGTAATTCGGTCATTTTACCCTATGAGGGTTATTCTGTCATACATCGCCCCTAAACGGCCTAAGCCCATGAGATTGCACATGGGCCTTCACAGACATCCGCTCATGATTGTGGATTCTGTTCACCACACGTGCGATCGCACGCTCGTGTGGCATCAATCGCTAGTTTCCCGATTTTTCGGCTTTTGCCGATTTATAGTCTATTCAGTGTGTTCGTACACACTCTTTCAGCTTTTCAGCCGACTATCAATTACAGGGTACTGCTACACACCTTGTTTTCAATACGTGCTAATAGTCCGCAAGCACCACCACCCTTAATCGAACAAAGGAGATCCCTGCCCACCTGTCACCAATCAATAGCCTTCCACACGCCGGTTAAAACCTATACATCATTCAAATATAGCTAAGTACCCTATCTATAATAATACAGTAGCATTACACCTATTCAATTTACCCACTTCAACCAAAGCAAATCAGAAGATTCGATCAATAAAAGATTAGGGTGGATACTCGCTCATCACCCCGCAAAAGTGAAAATACTTACTTGAACGATCAGCACGGATGAAGCACAACTACTGTCGTAGGACAAAGAGCCCCAAAATTGAAGCACTAACCTCTCCCCCACTTCAGCACAAGAGGAGAGGAAAAGAATCAGTCTCATAGTTTAAAGAGTAGTGAAAGAAAGAGATTCGGCCATGAAAGGAGTATGAGAGAGCATTAACTTACCTCTAAAAAAATGACCAGATGAAATCGACACAGATCTAATCAACCAAACCAAAAAGAAAGAGCCAAAACTAAAGGTGATATTTGGCTAAAACAAGAAGAGCAAAGTTGAGAGGGAGAGATAAGAGAGGAAAACCAACTGAAAGAGTAGAAGAGGGAAATATTCGGCCAAGATAATGAATGGAGAGGTCGGCACTAAAGGAGGGTAGAATTAACTTGAATACAAGAAAACCTTGAATGGTAACAACAACTCGACTAGAAGGTAAAGAGAAAAGAAAAAATAATAATGCAAATCAAATAATTGCCTATTCAGCCAAGGCAAGTAAAAGAAGCCAAATTGGTCAAAAACAAGTGCAAGAAAATGCAAATGGACCCCACTTCCCAAAAGCAAAAAGAAGCCGAAAAGTAATCAAGAGCAAAACGACAAAAACATACACCAAATAACCCCCAAAACCAAACCCAAGCTGGCCTTAGAGTTCTATTCGGCTACAACAACTCTTCTCCCCTCAATTCAAGCTTCTTTGATTTTCTCCACCGTTTTCTCCTCCATATCCATACCAACCACTCCACATCCCTTGATTTTCTCTATCCATGACTTATTCAAATTCCCCTTTGCAGAGTTTCAGTCAACTTCCACCTCTCCTATGGCAAGGGAGCAAAATAAATTCTCTCTTTAAGCAAGGCGTGACTCAAACACAAGCCCCCTTGGAAACCCTGACACGCCACCTACCACTCAACCACATGCTCCTTTTGTGCCCTATTTTATTCGCAACAATTTAAAAGCCTACAAGCCAAAGTCAAAGTTCACTTAAATAAGTAAACAAAAATTCTGCACATGCCAAGACTTGAACCTCAAACCTTACAATTACACATCACCCCTCCTTGCCATTAGACCAGAAGCTCTCTTTGTGTCGTATTTTCGCCATAATAATTTATAAGGTCAACATGCTAAAGGCAAGGTTTACTTAAGAGGAAAAACTAAAATTTTCCTAAAGCCTAGATTTGATCCCCAGGACTTCTTGAACACTTCACAGGACCTTTAACCACTGAAGCAGACATACATTTGTGTCATTTTCTTACACAATTAAATACTTATATGTCGTCTCTAAACTGTTCCCTTGCTCAAGGCCCAATACTTCTAGTCCCAAATTCAGGGCGTTACAAATAAGGTGGAGCTTTATGCTGAAACCACCGAGAAATCAATTGATAAACCAAAGGATTCAAAGGAGAAAATTTCCTAAAAGATGCTATGTGTGAGCATGTGATGTATAGATGCAGGGATGTAAGCAAATGTGTATATGCATGGATAAGCAAATTTCATGTGGTGTATGTGAAAATTGGTAAGGTTAAAAATGAGTAAGTAAAGTTGATGAGAAGTAAATTTCTATTATGCTAAATTGAGCTTAAATTGAGTATGTTGTTATAATGCCATTTATTTGCATATGGACTTACTAAGCTTAAAGCTTACCCCTCTTCTTTTCCTTTGTCTTATAGTGTTCCCAAATTAGCTCGAAAGTTAGGAAGCGCCGGAGGATCACCCACACTATCAAGACTCGTTTTGGTATAACAAATTGTACTTTTGAATTATGGCATGTATAGGGACTTAGTTGTTTCTGTAAATGTCACAATGGTTTAGCTACTATGTTGGTTCATGTTACTTGATAAGTCATTTTGTATTAAGGCCATGTGATATGGCTAATAATGCTTTTGGTTTGTTTTTATATGAGTTAAATTCATGAAGTGGTTTGATTGCTTGTGTGTGGATGAATGGACATGTGACGAATTGGTGTTAAATGTGGCTATGATGAGTGTTTAAGAGTATTATGTTGTATGGTGATAAAAGGGTATAGGTTTATAAGTGTTTCAAGGTGGCAATTGGCTTGGAAAATAGCCTATAGTTGTCCACACAGGTAGACACACGAGTGTGTGTCTAGGCCGTGTGTGACACACAGACAGCCCCATAGGTGTGTTGATAGGTCGTGTGTCCCCTGTATGTGAAATTATGGGAATGCTCAGTAGTAAACACACAGGTGAAGACACAACCGTGTGTCTCGACCGTGTGCTTGACACGGCCTAGCCCACGGGCGTGTGGCTTGGCCGTGTGACGAAAACTTCGCAATAATGTCATAAACAGAATACCCCCATTTTTCACACGGGTGAGAACACAGGCGTATTGAGGCCATGTGAATGACACGGGCATGTGCTCGGCCTTGTGAACAACACGGGCGTATGCCCTGCCATGTGAATACCCCTATAGGTTCGAAATGAAAAATAAATTTGAAATAAATCCGTACGGGTTGGGGACACAGGCGTGTCCCTGTCTCACACGGGCATGTGCCCTGTTTTTAGCCAAATTTTCCAAAATTTTTCTAAGTTCTTAGTTTGGTCCTGAACCACTCCCAAATTATGTTTTTGGCCCCGTAATCTCATTTTAAGAATTGTATGATATGTTATGATTAAATTCTAATTTGGGATGAAATTTTATGGCCTGACTTTGTATGATTGGCTGTGTTATTGTCTGATAATGCCTCGTGCTCGGTTTCGGCATCGAACTCGGGTAATGTGTGTTACAATCACTTTCATTCACAAGCCAAATCATACCAAAATCCCTTTCAAGAACATATCAAATTGACCATTTCATTTGGTCATCCATTAGAATAAAAACATACCATTTCTTACCATATATTTCATATCAAAACTAAGCCATAATTTCAACCATAAGCTAGCCATATCACATGGCATAACGTATATACTTATCAAAACTTATTCAAAGACTTCTAGTCTGTACATGCCATACATTAACATTTACATTTTCAAAAGGTACCACAATAAAGTTTGATAGTGTGGTGATGATCATCAACGATCCGCGAGCTTCTAGTAGCTTTGATATCTATAAAATAGAGATGAACACACCAAGTAAGTTTTATAGCTTAGTAAGTTCATAAGTAAGTAATTCAATGTATAACAACAATTATAATTCAATCAATTATACAACTCAAAACCAAGTATACTATACCACAAGCCTTTCACATGTCACAAACATGATTAAGTAATCTCATTGTACCTTTCGATATAATTCTCGTACAACTATCATACATACCTGTATCAATTCATTCTAACCCTTTTTCTTAATCACAACCTTTACTTATTTGTTGAATCATTTGGAATATCAATTAGATACTCGAAGTTTTCAATCGATAAGTACCTATACCATGGCCCGTAGGCAACTCAAGGTAACTGATCCCGGAGCCCCTATACCATGGCCTGTAGCCAAATCAAGGTAACTCCTATAAAATACCTATACCATGGCCCGTTGCCAAATCAAGGTATTACTCATACCCATAGTGCCGATATCATGGCCCGAAGCCAAATCTCAACCTAATGACATGTCTTTAGCATCCTAAGACTATTCC
The DNA here is from genome assembly GCA_020496765.1 of Gossypium stocksii. Lineage (NCBI taxonomy): Eukaryota > Viridiplantae > Streptophyta > Magnoliopsida > Malvales > Malvaceae > Gossypium > Gossypium stocksii. The sequence continues at coordinate 44,190,372 of CM035623.1, forward strand.
CAAGGTTCAACCGAGCTTTTACACATTTCATTTTCATCATCGTCTAAATCTATAATTTTACATTTGATATTTTAGCCTTTTCCTAGATCTCATTCATCATAGTTTATACAATATCAATGCATTTACATACCTTTATAATGAAATTACTACCTATGAACTTACCTCGAGTATAAAACGACGGAATGAGTCGATTATTCGTCGACTTTCATTTTCCCCCGATCTAAATTCAAATTCCTCTTTTCTTGATCATAATTGGCCAAAATTAATATCGAAACCCTAAATGCATTTGTGCTTTCTTTTTATTTGAATAATTGGCAAAGATGGATGAGAATGGCCATGTTTTTCCTATTTGTTTTATTAATTTATCATATAATTATAAATTTCCACTTTTAACCATACTGAAACATTAAATAAAACCATTTAAACCATGGACATAAATGTCCACTAACCTTATAATGGCATAATAACTTTTTAAGGACTTTCAACAATTCAAATCATAGCAATTTAACACATTAACATAGAGAATGCCACTTTTACTTTTTATGCAATTTAGTCTTGTTTCACAAATCGGCACACAATCAATAAAATTTTCATACGAAAATTTCACACATATCAATTCACATACTTTAAGTGCGAAAAATAATATTAAAATATTTTTTGGACTCGGATTTGTGGTCCCAAAACCACTATTCCAACTAGAGTCTAAACCGGGTTGTTACAACTCTCCCCCCTTAGGGGTCCCACGCAACCTCTTCTATTCCGTGTCGATGCCATAATACTTTTACTAATGAAATTTTCTTATTTCACAGTTCTTTTATTTCGCAAGCTAAGATACAGATCGGTTCTTCCTCATATGTCATATCGGATTGAATCTCTATCTTTGACGGAGTAATCACATGCGAGGGAGCGGATCTGTACCTTCGAAGCATCGATTCATGAAATACATTGTGGATCTTTTCTAGCTCAGGTGACAATAGCAATCTATATGCAACTGGCCTATACACTCTATGATTTCATACGGTCCGATGAACCTTGTACTCAATTTCCCTTTTCTACCAAATCGAAGTACTTTATTCCACGGAGATACTTTTAAAAATACTTTGTCGCCGGTCTCACATTCAATATCTTTTCATTTCAAATCTGTATATGATTTCTGACGATCGGAAGCTGCTTTCAAGATATCTCAGATTGTTTTTACTTTCTATTCAGTCTCTTTTATCAAGTCAACCTTGTGTATCTTATTTTCACTAAGCTCTGACCAATACAATAGTGTACGGCATTTTCTACCATACAAGGCTTTGTACGGTGTCATCTTAATGCTCGACTGAAAAATATTATTATAAGCAAATTCAATCAATGATAAATACTATTCCCACGTACCTTCAAACTCAAGAATGTAACATCTCAACATATCCTCGAGTATCTGACTGATTCGCTCAGATTGATCATCCGTCTACGGGTGAAAACCAATACTGAAATGTAATTTTGTACCTAAAGCCTCTTGTAGTTTCTTCCAAAATCACGAAGTGAATCTCAGATCTCTATCTGAGACAATAGACAATGGCACGCCATGCAATCTCAAAATATCAGAAATCTATAGCTCAGCTAATCTATCAAGTGAGTAGTCAGATCATACTGGAATAAAATGGGCTGATTTCGTCAATCGGTCAACCACAACCCAAATCGCATTTTTCTTTCTTGGAGATAGGGGCAAACCCGAAACAAAATCCATAGTCACTCGATCCCATTTCCACTTGGGAATCATGATCGGTTGTAAAAAACTAGATGGCACTTGATGTACAGCTTTAACTTGTTGACATATCAAACATTTTGAAACAAAGTCAAAAATATCTCTTTTCATTCCAGGCCACTAGTATAGCTATTTCAACTCGTTATACATTTTCATACTTCCTAGGTGAATAGAAAATCTACTGTTGTGAGCTTCATTCAAAATCATCTTAATCAACTCTAGATTTCTCAGAACACAAATCTGATCTCAAAATCTCAAACAATCATTATCACCAATTCGAAATTATGAATCAGAATCAAAATCACACTGAGCTCATTTCACTAGCATTTCATTATCAACTTTCTGAGCTTCATAAACTTGCTGAATAAATAATGGTCTTGCTTTAGATTCAGCTAAAACTGAATCATCCTCAGACAGAGCTAAATGAACATTCATTGCACGCAACGCAAACAGTGATTTTCGACTCAAAGCATCAGCAACAACATTTGCTTTTCCCGGATGATAATTAATAACAAGTTCATAATCTTTTAGCAGTTTTAGCCATCTTCTCTGTCATAGTGTAACAGCCCGAATTAGGGGCTAAACAGAATAGTGGTTTTGAAACCATGAATCTGAGGTCTAAAATATTATTTTGATTGAGTTTTGATGTTTGTTTGGTGTTTGAATAATTATGTGGAATTTTGGTGCATGAATTTTAATGTTTGCATGTCCAATTCGGTAGGTTGAACTAAATTACAATAGGTGGAAAATATGGGTTTTAATACATAAAGGTACTCGATTGAATTGGGTTTTTAAATTAGAGGTCCTTATATGGTAATTAAACCATTTTAACCTTGTTTGGACAAAAATGCCCAAGGAAGGGTGGAATACTAAAGGTTTTTAATGAATAGCATTTTATTCATTGATTAATAAAAGAAATAAAAAGGGAAAATAAGCCAAAGTTTGTCCATATTTTCTTCCTCTTTGGCCAAATTTAGCAAGCCCTCCATAGCTAGGGTTTTGTTGATTTTCAAGCTCACAAGTGTAATCAAGCTCTATTTTTAATGTTCTTCGTATTTTTTGAATCCTCGTAAATAGCTCTAACTAATTATACCATTATTTTAAGCTAGGGTTTATTTTTAAAATTTTACCCATAGATGTCACAGATGTATTTTGATGTCTAATAGTGAAATATGAAAGTTTAAAGTGTGGAAACAATTTGTACTAAGTGATTTTTTATGGAAATTGTAGAAAGGACTTATTTGTAAAAGATAAAAGGTGGTGTGTATAAGTGGTGATATGGAAGAAATTGTGGGCTGTGGTAGGGAAAAATAGTTCAACTAGGCTTAAAATGCATCAAAGTTGCATGAAAATCATAAACCGAGCCTAGGGACTAATGTGTAAAATTGAGAAAGTTAAGGGCTAAATTGTAAAAATAGTCATAGGATGATTTTTGACTAAATTGAGTAATGTGTGTATTAAACGAGTTGAATGTGTTATTATAGACCAAGAAGATCGAGGAATCGACCTTCATCAAGGCAAGGGCAAGGTTACGGACTAAATTGCAAATTATCACTTTTTGTTGTCAAGGTAAGTTTATATGTAAGTAATATATTGGTTTTAATTCTATAAATTATATTTATTATACGATATGGATGATGTTGGATGGATTCTATGAGTAGGTAAATTATGGAAAATTGGTGTTCTCGATTGAACCTTCGGAAAAACGAAAGATACGGAGAATGTATAGCTAGGTCACATGTGTGTTTCTGAGGGTGGGACACCATCTGTACAAGAGAGCTACGGGATGCTATGTGGTAGCTAGGTCACATGTGTAATATGAGGTGTACACCATGTGTACAAGAAAGCTACGGGATATTCTTACATAAGTAGCTAGGTCACATGTGTAATACTGTGTGTATACCATGTAGACATGAGAGCTACGGACTAAAAATAGCAAGTTCACATCTATGTTACCAAGGGTGCATCATGTAGACACAAGAGCTATGTTATATGTAGCTAGGTCGCATGTGTGATTCCGAGTGTTGGACACCATGTAGACAAAAGAGCTACGGGATTTAATGGTTAGGTCACATGGTGATGATGAGAGTTCACCATGTGTACACGAGAGTCAGATTACGTGTTGGTGGAGCTATATACTGAAACCACCGAGTATCGAATGTTATTTCGAAGGGTTCAATGGGAAAGTTTATAAATAATATTTGTGTGGTTATGAGGTGTGTAAATGCAGGTACTTATAGGACATATAATATGTAGGCAATTACATGGGTATGCCAGGGTGGTTATGAACTTAAATCTACATGTATATTGTGCTTGGTGTATATTTATATGTAAGAAACAGGGTAAGGATAGGTGATAAGTTGTTATGAGGTGGCATGATCTATGGTTATTATGAAAGTTGGTATGATGTTAATTATTTGCATATATACTTACTAAGCTTCTAAAAGCTTACTTCGTTCTCTTTTCCTTTGTTTTATAGATTAGTCAAGCTAGCTCAAGGATCAGGAAGTGTCGGAGGATCACCCACACTATCCACAAAGTTCTTTTGGTATTGTAATATGTATTCTTTTGAAACTATGGCATGTATAAGGGCTTAGTAGTGTTCTAAGTGTTAAGTCAGTTTGGCCATATCGTGGTAATTATCATGAAATAAATTATTTTGTAATTAAGGCCATGTGATATGGCCAATGATGATGTTGTTTTACTTATCTATCCTCATGAGGTATTTCATAGAATGATTAGTGCGTTTATGCATGGTTAAGTTAAAATGGATGATTGATGAATAAATGAAGCCATTTAGATGCCTAAAAATGTGTAAGTTATGTGGTATTAAAAGTGGTAAAGTTAGCATGTGTATTGGGTCAAAGGATGGCTTGGAAAATAGACTAACTTAGGACCACACGACCAGCCCCCAAGGCTATGTGTGTCGGGCGTGTGAATTTTGCATGAAATTTTCAAAGAATAAGGACGTCACATGACCTGGTCACACAGGCGTGTCCCGTGGCCATGTGACCAAATTTGCATGCTGATGTCATAAACAAAATGTCCCAGTCTTTCACACGGGGAGGCCATACGGGCATGTCGAGGCGGTGTGAAGGACACGGGCCAAGGACATGGGCGTGCACTCGCCATGTAAAATCCCTTATAGGTTTGAAATGAAAAATATTTTTCCAAAAATTCAACATGGGTTAGGGGCACGGGTGTGTGTTAGTACATAGCCTGCCCACACGGGCGTGCCCCTGTCTCGTACGCGCATGTACCCTGTTTTGACCTAATTTTCCAAAATTTTTCTAAGTTCTCAGTTTCGTCTCAGACCACTCTTAAATCATGTTTTGGGCCTCGTAGGCCTATTTTAAGGATCGTATGATATATGATGTAAAAGGTTTAAATTGCAACGAAATTTTAGGCTCGATTGTAACACCCCTTACCCGAAACCATCACCGGGGTCGAGCACGACGTGTTACTAGACTTGAACAACGCTTTTAGAATTTACTCCCTAAAGGACACTAAGTCACATACAATTCAATCTAAATATACCCCATCAAGGGTTTTCGAATGTATAACTATTATTACAGACAATTCGGATTCGAATCCAATCAAATTGAACACTTAGAAAATTTTTCACTTTTAAATCAGAGTCACACGCCTTTGTGACAATTTGGCACGGCCGTGTGAGTAGACCGTGTGGTCTTCACACGCCCATGCTTGGTACCCCTGGAGTAATCTGTTAATTACACCACGGCCATCCCACACGACCGTTTGGGGGCAGTGTCCACCACACGGCTGAGACACATAGTCGTGTCTCCTACCTGTGTGGTACACTAAATAATAATTTCAAGTGCAGGGGGCACGGTCCAAAGACATTCCCGTGCCATCCATCCGTGGCACATTCTGTAAAAAGTCCCATGGCCAAGGCACACGCCCGTGTGCTTTGCCATGTAGACCGTGTTAGGCTATTTACCAAGCCTTTGCCTCCTTGAATCACAAGTAATCATATCCGCAACCAATGCAAAGAACAATATACCATACATTTTAATATAACAAATTACCAATAACTAATCCTTATACATGCCACCATATACAAGTAAATGAAGATTAACATTTTTCTCCAAGTAGACAAGTTGATAGTGTGACGCGGCCTCCGACGGTTTCCAACCCCGAGCTAAATCCTGAAAACAATAAGAGAAATGGAAAGATGGGGTAAGCTTCATAGCTTAGTAAGTTGGCATATCAGATGTAATTCAATTAATAAGGCTTGCCCATTCCTTAATAAGTATTTTAAGAAGGTAAATAATTATTCACTTAGTTACACTTTTTTTTTACTCAAGTTCAACTTAAGCTGTTTTTCTAAGTCACAGTCGGTAATTTAATTATTTCGTAAGCTACATAACTCGAAATTTAGTTCCATAAATTTTCCTTGAAACTAGATTCATATTTCTTCTTGTCATAAAATTTTCAAAATTTTTAACTTAGCCAATTAGTACAGTTTATTCAATAAAGTTTCCCCTGTTTCACTGATCAACTTCACCGACCTTTGTTCATTACGAAATAAATATCTCACTGTACAGAATTCGGATAACATTTCCATTTGTTTCTATTGAAAGTAGACTCATCAAGGAATTTAAGCATATAAATTACATGTCATAACCATTTTTACAAAATTTTTGGTGATTTTCCAAATCCAAAACAGAGGATCACAAAGTTATCTAGAACCAGTCTAACTAATATTTAAATATCTTACAATTTACACTTCTTTTACTTACTCAGTTTCTTTTATAAGAAAATAGACTCAATGAGGCTTCAATTCATATCTCATTAACTTTCTAATTCAATTTCCACCATTTTTGGTGATTTTTCAAACGTACACAACTGCAACTGTCCAATATTGTTTTAATACAAATTTCACCTGTTCATGCTTTCTTAATAAAAGTTCTAATGGTAGCACTTACCTCTTAACTTTCTTACCATATCTCGATTATTTAACGAGCTTATTGCTCATCATTTACACTTACATACCTACACTGTTCATTAGATCTCACATTCACAATTATCATGTAAATGCATCAAACATAATGTTCACTTACACATTTTAACACATGATCACTTACTTTTCACAATCAATCACTTATTCTTCATGTACATATATATGCCAATCATAAGCACACTTAACAGTATCATTCTCAGTATACAGTACCTTTTTCAGTTCACCTATACATTCACTATATTACAGTACAGTTAATCTAATCCCATTGAGCAATTTTCAGAATATGAACAGATATACAGAGGTTAGCACATAGTGCCGTACAAACATGGCAGAGCCATGAGGTAGCCAAAGCTACTAACAGAGAGGTAGCCAAAGCTACAAAACAGAAGGGTAGCTGGAGCTACTATCAGAAACAGAACAGAAGTTACCACGGGCCTGCTCACACAAGCTGACAGGTGTCTGCGACACATGCAAGACCACCTAGCACCCGGGTAACTATATCAGTCAGAACAGTGGGGCCTTCAAGTGACATGTCACCTATATCTATGTCTATTCCTACTTGCTCAATCGGGACTTATAGATAATACATAAATCGGTAGTTTCAGAAACACATACAATGATCGATCGGAATTTACAGTCAATTCAACTTTCCATATATTCAGTCACCTCATAAAGCAATTATCAATGTATCATCATAGGAGCAATTATTTAAACAAAACTAATCGAATTTGCTAGAATTTCATATGACTTACTCCTTGAGCACTTTCTATAACACTTTGCACCATAGGTATATATTTTTAAATCAATTCATCAACTTGGCGCATTAAACATTTGTTCCACATAATTCAATTAATACACAAAATTTGGGCTTCAAATACAAGTTACAATAATATTGCACTATTATTATCATACCAACTTACCTTGATTGCCGAAACGGCTAATTTTCCCGCTTTAGCCCACCATTTCGTTCTTTCCCGATCTTAGTCCAAATTTCACGTTTTCATCATCTAACATATCAAATAACATTCATTTAACACATTTTATCCACACACTAATCAATTCAATTCACATATCATGTTTTGGCAAATTTTACAATTTTGCCCCTATACTTTACCATAATTACCAAATTGCCCCTAGGCTCGTAAAAATGATTTTTAATCAATTTATTACTCCTCAGGCCTAAATGACCATTTCATGACCATAGCAACTCATAATTTCAACTATCTCACACATTTACAACTTGTTTTACCATTTTTGCAAAATACCCCATTTTAGGTGTCTTCATGCAATTTCTTTCATAAAGGTTGTTTATTAGGCAACTACAACTCATATTCTTCCATAAAAACTCAGCAAACAACACATATATGTTAATGGCAAAACCCTAGACTCTTAATCATTTTGCAAAATAGTCCCCTCTTTTGAAAGCTCATGCTTTGGGGGTTCCAAAAATGTAAAAATCATCAAGAAATAACCAAAGATCACTTACTTATTAGGGCTTAAAGTGGCTGAAAGTTTAAAGCTCAAAACCCCCATCCTTTGCTGCCATTTTCATGAGAAAGAAGAAGGAATGAAAGAGAATATGACACTTTTTCTTTTTACTTTATTTTATTACCAAAACTAGCCAATTAAAACACCTAACACCTAACTTTAACTTTTCAACCTTATTTTTGCCTCTTATGGCTGGCCACACACTTCCAATGGCCTAATTAAAGGCCCCCAATTTAAGATACAAAGCAATTTAACACCTTTAGGCATTAACACACAACATTTACCTTTCACGCGATTTAGCCCTTTTTCAAAATTGAGCTAAAAATCGCTAAAATTAACTTACCAAAATTTTCATGCACCTTTATAAATATGCTATATCACATAAAATAATATCAAAATAATTTTCTCCAGCCTCGGAATAGTTTTTTCAGACCATTGTTCTGACTAGGCCTAAAATCAGACTATTACATCGATTTTGTATGATTGATCGTGATGTTGTCTGGTAATACCTCGTACTCGGTTCTGACATCGAATCCGGGTAAGGGGTGTTACACGCAGATTCAAATCTTTCTAAGTCATCAGATATTTCATACTTTTGTGATCCGAATATACATGACATTTCTCACTGAACAGATAGTGATGCCAAATTTTCAAAGCAAAAACAATGGTAGCCAACTCAAGGTCGTGTGTTGGGTAATTCTTTTCACGCAGCTTTAATTGTCTCGAAGCATAGGCTATAACCTTGCCTTCCTGCATCAAAACACAACTGAGGCCATTCAATGAAGCATCATTGTAAATGAAATTTCTTTACTCGATTCTAGCTGTACAAGTACTGAAGCTTCAGTCAATAGGGCTTTCAACTAATCAAAGTTTTTCTAACATTTATTAGACCATTCAAATTTCACCTCTTTCTGAAGCAATCTTATCAACGGAGTTGCAATCATCAAAAAGCCTTTCACAAATCGTCGATAATAACCAGCAAGTCCCAAAAAACTACAGACTTTAGAAACATTTCTCGGAGGCTTCCAATCCAAAATAGCTAAAATTTTGTTCGGATCAACTCGAATACCAGACGCTGACACAATGTGGCCCAGAATCCAACTTCACGTAACCAGAACTCACATTTACTGAATTTCAGGAATAGTTGCTTATCACGCAGAGTCTATAGCACAACTTTCAAATGCTCAGTATGCTCATTTTCATCACGTGAATAAATCAAAATGTCATCAATGAACACGACAACAAATCAATCTAGATATGGTCTGAAGACTCTATTCATCAAATCCATAAAAACAACAGGTGCATTCGTTAATCTGAAAGGCATAAGTAAAGACTCATAGTGCCTGTACCTCATCCGGAAAGTAATTTTTGGAATGTCTAAATCTTTTACTCTCAACTGATAATAACCCGATCTCAGATCTATCTTTGAGGACATGGTAGCTCCTTTCAATTGATCAAATAAATCGTCAATTCTAGGCAGAGGATATTTGTTCTTTATAGTCACTTTGTTCAATTGACGACAATCAACACACATTCTTATCGTGCCATCTTTCTTTTTCACAAACAGAATAGGAGCGCCCCAAGTGAGAAAGTCAGTCTTGCAAATCCTTTATCAGTCAGCTTTTGCAACTGAGACTTTAATTCTTTTAACTCGGTTGGAGCCATCCTATATGGAGCTATAGATATCGGGATAGTTCCCGACACTAGTTCAATGCCAAATTCAACTTCTCAAATCAGAGGTAATCCCAGAAGTTCTTCAGGAAACACATCAGGGAATTCACAGACAATAGGCACTGATTCAATTTTCTTTTTTGTCACTTTCGAATCGATCACATATGTAAAATAGGCTTCGCACCCCTTTTTCACATATTTCAGAGCTTTCATTGCAGATATCACAACTGACAACTCGTTTAAATCACTAGACTTAATTCGAATTATCTTGTCATTCTTACATCTCAAGTCAATCGTTTTCCATTTACAATTCACAATAGCATCGTGCAAAGTTAGCCAATTCATACCCAGAATTATATCAAATTCATGAAAAGATAATAGCATCAGATCAGCCAGAAAACTAATATCTCAAATCATCAATGGATAATTCCTACATTCTTTATCAACCAAGACACTTTTGCCTAAAGGGTTCGATACTCTAATCACAAATTCAATAGACTCTACAAGCAAAGTCGTACTAGATACTAAATTCATGCATATATGTAAATGTGATGATCCTGGAGCTATCAATGCAGTCACAAAAGTATCATAAAGAGTGAAAGTACCGATAATGACGTTTGGTGAGGACGCTTCTTCGCGAGCGTGAATAGCGTAAGCTCATGCAGGTGTTCTGGCCTCAGACCTCAATGCTGTATCTTTCGTAGCGCCTCGATTACCACTTACATTCCCAGCACCTTTGGGTAATCTCCCTCTTGCCATGGTATTACTAGGCCTCGTATTCTGTATTGTTTCTTATTCAGCCAACTCAAGACAATCTCGCTTGAAATGATCTAACGATCCATATTTATAACAAGCTCTATTACTTTTATTCCAAAATTCACCAAAATGTCGTCTTCCGCACTATTGACACTTGGGTTTATTATCCCTTATAAAACCAACATTCGACATTGAAGTAGCTTGAGCTTTAGAATTGGAGTATTGTTTTGAATGATCCCTATCTGAATATCCCATCGAAGCATTCGGGAGAGTATACGAATCTCTGAATTTCTTTGAATAAGATTAATGTTGTTTACTCATTGATCTTTTTCTAGAGTCATTAACCTCTAAATCTGCTTTCTTCTTTTCTTTGCTGAGGTCCTCGGCTTTACAAGCCCTTTCGACTAAAACAACAAATTCTTTCAACTCTAGAATTCCAACTAGAAATTTTATATCTTTATTCAACCATCAACGAACTGTTTACACATAATCTCTTTAGTAGAAACATACTTCTGGGCATACTTGCTCAGTCGTACAAATTCTCTTTCATATTCTATCTATAACACCACTATACCATAATCGTCACCGGAATAGGTAAGGGGCATTACCGGACTTGTAACTCATATCAGAACAGTATATTATCAAGCATATAACATGTATCATCTTTATCCAATAGTTTTTCAAATATTCATAATTAATTCATGCTTTAATCAAACATATAAAACTCTAATAATACAATAGGGACTAATTTGAAAACATATAAAAGATGTAAGAAGACATAAGAAAATTTTTGGAATAAGGTCACACGGCCATGTGCCCAGGCCGTGTGTCAAACGGCCACCAAACACGCCCATGTGTCCAGGCCGTGTGGAAATAGGGCATACATACTGACTTATGCACACGGCCACATGACACGCCTGTGTGTCTAGGCTGTGTGAAATTTATGAAGCTACTGAGTTGCACCCACGGGTACAAGACAAGCTCGTGTGTCTAACCCATGTGGCATCCTGACCAATTTAACTAAGATACAGGGGATACACGGTCGAGTCCCACGCTCATGTTCTCTGGCCGTGTTACACGAAATAGGCTTGGTTTAAGCTATTTTCACACCTGAATTAGCAAGTACCTACAAGCATCAATTTGCAACATTTATAGGCATAAATCATCAACCAAATCAACCAGTTCAAAATGCATCATATACCATTCTTGACTAACCAATTTCAAGACATATATGAACCATTCAACATCAACCAAAATCATACCAATTTATAACATTAGACATGTACCAATATGATCCAATTCAATACCTTTTCAACTTACCATTTCAATCCCAATTGAAACCTATCAAATGACCACATCCAAACATCACATATTCTATGTATCATTCATCAAATTTTACCATATAAAAACATAGCATATAATACTTCCAATATAAACCAACTATTATCAAATCAAGCTATATCACATAGCTTGAACAAGTGCCAAAATTCATACCATAATAACTACCATAAGTGTCCAAGAAGTTCAACTTAAAAACTATCCTATGCATGCCATATTTACAACATTTACAAAGTTCCAAAAGTACCAAAAGTTTCTTGGATAGTGTGATTGTAATCTCTGACCTCGTCTGAATCGAGCTAGCTTTCGAAATTTATAAAACACAGGAAAAATAAACAGAATAAGCTTAAAAGCTTAATAAGCCTGTATAATATAGAATTTAACTTACCAAATCAACATTTAAAACATAAATAGCATTACCAAACCAAGTCATATAACCCCAATGCCTAATCAACCATTGTACACATGTTTGTCATGTAACAACCATGTATTTATCCATTCCAAAGATGCAACAAATATACAACATCCATGTAATCACAATTCATGTATCAATCCATTCATTTACATTATACTCATATAGCATACATTCAAGTAATCATGTAGCAGTTCATCTATACATATCATATATTTCATATAACATATAAGTCATGTAACATATATTTTGTAAGCTTATTCTTATAACATGTAATACATGTAAACATATACTTGCACTTATAATCCATGTAACTTATACCTCATTTATCATATAATTTCATATGGATCATGTAACATATATCATATAGTCATGTAACTCATCCATCTCTTATAACATATATTTCATATATATACATATCGGTAAATTGCCCGTTGAACCTTTGAGGACATCGAGGGATACTCAGGTGATACACACACAATGTATATATGTAAACCTATAACTAATAGGCATTTCGATCCATTGTTTCATATATACATTCATAAAACATGCAATTCAATTATTTCAATTATAAACATAATTCAATTCTAATTATACAAACTTGCCTCGATTTAGCTCGTATACCCGGTATCTACTCGTCTACCTTTCATTTCCCCTGATCAAGTTCCGGGATTTGCTTGTCTTGATCTATATTAATTCAAATTTAACTCAATTATACTCTAACACATTCAATTTAGTCCCTAATTCACATAAATGGAAAATTACACATTTGCCCCCATAATTTTGACTATTTTTCAATTTAGTCTTTTATACACACAATAACAAGTTACACATTTTTAACCAAAAATCACTATAGCCAAATTTCATATGGCTTCTATTAAGCCCATATTTTCAATTATTTCACATTTATAACCACGAAATTTCTATCTTTTTCAATTTAATCCCATATACTAAATTTTATCAAAAATCACTTTATAAAACTTGTATATCTACTAACAACCATCAATCTTGTAAGAAATATCAAAATACACATGTATTCAACAATGGCACATTTCGAAAACATCATCAATTTCAGAAATTGAGATATGGGCATGATAGATTACAAAGCAGCATCTCAAAAACGTAAAAATTATCAAAAAGCGAAGCAAAACATACCTTAATTTAGCCAGATTAAGTATCAAACCTAAAACCACATTTTAAGCTTACTTTTCTTTGATATTCCACTATGAATGATGATAATATGGCCAAATTTTCATGTTTCTTTTATTAATTATAACATATTAATTAATTTCCCATTTTAACCTTAAAATATAAACATATAAAATAAAGTAAACAAGGCCACCACTATTATTTAAAGTGTTTTATTTACCTATTAAGGCCACTATATTCAAGAGTCAAAGCAATTTAATACCTTTAACAAATAACATGTCACTTTTATCTTTTATGCGATTTAGTCCTTTTCACTGAATTAACTATTTAAATGATAAAATTTCTTTACGATTCTATCACACAGTAATTCTATCATGCTGTAAAACTTAAAAAAATAATAAAAATAATATTTAACTCGTTAAGTGGTCCTAAAACCACTCGTTCTGATCAGACTTGAAATTAGGCTGTTATACTGTCACCGTCATTCGGCCCTGTTTTAACTCCAGAAATTCTTTATGTTTTTTATCAATGAAGCCCTTACTGATATATTTCTTTCAGAATGCGGATTGAAAGAAATCCCAAGTTATTCGTTCTTTCAGAACAACAGAAATTAGATTTTTCTACCAATGATACGCATTATCTCTTAGCAAAGATACCACACATTTGATACACTAATCCAGAATGCAAGACAATTCGTCAAATACTCAAATTATGTTTTTGAGCCAGAATTCAACTCTCTCCATATCATCATCAACAATAGCCCAAAACTCTTCAACCCTATATTTCTGAATTTTATCTACTAGTGGCTTATTCAATCGCATTGGATCTACAACTTGAGGAATAGTAGGGATTTGTTGAGGAACAGGTGGGGGTGAAGGTTGTTGAGCAGTCGGATTCGTACGAACGAATTTCGGGAGCCATTCATTCATCATTTGGAAGAAGGCTTGCTTGGCCTGTAACACTCCCTTACCCGATGTCTGACGCCGGGACAGGGTACGAGGCGTTACCTTACCGAGTCATACTATAACTTTAAATCTCGGGCTATAAAATTTCTTTCTTTACAAACTTATCATTCACTCCCTTAATAACCTTATCATGGGCTTACGAGGCCCAAAACATGCATTAGACGCGTTTCGAAATCGATCCGAGAACTTTTGAGGCACTTAGAAAATTTTTACCTAAAACAGGGCCACACGCCCGTGTGGGATGGGACACGCCCATGTGGGCAGACCGTGTGGTCTCACATGCCCATATCCCTAGCCCGTGTCTAATTTTATTTTATTTTCAACCTATAGGGGTTTTGGCACAGCTTGGGTACACGCCCGTGTCTATGGCCCGTGTCCCTCACACGGCCTGAAAATGCCTGTGTCTATATCCTGTGGAGTATTCTGACTTAAACTCTATAATCATCTGGGGTGGCACACGCCCGTGTGCTTAGCCCGTGTTCTATACTGACTAAACTAAATTGGATGCAGGGGACACGCGGCCTATTAACACACCATTGAGGCTGGTCGTATGTCACACATGGCCTAGGCACACGCCCATGTGCCCAACTATGTGGACAATAGTAGGCTATTTCCCAAGCCTTATGCCACCCTGAAACACGACCAAACATAAGCCAATATCTATAACACATAAGAAGGCATAACATACTCTCTAAATACTCATAATTATGGCATCCACATGCCATTGCACACATCATTCTCATCGATAAATACTCTACTTGAACTTCCAATTTGCATACTCATGAATTTCATCCATATTGAGTAAGATAAAAGTTAGGCAATATTGGGCCATTTCCAAAGGCCATTACAACACTATTAGACTAATACCAAGCCAACACCCATGGCTACACAAAATGACACTTAGTAAAATGCTCATTTTTCCTATCCATGCCATACATCAAAATGACTAACTTTACTATACCAAAATAAATGGCTTGATAGTGTGACTTCGAGCTCTGACTTTAACAATCCCCGAGCTGGTATGACAAATCTACATGGAAGATGGAAAGAAAGGGTAAGCATATAAAATGCTTTGTAAGTTGCATGAATAAAATACCAATAAAATCATGAGACATTACTCAAAAAATATCATAAATTTTATGTAGTTTCTTACTCATTCTCATGGATTACTTAATCAAGTACTTACTCGTACTCCTCATGATGTATTTCTCATAACAACGTGCTCTTAATTACTCAAATTTACTTGTATATAAACATGCAACACTCAACATGAAGCTTTAGCCTTTTTCTTGAAACTTATCAACTTGAACACTTTTCTCATTTAAGTTTCTTTTAGAAATACCGAAGGATACCCATAAGTCAATCTCATGACATGATGCTAATGCCATGTCCTAGACATGATCATACGTGGGATCCTATATCGACATCGACGCCATGTCCCCGACATGGTCTTACACGAGATCGTACTCTAATGCCGATGCCATGTCCCAGACATGGTCTTATACGGGATCTCATATCGGATGCTCATGCCATGTCCCAGACATGGTTTTACAGGGGATCCTTATCTACTCTCGGTGCCGAAGCCATGTCCTAGACATGGTCTTATACGGGACCTCATATCGGATGCCCATGCCATGTCCCAGACATGGTCTTATAGGGGATCACATCTCGATTCCAACGTCATGTCCCAGACATTGTCTTACTTGGGATCTCAGTTTGGTGTCGAATCCATGTCCCAAACATGGTCTTATACGGGACTTACAATACTTATAACATGATTACGGTATCCTTCGTATCATTCAAACTTGCATGTAATTTATCTTCTCATGTTTTCATAGGTTCTTGGTAAATTTTTACATCAATAACCTCATGAATCTTATACTTTGCCTCAACAATCAATTTCATGGCACTTAACATAATTTCTACAAGATTTCATCTATGACTTCATAGAATATCATAATTTCATAAAAAGTCATCATAATAAATTTACATAACATATGGGCTAAATTATTACATACAACTTACCTCGAGTCCAAAATGTGGGCAAATGCTCGGTTTAGTCCACTACTTTACTTTTTCCCTAATTTCGGTCTAGGCTTCGTGTTTCTTGATCTAGAATAACAAATTTGGCTTATTTAGTACCCACATTGACTAAATATCTCATCATTCATACTTTGGAAAAATTTATTATTTTGCCCCTAAACTTTTACATATTTGCAAAATAGTCCTTAGGCTCATATAATGAAATGTATCTATCCTCTTAGTTACCCAAGCCTAGCCGACACTCACTAGCGTCCCTAAAAACCCTCATTGCTCACAATTTCATACTTTTACTACACATTTTACTAACTTTACAATCTGGCCCCTATTAGGGACTTTCATGAAAAATCACCAAGAGAAAGGTCTTTACTACACTTTAATCTTTCATTTTCTACCACTAGACATCGAATTACTTGCATGTCATGCATGGGTATATTTTTGAATATAAACCCTAGTTCAAATTAGTGGTAGAAATAGCTAGATTAGGCTATGAGGATTCCAAAAATATGAAGAGCATGAAAAACTGGGCTTGGAGTCACTTACTTGGAGCTTGAAAATGAAGAAAACCCTAGCTATGGAGGATTGTGATTTTCTGCACACTTAGGGAAGAAGATGGACACTTTTATTATTCTTTTTCCTTTTTTATTTCATTCATTTACCGAATGACCAAAATGCCCCTAAGCTCATTCTTTGAAAATTTACCCTTCCATGGGCATTTTTGTCCACCATTCAAATAAATGGTTTAATTACTAAATAAGGGCTTCTAATAATTTCTCTTATGCTATTTCATACTTAAACCTTCTAGAAACTCATAATTTGCATCCTTTGCAATTCAGTCTTAAAAGACAAATTAATAACTATTTCATAATATTTCCTTCATGAAATTTTCTCATTATCATGGAAGCATACCATAAACTCCAAAAAATAATCATGAAATAAAATTTTCTACTTCGAATTTGTGGTCTCAAAACCACTATTCCGACTAGGCCCTAATTCGAGCTGTTGCATGGCCTCTCCCTCCTGGTTACTCATAACAAATCTAAATTCAGGTGGCACTGCCCCTTGAGCAGATGCGGATACATTAGTTTCAACATCGTCAGCTAAGGCTCGTTCGGGATCTATTTACTATACAAAAGCACATTTCATTTGACAGGATTCATCACACTATCACATTTTAGATATATATGGCATGTATAGCTAGACTCACTTATGCTACGTTAGTCCTAGAATCGACTAAACCATAGCTCTAATACCAACTAAACTGTAACACCCCTAACCTGTATCCATCGCCAAACTAAGGTTAAGAGGCATTACCAAACATATCAGAACATTTTACAATCAATTCACAAACATAATCCATACATCGGTAATCCATAGCAAAACATACACAAATAATCCCTTTAACATACAATAGAAAGGGGTCGGGACTAAACCGAACATGTAATAGCCTGAAATTGAGCTTAGTCAGAATAGTGATTTCGAAATCACTTACTCGAGATTAGAGAAAATTATTTTAGCATTATTTTATGTGTTATGGTATTTTTATAAGAGTGCATAAAATTTTGGTAAATTAATTTACACGATTGAAGGCTTAATCGCAAAAAAGGACTTAATTGCATAAGGGGCAAAAGTTGTGAATTGCTAGTAAATTGAGTTAAATAGCAAGAGAACCAAAATTAAAGGGTCTAAAGAGGCAAATAGGCCCTTAAATTTGAGCTTGGCTGGCCATGAGTAGCAAGGGAGACAAAAAAAGAAATGAAAAGTCAAAGTTTAGGTAAGTAGGTGACCTGTTTTTTATTAAAATAAAACAAATAGTAAAAAGATGTCATCACCTTCATCTTCTCTTGTTCTTCACTGAAAATACCAAAAAAATAGGGGTTTGAGAGCTCCAAAATTTTTAGCAACTTCTAGCACTCATAAGTAAGTGATTCTTAAGGCCTTTCTTGAATATTTTTGCATTTTTGGAACCCTTGTAGCATGAGCTACCTATTGAGGGGGGTGTATTTTGCAATTTGGTTGAAAATTTAGAGTTTTGAAATGAGTGTATAAGTTTTGTTTGCTGGAACTTTATGAAGGAAAATGAATGTAAGTTGTTGAATAAACAACTTTTGTGAAATGGGTGTTTATAGAAAACACCTAATTTGGACTTATTTGTAAAGTTGTAAAATAAAGAGTAAGTGTTTGAAATAATGAGAATTTGGGGCAGCCATAAGAGTAAAAAGAGTTTGTTAGGCTTGGTTAATGAGGAAATTCGATAAAAATCAATTTCCGAGCCTAAGGGTAAAATGGTCATTTTGCCAAGGTCTAGGGGCAAAATGGTCATTTTACCAAATTTGCAATTTTTGAATGGTTAGATTAAATTGGTGATTAAAGTAGTGAATTTTTATTGATATAGATCACGATTTACAAAATTCGAACTTAGACCGGGGGAAAGCCAAGCTCGTAGATTGAGGTCGATTGAGTTACCACATTTTGTATACCAATATAAGTTGGGTGTAAATATTTCAACTTTATTTTATGTTTATACATTGACTTTGATATTACATAAGATGATGATTATACATTTGCAATTGATATAATGAGGTTGATGTGGTAAATTTCCCGATGGAACCGTAGGAATAGATTGGATAAATGAGCCATGAGACTAGGGCTATACAAGAGCTAGTGTAAGACCATGTCTGGGACATGGCATTGGCCTCATTATGAGTCAATGTAAGACTATGTTTGGGACATGGCATCGACATCGAGATAGATGAGCTAGTGTACGACCATGTCTGGGACATGGCATCGGCTCGATATGTACTAGTGTAAGACCATGTCTAGGACATGGCATCGGCACAGACCGAGGAGTACCAGTGTAAGACCATGTCTGGGACATGGCATCGACCTCGATACGAGAGAGTCAGTGTAAGACCATGTCTGGGACATGGCATCGGCCCCAATATGAGAGAGTCAGTGTAAGACCATGTCTGGGACATGGCATCGACTCGAGATGTATGCTAGTGTAAGACCATGTTTGGGACATGGCATCGGCGATAAGACAAGAGCTAGTGTAAGACCATGTTTGGGACATAGCATCGGCCTCAACATGTGAGCCAGTGTAAGACCATGTCTGAGACATGGCATCGGTGCTTAACCTACGTTTGAGGCTATTGAGTATCCTTTTCTATTCCATTAAGTTCCATGGGAAAAATTTATAGCTTAATTAATTAAAAGAAATGATGACCTTATTGTGAGTGGTACAGGTACTTGTATATCATGTATACGATATGAGCTCGATCTTATGTTGTATGATTAGTAAAAGAATTATGATGAGTAAGTTATGCCTATAATCATTCATGTTTATGATGAATATTGGTATGCTATGAGCATGTTAATTCATGGTAAATTGTTGATGATGTTTGGATTCAACTTACTAAGGTTTATGCTTACCCCTTTCCTTTCCATTTTCTTATAGTGCCACCTAGTTAGCTCGTGGATTAAAGTACGTCGGAGGCTCCGCTCACACTATCATCCAAAGCACTCTGTATAGTTAGCTTTAGCATTTTGAGAATATGGCATGTTTAGAACTTTATTCTTTTGTAAGTGTCATATTATTTAGTGCAAATGTGTTGGCTTGAATTTGAAATATTTAATTTTGTGTAAGGACTTTCAACAATTCAAATCATAACAATTTAACACATTAACATAGAGAATGCCACTTTTATTTTTTATGCAATTTAGTCATTTTTCACAAATTGGCACACAATCAATAAAATTTTCATACGAAAATTTCACACATATCAATTCACATACTTTGAGCATAGAAAATAATATTAAAATATTTTTTAGACTCAGATTTGTGGTCCCGAAACCACTTTTCTGACTAGGGTCTAAACCAGGCTATTACAACAAGTATTAAAGTTTTCAAACATATGCATCCATCAACAAATTATATAGGTAATTTGATTATCCTAGAAGAATACAAACAATCGTAAATACAATTACTTAATGTGATGTCAATTCATGAATAAGTCTACCTAGATCACATAGAGCTTTTTGACTTGTAATGTTCTGAGGCTTAGGACAGGTATATAATTCAAGAACAGGAAGCATCAAAATAGTTTCAAGCGCAAAAATAGTTTTGCATATTGTATTGTTCCCTATTCTCCCTTTTAGTAACCCATGCCCACTCACTACCGTATTTCTCATTCTCTCACCTTCCTTATTTCTCCACATAAGAAGTCACAACATAATGTAGCAACTATACCTAGCTCATTAGTATTTGTGCATCAATAACTAAGTTTTTCTACTTTTGTGACTTTTTGATCTTTTTCATACATCTCACTCATAATGCTTTTGTTTTTCAAGTACTTTTCTACTCGTTTTGGTTTTCTTTTTGAATTTTGCTTTTGCTGCACATATTGGCTAACCTTAATTACTAACTGTTCAATAAAATTATCGAACTGAAATTCAATATAAATCTATATGCTTGTAAATATTAATTAGTAATATTTATGGGCCCAATCATCGAAAAATAGGGTTTGGAACCACTGTTTCTGGGACCACTAAAAAACAGGTTGTTAGATAACTAATGTATTGAAATCTGGAACGTTGGTTTTACGGCTTTTGCATGACATAGTTTAGTTAAAGGGTAAGTGATATACTCTCATTGGCATTACATGATAGAAGGGAAAGTAACGTGGCCACGGGTCCTTTTTCTAAGGAATATGATTTAATTACTATTTGATAGTACTTGACATTTTCATAAGTGAAGATGTAATGATTTAGTCATATTTTGAGTGACGTTACTCTGTCAAAAAATAATGGAAATTTATTTATAGAATGAATTCTATTTTATTGAAAGCTCAAAAAATTCAGTTTCCTATAAAAAAGAATTAAATTTCCCATTGAATATTAATCTAAGTTTTCATTTTGTGTGTTTGGTTTGTGTAGTTAAAGCCCACACTCTAAACAAGCTAGTGTTCGAAAATAGTGGAGAAGATTGTTTGGTAGAAATCCATGAAACGATCTAGACCGCCTCGCTTAAAGCACAAATACTAATTTGGTCTAAGGTTTATATTATTATAAATACCACAGGACTTAACATTTAAAAAAATTAAACTTTCGCTGTTCTACAAACATTGTTTCTTAACCAATTTTTCCAACATCCTTTTCATAATACTTTCAATCTCAATCAACACAAACTTAAGCCTAAAACCATTGTTAGGAAGTAGGGATCTGATATTTTGATGATTTTGACCACTAATTCTGAAAATGTAAGGGGCCACCTCTATTGTGTATGCTATTATCAACCACACCACCTATTAGAGTGCAAGCAAACATAATGTTATATGCTTGATTATCGTCTTTGAATTTTGAAGAGCATGTTTCACTTTTACGTTTCAACAAATCTTTCAAAATGTTAGAGGTTCTCTCATTAGTGGAAGTTGCACTTATGTTTCACCTCAACTAGCACGAGCCTTATATGATATATTGTCATCCGACTATTAAGAGGTTTATCCTGATATCATTTCACAAACTGTTTCTTTAGGTTCTGTTTGTTTCAATCATGTATTGAGATCAGGAAATACAGTGGTTGACTGGCAAAGAGAACTAAGTAAGGCTCTTGTCCCCTATTTCAAAATTTCTCCATTCCTAATGATCTCAAAATCCTCTTGTAATCCTTTCTTATTAATGAAATTATTATTAAAAAAAAAAGCACGAGCCCTCTTATCGATTCCTTCAAACCTAGCCATATTAAAGAGATAGGAAAAACCTTCACTATAAATTAGAAATAAATAAGATGATAGAGGGCAATGTTGTTGAAGTCTTTTCTTACTCAAAAAGTTTGAGAAACATTTACCATTAAAAACAATTAAATAAGAAACAATTTGAGCACAAGTCATTAAGAGGTAAACCAGGATTGTGCAAAACCCAGCTAAATTGGCATAACTTCCAAAATTTCTAAATTTTGCTAATATCAAATTTAAGTATGAATTATCATATTTTTCGAACATGTATATATCTTCAAAAGGTACAATGACTTTATAAACCACCAATATATTATAAAAAAAAAATTTAATGCCCATAAGAATAACACATTGTGTCTTTTCAATATAATTGTCAAAAACCAACTTAAATTTTTTAGTTAGCACTTCAATAATAATCTTGTAAAGAACATAAAAACTAATAAGCCCATGCTAAGTCATATTTCTTAGGTTAGTGATTTTAGGGATCGAAACTAATGAGTAGCAGTAACGAATATACTTTTTCCTTTTGGAGATAGTAATGAGAATATCATTCAGATAAAAAGTGCGTTCCCTTTGCAAATGTAACTATAACCTATATATTAAAAAAGTATAACCTAACTAACAGAAATGCGGAAATGTAGGATTTTAAACAGTTGTCACTTTTCTCATACTAAATGTCCTACTTTCGTTCAAGTGATGGAATTTTTAATTTTAATACATATTAATATTTAAAGTAATAATTAGTAATTAGTTTGATGACTGTAAAATTTTAAGAATTCTATTGAATTATAGATAAAAGTGATAAACAAAATTAAGAGTCAAGACATAAAACTTAAATTGAATATATGAATAATTTCTATCTCTACTCTTATCAAGAAAATTCATTCAAATATGGTATAAACATTCGTTAAATATTTAAATTCATTCAACTTTTTACGGGTTACTTGCATAAGAGATAAATTTTTAAAAATGATCATATAATAATCTTTATAAAAATATTAAAATAAAAAATTTTCACCTACTTCAATTCAATTTGAGTAAAATTAAATGAATTCTAATATACTTATAATAAAATACATGGTAGTTAAATTAGATATTGCTTAAAAATAAAAGAAAATAATAAAAGTATAATTTGAGACTTGATATACTATATTTGAGAACTTTCAAAAGATTTTGTTCTTATTTTAACACTTTCAAAAAGTTTTAACCATTATTTGAGCATTTTAAAAAAATCTAGGAGCACTATGAGCATATTTACAAAAGCTAAGCCTTTATATGAGTTTTTTTTTTTTTTTAATTTTTAATTTTTATCTGATGAACTCTTAAAACTTGGGTTAAAACTTGGGTCCTAATTTCAGCATTTACCCTAAAAAATTGAAGATAAACGGAAAGTTACAAGTTGGACATTAGCAGACGCGTCCTCTATCTACCCCCTACTCCCAACCATACCAGCCATTAATTCCTGAAAGCATTACAGCTGTGCCCAGATCGAACCAGAGAAATGAGAACACGTTAAGGTGTTGGACTTAGAGGATCATGATTGACGACCGCCCCTATCCTTGGTGGCAACTGCCAGTCAAAAACTTTGTCTGAGATTTCAACTTGATTAAGATACTTAACTGTATTTTTTGTTTTATCAGCAAACCCTTTTTTGGGGGGTCTTTTCTCTTCGGGCTATAAGTAGGGCGGCATTCCAAGCACCCCATTTGCAAGAGGTTTTTACTCTTTAGCTGTTTTTCAGTTCCCAATAGAAAAGCTTAAAACAGAACTCAGCATTTGTTTGTCTACTATTTCCCTCCATATTGCTAGCATTTGTTTTAGCTGAGAGGCAAAACTTCGGAACAGCAAAAGAATACAGTTTTTTTCTAAAAAATTCCCAAGGACAGAGAAAGCAGAGTAGCTGTGTTAGGGAAAGAAAAGATGGTTGCACCTCTGTCAGCTTGGCCCTGGGAGAACTTGGGAGTTTTCAAGGTGCCAAGAAATGTAACCTCGTTGTATTTGTTTAACTTTGATCGATTCATATTAGTTTTTAATTTTATTTCCAGATGTAATGTCTGAATCCACTTGTTTTTTTTTTTTCTCCTCGTAGTATCTGCTATACGGTCCTTTAGCTGCAAAAGTATTGTATTCATGGATCTATGAGGATTCCATTAAGGATCTGTGGTGTTTTCATATACTCGTTATTTGTGCTTTGAGAGGATTAATTCATCAGCTATGGAGCTCTTACAGTACCACGCTTTTCCTAACTCGAAATCGCCGGATTAAGCAGGACGGAGTTGATTTCAAGCAAATTGACAGAGAATGGGACTGGTAATATAATATATAATATATATTTATGACTTATCTATTCTTGTTCCTCCGAAATTATATGATTTCATGAACACTTGTTATTGATGTGATCTTTCAGGGATAATTTCCTAATCCTTCACGCACTGTTGGCTTACATGGCCTGCTTGATCTTTCCATCCTTGAATGATCTTCCTCTCTGGAACCCAAAAGGATTTAGTACTTTACTGTTTCTACATGTCACCGTTTCGGAGCCCTTATATTACTGGGCGCATAGGTATTTCCATGAAGGCTACCTTTTCACCCATTATCATTCACTTCACCATTCATCTTCTGTAACCCATCCCTATACAGGTAAAAAAATCACTGACCCAGACCCCATTTTCCTTCTTCTTCGTTTCAATCCAGATTAACTTCCGCTTATGATAAATTTCTTTCTCCTGCAGCTGGGCATGCAAGTTTTCTAGAGCACCTGATATTATCTGTAGTGATTGGAATTCCGATAGCGGGTTCTATTATGATGGGGTATGGATCAACAAGCATGGTTTATGGTTATGTTTCGGCCTTTGATTTTTTCAGATGTTTGGGGCATTCCAATGTTGAGGTTGTTCCCCATGAAGTTTTCATCAAGCTACCTTTCCTCAAATATTTCCTCTATACCCCCACGTAAGCAATACCCCTTCTCTCATGCTCATGCAATTAATGTGTATCAAAATTTTCTTTACCGAGATTTGAAAATAAAAACCGGTTAATAATTGTTTGTAATTTATATACGCGTTAACCACCTATACTTTAATTTTTAAAATATAATTATATATTATTTTGGTTAATGGCATATTAATAGGTAAATGATAAGTTTTAAAGAAAAAATAACACAATTAAATATGAAATGATAAAATAATCATATAAACTTGCTTAATATGTTTATTTTTTTATTAACTTCATTAGTACTAATATTGTGGAATACTTTTTTTAAATTAAAATTAGGTAATTGTATAATCACAATTAATACCATCAACCCTCAACCAATGAATTAACGAGTGAGCAATGTCATTAGCCAAACACATCTACAGAATAACACCTTCAACAGTTTCTTTCCTTTATAGCTTCTTCGCTTTTAGACGGTACCGAAATCTATTTCCAGACTTGGAAAATAGGTATTAATTTTAGTGTCATATTTATCACTCATTATTACCCCTTCCACGAAACAGGAATTTATGGCAGACAGATAGATATGATGTTATTTCATTAAATTGTCGAGAAACTTGCAAGCTCCAATTACTTGAGAAGGAATGCTCATTTGGAGATTTCCTCCAGGAAGTTAGTTTAGTTTTGAGAAACAAGGCAATGGAGTTAGTTAGATGTTAGAGGTACTATGACAAGTTAGTTCATATTGAATAAGGTGTTGGTATTACTTAATCTAAAACGTTTGCTCCAAAATAGCAGCTAGTGAGGTACGTGCACATTAATTTTGTGTTAGATAAAACAGGGAGATTTCTTATTGACGAGGTAGCTAGCATAATAATCGAGAGTTTTAACAGCAAAACATGCGACTTGTAATGCATTTTTTCTTTAACGAAACGAAATGCATGAATTGATTGTTGGCTAATTTTGTTGATGGATTTTAAAAAAATTGTCAGGTACCATAGCTTGCACCACACAGAGATGGGGACCAACTTCTGTCTCTTCATGCCGCTGTTTGATGCTATGGGGAATACGCTTAACCGCAACTCGTGGCAGCTACACAAGAAAATTAGTTCAGATTCAGGTAGCTGCACTTGTTTTTCTGGGGTTTACCACCGATATATTAGAAATTCTTCTTCTGAACCGCTGGATTAGAACCTATAATGATTCAAGTACATGACACCGAAAACGACTCTTTATCTGCACGGTTATTGCATGACCTAACTTGTATGGTACAGAGTCTAATATGAAATTAACTTTGAATTCATGTGAATTCAGCAAAGAATGGGAGGGTGCCAGATTTTGTGTTCCTAGCACATGGGGTGGACTTAACCTCATCGATGCATGCCCCATTCGTTTTCAGATCATTCGCATCCGTACCATTCTCCACCAGGATCTTTCTTCTGCCTTTGTTGCCTGTGGCTTTTTTGGTTATGTTAATAATGTGGGCTTGGTCTAAAACCTTCCTCGTCAGTTTCTACAATCTTAGAGGCCATTTGCACCAGACATGGGTTGTTCCTAGATTCGGCTTTCAGGTTCGCTTTTGATTTTAAATTAAAAAAGTTTGGCCACAGTCATTACTGCAAGCCGATTAATCATCTAGAGCATCACGATCTTTTGCAGTATTTCTTACCATTTGCAATGGAGGGCATCAATAAGCGCATAGAGGAGGCCATTCTAAGGGCTGATAGGATAGGGGTGAAGGTCATCAGCCTTGCTGCATTAAATAAGGTCCGTATTTAGTTTATTTATTTTATTGTTAAACTTGTCTTCCACTTCTTTTTTTTTTTTTTTTTAAGTTCTTTAATTGGCCCTTGAGTTATCTGATGATGGTAGTTGGGAGGAATAAATATGAGACATGAATCAACCTCATCTCCTTCATTTAAAACCATTGTGGACCTTTCACTTCACAGTTTAATTTCTTAGCACCATTTCTGGCAGTTTAGCATCTGTCAAAAGCATCTCACTATCATTTACGTCCCAGTTGGACTGGAAATATCCAAGTTCATAGATCGAAAACTTGTGTGTATATATTTCAGAAATGTTACACAAGTTCTCTGCTTCCTGCAATCATGAACCCACCTCCGTATTTGCTCTGTCTTTTACTCCTTTCTTTTAACGGAAAAACATCCTTTTCTTGAACCTGTACTCCAATCAGAACTCAGTATCCTCTATTCCTAACAGGACCCATTTTAACCTTACAAACTTCTCAACCATGCCTCTCTCTCTCTCTCTCTCTCTCCATATAAATTTGGGGAAAGAAGGGTTTAATGTCTCCCATATGCTATGGTTAAAAGTTAAAACAAGTCAGTGGTATCTGTCCATACCATTTCCACAGCAGGGCTAAATGTTCCGTGAAGTAAATGGATAACCATTAATAGGTTTAACTATCCCAGCAGTGTTGCTAATAATAATCAATTCAAAAAAGGGGTTTAATTTGGCAATGCTTGCAGAACGAGGCTCTGAATGGAGGAGGAACACTGTTTGTTGAAAAGCATCCGGACCTAAAAGTCAGAGTTGTCCATGGTAACACCTTGACGGCTGCTGTTATTCTAAACGAAATTCCCAAGGACGTGGAAGAAGTGTTTTTAACAGGAGCTACTTCCAAGCTCGGCAGAGCTATTGCCCTTTACCTTTGTCGAAGGAGAGTACGCGTTCTTGTAAGTCTATACTTCTAATCTTTTCATTTATTTATTCACTGTTTTGATTAGCATATAGCACGTGATCAGTGGCAAAGCAATGCCCAAGGGGGGACACCCTTGGTTTGCCCAAACTGATTGCGTTTCTGCACGTGGTTCACTGTATCTTTGCAATTTAATTTTGTAGGGAACGCACGCAATTAACTATTTGCTGCCTAGGGTCTCCTTTAGTTGCCATCTATAGATTGGTTAAATAAAATTGATGGTTGTACCATTACCACAGTTCCATTTTGCAAGCTAGTTTATTGAAATAGAGTTCGGAAACAAAGATGAAATTCATTTTATTTAATAGATAATAAAGCAAATATCGGGAGAAATTTATTTTACGAATTGTATGTTATATATTAGTAGCATTATTTTTAATCCGACACATGCATGCGGACCATAGGAGTATATGGTTGGACCTAATAATATTGTGTCCTTTATTTCGGTGAGGCTGGGGTTTAGTGCCAATTGAAATCGATTGCTTATGGGTTTGGACATAATGTACCAGATGTTGACTTTATCAACCGAGAGGTTTCAAAAAATACAAAGGGAAGCCCCTGCGGATTGCCAGAATTACCTCGTCCAGGTCACCAAGTACCAAGCTGCTCAAAATTGTAAGGTACGAGATGCAAATCCCAGTCTCATCGGCTTGTTTCTTTTAGCTCATTGAAACACCTAAATTGCAGCTCAATAACATAAACTGACTTGGAGCAGAAACTTAAAGAATATATAAAACATGAATGAAATGTTGTTGTTATGAAATAGACATGGATCGTGGGTAAGTGGATAACACCAAGGCAGCAAAGTTGGGCTCCATCGGGGACACACTTTCATCAATTTGTGGTGCCACCTATCTTGGCCTTCAGAAGAGACTGCACTTACGGTGATCTGGCTGCCATGAGATTGCCTGATGATGTTGAAGGCCTTGGAAGTTGTGAGGTAACCAATCTTTTCTTTAATCATCCATTTTTCCTTATTACCATCATTAATATTATAATCACATGCATGCTTTCTCACAAGTTCAGTTTTCTAACTATAAGTATTGGTGGATGTTGGGCAGTACACCATGGAAAGAGGAGTAGTGCACGCATGCCATGCAGGGGGCGTGGTTCATCAGCTAGAAGGCTGGACACATCACGAAGTTGGGGCAATTGATGTCGATAGAATCGATATTGTCTGGAAAGCTGCTCTCAAGCATGGTTTAAGGCCAGTGTCAAGCATGTAAACCAGCAATGTTCCTTGTCATAAATTGTCATGAAACAAACAAGAAGCAAACAAAACAAAGCAAAGAATGAATTTCGAATTTTAAACCTTAATGTTAATGCCATTTTTTTACGATTATCAAGATACTATATATTGCTACGAAGCGAATACTGATTGTATTACCCTTTGGGTATGGTAACACTTCTATGTATATTTTGATTTGAAAATCATTAGAAATTGAACTACCGTCTTTCTTAGACGTTGGGGAGTAAAATTTTAGATAAAAACTGGAATTGCATCGTTTTCAAGCGGGTATTAACTGTTGATTAAACGATACCTTCAGATTGTGGAGCTTAACGCTACCTCTTGTTTGTTCGTTATTTCGCGTGCTATGGAATTTCTAGCATAACCATCCACGGATGTTGTTTTACAAGTGGCATTTTTCCTAAAACATTAATATGACCGTGAATATAAACTGATAGAATGTTTTGTATTAGGTGGTTTTATGTCTGAATTCCTTAGTTCAAGGATGTTCGGTTTCATTTTCAACTTAAGTACTGTAACCTTTTAAACATTTTATATGGTTCCTAGCCCCTTCGCAACTCTTGCACCTTAGAAAATTATATAATGATTTTTTTAATTTATATACATGTACCTAATGAAAAAATTATTTAGAAATCTAAGTCACCCTTTAGATTATTTAAAAGAATAGGACTTTTTTATTTCTGAAAAGTAAACCTACCAGGTTAGATGGCAGTTAACTGTGCAAAAAACCACATATCACTATATTGAATACAAAAATTGGACTTGATGCTGTGTATCAGCATACTACCAAACCAATTTCAACCGATTTTTATCGATGTCATAATATTCGATTGAGTCAAATTTTTTAAATCAAGTCATTCAGAAAAGTTAACAGAAACGTTTCCAAGACTGGATATGGTAGTGAATTAGTCTCATTAATTTATATTTTGGCATTAAATAGGGGTTTATTTAGACAATATTAAGTAAATGAATGAAAGTGTAATTATTAGAATAATAATGATATGGACAACAAATCAAGATCGTATTTAAGTTGTTCGACTCGAAAAGAAATTTAGATTTGATCTGAAAGATGAACCAACCATATTTGGAAACAAAGAAAA
This sequence comes from Gossypium stocksii, assembly GCA_020496765.1. Lineage (NCBI taxonomy): Eukaryota > Viridiplantae > Streptophyta > Magnoliopsida > Malvales > Malvaceae > Gossypium > Gossypium stocksii. The sequence goes on from CM035623.1 coordinate 44,220,659, forward strand.
TGATAACTTTAGAATATAGAGTTATCTTCAGTACTTTTAAACTAATAATTTATGTAAATTTTGAGTGGTTGATAACAAATGTAACACCCCTAACTCATATCCGTCGCCGGAATAGGTTAAGAGGCATTACCGGACTTAACACAGTTCAGAACATTCATTTATCAATATAATTCATATACACTTATAACATACTTATAACGAGCATACAAAGCTTTGAACATGCATTTGGGACTAAACTGATAACATACGAATGTTTAGGGAAAACATAGAAAATTTTTCAAAAACAGGGGACACACGCCCGTGTGACCAAGCCATGTGTCTCACAAGGCCACCAGACACGTTCGTGCCACAGGCCGTGTGAAAACAGGGAGTACATATTGACTTGCACCACACGGCCGACCACACGATCGTGTGCTAGGCCGTGTGAAAATTAGAGGGTATACTGACTTGGGTCACATGGCCGACCACACGCCCGTGTGTCTAGGCCGTGTAACTCACTGACTTGATTTATAAATGAGCTTCAGGGGACACACGGCCATGTACTAAGGCCATGTGTCATATACGGTTGAGTCACACGCTCGTGTGCTCAGCTCGTGTGGACGAAAATAGGCTAGTTACAAGTCATATTTCTCACCCAAAACACATACACCTACAACAATCATTTGACACCAATTCAAGACACAAATAGGTAGCCTATCATCTGTAACACTCCTTACCCGTATTCAACGTCGGAACAGGGTACGAGGCCTTATCGGACTTATCACATGAATGGACATCCAATCCCAAGTCATAAATTTTGCGTCCATATTAAAAGTATTTGCAATTAATCATAAGTCCCTAATACAAGCCTACGAGGCCCAAAACATGCTTTAGAGGTGGTTCGGGACCAAACCGAGAACTTTAGAAATTTTTACAACACTTAGAAAAGTTTTCCACAAAATAAAGGTCACACGCCTGTGTGGACATGGGACACGGCTGTGTGGGCAGGCCGTGTGGTTACACACGCCTGTGTCCCGACCTCGTGTAACTCTCTGACTTGTAACTCATTACCAAATTGAGCTCGCACAGCCAAGTCACATGCCTGAGTGCTAGGCCGTGTGGAAAATTAATTTTCACAAAATAGGTGCAGACTTCACATGGTCGGGGTACACGCCCATGTTTGATGCCGTGCTGTCCACACGACTGAGCCATACACCTGTGTCTCTGCCCGTGTGCTCAATTCTGAGTATTTTGTTTCTTGAAACTAAGGTGCATGGGACATATAGCCTAAACACATGCCCTTGGGGCTGACCGTGTGTCACACACGGCCTAGACACACGCTCGTGTATTTACCCGTGTGGACAAAATAAAAGGCTATCTACCAATCCATTTTGCCACCCTTTAATGCACAAACCTACATAACACAACATAGCACCAATCCTAGCATAAACATACAATTAACATCCACAACCAAGACATCAATACTTCATTCATGAAAGGCATCATCAATTGGATATACTTGTTATCAATATTGGCTCATTTCAAATGGCCTTATACAAAATGATCATCAAACCAAATTAAGCCAACACACTTGGCTAAATCAACTATGACATATATAACAAAATGACCAAGTCCCCTATACATGCCATACTTTCAAAATATTAAAAAATCATCAATACCCAAAAAGCGAGAGTTGATAGTGTGAATTGAATCTCCGATGATCTCGGATCCTCGAGCTAGCTTGGTAACACTATAAAACAAGGGAGGAAAAGGGGAGTAAGCTATAAAGCTTAATAAGTTCATATGCAAATAATAAGCATCTTAAGTACACAATTATTATGTAATTCATAAAATGAAAGATCACATCATTGTCATTAATATCACATAGGCATAGCTTACTCAACCGCAATATTACCAAGAGTTCGTTACTTTTAGAGTTTATACTTGTGAGTTTTACGTACATACTTGTACCAACTCGTAACTTGACCACATACTTTCACATCTTTGACATTTCCCGTTGAACACTAGGAATGCTAACGAATACTCAGAAAATCTTGCACATAAGTGCCACATATGTAGCCAAAGCTACCTCTTACCTCATAGTACACATAGGCTCACTCTCGAGCCATTCACGGACCTGCTCACACAAGTTGTCGGTCATAATGTAGTTACCAAGTGCTGCTCACACAAGCTGTCTAGTATTTGCAACATATGCTGGAGTACCCAGCCACTGGTAGGATGTACGAGACCAGCACCCGGAATCACATACACGTAAATACACAAGGGTTCCTAGTGACATGTCACTTGTATCCTATTCTATTCTTAAGGTTCAATCGGGATTTCTCGCTCGTCGAAACTTTAATGAATTTGTCCAAAGGGCCAGTCATACAATTTATGCAATATTAAAGCATTTAAACATAATATAACAATGCATTATTTACACACGAACTTACCTCGGTACAAAATAATCGGAATTGACCTAATCGTCAAATACTTTATTCTTCCCCCGATCTAGGTCCAAACTTCATTTTCTTGATCTATAATAACAAATTAAGCTCATTTAATTATCACATTATTCAGTTAAAGCCCAAAAACCACACTATGGCAAAATTATATTTTTGCCCCTAAAGTTTCACATTTTTACACTGTAGCCCCTAGGCTCGTAAAAATGAAATGTGTTCATTTTCCACAAAACCCAAGCCTAGCCGAACCATTTTCAAACTCATACCAGCCCATATTTTCCATTTAATCACACTTCTACTACTCATTGCATTATTTTTTTTTTTACAAATAGGTCATTTTTAACATTTTCATCAAAAATCACCTAGTAAATGTTGTTTATCTAAAACCAAACATATATTTTCTACCATTAGACATCAAAATACATGCATGTCTAACATGGGTAAAATTTTAAACTTTGATAATACATCAAACTAGTCCCTGGAAAAGCTAGATTAGGTTACGAGGATTTCAAAAATATAAAAATCATAAAAAAAGGGGTTAGGATGGACTTTGTAACACCCCATTCACATGATACATCTATCATATATGATGAACATCACATACTTATCTGCTGAAACCACGCAAACTTACACATCTAAGAAAGGCATCATCACATGCTCATAAATATAACCAAGGTTAGCCAACTTAACTGGCCAAATATACCAACCTTTACAAGCCATTTCAAGGTCAAACACATTACTAAAATGATCCAAAATAATTGGCTAGTCCTATCAAACTTCTTTAGGCTTATATAACCAAAAAGAGTTATACACTTCCTAACCAAGTAGACTATACATGCCATATAACCCTATTCACAAGTCTTTTAGTACCGATATGATAGTTGGATAGTGTGATGAGCTTTCCGACAGCTTCCAACCCAAGCGAGTCTTCAAAATCTTATAAGCATAGGAAAAATAACACAAGTAAGCCATAAAGCTTAGTAAGCTCATATGAAAATAAACACAACTTATCGAGTAAGAACTTATTAAGAAATTTCATTACTATGGTGTAAACTCATTTGATTTCATCTTTATTCCATAGTTCCAATCACGTAATTAACCGAAGGTTTCACGAGCTTATCCAATTCCATGTTCGTATGGATCAAATACCTTTTATCAATTTGTCAGTATTTATACATACATAATCGAACATTAATAAAATTTCATTCAATCCAATATCCATCACAAATACTTTAGCCAAGACAAACCATGTAAAATCTCATCATATAATGGTACTTTGCACACAATGTGCCGTACTTACATAAAATTGAACCCAATATGACTCATATCTCATATGTCCTTCAAATCACAATTCAATATAGCCAAATAAACACATTGTGGCATGAAACGTACTCATACACAAATCTTTTTCTCGTTTTACATACATGATATGCTATAAGCTCACCACTTTACTTTCCTTCGATTTTCGCATAAATTTGATACATACCTGGTTTACTTAATTCAGTCTCACTTACGTTCTCGTCTCGACTTTGTCTGTTGAACATTTGGAATATTAATAGATATTCAAAATTCATGCACATAAGTGCCACATATGTAGCCAAGCTACCGCATATCTCATAACACATATAGGCTCGCTCTCGAGCTATCCACGGGTTTGCTCACTCAAGCTGACGGTCAGGACATAACTACTCAGTGTTGCTCACACAAGCTGTCAGGCATCCGCAACACATGCCGGAGTACCCAACCACTGGTAGGACGTATAAGACCAGCACCCGGATCACATATGCATAGTACAGTGCCATATCCCAGATACGGTCTTGCATGTAATGACATGTCGATGCCATAGCCCAACTATGGTCTTACACGAAATCTCATATCGACGCCATGTCCCAGACATGGTCTTACACGTGATCACATATAATATACCGATGCCATATCCTAGATATGGTCTTACACGAAATCACATATCGATGCCATAGCCCAGCTATGGTCTTATATGAAATCATATATTGCCATGGTCCAACCATGGTCTTTTCTGTCAATTTATCTTTATTTATGAGACAATTTTGATAGATTTTGCAGTTTTACTAGTCTCGAGCATTTAATTTAAATTCTACAATTTAATCAATTATATAAGAGTGTAGAGGCCCAAATTTGCCCGACTCGAAATAGAAACCAAATAAAAATAAAACCCAAAAAATAATAATAATAAATCAAAAGACCATTTACAATGTTCAGGCCCAAATCCCAAACAACCCAAACAAAAACAATACCCAAATCCAATTTACAAACCCTAATAGCCCAAGGCCAAAACAGAAAATAAACCCTAGCCCATATCTTAACTATTTCTAGCAAAAAGAACAAAAATTCCTAGGACCAGCCGTCGCCGCTCCTCTACGTCAACACCTTCGTACCCTCCTCGTACCTCCACAGCATGTTCCTAAAACAGCTAGCCTTCACCTTGTACCTGCAGATCAGACAAAAAAAGGGACAACAGCAGAGAGAAAAAAAATAGTGGCGAAAATGTTGTATTTTTTTTCCTATAGAAGCCACGAATCATCAATGTAATTTTTTTACAAACAGAACAATTGAAAACAGAGAAAAAATTAAAAAGGTCTCTTTTTTATTCTGCATCTTTTTTATTTCGTGTATTTTATTTTTATAGGAAAAACAAAAATAAACAAAAAGGGAGCCGAACCTTACTGTTTTTGTGTTTGCGCCATCGTGGAGGCCGAGGTTCGTCGTTTCCGATGAAAAACGACATTTTTTAGGCTCTGGGAATCAATTATTCAAAAAAAGGCCCTTTTTTTAAATTCTCCAGCCACTGTGGACGGCAGCATCGTCGCAGGCGATCAGCGGCCGCCACGGTGGTCCAGTGACCGGAGGACAGCCGAAGTGGGGAGAGGGTGAGAGAGTTTGAGAGCTCTCAAAATTTTTTTTGAAAAAATGAAAGAAGAATGATTTTTTTTTTGAATTTTTTTAGTTTATATAGCAACACTAAACGGCATCATTTAGGCCGACCAGCACGCGACCCGACCCACTTCTAGAGGATCCGCGTGTTTTCATTTTTTGGTATATTTGCGCATTTGGCCCTTCCGCACTTTTTAATTTTTTTAATTCAGTTTTTTTCTTATTTTTAATTTATCCCTTTAATTTTGTTTCTGTTCCATTTCGGTCCACCAGATAAACACGCGCATGTGGACAAAAGGATATTGTCCCATTCAGTCCCTGTCCTTTTTAGCGTGTCTTATTTTGGTGCTTGCTTCTTTTAATTATTTGCAATTTGTACCCTGAATTTTATTTCTATTTCATTTTCATCCTAAATCGGTTTAACTTCTTTTTTTTATTTAAAAAAATGTTTTATTTAATATTTCATTTAATATTTTATTTATTTATCTATTTCATTTCAAATTTTTTAATCGAATTTATATTAATTTTTAATTATTTATTTACTTTTTCATTGGCTCATTTTTTTATATATTTTTATATACATATTTTTTATTATTATTCTATTTTATCTATTACTAAGTCATTTACTTGTTTATTATTATTATATATGTTCTTTTAAAAAATATAATTGACTATAATCTTGTATTTACGCCAGATTTTATTATTATCATCGTTATATTATTTTAATTCTTCTTTGTCACTTATTTTTTTTTTTGATACTTTCATGTACATTATTTTTTATATATCATGCATATTCCATTATTATTATTATTATTATTATTTGGTATTATTGTTTAATTAACATTAGATTTAATTGATTAATGCCATTGTTTATTTATTATTTTAGTTATATTATCATTTTATTTGTACGTATCATCACTTTATTATTATTACAATCATGCCATGAGCCGTTTTTTTTAAATATTTATTTGTTTCTATCATGTCTCGAATAAATTAAAAAAACCTGACATTTTAAATGTTATATTCGTTTTTTCCGCACGATGCATAAAAAAGATTTCTTTAAATAAGCAATATTTCGTATTTTGGAGATTTGAGAATTTGTACCCTAACTTACGGGGCTTCGATTTTCTTGCTAAATCCAAATAACCGAACATCCTTTTTAAAAGCATGAATTTTTAATATTTTGGAATTAGAAAGATCGTATTTTAATTTACAGAATATGGTTTCTTTCTAAAACCAAGATAATCGAATATCCTTTTTAAAAAAATAAATAAGTAAAATTTTCATATTTATTCTTGTTTCGAGAATTTAAGACATTGTGTCCTAACTTATGGGACATGATCCTTTTTCTTGATTAACTCAAAATAAAGCCATTTTCATGTTAAATAATGTTTTAATAAATGATCGTATCTTAAATTTCTTCAAATTTTCAATTTTCAACATTAAAGACACTAAATAATCAACTAGGTACCAATTTTGGGCGTATCGAGGGTGCTAATCCTTCCTCGTGCATAACCAACTACCGAACCCATTTTTTGGATTTTCTAGACCAAAAATTATCGTTTTAGTAAATTTAAACTTTTATTAAAATGACTGAATTACAAGGTGATTCGATCACACCTAAATAAAAAGGATTGGTGGCGACTTCCATTTTTCGTTTTGAAGAAAAGTTGACCTCTTCTAAAAAAAATGGTTTCGATATCTTGGCGACTCCGCTGGGGAACAAATAAGAGAGTCAAGTCGTAAATTGATTATTTTCTATCCTTTTGTCGAAAATTAGGAATCTAATTTAAAATTACGATCTTTTCATTTCATTTTCGTGGTTTGCATCATTTGATATGTTTGCTTTTGGTTCGAGTCTCTTAGTATACTTTCGCTCATCATATTGCATACTCGCTCGATTTTACCCCTCTTAAGTAGGAGTGAGAAGCTATTCCTTCGTGAGGTCTTCATCTCCGTATAGGATAGTGGATCGCTTTCGGAATGCATCCTTACCTATGCCTTCATGAGATTTTCATCTCCGTATAGCCATAGGGAAATGCATTCCCCTGAACTGAACTTAGTCCGTATGAGCTTATAATGGGTGAGGATCGAGGAATCTGCCAGTTTGAGTACCTTTACTTTAGAACCAAACCGCATATAATGAGCCCTAAGAGACTACCCTAGGTAGAACCAAACCAAACCCCTAAAGGTCATCCAAATAGGTGCTCTATTTGTTATTTATGTATTTTTACTGACGTGTTTTCTTTTGTTTTGGTGATGATTGCATTGCATTTTCAACATAGAAAAGAGGTGTTGATTCACGTTCAATTGCTAAATAGAGAGCTTGTCATGGAAAATGGATTTCTTGATAAACTGGAATACAATACGGCCGTTCGAATATGGTCCGAGTAAACACAACGAGAGAATGGTGATAATCCATGGAGGGATACACGACTTTACTTCATTGCCCGAGGATTCAAGCCGACAAAGAGTCATCAACGTCTTGACTTTCTTAAAGAAGCTAACGAGCATCGCGGGGATAAGTGAGCAATGGGTCGAGGCCCGGATCAAGCAAAAAAAGAGATAATAGAGACATCTTTTGGAAAATTTGCAAGATTTGATCTTAATATTCGGATATGAAGAAAAGGATCAATGTCTTTGGCCAGAGTATGAGGGCGAGGCCGTATATGTATCCATTTTATGTAAAGGTATTTGTCTTCTAATAAAGTTGTTCTAACAGAATTGAATCAGAATCAACGCCTCTTTTTGCATTCAATGTCTTCGGCCGAAGTATGGGGTGTTACATTAAATTTCATGGAATTTTTCATAGGTTATACATTGACTTAACAATAAGCCTTATGAAATTTCATGGATTCATAGAAAATCATTACATTAGAACTTTCATAAAATATAAGGCTAGATTATTACATACAACTTACCTCGAGTCCAAATTGTAGGTGAGTGCTTGGTTTAGTCCACTACTTTACTCTTACCTCGGTTTTAGTCTAGGCTTCGTGTTTCTTGATCTAAAATGACAAATTTAGCTTATTTAGTGCCCCATTGACTAAATGGCCCATAATTCACACTTTGGCAAATTTATAATATTGCCCCTAAACTTTTGCATATTTGCAAAATGTTCCCTAGGTTCATAAAATGAAATGCACTTAATTTCTTGACTACTCAAGCCTAACCAAACCTTTCATGTGCTCATAACAGCCCACATTTCTCATCAATTTGTACATTTACTACCCATTTTACTAGCTTTGCAATTTGGTCCCTATTAGGGACTTTCATGAAAAATCACCTAGAGTAAGGTGTTTATTACACTTTAAACCTTCATAATCTATCACTAGACATCAAAATACTTGCATGTCATGAATGGGTATATTTTTGAACATAAACCCTAGCTCAAATTAGTGGCAGAAATAACTAGATTAAGCTACGAAGATTTCAAAAATGCGAAGAACATGAAAAACGGGGCTTGGAGTCACTTACTTAGAGCTTGAAAATGAAGGAAACCCTAGCTGTAGAGGGCTTGTAAAGTTCGGCACATAGGAAGAAGAAGATGGACACTTTTTGCTTTCTTTTTCCCTTTTTTATTTCTTTAATTTACCAAAAGACCAAAATACCCTTATGGCCTTTCTTTAAAATTTTACCCTTACATGGGCATTTTTGTCCATAGTGCCAAAAATTAGTCTAATTGCTAAATAAGGAGTCCTACTAATTTTTCTAATGCTATTTCATACTTAAACCTTCTAGAAACTCAACTTTGCAACTTTTGCAATTTAGTCCTAAAGGACAAATTAATCACTAATTCATAAAAATTTCCTTCATGAAATTTTCTCACTATCATGCAAGTATACCATAAACTTAATAATGATCATGAAATATACTTTTCTACTTCAGATTTGTGATCTCGAACTACTATTCTGACTAGGCCTAACTCGGGCTGTTACATTTCAAACCAAACATAAACCACACATGATCAACGCAACAACTAGTATATCCATAATTAGCTAACACTTGACTAGTGATTTAAACTAGCAAAGCCGAATCAAAAGATGCCATTTACATATGTCATGATTCAAGCCGAATTATTGCATATTCAACATATCCAAGTTATTATATACCAAAACACATTATCAAGCCTTAACTAAAACATATCAAACATAATTCACACATATTTATATAACATGGCCGATTCATCAAAAGTAAATAAATCCATCATTTGATCAAAAGCATAAACACCAAATTTAACATAATAAACAAGCCATTTTCGCATGGCTTATATTTACATATTCAAAAAAAAAAATCAAAAATGAACATAAGCTAGCCTATACATGCCATAGGTTAAACTTCAACTTATAAAAGTATAGAAAACAATTGATAGTGTGACGAAATTCTCTGACGATCCTCGAGCCCGAAACTAGCTTCTAAAATCTATAAAACAATGAGCAAACATACACAAAGTAAGCTTTCACAGCTTAGTAAGTCATAAGCAAATAAATTACTAAATGAACATTAACATTATAACCAATTTGACAAATCAATCCAAACCTTAACTCAATGTACATATATTACACTGAATTTCACATTTCATCATATATACATTAACATTTAATCACCATATAGCTGAATGCACAAATAACTTTAGACACATATATTATTCACACTTTTAATATCACATACATATACTATTAAGCCGAACATAAACAATCATATATACATATAATTCCATTTGCATCATACATAATTTATATTACATTTCAAATAACAACTTACCTTATTTTCATATAAATGTTTAACTAGTACATACCTGAACTTTTTAGCTCAATTACACATTCTATCATAACTTATCACTGCTCGTTGAACCATTTGGAATTAAAAAGGATACTCAGATAGTCGAACATCTCATACAATGCCAACATCCCAAATGTGGTCTTACATGTAATTACATATCGATGCTACTGTCACAGACAGGGTCTTACACGAAATCAAATACGATGTCGATGTCCCTAACATGGTCTTACACATAAATCACAAGTCAATGCCAATGTCCCAGACGTGGTCTTACACGAAAACACATATCAAAATCCTATGTCATGACATATGTATCCTAGCTATTCCTAAGATTCGTATGGGGCCTTCGGATGTCGTATCTCAATGAATCAAGCTCGTAAACATTGCTCCCAAGCTTGTAACCATTCGGCAATCACTTATATATTCATAAAATTCAATTCAGCATTTAAAGTTCACATGTATTGAAATTTAAGAACATCTATTTCCTTATAAACTTACCTCGAATAATGACGAACGAAACGAAATAATTATTCAATTACTTTGGTTTTCCCGCTATCCAAATTCAATACCTTTGGTTCTTGATCTAAACATATTCAAATTAAGCTTATTCAAACACACATTCTTTCAATTTAGTCCAAAAACACATAAATGGGCACATTGCCATTTTGCCCCTAACATTTCACACTTTTCACAAATTAGTCCCTATTGCACAAAACACAAAATATGCAAAATCTCACATCATAGTTAGGCCGAATATTCACCTTGTTCTTACAAGTCCATACATTTTATTTATTTCACATTTTAGTCCCTCAATTTATTATTTTCACAATTTAGTCCTAATTACTCAAATTCATCAAAAATCCAAATACAAAACATATTAATCTAACACATATCTTTCATAATTCATCAACTAACATCACTAAGCTCACAAATTCATCAATGGCATAACTAAAAATCTTCATCAAATTCTAAAATTAAAACATGGGCTTCATAGATTTCATAGCAACAATCTCAAAAATGTAAAAATTATAAAAAGCCGAGCTAAAACTCACCTTGAATCAAGCTAGATCATAGCTAAAACCTTTAAGTTCTTTTTCTTTTCTTTCTTACAACATTTGGCCTTGGGAAATAAAAGATGAATGTATGGATGTTGTATTTTATTTTTAATTTATCTTATGTTATTAACTTAATTACTATTTTAACCTTACTAATTAAATATAAAACCATTATAACACAAGCCTCAAACCGTCCAACACTGTTATTCATGATCTAATTGCATCATAAAGACCCCACATTAAGAGAGCATAGCAATTTAGTGCTTTAATAATTAGCTAGCCACTTTTTCATTTTACGCGATTAAGTAGAAAATAATATTTAAATATTTTTTGACTTGAATTTGTTGTGCCGAAACCACTGTTCCGAATAGAGTCAAAATTGAGTTGTTACAGGAATAGGATACGAGGCATTAGCGGACTTAATTACATGTAAACATACAAAATCGAGTCATAAATTTACATCCAAATTTAAAACTTATCATACATACTCATAACATCCCTATTACGGGCCAACAAGGCCCAAAACATACTTTGGGAGTGGTTTGGGACTAAACCAAGAATTTGGAAAGTTTGTCAATACTTAGAAAATTTTTTCCTAAAATAGGGGTCACACGCCCGTGTGGCTTGGGACACGCCCGTATGGGTAGTGTGGTCACGCATGTCTGTGTCCTCAACCCATGTAACTCTCTGTTTATGACGTCATGCACCAAAAGAAGTCACACGGCCAAGTCACACGCCCGTGTGCTAAGCGTGTGGCGAATTTAATTTTCGTAAAATAGGTGTAGACTTCACACGCCCTAGACACATGCCCATGTCTTGGAGCCCTGTCATTCACACAGTTGAGACACACGGCCGTGTCTTTGACCATGTGGCCAATTTGAAGCTAAAATTCAAGATATAAGATACACACGGCCTGACTACATGCCCATGGGGCTGCCCGTGTGTCACACTCGGCCTAGACGCACGCCCATGTGTCTACTCATGTGGACAAAAACAAGGCTATTTACCAAGCCATTTTGCCACCCTCATTCACATATACACTTACCTCAATTCAAAGGCACAAAACATAATATACTTATGCAACCAAATTATCCACCATTACAACAATAACATGTTATTCTCATACTATTATTAATCATGCTTAGAACATCAACCTCTCTCTACATCATATACATGATACATGATATACTATAAGCTCATCAATTTACCTACATTTGATTCTCACATAGGTTTTGTACATACCTGTTTTACTTAATTCAATCATACTTACATTCTCGTCTTCACTTGCTGTTGAATCCTTCGAAATCACTAAGGATACTTGGAAAATCATGTATGCATAGTATAATGCCATATCCCAAATATGGTCTTACAAGTAATCGCATATCATTGCCATAGCCCAGCTATGGTCTTACATGAAATCTCATACCGACGCCATGTCCCAAACATGGTCTTACACGTAATCACATTTCACATACCGATGCCATATCCTAGATATGGTCTTACACGGAATCACATTTTACATACCGATGCCATATCCCAGATATGGTCTTACACGGAATCATATATCGATGCCATAGCCTAACTATGGTCTTATATGAAATCATAACCTGCCATGGTCCAACCATGGTCTTTACCGTTAATTCGTCTTTCGTTATGAAACGATTTTGATAGATTTTACGTTTTTACTTGTTTCAAACATTTAATTTAAGAACCACAAGTCATCAATTATATAATGCATAGAATACACAATTTAATAACATTTATTAACATATAAACTTACCTCATTTGCTGTATCGACAAATTAGGTCGATTAATTCGAAACTTTATTTTCCAACGTTTTGGGTCCAATTCTTGTTTTTCTTGATCTATAACATCACATTTAACTTATTTAATTATTATACTATTCAAATCAGCCCAAAATCACATAATGGCAAAATTTACATTTTTTCCCCCAAAGTTTCACATTTTTACAATTTAGTCCCTAGGCTCGTAAAATGAAATGTACTCAATTTCTTTGAAACCCATGCCTAGCCAAACCTTATACATGCTCATAGTAGCTCACATTTTTCATTTATTCACATAAACTTACCTCGGTACAAAAATAGTTAATATTTGCGATTTAGTCCACAATCTTGTTCTTCCCGCGATCAAGGTTAGAAACTCGTCTTTCTTGATCTATAATAACAAATTTAGCCCGTTTAATGAACACATTATTCAATTCAGCCCAAAAATCATATTAAGGCAAAATTACATTTTTCCCCTATCTTTTCTCTTACTTACACTTTAGTCCCTTAGCTCGTAAAATGAAATGTATGCATTTTTCTCAAAACCCAAGCCTAGTCGAACCCTTTTCATACTTATAACAGCCCACATTTTTCTTTTATTTCACATTTCTACTACATAGTTAACAACTTTTGCAAAAAGGTTCCTTTTGACATTTTTATCAAAAATCACTTAGTAAAAGTCGTTTATCTAACACTAAACTTTCATATTCTACCATTGGACATCAAAATACATGCATGTCACACATGGGTAAATTTTTAAACATGAACCTCACTTCAAAATAATGGTAGAAATAGATAAATCGAGTGATAACGGCTTCAAAAACGTAAAGAGCATTAAAAATGGGGCTAGGATGCACTTGCTATCAAGCTTGAAAGTTGAAAAAACCCTAGCTACGGTCTCGTTGTGATTTTCGGCCAAGGTAGGAGAAAGATGGACAGATTTTTGGCTAAGGTTGAATAAACCCTAGCTATGGTCTTCATGAGATTTGTTGGTTGCCTGTGTTGAAACATGATGTCATGGATTGTGTGGCTCAACGTTTGGCTTGTCAAAAGGTGAAAGTTGAGCATACATTCCCTTCAGGTTTATTGTGACTGACTGCGATTCCTGAATGGAACTAGGAAAGGATTGCTATGGATTTTGTTTTAGGTTTGCCATTGATGCCATCGAAGAATGATTTGGTTTGGGTTATAGTAGATTGATTTTCTAAGAGTGCACATTTCTTAGTAGTATGTACTAATTATTCTTTGCAATAGTTGGCAGAGTTTTACATTGAGGAGATTGTACATATTCATGGCATTCTAATTTCTACCATCTCCGATAGAGATCCTCACTTTACTTCGAGGATTTTGTAACACCCCAAACCTATCCTAGATGTTATGACTGAATCTGCCGTGTTACATCGAAGTGTTTTCTGAAAATCATGTTCTCATTGTAAACCCTTCTTACTATTTAAAACTTCTAGCCATTCAAAATAGGTATGAAACCTACGTTAGTTTATTTTCAAAACATGGTTCGTTGCAAAGTTATTCTTTTATTAAAACGTTGTTATTTTTATTTCCAAACCATTGTATGTTACGAAAGCTTATTTTAAAATAGTTGATTTACGGAAACGAGATGTTTTAAAAAATTGGGTTGTGGAAAAATTTCGACAACGATGCGGAAGTTTAGTAGTTTGAAAATAGATTGTTGTTTTTGGAAACTGTGTTCTTCTTCTAACAGATATAGATCAAAATAAACCAAGAATCCCAAATCAAAATCCAAAAATTAAGAAAGGACTTATTACAAACCAAACAAAAATTAAAGGAAACACAACTAAAGCAATGTAATTAAAAATATGAGAATCAAATGTCCCTACTGTGGTCACCTCTGAGTTCTCCAATACGTCAAACCACCTTTTACTGAGGATTACCTAAAAAAATTAAAAAGAGGGGTGAGTTTACAAAAACTCAGTGTGTGCTACCCCCAACAGTCAAATAGCATACATCACATCAATCTAGGCCTAAGCTCATTACGGTAACAATGGCAAATGGGCCTTAGCCCGCAATAGCCTTGGTTGGGCCTGAACCCATAGCAATATCAGAATTAATGTATGTAATGCCTATAAGGCCCAACCAACCCTGCACTCCGTGTCCCGTCCAACCCTACACTCCTATGGGGATTAAATCGACCCACCCATCCCTACACTCCCAATGTAGCAATGGTTGCGGCACTAACCAAGAATGCAACAGAGCTGCCAAAAGTATAAGCAGCTTAGAGCAATCGGTAGGTCCACAGTCGTCTTGGGTGACCCGTGCAACCTTACCAAAATGGGTCCATAACTGTCTCGGACGACCCGTGCGACCGGGTCCATAGTTGTCTCGGGTGACCCATGCGACCTTAATAGATCAACAGCTCCTTCCAATTACAAAATCCCGTCCCCATGCAGCATAAAATCACATATGAATGCAAACATAAATAATAGATGGCATACTTAATGAAATACATATCACATAAGGGTATTATAGACATTTCACCCTCCTAGGGCATAACAGTCATTTTGCAATTCGGGGTCTAACTACACATACCAACCCCTCAATAGGTTCAGAGTTGTCTCGAGTGACCCGTGCAACCTTTTTCAATCAAAACGCTTAATTGGGCCCAAAGCCATAAACATAGCCCAATTGGGGACCACATGCTCATTTGACCCATTAAGCCCAAAATCAACTGTAGCCATGTGAACTACTTAGCCATAAACATAGCCCAATTGGGGACAACAACCCGTGGGGGTCCACGAGCCTATTGGCCTCCCATGGCCCACTTTAGTCCAAAATCATCCTAAACCCATGAGCACGTTCATGGTGGCCTATACTATCGATCAAATTCTCCGTTTTATGATCGTGTGGCAACTGTGCCAAACTTTTGACTTTTCAGTATTTCAACATTTCAGCTTTTCGCTGTTTTACGATCTATTAGTGTGAGTACACACTTGCTTGAGGAACGTGTGTTTAACCCACTCGTACTGAACCTATAATCCAAAAGCATATATCATTAACCAAACACTGATTAAGGATTACTCACTTTTCAACTCCTAGTCAAAACACAACCCTTCCTTACCTTGCCTGAACGAACAACCTTAGTCCCTCCAAGATCAATGACCCTAATCGATTCATGCCCTTGTCACAAATCTGAAACGTAACTGATCCTATTAGAAAGAGTTACAAATAATCGTGGCTTAAATCCACCTTTACAACATAACAAACCCAAAGTCACATTCGGCCTACACTAAAAGATAGAAGGTAATATATTTACCTACTGGACAAAGGAAGAAGGAGGTTATGATCGATTCTAAATCACTGGATTACTCCACTTCACTGGAAGATCACTTCGATTTGATGACACCCTTACAAGATCAACCCATAGTACCAATAGCAAAGCAGAGAGATAATCGATCAGTAATACCAAGTAGGGGAAATTGAATGAAATCAAGTGAGAGAAATAGTATGGTCAAAAAGAAAGGATAAGGATGGTGTTCAGCTAGTTCCTTAAAGGAGAGAAAGAATTGGCAATCAGCAGAGAAAAGGGATTTCACATATATTAAGATAAGAAAAGAGATAACAAGTGCACTCACTAGTTGACAGAGAACCCTTACCATAACGAAAACCAAAACACAAAAGAGAGTAATTCGATAAAGAAACAACAAAGGTTCGACAGAGATTCAGAGATGAAGAATCGATCACCCCAATTGGGAAAAAGGAGAAAGGATGTAGGTAAGAAAGGTAGATCAAGGAGTCAGCTAAAGTTTGGCAAAGAACAAGAAAAGAAGGGAAGAATTGAGAAGAGAAGAGGAGTATTCGTTTAGAAGAAAACAAGAAGAAAGGCCAAAAAGAAGGTATAGTCAGCTATAGATGAAAAAGAATCCATAAGCAACAATGCCCAAATGGTCCCAAAGATAAATGGCTATACCCCCAAGTAAAGGATACCCAAATCCTGATCAAGTAAAACGAGCTTGGAAAAACAACAAATAGCGAAATCAAAAACCCCGAAAGCCCCTTAAAGAACACGACTACCACAAGAAAAAGCAAAAACTGAATTTGCTAAAAGAGAAACAACATCCCTCCAACACACAAGTCAAATTTTCCAATAGCAAATACCCCATTTTGGTACCAACTTTTACCAACATGAAATCCCTTAATTTTCTCCCCTTATCTCTCCATAATCCCCTCCTTAATCTTCTCCATAATCCACTCCTTAAATCACTCACTTTACCAATTCAAACCCTCTCCACCAGAGTTTAATTCCAACTCTACCACTAACCATCCAAAGATGCAAAATAAATGGCTATCATAATACTATGGCAACACTCGAACCCAGACCACATGCACACTCCTAACGCCTCATTACCACTTGACCACATGCTTCTTTATGTCATCTTTTAACCTCAATTATTTAAAAGGCTTACTACCTAGCATTCAGGGTTTTACTCACCTAAAACCAACAATTTTGCTAAAACCTAGGTTTGAACCCAGGACTTCTCTAACACTCCCAAACACTCCTAAATCACTTAACCATTGAAGAAGACAATCAATTGACACTTCTTCCACAGCAAAAATTCATTTTCCGACTTCCAAGCGCTCCCAAAGCTCAAGCCCTATTTCTTCTAGGCCCAATATTCAGGGCGTTCAATTCACCCATCTTTAAAGAAATTTTGTCCCCAAAATTTCCAACTAGCAGAACAATTGTATGCCAAAGCCTAACCGCTACGCTCCTGCTCCGTAATCTACCTCTATTTTCAAGTCTAAAATAAATATACAACACACTATGGATAGAGTATGTACCAATATTCATATTTGGAGCGTCTTCATCCTCTCGGCGGCGCGCTGCATAGACCAAAGTTGGTTGCCTTGCCTCAGCATAACTAGCACCTCCACTTGCTGCTCTACGGTCCAAACCATTTCCACCCCTGGCTTACCCATGGCCTCTTGGCGGCTACTGCCTTTCTCTCGGCGGCTGCACATTAACTCTACCTGTAGCTTGCATCTGATCCAGCCTTCGAGGACACTTTCTAATGCTGTACTCCATCGACCAACAACTCAAACAGGCTCCCATCCTTCTCTAGCATTCGCCCACATGGCGTGTTCCACAATCAGCGCAAGGTGGCAACCTAAAAGTGCCAAAAAGGGGCCCAACTCTGACTGGCCCATCTACTCTGGCCTGTTTTTTAGGCCTCTAAGCAGATCTGAGAGGCTTTATATCTCTCTTATTTCTACCCCTTTCTTTTTCCCGGTTCTGGCGCTCAATGCACTTCACCTCCTCAGCAACTGTTATTTTATCCACTAGTGCAGCAAAATTCTGCTCCCTCTATAGAGCTATCAGAACGCGAAGGCTATCTCTGAGGCCGTCCTCAAATCGAACACCACTCATATTCTATAGCTACTATCCCACGAGCATATCGGCTAAGTCACAAAAATTCTGCCTCGTACTCAGCCATCGATCTATCCCTTTAAACTAGGTTTAAAAATTCCTTCCTCCGGGCATCCACATAACTTGCACCCACATATTTTTCTTGGAACATAGATTTGAAGAACTCCCAAGTCAACTGGTCCGGCTGAGTTCCTTCTTTGACAGTAAGCCACCACTGGTAGGCTTCATCTCGCGGCAGTGATACTGTAGCTTTCAATTTCTGTTCCAGAGTGCAATCGAGGTCATCCATAATCCTTTCTGTGGCCTCCAACCAGTACTCAGCCACACTAGAAGCCACCCTAAAAACTCCCCAAAAACTCTCTACTCCATTTGACCGGAGTCGTTCCGTAACTGACCCGCGGCCTACAGTAACAGTATATTCCTAGTAGTCTTAACAACCTTTTCCAAAATATGGAGCATTACCTAGGACGGCGCGTCATCCCTAGCTACTTGATCATACGATCCTGCCTCAATAATAGGGGAAGCTAGTGCCTCCCTCACCTCAACATTGGGCAAGTGGCCCGATGACGAAGACTCAGCTCTAGCACTCCCGCGTGCTCTGCCGTGGCCTCTTATACCCCTTCTATTGCTTATTATCACTTTACTTATTATCTGAAATAGAAATTTTATGCAATTTAGCTTATAGTTTCAATGATTAAGCCAATGTTTTATGAAAGTATTAGTTAAGAGTTACTTTCGTAATCGTAAGCTCACTACAATTTTAGTTCCCTACGATTTCAGTTTTACCCTAACTAAAGAGTCTTAATAGTCTGATATCTAAAGTAATCCTAGTAGTATCTACAGTAAAATAATTTAAACAAATTTCAATATCAAGAAAACTTACTAGGTTCGATGCTGGAGACTCAGTGTGCCATATAATAAATCTTTCAAATTTACCCCAAAAATCATTCGTAAACAACTTTAAAATCCTAAAAACTACAGCCCATTTCATAGCCTGAGTTTTGCAACTGGGCTCTGATACCACTAAATGTAACACCCCAAACTCGGCTTAGACGTTATGGTTGAATTTGTCCTATCACATCGAAGTGTTTTTCGAAAACTATGCTCTTATTGTAAACCCTTCTTACTATTTAAAAGTTCTAGCCATTCAAAATGGGTATAAAACCTACATCAGTTTATTTTCAAAGTGTGGTTCGTTGGAAAGTTATTCTTCTATTAAAACATTGTTATTTTTATTTCCAAACCATTGTATATTGCGGAAGCTTATTTTAAAATAATTGATTTACGGAAACGAAATGTTTTAAAAAGTTGAGTTGCGGAACCATTTCAAGAACATTGTAGAAGCGTAGTAGTTTGAAAACAGATTGTTGTTTTTGGAAAACCGTGTTCTACTTCTAACATATATAGTTAAAAATAAACCAAAAATCCCAAATCAAAATCCAAAAATTAAGAGAGGCCTTATTACAAACCAAACAAAAATTAAAGGAAACGCAACTAAAGCAATGTAATTAAAACTACGAGAATCAAATGTCCATAGTTTGGCCACCTTCGAGTTCTCCAATACGTCAAACCGCCTTTCACTGAGGATTACCTGAGACATTAAAAAGAGGGGTGAGTTTATGAAAACTCAGTGTGTACTACCCCCAATAGTCAACTAGCATACATCACATCAATTTGGGCCTAAGCCCATTACGGTAACAGTTGCAAATGACCCTTAGCCCGCAATAGCCTCGGTTGGTCCTAAGCCCATAGTAATATCAGAATCAATGTATGTAATGCATATAAGCCCCAACCAACCCTGCACTCTGTGTCTCGTCCAACCCTACACTCATATGGCGATTAAATCGACCCAACCATCCCTACACTCCCAATGTAGCACCGGTTGTGGCACTAACCAATAATGCAGCAGAGCTGCCAAAAGTATAAGCAGCTTAAAATCATCGGTAGGTCCACAGTCATCTCGGACGACCCATGCAACCTTACCAAAATGTGTCCACAGTCATCTCGGTGACCCGTGTGACTAGGTCCATAGTTATCTCAGACGACCCGTGCGACCTTAACAGATCGACAACTCCCTCCAATTACAAGATACCGTCCCTATACAGCCTAAAATCATACATGAATGCAAACATAAATAATAGATGGCATACTTAATGAAATACATATCACATAACGGTATTATAGACATTTCACCCTCATAGGGCATAATGGTCATTTCGCAATTCGGGGTCTAAGTACACCTACCAACCCTTCAGTAGGTTCACTGTCGTTTTGGGTGACCCGTGCAACCTTTTTCAATCAAAACACTTAATTGGGCCCAAAGCCCAAAACATAGCCCAATTGGGGCCCACATGCTCATTTAGCCTATTAAGCCCAAAATCATCCTTAGCCATGTGAAAGACATAGCCAGATTCAGTATTTCCAGATATCCATGACAATAACCTGTGTGGGGCCCACGAGCCCATTGGGGCCACACGGATCACTTCAGCCCAAAATCGGACTAAGCCCATAAGCACGCTCATAGTGGCCACTACTATCGCATCAAATTCTCCACACGTGCGTTCACACGCTAGTGTGGCAACCGTGTCGAACTTTTGGCTTTTCAGTATTTCAGCATTTCGCCTTTTCGCCATTCTATGATCTATTAGTGTAAGTACACACCTGCTTGCGGAATGCAAGTTTAACCCACTCATACCGTACCTGTAATCAAAAAGCATATATCATTAACCAAACAGTGATTAGAGATTACTCACTTTTCAATGCCTAGTCAAAACACAACCCTTCCTTACCTTGCCTGAACGAACAACCTTGATACCTTCAAGATCACTGACCCTAATTGGTTCATGCCCTTGTCACAAATCTGAAATGCAACGGATCCTATTAGAAAGAGTTATATATAATCATCGCTTAAATCCACCCTTACAAAACAACAAACCTAAAGTCACATTCGGCCTATACCATCAGATTGAAGGTAATATATTTACCCATTAGACAATGGAAGAAGGAGGTTATGATCGATTCTAAATCACTGGATTACTCACCCCATTGAGGACCCCTTCAATTTGACAACACCCTTACAAGATAAACCCCAGATACCAATAGTAAAGCAAAGAGACAATCGGTCAACAACACCAAGTAGGGGAAATCGAATGAAATCAAGTGAGAGAAATAGTATGGTGAAAGATGAAGGATCAAGATGGCATTCGGCTAGTTCCTCAAAGGAGAGAAAGAATCGCCAATCAACAGAGAAAGGGGATTTGATAGATATTAAGATAAGCAAGGAGATAACAAGTGCATTCACTGGTTGACAGAGAACCCTTGCCACATCAAAAACTAAAACACAAAAGGGAGTAATTCGATAAAGAAACAACAAAGGTTCGATAGAGATTCAGAGAAGAAGAATCGATCACCCCAATTGGGAAGAAGGAGAAAGGATGTAGATGAGAAAGGTAGATTAGGGATTCGGCTAAAGTTTTGCAAAAAACAAGAAAAGAAGGGAAGAATTGAGAAGAGAAGAGGAGTATTCGTTTAGAAGAAAATAAGAAGAAAGACCAAAAAGAAGGTATAGTCTGCTATAAATGAAAAAGTATCCACAAGAAACAATGCCCAAATTGTCTCAAAGATAAACGGCTATACCCCCAGTAAGGGATACCCAAATCCAGATAAAGTAAAACGAGCTTGGAAAAATAGCAAATAGCGAAATCAAAACCCTAAAAGCCCCTTAATGAACATGACTACCATAAGAAAAAGCCAAAACTGAATTTGCTAAAGGAGAAACGGCATCCTTACAACAAACAAGCTGAATTTTCCAAGAGAAAAGACCCTATTTCATCTCCAACTTTCACTAACCTAAAATCTCTTAATTTTCTCCCCTTATCTCTCCATAATCCCCTCCTTAATCTTTTCTATAGTCCATTCCTTAAATCACTCACTTGACCAATTCAAACCCTCTCCACCAGAGTTCAATTGTAACCGAACCACTAATCGTCCAAAGATGCAAACTAAATGCCCATCATAATACTATGGCAACACTCGAACCCCAGACCACATGCACACTCCTAACACCTCCTTACCACTTGACCACATGCTTCTTTGTGTCACATTTTAACCTCAATTATTTAAAAGGCTTACTACCTAGCATTCAGGGTTTTACTCACCTAAAACCAACAATTTTGTTAAAGCCTAGGTTTGAACTTAAGACTTCTGCAACACTCACAAACACTCCTAAATCACTTAACCATTGAAGTAGACAATCAATTGACACCTCTTGCACAGCAAAAATTCATGTGTCGACTTCCAAATGCTCCCCAAGCTCAAGGTCCATTTCTTCTAAGCCCAAAATTTAGGGCGTTAGAGTTTTAGAAGAGTTTGCAAGAGGCTTTAGGGTCGAGACTTTCTTTCAGTATAGTTTATCACCTTAAACTAATGGTTAATTTAAGAGAGTAATTCAAGTGTTAAAAGATATGTTGAGAAGTTTTGGGATTGATTTTAAAGGTAGTTGGGAGCGATATTTGCCTTTAGCTACTTTGCTTACAACAATAGTTTCCAAGCGAGTCTTCGCATGGCACCGTTTGAGGTGTTGTATGTTTGTAAATGTAGAACTCCTTTGTGCTAGACGGAGTTGGATGAAAAGCGTGTTGTTGGACCAGATTTGGTTTGTGAGACCGAAGAGAAAGTAAAGTTGATATTTGAATGTTTGAAGGTGCTGCGTGTAAATAACTAATGCAATTGTGTAAGTGTACATGTCATTCAAGTAATAAACTGATAAGTAAGTATCGTCTCCACATGGATCGAAAATTGGTAAGAAATTGAGTAAGTTATTATAATCTTATTGACTGTTCTGAATAGCATGAAATAGCCTCAAGTTGAATAAGATGTTTGTATAATGATTTAATGACATGAAATGCTAAAAACAAAGAATTGATATGGCAAGTAAAATGTTGTGGCAAATTGTAGAGAAAAGCAAGAGTGTTTATGTTGTTAAATGAATCGGGCTAGAATTATTCAGGTGAAATGTTCATATCAAAATAATGCTATGGAAAAATATTGTCAAATCAATTGCTTAGAGAGCCATTACTGTAACTGTCTCTTTTGATTGCTAGATTTTAACCTAGAAATCCGAGTTACTATATGTCTACAGAACTTTGGATTAATAACTATAATGAGCGTTCTTCTCTATACAACACGTAACATATATGTCTAAAAAGATACGAATATTCTGTCGAGTATTCACTTGCATCAAACGATTCAAGATTTAGTATATTTAACCTTTTTTGAATTGAAAATACATCTAAGAACATATCACTCAGTCAACTATGTTTAGAACTTGCATGCATGTATTTAAAATAAGCATAAATCAAATGAAACAGTGACATAGACAATCTCAAATCATGGGCATTAAATATGATAAAACATTCACCCAAATAACTCCAACCTAGAAAAGATTTAGTTCATAGGTAGAAAACATCAAAATAAAATCATTCATGAACATTCTCAAATAATTTCGAATAAAAAAATTAGGAAAATAAAGGCAGAAATGTAGGAATTCTTGCCACACTCCATCTTTTCTTTAATCTTGAGAATTTACATGAATCCAAGATAGCTACCTCTCCCCCTTCTTCACGTCTATATTTTTCTCTCTTTAAGTGCTACCCTTTCTTTCTCTAGTATTCTCCAATAATTAGAAAAACTGTTGTCACTGATTTTCTTCTAACACCAATTCTCTTCTCACTTCTTTTTTTTTTCTTTCTCCGTTTTTTATTGGGTAGATCTGTCCCCCCTCAACACACATTTGTTTCTCCAATTTTTTAGGGTAGTTTTTTGGTACATGTTCAGTTGGCTAAGAGTGACATGGATAGAGTGCTGAGTCATCTTCTAGGAATTCCCATGGCAATTGTGTTGATAATCAATCTCACCATTTGCCACGACAATGTTTCACTTCTTGTATTTTCCTTTTGTATCATCTTCATCGTTTTCTTCTACATGCACCTATGTCCAATCACAACCACAACTTTTCCTTCCCCAAGTAATAAAAGTAATAAATTATAACCATTATAGCACAATCCAAGCTTTGTTATGCAATGTTCTAAAATTATCCTAAAAATGCAGATGTATTTAATTAATTACAAACAATGAATTCAATCTAAAGGCCTAAAATATAACTATTTTCAAGAGTTATCACACCCCTAAACCTTAATTATTACTTGTCTTCAAGAAAATAATGTATGAATATGCATGAATGTAAGGAATTGCCAAAACAACCAGTCACCAATTTACTGCCAAATCATAATGAACATATTGTGTACCTCTATTCTCAGCAATCTTCAACTGAAACAAAGAAAAATTGCTTATAGTTCTTGTAAACATATTTAGCAAATGTAGTGCAGAAAATGTTTCCTCAAGGTAAAAGTTCCTAAATATTTCAAAAATTAAAACTATAGTAGATTTCTTCTAAATATACCTAGGTTATCTCTCTCATAAAGTCAGTTTTTTATTCACATTTATTCAATTTCCAACATAATTTTTTTTCAAGAATTCATATTGTCACATGATTTTATACTTGACAACCTCAATGGATCGTACATTAGACTGCCATGTATTATATCATGTCACAATTTGAATATAAATCTCTCATGAAACAAAAGCTTTTAGTTAAAAAGATGGATGAAGCAAACAACTGCCTTCTTAGCAATTTAGCCTAAAAATTCAGTAGAGTGTCCCTAAAATATATAAATTTTTTTAAAACAAATCTCATATCAAAACTCATTTTTTCGATCAACAATATAATAGAGCAAACAAAATATTACTGACCTACTCAACAAATTCAAACATTGGAGTATTCATATTATTTCACCATAATATAAATTATACACTATTACTATATTGAATTTAAGTTAAGAAGTCTTAAATTTTTTTTCAAAGAATGCTACTATAGCCTAATTGCATTTATAGAAATTCATTTCAACAACTGTTGTATGCTTAACATGCCTAAACAACTATTACAATATTTTCTAAGTTTACAAAGAGGAGTTAATATCCTCATTGAACATCATTGATAACCATATACTCACATAATTAGGCAGTCTATATGCATAACACACCCCCAAACCTAAGGGATGCACTGTCCTCAATGCAAGACATGAAAGAATTAAATGAATAAAAGCTACATGAATGCAATTTATAGATATGAACTAAAATGAATGAAAATTATCAAAATCAAAGCATGGATGGGAAGAATGTTACTTTACTTGGGTTGCGTAGATTTCCTTACAACTCGTTTGTAATGTTGCGGCCTGTCCTAGTTACCACTATTAGCTTGAACAGTTTTACCAACAACCTTCTTGAATCTTTTTCTCTTAAGCTGGTTGATGGGCACCTCTTCTTCATCATCGCCAGTATCTGACTTTGTGATTTCATCATTTAGTTGATGAACTACATGTTCCTTGTAACACCCCTAACCCGAATCCGATGCCAGAATGGGGTTATAAGGCATTACCGAACAATGTACAACTTTTATTCATTTAACTAATCACATTAAAAATTTTATAAAACATATTATAATCACGCATTTATTATCATTTAATATAGCAAGTATCAAAACACATTGATTAATAATATATGCAGCAAAGATTCATAAAATGTGGTCTATTAACTTGCAATACTCATTGTATGATATAATGCCTCATAACATAATTACCAAATCCTTATCTTACTTGAACAAACATTAATACTAAATTAAAACATCACAAGTCGTCAAATATATATACAAACACATCACCTAAACGTCATACTATTTGTCCAAATATAATATACACTCAAACTCCTCACTATCATTACTTAACATAGGTTATTATTCATTTAGTCTTTTTCCAATGCTTGAGCCGAATGCAATTGCTATTAACGTTTATGCTTAGAAAAATGTCCACTTTCAACTTTCCCATTCATTAATGATGTCAAAACATTTCAAGAACTAAACTCAAATACCAAACATAATATGCTTTTCTCATTAGTATATCACAAATATACATATATGCATACTATATAGCAACCATTTTGACTAACACTTTAACAAGCCAAAATCGAATCCATACATGCTAATATTATCTATCATGAAACATATAACAAAAGTCATATATAAGACTAATTCAATGCTCTCATATTCGACCAAATACATAAGTAAATATATAACCAAAATTTATTTAATAAATATGCTTATTAATTTATCTACTCAATCAAATATGCCAACCGCATTTCAACTTCACATCAAATATATCACATATATTATATTATACTAACCAAGATTAATTAAACCTAAAGCTTACCAAATTATACCAACTACACATCAAAATATATCGTGACATTTAATTATAAACCAAAACTAAATAAACACTCCATAATCACATATATCAACCACATTATTTAATTAAAACATGAAACTATACTTAACAAAATGATCAAGCCATTTCCACATGGCTTATATATATACATACCAAAATCAGACTTGTTCACAAAATAGTTTAACCTATATGTGTGTATCTAGTCATGGCCGAATGTACCATGAATGAGTCAATAATGATTATTTTTGGGGTTTAAAATATTTTTAAATGAATTTGATTAAGGATTATTAATTTTCGATGGTGTATAAATCTTTGGATGAATATTTATATATGAAATTTTAGAGGTGAAACATACTTAGCCTTTGAGATGAAGGCACAAATTGTGTTTGAATTTTTAGATTTATATATATATATGTGTGTATTCGGGTTTAATAGTCTTGGATTGTTATGGCTTAAGTGAGCATTTCTATTTGGCTAATGTGGTTCGTTATAATACCTAAATGTTAACTTATATGATATGGTATGCCGTATGACCACTTTGAATTAGGAAATGATTAAATCGAAGGAAATTAGTTATGCCATGTTTAGGTTACCAATGTGATAAATGTGTTAAGATGGTCTTGATAGGCCGAATGGGAGCTATGAGATTTAGTTAAAAATATAAGATAGGGAGAGAATATTCATAAGCATACTGATATTTAAGATCACATGAGGGTGCGCATATTAAGTGTTGTCATGAAACTTTAAATATTTGTCTCATGTGTTTGAGCTTAGCCGAATATGGAATTGATCAAATGTATGATTTTTGTATATACTAATAGTAATGGACAATAACTCGTGATTTCATCATTTTGAATATGACATATTCGACCATAAATGATTACTAAGTATTATGTATTAAGTTGGTTAAGAGATCTATGTATACTTGCTCTAAATCTTTAGTCTCTATATGACATGTAACTTAATTATGTTCAGCCGAATGTGATTGTACATGAAGTATATATATATGTTTTGTTGGAATGCTAATAAGGTGAATAGGTGAGAGGAACGAATAAAGTCTAATCTAATTAAATTTGTTTAAATTAAGATCAAGAACAAAGAGGGACACTCTCAGACAAGGGAAAAGCGAAGGTCGTGGAATAGCTAAACCGTGCACTAAACAGGATGATACGAGGTGAGTCCTTGAGTAACGAATCTTTATTTATGATGAGGTGAAGTTATAATACATTTGTTTAATATGTGAGCTTAATGGAAAAATAATATCTTCGAATGTAAATTTTTGAAAATAAATGTGTGAGTAATTGTTGGAAGCCGAATTATAAGATTTGAATCTTAATGTATCTAGATGTGAATTGTGTTCTTTGCTTACAAATAAATAAACCGTATGGAGTATGATTGGTAGTATGCCGAAATTGAGTATTTCTATGTTTGAAAGGTTATCGAAAGATGACATGAAAGATATGCGGATATGTGTGAGTATGAATTTCGTTGTTAAAGCCGAGCTTAGTCTCGAAGGGCTTACGAGCCAGAGTTAAAGCCGAGCTTAGTCTCGAAGGGCCTACGAGCCAGAGTTAAAGCCGAGCTTAGTCTCGAAGGGCCTACGAGCCAAAGTTAAAGCCGAGGTTAGTCTCGAAGGGCCTACGAGCTAGAGTTAAAGCCGAGCCTAGTCTCGAAGGGCTTTTACGCCAGTGATAAAAATCAGATTTGGGCCTTGAAGACCATTCATGGTGGCAATCGGATATGGGTTAAAAGTATAGGCTCACGTATGAACAATTATATAAATAATATTGCCCTAGTCATAACAAATGCGTCACTTAATGTAAGGAAGGCAGGTATGTATTCTATGCTCTTAATGATTTAGAATGTCATTGAAATTGATTTATTTGAGCCTGGTAAGGATCTGTGAACTATTATTAGATATCACTTGTATGTATAAGAATTCTGATGTTGAGGTGTATAATTATATATACTCGATTGATTAGGTAAAGAAGAAAATTGAAATACTCGGTTATGAGTGAATAACCCTTTGAATGCATTGAGCTTTCTTTTGTGATATGCATGTGAGTAATTAGTAACATGGATATGATCATATTCGGCCAAAGAAGGTTTTAAACATGAGTTGATAATAGTATGCCCTTCATTATTTGACTGAGTTACTTAAGTACTTACTAAGCAAGTATTTGCTTACTCTATTGTCCTTACTCTCGATTTTGTAGATTCTTGATCAGAAGCTACGGTCTCGGGAATTCCAGATTTGAAGTCATCTACACTATCACCCATCTTTTGGTATTGGTAACTAAATCTTGAAATGGCATGTATAGGTTTGACATTTTGTCGTTAACAAATACCTTATGATTTTGTAATTAAATTAGGCCATGCGAAAATGGCTCACTTAATTTTTTTTTTCTTTTTTTCACTTTTATGGTTATGGTGTTAACTTGATTATGTTATATATATATGAATGGATGTAATATGCACGTTTATAAGCTAGTTTCGAGGTATGCCATATCTATATAATTTTGATCTATGAAAAATATGTGGTGAATGTGACTAGTGACGATTTTTGATACATACATTGTTTTGAACATATTCAATCAGTATAGTTGATTTCAGTTGATGAGCATTTGCCAATTAGTGACATTATATCTTTATGTTTAGTAAAAATCTTCCTTTTTAGTAATATGTGGTTTTAAAAAAAAAATGGTCTGGTGATGTCTCTTGACCCTCCTGCGATGGGAGCGGGTCGAGGGGTGTTACATACACACCAAATCGAATCCTGAATCAATCCAAGCCAATTCACTTGGCCATATCATGATAACACATACACAAATGACTAAGTCCCTATACATGCCATAGACTCAAAGGTTTACGTTCATTTACCCAACATGGTAGCGTGATAGTGTGATGGCATCTCCGGCAATCTCCAACCCAAGCTAGCGTACCATCCTATAAGATATGGGAAGGAAAGGGAGTAAGATATAGAGTTTAGTAATTTCATAAGCAAATAATAAGCATCTTACGATTTATTTAGAAATCAAAAGATCTCTATTATAACAAAATACCACAATTCACCAATCAATCCTACCCTCATATTATACATACACCTTAATTATGATTATTCATTTTTCGAATATATATTTTAACGTCTTTCAGTCGCTTAAAGTACATATTTCTCATCATCATTTTAATGGGAAATTATGTCAATCTTTCCTTTTTCTCATATCTGATAAATCAAAATTTGTGCGAATAAAGCATGCTACATCCTAATTCAGGTTAGCCCTAAAGCCAATTACACAATCACCAATCGAATTTAACATGTATTTCATACATCACAAACATGGACCGATAAACACAAGTATTATCTCGTATTCATCATTATACATATTTAAACCATTCATTTAATATAAATAAAAACTTTAATAAATATTATTATCCTCACAATCATAACTTACTCAATCTCCATCATAACAAAGTTGGACACATATTAAGCTCATTTCTTATGAGGTTTACGTACATACCTGTACCATTTTATGTAAAGCCACATACACTTTCACATCTTTAGCTTATCCCATTGAACTCTCAGAATACTAACGGATACTCAAAAAATTTGCACACAAGTGCCACATATATGTAGCCAAAACTACCACTTATCACTTATCACTTAAGAGCTCACTCTCGAGCTAATTACGGGCTTGCTCACACAAGCTACCAGATATCTGCAACACATGCTGGATTACCTAGCCACTGGTAAGACGTACTAGACCAGCATCCGGAACACTTAATCACTTAAATAGTTAATTTCCTAGTGACATGTTACTCGTATCTTATTTGATTCCTAAGGTTCAACTGAGATTTCTCATTCTTAATTATCACTTATCGAGCTTTGTCAAATACATTCATTACATCATTTACACAATTTATACAACATTAGTACATCAAAACAAAATAAAATAATACGTTATTTACATACAACTTACCTCGATACAAAAAATGGTGAAAAATGACCTAACTGTTGAATACTTGTGTTTCCCTCGTTCTAGTTTCGAACCTTGTTTTCCATGATCTATAATATCACATTTAGCTCACTTATTAGTCACATTATTCAATGTGACCCAAAAATCATATTATTGCAAAATTACGTTTTTGCCCTTAAAGTTTGACATATTTACAATTTTACTCATGGGCTCGAAAAATGAAATGTGTTCAATTTCTTTACTACCTATGCATAGTCAAATCATTTTCATGCTTATAACAGCCCAAATTTTCCATTAAATTAGATTTTTAACACATATTTCATAATTTTTACAAATAGGTCCTTTTGTGCATTTTCACTGAACATCACTTAGTAAAAGTTGTTTCTCTAACGATAAACATGTATAGTCTACCATTAACCATGAAAATACACAAATTTCTAACATGGTTCAAAACCTAGACCTTCATCATATCTCAAATAAATGGTAGAAATAGGTAGATCATGTTACAAGGTTTACAAAAACGTGAAAATCATTAAAAACGGGGTAAGAATGGACTTACTATGGAGCTTGGAAGATTGAAAAAAACCCTATCCACGGTGTCCATGGTATATTCGGCTAAGGGAGGTAGAAGATGGACAAATTTTTGGCTATTTTGGCTTTTTAATTCTTTTAATACTAAATGATCAAAATGCCCCTAACTTGAAAATATTCTATTTCACCTATTTCATGTCCATTTTTGTCCAAAATTTTTTCTAATGGTCTAATTACCAACTAAGGATCTCTAATTTAAAATTTCATAGCAATTAGACACCTCTAGCATCTAGAACTCAAGTTGTTCACTTTTTACGATTTAGTTCTTTTGACTAAATTGAGTGCCCAAATGTCGAAATTGTCAAATGAAATTTTCATGAAATCATTTTGTGAAATTGTAGACCATAAAAATATAATAAAAATAAATTTTCGTATGTCAAATTTGTGGTCTCAAAACCATTGTTCCGATTAGGCCCAAAATTGGGCTGTTACAGTAGTCCTAGGAGGAGAAGACGAAGGTGTGCCAGTTTGCCTTGGCATTTCCTTACCAGCCAATTTATGTGTAATGGGCTTAGTAATAGCTCCTTTGTTCGAAAGGTGGACTTCATTTGGTGATAGGGGAACATTGACTCTTTTGTAGAGTGCAATGATCAATGAGGGGAAATTTAAGGTGTCAGCATTCTTTTGGGCATGAAAGATAATGTTTCCAACATTAATCTTTCAGCCCACCATTATGGAGTGAAGAAGCAATAATCGATCCTTTGAGATTGTAGGATTATGTGTAGAAGGAATGAGACATGTTTTCAAGAAATGGTACCAAATCTTGCATTGAGGCTTCAATAAGACTATATCGATGGTGTAATAGTCATTTCTTGAAATTGACCATTGTGTACCTTCTATACAAACATTAGTGAGAACTTGGGTTAAGCGCTCTAAGGACATTATCTTCATGAAGTCTGTATGCTCGTCAAGACCTTCAGACAATCCATATTTGGCATTGATGAATTCCTCATCAAATAGAACTAATGTGCCACACACATTTATAAATGCATTGTTAGGAGAAGTAGTATGGGTATAAAACTCTATCACCACATTTGGGAAGACATCGTTAGGATGGAGATAGAAGATTCTCCATCCATGCCTTTCGACAACTGATGGGATGGCCTTTGTATACCCCATGAATGGAGCATCCTTAAAAGGAATACTTTTTCCATGCAAAATGGTCTTTTGGAAATATTTTTATGGTATTTATCTTCAACAAGTTTACTGAAGAAGGTTCGTGGAGAGACAGATGTTGAAGCATAAGTTGTTTGGGAAGTCATTGAAGAAAATATAGAAAGCTTAAAAATGAAAAGGGCTAGATTTTCTCGCAGTTATGACTGAAATAAAGAGTAAAACCGGAAAACAAACGGGGTGAAAATATGGGAAGAAATTGAATTGGCTAGGTTAAAACGTGGGATAGAAGAAATTGTGATGTGTGCGATAAGATTGGCCTTAATGATGGCCTGACAAGGCTAAAAAATTGGCATTCAGCGAGAAAATAAATTGTATTTAGTGCAATTTTTTCAAAATTAAAAGAATTGGCCTAATGGCTTTAATTTGTATGTACTCTGGCCCAAAAAGAAACTTGGAACAAGAGAAAATAAACAGTTAAGCAAATTTATTGGGTAACAAATAAGAAAAAGTAAACATAAAATAGATGAAGAAATTTTCTGTAAGAGAACAATATTAAGTATTTCGAAGAGAAATAAAATTTTTGTCATGAATTATAGGAGCTCCAAAATAATGTTTTAGGTGTTGACCATTGGCTTTGAAAGTGGATCCTATATTCGCTCGACTTCAAATGTTTCAGACCATCTCGACTTTCATTTGCATGGAAAAATATTAAAGAGCAAGACTTGTTGTCTAGGTACAAATTACCGTGGAAAAATATTATTGTCATACCATCGCTTTGTCTTTTCTTTATATAGTCTAGCATTCTTATAAGCTCGAGCTCAAACTTCAACCATCTCATTAAACTCTAGTAAGCAATGAGTTGCAGCAGCAGCCCAAGCCATGTTTAGTTTCTTGATTGCCCAAAATGCTTTGTGTTCTAGCTCAACTAGCAAATGATATGGTTTACCATAAACAAGCTTGAAAGGTGACATTCCCAATGGTGTCTTGAAAGTTGTGCGATAAGCCCACAAGGCTTCATCCAACCTTGCTGACCAATCCTTGCAGCTGGGATTGACAACTTTCTCCAGAATTTGCTTGATTTCGCTATTGGAAATTTTAGATTTTCCATTTGTCTTTGGGTGGTATGTCATGACAATTTTCTATTTAACCTCATATATGTTTAGAGCATTGGCAACTAATTTGTAGTTAAAATGTGAACCTTCATCACTAATTAAACCATGAGGGTTACCAAACCTGGTAAAAATATTTGTATACAGAAATCTCAGAACTGATTTAGCATTAGTTGTAGGTAAAGCCACAGCTTCAACCTATTTGAAGACATAATCCTTAGTGATAAGAATGTCGACATTACCCTAGGATGGTGGAAATGGACCCATGAAATCAATCCCTCATATATCAAATAATTCCACCGCTAACATATTTTTACAGTGGTATTTCATGTGTCCTTGATAGTTACCGGTTCTTTGACAGCGATCACAACTTTAACAGAACTCATGAGCATCATTAAACATGGTGTGCCAATAAAAACCAAATTTGAGAACCTTTGCAACAGTTCGCATGCTTCCAAAATTTCCACCATAAGGTGTAGAATGACATTGATGCAGGATACTTTGAATTTCATCATCCAAAATACATCTCTGAATTATTTAATCTGCACACTTCTTGAATAGAAATGGCTCATCCAAGTAATATTGCTTGACATTGTAAAGGAATTTCCTTTTTCCTTCATGATTGAACACATATGGCAGCAACCGACTGATTGGAAAGTTAACAATATTAGCGTACTGTGGCAATATCATAACCAACAATAAGTGCTCAGCAGGAAATTCATCTTTAATCATTTGACTATCACCATAATTATTCCCTGCTTCCAATCGTGACAAGTGATTAGCCACTTAATTTTTAGTGCCTTTCTTATCTTTGATCTCCAAATCAAATTCCTACAGCAACAATATCCATCTAATGAGTCTTTTTTCGTCACCAAGTATTTAATGGCAGAATGGTCTATATAAATTGTGGCTTTGGTGCCCACTAAATTAGCTTTGAAGTTTTCAAAGGCAAATACCACTGATAATAATTCTTTCTCCCTAGTGATATAATTAAACTGTGAATCTGTCAACATAAGACTAGCATAATATATAGCATGAAACATCTTGGCTTTTTTGTGCCCCAAAACTGCTCCAACAACAAAGTCACTTGCATCACACATCAGTTCAAATGGTAAAGTTGAATCTGGTGCAGTGACTATAGGAGTTGTAATTAATCATTACTTTAACTCTTCGAATGCTTTTGAACATAACTTGTCAAAATGAAATGGTCTATTTTGTTCCAACAATTGACGTCTAGGTTTGGATATCTTAGGATAATCCTTGATCAAGTGGCGGTAAAATCCAACATGACTAAGGAAGCTTCTAATTCTTTTCATTGAAGTGGGTGGTGGTAACTTTTTAATGACTTCTATTTTTTCTTTGTCGAAGGCAATTTCTTGCTATGAAATCTTGTGGCCTAAAACAATGCCTTCATAAACCATGAAGTGGCATTTTTCTCAATTTAGCACAAGATTTATTTCTTGACATCAGCAAAATTCTAACTCTAAAATTTTCAAACAGTCTTCAAGAGTGTCGCCAAACACCTAGAAATCATTCTTGAATACTTCAAGGAATTTCTTCACCATGTTAGAAAATATTGCCATCATACAATGCTGGAATGTTGCCAGAGCATACATAACCCAGATGGCGTTCTTCTAAAGGAAAATGTTCCATAAGGATAGGTGAATGTAATCTTTTTTTGATCAGTAAGAGATATGGCAAATTGGTTGTACCCTATATAGCCATCTAAAAAATAGTAGAAGGCTTTCCCTGCTAGTATGTCCAACATCTGATCTATAAAAGATAAAGAGAAATGGTCCTTCTTCATTGCTTTGTTGAGCTTTTGATAATCCATACAAACTCTCTAACCTGTGATAGTACGTGTGGGAATGAGTTCATTGTTATCAATGCTGACCATAGTGACCCCTCCTCAATAAAGGCATCATTCACAACTCCTGGCAGCTAAGTTGTCACTTCAGAATGTTATGGCCTTATGTTGTTCCTTTCTTTGAGATCGAGAACTTTCTATGTCACTAGGCAATGCTCCTTGTTATCTTGGACTTAATGAAGTGGCAATTTGTCCCACTTGATTCTCTAGAGCTCTTAAGGAAGCTGTTTGGTTCTGAATAATTACATCATTCTTAGCCATATACTCTTTTAATAGAGCTTTTATAGTTCATGTTGAAGATGATGAACTTTGTTGCACATTTTTCTGCGACATTGGTTAACTGTATCTAAGTGGTATACCAACCACATTCTATTGATTAACATTGCTGGCATTTCTCATTCCTTGATTACTCCAGGTGAAATTTGGATGTTATTTCCACTACAGATTGTATGTGTTGGAGTAGGGATTGTTGTTGCTACGATTAAAGTTCCCCATGTAATACACAGAGGCTAGATTGGATGGGCATTCATCATAAACATAATCTCTCCATAGTATATGTATACTAGTTCTGCAACCTTTATCTCCTGTACCACAAAGGGTCTTTTCAGAGTTTTAATCGTATTTTTTAAATCCATTCAATAATGACAGGGAGGCCATAGTATATGTATACTAGTTCTGCAACCTTTATCTCCTGTACCACAAAGGAGCTTTTCAGAGTTTTAATCGTATTTTTTAAATCCATTCAATAATGACAGGGAGGCGAATCAACATGGGAAAAATCATTTTTAAAGAGGTTCATAGGTGTGGCCATAAGAATGCTAGTAGCCTTAATTTTCCTTCCCTTAGTACTACCCTTTTCCAACGTGTGAAAGTCTCAGTTCAAGTAAATGAAGATATGATTTTGAATAAAGGGGTCATTTCGAAGCAGATTGTTCTGAGGTTTTTAAAGGAGGAATTTCCACAACATCCACCTCTCGGTTCTGCCTCTACATCCTGACCGCAATTGTGCCCTAGAAGCCCCTTCCACTTCTACTAATGTCTTTGAGCAACAAGTGCTTAATTCTCTTGAGAGGTTGTACAAGCAGTTCAATTTGTTTAAGAAGCAGAAATCATGAATTGCTACTAATTTGGGTACGGCACAAGAAGAAAATTAGGGGCACTCCACTAGAGTAACAAGCTGAGTACTTAAAAAGGTAGCTGTTTGGTCCATCCATCTTTTTAGTCAAAAACCTTAGTTTCATGAATAAGTATTCAAATCGTGACATGATTGAGTATTCGACAATTTAATGTATGCTCCATTGTAATTGTCGAGTCAAAGAATCATCCCCTAGTAAAAAATAAGCGTAATAAATGAATATGTATGTAATTGAGTATGTATAAGGCCAGATGAAAAAAAATTGGAAAACTAAGTTAGCTAAAAGATGAACTAAGTAAATTAGGAGATACTTACTATAGTGAAAGTTATATGAGTACTTAGGATTTTTCTTTCATTAAGGTAATATTTTCTACACTATCTTTGCTAAATAAGCTTATGAAACTTGATCAAAATTTTATACATAAAAGATTGCTGAGAATTGAAGTACTTGCTGAGAATTGAAGTACAAAATACTCTTTTAATGGTCTAATAATACAAAGGTGATAATGCTGCTATGACAATTATTACGTTCATGCATTTATGCATATTTTGCTTGAGCACAAGCAATAACTCAAATTTGGGAGTGTGATAACTCTTGAAAAAAGTTATATTTTAGGCCTCTAGACTTGGTTAATTATTCATACTTGAGTAAATTTAGTTGCATTTTAGGAAATTATATTAATATTTTTATAAGATTTGCATCATGAAGCTTGGATTGTGCTTTCAATGTCACTATATGTTACTTTTACTTATGGGAGGAAAGGAATTGTGTGTTGTTTATAGCAGGTGCAAAAAGGATGAAAATAAGTGAATGAGTGAAGTTTTGTCATGAAAAAAAGGTTAAATAGATTGCCAGTACAAATGCCATAGAAATTCTAAGAAGATGCTGACTCAACTGTCAATTCGTGCCACTCTCAGCCAGCTGTACTTGTACCTGAAATATCCACTTGAAAAAGAGGGAGAAAAACGTGTGTGCTGAAAATGGGACCTACCCTATAAAAAAATGAAAGAGAAAGAGAGGAAGGAGGTGATTTTTCCTCTCATACAATTTCTCATGGGAGATCTAGAGATGTAAGGAAAAAGGGTTGCAACTAAGGAACAAAGCAACAACACAAGGAAGAAGGAGAAGCATTCAACCCTAGGCTTCGCAAGATACTACAACACTTGAGTTGAAGGCTAGATTGACAAAAGCTTTCTAAAGTTTTTCCTTCATTATCTTAATTGATTTCTATGAGTTCTAACTGTGGAAATACGTTGTTGAATGATACTTTCATTTTTGGATTTTAATTTCCAACTTAAAGCTAATCTCATCGAGTTGGGATTACTATATGAATCTTTAGTTGCTTTAATGACCAAGGCATTATCCTGATCAGATTTACTGTATCATTTGATTTGTGCTATTTTAAAATATATGCATACAGTCTCTAGACATAGATGAATGTATGGTATGCCCATAAATTTGATTTAATTCTGAAAATGTTAGATGAGTTGGATTGTGGTTGAATGATACAAGCGAGTATTCTACAGAATACTCGTAGCACTCTAGACATAGAGCTGCACTTCATACAAAAAAAGAAGAAATAGTTTTAGTTATCCATCTTAAGACTTCTAGACATGTAAAGCCTTAGGTAGCGTAGCTTGAAGCCTTACTCTTGAAAGAAGCAAACTACCTTAGATTTAATCTGAATAGTAGATTGGTTAAGATTTTGCCATGGAATTATTGTGTTATCAAGAAAGAATCTTAGTAATCTGAACATTCCTATTCAATAGCTAGATCATCTCAGCTTTGTCTCTGTATCTTTGCCGCTGCATTTTAAGTTTGTAACACCCCTAACCCGTATCCATATCCAGATCAAGGTTACAGAATATTACCAAAGTTTTCAAATCAAATGAACATGAATGCCAAATATTTCAAATCATATCAATAAACATATTAAAACCAATCCAAATCATACATATTGTCTATTATACGAGCCCTCAAGGCCCTAAAAACTTACTAGAAACAAGTTGGGACTAAACTGGAAACTCAGAGAAATTTTTAGAAAATAGTGAATATTTTTAGCACTACAAGGGTCATACGACCGTGTGGCCAGGCTATGTGACTCACAACCATGTAGGCATTCGAAGTAGGGACACACAGCCATGTCCCAGCCTGGGCCCATGCCCGTGTAACTCACTGACTTGTGTCACACGGCCATGTAAATACATAAACAATCCAATAACCATGGATGAGAACAACAATTGATTACGTTTCATATACATGTAGCATCCAATTCAGTTTTCCATATACCATGTAACAACAATTCCATATAATTCATATGTACCCCTGTAATAGTCCATAATGGAACCTTATCATTTCATATCAGAATAATGCCCGTTGAACCATTTAGAATACCATTGGGTACCTATGATAGCTCACACATAGTTTGCTAACTCATATAACTGTAATCCATCAAATTCTGTACATGTAAGCTCATATGAGCTCTGAATCGATACGCTCACTCGAGCTGTAAATTGGTATGCTCTCACGAGCTGTAAATCGGTATGCTCTCATGAGCTGTAAATTAGTATGCTCTCACGAGCTGTGGGTCGAACCGTAGTTACAGGATGCTGCTTACAGGGGCTGTGGAGTTTTCGCAACACATTCAGGACCTCAGACATCGGTAGGACGTTTAGGACCAGTACCCAAATCATGTAAACCCTAATGACATGTCATTTGTATACCATGTAACAGCCCATACCCGCATCCGTTGCCGGAATAGGTACGAGGCGTTATCTCACTTAAACACAAACAATCATACCAATCCGAGTCATAAATTTCAACTCAAATTTAAAAATTTTCTTACGTAAGCATATTGTCCCTATTATAGGCCTACGAGGCTCAAAATATACATTGAAAGCAATTCAGGACTAAACTGAGATCTTTGAAACACTTAAAAAAATTTCATGTTTTAGAGAGTCATACGCCCGTGTGATTTAGGACACGTCCGTATGGTTAGGCCGTGTGGTCACACACGCCCGTGTCCTCAACCTGTGTACCTCTCTATTTATGACGTCATGCACCAAAAGGAGTCACATGGGCAAGTCACACACCTATGTGCCAGGCCGTGTGGTGAATTTAATTTCCAAAAAATAGCTGCATACTTTACACGCCTTAGAGACACGACTATGTCCTGGGGCCATGTCCTTCACACGGCTAAGACACGCGGTCGTGTCTCTGCCCATGTGTTTACTACTGGACATTCTATTTTGCAAAACTAGGGGGTAGGGGACACAAGACCGGACTACACGCCTATGGTGTAAACTGTGTGTCACACACGGCCTAGACACACGCCCGTGTCTCTACTCGTTTGGACAAATATAAGGCTATTTCCTAAGCCATTAGCCACCCTGACACACAAGCACACTTACACCACTTCAAAGGAACACAACATAACATAAGTAAGCTATCAAACATCCCAAAATCAAGTCATCTACACATCATGCGCATACCACATCCATCATGCATATATTTCACATATTTAGCAACTTAAACATGCAAACTACCTCAATCATGAATAACATCATCATATGCATACACCAAGTATCAATATTGGCCAACTTTTAATGGCCTTATACAAAATGATCATTCATCAAAATAAGCCAACATTCTTGACCAAAATCAAATATGACACATATAACAAAATAACAAAGTCCCCTATACATGCCATAACTCAAAATGCCAATAACTACATATACCAAAAGATAATTTGATAGTGTGAGACGATCCTCCAACATTCTCTCAATCTGAGTTAGCTTGGTGACACTATAAGACAAGGGAAAAAAGAGGAGTAAGCTAAATAGCTTAGTAAGTTTATATGCAAATAATGAGCATTATAAACACATATTTAACATACAATTGAAATTATAACAATTTCATGGATACTATCAAAACCTTACGATCACAACTCATTCATTCACAACCTTACCAATAGTCATCATATAACGAAGTCATCTTTTAGGAGTTTCACATACGTTCCTATGCCAACCCTTACATAATCACTTGCACTCACATTTTGTTATTTTGCTGAATCACCCGTTGAACCACTTGAAATTCTAAAGGATACTCGAAAGTCTTGCACATAAGTGCCACACTTATTTGTAGCTGAAGCTACCACTTATCACTTGTAGCCAAAGCTACCACTTATCACTTAAACACTTGGTTTCATAGTGACACTTGTATCCTATTCGATTACTAAGGTTCAATCGGGATCTTTCTCACTTGATGAAGCTTGGTCGATATACACATTCAAATAGTTATTCATAAAGCATACAAATGTTAAAGTGTTCAAAAACATAGTATAGCAATGCATTATTCACATACAAACTTACCTTGGTCCAAAATCACAAGTTATTTGATTTAGTCCAAAATCTTTCCTTTTCCCCGATCAAGGTCGATTCCACATCTTTTCTTAATCTATAATAACAAATTTAACTCATTTAATTATCACATTACTCAATTTGGTTCAAAATTCATACTATGGAAAAATTACGTTTTTACCCCTAAAGTTTGACATATTTACAGTTTAGTCCCTAGGCTCGTATAACAAAATGCACCCATTTTCTTTGTTACCCAAGCCTAACCGACACATATACATACTCATAACAGCCCATATTTTACAATAAATCACATTTTATACACATGTTTTACAACTTTTACAAATAAGTCCTTTTTGATATTTTTACCGAAAATCACTTAGTAGAAGTTGTTTATCTATCACTAAACTTTCATTTTCCACCATTAGACATCAAAATACATGCATGTCACACATGGGTAAATTTTTGAACATGAACCCTACTTCAAAATAATGGGAGAAATAGGTAAATTGGGCTACGAGGACTTCAAAAATGTAAAGAACATAAAAAAACTTGGAGGCACTTAATATAAAGCTTGGAAGTTGAAGAAACCCTAGCTATGGTGTCCTTAGGGATTTTCGGCCAAGGGAGAAAGATGGACAACATTTTGGCTTTATTTTCCCTTTTTATTCTTTTATTAACCAAATGACCAAAATGTCCTTCACTTAAAACTTTGATGTTTTGTCCCTTCCATGTCCATTTTTTTCCAAACTAAATTATATTGGTCTAATTACCACATAAGGACTTCTAATTTAAGAACTCATCACAATCAAATCCATTTAGCAATTAAAACACACATTTTGTGACTTTTGCAATTTAGTCCTAAAAATCAAATTGGACATTTTATCAACAAAATTTCTTAGCCAAAATTTCACACATGCATTCAATCATATAATAACCCTTAAAGTTTTATCGCTATAAATTTTTCTACTTCAAATTCGTGGTCCCGAAACCACTATTCTAACTTGGCCCTAAATCGGGCTGTTATAACTCTCTCCCCTTTAGGGATTTTCGTCCTTGAAAATCTTACCAAGAATTAGGTTTGGGTACTGCTTTCTCATAGCCTCCTCAGGTTCACACGTAGCCTCTTCAACCCCATGTCTTCACCACAATACTTTCACTAAGGCTTCAGTTATATTTTTCAACTATTTTACTTCTCGAGCCAAAATCTTGATTGGTTCTTCACCATAAGGCATATCCAATTGAATTTCAGTTGAAGAAATTACATGAGAAGGGTCTGATCGGTATCAGCGTAACATAGACACATGAAACACATTAAGAATCCTTTTCAACTTTGTCGGTAAAGCCAAACGATATGCCACAGGTCTTATTCTTTCAATAACCTCATACGAAACAATAAAGCACGAACTCAACTTGCCTTTATGGCCAAATCTCAAAATCTTTTTCCATTCAGACACTTTCAGAAACACTTTATCACCAACCTGAAATTCAATCTCTTTTCTTTTCAAATTTGCATATGACTTTTGTCAATCTGAAGTAGCTTTTAAACAATCATAGATTACTTTCATTTTTTCTTCAGTTTCTCTAACTAGACCAACTCCATGAATTTGCCTCT
Source organism: Gossypium stocksii (assembly GCA_020496765.1). NCBI lineage: Eukaryota > Viridiplantae > Streptophyta > Magnoliopsida > Malvales > Malvaceae > Gossypium > Gossypium stocksii. The sequence continues at coordinate 44,263,131 of CM035623.1, forward strand.
CACTAAGCTTGGTCCAATACAATGGTGTTCGACATTTGCGGCCATACAATGCCTCATATGCTGCCATTTTTATACTCGACTGAAAAATATTGTTGTAGGTGACCTCTACCAACAGTAAATACTTTTCCCAACTACCTTAGAACTCCAATATACAACATCGGAGCACATCTTCGTGGATCTAAATTACCCTTTTAGATTGACCATCGGTTTGCAGATGAAACGCAGTACTAAAATTTAGTTTTGCGCCCAAGGCTTCTTGCAACTTTTCCAAAACCTCAAAGTAAATCTTGGATCTCTATTCGACATAATAGAAATAGGCACTCCATGCAATCTCACAATTTTAGCAATATACAACTCAGCTAGCTTATCAAGTGAGTAATCGGTGTGTATCGGAATAAAGTAAGCTAATTTCGTCAATCAATCAACAACAACCCATACGGCATCCCTCTTTTTCCGAGTCAGAGGCAAAGACGTTACGAAGTCCATCGTAATCCTATCCCATTTCCACTCGGGAACCATCACTGGCTGAAGTAAACCTGAAGGCACCTAATGCTCGACTTTAACTTGTTGAAAAACTAAACACTTCAACACAAACTCAGAAATGTGTCGTTTCATGCCTGGCCACCAATACAATTTCTTCAGATCATTATTCATTTTCCCATTGCCCGGATGCACTGACAAACAACCACTGTGTGCTTTACATAAAATTTTCTGAATCAACTCAGCATCTTTTAGAACACACATTTTGTCACGGAACATCAAATAATCATCTGAATCACTATCTCATTCACACGAGCTCTTTTGGCTTGTAATTCACTATCACTCTTCTGAGTTTCACAAATTTACTGAAGAAATAACGGTCTAGCCCTCAACTCAGCCAAAATCGAGCCATCATCGAACAAAGCCAACTTTATACTCATAGCTCTCAAAGCAAATAAGGATTTTCTACTCAAAGCATCGATGACTACATTCACCTTCTGCGGATGATAATCGATCACCAACTCATAGTCTTTTAACAACTCGAGCCGTCTTCGTTGTCACAACTTTAGATCCTTTTGATTCATCAAATACTTCAAACTCTTATGATCGATCCTGATACGGCATTTTTGACCGTACAAATGATGTCGCCAAATCTTTAAAGCAAAGACAATGAGAGCCAATTCTAAATCGTGTGTTGGGTAGTTCTTTTCATGCGTTTCAACTATCTCGGGTTATAAGCTATCACCTTGCTCTCTTGCATCAATACACATCCAAGACCATTTAAAGACGTGTCACTATAAATTACAAACTCCTTCCCGGACTCAGGTTGCACTAACAACAGTGGCTCAGTCAACAATGCCTTCAATTTCTCAAAACTTTGCTGACACTTTTCTGTCCATTCAAACTTAACATCTTTTCGCAACAACTTGGTCATAGGTGTAGCAACCATCAAAAATCCTTTGACAAAGTGTCTATAGTACCTTGCTAAACCCAAAAAGCTTCTAACCTCAAATATGTTCCTCAGCGGTTTCCAATCAACATTACCGAAATCTTATTGGATCAACCCGGATACCATCACCCGAAATAATATGTCCCAAAAATCTGACTTCTTGAAGCCAAAACTCACTTTTACTAAACTTGGCAAACAATTTCTTTTCTCTCAAAATCTACAATACAGTTCTCAAGTGTTCGGCATGCTTGGACTCATCTCGAGAATAAATCAAAATATCATCTATGAAGACAACCACAAATTTATCCACGTATGATTGAAAAATCCGATTCATTAAATCTAGAAATACAGCTAGAGCATTAGTTAATTGAAAGGCATCACAAGAAATTCATAATGTCCATACCGTATCCTGAAAGCAGTTTTCGACACATCGGACTCTTTAACCATCAACTGATAGCAACCTGATCTCGAGTCAATCTTTAAAAACATGGTCGTCCCTTTCAACTGATTAAACAGATCATCGATTCTAGGCAAAGGATACTTGGTCTTTATTGTCACCTTGTTAAGCTGTCTATAATCGATACAAAGTCTCATATATCCATCCTTCTTCTTTACAAACAAAACATAAGCGCCCTAGGGCAAGAAACTTGGTCTCACAAATCCCTTATCTGTCCACTTTTGTAATTGAGCTTTTAATTCTTTTAATTCGATTGGAGCCATCCTATATGGAGCACTCGATATCGGTGCAGTCCCCGATAACAAATCAATAGCAAACTCTATCTCCCTGACTGGTGGTAACCCAGACAACTTTTCTGAAAACACATCCAGATACTCGTAAACTACCAGAATTGATTCAATTTATAACTCAGACACTTTTGTATTCAACACATGCAGAAGAAATGCTTCATAACTCTTTCTTATATACCTTTGAGCTGTCATGGATGAAATCACAATAGGCAATTCACCCGATTCATCTGATTTAATTCGAAGAATTTTATTGTTCTTACATTTCAATTCAATAAAATTTTGTATACAATTTACTACCACATCATGAAGAGTCAACCAATCCATACCCAGTATAACATCAAATTCATCAAATGGCGACAACATCAAGTTTGCCAGAAAATAGTGACCTCAAATCATCAAAGGACAACTCTTACAAACCTTATCGACTAGCACATATTTGCCTAAGGGGTTTGACACTTGAATCACAAACTCAGTAGACTCAATAGGTAAATTCCTATTAATCACCAAATTCATGCAAATATAAGAATGAGTAGACCTGGGGGTCAATAAATTCAATAACATTAGTATCATAAAGAGAAAATGTACCCGTGATAACATCAGGGGATGATGCATCCTCCCGAGCACGAATGGCATAAGCTCTAGCAGGTGCTCTAGCCTCAGATCTCACAACTGAATCCTTAGATACACCTCTGCTACTCGATACGTTTCCCACATTTTTCACTGGTCTTCTTTTAGCCACTGTGTTGCTCGATCTTACATTCTAAACATCATCTTTCTCCACCACTTTAGGGTAATCCTTGATAAAGTGCTCTTGAGAACCACACTTGAAACAAGCTCAGTTAATCACCCAACACTAACCGGGATGTCGTCTACCACAGTGCTAACACTTAGGGTTATTAGATTTAGCGTTACCAATACTCACTATAGATGTAGTCGAAGCCTTAGAACTTGAATATTGCTTCCCACGAGCTCTATTTAGGTTCCCACTTGAAACAGTCGAACGAATATGCATATCCCTTGATTTCTTTGACAATGACTGATAAGACTTACTCATTGGCCTCTTTCTCAAATCTCTGGCCTCACTCTCGGGCTTTCTTTTCTTTTTGCTTAATTCTTTAGCCTTGCAATCTCGATCAACAAGTATAACAAATTCCTTTAACTCTAAAATCCCAACAAACAATTTGATATCCTTATTCATCCCATCCTCAAATCTTTTACACATGACAGCCTCGGTAGAAACACATTATTGAGCATATTTACTGAGCCTAACAAACTCTTACTCATATTCGGCCACAGAAATACGGCCTTGTTTCAGCTCTAAAAACACTTTGCGTTTCTGGTTGATAAATCGTTGGTTTATATATTTCTTTTTGAATTCCTCTTGTTAGAATGCCCATGTAACCTTCTCTTTCAGTACCACAGATATAAGCGTCTTCCACCAATGATATGCGGAATCCTTCAACAATGATACAACACATTTCAAGCATTTTTAAGGGGTGCAAGGAAGTTCATCGAATACCCAAATAGAGTTCTCAAGCCAAAATTCTACTTTCTCGGGGTCATCATCTAAATTATCCCTGAATTCTTCGGCCCCTTGCTTATGAATCTTACCAACCGGAGGCTTATTTAGTCTTACCAACTCTGCACCTCGAGGAGTTACGTGAACCAGCTGAGGAATAGGAGAGGGTGCAAGAGGTTGAGCATTCAGATTTGCCCGAATGAACTCTGTATACCATTCATTCATCATGTGGAGGAAGGCTTCCCTAGCCCCTCTCCTTGACTATGTGTTAATGGTCTACTTTCAATAGGTGCAGTCCCTTGTGTGGGAGCTGGCACATTACTTTTAGCTTCATCAGCCACTTCTCGATTGGGATCCATTTACTATATAAAAGCACAATTTAAATTGCCAGGAGTCGTTACACTATCAAAATTTGTTTATGCCATGTATAGCTAGACTTTCACACATGCTATGTTGTTCGAGAATCGACTAAACCATAACTCTGATACCACATATCCAACACCCCTTACCCGTAAACATCATTGGAACAGGGTATGAGGCGTTACCTCGCTTAAATACAAACAATCATACCAATCCGAGTCATAAATTTCAATTCAAATTGAAAACTTTTCATACGTAATCATATTGTCCATATTATAGGCCTACGAGGCTCAAAACATACAATGAGAGCTGTTCGGGACTAAACCAAGATCATTGAAACACATAGAAAGAAAATTCTTATTTTGGAGAGTCTCACACCCATGTAGTTTAAGACACGTCCGTGTAGGTAGGCCGTGTGGTCACACACGCCCGTGTCCTCAACTTGTGTAACTATCTGCTTATGACGTCATGCACCAAAAGGAGTCACACGGCCAAGTCAGACACCTATGTGCCAGGCCGTGAGGTGAATTTAAGTTTTGAAAAATAGGTACATAATTCACACGCACTAGACACACGCCCATGTCCTGGGGCTGTGTCCTTCATACGGCTGACACACACAGCTGTGTCTCTGCCTGTGTGTTTACTACTGGACATTCTATTTTGCAAAACTAGGGTGCATGGGACACACGGTCGAACTACATGCCCATGGTGCAGACCATGTGTCACACACGGCCTAGACACACTCTTGTGTGTCTACTTGTGTGGACAAATATAAGGCTATTTACCATGCCATTTGCCACCTTGACACAAAAGCACACTTACACCACTTCAAAGGCACACCACATAACACAAGTAAGCTATCAAAAATTCTAAAATCAAGTCATCCACACATCATTCGCATACCACATCCATCATGCATATATCTCACGTATTTAGCAACTTAAACATGCAAACTACCTCAATCATGAATAATATCATCATATGCATACACCAAGTATCAATATTGGCTAACTTTTAATGGCCTTATACAAAATTATCATTCATCAAAATAAGCCAACATTCTTAACCCAAATCAAATATGACACATATAAAAAAATAACCAAGTCACCTATACATGCAATAACTCAAAATGTCAATAACTACATATACCAAAAGATAATTTGATAGTGTGAGATGATCCTCCGACATTCTCCCAATCTGAGTTAGCTTGGTGACACTATAAGACAAGGGAAAAAGAGAGGAGTAAGCTGAATAGCTTAGTAAGTTTATATACAAATAATGAGCATTATAAACACATATTTAGCATAAAATTGAAATTATAACAATTTCATGGATACTATCAAAACCTTACGATCACAACTTCCCCATCCACAAACTTACCAATAGTTATCACAAACGAACTCATCTTTTAGGAGTTTGACATACGTTACTGTGCCAACCCTTAATAATCACTTGCACTCACATTTTGTTATTTTGCTGAATCACCCATTGAACCACTTATCACTTGTAGCCGAAGCTACCATTTATCGTTTGTAGCTGAAGCTACCACTTATCACTTGTAGCTGAAGCTACCACTTATCACTTATCACTTAAACACTTGGTTTCCTAGTGATATGTCACTTGTATCCTATTCGATTCCTAAGGTTCAACCGGGATCTTTCTCACTTGTCAAAGCTTGGTCGGTATGCACATTCAAATATTTATTCACAAAGCATACAAATGTTAAACTATTCAAAGACATAGTATAGCAACGCATTATTCACATACAAACTTATCTTGGTCCAAAATGACAAGTTATTTGATTTAGTCCAAAATCTTTTCTTTTCCCCGATCAAGGCTGATTCCTTGACTTTTCTTGACTATAATACCAAATTTAACTTATTTAATTATCACATTACTCAAATCGGTCCAAAAATCATACTATGTAAAAATTAAATTTTTGCCCCTAAAGTTTGACATATTTACACTTTAGTCCATAGGCTCGTATAACAAAATGTACTCATTTTCTTTGTTACCCAAGCCTAACCGACACATATACGTATGCATAATAGCCCATATTTTACACTAAATCACATTTTATACATATGTTTTACAACTTTTACAAATAATACCACAAATTCAACTCAATTCAATGCCTTAAAACATACCTCAAAATGATTAAACCATTCATATACACATTCATATTCAAAGGTCACACAAACATGTCTTTATCACTAACAAAGTTCATGACCAAACATATAGTACATATCTATTTTATACCACATCCAAATCTTACCATTTCTTCACCTTGACATGTTTCAAGATGACCAAAGCAAATTAGATCATAAGACCATCGTAATCTTACATAATTTGGCATCACAAACCATAGACCAAAATCAAACACAAACATACCATTTGCCATCCAATTCACATGGCATTACAAATCAACATATTCAAGCTTTATACATAAAACACTCTAGCCTATACACGGCATACGAACTTTATACATTTAAAAGGTACCAAAAACAAGCTCGATAGTGTGGTGATGATCCTTAACTATCCCTGAGCCCTCGGTAGTTATCATATCTGTAAAATAGTTGAAAGAATAATAGAGTAAGCTACAAAGAGCTTAGTAAGTCAAATACAAAATTATGCAGTCCATAACCATAATACGATAACCATTTCCCACAGATATTCCACCATTCAGATTCATTGATTTTACTCAGACTTCTAGTTCACACAATTTGCATACCTTTTGTACTCGAAAATTCAGTACAAAACAAACGTACCTGAGTCAGACTGATGAGGTATGCGTTTATTCATATATCAGAATTTCTCCTCAAACCATTCAGAAACATTAAATAATTCACATAGGCCTTAAACAATGCCGACGTCCCAGACATGGTCTTACATGTTATTCAATGTCGATGCCACTATCCCGGATAGGGTCTTACACGAAAATTTATGATGCCAGTGTCCCAGACATGGTCTTACACATAATTCTCAAATCAATGCCTACGTCTCGGACGAGGTCTTACATGATATCATTTTACCATTACTCAATCAAATGTAATCTGAAATTTCTATATCAGGCTCTCATGGCCGTCCAATATAGTTTGTAACACCCCAAACCCAGCCAAACATTATGGCCAAATCTGGTGTGTCACATCAACGCTGGATTGAAACACCTTCTTAAGTTATTACGATTAAGGTGAGTTTGCAAAACTGATGTTGGAAGTTTGGAAAGAAAACTAGGTTTTTTTTAATTGGTGAAAGCCCTATCCACTATCAGTTTTTAGTTTATTTTTATTTCAAAAGTCTTGTTTGTCTTTACATTATCCATTTGATACGTGTGGTATGCTTTGAAATCGTTGTCTAATTTTATAAAAACCCACACAGCCTAAGTCTATCCATTTTAAGCAAGTTATAATAAAAGAATTGAAAATCAAAATAAAATACTTAAGAGCAGCCTTATTACAACCAAAACCGAAAAGGAAATAATTTAAATAAAATACTGAAAATAAAATAACTTAAGAAAAGTTAACCAAATGCAGTCCACATGGCCACTCCGAATCTCTCTAGCTCCAAGTCCACTAGTTTAGGGCTCACCTGCATAGATGAAAGGGAAGGGGGTGAGTTTGGAAAACTCAGTGTGTAAAGTAAACCCAACCAGAGCCCAAATCAGTCCAAGCTTTACTGGGCCTAAGCGCAATCTAGATACAGTATTAACTCCCCCATAGCCCTATTTAGATTTAGTTTAACTGGGCCTTAGCCCTATTCAGAATTTAGTATGGCCCTTAGGCCCATTACAGTAACTGAATAGAAATTATGCATGAATGCAAAACCCAGCCCAAATCCAGCCCTACACACCACCCGTACCAGCCCCACACACCATATGGGGAATAACTCAACCCGCCCAGCCCTACACACCATAGTCGCAGCTGAGTTGCTTAATCAGATAACGTGGCCAAGCCACTAACAGTAAAATGAGGCAAAGCCCCTAACAGTAAACGTGGCATTGCCACTTAGCACTTCCTCCATCATAAACCCAATCCCATACAATAGTATAACATGTCATGGCAAACAATGAACAGATTTAGTTTGGCATGCATTTAAGTCAGCTTTAACCCTAGGGGTATAATGGTTATTTTGCACCTAAGGGTAAAATAGTAATTTTCCACCCTTATGGGGTATTTCAGTGAATACACCAGTTTTTAAGGTTTTATGTACATTTCAATTGTTATTAGTCCAAAAATCATCTAGGTAACCTAATTAGCCCATTTAGTCCAATTTAGAGTCATCGGGCCCTAAAACCCCTAATGGGCCCTACGGTGTCCGCTAACCATTACGGCCCACTAAGCCCAAATTTCACATTCATTTTAGCACTCTTAACATTTAGATTACTAGGGTCCACTTACTGCTCGTTTTCACCCTTATGGGCCCGTAAGCCCATTGGGCCCAAATTCAGCCCTTCGTGGCCCAAATTCACCAATGTGCATGAAATCGCGCACACATCATCACTACCATTTGTGATTACAGATTTTACCGAGTCAACCAGCCTACTAGTGCTCGTGCACTCGCAAGCCCATGAAATGCCAGAATTTTGGCATTTCAGCTTTTCAGCTTTTGCCGATCTAGTCTACTAGTGGGTGTCGTTTACACACCTGATTTGCGAGATTTGCAGAACCCCTCGAACGACCAACCTATAGTCATTTAGATTACACTTATCAACCACGAATCAATGAAACCAATCTAACTCACACCTACCATATTCAGCCAACATCTCCTGAATTTCTTGAATACTTACCTTTGCCGAAAACAGTGACTAGAGCTAAATCTAGTTGCTCCAATGGTCCTAGCCTCCAACACTTCTTGTTCGATTGTCTTTTATCCACACTAAACACAAAGAACTGAAAGAATGAGGCTAGTAAAGCCCTTAGTCCAAAATGATAGCCTCCCTAAGTAGTTAGGGGTTTTCGGCTTTTCTTGAATCCCAAAGTAAGGAATGAGATGAGTTTCGACCACTTACGAAAGACTTACTTGCCCGAAAACATTCCCAAGTACTTCCTATTCCAGATCTGTCGTAGATCTAACCCAAAGCATGAGTAGAGAATAGATCTAAGACATCTAAAGGCTCAGTTCCCGAATCACTGCGAATATGAAGGTTTCGGCTTTAATGTGAGAAGAAGAAGAAGATTCGAAAGTATGGGTTGGAAAGGTGATGTCGACAGTGGTTAGGGTGGTTGTAAGGTTCGGCCTTGGAAGAAGTTAGGGTTTAAGAAGAAGAGGTATACGAATGGGTAAAAGAGATGTAAGCTTCGGCTTTTTGGCAAGGAGAAAAGACCCTATATTCAGCTATAATGGAAAGAAAATCAAAAGGGAAAAGTTTAAGAATAGAAGTAGAAGATTAAGCTTGGTGAAGAAAAGAAGAACAAAAAGAATGAAAGTAGATTTCAAAAATAACAATAGATGTGGATGGCCCCAACCAAGTCGGCTAACACTAAAAAATACCCTAAATCAACAAAGAAGAAAACAACTCATCAAGGCTAAAATTTTAAAAGCTTTTTTGGCACTTAACTGCCTTTAGCCGAATTGGTACCACAATGAGTCCTATCTCGGCACAAAAATCCTTTCCAAATTCAAATTCCATGCTTTTCTCCTTGATTTTAGCCACCACTTAATTTGAATCCTATCCAAATCCTTCCCACCGATTAGCAGCCTTTTATCCACTTTCCCACCGCTTGGCCGACTCAATTTGTTGCTAGGAAGTGTTTCAGTCTAGTATAATTACTCTCCCTACGCGTGCAACAAAAAGGTAGCCCATTACGCATACAGTAGCTCGAAACCGAGACCTCCAGGCACCCACACACGCTGCTTGCCACTACACCAAAGCTCCTCTCATGTTATAACTTACTCACAATAAATTTTAAGGCTTATCTGCTACAGCCCCAGTTTACTTAAAAAAATAAAACTAAAACATCACTACTAACTAGATTCGAACCACTACCCTTCAGCTACACTACCCGTACCTTACCACCATGCCACTTGCTTGATTGTGTCATCTTTCCTCCCCAGGTAATTATAAGGCCTCCTTGTGACAACCCAGGTTGTTCAAAAAAAACAACCAACATTTGCGCACGCTGGAAATTGAACCCCAGCTTCCCTTCCTGCTGCCTAACGCATCTAACCACTAGGCCAGGCACTTCCTTTGTGCCCAATTTTAACCCAACTTATTTATAAGGCCTAATGCCAGGATCTCCCTAAGGAAGCAAAAATTTTAATTTTTGCTAGAGCCCTGGGTCGAGCCCAGGACTTTTCCCGCATTACCACTCCTTCCTAATTCACTTAAATATTAAACTAAACATGAAATTAATAATAATATTTTTTTATTAAAACATTTAAATTATTGAAGCCATCTTCTACCTGAACCCAGACTCAAGGCCCAACACTTTTAGGCCCAAATCTGTAAAATTAAAAGTATCAACTGCTTACCTTGTAACTTGAACCCTGGCCCTTAAACTCAATCCACACACCACTTTTTTAGGCACTTAAGTGGCGCCACATTGCCACTTTACCAAGGGACTCTCTGTGTCTTATTTTACTAACTTTTTCTTAAAGGCCACCTACAAAAGTCCTCTTCTCTTAAATCTAAAATTTGATATTTCTGCCGGGTTTTATTTTAACCTTGGGCCTTCTAAAGGCCTACTAATACACTTAAACACAAATTCAATAATCAAAACACCAAAATCTCGAGATTTTACAAAAATCACAAAAATCCTGAAAATCAGGGCGTTACAACTCTACCCCCTTAAAGAAATTTTGACCTCGAAATTTATCTGATCCAAATAGTTGAGGGTACTGTTGACGCATCGCCTCTCTGGCTCCCACGTAGCCTCCTCTCTACCATGATTGAGCCAAAGCACCTTCACTAACGGAACTGACTTCTTCCTTAATACTTTGACCTCGCGATCCAGTATTTGCACAGGCTCCCCTTCAAAGGTCAAATCAGTCTTTACCTCAATCTCCTCCACTGGTACGACATGTGAAGGATCTAATTGATACCGTCTTAGCATGGACACATAAAAGACGTCATGGATTCGATCCAACTACGATGGCAACTCTAACTGATACGCCACTGGCCCTACTCGTTTAAGAACCTGATAAGGCCCTATATACCACGGACTCAATTTTCCTTTCTTGCCAAACCTCAAGATCTTCTTCCAAGGCGAGACTTTTAGAAATACCATTTCCCCAATAGCGAACTCGATTTCCTTACGCTTTAGATCAGCATACGACTTCTGTCTGTCAGATGCTTCCTTTAACTGATCCCCTTTAACTTATCCCTGATCAACTTAACCTTAGTCTCAGTATCTGCCACTAACTCTGGTCCAAGAACTTGTCGTTCTCCCAACTCTATCCAACACGTAGGCGTACGACACCTTCGCCCATACAGTGCCTCATATAGAGCCATCTGAATACTCGCTTGATAACTGTTGTTGTATGCAAATTCCGCCAATGGCAAATAGTTCTCCCAACTACCACGAAAGTCAATAACACAACCTCTTAACATATCGTCCAGAACCTGAATAACATTTTTCGACTGTCCATCCGTATGAGGGTGAAAAGCAGTGCTGAAGTCCAATCGCGTACCCAACGCCTCATGTAACTTTTGCCAGAATTGAGATGTAAACCTAGGGTCTCGATCAGAAATAATCGAAATTGGTACCCCATGAGTCGTACTATCTCTGCCACATACAGCTTAGCCAACCTTTGCAGTGAGTAATTAGTTCAGACAGGTATGAAATGGGCAGATTTCGTTAACCTATCCACAATTACCCATACAAAGTCCTTTTTGGAGGGTGTCAATAGCAGCCCACTCACAAAATCCATGGTTACTCTCTCCCACTTCCAAAGTGGAATTTTCACCGACTGTAGCAATCCAGAAGGTAGTTGGTGCTCAGTCTTAACTTGCTGGCACGTCAGACATTTTCCCACAAATTCTGTCACCTCTCGCTTAAGTTCAGGCCACCAAGACACCTCTCGCAAGTCTCGATACAGCTTATTCCCTCCGGGATGCATGGCACAAGGTCCACCATGAGCCTCTTTCAGAATCTTCTGTCTCAAATCAGAGTCCTTTGGAATGCAAACTGTTCCACGAACACAGAACTCCATCAGTATTTAGTCCAAAATCTGAATCCTCCTCCCTCTCAGATTGCTGAAATTGAGGAGCCAACGAATCATCCCTTAATTGCTTCTCTTTAATCTGCTCAGTCCAAGTTGGTCTCACTTGCAACTCCGCCAATAGGCTTCTATCGTCATAAAGACTCAAACGAGCAAACTTCACTCTCAACTCAACTACAGCCCTTCGGCTTAGCGCATCAGCCACCACATTCACCTTGCCTGGGTGGTACTCAATCGAACAATCGTAATCCTTAAGCAATTCTATCCATCTTCGCTGCCGAAGATTCAACTCCTTCTGAGTCAATGGATACTTGAAACTTTTATGGTCTGTGTATATAATACACTTTTCCCCATATAGATAGTGTCTCCAGATTTTCAACGCAAAGATCATTGCTGCCAACTCTACATCATGCATAGGGTAATTTGCTTCATGAGGCTTCAGCTCTCGCGAAGCATAAGCGACCACTTTACCCTCTTGCATTAGTACACAGCCTAGGCCCACATGCGACGCATCACTGTACACAGTGAAATCCTTCCCAGACTCTAGCTGAATCAACACCGGCACTTCAGTCAATACCTTCTTTAACTTGTCAAAAGCTTCTTGCTGCTTCTCAGTCCATACAAACGCCACTCCCTTCCTTAACAGTTTTGTCAATGGTGCAGCAATCGGAGAAAATCCTTCTACAAATCTTCTATAGTTGCCTACCAAACCCAAAAAACTCTGAATTTTCGATACTGACCTTGGTGGCTTCCATTCCAGAACTGCCTCAATTTTCTAAAGGTCTACCCTAATCCCCTCAGCCGAAACTACGTGACCCAGAAAAGTCACCTCTCGAAGCCAAAATTCACACTTACTAAATTTTGCATAGAGTTGCTTCTCTCTCAGCACTTGCAGTACTATACGGAGATGCTCATCATGCTTCTCCTCAGTTTCTGAATATACCAGAATATCGTTGATAAAGACGACTATGAATCAGTCCAAGTAAGGTTGGAACGCATGATTCATCATATCCATTAAAGCTGCAGGTGCATTCGTCAGTCCAAACGGCATAACCAGAAACTCGTAATGACCATACCAAGTTTTGAATGCTGTCTTATGACTATCCACCTCCTTTACCCTTAACTAATGGTATCCAGATCGAAGATCAATCTTGGAAAATACCGAAGCTCCTCTAAGTTGGTCAAATAGATCGTCGATTCTTGGCAGAGGATACTTGTTTTTTATCATCAGTTTGTTCAACTGGCGATAATCGATGCACATACACATCGTCCCATCCTTCTTATTCACAAACAGCACTGGTGCTCCCTACGGTGACACACTCGATCTAATGAAGCCTCTATCCAACAATTCTTGAATTTGTGCCTTCAGTTACACTAACTCCTTCGGTGCCATCCTATAAGGCACGATAGACACTGTAGCCGTTCCAGGCAGTAAGTCGATCCCAAACTCGACTTTTCGATTCAAAGGTAATCTAGAAAGCTCCTCAGGGAAAACATCTTGTAACTCATTAATAGTTCTGACTGTCCCCACAGTCACATTCTCAGTCTCAGTTTGACTTACAAAAGCCAAGTACACCTCGCAACCCTTGCGAATCAGCTTTCCAGCCCTTAAGGCTGAGACAACATTGGACAAGTAATCCCTTCGCTCCCCAACAACCATTACCTCCCCATCCTTAATAGTTTTTAACATCATCCTCTTAGCCGCACAATCCAGAGTTGCCTTATGGTTATTCAACCAATCCATCCCTAAAATAAGATTGAACTCTCCGAATGGTAATTCCATTAAGTCTCCAGCAAAGATCCTACCTTGAGTCTCTAAAGGCACCTCCCTAAAGAGTTTATCTACCCTAACCGAGTGACCCAGTGGACTAATCACAGTTACCACACTCACAGTTTCCTCAGAGTGCACACCTAATGACCCAGAAATCTCACAGGCAACATATGAATGGGTTGAACCCACATCTATCAGAGCAGTGTATGGCATGTTAGAGATTAAAAACGTACCAGCTATGACGTCAGGTGCATCACCCTCCTCTCGACGGCAAGTAGCATATACCAATGCTGGCTGACGAGCCTCAGCATTTCTAATACCTCTGCCAGTTGCTCCACGTCCACGATCATTTCCGTTGCTGCCTCTACCTTAACACGGCCCCTCGGCGGTAGCGGTCCACCGCGTACTAGTTCAGCAATCCTCTGATCAATGGCTTGAGCCTGAGTTGGCCTCCTAGAATAGTCCTTGATCTTATGTTCCTTGGACCCATATCAAAGACATGCCCAGTACGCTTCCAGCATTCTCCAAGATGCACTCTACCACAGTCCCCACAAGCTTGTGGTCTCATAGTATTCACCGGAACTACTCGGACTAGTTCCTCCGCTCTAACCCTCAAGGAATTTTGGTTTGTAGCACCAGATGGTCTATTATCCCTCCTAAAGCGATTTCGATCCTTGTCATAGTTCTACCGTTTAGTTCGCTTTACTTCTTCAGCTATCTTGGCCTTCTCCACCAATGCAGCAAAATTACGCTCCCTCTACGATGCTATCAACACTCTCAGCTCATCCCTAAGGCCGTCCTCAAATCGAACACTACGCTCGTACTTAGTAGAAACTATCCCGTTGGCATACCGGCTCAACCTTAGAAATTCTGCCTTATACTCAGCAACAGTCTTATTGCCCTAGGTCAGGTTCAGAAATTCCTTTCTACGTGTATCCACGTAGCTCGCTCTGACGTACTTTCCCTTGAAAGTCGTCTTAAACAGTTCCTAGGTTACCCACTCAGCTGGGGTACCCTCCTTCACAGTGATCCACCACTGATATGCCTCATCTCGTAGTAGAGACACCGCTCCTTTCAGCTTCTGCTCCTCTGAGCAATCCAGATCATCCATAATCCATTCCATAGCTTCCAACCAATATTCAGCTACATTTGGGGCTACTCCAGATATGCCCCTGAAAACCTCTACTCCGTTAGCCTAGAGTCACTCCGAGATAGATCCCCTATCCACTGGCCCGACATTAGCTCCTGCAACCCTTTCTAGAACCCTTAACATTGCCTGGGATAAGGCATCATCCCCTGTGGGCCGATCATACGGCCCATTTTCTGCTACTGGTGGCGGTCATGCCTCACCAGCTGGCATGTTTCCGAAGACGAAGACCCAGCTTGAACACTGCCTCGGCCACGTCCACGGCCTCGTTCACGAGTAGCTCTCGTACGCATAACATCTTATCTAATTACGAATTTTATGACATTAGTTTAACATTTTCAATTGTTTATTACAAATGTCTTATGTACAGATAGAGTTTCAGAGTTTGTTTTCGCGAAATCGTAGCCTAACTACAGTCTCAGTCTTCTAGGGTTTAGTTTCCCTACAGTCTCAGTCTTACTGTTTTCAGTACTACACTATCTATCATATCATAATAGGGTCTTATTTCTATCTACAGTGTCATTTTAATATAGTACAGTGTAAGAGACAGCATTTCAATATAGTACAGTGCAAGAGACAGAAATACTTACAGGCTTGGTGCCGGGGATTCAGTGTGCCACTTCTTCAGCTATCAGATTTCAGAACCCAGAAAAATTCAAACCTTTTAAAAATCAACTTTAAAACATGTATATCTTGAGTAAAAACGAGTTTGAAAGGGTTTTCTTTAAAATTCCCAAAAAATCAATTTTTAAAATACCCAGAATGGGCCTTAATTTTAAATTCTGTAAAAACCTTTTTAGACCCGATCCATAATCGAGTTGTTGCAACCGTGCTCTGATACCATTAAATATAACACCCTAAACCCGACCCAAACGTTACCTTGTTACTAATCTTAGGGTGAGTTTTGCAAAGCCATACTTGTGCTTTGAGAAGAAAATCCAAGTTTAGTTTGAGTTTGTCCTATCTACTAACCATTTAAAACTTATCTTGTTCGTTGATTTGTTATTCGTTTGTTATGAGTGATTTGTTTTCAAAACATTAATTGGTTTTAAGAAAACCCACGCAGCCTTACTTAACTCATTTAAATGAATTTGTAATCTAAAGTAAAAATAAATAATTTAAAACCCAAATTAAAATAATTATAGCGACCTTATTACAAACCCAAAAATCAGAATAAAAAATAATTAAAGTAAATAATAAAATAAAATAAATAACTTAATTAAACCAGAAATGCAGTCTACGTGGTCACACTGAATCCCTCCAGCTCCAAGTCCACCAATCTAGGGCTCACCTGCATGGATGGAAGAAAAGGGGTGAGTTTGTAAACTCAGTGTGTAAAGAAAGCCCATTCAGAGCCCACATTAGCTCAAACCTACTAGGTCTAAGCCCTATCCAGTCTCAGTAATAACTGGGCCGAAGCCCTATTCAGTATTTAGATAACTGGGCCTTAGCCCCATTCAGTAACAGTACAACTAGGCCTTGGCCCTTTTCAGGTAACAGTATGGCCCATAGGCCCATTACAGTAATAGATCAGTAATGATACATGTAAGCAAAGCCCATCACATGTGGGGAGACTACTCAACCCACCCAACCGCTACACTCCACTCGTACCAACCAAACACTCTATGTGGGGATACTACTCAACCCACCCAACCGCTACACTCCACAGTGGCAGGATAGATGTATAATCAGATAATATGGCCAAGCCACCAGTACAGTAATACGAGGCGAAACCTCTTTCAGTAAACTAGAGCAAAGCCCATTTTTCAGTAAACTAAGGCAAAGCCTCTTTTCAGTAAACTGAGGCAACGCCTCTTTTCAGTACTTCCTCTATCAAATAATCCCAATCCCATGCAACAGATAATCATGTCATGGCATACAGTGAACAGAAACAGTAAAGCATGCATTTCAGTCGAATTTAGGCCTAGGGGTATATCGGTCATTTTACACCTATGGGTAAAATAATAATTTCGCACCCATAAGGGGTATTTCAGTAATTATAGTAGTTTTTAGAGTTTTAAGCATATTTCAGTCATTTACAGTCTCAATTTCATCTCAGTAACCTATCTAGCCCATTTTAGCAGTTTTTAGTCATTGGGCCCTAAATCCCCTAATGGGCTCTATAGTGTCATTTAGCTAATTTAGCCCGTTTAGCCCAAATTCTAAATCTAGTTTAACAGTCTTAACCTACAATATATCAAAACACACTTACTGCTTACTTTTTCCTATATGGGCCCATAAGCCCATTGGGCCTAATTTCAGCCCATCAAGGCCCAAATTTACCAAAGTGCACAAAATTGCGCACTCAACCATCTTACTACTTGCGATTACAGTTCCAACGATTTCCAACTGACTTATGAGCGTTCGCACGCTCACAAGCCCACGAAATGCCAAAATTTCAACATTTCGGCTTTTCAGCTTTTGCCGATTTAAACTATAGAAGGGTGTTCGTTTACACACCTGTTTTGCGATGACTGCTAATGAGATCTCCCACGGTAACCTACAATCGACACTACAGTCTTTAGATTACAAAACATTACCAACAAATCTTAAAACTCCTTACCACAATCGGCCACGATAGGATGTTCTTAGCCAGTCACGATAGGGTGTTCTTAGCCCCTTACCCTTGTCGATCTAGTCCACAAGATCTAGATCTACCAGTCATTTCAAAACCCTTGCTTCACTGCTTCTAGATCGGTAGCCCTTAGTCTACCCTACTCATAAAAGAATGATAACTAACGGATCTTTAACCTTAGTCGACAGCCACCCCCTACTCAAAGGGGTTTCGGCTTTTCTTAGATCCCAAATAATGAATAGGCGTAAAAGATTTGAGTACTTACCAAAGATCCACTACCCCAGAATGCTTCTAGCCCTTCTATAATCCAGATCTGACGTAGATCTAACCTTGAATGCAAGCAAAGGATGAATCTAGCTATCTAAAGATTCGGCCACCAATTCCCTACGATTATGATGTTTTCGGCTTTTGAAGAGATGAAGAACAAATTATTTGAGACTATGGAAGAAGAGAGGAGAAGAGAAGGGAGAATTTGGCACAAAGGAGAACTTTTTCTTACTTTTTGGCTTTTTGGTACACTAAGAGGAAAATAGAATAAAAATGAAAACCCTAGGTGGCTAACCCTAATTCAGCAAGACAGTAAAAAGAAATTAAAACTTACCCTAATGGCTATACAAGCCCACAGCACAACCTCCCAAAAGCCCTAGCCGAATGCCCCTATCCGTAAAACCAAATCAGTAAAATTAAAAGTATCAACTGCTTACCTTGTGACTTAAACCCTAGCCCTTAAACTCAGTCCACACGCCACTCTTTTAGGCACTTAAGTGGCGCCACATTGCCACTTTACCAAGGGCCTCTTTGTGTCTTATTTTACTGACTTTTTCTTAAAGGCCCACCTACAAAAGTCCTCTTCTCTTAAATCCAAAATTTGATATTTCTGTCGGGTTTTATTTTAACCTTGGGCCTTCTAAAGGCCCACTAACATACTTAAACACAAATTCAATAATCAAAACACCAAAATCTAAAGATTTCACCAAAATCATGAAAATCCTGAAAAATCTTGAAAATCAGGGCGTTACAATATATACAACCACAAAAGCTACCAATAGAGCTTGAATAGTGCGATGAAGATCCTCGACAATTCCCGAGCCTTCAGTAGCTTCGATGCTCTATAAAATAGGAATAAACGCACCAAGTAAGCTTTAAAAGCTTAGTAAGTCATAAGCGAGTAATTTAATAAACCAATTCAATAATAAAACATCCATCTATTCAAATTAAACCATTCACAAACCTTTATCCATGCCTTATCACATGGCTTGTTCATATTCATAGACTTCATCCTATAAATTCAAAGGGTTTCTTCACAAACTCATTCTTAACTACTATCTACATTTTACGTACCTATTTATTCTATACAAACTCACCCATTTTCATAACCAAAGCTCCTTCGTTGAACCATCTAGATTTAGAGTCAAATATATAAGTATTTCATCTAATAAGTACTCAAACCTCGGCCCGGAGCCAAATCAGAGTAACTTATCCTGGAGCACCTATACCATGGCCCGTATCCAAATCAAGGTCACTCCCTCAGATACCTATACCATGGCCCGTAGCCAAATCAAGGTATCTCTCGCACCTGTAGTGCCGATATCATGGCCCAAAGTCAAACCAAATCCTAGTGACATGTCACTACCTTTTGAAACTAATCATACGGTTCAACCGAGCTTTCTCTATATAGATTTCTTAAATAAAACATCCGTAACATCAATTTCACTATCTCCACCACCTCTGAGGTTTCATTCATCACAATTCATGTTGTATTTATGCAATTAACAGCATTTATAACTAAATTACTACTTATGAACTTACCTCGAGTGTGCTTTGTTGAAACAAGTTGATTACTTGTCGACTTTCGATTTCTCGCGATCCAAGTCTGGATTTCACTCTTCTTGATCTATACGTATTAAAAATAACTCATTCAATCACCCACTCAATCAATTCAATCCAAGGACACATAATTAGGGCATTTTACAAAATAGCCCTCATATTTTCACATTTTGACATTTAAGTTTCTATTTCATAAAATCATCCAATACATCAAATTTGTTTCTTTTCATTCATAGTCGAATTCTCCCTTAGTCTATTCAAGCCCACATATTTCATATATTTCACATTTTGGTCCTCCAAAATAACATTTTTACAATTTATTCCAATTTAGCTAAATTCATAAAAGATCCAAGAATAAAACATATCAATCAAACAAATATCTTTCATTTTTCATGAACTAACATCACAAAACCCACCATTGCATTAATGGCACATCTCATAAACATCAACAATTCTTCAAATTACAACATGGGCTTGATAGTAAACTAAGCAAAAATCTCAAAAACATAAAAATCATCAAAAACTGAAGTAAAAAATACCTCAATCAAGCTAAAAACTAGTCGAACCCTAGCTTGAGTTTTTCTTTTCTTTTCCTTTGAATATTCAACTAAGACAAGTGATAATGGCCTTACTTTCATGCATTTGTTTTATTAATCTAACATTAATTTGCTATTTACCAAATTGTCCTTAATAATTAAACAAAAACATCATTTAATAGTTGTCCATAAAAGTCCATTAACCACAATAATGGTCCATTTCCTTAATAAGGACTTCTCATTTATTAAGCCATAACAATTAAGCACTTTATTAAATAAAAGGCTACTTTTATACTTTCTACAATTTAATCCTTCCTTGCAAATTATGCACTCAATTGATCAAATTTTCATACGTGACTTTCACACATGCTAATTCACCTATAATAAGCACAAAAAATAATATTTGAATATTTTTCTGACTCCGATATGTGGTCTTGAAGTCACTTTTTTGAGTAAGGTCTAAATCAGGCTGTTACAACTGTCTTCATTTAGGGATTTTCATCCCCGAAAATCTTACCGTTAAATAAATTTGGATACTGTTGTCTCATGACATCTTCAGGCTCGCACGTACCCTCTTCAACCCTGTGTTTTTGCCACAACACTTTTACTAAATAAATTTTCTTATTTCTCAATTCTTTGATCTTATGAGCTAAAATTCAAATCGGTTCTTTGTTATACGATAAATCACGCTAAATCTCAACCTCAGAAGAGGAAATCACATAAGAAGGATCCCATCAGTATCTCTGAAGCATCGAAACATGAAATACATTATGAATCTTTTCTAGCTCAGATGGCAAAAATAGTCTATAAGCAACCGACCTAATACGCTCTATTAGCTCATACGGTCCGATGAACCTCAAACTCAATTTGCCTTTTCAGCCAAACCTTAACACTTTCTTCCATGGTGACACATCAAAAACACTTTGTTACCAATCTCAAATGCAATATCTTTTCGTTTCAAGTGTGCATAAGATTTCTGACGATCTGGAGTTGTTTTCAGACTCTCTCTAATCACTTTCACTTTTTGTTCAATCTCTTCTATCAAATCTATCCCGTGTATCTTATTCTCACTGAGCTCAGTCTAGTATAAAGGTGTTCTACATTTACGACCATAAAAAGCCTCGTATAGTGCCATTTTCAAACTTGATTAAAAACTACTATTGTATGCAAATTCAACCAATGGTAGGTATCGTTCCCACATACCTTCAAACTCGAGAACGCAACATCTCAACATATCCTCAAAAATATGAATAATCCGCTCGGACTGGCCATTTGACTATGAATGAAAAGCAGTACTAAAATGAAGTTTCGTACCTAAAGCATCTTACAGTTTCTTCCAAAACCGCGATGTAAACCTTAGATTTCTATCCGATACAATAGAAATAGGTACCCTGTGCAATCTCACAATCTTAGAAATGTACAGTTTAGCAAGATTATCAAGTGAATAATCTGTGCGAATCAGAATAAAATGAGTCGATTTAGTCAATCTATCCACAACAACCCATATTGCATCTTTCTTGCTTGGTGTCAACGGTAAACCCGTTACAAAATCCATTGTCACTTTGTCCCATTTCCACTCAGGAATCAAAATCGGCTGAAGTAATCCAGACGAAACCTGATGCTCAACTTTAACTTGCTGACATATTAGGTATTTCGAAACAAATTCTGATATATCTCGTTTCATACCTTTCCACCAATAGAGTTGTTTCAAATTGGTATACATTATCATGCTACCCGGGTGAACAGATAACTAACTATCATGAGCTTCACTCAAAATCATCCAAATCAACTTTGGATTCCTCGGAATACAAATTCGATTTTTGAACCTCAACCAACCCTCGGCATCAACTTGAAACTCTGAATCATTACTCAAATCAGATTGAGCATGTTTTACTATCAATTCATTATCAGTTCTCTGAGCCTCACAAATCTGCTGAATGAATAATGACCTTGCTTCCAACTCATCTACAATCGTCCCATCATCAGACATTGACATTTGTGTATTCACTGCACGAAGAGCAGAAATGATTTTCGGCTTAAAGCATTGGCAACCACATTAGCCTTTCCCGGATGGTAATCAATCACGAGTTTGTAATCTTTTAATAACTCTAACCATCGTCTCTGTCTCAAATTTAGGTCTTTCTGAGTCATTAAATATTTTAAACTCTTATGATCAGAATAAACGTGACATTTCTCATCGAATAGGTAATGGCACCAAATTTTTAATGCAAACACTATAGCTGGCAAGTCTAGATCATGAGTCGGATAGTTTTTTTTCATGTGGCTTCAACTGTCTCGAGGCATAAGCTATGACCTTGCCTTCCTACATCAAAACATAGCCCAATTCATTTAAGGATGCATCACTAAAAACAACAAATTCTTTACCTAATTTCGGCTGAACTAACACTAGAGCCTTGGTCAATAACGCTTTCAGTTGGTCAAAACTTTCCTGGCACTTTTCTGACCACTATAACTTAACGTCTTTCTATAGCAGTCTTGTCATCGGATTGCAATCATCGAGAAGCCTTTTACAAACAGTCTGTAATAACCAACAAGTCCCAGAAAACTTCAGACTTTAGAAACATTTTTCAAAGATTTCCAATCAAGTATAGCCGAAATTTTGCTCAAATCAACCCGAATACCCGATGCTAATACAACATGTCCCAGAAAACTAACTTCTCGTAGCTAGAACTCACATTTACTAAACTTTGCATACAACTGTTTATCACACAAAGTTTGCAGTACTATTCTCAAATGTTCAGCATGCTCTAACTCATCATGTGAATAGATCAGTATGTCATCTATAAACACAACCACAAACCAGTCCAAATATGGTCTAAAAATTCTGTTCATCAAGTCCATGAAAACAAAAGGTGCATTTTTTTAGTCCAAAGGCATAACGAGAAACTCATAATGTCCGTACCTTGTCCAGAAAGCAATCTCTGGCACTCAGAGTCTTTAACTCATAGTTGATAATATCCCTATCTCAAATCTATCTTTGAAAACACAACAGCCCTTTTTAACTGATTAAACAAATCGTCTATTCTAGATAGAGGATATTTTTTCTTTATAGTAACTTTGTTCAACTAATGATAATCAATACATATTCTCATCATTCCGTCTTTCTTTTTCACAAATAGAACCGAAGCACCACAAGGTGAGAAACTCAGTCTCGCGAATCCTCTATCTATCAACTCTTGCATCTGAGAATTTAACTCTTTTAATTCTGTCGATGCCATTCTATATGGCGCTATTGAAATCAAAGTAGTCCCCAGCATCAATTCAATGCCAAATTTGACTTCTCAAATAGGTGGTAATCCAGGATGTTCTTCAGGAAATACATCAAGGAACTCACAAACAACAGGCACTGATTCGATTTTCTTATCAGACACTTTTGAATCTATCACATAAGCTAAAAAAGCTTCACAGCCCTTATTCACATATTTTTGAGCTTTAATTGTAGATATTACTGTCGACAACTTATTCAAATCACTAGATTTAACCCGAACTATTTCATCATTCTAGCATCTTAATTCTATAACTTTCTATTTACAATTCACAACAGCATCGTGCAAAGTCAGCCAATCCATACCCAGAATTATATCAAATTTGTCGAAAGGTAATAGAATCAAATCAGCCAAAAAATAAATATCTCGAATCATTAACGGGCAATTCTTGCATATTTTATCAACCAGGACACTTCTACCCAAAGGATTCGATACTCTAATTACAAATTTAAGTAAACTCTATAGGCAAAGTCTTACTGTTCACTAATTTCATACATATATAGGAATACGTTGATCTAGGATCTATCAAAGCAATCACAAAAGTATCGTAAAGAGTAAAAATACCTATAATAGCATTAGGAGACGAAACTTCCTCTCGAGCTCGGATAGCGTATGCTCTGGCAGGTGCTCTAGCCTCTAACCTCACTATCGTATATTTTGTAGCCCCACAACTACCACTCACATTTCCAGCACCTCTTGGTGGTCTTCCCCTAGCTACAGTATTACTCGGCTTTGCGTTCTGTACTGTCTCTTGTTCAATCATCTTAAGACAATCTCGTTTAAAATGATCTAGCGATCCACACTTATAGTAAGCTTTATTATTTTTGTTCCAGCATTCACCGAAATGTCATCTCCCGCACTATTGACACTCGGGTTTATTATCTTAAACACTACCAACACTCGACACTAAAGTAGCTCGAGCTTTAGAACCAAAATGTTGGTTTGAATGATCTCTTCCCGTCTAAGCATTCGAACGAGTATAAGAATCTCTAAATTTCTTTGAGGAAGATTGGTGCTGTTTCCTCATCGATCTCTTTTTCGACTCATTATCCTCAAAATTAGCTTTCTTCTTTTCTTTACTAAGATCCTAAACTTTACAATCCCTCTTGACTAACACAACGAATTCTTTAAGCTCAAGAATTCCAACCAGAAGATTTATATCCTTGTTCAAACCCTCGATAAACCGTTTACACATAATCTCCTCGGTAACAACATATTCTTCCAACCAGAAGATTTATATCCTCGTGGAAACCCTCGATGAACCATTTACACATAATCTCCTTGATAGCAACATATTCCCGAGCATATTTTCTCAATCACACGAATTCTTGTTCATATCCGATCACCATCATCTGACCCTGTTTAAGCTCCAAAATTTCTTTATGTTTCTGATCAAGAAACTGCTGGCTGATATATTTTTTTCTAAAATTCTATTTAAAAGAATTCCCAAATGACTCGTTCCCTCAAAACCACAAATATCAAGGTTTTCCACCAATGGTACGCATTATCCTGAAGCAAAAATACCACACATTTGATACATTCATCCGGTGTGCAAGATAATTCTTCGAACACTCTCATCATATTTTTGAGCCAAAACTCAGCTCTCTCTGCATCATCATTGACAGTGGCCCAGAACTCTTCGACCCCAAATTTTGAATTTTATCAACTGGTGGTTTACCCAATCTCAGCGGATCAATAACTTGGGGGATCACAGGAATTTGTTAAGTAGCAGGTGGGGGTGGAGGTTGTTGTACAGCTGGATTCCTACAAACAAATTTCGTAAACCATTCATTCATCATTTGGAAGAAGGCTTGCTTAGCCTCTCCCTCGTGGCTACTCGTAGCAACTCTAGATTCATGTGGCATTGCCCTTTGAGTATGAGCCGGTGCATTACTTTGAACATCATCAGCTACAGCTCTTTTGGGATCTATTTACAATACGAAAACACATTTCTATTGTCAGGATTCATCACACTATCCCAATTCATAAAAATGGCATGTATAGCTAGACTCAAACACGCTACGTTAGTCCTAGAATCGACTAAACCGTAGCTCTGATACCAACCAAATGTAACACCCCTAACTCATATCCATCGCCGGACTAGGGTTACGAGGTATTACCAAACATTCGAAACAATTCACAAACATTTCCCAATCTTATAAATCATCAATATCAAATAACATTCAAACATCATTATTAGGTCCCTTTACAGGGTCTACGAGGCCTTAACCATGCATTATAAAGGGGTTGAGACTAAATCGATAACATCTGAAAACTTTACAAATCATACAAAAATTTTGCCTTTGAAACAGGGCACACGCCCGCGTGGCTAGGCCGTGTACTTTGCATGGCAATGCCTTACATTTCACCTTAGTCCATGTGTGAAACTGTCTAGGGTCACACGATCTATGGACACACCTGCGTGTCCAACTCGTATGTCATCCTGAGTTAATCACATGATCACCAGACACGCCCATGTGTTTAGCCCGTGTGCTATACTAACCTCTATGACTATAAAACAGGGTCCACATGGTCACTAGACACGGCTATGTGTCTAGCTCGAGTGCCAATCTGTCAAATTACCAAGAAAATAGGGGTCACGCAGTCGAGTCACACGCCCGTGTGTTCTGGCTGTGTGGCACGAAATAGGCTTTGTTTAAGCCACTTTCTCACCCCACAATGCTTAGTACCTACAAGCACCATTTATGCAACCTTTACAACTCAATTCCAACCAATCTCAGGCTCTAAAACTTATATTAACATGACCAATTCATCCTTAACAAATTAATACACAAAATCATCTCAATTCATACCAATTTACAAGGCATAAACATAGCCAAACACTTGCTACAAAATCTTTTTATAAATCATTTCAAATCATAATCATAGCTTACCAAAATTCACCATTTGGTTAATAACAAAATAACCATTAGCAGCTAGGCCGTATATGTATTATAGGGCATACAAAATATACACCACAAACATACCAAAACAAAAATTTACACATACTTCACTAGCCAAAACACTTGGCTTAGCATATTCACAACCCAAAATATAATCAAACTCCTTAGTTTATACATGCCACACTTAGCTATATATACAACCACAAAAGGTACCAATAGAGCTTCAATAGTGTGATGATGATCCTCGACGATTCCCAAGCCTTCAGTAGCTTCGATGCTCTATATAATAGAAATAAACACACCAAGTAAGCTTTAAAAGCTTAGTAAGTCATAAGTAAGTAATTTAATAAACCAATTCAATAATAAAACATCCATCTATTCAAATCAAGCCATTTACAAACCTTTATCCATGCCTTATCACATGGCTTGTTCATATTCATGAACTTCATCCTATAAATCTAAAGGAATTCTTCACATACTCATTCTTAATTACTATGTAAATTTTACGTACCTATTTATTCTGTACAAACTCACTCATTTTCATAACCAAAGCTCCTTCGTTGAACCATCTGGATTTAAAGCCGAATATATAAATATTTCATACGATAAGCACTCATACCATGGCCTGAAGCCAAATCTGATTAACTTATCCCGGAGCACCTATACCATGGCCCATTGCCAATTTAAGGTCACTCCCTCACGATACCTGTACCATGGCCCGTAGCCAAATCAAGGTATCTCCTGCACCTTTAGTGCCGATATCATGGCCCGAAGCCAAATCAAATCCTAGTGACATGTCACTATATTCAAAAACTAATCCTATGATTCAATCGAGCTTTCTCTATATAGATTTCTTTAATAAAACATTCGTAACATCAATTTCACTATCTCCACTTCCTCTGAGGTTTCATTCATCACAATTCATGTTGTATTTATGCAATTAACAGCATTTACAACTAAATTACTACTTATGAACTTACCTCGAGTGTACTTCATCAGAACAAGTCGATTACTCGTCAACTTTCGATTTCTCGCGATCCAATTCTGGATTTCGCTTTTCTTGATCTATACGTATTAAAAATAACTCATCCAATCACACACTCAATCAATTCAATCCAAGGACACACAATTAGGGAAATTTTTAAAATAGCCCTCATATTTTCACATTTTGACATTTAAGTTTTGATCGTGATGAAATGAAGTAATAGAATCAATCGTACCTGGAAACTAACTAGAATCACAATAAAAAGGAAAACGTACTTATCAAATAGTAGTATAGCCCTGTGGGCTTGAGCTGATTTGGGCTTTGGATGGGCTTCTTTGCACACTGAGTTTCCAAACTCACCCCTTTTTTCTCCATCCATCCAAATGAGCCCTAGATTGGTGGTCTTGGAGCTGGAAGGGATTCAGAGTGGCCACGAAGACTGCATTTTCTGGTTTAAATAAATTATTTATTTTAGTACTCATTTCAATCGCTTTATTTTCAATTTGGGTTTGTAATAAGGCCGCTCTTATTATTTTTATTTTGGGTTTTATTTATTTACTTATTTTTATTATACCTTAAATTATTTTGAATATGGCCGCACAAGGTTTCTCAAAATTAATCAAACGTTTTCAAAATCCGTCACACGAGTTATTCGAGTAACCAAGTTGAATTTTACGATAAATATCTTAATGACTAGTAGTGGATAGGACATTCACCAATAAAATGGAATTACTCTTTAAACTTAAATATCAGTTTTTACAAAGCTCACCCTAATCTTAGTAACTAGGTAACATGGGTAGTTGTAGGTGATGTGACACACCAGACTTGGCCGTAACATCTGGGCCGGGTTTGGGGTGTTACATTTTTATAATTGCTTGTCATTCTTTTACTTAATTGTTTATGTTAGTGCTAATTGTTAATATGACCTGTAACTTTAGTAAATTGCATTTTTTGTAATAACTTAATGTTACTTTCAAATCTTTGTTTAAAAATATCTATCTCCTTTAATTACCACATTTTATCCAATAATTTTTCTTAAATAAGGTAATGTTTTGTGTTTAGAAATTTGGGAAATAGTACCCTAACGTGCTGGGTTTCGATTTTCCGTTTGACTAAATAACTAAATATCCTTTTAATGAATTTTGTAAATCGTGAGATGACTTTGGTTACAAGGGTTTAAAACATCATGTCCTAACGTGCTGGTTGTGATATTTGTATTCTTTCAGAACAAAGGAATCTCAAATTTCAACTTAAATTGTTCAAGTTTTTAAAGAAATCATATTCTCAAATCTTTTTAAATTATCGGTATTAGGACAATAACTAACAAATTCGGTACCAATTTTAGGCGTTACGAGGGTGGTAATCCTTCCTCGTACGTAACCGACTCCCAAACCCATTTTCTTGAATTTCGTAGGCCAAAATCAATATTTTAAAGCAAAACGTTTTATAAGGTGATCTGATCACACCTAAGCAAAAAGGATTGGTGGTGACTCCATTTTTGTTTTTTTAAAGTCGACCCCGTTTGTTCAAAATCAAAAAAATGGTTTCGACAGCTTGGCAACTCCACTGGGGACTTATAAGATAGTCAAGCCGTAAAATTGATCATTTTTTTCCTAATGTCGAAATTTAGAAAATTTGATTTGATATCATGTTTTTTTTTGCATTTGGTTGGTTTTGTAAATATTTCCGCATTGCATTGCATGACAGTTGTGGTCACACCCTTTAAGTGGGAGTGAGAAGCTACGCCTTCGTGAGGTTTTCACCTCTACATGGGCTAGTGGATCGCTTCCAGGATACATCCGTACCTATGTCTCCATGAGATTTTTATCTCCGCATGGCCATAGGTAAATGTGTCCCCCTGAACTGAACTTGGTCCATATGAGCCTATAATGGGTGAGGATCGAGGAATCTGCTGGTTCAGGTACCCTTTCTTTTAGAACCAAAAACACATATAGTAAACCTTAAGAGCTCGCTTAAGGTAGAACTATGTTGACCCATAGTAGTTACCCATATAGGTGCTTGTTTATTTTCTGTTTTCTTTGAATCATATCTTTTATACATGACACTGACTAGTTTTATTTTGTTCATTGCATGTCATTCAATATTTAAAAAGGTGTCAATCCACGATTCGATTTCTAAATTTGAAAGTTTTGTTATGGAGAATGAATTTCTTGATAAAGTGGAGGACAACGCTACCATTCATGCATGGTCAGGGAATACCCAATTAGAAAAAGAAGATAGCGTCATTGAGGGATATACATCGGAGTTGTGGGACTTCACCCACATCAGCGCGGCACAGAATGAGCTTCAGGAATTGAATGATATATGGGCCCATTGGGATGACGAGACTAAGAGGCTATTCTACCTTAATTACGGTGATCTACCCTACTTCCTTGACGTTAAGGTGGACAAGCATTTGTTCCGGGATATGGCTCAGTTTTGGAACCCTGCCTATAATTGTTTCACTTTTGGGAAGATGGATTTAGTACCTACTATAGAGGAGTATACAACCTTGCTTCGCTGTCTAAGGATTCGAGGCAACAAAGCTTACTTTAGGGTTGCTAATATCCCAAATTTTGTGAAAAAATTAATGAATATTATGGGGATGAGTGAACAGTGGGTCGGAGCTCGAATCCAACAAAAGGGTTCCTTAGGCGAGTTTGAGGGATCTGATATTAGCGCACCTGGATGTAAAGAGGAAAGTTGATGTCTTGGCCTTAAGTATTTATGGTCTAGTGATTTTTCCAAAAGCTCTAAGGCATATAGATGAAGTAGTCACTGATTTATTTGATGGACTTGGAAAACAGGTCACACCTGTACCTGCAATTCTAGCCAAGACGTTCAGATCCTTAAGTGCATGTCGGAGGGTTGGTGAAGGTAGATTCATTGGATGCGTACAGATATTGTTGGTTTGGTTCCATAGTCATTTTTGGAAGGTTGACAAGGTTCCTTGCTGAGTGTTCTATGAAAATTATTCCCCTTTAAAAGAAGCAACAGCTACGCCAATACGGGATGGTATATCAGAGGAAAGGTGGATGGCAATTCTTTAAAACCTCCAAGAGGAAAATGTGGAGTGGAGAGCCCCTCCGATGTTTTCTGATGAGGTCCTCTATCGGTGTGGAAATTTTGATTGGGTACCTTTGCCTAGAATCTGGGGAGCTATTCGATATGCGTCGTTGCTCGTACTAAGGCAATACAAGGCAAGGCAATTCATACCGACAACGCATGGGTTAGCTCAATGTAAATTCTCATATAAGGGGGATAATTATAAGAAGAAGATTTGAGAGATCTCTAAGACTTGAAGCAGACTTGTTCTATGAAAATTTTAACTACAGGACCAATGATGACCCTTGAATACAAGGGGTGGCTAAGTAAGAGGATCAATGATAACATCCATAGGCCAAGTTTGAAGGGTGCTCAATCGATAGAGGAGTACTTACGAGTGGTCACATCAGAGTTAGAGATTATAAAGCAAGATTTCAAAAGGAATAGTCTAGAGCTCGAAAAGAGGATAGAGAAGTTGGAGGAAAAAAATGTACCTAAGATTAGACGTGGATGTTCAGAAACTAGAGGCTGAAAAAGTAAGAAAAGAGAAGATGAAGGTTGAGGAAGATCAAGATGATTTGAAGACAGAATATAAGAAGATACAGCTGTCGATAAAAAGAGCCGGATTAGACTTCGGAGCTCTGGCAACAAGAGATTCGAGAGGAAAAAGCCAAAGTTGATTAATGGGAGAGGAAGTTCCAACAAATCCAAGCTCAAAACGAGGCCTTGGAAAGGAGTTTGGTAGAGAGTCAGAAGGAGAAATGTGGATTAAAAGCTAAAGTGGCTGAACTTGGACGGTCTCTTCGTCACCATCAAAGTCGTAATTCTGCAATCGAGTTAAAGTCAAGTCTGAACAAGATCGAGGAAATGAAGGGCAAGATTGAAAAGTTAGAATCGGCATTGCAAAGCTGTGAACTCTGGATCAAGCATCTTGAGTAAGAGAAGGGCATTGGAAGGAGGAGCTTCACCATTCTTAGGATCAAGTTAGAAATAGGGATTACCTCATGAGTGAAGCCATAGTCCAAATTCAAGAAGTGGCTGATCATTTACAAGCTCTGGCAGCGCAGGCTGATATGTTAAGTGTAAAGTATGAGTTAGAATCAGATAGGGGTTGAGAGTTAGCTGTGTTATTTGGAAGGGTTAAAACTTTGGGCCTTAGGGTGAAAGCGTATTTGTAATTCATTTTGTGTAAAGAATTTTATTTTTTAAATAAAGTTTTCTAAATGAAACTGAATTCGAATCGATATTTTTTTTGCATTCATTCATTTGCATTACATCCATCATATGCATTTAAATCCCTAGAAGGACCCTAATTAGTTGTAGTTATTTCAGAGAGAAGAGAGAAAGAGAGAAAGAAGGAAAGTTAATCTAGAAACTAAACACTGTTACAGAACATACGCTAAGACGAAAAACATGGATCAAAGACTTGAACAGTTCCAGATGGATATGCAAGATCAGATGCAAGAGCAGTTGGCAAAGCTCCAACAAGTGATGAGAGACCAAATGTTGGAAGCCCAAAAAAATATGATAGCTCAAACGGCCCAGCTACTGAATGGGGCAATGGACAAAGGAGAGGGCCCTATAACTAATACTAGTGAAGATAATGAGGACTATCCTCCGGGTTTTACCCCACCGCATATAAAACATAGCCTGAGGTGTATCCCCGAAGGCCTTTTGTCATGATTCAGCCTCAACAAGGTTTAGCTGATACTGGAGTGCCTATGAACTTCCAAGTTGGCATAGGACCTAACCCAGGAAATAACCTCGCCAATCCTGTCATCCTCAATGTAGACGTAGCCGATAGGGAAGGAATGAGAATTGAATCCTCAAAGCAGCCAGAGGACCGTTGCAGATGGTTAGGAGAAAAGTTCAAGGCTTTAGAAAATACTGATAGTCATCATGGAATTGATGCTAAAGACTTGAGCTTGGTCCCAGATTTGGTGCTTCCTCATAAGTTCAAGATGCCAGAATTCGAGAAGTACAATGGGACTAGTTGCCCTGAAGCCCACATTACCATGTTTTGTAGACAGATGACCGGTTATGTTAACAATGATCAACTATTGATCTATTGTTGCTAAGATAGTTTGGTTGGGGCAGCGTCTAGGTGGTACAATCAACTCAGTCGTGCTAGGATTAGCTCTTGGAGAGACCTAGCGCAAGCTTTCATGAAGTAATACAATCATGTGACGGACATGACGCCAGATAGAATCACTCTGCCAAATATGGAAAAGAAGCCGAATAAAAGCTTCAAGCAATATGCGTAAAGATGGAAGGAGGTTGCTATACAAGTTCAGCCACCGCTCCTAGAAAAGGAGACTACAATGCTCTTTATCAATACTTTGAAGGCCCCATTCATTACCCATATGATAGGGAGTACCACTAAGAGCTTTGCTGATATAGTAATGGCAGGAGAAATGATTGAAAATGCCATAAGGGGTGGTAAGATTGAAGCAGGGGAAAACACCAGAAAGTCAGCTCCGAGGAGGAAAGATAATAAGGTGAATAACGCGAGTACATATAACTCGAAGTTAATTACCGTTAGTCAACCAAAAATGACAACTGTTGGGCAACAGGGTTCGCAAAGGCATGAATCTCGCACAAGGCAGAACTCTGAAACGTTCCAATTTACGCTCATTTGAATAACGTATAAGGAGCTCTATCAAAGTTTGTTTGACGCACACGTGGTGTCCCTATTTTATCTAAAATCGTTGCAGCCTCCATATCCCAAATGGTATGACTCAAAGCTCAATGTGACTACCATGCGAGAATACCAAGGCATTCAATAGAAAATTGCACTGCTTTCAAGAAAATAGTGGAAAGACTCATTAAGATGGGGATTGTAAAATTTGATGATACCCCTAGTGCAGAAAACCCATTGCCTAACCATGGAGATAAGAGGGTAAATGCAATTGGGGAAAATATCATAAGAAGGATCAAGAAAGATATAGCTGAAGTAAGAACCCTGTTGAAGATGGTTTTGAAAGAAATTATGGGAAGAGGAATGATAATATCATATTTCGAGGAAGAATACGAAGGAATAAGGAACTACTGTGAGTTCCACAAAGTAGAAGGGCATGAGATCCAGGAATGCGTTGAGTTTAGGGCCTTAGTGCAAAGCCTTATGGACAACAAGGAAATGGTATTTTATGAAGTAGGCTCAGATGAAGGGGTAATTCACCTTGAGAGAGGATTGCTGAAAAATGAAAATAATGAGGAAATGTTGGAGAATCTCCACATTAATGCCATACACAAGGAAAGAATTAAGCAAAGAAACTTGTTGGGCATTCGTCCTTACGAACCTAGAAATGTTTTGAACAACTGGACTGTAGAGGAACTTCCTGTAGTTTTTAGAGATTATACAGAGTAATGTTCAGAATACACTTGTTGTTTTAAAGCCTAAAAACAATAATATTTCATTTGTGAAATAGGCTTATGTTCAGACATCTTTGTTCCAATAAAATACATCTTTCATGATCAATTCAAGCAAATGTTCCCTCATTCTTTATTCTTTTGATCTTCTATTTTCCATCCAAAAATTTTTCTTTTGTTATTCTCATTCATACAATGTAAATAGTTGTTCTTGAATTTATTTGTTCTTTGTACATTCTTTTGTGCCTACCATAGGTCCTTAGATATCAATGACATGAGCAGCGATACTACAAATTTAGAGTTCCTTTTTGAGCGAGACATGTGTTTAGAGGAATCTCAGGATTTTGAAGGTGACAGAGATTGTGACTTGTCTCTGGATTTGTTAAGAATGGTAGAGCAAGAAGAGAAACAAATTTTACCCCATGAAGAGGTGGTAGAGAATATAGCCTTAGAGGAAGGAAATGTTGTGAAATTGGAATGCACATAGCCAGAGAGATAAAACAAGACCTTGTTCAGTTATTGTGAGAGTTCAAAGACGTTTTTGCATGGTCATATCAAGATATACCTGGGTTACTAAGACCTGTGGATGTCGTTAAGGCTAAAAGAGGTCCATAAGAATGTTAGAAGGACACATGCAGGTGGTTTTACAATGGCCAGGCTAAACATGAGGTTTGGGCACTATTGGTCTACTATGGAAGGGGGTTGATCAGTTATACCACAAATACCGAATTGAAGAAGATAATATTTATGTACCTCTTTCATTTCTTCACAGTTTTTTTTATATGGAGCATTGATGTTATGGGGAAAATCTCATCAAAAGCTTCTAGCTGACATCGAATCATCTTTGTGGTTGTTGATTACTTCACTAAAAGGGTGAATGTTGCTTCATATGCTAATATTGCAAAGTTGACAGTCGTCAAATTTCTAAAAAAACATAAAGAAAAAAAGCGATAAGATCAAATGCCGACAAAGAATGCTGGAAGGGATCATGTTAATAATGCACAACTGTACAATGTCAAAAGTTTACAGTCTGTTCAAAGATCAAGCGCCATATCACAACTACAACAAAGGCTGCAAAAAAGGAAAAAGTACAAAAAGAAAGAAAAAAACAAAACAAAAGTGCAAAAATTATGGAAGGTGACCGAGACTTGTAAGATTGGCATAAAAAGCTACTATTTACTCTTTATGCTTATTAAACGTCGACCAGGATTTTTGCTGGGGCAAAAGAGGTGGTTCTGCCCATGAAAATTGAGATTCCTTTTCTCTAAGTTTTGATTGAGCCAAGAATTGGATGAAGTAAAGTGTCTCCAGTAAACTTGGCTGAAGAAAAGGGTTTAAAAGTATTCATCATAGCCAAATGAGCCAAAATGGATGATGTTGATTTATGATGAAAAAGGTTCACCCAAGGAAATTGTATGATGGGGACCTGGTATTGAAGAGGATCATTTCTATACAAAATGATTTCAAAGGAAAATGAATGTCAAATGGAGAAGGACCATATGTGGTGAAAAAGGCTTTCTCTAGAGGTGTGCTGATTTTGACCGAAATGGATGGGAAAAGCTTACCCAACCCTATGAATTCAGATTCAGTCAAGAAGTATTTTGCTTGAAAGGAGAAGAGGCCAAGGTGAAAACCTGCAAATGGCGCTTTGAGACCAAAGGGGTTTTGAGTTGAAAACTAGAAAAAGGGCAGCTCAACTATTGAAGAGGCATGCAGTGATCTTGCTATACTTGAATTAACAAGACATGAAGCATGTTAAATATCGGGGCATCAACAAAGTACTTTGGATCTTCTAAACACATGTTAAGCTCAAAAGCAGTTTGTATAAGAAAGCCCAAGCTGCAATATCTAGGGCACCTGGTCTTTGTCCTATTCGTATTGAATTTATTATCTTTGGATTCTTTTTCTTCTCAAAGATATGTTCCTAGCTAATTTCTTTTGTATTTTTGATAATTTATTCAATTCTAACTATCTTCGAGATCAGTTATCTGTTACCCATTATTCATAAGCATATTGCATGGATATAATGATTGATGAACTAATAATATTTTCACAAAAGAGGTTCTACATATTACTCTGGAAATTTCTAGATAATACAAGAAATTGAAACAGGACAATTGTTTAAGAATTTCCATGTGTAAGAATTGGAAGTACTTGAGAAAGTCTATATTGAGACTATTTCTTTGATTTTTTTGGTCTAAATGGTGATTAGACAAAATAATGAACTGTTGCGACAAAAAAGAGCAATATTAATCCTAAGAGAGGATCATTTTACAAGCATTCTCATTGGGTCATAGCCTTCGGGGAATGGAATGACAGATCAAGCCGATGTGAAAAAATTCAAAACCATTAAATTATGGTAGAATGGATTGAAGTTGGAATAGATCATTTACCCTTAAATTACAGTAGGGGAGGGTTGTACAGTTCGGATCCTAAATCGTGGTGGGATGGTTTGAAGGCGGTACAAGCTTTGTATCCCTAAGGTCCAAGTGGAGTGAGCCCTAAAATTTCCATGGGGCAAATTATTTGAACAGAATATGATACTTCAAGAGGAACGAAGATGAAACCTTGATAAATAAATAAGCGATGACACCTGAAATAGGAATCATTCTCATAACATTTTTGCATTCATATATCATAGCATGTTTAAATAGGAGCATTTGATTCATTTCGACCCGGGCATCCTAATTATTAGGCATAAGCATATACCTATTCTACAGGTTATGTTCCTTAAAGGACAATGTAGTAGGGTAGATTGAAGATATTAGTCTGGCATCCCTAAGTTTGCAGTGGAGCAGACTAAAACTAGCAGATCTGGCATTCCTGAAGTTGCAGTGAAGCAGATCGAAGATACTGAACTGGCATCCCTAAGGTTGTAGGGAGCAGACTTAAGATAGTAGATCTCGCCTTTCTGAGTTTGCATTAGAGTAGATCGAAGATACCAGTCTGACATCCCTAAGGTTACAGGGAGTAGACTAAAGATAGCAGATTTGGCCTTCCTGAAGTTACAGTGAAGCAGATTGAAAATACCAGTCTAGCATCCCTGAGGTTGTAGGGAGCAGACCAAAGATAGCAGATCTGACCCTCCTAAAGTTGCAGTGAAGAAGATTGAAGATTCCAGTCTGGCATCCCTGAGGTTACAGGGAGCATACTAAAGATAGTAGATCTGGCCTTCCTGAAGTTGTAAGGAAGCAGATCGAAGATTCAAGTCTGGCATCCCTGAGGTTGCAGGGAGCAGACTAAAGATAGCAAATCTGGCCCTCCTGAAGTTGCAGTGAAGCAGATCGAAGATACCAGTCTGACATCCCTGAGGTTGCAGGGAGCAGACTAAAGATAGTAGATCTGACCTTCCTAAAGTTGTAGTGAAGCAGATCAAAGACACCAGTCTTATCTCCCTGAAGTTGTAGTGGAGCAGACTGAAGACAACAGATCTTATCTTCTTGAAGTTGCAAGAAGTAGATCAAAGATATTAACCTTATTTCCCTGAAGCTGCAGTGGAGCAGGTTGAAGTTACAAGTCTTATCTTCCTAAAGTTGTAGTGGAGTAGACTGGAGATTACGAACCTTATCTCCTTGAAATTGCAGTGGAACAGGTTGAAGTTGCAAAGTCTTGCCTCCCTGAAGTTGCAGTGGAGCAGACTGAAGACAACAAATCTTATCTTCTTGAAGTTGCAGAAAGCAGATCAAAGATATTAACCTTATTTCCTTGAAGTTGCAGTGGAGTAGGTTGAAGTTACAAGTCTTACCTCCCTAAAGTTGCAGTGGAGCAGACTGAAAACAGTAGATCTTATCTTTCTGAAGTTGCAGGAAGTGGGTCAAAGATATTAACCTTATCTCCTTGAAGTTGCAGTGAAGCAGGTTGAAGTTACAAGTCTTATCTCCCTGAAGTTGCAGTGAAGTAGACTGAAGATTAAGAACCTTATCTCCCTGAACTTGCAGTGGAGCAGGTTGAAGTTGCACGTCTTGCCTCCTTGAGCTTGAAGTGGAGCAGACTAAAAGATAGCAGATCTTGCCTTCCTGAAGTTGTAGTGAAGCAGATCAAAGACACCAGCCTTGTCTCCCTGAGTTTGTAGTGAAGCAGACTAAAGATAGCATATATTCCCTTCCTGAAGTTGCAGTGAAGCAGATTGAAGTCATCAAACTTATTTCCCTGAAGAAGCAGTAGAACAGATAATCCAATACTTCTGAATTTGCAGCAGTTGCAAAGAAGTAAAGTTAAGTTGAAATTCCAATACCCCTGAAGTTGCAGTTGGGATTGGACAGAGACGAGGACTAAGAAGTCAAGACTCGGCAAGACCAGGCAAAATTGGTCCTGTTATAGTCTTTGCTTTATTCCCGTTACACGGTAATGAGCAAAGAGGGGCAGCTGTAGAGCCCAATTTTAGCCCGGGCCCATACCATACAAAAAACCAAAAAAAATAAACCCAATAAAATAAAACAAAGTCCAAGTCTAGTACAAAATTACAAATATATAATTTGGCCCAATCAGAATGGCCCATTACTTGAAAAGATTTAAAGTCCATCTACAAGCTTGACTCATATGGAAATATAATCTTTAAGGATATGCAATCTTAGATATGATATGCAATCTTAGATATGATACAATCTTAGATATGATATGCAATCTTAGATATGATACAATCTTAGATATGGTATGCAATCTTAGAAGATTGATTTTGTAATCTTGGAGATATAATTTGTAGATACCCTTTAATCTTAGCCGTTGATGTAATTGATTTATACCGTTGGATTTGGGAGGCTCAACTATAAATAGAGGCCTCTCCCTTCATTATAAAGCACTGCAATGAGAATTCTTGAGAGCATTCACTCAAATTTCTCTCTCTCTTGGGTTCTGATTTTTTGCGATTTATTCTTATTTTATTCTTCGTTCATCTTCATTTTTCAACCTTTTTTATTTTGATTTAATCCCCATTTCCTTGATTTTTAATCCTTTTTTATATTTTATTTTTTAATAATTTTAGTATTATATCAAATTATTTCATTTTTTTTACTAGGATATTTTATTAAATTCTATATTATTTTTTATAATATTTATAAATTTGTATATTATATACAATTTGAATTATTTTATCATTAATATAAAATTTTCTATATATTGTATATTTTAAATATGTAGATCATTTATGTATATATATATATATATATCTTATATTACTATATTATATGTTATCCCTTATATATATTTTCTATATATTTAAAGTTTTATATATAGTATTTGTTTATTTAAAAATATATAATTTATTTCATTATATACATATATTTTTCCATTTTAGATTTTGCCATATCATTTTTATATTTCCTCTTTTAAAAATTGTTATAATATTCATTAATCGTTTTGAGTATATTATTTACCTTATATTACTAATTTTTTTATGAATTTAATCTTGTAAATAAATTTTTTTCCCTTAATTTTTTTTCATAGATTCATTTAAAATTGCTATATCTACTTTATATTTTTTTCTTTATTTTGATTATTCATTTTTTTAAAAAATTAGAATCTATTATTTTTGTTTACCTTAACATTATTATTATTGATTGTCATTCTTTTACTTAATTGTTTATGTTAGTGCTAATTGTTAATATGACTTGTAACTTTAGTAAATTGCATTTTTTGTAATAACTTAATGTTACTTCTTTCAAATCTTCGTTTAAAAATATCTATCTCCTTTAATTACCACATTTTATCCAATAATTTTTCTTAAATAAGGCAATGTTTTGTGTTTAGAAATTCGGGAAATAGTGCCCTAACGTGCTAGGTTTCGATTTTCTGTTTGACTAAATAACTAAATATCCTTTTAATGAATTTTGTAAATCGTGAGATGACTTTGATTACGAGGGTTTAAAACATCATGTCCTAACGTGCTGGATGTGATATTTGTATTCTTTCGGAACAAAGGAATCTCAAATTCCAACTTAAATTGTTCAAGTTTTTAAAGAAATCATGTTCTCAAATCTTTTTGAATTTTCGGTATTAGGACAATAACTAACCAATCCGGTACCAATTTTGGGCGTTACGAGGGTGCTAATCCTTCCTCGTACGTAACCGACTCCCGACCCCATTTTCTTGAATTTCGTAGGCCAAAATCAATATTTTAAAACAAAACGTTTTATAAGGTGATCCGATCACACCTAAGCAAAAAGGACTAGTGGCGACTGCATTTTTTGTTTTTTTTAAGTCGACCCTATTTTTTCAAAATAAAAAAAATGGTTTCGACATACTTCATATAGTTTATAGTAATAGCTTAATCAAATTAATCCTATTTGATCCCTGAAAAGACGATCTTACTTACTACTTTATTACTTGATTCAACGTGTACACTTGTACATTTGCATATTATATTCACACGCGACAATACCGACATAATAGTTTTGGGAAAATTTGCTCAATGGTCCCAATGCTCGATGTATGTCCATTTATGTTTGGTTGTCATATGCTAGCATGGTTAAAAGTTA
Source organism: Gossypium stocksii (assembly GCA_020496765.1). Classification (NCBI taxonomy): domain Eukaryota; kingdom Viridiplantae; phylum Streptophyta; class Magnoliopsida; order Malvales; family Malvaceae; genus Gossypium; species Gossypium stocksii. The sequence goes on from CM035623.1 coordinate 44,303,264, forward strand.
ATTTGAGGTTGCATGTCTTAATATTCACATGTTTGCTTTAGTAACAAAAAGAAAGTAAAGATGCTTGCGTATTAAATGTGAAGATTATGAGGAAGTCAATGTGAGACGGTGGTGTAGCATCCTAGAACTCAGGCTAAATGATCGAGCTAGGTATGGGATTTACAAACTTGGTTCCACAACAAAGCTCAAGTAAGCTTTTGTTTGCCTTTGTCATTGATTGCAGAGGCTCCCAAATGAGTTGGCACTTCACATACACATCAAACATAATACGAAGGCATTACAAACAACAATAAACACAATTATGTCATTCTAAAATAATAGATCAAATCCTCTTAACCTCTACATCGAAGACTTAACTAGTTTTACCCAAATAGTTGTTCTGTAACAGCCCAACTTTAGCTAAATCAGAATAGTGGTTTTGGAACCACAAATCGTATGTCAAAAAATTATTTTAATATTATTTCCAGTGTTTACAGCATGTTATTAGATATGTGTGAAAATTTCATGAGCTAATTTTATCGATTGGTTGATTAATTTGACAAAAGGACTAAATCGCGTAAAATGCAAAAGTTGCATTCTATTTGTTAAAAATATTTATTTGCTATGATTTATTAAATGAGAAGTCCTTAAGTTGTAATTAACCCATTGATTGTGTTAATGGACATAAATGGGCTTATATTATGTGAATTAATATGTTAATTATTAAGGTTTGATGAATTACTGGTTAATAAAATAAAACAAAATCAATTTAAGCCCATTTTATTATCATCTTCACCAAAAATTAAAAGGGAAAGAAGCCATGGGAGTGTTTTAGGGTTCGGCCACTTTGCTTATTGATTGTAAGTCTATTTTTGTTCGATTTTTGATGATTTCTATGTTTTTGTGATCGTTGTATTGAGTACTAGATAGCCCAGGGACTATTTTGCAAAAATACTTAATGTTTTGAAAGTTGAAATTGATGAATATTTAAGCTTTTGAATGTTTAATGATGGAAAATGAATAATTGTTCATAGATTTGAATGTTTTGTAAAGTGATTTTTAGTAAAAATGCATATTAGGGATTTAATTGTGAAATTTATAAATTGAGTGGTTGAAATGTGAAATAAATGAAAGTTATGGGCTATTAGGGACATAATAGTCATTCAGCTAGCATCGGTATATTGTGAATTTCATTAATTTGTGGTTTTGTGTATTAAGGACTAAATTGTGAAAAATGTGAAACTTTAGGGGCTAATTTGTAAAAAATCCCATATGTGTGTTTTGGATGAAATTGAATGAATTGGTAATTAAATTAGTTAAATTTGAATTTATGTAGATCAAGAAAGAAAGAAATCAGATTTAGATTAGAGGAAATCGAAGGTTATCTAGTAGTCGATCCAATCCGTCCATCCCGATTACGAGGTAAGTTCGTATGGAAATAAATGTCCTTATATTGAGTTTTATATTAAATTATCATTGAATTGTATCAAATGTTGAATGGATGGAAATGAGAAAGAATCGACAAAATTACGACGTCCAAAAGCCACGTATGAACCTTGGGAATAGTATAGGATACAAATGTCATGACATTAGGATTACCGAGATGTGTTTACGTGTAAGACCATATCTGGGACATTGGCATCATTATGTGATTTTGTTTAAGACCATAGCTGGGCTCTTGGCATCGATATTTGATAACATGTAAGACCATATATGGGATATGGCATTGTACGAGCTATATGTGATTTTTGAGTATCCTTAACGATTCCGAATGGTTCAATGGGAAAAGTCAAGATGAGAAAGAATGTGTAAATGAGTTAAACGATACAGGTATGTATGAAGTTATGTGAGTATTGAAATGAAAGGTAAGTGATGAAATTAGACGTGGCTATGTGAATTAAATGATAAAGGTTGGCAATTTTGTATGTGTTAGCTATACTTTCCATATTTGAATTGATATGTTATTGTTCATATGGTGATTTTATTTGTATATGGCTTACTAAGCTTTTAAAGCTTACTTTGTGTGTTCTTTCCTTGTCTTATAGAGTATAAAAGCTAGCTCGGACTTAGGGATCTTCAGGAACCATCATCACACTATTGATCATCTTGTTGGTACTTTTGGCTGCTTGTCAATATAGTATATGACATGTATAGGCAAGTGTCATTTTGGTATGTTTTGAGTTGTGAATTTTAGCCATATGAGTTAGCTTGTAAATGATAATGTTTTTTTTATGTGAATTTGGCTTATAGTATATGTTCATATATATTATGTGATGTATGTGTTATGATTTATGAATTTGGCCAAGTTGTGTTGTTGTTATGATGGTGTTTAATAGTAGTGTATTAGTATAATTTGGTATGAAATTAAGGTGTTAAATTGGTGTCATTTTGAGATTGGAGTTAGTCATTTGGATGTTGAATATATGCGTAATGGAACTAGGTGGAATGGATGATTTTGGTATGTGAATTTGGTATGTTTTAGAGTAGTAAATGTATATTGAATTTGTTAATGTATTTGAGATGTGAAGTATGCATATTTTAGACCTATTTTGGCTGTCCTTTGTGTATGAATTGGTGCCTTGTTTTGAGCTTGTAGGGTAGACCCTTATGGGTGGCAATTTGGCCTTGCAAATGGCCTATCTTTGTCCACACAGGCAGAGACATGGGCGTGTGTCTCAGCCATGTCCCCTGATAGTTCAATTCGAATTAGGCAGTATGCTCTACATGGCCTCACACATGGACGTGTTACTAGCCGTATGGTACAAGTCAGTATACCCTATAAGTTTGGCACGGCCAAGCACACGACCTGGACACAGGTGTGTGAGGCCATTTCGAATAGGCATAACGGTTGTACATACGGGCGTGTGACTGGCCGTGTGACCTAAGTCAGTATACCTTCCTATTTTCACACGACCAGTCACATAGGCGTGCGGTCGGTCATGTGGTGCAAGTTAGTATGTATACCCTATTTTCACATGGCCTGTGACATGGGCATGTCTAAAGCCATGTGATTCACACGGCCTATTCACACGGGTGTGTGATCTTTGTATGTTAGAAAATTTTCTAAGTTTCTGAAAGTTTTATATGCGATTGGTTTAGTCCCGACCCTTCTCTAAAGTATGTTTAAGGTCTTGTAGACCTTCATAAGGGACATTGTGGCTATGAATGAATGTTATTTGATTATAATTGATTAATGTATGTGAAATGTTTGTATAATGATGTGAATGGTTTGGTATTGCCTCTTAACCCTAGTCCGGCGACGGATACAGGTTAGGGGTGTTACATGTTCAACCTCTCAAATCTTCTAAGCTTAGATTTCTATTTCATACATCCTAAATATCATCTAATTACAGATCTAAACAAGTGCTAACATATTGCTTAGTTGTGCATAAATCAAATTATCTGTAAGGCATATTAAGTCACATATTCACCATATACAACCACATCACACATTTATCGATTCATAGCACATATAATCTTATTTATCAAATAATCAAAACTCAAGTTAGAATACTTACTTTTAGGACTTAGATTAGATTTTTTGATCACCTAATCCCCCTTTAACTCACTATTTTGTATATTAATTATAGCACACCTTGGCAACTTGCTTCCATAATAAAGCTCAAGTAAGCTTTTGTTTGCCTTTTTCCTTGGTTGTAGACGATCCTAAATGAGTTGGCATTTCACATACACATCAAACATAATACGAAGGCATTATAAATAGCAGCAAACACAATTAATTCATTCTAAAATAAAAAATCAAAGCCTCTTAACCTCTAAACTGAAGATTTAACTAGTTTTGTCGAAATAGGTGTTCAACCACTCAAATCTTGTCTCCAAGCATAGTTTCTGACTTCATACGTCCTAAATATCATCTAATTACAGATCTAAACAAATGCTAACATATTGCTTAATGAGAGAAACTCACTTTCATATCAAAGGTGTGTACATAAATCAAACTATCCACAAGACATATTCAGTCACATATCCAACATATACAATCACATCACACATTTAGCCATTCACATCACATATAATCTTGTTTATCAAATAATTGAAACTCAAGTAAGAGTACTTAGTTCTAGGAGTTGGATTTGATGTTTTGATCACCTAAGCCCCCTTTAACTCACTATTTTATGTATTAATTATAACACGCAAGACCACTCACCTTTGCAACTTGCTTCCATAACAAAGCTCAAGTAAGCTTTTGTTTGCCTTTGTCCTTGCTTGCGGAGGTTTCCAAATGAGTTGGTACTTCAGATACACATCAATCATAATACGAAAGTATTGCGAATAACAATAAACACAATTAAATATTTCTAAAATCACAAATTAATGCCTTTTAACATCTATATCGAAGGCTTAACTGGTTTTCCCAAAATAGGTGTTTAACCACTCAAATCTCATTTCTAAGCTTAGATTCCGACTTCATACATCCTAAATATCATCTAATTACAAACCTAAATAAGTGTTAACATATTGCTCATTAAGTGAAACTCACTTTCATATTAGAGGTGTGTGCATAAATCCAACTATCCACAAGGCATATTCAATCACATATTCATATACAATCACATCACACATTTAACAATTCAGATCACATATAATCTTGTTTATCAAATAATCAAAACTCAAGTAAGAGTACTTATTTCTAGGACATAGGTCAGATGTTTTGATCACCCCCTTTAACTCATTTCTTTGTGTATTAATTATAGCACACAAGACCACTCAACTTAGCAACTTGCTTCCACAACAAAGCTCAAGTAAGATTTTGTTTGCCTTTGTCCTTGTTTGTGGAGGCTCCCAAATGTGTTGGCACTTCACATACACATCAAATATAATACGAATGCATTACAAACTGCAACAAATACAATTAAATCATTCTAAAATCACATATCAAAGCCTTTTAACTCTTATACCAAAAACTTAACTAGTTTTGCCGAAATAGGTGTTCAACCATTCAAATCTCGTTTCTAAGCTTAGATTTTGACTTCATACATCCTAAGTATCATCTAATTATAGATCTAAACCATCAATTTTATCTAATTACACGTATCTAATTTTTCCAGAAAAATCAAGCTTATGTGACCTTTTAAAAGGGGGAAATGTTTGATTTGTTAAAATTACTTAAGGATTTATTAAATTAAGATTAAAAAGCTTTTAATTAGATCAAAATGAGTTAGAAATCACTTTAAAATAGAAGCTTATTTTCAAGAAAAAAATCAACTTAAAATCAATTTATTTATTGAAATCTTGATTAAATCATTTATATCTCGAATTGAAATAACTGCTCACTTAGTTTAATTATAAAAAACCAAAATCTCTTAAATAAAATTACTTAAGTATTTCTTAAATAGTGATTGGAATTATATATTATTTTCAAGTGCTTGAAATATGTAACAGGTACTTTTGGTTCGATTAAAATGGATTCACACCATATGGAAACTTTGTAAATAGTATGCAACGTGGTCACGACAAACCTTTAACGTCGCGACGCCATTCATTTTTTGTTCAAAGTCGCGATGTGGTACCTTGACATAAAGTTGCCAATCTAAAAATTTTGAATCTTTTGCATTTTAGTCCTTAAACGACCTCGAATTATTAAAAAAGCTTTCTTAATCTCGTTTGATCATAGTTGCTCTGGTAATGAATGTGACATATCGTAACTCGGACCCAACGATCGAATCGGGTATTTTAAAATTAGCACTTTTTTTAAAATTAATAACTACAAATTTAAAATCTAGTTATTTTTAAATGTGTAGTTATCACAACTTCTATTAAATTATAATTATTTCAAAAATACAATTATCAAACCTTCTATTTTATTTTAATTTTTTTAATTATTAATCTTAAATTAAATATTATAATTATTTTTAATTATGAATTTAGTAATAAGATAAAAAATAATGAGTATTTTCGTCAATTCAAGTTTATTTTGAACCTCATGTTTTTATAAATATAAATTATACTATATAGCTTACAGATAATTAGTATAATAGAATGTAAATATGTTTGAAATTAAAAAGGAAAAATATAAATATACATTTTATAAGTATCAGATGTCTACTATAGTTATCGACATCTGTATTAGATGTGTAGAAGTAAATGCTTCTCAATGTCCAAAGTGATCTGGGGTTTATCATATTCCCCTTTCAAATGTTCCTATATTCTTTTACACGAATTGGAACTTATATCTCAATGAATTTTTGTTGCCATTCACCCATTCTACTAAAACTATACCACGTAGGTTAGATTATCTGCCGAAAACTAATGGCACAGACGCCATGTGATCGACGATACATTTCCCCGGTACGCTTTATTTATTTATTTATCTATCTATTTTGAGGGTAGGGTACTCTTTAATTAATCGCTACAAAATAAATAAAAAACCTCAAAAGTCATTTCAGTCTTGAATGTAACACTCAACTTTTCTTCTCATCTTTTTCAGTCTCACTACCATATTTTAGTTCGTTTATAACTGTATCAAATCCACATGAATGATTTGGTTAGCGATCAATCTCACTAAAGAATCAGACTCAAAAGCTACTTTGATAATAAAATTTTCTTTTCTTTTCACTCAATTAATTGAGTTTTAAATTCACAATATTTTGCAATCCTATTTTAATTCTATTTTGAAACCTAGCCTTCATTATTCTATTATATAAGTTATCAATAACCATTAGTGTTTTTATATTACCAGGGAATTAACATGCCAACATTTTGCTATAGAATTCTTTTCAACATTTTGGGATAATTTTATCTTTGAGCTAAAATCCAATTTTCTCCTTAATTTCCTCACAAAGAAAAACCAGCTAGCTATAATTGTCCATGAAATGACGAGTGCATATTAGGATTTTTTGTTTGTATTCATAGCAAGTTAAAAATGTTAGGTTTGCATTACAGTAATGTGATGAACCGTTTTTTATTTAATATTGTATGCTTTACAAGTCTAATAAAAATAGAAGTAGTTTACTTTAATGTATCGTTTAGGGTTTGTGCGGTGGGCCATGTATGCCATGTGCTTGCATGTGCTGTGTCTTACTCTTATAGTCCCACCACTGCTTTTCACTTGAGCAAATAAATGGGGTTCCTACACATTTCTCTCTCATTTCTTCTCCCTCTCTCTTTGAACGTCTTTCTTGGATTCTGATACACTTTCTTGGATCTGTTGAACTGCTTTCCCTCTCTGCAACTTCGTTTCCTCTTCTTCTCTCTAGATTAATTTTTTTGCTCTTTTCTCTTTCTATACAAGAACAAGTTTTAGCAAGGTACGTACTGGCTTTGGCTTAATATTACTTTATATTTAGAACTTTAACCTTGCGCATATCTATCCAGCAGCTAAACTAAGCTTAAGCAGTGCAGTGTACCGTATGGTCACAATCTTGATCTCTTGGTTTACGCTTCTGTCTGCACCGATGTTTTCTTCTTTGAAACCCTAGCTAGCTACTTCTCTCGCCTCCTGTATTTTGCTTTATCTTTAAAACTTAAATCTTCGATTCCTGACATATTCTTTTCCCATTTTACTTCAATATAAGCATTTGGTGAAACTGAGAAATGTGACTATTCGGGTGATAGTTATCATTTGAAAGGACCGTAGTATATAATAAAACAAATGTACTGATACCACATTGGAACTGATAATTACTTTCCTTTTGTACAGGATGCGTTCTCCTTTTTCACTGAAGCAGGAATTTCTCAAGAAATGGATACTGGGTCTCCAAAGATGTCGTTCCTCAAAGAAGAATATGAGCATCTTCGAGAGAAAAAAGGTTATAAAGTTGTCAGCAGATGTAGCCATGGCTTCTGCAAGAAAGGGCATAACTTGTTGGAGTCGAGCTCTCATTGCCGATGCTGTTAAAGAAGGCAATGCTGACAAACATCTAGCTGAGAAAATATTGGGTCCGGCGTCAGAGAGGCAACCGACGGAGAAGGTTCCTGTAGGAGCAATGGCATACAACAAGAGGATCAGAAGCAAGAAGATCCTGAAAAGGAGTAGCGTAATCCGAAGAACAATAAATTGTGCACCTCAAGCGGCTCGACCGAGCTCTATTGTGAAAAGGTTGTTCGGGAAAAGAAGACAAATTTTGAGAAGTCTAATCCCTGGGGGAGAATTTATGAATGGCATCTCTTTGATTGAGGAAACCCTAGATTATATCATATCACTCCGAGCTCAGGTTGATGTAATGCGAAGTCTTGCCAGTGCTTCAAAGCTAGTAAACCTTAATTAAGAGCATCAATGGTAAATTGCTCTTTAGTTAATTATTTGATATATCTTTATAATATCCTTATTTTTTTTCTCTTGGGCCCAACGCTTAGGTAGCTAAATGAAAGGAAATGGGAAGCTGGAACAGTTGAGGCATGCCTGTACAGATGAACAATATATATGTAAGCCAATTAAGGCTTTCATTTCAATCTTCTATAAGACCTTGTTGACTTGCATTAAGTTTTTAATCACAAGCATAAGTTTCTTATATATTGTAGTTTCTATGCCTAGTTTAAAACCAAGTATATTATTCTTCATCTTCTAATTTATATTGTGCTAAATCATCTTATTCTTTTGACTTTTCCTTTTTCTTCTAAAAAATATCATATACTGTTCCATAAATGCTCAGCATAGGAAACAAACGGTAATGAGATTTGTTTGATTATCAGCGGCTACAGGAAATAACCAAATATAATCTGTAAACGTATAAATGACTGAAAAATAAGTAAATGGGACATGGTTTCAAAAAGTATTAATTCGCTTAGTAGCATGAATAAGTGTAAATATACATTTGAAAGAACATTTAACAACTCGATGAATAGACGTTGGGTGTGCATGTGCAGAGAGAGAGAGAGTGAAAATGTGAGGGAATAATTCGGTGCAAACGATGAATGCATGCGAATAAAAAAGGCTTACCATTTGGAGTATTTCTTAAACAGCTGTGTTATTCTTTTCTGTGCTTTTTTTGGTGAAGAAAACTGATCAAAGGGCTTTGTATTATTGAGGTATATGTAAAACAGAAATAAAAAAAAAAAAAAAAAAAGGGAAAAAAGAAGAGAAAAACAGCTTTTGGTCATGTTTCAATGAAAGCTATCTATAAAAACTAAAAACTGCACATCCGTGCAACATCTTAACTTCAAAGCATGTTAGTGTGACAACAGCAAAGAACAGTGAAGCTGTCTTTCAAAACAAAGATCGAACATTTGCTCATATATTGCAAATCTTAACTTATTTTGTCTAGCTGTGGCTTACTTAATATCAAAACTCAAATAGCTAGGTAATATATATGTGGAATGATTTTGCTAAGGGAAATCCTATCATTTACTTTTTTCTTGAAGTTAAGGTATGCAACCCACATTTGTAGCAACCGAAAAGTGTGCGATATGAGGAATTGCTTGAAATGTTAGCGCTAAAAATTGTGATTCGTCAGAATTTCTCACCGGAAAACAACTATATGTGCCATTATTTTCTTTTCTTTCTTTTTCTTTTTCTTTTTTCAAAATATGCCATCATTTTCTGGGTAAAGAAGAATATGTCACGTCCATTATTATCCAAATTCCCACTTTACTTCAATCCAATGTCTTCTATACGTTGATTTGCAAAATTTACATCTATGATTACTATTTACTAATTAATTTACTAAAAGCGATTGATGGAGAAAAGATTTTGAAAGAGATTAGATCAATAATTGCAACAATGTTTGAGCGGAAACAATGCTATCAGCGGTTTGAATTGTTTGAGGTAGAAATGAAGAGTAAAGATGAATACAATGATGATGATATGTTTATGCAGTTCTGTTTCATTAAGTGCGTGTGGTCTTACTTAGAGAGATGATTTATTATCTTATTATAACAATTCAAAATTTTTTGGTTACACATGTGGTACTATTCCGATAATAAAACAATGAATTTTCGAGACAATTTGGAGATTTTGTCAGATAAAGAATTTCTTATGAAATAAATTTGATCTTGGAATTAGTAAATTATGAAAAGAATTTTGGAAGTGCAAACATGAAAAGGGGTTAAATTGAAATTTTTAAAAAATTTTAAGGATTAAAGTAAAAATATGACCATAATGTGAAAAGTGAAATATTATTGATTAATTTGCACAAAAATAAGTTAAAATATGTAATGGTGTGAAAGTAGAGGGAAAAAATTATAATTTTCTCAATTTTACAAGGAAAAGACGTAAATTTACGGTACAGAAATTAAAAATTAAAAAATTAAAGGTTTTATATGGATTTTGAAATTTGACTTTGATAATTACTTGTTATTGTAAAAGGATTATAAAAACGACAAAAAAGAAAAAGGGGTAAATGATAATTTTGTCAAAAGGACATTTTAATAATTTTTAATAATTTCTCAATAATTAAATTTGAGAATTATTATTTGGGTAAAGTATTGGATGATTAAAATAAGTTTTGAATCAAAGGGCCAATGAAATATGGAAGTGGATCATAAACTTTTTTAAAAAATTGGGCTTGTTTGTGGACTTGGGTCTTGGACCATTTAAAGAGTATTTTAAAGGGATGAATAAGGGGGAAAAACCCTATTCAACCATGAACATCCCACTAGCTCCCCCTTTTAGAGGTCTTCTTCTTCTTCGTACTTCCAAGCTTTTTCTTGAAATTTCTTGAAGAGTCTCTTTAGCTACTTTGATTTCTTAACAAAAGTTATTAGAAAACCCTTCCCTAGGCTTGCGATCTTCTTTAATTTTTTTCTAAGATTTATGGTGTTTCTAGTGAAAGAAACTATGACTAGTGAGAGAAAGCTCATGAAGGATTTATGCGGTTAGTCAATACTATGTTCAAAATAAGAGGTTTTTTAAGTAAATGTAACACCCCAAACCCGGCCTAGAAGTTAGGCCCGAATCTGGCGATGTCACATTGAAGAGTTGCTTTTAAAACGATTTAGTTAAAACTTAGTTCGAACAAAATATGCTTGAAAAGAATTTACTCAGTTAAAAATCAAAAAATTGAATTAAACAAATATTTAGGAAAAACCATGTTTATTAAATATAACAGTAACTAAATAAATCTCTAAGTAAAAAGTGAAATCGGAGTTACATAGCCTTATTACATCACAATGGAAAAAAAATTTATCATAAAACATGTAATAAATCTATATTTAGAATTCTTAAGTAACTTGTAGTGTGGCTATCTCCGAGTCCTCTCCCGCATCGAGCTGTCTATTGTGGATCACCTGAAATATTAATAATAAGGGTGTGAGTTTCGAAACTCAGTGTGTACAACCCTTGGCAATCAAATCAATATGCAAAAATCACATTGGGCCTAAACCCTAACAATATCGGTGGCCTCTAGGCCTTAGCCCCTGATAGCCTCGATTAGGCCCGAGCCAACATTCAAATATCAAGATGTTCATGCCATATGCAGTTACCCATAACCAACCCTGTACACCCCTTTCCAACACTACACTCCTGTGGGGAGATACTCGACCCACCCATCCTTATACACCCGTTGTGACATCGATTGTGGCACCACTCATCGTTGCAGCAGAGCTGCTCGTGGCTCAAAAGCCTTCGTTGTAGCACCGGTTGCGGCACTACTTATCGTTGCAGCAGAGCTGCTCATGGCTTAGAAACCTTCGTTGGATCCATAGTCGTCAAGCGACCGTGCGACCCTCATATCACTTCCTCCAATCAAAACCCAGCCCACATGCAACATAATATCTCATGAATGCATCATCGTCACATACAATATACACCAATCATACTCATAACACATAGGGGTATTTTAGTCATTTCACGACTTAGGGGTATTTTGGTAATTTCTACCTTTGAAGGGTATTTTAGTACTCCTACCCTACGAGGGTGTGTTAGAAGTTCTACCCTACAGGGCATTTTCGTAATTCTACCTTGGAAGGATATTTTCGTAACTCTATCCTAGAAGGGTATTTTCGTAATTTCCTAATGGTACAGATTTTAATTATGGATTTGGCCCAACAACAAGTCCTCGCGGCTAAAGTGAACGGACACTATGCACCAGGAAGGATTCAAGAGAAGAGGAGGTGGGTCACTTGGACTGCTTAAGTACCAAGCTCTTTCTAAATCTAATCCTAGACATACACACATCTATTGCCACACCTTAGTCTAGCGAGTTATCCACGGACATGTTTAATTATTTAATTAAGTCTTATGTAAAATTTAAGAGATCAAAACTAGGCCTAAAGTCCATAAAAAAACCCTAACATGCATTTCTACGATCCCATAAGGCCCACTAAGCCTAATCATATTCATAAAACCCATTAAGTCCCAAACATGCTTATCTAGCCCATTAGGCTCGTTCACAATCCAACCATACATTCATACATGTCAATTCATCATACAATTTCATATCACAACTTTGCCACTTTGGGCCCACAAGTTTGTTAGGCCCATTCGAGATTTCGGGATTTCAGGATTTCGACTTTTACCGATTTTTATGTGTGTAGTGTATGTACACACCTGATTGACGACCCGCACTACACTATTATTAGCCTCGACCTACAATCAAAACCACTTTCGAATCAATTCTATACCTTAAACTACAACTTAATCAAATCCTGAAGCCTTACCGTAACCTTACCGTATACCTTTGGCTTTTCTAGCCTTTCCTTAGCAAATATTCCCGAATATTCTTAGATCACTTGTTAGGAATCCTTACACCACTTGAAATTTTTGAACCCGAAACTAGTCTCCGATCTCGTGGCCTAGATATCTACTGAGTGTGCAATCGGCTTTTAACCACTTGATTAAGGTTGCAAATTACAAAAACAAGTTTATGATGAAAGAAAACAAAATAAATCGGCAAGAGGACGTGGGTATTCGGCTTTTAAGAAATTAGGGATGGTGTTCAGTTTTTGTAGAGAAAAAAACACAACTCTATGGATTTTCGGTAAAAGGGAGAAGAGAATTCGACAAGAAAAGAAGAAAGAAGAGAAGAAGAAAAAAAAAGAATACAAATCGGCACTTGAGGAAAAGATGAGAAAGGATCCCAAATTCGGCACATATTTATAGCATCAATTCCCAATTCAACTCCATCACTTCCCCCTTCTCATCTCCTCGTTTTTCTCCCTGATAATTCCCCAATCTATTTCCTAAATTTTCTCTTATGATTATCTTTCTGAGAGTCTAGCTTCACGCCACTACCAATCTTCTAGAAGCCTAAAATTAAACTCCTAAAAATACTAAGCTAGGATCCAAAACTCAAGGCCCAATATTTCTAGGCCCAAAATTCGGGGCGTTACAGTAAATGGTAAAGAGCAATGGAAATATTATTTTCCACTATTTGGAACAATTTTTATTAAATGTAGTCATGTATAAGGTTAAATGAAATGTGAAAATATGTATGCAAATGATATGTCATTTTGATGCCAACATGTGTGATAAAGGAAAAGATTTGTCCATTTACAAAAGATTATATGAAAATATGTTTATAATATCCCATATTAGAGTTAGTGACTAGTAAGGACACTGTAAAAAATATATAATATCGATAATGACAATATATTGCAAAAAAACAAATAAATAAAAAACACACAGGTTTTACGTGGAAACCCTTTCGAGAAAAAACCACGGACGGAGGAGAAGAAAATTCACTATGTCGAATTCAAATCATTACAAGAAGAATAGACTATATCTATTTATAGGCTTGTAAAGCCATATTCTAGTAGGATTGAAATACTTTATCCTAATCAATATAAAATAGATGGAGTTTAATAAGGTTTAAAAAACCTTATTCTAAAATAAAATAAAAGAAGTCTAGTTCTATTTGGATATTACTTTTATTTTATTTTCCATCGTATTTTATTTAAATAAGAATTCGGGTCACTTAATTCAAACAACCTCCACCTTGACACGAATTCTCAATGAACAAGTTCTTCATCGCAAACTTTCAACGAACAAGTTCTCCACCTCTTCTATAAAACCTCTTAAGGGTTTAACTTCAACAATGAACACCAACCAAGTCTAAGCAGTGCTCAAACTTGGTTATAGGAAGTGACTTAGTCATCATATCTGTAGGATTTTCATGAGTACTAATTTTGCTCACAATAATATCACCACGAGCAATAATATCACGAACAAAATGATATCGAACATCAATGTGTTTTGTTCTCTCATTAAACATTTGATCTTTTGTAAGGAAGATGGCACTTTGACTGTCACAAAATATTGTACTGATTTGAAAGTCTTCATTGAGTTCACTAAATAGTCCCTTCAACCAAATAGCTTCTTTACAAGCCTCAGTAATCACCATGTACTCAGCTTCAGTGGTAAACAAAGCAACTGTAGTTTGCAAAGTGGCTTTCCAACTGATTGCACAACCTCTAATTGTAAAGACATAACCTGTAAGAGTTCTTCTTCTATCAAGGTCTCTAGTAAAATTGCATCAACATACCCAATGAATCTATCTCTAGTTCTTCCAAACTGTAAGCAAACATCAGTAGTACCTCGTAAGTATCTTAAAATCCATTGAATTATTTTCTAGTGTTCTTTACCAGGATTCGCCATGTATCTGCTAACTGCACTGACTGCATATGATAAATCTGGACGTGAACAAACCATAGCATACATGAGAGATCCCACTACACTAGAGTATGGAACATGTGATATGTATTCAATCTCATCATCTGATTATGGAGACAAAGCTGATGAAAGTCTAAAATGAGCTGCTAAAGGAGTACTAACAAGCTTAGATTATGCATATTGAACCTGCAAAGAACTTTCTCAATGTACTCTTTCTGACTTAGGTACAATTTACTTACTTTTCTATCTTTAAGAATTTCCATACCAAGTATCTTTTTTGCTGGTCCCAAATCTTTCATCTCAAATTCTTCACTTAGTTAGGCTTTGACATTTTTTATCTCTCCTTTATCTTTTGCTGCTATCAACATGTCATCAACATAAAGGAGTAGATATACAAAAGAACCATCATTGTTTTTCTTATAGTAAACACAACTGTCAAAGCTACTTCTTTTGAAATAATGAGAGGTCATAAAGGAATCAAACCTCTTGTACCATTGTCTTGGTGACTATTTCAAACCGTAAAAGGACTTTTCAGCAAGCAAACATAGTCCTCTTTTTCTGAGACTGTAAAACCCTCTGGTTGTTGCATGTAAATATCCTCCTCAAGTTCTCCATGCAAAAATGCAGTTTTAACATCTAACTACTCAAGCTCCAAATCATGCATGGCCACAATACCAAGCAAAGCTCGAATCAAACTATGCTTCATAACTGGGGAGAATACATCTGTGAAGTCCACTCCTGGAATTTGACTGTAACCCTTTGCAACAAGCCTTGCTTTATATCTGGGTTCTTCAACTCCTAAAGCCCCTTCTTTCCTTTTATACACCCATTTACAATGAACAGCCTTTTTACCTTTAGGAAGTCTTATAAGATCCCATGTTTTATTTTTGTGGAGTGATTCCATCTCCTCTTGCATAGCAAATATCCACTTTTCTGAGTCTTCACAACTAACTACCTCAGAATAATTAGATGGCTCTTGGTTTGCATCAATATCTTCAGCCAGATTTAAAGCATAAGCAACTAGATCAGCCTCAGCATACTTTTTTGGAGGTTTAATTTCTCTTCTAGTTCTGTTTTTGGTGATAGAGTATTGTGGTGAAGAAGCAACTTTATTCTCAATTTTTGTACTAGCTTGAGGAGTTGACTCTATATTAATCTGATGCTCCACCTACTTTTGATTTTCTTTATTGGAAGAATCTTTAAGAGATAAGTTAGGTAGCATAGCAGTTTCATCAAAAATAATATCTCTGCTAATCACAACTTTTCTATCTTCAAGACACCATAACTTATACCCTTTAACACCAGTTTTATAACCAAGAAAAACACATTTAATGGATCTTAGTTCCAATTTTCCATTATCAACATGAGCATACGCAAGACACCTAAAAATCTTTAAATCAGAATAGTCAGCAGGGTTACCAACCATACCTCTTGTGGAGTCCTTTTCTCAATGGCAACGGATGGAGATCGGTTGATCAAAAAGCATGTAGTAGAGGCTGCTTCGGCCCAAAATAACTTTGGTAAGTTGGCATTTGACAACATACATTGAATCTTCTCCATGATCATTCTATTCATTCGTTCTGCAATTGTAACACCTTTAACCCCTGTCTGTTGCCGGAACAAGGTCTCTAGGCATTACTTAACTGAAATTAAACTTAGGATATTCAAAGGTAACTTAGACATCATTCAATAATCACATGATAAAATGAATTACTTACCATACTCGATGTTTCAATATTTATAACAAAAACTGAGTGTATACACATATACATGTATATGTACATAATTATCTTAACTGAACATGTTGATTAATAACCAAAGCATTTCACAAACATATATCCAACAATAGGTTTACTAATCAAAATGATTAAGCCATTTTCGCATGGCCACTATATACACATAGCCAAAATATAGCTAATTTTAAAACAAAAGGTTATGCCTATACATGCCATTAACAAAACATAAGGTCTTTAAAGATACCAAAATTAAGTTTAGATAGTGTGGATGACTTTGACTAAATCCCCGAGGTCGTAGTTGTAGACAACGACCTATAAAACAGAGAAACGAAATAAACGGAGTAAGCTTATATAGGCTTAGTAAGTCTTATGTGAAATCAATTAACTTTATTGAATTAAACTCATTTCAATTTCATATACAAATTCAAGGTAAAGCATCCTTAATTGAAAAGGGCTAATCACTATGTCATGTATTTCAATTAACATATCATTCACTTAGAAATTGATATCATATACTCACTTCACGTATATAAATTTCATGGAGGCCGAAAGTATAGGTACTTGACCACATTCAATTTCTATTACAATGTCACTTTCATTATAATTTTTAAGTGGCCGAATATACTCAGATACACCTGGCACATTTAACATATAAATGTCACTTAACTACGTATTTAACTAACATAAGAATATTAATATGTCCACATCACTTTACATAATAATCGAATCTATCTAATTCGTATGAATAATCTTAATACCAATTCACAAATACACGTTTCACTACGAAATTAAGATTCGATCCTAAAGTAATTCAGGTATAAATACAGGATACATACCTGGTTGTCTTAAGGTATCGTATCATTTCAATTATCATTCAATCGCAAAGTTTCAAATCTTAGACTTTTATCAAGTCACCTTTCATTTGTTGATTAGATTTTGAATTCAAATCTATCACTGACACTAAGCCTGCTAGACTTTCAGTCTGAACTCATTCACCGGCATTTCGCCTGTTAGGCTTAAAGCTCGATACAATCTCACCGGCAATATAGCCTGCTAGGCTCGAAGCCCGAAGTCATTTCTCCAGCTTTACAGCTTGCTAGGCCACTACCCGAACATCACATTTTGATATTCAAATCACATACTATCCCATACTTTTATAACTTATACTATAGCCACATATAAATGAAATACTTAGCTTTGTTCACATTTATCATCAATACACCACACATGGGGCATAAATCACACCTTAACACATATCTTGGCACATCAACATTTAATATATCACATTTGACTAGTTATGCTAGTCCTATACAGCATTCAATCTTATTTATATTATTGTTTCAGCTCTATGCATACGATTATTTAATCGAATCTTTTCCTAATTATAAGTATTCAACTTTTAAGTATACTAAATTATTTAAGCTCAAACACATAAGAACTTACCTTTAATAGTTGTTGAACGATTGGAAATAATTATTCAAGTACTTTAGCTTTCCCCCTATCCTTATTTGGAGTCCTTGGCTCTTGAGCTAATGAAAATAAACAAATTTTCACTTACCAAAATCCCACCATGTTAGCTTATAGCCAAATGTCCCTTAAGGTAACCAAGGTACATATAAAACATACACACATATATATATGTAATTATCACATAAGATTTCTAAGATATCACATTAATCATGACTACAATTGCTTTTAAACATAAACATTACTCAATTCATTCTCACAAATACCATTCGGCCAAATGTCCAAGTATAGATTAACATTCACCTCTCATTTCTAATCTTTAACTAACATTTTATTACAACCCTTCTTAGCTAAATGCAAATACTTATAATTTATTCCTTAAAGCTTCCAATCCCAATTTTACAAGCATATAGCTAGGACCGAATCCCTTTTTGACTACTAAATGCATATTATTAAACAATCACAAATGCACATTGCAAGCCTCTTGAATAACTAATTTAAAACACAACCAATACTTGACTATCACCAAGCTTATACCCGGCAAACAAAAACATATTCAAGCTCACCAACCAATCATTATTTATTATCTAAATCTCATGAGCAAAAGAAACTTTCAAAAACATCTATTAAACTCCCGTACATGACTTTTATACAAGACTTCACAAAAGTTAGCAAAGAATTTCATACTATATTACAAAAGCCGAATGCTACTAAATCAATTTAGCCAAAACACACTATTTTCCAAGCTTAGCATCTATCAAAATTCATTTACCAATTTCTATCTTCGGTTCAAACCTTAAATTGAGATTATAACCATATTAATATACAAATTTAAAGCATTTAACATAATTTCATCATGGATATTCACCATGGCCGAAAGTCCCCTCTTGATAAATTCACTCACACTTAACATATATTTCAAAATCAACTCACGTTCATTCTTCATTACCCTTATTACAAAATTCATCAAATCTCTTCAAGAACACACTCAAATTTCATGGCCGAATATGCATTTACTATTAAAATAAAATTCTTACAATTCACCATCATGTCTCAATACAATTTTCTTAATTATTCATCTATAGCAACATGTAACTAAATTAAAATCACATAAATTCACTTCATAACACAAGCACCAACATTCAACGAATTAGCAATTCTAGCAAATGGCCGAATGCTCATTCCTCAACCAAAACCAAAGTTTTAACATGGGCTATGTAGGGAACTAAGTAACTTGTAACAGCCCACTTTATACCCTAGTCGGAACGAGTGGTTTCGGGACCACTTAACCGAGTCAAAATATTATTTTAAATGCTTTAATATGTTTTACTGTATGATAGATATATGGTGTGAAAGTTTCGTATTGAAATTTTACTGTCTGATCGGTTAATTTGATAAAAAGGATTAAATCGCATAAAGCGATAAATTAGAGTTCTATTTTATAAATGGCTTATTTGAGCATGGCTTTATAAAAGGAGGTACTTGCATGGAAATTATGCCATTTTTAATTGGAGTGGTTGGTAATGGACCATTATGTCCATGTTTTATAATGTTTTATAATAATTTTACAAAGGGTAAAAGGGTCATTTGATTTATTATATGTTTTAATTAAAACAAAACATAAAATGTCTTCATTTTCATTACCTTCTTCACCAATTATATGAACAAAAATTAAGGGTTTTACACTTTCAAGCATTCGACCACTTTAAGCTCCAAATTGAGGCTCGTGTTTATTCCGTTTTCGATAATTTTTATGTTTTTATAATCATTGCTTCGTATATTAACCGACCCGTACCTCAATTTTTTATTTTGATTATGTTTTTGAAAAATGCCATTGATGAATCCTTGATATATTGATAGATTTTAATGAATTATTGTATATTATGTGAGAAAATACAAGAATTTTAAAGTAAATTTTGATGAAAATGAGTTTAATGATTTATTTGCAAAAAGATAGAATTTTTGAGGTTAAATTGTGATTAACTAAAAGATATATGCTTGTATAAGCCCCTTGAATATTCGGCTATGGTAAATTGGGGGACTGATTGTGTAATTTGCCATTTGGTGTTAAAAGGGCTAAATTGTAAAGTGTTGAAAATATAGGGGCTAAATTGTAAATATGTCAAATTATATGTTTTTGGATTGAATTGAATATGTGAGTTAGTAAATAGCTGAATTTTTGCATTAATTTAGATAAAGACGATCGAATCCCGGAACTTGATCGGGGAAAACGGAAAATAGACGAGTTGATACGGGATTACGAGGTAAGTTCGTATAATGAAATTTAATGTGTTTATGTTTATAATTGTTGTTAATGGAATATATGACATATTAGTTGATTGAATAGCCTATTTGGATGTATACATATGAAATTGAAATGAAATTGTTACAAGTGAGAAATGAATACCGAGCCCCGTTAGAACCGTAGAAGTCGATAGGATACAAGTGACATGTCACTAGGGCTACAGGGTGGTTCGAGCTCCTGCATTTGTTGCGGACTCACCACGTGCTCATGAGCTACAGGTTTATCCTTCGGGATCGCATGTTTAGTCTTCGGACTCACCGTTAGCCTACGGGCTTACCGTTCATCCTTCGGGATCACATGTTCAGCCTTCGGGCATACCGATACAGGCTCGAAAGAGCATACATGATGCATTGACGGATTACAGGTTATATGTATATACACTGTGTGTGTATCACCCGAGTATCCCTCGATGTTCTTATAGGTTCAACGGGCAATTACCGATACATGTTACATGAAGATTGAATGATATATGTATTACATGTTATATGAGACATGAGAATTACATGGATTATATGGTATAAGTTATATGAAATACATGTACAAGTATTTGAGCAATGATATGATACATGAATGTTGTGGTTGGTACATGAATGAATTTATATGTTACATGAACTAACAAGTGTATACTTGTGAAATAGGCAACTTGAGTATATGAATTGAATTGGCATTGTTGTTGTAATTATCGCATTGATTCGGTAAGGTTTAATCTCTATATTATACGGACTTACTAAGCTTTAGAAGCTTACTCTATTCATTTCTTTCACTGTCTTATAGATTCAGAAGCTAGCTCGGATATCGGACGAGTCGGGGATCGCTATCACACTATCGATTAAGCTTCGGTACTTTTGAGTATTTTGCAAACATTTGGTCATGGCATGTATAGGCTAGTACTTTTGTGAACATGATATATTTTGGTAAATGATCAAGCTATGAGATGTGGTTTGGGTCATATATGAATATAATCAAGTACTTGAGTTGTCCTTTAGCTATATGTGCTTATGGAAAGATATGGGATTTTGATGAGGTTATAAGCTTGCATAATTGATATGTATATATGTGTGGATGAGTGCGTGGAATTGGTCATTTAGGCCTTTGAGTTGGTGTGCTTGATTTGTGAATGAATTGAGATGATTTTGGGTCCATTTTGTGCTTGAATTGGTATGTTTTAGGTTGGTAGAATGGCATGAAATGTTGTTGGTTAATGGCTAGTAGAAATGACCCATATTGGGTGGCAAATTGGCTTAAACCAAGCCTATATTTGTGCCACACGGCCAGGGAACACGGGCGTGTGTTTTGACCGTGTATCCCCTGCACCTTGATGTTTTGGTCAGTTTTGGTACACGGCTTAGACACACGGGCGTGTCTGGTAACTCGTAGCCGTGTGAAATTTGGCAGTATAGTCACACGGTCTGCTCTGTTTTGTACACGGGCGTGTCTGGCAGCCGTGTGATATTTGACAGTTTCGACCACAAGGTGAGGGCACGGACGTGCCTAGGCCATGGGCGACACACGGCCTAACCCCATGGGCGTGTTGAACAGCCGTGTGGGGTAAGTTAGATTCGACCACGGGCTAAAAGGTTTTGGGCGTGTTGGGAGGGACACGGCCGTGTGAGAAGAACACGGGCAAGGGGCACGGCCGTGTGTCCCTAACTTTGAAAATTTTGCAAATTTTCTCCTATCTTTTAGCATGTTTCCAATTAGACTTCCAATAGTTATATGCATCCTTTTATGATCAATTGAAGCATGTTCTGATGATTGATGATACGTGATGAATCTTGATTAAAAAGTTTAAAATTTTTACTATTCCGATAAATGTTACAAGTCTGGTAATGCCCCTTACCTACTCCGGAGATGGTTACGGGATAGGGGTGTTACATAACTAACTAAATTTTCACAAGAATTTGAAGAAAACACATGAAACATACCTTAAAATTATACTATGAAGAATGACCGAATGCTTGAGTTTTCTTCTCCCCTTTTTCTTTAAATTCGGCTATGAAGAACAAAAAGGTGAACCACTTTGTTCTTTTCACTACTTAATTATTTTATTATCTATCATTCATTTCATTCATATATTTTACTTATTTATTTATTTTATTAATACACAGTAAATACCATCATGGCTGGCCACTAAGATTAAAATGGGGAATTTGACATGCAAATCCTCATATTTATGTCCATGCTATAATTTGGCCATTTTAAAAATTAAACTAGCACATTTCAATGTTTCTCACTTAAACCCTTTTGATTAAATTCACATTCAAATAACAAAAATCAAAGCATCATAATTTCATACATGTAATCTTAACATATAATAAACACAAAATTTAACATTTAATTATTTTTGTGACTCGGTTTAGTGGTTCTGAAACCACTTCCCGACTAGGGTCAAAATTAGGGCTGTCATAGTAATGCCATTTTACTGTGGAGTATGATGAATTGTCAAGTGTCTCACGATCCCTTCTGACTTGCACAGTTTATTAAAATCATGAGAACAAAACTCTAAGCCATTGTTTGTGCGGAGGTGCTTTATTTGTTTTCCCGTCTGTTTTTAAATCATAGTTTTCCAAGACTTAAATGTGGAAAACACATCGCTTTTCTGCTTCAAGAAGAATGCCCAAACTTTTTTGGAAAAATCATCAATAAAAGTTAGCATATAATTAGCTCTACTTCTCGAAGGCACTCTAGATGGCCCCCACAGATCAAAATGAATATACTCCAACATTCCCTTCGTGTTATAGATTCCTCTGGTGAATCGAACTCTCTTTTGTTTCCCAAAAATGCAGTGCTCACAGAACTTCAGTTTGCAAATTCCTTGCCTATCAAGAAGTACTCTTTTGCTCAATTCTGCCATACAATTCTCACTCATATACCCTAGGCGCATGTGCCAAAGTTTAGTAATATCATCATCTGACAAGGAAGAGGAAGCGACAGCTGCATCACCAGTAACAGTAGAATCCTGCAAAACATATAACTTGGCAGCCTTTCTCTGCCCTTTCATCACAACAGGGAACCTTTGGAAATTTTTAAAACTCCACTTTCAGCTGTGTATCTGTACCCTTTTGAATCAAGAGTACTTAACGAAATTAAATTTCTCTTCAATTCTGGAACATGTCGTACGTCACTGAGTGTTCTAACAACCCCATCAAACATCTTAACTTTAATCGTTCCAACACCTGCAATTTTACACGAAGCATTATTTTCCATCAAAACAACACCTTCAGACACTGTTTCGTAATTTATAAACCAATCTCTATTAGGACTCATGTGGAAGGTGTAGCCCGAATCAATGATCCACTCCTCGCTTACTTTAGAATTAATGACTGAAGCGACTAGAAGTTCACCATCACTGTAGCCTACTACAACATCAGCTTCACCAGAATTTTCTGGTTGTTTTTCCTTTTGATTCGCAGCCTCCCTTTTGATCTTATTCTGTAGCTTATAGCACTCAGATTTAATGTGCCCTTTCTTCTTGCAAAAGTTATAAGTTTTACCTCTGTTTGAAGACTTTGATCTACCCTTAGATTTACTGCGAGGATTCCATTCTTGTGTCCTTCCACGATCATCATCAGCATTCCGATCTTGTCTCCCACGAACAACGAGACCCTCACCCTGAGAGTTGGTTTTAATGACAAGATGCTTCGTCTTATCATACGAGGTTAAAGAATCATAAACCTCATCAACTGTGAGAGACTCGCGACTATATAAAATCGTGTCTCTAAAGGTTGAATAAGACAGGGGCAACGAACAAAGTAGAATCAACCCTAGATCTTCCTTATCATACTGAACCTCCATGGCCTCCAAGTTTGAGAGAATTTCTTTAAACATTGTTAAGTGTTAGTGCACAGATGCACCTTCCTCCAAACGATGAGCATAAAGACATTATTTCATATGCAGCTTGTTGGTTAGAGTTTTTGACATGCATATTTGTTCCAGCCTTTTCCATAATCCAACGGTAGTGTTCTCCTTCATCACATCTTACAAAATTTTGTTAGACAAATGCAGATGTAATTATGTTAATGCCTTTCGATCCTTACGCTTCTTCTCTTCATCCATTAATGTTGAAGGCATCTTATCTATCTCTAGTAGGGCTTCCTCTAGATCCATCTGCGCAAGAACTATTTGCATCTTAATCTGCCACAATGAAAATCTGGTGTTGCGATCCAACAGCAAAATTTCATACTTCAAAGACGCTCTTACCATGATCGAAATAAAAAATCCCGAAAGCTCTGATACCAATTTGTGAAAATATATAATATCGATAATGACAATATATCGCAAAAAAATAAATAAATAAAGAACACACAGATTTTACGTGGAAACCCTTTCGGGAGAAAACCACGAGCAGAGGAGAAGAAAATTTACTAAGTTGAATTCAAATCATTACAAGAGGAATAGACTATGTCTATTTCTAGGCTTGTAAAGCCATATTCTAGTAGGATTGAAACACTTTATTCTAATCAATATAAAATAGATGGAGTTTAATAAGGTTTAAAAAACCTTATTCTAAAATAAAATAAAAAAGTCTAGTTCTATTTGGATATTACTTTTATTTTATTTTTCATCGTATTTTATTTAAATAAGAATTTGGGTCACTTAATTCTAACAAACACAATTGACATGCCATAGGGGATCATTAGTGCACATGTGTTAGGAGATACGATTCTAATTGTGTATAAAGACTTTGGGTATAGTAGTTTTGTGCGTAACACTTGTGCATTATGGATCTATTTCTTCATGTCATTAGATGTAAGTGCTTTTAGTCTATTATTCTTGGTGTGTTTGGGTTGGGATCCCTCGTATCTAGTCTTGGGTAGCTAGAATTTTCTATCGATGAAAATGAATTTAAATATTCATAATAAGCTTTAAATGTGAATATAGATGGTACAAGAAAAACCATACGATATGAATTAAAGGACTGTTAATGAAGTGAGTTGAAAATGATAATTTGCTTTAGTAGTGTGTGGCATAATCAACTCACCTTTTAAGTAGTTTTGTGCGTAACACTTGTGCATTATGGATCCATTTCTTCATATCTTTAGATGTAAGTGCTTTTAGTCTATTATTCTTGGTGTGTTTGGGTTGGGATCCCTCGTATCTAGTCTTGGGTAGCTAGAATTTTCTATCGATGAAAATGAATTTAAATATTCATAATAAGCTTTAAATGTGAATATAGATGGTACAAGAAAAACCATACGATGTGAATTAAAGGACTCTTAATGAAGTGAGATGAAAATGATAATTTGCTTTAGTAGTGTGTGGCGTAATCAACTCACCTTAAATTATTTAAAGAAATTGATAATTCAAGCATACTTTAGTTCAAACAATTGAAAATAAAGTACATGGTTCATATAGGAAACATATAATATAAATGAAAGTTTTGAAAGAACATATTATAAAACTACGGAGCTATTCTTAAAAGTATAAAATCGAAATTTCAGTAAATGAATTGGTTCATAAACGGTTAACATGTAAGTTGCGTTGGAAAAAATCCGGTTTAAAAACAATTTTTTGTTACAACGGAAAATTAGAAATTTAAAAATTGAGTCGGTTTGTGATATTTATAGCAATAAACTTTTTCTAAAAAAATACCTGTGTTTTGTGTGATATGAATCCTAGACATTCCCGACTTTTAACAAAACGAACTTTCCCGCTATTCTTGTACAATGAATTGCTTTGAGTGTGGGCTTGAACAATTGCAAATCAAATATAGAACCAAAAATAATTTTCTTACTTTCAGTAGAAAATCAAATCTCTTTCTCAATAGAAATCGATAGAATTGCTATTGCCAAAAAATAGAATTTATACTTAGAAATAAATTTTGACTATTTTTGGCAAAATAATAATATTTAAAACTTATGTGGAGATAGCTCTACCAGTGTAATCTATTTATAGCGAGAGAGAGAAAAATCCTAATTGAATTAGTAAAATACAAATAATACTTTTCTAATAGAAAAACAAGTCCCTTGGTTCTACTAAGAGAGAAGGGTGGCTAACCCTAGTCAATTATACAAGAGTTTTCACCCCTCATACTTATTATGAGGTCTAATTATACATACTTCCTAGACATTTAACCCAATACTTTATAATTTAATCCAACTTAATACATTTTTTTATTTCTCAAAATAAATATTATTAATTAAATTAATTTAAATTAATTAATTTTCCAACTAAATAAAATTTTCAACTCCATTATAATTTCGTTAAAGTTATGAAAACTTTACCGTAAAAGAATCTATGAGAAACTATATTTAATTTCCATATTCAAGTGGTTCACAATGACCAATTAATTTAATTCTATTTTTTAATTTCAATTATTTAATTAAATAATAATTCAAAAAACTTAAATTAATTCTTAGGCTGTTTCCATACTTAATGAGAAACCACATTCATTTCCAAATGTAACACATTTTTTTAACTTTATCATTTCTGTTTATTTAATTCAACTTGCAATTCATTTTTGGTTTCAACAAACTAGCAGAGGGATCGATTGGACATCTATAATTAAGGCTCAAATGATTTATAATTAAGTTCTAGCTTTTCACCTATTAATTATAAATTCATTTAGTCACGAAGTCATTCCACTATATTATTGCGACTAAGCTCGCCCAAATTGCATACCATTACGAATGCTACTCATTTAGTGATCGTCCAATCACCTTGTCATAAGTGTTTTACCCTCATAGGATATCCTTAATCTCTTTTGGATAAATTCGTTCTCTCAATTTGATCCTATTTTATCTTATGGTAACCATTACATCTTACTTCATGAAAAGTCAACTACTGTGAAATAGTAATTAAGTCATTTATCACAAAGATAAACGACCCGTGACCACGTCTATTTTTCATCTATCATGTAATGCCAATGAGAAGATATCATTTACCCATGTCTTGGGCTATGAATTTGACTATTGTGAATGGTGTTACATACTTCCGAAGTCGTATACCCAACGCACCAACTTTTGGTTCCTTATCTATTTGAACTTAGGCTTTTACTTACACCAAAGTATACGAGTCATGCGTACATAGTCCATCATCCACTCAGGATTAATGTATGTCACACTATGAATGTCATAAGTGAATAAATCCATAAACGTATTCAGGATCTATTCTACTTGGGTCCTGCCTGATGTATTGTTAGTTTAGTTAGTCACATCTATCTCTCTATTTTCTAAGAGTCATCCGTTTCGAAGCTCAACATAAAACATCTTCCTAATTGGAATTAATAGATGACATATTAGTTTTTCAATCGGTTTGCTCATTTTTTATTAGAATAAGGAGATTTTAGGTTTATCTACTAATGCAAGATGTCACTTTGTATTACGATCTGACCACGTAATACCAGTTATTATTAGTTAAACATTAGATAAATGACCACGCCTCGACGTGTGTGAACTGGGGCTAAATAAAATGCAATGAAATATCTAAATGAAGTGCATTGTCGAAAAGCGTGTAGGTCAATTTGCAATATAATAAATTTACAATGAAATTCAAGGAGTATTCCTAGAATTGTACCTAAGGAAGGACTGTCTAAGTAAAATTAATAGTAAAGACCGACATGTAAGCTAAGTCTAGGCACTACTAATGTACTAATTATGTTGTGGGTAATTAGTAAAATTTGAGGTTTAACTACGACAAAGGACTCAAATGTATAAATATCAAAATTAACAAATTATCAACTAGAAGTAATTGGTAGAAGATTAATTACTGTCCATGGTTGTGATTAATCTAAAATCAAAGATTTTTCCAATTAATTAATAATTAACCTAATTAATACCTTTTGACCTATAATTAAATAAACTAATCAACTTAGTCCACTTATCTTTCGACCTAATTGATCTAAACCAAGCTAAATCGAACTAGTGCTAAGTAGAATACCATTTCGATCTCATCTACATAAAATTTCTTCCTAGAGTCATCAATGTTAGGGTTTGAGCATATTCAATTTAATCCAATTAATTAGTTTTTAACCTTAACTTTAGCCTAATCACAATTGCTTCGACTAATTAAACTTCTCGCAGATTTAGTTACACCTCATTCTAAATGCAATTACCCTAATCGAATCGTAAAACACTAAAATAATAAAGACAATAGAAAAGGGTAAGAGATGCTCAAAAAATCTGAAGACTCTCAAGTGTGAGTGACCGCCTCCCGATGTGCGAACGTCGAGAGTGAGAACACTGTTACAAAAGATATAGAATTAGGCGGTGTCTGTAAGTATATGGGTCAAATTGTAATATGGATTGTTATAATTGAACATGAAAGCATTTTGAGGATAGTACCCAAATGAGGCTTTGTTAGTGTCACATGTGAAATGGTATGCGAATTATGCAAGTATGCACGTTGAATCAAGTCATAAAGTGATAAGTGAGATCGTATCCGTGGGATCAGATTAGGTAAAAAAGTGGTGAAGTTATTATAACAAATTAAGATTAAAGTTATGGCAAAACCAAGTTAAGTACGCAGTGGTAAATTAAAGTAGTAAGGATGTGTGCAAAGTGTATATTGACTAATACTAGAAAACGCTAAGGCAAAACAAGAGTAAAAATTCAATGATAATTACAAGAATAATTACATAAATAATCTGTGAGTGAATAAATAAATAACTAAGAATGCTATGGAAAATATACTTCGGCAAAGGATTAAGGGTCTACGGTGTTGATTTTGAAGGTTGGGATTGGAACGACGGAAATGTGTAAGTGTACACAATCGCAACAAGTAATAAAGTGACAAGTAAATGTCGAGTTATCGTACCCACAGGGACTGTAAAAAGGATTATTTATGAAATTAATTGTAAAACACTTTGGTGATGAAAAATATTTTGGTTTTAAAAAGATGATTAAAAATTAAGGGTTAAAAACTAAGTAAAATATTAAAAAAAAAAAAGAAATTCTAATGCACGATTTGAATAAGATTTAATCTAGATGACATAATTGTGTTGGATTAATTACACTTCTTAACTTAGAATTATTAAACTCATGTTTACACTGTTATGAATAATTTCACAGCAGCTCGGTAATTTGCTAACTTATGAACATATTTGCTTAACAAAACCCGTTCATCTCCTTAACATATCCCTATGTCAAGATGATTAAACAAATCTTAATAAACAAATAAAGACTATGTGAGATAACAAAGTATCCCTACATTAAAATAATTTAACCACAATAATCTAAGTTATGTAAGGCATATGTATCACTAAATACAATGCTAATTTAATCTTCAACTACCTTAGAAGAATAAACATGCACTGATTAAGTACTGTGTCCATTAATTACAATTTCAATGCATTTAATAATTAATTCATTAGTTATCTAAAAATTGTAATGTAAGAATAACTTAAGCATGATTATACCTAATCGAGCAATTTACCGAGACCTATAACAGCATAAACACAATTTTAATAATTTAGAGGACGAAATGCAATCAACCCAACATAAATTAAATTCAAGCTAAGCTGATTAAATTAACCATTCCAAAAATATGAATATTCATAAACATGTTCATCATAAAAACAATAAAATTTAAAGAGATAGGGAACAAGAAGCAAATCTGGTGTTTTTCTATGGCTTGGCTAGGCATTCTTCTTCCTTTGTTGTCTCCACCAATCAAGGCCTCTACGAACACTCAATTGCTGCTAAAAATGGCTAAAGAAACACCTCTTTTCCAAGAGAAGAAATTGGCACAAGAACAAGGGGGAAATAAGTGGGAGAATGGAGAGAAAAAGTGAGAGAGGAGAAGAGATTTGTGAGAGAATGAGAGAGTGTTGAGGGGTGATTTGAATGGGCAGAAAAGGGGGGTTTATATAGTTGAGGATGGCTGATAAAAAATCAAATTTCAGCAGCTAAAAGCCCCCTCTTGGCCGGCCACACACGTGGCAAAGTTGGTGGCTTTCAACTTTGCTAAAAATAGCCTGGGGCAAATCCGAAAAGCCATAATTAGAGGAGGAGTTTAAATGCAATTTGGTAGTATTTCAAGGGCCTTTTTGCAAGATCATTTAATCAGATAAAATTCTGATTTGGGTCAGCATTTGGACGGTTCTAGGCTGCCCAATTGGTGGCTGGTTCGGTTCACTCAATTTGGTTCAACCAGTGCGGTTCGACTGGGCCCTTTCCATAATTAATTAAAATTAATTTATTTAGCCCAAATTAAATTTGGAATAAAGTAAAATTAAATATATTATAAATTAATACACATGTTTGGACTATCTTAGGCTGGAAATTATTTCGCCTTGATTGCTTCCTGGTTTTGTTCTTTTAATAGTGTTTGCCAAGTCAATTTTTGCCCTTTGTGCGAATTTGTCAAAAATAATCAAAGTTCACTAAAAATAATTATAAAATTGACTAATGATATGCGTGATATGAAGTAATAAAATTTATAACAAATGATCACACCAGAAACTAACTATTATCACGAATTAAGGCAAGCACACCTATCGAACAGTAGTATAGTTATGGCAAGAACGAGATATCGTACCCAAAGGAACCAAAAGTACTAGTACTATTTAACCTAGAAATAAAAGGGGATTTTTATTAAACTAAACTAATTATTAGACTAAGCTAAGAATGCACAAAAAGTGAATTGGGGGAAAAATTCTTAGGAAAACTGATTGATTTGGACAATATTAAAGGGAGAATCCACATAGACTTCACTTGTTATCAACTCTTGAACTAGACGATTTATTCACTTGACTTGATCTGTAGAAATCCCTAACTTATGTTAATATCTCTCTCGAGACTAAAAACAACTGACCGTAGGTTGATTAATTGAAATATCTTTCTAATTGAAACCCCTAGTGTTGCCTTAACTCGTTCTATGGACTCCCTTATTAGGTTCGACCCTAATCCGGCAGATTTTCGTCGTCCTATCTCTAGGATTGCAATCAACTCAGCTTAATTGTGTTGGATCTATTCCTATCTAGGGACTTTTCCTCCTCTACATAAGCACATTCGACTTAAATCAATGTCCCAGAATATCAATTTAAGAGTTAAAAACACAATTAAGAACAAATCAAATACTTATCATATAATTCAAGAGAAAATAATAACAAGATCTGTCTTAGGTTTCATCCCCCTCAAGTATTTGGGGGATTTAGTTCATAATTATAAAAGAAAACATCTCAGAAGAATAATGACAACAAAACATAAAGAACCCTAAAACCCCTAGAGGTAATTGAAAGGATATCTTTAGTCTTGAGGGAGAATTTGGCTTCTGAGACGGATCAGTTGGCTTCCTTTGGAGTAATTCCTTGCTTCTACTTTCTGTGTTGGCAGGAATAAAGCACCCTTAGTAGGAAATCAAGCAAACCCTTGTAGTTGCCTTCTAGGGTCTTTATATAGAGTTTTGGAATGCCTTTCTTAGCCCCTAATTATCCTTTTCCGAGTGAAATTAAACTTCCTCACGATAGGGACACACCCGTGTGCCACGCCCATGTGACATCGACAGTGGGCCATGTTCAGGCCTGTTAAAGTGGCACGGCCTTATGACACGCCTATGTGGTGAACTCCTAGGCCGTGTTGATTATTGAATTGGGTCTAATTTGCCTATTTTTGGCCCGTTCCTTACTCTTTTCTCTTTCCTAAGCTCACCTGAGTATAAAACATGAAATAAAGGGATTAAGAGCACCAATTTCCATAAATTCAATGATAATTCATCAAGAATTTAAGCTAAGCATGAGGTAAAAACATGTATAATTTATCACTCACCAAATACCCCCACACTTAAGCCTTTGCTTGTCCTCAAGCAAAATCTCAACTCACAATTAAGAATCATTCTTCTCAACTTATAATCATTATCAATAATGTTTCAAACTAATCCATAAGTAATCATACAATAAAGATTCAACCAGAAAAACATTAAAGTTTCAAACACTCTAAGTTGAGAATTTTATCACAGAAACATAGGTTTTCTCCTTTCTCCTAAGTAATTACCTTTCAATCGAAATCAACAAGAGTTGATATCCCTCACTAAAGATTCACTTTATCCACTCAAGGTGTTTAGGGTTCAAAAATTAAGCACTCATTAGTCAACCTGGAGAGTTATTACAATAGGCATGCAAGAAAATCAAATCTCCACCACTATAGATTGATATGACACATCGATCAAGAAGTCTTTCAATGGTTGTAATGAGGCTTTGGTTAGAGGTGTTGTCATAAGCTGAAAAAGAGGGTTAAAATTGAGATTGAATTGAAAAATCATCTAGCTAGAAAAATCTCTATCACTTAAAACATATTCCTCGAGCTAAGCCCTATGATGACATCATTCTGGATTTGATAGCTTATAACAGAAATATGCAAAAAATTATTAAACCATAACTAAAATATGAATTACAACTGAATTAATTGTATATATAACCTTTTTTTAGAACAAATCAAATACAATACTTTGAATGTTTACAAACTTTATAAACTAAACAAGAGAACAAAGCTAGATAATACTTTCAACTTAAATCTTGACAAAAACAGGGGTCAAAATAATTGAATGGAATTCAATAAAAATTGGGTTATAGGTTAATATATTAAAGATAAGTAAAAGGAATGGGTTGTTAGGCTCAAGGGGGTTCACTAGGGGTTAATTTATGGGGGTAGGCTTTTATGGAGTAAGTAGGTTACACCTAGGTGCCTTTATCATCTCAGTATATCAAGTCAATGATATGGTCTCAACATGCATAATCGAAGCAAGTTCTAGAATAACAAATCAATATTGACTCACTCAAAGCAACAATAAAAGTGAGCACGAAAGAATGTATGCTCAAAAGGCTCAAAAATCTCACCAGAATTATGGCTTTTTGATGTCAATCCTGCGAGTTTCAAATCTCAAGATAACACTTAAAATTAGGGAAAATAACCTAGCAAAAATTTAAATTCTCAAAAATTTCAACTTATTATGATTAATTCCCTAATATCTTAAAGTTTGAATAATCAAAGCATAAGTGCCTATGTCTTAATTCTCAACATATCAATAAAAATCATAAATCAATCAGAATTAATTCCAAATAGGAGATTGAAGATAATGCAGAGAGTGAAAGTGAGAATTCAAAATTTTGAGAATAATGCAAAATGTTAGTTGTAAAAATTTTTTAGGGGTTCGAAGAGAATGCAATGACTGAAAGTAAGTTTTCCCCCCACACTTAAGATGTATATTGCCCTCAATGTACAAAGATTCATTAGTAGCAATAGAAGCATAATATCATAAGATAGGGAAAGAAATGAAACTCCCTGAATTGGATGAATTCTGTGAGGTGGTTGTGGTTGTAGAGTGTCTGGGACAAAGGAAGGTGCGGAGGTAGATACTCGGGTGGTGGTAGTGGTTGTTGTCCACAGCTACTCTACTAGAAGAGTAGGATTTAGATTTGAGCTGTAAAGCTATTTTGAAACTGTGATAGCACTTAAGGGATTTTAAATATTTGAAGATTAGAATAATTACTCGTTAGGAAATGGCTGATAAAATGATAAAATTGAAAACTAAATTAAAATATTCAATAAACATAAAGATCGAAATAAAGATAAAGGAAAATCTAAAGATTCTAAAGAAACATAAAGTTCAATAGAAGGTAAAAATAAAGATTAAGGAAGCAAATAAAAAAAGAAGATAAGAGGAATAGAAAGTTCTAATCCTCAGATGGTCCAAGAGGTGGGGGTGGTGATGAGATGTGAAGATGCTGGCATATCTGCTGAAGAGTAGCGTTGATCTGATCGAAGCATTGAAAGCACTGTTGCTCAAATCGTGTGAGGCGCTCGGATAGGTCAGCATATGAAGCTGCCGCATGAACTGGGCGGCGAGGGGGTGGTGGCTCAGATGGTGCCTCCTCCGTAGTGGGACATCATCAGTAATGTCATCGGAGTCCTCCTGCTCGGCATCCCAGAGTAGATAGTATTGTGGAGGATCGGTCCCAAGTCGGCGCTGAATCATCCGCATACGTAACATAGTTTGGATGCCCTGTGGGGACATCTGGCCGATCAGTGTATAAGAGGATGTCTGGGCCATGGTGTTAAGTAGGCCAAAGTGGCGGGCTAGTCGAGTGATGTACGGGCCCATAGAGATCACGCCCCTACGGTGTCGCTCCGTTTGGTGCTGGACAGCATGGGTGATGAAGTAGGCGAGATCGATCACATAAATATGTGCGATGCTCCATAAAAAGTAGGCATCGTGGGTGTTGACGACGCAAGTACTCTCGCGTCTGCCCGTCAGTGTGTGCACGAGGAGGGCATGTATGTACCTTAGAGATGGGGTGAGATTGGTCACTTTGGAGTGACTAGGGTCGTATGTAGGCTGGCCAGGGACTAGGGCGTGCCAGTAGTTGACTGGAGAGACGTGGATGTGGTGGTGGAGCTTAGAAAGGTTCTCCTACTCTAAAAATTGCTTGTTGTACAGACCGAGTGCTGTACCTAACTCCGGTACACTAAGCTGATGAACGAGGCCTCCTAGAAGGAATTCTATCATCCCTGAATCGTCGTGTCGGCTCATCACCGTCTGGAGATAGAACGTGGAGCAGAACTAGAGGGTGAGTTTAAGATAGGTGGGCTCTACTATTTGAAAAAACTATTCCCACGGGTCCGTCATCAATAAGGCCCGGACCTTATCTGCTAGGTGGACTTGCTCTAAAGCGGCCAATCAATGCACCTTCCGACTCCGAGAGGTCTTGCCCAAAATTTTTGAAATAATTCTTCTTGTGAGTTCTGCGAGAATTGGAGGAAAGGGTGTCAGATTTCAATGGTGGGTCTAGAAGAGGAGCCACCGGGTCCCTTACGCTTTTTGGAAGTAAGGACGGTAGCCTTCTTTCCTCTTGAAGATGACATGATTCCTAAAAAAAAAAAAAACAAAACGGAAAAACAAAATTATGCATTAGTCCTAAATAAAGATATTCATAAGTTCAAAATAACAGTGCTAACTAAAACTTACTTAACGAGGGTTAATTTCTTTCTAATCTAAATGCCATTTTTGATTCATCCTAGCAAGAAAATAATGGCTTGTTTTTGTGGGTTTTTATAGTCAATGTATGCCTAAAGCCTATTGTATGTGATAGGGAAAAGTGGCAGCCAAGGAATGATGCAAAGTGGCATAATGAAGTTTCTAGATTAATCATGCTAAATAAATGAGATTCTTATAAAAAAACAAATGTAAATAACAAAATAAAGGAGATTATTAACAGATAAATAGATAAAAGACATTAAAATTAAGAGAAAAAGTAAGAAAGGGGAACCGAATGGGTGATTATGGCACGAAACACGGTCGTGGCAAGGTTGCACAGGCGTGGAGGTGCTGTTGAGGCCAGTGGCAGCGCTAGGAATGGTGGGTATGAGAGTTGGGTTGAGAGGTTTTTAGGGTTTAGGTGAGGAAGAAGGTGAATAGTGGGCTGTATATATAGGATTTTGGGTCACACGGGCATGGCACACGCCCGTGTGACTCAGAGTTAGCCCGTATGGTTCGAAAATTAGGGGTTTTGGTGCGCCAGTCTCGTAAGACATGCCCTTGTTGAATTAACAGGTTTGGCCACGATTTTGGGACACGGGCGTCTTGCGTGCCCTTGTCGATTTGTCAGGCTTGGCCACGGCCATACCACACGGCCGTGGCTTGGTGTCGCAGCCCATGTCTCTATTTATGATGTCACACGGTCTTTGGCACGGCCGTGTCTATGCCCATGTGGATTGAAAATCCAGCATTCAGAGGGTTAGTTGATGAATTAGAGAATAAAAGAATTGAACTTAAGTCAATGCTCGGGTTGCCTCTCGAGAAGCGCTTATTTAGAGTCTAAGCTTAACTCTGCTTGCGTCTGTCATTACGAGGGTTTGTGGAGCTAGAGCTCCTTCCTATTATTCTTAAAATCCTCACCTTTATAATGTTTAAGCTGATGACCGTTTACCTTGAAAGTGCCTTGGTTTGGATGAGTTACCTCGACTGTGCTGTATGGGAAGACAGTTTGAACAGTGAATGGGCCTGACCATCTTGATTTAAGTTTTTCAGGGAATAGTTTAAGCCTTGAGTTGTATAGCAAGACAAGATCGCCAGTTTTAAACTGCTTAGGTTGTCTTAAACGATTGTCATGGTGTCGCTTTGTAACTTCCTTATATAATCGTGAGTTTTCGTATGCATTGTAACGCCATTCATCTAGCTCATTTAATTGCATTAGATGTTTCTCACCTGCAAGTTTAAAATCAAGATTTAGGAATTTGATAGCTCAGAATGCTTCATGTGTAAGTTCAAATGGTAGATGTCAACTTTTTCTGTAAACAAGTCTATAAGGAGATGTTCCTATGGGAGTTTTGAATGCAGTTCTATAGGTCCATAAAACGTCATCTACTTTTCTTGACCAATCTTTCCTGTTTGTTTCTACCATTTTCTCTAGTATGCATTTTAATCCTCTATTTGTTACTTCAACTTGTCCACTGGTTTGTGGATGATAAGGGGTAGCTGTTCTATGGTGCACTCCATATCTTTTTGAAACTTTATCAAATTGAGCATTGAAAAAATGAGTACCCCTATCACTGATAATTATCCTAGGTGTTCCAAATCGAGAGAAAAGGGTTTTTAGAAAACGTACCACCATTCTAACATAATTAGTAGGTAAAGCTTGGGCTTCCACCCATTTTGACATGTAATCTACTGCTACTAGTATGTATTTATTACCAAACGAAGTAGGGAAGGGACCCATGAAATCAATACCCCTTACATCAAATATGTCACATGATATATATGTTTGAGACATTTCATTAAGCTGAGAGATATTACCTGTCCTCTGGCATTTATCATAAGAGGTCACATACCTGTTGGCATCCTTGAAAAGGGTGGGCTAGTAAAAACCTGATTCGAGTACTTTGTGAGCAGTTCTAGTTCCACTGTGGTGTCCTCCTGTTGGTCCAGAATGGCAGTGATCTAGAATTTTATATGCTTCTGTCTTAGTAACACATCTTCGAATGACTTGATCTGTGCAAATACGAAAAAGGAAAGGGTCTTCCCAAAAGTAATTTTTCACATTAGCGAAGAATCGCTTCTTTTGCTGATGGGTCAACCCTTTTAGGGTTATGTTAGTTGCTAAATAATTTTCGAAATCGACAAACCAAGGGTCTTCAGTTTCTGTTATGACTAGGAGTTGTTCTTCAGGAAACGAGTCATTTATTTTGGCTTTGTCGAAGTCCTTGAGGTGTGGATTTTCCAATCTTGAAAGGTGATCTCCTACCAAATTTTTAGCTCCTCTCTTATCTTGTATCTCTAAGTTAAATTCCTGTAACAATAGAATCCATCTTATTAATAGAGGTTTTGCATCAGTTTTAGTTAAAAGGTAACGAAGAGCGAAATGGTCAGTATAAACGATGACTTTAGAAAATATCAGATATGATCTAAATTTGTCAAATGCAAAAATCACAGCTAGCAATTCTTTTTTCGTGGTGGTATAGTTCTTTTGCGCGGCCGTCAAAGTTTTGCTAGCATAATAAATTGGTTGAAAGTGCTTGTCTCTTCGTTGTCCTAAAACTGTACCTACTGCAAAATCACTCACACCATACATTAGTTCAAAAGGTAGATTCCAATCAGGTGAAATCATAATTGGGGCATTAACTAATTTTTCTTTGAGAGTGTTAAAAGCCTCTAAACATTCTTGATCAAAATTGAAAAGCACATCTTTTTCTAGTAATTTTGTTAAAGGCTTAGCTATTTTAGAAAAGTCTTTAATAAATCTTCGATAAAAGCCAGCATGTCCTAAAAAACTTCTTATAGCCTTAACCGAATTAGGGGGAGGTAATTTTTCAATGGATTCAATTTTCGCTTTATCAACCTCTATCCCTTTACTAGAAACTTTATGTCCTAATACAATACCTTCTTGAACCATAAAGTGACATTTTTCCCAATTGAGCACTAGATTTGTCTCTTCACATCTTATTAGAACACGTTTTAAATTATTAAGGCAAAGTTGAAAAGAATTACCAAAAATAGAAAAGTCATCCATAAATACCTCCATGATGTCTTCCACGAGTTCATCAAAGATAGCTAACATGCATCGCTGAAAAGTAGCAGGGGCATTACATAATCCAAAAGGCATTCTACGATAAGCAAACGTACCGTATGGGCATGTGAACGTTGTCTTTTCTTGATCTTCTGGAGCTATCAGGATTTGGAAGTAACCAGAGAGCCATCTAAGAAGCAGTAATATATATGTCCTGACAGTCTTTCCAACATTTGATAGATAAAGGGTAAAGGAAAATAATCTTTTCTAGCTGCATCATTCAACTTTCTATAATCAATACAAACTCTTCATCCAGTGACTATTCTTGTAGGTATTGATTCTTTTTTTTCATTAGTCACCACAGTCATGCCTCCTTGTTTAGGAACAACTTGCACAGGACTTACCCAAGAACTGTCAGAAATAGGGTAAATAATTCCTGCATCTGGAAGTTCAATTACCTCAGCTTTTACGACTTCCTTCATGTTGGGATTCAATTGTCACTGAGTTTGCACATATGGCTTATATTCATTCTCCATTAAAATTTTGTGGGTGCAAAAAGAAGGGCTAATTCCTTTAATGTCAGAAATCTTCCAAGCTATAGCCTTTTTGTGTTCTCTTAATACTTGAAGTAATTCCTTTTTCTCTTCAGCGCTCAAATCTGATGCGATAACTACTGGTAATGTGGAATCATCTCCCAAAAATACATATTCCAAGTGATCAGGCAATTGTTTTAGTTCCAATTTAGGAGGTTCATCAATCGAGGGTTTTTGTCTCAATTCGTCATTTATCTTAATACCCTCATAACTTATGTGCCTTGTGGCAAGTTCATTAGAGTTCAAATCCTTTATTACTTTCTTTACTTCAGTAGTGGCTTCATCTTCCTCCCTACCTTGGACAAGACACAGTTCCAACGTGTCTTTAAGAGTGATTTCCTAAAAAGTGTCTTGAACAAAATAATCAATAGAATCAATAAAATAACAGGAATCATATTGTTCTCTAGATAATCGCATAGCATCATAAATTTTAAAAACAACTTCTTCCTCACCAACCCGAAGCACTAGTTTACCATCCCCTACGTCAATAATAGCTCTAGCAATAACTAAGAATGGCCGTCCTAAAATTAAAGGTACCTCCATATCTTCATCCATGTCAAGCACAACAAAATCAATAGGGAATATAAATTTATCTACTTTTACTAATACATCTTCAATGATTCCCCAAGGATATTTAACAGATCTATCAGCTAATTGTATACTCATCCTAGTGGGTTTCGGTTCCCCTAGACCTAGTTGCTTGAACATTTTGTAAGGCACTAGGTTAATACTAGCGCCTAAATTAGCTAAGGCTTTTTCAATGTTTAAACTACCAATTAAGCAAGGAATAGTAAATCTTCCTGGATATTTTAGTTTGGTTGGCAGTTTATTTTGGAGAATAGCTCAGCATTCCTCATTGAGTTTCACTGTGGACAGTTCTTCCAACTTCCTTTTATTTGTGAGAAGTTCCTTTAAAAATTTTGCGTACTTCGGCATCTGCAAAATTGCTTCAACAAAAGGTAAGTTAATATGTAGCTGCTTAAAACGTTCAAGAAATTTACCGAATTAAGCATCCATGCGGTCTTTCTTTAACTTTGCTGGATATGGTATGGGTGGTTTATATTCTTTAAGTGCTGGTGGAGTACTTTCTTTAGGTTCCTCTTCCTCTACCTTTTCCTCTTTAGATTCTTGAACAAGCTTCTTTTCAAGTTCAGCTAGTACTTTTCCATTCCTTAGAGTAACTGCTTTTACATGTTCTCTAGGATTTGGCTCAGTATTACTCGGCAAACTACCTTGTGATCGATCAAATATCATCTTTGCGAGTTGACCAATCTGATTTTCGAGCCCTTGAATAGAAGCTTGTTGGTTCTTAAGTGCTGTTTTGGTGTTTTGAAAATGAGTTTCAGAAACTGATATGAACTTTTCCAACATTTCCTCAAGGTTTGGTTTCTTTTCTTGTCGATACGGTGGTTGTTGAAATCCTGGAGGGGGTGGTGGTGGTCTTTGATTGCCTTGACCGCCCCATGAGAAATTAGGGTGATTCTTCCAACCTGTATTGTAAGTATTACTGTAAGGATTATTTTGAGGTCAAGAATTATTACCCATATAATTCATTTGTTCATTTTCTATGCTATGTCCGTAGGGATGGTACTCTGGGTTGCGCACTCCTCCTAGGTGTGAGTAACATGCATGACTAGTTGTACCTGCGTAGAACCAATAAAACCATCAATCTTTTTATTTAAAAGTTCTACTTGATCGGAAAGCATTGTGACTGCATCAATATTAAAAACTCCTGCTACTTTTGTCGGCTTTGTCCTCATGACTTGCCACTGATAGTTATTCGGTGACATTTCCTCTATAAACTCATAAGCTTCTTCGGGTGTTTTGTTGTTGATTGTTCCTCCGGCAGCTGCATCAATCATTTGCCTTGTTGAAGGATTCAAACCGTTATGAAAAATTTGAACTTGTAACCACAAAGGTAACCCATGGTGAGGGCACCTCCTCAATAAGTTCTTATATCTCTCCTAGGCATCGTAAAGTGTCTCTAAATCCATCTGCATAAAAGAAGAGATATCATTCCTTAATTTTGCCATTTTAGCTGGTGGAAAATATTTGAGCAAGAATTTTTCGTTCATTTGTTCCCATGTAGTGATTGAGCCTCGTGGTAGGGAATTTAACCATTGCTTAGCTTTATTCTTTAGGGAAAAAGGGAATAGTCGAAGGCGAATGACATAATCAGAAGCACCATTTATTTTAAAAGTGTCACAAAATTCCAAGAAATTGGCTAAGTGTGAGTTGGGATCCTCATCCTGTAAACCATCAAACTGAACAAATTGATGAATCATTTGAATAGTGATAGGTTTTAATTCAAAATTATTTGCAGCAATAGTAGGCCTAGCAATACTAGATTCAGTACTAGCCAAATTAGACTTAGCATAATCATACATAGTACGAGGAGCATTATTTTGGTTCACCGGTTCTGCGGCTATTGCGGGAGGTGGTAGATTGTCCTGATTTGCTTCCATCTCCTCAGTAGGCTCAGGTTCTTGTTCCTGCTCTGGATACTGTAAGCTTCGTCTGATCTCTCTAGGAGTTCTACGAACTGTGGCTTTTAAATTTTCGTCAAACAGCAGTGGTCCTCTTGGGATTCTTCTAGTCATAAACTAGAGATACCTGGAAGGGAAAAGGCAAAGAAAATTAAAATAAAACAAATAAAAATAAAGTTTGAAAATAAATAAAAGTAGTAATGGCTAAAGTAATAGAAATCGAGTGTTCCTAATATCTTAGTTCCCCGGCAACGGTGCCAAAAACTTGATATGCGTGATACGAAGTAATAAAATTTATAACAAATGATCACACTAGAAACTAACTATTATCACAAATTAAGGCAAGCGCACCTATCGAACAGTAGTATAGTTATGGCAAGAATGAGATATCGTACCTAAAGGAACCAAAAGTACTAGTACTAACTTTCTTTCTATTATTTAACCTAGAAATAAAAGGGGATTTTTATTAAACTAAACTAATTATTAGACTAAGCTAAAAATGCACAAAAAGTGAATTGGGAAAAAACTCTTAGGAAAACTGATTGATTTGGACAATACTCAAGGGAGAATCCACCTAGACTTCACTTGTTATCAACTCTTCAACTAGACGATTTATTCACTTGACTTGATCCGTTGAAATCCCTAACTTATGTTAATATCTCTCTCGAGACTAAAAATAACTAATTGTAGGTTGATTAATTGAAATCTCTTTCTAATTAAAACCCCTAGTGTTGCCTTAACTCGTTCTATGGACTCCCTTATTAGGTTTGACCCTAATCTGGCAGATTTTTGTCGTCCTATCTCTAGGATTGCAATCAACTCCACTTAATTGTGATGGATCTACTCCCATGCAGGGAATTTTGCTCCTCTACATAAGTACATTCGACTTAAATAAATATCCCGAAAATATCAATTTAAGAGTTAAAAACACAATTAAGAACAAATCAAATATTTATCATATCATTCAAGAGAAAATAATAACAAGATCTGTCTTAGGTTTCATCCCCCTCAAGTATTTGGGGGATTTAGTTCATA
The DNA here is from genome assembly GCA_020496765.1 of Gossypium stocksii. Taxonomy (NCBI): domain Eukaryota; kingdom Viridiplantae; phylum Streptophyta; class Magnoliopsida; order Malvales; family Malvaceae; genus Gossypium; species Gossypium stocksii. The sequence goes on from CM035623.1 coordinate 44,345,309, forward strand.
ATTATAAAAGAAAACATTTCAAAAGAATAATGATAACAAAACATAAAGAACCCTAAAACCCCTAGAGGTAATTGAAGGGAGATCTTCAATCTTGATGGAGAATTCAGTTTCTGAGACGGATCAGTCAGCTTCCTTTGGAGTAATTCCTTGCTTCTACTCTCTGTGTTGGCGGGAATAAAGCACCCTTAGTGGGGAATCAAGCACACCCTTGTAGTTGCCTCCTAGGGTCTTTATATAGAGTTTTAGAATGCCTTTCTTAGCCCCTAAGTGTCCTTTTTCGAGTGAAATTGAACTTCCTTACGACTGGGACACGCCTGTGTGCCACCCCCGTGTGACATCAACAGTGGGCCATGTTCAGGCCTATTGAAGTGGCACGGCCATGTGGTCTGGCTGTGTGAATCGGGATTGGGCTGTGTTCATGCTCAAGGTGGCACAGCCTCGTGACATGCCCGTGTGGCAAACTTCCAAGCTGTCTTGATTGTTGAATTGGGTATAATTTGCCCGTTTTTGGCCCGTTCCTTGCTCTTTTCTCTTCCCTAAGCTAACTTGAGTATAAAACATGAAATAAAGGGATTAAGAGCACCAATTTCCACAAATTCAATGATAATTCATCTAGAATTTAGGCTAAGCATGAGGTAAAAACATGTATAATTTATCGCTTATCAACTAAAAATTAACATGTTAAAAATTTTAATACAATTTAATTATTTTATAAAAAAATTATTTTCTGACAAAAATTCTATCGAAAATGCATGATTTTAAGTAAAAATAGGTATGAAAAAGTATATAAATTTTTGTGTTTCCACACCCTCAAACTGAAATCATTGCTCGCCCCAAGTAATGCACAAATTTCAAAAAGAATTTCTCAAAAATACTTTTGAAAAACTCCTTCAGAACAACATTTTTCCCAACATTACGAATTTGATATACTCATGCTTAAAAACAAGAATTATGATAGTTATGCTACTTAAGTATATATATCGTTCAAATTAAATTCAACAACTATTATAATAGCAAAATTAGACTAAATTCTTCTTTAATAAAGACATGTTAACCCCTACCAATTTGATTTTTATTCCCTTATTCAAGACTAAGCTGCAACCATTAAGTGTAACTTATGTCTTCATATGTTGATCTTAGCAATTTCTCTCCACTAATGTAGGTAGCATAGAAACTTGAATCAATAGGTCTTTATTAAGGTTGTAACGTGGCTAGGCTAGGGGTAGGTAAAAGATAGATACTTTTTGGCTTAAAACCCTCGATTTAGTGTAAATTGAACCTTTGGTATTTTTAATTTAGATACACCAACTTACTTCACTTTTATATGCTCTTTTGTGCATCTATTTTCTTTCGAGTACATGCGCTCTTTTTTTTCAAGCTCGAGCACTTGCTTTATGTACTACAATTTTTTTGAGCATTTGATACTTCTTTTCAACTCCCCCAAACTTATTTTCAAAAGATATTCTAAATAGTACAGATTCTAGTGTTTGGGACAATTTTAAAGATAATTAAGAGAAAAGTGATGGCTAAATATTGTAAAGGTCCAAATAAAATTAGGCCATATAGTCTTAAAGTTGGGTTTCAAAGGATAGATATATCATGGTTGGCTTGAAAGGCTCAAACAGTCCAAACAATAGTTGCCTAAATCATTTTCAATGTTCCATGCTTCCTAGGATTTCGCCTCAAGAAATTACTAAGTTAATTCTATAGACTTAAACTTTCATACAATCCTAATTTTTCGTAAAGAACTAAAAATTTTATGCTACGAATTTGCATGCTTTATTAAAAATACATTCATATAATAATTAAGCTAACATAATAACTTATTGAAATAATAGAACTTTATTCATACTATAGTTTAGCATACTTAACAAAATTTCAAATTATTGAACAAAATATATCTTAATCATAATTAAAAGAAAATTTTATATTGAGTGGAAATAATTCAAAATTTTGGTCCCCCTGCTTAAAGTGAACAATGTCCTCGTTGTTTAAAGTGAATAGATACGATACACCAGGTAGGATTTTAGAAAAGAGGAGGTCAGTCAAATTGACTGCTTAAGTACCAAGCTCTCTCTAAATCCAATCCTAGACATGTATATACCTATTGCCACACTTTATACTTTGTGACTTGTTCCAATTTTATTCATGATTCCTATCTCTTGTTTTATTATGAAAAAATAGAAATTCCTAATTAACCTAATCCTAAAGTAACTTAAAGACAAATAAAATAAAGTCGAGATCCTCTATTTTATTTATTTGCAGATCCTTCCGAATTTGATTCATCTTTTGCTCCATCATTGTTGCCTTTGCATGAATCACTTCGCTCCCTCTTCGATAATGAACTCCATGGTTCGAATCAGGAATCTGGAAACTCAAGCACAAAAATAAATGGGTCATTGTAAATTTTCCTAAGGGCACTCCTTATCGAGTCATCCCTTATTTTTGAGTATCTCTAGTAGGCTTGTTGTTGCCATTGCATGTGTTGCATTGAATTTATTGGTAGCTTGATTCCGCAAACTGGAACTTCGGTCAACTCGCTTGAGGTTAAGTTCACATAAAATTAACGAACTAGTTCATCATCCACACTTGGTCTCTTTCCACAAAATAATTCCCAATTGAGGGCTTTAGCAACTTGATGGATACGTGCCATAAATTCTCTGTAATTGCTTTCCTTCAATGTGAAGGCTTTCTCTGGATGCATCTGTTGATTTTTGAAGATATTTTCATATCTTACTTTGGCTTCTTCACAATGGAACTTGTTTTGTGTTTCGTCAATTTGGGCGGTGGCACGAGTTCTCTTGCGAGGCATATTTGACCTGAACATAAGATGGAAAATTTTATTTTCTCAAAAATTTAATTAAAAATTGTTAGTAATTCCATGAATTGAAAAATTAAATAATTAAAATTTTAGAAGAAAATAATGTCTTACCACCTTTCTTGAAAAAAATGTAAGAACTCTTAAAAATAATAATGAAGAAATAGATGGTAATTTAAAAGGAGGGTTGGAGGGTTTTGGCTTAAGGGCTTGGTGTGTGGGTGTGCTGGACAAGTGCAAGAACACAACAAGCAGCAGCACGCGGGGTTAAAGCAGATAGCGTGCACAGGAGCTAATTCGGATGTGCGGGCAATGCGTGGAGCTTCGTCGAGCAAACCTGGAGTGCTCACGGGAGCTAGGATCTAGTGCAAGAATCGGCCTAGTCAACTGGAACTGGAGCTGTGTGGGCGAGGTGTGCAGGAGTGAGTCACGACCTGGGCGGCTGTTGGGGCAGCAAGCGCGTGATGTTGTGTCTATAAGTAGGCCTGCATCCAGAGCCTGGGGCGTATGCTGGCCAATTGCTGACCGAATGTTTGGTAGTGTTGCGGCTAAGGGCTTGCGGCACTAGGTGGTTTGGTGTTTGAGGTTTTGGGTATTGCATTAATGAGGAGGAGCAATGTGGTATTTATAGTATGATGAGTAAGAGTTAGAGTAGAACTCTTAGAATAATTTAATAACTAAAATAAGAGTCTAATTCTAATTCTACTCAAATTTAACAATAATCAATAATTAAATAAATGCATATGAAATTACCATTTGCTATCAAATTATTGAGATAAACATAAAATATAATTAAATAAAGTTAATCCTAATTCTAAGCTAAGTTGATAAAAATTAATATATAAATTATAATAGATATAATTATATAGTAAAGTTTATCATATTATTAATTTATAATATATAGCAAAAATATTTGTTTCTAGATGCCTTTTTAAAATTATTTACAAAGTGAGACACCTACTTTTTATTATTTATGAAAAGAGCAATCAAATCTTAAAAATAATTCAATTAAGTCCCTATAGTTAATGAAAATTTAAAATTGAGTTGCACATTAAAACTTGGATCAAACTTGACCCTTTTATTTGAAAAATCAAAAATTTATTTTGCCATTCAGGGAATAATTTCTCGAGAAATTATGTAAAAATCAATTCCCAGGAAAGATTGGAGGGGTCATAAGCGGTCCCGCTTAAGTTCCAATCTCCTAGACAAAATTTATTTAAACATAATAAACCCGAAAATATACCCTAAATAATTTATTAAAAACAAGAAAATGTAAATATCTAATAAACTGAACAAGGCTTGATCCCGTTCAGGCTTCTCTCCGTAGTAATATTTCAAACGTTGAGCATTGACTTGAAAATTACCTCCCTTACCTTGGAGTTCAACATCTCTGTATGGATAAATGCGATGAATCATAAATGGACCGAACCAACATGATTTGAGTTTACCTAGAAAGAACTTTAATTTGGAATTGAATAACAAAACCTGCTAATTTGCTTGGAATTCTCGAACTCGAATGTGCTTGTCATGCCATTTCCTGAGTCTCTCCTTGAGCAATTTGGTATTTTCATATGAGAAAATTCAGAATTACTCTAGCTCATTAAGTTGGAGCATCTGTTTCTCTTTAGTAAGCTTATGATCCAAATTGAGTTGTCGAAGAGCCCAGTAAGCTTTGTGCTCTAACTCCAAGGGTAGATGACAGGCTTTTCCAAAGACCAACCTATAGGGTGACATCCCTAAAGGTGTCTTGTATGCTATTCTATAAGTCCATAAAGCATCATCTAGTCTTTTGGACCAATCTCATCGATTCGGGCAAACTATCTCCTTAAGTATGCCTTTGATCTCCTTATTCACTAGCTCAGCTTGCCCATTTGTCTGCGGATGGTAAGCTATAGCAGCCTTGTGTTTCACTCCATGTTTGTCTAACAACCATTTTAACCACTTGTTCATAAAATAGGTCCCTTCATCGCTGATAATAGCTCTTGGGGTTCCAAACCTTGTGAACACGCGTTTCTGTATGAACTTCATCACAACCCTAGCATCATTTGTTGGATAAGCTTCAGCCTCAACCCACTTGGACATATAGTCTACTGCTGCCAATATGTATTTGTGGCAAAAAGAAGGAGGAAAAGGTCCAAGGAATCCAATACCCCATACATCAAACAATTGCACCTCAATGATATTTTTTCGAGGCATCTCATTTCTGTTGGTGACATTTTCAACCCTTTGACAACGATCACAACTCTTTACATAAGCGTATGCATCCTTGAACAGTGTTGGCCAAAAGAATCTAGCTTGTAATACTTTGGCTACAGTACGAGTACCTCTAAAGTGTCCCCCACTCGGAGCTAAATGACAGTGGTATAAAATCTTTGATATTTCTTCTTCTGCCACGCATCTCGTGAAAAAACTTTGTTGATACGTCTTATCAATTGGCATCAAACCACAAGCTAAATAGTTAGTAATATCAGCAAATCAAGGGGTATTATGGACATGATTTACCTTTAGTATGTGTTCATCTGGAAATGTCTCCTGAATCGGTACAAGTGGAGAATTTCCCTCTTGCGGCTCCAATCTGGACAACTGATCTGCTACTTGTTTTCTACTCCCTTTCGATCTTGAATTTTTAGATCGAACTCTTAAAGTAGAAGTACCCACTAGATCAGTCTCGGCTTAGCGTCTTTCTTGGCAAGTAAATACTTAATTACTGAGTGGTCTGTATAGACAGTCAGTTTGGTACCTACAAGATAAGATTGAAACTATAACGCCTTGATTTTGTGCCTAGAAGGGTTGGGCCTTAAGCGTGGGAGCACATGAAAGTTTATATGTGAAAAACATATCACAAATTGTGTGTTTGGTGTATTGGTTAAGTAATTAGGAGTTTTTAGGAGTGTTGGAGAAGTCCTGGGTTCGAACTAGGGCTCTAGCAAAATTTTTAGCTTTTTCCCTTTAGAGGACCTTGGCGTCAGTTGGAAGGCCTTATAAATATGTTTGGTTGAAATATGACACAAGGGAGCATGTGGTCTAGTGGCAAGGAGGCGTTAAGAATATATAGGAGGACTAGGGGTCAAGTCCTGGCGTTGCAAAGTTTTGAATTTTTGCTCTTTATAGGAGATCGATGCTAGCAAGTTGGACATATGTTTCATTGTGGGTGTTTCATGATGCAAAGAGAGCTTGTGGCTTGGTGGCAAACTGACGTGTGGGGCATGTGAGAGGGCAAGGGTTCGAATCCCACTGCAGGCAATGGACTTCTATTTTGCTACATGGGGGAAGCAAGAGGCTGAATTAAGTTCAAATACTAGAAGGTGGTTGTGGACTTGGTAAAAGGTGAAGTTTGAACTGGTCAAGGTTGTGGAATTGAATTTGAATTGGGGGGAGTTGGAGTGTATCAAGGAGAGATGTGGGGAGAAAATTGTGGAGTTTTTAAGGCAGGAGGTTTGGCTGAATTTGGAACTCCTGTACCGAAATTGAGTAAGGACTATTGAGAATTTCGGGATTGGGAGTTTGAGTGTGCATTTTGTGGCAATTTGTGTGAGTGTAGGTGTCGATTTTCCTCTCTGACATTTCAGGTCCTCTTCTGTTTCAATATTATCTTTTTCAAGTCATTTTTGTTCACTTTGCCGAAACGCAAGACGTCAAGTGCCTATCTCTAATGACCTCTTTTTGAAGCCTTTCTTCTCTTATTCTTCTATTGGCCATACACTCCCTACTTTCACCTCTTTTTCTGACTTCGTTCTCGTCCATCTTGATAGGGCCATAACCAAAGGTTCCTTTTCCTTCTATCCCTATTTTTTTCATTTTCTTCAAACAATCTTTTCTTTTATTGTTAGCCAAACATTGTGTCGTTCCATCAATCTTCTGCCTAGTCCCTACTGCCGTTTCCTTTCTACCTTCCATCTCTTTTAGATTCAGCTCTCTCTCTGCCTCTTCTTTAGGGGTTGGCCGATTGTTCATCATCCTTTCGTATTTGTCATTTGATTTTGGGTAAGTGTTATTGACCTCTTTCTTTTCTCTCTACGGTTTCAATCTTCTAATATCTTATTGTGTTACTAATTCCTGATAAAGGTACGATCTTTCCTGTTGGTCTCTGTTTCTGAGTTCTTTTTTATCCTAGTGTGGTAGATCGATGTTATCTATCAACTATTCTTAGTGCTGCATGGTGGTAAGATATTGTTCGTTTGGTCTTAGTTAGTTTGTTCATGGTGACAGTTAAAGATATTGGGGTTCAATGCAGGTTGTGCTAAGGATTTGGTGATCACTGGGTTAAGGAAGGATTAAATAGTATTTGCATAATCAAGGTTGTTGTTCGTGGGAATTACGTTATTCACATAAACAGGTGTGTATCACTACCTGTAACTGGTAATTGGCGAAAGAGCCGAAAGAGGTGTGTGTAACTGCACCCTGTAAATAGTAATAGGCATAAACGCTAGTAAATCATGTCTAACTGTATGCCTTATTTTGATAACCAGCTGTAAAGCCGAGAGTGAGTGTGTTGTTTATACTGTTATAACTGTAGATTGGCAAAATGCCAAAAAGCTAGAAACATGGTGTATGATGCCACACGAGCGTGCGATTGCGCGTGTGGTGAATTGAGTTCACGGAATATGGGCTTGCAATGAGAAAGGCCACTATGAGCAAATTCATGGGCTTGGACCGTAGTGGGCCACTTGGGTCGGAATTGGCCGATGGGCCTAATGGGCTCGTGAAGCCCGCGAATGCAATCTTATTGTCAAATGGAAAATAGTGAGGGTTGTAATGTTGCGTACATAGCAGGGGCTGTTCTGGGCCTCGATGGGTCGAGTGGGCCGGTGGGGGTTAATTTCACTGTTAAGTAGGAAGTAGATAGACTTGTCATGTCGTGCACATGACTTAGATTGTTTTGGGCCTCGGTGGGCCAAAATGGGCCGTGTGGGCCCATGGACTTGTGGGCCTTACACGGTTGGAATGTGTGTTATATGGCTATTGTTGGTTTGGATTGTGTAGCTCGTATAGATGAGGCTATTTCTGGGATGATTGGGCCACGCGAGTGTGTGGACCCATTTGGGCCTGACAGTGGGCCTTAGGCCAATCTGCACCGTTATGTCAGTTTAGGTTCCGATAATCGCTCGAAGCGACGATGGACTTTTGGTCGGGTCGTTAAGACCTGGTTTGTAAAATTACTGAAATACCCCTGGTTTATAAAATTACTGAAATACCACTGGTTTGTAAAATTAGTAAAATACACATGGTTTGTAAAATTACTAAACTACCCTTGGTTTGTAAAATTACTAAAATATCCCTACTTTGTAAAATTACTAAAATACCCATGGTTTGTAAAATTACCAAAATACCCCTAGTTTGTAAAATTACTGAAATACCCTTGGTTTATAAAATTACTAAAATACCCCTGCTTTGTAAAATTAATGAAATACCCTTGGTTTGTAAAATTACTGAAATACTCCTAGTTTGTAAAATTACTAAAATACCCCTGGTTTGTAAAATTACTAAAATACCCCTGGTTTGTAAAATTACTGAAATGCCTCGATTTATAAAATTACCGAAATACCCCTATAGGGTAGAATTACCGAAACACCCCTGTAGGGTAAAATAACCGTTTTGGCCCTAGAGTGTAAAATGACTGTTTTACCCTTTTGGGCAAGTGACTAACTTGGACTATGAACTTGACTAATTTAACTGTGATTGTATGGCAGTGTTTTAACTGACGTAACTGTGGTTGCATGATAGATATGTTTTTATATGTTTAAATGACTGTTACTAAGCATGGCCATTATACATACATGTGTGATGATTGAGCATGACATACAAGGGGTTGGGCTTGATTTGGAGGAAGTTCTGTGCTAGTGGCTTTGCCACATATTCTGATTCTAGTGGCTCCTCCACATTTTCTATTATTAGCCGCCTTGCTGCGTTATTGGTGTATTGGCTGGGTGGGTCGATTTAATCCCCACAAGGTGTGCTGGTTGGTACAGGTGGTGTGCTGGTTGGATTGGGTTAGGATGCATACCCACACTGTTGCATACCTGTTTATGAGATCTGTTACTATATTAGGCTTAGGCCCATTTATTCTGTTATCAGTTTGGGCTAGGCCCAATTGATTCTATTATGGGCTGTGGCCCAAATGATATTGTAGTGGGCTTGGGTCCACGTATGTTCTGAACTGGACTGTACTGTTACTATTAAAGGGCTCTGGCCTAGACTATTTCTGTTTCTGTATACTGACTGTTACTCTAGTAAGGGGATTACACACTGAGTTTTTGTAAACTCACCCTGTTTGTAACTGTGCAGGTAATCCCCAACATTAGAAGGATCGGTGCTACGAGGGACTCGGAGATGGCCACACATATGCTTCTGTTTTTCTATTAAAATAATCATAGGTACTATAGTTTGGGTTTTGTTTGTAACAAGGCCTCTTAAAGTTTCTAGATTTTAATTTTAGGTTTTTACTTATTTTGATTTATATCTGTTAGAGGTAAATCGCGATTTTCCAAAATAATTACTGTTTCCAAAACACTAAGTTACAATAACTATTTTTGGTTATCACATTTTCGTAACACATTTGAAAAGCTTCCGCAACTCAAAGAGATTTTGGGAATAAAATTAATAACTTTTCAACGTACCACATTTTTTTAAGATAAGCTGATATAACTTGGATTTTACTCAAGCTTTTAATAAGAAGGGTTTTCAATGGAAACACGGTTTTTGAAAAACACTTCAATGTGACATGCTAGATTAGGGCTTTATTTCTAGGCCAGGTTTGGGGTGTTACAAAAACTTGTCAAAAGCAAACATAATTGCAAGTAACTCTTTTTCTATTACTGTATAATTCAGTTAAGCTCCTGTTAAAGTCTGACTCGCATAGTAGGTGGGATGAAAAACTTTGTTCCTTCGCTGGCCGATGACAGCTCCAATTGCAAAGTCGCTTACGTCACACATTAGTTCAAATGGCAAATCCTAGTCTGGTGTGACAATTATGGGTGCCGTAACTTATCGATTCTTTAAATCTTTGAATGCTCTTAAACAATCCTCATCAAACGTGAACGTCGTATCCTTCTCCAATAATTTACACAAAAGTTTCGCAATTTTGGAGAAGTCTTTGATAAATCTTTGATAAAATCCAGCGTGACCCAAAAAGCTCCTAACACCCTTTACAGATGTTGGAGGTGAGAGTTTCTCAATAACATATACCTTCGCTTTGTCTACCTCGATCCCATGTCTCGATATCCGATGCCCTAGAACAATCCCTTCTTGTACCATGAAATGACACTTTTCCCAGTTGAGTACTAAGTTTGTTTCTTCCCATCGTCTTAGTTCCTTAGTTAGATTGGCTACGCAATCATCATAAATGTCTCCAAATATTGAAAAGTCATCCATAAAAACTTCCAAAAACTTCTCAACCATGTGAGTAAAATAGACATCATACATGTTTGAAATGTAGCAGGTGCATTACATAAACCAAATGGCATGTGTCTAAATGCAAACATACTGTACGGGTAGGTGAATGTTGTCTTGCGTTGATCTTCTAGTGCTACTGTAATCTGATTATACCCTGAGTATCCATTGAGAAAATAGTAATAGTCTCGCCTCGCGAGTCTATCCATCATCTGGTCCAAGAACGACAAAGGAAAGTGATCCTTCCTAGTTGCCTTGTTTAGTTTTCGGCAATCGATGTCGATTCTCCATCCCGTAACTGTTCTAGTTGGTATCAACTAGTTATTCTCATTTTCAATGACCGTGATACCTGCTTTCTTTGGCACGCACTGGAACAGACTTACCCATGAACTATCCGAGATGGGGTAAATTATATCCACATCTAACCACTTGATAATTTATTTCTTTACTACGTTCTTCATGATGTGGTTCAATCTTCGTTGTCAACCAATCGTTCCTTTCTCGTCATCTTCTAGTATGATCTTGTGCATGCATACAGATGGACTAATACGACGAATATTGATTGTGGTACATCCGATAGCCTTCTTGAATTGTTTTAAAACTATGATAAGTTTCTCTTCTTGCTCATAGTTAATCCCACTGAAACAATCACAGGTAAAGTAGAAGTGTTACCTAAATAAACATATTTTAAATGTGAAGGTAATACCTAGAGTTCTAATTTAGGTGGCTCCTCGATGGACACTTTTGGCTGTGTATAATCCCTTTTCTCTAATTCCAAAGATTCAAAATGGGATTGCGGATTAAATCCCTTTTGATTAGCTTATAGTAAAGCTAAGTATTCATCCTCCTCTTCATCATTTGGAGGGTCTAATGTCAGAAGTCATTCCAATGGATCCTCAACATAGTTGAGTTCCTTCTCCACTATTAATTTCTCTAAATCAGACACTGTAGAACAATCATCAATTGTGTCAGGGAAACACATAGACTTAGAAACGTTAAATGTTACCTGATTATCTTGAACACGCATAGGAAACTTGCCCTTCTGTACATCAATAAGTGTCCTTCCAGTTGCTAAGAATGGTCTTCCAAGGAAAATTGGTACTTCTTTATCTGCTTCAAAATCTAGAATTACAAAGTCAGCAAGAAAGATATTTATCTACACGTACCAATACATCCTCAATTTTTCCTTGTGGATGTGCTAAGGATTGATTTGCTAGTTGAAGTGTAATTGTAGTGGGTCTAACTTCACCTATCCCCAATTTTCTAAATATTGACATAGGCATCAAGTTAATACTCGCACCTAAGTCACATAATGCCTTACCACAATATAATGCTCCAATATTGTAGGGTATGGTAAAACATCCAGGATCTTTCAACTTCGAGGGTAGTTTGTTCTGAAGATATGCATTGCATTCCTTCGTTAGAGCTACCATCTCAAATTCTCCAAGCCTTCGCTTCTTAGACATGATATCCTTCACGAACTTGACATAATTCAGCATTTGCTCAACTGTTTCAACCAACGAAATGTTGATGTGAACTTGCTTGAGTACGTCAAGGAACTTCTTGAATTGAATCTTCTGATTCTGCTTCTAAAGTCTTTAAGGGTAGGATGGTGGAATTTTCTTTACTAGAACTGGTAATGGTTGATTCGTCTTTTGTGGCAATTTTGCATCTAACGGGGTTGTTAGTTGATCAGAATTAGCTGGTTCTGAGGTTACCTTGTCAGGTTTTGTAGATTCTGGTTCTTGTGAAACTGGGATTTCAACACATGGTTGAACTTCCTCTAAGTCTTGAGCATCAGCTTTCTCCCTTTCAACTTCAATGGTGTTGGGATCTACTGTCTTTCCACTCCTCAACGTCAACGCCTTGTAATGCTCCTTTCTTGGATTCCTCGGATTCTCCGTATCACTAAGTAAAGCACCTTGTAGTTGGTTCTTAAGTTCTATCGCAAGCTGGCCCACTTCATTCTCCAATTTCTTTAGAGTGGCGTCGTTCTTTGCCATGTATGCCTTCAATAAATTCTCTAAGCTATTGGATGATTCAGCTTGAGCTGGTTTTTAAACTTGTTGGGGGAAACTAGGCGGTTGGGTCAGTCTAGGTTGGGCGTAAGTGTTACTGGTTCCAACTCATTGGTTATTCCAGGAAAAATTCAGGTGATTTTACCATGATGGTTTATAATAATTGGAAGAGGCTACCTGGGAGCCCGAAAGTGCAATGAGATAGTAATATCCAAATTTGTTTAACGGTAAGATTTTCGAGGATGAAAATCCCTAAGGGGGGAGGATTGTAACAGCCTGGTTTGGACCCTAGTCAGAATAGTAGTTTCGGGATAACATATCCAAGTCTAAAAAATATTTTAATATTATTTTCTGTGTCTGTGATATATGATTTAGCATTTGTGAAATTTCTGTGATTTAATTTGTCAGTCTCTATGCTTAATTGTGAAAAAAGATTGAATTCTATATGTGGTAAAATTAGTATGCTATATGTTCAAGTGTTTAATTGAAATGGCTTTTAAATAATGATGGCCTTATGTAGCAATTAAACCATTGAAGGTTTGAGTGGTCATAAATGACCTTAAAACATATGTTTTTATATGGTTTAACTAAGGGATAAAATGGTAAATATTTTATTATTATGTGTTAATAAACAAAACAAAAGAAACATGACCATTTTCACTTGGTTTTGACGAAAATCAAAGGAAAAAAGAAGGAAATAAGCTTCCTAGGTTTCAGCTAGCTTAATACTTGATTAAGGTATGAGATTTCATCCGTTTTTAATAATTTTTATGTTTTTGTGATCGTTGCTTCAAAATCTTCCATGCCCATGACCCAATTTCTGTTTTTGATGAAGTTTATGAAAAATGCCATTGATGCTATTTAAAGCTTTGTGATGAAATTGAATGAATAAGGATGGATAGGTGCTGAATAAACATGTTTTGCCATGAGCTTTTGTTGAAATTGAGCTATGTGGGCTAATTTTTGAAAATGAGACTTTGGGAGGACTAATTTATGAAATAAATGTGTTATATGGGCTTTTATGAAAGCCATAAATATTCGGCCAAGCTTGTAATTAGATGAATTTTGTAAATTTGATATCTTTGTGTATTAGGGACTCATTTGTTAAAGTATGAAACTGTGAGGGCTAAAATGCAAAATACCCTAAATGAGTGTTTATGGATTGGATTGAATGAAATGGAATATTGAATGGCTGAATTTGGATTTATTTAGATTTAGAACCAAGGAAATCAGACTTAGATCGAGGAAAGTCCAAAATTGTTGAATAGTCGGCTCAAATCCGTTAAATCCATACGAGGTAAGTTGATACACAAGTATACGTTATATTGATGTATGTATAGATTCCTGAATTATAAACAATCTTAGACAACCATAAGAGCCTGATGTACAATTCCGATTATTGAATGATGAAACGATATTAAGTAAGACGTCGTCCGGGATGTAGGCATTGGTTTGAGAGTTTTCGTGTAAGACCATATTTGGGACGTTGGCATTGATATTTGTTTTTGTGTAAGATCGTCTTTGGGACACTGGCATTGCAAGAGTTTTGTGTAAGACCTTGTCCGAGACAGAGGCATTGGTATTGAACGACATGTAAGTAACGACATGTAAGAGCACGTCAGGGATGTCGGCATTGTTTGAGACTTCCATGTTCTGTATTATCCTCGAATGAATTGAAGTAAAATTTTGAAATATGAATGAATACATATTATCAATGTCTGATACAGGTATGTTTGTTCTGTACTGAATTTTTGAGAATGGAAATGCGATGTTGTGAACTATTGGTATGAATGAGAAAGGAGTATGTCTGACACATAACTGTATATATATGTAGTATAAAATGGTTATTAATTGGTACTTATGAATTGCATATTATTGTATTTGGCTTACTAAGCTCATTGTAGCTTACTCTGTTTATTCTTTCAACTGTTTTACAGATATCGTAGCTACTGAGGGCTTGGGGATAGTCAAGGATCATTACCATACTATCGAGCTTGATTTTGGCACGTTTTGAATGTACAAAGTTTATGTATGGAATGTATAGGCTAGAAGGTCTACGGGTTAAGTTTATATTTGTTTATATGTAATGCCATGAGAGTTGGCTAGTAAATGGTATGTTTGTGCTTGGTTTTGATATATGGTTTGTGGTGCCAAATTGTGTAAGTTTATAATGGTTATTTTAGCCTTGTGTAATTTGGTTAGCTTGAAACACCTCAATGTGATGAATGGTAAGAATTGGATATGGTATGAATGAGTTAGGTGTAATGTGTTTAGTCATGAACCTTGTTCGTTATAGAGATATGTTTGGTGTAAGAATTGAATATGATTGTATGTGAATGATTTGATCATATTGAGGTATGTTTTTAGGCTTTGAATGTAGTTGGAATTGTGGTATCTCTGTGGCATGAATTTGGCTTGTAGGCTTGACACTTGGTGGGTGGAAAGTAAGACTTATACCGAGCCTGCTTAGTGCCACGCGGCTATGGTATACGGGCATGCCTTATGACCGTGTCGATTTTCTAGTATTGATACAAAGATTCACATAGCCAAGACCCACGGACGTGTCTTATGGCAGTGGTGAAAAGTCAGTATGCATGCTCTATTTTGGCATGGCTTGAGCGCATGGGCGTGCCTGAGTCTCGTATGGGGTACACGGCCTGGTCACACGGGCGTGTGACCTCTAAAATTTGGAAAATTTTACATGTATTCTAAAATTTGTGAATGTGTTAGGTTTAGTCCCGACCCTATCTAAATGTATGTTTGAGGTCTTATAGATCTCTAATAGGGACTTATTGTCTGAATCTTGTGAATTGTGAATATTCTATTCTTATCTGTTCTGAAACTCTGAGAATGCCCCTTACCTGTTCCAGTGACAGTCACGGGATTAAGGTGTTACATTTGGTTGGTATCAGAGCTACGGTTTAGTCAGTTTTAGGACCAACGTAGCGTGTTTGAGTCTAGCTATACATGCCATATATCTGAACTGTGATAGTGTGAGGAATCGTGAAAAATGAAATATGTTTTTCATATAGTAATAGATCCCAAAAGAGCCGCAGCTGACGATGTTGAAAATAACACGCCTCCCGCTCAAGGGACAGCGCCATCTGATTCTAGACCGGTTACAAGTGGTAATGAGGGAGAAGCTAAATAAGTTTTTTTCCCAAATGTTGAATGAGTGGTTCACTCGGTATGTCCGGACAAATTCAGCTTTTCAACCCCTACCTCTGACTGTTCCTCAACAAATTTCGGTTGTACCACTTGTGATAAATCCGATTAGTCTGAGTAAGCCTCCGGTGGATAAGATTAGAAAGTATGGGGCTGAAGAATTTCGAGCTACAATTGATGATGATGCAAAGAGGGCTAAATTTTAGCTTGAAAACACGATCCGAATTCTCGATAAATTGTCATGTACCCCGAAAGAATGTGTTAAATGTGTGGTTTCATTGTTGCGAGATTCGGCATACCATTGGTGGAAAACATTGACATTTGTGGTTTCAAGTGAACGTATCACCTGGGATTATTTTCAGACTGAATTCAGAAAGAAGTATGTTAGTTAGCATTTCATTGATCAGAAACTTAAAGAGTTTCTTAAATTGAAACAAGGTAACAAATCTGTTACGGGATTCGACCGAGAATTTGTAAGATTGAGCTAGTATGCACATGAATGTGTAGCTTCAGAGGCCACTATGTGTAAAAGATTTGTCGAAGGCTTGAATGAAGACATTAAACTTATGGTTGGAATTCTCAATTTGAATGAGTTTGCTGTGTTAGTTGAAAGGGCTTATAAAGTCGAAGAACTTTGTAAAGAAAAGAAGAAAGCTGATTCTGAAGCTAGAGAAGTTTGAAAGAGACCTTCGTGTAGATCATTTCAGTCTGTGTCAAAGAAGTTCCGAGATGGCCCTAACCGTTTGAAGATTAGTCTGGGACATTCTGGCAGAGATCGTTATAAATCGCATTCAAGTTTTAGAACTCCTGCTACTTTTGTTGTTAGTGTCATGAATTTTAGATCTAAGAAACCCGAGTGTGCACATTATGGAAAAAGACATCCAGGAAGTTGTAGATTGAAAGACCGAGCCTGTTTTCGATATGGGTCCCTGGATCACTTTGTTCGAGATTATCTTGAATCTGTTGATCAAGAGATAGTGAGAAATCTGAGATTAAGCAATATCTCTACTAGGAGTAGAACTTCTAGAAATGCGGGAGATACTAGTGTGGGACAAAGAACTACTAAAGATACAGTTGCACGATCTAAGGCTCAAGCGCCTGCTAGAGCTTATGCTATCCGAGCGAGTGAAGACGCTTCGTCTCCTAATGTGATTACTGGTACTTTTACTCTTTATGATACCTCTGTGATTGCTTTGATAGATCCAGGATCAACGCATTCTTATATATGTGTGAATTTAGTATATAGTATGACTTTGCTTGTAGAGTCTACTGAATTTGTTATTAGAGTATCAAACCCCTTAGGCAAAAGTGTCCTGGTTGATAAAACTTGCAAGAATTGTCCGTTAATGATTCAAGACATCTGTTCCTTACTGATTTGACGCTATTGCCGTTTGATGAATTTGATATAATTCTGGGTATGGATTGGTTAACTCTATATGATGCTATTGTAAATTGCAGATGAAAAGTTATTGATTTGAGATGTAAGAATGGTGAAATCATTAGAATTGAGTCTAGTGAATTGAATGGTTTACTAACTGTGATATCTACATTAAAAGCTCAGAAGTATGTAAGAAAAGGTTGTGAAGCCTATCTTGTTTACATAATTGATTCTAAAGTATCTGATAAAAAGATTGAATCTATTCCTGTCGTCTGTGAATTTTTTAATGTATTTCCTGAAGAACATCCGGGTTTGCCTCCAATTCGAGAAGTTGAGTTTGGGATTGAATTGGTTCCGGGAACTGCTCCAATTTCAATAGCTCCGTATGGAATGACACCAACTGAATTGAAAGAATTAAAGACTCAGTTACAAGAATTGACTGATCGAGGCTTTGCTAGACCGAGTTTTTCATCGTGGGGTGCTCCTGTTTTGTTCGTGAAACAGAAAGATGGCACGATGAGAATGATCTTTGATTACCATCAACTTAATAAAGTGACTGTAAAGAATAAATACCCTATGCCTCAGATTGATGATTTGTTTGATCAGCTGAAAGGTGCTTCTGTATTTTTGAAAGTAGATCTGAGATCAGGTTATTATCAGTTGCGAGTGAAAGATTCTGATATCCTAAAGATAGCCTTCCGAACAAGGTACGGGCATTACAAATTTTTAGTTATACCTTTCGGATTAACGAATACTCCTGCTGTGTTTATGGATCTAATGAACATAATTTTTAAACCGTATTTAGATTAGTTTGTTGTTGTTTTCATTGATGATATATTGATCTACTCTCGAAATGAAAGTGAGCATGTTGAACATTTAAGAATTGTAATTCAGACACTGCGTGATAAACAACTTTATGCAAAATTCAGCAAATGTGAATTCTGGCTACGTGAAGTTAGTTTTCTAGGTCATATTGTATCAGGTTCTGGTATCCGTGTTGATCCGAATAAAATCTCAGCTCTTTTGGATTGGAAACCTCTAAGAAACATTTTTAAAGTCTGTAGTTTTCTGGGTCTTGCAGGGTATTACTGTCGTTTTGTAAAGGGTTTCTCGGTAATTGCAACTCCGATACAAGACTGCTACAAAAAGATGTAAAGTTTGAATGGTCTGATAAATGTCAGGATAGTTTTGAACAGTTGAAAGCTTTGTTAACCGAAGGTCCTGTACTTGTGCAACCTGAAATGGGTAAAGAATTTGTTATATACAGTAATGCTTCATTAAATGGATTGGGTTGTGTTTTAATGCAAGAAGGAAAGGTTATAGCGTATGCCTCTAGGTAGTTAAAGCCACACGAGAAGAACTATCTGACACATGAGCTTGAGTTACCTGCCATTGTTTTTGCACTAAAAATTTGGCGTCACTATCTGTTCAGTGAGAAATGTCACGTATTTTTAGATCACAAAAGTCTGAAATATCAGATGACTCACAAAGATTTGAAACTGTGACAGGGAAGATGGTTAGAACTGTTAAAAGATTATAAGCTTGTTATTAGTTATCATCTAGGTAAACAAATGTTGTAGCTGATGCTTTATGTTAGAAATCATTATATGCATTATGTGCCTTAAATGCTAGTGTTGATTTGTTCGTTGATGATTCAATGTTAGCTAAATTAAAAGCGAAACCTTTGTCTTTGAAACAAATCATTGATACATAGAAAGTAGATAATGAATTGCTAGTGAAACGAGCTTAATGTAATTCTGATTCTGATTTTTGGATTGATATTGATGATTGTTTGAAATTCAGGAATAGAATTTGTGTTTCGAGAAATTCTGAATTGATTCAGATGATTTTGAGTGAAGCTCATAATAGTAAATTTTCTATACATCCGGGAAGCACAAAGATGTATAATGATTTAAAACGGTTATACTGGTGGTCGGGAATGAAAAGAGATATTTTCGACTTTGTTTTGAAATGCTTAATATGCCAGCAAGTAAAAGCTAAACATTAGGTGCCTTTTGGTTTATTACAATCGATTGTGATACCTGACTGGAAGTAGGATCGAGTAACTATGGATTTTGTTGTTGGTTTACCTCTATCTCTGAAAAAGAAAGATCCAATCTAGGTTGTTATTGATCATTTGACAAAATCTGCTCATTTTATTCCGATAAGATCTGACTATTCACTTGATAAATTAGCTAAACTCTACATTTTTGATATTGTGAGATTGCACGGGGTGCCACTATCTATTGTATCTAATAGAGACCCAAGATTTACTTCATGATTCTAGAGGAAGTTGCAAGAAGCTTTATGTACGAAATTGCATTTCAGTACTACTTTTCACCTGCAGACAGATGGTCAATTTGAGCGGATCATTTAGATATTAGAGGACATGCTTAGATGTTGTATTCTGGAATTTAAAGGTATGTGGGAACAATATTTACCTCTGACTGAATTCGCGTATAATAATAGTTTTCAATCGAGCATTAAAATGGCTCCGTATGAAGCCTTATATGGTAGAAAATGTAGAACTCTGTTAAACTTGTCTGAACTTAGTGAAAATAAGATACACAGGATTGATCTGATAAAAGAAACAGAATAGAAAGTGAAAATGATTAGAGATAGTCTGAAAGCAGCTTCTGATAGTCAGAAATCATATGCGGATCTAAAACGAAAAGATATTAAATTTGAAATTGGTGACAAAGTATTTCTGAAAGTGTCTCCGTAGAAGAAACTATTTCGATTTGGCAAAAAGGGCAAACTAAGTCTGAGCTTCATAGGGCCGTAGGAAATCATTGAACGAATTGGGTCGGTTGCTTATAGACTGATGTTGCCACCTAAGTTAGAAAAGATACATAATGTATTTGACGTGCCGATGCTTTGTCATTATAAATTTGATCCGTCTCATGTGATATCTGTAACACCCCAAACCCGACCTAGACGTTATGGCCAAGACTGGTGTGCCACATTGAAGTGTTTTTTTTTTCGAAAACCATGTTTTCATTGAAAACCCTTCTTAATGTTTAGAAAACTTTTACCGTTAATCCTGTTTAAAACCTTAGCTTGTGTTTATTTGGCAAAAACGTAATCAAAACATTGTTTAACCACTTTGTAAAATTCTTTATGGAAAATTATGAAAACTTGTAAACCATTGTAGTTGCGGAAAACATGTTATTTTAAAAACAGTTTAAAGTGAATGAATACTGCGCACGAGGTAGGATTCAAGAGAAGAGGAGGTGAGTCAATTAGACTGCTTAAGTACCAAGCTCTTCCAGGATCCAATCCTAGACATGCATACATCCATTGCCACACTTTAAGTATTTTCTATATTTGTGAAAACATTTGCGGAAGCTTTGCTATGTTATCGTGATATTTTGAAAACAAGTAACCTTTATAAAAACACGCCTTAGAGGTAACTGAATTCAAAACGATTTACACGACATTATAATTTAGCTAAAAACAAGTTAATTAAGTAAAGAATTAATGTCCCGAAATAGAAATAATTAAAGAGGCCTTTTACAACCCAAAACCAAGAATAAATAATTAAGATTAAATTGAAATAAATAACTTAATTAAAAACCATCAGTCCAGTCCGTGTGGCCACTCTGAATCCCTCCTAGCTCCAAGTCCATCAACTAAGGCTCACCTGCAAGGTTAAAGAAAGGGGGTGAGTTTGGAAACTCAGTGTGCAACAAGTCCCCTTTCGGAGCCTAAACAAATATCAGCATACTGGGCCTAAGCCCTAATTTGGTCTCAACATATACGGGCCGAAGCCTTTTCATTTAACGGTTACTGGGCCGAAGCCTTTTTTAATAAAACATATACTGGGCCGAAGCCTTTCATAAGTCATGCCACTGGGCCGAAGCCCTTTTCTGTAAACGGTATGGCCCAAAGGCCCATTTTAACATCACATATAATATCAGTGTATGTGTGCAAAGCCCATTTCAATATCACATGCAATGTCAATGTATGTATGCAAAGCCCAGTTGGGGAGACTACTCAACCCACCATCCGCTACTCTCCACCCGTACCAACCAACACACCATGTGGGGATGCTACTCAACCCACCCCGCCGCTACTCTCCACTGGCAGCATAGCTGCTTTATCATATAACTGGAGGCCTAGCCTCTTTTAATAACTGGGGTAGAAGCCCTTTCGGTAAACTAGGGCAAAAGCCCTTTTCGGTATACTGGGGCAAAGCCCTTTAACACTTCCTCCAATCATATAAGCCCAACCCATGCATGTAATGATTATAACATGGCATATCGTATACATATCGTAGCATATCATGTGCATATCATGTGCATATCATATCATTTCATGAAAAATATCAACATCACAATCAACATAATCATTTTACAACCCTAGGGGTATAATGGTCATTTCTACCTAGGCGTAAAATAGTCATTTTTAAGCTATAAGGGTAATTACTTAATTTTATCCATTATTAGGGTTTTCCATGCTTATTCATCAATTCCAAATGTTTAAACAGCAATTTTAGCCTATTTTGGTAAAACCGAGTTATTGGCCAAAAACCCCTAATGGGCCCTATGTAGCTAGTTCAGTCGTCTAAGCCCACTTGGTCCAAATCCTACAATTAACTACTAATTTAACCAGTTTTAAGCCTATAGTCTATTAAGAAATGTCTATTGCCCATTTTTACCTATATGGGCCCGTAAGCCCATTGGGCCCAATTTCAGCCCATCGAGGCCCAACTTACCATCGTGCACAAAATCGTGCCCTTACCTGTTCTATCGATCCAATCACCTATCTTGTCGTATGTATCACGGCTCAAACCATTCACAAAACCACAAGTTCGAAATGCCGAAGTTTAGGCATTTTGGCTTTTCAGCAAATATTAATCTAAGCTACTATGAGGTTCATTACACACCTGCTTGCAACGAACGATGACTATATCCGATCCAAGTCAATCCTACATTAGATTACTAAAACATTAGACCACGAATCAATGATAACTAAATTTAATATACTCTTACCATATTCGGGCATCCATGAACAAGGCCCTAAATCCTTACCTCTACTGAAGTTGATATCCAAATCTGGATCCGAACGCTCCACTGATCCAAGCCCTTAGTCAGCAGCCTTTAACCCTTACAAGCACAGAGTAAAATAATTGCTAACTGCCCCTTAAAGCCTTAGGCGCTATTTCGACAGCCTCCCTAAACACATAGGGATTCCAACTTTTCCAAATCCCAAAAAATAAGAATAGATCACAGTCAAGTCATTCATATCACCAACTTATATCCACGGTCAAACTAGCCCAATCATCACACAAATCAGTCATTTACCCACGAGAGGCAAAACAGTCATTTAACACCCTAGGAGCAAAACGGTAATTTTACCCCATAGGGGTGTCTCGGTAATTCTACCCTACAGGGGTATTTCGGTAAATTTGCAAATCGAGGGTAAATAGTAATCTTTTACAAATCAGGGGTAAAATAGTAATTTTACAAATTAGGGGTAAAACGATAATTTTACAAATCATGGGTAAAATGGTAATTTTACAAATTAAGGGTAAAATGGTAATTTTACAAATTAGGGGTAAAATAGTAATTTTACAAATTAGGGGTAAAATAGTAATTTTACAAATTAAGGGTAAAACGGTAATTTTACAAATCATGGGTAAAATGGTAATTTTACAAATTAGGGGTAAAATAGTAATTTTACAAATCAGGGGTAAAATAGTAATTTTACAAATTAGGGGTAAAACGGTAATTTTAGAAATTGAGGGTAATTCGATAATTTTACAAATCGGGGGTATTTCTGTAATTTTGTAAACCAAGGGTATTTTAGTAATTTTGTAAACCAAGGGTATTTCAGTAATTTTGTAAACCAAGGGTGTTTCAGTAATTTGGTAAACTAAAGTATTCTAAACAGAGATAACAATGCGAATGGGCCCACACGCTCGTGTGGCCCTTTTAGCCCAAATCTAGCTACAAATATGAGATTCACCTAATCTAGCCCAATATTTACTATACAATCAAACAACTTATCCAATTGGGCCTACAGGCCCATTGGGCCCACATGGCCTATTCGGCCCATCGCAGCCCGAAGTAGTCGTCCTACCGCTAGAGCAGTGAGAAATACACACCTGATAGGAGACTGAAGTTAATCCGCGCTCTAAACACTCTTAGCCGATGCCCAACCCAAACGGGCACGCCATAAAGCGAAAGGGATCAGCCAAGAAGGCTGTGCCTACTCTCCTCCTGGTTTGCTCTATTTAAAGCTAGCTCCTCACCTGCTCTCATGTTAGCTTTCCGATGTGGGATTCTCCATCAATCCCCCCAAAATTAAAGCATTAGCAAAATAATCAACCTTTGCGTGCAACGGGATTCGAACCAAAGTCCTCTCAGTAACCCTGTCAAGCCATCACCACTCGGACACAAGCTCCTTTGTGTCATAAGTCCAACACATTTAACTTTAAAGCTGACCTACTTGCTTCCAGATTTATTTAAAAGAAAAACCAAAATAAATTGCAAGAGCCAAGACTTGAACCTTGGACCCTTTGCTTCCTTGTCCCCTAAGTGGCGCTACTTTGCCATTACACCACATTCCTTTTTTTGTGTCTTATTACACACATAATTCCTTACAACTCCTCTTTTCCAAGTCCTCTATTCCTTAAGTCCAAAAATCCAAGAATTCTCCGGGTTTTTATCCAACACTTGGGCCTTCCATAGGCCCAATAACACCCTCCAAACACGAATTACACATCTATATATCAAAAATTCAACGTTACACCAAATATCACAAAAATCCCGGAATCCCAAAAATTAGCCCAAGACTTTTCCCACACTATGAATCCTTCGCCGTTCACTAAAATACCACATTAACCCATTAATAATAACCTTCCATAATAGAATTCAGCACATCAATAATTTTATTTCGAACTATCTCACACCCGAACCCAGGCCCAAGGCCCAATACTTCTAGGCCCAAATTTAGAGTGTTACAATATCCCCTTCTAAGGTTGAATTAAAGTCTGATATGTCTTATGATGAAGAGCCGATCTGTATTTTGGCTCGAGAAATGAAAGAATTGAGAAACAAGAAAATTTCACTAGTAAAAGTACTATGGCATCATCACGGATTGAAAGAGGCTACCTGGGAGCCCGAAAGTGCAATGAGACAGCAATATCCAAATTTGTTTAACGGTAAGATTTTCGGGGATAAAAATCCCTAAGGGAGGAGAACTGTAACAGCCTGGATTGGACCCTAGTCGGAATAGTAGTTTTGGGACCACATATCCGAGTCTAAAAAATATTTTAATATTATTTTTTGTGTCTATGATATATGATTTAGCATCTGTGAAATTTCTGTGATTTAATTTGTCTGTCTCTGTGCTTAATTGTGAAAAAAGATTGAATTGTATATGTGGTAAAATTAGTATGCTATATGTTCAAGTGTTTAATTGAAATGGCTTTTAAATAATGATGGCCTTATGTAGCAATTAAACCATTGAAGGTTTGAGTGGTCATAAATGACTTTAAAACATATGCTTTTATATGGTTTAATTAAGAGATAAAATGGTAAATGTTTTATTATTATGTGTTAATAAACAAAACAAAAGAAACATGGCCATTTTCACTTGGTTTTGCCAAAAATCAAAGGAAAAAGAAGAAAATAAGCTTCCTAGGTTTCGGCTAGGTTAATCCTTGATTAAGGTATGCGATTTCATCCGTTTTTGATAATTTTTACGTTCCTGTGATCGTTGCTTCAAAATCTTCCATGCCCATGTCCCAATTTCTGTTTTTGATGAAGTTTATGAAAAATTCCATTGATGCTATTTGAAGCTTTGTCATGAAATTGAATGAATAATAATGGATAGGTGCTGAATAAACATGTTTTGCCATGAGTTTTTGTTGAAATTGAGGTATGTGGGATAATTTGTGAAAATGAGACTTTGGGAGGACTAATTTGTGAAATAAATGTGTTATATGGGCTTTTATGAAAGCCATAAATATTCAGCCAAGCTTGTATTTAGATGAATTTTGTAAATTTGATGTCTTTGTTATTAGGGACTCATTTGTTAAAGTATGAAACTGTGAGGGCTAAAATGCAAAATGCCCTAAATGAGTGTTTATGGATTGGATTGAATGAAATGGAATATTGAATGGCTGCAATTGGATTTATTTAGATCCAAAACTAAGGAAATCGGACTTAGATTGAGGGAAGTCCAAAATTGTTGAATAGTCGGCTCAAATCCGTTAAATTCATACGAGGTAAGTCCATATATGAGTATGCGTTATATTGATGTATGTATAGATGCTTGAATTATAAACTGTATTAGACGGCCATAAGTGCCTGATCTACAATTCTGATTATTGAATGATGAAACGATATGATGTAAGACCTCGTCCGGGATGTAGGCATTGATTTGAGAGTTTTCGTGTAAGACCACATCTGGGAAGTCGACATCGATATCTATTTTCGTGTAAGACCGTGTCTGAGACACTTGCATCGCATGAGTTTTGTGTAAGACCCTATCTGGGACAGAGGCGTCGATATTGAACGACATGTAAGACCACGTCAGGGACGTCAGAATTGTTCGAGACTTCCATGTTCTATATTATCCCCGAATGAATTGAAGTGAAATTCTGAAATATGAATGAATACATATTATTGATGTCTGATACAAGTATGTCTGTTCTGTACTGAATTTCTGAGAATGGAAAATATGATGTTGTGAACTATGGGTATGAATGAGAAATGAGTATGTTTAACACATAACTGTGTATATATATATGTATAAAATGGTTATTAATTGGTACTTATGAATTGCATATTATTATATTTGGCTTACTAAGCTCATTATAGCTTACTCTGTTTATTCTTTTAACTGTTTTACAGATATCGTAGCTACTGAGGGCTCAGGGATAGCCAAGGATCATCACCACACTATCGAGCTTGATTTTGGTACCTTTTGAATGTACAAAGTTTTTGTATGACATGTATAGGCTAGAAGGTCTACGTGCTAAGTTTAGATTTGTTTATATGTAATGCCATGAGAGTTGGCTAATAAATGGTATGTTTGTGCTTGGTTTTGGTATATGGTTTGTGGTGCCAAATTGTATAAGTTTATAATGGTTATTTTAGCCTTGTATAATTTGGTTATCTTGAAACACCTCAATGTGATGAATGGTAAGAATTGGATATGTATGAATGAGTTAGGTGCAATGTGTTTAGTCA
The DNA here is from genome assembly GCA_020496765.1 of Gossypium stocksii. Classification (NCBI taxonomy): domain Eukaryota; kingdom Viridiplantae; phylum Streptophyta; class Magnoliopsida; order Malvales; family Malvaceae; genus Gossypium; species Gossypium stocksii. The sequence continues at coordinate 44,371,280 of CM035623.1, forward strand.
TGAACCTTGTTTGTTATATAGATATGTTTGGTGTGAGAATTGAATATGATTGTATGTGAATGGTTTGATCATATTGAGGTATGGTTTTAGGCTTTGAATGTAGTTGGAATTGTGGTATCTCTGTGGCATGAATTTATCTTGTAGGCTTGACCCTTGGTGGGTGGAAAGTAAGACTTATACCAAGCCTGCTTAGTGCCACACGGCTATGGCACACGGGCGTGCCTTATGACCGTGTTTATTTTCCAGTATTGACACAAAGATTCACACGGCCAAGACCCATGGGCGTGTCTTATGGCCGTGGCAAAAAGTCAGTATGCCTACTTTATTTTGGCACGGCTTGAGCGCATGGGCGTGCTTGAGTCTCGTATGGGGCACACGGCCTGGTCACACGGGCATGTGACCTTTAAAATTTGGAAAATTTTACATGTATTATGAATTTTGTGAATGTGTTCGATTTAGTCCCGACCCTATCTAAATGCATGTTTGAGGTCTTATAGATCTCCAATAGAGACTTATTGTCTGAATCTTGTAAATTGTGAATATTCTATTCTAATCTGTTTTGAAACTCTAGTAACGCCCCTAACCTGTTCTGGTGATGGTCACGGGATTCGGGTGTTACATTCTCGGTTCGATGGACATTCTTCAAACAAATGTCCTTCCCCATAATATACACGGGCTATATTCTTAAATTGATTAGGTGACTGTGCTGCAAAACTATTAGACCCATTAGTACTGATATTTTTAATCATTGAGGATATTGATGATACCTAAGATGTGAGTGAAGTAAGAGCGTCTACTTCATGTATTCCAGCGAATCGTCTTCCTGACATTGCTCGATTAGTTGGCCATTGATAATTGTTGTTGGCGATCCTCTCGATAATTTCATAAGGCTTATTATAAGACTTAGAAAGGAGAGCACCATTAGCAGAAGCGTCTACTACCATCCTTGTGTGAGTGTTGAGACCATTGTAAAACGTCTCAAGCTGGATGCAATGCAGAATTCCATGATGAGGGCACTTTCATAATAACTCTTTAAATCTTTCCCATGCCTTATACAAGGATTCGCCATCCATTTGTTGGAAGGCAGTGATCTTGTTCGTCAACTTGGCATTCTTGCTAGGCGGGAAATATTTCATAAGAAATCTTTTTGCTAACTCTTGCCATGTGGAAATTGAGTTAGGTGGCAATAAGTTCCACTAGGCTTGAGCTCTGTCCCTTAGCGAATATGGGAACAGCTTCAATCATAATGCATCTTCGAGTACTCTGGCTAACTTGAAAGAGTCACTCACCTCTATGAATAGTCTCAAATGAAGATGAGGATCTTTGCACTGCATTGGCCCACTGTCTGAAGCATGTGAAACATAACTGGCTTCAGCTGAAATTGTTGTGCCTTGATTTCAGGTCCCCTAATTCCCGGATTAAGATCATTAAATACTGGCACGACATATTGTCTTAAGGCTCTATCCCTATCATCAGCAATAAGGATAGGATTTTGAGCAAGGTTTGCTCCCTTTCCTTGATTCATTTTCTCAAAATTCATCTCTTCAGCGCTTCTCTGATTCGCTTGTCTGCAACATTGTCGAAAGGTACGTTCTATCTCAGGGTCTACAAGGAGTAAGTCAAGAATCTCGTCAATACTCTTAAACACCTAAAATAATCACAAAAAAAAATAATTAAGTTAAAAATTAAACAGAAAATTAAACCAAAATGTAAAACTTACAAATTCACAAACAATGACTTTTTAAAAACAGTCCCCAACAACGGCGCCAAAAACTTGGAACGATGGAAATGTGCAACTGTACACAATCGCAACAAGTAATAAAGTGACAAGTAAATGTTGAGTTATCGTACCCATAGGGACTATAAAAAGGATTATTTATGAAATTAATTGTAAAACACTTTGGTGACGAAAAAAATTTTGGTTTTAAAAAGATGATTAAAAATTAAGGGTTAAAAAATAAGTAAAATATTTAAAATAAAAGAAAGAAATTCTAATGCATGATTTCAATAAGATTTAATCAAGATGACATAATTGTGTTGGATTAATTACACTTATTAACATAGAATTATTAAACTCATGTTTACACTGTTACGAATAATTTCACGGCAACTAGGTAATTTGCTAACTTATGAACATATTTGCTTACCGAAACCAGTTCATCTCCTTAACATATCCCTATGTCAAGATGATTAAACAAATCTTAATAAACAAATAAATACTATGTGAGGTAACAAAGTATCCCTACCTTGAAACAATTTAATCATAGTAATCTAAGTTATGCAAGGCATATGTATCGCTAAATACAATGCTAATTTAATCCTCAGCTATCTTAGAAGAATAAACCCGAACTGATTAAGTACTGTGTCCATTAATTACAATTTCAATGCATTTAATAATTAATTCATTAGTTATCTAACAATTGTAATGCAAGAATAACTTAGGCATGATTTTACTTAATCAAGCAATTTACCGAGACCTATAACAACAAAAACACAATTTTAATAATTTAAGAGTACGAAATGCAATCAACCCAACATGAATTAAATTTAAGCTAAGCCGATTAAATTAACCATTCGAACAATATGAATATTCATAGACATGTTCGTCATAAAAATAACAAAATTTAAATAGATAGGGAACAAGAAGCAAATTCAGTGTTTTTCTATGGCTTGACTAGGTTGCTCTATTCTTCTTCCTTTGTTGTCTCTGCCGATCAAGGCCTCTACGAACACTCAATTTCTGCTCAAAATGGCTGAAGAAACACCTCTTTTCCAGGAGAAGAAATCGGCACAAGAACAAGGGGGAAATAAGTGGGAGAATGGAGAGAAAAAGTGAGAGAGGAGAAGAGATTTGTGAAAGAATGAGAGAGTGTTGAGGGATAATTTGAATGGGAAGCAAAGGTGGGTTTATATAGCTGATGATGGCTGATAAAAATCGAAAATTTCAGCATCCAAAGAGCCCCCTCTTTGCCAGCCACACACATGGCAAAGTTGGTGGCTTTCAACTTTGCTAAAAATAACTTAGGGCAAATCCGAAAAGCCATAATTAAAGGAGGGTTTTGAATGCAATTTGGAAGTCTTTCAAGGGCCTTTCTGCAAGCTCATTTAATCAAATAAAATGCTGATTTGGGTTAGCATTTGGACGGTTCTGGGCTACCCAATTGGTGGCTGGTTCGGTTCACTCAATTTGGTTCAACCAGTGCAGTTCAACTGGGCCCTTTTTTCCATAATTAATTAAAATTAATTAATTTAGCCCAAATTAAATTCGGAAAAAATTAAAATTAATTATATTATGAATTAATACACATGTTTGGATTGTCTTAGGCTAGAAATTATTTTGCCTTGATTGCTTTTCAGTTTTTTTCTTCTAATAGTGTTTGCTGCGTCAATTTTTGCCCTTTGTGCGAATATATCAAAAATAACCAAAATTCACTAAAAATAATTATAAAATTGACTAAAAATTAACATGTTCAAATTTTTAATATAATTTAATTATTTTTATGATAAAAATTCAATCGAAAATGCATGATTTTAAGTAAAAATAGGTATGAAAAAGTATATAAATTTTGTGTTCCCACTAATTACTAAGAATTTTCCCTTACTTTCAATAATGCCTCAGCGAAATCATACTCAATCTACTGCTTAGAAGAGACCTAAAGTGGCCTGTTTCTTTTGAGAGCTAGATGTCAAGTTAGCTAGCCTATGTATATAGGCCTTAGCATGGAACCCTCCACTGTTTTGTCTCCATTCTATACAAACACTGCTCTATGTCTAGAGTCTACTACAAGTATTTGGTCAAATACCCGCTTGTGTAATTCAACTCTAGTCCAACTAATCTAACCTTTTCAGAATTAGATTCAGTTTATGGGCATGCTGCACACTCATCTATGTCTAGAGAATGTAGCATACAATTGGTAAATAAAAAAATTTGAATGAAATAGTAGATTACATCAAATACATGCTTCAATCATTAACAATAATAAAAGTTTCATCATGTAATCCCAACCCTATGAGATTTAGCTCATGGGTTGGCAATTAAAATTCAAGTTGAAAATAACACCCAACATCATTTTGATCAAATCAATTCACGGGAGAACAGATTAAGAAATAATGGAATAACTTAGAAAGATGGCTGTCGCCAAGTCAATCCACAATCTAGCAGCACAGTGTCCTATGGTGGCTGAGAGGGACTACCTTCAGTTTCCTCCTTTCGTCTCTATGCAACCGCTACCCTCTATTGTTTCCTCCAGATCTCCACAACCTTTAATGTTTCCTCCTTTAGCTTTTTATAAGCTTTTCTTCCTAGGGTAACTCTAAATTCCCATGATATCTTCTCCTCTTTTTTAGGTACATTTTTCTAGTACAAGTAGAGCTCGGCTGAATTTGGTATGTGCTGAATGTTGACTCGGTCATCTTTCTAAAATTTCCACGGCATTCATGTTGGCAAACTATCTGACCTTTTTCCCCGGTAAACCTTCACTCCTTTATTTCTTTCTCCACATGCTACACTTGCCGAGCCACCAAACATAGTTCTTCCACATGCAATTAAAAGTGCCTAACATTTAAACACAATCCAATCTCCTAATGGAATGATAAAAATACCAATGAAATATCCTAAAATGCAACTAAATGTACCAAGTACAAACAACTAGGTAGGTCTAAAGGCATGAAATATAACTATTTTCAAGACTTATCACACCCCTAAACCTAAGTTATTGCTTGTCATCAAGCAAAATATGCATGAGTGCATGAATGCAAAAATATTGCCAGTGCATATACCCATCTTGTACTATCAATCTATTCGAAGATCAATATATACATCAGTTCTCAACAATCTTCTTAAAAACTTGTTCGAGTTTCAAAGGTTTAGTTTAGCAAAGGTAGTGGATAAAATTGCTCCTTAAAAACAAAATTTCCTAAGTACCATGTGTTTACTGGCCATAGCAAATATCTCCTAATTTACTCAATTCATTTGTTCCCTAAACTCAAGTTACTCTTCCTCTAAGCATGCTTGAAATGTATAAACCATTTATATTTGTGTATTTTTTTCATTAGAATATTAGTTTATTAGGGGATTTAGCATGTCACAAAATTCTTTGAGTTGATAATCACAATGGGGCATACATCGAATTACCTAGTACTCAATCATGTCACAATTTAAATAGAAATCACTATTGAAGCTATGGCTTTTGACTTAGAAAATGGATGGAGAAAACAACCTCATTGGCTACTCAACTCGTTAATACAGAGAAGTGCCTATAATTTATTTACTTTTTATTACACAATCACTTAAACTCACCTTTCTAGTCAATAACAGATGGAACAAACAATATGGTGCTAACTTACTCGATAATTCTAAGAATTGGAGTTCCTATTATTCTTTATTTAATAATGCCAAGGCAATATAACTAAATTTGGCTTCAAAAGTCCCTAAGTTCATTAGAAGATACTCACTATAATAAAAAAAAAAAAACTGAGTATAGGACATCTCATTTTTAGAAATTAATTTTCAAGCAACCAATCCTAAGCTAAATTCGCCAAATCCATTTTCACATATTCTAGGTGTATTGAAGAATCTAAGCTCATCATCGAACATTATAAGTATAGATTGTACTCCTTATAGGCAGACAATACTTAATAGTTACATTGCAGTGGCAAAACAGATTTAACTATACTAAAATGAGTATACTAAAATGATCATACATACTGAATATAAAATGCAGCCTAAATGCTCAACACAGCCCCAAAACTAAGATATGCATTGTGCTCAATGCTTGACCAGATATATAAAAGAACAATCAAAAGGGAAATTTGTACAACAAATGCCACAGCAAAAGAAATGAAATGCAAGATGCATGAAAGAAATAGAAAACTAGCTGGCTTGGACTAGCATATCGATACTTTAGTCTGCCCAACAAGTGGATTTTTGGGCACTAACTTTATACTGTCATTTCCTCTTTTTGGGATTCATTTCTCCCCCCTCCTTACCAGTTTCTATGAGCTCATCGATCAGGCGATCAATGTTACGATCCTGTACAATTACAGAAGCTAGTGGTGAAGGTGGAATAGGGTCCTTACCTTTTATGGTGGCAGTAATGGCAATGTCATCTTTTTCTTCTTCGTTATCCTTTCAATATTAAGGGGTATTGTCTTTTTGGGCTCTTCAACAGTAGGTTGAATAGGCTCCTCAACAACAGTTTGAATGGGCTCTTGGCAACATCAAAAGATGGGAGCAAAGTGGTGAGGAAGATAAGAAAGCCTGGCATTGGCTTTGTAAAATTCTTTTGTAGGGATCTCTTGAGAGCCAAATCTCTACTCCTTACATAGGCCCAATATTGAGCTTGCTACTGCTAGGCCTAGACCATCTCTTTAGCCAGGTGAAACTACTAAATTTAAAAAAAGAACATCCTCTGCTACAACTTCTTTAAGGAAAGCAATATTTATTGGTCTAGGGAGCTATAAGAAATTGAAGGTGCTGCCATGGGAGAATGCGCAACAATAGAAGTGGTGGTCTGAGTATGCTGAGTTGCACTGGAAGCACCAATGCCTTGAATCTTGGCAAAGATGGTCCTGGATAGTCCACCCTTGTTAGGGATGATATCCTCATCCTCATTAATTGAGACTCGAGTGGTTTGACATTGAGCAGTAATAAGTGAGGGAATGTTTAAGCTACCAACATTTTACTCAGCACAATGGCATACTTCTTGAAAATGATCCTACTGACATTAATTCTTCTCCCTTTTCTGATGGAGTGCAGTAAAAGTGCTCTCTCTTTTGAAACAATTGCATTTTGCAGAGACGAAATAAGTTGGGTCCTCAGAAAATGATACCATATTTTCCCTGTAACACCCCTAACCCGTTCCGTCGCCTGAATAGGGTTACGGAGCATTACCGGACCTTTAAATCAAACAATTATGTATTTTGTTACATAACACATCATTCAATTCATAAGTCATTAAAGTTCAATCACGTAGTCCCTAGTACGAGCCCTCGAGGCCCAAAATAAGTATTCAAAACATTTTAAGACTAAAGTAAGAACTTAAGGAAAATTTGAGAAATCATAGAAAATTTTCAAAGTATAGGGGACACACGCCTATGTGGCCAAGTTGTGTGTCTCACACGGCCAAGAGACACACCCATGTTTCAGGTCGTGTGGACATTCGAAATGGGATCACATAGCCGTGTCCTAGCCCGTGTCTGACCCCGTGTAGCTCACTGACTTGGGTCACACGACCAACTACACGTCCGTATGACTAGCCTATGTAACTCACTGACTTGTTTTCTAAAGAGGTATCAGGGGATACATGGCCGTGCCACCTGGTCATGTGTCACACACAGCTGAGACATATGCTCGTGTCTCTACCCGTGTGGACAAAAATAGGCTATGTTCCAAGCCATATTTCTCACCCAAATTTTTGCATTAACCTAAACACTTCAAATAGCATGTGAATATATCATCCATAGGTATTCAAACCAACCACAATCAAACCTAAATCATTTAATAACATTACCAACAACTATAATACTTCTAGGCATCTCAATTGACCAATTAATAACATACTAAGCATACTTCCAAATTCTACCTATATCGTCAAACACATAATTAAAACCTTGTGCCCAAATCTTAGCATGAATACTCATCTCAATTCCAACCATTAAGTACCAAAATATACTTCCACAAGTAAGGCATTCCCATGGCAATTGTAAATCATACAAAATGAGGCTAACTACCCCTATATATACAAGCCAACATATACCAAAACAAGCCAAATCAAATGGCTATTTACATAACCAAAACACATTGGCTTTCATTAGCCAAAAGACCTATACATGCCATATAACCAAAATACATTAATCAAAAGTACCAAAATAGCCGATAAATAGTGTGATGAGATCTTCGACAACTTTCAATCTGAGCAAGCTTCTAAATCACTATAAAACACAGAAAAGGAAATGGAGTAAGCAATTAAGCTTAGTAAGTTCATATAATTTAGAATTTAACTTACTGCTTAATCACAAATTAGATAAGTAAACATATTATTTCTCACTCAATTTGATCAAATGCCTATGCACATATATTCACCAAGATGTTAATCATGTAAAGCACATAACAATCAAATAACATGGATGAATACCACAATTAAGCTAACTTCATGTACATATATCTTCTATTTCATACATCAATATACCATATAACGTCATTTTCATATAACTCATGTATCATTTGTGCTAGTTTATAATGATCTCATATAATCTATAACAAAACTATGCCCGTTGAACCACTTAGAATGTCGCTAGATAAATGGGTAGTACACACGAAGTGTACTGAACAGTAATCCATCAATTCCTATACATGTATGCCTTTTCGAGCTATAAGCGGTAAGCTCCTCTAAGATGAAATAATTGTAAGCTCATACGAGCTGAGAATTGGTAAGCTCTTACGAGCTGCAAATCGGTAAGCTCATACGAGCTATGGTTAGTCTAAAACACATGCAGTATCTCAACCAAATCGGTAACCCCAATAACATGTCATTTGTATCCTACGCATTCCTAAGGTTTAAACAGGACTCGATTCTTCCAACTTCAATTATTAGGCATTCAATTGACATATGTTTTAATTTCTTAACTCACATATGTACACTTCAAATAAAATATATATATCTAAATGCTCAATTTTAATTACACGAACTTACCTCAAATTCGTACAATAGAAATTTATCGTTTAATCGGTAACTTTGTCCATCCCTCAATCTAGTTTCGTACTTTGTTTTTCTTGATCTATATAAACAAATTTAACTCATTTAATTTACATTATACTCAATTCAATCCAAAATTCATATTATGACAAAATTACTGTTGTGCCCCTAAACTTTTGACTTCTTTACAATTTAGTCCTTAGCTCATAAAAATACACATTCATGAAATTCAACTTCAATCCATGCTAGCCGAATTCTATATGGATCCCTAATAGCCTATATATTTTATTAATTCACACATTTACTGCATAAGTTTCACCTTTCTCAATTTAACCCCTAATTTGCAATTTCATTCAAAATCACTTAATAAATGTTGTTTATCTAACAACAAGGATTCATTTTCTTCCATCTAACATCAAAGCACTTATACATTCATCAATGGTAAAACCCTAACTCTTTGACAATTTTGCAAATTAGGCCCTGGACTGGCTAGATTAAGCTACAATGACCTAAAAAACATAAAAATCATTAAAAACGGGATGAAATTCACTTACGCGCAGCCTTAGGACATAGCAGAACCTTCAAGCTCTCTTTAATGGTGTTTTCCTAGTTTATTTTTAGTGGAGATGATGAACTAAAAGATGATACTTTAGTTTTCTTTATTTTAATTTTAAATTATTTGGTTATTTGCTAATTTAACCTTAACATATAACCTTTAAATTTTCATAACCAATGTCCATATTTGTCCACTCAACAAGTTAATGGTTTAATTACAACATAAACCCTCCAACCATTTAATTTCATAGCAAATTGAAACCTTTATCTTATGGAACTCAAGTTTTACACTTTAAGTGATTTAGTCCTTTTATCAAATTAAGCATGCAAACATTCAATTTCTTAACGAAATTTTCATATGACTCTACTAACATGCTGTAGACATTTAAATAATAAGAAAATAAATATATTGACCTCAGATTTGTGATCCCAACACCAATATTTTGATTTCACAAAAAATGGGGCGTTACAACTCTACCCTCTTAGGAATTTTTGTCCCCGAAAATCTTACTAGAAAATTGGTTAGGGTACTATTTTCTCATAGTTTCCTTGGGTTCCCATGTAGCCTCCTCAATCCTATGATGATGCCAAGAAACCTTTACTATTGCTATTCTTTTATTTCTAAACTCTTTGATCTCTTGGGCTAAGATTCTGATCGGTTCTTCACTATATGACATGTCAGACTGAATATCAACCTCTGTCAGAGAAATTATACGCAAAGGGTATAACCTATACCATCGTAACATAGATACATGGAACACACTGTGAATCTTCTCAAGTTTTGATGGTAAATTAAGTCAATAAGCCACAGGTCCTATTCTCTCAATAATCTCATATGACCCGATAAATCACAGACTCAATTTGCCTTTGTGACTGAATCGAAGAATCTTATTCCACGATGATACTTTTAGAAACAATCTGCCACCAATCTGAAATTCAATGTCTTTAATTTTCAAATTTGCATACAATTTTTGTCGATTTGAAGTTGCTTTCAAACTGTCACGAATTACTTTCACCTTTTCTTAAGTCTCTCTAATCAAATCAACCTCATCAATCTTTTTCTCACTATGCTCGTTCTAGTATAATGGAGTTCAGCATTTACGACCATATAGAGCTCCATATGGTGCCATCTTTATGCTCGATGAGAAACTATTATTATATACGAATTCAATCAACGGTAAATATTTTTGCTTATTGCCTTTAAATTCTAAAAGACAGCAACGAAACATATCTTTAAGAATCTAAATCATTCTCTTAGACTGACCGTCAGTTTGAGGATGAAATGTAGTGCTAAAATGCAACCGCGTACCAAAGGCTTCTTGCAATTTCTTCCCAAATCATGATGTAAATCACGGATCTCTATTCGAAATAATGGAGACTAGTACTTCGTGCAATTTGACAATCTCTGATATGTACAGCTCAGTTAATCTGTCAAGTGAAAAGTCTATATGTACCGAAATAAAATGTGCAGGCTTCATTAAACGATCAACAATAACCCAGATAACATCTTTCTTTTTCGAAGATAGAGGTAATCCCGATACAAAATCCATCGTAACTCTATCCCACTTCCACTCAAGTATCATCACTGGCTATAACAGTTCCGAAGGCACTTGATGTTCAGCTTTAGCTTGCTGACAAATCAAACATCTAGACACAAAGTCAGAAATGTCACATTTTATACCCGACCACCAGTATACATCTTGTTACTTTCTAGATGATTAGGCAAGGTACTACTGCATGCTTCTCACAAAATTTTCTGTATAAGTTCTAGATTTCTCGGCATGCAAACTCTATCTTGGAACAACAAACAATCATCGGTTTTAATCTGAAACTCTAAATTAGGAGTCGACTCATACTATACTCATTTACCTTGTAATTCACTATCACATTTCTAATCTTCACAAATTTGTTGGAGAAACACCGGTTTAGCTTTTAACTCAGCTAAAATTGAGCCATCATTAGATAAAGTCAATCGAGTATTCATTTCCCTCAAAGCGAACAAAGATTTTCCACTCGAAGCATCTGTGACTACATTTGCTTTCCCCAAGTGATAATTAATAACTAGTTCATAATCTTTCAACAGTTCAAGCCATCTTCGTTGTCTTAAATGTAGATCTTTCTGTTACATCAAATACTTCAAACTCGTATGGTCAGTAAATATGTGGCATCCAAACAAATAGTGTCCCCAAAATTTTTAATGCAAACACAATAACAACCAACTCTAAATCGTGTGTTGGATAATTCTTTTCATGCGGCTTCACCTGTCTAGAAGTATAAGCTATCACTTTGCCTTCTTCCATTAAAACACATCCCAAACCATTTAATGACGAATCACTAAAAATCACAAACTCTTTACCCGACTCAGGCTGAACCAAAACTGGTGCTTCAGTTAACAGTGCTTTCAGCTGATCGAAACTCTTTTGACATTTCTCAGACCACTCAAACTACACATCTTTTTGCAATAACTGAGTCATCGGTGTAGTTATCATTGAAAATCCTTTTACAAACCTCCGGTAATAACCAGGTAATCCCAGAAAACTTCTGACTTCAAATATGTTTCTTGGTGGTTTCCAGGCAATAATTGCTGAAATATTACTCGGATCAACTCTGATGCCTTTCCCTGAAACAATGTGCCCTAGAAATCCAACTTCTCTGAGCCAAAATTTGCATTTACTAAATTTAGCAAACAGTTGTTTATCTCTTAGGGTCTGTAACACAATTCTCAAATGCTCGGCATGCTCTAACTAATCTCGAGAATATATCAAGGTATCATCAATGAATACAATAACAAATCTGTCTAAATACGATATGAAAATTCTATTCATCAAATCCATAAAGACTGCAGGAGCGTTAGTTAACCCAAACAGCATAACAAGAAACTCATAGTGTCCATACCTGGTTCTGAATGTAGTTTTCGGCACATCGGCATCTTTAACCCACAAATGATAATAACCAAATCGTAAATCAATCTTTGAAAATACTGTTGCTCTTCTCAACTGATCAAACAAATCATCGATTTACGGTAATGGAAACTTGTTCTTGATTGTAACTTTGTTGAGTTATCGATAATCGATACACAATCTCATTGACTCATATTTCTTCTTTATGAATAGAACTGGTGCCCCCTGGGGTAAGAAAGTAGGTCGTGTAAAACCTATCTGTTGACTCTTGCAACTGAGCTTTCAACTATTTCAACTCTGTAGGAGCCATTTTGTACTGAGCTATTGATATCGATGATGTTCACGGTACTAATTCAATAGCAAACTCAACCTATCTAATCGGTGGTAACCCAGGTAACTCTTCTAGAAACACATTTGGATATTCACAAACTACTGGCACTAATTCAATCTTCGTTTCAGACACTTTTGTATCTAGTACATATGCAAGGTAAGCATTACAACCCTTTCTTACATATTTTTGAGCTTGCGTAGCCGATATCACAATAGGCAACCCATTCGAATCATTATATTCAATACGAAGGATCTCCCCATTCTGACATTTTAACAGAATAGTCTTTCGTCTACAGTTTACAATAGCATCATGCATGTAACAACCAAATTTGGACCCTAGTCAGAATAGTGGCTTTAGGACCACATATCCAAGTCAGAAAATATTTTTAATATTATTTTTTATGTCTGTGATATGAGAATTAATATCTATGAAATTTCTGTGAATTAATTTGTCCATTTGAGTGCTTAATTTACAAAAAGGATTAAATCGCATAAAGAGTAAAATTAGCATGTTACATGTTCATATGTTTGATTGGAACGGATTTTAGATATGATGGCCTTATGTTACAATTATGCTATTATATTTTATAATGGTCATAAATGACATTAAATTATGAAATTTTCATGTTTCTTAATAAAAGGCCTTTTTGGTAAAAGAGTAAATATTTGTTAATTAAATAAAACAAAGCATGAAATGTGTTTATTACATGTTCTTTTAGCCGAAAATAAAAGAAAAAGGATAGAACAAAGGCAAAATAGGGTTCAACCATTGTATCTTGTGATTAAGGTATGAGTTTTTTTTCTGTGTTTGATAATTTCTACATTTTTGTAATTGTTGCTTCGAATACGACAAATCCCATGTCTCAATTTCTATTTTTGTTGAAGATTATGAAATGTGCCATTGATGAAATTATAAGCTTTGTGATGTTATTTTGTGATATAAGAAAGGTATGTGTTTGATGAACTTGTTTTGTCTTTAAATTTTTGATGAAATTAAGCTATTTGGGCTAAATATTGAAAATGATATTTTGGAGGATTAAATTGTGAGATAAATGTGAGTTATGGGCTTATATAAACATTATAGAAATTCGGCTAGGCATATGTGTTAGGGAATTTTGTGAATTTGATGATTTTGTGAATTAGGGACTAAATTGTTCAAATGTAAAAATGTGGGGACTAATTTTTAAATTTCCCTAAATATGAGTATGTGGATTGATTTAGATCAGGGAAAGTCAAAAGTCATTGATTAGCTGATCGTTATCGTTCGAATCCATACAAGGTAAGTCAATATACAAATAAATGTGTTATATTAAACTATTAGTGTATATATATATATGAGTTTGGAATTGTATTGAATGGTTATGAAAGTTGTAATTACAAAACCAAGAAAGTTTTGAAATTTGATTTTGTGTAAGACCATGTCTGGGACGTTGGCATCAATTTGAGGTATCATGTAAGGCCGTGTCAGGAACATAGGCATCAATTAAAAATTAAGTGTAAGACCATGTCTGGGACATCGGCCTCGTGTTTGATTTAGTGTAAGACCCTATCCGGGATAGTGGCATCGATGTTGATTACATGTAAGACCATGATTGGGACATTGGCTTCGTATGAGCTTTCAGAGTTTCAGCATATGTAAAAGCTTCTAATTGTGTTATCGAGTAAATTTGAGAACTAAATGAATGAATGATTGTGCATCCGATTCAGGTACGTTAAATTGTACTAATGTTCTAATCATGAAAAGTTTATCTATGTAAAAGAATAAGTATGTGATATGTATGAGTTCATAGAAATAGAATATGGTATATGTGTATTGAATGGAAGAACTATAGAGATAAGTGAGCAAATGAGTATGCTTTGACTCATGAATTATCAATGTGAATTGGATATAAGTTTGTTAAACAATTGATTTATACATGATTCCTTAGTTTAAGTTATTTGTATATGGCTTACTAAGCTCTTTGTAGCTTACTCTGTGTGTTTTTCAACTGTTTTACAGATATCGTTATGACTGAAAGCTTGGCGATCATTGAGGATCATCAGCACAGTATTAAACCTTGTTTTGGTACATTTTCAAAGTGTAAATGTTAAGTTATGGCATGTATAGGCTAAAAGTCTATGAGATATGTTTTGATATGTACATATGTTATGCCGTGTGATATGGCTATTTAATGAATGTGTTCATGCTTGTTTTTGGTTTGTGACTTGTGAAACAAATATGGTACGTTTTCATGGCAAGTTTGGCCTAATAAGAAATAGTCATTTTAGTACAAAGATGATTGTGTTTTTGGTAAGTTTTGTTACGAGATTGAACATGGAATGAATATGTTTTGAAACATAAACTTTGATGTGATTTGGTTTAAGAAATTGGTATGATTAAGCACGAAAAATGAGCGTGATACTTGTTGTTGATAATATGAGCACATTGATGTATGTTTTTGGTATGATTTGGTTGAGAATTGTTGGTAGGAAATGTTTTAATTTTGGCTAGTAGGGATGACCTAAATAGGGTGGCAAAGTTGGCTTTTCAGATGGACTATTTTGTGCCACTCGATCTGAGCACAGGGGTGTGTGACTCGAACGTGCGTCCCTTGTTTTGTAGTTGAAGTGGTTAGTATTACACACGGGAAAAGCACACGGGCATGTTTGGTGATCGTGTGGCCAACCCAGGCTTATACATTGGCTGGACACACGGGCGTGTCTAGTGGCCATGTGACCCTAGTCAATGTTGCACACGGGCTAGGGTAAGTGTGAGGCACGGTCGTGTGGGATGCGAGACACGGTCGTGGGAGGTACACGGTCTAGCACACGGGCGTGTGCCCTGTTTTAAAAAGGAAAACTTCATAAGTATTCTAAAACTCTCTAGGTGCTCAGTTTAGTCCCGACCTTCTTCTAATACATGTTTAAGGTCTTGAAGACCTTCATAAGGGACTCAATGTGCAACACCCTAATTTTTGGGATTTTTTGGGTTTTCGTGATTTTTGGTGAAATTTTGAAATTTTGGTGTTTTGGATACTGAAATTGTGTTTAAATGTGTTAGTGGGCCTTTAGGAGGCCCAAGCCTAAGTTAAGACCCGGCAGAAATATCAATTTTGGTTTTTAAGTGAAAGGGGACTTGGTCAAGTGGGCCTTTGAGGAAAAGTTAGCAAATAAAGACACAAAGAGGGCCTTGGTAAGGTGGCAAGGTGGCGCCACTAAGTTCTTAAAAAAGTGTCGTGTGGACTGGGTTTAAGGGCCAGAGTTCAAGTCACAAGGTAAGCAGATGATACTTTTATTTTTGGGCATATGCCGGGCATGTGATGGGACTTAAGTAGAATTCAGCTAGGGCCTTGTGGAGGCTATGCCATTTGCTTAGGTTGTCATTAGGGTTAGTTTTTATTTCTTTTTCTATCTTGGTGAATTAGGGTTAGCCACCTAGAGTTTTCACCCTTGATTTATCATTTCCTTAGTGTACCAAAAAGCTGGAAAACGCAGGGAAGGTTGCCTCTTGTGCCGTTTGCTTATTCTCTTCCCTTCTTTTCCATTATTTTCTTCTTTAGCCAAAACCACCTTTCCTCCTCACTTATCCTCCATTTTCTTCTCTTCAAAAATCGAATCTGCCATTCTTTTCTTCTCAACCCATCAACTACTAAAAGCCGAAATCACAAAAGGCTGCTTCTTGTGCCGATTTCTTCTAGCCAAAATCCTTCTATCTTCTTCATCTCTTTTGGCCAATTTTCACATCCTCTAAACCCCAACCCCTGTCAGCAACACCACTTCAAAACCACCACACCAAATCATCTTCCTCTTCATAGTTCCAAAAGTCGAAAATACCATAGTTTTTAGGGACATATAACTGAATCTTTAGATCTCTAAGATTCAAAATCAGCTAGTGTTTAGGGGCTGGATCTGCATTAGATTTGAGTAGAAGAATCGTTTTGACTAAGGAAAACCTATGGTAAGTACTCGACATCTCAGATCTATTCATTATTTCGAGATTTAGAAAAGCCGAAATCCCTAGAGGCTTAGGGAGGTTGTCAATTGGGGCTTAAAGCTTTAAGGGGTTTAACACTTGATTTATTTTGGCGGTAGAGTAATCTAGAGGCTGCAGATCGAGGGTTTGGACAAGTGGAACGACTAGATCTAGATCTTGTCATTAATTTTGGCAAAGGCAAGATCTCAAGGGCCTTAGGTGATTATGGCTGAATATGGCAAGTGTTTATTAGGTTTGGTTATTATTGATTTGTAATATAAGAGTTGGAGTGATCGATTGTAGGATACCATGGGAGATTTCGTTAGCAGTTGTCGCAAATCAGGTGTGTATCGAACACCCTTCTGTAGTCTAAATCGAGAAAAGCCGAAAAGCTGAAATGTCAAAATTTCGGTATTTCGTGGGCTTGCGAGCGTGCGAACGCTCATGGGTTGGCGGTAGATCTGTAATCGAAATTGATAATGTTGGTAAGTGTGCAATTTCGTGCACTTCGGTAAGTTTGGGCCTCAATGGGCCGAATGTGGGCTTAATGGGCTTATGGGCCCATATGGGTAAAATAAGCAATAAACGTGTTTAGGTAGGTTGTAGGTCCAAACTGCTAAGATTGGTAAACCAATTATTAAACTTAGACTAAATGGGCTTAAGTAGCTAGTAGACACTGTAGGGCCCATTAGGGGGTTTTAGGTCCCAATAACCAAAATCTGCATAAATGGGTTAAATTAACTACTGAGATGTAAGTTGGACTATTAGGGACTAAAATATGCATAATTTAACACCTTAAACTCGGCCTAGACGTCATGGCCAAATCTGGTGTGCTACATCACCTAAACTAAGTTGCCCCGCCTAGTTACCAAGTCTGATGGTGAGTTTTGTAAAGCAGTGCTTTGGGTTAATAGAAATTCCCGGTTTATTTGATAACTAGCCTACTATCTATTCGTTTGATACACGTTTCATTTTAGAACCATTATCCAGTTAAACCGGTTGTATTGCAAGGTTGGTTTTGAAAACTTTAGTTTAATTTTGAAAACGTGTGTCGTTGTAGATGAAATACGTCATGCACAAATAAAGTAATAAATACCAAAAAAATAGTTAAAGCGGCCTTATTACAAAACCCATAAATAAAAGTAAAACGAGTAATTAAAGAAAAATGAGTTCAGTCCTCGTGGCCACTCTAAATCCCTCCCAGCTCCAAGTCCACGAACTAAGGCTCACCTGCAATGATGGAAAGGAAAATGGTGAGTTTGGAAAACTCAGTGTGTGTAGAAGCCCATCCCAAGCCCAAATTGGCTTGAGCCCACTGGCCCTAAGCCCTATCCAGTTCAGTTAGAAACTGGGCCGAAGCCTCATTCAGATAACAGTAAACTGGGCCGAAGCCCTATTCAGATAACAGCATGGCCCATAGGCCCAGAGTAGAATAGTACAGAATAGTATCATGAATGCAAGTCCATATCATGTGGGGAGACTACTTGACCCACCCAGCCGCTACACTCCACCCGTACCAGCCAACACACCATGTGGGGAATAACTCAACCCACCCAACCCAAACACTACAGTTACAGCATAGCTGCTCAGATAAACAGAATAATGAGGCAAAGCCCCTTTCAGAAAACAGTACGAGGCATAGCCCCTTTTCAGAAAATGTGGCGGAGCCACTCACACTTCCTCCAATATTAACCCAACCCATGCAACAGATATATAACATAGCATGCAGTAACAGTAACAGTCAAATTAAGCAGTACAGTCATTTCTAGCCCTAAGGGTTTAATGGTAATTTTACACCTAGGGGTAAAATAGTAATTTCTCACCCTAAGGGTATTTCAGTCATTTCCACTATTATTACTAGTTTTAAACGTATTACAGTCATTAACAGTCATTATTTCCATCTTAGCAGTCATCTTAACAGTCTTTAGCAGTTTCAGTTACTGGCCCTTAAAACCCCTAATGGGCCCTAAAGTGTCATCTAGCAGTTTAAGCCCATTTATGCTATGTTCCATAACCAATTACCCATTTTAGCAGTTTTAACTCATGGGCCATCCCGAAATACCTTTAAACCTATTTTTATCCCAAATGGGCCCAAAAACCCATTGGGCGCATATTCGACCCATCGAGGCCCAACATACCGAAGTACTCTAAACTTCGTACTCGTCCTACCTACCAGTAGCGATTTCAGATCTAACATGTTCCTATTGACTTGAGAGCGTTCGCACGCTCACATGCCCACAAAATGCCAGGACTTCAGCATTTCAGCTTTTTGGCTTTTGCCGATTGAACCATGGAGGGGGTGTTCGATACACACACCTGTTTGCGATTCCACTGACGAAAATCCTTAACGCGATAACTCCTACAATCCATCACTTAATCGATTAGACTACAAATCTATGAAAATCATAGTAAAAAGTCCCTTACCACAATCAGCCAGTACCCCTAATGGCCTTAAAATATCACCTTGACGACTTAGATCCCCTTAGATCTAGATCCCCTTGACTCGATGCCTTTAGTTCCTCGTTTGCTCTCCTCTTTTGCTAACTAACATGTAAAAGAACCAACATGTAACACCATGTTATCCATAGCCCATGTCGACAAAGCCCTTAATGACATAGGGGTTTCGGCTTCTTCCATAACTTTTAAGAATACCAAAGTACTCAGGGTTTGATCACTTACCGATGATTCTATTCGAAGAATATCGATTCCACGCTTCCACTAAACTAGATCTATACTAGATCTAGTCCCAACGATAGCAAAGGATGACCCTAGAGGAATTCAGCTTCTAGATCTACTCTAGATGTTCTTATCGAGATGATAGAGGATTAGGGGTTAAGAACTGATGGCAAAAGAGATGAATGATAAGGGGTTCGGCTTATTGAAGGGTTTGAGAGAAGAGTGGGTAATCGATTTTGGTAAAGGAGTAGTCAACCAAGGAGAGTTTCGGCTTTAGAGGTTGTCGATCGAGGCTTGAGAAGAGAAGGAGAAAATGGTGAATCTGATTCAGCTTGAAGGAGAAACAATGGTGTAGGTCCAGTTTAAGGTGCAAGAGAAAAGAAAAAAAGAATATGAGTGAAGAAGAAGAAGAAGAAAGGGAAGCGAATTTGGTCACAAGAGAAATTGGCAATAGGGGTCTTTTTGGGGTATAGAGTTCAGCTATAAGTCAGAAAAGAAGGAAAGAATGGCCAAAAAGATTGAGAACTAGAAAACCTAAAGTGCTATACCCCAAACGGCACAAGAATGATAAAAAAAACCTAGCAAAATCAGCACAACTATTAACTAAATTATAGAAATACTAACCTAAGTTGTTTGCCGAAATTGCACTAACCCAAAGTCCTATGGCCAGCCACTATTCTTCAAATTCAAATATCCTAAAAACTCTCCTCAAAACACTCTCCTGAGCAGTTTGAACTCTTCATGACGGAGTCCCACTTGAGTGCCAACACTTACCACACATGCACACAAAAATAAAAAGACTTTATGCTTACCTTGCAACTCGTACCTTGGACCTCATACACCTCTTAGGTGCCACTTTTATAGGAGCTTAGTGGCGCCATCTTGCCACTTTGCCAAGGCTCTTTTTGTGACACATTTTACCCAGTCTTTCTTAAGAGCCCTCCTGATCCAGTTCCCTCTTTCACTTAAAACATACTTTGACATATTTATCAAATTTTAACCGGAGTTTGGGCCTCCTAAAGGCCCACTAACATGCTCAAACACACATTCAACAATCAGAACACACAATTTCACAATTTCCCCAAAATCACACTAAACCCGAGAAATCTCAAAAATTAAGGCGTTACACATAAAACCCTAAAAATTGGAATATTTACTGAAATACACCTTAAGGGCGAAAAATTACTATTTTACCCCTAGGTGCAAAATGACTGTTATACCCCTAGGGCTAAATATGATGGAAATGCATGTTCTACTATTTTCTGTTTACTGTATGCCATATCATGATTATCTGTTGCATGGGATTTGGGATTGTTGATGGAGGAAGTGCAAGTGGCATTGCCACGATTTCTGTTTTTTGAGAGAGGCTTTGCCTCGTACTGATATCTAAAAAGGGCTTTGCCCATTTTGTTTTTTGAAAGAGGCCTTGCCTCGTATTTTAGTTAGTGCCTTGGCCACCTTATCTGAGCAGCGATACTACAATTGTAGAGTGTAGCGGTTGGGTGGGTCGAGTAGTTCCCCACATGGAGTGTTTGGTTGGTACGGGTGGAGTGTAGCGGTTGGGTGGGTTGAGTAGTCTCCCCACATGTGATGGGCTTTGCATTCATGCATGATATTTGATCTGTTACTGTAATGGGCTTATAGGCTGTACTATCATCTGAAAAGGGCTAAGGCCCAGTTTACTGTATTTGGATAGGGCTTCGGCCCAGTTATTTCTATAACTGGTTAGGGCTTAGGCCTAGTGGGCTTGAGCTGATTTGGGCTTTGGATGGGCTTCTTTGCACACTGAGTTTCCAAACTCACCCCTTTTTCTCCATCCATGCAGGTGAGCCCTAGATTGGTGGTCTTGGAGCTGTGAGGGATTCAGAGTGGCCACGAAGACTGCATTTTCTGGTTTAAATAAATTATTTATTTTATTACTAATTTCAATCGCTTTATTTTCAATTTGGGTTTGTAATAAGGCCGCTCTTATTATCTTTATTTTGGGTTTTATTTATTTACTTATTTTTATTATACCTTAAATTATTTTGAATATGGATGCGCAAGGTTTCTCAAAATTAATCACACATTTTCAAAATTCGTCACACGAGTTATTCGAGTAACCAAGTTGAATTTTACGATAAATATCTTAACGACTAGTAATAGATAGGACATTCGCCAATAAAATGGAATTACTCTTTAATCTTAAATATCAATTTTTACAGAGCTCAACCTAATCTTAGTAACTAGGTGACATGGGTAGTTGTAGGTGATGTGACACAGTAGACTTGGCCGTAACGTCTGGGCCAGGTTTGGGGTGTTACATTTAGTGGTATCAGAGCCTGGTTACAACAACTCAGCTATAGAATAGGGTCTAAAAATTTTTTGGAAATTTTAAAATTTAAGCCCAATAAGGGTATTTTTGGAAAATCAAATTTTTTAGAAAATTTAGAAAAACCTTTTCAACCTCGCTTTCTTCAAGATATACATATTTTAAAGATTGGATTTTAAAAGGTGTAAGTTTTTTTGGGTTTCTGAAATTTGATAACTGAAGAAGTGGCACACTGAATCCTCGGGACCAAGTCTGTAAGTATTTATGCTTCATATACTGTACTGTATTGAGACAATTCTGTAGATAGAACTAAGATCCTATTATGATACTGTAGATAGGGTAGTACTGAAACTGCAAGACTGAGACTGTAGGAAAACTAAACCCTAGAAGATTGAGACTATAGCTAGGATACGACTTCGCAAAAACAAACTCTGAAACTCTATCTGTACATAAGACATTTGCAATAAATAACTGAAATGTTAAACTAATGTCATAAAATTCATAATCAGATAAGACGTTATGAGTACGAGAGCTGCTCGTGGACGAGGCCATGGACGTGGCTGAAGCAGTGTTCAAGCTGGGTCTTCGTCTTCGGAACACATGCCAGCTGGTGAGGCACGATCGCCACCGGTAGCTAAAAATGGGCCGTATGATCAGGCCGCAGGGAATGATGCCTTATCCCAAGCAATGTTAAGGGTTCTGGAAAGGGTTGCTGGAGCTAATGTTGGGCCAGTAAATAGGGGATCTATTTCTAAGCGACTCCGGGCTAATGGAGCGGAGGTCTTTAGGGGTATATCTGGAGTAGCCCCAAATGTAGCTGAGTATTGGCTGGAAGCTACGAAATGGATTATGGATGACCTGGATTACTCAGAGGAGCAAAAGCTGAAGGGAGCAGTGTCTCTGCTGCGAGACGAGGCATACCAGTAGTGGATCACGGTAAAGGAGGGTACCCCAGTTAAGCGGGCAACCTGGGAACTATTTAAGATGGCTTTCAAGGGAAAGTACATCGGAGCAAGGTATGTGGATGCACGTAGAAAGGAATTTCTAAACTTGACCCAGGGCAATAAGACTATTGCTAAGTATGAGGCGAAGTTTTTAAGGTTGAGTCGGTATGCCAGCGGGATAGTTTCTACTGAGTACGAGCGTAGTGTTTACTTTGAAAATGGTCTCAAGGATGAGCTGAGGGTGTTGACAGCACCACAAAGGGAGCACGATTTTGCCGCATTGGTGGAGAAGGCCAAGATAGCTGAGGAAGTAAAGCGAACTGAAAGACAGAACCGTGATAAGAATCGAAACCGCTTTAGGAGGGATATTGGACCATCTGGTGCTACAAACTGAAATGCCAAGAGTGCTAGAGTGGAGTAACCAGTTCGAGTAGTTCGGTGAATACAGTTAGGCCACAAGCTTATGGGGTCTGTGGTAGAGTGCATCCTGGAGAATGCTGGAAGCATACTGGGGCAGGTCTCTATTGTGGGTCCAAGGAATATAAGATCAAGGATTGTCCTTGAAGGTCAGCTTAGACTCAAGTTGTTGATCAGAGGATTGCTCAACCAGTGCGAGGCGGACCACAACCACCGAGAGGTCGTGGGCAAGGTAGGGGTGGCAATGGAAATGGACGTAGACGTGGAGCACCTGGCAGTGGTACTGGTAATGCTGAGGCTTGTCAGCCAGCATTGTTTATGCTACTCGCCGCTGAGAGGAGAGTGATGCACCTGACATCATAACTGGTATGTTTTTTCTTTCTAGCATGCCTTATACTGCTCTGATAGATGTGGGTTCAACCCATTCATATGTCGCATGTGAGATTTCTGGGTCGTTGGTGTGCACTCTGAGGAAACTGTGAATGGGGTAACTGTGATTAGTCCACTGGGTCACTCGGTTAAGGTAGATAAACTCTTTCGGGAGGTGCCTTTAGAGACTCAAGGTAGGATTTTTACTGGAGACTTAATGGAATTACCATTCGGAGAGTTGGATCTTATTTTGGGGATGGACCGGTTAACCAAACATAAGGCGATGCTAGATTGTGCGGCTAAGAGGATGGTGTTAAGGAAAACCGAGGATGAGGAGGTGATGGTTATTAGAGAGCAAAGGGGCTACTTGTCCAATGTTGTTTCAGCCTTAAAGGCTGAGAAATTGATTCGCAAGGGATGCGAGGCGTACTTGGCTTTTGTAAGTCGAACTGAAACTGAGGATGTGACTGTGGAGACAGTTAAAACTATTAATGAGTTCTAAGATGTTTTTCCTAAGGAGCTTCCTAGATTACCTCTGAATTGAGAAGTCAAGTTTGGAATCGACTTGCTGCCTGGAACAGCTCTAGTGTCCATCACGCCCTATAGGATGGCACCGAAGGAGTTGGTGGAACTGAAGGCACAAATTTAGGAATTGTTGGATCGAGGCTTCATTAGACCGAGTGTGTCTCCATGGGGAGCACCAGTGCTGTTTGTGAAGAAGAAGGATGGGACGATGCGTATGTGCATCGATTGTTGCTAGTTGAACAAACTAACGATAAAGAACAAGTATCCTCTACCAAGAATCGACGATCTGTTTGACCAACTTAGAGGAACTTTGGTATTTTCCAAGATCAATCTTCAATTGGGATACCATTAGTTAAGGGTAAAGGAGGTGGATATTCACAAGACAACATTCAAAACTCGGTATGGTCATTACGAGTTTCTGGTTATGCCGTTTAGACTGACGAATGCACCTGCAACTTTCATGGATCTGATCAATTGAGTGTTCCAACCTTACTTGGACCGATTCGTAGTCGTCTTTATTGACGATAGTCTGACATATTCGGAAACTAAAGAGAAGCATGATGAGCATCTTCGTATTGTGCTGCAAGTGATGAGGGAAAATCAACTCTATGCAAAATTCAATAAGTGTGAATTTTGGCTTCGAGAGGTGACTTTTCTAGGTCATGTTGTTTCTGCTGAGGGGATTAGGGTAGATCCTCGAAAAATTGAGGCAGTTTTAGAGTGGAAGACACCGAGATCAGTATCAGAAATTTAGAGTTTTCTGGGTCATGCAGGTTACTACAGAAGATTTGTAGAGGGATTTTTTCTGATTGCTGCACCGCTAACGAAACTGTTAAGGAAAGGAGTAGTGTTTGTTTGGACTGAGAAACAACAAGAAGCTTTTGACAAGCTAAAAAAGGTATTGACTGAGGCGCCAGTGTTGATTCAGCCAGAGTCCAGAAAGGATTTCACTGTGTACAATGATGCATCGTATGTTGGCCTAGGCGGTGTACTAATGCAAGAAGGTAAGGTGGTCGCTTATGCTTCGTGATAGCTTAAGCCTCACGAAGCGAATTACCCTACGCATGATCTAGAGTTGGCCGCAGTGATCTTCGCATTGAAAATTTGGAGACACTATCTGTATGGAGAAAAGTGTATTATATACACAGACCATAAAAGTCTCAAGTTGAACCTTAGGCAACGAAGATGGATAGAGTTGCTTAAGGATTATGATTGTTCAATTGAGTACCACCCAGGTAAGGTGAATGTGGTGGCTAATGCGCTAAGCCGAAGGGCTGTAGCTGAGTTGAGAGCGATGCTTGCTCGTTTGAGTCTTTATGACGATGGAAGTCTGTTGGTGGAGTTGCAAGTTAAACCAACTTGGACTGAGTAGATTAAGGAGGAACAGTTAAAGGACGATTCGTTGGTTCCTCGGTTTAAGCAAGTTGGGAATGATGAAAATTCAGATTTTGGATTAAATACTGATGGAGTTCTCTGCTTCTGTGGAAGAGTTTGCATCCCGAAGGACTCTGATTTGAGGCAAATGATTCTAAAAGAGGCTCATGGTGGACCTTGGGCCATGCATCTTGGAGGGAATAAGTTGTATCAAGACTTGCGAGAGGTGTACTGGTGGCCTGGACTTAATCGAGAGGTGACTGAATTTGTGGGGAATTGTCTGATGTACCAGCAAGTTAAGGCTGAGCACCAACTACCTCCTGGACTGTTACAGCTAGTGAAAATTCCACTCTTGAAGTGGGAGAGAGTTACTACGGATTTCGTGAGTGGGCTACCTTTGACACCCTCCAAGATAGATTCTGTGTGGGTGATTGTGGATAGGTTAACGAAATCTGCCCATTTCATACCTGTCCGAACTGATTACTCACTGCAAAAGTTGACCAAGTTGTATGTAGAGGAGATAGTGCGACTGCATGGGGTGCCAATGTCAATTATTTCTGATCGAGACCCTAGGTTTGCATCTCGATTCTGGAAAAAGTTGCATGAGGCATTGGGTACGTGATTAGACTTCAACACTGCTTTTCACCCTCAAACGGATGGATAGTCGGAAAGGATAATTCAGGTTCTGGAGGATATGTTAAGACGTTGTGTTATCGACTTTCGTGGTAGTTGGTAGGACTATTTGCCGTTGGTAGAATTTGCATACAACAAAAGTTATCAAGCGAATATTCAGATGGCTCCATATGAAGCACTGTATGGGTGAAGGTGTCGTACAACTACGTGTTGGACAAAGTTGGGAGAGCGACAAGTTCTTGGACCGAAATTAGTAACAGACACTGAAAGTAAAGTTAACTTGATCAGAGATCGGTTAAAGGAGGCCTCTAATAGGCAGAAGTCGTATACGGATCTAAAACATAAGGAAATTGATTTCGCCGCTGGGGATATGGTATTCTTGAAGGTTTCGTGTTGGAAGAAGATCTTGAGGTTTGGCAGGAAAGGCAAGCTAAGTCCATGGTTTATAGGGCCTTATCGGGTTCTTAAACAGATAGGGCTAGTGGCGTAACAGTTGGAGTTGCCATCGGAGTTGGACTGTATTCACGACATCTTCCATGTGTTCATGCTATGACGGCATCGATCAGATCCTTC
Source organism: Gossypium stocksii (assembly GCA_020496765.1). NCBI lineage: Eukaryota > Viridiplantae > Streptophyta > Magnoliopsida > Malvales > Malvaceae > Gossypium > Gossypium stocksii. The sequence continues at coordinate 44,397,535 of CM035623.1, forward strand.
ACGTGTGGTATTAGTGGAGGAGATTGAAGTAAAGACCGATTTAACTTTTGAGAAGGAGCCTGTGCAAATTTTGGATCGAGAAGTTAAAGTATTGAGGAAGAAGTCAGTTCCATTGGTGAAAGTACTTTGGCGCAACCATGGCAGGGAAGAGGCTACTTGGGAGCCAGAAGAGATGATGCGTCAACAATATCCTCAACTATTTGGATCAGGTAAATTTCGAGGCCAAAATTTTTTTAAGGGGGTAGAGTTGTAACGCCCTAATTTTTGGGATTTTTTGGGTTTTTGTGATTTTTGGTGAAATTTTGAAATTTTGGTGTTTTAGATATTGAAATTGTGTTTAAATGTGTTAGTGGGCCTTTAGGAGGCCCAAGCCTAAGTTAAGACCCTGCAAAAATATCAATTTTGGTTTTTAAGTGAAAGGGGACTTGGTTAAGTGGGCCTTTAAGGAAAAGTTAGCAAATAAAGACACACAGAGGGCCTTGGTAATGTGGCAAGGTGGCGCCACTATATTCCTAAAAAAGTGGCATATGGACTGGGTTTAAGGGCCAGAGTTCAAGTCACAAGGTAAGCAGATGATACTTTAATTTTTGGGCATGTGCCGGGCATGTGATGGGACTTAAGTAGAATTTGGCAAGGGCCTTGGGGAGGCTATGCCATTTGCTCAGGTAGTCATTAGGGTTAGTTTTTATTTCTTTTTTTGTCTTGGTGAATTTGGGTTAGCCACCTAGAGTTTTCACCCTTGATCTATCCTCTCCTTAGTGTACCAAAAAGTCAGAAAACGCATGTAAGGTTGCCTCTTGTGCCGTTTGCTTATTCTCTTCCCCTCTCTTCCATTATTTTCTTTTTATTTTCTTCTTTAGCTGAAACCACCTCTCATCCTCACTTATCCTCCCTTTTCGTCTTTTCAAAAACTAAATCTGCCATTCTTTTCTTCTCAACCCATCAACTATTAAAAGCCGAAATCCCGAAAGGCTACTTCTTGTGCCGATTTCTTCTAGCTAAAATCCTCCTATCTTCTTCATCTCTTTTGGCCAATTTTCACATCCTCTAAACCCCAACCCCTGTCGGCAACACCACTTCAAAACCACCACACCAAATCATCTTCCTCTTTACAATTCCAAAAGTCGAAAACACCATAGTTTTTAGGGACATATAGCCGGATCTTTAGATCTCTAAGATTCGAAATCTGCTAGTGTTTAGGGGCTGGATTTGCATCATATCTGAGTAGAAGAATCGATTTGATTAAGGAAAACCTGGGTAAGTACTCAACATCTCAGATCTATTCGTTATTTCGGGATTTAGAAAAGCCGAAATCTCTAGAGGCTTAGGGCGGCTGTCGATTGGGGCTTAAATCTCTAAGGGGTTTAACACTTGATTTATTTTGGTGGTAGAGTAAACTAGAGGCTGCAGATCAAGGGTTTGGACAAGTGGAACGATTAGATCTAGATCTAGTCACTAATTTCGGCAAAGGTAAGATTTCAAAGCCCTTAGGTGATTATGGCCGAATATGGTAAGTTTATTAGGTTTGGTTATTATTGATTTGTAATATAAGAGTTGGAGTGATCGATTTTTGGATACCGTGGGAGATTTCATTAGCAGTTGTCGGAAATCAGGTGTGTATTGAACACCCTCTTGTAGTTCAAATCGGCAAAAGCTGAAAAGCTGAAATGCTGAAATTTTGGCATTTTGTGGGCTTGCGAGCTTGTGAACGCTCGTGGGTTGATTGGAAGCGGTAGATCTGTAATCGAAATCGATAAGGTTGGTAAGTGTACAATTTCATGCACTTCGGTAAGTTTGGGCCTCGATGGGCCAAATGTGGGCCCAATGGGCTGATGGGCCCATACGGGTAAAATAAGTGATAAACGTGTTCTGGTAGGTTGTAGGTCCATACTGCTAAGACTGGTAAACCGATTATTAAACTTGGACTAAATGGGCTTAAGTAGCTAGTAGACACTGTAGGGCCCATTAGGGGGTTTTAAGGCCCAATAACCAAAAACTGCATAAATGGGCTAAATTAACTACTGAGATGTAAGTTGGACTATTAGGGACTGAAATATGCATAAAACCCTAAAAATTGGAGTATTTACTGAAATACCCCTTAAGGGTAAAAATTATTATTTTTACCCTTAGATGCAAAATGACTATTATACCCCTAGGGCTAAATATGATGGAAATGCATGTTCTACTATTTCTGTTTACTGTATGTCATATCATGATTATCTGTTGCATGGGATTTGGGATTGTTGATGTAGGAAGTGCAAGTGGCATTGCCACGATTTCTGTTTTCTGAGAGAGGCTTTGCCTCGTACTAATATCTGAAAAGCACTTTGCCCATTCTGTTTTCTGAAAGAGGCCTTGCCTCATATTTCTGTTAGTGGCTTGGCCACCTTATCTGAGCAGCGATGCTGCAACTGTGGGGTGTAGCGGTTGGGTGGGTCGAGTAGTTTCCCCACATGGAGTGTTTGGTTGGTACGGGTAGAGTGTAGTGGTTGGGTGGGTTGAGTAGTCTCCCCACATATGATGGGCTTTGCATTCATGCATGATATCTGATCTGTTACTGTAATGGGATTATTGATGTTTTAAATTTTTATGAAAATTATACTTATAATTATTAGATAAAAAAATAGATGTATATAATATTATTGTTATTAATTTGGTGTTTAAATTTAGTGATTAAATAAATTATGAATGATTTATAGTGTGGGAAAAGTCTTAGGTTTGATCAAAGACTCTAGTAAAAATTATTAATTTTTGCCTCATAAGGAAATTTGGGCATAAGGCCTTAAAAATAAATTGGGCAAGATTAGGCAAAAAGAAGCGTGCCTAGCCTAGTGGCCAGAGGCGCTAGGCAGCAGGTAAGGAGGTCGGGGTTTGACTCTCAGCGTGCGTAAAAGGTATGTTTGTTTTTTTTAAGTAAATCAGGTTGCGTTAGAATGCCTTAAAAGAAGTTGCGATTATAATTTGACACAAAGAGCGCCTGTGGCGCAGCAGTGGCAGCGCGTTAGGCACTCCAAAGGGATGCGGGTTTGAGTCCAGGCGCAGGCAAACTTTAGTTTTATTTTTTAAAAAGCAGCAGGGACTTCAGCAGGTAAGGTTTAAAATTAAACGCGGCTATTATAAGGTAAAGAAGAAGCTGCGGTGCAGTGGCCAACAGCGTGCTAGGCTACCTGGAGGTCCCCTGTTCAAGCTGAGGAGGGCGCAGGAGGATGGCCTTTTTGTTGTGCGCACGCAGGAAGGAGCCGTGCAGGATTGGAACTCTTACTAGCAGCGTGCTGAAGCAGGTCAAGCAATGGATAAGGGCTGCTGCTAAATCGGTGGGGAGTTTGAATTAAATTCAAAAGTTGCAAGTGATAAGCATTAGTTAATTTTTCCTTTCAATCGGTTTTTCTTTTTCTTTTTCTTTATTTTATTTTTATCTTTTTAGCTCATCTTCTTTTCATCAACTCTTTTGCACATATTCTTGATTTCTTTCTTTTGTTTCTCAAGGCCGAACCCACTTGCTCTTTAATTTGTTTTCTTCTTTTATTTCTCTTCTATTTTTCATCAAGCCAAACCTTCTTCTTTATTCTTCTCTTTTCTCAACACCTACTAGTCGACTTCCACAAAAGCCGAAACCAATCTATCATTGCCGACTTCCTCATCAATCAAGATTTGAGCCTTTCAAAAATCGAACCTTAAACTTCTCATCCCTCTATCGATTATCCCTGTTATTTCGTAACATCCTTTTTCTTCAGTTCCTTCTCCTATTTATTTCTTAAACCAAATAGACATACTTTAGGATAGATTCAAATGCCGAAATAGTGAAATCTGTTCTCTACTCATAATTTGGGGATTAGATCTACAACAGATCTGGAAAAAGGAGGTACTTGGGAACGTTTTTGGCAAGTAGATCTTTGGTAAGTAACTGAAACTCTTTCTCAATCGTTATTTCAGGATTTAAGAAAAGCTGAAAATCCCTAAGGTTAGGGAGGCTATCAAATTTGGTAAGGAGTAATGTTAGTTTTTGCTTTGTGAGGTTTTTGTGTCACAAGAAGGGAAATTGGCAAGGAGCAATAAAGGCTAAAGTCGTGGAAGCGATCTAGATTTAGATCTAGATCTAGTAGATTAAAATCGACAAAGGTAAGTATTTGAGGGCCATGTAAGATGTTGGCTGAATATAGTGTTAATGGTTGCATTACGTTATCGTTGATTTATGGTCTAATACCTTTAGTGATCGATTGTAGGAGAAATTGCATAGGAGATCTCATTGGTAAAATCGCAAAATAGGTGTGTATCGAACACCCTTCTTTAGTTCAAATCGGCAAAAGCTGAAAAGCCAAAATGCCGAAGTTCTGGCATTTCGTGGGCTTGTGAGTATGCGAATGCTCATAAGATGGTTGGAAATCATTGGATCTGAAATCGCAAGTGGTGAGATAGTTGTACGTGTAATTTCATGTTCTTCGGTAATTGGGCTTCGATGGGCTAAAAATGGGCCCAATGGGCTTATGAGCCCATATAGGTGAAAATGAGTAATTAATATGCACTGGTCGACTGTAAGTTCAAAACTGGTTAAACTGATAAATTGACTATAAAATTTGGACTAAATGGGCTTAAGTTGCTTATAGACATTGTAGGACCCATTAGGGGTTTTATGGCCCAATAGCTTAAAATTGTTAAAATGAGTTAAATAACTACTGAGACGAAAGTTAGGTTATTGGAGACTGAAATATGCATAAAACTGATAAAATTACTGAAATATCCTTAGGGACGAGAAATTATAATTTTACCCCTAGGTGTAGAATTACTGTTATACCCCTAGGGCTTGATCTGACTGAACTGCATGTGTTACTGTTTTCTGTTCATTACATGATTATCTGTTGCATGGGACTGGGATATTGATGGAGGAAGTACTGAAAGTTGCTCGACCACGTACTGGAGGCTTTGCCTCATTTTACTGATAACTGAGCAGCTATGCTGCAACTGTGGAGTGTAGGGCTGGGTAAGTTGAGTTATTCCCCACATGGTGTGTAGGGCTGGTATGGGTGGAGTGTAGCGGATGGACTTAGGCTGGGTTTGGGCCTGCATATTTGCATATTCATTGTTCTGTCACTGTAATGGGCCTATGGGCCACACTGTTATCTGAAAAGGGCTAAGGCCCAGTATACTGTTATCTAGATAGGGCTTAAGCCCAGAGGGCTTGAGCCCAGTGGGCTTGAGCCCAGTGGGCTTGAGCTATTTTAGGCTTTGGATGGGCTTTCCTTACACACTAAGTTTTCCAAACTCACCCCCCCTTTCTTCCATCCATGCAAGTGAGCCCTAGTTGGTGGACTTGGAGCTGGGAGGGATTCAGGGTGACCACGAAGATTGAATTTCTAGTTTTCAATTTAGTATTATTTCATTCTTCATTTATCTAGATTATTTTATTTTGGTTTTGGGTTGTAATAAGGCTGCTCTATTTATTTTATCATGGGTTTTTAATTCTTTACTTATTTAATTTGTTTTTAACTTAAGATTAATATTGTTCAAATCGTTTTGAAAATCAAATAGCTCTGAGACGCATTTTTATAAAAGTTACTTGTTTTCAAAATATCACGATAACAGAGCAAAGCTTCTGCAACGTAAAAGTTTTCATAAATGAATATTTTAAGTAGACTTAAACCTGATTTGTTGTTCATGGACAAGTCACAAGGTTAAAGTGTGGCAATGGCTGTGTGCATGTCTAAGATTGGATCTAGGGAGAGCTTGGTACTTAAGTAGTCTAATTGACTCACATTCTCTATTTTGGAATCCTACTTGGTGCATAGTAACCATTCACTTTAAGCCATAACGAAGAAGGTCTGATTTTCCGATACTTAAACTGTTTTAAAAATAACATGTTTTCACAAACTACAAAGGTTTACAAGCTTTCACAATTTTCCATAAAATTTTACAAAGTTTTTAACAATGTTACAAAAAGGAATGATTATTTCAATGAACCACATTTTGAAAAATAAACAATCACAAGCTGAGGTTTTATATAAGTTTAGCGGTAGAAGTTTCTAAACACTAAGAAGGGTTTTCAATAAAAACATGGTTTTCGAAAAACACTTCAATGTGACACACCAGACTTGGTCGTAACGTCTGGGCCGGGTTTGGGGTGTTACAACATATGATTTCTGATGACCAGAAGTTGCTTTCGGACTATCATAGATTATTTTCACTTGCTGTTTTATCTCTTTTATTAAATTTATCACATACATCTTATTTTCTCTAAGTTATGACCAGTATAATGGAGTTCTATACTTTCTACTGTATAAAGCTTCGTACAATGCCATTTTAATGCTCGATTGGAGAGTATTATTATATGCGAATCCAATCAATGGCAAATATTGTTCCAACGTACCTACAAACTCAAGAATACAAAATCTCAACATACCCTCGAGTGTTTGAATGATCCGCTCGGATTGACCATCCATTTGCAGGTGAAAAGCAATATTGAAATGTAATTTTGTACCTAAAGCTTCTTGCAATTTCTTCCAGAATTGCAAAGTGAATCTTGGATCTCTATCTGACATTATGGACAATGATACCCCGTGCAATCTCACAATATCAGAAATGTAAAGTTCAGCTAACTTTTCAAGTGAGTAATCAAATTGTATCGGAATAAAGTGAGCTGATTTCATCAATTTGTCAACTACGACCCAGATCACATCTTTCTTTCTCAGAGATAGGGACAAACCTGAAACAAAATCTACAGTCACTTTGTCCCATTTCCACTCGGGAATCATAATCGATTGTAACAAACCGGAGGGCACCTGATGCCCAGCTTTAACTTGCTGACAAATCAAACATCTCGACATAGAATCGGATATATCTCTTTTCATTCCAGACCACCAATAAAACTATTTCAAATCGTTATACATTTTCGTACTTCCCGAGTGTACTGATAAAAGGCTACTGTAAACTTCGTTTAAAATCGTTTGAATCAACTCTGGATTTCTCGGAACACACAATCTATCTCAAAATCATAGACAATTATCATGATCAATTCAAAATTTAGAATCAGTATCAGAACTACACTGAGCTTGTTTGGCAATGAATTCATTATCAACTTTCTGAGCTTTGCAAATCTACTGAATAAACAATGGTCTCGCTTTTAATTCAGCCAAAACAGAATCATTGTCAGATACAGATAACTGGATATTCATTACTCGTAATGCAAATAATGACTTTCGACTTAAGGCATCAGCTACAACATGTGCTTTACCCGAATAATAATCAATCACAAGTTCATAATCTTTTAGCAGTTCTAACCATCTTCTCTATCGCAGATTCAAATCTTTCTGAGTCATTAAATATTTCAGACTTTTATGATCAGAAAACACGTGGCACTTCTCACAAAATAGATAATTACGCCATATTTTCAGAGCAAAAACAATAGTAGCTAACTCAAGGTCGTGCGTCGGATAATTGTTTTCATGCGGCTTTAGCTGTCTCGAGGCATAAGCTATCACTTTGCCTTCTCGCATCAAAACACCACCGAGTCCATTTAGTGAAGCATCACTATATATGACAAATTCTTTACTCAATTCTGGTTGTACGAGTACTAGAGCTTTAGTCAATAGAGTTTTCAACTGATCAAAACTTTTTTGACATTTATCTAACCTCTCCAACTTCACATCTTTCTGAAGAAACTTTGTCAACGGAGTCACAATCATAGAGAAACCTTTCACAAATCGACAATAATACCCGGCAAGTCCCAGAAAACTATGAACTTCAAAAACATTCTTCAGAGGTTTCCAATCAAAAATAGTTGAGATTTTGCTCTGATCAACTCGGATACCAGATGCTGATACAATGTGGCCCAGAAAACCAACTTTGCGTAACCAGAACTCACATTTACTGAATTTCATAAATAGTTGTTTATCACGCAAAGTCTATAGCACAACTCTTAAATGCTCGATATGCTCAGTTTCATCACGTGAATAAATCAAAATGTCATCAACGAATACACAACAAATTGATCTAAATACGGTCTGAAAATTTTGTTCATCAGGTCCATAAAAATAGCAGGAGCATTCGCTAGTTGAAAGGCATAACTAAAAACTCATAATGTCCGTACCTCGTTTGGAAAGTTGTTTTCAGAATATCAGTATCTTTTACTCTCAACTAATAATAACCCGATGTCAGATCTATTTTAATAGTAGCACCTTTCAACTGATCGAACAAATCATCGATTCTGGGCAGAGGATATTTATTCTTTATAGTCACCTTGTTCAACTGACGGTAATCAATACACATTCTCATCGTGCCGTCTTTCTTTTTCACAAACAAAACCGGAGTACCCCAAGGTGAGAAACTTAGCCTAGTAAATCCTCTATCTGTCAATTCTTGCAACTGAGACTTTAATTCTTGCAACTCGATCAGAGCCATTCTATACAGAGTTATCAAAATCAAAGTAGTTCCTGGCACCAATTCAATACGAAATTTGACTTCTCGGATCGGAGGTAATCTCGGAAGTTCTTCAAGAAACACATCAGGAAACTTACAGACAACAAGCACCGATCCAATTTTCTTTTCAGTCACTTTTGAATCGATCACATAAGCAAAGTAGGCTTCACAACCTTTTTCACATATTTTAGAGCTTTCATTATAGATATCACAGCAAGCAACCCGTTAAAGTCATTAGATTCAACTCGAACTATTTCATCATTCTTGTATATCAGATCAATAACTTTCCGTTTGCAATTCACAATAGCATCATGCAAAGTTAGCCAGTCCATACCCAGAATTATATCAAACTCATCAAAAGGTAATAACATCATATCAGCTGAAAAACACATATTTTGAAACATTAATGGACAGTGCTTGCAAACTATGTCAACTAGGACACTTTTGCCTAAGGGGTTCGATACTCTAATTATGAATGCAGTAGACTCTACAGGAAAAATCTTACTCTGTACTAAATTCATGCATATATAAGAGTTCGTAGATCCTGGATCTATGAATGCAGTCACAGAAGTATTGTAAAGAGTAAATGTACCCGTAATCACATCTAGAGATAAAGCTTCCTCTCGAGCTAGGATAGTGTAGGCTCTAGCAGGTGCTCTAGCCTCGAATCGAACAACTATATCTTTTTTCACTGTTTAACTGCCACTCACATTTCTCGTATTCCTGAGAGGTCTGCCTCAAGCTGAAGTGTTGCTCAGTCTCAGATTCTATACAATTTCTTGCTTAATAGATTCAAGACAATCTCGGATGAAGTGATCCATAGATCCACACCTAAAAGAAGCTCGATCATTCAGTCTATAACTTCTCAGTTGTCTTTTACCACAGTGCTTACATTCAGGATTATCATATTAGACATTTTTGACACTAGCAACAAATGTAGCAGGAGCTTTGAAGCTCAAATGCAATCTAGCTCGATCTCTGCTCCAATGTCCCACATTAGCCTTTAAACGGCTATAATCATCTCAAAATTTCTTTGACACAGACTGAAATGATTTACTTGAAGATCTCTTTCTCATATGTCTTGCTGCTAAATCAGCCATTCTTTTCTCTTTCCCGAGATCTTCAGCTTTACATGCTCAATCAACAAGCACAACAAACTCTTTAATTTCTAAAATACCAACTAACAGACAAATATCTTCATTCAGACCATCTTCAAATCTTTTGCACATTATCTCTTCAGTTGATAAACATTCACGCGCATATTTACAGATGAACAAATTCCTGCTTGTATTCCGTTATGGACATACGGCCTTGTTTTAACTCAAGGAACTCTTTTCTTTTCTGATCTATGAATCTCTGGCTAATGTATTTCTTACAAAATTTTGATTGGAAGAAATCCCAAGTTATTTGCTCTTTCGAAACAACAGAAGTCAAAGTTTTCTACCACTGATAAGCTACATCTCAAAGCAATGAAACCACTCATTTAACACATTCGTCGGGAGTACACGACATTTCATCAAAAACCCGAATAGTATTCTCGAGCCAAAACTCGGCTCTCACAGCATCGTCATCATTAGTGGCCCTGAACTCTTCGGCCCCATATTTATGAATTTTATCCACTGGAGGCTTATTCATTGGAATCAGACCTACAACTAGAGGTACAACGGAAGTTTAAGGGAGATTAGGCAGCGGCGGAGTTTGTTGAGCAGCCGGGTTTGTACGAACGAACTCTGTAAACCACTCATTCATCATTTGTAAGAAAGCTTGTTTAGCCTCTCCCTCGTGGCTACTAGTTACGTTTCGCGAGTTAGAAGGCACTGCCCCTTGTGTAGGAGCTGGTGCATTACTCTCAACATCATCAGCTATAGCTCGTTTGGGATCTATTACTATATGAAAAACACATTTCAGATGTTAAAATTCATCACGCTATCACATTTCAGATATATGGCATGTATAGCTCCAACGACATACGCTATGGTAGTCCTAGACTTGACTAAACCATAGCTCTAATACCAACCCAATGTAACACCCCTAACCCATGTCTGTAATCGAACTAGGGTAAAAGACATTATCAGACTTATCGGAACATTTCACACACATATTGCACATCATCTTTAACACCCCTTACCCGTATCTGAGCCGGGATAGGGTACGAGGTGTTATCTTTCTAAAATACGTGAAACAATTTAATCTAAACTCATAAAAATGCGTCCCAATTTAAAACTTTTTCAAATATTGTCTTACAAACCCCCATATGGGCCTACGAGGCCAAAAACATGGTTTAGAAACAACCTGGGACCATTTCAGGCACTTAAGAAAACTTTTTCAGAAACTAGTAAAAACAGGGCACAAGCTCGTGTGGAAGGTCACCACATCCGTGTGGCCCCTAAACATGACTGTGCTGATGGTCCGTGTGCCTCACAGGCCTAAGCTCCTAGGGACATGCTTGTGCCCCTTGTCCGTGTGGATTTCTTTTCTAACATCGAACCTAGAGGGGTTTTCACATGACCTAGCGCATGCCCGTGTGCTTAGCCCGTATTTCTCACATTGCCATGACACGCCCATGTCGCAGCCTATGTGTAAAAGCCTTGACATTTTGTTTCTGATGTCATCACTCACACGGTCGTGACACAGGCCCGTGTGCTGGCCATGTCCTCCACATGGTTGAGACACACGCCCGTGTCTCGTGCCCGTGTGGAACATTGATGGGCATTTAATTTTTCAACTTAAGGTGTAAGGAACACACGACCTTATCACACGCCCGTGGGCAGATCGTGTGTCACACATGGCCTAGACGCACGCCTGTGTGGACAAAAATAGGTTATCTACCAAGCCTCATTACCACCCTGAAACAATCGCAAAGGCATACTAAAACATACCAAGGCTAAAATACTCAACCAATAGCCATAATTTGGCATCCACACAACTTAATATGATCAATCTAAACAACTATCATGCAACTACCCTAACAATTGTATTAATCAAACCATTTTGCAAAATCATGAACATCAACATTTCATTCATTAACCAAAGATAATTATGAGCTACTTCTTTTGGCTTTATACAAAATGTAGTATTTCAAATTCAAGCCAACCTATTTGGCTCCCAAAAAAATGACACAACCCATGTCTAGTTTCTATACATGCCATTTCTCAAAATACATAAATCTAACTATACTGAGTGATCAAGTCGATAGTGTGAGCGAGGCCTCCGACGACCGATGATCCACGAGCTAAGTAGGCGGCACTAAAGGAAAGTAGAAAAGAGAGAGGTAAGGATAAAGCTTAGTAAGTCTATATGCAAACATTTAATACCATAACCATGCATTGAACAATTAAAATGTGGCTTAACTATTCTGATGCTTCCAAATTATAAATTCACTTACTCGTCCCACACCTTACCCAATATCCTCAATTTCATTTTTACGCACAAAGCTCATCTCATTAATATGTACATTTCCTGCACTTATTTACCACCACAACACTCTTGAATTCCGTTTAAATGATTCCACAACATACACATCCATGCACTAAACCATACAAGATAAATTCACACATAGCAATTTGTAGTAATTTTAATAATAAGGTGGTTTTGCACTTAGCCCACCATCATCAATAATTTACGGTGGTTTCGCACATAGCCCACTCTTATCAATAATTTACGGTGGTTTAGCACTTAGCCAACCGTTATCGACAATTACGGTGGTTTCACACATAGCCCACCTTTATCAATAATTTTGAATAATAACGCACTTAGCTCACTAGTTTCAACTATCATCTGGTGGTTTCGCACAAAGCCCACCTTCATCTACATTTTATGAATTTTACCCGTACTCTTATTTCTCGCATTTTTATGCAATGACAATATCATTCAACCACATATTATATAAGGCAACTATGAATGAAAGCATTAATAAAAGAGGTATCATTTACATATAAACTTACCTCGGTATACAAAATGTGATAACTCAATCGATCTCAATCTACGAGGTTCGCTTTTCCCCGGTCTAAATTCGGGTCTCGTACTTCTTGAGCTATATAAAACTAAATTCACTAATGGTAATCATCAATTTAATCTAAACAATTCAAAAATCACAATTTGGCAAAATGACAATTTTGCCCCTAGACCTTGGCAAAATGAACATTTTACCCCTAGGCTCAGAAATTTGATTTGTTTTAATCAAAATTTGCTTATTAAACAAGCCTAACCAAATTCTTTTCACTCTTATAGTTGCCCAATATTCCTATTATTTCACACTTATTCTTTATTTTACAACTTCTACAATAAGTCATCTCTAAGTGTTTTGTTGTTTATCAAACAACTATAATTCATTTTCTTTCATAAAAACTCAGCAACCAACACCTATGCATTCATGGTGAATCCCTAGAATTTCGACCATTTTGCACAATAGTCCGCTCATTGGAAAGCCTTTGCGCCAAGGGTCTCAAAAAATACAAAAATTATCAAGAAATACCTTAAGAATCACTTACTTGCAAGGATGGAAGATGGCTAAACTTTTGGAAGCTTTCAAACTGTTATTTTGCTGGTATTTTCAGTGAGTATGGAGAGGAGAATGAAGATGATGAAGCTAGGCTAATAAGCTAAAATTAAAATGTCAAATATCTCACCTAATACACCAAAAACTTTGACTTTTCTTTTCTTTGTTGTCTCCCTTGGCCGGCCATGCTCAAACTAATGGGCTTATTTGCCCTTTAAAACCCCCACATTTTATTTCTCTAGCTAATTGACACAATTTGCTAATAATTTGCAACTTTTAACCTTTATGCGATTTAGTCCTTTTTCGCAATTAAGCCTTCAATCGCGTAAATTAATTCACCAAAATTTTTGTGCACTCTTATAAAAATACCATAACACATAAAATAATGCCAAAATAATTTTCTTTAACCTCACATAAGTGATTCTGAAATCACTATTCTGACTAAGCACAACTTCGGGCTATTATAATTCTCCCCCTTAGGGATTTTCGTCCCCAAAAATCTTACCGTTAAAATGGTTTGGGTACTGATCTCTCATGGTCTCCTCGGGTTCTCACGTGGCTTCCTCGACTACATGTCTTTGCCATAACACCTTCATTAATGCTATACTCTTGTTTCTTAATTGTTTGATCTCTCGAGCGAAAATTGATAAGTGATAAATTATACATATTTTTACCCCATGCTTAGCCCAATTTATTGATAAATTACCCCTTGATTTGTGTAAATTGATGCTCTTAAACCTTTAATTTCATGTTTTATACTCAGGTGAGCTTAGGGAAGAGAAAAGAGCAAGGAACAGGCCAAAAACGGGTAATTTAGGCCCAGTTCAGTAATCAACACATCCTGGAGATTCGCCACACGGCCGTGCCACTTTAACAGGCTTGAGTACGGCTTGGGTCTCGATCCACACGGGCGTGTCCCTGTCGTGAGGAAGTTCAATTTCACTAAGAAAAGGCTACTTAGGGGCTAATAAAGACATTCCAAAACTCTATCGAAAGACCCTAGGAGGCAACTACAAAGGTGTGCTTGATTTCCCACTAAGGGTGCTTTATTCCCGCCAACACAGAGAGTAGAAGCAAGGAATTACTCCAAAGGAAGCTGACTGATCCATCTCAGAAGCCGAATTCTTTCTCAAGACTGAAGATCTCCCTTCAATTACCTCGAGGGGTTTTAGGGTTCTTTTTGTTTTGTTATCATTATTCTTATGAGATGTTTTCTTTTATAATCATGAACTAAATCCCCCAAATACTTTAGGGGGATGAAACCTAAGACAGATCTTGTTATTATTTTCTCTTGAATTATATGATAAATATTTAATTTGTTCTTAATTGTGTTTTTAACTCCTAAATTAATATTTCTAGGATATTGAGTTAAGTCGAATGTGCTTATGTAGAGGAGCAAAAGTCCCTGCATAGGAGTAGATCCAACATAATTAAGTGGAGTTGATTCCAATCCTAGAGATAGGACGATGAAAATCCACCGGATTAGGGTCAAACCTAATAAGGGAAGTCCATAGATCGAGTTAAGGCAACATTAGGTGTTTTAATTAGAAAGAGATTTCAATTAATCAACCTAGGGTTAGTTGTTTTTAGTCTCGAGAGAGATATTAACATAAGTTAGGGATTTCTACAGATCAAGTAAAGTGAATAAATCGTCTAGTTCAAGAGTTGATAACAAGTGAAGTCTAGGTGGATTCTCCCTTGAGTATTGTCCAAATCAATCAGTTTTCCTAAGAGTTTTTCCCCAATTCTCTTTTTGTACATTCTTAGCTTAGTCTAATAATTAGTTTAATAATAAACTCCCCTTTTATTTCTAGGTTAAATAAGAGAAAGAAAGTTAGTACTAGTACTTTTGGTTCTTTTAGGTACGATATCTCAATCTTGCCATAACTATACTACTGTTCGATAGGTGCGCTTACCTTAAATCGTGATGATAGTTAGTTTCTGGTGTGATCATTTGTTATAAATTTTATTACTTCATATCATGCATATCAAGTTTTTGGTGCCCTTGCCGGGGAACTAAGATATTAGGAACATTTTATTTCTATGACTTTAGCCGTTATTACTTTTTTTATTTCCAAGTTTTTTATAATTACTTTTATTTTTTTATTTATTTTCCTAAAACTTTCTTTCCTTCTAGGTATCTTTAGTTTATGACTAGAAGAAACCCGGGAGGACCTCTACTTTTTGACGACGATTTAGAAGCGATAGTTCGTCAAACTCA
The DNA here is from genome assembly GCA_020496765.1 of Gossypium stocksii. Lineage (NCBI taxonomy): Eukaryota > Viridiplantae > Streptophyta > Magnoliopsida > Malvales > Malvaceae > Gossypium > Gossypium stocksii. The sequence continues at coordinate 44,412,663 of CM035623.1, forward strand.
CTGAGAGATAAGAAGAAGCTTGCAATATCCAGAAGAAGGACAGGAAAAAGAACCTGAGCTTACTGAAGAGATGGAAGCAAATCAAGACAATTTACCACCTCCAGCAATAGCCGCAGAATCGGTGAACCAAAATAATGCTCCTCGTACTATGTATGATTATGCTAAACCTAATTTGGCTGGTACTGAATCTAGGATTGTTAGCCTACTATTGCTGCAAATAATTTTGAATTAAAACCTAACACTATTCAGATGATTCAATAATTTGTTCAGTTTGATGGTTTACAGGATGAGGATCCCAACTCACATTTAGCAAATTTCTTGGAATTTTATGACACTTTTAAAATAAATGGTGCTTCTGATGATGCCATTCGCCTTCGACTATTCCTTTTTTCCCTAAGGAATAAAGCTAAGCAATGGTTAAATTCCCTACCATGAGGCTCAATCACTACATGGTAACAAATGACCGAAAAATTCTTGCTCAAATATTTTCCACCGGCTAAAACGGAAAAATTAAGGAATGATATCTCTTTTTTTGTGCAGGTGGATTTAGAGACACTTTATGATGCCTCAGAGAGATATAAGGACTTATTGAGGAGGTGCCCTCACCATGGGTTGCCTTTGTGGTTACAAGTTCAAACTTTTCATAACGGTTTGAATCCTTCAACAAGGAAAATGATCGATACAGCTGTCGGAGGAACAATAAACAACAAAACACCCGAAGAAGCTTACGATTTTATAGAGGAAATGTCACTGAATAACTATCAGTGGCGAGTCATAAGGATAAAGCCGACGAAAGCAGCAAGAGTTTTTAATATTGATGCAGTCACAATGCTTTCCACTTAGGTAGAACTTTTAAATAAAAAGATTGATGGTTTTATTGGTTCTACGCAGGTACATCCAGTCATGCAGTGTGACTCACACCTAGGAGGAGTGAGCAACCTAGAGTACCATCCCTACGGACATAGCACAGAAAATGAACAAATAAATTATATGGGTAATAATTCTAGACCTCAAAATAATCTTTACAGTAATACTTACAATACAGGTTGGAAGAATTACCCTAATTTCTCATGGGGCGGTCAAGCAAATCAAAGACCACACCACCCCCTTCGGGATTTCAACAACCACCGTGTCGGCAAGAAAAGACACCGAACCTTGAGGAAATGTTGGAAAAGTTCACATCAGTTTCCAAAACTCATTTTAAACACACCGAAATAGCACTTAAGAACCAACAAGCTTCTATTCAAGGGCTCGAAAATCAAATTGGTCAACTCGCAAAGATGATATCTGATAGACCACAAGGTAGTTTGCCGAGTAATACTGAGCCAAATCCTAGAGAACATGTAAAAGCAGTTACTCTAAGGAATGGAAAAGTACTAGCTGAACTTGAAAAGAAGCTTGTTCAATAATTTAAAAAGGAAAAGGTAGAGGAAGAGGAACCTAAAGAAAGTACTCCACCAGCACTTAAAGAATATAAACCACCCATACCATATCCAGCAAAGTTAAAGAAAGACTGCATAGATGCTCAATTTGGTAAATTTCTTGAACTTTTTAAACAGCTACATATTAACTTGCCTTTTGTTGAAGCAATTTTGCAGATGCTGAAGTACGCAAAATTTTTAAAGGAACTTCTCACAAATAAAAGGAAGTTGGAAGAACTATCCACAGTGGAACTCAACTAGGAATGCTCAGCTATTCTCCAAAATAAACTGTTAACCAAACTGAAAGATCCAGGAAGTTTTACTATTCCTTGCTTAATTGGCAGTTTAAACATTGAAAAAGCCTTAGCTAATTTAGGCGCTAGTATTAACCTAATGCCTTACAAAATGTTTAAGCAACTAGGTCTAGGGGAACCGAAACCCACTAGGACGAGTATATAATTAGCTGATAGATCTGTTAAATATCCTAGGGGAATCATTGAAGATGTATTAGTAAAAATAGATAAATTTATATTCCCTGTTGATTTTGTAGTGCTTGACATGGATGAAGATATTGAGGTACCTTGAATTTTAGGACGGCCATTCTTAACTACTGCTAGAGCTGTTATTGACGTAGGGGATGGTAAACTAGTGCTTCGAGTTGGTGAGGAAGAAGTTATTTTTAAAATTTATGATGCTATGCGATTATCTAGAGAACAAGATGATTTTTTTTATTTTATTGATTCTATTGATTATTTTGTTCAAGACACTTTTCAGGAAATCACTTTTGAAGACACGTTGGAACTGTGTCTTGTCCAAGGTGGGGAGGAAGATGAAGCCACCATTGAAGTAAAGAAAGTAATAACGAATTTGAACTCTAATGAACTTGCCACAAGGCACATAAGTTATGAGGGTATTAAGATAAATGACAAATTGAGACAAAAACCCTCGATTGATGAACCTCCTAAATTGGAACTAAAACAATTACCTGATCAGTTAGAATATGCATTTTTGGGAGATGATTCCACATTACCAGTAATTATCGCATCAGATTTTAGTGCTGAAGAGAAAGAGGAATTCCTTCAAGTATTAAGAGAGCACAAAAAGGCTATAGCTTGGAAGATTTCTAACATTAAAGGAATTAGCCCTTCTTTTTGCACCCACAAAATTTTGATGGAGAATGAATATAAGCCATATGTGCAAACTCAGAGACGTTTGAATCCCAACATGAAGGAAGTCGTAAAAGCAGAGGTAATTAAAATTCTAGATGCAAGAATTATTTACCCTATTTTTGACAGTTCTTAGGTAAGTCCTGTGCAGGCTGTTCCTAAAAAGGGAGGCATGACTGTGGTGACTAATGAAGAAAAAGAATCAATACCTACAAGAACAGTCACTGGATGGAGAGTTTGTATTGATTACAGAAAGTTGAATGATGCAACTAGAAAAGATCATTTTCCTTTACCTTTTATCGACCAAATGTTGGAAAGACCGTCATGACATATGTATTATTGCTTCTTGGATGGCCTATCTGGTTACTTCCAAATCCCGATAGCTCTAGAAGTCAAGAAAAGACAATGTTCACATGCCTATACGGAACCTTTTCTTATCGTAGAATGCCTTTTGGATTATGTAATACCCCTGCTACTTTTTAGCGATGCATGTTAGCTATCTTTGATGAACTCGTGGAAGACATCATGGAGGTATTTATGGATGACTTTTCAATTTTTGGTAATTCTTTTCAACTTTGCCTTAATAATTTAAAATGTTTTCTAATAAGATGTGAAGAGACAAATCTAGTACTTAATTGGGAAAAATGTCACTTTATGGTTCAATAAGGTATTGTATTAGGACATAAACTTTCTAGTAAAGGGATAGAGGTTGATAAAGAAAAAATTGAATCCATTAAAAAATTACCTCCCTGATAAACGATAAATTATACATGTTTTTACCTCATGCTTAGCCTAATTTATGGAAGAATTATCATTGAATTTGTGGAAATTGGTGCTCTTAATCCTTCTATTTCATGTTTTATGCCCAAGTAAGCTTAAGGAAGAGAAAAGAGCAAGAAACGGGCCAAAAAGGGCAAATTAGGCCCAATTCAATAATCAACACGGCCCGGAGATTCACCACACGGCCGTGCCACTTTGAGCATAAACACAACCTAACCCCGACTCACACAGCCAGACCACACGACCGTGCCACCTTAACAGGCCCGAGCACGGCTTGGGCTTCGATCCACACGGGTGTGGCACATGGGCGTGGCACACGGGCGTGTCCCTGTCGTGAGGAAATGCAATTTCACTCGAAAAGGTTGCTTAGGGGCTAAGAAAGCCATTCTAAACTCTATATAAAGACCCTATGAGGCAACTTCAAATGACACATTATTTTCCCGCCAAGACGGGGAGTTAAAGGCAGGGAATTACTCAAAGGGAAGCCGATTGATCCATCTTAGAAGCCAAATTCTCCTTTAAGACCAAAGATCTCCTTTCAAATTCCTACAGGGGTTTTTGTGTTCTTTATGTTTTGCTATTTTTAATCTTCTGAGATGTTTTCTTTTATAATCATGAACTAAATCCCCTAAATACTTGAGGGGATGAAACCTAAGACATATCTTGCTATTATTTTCTCTTGAATTATATGATAGATATTTGATTTGTTCTTAATTGTGTTTTTAACTCTTAAATTGATATTTCTGGGATATTGATTTAAGTCGAATGTGCTTGTGTAGAGGAGCAAAAGTCCCTTCATAGGAGTAGATCCAACACAATTAAGGGGAGTTGATCGCAATCCTAGAGATAGGACGACGAAAATCTGCTAGAGTAGGGTCAAACCTAATAAGGGAATTCATAGATCAAGTTAATGCAACACTAGGAGTTTTAATTAGAAAGAGATTTCAAGTAATCAACCTAGGGTTAGTTGTTTTTAGTCTCGAGAGAGGTATTAACATAAGTTAGGGATTTCTACGGATCAAGTAAAGTGAATAAATTGTCTAGTTCAAAAGTTGATAACAAGTGAAGTCTAAGTGGATTCTCCCTTGAGTATTGCCCAAATCAATTAGTTTTTCCTAAAGAGTTTTTCCCCAATTTGCTTTCTGTGCATTCATAGTTAGTTTTAGAATTAGTTTCATAAAAATCCCTTTTATTTTTAGGTTAAATAATATAAAGGAAGTAAGTACTAGTACTTTTGGTTCCCTTGGGTATGATATCTCGGTCTTGCCGCTAAACTATAATCCTGTTCGATAGGTGCGATTGCCTTAAAGTCGTGATAATAGTTAGTTTTTAGTACGATCATTATTATAAATTTTATTACTTCATATCATGCAGATCAAGTTTTTGGCGCCGTTGCCGGAGAACTAAAATATTAAGAAAACTCGATTTCTATTACTTTAGCCATTACTTTTTTTTAGCTTTTATTTTAATTTTTATTTAATTTAATTCTCTTTGTTTTTTCCTTTCTAGGTATCTCTAGTTTATGACTAGAAGAAACCCAGGAGGACCACTGCTATTTGACGAAGACTTGGAAGCAATAGTTCACAGAACTCGTAGAGAAATCAGACAAAGCCTTCATTTTCTAGAACAAGGTCAAGAACAAGAACCTGAACCTATTGAAGAGATGGAAGCAAATGAAGATAATCAACCACCTCCCGCGATAGCCGCGCAACCAGTGAACCAAGCTGATGCTCCTCGCACTATGTATGATTATGCTAAGTCGAATTTGGCTAGTACCCAATCTAGTATTATTAGACCTGCTATTGCTGCAAACAATTTTGAACTAAAGCCTAACACTATTCAGATGATTCAGCAATTTGTGCAGTTTGATGGTTTACAGGATGAGGATCCGAATTTACATTTAGCAATTTTTTTTGGAATTTTGTGATACTTTTAAAATCAATGGCGTTTCTGACGATGCCATTTGTCTCCGATTATTTCCTTTTCCCATAAGGAATAAAGCTAAGTAATGGTTGAATTCTCTTCCACGAGGCTCAATCACTACATGGGAACAGATGATCGTGAAATTTTTACTTAAATATTTTCCTCCAGATAAAATAGCTAAATTATGAAAAGATATCTCTTCTTTTGTGCCGATGGATTTAGAGACACTTTACAATGCCTGGGACAGATACAAAGATCTTTTGAGAAGGTGCCCTCACCATGGGTTGCCTTTGTGGTTACAAGTTCAAACCTTTCACAACGGGTTGAATCAATCAACAAGGCAGATGACCGATGCAGCCGCAGGAGGAACAATCAACAACAAAACACCCGAAGCAGCCTACGAGTTTATAGAAAAAATGTCACTGAATAACTATCAGTGGCAAGTCATGAGGACAAAGGCAACAAAAGCTGCAGGAGTTTTTAATATTGATGTCGTAACTATGCGTTCTAATCAGGTAGAACTTTTAAATAAAAAGATTGATGGTTTTATTGGTTCTATGCAAGCACACCCAGCGATGCAGTGTGACGTAATCCAGGGAAACATGTACAATCCAGATTATTCCTCCCATGGACATGGCATGGATACCAAGCAAGTTAACTATATGGGTAACAATTCTAGACCTCAAAATAACCCTTACAGTAATACTTACAATGCAGGTTGGCGGAACCACCCCAATTTTTCATGGGGAGGACAAGGAAATAAAAAACAACCACCTCCTCCGGGATTTCAACAGCCACCATTCCAACAAGAGAAAAAGTCGAACCTTGAAGAGATGCTCACAAAATTTATTGTCGTGTTAGAAACCCGTTTCCAAAACACCGAAATAGCACTGAAGAACCAGTAAGCATCCATTCAAGGACTCGAAGCACAAATAGGCCAGCTCGCCAAGTTAATTTCAGAAAGACCGTAAGGTGGGTTACCAAGCAACACTGAGATTAACCCTAATGAGCAACTCAATTCCGTGAATACAATAGACGAAGAAGGATTAACCAATACCAAACCAGAGCCATGTAAGGAAATGAGGTGAGTAAAGGCAAGGTCGAGGTAAGTAATAACTAGCCAGTCATCAAGGAATATAAACCTCGTATCCCATACCCAAACGCGCTAAAGAAAGACCAAACAGATGAGCAATTTGGTAAGTTTCTTAAACTCTTAAAGAAATTACACATCAACTTACCGCTTGTTGAAGTAATTTCCTAGATGCCGAAGTACGTCAAAATTTTAGAGGAACTTCTCACAAATAAAATGAAGTTGGAAGAACTGTCCACAGTGGAACTCAACGAGGAATGCTCAGCTATTCTCCAAAATAAACTACCAACCAAACTAAAAGATCCAGGGAGTTTTACTATTCCTTGTTTACTTGGTAGCCTAGACACCAAAAATGCTTTAGCTGATCTAGGGGCTAGTATAAATGTCATACCTTATAAACTGTTTAAACAACTAGGTCTTGAAAAACCTAAGCAAACCAAGATGAGCATTCAACTGGCTGATAAAACTATTAGGTTTCCTAAGGGAATAATTGAATATGTGCTAGTCAAAATTGATAAATTTATATTCCCAGTTGACTTTGTTATTTTAGACATTGATGAGGATAGCAATGTACCCTTAATTCTAGGGCGACTCTTTTTAGCAACTGCCAGAACAATAATTGATTTAGGAACAGGTGAACTTACACTACGTGTAGGTGATGACAAAGTTACTTTACAAGCTCGAAACTTGATTAAGACTGTTGATAATAATATAGTCACGAGTCCTTGTAAAAATACTGAACTCACCAACCAACCTTCTGTGCAGGATACACTCCACATAAAGGCAACCCAATCATAGACAAGTCCATCCAAGGGCGATGCACCTAAAAAATGAATGCTTCAAATCGAGGAACTAGATGAATGGCTGAACTATCATGAAAAGCCCAAAGTATGCCATACCAACCCAGAGCATCACCAAGACGACCCTCAGGTGAAAATAAATCAAATCAAGGTAGGAAATAAGGTAATATTAGGGGAAGATGATCCTCGAATCTTGAATTCAAAAGAACATACAAGTGACATACCCTTCCCCTATGGTACAGTAGAAATAAAACATGAGTCACTTGGTACTTTTAAGGTAAACCACACTCGACTCAAATCTTATGTTGATAATATAATTTTAAACAGGATAGAAGAGTATCAACTCTTCAAGCCACCGTGATCAAACAAGCTTGAGAAAAGTCTAGCTTAGACTATAAACAAGTGCTTCCCGGGAGGCAACCTGGGCACCGACTTCGTAAATTATTTTATTTAGGCTATCTAATACATCAACTAACCCTTTGAATGCAGGTTTTTTGAGCCACATCCATGCCCACGAGCGTGCCTAAGGCCGTGTGGACACTATGAGTAGAGACACGGCCATGCAATTTGGCCGTGTATAAGCAGGGTAAAAATTTTCCAAATACACAGGCTATGACATATTGCGACGACCGTGCGATATGACCGTGGCCGAAACTATCAAAGCCAACACAGGCGTGCAACAGGCCCGTGCCCCAAGACCGTGGTCAAACCTGCCAATTCAGACACGGGCGTGTGATCCCTTACACAGTCGTGGGGCCAAATCACTATTACTTAATTTTTATTTTTATTTTTCATTTTCTTTACTTTTATTTCTCTTGTTCATTTTATTTTACAATTAAATTCCTATCAAGTAATACTTGAACTTTACACAAGTATGATTAATTTCTCCAGTCACCCAAAATCATGAACTTCAAGTATTCCTTCCTCCAAGACAGCGTTCACAATTCAAGGGTTCCATCCAATATTTAGGGAGTTTTACTTCTCTCCCTAACTTATGATCTTGTGCTTCTATTGCTGTTAATGTTATCTTTGTACATTGAGGGCAATGTATATCTTAAGTGTGGGGGGGAAACTCACTTTCATTCTTTATATTATCTTTGAAATCCCTGGAAATTGCTCTCAAATTTCAAATTCTCTGCATTAATCTCAATCTCCTATTACGAATGAATTCTGATTGATTTATGATTTTTATTGATATGTTGAGAATTAAGACATAGGTATTTATGCTTTAATTATTTAAACTTTAATACATTAGGGAATCAAGCATGACAAGTTGAAATTTTTGAGAATTTAAATTTTTTCTAGGTTATTTTCCCTAATTTTAAGTATTATCTTGAGATTTGAAATTCACAGGATTGGCATCAAAAGCCATAGGTCTAGTGAGATTTTTAAGCCTTTTGAGCATACATCCTTTCGTGCTCACTTTTATTGTTGCTTTGTGTGAGTCAATACTGATTTGTTATTCTAGAACTTGCTTCGAGTATACATGTCGAGACCATATCATTGATTTGATACACTTTGATGATAAAGGCACATAGGATTTAACCCACTTACTCCATAAAAGCCTACCTCCATAAATTGACCCCTAGTGAACCTCACTGAGCCTAACAACCTATTTTTTGACTTACCTCTAATATTAACCTATAACCCGTTTTTTGTTGAATTCCATTCAATTATCGAGATTTAAGTTGAAATTATTATCTAGCTTTGTTCTATTGTTCAGTTTATAAACATTCAAAGTATTGTATTTGATTTGTTCTAAAAAAACAAAAAAAAAATAAACACGTTTATACAATTAATTCAGTTGTAATTCATATTTTAGTTATAGTTTAATATTTTTACATATTTCTATTATAAGCTACCAAATCCGGAATGATGTCATCAGAAGACTTAAGCTCTAGAAATATGTTCAAGTGATAGAGATTTTTCTAGTTAGACGATCTTTCAAATCAATCTCGATTTTAACCTTCTATTTCAGTTTGTGACAACACCACTAACCAAAGCCCCATTACAATCATTGAAAGAGCTTTTGATCAATGTGTCATATCAATCTATAGTGGTGGAGATTTGATTTTCTTACAAGCCTATGGTAATAACTTTTCAGGTTGACTAAAGAGTGCTTAATTCTTGAACCCTAAACACTTTGAGTGGATAGAGTGAATCTTTAGTGATGATGTCAAATCTTGTTGATTTTGATTGAAAGGTGATTACTTAAGAGAACGGAAGAAGCCTATGTTTCTGTGATAAAATTCTCAACTTAGAATGTTTGAAACTTTAATGCTCTTCTGATTGAATTTTCATTGTATGATTACTTGTGGATTAGTTTGAAACATTATTGATAAGGATTGTAAGTTAAGAAGAATGATTCTTAACTGTGGGTTGAGATTTTGCTTGAGGACAAGCAAAGGCTTAAGTGTGGGGGTATTTCATAAATGATAAATTATACATGTTTTTACCTCATGCTTAGCCTAAGTTTTGGATGAATTATCCTTGAATTTGTGGAAATTGATGCTCTTCATCCTTCTATTTCATGTTTTATGCCCAGGTAAGCTTAAGGAAGAGAAAAGAGCAAGAAACGAGCCAAAAAGGGGAAAATTAGGCCCAATTCAATAATCAACATGGCCCAGAGATTCACCACACAGTCGTGTCACATGGCCGTGCCACTTTGAGCATAAACACGGCCCAACCCCGACTCACATGGCCAGACCACATGGTCGTGCCACCTTAACAGGCCCGAGCATGGCCTGGGCTTCAATCCACACGGGCATGGCACACGGGCATGTCCCTGTCGTGAGGAAATTCAACTTCACTCAGAAAAGATTGCTTAGGGCTAAGAAAGCCATTCTAAACTCTATATAAAGACCCTAGGAGGCAACTTCAAATGACACATTATTTTCCCGCCAAGACGGGGAGTTAAAGGTAGGGAATTACTCGAAGGGAAGCCGATTGATCCATCTCAGAAGCTGAATTCTCCTTCAAGACGAAAGATCCCCCTTCAAATTCCTATAGGGGTTTTTGGGTTCTTTATGTTTTGCTATTTTTATTCTTCTGAGATGTTTTCTTTTATAATCATGAACTAAATCCCCCAAATACTTGAGGGGGATGAAACCTAAGATAGATCTTGTTATTGTTTTCTCTTGAATTATATAATAGATATTTGATTTGTTCTTAATTGTGTTTTTAACTCTTCAATTGATATTTCTGGGATATTAATTTAAGTCGAATGTGCTTGTGTAGAGGAGCACAAGTCCCGGCATAGGAGTAGATCCAACACAATTAAGCAGAGTTGATCGCAATCCTAGAGATAGGACGACAAAAATCTACCGGATTAGAGTCAACCTAATAAAGGAATTCATAGATCAAGTTAATGCAACACTAGGGGTTTTAATTAGAAAGAGATTTCAATTAATCAACTTAGGGTTAGTTGTTTTTAGTCTCGAAGGAGATATTAACATAAGTTAGGGATTTCTACAAATCAAGTCAAGTGAATAAATCGTCTAGTTCAAGAGTTGATAACAAATGAAGTCTAGGTGGATTCTCCCTTGAGTATTGCCCAAATCAATAGTTTTTCCTAAAGAGTTTTTCCCCAATTTACTTTCTGTGCATTCATAGTTAGTTTTAGAATTAGTTTCACGAAAATCCCTTTTATTTTTAGGTTAAATAATAGAAAGGAAGTAAGTACTTGTACTTTTGGTTCCCTTGGGTACGATATCTCAGTCTTGCCGCTAAACTATACTACTGTTCGATAGGTGCACTTGCCTTAAAGTCGTGATAATAGTTTGTTCTTGGTACGATCATTATTATAAATTTTATTACTTCGGTTGAAATAGCTAAGCCTTTAACAAAATTACTAGAAAAAGATGTGCTTTTCAATTTTGATCAAGAATGTTTAGAGGCTTTTAACACTCTCAAAGAGAAATTATTTAATGCCCCAATCATAATTACACCTGATTGGAATTTACCTTTTGAACTAATGTGTGATGCGAGTGATTTTGCAGTAGGTGCAGTTCTAGGACAACAAAGAGATAGGCACTTTCAACCGATTTATTATGATAGCAAAACTTTGATGGCTGCGCAAGAGAACTATACCACCACGGAAAAAGAATTGCTAGCTATGATTTTTGCGTTTGACAAATTTAGATCATATCTGATATTGTCTAAAGTCATCGTTTATACTGATCATTTCGCTCTTCGTTACCTTTTAACTAAAACTGATGCAAAACCTCGATTAATAAGATGGATTCTATTGTTATAGTAATTCGACTTAAAGATGCAAGATAAGAGAGGAGCTGAAAATTTGGCAGCTAATCACCTTTCAAGATTGGAAAATCCAGACCTCAAGGACTTCGACAAAGCTGAAATAAATGACTCGTTTCCTGAAGAACAACTCCTAGTCATAACAGAAACTGAACACTCTTGGTTTGCTGATTTCGCAACTTATTTAGCAGCTAACATAACCCCAAAATGGTTGACCCATCAGCAAAAGAAGTGATTCTTCGCTGATGTGAAAAATTACTTTTGGGAAGACCCTTTCCCTTTTTGTATTTGCGCAGATCAAGTCATTTGAAGATGCGTTACTAAGGCGGAAGCATATAAAATTCTGGATCACTGCCATTCTGGACCAACAGGAGGACACCACAGTGGAACTAGAACTGCTCACAAAGTACTCGAATCAAGTTTTTACTGGCCCACCCTTTTCAAGGATGCCAATAGGTATGTGACCTCTTGTGATAAATGCCAGACAACAGGTAATATCTCACAGCGTAATGAAATGCCTCAAACGTATATACTCTCATGTGAAATATTTGATGTATGGGGTATTGATTTCATAGGTCCCTTCCCTACTTCGTTTGGGAATAAGTACATACTAGTAGCAGTAGATTACAAGTCAAAATGGGTGGAAGCCCAAGCTTTACCTACTAATATGCTAGAATGGTGGTACGTTTTCTAAAAAAGCTTTTCTCTCAATTTGGAACACCTCGGATAATTATCAGTGATAGGGGTACTCATTTTTGTAATGCTCAATTTGATAAAGTTTTAAAAAGATATGGAGTGCACCATAGAACAGCTACCCCTTATCATCCACAAACTAGTGGACAAGTTGAAGTAACAAATAGAGAATTAAAATGCATACTAGAGAAAACGATAGAAACAAACAGGAAAGATTGGTCAAGAAAAATAGATGATGCTTTATGGGCCTATAGAACTGCATTCAAAACTCCTATAAGAACATCTCCTTATAGACTTGTTTACAGAAAAAGTTGTCATCTACCATTTGAACTTGAACATAAAGTATTTTGGGCTATCAAATTCCTAAATCTTAATTTTAAACTTACAGGTGAGAAACGTCTAATGCAATTAAATGAGCTGGATGAATGACGCTGCAATGTATACAAAGACTCACGATTATATAAGGAAGCTACAAAGCGATGCCATGACAATCGTTTAAGACAACCTAAGCAGTTTAAAACTGGCGATCTTGTCTTGCTATTCAACTCAAGGCTTAAACTATTCCCTGGAAAACTTAAATCAAGATGGTTAGGCCCATTCACTGTTCAAACTATCTTCCCATACGACATAATCGAGGTAACTCATCCAAACCAAGGCACTTTCAAGGTAAACGGTCATCGGCTTAAACATTATAAAGATGAGGATTTTAAGAATAATAAGGAGGAGCTTCAGCTCCACAAACCCTTGTAATGACACACGCAAGCAGAGTCAAGCTTAGACTCTAAATAAGTGCTTCTCGAGAGGCAACCCGAGCACTGACTTAAATTTAATTCTTTTATTCTCTAATTCATCAACTAACGCTTTGAATGCAGGATTTTCAACCTATACAGGCATCAACATGGCTGTGCCAAAGATCGTGTGACATCATAAATAGGGACACGGGCTGCGACACCAAGCCACAGCCGTGCGATATGGCCGTGGCCAAGCCTGACAAATCGACACAGGCACGCAACACACCCATGTCCCAAAACCATGGCCAAACCTGTTAATTCAACATGGGCGTTCGACACGCCCGTGCCCCAAGGGCGTGGTCGAACCTACCATTCAAGACACGGGCGTGTGACTATCTACACGGCCGTGGGAGAAGCGAACATCAAAGGAGATGGCCATGCGACACGGTCGTGTGCCCCAACATGCCCTAGGAACACGGGCGTGTCTTACGAAACCAGCGCGCCAAAACCCCTAATTTTCGAACCACACGGGCTAACCTCGAGCCACATGGGCCTGTGCCATGCCCGTGTAACCCAAAATCCTATAAAAGCGACCTACTATTCACCTTTTTCCTCACCTAAACCCTAAAAACCTCTCAAACCAACTTCCATATCACCATCCCAAATGCGGCCACCGACTTCAATAGCAACACCACGCCTGTGCAACCCGCGCCACGACCGTGCTCCACCCCTATAACCACCCATTCGGTTCCTCTTTTCTTACTTTTTCTTTAAATTTTTAATATCTTTTATACATTTATCTGTTACTAATCTCATTCATTTAGTTGCTTACATTATTATTGACATGAACTTCATTGATTTAGCATGATTAATCTAGAATTTTCAACATGCCACTTAGAATCATCCTTGTGCTGCGATCTTTAATTATCTTAGGCCATTAGTTTTAAATCCCAATTGCTATTTAAATACCCACATTTTGTTCCACTCCATACTTAAATAAATTAAATAAAAAATTGCTTTCCACATATCATCTTATGCATTGAAATAGGTATTAGCTCTTGATCGAATAATTGAATAATTGAATCTTGATTATCGCTAATTATCATGACAACACATTCCCATTTTTATTATTTTCCATTTTGTTTTCAATTTTTAGGAATCATGTCATCCTCGAGAGGGAAGAAAGCAGCCGTACCCGCTTCCAAAAAATGAAAGGGGCCCGGTGGTTCCTCTTTTAGACCCATCGCTGAAGTTCGCCATCCTTTCCTCCAATTCCCACAGAACTCACAAGAAGAACTATTTCAGATATTACAGGCAAGACCTCTCAGAGTCAGAAGGTGCATCAATTGGGCCACTCTAAAGTAGGTCCACCTAGCGGATGAGGTCTGGGCCTTATTAACGACAGACCCCTGGGACTAGTTTTTCAAAATTGTGGAGCCCATCTATCTCGAACTCACCCTCAAGTTCTGCTCTACATTTCACCTCTAGACAGTGATGAGTCAGCATGACGATGCAGGAATGATACAATTTCAGCTAGGAGGCCTCGTTCATCAACTCAGTGTACTGAAGTTCGGTATAGCACTAGGCCTCTACACTGAGCAGTCTGTGGAGGAAGAAGACCTCTCCGAGCTCCACCGCCACATCCATCTATCACCATCTAAGTGATGGGAGGCCCTAGTCCCTACATCAGCCACATACGACCCCAGTCGCTCCAAGGCAACAGCTCTCGCCCCATCTCTGTGGTACCTTCACGCCTTACTCGCACACACACTGACGGGCAGACGAGAGAGCACCGACATCGTCAACATCCATGACGCCCACTTTCTATGGAGCATCGTACACGTACATGTGATCGATCTTGCATACTTCATCACCCATACCATCCAGCATTAGACGGAGCGACACTGTAGGGGCGTGCTCTCGATGGGCCCATACATCACTCGACTAGCCCGTCACTTTGGCCTACTTAACACCACGACCCAAACATCCTCTTATACACTGATCGGCCAGATGTCCCCACAGGGCATCCAAACTATGCTACATATGAGGATGATTCAGCGCCAACGTGGGACTGATCCTCCAAAATACCGTCTACTCAGAGATACCGAGCAGGAGGACCCCTAGGACATTACTGATACTGTCCCACCACTGGAAGAGGCATCGACTGAACCACCACCCCCTCACCGCCCAGTTCATGCGGCAGCTTCATATGTTGACATATCTGGGTGTTTCACACAATTTGAGCAGCAGTGCTTTCAACGCTTCGATCACATCGACGCTACTCTTCAGCAGATATGCCAGTATCTACACATAGCACCATCGCCCCCATCTTGCGGACCATCTGAGGATTAGAACTTTCTATTCCTCTAATCTTCTTTTTTATTTGTTTTCTTCATCTTTTTTTTACCTTATCTTGAACTTTACATTTCTTTAGAATTTTTAGATTTTTCTTTCTCTTTATTTCGATCTTTATGTTTATTGAATATTTTAATTTAGTTTTCAAATTTTATCATTTTATTAGCCATTTCCTAACGAGTAATTGTTCTAATCATCAAATATCTAAAATCCCTTAAGTGCTATCGCAGTTTCAAAGGAGCTTTATAGCTTAAATCCAAATCATACTCTTCTGGCAGAGCAGTTGTGGACAACAACCACTACCACCACCGGAGTATCTACCTCCACACCTTCCTTTATCCCAAACACTCTATAGCCACTACCACCTCAAGGAATCCATCCAATCAGGGAGTTTCACTTCCCCCTATATTATGATATTATGCTTTTATAGCTACTAATGTTATATTTGTACATTGAGGGCAATGTACATCTTAAGTGTGGGGGGGAATCACTTTCACTCTTTGCATTACCTTGAAACCCCTGAAAATTTTTACCACTAACTTTATGCATTATTCTCAAATTTCGAATTCTCACTTTCAATCTTTGTATTATCTTCAATCTCCTATTAGGAATTAATTCTGATTGATTTATGATGTTTATTGATATGTTAAGAATTAAGACATAGGTACTTATGCTTGGATTATTCAAACTTTAAGACATTAGGGAACCAAGCATAATAAGTTGAAATTTTTGAGAATTTAAATTTTTTCTAGGTTATTTTCTCTAATTTTTTGTGTTATCTTGAGATTTGAAATTCACAGGATTGACATCAAAAGCCATAATTCTGGTGAGATGTTTGAGCCTTTTGGGCATACATCCTTTCGTGCTCACTTTTATTATTGCTTTGAGTGAGTCAATACTAATTTGTTATTCTAGAACTTGCTCCGATTATACATATCGAGAGCACATCATTGATTTGCTTATTATCTAGCTTTGTTATTATCTGGCTTTGTTCTCTTGTTTAGTTTATAAAGTTTGTAAACATTCAAAGTATTGTATTTGATTTGTTCTTAAAAAAAAGGTGTATATACGGTTAATTCAGCTGTAATTCATATTTTAGTTATAGTTTAGTATTTTTTTTTCATAATTCTATTATAAGCTATCGAATCCAAAACGATGTCATCATAAGGCTTAGCTCGAGGAATATGTTCTAGTGATAGAGATTTTTCTAGCTAGATGATTTTTCAATTCAATCTTGATTCTAATCCTCTTTTTCAGTTTGTGACAACACCTCTAACCAAAGCCCCATTACAATCATTGAAAGACCTTTTGATCGATGTGTCATATCAATCTATAGTGGTGGAGATTTGATTTTCTTGCAAGCCTATGGTAATAACTTTTCAGGTTGACTAATGAGTGCTTAATTTTTGAACCTTAAACACTTTGAGTGGATAGAGTGAATCTTTAGTGAGGATGTCAACTCTTGTTGATTTCGATTGAAAGGTAAGTACTTAGGAGAAGGGAGAAAACCTATGTTTCTGTGATAAAATTCTCAACTTAGAGTGTTTGAAACTTTAATGTTCTTCTGGTTGAATTTTCATTGTATGATTGCTTGTGGATTAGTTTGAAACATTATTGATAATGATTATAAGTTGAGAAGAATGATTCTTAATTGTGAGTTGAGATCTTGCTTGAGGACAAGCAAAGGCTTAAGTGTGGGGGTATTTGATAAGCGATAAATTTTACATCTTTTTACCCCATGCTTAGCCCAATTTCTGGATGAATTACCCCTTGATTTGTGTAAATTGATGCTCTTAAACCTTTAATTTCATGTTTTATAGTCAGGTAAGCTTAGGGAAGAGAACAGAGCAAGGAACGGGCCAAAAATGGGCAAATTAGGCCCAATTTAGTAATCAACATGGCCTGGAGATTCCCCACAAGGTCGTGCCACACGGTCATGCCACTTTAACAGCCCTGAGCACAGCTTGTGCCTTGATCCACACGGGCGTGGCACATGGGCATTTCCCTGTCGTGAGAAAGTTCAATTTCACTCGAAAAAGGCTACTTAGGGGCTAAGAAAGACATTCCAAAACTCTATATAAAGACCTTAGGAGGCAACTACAAAGGTGTGCCTGATTCCCCACTAAGGGTGCTTTATTCCTGCCAAGATAGAGAGTAGAAGCAAGCAAGGAATTACTCCAAAGGAAGCCGACAGATCCGTCTCAGAAGCCGAATTCTCCCTCAAGACTGAATATCTCCGTTCAATTACCTCCAGGGGTTTTAGGGTTCTTTATGTTTTGTTATAATTATTCTTCTGAGATGTTTTCTTTTATAATTATGAACTAAATCCCCCAAATACTTGACGAGGATGAAACCTAAGATAGATCTTGTTATTATTTTCTCTTGAATTATATGATAAATATTTGATTTGTTCTTAA
This sequence comes from Gossypium stocksii, assembly GCA_020496765.1. NCBI lineage: Eukaryota > Viridiplantae > Streptophyta > Magnoliopsida > Malvales > Malvaceae > Gossypium > Gossypium stocksii. The sequence continues at coordinate 44,430,296 of CM035623.1, forward strand.
TTGTGTTTTTAACTCTTAAAATGATATTTTTAGGATGTTGATTTAAGTCGAATGTGCTTATGTAGAGGAGCAAAAGTCTCTGCATAGGAGTAGATCCAACATAATTAAGCGGAGTTGACTGCAATCCTAGAGATAGGACGAGGAAAATCTGCCGGATTAAGGTCAAACCTAATAATGGAGTCCATAGATCGAGTTAATGTAACACTAGGGGTTTTAATTAGAAAGAGATTTCAATTAATCAACCTAGGGTTAGTTGTTTTTAGTCTCGAGAGAAATATTAACATAAGTTAGGGATTTCTACGGATCAAGTCAAGTGAATAAATCGTCTAGTTCAAAAGTTGATAACAAGTGAAGTCTAGGTGGATTCTGCCTTGAGTATTGTCCAAATCAATCAGTTTTCCTAAGAGTTTTTCCCCAATTCACTTTTTGTGCATTCATAGCTTAGTCTAATAATTAGTTTAGTTTAATAAACTTCCCTTTTTATTTCTAGGTTAAATAATAGAAAGAAAGTTAGTACTAGTACTTTTGGTTCCTTTGGGTACTATATCTCGGTCTTGCCATAACTATACTACTGTTTGATAGGTGCGCTTGCCTTAAATCATGATAATAATTAGTTTCTGGTGTGATCATTTGTTATAAATTTTATTACTTCATGTCATGCATATCAAAAATCTTAACCGGCTCTTCATCATAGGTCATATCCGGTTGAATCTCAACCTTGGTCGGTGCAATCACGTGTGAGGGGTTTGAGAGATAGCGGCGCAACATGGATACATGAAAAACATCGTGAATCTTTTCTAGCTCAGGTGGCAAGGCTAATCTGTAAGCTATCGGCCCAATTCTCTTGGTCACCTCATAAGGTCCAATAAACAGTGGACTTAACTTGCTTTTTCTACCAAAGCGAAGGATTTTCTTCCACGAGGAAACTTTCAAGAACTCTTTATCCCTGACTTGAAACTCAATCTCTTTTCTTTTCAAATCCGTATAGGATTTTTGTCTATCCGAGGCGGCTTTCAAACAATCTCAAATTACCTTAACCTTTTCTTCGGTCTCTTTGACAAAATCGACCCCCTGTATCTCATTCTCTGTAAGTTTTGACCAATATAAGGGCATTCTGCACTTGCGCCCATAGAGAGCCTCATAAGGTGCCATTTTCAAGCTCGATTGATAACTATTATTGTAGGTGAGTTTAGCTAGCGGCAAATACTTTTCCCATTTGCCATGAAACTCAAGAACACAACATCTCAACATGTCCTCAACAATCTAGATTACCCTCTCTAACTGGCCATCAATCTGCGGATGAAAAGCCGTGCTAAAATTCAACTTTGACCGTAATGCCTCTTGTAACTTTTTCCAAAACCGAGATATAAATCTCGGATCTCTATCTAAAATAACTAACAGGGGCACTCCATGCAATCTCACTATCTTGAAAATGTACAACTTAGATAGTTTCTCGAGCGAGAAGTCTGTACGTACTGGTATAAAATGAGCAGACTGGTTAGTCTATCCATAACAACCCATACTGCATCTTTCTTCTTAGGCGACAAAGGCAATCCTAATACAAAATCCATGGTAATGCAGTCCCATTTCCACTCGAGAACCATTACGGGCTGAAGTAAACCCGAAGGTACTTGGTGTTTGACTTTTACTCACTAACAAACTAGGCACTTAGAGACAAACTCTGAAGTGTTTGTTTTCATTCCAGACCACCAGTACATTTTCTTCAAGTCGTTATACATTTTCACGCTACCCAGGTGAATAGACAGGAGACTATTATACACCTTCCACAAAATCACCTGAATAAGTTCAGCATCTTTAGGTACACTGTAACACCCCTAACTCACATCCGTCGCCAGAAAGGGGTTACGAAGTGTTACTAAAATATTTGCAACTTTCATACATTTGCAAACTCACAAATTCAATGCCAGTCAAAAGTAAAAATGATAGAGACTAATAATCTTTTACAACCATTTCAGATTACATTGCACAAATATATGTATATAAGTAAAATTGTTTAAATAAACTAAATAAACATTACACTTAAGACCAAAACATAATTGGCTTATTCAACTAATTACAAGCCCAACATTTCATTGTCACTATTCATTTGGTCATTTTTAAGAAAATTAGCCAAAATATACATACAAGTTTACAAGCATTACTCGATTGAATTACAAACCAACTTTACTATAACCTATTTGGCATGAAAAGAACTACATAGCAAATACTGTCCAAATTGCAACATAAATAAGGATACTATTCATATGGTCAAATTATCAAGATACAAGCCAAACCTAATACGCCTATTATTATCTAACTTCAACTACTAACTAGTCATTTTCATAAGTCCAACTAAAATAAAGCATAGCCAATAAAGTTATATCCCAATTTCCAATACTCAAAAATCTCACTTTTCATGCTTGTCTAATCCCATAACCGAACATATATATATATATATACATAGGTATACATTTACAAGTCATAAACGGCTTCAATTAAACTAATTTCAAAACATGACCTAAAGTCCCTTGCCCCTAAATTTAACAGAAACATAACATCATAAAAAAATGATAATTATACATCACATCCTTAAGTATTCTTTTATAACTAGCTCATTCCAATGATATTTTACATTTAACTTAAAATGCAAACTCTTAATCAAAGATTCAACCAGAATATTTAAACTAAACTTAGTTAATCCATAAAAGCTTCATATCAACTGAACTAAGCAAGTAAGCCATTTTCGCATGGCTCATTGTATATGCATCATTCAAAAAGCTGCATTTACAGGCTAGTTCAACCTATACATGCCATAAGTCAAGTTTAAAAATTTAAGTACCAACAGTAGATAGTGTGACGAGATGCTGATGATCCCCCAAGCTTTTAGCTGGATTCAAAAATCTATAAAAACAATGAAACATAACATCTAAAGTAAGCTTTCATAAGCTTAGTAAGACTTAATCAATTAAACATTTTAATTAAATAAACAATTTATTTCTTTTAAGTCGAATATATCAACTTAATTGAGTCTCTCATTCAATCAAATATACTTGATCACTATAGGTTCACATTCCATCGAAGATACAAATTCAATTTAATAACACATATATAATTACCTATGCCATAAATGGCTGAATCCTTAAACCATGTACTTATCTGTTCATAAAATCTCTTCTTGAATTACACTTAGTTTAGTCTCAATCCAATATAGAATCATCCTCCAAATACAAAATACATACTTAAAGTTTCACTTATAACCACACGCAATTCAATTCACTACATGCTCACATTTAGCCAACTATATCAATTACATATATATACACATTTTATCGAATACACAACTTCATTATAACCTTACATCTAGCCGAATTTACAAATTCATTTCATCTTCAAATGTACTTACCTATGTGGCCAAGATTGTAGGTCATCTAGTAACTTACTTGATCATTTCCCCTCGTAGTGAATTCTTATATGCGTAAACTTGAAAATAATTCACCGGCTTGTAGCCTGCTAGGTTCAAAACCCGAATCAATTTCACCTGCACATAGCCTGCTAGGTATAGACCTGACTTAACCACTGGTACAAGACCTGCTAGGCTTTTAGCCTGATTTAATTCACCGGCATGAGGCCTGCTAGGCTCGGAGCCCGAATATCCCAACACATAGCTTATACTATCGATCCTTGATAGAAACACTATCAAAATCTTTGATTTATCATTTCCAACTCAAAGTCTCATTCGGCAACCTCATTTTAATTCATGGCAAGGTTTAGTTTTCTTACTTCATAATACATTCGAAAATCACATTTAACTCATTGTAATATCACTTATCCTATAATTCACATTCGGCATTCACATTCAAAACATAACTAATATCCTTCATTTTATAAGTCACATTCGACAATGACATATCAAATTCCAATAATTCAATTCGTCACTTATGTATAATATTTATTAAAATTGAGTACATAACATAGCTTAAGGACTTACCTCGACAAATTTCGTACGATTGCGTCGACTACTATGCTAACTTCGTTTTTCCCCGGTCCAAGTCTTGATTCTTTGGATCTTGAGCTTGAAATTTGAAACAATTAACTTATTAATCGATTGATAAATTTTTTTCTTCATTCAAAGAAATTATCTAATACGATAATTTGCACAATAGCCCCTTTAAAAATTCAGACCTTAACAATTTGATCCACAATTTCACAACACTCAAAATAATCAAAATTTTTTTTATTTACACCATAGTAAAGCCGAATACTCATGAAGCTTATTCAAGACTCCTCATTTCATAAATTTAGCTATTCATCCCTCAACTTTTCTATTTTAGCAATTTAGTCAAATTTAATAAAATTCACTAAGGCTCAAAATTCATCTTACATCCATCTTTCATTCTAAAACTTCAAACACAAAAATCTCATAAATCTCATCTATGGCTGAACCTCAAATTTTCATCTATCTTAAAAATTAAATTCATGGGTCTTGAAGAGTATCAAGCAATAAACTGAAAAATATCAAAATGAAACAAAACTAACATGAAAATTACCTTGAATTTTGATCTCAAATTTTCGAACTTCAAAGCTAATGCTTCACCAACATTCGGCTCTCCTAAAAAGATGAACATGCAAGCTCCTTTCTTTCATTTTTTTAATGTTCTATTTTATTATAACAAAAGCAATTATTATTTTACCTATTTAACCTTCATCAACATCTAATACTACATTAAAAATTTCTATCCTTTGCCGTCCATACCTTTTATTAATGGTTTAATATCTATGTAAATCCTCCACACTCAAAAGACATGACAATTTTAGCATTTTTATAATAGCATGCATATGATTCAATCAATGCAATTTAATCCCTTTTAATAATCAAGCACTTAAACTTTAAAATTTTAAACACAAAACTTCAGCACACATAAGTACACACATTCAAAACACAGAAAATGATATTTAAATATTTATCTGACTCGGATTCGTGGTCTTAAAACCACCATTCTGATTAGGGTTGACTTCAGGCTATTACATACACAGGTTCTGTCGTGATACATCAAACATCCGTCGGCCTCCACTCTGAAATCTGATTCATTACCAGTCTCTCACTGAGCGATCTTAGCTTGTAAATCTTTATCATTTTTCTGAGCTTCAACATCTCTTGCAAAAATATCGGTCTGGCTCTCATCTCGGCTAAGATCAGTCCATCCTCATTTACAGTCAACTGAGTATTCATGGCCCTTAAGGCGAACAATGATTTTTTACTCAACGCATCGGCGACCACGTTCACCTTACCGGGTTGATAGTCGATTATCAGCTCGTAATCCTTTATAAGCTCTAACCATCTCTGTTGTCACAAGTTGAACTTTTTTTGAGTCATTAGATACTTTAAACTTTTGTGGTCCGTAAAAACTCAGCATCTCTCGCCATATAAGTAGTGTCTCCAAATTGTTAGTGTAAAAACTATAGCTGTAAGCTCTAAATTGTGGGTCGAGTAGTTTTTCTTGTAATATCCCGAATTAGGGCCTAATCGGAATAGTGGTTTCGTGACCACAAATCCGAGGTAGAAATAATTATTTTATAATTATTTTGATGTTTATGATATGATTTTATGATGGTGTGAAAATTTCGTGAAGAAATTCCAAGCGTAAAGTGCTTAATTTGAAGTTAGGGATTAAATCGAATAAGTTGCAAAACTTGCATTCTAGAAGTTTTTAGTATGAAATTGCTTTGAAATATTAATTAGGAGGTCTTAAATGGCAATTAGACAAATTTTAAGTTCATGGACAAAATTAGGACATGGAAGGAATTTTTGAAAGTTTAGTAAGGAGGGGCATTTTGGTCATTTGGACATTTAATGAAATAAAAAGGGAAAAATAACACAAAATTAGTTATCATCTTCCTTGGTTGCTGCCGAATTCTCCCTCTCTCCATAACTAGGGTTTCTTCAACTTTCAAGCTTCATAGTAAGTGATTCCAAGCCCCATTTTTAATGATTTTTACGTTTTTGAAATCCCGGTAGCTTGGTATAGCTTATGATAGCAATATTTTGAGCTAAAGTTCATATTTGGAAAAATACCCATAGGTGAAATTTGTGTATTTTGATGTTTTATGATAGAATATGAGGTTTTAAATTATGTTAGACAACTTGTGCTACTCGGTTTTAAGTAAAAACGAACAAAACGGCTTAATCGGTAAAAGTACATATTGTGCATAAGTATGTGGTATAGTGGGAATTTGAGCTTGCTAATAGCAAATAAATGATCAGCATGTCCTAAAACATAAGAATTTGAAATGAAATTTAATTTCCGAGCTTTGGGGCAAAAGTGTAAATATGCAAAAGTTTAGGGGCAAAATTGTAATTTTGCCAAAATTTGAATTAAGGACTAATTTGAAAATGTGAGTATTAAACAAGCTAAATGTGTTATTTTAGATCATGAAAGACGTGGAATCGACCTCAATCGAGGAAAAGAAAAGATTGCGGACTAAATTGCAAAATCTTTGTATTTTGGTACTAAGGTAAGTTCATGTGTAAATAATATAACATAATTGTTATTTTTAAGTTGATTGATGTTATTGATATGATATGCTGATTTTTATCATGAAATATATGCTCTGTGGTTATTTTTGAACAATATGCAAATTATATGTGCTACTTGTTAAATATAAATGGCTACCGAGTATTGGTTTCGGTATTCTGTGGAAGACGGCAAGGATGTGTGATTGAGGAAAATCCCGTTTGAACATTGGGAATGGATTAGGATACAAGTGACATGTCACTAGGATGGTTGGGCATCCGAGCTCGTTAAGTTGAGTCCGAGTTCACTTATGGATGCGAATATCCGAACTCATTGAGTTGAGTCCGAGTTCGTGAAATGTAACTAGGCATCCGAGCTCGTTGAGTTGAGTCCGAGTTCACTTATGGATGCGAACGCCTGAGCTCGTTGAGTTGAGTTTGAGTTCGCTTATGGGCGGGTTACATAATTGATTGATTATATATATATAGCACTTATGTGCAAATGATCCGTGTATCCGAGTTGTATTCCAATGTGTTCAACGGGTAAAATTCAAGTGAAATGGAAAAGCACTCAAGATGTAAGTGACAATTCGGTAATGTTGAGAAATGGCCATATTGGACAGGTATGTACTTAACCCTCGGGTTGAAACTCGACACAACAACAAAAATGTGGTAAGATGAAGTATGATGATTAGAATTATGACATATGTTTTGGTGATGCTATGCTAATGTTGTTTGGCATAATGACTTTGTTATGTTACTTGTTATTTGCATGTGAACTTACTAAGCATTTATGCTTACTCCTTCCTTTTCATTCATTGTAGTTTTGGACAAGCCGGCTCGAGAATCGGGATAGGTCGAAGGCTCGATCACACTATCCGAAGGATTTTTTGGTAAATGCCTTGTAAACCTTAGTATGGCATGTATAGCAATATACCTACTTTGTGTAAATAATCTTGTGATATGGTGGTATTTTGGTTGAAGAAATGCTTGATAATGATGAGTCATTGAAATGGCTAATGTAGATTATGTTTGATGTCATGGAAGGATAATAGGTTATCTAGTACATGAAAGCTTTTATGAAAATGAAATTAACCATAAAACAGAACATTGCAGCAACACTGACGTGAGTTTGAAAATTTACTAAAAATCATAGAAATCGAATTTGGTGATGGATTAGTTATGAAATTGAAGCTTATTATGTCTACTTTCAAATGGAAGAAGCAAAATAGGTGAAGGGATTATATTTTATAAGATATCTGAGTTTTAGTGAGACAGGGCCAGAACGATTTCTGGATCCCCTGTTCTAACTTTGAAAATTCACTATAAATTGTAAAAAAATAGTTAAGAGGTGTACTTTATATGTACAGAATCCTGAGTTAGTCTAGTTTCAAGATAAGGAAACAGCATAATATATGAATTTTTTACAGAGAGAAAAGTGGTTCGTTGTAAACAGAGGTCAGTGTAGTCAAGTCCTGAAACAGGGGTAAATTTAACTAATAAACTGTACAAATCCGCCCAACCAAAAATTCTAGAAAAACATTAGTGAATAGATATATGAGTCTAGATTCAGTGAAAATTTACGGATCTTGATTTCAAGTTTCGTAACTCGAGATATAATTTTTTAACGACCATGACGCAGAGATTCTACATATTCCGAAAATTAAAATAAATGATGTAAAGTTGCTTTAATGATAAATTAAGTTTAGTAACACCTCAAACTCGACTCCGGCGACTGTCTCGAGTGTGGGGACGTTACATTTGGTGGTATCAGGGCAGGTTTAGTCAGTTCTCGGACTAATGTGTTTTATGTACGGATTTTGCTATACATGCCATATGTGTATATTGTGATAGTGTGACGACTTCTGACCTTTTAAATGATTTTTTTTTATAGTAAATGGATCCCGATCCAATTGTGGCCGATGATGTAGAAAGTAATGCATCAGCTCCGACTGAAGGGGCGGTGCCGACTAAAAATCCACCTCCCACTATTCGTCAAGAAGGAGGAGAAAGGGGTCGAGAAGCCTTTCTCCAGATGATGAGTGCTTGGTATACTGAGTTCGTTCGTATGAACCCGAATGTACAACTTCCCCCACCTCCCCCAATTCCTCAACCTGTACCCCCGATGCCTCAAGATGTGGGTATGATAAAATTTCAAAGAACTCCAGTTGATAAAATCCGTAAGCTCGGGGCCGAAGAATTCAGAGCTAATGTAGATGGTGATGCGGAAAAAGCAGAGTTCTGGCTTGAGAATTCTATCCGGGTATTTCATGAACTGTCCTATACACCTGAGGAATGCTTGAAATGTGCTATATCCTTGTTGAGGGATTCAGCCTACAATTGGTGGAAGACACTGATTTTGGTGGTACCGAAAGAGAGGGTAACTTGGGAATTCTTTCAAGAAGAGTTTCGGAAGAAATACATCAGTGAAAGATTTATTGATCAGAAGCGCAAGGAATTTCTTGAGCTAAAGCAAGGTAATATGACAGTCACTGAATACGAAAGAGAGTTTGTTCGATTGAGTAAGTATGCTAGAGAATATGTTCTTATTGAGGCCAAGATGTGCCGACGATTTGAAGATGGGCTCCATGAAGAAATTAAGGTATTTGTTGGGATTCTTGAATTAAAAGAAATGGTGGTACTTGTCGATCGAGCTTGCAAGGCTGAAGAACTACTTAAAGAGAAGAAAAAGGTAGAATCTGAGATACGAAATTGGAAGAAAAGACCAATGAGTAATGCACCCTCACAGTAACCCAGAAAATCAAGAAATATGAATCCTCGTTCCCAAGTTTCAGCTGGACAATCCTATGGGAATTTTAAGAAGCAAAATATGGGTCCTAAGTCCCAAACTACTTCGGTAGCCAGTGTAGGGAACACGAGATTTGTTAAACCCGAGTGTCAGCGGTGTGGCAGAAATCATTTTGGTCCGTGCAGAGCAAACGAATGTTTCCGATGTGGTTCTCCAGATCATTTTATTAGAGACTGCCTAGAGAGAATTGAAAAAGAAAAATTTCAGAGTACAGAAGCTAGTGGTGCAGATTCGCGAGGAAGGTATCCAAGAAAAGCTGGGAGTGAAGCAAACAGCAAGAATGCAGCCAGAGATTCAGCAGTTAAATCTGAAGGAAGGGCTCCAGCTAGAACTTATGCCATTAAGGCGCGTGAAGATGCTTCCTCACCCGATGTGATTACCGGTATATTTTCTCTCTATGATGTTAATGTTACTGCTTTAATTGATCCCGGTTCTACTCATTCATGTGTGCATGAAATTGGTGTCTAGCATGAATATACCTGTTGAGAATACAGAATTTATGATTAAAGGGTCAAACCCGTTAGGCAAATGTGTTATAGTTGATAAAGTATGCAAGAAATGTCCTTTAATGATTCGGGGTTATTACTTTTCGGGCGACTTGATGTTGTTACCGTTTGATAAGTTTGATGTTATTTTGGGTATGGACTGGTTGACATTGCATGATGCCATAGTAAATTGTAAACAGAAAGTTATTGAACTAAAGTGTGAAAATGGCGAAACTCTGCGGGTTGAATCAGATAAATCAGAGGCATTGTCTAGTGTAATTTCTTCAATGTCAGCTCAGAGATATTTGAGAAAGGGTTATGAAGCTTATTTGGCGTATGTATTAAATACAAAAGAAATGGAAAAGAAAGTGGAATCAGTGCCGATTGTATGTGAATTTCTGGATGTATTTCCCGAAGAATTGCTGGGTTTGCCTCCAGTCAGGGAAGTAGAATTCGGTATAGAGTTGATGCCGGGAACAGCTCGAATCTCGATTGCTCCGTATAGAATGGCACCAACGGAATTAAAAGAATTAAAGTCACAGTTGCAAGAGTTGACAGACAAAGGCTTTGTGAGACCGAGTTTTTTGCCTTGGGGTGCTCCGGTATTGTTTGTGAAAAAGAAGGATGGTTTGATAAGATTGTGTGTAGACTATCAACAATTAAACAAAGTGACAATTAAGAACAAGTATCCGTTGCCAAGAATTGATGATTTGTTTGATCAGCTGAAAGGAGCAACATGGTTTTCAAAGATTGATTTGAGATCTGGATACTATCAGCTGCGGGTAAAAGAGTCAAATGTGCCTAAAACTGCTTTTAGAACAAGGTACGGTCATTATGAATTTTTAGTTATGCCGTTTGGATTAACAAATGCTCCTGCCGCGTTTATGGATTTGATGAATCAAATATTTCGGCCATACTTGGATAAGTTTGTTGTGGTATTTATAGATGATATCTTGATTTATTCGAAAGATGAGACAGAGCATGCTGAGCACTTGAAGATAGTTTTGCAAACTTTGCGAGACAAGCAGTTATATGCCAAGTTTAGTAAAAGTGAATTTTGGCTTCGGGAAGTTGGATTTTTGGGTCATATTGTTTCGGGTGATGGTATACGGGTTGATCCCAATAAAATTTCAGCTATTGTTGATTGGAAGCCACCGAAGAATGTAATCGAAGTTAGAAGTTTCTTGGGGCTAGCCGGATATTATTAACGGTTTGTTAACGGATTTTCTATAATTGCTGCTCCTATAACTAGATTACTTCGAAAGGATGTTAAATTTGAGTGGACGGAAGAATGTCAACAAAGTTTCGAAGAATTGAAAAAGTTATTAATAGAGGCACCAATGTTAGTACAGCCCGAGTCAGGTAAAGAATTTGTGGTATATAGCGATGCTTCTCTAAATGGTTTGGGATGTGTACTAATGCAAGAAGGAAAGGTTGTGGCTTATGCTTCGAGGCAGTTAAAACCTCACGAGAGGAATTATCCTACTCATGATTTGGAGTTGGCTGCGGTGGTGTTTGCTTTGAAGATTTGGCGACATTACTTGTATGGTGAAAAATGTCGGGTATATACCGACCATAAAAGTCTTAAATACTTGATGTCACAAAAGGACTTGAATTTGAGACAGCGAAGATGGTTGGAGTTATTAAAAGATTACGAGCTTGTGATTGACTATCATCCAGGAAAAGCAAATGGGGTTGTTGATGCTTTGAGTAGAAAACTGTTGTTTGCTTTGAGAGTTATGAACACTCAATTGGAAATGTCAGATGATGGTTCCATTCTGGCCGAGCTAAAAGTAAGACCGATGTTTTTACAAGAGATTTGTGAAGCTCAGAAAAGCGATGAAGACTTGCAAGCCAAAAGAAAGCAATGTGAGGTTGATACAGAGTCAGATTTCAGAATCGGTCCTGATGGTTGCTTGATGTTTAAAGATCGGATTTGTGTACCGAAGAACGAAAAATTGATTCAAAAGATTTTGCAGGAAGCACATGGTGGTTATTTGTCGATTCATCCAGGTAGCACGAAAATGTATAATGACTTGAAGAAAATGTATTGGTGGAATAGAATGAAAAGAGATATATCAGAGTTTGTGTCCAAATGCTTAATTTGTCAACAGGTGAAAACAGAACACCAAGTGCCTTCAGGATTACTTCAGCCTATTATGGTTCCTGAATGGAAATGGGATCGGATTACTATGGATTTTGTTTCAGGGTTGCCGTTAACTCCGGGAAAGAAAGATGCCATCTGGGTAATAGTTGACAGATTGACTAAATCGGCTCATTTCATTCCAGTACGTACGGATTATTCTCTTAACAAGTTAGCTGAATTGTATGTTAGAAAAATTGTTAGACTACATGGAATACCATTGTCAATCATTTCATACAGAGATCCGAGATTTACTTCGCGGTTTTGGCAAAAGTTGCAAGAAGCGTTAGGTACAAGGTTAAATTTCAGTACTGCTTTTCATCCACAAACTGATGGGCAATCAGAAAGGGTAATTCAAATTCTTGAAGACATGCTTCGATGTTGTGTATTAGAATTTCAAGGAAGTTGGGAAAGATATTTACTGTTGGTGGAATTTGCTTATAATAACAGTTATCAGACGAGCTTGAAAATGGCACCTTATGAAGCATTGTATGGTCGTAAGTGTCGGACGCCTTTGTATTGGACCGAACTCAAGGAAAATCAGATCTATGGGGTTGATCTAATTAAAGAAACCGAAGAAAAAGTGAAGGTAATTCGAGATTGTTTGAAAGCTGCTTCGGATAGACAGAAATCTTATGCAGATTTGAAACGAAAAGCAATTGAGTTTCAAGTTGGTGATAAGGTATTTTTAAAGGTGTCTCCGTGGAAGAAAGTCCTCAGATTTGGACGGAAGGGTAAGTTAAGTCCGCGTTTTATCGGGCAGTATGAAATAACTGAAAGAGTTGGACCGGTAGCTTATCGGTTAGCATTACCATCTGAGTTAGAGAAAATTCATGACGTGTTCCATGTATCTATGTTACGTAGGTATCACTCGAATCCTTCGCATGTAGTTTCACCGACCGAAATTGAATTATGACCAGAGATGACCTATGAAGAAGAACCGATAAAAGTTTTAGCTCGAGAGGTCAAACAACTAAGAAACAAAAGTATTGCTCTTGTGAAAGTGTTGTGGCAAAAGCATGGAATAGAAGAGGCTACATGGGAACCCGAGGAAACTATGAGAAAACAATACCCACATCTGTTTACCGGTAAGATTTTCGAGGACGAAAATCCTTAAAAAGGGGGGAGAGTTGTAATATCCTGAATTAGGGCCTAATCGGAATAGTGGTTACGTGACCACAAATCCAAGGTAGAAATAATTATTTTATAATTATTTTGATGTTTATGATATGATTTTATGATGGTGTGAAAATTTCGTGAAGAAATTCCAAGCGTAAAGTGCTTAATTTGAAGTTAGGGATTAAATCGAATAAGTTGCAAAACTTGCATTCTAGAAGTTTTTAGTATGAAATTGCTTTGAAATATTAATTAGGAGGTCTTTAATGGTAATTAGACCAATTTTAAGTTCATGGACAAAATTAGGACATGGAAGGAATTTTTGAAAGTTTAGTAAGGAGGGGCATTTTGGTCATTTGGACATTTAATGAAATAAAAAGGGAAAAATAACACAAAATTAGTTATCATCTTCCTTGGTTTCTGCCGAATTCTCCCTCTCTCCATAGCTAGGGTTTCTTCAACTTTCAAGCTTCATAGTAAGTGATTCCAAGCCCCGTTTTTAATGATTTTTACGTTTTTGAAATCCCGGTAGATTGGTATAGCTTATGATAGCAATATTTTGAGCTAAAGTTCATATTTGGAAAAATACCCATAGGTGAAACTTGTGTATTTTGATGTTTTATGATAGAGTATGAGGTTTTAAATTATGTTAGACAACTTGTGCTACTCGGTTTTAAGTAAAAACGAACAAAACAGCTTAATCGGTAAAAGTACATATTGTGCATAAGTATGTCGTATAGTGGGAATTTGAGCTTGCTAATAGCAAATAAATGATCAGCATGTCCTAAAACATAAGAATTTGAAATGAAATTTAATTTCCGAGCTTTGGGGCAAAAGTGTAAATATGCAAAAGTTTAGGGGCAAAATTATAATTTTGCCAAAATTTGAATTAAGGACTAATTTGAAAGTGTGAGTATTAAAAAAGCTAAATGTGTTATTTTAGATCAAGAAAGACATGGAATCGACCTCAATCGAGGAAAAGAAAAGATTGCGGACTAAATTGCAAAATCTTTGTATTTTGGTACTAAGGTAAGTTCATGTGTAAATAATATAACATAATTGTTATTTTTAAGTTGATTGATGTTATTAATATGATATGCTGATTTTTATCATGAAATATATGCTCTGTGGTTATTTTTGAACAACATGCAAATTATATGTGCTACTTGTTAAATATAAATGGCTACCGAGTATTGGTTTCGGTATTCTGTGGAAGATGGCAAGGATGTGTGATTGAGGAAAATCCCGTTTGAACATTGGGAATGGATTAGGATACAAGTGACATGTCACTAGGATGGTTGGGCATCCGAGCTCGTTAAGTTGAGTCCGAGTTCACTTATGGATGCGAATATCCGAACTCATTGAGTTGAGTCCGAGTTCGTGAAATGTAACTAGGCATCCGAGCTCGTTGAGTTGAGTCCGGGTTCACTTATGGATGCGAACGCCTGAGCTCGTTGAGTTGAGTCCGAGTTCGCTTATGGGCGGGTTACATAATTGATTGATTATATATATATAGCACTTATGTGCAAATGATCCGTGTATCCGAGTTGTATTCCAATGTGTTCAACGGGTAAAATTCAAGTGAAATGGAAAAGCACTCAAGATGTAAGTGACAATTCGGTAATGTTGAGAAATGGCCATATTGGACAGGTATGTACTTAACCCTCGGGTTGAAACTCGACACAACAACAAAAATGTGGTAAGATGAAGTATGATGATTAGAATTGTGACATATGTTTTGGTGATGCTATGCTAATGTTGTTTGGCATAATGACTTTGTTATGTTACTTGTTATTTGCATGTGAACTTACTAAGCATTTATGCTTACTCCCTCCTTTTCATTCATTGTAGTTTTGGACAAGCCGGCTCGAGAATCGGGATAGGTCAAAGGCTCGATCACACTATCCGAAGGACTTTTTGGTAAATGCCTTGTAAAACTTAGTATGGCATGTATAGCAATATACCTACTTTGTGTAAATAATCTTGTGATATGGTGGTATTTTGGTTGAAGAAATGCTTGATAATGATGAGTCATTGAAATGGCTAATATAGATTATGTTTGATGTCATGGAAGGATAATAGGTTATCTAGTACATGAAAGCTTTTATGAAAATGAAATTAACCATAAAACAGAACATTGCAGCAACACTGATGTGAGTTTGAAAATTTACTAAAAATCATAGAAATCAAATTTGGTGATGGATTAGTTATGAAATTGAAGCTTATTATTTCTACTTTTAAATGGAAGAAGCAAAATAGGCGAAGGGATTATATTTTATAAGATATCTGAGTTTCAGTGAGACAGGGCCAGAACGATTTCTGGATCTCCTGTTCTAACTTTGAAAATTCACTATAAATTGTACAAAAATAGTTAAGAGGTGTACTTTATATGTACAGAATCCTGAGTTAGTCTAGTTTCAAGATAAGGAAACGACATAATATATGAATTTTGTACAGAGAGAAAAGTGGTTCGTTGTAAACAGAGGTCAGTGTAGTCAAGTCCTGAAACAGGGGTAAATTTAACTAATAAACTGTACAAATCCGCCCAACCAAAAATTCTAGAAAAACATTAGTGAATAGATATATGAGTCTAGATTCAGTGAAAATTTACGGATCTTGATTTCAAGTTTCGTAACTCGAGATATGATTTTTTAACGACCATGACGCAGAGATTCTGCATATTCCAAAAATTAAAATAAATGATGTAAAGTTGCTTTAATGATAAATTAAGTTTAGTAACACCTCAAACTCGACTCCGGCGACTGTCTCGAGCGTGGGGACGTTACATTTCTCGTGTGGCTTTAGTTGCCTCGAGGCATAGGCTATTGCTTTACCTTCTTGCATGAGCACATACCCCAATGCATTCAAGGAAGCATTACTGTACACCACAAGTTCTTTTCTCGATTCTGGTTGTACCAACACCGGGGCTTCGGTCAACAAAGCCTTTAACTTTTCAAAACTCTGTTGACACTTTTCCATCCACTCAAACTTAACATCTTTTTGAAGTAGCCTCATCATCGAAGTAGCAATCATTGAAAACCCTTTAACAAATTGTCAGTAGCAGCCTGCTAGGCCTAAGAAACTCCTAATCTTTGTTACGTTTCTCGGTGGTTTCCACTCAACAATAGTTGATATCTTTCTCGGGTCAACCCTGATTCCATCTCTCGACACAATGTGTCCCAAGAATCTGACCTCTCGTAATCAAAATTCACTCTTGCTAAACTTGGCGTACAACTGTTTATCTCTCAAGGTTTGTAAGATAATCCTCAAGTGCACTGCATGCTCACCTTCATCACGAGAATAGACGAGTATGCCATCAATAAAGACGACAACAAACTTGTTCAAGTAGGGTTAGAAAATGTGATTCATCAAATCCATGAATAGCGCAGGAGCATTTGTCAAGCCAAAGCCCATGAGAAGGAACCCATAGTGGCCGTACCTGGTTCGAAAGGTAGTTTTCAGCACATCTTGTTCTTTGACTCTCAACGGGTAATACCCCGACCTCAAGTCTATTTTAGAAAACATGGTTGCTCCTCTCAACTGATCAAACAAGTCATTGATCCTTAAAAAAGGATACTTACTCTTCACCGTAACCTTGTTGAGTTGGCGGTAGTCTATGCACAACCTCATTGAGACATCCTTTTTCTTAACAAAAAAATCGGCGCTCCCCACAAAGAAGAACTCGGTCTCGCAAAATCCTTATCTTTCAACTCTTGCAACTGGGCCTCCAATTCCTTATCTTCCATCGGAGCCATCCTATATGGACCGATCAGGATAGGTGCCGTGCTAGGGACCAACTCAATACCAAACTCTACTTCCCTCTATGGAGGTAATCTGGGCAACTCTTCCTGAAACACATTCAGGTACTCACATACCACTAGCACCGAATCAATTTTCTTTTCAAATACTTGGGTGTTCAAAAGAAAAGCGAGGTAAGCTTCACACCATTTTCTCAAATATCTTTCTACTCGAAGCTTATCTCCATTTTGACATCTCAAACTAATAAATTTCCTCCCTTAATCAACTATCACATTATGCGTGGATAACCAATCCATACCCAGGATTACATTGAATTCATCAAATGGGAATAACATAAGATTGGCTAGAAAATAGTGACCCCTAATTGTCAAGGGACAGTTTTTACATACTTGGTCAACTAACACGTGTTTGCCTAGTGGATTAGTCACTTTTACCACGAATTCCGTAAACTCAACTTGCACATTTATACTAGGTACCAACTTCATACAAATGTAAGAATGGGTAGACCTCGGATCAACTAGAGTAAGAACAGATAAATCATGGATAGAAAAGGTACCAGTAATCACATCTGGGGATGAGGCTTTCTTGCGAGCACGAATGGCATAAGTCCTTGCCGAAGCTAGACCCTCGGATCTTACAGTCAGATCTCTAGGTGTACTCTTATTGCCGACACTGATCCCTAGGTTCTTCTATGGTCTACCCTCGACGGTGCACTACACGGTTGGGCATTCTGAAACCCCTCTTTCTCAGCTCTCTCAAGACAATCTTTAATAAAGTGATTCTGAGAACCACACCTATAGCAGGCTCGACTATTTCCCCAACACTCGCCAAAATGTTGTCTACCACATTGTGAACATTTAAGTCAACTTGGTCGGGCACTACCAACACTCATAACGGAGGTAGTTTAAGCTTTTGGCACCGTGTTTTGCTTATTCTTGCTTCTACTGGAGTATCCCACTGAAGCAGTCGATCGGGTAGGGAACTCTCTTGATCTTTTAGATAAGGATCGATGTCATTTCCCCATTAGTCTTTTCCTGGAGTCACGGGACTTCATATCAGCCTTTCTCTTCTCTTTGGCCAACTCTTCGGCCTTACATGCTCTCTCAACGAGCACCACAAACTCTCAAATCTCTAGAGTCCCCACCAACAATCGGATGTACTCATTTAAGCCGTCTTCAAATCGCTTACACATGGTAGCTTGGTAGACACACTCCAAGTTACTCTTTCTCTCGATACCACTGACACAAGAGTATTCCACCACTGGTAGGCTGCGTCTCGCAAGAGTAACACCACGTACTGTATGCACTCTTCAAGTGTGCACGATAACTCATCGAACACTTTGATGGTGTTCTCCAACCAGAACCCGGCTCTTTCCGGGTCATCATTCCTTATTTGCCCAAAATTCCTCAGCCCAATGCTTTCTAATTCGATCAACTGGGGGTTTGTCTCTCATACCCAATTTACTCCTTGAGGAGCTACTGGGGTATTATGATAAATTAGAGGAGGTGGGGGAGGTGGAGTGTTTGGGTTCACACGAACATGCTCCGTATACTAGGCATTCATCATCTGGAGCTAAGCTTCTCTAGTCCCTCCACCCTCACTCATTGTCACGGGCCCGGCCAACACTGGCGCGGTCACTTCAGCAGGAGCCAACGTGTTACTTTCCAAATCATCTGCCATAGGCTGATCGAGATCCATTACTAAATGAAAACACAATTCAAAATCGTCAGGAGTCATCACACTATCATTTTATAACTATGGCATGTATAGCTAGACTCAAACACAAGCTAGGTTAGTCCTAGAATCGACTAAACCATAGCTTTAATACCAGTAAATGTAGCATCCCTTACCCGTCTCTGACGCTGAGATAGGGTACGAGGCATTATCTTTCTAAAATATGTGTAACCATTCAATCTAAACTCATGGAAATGCGTCCCAATTTCAAACATTTTCAAATATTGTCTTACAAACCCTCCCATGGGCCTACGAGGCCAAAAACATTGCTGAGAAACAACGCAGGACCATTTCAGGCACTTAAGAAAGCTTCTTCAAAAACTAGTAAAAATAGGGCACACGCCCGTACAAAAGGGCACCACACCCGTGTGGCCCCTAAACATGGTCGTGCTAATGGCCCATGTGCCTCAAACGACCTAAGCTCCTAGGGACACGCATGTGCCCCTTGTCTGTGTGGATTTATGAACCTATAGGGGTTTTCACATGGCCTAGCACATGCCCGTGTGCTCAATCAGTGTTTCTCACATGACTATGACACGCTCGTGTCGTGGCCCATGTGCAAAAACCTTGACATTCAATTTTCAATGTCATCAATCACACGGCCGTGACACAAGCCCGTGTTCGGGCCATCTCCTCCACACGATTGAGACACACGACTGTGTCTCGTGCTCGTGTGGAACACTAATGGGCATTTAATTTTTCAACTTAAGGTGCAGGAGACACACGACCTTATCTATAACACCCCAAACCCGACCCAGACGTTATGGCCAGATCTAGTGTGTCACATGAATAATTGACTAAGCTTTGATCTTCGTTTACTAAAGCATTATGTTGTTTTTAGTTAAACCATGTTTTAAGGCTTGTAAATAAGAATCATTTTCAGTTTTTAAAATCGTAGTTGTTGCCAAATATAATTTTTTTTATTAAATCCCAATATGGTGTTATTGACATTAATTTAGCCAATCGATACGTGTTGCATGTTTTGAAAACATTTGTTTAAGTTTGAAAAAAAAACCCGCAAAGACTAGTCTATTATTATAACGCTAACAATGAAGAAAACTCAAAATAAAAAAATCGAGCGGCCTTATTACAACTTAAATCCAAAATTTAAAAATAGAATTTAAATAAACTAATTTAAGAAATAATCAAATATCGGAAACATGAACCTCGTGGCCACCCCGAATCCCTCGCACCTCTAAGTCCTCTATGGTTGGAGGTTACCTGCGTAGACAGAATTAAAAGGGTGAGTTTGTGAAAACTCAGTGTGTAAAGGAACCTAACCAGTGTCAAATATCAGACAAACTCAATTTGGGCCGAGGCCCTATTCAGATACAGATTAAACTGGGCCTTGACCATTTTCAAAAATAGTATGGCCCTTGGGCTTATTACAGAAATTGATCAGTGTATATATATACATGCATGTATGCAAAGCCTAAGCCCAATCCAACCCTACACACCACCCGTACTAACCATGTAGGGAATAACTCAACGCACCAAGCCCTACATACCACAGTTACAATAGAGCTGCTAATACAGATATCGTGGCAGAGCCACCAGAACAGAAATACGAGGCAAAGCCTCTAAGCAGATTACGTGGCATTGCCACTTTTAGCACTTCCTCCGAATCAATAACCCAACCCCATGCAAATCAAAATATCACATGACATGGCATACAGAACATTAGATACAGTAACATGCAAATCAGTCAACTTTTTCTAGGGGTAAAATAGTCATTTAGCATCTAGGGGTAAAATGGTAATTTTCACCCTTCAGGGGTATTTTGGTAATTTTGACATGTCTCTAAGTCTCATGCTTAATACAATCTTCTAATAGATCTAACGTCGCTCCGAGCGACTCAAATAGCTCATTTATATATAATGCCATTGGGTACTAAAACCCCTAATGGGCCCGAGGGAGCCCATAAGCTACTGTGGCTCGCTAAGTCAAATTTTTACACATATTTTTATGGTATTAAACACTTACCCCATACTTTTACTCATATGGGCTTGTAAGCCCATTTGGCCCAATTTCGACCCATCGACCCCAAAACAACCCAAGTGCACGAAAACGCGCATAGCAGCCTTACCGTTCATTATTTCAAATTTCACGGTTCCGTACCGACCCATGACTGCTCACACGCTCGTAAGCCCTCGAAATGTTGGCATTTCGGCATTTCGGCTTTTTGACTTTTGCTGATCTAATCTACTAGAGGATGTCGATTACACACCTATTTGCGTACTATGTCGAGATTCTGCAGACGATTAACCTATAACAAACCCACTAAAATATTAACCTATAATCCAAATAAAATCAAATGAAATTGACATCACTTTAATACCATCACATTCGGCCACATTACCCAAAATCATTAGTCACTTACCTTTGCCGAAATCTACAACTAAATCTAGATCTAGATTGCTTCAACACCCCTAGCCTCCAACTACTCCTCACTAGATCGCCCCTTTACCACACTAATACACATAAGAACCAAAAGAAAAGAGGCTAAAATGGGTGTCTAACCAAAATGGGTCAAAACTGATAGCTGCAATGGGAAGATAGGGGTTTTCGACTTTTCTTAAATCACAAGAATATGAGAGAAGAGATTCGAGTACTTACCATAAGGATTTGCTAGATTGATTTCACTATCGCTAAAGGTTATTTCCACCACTCTAAGCCCAGATCTACACTCGATTTAATCAAATCATAAGGGAATAGATCAAAGGGGTTGAACGAACCATAAAGAAAGAAGAATGTTTCGGTTTTGAGAAGAGATCACTAGAGAGAGTTACAGTTTTAGTTTTTGGAAGAAAAAAAGATGAAAGAATAAGAGAAGTGGTTGTGAAGAGGTTTCGGCTTGTTTCAGAGTAAAGGTGAGAAACGTTTGGTCGACGATGAAATCGACTAGAAGTAGACCAAATGGTTTGAGTTTCGGCTTTTTGAGGCAATCGGCCAATGGGGTTCTAGGTTAGTCGATTGAAGTAATGGAGAAAAGAAAAAGGAGGAGAATAAGGGAATAGATTCAACTTGAGAAGAAAAAGAGATGGAAGGGTTTGGTTTTTTCAAACAAATTGGCATAAAGGGAGATCACTTTTGGTTTTCAGCTTTTAGAACCAAAAGGGAGGAGGAGAAAAGAAAGAACAAAGAACCCTTAGATGAACTATACCTGTTCGGCACAAAGAAACTGACCACAACAAATCCTGAAATAGACTTAAAGGATTTCGGCACACTCCTTTCCCCTCAATGCCAGAAGTGCAAACACTAACAGACCCTAGCCGAAATTGCACATCAAACAGTCCCTCATTCGGCCAACTCTCCCTTCATACTAAATCCTTAAATTTTCTCCCCATATCACTCCTTAATCCAATCCCATGGACACTTCAAACTCCTTCCTTAAGAATTTAACTTGGAGTCCACTTCTTACCATGCACATGCAATAAAAATAAAACAACACTTTGCTCACCAAGGGATTCGAACCTTAGCTCATTCACAAGCTTCCACACGCCAATCCTATACTCTAGGTGGCGCTACCTTGCCACTTTCCCATAGGTTTTCTTGTGTCATAAAACCCCAACATTAACTTAAAAGCCTACTTAGCTTAAGTCCATTCTCCCCTAAGGCCAAAAATTAAAATTATGCCAGGCTTTAGGCTTAAACCTAGGCCTCCTAAAGGTCCACTAAACACACTCAGTTCACTACTTCAGCATATCAGGACATGCAAAAATAAATTCATGCAAAAATTCAAAAACCCTAAAATTGGGGCGTTACCACTCTACCTCCTTAAAGAAATTTCGGCCTCAAAATTTTACCTGGTCCAAATAGGTGAGGGTATTGTTGACGTATCACCCCCTGTGGCTCTCACGTTCCTTCTTCTCTACCGTGATTATGCCATAGCAATTTCACCAAAGGAACTGATTTTTTTCTTAACATCTTCACATCACGGTCCAAAAATCTAGACAGGCTCTCCCTCAAAAGTCAATCAGCTTTAACTTCAATTTCCTCAATAGGTACAATATGGGAATGATCAGACCGATATCGCCTTAACATGGAGACATGAAAGACATCATGAATTCAGTCCAACTCCGGAGGTAGTTCCAGCTGATATGCTACCGGACCCACCCGTTTGAGAACTCAATTGGGCCCGATAAATCGTAGACTCAACTTACCCTTCTTCCCAAATCATAAGATCTTTTTCCAAGGTAAGACCTTCAAGAAAACCAAATCTCCCTCCGAATACTCAATTTCCTTACATTTCAAGTCAGCATAAGATTTCTACCTATCAGATGCCTCTTTTAACTGATCCTTGATCAGCTTAACTTTATCTTCTGTATCCACTACCAACTCTAGCCCAAGAACCTGACGTTCTCCTAATTCTGCACAACAAGTAGGCGTACGACACCTTTGCCCATACAACTCCTCATATGGTGGCATTCGAATACTCGCCTGATAACTATTGTTGTACGCAAACTCTGTTTACGGCAAGTAATCTTCCCAGCTACCCTGGAAATCAATAACACATGCTTTGAACATGTCTTTCACAACTTGAATCACCCTTTCCGACTGTCCATCCGTCTGGGGGTAAAAAGTAGTGCTGAAGTCTAACCGTGTACCCAAAGCCTCTTGCAACTTCCGCCAGAATCAACATGTAAACCTAGGGTCCTGATCAGAAATAATCAAAACTGGCACTCCATGAAGTCGCACTATCTCTACTACACAACTTGGCTAATTTTTGAAGTGAGTAGTCCGTTCGGACGGGTATAAAATGAGCAGATTTGGTCAATCTATCCACAATCACCCAAACCGAGGCTTTCTTGGTAGGCGTCAAGGGTAGCCCACTCACAAAGTCCATGGTTACCCTTTCCCATATCCAAAGTGGAATCTTCACTGGTTACAGAAGTCTAGAAGGCAGTTGATGCTCAGCTTTCACCTGCTGGCATGTCAGACACTTACCCACAAACTCCGTTACTTCCCGTTTAAGTCCAGGCCACGAATACAATTCCCGTAAATCCCGATACAACTTATTCCTACCAGGATGCATTGCACAAAGACCGCCATGAGCCTTTTGCATTATAGACTACCTAAAAACCAGAGTCCTTTGGGACACAAACTCTTCCACGAAAACACAAAATCCCTTCATTATTTAAACCGAAATAAGAAGTTCCACCCTCTTCAACCAGTCGAAACCGAGGAGTCAATGACTTATCCAATAATTGCTTCTCCTTAATTTGCTCCAACTAGGTCGGTCTTACTTGCAGTTCAGCTAACAAGCTTCCATCATAATATAGACTAAGACGAGCAAACATCGCCCTCAACTTAGTTACAGCTCTTCGACTCAGTGCATCAGCTACCACATTAGCTTTACCTGGGTGATACTCAATAGAACAGTCATAATCCTTAAGCAACTCTATTCATCTTCGTTGCCTAAGGTTCAACTCCTTCTGAGTCAATAGATACTTGAGACTCTTATGATCCGTGTATATAATACACTTTTCTCTATACAAATAGTGCCTCTAGATTTTTAGCATAAAAATTACTGCCACCAATTCCAGATCATGCGTAGGGTAGTTTGCTTCGTGAGGCTTAAGATGTCGCGATGCATAAGCAACCACTTTACCCTCTTACATCAGCACACAGCCCAAACCAACATGTGATGCATCACTATATATAGGAAAATCCTTCCCAAACTCTGGCTGAATGAATACAGGTGCCTCTGTCAAAACTTTCTTCAACTTCTCAAAACTCTCTTGTTGTTTCTCAGTCTAGACAAACGGTACTCCTTTTTTCAAAAGTTTTATCAACGGTGTCACAATCAAAGAAAATCCTTCCACAAATCTCCTATAGTACCCTGTTAAACCTAGAAAACTCTGATTTTCTGACACAGATCTCAATGGCTTCCATTCCAAAACCGCCTCAATTTTTTGAGGATCCACCCTAATCCCCTCAGCAGAAACAACATGAACCAAGAATGCCACTTCTCGCAACCAAAATTCATACTTGCTGAATTTTGCATACAGTTGCTTCTCTCTCAACACTTGCAGAATAATCCAGAGATGCTCATCATGTTTCTCCTCCGTTTTCAAATACACCAGAATATTGTCCATAAAGATGACCACAAATTGGTTCAGGTAGGGTTGGAATACCCGATTCATCAGATCCATGAAGGCCGCTGGTGCATTCGACAACCAAAACAGCATTATCGGGAACTCGTAATAACCATACCGAGTCCTGAATGTTGTCTTATGAATATCCACCTCTTTGACCCTTAATTGATGATATTCAGATGAAAGATCAATCTTGGAAAATATCGATGCTCCTCTTAGTTGGTCAAATAAGTTATCGATCCTTGGCAGAGGGTACTTGTTCTTAATAGTCAGTTTGTTCAACTGACGATAATCGATGCACATATGTATTGTCCCATCCTTCTTCTTAACGAACAATACCGGTGCTCCCAATAGAGACACACTTGGTCTAATAAAACCTTGATCCAGAAGCTCTTGGATTTTCGCTTTCAACTCTACTAACTCTTTCGGTGTCATCCTATAAGGAGCGATGGACACTGGAGCCGTTCCAGGCAACAAGTCGATTCCAAATTTGACTTCACGGTTCAAAAGCAACCTTGGGAGCTCATCTGGAAAAATATCCTAAAATTCCTTGATAGTTCTAACTTCTCCTACGGTCAAACCCTCAGAATCCGACTGACTCACATATGCCAAAAATGCCTCGCAACCCTTGCGAATCAGTTTCTCAGCTCTTAAAGTCGAGATAACATTGGACAAGTAATCTCTTCGCTCCCCTATTATAGCTACCTTCTCATCTTCCGTGGTCTTTAACACCATTCACTTGGCAGCGCAATCCAAAGTCGCCCTATGCTTAGCAAGCCAATCCATACCCAAGACGAGATCAAACTCTCCAAAGGGTAGCTCCATCAAGTTCGCAGAGAAAATCCTACCTTGTGTCTCAAAAGGTACCTCTGTAAAGAGTTTGTCTACCCTAACCGAGTGGCCCAGTGGACTTATCACAGATATCCCACTCACAGTTTTCTCAAATTGCACTCACAACGTCCTAGACACATCATAAGCAATATATGAATGGGTAGATCTTATGTCAATCAGGGTAGTGTATGGCGTGCTATAAATTAAAGACGTACCGATTATGACGTCAGGTGCAGCATACACCAACATCGGCTAACGAGCCTCAGCATTTCCAGCACCCCTGTCCGGTACTCCACGTCCACGTCCATTTCCATTGCCGCCCCTAGCTTGACCACGGCCTCTCGGTGGTTGTGGCCCACCTCTCACTGGCTGAGCAACCCTCAGTTCAGCAGCTTGCATCTGTACCAGCCTCTAAGGACAATCCTTAACTCTATGATCTTTGGACCCACACCGGAAACATGCTCCAGTATGCTTCCAACATTCACCCAGATATACCTTTCTAGAATTTCCACGAGCTTACGGTCTAACCACATTTATCATAATTGCTCGAACCGACTTGTCCACTCTAGCCCTTTTAAGAGTCCTACCCGCAACACCCGGAGGTTCTAATTCTCTGCTGAATCGGTTTCAATCTTTTTCATGGTTCTGGAGCTCCGTGCGCTTCACCTCCTCAGCAATCTTAGCTTCTTCCACCAGAGAAGCAAAATCATGCTCCCTCTATGGAGCAATCAACACTCTTAGCTCATCTCTGAGGCCATCCATTAATCGCACACTACTCTCATGCTCTGTAACGACTATACCACTGGCATACCGGCTTAACCTTAGAAATTCAGCTTTGTATTCCACGACAGTTTTACTACCCTGAGTCAGATTCAATAATTCCTTCATTTGAGCGTCCACATAGCTCGCCCCGACGTACTTCCCTTTGAAGGTCATCTTAAACAGCTCCCAAGTAACCCGCTCAGCTGGGGTACCATCCCTCACAGTGATCCAACACTGGTAAGCCTCGTCACGCAGCAAAGATACTACTCCTTTCAATTTTTGCTCCACTGCGCAATCCAGGTTGTCCATGATCCGCTCTGTGGCCTCCAACCAATACTCGGCAACATTCGGGGCTACACCAGATATGCCCTTGAAAATCTCCGCTCCATTAGCTCGAAGTTGTTCAAAAATTGATCCACGATTCATCGTTCCCGTGCTCACTTTAGAACCCTTTCCAGAACCCGTAGCATTGCCTAGGACAAAGCATCGTCCCCCGCAGCCCAATCGTAAGACCCCGTCTCAGTTGCTGGTGGTGCTCGTGCCTCCCCAATTGCCATGTGTCCTGAAGATGAAGACCCAGCCTAAGTACTTCCTCGGCCACGTCCACGGCCTCTTCCACGTGCCGCCCTCGTACTCATATCGTATTATCTGATTATGAATTTTATGAATTAGTTCAATATTCTAGTATTTATTACAAATGTTTTATGTAGAGATTGTATTTCAGAGTTTTTTTTTTTTTTAGAATCATAGTCTAGCTACAGTCTCAGTCTTCTACAGTTTCCAGTTTTCTGACTGTCTCAGTCTTCTATAGTCTCAGTATTACCCTAACAACGAAATTTCAGCAGTGTCTTAGTACTATCTACAATAATGTTGCAATTTTAGAGTAAAGTACAGTATAGCAGAAGATACTTACGAACTTGGTGCCGGAGATTAGGTGTGCCACTCTTGGGAAACCAAATTCACAAAACCCAAGTTTTTTCGATGATAATTACTTTTAGTAAACTTTGTTGGAAAATTCCAAAACCCCTAGATTTTAAGTAAAATTAAAACATTTTTGAAAAGAAAATCAATTTAAAAAATAATTTTCTCTAGGAAGTTTTCGAAACCGATTTCAAAACGAATTAGAACTTAGTTTTCAAGAAAATGTCTGAACCCATTACACAGCCGAGTTGTTGAAATTGGGCTCTGATACCACTAAATGTAACACCCCAAACTCGGCCCAAACATTATGGCCAGATCTGGTGTGTCACATGAACAATCGACTAAGCTTTGATCTTCTTTTACTAAAGCGTTATGTTGTTTTTAGTTAAACCATGTTTTAAGGCTTGTAAATAAAAATCATTTTCAGTTTTTAAAATCGTAGTTGTTGCCAAATATAATTTGTTTATTAAATCCCAATAGGTGTTATTGACATTAATTTATCCAATCGATACGTGTTGCAGGTTTTGAAAACATTTGTTTAAGTTTGGAAAAAAAGCCTGCAAAGACTAGTCTACTATTGTAACGCTAACAATGTAGAAAACCCAAAATAAAAATACCAAACGGCCTTATTACAACTTAGATCTAAAATTTAAAAATGGAATTTAAATAAAATAATTTAAAAATAATCAAAAACCAGAAACATGAACCTCATGGCCACCCCGAATCCCTCGCAGCTCCAAGTCCTCCCTAGTTGGGGGTTATCTGCGTAGACAAAATTAAAAGGGTGAGTTTATGAAAACTAAATGTGTAAAGGAACCCAACCAGTGTCAAAGATTAGACAAACTCAATCTGGGCCGAAGCCCTACTCAGATACAGATTAAACAGGGCCTTGGCCTTTTTAGAAAACAGTGTGGCCGTTGGGCCCATTACAGAAATCGATCAGTGTATATATATATATGCATGCATGCAAAGCCCAAGCCCAATCCAGCCCTACACACCATGTGGGGAATAAATCAACCCACCCAGCCCTACACACCACAGTCGCAGTAGAGCTGCTAATACAGATATCGTGGTAGAGCCACCAGAACAGAAATACGAGGCAAAGCCTCTAAGCAGATTATGTGGCATTGCCACTTTTAGCACTTCCTCTGAATCAAAACCCAACCCCATACAAATTAGAATATACCATGACATGACATACAGAATATTAGATACAGTAACATGCAAATTAGTCAACTTTTTCTAGGGGTAAAATAGTCATTTAGCATCTAAGGGTAAAACAGTAATTTTCACCCTTCAGGGGTATTTTGATAATTTTTCCATGTCTCTAAGTCTCATGCTTAATACAATCTTCTAATAGATCTAACGTCACTCTGAGTGACTCAAATAACTCATTTATATATAATCCCATTGGGCCCTAAAACCCCTAATGGGCCAAAGGGAGCCCACAAGCTATTATGGCTCGCTAAGTCAAAATTTTACACATATTTTTTATGGAATTAATACCCAGTTTGCCAAAAAACACTTACCGCATACTTTTACTCATATGGACCTGTAAGCCCATTAGGCCCAATTTTGGCCCATCGGCCCCAAAACAGCCTAAGTGTACGAAAACGCGTAGCAGCCTTACCGTTCATTATTTCAAATTTCACGATTTCGTACAGACCCACGAGCGCTCGAACGCTCATAAGCCTTCAAAATGATAGCATTTAGGATTTCGGCTTTTCAACTTTTACCGATCTAATCTACTAGAGGGTGTTGATTACACACCAGTTTGCGTACTACGTTGAGATTCTGCACACGATTAACCTACAACAAACCCACTACAACATAAAACTATAATCCAAACGAAATCAAAGGAAATCGACATCACTTTAATACCATCACATTTGGCCACATTACCCAAAATCATTATTCACTTACCTTTGTCAAAATCTACAGCTAGGTCTAGATCTAGATTGCTTCAACACCCCTAGCCTCCAACTGCTCCTCACTAGATCACCCCTTTACCACACTAATACACATAAGAACCAAAAAAAAAAAGGCTAAAATGGGTGTCTAACCAAAAGGGGTCAAAATCGATAGCAACCATGGGAAGATAGGGGTTTTCGTCTTTTCTTCAATCACAAGAATATGAGAGAAGAGATTCAAGTACTTACCATAGGGATTTGCTAGATTGATTTTGCTATCGCTAGAAGATATTTCCACAACTCTAGGCCCAGGTCTACACTCGATTTAATTGAATCACAAGGGAATAGATCAAAGGGGTTGAACGAACCACAAAAAAGAATAAGGTTTTGGTTTTGAGAAGAGATCAATAGAGAGAGTTAAAGTTTCAGTTTTTGGAAGACAAGAAGATGAAAGAAGAAGAGAAATGGTTGTGAAGAGGTTTCGGCTAGTTTCAAAGTAAAGATGAGAAAGGTTTGGTCGAGGAAGAAATCGGCTAGAAGTAGACCAAATGGTTCAAGTTTCGACTTTTTGAGACAATAGGCCAAGGGGGTTCTAGGTGAGTCGATTTAAGCAATGGAGAAAAGAAGAAGGAGGAGAAGAAGAGAATAGATTCTGCTTGAGAAGAAAAAGAGATGGAAGGGTTTGGTTCTTTAAACAGATCGGCACAAAGAGAGATCACTTTCAGTTTTCGGCTTTTAAAACCAAAAGGGAGGAGGAGAAAAGAAAGAACAAAGAACCCTCAAATGAACTATACCTGTTTGGCACAAAGAAACTGACCACAACAAATCCTAAAATAGACTTAAAGGATTTTGGCACACTCCTTTCCCCTCAATGCTGAAAATGCAAACACCAATAGACCCTAGCCAAAATTGTACATCAAGCAGTCCCTCATTCGGCCAACTCTCCCTTCATACTCAACCCCTAAATTTTTGCCCCTTATCACTCCTTAATCCAATCCCATGAACACTTCAAACTCCTTCCTTTAGAATTTAACTTGGAGTCCACCTCTTACCATGCACATGCAATAAAAATAAAACAACACTTTGCTCACCAAGGGATTCGAACCTCAGCTCCTTCACAAGCTTCCACAAGCCAATCCTATGCTCTAAGTGGCGCTACCTTGCCACTTTCCCACAGGTTTTCTTGTGTCATAAAACCCCAACATTAACTTAAAAGCCCACTTAGCTTAAGTCCATTCTCCCCTAAGGCCAAAAATTAAAATTTTGCCAGGCTTTCGGCTTAAACCTAGGCCTCCTAAAGGTCCACTAGAAACATTCAATTCATTACTTCCGCATATCAGGACATGCAAAAGAACATTCATGCAAAAATTCAAAAACCCTAAAATTGGGGTGTTACATTATTACACACCCATGGGCGGACCGTATGTAACACATAGCCTAGATGCATGCCCGTGTGGAAAAAAATAGGCTATCTACCAAGCCTCATTACCACCCTGAAACAATCACAAAGTCATACTCAAACATACCAAGGATACAATACTCAACCAATAGCCATAATTTGGCATCCACAAAACTTAATATCATTAATCTAAACAACCATCATACAGCTACCCTACAATTGTATTCATTAAACCATTTTGCAAAATCATGAAACATCAACATTTCATTTATTAACAAAAGATATTATCAGTCAATACTTTCGGCCTTATACAAAATGTAGTATTTCAAATTCAAGCTAACACATTTGGCTCCGAAAATAATATGACACAACCCATGTCTAGTTTCTATACATGCCATTTCTCAAAATGCTTAAATCTAACTATACCGAATGATCAAGCCGATAGTGTGAGCGAGGCCTCCGACGACCGATGATCCATGAGCTAAATAGGCAGCACTAAAGGAAAATGGAAAAGAGAGGGGTAAGGATAAAGCTTAGTAAGTCTATATGAAAACAATTAATACCATAACCATGCATTGAACAATTGAAATGTGCCTCAACTATTGCGATCTTCCAAATTATAAATTCACTTACTCGCCCCACACCTTACCCAATATCCTAAATACCATTTTTATGCACAAATCTCATATCATTAATATGTACATTTCCTGCACTTATTTACCACCAGAACACTCGTGAATTCCGTTTAAATGATTCCATAACATACACATCCATGCACAAAACCATAAAAGATAAATCCGTACATAACAATTTGTAGTAATTTTAATACTAAGGTGGTTTCACACTTAGCCTACCATCATCAATAATTTACAGTGGTTTCGCACATAACCCACCCTTATCGACAATTTCTTGTGGTTTTTCACTTAGCCCACCTTTATCGACAGTTATAGTGGTTTGGCACATATCCCACATTTATCAATAAATTTTAATAATAATGCACTTAGCTTACTAGTTTAAACTATCATCCGATGGTTTCACACAAAACCCACCTTCATCTAGGCTCTATGAATTTTACCCGTACTCTTATTTCTCGCATTTTTATCTAATGACAATATCATTCAACCACATATTATATAAGGCAATTGAGAATGAAAGCATTAATAAAAAAGTTATCGTTTACATATAATCTTACCTTGGTATATAAAATGTGATAACTCGATCAATCTCGATCTACGAGCTTGGCTTTTCCCTGATCTAAATTTGGGTCTCGTATTTCTCAATCTATATAAATGTAAATTCACTAATTTTAATCATCAATTTAATCTAAACAATTCAAAAATAAAAATTTGGCAAAATGGCCATTTTGCCTCTAGACATTAGCAAAATAACCATTTTACACCTAGGCTTGGAAATTTGATTTTTTAATCGAATTTCCTTATTAAACAAGCCTAACCAAACTCTTTTCACTTTTATAGCAGCCCAAAATTCCTATTATTTCACACACTTATTCTTTATTTTACAACTTCTACAACTAAGTCCTCTCTAAGTGTTTTAATGCAAATTCCTTCACAAAAGTTGTTTATCAAACAACTATGTTTCATTTTCTTTCATAAAAACTCAGCTCCCAACACTTGTTCATTCAAGGTGAATCCCTAGACTTTCAACCATTTTGCACAATAGTCCCCTCATTGGACAGCCCTTGCTCCAAGGGTCTAAAAAATAAAAAAAATTATCAAGAAAGACCTTAAGAATCACTTACTTGAAAGGATGGAAGATGGCTGAACTTTTGGAAGCTTTAAACTCTTATTTTGCTGGTATTTTTGGTGAGTATGGAGAGGAGAATGAAGAAGATGAAGCAAGGCCAATAGGCTAAAATTAAAATGTCAAATATCTCACCTAATACACCAAAAACTTTGACTTTTCTTTTCTTTGTTGTCTCCCTTGGCCGACCACGCTCAAATTAATGGGCTTATTTACCCTTTAAAACCCCCAGATTTTAGTTCTCTAGCTAATTGACACAATTTATTAATAATTTGCAACTTTGACCCTTTATGCGATTTAGCCCTTTTTCGCAATTAAGCCTTCAATCGCGTAAATTAGTTCACCAAAATTTTTGTGCACTCTTATAAAAGTACCATAACACATAAAATAATGCCAAAATAATTTTCTTTAACCTCTGGTAAGTGATTCGAAAACACTATTCTGACTAAGCCTAATTTTGGGTTGTTACATCATCATCAATAAGTCTCTTTAAAAGGTCTACGAGACCTTAAACATGCATTAGAAGAAGGTTGGGACTAAACTGAAATCATACAAATTTTTTTTAAAACTTAAACATTTTTCAAAGCTACAGATGTCACACGCCCGTGTTGTCAAGCTGTGTGCCTCATATGGCTTTAGACATGCCCGTGTGTCTAAGCCGTGGCAAAATAGGGCATATATTTTGACTTGGGTTACACGACCGACCACACACCCATATGTTAGCCCGTGTGCCACCCACGGCCTCTAGACATGCCTGTGTGCCTAGGCCACGTCAAACATGTAAGGTATACTGACTTAATTAGAAAGGGTATCCCAGGGGACACACGGCCGTGTACTATGACTGTGTGCCACACACGGTCGAGACACACGCCTGTGTCTCTGCCCGTGTGGACAAAAATAGGCTATTTGAAGGGACAACTATGACACCTTTTTTGGGTCATTCCTACAAGCCAAAATCAACACATTTTATATCATCATTTCTTAGTAAATTCACAACCAAAATACACACAAATCATGCCATATAATCCTTATCTAAAATCATACTAAATTTCCATACTAATTCATGCCAAAACATAAGCGAAAGTTTTTTTATCAAAACTTCTAAACATAACTAATTTTATACCATATTCCATCCTATATCAAAACTTACCAAATTCTCAACATTTTCATACCAAAATGACCATTTCTCATTAGGCCATATAAGCATTAAAAACATATCAACATTTATCTTGCTAAACACATACCAAATGTAACAGCCCGAATTAGGTCCTAGTCGAAATAATGTTTTCTAGACCATAAATTCGAAGTAGAGAAGTATATTTTATTATTATTATTAAGTTTATGACATGATTGCATGATAGTCATAAAATTTCATGAAGGAATTTTTATGAAAAGTGAATAATTTGTCCTTTAGGTCTAGATTGGAAAAATTACAACACATGAGTTTCTAGAAGGCTTAAGTATGAAATAGCATGAGAAAAATTAGAGGAGGTCCTTACTTGGCAAATAGACCAATTTTTGGCACTATGGACAAAAATGCCTATGGAAAGGTAAAATTTTAAAGAAAGGCCATAATGGCAATTTAGTTATTTGGTAAATTAAAGAAATAAAAAGGGTAAAAAAAGGCAAAAAGTGTCCATGTTCTGCTTCCTATGTGCTGAATTTTACAAGCCCTCCGTAGCTAGGGTTTCCTTCATTTTCAAGCTGCAAGTAAGTGACTCGAAGCCCCGTTTTTCATGTTCTTCGTATTTTTAAAATCCTCATAACTTAATCTAGCTATTTCTACCACTAATTTGAGCTAGGGTTTATGCTCAAAAATGTACCCATGCATGACATGCAAGTATTTTGATGTCTTGTGGTAGAATATGAAAGTTTAAAGTGTAGTAAACACCTTTCTTTAGGTGGTTTTTCATGACAGTCCCTAATAGGGACTAAATTGCAAAGTTAGTAAAATATGTAGTAAATGTAAAAATTGATGAGAAATGTGGGCTGCATTGAGCACATGAAAGGTTCAGCTAGGCTTGGGTGACCTAGAAAATAAGTGCATTTCATTATACGATACTAGGGATCATTTTGCAAATATGCAAAAGTTTAGGGGAAAAATTATAAAATTTGCCAAATTGTAAATTATGGGCTATTTAGCCAAGGAGTGATTTAAATTAGCTTAATTTTTCGTTTTAGATCAAGAAACATGAAGCCCGAACTGAAACTGGGGAAAAAGTAAGATAGTGGACTAAATCGAACAGTTGCCCTCGTTTTGGACCCGAGGTAAGTTGTATGTAATAATCTAGCCTTATATTTTAAGAATGTTTAAATGTAATGATTTTTCTATGAATCCATGAAGTTTCATGAGACTTATTGCTAAGCTAATTTACGAGTTGTGTAAAATTCCATGAAATTTATTGATATGAATTTTACTAAGACATGATGGAAACATGAAAGTAAAACTACATATAACTATCAAAGATACGAAGGATACCATAATCATGTCATGAGCATTGTAGGTCCCGTGTAAGACCTTGTCTGGGACATGGCATTGGCAGCAAACAGGGATCCCATGTAGGACCATGTGTGGGACATGGCATTAGCATCCATATGACATCCCGTATAAGACCATGTTAGGGACATGGCGTCGGCACTGAGACGAGAGATAGATCCCCTGTAAGACCATGTCTGGGACATGGCATTGGCATCAATTTACGATCTCATGTAAGACAATGTCTGGGACATGGCATCGACATCTATATGAGATCCCGTGTAAGACCATATCTGGGATATGGCTACGGCATCAGTTTGAGGTCCCATAGAAGACCATGTTTGGGATATGGCTTTGTCACCTTACCACAAGAATGAAACTACGGGTATCCTTCAATATTCTAAGCATGTTAATAGTGTAACACCCTTTATTCGTATCCAACGCCAATATAAGGTACGAGGCGTTACTGGATGACAACACAACCCACCGTACGTTATCGAGCTATAAACTTCACTCCAATTCAAAACTTTTCAAATCCCACTTTAAAGTCCCTTATATGGGCCTACAAGGTCCAAAACACATGCTAGTCTCCCAGCCCGTGTTAAGAACACCGAGGACTCTATTTATGACATCAGCATACCCTTAAGGGCACACGGCAAAGTCACACGCCCGTGTGCTAGGCCATGTCCCCCACATGATTGAGACACACAGCCTTGTCTCTACCCATATGGCCAACCCTTAAGCTATTTTCCAAGCTATTTTCCACCCTAACACGTCTGTACTTGATTATAACTTTAATGTCACTTTCCATGACATAAAAAGGCTATCTAAAGTATACATCCTGTACTTAACAAGTCATAGCATACCATTTATTCAACCATGAATTGAACTTGTCGTAATTTATAACATAATGAATTTATTCGTCGTATATAATGGCATTACACCACAGTAACTCCAACTATCATAAGTTAATATTCTAGACTAACTCATGACCATATGTACCCATGACTTAAATTCTTATACAGGCCAAACTCTTAAATATTAGAAAATCATCAATACCTAAAGTGCATGATCGATAGTGTGAGAGATTCTCCAACGGCTTCCAACTCGAGCTAACTTGAATACCATACAAGCACCAAAGATAACAAAGTAAGCTTGAAGCTTAGTAAGTTCATATGTAAATAATAATAATAATATTTAGTACTTTATTAACTTGCTTCTAACAAACCTCATGGCATGATTTTAAATGATATCATCATTTCCATACAATTTTCGTTATTTACCTATGTTCATTTCAAGCAGTTTACCTAAGTTATAGTCACTAAATTATTTTTATCTAGGGTTACAAAATTTTAAATTTAGATCTGCTAATTTTCCCTGAAACTAGACTCACATATCTCTTTACCATCAAATTTCCAGAATTTTTTATTCAGCCAATTGATACAGTTTATTCATTAAAGTCTCCCCTGTTTTGCCATCTGACAATTACAACCACTCTTCACTAAAAAATTATTATCTCATCCTACAAAACTCGGATAAAGTTCTCGCTTGTTTCTTTTGAAACTAGACTCTTAAGGAATCTGATAATATAAACTATAAACCATAATTGTATTTGTAAAATTTTAATGATTTTCTAAAGTTGGAACAGGGGATTTCCGACACCATTCTAACCCTGTCTCGCTATAATTTAAATATCCATAATATACAATTCATTTACTCACACTGTTCCTTTTATATAAAAACAGACTCATTGAGATTTAATTTCATATCTCATTCAACATCTAATTCATTTTCTACCATTTTTGGTGATTTTTCAAAATCACATAACTGCTGCTATTTCAACTATTTTATTGAAAATTTACTCTTCCATGTTTTCCTTGTATAACTTCCAATATTTTCACATATCATCGACATATTCAATATTAGCCATTCCAAGGGATAATCATCATCAATATATATGTATATTTACAAGTATCTATAATAGCATTCACACCATATCAACCTCACCACAAGTTTAATTACATACCAAGTACATTATTTACATATACCCAAATTTACATGCATCCATGCATCACATTTACACCTTACCAATATCCTCATGCACATCATGCACATTTCTCACACATAAACATGCTCACACCCTTGTACTTATACAACACATGATCACCCTTAGCATCTCTTAGCAAGGTTTCCCAATGAACACTCCGTAATAGAGGCCAATGCTCGGTGGTTTTCAACTCATAGCTCTACCAACACATAACTCGACTTTCATGTACACATGGTAAAGTTCACCTTATTACCCATGTGACCTAGCCATTAGGTCCCGTAACTATCGTGTACACATGGTGAAGTTCACTTTATCGTGCATGTGACATAGCCATTAAGTTCCGCAACTATCGTGTACACATGGTGAAGTTCACTTTATCACCTATGTGACATAGCCATTAAGTTCTGTAGCTCTCAAGTCTACATGGTGAAGCCCATTTTATCACACATGTGACCTAGCTACATATAATATAGTTCTCATGTACACATGGTGAAGTTCACTTTTTAACCAATGTGACATAACCATTTAATCCCGTAACTATCGTGTACACATGGTGAAGTTCACTTTATCACCCATATGACATAGCCATTTAATCCCGTAACTATCGTGTACACATGGTGAAGTTTACTTTATCACCCATGTGACATAGCCATTAAGTTCCGTTGCTCTCGGGTCTACATGGTGAAGCTCACTTTAACACACATGTGACCTATCTACATTTTATCCGTATCTCCCGTTTTTTCGAAGGTTCAACCGAGAACTCTCATATCTAACACTTTCAACTTCATAGAAAAATATTCAATATCAACATTTCATAATATACATTAAATTTATTAATGTACAAATAAAATGGACATAATTCTTACATATAAACTTACCTTGAACATGAAAAAGATTAATTTTCCAATTTGGTCCATAACTTCCATCCTACCCGATCTAAGCCCGAATTTCATTTTCCATGATCTATAATGTCACAATTAGCTCATTTATTAGTCACATTACTCAATGTGATCCAAAAATCATATATGGCAAATTTACATTTTTGCCCTAAACTTTCACATATTTACACTTTTGTCCTCAGGCTCGTAAAATGACTTTTATTCAATTTCCTTGTATTTTGGACTTAGCGGAATCATTTCATGACTATAGCAATCCATAATTTTCACTAAATCACATACTTATGACCAATTTACAACTTTTACAATTTAGATCCTTTTTTTCAGTTTCATCGAAAATCACCAAGTAAAACCCATTCCTCTCTTCATAAACATGCATAATCCACCATTAATCATCAAAATACACAATTATTCAATATGGGTAAATTTTTGAAATCAAGCCCTGGCTCAAAATAAGGGTGGAAATAACTAAACTGAGTTACTGGGATCTCAAAAATGCAAAGAACATTAAAAACGGGCTTGGGTGCACTTACTATTGGGCTTAGAAGCTTGAAAACCCTAGCCATGGTGTCTACCTTACTATATTCGGCCAAATAAAGAAGATGGACACCAATTTTGCTTGATTTTTTATTTTTTAATTCTTTTAATTACTAAATGACCAAAATGCCCTTGAAGGCTTTTCTTTCAAATTTGTCCTATTCATGCCCATTTTTATCCAAACAAAATATAATGGTCTAATTGGAATTTAAGGACCACCACTTTAAAAACCCATTCCAATCAAGTACCTTTATGAATTAGAAAACACATTTCTCACCTTTTACAATTTAGTCCTAAACACGAAATTAGGCACCCAATCGATAGAATTTCTTAACGAAATTTTCACACAATTATTCTATCACCATATAAACTTTAAAACTTAATCACAATAAGTTGTTGTACTTCAGATTTGTGATTTTTGAAACCATTATTCATTTAGGCCTTAATTCAGGCTATTACAAATAGAGAATATGTCTAAGTTGTTTAGCTAACAGAAGAGGCTAAAGTTTCATGATGAGTGTTACAGGTACATTTGAGTAAATCATGACAAATTATGAAAATGCAAGGCATGAGAATGAGCAAAGCATGTGAATGGGTAAGCCATGGGAAAGAGTAAGTCACGAGAGTAAGTAAGTCTTGAATGAATATGTCATAAGAATGAGCAAGATACGAGAAAGAGTAAGAAGTTATATAAACCCCATGATGCCATGTTTGAATGACTTTAAATGACATTTATTGCTATTTTATTTCATGCAACTTAATAAGCATTTTTATGCTTACTTTCTTATTTTCCCTTCCATGTAGATTTGTCGAAATAGCTCAGGAATCACCCGAAGTTGGAGCT
Organism: Gossypium stocksii; assembly: GCA_020496765.1. NCBI lineage: Eukaryota > Viridiplantae > Streptophyta > Magnoliopsida > Malvales > Malvaceae > Gossypium > Gossypium stocksii. The sequence goes on from CM035623.1 coordinate 44,469,335, forward strand.
CAAGGTCACACTATCAAGGAATTCATTTTGGTATAGTAAAGTTAGTCTTTTTGTTGTATGGCATGTATAGGAAGTTTATTTACTTTGGTATGTGTTATTTTGAGCAGCCAAATGTGTTGGCTATTATTATCACTTGAGCCAAGTTGTAATGGCCTTTGTAATATGCTAATATTGTCTAAGTTATGTTTTATGCAATGCAGATGAAATTCATGATATACATGATGGCATGTGAGTGCCTCAATGATAAATGTTTTTTTTAATGTATGTTATACCTTGATTTGTGAGCGTGAAGCTGGTATGGGTTGGATGTGTTTCAGGGTGTCAAAAATGCTTGCACAATAGCCTATAATTGTCCATATAGATGGGCACACGGGCGTGTGCCTAGGTCGTGTGTGACATACAGTCGGCCCACATAGGCATGTTAGTAGACTGTGTGTCCCCTGCATCCTAAGTAGGTAAGTCAGAATTGCACACGAGCTAAGCACATAGGCATGTGCCTTAGTTGTGTGAACCCCTAATGTTTATAGTATTTAAGTTAGAAAACTCCACGGGTTGTAGACATGGGCGTGTCTAGGCCGTGTGAGGGACATAGGCCGTAGACACAAGCGTGTGCCCAAATCGTGTGAGGGACATGGGCGTGAGTGACCACACGGCCAGCCCACACGGGCGTGTCTCACCTCACACGGGCATGTGGCCTTATTTCAAGTAGAATTTTTCAAAGAGTTCTAACTTTCCGGATTAGTTCTAAACCGCTTCTGGTGTATGTTTTGGACCTCGTAGGTGACCATAAGGAACAAGTACTCTTTGCTAAGGATCGATGATTTATTTGATCAATTGAGAGGGACCACAGTGTTCTCCAAGATAGATTTCAGATCTAGGTACTATCAGTTAAGAGTTAAGGAGTCCGATGTGCCAAAGACTGCATTCCAGACGAGATACGACCATTATGCATTTCTTGTCATGCCATTTGAATTAACAAATGCTCCTACAGTCTTCATGGATTTAATGAATCGTATCTTCGGCCATACCTAGATAAGGTCGTTGTGGTTTTTATTAACGACATCCTAGTTTATTCATGTGATAAGGACGAGCATGCCAAGCACTTGAGGATAGTTTTGCCAACCCTACGAGATAAGTAACTTTATGCCAAATTCAGTAAAAGTGATTTTTGGCTTAAAGAAGTTGGGTTTTTGGGCCACATCGTTTTAGGTGATGGCATCAGAGTTGATCCAAGTAAGATCTCGACAATTATTGAATAGAGGCTACCAAGAAATGTATCCGAGGTCAGAAGCTTTTTAGGTTTGGCCAGTTATTACCAGAGATTTCTTAAGGGATTTTCCATGATCCCCACTCAAGTGACGAGACTTTTGCAAAAAGATGTTAGATTTGAGTGGACTGATAAGTGCCAACAAAGTTTCAAGAAATTGAAAACCCTACTGACTTATAGATTCATCATGGGAAAGTCAAATTCATGGGGTTGATCTAGTCAAGAAAATAGAAGAGAAAAGTAAAAGTGATTCATGTAACACCCCAAACCCGGCCTGGACATTACGCTTAGATTTGTATCCGTAACATTCTTTTAGAAAAGTTAAAATCTTGTTTAACACAAGTTTGTTTAGTTTGAAAAACTTCCTTTAGAATAAGTTAGAAACCCTTTTTCCTTTAGTTTTGAAATCGTGAAGAAAATTAAGTTACCAAGTTGGTTTAAACAATATAAGTTGTAATTTTCCTTTCAAAGCATTTGTTATCAATTTTAGAAGTCCAGTTTGATTAGTTAACCGAGTCCATGCTAATGCCCTTCAAAATAGAAAGAAAATAATCCAAATAAAAGTTAAAACCCTGTAATGGCCTTATTACATAATTTAAGCCCAAAAGATAGAAAATGATAATAAAATGCGAATAGCGGAAGTCCAATCGGTGCAAAAAACAAGTAGAAAACCAAGTGGCCACCTCGAGTTTGCCACGACTCCAAATCCATTACGTCTGGGGATTACCTATACAAGTTAAGAATAAAAAGAGTGAGTTTGCGAAACCTCAGTGTGCAACTCCCCATCGGAACAGAATGGGCCGAAGTCCCAATAGAAATAGGTCGGGCCTAAGCCCATAATAGACACAGAGTACATATATTATGCAAAAACCCACCCCAGCCAGCAATCACACCACCCGTACCAACCAACACTCCATGTGGGGAATAACTCAACCCACCCAGCCTACACACCAGTGTTCAGCAAAGCTGCTGATAACAAAATATCGTGGCAGAGCCACCAGAATCAGAATTAGTGGCAAAGCCACTGTAACAGAAATATGTGGCGTAGCCACTATAGCAGAACTTCCTCCTTATTCATAGTCCCAACCCCATGCAGAATCACAGAACAGAATATATAACATGCTTACAGAATAACAGAAACAGAAGTTGTCATGCATAGTCACTGATCTACCCTCCAAGGGTATAGTAGTCATTTTCAAAGCTAGGGGTAAAATGGTAATTTTACCCCTCAGCGGTAGATCAATCCTTATTATCAGGTTTAATACCTTAACGCTAAATTTAACCTCTTAACAGATCCCACATCATGCCTAGTAACACAAATTCATTAACTAGGACAAAAGAAATTTTGGGCCCTATAGCCCCTATCGGCCCATGCAGGCCCACTCATCCGAGTGGCCCATTACGCCTAATTTTATGCTCAAAATTCCAAATTTTACTATTTCACCTTTTTAATTACCACTTACTGGATGTTTTATTTCTACGGGCCTATTAGCCCATTGGGCCTGCTTCGGCCCAACCAAGCCCAACAAAACCAAAGTGTACAGATTCGTACCGGAGGATTTCCATGGACTAAAAAACATTTTAATGGGCTCAAATTGCCCCAATAGCATTCGCACGCTAATGGGCTTTCATATGCCAGCATTTCGGCATTTTGGTTTTTGTCGACCTACACTACAGAGGGTGTAGTTACATACCTATTTTGCAACACCCCGGCGAGGTCTGCACTGACTTATGCTACAATCGTTTACAACGCACAGTTAACTATCATCCATCGAAATCAATGAAAGTGACACCTACCACATTCAGCCATATCCAAACAACTTATCTTTACTTACCTTTGCCGAACCCTGTCACTAGATCTCAGATGTTTCCCTTAATCACACGATGCACCACCTTTTGTGACACTCGATTCCACGAGTAGCTGAAACATAATGAATCAAACGAGAAGTGATTTAAATCGATATATAAGAAAAAGCCTCAAAACCAATTGGCATCATAGAGATAGGTGTTTTTCAGCTTTTTCCCATAATCTTCTATAAGAAAGGAAATAAAGACTAAAGTTCTTACCCGAAAGATTATTTAGCCGAAATGGTAGAAGGAACCGCTACTCTTGAAGCCTAGATCCCATCTAAACTTAATTTAATCACAATAGGAGGTTTATGAACTAGGGTATTCGATTTTAAAGGAATAAACCAAAATGATGGCTTAGATTCGGCTAGCAATAGAATTGAATTTGACTTAGAGAAGAATGAGTGAGGGGTGGAGCAATAAGATTCAGTTCCAAGAGATAAACAGGGAAATAGGTTCACAAATAGTTAGAGCAAATAAAGAAGAATAAAAAGATTCGAAGAGAGGAGAGAAAGGTTATGCGAAAACTAGAGGAAATATGAGATTTTGCTCTATCAATGAAATAAAGGAGAAGAGAAGGAAAGTATAGGTTCGGCTCTTGCAAGATAAGTGAAGTAGAACCCTTGTCGTAAGGTATGTTTCAGCTATGAAGCAAAAGTAGAAAACACAATTGAGGAAAGGCACCAAATTGGACAAAACGAGACTCCCCAAATGGAAAAAGCAAAATGCCAAATTCCCAAAAGTCCCTAAATGAAAATCGACACCAAGTGGCCAAATACACACCTCTTAGACACCCAAATTCAGCCTACTCTCTCCTTACTCCCCAATCCCCAAATTTCCTCCTTGATTTGCTCTTAACCAACTCTAATTCGAATTTAAATTTCAATTCAAACTTGCCATGTTCAGTCAACAACCACCTTTAGAGTTCGAACCCCAGTCCACCACTTGCCGCACACCCCTAGCAAAAATATATAAATACTTGCTTGAAAGGGGATTTGAACCCCAGTCCCCCTTGCTCATGGTGCCACACTCCTTGCTCCCCACCTTGCTAATGACGCCACTACCACTTCACTACTAGGCTTCTTTTGACGTGAGTTCACAAAAATTAAACTTAAACCCCGTGAGCTAACATCCCTACTTCCCTAAGCCAAAAATCAAAATTTCCATCGAGGCTTAGGCTTTAACCCAGGCCTTCCAAAGTCCCTCTAAACACACCCAAACACCAACATAGAACACCCAAACATGCAATTATTGAAAATAAGAAAAAACACAGAAGCCCAAAAATCTGGGGCATTACAACTCTACCCCCCTTAAAGAAAATTTCGTCCTCGAAATTTACCTAGTCAAAATAAGTGTGGGTATTGCTACCGCATTGTATCCTCAGGTTCCCACGTAGCTTTTTTCGCACCATAATTGCGCCAGAGTACTGGTTCCTCATCAAAGGTTAGATCAGACTTAACCTCTATTTCTCTAACTAGTATGATATGGGAGGGATCAGAGCGGTACCGTCTTAACATAGAAACATGGAAGACGTGATGGATGTGATCCAATTCCAGAGGCAACTCAAGCTGATAAGCTACTAGACCCAGTTTTTTCAAAACCCGATAAGGTCCAATAAAACGAGGACTTAACTTACCCTTTTTTCTGAATCTCTGGATTTTCTTCCAAGGTGAAACCTTTAAGAACACCATATCCCTTACAGCAAACTCAATTTCCTTTTGCTTCAGACCTGCGTATGACTTTTGCCTGTCAGATGCCTCCTTCAACCAGTCCCTAATCATTTTAACTTTATCCTCTGTGTTAGCCACTAACTCTGGCCCTAGCATTTGCCGATCCCCTAACTCCGTCCAACAGGTAGGCGTACGACACCTCTGACCATACAATGCCTTATATGGTGCCATCTGAATACTTGCTTGGTAACTGTTATTATAAGCAAATTCTGCTAACGGAAAGTAGTCTTCCTAGCTGCCTCGATAATTAATAACACACCCCCTAAGCATGTCTTCCAACACTTGAATTACCCTTTCTGACTGACCATCCGTCTGAGGGTGGAAAGCAGTGCTGAAATCTAAACACATACCCAAAGCCTCGTGTAACTTCTTCCAAAACCGAGATGTAAACCTTGGGTCTCTATTAGAAATAATTGATACTGGCACTCTATGGAGACGTACTATCTCAGATATTTTTGCAGAGAATAATCCGTTCTAACTGGTATGAAGTGGGCGTATTTGGTTAACCTATCAACTATTAACCAGACCGAGTCTTTCTTAGAAGGCGTCAACGGTAACCCACTTACAAAGTCCATAGTTACCCTCTCCCACTTCCACTGTGGAATTTTAATAGGTTGCAGAAGCCCAGAAGGTAGCTGATGCTCAGCTTTCACCTGCTGGCATGTCAGACACTTGTTCACAAATTTTGTTACCTCGCGCTTAAGTCTAGGCCACCAATACAGTTCTCATAGATCCCAATAAAGTTTCTTTCCTCCAAGATACATGGCATATGGGCTGCCATGAGCCTCTTTCAGAATCAACTACCTCAGATCAGAGTTCTTCAGAATACAGATTCTCCCTCAGAAACACAGAACTCCTTCACTATTAAACCCAAAATCAAAATTCTTACCACTATTCACTTCCTAGAACCGAGGAACCAAAGATTCATCTAACAACTATTTTTCTTTGATCTGCTTAGTCCAAGTGGGCCTTACTTGAAGTTCTGCCAACAAACTCCCGTCATCATAAAGGCTAAGACAAGCGAACAACGCTCTCAGATCGGATACGACCCTACGGCTCAAAGCGTCTACTACCACGTTAGCCTTCCTAGGGTGATACTCAATGGAGCAATCATAATCCTTAAACAACTCAATCTAGCTTCGTTCCTAATATTCAACTCCTTCTAAGTGAGGAGGTACTTGAGGCTCTTATGGTTAATGTAAATAGTACACATCTCTCTATAAAGATAATGCCTTTAGATCTTTAATGCAAACACGACCGCTGGCAACTCCAAGTCGTGAGTGGGGTAGTTCACCTCATGTGGTCTAAATTACCGAGAATCATATGCAACTACCTTCCCTTCTTGCATCAACACACAACCTAACCCAACATGTGATACATCACTATACACAGTATACTCCTTTCCAGACTCTGGCTAAATTAAAACAGGGGCCTCCGTTAACACCTTCTTCAGTTTCTCAAAGCTCTCTTGCTGCTTGTCAAACCAGACAAATGGTACCCCTTTCTGCAACAACTTAGTCAGTAGTGCCGCTATCACAGAAAACCTTCCACAAACCTTCTGTAGTACCCTGCCAATACCACTTCTATCTTTTGGGGGTCACTCTAATTCCCTCGGTAGAAACCATATGACCCAATAATGTTACCTCCTGAAGCCAAAATTCACACTTACTGAATTTGGCGTAGAGTTGCTTTCTTTTTCAGAATTTGCAGAACTATACGAATATGCTTATTGTGATCCTCCTCAAACTTTGAATATATCAAAATGTCATCTATGAAGACAACCAGAAACTGATCCAATTAGGGTTGAAAAACCTGATTCATGAGAACCATGAAAGCCGTCGGTGCATTCGTCAAACCAAACGGCATCACCAAAAACTCGTACCTTGTCCCGAATGCTGTCTTATAGATGTCTGCCTCGTTAACCCTTAGTTGATGATAACCAGACCGAAGATCGATCTTGGAGAATACTGAGGCTCTTCTAAGCTGATCAAATAGATCATCAATCCTTGGCAGAGGATACTTATTCTTGATAGTTAGTTTGTTCAATTGACGGTAATCTATGCACATGCGCATCATTCCATCTTCCTTCTTAACGAAGAGTACTAGTGCTCCCCACGGAGACACACTTGTTCGGATAAAACCTCGATCCAGAAGTTCTTCGATCTGTGCCTTTAACTCAACAACTCCTTTGGTGCAACCTTGTAGGGGGTGATGGACACGGGAGCTATTCCCGGCAGTAGATCAATACCAAATTCAACTTTGCGATTCAAAGGCAAGCCAGGCAACTCGTCAGGAAAAACATCTATGAATTCCTTAACAGTCCTTACTTCTCCCACTGAAGGACCTTTGGACTCAGAATTGCTCACATAGGCCAGAAACACTCCACAACCCTTGCAGATCTTGTTAGATAATCCCTTTGTTCCCCTATTATGGCTACCCCCTCACCCTCCGAAGTCTTCAGTACAATTCGCTTGGTAGCACAGTCCACGTTCGCTTGATGTTTAACAAGCTAGTCCATCCCCAAGATGACATCAAATTCTCCAAACAGCAATGCCATCAAATTCGCAGGAAACGTTTTACCCTGATTCTCTAGAGGTACATCTCTGAAAAGTTTATCTACACTAATCGAGTTACCTAGTGGACTAACTACTGATATCTCACTCACTGTGTTCTCAGATTGCATACCCAACTTTCCAGACACATCACAAGCCATATATGAATGCATGGAACCAATATCAATCAAAGCAACATAAGGCATCCTATGAATTAGAAACATACCAATAATGACATCTGGTACATCACCCTCTTCACGCCTACGAGCAGCATAGACCAACGCTGGCTGTTGAGCCTCAACATTTCCAGCACTTCTGCCCAGTGCTCCATGACCCCGTCTATTACCATAACCGCTGCGGCCCTGTTCGCGACGCCTAGGTGGCAGTCCCCCTCTCAAAGGTTGAGCGACTCTCCTTCTGCAGGTTACACCTGAACCGGCCTCTAAGGGCAATCTTTCACCTGATGATCCATAGCCCCACATTGGAAACATGTGCCCTTGCTCCTTCTACACTCACCTGGATGTGACCTCCCATATTCAGCACAAACCCGAGTCCTTACCACATCAACTACCGCTGCTCTAATTGGTTCTACAACCCTGGTCCTTTTGACAGGCCTCCCAGACGGACCTGCATCTCTCCTGAACCTATTTCTCTCCTTTTCCCAATTCTACCATTCTGAGTGCTTAACATCCTCGGCTATCTTAGCTTTCTTAACCAAGGTAGCAAAGTCACATTCTCTTTGTGGAGCGATCAGTACCCTCAGTTCATCTCTTAACCCATCCTCAAAACGCACACTGCCCTCGTATTCGGTCGCCATGATTTTGCACGCATACCAGCTTAACCTTAGAAATTTTACCTCACTACGGACTTATTTTCTTGAGTTAGGTTTAGAAATTCCTTCCTACGGGTATCTACATAACTCGCCCCAACATATTTTCCCTGAAAGGCTGTTTTAAAGAAATCCCACGTTATCCGATCAGCTACTGTACCCTCTTCCACAGTAAGCCACCACTGGTAGGCCTCATCTCGCAGTAGAGATACTGCTCCTTTTAATTTCTACTCCACCGAGCAGTCCAGGTCATCCATAATTCACTAAGTGGCCTCCAACCAGTATTCAGCCACATTTGGAGCTACACCAGAAATGCCCCTAAAAATTTCTGCACCATTTGCTCGGAGCCGTTTAGAAATTGACCCACGGTTCACTGTTCCAGTACTTGCTCCAGCAACTCTCTCTAAAACACGGAGCATCGCCTGAGATAAGGCATCATCCCCAACTACCCGATCCTGGGGCGCAGTCTCAGTTACTGGTGGTACTGGTGCCTCCGCAGTAGGCATGTGCCCTGATTCAGACGATCTTGCTTGTGCACTTCTCCGACCTCTACCACGGCCTTGTCCACGTACAGCTCTCGTTCTCATATCGCTTTATCTAATTTAAGATATTTTATGCTTTAGTCATAGTTTCAATATTTATTACAGATGTTTTATGTAAAAGATAGAGATTTTTAGGGCTTGTTCACGCAGATCCAGATCTAACTACCGTAACTATAGAGTCTCAGTGCTAACTAAAGTATTGTCTCAGTTATTTCATATATAACAGAATATATCAGAATGATTCAGAAAACTTACAGATTTGGGCTGGAGACTCGATGTGCCACAATTCAGAGATCATTTAAAACTACATAAGAGAAACCTTTTGATATGTCAGCCCAAAACTTTAAAAGAAGTTTGCTAGAAATTCCTTTGAAGAAGGTCTAATTTACAACTTTTTCAAAAATACATAAAAAATTCATTTTTCAAACCCATCCATAGCCGAGTTGTTGCAACTTGGCTCTGATACCACTAAATGTAACACCCCAAACCCGGCCTGGACGTTACGCCTGGATTTAGAGGATCACATGGCTTAAAATTTGAAATCCATTATAGTCTTTTAGAAAAGTTAAAATCCTGTTTACTACAAGTTTGTTTAGTTTGAAAAACTTCCTTTAGAATGAGTTAGAAACCCTTTTTCCTTTAGTTTTTGAAATCGTGATGAAAATTAAGTTACCAAGTTGGTTTAAACAATATAGGTCGTAGTTTTCCTTTCAAAGCATTTGTTATCAGTTTTAGAAGTCCAGTTTGATTAGTTAACTAATTCCATGCAAATGCCGTTCAAAATATAAAGAAAATAATCTAAATAAAAGTTAAAACTCCGTAATGGCCTTATTACATAATTTAAACCAAAAAGATAGAAAATAAGAATAAAATGTGAATAGCGGAAGTCTAATTGGTGCAGAAAACAAGTAGAAAACCATATGGCCACCTCGAGTCCGCCACGGCTCCAAATCCATTAGGTCTGGGGATTACCTGTACAAGTTAAGAATAAAAAGAGTGAGTTTGCGAAAACTTAATGTGCAACTCCCTATCGGAACAGAATGGGCCGAAGCCCCAACAGAAATAGATCGGGCCTAAGCCTATAACAGATACAGAATACATATATTATGCAAAAACCCACCCCAGCCAGCCATCACACCACCCATACTAACCAACACCTATGTGGGGAATAACTCAACCCACCCAGCCCACACACCAGTGTGCGGCAAAGCTGCTAACAATAGAATACCGTGGCAGAGCCATCAAAATTAGAATGAGTGGTAAATCCACTGTAACAGAAATATGTGACGTAGCCACTATAGCAAAACTTCCTCCTTATTCATAGTCCCAACCCCATGCAGAACCACAGAATAGAATATATAACATGCTTATATAATAGCAGATACAGAAGTAGTCATGCATAGTCACTAATCTACCCTCCAGGGGTATAGTAGTCATTTCCAAAGCTGGGGGTAAAGTGGTAATTTTACCCCTCAGCGGTAGATTAATCCTTATTATCAGGTTTAATACCTTAACGCTAAATTTAACCTCTTAACAAATCCCACATCACGCCTAGAAACCTAGATTCATTAATTAGGTCAAAAGAAATTTTGGGCCCTACAGCCCCAATCGGCCCATGCAAGCCCACTCGTCCGAGCGGCCCATTATGCCCAATATTATGCTCAAAATTCCAAATTTTACTATTTCACCCTTTTAATTACCACTTACCAGATGTTTTATTCCTACGGGACCATAGGCCCATTGGGCCTGCTTCGGCCCAACCAAGCCTAATAAAACCTAAGTGTGCAGATTCGCACCGGAGGATCTCCATGGACTAAAAGACATTTTAATGGGCTCAGATTGGCCCAATAGCATTCGTAAGCTAATGGGCTTTCATATGCTGGCATTTCGGCATTTTGGCTTTTGCCGACCTACACTACAGAGGGTATAGTTACACACCTGTTTTGCAATACCCCGCCGAGGTCTGCACTGACTTATCCTACAATCATTTAAAACGCACAGTTAACTATCATCCATCGAAATCAACGAAAGTGACACCTACCACATTCCGCCATATCCAAACAACTTATCTTTACTTACCTTTGCCGAACCCTATCACTAGATCTCAGTTGTTTCCCTTAATCACATGATGCACCACCTTTTGTGACATTCGATTCCACGAGTAGCTAAAACATAATGAATCAAACGAGAAGTGATTTAAATTGATATATAAGAAAAAGCCTCAAAACCGATTGGCATCATGGAGATAGGTGTTTTTCAGCTTTTTCCCATAATCTTCTACAAGAAAGGAAATAAAGACTAAAGTTCTTACCTGAAAGATTGTTTGGCGAAAATGATAGAATGAACCGCTACTCTCTAAGCCTAGATCCTGTCTAAACTGAATTTAATCACAACATGAGGTGTATGAACTAGGGTATTTGGTTTTGAAGGAATACACCAAAATGATGGCTTAGATTCAGCTAGCAATAGAATTAAATTTGACTTAGAGAAGAATGAGTGAGGGGTGGAGCAATAAGATTCAGTTCTAAGAGATAAACAGGGAAATCGATTCACAAATAGTTAGAGCAAAGAAAAAAGAATAAAAAGATTTGAAGAGATGAGAGAAAGGTTGTGCTAAAACTAGAGGAAATATGAGATTTGGCTCTATCAATGAAATAAAAGAAAAGAGAAGGAAAGCATAGGGTCAGCTCTTGCAAGATAAGTGAAGTGGAACCCTTGTCGTAAGGTATGTTTCGGCTATGAAGTAAAAGTAGAAAACACAATTGAGGAAAGGCACCAAATTGGACAAAACGAGACTCCCCAAATGGAAAAAGCAAAATGTCGAATTCCTAAAAGTCCCTAAATAAAAATCAACACCAAGTGGCCGAATACCCACCCCTTAGACACCCAAATTCGGCCAACTCTCTCCTTATTCCCCAATCCCCAAATTTCCTCCTTGATTTGCTCCTTAACCAACTCTAATTCGAATTTAAATTTCAATTCAAACTTGCCATGTTCAGTCAACAACCACCTTCAGAGTTCAAACCCCAGTCCACCACTTGCCGCACACCCCTAGCAAAAATATATAAAGCTTGCTTGAAAGGGGATTTGAACACCAGTCCCCCTTACTCATGGTGCCACGCTCATTGCTCCCCACCTTGCTAATAACGACATAGCCACTTCAATTCTAGGCTCCTTGTGACATGAGTTCATGAAAACTAAAGTTAAACCCCGAAAGCTAACATCCCTACTTCCTTAAGCCAAAAATCAAAATTTCCACCAAGGCTTAGGCTTTAACCCGGGCCTTCCAAAGACCCCCAAATCGCACCCAAACACCATCATAGAACACCCATACATGCAATTATCGAAAATAAGCAAAAGCACAGAAGCCTTAAAATCTGGGGCGTTACAATTCAAGATTGCTCAAAGGCTACTTCTGATAGAAAAAGTCGTATGCTAATTTAAAAAGGAATGAAATAGAGTTCCAAGTCAGGGGTAAAGTTTTCATGAAAGTATCTCCATGGAGAAAAGTTCTTAGATTTGGCCGAAAGGGCAAGTTAAGTCCGTAGTTTATTGGACCATAGGAGATCACCGAGAGGATAGGACTGGTAGCTTATCGGCTAGCTTTATTGTTTGAATTGGAAAAGATTCATCATGTATTCTATGTGTCCATTTTACGATGCTACCGATCAGACCCTTCATAGGTGATTACCCTAACGGAGATTGAGTTACAACCGCACATAACTTATGGTGAAGAACCGGTTAAAATCCTAGCTCGAGAAGTTAAACAGTTAAAAAATAAAAGTATAGCCCTTATCAAAGTACTATGGCAAAGACATGGGGTAGAAGAGGCAACATGGGAGCTTGAGGAAAACATGAGAAACCAATATCCCAACTTATTCACTAGTAAGATTTTCGGGGACAAAAATCCCTAAGGGAGAGAATTGTAATAGCCCGAATTAGGGCCTAGTTAGAATAGTGGTTTCGAGACCATAAATCCAGAGTAGAAAAGTATATTTTACGATTATTATTAAGTTTATGACATAATTGCATGGTACTGGTAAAATCTCATGAAGGAATTTTTATGAAAAATGATTAATTTGTCCTTTAGGACTAGATTGTAAAAATTGCAACACATGAGATTCTAGAAGGTTTAAGTATGAAATAGCATGAGAAAAATTAGAGGAGGTCCTTACTTAGCAAATAGACCAATTTTTGGCACTATGGACAAAAATGCCCATGAAAGGGTAAAATTTTATAGAAATGCCATAAATGCATTTTGGTCATTTGGTAAATTAAAGAAATAAAAAGGTAAAAAGAAAGCAAAATATGTCCATCTTCTTCTTCCTATGTGTCAAAATTTGCAAGCCCTCCATAGCTAGGGTTCCTTTCATTTTCAAGCTCCAAGTAAGTGACTCCACGCCCATTTTTTCATGTTATTCGTATTTTTGAAATCCTCGTAGCTTAATCTAGCTATTTCTACCACTAGCTTGAGCTAGGGTTTATGCTAAAAAATATACCCGTGCATGACATGCAAGTATTTTGATGTCTAGTGGTAGACTATGAAGGTTTAAAATGCAGTAGACACTTTTCTCTAGGTGATTTTTCATAAAAGTCCCTAATAGGGACTAAACTGCAAAGTTAGTAAAATGTGTAGTAAATGTATAAATTTATGGGAAATGTGAGCTGCTATGAGCAAATGAAAGTTTTAGCTAGGCTTGGGTAACCTAGAAAATAAGTGCACTTCATTATACGATACTAGCTACCATTTTGCAAATATGCAAAAGTTTAGGGGCAAAATTATAAATTTTGCCAAAGTGTAAATTATGGGCTATTTAGCTAATGAGTGTATAAAAATAGCTTAATTTGTCGTTTTAGATCAAGAAACTGAAAGCCCAGACTAAAATCAGGGAAAAAGCAAGATAGTGGACTAAATCGAACAATTGCCCCCGTTTTGGACCCGAGGTAAGTTGTATGTAATAATCTAGCCTTATATTTTATGAATTTTTAAATGTAATGATTTTTCTATGAATCGATAAAGTTTCATGAGACTTATTGCTAAGCTAATTTATGAGCTATGTAAAATTCCATGAAATTTATTGATATGAATTTTACCTAGACATGATGGAAACATGAAAGAAAAATTACATATAAGTATCAAAGATACGAAGGATACCGTAATCATGTCATGAGCATTGTAAGTCCCGTGTAAGACCATGTCTGGGACGTGGCATTGGCACCGAATAGGGATCTTATGTAAGACCATGTCTGGGACATGGCATTGGCATCCATATGAGGTCCCGTATAAGACCATGTCAGGGGCATGGTATGGGCATCTAAGAGAGATCCCATGTAAGACCATGTCTGAGACATGGCATCGGCATCAGTTTATGATCTCATGTAAGACCATGTCTGGGACAAGGCATGGACATCGATATGAGATCCTGTGTAAGACCATATCTAGGATATGGCTTCGATATTCTGTTTGAGGTCCCATGTAATACCATGTTTGGGATATGGCTTTAGCACCTTACCATGAGAATGACACTACGGGTATCCTTCGATATTCTAAGCATGTTAATAGAGAATGTGTCTAAGTTGTTTAGCTAACAGAATAGACTAGAGTTTTATGATGAGTGTTACAGGTACATTTGAGTAAATCATGAGAAATTATGAAAATGTAAGGCATGAGAATGAGCAAAGCATGTGAATGAGTAAGCCATGGGAAAGAGTAAGCACGAGAGTAAGTAAGTCTTGAATGTATTTGTTATATGAATGAGTAAGATATGAGAAAGAGTAAGAAGTTATATAATCCCCATAATGCCATGTTTGAATGACTTTTCCATGACATTTATTGCTATTTTATTTCATGCAACTTACTAAGCATTTTTATGCTTACTCATTTATTTTCTCTTCCATGTAGATTTGTCGAAATAGCTCAAGGTTCACTCGAAGTTGGAGCTCGAACTCACACTATTAAGGAATTCATTTTGGTATGGTAAAGTTAGTCTTTTTGTTGTATGGCATGCATAGGAAGTTTAGTTACTTTGGTATGTGTTATTTTGAGTAGCCAAATGTGTTGGTTGTTGTTATCACTTGAGTTAAGTTTTAATGGCCTTTGTAATTGGCTAAATATTGTCTAAGTTATATTTTATGCAATGAGGATGAAATTCATGATATGCATGATGGCATGTGAGTGCCTCAATGATGATTTTTTTTTTAATGTATGTTATACCTTGATTTGTGAGCTTGAAGCTGGTATGAGTTGGATGTGTTTCAGGGTGTCAAAAAGGCATGGGAAATAGCCTATAGCTGTCCATACAGATGGGCACAAAGGCGTGTGCTTAGGCCGTCTGCGACACACGGTCGGCCCCCATGGGTATGTTAGTAGACCGTGTGTCCCCTGCATCCTAAGTAGGTAAGTCAGAACTACACACGGGCTAAGCATACGGGCATGTGCCTTAGCTGTGTGAACCCCTGATGTTCATAGTATATAAGTCAGAGTGCTCTACGGTTTGTTGACACGGGCTGTCTAGGTCGTGTGAGGTATATGGGCCACAGACACGAGTGTGTGCCTAAATCATTTCCAAACCTGTAGGTTTGAAATAAGAAATAAATTCAGCATGGGGAGGGACATGGGCGTGTGTGACAACATTGCCAGCCCACACGGGCGTGTCCCACCTCATACGGGTGTGTGGCCTTATTTCAAGTAGAATTTTTCAAAGAGTTCTAAACTTCCCGCATTAGTGCCAAACCACTTCCGGTGTATGTTTTGGACCTCGTAGGTTCGTAATAAAGTTATTAAGAGTTCATTTGAAAAAGTTTTAAATAAGAGTGAAACGTAAGGCTTGATTTTGAAGTATTCACACATATTCAAGCACGGTAACTCCTTGTACCTCGTCCCAGTGTCAGGCTCAGGTAAGGGGTGTTACACCAAAACAAACCACAATTTCAACCAAAAGCTAGCCATATCACATGGCATAACATATATACAACTCAAAACATATATCAAAGACTTCTAGCCTATACATGCCATAATTTAACATTTTCACGTTCAAAATGTACCAAAACAAGGATTGATAGTGTGGTGATGATCCCCGACGATCCTTGAGCTTTCGGTAGCTTCGATATCTATAAAATAATGCAAACACACACAAAGTAAGCTACAAAGAGCTTAGTAAGCCATATACAATTAAACTTAACTCATGAATCACTTATAACTCAACTTAATAGCATAGATATCATAACCACTTCATTTAAACATTTCATGAACTATAACATACTCATATGACCAGATATATCACATGTTCCCAATTCAATCTCACATATATCATATTTCATTTCCATTTACTCCTACATATACCACATGTAATTGATGGCACCTTTGCCTACGTTTCATGATCGAATATCGAACATATCACAACGTACCTAATTTGGATATAATTTAATGGAATTATACATTTCTTGACATTTCTCATTAAACCATTCGGAATCAAATAGGATACTCAAAAATCTCAGAAGCTCGAACAATGCCAACGTCCCAAATATGGTCTTACATGTAAACAAATATCGATGCCACTGTCCCAGACGGGTCTTACATGAAATCAAATACAATGTCAATGTCCTAGACATGGTCTTACACGTAAATCTCATATCGATGCCAATGTCCCAGATGTGGTTTATGACAAAGGATGACAGTAAGATTGATTTTAGTGACACAGGTACATAAGGAACCTATATGGATATTGAATGAAGGTAATTTGATGAATTTATATTTGATCATGAATTGAATATGAAAAAGGTTTGTGAATTGACATGAGATACACCATATTATGTTTATTTCATTGAATTGCATTTGTTTGATAAGTTAAGTCTATGATCATGCAAGCTTACTAAGCTGCAAAGCTTACTTCGTTTTCATTTCCTATGTTTTATTGTGATATCGAAGCTAGCTCAGGTACAGGGATCGTTAGAGACATTATCGCACTATCGAACATCTATGTGATCTTTTGGTATGTTTTTGAGTTATGTACTTGGCAATTTGAAATGGCTTGTTAATGATATGTTGTTTGATGTATATATATAGAGCAATGTGGTATGGCTTATCTTGATGTGTTTGGTGATGATTTATGTGGCTGAAATGGTATGTGATATGTGATGTATAATTAGTCTAGAAAATACCTGGATGTGGTTTAATAAATGGATGGCTAATGGTTGATTTATGAGATATGTTATGTGTGTGGTTTTGTTAGTTAAGAAATGCATGATTGAATTTGGTTGGATTGATGAATAAGATATATGGTGTTAGTCTAGGTTTGATTAGGTGAAATATGGTAATTTTGAGAATAGTAGTAGTTGATATTGAAATGGTATATTTTGTGTTCATTTGAGGATGTTTTGGCTGCCCATTATTGTTTTGATTTTGTACCATTTGTGCTTGTGTAGGTGTGCATAAAATTAGGTGACATAATGGCTTTGTAAATAGCCTATTTTTGTCCACACAGGTGGAAACATGTGTAACATCCCTAACCTGTATCCGTTGCTGGACTAGGGTTAAAAGGCGTTACCATACTTATTAGAATATTTCACAAACATATTGCATATCATCATCATATCATATTCAAACATCATCAATAAGTCCCTTTAGAAGGTCTATGAGACCTTAAACATGCATTAGAAGAAGGTTGGGACTAAACTGAACTTATACAAAATTTTTCAAAACTTAGACATTTTTCAAAGCTACAAAGGTCACACTCTTGTGTGGTCAGGCCGTGTGCCTAACATGGCCTTAGACACGCCTATGTGCATAAGTCGTGGCAAAACATGGCATACATTCTGACTTGGGTCACACAGCCGACCACACGCCTATGTGCCAGCCCGTATGCCATCTGCAGCCATTAGACACGCCTGTGTGCCTAGGCCGTGTCAAACCTCTAAGGTACACTGATTTAATTCAAAAAGGTATCCCAGGGGACACACGGCCATGTACTATGACTATGTCTCACACACGGCCGAGACACACGCCCGTGTCTCTACCTGTGTGGACAAAAATAGGCTATTCGAAAGGCCAACTTTGCCACCCTTTCTGGGTCATACTTACAAGCCAAAATCAACACATTTTATATCATCATTTCTCATCCAATTTACAACCAAAATACACACAAATCATGCCATATAGTCCTCATCCAAAATCATACTAAATTTCCATACTAATTCATTCCAAAACATAAGCCACATTTTTTTAATCAAAACTTATGAAAAATAACTCATTTATACCATATTCCATCCCATATCAAAACTTACCAAATTCTCAATATTTTCATACCAAAATGGCCATTTCTCATTAGGCCATATAAGCATTAAAAACATATCAACATTTGTCTTGATAAACACATACCAAAAAAACCACAATTTCAACCAAAAGCTAGCCATATGACATGGCATAACATATATACAGCTCAAAACATATCTCAACGACTTCTAGCTTATACAAGCCATAATTTAACATTTACACTTTCAAAATGTACCAAAACAAGGTTGGATAGTGTGGTGATGATCCTCAACGATCCCCGAGCTTCCGGTAGCTTTGATATCTATAAAACAATGCAAACACACACAAACTAAGCTACAAAGAGCTTAGTAAGCTATATACAATTAACTTAACTCATGAATCACTTATAACACAACTTAATCGCATAAATATCATAGCCACTTCATTTCATGAACTAAAATATATTCATATGACTACATATATCATATGTTTTCAATTCAATCTCATATATATCATATTTCGTTTCCATTTACTCCTACATATACCACATGTAATTGATGGCACCTTTGCCTACCTTTTCATGATCGAATATCAAACATATCACAACGTACCTAATTCGAATATAATTTAACAGAATCATACATTTCTCAGAATTGGCCGTTGAGCCATTCAGAATCAAATAGGATACTTAGAAATCTTGGAAAGCTCATACAATGCCAATGGCCCAAACGTGGTCTTACATGTAAACAAATATGAACGCCACTGTCCCAAACAGGGTCTTATAGGAAATCAAATACGATGCAGATGTCCCAGACATGGTCTTACACGTAAATCTCATATCGATGCTAACGTCCCAGATTTGGTCTTACATGAAAACTCATATCGGATCCTATGTCATGACATATGTATCCTAGCTATTCCTAAGGTTCGGACGGGGCTTTTCGGACGTCGTCACATGCTCTAAAATTTCTCGAGATTCAAATATTTAGCTCTCATAGAAATTCAACACAATTCAGTAATCACATAAGCTCAATTTAATTAACAATGCATTTATTTGTATATAGACTTACCTCATTCGGATTCGTACGGATGAAAACGACTAATCAACTACGTTCGACTTTCCACGATTTAATTTTGTTTTCTTTGGTTCTTGATCTAAAAAAAATCAAATTTAACCTTTTTATTCAACAACTCATTCAATTCAATCCAAAAACACATAATTAGGGCATTTTACAAATTTACCCTCACATTTGCACATTTTGACATTTTAGTCCCTATTTCATAAAATCAGAGAATACACAAAATTTAGTAAGACCATAGCTTGGCCGAATGTTCCTCTAGCCCATATAAGCCCACACATTTCATTTATTTCACATTTTAGTACCTCAAAAATTCATTTTTACAATTTAGCCCAAATTAACCAAATTCAACAAAAATCCAAAGATAAAATACGTTAATCTAACACATATCTTTTATTTTCAATCATTAAACATCACAAAGCTTACATTTTCATCAATGGAACATTTCAAAATCTTCATCAATTTCTCAAATTGAAGCATGGGCTTAATAGTAGACTAAGCAACAATCTCAAAAACATAAAAATCATCAAAACTCAAAGCCAAAACAACCTTAATTTTGCTTGACGATGGTCGAATATAAAAAAACCTTAAAACCCTTTCTTTTCCTTCAAATTCGGTGGTGGATGGATACAAAATGGCCACCATTTTGTTATATTAAGATTAATATTATCATAATAATTAAATACTATTTTTGTCCTTATTATAAAACCATTTAAAACATTCATTTAATGGCTATTTATGTCAAATTCCACTATCAATAGTCTCATCACAACATAAGGACCTCACACTTAATAAGCCATGACAATTAAACACTTTAAACAAATAGCATGTCACTTTTGCATTTTATGCGATTAGGTCATTTTTGCAAATTAAGCACTCAAACGGACAAATTTTTATACAAAACTTTCACACATGCTAATTCACATATAATAAGCAAGGAAAATAATATGTCAATATATTTTTAACATGGATATGTGGTCCTGAAACTACTATTCCAACTAGGGTCTAAACCAAACTGTTACAACTCTCCCATTTAGGGATTTTCATCCCCAAAAATCCTACCGTTAAACATGTTCAGATGTTGCTGTCTCATAGCATCTTTAGGCTCCCACATAATCCCTTCCACTCCGTGTGAATGCCATAATACTTTTACTAATGGAATTCTCCTATTTCACAATTCTTTCATCTCGAAAGCTAAGATACGGATAGGTTCTTCCTCATTTAAAAAATTGAATTGAATCTCTATTTCAGACGGAGAATTTACATGTGACGGATCAGATCTGTTTCGTCGAAGCATCGATACATGAAACACATTGTGTATCTTTTCTAACTTAGATGGCAATAGCAATTTGTACGCAACTAGCCTTACTAGCTCAATAATTTCATATGGTCCGATGAACCTCAGACTCAATTTGACTTTTCTGCCAAACCAAAATAGCTTCTTCCATGGAGACACTTTTAAGAACACTTTGTTGCCAATCTCAAATTCAATGTCTTTGCGTTTCAAATCCACATATGATTTCTGACGATCAGAAGCTACTTTGAAACTATCACGGATTATTTTCACTTTCTGTTCTATCGTTTTTATTAAGTCAATCCCGTATATCTTATTTTCTCTAAGTTCTGACCGGTATAATAAAGTTTTACACTTTCTACCTATAAAGCTTCATACAATGCCATTTTAATACTCGATTAAAAACTATTATTATATGTGAATTCAATCAATGGCAAATACTATTACCACGTATCTTCAAACTCAAGAATACAACATCTCAACATATCCTCAAGTATCTGAATGATCCGATCAGATTGACCATCCGTTTACGGGTGAAAAGCAGTACTGAAATGTATTTTGTACCTAAAGTCTTTTGTAATTTCCTCCAAAATGGCAAAGTGAATCTCGGATCTCTATCTGACACAATGGACAATGATACCCAGTGCAATCTCACAATATCAAAATGTAAAGTTTAGTTAACTTTTCAAGTGAGTAATCAAATCATACCGAAATAAAGTGAGCTGATTTCATCAATCTGTCAACTACGACCCAGATCACATCTTTCTTTCTCAGAGATAGGGGCAAACTCGAAACAAAATCCATAATCACTCTATCCCATTTCCACTTGGGAATCATAATCGGTTGTAACAAATCAGAGGGCGCCTGATGCTTAGCTTTAACTTGCCGATAGATCAAATCTCGAAACAAAATCAGAGATATCTTTTTTATTCCAGACCACCGGTAAAACTGTTTCAAATTGTTATACATTTTTGTACTTCCTGGGTGTATTGATAAACGGCTGCTGCGAGCTTTGTTGAAAATCATTTTAATCAACTTTAGATTTCTCAGAACGCATAATCTATCTCAGAATTGCAAACAATCATCATGATCAATTCGAAATTCAGAATCAGAATCAGAACTACACTGAGCTTGTTTGGCTATCAATTCATTATCAACTTTCGAAGCTTCACAAATTTGCTAAATAAACAACGTTCTCAGTTTTAATTCAACTAAAATGGAACCATTGTCAGACACAGATAACTAGATATTCGTTGCTTGTAACAGCCTGATTTGGACCCTAGTCAGAACAGTGGTTTCGGGACCACATATCCAAGTCCGAAAAATATCTTAATATTATTTCCTGTGTCTATAGCATGTGAATTGATATTTTTGAAATTTCTATGATTTAATTTGTTTGTTTGAGTGTTTGATTTGAAAAAGGATTAAAATGCAAAAATGGTAAAATTAGCATGCTACATGTTCATATGTTTTATAAATTATTAAATGATGGATAAAATGGTAAATTGATTATTATTATATGTTATAATATATCAAAAAATGAATGTGGCCATTTTATCATACATTTTGCCAAAATTAGAAACAAAATGAAAGGGTTTTTGGTGTTTTTTCATTCGAAACTTTGAATCAAGAATTAAGGTATGCATTTTAGTCCATTTTTGATAATTTTTACGTTTTTGAAATCATTGCTTCGTATACTACAAAGCCCATGTCTCAATTTCTATTTTTGATGAAGATTTCATGAGATGACATTGTTGATTTTATGAGCTTTGATGTGTTAATTGATGAATTATGGAAGTTTGTTGTGAGATTAATATGTTTTGCCATGAATTTTTGATGAATTTGAGCTTTTGAGCTAAATTGTGAAATATGAAATTTTGGAGGACTAATTTGTGAGATAAATGAAATGTATGAGTTGGTATAAGCTTTATGTATATTCGGCTAAGTCATAGTCTAAATGAGTTTTGAGTATTTTGTGATTTTATGAATTATGGACTAAATTGTTAAAATGTGCAAATGTGAGGGTTAATTTGTTAAATGCTCTAATTATATATTTTTGGATTAAATTGAATGATTTACTGAATAAAAAAGCTTAATTTAAATTTATAGATCAAGGACTAAAGAAAACGAAATTAGATCAGGGAAAGTCGAAAGTCGTTGATTAGCCGATCGTAGTCGTCTGAATCTGTACGAGGTAAGTCTATATAAAAATAAATGCGTTAAATTAAATTACATTTGCTATTATGTTGATTGAATTGTATTATATGGCTATGAGAGCTAAATATGTGAAATCCGAAATAAATTACGAGCATGTGATCAAGTTTGAAAAGCCCCGTCCGAACCTTAGGAATAGTTAGGATACATATGTCATGACATAGGATCCGATATGTGTTTTTATGTAAGACCATGTCTGGGACATTGGCATTGATTTTAGATTTACATGTAAGACCATGTCTAGGACATCGGCATCGTATTTGATTTCGTGTAAGACCCTGTTTGGGACAGTGGCGTCGATATCTGACTACATGTAAGACCATATCTAGGACGTTGTCATTGTATGATTTTTTTGAGTTTTCTGCGTATCCTACTTGATTCCGATCGGTTCAACAGGTACTTTGAGAAAGTGAATGAATATACCAATGCGCATTTGAACTCCGGTATGTATGAATGTATAAGAAATTTGGAGAATAAGAGGTATGTATGTATATGATCATTAGATATGTGAGCTACATGGATATGATACGTGAATTGGAGTAAGTGAATTTGATTAGTTGAGATCAATGACAAATATAACTTGTGTTTATGTTATGCCATAGATCATATGTTTAAAATGGTTTAAAATTGTTTTATGTTATGAATTTATTTGTATATATGGCTTACTAAGCTCTTTGTAGCTTATGTTGTGTTTATTTACTTTATTTTATAATTGTCGAAGTTACCAAAAGCTCGGGGATCGTTAAGGATCATCATCACACTATCAATCTTTATTTGGTATATTTAGTAAGTGAATATGTGGAATTATGGCATGTATAGGCTAGATGTCTTTAAGTTATGCTTTGAAATGTTTTTAAGTTTTTCCATGAGATGTGGCTAACCAAATGGTTGAGATAATGATTGTTTGGGTAAGCTTTATGATACAAATATGGCTTAATGTGAATTGGTCATCCTGTTATGTGAATTGCTGTGAATTTGGTAAGTTTATCATGTGACTATATGTGTGATGTAATGAGTTAGGTAAGGTGTACTTTGGTATGTCTTTATTTTGAGAATTGGATATAAATTAGTTTGGATGGTGAGTATGAATTGAATGATGATGAATTAAGCTATGTTTTGATTTGGTAATTGGCTGAAATGGTTGATCATTGTTGCATATAGAATGGCATAGTTGGATGTTTTGTAAGTACTTGGCATCGAATGGGAAATGTGGCTTAAATCAAGCCCATTTTGTGCCACACGACCTGAGCACACGGGCGTGTGACTCGACTGTGAGGCTCCTGCACCTTAGTCAAATTGGTCAGGATGTCACATAGGCTAAACACACGGGCATGCCTTGTGGCCGTGGATGCAAGTCAGTAGCTCCCAAAATTTCACACGACCTAGACACACAGGCGTGTCTTGTGGCCGTGTGCATAAGTCAATAAGTATGCCCTATTTTGACACGGCCTAGACACATGGCGTGTCTAGTAGTCGTGTGAGGCACACAACCTGGTCACACGGGTGTGTGACCTATGCAGTATTGAAGAATGTTAAAGTTTTGAAAAAAATTTTAAGTATTCAGTTTAGTCCCGACCTACTTTTAATGTATGTTGAAGGCCTTGAAAACCTTCATAAGGGACTATATGATTACTTTTGATTATGTTTTGACTTGAATGATTGTGTGATGTCTGTAAAAGTTTTGAACTATCCGGTAATGCCTTTAACCCTAGTCTAGTGATGGATACGGGTTAAGGGTGTTACTTTGCTCGTAATGCAAATAGTGACTTCTAACTCAAGGCATCAGCTACAACATTTGCTTTACCCGAATGATAATCAATCACAAGTTTGTAATCTTTTAGCAGTTCTAACCATCTTCTCTGTTGCAAATTCAAATCTTTCTGAGCCATTAAATATTTCAGACTTTTATGATCAGAAAACAAGTGGCACTTCTCACCAAACATATAATGACGCCATATTTTCTGAGAAAAAACAATAGCAGCTAACTCAAGGTCGTGCGTCGGATAATTGTTTTCATGTGGCTTTAGTTGTCTCGAGACATAAGCTATGAATTTGCCTTCTTGCATCAAAACACAACCGTGTCCATTTAGCAAAGCATCACTATATATGACAAATTCTTTACACGATTCTGGTTGTACGAGTATCGGAGCTTCAGTCAACTAAGTTTCAACTGATCAAAACTTTTCTGACATTTATCTGACCACTTGAACTTCACATCTTTCTAAAGCAACTTTGTCAACGGAGTCGCAATCATAGAGAAACCTTTTGTAAATCAACGATAATACCTGGTAAGTCCCAGAAAACTATAAACTTCAGAAACATTCTTTGAAGGTTTCCAATCCAAAATAGCTGAGATTTTGCTCGGATCAACTCAGATGCCAAACGCTAATACAATATGGTCTAGAAAACCAACTTCGCATAACAAGAACTCACGTTTACTGAATTTTGCAAATAGTTGTTTATCACACAAAGTCTGTAGCACAACTCTTAAATGCTCGGCATGTTCAATTTCATCACATGAATAAATCAAAATGTCATTAATGAAAACGACAACAAATTGATCTAAAAAGGGTCTGAAAATTTTGTTCATCAGGTTAATAAAAACAACAGGAGCATTTGTTAGTCTGAAAGGCATAACTAAAAACTCATAATGTCTGTACCCCGTTCGGAAAGCTATTTTCAAAGTATCAGCATCTTTTACTCTCAACTGATAATAACCCAATCTCAGATCTGTTTTTGAAAACACAGTAGCACCTTTCAACTAATCAAACAAATTATCGATTCTGGGCAAAGGATATTTACTCTTTATAGTCACCTTGTTCAACTGACGGTAATCAATACACATTCAAATCGTGTTGTCTTTCTTTTTCACAAATAGAACTGGAGCACCCCAATGTGAGAAACTCGGTTTAGCAAATCCTCTCTCTGTCAATTCTTGCAACTGAGACTTTAATTCTTTCAACTCGGTTGAAGCCATTCTATACAGAGTTATCAAAATTAGAATAGTTCCTAGCACCAATTCAATGCTAAATTCGACTTCTCGGATCAGAAATAATCCTAGAAGTTCTTCAGGAAACACATCAGGAAACTCACAGACAACAGGTACCGATTCAATTTTATTTTTAGTCACTTTTGAATCGATCACATAAGCAAAGTAGGCTTCACAACCCTTTTTCACATGTTTCAGAGGTTTCATTGTAGATATCACAACAGGCAACCCGTTAAAGTCACTAGATTCAACTTAAACTATTTCATCATTCTTGCATCTTAGATCAATAACTTTCTATTTGCAATTCACAACAGCATCATACAAAGTTAGCCAGTCCATACCCAGAATTATATCAAACTCATTAAAGGGTAATAACATCATATCAGCTGGAAAACACACATCTCGAAACATTAATGGACAGTTCTTGCAAACTTTGTCAACTAAGACACTTTTGCCTAAGGGGTTCAATACTCTAATTACGAATTTAGTAGACTCTACAGGCAAAGTCTTACTGTGTACTAAATTCATTCATATATAAGAGTATGTAAATCCTGGATCTATCAGTAACAGTCTGATTTAGACCTTAATCGGAAGAGTGGTTTCGAGACCACGAATTCGAGTTAGAAAAATATTTTAAATATTGTTTTTCATGTTTATTATATGTGAATTTGCATGTATGAAGGTTTCGTACAAAAATTCTATTGTTTGTGTGCTTAAATTAAATAAAGGGCTTAATTGCATAAAAAGAAAACTTGATGATTTAATGCATAAGGACTAAAGTGATAGTGGATTTTTAATATGAGGTGTTTATGTTGTAAATTGCCCTTGATAATATGCCTTGGATGGTCATGACCTTAATGAATGTTGGTTTGGTATTAATTAATAAAAGCTAAAATGGTAACTTATGAAATAACTTATAATATATCATTCATAAAAAAATAAAATAAGGTTTCATATTACCTTGTGATTGCCGAAAATAAAAAGAAGAAAGAAAAGGATAAGAAGTTAGGCATTCGGCACTTGTAGATTCAATTTAAAGGTATGTTTTATTTCAGTTTTTGATAATTTTTACATTTTTGAGATCGTTGCTTCGTATACTGTTAGACCCATGTTCAAATTTTTGTTATTAATGTGTATTTCAAATCTTGCCATGGTTGAGAGCTTGGTGAAACTGATGATTGAGGTAGTTAAATGAAAGTTGTGCTGAATTTATAAGTTTTATATTGGAAATTTTGATGAATTTGAATTATTAGGACTAATTTGTTAAAATAGTAAATAGAGGGACTAAATGCTAAATAAATGAAATGTGAGGACTTTTATGTATATAGGGAACATTCGGCCTAAGTTTGGTATAAGAATAGTTTTCTTATTTTGTGTGTTTTGAAATTTGGACTAAATTGCTAAAAGTATAAAATAGTAGTCGCAAAAAGGTAATTTGCCTAATTAAGTATTTTTGGATTAATTTGAATGAAATTAAGTTTGAATGGATCTTATTTTGAAATTTTAAGCTCAAGAATTAAAGCAATCGGATTTGGATGGGGGAAAGGCAAAGGTAGCCGACTAGTCTATTTTACCGTACGTTGATATCCGACGTAAGTCCTTAAGCAATCAAGTATCGTTTATTTCAAATGTAAAATATTCTACTATGATAATTTGAATTTTATTTGTTCATTAGCATAGTAACCGAATGCTTTGGTGTTATATGGATGTGGTTGAGTTGCATTTGAATGTATTGGAGCTTTCGAAAGTTAGTATGGATTATATGGAACATTTGCTTAATTTGATAAATAAATGGTTATGAATTGACTTTATAATTATGATTTTCAGGCTTATGCCTAACAAGCTTTGTGCTGGTAACATGATCGGGCTTTGTGCCTAGCAGGCTTAGTGCCGATGATTAAATATCAGACCTCGTGTCTAGCAGGCTTAGTGCCGGTGAATAAATATCAGACCTCGTGTCTAGCAGGCTTAGTGCCGGTGAACGAATATCGGACCTTGGGTCTAGTAGGCCTTGTGCCGGTGTATAATTCAGGCTTATGCTTAGCAAGCTTATTACCGGTGATTTAATTTCAAACCTATGTTTATAAGATTTCAAGTTGAGGTGGAAAGATTGATCAAGTGAAATTGAGCTAAGTGATCTTATATATATATATTCGGCCACATAGGTATGTTTCTGTGTAAGGTTATTTAGATTTTGAGTATTATGCTATGAATGTATGTACGAATGTTATTTGATGCTAAAAGTTGAGTAATAAATTTTACAAATGAGGTATATGCGTGTATTGGGTTGATCAATGATCAAAGTCTGCATAGTTGAGATGTGTCATAGGCATGTGTGTATTGATTTAGTATAACCGACATGTAATTCATAGGATTTCAAATTGAGACAATGTTCTACAGAGGTTGAAATTTAGTTTATAATATTATTGAATATATGTGCTTATGATAATTTACGTTGGAGGTGGATTATAAGATGTAAGGGGTTAGTTAAGTATTCGGCTTAGTGATACTTGAGTATGATATAGTTATATATTTGTTATTTGACATTTGAAACATGCTATTAACAATTGTATATTTTGCTCAAGACTTACTAAGTTATGAGAACTTACTTTGAATGTTATGTTTCTATGTTATATAGACTTTTGAAGCAAGCTATGAGCTCGGGGATCGGCAGAAATCTTATCACACTACCTTTTGTTTCAGTATTAATTACTTAAACTTGACTTATGGCATGTATAGGTTGGACAAGTTTGTAAATATTACATTTTGAATAATGTATATATAATATGCCATGCAAATATGGCTTATTATCTTGCTGTGGAAATTATAACGTTTAAGATATGTTTGTTTGGTAAAGATAGTTATGCATGTTTGTTTAATGCAGTTGTCAATAACCTTGCATGGATCGGTGATGGTTGAAATCTTTGATATGTGTATTATATGTTCAGCTTTATAGGATAAATAATAGATGCTTTGTTTTGGATGGATAGACCATTTGTTGAATAATGCTAAAACTGTGGAATCTTATGGTATATACGTGAAACTAGCCATTTGATTTAGCTTTGAGGGTTTTTTTTTTTTTTTGCAACTTATAGTAAGTTTTATTATAATTCCATATGAGATTGTATGTTTGTTAATTGATGGATTAAGTTGGAAGTGAAATGGGTTATATATATAAATATATATGTTTGACTAAGGAAGTGAAAAGTGACCTAATGAATAGTAACTTTTTGACAATTGAGGTTAAAATGTTTATATGAATTTGCTAAATAGATAAGAGTTTTGTGCATAAATTTTGAGATATTATATGATTGTTCATTAATGCTCAAGATATATTTGTTTTATAATAAGTATGTAATTGAATTTGATTTAACATAAAAAGCATTTTATGTTTGACTTGAGATATAAAATGTATTGTATCATGGTTAATAAAGTATGTTTGATTATTTAATTAGTCTTATAATCCATGAAATGCAATTAGATCATGTTTGAATTTTATGACCGTTGAAAGTTAGATGATGTTAGGTAATGCATCGAAACCTTACTTCAGCGACGAATACGGTTTAGTGGTGTTACATTTTATTAGTATCAGAGCTACGGTTTAGTCGATTCTAGCACTAACGTCACGAGTGTGAGTCTAGCTATACATGCCATATTGTGATTCTGCGATAGTGCGATGACTTTTAACTTCTGAAAATGTGTTCTTATATAGTAAATAGATCTCAATCGAGCCGTAGCTGATGATGGTGAGAGTATAGTGCCTGCTCCTGCGCAAGAGACAGCGCTAGTTGATTCTTGACCAACCTCAAGTAGCCATGAGGGAGAGGCTAAGCAAGCATTTTATGAAATGATGAATGAATGGTTTACTCAATATATCCGAACTAATCCAGCTGTTCAACAACCCCCACCCCCAAATAATCCATCTCCGATACCTGTGGTACCTCCAGTGATCAATCCAATAAGATTGAATAAGCGTCCTGTTGACAAAATTAAAAAATACGGGGCTGAAGAGTTCAGGGCTACAGTTAGTGATGATACGGAGCAGGCTGAATTTTAGCTCGATAACACTATCCATGTATTTGACAAATTATCGTGTACACTCGATGAGTGTTTGAAGTGTGCCATATCCTTGTTACGCGATTCCACTTACCATTGGTGGAATGCTTTAGTTTCGGTTGTGCCGAGAGAGTGAGTTACTTGGGAATTCTTTCAGACTGAGTTCCGTAAGAAATATATCAACCAGAGATTCATCGACCAGAAGCATAAAGAATTTCTCGAACTTAAACAAGGTCGCATGACTGTTACTGAATACGAGCGGGAATTTGTAAGACTTAGCAGATATGCACGAGAATGTATCTCGATTGAAGCTATCATGTGTAAACGCTTCGAAGACACCTTGAACGAAGATATTAAATTGTTGGTAGGCATACTTGAAATTAAAGAGTTTGTGGTACTTGTCGAGCGAGCTTGTAAAGCCGAAGAGCTTGGAAAAGAAAAGAGAAAGGATGATTTTGAAGCTAGAGACTCCCGTAAAAGATCTACGAGTAGAACTTTTCAGTTGACACCAAAGAAGTTTAGAGAGGATTCTAGCCGATCTAAAGATATTATGAGTGTTCCTAAACGATAACGAGATCGACCTCTAGTGAGTTCACGAGCCACATCAGTTACTAGTGTTGGCAACATTCAGCAGCATAGGTCTGAGTGTAAACATTGTGGAAAATGGCATCCGGGAGATTGTAGAGTGCATGATCTCACTTGCTTCAAATGTGGATCGACAGATCATTTTATTCGTGAGTGTCTAATGTTAGCCGAGCAAAATACTGTTCAGAATACTCGACCAAGTAATGTGTCATCGTGAGGCAGACCACCTAGACATGCAGGTAATGCTAGCGGCAGTCATAGAGGGACAAAAGATACAACTATTTGGTCTAAGGCTCGTACTCCTACCAGAGCTTATGCTATCCGTGCTCGTGTGGAGGCTTCATCCCCAGATGTTATTACTGGTACTTTCATTCTTTATGATACTAGTGTTATTGCATAGATTGACCCTGGTTCGACTCATTCATACGTGTGTGAGGCATTAGTATCTAGTAAGACTTTGCCTGTTGAGTCTACTTAGTTCGTTATTCGAGTGTCAAATCCCCTGGGTCTGTGTGGTTTAGTCGATAGAGTGTGTAAAAATTGCCCGTTGATGGTTTGAGATTCATGTTTTCTACCTGATTTGATGTTGTTACCATTCGACGAATTTGATATAATTTTGGGTATGGATTGGCTGATCTTGCATGATGCAGTTGTGAATTGTAAAAGAAAGACTATTGATTTGAGATGTCAGAACAATGAAATTATTCGGATCGAATCTAATGATCTGAATGGTTTACCAGCTGTAATATCCTCGATATTGGCTCAGAAATATGTGAGGAAAGGTGTGAAGCTTACTTTACTATGTGCTTGATAGTAAGGTGACTGAAAAGAAACTTGAATCCGTACCAGTGGTGTGCGAGTATCCAAACGTGTTTCCTGAATAATTTTCGGGTTCACCACCTATCAGCGAAGTTGAGTTTGGCATTGAATTAGTACCGGGAATGACTCCTATTTCGATAGCTACGTATTGGATGGCACCTATAGAATTAAAAGAGTTTAAAGCACAGTTGCAAGAGTTGACAGATAGGGGTTTTGTGCGACCAAGTTTCTCTCATTGGGGTGCACCAGTGCTATTTGTGAAAAAGAAAGATGGGACTATGAGAATATGCATCGACTATCAACAACTTAATAAAGTGACTATAAAGAATAAATATCTGTTGCCCTGGATTGATGGCCTGAAGGGGCTTCAGTGTTTTCGAAGATAGACTTGAGATCGGGTTACTATCAGTTGCGAATTCGAGACTCCGATGTGTTGAAAACTGCATTTCAAACGAGATACAGACATTATGAGTTTCTGGTTATACCTTTCGGACTCACTAATGCGCCTGCTGTTTTTATGGATTTGATGAATCGGATCTTCAGGCAATATTTGGATCGGTTCGTAGTCGTGTTCATTGATGATATATTGATTTACTCCCATAACAAAACCGAACATGCCAAGCATTTGAAACTTGTGTTACAGGCTTTGCGAGAAATATAGTTGTATGCGAAGTTTAGTGAATGTGAGTTCTAGTTACACAGAGTTAGCTGTCTGGGACATGTTGTTTCAGCATCAAGTATTCGGGTTGATCTGAGTAAGATTTCAGGTATACTCAATTTGAAACCTCCAAGAAACGTCTCTAAAGTTAGAAGCTTTCTGGGACTTACAGGTTATTATAGACGGTTTGTGAAAGGTTTCTCAATGATTGCAACTCCGATGATGAGGATGCTACAGAAAGATGTCAAATTCGAGTGGTCAGAAAATTGCCAGAAAAGTTTTGATCAGTTGAAAGCTCTTTTGACCGAAGCTCCGGTGTTAATTCAGCCAGAGTCGGATAAAGAATTTATAATCTATAGTGATGCATCTTTAAATGGTTTAGGCTGTGTTTTGATGCAGGAAGGCAGAGTTATAGCTTATGCTTCGAGACAGTTAAAACCACATGAAAGGAACTATCTGACTTATGATCTAGAATTGGCAGCTATTGTGTTTGCACTGAAGATTTGGCGCCATTATTTGTTTGGGGAGAAATGTCATGTTTATTCTGATCATAAAAGTTTGAAGTACTTAATGACTCAAAAATATCTGAATTTGAGACAACGTTGATGGTTAGAATTATTAAAAGACTATGAATTTGTAATCGACTATCACCCGGGAAAGGCTAATGTGGTTGCTGATTCTTTAAGCCGAAAATCATTGTTTGCTTTACATGCCATGAATGCCCATATAGCTATGTCTGATGATGGTGCAATAATAGCTGAGTTAAAAGCAAAACCGTTAGTTATTCAACAAATTTGTGAAGCTCAGAAAGTCGATAACGAATTAACAGTAAAACAAGTTCAGTGTGATTCAAATGCAAATTCAGAGTTTTGAGTTGATGTTAATGACTGTTTGAGATTCAGGAATCGAATATGTGTTCCGAGAAATACAGAGTTGATTCAGATGACCTTAAATGAAGCTCACAACAGTCAATTATCTGTTCATCCAAGTAGCACAAAAATGTATAACGACCTAAAACAACATTATTGGTGGCATGGTATGAAGCGAGACATTTCTGACTTTGTTTCAAAATGCTTAGTATGTCAGCAAGTGAAAGCTGAGCATCAGGTGCCTTGTGGATTGCTTAAGCCGATTATGATACCTAAATGGAAATGGGACCGAGTGACTATGGATTTTGTATCGAGTTTGCCATTGACATTGAGCAAGAAAGATGCAATCTGGGTTATTGTTGATAGATTGACAAAATCCTCTCACTTTATTTCAGTTCGTATGGATTATTTACTTGATAAACTGGCTGAATTGTATGTTTCTCATATCGTGAGGTTACATGGTGTGCCTATATCTATTATTTCAGATAGAGATCCGAGGTTTACATCACGGTTTTGGAAGAAACTTTATTTCAAATAGAGATCTGAGGTTTACATCACAGTTTTGGAAGAAACTACAAGATGCATTAGGTATTAAACTACATTTTAGTACTGCTTTTCATCCCCAGACAGATGGTCAGTCTGAGCAAACTATTCAGATACTTAAGGATATGTTGAGATGTTGCACCCTCGAGTTCAAAGGTACATGGGAATGATATTTACCCCTGATTGAATTTCATACAATAATAGCTTTCAATCAAGTATCAAAATGGTGCCTTATGAAGCTTTATACGGTCGTAAATGTCGTATACCTTTGTACTGAACTGAGCTTAGCGAAAACAAAATGCCTGGGGTCGATTTAATTAAAGAGGCTGAACAGAAAGTGAAAGTAATTTGTAAAAGTTTAAAAGCAGCATCAGATCGTCAAAAATCATATGCTGATTTGAAACGGAAAGATATAGAATTTCAAGTTGGAGATAAAGTGTTTTTAAAAGTCTCACCGTGAAAGAAAATACTTCGATTTGGTTGCAAAGGAAAATTGAGTCCGAGATTTATTGGGCCGTATGAGATTACTGAACCAATCGGGCCGGTTGTGTATAAATTGATGTTGGCACCTGAATTAGAAAGGATTCATAATGTATTTCACGTTTCAATGCTCCGATGGTATAGATTTGATCCTTTGCATGTAATTAACCCGTCTAAAATTGAAATTCAGCCAAACATGACCTATGAAGAGGAACCGATATGCATTTTGACTCGTGAGGTTAAAGAGTTACAGAATAAAAAGATCTCGTTAGTGAAAGTATTGTGGCACAAACATGGAATTGAGGAAGCAACATGGGAGCCAGAGAATGCAATGAGAGAACGTTATCCGAACCGATTCACTGGTAAGATTTTCGGGGACGAAATCCCTAAGGAGGAGAGTTCTAACAGTCCGATTTAGACCCTAATCGGAAGAGTAGTTTCGGGACCACGAATTCGAGTTAGAAAAATATTTAAATATTATTTTTCGTGTTTATTATATGTGAATTTGCATGTATGAAGGTTTCGTAAAAAAATTCTATTGTTTGTGTGCTTAAATTAAATAAAGGGCTTAATTGCATAAAAAGAAAACTTGATGATTTAATGCATAAGGACTAAAGTGATAGTGGATTTTTAATATGAGGTGTTTATGATGTAAATTGCCCTTGACAATATGCCTTGGACAGTCATGACCTTAATGAATATTGGTTTGGTATTAAATAATAAAGGTTTAAATGGTAACTTATGAAATAACTTATAATATTGTAATAACCCGAATTTTACGGTTATCGGAAAAGTGTATTTTTTAGTCTTCGTTACTAAAAATTGGATCTGTAAAAATTTATCAAAAATATTTAAAAAGTTAATTGAGTGGTTAATTAGAGTTTAATCAAGTGAATTTAGCTTAATTAAGGATAATTGGATAAAAAGGATTAAATTGAATAGAGTGTGAAAGTTTAATTATAGATTAAAAGAAAATAAAAGGGACTATAATGGCAATTATGTCATTTAGCATAAGTGAGGCGGCATATAAAGTAAAAATCTAAGATTTTTACTTAGATTTTAATTATAAAAAATATATATATTTATTAGTAACAGATGATATTAAATTAATTTATTATAATTATATTATAAGATATTTATATGATAGATAAATTAAATTGTGACAAGTGTATGATAAAAATAAAATGCATATGTGATAAATAATGTACATACATTTGTAATATATGTATGTATTTACTTATTATTTAAGTAAATATTAATATCATTGTTATTATTAAATTAATATTATATGATAAATAAATTAGTATATAGACAAATGTATAGTAAATAAAATATACAAGTGTATGGATAAAAATACATACATTTGTAATATAAGTATTTAATTAGTAATGGATATTTATTAATTATAAAAGATATTTATTAATTAAATAAATCTATTATAAGATATTTGTATAATAAATAGATTAAAGAAAGACAAGTGTATAGAAATAAATTGATACAAGTGTATTAATATATTTGTATACAAATGTAAAAGAAATAATGGATTGTTAAATAGATATTTATTAATGTTATTATATTATATATATATATATATAAACAAAAAAAGAGAAACAGAATGTGGAACAAAAAGCAGGGGAAGGAAAGAAAGAAAGAAGAAAAGAAAAGAAAAAGAAGAAATAAGGATTTTAAAGCTTGGAAGTTTAATAGGTAAGTCAATTTAGCTCTTTTTATTTAATTTTTATGTTTTAGAAGCTTTGGAATAAGATTTTGATGAAAATAAGTTGATATTTTGAAAGTTATTAGATTCATAGATAATGTTCATGTTGAGTAAAATGATGAAATAAGGGTTAAATTGATAGAAATTCAAGTTAGAAATGAAATAAGGATTGAATTGTAATGTAATTCATAAGTTTTATGTTGAATGGCTAATTTAAGGAAATTTTGAAACTAGTTAAATAAGCTGAAAATTTAGTAGATAAATTTGAGTTGGGATGGAACTTGAATAAAAATAGAGTATGAATTAAGTTAGTAAAGAGAATGAATTAGTTAGCACCTAATTGTAAAAATGTTTGGAATTAAAGTCTAGTGCTGAAATTATGATTTTCAAGAGATGTAAAGTAGTTTAAAGTGATAGAATAGGGTGCTAATTGAAAAAAAAAAAGCTCTATTGAGAGGCTAATTGAGTAGGGACGAAATTGTTATTTATTAAAGCTTAAGGGAAAAATGGTAATAAACAGCTTGCACTAAAACAATATTGGACAGCAGCAATAGACTAACTTTGAAAAATTACTATAAATTGTAGAAATCGAATTAGAAGATGAAAACAATATGAAAATAAAGCTTATTGAGCCTAGTTTCTCATAGAAGAAACGGTATAAGCAATGGATTTTTAAATTATGAGCTATAATAAATTTTGTAAGATAAGGTCAGAATGAATTTGAGATCCCCTGTTTTGACTTTGGAAAATCATCAAAAATTGGATAAAAATAATTATGGGCTTAAAGTTATATGTTTAGAATCCTGAATGAGTCTATTTTCAAGAGAAGTAAACGAGAATATCATTCAAATTCTTTACAAAGAGAAAATTAAGTTTTACTGAAGAGTGGTCAGAACTCTCAAATAGCAAAATAGAGGAGACTTTAATGAATAAACTGTATTAATTGGATAAACCAAAAATTCTGAAAATTTTATGGTAAGAATATAGTTTCAGGGAAAATTGACGGATCTTAATTTGGGGTTCTGTATCTCAAGATAAAAATAATTTAGTGACTATGATGCAGGTAGACAGCTTGAATATTCACATATAAATAAATAATGAAATTATTGACAATGTTACTCATAAGCATGTTTTATAAATTAAGGATGTGGAATGGAGAGGAGATTCAACTAGCATGACTAATTTGTATGCTTTAGGCTCAGGGACTAAATTGAATAAAAGTAAAATTTTAAGGGAAATTTTGTAAGGATATCAAAAATGACCAATTTGAAGGAAATGAATTGACTGATTGTCTAAATTAATAAATTGAATGGAATTATCAATTTAGATCAAGATCGGATGAAAATCGGGAAAATGAAAAATTACCAAAATGCCCCTAAATTTGGGTATTTTTGTAATTTTGTTAGGTAAATTTGTGTATCATAATTGAGCATGAAAATATGTTAAATTGTATGTTATATTGGATTGAATGTGAAATATTAGTACATTTGTATATTATGAAACAATATGAATACGAAATGAATTATTACCATATATGCTTGAAGTATATATATAATGATTTGTACATGTTATATGGACACATGGTGTGGAAAGTATGTGCATATAGAATTTGATTTATATTAAGTTTGATATGAATTATTATCGAAATAAATATATGTGAAATATATGGAAATTATGGTACATGAAATTAAAATATAATGAAATAAATGATTTTAAACGGTAAGAGAATGTTACTTATATTCATATTATATAAAATATGCGTAAGTATACTAACAATGTTGATTGATGCTAAGACAAGCGCCAAGCTATTGATTAAATGATAATATAATTATCTATATGATGCATTGAATCGGTAAGTATTTAACGGAAATTTTTGCTAAATGATATGTAAATCCGAGTAATGCTCCGAAACCTTATTCCGACGACGGATACTGGTTGGGGTGTTACAAATATATCATTCATAAAAAAATAAAATAAGGTTTCATATTACCTTGTGCTTGCCGAAAATAAAAAGAAGAAAGAAAAGGATAAGAAGTTAGGTATTCGACACTTGTAGATTCAATTTGAAGGTATGTTTTTGTAAGAGTATACCTAAAGATCAATCACGAGATGGTTGTAATAACATACTTGATTTATCATGTTTATTAATATAAGGCGTTGCCATTATTATTTCAGTTTCTTTTCCGTGTGCATAAATAAACTATTTTATAATAATGTCCTAAGAATAATATGATTATTCTTAAAAGATCCTTAGTCAAGTATTATTGTTGGCTAGGACAACAATAATGCTTTAAGACTAACATGTAGTGGATTGATGATAAAGAGTTGTCATTGATATGGAGTGTCAGAATCAATACATGAATATGTGTGTTAGAGAACAACATATTGGACTGACCCGCTATGAGTATGTTTCTTGGATTATTATGTAATTGTCACAACATTACTCATAATGATTAATATGTATATGATCTTCATACTTGAGATCATCATTATCCCAACATCGTGAGTTGTATATTTTGATATAGTCAAACGAACACCGTAACTGGTTGTTCTATAAAGACTGATGTTGGATATACCACAATCTATGTAGAGGGATATGGTTGATCAATATAGGATAAGTCCCTCCTACATAATGGGAGTAATATTTCGGGCCACTTGATTGAGTGAGACTAGAAATGCATGGCCATGCTCAAATAAGTTGATATGAGATGTCATACTTATTTGTGTATCATAGTCTACTTAAGGTATCATGAAACATGGGATGGAATATGCAAGTGTGACTATTCCATGACTTGTGTCCATTCTAAAGATATAGGACTTAAGGATTAATGCATGAAAGGTTAATCACAAAAGGTTATGTCGAATCATGACTTCTTGTAACTTAGGCAGCAATGATGCATTGCTAGATGCCATTCATTGTTTGTAACATTAGAATCATTCTAATATTACTGCTAACGTTACAAGAACATATAGGGTCACACCCTATGGTTGAAATGAACGGAGTAAAACATAGTTGGTATTGTATTTGGTTGTCACATTAATTAAATTAATTATAGAATTAATTTAATTAGGCACTCAAATTGTTGAACATACTATATGTACAAGGATGTTGTACACATAATCAGAACATAATTTTATTAATATATGAATTTGATTCGTATATAAGTTTAAATAAATATAGTTTACGGAAATCTTTATTATAATTAATGTAATTATAATTTTCGGTTAAACATTATTATATTTATTTTAATGATGATTATTATGTTCGGATTAATTTTAATGAATTAAAATTCATTATAAAGATATACTAATTAAAAGGGAGTTATATATAGCAAGGGTAAAAACCCTACAAAGTTAATATATAAACAAGCTCGAAACTATGCTACGGGGTCTAGCAGCCATCAAGCTAAATAATCTCTGAAAATAGTTTTCTGGGATTTCTACCGTTCATTGTCAATTGGGTGGACTACGTAGAGGCCGACATCAAAAAAGGTTGCGGCTTGGTTCGATACTGGTTCAGGATTCCCGTTGCCTAGGCGTCGCTGTTTACTCAGATTGAATTTTCGGTAATTTCGAAACCTTTTAATAGCCTGGTTCGTTCCTTACACATGGATCCATGGTTTGGAGCGCCGGATTATTTTATTTTATTCCTCTGACTGCCCTCAAATCCACATCATCTTCCAGTATGTTTTGTAATAAATAAAATTTAATGGGCCATAAAAGGTTGAAAGGATATTTTGATATTTCACTTAACAAAACGTTGAATGATGTATGCTATTTTTGGAATGCACGGTGTTTGAAATGCATAGTTATAACCCGATGACCCATTTGATAAAAGGTTGTAATTTTATAAATACGACCTGCGTGTCGTGCCTTACTACTATTCTCTTGCATTTCTCTTCTCATCTTACTCCCTCGTATGCAAAACAAGTTTCTAAATATTGTAATTTGTAAAAGTTGTTGTGGACTAGACGAGAAGGAAGATGGGCCGACTAGTGTGGATTGACAACTTCTGAAACGGCTTACACCTTTAGGTTTCCTTTTGGTTCTCCCATTGGCTTGGGTTGAACCACCATAGTTTATGGGCTATAACTATTGCATTTATTTATTGCATTATTTATTCATGTATGAGATGCTATGGATGTCTAAAGCATGCAAATTTGGTAATAATAAACCTCATTAATTGATGAGATCAATTAAAAGATTAAATAGACTGATATAGACCATAATTGGTGAGATGTGACACTCTAATAAAATCCCTCTATTAAAATATTAAGTCAACATGGCCTTCCAATTTATGCCCTGGTTAAGGCCTTGATCAATACTATATAGGTTCTGCCAAAGCGAAGTACTAGTATTTATCTTGGTTAAATGCGAAGAATAAACAAGTGATATTCACCAGTTAAAAATTGGTTAATGACTTAACTAGGTTACTCTAATAGGATTAGAAGCCTAGATGTAACACCCCAAACCCGGCCCAAACGTTATGGCCAAATCTGACGTGTCACATTGAAACAAAAACACAAGTTCTGATCTTAAACCTTCCTTAAAGAAATTCAATGATAATTTTTAAGAAACTAAAGTGAATGGAAGCTGTGCACCAGGTAGGTATCCGAAACAGAGGAGGTGAGCCATGAAGGCTGCTTAAGTACCAAGCTCTTAATTGGATCCAATCCTCGACATGCCCACAACCATTGCCACACTTTAGGTTGTTGATACTTTTGAAAATATCTCGAGATGGAGTTTGTTCAAGGTGATGTCTTAGTTGAAATGTTGTATTTATCTCTGTATGATTTGAAAACCGAGAGTTGTTTAAAAACGTAACCTAGATCTAGCCCATTTTAAGATATAAATAATAACGCAGATTTCAAAGTTCAAAACCAACCAAATCCAGAAAGAAATTAGTTAAAATGGCCTTATTACAATCCCAAAAATAGATAATAATATTTAAATAAAACTTTTAAAAGAAAGTCCAACTGAACATCATGGCCACTCTGAATTCCCACCGGCTCCAAGTCTCCACATTAAGGTTCACCTGCAAGGTTGAAGAGGGGGTGAGTCTGGAACTCAGTGTATAACAAGCCCTTTCAGAGCCCAAATCCATACATGTACAAGCTCAATTTTTAACATACACTGGGCCGAAGCCTTTCGGTTAACTGTTACTGGGCCGAAGCCTTTATATTACTGATATCGCTAGGCCAAAGCCTTTCTGTAAACGGTACGGCCCATAGGCCCATTCCAATATTACATAACTCAAACCATACATGTATGCAAAAACCCATTTGGGAAGACTACTCAACCCTCCATCCGCTACTCTCCACCCGTACCAACCAAACTCTCCATGTGGGGAATAACTCAACCCACCCAACCAAACTCTCCACTGGCAGCATAGCTGCTTAATCATATAACTGGAGGCCAAGCCTATTTTAATAACTGGGGTAAAAGCCCTTTTCGGTAAACTGGGGCAAAGCCCTTTATCACTTCCTCCATCATATAAAACCCAACCCATGCATATAATGAATCAAATAGTGCATATCATGTTCATGTCATAGCATATCATGTGCATATCATGTCATAGCATGTCAAACAACAGTATCAAAGTCATCATAAACATATTACAACCCTAGGGGTATAATAGTCATTTTTACCTAGGGGTAAAATAGTCATTTTCATGTTTTAAGGGGTAATTACGT
The DNA here is from genome assembly GCA_020496765.1 of Gossypium stocksii. NCBI lineage: Eukaryota > Viridiplantae > Streptophyta > Magnoliopsida > Malvales > Malvaceae > Gossypium > Gossypium stocksii. The sequence continues at coordinate 44,510,349 of CM035623.1, forward strand.
AATTTTATCTATTATTAGGATTTTCCATGCTTATTCATCAATTCCAAGTGTTTAAACAGCAGTTTTTAGCCTATTATAGCGCATTCAAGTTATTGGGCCCAAAACCCCTAATGGGCCCTTCGTAGCCGATTTAGTCATTTAGGTCCTTTTTAGCCTAAGTTACGCAACGGTACTAAAAATTTAACATGCAATTCAATCAGATTCCATTTTTACCAATTTTTACCCAAATGGGCCCATAAGCCCATTGGGCCCTATTTTAGCCCATCGAGGCCCAACGTACCAAACTGCACGAAACCGTGCTCTTACCTGTTCCATCATTCTTGTTTACTGTGTTCATCGCAATTGAACTCATCCACACTTCATCTCGTATTTACAGGTTACATCAACAACATAATCCGATGTTTCGGCTTTTATGCATTATGAACCTAGGCTATTACGGGGTATGTTACACACCTGTTAAAAGACGATCGATTCTTCCAAGTCCTCCACGCACTCGTCCTATGTTCATTTAATTGATGTATTAAATCCAAATCTAAAAGAATAATCACTATAGTCTTATTAATACTATTCGGCCCCTATGCCTAAAACCGTAGATAGCTTACCTTCGCAATGTCGATTATTGATCCAAACTTATCTAACACCGCTTCACCAACCTATTGCTCCTTCAAGGTTTGTTTGCTTCGCTACAAAAGACCATAAAACGAATGAAGAAGGCTTAATATAGCATAGACCACAAATCGGCAATCTCCCTAAACCTTAGGAGATTTCGGCTTTTCTTACATCCATAACACGGAATAGATTAATGATACGAGAACTTACCACAATCACCTTTTCATACCACGCTCAACCTGAAGTAGACCGAGCTCTCAAAGGCTATCAGAAATCACACCACAAGCTCCTAAGATTCGGCCACCAAGTCCCCAATAGGTGTTTTGCTTCGGCTTTTGAATCCAAGAAATAAGAGATGGTTATGGCTAGAAAGGAGTGTTGGTAGAAGAGTTTAAGGGCTTTTAGGAAAGAATAGAAATCGGCCAAAAGAAAAGAATAGGAATTTACCTTTACATAGAAATCGACTGCCCCCTTTGAATCCTTCGGGATTTAGCTTGTGTACTATTCGACTAACAAGAGAAAGGAGAGGATGATAGGTTCAATTTTTTTACAAGAAATTAATGGGAGAAAGAGATGAGAAAAGAAAGTTTGTGGAGGAACAAAATAAAAGAAAAAGAGAGTGTTTTGGCTTATGGTCCATCGGCACAAGTGAGAAAAAGAAGAAAAATATGCTAAACTAAACCTAGTAGCCGAATTAGCACTACAACACCCCCTTGGCCGGCCACATTTCTTCCCATTTCAAAAACTCCTAAAATCCCTCCTAGATATGCTCCCCCTTATCTCTCCATTATCCATGCACTTGACCAATTCAAACTCTTGTGAACAGAGTTCCACTCAACCTCAAATTCTTGCCTACTCAAGACACAAAAATAAACATCACAAATACCTGCATAGAGAGTCGAACCTTGGCCTTCTCCCTTCCACTTACACGCCACATTTTTAGGAGACTAGTGGCGCCACTTAGCCACTCTACCAAGGCTCCTTTTGTGATACATTTTACCCACATATTTTGATAAGACCTCCTAACCAGAGCCCCTAATTCTTTAAGTCCAAAATTTTAAAAATTCCTCCGGGTTTTGGCCAACTCATGGGTCTTCCATAGGCCCATTTACACACTCTAAACGTGAATTTCACAACCAAATACCAACATTTAAAATTCCACCAAACATCTCACAAAATTACTAAGCCCCAAAAATTAGGATGTTACACTAGAGGCAAGTAATTTGGATAAATCATAAGATGATTAGAACAAGAGTTGTTCACCAAACTGTAGGAATTACATATGATGTAATTAACAAGTGCTGCTTACCTAAATAACCATAATCTTGAGAGTAAAGCCAAAGCTAACTTAAGAGGAGGTGAAATATGGATCCTTAACTCAGTAGAAATACTTTCAAGAAAGTCTTTCCAAAATTAATATATGAGGGTTATTAATTTTGAAATAAAATAGTGGTAACATCATATAATAAAGTCCTTTTAATGATTGATAAACTTGGTAAATTTATTCACACGCATATTTTATTGTTGTAGATATATTATGGCTGCAAACACTAATACACTCTCATTGCGATTGGTCCTTGAGAAGGACAAATTGAATGGTTTGAACTTTCTTGACTGGTTCCGTAACTTGAGGATTGTCCTCAAACAAGAACGGAAATTTTATGTCATTGAAAACCCACTTCCTGATGAACCACCCGCTAATGCCTCGAGGGCTGATAAAGATGCTTACAAGAAGCATCTCAATGAAATGATAGATGTTGGATGCCTTATGCTTGCCACTATGCATCCTGAGCTTCAAAAGCAACATGAGGATATGGTTGCTTATGATATGATCGAGCACTTGAAAGAACTATATCAAGGGTAAGCAAGGCAAGAGAGGTTTGATATCTCTAAGGCCCTATTCCAATGTAAGCTGGCTGAAGGAAGCCTAGTAGGACCTCATGTCCTTAAGATGATTGGTTATATTGAAAGCCTGTCTAAGCTTGGGTTTCCATTGAACCAAGAGTTGGCCACTGATGTTATTCTGCAATCATTGCCAGATAGTTACTGCCAGTTTGTCCTCAATTTCAATATGAATGAAATTGATAAGACTCTGCCACAGTTGCTCAGTATGTTACGAACTGCTGAAGGCAACATGAATAAGGTTGGACCCAAGCCTATACTGATGGTCCATAATAACAAGGGCAAGGGAAAGGCCAAAGTCCCGACAAAGCTCAAGGGCAAAGGTAAGCCCAATCTTGGAAAAGGAAAGGCTGCACTGAAACCTAAAGGTGGGGTGTCTAAGGAAGGAAACTGTTTTCATTGTGGTGTGACTGGACATTGGAAGCGGAACTGCCTTGTCTATCTTGATGAAATCAAGAAGGCCAAAGCAAGCGGGACGTCTGCTTCAGGTATTTATGTTATTGATATTAATTTATCAACTACTACTTCTTGGGTATTAGATACTGGTTGTGGTTCTCATATTTGTACTTCTGTATAGGGACTACAAAGGAGTAGGACATTGGCTAGAGGAGATGTGGACCTGCAAGTTGGAAATGGAGCAACAGTTGCTGCATTAGCTGTAGGAACATATACTTTATCTTTGCCTAGTAGACTTGGTTTAATTTTAGAGGATTGTTATTTTGTGCCCAGTTTGACTAAAAACATTATTTCAATTTCTTGTTTAGACAAAATTGGTTTTGAGATAATAATTAAGAATAATTGTTGTTCCTTTTATCTCAATGATGTTTTCTATGGTTCGGCACAATTGATTAATGGCCTCTATATTTTAGATCAAATGAATTCCATTTACAACATAAATACTAAAAGATATAAAATAAATGACTCAAATCAAACTTATCTTTGGCATTGTCGTTTGGGCCACATAAGTGAGAAACGCATCTCCAAACTCCATAAAGATGGTCTCTTGGATTAATTTGTTTTTGAACAATTTGAAGTATGCAAATCTTGCTTATTAGGAAAAATGACTAAATCTCCTTCTACTGGTAAAAGTGAACGAGCTAGTGATTTATTGGGCTTAATACATTCTGATGTATTTGGACCAATAAATACACAAGCCAGAGGTGGATTTCACTACTTCATTACTTTCACTAATGATTTCAGTAGATATGGGTATGTTTATCTCATGCGCCATAAGTTTGAGGCCCTTGAAAAGTTTAAGGAATTCAAAAATGAAGTACAAAATCAACTAGGCAAAACTATCAAGACACTTCGATCTGATCGAGGTGAAGAGTATTTGAGCAAAGAGTTTAATGATCTTTTGAAGGAATGTGGGATTGTCTCACAACTTACTCCTCCTGGTACTCCTTAATAGAATGGAGTTTCTGAGAGAAGAAATCGAACTTTATTAGACATGGTTCGATCTATGATGAGTCATGCTGATCTACTGACTTCCTTTTGGGGACATGCACTTGAAACAGCTGCTTTCACACTAAATCGTGTTCCATCTAAATCGGTTCAAAAGACGCCATATGAGATGTGGACTGGGAAACGTCCCAGTATGTCTTTTATGAAAATTTAGGGTTATGAAGCTTATGTTAAACGTCAAACGTCTACTAAGCTTGAACCCAAATCTGAAAGGTGTATTTTTGTGGGGTATCCGAGTGAAACGAAAGGATATTATTTCTTTAATCCCACTGAAAACAAAATGTTTGTTGCTCAGACTGGTGTCTTCCTAGAGAAAGCATTTGTTTCTAGAAAAGGAAGTGAGAGAAAGATTGAACTTGAAAAAATTCGAGAATCACAAGATACCATTGAACCAGAGATAAAAAAATAGCAAATTTCACAAGAAATTAAGGAATAAGTAACTGCTGTAGAAACACAACCAACGCGCAGATCTTTAAGAGAACGTCATGCACCCAAGAGATATGGATTTCTCATTATAACGCATGGTGACATTCTTCTTTTAGATCAAGATGAGCATAGGACTTATCAAAAAGTAGTGGCGAGCCCAGACTTTGAGAAATGGCTCGAGGCCATGAGATCTGAGATGGATTCCATGTATGAAAACCAAGTTTGGACTTTGGTTGACCTACCCGAAGGGGTTAAACCTATAGGGTGCAAGTGGGTTTTCAAAAAGAAAACCAACATGGATGGTAATGTACAAACATACAAGGGGCGATTAGTCGCTAAAAGTTTTTACCAAATTCATGGTGTTGACTATGATGAAACATTTTCTCCTGTAGCTATGTTTAAATCCATCAGGATCTTACTCGCGATAACTGCATTTCATGATTATGAGATCTGGCAGACGGACGTCAAAACAGCTTTCCTTAACGAGAAACTTGAAGAGGATGTGTACATGACACAACCTAAAGGTTTTGTCAATCCAAAAGATGCTAGAAAGATATGTAAGCTACAAAGATCCATTTATGGATTAAAGCAAGCTTCTTGAAGTTTGAACCTTCGTTTTAACGATGCAATCAAAGAGTTTGGTTTTATCAAAAATGAAGATGAGCCATGTGTTTACAAGAAAGTTAGTGGGAGCACAATCACATTCTTGGTACTGTATGTGGATGACATACTTATCATGGTAAATGACGTACCTACCTTACAGTCTATTAAAACCTGGTTAGGAAGTTGTTTTTCTATGAAGGACTTGGACGAAGCCACTTACATCTTAGGAGTCAAGATCTATAGAGATAGATCAAGATGACTACTAGGTCTAAGTCAAGGTACATACATAGATAAAGTATTGAAAAGGTTCAATATGGAAGAATCTAAGAGAGGATTCCTACCTATGAGACATGGTATTTCACTCTCAAAGAAAATATGTCCTTCAACTCCACAAGGGAGAGAACGCATGAGTAAAATTCCATATGCTTCTACTATTGGATCTATCATGTATGCCACGTTATGTACCCATCCAGATGTCTCATATGCCTTAAGTATGACGAGCAGGTACCAAGTAGATCCCGATGAAGGTCACTGAACCGCAGTCAAGAATATCCTTAAGTACTTAAGAAGAACTAGGGATACGTTCCTAATATATGGAGGTGAGGAAGAGTTAAGTGTAAAAGGTTACACTGATGCCAGCTTCCAAACCGATAAGGATGATTCTCGATCGCAATCAGGTTTTGTGTTTTGCATTAATGGTGGTGCTATAAGCTGGAAGAGTTTAAAGCAAAGTACAGTAGCCAATTCTACAACAGAGGCCAAGTATATTGTAGCTAGTGAGGCAGCAAAAGAAGCGGTTTGGATCAAGAAGTTCATTACTGAACTAGGGGTTGTGCCTAGCATATCAGATGCTATAGAACTCCGATGTGATAACAATGGAGCCATTGCACAAGCTAAAGAACCCAGATCTCAACAGCGATCCAAACATATACTTAGGCGCTACCATCTTATTCGATAGATTATCGATCGAAGGGATGTAGAGATATGCAGAGTACCTACAGATGATAACATTACTGATCCCTTGACCAAGCCTCTGACACAGTAGAAGCATGATCGTCACACTAAGTCACTTGGTATTAGATATATGAGTGATTGGTCTTAGTGCTAGTGGGAGATTGTAAGAGTATGCCCAAAGATCAATCACGAGATGGTTGTAATAACATACTTGATTTATAATGTTTATTAATATAAGGCATTGCCATTATTATTTCAGTTTCTTTTTCGTGTGCATAAATAAACTATTTTATAATAATGTCCTGAGAATAATATGATTATTCTTAAAAGATCCTTAGTTAAGTATTATTGTTAGCTAGGACAACAATAATGCATTAAGACTAACATGTAGTTGATTGATGATAAAGAGTTGTCATTGATATGGAGTGTCAGAATCAATACATGAATATGAGTGTTAGAGAACAACATATTGGACTGACCCGCTATGAGTATGTTTCTTGGATTATTATGTAATTGTCACAACATTACTCATAGTGATTAATATGTATATGATCCTCATACTTGAGATCATCATTATCCCAACATCGTGAGTTGTATATTTTGATTTAGTCAAATGAACACCGTAACTGGTTGTTCTATAAAGACTGATGTTGGATATACCACAATCTATGTAGAGGGATATGGTTGATCAATATAGGATAAGTCCCTCCTACATAATGGGAGTAATATCTCAGGCCACTTGATTGAGTGAGACTAGAAATGCATGGCCATGCTCAAATAAGTTGATATGAGATGTCATACTTATTTGTGTATCATAATCTACTCAAGGTATCAAGAAACATGGGATGGACTATGCAAATGTGACTATTCCATGACTTGTGTCCATTCCAAAGATATAGGACTTAAGGATTAATGCATGAAAGGTTAATCACAAAAGGTTATGTCGAATCATGACTTCTTGTAACTTAGGTAGCAATGATGCATTGCTAGATGCCACTCATTGTTTGTAACATTAGAATCATTCTAATATTACTGCTAACGTTACAAGAACCTATAGGGTCACACCCTGTGGTTGAAATGAACGGAGTAAAACATAAGTTGTATTGTGTTTGGTTGTCACATGAATTAAATTAATTATAGAATTAATTTAATTGGGCAATCAAATTGTTGAACATACTATATGTGCAAGGATGTTGTACACATAATCAGAACATAATTTTATTAATATATGAATTTGGCTCGTATATAAGTTTAAATAAATATAGTTTACGGAAATCTTTATTATAATTAATGTAATTATAATTTTCGGTTAAACATTATTATATTTATTTTAATGATGATTATTATGTTCGGATTAATTTTAATCAATTAAAATTTGTTATAAAGAGATACTAATTAAAAGGGAGTTATATATAGCAAGGGTAAAAACCCTAAAAAGTTAATACATAAACAAGCTCGAAACTATGCTACTAGGTCTAACAGCCGTCAAGCTAAATAATCTGTAAAAATAGTTTTCTAGGATTTCTACCGTTCATTGTCAATTGGGTGGACTACGTAGAGGTCGACATCAGAAAAGGTTGCGGCTTGGTTCGATAGTGGTTCAGGATTCCCGTTGCCTAAGCGTCGCTGTCTACTCAGATTGAAGTTTCGGTAATTTCAAAACCTTTTATCACCCGATTCGTTCCTTACACATGGATCTATGGTTTGGATCGCCGGATTATTTTATTTTTTCGCTGCGCCTTGGAGGCACCGGCGTTCCAATAGTTTTATTTCAGTTTTTGATAATTTTTACATTTTTGAGATCATTGCTTTGTATACTGTCAGACCCATGTTCAAATTTTTGTTATTAATGTGTATTTCAAATCTTGCCATGGTTGAAAGCTTGGTGAAATTGATGATTGAGGTAGTTAAATGAAAGTTGTGCTGAATTTATAAGTTTTATATTGGAAATTTTGATGAATTTGAATTATTAGGACTAATTTGTTAAAATAGTAAATAGAGGGACTAAATTGCTAAATAAATGAAATGTGAGGACTTTTATGTATATAGGGAACATTCGGCCTAAGTTTGGTATAAGAATAGTTTTCTTATTTTGTGTGTTTTGAAATTTGGACTAAATTGCTAAAAGTATAAAATAGTAGGCACAAAAAGGGTAATTTTCCTAATTAAGTATTTTTGGATTAATTTGAATGAAATTAAGTTTGAATGGATCTTATTTTGAAATTTGAAGCTTAAGAATTAAAGCAATCGGATTTGGATGGGGGAAAGGCAAAGGTAGCCAACTAGTCTATTTTACCGTACGTTGATATCCCACGTAAGTCCTTAAGCAATCAAGTATCGTTTATTTCAAATGTAAAATATTCTACTATGATAATTTGAATTTTATTTGTTCATTAGCATTGTAACCAAATGCTTTGGTGTTATATGGATGTGGTTGAGTTGCATTTGAATGTATTGGAACTTTCGAAAGTTAGTATGGATTATATGGAACATTTGCTTAATTTGATAAATAAATGGTTATGAATTGACTTTATAATTATGATTTTCAGGCTTATGCCTAACAAGCTTTGTGCTAGTAACATGATCGGGCTTTGTGCCTAGCAGGCTTAGTGCCGGTGATTAAATATCAGACCTCGTGTCTAGTAGGCTTAGTGCCGGTGAATAAATATCAGACCTCGTGTCTAGCAGGCTTAGTGCCGGTGAACGGATATCGGACCTTGGGTCTAGTAGGCCTTGTGCCGGTGTATAATTCAGGCTTATGCCTAACAAGCTTATTCCCTGTGATTTAATTTCAAACCTATGTTTATAAGATTTCAAGTTGAGGTGGAAAGATTGATCAAGTGAAATTGAGCTAAATGATCTTATATATATATATATTCGGCCGCATAGGCATGTTTATGTGTAAGGTTATTTAGATTTTGAATATTATGCTATGAATGTATGTACGAATGTGATTTTATGCTTAAAGTTGAGTAGTGAATTTTACAAATGTGATATATGCGTGTATTGGGTTGATCAATGATGAAAGTGTGCATAGTTGAGACGTGTCATAGGCATGTGTGTATTGATTTAGTGTAACCGGCTTGTAATTTATAGGATTTCAAATTGAGACAATATTCTACGGAGGTTGAAATTTAGTTTATAATTTGATTGAATATATGTGCTTATGATAATTTACATTGGATGTGGATTATAAGATGTAAGGGGTTAGTTAAGCATTTGGCTTAGTGATACTTGAGTATGATATAGTTATATATTTGTTATTTGACATTTGAAACATGCTATTAACAATTGTATATTTTGCTCAAGACTTACTAAGTTATGAGAACTTACTTTGACTGTTATGTTTCTATGTTATATAGACTTTTGAAGCAAGCTACGAACTCAGAGATCAGTAGAGATCTCATCACACTACCTTTTGTTTCGGTATTAATTACTTAAACTTGACTTATGGCGTGTATAGGTTGGACAAGTTTGTAAATATTACATTTTGAATAATGTGTATATAATATGCCATGCGAATATGGCTTATTTGCTTGATGTGGAAATTATAATGTTTAAGATATGTTTGTTTGGTAAAGATAGTTATGCATGTTTGTTTAATCAGTTGTCAATAACCTTGCATGGATCGGTGATGGTTGAAATCTTTGATATGTGTATTATATGATCGGCTTTATAGGACAAATAATAGATGCTTTGTTTTGGATGGATATACCTTTTGTTGAATAATGCTAAAAATGTGGAATCTTATGGTATATACTTGAAACTAGCCATTTGATTTAGCTTTAAGGTTTTTTTTTGCAACTTATAGTAAGTTTTCTTATGATTCCATATGAGATTGTATGTTTGTTAATTGATGGACCAAGTTGGAAGTGAAATGGATTATATATAAAAATATATATTTTCGACTAAGGAAGTGAAAAGTGACCAAATGAATAGTAACTTTTTGACAATTGAGGTTAAAATGTTTATATTAATTTGCTAAGTAGATAAGAGTTTTATGCATAAATTTTGAGATATTATATGATTGTTCATTAATGCTCAAGATATATTTGTTTTATAATAGGTATGTAATTGAATGTGATTTAACATAAAAAGCATTTTATGTTTGACTTGAGATATAAAATGTTTTGTATCATGGTTAATAAAGTATGTTTGATTATTTAATTAGTCTTATAATCTATGAAATGTGATTAGATCATGCTTGAATTTTGTGATCGTTGAAATTTAGATGATGTTAGGTAATGCCTCGAAACCTTACTCCAGCGACGGATACGGTTTAGGGGTGTTACACTATCAATGCATTCACAAGAGTATCGTAAAGATTAAATGTACTCGTAATCACATTTGGAGATGAAGGTTACTCTCGAGCGCGGATAGCGTAGGCTCTAGCAGGTGCTCTAGCCTCGGATCAAACAGCTGTATCTTTTGATGCTTTTTGATTGCCACTCATATTTCCAGTATTTTTGGCAGGTCTGCCTCTAGCTGAAGTGTTGCTCGGTCTCAGATTCTGTACAATTTCTTGCTCAACAAACTCAGGACAATCTTAGATGAAGTGATCCATAGATCCAAATCAAAAATAAGCTCGATCATTTTGTCTACAACATCCCGGATGTATTTTACTGCAGTGCTTACATTCAGGTTTATCAAATTGGACATTTCCGACACTAGTAACAGATGTAGCAGGAGCTCTAAAGCTCGAACACGATCTAGCTTGATCTCTGCTCGAATTTCCCACATTAGCCTTTGAACGGCTATAATCATCTCGAAATTTTTTTGACGCAGACTGAAATGATTTACTTGAAGATCCCTTTCTCATATCTTTTACTTTAGAATCAGCATTTCTTTTCTCTTTCTCGAGTTCTTCAGCTTTACATGCTCAATCAATAAGCACAACAAACTCTTTAATTTCCAGAATACCAACTAACAGATGGGTATCTTCATTCAAACCATCTTCAAATCTTTCAATATCTTTTTAATTGATACACATTCACGCGCATATCGTCTCAGGCGAACAAATTCTTGCTCATATTCTATTCTAGACATACGCCCTGTTTTAACCCAAGGAACTCTTTTCATTTCTGGTCTATGAATCTCTGACTAATGTATTTCTTACGGAATTCGGATTGGAAGAAATCCTAAGTTATTCGTTCTTTCGGAACAACAGAAGTCAATGTTTTCCACCACTGATAAGCTACATCTCGGAGCAATGAAATAGCACATTTAACACACTCGTCAGAAGTACACGACATTTGATCAAAAATTCAAATAGTATACTCATATGACCACATATATCACATGGTCCTAATTCAATCTGACATATATCATCTTTAATTTCCATTTACTCTTACATATATCGCATGTAATTGATGGCACCTTTTCCTTCCTTTCATGATCGAATATCGAACATATCACAACGTACCTAATTTGGATATAATTTAACGGAATTATACATTTCTCAAAATTTCCAGTTGAACCATTCGAAATCAAATAGGATACTTGGAAATCTCAAAAAGCTCGTACAATGCCAACATCTCAAATGTGGTCATACATGTAAACAAATATCGATGCCACTATCTCAGACAAGGTCTTACACGAAATCAAATATGATACCGATGTCCTAGACATGGTCTTACACGTAAATCTCATATCAATGCCAATGTCCCAGATGTGGTCTTACATGAAATGTAACACCCCTTACCCGAGACCATCGCCGGAGTCGAGCACGAGGCATTACCAGACTTACCTTACTAGTTCGGGGCATAAAAAATTGCTTTTAAAATTAATTCATTCACATTCACCCAATATATCCCTAAAATGGGCCGTCGAGGCCCTAAACATGCAATTGAAACGGTTCGGGACCAAATCGGGAGCATTAAAAATATTTCGATTACTTACACAAATTATTACATTGTTTATAATAAAACTATCCACCTGGGTAACTGTCACTAAATTAATAATAACTCAAGTTACGAAACTCAAAATTTAAATCTGTAAATTTTCTCTGAAAATAGACTCATATATCTTGTTACCATAAGTTTTCCAGAATTTTTGGTGGGGCCAATTAGTACAATTTATTAGTTAAAGGTTCCCCTATTTTGTAGCCCAGTAAGCCTGCCCTCTCTTCACTAAAAATCAATTATCTCTTAGTACAATTTTCATATAGTGAATTTCTAAAATCAGAATAGGGATCACGAAATCTCTCTAAACCAGTCTCACAGAAATTTAAATATCTTAGAATATTGACTTCCTTTGCTTGCTATGTTTCTTTCCTATGAAAATAAACTGAATAATCTTGAATTCGTTATCTCATTCACCATTTAATTCCATTTCTACAATTTTTAGTGATTTTTCAAATTCAATCATTGCTGCTGTTCTGAAACTGTTTCATGGCCAACTTTTACTCTTTCATAATTTCTTTGCATTAAACCTTATTTAGGCATTCATAAAATCAAAACATAACCTTAATTAGACATTTTAATACCTAATCATTATCAAGAATTCACATGCCATTCTTTATTCATATCATAAGGACATATACACAAAATGACCAAGTCCCTATACATGCCATAAGTCAAAACATTTCAAATTAGAAAATATCGAGATAGCCTTTGATAGTGTGTGACAAACTCCGACGTCCTTTTGATTCCCGAATAGGCTTGGCTACACTATAAAAGAGAGAAAGGAAAAGGAGTAAGCTACAATGCTTAGTAAGTTTGCAAATACATAAATGACAACATTCACCAAGTATAAATATACTCATATTATACCATCAACTAACAAAATCTTTATTTTACTTCTCCACTTACTTTTTAACTTTCGTGTTTATCATTCATTTACCTGAACTTTCTTGTAACATAGCCTGTATATTAGCCTAGTGAACCATTTGGAATACTAAGGGTACTTGGGTTTTCCTGCCTGATAATAGCCTACCAATGCCATGCTCTAGGCATGGTCTTACATGGGATGTTCCCTGTCCTGCCAAAGCCATATAACTAATATGGAGTTACATGGGATGTTCCTCAACTATCTCAACCTGCCAATGCCATATGTCTGATATGGACTTACATGGGATGTTCCTTAATTGTCCCAACTTGCCAATGCTATATGTTTGATATGGACTTACATGGGATGTTCCTCAACTGCCCCACCTTGCCGATGCCATATGTTTGATATGGACTTACATGGGATGTTCCTCAACTGTCCTAACTTACCAATGCCATATGCTTGATATGGACTTACAGTCGAGCTTGGAAGCTTGAAAAGCCCTAGCCACGGTTTCTCCATGCTATATTCAGCTTGAGGAAGAAGATGAGAAAATTTTTGCTTCATTTTCCCTTTTTAATTCTTTTAAATAACTAAATGACCAAAATACCCTTAAAGACTTTTCTTTCAAATCTATCTTATTCATACCCATTTTTGTCCAACAATTTAACCAATGGTCTAATTACTATTTAATGACCTTTAATTTAAAACTGTATAACAATTGGACACTTCTAACATATGGAACTCAACTTTTGCACTATTTACAATTTAGTCCTTTTGACTAAATTAAGTGCCCAAATGTCAAAATTTTCACGAAATCTTTTCGTGAAATCGTAGATCATAGAAATATAATAAAAATAATGGTTTCCTTGTCAGATTTGTGGCCTCGAAACCACTGTTCTGACTAGCCCCAAAATCAGAATGTTACATGAAACTCATATCGGATCCTATGTCATGACATATGTATCCTAGCTATTCTTAATGTTCAGACGGGGCTTTTCGGACGTCATCACATACTCGAAAATTTCTCGATATTCATATATTTAGCTCTCATAGCAATTTAACACAATTTAATAATCACATAAGCTCAATTTAATTAACAATGCATTTATTTGTATATATAATTACCTTCTTCAGATTCGTATGGATGAAAACGATTAATCAACTGCTTTCGACTTTCCTCGTGTAATTCTGTTTTCTTTGGTTCTTAATCCAAGCACATTCAAATTTAACCCTTTTGATCAATAAAATCATTCAATTCAATCCAAAAAAACATAATTAAGGCATTTTACAAATTAGCCCTCGCATTTGCACATTTTGACATTTTAGTCCCTATTTTGTAAAATCACAAAATACACAAAATTCAATAAGACCATAGCTTGGCCGAATGTTCCTCTAGCCCATATAAGCCCACATATTTCATTTATTTCACATTTTAGTCCCTAAAAAATTATTTTTATAATTTAGCCCAAATTAACCCAATTCATCAAAAATGTAAAGATAAAATATGTTAACCCAACACAGATTTTTTATTTTCTATCATTAAACATCACAAAGCTTGCATTTTCATCAATGGCACATTTCATAATCTTCATCAATTTCTCAAATTGAAGCATGGGCTTAACAGTAAACTAAGCAGTAATCTCAAAAACATAAAAATCATCAAAAATCAAAGCCAAAACAAACCTTAATTTTGCTTGACCATGGTCGAATATACAAAAACCTTGAAACCCTTTCTTTTCTTTCAAATTCGGTGGTGGATGGATAGATAATGGCACCATTTTGTTGTATTATGATTAATATTATCATAATAATTAAATATCATTTTTGTCCTTATTATAAAACTATTTAAAATATTCATTTAATGGCTATTTATGTCAAATTCCACTATCAATGGTCTAATCACAACATAAGGACCTCACATTTAATAAGCCATGACAATTAAACACTTTAAACAAATAGCATGTCACTTTTGATTTTTATGCGATTAGGTCCTTTTTGCAAATTAAGCACTCAAACGGATAAATTTTCATATGAAACTTTCACACATGCTAATTCGCATATAAGAATTACAAAAATAATATTTAAATATTTTTTTACTCGGATATGTGGTTTCGAAACCACTATTCTGACTAGGGTCTAAACCGAACTGTTACAACACAGGTGTGTGTCTCAACAGTGTGCAACACGCGGTCATAGTACACGGCTGTGTGTCCCCTGGTGTCGCATTTTGAATCAAGTCAGTATGCTCCACACAGCCTCGCACATGAATGTGTGACTGGCCATATGGCACAAGTCAGTATACCCTACAAGTTTGACACGGCCTAGCACACGGCTTGGCACACGGACATGTGCGGTGCTTTTTAATAGGCACATGGGCTAGGCATACGGACGTGTGATTGGCTATGTGACCTAAGTCAGGGACTTACACGGGGTAGGACACGAGCTGGGACACGGCCATGTGGTCCCATTTTGAATGTCTATATGGATCGTGACATGGGCGTATCTCTAATTCACACAGGCTTGTGTCCCCTATTTTAAGCATAATTTTCTAAGTTTCCCAAAGTTTTTTTGAGTTATCGATTTAGTCCCGAACCACCCTTATTGCATGTTTAAGACCTTGTAGGCCCTTTTAAAGGACAATGTGATTGAATATGATTTAATTATGCTTATATATGAAGATGTATGATAAACGAATGTGTATTTGTACTATAAGTTTAGTAATGCCTCTTAACCCTATTTCAGCGAGGAATACGGGTTAGGGGTGTTACATTTTACTAGTATCAGAGCTACGGTTTAGTTGATTCTCGGACTAACGTAGTGTGTGTAAGAGTCTAGCTATACATGCCATATATAACCTGCAATAGTATGATGTCTCCTGATAGTTTAAAATGTGTTTTTGTATAGTAAATGGATCCCGATCGAGCTAAAGCTGGCGATGTTGAAAGTAATGTGCTAGCCTCCGTTCACAGAGCTGTGCAATTTGAATCGAGCCCCATTACGGGTAGTTAAGGAGGAGAGGTTAAAGAAGCCTTCTCACAAATGATCAACGAGTGGTTCGCGGAGTTCGTTCGAACGAATCCGACTGCTCAGCAACCTCTACCCTCACCAATTCCTCAGCCAATTCCTATAGCTCCTCAAGTTACTGATCCCATACGTTTGAACAAGCCTCTTGTTGATAAGGTTCGTAGGTATGGGCCTGAAGAGTTCAGGGCTATGATTGATGATGATCCTAAGAAAGGTAAATTCTGGCTTGAAAATACCATTTGAGTATTTGATGTATTGTCGTGTACACCCGAAGAATGTATCAAATGTGCTGTATCACTCTTGAGAGACTCTATGTATCAATGGTGGAATACATTAACATCAGTGGTACAGAAAGAAAGGGTTATGTGGGAGTTCTTCCAATCTGAATATAGAAAGAAATACATCAGCTAGATATTCGTCGATTAGAAATGCAAAGAGTTTCTTGAATTGAAATAAGAGCTGTAACACCCCTCACCTGAATCTGTCGCCGAAATAGGGTTTTGGAGCATTATCAAAATGTTTAGAATAATTTTAAATAATTCATGTAAATTACTATTCATTTTCTGAAATTATTCATAACGTCCCTTATATGGACACTCAAGGCTCAAAACAAGTGTTGGAATTGAATCGGGACTAAATCGGGAACTCAGGGTACTTTTCGTGAAATTCCAAGATATTTTTCTCACTATTAAGAGTCACATGCCTGTATGGTATGGCACACACCCATGTCGCAGGCCGTGTAGGTTCACATACCCATGTAACTCTTTGATTTGCAACTCATGAACATATTGATGTCACTAGGACAAGTCACACGCTCGTGTGCTAGGCTGTGTGGTTAATTCAAATTTAAAAAAAAATAGGTCCAAGATTCATACGGCCAAGAGACACACCCGTGTTCTAGGCCATGTGCCTCACTCGGTTGAGACACATGCCCGTGTCTCTGCTCGTGTACCCAATTCTCTGTATTGTGCTTCTCAAAATTAAGGTACAGGGGACACACGACCTAACTACATGCCCATGTACTTGGCCATGTGTCACATACGATCTAGACACATGCCCGTGTGTCTGCCTATATGAACAAAATAAAGCCATTTCTACCTTCATTTGTCACCCAAATTTACCATTTTCCTGCACTAAAACATACCAAACACATTCCAACCATTTCAACCATTCAAATCAAACAAATTCTATTATTCATCATGGCATATCATTTCATGCATACATGTCTACAATCTTACTTTAGTTAAGACCTCGAGTTAGACATAGTTTGATCAACTACTTAACATACATGTAGCTACCATAGTTTGGCACTACAAATATATTAGAACAAACCATTACTAGCCATTCCAATGGTTAGATTACAAACATCATTTACATTTACATGCCAATATGGCCAATATATCCTATACATGCCATTACAACCACAATTGATTTGCCATATTGTACCGACATGGGCCAATGGATAGTGTAAGTGATCTCCGCCAAGCTTCCAATTGAACGAGCTTTCAATTTACTATAAAATAGGGAAATAAAACTAAGTAAGCATAAAATGAATAGTAAGTTCGTATAACATGGTACTTTAACTTACCATTCGTTCTATTTTGAGGTAACTATGTAAAGCATATTCAATCAATTTGACCTCAAGCCTATACACATCCTCATTGCCCTTATTAGTCATGTATTCCATATTAACATCAAAACATATATGGGCTCAACAAAAATCAAGTTTCCAAGCACATATGCTTTCATGGATTCATTCAGCAAGCATAATTCATCTCATTATTACAAGTAAAATTTCATAATAGTTCATTTCGAGTCCAAATCATTTCATATCAGAACTTTACTCATATTACTCAGAATATCAAGTTCCCGATTAGTACACTCAAGATGTACAAGTCTATAATCAAGAATGAACATATTTTCATCAAATAAAGTCCATGTACAAATATCATTATCTGGTGTTTTCATATATCATTTGTCATGTATTGTAACAACCCGATTTAGACCCTAATTGGATTGGTGGTTTCGAGACCATGAATCTAGGTCAGAAAAATATTTTTAAATTATTCTTTGTGTTTATTATGTGTGAATTTATATATGTGAAATTTTCATGTTTTAATTTTGTCATTTGGGTGTCCGATTAAATAAAAGGACTTAATCGCGTAAAATAAAAACTTGTTGGTTAAATGTGAAAGTGCTTAATTGTTGTTGTCTTTACTAGTGGAGGCATTTATAATGCAATTATACCATTGGTTTATAGGTGGACGGTAATGGGCATGTTATATGCGGTTTATTAATTTAATTTAAAAGGGTAAAAATGTAACATGGTTAATAATATATGTATAATAAAACATAAAGCTTATTATATGTGGTATACGTGATATGAAGTAATAAAATTTAAAATAAATGATCACACCAAAAATTAACTATTATCATGATTTAAGGCAAACACACCTATCGAACAGTAGTATAGCTTAAAGGCAAGACCGAGATATTGTACCTAAGGGAACCAAAAGTACTAATACTAACTTTCTTTCTATTATTTAACCTGAGAATAAAAGGGGATTTTTATTAAACTAAACTAATTATTAGACTAAGCTAAGAATGCACAAAAAGTGAATTGGGGGAAAAACTCTTGGTAAAACTGATTGATTTGGACAATACTCAAGGGAGAATCCACCTAGACTTCACTTGTTATTAACTCTTGAACTAGACGATTTATTCACTTGATTTGATCCGTAGAAATCCCTAACTTATGTTAATATCTCTCTCGAGACTAAAAACAACTAACCCTAGGTTGATTAATTGAAATCTCTTTCTAATTAAAACCCCTAGTGTTGCATTAACTTGATCTACGGATTCTCTTATTAGGTTTGACCCTAATCCGACAGATTTTCGTTGTCCTATCTCTAGGATTGCGATCAACTCCGTTTAATCGTGTTGGATCTACTCCTATGCAGGGACTTTTGCTCCTCTACATAAGCATGTTCGACTTAAATCAATATCCCAAAAATATCAATTTAAGAGTTAAAAACACAATGAAGAACAAATCAAATATTTATCATATAATTCAAGAGAAAATAATAATAAGATCTGTCTTAGGTTTCATCCCTCTCAAGTATTTGGGGGATTTAGTTCATAATTATAAAAGAAAACATCTCAAAAGGAATAAAATAACAAAACATAAAGAACTCAAAAACCCCTGTAGGAATTTGAAGGGAGATCTTCAGTCTTGAGGGAGAATTCAGCTTCTGAGATGAATCAATTGGCTTCCTTGGGAGTAATTTCTTACTTCTACCCTCTATGTTTGGTAGAAAATAAGCACCTTCTTGAGGGGAGAAAAGTACACCCTTGGAGTTGCCTCCTAGGGTTTTTATATAGAGCTTTGGAATGCCTTTCTTAGCCTCTAAGCATCCTTTTTTGAGTGAAATTGTACTTCCTCACGATAGAGACATGCCTGTGTGCCACGCCCGTATGGATCAAAGCTCAGGCCATGCTCGGGCCTGTTAAGGTGGCACGGCCGTGTGTCTGGCCGTGTGGGTCAAGGTTGGGCCGTGTTCGACCTCAAGGTGGCACGGCCGTGTGGCACGACTGTGTGTCGAACCGCCAGGCTGTGTTGTTTTCATTTTTTGGCCCATTTTCTCTATTTTCAGCCTGTTTCTCATTTTTTTCACTTCCCTATACTCACTTGAGTGTAAAACATGAAATTAAAGGTTTAAGAGCATCAATTTACACAAATCAAGGGTCAATTCATCCAGAAATTAGGCTAAGTATGAGGTAAAAACATGTATAATTTATCGTTTATCAAATACCCCCACACTTAAGCCTCTGCTTGTCCTCAAGCAAAATCTCAGCCCACAATTAAGAATTATTCTTCTCAGCTTATAATCCTTATTAATAATGTTTCAAACTAATCCACAAGTAATCATACAATGAGAATTCAACCAGAAGAACGTTAAAGTTTCAAATTAAAGTTTCAAACACTCTAAGTTGAGAATTTTATCACAGAAACATAGGTTTTCTCCCTTCTCTTAGGTAATCGCCTCTCAATCAAAATCAACAAGATTTGACATCCTCCTACAGATTCACTCTATCCACTCAAAGTGTTTAGGGTTCAAGAATTAAGCACTCTTTAGTCAACCTAAACAGTTATTACCATAGGCTTGTAGGAAAATCAAATCTCCACCACTATAGATTGATATGACACATCGATCAAAAGGTCTTTCAATGGTTGTAATAGGGCTTTGGTTAGGGGTGTTGTCTCAAGCTGAAAAAGAGTGTTAAAATCGAGATTGAATTGAAAAATCATCTAGCTAGAAAAATCTCTATCACTAGAACATATTCCTTAGAGCTAAGTCTTATGATGACATCATTCTGGATTCGATAGCTTATATCAGAAATATGCAAAAAATTATTAAACTATAACTGAAATATGAATTACAACTAAATTAACTGTATATACCCCTTTTTTTTAAAAAAAATCAAATATTTACTTTGAATATTTACAAATTTTACAAATTGAAAAAAAGAACAAAGCTAGATAATAATTCAAATCAAATCTCGAAAAAAAATAAGGATCAAAATAATTGAATGGAATTCAACAAAAACGGGTTATAGGTTAATATTAGGGGTGAGTCAAAGAATGGGTTGTTAGGCTCAATGGGGTTCACTAGGGGTTATTTTGTGGAGGTAGGCTTTTATGGAGTAAGTGGGTTAAAACCTAGGTGCCTTTATCATTTCAGTATATCAAATCAATGATGTGATCTTGGCATGTATAATCGAAGCAAGTTCTGGAATAACAAATCAGTATTGACTCACTCAAAGCAACAATAAAAGTGAGCACGAAAGAATGTATGCCCAAAAGGCTCAAAAATCTCACCAAAATTATGGCTTTTTGATGTCAATCCTACGAATTTCAAATCTCAAGACAACACTTAAAATTAGGGAAAACAACCTAGAAAAATTTAAATTCTAAAAAATTTCAACCTATCGCTTGATTCCCGAATGTCTTAAAGTTTGAATAATCAAAGCATAAGTATATATGTCTTAATTCTCAACATATCAATAAAAATCATAAATCAATCAGAATTCATTCCTAATAGGAGATTAAAGATAATACAGAGAGTGAAAGTGAGAATTCGAAATTTTGAGAACAATGCAAAATGTTAGTAAAATTTTCAGGGGTTTCAAATAAAATATAATGACTGAAAGTAAGTTTCCCCTCCACATTTAAGATGTACATTTCCCTCAATGTACAAAGATACATTAGTAGCAATAGAAGCATAAGATCATAAGATAGGGAAAGGCATGAAACTCCTTGGATTGGATGAATTTGTGAAGTGGTGGTGCCTATAGAGTGTCTGGGACAAAGGAAGGTGCGGAGGTGGATACTCCGGTGGTGGTAGTGTTTGTTTGTCCACAGCTCTCATGTTGGGAGTGTAGGCTTTAACGGTGTCAGTTGGGTGAAGATGTGGCAAGGTTCCCATTAGATTTTGGATTTGAGTTGTAGAGCTCCTTTGAAATTGCGAAAGCATTTATCAGTTTTGGGGAATTTGGATTAACAAAATGTGTTTGTTAGGGAATAACCGATATGAAATAATTGAAATAAAATAGACTAAGTTCTAAAAATACTAAAATTCAAATAATGAAAAAGGTAAAATAAAATAAAATAGAAAAACAAAAAGGAAAATAAAAGAGAAGAAAAGAGGATTAGGAAGTTCTAATCCTCAGATGGGTCACGAGGTGGGGATGATGGTGCAATGTGTAGATGCTGGCATATCTACTGTAGAGTAGCATCAATGTGAACGAAGCGTTGGACGCACTGTTGCTCAAATCGTGTAAGTCGCTCAGATATGTCAGCATATGAAGCTGCCACATGAACTGGGCAGCGAAGGGGTGGTGGCTCAGTAGGTCCCTCCTCTGGTGGTGGGACATCATCAGCAATGTCCTCGGGATCCTCCTGCTCAGTGTCTCGAAGTAGAGGGTACTGTGGAGGATCGGTCCTAGGTCGTCGCTGTATCATCCTTATTGTAGCATAGTGATATCATCGTGATAAGAAGTAATAAAATTTATAAAGAACTTGATCAAACCCAAACTAACTAATATCACGACGTTTAAAGGCAAGCGCACCTATCGATAGCAGTATAGTCTAGTGATAAGATCGAGTATCGTACCCAAGGGAACCGAAAGTACTATTACTCACTTCCTTTCTATTATTTAACCTAGAAATTAAATGGGGATTTGTTTAAAACTAAATTCTAAAATCTAAACTAAGAATAAAAAAAAAAAGAAAAATTAAATTGGGAAGACTTTTTAGGGAAAGCTAATTGATATGATTAATACTCAAGGGAGAATCCACCTAGACTTCACTTGTTATTATCTTCTTGAATTATACGAGTTATTAATTGACTTGATCCGTAGAGATCCTTAATCTATGCTAAACCCTCCGTCGAGGTGAAGAGCAACTAGCCCTAAGTTGTTAATTAAAGTTCCTTTATTAATTAACTCCCTAGGTTGCATTAATTCGATCTATGGTTCCCCATATTAGGTTTGACCCTAATCCGGTAGATTTATGTCGCCCTATTTCTAGGGTTGCATGCAACTCCGCTTAATTATGGTAGATCTACTCTTATCACAGGGACTTTTGCTTCTCTGCTCTAAGCACATCCAATTCCTTAATTAATACCTAGGATTATTAATTCAAGGATTAAAACACATAATTAAGAACAATTCAAATAATTATCATATAAATCAAGAATAAATAACCAGATCTGTCTCAAGTTTCATCCCCCTCAAGTATTTGAGGGGTTTAGTTCATAATGATAAAAGAAAACATCTCAGAAGTTATCAAATAACAAATCATAAAAGAAATCAAAAACCCCTGAAGGAATTTAGGAGAATCCTCTATGTTGATGCAGAATTTCGGCTTCTGAGATGAATCAATTGGCTTCTCCCTTCGAGTAATCCCTTGCTTCTACCTATGGTGTGGCAGAAAGACGAGAGGAAACGAGTATAGAGGGTGTGTAAAAGTGGGAAGAAGGCCCCCTCTATGTTTCCTCATGGGATCTTTATATAGAGAAGTTTTGGGGACTCTTTCTTAGCCCCTAAGCATCCCAATTCGAGTGAAATTCGTCTTTCCCACGACTAGAACATGCCCGTGTGCCACGCCCGTATGGGTTTCGACAGAGGCCGCGTGATTTAGCACGCCCGTGTATATTGGCCGTGCTTGTCGGGACTTTGTCCGTGTGAGCTTTGTGAGGCACGCCTGTGTGGCACGGCCATGTGGCACCTCTTGGCCCGTGTGATTCGTGCATTTTGGTTCAGTTTTCACCGTTTTGGGCCCGTTTTCTATTCTTTTATCTTTCCTAGGCTCTCCTGAGTATAAGATATGAAAAAGAATGGTTAAGAGCACCAATTCTCACTAATTTGATACTAATTCATCCAAAATATAGGCTAAACATGAGGTAAAAATATGTATAAATTAACGCTTATCAAATACCCCCACACTTAAGCCTTTGCTTTTCCTCAAGCAAAATCTCAATCCCTAAAGGAAACCATTCTTCTTAATCTACAACCCTTATCAATAATATTTCAAATTAATCCACAGGTAATCATACAATGAAAATTCAATCTAAAGAACATTTAGGACTCAATCACTCTAAGTTGAGAATTTTATCATTGAAAACATAAGTCCCTTCCTTCCTTCTAAGTAGTTATCTCTCCATCTTAATTAACAGAAGTTGACATCCTCACTAAAGGTTCACTCTATTCACTCGTAGTGTTTAGGGTTCAAATTTAAGGCACTCCTTAGTCAACCTGAAAAGTTATTACCATAGGCTTGCAAGAAAATCACATCTCCACCACTATAGTTTGATATGATACATTGATCAAAAGGTCTTTTCATGGTTGTAACGGGGCTTGGTTAGGGGTGTTGTCACAGGCTGCAAAAAAAAGTTAGAATCGAGATTGAACTTGAAAAATTATCTAGCTAGAAAAATCTCTATCTCTGGAACATATTTCTCAACCAATTCTTGTGATATTATCATTTCCGCCTTGGTAGCCTTAAAATAGAAACATGCAAAAACTTTGACGAACTATTTACAATCTATAATTTACAATCGAATTTCACTGTATGTACTTTTTTTTTAAGAACAATTCAAATAATTACAATAAATTGAACAAAACTTTACAATCTGGCAGAGAGAATAAAGCTAGATGAAAAATTCAACTCAAATCTCGACAAAAATAGGGATCAAAATAATTGAATGAAATTCGACAAAAATGGGTTATTGGTTAATAATTAGAGGGTGAGTCAAGGAAAAGGTTGTTAGGCTCAACGGGGTTCACTAGGGGTTAGATTTATGTAGGAAGGCTTTTTCTGTGGAGTAAGTGGGTTACATCCTAGGTGCCTTTATCATTTTAGTATATCAAATCAATGATGTGGTCTCGACATGTATAATCGAAACAAGTTCTAGAATAACAATTCAGTATTGACTCACTCAAAGCAATAATAAAAGTGAGCACGAAGAAAATGTATGCTCAATAGGCTCAAAATCTCACCAGAATTACGGCTTTTGATGTCAATCCTGCGAATTTCAAATCTCAAGATAATACTTAAAATTAGGGAAAATAACTTATGCAAAAATTGGGGATTCTCAAAAAATGTCAACTTATTATGCTTGATTCTCTAATGTTTTAAAGTTTGAATAGTCAAAGTACAAGCACCTATATCTTAATTCTCAATATATCAATAGAAATCATAAACTAATCAGGATAAATTCCTAATAGGAGACTGAAGATATTGCTATTAGGAAAAGTTCAGGGGTTTCAAAGATAGTATAAAAAGTGAAAGTACGTTACCCCCCCACACTTAAGATGTACATTGCCCCCAATGTACAAGGAAAATATTAACAACAATAAAAGCATAAAATCATAAGATAGGGGAGGGTATGAAACTCCCTGCTTTAGATGGATTAGTGGAAGAGCTGGTAGGTTTGGCACTGTGTTCCCTTTTTCGTAGAGATTTGAGCTGTAGAGCTCCTTTGAAACTGCGAAGGGGTTTATTAGTCGTGGGAGGTTAAGATGAAGAGGGATTACTTCGTTAGGAGATAGCCGTGATGATAATAAAATAGAAAATTTACAAAAATTCAAAATAAAGAAAGATATAAGAAAATTAAAAAGCTGCAAAAGGAAAAAGAAAGACTAATATTAAAAGTTAAGATTAGTGTATACTAAGTAAAGAAAATAAAGAAAAACAAAAGATAAAATAAAATAAAATAAGATAAAAAGTAAGACTAAAATAAAATAAAAGAGGATCTAATCCTCTGGTGGGTGTCGTGCTGGTGGGACGATGCCAATGTGATGACATATGTGCGCTAAGGTGGCGTCGATGTAATCGAGGCGCTATTCAAAGTGGTCCAGGCGCTCGGATATGTCAACACTGGAAGCTGCCGTCTGGTGTGATCGTGTAGGGCGTGGTGGCTCAGCTGGCACATCCTCGGCTAGTGGTGGTGATGGGACATCATCAGGAATGTCCTCTGGATCCTCGCCTTCTTGGACAAGGCGGAAGTGAAAGTGGTCGCCACCGAGTCGTCTCTCGACCATCCTCATCGAAATCATGCTCTGGATGCCTTGGGAGGACATCTGGCCAAGTAATGTGAGGAGGAGGTCTGGGCTGTGGTGTTAAATAGGCCGAAGTAACGGCCTAGTCGAGTGATATACGGGCCCATGGATATGACTCCCTTTCGGTGCCTCTCGGTCTGATGCTGCATGGCGAGGGCGATGAAATATGCAAGGTCGATGGGGCGGCCATTCGCCATGCACCATAAAAAGTAGACGTCGTGTGTGTTGACGACGCCTGTGCTCTCTCGGTAGCCTGTAATAGTATGAGCAAGAAGTGCATGAATATACCTGAAAGAGGGAGGGAGAGTGGAGGCTTTGCTGACGCTGGGGTTGTATAGTTGTCTTCCTGGGGCAATCTCTTTCTAGCAATCAAAGGGTCGGATATGGATGCGTCTAGAGAGGGTGGGGAAGCTCTCCTCAGCCATAAACTGCGCGGTGTAAAGCCCGAGTGCCACACCGAACTCGGGACGCTGAGCTGTCGAACGAGTCATTCCAAACGAAACTGGACCGTCCCAGGATTGTCGAACCGTGTCATCACCGTCTGAAGGTGGAATGTAGCACAGAACTCGAGAGTGAGTTCAAGGTATGTGGGCTCTACGATCCGAAAGAACTGGTCCCAAGGGTCGGTGGCGAGCAGGGCCCGGACATCATCTGCCAAGCGTACTTCTGCGAGGGCACTCCAGTCGATGCATCAGCCCATCGTGATATTGCGTGCGCGCAGCAGCTGGTAGCACTCTTCCTGAGAGTCTTGCGGAAATTGAAGAAATGGGTGGCGCATCTCGGAAGTGGGCCTAGTTGAAGAGCTCCCTGGTCCTTTTTGTTTCTTAGATACGGGGACGGCAGCTTTCTTGGCTTGGGAAGATGACATGGTATCTACAAAAATTTATTAAGAAAAGACAAATAATATAAAAGAAATGTAAATATTTAAAATAAAGAGGCTGAGGAATAAAATGAACATGTTCCTAATATGAAAATTTACCTTGGTAGTAAAATCTAATCATTTTTGAAGTTGGGGATAAAAATAAAAAAATCTTCTATGAATGGATGTATATATACTAAACTAAATAACAAATGGCATAATTATGTGCGTTTAAGTGGCCTATTTACAAGGTATATTAAGTGGCAACTAACTATGATGTTAAATGGCAGAAAATTGTGAAATGGAATCTAAAATGGCAAGCAAAATTAGAATTCTAAACTATTCTAGATTATTCTCTATTTCCTAATTCTCTAATAGCCTAAATCAATAGTACTAATAAATAAATAAAATAATAAAAGAATGTAATGTAAAAACCAAAAAATGCAGTAAAAATAAATAAATGAGAAAAAGGAAGAAAAATAGAACCAAAATTGGTGTCACACGGTTGTGGGTACTGTTGCACGGGCGTGTGGATCGTGGAAATCTAGTATGGTGGCTGTAGGAGGGCTGGGATGGTGTTTGTGGAGGTTTGGGGAAGGTTTAGGGAGAAAATCTTAGGGTTTTGGTGAAATAGAAGGGTAGAAATGGCCCTGTATATATACATTTTGGGTCGCACGGGCATGTCGCACGCCCGTGTGAGTCGTATTTAGCCCGTGTTTTTTGAAAATCAGACGTTTTGGCTTGCCACGCTCGATGAGCATGCCCGTGTATAGTTTGAGCACGGCCGTAGAGATTGGTCCTTCGTTAAACGCACGGGCGTGGTGATTTTCACACGGCCGTGGAGATTGATCGTTCGCTAAGCGCACGGGCGTGTAATAAGGTGCACGGGCGTGTCTTAATTGACAGTAGCTTCCACGGGCTTATGGCACGGGCGTGTGTTGCTATGTTTGCCTATGTGGAAGGTGCAGGGTTGCCACGGCTATATCGCAAGCCCGTGTTTTGGGGAAACGGTGCTCTGTTTGCACACGGTCTGCCCCCACGACCGTGTCTCTGCTTTTTAGTATACACACGGCCTTAGGCACGCCCGTGTGCCTGGCCGTGTGGTCCATATTTTCTGTAGGAAAAACGTTAGTTTATGCAATAAAATTATGAAAAATTTAAAAAAAAAAGAGAAACTTACTACGTTAGTGCTCGGGTTGCCTCCCGAGAAGTGGTTATTTAGAGTCTAAGCTCGACTCTTCCTAGAGGTGTCAAGAAGAAACGGGATGGAGCCTAAGCTCCTCCTTATTTTCTGTAAAGTTCTCACCTATATAATGTTTTAGCCTATGGCCATTTACCTTGAAAGTACCGTGGTTGGGGTGAGTTACCTTGACAGTGCCGTATGGAAAGACTTTGAGAACGGTAAACGGACCTGACCACCTTGATTTGAGTTTTCCAGGGAATAGTTTCATTCTTGAGTTGTAGAGTAGGACAAGATCACCTGTTTTGAATTGCTTGGGTCGTTTTAGCCTTTTGTCATGACGTCGCTTTACGGCTTCCTTATATAATCGTGAGTTCTCGTATGCGTTGTAGTGCCATTCATCTAGCTCGTTTAGCTGCAGAAGTCTCTTTTCACCTGCACTTTTAAGATCAAGGTTTAGAAATTTTATAGCCCAGAATGCTTTATGCTCGAGTTCAAATGGTAGATGGCACTTTTTTCCATAAACGAGTTTATAAGGAGATGTTCCTATGGGTGTTTTAAATGCAGTTCTGTAAGCCCATAATGCATCTTCTAATTTCCTAGACCAGTCCTTCCTATTTGATTCCATTGTCTTTTCTAAGATGCGTTTTAGTTCTCTGTTCGTTACTTCGACTTGACCGCTAGTTTGTGGGTGGTAGGGGGTGGCTGCTCTGTGGTGTACTCCATATTTTCTTAGGGTTTTTTCAAATTGGGTATTGCAAAAATGTGTGCCCCTATCACTTATGATTATCCTAGGTGTTCCAAATCGAGAAAAAATTTTCTTCAGAAATCGTACTACCATTCTAGCATCATTTGTGGGTAAGGCTTGAGCTTCTACCCATTTTGACATGTAATCTACTGCTACTAGTATGTACTTATTTCCGAATGAATTAGGAAAGGGT
Source organism: Gossypium stocksii (assembly GCA_020496765.1). Taxonomy (NCBI): domain Eukaryota; kingdom Viridiplantae; phylum Streptophyta; class Magnoliopsida; order Malvales; family Malvaceae; genus Gossypium; species Gossypium stocksii. Next base: position 44,538,700 of record CM035623.1, read on the forward strand.
CCTATGAAATCTATACCCCATACATCGAATATTTCACATGAAAGCATATAATTTTGAGGCATTTCATTAAGTTGGGAGATATTACCTGTTCGTTGGCATTTATCACAAGAGGTCACATACCTGTTGGCGTCTCTGAAAAGAGTAGGCCAGTAAAAACCTGATTCGAGTACTTTGTGAGCGGTTCTGTTTCCACTGTGATGTCCTCCTGTGGGTCCTGAGTAGCAGTGTTACAAAATTTGATATGCCTCTATGTCATCCATGCATTTTTGTATAACCTGGTCTGTGCAAATTCGAAAAAGAAAAGGATCTGCCCAAAAGTAGTTTTTCAAATTAGCAAAGAATCGCTTCTTTTGCTGATGGGTTAGCCCTTTTGGGGTTATATTGGCTGCTAAATAATTTGCAAAATCGGCAAACCAAGGAAGTGTTGTACCTGTTAAATTTAGGAGTTGTTCCTCAGGGAACATATCGTTTATATTCTCAAGGTACCTGGGCTGTGTATTTTCTACTCTTGAGAGGTGATCTGCCGCTAAGTTTTCAGCTCCTTTCTTGTCTTTAATTTCTAAGTCGAATTCCTGTAAGAGTAAAATCCATCTTATTAAACGAGGTTTTGCGTCAGGTTTGGCTAAGAGATATCGAAGAGCTGAATCGTCAGTAAAAACGATGACTTTAGACAAGATTAAATAAGATCAGAATTTATCAAAAGCAAAAATAACGGCTAGCAGTTCTTTTTCCGTGGTGGTGTAGTTGGCTTGAGCGGCTGTCAATGTTCTGCTAGCATAGTAAATCGGTTGGAAATGCTTGTCTCTTCGCTGTCCAAGAACTACACCTACAGTAAAATCACTTGCATCGCACATCAGTTCAAAAGGCAAATTCCAATCAGGTGAAATCATAATTGGCGCATTGACTAACTTGTCTTTAAGGGTGCCAAAAGACTCTAAGCATTCTTGGTCGAAGTTAAAAGGTATGTCTTTTTCTAGCAATTTAGTTAAAGGCTTAGCTATTTTAGAAAAGTCCTTAATGAATCTACGATAAAAACCGACATGTCCTAAAAAACTTCTTATAGCCTTAACTGAACTGGGAGGGGGTAGTTTCTCAATAGTTTCAACTTTAGCTTTGTCTACCTCTATTCCTATGTTAGAGATTTTATGTCCTAGCACAATACCTTCCAGAACCATGAAATGACATTTTTCCCAATTTAGCACTAGATTTGTCTCTTCACATCTCATCAAAACAAGCTTTAAATTATTTAGACAGTGTTGGAAAGAGTTACCGAAAACGGAGAAATCATCCATGAATACCTCCATGATATCTTCCACAAATTCGTTAAAGATAGCTAGCATGCATCGCTGAAAAGTAGCAGGAGCGTGACATAAACCAAAAGGCATTCTACGATATGCAAACATACCGTATGGGCATGTGAACGTCATTTTTTCCTGATCTTCTGGAGCTATCGGAATTTGGAAGTAACCGGAGAGGCCATCTAGGAAGCAGTAATACATGTGACCGGCTAATCTTTCTAACATTTGATCGATAAAGGGCAGAGGAAAATGATCTTTTCATGTGGCGTCATTTAGCTTTTGGTAATCTATGCATACTCTCCATCCTGTGACTGTTCGTATTGGCACGAGTTCTTCTTTGTCATTGGACACCACAGTTAGCCCACCTTTTTTAGGAACAACCTGCACGGGGCTTACCCAAGAACTATCAGAAATAGGATAAATGATACCTGCATCAAGAAGTTTAATTACCTCGGCTTTTACGACCTCCTTCATGTTAGGATTTAATCGTCTCTGAGCTTGCACTGCTGGTTTATATTCATCTTCCATTAAAATCTTGTGGGTACAGAAAGAAGGATTAATTCCTTTAATATCTGAAATTTTCCAGGCTATGGCTTGCCTATGTTTTCTTAAAACCTGGAGCAGTTCTTCCTTTTCTCTAGATCCTAAATTTGATGCAATAATGACCGGTAAAGTTGAGTTCTCCCCTAAAAAGGCATATTCTAAGTGTTTTGGCAGTTGTTTTAACTCTAACTTAGGGGGTTCCTCAATAGAAGGTTTCTGCCTTAGCTTATCATGCATCTTTAAATTTTCATAGCTTATATGTCTGGTGATAGTTTCACTAGAGTCTAACTCTTTTCTTACCTTCTCTACTTCTAATGAGGTTTCACCCTCCCCCTGAATGAGACACAGTTCCAGAGTGTCGGTGATAGAGATTTCCTGCAAATTTTCTTGAACATAGTGATCAATTATATCGACAAAATAACATGAATCATCTTACTCTCTAGAAAATTTCATAGCATCATAGATTTTGAAAATCACTTCCTATTCCTCAACTCTAAGAACTAATTTACCATCTCCAACATCAATAATAGCTCTAGCAGTGGCTAAAAATGGGCGTCCTAAAATTAAAGGTACGTCAATGTCTTCGTCCATGTCAAGCACAACAAAATCTACAGGGAATATAAATTTATCGACTTTTACTAGCACATCCTCAATGATTCCCCTAGGATACTTAACAGATCTATCGGCTAATTGAATGCTCATCCTAGTGGGTTTAGGTTCCCCTAGACCTAGTTGTTTGAACATTTTATAAGGCATAAGATTAATACTTGCACCTAAATCAGCCAATGCTTTATCGATAATTAAGCTACCAATTAAACAAGGGATAGTAAAACTCCCTGGATCCTTTAGCTTTGTTGGCAGTTTATTTTGGAGAATGGCTGAACACTCTTCGTTGAGTTCCACTGTGGCTAACTCTTCCAGCTTTCTTTTGTTCTTCAGGAGTTCTTTTAGGAATTTCGCGTATTTCGGCATCTATGAAATTGCTTCAACAAAGGGTAAGTTAATATGTAATTGTTTGAAAAGTTCAAGAAACTTACCGAATTGGGCGTCAGTTTGGTCCTTCTTTAATCTTACTGGGTATGGGATGCGCGGTTTGTATTCTTTGAGTGTTGGAATAGCGTCATTCTTAGATTCCTCTACTTTATCTTTTGGCAGTTCGTGGGCATGCTTCTTTTCTGGTTCTGCTAGCATTTTACCATCTTTTAGGGTGATTGCTTTCACATGTTCTCTGGGATTTGGTTCAGTGTTGCTTGGAAGCCCACCCTGAGGTCTTTCCGAGATTAACTTTGCAAGCTGACCAATTTGGTTCTCGAGTCCTTGGATAGAGGCCTGTTGATTCTTTAATGCTGTTTTAGTGTTTTGGAAGCGAGTTTCTGAAGCGGCCATGAATTTGGTGAACATATCTTCAAGATTCGGCTTCTTTTCCTGTTGAGGTGGTGGCTGCTGAAATACCGAAGGCTGTTGTCTTTGATTTCCTTGTCCTCCCCATGAAAAATTTGGGTGATTTCTCCAACCTGCATTATAAGTGTTACTATAAGGATTATTTTGAGGTCGAGAGTTATTACCCATGTAATTGGCTTGTTCGGCGTCCATGTTGTGTAGATGGTCTGAATTAAACGTATTTCCTAGGGCTGCATCACATTGCATCACTGGTTGAACCTGCGTAGAACCAACAAAATTATCAAATTTCTTATTCAATAGTTCTACTTGGTTAGTGAGCATAGTAACAGCATCAATATTATAAACTCCTGCGGCTTTCGTCGGCTTTGTCCTCATGACTTGCCACTGATAGTTATTCAATGACATTTCCTCAATAAATTCGTAAGCTGCATCCGGTGTTTTATTATTGATGGTTTCGCCTGCGGCTGCATCGATCATCTGCCTAGTTGATGGGTTTAACCCATTATGGAAAGTTTGAACCTGTAGCCACAAGGGTAATCCGTGGTGAGGGCATCTTCTTAAAATATCTTTGTACCTTTCCCAGGCATCATAAAGTGTTTCTAAATCCATCTGCACAAAGGAAGAAATATCGTTTCGTAATTTAGCAGTTTTAGCAGGGGGAAAATATTTAAGCAAAAATTTTTCAGTCATTTGGTCCCATGTGGTAATGGAGCCTCGTGGTAAAGAATTTAACCACTATTTTGCCTTATTTCTCAAAGAAAAAGGAAATAGCCTTAGACGAATGGCGTCATCAGTAACGCCATTGATTTTAATAGTATCACATAGCTCCAAAAAGTTTGCTAAATGGGCGTTGGGATCTTCATCCTGTAGACCATCAAATTGCACAAACTGCTGAATCATCTGAATAGTGTTAGGTTTTAGTTCAAAATTATTAGCAGCAATAGCAGGTCTAACAATGCTAGTTTGAGTACCAATCAAACTAGGTTTAGCATAATCGTACATAGTTCGAGGAGCTGCTTCTGGTTCGGCTGGTAGTGCTGGAGGTTGATGAACATGTTGATTTGCGGCCATCTCTTCAGTAAGTTCTGGCTCTTGCTCAAGTTCCTGCTCTGGATAATGTAGACTTCGTCTAAGTTCCCTACGATTTCTGTAAACTGTGGCTTCCAAATCTTCGTCAAAAAGTAGTGGTCCTGTTGGGTTGTTTCTAGTCATAAACTAGAAAAATCCTAAAAATAAAATAAAATAAAATAAAAGAATTAAATGGAAAATAAATAAATAATAAAACATAATAATAAAAGTAAAAATAATTAAATAAATAAATAATGGCTAAAGTAATAGAAATCGAGCTTTCGTAATATTTCTGTTAGTTCCCCGGCAAAAGCGCCAAAAACTTGATATCCTCGTGATAAGAAGTAATAAAATTTATAAAGAACTTGATCAAACCCAAACTAACTAATATCACGACGTTTAAAGGCAAGCACACCTATCGATAGCAGTATAGTCTAGTGATAAGAACGAGTATCGTACCCAAGGGAACCGAAAGTACTATTACTCACTTCCTTTCTATTATTTAACTTAGAAATTAAATGGGGATTTGTTTTAAACTAAATTCTAAAATCTAAACTAAGAATAAAACAAAAGAAAAAGTAAATTGGGAAGACTTTTTAGGGAAAGCTAATTGATATGATTAATACTCAAGGGAGAATCCACCTAGACTTCACTTGTTATTATCTTCTTGAATTATACGAGTTATTTACTTGACTTGATCCGTAGAGATCCCTAATCTATGCTAAACCCTCCATCGAGGTGAAGAGCAACTAGGCCTACGTTGTTAATTAAAGTTCCTTTATTAATTACCTCCCTAGGTTGCATTAATTCGATCTATGGTTCCCCATATTAGGTTTGACCCTAATCCGGCAGATTTATGTCGCCCTATGTCTAGGGTTGCATGAAACTCCGCTTAATTATGGTAGATCTACTCTTATCACAAGGACTTTTGCTCCTCTGCTCTAAGCACATCCAATTCCTTAATTAATACCTAGGATTATTAATTCAAGGATTAAAACACATAATTAAGAACAATTCAAATAATTATCATATAAATCAAGAATAAATAACCAGATCTGTCTTAGGTTTCATCCCCCTCAAGTATTTGAGGGGTTTAGTTCATAATGATAAAAGAAAACATCTTAGAAGTTATCAAATAACAAATCATAAAAGAAACCAAAAACCCCTGAAGGAATTTAGGAGAATCCTCTATGTTGATGCAAAATTTCGGCTTCTGAGATGAATCAATTGGCTTCTCCCTTCGAGTAATCCCTTGCTTCTACCTGTGGTGTGGCAGAAAGACGAGAGGAAACGAGTATAAAGGGTGTGTAAAAGTGGGAAGAAGGCCCCCTCTATGTTGCCTCATGGGATCTTTATATAGAGAAGTTTTGGGGACTCTTTCTTAGCCCCTAAGCATCCCAATTCGAGTGAAATTCGTCTTTCCCATGACTAGAACACGCCCGTGTGCCACGCCCGTGTGGGTTTCAACAGAGGCCGTGTGATTTAGCACGCCCGTGTATATTGGCCGTACTTGTCGGGACTTTGTCCATGTGAGCTTTGTGAGGCACGCCCGTGTGGCACGGCTGTGTGGCACCTCTTGGCCCGTGTGATTCGTGCATTTTGGTTCATTTTTCACCGTTTTGGGCCCGTTTTCTATTCCTTTATCTTCCCTAGGCTCTCCTGAGTATAAGATATGAAAAAGAATGGTTAAGAGCACCAATTCTCACTAATTTGATACTAATTCATCCAAAATATAGGCTAAACATGAGGTAAAAATATGTATAAATTAACGCTTATCACATAGTCTGGATGCCCTGTGGGGACATCTGGCCGATCAAGGTGTAAGAGGATGTTTGGGCCAAGGTATTGAGTAGGCCGAAGTAGCGGGCCAATTGCGTGATGTACGGGCCCATAGATATCATACCTCTCTGATACCCCTCGGTCTGGTGTTGGATAGCATGAGCAATGAAGTAAGCAAGGTCGATGACATGTGCATTTGCCATGCTCTATAGAAATAGGCATCGTGGGTGTTGATGACACTTGTGCTCTCCCGTCTGCCCATCAGTGTATGCGCAAGGAGGGCATCCAGGTATCTCAATGATGGGGCGGGATTGGTCGCTTTGGAGCGACTAGGGTCGTATGTGGGCTGAGCAGGGACTAAGGCATGCCAGCAGTTAACTGGAGAGACGTGGATGTGGTGGTGGAGCATTGAAAGGTCCTCTTCTTCCATGAATTGCTCCGTGTAGAGGCCCAGAGCTGTACCAAATTTTGGTACACTAAGCTGACGAACGAGGCCTCCTAAACGGAACTGGATTGTCCGTAGATCGTCATGTCGGCTTATCACCATCTGTAGATGGAACGTGGAGTAGAACTCGAGAGTGCGTTCAAAATAGGTGGGCTCCATGATCTGGAGAAACTGCTCTCATGGGTCTGTCATCAACAAGTCCTGGACCTTGTCTACTAGGTGGACCTACTCTAAGGCGGCCCAGTCGATGCATCTCTCGACTCCCAGAGGTCGTGCTCGTAAAATTTGGAATAACTCCTCTTGGGAGTTCTGCGGGAACTGAATAAAAGGATGTCGAACCTCAGCAGTGGGTCTCGACGAGGAACCACCGGGCCCCTTTCACTTCTTTGAAGTAGGGACGACAGCTTTCTTACTGCGTGATGATGACATAGTTCCTAAAAACAAAATGATATGTATTAGTCTTAAAAAAACTGAAACTGAAATATGAGTATTAATAACTTTTTAAGATTAAATGAAAAATTAAGAAAAACATGAACATATTGTATGAAAATGTTGATTTCACTAACCTAACTATCATAATCTACTCATTCGAATCATGGCCCAGACAACATTTTATAGTAAGTGCTAACTACTCTAGATAAGCAAAAGTGGCAACCTAAGAAGAGTCTAAATGTCATCATGAAATTCTCTATAGTGGTGAGTATTCTATATTGTTAATGCTAAATGAATGAACTTCCTAATAATAATCAAGCAATTAACTAAATGAATGAGAATAATAACAAATAAAGTAGATGGTATTAAAACGAAGAGAAAAAAGTAAGAAAAGGGGAACCGAGTGAGTGGTTATATGGTGAAACACAGTCGTGGCAACGTTACACGGGCGTGGTGGCGCTATTAAGGCCGGCGGCAATGTTGGGGATGCTTAATGTAGGTTTTGGGTAGGAGGTTTTAGGGTTTTAAATGGAGAAGAAAGTGAATAGTGGCTTGTTTATATAGGTTTTTGGGTCGTACGTGCATGTCACACGCCCGTGTGACTCAGTTTTGCCCACGTGGTTCGAAAATTGGGGATTTTGGCTCGCCTGGTTTGAGACACATGCCCATGTTCCTAGGGCATGTTGAGGCACACAGCCGTGTCACACGATCGTGTCCTTCGATGTTTGCTTCTCCCACAGCCGTGTAGGGGTTACACGCCCGTGTCTGAATTGGCAGGTTCAGCCACGGCTTGGAGGCACGGGCGTGTCGTACGCCCGTGTTTGAATAGGCAGTTTTGGCCACGGCCACATCGCATGGCCGTGGCTATTTGTCGAAGCCTGTGCTTAGATTGGCAGGATCGGCCACGGCCACATCGCATGGCTGTGGCAAATTGTCGAACAAGTGTGTTAGAAAAATTTTTACCGTGCTTGTACACAGTCGAATTGCACGGTCGTGTCTCTGCTCGTAGTGTCCACACGGTCTTGGGCACGCCTGTGGTCATGGCCGTATGGCTCAAACATCCTATATTCAAAAGGGTTAGTCAATTGTATTAGAAAGCTGAAAAAGAATTTACTAAGTCAGTGCTCGGGTTGCCTCTCGAGAAGCGCTTATTTAGAGTCTAAGCTCAACTCTGCTTGTATGTATCACGACGAGAGTTAGTGGAGCTGAAGCTCCTCCCTATTATTCTTGAAATTCTCACCTCTATAATGTTTAAGCCGGTGGCCGTTTACCTTGAAAGTGTCGTGATTTGGATGAGTTACCTTGACTGTGCCATATGGGAAGACTGTTTGAACAGTGAATGGGCCTGGCCATCTTGATTTAAGTTTTCCAGGGAATAGTTTAAGCCTTGAGTTGTATAGCAAGATAAGATCACAGATTTTGAACTACTTAGGTTGCCTCAAACGATTGTCATGGCGTCGCTTTGTGGCTTCCTTATATAATCGTGAGTTTTCATATGCATTGCAGTGCCATTCATCCAGCTCGTTTAGGTGCATTAGACGTTTCTCACCTGCAAGTTTAGAATCAAGGTTTAGGAATTTAATAGCCCAAAATGCTTTATGTTCAAGTTCAAATGGTAGGTGACAACTTTTTCCATAAACTAGTTTATAAGGAGATATTCCTATAGGAGTTTTGAATGCAGTTCTATAGGCCCATAAAGCGTCATCTACTTTTCTTGATCAATCTTTCCTATTTGTTTCTACTGTTTTCTCTAGAATGCATTTTATTTCTCTATTTGTTACTTCAACTTGACCACTGGTTTGTGGATGATAGGGGGTGGCTGTTCTATGGTGCACTCCATATCTTCTCAAAACTTTATCAAATTGAGCATTGCAAAAATGAGTACCCCTATCACTGATAATTATCCTAGGTGCTCCAAATTGAGAGAAAAGCTTTTTTAGAAAACGTACCACCATTCTAGCATCATTAGTAGGTAAAGCTTGGGCTTGCACCCATTTTGACATGTAATCTACTGCTACTAGTATGTATTTATTCCCAAACGAAGTAGGGAAGAGACCCATGAAATCAATACCCCATACATCAAATATTTTACATGAGAGTATATATGTTTGAGGCATTTCATTATGCTGAGAGATATTAACTGTCCTCTGGCATTTATCACAAGAGGTCACATACCTGTTGGTATCCTTGAAAAGGGTGGGCCAGTAAAAACTTGATTCAAGTACTTTGTGAGCAGTTCTAGTTCCACTGTGGTATCCTCCTGTTGGTCCAGAACGACAGTGATCTAAAATTTTATATACTTTTGTCTCAGTAACGCATCTTCGAATGACTTGATCTGCACAAATACGAAAAAGAAAAGGGTCTTCCCAAAAGTTTTTTTTCACATCAGCAAAGAATCGCTTCTTTTTGCTGATGGGTCAAACCTTTTGGGATTATGTTAGCTGCTAAATAATTTGCAAAATTAGCAAACCAAGGGACTGCAGCTTCTGCTATGACTAGGAGTTGTTCTTCAGGAAACAAGTCATTTATTTTATCGAAGTCCCCGGGGTGTGGATTTTCCAATCTTGAAAGGTGGTCTGCTGCCAAATTTTCAGCTCCTCTCTTGTCTTGTATCTCTAAGTCGAATTCCTGTAACAATAGAATCCATCTTATTAATCGAGGTTTTTCATCAGTTTTAGTTAAAAGATAACGAAAAGTGGAATGGTTAGTATAAACGATGACTTTAGACAATATTAAATATGATCTAAATTTGTCAAACGCAAAAATAACAGCTAGCAATTATATTTTCGTGGTGGTATAGTTTGCTTGCGCGGCTGTCAAAGTTTTGCTAGCATAGTAAATTGGTTGGAAGTGCTTGTCTCGTCGTTGTCCTAGAACTGCACCTACTGCAAAATCACTCGCATCACACATTAGTTCAAAAGGTAGATTCCAATAAGGTGAAATCATAATTGGTGCCTTAACTAATTTTTCTTTGAGAGTGCTAAAAGACTCTAGACATTCTTGGTCAAAATTGAAAAGCACATCTTTCTCTAGTAATTTTGTTAAAGGCTTAGCTATTTTAGAAAAGTCTTTAAGAAACCTTTGATAAAAGCCAGCATGTCCTAAAAAACTTCTTATAGCCTTAACTGAATTAGTGGGATGTAATTTTTCAATGGTTTCAATTTTTGCTTGATCTACCTTTATCCCTTTACTAGAAATTTTATGTCCTAGTACAATACCTTCTTGAACCATAAAGTGACATTTTTCCTAATTGAGCACTAGATTCGTCTCTTCACATCTTATTAGAACACGTTTTAAATTGTTAAGACAGAGTTGAAAAGAATTACTGAAAACTGAAAAGTCATCCATAAATACCTCCATGATGTCTTCCACGAGTTCGTCAAAGATAGCTAACATGCATCGATGAAAAGTAGCAAGAGCATTACATAATCCAAAAGGGATTCTACGATAAGTAAACGTACTGTATGGGCATGTAAATATTGTCTTTTCTTGAACTTCTGGAGCTATCGGGATTTGGAAGTAACCAAAGAGGCCATCTAAGAAGCAGTAATACATGTGTCCTGACAGTCTTTCCAACATTTGATCGATGAAGGGTAAGGGAAAATGGTCCTTTCTAGTTGCGTCATTCAACTTTCTAAAATCAATACAAACTCTCCATCCAGTGACTGTTCTTGTAGGTATTGATTACTTTTTGTCATTAGACACCACAGTCATGCCTCCTTTTTTAGGAACAACCTGTACAGGACTTACCCAAGAACTGTCAAAAATAAGATAAATAATTCCTGCATCTAGAAGTTTAATTACCTCAGCTTTTACGACTTCCTTCATGTTGGGATTCAATCGTCTCTGAGTTTGCACCGATGGCTTGTATTCATCTTCAATTAAAATTTTGTGGGTGCAAAAAGAGGGGCTAATTCCTTTGATATTAGAAATCTTCCAAGCTATAGCCTTTTTGTGTTCTCTTAATACTTGAAGTAATTTTTCTTTCTCTTCAGCGCCTAAATCTAATGCGATAATCACTGGTAATGTAGAATCATCTCCCAAAAATGCATATTCCAAGTGGCCAAGCAATTGTTTTAGTTCTAATTGAGGAGGTTCATCAATTGAGGGTTTTTGTCTCAGCTTGTCATTTATCTTAATACCTTCATAACTTATGTGCCTTCTAACGAGCTCATTAGAGTTCAGCTCCTTCATTACTTCCTTATCTTCAGTAGTGGCTTCATATTCCTCCCCACCTTGGACAAGACACAGTTCTAACGTGTCTTCAAGAGTGATTTCCTGAAAAGTGTCTTGAACAAAATAATCAATAGAATCAATGAAATAACAAGAATCATCTTGTTCTCTAGAAAATCACATAGTATCATAAATTTAAAAAACAACATATTCTTTACCAACCCTAAGCACTAGTTTACCATCCCCTACATCCATAGCAGCTCTAGCAGTAGCAAAGAATGGGTGTCCTAAAATTAAAGGTACCTCAATATCTTTATCCATGTCAAGCACAACAAAATCAATAGGGAATATAAATTTATCTACTTTTACTAATACATCTTCAATGATCCCCCTAGGATATTTAACAGATCTATCAGCTAATTGAATACTCATCCTAGTGGGGTTCGGTTCCCCTAGACCTAGTTGCTTGAACATTTTATAAGGCATTAAGTTAATACTAGCACCTAAATCAGCTAAGGCTTTTTCAATGTTTAAACAACCAATTAAGTAAGGAATAGTAAAACTTCTTAGGTCTTTCAGTTTGGTTGGCAATTTATTTTGGAGAATAGCTGAACATTCCTCGTTGAGCTCCATTGTGGACAATTCCTCCAAATTCCTCTTATTTGTGAGAAGCTCGTTTAAAAATTTTGTGTACTTCGGCATCTGCAAAACTGCTTCAACAAAAGGTAAGGAAATATGTAGCTGCTTAAAAAGTTTAAAAAATTTACCGAATTAAGTATCTATGCCGTCTTTCTTCAACTTTGCTGGATATGGTATAGGTGGTTTATATTCTTTAATTGCTGGTAGAGTACTTTCTTTAGGTACCTCTTCCTCTACCTTTTCCTTTTTAGATTCTTGAACAGGCTTCTTTTCAAGTTCATCTAGCACTTTTCCATTCCTTAGAGTAACTGCTCTTACATATTCTGTAGGATTTGGTTCAGTATTACTCGGAAGACTACCTTGTGGTCTATCAGATATCATCTTTGTGAGTTGACCAATTTGATTCTCGAGTCCTTGAATAGAAGCTTGCTAGTTTTTAAGTGCTGTTTTGATGTTTTGAAAACGAGTTTTGGAAATCGATATGAATTTTTCCAACATTTCCTAGAGGTTCAGTTTCTTTTCTTGCCATCCCGGAGGAGGTGGTGGTCTCTGATTTCCTTTGTTGCTTTGTCCTCCCCATAAAAAGTTAGGGTGATTCTTCCAACCTGCATTGTAAGTATTGCTATAAGTATTATTTTGAGGTCGAGAATTATTACCCATATAATTCATCTGTTCAGTCTCTGTGCTATGTCCATAAGGATGGTACTCTAGGTTTCTTACACCTCCTAGGCTTGAGTCACACTGCATGACTGGATGCACCTGTGTAGAACCAATAAAACCATCAATTTTTTTTATTTAAAAGTTCTACCTGAATGGAAAACATTGTGACTGCATCAATATTAAAAACTCTTACTATTTTTGTCAGGTTTGTTCTCATGGCTTTCCACTAATAGTTATTTAGTGACATCTCTTCTATAAATTCGTAAGCTGCTTCGGGTGTTTTGTTGTTGATTTTTCCTCCAGCGGCTGCATCAATCATTTGTCTTGTTGAGGGATTCAAACCATTGTGAAAGGTTTGAACTTGTAGCCACAGAGGTAACCCGTGGTGAGGGCACCTTCTCAAGAGATATTTGTATCTCTCCCAAGCATTGTAAAGCGTCTCTAAATCCATCTGCACAAAAGAAGAGATATCATTCCACAATTTAGCTGTTTTAGCTGGAGGAAAATACTTAAGTAAGAATTTTTCGATCATCTGTTCCCATGTGGTGATTGAGCCACGTGGTAGAGAATTTAACCATTGTTTACCTTTATTCCTTAGGGAAAAGGGAATAGTCGGAGGCGAATGGCATCATCAGAAACACCATTCATTTTAAAAGTATCACAGAATTCCAAAAAAATTGCTAAGTGTGAGTTGGGATCCTCGTCTTATAAACCATCAAACTGAACAAATCGCTGAATCATTGAATAGTGTTAGGTTTCAATTCAACATTGTTTGCAACAATAGCAGGTCTAACAATACTTGTAACAGCCCACTTAATACCCTAGTCGGAACGGGTGGTTTCAGGACCCCTCAACCGAGTCAAAATATTTTTTTAATGCTTTAATATATGTTATAGCATGATAGTTTATATGATATGCAAGTTTTGTTCGAGAATTTTACTGTTTGAATAGTTAATTCGGTAAAAAGGACTAAATCGTGTAAAGTGATAAATTAGAGTTCTATTTTATAAATGGCTTATTTGATAATGGCTTTATAAATGGAGGTACTTGCATGGCAATTATGCCATTTTTAGTTGGAGTGGTTGGAAATGGACAATTATATCCATATTTTATAAGGTTTTATAATTGTTTTTACGAAGGTTAAAATTGTCCTTTAATTATTATATGTTATATTAGTTAAAGAAAACAAAAAAAAAGGTTTAAAATTTATCTCCTCTTCCACCGATTCTTAAAACAAAAGAAGGGTTTTAAAGCTTTTCTTCATTCGGCTACTTTGAGCATCAATTGGAGGTTCATTTTTATCCCGTTTTCGATAATTTTTATGTTTTTGAGATCGTTGCTTCGTATATTAGTTGACCCATACCTCAATTTCTGATTTTTAACATGTCTTTGAAAAGTGCCATTGATGAATTCATGTTATTTTCATGGATTTTGATGAATTATAGAATATTATGTGGAAATATACAAGAATTTTAAAGTGATTTTTGAAGAAAATGGGTTTTGAGGATTTGAATGCAAAAAGGTAGAATTTTTGTGGTTAAAATTCTGATTAAATGAAAGATATGTACTTATAGGGACTATATGGATATTCGGCTAGGTGTATTGAGGTCCTTGATGTGTAATTTGTCATTTTGTGATAAAGGGGCTACATTGAAAAATGCTGAAAATAAAGGGGTTAAATTGTAAATATGTCAAAATATATGTTTTTGGATTGAATTGAATATGTGAGTTAGTAAATAGCTGAATTTTGCATTAATTTAGATAAAGACAAATGAATCCCTGAACTTGATCGGGGAAAACGGAAAATAGACGAGTAGATATCGGGATTACGAGGTAAGTTTGTTGAATTTGGAATTTATCTTATAAATGCTTATAAATGTTGTTTAAGGATCATGTGTATGTATAAAGTTGCTTAATGGATTGCTTATTGAGTTATACATGTGTTTTGGAATGGAAATGTTAAATGTTTCAAGTAATACACGAATACCGAGTTCCCATTAGAACCGTATAAGTCGTAAGGATACAAGTGACATGTCACTAGGGCTACAGGGTGGTTTGAGTTCCTGCATTTGTTGCAGACTTACCACGTGCTCATGAGCTACACGTTTATCCTTTGGGATCACATGCTTAGTCTTCGAGCTTACCGCTCAGCCTACGGGCTCACCGTTCATCCTTTGGGATTACATGTTCAGCCTTTGAGGCTTACCGTACAGGCTCGTAAGAGCATACATGACGTATTGACGGTTTTCAAGTTATATGTATATACACTGTGTGTGTATCACCCGGGTATCCTCGATATTCTTATAGGTTCAACGGGCAATACCGATATAAGTACATGAATTATAATATGGAATAGATATATGCATATATATGAACTACATGAAAGGTATGATCCAATACATAGGACTTATATGTTCCATGAGATACATGATAGTGAATGCATTATATGTCATATGAATTATATGTTAAACTCTTGTATAAGATTGTATATGGAATTATATAGACTAACATGTGTGAGCTTGTGAAATGGATTACAAGAGCATATGAATAGAATTGGCCTTACTTGTATATGTAAGGATTGCCTAAATGAATCGGTAAGTTAAATTCTAAGTTTTACGAGCTTACTAAGCTTTAGAAGCTTACTCAGTTTATTTCTTACACTGTCTTTTAGATTCGAAAGCTAGCTCGATAATCGGACGTGTCAGAGATCGCCATCACACTATCTATCAAGCTTTGGTACTTCTGAACCTTTTGTAAATGAAATGGTCATGGCATGTATAGGCTAGTTATTAATGAATATGGTATATTTTGATAGATGACCAAGCTATGAGATGTGGCTTGGCTTATACTTTTGTAATTAGGTATTTTGAGAATGGCTTTTTTGATTATATGTGCTTATGGTAAATTATATGATCAAGATGTGTTTATGAGTTGAAATGGTAAGAAATGATTATGTATATTTTTGTGTGGATGAGTTCTTGAATGTGGCTATTTTAGTTATTGAATTGTTAAGCCTAGTTGGTGCAAGATTTATGATGATTTTGGGTCTATTATATGCTTTAATTGGTATGTTTTTGGGTGGCAATTTGGCTTAAACCGAGCTTATATTGTGCCACACGGCCAGGGAACACAGGCGTGTATTTCGACCGTGTGTCACCTACACCTTAAATGTTTTGGTTAGTTTTGGTACATGGCCTAGACACACGGGCGTGTCTGGTAACTTGTAGCCGTGTGAAATTTGGCAGTATAGTCACACGGTCTGCTCTGTTTTGTACACGGGCGTGTCTACTGGCCGTGTGAGGTAAGTCAGTTTCAACCACGGGTCATGCGATTCGGGCGTGTTGGATAGCCATGACCGTGTGAGAGGACATGGGCAAAGGAGCATAGCCGTGTGTCCCTAACTTGAAAATTTATGATTATTTTCATATCTTTTACTATGATTTCAATTTGATCCTCAATAGTTATATCCATCATTTTATGATCATTTGAAGCATGCTTTGATGTTTGAAAATACATAATGATTAATGATTAAAAAGTTCAAAATTTTTCTGATTTAGTCTGATTACATGTTCGGTAACGCTCCTTTCCTGTTCTGGCGATAGTTACGGGATAGGGGTGTTATATTTGGTTGGTATCAGAGCTATGATTTAGTCGATTCTAGGACTACCGTAGTGGTACAGGTCTAGCTATACATGCCATGTACATGAAATGTGATAGTGTGATATCTCCTAACATCCTCTGAAATCTGTTTTATATAGTAATGGATCCGAATCGAGTTTTAGCTGATGATGTTGAAAGTTTTGCGCCAGCACCCGCTCAAGGGGCTGTGCCTTCTGAATCGGGCCTTGCTGCGGCCAATCAGGAAGAAATTAAACAAGCTTTCTTCCAAATGATGTCTGGATGGTTTAGTGAGTTTGTACGAGCAAACCCGGCTGCTCCACAACCTCCACCCCCTCAAGTCCCTCAACCGAACCTTGAAAATGTGAGAGTTATGGATCCTCTAAGATTGAACAGACCTCCTGTTGGTAAGATACGAAAATATGGTGCTGAAGAGTTTAGAGCTTCAGCAAGTGATGATGCTGAGAAGGCCAAATTCTGGCTTGAGAATACGATCAGAGTTTTTAATGAACTGGCCTGTACACCTGATGAGTGTTTGAGATGTGCTATTTCTTTGCTTCGGGATTCAGCATATCAATGGTGGAATACATTGACCTCGGTGTACCACAAGAACGAGTTGATTGGAATTTCTTCTAGACAGAATTCAGGAAGAAATACATTAGTCAACGATTCATCGATCAGAAAAGAAAAGAGTTTCTAGAGCTAAAACAGGATCGAACGTCTGTAACTGAATACGAGAGAAAGTTCGTTCGACTCAGCAAATATGCTCGTGAATGTGTATCTACCGAAGCCATAATGTGTAAAAGGTTCAAAGATGGGCTAAATGAAGAGATTCGACTATTAGTCAGAATACTCGAATCGATTCCCTCTTTAGGCTACAATAATGCCTATTTATAGTGTAAAAATTGAACTCTAATTCATTTACAATTCAGATCCGAATAATATCCTGATAAGGATGTAATAACTGCTGACTTGATGGTTGCTTCCACATAGTCATTTTAATTTGTCCTTTTCTTGGTGGTTGTTTTCACCTATCGATGCATTAATGGTTGCTTCCATCATTTCTGCATCATGGCTTGCATCATCTTCCATCAACATCTTTTTAATGAGATAGTTGCAAATCACCATCAAAATTTCAATGCTCCATTTTTGGATGACATTTTTACCCGTGTCTTGTCTCGGTTTTATCCTTCTTGGATATTTGTCAGATTCATTTCTTCTATTTCATCCAGGTGTAATGAATCTGGTGAGAGTGCTGGTGAATTCCAACTTTCCCACGTGTCCTTGATTTCCATTGTTAATGGATAATCATCAATCTCCATCTCAGCTATCTTTTTTAACAGCTGTACGGATTCTTCATCATGATTTTGATGAGGCCTTTCAGTGTTATATGCCAGTATTCTCCTTCCATCGGTCCATAGGACATAAGTATTATGTTGAAGTAGATACTGAGCTTTAAGCATTAAATCAATTCCTGCTTGGACTTGATAATGAGAAAAATTATTATAACACATGTCAATGGTTTTTGACAAGTGATCTTTATCTTCATCAACCGATGAGAGGTTTATTCCTCCAAACATCGTTTGAATAGTCCAAATTTAATATGGCTGAAAAAATCTTTCATATTCAGCAATACCAATAAGACTGCTAATTTCTATATGAAAATAGTAAAAGAAATCCATATTTAAAAAACTTGCTAATCGTGATTTTACGATGGCTGGAAAATCTTTTAATAAGTCAAAAGAAAGATTTTGGACTGTTATTTCTTTAACAAATCCCCATTCAATACTTGTTATATCAAATGGTTCATGATTAAGCCTAAATTTTATAGTAGGAAATTTTTCCCCTATATGATTTGTAAAAACATAGGCTTGTAAAAAGTATTCAGAAAACGTTTTTCTAAATTGAATTTTCTGGTTGCAAATTATAGAATTTATTTTTGTAAAAATATCTACAGGTAATATCCTTCTAGCTTTATTAAATAAACACCTTCTAAACATTTTATTTATAATAGGACTATTTATCCCATTATCAATAAAATATTGGAATATATCTAGAAAATTATTTATTTTCTTAATATCCATGTATTCAATATAGCATTCGTCCCAATCTCTGTATAAAATAGATTTTAATAAAAGATCATGGGCTTTATTATCTTTAGTTGTTTTTTCAACTAAAAATTGAGAGAAATTGGTAAGAGCTCGTCTAAAATTTGCTCTTTTTTCTAAAATATGGGTTTTCCATATTTTGTTAATATAATTATAATATTCCAGTGGTAATCCTAGATTATAAAAATCATTTATTTCAGAGAGCGATTGTTGTGATAAAAAATTTTCTGCTCCCTTAATAATTTCAGCATAACTGGTTTGAAATGCCGAGTTAGGGTCTTGTGACCATTGAGATTGACTTACCGGGTTTGGCGTCAAAGAAAAATGAGATCCAATTGGTTGTCTTACCATTGGATATGGTACATAATATCCTTGGTTAGGATAAAATTGTACTTGTGGAGGCATAGAAACAAATCCTTGGTTGGATTTTGTTATTTTCCCTTTGTTGGGTACTTTATGGACAGTATTCCATTCTCCCATTAGAGGTTTTTTACCTGTATCCATAATGCCTGCTAAGAAAATTAGCAAATAAAATTAGGATTTTTAACAGTTGGTATTTCTATAGAAGTCATGTCTATAGACAATATAACTGATTTTTTATAAATAGAAAATGGTAAATATTGTTTTATAAAATCATTACCTAATAATATATCTCCTTTCATTTCAGGAAAGCCTAATATTTTAGGAATTACAAATTTTACATTATTTATGTAAATTGGTATATTCCTAGCTGTGTAATATACCAAAGTCTTATTACTATCTATACCACTAACCTTTATTGGTCTTTTTACAGGTTTCCAATATTCTCTGGGAATAGCATTCATCTTACAACTACTTGTTGTAGCACCTGTATCTATTAAAGCATATAAAGGAATTTTATCCTTAATTTTTATTTCTATATAAATACAATTTTTTATATTTTTTGCCAAAGTTTGTATATCTTCAATTCTATTATTTCTAGAATTTCTACTAGGTTCAGTAGGAAAGATAGGGATATGAACTGTTTTCATACCTATCGGTGTAGAGGATGTTGTACTTTTATTATCTTCTTCTTCCTCTATTTGAGAAGTTGAAGGTAGAACTAAATTATCTTCTGTATTTGTTAACAGATTATTTTTAAAATATAACTTATCACCCGAGGCCATATATTCAATAGTACTTACAGGTTTTGAAGTACTCGCATTATTAATATCTCCTATTATCCAGTCTTTTGGAATATAAAGATCTTTTAAATGTAATAATTTAGGTTGTATTTCTGTAGTAATTTTATTCGGTTCAAAAAGTTCAATAATTTTATTATTGACTTCTTTTATTTCTACCTCTGCAGTATTAGTGTATTCATTTATAGCAGTCCAGCTTATTGCAAGGTCTTCTGCTAAATCCTTAATATCAGAATTTTTTGTCTGAATTCTTAAACATAGACACTCTTCTATTAGAGGGTCCGTAATGGATATAAAGTAATTTGGTTTTACCTTAAATCCTATTACCGCATTATATAAATTTGATTGAATTCCCCCAATAAGTGCTTTTATTGGATTTTCAAATCTTTTATCTAATAAAACTGCTATTATAGGTACATCATGACCTCTTCTAAATAAAGCTCTAATTGTGATCATAATTATACCTAAATATATATATCTTACCTGAGGATATTTCTTTCTAATCCTGTTAATTTTTTCTTTAGTAAATAAATAGATTTCAGTTAATCCGCCTTTAGTATCTTTAGCGACTGTATTACCGCTAATCTTTTCAATATGTCTTTGTGACCATATTTTAAACTTAGATATTTTATATATTTCTTCTTTAGAAATATGATTTTTGGTTATCTTTTCTATCATTTCTTCTGAGAAGTCTTTTTCTTCTCCTATTAAATTTCCTAATTTTATATCCTGTTGTTCAGTTTTAGGAATTTCTTCTAATTGATTATTATGTCCTAACATAAAGATATATTCCTCATTATTAGTGTCAGATTCGGTTTCTGATATTAATTCATATAATATTTCTGTAGGATTTATTTCCTCACTAAAACATATTTCTAAATCTTGTTCTTCAAGACTTTTAATCATTTTTCTGGCATTTTTCCCTTTATTAGGACAGTTTGTGGCTATGTGACCTTCTTCATCACATATAAAGCATTTACAAATTTGTTTTATAGGTTTTTTAGAAGTTTTTCTTCTTACAAATTTTTTATTATTTTTATTATTATTACCAGTATATTTTTTATTTCTTGGTTTCCATTTTATCATCTTATATTTTTTATTTTTATAATTTTTATAAGTCTTAGGTTGTATGCGTTTACAACCAAACTCCCATTCCCCTTCTAATAATTTTGTACAATATCTATGACTTAATTTATTCTTAACTTGTTTAGCTGCTTTACTTTGTAAACAATGTAAAGTAATTCTTTCTTTAGCAAAATTAATCCTATTTCCTATACTATCAATATTTTCTTTATCTATACCAGTTGCTTTACTGTGTTTATCTAGATAAGAAGCATATTTATTTATACAAATTTCATCCCAAGGTGGGGGTAATTTATGGAAATATTGGTTTTTCCAAAATTCTATATTACTATTTTTTAACTTTTGATATTCCTGAAGAAATTTTTTAGAAAATTCTTCTAAATATCTAATATCACATAATTTTATTTTTGATAGAATATAACTAGATTGGCCATCTTGATCTTTTTTATCAGTATAACCACAAAATTCTGTTTTTAGAATTAAAGTTAAACCTTTTAATAGTTCTTTAGGAGTACCTATTTGATTAATAAGTTGTTCCTTTTGTTGTTTACCTTTTTCAGATTCTTCCCAATGACGGAGAAATTGCAAAACATCTCCTTGGAAAGTTCCTACAAAATAATTTAAAAATTTTTCTTTTGTCCAACTACTGCTATTATTATTAACAACAATAGTCATAGACTATGCCCAATCATCTATGGGTTTTTCATAGTCTGATAAAGGTATTTTAGTTAAATCTAAATATATACCTCCTTGAGCAACATTTCTTTTATTCAAATCATCAATCCTATATGGTATAGGTTGACTAGATGATTCCCCTGGAATTTCAGGTTTAACATCATTAGTAGCTATAGTCTCAAATATCCTAGTCGTTTCTTCGACCTGCTCATTATCTTTATTAAAAGATATCAGATAATCATCTTTTTAAATATCTGATTCTATTTTTCTCTTTCCATAAGGATCTTTTTTATCCTTTTCTTTAGGTTTCGGTATATATGGATCTGTGTTGTCCGTATCCATAGGTTCCGGAATGTCTGTATTTTCTTCTGTTGAAGTGTTTTCTTCATCAGAATTATAACTAGTAGCATTAATTTCCTCTGAAATTATAGAATTATTATCATCTGATTTATTATCATCATTAGAGCTACTACTACTTTCTGTAGTATCATAATTTAACATATAATGATAATTAAATATTTTAAATAGACCTTTATGTTTTTCATAAAGTTCTTCTATTAACTTTAAATATTCTACTTTTTCATAACTATCATTAGTAGTAGAAAATTTTATTTTCCAATGTTCTATTAATTCCTTATAACACTGGAAATCATGTTTTTGTTGTTTTGAATATTCTCTTTTTTGTTTTTCTTTTTTAATACTATTATAATTATCAGACTCGTCTGAAGAAGTTTGGTCTTCATCAGATAAAGCTAAGATAACATTGCTATTACCATAATATAAGGGACCTGAATCCATTTCTTGTTCTTCACTTTTGTTAGTGAAAACATTACCTAATTTATTATTAATGTCTGTTAAAACTTCCTTAGACTCGTTGTTCAAGTCTAACTCAGTTACTTTACTTATATTATCAACTTTACTTTCAATATTATTAACCTTATTATATAACATATTAAAATAGACAAAAGTTATATCCACAAGACTATTGATACCTTTACTAAGAGCCGAAATGTTGTTTTCATTTTTTGGTTCAATATGCATAGTATGGTTACAAGTTTTATCTTTATATAAACAATCTATCTCTTCCATATTATTTATCTTTGGTACCTAAAACTGTCTGTTATCTTAATATGTCTTTAACAAGGCCTTAAACACGTCCTCCCTGGACTTAAACAGGCAAACAAAGACACAACAACAGATATATGGGTTTGAAGATAAATAACTATGAAATAAACAGAACTGTGAATAAAAGATAGAAACTTACAATTTTACTATGATATTTTCGCTTCCAAGTATCGTTACTCCGGCCCTCTGATACCAATTACGGGGAGACTATGGTGGCTCAATACAGCGGAATATGGTTTACAAGGAGAGTTTTATTATTAGTAAAGGAAAAATTTTACAAAAGGCTATTGAAAGAAAGTTTACAAAAGGCAAAATCTAAGGAAACTATATTATGAATTGGTATGTGAATCGATGCCTTCTTTAGGCTACAATAATGCCTATTTATAGTGTAAAAATTGAACTCTAATTCATTTACAATTCAGATCTGAATAATATCCTGATAAGGATGTAATAACTGCTGACTTGATGGTTACTTCCACGTAGTCATTTTAATTTGTCCTTTTCTTGGTGGTTGTTTTCACCTATCGATGCTATTATTATTATTACCAATTACGGGGAGACTATGGTGGCTCAATACAGTGGAATATGGTTTACAAGGAGAGTTTTATTATTAGTAAAGGAAAAATTTTACAAAAGGCTATTGAAAGAAAGTTTACAAAAGGCAAAATCTAAGGAAACTATATTATGAATTGGTATGTGAATCGATGCCCTCTTTAGGCTACAATAATGCCTATTTATAGTGTAAAAATTGAACTCTAATTCATTTACAATTCAGATCCGAATAATATCCTGATAAGGATGTAATAACTGCTGACTTGATGGTTGCTTCCACGTAGTCATTTTAATTTGTCCTTTTCTTGGTGGTTGTTTTCACCTATCGATGCATTAATGGTTGCTTCCATCATTTCTGCATCATGGCTTGCATCATCTTCCATCAACATCTTTTTAATGAGATAGTTACAAGTCACCATCAAAATTAAAATGCTCCATTTTTGGATGACATTTTTACCCGTGTCTTGTCTCGGTTTTATCCTTCTTGGATATTTGTCAGATTCATTTCTTCTATTTCATCCAGGTGTAATGAATCTGGTGAGAGTGCTGGTGAATTCCAACTTTCCCACGTGTCCTTGATTTCCATTGTTAATGGATAATCATCAATCTCCATCTCAGCTATCTTTTTTAACAGCTGTACGAATTCTTCATCATGATTTTGATGAGGCCTTTCAGTGTTATATGCCAGTATTCTCCTTCCATCGGTCCATAGGACATAAGTATTATGTTGAAGTAGATACTGAGCTTTAAGCATTAAATCAATTCCTGCTTGGACTTGATAATGAGAAAAATTATTATAACACATGTCAATGGTTTTTGACAAGTGATCTTTATCTTCATCAACTGATGAGAGGTTTATTCCTCCAAACATCGTTTGAATAGTCCAAATTTGATATGGCTGAAAAAATCTTTCATGTTCAGCAATACCAATAAGACTGCTAATTTCTATATGAAAATAGTAAAAGAAATCCATATTTGGAAAACTTGCTAATCGTGATTTTACGATGGCTGGAAAATCTTTTAATAAGTCAAAAGAAAGATTTTGGACTGTTATTTCTTTAACAAATCCCCATTCAATACTTGTTATATCAAATGGTTCATGATTAAGCCTAAATTTTATAGTAGGAAATTTTTCCCCTATATGATTTGTAAAAACATAGGCTTGTAAAAAGTATTCAGAAAATGTTTTTCTAAATTGAATTTTCTGGTTGCAAATTATAGAATTTATTTTTGTAAAAATATCTACAGGTAATATCCTTCTAGCTTTATTAAATAAACACCTTCTAAACATTTTATTTATAATAGGACTGTTTATCCCATTATCAATAAAATATTGGAATATATCTAGAAAATTATTTATTTCCTTAATATCCATATATTCAATATAACATTCGTCCCAATCTCTGTATAAAATAGATTTTAATAAAAGATCATGGGCTTTATTATCTTTAGCTGTTTTTTCAACTAAAAATTGAGAGAAATTGGTAAGAGCTCGTCTAAAATTTGCTCTTTGTTCTAAAATATGGGTTTTCCATATTTTGTTAATATAATTATAATATTCCAGTAGTAATCCTGGATTAT
Organism: Gossypium stocksii; assembly: GCA_020496765.1. NCBI lineage: Eukaryota > Viridiplantae > Streptophyta > Magnoliopsida > Malvales > Malvaceae > Gossypium > Gossypium stocksii. The sequence goes on from CM035623.1 coordinate 44,563,040, forward strand.
AAAAATCATTTATTTCAGAGAGCGATTGTTGTGATAAAAAATTTTCTGCTCCCTTAATAATTTCAGCATAACTGGTTTGAAATGCCAAGTTAGGGTCTTGTGACCATTGAGATTGACTTACCGAGTTTGGCGTCAATGAAAAATGAGATCCAATTGGTTGTCTTACCATTGGATATGGTACATAATATCCTTGGTTAGGATAAAATTGTACTTGTGGAGGCATAGAAACAAATCCTTGGTTGGATTTTGTTATTTTCCCTTTGTTGGGTACTTTATGGACAGTATTCCATTCTCCCATTAGAGGTTTTTTACCTCTATCCATAATGCCTGCTAAGAAAATCAGCAAGAATATTTTCGTCACTTTTTATATTTATGACTTGAAATTTAAAATTACATAACTCATTATACCAACGTATTCTTCTTGGTACTGTTTCCAAACTGTTATTAGTAAGGAATTGTTTAATAGCCTGATTGTCTGTTCTAATAATAAAATGTTCGGATGCTAAATATATTAAGAATTTCTTTATTCCTTTCTTTATTGCTAATAACTCTTTTTCATATATAATATAATTAATTTCATTGGGTTTAAATTTTCCTGAACTATAACCACAAATTAATTCATCCTTTTTTGTTTTAGCTTTTAATATACAGCCCCAATGTTTGTCAGAAGCATCTGTTTCTAAAATTAATTTATCACCTTGTTTAGGTAAATAAACCTTTGGAATATAATTTATTTCTTCCTTTATATTTTTTATTATTTCAGAGTCTTCTTTAGACCATTCAAATGTTATTCCTTTTTTTTAGTTTTTCGTATAACTTATCTTGTTTTTTAGATAAATTAGGAAAGAAAGTTCTTCCATAATTAACAATTCCTAAAAATTGTTGAAGCTGTTTTTGATCTTTAATATTATCAGGGAATTCCTTTATTTTAATAATAATATGATCCTGTAATTTAAGACCATCTGCAGATAATATTAATCCTAGAAATTCTATTTCAGTTTTTTCCAATTCTATCTTTTTAGGACTTAGTATTATTCCATGTTTTATGAATTCTCTAGAAATGATATTTAGATGTTTTCTATGACTTTCTAGAGTGTCTGAAAAAATTAAAATATCATCAATATAAACAACACAAAATTTTTTATATTTTTTAAAGATTGAATCCATCCACCTTTGAAAAATTTGGGGTGCATTACAAAGACCAAAAGGCATTACATTCCATTGGTAATGACCATTAGGTGCACTAAAAGCTGTCAAAGGTTTCGATCCTTCTGTTAGCATGATTTGCCAAAATCCTGACTTACAATCGAATTTACTAAAATATCTAGCATGTTTAGCTTGATTTATTAATACTTCCTTTCTTGGAATAAAATATCCATCAAAGATAATATTTTGACTTAATCTTTTATAATTAATAACCATTCTAGCTTTTCCTCTTTTTATTTCGGCATGGTTTCTTACCATAAATGCAGGACTAGAATGCGGACTAGTAGTTTCTTCTATTAATCCTTTTTCCAACAGTTCTTTGATTTGAATATCAAATTCATCTATATCTTGTTTAGTATAAATCATTGGTTTTACCCTAATAATCTTTTTCGGATTTTCTAATTTAATTTCACAATATCTAGGGCTATTCTTCCATAATTTTAATGGTTCTTCACTAAAATTATTTTCTAATATTTTAAACAACCAATGGGTTATTTCTATTTGTTTAAAATGATCTTTCTTTGGTGGATTAAAATCCTTATTACAAATATATTTATGATTTTCTATTAATGGTACTTCCACATAGGTATTTTCCGTGGTTAATGTAATCATATTTTTATCTATAGAAAAAGGCAAATGTTGATATATAAAATTATTACCTAATAATATATCTCCATGCATGTCAGGGAAACATAATATTTTTGGAATTACAAATCTTACATTATTTATGTAGATAGGTATATTCCTGCCTTTGTGAGCGATTAAGGTTTCTTTACCGTCTACCCCTACTGCCATTATGGGATTATTCATTAATTCCCATTTTTCTGATGGAATAGCATTTTTTCTACAGCTACTTGTTGTAGCTCCTGTGTCTAATAAAGCATGTAAAGAATATGTTTTATATTCTCTAAATTGAAAGGTAACTTCTATATAAGTATAATATTTTTTTGGTTGAAAATTTGAAAAAGTGATAATATCATTTTTTTCCCAATTTCATTTGTTGAATTATTATTGTATTTTTTGTCTTTTTTATCCTAGTGCTTCTAGAATTTTTTATGTAATATTTCTGGTTTATGATTTAATATTAATATTTCTTCTTTTTTATCCTTTTCTTTAGGTTTCGGTATATATGGATCTGTGTTGTCAGTATCCATAGGTTCCGGTATGTCTATATTTTCTTCTGTTGAAGTGTTTTCTTCATCAAAATTATAACTAGTAGCATTAATTTCATCTGAAATTATAGAATTATTATCATCTGATTTATTATCATCATTAGAGCTACTACTACTTTCTGTAGTATCATAATTTAACATATAATGATAATTAAATATTTTAAACAGACCTTTATGTTTTTCATAAAGTTCTTCTATTAACTTTAAATATTCTACTCTTTCATAACTATCATTAGTAGTAGAAAATTTTATTTTCCAATATTCTATTAATTCCTTATAACACTGGAAATCATGTTTTTGTTGTTTTGAATATTCTCTTTTTTGTTTTTCTTTTTTAATACTATTATAATTATCAGACTCGTTCGAAGAAGTTTGGTCTTCCTCAGATAAAGCTAAGATAACATTGCTATTACCATAATTAATTAATAATAAAGGTTAATAATATTGAAAGTAAAGTTGATAATATAAGTAAAGTAACTGAGTTAGACTTGAACAACGAGTCTAATGAACTTTTAGCAGACATTAATAATAAATTAGATAATGTTTTCACTAACAAAAGTGAAGAACAAGAAATGGATTTAGGTCCCTTATATTATGGTAATAGCAATGTTATCTTAGCTTTATCTGAGGGAGACCAAACTTCTTCGGACGAGTTTGATAATTATAATAGTATTAAAAAAGAAAAACAAAAAAGAGAATATTCAAAACAACAAAAACATGATTTCCAGTGTTATAAGGAATTAATAGAACATTGGAAAATAAAATTTTCTACTACTAATGATAGTTATGAAAAAGTAGAATATTTAAAGTTAATAGAAGAACTTTATGGAAAAAAAAAGGTCTGTTTAAAATATTTAATTATCATTATATGTTAAATTATGATACTATAGAAAGTAGTAGTAGCTCTAATGATGATAATAAATCAGATGATAATAATTCTATAATTTCAGAGGAAATTAATGCTACTAGTTATAATTCTGATGAAGAAAACACTTCAACAGAAGAAAATATAGACATTCCGAAACCTATGGATACTGACAACACAGATCCATATATACCGAAACCTAAAGAAAAAGATAAAAAAGATCCTTATGGAAAGAGAAAAATAGAATCAGATATTCAAAAAGATGATTATATGAGATCTTTTAATAAAGATAATGAGCAGGTCGAAGAAACGACTAGGATATTTGAGACTATAGCTACTAATGATGTTAAACCTGAAATTCCAGGGGAATCATCTAGTCAACCTATACCATATAGGATTGATGATTTGAATAAAAGAAATGTTGCTCAAGGAGATATATATTTAGATTTAACTAAAATACCTTTATCAGACTATGAAAAACTATAGATGATTGGGCACAGTCTATGACTATTGTTGTTAATAATAATAGCAGTAGTTGGACAAAAGAAAAATTTTTAAATTATTTTGTAGGAAGTTTCCAAGGAGATGTTTTGCAATTTCTCTGTCGTTGGGAAGAATCTGAAAAAGGTAAACAACAAAAGGAACAACTTATTAATCAAATAGGTACTCCTAAAGAACTATTAAAAGGTTTAACTTTAATTCTAAAAACAGAATTTTGTGGTTATACTGATAAAAAAGATCAGGATGCCCAATCTAGTTATATTCTATCAAAAATAAAATTATGTGATATTAGATGTTTAGAAGAATTTTCTAAAAAATTTCTTCATGAATATCAAAAGTTAAAAAATAGTAATATAGAATTTTGGAAAAACCAATATTTCCATGAATTACCCCCACCTTGGGATGAAATTTGTATAAATAAATATGCTTCTTATCTAGATAAACACAGTAAAGCAACTGGTATAGATAAATAAAATATTGATAGTATAGGAAATAGGATTAATTTTGCTAAAGAAAGAATTACTTTACATTGTTTACAAAGTAAAGCAGCTAAACAAGTTAAGAATAAATTAAGTCATAGATATTGTACAAAATTATTAGAAGGGGAATAGGAGTTTGGTTGTAAACCCATACAACCTAAGACTTATAAAAATTATAAAAATAAAAAATATAAGATGGTAAAATGGAAACTAGGAAATAAAAAATATACTGGTAATAATAATAAAAATAATAAAAAATTTGTAAGAAGAAAAACTTCTAAAAAACCTATAAAACAAATTTGTAAATGCTTTATATGTGATGAAGAAGGTCACATAGCCACAAACTGTCCTAATAAAGGGAAAAATGCCAGAAAAATGATTAAAAGTCTTGAAGAACAAGATTTAGAAATATGTTTTAGTGAGGAAATAAATCCTATAGAAATATTATATGAATTAATATCAGAAACCGAATCTGACACTGATAATGAAGAATATATCTTTATGTTAGGACATAATAATTAATTAGAAGAAATTCCTAAAACTGAACAACAGGATATAAAATTAGGAAATTTAATAGGAGAAGAAAAAGACTTCTCAGAAGAAATGATAGAAAAGATAACCAAAAATCATATTTCTAAAGAAGAAATATATAAAATATCTAAGTTTAAAATATGGTCACAAAGACATATTGAAAAGATTAGCGGTAATACAGTCGCTAAAGATACTAAAGGCGGATTAACTGAAATGCCTTTATTTACTAAAGAAAAAATTAAGAGGATTAGAAAGAAATATCCTCAGGTAAGATATATACATTTAGGTATAATTATGATCACAATTAGAGCTTTATTTAGAAGAGGTCATGATGTACCTATAATAGCAGTTTTATTAGATAAAAGATTTGAAAATCCAATAAAAGCACTTATTGGGGGAATTCAATCAAATTTATATAATGGGGTAATAGGATTTAAGGTAAAACCAAATTACTTTATATCCATTACGGACCCTCTAATAGAAGAGTTTCTATGTTTAAGAATTCGGACAAAAAATTCTGATATTAAGGATTTAGCAGAAGACCTTGCAATAAGCTGGACTGCTATAAATGAATACACTAATACTGCAGAGGTAGAAATAAAAGAAGTCAATAATAAAATTATTGAACTTTTTGAGCCGAATAAAATTACTACAGGAATACAACCTAAATTATTACATTTAAAAGATCTTTCTATTCCAAAAGACTGGATAATAGGAGATATTAATAATGCGAGTACTTCAAAACCTGTAAGTACTATTGAATATATGGCCTCTGGTGATAAGTTATATTTTAAAAATAATCTGTTAACAAATACAGAAGATAATTTAGTTCTACCTTCAACTTCTCAAATAGAGGAAGAAGAAGATAATAAAAGTACAACATCCTCTACACCGATAGGTATGAAAACAGTTCATATCCCTATCTTTCCTACTGAACCTAGTAGAAATTCTAGAAATACTAGAATTGAAGATATACAAACTTTGGCAAAAAAATATAAAAAATTGTATTTATATAGAAATAAAAATTAAGGATAAAATTCCTTTATATGCTTTAATAGATACAGGTGCTACAACAAGTAGTTGTAAGATGAATGCTATTCCAGAGAGGCTAGAAAGAGGTTTGCGGGTAAACCGTATCAATCTGGATCCAAAAGATCAAAGGATTTACATCCTCGTTCTGCTGCTTCTATGGGCATATCTATCCGAGAGAAAAGTGTTAAGTCTCCTCATTCGAGACCTCAGACAACTTCTGTAGTTAGTGCGGGTAGTGTGAGAACTCTCGGACCAGAGTGCAAGCATTGTAACAGAAGGCATTTCGGAGAGTGTCGATTGATAAGCGGGGCATGTTTTCGATGTGGATCGTTAGATCACTACTTGCGTGATTGTCCTTAAAGATCTGTACCTGATAAAGAACAATCGACTAAGACAAATAATGTTGCATCGAGAGGTAGACCGCCTCGAAATGTTGGGAATCAAAGTGGAAATCGCAATGTAGCAAGAGATGCTAATGTGAGATCTGAGATACGTACTCCTGACATTATTATCGGTACTTTTTCTCGATATCACACTGATATTGTTACGTTGATAGATCCTGGATCAACTCATTCAATATCTGTATGAAATTAGTATTTGAAAAGAATTTACATATTGAGTCTACTGAATATGTAGTTAAAGTATCGAATCCGTTAGGAAAGTCTGTGTTAGTTGATAAGATATGTAAGAAATGTCCATTAATGACTCAAGGATATTGTTTTATGGCTGATCTGATGCTCCTCCCTTTTGACGAGTTCGATGTAATACTGGGCATGGATTGGCTAAATGCTCATGAGGCTATTGTGAATTGTCGAAGTAAGAGTATAGAATTGAAATGTCTGAATGGTGAGATTCTTCAGATTGAATCAAATGATTCGAATGAATTACTGATAGTGATTTCCGCTATGAGAGCTCAGAAGTATGTTAGAAAAGGCTATGATGCGTATCTAGCGTATGTGATGAATTCTAGCAAGTCAGAATTAAAAATTGAGTCTATACCAGTTTTTTGTGAGTTTTCAGATGTTTTTCCGGAAGAATTACTGGGTTAACCACCGATTAGAGAAGTTGAATTTGGTATGGAATTGTTACTAGACACTACTCTGATATTGATATCCCCGTACAAAATGGCATCGACTGAATTAAAAGAGTTGAGAGCACAGTTACAAGAATTGATAGATAGAGGTTTTGCGAGACCGAGCTTTTCACCTTGGTGTGCTCCCGTATTTTTTGTGAAAAAGAAAGACAGATTAATGAGAATGTGTATTGATTACCGACAGTTAAACAATGTGATAGTGAAGAATAAATACCCTCTTCTGTAGATTGATGATTTATTTGATCAGTTGAAAAGAGCTACTGTATTTTCAAAGATTGATTTGAGATCGGGTTATTACTAGTTGCGAGTTAAGGATTCAGTTATACCGAAAACTGCTTTCTGAACACGATACGGACATTATGAGTTTCTGGTCATGCCTTTCAGTTTAACAAATGCCCCGGCAGTGTTTATGGACTTGATGAACCGTGTATTTAGACCGTATTTAGACAGATTTGTTGTCGTATTCATTGATGACATTCTGATCTATTCACGTGATGAGGTAGAGCATACTGAACATCTGAGAATTGTGTTACAGATTCTGAGAGATAAACAGTTGTTTGCCAAATTCAGCAAATGTGAATTCTGGCTTCGAGAAGTCAGATTTTTGGGTCACATTGTTTCTGCGGAAGGCATTAGAGTAGATCCGAGTAAAATATCTGCAATTATAGACTGGAAACCTCTGAGAAATGTATCTGAGATTAGAAGTTTTCTAGAATTAGCGGGATATTACCGAAGATTTGTTAAAGGATTCTCGATGATTGCAGTACCATCGACTCGAATGCTACAAAAAGATGTGAAATTCGAGTGGACTGATAAATGTCAGCAGAATTTTAAACAGTTGAAAGCCCTGTTAATAGAAGCTCCGGTTTTAGTTCAACCTGAATTGGGTAAAGAATTTATTATATAAAGTGATGCATCTATTATTAGACTGGGTTGTGTATTGATGCAAGACGAGAAAGTCATAGCTTATGCCTCCCGATAGTTAAAACCGCTCGAGAAGAGTTACCCGACACATGATCTTGAATTAGCTGCTATAGTCTTTGCATTAAAGATTTGGCGGTATTACTTATACGGTGAGAAATGTAGAATTTTTACTGATCATAAAAGTATGAAGTATCTTATGTCACAGAAAGATTTGAATATGCGACAGCGGAGATGGCTCAAACTACTAAAAGACTATGAAATTGTAATTGATTATCATTCAGGGAAAGCTAATGTTGTAGCTGATACGTTAAGTCGAAAGTCTCTATTTGCTTTGTTAGCTTTGAATGCTTAAATGACGTTATCTGATGATGGATCTGTTTTAGCTTAACTAAAGGCTAAACCATTGATTCTGCAGCAAATCTGTGAAGCTCAATGGACTGATTCCAATCTACAAGCTAAACGATTTCACTGTGAGTCTAATTCTGATTCTGAGTTTTCTATAAGGAATGATGATTGTTTAATGTTCCGAAATAGAATATGTATACCGAAAAATAGTGAACTCATTCAGAAAGTTTTGCACGAGGCCCATAACAGTCGATTTTCAGTTCATTCGGGTAGCACTAAGATGTATAACGATTTGAAACAGCAATACTAGTGGTTAGGAATGAAACGTGACATATCAGAATTCGTATTGAAATGTTTGATCTGTCAGCAAGTTAAAGCTGAACATCAGGTACCGTCAGGTTTATTACAGCCTATTATGATTCTGAAGTGGAAATGGGACAGAGTCACTATGGATTTTGTATCTAGACTACCTCTGTCTCCAAAGAAGAAAAATGCAATATGGGTTATCGTTGACAGATTGACGAAGTCTGTCCATTTTATACCGGTCCGTACTGATCATTCTTTGGATAGATTAGCGGAATTATATTTATCTAAAATTGTACGATTGCATGGTATACCATTATCCATTGTGTCTGATAAAGATCCGAGGTTTACCTCGAGATTCTAGAAGAAGTTTCAAGAGGCTTTGGGAATGAAATTGAGTTTCAGTACAGCATTTCATCCCCAGACCGACGGTCAGTCTGAAAGAATTATTCAGATTCTGGAAGACATGTTATGGTGTTGTATTCTTGAATTTGAAAGTAATTGGGAGGAATACTTACCTCTGATAGAGTTTGCATACAATAACAGTTTCCAGACGAGCTTAAAAATGACTCCATACGAAGCATTAAACGGTCGTAAATGTCGAACACCGCTGTATTAGACAGAATTGAGTGAGAGAAAGTTACATGGGGTTGATTTAATCCGAGATACAGAAGAAAAAGTGAAAGTGATACGCGACAGTTTGAAAGCAACTTCAGACAGACAGAAATCATATGCTGATTTGAAATGGAAAGAAATAGAGTTTCAGGTCAGAGATAGAGTATTTCTGAAAGTATCACCGTGGAAGAAAATTCTTCGTTTCAGTAAAAAAGGGAAGCTAAGTTCTCGTTTTATCGGGCCATATGAAATTGTTGAAAGAATTAGACCTGTAGCTTATCGATTGTCATTACCATCTGAACTTGAAAAGATTTATAATACATTTCACATTTCAACGCTTCGTCGATACCGATCTGATCCGTCTCATGTCATTTCTCCCACTGATGTGGAGATACAGTCCGATCTATCGTACAGTGAAGAACCGATTAGAATTATGGCTTGGGAAATCAAAGAGTTGAGAAATAAGCGTATAGCACTTGTAAAAGTTCTCTGGTGTAAACACAGAATAGAGGAAGCTATGTGGGAACTCAAGGAAACTATGCGAAAGCAATACCCTAATCTGTTTACTGGTAAGATTTTCGGGGACAAAAATCCCTAAAGGGGAAGAGTTGTAACAGCCAACTTTATACCCTAGTCGGAACGGGTGGTTTCGGGACCCCTCAACCGAGTCAAAATATTATTTTTACTACTTTAATATATGTTACAGCATGATAGTTTTTATGATATGCAAGTTTTGTTCGGGAATTTTACTGTTTGAATAGTTAATTCGGTAAAAAGGACTAAATCGCGTAAAGCGATAAATTAGAGTTCTATTTTATAAATGGCTTATTTGATGTTGGCTTTATAAATGGAGGTACTTGCATGGCAATTATGCCATTTTTAGTTGGAGTAGTTGGAAATGGACAATTATATCCATATTTTATAAGGTTTTATAATTGTTTTTACAAATGTTAAAATTGTCCTTTAATTATTATATGTTATATTAGTTAAATAAAACAAAAAAAATGGTTTAAAATTTATCTCCTCTTCCACCGATTCTTAAAACAAAAGAAGGGTTTTAAAGCTTTTCTTCATTTGGCTACTTTGAGCTTCAATTGGAGGTTCGTTTTTGTCCAGTTTTCGATAATTTTTATGTTTTTGAGATCGTTGCTTCGTATATTAGTTGACCCATACCTCAATTTTTGATTTTTAACATGTCTTTGAAAAGTGCCATTGATGAATTCATGTTATTTTGATGGATTTTGATGAATTATAGAATATTATGTGGATATATACAAGAATTTTAAAGTGATTTTTGAAGAAAATGGGTTTTGAGGATTTGAATGCAAAAAGGTAGAATTTTTGTGGTTAAAATTCTGATTAAATGGAAGATATGTACTTATAGGGACTATATGGATATTCGGCTAGGTGTATTGAGGTCCTTGATGTGTAATTTGTCATTTTGTGATAAAAGGGCTACATTGAAAAATGCTACAAATAAAGAGGTTAAATTGCAAATATGTCAAAATATATGTTTTTGGATTGAATTGAATATGTGAGTTAGTAAATAGCTGAATTTTGCATTAATTTAGATAAAGACGAACGAATCCCGGAACTTGATCGGGGAAAACAGAAAATAGACGAGTAGATATCGGGATTACGAGGTAAATTCGTTGAATTTGGAATTTATCTTATAAATGCTTATAAATGTTGGTTAATGATCATGTGTATGTATAAAGTTGCTTAATGGATTGCCTATTGAGTATATACATGTGTTTTGGAATGGAAATGTTAAATGTTTCAAGTAATACATGAATATCGAGTTCCCGTTAGAACCGTATAAGTCGGAAGGATACAAGTGACATGTCACTATGGCTATAGGGTGGTTTGAGTTCCTGCATTTGTTGCGGACTTACCACGTGCTCATGAGCTACACGTTTATCCTTTGGGATCACATGCTTAGTCTTTGGACTTACCGCTCAGCCTATGGGCTCACCGTTCATCCTTCGGGATTACATGTTTAGCCTTTGAGGCTTACCGTACAGGCTCGTACGAGCATACACGACGTATTGACGGTTTTCAGGTTATATGTATATACACTGTGTCTGTATCACCCGGGTATCCTCGATATTTTTATAGGTTCAACGGGCAATACTGATATAAGTACATGAATTATAAGATGGAATGGATATATGCATATATATGAACTACATGAAAGGTATGATCCAATACATAGGACTTATATGTTCCATGAGATACATGATAGTGAATGCATTATATGTCATATGAATTATATGTTAAAATCGTGTATAAGATTGTATATGAAATCATATAGACTAACATGTGTGAGCTTGTGAAATAGATTACAAGAGCATATGAATAGAATTGGCCTTACATGTATATGTAGGGATTACCTAAATGAATCGGTAAGTTAAATTCTAACTTTTATGAGCTTACTAAGCTTTAGAAGCTTACTCCATTTATTTCTTACACTGTCTTTTAGATTCGGAAGCTAGCTCGATAATCGGACGTGTCAGAGATCGCCATCACACTATCTATCAAGCTTTGGTACTTTTGAACCTTTTGTAAATGAAATGGTCATGGCATGTATAGGCTAGTTATTAATGAATATGGTATATTTTGATAGATGACCAAGCTATGAGATGTGGCTTGGCTTATACTTTTGTAATTAGGTATTTTGAGAATGGCTTTTTTTTATTATATGTGCTTATGGTAAATTATATGATCAAGATGTGTTTATGAGTTGAAATGGTAAGAAATGATTATGTATATTTTTGTGTGGATGAGTTCTTGAATGTGGCTATTTTAGTTATTGAATTGTTATGCCTAGTTGGTGCAAGATTTATAATGATTTTGGGTCTATTATATGCTTGAATTGGTATGTTTTTGGGTGGCAATTTGGCTTAAACCGAGCCTATATTGTGCCATACGGCCAGGGAGCACGGGCGTGTATTTCGATCGTGTGTCACCTGCACCTTAAATGTTTTGGTTAGTTTTGGTATACGGCCTAGACACACGGGCGTGTTTGGTAACTTGTAGCCGTGTGAAATTTGGCAGTATAGTCACACAGTCTGCTCTGTCTTGTACATGGATGTGTCTAGTGGCCGTGTGAGGTAAGTCAGTTTCAACCACGGGTCATGCGATTCGGGCGTGTTGGATAGCCACGGCCATGCGAGAGGACATGGGCGAAGGAGCACGGCCGTGTGTCCCTAACTTGAAAATTTATGATTGTTTTCATATCTTTTACTATGATTTCAATTTGATCCTCAATAGTTATATGCATCATTTTATGATCATTTGAAGCATGCTTTGATGTTTGAAAATACATAATGATTAATGATTAAAAAGTTCAAAATTTTTCTGATTCAGTCTGATTACATGTTTGGTAATGCTCCTTTCCTGTTCCGACGATGGTTACGGGATAGGGGTGTTACAATTCTAGATTCAGTACCAGCTAAATTAGGTTTAGCATAATCATACATAATACGAGGAGCATTATTTTGATTCACTGGTTCTGCGGCTATAGCGAGGGGTGGTAGATTGTCTTGATTTGCTTCCATCCCTTTAGTAGGTTCTGGTTCTTCCTCTTGTCCTTGTTCTGGATAATGTAGGCTTTGTCTTATCTCTCTACGAGTTCTACGAATTGTGGCTTCTAAATCTTCGTCAAAAAGCAGTGGTCCTATCGGGTTTCTTCTAGTCATAAGCTATAGATACCTAGAAAAGGAAAAAGCAAAGAAAATTAAAATAAGTAAAATAAATAAAAATAAAGTTTGAAAATAAATAAAAATAGTAATGGCTAAAGTAATAGAAATTGAGTGTATCTTAGTTTCCCGGCAACGGTGCCAAAAACTTGATATACGTGATATGAACTAATAAAATTTATAATAAATGATCACACCAGAAACTAACTATTATCACAATTTAAGGCAAACACACCTATCGAACAGTAATATAGCTTAGTGGCAAGACCGAGATATCGTACCCAGGGGAACCAAAAGTACTAGTACTAACTTTCTTTCTATTATTTAACCTGAGAATAAAAGGGGATTTTTATTAAACTAAACTAATTATTAGACTAAGCTAAGAATGCACAAAAGTGAATTAGGTAAAAACTCTTGGTAAAACTGATTGATTTGGATTATACTCATGGGAGAATCCACCTAGACTTCACTTGTTATTAACTCTTGAACTAGACAATTTATTCACTTGATTTGATTCGTATAAATCCCTAATTTATGTTAATATCTCTCTCGAGACTAAAAACAACTAACCCTAGGTTGATTAATTGAATTCTCTTTCTAATTAAAGCCCTTAGTGTTGCATGAACTTGATCAATGGATTCCCTTATTAGGTTTAACCCTAATCTGGTAGATTTTCGTCATCCTATCTCTAGGATTGCAATCAACTCCGCTTGATCGTGCTGGATCTACTCTTATGCAGGGACTTTTGCTACTCTACATAAGCACATTCGACTTAAATCAATATCCTGAAAATATCAATTTAAGAGTTAAAAACACAATTAAGAACAAATCAAATATTTATCATATAATTCAAGAGAAAATAATAACAAGATCTGTCTTAGGTTTCATCCCCCTCAAGTATTTAGGGGATTTAGCTCATAATTATAAAAGAAAACATCTCAAAAGGAATAAAATAACAAAACATAAAGAACCCAAAAACCCCTGTAGGAATTTGAAGGGAGATCTTCAGTCTTGAGGGAGAATTCAGCTTCTGAGATGAATCAATCGACTTCCCTTGGGGTAATTCCTTGCTTCTACTCTCTATGTTCGGTAGAAGATAAGCACCTTATTGAGGGGAGAAAAGTACACACTTGAAGTTGCCTCCAAGGGTCTTTATATAGAGCTTTGGAATGCCTTTCTTAGCCTCTAAGCATCCTTTTCTGAGTGAAATTGTACTTCCTCACAATAGGGACACGCCCGTGTGGATCCAAGCTCAGGTCGAGCTTGGGCCTATTAAGGTGGCACGGCTATGTGGTCTGGCCATATGAGTCAGGGTTGGGTCGTGTTTGAGCTCAAGGTGGTACGGCCGTGTGGCATGACCGTGTGGCGAACCTTTAGGCCGTGTTGTTTTCATTGTTTGGCCATTTTCTCCGTTTTTGGCCTATTTCTCTTTCTTTTCACTTCCCTATGCTCACCTGAGTGTAAAACATGAAATTAAAGGTTTAAGAGCATCAATTTACACAAATCAAAGGCCAATTCATCCAGAAATTAAGCTAAGCATGAGGTAAAAACATGTATAATTTATTGTTTATCAATATGGTTTTATATTATCATGTTCTTGCCAAAATAGCTAAATAAGAAAAAAAAAGAGAATAATTTTAGGGTTCGGCCATTCCAAGCTCGATTCAAGGTTCGTTCTTAATTGATTTTTGATCATTTTTTCATTTTTGAAATCGTTGCTTCGAGTACTAGTAAGCCCATGCTTGAATTTTTTATTTTGGTAAATATTTTGAGTTATGCCGTTGTTAAGAGCTTGTGATTTTGTTGTTTGATGATGAAATTTGAAAGATATGTTTTAGATTAACATATTTTGTATAGGAGTGTTTGATGACTTTGAGCAATTAGGATTAAATTGCAAAAATAATAATTTGAGGGACTAAAATGTGAAATAAATGAAATATATGGACTTGTATGGGCACTAGTAACATTCAGCCTAATATGGGTGTATTCAAATTTTGCATATTTTGTGCTCTGTGCAATAGGGACTAAATTGTAAAAAGTGTAAATGTTAAGGGTAAAATGGTAATTTGACCATTTATGTGTTGTAGAACTAAATTGAATGAAAATATGTTTGAATGAGCTTATTTTGAATATGTTTAGATCAATGACCAAGGAAATCAGATTTGGATCGGGGAAAATGAAAGTTGTCGACTAGTTGTCCCGTTCCGTTTTATATCATCCGAGGTAAGTTTATAAGCAAACAGACATACCTAATTTTAATTAAATGCTAAATATATGTGCTAAAATGCAATATATGAATTTATATAAGCTATAGCCGAATATATACAAGCTTGGCTACTATATTTCTGAATTTGTTTCAAAGACTTACAATGTCCGAAAGCCTCGTATAAACCCTAGGAATAGTTAGGATACATATGTCATGACATAGGATTCCGATATATGTGCGTGAGTAAGACCATGGATTCGATATGTGACTTTGATATATAAGTACGAGTAAGACCCTGTCTAGGACAGTGGCCGATATGTGACTACATGTAAGACCACGTTTGGGATGTTAGCATTGTACGATATATGTGATTATCCGAGTGTCCTATCCAATTCTAAATGGTTTATCGGGCAAAGGTAAATCAGGTATGGATGTGTAAAATGAGCTAAATGTAATAGCCCGGTTTATACCCTAGTCATAAAGTGGTTTCAAGACCACATATCCGAGTCTGAAAATATTTTTGATATTATTTTTCTATTTCTGTTCAAAATGAATTAGCACCTGATAAATTTCTGTGGTTTAATTTGACTATTTCTGTGCTTAATTATAAAAATGGGTTAAATTGCATTAAAGGTCAAGATAGCATTCCATATGTAAAAAGTGCCAATTGTATGTGGCTTTTTAATATGATGGCCTTATGTGGCAATTTACCCATTTGAATTATGAGTGGTCATAAATGACCTTATTACATATGTTTTTATTAATGTTTAATGGAGGTTAAAATTGGAAATTTGATATTATATGTTTTATACTAAAATAAATTAAACAAAAACATGGCCATTTCCACTTTGTTTTTGCCGAAAATAGAAGAAAGAATAAGA
This sequence comes from Gossypium stocksii, assembly GCA_020496765.1. Lineage (NCBI taxonomy): Eukaryota > Viridiplantae > Streptophyta > Magnoliopsida > Malvales > Malvaceae > Gossypium > Gossypium stocksii. The sequence goes on from CM035623.1 coordinate 44,578,894, forward strand.
GTTCATGCTTTCTCAATTTCGGCACTTTGGATTAGTGATTAAGGTACGAGTTTTGATCGGTTTTAGATAATTTCTACGTTTTTGTAATCGTTGCTTCGAAATCTTTCATGCCCATGCGTCAATTTTTGTTTTTGATGAAGTTGATGAATAGTGTCATTGTTGATTTTTAAAGCTTTGTGATGAATTTAGTTGAATTATGATGGATAAGAGTGAATAAATATATTTTACCATGAAATTTTGGTGAAATTAAGCTATATGGACTAATTTGTAAAAATGAGACTTTGGGAGGACTAAATTGTGAAACAAATATGTTATATGGGCTTATATGAGAGCTATGCTAGGCCATTTTGAAATGAAATTATGCATATTTGATGTTTTTATGAATTAGGGACCAAAGTATCAAAATTTGTAAATGTGTGGGCTAAAATGAAAATTTCCCTAATTGTATGTTTATGGATTAAATTGAATGAAATTAGTAATTGACTGGTTGAATTTGAATTGATTTAGATCAAGAACAAAGAAAAATAGACTTAGATCGAGGGAAGTCCAAAATCGTCGAATAGTCAACTCATATCCATTAACTCCGTACGAGGCAAGTCAATATACAAATATGTGTTATATTAACTGTCTGATAATATTACTTGAACTATAAACTACATTGGACGGCCTTGAGAGCCTGATTGAGAAATTTAAAATCATATTTGGTTGAGAAATGTTAAGACGATATTATGTAAGACCTCGTTCGGGACGAAGGCATTGATTTGAGATAGTGTATAAGACCGTGTCTGGGATACTGGCATCACTTATGTTTTGTGTAAGACCCTGTCCGGGACAGTGGCATCGACTTTGAATAACATGTAAGACCACGTTCGGGATGTTGGCAATGTATAAGGCCTATCTGAACGATTGAAGAGAAAGTCTGTTAAATGAATATATGCTTACCTTATGTGTCTGATTCGTACTATATTTCCGAGAATAGAGACTTGTGTTCTGTGATCGGTGATGTGAGAAGTATGTGTTAAATTGTGGGAATGAATTATATATATACACATACGAGAAGTGGATGATGGTTTGTTTTATGAACTAGCTTGGAAATGGCTAGGTTTATTTGCTTATGTTTGGTACATTATGTGACTTAATAGTTAAATTGTTGTATTTGACTTACTAAGCTCTTTGTAGCTTATTCTGTTTGTGTTTTCAACTATTTTACAGATATCATAGCTATGAGGGCTCAGGACAAGCCTAAGATCGTCACACACTATCAAACTTGTTTTTGGTACATTTGGATTTGTAAATATTTGAATTATGGCATGTGTAGGCTAGAGTGTTTGTGTTTTAAGCTTGAATGTGATAATTTATAATGCTTGTGAATTAAATGGAATAGTATGCGGTGATTAACTTGGGCCTATAGCTTATGATGCCAAGTTGGTCAGGTTTGTAATGATCATATGGCCTAAATTGTTTTGGTCATTTTGGAAAATACTAATATGAGGAAGGGGGAAGTTTTAAGCATAAGTTTTACATGTGTGCATAATATTGATAATGGTATGAAATTTGGAAGTGTTTATCATGCATTTGTACTTGTGATTAAATGATGTTGAGGTAACTATAATGAAGTATGATTTGAGTTTGATTTGGTTAGTAATTGCGGTAAAATTGTTGTTCTTATATGCTTGTTGAATGACCCTAAGAAGAGGTGGCAAATTGGCTTAAACCAAGCCTATATTGTGCCACACGGCCAGGAGACACGGGCGTGTACTCCAACTGTGTGTCCCCTACATTGTAGCATTTTGGTCAGTTTCATACACGGGCGTGTGATCATGCCGTGCCAATATGACCAGTGTTTTCCACAGGCTAGACACACAGGTGTGTCTGGTGACCGTGGGGAGTTAGTCTGTTTCGACCACGGGTAGGAGGCACGGCCATGTGTACCACACGGCCAAGCCACATGGGCGTGTGCTCGGACTAAAAATGTGAAAGATTTTTTTAATTTAGTTTTACTTTTGTAAGTGATCGGTTTAGTCCCGAACCCTATCTAATGCATATTGAGGTCTATTAAGCCTTATAAGGGACTCTTGGTTCTGAATTTTGATGTATTCTTTGATGGTTCTGTTCTGATCTATTTTTTAACCATCCGGTAATGCCCCGTCCTATTCCGGCGACGGTTACAGGATAGGGGTGTTACATTTGATTGGTATCAGAGCCACAGTTTAGCTGGCTTTAGGACTATGTAGCGTGTCTGAGTCTAGCTATACATACTATATATCTGAACTGCGATAGTGTGATGAAATCCTGACTATTAAATGTGTTTTTCTTATAGCAATGGATCCTGAAAGAGCCATAGTTGACGATGTCGAAAGTAACGCGCCTGCTCCCGCTTAAGGGACAGTGCCTGTTGAATCCGTACCAATTGTTAGTGATCATAGTGGAGAGGCAAAGAAAGCCTTCTTTCACATGATGAGCTAGTGGTTTTCGAAATTCATTCGTATGAATCTGGCTGCTCAGCAACCTCTAGCCCTGCAAACTCTGAATGTGCTACCTGTAAATGAGCCACACCGACTTAATAGACCTTCGATAGATAAAATCCGTAAGTTTGGGGCCGAGGAGTTCAGGGCCACAACGGATGATGATGCGGAATGAGCAGAATTCTGGCTTAAGAATACTGTGAGAGTATTTGATGAGTTATCATGTACTCCTGATGAGTGTCTGAAGTATACTGTTTCTTTGTTAAGAGACTCAGCGTATCACTGGTGGAAGACTCTAATTTCTGTGGTTCCGAGTGAACGGGTTACTTAGGATTTCTTCCTATCTGAATTCTGAAAGAAATACATAAGTCAACAGTTCGTTGATCAGAAACGAAAGGAATTTCTGGACTTCAAGCAAGGAAATAGGTCTGTTATTGAATATGAATGGGAATTTGTTCGACTAAGTCAGTATGCTCGAAAATATGTTGCAACAGAGACTACTATGTGCAAAAGGTTCTTAGAAGGCTTAAATGAAGATATAAAGCTTTTGGTTGGTATACTTGATCTGAATAAGTTTGTGGTATTGGTAGAAAGAGCTTGCAAAGCTAAAGAACTAATTAGAGAAAAGAAGAAAATTGATTCTGAGACTAGAGAAGCCCGAAAGAGATCTTTTGGTAAATCAATTCAGATTACGTCGAAAAAGTTTCGAGATGATTCTGGTAGATCAAAAGTTAATCTGGGACATTCGAATCAAAACCGTGATAGATCACGATTAAGCTGCAGAAACTCTGCTACTTCTATTGCCAGTGTGGGTAATGTTCGATCTGATAGACCTGAGTGTAAGCACTGTGGAAAGAGGCATCCGAGAAATTGTAGACTGAATGACAGAGCATGTTTTCGATGTGGATCATTAGATCACTTTGTTAGAGACTGCCCTAAATTTGCTGATCAAAAAGTGGTACCAAGTGCAAAACCGAGTAATGTTTCGACTCGTGGTAGACCTTCTCGAAACCCGAGTAATGTGAGTGGTGCTCAAAGAACCAACAGAGATACTATTGTTCGATCTGAGATTCGTACACCCACCAGAGCCTATGCAATCCGAGCTCGAGAGGAAGCTTCATCTTCAGATGTGATCACTGGTACTTTTACTTTATATGATACCTCTGTAATTGCTTTGATTGATCCTAGATCAACAAATTCCTATATCTGTATGAACCCGTGTTGCTTTCTCAGTTTTGTCCACGGCTTATTAGCACGGACGTGCTGGGATACACGGCCATATAACACGGTCATGTCTTCTAGTGTTTGCTTCTCCAATGGCCGCGTCTGGGCTCACACGCCCGTGTATGAGTTGACAGGTTTAGCCTCGGCAGTATCGCACGGTCGTGTTCCTCACCATGGGGTACCCACGGCCTTAGGCACGCCCGTGTGCCTGGTCGTGTGGTTCTGGGGAATCTGCATTTTAAGGAGTTAGTTATGAATCTAAAAAAGTCAAAATTGTTAGTACTCGGGTTGCCTCCCGAGAAGCGCTTGTTTATAGTCTAAGCTCGACTTCTTACCTATACCTTTATGAGGGATTGTGGAGCCTAAGCTCTTCTCTATCATTCTTAAAGTCGTCACCATAATATAGTTTGAGTCGATGACCGTTTACCTTAAAAGTGCCTTAAGTTGGATGTGTTACCTCAATTGTGCCGTAGGGAAGAACACTTTGAACTATGAATGGGCCTAACCATCTCAACTTTAGTTTTTCAGGGAATAATTTAAGCCTTACTTTAGTTTTTCAGGGAATAATTTAAGCCTTACGTTGTACAGCAAAACAAGATTGCCAGGTTTAAATTGTTTATGTTGCTTCAGACGAGCATCATGGCGTTGCTTTATGGTTTCCTCGTATAACCGTGAGTTTTCATATGTATCGCCATTTGTCTAACTCATTTAGCTGCATGAGTCTCTTTCCACCTGCAAGATTAGGGTCGATGTTTAAAAATTTAATGGCCCAAAATGCTTTATGTTGTAGCTCAAAGGGTAAATGACAACTTTTCCCATAAATGGGTTTATAAAGTGATGTTTCTGTCAGAGGTTTAAAGGTAGTTCTATAAGCCCATAAAGCGTCATCTACTTTCATGGCCCAATCTTTTGTATTTACCTGTACGGCTTTCTCTAAGATACGTTTTAGCTCTCTATTAGCTACTTCAACTTGTCCACTGGTTTGAGGGTGGTAAGGGGTAGCTGTCTTATGGTATACTCCATATTTCCCTAAAACTTTCTCAAATTGAGTATTGCAGAAATGAGTTCCCCTATCACTAATAATTGCTCTCGGTTTCCAAATCGAGAAAAGAGTTTTTTAAGAAATCTTACTACCATTCTAGCATCATTAGTAGGTAAGGCTTGGGCTTCTATCCATTTAGACACGTAATCGACTGCTACTAAGATGTATTTATTTCCAAATGAGCTAGGGAATGGACCCATGAAATCGATGCCCCATATATCGAATATTTCACATTCAAGCATATATGTTTGAGGCATTTCATCACGTTTAGAGATATTACCTATTCGTTGACATCTGTCACAAGAAGTAACATACCTACTGGCATCTTTAAATATTAAGGGCCAATAAAAAACTGATTCTAGTATTTTATGGGCAGTCTTAGTTCCACTGTAATGTCCTCATGTTGGTCTTGAATGGCAGTGTTCTAAGATTTTGCTGGCTTCAGTCTTTGTAACATATCTTCGAATGACTTGGTCTGCACAAATACGAAAAAGAAAAGGGTCGTACCAGAAATAGTTTTTCACATTAGTGAAGAATTGCTTCTTTTGCTGATGTGTCAACCCTTTTGGTGTTATGTTAGCAGCTAAGTAATTTGCAATATCAGCAAACCAAGGTACCTCAGAATCAGATATGACTAAGAGTTGCTCTTCAGGGAACGAGTCATTTATTTCAGCTTCATCAAGTTCTTCGAGATGTAGATTCTCAAGCCTGGAAAGATGATCTGCTACTAAGTTTCTAGCTCCTTTTTTGTCTTGGATTTCCAAATCAAATTCCTGCAACAGTAGAATATGTCTTATTAGTCGAGGCTTTGCATCAGATTTAGTTAAAAGATAACGAAGAACTGAATGATCAGTAAAATTGATGACTTTAGACAATATTAGATATGGTTTAAATTTGTCGAACGCAAAAACCACAGCTAGCAATTCTTTTTCTGTGGTAGTGTAGTTCTCTTGTGCTGCTGTTAAAGTTTTGCTAGCATAGTATTTGGCTGAAAATGCTTGTCTCTTCGTTGTCCAAGAACTGCACCTACTACAAAATTACTCGCATCACACATTAGTTCAAAAGTTAAATTCCAATCAGGTGCAATTATAATTGGAGCATTGATGAGTTTCTCTTTGAGAGTGTTAAATGCCTCTAAACATTCCTGACCAAAATTGAAAGGTACGTCTTTTTCTAGTAATTTCGTTAATGGCTTACCTATTTTAGAAAAGTCTTTAGTAAATCTTTTATAAAAACCAGCATGTCATAAACAGCTTCTAATTGCCTTAACTAAACTAGGGGGAGGTAGTTTTTCAATGGTCTTAACTTTTGCTTTATCTACTTTTATCCTTTTACTAGAAATTTTGTGTCCTAGCATAATACCTTTTCGTACCATAAAATGGCATTTTTCCCAATTGAGAACAAGATTTGTTTCTTTACATCTTGTTAAGACTCGTTCTAGATTTTTGAGGCAAAGTTGGAAAGAGTTACCGAATAGCGAGAAATCATCCATGAATAGCTTCATGATGTCCTCCACGAGCTTGTTAAAGATTGCTAGCATGCAACGCTGAAAAGTAGCAAGAGCATTACATAATCCAAAAGGCATTCTACGATAAGCAAATGTACCATATGGACAAGTGAATGTCGTCTTCTCTTGATCTTCAAGAGCTATCAAGATTTGGAAATAGCCAGAAAGTCCATCCAAAAACTAGTAGTACATATGTCCTGATAATCTTTCTAACATCTGATCAATGAAAGGTAAGGGCAAGTGATCCTTTCTCGTGGCGTCGTTCAATTTCCTATAATCAATACAAACCCTCTAACCTGTGATAGTTCTTGTAAGGATTAATTCATTCTTTTCATTGGCAACATTAGTCATGCCACCTTTCTTAGGAATAACCTACACAGGACTTACCGAAGCACTGTCAGAAATAGGATAAATAATTCCAGCATCTAGAAGTTTAATTACCTCAGTTTTTTACCACTTCCTTCATGTTGGGGCTCAGTCTTCTTTGAGCTTGCACACATGGTTTGTATTCATTCTCCATCAAAATTTTGTAGGTGCAAAAGGAAGGACTGATTCCTTTGATGTCAGAAATTTTCCAAGCTATGGCTCTTTTATGCTTTTTAACACTTGAATTAATTCATCCTTTTCCTTAGGTTGCAAGTTTGAAGCAATAATGACTGGTAGTGTAGAATTGTCTCCCAAAAATGCATATTCTAAGTGTTTGGGTAATTATTTGAGATCTAGTTTGGGAGGTTCATCAATAGAGGGTTTTTGTCTTAGTTCATCCTTGAATTCAATGCCCTCATAATCTTTTTGTCTTGGGGAAGATTCGTTGGAGTTTAGCTCAGTTATTACCTTTTTCATCTCAGTGGTAATTTTTTCTTCTCTCCCACCTTGAACGAGACACAGTTCCAACGTGTCTTTAAGAGTGATTTCCTGAAAAGAATCTTGAACAGAATGATCAATAGAATCAATAAAATAACATAAATCATCTTGTCCCCTAGAAAATCGCATGGCATCATAGATTTGAAATAAAATTTCTTTATCCCCTACCCTAAGCATAAGTTTTCCATCTCCCACATCAATAACAGCTCTAACAGTAGCTAAAAATGGTCGTCCTAAGATTAAAGGTACCTCAACATCTTCATCCATGTCTAACACAACAAAATCAACAAGGAATATAAATTTATCCACCTTAACTAATACATCTTCAATAATTACCCTAGGATATTTAACAGATCTATCAACTAATTGAATACTCATCCTAGTGGGTTTTGGTTCCCCTAGTCCTAGTTGCTTGAACAATTTATAGGGCGTTAGATTAATGTTGGCACCTAAATCTGCTAATGACTTTTCAATATTTAAATTACCAATCAAACAGGGAATAGTAAAACTTCCTAGATCTTTCAATTTGGTTGGGAGTTTATTCTGAAGGATCACTAAACATTCTTTGTTAAGTTCCACTGTGGATAACTCTTCAAACTTCCTTTTGTTTGTTAGAAGTTCTTTCAAAAATTTTGCATATGCGGGCATCTGTGAAATAACTTCAACAAAAGGTAAGCTAATATGTAATTGCTTAAAAAGTTTAAGAAATTTACCGAATTGAGCGTCCATGCAGTCTTTCTTCAATTTTGCCAGGTATGGGATGGGTGTTTTGTATTCTTTGAGTATTGGTGGGGTGTTTTCTTTGGGCTCGACTTCAAATGTTTTCCTTGTCATGTTCTTGTACTACCTCCTTTTCAGGTTTGGCTAGTGTTTTCCCGCTCCTTAGTGTAATTGCTTTAACATGCTCCTTAGATTTAATCTCTGTGTTGCTTGGTGATCTTTCAGAGATTAGCTTAGTGAGCTAGCTTATTTGAGTTTCGAGTCCTTGAATGGATGCTTACTGGTTCTTAAGTGTCGTCTCGGTGTTCTGAAAATGGGTTTCTGACACGGCGATAAATTTTGTAAGCATATCCTCAAGGTTCGGCTTTTTCTCTTGCTGGAACGGTGGTTGTTGAAATCTCGGAGGGGGTGGTTGCCTTTGATTTCCTTGTCCTCCTCATGAGAAATTTGGGTGATTCCTCCAACCTGTATTGTGAGTATTACTATAAGGGTTATTTTGGGATCTAGAATTATTACCCATATAGTTGGCTTGCTCGGTTTCCATGCCATGTCCATAGGAGGAGTAATCGGGATTGTACATGTTTCATTGGTTTGAGTCGCATTGCATTATTGGATGTACCTGCGTAGAACCAACAAAATTATCAATCTTTTATTTAAAAGTTCTACCTAATTAGAACGCATGGTAACTGCATCAATATTAAAAACTCCGGCAGCTTTCTGTGGCTTTGTTCTCATGACTTGCCACTGATAGTTATTTAGTGACATCTCTTCTATAAACTTGCAAGCTGCTCCTGGTGTTTTGTTGTTGATTGTTCCACCAGCGGCTGCATCGATCATTTGCCTCATCGAAGGATTCAAACAGTTGTGAAAGTTTTAAACTTGTAACCACAGAGGTAACCCATGGTGAGGGCACCTTCTCAATAGGTCCTTGTATCCCTCCCAAGCATCGTAAAGTGTTTATAAATCCATCTACACAAAAGAAGAGACATCATTCCTTAATTTTTCTGTTTTAGTCGGTAGAAAATATTTGAGCAAAAATTTTTCGGTCATTTGTTCCCATGTAATGATAGACCCTAGTGGTAGAGAATTCAACTACTATTTAGCTGTATTCCTTAGAGAGAATGGGAATAGCCGAAGACGAATGGCATCATCAGAAATGCCATTTATTTTAAATGTATCGCAGAATTCCAAGAAATTGGCTAAATGAGTATTAGGATCTTCATCCTGCAAACCATCAAACTGAACAAACTATTGTATCATTTGAATAGTGTTAGGTTTTAGTTCAAAATTATTTGCAGCAATAGTAGGTCTAACAATACTAGATTCAGTACTAGCCAAATTAGGTTTAGCATAATCATACATAGTACGAGGAACAGGATTTTGCTCATCAGGATTTACGGCTACTACAGGCGGTAGCTGATTATCGTGATTTGCCTCCATCTCTTTAGTAGGTTCATGTTCTCCTTCTTGACTTTGTTCTAGATATTGCAAGCTTCTTCTTATCTCTCTACAAGTTCTACGAACTGTAGCTTCTAAATCCTCGTCAAACAATAACGGTTCTCATGGGTTTCTTCTAGTCATAAACTAGAGATACCTAGAAGGGAAAGGTAAAAAGAAAATTAAAAACCTAAAATAAAATAAAAAATAGAAAATAATTTGCAATAAAAAGTAAAAATAGTTAAAGTAATAGGAATCGAGTGTTCCTAATATCCTAGTTCCTGGCAACGGCGCCAAAAACTTGATCGTGATGAGATGAAGTAATAAAATCTGATCGTACCTGGAAACTAACTATTATCATGATAAAAGGCAAGCGCACCTATCGAATAGTAGTATAGCTAGTGGTAAGACTGGAATATCGAATCTAAGGAACTAAAATTATTAGTAATGACTTCCTTCCTATTATCTAGCCTAAGAAATAAAAGGGGTTTGGTTGTAAACTATTTTAAACTAAACTAAAGAAGTGACAAAGAGTAAATTGGGAAATTGCTTTTGAGAAAACTGATTGATGAAGGCAATACCTAAGGAAGAATCCACCTAGACTTCACTAGTTATCTAACTCTAAGCTAGACGATTTCTTCATTTGACTTGATCCGTAGAGATCCCTAAATTATGTTAATACCTCCGTCGAGGATAAGAACAACTAATCCTAGGTTGATTACTCGAAATCTCTTTCTAATTAAAGCCCCTAGTCTTGCAGTAACTCGATCTATGGTTCCCTAAATTAGATTTGACTCTAATCCGGTAGATATTTGTCATCTATGTCTAGGTTTGCGATCAACTCCGCTTACTTGTGTTGGATCTACTCCTATACAGGGACTTTTGCTCTTTTTATAAGCACATTCGACTTATTTAATATCCTGGAAATATCAATTCAAGAGTTAGAAACACAATAAATAAAAATCAAATATTTATCATATAGTTCAAATAACAAGAGCAAGATTCGTCTTTGGTTTCATCCCCCTTAGATATTTGGGGTTTTAGTTCATAATTATAAAAAGAAACATCTCAGAATAAATAAAATAAGAAAACATAAGAAAACCCAAAACTCCTGAAATGATAAAAAGGAGATCCTCTATCTTGATGTAGATCCTAGCTTCTGAGATGGATCGATCAGCTTTCCTTCGAGTAATTGGCTGCCTTTAACTCCTCGTATTGGCAGGAATAATGGACACCCTTGTAGTTGCCTCCTAGGGTCTTTATATAGAGTTTAGAATGTCTTTCTTAGCCCCTAAGTAGCCTTTTTCGAGTGAAATTGAACTTTATCACAACAGGGACACACCTGTGTGCCACGCCCATGTGAGTCGATGTGGAAGCCGTGCTCGAGCCTGTTAAAGTGGCACGGCCATGTGAGATGCCCGTGTGACGAACTTCCAAGCCATGTTGATTATTGATTTGGGCCTAACTTACCCATTTTTGGTCAGTTCCTTGCTCTTTTCTCTTCTTTATGCTCACCTAAGTATAAAACATAAAATAAAAGGATTAGGAGCACCAAATTTCACAAATTCAATGATAATTCATCCATAAATTAGGTTAAGCATGAAGTAAAAATATGTATAATATACGGTTTATCAATAAGTTTATAACTTGATAATTGTTACAATCATGTGTAATGCAAATGATGAATATATATGAGAATGGTATGTGTATTCGGCTTTGTGACTAGATAGTGAGAGTATCAATAAAATGATTTTTAACTATGTGTATATGTATGACCATGTATATTCGGTACATAGATAATATATGTAAGTGTTGACATATTATGATGTTCGAATTTATGTATTTAAGTATATGTGTGTATGGTTTCATTATAACTATTTGTTTTTGAAGATGAATTTGTTAAAATAATTATGTGGGTATTCGGCCATATAGAAAAATTGTTTACGAAAATGTATTAATTATCTCGTCTGAAAGGTTGAGATCTAGTATGATAATGTTAATGAAATTTGGATTGTTAAAACAAGTTGAATACCTTTTTGGGTTGTTTATTTGCTTGTGACTTACTAAGCTATGATAGCTTACTTTGTGCATTCATGTTTACCCTATTTTATATATTTTGGAGTTAAGCTACAAGCTCGGGGACTGTTAGCGGAGTTCATCACACTATCTACTATTTTGGTACCTCTATTAGTTAATCTTGAGTTATGGCATGTATAGGCTGCAATGTGTCTTGAAATAATATACTTTGGTTATGTATAAAGGCCATGCGAAAATGGCTTATTTTCTATGCTTCAATTCTGTTTTGTTTTTGTTATGTTTTGAATTATTTTGGTTACAATGCTGTGTGCTATGGATTATTATAACTCACATTATGTGATCGCATATTAAGGTTGGTTGTTGAATTCAGATGTGGCATGAATGAATTTGGTTATATTATATATATGCTTGATCTTGGTTTGAGCCTATATTGAAAGTGAATCTAATCTAAATACATTTAATGTTTGTGATGTTGCTATGTGTTTCGGCCATATGATGTATAATAGACGTTGATCGTGCCAAGGTAGGTCTTATATTGGTTAAGTGAGAATTAAGGCATTTTTGCATGAGGTAAATTCGGTGTCCATTTATAGACTATATTAATGATGAGTATGATCATTTAATTATCATGATAAGTTAGACATATTGGGCCTTAGATTATTATAAGGAGTTTTGTTTAATAACAATGATTATGTGTGCTTAAGTATTCAGTAATGGCATATTAGATGGGCTTTTATATGTCTTTACATGTACATATATGTGTATATATTATGGGTGATATGTAAATGTGCGTGGTTGTAAGAATTCATGGATCAATTGTAAGGTTATGAAAAGTATAAATGGGTTGTAATAGTTGAATAAATAAAGACCGGAATGGGTTATAAATATGCATAATACATGAATTCTATTTAGACTAATAAATTAATACCGCATAAATGAATAAGAATGTTGGTAATGACATTTGTTTCAATTGATGTATAATTTGTGCACACGCATGACTTTATTGAATCAAGTATAAATATTCAGTAATGAAATTATTAATGTGTTATATGTTCTGTATATGTATGAGTTGTTTGATATATATATATATATACAATTTAAATTATGCCTTATTTGAGCTATGTTGCGCATGATCAAATTTTTAAGATTTGATGTTTTATTGAGTTATAAGCCTAGATACGATCTAAATCTCGAGTTGCAAATTATATTGAATAAATGTATGAATTGTATTATGATCGGTAATGCCTCACAACCCTAATTCGGTGACGGATAGGGGTAAGGGGTGTTACATTTTATTGGTATTAGAGCTATGGTTTAGTCGGTTCTAGGACTAATGTAGCGCGTGTGAGTCTAGCAATACATGCCATATTATACACTGTGATACTGTGATGATTTCTGACATTTGAAAATGTGTTTTTATATAGTAAATGGATCCCGAGAGAGTTGTAGCTAATGATGCCGAGAGTGTAGCGCCTGCTCTCGCACAAGGGACAACGTCGGTTGATTATCGACCGACTTCGAGTAATCAAGAGAGTGACGCTAAACAAGTCTTATATCAAATGATGAATGACTGGTTTACTCAATATATCCAGACGAACCCGGCTGTACAACAACCTTCAACCCCTACTAATCCATCTTTGATGCCTGCTATACCTCAAGTAAGTGATCCGCTAAGATTGTATAAGTCACCTGTTAATAAAATCAAAAACATGGGGCTGAAGAGTTTAAAGCTACTGATTATGATGATGCTGAGCGGGCTGAGCCCTGGCTTGATAATATTATCTGTGTGTTTGGTGAGCTGTCCTGTACTCTAGATGAATGTTTGAAATGTGCCATATCTTTGCTTTGAGACACAGCCTACCACTAGTGGAATACCCTAGTATCAGTGGTTCCAAAAGAGCGGGTGTCCTAGGAATTCTTTCAGACTGAGTTTCGTAAGAAACATATCAGCCAGAGATTTATCGATCAGAAGCGCAAAGAATTTTTGGAATTAAAATAGGGTCAGATGATTGTGATAGATTATGAGTGGAAATTTGTGAGACTCAGTCGGTATGCTCGAAAGTGTGTTTCTACCGAAGCTATAATGTGTAAAAGATTTGAAGATGGGCTGAATGAAGACATTAAATTGTTATTTGGCATACTTGAGATAAAAGAATTTGTAGTACTGGTTGAACGAGCTTGTAAAGCTAAAAAGCTCAGGAAAGAGAAAAGAAAAGCTGATGTTGAAGCAAAAGATGTACGTAAAAGAACATCTGGTAAGTCATTCCAGTCAGCATCAAAGAAGTTTTGAGATGATTTCAGTCATTCTAAAGCCACTTTAGGATATTCTAAATGGGATTAGAGTAGACCACCTATGAGCTCGAGAGCTACTTCAGTACCTAGTGTGGGTAATATTAGATCAAATCAACCCGAGTGTAAACATTATGGTAAATGGCATCCTAACAGCTGCAGATTGGATGATCGAGCCTGTTTTAAATGTGGATCGATAGATCATTACATTCGTGAATGCCAAGAGTTAGTTGAAGAAAATCCAACACAGAATACGAGGTCAGGTAACACTGCAGCTTGAGGTAGACCATCCAGAAATGTGGGTAATGTGAGTAACAGTTAGAGAGGGACTAGAGATACATCTGTAACGCCTCAAATTTTAGGGTTTCGAGATTGTTTCCTAAATTGACTTTTGCATGTTGGATTGTTAAATTGATGTTTTGAGAGTGTTTAGAAGGCCTAGGTTTAGGCCAACCCTTGATAAAAATTTAATTCTTGCCTTGTGAGTCTGGACACTAGCTTATAGGGCTCTTAAATAAGTGATGTGGTTTTATAACACAAGGTGGCTAGGGATGGAGTGGCAAGGAAGTGCCACTTAAGGTGGAGGGAGTGACATCATTTGGCAAGGGGGAAAGGAAGAGGTTCAAATCCCCTTGTGAGCATACTACATTTATTTTGCACTTTCGGATAGCCAGTGGTGGACTTGAAGTTAAACTCTGAGGGAAGGAGTTTGAATTGCTCATGGGAAAGAATTAAGGAGTGATAAGGGAAGGATATCTTGGAGAAAAATGAGGAGGTAAGGTGTGTGTAGGAGTTGGTGTCGAATTGGGAAGTGAGAGATGGCATAATCGTTTAGGGAGGCTTTTGAGAGCATTTTTGGCATTTTGGGGGGAACTTAAGATCTTGCTTGCCGATTTCTTCCTTTGGGTATTTGTGATTTTGCATTTTTGGTCATTTTCTTTAGTGCCGAATAGGTATAGTTCTTTTCGAGGTTCCATTCATTTTTCTTTTCTTTTTTCAAAAAGCTGAAAACATCATTGTTCTTAAACCCTTTTTTGACTGAACCTTACAATTTGTGTGGCCGAATCATTTGTTCTTCTTCTCTTATTTTTCTTCTCTCTATTTGTTCATGTGTTTAGATCAAAGCTGAACCCCTCAAGTCTTCTTTCTCTCTATCGCTATCTCCTCTCTTTCTGAACTTCTTATTCTCTTTTCGAAACCTTTTGTTCGTTCTCTACTTTTTTTCCTATCTTTGAAGCAATTCCTCTACCAATCTAGTAAAACCAAACACTGCTCTTCACTATTCAAACATTTTTCTTGAACCGAAAATCATCCTAGTCTAGTGAACGAACCCCTAAACTGATTACCACTTCTTCAATTGGCTATTTCTCTTGTTTTGCCTTCATACCCGGATAGTTAGATCTCTTCTTCCTCATTAAATTCTACGAGAGTACTAAGTTGGGGCTAGTAGTGTGTTATCAAAGAATTGATTACGGTAAGTTTGTTTTGATCTCTTCTTGGATGGTCTTATCAAAGCCAAATCCTCTATAAGGTAATCGACCTTTAATCCCTTATGTAGGAATCGATTTGCATTCTTCTTTCATGACCACTCTAGTTTTCTAGGTGTGCAAGGAGATTGAAGTCGGGGTGGACAGCTGTTATTGTAGGATCGATCTAGGCTTGGTGGTAGGGTTGTCGCTAAGGTAAGTGTTTCATATTACCATTTGGGACTTTGGCCTAATGTATTATGGGTTTTGGTGTTGTTGGACTCGCAAGCCAAATTGTTATTTAATGTTTGGTCTGTACGATTGTAGGTAGATTGCTCGAGGGCTTGTTCAACTCCATTCGTAACCCAGGTATGTAACAACACCCTCTAATGGCATAGATCAGCAAAAGTTGAAAAGCTGAAATGTTGAAATGCTGACATTTCGAGGTCTTGCGGGCGTGCCAACGCTCGTGGGTCGATCTGAACCCACAAATCATGGGCAATTAACTGTGAGGGCCATTGTACGCGTTTTCATACATTTGGGCTGTTTTGGGCCTCGATGGGTCGAAACGGGCCCAATGGGCCTACGGGCCCATGTTGATAAGTTATACGGTAAGTGGTATCTAGCATGTTAATTGGTATGATCTATGATAAGGTGTGTGGAATTGGACTGAGCAGGCTACACGACCGTGTGGGCCTAGCTGGGCCAGTTAGGGGTTTTGGGCACGTAAACCCGGTTTGACCGTATAGACTCTCTAGGTCACTTGGAGCAACATTAGACTTGCTAGAAGGTCGTATTAGGTGTTGAAACACCGAGGCTTAGTAAATGACCAAAATATCCCTGAAGGATAATATTACCATTTTACCTCTACCTGCCAAAAGACTGTTTTACCCCTAGAAATAGGGTGACTGATTTATGTATGTCTATATCTGTATCTGTTAATCTATATGCATATTATGTGTAGTACTTTAGCCTACATGGGGGTTTGGTTTGGATTTGGAGGAAGTTTTGTATAGTAGCACTGCCACGTATTCTATTTAGTGGCTCCGCCACATAATATGGTTATGGTGGCTCTGCCACGATATCTTATTTTAGCAGCATGACTGGGAATTAGTGTGTAGGGCGGGTCGATTGAGCTATTCCCCACATGGTGTGAGGGCTAGTACAAGTTGTGTGATAGGCTGGACTGGGTTGGGATTTTGCATATGATCTGTTCTGTATCTGTAATGAATAGGGCCAAGGCCCAGATTGATCTGTATCTAATAAGGCTTCGACCTAGTTTGTTCTATATGCTTGATCTTTGTTATTGGTTGGGGAAAATTACACACTGAGTTTTCACAAACTTACCGTTTGTTTTCACCTATGCACGTAACCTTCAACCATATAGGATTTGGAGCTGCGAGGGACTTGGGGTGGCCACATGGGTTTAGCTTTTAGATTTCTCTTTACTTTACTTATTATTATTATTTTAATTTTGGAATTATTTTGTAATAATGACACTATGGGTGTTTGATTTGGGTTACACTATTATTTGCTTTAAAGCGGTAGATTAGGGTACTCGGGTTTTCAAAATTGATATCAAACATTTTTAAACAAATTTTACGTAATGGATGGTTGATATAACAATAAACGACAACAAATGGGACTTTGTCTAAATATTTCAAGAAAAGAAAAATAGTTTTAAATTTGAATTTTGCTTAAAACCTACAATTTACCAGTCATGGTTTTGCGGATGGAAAACAAGTGGTCTGTCAAAGTAACTAGTTGCAATATATCGTCCATGTGACACACCAGACTTGGCCATAACGTCTGGGCTGGGTTTGGGGTGTTACATTTAGTGGTACCAGAGCTCGATTGCAAAAACTCGGCTGTGGAATGGGAAGTTTTCTTAAAATTAAATTAAAAGACTCTAACTTGTTTTTGAAATTCAGTTTTTGAAAACTTCCTTGAGAAAATTCTTTTAAAACGGGTTCTTCTCAAAAATATTTTCTCCAAAGTCTAGGGTTTCTGAAAGGTTTTCAATAAAATGGGTTAAAAACTTCTATTTTCAACAAAAATCTAAATTGCTTTGAACGTGGTTACTGAAAAGGGTGGCACACCGAGTATCTGCAACAAGTCCATAAGTATGTTTTGTTATACTATATTAAACTGTGATACTGAGACACTACTGTAGATAATGCTAAGACCCTACTGAAATTCTGTAGATAGGGTAACACTGAGACTGTAGAAGACTAAGACAATAGGAAAAAAAACTGAAAACTCTAGAAGACTGAAACTATAACGCCCCAGATTTTTGGGTTTCTATGTGGTTGTTCATTTTTAGTAAATTGCACGCTCAGAAGTCTTATGTTGACGTTATAGGGCGTTTTGGGCGCCTTTGGAAGGCCTGAGTTAAGCCGAAGCCTGAGTGGAAACTTTGATTTTTAGGATAAGGAAGTAGGGATAGTAGCTCGCATAGTTTAAGTTTAGTTTTGGGAATTGTTGTCACAAGGAGCCTTGTGGTAAAGTGGCTATGGCGTCATTTGTAGGGAGGGGAGCAAGGAGTGTGGCGCCATGGGGTTAGGGGGGATTCGGGTTCGATTCCCCTTACAAGCAACATTTTGCGTTTTGCTAGGTGTACGGCAAGTGGTTGATTTTGGGACAACCTCTGGAGGTGATTGTGATTAGATAAGTGTGGACTTGGTCATAACAGTTTCAATTGAAATTCAAACTTGTAGGTAGGTAAATCTTGGAGAAGTTCAAGGAGGGAAATGTGGGATTGTGGTGTGAAGGAGAGTTTGGCCGATTGTGGGCAACTTGGGGTTGCAAGTTTCGGCTAAGGTCTTGTACACTTGGCATTTTCAGCATTTTCAGTGTTTAGGAGTCTAAAGTGCCGATTTTTCTTTGCCATTCTCAAAGCCGAACCCTTCTTTTTCCCTTTCTTTCCATTCTTGAACCTTGCCGTAGTTAACCTTCTAATGTCTTCTCTTTTTCTCTTGTGGCCAAAAGTGTTTAGTTGCTACCCAAACCTTTATTGATACCGTATCACCACCACCATCAAGTATCGATCACTCTCACCTCTTAAGGCTTGACTGAATGCTTTAGAACCGAAACCATCGTGTCCCTCTTCTCTTTCTTTCTAAACCTTTTCTTTGCATCGTTATTCACTCTTGCATCTCCTTTCAAAACCAAATAGGTAACCTTCTCTAGCCCTGCAATATTAGTACTCTCTCTCAGTTGATGTTGGTAGATGTCGATTTATTCTTCTTTCCCTTTTTCCGAAATTGACTTCTCTCTTTGCCAAACTTCCTTAGGTAGCTTGGATTTGCAAAGTTGTGAGTGTTGGGAGTAAGCATCGACTTCTGGTGTTAACAATTTGGTTAATCGATCTTGAAGGTTAGTACGTTAGTTCTCTACTTCTTCTGTTCTAATCGAGACTAATCTCGTTGTTAAGTAGTGGTTTCTAAGTTCTCACTTTTGTTAGCATTTCTTAACCGCTCGTAGCTGGGATCTCGTGAAGGGAGCTAAGGGACAAGTAGCAAGGCAACGAAGATCTACTGGTTGGATCACTATTAAGGTAGGTGTCTACCGAATTCTTTTTGAGTATGGTCAAATGTTCAAGGATAGGTATGGATGGTGGATGTCGAATTATAGTTTAATGGTTGTTTGGGTTAATGTAGGTTGTTTGCGGCCAACGGGACTTTTTCAACCCTACTCTTTAAGGTGTGTAAACTGTACCCCCTATAGTGAAAGTCGACAAATGCCGAAATGACGGAATACCGGCGCATAGAAGCCCATTCGTATGCGAACACTATTGGATCGGTCTGAACTTGATAGAAACGAGGATGTGTTCCACAAAGACCATTTGGTGCAAATCGGCACCTTTAAGTTGTGGTGGGCTGGATGGGCCCAAGCGGGCCCAATGGACCTAAGGGCCTATAGGAGGAAAAGTTTTCGATAAGTGGTCATTAATTGGTAAAAGGGTTAAATCTGAGATGTTGAGCATAAAATTGACGGGTCGAGCCATTCTCGTAAGTGGGCCGACATGGGGCCGTTAGGGGGCTATAGAGGCCCAAAACCACATAGGACCTAGTTAATGAATTCGAGTGGCTAAGAACATTGAAAAGTCTGTTCAATGATGTTTCTAAAGGGTTAAACTATGAAACTAAATATAAGACCTGAAATATTGTTAAAAAAGTATAGAAATGACAATTATACCCTTAGAGGGTAAGTTAGTAACTATGCATGTTAAATCCGGTATCTGTTGTTCTGTAAGCACGTGTTATATGTGTGTGATCTGTTCTGTATATCTGCATAAGGTTGGGATAATGATTATGGAGGAAGTTTTGCTATAGTGGTTACGCCACATATTCTGTTAACAGTGGCTTCGCCACTCATTCTGTTTCTGGTGGCTCTGCCATATTATTCTGTTATTAGTAGCTTTGCTGCACATTGGTGCGTGGGTTGGGTGGGTCGAGTATTCTCCACATGGTGTGTTGGTTGGTACGGGTGGTGTGATGGCTAGTTGGATGGGTTTTGCATAATGTGAGCATGATTCTGTATCTGTTATAGGCTTAAGCCTGATCTGTTCTGTTTGGGGCTTTGGCCCATTCTGTGCTGTTGGGAAGTTACACAATGAGTTTTCACAAACCCACTCTGTTTTCTTAATTTGTGCAGGTAACCCCTAGACCTAGTGGGTTTGGAGCCATGACGGACTCGAGGTGGCCACATGATTTTACATGTTTTCTGCACCAACTGGACTTTCGCTGTTTTCATTACGTTCTCATTTTCTATCTTTCTGGTTTCAATTATGTAATAAGGCCATTACGAGGTTTTTAAACTTTTATTTTGGTTTACTTCTGTCATTTGAACGACCTTGCATGTAATTGGTTAAATAAACACACTGGGCCTCTAAAACTTGATAACAAGAGTTTTGAAAGAAAAACTACAACCTATCTTTTCAAATCAATCTGGCGACTTCACTTTCATCACGGATTTCAAAACTAAAGATAAAGAGGATTTTAACTGGTTCTAAGGAAGTTTTAAACTAAAAAAAAATTGAGACTAGCAGAACGCTTTTTATTTTTTTTGAAGGTTGTTTTCATGGATTTTCCAAGTTGAGCCAAGTGACCCTCCAGATCCGAGCATAACGTTCAGGCCGGGTTTGGGGTGTTACATTTAGCCCATAACCCACAGGTCCCAGTTTGCAACAACTCGGCTGTGGATGGGTTTGAATATTTTTGAAAAAGTGTAAACTAGACATTCTTCAAAGTATTTTATTTTAGCAAACTCTTTCTTCTTTTTCTATCTATCAACATGTTTCCCTAAAATGTCGTACATCGAGCCTCCAGCCCAAAGCTGTAAGTTTTCTAAATTACTCTGAAATATTCTGTTATATATGAACTAACTAAGATAGTACTTTAGTTAGTACTGAGACTCTGTAGTTAGGGCGAACTGAAGCTGTAGAACTTGAAAACTGTAGATAGATTAGGATTTGTGAAAACAAGCCCTAAATATTTCTGATTTCCACATAAGACATCTGTAATAAATATTGAACAATAACTAAGGCATAAAATTTCTTAAATCAGATTAAGCAACATGAGTACGAGAGATATATGTGGACAAGGCCGTGGTAGAGGCCGGGGTAGTGCGCAGGCAGGATCTTCTGAATCTGGGCACATACCTGCTGCTGAGGCACCAGTGCTGCCAGAACAGAGTCTGGGTCTGATGACCGAGGAGCTGGGGATGATGCTCTATCTCAGGCAATGCTTTGTGTGTTGGAAAGAGTTGCTGGAGCAAGTACTGGAACAATAAACCGCGGGTCAATATCTGAGCGTCTTCGAGCAAATGGAGCCGAAATTTTTAGAGGCATTTCTGGTGTAGCTCCGAACGTGGCCGAATATTGGTTAGAGGCCATTGAACGAATCATGGATGATCTGGACTGCTCGGTGGAGTAGAAGTTGAAAGGAGCAGTATCTCTACTGCGGGATGAGGCCTACCAGTGATGGCTTACTGTGAAAGAGGGTGCCCTAGCTGATCGGATAACGTGGGACTTCTTTAAGATAACTTTTTAGGGAATGTATGTTGGGGCAAGTTACGTGGACGCCTGAAGGAAGGAATTTTAGAACTTAGAACAAGGGAATAAGTCCGTAGCAGAGTACGATGCGGAGTTTTTGAGGTTAAGCCGTTACACACGTGGTATTATGGCTACTGAATATGATGGCAGTGTGCGGTTCGAAGATGGGCTGAGAGATGAGTTAAGGGTTTGATCGCTCTACAGAGAGAGCAAGATTTTGCTGCCTTAGTGGAGAAAGCTAAAATAGCTGAGGATGTTAAGTGCTCGGAATAGCTGAGTTGGGAAAAAGAAAGAAATAGATTCAGGAGAGAGGCAGGTCCGTCTGAGAGGCCTGTTAAGAGGGCCAGGGTCGCAGAACCAGTTACACTAGCGGCAGCTAATGTTGTAAGGGCTGGGGTGTGTGCTGAGTGTGGGAGGTCACATCCGGGCGAGTGTAGGAAGAGCAAGGGTGCATATTTTCGATGTGGAGCTATGGATCATTAGGTGAAAGATTGCCCTCAGAGGCCAGTTCAGGTGTAACCTGCAGAGGGGAGAGTCGCTCAGCCTATGAGTGGTGGACTGCCGCCTAGGGGCTGTGGATAGGGTCGCGGTGGTAACAGTTTTGGACGGGGTCGTAGAGCACCGGGCAGAGGTGCTAGGAATGTTGAGGCTCGACAGCCAGCATTAGTCTATACTACTCGTAGACGTAAGCAGGGTGATACACCAGACGTCATTACTGGTAGTTTCTGATTCATAGCATGCCTTATGTTGCTTTGATTGATACTGGTTCTATGCATTCTTATGTGACTTGTGATGTATCTGGGAAGTTGGGTATGCAATCTGAGAACATTGTGAGTGAGGTATCTGTAGTTAGTCCGTTGGGTAACTCGGTCAGAGTAGACAAACTTTTTAGAGATGTACCCCTGGAAAACCAAGGTAAAGTCTTTTCTACAAATTTGATGGAATTACCTTTTAGAGAATCTGATCTCATTTTGGGGATAGACTGGCTCGTTAAACATCAAGCAAACGTGGACTGCGCTGCAAAGTAGGTTGTACTGAGGACTTCAAAAGGTGAGGAGGTAGCTGTAATAGGGGAACGAAGGGATTATTTGACAAATGTTATTTCGGCGTTAAGGGCTGAAAGGTTGATTCGTAAAGGTTGCGAAGCGTTTCTGGCTTATGTAAGCGATTCTGAGTTTAAAGGTCCATCAGTGGGAGAAGGACTGTTAAGGAATTTGTAGATGTTTTTCTAGATGAGTTACCAGGCTTGCCCCCAAATCGTGAGGTCGAATTTGATACTGATCTGTTGCTAGGAACAGCTCCTGTATCTATCGCCCCTTACAGGATGGCACCCAAGGAATTAGTTGAGTTGAAGTCGTAGATCCAAGAACTTTTGGATCGAGGTTTTATTCAACCTAGTGTGTCTCCTTGGGGAGCACCAGTTCTTTTCGTTAAAAAGAAAGATGGAACGATGCATATGTGCATAGATTACCATAAGTTGAACAAACTGACTATTAGGAATAAGCATCCTCTGCCAAGGATTGACGATCTGTTTGATCAACTTAAGGGAGCTTCGGTATTCTCCAAATTTGATCTTTGGTCTAGTTATCATCAATTAAGAGTTAAGGAAGCGGATATCTATAAGACGCCATTCAGGACAAGGTACGGGCACTACGAGTTTTTGGTGATGCCGTTTGGTTTGACGAATGCACCGGTGGCCTTCATGGGTCTCATGAATCGGGTGTTTTGATAAACGCTAAATTACACATATTTTTACCTCATGTTTAGCCTATATTTTGGATATATTCTTATCAATTTTGTGAGAATTGGTGCTCTTAATCCTTCCTTTTTATATCTTATACTCAGGAGAGCATAGGGAAGAACAAAGAACGGAAAACGGGCCAAAAACGATGAAAAATGGGCCAAAATGTGCGAACAACAGGGCAAAGAAATGCCACACAGCCGTGCCACATGGCCGTGCCACATGAAGATCACACTGTCAAGCCCCCGACGACACGGCTAGGTCACACGGCCGTGCCTCCACCGATAAAAGCACACCGCCTCTGTCGAAGTCACACGGGTGTGGCACACGGGCGTGTTCTAGTCGTGAGGAAGGGGAATTTCACTCGAATTGGGATGCTTAGAGGCTAAGAAAGGCTCCCCATAAGCTCTCTATATAAAGACCTCATGAGGCAGAAGCACCATATGTTTTTAGATATCTTTCTTCTTGTTTTTCTGCCACACTGAGGGTAGAAGCAAGGGATTACTCCAAGGGAGAAAGTCGATTAATTCATCTCAGAAGCTGGAATTCTGCAGCAACATAGAGGATCTCTTTAAATTCCTTCAGGGGTTTTTGGTTTCTTTTATGTTTTTTTATTTTATATCTTCTGAGATGTTTTCTTTTTTTATTATGAACTAAACCCCTCAAATACTTGAGGGGATGAAACCTAAGACAGATCTTATTATTTATTCTTGATTTATTTGATAAATACTTGAATTGTTCTTAATTATGCGTTCTTCATTCTTAATTTAATAATCCTAGGTATTATTTCAAGAATTAAATGTGCTTAGAGCAGAAGAGCAAAAGTCCCTATGATAAGAGTAGATCTACCATAATTAAGCGGAGTTGCATGCAACCCTAGACATAGGGCGACATAAATCTGCCAGATTAGGGTCAAACCTAATATGGGGAACCATAGATTGAATTAAAGCAACCTAGGGAGTTAATTAATAAAGGAACTTTAATTAACAACTTAGGCCTAGTTGCTTTACGCCTTGACGGAGGGTTTAGCATAAATTAGGGATCTTTACGGATCAAGTCAAGTAAAGAAATCATATAGTTCAAGAAAATAGTAACAAGTGAAGTCTAGGTGGATTCCCCCTTGAGTATTGTCCATATAAATCAGCTTTTCCCTAAAAGTTTTCCTAATTTAATTTTACACTTTCTTAGTTAGTTTTAAATTAGTTTAAACAATCCTCTTTTATTTTTAGGCTAGATAATAGGAAAGAAGTGAGTACTAGTACTTTTGGTTCCCTTGGGTATGATAACTCGGTCTTGCCACTAACCTATACTACTATTTGATAGGTGCGCTTGCCTCAACATCGTGATATTAGTTGGTTTTGGTGTGAACAAGTAAATTCCTTGAACTTTTTAAACAATTAGACATTAACTTACCTTTTGTTGAAGCAATTTCATAGATGCCGAAGTATGCGAAGTTCCTTAAAGAACTTCTGACAAATAAAAGGAAGTTGGAAGAATTGGCCACAGTAGAACTCAACGAGAAATGCTCAGCTATTCTCCAAAATAAACTGCCAGCAAAATTGAAAAATCCAAGGAGTTTTACTATCCCTTGTCTGATTGGTAGTTTACTTATTAATAAAGCTTTAGCTGATTTAGGTGCTAGCATTAATCTCATGCCTTACAAAATGTTCAAACAACTAGGTCTCGGGGAACCCAAACCCACTAGGATGAATATTCAATTAGCCGATAGATCTGTTAAATATCATAGGGGAATCATTGAAGATTTGCTAGTAAAGGTAGATAAATTTATATTCCCTGTTGATTTTGTTGTGCTTGACATGGATGAGGATATTGAAGTACCTTTAATTTTGGGACGACCATTTTTAGCCATTACTAGAGCTGTTATTGATGTTGGGGATGGCAAATTAGTACTTAGAGTTGGCGAGGAATAAGCTGCCTTTAAAATTTATGATGCCATGAGATTCTCTAAAGAACAAGATGATTCGTGTTATTTTGTTGATATTATTGACTATTTTGTTCAAGATAATCTCCAGGAGCTTTCTCTTACAGACACATTGGAACTGTGTCTTGTTCAAGGTTGGGGGAAAGATGAAACTACCCCCGAAATTAATGAAGTAAGGAAAGAGTTGGATTCTAATGAAATCCTCACTAGGCACATAAGTTATGAAAATTTAAAGATGAGTGATGAATTTAGACAGAAACCTTCCATTATTGAACCCCCTAAATTAGAACTAAAACAACTGCCAGATCATTTAGAATATGCCTTTTTAGGGGAAGAATCAACTTTACTAGTCATTATCGCATCCGATTTAAGCCTCGCAGAGAAAGAGGAACTACTCCATGTGTTAAGAGAACACAAACGTGCTATAGCTTGGAAAATTTCAGATATCAAGGGAATTAATCCTTCTTTCTGCACCCACAAAATTTTAATAGAGGATGAATTCAAACCATCAGTGCAAGCCCAGAGACGATTGAATCCCAACATGAAAGAAGTTGTAAAAGCCGAGGTAATTAAACTTCTAGATGCAGGTATTATCTATCCTATTTCTGACAGTTCTTGGGTAAGCCCTGTGCAGTTTGTTCCTAAGAAAGGTGGATTGATCGTGGTGTCTAACGACAAGGAAGAGTTAATACCTACAAGAACAGTCACAGGATGGAGAGTTTGCATTGATTATAGAAAGCTGAATGACGCCACTTGGAAAGATCATTTCCCATTGCCTTTTATTGATCAGATGTTGGAAAGATTATTAGGTCATATGTATTATTGTTTCCTAGATGGCCTCTCTGGTTACTTCCAGATCCTGATAGCTCCGGAAGATCAGGAGAAAACAACGTTCACATGCCCATACGGTACGTTTACTTATCGCAGAATGCCTTTTGGTTTATGTAACGCTCCTGCTACTTTTCAGTGATGCATGTTAGCTATCTTCAATGAATTCGTGGAAGACATCATGGAGGTATTTATGAATGATTTCTCAGTTTTCGGTAATTCTTTCCAACTTTGTCTTAATAATTTAGAACGTGTTTTGATCAAATGTGAAGAGACAAATTTAGTGCTAAACTAGGAAAAATGCCACTTTATGGTTCAAGAGGGTATTGTTTTAGGACATAAAATTTCTAGTAAAGGGATAGAGGTAGATAAAACGAAAATTGAAACTATTGAAAAACTACCTCCTCCTAATTCAGTTAAGGCTATAAGAAGCTTTTTAGGACACACCGGTTTTTATCGAAGATTCATTAAAGACTTTTCTAAAATAGCTAAGCCTTTAACTAAATTACTAGAAAAAGATGCGCCCTTCAACTTTGACCAAGAATGTCTGGAATCTTTCAACAACCTTAAGGAAAAGTTAGTTAACGCCCCGATTATGATTTCACCTAATTGGAATCTACCTTTTGAACTAATGTGCGATGCAAGTAATTTTGCAGTAGGTGCAGTTTTGGGACAGCGAAAGAACAAACACTTCCAGCCGATCTATTATGCTAGCAGAACTTTGACAGCCGCTCAAGCAAATTACACGGCCACAGAGAAAGAGTTGCTAGCTGTTATTTTTGCATTTGACAAATTTAGATCTTATTTAATTTTGTCAAAAGTCATTGTTTATACTAATCATTTAGCTCTTCGCTACCTCTTAACTAAATCTGATGCAAAACCTCGATTAATAAGATGGATTCTATTGTTACAGGAATTCGACTTGGAAATAAAGGGCAAGAAAGGAGCCGAAAACTTGGCAGCATATCACCTCTCAAGGCTAGAGAACGCACAGCCCAAATATCTCGACAAGATGAGCGATTTGTTCCCTGAGGAACAACTCCTAGCCTTAGCAGACATGACACTTCCTTGGTTTGCTGATTTTGCAAATTATTTTAGCAGCTAACATAACCCCAAAAGGGCTAACCCATCAGCAAAAGAAACGATTCTTTGCTAATGTGAAGAACTACTTTTGGGAGGATCCTTTTTTTTCGAATTTGTGCAGATCAGGTTATACGAAGATGCGCTAATGACACAGAAGCATATCAAATTTTGAATCACTGCCACTTAGGACCCACAGGAGGACATCACAGCGGAACTAGAACTGCTCATAAGGTACTCGAATCAGGCTTTTACTGGCCTACACTTTTCAGAGATGCCAACAGGTATGTGACCTCTTGTGATAAATGCCAACGAACAGGTAATATCTCTCAGCATAATGAAATGCCTCAGAATTATATACTTTCATGTGAAATATTTGATGTATGGGGTATTGATTTCATGGGTCCGTTCCCTAATTCATTTGGGAATAAATACATACTAGTAGCAGTAGACTATATGTCAAAATGGGTAGAAGCCCAAGCCTTGCCTACGAATGATGCTAGGGTGGTAGTACGCTTTTTGAAAAAACTTTTTTCTCGATTTGGAACACCTAGGATAATCATTAGTGATAGGGGTACACATTTTTGCAACACCCAATTTGAAAAAATCTTGAAAAGGTATGGAGTACACCATAGAATAGCCACCCCTTATCACCCACAAACCAGTGGCCAAGTCGAAGTAACAAATAGGGAACTAAAACGCATCTTAGAGAAAGCAATAGAAACAAATAGGAAAGATTGGTCAAGAAAGGTAGAAGATGCATTATGGGCTTATAGAACTGCTTTTAAAACACCCATAGGAACATCTCCCTATAAACTCGTTTATGGAAAAAACTGCCATCTACTGTTTGAACTTGAACATAAAGCATTCTGGGCTATAAAATTTTTAAACCTTGATTTTAAAAGTGCAGGAGAGAAGAGATTAATGCAGTTGAATGAACTTGATGAATGGCGCTTCAATGCTTATGAGAACTCGCGACTATATAAGGAAGCCATGAAGCGACGTCATGACAAAAGGCTGAAACAACCCAAGCAGTTCAAAACAGGTGATCTCGTCTTACTTTACAACTCAAGGCTGAAACTATTCCTTGGAAAACTCAAGTCAAGGTGGTCAGGTCCATTCACTGTTCTAAATGTCTTTCTATACGACACCATTGAGGTAACTCACCCTAACCACAGTACGTTCAAGGTAAACGACCATAGGCTTAAACATTATAGAGGTGAGAATTTTGCGAAAAACAGGGAGGAGCTTCGGCTCCACCACACCCCCTCTTGACACATCGAGGTAGAGTCAAGCTTAGACTCTAAATAAGCGCTTCTCTGGAGGCAACCCGAGCACTAACTTAGTAACTTTTTTTTCTTTAAAATTTTTAGTATTTTTTCATGTATAAACTAACTCTTTGAATGCAGAACTTTAGGAACACATGGTCAGGCACACTGGCGTGCCTCAGGCCGTGCGCACACTTAAAATAGGGACCCGGTCGTGCACCCAAACCGTGCACAAATAGAATAAAAATTTTCCAAAACACGGGCCATCGATAAATGCCCACGGCCGTGCAATTTGGCCGTGGCGACCTTACGAATTCCACACAGGCTATCAACACCGCCCCAGGGCCGTGCGGCATGGCCGTGGCAACCCTGCAGTATCAACATGGGCTTGCAAAAATCCCCATGCCCGTATCTGTAGCCCGTGGAAGACACTGTCAAATTTTACACGCCTGTGGCACATATCACACGACCGTGTGATACACGAACACGATCGCACACGGCCGTGTATACCATCACACGACCGTGTGAGTAACAAAGACCTGATATCCTATGGTCGTGTGAACCAACCACACGGGCGTGCTCATTGGAACCAGATGCACTATAAAGACCAATTTTTGAAAAACACGGGCTAAACACGACTCATACGGGCGTGTGACATGCCCGTGTGACCCAAAATGTATAAATAGGAGGCATTTTTCACTTTCCCTTTTCACTCAAACCCTAACATTTCTCACCCAAACTTCCCCCTAAGCCACCACAAACGCCACCACAGCCCTCCAAACGCCACCATATATGATTTTATCCTTCCCACGCCTGTGTAACAGCCCCCACGACCGTCCAAACTCATAATTGGTTCTATTTTCTCATTTTTCTCATTTATTTTTGTTTTATTTCATTTATTTAATTTTTATTTCGTTTTATTTATTTTAGTCTAATTGTTGATTCAAGCATGGAACTAGGAAATATAGGATGAATAATTTAGACTAATATAGAATCAATTAGGATTACATGCCGCTTAATTTTATTTTTGCTTGCCATTTAGATTTCATTTTACTTTGCCACTTGGACACATATTTGCATGCCATTTTTCTCATAAGTTAATATATACATGCCTATAGTTCTTAGTTTTTGTTATAAGTTTTTAATATGATTAGATTTTACTATTCAAGTTACTCCTCATTTGTTATTTTAGGAAAAATATCAATTTACATTTTAAGTCATTTTTAGTCTCAATATTTAGGACTAATACTTTTCTTTTTTTTTTCAGATACCATGTCATCATCACGCGCCAAAAAAGCTGTTGTCCCTGCCTCCAAGAAATGAAAGGGAGTGGGAAGTTCTTCGTCGAGGCCCACCTCTGAGACACGCCACCCGTTCCTCACATTTTCGCAGGACTCCCAGGAGGAACGCTACCAGTTACTTTAAGCACGCACAATCTCGATTGGCCGATGCATTGACTGGGAGGCCCTCGTGCAAGTAAACCTGGTGGATGATGTCCGAGCCCTACTAGCTACCGACCCATGGGACCAGTTCTTTAGGATTGTGAAGCCCACCTACCTAGAACTCACTTTCGAGTTCTGCTCCACATTCCACCTCCAGACCGTCATGAACAGATTCGACGATCCCGGCACGGTCCAATTTTGATTAGGGGGTCTTGTGCGACAGCTGAGTGTCCCAGAGTTCGGCACGCTCTCGGTCTCTATACCGAGCAGTTCATGGCAGAAGAAGACTTCCCTACTCTTTCCAGGTGCATCCACATCCGACCCTTCGACTGCTGGAACGAGATTGCTCTAGGGTGACAGATCTATAATCCAGTGTCAGTAAGGCATCTGCCCTCCCACCTTCTCTCAGGTATATTCACGCCCTCCTTGCTCACACCTTGACAGGTAGACGGTAGAGTACAGGCGTCGTCAACACTCACGACGTCTATTTCCTTTGGTGCATGGCCAATGGCCACCCCATCGACCTTGCCTACTTCATAGCGTTGTCCATGCAGCACCAGACTGAGAGGCACCGCAAGGGAGTCATATCCATGGGTCCGTTCATCACACGACTAGGCCCCTACTACGGCTTACTCAACACCGCAGCCCAGACATCCTCGTACACCCTACTTGGCCAGATGTACTCCCAGGGCATCCAGAGCATGCTCTCCATGAGGATGGTAGAGCGACGGCCAGGTGGCGGCCACTTTCACTTCCGCCTTGTCCAGGAAGGCAAGGACCCAGAGGACGTTGCTGATGATGTCCCACCGCTACCACCTGAGGAGGATGCACCCGCCAAGCCATCACGCCCCAGACGACTGACCCAGATAGCAGCCCCATATGCTGACATACACGAGCGCCTGGATCGATTTCAGCAGCACCTCGATTACATCGATGCCACTTTAGAGCACATATGTCAGCACCTCGGCATTTCCCCACCACCACGAGATCCATTAGAGGACTAGATCCTCTTTTATATTTTTATCTTTATTTTATTTTACTTTTATTTTATCTTTTATCTTTTATTATTACTTTATTCTAACTCTTAAACACTGATCCTTATTTTCACCTTTTATTCTAACTTTATTTTCCTTTTTAGCTTTATTTTTCATTTTTTCTTTATTTGAATTTTCATTTTTTATTTATTTTGTTTATTTTATTTTCTTCGGCCATCTCTTAATGAAGTAACCCCTCTTCATCTTAACCTCTCATAACTCATAAATCCATTCGCAGTTTCAAAACAGCCTTACAGCTCAAATCTCTACGGAAATGGAAACACCGTGCCACATATGCCAACTCTTCCCATATCTGTCTCACAAAGTCATCCACATTTCAGGGAGTTTCATATCTCTCCCTCTCTTATGATATTATGCTTTTATTGCTAATATTATCCTTGTACATTGAGGGCAATGTACATCTTAAGTGTGGGGGAGAACATACTTTAAATTTTATTTTATTCTCTTTAAAATCCCTGAAATTATTCTAACTAATTGCACTATCCTCAATAGCATGATCTTCAGTCTACTATTAGGAATTAATTCTGATTGATTTATAATTTTTATTGATATGTTGAGAATTAAGATATAGGTGCTTATACTTTGATTATTCAAACTTTAAAACATTAAGGAATCAAGCATGATAAGTTGAAATTTTTGAGAACTCCAATTTTTGCATAAGTTATCTTCCCTAATTTTAAGTACTATCTTGAGATTTGAAATTCGCAGGATTGACATCAAAAGCCATAATTCTAGTAAGATCTTGAGCCTTTTTGAGCATACATTCTTTTGTGCTCACTTTTATTATTGCTTTGAGTGAGTCAACACTGAATTGTTATTCTAGAACTTGCTTTGATTATACATGTCAAGACCACATCATTGATTTGATATACCGAGATGGCAAAGGCACCTAGGACTTAACCCACTCACTCCACAAAAGCCTACCTCCATAATCTAACCCCTAGTGAACCCCAATGAGCCTAACAACCTTTTCATTGACTCACCCTCTAATTATTAACCAATAACCCATTTTGTTGAATTTTCCATTCAATTACTTTTTGATCCCTATTTTTGTTGAGATTTGAGTTGAATTTATTATCCAAGCTTTATTCTCTTTTCCAGTATGTAAATCTTTACTCAATTCATTGTATTACTTAAATTGTTCTTAAAAAAAATGTACATACAGTCAAATTCAATTGTAATATGTAATAGTTCAAATTAAGTTTTTGCATATTTCTCTCTTAATGCTACCAAATTGATGATATTAAGCTTTGAAAATATGTTCCAGTGATAGAGATTTTTTGTAGCTAGATATTTTTTTTTAGTTCAATCCCAATTCTAACCTTTTTTTGCAGCCTACGACAATACCCCTAACCAAGCCCCGTTACAACCATGAAAAGACCTCTTGATCGATATATCATATCAAACTATAGTGGTGGAGATTTGATTTTCGTGTAAGCTTATGGTAATAACTTTTCAGGTTGACTAAAGAGTGCCTAAAATTTTGAACCCTAAACACTTCGAGTGAATAGAGTGAACCTCTAGTGAGGATGTCAACTCCTGTTAATTAAGATGGAGAGATAACTACTTAGAAAGAAGGAAGAGACTTATGTTTTCAATGACAAAATTCTCAACTTAAATTGATTAAATCTTTAATGTTCTTCTGATTGAATTTTTCATTGTATGATTACCTGTGGATTAGTTTGAAACATTATTGATAAAGATTATAGGTTGAGAACAATGATTCTTTTTAGGGATTGAGATTTTGCTTGAGGGCAACCAAAGGCTTAAGTGTGGGGGTATTTGATAAACGCTAAATTATACATATTTTTACTTCATGTTTAGCCTATATTTTGGATAGATTCTTATCAATTTTGTGAGAATTGGTGCTCTCAATCCTTATTTTTTATATCTTATACTCAAGAGAGCATAGGGAAGAAGAAAGAACGGAAAATGGGCCAAAAATAATGAAAAATGGGCCAAAATGTGCGAACAACACGGGCAAAGAAATGCCACACGGCTGTGCCATGTGGCCGTGCCATATGAAGATTACACGGTCAAGCCTCCGATAAGTACGGCCAGGTCACACTGCCGTGCCTCCACCGATAAAAGCATACGACCTCTGTCGAAGTCACACGGGCGTGGCACACGGGCATGTTCTAGTCATGAGGAAGGGGAATTTCACTCGAATTGGGATGCTTAGAGGCTAAAAAAGGCTCCCCATAAGCTCTCTATATAAAGACCTCATGAGGCAGAAGCACCATATGTTTTTAGATATCTTTATTCTCATTTTTCTGCCATACTGAGGGTAGAAGCAAGGGATTACTCAAAGGGAGAAAGTCGATTAATTCATCTTAGAAGCCAGAATTCTGCAGCAACATAGAGGATCTCCTTAAATTCCTTCAGGGTTTTTGGTTTCTTTTATATTTTGTTATTTTATCTCTTCTGAGATGTTTTCTTTTTTTATTATGAACTAAACCCCTCAAATACTTGAGGGGGATGAAACCTAAGGCAGATCTTGTTATTTATTCTTGATTTATTTGATAAATACTTGAATTGTTCTTAATTATGTGTTCTTCATTCTTGATTTAATAATCCTAGGTATTATTTTAAGAATTAGATGTGCTTAGAGTAGAGGAGCAAAAGTCCCTGTGATAAGAGTAGATCTACCATAATTAAGCGGAGTTGCATGTAACCCTAGACATAGGGCGACATAAATCTGCCGGATTAGGGTCAAACCTAATATGGGGAACCATAGATCGAATTAATGCAACCTAGGGAGTTAATTAATAAAGGAACTTTAATTAACAACTTAGGCCTAGTTGCTCTACGCCTCGACGGAGGGTTTAGCATAAATTAGGGATCTCTACGAATCAAGTTAAGTAAAGAAATCATATAGTTCAAGAAAATAGTAACAAGTGAAGTCTAGGTGGATTCCTCCTTGA
Organism: Gossypium stocksii; assembly: GCA_020496765.1. Taxonomy (NCBI): domain Eukaryota; kingdom Viridiplantae; phylum Streptophyta; class Magnoliopsida; order Malvales; family Malvaceae; genus Gossypium; species Gossypium stocksii. The sequence continues at coordinate 44,612,280 of CM035623.1, forward strand.
GTATTGTCCATATAAATCAGCTTTTCCCTAAAAGTTTTCCCAATTTACTTTTACACTTTCTTAGTTAGCTTTAAATTGGTTTAAACAATTCTCTTTTATTTTTAGGCTAGATAATAGGAAAGAAGTGAGTACTAGTACTTTTGGTTCCCTTGGGTACGATAACTCGGTCTTGCCACTAAGCTATACTACTGTTCGACAGGTGCGCTTGCCTCGATGTCGTGATATTAGTTGGTTTTGGTGTGAACAAATTCTTTATAAATTTTATTACTTCATATCACGCGATATCATTTTTCAACCTCATTTGGATCAGTGTGTGGTGGTCTTCATAGATGACATTCTTATATATTCAAAGTCTGAGGAGGATCACGATAAACATCTTCGTATAGTTCAGTAAACTCTGAGGGAAAAGCAAATTTACGCCAAATTCAGTAAGTGTGAATTTTGGCTTCGAGAGGTAACATTCTTAGCTCATGTTGTTCTGCCGAAGGTATTAGAGTAGACCCCCGAAAGAGAGAAGCGGTGTTGTAGTGGACATCGCCAAAGATGGTGTCTGAGATTTGGAGTTTTCTGGGTCTAGCATGGTATTACAAAAGGTTCATGGAAGTGTTTTTTGTCATAGTAGCACTATTGACGAAGTTATTATGAAAAGGAACACCGTTTGTCTGGTCTGATAAGCAACAAGAGAGTTTTGAGAAACTGAAAAGGGTGTTGACGGAGGCGCCTATTTTAATTCAACCAGAGTCTGGAAAGGAGTATACCGTGTATAGTGATGCATCACATGTTAGGTTAGGGTGTGTATTAATGCAAGAAGGGAAGGTGGTTGCATATGCTTCATGACAGCTTAGGCCACATGAGGTGAACTACCCTACACACGACTTGGAGTTGGCAACAGTCGTGTTTGCGTTAAAGATCTAGAGGCATTATCTCTATGGGGAAAGGTGCACTATCTACACAGATCATAAGAGTCTTAAATATCTACTTACTCAGAAGGAGTTGAACCTTAGGCAACGAAGGTGGATCGATTTGCTCAAGGATTACGACTACTCTATTGAATATCACCTAGGGAAGGCTAACGTGGTAGCCGATGCTCTAAGCCGTAGAGTCGTGTCTGATCTAAGAATGTTGTTCGCTCGTCTGAGCCTATATAATGACGGGAGTCTGTTGGTGGAACTCTAGGTGAGGCCAACGTGGACTGAGAAGATCATGGAAAAGTAGTTGTTGGATGAATCTTTGGTTCCTCGTTTTCAGTACGTAAGTAGTGGGGAGACTTCTAATTTTGGTTTGAATAAAGAAGGAGTTCTGTGTTTTAGAGGAAGAATTTGTATTCCGAAGGACTCTAATTTGAGGCAGTTGATCTTGGAAGAGGCTCATGGCAGCCCATATGCTATGCATCCTGGTGGGAACAAACTTTATCGAGATCTGCAAGAGTTGTATTGGTGGCCTAAACTTAAGCGTAAGGTAACGGAATTTGTGAACAACTGCCTGACGTGCCAGCAGGTAAAAGCTGAACATCAACTACCTTCTGGGCTTCTGCAACCGGTTAAAATTCCACTGTGGAAGTGGGAAAGGGTAACCATGGACTTTGTAAGTCAGTTACTGTTGATGCCTTCCAAGAAGGATTTAGTTTGGGTAATAGTTGACAGATTAACCAAATCCGCTCACTTTATACTAGTCAGAACGGATTATTCTCTTCAGAAGCTCGCTAAGTTATATGTATCTAAGATAGTACGTCTTCACGGTGTGCCAATGTCAATTATTTCTGACAGGGATCCCAGGTTTACATCTCGGTTCTGGAAGAAACTCTACGAAGCGTTGGGTACGTATTTGGATTTTAGCATGGCATTTCATCCTTAGACGAATGGTCAATCAGAAAGGGTAATACAAGTGTTGGAAGATATGTTAAGGGGTTGTGTGATCGATTTTCGAGGTAGCTGGGACTACTTGCCGTTAGCAAATTTGTTTATAATAACAGTTATTAGGCGAGTATTGAAATGGCTCCGTATGAAGCGCTTTATGATCGGAGGTTTCGTACGCCTACTTGTTGGACTGAGTTAGGGGAGCGGCAAATGTTGGGACCAGAGTTAGTGGCTAACACAGAGGATAAAGTTAAACTGATTAGAGATCAGCTGAAGGAAGCTTTTGATAGGCAGAAATCTTATATATATCTGAAACGCAAGGAAATTGAGTTTGCTATGGGAGACAGGGTGTTCTTAAAAGTTTCAACTTGGAAGAAGATCTTGAGATTCGGAAAGAAGGGCAAGCTAAGTCCTCATTTTATTGGACCTTACCGGTCTTAGAAAAAGTAGGCCCGGTAGCTTATCAGCTTGAGTTGCCTCCGGAGTTGCATCGAATCCATGAAGTTTTCCATGTTTCCATGTTGAGACGATATCGTTCTGATCCTTCCCATATCATAGAGTTGAAGAAATAGAGGTTAAGTCTGATCTGACTTTTGATGAGGAACCAATGCAAGTTTTGGATCGTGATATGAAGGTGCTAAGAAGGAAATCTATTCCACTGGTTAAGGTGCTCTGGCGCAATCATGGCAGGGAAGAAGCTACGTGGGAGCCTAAGGATGCAATTCGGCAGCAATACCCTCACTTACTCGGATCAGGTAAATTTCGAGGATGAAATTTCTTTAAGGGGGTAGAGTTGTAACGCCCCAGATTTTTGAGTTTCTATGTGGTTGTTCATTTTCGATAAATTGCATGCTTGGGTGTCTTAGGTTGACATTATAGCGCGTTTTGGGGGCCTTTGGAAGGCCTGAGTTAAGCCGAAGCCTGGGTGGAAACTTTGACTTTTAGGATAAGGAAGTAGGGATGGTAGCTCGCGTGGTTTAAGTTTAGTTTCGGGAATTCTTGTTGCAAGGAGCCTTATGGTAAAGTGGTTGTGGCATCATTTGTAGGGAAGGGAGCAAGGAGTGTGGCGCCGTGGGGTTAGGGGGGATTCGGGTTCGATTCCCCTTACAAGCAACATTTTGCGTTTTTCTAGGTGTGTGCAGCAAGTGGTTGATTTGGGGACAACCTCTGGAGGTGGTTGTGATTAGATAAGTGTGGATTTGGTCATAAGAGTTTGAATTGAAATTCAAACTTGTAGATAGGTAAATCTTGGAGAAGTTCAAGGAGGGAAATATGGGATTATGGTGTAAAGGAGAGTTTGGCCGATTGTGGGCAACTTGGGGTTGCAAGTTTCGGCTAATGTCTTGTACACTTGGCATTTTCGGCATTTTGAGTGTTTAGGAGCCTAAAGTGCCGATTCTTCTTTGCCATTCTCAAAGCCGAACCCTTCTTTTTCCCTTTCTTTCCATTCTTGAACCTTGTCGTAGTCAACCTTCCATTCTCTTCTCTTTTTGTAACACCTTTAACCCCTGTCCGTCATCGGAGTAGGGTCTCTAGGCATTACTTGACTGAAATTAAACTTAGGACATTCAAAGGTAACTTAGACATCATTCAATAATCACATGATAAAATGTATTACTTACCATACTCGATGTTTCAATATTTATAACAAAAACTGAGTGCATACACATATACATGTATATGTACATAATTATCTTAACCGAACATGTTGATTAATAACCAAAGCATTTCACAAACGTATATCCAACAATAGGTTTACTAATAAAAATGATTAAGCCATTTTCGCATGGCCACTATATACACATAGCCAAAATATAGCTAGTTTTAAAACAAAAGGTTATGCCTATACATGCCATTAACAAAACATAAGGTCTTTAAAGATACCAAAATTAAGTTTAGATAGTGTGGATGACTTCGACTGAATCCCCGAGCTCGTAGTTGGAGACAATGACCTATAAAATAGAGAAACGAAACAAGCGAAGTAAGCTTATATATGCTTAGTAAGTCTTATGTGAAATCAATTAACTTTATTGAATTAAACTCATTTCAATTTCATATACAAATTCAAGGTAAAGCATCCTTAATTGAAAAGGGCTAATCACTATGTCATGTATTTCAATTAACATCTCATTCACTTAGAAATTGATATCATATACTCACTTCACGTATATAAATTTCATGGAGGCCGAAAGTATAGGTACTCGACCATATTCAATTTCTATGACAATGTCACTTTCATTATAATTTCTAAGTAGCCGAATATACTTGTGACAGCCTTAAAACGGCCCTAGTCAGAATGTGGTTTCGGGACCACAAAACCGAGGCATAAAATATATTTAATATTCATTTTGATGCCTATAATATGTGTTAATTCATGTGTGACATGTTTGGTGTGTCGATTTAGAGTTATAAATTTGAATTTTACTAAAAGGGACTTAGTAGTGAACTTTGAAAATATGCTAGACAAATGTGTAATGACTAGTTAATGCATGCATGCAAATTGAGGGAGTTGCATGTCAAATTTACCTTTTTTATGTGAGTGGATGGTAATGATGATTTTGTTTGGCATTTTGTGCTTTGTATGTTAGTAAATAATGATAAAAATAAATTTGTTTCTATTAAATAAAATTTGTTGTCATAAAATAGAAATAATATAATTAATAAATTAAGAAAAGGGTGGTAAAAACAATGTTTTGTTTATCTTTCTCCCTTCATTGCCGAAATTAACTAAGGAAGAAGAGAAATAGGGTTCAAGCTATCGGTTGGGATAAATCTTGATCAAGGTACACTTTCTAGGTGATTTTCTTTGAATTTCATGAAATTTTGTTGGTTTTGAAGCTCTCTTCTTTGTCCATGTTTGAATTTCTTGAACCTTTAGTGTGATAAGCATTCGGTCATGGATGCATGTTCTCTTTGGTGATGTTTTGAAGATTTTGTTAAGAGATTTGAGCTTTGTGAACATGGAATCTTTGTGAGATAAGCAAGATATGTTATTCGGCCATATGAGCAAGGATGGAAGAGTTGTGCTTTCCTAGATGCTTGTGTTAAATAATGAAATTTGGGTGTTGGTTGAACTAGTTTAAAATGTTTTTGGTTGTTAGATGGCCCTAAAGAAAATTTGCTATCATGGTTGTGTGTGTATGTGTAGTGCCGATTGTGAATGGAGGCTTGAGGGACTCTAAGATGTTATAATTCATATGAATTGAGGATGTGAGCTCCAATTAGTAAGTTTTGTGTGGCTTAAATGGCAAAAGAGGCATTCGGTTCCTTGAATTTCATGATTTGCTTTGTTTTTGATTAGCAAATTGGTTGTTAGCATGATAATTAGTCTAATGGAAATGAGCTAAGGTAAATAGAGGCTAAATTGGATGTGGTGAGCTTCTTAAATTGTTTGACCCAAACCTACTTGTAAATTGAAATTTGTGAAGCATGTTAGTTCGGTTAATTAGTAATGTGATAAGGAAAAACTATGCTTTGATGTTGAGATTGGGGTTTTGATGAGCGAATGAACTTGTTTTGGTGAATGGCTAATTATTGAACCTATCTTTTGAGATTTTAGATGGAATTACCGAATGTGTCTCTAATAAGGAAAGGGATGTTTGATTTTGATTTATAAGTGAAGTTTAAGACCATATGCATTTAGTCCTAGCATGTGAAGTAAATCAAACCTACTTCTTTTTGTGGTTGAACTTTGAATTGATGGAAGTATGTGTCATGTATAAGATGGAATGCTACAAAATGTTAGTTAAAGTATAGGAGATGGATTTGAATAATGTCCATGTTTGGACATATGGCCGAATGGCCTTAGTATGTATGCATTAGAAATGGTAACTAGACTAGTTGATAAATTCGTGCTTGCGGGAGCTTCGGGGGTAAAGGAATGACCTGTTCGGCCATGGGCGTAAATTCCTTGATTTAAATGAATATGAATTATGTATACATGTATGTTTAGATTAATGACTTCTCTAAATGATGCCTTGTAATGTTATGTTTTAATTATGTGAATAAGTACATTAAAGAGTGAATTTTGTATAAATCTGCTTGGTACAGCAGCAGTAACGTGTTTTGGAAAAATCACCATAAATTGTGGGAGATGAATTAGAGGCTTAATTAATTGTGTAATTAAAGCATAGTGAGTCTAGTTTCTTATAAAAGAAACCTTACAAGCAAAGGAGTTTCTAATAAATAGATTTTTACAGTAGAGTGGGACAGTGTCAGATTGACTACGAAATCCCCTGTTCTGTTTTTAGAAAATCACTATAAATCGTACAAAAATTGTTATAAGATAAATTTTATATGCTTAGACTCCTTAATGAGTCTAGTTTTGAATGAAATAGGCTAGGACATATTTTTAATTCTGTACAAGGAGAAATTCAATTCGAAGTAAAGAGTGGTCAGTTTAGTCAAACAGTGAAATAGGTTAAACTTTAAGAAAATTCTGGTATTGATTGGCCAAACAAAAAATTATGAAAATTTTATGGATGGAAGATATATGAGTCTATTTTCAGGAAAAATTAACGGCACCTCATTTGGAGTTTCGTAGCTCCAGTTATGAGTAATTTATTGAATGTTGCTCAGAAAATCAGCTTGTTACGACTTGTGATATGTATGTGAAATGGCCGAATGTGTGTGTGTTGCTATGAGAAGTGTATGCATATACCATTTGACTATAAGTGAAAATGATTAATTGAGATGCTTGAATAAGGATTAATAGACTTAAATATTTTATTTAGCTCAAAAGCATAGAGGGACAAGTTCGGATAAAGGGAAGGCTAAAGTGGTCGAATAGCCAACTCATAGTTGCTCGGGAAAGTTCGAGGTAAGTTTTGGGTAATTGAATTTGGTATTTAATTTAAAATATCATGATATACATGCATGCTAGTTGAACAATGTTCTATTGAGAAAGAGACCTTATTCACGTTTGCTATATAGCCGAATGGCTCATAGAGAAAGAAATTTAAATTGGGATTTGAAATGTGTTGCTAATGTATGTTTGCTCATTGGGTCGAAAGTCTAGAAAATAAGAGTATACATGTATAATTTTCGACTCACATTATGATATAAAGTCAAGGAGTATGTTATATGTTTGTATGCGAATGAATGGATTGAATTACAAATGTGATTTGCTATGAGAAATGTGGTTACATGTGAATAGATATACATGAAACTATGTGATGTGAATCCGGGTTAAGACCCGAAGGCTATATGCGGAGATTATGTCCGGGATAAGACCCGAAGGCTGTATGCGGAGAGTATGTCCGGGTTAAGACCCGAAGGCTATATGCGGAGATTATATCCGGGGAAGAGACCCGATGGCTATGTATAGAGTTTTACCCGAGCTAAAGATCTCGATGATGATGCGAGTAAAGCCTAAGACTAATGGTCTTCAAGGTAACAATTGCTAATGAATGCGCTTAAAGTGTTAAGTTATACAGGTATGTACCCTTAGCTTATATGCAAGCTAGATTTCTGGACCGAATACTAAGGTCATTATGTGATTTCATATGTGTGCATGAAATGAGACTATTAATATGGTCAAAGTACATTTGGCCTATGTGAAATGTTATGTGAATTTTTGTGACATGTATATGTTTACGTGAGTTTACTATAAGTGAAAGCTATCCACTTTCGTATACGATGTGAATGTATACGTTTGGTTAAAGGGTGACTTACTTAAAAGAAGAGGGAAACAAAAATATGAACAACTATGCTATAATTTGATGTTTTATCTGTTGTTATTGCTTAAAACTTACTAAGCATTGTAATGCTTACTCCGTTTCCCTTGTTTCCTCTGTTTTATAGATCTCATTTTGGAAGCTACGGACTTGGGGATTGAAGCCTTAATCACCTACACTATCGCTGTTATTTTGGTACTTTTGATGGTTATTTTGGATCAATGGCATGTATAGGCTAATCTCCTTCTGTTGAATCAAACTACATTTTGAGTTGTAAATATTTCTAGCCATGCGAAAATGGCTTGCTTAGTCTTCGAGTTGATTTTATGTTTGGATGATATTTGTATGGTTCAATGTTGTGGCATGATATTTAGTTAGTACCCAATATGCAATGAGTTTCTAACATGGCGTTCGGTTATTGAAAAGTTTGATTGGCCAAATTGTTAGTAGCCACATGATAGAAAAATGCTAGCATGCTTATGAAACGCTTTTAATGAGATATGACGTACTGACCGAACCTATTTACAAGTGATATACATTCGGTTATAGAACTAAATGAATCTATGTCTAGTGTGTAACTATGAACCTCGGTAGGTTGTATTTAGATACGTAATACCTTAATACCCTATTCCGGGGACGGACAGGGGGGTAGGGTGTTACATACTCAGATACACCTGGCACATTTAACATATAAATGTCACTTAACTACGCATTTAACTAACATAAGAATATTAATATGTCCACATCACTTCACACAATGATCAAATCTATCTTATTCGTATGAATAATCTTAATACCAATTCACAAATACACGTTCCACTACGAAATTGAGATTCGATCCTAAATGAATTCAGGTATAAATACAGGATACATACCTGGTCTTCTTAAGGTATTGTATCATTTCAATTATCATTCAATCGCAATGTCTCAAATCTTAGACTTTTATCAAGTCACCTCTCATTTGTCGATTAGATTTTGAATTCAAATCTATCATCGACACTAAGCCTACTAGACTTTCAGTCTGAACTCATTCACCGGCATTTCGCCTGCTAGGCTTAAAGCCCGATACAATCTCACCGGTAATATAGCCTGCTAGGCTCGAAGCCCGAAGTCATTTCACCAGCTTTACAGCTTGCTAGGCCACTGCCCGAACATCACATTTTGATATTCAAATCACATACTATCCCATACTTTTATAACTTATACTATAGCCACATATAAATGAAATACTTAGCTTTGTTCACGGTTATCATCAATACACCACACATGGGGCATAAATCACACCTTAACACATATCTTGGCACATCAACATTTAATATATCACATTTGACTAATTATGCTAGTCCTATACGGCATTCAATCTTATTTCTATTATTGTTTCGGCTCTATGCATACGATTATTTAATCGAATCTTTTCTTAATTATAAGTATTCAACTTTTAAGAATACTAAATTATTTAAGCTCAAACACATAAGAACTTACCTTTAATAGTCGTTGAACAATTGGAAATAATTATTCGAGTACTTTAGCTTTCCCTCTATCCGTATTTGGAGTCCTTGGCTCTTGAGCTAATGAAAATAAACAAATTTTCACTTACCAAAATCCCACCATGTTAGCTTATAGCCAATGTCCCTTAAGGTAACCAAGGTACATATAAAACATACACACATATATATGTAATTATCACATAAGATTTCTAAGATATCACATTAATCATGACTACAATTACTTTTAAACATAAACATTACTCAATTCATTCTCACAAATACCATTCGGCCAAATGTTCAAGTCTAGATTAACATTCACCTCTCATTTTTAATCTTTAACCAACATTTTATTACAACCCTTCTTAGCTAAATGCAAATACTTATAATTTATTCCTTAAAGCTTCCAATCCAAATTTTACAAGCATATAACTAGGACCGAATCCCTTTTTGACTACTAAATGCATATTATTAAATAATCATAAATGCACATTGCAAACCTCTTGAATAACTAATTTAAAACACAACCAATACTTGGCTATCACCAAGCTTATACCCGGCAAACAAAAACATATTTAAGCTCACCAACCAATCATTGTTTATTATCTAAATCTCATGAGCAAAAGAAACTCTCAAAAACATCCATTAAACTCCCGTACATGACTTTTACACAAGGCTTCACAAAAGTTAGCAAAGAATTTCATACTATATTACAAAAGCCAAATGCTACTAAATCAATTTAGTCAAAACACACTATTTTCCAAGCTTAACATCTATCAAAATTCATTTACCAATTTCTATCTTCGGTTCAAACCTTAAATTGAGATTATAACCATATTAATATACAAATTTAAAGCATTTAACATAATTTCATCATGGATATTCACCATGGTTGAAAGTCCCCTCTTGATAAATTCACTCACACTTAACATATATTTCAAAATCAACTCACGTTCATTCTTCATTACCCTTATTACAAAATTCATCAAATCTCTTCAAGAACACACTCAAATTTCATGGTTGAATATGCATTTACAATTAAAATAAAATTCTTACAATTCACCATCATGTCTCAATACAATTTGCTTAATTATTCATCTATAGCAACATGTAACTAAATTAAAATCACATAAATTCACTTCATAACACAAGCATCCAACCTTCAACAAATTAGCAATTCTAGCAAATGGTCGAATGCTCATTCCTCAACCAAAACCAAAGTTTTAACATGGGCTATGTAGGGAACTAAGTAACTAACTAAATTTTCACAAGAATTTGAAGAAACACATGAAACATACCTTAAAATTATACTATGAAGAATGACTAAATGCTTGAGTTTTCTTCTCTCCTTTTTCTTTAAATTCGGCTATGAAGAACAAAAAGGTGAACCACTTTATTCTTTTCACTACTTAATTATTTTATTATCTATCATTCATTTCATTCATATATTTTACTTATGTTTTTTTTTATTAATACACACTAAATACCATCATGGCTGGCCACTAAGATTAAAATGGGGAATTTGACATGCAAATCCCCATATTTATGTCCATGCTATAATTTGGCCATTTTAAAAATTAAACTAGCACATTTCAATGTTTCTCACTTAAACCCTTTTGATTAAATTCACATTCAAATAACAAAAATCAAAGCATAATAATTTCATACATGCAATCTTCACATATAATAAACAAAAAATTTAACATTTAATTCTTTTTGCTACTCGGTTTAGTGGTTCCGAAACCACTTCTCGACTAGGGTCAAAATTAGTGCTGTCACACTTTTTCTCTTGTGGCCGAAAGTGTATAGTTGCTACCTAAACCTTTATTGATACCGTATCACCACCACCATCAAGTATCGATCACTCTCACCTCTTAAGGCCTGACCGAATGCTTTAGAATCGAAACCATTGTGCCCCTCTTCTTTTTCTTTCTAAACCTTTTCTTTGCATCGTTATTCACCCTTGCATCTCCTTTTTGAACCAAATAGGTAACCTTCTCTAGTCCTACTGTATTGGTACTCTCTCTCAGTTGATGTTGGTAGATGTCGATTTGTTCTTCTTTCCCTTTTTTCGAAATTGACTTCTCTCTTTGCCGAACTTCCCTAGGTGGCTTGGATTTGCAAAGTTGTGAGGGTTGGAGTAAGCGTCGACTTCTGGTGTTTACAAGTCGGTTAATTGATCTTGAAGGTTAGTACGTTAGTTCTCTACTACTTTCATTCTAATATAGACTAATCTCTTTATTAAGTAGTGGTTTCTAAGTTCTCACTTTTGTTAGCATTTCTTAACCGCTCGTAGCTGGGATCTCGTGAAGGGAGCTAAGGGACAAGTAGCAAGGCAACCAAGATCTACTGGTTGGATCGCTATTAAGGTAGGTGTCTATCGAATTCTTTTTGAGTATGGTCGAATGTAAGTTTAATGGTTGTTTGGGTTAATGTAGGTTGTTTGCGGCCAGCGGAAGTTTTTCAACCCTACTCTTTAAGGTGTGTAAACTGTACCCCTTATAGTGAAAGTCAGCAAATGCCGAAATTCTAGAATACCGGCGCATAGAAGCCCATTAGAGTGTGAACGCTATTGGATCGGTCTGAACTCGATAGAAACGAGGATGTGTTCCACGGAGAGCATTTAGTGCAAATGGCACCTTTGAGTTGTGATTGGCTAGATGGGCCCAAGCGGGCCCAATGGGCCTAAGGGACTGTAGGAGGAAAAGTTTTTGATAAGTGGTCATTAATTGGTAAAAGGGTTAAATTTGAGATGTTGAGCATAAATTTGATGCTTCGGGCCATGCTGGTAAGTGGGCCCATATGGGGCCGTTAGGGGGCTATAAAGGCCCAAAACCACATAGGACCTAGTTAATGAATTCGAGTTGCTAAGAACATTGAAAAATCTGTTAAATGATCTTTCTAAAGGGTTAAACTATGACACTGAATATAAGACCTAAAATATTGTTAAATAAGTATGGAAATGACAATTATACCCTTAGAGGGTAAGTTAGTAACTATGCATGTTAAATCCGGTATCTGTTGTTCTGTAAGGACGTGTTATGTGTATGATATGTTCTGTATATCTGCATGGGGTTGGGATAATGATTATGGAGGAAGTTCTGCTATAGTGGCTACGCCACATATTCTGTTAACAGTGGCTTTGCCACTCATTCTGTTTCTGGTGGCTCTGCCACATTATTCTGTTATTAGCAGCTTTGTTGTACATTGGTATGTAGGATGGGTGGGTCGAGTATTCTCCACATGGTCTGTTGGTTGGTATGAGTGGTGTGATGGCTGGTTTGGTGGGTTTTACATAATGTGAGCATGATTCTGTATCCGTTATGGGCTTAAGCCCATCTGTTTTGTTTTTGGCTTTGGCCCATTCTACGCTGTTGGGAAGTTGCACACTGAGTTTTCACAAACTCACTCTATTTTCTTAATCTGTACAGGTAACCCCTAGACCTAGTGGGTTTGGAGCCGTGATGGATTCGAGGTGGCCACATGATTTTACATGTTTTCTGCACCAATTGGACTTTCGCTGTTTTCATTGCGTTCTCATTTTCTATCTTTCTGGTTTCAATTATGTAATAAGGCCATTACGAGGTTTTTAAACTTTTATTTTGGTTTACTTATGTCGTTTGAATGACCTTGCATGTAATTGGTTAAATAAACACACTGGGCCTATAAAACTTGATAACAAGAGTTTTGAAAGAAAAACTACAACCTATCTTTTCAAATCAATCTGGTGACTTCACTTTGATGACGGATTTCAAAACTAAAGATAAAAAGGATTTTAACTGGTTCTAAGGAAGTTTTAAACTAAAAAAAACTAAGATTAGCAGAACGCTTTTTATTTTTTTGAAGGTTGTTTTCATGGATTTTCCAAGTTGAGCCAAGTGACCCTCTAGATTTGGGCATAACGTTCAGGCCGGGTTTAGGGTGTTACAGAAACTGTAGCTAGAGTGCGATTCTGTGTAAACAAGCTCTAAGTTATTGTCCTTGCATAAAACATCTGTAATACATACTAAAATTAAGAACTAATGCATAAAAGTCGTAACTTAGATAATATAATATGAGTACAAGAGCTACACATTGATGAGGCCGTGGTAGAGGCCGAGGAAGTGCTCAGGCTGGGTCTTCATCCTTGGGACATATGCTTGCTGAGGAGGCACGGATGCCACCAGCAACTAAGAGGAGGTCTTACAATTAGGCAATAGGAAACGATGCTTTGTCCCAAGCAATGCTCTGTGTTCTGGAAAGGGTTTCTGGAGCATGTACTAGAACGGTGAATCGTGGGTCAATTTTTGAGTGGCTTCGGGCTAATGGAGCGGAGATTTTTAGGGGCGTATCTGGTGTAGCCTCGAATGTGGCTGAGTACTGGTTGAAGGCTACGGAGCGGATAATGGACAATTTGGACTACTTAGTGGGGCAGAAACTGAAAGGAGCGGTACCTTTACTGCGTGACGAAGCCTACCAGTGGTGGCTCACTATGAGAGATGGTACACCAGCTGAGCGGCTGACTTGGGATTTATTTAAGATGGCCTTCAAAGGAAAGTACGTCGGGGCGAGTTATGTGGACGCCCGAAGGAAGGAATTCTTAAATCTGACTCAGGGTAGCAAGTCCGTAGCAGAGTACGAGGTGGAATTCTTAAGGCTGAGCCAGTATGCCAGTGGGATAGTTGTTATGGAATACGATGGCCTCAGAGATGATCTAAGAGTATTGATTGCTCCACAGAGGGACTGTGATTTTGCTGCTCTGATGGAAAAAGCCAAAATTTCGGAAGAGGTGAAGCGCTTAGAGTGCCAGAACCATGAAAAAGAGAGAAACAAATTCAGGAGGGATTTAGGGCCCTCGGGTGCTGCGGGGTGGTCTGCTAAAAGAGCTAGTGTGGATGAGTCGGTTCGAGCAATTTTGGTGACTGTGGTCAGATCGTAGGCTTGTACGGGCTACGGAAAGATACATTAGGGTGAATGTTGGAGGCGTTCTAGAGCATGCTTCCTGTGTGGGTCCAAAGATCACCAAGTCAGATATTGTCTTCAAAGGCCGTCACAAATGTAAGCTACTGAACCAAGGGTTGCTCAGCCAGTGGGAAGTGGTCAGCAACCACCGGAGGTAGTGGTTAGGCTCGGTAATGTACGTAGACATGGAGCACCGGGCAGAGGTGCTGGTAATACTAAGGCACGATAGCCAGCTTTGGTTTACGCTGCTCGGCACTGTGTGGATGGTGACGTACCTGACGTCATAACTAGTATGTTTCTAATTTATAGCACGCCAAACACTACTTTGATTGACATTGGGTTTACACATTCCTATGTTGTGTGTGATGTGTTTGGGACATTGGGTGTGCAATCTAAGAATACTGTAAGTGGGGTATCTGTAATTAGTCCACTAGGTCACTCGGTTAGGGTAGACAAACCTTTTAGAGATGTACCCTTAGAGACACAAGGTAGAACTTTCTCTGCGAATTTAATAGAGTTACCATTCGGAGAGTTTGATCTTATCTTGGGTATGGATTGGCTTGTTAAGCATCGCGCAAACTTGGATTGTGCTGCCAAGTGAATGGTATGAAAGACTTCAGAGAATGATGAGGTAACTGTAATAGGGGAGTGAAGAGATTACCTGTCTAATGTTATCTCGGCATTAAGAGTTGAAAAGCCTGTTCGCAAAGGTTGCGAGGCTTTTTTGGCGTATGTGAGTAAGTCTGATTCTGAGGGTTTAAGCATGGGTGATTGGGGATAGGCTGATAAAATCTGATCATTTTATACCCGTCTAAACTTATTATTCATTTCAGAAGTTGGCAAAGTTGTATGTGGCTGAGATAGTGTGACTTCATGGGGTGCCAGTTTTGATTACTTCTGACAGAGACCCCAGGTTTACATATCAGTTTTGGCAGAAGTTGCATGAGGCATTGTGTACGTGGTTAGATTTCAGCACTACTTTTCACCCTCATACGGATGGATAGTCAAAAAGGGTGATTCAGGTTTTGGAAGATATGTTGAGGGGGTGTATTATTGATTTTCGAGGTAGCTAGGAAGATTACTTGCCATTAGCAGAATTTACGTATAACAACAGTTACCAAGCGAGTATTCAAAAGGCACTGTATGAGGCATTGTATAGTCGTAGGTGTCATACGCCAGCCTGTTGGAAAGAATTGGGTGAACGATAGGTTCTTGGCCTAGAGTTGGTCACGGATACTGAGAATAAAGTTAAGTTGATTATGGATTGGTTAAAGAAGGCATCAGATAGGCAGAAGTCTTATGCCGACTTGAAGAGTAAGGAGATTAAATATTTTGTGGGGGATTGGGTTTTCCTAAAGGTCTCTCCGTGGAAGAAGATTTTAAGATTTGGAAAGAAAGATAAGTTGAGCCCTCGATTTATTGGGCCCTATTGAGTTCTGAAACTAGTAGGTTTGGTAGCGTATCAGTTGGAGCTGCCTCTTCAGTTGGACCAGATTCACGACGTGTTCCATGTCTCCATGTTGAGGTGGTACCATTCTGATCCCTTGCATGTAGTACCAGTTGAAGTGATTAAGGTTAAGCTTGATCTGACTTTTGAGAAAGATCTAGTGCAAATTCTAGAGCGTGATGTTAAGGTGTTAAGGAAGAAATTTGTTCTATTGGTAAAAGTGCTTTAGCGTAATCCCGACAGAGAGGAAGCTATGTGGGAGTCGGAGGAGGTGATGCGTCAACAGTACCCTCAACTGTTCTGACCAAGAAAATTTTGAGGCCAAAATTTCTTTAAGGGGGTAAAGTTGTAACGCCTCAAATTTTAGGGTTTCGAGATTTTTCCCTGAATTGACTTTTGCATGCTCGGATTGTTAAATTGATGTTTTAAGGGTGTTTAGAGGGCCTTTAGAAGGCCTAGGTTTAGGCCAACCCCTGATAAAAATTTAATTCTTGCCTTAGGTGAGTTTGGACGCTAGCTTATAGGGCTCTTAAATAAATGATGTGGTTTTATAACACAAGATGGTTAGGGATGGAGTGGCAAGGAAGTGCCACTTAAGGTGCAGGGAGTGGCGTCATTTGGAAAGGGGGAAAGGAAGAGGTTCAAATCCCCTTGTGAGCACAGTGCATTTATTTTACACTTCCGAATAGCTAGTGGTGGACTCGAAGTTAAACTTTGAGGGAAAGAGTTTGAATTGCTCATGAGAAAGAATTAAGGAGTGATAAGGGGAGGATATCTTGGAGAAAAATGAGGAGGTAAGGTATGTGTGAGAGTTGGTGCCGAATTGGGAAGTGAGAGATGGCATATTCGGCTATGGAGGCATTTGAAAGCATTTTCAGCATTTTGGGGGGAACTTGGGATCTTGCTTGCTGTTTTCTGTCTTTGGGTATTCAGGATTTCACATTTTTGGTCATTTTCTTTAGTGCCGAATAGGTATAGTTCTTTTCGATGTTCCATTTGTTTTTCTTTTCTTTTGTTCAAAGAGCCAAAAACATCATTGTTTTTAAACACTCTTTTGACTGAACCTTACCATTTGTGTGGCCAAATCATTTGTTCTTCTTCTTTTCTTTTTCTTCTCTTTATTTGTTCATGTGTTTAGATAAAAGCCGGACCCCTCAAGTCTTCTTTCTCTCTATCGTTATCTCCTCTATTTTTTTAACTTCTTCTTCTCTTTTCAAAACCTTTTGATTGTTTTCTACTTTTTTTACAATCTTTGAATCAATTCCTCTGCCAATCTAGTTAAATCGAACACTGCTCTTTACTCTTTAAACATTTTTCTCGAATCGAAAATCACCCTAGTCTGGTGAGCGAACCCCTAAACTGACTACCCCTTCTTCAATCGGCTATTTCTCTTATTTTGCCTTCATAGCCAGATATTCAGATCTCTTCTTCCTCATTGTATTTGATTAGATTTGCGAGAGTACTAAGTTGGGGCTAGTAGCGTGTTATCAAAGAATTAATCAAGGTAAGTTTGTTCTGCTCTCTTCTTGGATTGTCTTATAAAAGTCAAATCCTCTATAGGGTAAACGACCTTTAATCCATTCTCTAGGGATCAATTTGAATTCTTCATTCGTGACCACTCTGATTTTCTATGTGTGCAAAGAGATTGAAGTTGGTGTGGTAGCTGTTATTGTCGGATCGATCTAGGCTTAGTGGTAGGGTTATCACTAAGATAAGTGTTTCATATAACCATTTGGGACTTTGGCCGAATATATTATGGGTTTTGGTGCTGGTGGACTCGCAAGCCGAATTGCTATTTAATGTTTGGTCTGTACGATTGTAGGTAGATTGGTCGAGGGCTTGTTCAGCTCCATTCGTAAACCAGGTGTGTAATGACACCCTCTAATGGCATAGAACGGCAAAAGCCAGAAAGCCGAAATGCAGAAATGTCAGCATTTCAAGGTCGTGCAGGCGCTCGTGGGCCGATCTAAACCCACAAATCATGGGCGATTGAATGTAAGGGCCTTTGTGTGCATTTTCGTGCATTTGGGCTATTTCGGGCCTCGATGGGCCAAAACGGGCCCAATGGGCCTACGGGCCCATATGGGTAAGTTATACGGTAAGTGGTATCTGGCATGTTAATTGATATGATCTGTGATAAGGTGTGTGGAGTTGGACTGAACGGGCCACACGAGCGTGTGGGCCTAGCTAGGGCCATTAGAGTTTTAGGCCTGTAAACCCGGTTTGACCGTATAGACTCTTTGGGTCGCTCGGAGTGAGATTAGACCTACTAGAAGGCCGTATTAGGTGTTGAAACACCGAGGCTCAGTAAATGACCAAAATATCCCTAGAAGATAAAATTACCATTTTACCCCTACTTGCCAAAAGACTTTTTTACCCTTAGAAATAGGTTGATTGATTTATGTATGTCTATATCTGTATCTGTTAATCTGTATGCAGTTTATGTGTAGTACTTTAGCCTGCATGGGAGCTGGGTTTGGATTTGGAGGATGTGACAGCCCTATGTTGACCCCAGTCGGGAAGTGGTTTTGGGACCACAAAATCGAGTTACGAAAACAATTAATTATTAAACTCTATGTCTAATTTATGTGAAAAATGCATGTGTGAATTTTGAATGTTTTGATTATGTCAAATTGAATGTGAATTTAAAGATAAGGACTTAGGGGAGAAACCTTGAAACGTTGGTAGGCTAATTAAAGAGATTAAAATTAGAAAGACTTTAAACAAGAGGGCTTGCATGTCAATTTGACATTTTCTTCATATAGTGGCCGTCCATGTGATTTGATGATTTGAACAGTGTATTTTTTTATATGTATTCGTATAATTATACATGCTTTTAATAAGAAACAACAATTGTATTTTTATTTATAATTAAAAAGAATGTCATAAAATGATTTAATAATAAAAAGAAAGGTGAAAAGAACAAGGTGGATTTATTTTTGTGTTCTTCATTGTCGAAAACATAGAAAGAAAGAGTAAGGAGTGAACAAGCATTCGGTCTTTTGGCATCAAAATTTAAGGTATGGATTCATGATATTTTCTTGAGAAATTGTGAGTTTTAGTTGATAGTTAAGTATATGCATCAACCCATGAGTTAATTTTTTTAGTTGGGTGGTAAATTCTTCATTCGGCCATTGTTAAGAGAATGAAGCTTTTGAGTTTTAATGTTAGAAATGTATTATGGAGTGTTTGAGGGTTATATTAAGGTTAAATTCATGTGATTATTGTTAAGATGCTTTAATAATGCAAATTTTGTTGTTTGTAACTTAATTAGCTTATGGGGACATTCGGCTATGTCTTTGGAGAATGAATGAATTGGTGATAATTGTTAAGGGAGGTTCTTGCAAGCATAGTAAATTGGAAGCTCAATCTAATTGTTTTGATAAATTCAAGGATTATAAAATAATTGGCTAAAGGTCTTGAACTTGGAGAAAACCGTGTATTAGATTGAATTTTTTTATTGAGTTTGTGAAATTTGGTTAATGGTATTTTTTTATGAACATGTATAATGCGGTTGAGTGTTAAAACATGGAGTTTTGATGTGTTATGATTATTGCCGTGGTAAATTGTAGTAATTTTGTAAATTATTGATGAATTTGTGATATCTTCCTTGAATTAGCTAAAAATTATTGAAGAGTTTGTATTTTGAGGTGTATTAGGTTCGGCATTAGTGAATATGAACTAGGAAAAATGTAGTTGAAGATAGAAGGTAGTGAATGAGTGTTCCTAGAGAGAAATTGATACTAAATACATATGTTTTTTAGCTTGTGAGCTTATTTTCTTAAATCGTACGCTTCATGTGAGTAGATTGTTAAAAAGGGGGGAGGCATTCGGTAATGTCATTTTGAATAAATGGATTTGGTGTTGGATAGAGGGTGTTTTCACAAGTTAAATATATGTGTTTTTCGGCTATAGAATAACAAATTAGTGAAGGCGAAAACTTGATTGGATTATAGTGTTTGAATTGTTAATGGATTGAGTTAGTCATAGTGTGCCGAATGTATGCTATATTAAAGAATACATATCTTGACATGAATTTAGATAGTTGAAGGTGAAAGAACCGTAAGCTATTGTATATGGTATTAAAAGTATTTGTATTATAGTGATTTGATGAGGCCATTAAACTAGTCTATGGTTTATTTTAAGCCCAAGAGCAAGGAGAGCCAGTCTTGAATAAGGGAAAAGCGAAGGTGGTGGAATAGTTGATCTATAATCATTCGACAACAAATAAGGTAAGTTTTAAGTAGTGAAACCTAGCATAAGAATTGATTAAACAAGATATACATATTTATATGTACATGTGGTTGATGAATTAAAGCCTATTGACAATGTTTGATTATGGGTGATGCAAAGTAAGTTGTGAATATGGCAAATAGCTGAAAGTTCCTTAGAAATGTAAGCTATGATAATTGATTTGATATGTGATCTATATATGTGCCTATAGATCGAATATTAAGTGAAAATGTTATGTTATGTGTTAATATGTAAATGAGGCAAATGAATTTCAATTGAGATAGATTTTGTGAAATGTATACTTGATGGGTACATATGCATAAAGGTTCAGTGAGCTAAATCCGGGCTAAGTCCCGACGGGCATTCGTGTTGGTGCTATATCCGGGCTAAGTCCCCAAGGGCCTTAATGCTAGTGTTATATCCGGGCTAAGTCCTAAAGGGCATTCGTGCCAGTGTTATATCCGGGCTAATTCCCGAAGGACATTCGTGCCAGTGTTATATCTGGGCTAAGTCCCGAAGGGCCTTAATGCTAGTGTTATAACCGGGCTAAGCCCCGAAGGTATTCATGCTAGGAATATGTGATTTATGTCGTAATAATCTCAAACAAATGTGCTCACTACCCTAAGTTTGTCAGGTATGTACTTCATGCTCATTGTGAAATTGATTCATTGTAGATTATGAATACACATTTGGATAGGGATGCTTTGGCTATTGTTTACGGTTACATGAAAGTCTATGACTTACTTATGGTGAGTGAATTTCAATCCAAGTGGACTTGTATTAAGATGGATCTTTAGTATATGAGCATATTAGATCAAAGTGTGAAGCTGCATAAATATGTGAGTATGTGTATCAGCTTAAGTTTAGCATTGTAATTGCAATGTATGCTTTCGGCTAAGGGAGAATTTAAATGGGTACAATGAAATTACCTATGTGATATGAATTGATATTTAAAGGAAGTGAAAGTGTCATGTATGAAAGATAGTAGTATTTTTAATCAAGGTTATATTCTGCCAAAGTGAAGAGGTTTAGCATTACTAGAACTATGCTTTTAATTCATAATGAATTCATTGCTTAAAACTTACTAAGCATTGAAATGCTTACCCTGTTGCCCTTAACTCTCTGTTTTATAGGTCTCGGTCGTTAGCTACGGTCTCAGGAATCTCAAAGTCAAAGTCAGTCACACTATCCCAACTTAATTCGGTACTTTTTGGTAGTCAAACTTTGATAATGGCATGTATAGGTTTGACTTTAGGTCCTAATAAGTATTATTTGATATTGTAAATATGAATAGCCATGCGAAAATGGCTTGCCAAGTTATCATATGTGTTTTTGTATAGTTAATGTGAATGTTGGTATGACTAGTGAATGTTTAAAACATCATGAATTTGGACACCCACCGAAAAATATGTTTATGCATTTATAAATGGTGTTAGTAGAATAAGTGGCGCATCCGACTAAGTTTAAATATTACCATATGAATAGTAGTTGTCACTTTACATGTATAATGGATTCAAGGTGAAAATTGTTGTGCATGCTTATATGATTCGGTCTTATGAGTGTCGAAATTAGATTGAGTTGATGGATGGATGTACGTTTACCTATATGTGTGTATATCTTTTATTTGAAAATTTAATATACTTTTAAGTTAGTATCCATAAGTTTTATCAACATGATTTATGCAAATGAAGTTTAATGAAATTAGGTGTTTGCCTTGTAATGCGTCATAACCCTCCGGCGACGGATGCGGGATTAGGGGTGTTACAGAGGAAGTTTTCTATGCTTGAACTTTGTTATTGGTTAGGGAAAATTACACACTGAGTTTTCACAAACTCACCCTTTTATTTTTACCTATGTAGGTAACCCCCAAGCATAGAGGATTTGGAGCTGCGAGGGATTCAGGGTGGCCACATGGGTTTAGCTTCTGGATTTCATTTTACTTTACTTCTTATTATTATTTTAATTTCAGACTTATTTTGTAATAGGGCCACTATGGGTGTTTGATTTGGGTTACACTATTATTTTCTTTAAAGCGGTAGACTAGGGTACTCGGGTTTCAAAATTGATATCAAATGTTTTTAAACAAATCTTACATAATGGATGGTTGATATAACAATAAACGACAACAAATGGGACTTTGTCTAAATATTTCAAGATAACAAAAATAGTTTTAAATCTGATTTTTGCTTAAAACCTACAATTTACTAGTCATGGTTTTGCGGATTGAAAACAAGTGGTCTGTCAAAGTAACTGGTTGCAAATAAATCGTCCATGTGACACACCAGACTTGGCCATAATTTCTGGGCCGAGATGAGGTGTTACAACATTAGTCAGATTTAAAGCTCGTGCACCTGCTAGAGCCTATGCTATTCGCACACGTGAGGAGGCTTCATCCCCAGTTGTTATTATTGGTATATTCACTCTTTATGATACTAATGTAATTGCATTGATTGATCCTAGTTCAACTCATTCTCATGTGTGTGAGACTTAAGTATTCAGTAAGACTCTACCTATTGAGTCTACTGAGTTTGTGATTAGAGTGTCAAACCCATTGGGTCAGTGAGTTACGGTTGACAAAGTGTATAAAAGTTGTCCCTTAATGGTTCGAGACTCGTGTTTTCTGGCTAATTTGATGTTGTCGCCATTTGATGAATTCAACATAACTTTGGGTATGGACTGGTTGACTTTACATGATGTTGTTGTAAACTGCAAGAGAAAGGCTAGTAATTTTTCGGTGCTAGAATGATGAGATTATTCAAATTGAGTCTAATGATGCCGTCATAAATAGATAGTTACATTGGGTATTGGCACGGGCGTGTGTGGCCACACGGCCTACCCACACGGGCGTGTCCTATATCCACACAGGCGTGTGACCCCTGTTTAGGGCAAAATTTCTATAAGTTTGTAAAATTGTCAAAAGTACACAGTTTAGTCCCAGACCGCATCCAAAGTATGTTTTGGGCCTCATAGGCTCGTATAAGGGATGAAGTACATGTGTATGAATGGTTTTAAATTGGATGAAATTTTATGGCCCAGTTTTGCATGATTATTTATGTTTAAGTCTGGTAGTGCCTCGAACCCTGTCCCGTGTTCGAATATGGGTAAGGGGTGTTATAGGTTGAATTTGGTTGGATTGGTGAATAAGATATGTGTTGTTGGTCTAGGATTGATTAGGTGAAATATGGTAATTTTTAGAATAGTAATTGTGTCACGCCTTTTACCTGAGTTCGATGCTGGGACAGGGTATGAGGCCTTACTGGACTTAAACACAAGGAATCATACAAAACCTAGCCATAAAATTTCATTCAATTCAAAACCTTACATACATACTTATAACGTCCTTATTACAGGCCTACGAGAACCAAAACATGCATTGGAAGTGGTTAGTGACTAAACTGAGAACTTTCAAAATTGTTGCAACACATAGAAAATTTTCATATCTTGGAGAGTCACATGCCTGTGTGAGTAGGTCGTGTGGTCACACATGCTCGTGTGGCTCGGGACATACCTCTGTCCTTAGCCTGTGTAACTCTCTGTTTGTGATGTCATCAACAATTTAAGGTCACACGACCAAATCATGCGCTCGTGTCCTAGGCCGTGTGGCGAATTTAATTTTGCATTTAAGGTGCAGACTTCACATGGCCTGGGCACATGCCCATATCCTGTGGTCGTATCCTATACACGACTGAGACACACGATCATGTCTCTGCCCGTGTGCTCCATATTAAGCATTCTGTTTCTCCAAAACTACATTGCAGGGGACACACGGCCTACCAACATGCCCATGGGGCAGATCGTGTGTCACACATGGCCTAGACACACGTCTGTGTGTCTACTTGTGTGGAAAAAAATAAGGCTATTTACCAAGCCGATTGCCACCCTGAAACGCATACAGACAAGCACCAATGCATAGGTACATTTCATAGCATAATTAAAAAACCATAATGTGCACAACTAAGACATCATCACATCATTCTCATGCCATTTCTAGCATACTTAACCAATCACATACCCAACAACTCGAATCATGCAACTTACCACATCCATGAAATGCATCATCATACAATTTTACTTATAATCAACATTAGCCAATTTTTCAATGGCCTTATACAAAATGAATGTAACACCCCTGACTCGTATCCAATGTCGAGAGAGGGTACGAGGCATTATCTTTCTAAATCACACGCAACCCTTCAACTTACACTTGTTGAAATGTGTCACAATTTAAAATTATTTCAAAACGGACCTTCGTATGGGCTTACAAGACCTAAAACACGATATAGATGTAACACCCTAAATTTTGGCTTAGAAGAAATAGGCCTTGAGCTTGGAGAGCATTAGGAAGTTGGCACATGAATATTTATTGTACAAAAAGTAAGATAAATGAAGGTTTGTTTTAGTGGTTAGGGGTCCAAAGAAATGTTGGAGAAGTCTTGGGGTCAAACCTGGGCTTTAGTAAAATTTTGTGTTTTAAGTGAATAAAACCCCTATCCTTGGTTAGTAGGGTTATAAATAAAATGTGGTGAAATATGACACAAGGAAGCATGTGGTCTAGTGGTTGTGGCATCATTATAGTAACAAGGGAGTCTGGGTTCAAGTCTTGGCTCTTGCAATTTAGTTCGTTTTTCTTTTGAAAGAATTTGGACTTTGGCCTATAGACTTTATAAGTAATTGTGGACGAAATGGGGCGCAAAGAGAGCTTGTGGCTTGGTGGCAAGGTGGCGTGCAGCTTCTGCTAGGGGACTGGTGTTAGAATCCCATTGCTAGCAAAAAGGGAACACTTATTTTGTTCACGAGGTGGCAAGAGCTGGTGTTGGATTTGAACTCTAATGTTGGAGAGTTTAAATGGGTCATGGAGGTTATTATAGAGGATATCAAGGAGGGATAAGGGGAGAGATTTGGGGAGATTTTTAAGGGATTTGGAGGAGAGGAGTGTTGTAGCCGAATTGTGCAACTTCTATGTGCAAAATTTGGCTAGGGGAACCGATTTGGTGCATTTTGGCAATGTGAGAGTGAGTAAGTGTCGATTTCTTCTGATATTTTCGGGCTTTTGGTGCTTTTGATTTTTGTTACCTCTTGTACCAATTTGGGTACTTCTCTTTCATCACTTTTCAATCTTTGTTCTCGGAAGCCAAGTGTAGCATTAGAGGCTACCGGTTTCTCCTCTCCCTCTCTCAAACAATTTGGCCGAATATTGCTTTTCTCTTATCCCATTACCTTTTCTTTTTAGTTTCAATCATAGTCGAGTCTCCTCTTCCTCTCTTTTCTTTGATTCCCATTGTCCTTGGGTTCGATGCATTTCATTTCTTTCTCTCTTCTTTTCCATTTTTCTCTATTAATCTCTCTTAGTCGAGTTTTTCCATTTTATTTTCATTATTTTCTTTTTTTGTTTTTATGGCTGTGAAAGCTGAATATCCTCTCTCTTTTTCACTGTGTCACTATAACCGAATCTATTTCACTGCTCTTCCCCTTTCATAAGGTTGCAGTTTCCTTTTCTCTTATGCCGAGTTTGAAAATGGGTAGAGGAGGTTCTAGTAAGAAAGAAATGGCAAAGGTGCCAGCAGTGATTGAGCGCGTAGCCTCTTCTCCCATGTTCAAGTGGCGTAGGGTGTTTGTAACACCCCAAACTCGGCCTGAATGTTATGGCTGAATCTAGCGGTGTCACATTGAAGGGTGACTCGTACAAATCAAAGTTGTTGGAAAACCATGAAAACATTTGATCATTCGTTGTTTAAAACAATATTTTCAAAATGGGTTTCTAATTTCCCAATCAAACCCCGTTATAGGTGTACTTTAGTTTAAAACAAAAAACCATTGAAAGCCCGTCTAATTGTAAGTTTGAACAAAAACCTTGAGTTTGTTATTTGAAAACTGTAGTTTGTATTCCTTGTTAAATTCCATCGTTTATTTACAGCGGAAGCTCTTGTTTTGAAAACGTTCGTGTTTTTAAGTTAAGTTTGCATAAAAATATTACTTTTATTTCATAACTCGAAAAATGGGTTTAACCTTAGAAGTTAAGCAAATACAAAAAATAAAATCAAAACCAAATCAAACCGGACGAAAGGCCATATTACAACCAAAAACACAATAAAGAAAAACAAATACTAATAAAATAAAATAAAATATTGTACTAAATCAACTCGTACTATGGCCACCTCCAAGTCCTCCCATACGGCAAAACAGCTATTGAGGATCACTTGAAATGAAATAAAAGAGGAAGTGAGCTTTCAAAACTCAGTGTGTACAACCCTTGTCAATCATATCGCATGCAACAATCAACTTAGGCCTAAGCCCATCTCAGTAACGGTGGCCTTTAGGCCTTAGTCCATAGTGGCCTCAGTTGGGCCTCAGCCCATATCACATTAATGGTGGCCCTTGGGCCTCAGCCCATAATGCCCTCAGTTGGACCTGAGCCCATATCACATATAATAACAGTATATGCAACGCAAAAATGTCCCATCCAACCCTGCACCCCCATTCCAACCCTACACTCCTGTGGGTATTAAATTGACCCACCCATCCCTACACTCCAATGTAGGACCGGTTGCGGCACCACCAATATTATAGCAGAGTTGTCAATCGCATATTAGGCTTAATAGCCATCAGTGGATCCACGGTCATCAAGTGACCCTACGATATTCACATATCACTTCCTCCAATCCATAATCCCAACCCATATGCAACATAACATCACATGAATGCAATTCAGGTTTATATATACGGCATACAAAATCATACATATCACATGCGAGGCATTTTAGTCATTTGCCCTTAAGGGCACTACGGTCATTTACTATTATTATGCTTTAAGTGCATATCTCGGCCCATTAACAAGTCTACTATCATTTAGTGCATTTAATGACATTTTTAGCATTTACAAACACTATAGGGCCCAAAAGCCCATTATGTGGCCCAAATGGGCCCACACTCCCATATGGCCCATTAAGCCCAGATCCACCATTGGCCAAGCAGTCAACGTGACTGGCTCAACAATTGTTAACAATCCATCAATTTTTACTCATGTTAGGCCTACGAGCCCATTAGGCTCATTTGGCCCATTTCGCTCTGGTTGGCCAAAATGCAGCCCAAGACCCCGAGATTGCTCAAAGGCTCGAGATCGCACTTGCCGGGTTACTGTACCCATGTAAGAGTATGCCCAAAGATCAATCACGAGATAGTTGTGATAACATACTTGATTTATCATGTTTATTAATATAAGGCTTTGCCATTATTATTTCAGTTTCATTTCTGTGTGCATAAATAAACTGTTTTATAATAATGTCCTAAGAATAATATGATTATTCTTAAAAGATCCTTAGTCAAGTATTATTGTTGGCTAGGACAATAATAATGCATTAAGACTAACATGTAGTTGATTGATGATAAAGAGTTGTCATTGATATGGAGTATCAGAATCAATGCATGAATATGTGTGTTAGAGAACAACATATTGGACTGACCCGCTATGAGTATGTTTCTTAGATTATTATGTAATTGTCACATTATTACTCATAGTGATTAATTTGTATATGATCCTCATACTTGAGATCATCATCATTCCAACATCGTGAGTTGTATATTTTGATATAGTCAAACGAACACCGTAATTGGTTGTTCTATTAAGACTAATGTTGGATATACCACAATCTATGTAGAGGGATATGGTTGATCAATATAGGATAAGTCCCTCCTACATAATAGGAGTAATATCTCAGGCCACTTGATTGAGTGAGACTAGAAATGCATGGTCATGCTTAAATAAGTTGATATGAGATGTCATACTTATTTGTATATCATAGTCTACTCAAGGTATCAAGAAACATGGAATGGACTATGCAAGTGTGACTATTCCATGACTTGTGTCCATTCCAAAGATATAGGATTTAAGGATTAATGCATGAAAAGTTAATCACAAAAGGTTATGTCGAATCATGACTTCTTGTAACTTAGGTAAGAATGATGCATTGCTAGATGCCGCTTATTGTTTGTAACATTAGAATAGTTCTAATATTACTGCTAATGTTACAAAAACCTATAGGGTCACACCCTATGATTAAAATGAACGGAGTAAAACATAGTTGGTATTGTGTCTGGTTGTCACATGAATTAAATTAATTATAGAATTAATTTAATTAGGCAATCAAACTATTGAACATACTATATGTACAAGGATGTTGTACACATAATCAGAACATAATTTTTCTAATATATGAATTTGGTTCATATATATATAAATTTAAATAAATATAGTTTACCGAAATCTTTATTATAATTAACGTAATTATAATTTTCGGTTAAACGTTATTATATTTATTTTAATGATGACTATTATGATTCGGATTATATATGGCAATAAATATTTGTTATGAATATATACCAATTAATACAGAGTTATATATAGCAAGGGTAAAAACCCTAAAGAGCTAAGATATAGGCAATCCCGAAACTATGTTAAAGGGTCTAGCAGCCGTCAAAACAATATAATCTCTAAAATAGTTTTCTGAGATATTACCGTTCGTTGTTAATTGGGTGGACTACGTAGAGGCCGACATCGATAAAGGTTACGGCTTGGTTCGATAGTGCTTCAGGATTCTCGTTGCCTTGGCGCCGCTATCTACTCAGATTGAAGTTTGGGTAATTTCGAAACCTTTATCACCCCGATTCGTTCCTTACACATGGATCCATGGTATAGATCGCCTAAAAAATTTTATTATTCTAATTTTCCGCTACGCCTTGGAGGCATCGGCGTTCCTTCAGCCAAACTTTCAGCTTTTCGGCATTTCGGTATTTCGGCTTTTTAGGATTTCAGCTTTTGTTGATCTATCGTGTGTGCGGTGTGTGTACACACCTTATTGGAAAGAATGTAATAGCCTACGAGCGTAAAACCTATGTACGAATAAGATACTTAGTTAGCCCCTCCATTAATAAGATTCGACAGCCTTTCAAACACCCAAAATCGAATCCTAAGACAAATTCCGTACCTTGAACGACTAAGCCTTTCAAACCTTCACCAATCGTTAGAAACAATTGTTTCCAAGATCTACATCAAAATTTTAACCATCAAAAATTGAATAAGGAAGTGACTTACATCCCTTATAAGTCACCCTTAACATTTCATAAGAACATTTGGCCACCAACTAAAACCAAAAATAAGAATGAATACACTCACTGATTGATAGAAATCCTTACCACATCAGAACCCAAAACGTACAAGGGGGAATTCAGCAGAGGTTTGAAAAAAAAAAAGAGATAGAGCGACTCGACCCCTACCAAACCAATTAAGAGAGTGAGGGAGAGAAAAGAGTGATTTAGCTTACCTAAGAAAATAAAAGAGGGTTCGGCTATGGGTAAGAACCGATTGAAGAAAAGGTTAATAGAAAAGAAAGTTGTAGAAGAATACTTGATGTGATAGAAAGAACAATAATTGATAAAGTGAAAAAGAGTTTGTGATGAGGATAAGAGGAAGGGTATTGAAGGAGTATTCGGCTAGAAATATCGAAGAAGAAGAGAAGAAGTAGCACTATTTGGTTTTTAAAAAGAATGACTAAAAATTTGGTGAATTCCCGAGTGGTCTCAAGGTTATCTAAAAGCTCACCCACATACAACTATAAAACAAGAAGAGAAGAAAGATCACGGTTTAACAAAGGAAAAATAATATCTAGATGCTCCCAAAATGTCGAAAGCACATAAAGGATAAGAAAATGTCGAAATAACCTTGAAAAATTAGCTATACTCTATCAAAACTGACTCTAAGCTCCTTTAAAGTGCTAA
This sequence comes from Gossypium stocksii, assembly GCA_020496765.1. Lineage (NCBI taxonomy): Eukaryota > Viridiplantae > Streptophyta > Magnoliopsida > Malvales > Malvaceae > Gossypium > Gossypium stocksii. The sequence goes on from CM035623.1 coordinate 44,641,687, forward strand.
TTTGCTCCACTTCTTCTAATAGCTCTATCCCTGATCCCTTCCTAATATTTCTCCCTAAATCTCTTCTTAATTTCCTCCCCAACACCCATTCAAACCTTAAGACCAATTAAAACTTCCCTCCTACAAAGTTTAAATCCATCTCCACCACTTACACGGCACAAGTGCAAAATAATTTCCCCCATTGTGTCAACCCAGCCTCTAACCCTTGACCTCTTTGCCCTGCAAGTGATGCTGCCTCCATGCCCCCTAAGTGGCGCCACCTTGCCACCACACCACAACATCTTTTATGTCAAATTCCTGCCTCATTTATTTAAAAGTCATACCTCTTGATGTTAAGGTTCCACTAGCACTAAAAATAAAAATTTTCCCTATACATAGGCTTGATCCCAAGACTTCATAGAAACCCTATAACACTCCAAATTCACTTAGCCACTAAGGCCACCTTGCCTCTATGCCATTTTCTTGAACAACTAAATTTTTATGTGCAATCTCCTAACCGTTCGCTTACTCAAGGCCCAATACTTTTATACCCAAATTCAGGGTGTTACAGTGTCAGTGATTCGGGACTTTCCGCCGAATACGGAAGGGTGATTGCATTAAACTTTGGATTAAAAAGGTAAATCACAGTCGACCAATCTAGTCAAGGCAAGTCGTAGTCAATTCCTCGGCTAGGAGTTTGGGTTAAAGTTCTTTTAATTCTTTTGTTATGGATATTAACTATTATTTTGTTTGAATAGGTTCCGATGCTCAGGAATTCTTAATACTCTACGTGGTTAGGTGTGTAACTGTATACCTTATTTCTGTGGATCGGCATAAGTCGATAAAGTGTATGTGTTTCACATTATACTGATTATAGACCGAAATATGACGAAAAGCCAAAGTACCAGCCAATGATACCACATGAGCATGCGAACGCTAGTATGGTGAATCGAGCCCATGAACGTGGCGTATAATGAATGAGGCCACCATGAGTGATCTCATGGGCTTGCGCCGTATGGGTCATGTTGGGCCCAATGGGCTCGTGGGCCCATATGGGTGAATCTCACTGTCAGGTGGAAAGGTTGGACAGGCCATGTCATTCACATGTCTTAGGACGTTTCTGGGCCTCGATGGGCCAGAATTAGCCGTGTGGGCCTAATGGGCTTGTGGGCCCCACGCGGATAAAATTCATGTTAGGTGGTAAAAACATGGACTAGGCTGTGTAGTATGTGTAGCCGTGGCTAGTTCTGGGCTAATTAGCCTCACAAGCGTGTGGGCCCATTTGGGCCAAGTAATGGGCCTTCAGCCCACTCCCACCGTTAGAACCGTTAGTGTTGCTGAAGTTGCTGGAGGCGACAGTAAATCTTCTGATGGGCAGATATATGTACTTAGGCCCAAATTGCATAAAATTACCAAAATATCCCTATAGTGTAAAATTATCGAAATACCCCTGTAATGTAAAATTATTGAAATACTCCTGTCGGGTAAAATTTTCGAGGTACCACTGTAGGGTAAATGACTGATTTGACTGTGATTGTATGGGTATGATTTGACTGACAAAACTATGACTGTATTATGGGCATGACATTCTGCATACATGACATATTGCATGGGGTTAGGATTTCGTACAGAGGAAGATCTGTTCTGTTAGGGTCACACAGGTCACTAAGACGACTGTGGATCCACCGAAGGCTTAAAGCCGTACATTCGTATTGATCTGTTAAGGTCACATAGGTCACCCGAGATGACTGTGGACCGATCGATGGCTGAGTGCTGATCATTTTACCAATGGCTTTGTGCCACACACATTACCGATGGCTCAGTGTTGTCCCTTTTTACCGAAGGCTTTGTGCCACGAATGATATCGAAGGCTTAGTGTCACTCCTATTACTGAAAGACCATGTTTGTTGCTAAAGGCTTTGTGTCGAATTAAAGGCTTTGTGTCGTATTTATGGCTCTGTGCCATCCTATTTATGGTTTATAACCATTCTGATTATGGCTCTATGCCGTTCTATTTATGGTTTTGTGTCATTCTGTTGATTATGGCTCTATGCCATTCTATTTATGGCATTGAGCCATTCTGTTGACTTAGTGCCGGAACCGGTGCTAAGCTTGGTGTGCTAGATGAGTGGGTTGATTTTATCCCCACAGTAAGTGCAGGGTTGGACGAAGGCAAGTGCAGGGTTGGACGGAGGCAAGTGCAGGGTTGAATGGGATACATGCACCATTCATACACTATACATTTTGTATTCTGATTCTCTTACACTAATTGGCTTAGGCCCACATATGATTTGATTTTATTTTTATACTGATATGGGCTAGGTCCAATGGGTTCTGTTATAGGCTGTGACCTAAATGATAATGTAATGGGCTAAGGCCATCTGTTACTATCTGCTATAGTGGGCTAAGGCCTAATTGATACTGGAACTATAGTAGGGCTTGGGCCTAAATTGTTACTGTTCTTTGTATGATTGACTGTTCTTTTTATATAGTAGGGGATTACACACTGAGTTTTCATAAACTCACCGCGTTTATATAGTAGGAGGATCGACGCTGCGAGGGACTCGGAGATGGCCACACAATAGCTTTAGTTTTCTACTGCGTTTATTACTTTAAGCACTTTGGTTTTGATTTGGGTTGTACTAAGGCCTTCCTGATGCTTTCAGTTTTAATTGGGATTATATTTATTTTTCTCTATAACTATTAGAAGTAGAACATGGATTCCTAAAATAACAATCGGTTTTCAAAACATTACATTCCTGAAACATTTTTGAAATGGTTTCGCAACTCCTTTTTTTTAACTCACACTTTCATAAATCAACTATTCTAAGTTAAGCTTCAACAACAAACAATGTTTTACACAAGTTTTAAATGGTATGGCATTTTCAAGTCTTTACAAAGGGTTTCGAATGAAAACATGGTTTTCAAAAAACACTTCAATGTGACACACTGGATTCGGGCCTAACTTCTAGGTCAGGTTTGGGGTGTTAAAATAGAAATTATTCGAGACCATTTTGGGCACTTAGGACACTTTCAAGAAAATCCACTAAAAATAAGGCACACACCCATGTGGAAGGGCAACACGCCCGTATGGCCTTTAAACATGGTTGTGCTGATGGACCGTGTGCCTTACATGGCCTAAGCACCTAGGGACACGCCCGTGCCCTTCATCCGTATGAATTTATTTTCTAAATTTGAACCTACAGGGGTTTTCAGACGGCCTGGCACATGCCCGTGTGCTCAGCCTGTGTCCCTCACACGACCATGACATGCCCGTGTCGTAGTCCATGTACAAAAACCTTGACATTTTGTTTCTGATATCAATAGTCACATGCCCGTGGCACACGCCTGTCTGCTTGACTGTACCCTCAACACGATTGAGACACACGGTCATGTCTCAGCTAGTGTGTTTACTACTGGGCATTTAATGCAATAAATTCAAGGTGCAGGGGACACATGGCCTAAGTACATGCCCATGGGGTGGACCGTGTGCCACACACAGCCTAGACACACGCCCATGTGTCTATTCATGTGGACAAAAATAGGCTATCTACCAAGCCTCATTACCACCTTGAAACAAGATCAAACACATTCAAGCATCCCAAAACTCCAATACTCAACCAATAGCCATAATTTGTCATCCACACAACTTAATATAATCCACAGACCATGCATTCAATCTATTACTCCTAGCACGTACAATTGCTCATGCTAAATTCTCATTCTTGAAAACACTATCATTGCATTTGATAACCAATGGTAAATATTAGCCAATAACTTTGGCCCTATACAAAATGGAGTATTTCAAAGACAAGGAAAAACATTTGGCTTCAAAATAATATGACACTTAACAAAAGAATAAAGTCCTATACATGCCATATTTGCAAAATGCTAAAGCTAACTGTACCTAGTGCTTGGGATGATAGTGTGAGCAGAGCCTCCGACGTACTTTGATCCATGAGCTAACTAGGCGGCACTATAAGAAAGTAGAAAGGAGAGGGGTAAGCATAAAGCTTAGTAAGTTGATTGCAAACATTATCAACAATTTACGATGAATTAACATGCTCATAACATACCAATATTCATTATAAACATGAATGATTATAGGCATAACTTACTCATCATCATTCTCTTACTAATCGTTCAACATAAGATCGAGCTCATTTCGCATACATGATATACAAGTACCTGTACCACTCACAATAAGGTCATCATTTCTTTTAATTACTCAAGATATAAATTTTGCCCATGTAATTCAGTGGAATAGAAAAGGATACTCAATAGCCTCAAATGTAGGTTAAGCATCGATACCATGTCCTAGACATGGTCTTACTGTGGCAGCCCAAAATAGGGTCTAACCAGAACAGTGGGTTCATAACCACAAAATCTAAATTAAAATAATTAAATTCTGAAAATTTTATGTTTTCCGATCTGTTAAATATGCTTTGTGTGAAAATCGTTTAGAAAATTTATTAATTTAGTGCTTAATTTTATTTTTGGACTAAATTACATTAATTGCAAAATGTGAGTTATAATGTGTAAGTACCGATTTTCTCTCCTCCATAGCCAAAGGGGTTTTGAACTTTGTCAAGCAAATTGCAAGTGCAATCTTGCCCCGTTTTTGATTATTTTCATATGTTTGAGTTCCCATAAGCTTAAATTTCATGATTTTGTCATTTATTTGAAGAGATAATGAGTTTCAAAAATTAACCCATTTTTTTGAGAAAATTTTGATTTGATGAGTAATGGTAGAAAATGAGTCTTTGATGTGTTAATTACGAGTTTTTCTGGATAGTTTTCAGTAAAAACGTCCCTAAGGGACTAAAATAAGAAAAATGAAAATTTGCTCACACGTATATGAAAATGTTGATTCTTGGGTTGTTATTGTGAAAAGAACTTAGCTAAGTATAAAAGGTTAAGAAAATAGAATAAAATTTAGTTTACGAGGCCAAGGGCAAAATGGTCATTTTGCCAAAGGTTCGAATTGTGAACAAATTTGAGTAAGAAATTGATAAAATGTGTTAAATGTGTTTATTTAGATCAAGAAAAGAGAGAAAACGATCGAGATCGCGGAAAAGAAAAGATAGTCGACTAATTTGGGGTTTAGTCGTTTTGTTATCGAGGTAAGTCATGAGTAAATTATAGCGTATTTACCTTATTGCTATCCATTTGATGATCTCTATGTGAAAATATATGGATATGAAATTTTGAATTTTGCAATTGTATGTTTGTTAACATTCTGGTAAATCATGTTTGAACAGTAAGAATGATTCCGGATATGGGTGACATGTCGCTTGAAGGTTCTGATTCTGTCTGATTCCGTATCCCGGGTGCTGGGTGCACTTGCATGTGTTGCAGTCACCTGTCAGCTTATGTAAGTAGTCCCGTGGATTACATCTGTAATTCTATGATCTGAGGTAGCTCCGGCTACATATTCTGGTGGCTTCGGCTACATACTCTGATGGCTTTTGCGATACCTCTGCACTGTCTTCGGCCATATATCTGTGAGGCACTTCGGTGCTAACCTCTGTATATCCGTTTTTGTTCTGAATGTTCAACGGGAATTAACTTGGTTATGTGAAGCATTTGTGCAGGTTAAGCAATTGAAAATGAATTGAACATGTTATGTGTGTTAATGTCTATATTTGGACATTTTGGTAAGAATGTGCATGAGTAAGTATATGGATGTTGCATTATGACATAAAGAAATTAAATGCCTTAGCTAATTATTGTGCATTTGCTATTGATTTACCTATGACTTACTAAGTTACTTGTAGCTTACTCCTCTTTCCTTTCCTCTCCCTTTTAGATTGTCGAGCATAGAGCATATTGGGATTGGTGATCAAAGGAGGCTCGTCTCACACTATCAAGCTACATTGGTGTATGTATACATGGTTTTGATATTTTGAATTTGGCATGTATAGGTGGCTAGTCTTTGTATAAGCATTGTTTTGTAAGTCAAATAGAATAGGTGTATATGTGATACTTTTTTTGTAAATGATGCTATAAATGAAATTATTCCGAGTATGTGTTATCGAATTGGTTGAAATGAATGTTGTGTATGTGAAAGGGAATTTCGAAAAGGCAGAGGCTTGGTAAATAGCCTAACACGGTCTACCCGGTAGGGTACACGTCATGTGACATGACCGTGTGGGGTTTGACAGAATGCTCCACGGGCACATGGCACGGGCGTGCCTAGGCCGTGGGTGGCACATGGTCTGACCCCACGGGTTTGTCCCTGGACCGTGCCTTCCCTGCACCTTGATTTTAAATTTTGGGTACCACACGGGCAAGAGACACAGCCGTGTGTCTCAACCATGTGGGGTACACGGCCCCCAAATGACTGTGTAGGGTGACCGTGGCCAATTTGACAGATTCGACCTCGGTCTCTGGACATGGACGTGTGAAGGCCACACGGCCTTAGCACACGGTCGTGCTTTGTGTCACACGGGCGTGTGACGTAGTTTTAAAAGTGAAAAATTTTTTGGGCTTCCGATGTGATAGGATTCGAATCCTAATCATTCAAGATGTCTATATTGAGTCAGAAAACCCTCGATAAGGGTAAAACTTGTAATGATTTGGTAAAAAATATGAGTCTGTACTTCGGTAAGTTCGGTAACGCCCATTACTTGATTCCGATGACGGTTTAGGGTAAGGTGTGTTACACTTACACTGGCTCACATGTTGAGGCCGATGCCATGTCCAAGACATGGTCTTACACTAGCTCTCATCTCATCATCGATGCCATGTCTCAAACATGGTCTTACACTGGCATACATCTCGAGCCGATGCCATGTCCCAAACATGGTCTTACACTGACTCTCTCATATCGAGGCTGATGCCATGTCTCAGATATGGTCTGACACTGGCACTCCTTGGATCGTGCCGATGCCATGAAAAAGATATGGTCTTACACTAGAACACATCAAGCCGATGCCATGTCACAGACATGGTCTTACAGTAGCTCATCCATCTCGGTGTCGATGCCATGTCCCAGACGTGGTCTTACACTAGCTCTTGTATAGCCTTAGTCTCATGACTCAATTATCCAATCTATTCTTATGGTGCCATCGGGAAATTTACCACATCAACTTCATTATATCAATTGCAAACGAATACTCATCATCTTATGTAATATTGAAGTCAATTTATAAACATAAAATAAAGTTGAAATATTTACACCTAACTTACCTCGGTATGCAAAAGGTGGTAACTCGATCGATATCAATCTACGAGCTTGGCCTTCCCCCGGTCTAAGTTCGGGTCTCGTACTTCTTGATCTATAATGACAATTTTTACTAATTTACTCATTATTTTAATCTAAACAATTCAAGAATCATAATTTGGCAAAATGACCATTTTGCCCCTAGACTTTGGCAAAATGGCCATTTTACCCCTAGGCTCGAAAATTAATTTTTTATCAAATTTCATTATTCACAAAGCCTATTCGAATCTTTTTCACTCTTATGTCAACCCCAAATTCTCATTATTTCACACAAGTACCAACAACTTATCAACTTTACACTTTAGTCCAATTTAAGCGTTTTCCATGAACACCCTTTTACAAAAGTTGTTTATTTAACAACCTATATTCATTTTCCTTCATAAATTTCCAGCAACCAACACTTATATACTCATGTAAAAACTCTAAATTTTCAACCAAATTGCAAAATACACCCCTCAAAAGGTAGCTCATGCTACAAGGGTTCAAAAAATGCAAAAATATTTAAGAAAAGTCATAAAAATCACTTACTTATGAGTGCTAGAAGTTTTCCAAAAATTTTGAAGCTTTCAAACCCTTATTCTGGTATTTTCGGTGAAGAAGAAAGCAAAAATGAAGAAAAGTTGAAGGCTAGGCAATTAGGCTATTATTAAGTCAATTTAGTCACCAAATTTTTACCAACTCTTTGACTTTTCTATTCTTTGTCTCATCATGGCTGGCCACACTAATAGAAAGGGGTCTTTTTGCCCTTTAAAGACCCCCAATTAAGTTTCCCTTGCTATTTAACTCAATTTACTAGCAAATCATAACTTTTCCCTTTTTGCGATTTAGTCCTTTTTTTGCGATTAAGCCTTCAATCGTGTAAATCAATTCACTAAAATTTTCATCCACTCTTATAAAAATACCACAACACATAAAATAATACTAAAGTAATTTTCTCTAACCTCGGGTAAGTGATTTCGAAATCACTATTCTGACTAAGCCCGATTTCGGGTTGTTACAATGAACATTCATCAAAATAAGCCAACATTTTTGGCCTGGCCAAATATGACACATAATGTAACACCCCTTACTTGAGTCAGATGCTGGGACAAGGTACGAGGCATTACTGGACTTAAACATAACCAATCATACAAAACCTGGCCATAAAATTTTATTCAATTCAAAACTATTCATACACATGCATATCGTCCCTTATACAGACTTACGAGGCCCAAAACATATATCGAGAGTGGTTCAGGACTAAACCAGAAACTTTGGACACTTAGAATATTTTCATGTTTTAGAGAGTCAGTGTGGGTAGGTCGTGTGGTCACACACGCCTGCCTAGCTCAGGACACGACTGTTTCCTCAACCTGTATAACTCTGTGTATGATGTCATCAGCAAAATAGGGTCACACGGCCAAGTCACACGCCCGTGTACTAGGCCATGTAGTGAATTTAATTATCGCATATAAGGTACAGACTTCACACGGGTTGGGCACCCGCCTATGTCCTATGACCGTATCCTTCACACGGTTGAGACACACGACCATGTCTTTGCCCGTGTGCTCCATACTGGGCATTCTGCTTCACAAAATTAAGGTGCAGGGGACACACGGCCTATTCTCACACCCGTGGGGTTGACCTTGTGTTACACATGGCCTAGACACATGCCCATGTGTCTACTTGTGTGAACCATTTTGAGGCTATTTTCCAAGCCATTGGCCACCCTCAACTACTCGTTCACCTATACACTTTCAATGGCACTTAACAATGCATGATTGAACACTTAAACATACACAAATGAGATATGATCATGATCATTTCATCTTTACTTATACATGCATAAGACTTCATACTTCATTAAGACCAATTTCACCATTTCACATACAATTAAACTTCATTCACTTGCTTGCATGCATTTTCATACAAACATATACACACACAAAACTATCATCTTTCATCATATTCAAGCTTAGTAAATCACATGCAACATAACATCATTCAACCATCAATAACTATAGACAATATCACAATGGCATGGGCACTTGCATGAATATATGAATAGGTTTACAACCCAATAATCAATAGGAGCCACATCTCATGGCTTATACAAAATGAATCAATTATCATCATAAGCCAACACATTTGGCTAAACCAATATGACATATAACAAAAAGATTAAGTCCCTATACATGCCATACTCAAAATTTTGAGCCTAGTTATACCCAAATGTTCCAATTAATTGTGTAATCAAGTCTCTGACATCCTTCAATCCTCGATCTAGCTTGGTGATACTATAAGAAAATGGAAAGGAGACGGGAGTAAACATAATGCTTAGTAAGTTTGCATGTAAATAAATAACAACATTAACCATGCATTATTATACTCATAACATAATATACTTCATCACAATGTCTCAAGTATCATAGATACATTTAAAATCATGTTATTTACATAATGTACGATAAAACTCATGATCGTATTTCATTCATTCATTCACTTCTTTCCAAGGACTCATCGATTCATAATCTCAATATTTATGAGCTTTGTGTACAAACCTATACCCTTTTAACATGACCATACCTTGTCATCTCTTTGACATTATCGTTGGATTACTGTAACACCCCTATCCTGTAACCCTCGCCGCAATAGGTAAGGGGCATTACCGGACTTGTAACTCAGAACAGAAATGTAAAACTTTAAACTCTTATCAACCATTAATCCGTTTCAACAACATCAATCATATATAAACATATCATTCTTAAAACAAATATATAAGGCTTCAATCATACATCAGGGACTAACTTGATCACATATAAAAGATATGAGAAAACTTAAGAAAATTTTCAGAATACGGTCACACGGCTGTGTGCCCAGGCCATGTGCCTCACATAGTCACCAAACACACACATGTGTCTAGGCCTTGGCAAAACAGGTCATACATTCTGACTTGTGCACATGACCACATGACACGCCCGTGTGTCTTGGCCGTGTGAAAATTATGAAGCTACTGACTTGCACCCACGGGTACAAGACACACCCGTGTGCCTATCCTGTTTGGCATCCTGACCAAAATAACTAAGGTGTAGGGGCCACACGGTCGAGTCACACGCCCATGTGCTATGACCGTGTGGCACGAAATAGGCTTGGTTTAAGCCATTTTCACACCCCAATAGGTTATATACCTAAAACATCAATTGCATAACAAGTACATATACTCAATGCAAAACCATTTCAACCAATTCCAAACATCAAAAAGACCATTTCATGTCAACCAATTCAATGTCACATAAATAACATAAACATGAATACACTTCATGTAACACCCCTATCCTGTAACTGTTGCCGGAATAAGTAAGGGGCATTACCGAACATGTAACTCAGACCAGAAAAACAATACTTTAAACTTATCAAACATCATCACAATTCATACAATAATCCATCAAAGCTTGTTTAAAACAGACATATAAAGCTTCATTCATTCGTCAGGGACTAAATTGATATCATATAAAAGATATGAGAAAAAATAAGGAAATTTTTGAAATAGGGTCATACGATCGTGTGCCCAGGCCGTATGCCTCACACGGTTGCCAGACATGCCCATGTATCTAGACCATGGCAAAATAGGGTATACATACTAACTTGTGTACACGACCACAAGACAGGCTCGTGTGTCTAGGCCATGTGAAATTCATGAAGCTACTGACTTGAGCCCATGGGTACCAGACATGGCCGTGTGTCTAGCTTGTGTGGCATCAGACCAATTCAACTACTATACAGGGGTCACACGGATGAGTCACATGCCTGTGTGCTCTGCCTGTGTGGTATGAAATAGGCTTGGTACAAGCCATTTTCATATCCCCAAATGCTTATGTACCTACAAGCAATACTTTACAACATTTCATTTACCAATTGAGCAACCAATTAAACGAAAAAGAAGCACATTTTTACCAACTCATAATCAATCAATGTCATGTCAATTTGCATTAACCAAACATGTACCAAATAAGCCAATTCCATACCTATTTCAACTTACCAAATCATTTCAATAAAGACACCTATCAATTATCCACATTCCAACCTCACCTACGTCATGTACCATTCATCCAAAATATCATATAAAGAGCATAACATATATTACATTCATGAAAAGCCAACCATTATCATTTCAAGCCATATCTCATAGCTTGAATAAGCGCCCAAACTCATACCACATTCATTAACATAGCTACCATAAACATTAACTTATAAACTAGCCTATACATGCCATATTTACCACATTTGCAAAGACTCAAAAGTACCAAAAGCTTGGTTGAATAGTGCGATTACAATCTCCGTCTTTGTCTGAAATCGAGCTAGCTTTCGAATCTATAAAACACGAGAAAATAAACATGTAATCATATAATCTTAGACAAATACAATTTTGTTCCCAGAGATTCTTACAATTTCCTCGAGAATCTCGATGTGAACCTCGAATCTCTATTAGAGATAATAGACAATGGTACACCATGTAATCAAACAATCTACAACAAATACAATTCAGCTAATCTATCTAGGGAATAATCTGTACGTACCGATATAAAGTGAGCAGATTTCGTTAATCAATCAATAATAACCAGCAATCTTTCTTTTTCATAGTTAAGGGCAATCCCGATACGAAATCCATAGTAATTCTGTCACATTTCTATTCTGGAATCATTACTGTCTGTAATAAACTTGATGGTACCCGATGTTAGGCCTTTACTTACTGACAGATCAAACATTTAGATAGAAATTCAGATATATCACATTTCATTCTTGACCACCAATATAATTGTTTCAGATCATTATACATCTTAGTGCTACCAGGATGAACAGAAAGCGATTATTATGTGCTTCGTGTAAAACTTTCTGAATAAGCTTGGTATCTTTTGGTATGCAAATTCTATTTCAGAATATTATACAATAATCAGTTCCAATAGTAAATTCAGAATCAGAATTAGACTCACATTGAAGTCGTTTAGCTTGCATCTCCGTGTCACTTTTCTGAGCTTCGCAGATTTGTTGCAGAAATACCAGTTTAGCTTTTAACTCAACTAAAATAGATCCATCATCACAAAACATCATCTGAGTGTTCATAGATCGTAAAGCGAATAGGGACTTCTAGCTCAAAGCATCAACTACAACATTAGCTTTTCCCGGATGATAGTCAATCACAAATTCATAGTCTTTCAGTAACTCTAGCTATCTTTGTTGAAATAAATTCAAATATCTTTGTGACATTAAGTATTTCAAACTTTTGTGATCTATGAATATTTGACATTTCTCACCATAAAGATAGTGATGCCAAATCTTTAATGCAAAGACTATAGCAGCTAATTCAAGATCATGTGACGGATAATTCTTCTCGTGTGGTTTCAACTGTCGAGAGGCATATGCTATAACTATCCCATCTTGCATCAATACACAGCCCAGTCCATTTAACGACGCATCACTGTAAATTAAAAACTCTTTACCCAGTTCAGGTTGAATTAAAATCGGATCCTCTGTTAACAGTGCTTTCAGCTGATCGAAACTCTTTTTACATTTATCAGTCCACTCAAATTTCACATCTTTTTGGAACAATCGAGTCAACGGTACTATAATTATCGAGAACCCTTTAACAAATGTACGGTAATATCCCGCTAATCCCAGGAAACTTCTGATCTCAGATACATTTCTCGGTGGCTTCCAGTCGAATATCGCAGATATTTTACTCGGATCAACCCTAATACCTTCCGCTAAAACAATGTATAGCTAGCCTCGTATATTCTACGGTAGTCTTAGAATCAACTAAACCATAGCTCTGATACTAATAAAATGTAACACCCTATCCCGTAACCGTCGCTGGAATAGGTAAGGGGAATTACCAAACTTTTAACTCAGACCAGAATAGTAATACTTTAAACTTATCAAACATCATCACAATTCATACAATTATCCATCAAAGCTTGTTTAAAACAGTCATATAAAGCTTCATTCATTCATCAGGGACTAAATTGATATCATATAAAAGATATGAGAAAAAATAAGGAAATTTTCGAAATAGGGTCACACGGTCGTGTGCCCAGGCTGTGTGCCTCACACGGTTGCCAAACATGCCAATGTATCTAGGCCGTGGTAAAACAAGGTAGACATACTGACTTGTGCACATGACCACAAGACACGCCCATGTGTCTAGGTGATAAACGCTAGTTTATACATATTTTTACCTCATGTTTAGCCTATATTTTGGATGAATTATTATCAATTTAGTGAGAATTGGTACTCTTAATCCTTATTTTTCATATCTTATACTCAGGAGAGCATAGGGAAGAGAAAAGAATAGGAAATGGACTAAAAATGAGGAAAATGGGCCAAAAATGACATAACACACGGCCCAAGGAATTACCACACGGCCGTGCCACACGGCCGTGCCACATCAAGATCACACGGTCCAGCTCTCGACAAGCACGGGCAGGCCACACGGCCGTGCCAAATCACACGGCCTTTGTCGAAGTCACACGGACGTGGCACACGGACGTGTTCTAGTCGTGAGGAAGAGGAATTTCACTCGAATTGGGATACTTGGAGGCTAAGAAAGGCTCCCCAAAGCTCTATATAAAGACCCTAGGAGGCAACTCTTAGGGTGTGCTTATTTCCCCACAAAGGGAAGTATTCTTTGCTGCCAACACAGAGAGTAGAAGTAGGGATTACTCGCAAGGAAGCTGATTGATTCATCCCAGAAGTCGAAATTTTGCAGCAATATAGAGGATCTCCCTAAATTCCTTCAGGGGTTTTCGGGTTCTTTTATGTTTTGTTATTTTATTTCTTCTGAGATGTTTTCTTTCTTTATTATGAACAAAACCCCTCAAATACTTGAGGGGGATGAAACCTAAGACAGATCTTGTTATTATTTATTCTTGAGTTATATGATAAATACTTGAGTTGTTCTTAATTATGTGTTCTTCATTCTTGATTTAATAAACCTAGGTATTACTTCAAAAATTAGATGTGCTTAGAGCAGAGGAGCAAAAGTCCCTGTGATAAGAGTAGATCTACCATAATTAAGCGGAGTTGCATGCAACCCTAGACATAGGGCGACATAAATCTGCTGGATTAGGGTCAAACCTAATATGGGGAACCATTGATCGAATTAATGCAACCTAAGAAGTTAATTGATAAAGGAACTTTAATTAACAACATAGGCCTAGTTGCTCTTCACCTCGACGGAGGGTTTAGCATAAATTAGGGATCTCTACGGATCAAGTCAAATGAATAAATCGTCTAGCTTAATAACCAGTACAAGTGAAGTCTAGGTGGATTCTCCCTTAAGTATTGTCCATATCAATCAGCTTTTCCCCTAAAAGTTTTCTCAATTTACTCTTTGTGTCTTCTTAGTTTAGTTTTAGAATTAGTTTAAACAAACCCCTCTTTTATTCTTAGGCTAATAGAAAGAAAGTAAGTAATAGTACTTTTGGTTCCCTTGGGTACGATAACTCGGTCTTGCCACTAAGCTATACTACTGTTCGATAGGTGCGCTTGCCTTAAAGCGTCGCGATATTAGTTAGTTTTGGTGTGATCAAGTTCTTTATAAATTTTATTACTTAGTATCGCGAACACGGATATCAAGTTTTTGGCGCCGTTGCCGGGGAACTAAAATATTACGAAAGCTCGATTTCTATTACTTTAGCCATATATTTATATTTATTTATTTTTATTTTATTTTTATTTTCAATTTAATTTATTTTTATTTTTATTTTTCTTTTCTTTTAAATTTTTGAGTTTTCTTTGCTTTTTCTTTTTAGGTATTTTTAGTTTATGACTAGAAACAATCCAATAGGACCACTACTTTTCGACGAAGATCTAGAAGCAATAGTTCGCAGAAATTGCAGAGAAATTAGACGCAGTCTACATTATCCTGAACAAGAACCTGATCTAGAGCCAGAACCTACAGAAGAGATGGAAGCAAATCAAGATGTTCTACCACCTCTCGCAATAGTCGCGCCACCAGCAATTCAAGAAGAAGCTCCGCGCACTATGTATGATTATGCTAAACCTAGTTTGGCTGGTACCCAAACTAGCATTCTTAGACCAACTATTACTGCTAATAATTTTGAGTTAAAACCTAACACCATTCAGATGATACAGCAATTGGTACAGTTTGATAGTTTACAGTATGAAGATCCAAACTCACACATAGCCAATTTTTTAGAACTTTGTGATACCTTCAAAATAAATGGCGTTTCTGATGATGCCATTCGATTGAGGCTATTTCCATTCTCTTTGTGAAATAAAGCCAAACAGTGGTTAAATTCTCTACCACGAGGCTCAATTACCACATGGGAGCAGATGACCGAAAAATTTTTACTCAAATATTTTCCTCCAGCTAAAACAGCCAAATTACGAAACGATATTTCTTCTTTTGTGCAGATGGATTTAAAAACACTTTACGATGCATGGGAGAGATACAAAGATCTTTTGAGAAGGTGTCCTCATCATGGATTACCTTTGTGGCTACAAGTTTAAACCTTCCACAACGGTTTAAATCCGTAACCAGACAAATGATCGATGCAGCCGTAGGCGGAACCATCAATAATAAAACACCTGACGCAGCTTACGAATTTATTGAGGAGATATCATTGAATAACTATCAGTGGCAAGTCATGAGGACAAAGCCGACGAAAGCCGCAGGAGTTTATAATATTGATGCTGTTACTATGCTCACTAACCAAGTAGAACTTTTAAATAAGAAATTTGATAATTTTGTTGGTTCTACGCAGGCTCAACCAGTGATGCAATGTGATGCAGCTCCAGGAAATATGTTTAATTCAGACCATCTACACAACATAGAAGCCGAACATGCCAATTATATGGGTAATAATTCTCGACCTAAAAATAATCCTTATAGTAACACTTATAATGCAGGTTGGAGAAATCACCCAAATTTTTCATGGGGAGGACAAGGAAATCAAAGACAACAGCCTTCGGTATTTCAGCAGCCACCACCACAACAGGAGAGAAAGCCGAACTTGGAAGAGATGTTCACCAAATTTATTGCCATATCAAAAACTCGTTTCCAAAATACCGAAACGGCACTAAGGAACCAGCAAGCATCTATTCAAGGACTTGAAACTCAAACAAGCCAGCTTGCTAAGCTAATTTCGGAAAGACCACAAGGTGGATTTCCAAGTAACACTGAGACCAATCCAAAAGAACAAATTCATGCCGTGAGCACAATAGATGAGGAGGTTTTAATCAAAGACAACTCAAACAAGGAGCTTGAGGTGAATAAAGGTAAAGTAGAGGTAAGCAGGAACAAGCCAGACATCAACGAACACAAGCCTCGTATCCCATACCCAAGAGCGCTTCAGAAAGACCGCACCGATGAACAATTCGGTAAGTTTCTTAAACTCTTAAAAAAATTACATATTAACTTACCATTTGTTGAAGCAATTTTGCAGATGCCAGACGCGGTTAAATTCTTAAAAGAACTCTTGACAAACAAGCGGAAGCTAGAGGAGAAATCTCATGTGGAATTAAATGCAATCTGCTCAGCTATTCTTCAAAATAAACTACCAACCAAACTGAAAGATCCAGGGAGTTTTACTATTCCTTGTTTATTTGGTAGCCTAGATACAAAAAATGCTTTAGCTGATTTAAGGGCTAGTATAAATGTCATGCCTTATACACTATTTAAACAACTAGGTTTTGGAAAACCGAAGCAAACTATGATGAGCATTCAACTGGCTGATAAAACTATTAGGTCTCCTAAAGGAATAGTTGAAGATGTGCTCGTCAAAATTCATAAATTTATATTCCCAGTTGACTTTGTTGTTTTAGACATTGTTGCGGATAGCAATGTACCCTTAATTCTAGGGCGACCCTTTTTAGCAACTGCAAGAACAATAATTGATTTAGGAACAAGTAAACTTACACTACTTGTGGGTGATGACCAAGTTACCTTACAAGCTCGAAACTCGATTACGATTGTTGATAATAATATAGTTACGAGTCCTTGTAAAAAGAATAATCTCACCACCCAACCTTCTGTGCAGGATACACTCTACATAAAGGCAACCCAATCACAAACAAGTTCATCCAAGGGAGATGCACCTAAAAAGCGAACGCTTCAGATCGAGGAACTAGATGAGTGGCTGAACTATCATGAAAAACCCAAAACAGGTCACACCAACCCAGAGCATCACCAAGACGACCCCCATGTACAAACGAATCAACTCAAGGTAGGGGATAAGGTAATCTTAGGGGAAGACGATCCTCGAATCTTGAATTCAAAAGAGCATACAAGTGACACACCTTACTTCACGGTAATGAAAATCTTTCCCTATGGTACAGTCGAGATAAAACATGAGTCACTTGCCACTTTTAAGGTAAATCACACTCGACTCAAATCTTACGTTGATAATGAAATTGTAAGCAGGATAGAAGAGTATCAACTCTTCAAACCACCGTGAACGTACAAGCTCGAGCAAAGTCGAGCTTAGACTATAAATAAGCGCTTCTCGGGAGGCAACCCGAGCACTAACATAGTAACTTTTCTTCTATTTTGTTTTCAGTCTTTTTATACAGCAACTAACACCTTTGATGCAGGAAATTAGGACCACACGGCCTGGAACACGGGCGTGCCTAAGGCCGTGTGACATCTTAAAACAGAGACACGGTCGTGCACTTAGACCGTGTACAAACAGAGTAAATTTTTCCCAAAAGCACGGGAGGACGACAAATCCCCACGGTCTTGCAACATGGCCGTGGCAATCATGCAGTATCAACACGGGCTCGCTCAACGCCACATGCCCGTGTCCCCAAGCCGTGGCCAACACTGTCAAATCAGACACGGCCGTGTGACTACCTACACGACCATGCAAAAAAGCGAACAAGTTCTCCACAGTCGTGCAATATGGCCAACACGGGCTAACCCCGAGCCACACGGGCGTGTGCCTCTATTCTCCCATACGGTTATATTTTTCTCATTTTTTTTCTTTTTTTAGTCTCTTTTTTATTTCAAATTTTATTTTTATTATACTTAATCCTTTTAATTCATTACAGTATTAGTATTTCTAGAACTTAGTTTATTATTTTTCTGTTATTTAAATTTTGATCTTTCATATCGGCCAAGCCCTAACGAGTAATCTCTATCAATCGAAAATTCCCATGACTAATTAATATTTTCGCATTTTCAAAAAGGAGCTCTACAGCTCATATTCAAACGAAAATGGGAACACCCTGCCACAATTGCCGACTATTCCTCATAAATTCATCCTAAATTCAGGAAATTTCAATTCTCTCCCTATCTTATGATATTATACTTCTCTTGCTATTTATGTATCTTTGTACATTGAGGGCAATGTACATCTTAAGTGTGGGGGGGAAGCTTACTTTAAATTTCTACATTATCTGAAAAATCCCTGAATTTTTTTTCTTCATGCATTGTTCTTAACTAATTCTCAATCTCCCATTAGGAATTTATTCTGATTGATTTATGATTTCTATCGATATGTTGAGAATTAAGATATAGGTGCTTGTACTTTGATTATTCAAACTTTAAAACATTAGGGAATCAAGCATGATAAGTTGAAATTTTTGAGAACCCCAAATTTTTGCATAAGTTATTTTCCCTAATTCTAAGTATTATCTTGAGATTTGAAATTCACAGGATTGACATCAAAAGCCATAATTCTGGTGAGATCTTGAGCCCTTTTTGAGCATACATTCTTTCGTGCTCACTTTTATTATTGCTTTGAGTGAGTCAATACTGAATTGTTATTCTAGAACTTGTTCGATTATACATGTCGAGACCACATCATTGATTTGATATACCGAAATGATAAAGGCACTTAGGATTTAACCCACTTACCCCACAAAAAGCCTACCTCCATGAATTAACCCCTAATAAACCCCATTGAGCCTAAACAACCTTTTCTTTGACTTACCCTCTAATTATTAACCAATAACCCATTTTTGTTGAATTTTATTCAATTATTTTGACCCCTATTTTTGTCGAGATTTGAAGTGATTTTTTATCTAGCTTTACTCTCTTCTCCATTTTTAAATTTTCAAGTTATTTAGTTTGAATTGTTCCTAAAAAAAAAAAGAAAAGAAAAGAGTACATACAGTAAAATTCGATTGTAAATTGTAAATAGTTCGATAAATTTTTGCATATTTCTATTTTAAGGCTACCAAGGCAGAAATGATAGTATCATAAGAATTAGCTGAGAAATATGTTCCATTGATAGAGATTTTTTCTAGCTAGATAATTTTTCAAGTTCAATCTCGATTCTAACCTTCTTTTTGCACCCTGTGACAACACCCCTAACCAAGCCCCGTTACAACAGTTAAAAGACCTATTGATCAATGTATCATATCAAACTATAGTGGTGGAGATTTGATTTTCTTGTAAGCTTATGGTAATAACTTTTCATGTTGATTAAGGAGTGCTTAAATTTTGAACCCTAAACACTTCGAGTGGATAGAGTGAACCTTTAGTGAGGATGTCAACTCCTGTTAATTAAGATGGAGAGATAACTACTTAGAAGGAAGGAAGAGACTTATGTTTTCAATGATAAAATTCTCAACTTAAAGTGATTGAGTCTTTAATGTTCTTCTGATTGAATTACTCATTGTATGATTACCTGTGGACTAGTTTGAAACATTATTGATAAAGATTGTAGGTTGAGAGGAATAATTCTTATTTAGGGATTGAGATTTTGCTTGAGGACAAGCAAAGGTTTAAGTGTGGGGGTATTTGATAAACGCTAATTTATACATATTTTTACCTCATGTTTAGCCTATATTTTGGATGAATTATTATCAATTTAGTGAGAATTGGTAATCTTAATCCTTATTTTTCATATCTTATACTCAGGAGAGCATAGGGAAGAGAAAAGAATAGGAAATGGACTGAAAATGAGGAAAATGGGCCAAAAATGACATAACACACGGCCCAAGGAATTACCACACGGCCGTGCCACACGGCCGTGCCACATCAAGACCACACGGTCCAGCTCTCGACAAGCACGGGCAGACCACACGGCCGTGCCAAATCACACGGCCTTTGTTGAAGTCACACGGGCGTGGCACACGGGCGTGGCACACGGGCGTGTTCTAGTCGTGAGGAAGAGGAATTTCACTCGAATTGGGATACTTGGAGGCTAAGAAAGGCTCCCAAAAGCTCTATACAAAGACCCTAGGAGGCAACTCTTAGGGTGTGCTTATTTCCCCACAAAGGGAAGTATTCTTTGCTGCCAACACAGAGAGTGGAAGTAGGGATTACTCGCAGGGAAGCTGATTGATTTATCCCAGAAGCTGAAATTCAACAGCAATATAGAGGATCTCCCTAAATTCCTTCAGGGGTTTTCGGGTTCTTTTATGTTTTGTTATTTTATTTCTTCTGAGATGTTTTCTTTCTTTATTATGAACAAAACCCCTCAAATACTTGAGGGGGATGAAACCTAAGACAGATCTTGTTATTATTTATTCTTGAGTTATATGATAAATACTTGAGTTGTTCTTAATTATGTGTTCTTCATTCTTGATTTAATAAACCTAGGTATTACTTCAAGAATTAGATGTGCTTAGAGCAGAGGAGCAAAAGTCCCTGTGATAAGAGTAGATCTACCATAATTAAGCGGAGTTGCATGCAACCCTAGACATAGGGCGACATAAATCTGCCGGATTAGGGTCAAACCTAATATGGGGAACCATTGATCGAATTAATGCAACCTAAGAAGTTAATTGATAAAGGAACTTTAATTAACAACTTAGGCCTAGTTGCTCTTCACCTCGACGGAGGGTTTAGCATAAATTAGGGATCTCTACGGATCAAGTCAAGTGAATAAATCGTCTAGCTCAAGAACCAGTACAAGTGAAGTCTAGGTGGATTCTCCCTTAAGTATTGTCCATATCAATCAGCTTTTCCCCTTAAAGTTTTCTCAATTTACTCTTTGTGTCTTCTTAGTTTAGTTTTAGAATTAGTTTAAACAAACCGCTCTTTTATTCTTAGGCTAGATAATAGAAAAAAAGTAAGTAATAGTACTTTTGGTTCCCTTGGGTACGATAACTCGGTCTTGCCACTAAGCTATACTACTGTTCGATAGGTGCGCTTGCCTTAAAGCGTCGCGATATTAGTTAGTTTTGGTGTGATCAAGTTCTTTATAAATTTTATTACTTAGTATCGCGAACGCGGATATCACTAGGCCATGTGAAATTCATGAAGCTACTGACTTGAGCCAACGGGTACCAGACAAGGTCGTGTGTCTAACCCGTATGGCATCAGACCAATTCAACTACAATATAGGGGTTACACGAATGAGTCACACGCCCGTCTGCTCTGCCCGTGTGTTATGAAATAGGCTTGGTACAAGCCATTTTCATATCCCCAAATGCTTATGTTCTTACAAACAATACTTCTCAACATTTCATTTACCAATTGAGCAACCATTTTAGCGAAAAACAAGCACATTTTTACCAACTCATAATTAATCAATGTCATGTCAATTTGCATCAACCAAACATGTACCAAATAAGCCAATTCCATACCTATTTCAACTTACCAAATCATTTCAATAAAGACACCCATCAATTATCCACATTCCAACCTCACCTATGTCATGTACCATTCATCCAAAATATCATATAAAGAGCATAACATATATTGCATTCATGAAAGCCAACCATTATCATTTCAAGCCATATATCATAGCTTGAATAAGTGCCTAAAATCATACTACATTCATTAACGTAGCTACCAGAAACATTAACTTATAAACTAGCCTATACATGCCATATTTACCATATTTACAAAGATTCAAAAGTACTGAAAGCTTATTTTGATAGTTTGATTACAATCTCCGACTTTGTCCAAAATCGAGCTAGCTTCCGATTCTATAAAACACGGGTAAATAAAAAAAAGTAAGCTTTTAAAGCTTAGTAAGCCTGTATAATATAGAAACAAACTTACCAAGTATAATTAAGCAATTTAAGCAACAAAAATCAACTCATAAACTTGTATTGCCTATTTAAAGGATTCAACCACATGTTAGTCATATATATAACAACCATATATTCATCCATACAAGGGATGAAATCATACATATAACATTCATGTACATTTCAATATTTATGACATATCACCTTTCTCCTTCTATTTATAAAATCATATAATGCATGTTTTATTTCATACATATAACTCATATACTTCATTTTTCAAGTCATCAAATAACATTTATACTTTTATACCACTTAATCCTTGTAAGTCACGTAACATATACCATGTAATCATATACTTGTAACATATCATCCATGTAGTTCATGTAGTCCATGTATTCATACAACATATAAACATACCATATACATTTTGTATCTTTATAACATGTAATCCATGTATAACTTGTATCACTTGTAACATGTACTCAAATAAACATGTACTTATGACATATAATTCATGTAACACGTATTTCTTATAATACAAATCGGTATAATACCCTTTGAACCTTTGGAAACATCGAGGGATACTCAGGTGATACACACACAGTGTATAATGTAAACTTGTAAATCCGTCAATTCATCATGTATGCTCTTTCAATCCATGTACGGTATGCTCCTCCTGAGCCGGTAACGGTAAGCTCAAATGCTAAACGTGTAAGCTCTTGAGCTATGGTAAGTCCGCAACAAATGTAAGAGCTCAACCACCATGTAGCCCTAGTGACATGTCACTTGTATCCTACGACTTTCGATGGTTCGAATGGGACTCGGTAATCAAATTGGACATATAACCAATATGCATTTCAATACATTATTTCACATATATACAATATGTAATTCAACATGTATTTAATAGGCAAGCTTGATTCCATAGTTCATTAAACATTCATATAACATTAAAACAACAATTATAAACATTATACAAGTTTGATTCTAATTATACGAACTTACCTCGATTTAGGTCGTAAACTCAAAATCTAATCGTCTAACTTTCGTTTTCCCGATCAAGTTCTGGGATTTGCTTGTCTTGATCTATATTACTCCAATTTAATTCAATTATTCACCAACACATCCAATTAAAGACATAAATAAGTAAATTTGGCAAATTACATATTTGCCCCTATACTTTTACCCACTTTGCAATTTAGCCCTTTATGTACAAAATAACAAATTACACACTTTATCTAAAATTCTCTATAGCCGAATATCCATGTAGTCCTTATACACACATATCTTTCATTTATTCACATTTCTAACCACCAAATTTCTATCTTTTTCAATTTAATCCAAAATACTCAATTTTGTCAAAAATCACTTTATAAAACTTGTATATCTATAAACAACCATCAATAATTTATCAAGAAACCTCGAAATATACATGTATTCATCAATGGCACATTTCAAAAACACAACCAATTTCAAAAATCAAGGTACAGGTCTGCTAGAGTACATAGCAACGATCTCAAAAATTGTAAAAATCATCAAAAACTGAAACAAAAATACCTTTAATTGCTAATTTTCCTAGTCGAACCCCTAAAGCATTTTATTCATTCTTTTTCCTTTGTATTTTCGGCAAAGGATGATAAAATGAAGCCAAAATCCCATTTTGTTTTAACTTATTTTGCTTAATTAGCTATATACCAAAAATATCCTTAATAAATAAACATGTAAATCTTATATATTAAGCCTATTATTGCCCACCCAAACAAATAATGGAATAATTACCATGCAAGGACTCCCATAAATAAAACCAATGTCAATTATGCACTTTATTTAATAGAACTCATATTTATCGCTTTACGCGATTTAGTCCTTTTTACCGAATTAACTACTTAATCGGTAAAATTTCTTTATGAAACTTTCACACCGTAATACTATCATGCTGTAAAATTTATAAAGTTAATAAAATAAATATTTTGACTCGGTTAAGTGGTCCCAAAACCACTCAATCCGATTAGGGTCTAAACCGAGCTGTTACATTTCAAGTACCCATTCCAAGTCGTCATCTAACTTTATATCTCCAACGTAATTTACAAATAACCTCACACCAAATGACTATTTCAACTTCTCTAAGTCATACATATAGCAATTCATTCTAGACCAACTTACCATTTCAATGCATTCACATATCATATAAAAGACATATCATATAAAGTTTTCAAACCAAAACATCCATTTCAAGATCAAGCCATATCACATAGCTTGATAAAGTACCAAATTCATACCACATTCATCAACCCAAAGATAACCATTAACATTAACTTATAAACTAGCCTATACACGCCATATTAATAGCATTAACAAAGATTCAAAAGTACCGAAAGTTTCTTGGATAGTGTGATTGTAATCTCCGACTTTGTCCAAAATTGAGCTAGCTTCTAAAATCTACAAAACACGGGAAAAATAAACTGAGTAAGCTTTAAAAGCTTAGTAAGCTCATATAATATAGAATTAAACTTACCAAATCAGCATTGTAAACGTAAACAACATTACCAATTCAATTTATATAACCCCAATGCCTATTCAACCATTATACACATGTTAGTTATGTAATAACCATGTACTTATCCATGAAACATAAACACAACATAAATGTAACCACAATTCATGTATCAATCCTTTCATTTATCAAAAAACTCATATAGCATATAATCATATAACTATATACCAATTTATTTAAGCATATATTGGTATCTTTTAATTCTTGTATTTCATGTAGTTTATGCATTAAACCACTCTGATGCATCATATATCTTTGGTAGCATGTACCATATACCTTGTAAGCATATACTTATACCATGTACTTCATGCATTCCATGTCATTCATGCGAACATATGCTTGTAACATACAATCCATGTACCTGTACCTTATTTATCATGTAATATCATATGAATCATGTACATATATCATGTAAGTATATATTCTTTATACCTCTTAATACATGTATGTCATATATTACAAATCGATAAATTGCCTGTTGAACCTTTGGAAACATCGAGGGATACTCGGGTGATACACACATTGTATAGTGTATATATGTAAACTTGTAAGCCCGTCAATTCATCATGTATGCCCTTTACAAGCCATGTACGGTATGCTCCTCATGAGCCACTAACAGTAAGCTTGAAGGCTGAACAGTAAGCTTGAAGGCTGAACATGTAAGCCCGAAGGCTAAATGGTAAGCCCGAAGGCTGGACATGTAAGCCCGAAGGCTGGACATGTAAGCCCGAAGGCTGAACATGTAAGCCCGAAGGCTAAACGGTAAGCCCAAATGCTAAACATGTAAGTTCACGAGTTGTGGTGAGTCCGCAACAAATGCAGGAGCTCAACCAACCTATAGCCTTAGTGACATGTCACTTGTATCCTATGACTTTCTACGGTTCAAACGGGACTCAGTAATCAAATTGAACATGTAACCATTAAACATTTCAATTCATTATTTCATATATACACTTATACGATATGAAATTGAACATGTATTAATTAGATTTCATAGTCATTAAACATTCATATTACATCAAAATAAAAATTATAATTATAATACAAGTTTGATTATAATTATACGAACTTACCTCGATTTAGCTCATAAACTCGGTATCTACTCGTCTACCTTTCGTTTCCCACGATCAGGTTTTGGGATTTTTTTATCTTGATCTATGTTAATTCAAATTTAACTCCATCATTCACTAATACATTCAATTTAGTCTAAATACATGTAAATTTGGCAAATTACATATTTGCCCTATACTTTTAACTACTTTGCAATTTAGTCATTTATACACAAAATGATAAATTCACACAAGTAAAACAACAATTTACTTTAGCCGAATTTCCTATGGCTTTTTCTAAGCCCACATTTTCAATTACTCACATTTCTAACCACAAAAATTCTATCTTTTTTTCAATTTAATCCCTAAAACTCATTTTTATCAAAAATCACTTATAAAAACTCGTATATCTCTAAACAACAATTCATAATCTATCAAGAAACATTAAAATACACATATATTCATCAATGGAACATTTCAAAAACATAATCAATTTCATAAATTAAGGTACAGCCTAGTTATACTGAGCTGCATCGAGCTCAAAAACATAAAAATCATTAAAAACGGGACGAAAACCGTACCTTAATTGAGCTTAATGAGCTAAGCCAGATGAAAACCTAAGAGATGGCTTTCTTTCCCTTTAAAAATTGGCAAAACAAAGAAGACGATAGCATAAAACTTTGTTTGTTTTATTTTATTTTAACTTAATAACTAAACTACCTTATTATCCTTTATTAAAAAACCAAATATCATTATAAAAGTGTCCATAAATGTCCGCTATAATTACTAATGGTCTAATTTCAGTTTAAGGCCTTCCAATAATAAAGCCATGATCATTTAAGCCACTTATGCAATAGAACTCATATTTTTCGCTTTATGCGATTTAGTTCTTTTTATCAAATTAGCTATTTAAACGGTAAAATTTCTAAACAAAAATTTCACACAGTAAATCTCTCATGCTGTAAAACATAAGAAAATAATAAAATAATTATTTTGACTAGATTAAGTGGTCCCGAAACCACCTGTTCCGATTAAGGTCAAAATTGGGCTGTTACAACTCTCCCCTTTTAAGGATTTTTGTCCCCAAAAATCTTACAGGTAAACAGGTTAGGGTATTGTATTCACATAGCTTCCTCAGGTTCCCACATAGCTTCCTCTAATCCGTGTTTACTCCAAAGAACATTCACAAGTGCTATATGTCTATTTCTCAACTCTTTGATCTCTTCAGCCAGAATCCTAATCAGTTCTTTGTTGTATGACAAATCTGACTGTATTTCCACATCAATGGGAGATATCACATTTGACGGATCGGATCGGTATAGACGTAGCATCGAAACATGAAGAACATTATGTATCATTTCAAGTTCTAACGGTAACGAGATTCGATAGGCTACAAGCCCTATTCTTTCAACAATTTCATACGGCCCGATGAGTCGCAGACTTAACTTTCCTTTACGGCCAAAACGGAGAATTTTCTTCCAGAGAGATACTTTCAAGAGTACTCGATCTCCGACCTGAAACTCTATCACTTTACGTTTCAAATCCGCTTAAGATTTCTATATATTCGAAGTTGCTTTTAAGCTATCACATATCACTTTCACTTTTTCTTCGGTCTCTCTGATAAATTCAACCCCATAAATCTTTTTCTCATTCAATTCTATCCAGTTTAATGGTGTTTGGCATTTACGACCGTATAAAGCTTCGTATAGAGCCATTTTCAAACTTGTCTAGAAGCTGTTATTATAAGAAAATTTAATCAAAGGTAAGTGTTTCTCCCAGCTATCTTCAAATTCAAGGATGCAACATTGTAACATACGCTCTAAAATCTGTATAACTCTTTCGAACTACCCATCAATTTGAGGATGAAATGCTGTACTGAAATTCAATTTTGTTCCCAAGGCTTCTTGTAATTTCTTTAAGAATCTTAATGTGAATCTCGGATCTCTATTGGAGATAATCAACAATGGTACACCATGTAATCGTACAATCTCAGACAAATACAATTCGGCTAATCTATCCAGAGAGTAATCTGTACGTACCATTATAAAATGAGCAGATTTTGTCAATCAATCTATAATAATCCAGATTGCATCTTTCATTTTCGGAGTCAAGGGTAATCCTGATACGAAATCCATCGTAACTCTATCCCATTTCCATTTCGAAATCATCACTGGCTGTAATAAACTTGACCGTCCTGATGTTCGGCCATTATTTGCTGGCAGATTAAACATTTAGATATGAATTCAGATAAATCATGTTTTGTTCCCCACCACTAGTATAATTATTTCAAATCGTTATACATTTTTGTGCTACTCAGATGAATAGAAAATCAACTATCATGTGCTTCGTGTAAATCTTTCTGAATGAGCTCGATATTTTTTGGTATACAAATTCTATTCCAGAACATTAAACAATTATCAATTCCAATAGTAGATTCTGAATCAGAAGTAGACTCACATTGAAGTCATTTAGCTTGCAACTCTGTATCATCTTTTTGAGCTTCGCATATTTGTTGCAGAAATACCGATTTTGTGACGGCCTTAAAACGGCCCTAGTCGGAATGTGGTTTCGGGACCACAAAATCGAGGCATAAAATGTATTAAATATTCATTTTGATGCCTATAATATGTGTGAATTCATGTGTGACATGTTTGGTGTGTCAATTTAGAGTTATAAATTTGAATTTTACAAAAAGGGACTTAGTAGTGAACTTTGATAATATGCTAGACAAATGTGTGAAGACTAGTTAATGCATGCATGCAAAATAAGGGATTTGCATGTCAAATTACCCACTTTTATGATAGTGGAGGGTAATGATGACCTAGTTTGTCATTTTGTGCTTTGTTTGTTGCTAATTAATTTTAATTGAAATAAGAAATTAGTTGTCATAAAAATTGAATTAATAAAGAGTAAATAAAACAAATGAATAAAATAAGGAAGTGATAATAACAAAGCTATTTTCTCCATCTTCTTGCCGTGAGTAGAGAAAGAAAAAAAAATAGGAAACCCTTGAGTTAGGGCATATGGCAAAGTGAAGCACAAATAAGGTAAGGTTCATGCTATTTTCTTGGAAAACTTGTGAATTTAGTTGGTTTTGAAGCTCTCTTCTTTGTTCATGTTTGAAATTCTTGAGCCTTTAGTGTTAGAAGCATTCGGCCATGTGAGTAAGGGTGGAGAAATTGTGTTTTCTTTGATGTTTTGTTAAATAATGCAACTTGGATGTTGTTGAGCTAGTTAGATGTGTTTTTATGAGGATTTATGGATAGATAGAATTGATTTGCATGTTTTAGCTTCTTACTTCTTCATTACCGATTCTTAAAGGGATATTTTGGGATAGGTTGAATAATTTGCTAAATTGAATTGGTTATTTAGTGTTCTAAGTAGTCACGATAACAATTTTAGTTTGATTATTAATTTTGATATTCGGTCATATGCTTAAGTGTGGATTTGGCATTGTTTAAGAATGTGAGGTTAGCTTGACTTTTGCTTAATGGCCGAATGGGCTCTTTGGAATGCATGATTGAGTTGTTTTACTTTTGATTGCATTTTGATCCTTAATTTGATAAATCGATTATGCAAATGGAGATACATATTTTGTAACATGAGTTAGTTAAACATTGCTCATAAGTTCACTAAGCATTCGGCTAGTGTATCTTTGTGCCAATGATTGCCAATTGTGGATTTAAGCATTTAGTTGTAAATTTGTTAAATGAACTAAGGTAAATGAAGATGCTAAATGCCTTAAGTGTATATGCATGCATTCGGCTAGCTTGGTGATATTGATTTGATTGGCAACTTTAAAAATTTCTATTAGGGAATATATGTGCATGATTAATAAAATGATTTGAGTGACATAACTTGCAAAGGTGAATATTCGGCCATGGGAAAATGCAAGAGGGATTGATGTTTCAGTTGTAATAATGTATGGTTGTGCAATGGCCGAATGTGCCTTTGATGTTGCTTTTGGATGTTTTCGGGTGTCAAATTGATAAGTGGTTTGGTTTGTGGAGAAATCTGTTTGTGGATGAAATGAATGTGAATTTTGTATATATATGTTAAGGTCAATGACTACTCTAAATGGTGCCTTAGGAAATGCTATGTTTTAAGTATGTGCATAAGAACACTAAAGAATGAATTGGGTATAAAATCTGCTTGGTACAGCAGCAGTAACGCGTTTTGGAAAAATCACCAAAAATTGTGAGAGTTGAATCAGGGGCTGAATAAATGGCGTAATTAAATCTTAATGAGTCTAGTTTCTTATAAAAGAAACCTCACAAGCAATTGACCTGCCAATAGAGAGATTTTTAAAGTTGTGTGAAACAGGGTCAGAATGACTCCGGAAGCCCCTGTTCTGTCTTTAGAAAATCACCATAAATTGCATAAAAATTGTTATGAGACAAAATTTATATGCTTAGACTCCTTAATGAGTCTAGTTTCTAATAAAATTGGTGAGGACATATTTGAAATTCTGTACAAGGAGAAATTCGGTTCGTAGTATAGAGTAGTCAGTTTAATCAAACAGTGAAATAGGGAAATTTTAGGAAAATTCTGGTAGTGATTGGCCAAACCAAAAATTATGAAAATTTTATGGATGGAAGATAAATGAGTATATTTTCATGCAAAATTAACGACACTTCATTTGGAGTTTTGTAGCTCCAGTTATGAGTAAATTATTGAATGCTGCTCAGAAAATCAGCTTGTTGTGACTTATGATATGTATGTGAAATGACCGAATGTGCGTATGTGTTTGTAATGAGAAGAATATGCATATATTGTTGACTATAAGTGAAAATAATTCATTGAGATGTTTGAATAAGGATTAATAAAATTAAATGTTTTATTTAGCTCAAGAGCATAGAGGGACGAGTTCGGATAAAGGGAAGGCCAAAGTGGTCGAATAGCCAACTCGTAAATTCTCGGTAAAGTTCAAGGTAAGTTTTGAGTAATCGAATTTGGTATTTATGTTAAAATGCCATGACATACATGCTGTTAATTGAACGATGTCCCATTGAGAAAGAAACCTTATTCACGTTTGCTCTATAGCCGAATGGCTCATAGAGAAAAGGACCGAAATTGAGATTTGAAATGCATTGCTTATGTATGTGTGATCATTGGGCCGAAAATCTAGAAAAGAAGAGTATACGTGTATAAGTTTTGAATTATATGCATATTTATGATATAAAGTCGAGAAGCATATTATATGTTTGTATGCTCATGAATTGATTGCACAACAAGTGCAAAATTGCTATGTGAAACTTGGCAACATGCGAATATATATGTGTATGAGAATTCGTGATGTGAATCCGGGATTAAGTCCCGCTGACTATATGTGGAGATTACGTCCGGGTTAAGACCCGAAGGCTATATGCTGAGATGATATCCAGGTTAAGACCCGAAGGCTATATGCGGAGATTACATCCGGGATAGAGACCCGATGGCTATGTATAGAGAGTTTACCCGAGCTAAAGATCTCGATGATGATGCGAGTAAAGCCTAAGACTAATGGTCTTCAAGGTAACGATCGCTAATGAATTGCGCTGAAAATGTTAAGTTATACAGGTATGTACCCTTGGCTTATATGCAAGCTGAATTTTTGGACCGAATACTAAGGTCATTGTGTGATTGCATATACGTCCATGAAATGAGATTATTAATATGGTCAAAGTACATTTAGCCTATGTGAAATGTTATGAGAATTTTGTGACATGTGTATGTTTACGTGAGTTTACTATAAGTGAAAGCTATCCACTTTCGTATATGATGTGAATGTATATGCGTGGAAAAAAGGGGTGACGTACCTAAGAGAAGAGGGAAACAACAATACAAACAACTATGCTATAATTTGATGATTTATTTGATGTCATTGCTTAAAACTTACTAAGCATTGTAATGCTTACTCCGTTTCCCTTGTTTCCTCTGTTTTATAGATCTCTTTTTGGAAGCTACGGACTCGGGGATTGAAGCCTTAATCACCTACACTATCGCTGTTATTTTGGTACTTTTGATGGTTATTTTGGGTCAATGGCATGTATAAGCTAATCTCCTTTTGTTGATTCAAACTTCATTTTGAGTTGTAAATATTTCTAGCCATGCGAAAATGGCTTGCTTAGTCTTCGAGTTTGCTTATATGGGTTGGAGTGATTCTCATACTACTCGATGTTGTGGCATGGAATTTAGTTAGTACTTAATATGCAATGATTTTCTAATATGATGTTTGGTTATCGAATTTGTTCGTTTTAGCCAATTCGTTAGTATGCTTATAGAACGATTTTAAATGAGACATGATGTATTGACCGAACCGACTTACAAGTGATATATTCAACTATAGAACTCAATGAATTCATCTCTAGCTCGTAACTATGAACCTCGGTAGATTGTATTTAGATATGTAATACCTTAATACCCTATTCCGGCGACGGACAGGGGTGTAGGGTGTTACAGATTTAGCTTTTAACTCAGCTAAAATAGATCCGTCATCACAAAACATCATCTGAGTGTTCATAGCCTGCAAAGTAAATAGAGATTTGGCTCAAAGTGTCAGCTACAATGTTATCCTTTCCTGGATGATAATCAATCACGAACTCGTAGTCTTTCAGTAATTCAAGCCATCTTCGCTACCGCAAGTTCAAATTTCTTTGTTACATCAAGTACTTCAGGCTTTCATGATCTGTGAATATTCTACATTTTCACCATATAAATAGTGCATCAAATCTTTAATACAAAGACTATAGCGGCTAATTCGAGATTATTTGTCAAGTAATTCTTCTCGTGTGGTTTCAACTGTCGAGAGGCATAAGCTATAACCTTTCCATTTTGAATCAATACACAGCCCAGTCCATTTAACGATGCATCACTATAAATCACAAACTCTTTACCCGATTTAGGTTGAACTAAGACTGGTGCTTCTGTTGACAGTACTTTCAACTGCTCGAAACTCTGTTGACACTTCTCCATCCATTCGAATTTCTCATATTTCTGAAGTAATCTAGTCAATGGTACTGCAATTGTAGAGAACCCTTTTACGAATCTCTAGTAATATCACATTAATCCTAGGAAACTTCTGATCTCAGATACACATTTCGGTGGTTTCCAGTTTAAAAGTGCAGATATTTTGCTTGGATCAACTCTAATGCCTTCCGCTGAAACAATATGACCTAGAAATTTGACTTCCCGAAGCCAGAATTCACATTTGCTGAATTTAGCATATAACTACTTCGCTCTCAAGGTCTGTAACACAATTCTCAAATGTTTGGTATGTTCTATTTCATCACGAGAATAGATCAGAATGTTGTCAATGAGCACAACAACAAATCTATCTAAATACAGTCTGGATATACAATTCACCAAGTCCATAAACACCGCAGGAGCATTAGCCAAACCAAAAGGCATAACTAAGAATTCATAATGACCATACCATGTTCTGAATGCAGTTTTCGGTATATCCGAGTCTTTGACTTGCAACTGATAGTGACTTGATCTCAGATCAATCTTTGAAAATACTTTAGCTCCTTTCAACTGATCAAACAGGTCGTCGACTCGCGGTAGCGGATACTTATTCTTTATGGTTACTTTATTCAACTATCGATAATCGATACACATTCTCATTAACCCGTCTTTCTTTTTCACGAAAAGCACTGGAGCACCCCAAGGTGAAAAGCTCGGTCTTGCAAAGCCTCTATCAGTTAATTCTTGCAACTGTGCTTTTCACTCTTTTAATTTAGTCGGTGCCATCCTGTATGGAGCTATCGATATCAGTGTAATGCCCAGTAACAAGTCAATGCCAAATTCAACTTCTCTGATCAGTGGTAAACCCAGTATCTCTTCAGGAAATACATTCAAAAACTCACAAACAACCATTATAGATTCAAGCTTCGTTTCTGATACTTTAGTATTCAGTATATATGCTAAATACGCATCACACCCCTTTCTCACACATTTTTAAGCCTGCATAGCAGATATCACACTCGGTAATTCATTCGAATCATTTGATTCAATCCAAAGAATTTCACCATTATGAAATTCAACTCTATACCCTTTTGTTTGTAATTCACGACTGCTTCGTGCATATTCAACCAATCCATGCCCAATATCACATCAAACTCGTCAAATGGTAAGAGCATCAAGTCAGCCGAAAAACAGTATCCCCGAGTCATCAATGGACATTTCTTACATATTTTATCAACTAACACTAACTTGCCTAATGGATTCGATACTTTAACTACAAATTCTATAAGCTCAACATGTAAACTCTTTTTAAACACTAATTCCATACAGATATATGAATGAGTTGATCTATGATCTATCAATGCAACTATATAAGTGTTAAAAGGAGAAAGAATACTGATAATGACATCAGGTGACGAGGCTTCCTCATGTGCACATATAGCATAGGCTCTAGCAGGTGCACGTGTCTCAGATCAAACATTTGAATCTCGTGTAGCACTACGATTTCCACTCTAATTACCAGCACTTCAGGGTGGTCACCTCTAGCAACAGTATTACTAACTTTTATGGATTGTTCATTAACAACAGTAGATCTCTCTGGACAGTCTTAGAGGTAATGATCTAGTGACCCACATCTAAAACATGCTCCACTTTTCAATCAGCATTCACAAAAGTGCTTTCAGTTACAATGTTTGCAATCAGTTCCCGAATTTCTCACACTACCCACACTAGTAATAGATGTCGTCCAAGGCTTCGGATTATGTGATCTTGCATCTCTATCTCTTATTGTTACACTTGCAAAAGTTGTGGAACGGGGATGAAAGTCTTTTGATTTCTTCGATTCTGATTGATGTAACTTACTCGCAAATCTCTTTCTAGACTCTCCCGATTCAAAATCAGCTTTTTGTTTTTCTTTAGCAAGTTCCTCGGCTTTACAAGCCCTATCAACCAGAACTACAAATTCTTTTAGCTTGAGAATCCCGACTAACAATTGGATATCTTCATTCAATCCATCATCAAACCTTTTGCACATAATAGCTTCGGTAGAGACACACTCGCGAGTATACTTACTAAGTCGTAGGAACTCTCTTTCGTATTCAGTTATCGTTATACGACCCTGTTCAAATCAAGGAACTCTTTTCTTTTCTAGTCGATGAATCGCTGGCTAATATATTTCTTCCAGAATTCAGTCTAAAAGAAATCCTAGTTAACTATTCCATGCGGAACAATTGATATTAGGGTATTCTACCACTGAATATGCAGCATCTCCCAACAAGGAAATAGCACATTTCAAACATGCATCTGGTGTCCAAGATTGTTCATCGAAGACCCTGATCGTATTTTCAAGCTAAAACTCGGCCCTCTCAGCATCATCACTAGCTATGCTCTAAATTCTTTGACCCCGTATTTCCATATCTTATCAACAAGGGGTCGATTCAATCTCAAAGGATACATACCTTGTATAATTTCAGGATTTTTTTGGGGAACCGGAGGGGGTGGATGTTGTGGAGCAGTCAGGTTTGCTTGCACAAATTCGATAAATAATTCTGACATCATTTGGAAGAAAGCTTGTTTAGCTTCTCCCTGACTGCTCATAGCAGGGCTCGATTTGGTAGGTACAGCCTCTTAAGCAGGAGCTGGAGCATTGCTCTCAACATCGTCGACTATTGCTCGAGTTGGATCCATTTACTAAATAAAACAATGTTCAGAAGTTGTCAGGAGATTATCACACTATCACAGTTTATATATGGCATGTATAGCTAGACCCGTATACTCTACAGTAGTCCTAGAATCGACTAAATCATAGCTCTGATACCAATAAAATGTAACACCCCTATCTCGTAACCGTCGCCAGAATAGGTAAGGGGCGTTACCGGACTTGTAACTCAAAACAGAACAGTAAAACTTTAAACTTTTATTAAT
The DNA here is from genome assembly GCA_020496765.1 of Gossypium stocksii. Classification (NCBI taxonomy): domain Eukaryota; kingdom Viridiplantae; phylum Streptophyta; class Magnoliopsida; order Malvales; family Malvaceae; genus Gossypium; species Gossypium stocksii. Next base: position 44,677,286 of record CM035623.1, read on the forward strand.
CATTAATCCGTTTCAACAACATCAATCATATATAAACATATCATGCTTAAAACAAACATATAAGGCTTCTATCATATGTCAGGGACTAATTCGATAACATATAAAAGATATGAGAAAACTGAAGAAAAATTTTGGAATATGGCCACATGGCTGTGTGCCTTACACGGTCGCCAGACACGTCCATGTGTCCAGGTCGTGGCAAAATAGGGCATACATTCTGACTTGTGCACACGGCCACATGACATTCCCATATGTCTTGGCCGTGTGAATATTATGAAGCAATTGACTTGCACCCACGGCTACAAGACACGTCCGTGTGCCAATCCCTTGTGGCATCATGACCAAAATAACTAACATGCAGGGTTAACATAGTCGAGTCACACGCCCGTATGCTATGACCGTATGGCACGAAATAGGCTTGGTTTAAGCCATTTTCACACCCGAATTGGTTATGTACCTAAAACATCAATTGGATAACAATTACATATACTCAATGCACAACAATTTCAACCAATTCCAAACATCAAAAAGACCATTTCATGTCAACCAATTCAATGTCACATAAATAACATAAACATGAATACATTTCAAGTACCCATTTCAAGTCATCATCTAACTTTATATCTCCATCTTAATTTACAAATAACCTCATACCAAATGACTATTTCAAGTTCTCTAAGTCATACATATAGCAATTCATTCTAGACCATAAAGCATACTATTACCACATTTATCAAATTAAGGTCATTTACCAACTTACCATTTCAATGCATTCACATATCATATAAAAGACATATCATATAAAGTTTACATACCAAAACATCTATTTTAAGATCAAGCCATATCACATAGCTTGATTAAGTGCCAAATTCATACCACATTCATCAACCCAAAGATAACCATTAACATTAACTTATAAACTAGCCTATGCATGCCATATTTACAACATTAACAAAGATTCAAAAGTATCAAAAGTTTCTTGGATAGTGCGATTGTAATCTCCAACTTTGTCCAAAATCGAGCTAGCTTCCAAAATCTATAAAACACGAGAAAAATACACAGAGGAAGCTTTAAAAGCTTAGTAAGCCTGTATAATATATAATTAAACTTACTGAATCAACATTTTAAACGTAAACAATATTACCAATCCAATTCATTTAACCCAAATCCCTATTCAACCATTATACACATGTTAGTCATGTAATAACCATGTAATTATCTATGAAACATAAACACAACATACATGTAACCACAATTCACGTATCAATCCTTGCATTTATTAAAAACTCATATAGCATATAATCATATAACTATATACCAATTTATTTAAGCATATCATATATCCTATAAGCATATATTGGTATCTTGTAATTCTTTTATTTCATGTAGTTTATGCATTAAGCCACTGTAACACCCCAAACCCGGCCTAGAAGTTAGGCCTGAATCTGGCGTGTCACATTGAAGTGTTTTTCGAAAAACAAGTTTTCATTGAAAACCCTTCTTGTTTAAAAATTTGTGTAAAACCTCAGTTTGCATTTGATTAATTCCCAACACAATTTATTAAAAAGATTATTCCCTATTTAAGACGTTATTACTTATAAAATCTTAATCGTTGCAGAAGCTTAATTTAAAACAGAGGTTGTTTTAGAAAAACTCATTTTACCACTAGCAAGTACAAAATCACAATAAAATCCCAAATTTAAAAATAATCCAGAAGTTATAAAAGCCTTATTACAACCCAATAAAAATAATTAAAAATAAGGTAAATAAATAAAACTAGTGATCATTAAAACAAGTTGCAGTGTAACCACCTCCGAGTACCTTCCATCATCGAGCCGACTACTGAGGGTCACCTGAAAAAATAAAGGAGGGGGTGAGTTTAAGAAAACTCAGTGTGTACGTCCCTCAATAGACACAGAACATGCATTAAACAATTTGGGCCTAAGCCCTATTCAATATTGGTTACCTTTGGGCCTTAGCCCATAGTGGCCTTGGTTGGGCCTGAGCCCATATCTTAACATACAATGGCCTTAGGCCTTAGCCCAAATCACAACAATATCAATATGATTATGCAATGTGCAATTTCCCATAACCGACCCTGTACACCGCCTTCCAACCCTACACACCTGTGGGGAGATACACAACCCACCCATCCTTATACACCTGATGTGGCACCGGTTGCGGTACCACTTATCGTTGCAGTATAGCTACTCCTATTCGGTGTAGCACCGGTTGTGGTGCTACTTATCGGTGCAGCATAGCTGCCTGGTGGCTAAAAAGCTTACGGTGGATCTACAGTCGTCAAGCGACCGTGCTGCTCTTATATACATTTCCTCCAATCATAATCCCGTCCCATATGCAATATAATAACACATGAACACAACAGATAACATATAGCATGCATAAGTCATACTCATGGCACATAGGGGTATTTTGGTAATTTTCCAACTAAAAGTTTTTTTGTAATTTTGTAGGTCACGAGTATCTTAGTGATTTTGCCCTATAGGGGTATTTCAGTAATTCTATCCTACAAGGATATTTCAGTAATTCTATCCTACAAGGGTATTTCAGTAATTTCTTAACACCATGGGTCTAATTACGTGCATTATCCCATCAACAAGTCCCCGTTGGCTAAAGTGAACAGCTACTATGGACCAGGTAGGATTCCAGAGAAGAGGAGGTGAGTCATTAAGACCGCTTAAGTACCAAGCTCTCCCTAGATCTAATCTTAGACATGCATATACCCATTGCCACACTTTAACCTTATGACTTGTCCATAGTTACACTTAATTGGTTAATTAAGTTTTATGTCTGCTTAAACGATTATAAGATACTAAGCCCAAAAGTCCATTACATACCCCTAACGAGTCCACATACATTCATATAGCCCATTAGGCCCAATCAGATTTATATGGCCTACTAGGCCCAATCACATTTATACGGCCCATCAGGCCCAAATCTATTCCAAGCCATATAACCAACTTAACCAGCTCATCGCTTATTACCAATTTACCAGTTTTTGCTTATCTGGGCCCACCAGCCCGTCGGCCCATTTGGCCCATTCTGGCCCAGTTGGCCAAAACGTGAATCAAATCCATGAGATCGCTCATGAGGTCTTTGGTATTGTATCGATTACCCTCATATGAGTGTTCGTGCACTCGCAAGACTACCGTAGCCAAACCTTCGGCTTTTTGGCATTTCAACTTTTCGGGATTTTGGCATTTCTTGGTTTGTCGATCTATTGTGTGTGTGAAGTGTGTGTACACACTTGATAGCAAAACCCGCTACGATCTCCTTAGCCATGAACCTACAGTCAATATCACTCTTCAATTAATCATATGCTTGATAAATATCTTTACCAAAAACCGAAATCTTACCATTAGCCTTACCTTGTGCATCAAACCTTAGTAGCCCTTTCTTAATCACTAACTGCGATTATTTTTCCTAGATCTACATCAACTTAACCATTAAAGACTTAATTACAGGTGACTCACATCCACATGAGTTTACTTATGACCATTCAGCCAACATCTAAACTAAAGTGAAGATTACTTACCCAAAACCCAAAACGCAAGGAGTGATTCGTTAGAGATCTGGAAAATAGATTTGATACTAAGCCCTACAAAATCGATTATGAGAGTGAGGGAGATGAGAAGTCGGTTCCTAGTAAAACTGATTGAAAGAGTGAAGTCCTTACCAAGAATCAGTCGGCTAAAGCTTAAGAAAATAGTGGCGGCACAAATAGGGATTCGGCCAAATTGTATTCGGCTTTAGAGTCTGGTGTGGTGAAAAGAGATATTCAACACAAGATGAGAAGAGAAAGAAGAAGAAGAATTCGACTAGTGCCAATGAAGAATCAAAGGAGAATTCAGAATAGAGGGAGGATGAAAAGGTCGACTCAAAAGAAAAAAAAAAGGTTTCAGCTTCTGGGTACTTGAGAGAACAAATAAATCACAAAAGAAAAGAAATCAGCTATTACTTAGTTGCACAAAAGCAAATCGAACCAAAAGAGAAAAATACCAAAAAGAATGACAAGAGAATTTGGCATTTCACTATTATAGCCGAAATTGCCTACCACACTTACCTATTCAGCTCCATCACTACCCACACACCTCATCTCTTAACTTTTCTCCACGATAAGCTCCTAAATCCCTTCCTTGAATTTCTCTTCTTATCACTTTAGAGTTCCACTACAACGCCACTACTAGCCATCCAAAGTGTAAAAATTAAATCCCTAAATACTACCATGCTAGCACTCGAACCTAGGGTCCCATTGCCAGCTAATAACGCCACCTCCCTACTCCCTAAGTGGAGCCATTTAGCCACTATACCACAACCTCACTTGTGTCTAATGTCTTCACCATTTATTTAAAAGGTCATAACTCTTAGGCTCAAGGTTCCCTAGAGGCTGAAAAATAAAAATGTTCCTAACTCAAAATTCAAACTCAGGACTCCATAGAGACCCCTAAATACTTCAAAATCAGTAGCCCAAAAATTTTAACATGCAATTTGTGCCGTTATCATACTCTTGAAAAGTTTAAACACACCCCTGACCAAGGCCCAATTCTTCTAGGCGCAAAATCAGGGTGTTACAGCCACTCTTATGCATATTATATCTTTGGTAGCATGTATCGTATACCTTGTAAACATATACTTGTACCATGTACTTCATGCATTCCATGTCATTCATGTGAACATATACTTGTAACATACAATCCATGTACTTGTACCTTATTTATCATGTAATCTCATATGAATCATGTACATATATCATGTAAGTATATATTCTTTATACCTCTTAATGCATGTATGTCATATATTACAATTTGGTAAATTACCCGTTGAACATTTGGAAACATCGAGGGATACTCAGGTGATACACACACAGTGTATATATGTAAACTTGTAAGTCTGGCAATTCATTATATATGCTCTTTATGAACCATGTGCAGTATGCTCCTCCTGAGCTGATAATAGTAAGCCCAAAGGCTGAACATGTAAGCCCGAAGGCTGAACGGTAAGCCCGAAGGCTAAACATGTAAGCCCGATGGCTGAACACATAAGCCCGAAGGCTGAACGGTAAGCCTAAAGGCTGAACATGTAAGCTCATGAGCTGTGGTGAGTCTGCAAAAAATGCAGGAGCTCAACCAACCTATAGCCCTAGGGACATGTCACTTGTATCCTATGACTTTCTACGGTTTAAGTGAGACTCAGTAATCAAATTGAACATGTAACCATTAAACATTTCAATTCATTATTTCATATATACACTCATACAATATGAAATGCAACATGTATTCAATAGGCAAATTTCATATGTAACATCACTGTCTTGTAACCATCGCCGGAATATGTAAGAGGTATTACCGAACTTGTAACACTGATCGGAACAATATTTTCTCAACATATCCACAATATTATCATGCATTCACAATTAATTCATGCTTTAAATCATCATATAAAGCTATAATAATAACATAGGGACTCATTTGAAAGCATATAAAAGATAGAAGAAAACTTAAGAAATTTTTCAGAACAGGGCCACACAGCCATGTGCCCAGGTCATGTGCCTCACACGGTCACCAGACACACCCGTGTGTCCAGGCCATGGAAAAAAAGGCATACATATTGACTTGTGCACATAGCCACAAGACACGCCTGTGTGTCTAGGCTGTGTGAACCTTAGAAAGCTACTGACTTGTACTCACGGGTACAAGACACAGCCGTGTGTCTAGCCTGTGTGGCATCTTGAACAAATCAACTATAATACAAGGGTCACGCGGTTGAGTCACACGCCCGTGTGCTCTGCCCGTGTGGTATGAAATAGGCTTGGTACAAGCGATTTTCACACCCCAAATGCTCATGTACCTACAAGTAATATGTTGCAACAATTCATATACCAATTAAGCAACAAACTTAGCCAAAAACGAGCACATTTATACCAACTCATAATCAACCAAATTTCCATATTGATTTGCATCATCAATCATGTACCAAATGAATCATTTCCATACCTATTTAAACTCTGTAATTTAATGTCATATAAAACCTATCAACTAATCGCATATAACATCACATATATCCAAAATATGATCATTTACTATAAGCATTAACCAACTACCGACCATCCAACATTCAACTATACCAAAACCTCAATCACATATTCACCACAAGTAGACATATCATAAGAAACTTCCATATCAATTCAACCAATTTGAAACCAAGCCATATCACATAGCTTGGGTATATAGCAAAACCATACCACACTCTTTAGCATAGATAACCATAAAAATTAACTTATAAACTAGCCTATACATGCCATATTTATAACATTTACAAAGATCCAAAAGTACCGAAAGCTTGTTTGGCTAGTGTGATTGCAATCTCTGACCTTGTCTGAGTCGAGCTAGCCTCCGAAATCTATAAAACACGAGAAAAATAAAGAGAGTAAGCTTTAAAAGCTTAGTAAGCCTGTATAATATAGAATTTAACTTACCAAATCAACATTTAAAACGTAAACAACATTTCCAAACCAAGTCATATATTCCCAATTCCTATTCAACCATGGTATACATGTTAGTCATGTATCAACCATATAATCATCCTATTTAAAGATGAAACAAGCATGTAATATTTATGTAACAATAATTCATGTATCAATCCATTCATATATCACAACTCATATAGCATATAATCATACAGCCATGTAGCAATTCATTTAAACATATCATGTATATTGTAAGCATATAATTTATATAATTCATGTATTTAAACAACTCCTATTCATCTTGTACCTTTGGTATCATGTATCACATACCTTGTAAACATGTATTTCTACCATATACTTCAAGTATTCTATATCATTGTAACATATAATCCATGGACTTATACCTTGTATATCATATAATCTCATATCAATCATGTACTTATATCATGTAATTTATGTATTCCTCATACCTCTTATAACATGTATTTTATATATTACAAATCTATAAATTGCTCGTTGAACCTTTGGAAACATCAAGGGATACTCGCATGATACACAGTGTATATATGTACACCTGTAAATCCGTCAATTCATCATGCATGCTCTTTTGACCCATGTACAAGATGCTCCTCCTGAGCTGGTAACAGTAAGCCCAAAGGCTGAACGGTAAGTTTAAAGACTGAACATGTAACCTCATAAGCTGTGGTGAGTCTGCAACGAATGCAGGAGATCAACCAACCTGTAGCCCAAGTGACATGTCACTTGTATCCTACGACTTTCTACGATTCAAACGGGACTTAGTGCTCCATGTAAATATGTACTCAATAGGCATTTAAGTTCAATAATTTAATATACAATCAAATAACATTTAAAATTCAGTAAGTTTTAATATAGTATAAGTTCGATTCTAATTATACGAACTTACCTCGATTAAGCTCGTAATTCTAATATCTACTCGTCTACCTTCCATTTCCCTCGATCAAGTTCTAGTATTTGTTTATCTTGATCTATATTAATTCAAATTTAACTCAATTATTTACTAACACATTGAATTTAGTCCAAAAACATGTATTTTGGCCATTTTTCAAAGTAGTCCTTGTACTTTCATAATTTGATAATTTAGTCCTTAAAACACAATATAACAAATTACACATTATTATCCACAATTCAACATAGCTGAATATTCATTTGTTCCATACAAGCGCATATCTTTCATTTATTCACATTTCTAACCACAAAATTTCTATCTTTTTCAATTTAATCCCAAATACTCAATTTTATCAAAAATCACTTTATAAAACTTGCATATCCATAAACAACCATCAATAATCTACCATAACACTTCAAAATACCTATTTATCCAATAATGGCACATTTCAAAAACTTCACCAATTTCAGAAATTGAGGTACGGGCTGGCTATATCGAGCTGCAAGGAGCTCAAAAACATAAAAATCATTAAAAACCAAGCTTAAATCGTACCTTGATTAGGAATCGAACTTGGCCGAATCAAAATATTGAAAAACGACTTCTTTCTCTTGTTTATTCAGTGAAGAAGAAAATAATAACAAATTATAGCATGGTTTTGTTTTATTAAAAATAACATATAAATCAATTTACATAATTAACCTTTTAAAAACCATTTAAAAATCTTACTAAATATGGACATAAATGTCCACTACCTTTAACAAAGGTATAATATCCATTTAAGGCCTCCATTTAATAAAACCTTAGTCAATTAAACCATTTTACTAATTAAACTTATATTTATTACTTTACATGATTCAATCCTTTTTACCGAATTAGCTATTTAAACAGTAAAATTTTCTTTATGAAACTTTCAAACCATAATACTATCATGTTGTAAAACATAATAAAATAATAAAAAAGTATTTTGACTCGGTTAAGTGGTCCTAAAACCACTCGTTCCAATTAAGGTCTAAACCAGGCTGTTACAACTCTCCCCCCTTTAGGGATTTTCGTCCCTAAAAATCTTACCATTAAACAGGTTAGGGTACTGTTTTCACATAGGTTCTTTGAGTTCCCACATAGCTTCCTCTATTCTGTGTTTACATCAGAGAACTTTCACAAGTGCTATACGTTTATTTCTTAACTCTTTGATTTCCTGGGCCAGAATACTGATCAATTCTTCGTTATACGATAAATAAGACTGTATTTCCATATCAAGAGGAGAGATAACATGTGATGGATCGGATCGGTATCGATGTAGCATTGAAACATGAAAAACATTATATATCTTTTCAAGTTTAGATGGTAACGATAGTCGATAAGTTATAGGCCCTATTTTTTCAACTATTTCAAATGGCCCGATGAATCGTGGACTTAACTTCCACGGTGACACATTTAAGAATACTCAATCTCCAACCTGAAATTCTATCTCTTTGCGCTTCAAATCTGCATATGATTTCTATCTATCTGAAGCTACTTTTAAACTATCACGTATCACTTTCACTTTTTCTTCGGTTTCTCTGATCAACTCAATCTCGTGTATCTTTTTCTCACTCAATTCTGTCAAGTATAATGGTGTTCAACATTTATGAGCATATAAAGCTTTGTATGGAGCCATTTCCAAACTCGTCAAAAAGTTGTTATTATACGCAAATTCAATCAGAGGTAAGTGATTCTCCCAACTACCTTCAAATTCAATGATGCAACATCGTAACATATCCTTTAGAATCTGTATAACTCTTTTGGACTGTCCATCAGTCTGGGGATGAAAATCTATATTGAAATTCAATTTAGTTCCCAGATCTTCTTGCAATTTCTTCCAGAATCTCGATGCAAATCGCGAATCTCTATCGGAGATAATAGACAACGGTACACCATGTAATCGTACAATCTTAGACAAGTACAATTCGGCTAATTTATCCAAGGATAGTCTGTACGTAGTAGTATAAAATGAGTAGACTTCGTTAATCGATCAACGATAACCCAATTTGCATCTTTCTTTTTCGGAGTCAAGGGCAATCTCAATACAAAATCCATTGAAACTCTGTCCCATTTCCATTCCGAAATCATCACTGGCTGTAATAAACCTGACAGTACCTGATGTTCGGCCTTTACTTACTGACAGATCAAACATTTAGATATGAATTCAAATATATCACGTTTCATTCCCGACCACCAGTATAATTGTTTCAAATCATTATACATTTTAGTGCTACCAGGATGAACAGAAAAACGACTAGCATGTGCTTCGTGTAAAACTTTTTGAATGAGCTCGGTATTTTTTGATATACAAATTCTATTATGGAACGTTAAACAATTGTAACACCCCAAAATTTTAGGATCTCTAATTCTACATGATTTGACAAATTGTATGTGTGGTGTGATGGCTAAGTAATTTGGGTGTGTTTGGGGGTCTCTAAGAAGCGTGGGTTTGAGTTTGGGCCTTGGAAAAAATTATTAGTTTTTACTTTTAAGTAGAGATGGATGCTAGATGGCAGGACTTATATTTAATTGTGTTTGTTTCATGTCACAAAAAGGCCTGTGGTTTGGTGACAAGTGGCGTGTCAGGGCAACTGAGAGAGAGTGGGTTCGAATTCCATGGCAAGTAAGGAGTATTATTTTACACATAGTGGACGACAAGAGGTTGAGTTGGGTTCAAATTCTAGAAGGTTGTTGTGGATTTAGTACAAGCAGGAGTTTGAATTGGTCTTGGTTGTTAAATTGAATTTGAGTGGGGAGGTAGAGGAAATCAAAGAGGGATACGGGGAGACACATGTGGAGATTTTCTAGGAGTTTGAATGTGGGGAGAAGAGTGCTGAATTAGGGAAGGTGTTTTGGCAAATTCAGGCTAAGGGGTTTTGTGTCAAGCATTTTTTGGCAATTTGTGAGGATTAGGTGCCGAATTCCCTCTCTGCCATTTTGGGTTTAGTACCTTTGTGATAGTTTTAGCTTCGTTTCTCTCTAGTTCCGTTTTTACAAGTATCTTCTGGGATTTGTTTTGAGTAATTTCTTAGTGCCAAAAATCCTATTCTGAACTTCCTTTCTCTTTTTGAATCACAGCACTCTTCTCCTCTTTTCTCTCTAAGACATTGGCCGAATGTTCTATCATTTGTTGTTGCCTATTCCTTTCTTTTCTAGCCGAACTCATTCTTTCTTCCTCTCTTTTCTCCAATCTATTTCTTTTCTTTTAGTGACCGAACTCCTTTCCTTTTCCACTTCCATCTCACTATTTTCATCTCAGATCCTCCTTGGGCTGACTATTTCTTATCCTTTTTGGTTGGCCCTCACAGCCGAACTCTCTATTCCCCTTTTCTTGCTTTTGTTTTCTTCTTACATCGGTTGGAGTTGACGTTACAATTCTGAAGGTGTTCTATCGAATGGTAAGTGTTTCTTCTTTTTCTTTTGCGTTTCTTGTGAAAGCTGAATCTCTCATCATTTCCTCCTATATGTCGATCGGCTTCTAACTCTTACATTTTTGACCAATTTTGATCTTCTTTCCCTTCTTGATGATTCTGTTTTGATTTCTTAGGTGTTACTTGATAATCAGTCTCTCAAGGGTTGGAGGATTTGCTAGTGTTATTAAAGCAATCTAGATCTTTTCATCAGTTTTAGTCAAGGTAAGTACTTGGTTTTACTTTCTTTTGGATGATGGTCGAATATGGTATAGGTGCTTTGAGGCAACATTTATGTATTTAAGGCCACCAAGTTGAGTTATTCAATTAATAAGATTCATGTAGCTGGTTCAGATATTCGTCAAAGGGCAAAAGATTGATTTAAGTCAACGGTCTTGGTGGAATAGGTTAGTTTCCACTCTAGTGAAGAAGTAATAGTGCCGATTTTGGGTTAGAGATAATACATATGCATTAAATCTTTTGGCAATTGATTAACTGTATACGCTGTTTGGTTCTAGGTTCGGTGCTTGTGGAGTGATCTTGCATTTGCAAAATAGATGTGTAATCACACCCCTAGATTACTATGATTTAACAAATGCCGAAATGCCGAAACCTTAGCATTGACATTCTCGTGAGTATACGAATACTCACAGGGTAAACCGAGCCCACCCATCATGGGCGACGAATTGTAGAGGCCTCCACGAACGTTTCGTGGGCTTAGGCCGTCATGAGCCTTGATGGGCCAAAATGGGTCGTGTGGGCCCATTGGGCTCGTGGGCCCTATTTAGGTAAAATCTTTGATAAGTGAAAATTTATGAATTGGACTATGAGGCTTACATTGCCGAGTTTGGATTTGGGGCTAAATGGGCCATACGAGCGTGTGGGCCTACTTGGGCCCAATAGTGAGTTTTGGGCCCATATACACTGCTCTGGCTATGTGGGTTATCTGTGTCACTCGAGGTGATGGTAGACTCTCTAAGGGGTCGTAGTATTTACCGTGACACCAAAATTTGGTTAAGTGACCAAAATACCCCTAAGGGTAAAATTACCATTTTACCCCTAACTGTCGAAATGGCTATTATACCCCTAGAGGTAGGTTAACTGATGAGTCTTTCATTTACGTATGACTGTTTCTGAGCATGGTCTTTTGTATGCATGATATATATGTATGAAAGGACATTCTACTTGAGGTGGCATCTAATATGAAGGAAGTTCTGTACTAGTGGGTTTGCCACGTATTTCTATTATCAATGGCTTCGCCACGTATCCTAATTTTGGTGGCTCCACCATAATTTCTGTTATTAGCAGCCTTGTTGCAATATTGGTGTGTTAGCTAAGTGGGTTGATTTAATCCCCACAGTGTATTTTGAATGGTACATGTGGTGAGTTGGATGGATTGGGCTGGGTTACATATCTGCTCTGTTCCATTTCTATTTTGGGCTTGGGGCCCACTCTGTTTTATATAGGGCTAAAACCCCAGATTGCTCTGTTATTGTATAGGGCTTCGGCCCAAACTCTCTTGCATGTTCTGATTTCTGTGGTCTGATATAGGATTACACACTGAGTTTTTGCAAACTCACCCTTCTGTTAATTGTACAAGTAATCCTCAACCTTAAGTGATTTGGAGTTGCGTGGGACTCGGAGGTGGCCATTCGATCACTGATTATATAATCTGGACCTACTCGCTCTAAATTTGGTATTCGGGCTTACATTTTGTAATAAGGCCACTAGGACTGTAATTTTCTTTTATTTCAGCTTTTGATTTCATATTTTAAGCTGCTAAAATAGGAAACTCAAGTTTTCAAATTAATAAACGTTTTCAAAGAAAAGCACGTACTTTTAGCCTTAAGATTTTCAACTAAAAGGCTTCCGCATTTTTATTCAGATTAAGGAACCAACAATAATAATATGGCAACTAATTTTTTTAACAATTGGTTTGGAAGTGTAATAATGGATTCTACCGAAATTTTCTCATTTTCTAGAAATAAAAACCTAAATGGTATTAACTTAACTAGAAGTTTTTGACAACAAGACCAATTTTTGGAAAGCTTTTGATGAGATCTTTTACTAATTTAAACCATATAGGATTTAAACGTAGAAATGATCGTTTATCGACAAATCCAGTTTTGAACAACACTCTAGTATAACATGACAGATTCGGCCATAACGTCTAGGCTGGGTTTGGGGTGTTACATTTAGTGGTATTAGAGCCAGGTTACAAAACTCGGCTGTGGATGGGTTTTTAAAAGTTTTTTTAAATCTTGGGTTGAAGAGACGATTTTAAAAGAATTGGAATTGTTTTCAAATAATGTTACTGGAAGTGTGGCACATCAAGTCTCTGGCACCAAATTCGTAAATTCTCTGACACTCTATACTGTTATAGATTAAATGTATTTTTGAGATACTACGTAGGACTGTATCGAGAAACTCTAGATGGAGGAAACTAAAAATTGTAGAAGACTGAAACTTGTAGTTAGAATCCGATCTACGAAAACAAAACTTTAACTATGGCATTTTTCATAAATTATCCGTTAATAATTATTGGAATTATGAACTGATTCATAAGACTTTTAAAAAAGATAATATGCTAAATCGATATGAGCACAAGAGGTATTCGCGGAAGGGGTACATAAGGCCACGGAAGAGGCCAAGGGAGTGCTAAGGCTGGGTCTTCAGCGTCGAGCCACATGCCTGCTAAGGATGCACCAGCATCGCCATTGACTGAGATGGTGTCTCATGATCGAGCTGCAGGGGATGATGCTTTATCCCAAGCAATTCTCTGTGTCCTAGAAAGGGTTGTTGGAGCGAGTACTGGATCAATAGGCCGTGGGTCAATTTTTGAGTGTCTCTGGGCTAATGGAGTAGAAATCTTCTAGGGTACATCTGGTGTAGCCGCAAATGTGGCAGAGTATTGGTTAGAGGCCATTGAACAGATAATGGATGACCTTGACTGTATAGCGGAGAAGACACTAAAAGGAGCAGTGTCATTACTGCGAGATGAGGCTTACTACTGGTGGCTCACTGTTAGAGATGGTACGCAGGCCGACTGTTTGATGTGGGACTTCTTAAAGACGGCCTTTCAACGAAAATATGTTGGGGCAAGTTATGTGGATGCCCGTAGGAAGGAATTTCTGAGTCTGACCAAAGGGAACAAAACTGTGGTAGAATGCGAGGTAGAGTTTCTACGGCTAAGCAGATATGCCCGTGGGATTGTCGTAACTGAGTATGAACATTGTGTGCATTTTGAGGATGGACTCTGAGATGAGTTGCATATGTTGATAACTCCACAGAGGGAGCAGGGCTATGCTGACCTTGTTGAGAAAGCAAAGATTGCTGAGGATGTAAAGCGCTTTGAGTGCCAAAATCGTGAGAAAGATAGGGGTATATTTAAGAGTGATTCAGGGCCCTCGGGTTCTTCTGGAGGGCCTGTAAAGAAGGTCAGATTTGACGATCAGTTTGAACAGTCCCTGTTACTGTTGTTAGACCATAGACTTGTGCGAATTGTGGGAGGTCCTACCAGGGTGAGTGTTAGAGCCAAACTAGGGCGTGCTTTAGATGTGGGTCCAAGGATCATCAGGTTAGGGATTACCCTTAGAGGCCATGTCAGATACAAGCTATAGAACAGAGGGTTGTTTAGCCGGTAGAGGTGGTCAATAGCCACCGAGGGCCCGTGGTCAGGCCAGGGGTGGAAACTGTAATGGTTGAGGTCAAGGAGCACAGAACAGAAGTGTTGGTAGCACTAAGCTAGCTTTGGGTTATGCTGCTCATCGCTGAGAGAATGGTGACGCCACTGATGTCATAACTAGTACATTTTTTATTCATAGCATACCTTATGTTGCTTTAATTGACATTGGGTCTGCACATCTGTATGTTGCATGCACTATGTCTGAGATGCTAGGTATCTAGTTTGAGAATACTACTAAAGAGATGTCTGTGATAAGTCCAGCAGAACAGTCAGTTAGGGTAGACAAATTATTTAGAGACGTGCCCCTAAAAGTTTAAGGTATAATCATTCCAGCAAATTTGATGGATCTACTGTTTGTAGAATTTGACCTTATCTTGGGTATGGACTGGCTATTGAAACACCGTGCGAGTTTGGATTGCGCTGCTAAGTGAACGGTGTTGAATACTATTAAAGATGAGGAGGTGGCTGTGATAGGGGAGTGAAGGGATTATCTGTCTAATGTAATCTCAGCATTAAGGGCTAAAAAATTGGTTCGCAAGGGTTACGAGGCGTATGTAGCATATATGAATATTTCTGATTCTAGAAGCCCTTCTATAGGAGATGTAAAAACTGTCAAGGAACTTTTGGTTGTATTTCCTAATGAGCTTCCTGGGTTGCCTCCAAACCGTTTTGTCGAATTCAGAATTGAGCTATTGCCTAGAATAGCTCTGGTGTCCATCGCCCCTTATAGGATGGCACTAAAGAAGCTAGTGGAACTAAAGGCTCAAATCCAAGAACTGCTGGATCGAGGTTTCATTAGACCGAGTGTGTCTCCTTGAGGAGCACCGGTGTTATTCTTAAAGAAGAATGATGGGACTATGCACATGTGTATTGACTATTGTTAGTTAAACAAATTGACTATCAAGAATAAGTATCCCCTGCCAAGGATTGACGATCTTTTTGATCAGCTGAGGGGAGCTTCGGTATTCTCCAAGATCGACCTTTGTTCTGGGTACCATCAGCTAAGAGTTAATGAGGCTGATGTGTACAATACCGCATTTAGGACTTGGTATGGGCACTACGAATTCCTAGTAATGCCGTTTGGGCTTACGAATGCACCAGCAACTTTTATGGACCTCATGAACCGGGTATTCCAACCCTATCTAGATCGATTCGTAGCTTTCTTTGTAGACGATATTCTGGTGTATTAGAGAACCGAGGAGGACCATGATGCGCATCTTTGAACTATTCTACAAATTTTGTGAGAGAAGCAGCTATATGCAAAATTCAGCAAGTGTCATTTTTGGGTGTGCAAAGTGACGTTTGTGGGTCACATTGTATTTGTCGAGGAGATTAGGGTGGATCCTCAAAAGAACAAAGCCGTATTAGATTGGAAGCCACTGAAGACTGTATCAAAAATTTGAAGTTTTTTGGGTCGGTTGGGTACTACAGACATTTTGTTGAGGGGTTTTCTGTAATTGCTGCACCGCTAACTAAGTTACTGCTTGAAGGGGTACCATTTGTTTGGAGGGATAAGTAGCAGGAGAGTTTTGAAAAATTGAAGAAAGTTCTAACTGAGGCCCTTGTTTTAATATAGCCAGAGTCTACGAATGATTTTACTCTGTATTGTGATGTGTCGCGCATGAGATTGGGTTGTATGCTGATGCAGAAGGGTAAAGTGGTTGCTTACATGTCTCTCCAGCTTAAGCCTCACGTGGTGATTTACCCTACTCATGACTTGGAGTTAGTTGTGGTGGTATTCGCGTTAAAGATTTGGAGGCACTACCTATACGGAGAGAAGTGTATTATTTATACGGATCATAAAAGCCTCAAATACCTCCTTACTCAGAAGGAGTTGAACCTTAGGCAGCGAAGATGGATAGAGCTGCTTAAGGATTATGACTGCTCAATCGAGTACCACCCTAGTAAGGATAATGTGGTAGCCGACGCACTAAGCCATAGGGCTGTGTCGAATTTGAGGGCAATGTTTACTCGTCTCAGCCTCTTTGATGATGGTAGTTTATTGGCTAAGCTTCAAGTGAGATCGATGGGGACTGAGCAAATTAGGGTAAAACAGCTATTGGAAGAATCATTGGCTCCTCGATTTTAATTGGTTGAGAATAGAGAGACTTCTAATTTTTGGCAGAACAGCGAAGGAGTGTTGTGCTTCCGTGGGAGCCTGAAGAGGCGATGTGATAAACGATAAATTATACATATTTTTACCTCATGTTTAGCCTATATTTTGGATGAATTATTATCAATTATGTGAGAATTGATGCTCTTAATCTTTCTTTTTCATATCTTATATTCAAGAGAGCATAAGGAAGAGAAAAGAATGGAAAATGGACCAGAAATAAGGAAAATGGGCCAAAATGCAAAAATGACATGGCCCAGGGAATCACCACACGACCGTGCCACATGAAGATCACACGGTCCAGCCCCTGACAAACACGGCCAGGCCACACGGTCATGCCTCCACCGATAGAATCACACAGCCACTTGTCAAAGTCACACGGGCGTGGCACACGGGCGTGTTCTTGTTGTGAGGAAGAGGAATTTCACTCGAATTGGGATGCTTAGAGGCTAAGAAAGGCCCCCCAAAGCTCTATATAAAGACCCCATGAGGCAACTCTAAGGGTGTGATTATTTCTCGCTAAGGGAATACTCTTTTCTCTCAGGAAAGAGCGTCATATTTCTGCCAACACAAAGAGTAAAAGCAAGGGATTACTCCAAGGGAAGCCGATTGATTCATCCCAGAAGCCAGAATTCTACATCAAGACAGAGGATCTCCCTAAATTCCTTCAAAGGTTTTCGGGTTCTTTATGTTTTGTTATCTTAATTCTTTTGAGATGTTTTCTTTCTTTATTATGAACTAAACCCTCAAATACTTGAGGGTGATGAAACCTAAGACGAATCTTGTTATTATTTATTCTTGAGTTATATGATGAATACTTGAGTTGTTCTTAATTATGTGTGCTTAATTCTTGTGTTAATAAGCCTAGGTATTAATTCAAGAAACGGATGTACTTAAAGCAGAGGAGCAAAAGTCCCTGTGATAAGAGTAGATTTACCATAATTAAGTGGAGTTCCAGGTAACCCTAGACATAGGGCGACATAAATCTGCGGGATTAGGGTCAAACCTAATATGGGGAACCATAGATCAAATTAATGCAACCTAGGGTGTTAATTAATAAAGGAACTTTAGTTAACAACCTAGGCCTAGTTGCTCTTTGCCTCGACGGAGGGTTTAGCATAAATTAGGGATCTCTACAGATCAAGTCAAGTGAATAAATCATCTAGCTCAAGAACCAATAACAAGTGAAGTCTAGGTGGATTCTCCCTTAAGTATTGCTTATATCAATCAATTTTCCCAAAAGTCTTTCCTCAATTTACTTTTTTTGCACTTTTAGTTAGTTTTAAAATTAGTTTAAATCAACTCTCTTTATTTTTAGGCTAGATAATAGAAAGGAAGTAAGTACTAGTACTTTTGGTTCCCTTGGGCACGATAACTCGGTCTTGCCACTAAACTATACTACTGTTTGATAGGTGTGCTTGCCTTTAACATCGTGATAATAGCTAGTTTTGGTTTGATCAGTTTTATAAATTTTATTACTTAATACCGCGAGTCGTTATCAAGCTTTTGGCGCCGTTGCCGGGGAACTGAAATATTAAGAAAACTCAATTTCTATTACTTTAGCCATTACTAAATTTATTTATTTTTAGTTTTTATTTATTTATTTTATTCTATTTTTCTTTGCTTTTTCCTTCAAGGCATTTCTAGTTTATGACTAGAAACAACCCAATAGGACCATTACTTTTTGACGAAGATTTAGAGGCAACAGTTTGCAGAAATCGTAGAGAAATCAGACGAAGCCTACAATATCTAGAACAGGACCAAGAACAAAGGCTAGAACATACAGAAGAGATAGAAACAAATCAAAACATTCCACCACCTCCCACAATAGTCGCGCCACCACCAATTCAAGAAGAAGCTCCTCGCACTATGTATGATTATGCTAAACCTAGTTTGGGTGGTACCCAAAATAGCATTCTTAGACCTACTATTGCTGCTAATAATTTTGAATTAAAGCCTAACACTATTCAGATGATATAGTAAATGGTGCAGTTTGATGGTTTATAGGATGAAGATCCAAATTCACACATAGCCAATTTTTTGGAACTCTGTGATACCTTTAAAATAAATGGCATTTCTGATGATTCCATTCGCCTAAGGCTATTTCCATTCTCTTTGAGAAACAAAGCCAAACAGTGGTTAAACTCTTTACCACGAGGCTCAATTACCATATGGGAACAGATGACCGAAAAATTTTTACTTAAATATTTTCCTCCAGCTAAAACAGCTAAATTGCAAAACGATATCTCTTCTTTTGTGCAGATGGATCTAGAGACACTTTACGATGCTTGGGAGAGATACAAAGATCTTTTGAGAAGGTGCCCTCACCATGGGTTGCCTTTGTGGTTACAAGTTCAAACCTTTCACAGCGGTTTGAATCCATCAACAAGACAGATGATTAATGCGGCCGCCGGAGGAACAATCAACAATAAAACACCAGAAGCAGCTTATGAGTTTATAGAAGAGATGTCACTGAATAACTATCAGTGGCAATTCATGAGGACAAAGCCGACAAAAGCTACAGGAGTTTATAATATTGATGCTGTCACCATGCTTACTAACCAAGTAGAACTTTTAAATAAAAAGTTTGATAATTTTCTTGGTTCTACGCAGGCACATCCAGTGATGCAGTGTGACGCAATCCAGGGAATTATGTTTAATCCAGATTACTCCTCTTATGGACATGGCATGGAAACTGAGCAAACCAACTATATGGGTAACAATTCTAGACCTCAAAATAACCCTTATAGTAATACTTACAATACAGGTTGGCAGAACCACCCCTATTTTTCATGGGGAGGACAAGGAAATCAAAGACAACCACCTCCTTCGGGATTTCAACAGCCACCTCCACAATAAGAAAAAAAACCAAACCTTGAAGAGATGTTCACAAAATTTATGGTCGTATCAGAAACCTGTTTTCAAAATACCGTAACGGCACTTTAGAACTAGCAGATCCATTCAAGGACTTGAAGCTCAAATAGGCCAGCTCGCCAAGCTAATCTCTGAAAGACCACAAGGTGGGTTACCAAGCAACACTAAGACTAATCCTAAGGAGCAACTCAATGCTGTGGATACGATAGATGATGAGGGGATAACCAAAACCAGCCCAGAGCCATGCAAGGAGCCTGTGGTAAGTAAAGGAAAGAATGAGGTAAGTTACAAAGATGAAATTACCAAAGAATTTAAAACTCGTATCCCATACCCAACCACGCTAAAGAAGGACCCCACAGATGAGCAATTCAGTAAGTTACCCAAATAAAAACAGATAAAGTGGCCTTATTACAACCCATAGCAAAATAAAACCAATAGTAAAAATAATTAAATTAATAAACCAATTAAAATACTCTTTCAGTCTTCGTGGCCACTCTGAATCTCTCCCAGCAACCAAGTCACGATCTAGGGCTCACCTGCAAGGATGGAAAGAGAGGGGTGAGTTTGGGAAAACTCAGTGTGTGCAGAACCCATCCAAAGCCCACATTGGCTCGAGCCGACTAGACCTGAGCCCTAGCCAGTTTCAGTCAAATACTGGGCCGAAGCCCTATTCAGATTACAGGTACTGGGCCGAAGCCCTATTCAGATAACAGTTTGGCCCATAGGCCCATAACAGTACAGTACAGTATAACAGTATGAATGCAACCCAATTGGGGAGACTACTCAACCCACCAACCGCTACACACCACCCGTACCAGCCAACGCACCATGTGGGGAATAACTCGACCCACCCAGCCTACACACCACAGTTGCAGCATGGCTGCTCAGATAAACAGTATACGAGGCGAAGCCCCATTCAGTAACAATACGAGGCATAGCCCCTTTCAGTAACGTGGCAGTGCCACTCACACTTCCTCCAATATCAAACCCAAACCCCATGCATCAAACATACATACATCATGATATGCAGTAACAATAATAGTCATGTCAAACAATTCAGTCGGTTTTTAGCCCTAGGGGTATAACGGTCATTTTCTACCTAAGGGCAAAACAGTAATTTCTCACCCTAAGGGTATTTCAGTAATTTTGCTCTCATATTACAGTTTTTATGCTTATTACAGTCTCTACTAATCCCATAGTCGTTACAGAAATTCGGTTAACACAGTTTAATTGTTTTAGCTCTTAAGCACTAAAACCCCTAATGAGTCCTATTTCATCAATTAGCCCATTAGGCCCGTTTAGTCCAAATTTCATATTCAGTTACCTTGTTTTAGCTGTTCTTACGCCTACAGTTCATTTTATTACCCTTAAACCCATTTTTACCTAAATGGGCCCAAATTACCCATTGGGCCTATACTCGGCCCACCGAGGCCCCAACTTACCGTAACGCCCAAAATTTCGTGGCTAACTCCCCCTTCAGTACCGATTTCATATCCAAAGTTTCCCTACCAACTTGTGAGTGTTCGCACTCTCACAAGCTCTCGAAATGCCCAATCTTCGGCATTTCGGCTTTTCGGCATTTGCCAACATGCACAATGAAGGGGTTCAGAATCACACACCTGTTTTGCGGTTTCACCAACGAGATCTCCTATGCGACAGTTCCTACAACCCGAAATCTAATTGATTAATCAATAGATCTACGAAAAACCAAAGCTACAATCCTTTACCACATTCGGCCATACCCCTTAATGGCCTAAAAATCTTACCTTTACCGATTTAGATCGCTTTAGATCTAGATCTGATGATTCCGATGCCTTTACTGCCTCACTTGCTCGCCTCCTTCGCAACTATCACTCAAAGAACAAAGAAAAACACCACTTGATTTACTAAAAGTCCAAATCGGCAAAGTCCCCAACTTTAGGGACTTTCGGCTTTTCCAACACATGAAATATTGAACAGATCTGAGGTATTAAACACTTACCAATGGTTTCTCTTCGATTCCTACACAGATCTGATGCAAATCTGCCCCTTGAACGTTAGTAGAACCCTTAACTATGAGATCTGAAATTTTCGGCTATCTCCCTACACTAATGGTGATTTCGGCTTTTCAACTAGAGAAGAAGATGGCGATTTGAGCTGTGAGTTTGGGTGATGGTGTCGACAATGAAGTGGCTCAAGGGAATGTAGTAATCGGCCACAACAAGTGAAAGGAATAGGGGTAATTCGGCTTACAAGAAATTGGCAAAAAAGAAAGCAGTTTTCGGGATTTCTGGCACTTTGAGCAATCGGCTATGGCTATTTTTGGAGGGATAGAATCGAAAGAAATTGCAGATCTGAGTATGATAGAGTGTTCGGCTAAGGGGAAGATCAACAGAGTAAAAAGAAAAGAAGAAAAACAAGGATAGAGAGGAAGATGAAGAAGAAATCGGCTAGATACTCTTAAGGAGGCCAATTTCGGCTTTTTTGACTGAAAAGAGAATAATAACACCTAAGGTGGCTAACCCTAACTCTCATGACAGAAAATAGAAAAAGACAAAACCCTAATAATTCCCCTAAAACAATCGGCCCAAGTCCCTGAAGCCCCTTGCCGAATTCCCACTTAAATTAGGCTCATGCTTTAAAAATTAAAAAAAACACTATGCTTACCTTGTAACTCGAACCCTTGTCCTTGCATACCCACTTAGGCGCCACTTTTTTAGGAGCTTAGTGGCGCCACCTTGCCGCTCTACCAAGGCTCCCTTTGTGACATATTTTACACGATTTTTCTTAAAGGCCCACTTAACCAAGTCCCCTTTCACTTGAAAATCCAACTTAAGATTTTACCGGGTTTTAACTTAAGCTTGGGCCTTCTAAAGGCCCACTAACACATGTACATACATTTTCAACCTTCAGAACACCAAAATTTTAAAATTTCACTAAAAATTCACAAAACCCGAAAAATCCCGAAAATTAGGGCGTTACAACTCTACCCCCTTAAAGAAATTTCGTCCACGAAATTTACCTGATCCAAATAACTGAGGGTATTGTTGACGCATAGTCTCCTCTGGCTCCCAAGTAGCTTCTTCTATACCATGATTACGCCATAGCACCTTTACCAAAGGAACAGACTTCCTCCTTAAGACTTTGACATCACGATCTAAGATCTCTACAGGTTCCTCCTCGAAAGTCAAATCGGCATTTACTGTAATCTCCTCTACTGGTACAATATGCGAAGGGTCCGATCGATACCGTCTTAGCATAGACACGTGAAAAACGTCATGGATACGATCCAACTCTGGTGGCAACTCAAACTGATAGGCTACTGGCCCAATCCGCTTAAGAATCCGATAAGGCCCAATAAATCGCGGACTTAGCTTACCCTTTTTACCAAATCTCAAGATCTTCTTCCACGGCGACACCTTTAGGAACGCCATATCCCCAACAGCGAACTCAATCTCCTTACGCTTAAGGTCAGCATATGACTTCTGCCGATCAGACGCCTCCTTTAACCGATCTCGAATCAGCTTAACTTTACTTTCGGTATCTGCTACCAACTCTGGTCCAAGAACTCTACGTTCTCCCAATTCTGTCCAACAAGTAGGAGTGCGACATCTCCGTCCATAAAGTGCCTCATATGGAGCCATCTGAATACTTGCTTGATAACTGTTGTTGTATGCAAATTCTGCCAACGGTAAATAATCTTCCCAACTACCACAAAAATCAATGATACATCCTCTTAACATGTCTTCCAACACTTGAATGACCCTTTCAGACTGACCATCTGTCTGAGGGTGAAATGCAGTACTGAAGTCCAATCGCGTACCTAACGCCTCATGCAACTTCTTCCAGAATCGAGATGTAAATCTAGGATCTCGATTAGAAATTATCGAAACCGGTACCCCATGCAAACGCACTATCTCTGCTACATATAGCTTGGCCAACTTCTGAAGTGAGTAATCAGTTCTAACTGGTATAAAATGAGCAGACTTCGTCAATCTATCCACAACTACCCAAACAGAGTCCTTCTTTGAAGGTGTCAAAGGCAAGCCACTCACAAAATCCATCGTTACTCTTTCCCATTTCCACTGCGGAATCTTTACTGGCTGCAACAATCCAGACGGCAGTTGGTGCTCAGCTTTAACTTGCTGACACGTCAAACATTTCCCAACGAAATCAGTCACCTCTCGCTTAAGTCCAGGCCACCAGTACCCTTCTCGCAAATCCCTATACAACTTATTACCTCCAGGGTGCATAGCATAGGCTCCACCATGAGCCTCACTCAATATCAACTTCCTCAAGTCAGAATCCTTAGGAATACAGACTTTTCCTCGAAAGCATAGGACTCCATCAGAATTCAGTCCAAAATCCTCACTCTTACCCTCCTTGACTTGTTGAAATCGAGGAGTCAACGAATCATCCTTCCACTGCAATTCTTTAATCCTCTCGGTCCAAGTCGGTCTCACTTGCAGTTCGGCCAGCAAACTCCCATCATCATACAAACTTAAACGAGCGAACATCGCCTTTAACTCAGTAACAGTCCTTTGGCTCAGTGCATCAGCCACAACATTAGCCTTGCCAGGGTGATACTCAATCGAACAGTCATAGTCCTTAAGCAACTCTATCCATCTCCGTTGCCTAAGGTTCAACTCCTTCTGAGTTAACAGATATTTGAGACTTTTGTGGTCAGTGTATATAATACACTTTTCCCCATAAAGGTAGTGTCTCCAGATTTTCAATGCAAATACCACCGCTGCCAACTCCAAATCATGCGTAGGGTAATTCACCTCGTGAGGCTTAAGCTGTCGCGAAGCATAGGCAACCACTTTACCCTCTTGCATCAGTACACAACCTAATCCCACATGCGAAGCATCGCTATAAACCGTAAAGTCCTTCCCAGATTCCGGCTGAATCAACACTGGCGCCTCAGTCAACACCTTTTTCAGGTTGTCAAAAGCTTCTTGCTGCCTCTCAGTCCAATTAAAGGGTACTCCCTTCCTTAACAATTTCGTTAATGGAGCCGCGATGATAGAGAACCCCTCAACAAACCTTCTATAATAGCCTGCCAAACCCAGAAAACTACGAATTTCTGTCACCGTCCTAGGCGGCTTCCAATCCAGAACTGCCTCAATCTTGCGAGGATCTACCCTAATTCCCTTAGCAGAAACAACATGACCCAGAAAAGTCACTTCTCGAAGCCAGAATTCGCACTTACTAAATTTCGCATACAATTGCTTTTCTCTTAAAGTTCGCAGAACGATTCGAAGATGCTCATCATGCTTCTTCTCTGTTTCCGAATACACCAATATATCGTCAATAAAGACGACCACAAAACGATCCAAGTACGGCTGAAATACTCAGTTCATTAAATCCATAAAAGCTGCTGGTGCATTCGTCAATCCAAAGGGCATAACCAAGAACTCGTAGTGACCATAACGAGTTCTGAATGCTGTTTTATGCACATCCACCTCTTTTACCCTTAACTGATGATACCCAGATCGAAGGTCGATCTTGGAAAACACTGAAGCTCCTTTAAGCTGGTCAAATAGATCGTCGATTCTTGGCAGAGGATACTTATTCTTTATCGTCAGTTTGTTCAACTGGCGATAATCGATACACATACGCATCGTACCGTCCTCCTTTTTCACAAACAGCACCGGTGCTCCCCACGGAGACATACTCGGTCTAATGGAGCCCCTATCTAACAACTCTTGAATCTGGGCTTTCAATTCCACTAGCTCCTTTAGTGCCATTCTGTAAGGCGCAATGGACACTGGAGCTGTTCTAGGCAACAGATCAATCCCAAATTCCACTTCTCGGTTAGGAGGTAGTCCAGGTAGCTCCTCAGGAAATACATCTTGAAATTCATTAACAGTCCTCACTGTCTCCACGGTCACCCCTTCGGGTTCAGTTTGACTTACAAACGCTAAGTATGCTTCACAACCTTTGCGCATCAACCTTTCAGCCCTTAAGGCAGAAACCACATTGGACAAATAGTCCCTTCGTTCACCAATAACCATCACCTCCTCACCTTCGGTTGTTCTTCATACCATTCTTTTGGCCGCGCAATCCAACGTTGCCTTGTGCTTGGTTAACCAGTCCATGCCCAGAATCAAGTCAAATTCTCCAAAAGGTAACTCCATCAAGTCTCCCAGAAAGATCCTACCTTGAGTCTCTAAAGGCACATCTCTAAAGAGTTTATCTACCCTAACAGAGTGACCTAAAGGACTAGTCACAGTTACCCCACTCACAGTCTCCTCAGAATGCACACCCAACGACCCAGAAATTTCACAAGCAACATACGAATGAGTCGAACCCACATCAATTAAAGCAGTATATGGTGTCTGATCTATTAAGAACGTACCAGTTATAACATCAGGTGCATCACCCTCCTCGCGGCGGCGAGCAGCATACACTAAGGCTGGCTGACGAGCCTCAGCATTTCCAGCACCCCCGCCAGGTGCTCCACGACCACGTCCATTACCATTGCCTCCTCTACCTTGACCACGGCCCCTTGGCGGTGGCAGTCCCCCACGCGCAGGCTGAGCAACTCTCTGATCAACAGCTTGAGCCTGAGCTGGCTTCTGTGGGCAGTCCTTAACCTGATGGTCCTTAGACCCACAACGAAAACAAGCTCCACTGCGTTTCCAGCATTCTCCTCGATGAACTCTGCCACAGTCTCCACAAGCCTGTGGTCTAACAACATTCACTGGCATAGCTCGCACTGGTTCTTCTACTCTAGCCCTCTTAAAATTCCAGTTTGCAGCTCTCGATACTCCAGAGTCTCTTTTAAAACGGTTGCGTTCCCTATCGCGATTCCGCCTTTCAGCTTGCTTCACTCCCTCGGCTATCTTAGCCTTCTCCACCAGTGCAGCAAAGTCGCGCTCCCTCTGCGGCGCTATCAATACTCTCAGCTCATCTCTGAGGCCATCCTCAAACCGAACACTACGCTCATACTCGGTGGAAACAATGCCACTAGCATACCGGCTTAATCGCAGAAATTCTGCCTCATATTCAGCCACAGTCTTACTACCCTGGGTCAGGTTCAGAAATTCCTTCCTTCGTGCATCCACATAACTAGCCCCAACATATTTCGCCTTGAAAGACTGCTTGAACAATTCCCAAGTTACCCTCTCAGCTGGGGTACCCTCTCTTACGGTGATCCACCATTGATATGCCTCGTCCCTCAGCAACGATACCGCTCCTTTCAGCTTCTACTCCACTGAGCAGTCCAAGTCGTCCATAATTCGCTCTATGGCTTCCAACCAGTACTCAGCCACATTTGGGGCCACTCCAGATATGCCCCTAAAAATTTCCGCTCCATTGGCCCGGAGTCGCTCAGAAATGGACCCCCTATTCACAGGCCCAACATTAGCTCCGGCCACCCTTTCCAGAATTCTCAGCATGGCCTGGGATAAGGCGTCGTCCCCTGCGGCCCGATCGTACGGCCCATTTTCCTCCACTGGTGGTCGTGCCTCTCCTGCTGGCCTATGCTCAGAAGACGATGATCTAGCTTGCGCACTAACTCGGCCTCGTCCACGGCCTCGTCCCCGAGTAGCTCTTGTACTCATATCGATTATCTGTTTTACGAATTTTATGCCATCAGTTAATGTTTCAGTTGTTTATTACAGAATATCTTATGAACAGATAAAATTTCAGAGTTTGTGTTCGCGCGATCGTAGCCTAGCTACTGTCTCAGTTTCCTAGGGTTTAGTTTACCCTACAGTTTCAGTTTTATGGCCTTAATACTACCTCACCTATAGTATCACATCCAAGGCTCAGTACTATCTACAGCTTTATTTTCAGTACAGTATAGAAGTTAAGGCAGAAAATACTTACAACTTGGTGCCGGGGATTCAGTGTGCCACCTCTCGAAGTACCAGATTTCAATAAAATCTTAGACCTAAAAATAATTTTTTAAACATATTTTAGAAAAGACAAGTTAAAAGAAATCACTTCGAAAACAAAAATTCTTTCAGAAAATCTGGTTTTCCAAAAATACCTTTTATGAGCTTAAAAATTTTGAAAACCCCTTTTTGGACCCGATCCACAGCCGAGTTGTTGCAACCAGGCTCTGATACCACTAAATGTAACACCCCGAACCCGGCCCAGACGTTATGGCCCTGTCCGGTGGGCTACATCACCTATACTATCCTACGCCGCCTTATTGATTAAGTCCGATGGTGTGTTTTGGAAAGCAACGCTTGATTTTCTATCCTGTTTTAATAACTACTCAACTTAATCTCTATTTCATTTGTTAAGCGGTTCACTTTAACCTTATTATCTTACTTAGTCTCTTGTAATAACAGGTTGGTTAAGAAAACATTTGTTTAATTTTCGAAAACAGTGCGTAATTATGGATGAAATAGAATAGTTGAAAGTCCCAAGTAAAAACAGATAAAGTGGCCTTATTACAACCCATAGCAAAATAAAACCAATAGTAAAAATAATTAAATTAATAAACCAATTAAAATACTCTTTCAGTCTTCGTGGCCACTCTGAATCTCTCCCAGCAACCAAGTCACGATCTAGGGCTCACCTGCAAGGATGGAAAGAGAGGGGTGAGTTTGGGAAAACTCAGTGTGTGCAGAACCCATCCAAAGCCCACATTGGCTCGAGCCAACTAGACCTGAGCCCTAGCCAGTTTCAGTCAAATACTGGGCCGAAGCCCTATTCAGATTACAGGTACTGGGCCGAAGCCCTATTCAGATAACAGTTTGGCCCATAGGCCCATAACAGTACAGTACAGTATAACAGTATGAATGCAACCCAATTGGGGAGACTACTCAACCCACCAACCCTACACACCACCCGTACCAGCCAACACACCATGTGGGGAATAACTCGACCCACCCAGCCCACACACCACAGTTGCAGCATGGCTGCTCAGATAAACAGTATACGAGGCGAAGCCCCATTCAGTAACAATACGAGGCATAGCCCCTTTCAGTAACGTGGCAGTGCCACTCACACTTCCTCCAATATCAAACCCAAACCCCATGCATCAAACATACATACATCATGATATGCAGTAACAATAATAGTCATGTCAAACAATTCAGTCGGTTTTTAGCCCTAGGGGTATAACGGTAATTTTCTACCTAAGGGCAAAACAGTAATTTCTCACCCTAAGGGTATTTCAGTAATTTTGCTCTCATATTACAGTTTTTATGCTTATTACAGTCTCTACTAATCCCATAGTCGTTACAGAAATTCGGTTAACACAGTTTAATTGTTTTAGCTCTTAAGCCCTAAAACCCCTAATGAGCCCTATTTCGTCAATTAGCCCATTAGGCCCGTTTAGTCCAAATTTCATATTCAGTTACCTTGTTTTAGCTGTTCTTACGCCTACAGTTCATTTTATTACCCTTAAACCCATTTTTACCTAAATGGGCCCAAATTACCCATTGGGCCTATACTCGGCCCACCGAGGCCCCAACTTACCGTAACGCCCAAAATTTCGTGGCTAACTCCCCCTTCAGTACCGATTTCATATCCAAAGTTTCCCTACCAACTTGTGAGTGTTCGCACTCTCACAAGCCCTCGAAATGCCCAATCTTCGGCATTTCGGCTTTTCGGCATTTGCCAACATGCACAATGAAGGGGTTCAGAATCACACACCTGTTTTGCGGTTTCACCAACGAGATCTCCTATGCGACAGTTCCTACAACCCAAAATCTAATTGATTAATCAATAGATCTACGAAAAACCAAAGCTACAATCCTTTACCACATTCGGCCATACCCCTTAATGGCCTAAAAATCTTACCTTTACCGATTTAGATCGCTTTAGATCTAGATCTGATGATTCCGATGCCTTTACTGCCTCACTTGCTCGCCTCCTTCGCAACTATCACTCAAAGAACAAAGAAAAACACCACTTGATTTACTAAAAGTCCAAATCGGCAAAGTCCCCAACTTTAGGGACTTTCGGCTTTTCCAACACATGAAATACTGAACAGATCTGAGGTATTAAACACTTACCAATGGTTTCTCTTCGATTCCTACACAGATCTGATGCAAATCTGCCCCTTGAACGTTAGTAGAACCCTTAACTATGAGATCTGAAATTTTCGGCTATCTCCCTACACTAATGGTGATTTTGGCTTTTCAACTAGAGAAGAAGATGGCGATTTGAGCTGTGAGTTTGGGTGATGGTGTCGACAATGAAGTGGCTCAAGGGAATGTAGTAATTGGCCACAACAAGTGAAAGGAATAGGGGTAATTCGGCTTATAAGAAATTGGCAAAAAAGAAAGCAGTTTTCGGGATTTCTGGCACTTTGAGCAATCGGCTATGGCTATTTTTGGAGGGATAGAATCGAAAGAAATTGCAGATCTGAGTATGATAGAGTGTTCGGCTAAGGGGAAGATCAACAGAGTAAAAAGAAAAGAAGAAAAACAAGGATAGAGAGGAAGAAGAAGAAGAAATCGGCTAGATACTCTTAGGGAGGCTAATTTCGGCTTTTTTGACTGAAAAGAGAATAATAACACCTAAGGTGGCTAACCCTAACTCTCATGACAGAAAATAGAAAAAGACAAAACCCTAATAATTCCCCTAAAACAATCGGCCCAAGTCCCTGAAGCCCCTTGCCGAATTCCCACTTAAATTAGGCTCATGCTTTAAAAATTAAAAAAAAACACTATGCTTACCTTGTAACTCGAACCCTTGTCCTTGCATACCCACTTAGGCGCCACTTTTTTAGGAGCTTAGTGGCGCCACCTTGCCGCTCTACCAAGGCTCCCTTTGTGACATATTTTACACGATTTTTCTTGAAGGCCCACTTAACCAAGTCCCCTTTCACTTGAAAATCCAACTTAAGATTTTACCGGGTTTTAACTTAAACTTGGGCCTTCTAAAGGCCCACTAACACATGTACATACATTTTCAACCTTCAGAACACCAAAATTTTAAAATTTCACTAAAAATTCACAAAACCTAAAAAATCCCGAAAATCAGGGCGTTACAGAGGCTCGCGTTGCCATGTCTGGATTTGGGGCTAAATGGGCCAAATGAGCGTGAGGGCCCTCTTGGGCCCAATAGCGGGTTTTGGGCCCATATACACTGCTCTGGGTATGTGGGTGATTTAGGAGCTCGAGGTGAAGGTAGACTCTCTAAGGGGTCGTACTATATATCGAGAGACCAAAATTTTGTTAAACCCCTGAGGGGTAAAGTTACAAATTTACCTCTAACTGTCGAAATGGCTATTATACCCTTAGAGGTAGGTTAATTGATAAGTATTTGGTTTACGTATGACTGTTTCTGAGCATAGTGTTTTGTAAGCACAATATATATGTATGACATGACATTCTGCATGGGGATAGGGTCTGAAATAGAGGAAGTTATGTACTAATGGCTTTGCCACGTATTTCTATTTTTAGTGGCTTCGCCACATAGTCTGATTCTAGTGGCTCCGCCACGATTTCTGTTAGTAACAGCCTTGTTTCGTTATTGGTGTGTTGGCTAGGTGGGTTGATTTAATCCCCAAAGGGTGTGTTGGATGGTACGGGTGGTGAGTTGGATGGATTAGGCTGGGTTACTTATCTGCTCTGTTTCGTTTCTATTTTGGGCTTGGGGCCCACTCTGTTCTGTATAGGGTTAAAAGCCTGGATTGCTTTGTTACTGTATAGGGCTTCGGCCCAGACTCTCTTGCATGTTCTAATTCATGTAGTCTGATAGGGGATTACACACTGAGTTTTCGCAAACTCACCCTTTCTTTTAACTATACAGGTAATCCTCAGCCTTAGGCGATTTGGAGCCATGTGGGACTGGGAGGTGGCCATGCGATCACTGATTATTTAATCTGGACTTACTTGTTGTAAATTTGGTATTTGGGCTTACCTTTTGTAATAAGGCCATTGGGACTATAATTTTCTTTTATTTGAGCTTTTAATTTCGTATTTTAAGCTGCTAGAATAGGAAAATCGAGTTTTCAAATTAATAAATGTTTTCAAAGAAAAGCACGCACTTTTAACCTTGAGATTTTCAACTAACATGCTTCTTTGATTTTATTCAGATTAACGTCTGGGCCTGGTTTGGGGTGTTACAACAATCATCAGTTCCAATACTAAATTCAAAATCAGAATTAGACTCACAGTAAAGTCGTTTAGCTTGTAATTCGTTATCATTTTTCTAAGCTTCACAAATCTCGTGCAAGAATACTGGTTTAGCTTTTAACTTAGCTAAAATAGATTCATCATCACAAAGCATTATCTGAGTGTTCATAGCTCGTAAAGCAAATAGGGACTTTCAGCTCAAAGCGTCAGCTACAACATTAGCTTTTCTCGGATGGTAATCAATGACAAACTCGTAATTTTTCAGTAACTCTAGCCATCTCCGCTGTCGCAAATTCCAATCTCTTTGTGATATCAATTATTTCAAACTTTTGTGATCTGTGAATATTCGACATTTCTCATCGTAAAGATAGTAACGCCAAATCTTTAATGCAAAGACTATAGCAGCCAATTCAAGATCATGTGTCGGGTAATTTTTCTCGTGTGGTTTCAACTGTTGAGAGGCATATGCTATACCTTTCACGTCTTGCATACTACACAACCCAGTCCATTTAATGATACATCACTGTACGTCACAAATTCGTTACCCGATCCAGGTTGAACTAAAACTGGTGTCTCTATTAATAGTACTTTCAACTGATTGAAACTCTGTTGAAATTTATCAGACCACTCAAATTTCACATCTTTTTGGAGCAATCGAGTCAACGGTACTGCAATCATCGAGAACCCTTTTACGAATCTCTAGTAATATCTCACTAATCCCAAGAAACTTCTAATCCCAGATACATTTTTTGGTAGTTTCCAGTCTAATATCACAAATATTTTGCTTGGATTAACTCTGATGTCTTCCACTGAAACAATATAACACGGAAATATGACTTCGCGAAGCCAGAATTCACATTTACTGTAACTGCTTATTTCTTAAAGTCTGTAACAGAATTCTTAAATGTTCGGTACGCTCCGTCTCATCACGTGAATAGATCAGAATATCGTCAATGAACACAACAACAAATCTGTCCAAATACGGTCTAAATATACGATTCATCAAATCTATAAACACTGCAGGAGCATTAGTCAAACTAAAAGGCATAACTAAAAATTCATAGTGACCGTACCATGTTCTGAATGTAGTTTTCGATATATCAGAATCTTTAACCTGTAGCTGGTAGTAACCCGATCTTAGATCAATCCTTGAAAATACTGTAACCCCTTTCAACTGATCAAACAGGTCGTTAATTTGCTGTAAAGGATACTTATTCTTCACGGTTACTTTATTCAACTGTCGATAATCGATACACATTCTCATTGACCCATCTTTCTTTCTCATGAAAACCACTAGAGTACCCCAAGGTGAAAAGCTCGGTCTTACGAAGCCTCTATCAGTTAATTCTTGTAACTGTGATTTTAACTGTTTTAATTCAGTTGGTGCCATCCTGTAGCAACTCAATGCCAAATTCAACTTCTTTCATTGGTGGTAAACCTGGTAATTCTTTAGGAAATATGTCCGGAAACTCACATACAACTGGTATAGTTTCAAGTTTTCATTCTGATACCATAATATCCAACATGTACACTAAATATGCACTACAACCCCTTTTTACACATTTCTGAGCTCGCAAAGCAGATATTATAATCGGTAACTCATTTGAATCATTTGATTCAATCCGAATAATTTCACCGTTTTGACATTTCAATTCTATACACTTTCGTCTGCAATTCACAACTGCCTCATGTAAATTTAGCCAATCCATGCCTAGTATTACGTCAAACTCATCAAATGGTAGGAGCATCAAGTCAGCTAAAAAATAGTATCCCCGAATCATCAGTAGACATTTCTTACAAATTTTATCAACTAATACTGACTTTCCTAACAGATTAGATACTTTAACTACGAATTCTGTAGACTCTACATGTAAACTCTCTTTAAACACTAGTTCCATACAGATATATGAATGAGTTGATCCAGGGTCTATCAATGCAACTACATCAGTGTTAAAAAGAGTAAAAAGTACCGGTAATGACGTCAACCGACGAGGCTTCCTTGCATGCATGTATGGCATATGCTCGACTAGGCACGCATGTCTTAGATCTCACATTAGCATCTCATATAGTATTGCAGTTTCCACTCTGATTCCCAGCATTCTAGGGTGATCTGCCTCTGGTAACAGTATTGCTCACTTTGACTGATTGTTCTCTATCATTTGTAGATCTTTTAAGACAATCTCGTAAGAAATGATCTAACGATCTGCATCGGAAACATGCCTCACTTTTCAATCAACATTCACCAAAGTGTTTTCAGTTACAAAGTTTACACTCGGGTCCGGGAGTTCTCACACTACCTACACTAGCAACAGAGGTTGTTTGGGGCCTACAATGATATGATTTAGCATCTCTATCTCTGATCGTTACACCTGCAGAAGCAGTGGAACGGGGGCAAAAGTCTTTAAATTTCTTCGATCTAGATTGATGCGATCTACATGTAAAAATCTTTCTAGTCTCTCTCGATTCAAAATCATCTTTTTGTTTTTCTTTAGCAAGTTCTTCAGCTTTATAAGCCCTTTCAACCAGAACTACAAACTCTTTCAGCTGAAGAATTCCAACTAACAATCGGATATCTTCATTCAGTCCATCCTCGAAACTTTTACTCATAATAGCTTCGGTAGAGATACATTCACAAGCATATTTACTCAGCCGTACGAATTCTCTTTCATAATTGGTTACCGTCATAAGGCCCTATTTTAGCTCGATAAATTCTTTTCTTTTCTGATCAATGAATCGTTGGCTAATATACTTCTTTCGAAATTCGGTTAGAAAGAAATCCCACTCAACTCATTCTCGCTGAACGACCGATATCAAGGTATTCCACCATTGATCTATCGAATCTTGTAATAAAGAAATAGCACATTTCTAGCATTCATCCAGTATGTAGGATAGTTCATCGAATACCTTGATCGTATTTTCAAGCCACAACTCGGCCCTTTCAACATCATCACTAGCTGAAGCTCTGAATTCCTTAGCCTCGTATTTTTGTATCTTATCAACAGGAGGTGATATGCGTGATATGAAGTAATAAAATTTATAAAGAACTTGATCACACTAAGACCAACTAATATCACGACATTGAGGCAAGCGCACCTGTCGAACAGTAGTATAGCTTAGTGGCAAGACCGAGTTATCGTACCTAAGGGAACCAAAAGTACTAGTACTTACTTCCTTTCTATTATCTAACATAAAAATAAAAGAGGATTGTTTAAACTAGTTTTAAAACTAACTAAGAAAGCGTAAAGAGTAAGTTGGGAAAACTTTTAGGGAAAAGCTGATTTATATGGACAATACTCAAAGGAGAATCCACCTAGACTTCAATTGTTATTATTTTCTTGAACTATATGATTTCTTTACTTATTGATCTGTAGAGATCCCTAACTTATGCTAAACCCTCCGTCGAGGCGTAGAGCAACTAGGCCTAAGTTGTTAATTAAAGTTCCTTTATTAATTAACTCCCTAGGTTGCATTAATTTGATCTATGGCTCCCCATATTAGGTTTGACCCTAATCCGACAGATTTATGTTGCCTTATGTCTAGGGTTACATGCAACTCCGCTTAATTATGGTAAATCTACTCTTATCACAATGACTTTTGTTCCTCTGCTCTAAGCACATCTAATTCTTGAATTAATACCTAGGATTATTAAATCAAGAATGAAGAACGCATAATTAACAACCATTCAATTATTTATCAAATAAATCAAGAATAAATAACAAGATCTGTCTTAGGTTTCATCCCCCTCAAGTATTTGAGGGGTTTAGTTTATAATAAAGAAGGAAAACATCTCAGAAGATATAAAATAACAAAACATAAAAGAAACCAAAAACCCCTGAAGGAATTTAGGGAGATCCTCTATGTTGCTGCAGAATTCCGGCTTCTGAGATGAATTAATCGGCTTTCTCCCTTGGAGTAATCCCTTGCTTCTACCCTCAATGTGGCAGAAAAACGAGAAGAAAGATATCTAAAAACATGTATTTATGCTTCGGCCTCATGAGGTCTTTATATAGAGAGCTTGTGGGGAGCCTTTCTTAGCCTCTAAGCATCCCAATTCGAGTGAAATTCCCCTTCCTCACAACTAGAACACGCCCGTGTGCCACGCTCGTGTGATTTTGACAGAGGCCGTGTGCTTTTATCAGTGGAGGCACGGCCGTGTGACCTGGCCGTGCTTGTCGAGGGCTTGACCGTGTGATCTTCATGTGGCTCGACCGTGTGGCACGGCCATGTGGCATTTCTTTGCCCGTGTTGTTCACACATTTTGGCCCATTTTTCATCGTTTTTAGCCCGTTTTCCGTTCTTTCTTCTTCCCTATGCTCTCCTGAGTATAAGATATAAAAAGGAAGGATTAAGAGCACCAATTCTCACAAAATTGATAAGAATCCATCCAAAATATAGGCTAAACATGAGGTAAAAATATGTATAATTTAGCGTTTATCAAATACCCCCACACTTAAGCCTTTGCTTGTCCTCAAGCAAAATCTTAATCCCTAAAAAAATCATTCTTCTCAACCTATAATCTTTATGAATAATGTTTCAAACTAATCCACAGGTAGTCATACAATGAAAAATTCAATCAGAAGAACATTAAAGATTCAATTACTCTAAGTTGAGAATTTTATCATTGAAAACATAAGTCTTCCTTCCTTCTAAGTAGTTATCTCTTCATCTTAATTAACAGGAGTTGACATCCTCACTCAAGGTTCACTCTATTCACTCGAAGTGTTTAGGGTTCAAAATTTTAAGCACTCTTTAGTCAACCTGAAAAGTTATTACCATAAGCTTGCACAAAAATCAAATCTCCACCACTTTAGTTTGATATGATATATCTATCAAGAGGTCTTTTCATGGTTGTAACGGGGCTTGGTTAGGGGTATTGTCACAGGCTACAAAAAGAGGGTTAGAATCGAGATTGAACTTAAAAATTATCTAGCTAGAAAAATTTCTATCACTAGAACATATTTTCAAAGCTTAATAACATCATTTTGGTAGCCTTAAGAGAGGAATATGCAAAAACTTAATTTGAACTATTACATATTACAACTAAATTTGACTGTATGTACACATTTTTTTTTAAGAACAATTCAAGTAATACAATAAATTGAGTAAAGATTTACATACTGGAAAAGAGAATAAAGCTTAGATAGTAAATTCAACTCAAATCTCGGAAAAAATAGGGATCAAAAGTAATTGAATGGAAAATTCAACAAAAACAGGTTATTGGTTAATAATTCAAAGGGTGAGTCAAGGAAAAGGTTGTTAGGCTCAATGGGGTTCACTAGGGGTTAGATTATGGAGGTAGGCTTTTGTGGAGTAAGGGGGTTAAATCCTAGGTGCCTTTATCATCTCGGTATATCAAATCAATGATGTGGTCTTGACATGTATAATCAAAGCAAGTTCTAGAATAACAATTTAGTGTTGACTCACTCAAAGCAATAATAAAAGTGAGCACGAAAGAATTTATGCTTAAAAAGGCTCAAGATCTCACTAGAATTATGGCTTTTGATGTCAATCCTGCGAATTTCAAATCTCAAGATAGTATTTAAAATTAGGGAAGATAACTTATGCAAAAATTGGAGTTCTCAAAAATTTCAACTTATCATGCTTGATTCCTTAATGTTTTTAAGTTTGGATATTTAAAGTACAATCACCTATTTCTTTAATTCTCAACATATCAATAAAAATTATAAATCAATCAGAATTAATTCCTAATAGTAGGCTGAAGATCATGTTATTGAGGACAGTGCAATTAGTTAGAACAATTTCAGGGATTTCAAAGAGAATGAAATAAAATTTAAAGTACGTTCCCCCCACACTTAAGATGTACATTGCCCTCAATGTACAAAGATAGCATTAGTAGCAATAGAAGCATAATATCATAAGATAGGGAGAGGTATGAAACTCCCTGAAATGTGGATGGATTTGTGAGACGGAAGTTGTGGCACGATGTTCCCTTTTCCGTAGAGATTTGAGCTGTAGAGCTCCTTTGAAACTGCGAAGGGATTTATTAGTCGTGGGATGTTGAAATGAAGAGGGGTTACTTCATTAGGAGATGGCCGAAGAAAATAAAATAAGATAAACAGAATATATATATAAAAAATGAAAATTCAAATAAAGAAAAAGCTAAACTAAAAAAAAATTAAAAATAAACCTAAAAAGCAAAATAAAGTTAGAAAAAGGTGAAAATAAGGATCAGTGTTTAAGACTTAGGATAAAGTAAAAATAAAAGATAAATGATAAAAATAAAAATAAAAAAACATAAAACAAAAATAAAAGATAAAAGAGGATCTAATCCTCTGAAGGGTCTCGTGGCGGTGGGGTGATGCCAAGGTGCTGACATATGTGCGCTAAGGTGGCGTCGATGTAATCGAGGCGCTGCTCAAATTGGTCCAGGTGCTCGTGTATGTCAGTGTGTGGGACTGCTGTCTGGGTAGGTCGTCTGGGGCGTGATGGCTCGGTGGGTGCATCCTCCTTAGGTGGTGGCGGTGGGACATCATCAGTAATGTCCTCTGGGTCCTCGCCTTCCTGGAAAAGGCGAAAGTGAAAGTGGCCGCCACCTGGCTGTCGCTCTACCATCCTCATGGAGAGCATGCTCTAGATGCCTTGAGAGGACATCTGGCCAAGTAGGGTGTACGAGGATGTCTGGGCTGCGGTGTTGAGTAGGCTGAAGTAGCGGCCTAGTCGTATGATGTACGGGCCCATGGATACGACTCCCTTGCGGTGCCTCTCAGTCTGGTGCTGCATGGCTAACGCTATGAAGTAGGCAAGGTCGATGGGGTGGCCATTGGCCATGCACCAGAGGAAGTAGACGTTGTGAGTGTTGACGACGTCTGTACTCTCCCGTCTACCTGTCAAGGTGTGAGCAAGGAGGGCGTGAATATACCTGAGAGAAGGAGGGAAGGCGGATGCCTTGCTGACGCTGGGATAATAGATCTGTCGCCCTAGAGCAATCTCGTTCTAGCAGTCGGGGGGTCGGATGTGGATGCGCCTAGAAAGAGTAG
The DNA here is from genome assembly GCA_020496765.1 of Gossypium stocksii. Lineage (NCBI taxonomy): Eukaryota > Viridiplantae > Streptophyta > Magnoliopsida > Malvales > Malvaceae > Gossypium > Gossypium stocksii. The sequence continues at coordinate 44,715,831 of CM035623.1, forward strand.
GGAAGTCTTCTTCTGCCATGAACTACTCGGTATAGAGACCGAGAGCCATGCCGAACTCTGGGACACTCAGCTGTCGCACAAGACCTCCTAATCGGAATTGGACCGTGCTGGGATCGTCGAATCTGTTCATGACGGTCTAGAGGTGGAATGTAGAGCAGAACTTGAGAGTGAGTTTTAGGTAGGTGGGCTCCACAATCCTAAAGAATTGGTCCCATGGGTTGGTAGCCAGCAGGGCTCAGACATCGTCCACTAGGTTTACTTGCTCGAGGGCCTCCCAGTCAATGCATCGGCCCATCGAGATAGTGCGCGCTCGGAGTAACTGGTAGTGTTCCTCTTGGGAGTCCTGCGAAAATGTAAGGAATGGGTGGCGTGTCTTAGAGGTGGGTCTTGCTGAGGAACTTCCCGGCCCCTTTCGTTTATTGGAGACGGGGACAGCAGTCTTTCTAGCGTGCGATGATGACATGGTATCTGAAAAAAAAAAACAAAAGTATTGGTCCTAAATATTGAGATTAAAAATGATTTAAAATGTAAATTGATATTTTTTTCCTAAAATAACAACTGAGGAGTAACTTGAATAGTAAAATCTAATCATATTAAAAACTTATAACAAAAACGAAGAACTATAGGCATGTATATATTAACTTATGAGAAAAATGGCATGCAAATATGTGTCCAAGTGGCAAAATAAAATGAAATCTAAATGGCAAGCAAAAATAAAATTAAGTGGCATGTAATCCTAATTGATTCTATATTAGTCTAGATTATTCATCCTATATTTCCTAGTTCCATGCTTGTATCAACAATTTAGACAAAAGTAAAATGAAATAAAAATTAAATAAATGAAATAAAACAAAAATAAATGAGAAAAATGAGAAAATAGGAGCAATTATGAGTTTGCACAGTCGTGGGGGGCTGTTACACGGGCGTGGGGAGGTTATTTTTGAGTATTATGGTGGTTTTGAGGGTGGTAGAGGTGCTCACAGAGGTTGGGGAGGTTTTGGGTGTGAGATTCTAGGGTTTTAGGTGAAAAGGAAGGTTTAAAAATGGCCCCCTATTTATACATTTTGGGTCACACGGGCATGTCGCACGCCCGTATGAGTCGTATTCAGCCCATGTTTTTCGAAAATTGGATGTTTTAGTGCGCCATGTTCTGATGAGCACGCCCGTGTGGTTGGTTCACACCGCCGTGGGAGATCAGGTCTTCGTTACTCACACAGTGGTGTGATGGTATACACGACCGTTTGCGATCGTGTTCGTGTTGCACACGGTCGTGTGTTCTATGCCACGGGCTTGTGAATTTTTACAGTGTCTTCCACGGGCTAAGGACACGGGCGTGGGGATTTGTACAAGGCCTGTGTTGATACTGCAGGGTTGCGACGGCCATGTCGCACAGCCGTGGGGCGGTGTTGATAGCCCGTGTGGAATTTTTAAGGTCACCACGGCCATATTGCACGACCGTGGAAATTTATCGATGGCCCGTGTTTTGGGGAAATTTTACTCTGTTTGTACACGGTCTGGGTGCATGACCGTGCCTCTATTTTTAAGTATGCACACGGCCTAAGGCACGCCCGTGTGCCTAGCCATGTGGTCCTAAATTTCTGCATTCAAAGCGTTAGTTTATGCGTGAAAAAAATACTAAAAATTTTAAAGAAAAGAAAGTTACTAAGTTAGTGCTCGAGTTGCCCCCGAGAAGCGCTTATTTAGAGTCTAAGCTCGACTCTACCTGGATGTGTCAAGAAGGGGTGTGGTGGAGCCAAAGCTCCTTCTTGTTTTCCGCAAAATTCTCACTTCTATAATGTTTAAGCCGATGGCCATTTACCTTGAACGTACCGTGGTTAGGGTGAGTTACCTCAATGGTGCCGTATGGAAAGACATTTAGAACAGTGAATAGACCTGACCACCTTGACTTGAGTTTTCCAACGAATAGTTTCAGCCTTGAGTTGTAAAGTAAGATGAGATCACCTGTTTTGAACTGCTTGGGTTGTTTCAGCCTTTTGTCATGACGTCGCTTCATGGCTTCCTTATATAGTCGCGAGTTCTCGTAAGCATTGAAACACCACTCATCTGGCTCATTCAACTGCATTAATCTCTTCTCTGCTGCACTTTTAAAATCAAGGTTTAAAAATTTTATAGCCCAGAATGCTTTATGTTCAAGTTCAAATGGTAGATGACAGTTTTTTCCATAAACAAGTTTATAAGGAGATGCTCCTATGGGTGTTTTAAAAGCAGTTCTATAAGCCCATAATGCATCGTCTACCTTTCTTGACCAATCTTTCCTATTTGTTTCTATTGTTTTCTCTAAGATGCGTTTTAGTTCCCTATTTGTTACTTCGACTTGGCCACTGGTTTGTGGGTGATAATGGGTGGCTGTTCTATGGTGTACTCCATACCTTTTCAAGGTTTTTTTCAAATTGGGTATTGTAAAAATGTGTACCCCTATCACTAATGACTATCCTAGGTGTTCCAAATTGAGAAAAAAAGTCTTTTCAAGAAGCGTACTACCACCCTAACATCATTTGTAGGTAGAGCTTGGGCTTCTACCCATTTTGACATGTAACCTACTTCTACTAGTATGTATTTATTCCCAAATGAATTAGGGAACGGACCCATGAAATCAATACCCCATACATCAAATATTTCACATGAAAGTATATAGTTGTGAGGCATTTCATTATGCTGAGAGATATTACCTGTTCGTTGGCATTTATCACAAGAGGTTACATGCCTGTTGGCATCTCTGAAAAGTGTAGGCCAGTAAAAGCTTGATTCGAGTACCTTATGAGCAGTTCTAGTTCCACTGTGATGTCCTCCTGTGGGTCCTGAGTGGCAGTGATTCAAAATTTAATATGCTTCTATGTCATCAACACATCTTCGTATAACCTGATCTGCACAAATTCGAAAAAGGAAAGGATCTTCCCAAAAGTAGTTTTTCACATCAGCGAAGAATGGCTTCTTTTACTGATGGTTTAGCCCTTTTGGGGTTATGTTAGCTGCTAAATAATTTGCAAAATTAGCAAACCAAGGAAGTGTCGTATCTACTAAGGCTAGGAGTTATTCCTCAGGGAACAAATCGTTCATCTTATCGAGATATTTAGGCTATGCGTTCTCTAGCCTTGAGAGCTGATCTACTGCCAAGTTTTCAGCTCCTTTCTTGTCCTTTATTTCCAAGTCGAATTCCTGTAACAATAGAATCCATCTTTTCAATCGAGGTTTTGCATCAGTTTTAGTTAAGAGGTAGCGAAGAGCTGAATGATCAGTATAAACAATGACTTTTGACAAAATTAAATAAGACCTAAATTTGTCAAATGCAAAAATAACAGCTATCAATTCTTTCTCTGTGGTAGTGTAATTTGCTTGAGCAGCTGTCAAAGTTTTGCTAGCATAATAGATCGGCTGGAAGTTCTTGTCGCTTCGCTGTCCTAAAACTGCACCTACAAAAACGTATGGGCATGTGAACATTGTTTTCTTCTGATCTTCTGGAGCTATCGGGATCTGGAAGTTACCAGAGAGGCCATATAGGAAACAATAATAATTATGACCTGATAATCTTTCCAACATCTGATCAATAAAAGGCAATGGGAAATGATCTTTCTGAGTGGCGTCATTCAGCTTCCTATAATCAATGCAAACTCTCCATCCTGTGACTGCTCTTGTAGGTATTAACTCTTCCTTGTCATTAGACACCATGATCAATCCACCTTTCTTAGGAACAACCTGCACAGTTCTTACCCAAGAACTGTCATAAATAGGATAGATAATACCTGCATCTAAAAGTTTAATTACCTCGGCTTTTACAACTTCTTTTATGTTGGGATTCAATCGTCTCTGAGCTTGCACTGATGGTTTGAATTCATCCTCCATTAAAATTTTGTGGGTGCAGAAAGAAGGATTAATTCCCTTGATATCTAAAATTTTCCAAGCTATAGCACGTCTGTGTTCTCTTAACACATAGAGTAGTTCCTCTTTCTCTACAAGGCTTAAACCGGATGCGATAATGACTGGTAAATTTGATTCTTCCCCTAAAAAGGCATATTCTAAATGATCTGGTAGTTGTTTTAGTTCTAATTTAGGGGGTTCAGTAATGGAAGGTTTTTGTCTCAATTCATCACTCATCTTTAAATTTTCATAACTTATGTGCCTAGTGATGATTTCATTAGAATCCAACTCTTTCCTTACTTCGTTAATTTCGGGGGTGGTTTCATCTTTCCCCCCACCTTGAACAAGACACAGTTCCAACGTGTCTATGAGAGCAAGTTCCTGGAGATTATCTTGAACAAAATAGTCAATAATATCAACAAAATAATACGAATCATCTTGTTCTTTAGAGAATCTCATGGCATCATAAATTTTAAAGACAACTTCTTCCTCGCCAACTCTGAGTACTAATTTGCCATCCCCTACATCAATAACAGCGCTAGCAGTGGCTAAAAATGGTCGTCCCAAAATTAAAGGTACTTCAATATCCTTATCCATGTCAAGCATAACAAAATCAACAGGGAATATAAATTTATCTACCTTCACTAGCACATCTTCAATGATTCCCCTAGGATATTTAACAGATCCATCGGCTAATTGAATACTCATCCTAGTGGGCTTGGGTTCCCCGAGACCTAGTTGTTTGAACATTTTGTAAGGTATGAGATTAATGCTAGCACCTAAATCAGCTAAAGCTTTATTAATAAGTAAACTACCAATCAGACAAGGGATAGTAAAACTCCCTGGATCTTTCAGTTTTGCTGGCAGTTTATTTTGGAGAATAGCTGAGCATTCCTCGTTAAGTTCTACTGTGGCCAATTCTTCCAACTTCCTTTTATTTGTCAAAAGTTCTTTAAGGAACATCGCATACTTCGGCATCTGTGAAATTGCTTCAACAAAAGGTAAGTTAATGTGTAATTGTTTAAAAAGTTCAAGGAACTTACCGAATTGAGCGTCTGTATGGTCTTTCTTCAATTTTGTCGGATATGGGATGCGCGGTTTGTATTCCTTGAGTGGCGGTGGAGTGTTATCCTTGGGTTCCGTTGCCTTTTCTTCTGAAAGTTCTGGGATAGTCTTCTTTTCTGGTTCGGCTAGGACCTTTCCATCTCTTAAAGTAATCGCTTTGACTTATTCTCTGGGATTTGGCTCAGTGTTACTTGGTAATCCTGCTTGTGGTCTTTCTTAAATTAATTTTGCAAGTTGACCAATTTGGTTTTCAATCCCTTAAATTGATGCTTTCTGATTTTTCAGTGCCGTTTCAGTACTTTGAAAACGAGTTTCTGATGCGGCCATAAATTTGGTAAACATCTCTTCAAGATTCGGCTTCTTCTCGTGTTGCAGTGGTGGTTGCTAAAATCTTGGAGGAGGTTGTTGTCTTTCATTTCCTTGTCCTCCCCATGAAAAATTTGGTGATTTCTCCAACCTGCATTATAAGTATTACTATAAGTGTTATTTTGAGATCTAGAATTGTTACCCATATAGTTGGCTTGTTCAGTTTCCATGCTACGTCCATAAGATGCGAAATCTGGATTAAACGTGTTTCCTTGAGTCGCGTCGCATTGTATCACTGGTTGTGCCTGTGCAGAACTAACAAAATTATCAAACTTTTTATTTAAAAGTTCTACTTGGTTAGTAAGCATGGCGACAGCATCAATATTATAAACTCCTGCGGCTTTTGTTGGCATTGTCCTCATGACTTGCCACTGATAATTATTCAATGACATCTTTTCAATAAATTCATAAGCTGCTTCAGGTGTTTTATTATTGATCGTCCCTCCTGTGGCTACATCAATCATTTGTCTAGTTAACGGATTTAAACCATTGTGGAAGGTTTGAACTTGTAGCCACAAAGATAGACCATGATGAGGGCACCTTCTCAAAAGATCTTTGTATCTCTCCCATGCATCGTATAGTGTTTCTGAATCCATCTACACAAAAGAAGAAATATCGTTTCGTAATTTAGCTATTTTAGCTGGAGGAAAATATTTGAGTAAAAATTTTTCGGTCATTTGCTCCCATGTGGTAATTGAGCCTCGTGGTAAAGAATTTAACCACTGTTTGGCTTTATTTCTCAAAGAGAATGGAAATAGCCTCAATCGAATGGCATCATCAGAAACGCCATTTATTTTGAAGGTATCACATAGTTCCAAGAAATTGGCTATGCGTGAGTTTGGATCTTTGTCCTATAAACCATCAAATTGCACCAATTGTTGTATCATCTGAATAGTGTTTGGCTTTAACTCAAAATTATTAGCAGCAATAGTGGATCTAAGAATGCTAGTTTGGGTATCAGCCAAACTAGGTTTAGCATAATCATACATAGTGCGAGGAGCTTCTTCTTGATTTGCTGGTGGCGCGACTGTTGCGGGAGGTGGTGGAACGTTTTGATTTGCTTCCATCTCTTCTGTAGGTTCTAGCTCTTGATTAGGTTCATGTTCAGGATAATGTAGACTGCGTCTAATCTCTCTGTGATTTCTGCAAACTGTCGTTTCTAGATCTTCGTAAAAAAGTAGTGGTCCTGTTGGGTTGTTTCTAGTCATAAACTAAAAATACCTGAAAAGAAAAACAAAAGAAAAACTAAAAAATTTAAAAGAAAATAAATAAATAAAAACTGAAAATAAAAATAAAAGAAAAATAAATATATATATATATAGTAATGGCTAAAGTAATAGAAATCGAGCTTTCGTAATATTTTAGTTCCCCGGCAACGGCGCCAAAAACTTGATATGTGTGATATGAAGTAATAAAATTTATAAAGAACTTGATCACACCAAAACCAACTAATATCACGACGTTGAGGCAAGCGCACCTGTCGAGCAGTAGTATAGCTTAGTGGCAAGACTGAGTTATCGTACCCAAGGGAACCAAAAGTACTAGTACTTACTTCCTTTTTATTATCTAACCTAAAAATAAAAGAGGATTGTTTAAACTAGTTTTAAAACTAACTAAGAAAGCGTAAAGAGTAAGTTGGGAAAACTTTTAGGGAAAAGCTGATTTATATGGACAATACTCAAAGGAGAATCCACCTAGACTTCACTTGTTATTATTTTCTTGAACTATATGATTTCTTTACTTATTGATCTGTAGAGATCCCTAACTTATGCTAAACCCTCCGTCGAGGCGTAGAGCAACTAGGCCTAAGTTGTTAATTAAAGTTCCTTTATTAATTAACTCCTTAGGTTGCATTAATTCGATCTATGGCTCCCCATATTAGGTTTGACCCTAATCCAGTAGATTTATGTAACCCTATGTCTAGGGTTGCATGCAACTCCGCTTAATTATGGTAGATATACTCTTATGACAGGGACTTTTGCTCCTCTGCTCTAAGCACATCTAATCCTTGAATTAATAACTAGGATTATTACATTAAGAATGAAGAACGCATAATTAAGAACAATTCAAGTATTTATCAAATAAATCAAGAATAAATAGCAAGATCTATCTTAGGTTTCATCCCCCTCAAGTATTTGAGGGGTTTAGTTCATAATAAAGAAGGAAAACATCTCAGAAGATATAAAATAACAAAACATAAAAGAAACCAAAAACCCCTAAAGGAATTTAGGGAGATCCTCTATGTTGCTGTAGAATTCTGGCTTCTGAGATGAATTAATTGGCTTTCTCCCTTGGAGTAATCCCTTGCTTCTACCCTCAGTGTGGCAGAAAAACGAGAAGAAAGATATCTAAAAACATGTGTTTATGCTTCTGCCTCATGAGGTCTTTATATAGAGAGCTTGTGGAGAGCCTTTCTTAGCCTCTAAGCATCCCAATTCGAGTGAAATTCCCCTTCCTCACGACTAGAACACGCCCGTGTGCCACGCTCATGTGACTTTGACAGAGGTCGTGTGCTTTTATCGGTGGAGGCACAGCCGTGTGACCTGGCCGTGCTTGTCGGGGGCTTGACCGTGTGATCTTCATGTGGCACAGCCGTGTGGCACGGCCATGTGGCATTCCTTTGCCCATGTTGTTCGCACATTTTGGCCCATTTTTCATTGTTTTTGGCCCTTTTTCCGTTCTTTCTTCTTCCCCATGCTCTCCTGAGTATAAGATATAAAAAGGAAGGATTAAGAGCACCAATTCTCACAAAATTGATAAGAATCCATCCAAAATATAGGCTAAACATGAGGTAAAAATATGTATAATTTAGCGTTTATCAGGAGGTCTATTAAGTCTTAAAGGATCCATACCTCGAGTGATATCAGTGTTAGGTTGGGGAACCTGAAGGGGTAGAGGTTGTGGAGCAGACGGGATTGCTCACACAAATTTGGTAAACCATTTAGACACCATTTGGAAGAAAGCTTATTTAGCTTCTCCCTGATTGCTCGTAGCAGGGCTCGATTTGGTAGGTATAGCCCCTTGAGCGGGAGCTCGAGCATTGCTCTTAACATCGTCAGCTATTGCTCGATTTGGATCCATTTACTATATAAAACAATGTTCAGAAGTCGTCAAGAGATTATCACACTATCACAGTTTTTATATGGCATGTATAGCTAGACTTGTATACTCTACGGTAGTCCTAGAATAGACTAAATCGTAGCTCTGATACCAATAAAATGTAACACCCCTATCTCATAAAAGTCGTCGAAATAGGTAAGGGGCATTACCGAACTTATAACACTGATCGGAACAGTATTTTATCAACATATCCAAAACATTTTCATGCATTCACAATCAATTCATGCTTTAATCAATCATATAAAGCTATAATAATAACATAGGGACTCATTTGAAAACATATAAAAGATAGAAGAAAACTTCAAAAAATTTTCGGAATAGGGTCACACGGTTGTGTACCTCACACGGTCACCAAACACACCCTTGTGTCCAGGCCATGGCAAAACAGGGCATACATACTAACTTGTGCACAGGGCCACAAGACACACCCGTGTGTCTAGGCCGTGTGAACCTTCAGAAGCTACTGACTTGTGCCCATAGCCAAATATAAACTTGCAACTTATTACAAATAATCAACATTTTAACGTATATAGTTCATGTCACCACTTTCAATACTAAAACTCATTCATTACTTTATCATTAAACGCAAATTACTTTCATTACTTAATGTTGATTGATAAATTACTTCATATTATTACAACTATTTATTGATCACGTATATATTAAAAATTTATCCATATGTATTTGTTTATAAACTTACCTCGGACGATGTAAAACAGAATAGGACGACTAGTCAATGACTTACATTTTTCCCCGATCGAAATCTACTTTGGTTGGTTCTTGATCTAAACATATTTAAATTAAACTCATTCAAACATATTTCTATTCAATTTAGTCCAAAAACACATAAATGGTGTAACACCCTAAACCCGGCCCAGATGTTATGGTCGTATTTGGTAGTGTCACATTGAAGTGTTTTGAAATCGTGTTTCACTGTAACTAGATTTGTTGTAAAAACCCCTTGTTCTTTAAGGTTTAAAGAAAACATCATTCCGTTTATCCTTGATTACTCAAATTATGAAAGTAGTTTACTAAAACAAGACATAACGATTACGAAAGCTTTGTTTGATTTCTCGTTTGTTGTGAAAACGTGGTTTTTGGAAAACATATATCATTTTGTAAAACGCGCCCTAGAGCTAACAGATTTTAAATGAAACAAATAAACCCAATATTTAAGGAAAATAAACTAGTGGCCTTATTACAAACCCAAAATAAAACCATTATTAAAGTAAATGAAAACTAAAAGCAGTGTAAAAGCAAAGTGTAGCCACCTCCAAGTCCACGTAGAACCGAATCGCCTATGCCTCGGAATTACTTGTACAGTAAAATAAAAGGGTAAGTATACGAATACTCAGTGTGTAACCTTAGAAATAACAATATAATAGAATCAGACTGGGCTAGAGCCCATTACAGTAGCATATCACAATTAGTGGCCTAAGCCCATTACAGTAACAGTAAAGCATGCAATCAGAATCCTACCCAACCATCCGCTACATTCCATCTCCGTCTAACCCATCACTCTATGTGGGGATATAATCAACCCACCCAACCCTACACTCCACAGTGTAGTATCGATACAGTACTATCGATAAAATGCAGCAGTGCTACCAGAATATTAGGCTAGAAGCCAACACAGTGTAGTACCGATGCGACACTATCAATAAGATGCAGTAGGGCTGCCAGAACAGTACACTTCCTCCATAAACATATACCCAACCCCTATGCAATGCAACATTCTCAGTGTTATGTTATGGCATATTACAAAATATCCACACATATAAAAATATATAATATAACAGAGCATGCATAATCATTCAAACATCATATAGGATCAAAAAGGGCATTTTATCCACGAAGGGTATTTTGGTCATTTCGCCCCTTAGGGCCATTTCAGTCATTTATCAGTGTGGGCCTAAGTATGTGAAGGCCCATCAGTATTCCCATGGTCGTCTAGCAACACATACAGCCAAATAGTCCAGTGATTCGAATACGGCCTAAAGCCTTTCTAACGGGCCCACAGGCCATTAGACCCATTGGGCCTATTTTGGCCCAACTTATGAAATCACTCATGATAGCTATTTTTCGATGTAGGGCCACAATCTGTGGCCTCAATCAAACACATGAGCATTCGCACACCCATGTGGCCATCAGCCCATCCTTCAGCTTTTAGCCGACTAACAGTCAAAGCAATGTATATAGTTACACTCCTTATCACGTAGAGTACTAAATAATCCCGAGCGCCACCACCTAAATTAAACATAACACACAGTTAAACCACTTATCTAAAGATTTAAGGAAATTCTAATCCAAACATTTAGGCAAATTATTTGCTATCACTTGCCTTCACTAGAGTGATCAATTGCGATTTGCCTAGTCAAACCGTAGTTTGACACGATCACCCTTCTGCATCCCGGTGGAAAGTCTTTAACTGTTGACACAGTCAAACTGTAGTTTGACACGGTTACCCTTCCGTATCCCAGTGGAAAGTCCCTAACCGTCGACACTCTACGTTGCTTGAACTTGGAAGTAGAGACTTCGAGTGCACTTCCAGTAGATACTCTTCCACGACCTCCTTCAATCTGATTATCGGTTGCCTCCATGATATAAATATTCCAAAAGCCACAAGACCAACGCTTAAATGAAAACAATTAATCACATAAGGGTACACGTAATCTTCCAAAGAACATAAGCAACACTTGTGATTAAGGTACTTACCCAAAACTAGAGTACATTCATCGTGGGAAGGCTTTGAATCTCGGCCACTTGATCAATGTCGAAATCGAGAATTGAGAAGGAGAAGGGTACAATCGGTTCAAAAAGAAGCAAAAGAGAAAATTGACTTCAATCAATATCACTACTTGGTCGAATACCCAAGATTCAATCGATAAACCACTAGTAAAAGAGGAGAGAATCCACCTAAGCCTTTACCAAAGAATTCACCTCGTTTAACCAAAAGAATCTTGGAAATAAACAATCAAGAAGATTAAGCTATAATGAGAACTGCAAAGAGTAGAAAGAGTCGATGGGGGCCAAGGCTAAAGGTACATTCGGCTTTTGTAAAAATCCAAAGAGAAGACAAGGTGCTTGAAAGGAATAAGAATGAATGTATACGTTAGTTCAAACAAATGGAGTGGAGATGCATTTGATTAGGAGTCAAAAGAATGGAAGAAAAATACCAAGTGAGGAGAAAAACAAAATCACCACAAATATCTTTTGTTTTGAGCAAAGAAAATCGTGAGAAATGAGCATCTTCGGCCACCAAAATTGAGCAAAAGACCTAAAAGGTACCTAGGCAAAACCAAAAGAAAAGAGAAACACAAGAAATCCCGAAAATGAAAACTCACATTCGGCACACAAGAGTTTTGTTTTTGCAAAGAATGGCACCCTTGGTCAAAGCTAGATCACGAAACAAAACAAATAAAAGGAAAGCAATCCAAACCTTTATTAGCAATAACGCAAATGACCGTATGGCACCAATCAAATCCCACATTCGGTCAAAATATCCCATATACAGGACTTTAATAGCAGTTTATTTAAGCTGCCATCAATCCAATCCAAATCAATGCCCTTCTATTCAAATTCCCATCGTTTGACTTGTTTCACCGACAGCAGCCTTCCATTCAAACTCCCACCGCTTGACCCAGTCAGCACTTACCAAATTCGATCAGCCTCAACTCCTCCTTGGATGAGCAACAAAAACTAACCTCAATTGCGCAAAGGGAAGCTCGAACCCCAGACCTCACCATCGTCACTACGCCTCACAAACACACTGCTTGCAACTGCAGCACAACTCTTCTTACATTATAATACAGTCACCATTAATTATAACACTTACCTGCTGAAGCCGTGATTATTTAAGAGTAAAAATGAAAATTCCGTCTGCCAAGAGACTCGAACCTGTGCCCTTTCTCAATACCTAACACATCGTTTGCCACCCCTCTACAGTCTCTTTTTGTGTCGTATATCACTCCAAAATAACTATAAAATTTACACGCAGGCTACCATGCCCATGTATGCGAAAATAAAAGAATTATGCTAAGGCTAGGACTTGAACCTTAGACCAACGCTCCTAGCCACCAGACCACCTACTTCTATACATTAAGCTTTAACCAAAAATATTTATAAGCCTTTCCTCGTGACGCCAATTTCCACATAATGAGAAAACCTAATTTTTTTTTAAAGTCCCTTTTTGAACCCAGGACTTCTCGGACATCCCCAAGCACTCCAAATCACTTAACCAACAAACCAAACATGTAATTGTGAAATTTTTCGTGACCACAAAAATCTAAATTTCTCCGATCCACGAAGCCCATTTCTCCTAAGCCCAAAATTTGTGGCATTACAAAAGGAAAAATTACCATTTTACCCCTGACATTTACACCTTTTACAATTTATTCCCTATTGTACAAAACACAAAATATGCAAAATTTGAATACACCCATGTTAGACTGAATCTTACACATCTTCATACAAATCCATGTATTTTATTTATTTTACATTTTAGTTCCTCAAATTATTATTTTTGCAATTAAGTCGTAATTACTCAAAATAATAAAAAATTCCAATACAAAATATGTTAACCTAAAACATATCTTTCATATTTCATCATCAAACAACAAAAATCAAAAGTTCTCATCAATAGCATAACTTAAAATATTCATCAAAATAAAAAATTCAAGCTTGGGTCTTGAAGATAACTTAGCAACGATCTCAAAAACGTAAAATTTATAAAAAACCGAGCTAAAAACATACCATGATTAAGCTTCAAAGGTGACCGTACCCTTGGTTTCTCTATTTCTTTTCTTTTGTTTATATTCGACAATGAAGAAGATAATGGACAAATGGTTTTGATTATATTATAATATGATATATTATAATATATTTTTCACTTTACATTTTTAACCTTTATTACAAAATTATACTTTCATACATATTATGTCCATTGCCATCCACTACATTAATAATGGGCCAATTACAACATAAAAGCTTACTATTATAAAGACACCCACAATTTGGTCCTCACACATTAAACCATCAAGTTTTCAGTTTACGCAATTAAGTCCTTTTATTTAATCGGACACCCAAACGACAAAATTAAATCACGAAAATTTCACAGATATAAATTCACGCAAAATAAACACAAAATATTTTTAAAATATTTTTTGACTCGGATACGTGGTTCTGAAACCACCGTTCCGATTAGGGTCTAAATCGGGCTGTTACAACTCTCCCCCCTTAGGGATTTTCGTCCCTGAAAATCTTACCGGTGAATAAGTTCAGTTAACGCTCTTCTATTGTGGCTTTTTTCTAACTTAGGTGGCAACAACAATCGATAAGCAACCGGCCCAATATGCTCTATAATCTCATACGGTCTAGTAAATCTCAGACTCAATTTTCCTGTAGGACTGAATCTGAGTATTTTCTTCCATGGTGAGACCTTTAAAAAGAATACTTTATCCCTGATCTGGAATTCTATATCTTTTGTTTCAAGGCGGCATACGATTTATGTCGACCTGACTCTATTTTAAGACTTTCATAGATCACTTTTAATTTCTGTTCAGTTTCTCTGATCAAATCGGCCCCGTGTCTTGTTTTCGCTCAACTTAGTCCAATACAATGGTGTACGACATTTACGACTTTGAACTCGAGAATGCAACATCTCAGTATATCTTCAAGTATTTGAATAATTTGCTCGATTTGACCACTGTCTGTGGATGGAAAACAAGACTGAAATGTAGTTTCATACTCAATGTCTAATGCAGTTTCTTCCAAGACCGCGATATAAACCTCTGATTTCTTTCCAAAACAATAGAAATAGGCATACCGTATGATCTTACAATTTGAGAAACATGTAACTCAACAAGCTTATTACACGAGTAATTTGTATGAGCCAGAACAAAATGAGTCCATTTAGTTAATCAATCCGCAATAATCTAGATTGCCTCTTTCTTGCTCGGAGTCGACGGTAATCCGGATATAAATCCATCGTGACTCTGTTCCATTTCTACTTAGGTATCATAATCGACTGACGCAACTCAGATGGTACCTGATGCTCGGCTTTTACTTGTTGACAGATTAAGCATTTTGAAACAATGAAATGTCTCGTTTCATACCTTACCACCAATAAAACTGTTTCAGATCATTATACATATTCGTATTACCCAGGTGAATGGATAACCGACTGCTGTGAGCTTCATCTTAAATTGTTTGAATCAACTCTGAATTTCTTCGTGCAAACTAGGGCTGATGTTTTAGTTGATAATATCTTCGTGCAAAAAGGGAAGTGTAACAGCCCACTTTATACCTTAGCCCGAACGAGTGGTTTCGGGACACTTAACCGAGTCAAAATATTATTTTAAATGCTTTAATATGTTTTATGGCATGATAGGTATAGGGTGTGAAAGTTTCGTATTGAAATTTTACTGTCTGATCGGTTAATTTGATAAAAAGGATTAAATCGCAGAAAGTAATAAATTAGAGTTTGATTTCATAAATGGCTTATTTGATGATGGCTTTATAAGTGGAAGACCTTAAATGGTTATTTTACCTTTTCTAAAGCTAGTGGACATTTATGTCCTTAATGATACATGTTTTTAAATGGTTTTACAAAAGGGCAAAATCGGTATATGACTAATATATGTTATAATAGTTATAATAAAACAAAATATCTTTTATAATCAATTTTTCCTCACCAATTCTTCATCAAAACATCAAGGGTTTTATACTTTCAAGCATTCGGTCACTTTAAGCTCCAAATTGAGGTTCGTTTTTATTCCGTTTTCAATAATTTTTACGTTTTTGTGATCGTTGCTTCGTATACTAGTCGACTCGTACCTCAATTTCTGATTTTGAACATGTATTTGAAAAATTCCATTGATGAATTCATGTTATTTTGATGGATTTTGATGAATTATAGAATATTATGTGGAATTATACAAGAATTTTAAAGTAAGTTTTGATGAAAATGAATTTTGAGGATTTGAATATAAAAATGTAGAATTTTTGGTGGTTAAATTGTGATTAATTGAAAGATATATGCTTGTATAAGTCCCTTGAATATTCAGTTATGGTGAATTGGGGGATTGATTGTGTAATTTGTCATTTTTGTGATATAATGACTAAATTGCAAAGTGTCAAAAATATAGGGGCTAAATTGTAAATATATCAAAATATATGTTTTTGGATTGAATTGAATATGTGAGTTAGTAAATAGCTGAAATTTGTATCAATATAGATAAAGACGATTGAATCCCGGAACTTGATCATGGAAAACGGAAAATAGACGAGTAGATATCAGGATTACGAGGTAAGTTCGTAGAATTTGAATTTACCTTATAAATGCTTATAAATGTTGTCTAATGATTATGTGGATGTATAAAGTTGCTGAATTGGATTGCCTATTGAGTATATACATGTGATTTAGAATGGAAATGTTAAATGTTACAAGTGATACATGGATACCGAGCCCCGTTAGAACCATAGAAGTCGTAGGGATACAAGTGACATGTCACTAGGGCTACAGGGTGGTTTGAGCTCCTACATTTGTTGCGGACTCACCACGTGCTCATGAGCTACACGTTCATCCATCGAGATCACATGTTTAGTCTTCGGACTCACCGTTCAGCCTACGGGCTTACCATTCATCCTTTGGGATTACATGTTCAGCCTTTGAGGCTTACCGTACAGGCTTGTAAGAGCATAGATGACATATTGACGGATTTTAGGTTATATATATATACACTGTGTGTGTATCACCCGGGTATCCTCGATATTCTTATAGGTTCAACGAGCAATACCGATATAAGTTACATGAATTACAAGATGATATAGATATAAGTATATATGATACCTGTTATATGAACTACATGAAAGGTATGATCCAACTCATATGATTTATATGTTACATGAGATATATGAAAGTGAATGCATTATATGTCATATGAATTATGATGTTTATATGTGCTAATGAATATGAATTATATGGTAAACTCTTGTATAAGATGGTATATGAAGTCTTATAAACTAACTTGTGTGAGCTTGTGAAATAGGCTACAAGAGCATATGAATAGAATTGGCCTTACTTGTATATATAAGGATTACCTTAATGAATTGGTAAGTTAAATTCTAAGTTTTACGAGCTTACTAAGCTTTAGAAGCTTACTCCGTTTATTTCTTACACTGTCTTTTAGATTCAGAAGCTAGCTCGATAATCGGACGTGTTGGAGATCGTCATCACACTATCTATCAAGCTTTGGTACTTTTGAACCTTTTGTAAATGAAATGGTCATGGCATGTATAGGCTAGTTATTAATGAATATGGTATATTTTGATAGATGACCAAGCTATGAGATGTGGCTTGGCTTATACTTTTGTAATTAGGTATTTTGAGAATGGCTTTTTGATTATATGTGCTTATGGTAAATTATATGATCAAGATGTGTTTATGAGTTGAAATGGTATGAAATGATTATGTATATTTTTGTGTGGATGAGTTCATGAATGCGGCTATTTTAGTTATTAAATTGTTATGCCTAGTTGGAGTAAGATTTATGATGATTTTGGGTCTATTATATGCTTGAATAAGTATGTTTTTGGGTGGCAATTTGGCTTAAACCGAGCCTATATTGTGCCACACGGCCAGGGAACATGGGTGTGTATTTCGACCATGTCTCACCTGCACCTTAAATGTTTTGGTCAATTTTGGTACACGGCCTAGACACATGGGCGTGTTTGGTAACTTGTAGCCGTGTGAAATTTGGCAGTATAGTCACACGGTCTGCTCTGTTTTGTACACGGGTGTGTCTAGTGGCCGTGTGAGGTAAGTCAATTTCAACCACGGGTCATGCGATTCGGGCGTGTTGGATAGCCAAGACCGTGCGAGAGGACGCGGGCAAAGGAGCACGGCCGTGTGTCCCTAACTTGAAAATTTATGATTATTTTCATATCTTTTACTATGATTTCAATTTGATTCTCAATAGTTATATGCATCATTTTATGATCATTTGAAGCATGCTTTGATGTTTGAAAATACACAATGATTAATAATTAAAAAGTTTAAAAATTTTCTGATTCAGTCTGATTACATGTTTGGTAACACTCCTTTCCTGTTCCGGCGATGGTTACGGTATAGGGGTGTTACAGGAAGCTTCAACAATCAAACTAACTTTAGTTTACCACCACATTTCTCAGATAGAATTGTTTTGATAAACATAATTCTGCATCAAGCATTCTTCTTCCAGACTACCCTTCAGCTCACACATGTACACTTAAAGTTTACTACCAGTCCGGTGGATAGATTCAAACAGATATGACTCAATCTTCTTTTAAATCAATCAATTCAGATCAAACTAAATCACTGGATCAGTCTTTTCGAAGAAATTCTTTCTTCTCTTTAAAGGATAACTCAGACATATTATTATACAGATGCCACTATCACCAAATAGAAATCATAATGTCATAAATAAGACAGACATCTTAACCTTAACAATAGATAACATCTCGGCAATTAATAAAGCATTCGAACCAAAAAGAAAGTTTCATGTGATTTAAACAGCAGCCAATATAGAAACACAACTTCATAACTCTTGTAACACCATAAACCAGGCCCAGACGTTACGGCCAAATCTAGCGTGTCACATAGAAGTTACGTTCCAAAACAACTCATCAATAGCAATTTGATTTAAGGTTTAAAAATCCTTTTTTTTGTAACGTCGTTTAACCAAATCATTTATTAAGAAAAACTATTCATTGATATTTATTCAGTTACTTAAAAATTTGTGAAAACCCTTTTAATTGTACTGGAAACTTGTACTTATTTTTGAAAATAGTTATTAGTTTTGAAAACCCGCTAAAATATTCTATCTGTTTGAAATGATAAAAACAACGCAAATAGAGAAAGTTAAATCAAAAACCCCATAATGACCTTATTGCATAAATGAAACCCAAACTATAAATTAAATGAAACAGATTTGGAAGCAGAAGGCATGTGGCCACCCCGAGTCCCTTGTAGCTCCAAATCGTTTATGGTTGGGGGTTACCTGCACGTTAAAATAAAAGGTGAGTTTCTGAAAACTCATTGTGTAACTCCCCCAACCGAAAATGATGGCCAGACATGTAGAACAGACTAGGCCGAAGCCCTATGTAGAGACAGATTAGTCTGGGCCTTAGCCCTATACAAAAAGTGTGGGCTCAAGCCCATTACAGAATCAGAACAGTATATGAATGCAATCCCAACCCAGTTCAACCATCACACCATGTGGCCTATTCAGCCTAGTTTCACATATAACATCACGAATCACATAATCCAATTTAATAGCAAACACTTACTGAATATTTTACTTGTAAGGCCCGTAAGCCTATTAGGCTCATTTCAGCCCATCGCGGCCCATAACGGCCCAACTGCACAGAAATGCACACGATAGCCTCCGCAGACTTTTTCCCACGATTTGTGGTCTCGGATAGTCCCTCGTGCATTTGTACGCTCGTGAGGCCTTAAATGCCGACATTTCGGCATTTCGACTTTTTTTGACTTACGCAGAGGAAGGGTGTAGTTACACAACTTTCGATTTAAAATGGTAGTAAGATGGTGGATAGCTACGCACTTCTTTCAGAACTGCGCAGACACTAATCACTAACCTACACAACAAAACCTTGATATAGTAAATGATATCTTGAAATAACTAAAATTTATCAATAATCTATTATACACCATCTTACCTTAACTGAATAAGGCTCAAATCTCTAAGATTGCTAACCCACAATTGAATACACACTAAGATGGGAATCCCTTGATAAAAAAACGAATGCTAGGTCAATAGAAAAATAGAGGAATATTCAGCTTCAGGAAGTTAAAGAACCCGACAGTACAACCAAGGTAGTAGTCGGCCAAAAAGGGAAATGGTTGAAAAGGAGACTACACTCGGCTATCTTGAAAAGAAGAGAAACAATATAATTAGCAAAGAAAAAAGGTTAAGTTTGGTTCTAAGAACCAAAAGAAAAATGTTGCAAAAAATAGAGGGATAGTTTCGGTTATGGGGACAGAATCAACAAAAAATAATAGTGGAGTAAGCAAGGTGTAGTCGGCCAAAAAAAAGAATGAACAAGAGAATTTGGAGAGAAGCAAAAGAAAGTATGAAAATGGAAAATGAGATGTAGGATTCGGCTATGAGAAATAAGAGGAGAAACAAATAAAGTTCGGCCAAAATGAATATGAGAGGGAAGAGAAAAGAATGTTAATAAAGTTCGACCGAATGAGGGCCTAAGATCGAGAGAAAAGAGTTTGTAACTTCGGCTCTTTGAAAAGATATCGGAAAATGCTCAAATGGTCAAAAGACAAAACATAAATTCACACAAAGCAGAAAGGACAAACAAAACCCGAAATGTTCACCAAATGCCAAAATACACACACACTAGGAAAAACCAAAACAAAGTTTTTTTCTCCCCAGTATAATTCGGCACCCAAAACTGAATATGCACCCCCCAACGAGCTCCAAATCGGCCAACACCTCCAAAATTCAATCCCACAACTTGCTCCACGAAATCCTCCCCTTATCACTTCCCTTTTTGCTCTATAAACCACTCTTCCAACCAGCCTATGACCAAGTCAAATATTCCCCCCTTTTACCAAGTCCACAACAAACTCCAAGAATTTGTAGCCTCTCCACCTCTTGCAACCACTATGAAGCAAAATAAATATATTTTTTCTTGCAAGGGGATTTGAGCACACATCCCTTCCCATGCTTGTGGTGTCACTAGCCACTCCACCAGAGGCTCATTTGTGATATGAAATAACAACAATTAAACTTAAGTCCTATAAGCTAATGTCCATGCTCCCTTAAGCTCAAAAATTAAAATTTTGTCGAAGGTTAGGCTTGACCCTAGGCCTCCTAAAGGCCCCCCAAACACACCTAAAACATCAACCCAGCACACCCAATCATGCAATTGCCAATTTATGCAAAAATCAAGGCCTTAAAATTTAGGCGTTACAACTGTACCCCCTTAAAGAAATTTTGGCCTCGAAATTTACCTGATCAGAACAAGTAAGGGTATTGTTGTCGCAACGCCTCTTCATGCTCCCACGTGGTTTTTTCTGTACCGTGATTACGCCAGAGCACCTTGACTAATGGAGCATACTACTTCCTTAATACCTTAACATCATGATCTATAATTTGCACTGGTTCATCCTCGAAGGTCAAATCAGCTTAATCTCAATCTCCTCAACTAGCACTATATGTGAAGGATCAGAACGGTACCGCCTTAGCATGGAGACATGAAACACACCGTGAATTCGATCTAATTCAGGAGGCAACTCAAGCTGATAGGTAACTGGTCCCACATGCTTTAACACTTGATAAGGCCCGATAAACCTAGGGCTCAGCTTGCCCTTCAGTCTAAATCTTAAGATCTTTTTCCAGGGTGAAACCTTCAGAAATACTAAATCTCCCATAGAGTACTCAATCTCTTTGCACTTCAAATTGGCATATGACATCTGCCTATCAAATGCTTCCTTTAACCGATCCCTAATCAGCTTAATCTTGTCTTCAGTATCTACAACTAATTCTTGCCCCAAAACTTAACGCTCACCCAGTTCGGTCCAACACGTAGGTGTACGACACCTACGACCATACAATGCTTCATATGGTGCCCTCTGAATACTTTCTTGGTAACTATTGATATATGCGAATTCTGCCAATGGTAAATAGTCATTCCAGCTACCATGAAAATCAATCACACAACCTCTCAACATGTCTTCCAATATCTAAATCACCCTCTCTGACTGTCCATCTGATTGAGGGTCGAACGCAGTGCTAAAATCCAACCTAGTATCAAGTGCGTCGTGTAACTTCTTCCAGAATCGAGATTTGAATCTAGGGTCTTCGTCAGATATGATAGAAACTGGCACCCCATGCAGTCGCACTATTTCAGCCAAATACAACTTAGCTAACTTTTACAATAAATAATCCACACAGACCGGTATAAAATGGGTAGATTTAGTCAATCCGTCTACAATAACCCAAATAGAGTCCTTAAAATGCGTCAAGGGTAGCCCACTCACAAAATCCATGGTTACCCTCTCCCACTTCTATAGTGGAATCTTGACTAGCTGTAGTAATCCGAAAGGCAATTAATGCTTAGCCTTAACTTGTTGGCATATCAGACACTTGCCCAAAAACTCAGTTACCTCACGTTTAAGTCCCGGCCACCAGTACAGTTCACGCAGATCTCGATATAACTTATTTCCGCCAGGGTGCATGGCATATGGACTGCTATGCACCTCTCACAGTATTGATTGCCTCAAATCAGAATCCTTTAGAACACAAACTCTCCCATGGAAACACAAAACTCCCTCATTGTTCAGCCCAAAGTCAGAAGTCTTGCCATTTTCCACTTGTCGAAACTGAGGAACCGGTGATTCATCCAATAAATCCTCTGTAGCTCCTCTGTAGGGGATACTTGTTCTTAATAGTCAGTTTATTCAACTGACAATAGTCAATACACATGCGCATAGTCCCATCTTTCTTCTTAACGAATAACACCGGTGCCCCCCATGGAGACACACTCGGTCGGATAAACCCTTGATCCAATAGCTCTTGGATTTGTGCCTTTAACTCCACAAGCTCATTCGGTGCCATCCTATAAGGGGCGATGGACACTAGAGCTGTTCCAGGTAACAACTCAATTCTGAATTCTACCTCACGATTCAGTGGCAACCTAGGAAACTCATCAGGAATAACATCCAAAAATTCCTTGACAGTTCTAACGTGTCTTACCGAAGAACCTTTAGAACCAGACTCGCTCACAAATGCTAGATACGCTTCGCAACCCTTACAAACCAGTTTCTCAGCATTTACTGCTAAGATGACATTAGACAAATAATCCCTTCGCTCCCCTATCACAACTACCACCTCATCATCAGTAGTCCTTAACACCATTCGCTTTGTAGCGTAATCCAAATTTGCATGATGTTTCACTAGCCAGTCCATACCCAAGATAAGGTCGAACTCTCCAAATGGTAGTTCCATCAAATCCGCTGGAAAGATTCTACCTTGTACTTCTGAGGGCACATCTCTAAATAATTTTTTTACCTTAATAGACTGTCCTAGGGGACTTAACACAGACATCTCACTAGTAGTATTCTCAAACTGGATACCTAGCATCTCAGACACATTGCATGCAACATATGAATGTGTAGACCCAATATCAATCAATGCAGTGTATGGCATGTTATGAATAAAAAACGTACCAGTTATTACATCAAGGGCATCGCCATCCTCTCAGCGGCGAGCAGCGTAGACTAAAGTTGGCTGTCGCGCTTTAGTATTACTAGCACCTCTGCTCGGTGCTCCACGACCACGTCCATTACCATATCCACCCCTGGCCTGGCCACAGCCTCTCGATGATTGCTTACCACCTCTCACTAGCTATATGACCCTCTCCTCTACAGCTTGCATCTATACCGGCCTCTGAGGGTAATCCCAGACCCGATGATCCTTGGACCCACATCTAAAGCAGGCACCAGTACGCTTCCAACACTCACCTTGGTGAGTCCTCCCACAATCCGCACAAGCCTACAGTCTAACCATAGTCACTAAAATTACTCAAACCAGCCCATCAAATCTAGCCTTCTTAATAGGCCTTCCTGAAGAACCCGAGGGCCCTGAATCCCTTCTGAACCTGACCTTATCCTTCTCGCAATTCTGACGCTCAGAGCGCTTTACGTCCTCTGCTATTTTTGCTTTTTAAGGGCAGCAAAATCATGCTCCCTCTGTAGAGCTATCAGCACTCGTAGCTCGTCCCGAAGACCATCCTCGAACCACACACTACACTCATACTCAGTATCGACAATCCCACGAACTTATTCCCCTAGGTCAGACTCAAGAATTCTTTCTTTCGGGCGTCCACATAACTCACCCTGACATACTTCCCTTGAAAGGCCGCCTTGAAGAAATCCCACGTTAAACAATCAGTTGGTGTACCATCTCCCATTATGAGCCACCATTGGTAGGCCTCGTCACATAATAAAGACACTGCCCCTTTCAGTTTCTGCTCCACCAAGCAGTCAAGGTCGTCTATTGTCTGCTCAGTGGGCTCCAGCTAGTACTCATCCACATTCGGGGCTACACCCGATACGCCCTAGAAAATCTTCACTTCGTTGGCCAAGAGTCGTTCAAAAATTGATCCACGGCCCACAAACCTTGTACTCACTCCAGCTACTCTCTCTAACACTCAGAGCATTGCTTGGGCCAAGGCATCATCCCCCGCAGCTCGATTTTGAGACCCCGTCTCAGTCACCAGTGATGCTAGTGCCACCCTAGTAGGCATATGACCCGATGTTGAAGATCCAGCCCCAGCACTACCTCGGTCCCTACGAGCACCCCTTCCACGTGTAGCTCTTGTGCTCATATTGATATTACGTATTATCTATTTTTAAAAGTCCTATGCATTAGTTCGTAATTCCAGAATTTATTAACAAAAGTTTCACGATAAAGCAGTAGTTTAATGTTTAGTTTTCGCAGATCAAAATCTAACTACAGTCTTCAGTCTTCTAAGTTTTCAGTTTTCCTACTGTCTCAGTTTACCCTAACTACAGAGTTCCAGTATAGTACTACTTTCTATAGTAGTCTCCTAATATCATAGTTTAGTCTATATTAGAAAATAATATCAGAGAACTTACAGATTTGACACTGGAGACTCGGTGTGCCACACTTCCAGTATTAATATTCAAAAATGACCAAACTCACTTAAAAATAATTCATTTTTTTCAAAAGATCCAGGTTAAGCAAAAATTTTAGAAACCCTTTTCAGAAAATTTCCAAAGAAATCAAAATTTTAAAATAATGTAAATCATAAAAATCAGGTTTAAGGGAAGATATTAAAACCCATACCACAGTTGAGTTTTGCAACCTGGCTTTGATACCACTAAATGTAACACCCCAAACCCCGCCCAGACATTACGGCCAAATCTGGCGTGTCACATAGAAGTTACGTTCGAAAACAACTCATCGATAGCAATCTGATTTAAAGTTTAAAACTCATTTTTTATTGGTACGTCGTTTAACCAAATCATTTGTTAAGAAAAACTATTCGTTGATATTTATTTAGTCACTTAAAAATTCGTGAAAACCCTTTTTAATTGTAGTGGAAATATTTAATTATTTTTGAAAATAGTTATTAGTTTTGAAAACCCGTTAAACTATTCTATCCGTTTGAAATGATAAAAATATCGCAAATAGAGAAAGTTAAATCAACAACCACATAATGGCCTTATTACATAAATGAAACCCAAACTATAAATTAAATGAAACAAATATAGAAACAGAAGGCATGTGGCCACCCCGAGTCCCTCGTAGCTCCAAATCGTCTATGGCTAGGGGTTACCTACATGTTAAAATAAAAGGTGAGTTTGTGAAAAGTCAGTATGTAACTCCCCAAACTGAAAACGGTGATCAGACATGCAGAACAGACTGGGCCAAAGCCCTATTAGAGACAGGTCAATCTAGGCCTTAGCCTTGTACAAAACAGTGTGGGCTCAAGCCTATTACAGAATCAGAATAGTATATGAATGCAATCCCAACCCAGTCGAACCATCACACCACCCGTACCAACCAACACACCTTCTGGGCAATAACTTGACCCATCCAGCCTACACACCAATACGCAGCCATGATGCTAATAACAGATAACATGGCAGAGCCAACAGAATCATAGCACATGGCGAAGCCACTATTAACAGAACTACGTGGCATAGCCACTAGAACAGAGCTACCTCCAAATCATACCCAACCCCATACAGAATGTCAAGTCATACATATAAAATGTGCATATAGAAGATCATACTCATCAATCCACTTACTCCTAGGAGTATAATGGTCATTTAAGCAGTCAGAGGTAAAATTGTAATTTTACCCCTCAGGGTATTTTGGTCATTAACCAAGTTTTGGAGGCTCGGTATCTAATGGGACCTCTTAAAAGGTCTTGCATCGGTTTGAGTGACTCGGTTAACCTATATGGTTAAAACAGTGTCTATGGGCCCAAAACCCATATTGGGCCCAAGTGGGCCCATACGCTCGTGTGGCCCATTCAGCCCAGTTTCTCATATAGCATCACAAATCACATAATCTAATCTAATAACAAACACTTATCGAGTATTTTACCCATAAGGCCCGTAAGCCCACTAGGCCCAATTCAGCCCATTACGGTCCATAACGGTCCAAGTGCACAGAAATGCATACGATAGCCTCCATAGACTTTTGCCCTCGATTTGTGGGCTCAGATAGTCCTATGTGCTTTCGCACACTTGTGAGGCCTCGAATGCCGACGTTTAAGCTTTCAGGTTTTGCCGACTTACACAAAAGAAGGGTGTGGTTACACACCTTTTGATTTAAAATGGTAATAAGATGGTGAAAGCTACACCCCTTTTTCGGAAATACGCGTGACTCTAATCACTAACCTACACAACTAAACCTTGATTTAGTAACTGATATCTTGCATTAACCATAATTTATCAATAATCTATTATGCACTATCTTACCTTAATTGAATGTGGTTCAAACATCTAAGATTGCTAACCCACAGTTGAGTACACATTAAGATGGGAATCACTTGATAACCAAAGTGAATGCTGGATCAGTGGAAAAATAGAGGAATATTCAGCTTCAGGAAGTTAAAGAACCCGATAGTGCAACCAAGGTAGTATTCGGCCAAAGAAGGGAAATAGTGGAAAAGGAGACTACACTCGGCTATCTTGAAAAGAAGAGAAACAATATAATCAGCAGAGGAAAAAGGTTGAGTTCGATTCTAAGAACCAAAAGAAAAATGTTGCGAAAAAGAGAAGGACAATTTCGGTTATGGGGAGAGAATCAACAGAAAATAAGAGTGAAGTAAGCAAGGAGTAGTCGGCCAAAGAAAAGGAACAAAGAAAAAAATGAACAAGTGAATTCGGAGAGAAGCAGAAGAAAGTATGAAATTGGAAAAGGAGATGTAGGATTCGGCTATGAGAAATAAGATGAGAAACAACTAAGGTTCGGCCAAAATGAAGATGAGAGCGAAGAGAAAAGAAGGTTGATAAAGTTTGGCCAAATGAAGGCCCAGGATTGCGAGAAAAGAGTTTGCAACTTTGGCTCTTTGTAAAGAAATCAGAAAATGCTCAAATGGTCAAAAGACAAAGCATAAATTTGCACAAAGCAGAGAGGACAAACAAAACTAGAAATGTTCACCAAAAATGCTTAAGTAAGGTTGGTAGCTTACCAGCTGGAATTACCGCTGGAGTTAGATCAAATTCATGACATTTTTCATGTCTCCATGCTTAGACGGCATCGATCAGATCCTTCTCATGTCATACCAGTGGGAGAGATTGAGGTGAAAATCGACTTGACTTTTGAAGAAAAACCTGTGCAAATATTGGATCGAGATGTCAAAGTGTTAAGAAAGAAGTCAGTTCATTTGGTAATGATACTTTGGCGCAATCATGGCAGAGAAGAAGCTACGTGGGAGCTAGAAGAGTCGATGTGTTAACAATGCCCTCACCTGTTTGGATCAGGTAAATTTCGAGGTTGAAATTTCTTTAAGGGGTAGAGTTGTAACGCCCTAATTTTTAGGATTTTCGGGATTTTTACGAATTTGTGTGAACTTAAAATTTTGTTTGTCTGGTTATGCTAAATTATTTTTGGGTGTGTTAGTGGGCCTTTAGAAGGCCCAAGCCTAAGTGAAAACCCAGTAGAATTTTAAAATTTTAAGACTTAAGGGAGAAGGGGCCTTGACTAAGTGGGCTTTTAAAAAAATATTTGTAATTTCAGACTTAAGATGGCTTGTGGTAATGTGGCCATGTAACGCCACTTAGGAGACAAGAGAGGCATGTGGAAGCTATGCAAGAGCCAAGGTTCAAGTCTTATGGTAAGCAAGGTGCTATTTTATTTTTAATGCATGTGCAAGGCATGTAATGGACTCCAAGTGAAACTCTGCTGGGAAGAGTTTGAGATGCTCATGGGATTGAATCAAAGAGGATAAGAAGGAGAAAATTTAGGGATTTCAAATGAGAGCAAGAGGTTGTAATATCCCGAATTAGGGCCTAATCGGAATAGTGGTTTTGTGACCACAAATCCGAGATAGAAATAATTATTTTATAATTATTTTGAGGTTTATGATATGATTGCATGATTGTGTGAAAATTTCATGAAGAAATTCTATGCGTAAAGTGATTAATTTGAAATTAGGGGCTAAATTGAATAAGTTGCAAAATTTGCATTCTAGAAGTTTTTAGTATGAAATTGCTTTGGAATACTAATTAGGAAGTCTTAAATAGGAATTTGACCAATTTCTAAAATTTTGGACAAAAATGGGCTTGTACATGAAAAAAATTACAAAGAAAGGCATTAAGGGCATTTTTGTCAAATGGTAAAGGTGTTAAATTGAAATGTGTTTTATTTATATTTTTATGGTTTACATTTTTATGAAATTATTTTGTAAAAAAATTTCATACGAAAATTTTGACGTTTGGGCACTCAATTTAGTGAAAAGGACTAAATTGTAAAAAGTGCAAAAGTTGAGTTCTATATGTTAGAGATGTCCAATTGTTATGAAAATTTAAGTTGGAGGTCTTTAAATGGTAATTAGACCATTGGTTAATTTATTGGACAAAAATGGACATGAAATGGGTGAGAAAAAAGAATATTTTTAAGTTAGGGGCATTTTGGTCATTTAGTGATTAAATGAATTAAAAATCAATTTAAAAGCCAATTTTTGCTCATCTTCTTCCTCAAGGCCGAAATTAGCATGGGAAACCATGGCTAGGGTTTTTCAAGCTTCCAAGCTTGATTGTAAGTCCGTTCTAGCCCCGTTTTGAATGATTTTTATGTTTTTGAAATCTCAGTAACATGATTTCTCTATTTCTACCATTTATTTGAGCTAGGGTTTGATATCAAAAAATTGACCCATGTTGAATAATTGTGCATTTTGATGTTTTATGATAGAATATGAGGTTTCGGATTATGTTAAACAACTTGTGCTACTTGATTTTAAGTAAAAATGAGTAAAACGGCTTAATCGGTAAAAATACCAATTGTTCATAAGTGCATGTTATAGTTGGAATTTGGAGTTGCTGATAGTAAAAAAATGATCAGCATGTCCTAAAACATAAGAATTTTGGAAAATTTTAATTTCCGAGCTTTGGGGCAAAAGTGTAAATATGCAAAAGTTTAGGGGCAAATTCGTAATTTTGAAAAAGTTAGGGTCAAGGACCATTTTGATAAATGTGAGTATTAAATAAGCTAAATGTGTTATTTTAGATCAAGAGAAACAAGATTCAAGTCGTGATCGAGGGAAAAACAAAGTTTATGAGGAATAGGCTTGATTGTTGATATTTTGGTACCGAGGTAAGTTCATGTGTAAATAATGTAACATAATTGCTATTTTAAGTGATTTAATGGTGTTTATATGATATGATACTTGTTATTATGTATATTATGCTTTGTGAAATATTATGTATTGGTATGAAAAGTATGTGATTAAATTGATAAGTATGAGATGCAAGCAACGTATTGGTTCTGATATTCCGAGGAGAACGACTGGGAAATGTGTGATTGAGGAAAATCCCGTTTGAACCTTGTGAATAGATTAGGATACAAGTGACATGTCACTACGATTGTTGGGCATCCGAGCTTGCTGAGTTGAGTCTGAGTTCACTTATGGATGCGAATGTCCGAACTCGTTGAGTTGAGTCCAAGTTCGTGAGATGTAACTAGGCATCCAAACTCGTTGAGTTGAGTCCGAGTTCACTTATGGATGCGAACGCCCGAGCTCGTTGAGTTAAGTTCGAGTTCGCTTATGGGCGGGTTACATGGTTACTTGATTATATATGTGGCACTTATGTGCAAATTATCCATGTATCCGAGTTATATTCCGAGGTGTTCAACGGGTAAAATTCTAGCGAAATGGAAGAATACTCAAGAGGCAAGTATCATTTTGATAAGTGTTGTGAAATGGATACTTTGGACAGGTATGTACTTAACCCTCGGGTTGAAACTTGATACAACATCAATAATGTGGTAAGATGACAATTGATGATTAGAAATGTGATATATGTTTTGGTGATACCATGCTAGTGTTGTTTGGAAGAATTGCTTTGTTATGTTACTTGTTATTTGCATGTGAACTTACTAAGCATTTATGCTTACTCCCTTCTTTTCATTCATTGTAGTTTTGACAAGCTAGCTTAGAAATCGGGAAGGGTCGAAGGAACGATCACACTATCCGGGACAATTTGGTATAATGGCTTGTATTTTGAATATGGCATGTATAGCAATATATTTGTTTTGTGTAATTAATCTTGTGATATGGTTGTGGTTTGGTTGAAAAAATTCCTGATAATGATTAGTCCTTGGAATGGCTAATTTAGATCATGTATGAGACCATGTATGTTCGAAGTGATAATAGTCCATGAATATTCATAGAAAAGTGAATTTGTCATAAAACAGAATATTGTAACAGCAGTGATGTGAGTTTGAAAAATCACTAAAAACAGTAGAAACATAATTAGGTGATGACTTAAATATGAAATTTAAGCTTATTGTGTCTACTTTTATATGGAAGAAACGAAATAGGTAAAGGAGTTATATGTTGTGAGATATTTGAGTTTTAGTGGAACAGGGCCAGAGTGATTTCTGGATCCACTGTTCCAACATTGGAAATTCATCAAAAATTGTACAAAAATAATTAGAAGGTATATTGTATATGTACAGAATCCTTATTGATCCTAGTTTTAATAGAAAGAAATGTTATGGTCATACATAGTTTTTACAGAGAGAAAAGTGGTTTGTAGTAAACAATGGTTAGTGCAATTGAGTTCTGAAATAGGGGTAACTTTAACCAATAAAATGTACTAATTGGCCCAACCAAAAATTCTAG
Source organism: Gossypium stocksii (assembly GCA_020496765.1). Classification (NCBI taxonomy): domain Eukaryota; kingdom Viridiplantae; phylum Streptophyta; class Magnoliopsida; order Malvales; family Malvaceae; genus Gossypium; species Gossypium stocksii. The sequence continues at coordinate 44,746,158 of CM035623.1, forward strand.
AAACAAATGAGTACATATATATATGAGTCTAGGTTCAACGAAAATTTACGGATCTTAATTTCAAGTTTCGTAACTCGAGATCTAATTTTTTTAAGCGACTATGATGCAGAAAGACAGCTTGCTACGAAAATTAAATTAGTTGATTTAAAATATAAAAAGTGATGAAATAAGTTTAGTAACACCTCAAGCTCGACTTCGGCGACGGTCTCAGGCATGGGGGTGTTACATTTGGTGGTATCAGAGCAGGTTTAGTTGGTTCTCGGACTAACGTGTTTTATGTACGGATTTCGCTATACATGCCATATGTGTATATTGTGATAGTGTGACGACTTCTGACCTTTTTAAATGATTTTTTATAGTAAATGGATCCCGATCCAGCTGTGGCTGATGATGTAAAGAGTAATGCGCCAGCTCCGGCTGAAGGGGCAGCGCCGACTGAAAATCCACCTCCTACTATTGGTCAAGGAGGAGGAGAAAGGGGTCGGGAAGCCTTTCTCCAAATGATGAGTGCATGGTACACTGAGTTCATTCGTACGAACCCAACTGTACAACCTCCCCCACCTCCCCCAATTCCTCAACCTATACCCTCGATGCCTCAAGGTATGGATCTGATGAAATTACATAGGACTCCAATTGAAAGAATTTGTAAGCAAGGGGCTGAAGAATTCAGGGCAAATGTTGATGATGATGCCGAGAAAGCAGAGTTTTGGCTTGAGAATTCTATTCGAGTATTTGATGAATTATTTTACACACCTGAATAATGCTTGAAATGTGCTATATCTTTCCTGAGGGATTCAGCCTATTATTGGTGGAAGACATTGGTTTCTATGGTACCGAAAGAGAAGGTGACTTGGGAGTTCTTTCAAGAAGAATTTCGGAAGAAGCACATTAGTGAAAGATTTATTGATCAGAAGCGTAAGAAGTTTCTTGAATTGAAACAAGGCAACATGACAGTTACCGAATATGAAAGCGAGTTCGTTCGGTTGAGTAAGTACGCTGGAGAATGTGTTCCTTCAAAGGCTAAAATGTGTAGACAATTTGAAGATGGACTTAATGAAGACATTAAGGTATTTGTTGGGATTCTTGAACTAAAAGAAATGGTGGTACTTGTCGATCGAGCTTGCAAGGCTGAAGAACTACTTAAAGAGAAGAAAAAGGTAGAATCTGAGACACGAAATTGGAAGAAAAGACCAATGAGCAATGCACCCTCACAGCAACCCAGAAAATTAAGAAATATGAATCCTCATTCCCAAGTTTCAACTGGACAATCATATGGGAATTTTAAGAAGCAAAATATGGGTCCTAAATCCCAGACTACTTCGGCAGGTAGTATTGGGAATTCGAGATTTGTTAGGCCCGAGTGTCAGCGGTGTGGTAGGAATCATTTTGGTCCGTGCAGAGCAAATGAATGTTTCCGGTGTGGTTCTCTGGATCATTTTATTAGAGACTGCCCAGAGAAAGTTGAAAAAGAAAGATTTCAAAGTGCGAAAACTAGTGGTACAGATTCGAGAAGAAGGTATTCAAGAAAAGCTGGGAGTGAAGCAAGCAGTAAGAGTGTAGCTAGAGATGCAGTAGCTAAACCTGAAGTAAGAGCTCCGGCTAGAACTTATGCCATTAAAGCACGTGAAGATGCTTCCTCACCTGACGTGATCACCGGTATATTTTCTCTTTATGATGTTAATGTTACTGCTTTAATTGACCCTAGTTCTACTCATTCATATGTGTGCATGAAATTGGTGTCTAGTATGAATATACCTGTTGAGAATACAAAATTTATGATTAAAGTGTCAAACCTGTTAGGCCAATGTGTTATAGTTGATAAAGTATGCAAGAAATGTCCTTTAATGATTCGGGGTTATTACTTTGCGGCCAACTTGATGTTGTTGCCGTTTGATGAGTTTGATGTTATTTTGGGCATGGATTGGTTGACATTGCATGATGTTATAGTAATTGTAAACAAAAAGTTATTGAATTAAAGTGTGAAAATGGTGAAATTCTGCGGGTTGAATCAGACAAATCAAAGGCATTATCTAGTGTGATTTCTTCGATGTCGGCTCAAAGATATTTGAAAAAGGGTTATGAAGCTTATTTAGCGTATGTGTTGAATACAAAAGAAATTGAAAAGAAAGTGGAATTAGTGCCGATTGTGTGTGAGTTTGCGGATGTATTTCCAGAGGAATTGCTGGGTTTACCTCTAGTTAGAGAAGTAGAATTTGGTATAGAGTTGATACCGGGAACAACTCCGATCTCGATTGCTCCGTACAGAATGGCACCAGCGGAGTTGAAAGAATTAAAGTCGCAGTTGCAAAAGTTGACCGACAAAGGCTTTGTGTGATCGAGTTTTTCGCCTTAGGGTGCTCCTGTACTGTTTGTGAAAAAGAAGGATGGTTCAATGAGATTGTGTATTGACTATCGGCAGTTAAACAAAGTGAAAATCAAGAATAAGTATCCATTACCGAGAATTGAAGATTTGTTTGATCAGCTAAAAGGAGCAACATGGTTTTCAAAGATTGACTTTAGATCTGGGTACTATCAGCTGCGGGTAAAAGAGTCAGATGTGCCTAAAACTGCTTTTAGAACAAGGTACGGTCATTATGAATTTTTAGTTATGCCGTTTGGGTTAACAAATGCTCCTGCTGTGTTTATGGATTTGATGAACCGTATATTTCGGCCATACTTAGACAAGTTTGTTGTGGTATTTATAGATGATATCTTGATTTATTCGAAAGATGAGACAGAGCATGTCGAGCATTTGAAGATAGTTTTGCAGACTTTGAGAGACAAGCAGTTATATGCCAAGTTTAGTAAAAGTGAATTTTGGCTTCGTGAAGTTGGATTTTTAGGTTATATTGTTTCAGGTGATGGTATACGGGTTGATCCCAGTAAAATTTCAGCTATTGTTGATTGGAAACCACCGAAGAATGTAACCGAAGTTAGAAGTTTCTTGGGGCTAGCTGGATATTATCGACGGTTTGTGCATGGATTTTCTATAATTGCTGCTCCTATGACCAGACTACTCCGAAAGGATGTTAAATTTGAGTGGATAGAAGAGTGTCAACAAAGTTTTGAGAAATTGAAAAAGTTATTGACTGAAGCACCAGTGTTGGTACAACCCGAGTCAGGTAAAGAATTTGTGGTGTATAGTGATGCTTCTCGAAATGGCTTGGGATGTGTACTTATTCAAGAAGGAAAGGTTGTGGCTTATGCTTCGAGGCAGTTAAAAACTCACAAAAGGAATTATCCGGCTCATGATTTGGAACTGGTTATTATAGTGTTTGCTTTGAAGATTTGGCGGCATTATCTGTATGGTGAAAAGTGCCGAATATATACCGATCACAAAAGTCTTAAGTATTTGATGTCACAGAAAGACTTGAATTTGAGACAACGGATATGGTTAGAATTGTTGAAAGATTACAAGCTTGTGATTGACTACCATCTAGGAAAAGCAAATGTAGTTGCCGATGCCTTGAGCAGAAAGTTGTTGTTTGCTTTGGGAGCTATGAATACTCAGTTAATGGTGTCAGATGATGGTTCGATATTAGCAGAGTTGAGAGCAAGACTGATGTTTTTACAAGAGATTTGTGAAGTTCAGAAAAACAACAAAGAACTGCAAGCTAAAAGGAAGCAATGTGAGATTAATACAGGATCAGATTTTAGAATCGATTCTGATGGATGCTTGATGTTTAAAAATCAGATTTGTGTACCAAAAAATGATGAGTTGATTCAAAAGATCTTGCATGAAGCACATAATGGTTGTTTGTCGATTCACCCAGGCAGTACGAAAATGTAAAATGACTTGAAGAAAATGTATTGGTGGAATGGAATGAAAAGAGATATATCAGAGTTTGTATCGAAATGCCTAATTTGTCAACAAGTGAAAGCTGAACACCAAGTACCTTCGGGGTATAAGAGACTACATGGGAGCTTGAGGAAACTATGAGGAAACAATACCCACATCTGTTTACCGGTAAGATTTTCGAGGACGAAAATCCCTAAAGGGGGGAGAGTTGTAATATCCCAAATTAGGGCCTAATCGGAATAGTGGTTTCGTGACCACAAATCCGAGATAGAAATAATTATTTTATAATTATATTGAGGTTTATGATATGATTGCATGATTGTGTGAAAATTTCGTGAAGAAATTCTATGCGTAAAGTGCTTAATTTGAAATTAGGGGCTAAATTGAATAAGTTGCAAAATTTGCATTCTAGAAGTTTTTAGTATGAAATTGCTTTGGAATACTAATTAGGAAGTCTTAAATAGGAATTTGACCAATTTCTAAAATTTTGAACAAAAATGGGCTTGTACATGAAAAAAATTACAAAGAAAGGCATTAAGGGCATTTTTGCCAAATGGTAAAGGTGTTAAATTGAAATGTATTTTATTTATATTTTTATGGTTTACATTTTTATGAAATTATTTTGTAAAAAAATTTCGTATGAAAATTTTGACGTTTGGGCACTCAATTTAGTCAAAAGGACTAAATTGTAAAAAGTGCAAAAGTTGAGTTCTATATGTTAGAGGTGTCCAATTGTTATGAAAATTTAAATTGGAGGTCCTTAAATGGCAATTAGACCATTGGTTAATTTATTGGACAAAAATGGACATGAAATTGGTGAGAAAAAAGAATATTTTTAAGTTAGGGGCATTTTGGTCATTTAGTGATTAAATGAATTAAAAATCAATTTAAAAGCCAATTTTTGCTCATCTTCTTCCTCAAGGCCAAAAATAGCATGGAGAAACCATGGCTAGGGTTTGTCAAGCTTCCAAGCTTGATTGTAAGTCCGTTCTAGCCCCGTTTTGAATGATTTTTACGTTTTTGAAATCCCAGTAACATGATTTCTCTATTTCTACCATTTATTTGAGCTAGGGTTTGATTTCAAAAAATTGAACCATGTTGAATAATTGTGTATTTTGATGTTTTATGATAGAATATGAGGTTTCGGATTATGTTAAACAACTTGTGCTACTCGGTTTTAAGTAAAAATGAGTAAAACGGCTTAATCGGTAAAAATACCAATTGTTCATAAGTGCATGTTATAGTTGGTATTTGGAGTTGCTTATAGTAAAAAAATGATCAGCATGTCCTAAAACATAAGAATTTTGGAAAATTTTAATTTCCGAGCCTTGGGGCAAAAGTGTAAATATGCAAAAGTTTAGGGACAAATTCATAATTTTGAAAAAGTTAGGATCAAGGACCGTTTTGATAAATGTGAGTATTAAATAAACTAAATGTGTTATTTTAGATCAAGAGAAACGAGATTCAAGTCGTGATCGAGGGAAAAACAAAGTTTACGAGGAATAGGCTTGATTGTTGATATTTTGGTACCGAGGTAAGTTCATGTGTAAATAATGTAACATAATTGCTATTTTAAGTGATTTAATGCTATTTATATGATATGATACTTGTTATTATGAATATTATACTTTGTGAAATATTATGTTTTGGTATGAAAAGTATGTGATTAAATTGATAAGTATGAGATGCAAGCAACGTATTGGTTCTGATATTCCGAGGAGAACGACTGGGAAATGTGTGATTGAGGAAAATCCCATTTGAACCTTGGGAATAGATTAGGATACAAGTGACATGTCACTAGGATGGTTGGGCATCCGAGCTTGTTGAGTTGAGTCCGAGTTCACTTATGGATGCGAATGTCCGAACCCATTGAGTTGAGTCCGAGTTCATGAGATGTAACTAGGCATCCGAACTCGTTGAGTTGAGTCTGAGTTTACTTATGGATGCGAACGCCTGAGCTCGTTGAGTTGAATCCGAGTTCGCTTATGGGTGGGTTACATGGTTACTTGATTATATATGTGGCACTTATGTGCAAATTATCCATGTATCCGAGTTATATTCCGAGGTGTTCAACGGGTAAAATTCTAGCGAAATGGAAGAATACTCAAGAGGCAAGTATCATTTTGATAAGTGTTGTGAAATGGATACTTTGGACAGGTATGTACTTAACCCTCGGGTTGAAACTTGATACAACATCAATAATGTGGTAAGATGATAATTGATGATTAGAAATGTGATATATGTTTTGGTGATACCATGCTAGTGTTGTTTGGAAGAATTGCTTTGTTATGTTACTTGTTTTTTGCATGTGAACTTACTAAGCATTTATGCTTACTCCCTTCTTTTCATTCATTGTAGTTTTGACAAGCTAGCTCGGAAATCGGGAAGGGTCGAAGGAACGATCACACTATCCGGGACAATTTGGTATAATGGCTTGTATTTTGAATATGGCATGTATAGCAATATATTTGTTTTGTGTAATTAATCTTGTGATATGGTTGTGGTTTGGTTGAGAAAATGCCTGATAATGATTAGTCCTTGGAATGCTTAATTTAGATCATGTATGAGACCATGTATGTTCAAAGTGATAATAGTCCATGAATATTCATAGAAAAGTGAAATTTGTCATAAAACAGAATATTGTAATAGCAGTGATGTGAGTTTGAAAAATCAGTAAAAATAGTAGAAACAGAATTAGGTGATGACTTAAATATGAAATTGAAGCTTATTGTGTCTACTTTCATATGGAAGAAGTGAAATAGGTAAAGGAGTTATATGTTGTGAGATATTTGAGTTTTAGTGGAATAGGGCTAGAGTGATTTCTGGATCCCCTGTTCCAACATTGGAAATTCACCATAAATTGTAAAACAATAATTAGGAGGTATATTGTATATGTACAGAATCCTTATTGAGTCTAGTTTTAATAGAAAGAAATGGTATGGTCATACATATTTTTTACAGAGAGAAAAATGGTTCGTAGTAAGCAGAGGTTAGTGCAGTCAGGTTCTAAAACAGGGGTAACTTTAACCAATAAACTGTACTAATTGGCCTGACCAAAAATTGTAGAAACAAATTAGCAGATAGATATATGAGTCTAGTTTCAAGGAAAATTTACGGATCTTGATTTTGAGTTTCGTAACTGGAGATATGATTTTTTTAAGCGACTATGACGCGGAAAGACAGCTTGCTACGAAAATTAAATTAGTTGATTTAAAATTTAAAAAATGATGAATAAGTTTAGTAACACCTCAAGCTCGACTCCAGCGACGGTCTCAGGCGTGGGGGCGTTACAGAGGTGGTCGTTCAAGGGACTTTGGAGTTGCATTTTCGGCTATGAGAGCTTAGTGTAGCAATTTCAGCTTTTGTTGTGTGTGTGTGCCAATTGCCTTGAGTGTTTTCTTTCAGGATTTGTTTTGAGCTCTTTTCTTGGTTGCTGAATAGGTATAGGGGTTAGGTTCTTTCATTCTTTCTTTTCTCCTATCTTATGGTCTAAAAGCCAAAAACGAGATCCATACATTTTCTCTCATACTTCTTTACTTTTCTTCTAAAAGTTGAATCAAGTATTGTCTCCACTCTCTTCTTTCTTTCTTCTTCTCCTCTCTATCAAGATAACCCCTTTTCTCAAAACCTTCTAGTCGATTACCATAAAAGCCGAAACCGAAGCTAGTGTTGTCAATTTCTCCATTGGACAAATCTTCATTCTTTTCTTCAACCCAACTTCTTCAAAAGCCGAACCTCACCACCATCCTAACCTCTGTCGACATCTTCTCCTCTCTATTACAAAAAAAAAACTTCTAATCTTCTTCTCCTTCATTACACAAAAGCCGAAGCCTCTCTACCCATACTGATTTAGGAAATGAGCCTCTAGATCTCTTGGTTTCATTCTCTTTTAAGTTTTGATTAGATCTATACCAGATCTGGAATAGGAAGGGATTTTCGGACGATTCTCTAGCAAGTAGATCTTTGTGTGGATAGAAGGTGATCGAACAAGAAGCGTTGGAGGTTAGGACCGTGGGACAATCTAGATCTAGATCTAGTTATAGTTTCGGCAAAGGTAAGTATTCAAGGGCTTTAGATGATGTTGGCCGAATATGGTGATAGTTGTTCCATTGGTTATCATTGGTTCATGGTCTAATATTATAGTGGACGATTGTAGGTTAATCGCGTGGGAGATCTCGTTGTAGTATATCGCAAATCAGGTGTGTAATCGACACTCACTTGTATAGTAAATCGGCAAAAGCTGAAAAGTCGAAATGCCACAATTCTGGCATTTCGAGGGCTTGCGAGCGTGCGAATGCTCATGGGTCAGTTAAAATGGTAACAGCGGTAATCACAAGCGGTAAGGGTGTTGTGTGCGCATTAATGGATTTGGGCCTCGAGGGGCTGAATTTGGGCCTAATGGGCTTATGGGCCCATATTGGTGGAAACGGGCGATAAGTGCATCCTAATAGTCTGAGTAATAAATCTGCTAAAACGACGTAAAATTTGGGCTTAGTGGGCCGTAATAGTTAGTGGACACCGTAGGGCCTATTAGGGGTTTTAGGGCCCGGTAACCTTAAGTTGATAAAATAGGCTAAATAAGTTATCTGAATGTCAATAAGACTGTTAACAAACTGTAACGAGCAAAACAACCCTAAAAACTGGTAAATTTATTGAAATACCCCTTAAGGGTGGAAAATTACTATTTTACCCCTAGGTGCAAAAAGACCATTATACCCCTAGGGTTAAATTGACTGAAATCCATGCTAAATTTTATCTGTTCACTGTATGCCATGACATTTTATACTGTTGCATGGGATTGGGTTTTGATGGAGGAAGTGCTAAGTGGCAATGCCACGTTTACTGTTAGGGGCTTTGCCTCGTTTTACTGTTAGTGGCTTGGCCACGTTATCCGATTGAGCAGCCATGCTGCGACTATGGTGTGTAGGGTTGGGTGGGTTGAGTTATTCCCCACATGGTGTGTAGGGTTGGTAGGGTGGTGTGTAGGGCTGGATTGGGTTGGGTTTTGCATACATGCATAATTACTGTTTTGTTACTGTAATGGGCCTAAGGGCTACACTGGGTTCTGAATAGGGCTAAGGCCTAGTTAATCACTGCTTACTAAATAGGGCTAAGGACCAGTTAATCACTTCTTACTAAATAGGGCTAAGGCCCAGTTAATACTGTATCTGGATAGGGCTTAGGCCCAGTTAAGCTTGAACTGATTTGGGCTCTAGTTGGGTTTAGCTTACACATTGAGTTTTCCAAACTCACCTCCTTTCCTTTCATCCATGCAGGTGAGCCCCAACCTTAGTGGACTTGGAGTTGGAGGGTTTCGGAGTGGCCACGAGAATTGCACTTGGTTAATTTTTCTTAAATTATTTATTTCAGTATTTTTCTTAACTTATATTATTTTGGGTTTTAAATTTGTAATAAGGCTGCTCATTAGGTATTTTTTCTTTATGTGGATTTTTAACTATTAAATTATTACTGGTTCAATTTGATAGAATTAGGCTGTGCGGGTTTTTATTTTCATATTAATCAACGTTTTCAAAATATGTCACACACATCAAATGGATAACTTAATGACCAACAAGATATTCTAAAGAAATAAACTCTAAATTGGTAATGGATAGGACTTTCATAAATTAAATAACTTGTTTTTCTTTCCAAACTCTTAACAACAGTTTTGGAAACTCACCCTAACCGTATTAATTAAAGGATGAAGTGTAAGTCATCGTCCATGTGACACACCAGACTTTGCCATAACATCTAGGTCGGGTTTAGGGTGTTACATTCAGTGGTATCAGAGCCCAGTTGTAACAACTCGATATGGATCGGTCCAAAAGTTTTCATAAAATTTAAGATCAAGGCCCAGGAGGGGTATTTTGAAAATTGGTTTTGGAAGATTTCTTAAGAAAACCCTTTTCAAATTGATTTTCTTCAAGATATACTTAAGGTTCTATTCTAAAAAAAAAAGTTTAGTTTTTTTACATAAAATTGGGCTTTCTGAAATCTAGTTTTTGAAGAGTGGCACACCAAATCCCTGGCACCAAGTCTATAAGTATTTCTTTTTCTATACTATACTATACTAAAATACTACTGTAGATAGAACTGATACCCTACTAAGTTCTGTAGTTAGGGTGTTACTGAAACTGATTGATACAATAGGAAAATTGAAACCCTAGAAGACTGAGATTGTAGCTAGGCTACGATTCTACAAAAACAAACTCTTAACAACGGTTTTGCAAACTTACCCTAACCGTATTAATTAAAGAATGAAGTGTAAGTCATCGTCCATGTGACACCCCAGACTTGGCCATAACGTCTAGGCCGGGTTTGGGGTGTTACATCTTGCATAAGTACACAGCCCAATCCATTCAAGGATGCATCACTATAAACCACAAACTCTTTTCCTGATTCAATTGTACTACAGCTGGAGCTTCAATCAACAATGCCTTAGTTTCTCAAAACTCTGTTGGCACTTTTCTGTCCACTCAAACTTGACATCTTTTTGTAATAGCCTCATCATTATAGTAGCAATCATGGAGAATCCCTTAACAAACTGTCTGTAATAACCAGCTAAGCCTAGAAAGCTTCTAATCTCTGACACGTTCCTCAGCGGTTTCCAATCAACAATAGCCGAAATCTTACTTGGGTCAACTTCAATACCATCACCTGAAAATTTTTTTTCTAAAAATCTGACTTCTCGAAGCCAAAATTCACTCTTACTAAACTTAGCATACAACTACTTGTCTCTCAAAGTTTGCAAAACCGTTCTCAATTACTTGGCATGCTCAGTCTCATCGCAAGAATAAATCAGTATATCATCAATAAAACTAACAAAAACTTGTCCAAGTACAGTCAGAAATTATGGTTCATCAAATCCATAAATACCGCAGGAGTATTTGTTAAACAAAAGGGCATGACAAGGAATTCATAATGACCATACCTCGTCTTGAAGGCAGTCTTTGGAACATTTGACTCTTTAACTCTCAACTGATAGTAGCCAGACATCAAGTCTATCTTTGAAAACATTGTGGCTCCATCGATCCTAGGCAAGGGATACTTGTTCTTTATGGTTACCTTATTAAGTTGGCGATAATTGATGCAAATCCTCACAGATCCATCTTTCTTTTTCACAAATATTACCGGTGCTTCCCACGAAGAATAACTAGTCTTGCAAAACCTTTATCCGTTAACTCTTGAAACTGGACTTTCAACGACTTTAATTCAGTTGGGGCCATTCTGTAAGGGGCAATTGAAACAGGTACAGTACCAGGGACTAACTCAATACCGAATTCAACTTCCCTAATTAGAGGCAATCCGGGCAACTCTTTTGGAAACACATCTGGATACTCACTTACTACCAACACTGATTCAATCTTTAATTCAGATTCTTTTGTATTCAATATAAAGGCAAGATAAGCTTCATAACCCTTTCTTAAACATCTCTGAGCAGACATGGAAGAAATCACTATAGGCAAATCATCCGATTCACCTAGTTCAACCCGAAGAATATCCCCATTTTCATATTTTAGTTCAATAAATTTTCTTCCACAATTCACTACCACATCATGAGCAGTTAACCAATCCATACCAAGAATTACATCAAATTCATCAAATGACAATAGTATGAGATTAGCCGAAAAACAATGAACTCTAATCATCAAAGGGCAATTTTTACATGCTTTGTCAACTAGCACATACTTGCCTAGAGGGTTTGACACTTTTATCACAAATTCTATAAAATCAATAGGCATACTCATACTAGATACTAATTTCATACAAACATACGAATGGGTTGATCCCGGATCAATCAAAGCAACAACAAAAGTATCATAAAGAGAAAAAAATACCCATAATCACATCAGGAGATGAAGCCTCCTCGCAAGTGTGCATGGCATATGTACCCTCGGGTCTCACAGCTTGGTCTCTGGATGTATTCTTACTACTTGCTCTGCTTCCTGGATTTCTCCGTAGTCTCCTTCTAAGGGCAATATTACCAGATCTCGCACTCTAAAATTTCTCTTTTTCAACCATTTCAGGGCACTCTCTAATAAAATGATCTTGGGAACCACACTTAAAATAAGTTCCATCATTTGCTCAACACTCTCCGGGGTGACGTCTACCGCATTGCAGACACTCAGGTCGACTAGGTTGAGCATTACCTACACTTGCTATCGAAGTGGTCTGAGCCTCATGACCCAAATACTGTTTCCCCTAGTTTCTGTTTCAAAACCCAACTTAAGCACTTGATTAGGCCTTAAACTTTTTCGATTTATTAGATGATAATTGAAATGACTTACCCATCTGTTTCTTCTTTGAGTCACGTGACTCCATTTCAACTTTTCTTTTCTCTTCAACCAATTCCTCGGCCTTGCAAGCTCTCAACAAGCACAACAAATTTCTTCAGCTCAAGAATACCAACAAATAATCGGATGTCCTCATTTAACCCATCCTTAAATCTTTTACACTTAATAGCTTCAGTAGATACACATTCCCGAGCATACTTGTTAAGTCTCACAAACTCATGCTTGTACCCTGTTACAGTCATTCGACCTTGTTTCAATTCAAGAAATTCCTTTCTTTTCTGATTGATAAATATCTAACTAATATACTTTTTACGGAACTATTCCTGGAAAAATTCCCAAGTTACCCTCTCTCTCAGTACAACCGACATAAGGGTGTTCCATCATTGGTAAGCCGAATCTTGTAGGAGTGATACCATATATTTCATGTATTCCTCAAGTGTGCAAGACAACTCATCGAATACTCTGATGGTATTTTCAAGCCAAAATTTTGCTCTCTCTAGATCATTATCTTTATTAGCTCAAAATTCCTCGGCTCCTTAAAACAAATATTCCGACTATTCCGACTAGGCCCAAAATTAGGATGATACAGCTTCGCTATATATGTGCACTTAGTGTGCGATGTGTTCACGAGTATCCTATAGTGATTCTAAATAGTTCAACGGGCATAACTGAGATATGGATGAAAGTAAGACCGATACAAATGGTACAGGTATGTACGAAACCTATACGAGCCACGTATTAAAGTGATTTGTGAACTTCAAGTTAATAATGTAACACCCCTAATCCCGCATCCATTGCTGGAGGGTTATGAGGCATTACAAGGCAAACACCTAATTTCATTAAACTTCATTCGCATAAATCATGTTGATAAAACTTATGGATACTAACTTAAAAGTATATAAAATTTTCAAATAAAAGATACACACACATATACGTAAACGTACATCCATCCATTAACTCAATCTGATTTCGACACTCATAAGACCGAATCATATAAGCGTGCATAACAATTTCCACCTTGAATCCATTATACATGTAAAGTGACAACTACTATTCATATGGTATTATTTAAACTTAGTCAGATGCACCACTTATTCTACTAACACCATTTATAAATGCATAAACTTATTTTTTAGTGGGTGTCCAAATTCATGATGTTTTAAACATTCACTAGTCATACCACCATTCACATTAACTATACAAAAACACATATGATAACTTGGCAAGCCATTTTCGCATGGCTATTCATATTTACAATATCAAATAATACTTATTAGGACCTAAAGTCAAACCTATACATGCCATTATCAAAGTTTAACTACCAAAAAGTACCGAATTAAGTTGGGATAGTGTGAACGACTTTGACTTTGAGATTCCCGAGACCATAGCTAACGAACGAGACCTATAAAACAGAGAATTAAGGGCAACAGAGAAGCATTTCAATGCTTAGTAAGTTTTAAGCAATGAATTCATTATGAATTAAAAGCATAGTTCTAGTAATGCTAAACCTCTTCACTTTGGCCGAATATAACCTTGATTAAAAATACTACTATCTTTCATACATGACACTTTCACATCCTTTAAACATCAATTCATATCACATAGGTAATTTCATTGTACCCATTTAAATTCTCCCTTAGCCGAAAGCATACATTGCAATTGCAATGCTAAACTTAAGCTTATACACATACTCACATATTTATGTAGCTTCACACTTTGATCTAATATGCTCATATACTAAAGATCCATCTTAATACAAGTCCACTTGGATTGAAATTCACTCATCATAAGTAAGTCATAGACTATCATGTAACCGTAAACAATAGCCAAAGCATCCCTATCCAAATGTGTATTCATAATCTACAACGAATCAATTTCACAATGAGCATGAAGTACATACCTGACAAACTTAGGGTAGTGAGCACATTTGTTTGAGATTATTACGACATAAATCACATATTCCCAGCATGAATACCTTCGAGGCTTAGCTCGGTTATAACACTAGCATTAAGGCCCTTCAGGACTTAGCCCAGATATAACGCTGGCACGAATGCCCTTCGGGAATTAGCCCGGATATAACACTGGCACGAATGCCCTTCAGGACTTAGCCCGGATATAACACTAGCATTAAGGCCCTTCGGGACTTAGCCCGGATATAGCACCGACACGAATGCCCGTCGGGACTTAGCCCGGATTTAGCTCACTGAACCTTTATGCATATGTACCCATCAAGTATACATTTCACAAAATCTATCTCAATTGAAATTCATTTACCTCATTTACATATTAGCACATAACGTAACATTTTTACTTAATATTTGATTTATAGGCACATACATAGATCACATATCAAAACAATTATCATAGCTTACATTTCTAAGGAACTTTCGGCTATTTGCCATATTCATAACTTACTTTGCATCACTCATAATCAAACATTGTCAATAGGCTTCAATTCATCAACCACATGTACATATAAATATGTATATCTTGTTTAATCAATTCTTATGCTAGGTTTCACTACTTAAAACTTACCTTATTTGTTGTCGAACGATTATAGATAAACTATTCCACCACCTTTGCTTTTCCCTTATTCAAGATCGGCTCCCCTTACTCTTGGGCTTAAAATAAACCATAGACTAGTTCAATGGCCTCATCAAATCATTATAATACAAATACTTTTAATACCATATACAATAGCTTATGGTTCTTTCATCTTCAACTATCTAAACTCATGTCAAGATATGTATTCTTTAATATAGCATACATTCGGCACACTATGACTAACTCAATCCATTAACAATTCAAACACTATAATCTAATCAAGTTTTCGCCTTCACTAATTTGTTATTCTACAGCCGAAAAACACATATATTTAACTTGTGAAAACACCCTCTATCCAACACCAAATCCATTTATTCAAAATGACATTACTGAATGCCTCCCCCCTTTTAACAATTTACTCACATGGAGCATATGATTTAAGAAAATAAGCTCACAAGCTCAAAAACATACGTATTTAGTATCAATTTCTTTCTAGGAACACTCATTCACTACATTCTATCTTCAACTACATTTTAGTTCATATTCACTAATGCCGAACCTAATACACCTCAAAATACAAACTCTTCAATAATTTTCAGGTAATTCAAGGAAGATATCACAAATTCATCAATAATTTACAAAATTACTACAATTTACCACGGCAATAATCATAACACATCAAAACTCCATGTTTTAACACCCAACCGCATTATACATGTTCATAAAAAAATACCATTAACCAAATTTCACAAACTCAATAAAAAATTCGATCTAATACACGGTTTTCTCCAAATTCAAGACCTTTAGGCAATTATTTTATAATCCTTGAATTTATCAAAACAATTAGATTGAGCATCCAATTTACTATACTTGCAATAACCTCCCTTAACAATTATCACCAATTCATTCATTCTCCAAAGACATAGCCGAATGTCCCCATAAGCTAATTAAGTTACAAACAACAAAATTTGCATTATTAAAGCATCTTAACAATAATCACATGAATTTAACCTCAATATAACCCTCAAACACTCCATAATACATTTCTAACATTAAAACTCAAAAGCTTCATCCTCTTAACAATGGCCGAATGAAGAATTTACCATCCAACTAAAAAAATTAACTCATGGGTTGATGCATATACTTAACTATCAACTAAAACTCACAATTTCTCAAGAAAATATCATGAATCCATACCTTAAAATTTGATGCCAAAAGACCGAATGCTTGTTCTCTCCTCACTCTTTCTTTCTATGTTTTCGGCAATGAAGAACACAAAAATAAATCCACCTTGTTTTTCACCTTTCTTTTTATTATTAAATAAAAATACAATTGTTGTTTCTTATTAAAAGCATGTATAATTATACGAATACATATAAAAAATACACTTTTCATATCATCAAATCACATGGACGGCCACTATATGAAGAAAAGTCAAATTGACATGCAAGCCCTCTTGTTTAAAGTCTTTCTAATTTTAATCTCTTTAATTAGCCTACCAACATTTCAAGGTTTCTCACCTAAGTCTTTATCTTTAAATTCACATTCATTTCGACATAATCAAAACATTCAAAATTCACACATGCATTTTTCACATAAATTAGACATAGAGTTTAATAATTAATTATTTTTGTAACTCGATTTTGTGGTCCAGAAACCACTTCCCGACTGGGGTCAACATAGGGCTGTCACAAATAATGAAATGAACAAGGGAAAGGTTTGTGGTTTGATTTGAATTATATCATGTCATGCTTATTTTGATTAAATTGTGCTGATGTAATAACTTAAGTTTATTACGATATGAGCTTTCTAAGCTTATTAGCTTACTTTGTTTTCTTTTACTATGTCTTGTAGTGTTACAGAAACTCACTCAGGTTGGAAGTCATCTGTAATACCCTAAACCTGGCCCAAACGTTATGGCCGAATCTGGCGTGTCACATTGAAGTGGTTTTCGAAAATCGTGTTTTCATTAAAAACCCCTTTTTAAAAAAAAATTGGTGTAAAACCTCAGTTTGCCTTTGATCTATTCCAAACGTGGTTTATTTAAAAGATTATTCCATTTTTTAGATGTTATTACCTATAAATTCTTAATCGTTGCGGAATCTTAATTTAAATCAGTTGTTGTTTTGGAAAAACCCATTTCCACCTCTAGCAAAGCCACAGTAAAATCCCAATTTTGTAATCTAGAAATTATAAAAGGCTTTATTGTAAACCAAACCCAAAATACAGTACTTAAGAGTAAATAATCCAAAACAGAAATCATAAGCAGTGTATAGCCTTCTCCGAGTCCCTCGCAGCTTCGATCCATCTAAGGTTGGGAATTACCTGAAAAGGTTAATAAACGGGGTGAGTTTACGAAAACTCAGTATGTAATCCCCTTATTAGAGTAACAGTCAGTAAACAGAAACAGAAATAGAATCAATCTGAGCTGGAGCCCTTTAATAGAATCAGGTGGGCCTAAGCCCTATTCAATATCGGTGGCCTTTGGGCCTAAGCCCATAGTGGCCTCGGTTGGGCCCGCGCCCATAACATAATCAATATGCGTATGCAATGCACAATTACCCATAAGCAACCCTGTACACCCCCTTCCAACCTTACACTCTTGTGGGGAGATACTCGACCCACCCATCGTTATACACCAATTGTGACACTGGTTGTGGCACCACTCATCGTTGTAGCAGAGCTACTCGTGGCTTAAAAGCCTTTGTTGTAGTACCGGTTGCGGCACTACTCATCGTTACAGCAAAGCTACTCGTGGTATAAAAACTTTCGTTGGATCTATAGTCGTTAAGCGACCGTGCGACCCTCATATACACTTCCTCCAATAATAACCCAACCCATATGCAACATATAATCTCATGAATGCATCATAATACACATATGACATACAAGTTGTACATATATCACACAGGGCATTTTAGTCATTTTTCCCTTAGCCATATCAGTCATCATCTCATCGTGGGCCACTAGGTACACATTCTAGCCCATTAACAAATTCATATTTGTCTAGAGCATTTAAGTTACTATTATGAAAGTTACAAATTTACTGGGCCTAAAAGCCCGTTACATAGCCCAAGGTGGGCCCATACGTTAATATGTATATCACATAACTTGCTTACGAAAGACAGTCACATTCATGCTTAAAACAATTTCAAAACAGTTACCTACCCTCGAGGGCATAATGGTAATTCTAACCTATAGGGGTATTTTGATAATTCTACCCTACAAGGGTATTTTGGTAATCTTACACTACAAGGGTATTTTAGTAATTTCATAATCTAGGGGTATTTTAGTAATTTTACAGTCCAAGCGTATTTCGATAATTTTTCACAAATTAGGGGTATTTCAGTAATTTTACGAACTAGGGGTATTTTAGTAATTTCATAATTTGAAGGTATATTAGTAATTTCGCATATCAGGGGTATTTCTATAATTTTACAATTTGAGGGTATTTTGGTAATTTCATAAATCAGGGATATTTCTGTAATTTTACAATTTGAGGGTATTTTGGTAATTTTGTAAATTAGGAGTATTTTGGTAATTTCGCAAAGCGGGGTATTTCTATAATTTTGTAAGCTAGGGGTTTTTTGGTAATTTTGCAATTCAAGGGTATTTTTGTAATTTCTTAACACTATGGGTCTAATTACGCACCTTGGCCCATCAACAAGTCCTCGTTGGCTAAAGTGAACAGATACTATGCCCCAGGTAGGATTCTAGAGAAGAGGAAGTGAGTCATTAAGACCGCTTAAGTACCAAGCTCTCCCTAGATCCAATTCTAGACATGCATATACCCATTGCCACACTTCAACCCTATGACTTGTCCACAGTCACACTTAATTGATTAATTAAGTTTTATGTATGCTTAAATAATTATTAGATACTAGCCTAAAAGTCTATTACAAAACCCTAACGAGTCCACATACCTTCATATAGCCTATCAGGCCTAATCACATTTATATGGCCCATCAGACCCATTTACATTTATAAGGCCCCTCAGGCCCAAATCTATTCCAGGCCATACAACCCACTTAATCAGCTCGTCATTTATTACCAATTTACCAATTTTTACTTATCTGGGACCACGTGCCCGTCGGCCCATTTGGCCCATTTCGGCCTATCAAACAAGGGTTAGAAGCACACACCTGATAGGAATCTAAAGTTTATCCGACCTTCGAACACTGCTATGCTTAGAAGCCTACAGTAATCGCACCCTTGACTCCCAAGGAGTGTGTTAATCAACTTTGATCACCACCACCTTGACCAAACAGCATACAGCTCAACGAATGATCCAACGCCTAACCCAACGAACATGCCACAGAGCAAAAGAGATAAGCCAAGAAAGGTATGTCTACTCTCCTCATGGTTTGCTATATTTAAAGCCAGCTCCTTACTTATTCTCATATTAGCTTCCCGATGTGGGATTCTCCTTCAATCCCCCAAAACTAAAGCATTAGCAAAATAATCAACCTTTGCGTGCAAAGGGATTCGAACCATAGTCCTCTCAATAACCATGTCACGCCACCACCACTAGGACACAAGCTCCTTTGTATCATAAGTCCAACACATTTAACTTTAAAGCCTACCTACTCGCTTCCAGATTTATTTAAAAGAAAAACCAAAATAAATTGCAAGAGCCAATACTTGAACCTTGGACCCCCTTGCTTCTCTTATGGCGTCACTTCCTTATCCACTAAGTGGCGCCACTTTTCCACTACACCACACTCTTTTTTTGTCTTATTTTACCCTAATTTATTTAAGAGTCATACTACTCGAGATCAGGGTTCCACTAAGGGTAAAAATCAAAATCTTTCCTATGGCCTAACTTGAACCCAAGACTTTATAGTACCCTCCAAACACTCCAAAATCACACATTTGAATTATTTAAGCTGCCTTTTAACCGATCCAAAACTCAAGGCCCAATACTTCTAGGCCTAAAATTCGGGGCGTTATAATTCTACACCCCTTAAAGAAATTTTGTCCTCGAAATTTCCCACTATCCATTAGTCATACTACCCAAGTCACACCACTACGCTTCTGCTGCGCACTCTAATTCAAATAACTTAGTCACACTTCCAAAATGTCCACCTATCAAAGCAGATAGATTATAATTTCCATGTTCAAAACATCACATCCAAATAATTCCAAACACGAAAAATAAATACCAAATCTTAATACAATCTAATATCTAAAGAATCCACAGTATTTCAATTCCAAAAGGCAAAAGTATTTAGAAAACTTACGGATTCGGCGCTGGAGACTCGATGAACCACACTTTTAGGAAAACAGTTAGTAAAACATTTCAAATTCTTCAAATCTTTTGAAACAGTTCTTTCATAAATTTAGTGTTAAAAGCCCAATCCACAGCCAGGTTTTGCAACCCAGGCTCTGATACCACTAAATGTAATACCCCAAACCCGGCCCAGATGTTATGGCCGAATCTAGCGTGTCACATTGAAGTGTTTTTCAAAAATTGTGTTTTCATTAAAAACCCATCTTGTTTAAAAACTTGTGTAAAACCTCAGTTTGCCTTTGATCAATTCCAAACGTGGTTTATTTAAAAGACTATTCACTTTTTAAGACGTTATTACCTATAAAATCTTAATCATTGCGGAAGCTTAATTTAAATCAGTTTTGTTTTGGAAAAACCCCTTTCCACCTCTAGCAAAGCCACAAGTAAAATCCCAAATTTGTAATCCCGAAATTATAAAAGGCTTTATTACAAACCAAACCCAAAATAAAGTACTTGAGAGTAAAAAATCCAAACAGAAATCATAAGCAGTGTGTAGCCTTCTCAGAGTCCCTCGAAGCTCTGATACTTCTAAGGCTAGGAATTACCAGAAAAGGTTCATAAACGGGGTGAGTTTGTGGAAACTTAGTGTGTAATCCCCTTATTAGAGTAATAGTCAGTAAATAGAAACATAAATAGAATCAATCTAGGCTGGAGCCCTTTAACAGAATCAGGTGGGCCTAAGCCCTATTCAATATCGGTAGCCTTTGGGCCTAAGCCCATAGTGGCCTCGGTTGGGCCCGAGCCCATATCATAAAATCAATATGCGTATGCAATGCACAATTACCCATAACCAACCCTGTACACCCTCTTCCAACCTTACACTCTTGTAGGGAGATACTCGACCCACCCATCCTTATACACCCATTGTGACATTGGTTGCGGCACCACTCATCATTGTAACAGAGCTGCTCGTGGCTTAAAAGCTTTCGTTGTAGCACCGGTTGTGGCACTACTCATCGTTGCAGTGGAGCTGCTCGTGGTTAAAAAACCTTCATTGGATCCACAGTCGTCAAGCGACCGTGCGACCCTCATATACACTTCTTCCAATAATAACCCAACCCATATGCAACATATAGTCTCATGAATGCATCATAATACACATATGACATACAAGTCGTACATATATCACACAAGGGCAGTTTAGTCATTTTGCCCTTAGGCATATCGGTCATCATCTCATCGTGGGCCATCAGGTACACATTCTAGCCCATTAACAAATTCATATTTATTTGGAGTATTTAAGTTACTATGATGAAAGTTACAAATCTACTAGGCCTAAAAGCCCGTTACATAGCCCAAGATGGGCCCATACATTAATATGTATATCACATAGCATGCTTACGAAAGACAGTCACATTCATAGCTTAAAACAGTTTCAAAACAGTTACCTACCCTCGAGGGCATAATCATAATTCTAACCTACAGGGGTATTACGGTAATTCTACCCCATAGGGCTATTTCGGTAATTCTACCCTACAGGGGTATTTTGGTAATCTAACACTACAAGGATATTTCATTAATTTTGCAATACGAAGGTATTTCAGTATTTTTGCAATATAGGGGTATTTCAGTAATTTTCCACAAATTAGGGGTATTTTGGTAATTTTATGAATTAGAAGTATTTCATTAATTTCGTAATTAAAGGGTATTTCAATAATTTCGTAAATCAGGGGTATTTCTGTAATTTTACAGTTCGAGGGTATTTTGGTAATTTCATAAATCAATGGTATTTCTATAATTTTGTCATTCGAGGGTATTTTGGTAATTTCGTAAATTAGGAGTATTTTGGTAATTTCACAAAGCGGGGGTATTTTTGTACTCTTCTAAACCAGGGGTATTTGGATAATTTTGCAATTCAAGGGTATTTTTGTAATTTCTTAACACTGTGGGTCTAATTACGAACCTTGGCCCTCCAACAAGTCCTCGTTGGCTAAAGTGAATAGATACTATGCACTAGGTTGATTCTAGAGAAGAGGTGGTGAGTCATTAAGACCGCTTAAGTACCAAGCCCTCTCTAGATCCAATCTTAGACATGCATATACCCATTGCCACACTTCAACCTTATGACTTGTCCACAATCACACTTAATTGATTAATTAAGTTTTCTGTCTGTTTAACCCAAAAGTCCATTACAAAACCCTAACGAGTCCACATACCTTCATATAGCCCATCAGGCCCAATCACATTTATATGACCCATTAGGCCCATTCACATTTATACGGCCCCTCAGGCCCAAATCTATTCCAAGCCATAAAACCCACTTAATCAGCTCATCATTTATTACCAATCTACCAATTTTTACTTATCTGGGCCCACAGGCCCGTCGGCCCTATTTGGCCCATTTTAACCTATCAAACAAGGGTTAGAAGTACACACCTAATAGGAATCTTGTGTTGATCAACTTCGGTCACCACCACCGTGACCCAACGGCATACAGATCAACAAATGATCCAACGCCTAACATAACGAACATGCCACAGAGCGAAAAGGATAAGCCAAGAAAGGTATGCCTACTCTCCTCATGGTTTGCTCTATTTAAAACCAGCTCCTTACCTATTCTCATGTTAGCTTCCTGATTTGGGATTCTCCTTCAATCCCCCAAAACTAAAGCATTAGCTAAATAATCAACATTTGTATGCAGAGGGATTCGAACCATAGTCCTCTTAATAACCATGTCATGCCACCACCACTAGGACACAAGCTCCTTTGTATCATAAGTCCAACACATTTAACTTTAAAGCCCGCCTACTCGCTTCCAGATTTATTTTAAAAAAACCAAAATAAATTGCAAAAGCCGAGGCTTGAACCTTTGACCCCCTTGCTTCCCTTATGGCGTCACTTCCTTGTCCCCTAAGTGGCGCCAGTTTGCCACTACACCACACTCTTTTTTGTGCCTTATTTTACCCTGATTTGTTTAAGAGTCATACCACTTGAGATTAGGGTTCCACTAAGGGTCAAAATCAAAATTTTTCCTATGTCCTAACTCGAACCCAGGACTTCATAGTACCCTCCAAACACTCGAAAATCACACATTTGAATTATTTAAGCTACCTTTTAACTTATCCAAAACTCAAGGCCTAATACTTCTAGGCCCAAAATTTGAGGCGTTACATAATCGGTGATCTTATAACACTATCCAGCTATCGTTTGGTAATTATAAGCTTTATGGTTTTGGTTATATGGCATGTATAGGCTTTGTGGTTATATGATAACTGTAAGTAATTTTGGCTAAGGAAACCTATGTGTTTTGGTATGAATTTAGCCATGTGATTTAAATGTGGTATATGTGGAAGTGTATAATTGTATGAGTATATGACTTATCATGTTTGTTCTATAATTGCTATATGAAAGTTTTGATTAAGGAATGGTGATTTCAATTTTCTAGTAAGTGATAAATGTTTTTGTTATGTATGTGTTCTTGTGATGTGGTTTGTTTTGGTAAGCTTGATGATATGAATATGTTGTGCAATTGACTATTTTGATATGTGGTGTGTAAATGGTTTAGAAATGCATGATTTTGGTTGGTTTTGAATGATGAAAATGGTGAGTTATGGATCATGATATGTATAAGGTTTGTGGTTAGTAAAGTATGTGAATTTGGTTTATATTTGATTAGTAAAATTGTAGTCATTTGAGCATTGAAATGGTTGGAGAAAATATGGCATGATTTGTGCATTGGTTGATGATATTTGGCTGCCAATTATGCCTTAAATTGGTGCAAATTGAGCTTGTGTAGGTGTGTGCATGATGGGAGGAAAAATGACTTGGTAAATAGCCCATTTTTGTCCACACAGGTAGAGACACGGACGTGCGTCTCAGCCATGTGCAACACATAATCATGATACACAACCGTGTGTCCCTTGAAGCATATAATAGAAATAAGTCAGTGAGTTACAAGGCATAGACACACGGGCGTGGGGTCAGCAGTGTGTCCCAGGTCAGAGAGTTACACAGGGTAGGACACGGGTTGGGACACGGCCATGTGATCCCATATTGAATGTTCACATGGCCTGTGACACAGGCGTGTCTAGTGGCTGTGTGAGACACGCGACCTGTACACACGGGCGTGTGTCCCTTATTTTGTGAAAATTTTTCTAAGTTTCCCAAAAGTGTTTTGAGTTATCAATTTAGTCCCAAATCACTTCTAAAGCATGATTTGAGCTTTGAGAGCTCGTATTAGGGACTTTATGATTCTATATGAATGATGTATGTTTACAAATGAGAAAGATATGTGAATGGTATGTTATTTGAAATGTTGTGTTCAGTAATGCTCCGTAACCCTAATCTGACAACGGATACGGGTTAGGGGTGTTACATTTGTTGGTATCAGAGCTACGATTTAGTCAATTCAGTGACTAACGTAGCATATGTAAATCTAGCTATGCATGCCATATTTAACCTGTGATAGTCTGATATCTCCCGACTCAAATGAAGTTTGTTTTAATTAGATAGAGAAGCTTTCCAATTGAGCTAATTCTGATAAATGTTGAAAGTGATACTCAAATATATGAGTAATAGTGTGTTTATGATCAGTCAAAACTCATAATGGTACGGATGAAATTTTATAATATTATGTTAATGATAACTATTATGTATATGTGTATATATGTATGAGAGTTGAATTTTAAGGCTTTACGACCCTCACCTCCTCCCCAGAATAGTGTTACAATGAAATTCACAAGATTTAGGTAGAATGAGTTCACAAATGTGAAGTCAATGAGTTCAAGGGTTGAATGATTTATAACATGGTCAAATATGAGAATGAGTCAGCAAGTAAATATAGTTCTAGAAGAGATATTAGATCGTTCTAAAGACTATTTAGATTATGTGATGTCATGGTTAAAGAAGAAGTTAATCTCGATTAAACAACTTATTCAGGTATGGTATTTAAATAATGTATTAATTGGAAGTTCTTTTAAATTGATTTCTCTTAATGGATGGGATAATGTGGAATAGATGATGACAGAAATAGTTAGTGGATTAATGTTTGAATGGTAAAATTATCTAAGTGTAGCAGTATAGTCGAGTAGTTACGACAATCTATTTTGGGTATTCTATATGTTCATATATTCTCAAAAGTATATGTGGCTGTTCATTTTCTATGGTAATACTTATTGCATGAGAACTTTAGATAACCATAAAGTTAGTCGGAAGCATTAATGATCTTGGTGGTTTATGATCAGCATTGCTCTATCTTTCTTTGGCATTCTCTTCCAATATGTTTAGTAGAGAATTCGACGGTAAAATTTGTATGATGCTAGTATTCTGATTCTATCTGTTGTTGTTCTGCTATATATAAATGGAGATTATATTGTTTTTGTCACAATTTATTCCAGTACATTTGAGTGGTGCTCTCCTTCTAGATTTTCTCTGGGATATGAGTGAGATATTTATCATTTGATATAGACTATGATCTCAAAAATTCAATATAGTTTTACATATTGGATTTCAGTATCTAGGTATTCTTAACATTCTATTTGCTTAATTTATCCAACACGGGTTATCTATACAGGATCATGGTAGCCAAACCTGATACCGAAACTTCAATGTTTAGAGCTCAATCGCCTAGCCCAAATCTTCAAAAGGAGCTGTCAAAGTTGATGGACATAATGCAACATATGCAATGGCAATAATAAGCTTACTAGAGATACTCAAAAATAAGGGATGAGTCACTGAGAAGTGCTCTTAAGAAAATTTACAATGACCCGTTTAGTTTTGTGCCTGAGTTTCCATATTTCATATTAGAACCATGGAGTCAATTATTGAAGAAGGAGCAAAGTGATTCATGTAGAGGCAATAATAATGGAGCAAAAGATAAGTCGAATTTAGAAGGATTTAGAAATAAATAAAAAGGGAGGATCTCGACTTTATTTTATTTCTGTTCTTAGGTTATTTAGGATTAAGTTAATTAGGAATTTTTATTCTTGCATAATAAAATAAGAGACAAAAATCATTAATAAAATTTGAACAAGTCGCAAAGTATAAAGTGTGGCAATAGATATAAACATGTCTAGGATTGGATTTAGAGAGAGCTTGGTACTTAAGCAGTCAAATTGACTCACCTCCTCCTGTCTAAAATCCTACCTGGTGTATAGTATCTATTGACTATGGACAATGAGAACATTGTTCATTTTAAGTAGGGGGACTGAAAAATTGAAATTATTTCCACTCAGAATAAATTTTTCTTTTAATTATGATTAGGATATATTTTGTTCAATAATTTGAAATTTTGTTAAGTATGCTAAACTTCAGTATAAATAAAGTTTTATTATTTTAATAAATTATTTTGTTAACTTAATAATGATATGAATTTATTTTTAATAAAGCATGCAAATCGTACCATAAATTTTTAGTTCCTTACGAAGTTAGGTATGCATGAAAGTTTAAGTATTTAGAATTGACTTAGCACTTTGTTGAGGAGAAATCCTAGGGAGCATGGAATGTTGAAAATGATTTAGGCAACACTTGTTTGGACCGTTTGAGCCTTTCAAGCCAACCATGATGAATTTTTATCCATTGAAGCCCAACTTTGAGACCATATGGCCTAATTTTATTTGGACCCTTGCAATATTTAGCCATCACTTTTCTCTTAATTATCTTTAAATTGTCCTAAGCACTAGACTCAGTATTTTTTAGATAATTCTTTGACAATAAGTTTCGAGGAGTTGAAAAGAGGTATCGAATGCTCAAATAAATTTTAGTACATACAACAAAGTGCTCGTGTGAAAAAAAAGAGCGTATGTACTTGAAAGACAATAAATGTGCAAGAGCATGTGAAAGTAAAGTAAGTTGGTGTATTGAAGGTAAATATCCCGAAGGACCGATTGATGCTAAGTCTAGGGTTTTAACCTAAATTTATCTATCTTTTACCCACCCCTAGCCTATCCACGTTACAACCTTAGTAAATACCTATTGATTCAAGTTTCTATACTACCTACATTAGTGGAGAGAAATTGCTATGATCAACATATGAAGACATAAGTTAAACTTAATGATTGTAGCTTAGTCTTGAATAAGGGAATAAATGTAACGCCCTAAATTTTGGCCTATAAGTATTGGGCCTTGTGCAAGGGAATAGTTAGGAGATGGCACATAAATATTTATGTGTGCAAGAAAGTGACATAAATGAATGTTTATTTTAGTGGTTAAGTGATTTAGGAGTGTTTGGGAGTGTCTAAGAAGTCTAGGGTTCAAGCTGTAGCTTGGACAAAAATTTTGTTTTTATTAAAGTAAACCCCTAGCTTTGGACCAATAGGCTTATAATTAAATATGGGTAAACCATGACACAAAAAGTCTAATGGTGTAGTGGGTATGGCACTACAAGTGTGGCAAGGGGTTTGAGGTTTAAGTCTTGGCATATGCAAGATTTTTGTCTTACTTGTTTAAGTGAACTCTGACTTTGGCTTGTAGGCTTTTAAATTGTTACAAATAAAATAGGACACAAGAAGCGCTTGTGGCCGAGTAGTTAATGGCTGTTTACAGCTACTGGGAGTCTTATGTTTAAGTCACGTCATGAACAAAGAGGTATTTATTTTGCTACATGGGACGACTAGTATTGGAGTTGGTTTGGGACTCTAAGTTGAATGGGTCTTGAGGAATTTGAATGGAGTTGTTGGAGGAGTAAATCGAGGAGGATTTTATCGAGAGATGCTTGGAGAAAATTATGGGTGGGATGTAGGTAGGAAGTAGTGGCTCATTGAAACATTAAGGTTCCTTTGGTTTCAGTTTTGAAAAAAACAAAGACATTTTGTGTAGTGTTGAGATGGCCAATTCCTCCTAGGTTGTTCTTTTTTCTCATTTTGCAAGTGCCGAATCACATGTCCTTCTGCTTACCTCACTTTTTTCTCTGCCAATTTGGCCAAATATTTGGTGGCTTTATTGTTTTTCTCCATTCGTTTTGGGCAAAGTATTGTTTCTCTCTTGCTATCAAGTCCATCCGTTTCTTCTCTTCCCTTTTTATTCTCTTAATTCGAATCGATTCTCTTTTGGTCCTCCTACACTTGTCATAGTTGTTCTCTTTCCTTGCAAACTCTTTTGTTGGTCGAATAAACTATAACCGTTTCTTGATTTCCTTTCTTTGGTCTTTCTATTTGGGATCATGGTGGCCAACCTTCTTAGTTTTTTCCCTCTTCTACCCAAGTTTCAGTGTTACAACATTTCTCCATCAGTTTAGTAGGTACACTCGTTAGCTTTATTCGCTTCCATCTTCTACGGATTATATCCATATAACCTTTTTCCTTATATGCCAAACTCTTCCTCTTTTCTTTTGGGAGGATGTTTATTTGTATTTTGTTAGAATTTCGTGGAGGGTGAAGAGGTTCTCAGGAGATACGAGAGTCTTCAAAATCGTTCTTTTGTTTTCTAAGCAAAGGTAATGTCGTTTACAGTTATTTCGTACCATTGGGGGTTAGGTTGGTGTGAGTTAGGTGTGGCCAAATACTTCTTTCCTTAATCTAGAGGTTGTGCTTTATGGATTCGTACATACTCTTGGGCTAGGCAATGATAACTGCTAAGTTATTCTTATATCACAGATTTTGCGACAAGGAACATTGGTTAATTCTAGCCAGCAGCTAAGGGGGGTCTAAGCCGTGGTATTCGATCAAGGTAAGGTTGTAAGTGTTTACTTGGGGAATAAGGTTATATGAGGGTGTGAACCCTAGTGAATTGGAAGGTAACTGAATGCCTTGATGAATACAGGTTGAGGTGCTCAAGGGTTTGTCACACTCTTCACTATCAAGTGTGTAGCTTTACCCTATACCTATTAATCGGCTGAAAAGCCAAAAGAGTGTGTAATCACCCCCTCTCTACTGTGAATCGGCAAAAACCGAAAAGCTGAAACTTCGGCATGTGAGGCCACACGAGGGTGTGATCGCTCGTACAGTGAACCGAGCCCACAAATCATGACCGATAGACTGTAGAGGCCACCACAAGTGTTATCGTGGACTTGGGCTATTATGGGCCACGTTGGGCCGAAATAGGCCGTGTGGGTCCGATGGGCTTGTGGGCCCACACAAACTAAATCCTCGATAAGTAACAAACACAGGACTGGGCTAGGTTGTTTGCATCACCGTGACTGAATTTGGGTAGATTAGGTTACACGAGCTTGTGGGTCCACTTGGGTCGAATAATGGGTCTTAGGCCCATTTACACCGTTATGACCATTTAGGTTACTTGAGTCGCTCGAGGCAACTGTGGACCTTCCGTGAGATCGTTATTTGTACCGAGAACACAAAATAGGTGAGAATGGCCGCAATACCCCTGCAAGGCAAAATGTCTGAAATACCCCTAGAGGGTAAAATGACCGATATACCCTCGTAGGGTAAAATGACCGATATACCTCCATAGGGTAAAATGACCGATATACCCCAATAGGATAAAATGGCGGATATACCCTTGTAGGGTAAAATGACCCTAATACCCCTGTAGGGTAAAATAACCTTAATACCCCTGTATGCTAAAATGACTGTAATACCCCTGTATGGTAAAATGACTGTAATACCCCTGTAGGGTAAAATGACCATAATACCCTTATAGGGTAAAATGACCATAATACCCCTGCAGGGTAAAATAACCATAATATCCCTGGAGGGTAAAATGACTGTAATACCCTTGTAGGGGAAAATGACCGTAATACCCCTATAAGGGAAAATGATTGTAATACCCTTTTAGGGTAAAATGACCGAATTACCCTTGTAGGGTAAAACGACTGTAATACTCTTGTATGATAAAATGACTGTAATACCCCAGAAGGGTAGAGTGACAATTATGCTTATATGATGTTTGATTGACTGGGTATGTTATGTGATATTTATGTGTTTTGCATACATGAACGACATGCTGCATGGGTTGGGTTATTGTCATAGAGGAAGTACTGATCTGTTAAGGTGGCACGGGTCACACGAGATGACTGTGGACCCATTGAAGGCTTAAAGCCGTATATTCGTACTGATTTGTTAAGGTCGAACGGGTCGCACAAGACGGCTGTGGACCGACCGATGGCTTGTGCTGTTCATACTATCGATGGCTTAGAGTCGTCCATTGGACCGATGGCTTTATGCCATTCGTACTATCGATGGCTTAGTGTTGTCCATTTGACCAATCGCTTGGTGCCACTCATATTATCGATGGCTTAGTGCTGTCCATTTTACCGATGGCTTTGTGCCACGTATATTATCGATGGCTTAGTACTGTCCATTTTATCAGTGGCTTTGTGCCACGCATATTATCGATGGCTTAGTGCCATTCATCTTACCAAAAGTAGGTTGTATTGATGGCTTAAAGCCACTTATCTTACTGGCAGCTATGTTGTGATTCTGACTACGGGTAGCTAAGCTGCAATTCTGTTATTTAGCAGCCTTGCTGCGATATTGGTGTGCTAGCTAGGTGGGTCGATTTTATCCCCACATGGTGTGTTGGTGGTACGGAGTGGTGTGTTGGCTGGATTGGGGTGGGTTGCACGGTTGCATTATTGTTCTGAACTGATACTATATTAGGCTTAGGCCCAGATATGTTCTGCTTCTAGTTCTGCTACTGTAATGGGTTAAGGCCCATCTGATACTGTCTACTATAATGGGCTCAGGCCCAGACTGCTTCTGTATTCTATTTGTCTAACTGACTCTTTTCATATTAGGGGATTACACGCTGATATTTCAGAAACTCACCCCATTTTTTTATTGTGTAGGTAATCCCCAGTGTTAGGTGGATTGGTGCTGCGAGGGACTCGAGGGTGGCCACACAACTGCATCTACTTTACAATCAACTTTTTATTTTTCAGTAACTTAAGTTTGGGTATTTTATGTAATATGGCCTTTCTGGATTTTATTTTAAATTTGGGATTTTAATCTGCTTCTGTTTTAACTGCCAATATTAGAATGCGGTTTTCCAAAATGATAACTGCTTTCAAAACACTATGTTTCCACAACTTAATTTTTAAGCTTCCACAACAAATAATGTTTTAGAAGTAATGATGATTTAAAAAGGTTAACAAACAACAAAGATGATTTGAGAGGCTTTAACCTTGAAACGGGTTTTTATCAACGATTTCAAGTTTTCGAAAAAGCACTACAATGTGACACCTCCAGATTTGGCCATAACGTCTAGGTCAGATTTGGGGTGTTACAATAAAAATCAAATTGGTAAGGGTTAACATGTCTTTGTTAAGGAAGCATTTAGTCTAATTTTGTTATTGTAATAGTTGTTGGGATTAATATGAACGATATGAATACTTAAGTAGCATAACTATCAAATTTCTTGATTTTGAGCATAAGTATACTAAAATCATAATTTTGGGAAAAATGTTGTTCTAAAGGAGTATTTTTTCAAAGGTATTTTTGATAAATTCTTCTCAAATTTTGTGAATTACCCAGGACGAACAATAAATTAAGTTTAGGGGTGTGGAAACACAAAAATTTACACACTTTTTCATACCATTTTTAACATAATTCATGCAAATTTAGTTAAATTATTGTCGAAAAATAATTAACTATTATAAAATAATCAAATTATACTTAAATTATGAACATGATGAATTTTAATTAATTTTATAATTATCTTTAATTAATTTTAACTACTTTCAATAGAATTGCACAAAGGGCAGAAAATAGCTCGGCAGACACTGCTAGAAGCGCAAAACCGAGAAGCAATTTGCAGTATCAAGGTGAATTAATTTCCAGCCTAAGATAGTCCAAATATATGTATTAATTCATAATATAATTAATTTTGATTTATACCCAATTTAATTTGGGCTAAATAAATTATTATTAATTAATTATGAAAAAAAAGTCTAGTTGAACAGAACCGAGTGAACCAAACCAGCTAAGAAAAGGACAGCCCAAAATTGTCGAAGTTCTGAGCCAATTCAGCTCATTAGCTGATTATTTAAGCCTGCAAAGAGGCCCTTGAAGACTTGTTCAAGTTGCAATCAAGCCTTTCCATAATTGGTGGCTTTGTAGATTTGCCCCAAGCCAAATTTAGCAAAGTTTAAGCCATCAGCCTTGCCACATGGGTGGCCGGCCAAAGGGTGGCTCTTTGGCTGCTATTTTTAAAAAAATTTAGCTGCCACATTCAGCTATAAAAACCCCCTAGCTGATCATTCAACATGTCCCTCATTCACATCTCTTCTCTCACAACTCTTCTCTCTTTTCTCACTTTCTTCTCTTATTTTCCCATTCAAAGTTCCTTGCTCTTTTGCCAATTTATCCTCTTGGGAAAGGGATTTTCTTCAGCCATTTTGGAGCAGCAATTGAGTGTACATAGCAGCCTTGATTGGGGACAACAAAGAAGGAAGAGTGGAGCAACCTAGTCAAGCCAAGAAAAACCAACGGATTTGATTCTTATTCCCTATCTCTTAATTTTTGTTGTTGTTATGATGAACATGTCTATGAATATTTATGTTGTTGGAATGGTTAATTTAATCAATTTAGCTTAACTTTAATTCGTGTTAGGTTGATTGCATTTCGTCCTCTCAAATTATTAAAATTATGTTTATGTTGTTATAGGCCTTGGTAAGATGTTTTGTTAAGTAAAATCATGCCTAAGTTATTCTTGCATTATAATTCGTGTTAGGTTGATTGCATTTTGTCCTCTTAAATCAGTGCATGTTTATTCTTCTAAGGTAGCTGAAGGATAAATTAGCATTGTCTCTGGCGATACATTTGCCTTGCATAACTTGCAAGATTATTGTGATTAAATTGTTTCAAGGTAAGGATACCTTGTTACCTCACATAGTCTTTTAGGTGCTTATTAGATTTAATTAATAGTTTGAATTGACATAGGAATACGCAAGAGATTATTTCAATTTAATAAGTATGTATGTGCAATAACATGTTTGCTTATTAAATTCTATTTAATCAATTGAATTGACATAGGGATATGTCAAGAGATGAATGGATTTTTTAGGTAAGTATGTTCATAAGTTAGCAAATTACCGGGTTGTCGTGAATTTATTCGTAACAACATAAACATGAGTTTAATAATTCTAAGTTAAAGAAATGTAATTAACTTGATTAAATCATATTTTGAAATCATGCTTTAGAATTTTTATTTTTCATTTTGTTTATTTTACTTAGTTTAAAACTTTAGTTTTTAATCACCTTCTTCAAACAAAATATTTTTCTTCACCAAATTATTTAAATAGAATTCATAAATAATTCTTTTAATTGTCCCTGTGGGTATCATAACTCGACATTTTCTTGCCACTTTATTACTTCTTACGATTGTGTACACTTGCACATTTCCGTCATTTTAGTTGACATCAGCAACAGTGTAGATGATGGAAGATCAATCTCAAATCCGTGTATTGATTATCATTTACCAAGTAAATTTTGATAAATGTGAGTGACTTCAAGGCGGAATGTTATGTTTCATTTGAGTTATGCAATTTTTTTAAAAGATCTTTGAAGAGTATTCTAAGGAAATTGTGATAAATTGTATATAAGAGTTATGTTGACAACAAGAAGAAATGATTTATTTGAAAAGTTATTATTTGACAATCAAGAATTGATTCAGTTGTTAAGTCTGTTTGGGTTATTCGCTTGAAAGATTAATTGAGTTATATGTATTTGAGTTTGTTCTCAGGTACGAAAATAAATTTTATATGTTCACTGATAAATAGGTGAATAGTTCAAAAGAGAATTCATATTCTAGAAGACATGATGCATAATTATATCTATTAGATGAATTCTAATTGAGCAATGTTATTGTGTATTAAAGTTGTTTTGATTATTGAAGTTATCATACTGATGAAGTTTGAATGAGTTGATACATGTTAACAAAGTTATAAACAGTCGAAGACTTTGTTAACTGAAACATCAGTTCTGGTTCAGCCTGAGTCGGATAAAGAGTCTATGATTCTCAGTTATGGATTATTGAATGATTTGGAATATATTTAATACAAGAATGTATATTGATAGTTTATGCTTCTAGATAGTTAAAGCTGTATGAAAAGAGTTATACGACACGCGACCTAGTGTTGGTTGATATCGTATTTGCTTTGCGGCAATGAATATGCAGTTGACCTTCTCTAATGATGGTTCGATATTATCTGAGTTAAAAGCTAAACTGTTGTTCTTCAACAAATTTGTAAAACTCAGAAAATGCGACAATGAATTTCAAGCTAAAAGAGTTCAATGTGAATTGACTTATGATTCAGAGTTTTAAATTGGAATTGAAGATTATTTATTGTTCCAAAAATCTAGAGGTTATACAACAAATCTTACATATAGCTCATAGTAATAACTTGTCTATTCATCTGGGGAGTAACAAGATGTTCAATGTGTAATAGCCTATTTTTAGCTAAATTGAAATAGTGGTTTCGAAACCACGAATTTGATGTTAAAAAAATATTTTATTATTATTTTAATGTCTACTGTATAATATTAGATTTGTGTGAAATTTTTGTAAAGAAATTTTATCATTTGAGTGCTTAATTTGATAAAAGGACCAAATCGCATAAAATGTAAAATTTGTGTTGTATTAGTTTAAAGTGCATATTAGCTATGAATTATTAATGTCGAGGTCCTTATGATGATATTAAACCATTGGTTTTATGAATGGACGTGTATGGACATTTATTAAGCATATTTTGATGAATTATTAAAGGTTAATAATGTAAATTGGTTACTTAAGTTATAATAACTAAAACAAATAATAAAAATTACTTGTTTCATCATCTTCCAACCGAAACTAATAGAAGAGAAAGCCATTAACAAGGCTTCAAGTATTCGGTTCATGCATGCTTCAATTGTAAGTTTGTTTTTACTCCGTTTTTAATTATTCTACGTTTTTGAGATCGTTGCTTTGTAATCTAACTAGCCCGTACCTCTGATCTCGAAACTGTTAAAGCTTTAGCTTGTTGACATTTTGGAATGCATGAGTGTTTTGATGATTCATGATAGATTATTAATGTTTGATGCTAGATTAACAAGTTTGATTAAATGATTTTTGACAAAAATGTCAATTTTGGATTAAATTGTGAAATATGAAAATTTAGTGGTTGTTTTGTAAAATAAAATAAAAATATGGCTGATATGAGAATGGGTAATATTCAGCTAGCATGAAATTGTGATTTTATGTGATAAGGACTAAATTGTGAAAATGTGAAATAGAAGGGCAAAAGAGTAATTTTGCCAAAATATGTAAATTGTGTTAAATTGAATGAATTGATGATTAAATAAGTAAAATTTGATATTATATAGATTGAGAAAAATGAGATTTGGATCTAGAATGAGGGAAAACAGAGTATCGGATTAGTCAACCTAATTTGTCGTTATAGCGAATGAGGTAAGTTCGTATGTTAGTAAATGTTATTAAATTTTGTATTATATGCATTATTATTGAATTGAATTGGAAAAGGATCATATATAAGTCTACAAGATTTGATCAATAGAGAATCAATAAGTGAAAGTCCTGTATGAACCTTAGAAATAGCTTAGGATACAAATATCATGACATTAGGGTTACCGAGTTGACATTACGTGTAAGACCATGTCTGGGACATGGCGCCGGTATGAGATTTCGTGTAAGACCATATTTGGGATATGGCATCGATATGAGACTTCGTGTAAGACCATAGTTAGGCGATGGCATCAATATGTGATTACATGTAAGACCATATCTGGGATATGGCATTGTACTATACATACGTGATTCCCAAGTATCCTTTAGTAAATTTGAATGATTCAATGGGCAAAGTCAATATGAGAATGAAAATAGGATTGAATTAAGTAAAACAGGTATGTACAGAACCTATGTGAAAATTGAAAAAAGGTAACTTGGTGAGTTCATAGTGTATAATGAATATGGAATGAGAAAAAATTGTGTATAGGTATATTTTATGCCAAAATGAGAAAAACACGGAGTTAGATGATGTCTCCCATTGTATTTTTGTAGTTGG
Source organism: Gossypium stocksii (assembly GCA_020496765.1). Taxonomy (NCBI): domain Eukaryota; kingdom Viridiplantae; phylum Streptophyta; class Magnoliopsida; order Malvales; family Malvaceae; genus Gossypium; species Gossypium stocksii. The sequence goes on from CM035623.1 coordinate 44,781,977, forward strand.
CAATTCATTGTCTTATTTCCAGGTCCTACAGATTTGTTGAATAAACATTAATTTACTTTCTCAACATGGCTATTATAAAATCACTTTCTGAATTAGATCTGATCCAATAATTATAATTCTGTTTCATATCTTCTATAATATGAATTCTTCATTCAGACTACTCGTCAATTCACCTATAAGTGTACAAGGTTTATTTTTCAAATCTATGAATAACTCAACCAAAATAATCAGATGAATCAATTTTTTCTGCCAATAATACAGTTCGAAAGAAAAAAGGAAATCAATATTATTCCAATAACATCAAATGCAGAATCATAATCTCTATAGATTTGGAATTGTATAACCAAAGTGAATATAACTATATCCATTCTATAAATATCTTTCACATGTAACCATATAGAATCATAAGAAAGCCAAGGTACTGCAATCCCGAATATAATACTATACTAAACTTTTTGGAGAGAACACCTATATCAAATGATAAATATCCCAGTGATGTGTTAAAGGAAATCCAGAATTAAAGCATCATTCAGATGCACTGGAATTCAACGATAACAGAAGTAATATGATGTTCATGTATATTCAACAGAACAATAACCAAGAGAAACAGAATACCAACATCATATAGATTTTACAGTCGACTTCTATCAACACAATGTAATAGAATACCGGAGAAAATAGAATAATGATGATCATAACTCGAATAGCCCAACAAAGCTTTCATGTATTAGTATATTTAGATAACTTTTTCATATGATAAGAATTTCATCTGAGATATTCAACTTTACATACCTCTGACGATAAATGAACACGTAAAATACTTGAAAGAAATCATCGCAATTTATTTCAACTATAATCGCTGCACTCAGCTATCAGTACAATTCAATTATTACTTCACTTCTAGTCCTGTCATCATTATTCCCAGATTATCTCACCCATTATTTAAAATCAATTCAGAAGAGATTCCAGTAATATATTCTTTAATTAACATACCTGTATAATTCAGCCAACTAAAGCAAAAAAAATTTTAACAGTAGCATTACATAATCCGAATAATCTCTTGAGAAATCTGTCATTTGTTCTAGGACAGTCTTTATTTGCTAATCCATTCTCGTGTCTGATTATGTTATAAATCATTTAATCCCTGAGCTCTTTGATTTCATACTTAGGAACTTATTCAATCCAAATTTGATGAATTTCATTATAACTCTGTACCGGTAAGGGGGTGAAGATTGTAAAGCCTCATAATTGATTCTCATATATATTTGCATATAACATATCATAACATTTATCAACAACATAGTGTTATAAACTATCATTCATGCCTTTATGAGTTTCAACTCATCACATATACATTTTACTCGGTATTCAAATATCATAATCAATACTATCAGAATTAGCTCGGTTAAAAGCACCTCTATCTAATTAAAACTATTCTCACCAGAATCAGAAGATATCACACTATCACAGGTTAAATATGGCATGTATAGTTAGACTCATATACACTACGGTAGTCCTAGAATCGACTAACCTGGCTCTGATACCAATAAAATGTAACACCCCTATCCCATAACTGTGGCCGGAATAGATAAGGTGTAACACCCGTTACACGAGACCGTCGCTGGAATCGAGCACGAGGTATTACCAGATTTGGAATAATAGTTACAAAATCACATGCAATTCAGTTCAGAAATTTCCCCTATTGAGGGTTTTCAGAGCATGTTACAGTCATTTCCGACGATTAGGATTCGAATCCTATCAAATAAACACTCAGAAAATTTCTCACTTTTAAAACACAGTCACACACCCGTGTGATACTCGGTATGGCCGTGGTGTTAGACGTGTGGTCCTCACACGTCCATGCTTCACAGCCATGGACGAAACTGTCTACCCAACCACGACCACCGTACACGATCGTGTGGGGACCGTGTACATCACACGGTTGAGACACATGACCATGTCTCCTACCTGTGTGATACACTAAAATTTAAATCAAGGTGCATGGGAGGCACGGTCTAAGAACATACCCATAGGGTCTGGCCGTGTGTCGCCCACGGCTTAGGCATGCCAGTGCCCTTCACCCGTGGAGCATTCTGCCAAATCCCACACGGCCATGACACACGCCCGTGTGCCATGCCATGCAGGCCGTGTCAGGCTATTTACCAAGGCTTAACCTCCCTGAAACACAACCAAAAACAACATAGACCATTTCAAAGATAAATTTACCAAAATGACTTCATTTAGAAGCATTTATTTACAAAATACCACATTTGAACAATATAGCTTATAAGCTTACAAAATGACTATTTACAACCGTTGATATTCTATACATGCCATAAGCTTACACTGAAAACATGAAATATACCAAAAGAAGCTTGAAAGTGTGAAGCATAACTCCAACGTCTCGATACCAATCAACAAACTTGATAATCAAAAAAGGATGGAAGAGAAAGGGGGTAAGCTACGAATAGCTTATTAAGTCATATGAAGTTCCAAAGCAATTTAAAAACGATTCGAAATAGCAATTGCCATCACATATCACTGAACAATTACACTTACTCACTAAGCACTTTCCATACATCAATTATATACACACACTTAACGATGCCATTCACAGTATACAGTTCCATTTCATTTCACCTGCATGTTCACTTCATAGACAATACAGTTCATCTAATCCCGTTGAACAAATTCAGAATATGAACAGATATTCAGAGTTTGGCACATGAGCGCCTTACAGACATGGTGAAGCCATGAAATAGCCGAAGCTATTAACAGAGTAGTAGCTATCGCTACAATCAGAGGAGTAGTTGAAGCTACGATCAGAGAGGTAGTCGAAGCTACAAACAGTCATAGTACAGAAGTTAACCACGGGCTTGCTCACATAAGCTGACAGGTGTCTACAACACATGCAAGACCACCAGCACTCAGGTAACTGTAACAGTCAGAACAGTGGGGCCCTCAAGTGACATGACACCTATATCTATTTCTATTCCTACTTGTTCAACGGGATTTACAGTCAATATATCATGCTATAATTTCAATAGCAATATCCATTATTCAATCATCTCATAAAAAAATTATCGACATAGCAACATAGCAATGAGTAAATAAGCTATACTAAACAAATTTGCCAGAATTACATATAGCTTACCTGGATAGCAGTAGGACTAATTCTCGAAATTAGTCGAGAACTTTTTCTTTTCCCCATTCTCAGGCTTTATCAAATCTTTCTTAGTCTAGATTAACACACAGAATATAGTTTATCAATAATTCACTCAATTTCATTTACAATTTAGCCCTTATAATCAGAAACTCAATTTCTTTAATCCATGGATTTATATAACCCATTTTCACAATTATGACACTCAAATTCTCATTAATTCACATATTTAGGAATAATTTGTAAATTTTACAAATTAGTCCCTTTTCATGCACTTTTATTCAATTTCATCCCATAAAACGTGTATATGACACTGAAAACTTCCATTATCTACCATTAGTGAACCAAACACACCCATATCACAATGTGGTAAATTTTTAACCTTCACTTTTTCTTCAAATAAATGGTAGAAATGAGAAATTCAAGCTCCAATGAACTCAAAAAAATACAAAAATAATTGAAAATAGGACCAAATTGCACTTACATGAAAGCTTGAAAAATCAAAAACCCTTGGCTATGGAGGTAGGAAATTTCGACAGCACATATTGGGTTTTTAGAGAAGATGATGACTTTATTTTAATGAAATTTGTCTTTATTTAGTAATGACCATTTTGCCCGTCATGCCATTTCTTAGATATTTTCTCATTGTAAGGGCATTTTAGTCCAAAACACAATTTAATGGTCTATTTGTATCATAAACAATTCCAATTTCACATAATACTTCAATTAATTCATTTAATCATGCACAATGCACATTTTTCTCCTATTGCAATTTAGTCCCTAACACATAATTAATCACCAAAACAGTAAAATTCCCAAACAGTATTTTCACATCAGTATTCAATCAAGCAGATATCATCAAAAATTCAAATAATTAAAAATTTTTACTCCGAATTTGTGGTTACGAAACCACTATTCCGTTTAGCCCCTAATTTGGGCTGTCATAATTCTCCTTCTTAGGGATTTTCATCCTCGAAAATCTTACCAGCAAATAGTTGAGGGTACTGTCTCCTCATAGCCTCTTTAGTTTCCCAAGTTGCTTCTTCCACACCATGCTTTTGCCACAGTACCTTCACTAACGGTATTTCTTTGTTTCTCAACCGTTTCATTTCCCATGCCAGAATTCTAATCGGTTCCTCCTCATAAGTCATATCTGACCGAATTTCTACTTCAGTTGGGGAAATTTCATGTGTAGGATCCGATTGGTAGCGACGGAGCATAGAAACATGGAACACATTATGAATTCTTTCTAATTCGGGTGGCAAAGCTAAACGGTAGGCTACCGGTCCAATTTTTTCAATTACCTCATAAGGACCAATAAAACACAGACTTAATTTACCTTTTTGACCAAATCTTAAAATTTTCTTCCACGGTGATACTTTCAAAAATACCTTGTCACCCACTTGGAATTCAATTTCTTTTGTTTTCAAATCCGCATATGATTTTTGTACATATGATGCAGCCTTCAAATAAACCGAATTATTTTCACTTTTTCTTCAGTCTCTTTAATCAGATCAACCCCATGCAATCGGTGTTCACTCAATTTGGTCCAATATAGTGGAGTTTGACACTTTCGTCCATACAATGCTTCGTGCGATGCCATTTTAATGCTAGACTGATAACTGTTATTATATGCAAATTCAATCAAAGGTAGATATTTGTCCCAGCTACCCTTAAACTCTAATACGCAACATCTAAGCATATCTTCCAGCACTTGAATAACTCTTTCAGATTGTCTGTCTGTTTGAGGATGAGACACAGTACTAAAATTCAATTTAGTACCTAAAGCATCCTGAAACTTCTTTCAGAACCTTGAAATAAACCGTGGATCTCGATCAGAGATTATGGACAATGGCACATCATGTAACCGTACTATCTCAGCAATAAACAGCTCGGCCAGCTTATCAAGTGAAAAGTCTGTACGTACCGGAATAAAATGAGTTGATTTAGTCAGTCAATCCACAATAACCCAGACTGAATCTTTCTTTCTCAGTGTCAGAGGTAAACCTGATACAAAGTCCATTGTCATTCGATCCCATTTCCATTCAGGAATCAAAATTCGGTTGCAGTAACCCAGATGGCACTTGATGTTCCGCTTTCACTTGCTGGCAGATCAGACATTTTGACATAAACTCTGAGATATCACGTTTCATACCCGGCCAGCAATACAGTTTCATTAGATCATTATACATTTTCACACTACCGGGATGTATTGCCATACTACTATTGTGAGCTTCTTTCAAAATTTTATCAATCAATTTGGTATTCTTTGGTGCACACAATCGGTCACTGAATAATAGATAGCCATTCAAATCAACTCGGAACTCTGAATTTTCATTCACTGAACACCGTTCTCTTTTACTTTGTAATTCATTATCTCCTTTCTGAGCCTCATAAGTCTCTTGAAGAAACACTGGCCTAGCTCGCAATTTCGCAATCAATGCACCATTTTCAGACACATCCAATACTATGTTCATAGCTCGTAAAGCAAAAAGGGACTTTCTACTTAAAGCATCCGCTACTACGTTAGCTTTTCCCAGATGATAATCTATTACCAATTCATAATCTTTTAGCAGCTCTAACCACATTCTTTGACACAAATTCAAGTCCTTCTGTGTCATAACGTATTTCAGACTTTTATGGTCTGTGAACACACGACACTTCTCACCATACAAATAATGTCACCATATTTTCAGTGTAAAGACAATAGTAGCTAATTCTAGATCATGCGTCGGGTAGTTTCGCTCATGCGGTTTCAACTGTCGAGAGGCGTACGCTATTACTTTTCCCTCTTGCATCAAAACACATCCAAGTCCATTTAAAGACGCATCACTATACATAACAAATTCTTTTTTTTTACTCAGGTTGGATCAAAACCGGTGCTTCAGTCAAACATTTCTTCAAACTATCGAAACTTTGTTGACATTCCTCAGTCCACTCAAACTTACTGTCATTTTTCAATAATTTGGTCATTGGCAACGCTATCATCAAAAAACCTTCAACAAACCGACGGTAATAGCCAGCTAAACCCAGAAAACTTCTAATCTTTGATACAGTCTTTGGAGGCATTCATTCCAGAATAGCTGAAATATTTCCTGGATCCACTCATATTCTATCACCGGATACAATGTGTCCCAAAAATCCAACTTTCCGGAGCCAAATTTCACTCTTACTGAACTTAGCAAATAATTTCTTTTCCCGTAAAATCTGTAGTACAATTTGTAAATGTTTAGTATGTTCAAACTCATTCAGAGAATAAACCAAAATATCATCTATGAAGACCACTACGAATTTATCCAAATATGGCTGAAAATCTGATTCATTAAATCCATGAAAATAGCCAGAGCATTTGTTAGACCAAAGGGCATCACTAAAAACTCATAGTGACCATATCGAGTTCTAAAAGTAGTTTTCGGTACATCTCCCTCTTTAACCTTCAACTGATAGTACCCAGACCTCAAATCAATCTTAGAGAACACTGTAGCACCTTTCAGCTGATCAAATAAATCGTCAATTCTAGGTAACGGATACTTATTCTTCACAGTCACTTTATTGAGCTGCCGATAGTCAATACAAAGTCTCAACGATCCATTATTCTTTTTAACAAACAGAACCAGAGCACCCCACGGTGAATGACTAGGTCTTACGAACCCTTTATCGATTAATTCTTGCAACTACATTTTTAATTCTTTAAATTCAGTTGGTGCCATCCTATATGGGGCAATCGATATCGGAGCAGTACCAGGAAGTAACTCAATACCAAATTCTACCTCTCTATCCGGAGGTAAACCAGGCAATTCTTTCAGAAATACATCTGCAAATTTGCACACAACGGGCACAGATTCAATCTTCTTCTCAGACACTTCAGTATTCAAAACATACGCAAGATAGGCTTCATATCCTCTTTTCAAACATTTATAAGCAGACATAGCAGAAATCACAGTTGGCCTCATATTGAACTTATTGGTTTCAACATTGAGTATCTCACCATCATTACATCTCAGTTCTAGTGTCTTTTGCCTACAATCTATTTTAGCCTCATGCAGATTCAACCAATCCATTCCCAGAATAACATCAAACTCATCAAAAGGCAACAACCTCAAATCAACAGAAAAACAATGACCATGAATCATAAGGGGGCAATTTCTACAAACTTTATCAACTATCACATGTTTTCCTAACGAATTTGACACTTGTACCACATGCTCAGTAAATTCAATATACAAATTCTCATCAGACATTTTACTCATACATACATACGAATGAGTAGAGCCAGGGTCAATCAGAGCAAGAACAGAAGTACCATATAGAGAAAATATACTAGTAATTACTTCAGGGGAGGATGCTTCCTCTCTAGCTAGAATAGCATAAGCTCTTGCCGGAGCCTTCGCCTCGAACCTCACAGTAATATCCTTTGTCACACCTTTACTACTGTTCCGAGTTCCCACATTTCTTGGGGGTCTCCCTCTAGACACATTACTCGACCTTACATTCTATGGCCTTTTAGGTTCTTGTTTCGGACAATCTTTCACAAAATGGTCTTGAGATCTACACCAAAAACATGCTCGGTAAATCAAATAACACTCTCCCAGATGTCTCTTTCCACAGTACCAACATTCTAGTCTATCAAATCAAACACTTCCCGCACTAGCTACGGAAGTAGCCTAGGTCTTAGAATCCAAATATCGTCTATCACGGTCCCTTTGGGAATAACTAGTAGAAACATTAGACCGGGAACTCATCTCTTTTGAATTTTTCAAATGAGACTAAAATGATTTACCCATTGATCTTTTTCGAGCTTCTCTATCTTCATTTTCAACTTTCCTGTTTTCCTTACTCAGTTATTCAGCCTTAATGGCTCTCTCAACCATTACCACAAACTCTTTAATTTCCAGAATTCCAATTAGTAACTGGATATCTTCATTGAGTCCATCTTCAAATCTTTTACACAAAGTAGCCTCATTCGGCACACATTCTTTTGCATATTTGCTCAACTTGACAAATTCCCTTTCATACTCGGCTACAGTCAACCGTCCTTGCTTCAACTCAAGGAAGTCTTTTCTTTTCTGATCGATGAAGCACTGACTGATATATTTCTTCTGGAATTCCTCTTGGAAGAAATTCCATGTAATCCTCTCTCGGGGTACCACTAATATCAATGTCTTACACTAATGGTAAGCCGAATCTTGTAGCAAAGACACAGCACATTTTAGACTCTCCTTAGGAGTACATGACAATTCATCCAACACTCTGATAGTGTTTTCTAACCAAAATTCTATTTTTTTCCGGATCATCGTTCATATTAGCTCAAAACTCTTCAGCTCCATATTTTCTGATCTTATCCACAGGAGGCTTAGACAATCGCACTACCTCCGATTGTTGAGGAGCTATGGGAGCAGGTTGAGGTATAGGAGGGGGCGGAGGAGGTTGAGCATTCGGATTCGCCCGAATGAACTCAGTGTACCATTCATTCATCATATAGAGGAAGGCTACTTGGGCCTCCTCACTTTGACTTTGACCCGCAGGTCCACTATCAACAGGCACTGTCCCTTGAGCGGGAGCAGGCGCATTACTTTGGGCATCATCTGCCAAATCTCTATCGGGATCCATAATTATATAAAAAACAATTTAAATTGTCAGGAGCCGTCACACTATCAATTTCAATTTATGGCATGTATAGACAAACTACCACACTCGCTACGTTAGTTTGAGAATCAGCTAAACCGTAGCTCTGATACCAATAAAAATGTAACACCCCTTACACGAAACCGTCGCCGGAATCTAGCACGAGGTATTACTGGATTTAGAATACCAGTTACAGAATCACGTGCAATTTAGTTTAGAAATTTCCCCTATTGAGTGTTTTCAGAGCATGTTACAGTCATTTCCGACGATTAGGATTCGAATCCTATCAAATCAGACACTCAGAAAATTTCTCACTTTTAAAACACAATCACACGCCCATGTGATACTCGGCACGGCCGTGGTGTTAGATCGTGTGGTCCTCACACGCCCATGCTTGACAGCCATGGACGAAACTGTCTATTCAACCATGATCACCGTGCACGACCGTGTGGGGACCGTGTACATCACACGGTTGAGACACATGGCTGTGTCTCCTGCCCATGTGATACACTAAAATTTAAATCAAGGTGTAGGGGAGGCAGGGTCTAAGAACATGCCCGTAGGGTCCGGCCGTGTGTCGCCCACAGCTTAGGCACGCCCGTGCCCTTCACCCGTGGAGCATTTTGCCAAATCCTACACGGCCATGACACACGCCCGTATGCCATGCCATGCAGGCCGTGTCAGGCTATTCACCAAGCCTTAACCTCCCTGAAACACAACCACAAACAACATAGACCATTTCAAAGATCAATTTACCAAAATGACTTCATTTAAAAGCATTTACTTACAAAATACCACATTTGAACAATATAGCTTATAAACTTACAAAATGACTATTTACAACCAATGATATTCTATACATGCCATAAGCTTACACTTAAAACATAAAATATACCAAAAGAAGCTTGATAGTGTGAACCGTAACTCTGACATCTCGATCCCAATCTAACGAACTTGATAATCTAGAAAGGAAGGAAGAGAAAAGGGGTAAGCTACGAATAGCTTAGTAACTCATATGAAATTCCAAAGCAATTTAAAAACGATTCGTAATAGCAATTGCCATCACATATCATTGAACAATTACACTTACTCACTGAGCACTTTCCATACATCAATTATATACACACACTTAACGATACCATTCACAATATATAGTTCCATTTCATTTCACCTACATGTTCATTTCACATAAAATACAGTTAATCTAATCCCGTTGAACAAATTCAGAATATGAACAGATATTCAGAGGTTGGCACATGAGAGCCTTACAGACATGGCGAAGCCATGAAATAGCCGAAGCTATTAACAGAGTGGTAGCTATCGCTACAATCAGAGGGGTAGTCGAAGCTACGATCAGAGAGGCAGCTGAAGCTACAAACAATCACAGTACAGAAGTTAACCATGGGCCTGCTCACATAAGCTGATAGGTGTCTGCAACACATGCAAGACCACTCAGCACCCGGGTAACTGTAACAGTCAGAACAGTGGGGCCCACAAGTGACATGTCACCTACATCTATGTCTATTCCTACTTGTTCAACCAGGCTTTACAGTCAATATATCATGCTATAATTTCAATGGCACTATCCATTATTCAATCATCTCATAAAACAATTATCAACATAGCAACATAGCAATGAGTAAATAAGCTATATTAAACAAATTTGCCAGAATTACATATAGATATATATAATCATATCATTTTACTCATCCAATTCGTACATCTATCATGCAACCTTCTTTACCATTATCAATCACACAAATTTACGATCAATAATATTAACCCTATAGGTTTGATATTCACCTACTCAAAATCAAATTTATAAACCATAAATACTTCTCAAGAAATTCAAGGCAAAAATATATTCGACTATTCCCGATTACTCGAAAAGTCGCACACTTAGTGCCAATAGTTATTCAACATTATATATCGAATTCGCACACTTCGTGCTCGATACTTAAGCTTGCACACTTAGTGCTCAATAATCAGGCTCGCACACTAAGTACAATTTTTACATTCGTAACCTTTTTTTTTTACTCGCACACTTAGTGCCGAAATTAAATTACTCAATATTCATCAATTCAAATTTACCAACTCTATTTGCATTCGGCAACCTCAACTTTTTATACATTTAAATTCAGCACATATATGTGTGTGTATATATATATAGTATTTAATTTAATCAACGAAAAATATTTGGCTTAGTAACTTATCATATACAGGGCATTTAATTTATCATATACTAAAACTCAATTGATTCCAATATACATTTACTCAACCCCAAAGTACTTCATTACTTCCAAACACAAGATCGAATATATTATGGCATTCCATCATCATGTAATATTAATATAATCAAGTACAAAGCCATTTAACATATCTACCATTACATACTCACAATTTGGCCGATTATCAATCATTTCTTATAACATATAATTTTTGTATCAATTTAATCATATAATTCAGTGACGGCAACATATTCATAGAGCCGATAATTTTAGTAAATTATTCATTATGTATACAATTACCATCAATTAAAAATAATTTTAGTAGCTAATAATTCAATTTTTAACCATATGAACTTACCTCGTGTATCCGTCGACTATTCGTCTACTTTCTGATTTTCCTCGATCAAAATCTTGAATTCGTTTGTCTTGATCTTGATCTAATTTAACCAAATTTAACTCAATTATTCACTAAAAAATCAATTAAATACATATACAAGTATTTTGGCCATTTTGCAAAATAGCCCTTGTATTTTCATATTTTCACAATTTAGTCCTTAATGCATATTTATGCAAAAATACACAAAATCCCATTATACTTATTTTTAGCCAAATTTTCTATAGCATTTAAATAGCCCATATTTTCATTTTATTCACATTTCTAACCATAAAATTCTATCTTTTTTTCAATTTAATCCCAAATACTCAATTTCATCAAAAATCTCTTTATAAAACTTGTATATCTATAAACAACCATCAATAATTTATCAAGAAATATTAAAAGAAACATGTACTCATCAATGGCACATTTCAAAAACACAACCAATTTTAGAAATTGAGGTACGGATCAGCTATACCTAGCTGCAACGAGCTAAAAAAACATAAAAATCATTAAAAACTGAGACAAAATCGTACCTTGATTGAGCAAAATGCCTTAGCCAAATGTAAGAACTTCCAAAACCCTTTCTTTGTTTAGTTATTCGGTTGAAGATGATGAAACATAATAAAAAATATCATATGGTTTTATTTTATTAAGCATTATTCCATAATTTACCAAAATACCCATGTTTAATAACCATATAAATTATGTAATTCAATGTCCATTACCATCCACTCAAATTTGAAATGGTATAATTACCATGAAAGGACTCTCATTTATAAAGCCATGATCAAATAAGTCATTTTACTAATGGCACACATACTTTTCACTTTACGCGATTTAATCCTTTTTACGGAATTAGCTATTTAATCGGTAAAATTTCTTTACGAAACTTTCACACAGTAATACTAACACATTGTAAACATTATTAAAATAATAAAAATAATATTTTAACTCGGTTAAGTGGTCCTAAAACCACTCGTTCCGATTAGGGTCTAAACCTGGTTGTTACATAAATCATACGAGTATGCAGAATGTCATGCTTAGTAACAGTCATGTTTATTCTATAAATACATCAGTCAATCTACCTCTACTGGTATAACGGTCATTTTATCTATTAGGGGTAGAATAGTCATTTTACCCTTTATATGTATTTTGGTCATTTTACCTATTTTGGGATCCTGGTACACATACCAACCTCTTAGAAGGTCTATAGTCACCTAGAGCGACTTATATAACCTAAACGGTCATAACAGTGTAAATGAGCCCAACGCCCATTACTCGGCCCTAGTGGGGCCACACGCTCATGTGGCCCATTTAGCCTAGATTTAGCCATGGCTATATGAACTACACAGCCCAATCCAGTATTTGCCACGTATCGTGAATTTAATCCGTGTGGGGCCCACAAGTTTATTGGGCCCACACGGCCCATTTTGGCCTAACATGGCCCAAAATAGCCTAAGCCCATGAGAACGCTCATGATGGCCTCTACAGTCTTACGCCAACGATTCGTAGGCTTGGTTTTCCACATGAGAAATTGCACGCCCATGTGGCTCCAAACACCTTTCTTTCTGGCTTTTCAGCTTTTGCCGATCTACAGTTGAGAGGGGTGAGATTACACACATGTTAGTGAAGTCGAGCGAACCGCTCATGAGCCCAAAACCTACATTCCAAAAAGGCATATGATTAGCCTTACAATCGTTAAGGTTCTCAAACATTTAATCCCCAAATCGTCAATTACTACTAACCTTGACTGATAATAACACAACCTATTACCTTAAGATCGCTGGCTAAAATCAAACAGACGCTCCTTGTCGATTACTGCACTAATGAAAGATCTTGTTAGATGGAATCGATTAGAGATGTGGCTTAGGTCCACAAATATTATCCCATAAAAACATGGACAACATTCGGCCTAACCTAAAAAGTAAGGTATTATATTACCTTAATTGATCGATGAGAGAAAAGGGTTTTTATTACTTTCAAAACTCTTGCACCTTTACTCCCCTGAAATAGTTAAAAACAAACAACCATCCCATCACGAAGATAGTGTAACACCCCAAACCCGGTCTAGACGTTATGACCAGATCTGGTGTGTCACATGATCCTACAACTAAACTTAAGATCTTTTTGCTTGTTGTGACTTAGAGGATATTTTACTAAAACAGCAAGATTATGAAAAATCATTTATATAAGCCCTTAGGTTATCCATATTTGAATTTGTTGAATTTTGAAAACCTTTTTAGTAGTTTGCAAAAACTCACGCATCCTATAACTAGCAGTCTCGATAAAATATGATTTAAACCATAAAAGAATATAAAACCAATAAAGAAATTTAAATAGCGGCTTTATTACAAATTAAACCCAAAATAGCTTAATGAAAATACTTAAAGTGAAACAAAAACCGAATTTGCAGATGTTGTGGCCACTCCGAATCTCTTGCAGCTCCAAGCCCACTATGGTTGAGGGTTACCTACAGAGATGAAATAAAAGAGGGTGAGTTTGACAACTCAGTGTGCAACGTTATCTCAACCATAGGCCAAAACAGATCAAGCCTCAGAATCAGATTAATTGGGTCTTGGCCCATTACAAAAATCAGGTTAAGCCCATCGGCCCATAACAGATACAGATCAGATATAATATGCAAACAGAAACCCAACCTAAATCCATCCATAACACCCCCGTACCAGCCTTACACCATGTGGGGAGACTACTCGACCCACCCATCCGCTACACACCACAGATAATTGCAGCGAAGCTGCCAGATATAATTTGCAGCGAGGCTGCCAGATATTGTGACGAGGTCACCAGATACAGATATTGTGGCGAGGCCACCAGAACAGATGTATATACGTGGCAAGGCCACCAGATTGCAGTGAGGCTGCCAGAACAGATATATATATGTGGCGAGGCCACCAGATTACAGCGAGGCTGCCAGAACGCTTCCTCCATCATAAACCCATACCCCATGCAACAGATGTAATCATACTAGCATGCAACATATAGCATCTCATGCATCAGATATATTCATATTAAAGATTACTCATGCATATACGTAAAATTATACATTTCATACAGATTTGATCCTAGTGGTATAATAGTCTTTTTACACCTAGGGGTATTTTGGTAAATTTCCATATTCAGGGGTATTTAGTCCTTTATCAAATTTTTAGAGTTTTTATGCACGATGAATTAATTAATAGTTCATAAATAACCACGGAAGTCCATTTAAGCCAAATTTCTAGTTTTACCCTTTTTAGCTTAAAACCCCTAATGGGCCTTACTAAGTCCATTATTATCTCAAGCCCGTTAAGTCTAATTTTTAGGTCTAGCTTACCAACTTAACCATGTTATCATTAACCACGTCGCCAGAAAGCCTATCATAGTCATTTTACCGATTTGGGCTGGGAAGCCCATTGGGTCCATCTTTGGCCCGTTGCAGCCCAACTTACCAAAACGTTCAGAATTGCACCTTCTGCAATTCTTTCACCACCGAATTCATGGTTAACCCCAACGGAGTGAACGATTACTCTTGATTATTATACGAGTGCGTTTTCGGTCACTTTCCACCAGTTGTCGGTCACATTATGGCCATTTCGGCTTTTACCATTTCAGACGAAAAGTTGGGATTAATTACACACCTGTTAGCTGCTAAAACCGTTGATGAAATCCACATATGAAACCTATCGTTAATCACCCTAGTGTTAGTTAAATAATAAATAATCATTAAGCCAAAATCCCTTACCCATAATTGACTATCACAACCCAAAACATTGAAATCTTACCCCTCTTTGCCGATTATAGACTAAATCCCGATGTCCACTTGCTTAGTCTCCGAAGTCCCTTGAAGCACGTCCTTTTTCCTTCTCTAGCGCATATAAACAGATGAAAAGGTCACAAGACCTCTTAGTCCAAACGATAGCCTCCCCCTAGAGGGTTTTCGGCTTTTACTTCAAAACAAAAATCTACTAGTAAGGAAGGTTCCCGAATACTTACCACTGAGTTAATTGGTTTAAGAAGTACCTCCAGAAGCCCTCTTAGCCACGATCTAAGTAAAAGAAAGGAAGAGTTGAGAGTACAGAGGATTCAACTAAACACAATAAGGGTTTCGGTTTATGAAAGGGTTTAGAAGAAGAAGAAAAGAATGTGAGTGAAAAGGATGCGTTTCGGCAAAGTGGGTGTTTGCTTCCGGCTTTTGTGTCTATCAACCAGAGAGTAATGTCAAAAGAAGGTATGTAGATGATAGCAGAAGAAAATGGAAAGGAAGAAAATAAGAAAAGAGATTTGAGAGGGTAAGAAATAAGCAATCGGTTCAACAAGAGAAGAACGGCACAAGATGGGGTTTTTGGAAGTTCTATATTCGGCAATGAAAAGAAGAAAAAGATTCGGCCATGAGGTGCAATAGGGTTCAGCTACTAGGTTAATGAGAGGGACAAAGTGGCAAAAAGGGTACCTAATAGGCTATGTGAGATTGACAGAAGATGGGAGCTTTCTCACTTAAGGAAAATCGGCACAAAATCATAAAAGACTAAGGAGAATTCGGCACACTCAAGCACCTATTTACCGAAAATGCTACCTAAGCACAAAGCCGAATTTGCCTTCCCCAAGAGTCCTCTAGCCGGCCACCATCTTTCAAAATTCAAACTCCCTCAACCTCCTCCTAGATTTGCTCATTGACCGATTCAAACTCCTCCAAAAACAGAGTTTAAATCTGCTTCAAACTCCTACCTGCTCAAGCTCAAAAATAAAACGCCATCTTTGCCAACTCTGGAGCTTGAACCTTGGACCTCCAAGCTCACTTAGGCGCCACTTTTTAAGGAGCTTAGTGGCGCCTCCCTTGCCACTTTACCAAGACTTTTGTGTCTTATTTCACAATTATTTTCTTATAACACCTATCTTCAAGAGACCCCTATCTCCTAAGTCAAAAATACAAAATTGTGCCAAGCTTCCAACCAACACATGGGCCTTCCATAGGCCCATTAACACTCCCCAACCATGCATTACACACCCAAATACTAGAGTTTAAACATTTTACCAAATAAAGAACGATCTAAGAGAAACCCAAAAATTAGGGCGTTACAACTCTGCCCTCCTTAAAGAAATTTCGTCCTCGAAATTTACCTGGTCCAAACAAATGAGGATATTGCTGACGCATTGCCTCCTCTGGTTCCCAAGTAGCTTCCTCTCTGCCATGATTACGCTAAAGTACCTTTACTAATGGGACTGATGTTCTTCTTAGAACTTTTACGTCTCGATCAAGGACCCGGTAAGGCCCAATAAACCGCGGACTTAGCTTGCCTTTCTTACCAAATCTTAGTATCTTCTTCCAAGGCGAAACTTTCAAGAAGACCATGTCACCCACTGAGTACTCAATCTCCTTACGCTTCAAATCCGCGTAAGACTTCTGTCAATCAGATGCCTCTTTTAACCGATCCCTTATTATTTTGACCTTCTCTTCAGTCTCTGCTACCAACTCAGGTCCAAGAACTCGCCGCTCGCCCAGCTCAGTCCAGCAACTAGGCGAACGACACCTACGCCCATACAGTGCCTCATAAGGTGCCATACAATTGCTAGCCTGATAACTGTTATTATACGCAATCTCTGCTAAGGGTAGATAATCCCCCCAACTGCCTCGAAATTCGATAACACATCCCCTCAACATATCTTCCAGAATCTGAATAACCCTTTCTGACTGACCATCAGTCTAAGGATGGAAGGCTATGCTAAAATTCAGCCGCGTTCCCAATGCCTCATGCAACTTTTTCCAGAACCGAGATGTGAATCTAGGATCTCGATCAGAGACAATAGACACTGGCACCCCATGCAGTCGCACAATCTCTGCCACATACAACTTGGCTAACTTCTGAAGCGAATAATCAGTACGTACAGGGATGAAATGAGCAGATTTAGTCAACCTATCCATAATCACCCAAATCGAGTCCTTCTTTGATGGCGTTAAGGGCAACCCACTTACAAAATCCATAGTTACCCTTTCCCACTTCCAGAGTGGTACCTTCACTGGTTGCAGAAGTCCAGAAGGTAATTGATGTTCAGCTTTCACTTGCTGACAAGTCAGACATTTCCCCACAAGTTCTGTTACCTCTCGCTTCAGCCCAGGCCACCAATACAACTCCTTTAGGTCATGATACATCTTATTACCTCCTGGATACATAGCACACAATCCTTTATGAGCTTCATTTAGAATTGCTTGCCTCAAATTGGAATCCTTAGGAATACAGATTCTACCATGGATACATAGAACTCCCTCACTGTTAAGTCCAAACTCAGAAGTACTCCCATCCTTAACCTGCTGAAATCGAGAAACCAGAGACTCATCCTTCGACTGCTTCTCCTTAATCTCATCCACCCAGGTCGGTCTTACTTGCAATTCTGCTAATAGACTCCCGTCATCATACAGACTCAAACGTACAAACATCGCTCTCAGATCAGATACAGTTCTACGACTTAGGGCATCAGCCACCATATTAACTTTGCCTGGATGATACTCAATCGCACAATCATAGTCCTTAAGCAACTCAATCCACCTTCGTTGCCTCAGATTCAGCTTCTTCTGAGTTAGCAAGTACTTAAGACTTTTATGATCCGTGTATATAATACACCTTTCTCCATACAGATAATGCCTCCAAATCTTAAGGGCAAAAATTACTGCTGCCAACTCCAGATCATGGGTAGGGTAGTTCACTTCATGAGGTTTAAGCTGTCGCGATGCATAAGCAACCACTTTACCCTCTTGCATCAACACACAACCCGACCCAACATGTGATGCATCACTGTCCACGGTAAAATCTTTTCCAGACTCTAGTTGAATCAGTACAGGTGCCTCGGTCAAAACCTTTTTTAGTTTCTCAAAAGCTTCTTGCTGCTGCTCGGTCCAAATAAATGGCACTCCTTTCCTTACGAGTTTTGTCAACGGCGCTGCCATCACAGAAATTCCTTTTACAAACCTTCTATAGTACCCAGCTAAACCCAGAAAACTTTGAACTTCTGCCACTGACCTCAGAGGTTTCCATTCCAGAATTGCTTCAATCTTTCGAGGGTCTACCTTTATCCCCTCAGCAGATACAACATGGCCCAAGAAGGTTACCTCCCTCAACCAGAACTCACACTTACTGAATTTCGCATAAAACTCCTTTTCCCTTAACACTTGCAGCACAATACGGAGATGCTCATCATGTTTCTCCTCGGATTCAGAATAAACCAGAATATCGTCGATAAAGACGACCACGAATCGATCCAAGTATGGCTGGAACACTCGATTCATCAATCCATAAATGCTGCAGGTGCATTGGTCAGCCCAAATGGCATAACCAAGAATTCATAATGACCATAACGAGTTCTGAATGCTGTCTTGTGTATATCCACCTCTTTTACCCTTAACTGATGGTACCCAGATCGAAGGTCAATCTTGGAGAATACTGAAGCTCCTCTAAGCTGGTTGAACAGATCATCGATTCTTGGCAACGGGTACTTATTCTTAATCGTCAGTTTGTTCAACTGCCGATAATCAATTCACATTCGCATTGACCCATCTTTCTTCTTTACGAATAGCACTGGTGCTCTCCACGGAGACACACTTGGCCTAATGAAGCCTCTATCCAACAATTCTTGAATCTGCGCTTTCAACTCCACCAACTCCTTTGGTGCCATCCTATACGGTGCAATGGACACTGGTGCCGTACCAGGCAACAAGTCGATCCCAAACTCAACCTCTCGATTCGGAGGTAGCCCTGGAAGCTCTTCTGGAAAAACATCTTGAAAATCCTTAACGATTCTAACTTGATCCACAGTTAGTTCCTCAGTTTCTACTTGACCTATGAATGCCAAATAAGTCGCACATCCTTTACGAATCCACTTCTCAGCTCTTAATGCTGACACTACATTGGACAAATAATCTCTACGTTCACCTATCACCATAACTTCCTCATCCTCTGCAGTCTTTAGCCTCATTTGTTTGCAGCACAATCCAAAGTAGCCCTATGCTTTACAAGCCAATCCATTCCCAAGATGAGATCAAATTCTCCGAAAGGTAGCTCCATCAAGTCTCCAGAAAAGATCTTTCCTTGAGTCTCTATAGGCACGTCTCTATACAGTTTGTCTACCCTAACCGAGTGACCCAAAGGACTTAGTACAGTTACCCCACTCACTGTCTCCTCAGAATGCACTCCCAGCGACCCAGATATGGCACATGCAACATAAGAATGGATAGATCCAACATCTATCAACGTAGTGTATGGCATACTAGAAATAAAAAATGTACCAGTTATGACGTCGGGGGCATCACCCTCCTCTCGGCGACGAGCTGTATAAACTAATGCTGGTTGACGAGCCTCAGCAAAACCAGCACCCCTGCCAGGCGCTCCTCGTCCTCATCCATTTCCATTTTCACCTCTACCTTGTCCACGACCTCTTGGAGCTGGTGGTCCACCCTTCACTGGCTGAGCAACCCTCTGATCTCTAACTTGATTCTGATCTGGTTCCTGAGGACAATCCTTTATCCTATGCTCCATCGACCCACATCGAAAACAGGCTCCAGAACGTTTCCGACATTCGCCTACATGTATCTTACCACAATTCCTGCAACCCTGTGGTCTGATAGCATTTATTGGCACTGCTTGCACTGGTTCCGCCACTCTTTCCCTCTTAACATCCCTATTAGCCCCACCTGATGGTCCAAAATCCCTCCGGAAGCGGTTTCTATCCTTTTCGCGATTTTGCCTCTCGGTATGCTTTACTTCCTCAGCTATCTTAGCTTTCTCAACCAACGCAGCAAAGTTACGCTCCCTCTGCGGAGTAATCAACACCCTCAATTCATCCCTCAGACCATCCTCGAAGCGCACGCTACGCTCATATTCAGTAGCAACTATCCCAGAAGCATACCAGCTTAGCCTAAAAAATTCAGCCTCGTACTCAGATACTGTCCAACTTCCCTGAACCAGATTCAAGAATTCTTTCATGCGGGCGTCCACATAGCTAGCCCCAACATATTTTCCTTTAAAAGCTTTCCTAAACAGCTCCCATGTTACCTCACCAGCTGACGTTCCATCTCTTACCGTGAGCCACCAATGATAAGCTTCATCTCTAAGCAACGACACGGCTCCTTTCAGCTTCTGCTCCATAGAGCAATCCAGGTCGTCCATAATCCGCTCTGTGGCCTCCAACCAATACTCGGCCATATTCGGGGCTACACCAGACACGCCCCTAAAGAATTTTGCCCCATTAGCCCAGAGTCGCTCAGAAATAGAACCTCGAAATCCATTACCGGTACTTGCCCCAGTAACCCTTTCCAAAACTCGAAGCATCGCTTGTGATAGGGCATCATCCCCTACACCCCTATCATGAGATTCCACCTCTGTTGCCGGTGGTATCAGTGCATCAGCCGCCGGCGCATGTCCCGAAGATGAAGATTCAGCTCGTGCACTACCTCGGCCACGTCCATGGCCCCTCCCACGAGCTGCTCGCGTACTCATTTCGTACTTTCTGTTTTAGAAATTTTATGAGTCAGATTAATATTTCAGTGTTTATTACAGATGTCTTATGAATAGGTAGATTTCAGAGGTTATCTTCTTCCGCGGTAGCCTAGCTACAGTCTCAGTCCACCTATCAGAGTCTCTATAGTTTCAGTAATACCCTAGCTAAAGTATCATAATAGGGTCTTAGTAAGGCATATAATCAGAATTTCAGAAACAGTCAGAAAAGTTTAGAAACTTACAGGCTTGGGCCGGAGATTCGGTGTGCCACTCTTTAGAAAAATTTCATAGGAAACTTAATTTATTCTTTGAAAGTAAATCATTTATATACGAAAGAAGTTCATCAAAACAAGTTCCAATTAATTTTGAAAACAATTGTCAAAAACATGATCTTTCAAAAATCTTTGTTTTGATTGTTTGAAAACTCCCATTTTTAGACCCGATCCACAGCCGAGTTGTTGCAACCTGGCTCTGATACCACTAAATGTAACACCCCAAACCCGGTCTAGACGTTATGACCAGATCTGGTGTGTCACATGATCCTACAACTAAACTTATGATCTTTTTGCTTGTTGTGACTTAGAGGATATTTTACTAAAACAGCAAGATTATGAAAAATCATTTATATAAGCCCTTAGGTTATCCATATTTGAATTTGTTGAATTTTGAAAACCTTTTTAGTAGTTTGCAAAAACCCGCGCAGCCTATAACTAGCAGTCTCGATAAAATATGATTTAAACCATAAAAGAGTATAAAACCAATAAAGAAATTTAAATAGTGGCCTTATTACAAATTAAACCCAAAATAGCTTAATGAAAATACTTAAAGTGAAACAAAAACCGAATTTGCAGATGTTGTGGCCACTCCGAATCTCTTGCAGCTCCAAGCCCACTATGGTTGAGGGTTACCTGCAGAGATGAAATAAAAGGGGGTGAGTTTGACAACTCAGTGTGCAACGTTATCTCAACCATAGGCCAAAACAGATCAAGCCTCAGAATCAGATTAATTGGGTCTTGGCCCATTACAGAAATCAGGTTAAGCCTATAGGCCCATAACAGATACAGATCAGATATAATATGCAAATAGAAACCCAACCCAAATCCATCCATAACACCCCCGTACCAGCCTTACACCATGTGGGGAGACTACTCGACCCACCCATCCGCTACACACCACAGATAATTGCAGCGAAGCTGCCAGATATAATTTGCAGCGAGGCTGCCAGATATTGTGACGAGGTCACCAGATACAGATATTGTGGCGAGGCCACCAGAACAGATGTATATACGTGGCAAAGCCACCAGATTGCAGCGAGGCTGCCAGAACAGATATATATATGTGGCGAGGCCACCAGATTGCAGCGAGGCTGCCAGAACGCTTCCTCCATCATAAACCCATACCCCATGCAACAGATGTAATCATACTAGCATGCAACATATAGCATCTCATGCATCAGATATATTCATATTAAAGATTAGTCATGCATATACGTAAAATTATACATGTCATACAGATTTGATCCTAGGGGTATAATAGTCTTTTTACACCTAGGGGTATTTTGGTAAATTTCCATATTCAGGGGTATTTTAGTCCTTTATCAAATTTTTAGAGTTTTTATGCACGATGAATTAATTATTAGTTCATAAATAACCACGGAAGTCCATTTAAGCCAAATTTCCAGTTTTACCCTTTTTAGCTTAAAACCCCTAATAGGCCTTACTAAGTCCATTATTATCTCAAGCCCGTTAAGTCTAGTTTTTAGGTCTAGCTTACCAACTTAACCATGTTATCATTAACCACGTCGCCAGAAAGCCTATCATAGTCATTTTATCGATTTGGGCTCGGAAGCCCATTGGGTCCATCTTTGGCCAGTTACAGCCCAACTTATCAAAACGTTCAGAATTGCACCTTCTGCAATTCCTTCCCCACCGAATTCATGGTTAACCCCAACGGAGTGAACGATTACTCTTGATTATTATACGAGTGCGTTTTCGATCACTTTCCACCAGTTGTCGGTCACATTATGGCCATTACGGCTTTTACCATTTCAGACTAAAAGTTGGGATTAGTTACACACCTGTTAGCTGCTAAAACCATTGATGAAATCCACGTATGAAACCTATCGTTAATCACCTTAGTGTTAGTTAAATAATCAATAATCATTAAGCCAAAATCCCTTACCCATAATTGACTATCACAACCCAAAACATTGAAATCTTACCCCTCTTTGCCGATTATAGACTAAATCCCGATGTCCACTTGCTCAGTCTCCGAAGTCCCTTGAAGCACGTCCTTTTTCCTTCTCTAACGCATATAAACAGATGAAAAGGTCACAAGACCTCTTAGTCCAAACGATAGCCTCCCCCCTAGAGGGTTTTCGGCTTTTACTTCAAAATAAAAATCTACTAGCAAGGAAGGTTCCCGAATACTTACCACTGAGTTAATCGGTTTAAGAAGTACCTCCAGAAGCCCTCTTAGCCACGATCTAAGTAAAAGAAAGGAAGAGTTGAGAGTACAGAGGATTCGGCTAAACACAATAAGGGTTTCGGTTTATGGAAGGGTTTAGAAGAAGAAGAAAAGAATGAGAGTGAAAAGGATGCGTTTCGGCAAAGTGGGTGTTTGCTTCCGGCTTTTGTGTCTATCAACTAGAGAGTAATGTCAAAAGAAGGTATGTAGATGATAGCAGAAGAAAATGGAAAGGAAGAAAATAAGAAAAGAGATTTGAGAAGGTAAGAAATAAGCAATCGGTTCAACAAGAGAAGAACGGCACAAGATGGGGTTTTTGGAAGTTCTATATTCGGCAATGAAAAAAAGAAAAAGATTTGGCCATGAGGTGCAATAGGGTTCGGCTACTAGGTTAATGAGAGGGACGAAGTGGCAAAAAGGGTACCTAATAGGCTATGTGAGATTGACAGAAGAGGGGAGCTTTCTCACTTAAGGAAAATCGGCACAAAATCATAAAAGACTAAGGAGAATTCGCCACACTCAACCACCTATTTGCCGAAAATGCTACCTAAGCACAAAGCCGAATTTGCCTTCCCCAAGAGTCCTCTAGCCAGCCACCATCTTTCAAAATTCAAACTCCCTCAACCTCCTCCTAGATTTGCTCATTGATCGATTCAAACTCCTCCAAAAACAGAGTTTAAATCTACTTCAAACTCTTACCTGCTCAAGCTCAAAAATAAAATGCCATCTTTGCCAACTCTGGAGCTTGAACCTTGACCTCCAAGCTCACTTAGGCGCCACTTTTTAAGGAGCTTCGTGGCGCCTCCCTTGCCACTTTACCAAGACTTGTTTTGTGTCTTATTTCACAATTATTTTCTTATAACACCTATCTTCAAGAGACCCCTATCTCCTAAGTCAAAAATACAAAATTTTGCCGAGCTTCCAACCAACACATGGGCCTTCCATAAGCCCATTAACACTCCCCAACCATGCATTACACACCCAAATACTAGAGTTTAAACATTTTACCAAATAAAGAACGATCTAAGAGAAACCCAAAAATTAGGGCGTTACAGATAGAACGAGAAACGTAATCAGAAGATATGAGGAGAACTTTTGGCTCTAAGAGAAAGAATAAGAGATAACAGATTAACACCAAGAGAGGGAAACACAACACTTACCTAGTTTCTAATACCCCTTGCAAAAACAAAACAGAGAGTAAGAGGAGTAGTATTCATCCTGAAAAAAAGAATGCTATATTCGGCCAAGAAAAAGCAAGGTAGAATGTAACATCCCAAACCCGGCCTAGGCGTTACGACCAGATCTGGTGTGTCACACGATCCTAATCCTAAGTTTACGACCCCTTTAGTCTTGTTTTGTCTTAAGTAAGGTTTGAATCAAAAGAGTAAGTTTGTTAAAACTAGTTTGTTAATCCTTTAAGTTATCCATATTATACACCCGTTGAGTTTTGAAAACGTTCTTTAGGTTTTGAAACCAGCGCAGCCTAAACTAGCGATTCCATAAAACGTAATTTAATCTTCAAAGAAAATTAAACCAAGTAAAAACTTAAATAGCGGCCTTATTACAAAATAAAACCCAAAAATAAGATAATAATAAAATACTTAATCAAAATGAAAACCAGTTTTATTGCAGATGCTGTGGCCACTCCGAATCTCTCGCAGCTCCAAGCCCACTATGGTTGAGGGTTACCTGCAGAGATTAAATAAAAAAGGGGGGTGAGTTTGACAACTCAGTGTGCAACATTATCTCAACCATAGGCCAAAACAGATCAAGCCTCAGAATCAGATTAGTTGGGCCTTGGCCCATTACAGAAATCAGGTTAAGCCCATAGGCCCATAACAGATACAGATTAGATATAATATGCAAATAGAAAACCCAACCCAGATCCATCCATAACACCCCCGTACCAGCCTTACACCATGTGGGGAGACTACTCGACCCACCCGACTGCTACACACCACAGATATTTGCAGCGAGGCTACCAGATATAATTCGCAGCGAGGCTGCCAGATATTGTGACGAGGTCACCAGATCAGATATTGTGGCGAGGCCACCAGATTGCAGCGAGGCTGCCAGATAATAATGTGACAAAGTCACCAGATTGCAGCGAGGCTGCCAGATAATAATGTGACAAAGTCACCAGATTGCAGCGAGGCTGCCAGAACGCTTCCTCCGTCATAAACCCAT
Organism: Gossypium stocksii; assembly: GCA_020496765.1. NCBI lineage: Eukaryota > Viridiplantae > Streptophyta > Magnoliopsida > Malvales > Malvaceae > Gossypium > Gossypium stocksii. Next base: position 44,807,510 of record CM035623.1, read on the forward strand.
ACCCCGTGCAACAGATGTAATCATACCAGCATGCAACATATAGCATCTCATGCATTAGATATATTCATAATAAAGATTACTCATGCATATACATAAAATAGTACATTTCATACAGAATTGACCCTAGGGGTATGATAGTCTTTTTACACTTAGGGGTATTTTGGTAATTTTCCATACTTAAGGGTATTTTAGTCCTTTTTCATATTTTCAGAGATTTTGTGCAAATCCAATAATTTAACAGTTCCCGTATAACCTCGAAAGTCCATTTAAGTCACAATTCCAATTTTACCCTTTTTAGCCTAAAACCCCTAATGGGTTTTACTAAGTCCAATGTCGTCGCAAGTCCATTACGTCTAATTTTTAGGCCTACTTTACCATTTTAACCATGTTTTGATTATTCACGTTACCAGAAAGTCTTTTATGCCCGTTTTTTTCGAATTGGGCTCGGAAGCCCATTGGGCCCACCTTGGCCGATCGAGGCCCAACCTACCAACACATTCAGAATTGCACCTTTTTGCAATTCCTTCGCCACCAAATACATGGTTAACCCCAATAGAGTAACGATTACTCTCCAAAATCACAGAATGTATTTTTCGGTCACTTTCAACGAGTTACCGGTCACTTTTATGGCCATTTCGGCTTTTGCCACATCAGTCTAAGAATTGAGATTAGTTACACACCTGTTACTGTAGAAACCGTTGGAGAACCCACGAATGAAAACCTACAATTGATCACTAAGTGTTAGTCTAAGATTCGGCCACATATAAGACCTTCACCCACTAATCATAATCGGCCAACATGGCCTAAGGTATTAAATCTTACCCCTTTGTCGATTAAAGACTAAATCTCGATGTCCAATCACACTATCCTTCACCACTCCTCGCTTGGTAACCTCTCCTTGCTATTCCATGCACAAAAGAAACAACCCATAGCATTAGAATCCTACAAGAAATGTCGTCATGTCCTCCAAGGACCTATAGATTTCGGTCTTCCTTTAAGATATTTAATAAACGAGATTCATAGTGATTAAATCACTTACCAATACCACCACTTGAAAAGTATCGCTCCCACGTTCCACTATCTAACGCTAACACCACAAGGATATCTCTAGAGATATTCGGTTTTGAATGATTAGAAAAGAGGTGCTTCCGACTTTTAGAAAGTGATATGGTGTTCAAGTGGTTTTAGTCAACGAAATAGGTGGGGTGAAATGGCAATTAGAAGAGATAGAAGAATGGGGTTCGGCTATTAGGTGTTTTGAAAGAAGAAAAGGCAGTCGGCTTTGGAAGAAGGGTAATCAGTCACCAAGAATTTTGGCCTTACTCACCGTTGTCGGCAAAGATTCAGAGAAGAGAGGGAGAGAAGATTGAATTCGGCTAACAGAAGAATGGTGGTAAGGGGGTCGGTTTATGATTCGAGAAGAAGAGAAGAAGAAAACAAATAAATGAGAATAGAAAAGAAACAACAAAAGAAGTGCTTTCGTCGACTGCAGACTCGGCAACCAGGGGAAATAGGGTTCGGCTTCAAGGTTTAATGAGAAGAATGAAGTGACAACAAAAATACCTAATGGCTAAACGTGATTGACAGAAAAGGAGAGCTTCCACACTTAAGGAAATCGGCACTAAATTATCAAAGAACAAAAGGAGCATTCGGCACTCTCTAGCACCTATTACCGAAAATGCAAATACAAAGTCCCCTAGCCGAATTGCACTTGCACAGACCCAAAATCGGCCACCTTCTTTGAAATTCAAAACTCCTTGATTTACTCCTCAATATCCTCTCATGACCGATTCAAACACTCCCCAAGCAGAGTTCAATTCGGCTTCAACCTCTTACCTGCTCATGCTTAAAAAATAAAACACCACCTTTGCCACCTCTGGCGCTTGAACCCCTGACCTCTAAGCTCCTTTAGGCGCCACCTTTTAAGGAGCCTAGTGGCGTCCCCCTTGCCACTTTGCCACTGATTCATTTGTGCTATATTTCGCACAAAATTTCTTAAGACCCTTACTTTCAATGGTCCCCTATCTCCTAAGTCAAAACACAAAATTTTGCCGAGCCTTTAACCAACACATGGGCCTTCCATAGGCCCATTATCATACTCCAAACATACATTACACACCCAAATACTAACATTTAAACATTTTATCAGATAAGGACCAATCTAAGAAAAAAAAACCCGAAAATTAGGGCGTTACATAGAAAAGTGAGAGAGGAGCACAAATCGGCAAGGGTTGAGGGCAAAGAGAAAAGAAAGAAGAGAAGGTAAATGGAGAGGAATGAAAGGAGAGCGTAATAGGTTAGGGTTGTGAGAGGAAGAGGAAGACAAAGGTTCGACCAACTAGGTGAAAAGAGATTGAGGGGGAGAGTGATTGTTACCAAAAGATCGTGAGGCACTAAATCTGAAAGGTAAGAGGAGAATTCAGCTTACCAAAAATTGACCAAAAAAAGAGAACTACAGTAGCACAAGAAGCAGAGAAACAAGAAAGAAAAGAAGAATAAACAAATCCTGAAAGACCCTAAAATGCTCTCAATTGCTGAAATGACACACACCCTTCCCACAGCTAAAACTATGAGTTTTCCCCTAGCAAATTTGGCACAAACTCCTTCACCTTCAAACTCCCCTTTTTTCTCCTACAATCTCTCCATAATCCTCTCCTTGATTGTCTCCATATATCACTCCCAAGCCAAGTCAAACTTCACTCAGCAGAGTTTCAAACAACTTCTACTTCTTACACGGCAAGAGTAGCAAAATAAATACTCTTTTACATTGTCGTGTCATGAACCTCAAACCTCATGCCATACCCCTCACGCCACTTACCTCTGAACCACATGCTCATTTGTGTCACATTTCAATTACATTTATTTATAAAGTCTATATGCTAATGTCCAGATTCATTCAAAAGAAGACCAAAAATTTTGCAAAAGCCAAGACTTGAACCCAGGCTTCTCTAACACTCCTGAACACACCCAAATCGTTTTAGCCATTGAAGTAAACATGCAATTTGTGTCATAACATACAATTTTAAAGACTTTAAGTTTTTGGGCCGTTACAACTATCCATTTAAACATGGATTAAATTCAAAACCATGAATTCACCATTGATGAATTTCATGTTCAATAGAGAAGAGATCAATATTTGAAAAACCATTTTACTTTATTTAAATCTAAATTAATGAGTAAAAACAACTTAAAATGAATTTAGAGTTTAGAAATTAGCTTCAATCGATTTAGAATCATCACTATTGAAGATTGGATCAAGATCTTTGAAGAGCTCGGATAAGTTTTTTCCTAACTTTGAAAATCTTTTCTAGAGAATTTTGAGAGAATTTGGAAAAAATAAAAGATGAGATCTAATCTTTGATATGTGGACTTTGAAAATGAAAAAGAAAAATGAGAGAAAAATGGCTGGAAATCAGGTGAAAATTGTGTGTGAAGTGAGGGGGTTGCAGTGTTTTTGAGCTAAAGACCCCCACTTGATTTTCAAAAATTGTGAAAATTGCCATCAGGCCATTCCCACAATTCCCTTGTTTTACAAAGTAATCATTTCCCTCAAAAATTTTGAAAATATGCGTAATTTGCCATAAAACCACTCAAACATTTTTCTTATTTTGCAAAACGATTTTATATAATTACTATTTTAAATTCTCTCGATTAAACAATCATTTTAATTTATTTTTCAATTCTAATTAAGCCCAAAATATTTATTTTATCAAAAAATTATTTAAAACTATAAAATTAATTTTTCTAAAAATATTTTTATTTTCCAGAATACTATTTCCCAATTTTTAAATGAAATTAAGCAAACTAAAAATTTACAAATAAACTCGATTAACTCCTAATTTTCACTTAGAACCAGCTAGACATACTAAAAACTGCTAGACCTATTTTTAGGGGCTTACAACTCTCCCCTTATTAAAAAGAAATTTTGTCATCGAAAATTACTTGAATCGAACAAATATGGATACTGACGCCTCATGACGTCTTCCGACTCCCAAGTGGCTTCCTCAGTCTTTTGGTTGCGCCACAAAACTTTCACTAGCAGAACTATTTTACTATGCAACAGCTTGACCTCACGGTCTAAGATCGCAACCGGTTCCTCCTCATATGAAAGGTTAGATCGAACCTCAATCTCCTCAATTGGAATTAAAACATAATTAAAATGTGCAAGAATTTATGGGCTGCGCAATGGCTTAGTTACAACATAGGCCTACGGTGTTGCGACCAACCACAAAGCGTATGTCGCGGCACAAGAAACATAATTGCTTGATTAAAATTGGTTAGAAGCCTGGTATTCGATCAGTGGTTCCAGTCACCCCTTTCCTTGATTAGGTACTATCAATGTTATCTATATTTATGTCATTAAAGTTTGTTAAATCATTTTTTCCAGAAAATCAATTTCATAGTATAGAGCCTTGTAAAATTGAAAATTTTCATGATGGTTGACATGGAATTTCTTACCACTCATTGTTATGTTTTCCACAATTTGATCATCAAATGGTCTTCTAGATTCTTGATCCCTAAAAGATGCATAAAATTATTGGACCATGGAGATAACACCTTTTTCAAAAATGTAACACCCTACGCCCCTGTCCGTCGCTGGATTAGGGTTTAAGGTATTACAAATCAAAATACAAACTACCGAGGTTCATAGATACAAAGCTGGACGTGAATTCATTGAGTTCAATAGTTGAATATAACACTTAGGTCGGTTCGGTCAGAACATCGTATCTCATTAAAATCATTCTATAAGTATACTAGCAAATCTCTACCTTGTGACTACTAACAAATTGGCTAAATCGAACAAATTCAATAACCAAACATCATATTAGAAAAGTCATTGCTTATTAGGTACTAACTAAATATCATGCCACAACATCGAATAGTATGAGAATCACTCTAACACATATAATCAAACTCGAAGACTAAGCAAGCCATTTTCGCATGGTTAAAAATATTTACAACTCAAAATGAAGTTTGATTCAACCGAAGGAACATAGCCTATACATGCCATTGACCCAAATTAACCATCAAATGTACCAAAAATAACAGCGATAGTGTAGGTGATTAAGGCCTCAATCCCCGAGTCCGTAGCTTCCAAAATGAGATCTATAAAACAGAGGAAACAAGGGAAACGGAGTAAGCATTACAATGCTTAGTAAGTTTTAAGCAATGTCACAGATAAAGCATTAAATTCTAACATAGTGGATCATATCTTTGTTTCCCTCTCCTATTTGGGTAAGTCACCCTTTTTCCAAACATAGACATTCACATCACATACAAAAATGGATGGCTTCCACTCATAGTAAGTTCACATAACATATACATGTCACAAAAATTCACATAACATTTCACATAGGCCAATTGTACTTCGATCATATTAATAATCTCATTTCATGAACACATATGAAATCACATAATGACCTTAGTATTCGGTCCAAAATCCAGCGTGCATATAAGCCAAGGGTACATACCTGTATAGCTTAACACTTTCAGCGCAATTCATTAGCGATCGTTACCTTGAAGACCATTAGTCTTAGGCTTTATTATCATCATCATCGAGATCTTTAGCTTGGATAAACTCTATGCATGGCCATCGGGTCTCTACCCCGGACATAATCTCCGCATATAGCCTTTGGGTCTTAACCCGGACATCATCTCTGCATATAGCCTTCGGGTCTTAACCCGGACATAGTCTCCACATATAGTCAGCGGGACTTAAATCCCGGATTCACATCACAAATTCTCATACATATATATATTCGCATGTAGCCAAGTTTCACATAGCAAGATTTCACTTGCAATTCAATCAATTCATGTACATACAAACATATAACATGCTTCTCGACCTTATATCATAAATGTACATATAATTCAGAACTTATACACTTATACTCTTCTTTTCTAGACTTCCGGCCCAAAGATCAAACATACATGAGCAATGCATTTCAAATCTCATTTCGGTCCTTTTTCTCTAGGAGCCATTCGGCTATATAGCAAACATAAATAAGGTGTCTTTCTCAATGGGACATCATTCAAATATCAGCATGTATGTCATGGCATTTTAACTTAAATACCAAATTCGTTTACTCAAAACTTACCTTGAACTTTCACGAGGAATTACGAGTTGGCTATTCGACCACTTTAGTCTTCCCTTTATCCGAACTCGTCCCTCTATGCTCTTGAGCTAAATAAAACATTTAATTCTATTAATCCTTATTCAAGCACCTCAATGAATCATTTTCAGTCATAGTCAAATCATACATGCATATTCTTCTCATTGCAAACACACATGCACATTGGAGCATTTCACATACATATCATAAGTCACAACAAGCTGATTTTCTGAGCAGCATTCAATAATTTACTCATAACTGGAGCTACGAAAATCCAAACGTAGTGCTGCAAATTTTGCATGAAAATAGACTCATTTATCTTTAATCCATAAAATTTTCATAATTTTTGGTTTGGTCAATCAATACCAGAATTTTCTTAAAATTTCCCTATTTCACTGCTTGATTAGACTGACCACTCTATACTACGAACCGAATTTCTCCTTGTACTGAATTCCAAATATGTCCTCACCTATTTATTCAAAACTAGACTCATTAAGGAGTCTAAGCATATAAATTTTGTCTCATAACAATTTTTATACAATTTATAGTGATTTTCCAAAAACAGAGCAGGGGACTTCGAAGTCAATCTGACACTGTCTCACTCTACTCTAAAAATCTATTTGTCGGAAATTCCTTTGCTTGCAAGGTTTCTTTCATAAGAAACTAGACTCATTAAGCTTCAATTACACAATTTATTCAGCCTCTAATTCAACTCACACAATTTATGGTGATTTTTCCAAAACACGTTACTGCTGCTGTACCAAGCAGATTTTTATACAAAATTCACTCTTTAATATTCTTATGCACATACTTAAAACATAGCATTTCCTAAGGCACCATTTAGAGTAGTCATTGCCCTTAACACAATGTACATACACAATTCACATCCATTCAAGCTACAACATATAACCATGGCCACATTACGCAAATGGCCGAATACACCAATTAACTAGCTAACACATACACAAGCACAATTTCATTCTTGCAAATAGGGCATAGCCGAATGTCCCCCTTTCTAACAAATAAAACATTCAAGAAGTTTCCCATTACTACAAAGCTCCATTCGGCCTTACTCACCGCCAAAATACAATTTAATCAAGTTCACTTTAGAATTTGAACCACATTAATCAATTATCAAATTTCTAGTTTCACATAGCATTAGCACTATTATACTAACTCCAAGCACACTCGGCAATCATACACTCAATTTCAATATCAAAACATAAATTCCCTTGTCATATTACTACTTAACCGAAATTAACATCTATTCACCAATTATAACAATTAGCTAGTTTATAATTACCCATATCCATCCCTCTTTACACAACACCAACTAACAAAGAATTAGCACAGTTACTACCCAATTCATTCAAATTTCACATTCAACTAATACAAAATCATATATGAATAATTTAATTATAGGATCCCAAAATTAAACAAAATTCCATACTTTACCACATTAACCGAATGCAATTTGCTCAAGATAGTCACTCATAACAAAATTTTTAACTAATCTAGATTCACATATTTTCATCCCTTGGTACACAACATCAATTAACAACAACCTAACCTCATCAAGGTCATGGCCGAATACCTTAGTTACACTTTCTCTTATTTCCAAATACAAATGACCTCATTTACAAAGGCACTTGGCACTTCATTACTCTCCTAAATTTCAAGGCTTCAAAGCTTTCATTTTTAACCAATTTAACCATGACCGAAAGCTTCTAACACCCAAGACTCAAAGAATTTGAACATGGTAAAGAAAAGAGTCTCACTATCATTTAAATTTCATGGAATCTAAAGAAAAATACCTAACAATCTTACCTTAATTTTCAGCTTCCCCCTAGCCGAATGCCTCAAGCTCAAAAATTCTTACTTTCTTCTTCAACTCACGGCAAAGAGAAGAAGAAAGGGACTAGCTTTGGTTTTTCCTCCCATTTCATAATAATAATAATAATATAATCACATTATAGCTTAAAATAAATATTAAGTTTATTTATTAAGCTAAAATACAACACACAACATGCCAAATTAGCCATCATTGCCGTCCACTAGAGTAAAATTGGGCAATTTGACATGCAACTCCTTCTTTTCTCATGCATGCATTAATAGGTCATCACACATTTGTCTAGCACATTTTCAAAGTTCACTACTAAGTCCCTTTTAGTGAAATTAAATTTTATAACTCTAAATTAACCCATCAAACATGTCACACATGAATTAACACATATCATAGGCATCAAAATGAATATTGAATATATTTTATGCCTCGGTTTTGTGGTCCCGAAACCACATTCCGACTAGGGTCGTTTTAAGGCTGTCACACCTTTTTCTTTGAAAGTTACACAAAAGCGCTCCCATTTAGAATACTGACCTTACGTCCAAATTACTTTACAAATATTATCGATGGTTTGAAACCATATTCTTGAATGAATTTCTTTCCTTGTAAGTGTAGAAAATACTTTTAGCATTCGCGTTTAGAATTTTGAGGAATACGCAGCCACCAATGGTTCTTGTTTGCTAGTTTTTCTAGATTTCCTATGAGGCATTTTTAATACAATTATAACTTGAAATAACTAAAAAAATTAGGCAAATAATGCATTGGAACAATAAAAAATTAGTTTGGAACCTTTAACCTTGATTGAGATCTCATGCTTTCTTGCGAAGATTCGTTCCAAATTCCTTGTTGATGTGGATTGTTGGTCCTGCACCAAGTAAGAACAAGAAAAGTTGTAGCAAAAATTTAGAAAGAAAAAGAAAAGAGGTGTTTCGGGGATTTATTAGTTTAGGAGGTTTTAGAGAGAATTTAAGGTTAATGAGGGTTTAAAAATAGGTTAATAGTGTTTTAAGTTTAGAATTTTCGTGTTTTTAGGTTAAAAAGTTAGGTAAAATAATGTTAAAACATGCAAATTGCGTGATAGGTCAGGTCAACCTTGTACAAAATTATAGCATTGTATCGACATAGGGGTTCTATGTCGCGACACTCCTAGTGGGATACCGATGTCACGATATCGGTATCCTATATTACGACGTTAAATCTTTGGAAGTTACGGCTACTGATTACTTTGTCGCAACACAGAGGTGCCATGTTGCAACATCGAGCTAAATTGCTTGATTCTTTGATCCTGTTAGTGGTGTTGGGACACGAGGGTTCCATGTTGCAACACCAACTCTATTTTGGCCCTTCTTCTTGAGTGTCACAGTTTTTTAGAGCATATTTTTAAATATTTTAATTAAAATTATTTCCTAAACTACTAGTAAGTTTATTAAAATACAATAATGTACAAAAATTTAATTTAGTCTAAAAATATGTTAGGTATTACTACCGGATTCGTCCGTCAGCTCTGTTAGTGTATAAATCGATGCACCTTCAGTTGTTGTTTTATTTGTATTAGCCAGCATCCTCATGCCATTATACCTTACCCTGTTTGTCTTATTCTTTGAATTGCTCTTTTGTCACCTTTTTTTGCTCAAGATAGTTAGGAGTTTTTACAAATATTTCATAACATGATCTTCCTAACTTTTCCCTATGTCCCACGTTATGTTGGTGACCGCATTTGAATATCTCAGTCTCACCATTGATTTTCATAAATAATTTATTATTTTCTAATTTGTTGGTGGACCTAGATGTAGCTAAGAATGGTCTACCTAATAGGATATGTATCTCATGGTCTAACTCAAAATCTAGAATTACAAAATAGATCAGTATGATAAAACTGCGCACCTTAACCAGCACATATTCAAGTACCCTCTTCAGTTGTACCGAAGACTTGTCAACTAGTTGTAGTGTGATAAGTGTGTTTTTAAGTTCCCCTAACCTAAGTTTTTCATATATTGATAAGGACATTAAATTTATACTAGCTCCCAAAACACATAGGGCCTTACTAATGAAAATATCCCCTCTCTCAATAAGAGTTGTAAAACTCCCCGGGTCTTCCAGTTTTAGGGTATCTGATTAGAAATTATTGCACTACATGATGAGTCTATAGGAACTTGATTTTCTATTTTAATTTTCCTATGCCTAGCCATAATTTCTTTTAAATCTTAGCGTATTAGAAGATCCCGTTGTGTTATTGATTACTTAATTGAATGAGAGAACCCAAGACGACAGTTGATTATCATTAGTAAATCGAGCTAATCACCCATGCCAATATTAGATATATATTCTCTTATTTGATTTCTTGTTTTTTGTTTATTTAGTTTTCCTTTATTTCTTTCCTTACTATTTTTAATTATAATTTATCCAAAAACCCTTATTTTAATTCTTTGTGCTATAATTCAATTAAAGTATTAATTATATTTATTTATGTTTAAATTATAGTAAATCTAGTGCTTGCCTCCTTTAGGTACGATCCTTGGAGTACTTACCTACTCCGTTGTAATTATATTACAACTTGACTCTGGATGTTTACTCGGACTACTTGCGGATACTACTTTTTCACATCTTTTGTACAGGATTTTCACTCAAGACATTGGTACATCTAGAGGCGGTCAAGTTGTTGACGTCGTTGTTGGGGAGGCAACATGACTATATTAGTTGTAGTGTTTGCATGATAACAGAATAATTAGTGAATTTTTAGGTTATAATTATGAATTTTATTTTGCTTGTTTCTACTATTCTTATCACTTATAGTAGAAGAATACCTATAGAGCCAGTTACAGATCCATAGAGAATAATCTGAAGAAATTGTTGACAGCAATAGCAACAACAAGAACAATAGAATCAACATCCACCTCCTGCCATAGGCAACATACCACGAGAGAATCTACTGCTCGACGAGGCTAACAATCTAGAAGATCTACCACCACCACCACAGCTACCCCTAAATCTAAACATGGCATGTACTAAAAGCACTTTGAGAAAGAATACGCTACCAAATCTTGATATGGTTTAAGGGAGTATAACGAGGCTAGCCATCATGGCCAATAAGTTCAAGATTAAACTAGCTATAATCCAAATCATCCAGAACAGTTTGTAGTTTCGAGGAACAATGACAGAGGATCTGAGACAACATTTAAAGTAGTTCCTCTAGCTTTGTGATACCTTCAAATACAATTGGGTCATTGATGGCGCTATTCGTCTTTGGTTGTTCCCCTTTTCATTAATCGATAATGCGTTTTCTTAGCTAGATTCGCAAGCACCAAGATCAAGCACAACATGGGATGAACTCATAGGGAATTTCCTATAAAAGTTCTTCCCAATTAGCAAGACAGTCCAACTAAGAGGGGAAATTTTGATGTTTAAATAGTTAGAGGGGGAAAGCTTTCACGAAGCATGTGAGCGTTTTAAAATGCTAATTTAGAAGTGCCCACACCACGAATTTTCAGAGTTGTTGTGATTACAAATTTTCTATAACGGGTTGGATGTGCATTCAAGGTTAGGATTAGATAGAGTAGTAGGAGGAGCGTTAATGAATAGAATGTACGAGGATGTGTATGAATTGATAGAAAGTATGGTGATGAATTCCTGCCAGTGGCAAATTGAACGTATACATGTGGCCAAAGACTATCTACGGTGAAGGCTGTCTAGAAGGATGATAGATATCAAGAACTAGTGGACAAAATCAACCGAGTAGAGGCTAACAAATAATGCATCATCTATCTATGTAAGAGACAAATTACTCTTCCATTATATTAACAATTCTACCGAGGATGTGAACCATATCGGGAATAGGGGTGGAAATCCCTATTCAGATACGTACAATCTCGGATGGAGAGATCACCCAAATCTAAAATAGGAAGGAAATCAAGGAGGAGGTACTAGCTCGAACCAAGTTAAAATTTATAATTATCAACCTCCTTATTTACAAAAGCCCAGAAAAGGACCAATCCAAATGACCACACTATATGTGGTCAACGTTTGGATAGAATCGAGGTGGAGATTCAATCAATGAGAATGAATGTGAAGCAGAAACAACATTAACTAAACTTGAAGATTAGATGAGCCAATTGATGAGTATGATGAGGGACATAAAAAGGCAAATTGGCATAGGTATTCTAAGTATTAACGAAAATAATCCTCGTAGAAAAGGGAAGAAGCACGTGAAAGCAATAGCACTCCGATCGGGTAAAGTAGTGAGCAGCCAAGAAAACCCAACTTAGGACATAAATATAAAGAATACTAATGATCTTCAAGAGAGACCCCTAGAAGCTGATAGTGAACCTAAACCAAAGTACGTAGTTGCACTGACAGTTGAGCCAGAGAAAGAAACAACTAAAGATTTTGTCATTGCTAGTATTCCACTTCCCTCAAGGCTAGAAGAGAAGAAAAAGTGGGATGAAGATGAGTTTGTAAGTTTTCTGAACTTGTTCAAAACATTAAATGTTAACGTGCCCTTGATCAAATTAATTGAAAAAGTTCCTAAGTACGCCTAGTTTTTAAAGGAAATCATGTCTAGGCGTAAGAAAATTAAGGTAGGTGAACAAGTTAATATATGTGCTTCCTATAGCGCTATTATCTCGAGAAGGGTTCCCTAAAAGATGAAAGATCTGGGAAGTTTGATGATAACTATTGATATGTTAATAAGAGAAATTCAGTTAGCATGGGTTATGGTCAAAGTGAATGAATTTGCATTTTTATGTGATAAGGACTAAATTGTAAAGAATTTGAAATATTAGGGGTAAAAGTGTAATTTTGCCAAAATATGTATTGTGGGCTAAATTGAATAGAATGAAAATTGAATAATTTAAATTTGATTATATATAGATCAAGAAAAGCGAAGTTTGGATTTAGATCGGGGAAAAACAAAATAGTGGAATGACTATCATTTTCATCCGAGCTATATCGAGGTAAGTTCGTATAATTAGAATTTAGTATTTATATATGTACTTAATTGAAATGTATGTACGTGAATTGAGAAAATAAATTACATGATTTTTGAATGCATAATAAATGAGTGACATGTCACTAGGGTTTCTGTTTGGTTGAGATTCTAGCATGTGTTGGGGACTCACCACAGCTCGTATGAGCTTACCAATATTTCAGCTCATAAGAGCCTATCGTTTCTCAGCTCATTTGAGCTTACTATTATTTCAGCTCAGGAGGAGCTTATTGTTTATAGCTCGAAAGCGCATAAATGTATAGGAATTGACAGATTACCATTTAGTACACTTCGAGTGTACCACCCTTGTATCTAACGACATTCTAAGTGGTTCAGCGAGCACAATTCTGTTACAATTAAACGAATTGATGAGAACTTGCATAATTAGTTGAATGAATTACATGGAAAAGGTATTTAATGCCATATTGAGATATGAAATGGATGATATATGTATATGAAATTTGAATGATTGTTGTATTCATCCATATGATTTGATGATTATATGCACTTTACATGACTAACCTATTGGTGATTGTATATGTTTAGGCATTTGACAAAATTATTCGGTTATAAAATGTTTATTTTCCTAAATTATGAATAAATGGTAAGTTTAATTCTATATTATACGAGCTTTCTAAACTTTATAGCTTACTCTATTTTCTTTTTTATGTTTTATAATGATTTGAAAGCTCGCTCAATTTGGAAGCCATCAGAGATCGCATCACACTATCTAGCTATCATTTTGGTACTTTTGAACTTGTGTATTTCGGTTATATGGCATGTATAGGAGTTATGGTCATTTTGGTCTACAGTTTAGTAATGGATTTAGCCAATTGAATTGGCTTGTAAATGATGAATGATTGGTTATGTGTAAAGCCATGTGACTTGGCTTATTTTGTCATACTTAGTGATGTAAGTGTATGCAAATGGCCTTTGATATGCTTTGCATGATTGCTATATTAATGCTCGTTGTGAATTGGTATTTGGAGTACCAAATGGTTGAAATTTGAGATTTGTATGCTTGTGGTTTTAGGTAAAGTGATGCATAAATTAAAGTGACCATATTGATGATTTGAGAATGTGAATTTGGTCTAAAATTGAATAGCTTACTGTGATACTTGTGTGTCTTATGGTTGATGGTATTGATATAGCATGAATTGAAGTTGGTTTAGATGAGTTTAAATGTCTTTTGAAAACATGGTCATATACAAATTTGGTTGGTATAGGTGAACGCAATTTGGGTGAGAAATATGGCTTGGTAAATAGCCTATTTTTGTCCATACGAGTAGAGACACGAGTGTGCATCTCAGCCGTGTGTGACACACAATCGGGTGACATCACCGTGTGTCCTCTATAGCATTAAATGAAAACAAGTCAGCAAGTTACATAGGCTAGTCACACAGGCGTGTGGTTGGCTGTGTGACACAATTCAGAGAGTTACACGGGGTAGGACACAGTATGGGACACAGCCATGTGATCCCATTTTGAATGTCCACGTGGCCTGTGACATGAGCGTGTCTTCTCACACGGCCGAGCCACATGGGTGTGTGTCCCCTATATATGAAAAATTTTTAAACTTTTCCTAAAAATTTCATAAGTTCTCGGTTTAGTCCTGAATCTTTTTAAATGTGTGTTTTGGTCCTCGAAGGCTCATATTAAGGACTTTATGAATGTATATGAAGTTTTTTTGGATATGAGTAATGAATGTTAAATGTATGATTGTTATTATTATAAATTAAGTAATACTCGTACCCCTATTCCGATGATGGATACAGGTTACAGGTGTTACAGAACCTCCATGTTGCAACATGGCGGCCTATCTCGTGTTCTCATGCCTCCAAATGATGTCCTATACACTCACCAAACATGTTAGTCTTCCTTTAGGCCTACTTTGGCCCCTAAACTGATATAAATAGCTCAAATAACACTTTTTATTATTTGAGAACTAAAAGTGAATAATTAAATAAAACATGATGAAATTGTTTTTATTCAATCTCCTTAAGTCAAAAAATGGCTTAATCTACTACAACAAACTGCGACAGATCACTTCTCTAACTTGTCCCTTTTGATAGTTAGAATATGTAAATAATAGATGTAGCCAAAAATCTTCAAGTTAGCAACTAAAGGTTTAAAGGCAAACCATACTTCAAATGGAGTTTTCTCCTTCATAGCCTTGGTTGGCAACCTGTTCAAGAGATACATAGTTGTATTTAAAGCGTTAGCCCAAAAACTCTCAGGAAAATTATTCTAAAATAAGAGGCACTTGGCCATATCCATTACGACTATTTTTTCTCTCACTTACACCATTTTACTGAGGTGTATAAGTGTTAGTGAGCTGGTGTTCAATTCCTAAATCTTCATAAAACTTTTCAAACAATCTTGAGGTGTATTCAACTCCATTATTAGACCTTCCAATTTTCATCTTGCAGCCACACCGAGTCTCTACTGACTTAACCTTCCAAAACACTTGTGAAAATTTAGCCTTCTTTTTCATTAAGTAAACCCAACAAAATCTTGAATAATAATCAATAAATAAGACAAAATACCTACTTCCTTTTAATGATTGAGTTCTCATCGGTGTGAAATAAGTGAAGCTTTGTAGAGGCTCTCAAAGCCTTATTCACAAGAAACGACAGCCTACTCTGCTTTCTCAACTAACAGACTTTACAAACATCTTCATGCTCAACCATTTTTGAAAAGTTCTCAACCAACTTATCCTTATACAACGAAGTAAACGCCTTGTAATTAACATGGCCCATTCTCCTATGCCATAACTCAGATTCATCTATTGAAGTTATATAAGCTTTTGATGTTGCTAAGTTCCAGTCCAAAACAAAGCTTCTAACAAACATAACAACTGATATAAGCTCACATCTACATCTGTCAACAATCAAGCATTCTTTATTCTTAAACATAAAGGTATAGCCTTTTTCAAGTAATTGACCTATGCTGAGTAGATTATGATCGATTTTTGGTACAAAAAGAACATTTAAAATAAATTTTCTATCTGATGGAGTATTGATTAAAACATCTCATTTTCCTTCTACCACAATGTAGTGACCATTTCCAACGTTGATCCTAGAGTTGAAACTTGTGTCAATATCTTTAAAGACGCTTGCATTTGAGGTCATGTGATTTCTACAGCCATTGTCGATGAGCCAGTGTTTTTCAATGTTTCTACTCGTAGCAAGGTACAAGGCAGTAAACATGAGCTCCTTTTGAGCTTGGCTGTGCTTGAGCATTTTGCTATCGTGGCTGTTGCTACTGTGGTTGCCTTTTTTCTTACACACTTTCTCTAAATGGCCAAGCTGCTTACAGGCACTACACTTAACATCCGGTCTAAATCAACAAAACCTTTTTAAACGACCCGTCCTTATACAATGAGAACATGGCACATACTTCTTCCTTCCCTTTATATCTCTTTGGCTTTTCTCTTGTCTTTGTCAAGACCTTCTTTCCTTTTTAATTTGTGGAGCTCCAGCCTTCTTTACCTATTGCTTGAAAGGCTCCCTCAACACACTCCTCTTGTCTTAATGCTCTCCTCAGTTCTTAAGCTTATAGCGATTGATCAACTCTTGTAGTGAGATTGTTATCAGGTCTCTCGAATATTCAATAGAGGAAATCTTTGACTCATATCTCTCAGGAAGCGTTGTTAAAACCCTCTTAATTACCCTACTATCATTGAACTGGTCTCCTAGCAATCTGACGCTATTACCATTGCCATTATCCTATCTGCATATTGCTTCACTGTCTCGGCCTCCTTCATCATCAAATTTTCAAAATCTCTTCTAAGATTATTGAGCTATTGCTATCTGATCTTGTTTGAGCCTTCAAACTCCTCTTTTAACTTACCCCAAGCTTCTTTGGAAGTCTCACAAGCAATAATCCTAGTGAAAATGTAACAGCTCGATTTAGGGCCTAAACTGAACAGTGGTTTCAGAACCATAAAAGTGAAGTAGAAAGATTTATTGTGATAACATTTTGAGGCCTACTGTATGATTGAATAATTGTGTGAAAATTCTGTTAAGAAATTTTACCGATAAGGTGTTCAATTTGATTAGTAGGACTAAATTGCAAAAGGTGAAAAATGTGCATTCTAGAAGCTAAGAGTGTTTCATTAAAATAAGTTTTAAATTAGAGGTCCTTAAAAGGTAATTAGACCATTATACTTAGCTGGACAAAAATGGACATGGTAGGATAAAATTTCAAAGTTTTTCATTAAGGGCATTTTAGTATTTGGTAATTAAATGAATTAAAAAGCCAAAATAAGCTAAAATCTTGGCCATCTTCTTCTTCCTAAGGCTAAATGTAACGCCCTGATTTTTAGGATTTTTCAGGATTTTTGTGATTTTGGTGAAATCTTAAAATTTTGTGGCTTGGTTATTAAATTTGTGTTTTAAGTGTGTTAGTGGGCGTTTAGAATGCCCAAGCCTAAGATAAAACCTAGCAGAAATATCAAGTTTTTAATTTAAAGAGAAGGGGTCCTGGTTATGTGGGCTTTTAAGAAAAAGTTGGTAAACTAAGACACAAGTAAGCCCTTGGTAAAGTGGCAATATGGCTCCACTTAAGTGCCTAAAAAAGTGGTGTATGGACAGGTGTGTAAGGGCCAGTGTTCAAGTCACAAGGTTAGCATTGGGTGTGTTTTTAATTTTGTGCATGAGCCAGTTATGTGATAGATGTTAAGTGAAACTCTAAAGGAAGAGTTTGAATTGTGCATGAGATTGAATCAAGTGAGATAAGAGGGAAAGATTCTAGGAAATTTGAAGTAGAGTGTGTGGCCGATTGGGAAGCTTGGAATGCAAAGTCGGCTAGGGTTTTTGAGGGTCTTTGTTTTCGACAATTAGGGGTATTAGTGCCGATTTCTCCTAAGTAGCTAGTCTTCGGGATTTTGTCAAGTGAGACATTTTTCTTCTATCGATTAGGTATAGTACCCCGACCTCTCTTTTCATTTCTCCAATATGTTTTAAAAAGCCGAAAGTAAGTCCTAAAAACCCCTTTGATGTCGTTTGACCCAAAGAGCCGAACCCTCCATTACTTCTCATCTCAAAATTGAAACAACCATCTATTTTCTCACTTTCTTCACCTTCTCATTTCTCTCTTCTCCTCTCTTCTCTTCCTTCCTTCTTTTCTTTTCTTTTCTACTTTCTTCTCAAAGCCTTCTTCGCTTGCCACAAAAAGCTGAAATCTAGAGACACACAAGCCTCTGTCATTTCTCCATAGAAGCCGAAACTCCATTCTTGTTTCAACCAAGTTATCGAACCTCACAACATCCCTACCCTCTGTTGACATCTCTTTTCTTTTCCACTATAACCTCTACCTTTCTCTCTTTTATTTTATCAAAAGCCGAACCTCCATATTCATAGTGATTCGGGATCTAAACCTCTAGATCTGCTCTTTTTTCATACTCTAAGATTAGATCTGTATCAAATCCGAGATAGGTAGGTGTTTGGGAATGATTCAAAATTATTTAACCTTTGGTAAGTTATCGGAACCCCCTTTCTATTTTATTTTGGGATTTAAGAAAAGCTAAAATCCCTAAACACATTAGGGATGCTGTCGATTTTGGTAAGAGGTAATGCTAATCTCGTGATGTGGTTTTATGTGTTCTTTGTTCGCAAGAAGAGGTGCTTAGCAAGGTTCAGTAAGAATTGAAGACGTGGAAGCGAACTAGATCTAGATCTAGTAGTTAATATCGACAAGGGTAAGTGGTTAAGAATACTCTATTATGGCCGAATGTGGTAAGTGGTTATTAGGTTGGTTACTATTGATTTGTAATCTAAATATTGTAGTGGCTGATTGTAGAATACCCGTGGAAGATCTCGCTAGCATTCGTTGCAAAATAGGTGTGTAAACGAACACCCTCTAGTAGTCTCAATCGGCAAAAGCTGAAATGCTGAAATTCTGGCATTTCATGGGGTTGCGAGTGTGTGAGCGCTCGTAGGTTGGTCAGAAGTGCTAGATCTGTAATCAAAATCGATAAAATCGGTGAGTGCACAATTTTGCGCACTTCAGTAAGTCTAGGACTCGATGGCCTAAATTCTGGCTCAATGGACTTATGGGCCCATTCGAGTGAAAACTAGCAGTAAGAGGGTTCTAGAGACTTGTATGCTAAAACGGATAACCTAGACATAAAATTTGGGCTAAAATGGGCTAAAGTAGCTAGATGACACTATAGGACCCATTAGGGGATTTAGGGCCCAATAGCTAAAAACTGCTAAAATGGGCTAAATAGACTACTGGGATGAAAGTTGGACTATTAATAACTGAAAAATGCATAAAACCCTAAAGAATTGGTATAATTACTAAAATACCCCTTAAGGGTGAGAAATTACTATTTTACCCCTAGGTACAAAATGACCGTTATACCGTTAGGGCTAAATTTGTCTGAAATGCATGCTTTCCTGTTTCTGTTCACTGTATGCCATGACATAATTATCTGTTGCATGGGACTGGGTTTATTGATGGAGGAAGTGGCATTGCCTCGTTACTGAAAGGGGCTTTGCCTCGTATTACTGATAATGGCTTGACCATGTTACTAAAAGGGGCTTTGCCTCATTTTACTGTTAAGTGGCTTGGCCATGTTTTTGATTAAGCAGCCATGTTGCGACTGTGGTGTGTTGGGCTGGGTGGGTCGAGTTATTCCCCACAAGTGTGTTGGGCTGGTACGGGTGGTGTGTAGCAGTTTGACTTAGGATGGGCTTTGTGTAACACCCCAAACCCGGCCTAGACGTTCTGACCAGATCTGGTGCGTCACACGATCCTAAAACTAAGTTTACGCCCCTTTTAGTCTTGTTGTGTCTTAAGTGAGTTTGAATCAAAAGAGTAAGTTTGTTAAAACCAGTTTATTAATTCTTCAAGTTATCCATATTATTCACTCGTTGAGTTTTGAAAACGTTCTTAGATTTTGAAACCAGCGCAGCCTAAACTAGCGATTCTATAAAATGTAATTTAATCATCATCGAAAGACTAAACCAAATAAAAACTTAGATAGCGGCCTTATTACAAAATAAAACCCAAAAATAACATAATAATAAAATACTTAATCAAAATGAAAACCAGTTTTATTACAGATGCTGTGGCCACTCCGAATCTCTTGCAGCTCCAAGCCCACTATGGTTGAGGGTTACCTGTAGAGATTAAATAAAAAGGGGAGTGAGTTTGACAACTCAGTGTGCAACATTATCTCAACCATAGGCCAAAACAGATCAAGCCTCAGAATCAGATTAGTTGGGCCTTGGCCCATTACAGAAATCAGGTTAAGCCCATAGGCCCATAACAGATACAGATCAGATATAATATGCAAACAGTAACCCAACCCAGATCCATCCATAACACCCCCGTACCAGCCTTACACCATGTGGGGAGACTACTCGACCCACCCAACCGCTACACACCACAGATAATTGCAGCGAGGCTGCCAGATATAATTTGCAGCTAGGCTGCCAGATATTGTGACGAGGTCACCAGATCAGATGTTGTGGCGAGGCCACCAGATTGCAGCGAGGCTGCCAGATAATAACGTGACAAAGTCACCAGATTGCAGCGAGGCTGCCAGATAATAATGTGACAAAGTCACCAGATTGCAGCGAGGCTGCCAGAACGCTTCCTCCGTCATAAACCCAGACCCCATGCAGCAGATGTAATCATACTAGCATGCAACATATAGCATCTCATGCATCAGATATATTCATGCATATACATAAAATTATACATTTCACACAGAATTGACCCTAGGGGTATAATAGTCTTTTTACACCTAGGGGTATTTTGGTAATTTCCCATATTTAAGGGTATTTTAGTCCTTTTTCATATTTTCAGAGATTTTGTGCAAATCCAATAATTTAACAGTCCTAGTTTAACCTCGAAAGTCCATTTAAGTCACAATTCCAATTTTACCCTTTTTAGCCTAAAACCCCTAATGGGTTTTCCTAAGTCCAATGTCGTCGTAAGTCCATTACGTCTAATTTTTAGGCCTATTTTACCATTTTAACCATGTTTTGATTATTCACGTTACCAGAAAGTCTTTTATGCCCGTTTTTTTCCCCCGAGTTGGGCTCGGATGCCTATTGGGCCCACCTTGGCCCATCGAGGCCCAACTCACCAACACATTCAGAATTGCACCTTTTTGCAATTCCTTCACCACCAAATACATTGTTAACCCCAATGGAGTAACGATTACTCTCCAACATCACAGAATGTATTTTTCGGTCACTTTCAACGAGTTGCCGGTCACTTTTATGGCCATTTCGGCTTTTGCCGCATCAGTCTAAGAATTGAGACTAGTTACACACCTGTTACTGTCGAAACTGTTGGAGAACCCATGAATGAAAACCTACATTTGATCACTAAGTGTTAGTCTAAGATTCGACCACATATAAGACCTTCACCCACTAATCATAATCGGCCACCATGGCCTAAGGTATTAAATCTTACCCCCTTTGCCGAAAGATAGACTAGGTATTTGTGCTTTGCCGAACCAACCTTCAAATCCTCGTGAAGTGCCCCTTTGTTTACGCTAACACAATAACATCAAAGCAAGAGACCACCTCTGCCTTAGTCCCACAATAACCACCCTCATAAGGGCTTCAACTTAAACTTTAATTAGGGATTAATCGAAAACTAGATTGAGTACTTACCAGAGTGCTTAATCGGTTCAAAGAGAGTCCTAGGTAGAAGTATAATCTCACACCAAAATATTCCCTTCCATAGGCCCCTAAGCAAGATAGGTTTGGTCTAACGATTTGACCTTTAACGCTACAAAATTTGAAGATTTTGGCTTAATAATGACAACTGAGATTCGGCCACAACCAGTATCTATTCGGTAGGTTTCTGAAGAGAAGAAGGGAGGGGATACAAGCAAAGTGAGTTCGGTTATGGAAGATAGCAATAGAAGAAGAAGAAAGGTATGATACTAACGAAAACCGACAAAGTGCATAGGGGTTTCGGTCAATAAGAGAATCGGCAATGGAGGGTAGCCTTTCGGTTTACACTAGTGAAGAAATAAGTGTGAGTGAAAAAAGAAGAGGTACGGTTGTCGAAAGAAAATAGGATGAAGAGAAGAAGATAGGAGATGAAAGTTAGAGAAGAGAAGTGACAATCAGCTTTTGGTAGATGCTTTCGGTATGAAGTATAGAAGCGTTTTTTAGTCTCTCACAAAAATAAAATAGAGAGAAACCTAGTGATTCCCTACCTTAATTCGACAACTAAGGAAAGTGAGTGATCACAATCCCGATTGTACTAAGAGAATTCGGCAAGCACCCTTCACCAAACCAAGTTTCCCACAATCTAACCCCTAACCGATTGCCTAGCTAGAGACCTTCAACCGACCACCTCCTTCAAAATTCAAAAGTTCCACAACCTCCTCCTTGATTTGCTCCCTTGACCGATTCAAATTCCTCCAAAGAAGAGTTCAATTCAGCTTCAAATTCTTACCTGCTCAAGCTCAAAAGTAAAACGCCATCTTTGCCAACTCTGGAACTTGAACCTTGGACCTCCAAGCTCCTTTAGGCGCCACCTTTTAAGGAGACTAGTGGCGTCTCCCTTGCCACTTTATCACTGATTCATTTGTGTCTTATTTCGCACACAATTTCTTAAGACCCTTACTTTCAATGATCCCCTACCTCCTAAGCTTAAAATTCAAAATTTTGCCGAGCTCCTAACCAACACATGGGCCTTCCATAGGCCCATTAACACACCCCACACATGCATTACACACCCAAATACTAACATTTAAACATTTTATCAGATAAGGATCAATCTAAGAAAAACCCGAAAATTAGGGCGTTACACTTTGGGCTTTGCATTCATGCATAATATCTGCTCTGTTACTGAAATGGGCCTATGGGCCATACTGTTATCTGAAAAGGGCTAAGGCCCAGTACACTGTATCTAGATAGGGCTTGGGCCCAGTTATTACTGAGACTGGATAGGGCTTGGGCCGAGTGGGCTTGAGCTAATTTGGGCTCTGGATGGTTTTTCTTTACACACTGAGTTTTCAAACTCACCCCCTTTTCTTCCATCCATGCAGATAAGCCCTAGACTAGTGGACTTGGAGCTGGGAGGGATTTAGAGTGGCCACGTGGACTGCATTCGACTGTTTTAATTAAGTTTTTACTTTCTTATTTATTTTTATCTGTTTTTATTCTGGTTTTAGGTTGTAATAAGGCCACTCTAATTATTTTAATTTGGGTTTTCAATCATTTGTTTATACTATTCCTCAAATGATCTGAATAAAGCTATGCGAGTCTTCAAAATTAATCAAACGTTTTCCAAATCAGTCACACGTACCAAATGAAGAACAACAGTTAATTCTAGATATTATAGTAAGAATCACCCTAAATTTTGGTAGTGGATAGGACGTTTGCAATTTAACTGGGATTTTCTCCCTTAACGTTAATAACGGTTTTTGTAAAACTCACCCTAATCGTAGTAACTAGGAAACATGGTTAGTTCATCGTTGATGTCGTTGATGTGACACACCAGACTTGGCCATAACGTCTGGGCCGGGTTTGGGGTGTTACACCAAATGTCACAATGGACTCTATGGCTAGGGTTTTGGTCACTTCCAAGCTTATTTGTAAGTGCATCCTAACCCTGTTTTTAATGCTCTTTACATCGATTTACCTATTTCTACCATAAATTTGAGCTAGGATTCATGTTTAAAAATTTATCCATGCATGACATGCATGTATTTTGATGTCTGATGGTATAAAGTGAATGTTAGTTGTCTAATAAACGACTTTTACTAAGTGATTTTTGGTAAAATCGTCCAAAAGGACCTATTTGTAAAAGTTATAAAATATGTCATAAAAGTGTGATTTAGTAGAAATTTTGGGTTTATATAGTTATGAAAATGGTTCTACCAGGCTTGTTGTTAAAGAAATTGAATAAATTTCAGTTTACGAGCCTAGGGGCAAAAGTGTAAATATTTCAAACTTTAAGGGAAAAATCGTAATTTTTCCATAATATGATTTTTAGTTCACATTGAATAATGTGACCAATAAGTGAGCTAAATGTGATATTATAGATCATGGAAACAAGGTTCGGAATAAGAACGAGGGAAAAATGAGTATTTGACATTTGCTCCTTTTCACCAATTTTCGTGTTGAGGTAAGTTCGTATGTTAATAAACATTTTTGAATTGTGTTAATTGTGTCTTAGTATCATGTATTCGATGAATTTGAAAATTTAAATTAATTGTTTCCTAGTGAAGGATCAATCACGATCGTTTCCTAGTGAAATATGAATTGACAGTAAAAGACCATGGTTGGACCATGGCAATATGAGATATGTGATTTCTGTGTAAGACCATAGTTGGGCTATGGCATCGATATGTGATTACATGTAAGACCATATCTGAGATATGGCATTGTACAATGCATATGTGATGTAACAGCCCAATTTAGACCCCAATCCGAACGGTGGTTTTGGGACCACAAATCCAAGTCAGAAAAATATTTAAAAATTATTTTCTGTGTTTATTATGTGTGAATTTCTATCTGTGAAATTTTCGTGATTTACTTTTGTCGTTTGGATGTCCGATTCAATAAAAGGACTTGATCGCGTAAAAGGGAAATTTGGTGGTTATTACTAAAGGGGGCCGAATTGCTACTGGCTTTATAAGTGAAAGCCCTTAAGTTGTAAATAGCCCATTTATTTATTAGTGGCACGGTGGTAAGCATAAATTATATTGTTTTTATATTATTTTGTTAAAGTTATATATATATATATATATATATGTGAATTAAACTTTATTTTATAATAAAATATAAAATAATAAAGCCATGCTCATTTTTATCTCATCACCGAATGTACCCTTAATGAATAAGTTTTAGTCATTATTTTTAAAAGGGTATAATAGGAAAACAAGTGTTAGTAATATGTTTATACATATTGTTTTATATGATAACTAAAAAAAAGCTTGCTTCATATTTCTTCTTGACCGAAACAAAAACAAAAGAAAGGAAACAAGAGAAAACTAGGTTCAGCCATCTCCCAAGCTCAAATTCAATGTTTGTTTTTAGTCAGTTTTTGATAATTTTTACATTTTTGAGATCGTTGCTTCGAGTACTACAAACCCCATACTTTAATTTTTTATTTTGATGAATATCTTGAGTTATGCCATTGATGAGAGCCTGTGATTTTTGTTGTTTGATGATGAGATATGGAGGATATATTTTGGGTTAATATATTTTGTATGGGAATTTTTGATGATTTTGGGTAATTAGGACTTAATTGTAAAAATAAAGGTTCGAGGGACTAAAATGTGAAATTGATGAAATATATGGACTTGTATGAGTGTGGGTAAAATTAAGGCAACATGGGTATATTGAAATTTTGCATATTTTGTGTTTTGTGTAATAGGGACTAAATTGTAAAAATTGAAAATATCAGGGGTAAAATGGTAATTTACCCATTTATGTGTTTTTGGACTAAATTGAATGAAAATATGTTTGAATAAGCTTAATTTGAATATGTTTAGATCAAGAACCAATGAAATCGGGTTTGGATCGGGGAAAAATATAAGTTGTCAACTAGTCATCCTGTTTTGTTTTTTGTCGTCCGAGGTAAGTTTATAAGCATATATGTGTTGTTAATTATATATAAACATGATATCTATATGCTGATTTGTAATATGCAAAATTATTGTACATAAATGATAGTATGAAATATAGCACTAAGTGTGTGATACGTTACAAGGCTTTGGCACTAAGTGCGCGAGATGTTAATGTGATGGCACTAAGTTTGCGATACGTTACAAGGCTTTGGCACTGAGTGTGCGAGTTTGCTGATCCTTTGAGTGTATTGATGAATGAAGGTGTAAATAGAGCTAAATCGATTAGGTATGAGCTAGTTAATTACTTATTTGAAAATAAGGTAAGCTAGCCATTTAATATGTGATTTTCAGATAATACAAGTTAATGGTATAAATATATATGTGTATTCGGTGGTATATTCGGCCATTTGTTATAAGTATATATGTGATTGTTATACTCTAACTTATGAGAATATGCGTGTAAGTGTTTAAGCATTCGGCATGATAGTGATATTTTGGCATAGTAATTGAATGATAGTTAGTTACTGTATAAATATACATATAAATGTATTCATTCGTTCATTGCCATGTTTATGCTTATGAAACTACAATTTGATTCATGAGTATGTGTATGTGCATATGTATGTATATGGACACATATTGATAATGAACCTTGAGATCAAAGAATACTTTGATAATATATATATATGTGTTTGACCTTAAATAAGTTATAGATAAAAGTATATAATAAATGTTAAATCATGGGATTGAGGTTTAATTTGATTGTGATAATATAATTTGGCATAGTTTCAATGCATTGATTATGTCTTTGAATTGTTTATGTGCTTATGACTAAATGATTTGAAGATCGACGAAAGGATTTTTCACTATGTGCATATGTGAGACCATGCATATTCGGCCATATAGGTAATATGCATATGTGATGTTGTATATGATCTTATGTATTCAGCCAAATCAGTGATGTTTGTATATGAAGTTAAATCTTGTTTTGTGAGTTCGTGTAAATGAGTGGAAGTATATTTGAATGTGTAAGGATATTTGGCTTTGAAAGTTGGATGAAAATTTGTGAGGTTTAGCCTTATAAGTATTCGGCCAAAGTAATAGTTATGTTAAAAATGTGTGGCTCATGGAATGTGTAAATTAAGATTAAGTATGGCACTGATATAGTGAATTGGCTTAGTTTAAATTTAAGGAGTTGATTTTATTATTAAATTGTTATTTGCTTATAACTTACTGAGCTATGATAGCTTACTCTATGTTTTCATGTCTACTCTATTTTATAGATTACGAATTTAAAATTATGAGCTTTGGAATCATCTGAGAAGCTTATCACACTATCGACTGTCTTCGGTATTTTATAAATTGCATTTTGGAACAATGGCATGCGTAGGCTAGATTACATTTAGAAATAGTGAATTTAGGTTATGTAATTATGAGCCATGCGAAAATGGCTTATTATTTTGTTAAGTTTGGTTTTATGTTTTAATCAAATTATGGTTATGTTTGGTTGTGGTTTTGGTGGTCAGGTTACAATTTATACATAGATAAATATATGTGAATTTGGTTGATATGTTTGGTTAAAGTTTACTATGTGAGTTGGTATTTGGCCATATGATTTTGCAATTTGAAATGAGATAATTATACTTTTGTAAATATGTTCTTTCAATCTATATGATTGTGATGTTTAGTTAAATAGTTTGGCAATAAAATGATAAGTATCAGGTATAAATGGTTTAATAGTTATTGCATTTTGAAAGTAAGAAATGTGGTATAATTTGGATAGTAAATGATGGTAAATTTTGGCTTAGTATTGAGATAAAATAAGGGATATATTTTATTTAAATCAATATTGGCTTGTGATATTTGGGAGCTAAATGGCTAGTAATGAATATGTTATATAATTGCTTTGATTGAATTTATGTGGTATTATTTATGTATAATGGTTCATGTTTAGATTTATGTGGGAACTATGTTTCATGGTATACATGTGATGTTCTCACATGTAATTTTAAGCATAGTAATAAGCATATCAAATAAGTGTACTTTTTGGTTGTATTTGCTAAGTATTGACTATGCTATGTTAGGGAAATTTGACTTTTGATGTGATTTGTAAGGACCAATGTTTTGATGTATAATTGACTGTAGCTTAGTTTAGCAAATGTGACATTGGGTATGTTTTGCTTATATGGAAATTTGCAAATTTGGTTTGAGTGATGTGTATTTATGACTGACTAATGATAAGTAATATATATATAAGCCTAGAATAAGTTTAATTTGTGATTCATTGTATATTTGAAATGATTGTATTTTATTATGTGATAATGTTTATTAATGTCTTAAGTACAGATGTTAACTAAGCCATAAGGTATGTCTTGTTGTGATTTAATAATTCGAATATGCATAAATGTATAAAAGATACGTTTGAGATTTAATTAATTAATGTGATCAGCTTATTTACCTTTTGAATATTCATGTCATAAATGTAGGATATATGATTTGGCTCTTGGAATTATATATATTAGTTAAACCGAAGATAGAATTTATGATATGTAAAATATGATTTTGTGGTATGCTAGTTTGTTTAGAATGTGAATTGGTAAATGACATTGATAAGGTAAATTATCAAATATGTTTCTTTTATATATATGAATGAGGTAAATAAGAATGATTGAATTTTGTTGAGTTTGCATTTCATCTGACTGAATGGAAAAAGAAAGAAATGAAATGATAATGAATTAGTAGATTTTTAGAGTATGATTTGAAATATGAATTTTGGTTTAAGAGATTAAATAAATTATGGTGTGTGGATTCGTAAATGATTCATGAATTATTTTAAATGAATATGTGATATATATATTATCTGTATATATAATGACTTGACTTTTATGAATCAGTGGTGAGATGCTATTTGAGTTTGAGAATTATGATAAAATTAAAAAAAATGTAACGCCCTAATTTTCGGGTTTCTCTTAGATTGTTCTTTATCTGATAAAATGTTTAAACTCTGGTATGTGGGTGTGTAATGCATGTTTGGGGAGTGTTAATGGGCCTATGGAAGGCCCAGGTGCTGGTTAAAAACTCGGTAAAATTTTGTATTTTTTACTTAGGAGATAGGGGGCCTTGGGAAGTAGGTGTTATAAGAATTTATGGGTGAAATGGGACACAAGCTGACCAGTGGTGGAGTGGCAATGCGACGCCACTTAGGAGCTACAAAGGTGGCGCCTAAAAGAGTGTGGAGGTCAAGGGTTCAAGTCACAGGCATGTATTAAGGTGTTTTATTTTTATGAATAGAAGGGGTAAGTGGTAGACTTCGAGTAAAACTCTAGTTGAAGGAGTTTGAAATGGTCATATGAGTAAATCAAGGAGGAGGTTGAGGAGCATTCAAATTTTGAAAGAAGGTGGCCGGTCAAGGGACTCTTGGTAGTGTAATTTTGGTTTTGTGCATAGGAGAGCATTTTCGACAATAGGGGTTGTAAGTGCCGAAATTTCCTTTAGGTTTCATTTTGGGAGTTTCATTGCTTAGCCGAATAGGGTAGAGTGCCTGAGAGGTTCATTTTCTTTACTCTTTCTTGGCTAAAACTGAACACAAGCCTCCAAACTCTCTCTTGGTGCCGATTTCTTTGCAAGGCCGAATACTCTTCTTCTCTCCCTTTCTTTTTTCCCACCTTCTCCTTCATTGTTTTTTCAAAGTCAAAATCACCATTGCCGAATCCTTCTCCTCACCACTACCTTTTTATTTTCTTCCTCTTCTTTTCCATCTTGTTTCCATTGCCGATTTCTCTTGAGATTAAAAGCCTTTGAAACTGATTGTTCTTGCTTGACCAAAACTCTCATTGCACTTGGCCGAACTCTTTCTAGTCTCATATTCTTTTCTTTCTTTTGCTTGGATTGAGATTAAGAGGGCAGTTAAAGACACTTCTTGAATCGATTAGAATATTGTGTGGTCAAGGGTCGTGTAGCAAGGGGGCTTGAAGGACTAACGCAGTTGGACATCTAGATCTGGTCCACTTCCGGCAAGAAGGCTTTCGTACGTGGATCTCGTCGTCATTTCATCCGTTAACAGGTGTGTATCATACCCTCGATATAGACTAGAATGGCTAAGGCTGAAATGACTGAAACCTGACTGAAAGTGACCGAAAACTCGGTCTTGTGAAATCTCTGTGTAATCGTTTACGCTGTTAGGGTCAACTTTAGATTCGATGGTGACAGAATTGTAGACGGTACGATTCTGAGCATTTCGGTAAGTTGGGCTTGAATGGGCCAAAGGTGGGCCCAATGGGCTTCCGAGCCCTTATCAGTAAAATTGTCATTAAAAGCATTCTGGCGGTATGTTGAGAATAAACCGGTTAAAATTAACAATCTGAACATTAAAATTTGGATTTAACGGGCTTAAGACGATAATGGATTTAGTAAGGCCCATTAGGGGTTTTGGGGGTTAAAAAGGGCAAAATTGGAAACTAAGGTTAAAAAGACTTCTGTAAACACTAATGGACTAGTAATTATTTGGACTTGCATAAAAACCCTAAAAATCGGTAAAAAGACTAAAATACCCCTAAGTATGGAAAATTACCATTTTACCCCTAGGTGCAAAATGACCTTTATACCCCTAGGGTAAATTCTGTATGAAACGTATGATTTTCTATTTCTGTATGTCATATCTCATAATACATGTGTATATCTGATGCATGAGATTCTGTATGTTATATGTCATAACATGTATGTCTGTTGCATGGGGTTTAGGTTTATGATGGAGGAAGCGTTCTGGCAGCCTCGCTGCAATTTGGTGGCCTCGCCACATATATCTATTCTGGTGGCCTCGCCACATATATATATCTGTTCTGGTGGCCTCGCCACAATATCTGTATCTGGTGACCTCGTCACAATATCTGGCAGCCTCGCTGCAAATTTCTGTGCTGTGTAGCGGTTGGGTGGGTCGAGTAGTCTCCCCACATGGTGTAAGGCTAGTACGGGGGTGTTATGGACGGATCTGGGTTGGGCTTTCTGATTGCATATTATATCTGATCTGTATCTGTTATGGGCCAATGGGCTCAACCTGATTTCTGTAATGGGCCAAGGCCCAATTAACTCTGATTCTGAGGCTTAATCTATTTTGGCCTATGGTTGAGATTATGTTACACACTGAGTTATCAAACTCACCCCTTAATTTCATCTCTGCAGGTAACCCTTAACCATAGTAGGCTTGGAGCTGTGAGAGATTCGGAGTGGCCACAGCATCTACAAATTCGGTTTTCTTTTCATTTTAAGTATTTTATTATTCTATTTTTGGTTTTAATTGTAATAAGGCCGCTATTTAAATTTCTTTATTGGTTTTATTTTCTTTAATGATTTAATTCATATTTTATCGAAACTGCTAGTTATAGGCTGCGCGGGTTATTCAAACTCCTAAAAATGTTTTCAAAACTCAACAAGTTCAAAATATGGATAATCTAAGGCTTATCAAAATATTTTTTTCACAACCTTGCTATTTTACTAAAAATATCACCTAAGTCACAACAAGCAAAAGGTCGTAAGCTTAGTTATAAGTTCATGTGACACACCAGATCTGGTCATAACGTCCAGGCCGGGTTTGGGGTGTTACAAAAAAGTTGATAAAAATTTTGTACATGAATTATAAATAATGATTGTTCAGAAATATGCTTTTGTTCGGTAATGCCTTAGAACCCTAAACCAGCGACGAATACAGGTTGGGGGTGTTACATGTGATCTGGGTGTTGGTTATGTTCGTCCTACAAGTGGCTATGTACTCCAGCAAGTATTACGGATACCTAACAGCTTGTGTGAGCAGCACTGAGTAGTTACGTCCCCACCGTCAGCTTGTGTGAGTAGACCCGTGAATAGTGTGATTACATGGAAGCCCATATCTGGGATATGGCATCGTACTAAGCGTATGTGATCTAGGTGCTGGTCTTCTACATTCTACCAATAGTTGGGTACTTTGGCATATGTTGCAGATGTCTGACAGCTTGTGTGAGCAGTACTGGGTAGTTATGTCCTGACCGTCAGCTTGTGTGAGCAGACCCATGATTAACGAGATTGAGCTCTTAAGTGATAAGTGTTAAGTGGTAG
Organism: Gossypium stocksii; assembly: GCA_020496765.1. Lineage (NCBI taxonomy): Eukaryota > Viridiplantae > Streptophyta > Magnoliopsida > Malvales > Malvaceae > Gossypium > Gossypium stocksii. Next base: position 44,839,090 of record CM035623.1, read on the forward strand.
CTTCGGCTACAAATAAGTGTGGCACTTATGTGCGAGATTCCTAATATACGTTAGTATTTCAAACGTCGAACGGGCAAAGACGGGACAAGAAAGTAAGTGAGACTAAATTAAGTAACTTAGGTACGTATCACATTTATGTGAAAATCAAATGAAGATAAAATAGTTAGCTTATAGTGTACATGAAATGAGAAAAAGATTTGTGTTTGAGTATGCTTCATGCCATAATGTGTATATTTGGTTATACTAAAATATGAATCGAATGATATAAGAGATATGAGTTATAATTTTTTTTAATTATACACAAGTATGGCACATAGTGTGCAAAGTACGATTATATGATGAGATTTTAAATGGTTTATCTCGGCTAAAGTATTTGTGATGGATATTGGATCGAATGAAATTATATTAATGTTCAATTATGTATGTATAAATGTGGACAAATTAATACAAGGTATTTGATCCATACGAACATGGAATTGAATAAGCTCGTGAAACCTTTGGTAACTTACGTGATTGGAATTATAGTTTAAAGATGAAATCGAATGAGTTTATACCTTAGTAATGAAATTTCTTAGTAAGTGCTTACTCGATAATTTGTATTTATTTTCATATGAGCTTACTAAGCTTTATAGCTTACTTGTGTTATTTCTCCTATGCTTATAGGATTTCGAAGACTCGCTTAGGTTAGAATCTTTCGAAGATCTCATCACACTATCCAACTATCATATCGATACTAACAGATTTGTGAATAGGGTTATATGGCATGTATAGGCTAGTTGGTTAGGAAGAGTATAAGTCCTTTTGGTTATTTAAGCCTAAATGAGTTTGATAGGACTAGCCAAGTGTTTGGATTATTTTAGTAATGTGCTTGACCTTGAAATGCTTATAAAGGTTGGTATATTTGTAACATATCGAAATAGGGCCTAAATGGAACACTAGTTGTGAAACCACAAATTTGAGATAGAAAATTTTATTCCGATTAATTTTTATGATTTACCGAGTGAATAGATGCATGTGTTAGAATATTGATAGAAAATTTCATGAATTGCATGTTTAAATTGCCTATTAGGGCCTAAGCGCAAAAGTTGATAAATATGACTTCTAGATAGGAAAGGATTAAATTGAAGAGCATAATTGAAGAAGAGGTCCTTAAATGGTAATTAGACCATTAGGTTTTCATGGTAAAAAATGGACATACATAGATAAAAATAACCAAAGTTTTAATGAAGGGCATTTTAGTCATTTGGTAATTAAAAGGAATTAAAAGGGAAAAAGATGGCAAAATAGTTATCATCTTCTCCATAGGGCCGAAACTTCATTTATCACCATAGCTAGGGTTTCTTCAACTTCTCAAGCTAATAGTAAGTGCATTCAAGCCCCGTTTTTAATGTTCTTTACGTTTTTGAAGTCTCGGTAACTTGATTTAGCTTATTCTAGCAATAATTTAACCTAGGGTTCATATTTGGAAAAATACCCATAGGTGAAATATGTTTATTTTGATGTTTCATGATAGAATATGAGGTTTTAAATTATGTTGAACAACTTGTGCTACTCGATTTTAAGTGAAAACGAGTAAAACGATGTAATCGATAAAAATACCTAATGTTCATAAGTACATGTTAGAGTGAGAATTTGATGTTTCCATTAAGGGAAAAAGATCAGCATGTCCTAAAACATAAGAATTAGGGAAAATTTTTAATTTTCGAGCTTTAGGGTAAAAGTGTAAATATGTAAAAGTTTATGGGCAAAATCATAATTTTGCCAAAGTTAGAGTTAAGGACTTTTTGATAAATGTGAGTATTAAATAAGCTAAATTTGCTAATTATAGATCAAGAAGAATGAAATTTGGGGATAGACCAAGGAAAGAAAAAGGTAGAAGATTAAGTTGTCATATTGATCGTATTTTGCACCGACGTTAGTTTACGGTAAATGCAATATTTTGATATTTTATATTAATGTTGTTAATCCAGCATATGTATATTTATTTTATGAGAATACTCCAAGTTGAATCAAAGATGAGGTAACAGAGAAAAAGTATCAGAGAGCCCGTTTGAACCTTACGAATGTATGGGATACGGAATGTCATGACATTTTGGGTTTAGACAGTTGAGGAACATTCCATGTAAGTCCATATCAGACATATGGCATTGGCAGGTTGAGACAGTTCAGGAGCATCCCATGTAAGCCCATATCAGATATATGGCTTTGGTAGGATAGGGAACATCCCATGTAAGAACATACCTAGAGCATGGCATTGGCAGGCTATTATAAGGTAGGAAAACCCAAGTATCCTAAGTATTCCACACGGTTCATTGGGCTAATATACAGGCTATGTTACAAGAAAGTTCAAGTAAAAGGGATGATAAACAAGAAAGTTAAAGAGTAAGTAGAGTAGTAAAATAAAGATTTTGTTAATTGATGGTATAATATGAATATATTTATACTTGGTGAATGTTGTCATTTATTTACTTGTAAACTTACTAAGAATTGTAGCTTACTCATTTTCCTTTCTCTCTTTTATAGTGTAGTCAAGCCAATTCGAGGATCGTAAGGACGTCGGAGTTCGTCTAACTCTATCAAATCCTATCTCGGTATTTTGTAATTTAGAATGTTTTGAGTTATGGCATGTATAGGGACTTGGTCATTTTGTGTGTATGTCCTTATGATACAATTAAAGAGTGGCATGTTAATACTTGGCAGTGATTAGCTATTGCATGGTTAAATAAGAACATCATTTAATGTTATGTATGCCTAAATGATAGTTTATGCAAAGAAATTATGAAAGAGTAAAAGTTGGCCATGAAATAGTTTTGAAACAGCAGTAGTGACGTGAATTTGAAAAATCACTAAAAATTTTAGAAATGGGATTAAATGGTGAATGAGATATAGAACTAAAGCTTATTGAGTCTATTTTCATATGAGAGAAACAAAGTAAGCAAAGGAAGTCTGTATTTTGAGATATTTAAATTGTTATGGGATTGGGTCAGAGGGATTTCATGATCCCTTGTTATGATTTTAGAAATTCACTGAAAATTGTTAAAAAAAAGAATTATGAGTCATAATTAATATGTATAGATTCCTTAGTAGCCTGTTTTCATTAGAAACAAGTGGAAACACTAAATGAAAATTGTACTATGAGATAATTGATTTTTAGTGAAGAGAGGTCAAGTCCGCTAGGCTGCAAAACAGGGGAACCTTTAACTAATAAACTGTACTAATTGGCCACACAAAAAATTCTGGAAAAATTATGGTAAGAAGATATATGAGTCTAGTTTCAGAAAAAATTTGCAGATTTAAACTTTGAGTTTTGTAACTCGAGTTATAATTAATTTAGTACTGTACGCAGTGGATAGTTTTATTATGAACAGTGAAATAAATTGTTTTAATTTGTATAAGTAATTGGAAAATTTTTAAATGTTCTCGGTTTGGTCTCGGACCATTCTAATTGCATGTTTAGGGCATCGAGGGCCCATTTTAGGGATATATTGGACGAATGTGAATGAATTAATTTTAAAAGCAAATTTTTATGCCCCGAACTAGTAAGGTAAGTCTGGTAACGCCTTGTGCTCGACTCCGGCGACGGTCTCGGGTAAGGGGTGTTACATTTATTGGTATTAGAGTAAGAGTTTAGTCTGTTCTCAGAATATTCAATATGAGTAAGAGTCTAGCTATACATGCTATACTTATATATTGATAGTGTGACGACTCTTGACGATTTTAAAATGCATTTCTTTTATAGTGATGGATCTCGAACGGGTTGGTGCAGATGATGTAGAAAGTAATGCACCTGCTCTCACAGAAGGGACGGTGCCACTAGATAGTAGTGAAAGGCCCGTTATAGTTAGTTAGGGAGGAAGGGCTCGATAAGCCTTCTTCCAAGCTATGAATGAATGGTTTGCCGAGTTTGTTCGTATGAATCCGGCTATCAGACCTCCACCCCCTCATGATCCTCAGACTACCCATGTAGCTTCCCAAGTCACAGATACAGTCAGAAGAGAGAAACCACCAGTTGAAAAAATTAGAAAACAATGGGTTGAAGAGTTTCGGGCTACTAAAGACGATTGTAACGCCCTCTTACCCGAGACCGTCGCCGGAGTCGAGCTTGAGGTGTTACCAAACTTGATTTATCACTTAAGAAATTTTAAATCATTTATTCCAAAATTCGTAATAAGCTATCAATCTGTGCTACAGTCGCTAAAAAAATCATATCTCGAGTTCCAAAACTCAAAATTAAGATCCATAAATTTTCCCTAAAACTATACTTATATATTTATCTACTAATTATTTTCTAAAATTTTTGGTTGGGCCAATTAGTTCAGTTTATTAGTTAAAATTTACCCTATTATAGAGTTTGACTGCTATGACCCCTATTCACTATGAACCACCTTTCTCTTTGTACAGAGTTCAAAAGACTATGTTGTTTGTTTCTTTTAAAACTAGACTCAATAAGGAATCTGTAAATATAAGGCAATACTTCTAATTATTTTTTTACAATTTTTGGTCAATTTCTAAAGTCAGAACAGGGGATTCAGAAATCGCTCTGACCCTATTCCACCAAAACCCAAATATCTCATAAAATACAATTCCTTTACCTGTTTCATTTCTTCCATATGAAAATAGATACAATAAGCTTCAATTTCATATTTTATTCACCATCTAATCCTCTCTCTACTATTTTTGGTAAACTTTCAAACTCACGTCATTGCTGCTGCAAAATTCTGTTTTATAACAAAGTTCGCCTTTTTGTGGATTTTCATGAACTAAGTAGCACATTAAACATACATGACACCAAATATGATCTAGATTGGCCAAACCAATGGCTAATCATTTCCAAGCATTTCCATCCTAACCATCACCATATCATACGATTATTTACACAAAATGATTATAATGCTATACATGCCATATTCAAAATACAAGTCATTATACCAAATTGTTTCGGATAGTGTGATTGTTCCTTCGACCCTTCCCGACTTCCAAGCTGGCTTGTCAAAACTACAATGAATGAAAAGGAGGGAGTAAGCATAAATTCTTAGTAAATTCACATGTAAATAACAAGTAACATAACTATGCAAATCAACATAAACACCAATTGCATAAGTATAATCAAAACATTCATGGCACAAGTATACTTACTATCTTACCACAATCTTATCTTAACAAGTTCTCAACTTGAGGTTTAAGATCAGACCTGTTCAATTTCCTCTTGCACCATACTTTCCAGCATACCTTGTTTATTTAGGAGTTCTCATTATTCATTTAAAAATCTACCCGTTGAACACATCGAAATATAACTCGGATACACAAATCGCATCCACATAAGTGTCATGTCCGTAGCTAGATAAACTCAATAGCCTAAGGAATTTATGTAGCCAACCTACCATGTAACCCACCCATAAGCAAACTCAGACTCAACTCAACGAGCTCGGGCGTTTGCATCCATAACTAAACTCGGACTCAACTCAACAAGCTCGGAAATCAATCATCTTAGTGACATGTCACTTGTATCCTAATCTATACCCAAGGTTCAAACGGGATTTTTCCTCAAAATTTACATTTTTGGTCGTCTTCCTCCAAATGTCGGAACCAACACTCGCTAGCATTTCATGCTTATCAAGCTAATCACATACTTTGCATGTCAATAAATAATAAATCACAAAGCATAATATTTCATGATAATGAGTACCAAATCATATAAATAACACTAAATTACTTGAAATAACAACAATGTTACCTTATTTACACATGAACTTACCTCGGTACAAAATGTTGGAAATCGAGTTTATTCCTCGTAAACTTTGTTTTTCCCTCGATCACGACTCGAATCTTGTTTCTCTTGATCTAAAGTAACACATTTAGCTTATTGAATACTCACATTTATCAAAACGGTCCTTAACTCTAACTTTGTAAAATTACAAATTTGCCCCTAAACTTTTGCATATTTACACTTTTACCCCAAAGCTCGGAAATTAAAATTTATCCCAAATTCTTATGTTTTAGGACATGCTAATCATTTATTTACTAACAGCAACCTCAAATTCCCACTATAACATGTACTTATGAAAAATAGGTATTTTTACCGATTAAGTCGTTTTACTCGTTTTCACTTAAAACCGAGTAGCACAAGTTGTCTAGCATAATTCAAAACCTCATATTCTATCATAAAACACCAAAATAAACAAATTTCACCTATGGGTATTTTTCCAAATATGAACCCTAGGTTGAATTATTGCTAGCATAAGCTAAATCGAGCTACCAAGATTCCAAAAACATAAAAATCATTAAAAACGGGGCTTGGATGCACTTACTATGAAGCTTGGAAGTTGAATAAACCCTAGCTATGGAGAGAGGTAAGGTTCGGCCAAGGCTTGAAGAAGATGAACACAATTTGGTCTTAATTTCCTTTTAATTCATTTTAATTACCAAATGACCAAAATACCCTTAATGCCTTTCTTTGAAAATTTTCATGTACAAGCCCATTTTTGTCCAAAATTTTAGAAATTGGTCAAATTTCTATTTAAGACCTCCTAATTAATATTCCAAAGCAATTTCATACTAAAAGCTTTTAGAATGCATGTTTTGCAACTTATTAGATTTAGTCCCTAATTTCAAATTAAACACTATACGCATAGAATTTCTTCACGAAATTTTCACACAATCATGCAATCATATCATAAACCTCAATATAATTATAAAATAATTATTTCTATCTCAAATTTGTGGTAAGAAAACCACTATTCCAATTAGGCCCTAATTCAGGATATTAGAACTCTCCCCCCTTTAGGGATTTTCGTTTTCGAAAATCTTACCAATAAACAGATGTGGGTATTAATTCCTCTAGTTTCATCGGGTTCCCATGTAATCTCTTCTACCCCGTGCTTTTGCAACAATACTTTCACAAGAGCGACACTTTTATTTCTTAGTTACTTGATTTCCCCAGCTAAAATCTTAATTGGTTATTCTTCGTAAGTCATATCCAGTCGTAGCTCAATTTCTGTCGGTGAAATTACATGTGAAGGATCTAAATAGTACCGATGTAACATAGATACGTGGAACACATCATGAATCTTCTCTAATTCAGATGGCAATGCTAACCGATAGGCTACCGGTCTAACTCTTTCAATTATTTCATACGGTCCGATAAAACGCAGACTCAACTTGCCTTTCCTTCCAAATCTAAGAACTTTCTTCCATGGAGACACTTTTAAAAATACCTTATCACCAACTTGAAACTAGATTTCCTTTCGTTTGAAATCCGTATAAGATTTCAGTCTATCCGAAGCAGCTTTCAAATAATCTCGAATCACTTTCACTTTTTCTTCAGTTTCTTTTATTAGATCAACTCCATAAATCTAATTTTCTTTCAGTTCAGTCCAATACAACGGCGTCCGACACTTGGGACTGTACAATGCTTTATAAGGTGCCATCTTCAAACTCGTCTGACTGTTATTGTAAGCAAATTCTACCAACAGTAAATATCTTTCCCAACTTCCTTGAAATTCCAATACACAACATCTAAGCATGTCTTCAAGAATCTGAATTACTCTCTTTGATTGTCCATCAGTTTGTGGATGGAAAGCAGTGCTAAAATTTAACTTCGTACCTAATGCCTCTTGCAACTTTTACCAAAACCGCAAAGTAAATCTCAAATCTCTATCCGAAATGATTGACAAAGGTACTCCGTGAAGTCTAACAATTTCATTGATATACAATTCAGCCAACTTATTAAGAGAATAATCCATACGTACCGGAATAAAATGAGCTGATTTAGTTAGTCTGTCAACTATTACCCAGATGGCATCTTTCTTCCCCGGAGTTAATGGCAACCCTGATACAAAATCCATAGTAATTCGATTCCATTTCCATTCAGGAACCATGATAGGCTGAGGTAGTCCTGAAGGCACTTGGTGTTCAGCTTTTACTTGTTGACAAATTAGGCATTTCGATACAAACTCCGATATACCTCTTTTCATTCCGTTCCACCAATACATTTTTTTCAAGTCATTATACATTTTCGTACTACCTGGATGAATCGATAAACAACCATTATGTGCCTCATGCAAGATCTTTTGAATAAATCCTCATTCTTCGGTACACAAATCCGATCTTTAAACATCAAACAACCATCAGAACCGATTCTGAAATTTGATCTTGTATCAACCTCACATTGCCTCCACTTGGCTTGCAAATCTTTGTCATTTTTCTGAGCTTCAAAAATCTCTTGTAAGAACATTGGTCTTGCTCTCAATTATGCTAAAATTGAACCATCATCAGACACCTTCAACTGAGTATTCATAGCTCTCAAAGCAAACAGCAACTTTCTGCTCAAGGCATCGGCAACCACATTCGCTTTTCTCAGATGGTAGTCAATCACAAGCTCGTAATCTTTCAACAATTCTAACCATCTTCGCTATCTTAAATTCAAATCTTTTTGTAACATCAAGTACTTAAGACTTTTGTGGTCGGTATATACTCAGACTTTTCACCATACAGATAATGTCGCCAAATCTTCAAAGCAAACACTATAGCATCCGGTTCCAAATCATGAGTCGGATAATTCCTTTCGTAAGATTTTAACTGCCTTGAAGCATAAGCCACAACCTTTCCTTCTTGCATAAGTACACATCCCAAGCCATTTTGAGAAGCATCACTATACACCACAAATTCTTTACTTAACTCAGGTTGTACCAACACTGGTGCTTCAGTTAATAACTTTTTTAATTTCTCAAAGCTCTATTGACATTCTTCTGTCCACTCAAATTTAACATCCTTTTGAAGTAGTCTGGTCATAGGAGTAGCAATTATAGAAAATCTGTACAAATCACTGATAATATCCAGCTAGTCCCAAGAAACTTCTAACTTCAATTATATTCTTCGGTGGTTTCCAATCTACAATAGCTAAAATTTTATTGGGATCAACCCGTATACCATCACCTGAAACAATATGACCCAAAAATCCAACTTCCCGAAGCCAAAATTCACTTTTACTAAATTTGGCATATAACTGCTTATCTCTCAAAGTTTGCAAAACTATCTTCAAGTGCTCGGCATGCTCTATCTCATCTTTCGAATAAATCAAGATATCATCTATAAATACCACAACAAATTTGTCGAAGTATGGTCGAAATATACGATTCATCAAATCCATAAACATAGCAAGAGCATTTGTTAATCCGAATGGCATAACTAAAAATTCATAATGACCGTACCTTGTTCTAAAAGCAGTTTTAGGCACATCTGACTCTTTTCCTCGCAACTGGTAGTACCCAGACCTCAAGTCAATCTGTGAAAACCATGTCGCTCCTTTCAACTGATCAAACAAATCATCAATTCTCGGCAACGGATACTTGTTCTTGATTGTCACCTTGTTTAATTGCCAATAGTCTACATAGAATCTCATAGAACCATCCTTCTTTTTCACAAATAATACGGGAGCACCCCAAGGCGAAAAACTCAGTCTCACAAAGCCTTTGTAAGTCAACTCTTGCAACTACGACTTTAATTCTTTCAACTCTGCTGGTGCCATTCTATACGGAGCAATCGAGATCGGAGCTGTTACTGGTATCAAATCAATACCAAATTCTACTTCCCTGACTGGAGGCAAACCCAACAACTCTTTTGGAAATACATCTGCAAACTCACACACAATCGGTACTGATTCAACTTTCTTTTCAATTTCTTTTGTATTTAGCACATACGCCAAATAAGCTTCATAACCCTTCCTCAAATATCTCTGAGCCGACATCGAAGAAATCACACTAGATAATGCCTCTGATTTGTCTGATTCAACCCGTAGAATTTCACCATTTTCACACTTTAATTCAATAACTTTTTGTTTACAATTTACTATAGCATCATGCAATGTCAACCAATCCATACCCAAGATAACATCAAATTCATCAAACGGCAACAACATCAAGTCGGCCGGAAAATAATGACCTCGAATCATTAAAGGACATTTCTTGCATACTTTATCAACTATCACACATTTGCCTAATGGATTCAACACTCTAATCATAAATATGTGTACTCATACTAGACACCAATTTCATGCACACATATGAATGAGTAGAACCGGGATCAATCAAAGCAGTAACATTAACATCATAAAGAGAAAATATACCAGTAATCACGTCAGGTGATGAAGCATCTTCACGTGCTTTTATGGCATAAGTTCTAGCCGAAGCTCTTGCTTCAGGTTTAATAGCTGAATCTCTGACTACATTCTTGCTGCTTGCTTCATTTCCAGCTTTTCTCGAATACCTTCCTCTCGAGTCTGCGCCACTAGTTTTTGTACTTTGAAATTTTTCTTTCTCAATTTTCTCTGGGCAGTCTCTAATAAAATGATCCGGAGAACCACACCGAAAACATTCATTTGCTCTATATGTGTAACACCCCTGACCCGGCCCTGACGTTATGGCCATGTCCGGTGTGCCACATCACCTAGACTATGCTACGCCGTCCTATGTACTAAGTCTGATGTTCGAGATTTTTGAAAAGTAATATTTGTTTTTCTTGAAATTCCCAATTTGATTACTATTCGACCTAATCTCTATCTCATTTGTGAATCGTTTCATTTTAGTCTTATCATCATTCTTAGTTTTTAGTAAAGTCAGGTTGTTTAAGAAAATATTGATTTAAATTTTCAAAAACAGTGTATGTTCAAGTTTGAAATAAAACCGTAAAGAAATCCCAAATAACAGTTATAGCGGCCTTATTACAACCCATATCAAAGTAAAAATCAATACAAAATATTTAAGTTAAACCAAGAAAGTTCAGTCCTCGTGGCCACTATGAATCCCTCCCAGCGTCCAAGTCACAATCTAGGGCTCACCTGCAAGGATGGAAAGAGAGGGGTGAGTTTGGGAAAACTCAGTGTGTGCAGAACCCATCCAAAGCCCAAATTGGCTCAAGCCCACTGGGCCTAAACCCTAACCAGTCTCAGTCAGATACTGGGCCAAAGCCCTATTCAGATAGCAGTAAACTGGGCCAAGGCCCTATAACAGATACTGGGCCGAAGCCCTATTCAGATAACGGATTGGCCCATAGGCCCATAACAGTACAGTACAGTAATGCAGTATAAATGCAAACCCAATTGGGGAGACTACTCAACCCACCAACCGCTACACACCACCCGTACCAACCAACACACCATGTAGGGAATAACTCGACCCACCCAGCCCACACACCACAGTCGCAGCATGGCTGCTCAGATAAACAGTATACGAGGCAAAGCCCCTTTCAGAAACAGTACGAGGCATAGCCCCTTTTCAGTAACGTGGCTGTGCCACTCACACTTCCTCCATTATCAAAACCCAACCCATGCATTAGATACATATCATGGCATGCAATAACAGTAACAGTTATGTCAAACAGTACAGTCAATTATAGCCCTAGGGGTATAACGGTAATTTCCTACCTAGGGGCAAATCAGTAATTTCTTACCCTAAGGGTATTTCAGTAATTTTACTCCCATGTTACAGATGTTATGCTTATTACAGTATTTATTAATCACACAGCTATACAGAAATTTAGTTACCTCAGTTTTTCAGTTTTAGCATTAAGGCCCTAAAACCTCTAATGAGCCCTATTACGCCGATTGGCCCATTAGGCCCATTTAGTCCCGATTCCACATTCGGTTATCTTGTTTTAACTGTTTTCACATCTACAGTCCATAATATTACCTTTAAATCCAGTTTAACTCACATGGGCCCAAATCGCCCATTGGGCCCATATTTGGCCCACCGAGGCCCAACTTACCAAAATGCCCAAAATTTAGCGGTCACCACGTCTAACAGTGCTGATTCCAAAACTAACCTTCTCCTTCCAACTTGAGAGCATTCGCATGCTCGCAAGCTCTCGAAATACCGAAACTTCGGCATTTCGGCTTTTCGGCTTTTACCGATTTGTGCATGGAAAGGTGTTCGAAACACACACACTTGTTTTGCAGTTTCTCCTACGAGATCTCCTATGCGTTAATCCCTACAATCCAATACTTAACTGATTAGACCATATCAACACTTAATCTGAATCGAAAACTTACCCAAAACCTTACTTACACATTCGGCCAACACCCTTAATGGCTTTAATGTTCTTACCTTGACGATTTAGATCCCTTTAGATCTAGATCTGATGTTCCCAAGTCTTCAACCCCTTGCTTGATCACCTTTTCATCCAACTAACACACAAAAGAACAAAGAAAACGGCCTTTTATTTACCAAAAATCCAAAACGACACAACCATTAGCTTTAGGGACTTTCGGCTTTTCCAAACATGAAATATCGAACAGATCTAAATGATTAAACACTTACCAACGATTTCTCTTCAGTTCCTATGCAGATCTGATGTAAATCTGACCCTTAAACGTCAGTAGAAACCTTATCTCTGAGATTTGTAATTTCGGCTATCTCCCTACAACTATGGTGATTTCGGCTTTTTAATAAGAGAAGAAGATGGCGTTTTGGCTGTAGCTTTTGGGTGATGGTGTCGACAATGGTGTGATTAAAGGGAGTGTAGTAATCAGCCACAATAGGTGAAAGAAACAGAGGTGATTCGGCTTACAAGAAATCGGCAAGAAAGGAAGCAGTTTTCGGGATTTCTGGCACTTTGAGCAATCGGTTATGGTTGATTTTAAGAAGAATGGAAGCAAAAGAAAGAGTGGATCTATGCAAGATAGGTATTCGGCTAGGGAAGAGATCAAAGGGAAGAAGAAAAATGAAAAAAACAATGGTGGAGATGGGGAAGGAGAAATCGGCTATGAACTTTCCAGGGAGGCAATTCTTGGCTTTTCTGACAGTAGAAGAGAGGAAAAACCCTAAGGTGGCTAACCCTAATTGTCATGACAACAAAAAGAAAATAATATAACCCTAGCATTCCCTCTAAAGCAATCGGCCCAAGTCCTTAAAACCCCTTGCCGAAATTCACCTAAGTTAGGCTCATGCTTGAAAATTAAAAAGAACTCCACGCATACCTTGCAACTCGAACCCTTGTCCTTGATCATTCATTTAGGCGCCACTTTTTTAGGAGCTTAGTGGCGCCACCTTGCCACTCTACCAAGGCTCCCTTTGTGACATATTTTACACGATTTTTCTTAAAGGCCCACTTAACCAAGTCCCCTTTCACTTGAAAATCCAACTTAAGATTTTACCGGGTTTTAACTTAAGCTTGGGCCTTCTAAAGGCCCACTAACACATGTACATACATTTTCAACCTTCAGAACACCAAAATTTTAAAATTTCACTAAAAATTCACAAAACCCGAAAAATCCCGAAAATTAGGGCGTTACAACTCTACCCTCCTTAAAGAAATTTCGGCCTCGAAATTTACCTGATCCAGATAACTGAGGGTATTGTTGACGCATAGTCTCCTCTGGCTCCCAAGTAGCTTCTTCTCTACCATGATTACGCCATAGCACCTTTACCAAAGGAACAGACTTCCTCCTTAAGACTTTGACATCACGATCTAAGATCTCCACAGGTTCCTCCTCGAAAGTCAAATCGGCATTTACTGTAATCTCCTCCACTGGTACAATATGCAATGGGTCCGACCGATACCGTCTCAGCATAGACACGTGAAAAACGTCATGGATATGATCCAACTCTGGTGGCAACTCCAACTGATAGGCTACTGGCCCAATCCGCTTAAGAATCCGATAAGGCCCAATAAATCGCGGACTTAGCTTGCCCTTTTTACCAAATCTCAAGATCTTCTTCCACGGCGACACCTTTAGGAACGCCATATCCCCAACAGCGAACTCAATCTCCTTACGCTTAAGGTCAGCATATGACTTCTGCCGATCAGACGCCTCCTTTAACCGATCTCGAATCAGCTTAACTTTACTTTCGGTATCTGCTACCAACTCTGGTCCAAGAACTCTACGTTCTCCCAATTCTGTCCAACAAGTAGGAGTGCGACATCTCCGTCCATAAAGTGCCTCATATGGAGCCATCTGAATACTTGCTTGATAACTGTTGTTGTATGCAAATTCTGCCAACGGTAAATAATCTTCCCAACTACCACGAAAATCAATGATACATCCTCTTAACATGTCTTCCAACACTTGAATGACCCTTTCAGACTGACCATCTGTCTGAGGGTGAAATGCAGTACTGAAGTCCAATCGCGTACCTAACGCCTCATGCAACTTCTTCCAGAATCGAGATGTAAATCTAGGATCTCGATCAGAAATTATCGAAACTGGCACCCCATGCAAACGCACTATCTCTGCTACATACAGCTTGGCCAACTTCTGAAGTGAGTAATCAGTTCTAACTGGTATAAAATGAGCAGACTTCGTCAATCTATCCACAACTACCCAAACAGAGTCCTTCTTTAAAGGTGTCAAAGGCAAGCCACTCACAAAATCCATCGTTACTCTTTCCCATTTCCACTGCGGAATCTTTACTGGCTGCAACAATCCAGACGGCAGTTGGTGCTCAGCTTTAACTTGCTGGCACATCAAACATTTCCCAACGAAATTAGTCACCTCTCGCTTAAGTCCAGGCCACCAGTACCCTTCTCGCAAATCCCTATACAACTTATTACCTCCAGGGTGCATAGCATAGGCTCCACCATGAGCCTCACTCAATATCAACTTCCTCGAGTCAGAATCCTTAGGAATACAGACTTTTCCTCGAAAGCATAGGACTCCATCAGAATTCAGTCCAAAATCCTCACTCTTACCCTCCTTGACTTGTTGAAATCGAGGAGTCAACGAATCATCCTTCCACTGCAATTCTTTAATCCTCTCGGTCCAAGTCGGTCTCACTTGCAGTTCGGCCAGCAAACTCCCATCATCATACAAACTTAAACGAGCGAACATCGCCTTTAACTCAGTAACAGTCCTTCGGCTCAGTGCATCAGCCACGACATTAGCCTTGCCAGGGTGATACTCAATCGAACAATCATAGTCCTTAAGCAACTCTATCCATCTCCGTTGCCTAAGGTTCAACTCCTTCTGAGTTAAAAGATATTTGAGACTTTTGTGGTCAGTGTATATAATACACTTTTCCCCATAAAGGTAGTGTCTCCAGATTTTCAATGCAAATACCACAGCTGCCAACTCCAAATCATGCGTAGGGTAGTTCACCTCGTGAGGCTTAAGCTGTCGTGAAGCATAGGCAACCACCTTACCCTCTTGCATCAGTACACAACCTAATCCCACATGCGAAGCATCGCTATAAACTGTAAAGTCCTTCCCAGATTCCGGCTGAATCAACACTGGCGCCTCGGTCAACACCTTTTTCAGGTTGTCAAAAGCTTCTTGCTGCCTCTCAGTCCAATTAAAGGGTACTCCCTTCCTCAACAATTTCGTTAATGGAGCCGCGATGATAGAGAACCCCTCAACAAACCTTCTATAATAGCCTGCCAAACCCAGAAAACTACGAATTTCTGTCACCGTCCTAGGCGGCTTCCAATCCAGAACTGCCTCAATCTTGCGAGGATCTACCCTAATTCCCTTAGCAGAAACAACATGACCCAGAAAAGTCACTTCTCGAAGCCAGAATTCGCACTTACTAAATTTCGCATACAATTGCTTTTCTCTTAGAGTCCGCAGAACGATTCGAAGATGCTCATCATGCTTCTTCTCTGTTTCCGAATACACCAATATATCGTCAATAAAGACGACCACAAAACGATCCAAGTACGGCTGAAATACTTGGTTCATTAAATCCATAAAAGCTGCTGGTGCATTCGTCAATCCAAAGGGCATAACCAAGAACTCGTAGTGACCATAACGAGTTCTGAATGCTGTCTTATGCACATCCACCTCTTTTACCCTTAATTGATGATACCCAGATCGAAGGTCGATCTTGGAAAACACTGAAGCTCCTTTAAGCTGGTCGAATAGATCGTCGATTCTTGGCAGAGGATACTTATTCTTATCGTCAGTTTGTTCAACTGGCGATAATCGATACACATACGCATCGTACCGTCCTTCTTTTTCACAAACAGCACCGGTGCTCCCCACGGGACACACTCGGTCTAATGAAGCCCCTATCTAACAACTCTTGAATCTGGGCTTTCAATTCCACTAGCTCCTTTGGTGCCATTCTGTAAGGCGCAATGGACACTGGAGCTGTTCCAAGCAACAGATCAATCCCAAATTCCACTTCTCGGTTAGGAGGTAGTCCAGGTAGCTCCTCAGGAAATACATCTTGAAATTCATTAACAGTCCTCACTGTCTCCACGGTCACCCCTTCGGGTTCAGTTTGACTTACAAACGCTAAGTATGCTTCACAACCTTTGCGCATCAACCTTTCAGCCCTTAAGGCAGAAACCACATTGGACAAATAGTCCCTTCGTTCACCAATAACCATCACCTCCTCACCTTCGGTTGTTCTTAATACCATTCTTTTGGCCGCGCAATCCAACATTGCCTTGTGCTTGGTTAACCAGTCCATGCCCAGAATCAAGTCAAATTCTCCAAAAGGTAACTCCATCAAGTCTCCCAGAAAGATCCTACCTTGAGTCTCTAAAGGCACATCTCTAAAGAGTTTATCTACCCTAACAGAGTGACTTAAAGGACTAATCACAGTTACCCCACTCACAGTCTCCTCAGAATGCACACCCAACGACCCAGAAATTTCACAAGCAACATACGAATGAGTCGAACCCACATCAATTAAAGCAGTGTATGGTGTATGATCTATTAAGAACGTACCAGTTATAACATCAGGTGCATCACCCTCCTCGCGGCGGCGAGCAGCATACACTAAAGCTGGCTGACGAGCCTCAGCATTTCCAGCACCCTTGCTAGGTGCTCCACGACCACGTCCATTACCATTGCCTCCTCTACGTTGACCACGGCCCCTTGGCGGTGGCAGTCCCCCACGCGCAGGCTGAACAACTCTCTGATCAACAGCTTGAGCCTGAGCTGGCTTCTGTGGGCAGTCCTTAACCTGATGGTCCTTAGACCCACAACGAAAACAGGCTCCACTGCGTTTCCAGCATTCTCCTCGATGAACTCTGCCACAGTCTCCACAAGCCTGTGGTCTAACAACATTCACTGGCATAGCTCGCACTGGTTCTCCTACTCTAGCCCTCTTAAAATTCTGGTTTGCAGCTCCCGATACTCCAGAGTCTCTTTTAAAACGGTTGCGATCCCTATCACGATTCCGCCTTTCAGCTTGCTTCACTTCCTCGGCTATCTTAGCCTTCTCCACCAGTGCAGCAAAGTCACGCTCCCTCTGTGGCGCTATCAATACTCTCAGCTCATCTCTGAGGCCATCCTCGAACCGAACACTACGCTCATACTTGGTGGAAACAATGCCACTAGCATACCGGCTTAATCGCAGAAATTCTGCCTCATATTCAGCCACAGTCTTACTACCCTGGGTCAGGTTCAGAAATTCCTTCCTTCGTGCATCCACATAACTAGCCCCAACATATTTCGCCTTGAAAGACTGCTTGAACAATTCCCAAGTTACCCTCTCAGCTGGGGTACCCTCTCTTACGGTGATCCACCATTGATATGCCTCGTCCCTTAGCAACGATACCGCTCCTTTCAGCTTCTGCTCCACTGAGCAGTCCAAGTCGTCCATAATTCGCTCTGTGGCTTCCAACCAGTACTCAGCCACATTTGGGGCCACTCCAGATATGCCCCTAAAAATTTTCACTCCATTGGCCCGGAGTCGCTCAGAAATGGACCCCCTATTCACCGGCCCAACATTAGCTCCGGCCACCCTTTCCAGAACTCTCAGCATGGCCTGGGACAGAGCGTCGTCCCCTGCGGCCCGATCGTACGGCCCATTTTCCTCAACCGGTGGTCGTGCCTCTCCTGCTGGCCTATGCTCAGAAGACGACGATCCAGCTTGAGCACTAACTCGGCCTCGTCCACGGCCTCGTCCACGAGTAGCCCTTGTACTCATATCGATTATCTGATTTACAAAGTTTTATGACATTAGCTCAATGTTTCAGTTTTTATTACGGAATATCTTATGAATAGGTAGAATTTCAGAGTTGTTCTCGCGCAACGTAATTTAATTACTGTCTCAGTTTCCTAGGGTTTAGTTTACCCTACCGTCTCAGTGCTACAGCCTTAATACTACCTCATCCATAGTATTCTATCTAAGGCTCAGTGCTATCTACAGTTTTATTATCAGTACAGTATAGAAAATACTTACAACTTGGTGCCGGGGATTCAGTGTGCCACCTCTCGAAGTACCAGATTTCAATAAAATCTTAGACCTAAAAATAATTTTTTAAACATATTTTAGAAAAGACAAGTTAAAAGGAATCACTTCGAAAACAAAAATTCTTTCAGAAAATCTGGTTTTCCAAAAATACCTTTTATGAGCTTAAAAATCTTGAAAACCCCTTTTTGGACCCGATCCACAGCCGAGTTGTTGCAACTTAGCTCTGATACCACTAAATGTAACACCCCTGACCCGGCCCTGACGTTATGGCCATGTCCGGTGTGCCACATCACCTAGACTATGCTACGCCGTCCTATGTACTAAGTCTGATGTTCGAGATTTTTGAAAAGTAATATTTGTTTTTCTTGAAATTCCCAATTTGATTACTATTCGACCTAATCTCTATCTCATTTGTGAATCGTTTCATTTTAGTCTTATCATCATTCTTAGTTTTTAGTAAAGTCAGGTTGTTTAAGAAAATATTGATTTAAATTTTCAAAAACAGTGTATGTTCAAGTTTGAAATAAAACCGTAAAGAAATCCCAAATAACAGTTATAGCGGCCTTATTACAACCCATATCAAAGTAAAAATCAATACGAAATATTTAAGTTAAACCAAGAAAGTTCAGTCCTCGTGGCCACTCTGAATCCCTCCCAGCGTCCAAGTCACAATCTAGGGCTCACCTGCAAGGATGGAAAGAGAGGGGTGAGTTTGGGAAAACTCAGTGTGTGCAGAACCCATCCAAAGCCCAAATTGGCTCAAGCCCACTGGGCCTAAACCCTAACCAGTCTCAGTCAGATACTGGGCCAAAACCCTATTCAGATAGCAGTAAACTGGGCCAAGGCCCTATAACAGATACTGGGCCGAAGCCCTATTCAGATAACGGATTGGCCCATAGGCCCATAACAGTACAGTACAGTAATGCAGTATAAATGCAAACCCAATTGGGGAGACTACTCAACCCACCAACCGCTACACACCACCCGTACCAACCAACACACCATGTGGGGAATAACTCGACCCACCCAGCCCACACACCACAGTCGCAGCATGGCTGCTCAGATAAACAGTATACGAGGCAAAGCCCCTTTCAGAAACAGTACGAGGCATAGCCCCTTTTCAGTAACGTGGCTGTGCCACTCACACTTCCTCCATTATCAAAACCCAACCCATGCATTAGATACATATCATGGCCTGCAATAACAGTAACAGTTATGTCAAACAGTACAGTCAATTATAGCCCTAGGGGTATAACGGTAATTTCCTACCTAGGGGCAAATCAGTAATTTCTTACCCTAAGGGTATTTCAGTAATTTTACTCCCATGTTACAGATGTTATGCTTATTACAGTATTTATTAATCACACAGCTATACAGAAATTCAGTTACCTCAGTTTTTCAGTTTTAGCATTAAGGCCCTAAAACCTCTAATGAGCCCTATTACGCCGATTGGCCCATTAGGCCCATTTAGTCTCGATTCCACATTCGGTTATCTTGTTTTAACTGTTTTCACATCTACAGTCCATAATATTACCTTTAAATCCAGTTTAACTCACATGGGCCCAAATCGCCCATTGGGCCCAAATTTGGCCCACCGAGGCCCAACTTACCAAAATGCCCAAAATTTAGCGGTCAACACGTCTAACAGTGCCGATTCCAAAACTAACCTTCTCCTTCCAACTTGAGAGCATTCGCATGCTCGCAAGCTCTCGAAATACCGAAACTTCGGCATTTCGGCTTTTCGGCTTTTACCGATTTGTGCATGGAAAGGTGTTCGAAACACACACACCTGTTTTGCAGTTTCTCCTACGAGATCTCCTATGCGTTAATCCCTACAATCCAATACTTAACTGATTAGACCATATCAACACTTAATCTGAATCGAAAACTTACCCAAAACCTTACTTACACATTCGGCCAACACCCTTAATGGCCTTAATGTTCTTACCTTGACGATTTAGATCCCTTTAGATCTAGATCTGATGTTCCCAAGTCTTCAACCCCTTGCTTGATCACCTTTTCATCCAACTAACACACAAAAGAACAAAGAAAACGGCCTTTTATTTACCAAAAATCCAAAACGACACAACCATTAGCTTTAGGGACTTTCGGCTTTTCCAAACATGAAATATCGAACAGATCTGAATGATTAAACACTTACCAACGATTTCTCTTCAGTTCCTATGCAGACCTGATGTAAATCTGACCCTTAAACGTCAGTAGAAACCTTATCTCTGAGATTTGTAATTTCGGCTATCTCCCTACAACTATGGTGATTTCGGCTTTTTAATAAGAGAAGAAGATGGCGTTTTGGCTGTAGCTTTTGGGTGATGGTGTCAACAATGGTGTGATTAAAGGGAGTGTAGTAATCGGCCACAATAGGTGAAAGAAACAGAGGTGATTCGGCTTACAAGAAATCGGCAAGAAAGGAAGCAGTTTTCGGGATTTCTGGCACTTTGAGCAATCGGTTATGGTTGATTTTAAGAAGAATGGAAGCAAAAGAAAGAGTGGATCTATGCAAGATAGGTATTCGGCTAGGGAAGAGATCAAAGGGAAGAAGAAAAATGACAAAAAACAATGGTGGAGATGGGGAAGGAGAAATCGGCTATGAACTTTCCAGGGAGGCAACTCTTGGCTTTTCTGACAGTAGAAGAGAGGAAAAACCCTAAGGTGGCTAACCCTAATTGTCATGACAACAAAAAGAAAATAATATAACCCTAGCATTCCCTCTAAAGCAATCGGCCCAAGTCCTTAAAACCCCTTGCCGAAATTCACCTAAGTTAGGCTCATGCTTAAAAATTAAAAAGAACTCTACGCATACCTTGCAACTCGAACCCTTGTCCTTGATCATTCATTTAGGCGCCACTTTTTTAGGAGCTTAGTGGCGCCACCTTGCCACTCTACCAAGGCTCCCTTTGTGACATATTTTACACGATTTTTCTTAAAGGCCCACTTAACCAAGTCCCCTTTCACTTGAAAATCCAACTTAAGATTTTACCGGGTTTTAACTTAAGCTTGGGCCTTCTAAAGGCCCACTAACACATGTACATACATTTTCAACCTTCAGAACACCAAAATTTTAAAATTTCACTAAAAATTCACAAAACCCGAAAAATCCCAAAAATCAGGGCGTTACAACATGGGCCAAAATGATTTCTACCACACCGCTGGCACTCGGGCTTAACAAATCTTGAATTCCCCACACTAGCCACAGAAATAGTTTAAGATTTAGGACCCACAGATTGCTTCTTAGAATTTCCATATGATTGTCCGGCCGAAACTTGAGAACGAGGATTCATATTTCTAGATTTTCTTGATTGCTGTGAGAATGAACTGCTCGTCGATCTTTTCTTTCAATTTCTAGTCTCAGCCTCTACCTTTTTCTTCTCTTTAAGTACTTCTTCAGCCTAGCAAGCCCGATCAACAAGTACTACCATTTCTTTTAATTCAAGAATCCCAACAAATACTTTGATGTCTTCATTGAGTCCGTCTTCAAATCGTCTACACATTTTAGCCTCTGTAAGAACATATTCTCTAGCATACTTACTCAACCAAACGAACTCCCTTTCATATTCAGTAACTGTCATGTTGCCTTGCTTTAACTCGAGAAATTCTTTACGCTTCTGATCAACAAGTCTTTCACTGATGTATTTCTTCTGAAATTCCTCTTAAAAGAACTCCCAAGTCACTTTCTCTTTCGGTACCACAGAAACCAATGTCTTCCACCAATTATAGGTTGAATCCCTCAGCAAAGATATAGCACATTTGAAGCATTCTTCAGGTGTGCAAGACAATTCATCAAATACCCGAATAGAATTCTCAAGCCAAAACTCTTCTTTCTCGGCATCATCATCAACATTTGCCCTGAATTCTTCAGCCCCTTGCTTGCGAATTCTGTCAACTGGAGTTCTATGTAATTTCATCAGATCCATACCTTGAGGCATCGGGGGTACAGGTTGAGGAATCGGGGAAGGCGAGGGAGGTTGTGCATTCGGGTTCGTACGAACGAACTCAGTGTACCATGCATTCATCATCTGAAGAAAGGCTTCTCGAGCCCCTTCTCCTCCTCCTTGACCAACAGTAGGAGGTGGATTTTCAGTCGGCACCGCCCTTTAGCCGGAGCTGGTGCATTACTCTCTATGTCATCAGCCACAGCTGGATCGAGATCCATTTACTATTAAAAAAATCATTTAAGAGGTCAGAAGTCGTCACACTATCACAATATGTATATATGGCATGTATACCAAAACCCGTACATACAACACGTTAATCTGAGAACTGACTAAACCTACTCTGATACCACCAAATGTAACGCCCCCTTACCCGGGACTGTTGCCGGAGTCGAGCTTGAGGTGTTACCAAACTTAATTTATCACTTAAGAAATTTTAAATCATTTATTCCAACATTCGTAATAAGCTGTCAATCTGCATTACAGTCGCTAAAAAAATCATATCTCGAGTTCCAAAACTCAAAATTAAGATCCATAAATTTTCCCTAAAACTAGACTCATATATCTATCTACTAAGTTTTTTCTAGAATTTTTGGTTGGGCCAATTAGTACAGTTTATTAGTTAAAATTTACCCTGTTACAGAGTTCAACTGCTATGACCCCTGTTCACTACAAACCACTTTTCTCTTTGTACAAAGTTCAAAAGACTATGCCATTTGTTTCACTTAAAATTAGACTCAATAAGAAATCTGTCCATGTAAGGCAAGACTTCTAATTATTTTTGTAAAATTTTTGGTCAATTTCTAAAATCAGAACAGGGGATTTAGAAATCGCTCTAACCCTATTCCACCAAAACCCAAGTATCTCATAAAATACAATTCCTTTACCTGTTTCATTTCTTCCATATGAAAATAGACACAATAAGCTTCAATTTCATATTTTATTTGCCATCTAATCCTGTCTCTACTATTTTTGGTACACTTTCAAACTCACGTCATTGCTGCTGCAAAATTCTGTTTTATAACAAAGTTCACCTTTTTGTGGATTTTCATGAACTAAGTAGCACATTAAACATACATGACACCAAATATGATCTAGATTGGCCAAACCAATGACTAATCATTTCCAAGCATTTCCATCCTAACCATCACCATATCATACGATTATTTACACAAAATGATTATAATGCTATACATGCCATATTCAAAATACAAGCCATTATACCAAATTGTTCCGGACAGTGTGATCGTTCCTTCGACCCTTCCCGACTTCCAAGCTGGCTTGTCAAAACTACAATGAATGAAAAGGAGGGAGTAAGCATAAATTCTTAGTAAATTCACATGTAAATAACAAGTAACACAACTATGCAAATCAACATAAACACCAATTGCATAAGTATCATCAAAACATTCATGGCACAAGTATCCTTACTATCTTACCACAATCTTATCTTACCAAGTTCTCAACTTGAGGTTTAAGATCATACCTGTTCAATTTCCTCTTACACCATACTTTCCAACATACCTTGTTTATTTAGGAGTTCACATTATGCATTTAAAAATCTACCCGTTGAACACATCGAAATATAACTCAGATACACAAATCGCATCCACATAAGTGTCATGTCCGTAGCTAGACAAACTCAATAGCCTACAGAATTTAAGTAGCCAACCTACCATGTAACCCGCCCATAAGTGAACTCAGACTCAACTCAACGAGCTCGGAAATCAATCATCTTAGTGACATGTCACCTGTATCCTAATCTATACCCAAGGTTCAAACGGGATTTTTCCTCAAAATTTCCATTTTTGGTCGTCTTCCTCCAAATGTCGGAACCAACACTCGCTAGCATTTCATGCTTATCAAGCTAATCACATACTTTGCATGTCAATAAATAATAAATCACAAAGCATAATATTTCATGATAATGAGTACCAAATCATATAAATAACACTAAATTACTTGAAATAACAACAATGTTACCTTATTTACACATGAACTTACCTCGGTACAAAATGTTGGAAATCGAGTTTATTCCTCGTAAACTTTGTTTTTCCCTCGATCACGACTCGAATCTTGTTTCTCTTGATCTAAAGTAACACATTTAGCTTATTGAATACTCACATTTATCAAAACGGTCCTTAACTCTAACTTTGTAAAATTACAAATTTGCCCCTAAACTTTTGCATATTTACACTTTTGCCCCAAAGCTCGGAAATTAAAATTTATCCCAAATTCTTATGTTTTAGGACATGCTAATCATTTATTTACTAACAGCAACCTCAAATTCCGACTATAACATGTACTTATGAAAAATAGGTATTTTTACTGATTAAGTCGTTTTACTCGTTTTCACTTAAAACCGAGTAGCACAAGTTGTCTAGCATAATTCAAAACCTCATATTCTATCATAAAACACCAAAATAAACAAATTTCACCTATGGGTATTTTTCCAAATATGAACCCTAGGTTGAATTATTGCTAGCATAAGCTAAATCGAGCTACCAGGATTCCAAAAACATAAAAATCATTAAAAACGGGGCTTGGATGCACTTACTATGAAGCTTGGAAGTTGAATAAACCCTAGCTATGGAGAGAGGTAAGGTTCGGCCAAGGCTTGAAGAAGATGAACACAATTTGGTCTTAATTTCCTTTTAATTCATTTTAATTACCAAATGACCAAAATACCCTTAATGCCTTTCTTTGAAAATTTTCATGTACAAGCCCATTTTTGTCCAAAATTTTAGAAATTGGTCAAATTTCTATTTAAGACCTCCTAATTAATATTCCAAAGCAATTTCATACTAAAAGCTTCTAGAATGCATGTTTTGCAACTTATTTGATTTAGTCCCTAATTTCAAATTAAACACTATACACATAGAATTTCATCATGAAATTTTCACACAATCATGCAATCATATCATAAATCTCAATATAATTATAAAATAATTATTTCTATCTCAGATTTGTGGTCACAAAACCACTATTCTGATTAGGCCTTAATTCGGGATATTACAACAATGATGCAGAGAAAGTTGAATTTTGGCTCGAGAATACTGTCAGGGTCTTTGATGAGTTATCCTTCGCACCTGAAGAGTGCATGAAGTGCGTTGTATCACTTTTATGAGATTCAGCCTACCATTGGTGGAAGACATTTGTGTCAGTAGTACCGAAAGAACGGGTTACCCGGGATTTCTTTCCGGAAGAGTTCCGTAAGAAATACATTAGCCAGATGTTCATTGATCAGAAAAGAAAGAAATTCCTTGAACTAAAGTAGGGTAAGATGACAGTGACTAAATATGAATGCAAATTTGTTTGACATAGCAATTATGCTCGAGAGTGTGTGTCAACCGAAGCTATTATGTGCAAGAGGTTTGAAGATGGGCTCAATGATGATATTCAACTATCAGTCAATGTTCTAGAGATAAAAGAGTTTGTTGTTGTAGTTGACAGAGCCTGTAAGGGAGAGGAGTTGCTGAAAGAAAAAGAAAAAGGCAAAGCTAAAATGGAGATGCAAGATACGAAGGAAAGACAGATGAGTAAGTCGCTTCAGTCTACATCTAAGAGGCCTAGAAAGTTCTCTACTAGATCAAAATTTTTAGCTTGGTGTTCGAGCAAGAATAGAGATAACAGAAATATGGGTTCGAAAGCTCAAACTACCTCAATTGCGAGTGTAGGCAATGTCCAACCGGGCAAACCAGAGTGTCCACGGTGTGGTAGACGTCATTTTGGCCAATGTCGAGAAGATGAGAGTGGTTGTTACAAGTGTGGTACTCCAAATCATTTTATGCTAGAGTGTCCAGAAATGGTTAAAAAAGAAGAATTACAGAGTGCTAGGTTTGGGAATGTTCCAGTCTGAGGTAGACCACAGAGAAACCCGGGAATAGAGGCAGGTAATTGAGGTGTGTCTAGAGATTCAGTAGGGAGACCAGATGTTAGAGCACTTGCAAGAACCTATACCATTCGTGCTCGTGACTAGGCATCCTCCCTCGATGTAATTATGGGTACATTTTCTCTTCATGATGTTAATGTTATTACTTTGACTGATCCGGGTTTGAATCATTCTTATGTTTGTATGAAATTGATGCTTAGCATGAACATGTCCATGGAGTCTACGGGATTTGTGATTAAAGTATCGAACCCATTGGGTCAGCAAGTATTAGTAGACAAAGTATGTAAAAATTGCCCTTTGATGATTAAAAGTAACTGTTTTCCAGACGATCTCATGCTATTGCCATTTAATGAGTTTGATGTGATTCTTGGTATGGATTGGTTGATTGCGCATGATGTGATAGTGAATTGTGGAAAGCAATTCATTGAGTTGAAATGTGAAAATGGTGAAATTCTTCGGGTTAATTCAGATGAGTCAGATAGTTAAATTGCGATGATTTTTATTATGTCTGCTTAGAAATGCTTAAGGAAAGGATATGAAGCTTATCTTGCTTTTGTGTTGAATACTAAAGATCTAGAGTTGAAAATTGAATCAGTACTTGTGGTATGTGAGTTTCCTGATGTGTTTCCGGAAGAACTACCAAGTTTGCCTCTTATCAGAGAAGTTGAGTTTGGTATTGAGTTGGTTCCAGGTACAACACCCATTTCTGTTGCTGCTTATAGAATGGCTCCAATAGAATTTAAAGAATTGAAAGTTCAGTTGCAGGAATTATTAGATAAAGGCTTTGCAAGACCTAGTTGTTCACCATGGGGTGCACCAGTACTATTTGTGAAAAAGATGGTTCGATAAGATTGTGCATAGAGTATCAGTAGCTTAATAAGGTAACTATTAAGAACAAGTATCCACTACCTAGAATTGACGATTTATTTGATCAATTGAAGGGAGCTACTGTGTTTTCCAAAATAGATTTGAGATTCAAATATTATCAGTGAGTTAAAGAGTCAGATGTTCCGAAGACTGCTTTCTAGACTAGGTATGGCATTATGAGTTCATTGTGATGCCATTTGGCTTAACTAATGCTCTTATCATTTTCATGGACTTAATAAACCAAATTTTCAGACCTTACTTGGATAAATTTGTAGTTGTGTTCATTGATGATATCTTGATTTATTCTCATGATGAGACTTAGCATTCAGAGCATTTGAGAATAGTTTTACAGACTTTGAGAGATAATTAACTTTATGCCAAGTTTAGTAAAAGTGAGTTCTGGTTATAGGAAGTCAGTTTTCTTGGACATATGGTCTCAGGTGAAGGTATTAGAGTTGATTCGAGCAAGATTTCAGCCATTGTTGATTGAAAGCTTGCCAGGAATGTATCAGAGGTCAGAAGTTTTCTTAGTCTCACCGGTTATTATAGATGATTTGTAGAGGGATTTTCCATGATAGCTACCACATTGAAAAGATTGCTACAGAAAGATGTCAAGTTTGAATGGACTGAAAAGTGTCAGCAGAGTTTTGACAAGTTAAAGGCATTGTTGACTGAAGCTCCTGTCTTAGTACAACCAGAATAGGGTAAAGAGTTTTTGATTTATAGTGATGCATCCTTGAATGGACTAGGCTGTGTACTTATGAAGGAAGGAAAGGTAATTGCTTATGCCTCTAGAAAGCTAAAGCCACATGAGAAAAATTATTTGACACATGATTTGGAATTAGCTACCATTGTATTTGCGTTGAAAATCTAGAGATATAACTTGTATGGTGAGAAGTGTCAAATATTTACTGATCATAAAAGTTTGAAATACTTGATGACTCAGAAAGATTTGAACTCGAGGCAAAGAAGATGGCTAGAGTTGATTAAAGATTATAAACTAGTGATCGATTACCACCCAGGTAAGGAAAACGTAGTTGCTGATGCTTTGAGTCGAAAATCTTTATTTGCATTAAGAGCTTTGAACACTAGTTTAACCTTATCAGGTGATGGTTCTATCTTAGTCGAATTAAGAGCTAAGCCAATGTTTCTTGAAGAAATTTGTGAAGTTCAAAAAATTGATAGTGAGTTGCAAGCCAAAAGAGCTTAGTGTGAGTCGGGTATAGAGTCAGATTTTCAGATTAGTTCTGGTGGTTGTTTAATGTTCAGAAATCAGATATGTGTACCAAAGAATGATGAGCTTATTTGAAAGATTTTAGAGGAAGCACATAGTAGTTCCTTATCTATTCATCTAGGTAGTACAAAAATGTATAATGATTTGAAGAAAATGTAGTGGTGGGTAGGAATGAAGAGAGATATCTTAGAGTTTGTTTCTAGGTGCTTGATCTACCAGCAGGTAAAAGCCAAACATTAGGTACCTTCAGGTTTATTGCATCCTGTGTTAGTTCCTGAGTGGAAATGGGACCGAGTTGCCATTGACTTTGTGACAGGATTGCCGTTGACACCGAGAAAGAAAGATGCAGTATGGGTTGTGATTGATAAGCAAACGAAGTCAGATCATTTTATTCCATTTCTTATGGATTATTCACTTGACAAGTTGGCTGAGCTGTATATTTCAGAGATAGTCAGATTACATAGAGTACTGTTATCGATTATCTCATATAGAGACCCGAGATTCACTTCGTAGGTTTGGAAGAAGTTACAGGAAGCTTTGGGCACAAAGTGGAGTTTTAGTACAGCTTTCCATCCTCAGACCGATGGTCAATCAGAGAGAGTTATTCAGATACTTAATGATATGCTTAGATGTTGTGTCTTAGAATTTCAAGGTAGTTGGGAGAAATATTTGTCGTTGGTAGAGTTTGCCTATAATAATAGTTATCAGTCGAGTTTGAAGATGGCACCTTATGAAGCTTTGTATGGACGTAAATGTCGCACACCTTTGTATTGGACAACGCTTAAAGAAAATCAGGTTTACAGAGTTGATTTAGTTAAAGAAACTAAAGAGAAAGTGAAAGTTATCAGAGATTACTTGAAAGCAGCTTCAGATAGACAGAAGTCTTATGCAGACTTGAAAAAGAAAAGAGATTGAGTATCAAGCTGGTGACAAGTGATCTTGAAAGTATCCCCGTGTAAGAAAATCTTTAGATTTCGCAAGAAAGGTAAGCTAAGTCCACGTTTTATTGGATCGTTCGAGGTGACTGAAAGAGTTGGGCCATTAGCATATCAGTTAGCTTTGCCGACAGAGTTAGAGAAGATTCATGATGTGTTACATGTGTCCATGTGACATCGTTACTGTTCTGATCTGTTACATGCGATTTCACAGACAGAGGTTGAGATTCAGCAAGATATGACTTATAGTGAGGAACCGGTAAAGATTCTTGTTCGAGAGGTCAAGCAACTAAGGAACAAAAGTATTGCACTTGTGAAAGTATTATGGAATAGGCATGGGGTAGACGAGGCTACATGGGAGCTCGAAGAGGCTACGTGAAAAATAGTATCCAAGCCTATTCACAGGTAAGATTTTTGAGGACGAAAATCCCTAAAGGGGTATAGGAATGTAACATCCCAAAATAGGGCCTAAACAGAACAGTGGTTATGAAACCATGAATCCGAGATAAAAAATTTTATTTTGATTAATTTTTATGATTTACCGAGTGAATTGATGCATGTGTTAGAATATTGATAGAAAATTTCATGAATTGCATGTTTAAATTGCCTATTAGGGCTTAATTGCAAAGTTGATAAATATGAGTTCTAGATAGGAAAGGATTAAATTGAAGAGCATAATTGAAGAAGAGGTCCTTAAATGGTAATTATACCATTAGGTTTTCATCGACAAAAATGGACATACATAGATAAAAATAACCAAAGTTTTAACGAAGGGCATTGTAGTCATTTGGTAATTAAAAGGAATTAAAAGGGAAAAAGATGGAAAAATAGTTATCATCTTCTCCGTAGGGCCGAAACTTCATGTATCAACATAGCTAGGGTTTCTTCAACTTCTCAAGCTCATAGTAAGTGCATTCAAGCCCCGTTTTTAATGTTCTTTACATTTTTGAAGTCTCGGTAACTTGATTTAGCTTATTCTAGCAATAATTTAACCTAGGGTTCATATTTGGAAAAATACCCATTGGTGAAATGTGCTTATTTTGATGTTTTATGATAGAATATGAGGTTTTAAATTATGTTGAACAACTTGTGCTACTTAGTTTTAAGTGAAAATTAGTAAAACGACATAATCGGTAAAAATACATAATGTTCATAAGTACACGTTAGAGTGAGAATTTAATGTTTCCATTAAGTGAAAATGATCAGCATGTCCTAAAACATAAGAATTAGGGAAAATTTTTAACTTCCGAGCTTTGGGGCAAAAGTGTAAATATGTAAAAGTTTAGGGGCAAAATCATAATTTTGCCAAAGTTAGAGTTAAGGACTTTTTGATAAATGTAAGTATTAAATAAGCTAAATATGCTAATTATAGATCAAGAAGAATGAATTTTAGGGGTAGACTGAGGAAAGAAAAAGGTAGAGGATTAAGTTGTCATGTTGATCGTATTTTGCACCAAGGTTAGTTTACAGTAAATACAATATTTCGATATTTTATATTAATATTATTAATCCAGCATATATATATATTTATTTTATGAGAATATTCCAAGTTGAATCAAATATGAGGTAACAGAGAAAAAGTATCAGAAAGCCTATTTGAACCTTAAGAATGTATGAGATACGGAATGTCATGACATTTTGGGTTGAGACAGTTGAGGAACATTCCATGTAAGTCCATATCAGACATATGGTATTGGCAGGTTGAGACAGTTCAGGAACATCCCATGTAAGACCATACCTAGAGCATGGCATTGGAAAGCTATTATCAGAGAGGAAAACCCAAGTATCATGAGTATTCCAAACAGTTCATTGGGCTATTTTACAAGCTATGTTACAAGAAAGTTCAGGTAAAGGAATGATAAATAGGAAAGTTAAAGAGTAAGTAGAGAAGTAAAATAAAGATTTTGTTAGTTGATGGTATAATATGAGTATATTTATACTTGGTGAATGTTGTCATTTATTTACTTGTAAACTTACTAAGCATTGTAGCTTACCCCTTTTCCTTTCTCTCTTTTATAGTGTAGCCAAGCTAATTCGGGGATCGTAAGGATGTTGGAGTTTGTCTCACACTATCAAAGGCTATCTCGGTATTTTGTAATTTGAATTGTTTTGAGTTATGGCATGTATAGGGACTTGGTCATTTTGTGTGTATGTCCTTATGATACAATTAAAGAATGGCATGTGAATACTTAATAGTGATTAGCTATTGTATAGCTAACTAAGAACATGCTTTGATGTTATGTATGCCTAAATGATAGTTTATGCAAAGAAATTATGAAAGAGTAAAAGTTGGCCGTGAAACAGTGTTGAAACAGCTGTAATAACGTGAATTTGAAAAATCACTAAAAATTGTAGAAATGGAATTAAATGTTGAATAGGATATATAATTAAATCTTATTGAGTCTTTTTTCATAAGAGAGAAACAGAGTAAGTAAAGGAAGTCTATATTTTGAGATATTTAAATTATTGTGAGACTGGTTCAGAGTTATTTCGTGATTCCCTGTTTTGATTTTAGAAATTCACTAAAAATTGTACAAAAAGAATTATGAGTCATAATTTATATGTATAGATTCTTTAGTGAGCCTATTTTCATTAGAAACAAGTGGAAACACTAAATGAAAACTGTACTATGAGATAATTGATTTTTAGTGAAGAGAGGTCAGGTCTACTGGACTGCGAAACAAGGGAACCTTTAACTAATAAACTGTATTAATTGACCACATCAAAAATTCTAGAAAAATAATGGTAAGAAGATATATGAGTCTAGTTTTAGGAAAAATTTGCAGATTTAAATAAATTGTTACATAGGTGGACAGTTTTATTATGAACAGTGAAATAAATTGTTTTAATTTGTCTAAGTAATTGGAAATTTTTTAAATGTTCCCAGTTTGGTCCCGAACCATTCTAATTGCATGTTTAGGGCCTCGAGGGACCATTTTAGGGATATATTGGATGAATGTGAATGAATTAATTTTAAAAGTAAATTTTTATGCCCCGAACTAGTAAGGTAAGTCTAGTAACGCCTCGTGCTCGACTCCGGCGATGGTCTTGGGTAAGGGGTGTTACAATATTTGGTCATTTAAGTTGGCTAACCTTGGTCATATTTATGAGCATGTGATGATGCCTTTCTTGGATGTGTAAGCTTACATGGTTTGAGTGGATAAGTATGTGATGTTCATGTATGATAGATGTAGCATGTGAATGTTGTGTTGATGTCTTGGCTGTGGATGTATGATGGCTTAATTATGTCAAGTTATGTGATGTTGAATTGGTGCAAGTGTGATTGTGTTTCAGGCTGGCAAATGGCTTGGAAAATAGCCCTAAATTTGTCTACATTGGTAGATGCACAGGCGTGTGTCTAGGCCATGTGTGACTCACTGCCAGCCCCATAGGCGTGTAAATAGGACGTGTGTCCCCTGCACCCAAATTTTGCAAAATAGAATGTCCAGTAGTAAACACATGGGCAGAGACATGGCCGTGTGTCACGACCGTGTGTCTCAGCCGTGTGAAGGACACAGCCTCAGGACATGGGCGTCCGCCCAGGTCTTGTGAAGTCTGCACCATAAATGCGAAAAAATTTAAATTCACCACACGGCCAAGCACACAGGCGTGTGACTTGGCCGTGTGACCCTAAATGATTGATGACGTCATAAACAGAATGCCCAATGTTTTCCACATGGGTTGGGACACGAGTGTGTGTGACCACACGGCCTACCCTCACGAGCATGTCCCAGTCACACGGTATGTGACCCTGTTTTGGTGAAAATTTTTAAGTGCTCCAAAGTTCTCGGTTTAGTCCCTAACCACCTTCGATATATGTTTAAGGCCTCGTAGGCCTGTAATAGGGATGTTATGAATATGTTTGAAAATTTTTAAATTGGACGCAAATTTTATGGCTCGAAATTGTACATATGTTTGTGTTTAAATCCAGTAATACCTCGTATCCTATTCCGGCTTGGATACGGTTAAGGGATGTTACAAAAAATCACATCTGAAACATCACTTTGTAGGCACGACATCCCCTTTTACTTCTTAGCAGAATCATCACTATGTTGCCTAATTTGTGCTATGGTAGGATTTGCCCTTAACGGTGGTGGCTTAATATTGACTTTCACTACCTCCTATAAGTTAAAAGCTTGAAGGTGTATCTTCATATTTTCTACTCAAATATGGCAGTTTTCACCATTGAACACAGGCAATGGAGGAGGTGAAAAACTTGCTAAAGACATTTTTGCGAATACTCAATGGCCATCAAAGACCAATGGCTCTCAATACCAATTGTTGGGTTTTTGAGCAAAGGAAGAGAGCAAAAATAGAGTAAATTAGCAATCTAAATTGACTTGCTATATTTCATCATCGTTTTCAAATACAAATTATATAATATATATTAGTTGATTAATGTCAAAACTCAACTAATCCCATTAAAAACAATCTTGAAAGATAAAAACTTAATTCACACAATCTGATTTGAGTCAATCAGCACCTAAACACATAAAAAATCCTATCAACTAAGATTGGTTTTTATCAGACACACGTAACATAATTTGTGCAATATGCACCAAAATATTTTCATGCAATTGGTGGATAAAATTCACCTGTCCTCAATCTGCCAATTAATCAACAGCTTCATAATTCACCATACAGTGCGTAGCTTGATCATTGGCGAGCTTGTTATTACTTGCCACATATGGAGTGTCCGCCAACATTCTTGCAGTTTCAAACTGTCTACCAAATGACTTATGGCTGGACTGTCTGCCAGATAACTTATAGCTTGAACTATCCACCATATGATGTCTGCCAAATGTACTCGCCACAGCGTACTTGGCCAACTCGCAACATAGAAATACTATGGATAAGACTCAATGCTGTATACATAAATGAACAAAAAGAAAAGAAAAAGAAGAGAAGAGAAAGTCTCCGCTGAATAATTCCAAGCAGGTCCCTTTGCTTGCATTGCAACTCTTGAATGAGTATTTTTATGCCAACATTTGGTTAACTTTTCCATCGATAACACCCCATCTCTCTGTCTGTCCTTTTTTTTTTTTTTCAGAAACCATTCTGTCAGCAAGTGTGGACACAAACAAGCTGTACGCATATAATAAGATATACTTCATTGATTTGACTTTAATATGTTAAAATTCATCAAAGCCCACCTACGGTAATGATATAAAGTGGCATGTGAACCCCACCCCTACATCATAGCATTAAGCTCATCGATGCTGATTTAGGCGTTATATATTTTCCTATTAGTAAGAGAGGTTCATTTATCAGTCTGCTAAGCTCACTCCTAACATATTCACCCCTAATTGCATGGATTTCAATTCCAAACCATCGCCTTCTGAGGCATGTCACGAGACCATGGATTTTCTATCGCGTACATGGTGCAACTTTGCAGTTCAAGCTCTGCAGCCTCAGCTGCATGATCAATCGATTGTTGTCTTAGACAATCAAATCAAGGCACTTGAGAGTGACACCTCATTGTCTTTCACGGTGAATTTCAAAAAACTAAAAGATGTTTTATATATATATATTTGATTGCTGCAAATATTGCATGTCTACGGTAAAGAAAAAAAGAAGTTGAAATCAAGTTTTTATGACTGGCAGAGTACGGAGAAAAGCGCAAAGATTGATGCTACTGATTTCAAGTCGTCCTTGCCACCATGGAAGTCCGATGATGTGAAGGTAATTAAATCTATCATTATGTTCCATAAAAGCTACGTACTGGAAATGGCATTGTTAAAGAAATTCTTATTTTTCTTAATTATTTTCTTATCTTGAACTGAAGTTATTGATTCTTCATGTTATCTTCAGTCATGGTTATGGATGCAACAAGCAATGCATCCAGAACTGAACTACAACAGCTGTTTTCGAAAGAAATGGGTAGGCGTTTTACAATACAATCAATATAGGTGTTTAATTTTGTAGGGGAGGGGGGAAAGAATCATACTACTCAGAATTTATTTTTACCATAAATCCTCGTATATATGCTATCAGATGCCCTGGAAGATAGTCCCTTTCAAGGGTATCTCAATCAAGAAATGGATGAAGGAGATGAAAGCAAAGAGAAAGGAAAAGGATAGATTGCAAAGAGCCGAATTGCAGGCAGCAATAACAGTGGCAGGCTTAGCAGCAGCACTGGCTGCAGTTGCAGCCGAGAATTCCAAAAGGGAATATTGTAGCCCAACCAAGGAGGCGGCAGTAGCCTCAGCAGCTGCTCTTGTTGCGGCACAATGCGCCAAAGTGGCAGAAGCAATGGGAGCAAAAAAGGAGCAGCTCGGCAGTGTTATAGCTTCGACTATGAGTGGAACAACTGCAAGTGAGATCTTAACACTAACTGCTGCAGCTAATACTTGTGAGTATAAATGTATATAATATGTCTGAAGCATTTGACAACACATGATATGCACAAGAATCAAATATTTGCAGATGAAGGATATAAGCAGACATTTAGATAGCACCTGCAATGAGACATTACCATTATTATTTTGCAGTTGCGGATCTTTTTACAATGATATCCATCGCAGTTAACTTTCATAGTACGTGTTATTTTAAAGGCAAAATAAATATCATGGTGTATGTACATGGCTAATTGTTATAGTATTCAAAACTGCCGCTTCCGACAATGATATCTCTGTGGTTTGAATTTGAATCCTCTCCTTAAAAATGCAATAAACCTTTCATTACAGCGAATACTTGTTAATCCTTAACATAAAACTTCTTTTCTATGTATATATATGGCCAAGTTAGTTGCTGTACAATGTAAACCGATCTTAATCTTTAACATAATCTTAACTGTTGTAGCATTAAGAGGAGCTGCTACCCTTAAAGCAAGAACAGGATGCAAGAACAGATTCAATGGTAGTACCCCACTGCTTCCATTTGAGGACAGCAACGATCTTCCATTTGAGTTTGATAAATGCAGGTCAATGCTAGCAAAGGGCGCTGAGCTTGGTGTAGAAACACCAGATGGTTAGTAGACCTTCTTTTTTTTTTTTTTTTTTTTTTCACTTCTCTAAAACAATATAAGCAATCGGTAACTGGACACTGCTATATTGGATTTGAGGAAATAATTTACTTATTTGGAGGTTTGATTCTGAACAGGGAAATACATGGTTAGATGGGCCTCCATATACCTCGATGGTGATTCAAAGGTGAGATAGTGCTGAAGGCTCCACTTTGGTAATTAACAATAAATTAAATGCTTTCTTGGCGTGCAAATATTTATTCATTACAACTAGCTGGTAACCAAGGTCATAATCAAGTTTTCATTCATAATAATGCTTTGCAGGTTATTATTAAACTAAGGAAGCTAAGCCTGTTGAAAAGCAAGAAAGAACGTGAGCCTCATAATTTTATCATTTCCAGTCCTCCCCCTTTTTTTTTCCTTCAAAAAGTACTCTATAATTATTTAACTAAAAAAGCTTCTTTTCTTTTTAATTAATTCAGGCATTATACTGGGCCTGCATGCTGAGTTGTATAGAGATCCTGAAGCTGATGAGACTACCGACACATGTTACGTAATCGTCTTGACGACAAATTCGGGAATGGTTAAACTTGACATGGTAGATGATTACCAGCTTTATAAGACATGGTCTACAACCATTTATCACATGCTTATGATTTCCACTTCTCTTACCAAATATGATCTTCAGTTCTACAAAAACTGAAGTTACTGTGCTTCTTGGTCATGTGCTGCATTTGTAATATCATTCTATATTGATTTACTTTGGAAGAACTCTTGTTGGACAATCAAAAGGAATTCGTTGTTAGATTATTGGACACTTATTCCATTTGATGGTTACAAGAATTGTCAAATCTTGTTTGTAATCGTCTCGGCCATTTAGATCTATTCTGCTAATTAACTACAAATATATACATATTCTATGTTAGCGCTGCTGGGGTTGCACTGTGAATCATAGTTCACTTTTCAACTGAAATTTATGACATGTAAGCAAGATTATATTTGATGTGAGATTTCATTAAAAAAATACTTGTAACAATACAATTTTAGGCGGTGTCAAAAAATATAGTCTCAGAATTTTATTTACGTAAATTAAGACAGTAAGAATGAAATAAAAATTAATGAACTTATTAAGAAATTATATTGAAGTTTTGTTATGTAATTTAATCGAGAAAATAGTTAATTAATGCTTAGATACTAAATTGTAAAAGTTCATGTAACAGCCCATGACCATAAATTTGACCTGAAAATATTTATTTTATTATTTTAATGTCTACGGTATGTTAGTAGTGTTGTATAAAAATTTCGTTAAGAAATTTTAACGTTTGCATGCGTAATTATGTAAAAAGGACTAAATCGTAAAAGGTGTAAAAGTAGAGTTTAATAGTTAAAGGTATCTATTAGCTATGGAATTAAATTGTTAAAGGATTTATGTTGTAATTAGACCATTGTTATTATGAGTGGACATTTATGGACATGAATTAGGTGATTTTAATGTTAAAATACAAGGTTATCTATGTAAATTAATAAATATATCATAATTAAACTAAGTAAAAATTTGTATAATCTTTAACCTTTTTTTACTCCACCGAAAATAAGAAAGAAAATCCTCCATTTTTGCATCTTGAGCATGCGTCATCTCTCTCTTGCATGTAAGTATAATTTTGTCCCGTTTAATGATTTTTATGTTTTTGGGATCGTTGTAGCTTAATCTAGCTAGCCCAGGGACTAATTTGCAAAAATGTTAGAGGGTTAGAGTTTTACCCATGAATGTGTTTGTGTGATTTTTAAAGTTTGATGGAAGAAAATGAATCTTTGTTGTTAAATAAACAACTTTTGTAAAGTAATTTTTGATGAAATTATCATTTAGGGACAATTATGTAAAAGTGGTAAAATGTTATGATCAAATTGTGAATTAATGCTTTTTTTGGGTTGATATGGGTCCCTAGGTAAATCAGCTAGCATGGTAGGTGGATGAACTTGCATGAATTTCAATTTACGAGCTTAAAAACTAATTCGTAAAGAAATTAAAATAATAGGGGCAAAAGTGTAATTTTGCAAAAGTATGAATTTTGAACTGAATTGAATAGAATGAATATTAAATGAATTAAATTTGCTTATTTAGATGAAGTTAAGTCTCATACGGATCTAGATCAAGGGAAAGATAAACTCTCAGACTAGTTGATTCTATTTTGTCTTCTTTGTATTCGAGGTAAGTTTGAATGTTTAAATAGTGTTTTAATGTTATTTGACTTAAATGATATTATGCTGTTCACTATATCATGTCATGGTAGAAATCCAATGATGTTACGATGACTATTGAGCCGCGTTTGAACCTTAGGAATATATATGATACAAATGACATGTCATTAAGTGCTTCATGTTTTGGGTGCTAGTCTTGAATGCCCTACAGATCGCTGAGTTCTAACATTTGTTGCGGATACTCATCAGCTTGTGTGAGCGGCATCGTGTAGCTACATTTCAACCATCAACTTGTATGAGCAAACCCATCTATGGCTCAAGTGAGCATCTATATAAAGGAAAAGGAATGGTTTCGACCTTTTGTTTAGTACACTTTGTGTGAGCTTCCCGCGTATCCGATATTATTTCAAGTGGTTCAACGGGCATGAAAATGGAAGGGTCGGTAAGTGTT
This sequence comes from Gossypium stocksii, assembly GCA_020496765.1. NCBI lineage: Eukaryota > Viridiplantae > Streptophyta > Magnoliopsida > Malvales > Malvaceae > Gossypium > Gossypium stocksii. The sequence continues at coordinate 44,877,719 of CM035623.1, forward strand.
CTAATGGTTATGTTAAGAGCATATGAAAATGTATGAATTATTGATCATCAAAGTATGTATAACCATGTTTATAAAAAGTATGAATTCAAGTATGCTATGTTCATGAAACTTATCTTACCTTGAGATGATTTTGCTATGTTATGTGTTTAATCACTAACTTGTGTTGTTGATGATGCTTAGGCTTGTGCCAAGCTTATGTTGGATTGATTCATGTCTATTTTTAATATTATGCATTGAAATCGTAAGCTATGTTCATGATTTACGAACTTACTAAGCATTATATGCTTATGATGCTGTTCTTTTCTATGTAGATTATCGGAAGCTCGATCGGTTTGGAAGCTCGTTGGAGATCTATCACACTATCTAGAGATTATATTCGTCGATTTTGATGTTTTGGTCATGGTTATAATGGCATGTATAGGTGAATTGTGTTTGATGAGCTAGTTGTTATGTTTGGCTTGTAAATATGGTAATTCAGTTAGTGTGCTTTTGGCAATTTGATGCTATAATGGTTGATGTTTATATGGTAAAATTGATGCATGGTTTTATGACCAAAGTGGTATGTGTTGGCATATTTGCATCGTGGTCAATTGTGGTAAGTTTTGCTATGGAAATAGGTTAGATATGAATGCTAAATGAATGGTCAATTATGCATATGTTTGGATAGATTTGATAACTTGTGATTGAGGTGCCTTAATGGCATATTGTGTAACAGCCCGGTTTAGACACTAGTCTGAACAATGGTTTTGGGACCACACATCCGAGGTTAGAAAAATATTTTAATATTATTTTTGTGTGTTTAGCGTGTGAATAAGTAAGTGTGAAAGTTTCATTATAACAACCCGATTTGGACCCTAGTCAGAATAGTGGTTTCAGGACCACATATCCGAGTCTAAAAAATTTTTTAATATTATTTTCTGTGTCTGTGATATATGATTTAGCATCTGTGAAATTTCTGTGATTTAATTTGTTTGTCTCTGTGCTTAATTGTGAAAAAGGATTGAATTGTATATGTGGTAAAATTAGTATGCTATATGTTCAAATGTTTAATTGAAATGGCTTTTAAATAATGATGGCCTTATGTAGCAATTAAACCATTGAAGGTTTGAGTGGTCATAAATGACCTTAAAACATATGTTTTTATATGGTTTAATTAAAGGATAAAATGGTAAATGTTTTATTATTATGTGTTAATAAACAAAACAAAAGAAACATGGCCATTTTCACTTGGTTTTGCCTAAAATCAAAGGAAAAGAGAAGAAAATAAGCTTCCTAGGTTTTGGCTAGCTTAATCATTTATTAAGGTATGAGATTTTGTCTGTTTTTGATAATTTTTATGTTTCTATGATCGTTGCTTTGAAATCTTCCATGCCCACTCAATTTCTATTGTTGATAAAGTTTATGAAAAATGTCATTGATGCTATTTGAAGCTTTGTGATGAAATTGAATGAATAATGATGGATAGGTGTTGAATAAACATGTTTTGCCATGAGTTTTTGTTGAAATTGAGCTATGTGGGCTAATTTGTGAAAATGAGACTTTGGGAGGACTAATTTGTGAAATAAATGTGTTATATGGACTTTTGTGAAAGCCATAAATATTTGGCCAAGCTTGTATTTAGATGAATTTTGTAAATTTGATGTCTTTGTGTATTAGAGACTAGTTTGTTAAAGTATGAAACTATGAGGGCTAAAATGAAAAATACCCTAAATGAGTGTTTATGGATTGGATTGAATGAAATGGAGTATTGAATTGCTGAATTTGGATTTATTTAGATCCAGAACCAATGAAATCGGACTTGGATTGAGGAAAGCCCAAAATCGTTGAATAGTCAGCTCAAATCCGTTAAATCCGTACGAGGTAAGCCCACATACAAGTATGCGTTATATTGATGTATGTATAGATGCTTGAATTATAAACTTATTAGACGACCATAAGAGCCTGATGTACAATTCCGATTATTGAATGATGAAACGCTATCATGTAAGACCTCGTCCGGGATGTAGGCATTGATTTGAGAGTTTTCATGTAAGACCACATCTAGGACGTTGGCATCGATATTTGTTTTCGTGTAAGACCATGTCTGGGGCACTGGCATCGCATGAGTTTTGTGTAAGACCCTGTCAAGGACAGAGGCATCGATATTGAATGACATGTAAGACCACGTCAAGGACATCCTATAACAGCCCGAATTAGACCCTAATTGGAATAGTGGTTTTGGGACCACGAATCTGAGTCAGAAAAATATTTAAAAATTATTTACTGCATTTATTTTGTATGAATTGATATTTGTGAAATTTTTTGTGGTTAAATTATATTGCTGAGTGTTCGATTTTAGTAATAGGGACTTGAACGCATAAATTAAACTTTAGCTAGTTTTAATATTAAGGACTAAATTAGAGTGGCTCTTTAAATGGAAGTGTTTATTGAGTAAATAGTCGTTTCTTTTATTGTGAGTATATATATGATAGGTTCGGCAATGGATAGAGATATATATGAATAATAATATATAATATAGTTTTAATAGCTTGATTATATGCAAATGAGGTAGACGAAAGTGTCCCTATTACATAACTAGTGTCCATAACTTCATTAATGGCAAATAAGGAAAACAAGCAAATTGATTTTTTTTTTATAATGGAGCAAAACATATCATAAACATTATTTTTTACAACTTAGCTTCTCTATTGCTGAATACAAAAACAAGAGAGGAAGAAAACACCAAGCTAGGGTTCGTGCCTTCTTAAGCTTAATACAAGGTAAATTTTAGCTCGGTTCTTGATAATTTTTACATTTTTGAGATTGTTGCTTCGAGTATTATACAACCCAAGTCTTAATTTTTGATTTTGATGGATATTTTGAATGATGCCATTGTTAAGAACTTGTGTTTTCTTTTGTTTGATAATGAATTTTGAAAGCCATGGAATGGGTTACGATATACTATAAAGGAATTTTTGATCATTTTGAGTAATTAGGATTTAATTAAAAGAAATATAAATGTGGGGGAACTAAATGTGAAATTTATGAAGAATATGAGCTCAATTGGATATAGGGAGCTTTCGGCCAACCTTAGGTGTAGTTAATTTTGTAAAATTTTGAGTTTTATGAATTAGGGACTAAATTGTAAAAATTGTAAATGTTAGGGGTAAAATGGTAATTTTCCCATTTATATGTGTGTGGACTAAATTGAATGAAAATATGTTTGAATAAGTTTAATTTGAATATGTTTAGATCAAGAATTAAAGAAATCAGATTTGGATCGGGGAAAAACGAAAGTGATCGACTAGTAGCTCCATTCCTTTTTACGACGTCCGAGGTAAGTTTATAAGCAAATAGATGTATTTAATTTTAATTATAAGCATTGTTGTTTATGCTGAAATGAAATATGTGAATTTATAATTACCAAAGTCGAATGTATACAAGCTTGGTTACTTTACTTCCAATTTCGTTTCGATCGAGTTACGATGTCTGAAAGCCCCGTATGAACCTGAGGAATAGTTAGGATACGTATGTCATGACATAGGATTTCGATATATGTGTGCGACTAAGACCATGGCATCGATTTGTCATTTCAATATTTGTTTACGAATAAGACCCTGTCTGGGACAGTGGCATCGTTGTGTGGTTACATGTAAGATCACGTATGGGACGTTGGCATTGTACAAATTATGTGATTATTCGAGTGTCCTATCCAATTCCAAATGGTTCATCGAGCAAAGATAAATCAAATTTGAATGTGTTAATTAAACTATATGCCAGGTATGAATTAATATATTACTTACTTGAGGTAAGTTACATAAACATTGTGACTATATATTATAAATCTTGTATGGTGCAAATAAAGGATATATGCGAATGTGATATGTATACTAGACTCTGTGAGTTAGTAGCTTATTTATCATGAATAATCTTTAATCAGGTGCATATATGAATAGGTAATTTCGGTTACATATTTAATATATGAATATGATGAATTATTTTGATACATAGGTTTAAGTATGCAAGAGTAATCCGCCTTGTAATTATTATTGAAATGAAAATTAGTATTAGATATGCATGACTAAAAGTGTTCGGTTTCATAATTAGCATATATATATGAAACCATGCAACTATACATGAGTTTATATGCTTCTGGATATGTGAAGTAAGTTACAATGATTAATTGGTTGTGGGAAATAAAGGATAATAATGATAATTTGTCTTCATGAGTGTTCGGCCAGGGTGGTATTTGAGTGTTGAAATATATAAATATATATTTATAATGTATTATAAATATTTGGGTCAAAAAGGTTATGATTTATAATTTAGATTGATTTGAATAAGTTGATAATATTATTAGGATATTAAATTGCTTATGACTTACAAAGCTTTAAAAGCTTACTCTGTGTTCTTATGTGTATTTTATTTTATAGATTTTGGATTCAAGTTACGAGCTTGGGGATCGTCAGCAAAGTCTATCACATTATCAACAGCTTCGGTACTTAAATATTTGAATACGACTTATGGCATGTATAGGCTGGATTTTATTTTGAGAATATACAGGAAGTTAGTTGTGTATAAAAGCCAAGCTAAAATGGCTATGAATGATGTTCAAGCTTAAGTGTTTTTGATCATGTCAAATTATGTGATGCGCATAATATGTTTGCTAATATATTTTTTTTAAATGGTTCGGTTATGATATATATAATATATATATATATATATATATATATATTAAGTGTTTGATATGTTTTGATAATTCTTGAGATTTATTTTGGTAGTTTTTGGTTGATGTTCTTTTTGATAAAAATGCTAAAGATAGATGTGAATTTTGGTTGTGGCTTAATTATGTTCGGTAGTAATATGTAGCTTAAGTGAAACGCCAAATTGATTTATGTGCTCAAAATGTCTCTAATGATATGGTAAATTTGATCTGTAAACTGGCGAATGGTCTTGTGTTTTGAATTAAGGCATTATAGTTTTTTTTTTTAATGTTATATATATATAATTAGATGAACTATGTATAAGAGCATGATTAGCGCCGCATGTGAATTTAGATAAAAGCTTTGATGTGTGTTTTGATGGATTTAATAAGTATATGTATTCAATTACGAATTATAATGGTTGATATTTACTAAGTATTTGAATACCGATTTAATTATGAGCATTCAATTCGTGTATGTAATTTAAAGCTTATTTTATATTTGATTATGATACATATTAATTAAAGTGTATTTCTAACTATCAACATGTTTCATATATGTTTATTAGATTTGAACCTTCGTTACATGATATTGCTTGTTGTGCTAAAAATAAATTAGTCAAAAATGTTACGTGTTATGATTTTGTTTGGGTTAAGGTGTGCATGTATAAATTTATAAAATGAAATGTCTTAAATAGCTTGAAAACATGTACATACTTACAAAAAAAAAAGATATGTTTGATATTTTGCTTATGAAATATGTAATAATTTGGAAGTGACTCTTGTCTAGTAATGTCTTGTATCCCTAATTCGGAGACGAATACGGGTTAAAGGTGTTACACGTCGGCATTGTTCGAGACTTCCATGTTCTGTAATATCCCCGAATAAATTGAAGTGAAATTTCGAAATACGAATGAATACATATTATTGATGTCTGATACAAGTATGTCTGTTCTGTACTAAATTTCTGAGAATGGGAAATATGATGTTGTGAACTATGGGTATGAATGAGAAATGAGTATGTCTGACACATAACTGTATATATATATGTATAAAATGGTTATCAATTGGTACTTATGAATTGTATATCCTTGTATTTGGCTTACTAAGCTCATTGTAGCTTACTCTGTTTATTCTTTCAACTGTTTTACAGATATCTTAGCTATTGAGGGCTCAGGGACAGTCAAGGATCATCACCATACTATCGAGCTTGATTTTGGTACCTTTTGATGGCATGTATAGGCTAGAATGTCTATGTATTAAGGTTGGGGTATGTTTATTTGTAATTCCATGAGAATTGGCTAGCAAATGGTATGTTGTGTTTGGTTTTGGTTTATGGCTTGTGATGCCAATTTGAGTAGCTTATAATGGCTATATGAATTTGTATGTTTTGATCTTCATGAAACTTGAACTTTGGGTAAATTATGGATATGATTGGTGTGAGATTTGAAATGGAGTATGTATGTGAATGGTTTGATCATATTGAGGTATGTTTTTAGGCATTGAATGTAGTTGTAATTGTGGTATCTTGTGGCATGAATTTGGCTTGTAGGCTTAACCCTTAGTGGGTGGAAAGTAAGACTTAAACCAAGTCTGCTTAGTGCCACACGGCTATGCACACGGGCGTGCCATATGACCGTGTTGATTTTCCAGTATTGACACAAAGATTCACACGGCCAAGACCCATGGGCGTGTCTTATGGCCGTGGTGAAAAGTCAGTATGCCTGCTCTATTTTGGCACGGCTTGAGAGCATGGGCGTGCCTGAGTCTCGTGTGGGGCACACGGCCTGGTCACACGGGCGTGTGACCTCCAAAATTTGAAAAATTTTACATGTATTCTAAAATTTGTGAATGTGTTCGATTTAGTCCCGATCCTATCAAATACATGTTTAAGGTCTTATAGATCTCCAATAGGGACTTATTGTTTGAATCTTGTAAACTGTGAATATTCTGTTCTGATCTGTTCTGAAACTTTGGTAACGCCCCTTACCTGTTTCGGTGACGGTCATGGGATTGGGGTGTTACATTCGTGGTTTAATTATATCGTTTGTGTGATCGATTTGTGAAAAATGACTAAATCTCAGAAAATGCAAAAGATGTGTTCTATTTGATTAAGTACCGAATTGTTGTACTTTATTAATTGAGAGGTCCTTATGTTGTTATTATGTCATTGATATGGTCAGTGGACATTAATGACCTTATTTTTAATGTTTTATAAGTTATTAAACCATGGGTAAAATGGTAAATGATGTATAAATTATGATTAAATAAAACAAAATGATAAACTGATGTTCATCTTTGTTTTAAACAACTGAACATAGAGGCAAAGAATAGGGTTTTGAAGTTTAAGATATTCGGTGTAACACTCCTTACCCGAGTCCGAAGCTGGGACAGGGTACGAGGCGTTACTGTACTTGAACATGCTTGATCATACTAAATCGAGCCTTACTTTTCACTCTAAATTAAAACTTTTCAAATAAACTCTTAATATCCTTATCAGGGGCCCACGTGGCCCAAAACATACATCGAAAGTGATTTGGAACCAATTTGAGAATTTTTGGGCTCTTAAAAAAAAAACATTTGTGCTTAAAACAGGGCCATATGCCCATGTGAGATGGGACATGCCCGTATGGGCAAGCTGTGTGGTCACACACACCCATGTTCCTAGCTCATGCTGAATTTTTTTTATTTTGAACCTACAATGGTTTTGACACGGTTTAGGCACACGCCCGTGTCTATGTCCCATGTCCCTCACACGGCCTAGGCACGCTCGTGTCATTATCCCGTGGAGGACTCTGACTTTGAATAGTGTAACATCTTGGGTTCACAAGGCCAAGGCACACGCTATGTGCTTAGCCCGTGTGCAAAACTTAACACCAAAAACAACTTGGGTTTAACACGGCCAAAGCACACGCCCGTGTGCTCTGCCCGTACTCAACACTAACTTAACTAAACTGGATGCAGAGGACACACGGTCTATTAACACACCCTTGAGGCTGACTGGTGTCACACATAGCCTAGGCACACGCCCGTGTGCCCAACCGCTATAGGCTATTTTCCAAGCCTTTTGCCACCCTGAAACTGAACCAGACACAATGCCAATCCAAAATCACAACTCGTGGCACAATAGAACATCCAAACATTCATAAACACGACATTCAAACTATAACCTTATAATACAATTATCAACATTCATCTTTCCCATTAATTTATGCAATTTCATGCTAATACCATTGACATTCACTTAGTAATTAAACTTGATCAATATTAGCCTCCTTTCAAAGGCCATTACAAAATGTCTTGAGCAATACTAGTAGCCAACACCTTAGGCTAATAAAATGACACATCTCGAAGTGACAATGTTTCCTATACATGCCATACACAAAAATAACTAACTATACATTACCCAAAATGATTGGCTTGATAGTGTAACTTCGAGCTCCGACTTTGATCAATCCCCAAGCTGATTCAGCAATCTACAAGGAAAGTGGGAAAGGAAAAGGAGTAAGCATTACATACTTAGTAAGTTGCATGAATAAAATAGCTACAAAAATCATAAAACATCATCTAAATAAAATATCATAGAGTTCATATAATTTTTTATTCATTTTTGTGACTCACTCAATCATATAACTTACTCCTTCTCATGATTTACTCATTCTCATGACTTGCCCTTTTCATGACTTACTCATTCACATACCTTGCCCAATCTCATGGTTTATACTATCTTGTAACTTACTCGTGCTTTTCATGTTGCATTACTCATAACAATATACTTTCAACTTCTCACAACTTACTCATGTTAACCTGTAACACTCATCATCAATCTTTAATCTTTCTCAATAAACTCATTAACTTGCATACTTTTCTCGTGTAATTTACTCATAATACCAAAGGATATCTGGATGTCACTCTCATGAAAAGATGCCAAAGCCATATCCCAGATATGGGCTTACATGGAATCTCATACCGATGTCGATGCCATGTCCCAGACATGGTCTTACACAAGATCATAAACAAATGTCGATGCCATGTCCCAAACATGGTCTTACATGGGATCTCTCTTAGATGCCCATGCAATGTCCTAGACATGGTCTTACAATGGATCTATATCTTGTCTCGGTGTCGATGCCATGTCCCATTCATGGTCTTATACACGACCTTGTATCAATCCCAATGCCATGTCCCAAACAAGGTCTTACATGGGATCGTATCTAGATGCCAATGCCATGTCCCAAACATGGTCTTACATGGGATCTCAGTTCGGTGCCAATGCCATGTCCCAGACATGTTCTTATACGGGATCTACATAACTCATGTCATGACTTCGGTATCCCTCATATTACTTAACATTTTTAACTGAGTTTTCTCATCTATAATTGATCTTTTCTTGATGAAAATCATGATAATTAATTTCATGGAATTCACATAATCAAATAGAGTATCATCATCATAAATTTAAGTAACGCATAGGGCTAAATTATTACATACAACTTACATCAGATACGAAATGAGGGTGAACGCTTGATTTAGTCTACCACCTTACTTTTTTCCCGTTTCGGTCCAGGCTTCGTGTTTCTTGATCTAAAATGACAAACTAAGCTAATTTAATACACACATTGGCTAAATAGCCTATAATTAACTCTTTGGCAAATTTATAATTTTTCCTTTAAACTTTTGCATATTTGTAAAATGGTTCGTAGGCTCGTAAAATGAAATGAACTTAATTTCTTGACTTCCCAAGCCCAGCCGAACATTTCTTATTCTCATAACAATCCCTTTTTTCATAGTTTCATGCTTTTACTGCACATTTTTATACTTTTACAATTTAGTCCCTATTAGGGATTTTCATGAAAAATCACTTGAAGAAAGATGTTTACTACACTTTAAACTTTCATATTCTACCACTAGACATCAAAATACTTGCATGTCATGCATGGGTATATTTTTTGAACATAAACCCTAACTCAAATTAGTGGTAGAAATAGTTAGATTAAGCTACGAGGATTTCAAAAGTACGAAGAGAATTAAAAACAGGGCTTAGTGTCACTTACTTGGAGCTTAAAAATGAAAGAAACCCTAGCTATAGAGGCTCTTCAAATTCGGCACACTAGGGAAGAAGATGATACCATTTTTGCTTTCTTTTTCCCTTTTTAGTAATTAACTTTACCAAATGACCAAAATGCCCTTAAGCCCTTTCTTTAGAAAATTTTCCTTCCATGGGCACTTTTGTCCATCATGCTAATAAATGGTTTAATATCTAAATAAGCACCTCCACTAATTTTCCTCATGCTATTTCATACCTAAACCTTCTAGAAACTCATATTTTGCAACTTTTGCAATTTAGTCCGTAAGGACAAATTAATCACTTTTTCATAAAAATTCCTTCATTGAATTTTATCACAATCATGCAATCATGTCATAAACTTAATAATAATCATAAAATATACTTTTCTGCTTTGGATTTTGGTTTTGAAACCACTATTTCGACTAGGCTCCAAATTCGGGCTTTACATTTGGCACTTGAAAGCTTGATTTGGTAAGTGATTTTTGTTTGATTTTTGATAATTTCTATGTTTTTATGATCGTTGCTTCGTGTTTTAGCTAGCCCATGCCTAAATTTCTGATTTTGTGGATGGATTCATGAGATGCCATTGTTGAATATATGAGCTTGTTGATGATTAATGATGAAAAATGGAAGATAAATGCTTAATATACATGTTTTGTAAAGAGATTTTTAGTGAAAATGCTTATTAAGGATTAAATTATGAAATTTGCAAATTAAGGGGTTAAAATGTGAAATAAAAGAAAGATATGGGCTGCTAGGGACTAAGAGAAAACTCAGCTGAGCTTGGGCCTAAAGAAATTGTGTGTAATTTGTAATTTTTGTGAATTAGGGACTAAAATGTAAAAAAGTGAAATTATAGGGGTCAATGTGTAAAAAGGCCAAATTATGTGTTTATGGATTGAATTGAATGAATGTGAGTTTGAATAAGTGAAATTTGAATTTATATAGATCAAGAACGAAAGAAAATGGAATTAGATCGGGGGAAATAAAAAATGGTCGAATGGTTGGTTCAATTTGTTCATTTCTGTACGAGGTAAGTTCATATGCAAATAAATGTATTCGAATTGAATTATTTATGCATATATGATTTTGAAACGTATTGAATGACTATGGAAGATGAATATGTGAAATTGAGAAAGCATCGACAGAGTTGAGATATCCAAAAGCCCCATACGAACCATAGGAATAGTATAGGATACTTATGTCATGACATAGGATTTCCGAGATGTGACGTCGTATAAGACCACGTCTGGGACGTTGGCATCGATTAGAGGTTACGTGTAAGACCATGTCTGGGACATTAGCGTCGTATATGATTTCGTGTAAGACCCTGTCTGGGACAGTGGCATCGATATTTGATAACATGTAAGGCCATATCTTGGATATGACATTGTATGAGCTTTACGAGCTATCCGAGTATCCTTATCAATTTTGAATAGTTCAACGGGCAATATTGAAATATGAAAGACTATGTAAACGAGTATTTGATTCAGGTATGTATGAAATGTATATGTTATTTGAGAATGAAAGGTGAGTGAGTTTACAAAAGATGACATGTGAATTGCATGAGAAAGAATGAGGTTATATACAAGTGATTTAGATGTGAATTATGAACCTTGTGTATGTACTTTACTATGGATTCCATGGATAATATAGCTTATAATTTCTTTATGTGTTAAGATTATTTTGTATATGGCTTACTAAGCATTTGAAAGCTTACTTTGTGTGTGTTTTCATTGTTTTATAGATTATCAGAGCTACCGTGAGCTCGGTGATTGTTGAGGATCATCATCACACTATCAAACAATATTTTGGTACCTTTTGAATTTGGATATGTTAATGTATGGCATGTATAGACTATGATTAATGTGATATGTTTTGAATTGTAAATACCATGCCAAGTGATATTGTAACACCCCTATCCCGTAACTGTCACCGGAATAGGTAAGGGGCATTACTGGACTTGTAACTTAGAATGAATTAGTAAAAATTTGAAACTTTATAAACACATTACAGTTCTATAATCATTCACCCAATCATGCTTTAAAGCTCATATAATGATACATAAATTTACTGAGGATCAAATTGAAAACATATAGAAGATCGGGAAAACATTGAGAAAATTTTCAAGTTAGCGAGACACGGCCGTGTCCCTAGCCCGTGCACTCTAACATGGTCGTGCCCACTAGACACGCCCAAAACACTCAGCCCATGGTTGAAACTATCTAACCCCACACGGTCACTAGACGCGCCCGTGTGTCCAACCCGTGGCCAACACTGTCAATTACCACATGGCTACCAGACACGCCCGTGTGTCTTGGTTGTGTACAAGACTGTCAAAAATATTTTAGGTGCAGGGTTTACACGGTTGAGTCATAGCTCGTGTGCTCAGACCGTGTGGCACAAGGTAGGCTTGGTTTAAGCCATTCTTGCCACCCAAAATGGGTCAATCACTACAAGCAAAACATAGCCATTTAACCATAACATTTCATGCATAATTTACAACCATTCAACCCCATACATGCATATGCCAATTACATAACATTCCATGCCAAAACATTTTCACAATTCATTAGCTAATAATGCTAATTAAACCACATCATTACACTTACCATTTCTATCAACCATTCACATCTATACTCTCACATTCATCACAAACTTTCCATATAAACACATCACATAAGACATTCAAAATAGCTTAAACATCTACAAAGCAAGCCATATCTCATAGCTTGAATTAGTACCAAAACATACAATTTTCATTAACAAGCTAACCATAAACATTCACTTAGCAACTAGCCTATACCTGCCATGACCATTACAAAACAAAGATCCAAAAGTACCAAAAAGCTATTTGGATAGTGTGATGACGATCTCCGACACGTCTGAATATCGAGCTAGCTTTCAAATCTATAAAACAAGGGAAAAGTAAATGGAGTAAGCTTCAAAAGCTTAGTAAGCCCGTATAATATTGAATTTAAACTTACCAAATCAATAAGTTAACACATAACTAATGCCAAGTCAATTCATATGTTCAAGTTGCCTATCTCACAAGCATACACTTGTTAGTACATGAAATTTCATAAACCATTCATGTATAAGATTCAACATTCATGTATCATAAGCATAACCTCAATACTTATAACATGTAATTCATGTAATTCAATTCAAATAATCCATGTAAATCTCGTATAACATGTAATGCATATATCTCTAGAACTTCATGTAATTTGTATCGGTAACTACCCGTTGAACCTTTAAGAACATCGAGGGATACTCGGGTGATACACACACAGTGTATATACATGTAACCTGTAATCTGTCAATACATCATGTATGCTCTTTCGAGCCTGTAAAGGTAAGCCCGAAGGATAAACGGTAAGCCCGTAGGCTGAACGGTAAGTCTAAAGACTGAACATGTAATCCCAAAGGATGAACATATAGGTCATGAGCTGTGGTGAGTCCGCAACAAAGGCAGGAACTCAAACCACCCTGTAGCCCTAGTGACATGTCACTTGTATTCTACGACTTCTACGGTTTGAACTCAAACCACCCTGTAGCCCTATTGAAATGGTCATTTTGGTGAGTTTGCTGTGAAGTTGATTTGGCATATTTCATGGTTGAAATGGTAAGGATTGGTATGTTTTGTAATGGATAAAAATGAGATATGAAGCATATAGTTTTGGTATGAATTTTGGTACACGAAATTGGTATTTTTGGGTTGGATGTGTATGTGGAAATGAATGATGATTTTTAAACATGAACGGTACTTGATTTGGTAATATTTTGATTGCATTGTGGTTGTGGAATATGTGTCATTTTTGCTTGTAACGATGACCCTTAAAGGGTGGTAAATTTGGCCTTGCAAATGGCCTAATTTTGTCCACATGGGCAGGGACATGGGTGCGTGTCTATACCGTGTTGCTCGAAGGCCAATTCGAATTGAGCTTGGGTACTCCACATAGGTATGTAGCAGGTCTTGTGGTTAAGTTAGTATACCCCACAGGTTTTGACACTGCTGAGCACACGGCCTGATGCATGGGCGTGTGGGTCATTTCGAAAGGGCACACGGGCTGACACATAAGCGTGTGGTTAGCCGTGCGACCCAAGTCAGTGTACCCTCAAAGTTTTCACATGGCCTGGTGCACAGGCATGTCCTTGGCTGTGTGACCTAAGTTAGTAGGTATGCCCTGTTTTCCCACGGCCTAGACACACGAGCGTGTCTAATGCATTGTGAGGCACATGGTCTGTTCACTCGGGTGTGTGACCTTTGTTACTTTGAAAAATTTGAAATTTTTTGAAAAAAATTATATGAGATCGATTTAGTCTTGAACCTTCTCTGAAGCATGTTGAATGTCACATTGTAACAGCTTGGATTAGGGACTAAGCAGAATAGTGGTTTTGAAACCATGAATCCAAAGTCTAAAATATTTTTCTAATTGAGTTTTGATGTTTATTGCATGTTTGAATAATTATGTGAAATTTTAGTGCATGAATTTCTTATTTGCATGTCCAATTTGATAGGTTGGACTAAATTGTAATAGGTGGAAAATATGGGTTTTAATCCATAGAGGTACTTGATTGAATTGGAATTTTAAATTAGAGGTCCTTAACCATTTTAACCTTGTTTGGACAAAAAATGCCTAAGGAAAGGTGGAATACTAAAGGTTTTTAATGGAGGGCATTTTAGTTATTAGTTAATAAAAGAAATAAAACGGGAAAATAAGCGAAAATTTGTCCATCTTTCTTCCTCCCTTGGCTGAACCTACCAAGAACCTATAGCTAGGGTTTCTTTCATCTTTCAAGCTTGATTGTAAGTATCTCCTAGCCTAGTTTTTAATGTTCTTCATAGTTTTGAAACCCTTATAACTTGCTCTAGCTATTTCTGCCACTATTTTAAGCTAGGCTTGATGTTTAAAATTTTACCCGTGAATGACATACATGTGTGTTGATGGCTAGTGGTAGAATATAAAAGTTTAAAGTGTGGTGAACAACTATTACTAGGTGATTTTTGGTGAAAATTGTAAAAAGGACTTATTTGTAAAAGATGAAATGTGGTGTGCATAAATTGTGAAATGATAGAAAATTGGAGGCTGTTATAAGAGGAAAAGTGGTTTGGCTAGGCTTTAAATGCATGAATATTGAATAAGAATCATTAACCGAGCCTAGGGACTAAAGTGTAAATTGATAAAGTTAGGGGTCAAATTGCAAAATTTGCTATATGAAGATTTTGGGTTGTTTTGAATAATATGATTACTAAATGAGCTAAATGTGTCATTATGGATTGAGAAGATCAAGGAATCGACCTTGACCGAGGCAAGGGCAAGGTTTCGGACTAAATTGCATATGATCGTATTTTGTTATCGAGGTAAGTTTATATGTAAGTAATACATCGATTTTAATTCCATAAATATAATTTATTGTATGTTATGGATAATGTTGGATAACTTATATGATTTGGTGAATTGTGGAAATTTGGTGTTCCCGATTGAACCTTCAGAAAGACGAAAGATACGGATAATGTGTAGCTAGGTCACATGTGTGTTTTCGAGGGTAGGACACCATGTGTACAAGAGAGCTACGAGATGCTATGTGGTAGCTCGGTCACATGTGTTATACGGCGTGTATACCATGTGTACAAGAGAGCTACGAGATGATAATTTCATGAGTAGCTAGGTCACATGCGTAATACTGTGTACACGAGAGCTGCAGGTTTAAAATAGCTATGTCGCATTTATATTACCGAGGGTACATCATGTAGACACGAGAGCTATGTTATATGTAGCTAGGTCGCATGTGTGATTCTAAAATTGGAACCATGTAGACACGAGAGCTACAGGATTTGATGGCTAGGTCACATGGGTGATATCGAGAGTTTACCATGTGTACACGAGAGCCGAATTATGTGTTGGTGGAGCTGTGTGCTGAAACCACTGAGTATTGGATGTTATTTCGAAGGGTTTAATAAGAAAGCTTACTAAAGGAGATTTTGTGTGGCTGTGTGGTGTGTAAGTGCAGGTGTATTTAGGAGCCAGTGAAAAGGTGGGCAAGTGTATATGTGCACATGGGTGCATGTGAACTTAGAATTATGTAAATGTTGTGTTTGGTATGTTTACGATATTGGTAAGGTTATGTGGTAAATTGATATGTGATGATATGATTTTTGGTAATTAAAAGAGTAGGTATGATGTTAATTATTTGCATATAGACTTACTAAGCTTCTTAAAGCTTACTCCTTTCTCTTTTTCCTTGTTTTATAGATTAGTCAAGCTAGCTCAGAGATCGAGATGCGTCGGAGGATCACCCATACTATCCACAACGTTCTTTTGGTATTGTCATATGTACTTTTTTAGACTAAGGCATGTATAGGGGCTTAGTGGTGTTGTAAGTGTCATGTTGGTTTTGCTATATAGTGGCAAGTGTCATTTGATAAGTTATTCTGTAATTAAGGCCATGTGATATGGCTAATGATGATATTAGTTTTTTACATATATCTTTATGAGGTAATTCATGGAATGCTTGGTGTGCTTGCGTGTGAATGAATTGAAATGGATGATTGATGCTTAAATAAGGTTATTCAGATGCCTAAAAATGTGTATGGTATGTGGTTTTAGAAATGGTAAAGTATGTATGTGTTTAGAGGTAAAGGATGGCTTGGAAAATAGTCTAACATAGGGCTACACGGCCAGCCACCACGACCATGTGTGTAGGGCATGTGAACTTTGCATTAAATTTTCAGAAAAAAAGGATGTCACACGGCCTAGTCACACGGGAGTGTCCCGTGGCCATGTCACCAAAATTGCATGCTGACGTAATAAATAGAATACCTCAATTTTTCACACGGGGAGAGAGCACATGCCTGTTGAGATCCTAGCCCAATTTTTCATGTACATCTCCTTCATGCCTTGGTCGAATATCAAAGGACACCATAGCTAGGGTTTTTCATCTTTTCAAGCTCTAAGTAAGTGACTCCTAGCCCCTTTTTCATGTTCTTTGTATTTTTGAGATCCTAGTACCCTGACATAGTCATGTTTAAAAATTTACCCATGTGTGACATGAAAGCATTTTGATGTTTATTGGTAGAAAATGAAAGCTTGAAGTGTAGTAAACAACTTTTGCTAGGTGATTTTTCATGAAAATGTATTTAGGGACTAAAATACAAAAGTTGTAAAATATGTGCACAAATTGTAAAACATCAAAAATTGTGGGCTACTATAGAACAGAAATATGTTCGGCTAGGCTTGGGAATGTAGAAAAATTTATACATTTCATTTTACGAGCCTAGGGACTAAATTGTAAAAATTGACAAAGTTAGGGGTAAAATAATAATATTTACCATAGGATACTTTTGTATCCAATTGAGTAATATGTGTATTGAATGAGTTAAATTTGATGTTATAGATTAAGAATGATGTGAAAACAACCTTGATCGAGGAAAAGGCAAGTGTTAGACTAAATCGAAAAAGATTAGCATATTTATACCGAGGTAAGTCCTATATGTAAACAATGAGTTATTTTTAATCATTATGTTTAACTAGTTTAGTTAATTTGAAATTCTAAAATTTTATAACAAATTATTATTTATGGAATGTGATAAACCGATAAGTAAAGAAAAGTCCCGGTTGAACCTTAGAAATCATTAGGATACGAGTGACATGTCACTAGTAAACCATCAACCGTTATTGATTGTTTATGTGGTTCCGGGTGCTAGTTTAGTTCGAGTACCAGTGGCTAGGTAATCTTGCAATTGTTGGGGATACCTGTCAGCTTGTGTGAGCAGCACTGAGTAGAATCGACTACACCATCAGCTTGTGTGAGCATACCCGATAATAGCTCATTATTAAGCCTTACGTGATAAGTGGTAGCTTCAGTAATATATTAGTGGTAGCTTCAGCTACATTATGTGTGTGGCACTTGTGCCTTATTTCCGTGTATACTTTAGTGTTCCACGTGGTTCATCGGGTAGTGAGGTAATGTACAAGGAACAAACAACATCATATCTAAGGTTTTCATCTTTTCAAACTCCAAGTAAGTGACTCCTACCCCCGTTTTTCATGCTGATCTAGTAGTGAGATAATGTACAAGGAACATTATGTGTGTGGCACTTGTCCCTTCTAACAACAATCTTTTCTAGATCCCTATCCCAAGGAACAAACAACATCCTATGTGTTTGACATATATATAACATATATATTGTAACGCCCCAGATTTTGGGCTTCTGTGTGATTGCTTAATTTCGATAATTGCATGCTTGGGTCTCTTAGGTTGATGTTAAAGTGTGTTTTGGGGGCCTTCGGAAGGCTTGGGTTAAGCCTAAGCCTTGGTGGAAATTTTGATTTTTAGCATAGGGAAGTAGGGATGTTAGCTTGCATGGTTTAAGTTTAGTTTCGGGAATTCTTGTCGCAAGGAGCCTAATGGTAAAGTGGTTGTGGCGTCATCTGTAAGGAGGGGAGCAAAGAGTATGACGCCTTGGGTTAAGGGGGATTTGGGTTCGATTCCCCTTGCAAGAAAACATTTTTATTTTTTGCTAGGTGTATGTGGCAAGTGGTTGATTTGGGGACAACCTTTGGAGGTGGTTGTGACCAAATAAGAGTGGACTTGGTCATGGGAGTTTGAATTGAAATTCAAACTTGAAGGTAAGTAAATCTTGGAGTAGTTCAAGGAGGGAAATGTGGGATTGAGGTGTGAAGGAGAGTTTGGCCGATTGTGGGCAACTTGGGGTTGGAAGTTTCGGCTAAGGTCTTTTGTACTTAGCATTTTCGGCATTGAGTGTGGAAGAGCCTAAAGTGCCGATTTTCTTTGCCATTCTCAAAACCAAACTCTTCTCTTTTCCCTTTCTTTCCATTCTTGAACCTTGCCGTATTCAGCCTTCTATTCTCTTTTTTTTGTCATTTTGTTGTCTGAAACCTTCGTTGCTACCTTACCATCATCATCATCAAATACCGATCACTTTCATCTCTCAAGGCTTAACCGAATGCATCAAAATCGAAACTATCATGTTCCTCTTCTTATTCTTTTTAAACCCCTTCTTTGCATCGTTATTCACCCTTACACTTCCTTTCGAAATCAAATAGGTGACCTTCTATAGTTCTGCCCTTGGATCTACAAAGTTGTGAGGGTCGGGAGTAAGCGTTGACTTTTGGTGTTAACAGGTCTGTCAATCGATCTATAAGGTTAGCACGTTAGTTCTCTAATTCTTCTTTTCTAATCGAGCCTAATCTTGTTGCTAGAAGTGGATTCTAAAGTTCCCACTTTTGCTAGCACTCCATAACCGCTCGTAGCTGGGATCTCGTGAGGAGAATTAGGGGACAAGTAGCAAGGCAACAAAGATCTATTGGTTGGATCGCGATTAAGGTAGGTGTCTACCGAATTCTTTTTCAGTATGGCCGAATGTTTCAAGGATAGGTATTCATGGTGGAAGTTGGATTGTAGTTTAATGGTTGGTTGGGTTAATGTAGGTTGATTGCAGCCGGCGAAACTATTTAGCCCTACTCATTCATGTGTGTAAACTATACCCCTTGTAGTGCAAGTCGGTAAATGCTAAAATGCTGGAATACCGGCGCATAGAAGCCCATTAGTATGCGAATGTAGAAACGGGAATTCGTTCTATGGAGACCATTGGGTGCAAATCGGCACCCTTGAGCTATGCTGGGCTGGATGGGCCAAAGCAGGCCCAACGGGCCTAAAAGCCCGTAGGAGTAAAGTTTTCGATAAGTGTCATTAAACAGTAAAATTGTAAAATCTGAGTTGTTGATCATAAAATTTGACATATCGGGCTATTCTGGTGAGTGGGCCCACATGGGGACGTTAGGGGGCTTTAGAGCCCAAACCTACTTATGACCTAGTTAGTGAATACGAGTTACAAAGAAAGTTGTGAAATCTGTTAAAAGGTTATATTTAGGGTTAAAATTGCGGATCCGAATAAAAGGCCTGAAATATTGTTAAAAGAGTATGGAAATGACTATTATACCCTTGGAGGATAGGTTCATGGCTATGCATGTTAAATTCTGTATCTGCTATTTTGTAAGCATGTTGTGTATGTGTATATTCTGTTCTATATATCTGCATAGGGTTGGGATTACGAATACGGAGTAAGTTCTGTTATAGTGGCTATGCCACACGTCCTGTTAATAGTGGCCTTGCCACTCATTCTGTTTCTGGTGGCTCTATTACACTATTCTGTTATTAGCAGCTTTGCTGCACATTGGTATGTGGGTTGGGTAGGTCGAGTTATTCCCCACATGGTGTGTTGGTTGGTACGGGTGTGATGGCTGGTTGGGGTGGGTTTGCATATTGTGGACATGATCTGTATCCGTTATGGGCTTAGGCCCGATCTGATTCTTTTTGGGGCTTTGGCCCATTCTGTTCCGATGGGGAGTTGCACACTGAGTTTTCGTAAACCCACTCTGTTTTCTTAATCCGTGCAGGTAACCCCTAGACCTAGTGGATTTGGAGCCGTGATGGACTCGAGGTGGCCACATGATTTTACTCGTTTTCTACACCGATTGGACTTCTGCTGTTCTCATTTTATTCTCATTTTCCATCTTTTTGGTTTTAATTGTGTAATAAGGCCATTACGGGGTTTTTAACTTTTTATTTGGGTTAGCTATTTATTTTGAATGACATAGTATGTAACCGGCTAATAAAACACACCGGGCTTCTAAAAAAGTGATAACAAATGTTTTGAAAGGAAAACCACGACCTGTTTTCTTCAAATCAATTCAGTGACTTATCTTTCAACACAGTTTTCAAAACTAAAGGAAAGAGAGTTTTTGATTTGTTTCAAAAGAGATTTGAAACTAAACAATCCATAACAAACAGTACGGTAACTTGGTAAAAGAGTTTTTATGAATTTTTGAGGTTTAAGCCTTATGACCCTTCAGATCCAGGCATAACGTACAGGCCGAGTTTGGAATGTTATATTTAGTGGTATCAGAGCCTGGTTGCAGTAGCTCGGCTGTGGATGGGTTCGAACATTTTTAGAAAAGTGTAAATTAGACCTTCTTCAAAGTATTTTATTTTAGCAAACTTCTTCTTTTTTGACCTAACAAAAGATTTCTCTGAAATGTGGTACCTCGAGTCTCCGGCCCAAATTTGTAAGTTTTCTGAAATATTCTGAAATATTATGTTATATATAAAATAATTGAGACATTACTTTAGTTAGAACTGAGACTCTGTAGTTAGGGCAAATTGAGATTGTAGAACTTGAAAACTGTAGATAGATCTAGATTTGCGAAAACAAGCCCTAAATATTTCTGATTTCTAGATAAAACATCTGTAATAAATATTGAACAATGACTAAAGACATAAAATTTCTTAAATCAGATAAAGCGTTATGAGTACAAAAGCTGCACGTGGACGAGGCCGTGGTAGAGGCCGGGAAAGTGCGCAAGTAGGATCTTCTGAATCGGGGCACATGCCTACTACGGAGGCACCTGTGTCGCCAGCAACAGAGAATGGGTCTGATGACCGGGTAGTCGGGGATGATGCTCTATCCCAGGCAATGCTCCACGTGTTGGAAAGGGTTACCGGAGCAACTACTGGAACAGTGAACCGCGGGTCAATTTCTAGGCGTCTCCGAACAAATGGAGCGGAAATTTTCAGAAGCATTTCTAGTGTAGCTCCGAATGTGGCTGAATACTGGTTGGAGGCCACTAAGCAAATTATGGATGACCTGGACTGCTCAATAGAGCAGAAGTTAAAAGGAGTAGTATCTCTACTGCGAGATGAGGCCTACCAGTGGTGGCTCACTGTGAAAGAGGGTACAGTAGCTGATCGGGTAACGTGAGACTTTTTTAAGATAGCTTTTCAAGGAAAGTATGTTGGGGTAAGTTATGTGGACACCCGAAGGAAGGAATTTTTTAACCTGGTTCAAGGGAATAAGTCTGTAGCAGAGTACGAGGTAGAGTTTTTGAGGTTAAGCCACTACACACATGATATTGTGGCTACTGAATACGATCGCAGTGTGTGGTTCGAGGATGGGCTGACAGATGAGTTAAGGATATTGATTACTCCACAGAGAGAGCGCGACTTTGCTGCCTTAGTTGAGAAAGCTAAAATCACTGAGGATGTTAAGCGCTCAGAACGGTAGAATTGGGAGAAAGAAAGAAACAGATTCAGGAGGGAGGCAGGCCCATCTGGGAGGCCTGTTAAGAGGGCCAGGGTCACAGAACCAGTTAGAGTAGTGGCAGCCGATGTCATAAGGGCTCGGGTGTGCGCTGAGTGTGGGAGGTCGCATCAGGGCGAATGTAGGAGGAGCAAGGGTGCGTGTTTTCGATATGGGGCTATGGATCATCAGGTGAAAGATTGCCCTCAGAGGCCAGTTCAGGTGCAACCAGCAGATAGGAGAGTCACTCAGCCTGTGAGTGGTGGACTACCACCTAGGGGCCGTGGACAGGGTTGCAGTGGTAATGGTTATGGACGTGGTCACTGAGCACCAGGCAGAGGTGCTGGGAATGTAGAGGCTCGACAACCAGCATTGGTCATGCTACTTGCTGATGTGAGGAGGGTTATGCACCAGACATCATAACTGGTATGTTTCTGATTCATAGCATGCCTTATGTTGCTTTGATTAATATTGGTTCTACGCATTCTTATGTGGCTTATGATGTATCTGGGTAGTTGGCTATGCAATCTGAGAACACTGTGAGCGAGGTATTGTAGTTAGTTCGCTAGGTAACTCGGCTAGAATAGAAAAACTTTTTAGAGATGTACCCTTAGAAAATTAAGGTAAAGTCTTTTTTGTAAATTTAATGGAATTACTATTTGGAGAATTTGACCTCATCTTGGGGATGGACTAGCTCGTTAAACATCAAGCAAACATGGACTGTGCTGCAAAGCGGTTTGTACTAAAGACTTCAGAGGGTGAGGAGGTAGCCATGATGGGGGAACAAAGGGATTATCTAACAAATGTTTTTTGGGCATTAAGGGCCGAAAAGTTGATTCGTAAAGGTTGTGAAGCGTTTCTGGCTTATGTAAGCGATTCTGAGTCTAAAGGACCTTCAGTGGGAAAAGTAAGGACTGTTAAAGATTTTGTAGATGTTTTTCTGGATGAGTTGCCAGGCTTGCCTCTGAACCGTGAAGTCGAATTCGGTATTGATCTATTACCGGGAATAGCCCCTGTATCTATTGCTCCTTACAGGATGGCACCCAAGGAATTAGTTGAGTTGAAAGCGCAGATCCAAGAACTTATGGATTGAGGTTTTATTCGACCAAGTGTGTCTTCTTGGGGAGCACCAGTACTTTTCGTTAAGAAGAAAGATTTAACGATGCGTATGTGCATAGATTATCGTCAGTTGAACAAACTGACTATCAAGAATAAGTATCCTCTACCGAAGATTGATGACCTGTTTGATCAGCTTAATGGGGCCTCGGTATTCTTCAAAATTGATATTCGGTCTGGTTATCATCAATTAAGGGTTAAGGAAGCGGACATCTATAAGACGACATTCAGGACAAGGTATGGGCACTACGAGTTTTTAGTGATACCGTTTGGTATAACGAATGCACCAGCGGCCTTTATGGATCTAATGAATTAGGTTTTTCAACCTTACTTGGATCAGTACGTGGTTGTCTTCATAGATGACATTCTGATATATTCAAAATCTGAGGAAGATCACGATAAGCATCTTCGCATAGTTCTACAGATTCTGAGGGAGAAGCAACTTTACGCTAAATTCAGTAAGTGTGAATTTTGGCTTCGAGAATTAACATTCTTGGGTCATGTTATTTTTGCCGAGGGAATTAGAGTGGACCCCCGAAAGATAGAAGCGGTGTTGGAATGGAAACTGCCAAAAACAGTGTCTGAGATTTGAAGTTTTCTAGGTTTGGCAGGGTATTACAAAAGGTTCGTGGAAGGGTTTTCTATCATTGCTGCACCGTTGACTAAGTTGTTACGAAAAGGGGCACCATTCTAAGTTGTTACGAAAAGGGGCACCATTTACCTAGTCTGTCAAGCAGCAAGCGAGCTTTGAGAAACTGAAAAGAGTGTTAACAGAGGTGCATGTTTTAATTTAGCCGGAGTCCGAAAAAGAGTATACCGTGTATAGTGACGCATCACATGTTGGCTTAGGTTGTGTGTTAATGTAGGAAGGGAAGGTGGTTGCGTATGTTTCACGACAGCTTAGGCCACATGAGGTGAACTACCCTATACACGACTTGGAGTTGGCAGCAGTTGTGTTTGCGTTAAAAATCTAGAGGCATTATCTCTATGGGGAAAGGTGCACCATCTATACAGACCATAAGAGCCTCAAATACCTTTTTACTCAGAAGAAGTTGAACCGTAGGCAACGAAGGTGGATCGAGTTGCTCAAGGATTATGACTGCTCTATTGAGTATCACCCAGGGAAGGCTAATGTGGCAGTTGATGCTCTGAGCTGTAGGGTGGTGTCTGATATGAGAGTGTTGTCCGCTCGTCTTAGCCGATATGATGATGGGAGCCTGTTGGCAGAACTTCAAGTGAGGCCAACTTGAACTGAGAAGATCAGGGAAAAGTAGTTGTTGGATGAATCTTTGGGTTCTCGTTTCCAGCAAGTAAGCAGTAAGGAAACTTCTGATTTTGGGGTGAATAATGAAGGAGTTTTGTGTTTCTGAGGGAGAATTTGTATTCCGAAGGATCCTGATCTGAGGCAGTTGATTTTGAAAAAGGCTCATGGTAGCCCATTTGCCATGCATCTTGGTGGGAACAAACTTTATCAGGATCTACGAGAACTATATTGGTGGCCTGGACTTAAGCGCGAGGTAACAAAATTCGTGAACAAATGTCTGACATGCCAGCAGGTGAAAGCTGAACATCAGCTACCTTCTGGGCTGTTGCAACCTGTTAAAATTCCGCAGTGGAAGTGGGAGAGGGTAACCATGGACTTTGTAAGTGGGTTACTGTTGATGGCTTCCAAGAAAGATTCAGTTTGGGTAATTGTAGACAGATTAACCAAATTCGCTCACTTTATACCAGTCAGAATGGATTATTCCCTTCAGAAGCTTGCTAAGTTGTATGTGTCTGAGATAGTTTTTCTTCACGGCGTGCCAGTATCAATTATTTCTAACAGAGATCCCAGGTTTACATCTCAGTTCTAGAAAAAGCTTCATGAAGCGTTGGGTATGCGTTTGGATTTCAGCACTGCTTTTCACCCCCAGACAGATGGTCAGTCAGAAAGGGTAATATAAGTGTTGGAGGATATGTTAAGGGGATGCGTTATTGATTTCCGAGGTAGCTGGGAAGATTACTTCCCGTTAGCGAAATTTGCTTATAATAACAGCTACCAGGCAAGTATTCAGATGGCCCCGTTTGAGGCGTTGTATGGCCGGAGGTGTCGTACACCTACCTGTTGGACAGAATTAGGGGAGCGTCAGATGCTAGGACCAGAGTTAGTGGCTGACACAGAGGATAAGGTTAAGTTGATTAGAGGCCAGTTTAAGGAAGCTTCTGACAGGAAGAAGTCTTACGCAGACCTGAAATGCAAGGAGATTGAGTTTGCGGTGGGGGATATGGTGTTCTTAAAGGTTTCACCTTGGAAGAAGATCCTGAGATTCGGAAGGAAGGGCAAGCTAAGTCCCTGTTTTATTGGACCTTACCGGGTTTTGAAAAGGGTAGGTCTGGTAGCTTACCAGCTTGAGTTACCACCGGAGTTAGACCGAATTCATGACGTCTTCCATGTTTCGATGCTAAGACGATACCGTTCTGATCCCTCCCATGTAGTACCGATTGAAGAAATTGAAGTGAAGTCTGATCTAACCTTTGACAAAGAACTAGTGCAAGTTTTAGACCATGAGGTAAAGGTATTGAGGAGAAAGTCTATTCCGTTAGTCAAAGTACTTTGGCGCAATCACGGTTCGGAAGAAGCTACGTGGGAGCCTGAGGATGCGATGCGACAGCAATACCCTCACTTATTTTGATCAGGTAAATTTCGAGGACAAAATTTCTTTTAGAAAGGTAGAGTTGTAACGCCCCAAATTTTGGGCTTTTGTGTGATTGCTTAATTTCGATAATTGCATGCTTGGGTGTCTTAGGTTGATGTTAAAGTGTGTTTTGGGGGCCTTTGGAAGGCCTGGGTTAAAACTAAGCCTTGGTGGAATTTTGATTTTTAGCATAAGGAAGTAGGGATGTTAGCTTGCATGGTTTAAGTTTAGTTTCAGGAATTCTTGTCACAAGGAGCCTAATGGTAAAGTGGCTGTGGCGTCATTTGTAAGGAGGGGAGCAAGGAGTATGGTGCCTTGGGTTAAGGGGGATTTGGGTTCGATTCCCCTTGCAAGCAAACATTTTTATTTTTTCCTAGGTGTATGCGGCAAGTGGTTGATTTAGGGACAACCTCTGGAGGTGGTTGTGACCAGATAAGAGTGGACTTGGTCATGGAAGTTTGAATTGAAATTCAAACTTGAAGGTAGGTAAATCTTGGAGTAGTTCAAGGAGGGAAATGTGGGATTGAGGTGTGAAGGAGAGTTTGGCCGATTGTGGGCAACTTAGGGTTGCAAGTTTCAGCTAAGGTCTTTTGCACTTAGCATTTTCGGCATTTGAGTGTGTAGGAGCCCAAAGTGCCGATTTTCTTTGCCATTCTCAAAGCCGAACTCTTCTCTTTTCCCTTTCTTTCCATTCTTGAACCTTGCCGTATTCAGCCTTCCATTCTGTTCTTTTTGTCATTTCGTTGGCTGAAATTGGGTTGTTGTTAGCCGAACCTTCTTTGCTACCTTACCATCATCATCATCAAAAACTGATCACTTTCATCTCTCAAGGCTTAACCAAATGCATCAAAACAGAAACTATCACGTTCCTCTTCTTATTCTTTTAAACCCCTTCTTTGCATCGTTATTCACCCTTACACCTCCTTTTGAAATCAAATAGGTTACCTTCTATAGTTCTGCCGAATTGGTAGCTTAGATCTGCAAAGTTGTGAGGGTTGGGAGTAAGCGTCGACTTTTGGTGTTAACAAGTCGGTCAATTGATCTATAAAGTTAGCACGTTAGTTCTCTAATTCTTCTTTTCTAATCGAGCCTAATCTTGTTGTTAGAAATGGGTTCTAAAGTTCTCACTTTTGCTAGCATTCCATAACCGCTCGTAGCTGGGATCTCGTGAAGAGAATTAGGGGACAAGTAGCAAGGCAACCAAGATCTATTGGTTGGATCGCGATTAAGGTAGGTGTTTACCGAATTCTTTTTGAGTATGGCCGAATGTTTCAAGGATAGCTATTGATGGTGGAAGTTGGATTGTAGTTTAATGGTTGTTTAGGTTAATGTAGGTTGATTGCAGCTGGCGGAACTATTCAACCCTACTCATTGAAGTGTGTAAACTACACCCCTTGTAGTGTAAGTCGGCAAATGCCGAAATGCTGAAATACCGGTGCATAGAAGCCCATTAGTATGCGAACGCTATTGGGTCAGTCTGAGCTCGATAGAAACGGGAATTCGTTCTGTGGAGACCATTTGGTGCAAATCGACACCCTTGAGCTATGCTAGGTGGATGGGCCAAAGCGGGCCCAACGAGCCTAAAGGCCCGTAGGAGTAAAGTTTTCGATAAGTGTCATTAAATAGTAAAATTGTAAAATATGAGCTGTTGATCATAAAATTTGACGTATCGGGCTATTCTGGTGAGTGGGCCCACATGGGGCCGTTAGGGGGCTTTAGAGCCCAAGCCTACTTATGACCTAGTTAATGAATCCGAGTTGCAAAGAAAGTTGTGAAATCTGTTAAAAGGTTATATTTAGGGTTAAAACTGCGAATCCGAATAAAAGGCCTGAAATATTGTTAAAGGAGTATGGAAATAACTATTATACCCTTTGAGGATAGGTTCATGGCTATGCATGTTAAATTCTGTATCTGTTATTCTGTAAGCATGTTGTGTATGTGTATATTCTGCTTTGTATATCTGTATGGGGTTGGGATTATGAATACGGAGGAAGTTCTGTTATAGTGGCTACGCCACACGTCTTGTTAATAGTGGCCTTGCCACTCATTCTGTTTCTGGTGGCTCTAGCACACTATTCTGTTATTAGCGGCTTTGCTGCACATTGGTGTGTAGGTTGGGCGGGTCGAGTTCTTCCCCACATGGTGTGTTGGTTGGTACGGATGGTGGGATGGCTGGTTGGGGTGGGTTTGCATATTGTGGACATGATCTGTATCCGTTATGGGCTTAGGCTCGATCTAATTTTGTTTGGGGCTTTGGCCCATTCTGTTCCGATGGGGAGTTGCACACTGAGTTTTTGTAAACTCACTCTGTTTTCGTAATCTGTGCAGGTAACCCCTAGACCTAGTGGATTTGGAGCCGTGATGGACTCGAGGTGGCCACATGATTTTACTCGTTTTCTACACCAATTGGACTACCGCTGTTCTCACTTTATTCTCATTTTCCATCTTTTTGGTTTTAATTGTGTAATAAGGCCATTATGGGGGTTTTAACTTTTTATTTGGGTTAGCTATTGATTTTGGATGGCATAGTATGTAACCGGCTAATAAAACACACTGGGCTTCTAAAAAAGTGATAACAAACATTTTGAAAGAAAAACCACGACCTGTTTTCTTCAAATCAATTCGGTGACTTATCTTTCAACATAGTTTTCAAAACTAAAGGAAAGAGGGTTTTTGACTTGTTTCAAAAGAGATTTGGAACTAAACAATCCATAACAAACAGTACAGTAACTTGGTAAAAGAGTTTTTACGAATTTTTGAGGTTTAAGCCTTGTGACCCTCCAGATCTAGCCATAACGTACAGGCCGGGTTTGGGGTGTTACATATATAATTTAGAAATGGCAAGCGAGCGAGCGAAAGAGGGGGCCGTGAGGTAATGTAAATAAAACGAAGTTGAAAAAAACTTGAGATAAAAAAATATATAAAATTTAAAAATAAATCAGCATTAAAAGATGATAAAGTAGCAGTAATAGATAAAAATATCTTTCAACTTGAGGTAATGTGACAATAAATTCACATTCTATGTGGTGATAAAGTAGTAGAATTAGCAATAATTAAATGCAAAATAAGTGAAAAAGTCAGCATCAAACACAACAATGATCTTTTCTCAAACAGAATCCATAAAAAAAGAAAAATAAATAATAGTACATAATGCAAGAAAACACTTCAAGTTACAGCATTTAAACACTTCAATTTGCAGCACTTTAACATCTCAATTAACAATATTTATACACCTCATTTACAGCAATAAAATATCTCAATTTCCAACAACCAAACACTTCAAATTGTAGCACTTAAACAATTCAATTTACAAACACTTCAATTTGTAGCACTTTAACACTTCAATTTACAGCATTTAAACACTTCAATTTGCAGCACTTTAACATCTCAATTAACCGCATTTATACACCTCAATTATAGCAGTAAAACATCTCAATTTCCAGCTACTAAACACTTTAATTTGCAGCACTTAAACACTTCAATTTACAACATTTAAACACTTCAATTTGCAGCACTTTAACACTTCAATTTATAGCATTTAAACACTTCAATTTGCAGCACTTTAACATCTCAATTAACAACATTTATACATCTTAATTACAGCAATAAAACATCTCAATTTCTAGCAGCTAAACACTTCAATTTGCAGCACTTAAACACTTCAATTTACAACATTTAAACACTTCAATTTACAACATTTAAACACTTCAATTTGCAGCACTTTAACACTTCAATTTACAACTTTTAAACACATCAATTTGTAGCACTTTAACATCTCAATTAACAACATTTATACGTCTTAATTATAGCAATAAAACATCTCAATTTCCAGCAACTAAACACTTCAATTTGGCCTGCAGGTTTTGTTCAATTGGCTTATTGGTTTCATTATCCTTTGTATGCCCCCATAACGTTCTATAGTTTGCTGCATGCTAAATAAATGATATATCCAAAAAGCAACACAAATGAATGCATGGAAAAGCTTCTAATTAAAAACCAAACAATGTTTTAATTAGGACAGAAGCTACATGTATATAGGCATAAATGCAATAAAAATCTCAAATAAAATAAAAAAAGAAATGATTAACTAAACAGTATCATTAAGCATTTCCACAATGAATTTTAGAAGATGAAAGAAAATATCTATGTACATATAAAACATGACATAAACATTTTCAGCAATGATTAGAGTTGTATATGAAATCATATGTTGATCATTAAGACATTAGGTAAACAAAGTAGACTAATGTTGTTGCCTTTTCTCTGAAGAAATTATTGGATTTAAAGATGACTAACATCCAACTCTATATTTTTCTATTAAGACTAATACGACATAAAAACATGAAAAAATTGTACCCTTTCTTTCAAATAAACATTATTTTGGTTCTTGGAAAAACCCCACAGGAAAGAACAATGTTGTGGAGAGTATATAGCAGTAAATGACGTGCGTAAGTGAGAGTTTTTATGGTAGAATCAAACAACCCTAAGTATGAAAATTGGTGCTGAACAGCAAATTAATTGAAAAGTGAGGGGGCGTAAAGAAAATTATTATTTACCTAGAGCTTGCAAGTTCAAAGTGCTTACCTCTAGGAGAGAAGATGATTAAAGCAACTTCAGCATCATAAAGAGCTGATAGTTCAAAAGCTTTCTTTAGTAGTCCATTTTGTCGCGTTGAGAATGTAAGTTGCCTGCTTGTATCGTTCTCTATGTGCCTCATTTGTATTTTTCCCCTCACCATGATGAGGATCTTCGTACCTTCAAAGCCAATATATATATATATATATATATATATGAAATACCAAACAGGCATTAAAACAAACACATGGAAAACATAAGAATATAAATGAACAAAAAAAGAAAAACAGTTATAAAAGAAGCAAATTATAAAACCCAGAAAACCCTTTTTTCTTTACATGGATTTGTAAGAAGAAACTGAGGGTTTTAAGCATATATGTATATGCAAATGTATATGTATATGTATATATGAAATCAAAATCTTACCAAATTGGCAAGCAAAGAGCTTGGAACTTTTTATTTGCTTAAATATTACAGAAACTGAAAGGAGATCAGATTAAGTAAACATTTAAATCATGTAGTTATTTTTATTTTTTTTGCAATTTGATCCTTTGAACAATCAATAGAGCAAAAACCCAAAAAGCTATAAATGAAGAAAAATATCTAGAAAAAACCTAATTCACACACGTGACAATAATAAATCTTGCAAGTTAATATTTAAAAGGGACAAACGGGACAATAAATAAAAAAATGCTTTGGAAATTATCAGCAGTTGGAACAAACGGGACAAAGTACCAATTACAATATGTTAATGAGCAAATAAGTCAATCTGCATACAAAGAAATCTCCAATTTTTGGCTTGAAATTAAACTCCATTAAAAGGGAAAAACCTTTTTTCTTTTTGAAGTGTTTCAAAACGTAAGTGGGGACAATAATCAGATGAAACATTCAATAATCGGTATATACCACGTAATACCCCAGACCCGGCCCAAACGTTATGGTCGAATCTGGCGATGTCACATCAAAGAGGTTATTTCAAAACAACTCTATTCATTTGAGAACATGTTCGATAGAAAATTTACTTGGTTAAAAACTTAAGTTTGTGATTTAAAAATTCAAATTCATGTTAAGCCAAAATGAAAGCCCATGTTTAAACAAAAACGCCCATATTATAAAGTTATTTTAAAAAAACAACGTTTAATTTGAGAAATTTATCTAAGTTTAAAAAAAACTAGGCAGTCGAAACATTAATAAACCCTAAATACAGTCACATTGGAGATACAAGGCCTTATCACATCAATTGGTAATAAAGTAATAAAACTAAAGTAATTAAAAGAAATAATTTATTTAAAATTCCTAAGTAGCTTACAGTGTGGCCACCTCTGAGTCCTCTCCCACGTCGAGCCGCCTACTAAGGGTTACTTGAAACATTAAATTTAAGGGTGTGAGTTTCGCAACTCAGTGTATACGACCCTTGGCAATCAAATCAACTCAATATACACATATCACATTGGGCCTAAGCCCTAACAATAACGGTGGTCTAGGCCTTAGCCCGCATTGACCTAGTATCATATCAGAGTCACATGAATGCAATGCTCCCACCCTAAATCCAACCCTACACTCTATTTCCTTCCAACCCTACACTCCTATGGGGATATAAATATCAACCCACTCATCCCTACACTCCAAAGGTAGCACCAACATCGGCACTACTCAAATGTTACAGCAAGGCTACTATATAATGGGATTAAAGCCACCGTTGGATCCACGGTCGTCAAATGACTATGCGATCCTCATATCTTCCTCCGTCCAATTTATCCCCCCAAATGCAACATACATTTTATGAATGCACATACAACATTTTATGAATGCACATACAAGTTTTTCCATACGTTAAGCATTTAGGGGTATTTCGGTCATTTCACTACCAAGGGGTATTTCGGTAATTTCTACCCTACAAGGGTGTTTCAGTACTCCTACCCTATGAGGATGTTTTAGTAATTCCACCCTACAGGGCATTATAGTAATTCTACCTTAGAGGGTATTTTCGTAATTCTACCCTAGAGGGGTATTTTCGTAATTTCCCAAAGGTACAGATTTTAATTATGGATTTTGACCCATCAACAAGTCCTCGCGACTAAAGTGAACGGACACTATGCACCAGGTAGGATTTAAGAGAAGAGGAGGTGGGTCACTCAAACCGCTTAAGTACCAAGCTCTTCTTAGGTCTAATCCTAGACATGCACACATCCATTGCCACACCTTAGTCTAGTGACTTGTCCACGGACATGTTTAATTATTTAGTTAAGTCTTATGTAAAATTTGAGAGATCAGAACTAGGCCTATAGTCCATTAAAAACCCTCACATGCATTTCTACAATCCCATAAGGCCCACTAGGCCCACTCATATTCATAAAACCCATTAAACCCCAAGCATGCTTATGTAGCCTATTAGGCCCTATCATAATCCAATCACACAATCATGCATGTCAATCCATCATACAATTTCATATCACAACCTTGCCACTTTAGACCCACAAGTTTGGTAGGCCTATTCGGGATTTCGGGATTTTAACTTTTGCCGATTTGTCGTGTGTGTAGTGTATGTACACACCTGGTTGATGACCCGTACTACCCTATTCTCAGCCTCGACCTACAATCAAAACTACTTTCGAATCAATTCCATACCTTAACTACAACTTTATCAAATCCCAAAGCCTTACCGTAACCTTACCATGTACTACCAATTTTAATAGCCTCTCATTCGCTATTATTTCTGAATATCCTTAGATTTGCACCAATACATACATATTATCAACGTCAAGTGACTTGTATCCCACACGAGTCACCGGTATCAACCATATTTACCTTCGGCCACCTAGGAAACTGAAATTGAGAGTGAGTACACTTACTATCCGCTAGAGATCCTTTCCTCGCTTGGAATCCTAGAACCCTACCCCTAATTATAACAGGGTCAATTGACAAGAAAAGATAAGATTAGATAGCCCCCTTCGGCTTTATCGAATGCACTAAAACGGTTAACTAGGCACTTATCGAAACTAATCTCTAACTTCCGGCCTAGATTTCTACCAAGTGTACAATCAGCTTTTAACCACTTGATCAAGGGTTGTGAGTAACAAAAAAGGTTTGTGATGAAAGAAAGCAAAAGAAATAGGCAAGAGAAGGTGGGTATCGACTTTTAGGAGATTTAAGGGAAAAAGTCGGCAAGAGAGTGTATAAGCATTCGACTTTTAGGGAAACAAGGTTGATATTCGACTTTAAGAAATTAGAGATGGTGTTCGGCTTTGAGAGATAAAAATTTTAGTGAAATTTTAGTAAAAATGAAAGGGAAAAGAAAAGAGAGAAGAGGGGTTAGCTAATAAGTGAATTCCGCAAAATCCCAAAGAACCCCCATGCATATTCGGCATTCCTTTAAATAAGCACAAGCTGATTCAAGCCTCCCTTACAGTCCCATTCGACACCAACACTCTCCCTCTCTCAATCTTCTATTTTCTCTCCATTATCTCCACCTTAAAATTCTCTCCTGAACACTCCCATCTGGAGTCCCCTTTTTCGCCACCACCTTCTTTCCTTGAGCAAAAAATAAAGTCCTAAAACTACCACTCTTGAGCCTCGAACCTTGGACCTTATTCCCCACATGAAACGCCACCTTGTAGCTCCCATATAACGCTACCTTACCACTAGGCCATAGCCCTACTGTGTCCTATTTCCCATAAATTTGTTTAAGAGGCCTATTACCAAAGTCTAGGGTTCCACTAAGGCAAAACTAATTTTTTTCCTATGGTCAACCCTATCGCTAAGACTTCAAGTAACCTTGTAACATCTTAAAATTAATATTCTACAGTGGTACCTATACATACCAAAGTCAACTACAGGATTTCATGGTTCAGGATTTTTGGGGCGTTACATACCACAAGCAGGAAAATATCTAATTATTAGAAAAAAGATATTCCATCTCTTCAACTTGCAGATCTCCTCTTTCATTGGAGTGAATTTTTTTATTAAAAGCAATCTAAAAAATAGAGATGTGCCCATAAAAAAAAAAAAAACAAAGTTAGGAACAAATATAGAAACAACTAGATGGTACACTGGTGAAGTTGAATATGAGTCTCTTCATACAGGTTCACTGAGTAATCTAAAAAATATACAAGAGAAACTTATTTTTAATGATTGAACTATCATATAAATAGATAGCAGAACTGTCATGAAATCCATATACACACCATTGCAGTTCATCATTTGAAGTTACATTTTACTCTTGCCATTGAATTCATATATTAATTAGCCTACAAATGTTCAATGAAATTCCAAATTGAGGTGGCAATAATGCCTCATTCTGAACAGAAACTATATAGGAAAAATTATAATAAAACCGATTAAAGAAGCCATTCCTTTTCTTTTATCAAAATGCATCAACTTTCAAACCATAAGCATTTCCTCTATGTTATGACCTAATAACATAAACATCAAATATATCAACCATTTATCCCCAAGACAGAGATATAAAAGAACGATGACCCAATAAGGGGGAAAAAAGAGCACTTGAATGGATTCTTACTCGAAGCAAATTCTATATAAGCTTGAAGTCAAAGGTTTTAAAATGCATGCAAAACTCGAGACCAAAAAATTTCAAAGAAAGAGATGAATGTTGAATCAAAAACAGAAAATAAATCCATTTATCAGCTAAGCATCAAAATTCCAACCACATTACAGCCTCCAAATCCAAGCACATATAGAGCCTAAGTTATGATAGATGCAACAAAACCTTTCTTAACAGACTAAAACCAATCGATTTCATAGTAAACAGAAGGATAAAAAAAACATAGTAAGATAAAACAGAAGAGTAAAACATAGTAAGAGGAAAAAAGAAACACCTCTGGAATTTGATGAAACAAATGGGGATTGTTCTTCTAACATTTGAGGTTGGATTCTTATGTTTGCTTCACATATCGAACTTTGCAACTCTGCATACTGGAGACTAAGAAACTTGACCTAAAAATATGGTTCAGAATTTGCTTCACATGCAAGATACCAACAACTCCCAAAACAAATTAGTTCAAAAACTTATGGAACCGAAAGAGAAAGGGAGACGACAAAATTTGGGGAAAATTTAAGGTTTATGGGAAATTTTACTTTGGGGAAAAATAAGGGGTTTTGGGTTGTATTAGGGATAAAAGAGCTGAAACAAAAACGATGCTGTTTTGGTATATTAATAATAATGTCACTAATTCGTAAAAGAAAAAGACGTCATTTTAATTATACTTTTTGTGCATTTTCCAAAAAAGCACTGCTAATTCTCGACCTTTAGCAGCGTTTTTTAAAAAGTGCCGCTAATTCTTGACCTTTAGCGGCATTTTTAAAAAAGCACCGCTAATTCTCGACTTTTAGCGGCGTTTTTCGCTAGAGGGACAACCTAAAATGACGCTGTTTAAGCTAAAGTAAAATGTTTTTGTGGCGTTTTTATAAAAAACGCCTCTAATTCCTTTAATAATAATAAATTTTAATAATTTAATAATTTCTTAAATTCATTTTAAACTAAGTTTTTTTTTTGTTTCAAACAATATATCTAATTAGTAAAATCTTATAATTGTGTATGAAATTAATTTTAAAAAATGAAACCAAACCTTAAACCCTAAAACTGTAAACCCTAAAATTGTAAACCCTAACCTTAAACCCTAAATATATATTATCAGGTACAAAAGTTATTAAAGAAGAATATTTTTCTTACTTAAACCCTAAAATAAATTGATTCTTTTTCATTTTTATCAAAATACGTAACCTTTAAACCCTAATACCCCAACCTTTAAAATCATAAACACTTAGAGTCTAAACTTTAAACCCTAAACCCTAAATAATAAACTATAAAACACTAAACCCCAAACCTAAAATAACAAACCCTGAACCATAAACTTGACATATTGACCATTAAACCTTAAACCATAAAACCCTAAACTATAGATCTTAAACCTTAAACCCAAAAATAATATTTAATCAATATTAAGTACTGCTTCACCATTTATTATAAACATAAGCTTTTACATTAATATCTATGTATATACAAATCAACATCTATATGAATTTTTTTGGGGTTTAAGGTTTTAAGGTTTAGAAATAAGTGTTTAACGTTTATGTTTTTAGAATTTAAGGTTTAAGGTTTAGGGTTTAGCGATTTAGAGAAAGCCATACAACATCAATTTTAATAGCTTAGTTACTTCAATGAAAACTTCTAAATAGTTTAGTTATCAATTTGTAACTTTTCATAATTAAGTAACTAAAATGAGACTTTCAACTTTTCATAATTAAGTAACTAAAATGAGACTTTCTCACATCTAGCGAATGGTGTAGTTTTATATTTTTTATAAAGTCAGTTTTTAGTGGTGTTTGTAATAAAAATGCCGCTATTGCTCAGTTTTTAGTGGCGTTTGTACCAAAAATGCTGCTATTGCTCAATTTTTAGCGGCGTTTGTACCAAAAATGTCGCTATTGCTTAGTTTTTAGCTGCGTTTGTACCAAAAATGCCGCTATTGCTCAGTTTTTTATGGCGTTTTCATCCAAACGCCGCGTATGTATAATCTTTGAGGCGTTTTTTGTCCAAACACCACTAAATATGCCACTAAAGCCCTATTTTCCTGTAGTGTATGTGTGCTAAATGTTTAATGTATGAAATGAGTCATGTGGTAAGACCCCATGTGTAAGTGATAACTTTCAAGCTTAATTGTATGATTGGAAATTTAATTCTATTATCTATGTCTATTTTGTTTAAATGCTCATTTTTTTACATATAGACTTACTAAGATTTATAGCTTACCCCTTCGTTTTTCCCTTTCCTTATAGGTTCGTCAAGCTAATCTGAGGTTCAGTGATCGACGAGATTCCATCAACTCTATCAATGACTGTTTTGGTATTTTGATTTTGAACCTTGAAACTTATAGCCTGTATAGGTGGTCTATTAATTTTAGTTATAAGACAAGGTTCTTTTAGGTCCATTTGTTGGTAGAGTGTTTTTTTGCTACTTTGGCCATTTGAGATGAGCGATAATGGTTAAGTTATGTTATATTAAAGTGTTGTAATCTCTTATTCTACAAATTACATTTTAGGTGTACAATGTTCATGGATGTGTATGCTTATGTGTAGTTGGTAAAATGAAGTGTGTGGATGCCAAAATGTGGTTGTTTGGATGTATTTTCGTGTTATATTGTGTATTGGAAAAATTGGTTTGTGTTGGTTTGTGCTTCAGGGTGGTAATTGGCTTGGAAAATAGCTTATAATTGTCCACTCATGTAGACACACAAGCTTGTGTCTAGGCTATGTGTGACACACGATTAGCCCACGGGCGTGTTGATAGGCCGTGTGTCCCCTGCACCTAAATTATGGTAATTAAATGTTTTGTAGTAAACACACGGCTTAGCGACACGGTCGTGTGTCTCGATCATGTGATAGATACGGCCTAGCCACAGACATGTGGCTTGGCTGTGCGACGAAGATTTCGCGATAATGTCATAAATAGAATGCCTCAGTTTTTCACACGGGGTGAAGACACGGGCGTGTTTAGGCTGTGTGAAGGATATGGGCCAGAGACACGAGCGTATGCTCGGCCATGTGAAAACCCTTGTAGGTTTGAAATAAAAACTAATTTCGGGCGGGCTAAGGACATGGGCATGTGCAACCACATAGCCTGCCCACACGGGCGTGTCCCTATCCCACATAGGCTTGTGACCTATTTTAAGTAGAATTTTTCTAAGTGATTGAAAAGTTCTAGTTTGGTTCCGGATCGTACTCAATGAGTCTCTTGGGCATCGTAAGCCCATAATAAGAGGGTTTTGAGTATGATTGAAAAAGTTTTAAATCTTAGTGGAATTTGTGAGCCGGGATTGAGTGATCGTGTGTTCGTAAGTCCGGTAATGCCTCGCACCCGATCATGGCATCAGACTTGGGTGAGAGGTGTTACATGTTTTAAATATGGACATTAGATCACTTTATCTGTGACTGTCCCAAATTAGTTGAGCAAGAGATTGTGCCAAATCCGAGACCGAGTAACACTATAGCTAGAGGTAGACCACCTAAAAACACTAGAAATATGAGTGGTAGCCAAGAGCAACTAAAGATACAACTGTGAGATCCGAGGCGAGAGCACTTGCTAGAGCCTATGCTATTCATGCTCATGAAGAAGCTTCATCTCCAGATGTCATTACTAGTACTTTTAGTCTTTATGATACTTTTGTGATTGCATTGATAGATCCAGGGTCGACACATTCGTTGTAACAGTCCGAAATTGGGCTTAGTCAGAATAGTGATTTTAGAATTACTTATCTGAGGTTAGAGAAAATTATTTTAGCATTATTTTATGTGTTATACTATTGTTATAAGAGTGCATGAAAATTTTGGTGAATTAATTTACGCGATTGAAGGCTTAATCGCGAAAAAGGACTAAATTGCATAAGGGGGCAAAAGTTGTGAATTGCTAGTAAATTGAGTTAAATATCAAAGAACCAGAATTAATGGGTCTAAAAAGGCAAATAAGCCCTTAAATTAGAGCTTGGCCGGCCATGAGAAGCAAAGGAGAAAAAAAGAAATGGAAAGTCAAAGTTTAGGTGAGTAGGTGATTTGTTTTTGATTAAAATAAAACAAATAGTAAAAGGATGTCATCACCTTGATCTTATATTATTCTTCACCAAAAATACCAGCAAAAATAAGGGTTCAAGAGCTTTAAAAATTTTAGCAACTTCTAGCACTCATAAGTAAGTGATTCTTAAAGCCTTTCTTGAATATTTTTACATTTTTGGAACCCTTGTAGCATGAGTAGAATTTTGGCTCGAAAATACCATCAGAGTCTTTGATGAATTATCCTGTACACTTGAGGAATGTATGAAATGTGTAGTATCACTTCTTAGAGACTCAGCTTACCACTGGGGGAAAACACTTATATCAGTTGTACCGAAAGAGAGGGTCACTTGGGATTTCTTTCAGGAGGAATTCCATAAAAAGTACATCAATCAGAGGTTTATTGACTAGAAAAGAAAAGAGTTTCTAGAATTGAAATAGGGTAATATGACAGTTACTGAATATGAGCGTGGATTTGTCAGACTCAGCAATTATGCCTGAGAATGTGTATCTACAGAGGCGATCATGTGTAAAAGGTTTGAGGATGGGCTTAATGATGATATTCGATTGTCAGTGGGTGTCCTAGAAATAAAAGAGTTTGTTGTTCTAGTTGACAGAGCCTGTAAGGCAGAGGAGCTGTTAAAAAGAAAAGGTAAAGTTGAAATTGAGACGCAAGATACGAAGAAAAAACAGATGAGCAAGTCGTTTCAGTCTACATCTAAGAGGCCTAGAGAGTTCTCTACTAGATCTAGTTTTTCAGTCGGGTATTCTAGTTGAAATAAGGGTAACAGATTTAAGGATCCGAAAGCTTAGACTACCTTAATTGCGAGCGTAGGTAATGCTCCTATTAGTGTGGTAGACGGTGCGGTAGATTAGGGTGTCCACGGTGCGGTAGACTTCGTTTTGGCCCTTGTCGAGTAGAGAAACTATTTGTTATAAGTGTGGTGCTCCAGATCATTTTGTGCGAGAGTGTCTAGAAGTGGTTAAACGAGAAGAAATATAGAGTGCTAGATCCGAAAATGCTCCTATTAGAGGCAGATCACCAAGGAACCTGGGAGTAGGAGCGAGTAACAAAGGCACCTCTAGAGACTCGACAGCGAGACAAGATGTTAGAGCCTTTGCGAGACTTATGCTATCCGTGCACACGAAGAGGCATCCTCCCCCGATGTGATTATGGGTACATTTTCTTTGCATGATATTAATGTTATTGCTTTAATTGATCTGGGTTCGACCTATTCCTATATTTGTATAAAATTGATGCCTAGTATGAGCACGCCTATAGAATCCACAGAATTTGTGATTCAAGTATCGAATTCATTAGGCAAGCATGTATTAGTAGATAAAGTATGTAGAAATTGCCCCTTGATGATTAGAGGTCACTGTTTTCTGGCTAATCTCATGCTATTGCCATTTGATGAGTTTGATGTTATTCTGGTTATAGATTGGTTGACTACACATGATGTGGTAGTGAATTGTGGAAGGAAATTTATCGAGTTGAAATGTGAAAATGGTGAAATTCTTCGGGTTGATTCAGATGAGTCAGATAGTTAATTTGCCATAATTTTCATTATGTCTGCTAAAAAATGTTTGAGAAAGGGGTATGAGGCTTATCTTGCTTTTGTGTTGAATACTAAAGATCCAGACTTGAAACTCGAATCAGTGCCCGTAGTGTGCAAATATCCAGATGTATTTCTGGAAGAATTGCCAGGTTTGCCTCCTGTGAGAGAAGTTGAGTTTGGTATTGAGCTGATTCCAGGTACCACACCCATTTCTATTGCTCCTTATAGAATGGCCCGTTGGAATTGAAAGAATTGAAAGCTCAGCTGTAGGATTTAATTGATAAAGGCTTTACAAGACCCAGTAGTTTGCCATGGGGTGTACCAGTGCTATTTGTGAAAAAGAAAGACGATTCGATGAGATTGTGCATAGATTATCGGCAGCTTAACAAGGTAACTATCAAGAACAAATATCCACTGCCCAGAATTGATGATTTGTTTGATCAATTGAAGGGAGCCACTGTGTTTTCCAAGATAGATTTGAGATCCGGATATTATCAGCTTTGAGTTAAAGAGTCAGATGTTCCGAAGACTACATTCCGAACTAGGTATGGTCATTATGAATTCCTGGTGATGCCGTTTGGCTTAACTAATGCTCTTGCCGTTTTTATGGATTTAATGAACCAAATATTTAGACCGTATTTGGACAAGTTTGTGGTTGTGTTCATTAATGACATCTTGATTTATTCTCATGATGAGATTGAGCATGCAGAGCATTTGAGAATAGTTTTACAGATTCTGAGAGATAATCAATTGTATGCTAAGCTCAGTAAAAGTGAGTTTTGGCTCCGAGAAGTTAGATTCCTTGGACATATTGTTTCAGGTGAAGGTATTAGAGTTGATCCAAGCAAAATTTCAGCCATTGTCGATTGGAAGCCTCCTAGGAACGTTTCAGAGGTTATTGGCTTAGCTGGTTATTATAGACGATTTGTAGAGGGATTCTCTATGATAGCTACCCCGTTGACGAGATTGCTATGGAAAGATGTTAAGTTTGAATGGACTGAGAAGTGCCAGCAGAGTTTTGACAAGTTAAAGGCATTATTGACTGAAGCTCCTATCTTAGTACAGCCAGAACTGGGTAAATAATTTGTGATTTACAATGATGCGTCCTTGAATGGGCTCGGTTGTGTACTCATGCAGGAAGGAAAGGTAATTGTTTATGCCTCTAGACAATTGAAGCCACATGAGAAAAATTACCTGACGCATGATTTGGAGCTAGCTGCTATTGTATTTGCATTGAAGATTTGGAGACATTATTTGCATGACGAAAGGTGCCGGATATTTACCGATCATAAAAGTTTGAAATATTTGATGACTCAAAAAGATTTGAACTTGAGGCAAAGAAGATGGTTGGAGTTGATTAAAGACTATGAGTTAGTGATTGATTATCACCCGGGTAAGGCAAATGTAGCTGACGCTTTAAGTAGAAAATCTTTATTTGCATTGCGAGCTTTGAATACCAACTTGGCCATGTCAGATGATGGTTCTATTTTAACTGAATTGAGAGCTAAACCGGTATTTCTTGAAGAAATTTGCGAAGCTCAGAAAGACGATTGTGAGTTACAAGCTAAAAGAGCTCAATGTGAGTCAGGCATAAAATTAGATTTTCAAATTAGTTCTGATGGTTGTTTGATGTTTAGAGACAGAGTATGTGTACCAAAGAATGATGAGCTTATTCGGAAGATTTTACAGGAAGCACATAGCAGTTCTTTGTCTATTCACCCAGATAGTAAAATATGTATAATGATTTGAAGAAATTGTACTGGTGGGTAGGAATGAAAAGAGATATTTCAGAGTTTGTTTCTAGATGCTTGATCTGTCAATAGGTAAAGGCCGAACATCAGGTACCCTCAGGTTTATTGCAGCCTGTGCTAGTCCCTGAGTGGAAATGGGACCGAGTTACTATGGATTTTATGACAGGGTTGCCGCTGACATCGAAAAAGAAAGACGCAGTATGGGTAGTGATTGATTAGCTAACTAAGTCAGCTCATTTTATCCCAGTTCGTATGGATTATTCACTTAACAAGTTGGCCGAGTTGTATATTTCAGAGATAGTCAGACTACATGGGGTACCGTTATCGATCATTTCAGACAGAGATCCGAGATTCACTTCACGATTCTGGAAAAAGTTACAAGAATCTTTGGGCACAAAGTTGAGTTTTAGTACGGCTTTTCATCCCTAAATTGACGGTCAGTCAGAGAGAGTTATTCAGGTACTTGAAGATATGCTTAGATGTTGCGTATTAGAATTTCAAGGCAGTTGGGCAAAATACTTACCATTGGTAGAGTTTGCCTATAATAATAGTTGCCAGTCGAGTTTGAAGATGGCACCTTATGAAGCTTTGTATGGACGCGAATGTCGTACACCTTTATATTGGACAGAGCTTAAGGAAAATTAGATTTACGGGGTTGATCTAGTTAAAGAAACAGAAGAAAAAGTGAAAGTTATCAGAGATTGTTTGAAGGTAGCTTCAGACAGACAGAAGTCATATGCAGATTTGAAAAGAAAAGAGATCGAGTATCAGGTTGGCGACAAAGTGTTTTTGAAAGTATCCCTATGGAAGAAAGTTCTCAGATTTGGCAGGAAAGGCAAGCTAAGTCCACGTTTTATTGGACCGTTTGAAGTGATTGAGAGAGTTGGGCCATTAGCATATCGGTTAGCTTTGCCGACTGAGTTAGAGAAGATTCATGATGTGTTCCATGTGTCGATGTTATGACGTTATCGTTCAGATCTGTCACATGTGATTTCTCAGACAAAGGTTGAGATTCAGCCAGATATGACTTATAATGAAGAACCGGTAAAGATTCTAGCTCGAGAGGTAAAGCAATTAAGGAATAAAAGTATTGCTCTTGTGAAAGTTTTATGGAATAGACATGGGGTTGATGAGGCTACTTGGGAGCCCAAAGAGGCCATGCGAAAATGGTACCCAAATCTCTTCACAGGTAAGATTTTCGGGGACGAAAATCCCTAAAGGGGGGAGAAATGTAACATCCCAAAATAGGGCATGAACGGAATAGTGGTTGCGAAACCACAAATCTGAGATAGAAATAATTATTTATAATTATTTTTAGGTTGATGATATGATTGCATGATTTTGTGAAAATTTCGTGAAGAAATTCTATACATAAAGTGCTTAATTTGAAATTAGGGACTAAATCGAATAAGTTGCAAAACTTGAATTCTAGAAGCTTTTAGTATTAAATTGCCTTGGAATATTAATTAGAGGGTCATAAATAGCAATTTGACCAATTTCTAAAATTTTGGACAAAAATGGGCTTGTACATGAAAATTTTCAAAGAAAGGCATTAAGGGTATTTTGGTCATTTGGTAATTAAAATGAATTTAAAGGTAAATTAAGGCCAAATTGTGTTCATCTTCTTCAAGCCTTGGCCGAACCTTACCTCTCTCCATAGCTAGGGTTTCTTCAACTCCTAAACTTCATAGTAAGTGCATCCAAGCCCCGTTTTTAATGATTTTTATGTTTTTGGAATCCCGGTAGCTCGATTTAGCTTATGCTAGCAATAATTCAACCTAGGGTTCATATATGGAAAAATACCCATAGGTGAAATTTGTTTCTTTTGCTGTTTTGTGATAGAAGATGAGGTTTTAAATTATGCTAGAGAACTTGTGCCACTCGGTTTTAAGTAAAAACGAGTAAAAGGGCTTAATCGACAAAAATACCTATTGTTCATAACTACATGTTATAGTGGAATTTGAGGTTGTTGTTGGTAAATAACTGATCAGCATGTCCTAAAACATAAGAATATGGGATAAAGTTTAATTTTTGAGCCTTGAGGCAAAAGTGTAAATATGCAAAAGTTTAGGGGCAAAATGTAATTTTGCCAAAGTTCAAGTTAAGGGCTATTTGATAACTGTGAGTATTAAATAAGCTAAATTGCTATTATAGATCAAGAAGAACAAAATTTGGGAGTAGATCGGGGAAAGGAAAAAGTAAAGGACTAAATTGTCAAGTTTAAATGTATTTTGTATTGAGGTAAGTTTACAGTAAATAAATGCAATGTTTCATTATTTTACATTAATGTTGTTAATTTCCAGCATATATACATTTACTTTATGAAAATATTTGAAGTTGAACCAAAGACGAGATGACAGAGAAAGAGTATCAGAAAGCCCCGCTTGAACTCTAGGAATGTTTGGGATACAGAATGTCATGACATTTTGGGTTACCAGACAAGACATGAATATCCCATGTAAGTCCATATTAAAGGTATGGCTTTGGTAGGACAGGGAACATCTCATGCAATACCATGTCTAGAACATGGCATTCACAGGCTATTATCAAGTAGGAAAACCCGAGTATCCTTAGTATTCTGAGTGGTTCAACGGGCTATTGTACAGGT
Organism: Gossypium stocksii; assembly: GCA_020496765.1. Taxonomy (NCBI): domain Eukaryota; kingdom Viridiplantae; phylum Streptophyta; class Magnoliopsida; order Malvales; family Malvaceae; genus Gossypium; species Gossypium stocksii. Next base: position 44,922,420 of record CM035623.1, read on the forward strand.
TAAATTATAGGAAATTCTTAGAAAAGGAAAGGTAAGTTATATTCATGAGTTTATTGAATAATCAAGTAAGAAAGAAAGTAAGTGAATAAGGAAGAGGGTAAGAAATCAGGTGTAAGGAAAGCATATGATGCTTGATGATACTATGATTAACTATTATTTAGGTTGAATGTTGTGATTTATTTACTTGTAAACTTACTAAGCTTAGTGCTTACTCTCTTTATTTTCCTTCTTTTTATAGTTCTTGCCAAGCCAACTCGGGGATCGCAAGGAACGCCGAAGATCCAGTTACACTATCAACAGGATCATTTTGGTATAGCTAGACGTTTCATTTCGCGTATAGCATGTGTAGGGACTTGGCTTCTTTTGGTATGAATGTCCTTAGGATATGTTTAATGAATGTTTAATAAATACTTGTTGATGATTTGCTATTGGAATGACTAATCAAACATAGGTTTAATACTATGTATGCCTAAATGGTAATTATCACATGGAAACCATGAAAAAGGTGAAAATAGCTTAAAAACAGATTCGAACAGCAGTAATGATGTGATTTTGAAAAATCATTAAAAATAATAAAAATGGAATTAAATAGTGAATGAGACATGAAATTAAAGCCTAATGAGTCTATTTTCATGTAGAAGAAACGGAGTAAGTGAAAGAGTTTTATATTATGAGTTATTTGCGATTGAGTGAGACTACTCCAGATTGACTTCATGATCCCCTATTCTGACTTTAAAAATTTACCATAAATTGTGCATAAATAATTAGGCATTATAGTTTATATGCTTAGATTTTTTTTTTTGAGTTTAGTTTCAAATGAAATAAGCAGCATACCTATTTGAATTTTTTACAGAGAGAAAATTAATTCGTAGTGGACAGAGGTTAGAGTAGTCAAACTACATAACAGGAGAGAATTTAACTAATAAATTGTACTAAAAATTCTATAAAAAAATTAGTAAGAAGGTATATGAGTCTAGTTTTAGGAAAAATTTACGGAATTGAATTTCAAGCTCCGTAACTCGAGTTATGATTTATTTAGTGACTGTGATGCAGTTTGACAGCTTTATACGGAACAAAGAAATAAATTATTTTGGTTCGTTGAATTAATCGGAAAAAAAATTTTATTGATCTCGATTTGGCCCCTAACCATTTCAATAGCATGATTTAGGGTCTCGATGACCCTTCTTAGGGACTTATTGAATGAATGAAAATAAATTAATTTTTTTGAAAAAGTAATTTTTTATGCCCGATTGAGTAAGTTAAGTCAGGTAACGCCTCGTGCTCGACTCCGGCGATGGTCTCGAGTAAGGGGTGTTACATTGACGATGGGACAAGAGCAAGTGTAAGACCATGTCTTGGACATGGCATCGGCCTCGACATGTAAGTTATTGTAAGACCATGTCTGGACATGGCATCAACGCTTAACCTACGTTTGAGGCTATTGAGTATCCTCTCCTATTTCACTGAGTTCCATGGGAAAAACTTATAGCTTGAGTAATTAAAAGAAATGATGACCTTATTGTAAGTTGAACAGGTACTTGTATATCATGTATGCGAAATTAGCTCGATCTTATGTTATATGATTAGTAACAGAATGATGATGAGTAAGTTATGTCTAAAATCATTCATGTTTATAAATGAATGTTAGTATGTTATGAGCATCTTAATTCATGGTAAATTGTTGATAATTTTTACATTCAACTTACTAAGCTTAATGCTTACCCCTCTCCTTTCCATTTTCTTATAGTGCTGCCTAGTTAGCACGTGGATCAAAATACGTCGGACGCTCCATTCACACTATCATCCCAAGCACTCAGTACAGTTAGCTTTAGCATTTGGAGAATATGGCATGTATAGGACTTTATTCTTTTGTTAAGTGCCATATTATTTTGAAGCCAAATGCGTTGGCTTGTCTTTGAAATACTCCATTTTATATAAGGCCAAAGTTATTGGCTAATATTTAGCATTGGTTATCAAATGCAAATGATAGTGTTTTCAAGAATGAGAATTTAGCACGAGCAATTGTATGTGCTAGGAGTAATGGATTAAATGCATGGTTTATGGATTGTATTAAGTTGTGTTGATGCCAAATTATGGCTATTGGTTGAGTATTGGAGTCTTGGTATGCTTGGATGTGTTTGATCTTGTTTCAGGGTGGTAAAGAGGCTTGGTAGATAGCCTATTTTTGTCCACATGGGTAGACACACGGGCGTGTTTCTAGACCGTGTGTGACACACGATCTGCCCCACGGGCGTGTAGTTAGGCTGTGTGTCCCCTATACCTTGAATGTGTTGAATTAAATGCCCATCAGTGTACCACACCGGCATGAGACACGACGTGTGTCTTAATTGTGTGGAGGGCACGGCTAAGCACACGGGTGTGTGCCACGAACGTGTGATTGCTGATGTTAGAAGCAGAATGTCAATGTTTTCGCACAAGGGTTGTGACACGAGCATGTCATGGCCGTGTGAGGGACACGGGCTGAGTGTAACAGCCCAATCTAGACCCTAGTCGGAAAGTGGCTTCGGAACCACATACCCGAGTCCGAAAAATGTTTTGATATTATTTTCTGTGTCTGTGCTATACGAATTTGCATCTGTGAAAGGTCTGTTTATTAATTTGATTGTTTTTGTGCTTAATTGTGGAAAAGGATTAAATTGCATATAGGTGAAGTTAGCGTTCCACATGTGAAAGGTGCCTTTTGTATGTGGCTTTTGAATATGAGGCCCTTATGTGACAATTAACCCATTTGAAGCATGAGTGGTCATAAATGACCTTAGACTATGTGTTTGTTAAATAGTTTTAATGAGGGACAAAATGGTAAACTAATAATTTATATTCATTAAACAAAACCAAAGCATGAAATTAGTCATTTGTGTCCATCTTTAGCCGATTTTTATCAAGAAAAGATAAGGAGAAAACCATTTGAGGGTTCGTTAATTGTAAACCTTGATTAACATATGGATTTTCGTCTATTTTTTATAATTTTTATGTTTTTGTGATCGTTGCTTCGTGTTCTTTCATGCCCATGTCTCAATTTCTGTTTTCGATAAAGTCTGTGAATAGTGTCATTGTTGATTTCATGAGCTTTGTGATGAATTTGAATGTATAAATATGAGTAGATGATGAGTTTATATGATTTGCCATGAAATCTTGATGAATTTGGGCTATATGGACTTGTTTGTGAAAATGCTACTTTGGAAAGACTAAATTGTGAAATGAGTATGATAAATGGGCCTATATGAGAACTATGAAGTTTCGGCTAGGCCAATGTGTAAAGAAATTATGTTTATTTGATGATTTGTGAGTTAGGGACCAAAGTGTCAAAATGTGTAAATGTAAGGGTTAAAATGCAAATTACCCTAAATGTGTGAGTTTAGATTAAATTGAATGAGATGATAGATTGAATGATTGAATTTGAATTTGTTTAGATCAAGAACAAAGAAAAATGGACTTAGATCGAGGGAAGTCCAAAATCGTCGATTAGTTGACTTGCATCCGTTCACTCTGTACGAGGTAAGTCAAATTACAAATATGTGTTATATTAACTATCTGATAATATTATTTTGAAATAATAAACTGTATTGAATGGCTTTAAGAGCCTGACTGGGAAAGTCAGAATCGTATTCAATTGAGAGATGATGAAACAAGAATCATGTAAAACCTTGTCCGGGACGAAGGCATTGATTTGCGATAGTGTGCAAGACCGTGTCTGGGACACTGGCATCACTTACGACTCGTGTAAAACCCTGTCCGGGACAGTGGCATCATAGTGAATAACATGTAAGACCGTGCCCGGGGCGTCGGCATTGCATATGGCCTATCTGATTCTGTATATTTCTGAATGACTCGAAGAGAACATTTGTTAAACGAGTAAATGCTTCCTTTATATGTCTGATTTAGGTACATACGTATCGTACGAAATTCTGAGTAGAGAGATTCTGATTGCTAATGATCTATTAAATGCGAAATTTGTATGGAAATGTGGAATCGATATATGAAATGCATATGAAATTTGGATAAAGGTTTGTTTCATGAATTGGCACGAAATGGATATGTGTATTCGCTCATAGTTGGCACATTATGTGGATTTATAGTTGAATTATGTATATTTGACTTACTAAGCTCTTAGTAGCTTACTTTGCTTGTATTTTTCTACTGTTTTACAGTTTTTGTCGCTACTGAAGGCTCGGGAATAGTCAAGGATCGTCACACACTATCGATTTTGTCTCTGGTACTTTTAAGATTTGTAAATATGTGAAGTATGGCTTGTATAGGCTAGAAAGTCTTTGTTAAGCTTTGAAATGTTAAAATGTTATGTTATGTGAATGCTTAGCAAATAATGCTTTAAAAATACTATTTTGATAAATGGCAAGGTGAGGCTTTGGTATGTGAATTATTAAGCCTTGTGGCTACTTATATGCTTGTTTGAAGAGTTGGTAATTGAGGCTTATGTGTTGCATATCTATGCTTATAGATTTGACCCTTAGTTGGGTGGCAAATTGGCTTAAACCAAGCCTATATTTGTAACACACGGCCAGGAGACACAGGCGTGTGCTCCAGCCATGTAAACCCTACATTTTAGTGCTTTGAACAAATTTTACGCACGGTCTAGACACGAGCGTGTCTAGTAGCCATGTGGCAGTTGACAGTGTTGGCCACGGCCTAGACACACGGGCATGTCTGGTGACCGTGTGATGTTAGTCTGTTTCAACCACAGGCTGAGTGTTTTGGGTGTGTCTAGTGGGCACGATCGTGTGTGTGTACACGGGCTAGGGTCATGGCCGTGTGTCCGTAACTTGAGAAATTTCTAAATGTTTCCCTTATCTTTCACATGTTTGCAAATTGATCCTAAATGAATGAATGTATCATTACATGAGCTTTAAAGCATGATTGGCGAATGATTATGGAACTATGCTATTGATATTAAGGTTCAAAATTTATCTGTTCTGATATGTGTTATAAGTTCAGTAATGCCCTTGCCTATTCTGGAGACAGTTACGGGATAGGGGTGTTACATTTTACTGGTATCAGAGCTACGGTTTAGTCAGTTCTAAGACTAACGTAGTGTGTCCAAGTCTAGCTATACGTGTCATAAATCTGAATTGCGATAGTGTGATGAAATCTTGAGATTAAATATGTTTTTCTTATAGCAATTGATCTCGAAAGAGCCGTAGTTGACGATGTCGAAAGTAATGCGCCTGCTCCCACTCAAGGGACAGTGCCTGCTGAGACTGTACCGAATGTTAGTGATCATAGTGGAGAGGCAAAGGGAGCCTTTTTCCACATGATGAATGAGTGGCTTTCGGAATTCGTTCGTACGAATCCGGCTGCTCAGCAACCTCTACCCCCTTAAGCTCCGAACGTGTTACATGTAAATGAACCGATTCGAGTTAATAGACCTTTGGTGGATAAAATCTGTAAATTTAGGGTCGAGGAGTTCAGGGCTATGACTGATGATGATACTGAACGAGCAGAGTTCTAGCTTGAGAATACTGTGAGAGTATTTGATGAGTTATCATGTACTCCTGAAGATTGTCTGAAATGTGTTGTTTCCTTGTTACGAGACTCAACGTATCACTGGTGGAAGACTTTAATTTCTGTGGTTCTGAGTGAACGAGTTACATAGGATTTCTTCCAATCTGAGTTCTGAAAAAAATGCATTAGCCAGCGGTTCATTGATCAGAAACGTAAAGAATTTCTGGACTTAAAGCAAGGGAAGAAGTCTGTTACTGAGTATGAACGGGAATTTATTCGACTAAGTCAATATGCTCGAGAATGTGTTGCAATTGAGACTACTATGTGTAAAAGTTTCGTTGAGGGCCTAAATGAGGACATAAAGCTTCTGGTTGGTATACTTGATCTGAATGAGTTCGTGGTACTAGTAGAAAGAGCTTGTAAAGTTGAAGAACTGATTAGAGAAAAGAAGGAAGTTGATTCTGAGAATAGAGAAGCCTGAATGAGATCTTCTGGTAAATCAATCCAGACTTCGTCGAAAAAGTTTAGAGATGATTCTGGAAGATCGAGGGTTAATCTGGGACATTCAAGTCAGAACCGTGATAGATCGCGATCAAGCTTCAGAAATTTTGCTACTTCTGTTGCCAGTGTGGGCAATGCCCGATTTGACCGACCTGAATGTAAGCATTGTGGTAAAAAGCATCCGAGAAATTATAGACTGAATGATAGAGCTTGCTTTTGATGTGGATTACTGGATCACTTCGTAAGAGACTGCCTTGAATCTGCTGATCAATAAATAGAACAAAGTGCAAAACTGAGTGATGTTTCGATTCGCGGTAGACCTTCCAGAAACCCGAGTAATTGAGTGGTGGTTAGATAGCCAATAGAGATGCTACAGTTTGATCTGAGACTCGTGCATCTGCTAGAGCCTATGCGATCCGAGCTTGTGAGGAAGCTTCATCCCTATATGTGATTACTGGTACTTTTACTCTATACGATACCTCTGTAATTGCTTTGATTGATCCTGGATCAACGCATTCGTATATCTATATAAATTTAGCATATAGTAAGACCTTGCCAATAGATTCTACTGAATTCGTAGTGAAAGTATCAAACCCCTTAGGTAAAAGTGTTCTAGTTGACAAAGTCTGTAGGAACTGTCCATTAATGATTCGTGATATCTGTTTTCTGGCTGATTTAATGCTTTTGCCTTTTGATGAATTTGATGTAATTCTGGGAATGGACTGGTTAACGTCGCATGATACTTTGTGAACTGTAAGCGAAAAGTTATTGATTTGAGATGTAAGAATGATGAGATTATTTGTATTGAGTTTAATGATCTGAATGGCTTACCAATTGTGATATCTGCATTAAAAGCTTAGAAACTTGTGAGAAAAGGTTGTGAAGCCTATCTTGCTTTTATGATAGATTCAAAATTGTCAGAAAAGAAAATTGAATCTGTGCATGTTGTTTGTGAATTTTCTGATCTGTTCCCTGAAGAACTTCCGAGTTTACCTCCGATTCGTGAAGTCGAGTTTGGTATTGAGTTAGTTCCTAGAACTACTCTGATTTCTATGGCTCTGTATAGGATGGCACCTACAGAATTGAAAGAATTAAAGACCCAGTTGCAAGAATTAACTGATCGAGGGTTTGCTAGACTGAGTTTTTCACCATGGGGTGCTCCTGTCCTGTTCGTGAAAAAGAAAGATAGTACGATGAGAATGTGCATTGACTATCGTCAGCTCAACAAAGTCACTGTGAAGAATAAATACCCTTTGCCCCGAATTGATGATTTGTTTGATCGATTGAAAGATGCTTCTGTATTTTTGAAAATAGATCTGAGATTAGGTTATTATCAATTGTGTGTTAAAGATTCTGACATTCAGAAGACAGCCCTTAGAACAAGGTACAGGCATTATGAATTTTTAGTTATGCCTTTCAGGTTAACGAATGCTCGTGCTGTGTTTATGGATCTGATAAATAGAATTTTTAGACCCCATTTAGATCAATTTGTTGTTGTATTCATTGATGACATTTTGATTTATTCACGGAATAAGAGTGAACATGCTGAACATTTGAGAATTATGCTTCAGACTCTGCGTGATAAACAACTTTATGCAAAGTTCAGCAAATGTGAGTTCTAGTTAAGCGAAGTTGGTTTTCTGGGTCATATTGTATCTGCATCTGGTATCCGAGTTGATCCGAGCAAAATCTCTGCTATCGTGGATTGGAAACCTCTAAGAAACGTTTATGAATTTCGTAGTTTTCTGGGATTGGCTGGTTATTATCGTCATTTTGTGAAAGGTTTCCCTGTGATAGCAACTCCATTGACTAAATTGCTTCAGAAAAAAATGAAGTTTGAATGGTCTGAACAGTGTTAGAAAAGATTTGATCAGCTGAAAGTTCTGTTAACTAAAGCTCCAGTGCTTGTGCAACCTGAATCTGGCAAAGAGTTCTTTGTTTATAGTGATGCTTCACTGAATGGTCTCGGCTATGTTTTGATGCAAGAAGGCAATGTTATTGCATATGCTTCGAGACAGTTAAAACCATACGAGAAGAACTATCTGACACATGATCTTGAATTGGCTGCGATTGTTTTTGCCCTTAAAATTTGGCTCTATTATTTGTTTGGCGAGAAGTGCCATGTGTTTACTGATCATAAAAGTCTAAAATACTTAATGACGCAAAAAGATCTGAATGTACGACAGAGATGGTGGTTAGAACTGCTAAAAGATTACGAATTGGTCATTGATTATCATCCGGGCAAAGCGAATGTGGTAGCAGATGCTCTGAGTCAAAAATCATTATCTACGTTACGTGCGATGAAAACACATTTGGTTTGTGCTAAGTTGAAAGCAAAACCCTTGTTTATTCAACAGATCTGTGAGGCTCAAAAGTCTGATAATGAATTGTTAACAAAACAAGCTCTGTGTAATTCTGATTCTGAATTCCGAATAGATGATAGTGACTGTCTGAGATTCAAAAATAGACTCTGTGTTTCGAGAAATCCAGAATTAATTCAAACAATTTTGAATGAAGCTCACGGTAGTAAGCTGTCTGTACATCCTGGAAGCACGAAAATGTATAATGATTTGAAACAGTGGTATTGGTGGCCAGGAATGAGAAGAGATATTTTTGAGTTCGTTATGAAGTGTTTGATCTGTCAACAAGTTAAAGCTGAACATCAGGTACTGTCTGGTTTGCTACAACAAGTTATGATTCCTAAATGGAAATGGGACCGTGTAACTATGGATTTTGTTTCGGGATTGCCTCTGACTCCGAGAAAGAAAGATTCAATTTGGGTGGTGGTTGATAGATTGACAAAGTTAGCCCATTTCATTCCTGTACGATCTGACTTCTCACTTGAGAAGCTAGTTGAGCTTTACATCTCTGATATCGTAAGATTGCACGGAATACCTTTGTCGAGCGTGTCTGATAGAGATCTGAGATTCACTTCACTATTCTAGAAGAAGTTACAATATGCTCTGGGAACATAAATTGCATTTCAGTACTGCTTTTCATCCGCAAACAGATGGCCAGTTTGAACGAATCATTCAGATACTTGAAGATATGCTAAAATGCTGTATACTAGATTTCGAAGGTACTGGGATCAATACTTATCTTTGATTGAATTCGCTTACAATAATAGTTTTCAATCAAGCCTTAAGATGGCACCTTATGAAGCTTTATACGGGAGAAAATGTAGAACTCCGTTGTACTAATCTGAGCTCAGTGAAAATAAGATTCATGGTGTTGATCTGATAAAAGAGACTGAACAGAAAGTGAAAGTAATCTGAGATAGTCTGAAAGCTGCTTCTGACCGTCAGAAATCTTATGTGGATTTGAAACGAAAAGACATTGAATTGAAATCGGTGATTGAGTATTTCTGAAAGTATCTCCGTGGAAGAAATTATTCTGATTTGGTAAAAAAGGTAAATTGAGTCTGAGGTCCATCGGACCATATGAGATCATTGAGCGTATTGGGCCGGTTGCTTATAGATTGAGACTACCATCTGAGTTAGAAAAGACACACAACGTGTTTCACGTATCTATGCTCCAGCGATATATATCTGATCCATCTCACGTACTAAATCCTTCTGAGATTGAATTACAGTCTGATATGACGTATGAAGAAAAGCTGATCCGTATTCTGTCTCGTGAAATCAAAGAATTGCAGAATAAAAGAATTCCATTAGTTAAAGTTCTGAGGCATCGACACGGGGTCGAAGAATCGACATGGGAACCCGAAGATGCTATAAGAAATCAATATCTGAATCTGTTTAACGGTAAGATTTTTGGGGACGAAAATCCCTAAAGGGGGGAGAGTTGTAACATCCCAATTTAGACCTTAGTCGGAAAGTGGTTTCGGAACCACATACCCGAGTCCGAAAAATGTTTTGATATTATTTTCTGTGTCTGTGCTGTACGAGTTTACATCTGTGAAAGGTCTGTATATTAATTTGATTGTTTCTGTGCTTAATTGTGGAAAAGGATTAAATTGCATAAAGGTGAAGTTAGCATTCCACATGTGAAAGGTGCCTTTTGTATGTGGCTTTTTAATATGAGGGCCTTTTGTGGCAATTAACCCATTTGAAGCATGAGTGGTCATAAATGACCTTAGACTTTATGTTTGTTAAATAGTTTTAATGAGGGACAAAATGGTAAACTAATAATTTATATTCATTAAACAAAACCAAAGCATGAAATTAGTCATTTGTGTCCATCTTTAGCCGATTTTTATCAAGAAAAGATAAGGAGAAAACCATTTGAGGGTTTGGCAATTGTAAACCTTGATTAAGATATGGATTTTCTTCTGTTTTTGATAATTTTTATGTTTTTGTGATCGTTGCTTCGTGTTCTTTCATGCCCATGTCTCGATTTCTATTTTTGATAAAGTTTGTGAATAGTGTCATTGTTGATTTCATGAGCTTTGTGATAAATTTGAGTGTATAAATATGAGTAGATGATGAGTTTATATGATTTGCCATGAAATCTTGATGAATTTGGGCTATATGGACTTGTTTGTGAAAATGCTACTTTAGAAAGACTAAATTGTGAAATGAGTATGATAAATAGGCCTATATGAGAACTATGAAGTTTCGGCTAGGCCAATGTGTAAAGAAATTATGTTTATTTGATGATTTGTGAATTAGGGACCAAGGTGTCAAAATGTGTAAATGTGAGGGTTAAAATGCAAATTTGTAACACCCCAAACCCAGTCAAGACGTTACGACCAGATCTGGTGTGTCACACGATCCTAAAACTAAGTTTACGACCCCTTTTAGTCTTGTTGTGTCTTAGGTGAGGTTTGAATCAAAAGAGTAAGTTTGCTAAAACCAGTTTATTAATCCTTTAAGTTATCCATATTATACACTCGTTGAGTTTTGAAAACATTCTTTAGATTTTGAAAAACAGCGCGGCCTAAACTAGCGATTCTATAAAACGTAATTTAATCATCAAAGAAAATTAAACCAAATAAAAACTTAGATAGCGGCCTTATTACAAAATAAAACCCAAAAATAAGATAATAATAAAATACTTAATCAAAATGGAAACCAGTTTTATTGCAGATGCTGTGGCCACTCCGAATCTCTCGCAGCTCCAAGCCCACTATGGTTGAGGGTTACCTGCAGAAATTAAATGAAAGGGGGGGTGAGTTTGACAACTCAGTGTGCAACATTATCTCAACCATAGGCCAAAACAGATCAAGCCTCAGAATCAGATTAGTTGGGCCTTGTCCCATTACAGAAATCAGGTTAAGCCCATAGGCCCATAACAGATACAGATCAGATATAATATGCAAACAAAAACCCAACCCAGATCCATCCATAACACCCCCGTACCAGCCTTACACCATGTGGGGAGACTACTCGACCCACCCAACCGCTACACACCACAGATAATTGCAGCGAGGCTGCTAGATATAATTTGCAGCGAGGCTGCCAGATATTGTGACGAGGTCACCAGATCAGATATTGTGGCGAGGCCACCAGATTGCAGCGAGGCTGCCAGATAATAATGTGACAAAGTCACCAGATTGCAGCGAGGCTGCCAGAACGCTTCCTCCATCATAAACCCATACCCCATGCAACAGATGTAATCATACTAGCATGCAACATATAGCATCTCATGCATCAGATATATTCATAATAAAGATTACTCATGCATATACATAAAATAATACATTTCATACAGAATCGACCCTAGGGGTATAATAGTCTTTTTACACCTAGGGGTATTTTGGCAATTTTCCATATTTAAGGGTATTTTAGTCCTTTTTCATATTTTCAGAGATTTTGCACAAATCCACTAATTTATCAGCCCTCATAAAACCAAGGAAGTCCATTTAAGCCAAATTTCCAGTTTTTCCCTTTTTAGCCTAAAACCCCTAATGGGCCTTACTAAGTCCATTTCGTCTCCAGTCCATTACGTCTAATTTTTAGGTTTAGTTTACCAATCTTTACCATGTTTTATTATTCAAGTTTCCAGAAAGTTTTAACAGTCATTTTACCGATTTGGGCTCAAAAGCCCATTGGGCCCACTTTGGCCCATTGAAGCCTAACTTACCAAAACGCCCGAAACTGCACCTTTTGCAATTTCGTCACCTTCGATTCCCAGTGTGATCATAATAGAGTATTCAGCTACTCTTAAATCCTTCCAAGAAAACTTTTCGGTCACTTTCAATCTGTCACTTAGCACAGTTTTCGGTTAATGCGGCCTTTAGCCATCCTAGTCTATGATGGAGATACGTTACACACCTGTTACTGTTGAAACGTTGGCGAAATCCACGAACGAACCCTATTGAACAATATCTCATTGTTAGCTTAATAATCTTCAACCACTAACCCAACATCTTAGTACTAAAATCGGCTAACATGGCCCAACATTGAAATCTTACCCCTTACCGTCGATTAGAGAATAACTCTCGATGTCTAATCACGTTAGCCTCCAAAACCCCTCGCTTGATCAGCTCTCCTTGCTATTCAATGCGCAAAAGAAACCAACCATAGTATTAGAATCTTACAAGAAATGTCGACATGCCCTCTAAGGCCCTATAGGGTTTGGTTCCCTTTAAGATATTCAATAACGAAGATACATAGTGATTAGATCACTTACCGATACCACCACTCGAAGAGTATCGCTTCCATGCTTCCACTACCTCTGGTCTACTCTAGATCTACCGTAAATCTAACTCTAATGCCACAAGAGTGGCTCTAGGGATATACGGCTTTTGAAGAAATGATGTGGTGCAGTTGCCGATTCAACCGATAAAGTAGGTGGGGTAAACCGACAAATAGAAGGGGTGGAAGAATAGGGTTCGGCTTGCTAGAGAATAGAGAAGAAGAAGAAGTAGTTTTCGGTCAATAGGTAAACAAAGGAGGTATGGTTTCGGTCATACAAGGTATTCGGCCATGGGGGTTTTGATCAAATGAACATTCGGTTTAGGGCTTTGAAGAAAAGAGGTAGGAGAAAGCTTTAGTTGATTCGGCCAGGGAGGAGGTAGCAAGGTAGGTTTGGTTCGTGAAAGCAAGATGAGAAAAGATGAGAATAGAAGAAAGAGAATACAAAGTGTTGCCAGACAGAAGTAAAAGTTTTAGCAGGAGGTCTTTTGGAGTGTGGAATTCGGCAATTTGGTTTAGATAAGATGGGAAAGAATGACCCTTAATTCAATAGACAAAAATGACAAAAGAGAAAACCTACTCAACTAAGAAAATCGGCACCAAAAGAAACTCTAATGCCGATTGCACCTTACCTATGCTATTGCCGAAATCACACCATGGAGAATCCCTCGTTCGGCCACTTCTTTCAAAATTTGAAAGCTCCTTATTTTACTCCTCAACCTCCTCCACGATTTGCTCCTTGACCGATTCAAATCTCCTCAAAGCAGAGTTCAATTTTGCTTCAAACTCTTACCTGCTCAGGCTGAAAAAAATAAACGCTACCTCTGCAACCTCCGGCGCTTGAACCCCTGACCTCTAAGCTCATTTAGGCACCACTTTTTAAGGAGTCTAGTGGCGTCTCCCTTGCCACTTTACCACTGATTCATTTGTGTTATAATTCGCATACAATTTCTTAAGACCCTTATTTCAATGGCCCCCTATCTTCTAAGCTTAAAATCCAAAATTTTGCCGAGCCTCTAACCAACACATGGGCCTTCCATAGGCCCATTATCCCACCCCAAACATGCATTACACACCCAAATACTAGAATTTAAACATTTTATCATATAAGGACCAATCTAAGAAAAACCTGAAAATTAGGGCGTTACAACTCTACCCTCCTTAAAGAAATTTCGTCCTCGAAATTTCCCTTATCCAAACAAATGAGGATATTGCTGACGCATAGCCTCCTCTGGTTCCCAAGTAGCTTCCTCTCCGCCATGGTTACGCCAAAGTACCTTTACCAACGGAACTGATTTTCTTCTCAGAACCTTCACGTCTCGATCTAGAATCTGCACCGGCTCTTCTTCGACTGCTTCTCCTTAATCTCATCCACCCAGGTCGGTCTTACTTGCAATTCTGCTAACAGACTACCATCATCATACAGACTCAACCGAGCAAACATAGCTCTCAGATCAGATACAGTTCTACGACTTAAGGCATCAGCCACCACATTCGCTTTGCCTGGATGATACTCAATCGCACAATCATAATCCTTAAGCAACTCAATCCATCTCCGTTGCCTAAGATTCAGCTCTTTCTGAGTCAACAAGTACTTAAGACTCTTATGGTCTGTATATATAATACACCTTTCTCCATACAGATAATGTCGCCAGATCTTAAGTACGAAGATTACTGCTGCCAACTCCAGATCATGGGTAGGATAGTTCACTTCATGAGGTTTAAGCTGTCGCGATGCATAAGCAACCACTTTACCCTCTTGCATCAACACGCAGCCCAACCCAACATGCGATGCATCACTGTACACGGTAAAATCTTTTCCAGACTCTGGTTGAATCAGTACAGGTGCCTCGGTCAGAACCTTCTTTAGTTTTTCAAAAGCTTCTTGCTGCTGCTCGGTCCAACTATATGGTACTCCCTTCCTTACGAGTTTTGTCAATGGCGCTGCCATCACAGAAAATCCTTCTACAAACCTTCTATAGTATCCAGCCAAACCCAGAAAACTTCGAATTTCTGCCACTGACCTCGGTGGTCTCCACTCCAGAATTGCTTCAATCTTTCGAGGGTCTACCTTTATCCCCTCAGCTGATACAACATGGCCCAAGAAGGTTACCTCTCTCAACCAGAACTCACACTTACTGAATTTCGCATAAAGCTCCTTTTCCCTTAACACTTGCAGCACAATACGGAGATGCTCATCATGTTTCTCCTCGGATTCAGAATAAACCAGAATATCGTCGATAAAGACGACCACAAATCGATCCAAGTATGGCTGGAACACTCGATTCATCAGATCCATGAAAGCTGCAGGTGCATTGGTCAACCCAAATGGCATAACCAGGAACTCATAGTGACCATAACGAGTTCTGAATGCCGTCTTATAAATATCCACCTCTTTCACCCTTAATTGATGGTACCCAGATCGAAGGTCAATCTTGGAAAATACTGAAGCTCCTCTAAGCTGGTCGAACAGATCATCGATTCTTGGCAATGGGTACTTATTCTTAATCGTCAACTTGTTTAACTGCCGATAGTCGATACACATTCGCATAGACCCATCTTTCTTCTTTACGAACAGCACTGGTGCTCCCCACGGAGACACACTTGGCCTAATGAAACCTCTATCCAACAGTTCTTGAATCTGCGCTTTCAATTCCACCAACTCCTTTGGTGCCATCCTATACGGTGCAATAGACACTGGTGCCGTACCAGGCAACAAATCAATCCCAAACTCGACCTCTCGATTCGGAGGTAAACCTGGAAGCTCCTCTGGAAAAACATCTTGAAAATCTTTAACGGTTCTAACTTGATCCACAGTTAGTTCTTCAGTTTCTACTTGACCTACGAACGCCAAATAAACCGCACATCCTTTACGAATCCAGTTCTCAGCTCTTAATGCTGACACCACATTGGACAAATAATCTCTACGTTCACCTATCACCAAAACTTCCTCATCCTCTGCAGTCTTTAGCCTCATTCGTTTTGCAGCACAATCCAAAGTAGCCCTATGCTTTACAAGCCAATCCATTCCCAAGATGAGATCAAATTCTCCGAAAGGTAGCTCCATCAAGTCTCCAGAAAAGATTTTTCCTTGAGTCTCTATAGGTACGTCTCTATACAGTTTGTCTACCCTAACCGAGTGACCCAAAGGACTTAATACAGATACCCCACTCACTGTCTCCTCAGAACGCACTCCCAGCGACCCAGACATGGCACATGCAACATAAGAATGGGTAGATCCAACATCTATCAACGCAGTGTATGGCATACTAGAAATCAAAAACGTACCAGTTATGACGTCAGGAGCATCACCCTCCTCTCGGCGACGAGCTACATAAACTAGCATTGGCTGACGAGCCTTAGCGAAACCAGCACCCCTGCCAGGTGCTCATCGTCCTCGACCATTACCATTTCCGCCTCTACCTTGTCCACGACCCCTCGGAGCTGGTGGTCCACCCCTCACTGGTTGAGCAACCCTCTGAGCCATAACCTGTCCTTGATCCGGTTCTTCGGGACAGTCTTTAATCCTATGCTCCATCGACCCACATCGAAAATAGGCTCCAGAACGTTTCTGACACTCTCCCATATGTATCTTACCACAACTCCTACAAGGCCTGACAGCATTCATTGGCACCGCTCGCACTGGTTCTGCTACTCTTGCTCTCTTAACATTCTTATTAGCCCCTCCTGATGGTCCAGAATCCCTCCGGAAGCGGTTTCTATCCTTTTCGCGATTCTGCCTCTCGGTACGCTTCACTTCTTCATCTATCTTAGCTTTCTCCACCAAAGCAGCAAAGTTACGCTCCCTCTGTAGAGCAATCAGTACTCTTAGCTCATCTCTCAGACCATCCTCGAAACGTACGCTACGCTCATATTCGGTAGCGACTATCCCAGAAGCATATCGGCTCAGCCTCAGAAATTCAGCCTCGTACTCAGATACTATCCTACTTCCCTGAACCAAATTTAAGAACTCTTTCCTACGGGCGTCCACATAGCTAGCCCCAACATATTTTCCTTTAAAGGCTTTCTTAAACAGCTCCCATGTTACCTCACCATCTGAAGTTCCATCTCTTACTGTGAGCCACCACTGATAAGCTTCATCTCTAAGCAACGACACGGCTCCTTTCAGCTTCTGCTCCATAGAGCAATCCAGATCATCCATAATCCGCTCTGTGGCCTCCAACCAGTACTCGGCCACATTCGGGGCTACACCAGACACGCCCCTAAAAAATTCCGCCCCATTAGCTCGGAGTCGCTCAGAAATGGATCCCCGAAATCCATTACCGGTACTTGCCCCAGCAACCCTTTCCAGAACTCGAAGCATCGCTTGTGATAGGGCGTCGTCCCCTACACCCCTATCATGAGATTCCACCTCTGTTGCCGGTGGTATCGGCATATCAGCTGCTGGCGCATGACCCGAAGATGAAGTCTCAGCTCGTGCACTACCTCAGCCACGTCCACGGCCCCTACCACGAGCTGCTCGCGTACTCATTTCGTACTTTCTGTTTTAGAAATTTTATGAGTCAGATTAATATTTCAGTGTTTATTACAGATGTCTTATGAATAGTAGAGTTTCAGAGTTTATCTTCTTTCGCAGTAGCCTAGCTACAGTCTCAGTTTACCTATCAGAGTCTTTACAGTTCCAGTAATACTCTAGCTAAGGTATCATAATAAAGTCTTTAGTCAGGCATACAATCAAAATTTTCAGAAACAATCAGAAAAGTTCAGGGGACTTACAGGCTTGGGCCGAAGATTCGGTGTGCCACTATTTCGAAAGATCTCATAGGATAACTTAATTTATTCTTTGAAAATAACTCATTTAGGTACGATAGAAGTTTATCAAAACTAGTTCCAAGTAATTGGAAAGCAAGGTTAAAAACATGACTTTTCGAAAATATTTGTTTGATTGTTTGAAAACCTTCATTTTTAGACCCGTTCCACAGCCGAGTTGTTGCAACTTAGCTCTGATACCACTAAATGTAACACCCCAAACCCAGTCTAGACGTTACGACCAGATCTAGTGTGTCACACGATCCTAAAACTAAGTTTACGACCCCTTTTACTCTTGTTGTGTCTTAGGTGAGGTTTGAATCAAAAGAGTAAGTTTGCTAAAACCAGTTTATTAATCCTTTAAGTTATCCATATTATACACTCGTTGAGTTTTGAAAACATTCTTTAGATTTTGAAAAATAGCGCGGCCTAAACTAGCGATTCTATAAAACATAATTTAATCATCAAAGAAAATTAAACCAAATAAAAACTTAGATAGTGGCCTTATTACAAAATAAAACCCAAAAATAAGATAATAATAAAATACTTAATCAAAATGGAAACCAGTTTTATTGCAGATGCTGTGGCCACTCCGAATCTCTCGCAGCTCCAAGCTCACTATGGTTGAGGGTTACCTGCAGAAATTAAATGAAAGGGGGGTGAGTTTGACAACTCAGTGTGCAACATTATCTCAACCATAGGCCAAAACAGATCAAGCCTCAAAATCAGATTAGTTGGGCCTTGGCCCATTACAGAAATCAGGTTAAGCCCATAGGCCCATAACAGATACAGATCAGATATAATATGCAAACAGAAACCCAACCCAGATCCATCCATAACACCCCCATACCAGCCTTACACCATGTGGGGAGACTACTCGACCCACCCAACCGCTACACACCACAGATAATTGCAGCGAGGCTGCCAGATATAATTTGCAGCGAGGCTGCCAGATATTGTGACGAGGTCACCAGATCAGATATTGTGGCGAGGCCACCAGATTGCAGCGAGGCTGCCAGATAATAATGTGACAAAGTCACCAGATTGCAGCGAGGCTGCCAGATAATAATGTGACAAAGTCACCAGATTGCAGAGAGGCTGCCAGAACGGTTCCTCCATCATAAACCCATACCCCATGCAACAGATGTAATCATACTAGCATGCAACATATAGCATCTCATGCATCAGATATACTCATAATAAAGATTACTCATGCATATACATAAAATAATACATTTCATACAGAATCGACCCTAGGGGTATAATAGTCTTTTTACACCTAGGGGTATTTTGGTAATTTTCCATATTTAAGGGTATTTTAGTCCGTTTTCATATTTTCAGAGATTTTGCACAAATCCACTAATTTATCAGCCCTCATATAACCACGGAAGTCTATTTAAGCCAAATTTCTAGTTTTTCCCTTTTTAGCCTAAAACCCCTAATGGGCCTTACTAAGTCCATTTCGTCTCCAGTCCATTACGTCTAATTTTTAGGTTTAGTTTACCAATATTTACCATGTTTTATTATTCAAGTTTCCAGAAAGTTTTAACAGTCATTTTACCGATTTGGGCTCAAAAGCCCATTGGGCCCACTTTGGCCCATTGAAGCCTAACTTACCAAAACGCCCGAAACTGCACCTTTTGCAATTTCGTCACCTTCGATTCCCAATGTGATCATAATAGAGTATTCGGCTACTCTTAAATCCTTCTAAGATAACTTTTCGGTCACTTTCAATCGGTCACTTAGCACAGTTTTCGGTTAATGCGGCCTTTAGCCATCCTAGTCTATGATGGAGATACGTTACACACCTGTTACTGTTGAAATGTTGGCGAAATCCACGAACGAACCCTATTGAACAATATCTCATTGTTAGCTTAATAATCTTCAACCACTAACCCAAAATCTTAGTACTAAAATCGGCTAACATGGCCCAACATTGAAATCTTACCCCTTACCGTCGATTAGAGAATAACTCTCGATGTCTAATCACGTTAGCCTCCAAAACCCCTCGCTTGATCAGCTCTCCTTGCTATTCAATGCGCAAAAGAAACCAACCATAGTATTAGAATCTTACAAGAAATGTCGACATGCCCTCTAAGGCCCTATAGGGTTTGGTTCCCTTTAAGATATTCAATAACGAAGATACGTAGTGATTAGATCACTTACTGATACCATCACTCGAAGAGTATCGCTTCCACGCTTCCACTACCTCTGGTCTACTCTAGATCTACCGCAAATCTAACTCTAATGCCACAAGAGTGGCTCTAGGGATATACGGCTTTTGAAGAAATGATGTGGTGCACTTGCCGATTCAACCGATAAAGTAGGTGGGGTAAACCGACAAATAGAAGGGGTGGAAGAATAGGGTTCGGCTTGCTAGAGAATAGAGAAGAAGAAGTAGTAGTTTTCGGTCAATAGGTAAACAAAGGAGGTATGGTTTCGGTCATACAAGGTATTCGGCCATGGGGGTTTTGATCAAATGAACATTCGGTTTAGGGCTTTGAAGAAAAGAGGTAGGAGAAAGCTTTAGTTGATTCGGCCAGGGAGGAGGTAGCAAGGTAGGTTTGGTTCGTGAAAGCAAGATGAGAAAAGATGAGAATAGAAGAAAGAGAATACAAAGTGTTGCCAGACAGAAGTAAAAGTTTCAGCAGGAGGTCTTTTGGAGTGTGGAATTCGGCAATTTGGTTTAGATAAGATGGGAAAGAATGACCCTTAATTCAATAGACAAAAATGACAAAAGAGAAAACCTACTCAACTAAGAAAATCGGCACCAAAAGAAACTCTAATGCCGATTGCACCTTACCTATGCTATTGTCGAAATCACACCATGGAGAATCCCTTGTTCGGCCACTTCTTTCAAAATTTGAAAGCTCCTTATTTTACTCCTCAACCTCCTCCACGATTTGCTCCTTGACCGATTCAAATATCCTCAAAGCAGAGTTCAATTCTGCTTCAAACTCTTACCTGTTCAGGCTGAAAAAAAATAAACGCAACCTCTGCAACCTCCGGCGCTTGAACCCCTGACCTCTAAGCTCATTTAGGCGCCACTTTATAAGGAGTCTAGTGGCGTCTCCCTTGCCACTTTACCACTGATTCATTTGTGTTATAATTCGCATACAATTTCTTAAGACCCTTATTTCAATGGTCCCCCTATCTTCTAAGCTTAAAATCCAAAATTTTGCCGAGCCTCTAACCAACACATGGGCCTTCCATAGGCCCATTAACCCACCCCAAACATGCATTACACACCCAAATACTAGAATTTAAACATTTTATCATATACGGACCAATCTAAGAAAAACCCGAAAATTAGGGCGTTACAAAATTACCCTAAATGTGTTATTTTGGATTGAATTGAATGAGATGATAGATTGAATGATTGAATCTGAATTGTTTAGATCAAGAACAAAGAAAAATAGACTTAGATCGAGCGAAGTCCAAAATCGTCGATTAGTTGACTCGCATCCGTTAACTCCGTACGAGGTAAGTCAAATTACAAATATTTGTTATATTAACTGTCTGATAATATTATTTTGAAATAATAAACTGTATTGAATGGCCTTAAGAGCCTAACTGGGAAAGTCAGAATTGTATTCGATTGAGAGATGATGAAACAAGAATCATGTAAGACCTCATCCGGGACGAAGGCATTGATTTGTGATAATGTGTAAGACCGTGTTTGGGACACTGGCATCACTTACGACTTGTGTAAGACCCTGTCCGGGACAGTGGCAGTGAAAGTGTATAACATGTAAGACCGCGTCTGGGACGTCGACATTGTATATGGCCTATCTGAATTCTATATATTTCTGAACAACTCAAAGAGAACGTTTGTTAAACGGGTAAATGCTTACCTTATATGTCTGATTCAGGTACGTACGTATCGTACGAAATTCTGAGTAGAGAGATTCTGATTGCTAATGATCTGTTAAATGCAGAATTTGTATGGAAATGTGTAATCGAGATATGAAATGCATATGAAATTTGGATAAAGGTTTGTTTCATGAATTGGCATGAAATGGATATGTGTATTCGCTCATGGTTGGCACATTATGTGGATTTATAGTTGAATTATGTATATTTGACTTACTAAGCTCTTAGTAGCTTACTCTGTTTGTATTTTTCTACTGTTTTACAGTTTTCGTCGCTACTGAAGGCTCGGGAATAGTCAAGGATCGTCACACACTATCCATTTCATCTCTGGTACTTTTAAGATTTGTAAATATGTGAATTATGGCATGTATAGGCTAGAAAGTCTTTGTTAAGATTTGAAATGTTAAAATGTTATGTTATTTGAATGCTTAGCAAATGATGCTTTAAAAATACTATGTTTGATAAATGGCAAGGTGAGGTTTTGGTATGTGAATTATGAAGCCTTGTGGCTACTTATATGCTTGTTTGAAGAGTTGGTAATTGAGGCTTATGTGTTGCATATCTATGCTTGTAGATTTGACCCTTAGTTGGGCGGAAAATTGGCTTAAACCAAGCCTATATTTGTACCACACGGCCAGAAGACACAGGCGTGTGCTCCACCGTGTAAACCCTACATTTTAGTGCTTTAAATAAATTTTACGCACGGTCTAAACACGGGCGTGTCTGGTAGCCGTGTGGCAGTTGACAGTGTTGACAACGGTCTAGACACGGGCATGTCTGGTAGCCGTGTGGCAGTTGACAGTGTTGGCCACGGCCTAGACAGACAGGCGTGTCTGGTGACCGTGTGATGTTAGTCAGTTTCAACCACGGGCTGAGTGTTTTGAGCGTGTCTAGTGGGCATGACCGTGTGTGTGTACACGGGCTAGGGGCACGGCCGTGTGTCCCTAACTTGAGAAATTTCTAAATGTTTCCCTTATCTGTCAGATGTTTGCAAATTGATCCTAAATGAATGAATGTATCATTACATGAGCTTTAAAGCATGATTGGTGAATGATTATAGAACTATGCTATTGATATTAAAGTTCAAAATTTATCTATTTTGATCTGTGTTACAAGTCCAGTAATGCCCTTACCTATTCCGGTGACGGTTACGGGATAGGGGAGTTATACTGAGTAGATGGGTGTGTCCAAAAGTCTTGATTGCCTAATCACATTTTTTGATTCCATCAGAGGGATGCTTACTGAAGTCCGTATATGGATCGAAGCAGTTTGCAAAATTTATGCTTGTTTCCTTTCGCTATATATCTAGTGGGTTGCATCACCTAAATGCTTTAGCCATTCAAAAACACTATCTAGACATTCATTTGACAACTCTCGTAATAAAGAGCCACCGCAATGGATAGTAATATGTGGATTAAATTGAACATTGCAACTGAAGAGAAGATTTTTTCATAATCGATACCTTCTTTCTAAGTATAACCTTTTACTACAAGTCTGGCCTTATAAGTTTCCACTTTTGCATTTCCTTTCTTATTGTAGATCCACTCACACCCTATGAGTTTTATCTCTTCTGATAAGTCTACAAGTTCCCACACTGAGTACATAGAGTTCATCTTAGCTTTCATAGTTATTTTCCAAAGCTTCGAATCAGCACTTTACATTGCTTAGTCATATGTGAGTGGGTCATCATCTTCCTATTGGTAGAGTTAGTGTTAAAACACTTCTTCCATAATAGAAGAACTCGGGCCTACAAGAGACCCTCCCACTGTGACAAATAACCTAATATTGCTGATTATTTTTAGGTCTACTATTAGAAGTTGGTTCTAGAACCGTTTTAGTAGGGTTTTGTATATTTCTCAAAATTTCCTCGAGCACCTCTTTACTCCATGGTTTAAAGTCATTCATGTAACTAACTTTAAGGAAGTTAGCATGAGTTGACACTATAACAATTTGTTGTTTCAAGTTAAAAAGCAAACTACCCTTTGTTCCCTTTAGATATCCTATAAACATGCACAACTTTGTCTGTGAG
Source organism: Gossypium stocksii (assembly GCA_020496765.1). Taxonomy (NCBI): domain Eukaryota; kingdom Viridiplantae; phylum Streptophyta; class Magnoliopsida; order Malvales; family Malvaceae; genus Gossypium; species Gossypium stocksii. The sequence continues at coordinate 44,945,670 of CM035623.1, forward strand.
TCCAACTTCCTTGCATCTTTGTCCAATACGTGGGTTGGGCATCCCCAAATCCTGAAATGATTAAGATTCAACTTCCTGCCATGCCACAATTCGTATGGGGTTTTCGATGCTGCCTTAGTTGGCACTATTGGATCTAGTGCCTTAGGTGTAGTTTTTTCATCTAAGAACATTTGTAATTTTCTTGAATAGATTGGTTTATAAAATTATTTATTAATTATGTTAATATTTTGTATATTGTCCTCACATGGTTTTTACACGAAAAGCTAAATGGAAGCAAATGTTGCTCATTCAGTAACCTCCCAAACCTAACCTAGACATTACGGCCGAATTGTGAAGGTCACATAGGCCACCTAAAATACAAATCTACCCTATCTTTGGTTGACAATCTCAAAAGCACTCTTTGTAAAAAAAATCGTGGTTACCTTTGTTGCTATTGAAAATGCTCATTAAATAGTTCAACTATTATTAGGTCAAGTTAATAACATTGGCGTGATTTTATGAAAGACACATTGCTCATCATTGCTTTTGAAAAACCTTACTAAATTTAGTTGTAGTGGAAAACTGATTAAAGTATCAATTTTTATTAAGCCGAGTAACATACTTAGTCGAATATGCTTATGAATCAATTTAATGTATAAAGTTATGCATGCATGAAATTCCCAAAAAGAGAAATAAACCCAAACTACAATTTAAATAACTTTACAATCCAAAAACTAAAAAAAATAGGGATCTTTAAATAAAATAAATTAGAAACTAAGTCCAAAGTCTGTCGTATGTCCACATGTCATGTTTGATCCTAGTCTCATTTATTACCTGAGAGGTTTAACGTAATGGGGTGAGCTAACCAGCTTAGTGTGAGTCTAATCAATAAGCACATTCAACAATCATTTAGGATCAATCACACGACATATTCATGTAACATATTCATAGCAAACATATCAACATTAGAATGAGTTATGGACATATCATAATGCAAAAATAAATTCCTACCCAACCATTCACTACACACCACAAGTTTCCCAAAACTCGTCTACCAAACTCAAAAGAGTGCAAGCAAAGCTTGATGTCATACTTGATTTAGCCACTTTAACATGCTATACACATTATACATGCAATTAACCACACATCATGTCAATGAACCTTTCATATCAATATAAAAAAAATTAACTATTCAGTACACCAAACAATTTTGCAAACATTTCATTTAGTTAAGGCCAATAACATACCTAATTTAGTCACTTTAATACATTCACTTAGTCAATTAACTAAGCCCGACAACCAAGATTAGTCCATATTTAGATTATATATATAATATTATCAAAACATTCAAGTTAACTGTAACACCCCTAACCTGTATCCATCGCTGGAACAGGGTTAAGAGGCATTTCTAAACTTATTACACAATTACACATTCATTTTACATACATAAACATGTCTCAATCAAACAAAATCACATTGTCCCTTAAACGAGCCTATGAGGATCTAAACATGTAATAAAGATGGTTCGAGACTAAGTCAATAACTCAAAATAACTTTGGAAAGACTTAAGAAATTTCTCCAAATAGGACACACACGCCTGTGTGAACTGGTCGTGTGTCTCACACGGCCACTAGACACACTCGTGTCACAGGCCGTGTGGACATTTGTAATGGGATCACATGGCTATGTCCCAACCAGTGTCCTACCCCATGTAACTCTCTGACTTGTGTCACACAACTGGCCATACGCCCGTGTGTCTAGGCCATGTAACTCACTGACTTGCTTCTATTAAATGCTTCAGGGGACACACGACCGTGTACCATGATTGTGTGTCACACACGACTCAAACACAAACCCATGCCTCTACTCGTCTAGACAAAAATAGGCTATTTACAAAGCCGTTTTGCCACCCAATTTGCACATACCTACAATAACTCATTTGGCACAACAACAAGGCACAAATAGGTAGCCAAACAACTTTATCCAATGCACAAATCATGCCATTTCAATACCAACCATTTTGATACTCAATTTACTACCATTTACCTATTCAAAACTCATACCAAATTAACATGTTTCAATAACCATGAATAATATACATATCATGTTCCATAATTCAACCTTATAGTCATCCAAATACCAAATCATATCCAAGTATTTTCAATTCAAATATCCATCACATATCAATACAGTCATTTGAATCATTTAATTCTTCATCAAACATACCAAAATGAGCAAAACCACATAATTAAACATTATATCAACCATTTATCATTTCAAGGCAATTCAAATAGCCAAATACATTACCAACACACATGCCAAAATGATCAAAGCCTATACATGCCATATTACCATATACATAAATTCAAGAGTACCGAAATAAATGATCGATAATGTGATGTAGTCTCAGACGATCTCTGGATCCGAGCTAGTTTTGATATCTCTATAAACCATGAAAAAATAAAATGAAGTAAGCTTTATAGCTTAGTAAGCTCGAATGATAATAAACTTAACATATTAACTAAATACAATTCAACCAAATGAATATAGTAAACATTAATGATATTGAATCACTAACCTTTCACATGTTTATTACATGATTAAGCATGAATTTCAGAAGAAATCTCAATTCAATACCCATATAGGTTCCATACATGCCTGTACCTGCAAACACAAAAATTTATATACTTTTTCATACCAATTTTTTCTTAAAATCACGCATTTTCAATGGAATTTTTGTCATAAAATAATTAATTTTTATAAAATAATTAAATTTTATTAAAAATTTGAACATGTTAATTTTTAGTCAATTTTATAATTATTTTTAGTGAATTTTGATTATTTTTGACAGATTCGCACAAAGGGCGAAAATTGACCTGGTAGACACTGTTAGAAGAAAGAAACCTAGAAGCAATCAAGGCGAAATAATTTCCAGCCTAAGACAGTCCAAACATGTGTATTAATTCATAATATAATTAATTTTAATTTATTCCCAATTTAATTTGGGCTAAATAAATTAATTTTAATTAATTATGGAAAAAGGGCCTAGTCGAATCGTACTTGTTGAACCAAATTGAGTGAATCGAACCAGCCATCAATTGGGCAGCCCAGGACTGTCCAAATGCTCACCCAAATAAGAATTTTAGCTGATTAAATGAGCTTGAAAAATGCCTTTGAAAGACTTCCAAATTGTACTCAAACCCCTGTTTTAATTATGGCTTTTCGAATTTGCCCCAAGCTATTTTTAGCAAAGTTGGAAGCCACCAACTTTGCCATGTGTGTGGCCGGCCAAGAGGGGGCTCTTTGGCTGCTGAAATTTGCTATTTCTAGCAGCCATCCTCAGCTATATAAACCCCCCTTTTCTTCCCATTCAAAGCATTCCTTAACACTCTCTCATTCTCTCACAATTCTCTTCTCTTCTCTCCCTTTTCCTCTCCATTTTCCCACTCATTTCCCCCTTGTTCTTGTGCTGATTTCTTCTCTTGGAAAAGAGGTGTTTCTTTATCCATTTTTAGTAGAAATTGAATGTTCGTAGAAGCCTTGATCAGTAGTGACAACAAAGGAAGAAGAACGGAACAACCTAGTCAAGCCACGAAAAAACACCAGATTTGCTTCTTGTTCCCTATCTCTTTAAAAATTGTTATTTTTATGATGAACATGTTTATGAATATTCATATTGTTGGAATGGTTAATTTAATCAACTTAGCTTGAATTTAATTCGTGTTGGGTTGATTGCATTTCGTCCTCTTAAATTATTGAAATTGTGTTTATGCTGTTGTAGGCCTCGGTAAATTGCTTGATTAAGTAAACTCATGCTTAAGTTATTCTTGCATTACAATTGTTAGATAACTAATGAGTTAATTATTTAAACGCATTGAAATTGTAATTAATGGACATAATACTTAATTAGTGCATGTTTATTCTTCTAAGGTAGCTGAAGATTAGATTAGCACTGTATTTGGCGATACATATGCCTTGCATAACTTGCAAGATTATTATGATTAAATTGTTTCAAGGTAAGGGAATCATGTTACCTCACATAGTCTTTTATGTGCTTATTAGATTAATTAATAGTTCGAATTGGCATAGAAATATGCGATAGATTATTTAGTTTAATTAGTATGTATGTGCATTAACATGTTTACCATTTTTAATCTGTTTAATCGATTGAAATGGCATAGAAATATTTACAGGAGATGAATGGATTTTTGGTAGGTAAATATGTTCATAAGTTAGCAAATTACAGAGTTACCGTGAATTTATTCATAACAGTATAAACATGAGTCTAATAATTCTAAGGTAATGAAATGTAATTAATTCAACACAATTATGTCATCTTGATTAAATCTTATTGAAATTGTGCATCAGAATTTCTTTGTTTTATTTTAAATATTTTACTTAGTTTTTAACCCTTAATTTTTAATCATCTTTTTAAAACCAAAATATTTTTCATCACCAAAGTGTTTTACAATTAATTTCATAAATAATCCTTTTTATAGTCCCTGTGGGTACGATAACTCGATATTTCCTTGTCACTTTATTACTTGTTGCGATTGTGTACACTTGCACATTTCCGTCGTTCCAAGTTTTTGGCATCATTGCTAGGGATTGTTTTTAAAAGTCATTATTTGTGAAGTTGTTAGTTTTACATTTTGGTTTAATTTTCTGTTAAATTTTAACTTAATTAATTTTTTTGTGATTATTTCAGGTGTTTATGGGGATTGATCAAATTATCGACTTACTCTCTGTAGACCTTGAAATTGAACGAACCTTTCAACAGCGAAGAAGACAAGCGAATCAGAGTAGGACCAAGGAGATGAACTTTGAAAATATAAATCAAGTAAATGGAGCAAACCCATCTCAAAATCCTATCCTTATTGCTGATGATAGGGATAGAGCCTTAAGACAATATGCCTTACCAGTATTCAATGATCTTAATCCGGGTATTAAAAGACCCGAAATCGAGGCACAATAACTCAAGCTGAAGCCAGTTATGTTCTAGATGCTTCAGACTGTGGGCCAATTCAGTGGAATGCCTACCAAAGATCCTTATCTTCACTTGAGACTGCTCATAGAGGTGAGTGACTCTTTCAAGTTAGCCAGAGTACCTGAAGATGCATTACGATTAAAGCTGTTCCCATATTCGCTAAGGAACAGAGCTCGAGCCTGGTTGAACTCATTGCCACCTAACTCAATTTCCACATGGCAAGAGTTAGCAGAGAGATTCCTTATGAAGTATTTCCTACCTAGCAAGAATGCTAAGTTGAGGAACGAGATCACTGCCTTCCAACAAATAGATGTCGAATCCTTGTATGAGGCATGGGAAAGATTTAAAGAGTTATTATGAAAGTGCCCTCATCATGAAATCCCACATTACATCCAACTTGAGACGTTTTACAATGGTCTCAATGCTCACACAAGGATGGTAATGGACGCTTCTCTAATGGTGCTCTCCTTTCTAAGTCATATAATGAGGCTTATGAAATTATCGAGAGGATTGCTAGCAATAATTATCAATGGCCAACCAGTCGAGCAGCGTTCTGAAGGCAAGTTGTTGGAATACATGAAGTAGACGCTCTTACTTCACTCGCATCTCAGGTATCATTAATATCCTCAATGCTTAAAAATCTTACTACTAATAGGTCTAATAGTTTTACAGCACAGCCGCCTAATCAATTTGAGAATATAGCTTGTGTCTATTGTGGGGAAGGACATCTATTTGAAGAATGTCCATCGAACCCAGAATCTATATACTACATGGGTAATTAAAACCAAAATTGAGAAAAGCAAAGGCTGCAATCTAATTATTATAACCTATCGTGGGGAAATCACCCAAATTTTTCCTGGAGTAACGAAGGGGTTGGAACCAGTAACACTTACGCCCAACCCAGACCAACCCAGCCGCCTACTTTCCCTCAACAAGTTCAGAAATCAGCTCAAGCTAAGTCATCCAATAGCCTAGAGAATTTATTGAAAGCATACATGGCAAAGAACGACGTCACTCGAAAGAATTTAGAGAATCAAGGCCAGCTTCCGACTGAACTTAGGAACCGACCACAAGGTGCTTTACCTAATGATACGGAGAATCCAAGGAATCCAGGAAAGGAGCATTGCAAAGCGTTGACGTTGACGAGTAGAAAGATAGTAGAGCCCAACACCATTGAAGCTAAAAAGAAGCAACCTGATGCTCAAGACTCAGAAGAAATTCAACTGGGTGCTGAAATCCTAGTTTCACAAGAACTAGAATCTACAAAACCCGAAAAGGTAACCTTAGAACTAGCTAATTTTGTTTGAACTAAGAACCCTGTTAGATGCAGAATTGCCACAGAAGACAAATCAACCATTACCAATTCTAGTAAAGACAATTCCACCACCCTACCCTCAAAGACTTTAGAAGCAGAATTAGGAGATTCAATTCAAGAAGTTACTTGACGTACTCAAGCAACTTCACGTCAATATCCGTTGGTTGAAGCACTTGAGCAAATATTGAATTATGTCAAGTTCATGAAGGATTTCCTATCCAAGAAGTGAAGGCTTGGAGAATTTGATATGGTAGCTCTGACAAAGGAATGCAGTGCATATCTTCAGAACAAACTACCCCCGAAGTTGAAAGATCCTGGATGTTTTACCATACCTTGCAATATTGGAGCAACATATTGTGGTAAGGCATTATGTGACTTAGGTGCAAGTATCAACTTAAAGCCTATGTCAATATTTAAAAAATTAGGGATAGGTGAATTTTGAGCACATCCAGAAAGAAAAATCAAAGATGTATTGGTACGTGTAGATAAATTTAACTTTCCTACTGACTTTGTAATTCTAGACTTTGAAGCAGACAAAGAAGTGCTAATTATCCTAGGAAGACCATTCTTAGCAACTAGAACAACCCTTATTGATGTGCAAAAGGGTAAGTTGACTATGCGTGTTTAGGATGATCAGGTAAAATTTAACATTTTTAAGTCTATGCGATTTCCTGACACAATTGATGATTGTTCTGCAGTATCTAATTTAGAGGAATTAATAGTAGAGAAGGAACTTAACTATGTTGAGGATCCGTTGAAACAAATTCTGACATCAGACCCTCCAAATGATGAAGAGGAAGATGAATACTTAACTTTACTAGAAGCTAATCAAAAGGGATTTAATCCATAATCCCGTTTTAAATATTTGGAATTAGAGAAAAGGGATTATATACAGCCGAAAGCGTCAATCGATGAGCCACCTAAATTAGAACTTAAGGTATTACATTCACATTTAAAATTTGTATATTTAGGTAACGCTTCTACTCTGCCTGTAATTGTTTTAGCAGAATTAACTAGTGAGCAAGAAGAGAAACTTATCATAGTTTTGAAACAATTCAAGAAGGCTATCGGATGGACCATAGCTGATATTCGTGGTATAAGTCCATCTGTATGCATGCACAAGATCATACTAGAAGATGGCGAGAAAAGAATGATTGATGCACAATAGAGACTGAACCCCATCATGAAGGATGTAGTAAAAAAAGAAATTATCAAGTGGTTAGATGTGGGTATAATTTACCCCATCTCAGATAGTTTATGGGTAAGTCTGATCCAGTGCGTGCCAAACAAAGCAGGTATCATGGTCATCGAAAATGAGAATAACGAGTTGCTACCAACTGGAATAGTTACGGGCTGAAGAATTTGCATCGATTATCAGAAACTGAACAAGGCGACTAGGAAGGATCACTTTCCTTTGCCATTCTTAGATCGAATGTTGGATAGACTTGTGAGGCGAGACTATTACTGTTTTCTCGATGGATACTCGGGGTATAATCAGATTATAGTAGCACCGAAAGATCAACACAAGACAACATTCACTTGCTCGTACGGTACGTTTGTATTTAGATGCATGCCATTTGGTTTATGCAATGCACTTGCTACATTTTAAATATGTATGATGTCTATTTTTACTGACATGTTTGAGAAGTATTTGGAAGCTTTTTTGGATGAATTTTCAGTATTTGGAGACTCTTATGATGATCACTTAGCCAATCTAGCTAAGGTACTAAGATGATGCAAAGAAACAAACCTAGTACTCAACTGAGATAACTGCCATGTCATGGTACATGAAGAGATTGTTCTAGGGCATCAGATATCAAGACATGGGATCGAGGTAGACAAAGCAAAGGTAGATGTTATTGAGAACCTCCCACCTCTAACATCTTTAAAGGGTGTTAGGAGCTTTTTGGACCATGTTGGATTTTATCGAAGATTTATCAAAGAGTTCTCCAAAATTGCAAAACCTTTGTGCAAATTATTGGAGAATGATACGACGTTCAAGTTTGATGAGTAATGTTTAAGAGCATTCAAATATTTGAAGAATGGATTAGTTACGGCACCCATAATCGTTACACCAGACTAGGATTTGCCATTTGAATTGATGTGTGATGCTAGCGACCTTGCAATTGGAGCTGTCACGGGCAAGTGAAGGAGCAAAGTTTTTCATCCCATCTACTATGTAAGTCAGACTCTAACAGGAGCTCAACTGAATTATATGGTAACAGAAAAAGAGTTACTTGCAGTTGTGTTTGCTTTCGACAAGTTTTGATATTATCTTATAGGTACCAAAGTAACTATCTATACAGACCACTCGGCAATTAAGTATTTACTTGCCAAGAAAGACGCTAAGCCAAGATTGATCTGGTGGGTTCTTCAACTTTAAGAGTTCGATCTAGAAATTACAGAGTAAAAGGGAGTAAAAAACTAAATAGCAGATCACTTGTCTAGATTGGAGCCGTAAGAGGGAAATTCTCCACTTTACTGATTCAGGAGACATTTCTAGATGAACACATACTGAAGGTAAATCATGTCCATAGTGGCCCTTGGTTTGCTGATATTCCTAACTATTTAGCTTGTGGTTTGATGCCGATTTATAAGACATATCAACAAAGGAAAAAGTTTCTTCACGATGTGAAGTACTACTTCTGGGAAGAGCCATATTTGTTTAAAAAGTGTGCAGATCAAATGATCAGGAGATGCGTCGCAGAAGAAGAAATACCAAAGATTTGATACCACTGTCATTTAGCTCCGACTGGGGGACATTTCGGAGGTACTCGTACTGTAGCCAAAGTATTACAAGCCAGATTCTTTTGGCCAACACTATTCAAGGATGCATACGCTTGCATAAAAAGTTGTGATCAATGTCAAAGGGTTGGAAATGTCACCAATAGAAATGAGATGCCTCGAACAAACAACGTTGAGGTGGAATTGTTTGATGCATGGGGTATTGATTTCCTTGGACCTTTTCCTTATTCGTTTGGCCACAAATACATATTCGTAGCAGTAGACTATGGGTCCAAGTGGGTCGAGGCTGAAGCTTATCCCACAATTGATGCTAGAGTTGTGATGAAGTTCATTCAGAAGCATGTGTTCGCAAGGTTTGGAACCTCAAGAGCTATTATCAACGATGAAGGGACCCATTTTGTGAACAAGTGGATAAAATGGTTGTTAGACAAACATAGAGTGATACACAAGGTTGCTATAGCTTACCGTCCGTAGACGACTAGGCAAGCTGAGCTAGCGAATAAGGAGATCAAAGGTGTACTTGAGAATGTATTTTACCCGAATCGACAAGATCAGTCCAAAAGACTAGATGATGCTTTATGGGCTTAAAGAATAGCATACAAGACACCTTCAGGGATGTCACCCTATAGGCTGTTCTTTGGGAAAGCCTGTCATCTATCCTTAGAGTTAGAGCACAAAGATTATTAGGCTATTCGACAACTAAATTTGGATCTTAAGCTTTCTAAAGGGAAACGGATGCTCCAACTCCATGAGCTAGAGGAATTCTGAATGTTGTCATATGAAAATAACAAATTGCTCAAGGAGAGACTTAAGAAATGGCATGACAAACACATTCAAGTTCGAGAGTTCAAAGTAGGTCAGCAAGTTTTGTTATTCAATTCAAGATTAAAGTTCTTTCTAGGTAAACTCAAATCACGTTGGTCCAGTCCATTTATGATTCATCGTGTTTATGCATACAGAGTTGTTGAACTCCAAGGTAAGGGAGGTAATTTTCAGGTCAATGCTCAACATTTGAAACATTACTATGGAGAGAAGCCTGAACGGGATCAAGTCTTGTTCAGTTTATCAGATATTTAAATTTTTCTTATTTTTAATAAATTATTTAGGGTATATTTTCGGGTTTATTATGTTTAAATAAGTTCTGTCTAAAAGATTGGAACTTAAGTAGGACCACTTGTGACCCCTCCAATTTTTCCTGGGAATTGAGTTTTACATAATTTCCCGAGAAATTATTCCCTGAATGACAAAATAAGTTTTTGATTTTTCAAATAAAAGGGTCAAGTTTGATCCAAGTTTTAATGTGCAACTCAATTTTAAATTTTCAATAAGTCTAGGGACTTAATTGAATTATTTTTAAGATTTGATTGCTCTTTTCATAAATAATAAAAACTAGGTGCCTCTCTTTGTAAATAATTTTAAAAAGGCATCTAGAAACAAATATTTTTGCTATATATTATATATTTATTTTAATATTATGATAAACTTTAATATATAATTATATCTATTATAATTTATATATTAATTTTTATCAACTTAGCTTAGAATTAGGATTAATTTTATTTAATTATATTTTATGTTTATCTCAATAAGTTGATAGCAATTGATAATTATTAATTGTTGTTAATTTTGAGTATAATTAGAGTTAGAGTCTTGTTTTAGTTATTAAATTATTCTAAGAGTTCTACTCTAATTCCTACTCCTTATACTATAAATACCACCTTACTCCTCATCATTCATACATCACCCAAAACTTAAAAAACCAAACCACCTAAGGCCACAAGCCTCTAGCCGCAACACTACCAAGCATTCGGTCAGCAATTGGCCAGCACACGCCCCAGGCTTTCGACGCAGGCCTGCTTGTAGCATACAACATCGCGCACTTGTTGTCCCAGCAGCCGCCCAGGTCGTGACCTACTCCTTCGCACCTCACCTGCATAGCTCCAGTTCCAGTTGACTAGGCTGATTCCTGCAGTAGAGCCTAGCTCCCGCGAGCACTCCAGGTTTGCTCAACGAAGCTTCGCGTGTTGCCTGCGCATCTGGATCAGCTCTTGCACACGCACCTGCTTCAGCCCTACGTGCTACTGCTTGTTGTGTTCTTGCACTTGTGCGGCACACCCACACACCGAGCCCTTAAGCCAAAACCCTCCAACCTTCCTTTTAATTATTTTTAAGAGTTCTTACATTTTTTTTCAAGAAAGGTGGTAAGACATTATTTCTTCTAAAATTTTAATTATTTAAATTTTCAATTCATTGAATTATTAATAATTTTTTATTAAATTTTTCAGAAAATAAATTTTTCCATCGTATGTTCAGGTCAAATATGCCTCGTAAGAGAACTCGTGCCTCTGCCCAAATTGACGAAACATAAAACAAGTTCCACTCTGAAGAAGCAAAAGTAAGATTCAAAAATATCTTCAAAAAACAACAAATGCATCCAGAGAAAGGCTTCACATTGAAGGAAAGTGTGACAGCCCTAATTCGACCCTAGTCGGGAAGTGGTTTCGTAACCATTAAACTGAGTCAGAAATAAATTTTAGAAATATGTTTTAATTTTGAATTATTATGTGAATTATAGGTGTGGAAATTTTGGTGGCTTAATTTTATTGATTTTGAGTTAAAATTTGACATTATGACTTAATTGCATAAAAAAATATTTCAACTGGGTATATGTGTAAGTACCAAATTTAATGATTCATAAAGTAAAGAGGGCTTATATGGCAAAATGACCATGCATAATTTACATGGACACTATCGTCCATGGTTTAGTGGAAATGCATGAAAATTAAAAGGGGTAATGTAGTAATCTAATAAATAAAAGCATGCATGTCATAAAATTAATGAAAATAAGCTTCATTTTCCTTGTTTTACCGAATTCTTAATGAGAGGGGGGAGAAAGAACCTAAGGCATTCGGCTAAGTAGGAACAAATTAAGGTATGTTTCTAGTGTTTTTAATGTTATTTTTATGAAATTGGATTGATTTTTAGGTCCTTGCCATGACCCATATATGTGATTTTGAGAAAAAGGTCAATGTTGCATTCGGTCATGATGGAAATGGTGTGGTATGGTTTTCATTTTCACGTTTTGATGAATTGAGGAGATTGGGTGATGTAGAAACTAGTTAAAGAGGGTTGAATGTGGATTCAATGCATAATGGGAATCGGCTTGTGTATTGAGTTTTATGCATTGTTGCCGATTTGTAAAATTTAGAAGTTGTTAAGTAATTGATGTTAAAATCAAGTGGTCTTGAGATGTAGCAATGAATATGTGAAGTACTTGTTTAGTAGATGAAATTGAACCTTGAATAGTCGGTAATGGGTCAAAATTGAATGAATTAACTTGTATTAGCATGCATCCTTGAAATTGTGATGAATGATGGAATCGGCTAAAGCCATGAGGTGTTAAGAAAATTGTTGATAAATTAGTATTTTAGTTGGGAAGATAGACATAACGTTGAGACGTTAAATGTTGGCAACTATATGTGCAAATTGCTGAATTTGCTATAGGTCAATGCTTGGACTATTTGAAATAACATGTGTTATTGAGAAGTGTTTAAATTAAGCATAAGTGAATTTTAAGCCCATGAATGTGTAAGTATTTGTGTGTGCGGCAATAGTGATGCATAACAATTGGAAATGTAGTAAATATTTGTCAAGTTGACATTCGAAGTAAACCATATGTCTTGGAGTCATTGTGTAAATTGAGAAGTAAATAGAGGTTTATGATCTTAAAGTGTGTATTATATATATATATGTGCCTTGTGTTCGTACCATGTGCTTATTGAGACATTCGACATTATGATTAAATTATTGCATAAGAAAGCATGAAAAGTGAGAGAATCTTTATTGGTGTATGCGAATTAATATAGATTAATAAATATGGAATCGAGTCATGGCCTTTTAATGAGGTAGGATCCATGTTGAAGTTATAAATAATTGTCATATGTGTGTATAAAGAAAATGGCATTGAGTTAGTAATGGAATGAATTTATTTGTTTTAATTAAGCTCAAGAGTTAAGAGGATCGAAATCGGATAGGGGAAAAGAGAAGGTAGTAGAGTAGCCGAGCTTCAACTGTTTGAATATATCGAGGTAAGTTTTGAGCATACCAACTTAGCATGTATATGAATATGATATGAAATATTCAAGTGAATGATTTATAAATAGTTAACTTTACCTTGTTAGAATCCAATTATGAAATGAGAGGGCATAAGATAGGTAGCCGTATACATATATGAAATTGAAAGAATAAAGTGATTGGCTTGTGCTTATGATATTTGTGAGGTTGTCTCCATTAAACCGAATGGGTATGGAATGTTATATATTAAATGAGTATGTTTTGTCTTTGTTGAGAACTACTAATGAATTTCGGAATTGATAAGTCATGTGAAACGTATTAGATTGTGGTTGAATAATGTATGTGACTCATTGATATTACATTCAAGCCCTTGTGCCTAGCAGGCTTCGTGCCGGTGGTACATTCAGGCCCTTGTGCCTAGCAGGCTTCATGCTGGTGATACATTCAGGCCCTTGTGCCTAGCAGGCTTCGTGCCGGTGATACATTCAAGCCTTCATGCCTAGCAGGCTTTATGCCAGTGTTATATTCAGGCCCATGTACCTAGCAGGCTTCGAGCCGGTGATATGTAATCGGGCCTTCGTGCCTGGCAGGCTTAATGCTGGTGATTCAAGTATTCGTTAAGGTTATGAAAAACTATAATACAACCTCAAGAGAGAGCGAACATTATATTAAAAAGATCAAGTACGGATTTCATATTCATATGTGATATAAAGTCATTTGCAACTTGAGTACTAAAATTTGTTGAATATATGAAGATCATTTCTTCTATGTCTACCATAGTATTTTATGTGTATACTTGCATATGTATATAAATTCAGTCATGAATGAGCTTATATGAAATTAGGTGATTTTGCTATGATACACTAGTATTCAGTCAATTAGAGGAAACTAATGAGATTTCCTTATGAATGATAATATATTTGGCCAAGTGGATAAGTCCTTATGAATTGAGTTTGTGTCTTTAACTATATTTAAGTTATTAAGTTATGAATTGTTTAAATACTCAAAACTTACTAAGCATGTGGAAGCTTACTTCGTTGTTGTATCTCACTCTGTTTTATAGATCTCGTTGGAAGCTACGGTTCGAGGGATTCAAGTCTTGGTCACCCACTCTATCGTCATTATATTTTGGTATTTTCAAAAGTTTATTTCCTTGAGCAATGGCATGTATAGGCTAAGATCTTTGTGATGGAATAGAACTTCATTTTGATTTGTAAATATGTATAGCCATGCGAAAATGGCTATCGCATTGCCATATGTGTTTTGTTAGTTAATATGAATGTGTTCTTGAAAATTTATAAATGTTCTAAATGTTTTTGAAGTGAATTGGGATTTCGAATGTATCAATGCACTTATTAATATGAGATGAACATTGTTCGGTTATGCTTAAAATCATTTACTAAATGAATAGTAATCGCCCTTTAACTTGTATAATGGATTCAGAGTACATTTGTTATGCATGCTTACATGATTAGGTTTGATGAGTGTCAAAATCTGATTGAATCGATAATTGTGTATATATATATATATACCCATAAATATGATTTCTGTAAATGGAGTTTATTGAAACAAAGTGAATGTCGGGTAATATCTCTTGACCCTCCTGCGATGGATAAGGGTCTAGGGGTGCTACAGAAAGCAACTATTGAGACTTTATGGCACGTTTCCGTCAAGTTGCTGAATCCCTCACTGGGGAATTGTTTTGTGAGAAGAGACCAAGTGTGCATGAGGAACTAGTTCATGAATTCTATGCGAACTTAACCTCAAGCGAGTTGACCAAAGTTCTAGTTTGCGGAATCAAGGTACCAATAAATTCAAATTCTATTAATGAGTTCTTTGAATTACCTAATTTCGAGAACGATCAATATTCTTCTTTGTTGAGCAACATTAAGCCTAAAGATTTGCAAGAAATTCTCGAGGAACTTACAGTTCCAGGTTCTAAGTGGACTGTGTCAAAGCAAGGAATCCACACTTGTCAAAGAGAATATTTGACGCCACTTGCGAATGTATGGTTTTATTTCATCCGTTTCAGCCTTATGCCGAGTTCGCATGGGACTACAATCTCATTAGAGCAAATGGTCCTATTATACTTGATTTTAACTGGGAAGACATTGATGTGGACAAAATCATACTGAGAGAAATGCGAAATTGTGCTGTTAGACGTTCTGGCCCAGCTTATTTTCCGTTTACGATAACAATTCTGGGCTTAAAAGCTAAAATTCTTGCGAACGTAAAAAAGACAGGGTATAGTCAAGGGACAGTCACCGATTGGGACCACTACCAAGTAGCTGGAGATTCTATTCTATAATAACGAGTTGGAGAGAGTGAAGATCCCAAAGAAGAAGAAGATTACTGGACAGAGATCGAGCTAGAGCAATCAGCTGAAGCCTGTAATGAGGCAGAACCAATGGAACCAAAAGCTAAACCTGATATCAAAACTTCAATGTTTGGAGCTCTACCGCCTAGCCTAGATCTTTGAGATGAGTTGTCAAAGCTGATGGACTTAATGCAACACATGCAATGGTAGCAACAAGCCAACTAGAGATACTAAAAAATGATGGATGACTCGATGAGGAGTGCCCTTAGGAAAATTTACAACAACCCATTTATTTTTGTGCCTGAGTTTCTAGCTTTCATATTCGAACCATGGAGTTCATTATTGAAGAGGGAGCGAAGTGATTCATGCAAAGGCAATAATGATGGAGCAAAAGATGAATCAAATTCGGAAAGATCTACAAATGAATAAAAGAGAGGATCTCGACTTTATTTTATTTCTGTCTTTAAGTTACTTTAGGATTAGGTTAATTAGAATTTCTATTTTTGCATACTAAAACAATAGATAGGAATCATGAATAAAATCAGAACAAGTCACAAAGTATAAAGTGTGGCAATAGGTATATACATGTTTAGGATTGGATTTAGAGAGAGCTCGGTACTTAAGCAATAAATTTGACTCACCTCCTCTTTTCTAAAATCCTACCTGGTGTATAGTATTTATTCACTTTAAACAATGAGGACATTTTTCACTTTAAGCAGGGGGGACCAAAAATTTGAATTATTTCCACTCAGAATAAAATTTTCTTTTAATTTTGATTAAGATATATTTTGTTCAATAATTTGAAATTTTGTTAAGTATGCTAAACTTTAGTATGAATAAAGTTCTATTATTTCAATAAGTTATTATGTTAGCTTAATTATGATATGAATGTATTTTTAATAAAGCATGCAAATTCGTACCATAAAATTTTTAGTTCCTTACAAAAAATTAGGCTTGCATGAAAATTTTAGTCTTTAGAATTGACTTAGTAATTTCTTGAGGCAAAATCCTAGGAAGCATGGAACATTGAAAGTGATTTAGGCAACTATTGTTTGGACCGTTTGAGCTTTTCGAGCCAACTATGATAAATTTATCCTTTGAAACCCAACTTTAAGACTATATGGCCTAATTTTATTTGGACCTTTGCAATATTTAGCCATCACTTTTCTCTTAATTATCTTTAAAATTATCCAAAACACTAGACTCAGTACTATTTAGAATATCTTTTGAAAATAATTTTGGTGGAGTTGAAAAGAAGTATCAAATGCTTAAAAAAATTTATAGTACATGAAGCATGTGCTCGAGCTTGAAAAAAAAAGAGCACATGTACTCGAAAGAAAATAGATGCACAAAAGAGCATATGAAAGTGAAGTAAGTTGGTGTATCTAAGGTAAAAATTCCAAAGGTTTGAATTACGCTGAGTCTAGGGTTTTAAGCCAAAAAATATCTATATTTTACCTACCCCTAGCCTAGCCACGTTACAACATTAATAAAGACCTATTGATTAAAGTTTCTATGCTACCTACATTAGTGGAGAGAAATTGCTAAGATCAACATATGAAGACATAAGTTAAACTTAAAGATTACAGCTTAGTCTTGAATAAGGGAATAAAAATCAAATTGGTAAGGGTTAACATGCCATTATTAAAGAAGCATTTAGTCTAATTTTGCTCTTATAGTAGTTGTTGAATTGAATATGAACGATATATATACCTAAGTAGCATAACTATCATAATTCTTGTTTTTGAGCATGAGTATATCAAATTCATAATTTTCGGAAAAATGTTGTTCTGAAGGAGTTTTGCAAAAGTGTTTCTGAGAAATTCTTTTTGAAATTTGTGCATACTCGGGACGAGCAATGATTTAAGTTTGGGGTGTGGAAACACAAAAATTAATATACTTTTTCATACCTATTTTTACTTAAAATCATGTATTTTGGATAGAATTGTTGGCATAAAATAATTAATTTTTATAAAATTATTAAATTGTATTAAAAATTTGAACATGTTAATTTTTAGTCAATTTTATCTTTATTTTTAATGAATTTTGATTTTTTTGATAGATTCGCACAAAGGGCGAAATTGACCTGGAAGACACTATTAGAAGAACAAAACCGAGAAGCAATCAAGGCGAAATAATTTCTAGCCTACGTCGGCCCAAACATGTGGATTAATTCATAATATAATTAATTTTAATTTATTCCAAATTTAATTTGGGCTAAATAAATTAATTTTAATTAATTATCGAAAAAGGGTCTAGTCGAATCGCATCGGTTGAACAAATTGAGTGAACCAAACCAACCACCAATTGGCAGCCCAAAATCGTCCAAATGCTGACCCAAATCAGCGTTTTATCTGATTAAATGAGCTTGCAAAAAGGCCCTTGAAAGATTTCCAAATTGCATTCAAACCCTTCCTTTAATTATGGCTTTACGGATTTGCCCTTGCTATTTTTAGCAAAGTTGAAAGCCACCACCTTTGCCATGTGTGTGGCCGGCCAAGAGGGGGCTCTTTGGCTGCTGAAATTTGCTATTTTTAGTAGCCATCCTCAGCTATATAAACCCCCCTTTTCTGCCCATTCAAAGCATCCCTCAACACTCTCTCATTCTCTCACAATTCTCTTCTCCTTTCTCACTTTTCCTCTCCATTTTCCCACTCATTTCCCCCTTGTTCTTGTGCTGATTTCTTCTCTTGGAAAAGAGGTGTTTCTTCAGCCATTTTTAGCAACAATTGAATGTCTGTAAAAGCTTTGATCAGCAGAGACAATAAAGGAAGAAGAACGGAATAACTTAGTCAAGCCACGGAAAAACACCAGATTTGCTTCTTGTTCCCTATCTCTTTAAATATTGTTGTTTTTATGATGAACATGTTTCGAAATATTCATATTGTTGGAATGGTTAATTTAATCAGCTTAGGTTGAATTTAATTTGTGTTCGGTTGATTGCATTTCATCCTCTTAAATTATTGAAATTGTGTTTATGCTATTATAGGCCTTGGTAAATTGCTTGATTAAGTAAAATCACGCCTAAGTTATTCTTGCATTACAATTGTTAGATAACTAATAAGTTAATTATTTAAACGCATTGAAATTGTAACTAATGGACACAGTACTTAATCAGTGCATGTTTATTCTTCTAAGGTATCTGAAGATTAAATTAGCATTGTATTTGGCGATACATATGCCTTGCATAACTTGCAAGATTATCGTGATTAAATTGTTTCAAGGTAAGGGAATCTTGGTACCCCACATAGTCTTTTATGTGCTTATTAGATTAATTAATCATTTGAAATGACATAGAAATATGCGAGAGATTAATTTGTTTAATAAGTATATGTAACACCCCTATCCCGTAACCGTCGCCGGAATAGGTAAGGGGCATTACCGGACTTGTAACTCAGATCAGATCAGTAAAATTTTGAACTTAACATTCAACAAAATAGTTCTATAATCATCCATCCAATCATGCTTTAAAGCTCATATAAACATACACACACTCATTGAGGACCAGTTTGAAAATATGAGAAAGATGGGGAAAACTTTGAGAAAATTCTCAAATTAGGGACACATGGCCGTGTCCCTAGCCCGTGTGCCTCACACAGATGTGCTGTAAACTTAACTTAGCCGTGGGCAACACTGCCATACATCACACGGTCATCAGACATGCCCGTGTCTCTACACCATGGGCAAAACTGCCATATACCACATGGCTACTAGACACACCCGTGTGTATAGGCCGTGCGCAAGACTGCCTAAAATATTTTAAATGTAGGGTTTACATGGTTGAGTCACACGCCCGTGTGCTCTGACCGTGTGGCACAATATAGGCTTGGTTTAAGCCATTTTCCCACCTAAATGGGTCAACCTTACAAGCATCACATAACCATACCATTCAAAACACCATTTACAACCATTAGCATCATCTTAACATGCATCAAATATGCACCATTCCCTACCAAAACACTCATCAACTCAATAGCTATAATGCTAATCAAATAACAACATCATACTTCTCAATTTATCACATAAGAACACATCATAATAGCTATTCAAAATAGGTTAAACATATACAAGAAAGCCACATCTCATAGCTTGAATAAATGCCCAAAACTTACCACATTCATTGGCAAAGCTAATCATAAAAATTCACTTAACAACTAGCCTATACATGCCATGACCATTTCATTTACAAAATCCAAAAGTACCAGAAGATTGATGGATAGTGTGATGGCAATCTCCGACTCGTCCAAAAATTGAGCTAGCTTCTGAAATCTATGAACAAGGGATAAATAAACAGAATAGGTTTCAAAAGCTTAGTAAGCCCTTTATAACGTAGAATTAAACTTACCGAACATTAGAGATAAGCATATAAATAATGTCAAACCAAGTCATGAACTCATTTTACCTACTCATCAATAATACACAAGTTAGTACTTGTAAAATCTTGTGATCATTCATTCACCAAATGGATCATTCACATAACAAAAGTATATATCAAACACTTATGACATTTAATTCATGTAATTCATATCATATAGTTCATAGAAATCTTATAACTCAAGTAACTTGTAATTCATATACTCTTTATCATCATGTAACATGTATCGATATTTGCCCGTTGAACCCTTAAGAACATCGAGGGATACTCAGGTGATACACACATAGTGTATACGCGTATAACTTGTAAATTTGTTAGTGCCTCATATATGCTCTTTAGAGCCTATAACGGTAGGTCCAAAGGCTAAACATGTGATCTTAGAGGATGAACAGTAAGCCCGTATGCTGAATGATAAGTCTGAAGACTGAACATATAATCTCGAAGGATGAACATATAGTTCATGAGCTGTGGTAAGTCCGCAAGAAATGCAGGAGCTCAAACCACCCTGTAGCCCTAGTGACATGTCACTTGTATCCTACGACTTATACGGTTTGAACGGGACTCGGTAATCATTTGGACATATAACCAATTTGCATTTCTATTCATTATTTCACATATACACCATATGAAATTCAACATATATCAAATAGGCAAACTTGAGTCTATGGTTCATTATGCATTCATATAGTATAAAAACAACAATTATAAACCTTAAACAAGTTCGATTCTAATTATACAAACTTACCTTGATTTTCCCGATATCTAGTCGTCTACCTTTTGTTTCCCCCAATCAAATTCCGGAATTCGATTGTCTTTATCTATATTAATGCAAATTCAGTTATTTAATCACCAACATATTCAATTTAGTCTCAAGACATATATTTTGGCGTATTTACAAATTAGCCCTTATCTTTTCATTCTTTAACACTTTAGTTCTAAATTCACAAAATAGCAAATTACACTATAAGACCCTCAATCAATCATAGCCAAATATTCATATACCTCATTTAAACACGTATATTTCATTTATTCACAATTCCAACCACAAAAATTCTACCTTTTTCAATTTAACCATTTTTCGGCATTTTTGTCAAAAACAACTTTATAAAACTTGTATATTTTCAAACAACCATCAATAATTCACCATTATTCATCAAAATAACATGTATTCATCAATGATATTTTTCAAAAACACAACCAATTTCAGAAATTGAGGTATGGGTCAGCTAGTATACTGAGCAATGATCTCAAAAATGTAAAAATTATCAAAAATCAAAGTCAAAACATACCTTAATTGATGGATTTAAGCTTGCCGAATACAAAAGCTTTCAAAACCCTTTTATTTTGTTTGTATAATTGGTGGAAGATGATAGAAATTAAAGCATTTTCATGTTTTATTTTAATTAAAACATATAATAAAACTAAATGACCATTGTAGCCTTTAATAAAACCATTATAAAAATCATACTAATATTGACATAAGTGTCCACTAACAATTAAAATGGTAAAATAACCATCTAAGGACTTCCACAAACAAAGACAAAGTCATATAAGCCTTTTATGCAATAGAACTCCTATTTATCGCTTTATGCGATTTAGTCCTTTTTTATCGAATTAACTAATTAAACGATAAAATTTCTAAACGAATCTTTCACACAATTAATCTATCATGCTGTAAAACATATTAAAGCAATAAAAATAATATTTCAACTCAGTTAAGTGGTCCCAAAACCACTCATTCCGATTAGGGTCTAAAATGGGCTGTTACAACTCTCTCCCGCTTTAGGGATTTTCGTCCCTGAAAATCTTATCGGTAAACAGGTTAGGGTATTGTTTTTGCATAGCTTCCTCGATTTACAACGTAGCTTCTTCTATCTCGTGTTTACACCAGAGAACCTTTACAAGTGCTATACGTTTATTTCTCAGTTCCTTAACCTCTCGAGCTAGAATTTTGATCGGTTCTTCAATATACGACAAATCAAACTGTATTTTCACATCAATGGGAGAGATAACATGAAACGAATTGATTGATATCGACAACACATCGATACGTGAAACACATTATGAATCTTTTCAAGTTTAGACGGTAACGATAGTCAATAAGCTACAGGTCCTATTCTTTCCACAACTTCATATGGCCTGATAAACCGAGGACTTAACTTTCCTTTCCTACCAAAACGAAGAATTTCTTCCAAGGTAACACTTTTAGAAATACACGATCTCTGACTTGAAACTCTATTTCTTTTCGTTTCAAATCTGTGTATGATTTTTGTCTGTCAGATGCTGCTTTTAAATTGTCATGAATCACTTTTACTTTTTCTTTCGTTTCTCAGATCAAATCAACCCCGTGTAACTTTTTCTCACTCAACTCAGTCCAGTATAATGGTGTTCGACATTTACGACCGTATAGTGCTTTGTATGGAGCCATTTTCAAACTCATTTGAAAGCTGTTGTTATACGCAACCTCAATCAAGGGTAAATATTTCTCCCAGCTACTTTCAATTTCAAGTATGCAACATCGTAACATATCTTCCAAAGTCTGTATAACTCTTTCAGACTGACCGTCGGTCTGTGGATGAAATGCTGTATTGAAATTCAATTTTATTCCCAGAGC
The DNA here is from genome assembly GCA_020496765.1 of Gossypium stocksii. Taxonomy (NCBI): domain Eukaryota; kingdom Viridiplantae; phylum Streptophyta; class Magnoliopsida; order Malvales; family Malvaceae; genus Gossypium; species Gossypium stocksii. The sequence continues at coordinate 44,968,076 of CM035623.1, forward strand.
TTCTTGCAATTTCTTCCAGAATCTCGAAGTAAATCTTGGATCTCGATTAGAAATAATAGACAACGGTTGTGACAACCCATTTTAGACCCTAGTCGAAACGAGTGGTTTCAGGACCACTTAACCGAGTCAAAATATTATTTTTATTGCTTTAATAAGTTTTACAGCATGATAGATATATGGTGTGAAAGTTTCGTACCGTTGATTAATTTGATAAAAAGAATTAAATCGTATAAAGCGATAAATAGGAGTTCCATTTCATAAATGACTTATTTGATCTTTTAAAATGGGAGTCCTTAAATGGTTATTTTACCATTTCAAAAGCTAGTGGACACTTATGTCCATATTACTATTGATTTTATAATGGTTTTAGTAAGGTGAAATTTGTCTTTTAATTATTATATGTTATATTAGTTAATTAAAATACAAAATGGCCTTAATTTTCATTATTCTCCACCAATTCTTCAAGCAAAAACATAGGGTTTTTAAGCTTCCAACTTTTGGCAAGCTTAATCCATCAATTGAGGTATGTTTTGGCTTCGATTTTTAATGATTTTTACGTTTTTGAGATAGTTGCTTTGTGTTCTAGCTGACCCGTACCTCAATTTCTAAAATTGGTTGTATTTTGGACAATGCCATTAATGAATACATGGTTATTTTGATAGATTTTGATGAATTATTGATAGATGTCTTGAAATATACAAGTTTATAAAGTAATTTTTTATGAAAATGAGTTTTAAGGATTTAATTAAAAATAAATAGAATTTATGTGGTTAGAAATGCGATTAAATGAAAGTTATGTACTTGTATGAGCATTTTGAATATTCGGCTATGATAAATTGAGAGTATTATTGTGCAATTTGCTATTTTATGCTAAAAGGACTAAATTGCAAGGTAGTTGAAAGTATAGGGGCTAATTTACAGATATGCCAAAATAAATGTTCTTGGACTAAATTGAATGTGCTGGTGATTAAATAGCTAAATTTGTATTAATATAGATCAAGATAATCGAATCCCAGAACTTGATCGAGGAAAACGAAAGGTTGACGAGTAGATATCGAGAAATCGAGGTAAGTTCATATAATTAGAATTGAATTGTAAATGCTTAATTGTGGTTTAAATTGTCATGTGAATGTATGATAATTGATAGAAATGAAATTGGCCTATTGATTTTATGAACCTGAATTGACATGGAATTGTTAGAGATTACAAGTTCAAAATGGTTATCGAGTCCCGTTCGAACTGTAGAAAGTCGTAGGATACAAGTGACATGTCACTAGGGTTACAGGGTGGTTTGAGCTCCTGCATTTGTTGCAGACTCACCACAACTCATGAGCTATATGTTCATCCTTCGGGATTACATGGTTAGTCTTCGGACTTACCGTTCAGCCTATAGGCTTACTGTTTATCCTTCGGGATCACATGTTCAGCCTTTGGGCTTATCGTTTCAGGCTCGAAAGAGCTTATATGATGCATTGACGGATTAAAGGTTATACGTATATACACTGTGTGTGTATCACCCGAGTATCCCTCGATGTTCTTAAAGGTTCAACGGGCAATATTCGATACATATTACATGATGATCAAAGAGTATATGAATTACAAGTTACATGAGTACATGATATATATGAACTATATGTTATGAATTACATGAATTATTGTCATAAGTATTGAGTAAATGCTTGTGTTATGTGAATGATCCATTGAGAGAATGGATGATCACAAGGTTTATAAGTACTAACTTGTGCATTATTGATGAGTAGGCAATATGAGCTTATGACTTGGTTTGACATTAGTTATGTGCTTATCTCTATTATTCAGTAAGTTTAATTCCATGTTATATGAGCTTACTAAGATTTTAAAGCTTACTCTGTTTACTTTTCCCTTGTTTTATAGATTCGGAAGCTAGCTTGATTTTCGGACAAGTCAAAGACTTGCTATCACAATATCCATCAAGCTTTTGGTACTTTTGAATCTTTGTAAATGATATGGTCATGGCATGTATAGGCTAGTTGATAAGTGAATGTACATGGCTATTTTGTTGATGAATGTGGTATGTTTTGAGAACCCTTTTCAAGCTATGAGATATGGCTTGTTTGTATATGGCTAATCCATTTTGAATTACTATTATGATATGTTCTTATGTGTTAAATTGTGAAGTGTTACAATGTTATGTGGTTAGTCATATTAGCTCTTGAATTGATAAATGATTTGATAAGAAATGATGCATATTTGGTATATTCTTAGATGATGAATACTGTTTGAATTGGTTAGCTAAGAAATGGTTCATTGTATGTTTTGAAATGGTTGCTTTGCTTATCAAATTGTCTATGAAATGGAATGGCTATGTGATGCTTGTAGGGATGACCCATTTGGGTGGTAAAATGGCTTAAACCAAGCCCACATTGTGCCACACGGTTAGAGCACATGGGCGTTTGACTCTGCTATGTAACCTTTGCACCAAATAGATTTTAGGCAGTCTTACATATGGCCTAGACCCACGGGCGTGTCTGGTAGCTGTGTGGTATTTGACAGTGTTGGCCACGGACTAGACACATGGGCGTGTCTAGTGACCGTGTGTGGTTTGGCAGTCTTGCCCACGGTTTGAATGCACAGGTGTGTCTAGTAAGGCACGACCGTGTTGGTGTGCACGGGCTAGGGACACGGCCGTGTGTCCCTAGTTGGAAAATTTTCTCAATGTCCTCCTTATCTTTCACATGTTTTCAATTTGATCCTAAATGAGTGTGTGTATGATTATATGAGCTTTAGAGCATGATTGGGTGAATGATTATAAAACTATATTGTGGTTGTAAAGTTCAAAATTTTACAGATCTGATCTAAGTTACAAGTCTGGTAATACCCCTTACCTATTCCGGCGACGATTATGGGATTGGGGTGTTACATTTTGTTGGTATTAGAGCTACGGTTTAGTCGATTCTAGTACTACCATAGTAAGTATGAGTCTAGCTATACATGCCATGTTCATGAAATGTTATAGTGTGATATCTCCTGACATCCTCTGGAAAAATGTTTTATATAGTAATGGATCTGAATCAAGCAATAGTCGACGATGTTGAAAGTATTGCACCATCACCTGCTCAAGGGGTTGTGCCTTCTGAATCGGACCCTGCTGCGGGCAATTAGGAAGAAGCTAAGCAAGCTTTCTTCCATATGATGTCTAAATGGTTTAGTGAGTTTGTGCGAGCAAACCCGGCTGCTCCACAACCTCCACCCCCTTAAGTCCCACAACCTAACCTTGAAAATCTACGGGTTATGGATCCTTTGAGACTAAATAGACCTCCAATTGACAAGATACGGAAATATGGGGCCGAAGAATTCAGAGCTTTAGTGAGTGATGATGCTGAGAGGGCCGAGTTCTGGCTTGAGAATACAATCCGAGTTTTTAATGAATTAGCTTGCACACCTGATGAATGCTTGAGATGTGCAATATCTTTACTGCAGAATTTGGCGTATCAGTGGTGGAATACCTTAATATCAGTTGTTCCACAAGAACGAGTTAACTGGGACTTCTTCTAGATGAAATTCAGAAAGAAATATATTAGCCAACGATTCATCGACCAGAAAAGAAAGGAGTTCCTAGAGCTGAAACAGGGTCGAATGTCCATAATTGAGTATGAGAGAGTTTGTACGACTCAGTAAATATGCTCGTGAATGTGTCTCTACCGAAACAATTATGTGTAAACGATTCGAAGATGGGTTAAATGAAGAAATTTGACTGTTAGTCGGGATTCTTGAACTGAAAGAGTTTGTAGTTCTAGTTAATCGAGCTTGTAAAGCTGAAGAACTTGCTAAAGAAAAGTGTAAAGTTAATTTTGAATCCAGAGAATTCAGAAAGAGAATTGCGAGTAAGTCGCACCAGTCCAGATCCAAGAGATCAAAAGACTTTCATCCTCATTCTGTTGCTTCTACGGGCATATCCATCAGAGAAAGAAATGTTAGATCTTCTCATTCGAGACCTCGGGCAACCTCCGTTGTTAGTGCAAATAGTGTGAGAACTCTCGGACTTGATTGTAAGTACTGCAACCGAAAGCATTTTGGAGAATGCCGATTAAAGAGCTGAACTTGCTTCAGATGTGGATCGTTGGATCATTATCTGCGAGATTGTCCTGAAAGATCAATAGCTAGCAATGAGCAGTCGACAAAGACAAATAATACTGTGACCAGAGGTAGACCGCCCCAGAATACTGGGAATAGGAGTGGATCCCGCAATGCTTCCTGAGATGTTAATGTGAGATCCGAGACACGTACTCCCGCTAGAGCATATGCGATACATGCACGTGAGGAAGCTTCGTCACCTGATGTTATCACTGGTACTTTTTCTCTTCATAACACTGATATAGTTGCGTTGATAGACCCTGGATCAACTCATTCATATATTTGCATGGAATTAGTGTTTAGAAAGAGTTTACATGTTGAGTATACAGAATTTGTAGTTAAAGTATCGAATCCATTAGGCAAGTCAGTGTTGCTTGATAAAATATGTAAGAATTGTCCATTGATGACTCGGGGATATTATTTTCCGGCTGACTTGATGCTCCTCCCGTTTAATAAGTTTGATGTGATATTGGGTATGGATTGGTTAAATGTGCATGGGGCAGTTGTGAATTGCAGACGAAAGAGTATAGAGTTGAAATGTCAGAATGGTGAAATTCTTCAAATCGAGCCAAATGAATTGAATGAATTACCGATAGTTGTATTTGCTATGCGAGCTTAGAAATTTAGCATATGTGTTGGATACTAAAGTGTCAGAATCAAAAGTTGAATATGTACCAGTTGTTTGTGAGTTCCCAGATGTTTTTCCAGAAGAGTTACCAGGTTTACCACTGATTAGAGAGGTTGAATTTGGTATTGAGTTGTTACCGGGTACTACACTAATATCGATAGCTCCGTACAGAATGGCACCGACTATATTGAAAGAGTTGAAAGCACAGTTACAAGAATTAACCGATAGAGGCTTTGTGAGACCGAGCTTTTCACCTTGGGGTGCTCCAGTATTGTTTGTGAAAAAGAAAGATGGCTCAATGAGAATGTGTATAAATTATCGGTAGCTGAATAAAGTAACCGTGAAGAATAAATATCCTCTTCCGCGAATTGATGATTTGTTTGATCAACTAAAAGGGGCTACGGTATTTTCAAAGATTGATTTGAGATCGGGTTATTACCAGTTATGAGTTAAAGAGTCAGACATACCAAAGACTGCTTTCAGAACACGGTACGGTCATTATGAATTTTTAGTTATGCCTTTTGGGTTAACTAACGCTACTGCAGTGTTTATGGACTTAATGAATTGTATTTTCAGACTGTATTTGGACAGATTTGTTGTTGTATTCATTGACGACATTTTGATCTATTCACGTGATGAGACGGAGCATACTGAACACTTGAGAATGGTATTACAGACTTTGAGAGATAAACAGTTATTCTCCAAATTTAGCAAATGTGAATTTTGGCTTCGAGAAGTTGGATTTCTGGGTCGCATTGTTTCTGCGAAAGGCTTAAGAGTTTATTCGAGTAAAATATCTATTATAATAGACTAGAAACCATCGAGAAACGTCTCTGAGATTAGAAGTTTTCTGGGATTAATGGGTTATTACTGAAGATTTGTGAAAGGATTTTCGATGATTGTGGTATCGTTAACTCGATGTGAAGTTTGAGTGGACGGATAAATGTCAGCAGAGTTTCGAACAGTTGAAAGCTTTGTTAACCGAAGCACCGGTTTTAGTTCAACTTGAATCGGATAAAGAATTCGTGATCTATAATGAGGCATCGATAATTGGACTGGGTTGTGTATTGATGCAAGACGAGAAAGTTATAGCTTATGCTTTCTGACAATTAAAACTGCACAAGAAGAATTACCCAACACATGATCTTGAACTAGCCGCTATTGTTTTTGCTTTAAATATTTGGAGACATTATCTATATGGTGAGAAATGTTGAATCTCTACAGATCATATGTAACACCCTTATGCTCGTAACCGTCGCTGGAGTAGGGTCACGAGGTATTACAAAACCAACCCAACTTTAGAACATCCCACATACACATAAATCAAAACTTTAGACTGTAAACGTACATATTTCGATCAAAACATAATCAAATATTCAACTATCAATCAAAACCAATATACCATATGCAAGTGTACGCGCATATATTTATATAAAGTCAAGACCTCATCGATTAGCATCATGCAAATATGAAATGCACTATTCATTTGGTATAAGCTTCACTCTTAGCTGAACTCATTTGAATGTAAGATTCATCCATTCGTACAATAAATAACTCAGCTAACCTAACATTTATAAGTCTTTTGGTTAAAGAACTTAATTGACTGAAAGTCCACTAAGTATAAAATCATTTCACATTCAAACTTAAAACCAACTTTCAAACCATTATACTAACATTATGGAAGCACTTTAAATTTTTAATAAGATTCACAGGTCACTTAAAGGTACCTTGCTTATAAAAATATAGCATATCATTCACATCCTATATACATACGCATGCTAACTACATGACTTTAACATAATAAGTTCACAAAACTAAATAATGTGCCATTTTCATATGGCTCATCTTGATAATAATTACATTGTTCAAAATACAAAAGCCCATAAACGTCTATCCTATACATGCCATAGTTTAAACTTAAAGATTCATAAAGATACCAAAATGATGTTGATAAATGTGATGACTTCAGTAAAGGTCTCGAGCTCTCAACTGATTAAGAATCTAAATAAAGATGAACAAACACCCGAATGAGATAATATTCAGTAAGTCATAAGCAATTTGGCAAAATAATTCAAGCTAATATATATACAAGAAATGATAATGGTTAATATTAAATCTAGCATGTCATCTCATGGATTAAAAAAAATGCTACCTATATCACACATATCGATTACCCCAACTTAGGACCCATAATCATTTTCAAATTACTAACCACCCAATATCTTAACTTTACCAATTGAGCACTTCTTAACTATAATACGCATAAATTGCCTTTATGCCAGTATCAAACATCGCGAAGATTATTCAACTCAACCACAAGCTAGACCAAACCTCAACCAGTTGATATAAAAACTTCATGGTAAACTACTTTATATACTTTGTTCAATTTTAATCTTATATCACCGTATGCTTATAATCAACTTGTCAATCCCTATGAAACAACATAAGTAAGCAGATATACACATATACCTTCCATATGCATATCATTTGTGCCTTTTGAAGTTAGTATTCTCTTAACCAATTCGCACACATAGTGCCCCACAACCGATCTCGCACACATAATGCTCGGTTAATTATTTTGCACACATAGTGCCCACAACGATCTCGCACACATATTGCTCAGTTAATTAATTCGCACACATAGTGCATATACTCATTCGCACACATAGTGCTCAATTCCCCTCATTAACGCATCAGATAACTTAAATAAATTCGTAAACATCGTATACTCAATCATCAAATACATGTACATACCAAGATTTCCTTCCCAATTCATATGTAACATTTGCATTCAAAAATAGCCATAGTTCAATTGCTTAAATGACTTACCTTATTGTCGGATGAATAGCTCCGATCGACTACTCAACAACCTTCGCTTTCCCCTTATTTGAACTTGGCTCTTTTTTATCTTGAGCTTAATTAAACAAATAAACTAATTCAATCATCTTATCAATTCATCATAACCCAAATTCTATTAATTCCTCGAAGAAACACACATATATAACCAATGTACATATGCATTCATCTACGCATACAAAAAAAATCAACTTTAAAATCTCACATTCCACATTTCATATTACATAAACTTATCATAGCTATTTTGCACCCTTTGGCCACAAGCATATAATATCATTCACATTTCCATTTCATAATTTACCTTTCGATAATATAATCATGGCATTCTTTTCTAATATTTATTAAACAAGGCCGAATGTCATTAGCAACTAATGCCTCACACATACACATGCATTAAATTAATCCATGCATAACCTTAAGCATACTCCAAACATATTACATATATATTATACATTTTACTCATCTCAACATTTAGTTTCACATTCGGCAATTGCACATACCAATACTAAAATTTAACATCCAAACTTTACACCTAATCTCCTAAGGCCAAATTTCATAATAATGTACGTTAAATAATTTAAGAATTTAGCATATATATTCAATGACCGAATGTACATATCTTTCACATTCATACATACAAAATTTTATCAAGCTTAAATCTTCATTTAACCATGTATTAATTAAAACAATCAACACCGATTCTTCAAGTACACATATATATACCAAGGTCGAATGCCCTCTTCAACAATTTAACCACACAATGCAAACAAAAATATATTTCACAAATTATAATTATAACCTTAAGCTCAATTTCGGCTAACATACATAATCAACTTGACAAATTCCAAGCAATTATCAAAACCTCAAGACCACATTCGGTACCACATACTCACCTAAGTATTTTAGCCGATTTTCTTATAACAACTCAACCACAAATATGCTCATTAACTAGCTCAAACTTCACTTATCCACCTTCATTCATAAAAAAATATATGAAAGCAACAACCAATTCTTTCAATCCCTAACATGGCTAAATGCTCAAAACACCACCAAACTTTAATTTCTAACATGGGCTAAGTTAAGTACTTAACCATCATTTAAATTTTTACAAAATCTAAAAGAACTAACATGAATTTTTACCTTAATTAAGCCAAACAAATGGTGACCGAATGCCAAGCTTTCTCCTCTATTTTCTTCCTTTAATTTTCAGCAATGTAGAACCAAAAGATGAACACCTAGTTGTTTTTTCCCCCCTTTTTTTGTTTTATTATTTAATGACTTATTAATATAAAACTATTAAATTATAATTTTACTAATATAAAACACATAAATTTCTCATCATCCAAAGTCATGGCCGGCCACTATGCTTAAAATGGGGAATTTGACATGCAAATCCCCTATTTTAAACCATGCAATAATTTGGCTATTTTAAAAATTAACCTAATACATTTTCAACGTTTCTCACATAAGCCCTTTTAAGCAAATTCACATTCAAATGACAAAATCAAAGCATCAAAATTTCACACATGCATTTTTACATATAATAGACATAGAATATAGCATTTAATTATTTTTGTGACTCGGTTTTGTGGTCCCGAAACCACTTTCCGACTAGGGTCAAATTACGGCTATCACAACTCTCCCCACTTAGGAATTTTCGTCCCCAAAAATCTTACCAGCGAATAAATTAGGGTGTTGTTCTTTCATAGAGTCCTCAAGCTCCCAAGTAGCTTCTTCCACCCCGTGCTTGACCCACAACACTTTCACTAACGAAATTTTCTTATTCCGCAATTCTTTCACCTCGTGTGTCAAAATACGAACCAGTTCCTCTTCGTAACTCAAATCAGACTGAATTTCAATCTCTGGCGGGCTAATCACATATGAAGGATCTGATCTATACTGTCTAAGCATCAAAACATGAAACATATTATGAATCTTTTCGAGTTCAGGTGGCAGAATCAATCTGTAAGCAACCGGCTGAATCTGTTCTGAAACCTCATATGGTCCGATAAATCCAAGGCTTAATTTGCCCTTACGGCCAAATCGGAGTACCTTTTTCCACGGTGAGACTTTCAGAAACACTTTATCCCCAATCTGATACTCTATATCCTTACGCTTCAAGTCTGCATATGACTTTTGACGATCCGATGCTGCTTTCAAACTATCTCGAATCACTTTCACTTTTTGTTCAGCCTCTTTGATCAAATCAACCCCATAAATCTTAATCTCACTGAGTTCGGTCCAAAACAATGGTGTACGACATTTATGACCGTTCAAAGCCTCGGAAGGTGCCATCTGGATACTCGATTGAAAACTGTTATTGTAAGCGAATTCAATCAAAGGTAAGTATCGTTCCCACAAGCCACTAAACTCAAGGATGCAACATCTCAACATATCCTCGAGTATCTGAATAATTTGCTCGGATTAACCAACGGTTTGGGGATGAAAAGTAGTGCTAAAATGCAGCTTGGTACCCAACGCATCTTGTAATTTCTTCCAAAACTGTGATGTAAATCTCAGATCTCTATCTGACACAATAGAAGTAGGCACCCCGTGCAATCTCACAATCTGAGAGACATACAGTTTAGCAAGCTTATCGAGTGAATAATTGGTACGAACGGGGATAAAATGAGCTGACTTAATCAATCTATCAACAATAACCCAGATTGAATCTTTCTTGCTCGAAGTCAAAGGCAGACCAGATACAAAATCCATCGTGACGCGATCCCATTTCCACTCAGGTATCATAGTCGACTGTAACAATCCCGAAGGCACCTGATGCTCTGCTTTCACTTGTTGACATATCAGACATTTAGAAACAAAGTCAGAGATGTGTCATTTCATACTATGCCACTAGTACTGACGTTTCAAATCGTTGTACATTTTTGAGCTACCCGAGTGAACTGACATTCGGCTGCTATGAGACTCTTTCAAAATCATTGAAATAAGCTCAGAATTTCTCGAAATACATAATCGATTCTTAAATCTCAAAAAAATCATCAGCATCAATTTGAAACTCCGAATCATTCTTCGAATCACATTGTGATCGTTTCGTGACCAATTCAACATCAACCTTTTGGGCTTCCCAAATCCGTTGTATCAATGTAGGTTTCGCTTCTAATTCCACTATTAGCACATCATCATCAAACATAGACAAATGTACATTCATCGCGGGCAATGCAAACACTGATTTCTAACTGAGAGCATCAGCAACTATGTTGGCTTTTCTCGAATGATAATCAATGACAAGCTCATAGTCTTTCAGTAATTCTAGCCACCGACGTTGTCTCAAATTCAAGTCTCTTTGTGTCATTAAATATTTGAGGCTTTTGTGATCGGAATAAACATGACATTTCTCTCCGAATAAGTAGTGACGCCAAATTTTTAAAGCGAATACAATAGCAGCTAACTCGAGATCATGCGTCGGATAATTTCGCTCGTGAGGCTTTAACTGTCTCAAGGCATAAGCGATAACTCTACCCTCTTGCATCAAAACGCAGCCCAAACCGTTAAATGAGGCATCACTATAAACCAAAAATTCCTTACTGGATTTTGGCTGAACTAATACTGGAGCTTCCGTCAAGAGAGTTTTCAACTGGTCGAAACTTTTCTGACACCTTTTAGACCACTCAAATCTGACATCCTTTTGAAGTAGCTTTGTCAACGGTGTTGCTATCATCAAGAAATCTTTTACAAATCGTCGGTAGTATCCGGCAAGTCCCAAAAAGCTCCAAACTTTCGAAACGTTTCTTGGAGGCTTCCAATCAAGTATAGCTGAAATTTTATTCGGATCGACCCGGATACCCGATGCGGATACAACATGGCCCAAAAAGCTAACCTCGTGTAACCAGAACTCGCATTTACTAAATTTTACGTATAACTGCTTATCACGCAAAATCTGAAGCACAAGCCTTAAGTGTTCGGCATGCTCGATTTCGTCGCGAGAATAAATCAAAATATCGTCTATGAACACAACCACAAACCGATCTAAATATTGTCCGAACACTCGATTCATCAAATCCATGAAAATCACAGGGGCATTAGTGAGCACAAACGGCATCACTAAGAACTCATAGTGTCCGTATCTCATTCTGAAAGCAGTCTTAGGAACATCTAAGTCTCTGACTCATAACTGATAATAGCCAGATTGCAAATCGATCTTTGAGAACACTGTAGCTCCCTTTAACTGATCAAATAGGTCATCGATTCGTGGCAACGGATATTTATTCTTTATAGTCACCTTGTTCAATTGTCGATAGTCAATACACATTCTTATAGTTCCGTCTTTCTTTTTTACAAATAACACTGGCGCACCCTAAGGTGAGAAGCTCGGTTGTGCAAAGCCTCTATCTGTCAATTCTTGCAACTGAGATTTCAACTCTTTCAACTCGGTCGGTGCCATACGATACGGAGCTATCGAAATCGGAGTCGTACCTGGTACTAACTCTATGCTGAACTCAACCTCTCTAATAGGTGGTAACCTGGTAATTCCTCAGGAAACACATCCGGATACTCACAAACTACAGGCACAGTCTCAAGCTTTCGTTCAGATACTTTTCTATCCAGTACGTATGCAAGATACGCTTCACAGCCCTTTTTCATATACTTCTAAGCCAACATCGAAGATATCACTTCCGGTAATCTGTTTAGATCAGTAGCTTCAATTTGGATTATTTCACCACTCGAGCATCGCAAATCAATTACTTTTCTCTTGCAATTCACTATAGTATCATGCAAAGATAACCAATCTATACTGAGAATGATATCAAACTCGTCAAATGGTAATATTATCAGATCAGCCTGAAAGCAAAAATTCCGAATCATTAGAGGACAGTTCTTGCACACTTTGTCTACTAACACACAACAGCCCAAAGGGTTCAACACTCGAATCACAAACTCAGTAGACTCAACAGGTAGAGTCTTACTGGATACTAATGTTTCACAGAAATAAGAATAAGTTGAACCAGGATCAATCAAGGCAATAACATCAGTATTGTAAATAGTAAAAGTACCGGTAATAACATCAGGGGATGAAGCCTCCTCACGAGCACGGATGTCATAGGCTCTGGCAAGTGCACGAGCCTCTGATCGAATTGCCATATCAGAACTCCCTCTCTGATTACCACTCCTGCCTCCTGCATTTCTCGATGACCTACCCCTAATTGTTGCGCCACTCGATCTCGTACTCTGTATTTTATTTTTCTCATCAGGTTCCGTGCAGTCTTGAACGAAATGGTCTCGTGAACCACATTTATAACAAGCTCTATTAATAGTCTTGACCCAGCATTCGCCCACATGTCGTCTACCATACTGTGGACACTCAGGTTTATCTTGTCGATTGTTGCCAACACTAGCAACTGAAGTAGCTCAGGAATCTGCTGAAGGTCACTCTCGAATAGAAATCCCCGCAATCGCCTTTGATCTATTTCTATCATCTCTGAACTTCTTTGTGGCCGAGAAAGAAGTTTTACTCGCCGTTCTCTTACAAAAATCTCTAGCTTCAGATTCTCCTTTTCTTTTCTCTTTTCGAGCTCTTCAGCCTTGCAAGCTCGTTCAACAAGTGTTGCGAACTCTTTTATTTCAAGAATACCCACCAGTAGCTTTAAGTCATCGTTCAATCCTTCTTCAAACATTTTACACATGGCAACTTCATTAGCAACACACTCCCATGCATAACGACTAAGTCTCACAAATTCACTTTCATATTCAGATACAGTCATACGACCTTGTTTAAGTTCAAGAAATTCTTTACGCTTTTGATCGATGAATTGCTGGCTAATATATTTCTTACGAAACTCCGTCTGAAAGAAGTCCCATGTAATCCGTTCTTTCGGAACAATCGAAATCAAAGTTCTCCACCAATAATAGGCTGAATCTCGTAATAAGGATATAGCGCATTTCAAACACTCATCGATGTGCAGGACAGCTCATCAAAAACACGGATGGTATTATCAAGCCAGAATTCAGCTCTCTCAGCATCATCAGTAGCTATGGCTCTGAATTCCTCGGCCCTGTACTTCCTGATCTTGTCAACAGGGGGTTTACTCGATCTCAATGGATTAGTAGTCACTGGTATTGCAGGTACCGGGGGAGGGTTATTCAAGTTCGAGGGTTGTTGTGCAGCCGAGTTTGTTCGAGCATATTGAACAACCCATTCGCTCATCATAGAAAAGAAAGCTTTCTTAGCCCCATCATCTTGATTACTCGTAGATGGTTGAGAATCAATAGGCACTATCCCTTGCAGGGGAGCAGGCGCGATACTCTCAATGTCGTCCGCTATGGCTCGCTTGGGATTGGGTTCCATTACTAAACGAAAATAAAAGTTTAACCGTCAGAAGTCATCACACTATCATATATTCACATTATGGCATGTATAGCTAGACTCTCACACGCTACGTTAGTCCTAGAATTGACTAAACCGTAGCTCTAATACCAATAAAAATGTAACACCCTTATGCCCGTAACCGTCGGCGGAGTAGGGTCACAACGTATTACAAAACCAACTCAACTGTACAACATCCCACATACACATAAATCAAAACATTAAACTGTAAAAGTACATATTTCAGTTAAAACATAATTAGATATTCAACTATCAATCAAATCCAATATACCATATGCAAGTTTATGCGCATATATTTATATAAAGTCAAGACCTCATCGATTAGCATCATGAAAATATGAAATGCACTATTCATTTGGTATAAGCTTCACTCTTAGCCGAACTCATTTGAACGTAAGATTCATTCATTCATACAATAAATAACTCAGCTAACCTAACATTTATAAGACTTTTGGTTAAAGAACTTAATTGACCGAAAGTCCACCAAGTATAAAATCATTTCACATTATACTTAAAACCAACTTTCAAACCATTATACTAACATTCTGGAAGCACTTTAAATTTTTAATAAGATTCACAGATCACTTAAAGGTACCTTGCTTATAAAAATATAGCATATCATTCACATCCTATATACATACGCATGCTAACTACATGACTTTAACATAATAAGTTTACAAAACTAAATAATGTGCCATTTTTGCATGGCTCATCTTGATAATAATTACATTGTTCAAAATACAAAAGCCCATAAACGACTATCCTATACATGCCATAGTTTAAACTTAAAGATTCATAAAGATACCAAAATGATGTTGATAAATGTGATGACTTCAGTGAAGGTCCCGAGCTCTCAATGGATCAAGAATCTAAATAAAGATGAACAAACACCCGAATGAGATAATACTCAGTAAGTCATAAGCAATTTGGCAAAATAATTCAAGCAAATATATATACAAGAAATGATAATGGTTAATATTAAATCTAGCATCTCATCTCATAGATTAAAAAAATGCTCCCTATATCACACATATCGATTACCCCAACTTAGGACCTATAATCATTTTCGACTTACTAACCACCCAATATCTTAACTTTACCAATTAAGCACTTCTTAACTATAATATGCATAAATTGCCTTTATGCTAGTATCAAACATCGTGAAGATTATTCAACTCAACCACAAGCTAGACCAAACCTCAACCAATTGATATAAAAAGTTCATGGTAAATTACTTTATATACTTTGTTCAATTTTAATCTTATATCACCGTATGCTCATAATCAACTTGTCAATCCCTACGAAACAACATAAGTAAGTAGATATACACATATACCTTCCATACGCATATCATTTATGCCTTTTGAAGTTGGTATTCTCTTAACCAATTCACACACGTAGTGCCCCACAACCGATCTCGCACACATAGTGCTTGGTTAATTAATTTGCACACATAGTGCCCACAACAATCTCGCACACATAGTGCTTGGTTAATTAATTCGCACACATAGTGCATATACTCATTCACATACATAGTGCCATTTTCTTTCGCACACATAGTGCTCAATTCCCCTTATTATTAACGCATCAAACAACTTAAATAAATCCGTAAACATCGTATACTCAATCATCAAATACATGTACATACCAAGATTTCCTTCCCAATTCATATGTAACATTTGCATTCAAAAATAGCCATAGTTCAATTGCTTAAATGACTCACCTTATTGTCAGATGAACATGTAACGCCCAAATTTTTGGGTCTTTCTTGAATTGTTGTTCATCTGACAAAATGTTTTAACTCTGGTATTTGGGTGTGTAATTCTAGTTTGAGGAGTATTAATGGGCCTATGAAAGGCCCAAGTGTTGGTTAAAAACTCAGGAAAATTTTAGATTTTTCACTTAGTGGATAGGGGGCTTTTGCAAGTAGATGTTTTAAGAAATTGTGTGTGGAATATAAAACAAAAGGAGCCTTGGTGAAGTGGCTAAGTGACGCCACTAGTGTCCTAAAAATGTGGCGTGTGGAGCTTGAAGGAGGGCCAAGGTTCAAGTCCCAGAATATGCAAGTGTGGCGTTTTATTTTGTGCAATGTGCATGTAAGAGTTTGAAGCAGAGTAAAACTCTGCTTGGAAGAAGTTTGAATCGGTCATAAAGAGTGAATCAAGGATAGATTTTTGAATTTGAATAAAAGTGGCCAGCCAAGGGACTCTTAGTGGTGCATTTTCGGCAATTAGGTGCTAGAAGTGCCGATTTCTTCTTTAGGTCTTCTTGTGTTCTTATCCTGATTTTTATCTTAGGTTAGTGAATCCTTTTCTTTTGTTCGTTTGACATAGCATATTAGGTTCGTTTTGCCATTTCGTTCTTCTTTTTGTTCTAGTAGCCGAACTCTAATACACCCCATTGCCGAATCCTCTTTTCTTTTCAATTGCCGAACATAGATCTTCCAAAACACCATCTTGTGCCGTTCTTCTTCTGTGAAACTGATTGCTCATTTCTTCCCTCTTCAATCTCAATTCTTAGATTCTTTCTCTTCTATTTCCTTCTTCTATCGTTCATATCTCCCTGTTTTTATCTTGTTTTATTTTTGATAGTCACAAAAAGCTAGCAAACAATCCATTGCCAATTCTCCTGTTGACCGAAACCCCTTTGCACCTTGTCGATTTTTCATTAGCCTCACACCTTTCTTCTATTTCTTCTTCTTTTATTGATATCTTCCATAACCGAACCCACCTTGCTTGTATCTTCTCTCTTCTTCTTTTCAGTAATAAATCGACTAGATACTTGTTGTGGCTGAATCTCAATTGTCCTTATAAGCCGAACCTTCATATTTTGTGGTGTTCAAGGCTGAATTTTAGACCAAACTTATCTTGCTTTGGGGCTGTGGAAGGAGTATTTTAGATCAAGATTATACTTCTATCTAGGACTCTTCTTGTACCGACGGGCATAGTGGTAAGTGCTTTTTCGCGTTAATTGTTTATGTTCAAGGTATTAGCCGAACCCCTATAAGGGAGGCTATCGTTGGGACTCAAAGGGGTCTTGTGGCTTTACCTTCTATTTGTATGCGCTAGTGTAGGGAAGAAAGGATGTGCTTCAAGGGATTTTGGGGACTAACACGATTGGACATCGGGATTTAGTCTATAATCGACAAAAAGGGGTAAGATTTCAATGTTTGGGCCATGTTAGCCGATTATAGTAATAAGATTTTGGTTTTATGGTTTAAGATTATTAAACTAACATTAAGGTGATTAACGATAGGTTTTTGTTCGTGGATTTCATCAACGGTTTCGATAGTTAACAGGTGTGTAACTAATCCCAACTTTTAGACTGAAGTGGTAAAAGCCGTAATGACTGTAAAGTGACCGACAACTGGTTTAAAGTGACCGAAAACGCATTCGTGCAATATTTAAGAGTAATCGTTTACTCCGTTAGGGTTAACCATGAATTCGGTGGTGGAGGAATTGCAGAAGGTGCAATTCAGAATGTTTTGGTAAGTGGGGCTTCGATGGGCCAAGATGGGCCCAATGGGCTTCCGAGCCAAAAATGGTAAAAGTATCGTTAAAGGTATTCTGGTGGAATAATACTAATAACTCGGTTAAATGGTAATTTGAGCATAAGAATTAAGGTTTAACGGACTCAATGGATTTTGTAAGGCCATTAGAGGTTTTTAGGCTAAAAAGGGCAAAACTAGAAATTGAGCTTAAATGGACTTTTGGGGATATCTAGGGACTGCTAATTAATTGAACATGCGTAAAATCTCTGAAAATATGAAAAAGGACTAAAATACCCTTAAGTATGAAAAATTACCATTTTACCCCTAGGTGCAAAATGACCTTTATACCCCTAGAGTAAATTGTGTATGAAACTTATGATTTCCTATTTGTGTATGTCATATCTCATAATACATGTGTATATCTGATGCATGAGATTCTGTATGTTATATGCCATATCATGATATCTATTGCATGGGGTTTGGGTTTATGATGGAGGAAGCGTTCTGGCAGCCTTGCTGCAATCTGGTGGCCTCGCCACATATATATCTGTTTTGGCAGCCTCGCTGCAATCTGGTGGCCTCACCACGTATATATCTGTTCTGGTGGCCTCGCCACATATATATCTGTTCTGGTGGCCTCGCCACAATATCTGTATCTGGTGACCTCGTCACAATATCTAGCAGCCTCGCTGCAAATTTTTGTGGTGTGTAGCGGTTGGGTGGGTCGAATAGTCTCCCCACATGGCGTAAGGCTGGTACGGAGGTGTTATGGATAGATCTGGGTTGGGCTTTCTATTTGCATAGTATATTTGATCTGTATCTGTTGTGGGCCTATGGGCTTAACCTTATTTCTGTAATGGGCCAAGGCCCAATTAACTCTGATTTCTGAGGCTTGATCTATTTTGGCCTATGGTTGGGATTATGTTACACACTGAGTTATCAAACTCACCCCTTAATTTCATCTCTGCAGGAAACCCTCAACCATAGTGGGCTTGGAGCTGTGAGAGATTCGGAGTGGCCACGGCATCTGCAAATTCAGTTTTCTTTTCATTTTAAGTATTTTATTATCCTATTTTGGGTTTTAATTGTAATAAGGCCGCTATTTAAATTTCTTTACTGGTTTTATTTTCTTTAATGGTTTAATTCATATTTTATCGAAACTGCTAGTTGTAGGCTGCACGGGTTTTCGAAATCTTAAGAACGTTTTCAAAACTCAACAAGTTCAAAATATGGATAACCTAAAGGCTTAGCAAAATGTTTTTTTTTTTACAAACTTGCTGTTTTAATGCAAATCTCACTCGAGCCACAACAAGCAAAAAGGTCATAAACTTAGATGTAAGTCCATGTGACACCCCAGATCTAGCCATAACGTCCAGGCCAGGTTTGGGGTGTTACATTTAGTGGTATTAGAGCCAGCTTGCAACAACTCAGCTGTGGATCGGGTCTAAAAATGGAACTTCTCAAACAATTAAAACAAAGATTTTCGAAAGATCATGTTTTTATCAAGTGTTTTCAAAATTGGAACTTGTTTTGATGAACTTCTTTCGTGCATAAATGATTTATTTTTAAACAAAAAATTAAGTTTCCTTTGTAACCTTTCGAAAGAGTGGCACACCGAATCTCCGGCCCAAGCTTGTAAGTTTTCTGAACTTTTTTGATTTATTCTGAAATTTTGATTATATGCCTGACTAAGACTCTGTTATGATACTTTAGTTAGGATATTATTGAAACTATAGAAACTTTGATAAGTAGACTGAGATTGTAGCTAGGCGTCCACGAAAGAAAACAAACTCTAAAATTCTACTTATTCATAAGACATCTGTAATAAACAGCGGAATATTAATCTGACTCATAAAATTTCTAAAACAGATAATACGAAATGAGTACGCAAGCAGCTCGTGGTAAAGGCCGTGGACGTGGCCGATGTAGTGCACGAGCTGAATCTTCATCTTCGGGTCATGCGCCAGCAGCTGATGTACCGATACCACCGGCAACGGAGGTGGAGTCGCATGATCAGGGTGTAGGGGATGACGCCCTATCGCAAGCAATGCTACAAGTTCTGGAAAGGGTTGCTGGGGCAAGTACCGGTAATGGATTCCGGGGATTTATCTCTGAACGACTCCGAGCTAATGGAGTAGAATTCTTTAGGGGCATATCTGGAGTAGCCCCAAATGTGGCTGAATATTGGTTGGAGGCCACAGAGCGAATCATGGATGATCTGGACTGCTCCGTAGAGCAGAAGCTGAAGGGAGCTGTATCGTTGCTTAGAGATAAAGCCTATCAGTGGTGGCTCACCGTGAGAGATTGAACTTCAGCTGGTGAGGTAACTTGGGAGCTGTTTAAGACAGCCTTTAAAGGGAAATATGTTGGGGCTAGCTATGTGGACACCGGCCGGAAAGAATTCCTGAATTTGGTTCAGGGAGGTAGGACAGTATCTAAGTACGAGGCTAAGTTTCTGAGGCTAAGCCGATATGCTTCTGGGATAGTTGCTACTGAATATGAGCGTAGCATGCGCTTTGAGGATGGTTTGAGGGATGAACTGAGGGTGCTGATTGCTCCGCAGAAGGAGCATAACTTTGCTGCTTTGGTTGAGAAAGCTAAGATAGCTGAAGAAGTAAAATAGACAGAAAGACAGAATCGCGAAAAGGATAGGAACCACTTCCGAAGGGATTTTGGACCATCAAGTGGGGCCAACAGGAATGTTAAGAGAGCAAGAGTGGCAGAACCAGTGCGAGCGGTGCCAATGAACACTGTTCGACCGTAGGGTTGTAAAAGTTGTGGTAAGATACATATGGGCGAGTGTCGAAAATGTTTTGGAGCTTATTTTCGATGTGGATCGATGGAGCATAGGGTTAAGGACTATCCTAAAGAATCGGATCAGGGACAAGTTAGGGATCAGAGAATTGTTCAACCAGTGAGGGGTGGACCACCAGCTCTGAGGGGTCGTGGACAAGGCAGAGGTGGAAATGGGGGTCGTAGACAAGGCAGAGGTGGAAATGGTAATGGTCGAGGACAAGGAGCACCTGGCAAAGGTGCTGGTTTTGCTGTGGCTCGTCAGCCAGCGTTGGTGTATGTAGCTCGTCGCCGAGAGGAGGATGATGCTCCTGACATCATAACCGGTACGTTTTTGATTTCTAGTATTTCATACACTGCGTTGATAGATGTTGGATCTACCCATTCCTATGTTGCATGTGCTATATCTGGGTTGCTGGGTGTGCGTTCTGAGGAAACAGTGAGTGGGGTATCTGTACTAAGTCCTTTGGGTCACTCGGTTAGGGTAGACAAACTGTATAGAGATGTGCCTATAGAGACTCAAGGAAAAATCTTTTCTAGAGACTTAATGGAGCTACCTTTCGGAGAATTTGATCTCATCTTAGGGATGGGTTGGCTTGTTAAGCATAGGGCTACTCTGGACTGTGCTGTAAAGCGAATGAGGTTAAAGACCGCAGAGGAAGAGGAGGTTATGGTGATAGGTGAACGTAGAGATTATTTGTCCAATGTGGTGTCGGCATTAAGAGCCGAGAAGTGGATTTGAAAAGGATGCGATGCTTATTTGGCATTCATAAGTCAAGCAGAAACAAAGGGACTGACTGTGGATGGAGTTAGAACCGTTAAAGATTTTCAAGATGTTTTTCCTGAAGAGCTTCCAGGATTACCCGAATCGAGAGGTTGAGTTTGGGATCAATTTGATTCCTGGTACAGCACCGGTGTCCATTGCACCTTATAGGATGGCACCGAAGGAGTTGGTGGAGCTGAAACTTTAAATTCAAGAACTGTTGGATAGAGGCTTTATTAGGCCAAGTGTGTCTTCGTGGGGAGCACCAGTGTTGTTCGTGAAGAAGAAAGATGGGTCAATGCGAATGTGCATCGATTATCGGCAGTTGAACATACTGACGATTAAGAATAAGTACCCGTTGCCAAGAATCGATGACTTATTTGACCAGCTTAGAGGAGCTTCAGTATTTTCTAAAATCGACCTTCGATCTGGATACCATCAGTTAAGGGTGAAAGAGGTGGATATTCACAAGACAGCATTCAGAACTCGGTATGGTCACTATGAGTTCTTGGTTATGCCATTTGGGCTGACCAATGCACCTGCAGCATTTATGGATCTGATGAATTGAGTGTTTCAGCCATACTTGGATCGTTTTGTGGTCGTATTTATCGACGATATTTTGGTCTATTCTGAATCTAAGGAGAAGCATGATGAGCATCTCCATGTGGTGCTGCAAGTGTTAAGGGAAAAGGAGCTTTATGCGAAATTTAGTAAGTGTGAGTTCTGGTTGAGGGAGGTAACTTTCTTGGGGCATGTTGTTTCTGCTGAGGGGATTAAGGTGGACCCTCGAAAGATTGAAGCAATTCTGGAATGGAAACCACCAAAATCAGTGGCAAAAATTCGAAGTTTTCTGGGTTTAGCTGGGTACTATAGAAGGTTCGTGGAAGGATTTTCTGTGATGGCAGCGCCGTTGAAAAAACTCATAAGGAAAGGAGTACCATTTATTTAGACTGAGCAGCAGCAGGAAGCTTTTGAGAAACTGAAGAAGGTTCCAACAGAGGCACCTGTATTGATTCAGCCAGAGTCTGGAAAGGATTTTACTGTGTACAGTGACGCATCACATGTTGGGTTAGGCTGTGTGCTGATGCAAGAAGGTAAAGTGGTTGCATATGCATCGCGGTAGCTTAAACCTCATGAAGTGAACTATCCTACCCATGATCTGGAGTTGGCGGCAGTAATCTTTGCCCTTAAGATTTGGAGACATTACCTGTATGGAGAAAGGTGTATTATATACACAGATCATAAGAGTCTTAAGTACTTGCTGACTCAGAAGGAGCTGAACCTTAGGCAACGGAGATGGTTAGAGTTGCTTAAGGATTATGATTGTGTGATCGAGTATCATCCAGGTTAAGCTAATGTGGTGGCTGATGCCCTAAGTCGTAGAACTGTATCTGATCTGAGAGCGATGTTTTCCCGATTGAGTCTGTATGATAACGGTAGTCTGTTAGCAGAACTGCAAGTAAGGCCAACCTGGATGGAGGAGATTAAAGAAAAGCAGTTGAGGGATGAGTCTCTGGTTTCTCGATTTCAGCAGGTTAAGGATGGGAATACTTCCGAGTTTGGACTTAACAATGAGGGAGTTCTCTGTTTTTGAGGTAGAGTTTGCGTTCCGAGGGATTCTATTTTGAGGCAAGCAATTCTGAATGAAGCCCATAAAGGACTGTGTGCTATGCATCCTGGAGGTAATAAGATGTATCATGACTTAAAGGAGTTGTATTGGTGGCCTGGGTTGAAGCGTGAGGTAACGGAATTTGTCGAAAAATGTCTGACCTGCCAGTAAGTGAAAGCTGAACATCAGTTACCTTCTGGACTTCTGCAACCAGTGAAAGTACCACTTTGGAAGTGGGAGATGGTGACCATGGATTTTTTAAGTGGGTTGCCCTTGACACCGTCGAAGAAGGACTCGATTTGGGTGATTGTGGATAGGTTGACTAAATCTGCTCACTTCATCCCTATACGTACTGATTATTCGCTTCAGAAGTTAGCCAAATTATATGTAGCAGAGATTGTACGACTGCATGGGGTGCCAGTATCTATCATTTCTGATCGAGATCCTAGATTCACATCTCGGTTTTGGCAAAAGTTGCATGAGGCGTTGGGAACACGACTGAACTTTAGCATGGCTTTTCATCCTCTGACTGATGGTGAATCAGAAAGGGTTATTCAGATTCTGGAAGACATGTTGAAGGGATGTGTTATCGACTTTCGAGGCAGTTGGGAGGATTATCTTCCGTTAGTAGAGTTTGTGTATAATAACAGTTATCAGGCTAGCAATCGTATGGCACCTTATGAGGCACTGTATGGGCGTAAGTGTCGTTCACCTAGCTATTGGACCGAATTGGACGAGCGACAAGTTCTAGGACCTAAATTGGCAGCAGAGACTGAAGAGAAGGTTAAGGTGATTAGGGATCGGTTAAAAGAGGCGTCTGATCGGCAGAAGTCTTACGCAGATTTGAAGCGTAAGGCGATTGAGTACTCAGTGGGTGACATGGTCTTTCTGAAGGTTTTGCCTTGGAAGAAGATATTAAGATTTGGTAAGAAAGGCAAGCTAAGTCCACGGTTTATTGGGCCTTATCGAGTTCTTAAGCGAGTAGGTCCGGTGGCTTATCAGTTGGAATTACCTTCGGAGCTGGATAGAATTCATGATGTGTTTCACGTATCCATGTTAAGACGATATCGTTCTGACCCTACTCATATTCTACCAGTTGCAGAAGTAGAGGTACAGCTTGATTTGACTTTCGAGGAGGAGCCTGTGCAGATTCTGGATCGAGACGTGAAGGTTCTAAGGAGAAAGGCGGTTCCATTAGTAAAGGTACTTTGGCGTAATCATGGCAGAGAGGAAGCTACTTGGGAACCAGAGGAGACAATGCGTCAGTAATACCCCCATTTGTTTGGATCAGGTAAATTTCGAGGACGAAATTTCTTTAAGGAGGGTAGAGTTGTAACGCCCAAATTTTTGGGTCTTTCTTGAATTGTTGTTCATCTGACAAAATGTTTTAACTCTGGTATTTGGGTGTGTAATTCTAGTTTGAGGAGTATTAATGGGCCTATGGAAGGCCCAGGTGTTGGTTAAAAACTCGGGAAAATTTTAGATTTTTCACTTAGTGGATAGGGGGCTTTTGCAAGTAGTGTTTTAAGAAATTGTGCGTGGAATATAGCACAAAAGGAGCCTTGGTGGAGTGGCTAAGTGACGCCACTAGTCTCCTAAAAATGTGGCGTGTGGAGCTTGAATGAGGGCCAAGGTTCAAGTCCCAGAATATGCAAGTGTGGCGTTTTATTTTGTGCAAGGTGCATGTAAGAGTTTGAAGTAGAGTAAAACTCTGCTTGGAAGAAGTTTGAATCGGTCATAAAGAGTGAATCAAGGAGCAAATTATGGATTTTTGAATTTGAATGAAAGTGGCTAGCCAAGGGACTCTTAGTGGTGCATTTTCGGCAATTAGGTGCTAAAAGTGCCGATTTCTCATTTAGGTCTTCTTGTGTTCTTATGCCGATTTTTATCTTAGGTTAGAGAATCCTTTTCTTTTGTTCGTTTGACATAGCATATTAGGTTCGTTTTGCCATTTCGTTCTTCTTTTTGTTCTAGTAGCCGAACTCTAATACACCCCATTGCCGAATCCTCTTTTCTTTTCAATTGCCGAACATAGATCTTCCAAAGCACCATCTTGTGCCGTTCTTCTTCTGTGAAACCGATTGCTCATTTCTTCCCTCTTCAATCTCAATTCTTAGATTCTTTCTCTTCTATTTCCTCCTTCTATCGTTCATATCTCCCTGTTTTTATCTTGTTTTATTTTTGATAGTCACAAAAAGCTAGCAAACACTCCATTACCAATTCTCCTGTTGACCGAAACCCCTTTGCACCTTGTCGGTTTTTCATTAACCTCATACCTTTCTTCTGTTTCTTCTTCTTTTATTGATATCTTCCATAACCAAACCCACCTTGCTTGTATCTCCTCTCTTCTTCTTTTCAGTAATAAATCGACTAGATACTTGTTGTGGTTGAATCTCAGTTGTCCTTATAAGCCGAACCTTTATATTTTGTGGTTTTCAAGGTCGAATTTTAGACCAAACCTATCTTGCTTTGGGGCTATGGAAGGAGTATTTTAGACCAAGATTATACTTCTATCTAGGACTCTTCTTGTACCGACGGGCATAGTGGTAAGTGCTTTTTCGCGTTAATTGTTTATGTTTGAAGGTATTAGCCGAACCCCTATAAGAGAGGCTATCGTTGGGACTCAAAGGGGTCTTGTGGCTTTACCTTCTATTTGTATGCGCTAGTGTAGGGAAGAAAGGATGTGCTTCAAGGGATTTTGGGGACTAACACGATTGGACATCGGAATTTAGTCTATAATCGACAAAAAGGGGTAAGATTTCAATGTTTGGGCCATGTTAGCCGATTATAGTAATAAGATTTTGGTTTTATGGTTTAAGATTATTAAACTAACATTAAGGTGATTAACGATAGGTTTTCGTTCGTGGATTTCGTCAACGGTTTCGACAGTTAACAGGTGTGTAACTAATCCCAACTTTTAGACTGAAGTGGTAAAAGCCGTAATGACTGTAAAGTGACCGACAACTGGTTTAAAGTGACCGAAAACGCATTCGTGCAATATTTAAGAGTAATCGTTTACTCCGTTAGGGTTAACCATGAATTCGGTGGTGGAGGAATTGCAGAAGGTGCAATTCAGAACGTTTTGGTAAGTGGGGCTTCGATAGGCCAAGATGGGCCCAATTGGCTTCCGAGCCCAAAATGGTAAAAGTATCGTTAAAGGTATTCTGGTGGAATAATACTAATAACTCGGTTAAATGGTAATCTGAGCACAAGAATTAAGGTTTAACAGACTCAATGGATTTAGTAAGGCCATTAGGGGTTTTTAGGCTAAAAAGGGCAAAACTGGAAATTGAGCTTAAATGGACTTTTGGGGATATCTAGGGACTGCTAAGTAATTGAACATGCGTAAAATCTCTGAAAATATGGAAAAGGACTAAAATACCCTTAAGTATGAAAAATTACCATTTTACCCCTAGGTGCAAAATGACCTTTATACCCCTAGAGTAAATTCTATATGAAACTTATGATTTCCTGTTTCTGTATGTCATATCTCATAATACATGTGTATATCTGATGCATGAGATTCTGTATGTTATATGCCATATCATGATATCTGTTGCATGGGGTTTGGGTTTATGATGGAGGAAGCGTTCTGGCAGCCTTACTGCAATCTGGTGGCCTCGCCACATATATATCTGTTCTGGCAGCCTCACTGCAATCTGGTGGCCTCGCCACGTATATATCTGTTCTGGTGGCCTCGCTACATATATATCTGTTCTGGTGGCCTCGCCACAATATCTGTATCTGGTGACCTCGTCACAATATCTGGTAGCCTCGCTGTAAATTTCCGTGGTGTGTAGCGGTTGGGTGGGTCGAGTAGTCTCCCCACATGGTGTAAGGCTGGTACGGGGGTGTTATGGATGGATCTGGGTTGGGCTTTCTGTTTGCATATTATATATGATCTGTATCTGTTGTGGGCCTATGGGCTTAACCTGATTTCTGTAATGGGCCAAGGCCCAATTAACTCTGATTTCTGAGGCTTGATCTGTTTTGGCCTATGGTTGAGATTATGTTACACACTGAGTTATCAATCTCACCGCTTAATTTCATCTTTGCAGGAAACCCTCAACCATAATGGGCTTGGAGCTGTGAGAGATTCGGAGTGGCCACAGCATCTGCAAATTCGGTTTTCTTTTCATTTTAAGTATTTTATTATCCTATTTTGGGTTTTAATTGTAATAAGGCCGCTATTTAAATTTTTTTACTGGTTTTATTTTCTTTAATGGTTTAATTCATATTTTATCGAAACTGCTAGTTGTAGGCTGCACGGGTTTTCAAAATCTTAAGAACGTTTTCAAAACTCAACAAGTTCAAAATATGGATAACCTAAAGGCTTAGCAAGATGTTTTTTTTTTTTTTACAAACTTGCTGTTTTAATGCAAATCTCACTCGAGCCACAACAAGCAAAAAGGTCATAAACTTCGATGTAGGTCCATGTGACTCACCAGATCTAGCCATAACGTCCAGGCCAGGTTTGGGGTGTTATAGAACAGCTCCGATTGACTACTCAACAACCTTCACTTTCCCCTTATTTGAACTTGGCTCTTTTTGATCTTGAGCTTAATTAAACAAATAAACTAATTCAATCATCTTATCAATTCATCATAACCCAAATTCTATTAATTCCTCGAAGAAACGCACATATATAACCAATGTACATATGCATTCATCTACGCATACAAAAAAATCAACTTTAAAATCTCATATTCCACATTTCATATTACATAAATTTATCATACCTATTTTACACCCTTTGATCGCAAGCATATAATATCATTCATATTTCCATTTCATAATTTACCTTTCGATAATATAATCATAGCATTCTTTTCTAATATTTATTAAACAAGGCCGAATGTCATTAGCAGCTAATGCCTCACACATACACATGCATTAATTTAATCCATGCATAACCTTAAGCATACTCTAAACATATTACATATATATTATACATTTTACTCATCTCAACATTTAGTTTCACATTCGGCAATTGCACATACCAATACTAAAATTTAACATCCAAACTTTACTCCTAATCTCCTAAGGCCGAATTTCATAATAATGTACGTTAAATAATTTAAGAATTTAGCATATATATTCAATGATTGAATGTACATATTTTTCACATTCATCCATACAAAATTTTATCAAGCTTAAATCTTCATTTAACCATGTATTAATTAAAACAATCAACACCGATTCTTCAAGTACACATATATATATACCAAGGCTGAATGCCCTCTTCAACAATTTAACCACACAATGCAAACAAAAATATATTTCACAAATTATAATTATAACCTTAAGCTCAATTTCGGCTAACATACATAGTCAACTTGACAAATTCCAAGCAATTATCAAAACCTCAAGACCACATTTAGCACCACACATTCACCTAAGTATTTTAGCCGATTTTCTTATAACAACTCAACCACAAATATGCTTATTAACTAGGTCAAACTTCACTTATCCACCTTCATTCATAAAAAAATATATGAAAGCAACAACCAATTCTTTCAATCCCTAACATGGCAGAATGCTCAAAACACCACCAAACTTTAATTTCTAACATGGGCTAAGTTAAGTACTTAACCATCATTTAAATTTTTACAAAATCTAAAAATACTAACATGAATTTTTACCTTAATTCAGCCAAACAAATGGTGACCGAATGCCAAGCTTTCTCCTCTATTGTGACAGCCAAAATTTGACCCTAGTCGGAATGTGGTTTTGGGACCACAAAACTGAGTCATAAAATTTATTAAATGTTAAAATTCTTATCTACTATGTGTGATAGTGCATGTGTGAAAATTTGGTATTTTAATTTAGTCATTTGAATGTTAAATTAAGTAGAAAGGACTTGGGTGATAACTTGAAAAATATGCTAGGAGGAATGGCAATGACCGATTAATGATGGCTTTTATATAGGAGGGACTTGCATGTCAATTAGGCCATTTTGATTTAATTGGCCGGCCAACAAATGCATGAAATAATGTTGTTTTCATGTTTTTACATTTTATAAGCATTATTGGTTAAAAATGAGCATGAAAATAAAATTAGAATAATAATAAAAGTGTGAGTGGGTGAAGAAAACAAAGTTTTAGTTCATATTTCCTTCCATTGCCGTAACTAGAGGAAGAAAAACATCCCAAAGCATTCGGTCATCTTATGCCGTGAATAAGGTATCCAATTCTTATCATTTTCTTTTGAAATCGTGGAATTGAGTTAGAATTTAGATTTCTTTCATGGCCCATTATGAAATTTTAAGTTTGAATGCATAGAGCATTCGGTCATGATTTGATTGTGCAAAAGGGTGGAAGCTTTGAAGCTTTGAAGCCATAAGCGAATTAGGTGGATTTTATGATGATGAGTTCTTATAATTAGAAAATTTTAAGCTTACTTAGATAATTTGTAGTTGTTGTAGCTTAATGGTTAAAAACAAATGACCTATTTGGCTATGAATGTGCTTTTCCTTGATGTCGTGCTGATACTTTGCGCATTGAGGATAGATAATTGATAAATGGAGTTTGGAAAATTTTCAATATTTGTGGCTAAATTGAATTATGGAAATCGGTTAGTTGGTATTATACTAGGTTAATGTAAAATTGATAGTTCATAAATATGAGATGGCTGAAATTGTACTTAAGGAACTAATTGAGAAATTTGTTGAGTATTAAAATGCTGGAAAATA
Source organism: Gossypium stocksii (assembly GCA_020496765.1). Classification (NCBI taxonomy): domain Eukaryota; kingdom Viridiplantae; phylum Streptophyta; class Magnoliopsida; order Malvales; family Malvaceae; genus Gossypium; species Gossypium stocksii. Next base: position 44,997,362 of record CM035623.1, read on the forward strand.
GGGGTTGCCGAAAGTGAATCTTTGTAGTGCTTGTATAATGCTTATGTTTCAACTTGATTTTTTTTAGTGTGTTTGGAAAGGGGTTTCATTCTGCCATGTATTTTTTTATGGGGTCATGTTATGTGATTATAAGTATACTTTTGAGTGCTCAATGTTTTGACTTGTAAACCTTTATGTGATGAGTTTAAGCTTGTATTTGGATACGTGTTTGTGATTATATTAAGTAAATGTCTAAGTGTTAAAATTTTATCTAGGGAAATTACCGATTAACCTTTTTGGTTGACGAACAAGATAAAATGTTCATATTGTGAGATCTTTGAATGTTTGAATTAGAGAATAAATAGAAATCGGCTATTATGTTCTTGGTAATATAGATGCCGAATGTGAATTGATGAAATTAATTTAGGAAATATGTGTATTTGATAAGTGAACTTGCTTTGTGAGTATATATAAATAAAAATAAACATAAATGCTATGTTAGTTGTTAAGTATATATGTGCAATTTTGAGAAACATATTCAGCAATGTGGGTAAATTATGTATTAGAGAGCATGACAAGCTATGTGAGTTTGTGTGTGTATGTGAATCAGGCAGAGGTTAAATATTTGGTCTTAGGTTATGTGCGTAATCACATAGTATAAAGATTTTATGCATAGAGTGAGTTTGCCGGATATAAGTCATTGATATGAGATTTATTCTTGCTCTGAATACAAATGTCTTGGTGTTAAAAGTTTAAATGGTTAGTAGTGAGAAAGTCGATTATACCCTAATGAAATGCTTGGATAGTTGATTAATAATAAGTTATGTAGGTTTAATTAAGCTTAAGAGTATAGAGGGGCAAATTCAAATAAAGGGAAAGCTAAAGTGATTGAAACAACCGATCTGAAATTGTTCAAAAATACTCGAGGTAGGTTTTAAGCATTTGAAATAGATTATTTCTTAGATCGAATGTGATTATTATAACTATGATGAAATGATAGAGTATAGTGTGGCATTGAGCTTATGGTCGAATGGCATACAAAGAATTTAAGTAAGCTTTGTATTAGGTTTCATGAGTAAATGTGAATGTGTGTATATATACACATGTAAGTTGAGGTTGAGTAAAAGATTGTATGAAATGTAAATGATTTATCTATATATGTATGTGGCTTTATGCTAAATAGAAGCTCTAAGGAAGCTATATGATAAACTTTGTGGCGAACTCCTTGAGTTAAATTATGGTGTTACTATCGAAAATGAGACGAGAGAAAATGGGTTATGCTTATATGATAAAGATATATGACCATTACAAAATATGGACTTATAGAGTGGAATGCTTTAAAGATGTGAATGAGGTTTATATGATGTAAGTTTCATTTTAATACCTTAAGAATAAGAATGAATTTGTATACATTTATATCATGTAGTATGTTTATACATATATGTGCATCCTATGAGAACCAAAAATGGTAGTATGTTTTGTATATAGCCGAAAGTAACAAAATGGTAATAATGTGTGAGATAATGAATGATCATTGTGAATCATTGGGAAGGTACATAGGAAGTAAAGATGAATGACCAAGGTGGAATATATATATAAATATATGAATACATGCTTGTGTGTATGTGGCGTGGCTAAATGGACAGACGTGAAAGGTAGCCTTGTATACGGTTATGTGCTGGGGCCAAATGGCCAAATGTAGTATTTATGCATTATTTTAAACATGTAATGAAGTTATTGAGGGGCATATGAACTCATGTGTATGAGATGAGACCAATTGGTCGTTATTAAGTAAACTAGACAATGTTATAGATATGTGATCATGTGTGTGTTTGCTTGATAAGCCAGAGGATAGTATGGAATGCTTAATTATGTCTTGATGTGAAATGATGCTTAAGCCATGAGGCCAAGGTGCATCTTCTATGCTTATATTTGAATGAAGTAAATGAATTATGAGTGAGATATTTTACGTGATATAAATTAACATGTGGACAAGTATACTTGATACTCTGTAAATTATATCCGGGCTAAGTCTCGAAGAGCATTCATACTGGTGTTATATCCGGGCTATGTCCCGAAGAGCATTCGTGCTGGTGTTATATCCGGGCTAAGTCCCGAAGAGCATTCGTGATGGAATTATATCTGGGTTAAACGTTCCGATGGAAATTTGAGTAAAGATAAGATTTGGTGATTTTGTGATAATCCTTCCAACAATTATGCTCAATACCTTAATTTAGTCAGGTATGAATCTCATATCAGTTCATAATTTAAGTTCGAATTAAATCATAAGTAACTTTTGTGATGATATTACTCCTGTCAATGTGTAAGGTTATATGAATATGTGTGATTTGATTATGAGATATGAGTAACAATTCGAGTAATGAATTTGGATATATAAGATTTTGAGATGTTGTGCTAAAATGACAATTGAGATAGATTAATATGGTAAGCTGGCCAGCTATATATCTATATCCTGAACTTTTATTTAAGATTCAATTTGAATTGAATCATAAGTGAGTTATGAGAGGTGTATATGTGAATAAGCATTAAGATTATTTATTTGTTTTCGATATATCGGCCAAAGTATGAGGTTATGTGAAGAAGTTGTTGTACTAGTATCATATGAGTTCGGAATCAAGCGAAAATTAAAAAAAAAATGCTAAGTGCATATTATGTATACATGTATTGTCCGGCCTAATGGCATTATACCTGTGACAGCCTTAAATTGACCCTAGTCGGAATGTGGTTTCGGGACCACAAAACTGAGTCACGAGAATAATTTAATATTTATTTTTGTGCCTATTATATGTGCCAATTCATGTGTGACATTTTTGGTGCTTTAATTTAGTCTTATAATTGTGAATTGCACTTAAAAAGGCTTAATTGTGAACTTTGAAAGTATGCTAGATAAATGTGCGATGACTAATAAGTGCATTAAAGTGAAATGGTGGAGTTGCAAGTCAATTTGACCATTATTTTGATAGTGGATGGTAATGATGAATCCTTTTGGCATTTTTTGTTTTGTATATTAGTTAAATAATAATAATAATAATTCAATTTTTAAGGAAATGATTTCATAAAATAGATATAATAATAATATTTGGTGAAAAGAACAAGGCTTCTTCATCCTTGTTTGTGATTACCGATTGTGAAGAAAGAAAAACCCCTTGGGAGGTTCGGCCATGCTTGCTTAGTTGTTGAGGTATGTTTGATGTTTTCTTTTGAATTTCTTGTATGTTTGAGCTATTTGATGAGTTCTCCCCATGGCCCATGTTAAAATTTTTGATAGGGGGAGTACCATGTGCATTCGGCCATGTAAGAAATCGAGATAATTGATGGGTTGTTTTATGTTTTTATGAGTAAAGGGGAAATAAGAGAAGTTGAGCTAGTTAAAAGTGTTTTTGGTTGTTTAGATGGCCATAAAGAAATTGGCTATCATGGTTGTGCTTGTGTGTAGTGCCGATTGTGTATGGAAGTATTGAAATGTGATTGAATTGTTAAATTGATGTAGGGGGTGCCGAATGGGGTTTGGAAATGTTGAAAATGGATTGAAGTTTTGTTGATTTTATTTGAGTGTTTGCCGAAAATGTTTTGGGTTAGGGAAATGTTATGTAAATTGGTTATGGACATTCGGTTAAGTGAGAGTATTTGTGTTTGAAATCAAATTAGTTTGTTTATTTATAAATGAGTATTTGATGAATGTTATGAAATTGAATTTTTGTAATTATAGGATTATGAGCTTAAATTGAACAATTGTGGTTTTGAGTGGCATAGTTTGCATATGAGAGTATAATATTTGAGTTTGTGCAAGTAGGGTATTCGACTATGAGGTCTAAAGCCACTTGGATTTTTTGTGTTTTGATGTTTATTATATCAAAGGATTTAAAGCTTCATTAGGGCATGGTTAATGAATATATTAATAGATAATTTTCAAGTTTTCTAAGTGATTGAAATTTTATAAGTTAAAGTATTTGTTTATGTATGTGCATTTGCCGAATATAGATTTTGGAAGATAAAGATAAGCATTCGATTTTGGGATGTTTCGTGTGTTTTTAATTTTGATAATTGATGATAGAGATAAATTGATGGGTGTTTGATGGATTTTATAATGTCAAATATTTATGAACTTAAGCTTAAAAGTTTAATTTGTTAAAAAAATAAAAAATAAATGTGATTATATGTGGTTGATGAAAGTATTTATTAAGTGAGTAAATTTTTGTTTGTGTGTTTAGTTGAAAGCTCAAGAGCAAAGAGGGCAAAAATTGGGATAAGAGGAAAACAAATCTGGTTGAGTAGCATATCTGTAATTATTCGACGACAGTCAATGTAAGTTCTTAAGTATTGAGTTTGACTCTCTGTAAGTTTTAAGTAATTTAAGTATGCCTTATATTATAAACAGTTAATGTTATTTGCATGAATGCTTATAACTGAATATAGAGGTTGAAGGGAAGAAATATGAATGGAACTAAATATGTCGTGGAATATTTACATATATATGCATACTTATCATAAGAATCAAGATTCTATTATGTTGGTATACATATATCCGAACGTATTAAAGTGATATTTATGCATATAGAGAGGCCGAATGGCTAAGGTGAATTATGTGTATGATAGATGATTTGTGACCTATTATTTTTAATGGAATAAATTGTGTATATAGCTTATAGCAGAATGGTCATTAGAAATCAAGCTTGGATAGTGAGTTAGACATGTGATCTTTGTGTTTGATTATTGAATGGAAAACTAAAGGGATGAGGTTGCATGTTGAGCTTGTATTCGAATAATACAAATGAATTGCTAATGTGAGATGTTATGTGTTAATATGTGAATGAGGTAAGTGGATTTCAATTGTGCTAGATTTTGTGAAATGTATACCTTGTGGACATATATGCATGAAAATGTAGTGAATTATATCCGGGCTAAGTCCCGAAGGGCATTCGTGCCGGTGTTTTATCCGGGCTAAGTCCCGAAGGGCATTCGTGCCGGTGTTTTATCCGGGCTAAGTCCCAAAGGGCATTAGTGCCGGTGTTATATGCGGGCTAAGTCCTGAAGGGCATTCGTGCCGGTGTTATATTCGGGATAAGTCCCGAAGAGCACTCGTGCTGGTGATATATCCGGGTTAAAATCCCGCAGGCTTTATGCGAAAATATTATCTGGACTTAATGTCCGCACACTTTGTATTCGTACTATATACGGGTTTAAAGACCCGAAGGCTAAATGCTGGGGTTCCAAGTAATATTTCGATATTGAGTACCCGCAGTAAATTACCATCAAGTAAGTATTATGCATTTAAGATATTCAGGTACGTATTACTTACTCATCGGTGGATTGATTTCGTAGTAAAATAGTAGTATCAAGGAGGAATGTAAATGTGATTGATAATATAATTCCAAATATGTGAATGATCAATGTGGTCAATGGTTGTTAGTGTATGAAAGTATTTGATTTAAAATATAGCGTATGGACTTTAAGTAAAGAAAAGTATGTCTAAAATTATCCATATGTATTAGTGTATATTCGGCCAAAAAGCCTTATGATTTGAAAAGTTTGGTCTTAGCTTATGGCATGTATAGGGTAGACAATAAGTAGAATGATACTTTGATTTTCGTTTATAGGTCATGTGAATATGCATCTTATGGAACTTTCTTGTATAAGTTTTAAATTTGAACTTTATTTGTGTCTAACTAATTATTCAAGAAACTGTTCAAAATTTTACCGTCCTGACCCAATTTGTAGTTTTCGGTAACGCCTCGTCCTATTTCGGTGACGGTTACCGGATAAAGGTTTTACATTTTATTGGTATCAGAGCTATGATTTAGTCAGTTGTAGGACTAACTTAGCGTGTGAGTCTAACTATAGATGCCATATAAGGATAAAATAGTAGAGTGATGACCTCTGACAGTTAAAATGTGTTTTTCGTGTAACAATGAATCCTGATCCCAATCGAGCTGTAGCAGATGATGATGAGATGAAACACACCTTTTATACTATAATGAATTAATGGTTCTCTGAAATTGTGAGAAATAACCTGGTTATACAATCTCCTCCACCCCTGAATAATCCCCTTCCAATACCTGTTGTGCCTTTTGTGACCTATCCGTTGAGATCGATTGAGCCTTCGGTTGACAAGATTAGAAAACACAGAGCCGAAAAACTGGGGAAAAGAAAGAGAAAAGTCGATTGTGAGGCTAGAGATTTCCACAAATTATTAACGAGTAAAACCTTTCAGTCATCATCAAAGAGATTTAGAGAAGATAACAGCTAATCTAAAGCTAATATGGATTATTCGAGATAAGATTAAGATCAACCTTCTGTAAGGTCGCAAGTTGTATCGGTGCTATCATGAGTAATATTCGACCAAAAAGAATTGAATGTAAGCGCTGTGGTAAATGGCATTCAGGGAGCCGTATATTTCTTGATCGCTTATGTTTTAAATGCGGATCAGCTGAGCATGTTATTAGAAATTGTCCGAGATTAGTGAAGTAGAATACTAATTTGAATGAGAGGCCTATTAATACTGCAACGCGAAGTAGACCACTAAAGCATACGGGTAATGATAGTGACAGTCAGTGAGGGACTAAAGGCACGACTGTTCTATCTGAGGCTCGTACACTTGCCAGAGCCTATGCCATCTGTGCTCGTGAAAAGGCTACTTCACAAGACGTTGTTACCGGTATTTTTACCCTTTTCGATACTGGTGATATTGCTTAGATTGATCCCAAAACTTGCATCTAATAAGACCTTATCTGTTGAGTCTACTAAGTTTACGATTGGAGTGTTAAAATTTTTTCGGGGCTGTTATGTGTTCAATGATATGTTGTTACCATTTAATGAATTCTATAATATTATCGATATGAATTGGTTAAACGAGCATGTTGCTATAGAGAATTGCAAAGGAAAGACAATTGATTTGCGATGTCCGAATGATGTGATAATTAGAGTTGAGTCAACTGATCTGAACGAGTTATCATCAGTGGTAATTTCGATACTGGCACGTAAATATAAGAAAAAGAGTTGTAAAGATTATCTTGCGTATGTACTAGACGATAAATTATTAGAGAGAACATTTGAAACTTGTGCTACAAATTCTATGTGATAAGCAGCTTTAGGTGAAGTTGGTTCTGGTTATATGAGGATAGCTTTTGGGACTTGCATGATACTATAGACATTTTGTGAAAAGACTTCTTGATGATAGTAAGATTGTTAACAAGATTACTACAGAAAGATGTCAAACTTGAGTGGTCTGAGAAATGTCGGGAAAGTTTCGATCAACTGAAAAACCTTTTGACGGAAAGTCCAGTGCTATTTCAGCCAGAATTGGGTAAAGAATTTTTAGTTTTAATGATGCCTCTTTGAATGACTTAGGCGGTGTTGTAATACGAGAAGATAGAATTGTTATGTATGCCTCGAGATAGTTATAGCTTCGAGATAGTTATAGCCTCACGAGAGAAACTATTCAACACATGACTTCGAATTAGTTGTTATTATTTTTCACTCTGAAAATTTAGCGTCACTATTTGTTCGAAGAGAAATGTCATGTTTATTTCGATCACGAAAGTCTTAAATACTTGATGATTCAGAAGAACTTGAAATTGAGACAACGATAGTTGCTAGAACTACTAAAAGATTTCGAGTTGTCATAGATTATTGTCCGAGAAAAGCTAAGGTGGTTGCTGATGCTCTTAATTGAAAATCACTGTTTGCTCTGCGAGCGATGAATGTATATCTGTATGTGTCCGTTAATAGTGGAACTAAAAGCGAAACAAATGTTGATACAACAGATCTGGGAATCCTAGAAAGTTGATATGATTTAGTCACCAAATGAGCTAAATGTGTTTCTAAAAGTCTCACCGTAAAGAAAGGTGCTCAGACTTAGCTATAAAAGTAAAATGAACCCAAGATTCATTAGACTGTATGAGATTACATAACAAATTGGGTTGGTTATTTACTAATCGATTTTGCCACCTAACGTTGAAAATATTCGCAATGTTTTTCGTGCTTCGATGCTCCATCGGTATTGATACGATCCCTCTCATATGGTTAGACCGTCAGAGATTGAAATTTAGTCAGAATAAGAAAATCCCATTAGTAAAAGTGTTGTGGCAGACACGGAGTTGAGGAAGCGACTTGGGAACTTGAGTACATAATGAAAGAACGTTACCTTAGCTTATTCGCTGGTAAGATTTTCGAGTACTAAAATTTCTTAAGTGGGGAAGAGTTGTGACAGCCTTAAATTGACCCTAGTCGGAATTTGGTTTCGGGACCACAAAACCGAGTCACGAGAATAATTTAATATTTATTTTTGTGCCTATTATATGTGCCAATTCATGTGTGACATTTTTGGTGCTTTAATTTAGTCTTATAATTGTGAATTGCACTTAAAAGGGCTTAATTGTGAACTTTGAAAGTATGCTAGATAAATGTGTGATGACTAATAAGTGCATTAAAGTGAAATGGTGGAGTTGCATGTCAATTTGACCATTATTTTGATAGTGGATGGTAATGATGAATCCTTTTGGCATTTTGTGTTTTGTATATTAGTTAAATAATAATAATAATAATTCAATTTTTAAGGAAATGATTTCATAAAATAGATATAATAATAATATTTGGTGAAAAGAACAAGGCTTCTTCATCCTTGTTTGTGATTACTGATTGTGAAGAAAGAAAAACCCCTTGGGAGGTTCGGCCATGCTTGCTTAGTTCTTGAGGAATGTTTGATGTTTTCTTTTGAATTTCTTGTATGTTTGAGCTATTTGATGAGTTCTCCCCATGGCCCATGTTAAAATTTTTGATAGGGGGAGTACCATGTGCATTCGGCCATGTAAGAAATCGGGATAATTGATGGGTTGTTTTATGTTTTTATGAGTAAAGGGGAAATAAGAGAAGTTGAGCTAGTTAAAAGTGTTTTTGGTTGTTTAGATGGCCATAAAGAAATTGGCTATCATGGTTGTGCTTGTGTGTAGTGCTGATTGTGTATGGAAGTATTGAAATGTGATTGAATTGTTAAATTGATGTAGGTGGGGTGCCGAATGGGGTTTGGAAATGTTGAAAATGGATTGAAGTTTTATTGATTTTATTTGAGTGTTTGCCGAAAATGTTTTGGGTTAGGGAAATGTTATGTAAATTGGTTATGGACATTCGGTTAAGGGAGAGTATTTGTGTTTGAAATCAAATTAGTTTGTTTATTTATAAATGAGTATTTGATGAATGTTATGAAATTGAATTTTTGTAATTATAGGATTATGAGCTTAAATTGAACAATTGTGGTTTTGAGTGGCATAGTTTGCATATGAGAGTATAATATTTGAGTTTGTACAAGTAGGGTATACGACTATGAGGTCTAAAGCCACTTGGATTTTTTGTGTTTTGATGTTTATTATATCAAAGGATTTAAAGCTTCATTAGGGCATGGTTAATGAATATATTAATAGATAATTTTCAAGTTTTCTAAGTGACTGAAATTTTATAAGTTAAAGTACTTGTTTATGTATGTGCATTTGCCGAATATAGATTTTGGAAGATGAAGATAAGCATTCGATTTTGGGATGTTTCGTGTGTTTTTAATTTTGATAATTGATGATAGAGATAAATTGAGGGGTGTTTGATGGATTTTATAATGTCAAATATTTATGAACTTAAGCTTAAAAGTTTAATTTGTAAAAAAAATAAAAAATAAATGTGATTATATGTGGTTGATGAAAGTATTTATTAAGTGAGTAAATTTTTGTTTGTGTGTTTAGTTGAAAGCTCAAGAGCAAAGAGGGCAAAAATTGGGATAAGAGGAAAACAAAACTGGTTGAGTAGCATATCTGTAATTATTCGACGACAGTCAAGGTAAGTTCTTAAGTATTGAGTTTGACTCTCTGTAAGTTTTAAGTAATTTAAGTATGCCTTATATTATAAACAGTTAATGTTATTTGCATGAATGCTTACAACTGAATATAGAGGTTGAAGGGAAGAAATATGAATGGAACTGAATATGTCGTGGAATATTTATATATATATATGCATACTTATCATAAGAATCAAGATTCTATTATGTTTGTATACATATATCCGAACGTATTAAAGTGATATTTATGCATATGGAGAGGCCGAATGGCTAAGGTGAATTATGTGTATGATAGATGATTTGTGACCTATTATTTTTAATGGAATAAATTGTGTATATGGCTTATAGCCGAATGGTCATTAGAAATCAAGCTAGTGAGTTGGACATGTGATCTTTGTGTTTGATTATTGAATGGAAAACTAAAGGGATGAGGTTGCATGTTGAGCTTGTATTCGAATAATACAAATGAATTGCTAGTGTGAGATGTTATGTGTTAATATGTGAATGAGGTAAGTGGATTTCAATTGTGCTAGATTTTGTGAAATGTATACCTTGTAGACATATATGCATGAAAATGTAGTGAATTATATCCGGGCTAAGTCCCGAAGGGCATTCGTGCCGGTGTTTTATCCGGGCTAAGTCCCGAAGGGCATTCGTGCCGGTGTTCTATCTGGGCTAAGTCCCGAAAGGCATTCGTGGCAGTGTTATATCCGGGCTAAGTCCCGAAGGGCATTCGTGCCGGTGTTATATTCGGGCTAAGTCCCGAAGAGCATTCGTGCTGGTGATATATACGGGTTAAAGTCCCGCAGGATTTATGCGAGAATATTATCTGGACTTAATGTCCGCAGACTTCGTATTCCTACTATATCTGGGTTTAAAGACCCGAAGGCTAAATGCTGGGGTTCCAAGTAATATTTCGATATTGAGTATCCGCAGTAAATTACCATCAAGTAAGTATTATGCATTTAAGATATTCAGGTACGTATTACTTACTCATCGGTGGATTGATTTCGTAGTAAAATAGTAGTATCAAAGAGGAATGTAAATGTGATTGATAATATAATTCCAAATATGTGAATGATCTATGTGGTCAATGGTTGTTAGTGTATGAAAGTATTTGATTTAAAATATAGTGTATGGACTTTAAGTAAAGAAAAGTATGTCTAAAATTATCCATATGTATCAGTGTATATTCGGCCAAAAAGCCTTATGATTTGAGAATGGGTTGTATTCGGCTAGTTGTGCAAATATAAGAGAAGGATTATACTCTGACAACTTACGTATATGTGTTAAGGAATATGCTTGGTTCTTTGTGTACCTATACGGTAATTTAATACATGTCATGTTGAAATACTCGAAGATATTGATGTGATTATGAGCTAAGGAATTAAGTTCTATATATGTATGTACATTCATGTATGTGCACGAGATGGATTTAGTATTATGTGTGTGATATGTACTTACCATGTGAATCCAACTTCGGTCGATGAAGAATATGTTTTGGGAATCAATCATGAAAGGGTTTTATGTTATGCTAAATGAGTAGTGACTCTATTAAATTATTCTTGATAGATTATGATATGACTATGTGATCCGAAATATGGAAAGTGAGTGTAGTTAAAGTATTATGTTTTAATTTGATTTAATCAAAAGCATATAAAGTAATGCACATGTGAATATTCAAACATCTTGGTCATTATTATGAAAATATATCTGTGTTAGCTAGGTGATGCGTTTATTGAAATCGTAGTTCGATATGAAGCTCTAAATTAACTTTCTCGAATAGAAGAAATGAATAACCAATGATATTGAATGAAAATATTTTGTGACTTTAAAACTCAAGGCTAAAGAAATGTCAATTAAATTATGTGAAATTTTGGTTAAGTATATTCGGTTAAATGAGACTAACCATGTGTTTGGTCTTAGCTTATGGCATGTATAGGGTAGACAATAAGTAGAATGATACTTTGATTTTCGTTTATAGGTCATGTGAATATGCATCTTATGGAACTTTCTTGTATAAGTTTTAAATTTGAACTTTATTTGTGTCTAACTAATTATTCAAGAAACTGTTCAAAATTTTACCATCCTGACCCAATTTGTAGTTTTCGGTAACGCCTCGTCCTATTCCGGCGACGGTTACGGGATAAGGGTTTTACATTTTATTGGTATCAGAGCTATGATTTTGTTAGTTGTAGGACTAACTTAGCGTGTGAGTCTAACTATACATGCCATACAAGGATAAAATGGTAGTGTGATGACCTCTGACAGTTAAAATGTGTTTTTCGTATAACAATGAATCCCAATCCCAATCGAGATGTAGCAGATGACGATGAGATGGAACAAACCTTTTATACTATAATGAATGAATGGTTCTCTGAAATTGTGAGAAATAACCTGGTTATACAATCTCCTCCACCTCCGAATAATCCTCTTCCGATACTTGTTGTGCCTTCTGTGACCTATCCGTTGAGATCGATTGAGCCTCCGGTTGACAAGATTGGAAAACACAGAGCTGAAAAACTGGGGAAAAGAAAGGGAAAAGTCGATTGTGAGGCTAGAGATTTCCACAAATTATTAACAAGTAAAACCTTTCAGTCATCATCAAAGAGATTTAGAGAAGATAATAGCTGATCTAAAGCTAATATGGATTATTCGAGATGAGATTAAGATCGACCTTCTGTAAGGTCACAAGTTGTATCGGTTGCTATCGTGAGTAATATTCGACCAAAAAGAATTGAATGTAAGCGCTGTGGTAAATGGCATTCAGGGAGCTGTAGATTTCTTGATCGCTTCTGTTTTAAATGTGGATCAGCTGAGCATGTTATTAGAAATTGTTCGAGATTAGTGAAGTAGAATACTAATTTGAATGGGAGGCCTATTAATACTGCGAACCGAAGTAGACCACTAAAGCATACGGGTAATGATAGTGATAGTCAGAGAGGGACTAAAGGCACGACTGTTCTATCTGAGGCTCGTACACTTGCCAGAGCCTATGCCATCTGTGCTCGTGAAAAGGCTACTTCACAAGACGATGTTACCGGTATTTTTACCCTTTTCGATACTGGTGATATTGCTTAGATTGATCCCAAAACTTGCATCTAATAAGACCTTATATGTTGAGTCTACTAAGTTTACGATTGGAGTGTTAAAAGTTTTTTGGGGCTGTTATGTGTTCAATGATATGTTGTTACCATTTAATGAATTCTACATTATTCTCGATATGAATTGGTTAACCGAGCATGTTGCTATAGAGAATTGCAAAGGAAAGACAATTGATTTGCGATGTTCGAATCATGTGATAGTTAGAGTTGAGTCAATTGATCTGGACGAGTTATCATCAGTGGTAATTTCGATACTGGCGCGTAAATATAAGAAAAAGAGTTGTAAAGATTATCTTGCGTATGTACTAGATGATAAATTATTAGAGAGAACATTTGAAACTTGTGCTACAAATTCTGTGTGATAAGCAGCTTTAGGTGAAGTTGGTTCTGGTTATATGAGGATAGCTTTTGGGACTTGCATGATACTATAGACATTTTGTGAAAAGACTTCTTGATGATAGTAAGATTGTTGACAAGATTTCTACAGAAAGATGTCAAACTTGAGTGGTCTGAGAAATGTCGGGAAAGTTTCGATCAACTGAAAACCCTTTTGACGGAAAGTCCAGTGCTATTTCAGCCAGAATTGGGTAAAGAATTTTTAGTTTTAATGATGCCTCTTCGAACGACTTAGGCGGTGTTGTGATGCGAGAAGATAGAATGGTTATGTATGCCTCGAGATAGTTATAGCCTCACGAGAGAAACTATTCAACACATGACTTCGAATTAGTTGTTATTATTTTTCGCTCTGAAAATTTAGCGTCACTATTTGTTCGAAGAGAAATGTCATGTTTATTTCGATCACGAAAGTCTTAAATACTTGATGATTTAGAAGAACTTGAAATTGAGACAACGATAGTTGCTAGAACTACTGAAAGATTTTGATTTGTCATAGATTATTGTCCGAGAAAAGCTAAGGTGGTTGCTGATGCTCTTAATTGAAAATCACTGTTTACTCTGCGAGCGATGAATGTATATCTGTATGTGTCCGTTAATAGTGGAACTAAAAGCGAAACCAATGTTGATACAACAGATCTAGGAATCCTAGAAAGTTGATATGATTTAGTCACCAAATGAGCTAAATGTGTTTCTAAAAGTCTCACCGTAAAGAAAGGTGCTCAGACTCAGCTATAAAAGTAAAATGAACCCAAGATTCATTAGACTGTATGAGATTACATAACAAATTGGGTTGGTTACTTACTAATCGATTTTGCCACCTAACGTTGAAAATATTCGTAATGTTTTTCGTGCTTCGATTCTCCATCGATATTGATCGATCCCTCTCATATGGTTAGACCGTCAGAGATTGAAATTTAGTCAGAATAAGAAAATCCCGTTAGTAAAAGTGTTGTGGCAGACACGGAGTTGAGGAAGCGACTTGGGAACTTGAGTACATAATGAAAGAACGTTACCTTAGCTTATTCGCTAGTAAGATTTTCGAGTACTAAAATTTCTTAAGTGGGGAAGAGTTGTGACAGCCTTAAATTGACCCTAGTCGGAATGTGGTTTCGGGACCACAAAACCGAGTCACGAGAATAATTTAATATTTATTTTTGTGCCTATTATATGTGCCAATTCATGTGTGACATTTTTGGTGCTTTAATTTAGTCTTATAATTGTGAATTGCACTTAAAAGGGCTTAATTGTGAACTTTGAAAGTATGCTAGATAAATGTGTGATGACTAATAAGTGCATTAAAGTGAAATGGTGGAGTTGCATGTCAATTTGACCATTATTTTGATAGTGGATGGTAATGATGAATCCTTTTGGCATTTTGTGTTTTGTATATTAGTTAAATAATAATAATAATAATTCAATTTTTAAGGAAATGATTTCATAAAATAGATATAATAATAATATTTGGTGAAAAGAACAAGGCTTCTTCATCCTTGTTTGTGATTACTGATTGTGAAGAAAGAAAAACCCCTTGGGAGGTTCGGCCATGCTTGCTTAGTTCTTGAGGTATGTTTGATGTTTTCTTTTGAATTTCTTGTATGTTTGAGCTATTTGATGAGTTCTCCCCATGGCCCATGTTAAAATTTTTGATAGGGGGAGTACCATGTGCATTCGGCCATGTAAGAAATCAGGATAATTGATGGTTGTTTTATGTTTTTATGAATAAAGGGGAAATAAGAGAAGTTGAGCTAGTTAAAAGTGTTTTTGGTTGTTTAGATGGCCATAAAGAAATTGGCTATCATGGTTGTGCTTGTATGTAGTGCCGATTGTGTATGGAAGTATTGAAATGTGATTGAATTGTTAAATTGATGTAGGTGGGGTGCCGAATGGGGTTTGGAAATGTTGAAAATGGATTGAAGTTTTATTGATTTTATTTGAGTGTTTGCCGAAAATGTTTTGGGTTAGGGAAATGTTATGTAAATTGGTTATGGACATTCGGTTAAGGGAGAGTATTTGTGTTTGAAATCAAATTAGTTTGTTTATTTATAAATGAGCATTTGATGAATGTTATGAAATTGAATTTTTGTAATTATAGGATTATGAGCTTAAATTGAACAATTGTGGTTTTGAGTGGCATAGTTTGCTTATGAGAGTATAATATTTGAGTCTGTGCAAGTAGGGTATTCAACTATGAGGTCTAAAGCAACTTGGATTTTTGTGTTTTGATGTTTATTATATCAAAGGATTTAAAGCTTCATTAGGGCGTGGTTAATGAATATATTAATAGATAATTTTCAAGTTTTCTAAGTGATTGAAATTTTATAAGTTAAAGTACTTGTTTATGTATGTGCATTTGCCGAATATAGATTTTGGAAGATGAAGATAAGCATTCGATTTTAGGATGTTTCGTGTGTTTTAATTTTGATAATTAATGATAGAGATAAATTGAGGGGTGTTTGATGGATTTTATAATGTCAAATATTTATGAACTTAAGCTTATAAATTTAATTTGTAAAAAAATAAAAAATAAATGTGATTATATGTGGTTGATGAAAGTATTTATTAAGTGAGTAAATATTTGTTTGTGTGTTTAGTTGAAAGCTCAAGAGCAAAGAGGGCAAAAATTGGGATAAGAGGAAAACAAAACTGGTTGAGTAGCATATCTGTAATTATTCGACGACAGTCAAGGTAAGTTCTTAAGTATTGAGTTTGACTCTCCGTAAGTTTTAAGTAATTTAAGTATGCCTTATATTATAAACAGTTAATGTTATTTGCATGAATGCTTATAACTGAATATAGAGGTTGAAGGGAAGAAATATGAATGGAATTGAATATGTCGTGGAATATTTATATATATATATATATGCATACTTATCATAAGAATCAAGATTCTATTATGTTTGTATACATATATCCGAACGTATTAAAGTCGTATTTATGCATATGGAGAGGCCAAATGGCTAAGGTGAATTATGTGTATGATAGATGATTTGTGACCTATTATTTTTAATGGAATAAATTGTGTATATGGCTTATAGCCGAATGGTCATTAGAAATCAAGCTAGTGAGTTGGACATGTGATCTTTGTGTTTGATTATTGAATGGAAAACTAAAGGGATGAGGTTGCATGTTGAGCTTGTATTCGAATAATACAAATGAATTGCTAATGTGAGATGTTATGTGTTAATATGTAAATGAGGTAAGCGGATTTCAATTGTGATAGATTTTGTGAAATGTATACCTTTTGGACATATATGCATGAAAACATAGTGAATTATATCCGGGCTAAGTCCCGAAGGGCATTCGTGCTGGTGTTTTATCCGGGCTAAGTCCCGAAGGGCATTCATGTCGGTGTTTTATCCTAGATAAGTCCCGAATGGCATTCGTGGTGGTGTTATATCCGGGCTAAGTCCCTAAGGGCATTCGTGTCGGTGTTATATCCGGGCTAAGTCCCGAAGAGCATTCGTGCTGGTGATATATCTGGGTTAAAATCCCGCAGGCTTTATGCGAAAATATTATCCGGACTTAATGTCTGCAGACTTCGTATTGGTACTATATCTGGTTTAAAGACCCGAAGGCTAAATGCTGGGGTTTCAAGTAATATTTTGATATTGAGTATCCGCAGTAAATTACCATCAAGTAAGTATTATACATTTAAGATATTCAGGTACGTATTACTTACTCATCGGTGGATTGATTTCGTAGTAAAATAGTAGTATCAAAGAGGAATGTAAATGTGATTGATAATATAATTCCAAATATGTGAATGATCTATGTGGTCAATGGTTGTTAGTATATGAAAGTATTTGACTTAAAATATAGCGTATGGACTTTAAGTAAAGAAAAGTATGTCTGAAATTATCCATATGTATTAGTGTATATTCGGCCAAAAAGCCTTATGATTTAAGAATGGGTTGTATTCGGCTAGTTGTGCAAATATAAGAAAAGGATTATACTCTGACAACTTACGTATAGGTGTTAAGGAATATGATCGGTTCTTTGTGTACCTATACGGTAATTTAATACATGTCATGTTAAAATACTCGAAGATATTGATGTGATTATGAACTAAGGAATTAAGTTCTATATATGTATGTACATTCATGTATGTGCACGAGATGAGGACATATGAGTACAAAGATTTAGTATTATGTGTGTGATATGTACTTACCATGTGAATCCAACTTCGGTTGATGTAGAATATGTTTTGGGAATCAATCATGAAAGGGTTATATGTTATGCTAAATGAGTAGTGACTCTATTAAATTATTCTTGATAGATTATGATATGACTATGTGATCCGAAATATGGAAAGTGAGTGTGGTTAAAGTATTATGTTTTAATTTGATTGAATCAAAAGCATATAAAGTAATGAACATGTGAATAATCAAACATCTTGGTCATTATTATGAAAATATATATGTGTTAGCTAGGTGATGCGTTTATTGAAATCGTAGCTCAATATGAAGCTCTAAATTAATTTTCTCGAATAGAAGAAATGAATGACCAATGATATTGAATGAAAACATATTGTGACTTTAAAACTCAAGGCTAAAGAAATGTCAATTAAATTATGTGAAATTTTGGTTAAGTATATTCGGTCAAATGAGACTTTACTTAGATTTATGTATACGAGATAGTCGTCTGGATTCAGCAAAATAAATGTTTTGCTTAAGACTTACTAAGCTTATGAAAGCTTACTCTGTTTGTTTCATTTCTTTGTTTTATAGATTGTGGATTCTGACTACCAGCTCGAGGATTGTCAGCACTTCGTCACACTATCTACTATTACGGTAACCATGTGTTTGGTCTTAGCTTATGGCATGTATAGGGTAGACAATAAGTAGAATGATACTTTGATTTTCGTTTATAGGTCATGTGAATATGCATCTTATGGAACTTTCTTGTATAAGTTTTAAATTTGAACTTTATTTGTGTCTAACAATTTATTCAAGAAACTGTTCAAAATTTTACCGTCCTGATCCAATTTCTAGTTTTCGGTAATGCCTCGTCCTATTCCGACGATGGTTACGGGATAAGGGTGTTACAATACCTATAATGATTTCTTGAGAAACAGATATTTGATTGTTAACTCGATTTAGTTGTTTATATTGCTTAATACTTACTAAGCTTACTAAAGCTTACTTTGTTCATTGTGTTTCTCTGTTTTATAGATCTTGGATTCCATCTACGAGCTCGGGGATTCATGTTCAAAGTCATCCATACTATCTGAACTTTAATTCGGTACTTATAAAACAATAAAACATTATGTTTTGGTATGGTATGTATAGTTAAAAGCCATGCAAAAATGGCTCGATCATTCTTGTGTTGTATGTTTCAAAGAAAAAAAAAGATCTAATATGGTCAAGATTTTTTTTTTAAAGCGAGTTATGGCATATTCATGAAGTTTAGTAAAGTTTCTTAGTTGAATCTTAGTTGTGGAATGTTCGGTCATGACTTGACACATTCGATTAAAGTATACATATATATATGTGTGTGTGTGTGTCCAGTAGTTGTTCCTTTAATGCTTATATCGTTGAAAATGTCGAATTAAGTTGAAGTAAAGAAATGAGATACATTGTTTTCTGTTTAAATTAGGTCAGCTGATAGTAATTTCCATGTTTATCCTCGAATGTCCTAAGGCTGTGTTTTGTAATGTATTACCTAGAAACCTTATTCTGGCGACGGATGAGGGTTATAGGGTGTTATATCTATTGTCTTCCTTTAATTTTCCGCAACGTAGAACCAAAAGATAAACACCTAGTTTTTTTTTTCCCCTTTTTTTGTTTTATTATTTAATGACTTATTAATATAAAACTATTAAATTATAATTTTACTAATATAAAACACATATATTTCTCATCATCCAAAGTTATGGCCGGCCACTATGTTTAAAATGGGGAATTTGACATGCAAATCCCCTATTTTAAACCATGCAATAATTTGGCCATTTTAAAAATTAAGCTAACACATTTTCAATGTTTCTCACATAAGCCCTTTTATGCAAATTCACATTCAAATGATAAAATCAAAGCATCAAAATTTCACACATGCATTTTTACATATAATAGACATAGAATATAGCATTTAATTATTTTTGTGACTCGATTTTGTGGTCCCGAAACCACTTTCCGACTAGGGTCAAATTACAGCTGTCACATCATAAGAGTCTGAAGCATCTGATGTCACAAAAAGACTTGAACATGCGACAATGGAGATGGCTCGAATTACTGAAAGACTATGAATTTGTTATTGACTATCATCCGAGAAGAGCTAATGTTGTAGCTGATGCACTAAGTCAGAAATCTTTATTTACTTTGCGGGCTTTGAATGTTAATATGAAGTTTTGTGATGACAGAGCTATTATAGCCGAGTTGAAGGCTAAACCGATGATTCTATAACAAATCTGTGAGGCTCAGAAGAATGATCATGAACTGTAAGCTAAGCGACTTCACTGTAAGTTAAATTCTGATTCTGAATTTTCTATCGGGACTGATGATTGTTTAATGTTCTGAAATAGAATTTGCATACCGAAAGATAGTGAACTCATTCAGAAAGTTTTGCATGAAGCACATGATAGTCGTTTTTTAGTTCATCCGGGTAGCACTAAAATGTATAATGATTTGAAACAATTATACTGGTGGTCGGGAATGAAACGGGATATCTCTGAATTTGTATCTAAATGTCTAATCTGTCAGCAAGTTAAGGCCGAACATCAAGTACCGTCAGGTTTATTACAGCCTATTCTAATTCCGGAATGGAAATGGGACAAAGTTACAATGGATTTTGTATCAAGATTAACCCTGACTCCGAAGAAGAAAAATACAATCTGGGTCATCGTTGATAGATTGGCCAAATCTGCTCATTTTATACTGATACGTACAAACAATTCTCTAGATCAGTTAGCTGAATTGTATTTATCAGAGATTGTATGACTACATGGTGTACTGTTGTCTATTATTTCTAATCGAGACTCGAGATTTACTTTGAGATTCTGGAAGAAATTGCAAGAAGCTTTGGGAACGAAATTGAATTTTAGTACAGCATTTCATCCCCAGACCGACGGTCAGTCTGAAAAAATTATTCAGGTTTTAGAAGATATGTTACAGTGTTGTATTCTTGAATTTGAAAGTGGCTGGGAGAAATATTTACCCCTAATTGAGTTTACGTATAACAACAATTTCCAGACGAGTTTGAAAATGGCTCCGTACGAAGCACTATACTATCGTAAATGTCGAACACCGTTGTACTAGACTGAGTTGAGTGAGAAAATATTACACAGGGTTGATTTGATCTGAGAAACGGAAGAAAAAGTAAAAGTAATTCGTGACAACTTGAAAGCAACATCTGACTGACAGAGATCATATGCATATTTGAAACGGAAAGAAATAGAGTTTCAAGTCAGGGATCGTGTATTTCTGAAAGTGTCACCGTGGATGAAATTCCTTCATTTTGGTCAGAAAGGACAGTTAAGTCCTCAGTTTATTGGGCCGTATGAAATTGTGGAAGGAATTAGACATGTAGCTTATCGACTATCGTTACCATCTGAACTTGAAAAGATTCATAATGTGTTTCACGTATCGATGCTTCGTCGATATCGATCCGATCCATCTCATGTTATTTCTCCTATTGATGTGGAAATACAGTCTGATTTGTCGTATACTGAAGAACCGATCAGAATTCTAGCTCGAGAGATCAAAGAATTGAGAAATAAATGTATAGCACTTATAAAGGTTCTCTTCTGTAAACACGAATAGAGGAAGCTACGTGGGAAACCGAAGAAGCTATGCGAAAATAATACCCTAACCTATTTACCGATAAGATTTTCGGGGATGAAAATCCCTAAAGGGGGGAGAGTTGTAACGACTTATTTTAGACCCTAGTCAGAACGAGTGGTTTCGGGACCACTTAACCGAGTCAAAATATTCTTTTCATTGCTTTAATAAATTTTACATCATGATAGATATATGGTGTGAAAGTTTCGTACCGAAATTTTATCGTTTGATTTATTAATTTGATACAAAGAATTAAATTGCATAAAGCGATAAATAGGAGTTCTATTTCATAAATGACTTATTTGATCATGGTTTTTAAAATGGGAGTCCTTAAATGGTTATTTTACCATTTCAAAAGCTAGTGGACACTTATGTCTATATTACTATTGATTTTATAATGGTTTTAGTAAGGTTAAAGTTATCTTTTAATTATTATATGTTATATTAGTTAATTAAAATAAAAAATGGCTTTAATTTTCATTATTCTCCACCGATTCTTCAAGCAAAAACATAGGGTTTTTAAGCTTTCAACTTTCGACAAGCTTAATCCATTAATTGAGGTATGTTTTGGCTTCGGTTTTTAATGATTTTTACGTTTTTGAGATCGTTGCTTTCTATTCTAGCCGACCTGTACCTCAGTTTCTGAAATTGGTTGTATTTTGGAAAATGCCATTAATGAATACATGGTTATTTTGATAGATTTTGATGAATTATTGATAGATGTCTTGAAATATACAAGTTTATAAAGTAATTTTTGATGAAAATGAGTTTCAAGGATGTAATTGAAAATAAATAGAATTTGTGTGGTTATAAATACAATTAAATGAAAGTTATGTACTTGTATGAGCATTTTGAATATTTGGCTATGGTAAATTGAGAGTATTATTGTGCAATTTGCTATTTTATGCTAAAAGGACTAAACTGCAAGGTAGTTGAAAGTATAGGGGCTAATTTGCAAATGTGCCAAAATACATGTTCTTGGACTAAATTGAATGTGTTGGTGATTAAATAGCTGAATTTGTATTAATATAGATCAAGATAATCGAATCATGAAACTTGATCGGGGAAAACGAAAGGTTGACGAGTAGATATCGAGAAATCGAGGTAAGTTCATATAATTAGAATTGAATTGTAAATGCTTAATTGTGGTTTAAATTGTCATGTGAATGTATGATAATTGATAGAAATGGAATTGGCCTATTGATTTTTTGAACCTGAATTGACATGGAATTGTTAGAGATTACAAGTTCAATATGGTTACCGAGTCTCATTCGAACTGTAGAAAGTCGTAGGATACAAGTGACATGTCACTAGGGTTACAGGGTGGTTTGAGCTACTGCATTTGTTGCGGACTCACCACAGCTCATGAGCTATATGTTCATCCTTCAGGATTACATGTTTAGTCTTCGGACTTACCATTCAGCCTACGGGCTTACCGTTTATCCTTCGGGATCACATGTTCAGCCTTCGGGCTTACCGTTTCAGGCTCAAAAGAGCTTATATGATGCATTGACGGATTATAGGTTATATGTATATACACTGTGTGTGTATCACCTGAGTATCCCTCGATGTTCTTAAAGGTTCAACGGGCAATATTCGATACATATTACATGATGATCAAAGAGTATATGAATTACAAGTTACATGAGTACATGATATATATGAACTATTGTTATGAATTACATGAATTATATGTCATAAGTATTGAGTAAATGCTTGTGTTATGTGAATGATCCATTGAGAGAATGAATGATCACAAGGTTTATAAGTACTAACTTGTGTATGATTGATGAGTAGGCAATATGAGCTTATGACTTGGTTTGACATTAGCTGTTATCTCTATTATTTGGTACGTTTAATTCTATGTTATACGAGCTTACTAAGCTTTTAAAGCTTACTCTGTTTACTTTTACCTTGTTTTATAGATTCGGAAGCTAGCTTGATTTTCGGACAAGTCAGAGACTTGCTATCACACTATCCATCAAGCTTTTGGTACTTTTGAATCTTTGTAAATGATATCGTCATGGCATGTATAGGCTAGTTGATAGGTGAATGTACATGGCTATTTTGTTGATGAATGGGGTATGTTTTGGGTACCCTTTTCAAGCTATGAGATATGGCTTGTTTGTATATGGCTAATCCATTTTGAATGACTATTATGATATGTTCTTATGTGTTAAATTGTGAAGTGTTACAATGTTATGTGGTTAGTCATATTAGCTTTTGAATTGATAAATGATTTGATAAGAAATGATGCATATTTGGTATATGCTTAGATGATGAATAATGTTTGAATTGGTTAGCTAAGAAATGGTTCATTGTATGTTTTAAAATGGTTGTTTTGGTTATCAAATTGTCTATGAAATAGTATGGCTATGTGATGCTTGTAGGGATGACCCGTTTGGGTGGCAAAATGGCTTAAACCAAGCCCACATTGTGCCACACGGTCAGAGCACACGGGCGTGTGACTCAGCCGTGTAACCCCTACACCTAATAGATTTTAGGCAGTCTTGCACACGGCCTAGACCTACGGGTGTGTCTAGTAGCCATGTGGTATTTAACAGTGTTGGCCACGGACTGGACACACAGGTGTGTCTAGTGACTGTGTGTGGTTTGGCAGTGTTGCCCACGGTTTGAATGCACGGGTGTGTCTAGTAGGGCACGACCGTGTTGGTGTGCACGGGCTAGGGACATAGCCGTGTGTCCCTAACTTGAAAATTTTCTCAATGTCCTCCCTATCTTTCACATGTTTTTAATTTTATCCTAAATGAGTGTGTGTATGATTATATGAGCTTTAAAGCATGATTGGATGAATGATTATAGAACTATATTGTGGCTGTAAAGTTCAAAATTTTACGGATCTGATCTGAGTTACAAGTCTGGTAATACCCCTTACCTATTCTGGCGACAGTTACGAGATAAAGGTGTTAAAATGGTACACCGTGTAGTCGCACAATCTCTGATATATACAATTCAGTTAATCTATCCAGCGAAAAGTCTGTACGTGCCGGTATAAAATGAGTAGATTTCGTCAATCTATTAATAATGACCCAGATTGCATTTTTCTTCTTCGGAGTCAGGGGTAATCCTGATACAAAATCCATTGCAACTTTGTCCCATTTCCATTCCAGAATCAAAATAGGCTGTAGTAATCCTGATGGTACTTGATGTTCGACCTTAACTTGTTGACAGATTAAACATTTTGATACAAACTCAGATATAACCCGTTTCGTTCTCGACCACCTATATAATTGCTTCAAATCATTATACATTTTAACGCTACCCGGATGAACTGAAACACGACTATCACGTGCTTCATGTAAAACTTTTTGAATAAGTTCACTATCTTTCGGTATGCAAATTCTATTTCAGAACATTAAACAATCATCAGTCCTGATAGAAAATTTAGAATTAGAATTTAACTTACAATGAAGTTGCTTAACATGTAGATCATGATCATTTTTCTAAGCCTTGCAAATTTGTTGCAGAATCATCGGTTTAGCATTTCGTTCGGCTATAATAAATCCGTCATCACATAGCTTCATATGAGTATTCAAAGCCCGTAAAGCAAATAAAGATTTCTGACTTAATGTATCAGCTACAACATTAGCTTTTCCCAGATGATAATCGATTACAAACTCATAGTCTTTCAATAATTCGAGCCATCTACGTTGTCGCATATTCAAGTCTTTTTGGGACATCAGATATTTCAGACTTTTATGATCTGTAAAGATTCGACATTTCTCGCTATATAAATAGTGTCGCCAAATCTTTAAAGCAAAGACTATAGCATCTAATTCAAGATCATGTGTCAGGTAATTCTTCTCATACGGTTTCAACTGTCGGGAAGATAAGCTATAACTTTCCCGTCTTGCATCAATTCACAACCTAGTCTGATTACCGATGCGTCACTATAAATTACGAACTCTTTACCTGACTTAGGTTGAACTAAAACCGGTGCTTCTGTTAATAAAGCTTTCAGCTATTCGAAACTCTGCTGACATTCATCCGTCCACTCAAATTTCACATCTTTTTGGAGCATTCGAGTCAATGGTACTGCAATCATCAAAAATATTTTTACAAATCTTCAGTAATATCCCGCTAATCCTAGAAAACTTCTAATCTCGGATACATTTTTTGGTGGTTTCCAGTCGATAATTGTAGATATTTTACTCAGATCAACTATGATGCCTTCCGTAGAAACAATGTGACCTAGAAATCTGACTTCTTGAAGCCAAAATTCACATTTGCTAATTTTGGCGAATAACTGTTTATCTCTCAAAGTCTGTAACACGATTCTCAAATGTTCGGTATGCTCTATCTCATCACGTGAATAGATCAGAATGTCGTCAATAGATACAACAACAAACTTGTCTAAATACGGTCTGAAAATACGATTCATTAAGTTCATAAACACTGCAAGAGCATTAGTTAACCCAAAAGGCATAACTAAAAATTCATAATGACCGTACCGTGTTTTGAAAGCAGTCTTTGGTATGTCTGAATCCTTAACTCGTAAGTGGTAATAACCTGATCTCAGATCAATCTTCAAAAATACGGTAGCCTCTTTTAACTGATCAAACAAATCATCGATTCGCGGAAGAGGATATTTATTCTTTACTGTCACTTTATTCAACTGTCGATAATCAATACACATTCTCATTGACCCGTCTTTCTTTTTCACAAACAATACTGGTGCACCCCAAGGTGAACAGCTCGGTCTTGCGAAGCCTCTATCTGTTAATTCTTGTAATTGTGCTTTCAACTCTTTCAATTCAGTCGGTGCCATTTTGTACGGAGCTATCGATATCAGTGTAGTACCCGGTAATAACTCAGTACTAAATTCAACTTCTCTAATCGGTGGTAAACTCGGTAACTCTTTGGGAAATACATCTGGAAATTTACAAAAAACTAGTATGAACTCAATCTTCAATTTTGACACTTTAGTATCTTACACGTATGCTAAATACGCATTACAGCCCTTTCTCACATACTTCTGAGCTCGTATGGCCTATATCACTATCGGTACTTCATTCAAATCATTTGACTCAATCTGAAGAATTTCACCATTTTGACATTTCAACACTATAGTCTTTCGTCTGCAGTTCACAACTGCTTCATGTACATTTAACCAATGCATACCCAGTATCACATCAAACTCGTTAAATGGTAAGAGCATCAAGTCAGCCGGAAAACAATATCCCTGGGTCATCAAAGGAAAATTCTTACATATTTTATCAACTAACATTGATTTACCTAACAGATTTGATACTTTAACTACAAATTCTGTAGACTCAACATGTAAACTCTTTTTAAACACTAATTCCATACAGACATATGAATGAGTTGATCCAAGATCTATCAATGCAACAATATCAGTGTTATAAAGAGAAAAAGTATCGGTAATAACATCAGGCGACGAGGCTTCCTCGTGTGCACGTATTACATAGGCTCTGGCAGGAGTGCGTGTCTCAGATCTCACATTAACATCTCGCGAAACATTGCGATTTCTACTTTGATTCCCAGTATTACGGGACGGTCTACCTCTGGTTTCAGTATTATTTGCTTTAGTTGACTGTTCTTTATCAGCTATAGATCTTTCAGGACAATCTCGCAAATAGTGATCCAACGATCCGCATCTGAAACAAGCTCCACTCTTCAATCGACATTCACCAAAATGCTTTCAGTTACAATGCTTACAATCAGGCCCGGGAGTTCTCACACTATTTGCACTAGCCACAGAGGTTGTCTGAGGTCTCAAATGAGAAGATCTAACATTTCTTTCTCTGATGGATATGCCCGTAGAAGCAGTAGAACGAGGATGGAAATCTTTCGATATCTTGGATCCGGACTGGTGCGACTTACTTGCAATTCTCTTTCTGAATTCTCTGGACTCTAAATCAGCTTTCTGCTTTTCTTTAACAAGTTCTTCGGCTTTACAAGCCCAATCAACTAGAACTACAAACTCTTTCAGCTCAAGTTTCCCAACTAACAGTCGAATCTCTTCATTTAATCCATCTTCAAACTATTTACACATTATTGCTTCAGTAGAGATACATTCACGAGCATATTTACTGAGTCGTACAAACTCTCTCTCATACTCAGTCACTGACATTCGACCCTATTTTAGTTCTAGAAACTCCTTTCCTTTCTGGTCGATGAATCGTTGACTAATGTATTTCTTTCTAAATTCTATCTGAAAAAAGTCCCAATTAACTCGTTCTCACGGGACAACCGATATCAAAGTATTCCACCACTGGTATACAGAATCCCGTAGCAAAGAAATAGCACATCTCAAACATTCATCAGCCGTACAAGCTAATTCATTAAAAACCCTGATCGTATTCTCAAGCCAGAACTCGGCCCTCTCAGCATCATCACTCACTGAAGCTCTGAATTCTTCGGCCCCATATTTTCGTATCTTGTCAACCGGAGGTCGATTTAGTCTCAAAGGATCCATAACCCATACATTTTCAAGGTTAGGTTGTGGGACTTGAGGGGGTGGAGGTTGTGGAGCAGCCGGGTTTGCCCGTACAAACTCATTAAACCATTCAGACATCATTTGGAAGAAAGCTTGCTTAGCTTCTCCCTGATTGCCCGTAGCTGGGCCCCGATTCAGAAGGCATAGCCCTTTGAGCAGGTGCTAGCGCAATACTTTCAACATCGTCGGCTATTGCTCGATTCGGATCCACTACTATGTAAAACAAATTTCAGAGGATGTCAGGAGATATCACACTATCACATTTCATATACATGGCATGTATAGCTAGACTCGTACTTGCTACGGTAGTCCTAGAATCGACTAAACCATAGCTCTGATACCAAATAAAATGTAACACCCCTATCCCGTGACCGTTGCCATAATAGGTAAGGGGCATTACCAGACTTGTAATTAAGATCAGATCAGTAAAATTTTGAACTTAACATTCAACAATATAGTTCTATAATCATCCACCCAATCATGCTTTAAAGCTTATATAAACATACACACACTCATTGAGGACCAATTTGAAAATATGAGAAAGAAGGGGAAAACTTTGAGAAAATTCTCAAATTAGGGACACACGGCCATGTCCCTAGGCCGTGTGCCTCACACGAACGTGCCCTAAACTTAACTTAGCCGTGGGAAATACTGCCATACATCACATGGTCATCAGACACGCCCGTGTCTCTACACCATGGGCAAAACTGCCATATACCACACGGCTGCTAGACACACCCGTGTGTCTAGGCCGTGCGCAAGACTGCCTAAAATATTTTAGATGCAGGGTTTACACAGCTGAGTCACACGCCCGTGTGCTCTGACCGTGTGGCACAATGCAGGCTTGGTTTAAGGCATTTCCCCACCTAAATGGGTCAACCCTACAAGCATCACATAACCATACCATTCAAAACACCATTTGCAACCATTAGCATCATCTAAACATGCATCAAATATGCACCATTCCCTACCAAAACACTTATCAACTCAATAGCTATAATGCTAATCAAATAACAACATCATACTTCTCAATTTATCACATAAGAACACATCATAATAGTTATTCAAAATAGGTTAAACATATACAGGACAAGCCACATCTCATAGCTTGAATAAGTGCCCAAAACTTACCACATTCATTGGCAAAGCTAATCATAAAAATTCTCTTAATAATTAGCCTATACATGCCATGGCCATTTCATTTACAAAATCCAAAAGTACCAGAAGCTTGATGGATAGTGTGATGGCAATCTCCGACTCGTCTAAAAGTTGAGCTAGCTTCTGAAATTTATGAACAAGGGATAAATAAACTGAGTAAGCTTCAAAAGCTTAGTAAGCCCATATAACGTAGAATTAAACTTACCGAACATTAGAGATAAGCACATAAATAATGTCAAACCAAGTCATGAACTCATTTTACCTACTCATTAATAATACACAAGTTAGTACTTGTAAAATCTTGTGATCATTCATTCTCCAAATGGATCATTCACATAACACAAGTATATATCAAACACTTATGACATTTAATTCATGTAATTCATATCATATAGTTCATAGAAATCTTATAACTCATGTAACTTGTAATTCATATTCTCTTTGATCATCATGTAACATGTATCGATATTTGCCCGTTGAACCTTTAAGAACATCGAGGGATACTCAGGTGATACACACACAGTGTATATGCGTATAACCTATAAATCTGTCAATGCCTTATATATGCTCTTTCGAGCCTATAACGGTAAGCCCAAAGGCTGAACATGTGATCCCGAAGGATGAACGATAAGCCCATAGGCTGAACGGTAAGTCCGAAGACTAAACATGTAATCCCGAAGGATGAACATATAGCTCATGAGTTGTGGTGAGTCCGTAAGAAATGCAGGAGCTCAAACCACCCTGTTGCCCTAGTGACATGTCACTTGTATCCTATAACTTCTACGGTTCGAATGGGACTCGGTAATCATTTGGACATATAACCAATTTGCATTTCTATTCATTATTTCACATATACACCATATGAAATTCAACATATATCAAATAGGCAAACTTGAGTCTATGGTTCATTATGCATTCATATAGTATTAAAACAACAATTATAAACCTTAAACAAGTTCGATTCTAATTATACGAACTTACCTCAATTTTCGCAATATCTACTCGTCTACCTTTTGTTTCCCCTGATCAAGTTTCGGAATTCTATTGTCTTTATCTATATTAATGCAAATTTAGCTATTTAATCACCAACATATTCAATTTAGTCTCAAGACATATATTTTGGCCTATTTACAAATTAGCCCTTATCTTTTCATGCTTTAACACTTTAGTCCTAAATTCACAAAATAGCAAATTACATTATAAGACCCTCAATTCATCGTAGCCGAATATTCATATACCTCATTTAAACATGTATATTTCATTTATTCACAATTCAAACCACAAAAATTTTACCTTTTTCAATTTAACCCTTTTTCAGCATTTTTGTCAAAAACTACTTTATAAAACTTGTATATTTTCAAACAACCATAAATAATTCACCATTATTCATCAAAATAACATGTATTCATCAATGGAATTTTTCAAAAACACAACCAATTGCAAAAATTAAGGTATGGGTCAGCTAGTATACTGAGCAACGATCTCAAAAATGTAAAAATTATCAAAACTCAAAGTCAAAACATACCTTAATTGATGGATTTATGCTTGCCAAATACAAAATATTTCCAAACCCTTTTGTTTTGTTTGTATAATCGGTGGAATATGATAGAAATTAAAGCATTTTCATGTTTTATTTTAATTAAAACATATAATAAAACCAAATGACCATTGTAGCCTTTAATAAAACCATTATAAAAATCATACTAATATGGACATAAGTGTCCACTAACAATTAAAATGGTAAAATAACCATCTAAGGACTTCCACAAACAAAGACAAAGTCATATAAGCCTTTTATGCAATAGAACTCCTATTTATCGTTTTATGCGATTTAGTCATTTCTTATCGAATTAACTAATTAAACGATAAAATTTCTAAACGAATCTTTCACACAATTAATCTATCATGATGTAAAACATATTAAAGCAATAAAAATAATATTTCAACTCGGTTAAGTGGTCCCGAAACCACTCATTCCGATTAGGGTCTAAAATGGGCTGTTATAGTATGTATGTGCATTAACAGGTTTACCATTTTGAATCTGTTTAATCGATTGAAATGGCATAGAAATATGTACAAGAGATGAATGGATTTTTGGTAGGTAAATATGTTCATAAGTTAGCAAATTACTGAGTTGTCGTGAATTTATTCGTAACAGTATAAACATGAGTCTAATAATTCTAAGATAAAGAAATGTAATTAATCCAACACAATTATGTCATCTTGATTAAATCTTATTGAAATCGTGCATTAGAATTTCTTTGTTTTATTTTAAATATTTTACTTAGTTTTTAACCCTTAATTTTTAATCATCTTTTTAAAACCAAAATATTTTCCATCACCGAAGTGTTTTACAATTAATTTCATAAATAATCCTTTTTACAGTCCCTGTGGGAACGATAACTCGACATTTACTTGTCACTTTATTACTTGTTGCGATTGTGTACACTTGCACATTTTCGTCGTTCCAGTACCACTTAAATCAGTCTTACTTTTATTCATATCTGGACTATGCTCGTAGAATCATTCAAAATTACTATAGGATACTCGGGAACACATCCCACCTAAGTGCGATAAATATAGCCGAAGCTATCTCATATCACATATTTTCTCGCTCTCAAGCTAACAACGGGTCTGCTTACACAAGCTATCAGTCTACACAATGCTACTCACACAAGCTGTCAAGAACAACAACACATGCCGAAACCCAGCCACCGGTAGGACGTCCAAGACTAGCACCCAGATCACATCATCATCGGTAAACCCTAATGTCATGACATTCGTATCCTAAACTATTCTGAAGGTTCAAACAGGACTTTCCACTGTCAAATCTCTACCAATCATGTCCGTAAACTCAATTTCAACCATTATCACAGTTCAATTCAATAATAATACATTTATAACACAATTCAACAACATTTATTAGCATACAAACTTACCTCGTATACGAAAATGATGAAACGGATCGACTAGTTAGATATTTTATTTTCCTCAGATCTAAGTTTGAATTCTTCCTTTCTTGATCTATATAAATCAAATTCAGCTTATTTATTCATCTACTTATTCAATTTAACCCAAAATATGCATTTAGGCAATTTTACACATTTGCCCCTAAACTTTTACGTTTTTACAATTTAGTCTTAATTTCACAAAATCACTAATTCATGAGATTCCTTTAATACCCATGATTGCCAAATTACTATTATACCCCTAGCAGCCTATATTTATCAAATTTTCACACATTTAACTACACATTTCACACATTTCACAATTAAAGCCCTATTTTGCATTTTTACTCAAAAATCACTTTATAAAACTTGTAAATCTAACAACAAAGTTTCATATGTCATCATCAAACATCAAAACGCATTAAAATTCATCAATATAAACTTTCAAAACCTTTAACATTTTTTTGCAAAATAGTCCATTGGCTAGCTAGACCTAGTTACAAGAATTACAAAAACATAAAAATTATTAAAAATGGGACGAAACAGACTTACATGCACTAAGGATTATGGATGAAAGCTTCAAAGCCCTAAATGTATTCTTTCTTCTTCAATTTCAATGGAGGATGAAGATGAATGAAATAAAAATGGTTTTTGTTTTATTAATTTTAACCTTAATTACCTATTTACCTTTATACCCTTTAAAAGCTTTAATAATTTCCATAAAACCAAACTTATAAATGTCCACTAACATAAGAATGGTATAATTCCACCTAAGTAGTCTTATATTGAGATTCTAGAGCCATTTAATATATTTAACTAATAGAACACCATTTTTGCACTTTACGCGATTTAGTCCTTTTTATCGAATTGAGCACTCAAATGATAAAATCTCTTCACAAAAGTTTCACACAATCATGCTACCATACCAAAGACCTCATTTTAATAATAAAATAATTATTCTAACCTTGGATTTGTGGTTCCAAAATCACTATTTTGATTTAGCTAAAAACGAGCTATTACATTAACAAGTTAGGACCCATACCTTATTTTGCACTACTGCAACACACAAACGAAACCCGCAGTTTCTCCTTAAGACCTTAAATCGAGTCTAAATGAAAATAAAAATTTTATCACACCAATACACCATTTAAACATCCCTAAAACACCTTATTATGGGTTTAAATCAAGAAACATAATTATAATGATTTTTTGGATCTAAATTATATAAGTTTCTTACACTAGTTTGATGCAAAACGTACACACGAATGTCTAATAGCTTCAATGTCGATTTGGGGATTTTAGGTTGCCCATTAACACCATTAAATACTAAAAAATTAGTCGATATATAATCATAAAATTCTTTAATCCAATAAATTATCAATTTCCTCAACAATTAAGTTCAAACTACGCACTAGCCGACAAACTACCACGCTTATGCTTCTTGAATTGTCAGATCTGAATTGTCGAATAATCAAGATTGATTATTCCTAAGGCACATATGATTAAATGCTGATTAGGAAGGGTTCTTGGGACTAAAATATTGTCGAAAAGAGATGGGAAAATTAAATAAAATGGTAGCCCCCTTTTTAGTGCCTCTAGGTGTGGTTCATCGCCAATAGTGGCAAATCAGGGTTGTTTTAAAAAGAAAAATGGAAACAATTTTTAAGGTTTTAAAAATTATTAAAATCTCCCCTAATTCTAAATATAGAAATCTTGGTATTCCTTTGAAAGATTCATCAAGAAAGTAAATGAAAATAAGCACTTACTGAAGCCGGAAGAGAGTGGCAACAATGACACTTCTTGGGTTGAAATGGAGAGCATTCTTGGAGGTGAAAGATTTCATATTTATGGCTGGAAAAATAAGGAAAAATTGAAGCAAGACGGAGGGGAGAATGGCACAAAATCTTGTGGGAAAAGAAAAGAAAAGAAGATGGTGGTTCAAGGTGGTTTGGGTGACAACAACAAGAGGAAAATAAAGGAAAATTTGAAGAGAAGATAGGAGAGGAAGAGGGAGGGATAGCTAGGGTGGAGTAAAAACAATTAAGAGCTGATGAGATTAATTAAAAGTAGTGTTTGTACCTATGTTTAACTAGGTATGGATGGTACACACAAGGAAAAAGGTGATTTTTGCAAAATTAAATTATTTGCAAATGAAGAGAATCAAACTTCGGACCTCAATTTAATTTCAATGCTTCATCATTTTTATTTTAACCATTGGGCTAATTAATTATCTTTAAAATAATTTTGCATTCCTATTAAGCTAAAAATTGGGATTAACCTCCTCCGGGCGTACCAACATCTAGAGTAAGAATCCTGCACAAGATTTATCAATTAAGTACTGCTCTCAAGTATACGGTCAGGTTGTAATATAGTTACAATGAAGTAATGAGTACTCCGAGGATTGTACCCAAGGGAGACAAGCACCAAGTCAATTCTAACCTAAGTACAAATAGATCTACTTAGTACTTTAAAGCAATTATATTACGATAAAACATAAGAGAGATATTTGGGGTTATATAATATCAATGAAAAATAAAAGAAATAAAAAAACGTTGGGAAATAAGATACTGTATCAAATCTAAGCATGGGCATTTAAATCATGTTGGTAATCATAATCACTTGTTGCTTCGGGTTTCCTGTCCAATCAACTAGTCGATACTCTAATAGGATCTTCTGTAACACCCCGAATTTTAGGCTTAGAAGTATTAGGCCTTGAGCAAGGGAACAGTTTGGAGACGACACATAGGTGTTTAGTTGTGCAAGATAGTGACATCAACAATGGTCGATTTGAGTGGTTTAGGAGTGTTTGGGAGTGTTGGAGAAGTCCTAGGTTCAAACCTAGGCTTTAGCAAAAATTTCTTTTTTAGTGCATAAAATCCTTGGTGCTTGGAAGTAGACCTTTTAAATATTTATAGTCAAATATGATAGAAAAGAGCCTGCTGGCTCAGAGGATAAATGGCGCATCATAAGTGTTAAGGGACCAGAGTTCGAATCACTTTATGTACAAAAGGATATTTATTTTGTGCTTCTATCACGTGAGTCGCAGAAATCATCTAAAACTCTGTTGAAGGAAGTTTTGAACTA
This sequence comes from Gossypium stocksii, assembly GCA_020496765.1. Lineage (NCBI taxonomy): Eukaryota > Viridiplantae > Streptophyta > Magnoliopsida > Malvales > Malvaceae > Gossypium > Gossypium stocksii. The sequence goes on from CM035623.1 coordinate 45,032,122, forward strand.
ATCAATGAGAGATTTGAGGAGTGGATTGTGGAACAAGTCATGGAAGATTTTTAGGAGGGGATTGGGGAGAAAAGGAAGGAGTTTGAAGTTGGTGGGCAAGTAGCGCCAAATTTGAGCTGTGGTTACTCAAGTTTTGGCTTTAGTTATCTATTTTATTTCTCACTAAATTTTTTTCCGAGAGCTATTCTCTTCTAAGCTGAATCTTTTTCTCCATTTCCTTCTCTACTTCCCATTCTCTTCCAAAACTAGCCGAATACACCATAGACCTTTTTAAGTACTTCTATTTTACCATCTCCTCTCTCTATTGTGCTTGGCTGAGTACACTTATTCTTTGCTAACCGTTTCTATCATCACCCATTTCTTTTGGTACTAAACCAAATACTGTATCCTTAAAACTATTATCTAGCAATTGGTTGGATTCTTCTGCACAACTCTCTTTTGTCATCAATTTCGGTAAGATTCATTCAACTTTTTCAAGTAGGTTATTTTGTTAACATTATTTTCCAAAATCCCTCTTATTTGGGTTTTTCTTTTCCTGCACTTGGGGTGACTGAATCTTCCATCTTAGGGATGGATGTCCAGAAGTAAGACCATAGGCCGACTATTCTTCTTTTGCTTTCGGTAGTACCTTTTTTGGTAAGTAGTTAAACCCTCACTTCAATCTTTATGTGTGTACTATGGTGGTTTTTAATTACGTTAAGAATTCAGGAAATTGCAAGAGGGGAAATTGGTTGTGGTTTGAGTAACAGTTTAAATAGGGGATCTGTCTTTATTCAATCATGGTGAATATCATTGATTGTGGAATGAGTTAAGTTGGGATATTAATCTTTTTATGAAGTGATTAATGAAGTGTCTTAAAGGAATGTAGGGTTGGTGTGTAAAGACTTTCCACACGATTTCGTAATAGGTGTGTAATAGGATACCTTAAATGATAGCCAGCTAGAACACTGAAAGCGTGTGTAACAATACCCTGTAACTGATAATCGATGAAAAAGTCGAAAGGTGTGTATTTCACATTGATTTGACTGTAGATCGGCAAAAGCCGAAAAGCCGAAAAGCTAGAAGGTTGGGCTTAAGGCCACATAGGCGTGCGAACACTCGTGTGGTATAACTGAACCCACGAACATGGGCATAAGACTGTAGAGGCCACCATGAATGTTCTCATAGGCTTAGGCCGTTATGGGCCACTTGGGCCTCATCCTGGGCCTTGGGCCCATATACACTGATTTGCATGTTAAGGTTACAGAAGTCGCTCGAGGCAACTGTAGACCTTTGGATGGGTCGATAGGTGAGTCTAAACCTATTCTGATGAAAATGATTGTAATACCCTCATAGGGTAAAATGACCGAAATACCCCCATATGGTAAAATGATCGAAATACCCCCATAGGGTAAAATGACCGTAATACCCCTGTAGGGTAAAATGACCGTAGAACCCCTGTAGGGTAAAATGACCGTAGTACCCTTATAGAATAAAATGACCGTAATACCACTATAGGGTAGAATGACTGTTATGCCATTATATGATGCTTGATTGATTGAGCATGTTATGTGATATTTATGTGTTTTGCATACATGCACGACATACTGCATAGGTTGGGATATTTTTATGGAGGAAGTGTACTAATCTGTTAGGGTCGCACGAGACGACTGTGGACCAATCGATGGCTTTGTGTCGTTCATACCATCGATGGCATATTGTCGTTCATATTATCGACGGCTTGGTGCCATGCATACTACCGAAGGCTTTATGCTGTTTCTGAAGGCTTTGTACCGTTACTAAAGGCTTTGTGCCATTTCTGGCTTTGTGTCGTTATTAAAGGCTTTGTGTCATTTTGAAGGCCTTGGGCCACTATTGATGGCTTTAAGCCACTTATTATTCTGGCAGCTATGCTGCGATTCTAGTTAGTGCTGGAACAGGTGCTAACTCTGTCAATGTAGGGATAGGTGGGTTGATTTTATCCCCATAGTAAGTGTAGGGTTGGGTAGGAGGCAAGTGTAGGGCTTAATGGCAAAACATGCATCATGCATTATTCATACTGCATTTTGATACTGTTATGGGCTAAGGCCTACCTGATTTTGATACTGTCTGCTATAATGGGCTCAAGCCCAGTCTGCTACAGCTTCTATGCCTTGTATATGTGACTAATTGTTTTTATATTAGGGGATTACACACTAAGTTTTCGTAAACTCACCCAGCTTTTAACTGTGTAGGTAATCCCCAATGTTAGGTGGACTAGTGCTACGAGGGACTCGAGGATGGCCACACTATTGGTCCTGTTTTATTGGATTGGGCTTTTACTTACATTTAAATTTCGTTTTGGGTTTTTGATGTAATAAGGCCTCTCTTTAAATTTCTAGTTTTTAATTTGGGTTTTTAATAATTATTATTTATTTATGCTAGAAGTAGAACGTGGATTTCCAAAATATTAACTGTTTTCAAAATATTACATTTTCTCAACACGAGTTTCAGGCTTCTACAACAAACATTATTTTGAAAGTGCAACAACGTTTGAATTTAATTAACAAATTTTTAGTTAAATCGTAATAAGGTTTTCAAGCGAAATCATGTTTTCGAAAAACACATCAAACAGGCCGATTTGAGAGTTAACAAAAAGAAAAACTTTAACCTTCAAACGGGTTTTAATCAACAAGATCAGATTTTTGAAAAAAAATGGTAATGTGACACCGCCAGATTCAGCCATAACGTTTAGGCCAGTTTTGTGGTGTTACATTTAGTGGTATCAGAGCCAAGTTACAAAACTCAGTTATGGAATGGGTTTTCAAATATTGAATTTTGAAAAGTTGTTTTCAAATATGTGAAGTGTTTTAAGATATTTCTTCTGAAAAGTGTGGCACATAGAGTCTCTGGCATCGATCTGGTAGGTCAATACAAAATTGTTGCTTGTTTGTACTGAAATGCAGTAGATGGGAATACTGTTATTTCTTTAGATAGATTTTGTATTTATTCTTTGTGTTCTAGAAATGTAGATTGTTAGGATAGCGACAGAACTAATATGGATTCCGAGCATAAGCAAGGTCCCAATGAGTTGCCTGATTTGGTGGAACAAGAGGTTGTTCAGGAGACGAAAGTCAAGGTAAGTTCGCCATTTTCGGGTAGTGGTAGCCCAGAGTTTGGTACTGAGGCACTGACTTGGGTAGTAAAGGAAGTGCTAGAAGAGGTGTTCAAGGCCAAAGTTAAGGAGATGGGTGAAATGCTTCAGTCTAGGTGCTTGGACTGCAAGAAGAAGATAGATCATGGTTTTTTGGGGCTGGAGCCTCGTTTGGTGAAACGTGTTAAAACATGTCTGAATGTACTGGCTTGTGAGTATTGTAAAAGGTATCATTCAGGTGAATACCAGAGCAAAACAAGAGCATGTCTCAGATATGGGTCTAAGGAGCATCAGGTTTGGGATCGCTCAGTCCCTTTTAAGTCAAGTATGTTTTGTTTAGGTATGGTAATTTGCATATAGAGATTGTATGCATATGATATATATTTACTCCGATGGGTAGATGTTTTGGGTGTGTGTTAGTATTATTAGGATCAGAGTGCACAGTGGAAGTATAGTAGTGTAGTTTAAGACCTGCAACTACTCTAATAGTTGGAAATTTTGAGGATGAAATTGTAAGAGTATGCCCAAAGATCAATCACGAGATGGTTGTAATAACATACTTGATTTATCATGTTTATTTATATAAGGCTTTGCCATTATTATTTCAGTTTCTTTTCTGTGTACATAAATAAATTGTTTTATAATAATGTCCTAAGAATAATATGATTATTCTTAAAAGATCCTTAGTCAAGTATTATTGTTGGCTAGGATAATAATAATGCATTAAGACTAACATGTAGTTGATTGATGATAAAGAGTTGTCATTGATATGGAGTGTCAGAATCAATGCATGAATATGTTTGTTAAAGAACAACATATTGGACTGATCCGCTATGAGTATGTTTCTTGGATTATTATGTAATTGTCACAATATTATTCATAATGATTAATATGTATATGATCCTCATACTTGAGATCATCATCATCCCAACATCTGAGTTGTATATTTTGATATAGTCAAACGAACACCGTAACTAGTTGTTCTATAAAGACTGATGTTGGATATACCACAATCTATATAGAGGGGTATGGTTAATCAATATAGGATAAGTCCCTCCTACATAATGGGAGTAATATCTCAGGCCACTTGATTGAGTGAGACTAGAAATGCATGGCCATGCTCAAATAAGTTTATATGAGATGTCATACTTATTTGTGTATCATATTCTACTCAAGGTATCAAGAAACATGGGATGGAATATGCAAGTGTGACTATTCCATGACTTGTGTCCATTCCAAAGATATAGGACTTAAGGATTAATGCATGAAAGGTTAATCACAAAAGGATATGTCAAATCATGACTTCTTGTAACTTAGGTAGCAATGATGCATTGCTAGATGCCACTCATTGTTTGTAACATTAGAATCATTCTAATTTTACTACTAACGTTACAAGAACCTATAGGGTCACACCCTATGGTTGAAATGAACAGAGTAAAATATAGTTGGTATTGTATTTTGATTGTCACATGAATTAAATTAATTATAGAATTAATTTAATTGGGCAATCAAATTGTTGAACATACTATACGTACAAGGATGTTGTACACATAATCAGAACATAATTTCATTAGTATATGAATTTGGTTCGTATATAAGTTTAAATAAATATAGTTTACCGAAATCTTTATTATGGTTATTGTAATTATAATTTTCGGTTAAACAATATTATAGTTATTTTAATAATGATTATTATGTTCAGTTTAATTTATAATGAATTAAAATTCGTTATAAAGATATACCAATTAAAAGGATGTTATATATGGCAAGGGTAAAAACCCTAAAGAGGGTATATATAAATAATCCCGAAACTATGCTAAAGGGTCTAGCAGCCGTCAAGCATAATAATCACTGAAAATAGTTTTCTGGGATTTTTACCGTTCATTGTCAATCAGGTGGACTACGTAGAGGCTGACATTGGAAAAGGTTGCGGCTTGGTTCGACAGTGATTCAGGATTCCCGTTGCCTAGGCGTCGCTGTCTACTCAGATTGAAGTTTCGGTAATTTCAAAACTTTATCACCCCGATTCATTCCTTACACATGGATCCATGGTTTGGATCGCCGGAACATTTTGTTTATTTTATTTTTCCACTGCGCCTTGGAGGCACCAGCGTTCCAACAGAAATTTCTTTAAAGAGGGGTGAATTGTAACGCCCCGAATTTTGGGCCTAGAAGTATTTGGCCTTGAGTAAGGGAACAGTTGGGAGACGACACATAGGTGTTTAGTTGTGCAAGATAGTGACATCAATAATGGTCTGTTTGAGTGGTTTAGAAGTGTTTATGAGTGTTGGAGAAGTCCTGGGTTCAAACCTGGGCTTTAGTAAAAATTTCATTTTTAGTGCATAAAATCCTTGGTGCTTGGAAGTAGACCTTTTAAATATTTGTAGTCAAATATGACAGAAAAGAGCCTGCTGGCTCAGAGGATAAGTGGCACATCATAAGTGTTAGTGTACTGGAGTTCGAATCACTTTATGCACAAAAGGATATTTATTTTGCACTCCTGTCACGTGAGTAGCAGAAATCATTTGAAACTCTATTGAAGGAAGTTTTGAATTGGTCAAGGAGAGATTTGAGGAGTGGATTGTGGAGCAAGTCACGGAGGATTTTTAGGAGGGGATTGGGGAGAAAAGGAAGGAGTTTGTAGTTGGTGGGCAAATAGTGCCAAATTTGAGGTGTGGTTACTCAAGTTTCGACTTTAGTTTTCTATTTTGTTTCTCACTGAATATTTTTCCGAGAGTCATTCTCTTCTAAGCCGAATATTTTTCTCCTTTCCTTCTCTGCTTCTTATTCTCTTCCAATCCTAGCCGAATACACAATAGACCTTTTCAAGTACCTCCATTTTACCATCTCCTCTCTCTGTTGTGCTTGGCCGAGTACACCTATTCTTTGCTAACTGTTTTTATCACCACCCCTTTCTTATGGTAATCGGTTGGATTCTTCTACACAACTCTCTTTTGTCGTCGATTTCAGTAAGATTCTTTCAACTTTTTCAAGTAGGTTATTTTGTTAACACTGTTTTCCTAAATCCCTCTTATTCGGGTTTTTCTGTTCATTGATTTTGGAATGAGTTAAGTTGGGATATTAACCTTTTTGGGAAGTGATTAATTAAGTGTCTTAATGGAAAGAAGGGTTGGTGTGCAAAGAGTTTCCACATGATTTTATAACATTTGTGTAATAGGATACCTTAAATGATAGTTGGCTAGAACACGGAAAGCGTGTGAAACAGAACCCTGTACCTGATAATCAGTGAAAACGGTGAAAGGTATGTATTTCACACTAATTTGACTGTAGATTGACAAAAGCCGAAAAGCCGAAAGGTTAGGCTTAAGGTCTAATGGGCGTGCGAACGCTTGTGTGGTAAAATCGAGCGCACGAATGTGGGCATAAGACAGTAGAGGCCACCATGAGCGTTCTCATGGGCTTAGGCTATTGTGGGCCACTTGGGCTGCATCATGGGCCTTGGGCCCATATACATTGATTTGCATGTTAAGGTTACATAAGTCGCTCGAGGCGACTGTAGACCTTTGGATGGGTTGGTAGGTGAGTCTAGATCCATTCTGATGAAAATGACCGTAATACCCCCGTAGGGTAAAATGACCGAAATACCCCCTTAGGGTAAAATGAATGTAATACCTCTATAAGGTAAAATGACTGTAATACCCCAGTAGGGTAAAATGACCCTAGTACCCCTGTACGATAAAATCACCCTAATACCCCTATAGGGTAAAATGACCGTAGTACCCTTGTAGGATAAAATGATCGTAATACCCCTGTTGGGTAGAATGACTGTTATGCCCTTATATGATGTTTGATTGATTGAGCATGTTATATGATATTTATGTGTTTTGCATACATGCACGACATACTGCATGGGTTGGATATTGTTATGGAGGAACTGTAATGATCTTTTAGGGCCGCACGAGACAATTGTGGACCAACCGATGGTTTTGTGACGTTCATAATATCAATGGCTTAGTACTGTTCATTTTATCGATGGCTTTGTGCCATGCATATTATTGATGGCTTAGTGCCATTCATATTATCGATGGCTTTATGCCATGCATACTACCGAAGGGTTTGTGCCATTTTTAAAGGCTTTGTGCCGTTACTAAAGGCTTTGTGCCATTTTTGAAGGCTTTGTGTCGCTATTAAAGGCTTTGTGCAGTTACTAAAGGCTTTGTGTAGTTTCTAAAGGCTTTGTGCCATTACTAAAGGCTTTGTGCCATTTTGAAGGCCTTGGGCCACTATTGATGGCTTTAATCCACTTATTATTCTAGCAGCTATGCTTTGATTCAAGTTAGTGCTGCAACCGGTGCTAATGCTGTAAGTGTAGAGATCAGTGAGTTGATTTTATCCCCACAGTAAGTGCAGGGTTCGACGGGACCCAAGTGTAGGGTTGGATGGGAAAACATGCATCATGCATTATTCATACTGTATTCTGATACTGTTATGGGCTAACGCCCACCTGATTTTGATACTGTCTGCTATAACGGGCTCAGGCCAACTCTGCTACTACTTCTGTGCCCTGTATATGTGATTGACTGTTTTTATATTAGGGGATTACACACTGAGTTTTTGTAAACTCACCCCGCTTGTAACTGTGTAGGCAATCCCCATCGTTAGGTGGACCGGTGCTACGAGGGACTCGAGAATGGCCACACTACTGCTCCTATTTTATTTGATTGGGCATTTATTTACATTTAAATTTTGTTTTGGGTTTTTGATGTAATAAGGCCTCTCTAGTTTTTAATTTCCGTTAGGTGCACTGGTGCTACAAGGGACTCGAGGATGGCCACACTACTGCTCCCGTTTTATTTTATTGGGCATTTACTTACATTTAAATTTTGTGTTGGGTTTTTTATGTAATAAGGCCTCTCTTTAACTTTCTAGTTTTTAATTTGGGTTTTTAATTATTATTTATTTCTGCTAGAAGTAGAACGCGGGTTTCCAAAATATTAACTGTTTTCAAAACATTATGTTTCCGCAACACGAATTTTAGGCTTCCACAACAAACATTATTTTGAAAGTGCAACAATGTTTGAATTTAATTAACAAATTTTCAGTTAAGTCGTAATAAGGTTTTCAAGCGAAATCATTTTTTCATAAAACACATCAAACGGGCTGATTTGAGAGTTAACAAAAAGAAAAACTTTAACCACCAAACGAGTTTTTATTAATAAGATCTGATTTTTGAAAAAACACGGCAATGTGACACCGCTAGATTCGGCTATAACGTCTAGGCCGGGTTTGGGGTGTTACATCTTCCGATCTTCCACAAGGATAATGAGTCGACAAGAAATACTTAGCTCTCAACCTCATCATCCAAACTGGTCCGAGGTTAAGGTGTTCACGGATAGGCCATACCAATTTTACGTTAACTCACACCTTAATAACTTCCTAGGGTCATCAAGCCTTGGGTTTACGTTCTTCCTCTCCCAAATAGTTGATCTGTTAGACAACCCTTCAAAAAAATAAATTAATCATTCCTCCACTTGCTAATCCCTTATAAAAGGATTAGTTCCTTATGGATCTCAAAAACACAATAAACTTGATATAAAAGATGAACATTAATAATGAGTCAAGAGTAAAGTTTAGGAGAGCCAAGATTGTATTGAATAGAATAATGAATCCACATAGAGTCGATTGAGCTCCATAAATCGGGCCTTCCAATGAAAGTAAATAATGAAACTAAAAAAACACCTAGAAGCCTAAGAAAAGAAAGACTAAAAACTAGAATTACAAAGGAAATTCTAGAGTATCTAATGTTGTTAATAACATGTGTTGAAATGAGCCTATTTATAGAGTTAGAGTGGTCGTCATCCTTAAGACTAGGTCAGCTAATGTTCTCGTGCTTAATGTTTGGTTGTGTGGACCAAAATGACCCTCACTCATAATTAGTTCCCATACGAAGTCGATGTCATGACACACTAGAGCTTGTGTCGCAACATTTAAGGCAGTGTGCTTATCTCTAGGGATTTGTCACGACATCAAAGGCAGCCTTGAAATTCTTCTATTCTGCTCTTTATGTTGCAACATCCAACTCTCCATGTTGCAACACAGTAACCAATATGAAGTTAGCACACCTCCTAATGGTCTCCTGCACACTCACATAGCATATTAGCTCACCCTTAGGCCTTATTCAGCCCCAAAGGTCAATAAAAGACTCAGATAACACAATTTGTTGAATTTAAGTAAACTTGCAAAAACATCACTAAAATCAAACTAAAATGCTTGTAGTCAAACTCCTCAAATGCGAAAACTAGTTTAATCTAATACACTGAATTACAGTGATTAAACTCCCCCACACTGATGACATTGCTTGTCTTCAAGTAAGGTACACAAAAATAGTAAATCAAAAGATGATACTTAACAAAATATGGTACAAATGTTAGCTTTAGAACACATGACTAGGTTTTCATATTTACATGTATTATTAGCATGATAACTAGCTGACTTACCACTTTTGAAATCAAACATGTAAGTTAGATATGTTACAAACCATAAAAAACATTAAGGGTTTCAAACATATGAATCCATCAATAAATTTTACAAGTAATTTGATTATCTTAGTAGAATACATATAGTTGTACATGCAATTGTTTAGTATGATGTCAACTCATAAATTAGTCTACCTAGATCACATAGGGCTTTCGGCTTGTACCATTCTAAGGCCTAGGATAGGTATGGAATTCAAGAATAGTAAGTGTCAAATAGTTTCAAGCACAAAATAGTTTGGCACATCATATTGTTCCCTATTCTCCCCTTTAATGAACATATCTCGCTCAGAGTCTTATTTATCCTTCTTTCACCTTCCTTATTTCTACTTATAGGAGATCACGACATCAATTAGTAACTATGGCTAACTTATGAGTTTTTGTGCACTAATGAACGAGATTTCTATTTTTATGACTTTGTCATTTTTCCATTTTTGTCGCTGACTCACAAATGCTTTCATTTTTCATATACTTTTTCTACTCCTTTGATTTTCTTTTTTGATTTTTCTTTTGTTTCACACTTTTAAGCTAACCTATAATCACTATATCACACTGGTCTTTCCTATCTCACTCTATTTTTACAAAACTATCGTAATGTATCTACTTAACCCACAATATGTATGGTGAAACTTCTATAATCGTGTCATTTCGGACCAAAGAAAGGGGCAAATACAAATTATCATTTGATGGCTTTATTTTTGTAAAGAGGCTTATCAAGAAAAATTTTTTTTGCTCAATTATAGGTATTAAGGATGAATAAAGAAGGGTTAGCTTTTTGGCTCTAGTTGTGTACCAAACAATGCCTTAGGTCATCCTTGGATATCTTAATATTAAAAAAAATTAATGAACCAAGCACTAACAAATTCAACAATATATTATTCACACTAGCATGCTCATTTCTCTATATTTTCTATATCATTTGGTACATTTAATTGCTTCATGCCTATTTACAATGTAAAATATAGAACTTAGTAGTCTAATAATAAAAAAATTTAAATCACTTATCATTATGCCAAATTTACAGGAAATACAATCAACTTATGTACATGCTCCTAACTAATCACTTGTATTTCTACAAGCTCAAGCACACAATTGACAGTAAAAATCAAAGAAAAACAAATATTTCTATGTTACTCGCCACACTTTTGATAACACATTGTGCTCAATGTGTAGCCCCTGAAAATATAAGGAAAGAAGTTACCCGATTGATCATAATGGTTCCGTGAGCTTTTTATGGGTTCTTTTTCCTTTGATTGTTGAAGGTTCAAAATTATTATGCTTCTTTCATGTTGGGTTCCTACATAGAAAACTTAAAAAAAAAATACAAAAATTAGTGACATACTAATACTCCTATTCCTAACACCAAATTAAAAATCATCCCAAAAATTAATTTAATCCTTATAAAAAATTAAAAGTTCAATTGTCCTCCTCAAAATCCATCTCCTCATCCTCCTCTCCTTCCTTATATTCATTTCCTTCTTCTTCTTCGCTCACTTGCTCCTCTTCCTCCTCAAAATGCATCGTCCCAAACTTATCTAGCATATAATTGGGTACTCTAATGTTGTTCTTGTTGGATCACTGGTATACCCCATGGCACAACGAAAAATAAATTCGGCAATCACATCTAAGGATCCATGTGCGAGGAATGAATCAGGGTGAGAATGGTATGAGCGATTACCTTTAATCATCTGGAAAATCAAAGATAACTGTTGTGAAAATGATTATGCAATTGTATGTCGATTCCAAGCCTCTACGAGAAGTTTCGGCCTCTACGTAATCCACCTGTGGAACAACGAACGCAAGAACTCTCTCAAACTTTTTCAGAGAGAAAAACTCATTGACGGCTGCTACACCTTATACATTATATTTCAGGTATAAAAGGTTTCCTTAAAAACCCTATATTTCCTAATTCGAGAATAAATGATATCTTAACATGAATCAAGATTCATTATAATAATTAACCGAATATAATAATTATAATTGCCATAATTATAGCAATGTTTGACCAAAAAATTACAATTTCAATAATTATAACAAGGATTTTAGTAACTTATGTTTAGTTAAAATTTATGCACATCAAAATCATATATATCTATTTCAGCATGTTTTCATTATGTGTACAACATGCTTGTATATATAATTCGTTCAATATTTAACAGCCCAATTAAATTAATTCTATAATCAATTTAATTCCTAAGACAGCCAAAAAACAATACCAACTATGTTTGGATTTCGTTCGTTTCAACCATAGGGTGTGACCTTGTAGGTTCTTGTAACGTTAGCAGTAATACTAGAACGATTCTAATATTATAATAATGAGTGGAATCTAGCAATGCATCATTGCTACCTAAGTTACAAGAAGTCATGATTCGACATAACCTCTTTATGATTAACCGTTCATGTACTAAATCTTTTTATCCTTTATATCTAGAATGCGCACAAGTCATGGAATAGTCACACTTCTATAGTCTATCTAATGTTTCTTGATATCCTGAGTAGACTATGATAAACAAATAAGTATGATATCTCATATAAACTTATTCGAGCATGGTCATGTATTTATAGTCTCACCCAACCAACTGACCTAAGATATTGCTCCCATTATGTAGGAGGGACAAATCCTATATTAATCAACAATATCCTGCTACATAGATTATGGTATATCCAACATCAGCCTTTATAGAACAACCAATTACCGTGGACGTTTGACTGTATCAAAATATATTACTCACGATGTTGGGATAATGATGATCTCAAGTTTGAGGATCGTATACATAGTAATCACTATGAGTAATGTTGTGACTATTACATAATAATCCAAGAAACATACTCATAGTGGGTCAGTACAATCTTTTTTCTTTAACACACATACTCATGTATTGATTTTGACATCCCATGTCAATGACAACACTTAATCATCAATAAAATACACATTAGTCTTAATGCATTATTGTTGTCCAAGCCTACAATAATACTCGACTAAGGACCTTTTAAGAATAAACATATTATTCTCAAGACATTATTGTAAAACATTTTATTTATATACACATAAAATGAACTAAAATAATAATGGCAATGCCTTATATTAATAAAAGAGGTAAAACAAGTATGTTATTACAATAATCTCATGATTTGTCTTTGGGCATACTCTAATAGTTCTTCCATGCAAATGCTTGAAAGTTTGGGTCTGATTCCTACATCCAATGCATTATCCAATCCAACTTTGGATGACTTGTCGAGGGGTGGACTTTCCCTTCCGTTTTGATGAAGCTGGAGTGGTTGTCTTCTCTTGTTGGTGCTTGTTCCATTCCTTCATTTTTTTTGTCCGAGGCTCATTATATTGTGTATACAAAATTTCGCCAATAAGGCTTTGGGATGGCTTCATTGATTTTTCTGTAGATGCTGTTGGAAGGCCTACTCTTTTGCATAGAGCCATCACTAAGTGGAGAAGGAAGATTCTCAGTTTCTAGTCATTAATGCACCGCTTCATATTCTAATATATCCATTATTTATGCATATTTGTCTCTTTTGCAAAACAACATAAAGCAAAACCGCTCAAAAGGTATTGAGATTAAAAATATTTAAAGTAGGACCAACTCGTGTACATAAAAACTGAATCCACATTTTCGCTACAGGAAAAATTATTGCTTGATTAATGGAAGTTGGGATATCATTACATGGGCGACAATTCCATTCACCCCTCCCTTCTGCTAGGAACTTTATAATGTTATCCATATTTATACCTCAAAAATAATCTAAATTGGTTTCCTCTAAAAAGTCTTTTCAATAAAATAGAACATTATAAAATTTGCAAATGACCCGAGGGGTAGTTCTTACTTCCTTCCCTCCCTTCTGAAAATTTTACAAACTTACAGAAACTTTTCCCTAAACAAGGGTCACACGCCTATATGGATATAGGACACACCTGTGTGGGTAGGCCGTGTGGTCACACAAGCCCGTGGCCATACCTTGTGTAACTCTCTGTTTATGATGTCATCAACCAAACAAAACCATACGGCTAGGCTATACGCTTGTGTGCTAGGCCGTGTGACAAATTAAATTCTCATAAATTAGGTGCAGACTTCACACGCCCTTGGCACATGCCTGTATGCTCAGCTCGTGTCAAATTACTTTTCATTTCGAAGCTAAACTAGTTTTCACATGGCCTAGTACATGCCCGTGTTCCAAGTTGTGGCTTTCACATAGCTGAGACACATGCCCATGTCTCTACCTGTGTGCTCCATAGTGGGCATTTTGTTTCTTAAAAATTAAGGTGCAGCGGACACACAGCCCGTTCACATGCCCATAGGGCTGACCGTGTGTCACACATGGCCTAGACACACGCTCGTGCATCTACCATGTGGACAATTCTAAGGCTATTTACTAAGCTTTTTGCCACCCTGAAACTCAAGTACACTTACACCACTTCAAGGACACTTATCATAACTTGAGCAAGTTATCAAACATCCTTAAATCATGTCTTCCACACATCATTTGCATAGCACATCCATCATGCATATATTTTATACACTTAAAAAGTTAAACATGTAAACTACCTCAATCATGAATAACATCATCACATGCATATATCAAGTATGAATATTGGCCAACTTTTAATTGCCATATACAAAATGAATCAATTATCATCATAACCAACATATTTGGCTAAACCAATATGACATATAACAAAAAGACTAAGTCCCTATACTTGCCATACTCAAAATGTTAATACTAGCTATAACCAAATATTCCAATTGATAGTGTGATCGAGTCTCCAACATCCTTCAATCCTCAAGCTAGCTTGGCGATACTATAGGAAAAATGGAAAAGAAAGGGGAGTAAGCATAAAGCTTAGTAAGTTTGCATGTAAATAATTAACAACACTAATCATGCAATATCATACACATAACATAACTATGACCTATCACAATGTCATCAAGTATCATAGATACATCTTAAATCATGTCATTCGCATAGTGAACAATAAAACTGATGCTCATGATATCCTTCATTCACTTCTTTCCAAGAACTCGTCGAGTCATAATCTCAATGTTTAGTAAGCTTTGTATACATATCTGCACCCTTTCAACATGTTCATACCTCATCATTTCTTTGACATTGTCTTTAAGTTACCCGTTGAACCGCTTGGAATGCTAAAGGATACTTGGGAAATCTTATACACATAGTAAGATGCCAATGCCATATCCCAGATATAGTCTTACATGGGATCACATATCGATGCTAATAGCCTTGCTATGGTCTTACACGATGTCTCATATCGATGCCAGGTCGTAGACATGGTCTTACACGAAATCTCATAACGATGCCACATCCCAGATACGGTCTTACATCTAATCACATACCGATGCCATATCCCAGATATGGTCTTATACGGGATCTCAATAACCCTAATGTCATGAAATTTGCGTCCTATCTATTCTTAAGGTTCAACTAGGATTTTGGGATGTCGAAACTTGGTCACAACATCATCGATTCATCATTAACCAATTTCATAAAAAGAACAATTACACAATTCACGCAATATTAAAGAATTGAATACATAATAATGAAATGTTGAATTATTTACCCACAAACTTACCTTAGTACCAAACTATGACTAACTATTTGATTTAGTCCAAAAGCTTGTTCTTCCCCCGGTCCAGGTCTAGACTCCGTTTCTCTTGATCTATAATAGCAAATTTCACTTATTTAATTATCACATTGATCAAAACATCCCATAAATTTTACTTTGGTAAAATTACAATTGTGCCCCTAAACTTTCACATATTTACAAATTAGTCCCTAGGCTCGTAAAATGAAATGTACTCATTTTTTGTTACCCAAGCATAGTCGAACCTAACACATGCTCATAACAACCAACATTTTCCTTCAAATCAAACTTTTACTAATTTTACAACTTTTACAAAAAGGTTATTTTTAGGTGTTTTCATGAAAAATCACTTAGTAAAAGATGTTTATCACACATCAAACTTTCATATTCTTTCATTAACTATCAAAATACATGCATGTTGCACATCGGTAAATTTTTGAACATGAACCCTAGCTTAAAATAATGGCAAAAATAGCTAGATCGATTGATAACAACTTCAAAAACGTAAAGAGCATTAAAAATGAGGCTAGGATGCCCTTACTATTAGGATTGAAAGTTGAAGAAAACCCTAGCTATGGTGTCTTGAAATTTTCAGCTATGGTGAGGAAGATGGACACCAATTTTGACTTCATTTTCCCTATTTATTAATTTATTAACCAAATGACCAAAATGCCCTTTTCACTAAACTTTCAAATTTTATCCATGCATGCCCTTTTTTGTCCAAAAATATAGAAATTAGGAAAATTTCAATTTAAGGACCTCTAATTAATAATCTAAAGCTATTTCACCATTAAAGCTTCTAGAATCTCATATTCTGTAATTTTTGCAATTTAGTCCTAAAAGCCAAATTTGACCCTTATTCACAAAATTTCTTCACGAAACTTTCACACAATCATGCAAACATGTCATGGACCTCAAAACAATCATAAAAAAATATTTCTACTTTAGATTTGTGGTCTCGAAATAACTATTCTGACTAAGCCCTAAATTGGGATGTTACATTTTTCGATTCTTTTGATTTTGGCCTTAGTGTTGTGACACATGGTTCTTGTGTTGCAACCCTGACTCTATTTTAGCCCAAATTTCCTATTACACCCCTAACTCATATCCGTCACCGAAATAGGGTTACAGAGCATTACCAGAATTATCGCTCACACAATCATATATTCTCAAATTCATTTCTCATATTTGAGCAATAGCCATTCAATTTCAATTAAATAGTCCTTAACTCGAGCCCTCAACGCCTAAAATAAGCATTAAAAATAATTTAGGACTCAAATGTGAACTTAAGGAAATTTTGGGAAAACAATTTTCAAATTGTAGGGGACACACACCCGTGCGGCCAGGTCATGTCCCTTAGACGGCCAAGAGACATGCTCGTGTCTTAGCCCGTGTGCGTATTCAAAATGGGATCACATGGCCATCTCTCAACCCGTGTCCGACCCCATGTAACTCATTAACTTGGGTCATACGGCCAACCATACGCCCCTGTAACTCACATGACACACGGCTGAGACACATGCTTGTGACTCTGCCCGTGTGGACAATAATAGGCTATATTCTAAGCCATATTTCTCACCCAAATAAGTACCAACTTAAACTCAACAATGCACCTACATCCATGGTATAAATAAGCATTCAAAACCAACCAATATCAAGACTATAACATGTAATATCCACACATACAATATGAGATCCATAAACTCATCAAGTGATCACTTTAAAACATACCAAAATACTTCCAAAGTCTACCTAAATGGTCAACCACATTAATGAAACATTATACCTAACAGCATGCATACCACATCTCAATTGCAACTATTCAGTACTTATAGCACCAATTCACAACAAGGCATTTATATATATACATATCAAAATGTATGACCACATTACAATTCATCTCAAATGGCCAAAACACTACAATATATATATATGCCATAATAACCAAAACACCTATACATGCCATTTAACCAAAATATACAATGTCCAAAATACAAAAATGAGAGTTTGATAGTGTAATGAGATCTCCAAGAACTTCCAATCCTAGTGAGCTTTTGAATCAGTATAAAACATGAAAAAATAAACAGAGTAAACAATTAAGCTTAGTAAGTTCATATAACTTAAAACTCAGCTTACCATTTAATCACAATTTAAGTAATTTAACTTAGCATAATATAACTCAACTTGGTCCATAATCCTATCACATATTCAATCACAAAGTTAGACATGAATTCAAAAATCTCATAGCTTCAATTCTCACATGATTCAAGTACATACCTGTATTGATACCTATCGATCTCACACTCTTTCATATCATTACTACGCTCATTGAAACATTTGCAATAATATCGTATACTAGAGAATCTCGCACACTAAGTGTCAATACATGGTTGAAACCATCTCTATCTCATATCTTATATAAATGCTCATTCTCGAGCCATCACTCAGTCTGCTCACACAAGCTGACGGTCAAGACGTAACTACACGGTGCTACTTGTAACAACTTAATTTTAGTGGGATCGAAATAGTGGTTTCGGGAACACATATCCAATCCAAAAATAAAAAATTATTTTATTTTCTTATGTGGTTCGTATTAGATTAGAAATGTCATGTGAAAATTCTAATAGGAAAATTTTATCGATTTCACGTTTAATTACGGGAAGGACTAAATCGCATAAAATGTGAAAGTTGAATTCTTGTAACTATAAAGATTAAATAGCTATGGAATTAAAAAATAGAGGTCTTTATATGGTAATTAGACCATTAAGAAAGTATGTAGATATTTTAAGGTGACTCATCCATGGAAATTTAGAAAAAAGGCAAGGACTGAATCAGAAATTTAAAATAAATAATTAATTAAAAGATGATAAAAAAAGAAATATCATTTTATTTTGTCATCTTCAACCCATATATTGATGGAAATCCTAGGAGAGAGAGAAGAAACTTTCAAGGCCTAATTGCATAAGTTTCTTTGTCTCGTTTTTAGTAATTTTGATATTTTAGAACCCAAGATAGCTTAATCTACCTATTTGGGGGATTAATTTGAAAAGTTATCAAAGTATGGAAAATGGGTAATGGATATATATGCTAAAAATTAGAAATTTATGGTAGAAAATAAAAGGTTGTTTATAGATAAACAACTTTTACAAAGTGATTTTTGATGAAAACATGATTTAGGGACTAAAATGTAAAGTTGTGAAAATTGATGAAAAATTATAAAATTTATAGGAAATAAGTGCTGTAAAATCTACTTTAAAATTTCGGTTAGGCTTGGATTAGGGAGTAAATTGCACAAGTTTCATTTTTTGAGCACAAGGACGAAATTAGAATTTATGGAAAAGTTAGGGGCAAAATGGTAATTTTTCCTAGGATGTAAGTTAAGTCTTAACAAGTATGAAATGTTTGAAATTGACAATTAAAGTTATTTATTTAGATCCGAACAACTCAAATTCAAGATTAGATCGAGGGAAAGAAAAGGTTTCGGATTAGTAGACCTTATATGCGAACCAGTGTCGAGGTAAGTTCGTGTAACTTAATCTAGCATGAAAATATGTTAAATTGAATGATGTGTTTGAATGGAATGTAAGTTATATGGATGTACATTATTTGAATGCTAAAAATGAAGTTTTAATACTTACTTGAAAACAGTGAAAAAGGGTTAAGTCTGATTGAATATTGAATTCCGATGAATACATGTGTTTTCCTTAAATGAATGAGGTTTTGCATTTGTTGCAGAGGGGATTTAGCACGAACGAGTAATCCAATTGGCCTTATTATAGAAAGGATTTAGCTCGAATGGGTATCCTTATATAATACCTCTCGAGTACACGTTATGATTTGGGTTTAGCCATGACTGGTAACCCTAATTAAGTTATTTTGAGCATACATTATAAAAAGTATATAGCCTGGACTGGTAATCTTGTTATATGATATGTGGCTCAAGAGTGTGTTCCTTGATTAAATGCCCTAATAGGTACCTTGAATAAGAGATTGACGGATTATTGAATTGTATGCCTTGAGTGTACTATTTGAGCATCCATTGGAATTTTAATGATTCAATGGACATAGAGCTCTTGACATGGCATGAGAACTATGAGATGAAATGATAATGACTTGAAAGAATATCGCATGATGAGCTCATCTATGTTTGCTTGTTTGATATGCAAATTTTAGTGACTAAGAAGTTTGATTGAGTGCATATGTTTAGGAAGTTTTGCTAAGGGATGGATAACATGATATTGTATGCTTTGACCTAATAAACGGGATTGGTAAGTTTAGTTTCTGTTATATGAATTTACTAAGCATGAATTGCTTACTCCATTTTATTTTCCCCTATTTTATAATGTTCGAAAGCTCGTAAAGGTTGGAAGATTATTGGAGCATCGTCACACTATCAACTAACTTATTTTGGGTATATATATATGGTTAAATCCTTTTGGTATAATGGCATGTATAGGACAACTTGAGCATTAGTGGTAATGTCATGCTATGGTAGATAAATGTATGTTAAGTAGGTTATTATGATATTCATAAGTGACATGTTAAGTTTATGATATCATATGTTATTAAAACCTATGTTAAATTAAGGTAAGTTATGATTACACACTTTCATGTAATGGTATGCCATGATGAATGATGGAATTGTTTAATTTGAATGCTTGGAATGGTTGGTACTGGATATGTGTTTCAATGTGCAGGTTTTGGGTGTGATTTTGGGTGAGAAATGAAGCTAGAAATGGCTTTATTTTGTCGACATGAGCAGACACACGGACGTGTGTCTAGACTGTGTGTGACACACGGCTAACTACATGGGTGTGTAGTCAAACCGTGTGTCTCCTGCACCTAAATTTTGCAAAACAGAATGCTTTGAATTGAGCACACAAGTGAGGACATAGGCGTGTGTCTCAGCCGTGTGAGGCACATGGCCTGGAACATGGGTTTGTCCCTTGGCCATGTGAACCCTATACCTATTTTTTGAAAATTCAAATTAAGCACACGACCTAGCACACGGGCGTGTGACTTGGCCGTATGACATCAATTTGTTCATGAGTTGCAAATCAAAGAGTTACAAGGGTTCAGGACACGAGCGTGTGAAACCACACGAGCGTGTCCCATACCACACGGGCGTGTGACTCATAATAGTAAGAATAAAATTTTTGGATTTTGCGAAAAATTCCCCGAGACTCTGATTTGGTCCTGAATCAATTCTAGTGTATGTTTTGGGCCTCAAGGGCCCTACTAAGGGATGTTATGAATGACTTTGGAATATGAATAAAAATTTTACATGGATTATTTGAGAATGTTCTAAAAGATTCGGTAATGCTCCAAACCCTGTTTCCTCCATGAATATGAGTTAGGGGTGTTACACTTCTCACATAAGCTGCCGAGTAACTGCAACACATGCCAGAAAACTCAGTCACCAGTAGAACGTACGGGACCAGCACCCATAACACGGTAACCCTCTAATGACATATCATTTGTGTCCTATCTATTCCTAAGGTTCAATTGGGATCCGTACAATTGCCAATATCTTGTCGAGCATTTTCATGGTATCGTGTCATCACAATTATAATAATAAAGCATTTAAAACACATACAACTTAATGCATATTAATATACGAACTTACCACTACTTAATACAAAAGAAATTGATCGATTAGTACACTACTTTGTCTTTTCCCTGATTTAAATCTGAAGGTTGCTTTTCTTGATCTATGTAATCAAAATTAACTTATTTAATCATCATTCTATTCAATTCAACCTAAAATTATATTATGGAAAAATTACTATTTTGGCCCTAAACTTTTGAATTCTTTACAATTTAGTCCCTAGCTCATAAAAATGCAAATTCATGCAATTAAGTCCTTACCTATGCTAGCCGAATTCTATATATGTTCACAGCAGCCCATACATTTCATTATTTCACACATTTCACCACATAATTTTTATTTTTCTCAATTTAATCCTTACTTAACAAATGTATGAAAAAAAATCTCTTAACAAAAGTTGTTTAACTAACAACAAGAATTCATTTTCTTCCATCAAACATTAAAATACATACACACTCATCAATGGTGAAATCCTAATACTATAACAGTTTCACAAATTAGTCCCTGGGCTAGCTAGATTAAGCTACGACTCAAAAAAAATAGAAATCATTAAAAACAGAGTAAAAATACATACTATGCACTCAAAGATACCATGGTGGAGCGTAGCAAGGTTTAATGGCTTTCCATCCTTTGCAAAATCGGTGGAAGAAGATGGAAAAAGATGGTGGCCATGTTATTTTTACTTAAATTGTCCTTGTTTACTAAATTACTAATTTAACCTTAAGTTAAACCCTAAAAATTCACTTAAAAGATGTCCATCTTTGTCCACTAACTCCTATAATGGTCTATTTACCATTCAAGTACTCCACATTTAAGTTCTTTAGTTATTTAGTGCCTATAACTTATAGAACTCAAGTTTTGCACTTTATGCGATTTAGTCATTTTTCACATATTAAACACTTAAACGATAAAATTTCTTAACTAAATTTTCATATGACTCTACTAACATGCTGTAAACATTAAAATAATAATAAAATAAATATTTCAATCTTGAATTTGTGGTCCCAAAACCACTGTTCCGATTTCACTGAAAATGGGCTGCTACATTTCCAATTTCCAAAGTGTCTCGTTTCCTACTTAACATAAATATGATACAATTTATAATCTAGACAAGTAGTTAGTTAGATATACAATAGTTTAAAAAAAATTAGAGGTTAATTAGAACTATTAAGTTTTATTGTCGGATTCGTCTGACAATTCCAAAAATGCTTTTCTTTTCTTACATCTTTTAGTGTTGCTCCAACATTTATCGTGCCACTCTACCTTCTTTTGTTTGTCCCTTTTTTAAACTTGTTCTTTCGACCTACACATATTATAGAAAATACCTCCCTTGTAACATAGTATACTCGGCCTAGTCACCGAGCCCGAATATAAAGATGCCACACCACAGTCTCACTACCTGTACGTTATAGTTTCACTATTTTAAATTTGACACCTGTCATTCATAGCATTTGCATAGGTTTTAAGACATACATGCATTAATCATCATTAAATCATGCTGGACATACTATAACTAACCATGTTAAAAATTCAAGCATTTGAACCACTTAGCAAAATTTCAAAGTTAAGCAATAGCTATCGATACTGACCCTAAGCTACAGACTTCAGAAATACAACATACAAAAGTATTTTGTCCATTCCAATTTAGTTTCTAAACATCATGAATCAAATACTTTGAAAAATATCATCCAAATGAATAAACTTAATAGTTCAAAATGTTAGAAACATGTTCGAGCAAGAAACATCATGCCATTGTTAATGTTCATAAACCTAAGCATATTTATAATGTGTAGATGAATGATTACCTTTGATGGAAAAAAAAACTCGAAATGATTACCTTTGGTATGTTTTCTTGAATATTCATGAAGTTTTAATCTTGGGGAATGATGGAAATCAAAAGAGTGAAGGTTTAACAAAGAAAATTAAGGACGAGAAGTTGGGAGAGCAAGGGGCGACACTAACAAGAAAAAGAGAATCAATAATTTGAAAACTGTAAATGGGGGTATTTTTAGGTTCAATTTTAAAAATTAGTAAAACTGCAACATAAATGCTCACAATTTTGTCTCTATTACAAATCAGTCCTTTTTCTAAAATTAAAGATTTTTAAAACACTTTTCTAAAAATTGATTTGATATTCTAAAAACCATAATAGAAAACATTACTGATATACCTTGCTGCAAAAATTCCAAACATTCTAAGGCTAAAATTCCTAAAATACCCCTAAAACTCCTAGGCCTTATTTTGGGCTGTTAGATCACTTGGTTCAGGGTAGTTAGGCTTAAGGATAGATATTTTATGATAATATTCTTCTAACTGCTTCTTGTTTTCCTGACTCTGTTGGTGTCCACATTTAAAAGTTTATGTTTCACCATTCATCTTTATGGTTAATTTATTTTTTCTAGATCGATGGTGGACCTTGACGTAGCTAGAAGAGGCCCACCCAACAGAATAGGTATTTCACAGTCTTCCTAAAAGTTGAGGATCACAAAGTCTACGGGAATTATGAAATTATGCACCTTTACCAACACATCTTCTACTATTCCCTTAGGTTGTACTAACGACCTATCGGCTAATTATAGTGTAATTTGAATATTTTTTAGGTCCACTAGCCCAAGTTTTTCATATATAGAAAGAGGCACTAGGTTTATGCTAGCTCCTAAATCGCATAGAGCTTTATTGAAATGGATATTCCCTATCTCTATAGGTATTGTGAAACTCCCAAGCACTTTTATACTTAGAAATGTTTTCATCAAAATAGGGGTCACACACCCGTGCGGATATAAGACACGTCCGTGTGGGTAGGCCGTATTGTCGAACATGCTCGTGTCCATACCCTGTGTAACTCTCTATTTATGATGTCATCAACTAAATGAAACCACACAGCCAAGCCACACACCCATGTGCTAGGCTGTGTGACAAATTAAATTCTTGTAAATTAGGTGCAGACTTCACATGGCCTAGGCACACGCCCATGTCCTTAGACCGTGTCTTTTACACGGTCAAGATATACGGTCGTGTCTCTGCCTGTGTGTTTACTACTGGACATTCCGTTTTACAAAAATTTGGGCACAGGGGACACACGGCCTATTTACACGCCCATGGGGCTAACTATGTGTCATACACGACCTAGACACATGCCCGTGTGTCTACCCATGTTGACAAATATAAGGCTATTTACCAAGCCTTTTGCCATCCTAAAACACAAGCACACTTACACCAAATTCAAAGGCACATAACATAACATATTTAAGTTGTCAGATATATTAAAACTAAGTCATCCATACATCCTTTAGATAGCACCCTTATCAAGCCTATACATCACACACTTGGCAACGTAAACATGCAAGCTATCACTTTCATGAATAACATCATCATATGCATATACTAATAACCAATATTGGCCAATTTCATATGGCTTTATACAAAAGGGTCATTCATCAAAATAAGCCAACATTTTGGCCAAATCAATTATGACATATACCAAAATGACGAAGTTCCTATACATGCCATACTCAAAATAAATGGCTAGTTATACCCAAATATTCCAATTGATAATGATAGTGTGATCGAGCCTCCGACATCCTTTGGTCCCCTAGCTAGCTTGCGATACTAAAAGAAAATGGAAAGGAAAGGGGAGTAAGCATAAAGCTTTGCAAGTTTGTATGTAAATAAATAACAACATTAATCATGCAGTATCAAACACATAACATATTTATAACTTATCACAAATGTCATTAAATATCATGGATACATCTT
Source organism: Gossypium stocksii (assembly GCA_020496765.1). NCBI lineage: Eukaryota > Viridiplantae > Streptophyta > Magnoliopsida > Malvales > Malvaceae > Gossypium > Gossypium stocksii. The sequence goes on from CM035623.1 coordinate 45,056,703, forward strand.
TACTCATGTCAATTTCATAGTATACCATAAAACTCATAGCCATGATTTATTCATTCACCTCTTATCGAGATCTCATCGATTCATAAACTCAATAGTTATGAGCTTTGTGTACATACTTGTACCCTTTCAACATGAACATACCTTGTCTTTTCTTTGGCATACTCTTTGGATTACCTGTTGAACCACTTGGAATATTAAAGGATACTCGGGAAATCTCATATACATGGTAAGATGCCAATGCCATGTCCTAGACATGGTTTTACATGGGATCACACATAACCCTAATGTCATGACATTTGTATCCTATCTATTCCTAAGGTTCAACCGGGATTTCAAAACTTTAAACCTCGTTACATATTCATCGAGTCATTATAAACCAAAATTCATAAAACAATTATAGATATCATGCAAAAATTCAAGCATTAAATACAAAATGAAGTAATGTTGCATTATTTACCAACAAACTTACCTCGGTAAGAAAATATGGCTAACTATTTGATTTAGTATTCAACTTTATTCTTCCTTCGATTTAGGTTCGGACCTCATTCCTCTTGATCTATAATAGAAAATTTCATTTATTTAATTATCACATTGTTCAAATCAGTCCATAAATCATACTTTGGCAAAATTACAAAATTGCCCCTAAACTTTCACATATTTACAAATTAGTCCCTAAGCTCGTAAAATGAAATGTACTTATTTTTTTTTGCTCACCAAGCATAGTTGAGCCTAACACATGCTCATAACAACCAACATTTTCCTTCAAATCAAACTTTTACTACTCATTTTACAACTTTTACAGAAAAGGTCCTTTTTAAGTGTTTTCATGAAAAATCACTTAGTAAAAGATGTTTATCACACATCAAACTTTCATATTCCTTCATTAAACATCAAAATACATGCATTTTACACATGGGTAAATTTTTGAACATGAACTCTAGCTCAAATATGGCTAGAAATAGCTAAATCGGGTTACGAGGGTTTCAAAAATGTAAAGAGCATTAAAAATGGGGGTAGGATGTACTTACTATAAAGCTTAGAAGTTGAAAAAACCCTAGTTATGGCTCTTTAGGGATTTTCAGCTATGGCATGGAGAAGATGAGCACATTTTTGCCTTTTTTTTCCCTTTTTATTAATTTATTAACTAAATGACCAAAATGCCTTTAAGGCCCTTCCTTGAGACTCTTCCCTTCCATGTCCTTTTTTATCCATTATGACATAAAATGGTCTATTTACTAAATAAGGACCTCTAATTTACACATGCATTTCAATTAAGTACCTCAAAGCTTCTAGAATATCATATTTTACAAGTTTTGCAATTTAGTCCTAAAAATTAAATTGGGCTCTTATTCACAAAAATTCTTCATGAAACTTTCACACAATCATGCAACATGCCATGGCCCTAAAAATAATCAGAACACAAATATTTCTACTTCGAATTTATGGTCTTGACACCACTATTCTGACTAGGCTCTAATTCGGGATATTACACACACTATGTAACACCCCAAACCCTGCTTAAACGTTACGGCCAAGTCTGGTGTGTCACATTGAAGTGTTTTTCGAAAACCACCCCAATCCCGCACGACACCTTCCCACGCGCGTCCAGCAAAAACGCAATCCTCCTGCGCGCGCCCCAACTTGAACCTGGGACTTCAAGGTAGCCTAGCCCGCTGCTGGCCACTGCGCCGCAGCTTTGCTTTCAACATAATACGGTTCCATTTATACTTAAGTCATACCTGCTAAAGTCCCTGCTACTTAAAAAAAATAAACTTACAACTTGCCTGTGCCTGGACTCAAACCCGTGCCCCTTTGGAGTGCCTAACGCACTGCTGCCGCTACGCCACAAGCGTTTTTGAGGCATAATCCCATCACAACCTCCTTTAACTCTTATTTTAGCGAGACCTGGCTTCTAAAAAACTAAAACCCACCTTTGCGCATGCTGGGAGTCGAACCTCAGCTCCCCTTCCTGCTACCTAGCGTGCTAACCACTGGGCCAGGTCCGCTTCTTTATGCCCAATCTTGCCCAATCTATTTTTAAGGCCTTATGCCTAGGTTTCCTTAAGAGGCAAAATTTAATTTTTCTGCTAGAGTCTTGGATCGAACCCAAGACTTTTCCCACACTATAAATACTTCTAAATTTATTTAAAAACTAAATTTAAACACCTACTTAATAATAATATTATATATATTTTTAAATAAAATAATAATAATAATTTTATCTCATAATAATAATTATAATTTTCATAAATATTTAAAACATTAGTAATAATAAATACAGTAAAAATTTTCTAATAATAATTTAATTCAATTTTTTTTAACAATAATATTTAAAACTTCTCAATTATTCAGGTTTTCTTTTATCCAAACCCATACTCAAACCCAATACTTCTAGGCCCAAATTCAGGGTGTTACAACTCTATCCCCCTTAAAGAAATTTCGTCCTCGAAATTTCCAAACAATAAAATAGTCGTGCAACACTATGTTACTACGCTACTACTGCGCACTTTGATCTAAATAATTTTAGTACGACCTAGAACATCTAATTACTGAAGTAAATAAACATTATCACTTGCGCCTACAATTTGTATCCAAATATCACACACTCCTAACTAGAATTAGCTTGGCAATCCAGAGCTCGATGTTTCAGGGACCCGCATCTAAAGCATGCTCTCTTCTCCCTATGACATTCACCCGGATGACGCCTGTTGCAGTTTTTGCAGGTCAGAAAGTTCAGTCATGTAACAGCCCACTTTATACCCTAGTCGAAACGAGTGGTTTCGGGACCACTTAACCGAGTCAAAATATTATTTTTATTGCTTCAATATGTTTTACAGCATGATAGAATTACCGTGTGAACGTTTCGTTTAGAAATTTTATCGTTTGACCAGTTGATTTGAGAAAAAGGATTAAATCGTGTAAAACGATAAATTAGAGTTCTATTTTATAAATGGCTTATTTGATGATGGCTTTATAAGTGGAAGGCCTTAAATGGTTATTTTACCATTTCCTATGCTAGTGGACAATTATGTCCTTAATGAATTGTTTTTAAATGGTTTATTTTTTTAAGGTTATATTTGTCATTTGATTAATAATATGTTATATGTTTAAAAATATCAAAATAAAACATGAAAACACCCATTTTTATCTTCTTTTTCACCGATTCTACAAAAGAAAAAGAAGGGTTTTCATGCTTTGCTTCATTCGGCCATTTGAGCTTCAATTGGAGGTTCGTTTTTGTTCCGTTTTCGATAATTTTTATGTTTTTGAGATCGTTGCTTCGAATACTAGCTAACCCATACTTCAATTTGTGATTTTGAACATGTCTTTGAAAAGTTCCATTGATGAATCCTTGATATATTGATAGATTTTGATGAATTATTGTATATTATGTGAGAATATACAAGAATTTTGAAGTAGTGTTTGAAGAAAATGAGTTTTAAGGATTTATTTGTAAAAAGGTAGAATTTTTGAAGTTAAATTTGTGATAAGATGAATTATATGTGCTTGTATAAGTCCCCTACATGTTCGGCTAAGGTGAATTGAGGGATTTGTTGTGAAATTTGTCATTTTGTGATAAAAGGGCTAAATTGCAATGTGTTGAAAATATAGGGGCTAAATTGCTAATATGAAAAAATACATGTTTTGGGCTAAATTGAACAAGTTAGTGATTAAATAGCTAAATTGTATTAATATAGATAAAGACGACCGAATTCCGGAACTTGATCGGGGAAAAAGAAAAATAGACGAGTAGATATCGGAATTTCGAGGTAAGTCCGTACAATGAAATTAATGTGTTTATGGTTATAATTGTTGTTAATGGAATATATGACATATTAGTTAATTGAATAGCCTATTTGGATGTATACATATGAAATTGAAATGAAATTTGTTACAAGTGAGAAATAAATACCGAGCCCCGTTAGAACCGTAGAAGTCGATAGGATACAAGTGACATGTCACTAGGGCTACATGGTGGTTTGAGTTCCTGCATTTGTTGCGGACTCACCACGTGCTCATGAGCTACAGGTTTATCCTTCGGGATTACATGTTCAGCCTACGGGCTTACCGATTATCCTTCGGGATTATATGTTCAGCCTCCGAGCTTACCGTACAGGCTTGAAGGAGCATATATGACGCATTAATGGATTACAGGTTATATGTATATACACTATGTGTGTATCACCCGAGTATCTTTCGATATTCTTATAAGTTCAACGGGCAACTACCGATACATGTTATATGAAATTTACATGGATTATATGGATACATGTTATATGAAATTTACATGGATTATATGGATACATGTTATATGAAATTTACATGGATGACATGGTACATGTTATGTGAAATACGTGTACAAGTATTTGTGCAATAATATGACACATGAATGTTGTGATGGGTACATGAATGACATTATATGTTACATGGACTAACAAGTGTATACTTGTGAAATAGGCAACTTGAGTAAATGAATTGAATTGGCAATGTTGTTGTAATTACCGCATTGATTTGGTAAGGTTTAATTTCTGTATTACGGACTTACTAAGCTTTAGAAGCTTACTCTGTTCATTTCTTTCACTATCTTATAGATTTGGAAGCTAGCTCGATAATCGGACGAGTCGGAGATCGCCATCACACTATCTATCAAACTTTGGTACTTTTAAACCTTTTGTAAATGAAATGGTCAGGCATGTATAGGCTAGTACTTTTGTAAACATGATATGTTTTGGTAAATGATCAAGCTATGAAATGTGGCTTGGGTCATATGTGTTTATAATCAAGTATTAGAGTTGTCCTTTAGCTATATGTGCTTATGGAAAGATATGTGATTTTGACGAGGTTATAAACTTGCATAATTGATATGTATATATGTGTGGATGAGTGCATGGAAATGGTCATTTAGGCCTTTGAGTTGGTGTGCTTGATTTTTGAATAAATTGAGATGATTTTGGGTCCATTTTGTGCTTGAAATTGGTATGTTTTAGGTTAGTAGAATGGCATGAAATGTTGTTGGTTAATGGCTAATAGAAATAACCCATATTGGGTGGCAAATTTGGCTTAAACGGAGCCTATAACGTGCCACACGGCCAGGGAACACGGGTGTGCGCTTCGACCGTGTGTCCCCTGCACCTTGATGTTTTGGTCAGTTTTGGTACACGGCCTAGACACACAGGCGTGTCTGGTAACTTGTAGCCTTGTGAAATTTGGCAGTATAGTCACACGGTCTGCTCTGTTTTGTACACGGGCGTGTCCGGCAGCCGTGTGATATTTGACAGTTTCAACCACGGGGTAAGGGCATGGGCGTGCCTAGGCCGTGGGTGACACACGGCCTAACCCCATGGGCGTGTTGGACAGCCGTGTGGGATAAGTCAGATTCGACCACGGGCTGAAAGGTTTGGGCGTGTCTGGAGGGACACGGCCGTATGTGAAGAACACGGGCAAGGGGCACGGCTGTGTACCCCTAACTTTGAAAATTTTGCAAATTTTCTCCTATCTTTTAGTATGTTTCTAATTAGACTTCCAATAGTTATATGCATCCTTTTATGATCAATTGAAGCATGCTCTGATGATTGATGATACGTGATGAATCTTGATTAAAAAGTTTAAAATTTTTACTGCTCTAGTATATGTTACAAGTCTGGTAATGCCCCTTACCTATTCCGGCGACGGTTACGGGATAGGGGTGTTACAAGTCATGCCCTAGCATGTTTTACAGAACGAGACTCTGTCCTTTACGAACTAGGATCCTTCCTTTTCTTGCACTCCAAGTACCTTGCTTGAAGCGTTTCCCTAATTTCCTTAACTTTGGTATCTAATACTTCTTCTACCACTTTCCTTAATAACTCGGCCAGTGCCTCGGTACCAATCTCCGAGTTACTACTACCCGAAGTTGGCAAACTTTACTTACCCTCAGAATCCATATCAACACTCTACATTACCAGTACATATATCAAATAACTACAGAGATCTAAAAAATTTTACTATTTATTCAAATGTCTTATGCAGAGATAGTATTTTAAACTTTTAGTTTTTACAAACTTATAGCCTAACTACAGTCTCAATCTTTTAGGGTTTTTAGCTTTCTACTGTCTCAGTCTCTACGATTTTAGTACTACCCTATCCATAGTATCATAGCAAAGTCTTAATTCTATCTATAGTACAGTTCAGTATAAGAGAAGGAATACTTATAGACTTGATGCCAGGGATTCAGTGTGCCACTTCTTCAGTTGTCAGATTTCAGAAAATTCAGTACGATTTAAACTTTTCAAAAACAAACCTTTAAAACATGTACATTTTGAAGAAAATAAGTTTGAAAAGGGATTTTTTCTAAATTTTCCAGAAAATTCAATTTTCCAAAAATACCGTTTTTGGGCTTAAAAATTTTGAAAGCCTTTTTGGACTCGATCCACAGACGAGTTTTGTAATCGGGCTCTGATACCGCTAAATGTAACACCCCAAACCCAGCCTAGACGTTACGGCCAAGTCTGGTGTGTCACATTGAAGTGTTTTTCAAAATCTGCCCCAGTCCAGCACGACACCTTCCCACGCGCGCCCAGCAAAAACGCAATCCTCCTACGCGTGCCCCAGCTCGAACCTGGGACCTCTAGGTAGCCTAGCACGCTGCTGGCCACTACGCCTCAGCTTTGCTTTCAACATAATACGTTTCCATTTATACTTAAATCATACCTACTGAAGTCCCTGCTACTTAAAAAAATAAATTTACAATTTGCCTGCGCCTAGACTCGAACTCGTGCCCCTTTGAAGTGCCTAACGCACTACTGCCGCTGCGCCACAAGCGTTTTTGAGGCATAATCCCATCGCACCCTCCTTTAACCCTTATTTTAGCGTGACCTGGCTTCTAAAACAATAAAACCCACCTTTGCGCATGCTGGGAGTCGAACCCCAGCTCCCCTTCCTGCTACCTAGCATGCTAACCACTGGGCCAGGTCCGCTTCTTTATGACCAATCTTGCCCAATCTATTTTTAAGGCCTTATGCCCAGGTTTCCTTAAAAGATAAAATTTAATTTTTTTGCTAGAGTCTTGGACCGAACCCAAGACTTTTCCCACACTATAAATACTTCTAAATTTATTTAAAAACCAAATTTAAACACCTACTTAATAATAATATTATATATATTTTTAAATAAAAATAAAAATAATAATAATAATAATAATTTTATCTCATAATAATAATTATAATTTTCATAAATATTTAAAACATTAGTGATAATAAATACAGTAAAAATTTTCTAATAATAATTTAATTCAATTTTTTCTTTTAACAATAATATTTAAAACTTCTCAATTATTCAAGTTTTCTTTTATCCAAACCCATACTCAAGCCCAATAGTTCTAGGCCCAAATTCAGGGTGTTACACACTACACACTAATCTATGTATAGAGAATGTAAGCATGCAAGTGGCAAATAAAAACAATTGAATGAAACAATAGATTAAATCAAATATATGCTTCAACCATTAATGAAAATAACAGTTTCATCATGTAATCCCAACCTTATGAGATTTAGCTCATTGGTTGGCAATTAAAATTCAAGTTCAAAATAACACCCAACATCATTTCGATCAAATCAATTTACAGGAGAACAGATTAAGAAATAATGGAAGAACTTAGAAAGATGGTTGTCACCAAGTCAATCCACAATCCAGCAGCACTGTGTCCTGTGGTGGGTGAGAGGGATTGTCTTCGATTTCCTCTTTTCATCTCTACTCAGCCACTACCCTCTATTGTTGCCTCCGGATCTCCAAACCCTTTAGGGTTTCACCCTTTAGATTTTTATAAGCTTTTCTTCCTAGGGTAACTCCAACAGTCCACGATATCTTCTCCTCTTTTTTAGGTAGATTTTTTTTGTACAAGTAGGGTTGGGCTGAAACTAGTATGTGTTGAGTGTTGACTCGGCCATCTTCCTGAAATTGCCATGGCATTCATGTTGGCAATCTGTGTAACCTTTTGCCTCGGCCAACATTCACTCATTTAGTTCTTTCTCCACATCTTGCGCCTGTCAAACCACCAACACAACACTTCCACATACAATTAAATGTAATACCTCTAACCCGTATCCGTCATCGGAATAGGGTCACAGAGCATTACCGAACTTATTACACAAATTCACGTACATTCCTCATACATTTATCAATATCAATTAAACATTTTTCACAATCAACCATATTGTCCCTATTACGAGCCTACGAGGCCCATTACATGCGAGAGATGTGGTTCAGAACAAAACCAATAGCTTAGGATAACTTTGGGAAACCCAGAAACTTTTTCCAAAATAAGGGACAGATGCTCGTGTGTCCAGGCCGTGTGTCTAACACGGCCACAAGACACGCCCGTATCATAAGCCGTGTGGACATTCGAAATGGGAGCACATGGTCGTGTCCTAACTAGTGTCCTACCCCATGTAACTCACTGACTTATGTCACACGGCCAACCACATGCCCATGTGACCCAACCGTGTAACTCACTTACTTGTTTTCGTTAAATACTACAGGGGACACACGGCCATGTCACCTGACCGTGTGTCACACACGGCTAAGACACACACCCGTGTCTCTTCTCGTGTGGACAAAATAATCTATTTACAAAGCCATTTTGCCATCCAAACCTACACCAATTCAGGCATGCCCAAAAGCAATATAACCAATGCATAAATAGACATTTAATCCAACCAAGACAAGCATCAAACATGCCTATTCTACAATACATATAATTAACACAACTATGCATTCACCATCATACCAAAACCACTTTATTAATTCATTAAAATGGTCACTTCCAATTATGTACTATTTGACCTATAACCATAAGCACACTAATCTCAAATTACCAATTCACAACTAGCATAAAACATAGCCATTGCCAACCACATATCAACCACCATCACAAGTTCATGATCAAACATATAACTAGGCCATATGCACATTTATACACATTATCAAATATGCCAAAATAAGCCAACTCAGTTGGCTATACACAAACAAAACACTTATCATTTACAAGCCAATTCAAATGTCTAAAATCCGTAACTAACATACACCAAAGTGACCACATAGCCTATACATGCCATATTACCATATACACAAGTTCAAATGTACCAAAGAAGAAGATCGATAGTGTGATGGAGTCTCTGACGATCCCCAAATCTAAGCTAGCTTTGAAATCACTATAAAACATAGAAAATAAAAACAAAGTAAGCTTTATAGCTTACTAAGCTCGTATGTATAAAATAAAACATACTAAATATACGCAACTTCAACAAACATCAATTTATAACATATACCATACCAAATCACAAACCTTTGCACTTGTTATTCACAAGAATAGATATGAAATTCTCAATTCCCTTTGATTCATTACTCATAAAGTTAGTGTACATACCTGTACCAACTTATAATCACCTTGTATTCATTCATTTCTCTGATTTACCTATTGAACCTTTCAGAATACTAAAGTATACTTGGGAACACATTGCAGCTAAGTGCCACATACATAGTCTAACTTATCTCAATCTTATATCACATATATGCTCACTCTCGAGCTATCACAGGGCCTGCTCACACAAGCTATCAGTCAAGACATAGCTACACAGTTTATCGCAACACATGCCAGAAACCCAGACACCGATAGAACATATGAGACCAGCACCCTAAACACATAATCACGGTATCCCTAATGTCATGACATTTGTATCCTATCTATTCCTAAGGTTCAAACGGGATTTCCACATAGTCGAACCATCGTCGAACGTATTCGCAAAGTCGTAATCACAGATTATACAATATTAAATCATATAAAACACAATTATGTTAAAGCTCATTAACATATGAACTTACCTTGGATGCCAAAAATGATGTAATGAGTCGATTAGTTCGAGACCTTGTTCTTTCCCCGATTTAAATCTGAATTCTTCATTTTTTGATCTATAAGTAATCAAATTCTACTTATTCATTCATCTTTTTACTCAATTTTGTCCACAATTTATAATATGGCAAATTACATTTTGCCCCATATATTTCAACATTTATGCAAATTAGTCCTTAATTCATAAAATTACAAGTTCATGAAATTCCTTATAAACCCATGCTTGCCTAATTACTATTAGGTCCCTAGCAGCCCATATTTATCAATTATTCACACTTTTAACCACACATTTTACACATTTCACAATTTAATCCCTATTTGGACATTTTACTAAGATCACTTAATAAAACTTGTTAATCTATCATCTCACATTCATAATCTATCATTAATCATTAAAGAACACATGTATTCATCAATGGCAACATTCATATGCTTTAACAGTTTTGCAAAATAGTCCTCGGGCTAGCTAGATTAAGCTGTAACAAACTCAAAAACGTAGAAATCACTAAAAACTGAACAAAATACACTCGCCGATTAAGCTAGCAAGCTTGGCCAAATAGAAATTCATTCATGGTGTTTCTTGCCTTTATTTTGCGGTGGAAGAATTGAAAACAAAAGATGATAGCTTTGTTGTTTTATTATTTTACTTATTTATTTTACTAAATTACCTTATTAACCTTTAATTAAACATAAATAAATCACCTGAAATATGGCCATTAATGTCCACTCACATTTCAAATGGTCTAATTACCACTTAAGGACTTCCACTTTTTAATTTCATAGCCATTTAATACTTCAAGCTGTTAGAACATCACTTTTATGCTTCATGCGATTTAGTCATATTTATCGAATTGACCATTTAAACGATAAAATTTCTTCGCAAAAATTTCACACAATCATCCTATTATGTTGTAAACACTTAAATAATAAAATAAAATTTTTAACCTCAGATTTGTGGTTCTGAAACCACTGTTCTGATTTGACTACAAACGGGCTGTTACATTAAAAGTACCTAACATTTAAACATAGTCCATGATCCTAATGTAACGATAAAAATAATAGTGAAATATCTTAAAATGCAACTAAATGTTCCAAGTACAAGTAATTATCTAGGTCTAAAGGCATGAAATATAACTTTTTTCAAGAGTTATTAATGAGCACCTTACATGATATGTCTATATTAACCTGCTCTCTAATTTTATTTTCCTACGCCTTGACATAATTCTTTTAAGGTACTTAGTGTACTTCAAAACTCTTTTAATTAAGTCTATTAACGATAGGTTAACATTAAATGATTTAAATATATTTAGAAAACTTACAAAATCATCTTTGTCCGATCTTTGTCTCTTTTTCAACTGTGAAGGGAATGATACTTTTGCAATTGCAGATTCCTTTGTTGGTTCTTCTTCCAGCTCAACTACTAGTTTAGCTACTTCCAACTCTGGTTTGTCATAGGCCTCTGAAGGTTCTTCATGAAGATCATCAGTATTCCCCTTATTCACCTCCTAAGTTGGGTTCTCTGAGCTACTTAGCACTTTACCTGGTCAGAGCGTGATTGCTTTCACATGCTTCTTTCCCTTTCTTCGAGGATTATCTTCAGTGTTACTAGGGACACCACTACCAATTTGTTTATTGATGTCTCCCATCATGCTCATCAATTGGCTCATATGATCTTTCAGTTTAGTCAATATTTTTACTAAATTGGTGCCCTCAGATTGCACTTGTTTCGCGTCTATCTTCATTGACTGTATTTCCCCTTCAATTCGATCCAAATGTTGACCACATACAGTATGGTCATTTGAGTTGGCCCTCTCTTAAGGTTTCTGTAAATAAGGAGGTTAATAGTTAGCGCTTTTAACCTGATTAAGACTATTACCTCGTCCATGATTTCCTCCCAATCTCAAGTTTGGGTGATCTCTCCATATGAGATTACATGTATTCAAATAGGGGTTTCCACCCCTATTACCAATGTAGTTCAAATAATCTTTGGGATTGTGAATATAGTGGAAGAGTGGTGTTAGTATAGTGAAAGAGTGGCTTGTCTTCTCCATATATAGACGAGGAATTATTCGAAGCTTTAATATGGTTGAGTGTGTCCATTAATTGTTGGCATCTATCATCCTCCTAGATAGCCTTCACTGTAGATGGTCTATAGCCATATGTCTAGCATTTAATTGGCCACTGACACGAGTTCATGGCCATGTTTTCGATAAGCTCATATGCATACTCATATTTCCTGTTCATTAAAGCCCCTTTTGTTGCTCCATCTAACCCTGACCGTGCATGTGCATCCAACCCATTATAAACGATTTGGAATTGTAACCACTGAGCTAGTCTATGGTGTGGGCATTTTTTAATCAACGTTTTAAAATGCTCCAAAGATTCATAGAAACTTTCTCATTCTAATTACTTAAACGTAGCAATCTCTCTCCTTAGTTGGATCATCTTACTAATAGAGAAAAACTGTTGTAGGAATTTTCCCATGAGTTCGTCCCATGTCATAACAGATCCTAGTGCATGCGAATCTAATCACAAGAAAGCGTTAACTATTAAGGATAAGGTGAACAACTAAAGTTGAATAGCATCATCAGTGGCCTTATTTTATTTAAATGTGCCACAAAGTTGAAACCACCATTCCAAATGTTGGTTTGGATCTTCTGTCATCGTGCCCCTAAACTGCATATTGTTTTCAATCATTTGAACCATTGCTGGTTTGATCTTAAAATTTTTCGCTATAATGGCTAGCCTCGTGATACTCCCGTGCACCATGTCCAGATTTTGTAGTGCATATTCTCTTAGAATTTTTTTGTTAAGCGCCATATTTGTGGGTAGCTGTGGTGGTGGTGGTAAGTCTAGTGGGTTATCGTTAGCTTCATCGAACAATGGGTTCTTGTGAGGTATGTTTACCACAATAGGTGGTGGGTTTTGCATTTACTATAACTACTAATGTTGTTGCTATAAATGATTCCTGTGTATTCTCTCTTCGAGATCAGTAAGTAGCTTTATAGGTGTTCCCTACTACGAGTAATACACTAAAATAAAAAAATAAATTAAAAGGAGTTACCACAATCAAGAAAGTAAGATCGTAGCTATAACCTAAAAAATAACTAATTATTATATTTAAAATGAAAAATCAAAATTAAACTATTGATGTTCCCTCCTCGACAATAGTACCATGAACTTGATCTCCTCTTGACGTACCAATGTCCAGAGTAAGAATCCTACACAAGATATATCAATTAAGTAGTGTCTGTAAGTATACGGGTTATGTCATAATATAATTACAACGAAGTAATAAGTACTCTGATGATTGTACCCAATGGAGGCAAGCGCCAAGTCAATTCTAACCTAAGCACAGATAGATCTAGTTAGTACTTTAAATAGATTATATTACGATAAAACATGGGAGAGATTTTTGGGCTTTTGTTATAATAATGAAAAAAATAAAAGAAATAAAATAACATTGGGAAATCAAATATTCGAATGTATCAGATCTAAGAATGGGCGATTAACTCATGTTGGTAATCATAATCAACTGTCGCTTCATGCTTTTTGTTCAATCAACTAGTCGATACTCTGGTAGGATCTTTCAATCCTCCACTGGGATAATGAGTCATCAAGAACTACTTATCTCTCGACCTTACAGTCCAAACCGGTATGAGGTTAAGGTGTTCACGAATAAGCCATAGAAATTTTTGGTTAACTCCACCTTAATAACTTCCTAAGGTCATAAAGACTAGGTTTTACATTCTTCCTATCCCAAATAGTTGATCTGTTAGGCAACCCTACTAAATAGTTAATTAACCATTCCTCCACTTGCTAATCCCCCATAAAAGGATTAGTTCGTCATGTATCCCATAAACTGAATAAACTTAATATAAAAGATGAATATTAATAATGAATCAAGAGTAAAGTTTAGAAAAGCCTAGATTGTATTGAATAGAATAATAAATCCACACAAAATTGATTGAGCTCCACAAATCAGACCTCCCAATGAAAGCAAATAACAAACCTAAAATAATAACCTAGAAGCCTAAGAAAAGAAAGACAAAAAACTAGAATTACAAATGAAATTATAAAGTATCTAAAGTTGTTCATAACATATGTTTAAATGAGTCTATTTATAGAGTTAGAGTGGTCGCCATCCTTAACCCTAGGTCAGTTGATGCTCTCATGCTTAATGTTTGATTTTATGGACCAAAACACCCTTGTAATTATTTCTCGTGCAGAGTCGTTGTCACGACACACTAGAGCCTGTGTCGCGACAAGAAGGTAATATAGTCATCTTTAGGGGTGTGTCGTGACACGGAAAGCAGCCTTGAAATTCTTCTTTTTTATTCCTTATGTTGCGACATCAAACTCTCTATGTTGCAACACAATGACTAGTATCGAGTGTCATGTATTAATATATAATGCGAATGTGCAAGTATACACATCAAATCAAGTAATAAAGTGATAAGTGAGATCATCTCCACAAGGATCAGAATAGGTAAAATATGGTTGAGCTATTACTATAAATTGTACTAATTGGGCTTATAGCAAAGTAAACAAAATCATGACTTGAAGTGAAGTATTAATGTATGAAATCAAAAAAATCAAATAATGAATAAAATGTTATGACAATTCTCCGAGACAAAGTTGAAAGGATTGATGTTGTTAAATGGGAATGTTGGGATTACATGGCTTATATCTTAATAACATAATAATGTCATGGCAAAATTCTACCAAATTACTACTCAGAGTATAACTATTGCATTCTGCTTCTTTTGAGAAATAAAATTAAAGCTATCATTCTAAGTCTTTGTCCGTCTACAAGTCTCAATAACAATACCAACAATATTCCTCCTTACTCTTTATAGATCACAACTCTATGACTAAAGTGCTAGGAGTACTCGGTTGTATCATTTGATTATGATACAACTTCTTTAACCTTTTTAGTATTAAATCATGTCTAAGGATATACCATGCATTCATCTATGTCTAGAGCTAGCATGCATATATTTAGAATAACCCAAACAAATAGAACAGTAGATCTACTCAAAATATCACCAAGAACATAAATGAGTCAAGATAGATCCAGTAATTCTAACCCAAATAAAATTAGCTCATGGGTTGGGATTTAAAGTCCAAAATCATAATAACATTCAAAATCATCATTAATAGTTTACAAATCATGGAAATTAATCAACAGAATGAAGGTAGAAATGTAGAAATCTTCCGCCACTCTAGTTTTCACATTGATATTGCTAAATCATGCAATTAAGTGTGTATAATGTCAATTCAGGTCCAAGAATACAAGAAATGATCATTGAGCCACAATACAAGTAAGCCCATGTTGCAACACAAATAAACGAAGCTGCTATGGCTGGAAAAATACTTGACGTCATGAGGAGGAGTTTCCCCACGTCAGAATGATGTACAAAGTAGGGCCAAAATGGAGCTGATTCTTTGGATGACACTCTTGGGATATTTCCATAATTGGACTCTAGATATTCAACAGAATATTACATTAATTAGTATGGAATGTGTATCTAGTTTAAGTGGTCACCAAGTAGCCTATAGCTTATATAAGTCACCTTAGGGCCATTGGGATTGGTGTGTGGCTTTAGACTGAGACAATTTTATTCAGTGTGTCCATGTGAATAGGCCATGTGTCTTACACGGTCACAAGACACACCCGTGTCACAAGCCGTGCGGACATTCGAAATGGGAGCACATGGCCGTGTCCCAGACCATGTCCTACCCCGTGTAACTCTCTGATTAGTGTCACACGGCTGATCGCATACCCGTGCGTCTAGGCCATGTAACTCACTAACTTGTTTCTATTAAATGCTTCAGGGGACACACGGTCGTGTACCATTATCGTGTGTTGCACATGGCTAAGACACACCCGTGTCTCTACCCATGTGAACAAAAATAGGCTATTTACAAAGCCAATTTGCCACCCAATTTGCGTACACCTACACAAGTTCAATTTGCACCAATTTAAGACACAATAAGCAGCCAAATAACATTATCCAAAACACAAATCATGCCATATATATTTCAACCATTTCAATACTCAATTCAATACCATTTACCTATTCAAATCACCTACCAGACTATCATGCTTACTAGCCATAATTCACATATTCAACATGTTACCTAAATAAACCATTTTATCATCCAAACCAATCCTCAACCAAACATTTTTCAAGCAATTATATACCACATACCAAATAGCCGTTTTTGCAACACAAA
Organism: Gossypium stocksii; assembly: GCA_020496765.1. Lineage (NCBI taxonomy): Eukaryota > Viridiplantae > Streptophyta > Magnoliopsida > Malvales > Malvaceae > Gossypium > Gossypium stocksii. Next base: position 45,072,829 of record CM035623.1, read on the forward strand.
CCATCATCAACCATTTCAAGATAAACCATATCACATGGCAATATATACATCTAACCATATATCATTAACAAGCCATTTCAAATGGCCAAATACATATCCATCAGACATACCAAAATGACCAAAGCCTATTCATGCCATATACTATATATGTATAATTTCAAAAGTACCAAAATAGATGTCCGATAGTGCGATAAAGTCTCTGACGATCCCCAGATTTGAGCTAGCTTCGAAACACTATAAACATGGAGAAATAAAATGAAGTAAGCTTTACAACTTAGTATGCTCGTATGATAATAAACTTAACATATCAAATAAACACAAATCAACCAAATGAGCATAATATGATATAATACATATCAATCCACAAACCTTTCTCATGTTTAAAATATAGTTACACATGATTTCCACAAATTACCTCATTTCGATACTTATATAGGTTCCATACATACATGTGTCACTTAAATTGATATTACTTTCTCCCACGTATCGGTTATGACCGTTGAACCATTTTGAATCACTAAAGGATACTCAGGAACACATATCGCATCTAAGTGCCTCATATATAGCCAAAGCTATCTAATATCACATATATGCTCGCTCTCGAGCTAACAACGAGCCTGCTCATACAAGCTGTCAGTTAAGACACAGCTACACGATGCTGCTTACACAAGCTATCAAAGAACCACAACACATGTAGGAACCTAGCCACTGGTAGAACGTACAAGACTAGCACCCGGATCACATCATCTTGGTAAATCCCTTTGTCATGACATTTGTATCCTAAACTATTCCTAAGGTTCGTACGGGACTTTCAACTATCGATTCTTTATCGATCACAATTTAACAACATTTATTAGCATACGAACTTACCTCGTGTACAAAAACAACGAAACAAGTCAACTATTCGATTACTTTGTTTTTTCCTTAATATAAGTCTAAATTCTTCCTTTCTTGATCTATATGCAATCAAATTTAACTTATTTAATCATCTATTTATTCAATTATGTCCAAAATACACATTTAGGTAATTTTACACATTAGCCCCTAAACTTTCACATTTTTACAATTTAGTCCTTATTACACAAAATCACAAATTTGTGAAATTCCTTTAATATCCATGCTTGCCAAATTACCATAATGTCCCTTGTAGGAACGCCGGTGCTTCCAAGGCGCAGCGAAAAATTAGAATAATAAAATTTTTCCGGCGATCCATACCATGGATCCATGTGTAAGGAACGAATCGGGGTGATAAAGGTTTCGAAATTACCGAAATGTCAATCTGAGTAGACTGCGACGCCAAGGCAACGGGAACCCTGAAGCACTATTGAACCAAGCCGCAACCTTTTCCGATGTCGGCCTCTACGTAGTCCACCCAATTAACAACGAACGGTAATATTCCAGAAAACTGTTTTCAAAGATATATTGTTTTGACGGCTGCTAGACCTATATTTAACATAGTTTCGGGATTGCCTATATATTAGCACTTTAGGGTTTTTTTACCCTTGCCATATATATAACTCTGTATTATTTGGTATATATTCATAACGAATATTTATTACCATATATAATCCGAATCATAATAGTCATCATTAAAATAAATATAATAACGTTTAACCGAAAATTATAATTACGTTAATTATAATAAAAATTTTGGTAAACTATATTTATTTAAATTTATATATATATGAACCAAAATCATATATTAGAAAATTATGTTCTTGATTATGTGTACAACATCCTTGTACATACAGTATGTTCAATAGTCTGATTGCCCAATTAAATTAATTCTATAATTAATTTAATTCATGTGACAACCAGACACAATACCAACTATGTTTTACACCGTTCATTTCAATCGTAGGGTGTGACCGTATAGGTTCTTGTAACGTTAGCAGTAATATTAGAACTATTCTAATATTACAAACAATGAGTGGCATCTAGCAATGCATCATTGCTACCTAAGTTACAAGAAGTCATGATTCGACATAACCTTTTGTGATTAACTCTTCATGCATTAATCCTTAAGTCCAATATCTTTGGAATGGACACAAGTCATGGAATAGTCACACTTGCATAGTCCATCCCATGTTTCTTGATACCTTGAGTAGACTATGATATACAAATAAGTATGACATCTCATATCAACTTATTTGAGCATGGCCATGCATTTCTAGTCTCACTCAATCAAGTGGCCTGAGATATTACTCCTATTATGTAGGAGGGACTTATCCTATATTGATCAACCATATCCCTCTACATAGATTGTGGTATATCCAACATTAGTCTTAATAGAACAACCAATTACGGTGTTCGTTTGACTATATCAAAATATACAACTCACGATGTTGGAATGATGATGATCTCAAGCATGAGGATCATATACATATTAATCACTATGAGTAATATTGTGACAATTACATAATAATCCAAGAAACATACTCATAGTGGGTCAGTCCAATATGTTGTTCTCTAACACACACATTCATGCATTGATTCTGATACTCCATATCAATGACAACTCTTTATCATCAATCAACTACATGTTAGTCTTAATGCATTATTATTGTCCTAGCCAACAATAATACTTGACTAAGGATCTTTTAAGAATACTCATATTATTCTTAGGACATTATTATAAAATAGTTTATTTATGCACACGGAAATGAAACTGAAATAATAATGGCAAAGCCTTATATTAATAAACATGATAAATCAAGTATGTTATCACAACCATCTCGTGATTGATCTATGGGCATACTCTTACAATCTCCCACTAGCACTAAGACCAATCACTCATATATCTAATACCAAGTGACTTAGTGTGACGATCATGCTTCTGCTGTGTTAGAGGCTTGGTCAAGGGATCAGCAATGTTATCATCTGTAGGCACTCTGCATATCTCTACATCTCCTCGATCGATAATCTCTCGAATAAGATGGTAGCGCCTAAGTATATGTTTGGATCGTTGGTAAGATCTGGGTTCTTTAGCTTGTGCGATAGCTCCATTGTTATCACATCGGAGTTCTATAGCATCCGATATGCTAGGCACAACCCCTAGTTCAGTAATGAACTTTTTGATCCAAACCGCTTCTTTTGCTGCCTTACTAGCTGCAATATACTCGGCCTCTGTTGTAGAATCGGCTACTGTACTTTGCTTTGAACTCTTCCAGCTCACAGCACCACCATTAAGGCAAAACACAAAACCTGATTGCGATCGAGAATCATCCTTGTCTGTTTGGAAGCTAGCATCAGTGTAACCTTTTACACTTAACTCTTCCTCACCTTCGTATATTAGGAACGTATCCTTAGTTCTTCTTAAGTACTTAAGGATATTCTTGACTGTGATCCAGTGACTTTCACCGGGATCTACTTGGTACCTGCTCGTCATACTTAAGGCATATGAGACATCTGGACGGGTACATAACATGGCATACATGATAGATCCAATAGCAGAAGCATATGGAATTTTACTCATGCGTTCTTTCTCTTGTGGAGTTGAAGGACACATTTCCTTCGAGAGTGAAATACCATGTCTCATAGGTAGGAATCCTTTCTTAGATTCTTCCATATTGAACCTTTTCAATACTTTGTCTATGTATGTACTTTGACTTAGACCTAGTAGTCGTCTCGATCTATCTCTATAGATCTTGACTCCTAAGATGTAAGTGGCTTCGCCCAAGTCCTTCATAGAAAAACAACTTCCTAACCAAGTCTTAATAGACTGTAAGGTAGGTATGTCATTTCCCATGATAAGTATGTCATCCACATACAGTACCAAGAATATGATTATGCTCCCACTAACTTTCTTGTAAACACATGGCTCATCTTCATTTTTGATAAAACCAAACTCTTTGATTGCATCATTAAAATGAAGATTCCAACTTCGAGAAGCTTGCTTTAATCCATAAATGGATCTTTGTAACTTACATATCTTTCTAGCATCCTTTGGATTGACAAAACCTTTAGGTTGTGTCATGTACACATCCTCTTCAAGGTTCCCGTTAAGGAAAGCTATTTTGACATCCATCTGCCAGATTTCATAATCATGAAATGCAGCTACAGCAAGCAAGATCCTGATGGATTTAAACATAGCTACAGGAGAAAAAGTTTCATCATAGTCCACACCATGAATTTGACGAAAACCTTTAGCGACTAATCACCCCTTGTATGTTTGTACATTACCATCCATGTCAGTTTTCTTTTTGAAAACCCACTTGCACCCTATAGGTTTAACTCCTTCGAGTGGGTCAACTAAAGTCCATACTTGGTTTTCATGCATGGAATCCATCTCAAATCTCATGGCCTCGAGCCATTTCTCAGAGTCTGGGCTCGTCACCGCTTCTTGATAAGTCCTAGGCTCATCTTGATCTAAAAGAAGAATGTCACCATGCATTGTAATGAGAAATCCATATCTCTCAGGTGCATGGCGTTCTCTTAAAGATCTACGCGGTGGTTGTGTTTCTACAGCAGTTACTTGTTCCTCAATTTCTTGTGGAATTTGCTGTTGTTCTATCTCTGGTTTGGTGGTATCTTGTGATTCTCGAATTTCTTCAAGTTCAATTTTTCTCCCACTTCCTTTTCTAGAAACAAATTCTCTCTCTAGGAAGACACCAGTCTGAGCAACAAACACTTTGTTCTCAGTGGGATTAAAGAAATAATATCCTTTGGTTTCTTTCGGATACCCCACAAAATTACACCTTTCAGATTTGGGTTCAAGCTTAGTAGACGTCTGACGTTTAACATAAGCTTCGCAAACCCAAATTTTCATAAAAGACATACTGGGACGTTTCCCAGTCCACATCTCATATGGCGTCTTTTGAACCGATTTAGATGGAACACGATTTAGTGTGAAAGCAGCTGTTTCAAGTGTATGTCCCCAAAAGGAAGTTGGTAGATTAGCATGACTCATCATGGACCGAACCATGTCTAACAGAGTTCGATTTCTTCTCTCAGAAACTCCATTCCATTGAGGAGTACCAGGAGGAGTAAGTTGTGAGACAATCCCACATTCCTTCAAAAGATCATCAAACTCTAAGCTCAAATACTCTCCACCACGATTAGATCGAAGTGTCTTGATAGTTTTGCCTAGTTGATTTTGTACTTCATTTTTGAATTCCTTGAACTTTTCAAGGGCCTCAGACTTATGGCGCATGAGATAAATATATCCATATCTACTTAAATCATCAGTGAAAGTAATGAAGTAGTGAAATCCACCTCTGGCCTGTGTATTTATTGGTCCACATACATCTGAATGTATTAAGCCCAATAAATCACTAGCTCGTTCACTTTTACCAGTAAAAAGGAGATTTAGTCATTTTTCCTAATAAGCAAGATTCACATACTTCAAACTGTTCAAAAACAAATGAATCCAAGAGACCATCTTTACGGAGTTTGGATATGCGTTTCTCACTTATATGGCCCAAACGACAATGCCAAAGGTAAGTTTGATTTGAGTCATTTATTTTAGATCTTTTAGTATTTATGTTGTAAATGGGATTCATTTGATCTAAAATATAGAGGCCATTAATTAATTGTGCCGAACCATAGAAAACATTATTGAGATAAAATGAACAACAATTATTCTTAATTATTATCTCAAAACCAATTTTGTCTAAACAAGAAATTGAAATAATGTTTTTAGTCAAACTGGGCACAAAATAACAATCCTCTAAAATTAAACCAAGTCCACTAGGCAAAGATAAAGTATATGCTCCCACAGCTAATGCAGCAACTCTTGCTCCATTTCCAACTCGTAGGTCCACATCTCCTCTAGCTAAAGTCCTACTCCTTTGTAGTCCCTGTACAGAAGTACAAATATGAGAACCACAACCAGTATCTAATACCCAAGAAGTAGTAGTTGATAAATTAATATCAATAACATAAATACCTGTAGCAGACGTTCCGCTTGCTTTGGCTTTCTTGATTTCCTCAAGATAGACAGGGCAGTTCCGCTTCCAATGCCCAGTCACACCACAATGAAAACAGTTTCCTTCCTTAGATACCCCACCTTTAGGTTTCAGTGCAGGCTTTCCTTTTCCAAGATTGGGCTTACCTTTGCCCTTGGGCTTTATCGGGACTTTGGCCTTTCCCTTGCCCTTATTGTTACGAACCATCAGTATGGGCTTGGGTCCAACCTTTTTCATGTTGCCTTCAGCAGTTCGTAACATACTGAGCAATTGTGGTAGAGTCTTGTCAATTTCATTCATATTGAAATTGAGGACAAACTGGCTGTAGCTATCTGGCAACGATTGCAGAATAACATCAGTGGCCAACTCTTGGCCCAATGGAAACCCAAGCTTAGACAGGCTTTCAATATAACCAATCATCTTAAGGACATGAGGTCCTACTGGGCTTCCTTCAGCCAGCTTACATTGGAATAAGGCCTTAGAGATATCGAACCTCTCTTGCCTTGCTTGCCCTTGATATAGTTCTTTCAAGTGCTCGATCATATCATAAGCAACCATATCCTCATGTTGTTTTTGAAGATCAGGATTCATAGTGGCAAGCATAAGACATCCAACGTCTACCATATCATCGAGATGCTTCTTGTAAACATCTTTATCAGCCCTCGAGGCATTAGCAGGTGGTTCATCAGGAAGTGATTTTTCAATGACATATAATTTCCATTCTTGTTTGAGGACAATCCTCAAGTTACGGAACCAGTCAAGAAAGTTCAAACCATTCAATTTGTCCTTCTCAAGGACCGATCGCAATGAGAGTGTATTAGTGTTTGCAGCCATAATATATCTACAACAATAAAATATGCGTGTGAATAGATTTACCAAGTTTATATCAATCATTAAAAGGACTTTATTATATGATGTTTCCCACTATTTCAAAATTAATAATATTAATTTCGGAAAGACTTTCTTGAAAGAATTTCTAGTGGGTCAAGGATCCATATTTCACCTCCTCTTAAGTCAGCTTTAGCTTTACTCTCAAGATTATGGTTATTTAGGTAAGCAACACTTGCTAATTACATCATATGTAACTCCTACAATTTGGTGAACAACTCTTGTTCTAATCATCTTATGATATATCCAAATTACTTGCCTCTAGGTTTCTAATCCTATTAGAGTAACCTAGTTACGCCATTAACCAATTTTTAACCAGCGAATATCACTTGTTTATTCTTCGCGTTTAACCAAGATAAATACTAGTACTTCGGTTTGGCAAAACCTACTTAGTATTGATCGAGGCCTTAACGAGGGCATAAATTGGAAGGCCATGTTGACTTAATATTTTAATATAGGGATTTTATTAGAACGTTAAATCTCACTAATTATGGTCTACTTTAGTCCATTTAATCTTTTAATTGATCTCATCAATTAATGGGGTTTATTATTACCAAATTTGCATGCTTTAGACATCCATAGCATCTCATACATGAATAAGTAAAGCAATAAATAAATGCAATAGTTATAGCCCATAAACTATGGTGGTTCAACCTAAGCCAATGGGAGAACCAATAGGGAACCTAAAGGTGTAAGTCCTTTCACAAGCTGTTGATCCACACTAGTCGGCCCATCTTCCTTCTCGTCTAGTCTCCACAGTAATTTTTTTTACAAATTACAAAATTTAGAAACTCGTTTTACATACGAGGGAGTAAGATGAGAAGAGAAATACAAGAGAATAGTAGTAAGGCACGACACGCAGGCCGTATTTATAAAATTACAACCTTTTTATGAAATAGGCCAAGGGCTATAACTATGCATTTCAAACACCGTGCATTTCAAAAATAGCAAGTACCATTCAACGTTTTGGTTACGTGACATATTAAAATATCCTTTCAACCCTTTTATGGCCCATTAAGTTTTATTACAAAACATACTGGAAGATGATGGGGATCTAAAGGCGGTTAGAGGGAGTGGGCCGAAGGCCCGCAACCGGAACCGCCTAATCCCCATCTCCGGGGGTGCGGGGGCAGAGCCCCCGCGGTATGGACTAGGAGCGGCACGAACCGCATACCCCAGTCAAATGAAACCTCACAATTTGATTACTTTTATCAACTGAATTGTGTTTTTAGGATTTTAATCCTTGAGGTTTCATATCGGAACAACTCTTGTTCCATTGGCCAGTAAACTCTTACTGGAAATTGTAAAAATCGCTGCTATATCATAACAGACTTGTTAATGTTTACAGTAATAACATAAAACCGAATAGGCCATAACACCATGATTAACATTTAATCACTTATCGAAAGGAACAGTTCTCAGATTTCGCTTAAACGATTTAAACAAGAAAAGCAAAATAAAATAAAACATGTATCTCATACAATTTGCATCACCCAAGTATTTAAACCCGAGTTCGTATCACACAAGTGGCTCTGATAACACTGTAGGAACGCCGGTGCCTCCAAGGCGCAGCGGAAAATTAGAATAATAAAATTTTTCCGGCGATCCATACCATGGATCCATGTGTAAGGAACGAATCGGGGTGATAAAGGTTTCGAAATTACCGAAATGTCAATCTGAGTAGACTGCGACGCCAAGGCAACGGGAACCCTGAAGCACTATTGAACCAAGCCGCAACCTTTTCCGATGTCGGTCTCTACGTAGTCCACCCAATTAACAACGAACGGTAATATTCCAGAAAACTGTTTTCAAAGATAAATTGTTTTGACGGCTGCTAGACCTATATTTAACATAGTTTCGGGATTGCCTATATATTAGCACTTTAGGGTTTTTTTACCCTTGCCATATATATAACTCTGTATTAATTGGTATATATTCATAACGAATATTTATTACCATATATAATCCGAATCATAATAGTCATCATTAAAATAAATATAATAACGTTTAACCGAAAATTATAATTACGTTAATTATAATAAAAATTTCGGTAAACTATATTTATTTAAATTTATATATATATTAACCAAAATCATATATTAGAAAATTATGTTCTTGATTATGTGTACAACATCCTTGTACATACAGTATGTTCAATAGTCTGATTGCCCAATTAAATTAATTCTATAATTAATTTAATTCATGTGACAACCAGACACAATACCAACTATGTTTTACACCGTTCATTTCAATCGTAGGGTGTGACCCTATAGGTTCTTGTAACATTAGCAGTAATATTAGAACTATTCTAATATTACAAACAATGAGTGGCATCTAGCAATGCATCATTGCTACCTAAGTTACAAGAAGTCATGATTCGACATAACCTTTTGTGATTAACTCTTCATGCATTAATCCTTAAGTCCAATATCTTTGGAATGGACACAAGTCATGGAATAGTCACACTTGCATCCCTAACAGCACATATTTCACAAATTTTCACACATTTAACCATACATTTATCACTTTTCACAAATTAACCCCTATTTTGCATTTTACTCAAAATCACTTTACAAAACATGTAAATCTAACAACAAGATTTCAAATTTCATCATCAAGCATCCAAGAACACATGAATTCGACAATGAAAACTTTCAAAATCTTTAACAATTTTGCAAAATAGTCACTGGGCTAGCTAGGCCTAGTTGCAACGATCACAAAAGCATAGAAATCATAAAAAACCGAGCAAATTTACTTACCTAATTAAGCTTCCAAACTGTCGAATTGTTTAAGCTTCAAAACCCTATATTTCTTGCTTATTTTTATTGAAGATCATAACCATTAAGAAAGAAATTTTGTTTGTTTTATTTATTATACATTAATTTTACAATTACCATAATAACCTTAATTATAAACATTATAATTCACCTAATATAAGCCCATTATTGTCCACTCACCCTACCAATGGTATAGTTGCATTATAAGGACTTCCACATTTCAATTTCATAGTCAATAAGTACTTTTAACTGCTAGAACATTACTTTTTCATTTTATGCAATATAGTCCTTTTTACCGAATTAAGCATTCAAACGATAAAATTACTTCACGAAACTTTCACACATACATGCTTACTTCATGAAACTTTTACACATACATGCTATCATTCTCTAAACAGTTAAAATAATAATAAAATATTTTTTTGACCTTGGATTTGTGGTTCCAAAATAACTATTTTGATTTAACTAAAAACGGGTTGTTACAACACTTGTTTGTTTCAAAGTTCTTTTACTTCCTAGTCCTAAATCTTTACTAGTTCTTCCAAGTCTGATAAATCTTATTGAAGTTCTATTTCATCGTGAGAGATCACATGAGATACATCTAATCTATATCATTGTAGTATTGAAACATGAAAAATATTATGAATATTTTCAAGTTCCATCCCTACTGTAACGCCCCAAATTTTGGGCCTAAAAGATTGGGCCATGTGGGCCCAATGAGCTTGTGGACCCCACATGGGTGGTTGTCTTTGGACTCACGGGAATTAGTGGGCCGGCTGTGTCGTACAGGTGGCTATGGGCAAATCTGGCTTAGCAGGCCACGCGAGCACATAGGCCCCACTTGGGTTGCGTAATGGGCCTTGGGCCCATACACGTTGAATGACATGTTGGTATGTTGGCTAAAAGGTTTGGGAGTGTTGGAGAAGTCCAGGGTTCAGACCTAGACCTTAGGAAAAACTTATGTTTTTCTTTTATAGGGGCCTTGACGTTAGTGGGTAGACTTTAAGAATATTTTTGGTGAAAGCGTGACATAAAAAGAGATGTGGTCTAGTGGCAAGGAAGTGACGCCATAAGAGAAGCAAGGGTTCTAAGGTTCAAGTCTTAGCTTTTACTATTTATTTTGGTTTTTTTCTTTTAAATAAATCTGGAAGCGAGTTGGTGGGCTTTAAAGTTAACTGTATTGGACTTATGACACAAAGGAGCTTGTGTCCGAATAGTGGTGGCTTGACAGGGCTATCAAGAAGACTTTGGTTCGAATCCCTTTGCACGCAATGGTTGGTTATTTTGCAAATAAGTTGGTTTTTGATGGTTGATGGAGAATCCCACATCGGGAAGCTAACATGAGAATAGGTGAGGAGCTAGCTTTAAATAGAGCAAACCATGAGAGTAAGCATACCTTTCTTGGCGTATCCCTTTTCACGTTGTGGCATGTTCGTTTGGGTTAGGCGTTGGATCATTCGTTGATCTGTATGCCACTGGGTCATGGTGGTGGTGACCGTAGTTGATCGACACCCCCTGGGGAGTCAAGGGTGCGATTATTGTGGGCTTCTGGGCATAGCAGCATTTAGAGCGTGGATTAACTTCAGATGCCTATCAGGTGTGTACTTTACCCTACTCTAGCTGTAGAACGACGAATGCCGGAATGCTGAAATGGGCCATGTTGGCCTAATGGGCCCGTGGGTCGAATCGAACAAATTGTATGATTGTGTAGTAAATATTGGACTAGACTAGGTGAATCTCATATCTGTGGCTAGTTTTGGGCTAAAGGGCCACACGAGCGTGCGGGCCCAACTGGGCCGAGAACAGGCCTTAGGCCCATTCGCAACGTTATCTCTGTTTAGAATACTTGAGTCGCTCGAGGCGACTGTAGACTTTCTGAGGGATTGATAAAATTACTGAAATACCCCTGTAGGGTAGAATTACTGAAATGCCCTGTAGGGTAGGATTACTGAAATACCCCTGTAGGGTAGGATTACTAAAATACCCCCGTAGGGCAAAATTACCAAAATGCCCTTGATTTGCGAAATTACCAAAGTACCCCTGATTTGTAAAATTATCGAAATACTCTCGGTTTGGAAAATTACTGAAATACCCTTGATTAGCAAAATTACCAAAATACCCCTAGTTTGTAAAATTATAAAAATACCCCTAATTTGGAAAATTACCAAAATACCCCTGGTTTGTAAAATTATTGGAATACCCTTATAGGGTAGAATTACTATAATACCCTCGATTTACAAAATTACAGAAATACCCTCGATTTGTAAAATTATCGAATTACCCTCGATTTGTAAAATTACATAAATACCATCGATTTGCAAAATTATAGAAATACCCCCGATTTGTAAAAGTACTAATTTACCCTTAATTTGCAAAATTATCGTTTTACCCCTAAATTGTAAAGTTACCGTTTTAACCCTGATTTGTAAAGTTACCATTTTACCCCTAATTTGTAAAGTTACCATTTTACCCCTGATTAGTAAAGTTATCATTTTACCCCTGATTTGTTAGAATTACCGTTTTACCCTTAGTTTATAAAATTACAGAAATACCCTATTTTACAAATTACGGAAATACCTCAGATTTCAAAATTACCGAAATACCCCTGGGTTGCAAAATTACTGAAATAGCCCTGTATGGTAGAATTATCGAAATACCCCTATAGGGTAGAATTATCGAAATACCCTTGTAGGGTAGAGTTACCGAAATACCCCTATAGGGTAGGATTACTAAAATACCCCTGTAAGGTAGAATTACCGAGATACCCCTGTGGGGTAAAATTACCATTTTGCCCCTAGGGTGTTAATGATTATTTTGCCCTTGTGGGCAAGTGACTGACTTAGACTATGTGTTTGACGGATTTGACTATGTTTGTATGATAGTGATTTGACTGACGTGACCGTGGTTGTGTGATTGATATGTTTTAATATGTGTTTAAATGACTGATATTGAACATGGCCATTCTGCATACATGTGTGATGATTGAGCATAGCATACACGACATATTGGGTTGGGACATTAATATGGAGGAAGTTCTATTTTGATAGGATTGCACGGGTCACATGAGATGACTGTGGATCCAGTAATAATCTGATAAGGTCGCACGGGTCGCACGAGACGACTGTGGACCGACTGAGGGCTTAATGCCAGTTATTCTGAGTATGGCTCTGTGCCAACCAACATGTGGCTCTGTGCTATCGGGATCATGGCTTTGTCCCAATTATATTTGCCTAAGGCTATGTGCCTATCTTATTTACTGATGACTGTGTGTCGATCATATTTACCCATGGTTGTGTGCCAGTTATATTACCCTAATTGATGGCTATGTGCCAATCCTATTACAATTACTGATGGTTTTGTGCCAATTATGATACTACTACTTAAGGCTTAAAGCTACATTTAAATTAGCAGATGGCTGCGTCATTGGTGTGTAGGGCTGGGTGGGTCGAGTTATTCCCCACATGGTGTGTTGGGTTGGTACGGGTGGTGTGATGGCTGGAGTAAGTTGGGATTGCATTTGCATATTGTTCTGATTTTGCTATAGGCTTGGCCCATACTATTTTGTACAGGGCTAAGGCCCAGACTGATCTGTTCTTTATAGAGCTTTGGCCTAGTCTGTTCTGCATATCTGTATTATACTGATACTGATCTTGATTTTGATTCTGTTAACTGATTCTGATTCTGATTCTGATTCTTATTCTGATTCTAATTCTAATTTTGAAAATGTTTCTGATTTTGTAATAGGCTAAGGCCCATCTGGTACTATCTGTTATAGTGGGCTAAGGCCCAATTGATACTGGAACTGTAGTAGGGTTGGGGCCTAAATTTTTAATTCTTTTGTATGACTGACTGTTCATTTTATATAGTAGGGGATTACACACAGAGTTTTCATAAAACTCACCCCGTTTAGTAATTGTGACGGTAATCCCTAGCTTTAGGAGGATCAGTGCTACGAGGGACTCGGAGAAGGCCACACATTGCTTATGCTCTGTCTTGATTTACTTTTAAGTATTTTATTCCGGTTTGGGTTGTAATAAGGCCTTTTAAACTTTCTAGTTTTTACATTTGGAATTTTATTTATTGTTTTATAATTGCTAGAAGTTGGACACAATTTTCCAAAACAACAACTATTTTTCAAAATATCACGTTTTCACAACTGTTTTAAATTAGGCTTCTGTAACAATTAAGGTTTTAACGCTAATAACATTTTACAATAGAATGTCTTTTAATAAACCACGTTTTAAAATTATGCATATGAAATTTGAGATTTTACATAAGTTTTAAATAGAAACTAGGTTTTTGAAAAACACTTCAATGTGACACGCTAGATTCGGGCCTAACTTCAAGACCGAGTTTAAGGTGTTACACTTACACTCAGAAGTTAGCACCAGTTGCGGCACTAAACAGTATTGCAACATAGCTACCAATAATATGAACGGCTTAAAGCCATCAGTAGGTCCACAGTTGTCTTGTGTGACCTATGTGACCCTATCAGTCCACAGTCGTCCTTTACGACTCGTGTGACCTCATCAGTACAGTACACTTCCTCCAAATATAATAACCCATCCCCATGGAATGCAATATGTTGTGACATAATGTCAAACGTGTATGTAAAATGTCATGCTCAATTACGATCATGCGATCATAGAACAAATCAGTTATTTTACACTTAAGGCTATAATAGTCATTTTCCCAAGAGGGGTATATCGGTCATTTTGCCTTATAGGGGTATAGTAGTCATTTTACTTTATAGGGGCATAGTAGTCATTTTACTTTATAGGGGCATATCAGTCATTTTACCCTATAGGGGTATTTCGGTCATTTTACCTTATGGGGGTATTTCGGTCATCTTACACTATGGGGGTATTTCGATCATTTTACCCTATAGGGGTATATCGGTCATTTTACCCTATCGGGGTATATCGATCATTTTACCCTATAGGGGTATATCGGTCATTTTACCCTATGAGGGTATATCAGTCATTTTACCCTATAGGGGTATTTCGGTCATTTTACCCTATAGGGGTATTTCGGTCATTTCACATTATAAGGGCATTTTGGTCATTTCACCTTATAGGGGTATTTCGGTCATTTTACCCTATAAGGGTATTTTGATCATTTTACCCAACAAGGGTATATCGGTTATTTTACCAAATCGGGGTCTAGGTACACTTATTGACCTAAAGGCACACAGTCATTTCGGGCGACTCGTGCAACCTTAACAGTCAAAACAGTGAATATGGGCTCAAGGCCCATTATGCAGCCCATGTGGGCTTACGCGCTCGTATAGCCCAGAAGCCCAGAAATGACCTTGGTCGTGTTAACGAGATAGCCAGGTCTAATATTTTCATACATCTGTGTGATTTATCTCTACGGGGCCCACATGCCCATTAGGCCCACACGGCCCATTTTGGCCCAACTAGGCCCAAAACGGCCTAAGCCCATGAGTTCGCTCATGGTGGCCTCTATAGTAAAACGCCCATGTTTAGGCGCTCAGATCACCACACGAGCGACGCACGCCCGTGTGGCACCAAATGTTGTGTTTTCCGGTTTTTCAGCTTTTGCCTATTTTCAGTTAAAACAGTTTGAATATACACACCTGTTTACGAAAACGTGCGAATAATCTCGCAAGCACCAAACCTACATTAATCAAGGTACTCGATTAATCGATTCTCAGTCGACTTATCAAAACAACCTCCACCAATAATACTTGTCCAAAAGATTGCCTCCCACTTGATTAGATCAACTATTTGTGGCTTGCTCACTAACTTTGTTTGCAAGCAACTACACAATATACCTTAGAGGGTTATCTACAATCCAACCAACACTTATCAACCCTCAAACAAATAAACAGTTTGAACTAGACGAGAAAGCACTTACTGAAAACCCAGAGTCTCAATTAGAAGAAAAGGACAATCGGCCACACCCACACCCAAAAGCCGAAAGTACAGAGAATAATGGAGAAAAAATAGAAAAATCGCACCCCTATCTGCAACTGGCAAGAAAAATGAGATGTTAGAAGAAAAGGCCCTAACAATCGGGATAAATAAAGAGAGGGCAACATGAACCCTTACGGATTTGTCAAGAAACTTTTTGCAAAACCGAAAATATGAACACCAACAAAAGGGTAAATGGGAGTAGAAGAAGGAGCCCATACAACTGAAGAACCCAACTGCCCAAGTCGAAACCTTTGGCGATTGTTACAAAATAATTACCAATCTAAGAACAGAATAGGGAGAGAGATGGAATATTCAGCCTAAGTACAAAAAACGAAAGAAATGGAAACAGAGAATAGTTAGAGAAAGAAAAAGAGAAAAGACAAAGAAATAGGGATAATCGACCAAGAAAAGAATTGGTTGAGGAAAGGAACGAAAGTTGGCTACAAGAGAATTCGGTTCACAAAACTTGTAGAAAGCCAAAAAAAGAATAAAGAGGGAGAAAAGATGGTGTATTCAGCTACCCCCAATAGTGCAGTAAGATCCCGAAAACAATTGTCAAAGAAAATGGAAAAGATGGTGTATTCAACGTCGGAACAGGGTACGAGGCATTACTAGACTTATCACACGAATAAATATACAATTCCGAGACATAAATTTTTTATCCAAATTAAAACCATTCACATTCAATCATAACATGTACCACCCCTTACCCGAGTCCGATGCCGGCACTAGGTATAAGGCGTTACCTTACTAAGTCATGCTAAATCTTGAAATCTCAGCTATAAAAATTCCTTTCTTTTTAAAAACTTATTATACATTCTATTAATATCCTAATCATGGTCTTACGAGGCCTAAAACATGTATCGGGTGCGTTCCAGAACTTATCCGAGAACTTCCGGGGACTTAGAAAGTTTTTACCTAAAACAGGGCCACACGCCCATGTGAGATGGGACACGCCCGTGTAAGATGGGACACGCTCATATAGGTAAGCCGTGTGGGCTCACATGCGCATGTACCCCTAGCCCGTGTCTAATTTATTTTAATTTCAACCTACAAGGGTTTTGACATAGCTTGGGTACACACTCATGTCTAAGGCCCATGTCCCTCACACGGCCTAAACATGCCCGTGCCAACATCTCATGGAGCATTTTGACTTAAACTCTACAATAATCAGGGGTACACACGGCCAAGGCACACGCCTTATGTGCTCAACCCATGTTCTATGCTGACTTAAGTAAGTTGGATGCAGTGGACACATGGGCTATTAACACACCTTAGAGGTTGACAGTGTCTCACACATGGCCTAGGCACACACTCGTGTTCTCAATCGTGTGGACAATAATAGGCTATTTTCCAAGCCTTATGCCACCCTGAAGCACAACCAAACACAAGCCAATTTTCATAACACATAAAATGGCATAACATACTCTCTACATATTCGAAATTAAGGTATCCCACTGCCAACATACATTTCATTCTCATACACTTTACTATACTTAAGCATGCAAGGTTGCACGCTCATAAATTTCATCTACATTGTATAAAATATGAGTTAGGCAATATTAAGCCATTTTCCTAAATGTAACACCCCAAACCCGGCCTAGAAGTTAGGCCCGAATTTGGCATGTTACATTGAAGTGTTTTTTTTTTAAACCTTATTTTCATGGAAAACCCTTCTTATTTCAGAATTGTTGTCATTTAAACCTTGGGTAAAATCTCAAATTTCGTTTTCTTATTTTCAAAATGCGGCTTATTAAAAACTATTCCCATTTTAAAACGTTATTAATTACTTTGTAAAATCTTTTTCAGTTGCGGAAGCTTAATTTAAAAATAAATGCTTTATGGAAACATAGTGTTATTTTAAAAAAGTTAACATTTTGGAAAACTGCAATTTACCTCTAACAGATATAATCAAAATAAATAAAAAAAACCCTAAAATTAAAATCCAAAAACTTTAAGAGGCCTTATTACAAACCAAATTAAGTACTTCTAAATAATTTAATAGCAAGCAAAAGTAGATGTGTGGCCATCTCCGAGTCTCTCGCAGCACTAAACCTCCTAAAGTTGGGGATTACCTGCACAGTTAGATAGAAGGGTGAGTTTACGACAAACTCAGTGTGTAATCCCCTTACAAAAGTAATAGTTAGTATATAGAAACAGATATAGAAACAGTTTGGGCCAGAGCCCTTTAACAATAGTAGTACAGTCCAGTTAGAGCATACGTGGGCCCAAGCCCACTACAATATCATTTGGGTCATAGTCCATAACAAAATCAATTGGGTCGAGCCTAAATAGATAACAGAACAAATGGGCCTAAGCCCAAAATATAATCAGAACAGTGCAGATATGGACCCAACCCAATCCAACCAACACACCACCTGTACCAACTAGAACACCATGTAGGGAATAGCTCAACCCACCCAACCCGCACACCAATACTCATCCATGCTGCTACTAATAGATAACGTGGCAGAGCCACCATAATCAGAATATGTGGCAAAGCCACTAGCACGAAACTTCCTCCAAATCAATTCCCAACCCTATGCAATATGTCGTGTCTACTATGCTCAATCATCACACATGTATGCGGAATGGCCATGCTTAGTATCAGTCATTTAAACATATATTAAAAGCTGATCAGTCACACAATCACAATCAAGTCAGTTCATACACAGTCATACAATCACAGTCAAATACACAGTCCAAGTCAGTTTTTTCCCCAAAAGGGCAAAATAGTCATTTTACACCTTGGGGTAAAATGTCATTTTACCCTATAGGGGTATTTCATAATCCTACTTTACAGGGGTATTTTGGTAACTCTACCCTATAGGGATATTTTAGTAATTTTACAAACTAGGGGTATTTCGATAATTTAATAAACCAGGGGTATTTCGATCATTTTACAAATCAAGGGTATTCTGTAATTTTGTAAACTGAGGGTATTTCCATAATGCTGTAAACCGAGGGTATTTCTGTAATTTGTAAGCTAAGGGTATTTCTGTAATTCTGTAAACTGAAGGTATTTCTGCAATTTGTAAACTGAGGTATTAACGACCCAACCAAGGGTCCCTCGTCACCTTGAGTGACTTCTATAGTCTAAACACACAAAACAGGGTAATTGGGCCTAAGGCCCATTACTCGGCCCAAGTGGTCCCACACTATTGTGTGGCTGGACCACTCCTAAGCTATGTTTTAGGCCCCGTGGGCCCAATTTAAGAACTGTGTGATATATTATGAAAAAGTTTTAAATTGGAATGAAATTTTATGGCTCGACTTTGTATGATTGGTTGTGTTATCGTCTGGTAATGCCTCGTACTCGGTTCTGGTGTCAAACCTGGGTAAGGGGCGTTACAAATATTGGCCAATTCCAAATGGCCTTTTACTAAATGAACCATCAGCATTAGTAGGTCAACATTTTTGGCCAAAACAATTATGACACAACAAAATGAATAAGTCACCTATACATTCCACAATCTCAAATGTTGGAATCAAAATACCAAAATGATTGTTAATAGTGTGTATGGGACCCTTTTAAACATATAAAACATACAAATACTATGAAAGAATTTGTATAAATCACACTAAGAATTTGCATTCACAACTTACTAATTTCAACCTTACCAAAGGTCCAATATACACATCGATCACATTGCTTACGAATTTCGCACTCATACCTACATCAGCTCATAACACAACAATTTGCACTTGCTTTCACACTATGCCATATCATTTAACTACCCGTTGAACCATTCGGAATACTAGCGGATATTCAAAAGTTTTGCACATATGTGCCACACTTATTTGTAGCTGAAGCTACCACTTATCACGTAACTCTCGAGCTAATCACAAGTCTACTCACACAAGCTGACGGTCGTGGCATAGCTACACAGTGCTGCTCACACAAGCTGATAGGTATCTGCAACAAATGTCAGATTACCTAGCCATTGGTAGGACATACTAGACCAGCACGTTTCCTAGTGACATGTCACTTGTATCCTATTCGATTCCTAAGTTCAATAGGGATTTTCTTAGTTATCGTTACTTGGTCGATATACACATTTAGATAGTTATCCACAATGCATACAATATTAAAGCATTCAAAACATAAATATAACAATACATTATTTACATACAAACTTATTTCGGTACAAAAATAGCAAATTTTGCGATTTAGTCGACAACTTTACCCTTCCCTCGATCTAAGTCAGTTCCTCATATTTCTTGATCTATAATGACACATTTAGCTCGTTTATATTTACATTATTCAATTTGACCCAAAATTCTTATTAAGGCAAATTTACATTTTTGCCTCTAACTTTTATTTATTTACACTTTCGTCCCTAGGCTCGTAAAATGAAATGTATTCATTTTCTCAAAACCCAAGCCTAGCGGAGCCTATCTCATGCTTATAACAGCCCACATTTTCTTTCAAATCAAATTCTTACCACCTATTTTAAACTTTTTACAAATAGGTCCTTTTGGTCATTTTCATCGAAAATGACTTAGTAAAAGTTGTTTTTCACACAACTAACATTGATTTTCTACCGTTAGACCTCAAAATACATGCATGTCATACATGGGTAAATTTTTAAATATACACCCTAGCCCAAATTAATGGTAGAAATAGGTAAATCAGGCGATAATGACTTCAAAAATGTAAAGAGCATTAAAATCGGGCTAAGATGCACTTACTATCAAGCTTGAAAGTTGGCCACACCCTAGCTATGGCTTCCCTTAACAAATTCAGCCAAGGAGAGAAGATGGACACCAATTTTGACTTGATTTTTCCCTTTTTATTTTTTTATTAACCAAATGACCAAAATGCCCCTTAGGCCTTTCTTTAAAATTTTACCCTTCCATGTCCATTTTTGTCCATCATGAAATATAATGGTCCAATTACTAAATAAGGACTTCCAATTTAAAAATGCATTTCAATTAAGCACTAAAAGTTTCTAGAACACTTATTTTGCAACCATTGCAATTTAGTCCTAATATTCAAATTAGACACTCTATCGCTAAAATTTCTTAACGAAATTTTCACACATGCATTCAATCACACCATAGACCTTAAAACAATCATAAAATCAATATTTTTTATTCAAATGTGTGGTTTTAAAACCACTATTCCATTTAGGCCCTACTTTGGGCTATTACAGTAATTGTATGTTTGTTTGTGTGATAAGTCCAGTAATGCCTCGTACCCTATTCTGGTGCTGAATACGAGCAAGGAGTGTTAGATTTAATGGTAACAAATGTATGGTTTAGTCGATTCTAAGACTAACCTAGCATGTGTACGAGTCTAGCTATACATGCAATATATAAATTGTGATAGTGTGACGACTCTTAACAACTTAAATTGTGTTTTTATATAATAAATGGATCCCGATCGAGCCATAGTTGATGACATTCAAAATAATGCACCGGCTCTCGCCCAAGGGATTGTGCCACCCTATAGTACGCATGTGACAACTAGTCAAGGAGGAGAGGCTGGGGAAGCCTTTGTCCAAGTGATGAATGAGTGGTATTTAGAGTTTATTCAGGCGAATTTGAATGCTCAACCTCCCCCATCCCCTCCTATTCCTCAATTGGTTCCTGTAGCTTCCTAATGTGTAGAAATGGTAGGACAGAATAAGCCTCCAGTTGATAAGATTTGAAAGTATGGGGCTAAAGAATTCAAGGCTAATGTAGATGATGATCCCGAGAGGGTAGGATTTTGGCTTTAAAACACTATTCGAGTATTTGATGAACTTTCTTGCATACCAAAGGAGCATTTGAAATGTGCTATATCACTTTTGAGGGATTCAACATATCTGGTGGAAAACTTTAATATTGGTGATACCTAGAGAAAGGGTTACATGGGATTTCTTCCAAGAGGAATTTTGAAATAAGTATATAAGTTAGCAGTTTATAGATCAGAAATGTAAAGAGTTCTTAGAGTTGAAACAAGGCTGAATGATTGTGTTTAAATATGAGTGAGAGTTTGTTTGACTCAATAAGTATGCTCGGGAATGTGTTTCCAGAGAGGCTATCATGTGTAAGAGGTTTGAAGATGGATTGAATGAAAATATTAGATTGTTTGTTGGAAATTTAAAGTTGAAGGAATTTGTTGTGTTAGTCGAACGAGCTTGCAAAGCTGAAGAGTTGAGTAAGGAAAAGAGAAAAGTTGAGCTTGAGGCAAGAGATTCGAAAAAGAGGTCAATGAATAAGTCATTTAAGTCTTGTCAAAGAAATTGAGGGATATGCATATTCATTTGAATGCTTTAGCTAGGAACCCTAGTAGAGATTGTGGGAAGCAATATTCGGGTTCTAAGGCTCGAGCTACATCCATAGTGAGTGTTGGTAACGTTAAGTCTAATAATCCTAAATGCCAACATTGTGGAAGGCAACATCTTAGTGAATGTTGGATGATCAACCGAGCTTGTTTTAAATGTGGCTCCCAAGATTATTTCATTAGGGAATTACCTAAAATGATTAAAAAAGATAACTTCTAGAATGTTAGAGTAAGTAACACTGCTGCTAGAGGGAGACCAATGAGAAATACGAGAAATGGATCCAGTAGAAAAGGTGTATCCAAGGACTCAGCTATGAGATCGAAAGCTAGAGCACCAGCGAGAGCTTATGCCATCCGTGCTTGGGAAGATGCATCATCCCCTGTTATGATCATTGGTACATTTTCTCTTTATGATACTAATATAGTTGCATTAATTGATCCTGGATCGACTCATTCTTATATTTTAATAAACTTGGTATCTAATAAGGATTTACCTGTTGAGTCTGCTGAGTTTGTGATTAAAGCGTCAAACCCCTTAGGCAAGTATGTGTTAGTGGATAAAGTTTGCAAGAATTGTCCTTTGATGATTCGAGGTCACTGTTTTCTGGTTGACTTAATGTTGTTTCCATTTGATGAGTTTGATGCTATTTTGGGTATAGATTGGTTGACATTGCATGATGCCAAGGTAAATTGTAGGCAAAAAATTTTTGAATTGAAATGTGAAAATGGTAAGGTTCTTCGGGTTGAAACAGATGAATCCAATCAACTACCCGTTGTGATTTCGTGTATGTCTGCTCAGAGATACCTAAGAAACGGATATGAAGCTATCTTGCCCATGTGTTGAATACAAAGATGTCTAAATTAAAACTTGAATCAATGCCGGTAGTCTGTGAATTTCTGGATGTGTTCCCAAAAGAGTTGCCAGGGTTACCACCAGTTAGAAAGGTGGATTTTGCTATTGATTTGTTACCAGGGACTGCACTAATATCGATCGCTTTGTATAGAATGGCTCTGACTAAATAGAAATAGTTAAAAGCTCAGTTGTAAGAGTTGACAAATAAGGGATTTGCGAGACCGAGTTTTTCTCCTTGGGGTGCTCTCGTGTTATTTGTAAAGAAGGATGGATCTATGAGACTTTGCATCGATTATCGACAGCTCAACAAGGTGACTATAATGAATACGTATCCTTTACCGAGAATTGATGATTTGTTCGACTAGTTGAAAGGGGCAAAGTGTTTCCAAAGATAGATTTGGGATTTGGTTACTACCAGTTGAGTGTTAAAGACTCGGATGTGTTGAAAACCGTGTTCAAAATGAGGTATGGGCATTATGAATTCCTTGTGATGCCTTTTGGTTTAACTAATGTTCCAGCTGTGATTATGGATTTGATGAATCAAAATTTTTGACCATACTTGTATAAATTTGTGGTTGTGTTCACAGATCATATCCTGATTTATTCTCGACATGAGTCTGAGCATGTTGAGCATCTAAGAATTATATTGCGAACTTTGAGAGATAAAAAATTGTTTGCTAAGTTTAATAAAAGTGAGCTTTGGCTCCAAGAAGTTGTATTTTTGAGACATATTGTCTCTGCAAAAGGTATAAGGGTTTATCTAAGCAAAATTTTGGCAATTGTTGATTGGAAGCTGCCAAGAAATGTATCCAAGGTTAGAAGCTTTTTGGGCTTAGCCGGGTACTATAGACTTTTTATTAAGGGATTTTTGATGATTACTACTTTGATGACAAGGTTATTACAGAAAGATGTTAAGTTTGAATGGTCAGAGAAAAGCCAAAAGAGTTTTGAGTAGTTGAAAGCTTTATTGACTGAGGCACCGGTGTTAGTGCAACTTGAGTTAGGAAAAGAGTTTGTAATTTTTAGCGACGCATCTTTGAATGGCCTTGGATGTGTATTGATGCAATAAGGCAAAGTGATAGCTTATGCCTCAAGACAATTGAAGCCACATGAGAAGAACTATCCAACGCATGACTTAGAGTTGGCTTGTGACAGCCCTATTTTGACCCTAATTGGAATTGTGGTTTCGGAACCACGAAACCGTGTCAGAAAATTTATTAAATGCTATAACTTGTGTGTATTATATGTGAATTAGTATATGTGAAAAGTTAATGTGGGAATTTGATCCTTTAAATGTTTAATTAGTTAATAAGGGCTTGGTTGTTAAACTCTAAAAATGTGGTAGGTAAATCTCAAAGTGGCTGAATGTTGTGAATTACCAATGTGGGTATTTGCATGGTTATTAAACCATTTTATTTAAGCATACGGTAGTGGGAGTTGGTATAGGGCATTATATGCTTTTATGTTATAATATAAAATATGATTAAAATAAAAGAGAATTGGGTGATAAAAACAAAGTTAAGCTTCATAGTTCTTATTTTAGCCGAAACTTAAGAAAACCAAAAGGAAGAGAAGCTCTTGGATATTCGGTCACTTGAGGGTCTAAAATTCAAGGTGAAATCATGTTAGTTTGATGTTATTTTGATGTTTTTAAGTTCCTAGCTTGATTCTATCCTAGACCCATGTGTTTGTTCTCTTGAATTTGTAATGGTTACATGTTCGGTTATGGATAGAAAAATGTTAAATTTGATAATTGATGATAGAAACTGATTAAGGAGTGTTTGATGGACTTTATGATGCCCAAATACATATGAACTTAAGTTTGTAAAGCTTTTAGCTAAATATTAGAAAACAATGCCTAAGTGTTAATCTATGCTTGTATAATTGCCAAATGACATGTTAGTTAATGAATTGAATATTTGTTTATAATTTGAGGTTATTAAAAGTTTGAATTAGTTGATAAATAGCAATCGGCTATTGTGTTTATCTGAATATAGATGTCGAATATGGACTTAAGCAATTAATTGAGTAATTTGTTATTTATTTAGATGATTGAAAGTACAAAATGGTCGTATGGTTATTAATAGGTAGAGGAAATGTTTTTGTTGTTTATGATACTTGAATCTTCAGCCAAATGTTTATGTATGTGAGATTAAATGGGAATTTCGTGTATTATGTAAGAAGATGCATATATTTGGTCATAGGATGGTTTTGGTAACCTTCGAAAAGAATGATAGTTTGATATCAAATATAAATGTGAACTTCGGGTTAGTAAGTGTATAATGAAGTGGCCGAGAATGAGTCTTGGTTGTGTATATGTACTTATATCATTAAGTAAATACTTATTTCATGTCTTGAATGAATAAGGCTATAGCCCATTATGATGTTTAAATTATTGACTTGTGAGAAGTTAAATTATTGATTAAATGAATCAATTTGTTTAATCAAGCTCAAGAGCAAAGAGGGCTAAATTCGGATAGGGGAAGGCGAAACTAGTCGATTAGCCGATCCGTAGTCGTACAACGACATTCGAGGTAAGTTCTTAAGTGTTTAAGCTTAATTCTTTTGTATGCTTAAAAATTTATTGATTCTAGCAAAGATAATGTTGAATTTATATAGTCAATGTGCCAAATGAGTAGTGATTTAAGGCTATAAGCTGAATGTGGCTAGTAGATCAAATTGAAGTGGATGTGATGATATGACGTGTTAAAAGATGAATTATGAAGAGTGAACTATACTATATGTAATATAATTGAAGGATGGGAAACCTTGTGTATAGATACATATATTCCGCTATGTATATATATATAAATATATATACAAGTGTGAAGTACAGATTATGAAGGTATGAGAAAATATATGTTTTGGTTATCGTAATGTGATATTCGGGCTATGGCCTAGCAAGCTTTAAGCTGGTGAATATTATCGGCTCCGAGCCTAGCAAGCGTAATGCCGGTGAAATGATATCGGACTTAAAAGTCCAGCAGGCTTATTGCTGGTGATGAATTCGGGTTATTACCTAGCAGGCAAATTGCCGGTGAACTATTAAAAGTGTGGTGCTATGAGGCTATGTGCTAATACGATATGTGGATTCGTTCCATAAATTAAGTTATTCAGGTATGTATAACCTAATCATATGCGTGAGAATTAAATGAATTGGATGATTGATGTGAAGTGAACACATGTGAAATGGTTTTATGTATATGTTCATTTATGAACATTTGGTCCTTGTGAAATTATTCGTAGAGGTATATAACATATATATGAGATTACGAACATGGAAATAATGTTTTAAATGTGGATATAGTATTGTATTCTCTTTCATTTTGGTTGAATTAAAGTTGGCATTAAAATATTAAAATGTTCATGACTACATGAATTCGAAGCTAATTGAATGACATGTTATAAGTACATATATGTAATTATGTACATTCGGCCAGTTAGTGGTATGCTTTGATAATGTTATATGTGATTTTTGAATATTCGTTTATTAAGTGGAAATTATTTTATGATGCGAGTACATATGTAAATAAGGTCCACAAGTGAGTTAATTGTTTTAAAATACTCAAGACTTACTAAGCTTAATTGCTTACTATGGATATTTGTGTTTCGTTCTATTTTATAGATCTTGGTTGAAAGCTACGAGCTCAGGGATCTACTTTGAAGTCATCTACACTATCGTCACTGTTTTGGTACTTTTAAGTTTATATTTTGAAAGATGGCATGTATAGGCATAACTCTCTATTGAAAACAAGTTTTGTTTTGATCATGTATATATTTAAGCCATGAGAAAATGGCTACATATTTTGGTAAATATGTTTAAATGGTTTAGTAAGTTAAAAATCATATTATTCTTGTATGGTTGAATGAAGTAGTATAAGTTGTCAATGGTGATAATGCTTAATATGACTTGATAGTAGTTACTTTGTCATTAAAAGATTCGGCTATGCCCATTGGTAAGCAATCACTTTCAAAAATTTGTTAAGTGAGGATATAGTAAAATAATGAGTTATGTTTAAGTTGAATGATTTATATTACTAAGTTAGTATAGTCAGCTATTGGTAACATTAATTAGGTCACTATTTGATATTAGTTATATGTACAAATAACACAATGAGAATTTCGTAGTTTTTTCTGTAAGTTGAACAGTAAAGAATTTTGAATATCGTATTCATAGCTATATGATTATTGATTGATTAATTATATGTTACAACTTAATTGATAATGGAAATTTGTTATAATAATAATGTGTGGAATTGGATAACAATCGTTAGCTATGTGTGGTAATGCCTCGTAACCCTGTTCTGGCGACGGATATGGGTTAGAGGTGTTACATGGCTGCTATTGTGTTTACCTTAAAGATTTGGCGACACCATTTGTTCAGTGAGAGGTGTCACATCTTTACCAATCACAAGAGTTTGAAGTATTCGATTACTCAAAAGAATTTGAAATTGGGACAATGAAAATGGCTCGAGTTGTAGTCATCTATGAATTGGTAATCGATTATCATCTGGGAAAGGCGAATGTAGTCACTGATGCTTTGAGTAGGAAATCTTTGTTTGCCTTGAGAGCTATGAATACGAGATTGACTTTATCTGATGATGCTTCAATCTTGGCCGAAATAAGAGCTAGACCAATGTTTCTTCAGCAAATTTGTGAGGCTCAAAAAAGTGATAAAGAACTTCAAGCTAAAAGAGTTCAGTGCAAATCAACGAGTGATTCAGATTTCCAAATCGGGGCCGATGAATGTTTGATGTTCTGAGATAGAGTATGTGTACAAAAAAATGATGAGCTTATTCAGAAAATTTTACACAAAGCACACAAGTAAAAGGCCAAACATCAAGTACCTTCAAGTTTGCTTTAGCTAGTGATGGTACCCAAGTGGAAATGGTATAGAATTACGATGGACTTTGGAACGGGTTTGCCTTTGACTATGAAGAAGAAAGACGTCGTTTGGGTCGTTGTTGATCGATTGACAAAATCATCTTATTTTATTCCGGTATGTACTGACTATTCCTGTAACAGCCCGGTTTAGACCCTAGTTGAAATAGTGGTTTTGGGACCACATATCCACGTTTGAAAAATAATTAAATATTATTTTCTGTGTTTACATCATGTGAATTTATATGTGTGAAGTTTCTATAAATTAATTTGTCCATTTGTGTGTTTAATTTTGATAAAAGGACCTAATCACAGAAAATGCAAAGTTTGCTTTCTACTTTTTAAAGCATTAAATTGCTATGTCTTTATTTATAGGAAGTCCTTATAATGTGCTTATGCCATTGAATTTATGAGTAGACACTAATGATCTTTAGTAACATGATTTATATGTTTTATTATTAAACTTAAATTTGTAAATGAATTATTAATGTTTATTAATTAAAACACAAAGTATGAAAATGGCCATTAAGTGTTCATATTGTCAAAAGTAGAAAAGAAAAAGAAGAAAAATTTTGAGCTAGGGTTTGCCAACATTTAATCTCAATCAAGTTATGTTTTGCTTTGGTTTTTAATGATTTTTGTGTTTTTGAGATCGTTGCTTCATGTTCTCTTAAGCTCATGCTTCAATTTAAAAAATTGATGATGATTTTGAGTTATGCCATTGTTGATTTTGTGAGCTTCGAAGTGTCAATGGATGAATAAGAAAAGTTATATGTTGGGTTAACATTTTTTGTCTTTGAATTTTTGATGAATTTGAGTTATTTGGACTAAATTATGAAAATGAGATTTTGGAGGACTAAATTGTGAAATAAATATGATATATGGGCTTATTTGAATACCATAGAAATTCGGCTAGGTATAAGTGTATGAAATTTTCTGTATTTTATGATTTTATGATATAGGGACTAAAATGTCAAAATGTGCAAATGTGAGGGCTAAATTGTAAAATGCCCTAATTATGTGTTTTTGGATTGAATTGAATGATTTGGTGAATAAAAGAGATAAATTTGAATTTATTTAGATTAAGAACAAAAGAAAGCAGAATTAGATCTAGGGAAGTTGAAAGTGATCGAGTAATTGCTTTCGTCCGTCCAAACTTGAATGAGGTAAGTCAATATAGAAATAAATGCAATTGAGTTGGTTTAATTATGTTTCTATTTGATAATGAAATGCTATAAATGATTATGAAAGTTGGAAATGTGAAATAGAGGAAATTTAGAGTTTGTAACAACGTCCAAAAAACCCTGTCTGAACCTTAGGAATAGTTAGGGTACATATGTCCCACACGCCATTATTTTAGGCACTAAGTGGCGCCACATTGCCACTTTACCAAGGGCTCTCTTGTGTTCTTAATTTACTCTCTTTTTCTTAAAAGCCCACATAACCAAGCTCCCTTCTCTTTTAAATCCAAAATTTGATAAATCTACTGGGCTTTAACTTAGGCTTAGGCCTTCTAAAGGCCCACCAACATACTTAAAACATAAATTTATTAACAAAGCAACAAAATATCATGATTTCATCAAAATTGCAAAAATCCTGAAAAATCCCAAAAATCAGGGCGTTACAACTCTGCCCCCTTAAAGCAATTTCGGCCTCGAAACTTACCTAATCTAAATAGTTGAGGGTATTGTTGACGCATCACCTCTTCTGGCTCCCACGTAGCCTGTTCTCTACCATGATTGCACCAAAGCACCTTTACCAAAGGAACTAACTTCTTTAACACTTTGACCTCTCGATCCAGTATTTGCACAGGCTCCTCTTCAAAAGTCAAATCAGTCTTTACCTCAATCTCCTCCACCGTACTATATGCGAAGGATTTGATCGATACCGTCTTAGCATGGATACATGAAAAATGTCATGAATTTGATCTAGCTCCGGTGGTAACTCCAGCTGATAAGCTACTGGCCCTACCTATTTAAGAACTCGATAAGGCCCAATAAACCACAGACTCAACTTGCCCTTCTTGCCAAACCTCAATATCTTTTCCAAGGTGAGACCTTCAAGAAGACCATATCCCCTACTGAGAACTCAATTTCTTTATGCTTTAAATCAGCATAAGATTTCTGCCTATCAGATGCTTCCTTTAACCGATCCCTAATCAACTTAACCTTATTCTCAGTATCTGTCACTAACTCTAGCCCAAGAACCTGTCATTCTCCTAGCTCGGTCCAACACAAAGGCGTATGACACCTTCGCCCATAAAGTGCCTCATATGGAGCCATCTGGATACTTGCCTGATAACTATTGTTGTAAACAAATTCTGCCAATGGCAAGTAGTCCTCCGAACTACCTCGGAAGTCGATAACACAACCCTTCAACATGTCCTCCAAAACCTGAAAAACTCTTTCCGACTGTCAATCAGTCTGAGGGTGAAAAGCAATGCTAAAATCAAATTGCGTACCCAATGCCTCATGCAACTTCTGCCAGAATCGAGATGTAAACGTAGGATCCCAATCAGAAATTATCAAAACTGGCACCCCATGCAGTCGCATTATCTCTGCCACATACAACTTAGCTAACTTCAGAAGTGAGTAATCAGTCTGGACAGGTATGAAATGGGTAGATTTCGTTAACCTATCCACAATTACCCATACAGAGTCTTTCTTGGTGGGTGTCAAAGGTAACCCACTCACAAAATCCATAGTTACCCTCTCCCACTTCTAAAGTCGAATCTTCACCGGTTGTAGAAGTCCAGAGGGCAGATGATGCTTAGCCTTCACATGCTGGCATGTCAGACATTTTCCCACAAATTCCATTACTTCTCCCTTAAGTCCAGGCCACTAGTACAACTCTCGCAAGTCTTGATATAACTTATTCCCTCCAGGATACATGGCACAAGGTCCACAATGAGCCTCTTTTAGAATTGCCTGCCTTAAGTCAGAGTCCTTCGGAATACAAATTCTTCCTCGGAAGCACAAAACTCCATAAGTATTTAGTCCAAAATCAGAATTCTCCTCACTATCAGCTTGCTAAAACTAAGGAATTAATGACCCATCCTCTAACTGCTTCTCCTTAATCTACTCAATCCAAGTTGGTCTCACTTGTAACTCCGCTAACAAGCTCCCATCGTCATATAGACTTAGACGAGCAAACATTGCTCTCAATTAGCTACAGCCCTTCGGCTTAGTGCATCAGCCATCACATTTTCCTTGCCTAGGTGATACTCAATTGAACAGTCGTAATCCTTAAGCAACTCTATCCATCTTCGTTGCCTAAGGTTTAGCTCCTTCAGAGTTAACAGATACTTGAGACTCTTATGGTCCGTGTATATAATACACTTTTCTCCATACAGATAGTGTCTCCAGATCTTTAACGCAAAGATTACTACTGCCAACTCCAGATCATGCGTAAGGTAATTCACCTCGTGAGGCTTAAGCTGTCGCGAAGCATAAGCGACCACCTTACCCCTTGCATCAGCACACAGCCTAAACCCACATGTGACGCATCACTGTACACAGTGAAATCCTTCCCAGATTCTAGCTAAATTAACACTGGCGCTTCAGTCAAAACCTTCTTCAGCTTATCAAAAGCCTCTTGCTATTTCTTAGTCCATACAAAGGATACTCCTTTTCTCAGCAGTTTCGTTAACGGTGCAGCAATAAGAGAAAATCCTTCTACAAACCTTCTGTAGTGCCCTGCTAAACCCAGAAAACTCTAAATTTCTGATACCAACCTCGGTGGCTTCCAATCCAGAACCTCCTCAATTTTCTGAGGATCCACCCTAATCCCCTCAGTAGAAACAACGTGACCCAGAAATGTCACTTCTTGTAACCAAAATTCACACTTACTAAGTTTCGCATAGATTTGCCTCTCTCTCAACACTTGTAGAACCACACGGAGATGCTCATCATGCTTATCCTTAGTTTCCAAATACACCAGAATATCGCCGATAAAGACGACTATGAATCAATCCAAATATGGTTGGAATACCCGATTCATCAGATCCATGAAAGCTGCAGGTGCATTCATCAGTCTGAACGGTATAACCAGAAACTCGTAATGACTATACCGAGTTCTGAATGTTGTTTTATGAATATCCACTTCCTTGACCTTTAATTGATGGTATCCAGACCGAAGATTGATCTTGAAAAATACCAAAGCTCCTCTAAGCTGGTCAAACAGATCGTCGATCCTTGGCAGAGGGTACTTGTTCTTTATCGTCAGTTTGTTCAGCTGGCGATAATCGATGCACATACGTATTGTCCCATCCTTCTTCTTCACGAACAATAATGGTGCTCCCCATGGAGACACACTCGGTCTAATAAAACCTCTATCCAACAACTCTTGGATTTGTGCTTTCAGTTCCACTAACTCCTTCGGTGCCATCCTATAGTGTGCGATGGACACTAGAGCCGTTCCATGGAACAAGTCGATTCCAAACTTGACTTCCCAATTCAGAGGCAATCTAGGAAGCTCCTCTAAAAAGACATCTTGGAATTCCTTGACAGTTCTAACCTTTTCCACAGTCAAACCCTCGGTCTCCGTTAGACTTACAAATGCCAAATATGCCTCACAACCTTGGCGAATCAACTTTTCAGCCCTTAAAGCCGAAACAACATTGGACAAGTAGTCCTTTCGCTCCCCTATAACCATTACCTCTTTATCCTCTGTAGTTCTTAATACCATTCGCTTAGCCGCACAATCAAGAGTTGCTCTATGCTTAGCAAGCCAGTCCATCCCCAAAAGAAGATCAAACTCTCCGAACGGTAGCTCCATCAAGTCTCTAGAGAGAATCCTACCTTGAGTCTCTAAAGGCACCTCCCTAAAGAGTTTGTCTACCCTAACCGAGTGAGCCAGTGGACTTATCACAGTTACCACACTCACAGTTTCCTCAGAGTGCACACCCAACGACCTAGATATATCACAGGCAATATACGAACGAGTAGATCCAATGTCTATTAAAGCAGTGTATGGCATGCAAGAGATCAACAACATACCAATTACAACGTCAGGTACGTCACCCTACTCTTGGCGACGAGCAGCATACACCAGTGCTGGCTAACGAGCTTCTGCATTTCTAGCACCTCTACCAGGTGCTCCACGTCCACGTCCACGTCCATTTCTGTTGCCTCCACTACCTAAACCACGGCCTCTCAGCGGTTGTGGTCCACCTCGCACCTGTTAAGCAACCCTCTTTTTGGCAACTTGAGTTTGAGCTGGCCTCCGAGAATAGTCCTTGACCCTATGTTCCTTGGACCCACACTGGAGACATGCCCCGGTACGCTTACAGCATTCCCCGAGATGTACTCTACCACAGTCCCCACAAGCCTGCGGTCTAACCGTATTCACGGAAATTGCTCGGACCGGTTCATCCATTCGAGCTCGTTTGGCATTCCTATTTGCAGCATTAGAGGGTCTAGAATCCCTCCTAAATTGGTTTCGATCCTTCTCACGGTTCTGCCATTCAGTTCGCTTCACCTCTTCGGCTATCTTAGCCTTCTCTACCAACACAGCAAAGTCACGCTCCCTCTGCAGATCTATCAGCACCCTTATCTCATACTCAGTAGCAACTATTCCACTGGCATACCAACTCAATCTTAGAAACTCCGCCTCAAATTTAACAACAGACCTATTGCCCTGGGTCAAGTTCAAAAATTCTTTCTTACGAGCATCCATATAGCTTGCTCTGACGTACTTTCCCTTGAAAGCCGTCTTAAACAGTTCCTAGGTTGCCCGCTTAGTTGGGGTACTCTCCTTCCTGGTGATCCACCACTGATACGCCTCGTCTCACAGTAGAGACACCCCTCCTTTCAGCTTTTGCTGCACCGAGCAATTCAGGTCATCCATGATCTACTCCATGGCTTCCAGCCAGTACTCAGCTACATTTGGGGCTACTCCAGATATGCCCCTAAAGTCCTCCGCTCCGTTAGCCCGGAGTCACTCAGAAATGTATCCCCTATTTACAGACCCAACATTAGCTCTAACAACCCTTTCTAGAACCCTTAACATTGCCTGAGACAAGGCGTCGTCCCCAGCAGCCCGATTATACGGCCTATTCTCAGCCACTGGTGGCGGTCGTGCCTCCTCAACTAGCATGTGTTCTAAAGATGAAGACCCAGCTTGCACACTACCTCGACCACATCCACGACCTCATCCACGAGCTGCCTTCGTACTCATATCGACTTATCTGATTACTAATTTTATGACATTAGTTTAATTTTTAGTGTTTATTACAAAATGTCTTATGTACAGATAGAGTTTCAGAGTTTGTTTTCGTGAAATCGTAGCCTAGCTACAGTATCAGTCTTCTAGGGTTTAGTTTCCCTACTGTCTCAGTGTCTACAGTTTTCAGTATTGCCCTAACTACAATATCTTAGAGGGTCTCAGTTCTATCTACAGTGATATCTCAATATAGTACAGTATAAGAGAATAACACTTACAGACTTGGTTCCAAGGATTCAGTGTGCCACTTTTTTGATACCAGATTTCAGAAAGCCCACTTAAACTTTTAAAGTAAAACCTTTAATGAGTATATCTTTGCGAAATCACTTTTGAAAAAGGATTTTCTTAAAGATTTTCCAAAACTGATTTTAGAATACCCTTCTTGGGCCTTGCTTGTAAACTTTTACAAAAACTTTTTGGACCTGATCCACAGCCGAGTTGTTGCAACCAAGCTCTAATACCACTAAATGTAACACCTCAAATCCGGCCCAGACATTACGGCCAAGTCTGATGTTTCACATCAATAATAGATTAATTGTGTTCCTTAGTTACTGTGAATAGGGTGAGTTTTGCAAAACCGTTCTTATAGTTTAGGGAGAAAATCCAAGTTTAATTTGTGTTAGCCCTATCCACTACCAGTTTAAAATTCATCTTGTTACCAGATCTTGTCATAATGGAAAATAATTTAAAATAAGTATGAAAGTGAAATGACTTAATTAAACCATCAAATGCAGCCCACGTGGCCACTCTGAATACCTCCAGCTCCAAGTCCACCAGTCTAGGGCTTACCTGTATAGATGAGAGGAAGGGGTGAGTTTGGAAACTTAGTATGTAAAGATAGCCCATCTAGAGCCCAAATCAGCTCAAGCTTACTAGGCCAAAGCCTTATTCAGTAAATAGTTAACTGGCCGAAGCCCTATTCAGTAAATAGTTAACTGGGCCGAAGCCCTATTCAGATTCAGTAATAACTGGGCCTTAGCCCTATTCAGTAATCAGTGCAGCCCATAGGCCCATTGCAGTAACAGATCAGAAATAATGCATGTATGCAAAACCCAGCCCATGTCCAGCCCTACACACCACCTGTACCAACCCTACACACCATGTGGGGAATAACTCAACCCACCCAGCCCTACACACCACAGTCGCAGTATAGTTGCTTAGGTAATGTGGCCAAGCCACTCACAGTAAAACGAGCCAAAGCCCCTTTTAGTAAACGTGGCAATGCCACTTACCACTTCCTCCATCAATAACCCAAACCCATGCAATAGTAAAATATGTCATGGAATACAGTGAATAGATAAAGTAAGGCATGCATTTTAGTCAAAATTAACCCTAGTGGTATAATGGTCATTTTGCACCTAGGGGTAAAACTGTAATTTTCCACCCTTAAGGGGTATTTCAGTAATTATACTAGTTTTTAGGGTTTCATGCTTATTACAGTTACTAACAGTCCAATTTTTCACCCTAACAGTTTATCTAGCCCATTTACCAACTTTAAAGCTATCGGGCCCAAAACCCTTAATGGGCCCTACAGTGTCAACTAGCCATTTTGGCCCACTTAGGCCAACTTTCTCAGTGATTTTAAACAGTTTTAACCTACAGATTGCCAGAACCCACTTACCACTCGTTTTTACCCATATGGGCTCGTAGGCCCATTGGGCCCAAAATTAGCCCATCGAGGCCCGAATTTACCAAGGTGCACGAAATCGCGCACTCATCGAGTTTACCAATTGTGATTATAGATCTTACCACCTCCAACCAACCCACGAGCGCTCAAATGCTTGTAAGCCCATGAAATGCCAGAATTTTAGCATTTCGGCTTTTGCCGACTTAGTCTACTAGAGGGTGTTCGTTTACACACCTAATTGGTGATGGACGTTAACGAGATCTCCCACGAGTATCCTACAATTGGTTACTAACATATTAGGTTTAAGAATCAATGACAACTAACGTAACTATGCTTACCAGAATCGGCCAACAACCTGTAAGGCCCTAAACCACTTACCTTTACCGATAACAATGACTAGATCTAGATCTAGTCGTTCCAATGATCCCAGCCTC
Organism: Gossypium stocksii; assembly: GCA_020496765.1. NCBI lineage: Eukaryota > Viridiplantae > Streptophyta > Magnoliopsida > Malvales > Malvaceae > Gossypium > Gossypium stocksii. Next base: position 45,108,627 of record CM035623.1, read on the forward strand.
CTACTCTTCTCGCTAGATCGTCCCCTTGGCAACAAATACACATAAAATTGATTAAAAGGACTAGCAATACTCTTTACTATAGTCGACAGCCTCCCTAAAGCATTTAGGGACTTTTGGCTTTTCTTAGGTCCAAAGATAACGCATGAGAAGGAGTTCTGATTGCTCACCACGATAATGGATCCACTAGATCTAAAGATTCAATTCTCGATTTACTATGAATACGAAGGTTTTGACTCCTTAAACAAAACGACACTAGGGGATGGTATGCGCTTTGGGATTTCGGCTTTTGGAGTAGTCGGCCAAGAAGAAATCGGCTACTAGATTGAATGCTTCAGGTTTGAGAGGAGATCACTAGGAACAAGGGTAAGTTTCGGTTTTAAAAAAGATAACAGAAGATAAAGTTTTGATCAAACAGATAATCAACAATGGTGGATTTAGATTTCAGCTTTTTATCAGATAAATCGCAACAAGGGGAAGAGTTTTGGTTAAAATGAAATCAGCAATACTAGTTTTAGATTTCGGCTTTTATGAAATCAGCTAAGAAGCTTGAGAAGAAAATAGAAAAGGCAGAGTATATTCGGCTTTAGGTGAGAATAGAAAAAGAATGAAGATTAAAGAAGAGAGGAGAAGAGAAGATTCAGTTATGGGTAAATCGGCACAAGTGTTGGTGTTTAGGGTGTAGGCTTCTAGAACAAAGGAGAAGAACAAAACAAGAGCAATGAGACCCTAAGAAATACTACACCAAATTCGGCAAGGGAGAAAAAAGACCAAACAATCCCGAAAGGCCACCCTTAAACAATCGGCACACCCTAACTCCATTTGCCGAAATTGCAACCACCTACCGAAATTGCAACCACCAAACCCAAATGCTAAATTTGCTTCCCAAGACCCCCATATTAGGCCACTACCAACCTCCATTCAAAAATCCTAAAATTTCTCTCCCTTATATTGCTTGATAAAATCCCTTTAGCATTTCAAACTCTTCTCAGCAGATTTCACTTGAGTTCCATCACATGACTGGCAGAGGCATAAATTAAAATAAAATAGCAGCTTCCTTACCTTGCGACTTGAACTCTGGCTCTTGCACACATCCACACGCCATTTTTTTAGGCACTAAGTGGCGCCACATTGCCACTTTACCAATGGCTCTCTTGTGTTCTTAATTTACTCTCTTTTTCTTAAAGGCCTACAAAACCAAGCCCCCTTCTCTTTTAAATCCAAAATTTGATAAATCTACCGGGTTTTAACTTAGGCTTGGGCCTTCTAAAGGCCCACTAACATACTTAAAACATAAATTTCTCAACCAAGCAACAAAATTTCATGATTTCACCAAAATCGCAAAAATCTCAAAAAATCCAGAAAATCAGGGCGTTACAGTCACAAATTCCAAAATGTTCTTTTTCATGCCCGGCCACGAATATAATTTCTTCAAGTTATTATACAATTTTGTGCTACCAGGATCTATCGATAAACAACCATTATGTTCATCAAGCAAAATTCCCCGAATCAACTCCTTATTTTTAAGAACGCAAATCCTATCATGAAACATCTAGCAACCATCCGAACCAACTTGAAAATCAGAGTTACCCTCCGTCTCACACTAAACCCTCTTGGCTTGCAGCCTGTCATCATTTTTTGAGCTTCACAAAGCCGCCATAGAAACAGTGGCTTAGCCCTCAACTTGGCTAATATGGAATCATCATCCAATAATGTCATACTCGTGCCCATAGTTCTTAAAGTAAACAAAAATTTTCTGCTCAAAGCATCCATAACTACATCTGCCTTTCCGGAATGATACTAAATTACTAGCTCATAGTCCTTTAACAATTCAAGCCACCTCTGTTGTCTCAAATTCAATTGCTTTTGGCTCATCAAGTATTTCAAACTTTTATGGTTAGTAAAAATTCGACGTTTCTCACCATACAAATAATGGTGCCAAATCTTCAAAGCAAAGACGATAGTGGCCAATTCTAAATCATGTGTCAGGTAGTTCCTTTCATGTGGTTTTAACTGCCTCGAAGCATAGGCCACTACCTTGCCTTCTTGCATAAGTACACATCTAAGGCCATTTAGTGATGCATAACTATAAATTACAAACTTCTTTCCCGACTCTGGTTGTACTAGCATTGGTGCCTCAGTCAATTTAGCTTGCAACTGGTCAAAAATTTTTTAACATCTTTCAGTCCATCCGAATTTTACATCCTTTTGAAGCAGCATGGTCATAAGAGAAGCAATCATAGAAAAACCATCGACAAATCGACGGTAATAGCCAGCCAAACCCAGAAAGCTTCTAACCTTGGTTACATTCTTCGATGGTTTCCAATCAACAATTGCACAAATCTTGCTTTTATCAACCCGAATACTGTTACCGAGACTATGTGTCCTAAAAATCTAACTTCATGTAGCCAAAACTCACTATTACTAAATTTAGCAAATAACTTCTCTTTTCTCAAAGTCTACAATATCGTCCTCAAATGCTCAGCATGTTCTGACTCATCTTCAGAATAGATCTATATGTCATCTATGAACACCACTACAAACTTGTCCAAATACTGCTGAAAAATTCGGTTCATCAAAGCCATAAACATAGCCGGTCATTCGTTAAACCAAACGAGCATAACAAGAAATTTATAATGGTCATACCTCATTCTAAAAGTAGTCTTTGGCACATCGAATTCTTTAACCCACAGTTGGTAATAGCCAGATCTCAAGTCAATCTTAGAGAACACCGTTGCTCCCTTTAATTGGTCAAAAAAATCATCAATTCTTGACAATGGATACTTGCTCTTGATAGTCACCTTATTGAGATGCCTATAATCAATACAAAGCCTCATTGACCCATCTTTCTTATTTATGAACAATACAGGTGCACCCTAGGGAGAGAAACTCGGCCTCAGAAATCCCTTTTCTGTTAACTCTTGCAATTGAGCCTTTAACTCTCTCAATTCTGTCAGAGCCATCCTATATGGAGCAATGGAAATAGGTGTAGTCCAATGTAACAAATCAATAGCAAACTCAATTTCTCTGACAAGAGGTAACCCGGGTAACTCTTCTGGAAACATGTCTTAAAATTCACAAACTATAGGTACCGGTTGAAGTCATAATTCTGACACCTCAGTATTCAACACATATGCAAGATAAGCCTCCCACCCTTTTCTTATGCATTTCTGAGTAGACATATAGGACATCACAATTGGCATTTTAATCAACTCATTTGTCCCAACCCACAGAATTTCACCACTTTCACATTTTAGCTCAAGAGTTTTCTGTCTACAAATTACCTTAACATCATGTAATGTCAACCAATCCATGGCCAAAATAATATCAAACTCATAAATGGCAACAACATCAAATTAGCTAAAAAATAGTAACCTTGAATCATCAAAGGATAATTCTTGCAAACCCTATCTACCAATACGAATTTGCATAACGGGTTCGACACCTTAATACCAATTTCAATCAACTCAACAGGCAATGTCATACTATGCACTAATTTTTCACAAATAGAAGAATGAGTGGAGCTTGGGTCTATCAATGCAATAACATCAATATTATAAAGGGAGAATGTACCGGTAATAATGTCCGGAGATGATGCCTCTTCACGAGTTTGCATAACATAACCTTTACCAGGTGTTCTCGCCTCAGATCTCACCGTGGTATATTTCACTATACCCTTACCATTGGTTCCACCTCCTACGTTCCTTGGCTGTCTACGCTTACGAACAATGTGACTTGATCTAACACCTTGAAATTTCTCATCTCCCACTCCCTCGGGGCAATCTTTAATAAAATGATCTATGGAACCACACTTGAAAAAAGCCGGGTTAGGTCCCCAAAACTCACTGGTGTGTCGTCTACCACAGCTCTGACACTCAGGTCTATCAGTCCTTCGTTACCCACACTAGCCATCGATGTAGCCTAAGTTTTAGAACCCGAAAATGCTTTACCCAGATCTTGGTGCGATTGTCCAGTTGAATCTATCGTTCTAGGATTCATTTCTTAAGACCTCGTTGATGAAGATTGGAAAGACTTACTAATCGGTCTCTTCCGAGCATCTCAAGCCTCCATAATGCTTTTCTCATCTCTTTATTTAGTTCATCGGCTTTGCATGCTCTGTCAACTAACACCACAAATTCTTTTAGTTTTAGAATTCCCACCAGCACTTTGATATCCTCATTGAGCCCATCCTCAAACCTTCTACACAACATCTCCTCGATAGAAACACATTCTTATATATATTTGCTAAGTCTGACAAATTCACGTTCATACTCAGCCATGGTCATCTTACCTTGTTTCAACTAAAGAAACTCATTTCATTTTTGATCCATAAATCTTTGACTTATATACTTTTTTTGAAATTCCTCAAAAAATAAATCCCACGTCACATTCTCCCTCGGAACCACAGATATTAATATCTTGCTGCAACGATAGGCCGAATCTTTCAATAAGGACATGGCACATTTGAACACTCCTCATGTGTACAAGATAATTCTTCAAATACTCTGATGGAATTTTTGAGCCAAAACTCTGCTCTCTCTAGATCATCATCCACACTAGCTCTAAACTCTTCGGTTCCTTGTTTCCAAATTTTATCCACCAGAGGTTTTGGCAACCTTACCATATCAACACCCTGTGGGGCTACAGGAACCGGTTGTGGTATAGGCGGGAGAGGAGAGGGTTGAGCATTAGGGGTTTCTCTAACAAAATTAGTGTACCAGTCATTCATCATTCGGAGAAGGCATCTGAGCCTTATCTCCTTGACTCATAGTCTCATTTCTACTTTCTACTAGCACGGCCATTGTGTGGGAACCAGCGCATTACTAGTAGCATCATCAGCCGTAACTTGTTCGGGATCCATTACTATTTCAAACCAAAACACAGTTTAGAAAAGTCAGGAGTCACCACACCATCATAGTATATCTTTCGTATGTGTAGCTAGACTCACCCACAATGCTACAGTAGTCCGAGAATTGACTAAACTATAGCTCTGATACCATTAAATATAATACCCCTTACCTGGGTTTATCACTTTCCTGAGTATGAGGCATTACCGAACAATTCACCATCATTCGTACATAATCGAACCACAAATTTTTTGTTTAGATTTAAAACTTATTCATAAAATGCCATAGACCCTTTAAAGTGGGCCTACGAGGCCCAAAACAGGGTTTGGGAGTGGTCTAGAACCAAATCGAGAACTTAGAAAAATTTTAGAAAATTTGACCTAATACAGGGCACACGCTCGTGTGAGATAGGGGCACGCCCGTGTTGGCAGGCCGTGTAGTCACACACGCCTGTGTCCCCAACCTGTGTTAAATTATTCCAAAATTAATTTTTCATTTCGAACCTATAGGGGTTTTCACATGGCCAAGTACACGCCCGTGTCCTTTGCCTGTGTCCACCACATGGCCTCGACACGCCCGTTTGACCTCCCCGTATGAAAACTAGGACATTTTGTTTATGACATTATCATGCCATTTTGGTCACATGGCCACGGGCCATGCCTGCGTGATTAGGCCTTGTGACGTCCTTAAACTCCAAAAATCCCATGCAAGGTTCGCATGCCCTACACACATGGCCGTGGAGGACTGGCCGTGTGACCTTAACTTAGGTTATTTTCCAAGCCATTCTTTCTCCTAAAACACATATAATCTCTACCACCTTTAACAACACATGATAAACACATTTTTAGGCATTAAAATGACTCCATTTAGACTTCTACAACCCAATTCAATTTAAACACACACAAACACATTAAGTATTCCATGAACTTTCTTATAAGGATAGATAAACAAAATATTATTCATCAATGGCTAAATCACATAGCCTTTGATTACAAAATGAATATTCCTATGACCATTACAATAACATAACCAAACCAATTTAATACCTACAATGTTACTAAGTGTCTATACATGCCATAGTCTAAGAGTTTGTTTCACTATACCCAAAGATAATGTCGATAGTGTGGGTGATCCTCTGACTCGTTCTGATCCCGAGCTGGCTTGACTAGATCTATAAAACGATGGAAAAGAAAAAGGAGTAAGCTTTAAAAGTTTAGTAAGTCTATATGTAAATAATTAACATTATGATAACATTTAGTCACACCAAGGATATCTCTCATATACCAACTTACCACCCCAAAACTTACCAACTTTCCCATACAATTCATACATATTTTTTTCACATATTTAAGTCCACACGCACCCTCACAACCACATGCATTTTTCCACAATTTCACTTGCCCAAAGAATACACCTGCACACACATATCGAACTAAATCTCTTTAGTAAGCATTCTTGTTGAAATTTTCGGAGTAACATTGATACTTAGTGAGTTTTCCACTCGTGATTCCACCAACACATAACTCCGGCTCTCAGGTACATATTACTCGATAATTTGCAACTTAATTTGAGACCTTGCCCTTACCCTGGTCAAGGTTGATTCCTCGATCTTATCGATCTATAATGACACATTTAACTCGTTTAATGCACACATTACTCAATTGGACACAAAATCATCCTATGGAAACTTTTACCATTTTGCCCCTAACTTTGTAAACTTTTACAACTAAGTTCCTAGGCTCGTAAATTAAGATGTATCAATTCCTTTGGTTACCCAAGCCTAGTCAAATATCCATGGCACCCAAAACAGCCCACATTTCTCACAAATTTATATTTTTACCCTTCAATTTATTAACTTTGCAATTTGGCCCTTTTTAGGGACTTTCATGAAAAATTACCTAGTAATCATAGTTTACCACACCCTAAACCTTCATATTCCACCATTAGACATCAAAATACTTGCATGTCATACATGGATAAACTTTTAAACATCAACCCTAGCTTAAATTAATGGTAGAAATAGCTAGAGCAAGTTATGAGGATTCTAAAAATACGAAAATAATTAAAAATAGGGCTTGAATGTACCTTGAGCCAAGCTTGAAAGTGACCAAAACCCTAGCTATGGAAGGCTTTTAATTTTCGGCACCAAGGAAGAAGATGGACACTCAATTTTGACTTCTGTTCCTATTTTATTTCTTTTATTAACTAATGACCAAAATGCCTTCATTAAAAACCTTTAGTATTCCACCATTCCTTGGGCATTTTTTGTCCAACTAAGTTAAAAAGGGCCTAATTACCACATAAGGACCTCAAATTGCAAAACCTAATTCAATCAAGTACCTTTAGAAATAAAATCCATATTTTTTATCTATTGCAATTTAGTCCAACATACCAAATTGGACATGCAACCAATAAAATTCACACACCAAAATTTCACATATTTATCCAAACAGCCAATAAACATCAAATCTAAATTGAAATAATATTTTAAACCTCAAATTCATAGTTCGAAACCACTTTTCCATTTAGCCACTAATTCAGGCTGTTACATGGAAACTCAGGGATCGTCGAGGATAATCACCTCACTATCAAATCTAAATTATGGCATGTATAAGCTAGATAAGTTTGAATATGTTTTGTGATGTATATATGTTATGCCATGTGATATGGCTAACTAATGGTTGTGATTATGCTTGTTTTTGGTATATGATAAGTATGGCAAATTTGGTATGTTTTGTAATATTTTATGGCCAATTGAGAAATGGTCATTTTGATATATGCTTGGTTGAGGATATTGTAAGTTTTGTTACAAGATTAATTGTGGTTTGAATGAGTTATGGAATATGCACATTAATATGCTTTTGGCTTAAGAATTTGGTATGGTACAGTATGGATAATGAGCATGAATTGGTTAGTGATACTTATAGTTATATTTATGTGTACTTTGGACGTAAGATTGGCTAAAATTGTGGCATATTTGGTGCATAATTGTTGCTTGTAGGGATGAACCAAGTTGGGTGGCAAAGTTAGCCTTTAAATGGCTTATTTTTGTCCACAAGGGTAGAGACATTGGCGTGTGTCTCGGCCGTATGTGATACACGGTCATAGTACACAGTCGTGCGTCCCCTAGGGTACCTTTTTGAATCAAGTCAATCTACCCTATAGGATTGACATGGCCTAGAGACACGGGCATATCTAGTGGCTATAGGTGGCACACGGGCTGGCACACGGGCTGGCACACGGGCTTCTTCTAATGCATGTTTAAGGTCTCGTAGACCTTCATAAGGGACTCATTGATGATGTATGTTAATGATTGTGAAATGTCTAAAAAATTTCTAAATTGTCCGGTAATGCTTCTAACCCTAGTCCAGCGATAGATGCAGGTTAGGGGTGTTACATTTGGTTGGTATCAGAGCTATGGTTTAGTCGATTCTAGGACGACCATGGCATATGTAAGTCTAGCTATACATGCCATATATCTAAAATGTGATAGTGTGATGAATCCTGACATCTGAAATGTGTTTTTCATATAGTAATGGATCTCGAATGAGCAGTAGCCGACGATGTTGAAAGTAATGCACCAGCTCCCGCACAAGGGGCAGTGCCTTCTAATTCGAGAAATGTGATTAGTAGTCATGAAGGAGAAGCAAAAGAAGCTTTCTTCCAATGATGAGTGAGTGGTTTACGAAGTTCGTTCTTACGAATCTGGCTACTCAACAACCTCCGCCCCCATCTAATCCCTATCAGACTTCTGTTGTACCTCTGGTTGTGAATCCAATATCATTGAATAAGCCCCTAGTCAGTAAAATCTTTAAGTATGGGGCCGAATAGTACCGGGCCACAAGTGACGATGATGCTGAAAGAGCTGAATTTTGGCTTGAGAATACTATTTGGGTTTTTGATGAGATGTCATGTACTCCTGACGAGTGTGTTAAATGTGTTGTTTTATTGCTTAGAGACGTAGCTTATCAACAGTTGAAAACTTTGATTTCTGTTTTTCCAAAAGAGTGAATAACCTAGGATTTCTTTCAATTTGAGTTCCGTAAGAAATACATCAGTCAGAGATTCATCGACTAGAAAAGAAAAGAATTTCTAAAGCTGAAACAGGTTCGTATGTCCATAATGGAATACGAGTGAGAATTTGTTCGTTTGAGTCGATATGTGCGTGAATGTGTATCAACTGAAGAGATTATGTGTAAAAGATTTGAAGATGGGTTGAATAAAGATATTTGTTTGCTAGTTGGTATTCTTGAGATCAAAGAGTTTGTTGTGCTTGTTGATCGAGCATGTAAAGCTGAAGAACTCGGGAAGGATAAAAGAAAAATCAATTCTGAAGCTAGAGAAGTGAGAAAGAGATCTGTAAGTAAATTGTTTCAGTCTGCATCAAAGAAATTCTGAGATGATTATAGCCGTTCAAAGGCTAATGTATGGCATTCAAGCAAGCATCGTGCTAGATCACACTTGAGTTTCCAAGCTCCTGGCACTTCTGTTGCCAATGTTGGAAATGTCTGATCTGAATGACCCGAATGTAAGCATTATGGTAAAATACATCTAAGAAGTTGTAAATTGAATGATCAAGCTTGTTTTAGATATGGATCTATAGATCACTTGATCCGAGATTGTCGTGAGTCTGTTGAACCAGCGATTGCACAGAATCTGAGATCGAGTAATACTTCAGCTAGAGGTAGACCTCCCAGAAATACGAGAAATGTGAGTGGTAGTCAAAAGGCTACGAAAGATACAACTATTCAATCTAAAGCTAAACCACCTGCCAGAGCCTATGCTATCTGATCTCGAGAGGAAGCTTCATCTCCAAACGTGATAATTGGTACTTTTACTCTTTACTATACTTTTGCGAATACATTGATAGATCCAGGGTCTACACACTCTTATCTATGCATGAAGTTAGTACACAGTAAGACTTTTCCTATAGAGTCTATTGAATTTGTAATAAGAGTATCGAAGCCTTTAGGAAAAAGTGTCCTAGTTGACAAAGTCTGCAAGAACTGTCCATTAATGTTTCGAGATGTCTGTTTTCCGGCTGATCTAATTCTTTTACTCTTTGATGAATTTTATATAATTCTAGGTATGGATTAGCTAACTTTGCATGATGCTATTATGAATTATAAATGAAAAACTATAGATTTGAGATGCAAGAATGATGTGATAATCAAAATTGAGTCTAGTGATTTGAAGGGGTTACCAGCTGTGATATCTGCAATGAAAGCTTAAAAATATGTGAAAAAGGGTTGTGAAGCCTATTTTGCGTATATGATTAATTTGAAAGCTACTGAAAAGAAAATTGAATCAGTGCTTGCTGTCTGCGAGTTTCCTGATGTGTTTCCTGAAGAACTTACGGGATTACCTCTGATTCAAGAAGTTGAATTTGATATTGAATTGGTGCCGGGAACTACTTCAATTTTGATAGCTCCGTATAGAATGGCTCCGATCGAATTGAAAGAATTAAAGTCACAGTTGCAAGAGTTGACAGATAGAGGGTTCGCTAGACCGAGTTTCTTACCTTGACGTGCTCCGGTTCTATTTGTGAAGAAGAAAGATGGCACAATGAGAATGTGTATTGATTACCATTAATTGAATAAAGTGACTATAAAGAACAAATATCCTCTGTCCAGAATTGATGAGTTGTTCGATCAATTGAAAGGTGCTACTGTATTTTCAAAGATAGATTTAAGATCGGGTTATTATCAGTTGAAAGTAAAAGATTCAGACATTCCAAAAATAGCTTTCTAAACGAGGTACGGACACTATGAATTTTTAGTTATGCCTTTCGGACTAACGAATGCTCTTGTTGTGTTTATGGATTTGATTAACAGAATATTCAAACTATATTTAGGTCAATTTGTTATTGTGTTTATTGGTGACATTTTGATTTATTCATAGAATGAAAGTGAATATGCCGAGCATTTGAGAGTTGTGCTTCAGACTTTGCGTGATAAGCAACTATTTGCAAAATTCAGTAAATGTGAATTTTGGTTACGCAAAGTTAGTTTTCTAGGTCATATTGTATCAGCATCCGATATCCGGGCTGATCTGAGCAAAATTTCAACTATTCTGGATTGGAAGCCTCTGAGAAATGTTTACGAAGTTCGCAGCTTTTTGGGACCTGTCGGGTACTATCATCGATTCGTGAAAGCTGTCTCTATGATTGTAACTCCGTCGACGAGATTGCTGTAAAATGATGTGAAGTTTGAATAGTCTGATAAATGTTAGAATAGCTATGATTAGTTGAAAGCTATGTTAACTGAAGCTCCAATACTCGTACTGCCAGAATCGGGTAAAGAAATGTGATTTACAGTGATGCTTCATTAAATGGTTTTAATACAAGAAGGCAAGGTTATAGCATATGCCTCGAGACAGTTAAAGCCACACGAAAAGAATAATCTGATGTACGACCTTGAATTAGCTGCGATAGTATTTGCTTTGAAAATATGGCACCATTATTTGTTCGGTGAGAAATTTCATGTGTTTTCTTATCATAAAAGTCTGAAATATTTGATGACTCAAAAAGATTTGAATCTGCGGTAGAGAAGATGGTTAGAACTACTAAAAGATTACGAGCTTGTCATTAATTATCATCCGGGTAAAGCGAAAGTTGTAGCTAATGCCTTGACTTGAAAATCACTATCTGTATTGCGAGCATTGAATGCTCAGTTATCTATGTTTGATGATGGTTCGTTTGTAGCTGAATTGAAGGTGAGATCTTTGTTTTTTGTAACAGATTATTGATGCTGAGAAAGTGGATAATGAGTTATTAACTAAACAAGCTCAGTGTGATTCTGATCATGGATTTTAAATTGACGTTAATAATTATTTAAGATTACGAGACCATATGTGTGTTTTGAGAAATCCAGAGTTGATTCAAATGATTTTGAGTGAAGCTCACAGTAGTAAATTATCTATACATCCGAGAAGCACAAATATGTATGATGACTTGAAACAGCTATAGTAGTGGTCGGGAATGAAAAAAGACATCTCCAACTTTGTTTTAAAAGGTATAATACATCAACAAGTCAAAGCTGAACATCAAGTGCCCTCCGGTTTATTGCAACCAATTATGATTCCTGAGTGGAAATAGGATCAAGTGACAATGGACTTTGTTTCGGGTTTGCCCCTATCTTCGTGAAAGAAAGATGCAATCTGGGTTGTACTTGATCTACTGACAAAATCGACTCACTTTATTCCTGTATGATCTGATTATTCATTTGAAAAGTTAGCTGAACTTTACATTTATGATATTGTGAGACTGCATGAGGTGCCTTTGTCTATTTTGTCAGATAGGGATCCGAGATTCACTTCACGATTATCGAAGGAATTGCAAGAGGCTTTAGGTACAAAACTACATTTTAGTAATGCTTTTCACCCGTAAACGGATGGACAATCCGAGTGGATTATTCAAATACTTGAGGATATGTCGAGATGTTGTATTATTGAGTTTAAAGGTACGTGGGAACAATACTTGCCATTGATTGAATCCGCATATAATAACAGTTTTCAATCTAGCATCAAAATGGCACCGTACGAAGCTTTATATGGTAGAAAGTGTAGAACTCCATTATATTGGTTCGAGCTCAGTGAAAACAAGATACACGGGCTTGATCTGATCAAAAAAACTGAACAGAAAGTTAAAGTAATCTGAGATAGTCTGAAAGCGGCTTGCGATCATCAAAATTTGTATGCGGATTTAAAACAGAAAGACATTGAATTTGAGATTGGTGACAAAGTATTTTTTAAAGTTTCTCCATGGAAGAAAGTGCTTCGATTTGGTAAAAGGGCAAAATGAGTCCGTGGTTCATTAGACCGTATGAGATTATCGAGCGAGTTGGGCCGGTTGCTTATAGATTACTTCTACCACCTGAATTCGAAAGATTCACAATATATTTCATGTCTTGATGCTTCAACAGTATAGATCCGATCCCTCAAATGTCATTTCTCTATCTGAGATAGAAATTCAGTCCTATATGACATATGAAGAAGAACAGATCCATAACTTAGCTTGCGAGGTTAAAGAATTGTTAAATAAAAGAATTCCGTTAGTAAAAGTATTATGGCATCAACACGGAATAGAAGAGGCTATGTGGGAGCCTGAAGATGTTATGAGACAACAACATCCAAATCTATTTAATGGTAAAATTTTTGGGACCAAAATGAGAGCTACACAGATGTTTCTTCAGTAAATTTGCAAGGCTTAGAAAAGTGATAGAGAACTTCAAGCTAAAAGAGTTTAGTTCGAATCGACGAGTGACTCAGATTTCCAAATCAGGGGCGATGAATGTCTGATGCTCTGAGCTAGAGTATATGTACCAAAAAATAATGAGCTTATTTAGAAAATTTAGCGCGAAGAACACAATAGTTGTTTATCAGTTCATCTACGTACTACAAAGATGTATAATGATTTGAAGAAATTGTATTGGTGGCCAGGTATAAAAAGAGATATCTCTGAATTCGTATCAAAATGTTTGATTTGTTAACTAGTAAAGGCCAAACATCAAGTACCTTCAGGTTTGCTTTAGCCAGTGATGTTACCCGAGTGGAAATTGTAACGCCCTAGATTTCTGGGCTTCTTTGTGATTGTTCATTTTCTGGGCATTTTGGGGGCCTTTGGAAGGCCTGAGTTAAGCCTTAGCCTTGGTGGAAATTTTGATTTTTGGTATAGGAAAGTAGGGGTGTTAGCTCGCGTGGTGTAAGTTTAGTTTTCGGGAACTCTTGTCACAGGGAGCTTAGTGGTAGAGTGGTTATGGTGTCGTTAGCAAGGGTTAGAGCAAGGAGTATAGCACCTTGAAGTGAGGGGGATTGGGTTCAATTCCCTTTGCAAGCAAATATTTTTATGTTTTGCTAGGAGTGAGCGGCAAGTGGTTTACTTGGGAGCAAACTCGGGGGTGGTTGTGATCGGATAAGGGTGGACTTGGTCAAGAGAGTTTGAATGGAATTCAAACTTGTAGTTGATGCAATCAAGAAGCAAAAGAAGAAGGGGATCAGGGAGTGGTCAATCGTGGGACTGTGGGAGTACTAATTCGGCTAGGAGGTAAGGGTCTGCTATTTTCGGTACTGGTGGCTTGAGTAATTCAGATTCTCGAAGATATGCTCTAATGTTGTGTTTTAGAGATCAAAGGTAGTTGGGAGAAATATCTACCTTTGGTTGAGTTTACTTACAACAATAGTTTTTAGTCAAGTATAAAGATGGCACCGTATGAAGCATTGCATGGCCGCAAATGTTGAACTCCTTTGTATTGGACCGAGCTTAGTGAGACACAAACTCACGGGGTTGATTTGGTTAAAGAAACCGAAGAAAAAGTTAAAGTAATTCGTGATCGTTTGAAAGCCGTTTCAAATCGACAAAAATTGCATGCAAATTTGTAAAGAAAAGAGATCAAATTTCAGATTGGTGATTAAGTGTTTTTGAGAGTATCTCCGTGGAAAAATATATTGAGATTTGGCCGTAAAGGCAAGTTGAGTCCATGTTTCATTAGGCCATATGAGGTTATTGAAAGAATAGGACCAGTGGAAAATCGGTTAGCTTTACCGACAGAGTTGGAAAGGATTCATAATGTGTTTCATGTGTCGATGTTGGGCCTCAACACGCCTGTGTTCTCTCCTCGTGTGAAAACTGGGGTATTCTATTTATGACATCAGCATGCAATTTTGGTCAAACGACCATGAGACACGCCCGTGTGACCAGGCCGTGTGACATCCATAATCTCCAAAAATTTCATGCAAGATTCACATGCCCTACACACATGGCCGTGGTGGCTGGTCGTGTGGCCCTAAGTTAGGCTATTTTCCAAGCCATCCTTTGCCCCAAAACACATACAAGCTTTACCAATTTTTGAAACCACATACCATACACATATTTAGGGTTCTAAATAACCTCATTTAACCATCAATCATCCATTTCAACTTATCCACACACGAACACACCAAGCATTCCATGAATTACCTCATAAGGATCTATAAATAAACCAATATCAATATTGGCAAAGTCACATGGCCTTAATTACAAAATGACTTATCAAAGACAATTGCCACAATATAGCCAAACCAACATGACACTTACAACACCACTAAGTCCCTATACATGCCACAGTCCAAAAGAGTACATATTACAATACCAAAAGAACATTGTGGATAGTGTGGGTGATCCTCCCACGCTTCCTGATCTCTAGGCTGGCTTGACTAATCTATAGAATAAAGAAAAAGAGAAAGGAGTAAGCTTTGAGAAGCTTAGTAAGTCTATATGCAAATAATTAACATCATACCAACTTTTTTAATCACCAAAAATCACATAATCCCATATCAACTTACCATATAACCTTATCAATATCATATACATACCAAACACATCATTTACATAAACCTAAGTTCACATGCACCCATGCACACATATACACTCACCCACATTGTCACTGGCTCATAAATACACCTGCACTTTTACATCACGTAACCACGCAAATCTCTTTTAGTAAGCTTTCCCATTGAACCCTTCGGAACAACATTCGATACCTAGTGGTTTTAGCACATAGCACCACCAACACATAATTCAGCTCTCGTGTACACATGGTGGACTCTCAATATCACGTATGTGACCTAGCCCTTAAATCCTGTAGCTCTCGTGTCTATATGGTGTCCAACACTCGTAATCACACATGTGACCTAGCTACATATTACATAGCTCTCGTGTCTACAGGTTGTACCCTCCGTAACATACATGCAACCTAGCTATTTGAAACCCATAGCTCTCGTGTACACATGGTATACACACAGTATTATGCATGTGACCTAGCTACTCATGAAATTATCAATCTCGTAGCTCTCTTGCACACATGGTATACACACCGTATAACACATTTGACCTAGCTACCACATAGCATCTTGTAGCTCTTTTGTACACATGGTGTCCTACCCTCGGAACCACACATGTAACCAAGCTACACATTATCCGTATCTTTCATTTTTCTAAAAGTTCAATCGGGAACACCAAATTTCCATAATTCACCAAATCATAGAAGTTATCCAACATTAGCCATAACATAAAATAAATTATACCTACGGCATTAAAATCGATGTATTACTTACATATAAACTTACCTCGATAACAAAATGCGATAATTTGCAATTTAGTCTAAAACCTTGCCCTTGCCTCGGTCGAGGTCGATTCCTTGGTCTTCTCAATCAATAATGACACATTTAGCTCATTTAATCACTACATTATTCAAAATAGCCCAAAATCTTCTTATAACAAAATTTTTAATTTGACCCCTAACTTTCTCAAATTTACACTTTATTCCTTAAGCTCGGTTTATGATTTTTATTCAATTTTCACGCATTTCAAGCCTAGCCAAACCACTTTTCCTCTTATAAAAGCTCCAATTTCCATCATTTCACAATTTATGCACACTACATTTCACCTTTTACAATTTGGTGCTTTTTTCAATTTTCACCAAAAATCACCTAGTAGAAGTTTTTCATCACACTTTAAACTTTTATATTTTACCACTAGTCATCAAAATACATGCATGTCATTCATGGGTAAAATTTTAAACATCAAACCCAGCCTGAAATAGTGGTAAAAATAGCTAGAGCAAGTGACGAGGATGTCAAACATACGAAAAATATTAAAAACGAGGCTAGAAATCACTTACAATGAAGCTTGGAATTGAAAGAAACCCTAGCTATAGCTTCTTGCTAGGTTCGGCCAAGGGAAGAAGAGTATGGACAATTTTTGGCCTTATTTTCCCTTTTTATTTCTTTTATTAACTAATGACCAAAATGCCCTTCATTAAAAACCTTTAGTATTCCACCCTTCCTTGGGCTTTTTTATCCAAACAAGGTTAAAATGGTTTAATTATCATATGATAACCGACTAAATCATAGCTCTAACACCACTAAATGTAACACCCCTTACCCGAGTTTGACACCAAAACCAAGTACAAGGCATTATCAGATGATAACACAACCAATCATACAAAGTGGAGCTATAAAATTTCGACCCAGATTAAAACTTTTCCTTACTGTATCATACAATCCTGAAAATGGGCCTACGTGGCCCAAAACATAATTTGGGAGTGGTCTAAGACCAAACCGAGAACATAGAAATATTTTGGAAATTTAGGTCAAAACAGGGCATACAGTCGTGTGAGACAGGGACACGTTCTTGTGGGAAGGCCGTGTGGTCACACATGTCCATGTCCGCTACCCGTGTTGAATTATTGGAAAATTATTTTTCACTTTAAACCTACAGGAGTTTACACATAAACGAGCACACGCTCGTGTCCTTGGCCCGTGTCCTTCACACGGCCTCAACACGCCCGTGCTATCTCCCCGTGTGAAAATTTAAGGTATTCTATTTATGACGCAACATGTAATTTTGGTCACACGGCCACGGGACATGCCTCTGTGAGCAAGCCATGTGATGTCTTTATTCTCTAAAAATTTCATGCAAGGTTAACAAGCCCTGCACACATGGCCGTGGTGGCTGGCCATGTGGCCCTAAGTTAAGCTATTTTCCAAGCCATCCTTTAGCACAAAACACATGCAAACTTTACCAATTTTTGAAACCACATACCATACACATTTTTAGTCATCTAAATAAGCTTATTTAACCATTAATCATCCATTTCAACTTATCCACACACGAACACAACAAGCATTCCATGAATTACCTCATAAGGATTTATAAATAAACCAATATCAATACTGGCCAAGTCACATGGCCTTAATTACAAAATGGCTTATCAAAGACAATTGTCACCATATAGCCAAACCAACATGACACTTACAACACTACTAAGTCCCTATACAGGCCATAGTCTAGAAGAGTACATATTACAATACCAAAAGAACGTTGTGGATAGTGTGGGTGTTCCTCTAGTGCTTCCTGATCTCTGGGCTAGCTTGACTAATCTATAGAACAAAGAAAAAGAGAATGGAGTAAGCTTTAAGAAGCCTAGTAAGTCTATATGCAAATAATTAACATCATACCAACTTTCTTAATCACCAAAAACCATATCATCACATATCAACTTACCACATAACCTTAACAATATCATATACATACCAAACACATCATTTACATAAACCTAAGTTCACATGCACCCATGCACATATATACACTCGCCCACATTTTCAATGGCTCATAAATACACCTGTATTTTCATATCACATAACCACACAAATCTCTTTTAGTAAGCTTTTCCATTGAACCCTTCAGAATAACATTCAATACCCGGTGGTTTCAGCACATAGCTCCACAAACACATAATCTGGCTCTCGTGTGCACATGGTGGACTCTCAATATCACCCATGTGACCTAGCCATTAAATCTCGTAGCTCTCATGTCTACATGGTGTCCAACACTCGGAATCACACATGTGACCTAGCTACATATAACATAGCTCTCATGTCTACATGATGTACCCTCGGTCACATACATGCAACCCAGCTATTTGAAACCCGTAGCTCTCGTGTATACATGGTAGACACACAATATTATGCATGTGACCTAGTACTAATGAAATTATCAATCTCGTAGCTCTCTTGTACACATGGTATACACACCATATAACACATGTGACCTAGCTACCACATAGCATCTCTTAGCTCTCTTGTACAAATGGTGTCCTACCCTTGGAACAACACATGTCACCTAGCTACACATTATCCGTATCTTTTGGTTTTTCTGAAAGTTCAATTGGGAACACCAAATTTCCATAATTGACCAAATCATAGAAGTTATCCAACATTATCCATAACATACAATAAATTATACCTATGGAATTAAAATCCATGTATTACTTACATATAAACTTACCTCGATAACAAAATGCGATAATTTACAATTTAGTCCCAAACCTTGCCCTTGCCTTGGTCAAGGTCGATTCCTCGATCTTCTTAATCTATAACGATACATTTACCTTGTTTAGTCACTACATTACTCAAAATAGCCCAAAATCTTTGTCTAGAAATTTTTACAATTTGACCCCTAGCTTTCTCAATTTTACACTTTAGTCCCTAGGCTCGGTTTATTATTTTCATTCAATTTTCATGCATTTCAAGCCTAGCCAAACCACTTTTCCTCTTATAATAGCCCCCAATTTCCATCATTTCACAATTTATGCACACTACATTTCACCTTTTACAATTTTGTCCTTTTTACAATTTTCACCAAAAATCACCTAGTAGAAGTTGTTCATCACACTTTAAACTTTCATATTCTACCACTAGCCATTAAAATACATGCATGCCATTCATGCGTAAAATTTTAAACATCAACCCTAGCTTGAAATAGTGGTAAAAATAGCTAGAGCAAATTATGAAGATTTCAAAAATACGAAGAATAGTAAAAATGGAGCTAGAAATCACTTACAATGAAGCTTGGAATTGAAAGAAACCCAAGCTATGGCTTCTTTCTAGGTTTTGCCAAGGGAAGAAGAGTATGGACACATTTTTTGCCTTATTTTCACTTTTTATTTCTTTTATTAGCTAATTACCAAAATGCCCTTCATTAAAAACTTTAGTATTACACCCTTCCTTGGGCATTTTTGTCCAAAGCAGGTTAAAATGGTTTAATTACCATATATGGACCTCTAATTTAAAATCTCAATTCAATCAAGTACCTTTATGGATTAAAACCCATATTTTTCCCCTATTGCAATTTAGTCCAACCTATCAAATTGGACATGCAAATAATAAAATTCATGCACCAAAAATTCACATAATTATTCCAACACCCAATAAGCATTAAAACTCGATCGAAAAAATATTTTAGACTTTGGATTCATGGTTTTGAAACCACTAATCCATTTAGCCCCTAATTTGATCTGTTACATTTAGTAATTAGACCATTATATCTCATGATGGACAAAAATGGACATGAAAGGGTAAAATTTCAAAGAAAGGAAAAAAGGGCATTTTGGTCATTTAGTTAATAAAAGAATAAAAAGGGAAAATAAAGCCAAAATTTGTCCATCTTCTCCAACCCTTAGTTGAAAATTTGGTGCTCACCATAGCTAGGGTTTCTTCAAATTTCAAGCTTGATAGTAAATGCATCCTAGCCCTGTTTTTAATGCTCTTAACGCTTTTGAAGTCATTATCACCCAATTTACCTATTTCTACCATTATTTTGAAGTAGAGTTCATGTTTAAAGTTTTACCCACGTTAGACATGCATGTATTTTGATGTCTAATGGTAGAATATGAATGTTAGTTGTCTGATAAATGACTTTTGCTAGGAGATTTTCATTGAAAATGCCAAAAAGGACCTAAATGCGAAAGTGGTAAAATGTGTGTAGCAATATATGAATAAATAAGAAGTGTGGGCTGCTATAAGCATGTATAAATTCGCTAGTCTTGGGTTTTGAGAAAAATGAATACATTTCATTTTACGAGCCTAAGGACCAAGTGTAAATAAGTGAAAAGTTAGGGGCAAAAATGTAATTTTTCCATAATGCAATTTTTGGACCGAATTGAATAATGTGATAATTAAATAAGCTAAATTTGTTATTATAGATTAAGAAAGACGAGTTTCTAACCTAGATCGGGAAAAAAAAAGATTGTGGACTAAATCGCAGTTATAGCTATTTTTGAATCGAGCTAAGTTTGTATGTAAATAATGTATCGTTAATTTATGTTTTAATACTTTAATGCTGCATGAAGTGTGTAATTAACCAATCGGATATATTTGAAAAAGTTTCGATTAGTGAAAAATCCTAATTGAACCTTAGGAATAGTATAGTATAAGAGTGACATGTCACTGGGGACCTATGTGTGGTTATGTGATTATGTAATCCGAGTGCTGGTCCTGTACTATATCGCCCCAATTTTTTGAGTTTTCGAATTGTTGCTTGAATTTATTTTTGCATGTCTTGTTATACTGAAGTAGTGAATTAAGTGTGTTTAGTGGACTTTTAGAAGGCCTAAGTTTAAGAATAAAGCCTGGCAAAATTTTAAGTTTTGGCCTGAGGTGGTAGTGGATTGGAGCTAGGTGGGCTTTTAAATTAAAGTTGGCGTTTTAAGACACAAGAAAGCCTGAGTTAAAGTGGCAAGGTAGCGCCACTTAGAGCTCAAGGAGTTGGCATGTAGAGGCTTGTAAGGGAGCTAAGGTTCGAATCCTTTGGTTAGCTCGAATCCTTTGGTTAGCAAAGTGCTTATTTTATTTTGTTGCATGTGCATGGTATGAGATGGAACTCAAGTTGAATTTTGAAGGAAGGTGTTTAAATTGCTCATTGGATTAGATTAAGGAGTGATAAGGGGAGAAAATTTAGGAGCTGATTAGGGAACAAGAGTTGGTCGATTATAGGTCTCTTAGAGAGCAATTTCTCTTGGAGAGAAAATTTAGCTCCTGAATCGACTCACTTGGAACCTCTCTTGGCCGATTGTCCCAAAAGTTGAAACCTATACTCCATATCTTCTTTTCTTCTCTTCATTATTTGAATCGATTTCCCTAAGTCTCTTGGCCAATTTCTTCTTTGATCGAACCCTCATTGCCTCTATTCTTCCGAAAGCCGAAACCCTCAAGCCTCTCATCTCTCTGTCGACCATCATCTCTCTTTTCATAAACTTCTCTTCTTCTTCTACCTTCTCCTTCAAAATCGAAACCTTCTCTTCTTTTTGTGGTGCACTCAACCCCTTTCATGTATTCCCTTGTGATTCGATTAAGTTGAGCGTAGATCTAGGTTTAAGGTGGTGGAAATAACTTCTAGTACTATCAAAATCAATCTAGTAAATCCTGGTGGTAAGTACTCGAACCTTTTCTTCCGTATTCTTATGATTTAAGAAAAGCTGAAAACCCCTATCGTTCCATGGTGGCTATTGGTTTTGACTTCTTTTGGATAAACATGTATTTTAGCCTTTCCTTTTGGTTATCATGTGTATTAGTATGGTAAAGGGGCGATCTAGCGAGGAGAAGTTAGAGGCTAGGGCTGTTGAAGCAATCTAGATCTAAATCTGTGCTCTAGATTTCGACAAAGGTAAGGGATGGTGATTTGATAGTGATAGCCGAAAGTGATGGTATTAAGTGATGTCGATCTCATTTGATTTTGTTTGGATTATAGTTTAATGTTATAGTGGGTTTATTGTAGGTTAATCGTGTGCAGAATCTTGACGTAGTACGCAAACAGGTGTGTAATCGACACCCTCTAGTAGATTAGATCAGTAAAAGCCGAAAAGCTGAAATGTTGAAATGCCGGTATTTCAAGGGCTTATGAGCGTACGATCGCTCGTGGGTCAGTAGGAAAATGTGAAATTGGCAATAATGGACGGTAAGGCTACTGTACGAATTTTCGTGTACTTGGTGGTTTTGGGCCTCGGTGGGTTAAATTTGGGCCTAATGGGCTAACGGGCCCATATGGGTGAAATACGCAGTAAGTGGTTTTTGGTAAACAAGACATTGAATCTGCGATGATATGTGTAAAAATTGAGACTTAGCGGGCCACAGTAGCTTGTGGGCTTCGTCGGGCCCATTTGGGGTTTTAGGGCCCGATGTCACTGTATGAATAGCTGGGCTATTTGAGTCGCTCGGAGTGACGCTAGACCTGCTAGGAGGTCATAGTAAGTATAAAACCCTAAAACCTAGCAAAATTATCAAAATACCCCTGAAGGGTGAAAATTACTATTTTACCCGTAGATGCTAAATTATAATTTTACCCCTAGAGAAAAGTTGACTGATTTCATGATTACTGTTTTTGATATTCTGTATGCCATTTCATATTATATTCTGATTTGCATGGGGTTGGGTTATTGTTACAGAGGAAGCACTAAAAGTGGCAATGCCACGTAATCTGCTTAGAGGCTTTGCCTCGTATTACTATTCTGGTGGCTTGGCCACGATATCTGTATTAGCAACTTTGCTACGATTGTGGTGTGTAGGGTTGGGTGGGTTGAGTTATTCCCCACATGGTGTGTAGGGTTGGATTGGGCTTGGGCTTTGCATACATGCACATATATTATTATAATCTGATTTGCTTCTGTAATGGGCCCAAGGCCCACACTATTTTCTGAATAGGGCAAGGCCTAGTTTAATCTGTATCTGAATAGGGCTTCGGCCCAGACTGAGTTTACACTAGTCTATGACACTGGTTGGGCATCTTTACACACTGAGTTTTCACAAACTCAGCCCATTTCTTTTCCATCCATGCAGGTGAGCCCCAACCATAGAGGACTTGGAGTTGTGAGGGATTCAGAGTGGCCACGTGAACTACTTTCTGGTTTATAGTGATCTAAGTTTACTTTGTTAATGCTTTATTTTAATTTGGGTTTTAAATTTTAATAAGGCCACTTGGAGTATTTTGTTGTGGGTTTTTCGTTTATTATTTGTTTTCTTTATGGTAGACCAGTTCGCGCGAGCTTTTCAAATTTAAAAAAACATTTTCAAAACATACAACGCGTAACAAATGGATTACTTAACAACAATAACACAATAACAAGATTTGCTAAAAAGTGAGATTTTACCTAGCAATAGCAACGGTTTCTAAAACTGAGAATAACTCTTATTTACAAGCTATTGAACACGGTTTTACTACAAACGGCCTAATGTTTTATTAAAAGGAGATCAAGGTTTAGTCAGGTATCCATGTAACACACTAGATCTGGCCATAACATCTGGGCCTGGTTTGGGGTGTTACATGTACATCCTACTGGTGGCTAGATACTCCGGGATGTGTTGCGAATACTTGTCAGATTGTGTGAGCAGCACTGGGTAGCTACGTCCCGACTGTCAGCTTGTGTGAGTAGACCCGTGACTAGCTCAAGAACGAGCATATATGTGAAATGAGATATGAGGTAGCTTTGGCTACATATGTGGCACTTATGCAAGCTTTCCGAGTATCTATTAATATTCTGAGTGTTTAACGGGAAAAATAGAAAAATGTGAAAATATGTATTTATATGATGATATGGTATAGGTACGTACGTGAAATTCATACGTATGAATGCTATAAGTGATAAGTTTCTGATAAGATCATGAATGAGTAAGTTGTTGTTACGTGGATTTAATGATGATTGTCCTATCTTTCATTACAAGAATTGCATGATAACTTATGGCTAAGATGTTTATTATTTGCATATAAACTTACTAAGCTATGTAGCTTACTCCCTTTCCTTTCCATTGTTTTATAGTGTCACCAAGCTAGCTGGAGATCGGAGATCGTCGGAGGCTCACATCACACTATCAAAAACATTATTTTGGGATATTGATGATCTTAGTATTTTAAAACTATGGCATGTATAGGGGACTTGGTCGTTTTGATATGTGTCATAGTTGATTTGGGCCAATGATGTTGGCTTGTATTGGTTAAGTGATTATTTTGTATAAGGCCATTGAAAATTGGCTAATGTTGCTTATAAGTAAAATTACAAGATGATGCATTTCATAGATGTGGTAAGTTGTATGATTTGGGTTTGTGAGTTTGTGACTGCTTGAGTTTCATAAATATAGCATGAGAATGATCTTTAGTGTCTTGGTTGTGAATATTAGTTGCTTAAGCAAGCTATGATTTATGCCTATGTATTAGTGTTTGTGTGTATGAGTTTCAGGGTGGCAATGACTTGGTAAATAGCCTATATATTGTCCACACAGGTAGACACATGGGCGTGTGTCTAGGCCGTGTGTGACACATGGTCTGCCCTATAACTGTGTGTTTAGGCTGTGTGTCCCTTGCATCTTAATTTTGAAAAATAGAATGCTTAGAATTGAGCATACGGGTAGAGACACGGGCGTGGGCCCAGGGAGAGTGAAGTCTGCACATATTTTATGAAAAATTTTGAAAATTAAATTGACCATAAGGGCTAAGCACACGGGCATGTGACTTGGCCGTGTGACCTTCAAATATTGATGACGTCAAAAACAGAGAGTTACATAGGTTAGGGACACGGACGTGCAAGACCACAAGGCCTACCCACATAGGCGTGCCCCATAACCACACAAGCGTGTGACCTCTATATAGTGGAAATTTTTCTAAGTTTTATAAAATTTTCTAAAGTTCTCGATTTAGTCTAGAACCGCCCCCAATTTATATTTTAGGCCTCATAGGCTTGTTTTAGGGACATTATGATCGAATGAAAATGGTTTTTAATTCAAAAAAATTTTATGTCTCGTAATTGTTTGTTTGTTCATGTGATAAGTCTGGTAATGCCTCGTACCCTATTTTGGCGTTAAATATGGGTAAGGGGTGTTACAACCTTCATCACTAATTAAGGCACATGGGGTACCAAACTTGAGAAAAATATTTGTATGTAGGAATCTCAGAACTAATTTGGCATCAATTGCAGGTAAAGCCACAACTTCAACCCATTTGGAGACATAATCCATAATGAAAATAATGTAGATATTGCCCCTAATGGTGGAAATGGGCCCATGAAATCAATTCCCCAGACATCAAATAATTCCACTTCGAAAATATTTTACAGTGACATTTCGTGTCTCCTTGATAAGTTACTAGTTCTTTGACCGTGATCATAGCTTTGACAAAACTAATGAGCATTTTTAAACATGGTGGGCCAATAAAAACCAGATTAGAGAACCTTTGTAGTAGTTCACATGCTTCCAAAATGTTCGCATTAGTTGTAAAATGACAATGATGCACGATATTTTGAATTTCAGCATCCGAAATACATCTTTGAATTACCTAATATGCACACTGCTTGAATAGAAATGGCTTGTCCTAGTAATATTGCTTGACATTGTAAGGAATTTCCTTTGTCCTTGATGATTGAGCGTAGATGGAAGCAACCCATTGACTAAAAAGTTAACAATATCAGCATACCATGGCAATGTCATAGCCAACAATAACTTCTCATCAGGGAATTTTTCTTTAATCATTTAACTATCACCATAATTATTCCTTGCTTCTAGACATGAGAAGTGACCAGCCACTCGATTTTTAGTGCCTTTACTATCTATGATCTCAAAATCAAATTCTTGTAGCAACAATGTCCATCTAATGAGTCTAGGCTTGGTCACTTTTTTTTTTCACCAAGTATTTAATGGAAGAATGATATGTATAAATTGTGACTTTGGTGCCCACTAAATAAGCTCTGAATTTTTCAAAGGCAAATACCACTGCTAACAATTCTTTCTCCGTGATGTTATTATTGAGCTTTGAATCTGTCAATATACGATTGGCATAATATATAGCATGAAACATCTTGGCTTTTCTTTTCCCCTGAATTGCTCCTACAACAAAGTCAATTGCATCACAGATTTGTTTGAACAGTAAAGTCCAGTCTGGTGAAGTGGCTATAGGTGTTGTAATTAATCACAGTTTTAAATCTTTGAACACTTTTGATCATAACTTTTCAAAATGAAATGGTTTGTTTTGTCCCAACAATTGACATAGAGGTTTGGATATCTTAGAAAAATCTTTGATAAAGCGAAGATAACATATAGCATGACCAAGGAAGCTTCTGTTCCTTTCACTAAAGTGGGTGGTGGTAACTTTTCAATGACTTCTATTTTTGCTTTGTCGACGACAATTCCTTACTTTGAAATCTTGTGTCCCAAAACAATGCCTTCACAAACCATGAAGTGGCATTTTTCTCAAGTCAGTACAAGATTTATTTCTTGACGTCGATAAAGTACTAGCTCCAAATTTTCAAACAGTCTTCAAAAGTGTCACAAAACACCGAGAAATCATCCATGAATACTTCAAGGAATTTCTCCATCATGTCGAAAAATATTTCCAACATGTAACGTTGGAATGTTGCAGGGGCATTACATAGCCCAAATGGCATTCTTTTGAAAGTAAATGTTCCATGCGGATAGGTGAATGTAGTCTTTTCTTGATCAATAGGAGATATGGCAATTTGGTTGTACCCTGAGTAATCATCTAAAAAAATAATAGAAGGCTTTCCCTACTAGTCTATCAAACATCTAATCTATACAAGGTAGAGGGAAATGGTTCTTCTTTGTTGCTTTGTTGAGCTTTTGTTAATCCATACAAACTCTCCAACCTATGACAGTACATGTGGGAATGAGTTCATTGTTATCATTGCTGACTACGATGACCCCTCCTTTCTTGGGTACACACTGAATAAAGCTCACCCAAGAGCTATTAGAAATTGGGTATATAATTCCAACATCCAACCATTTGATAATCTCATTTTTAACTATTTCCTTCATGGTAGGATTCAGTCTCTTTTGCTGTTTAATAGATTTTCTGTGGCAATCTTCAAGTATTATTTTGTGCATGCAAATTGCTAGGCTAAGTCCTTTGATATCTGTATTTGACCATCCAAAAGCTTTCTTCAATTTTTTAGGACTTCCAATAATCGCATCTCTTGGTCTGTTGTAAGCTTGGCAAAGATAAGTACAAGCAATCTATCATTATCTCCCAAATAAGCATACTTCAAATGCACTGGTAATGGCTTCATATCCAGCACAGATGGATCTTCTATTAATGATCGAGTAGGGTTGAATGATCGACCTAATAAGTCTAATGATTCAAAGCTCCTCTTGAATCTATTTCCAGATTACTGAATTTCCATCAGTTCTCCAAATTCTTCAGTCAGTTCTATCTTATTTAATTCAATAGAGTCTGCATTGGAATTATTGTGCATATGTCCTACAAATTCTTCCTGAATTATAATGTCAACAAATTCAACAACATGGCATTCTTCATTTGGGTCTGTACACTTTAAAGCATCAAACACGTTAAATGCCAACTACTAATCATTAATTCTCATGTTAATACACCTTTCTGTACATTAATCAATGTTCTACTAGTTGCTAAGAAAGGTCATCCAAGTATTATGGGTACTTTTTATCTGCTCCACATTCCAAAATAATAAAATATGCTAGAAAAGTGAACTTGTCAACTATTACCAGTACTTCTTCAATTTTAACTTCTAGATGGGTGTATGATCTATCAGTTAGTTGTATTGTGACTATAGTAGGTCTTGCCTTTCCTATCCCAAGTTTTCTAAAAACTGAAATAGGCATTAGATTGATACTTGCACCTAAATCGCATACGGCTTTGCCTACATAATGGTTTCCAATCGAGTAGGATATAGTGAAACTCATTGAATCTTTTAGTTTTGGTGGCAGTTTGTTCTTAAGCATTGTTATGCACCCTTTAGTAAGTGCAACAGTTTCGAACTCCTCTAACCTTCTCTTATTGGATAGGATATATTTCATGAATTTCACATAGTTAGACATTTGTTCTAATGCTTCTACCAAAGGTATATTGATGTGCAATTACTTTAAGACCTCTAGAAATTTCTTGAAATGAGCATCTTGTTTCGACTTTTAGAAATGCTGGGAAAAGGTAGCGGTGGCCTTCCTTCCACTTGTTGAGGATGCTCTACCATGGCATTTGTATTGGCTTTACAAGATAAATTTGCTTTAGTATGCTTCTGTTTACTCCCATCTTTTGTAGTTTATTCCACTACTGATTTGGTAGTTGTGGTTTTGAGAACATCTAAACTTTCCTCCTCAATAAAGGCATCATTCACAACTCCTAGCAGCTGAGTGCCACTCCAGAGTGTTATGGCCTTACATTGTTCTTTTCCTTGAAATTGAGAACTTTCTATGTCACTAGGTAATGCTCTTTGTTGTCTAGAACTTAATTCAATGGCAATTTGTCCCAGTTGATTCTCTAGAGGTCTTAAGGAATCTGTCTGGCTCTAAATAATTGCATCATTCTTAGCCATATACTCCTTTAATAGAGTTTCCATAGTTGATGTTGGAGATGATGAACTTTGTTCCACATTTTCTCACGGCATTAGTTGACTGCATCAAGGTGGTACACTAGCCACATTCTGTCAAATAACATTGTTCGCATTTCCTATTCCCTGATTACTCTAGCTAAAATTTGAAAGTTGTTTCCACCCTAGATTGTATGTGTTACAATAGGGAATGTTATTGCTACGATTAAAATTCTCCATGTAATATGTAGGGGATGGATTGGATGGGCATTCATTAAAAACATGATCTTTTCCACAATATACGCATGCTAGTTCTGCAACCTTAATCTCTTGTATTGTAGTGGGTCTTTTCAAAGTTTTAATCATATTTGTTAAATATGATACCTGAGTTGTTAAGGATGTGATCGGTTCAAGTTCCATTACTCTAGCAACTCTTCAACCAATACCAACTTTGGTAGTGAGGTACTAATAATCATTATTTGCTATTCTTTCCATAATTTTGCATGCTTCATTGTAGGATTTGTCATGCAAGATCCCATTAGCAGATGCATCCACCACCATTCGTGTATGAGCATTTAATCTATTGCAGAACATTTTCATCTGTGTCCAATGTTGAAAACCATTAATCAAGCATTTTTTAATTAGTTCCTTTAAATGCTCCTATGCTTCATATAATGTTTCATCTTCTAATTACCTTGTAACACCCTTAACCTGTATCTGTCACCGGAATAGGGTTACGAGGTATTACCGATTAAATTACATCATTAAGTAAACATTTCACATTTCATAATCAAACATTATCAAATATCATACATTCATATTCACATTGTCCCTTACAAAGGTCTACGAGACCTTAAACATGCTTTAGAAAAGGTTCAGACTAAACCGATCACATATTAAAATTTTGGATACCTAGAAAATTTTCTAACATATAGAGGTCACATGCCCATGTGAATAGGCCTTGTGCCTCACACGGCTATAGACACGCCCGTGTCATAGGCCGTGTGAAAATAGGGCATACACTGTAACATCCCGAATTAGGGCCTAGTCAAATTAGTGGTTTTGAGACCACAAATCCAAAATAGAAATATTTGTTTTATATTTTTTTTGAGGTCTATGACATGTTTTCATGATTGTGTGAAAGTTTCATGAAGAAATTTTGTGATTTAATGCCCAATTTAACTTTTAGGACTAAATTGCAAAAGTTGTAAAATATGAGATTCTAGAATCTTTGGGGTACTTAATTGAATGCATGTGTAAATTAGAGGTCCTTATTTAGTAAATTAGACTATATTATCTCATAATGGACAAAAATGGACATGGAAGGGAAAATCTCAAAAATGGCCTTGAGGGCATTTTCATCATTTAGTTATTAAATTAATAAAAAGGGAAAAAGAAAGCAAAAATGTGCTCATCTTCTCCAAGTAGCTGCCGAAATTTCTAAGCCCTCCATAGCTAGGGTTTTTCAACTTTCAAGCTTTATAGTAAGTACATCCTAGCCCCGTTTTTAATGTTCTTTACATTTTTGAAGTCCTCGTAGCCCGATTTACCTATTTCTAGCCATATTTTGAGCTAGTGTTCATGTTAAAAAATTTACCCATGTGTGACATGCATGTATTTTGATGTTTAATGAAGGAATATAAAAGTTTGATGTATGATAAACATCTTTTACTAAGTGATTTTTCATGAAAATTCCTAAAAAGGACCTTTTTGTAAAAGTTGTAAAATGAGTAGTAAAAGTTTGATTTGATGGAAAATGTGGGTTGTTATGAGCTTGTGTTAGGTTCTGCTAGGCTTGGCTTACAAAGAAAATGAGTACATTCCATTTTACGAGCCTAGGGACTAATTTGTAAACATGTGAAAGTTTAGGGGCAAAATTATAATTTTCCAAAGCATGATTTATGGACTGATTTGAACAATGTGCTAATTAAATAAGTAAAATTTGCTATTATAGATCAAGAGGAAAGAGGTTTGAATCTAAATCGAGGGAAGAACAAAGTTGAATACTAGATCGAATAGTTAGTCGTATTTTCTTACCTAGGTAAGTTTGTTGGTAAATAATGCAACATTACTTCACTTTATATTTAATGCTTTAATTTTTGCATGATATGTATAATTGTTTTATGAATTTTTGTTTACAATGACTCGATGAAAATGTAACGAGGTTTAAAGTTTCGAAATCCCAGCTGAACCTTAGGAATAGATAGGATACAAGTGTTAGGGTTATGTGTGATCCCATGTAAGACCATGTCTGGGACATGGCATTGGCATCGATATGTGATCCAATGTAAGACCATGTTTGGGACATGGCGTTGGCATCCTACCATGTATATGAGATTTCCCGAGTATCCTTTGGTATTCTAAATGGTTCAACGGATAATCCAAAGAGTATGCCAAAGAAAAGACAAGGTATGTTCATGTTGAAAGGGTATAGATATGTACACGAAGCTTATAACTATTGAGTTTGTGGATCAATGAGATCTAGGTAAGAGGTGAATGAATAAATCATGACTATGAGTTTTATGGTATACTATGAAATTGACATGAGTAAAGATGTATCCATGATATTTAATGACATTTGTGATAAGTTATAAATATGTTATGTGTTTGATATTGCATGATTAATGTTGTTATTTATTTACATGCAAACTTACTAAGCTTTATGCTTACTCCCTTTTCTTTTCCATTTTCCTATAGTATTGCCAAGCTAGCTCAGGGATCGAAGGACGTCAGAGGCTCGATCACACTATCACTATCAATTGGAATATTTGGGTATAGCTAGCCTTATATTTTGAGCATGGCATGTATAGGAACTTGGTCTTTTTGCTATATGTCATAATTGATTTGGCTAAATGTTTGCTTATTTTGATGAATGATCCTTTTGTATAAGGCCATATGAAATTGGCCAAGATTGATTATTGGTATATGCACATGATGATGTTATTCATGGAAGTGATGGCTTGCATGTTTAAGTTGCTAAGTATGTAATGTATAGGCTTGATAAGGGTGGTATGTGAAAGATGTGTGGACGACTTAGTTTTGATATATTTGACAACTTAAATATGTTATGTTATGTGCCTTTGAATTTGGCATAAGTGTGCTTGTGTTTTAGGGTGGCAAAAGGCTTGGTAAATAGCCTTATATTTGTCCACACGGTAGACACACAGGTGTGTGTCTAGGCCGTGTGTGACACACAGTCAGCCCCATAGGCGTGTGAATAGGCCAGGTGTCCCCTGCACCCAAATTTTGTAAAACAGGATGTCTAGTAGTAAACACACGGGTAGAGACACAGCCATGTGTCTCGGCCGTGTGAAAGACACAGCTTAAAGACATGGGCGTGTGCCCAGGCCTTATAACAACCCATTTTAGACCCTAGTCTAAACGAGAGGTTTCGGGACCACTTAACCGAGTTGAAATATTATTTTTATTTCTTTAATATGTTTTACAACATGATAGATTCATTGTTTGAAAGTTTCATATAGAAATTTTATCGTTTGATTAGCTAATTTGGTAAAAAGGATTAAATCACGTAAAGCGATAAACTTGAGTTATATTTCATAGAGGGTTTATATGGCTTTGGTTTTACTAATGCAAGTCCTTAAATGGTTATTTTACCATTATAAATGGTATTGGACATTTATGTCCTTATTATTATGATTTTATAATGGTTATTAAAAGGTTAATTTTGGTTTTTATCAAATATGTGTTATAATAGTTTAATTAAAACACAAAATGGCCTAAATTCTATCACCTTCCACTGATTTCATGAACAAAACAAGAGGGTTTTAAAGCTTTTGAATTCGGCAAGCTGTGATTCATCAATTAAGGTACGGTTTTGATCCTTTTTAATGATTTTTACATTTTTGAGACCGTTGCTTAATAATCTACAAAGCCCATGCCCTAATTTTTGAATTTGGTTGTGTTTTTTAAAAATGCCATTGATGAATACATGGTTATTTTGATAGTTTTTGGTGAATTATTGATAGATGTTTTGAAATATAAAAGTTTTATAAAGTAATTTTGGATGAAAATGAGTTTTAAGGATTTAATTGAAAAGAAATAGAAATTTTGTGGTTAGAAATGTGATTTTATGAAAGATATGTGCTTGTATAAGGTATAGGGATATTTGGCTATGGTGAATTGAGGGACTTATTGTGTAATTTGCTATTTTGTGTTAAAAAGGACTAAATTGCAAATTAGTTGGAAGTATAGGGGCTAAATTGCAAATATGCCAAAATACATGTTTATGAACTAAATTGAATATGTTGGTGATTAAATAGTTAAATTTGCATTAATATAGATCAAGACAATCAAATCCCGGAACTTGATCGGGGAAAGAGAAAGGCAGACAAATAGACTCGAGACTCGACTAAACCGAGGTAAGTTCGTATAATTAGAATTCAATTTGAATATGTTTATAACTATTGCTTAATTTTCATGTGGATGTATAAGATTATTGGATTGAATTGCATATTGGTTATACATATATGAAATTGCATGGAAATGTTTAAAGATTACAAATACGATCTGAGTACGGAGTCCTATTTGAACCATAGACAGTCGTAGGATACGAGTGACATGTCACTAGGGCTACAGGGCAGTTCGAGCTCCTGCACTTGTTGCGGACTCACCATAGCTCATGAGCTATATGTTCATCCTTCGGGATTATATGTTCAGTCTTCGAACTTACCGTTCAGCCTATGGGCTTACTGATCATCCTACGGGATTACATGTTCAGCCTTCGAGCTTACCGTTTCAGGCTCAAAAGAGCATAAATGATGCATTGACGGATTACATGTTATACATATATACATTATGTGTGTATCACCCGAGTATCCCTCGATGTTCTTAAGGGTTCAACGGGCAATTTCTGATACATGTTACATAAGAATTTTAAAAGACATATGTATTATATGTTATATGAGATATGAAACTTACATGGACTATATGATATGAATTACATGTACAAAGAAATGGACTTATGCTTATGATATATGAATGTTTCATTTTGTACATGAATGATTTATAAGATTACATGGACTAACAAGTGTATGCTTGTGAAATAGGCAACTTGAGTATATGAATTGAATTGGCATTGTTAATGTACTTATCTTATTGATTTGGTAAGGTTTAATTTCTATAATTTTACGAGCTTACTAAGTTTTTGAAGCTTACTCTATTTATTTATCCCTTGTTTTATAGATTCGGAAGCTAGCTCGATATTCGGATGATTCGGAGATCGCTATCACACTATCCATCTAACTATTTGGTACTTTTGGATTTATGTATTTGAAATGGTCATGGCATGTATAGGCTAGTTACTAAGTTTATGTGTATGGTTAGCTTGTTAATGAAAATGATATGTTTTGGTACTAATTCAAGCCATGAGATATGGCTTGCTTTGTAAATGTTTAATCCATTTTGAATGTCTTATGTGATGTTGATTAATTAGCTATGGAGTTGTGGAATGTTTTGATATAGAATGGTATGTTTTTGGTATATGCATATATGGTGTTGAATGGTTGCAAATTATGCATGAAATGTTGTGTTTATATGGCTATGTTTTGCTTGTAGGGATTGACCCATTTTGGGTGGCAAGAATGGCTTTAACCAAGCCTACCTTGTGCCACACGGGCAAAGCACACGGGCGTGTGACTCAGCCATGTAAATCCTACACCTTAAAGGCTTTAGGAAATTTTGCACACGGCCTAGACACGGGCGTGTCTGGTAGCTGTGTGGTACATGGCAGTGTTGCGCACGGACTGGACACACGGGCGTGTCTGGTGGCTGTGTGGGGTTGGCCAGTTTCAACCACGGGTTGAGAGCACGGGCATGTCTTATAGGGCACGACCGTGTAGGTGTGCATGGTCTAGGGGCACGGCCGTGTGTCCCTAACTAGGAAATTTTATCAAAGTTCTTCCTATCTTTGGTATGATTTCAATTTGATCCTTGACGAATGTATGCATCTTTGTATAAGACTTTAAAGTATGTCTTGACGTTTGAGTAGAGAATTATGTTGATGATTGTTAAGTTCAAAATTGTCCTGTTCTAATCTGAGTTACAAGTCCAGTAATGCCTTTTACCTCTTCCGGCGACGGTTACGGGATAGGGGTGTCACAGGCTGTGTGAAGTCTGGACCTAATCTTCGGAATTTAATTCACCACACGATCTAAGGACACGAGAATGTGCCTTGGCCGTGTAACCTTATTTGAGTGATGACGTCATAAATAGAATGTCCCCTACTTTGGACACGGCCTGGAACACGGGTGTGTCCTAGGGTTACACGAGCATGTGAGTCCACACGGCCTGCCTACACAAGCGTGTGACCCTCTAAATCATGAAAATTTTCTAAGTTTCCTAAAGGTTTCAAAAGTTCTTGGTTCAGTCCCGGACCACTCCCAATGTATGTGGGCCATACAAGGGACAAAACGAATATGAATGTGAAGTTTGAAATTTATGGTCCGGTATTGCATGAATTTTAATGTTTAAGCCCGATAACACCTCGTATCCTATTCCAGCAATGAACATGAGTAAGGGGTTTACATGCATATTGACTTACGCCACATGTCGACTGGACACCCATGTGCCTGATCGTGTGAAAACTAGAGGGTATACTGACTTTGGTCACACGGCCAGTCACACGCCCATGTGTCTAGCCCATGTGACTATTCGAAATGGCTTCACACGCCCGTTTCCAGGCTGTGTGCTTGACCATGCCAAACTTGTAGGGTATACTGACTTATGCCAAACGGCCAGTCACATGCCCATGTGTGAGGCTGTGTGGAGCATCTTGACTTAATTCGATTTGTCACACCAAGGGACACACGGTTGTGTACCTTGACCGTGTGTCACACACGTCTGAGACAACACGCTCGTGTCTCTGCCTATGCGGACAAAAATGGGCCGTTTGCAAGGCCAATTTGCCACCCATTTTGCATACCCTACATGAACACAACAATACTCCAAATCCAAACTCAATTTGCAGCCAATTTCATTCCCAATACAAACACATTTCATAACATCTCAATCTCAACCATATCAATATACATTTCATTACCATTTGCTTAAAATAAAACATGCCAAATCAATAAGATAAACTAACCAAAACGGCAACCAAACATCAAGCATTTAGCCGTAATAAAATTTACTAAAATATGCCATATTTCATAACCACATATATATACATTCAACAGAATTCAACATCATGTCATCTCAAATGACCCAAGCCTATACATACCAATTTAAGCATATCACAAGGCATTATAAACATTAAGCATTATACCCTTATCAAGCCAACCAAAACAACATAAAATAAGCCATCATACATGACTATATATTCATACCAGAAGATATATATCCTTTACAAGCCAAATCTCATGGCTACATGTACCAAAATAACTCAAAGTCCCTATTTATGCCATATACTCAAAACATAAACTCAAAAGTACCAAATTTATAGTTGGATAGTGTCACGATGCCTCCGATGATCCTCAAATCCGAGCTAGCTTGATCACACTATAAAACGCAGAAAAATAAACAAAGTAACCTATAAAGCTTAGTAAGCTCGTATGATAATAATTGAATACATCAAATAAATACAATTCAACCAATTTTCACATAGCATTACAATATACAAATCAACCACAAACTTTTCTCATATCTCCAAATATGATCAAATATGAACGCATTAAATGATCATCATTAGATACTCGAGTAGGTTCTGTACATACCTGTATCATCTCATACCAACCTCTTTCTCAACTACATCATTCGTCTACTCGTTGAACCATTTGGAATAGAACTCAAATACTCAAGAGCCTCATAGGATAAGTACCTATACCATGGCCCGTAGCCAAATCAAGGTAACTTACCCCAAGAATTGTTATCAGGGCCTGAAGCAAATCATCTGATGTGCATGGCCCGAAGCCAAATCGGTATAACATGCACCCGAATTGCTAACATCATTGCCCAAAGCAAAGTCAATGTATCACCTAATGACATGTCACTAGTATCCAAATCTATTCCTAAGGTTCAACCGGGATTTCACACTTGTCGATTCCATCGTCTAATATTTCTGTAAAGTTGTTTCCACAATTCAAACATTATCGGTAATCTCATAATCACAGTTTAGGCAATATCAAAGCATTTAACATAATAATGAAATTATCGCATACAAACTTACCTCGAGTACAAAATTGACTAATCGGGTCAACTACTCGATAACCTTGCTTTTTCCCTGATCCAAATCCAAATTCTTTCTTTCTTGATCTATATGAATTCAAAATTAACTTGTTTATTTATTTATCCATTCGATTTAATCCAAGAACACACATTTGGGCTTTTTTACACATTAGCCCATATAGTTTCACATTTTTGCACTTTAGTCATTATTTCACAAAACACAAAATTCATATAATTTTAACACACCCAAGCTTGGAAAAATTACCCTTATGCCCTTAGTAGCCCATATCTTTCATTTAGTTCACATTTCAACTCCTTAATTTACCAATTTCACAATTTAATCCCTGTTATGCATTTTCATCAAAAAATCACTTTATAAAATATGATAATATATCAACAAATACTCATTTTTCATCATCAAACATTCAAAAGCTCAATCATTCATCAATGGAAACTTTCAAAACATTAAGCAATTTTGCAAAATAGTCCCTGGGCTAGCTAGATTTCAAAGCAACAATCATAAAAACGTAAAAATCATCAAAAATCGAACAAAAATAGGCTTACCAAGTGGACATGCAATGGCCGAATGTGTAAAGCTCCAAAACTCTCTCCTCTCTTTTGATATTCGGTCATCCAAGGAAGAAGATGATCCAAATTATGTTCTTGTTATAATTTAATTAACTTAATTTACAAAATGACATTTTTACCCTTAATGAATATACATAAAAAATTTGATTATGCATGTCCATCTTATTCCACTAATATAATAAATGGGCTAATTAGACCATAATGACTTTACATTTAATAAATTATAGCAATTAAACACCTTTAACACATGGAACACAACTTTTGCACATTACGCGATTCAGTCCTTTTATCAAATTAAGCACACAAACACTAAAATTACTTCACGGAACTTTCACACATATAAATTCACATGTTGTAAACACTAAAATTAATATTAAAATAATTTTTTTTACATCAAATTTGTGGTTTTGAAATCACTGTTTTGATTTAGCTAAAATTGAGTTGTTACAACTCTCCCCCTAAGGGATTTTCATCCCCGAAAATCTTACTAGTGAATAGGTGAGGATATTGCTTTCTCATAGCATCCTCGGGCTCCCATGTAGCTTCTTTGACCCCGTTTCATTGCCATAAGACTTTCACGAATGCAATTCTTTTATTTATCAACTCTTTGTTCTCACAAGCAAGAATCTGAATCGGTTCTTCACTATACGACAAATCTGATTGAATCTCAACCTCAGTAGGTGAAATAACATATGGCAGATCAGATCGGTATTTTTGAAGCATCGATACGTGAAATGCATTATGTATCTTTTCTAACTTAAGCGGTAAGGATAGCCAATATGCTACTGGCCCAACTCGCTTGATAATCTCGTATGGTCTGATGAATCTCGGACTCAACTTTCCTTTTTAGCCGAATCGGAGTATTTTCTTCCACGGTGAGACTTTTAGAAACACTTTATCCCCAATTTGAAAGTCAATATCTTTTTCATTTCAAATCCACATATGATTTTTTTCTATCCGAAGCTGCTTTCAAACTATCTCAAATTACTTTCACTTTCTCTTAAGTGTCTCTAACCAGATCAATCCTGTGAATCTTATTCTCGCTAAGCTCAGTCCAATACAATGGTGTTTGGCATTTATGACCGTATAGAGCCTCATATGGTGTCATTTTGATACTCAGTTGAAAGCTATTATTATAAGCAAATTCAATCAACAATAGATACTTTTCCCAAGTACCTTCAAACTCAAGAATGCAACAACGTAACATATCCTCAAGTATCTGTATAACTCGCTCAGATTGTCCATCCATTTGCAGGTGAAATGCGGTACTAAAATGTAACTTTGTACCCAGCGCATCCTATAGTTTCTTCCAAAATCGTGATGTAAACCTCGAATCTCTATCCAAAACAATAGAAATAGGCACTCCGTGTAATGTCACAACTTTAGAGATATACAACTCAACTAATTTCTTAAGCGAATAATCCATATGTACAGGAATGAAATGAGCCAATTTCGTCAATTTGTCAACAGCAACCAGATAGAATCTTTCTCTCTCAAAGATAGGGGCAAACCTGATACAAAATCCATAGTTACTCTGTCCTATTTCCACTTAAGAATCATCACTGACTGTAGTAACTCTGATCGTACTTGATGTTCATCTTTGACTTGCTGACAAATCAAGCATTTCAAAATAAACTTGGATATATCTATTTTCATGTCATGCCACCAATAGAGCTGTTTCAAATCATTATACATTTTCGTGCTTCTCGAATATACAAATAAACGACTACTGTGTGCTTTGTTTAGAATCATCTGAATTAACTCTGAATTTCTTGGAACACATATTCTATCTCTAAATCTCAAATAGTCGTCAGAATTAATTTGAAACTCTGAATCAGGGATCGACTCACATTGAGCTCGTTTTGCTAACATTTTATTATCTACTTTCTGAGCTTCAAAAATCTACTGTAAAAATAATAGTCTCACTTTCAACTCAGCTACAATCGAGCCATCATTAAACAAAGCTAACTGTGTGTTCATTTCACCCAAAGCAAATAAGAATTTTCGGCTCAATGCATCAGTAACAACATTTGCTTTACCTGGATGATAGTCAATTACTAACTTGTAGTCTCTTATCAATTCAAGCCACCTCCGTTGTCGTAAATTCAATTTTTTTAAGTCATCAGATATTTTAGGCTTTTCTGATTGGTATAAATGTGACATTTTTCACCAAACAAGTAATGACGCTAGATTTCAACGCGAATATGATCGTTGCTAACTCTAAATCATGTGCCAAGTAATTCTTTTAATGTGGCTTCAACTGTCTTGATGCATAAGCTATCACTTTGCCTTCCTACATCAAAACACAACCCAAGCCATTTAATGATGCATCACTGAACACTACGAATTCTTTACTCGACACAGACAAAACTAACACTAGTGCCTCTATCAATAATGCTT
The DNA here is from genome assembly GCA_020496765.1 of Gossypium stocksii. NCBI lineage: Eukaryota > Viridiplantae > Streptophyta > Magnoliopsida > Malvales > Malvaceae > Gossypium > Gossypium stocksii. Next base: position 45,148,291 of record CM035623.1, read on the forward strand.
TCAACTGTTTGAAGCTTTGTTGACACTTTTCTAACCACAAAAATTTGACATGTGTTTGAAGCAATCTCGTCATCGGGGTTGCAATCATTGAAAAGCCTTTCATGAATCATCTATAATAGCCAGCTAGTCCTAAAAAACTGTAGACTTTACATTTCTCGGAGGCTTCCAATCTATAATCACCAAAATTTTACTCAAATCAACTCGAATACCGTAAGCTAAAACCATATGTCCTAGAAATCTGACCTCTCGGAGCCAAAATTCACATTTACTAAATTTCGCATACAATTGCTTTTTTCTCAGGGTTTGTATCATGATTCTCAAATGGTTGGTATGCTCTGTCTCATTTCAAAAGTAGATCAAAATGTCATCAATAAACACAACAACAAATCTATCTAAATACGGTTAGAATATTCGGTTCATCAAGTCCATAAACATGATAGGAGCATTAGTTAATCTAAATGGTATGACTAAAATTCATAGTGATCTACCTCATTCCAAATATAGTCTTTGGTATATCTGAGTCTTTAACTCACAGCTGCTAATAACCCGACCTCAAATCTACCTTTGAAAACACGGTTGCCCGTTTTAGCTGATCGAACAAATCATCAATACGCGGCAAAGGGTAGTTATTCTTGATTGTACTTTGTTGAGTTATCAGTAATCTATACACATTCTCAGAGTGCCATCTTTCTTTTTCACAAACAACACAGGAGCACCCCAGGGTGAAAAAATAGGTCTCGCAAACCCTCTGTCAATCTACTCTTGCAACTAATCTTTCAATTCTTTGAACTCTGTTGAAGCCATTCTGTACGGTGCTATCGATACTAGTGAAGTTCCCGATACTAATTCAATACCAAACTCAACCTCTTTGATCGATGATAAACCTGGTAACTCTTCGGGGAATACATTTGAATACCTAGTTTAGAGCCTAGTTAGAACAGTGGTTTTGGAACCATAAATCCATGATCAAAAAAATATTTTAATATTAATTCCAGTGTTTATGACATGTGATTAAACATGTGTAAAACTTTCGTGTTTTAATTTGACCATTTGGATGATTAATTTGGCTAAAAGACTAAATCGCATAAATGATAAAAGTTTCATTCTCTATGTTTAATGTGTTAAATTGCCATGACTTATTTTAATAGAAGTCTTTATAATGCTATTGTGCCATTAGAAAGGTTAATGGAAGGTTAATGGACATTAATGACCATCCATTAAGTGATTTTTTAAATGATATTAAGCAAGGGTAAAATGGTAAACTAATTTTTAATGTGATAATAATAAAACAAAACATAAAAATTAGTGATTTAATTCATCTTTCTTACCAAAAATTTAAAGAAAAAGAAAGAAAAAGAGCTAGCTAAGGTTTGGCAATGAATTTGGGTGACTAAGGTATGGTTTTTTATCTGTTTTTGATGGTTTCTATGTTTTTGTGATTGTTGCTTTATGTTCAAGCTAACCCATGCTCTAATTTTTGAAATTGTTGATGATTTCATGAGATTGCATTAATGATAGTTTGAGTTTTGTGATAGTTCTTGATGGAAAATGAAAGCTTGATGATAGATTTTAATGTTTTATAAAGCGATTCTGAGTAAAAATATGAATTTGGGATCAAATTATAAAAAGTGTTAAATTTGTAGTTAAATGTGTAAAATAGTGATAAATATGTTTGGCTAGCATGGGTTTCTAAGAAATTTTGTGAATTTTGTGTATTTATGAAATAGGGTCTAAATTGTATAACTTTAGGGGCTAAAGTGTTAAAATGCCCAAATATGTATTTTTGGACTAAATTGAATGTGTTGATGAATAAAAGGGTTAATTTTGATTCTATATAGATCAAGAACTAAAGAAAACGGATTTAGATCGGGGAAAATCAAAAGTTGATGAATAGTTGATTCAGTCTGTTTATACCGAATACGAGGTAAGTCATGTGCAAATAAATGTCTTTTATGTGAATTATTATGTATTTAATTTTTATTGAAACATATTGAATTGTATTGAGAAGTTGAATATGTGAATACGAGAAAGTATCGACAGTGATACGATGTTAGAAAGTCCCATATGAACCATAGGAATAGTATAGGATACGAATGTCATGGCATTAGGATTCTGAGATGTGATATCATGTAAAACCATGTCTGGGACATTGGCATCGATTTGAGATTATATGTAAAACCATGTCTAGGACATTGGCATCGTATATGATTTCGTGTAAGACCCTGTCTAGGACAGTGGCATCGATATTTAATAACTTTTAAGACCTTATCTAGGATATGACATTGTATGAGCTTGACGAGTTATCCGAGTATCATTGTCAATTTCAAACGGTTCAACAGGCATTATCGAGAAATGTATGAGTATGTGAATCAGTATCTGATTCAGGTATGTATGAAGTGTATGTGAAATTCATGAATGAAAGGTGAGTATGTTTATAGATATTGACATGTGAATTACATGAGAAAGAATGGTGAATATGTGCGAGTGAATTGGGAACAAGTGATCTAGATGTGAATTATGAACTTGTTTATGAGATTTGCCATGGTTTCCATGAATAAATTGGCCTATAATTGTTTTATGTGTTAAGTTTATTTGTATATGGCTTACTAAGCTTTTGAAAGCTTACTTTGTGTGTATTTTCATTGTTTTATAGATTATCATCATCACACTATTGATCATTGGGAATCGTCATCACACTATTGAAAGCTCAGATTCGTGGATCATTGGGAATTGTCATCACACTATTGATCATCTCGTTGGTACTTTTGAAGCTTTGTATATATGGTATATGGCATGTATAAGCTAGTATTATCTTGATATGTTTTGTGTTATGGTTTTAGCCATGAGATTTAGGTTGTAAATGTTGGTGTGCATGGCCATTTATGTTGGCTTAAGTTATGTGTTTGATAAGTGATATATGTAATGTATATAATGCCTTATGTGTTGGCTTGTTTGGTATGGTTATATGATTGTTCAAGTAAGTAGTTGTCATTTGGTAAGCCAATGCTTGAAAGATGATATATTGTGGCCTAATTTTGAGGCATGAATTAACTGATAAGATGATGAGTAAATGCATTTGGAACTTATGTAACTTTTGGATGGTTATGACATGTTGATTTGGTATGTTTTGGTTAGACATATGTGTAAAACATGATTTGATGAATTGGTTGAATTGGTATGGCGTGAATTGTGCATAAAATGGCATTAATTGGCTGCATATTTGTATATGAAATGGTGCTACTTGAGCCGTTGTAGGTGAATAAAATTGGATGAGAAAATGTGGCTTAAACCAAGCCTATTTTTCATCCACATGGCTAAGCATTCGGGCGTGTGGCTCGAACATGTGTCACACATTGCCTTAGTACACGGTCGTGTGTCCCCTGAAGCTTAATTAAGTAACAAGTCAATGAATTACATGGTCTAGACACATGGGTGTGTCCTCGACCGTGTGACCTAAGTCAGTATGTATGCCCTGTATTCACACGACCTGTGACATGAGCGTGTCTATAGCTGTGTGAGGCACACGGCCTATTCACACGAGCGTGTGACGTCTGTAAGTTAGAAAATTTTTCTATGTTCTACAAATTTTTGTATGCGGTCGATTTAGTCTCGAACCACTTCTAAGTATGTTTTAAGGTCTCGTAGACCTTCATAAGGGACATTATGGCTATGAATGGATGATTTTTTTTTTGTGTGAATAATTTGTGTATGTGAAATGTTTGTATAATGATGTGAATGGTTCCGTAATGCCTCTTAACTCTAATCTGGAGACAGATACAGGTCACGGGTGTTATAGATTCAATCTTTGATTTTGAAACTTTTGTATCTACCACATATGCAAGATAAGCTTTACAGCCCTTTCTCAAATATCTTTGAGATGATATCAATGAAATCACTGTCGACAAACCATTCAAATCATCTGATTTAATCTGGACAGTCTCATTGTTCTGACATTTCAATTCAATGGTCTTTTCTCTACAATTCACTATCGCATCGTGCAACATTAGCCAATCCATACCCAAAATTATATCAAACTTATCAAATTGTAACAGTATTAGATCGGCCAAAAAATCGTGACCCCTAATCATTAAAGGGCAATTCTTGCAATCTTTATCAACAAAGACATGTTTGCCTAAGGGTTCGATACTCTAATCACAAACTCAGTAGACTCTACAGAAAAGGTCTTTTTGGACACTAAATTCATACATATATAAGAATGGGTCGATCCTGAATCTATCAATGCAATCACACTAGCGTCATAAAGTGAGAATATGCCAGTGGTAACATCTGGAGATGACGCTTCTTCGTGAGCACGAATAGCATAGGCTCTAGCAGGTGCTCGGGCTTCGGATCTCACAGCTGAGTCCTTGGTCATTCTCTGACTACCACTCACATTATTGGCATTTCTGGGCAGTCTTCCTCTAGCTGCAATGTTACTTGGCCTTGCACTCTGATCTTTATCTTTTTCTACCAACTATGGGCAATCTCGCATAAAATGATCAAACGATCCACATTTGTAATAGGCTTTATTACTTTTATTCCAGCATTCTCCAAAATGTCGCCTCTCACACTGCTGACACTCAAGTTTGTTATCTTACACACTACCAACACTGGATACTGAGGTAACTTGAGCTTTAGAACCTGAGTATTGTTTTGCACGATCTCTGTTCAGATATCCAATTGAAGCATCCGGGCGAGTGTACCAATCTCTGGATTTCTTTGATAAAGATTGATACGGTTTAGTCATCGATCTTTTTCTCGTGTCTCAAGCCTATGAATCTGCTTTCTTCTTTTCTTTGCTAAGATCCTCAGCTTTACAAGCCCTTTCAACTAGAACGACAAATTCTTTCAACTCTAGAATTCCAACCAAAAGTTCTATATCTTCGTTCAACCCGTCTACGAGCCCCTTACACATAATCTCTTCAATAGAAACATACTCCCAAGCATATTTGCTCAATCATACAAATTCTCTTTCATACTCAGTTACAGTCATTCTATCATGTTTCAATTCTAGAAACTATTTGTGCTTTTGATCAAGGAATCTCTTACTTATATACTTTTTATGGAACTCAGTCTGAAAGAATTCCCAGGTAACATATTCTCTCGGTACCACAGACACTAAGGTATTCCACCACTGATATGTTGTGTCTCTTAATAACGATATAGCACATTTCAAACACTCGGGTAGCGTACATGACAGTTCATCAAGTACCCAAATAGTGTTTCAAGCCAAAATTTAGCTCTCTCGAGATCGTTATTAATAGTAGCTCTGAACTCTTCGACTCCGTACTTACGAATTTTATCAACTGGTGGCTTATTAAATCATTGAAGTTCCACAACTTAAGGAGCTAGGGGAACAGGTTAGGGATTAGGTGGGGGTCGAGCTTGCTGAAAAGCCAGATTTGTCTGAACATATTGTGTGAACCATTCATTCATCATTTGCAAAAAAAGCTTCTTTAGCCTCACCTCCATGACTACTCGACACAAGTCTAGAATTAGACAGCATTGTCCCTTGAGTGGGAGCAGCCACATTACTCTAAACATCATCAGCTAGAACTCGTTCGAGATCCATTACTATACAAAAACACAGTTTAAATTGTCAAAAGTCATCACACTATCATAGGTTATATATGGCATGTATAGCTAGACTCTCACACACGTTACGTTAGTCCTAGAATCGACTAAATTGTAGCTCTAATACCAATAAAATGTAACATTCCTAACCCATATCTGTCATTGGAATAGGGTTACGAGCTATTACCGATTAATTTATATCATTAAACTAACATTTCATGTTCAATAATAAAACATAATCAAATCTCATTCAATCATATATTCTCATTGTCCCTTATAAAGGTCTACGAGACCTTAAACATGCTTTAGACAAGGTTTGGGACAAACCGATCACATATAAAAATTTTGGATACTTAGAAAATTTTCTAACATACAGAAGAAAATTTTCTAACATACAGAGGTGACACGCCTGTGTGAACAGGCCGTGTGCCTCACATAGCTACAGACATGCCCGTGTCATAGGCCGTGTGAAAATAGGGCATACATACTAACTTGCACCACACGACTGACCGCACGCCCGTGTGCCGACTGTGTGAAAACTTGAGGGTATACTGACTATAACACCCCTTACCTGTATCTGATGCCGGGACAAGGTTCAAGGCATTACCGGACTTGAACGTACTTAAACTTATTAAACCGGGCCATAAATTCTTGTTCAAATTTAAAACTTTTCAATTTCCATCTTAATGTCCCATATACAGACCTACGAGGCCCAAAACATACACTGGTAATAGTTCAGGACTAAACCGATAACTTTTGAAACTTTTTAAGAAACTAATAAAATTTCCCTATTTTGGAGAGTCACACGCCTGTGTGGGCAGGCCGTGTGGTCTCACATGCCCTTGTGGCTCAAGACACGCCCGTGTTTTCCACCAGTGTAACTCTCTATTTATGATGTCGTCAAACAATTAGTGGCATACGGCCAAGTCACACGGCCGTGTGCTTAACTGTGTCATCCACACTATTGAGACACACAGTCGTGTCTCCACTTGTGTGGCCAACACTTAGGCTATTTTCCAAGCGCTTTATGTTTCCCTTAATTCTTTACATTCTTGTACACTTCATAGACAAGTATAATATCCTCAAATATTCTCAATTTAATCATCAAACATATATAATATATATATATCACTAACCATTTATGATAAACATACGTAATCATATCAAAACATTTCCACATGTATACATATGTAGGCATACATATTCTTAGCCAATATGAGCCATATCTCATGGTTATATACAATGTAGCAATATAAGCCAATACATTGGCCATTTTACAAGACTACTTATTACTAATAGCTAAGTCTCTATACATGCCACATCACTCATATGTATTTCAACTTTATTCTTACTTCGAAACGACAATTTGATAGTGTGACGTTGCCTCCGACGATCTCCAACCCCAAGCCAACTTGACAACACTAAGAGAAATGGAAAGGAGGGAGCAAGCAGTATAGCTTAGTAAGTTGGCATGTAAATAATAATGAACAATTAATCAATATGACTTTTACAAATACTCACAATGTGATCTTACGGAAATAAATCATTATTTCAAATGTTTCCTCTTTTTACTCATGTCTATCTTAGGCTATCTTCCTAAGTCATTGTTTCTAAATTAATTATATCTTAAGCTACAGAACTCAAAATTAAGTTCCTTAAATTTCCCCTAAAATTAGGCTCATATATGTTCTTGCCATAAAATTCTTAAAATTTTTGGTTTTGCCAATAGTACAGTTTATTCTTTAAAATCTCATTATACAAATTCAAATAACATTTCTATTTGTTTCTCTTGAAAGTAAACTCATTGAGGAGTTTAAGCATATAAATTATACACCATAAACATTTTTATACAATTTTTGGTGATTTTCTGAAGTCAGAACAGGGGATTCTAAAATCGTTCTGACCCTGTCTCATGAAATCTTAAATATCTCATAATATTAAACTCTTTTGCTTACTATGTTTCTTTTAAAAGAAAATAGACTCAATAATATTTCATTTCATATCTCATTCATTCTCTAATTCAATTCACACTATTTTTGGTGATTTCTTAAACTAACATAACTGCTGATGTCCAATACTATTTGACAGCTAGTTTCACTCTTTCATGATTTCATGGTTTAACTTATTTTTAGACAAACATATCATCAATCAAATTTATCATATTCTCATACATCATGGGTATTGACCTATAATCACATGGTCATCATAAGATCATCTTCATAAGCATTACTTACTTGTTTGTATTCTTGCTAGAATTCATTCACATACTGAGCACATTACTCATAAGTTTGAGTACATACCTGTACTGTTTCATAACACTTCGTATTCACATATACTCATTCATCACCTTACCGATGATCAATCATGTATTTATATCATTACACAACTTTTACCTTTCTAGTTAAATTCATCAACTTGAATACTTTTCCCATTAACTTACTTAGAACACCGAAGGATACACGAAATGTCATTCTCATGATAAGATGCCAAAGTCATATCCCAGATATGGTCTTACATGGGATCTCAAGTCGGCACTGAAGCCATATCCCAGATATGGTCTTACACGGTATCTCATATCGATGTCGATGCCATGTCCCAGACATGGTCACACGAGATCGTAGTCTGATGCCAATGCCATGTCCCAGACATGGTCTTATACGGGATCATAATCTAATGCTAATGCCATGTCCCAGACATGGTATTACATGGGATCACTATTGGATGCCAATGCCATGTCCCAGACATGGTCTTACACGGGATCTAAATCTCATCTTGACGTCGACACCATGTCCCAAACATGGTCTTATACGGGACCTCATGTTGATGCCAATGCAATGTCCGAAACATGGTCTTACATGGGATTTTAGTTTGGTGCCAATGCCATGTCCTAGACATGGTCTTACATGGGTCCTACATATCTCGTGTAACACACCTTACCTGAGATCGTCGCTGGAATCGAGCACGAGGCGTTACCAAACTTAACTTACTAGTTCGGGCAAATTTTTTTTAAATTTATTTATTCACGTCCATCCAATATGTCCCTAAATGGGCCCTCAAGGCCCTAATTATGCAATTAAATCAGTTCGGGACCAAACCAAGAACATCAAAAACTTTCCGATTACTTAAACAAATCAAAACAAATTATTTCACTATTCATGATAAAACTGTCACTAAATCCGTAAATTTTTTCTGAAACTAGACTCATATGCCACTAAATTAATTATAACTTGAATTACAAAGATTGAAATTTAAATTCGTAAATTTTTTCTGAAACTAGACTCATATATCTCTTTATAATAAGTTTTCCAGAATTTTTAGTGTGGTAAATTAGTACAGTTTGTTACCTAAAATCTCCCCTATTACACAGTCCAATGGTTCTAACCTTTCTTTGTTAAATATCAATTATCTCATAGTACTATTTTTATTTAATGTTCCTGCTCATTTCTAATGAAAATAGGCTCATTAAGAATCTAGAAATATAAATTATAATTCTTAATTTTTCTTGTACAATTTCTAGTAAATTTATAAAATTAGAACAGGGGATCACAAAGTCATTTTGAACCAGTCTCACAAGAATTTAAATAAGTCAGAATATAGACTTCCTTTGCTTTCTATGTTTCTCTCCTATGAAAATGGACTCAATAAGCTTTAATTATATGTCTCATTCACCATTTAATTCCATTTATACAAATTTTAGTGATTTTTCAAAATCACGTCACTGCTACTGTTCCAAAATTGTTTCATAACCAACTTCTACTTTTTCATAATTTCTTTGAATTAAACCTCATTTAGGCATACATAACATCAACACATGTTCTTATTTATCCATATCATAAGGACATACACACAAAATGACCAAGTCCCTATACATGCCATAACTGAAAATGTTTCGACAAAAATACCCAACTGGTAACTTGATAGTCAAAAGTGTGAAGCGATCTCCGACGACTTCCAACCCGAGCTTGTTTGATAAAACTCTAGAACAGGGGAAAGGAAAGAGGTAAGCTTTTAAAGCTTAGTAAGTTCACATGTAAAATAATATGCATTAGTAATAAATTTAGCTTATTATTAAGCTTTCATAATTTGCATAATTAATGTTAAGTTCTTACTTTTCCATCTTACTCATTGGTAACGTTACCAAAGGCTCGGAATAATAAAAAGAATACCTTACTCAATACCTTGCTTATGTACCTGCAACATCTCACTTAACACATTAATACTCTTTCATAATATATACAAATATTGCCAACCATGTCACAAAGCGTCATAAGTATAATTGAAAACTTATCACTTACTTAATACTTGAATATACTCATTAAAATACTTTTAATATCATCAACTTATAACCTCAATATTAATAAGCCTTATGTACATACCGGTGCTCTTTCCTCACGATTTTACCTTGTCATCTCTTTGACTTACTCAAGTACCTTTCCTTTTGAAATTTACCATTGCCATGTCTTGACATGGTCTTACGTGGCATCCTTGCCTTGTGAATTCACCAATGCCATGCCTTCGCATGGTCTTACATGGGATCTTTGCCTTATAGTAACTTGTCAGTGTCATGTCTTGACATGGTCTTACATGGACTCTTTGCCATATAGTAACTTATCAATGCCATGTCTTGACATGGTCTTACATGGAATCTTTGCCTTATAGTAACTTATCAATGCCATGTCTTGACATGGTCTTACATGAAATCTTTGCCTTATAGTAACTTATCAATGCCATGTCTTGACATGGTCTTACTGATTTCCTTTCCTTGTAAAACTTACCAATGCCATGCCTTGGCATGGTCTTACTTGGTATCCTTATCTTATGTTGCCATGGGTCAACCATGGTCTTTTTCCATCAATTCTTCCTTAATTGTCATGTTATAAACATAGACTTTTCCGTCAATTCTTCCTTAATTGCCATGTTATAAACATGTACTTTTCCGTCAATTCTTCCTTAGTTGCCATGTTATAAACATGGACTTTGAAATATTAATGCCTTGGCAATTCATAGCTAAAACATACTTACTCAAAATTCTCAACGTCAGTCACAGAACTTAATAATAATAATAGCAACAATTTCATAATAATAAAATGCTACTCGACTTACATACTTACATTCTCAATCTCATCATATCCTTAATTTATCTTACTTTCCTCAAACTATGCTATTCAATACTTTCTTGATCTTATACAAAGCCATATTACCACTATAGTCTTATATGTAAACTTATTCGAATTCTCACTTTTAATTTCGAATTATTTCTCAATTATTGTCATTATATTCAAAAATCAATACTAAAACATTTATAACTAATATATCAATTTAGCATTTAAGCATGCTTAATTAAATGCTTATTAAACACATTAACTTACCTCGATGCCAACACGACCATTTTGACCAACTTTCTCGATTTTTGGTTTTTCTCTCGTTCTAGGTCCAAATCACATTTTTCGGTATCTAAAGCATCATATTTCACTTATTTAAGCAATGCACTAATCATTTTGGATATAAAACATATTTTTACAAAATTTACATTTTTCCCCTAAACTTTTGCATATTTATACTTTTCCCCAAAGCTCGGAAGTTAAACTTTATCCCTAATTCTTATGTTTTCGGACATGGTGGTCATTTTTTTCCTTCTATGGCCATCAAATTCTTGCCCTAACATGCACTTATGAGCAATAATAATTTATACCGATTATTCCATTTTACTCGTTTTCACAGAAAATCGCTTAGCTAATGTCTTTTAACATAATTCTAAGCTTCATATTCTGTCATAAAACATCAAAATACACACTTTTCACCTATGGGTAATTTTTCAAATATAAACCCTAGCTGGAATTAATGGTAGAATTAGCTTAATCAAGTTACTGAGATTCTAAAAATGTAAAGAACATGAAAAACGGGGCTAAAACGGTCTTACTATGAAGCTTGCAAGATGAACAAACCCTAGCCATGGTGTTCCCTTGCTACATTCAGCCATGGAGAAAAGAATTGAAGAAGATGATAGCTTATTTCATGTTATTTTGTCTTTATTCATGAATTAAGGCATTTTACCAAAATGCCCTTAAATACCTTACTTACTAACCATGTCTATTTTTGTCCATCAAACTTTAATGATCTAATTACTATTTAAGGACCTCTACTTTAAACCTTCATTTCAGTCAAGTACTTTATAAACTAGAATACATATTTTGCAACTTTTGCAAATAAGCCCTAATAGACAAATTAAACATGCAATCTCTAAAATTTCTTATCAGTAGTCTAACACATGCATCCCATCAATCAGTAAATCATGATAATTCATGAAATTTTGTAACACCCTGATTTTCGGGATTTTTCAGGATTTTTGCGATTTTGGTGAAATCATGAAATTTTGTTGCTTGGATAAGAAATTTATGTTTTAAGTATGTTAGTGGGCCTTTAGAAGGCTCAAGCCTAAGTTATAACCCGGTAGATTTATCAAATTTTGGATTTAAAAGAGAAAGGGGCTTGGTTATGTGGGCTTTGAAGAAAAAGAGAGTAAATTAAGAACACAAGAGAGCCCTTGGTAAAGTGGCAATGTGGCACCACTTAGTGCCTCAAAAAATGGCGTGTGGATGTGTGCAAGGGCCAGAGTTCAAGTCGCAAGGTAAGCAAGCTACTATTTTATTTTAATTTATGCATGTGCCAGTCATGTGATGGAACTCAAGTGAAACTCTGCTGAGAAGAGTTTGAGATGCTCAAGGGATTTGATCAAGCAAGATAAGGGAGAGAAATTTTAGGATTTTTGAATAGAGGTTGGTAGTGGCCGAATGTAGGGGTCTTGGGAAGCAAATTCGGCATTTGGGTTTGGTGGTTGCAATTTCGACAACTGGAGTTAGGTTGTGCCGATTGTTTAAGGGTGGCCTTTTGGGATTGTTTGGTCTATTTTCTCTCTTGCCAAATTTGGTGTAGTATATCTTAGGGTCTCCTTCCTCTTGTTTTATCCTTCTCATTTGTTCTAGAAGCTGACACCCTAAACACAAACACTTGTACCAATTTGCCCATAACTGAATCTCCTCTTCTCCTCTCTTTTTTAATCTTCATTCTTTTCTATTCTCACCTAAAGCCGAATATACTCTGCCTTTTCTATTTTCTTCTCAAGCTTCTTAGCCGATTTCATAAGAGCCAAAATCTAAAACTAGTATTGTCGATTTCATCTTCACCAAAACCCTTCCCCTTGTTGCGATTTCTTTCATAAAAAGCCAAAAACTAAATCCACCATTGTCGATTATCTGTTTGATCAAAACTTCATCTTCTGTTATCTTTTCTAAAACCAAAACTTACCATTGTTCCTAGTGATCTCCTCTAAAATCTGAAGCATTCAATCTAGTAGCCGATTTCTTCTTGGCTGACTACTCCAAAAGTCAAAATCCCGAAGCACATATTATCTCCTAGTATCATTTTGTGTAAGGAGCCAAAACATTCATATTTGTAGTAAATCGAGAATTGGACTGTTAGATCTGGTGGATCTATTATCGTGGTAAGTAACCAGAACTCCTTCTTATGCGTTATCTTTGGGTTTAAGAAAAGCCGAAAGTCCCTAAACGCTTTAGGGAGGCTGTCAACTATGGTAAAGAATAGTGCTAGTCATTCTAATTGGTTTTTGTGTATTTTTTGCGAAATGGAGGACCTACAAAGGAGCATAGGAGCCTTGGATCATTGGGATGACTAGATCTAGATCTAGTCACTGTTTTCTGCAGAGGTATGTGTTCAAGGGCCTAAGAAGAGGTTGGCCAAATGTGGTGAGGATTATTTCGATTAAGTTGTCAATTGGTTTATGTTCTAATCTCGCAGTGAATGATTGTAGGATATACGTGGGAGATCTCGTTAACGTCTATCGCAAATCAGGTGTGTAAACGAACACCCTCTAGTGGACGAAATCGACAAAAGCTGAAAAGTCAAAATGTCAAAATTCTGGCATTTCGTGGGCTTACAAGCATGCGAACACTCGTGGGTTGGTTGGAAGTGGTAAGATCTGTAATCACAATCGGTAAACTCGGTGAGTGCGTGATTTCGTGTACCTTAGTAAATTCAGGCCTCAATAGGCTAAATTTGGGCACAATGGGCCTACAGGCCCATATGGGTAAAAATAAGTGGTAAGTGGGTTCTGGCAATCTGTAGGTTAAAACTGTTTAAAATCACTGAGAAAGTTGGGCTAAGTGGGCCAAAATGGCTAGTTGACACTGTAGGGCCCATTAGGGGTTTTGGGCCCGACAACTTTAAAGTTGGTAAATAGGCTAGATAAACTTTAGGGTGAAAAACTGGACTGTTAGTAACTGCAGTAAGCATGAAACCCTAAAAATTGGTATAATTATTGAAATACCCCTTAAGGGTGGAAAATTACGGTTTTACCCCTAGGTGCAAAATGACCATTATACCCTTAGGGTTAATTTTGACTGAAATGCATGCTATACTTTACCTGTTCACCGTATGCCATGACATATTATATTGTTGCATGGGTTTGGGTTTTATTAATGGAGGAAGTGCTAAGTGGCAATGCCACGTTTACTGAAAGGGGCTTTGGCTCGTTTTACTGAAAGGGGCTATGCCTCGTTATACTGCTAGTGGCTTGGCCATGTTATTTGGGCAGCTATGCTGCGATTGTGGTGTGTAGGGCTTGGTGGGTTGAGTTATTCCCTACATGCTGTATATGGCTGGTATGGGTGGTGAGTAGGGCTGGACATGGGTTGAGTTTTGCATACATGCATTATTTCTGATCTGTTACTGTAATGGGCCTATGGGCCACACTGATATCTAAATAGGGCTTCGGCCTAGTTAACTGTTTACTGAATAGGGCTTCGGCCCAGTTATCACTGAGACTGGATAGGGCTTCGGCCTAGTAAGCTTGAGCTGATTTGGGCTCTAGTTGGGCTACCTTTACATACTGAGTTTCTAAACTCACCCATTCCTCTCATCTATGCAGGTGAGCCCTAAACTGGTAGACTTGGAGGTGGAGGGATTTAGAGTGGCCACGTGGACTGCATTTGATGGTTTGATTAAGTCATTTCACTTTCATACTTATTTTTAATTATTTTCCATTATGGTTTTAGGTTTGTAATAAGGCTGCTTTAAGTATTTTAATTTGGGTTTTAAATTCTCTTATTTATAATTTGGTCAAACGGATAGATTAGCGCTGTGTGGGTTTTTTTATAAAATTAATCAACATTTTCAAAACTAAGCACTCGTAACAAATAGATAACAAGTCAACGAACAAGATCTGGTAACAAGATGAATTTTAAACTGGTAGTGGATAGGGCAAACACAAATTAAACCTGGATTTTCTCCCTAAACTATAAGAAAGGTTTTGCAAAACTCACCCTATTTCCAGTAACTAAGGAACATGATTAATCTATCATTGATGTGACACAGCAGACTTGGCCGTAACGTCTGGGCCGGGTTTGGAGTGTTACATTTAGTGGTATCAAAGCCTGGTTGCAACAACTCGGCTGTGGATTGAGTCTAAAAAGTTTTTGTAAAAGTTTACAAGCAAGGCCTAAGAAGGATATTTTGAAATCGGTTTTGGAAAATCTTTAAGAAATCTTTTTTCGAAAGTGATTTTGCAAAGATATACTCATTAAAGGTTTTACTTTAAAAGTTTAAGTGGGCTTTCAAAAATATGGCATCTAAAAAGTGGCACACTGAATCCCCAGCACCAAGTTTGTAAGTGTTCTTCTCTTATACTGTACTGTACTGAGATATCACTACAGATAGAACTGAGACCCTACTATGATACTGTAGTTAGGGCAATACTGAAAACTATAGAGACTGAGATAGTAGGGAAACTAAACCCTAGAAGGTTGAGACTTTAGCTAGGCTACGATTTCGTGAAAACAAACTCTGAAACTCTATTTGTACATAAGATATTTTTTAATAAACACTAAAATATTAAATTAATGTCATAAAATTTGTAATCAGATAAGTCGATATGAGTATGAGGGCAGCTTGTGGACGAGGCCGTGGACATGGCCGAGGTAGTGTGCAAGCTGGGTCTTCATCTTCGGACCACATACCAGCTGAGGAGGCACGACCATCGTCGGTGGCTGAGAATGGGCCATATGGTTAGGCTGTTGAGGACGACGCCTTATCCCAGGCAATGTTAAGGGTTCTAAAAAGGGTTATTGGAGCTAATGTTGGGTCTGTAAATAGGGGGCCATTTCTGAGCGACTTTAGGCTAACTGAGCCGAGGTCTTTAGGGGCATATCTGGAGTAGCCCCAAATGTAGCTGAGTACTGGCTGGAAGCCACAGAGCAGATCATGGATAACCTGGATTGCTTGGTAGAGGAAAACCTGAAAGGAGCGGTGTCTCCGTTGCGAGACGAGGCATATCAGTGGTGGATCTCCGTGAAGGAGAGTACCGCAGCTGAGCGAGCAACCTGGGAATTGTTTAAGACAGCTTTCATCAGAACAAGCTATGTGGATGCTCGTCGGAAAGAATTTTTGAACCTGACCCAGGGCAATAGGTCTGTTGCTGAGTATGAGGTGGAGTTTCTAAGATTGAGCTGGTATGCCAGTAAAATAGTTGCTACTGAGTACGAGCGTAGCGTTCGTTTTAAGGATGGCCTTAGGGACGAGCTAAGGGTGCTAATAGCTCCGCAGAGGGGGCGTGACTTTTTTGTGTTGGTAGAGAAGGCTAAGATAGCCGAAGAGGTGAAGCGAACTAAACGGCAGAATCATGAGAAGGATCGAAACTAATTTAGGAGGGATTCTGGACACTCTAGTGTTGCAAATAGGAATGCCAAACGAGCTCGAATGGATGAACCTGTCTAAGCAGTCCCGGTAAATATGGTTAGACCGCAGGCTTGTGGGGACTGAGGTAGAGTACATCTGAGGGAATGCTGGAAGCGTTCTAAGGCATGTCTCCAGTGTGGGTCCAAGGAACATAGGGTCAATGACTGTCCTCGGAGGCCAGCTGAAACTCAAGTTGCCAAACAAAGGGTTGCTCAACCGGTGCGAGGTGGACCATAATCGCCGAGAGGCCATGGTCAAGGTAGTGGAGGCAACGGAAATGGACATGGACGGGGAGCACTTAGCAGAGGTGTTGGAAATGCAAAAGCTCGTCAACCAGCAATGGTGTATGCTGCTCGTTGCTGAGAGAAGGGTGACGCACCTGACATTATAACTGGTACATTTTTTATCTCTAGCATACCATACACTGCTTTGATAGATACGGGTTCTACTCATTCGTATGTTGCATGTGACATATCTGGGTCGTCGGGTGTGCACTCTAAGGAAATTGTGAGTGGGGTAACTGTGATAAGTCTATTGGGTCACTTGGTTAGGGTAGACAAACTCTTTAGGGAGGTGCCTTTAGAGACTCAAGGTAAGATTTTCTCTAGAGACTTGATGGAGATACCGTTCTGAGAGTTTGATCTTATTTTGGGATGGACTAGCTTACTAAGCATAGAGCGACTCTGGATTGTGCGGCTAAGTGAATGGTATTAAGAACTACAGATGATGAGGAGGTAATGGTTATAGGGGAGCGAAGGGACTACTTGTCCAATGTTGTTCCGGCTTTAAGGGCTGAAAAGCTGATTTGCAAAAGTTGTGAGGTGTATTTGGCATTTGTAGGTCCAACGGAGACTAAGGGTTTGACTGTGGAAAAGGTTAGAACTATTAAGGAATTCTAAGATGTCTTTTCGGAGGAGCTTCTTGTATTGCCTCCGAATCGGGAAGTCAAGTTTGGAATCGACTTGTTGCCTGGAACGGCTCTAGTGTCCATCGCACCCTATAGGATGGCACCGAAGGAGTTAGTGGAACTGAAAGCACAAATCCAAGAGTTATTGGATAGAGGTTTTCTTCGACCGAGTGTGTCTCCATAGGTAGCACCAGTACTGTTCGTGAAGAAAGAGGATGGGACGATGCGTATGTACATTGGTTATCGCCAGTTGAACAAATTGACAAAAAAGAACAAGTACCCTCTGCCTAGGATAAACGATTTGTTTGACCAGCTTAGAGAAGCTTTGGTATTTTCCAAGATCAATCCTCGGTCTGCATACCACCAATTAAGGGTCAAGGAATTGGATAATCATAAGACAGCATTCAGAACTCAGTATGGTCATTACGAGTTTCTGGTTATGCTGTTTGGACTGATGAATGCACCTGCGACTTTCATGGATCTGATGAATCGGGTATTCTAACCATATTTGGATCGATTCGTAGTCGTCTTTATCGATGATATTCTGGTGTATTCAAAAACTGAAGAGAAGCATGATGAGCATCTCCGTGTGGTTCTGCAAGTGTTGAGAGAGAGGCAACTCTATGCAAAATTTAGTAAGTGTGAATTTTGGTTGCGAGAAGTGACATTTTTGGGTCACGTAGTTTCTACTGAGGGATTAGGGTGGATCTTCAAAAAATTGAGGCGGTCCTGGATTGGAAGCCGCTGAGGTCGGTATCAAAAATTCAGAGTTTTCTAGGTTTGGCAGGGT
The DNA here is from genome assembly GCA_020496765.1 of Gossypium stocksii. NCBI lineage: Eukaryota > Viridiplantae > Streptophyta > Magnoliopsida > Malvales > Malvaceae > Gossypium > Gossypium stocksii. The sequence continues at coordinate 45,166,311 of CM035623.1, forward strand.
ACTACAGAAGATTTGTAGAAGGATTCTCTCTGATTGCTGCACCGTTAATGAAACTGCTAAGGAAAGGAGTATCTTTTGTATGGATTGAGAAACAGCAAGAAGCTTTTGATAAGTTGAAGAAGGTATTGACTGAGGCACCAGTGTTGATTCAGCCAGAGTCTGGGAAGGATTTTACCGTGTATAGTGATGCATCGCATATGGGGTTAGGTTGTGTATTAATGTAAGAGGGTAATGTGGTCGCTTATGCTTCGTGATAACTTAAGCCTCACGAAGCGAACTACCCTACGCATGATCTGGAGTTGGCAGCAGTGATTTTTGCGTTAAAGATCTGGAGACATTATCTGTATGGAGAAAAGTGTATCATATACACGGACCATAAGAGTCTCAAGTATTTGTTGACTCAGAAGGAGTTGAATCTTAGGCAATGAAGATGGATAGAGTTGCTTAAGGATTACGACTGTTCAATTAAGTATCACCCAGGTAAGGCGAATGTGGTGGTTGATGCACTAAGCCGAAGGGTTGTACCTGAGTTGAGGGCAATGTTTGCTCGTCTAAGTCTATATGATGATGGGAGCTTGTTAGCAGAGTTACAAGTGAGACCAACTTGGATTGAGTAAATTAAGGAGAAGCAGTTAAAGGATGGGTCATTAATACCTCAGTTTCAGCAAGCTGAGAGTGAGGAGAATTCTGATTTTAGACTGAATAGTTATGGAGTTTTGTACTTCCAAGAAAGAATTTGTATTCCGAAGGACCCTGACTTGAGGCAGGCAATTCTGAAAGAGGCTCATAGTGGACCTTGTGCCATGCATCCTGGAGGGAATAAGTTGTATCGAGACTTGCAAGAGCTTACTGGTGGCCTGGACTTAAATGAGAAGTGACCGAATTTGTGGGAAAATGTCTGACATGCTAGCAAGTGAAAGCTGAGCATCAACTGCCTTCTTGACTGCTGCAGCAAGTGAAGATTCCACTTTGGAAGTAGGAGAGGGTAACCATGCATTTTGTGAGTGAGCTACTGCTGACACCCTCCAAGAAAGAATCTGTATGGGTAATTGTGGATAGGCTAACGACATCAACCCATTTCATACCTGTCCGGACTGATTACTCACTTCAGAAGTTGGTTAAGTTCTATGTGGCGGGGATAGTGCAATTGCATGGGGTGCCAATTTCAATTATTTCTGATCGAGATCCTAGGTTTACATCTCGATTCTGGCAGAAGTTGCATTAGACGTTGGGTATGCGATTGGATTTCAGCACTGCTTTTCACCCCCAAACAGATGGACAGTCAGAAAGGGTTATTCAGGTTCTGAAGGACATGTTGAGGGGTTGTGTTATCGACTTCTGAGGTAGTTGGGAGGATTACTTGCCATTGGTAGAATTTGCTTATAATAATAGCTATCAGGCAAGTATTCAAATGGCTCTATATGAGGCACTGTATGGGCGAAGGTGTCGTATGCCTACATGTTGGACAGAGTTGGGAGAACGTCAGGTTCTTAGGCCAGAGTTAGTGGCAAATACTTAGAATAAGGTTAAGTTGATCAGGGATCGGTTAAAGGAAGCATCAGATAGGCAGAAATCTTATGTTGATTTAAAACGTAAAGGAATTGAGTTCTTAGTAGGGGATAGGGTCTTCTTGAAGGTCTCGCCTTGGAAGAAGATATCGACATTTGGCAAGAAGGGCAAGTTGAGTCCGCAATTTATAGGGCCTTATCGGGTTCTTAAAAGGGTAGGGCCAGTAGCTTATCAGCTAGAGTTACCGCCGGAGCTAGACCGTATTCATGACGTCTTTCATTTGTCCATGCTAAGATGGTATCGATCAGATCATTGGCATATCGTGCCAGTGGAGGAGATTGATGTAAAGATTGACTTGACTTTTGAGGAAGAGCCAGTGCAAATACTGGATCGAGAGGTCAAAGCGTTGAGGACAAAGTCAGTTCCTTTGGTGAAAGTGCTTTGGCGCAATCATGGCAAAGAAGAAGCTACGTGGGAGCCAGAAGAGGTGATGCGTCAACAATACCCTCAACTATTTGGATCAGGTAAATTTCGAGGCCGAAATTTCTTTAAGGGGGTAGAGTTGTGACGCCCTAATTTTCAAGATTTTTCGGGATTTTTGTGATTTTGGTGAAATCATGAAATTTTGTTACCTGGTTAAGAAATTTATGTTTGAAGTATGTTAGTGGGCCTTTAGAAGGCCCAAGCCTAAGTTAAAACCCGGTAGATTTATCAAATTTTGGATTTAAAAGAGAAGAGGGCTTGGTTATGTGGGCTTTTAAGAAAAATAGAGTAAATTAAGAACACAAGAGAGCCCTTGGTAAAGTGGCAATGTGGCGCCACCTAGTGCCTAAAAAACTGGTGTGTGGATGTGTGCAAGGGCCAGAGTTCAAGTTGCAAGGTAAGCAAGCTACTATTTTATTTTAATTTATGCATGTGCTAGTCATGTGATGGAACTCAATTGAAACTCTGCTGAGAAGAGTTTGAGATGCTCAAGGGATTTGATCAAGCAAGATAAGGGAGAGAAATTTTAGGATTTTTGAATGAAGGTTGGTAGTGGCCGAATGTGGGGGTCTTGGGAAGCAAATTCGGCATTTGGGTTTGGTGGTTGCAATTTCGGCAACTGGAGTTAGGGTGTGCCGATTGTTTAAGGGTGGCCTTTCGGGATTGTTTTGTCTCTTTTCTCTTTGCCAAATTCGGTGTACTATATCTTAGGGTCTCCTTACTCTTGTTTTGTTCTTCTCCTTTGTTCTAAAAGCCGACACCCTAAACACCAACACTTGTACCGATTTGCCCATAACAGAACCTTCTCTTCTCCTCTCTTCTTTAATCTCCATTCTTTTCTATTCTCACCTAAAGCCAAATATACTTTGCCTTTTCTATTTTCTTCTCAAGCTTCTTAGCCGATTTCATAAGAGCCCAAATCTAAAACTAGTATTGCCGATTTCATCTTAACAAAAACTCTTTCCCTTGTGACGATTTCTTTCATAAAAAGCCGAAAACCTAATCCACCACTATTGATTATATGTTTGATTAAAACTTCTTCTTCTGTTATCTCTTTTCTATTTTCTTCTCAAGCTTCTTAGCCGATTTCATAAGAGCCGAAATCTAAAACTAGTATTACCGATTTCATCTTAACAAAAACTCATCCCCTTGTTGCGATTTCTTTCATAAAAAGCCGAAAATCGAATCCACCATTGTTGATTATCTATTTGATCAAAACTTCTTCTTCTGTTATCTTTTCTGAAACTGAAACTTACCATTGTTCCTAGTGATCTCCTCTCAAACCCGAAGCATTCAATCTAGTAGCCAATTTCTTCTTGGCCGACTACTTCAAAAGCTGAAATCCCAAAGCACATATTATCTCCTAGTATCATTTTGTGTAAGGAGCCAAAACATTCATATTTGTAGTAAATCGAGAATTGGACCGTTAGATCTGGTGGATCTATTATCGTGGTAAGTAATCGGAACTCCTTCTCATGCGTTATCTTTGGATTTAAGAAAAGCTGAAAGTCCCTAAACGCTTTAGGGAGGCTGTCAACAATGGTAAAGAGTAGTGCTAGTCCTTCTAATCGGTTTTGTATGTATTTGTTGCGAAAGGGACGACCTAGCAAGGAGCATAGGAGGCTTGGATCATTGGAACGACTAGATCTAGATATAGTCATTGTTTTCGGCAAAGGTATGTGTTTAAGGGCCTTAGAAGAGGTTGGCCAAATGTGGTGAGGATTATTTCGATTAAGTTGTCAATTGGTTCATGGTCTAATCTCGCAGTGAACGATTGCAGGATATACGTGGGAGATCTCATTAACGTCTATTGCAAATCAGGTGTGTAAACGAACACCCTCTAATGGACTAATTCGGCAAAAGCCGAAAAGTCAAAATTCTAGCATTTCGTGGGCTTACGAGCGTACGACCGCTCGTGGGTTGCTTGGAAGTGGTAAGATTTGTAATTGCAATCGGTAAACTCGATGAGCGTGTGATTTCGTACACCTTGGTAAATTCAGGCCGGATGGGCTGAATTTGGGCCAAATGGGCCTATGGGCCCATATGGGTAAAAACGAGTGGTAAGTGGGTTCTGGCAATCTGTAGGTTAAAATTGTTTAAAATCACTGAGAAAGTTGGGCTAAGTGGGCCAAAATGGCTAGTTGACACTGTAGGGCCCATTAGAGGTTTTGGGCTCGATAGCTTTAAAGTTGGTAAATGGGCTAGATAAACTGTTAGGGTGAAAAACTGGACTGTTAGTAACTGTAATAAGCATGAAACCCTAAGAACTGGTATAATTACTGAAATACCCCTTAAGGGTGGAAAATTACGATTTTAGCCCTAGGTGCAAAATGACTATTATACCCATAGGGTTAATTTTGACTGAAATGCATGCTATACTTTACCTGTTCACCGTATGCTATGACATATTATACTGTTGCATGGGCTTGCGTTTTATTAATGGAGGAAGTGCTAACTGGCAATGCCATGTTTATTGAAAAGGGCTTTGCCTCATTTTATTGAAAGGGGCTATGCCTCGTTATACTGTTAGTGGCTTGGCCACGTTATCTGATTAGCTATGCTACGACTGTGGTGTGTACGGCTAGGTGGGTTGAGTTATTCCCCACATGGTGTGTAGGGCTGGTACGGGTGGTGTGTAGGGCTGGACATGAGTTGGGTTTTGCATACATGCATTATTTCTGATCTGTTACTGTAATGGGACTATGGGTCGCACTGATATCTGAATAGGGCTTCGGCCCAGTTAACTGTTTACTGAATAGGGCTTCGGCCTAGTTATCACTGAGATTGGATAGGGCTTAGGCCCAGAAAGCTTGAGCTGATTTGGGCTCTAGATGGGCTATCTTTACACACTGAGTTTCCAAACTCACCCCTTCCTATCATCTATGCAGGTGAGCCCTAGACTGGTGGACTTGGAGCTCAAGGGATTCAGAGTGGCCACGTGAACTGCATTTGATGGTTTAATTAAGTCATTTCACTTTCATACTTATTTTTAATTATTTTCCATTATGGTTTTGGGTTTGTAATAAGGCCGCTTTAAGTATTTTAATTTGGGTTTTAAATTCTCTTATTTATAATTTAGTCAAACAAATAGATTAGGGCTGTGCGGGTTTTTTATAAAATTAATCAACGTTTTCAAAACTAAGCACTCATAACAAATGGATAACAAGTCAACGAACAAGATCTGGTAACAAGATGAATTTTAAACTGGTAGTGGATAGGGCCAACACAAATTAAACCTAGATTTTCTCCCTAAACTATAAGAAAGGTTTTGCAAAACTCACCCTATTCGCAGTAACTAAGGAACACGATTAATCAATCATTGATGTGACACACTAGACTTGGCCGTAAGTTTGGGCCGGGTTTGGGGTGTTACAGTATTTGTAGTTTTGTAACCACTGTTCCGTTTAGGCCCTTTTTCAGGATGTTACATTTCTCCCCCTTAGGGATTTTCGTCCTCAAAAATCTTACCAGATGACGGATTAAGGACTGATTTCACAAGGCACGTTCAATTTCTCGTATAGTCTCAATATCCTTAGCATCTTACTGCTCAAGCTAAGAATCCGAATGATACTCCTTTATCATAGTCATAGAAATCACATTACTGATCTTCTCAGATTCTGACTGAAATACCTAGTGACAAGTAACTAACCTTATTCTTTCTATAATCTCATACTCTTAGATAAACCGTAACTCACTTTCCTTTACTTACCAAAATGAAAAATTTTATGTTAATAAAATAGTTTCAGAAATACTTGACACCCATCTGAGTTTCAATATTCTTGCCTTTCGATTCTATACACAATTTCTGATAATCTGTCTCTGATCTCAAAAATCAACTTTCACATTTCTCTAATATTTTAACTCAAATGAACCCTGTGAGTTTCTCATTCTCAATTGCTTTTAATATTTAAAACACAATACACAACTTACCTTTCTAAGAATCTGAATCACTTTCTTAATTTAACTATTAGTATTAGAGTGACACATAATAACATTTAGAAATCTCATACTCTAGGCTTACTGTAACTTTCTTCTGAAGTTATAATACAAATCTCGAATTTCAACCGTAACAAATGAAAATTTGGGCTCTGTATAAACTGACAGGCTTAGGATAAATAACTCAGATAACCCGTCAATAGAAAAACTTGGTCATGCTGAGAAAAATATACATAAACTTCCTCGAGTAATCAACCATAACTCACATAACCTTTACCTTTTTGATGATAGTACTAATTCTGTTGTACAATTCTTCGAATTACCATTGCATTTCCACCTAGATATCAATACTGACTGTAATAGCTTCTAAGATACCTGAAAAATCAACTTTAACTCTTTGAAAGCTCAAACATCAAGTTCAAAATATAGTACATAGCATATCATACTCGTACTAGTGTAACTATTTCTGAGTATCCTCCATTTCTGTACTCCTCGAGTGGACAGATAATTATTGCATAAACTCTTTACTCAATTTAGACTGAATCATAACAAATACTTCGGTTGTCAATTTCTTCAGCTATTTAGAACTTTACTAGCATGGATTTAAGCCAAATTAAACTTCATATAATGAGAACTCTAGCAATCGAACAACTTAGATTGGCAAAATCATACCTTAAATGCAACCCTTTCCATGTATACATATAACTTTGTATCATAACTTCTAGAATAGGTACTTTTCACTCAAGTCATTTATCCATTTATACATAAACAATCAACATTTAATTCTGGAACTGTGAATAATTCTAACATACATATAACTCAATCAGACTGCTCAACTGAATCGGTTTTGACTAATAAACAATAACTTTTCAAAAACTGCTCTTCTTTATGCTGTCATAATATCTTAGACATACATTCTATCATGATCTCTTCAAAAAGCTAATCACAGATCATTATCATTGCATAACTCGAAAGAATATAACATTCTGTCTTTAACTTGCTGATACATGTATCAAGATCATTTAAAAAGTAAAATCATTACCTCGGTCTAAGCTGAACTTCTTATCACTCACATTTTGCCAAAGTCACTTTCTCTTCAAATCTAGGGAAAGATTAAACATATATTAGAATTTACCTTAATTGTTACTCATTAAGGCACTGAACTATACTAAGGCCACCATACTCATTTAGCTTAAAAATTGCGGTGCCATAATAAGACTGACTTCTCAATTAATTTAGTAAATGACGTCCCAGCTGAAAATAAAACATCCTGATCATCTGAAATATTTAGACACAAATTTCAATAACAACCAGCGTAAAAACACATTCTTTACACTTCTGATAAGTATACCTCTGTACTTTCATTATCAGGTCCGAACTCATATTCGTCAATAGAATATTTCTTGCTATTATCACATGGCTAATACTTTGAACAGTAATTAAGAAACCCAGGATAACAAAATCTTAGAACATAGAGCTATACAGAATTTCTAAAAATCACTTCTCATGTAGAACAGTTAAGGTCTCCATAGCATCTCGAAAAATTTCCAAAAAGGAAAGATAATACTCATAAGCACTAAAATCAACTATAACAGAAAACTTACAATTTTCCTTTATATTTACCAAACAATAGCTAGTAGAACGGGATGCTAACATCAAACGGACCTTACCGTCAACTTTCCATCTGCACACTAGATCAGACAACTAGAATAGATAGAGCAATATCAATCACAACTCAAGAAAACTACAATGCCTTCATCTGTCTGTAAATTTAATTGACATCCTCATACAGTAGGAATTTTATTTGAAATCTTGGAGATATAAATATATATACCTCTGAAAATAAATGTACACATATAATAGTCGAAAGAAAACTTTGAAATTTTCTTAACCAAAAACTCAGCGTTCAACTATTAATGCACCTTAATCATTATTGCCCTGTCTAATTCTATCATTACTAAATTCACATTATCTCGTTCAAAATCGAAATTTATTCGGAAGAAAATCTAGCAGTCATATACCTTACACATCATACCTAAATAAGTGTATTAGCTGAACCTGACTTTTCTTTAACTGTAACATTTCAGAACCAGGATGATCTTCATATTAACCTAGCATCTTTTCTGTAACTGTTTTCATTTGCTAAATCATTCTCAACTCTGATTATGTTGTCAATTAATCTGCCACTGAACTCTTTAGTTTTTTTCTCACTTGTAAGCCTATTCAGTCTGAATTTCATGAAATCTCTCTCAGAAATACCTTTTTGAAAAGGAGGTGAGATTGTAACACCTTTGATTTACCTCGTATATACTCATGCATATAACTTAACACTCATCAATATATAATATTGTCACAATTATACAATTTGCTTCAAGCAACTTAGCATACGTGTAACACCCCTGACCCGGCCCAGACGTTATGGCCATGTCCGGTGTGCCACATCACCTAGACTATGCTACGCCGTCCTATGTACTAAGTCTGATGTTCGAGATTTTTGAAAAGTAATATTTATTTTTCTTGAAATTCCCAATTTGATTACTATTCGACCTAATCTCTATCTCATTTGTGAATTGTTTCATTTTAGTCTTATCATCATTCTTAGTTTTTAGTAAAGTCAGGTTGTTTAAGAAAATATTGATTTAATTTTCAAAAACAGTGTATGTTCAAGTTTGAAATAAAACCGTAAAGAAATCCCAAATAACAGTTATAGCGGCCTTATTACAACCCATATCAAAGTAAAAACCAATACGAAATATTTAAGTTAAACCAGGAAAGTTCAGTCCTCGTGGCCACTCTGAATCCCTCCCAGCGTCCAAGTCACAATCTAGGGCTCACCTGCAAGGATGGAAAGAGAGGGGTGAGTTTGGGAAACCTCAGTGTGTGCAGAACCCATCCAAAGCCCAAATTGGCTCAAGCCCACTGGGCCTAAACCCTAACCAGTCTCAGTCAGATACTGGGCCAAAGCCCTATTCAGATAGCAGTAAACTGGGCCAAGGCCCTATAAACGATAATGGGCTGAAGCCCTATTCAGATAACAGATTGGCCCATAGGCCCATAACAGTACAGTACAGTAATGCAGTATAAATGCAAACCCAATTGGGGAGACTACTCAACCCACCAACCGCTACACACCACCCGTACCAACCAACACACCATGTGGGGAATAACTCGACCCACCCAGCCCACACACCACAGTCGCAGCATGGCTGCTCAGATAAACAGTATACGAGGCAAAGCCCCTTTCAGAAACAGTACGAGGCATAGCCCCTTTTCAGTAACGTGGCTGTGCCACTCACACTTCCTCCATTATCAAAACCCAACCCATGCAATAGATATATATCATGGCATGCAATAACAGTAACAGTCATGTCAAACAGTATAGTCAATTTTAGCCCTAGGGGCATAACGGTAATTTTCTACCTAGGGACAAAACAGTAATTTCTTACCCTAAGGGTATTTCAGTAATTTTGCTCTCATGTTATAGATTTCATGCTTATTACAGTATTTATTAATCACACAACTATACAGAAGTTCAATTACCTCAGTTTTTCAGTTTTAGCATTAAGGCCCTAAAACCCCTAATGAGCCCTATTACGCCGATTGGCCCATTAGGCCCATTTAGTCCCGATTTCACATTCGGTTATCTTGTTTTAACTGTTTTCACATCTACAGTCCATAATATTACCTTTAAAACCCATTTTTACTCACATGGGCCCAAATCGCCCATTGGGCCCATATTTGGCCCACTGAGGCCCAACTTACCATAATGTCCAAAATTTAGCGTTCAACACGCCTAACAGTGCCGATTCCAAAACTAACCTTCTCCTTCCAACTTGAGAGCATTCGCATGCTCGCAAGCTCTCGAAATACCGAAACTTCGGCATTTCGGCTTTTCGGCTTTCACCGATTTGTGCATGGAAAGGTGTTCGAAACACACACCTGTTTTGCAGTTTCTCCTACGAGATCTCCTATGCGTTAATCCCTACAATCCAATACTTAACTGATTAGACCATATCAACACTTAATCTGAATCGAAAACTTACCCAAAACCTTACTTACACATTCGGCCAACACCCTTAATGGCCTTAATGTTCTTACCTTGACGATTTAGATCCCTTTAGATCTAGATCTGATGTTCCAAAGTCTTCAACCCCTTGCTTGATCACCTTTTCATCCAACTAACACACAAAAGAACAAAGAAAACGGCCTTTTATTTACCAAAAATCCAAAACGACACAACCATTAACTTTAGGGACTTTCGACTTTTCCAAACATGAAATATCGAACAGATCTGAATGATTAAACACTTACCAACGATTTCTCTTCAGTTCCTATGCAGATCTGATGTAAATCTGACCCTTAAACGTCAGTAGAAACCTTATCTCTGAGATTTGTAATTTCGGCTATCTCCCTACAACTATGGTGATTTCGGCTTTTTAATAAGAGAAGAAGATGGCGTTTTGGCTGTAGCTTTTGGGTGATGGTGTCGACAATGGTGTGATTAAAGGGAGTGTAGTAATCGGCCACAATAGGTGAAAGAAACAGAGGTGATTCGGCTTACAAGAAATTGGCAAGAAAGGAAGCAGTTTTCGGGATTTCTGGCACTTTGAGCAATCGGTTATGGTTGATTTTAAGAAGAATGGAAGCAAAAGAAAGAGTGGATCTATGCAAGATAGGTATTCGGCTAGGGAAGAGATCAAAGGGAAGAAGAAAAATGAAAAAAACAATGGTGGAGATGGGGAAGGAGAAATCGGCTATGAACTTTCCAGGGAGGCAACTCTTGGCTTTTCTGACAGTAGAAGAGAGGAAAAAACCCTAAGGTGGCTAACCCTAATTGTCATGACAACAAAAAGAAAATAATATAACCCTAGCATTCCCTCTAAAGCAATCGGCCCAAGTCCTTAAAACCCCTTGCCGAAATTCACCTAAGTTAGGCTCATGCTTGAAAATTAAAAAGAACTCCACGAATACCTTGCAACTCGAACCCTTGTCCTTGATCATTCATTTAGGCGCCACTTTTTTAGGAGCTTAGTGGCACCACCTTGCCACTCAACCAAGGCTCCCTTTGTGACATCTTTTACACGGTTTTTCTTAAAAGCCCACTTAACCAAGTCCCCTTTCACTTGAAAATCCAACTTAATATTTTACCGGGTTTTGACTTAAGCTTGGACCTTCTATAGACCCATTAACACATGTACATACATTATCAACCTTTAGAACACCAAAATTTTAAAAATTTCACTAAAATTCACAAAATCCGAAAAATCCCGAAAATCAGGGCGTTACAACTCTACCCTCCTTAAAGAAATTTCGTCCACGAAATTTACCTGATCCAAATAACTGAGGGTATTGTTGACGCATAGTCTCCTCTGGCTCCCAAGTAGCTTCTTCTCTACCATGATTACGCCATAGCACCTTTACCAAAGGAACAGACTTCCTCCTTAAGACTTTGACATCACGATCTAAGATCTCCACAGGTTCCTCCTCGAAAGTCAGATCAGCATTTACTGTAATCTCCTCCACTGGTACAATATGCGATGGGTCCGACCGATACCGTCTCAGCATAGACACGTGAAAAACGTCATGGATACGATCCAACTCTGGTGGCAACTCCAACTGATAGGCTACTGGCCCAATCCGCTTAAGAATCCGATAAGGCCCAATAAACCGCGGACTTAGCTTGCCCTTTTTACCAAATCTCAAGATCTTCTTCCACGGCGACACCTTTAGGAACGCCATATCCCCAACAGCGAACTCAATCTCCTTACGCTTAAGGTCAGCATATGACTTCTGCCGATCAGATGCCTCCTTTAACCGATCTCGAATCAGCTTAACTTTACTTTCGGTATCTGCTACCAACTCTGGTCCAAGAACTCTACGTTCTCCCAATTCTGTCCAACAAGTAGGAGTGCGACATCTCCGTCCATAAAGTGCCTCATATGGAGCCATCTGAATACTTGCTTGATAACTGTTGTTGTATGCAAATTCTGCCAACGGTAAATAATCTTCCCAACTACCACGAAAATCAATGATACATCCTCTTAACATGTCTTCCAACACTTGAATGACCCTTTCAGACTGACCATCTGTCTGAGGGTGAAATGCAGTGCTGAAGTCCAATCGCGTACCTAACGCCTCATGCAACTTCTTCCAGAATCGAGATGTAAATCTAGGATCTCGATCAGAAATTATCGAAACTGGCACCCCATGCAAACGCACTATCTCTGCTACATACAGCTTGGCCAACTTCTGAAGTGAGTAATCAGTTCTAACTGGTATAAAATGAGCAGACTTCGTCAATCTATCCACAACTACCCAAACAGAGTCCTTCTTTGAAGGTGTCAAAGGCAAGCCACTCACAAAATCCATCGTTACTCTTTCCCATTTCCACTGCGGAATCTTTACTGGCTGCAACAATCTAGACGGCAGTTGGTGCTCAGCTTTAACTTGCTGGCACGTCAAACATTTCCCAACGAAATCAGTCACCTCTCGCTTAAGTCCAGGCCACCAGTACCCTTCTCGCAAATCCCTATACAACTTATTACCTCCAGGGTGCATAGCATAGGCTCCACCATGAGCCTCACTCAATATCAACTTCCTCAAGTCAGAATCCTTAGGAATACAGACTTTTCCTCGAAAGCATAGGACTCCATCAGAATTCAGTCCAAAATCCTCACTCTTACCCTCCTTGACTTGTTGAAACCGAGGAGTCAACGAATCATCCTTCCACTGCAATTCTTTAATACTCTCGGTCCAAGTCGGTCTCACTTGCAGTTCGGCCAGCAAACTCCCATCATCATACAAACTTAAACGAGCGAACATCGCCTTTAACTCAGTAACAGTCCTTCGGCTCAGTGCATCAGCCACGACATTAGCCTTGCCAGGGTGATACTCAATCGAACAGTCATAGTCCTTAAGCAACTCTATCCATCTCCGTTGCCTAAGGTTCAACTCCTTCTGAGTTAACAGATATTTGAGACTTTTGTGGTCAGTGTATATAATACACTTTTCCCCATAAAGGTAGTGTCTCCAGATTTTCAATGCAAATACCACCGCTGCCAACTCCAAATCATGCGTAGGGTAGTTCACCTCGTGAGGCTTAAGCTGTCGCGAAGCATAGGCAACCACCTTACCCTCTTGCATCAGTACACAACCTAATCCCACATGCGAAGCATCGCTATAAACCGTAAAGTCCTTCCCAGATTCCGGCTGAATCAACACTGGCGCCTCGGTCAACACCTTTTTCAGGTTGTCAAAAGCTTCTTGCTGCCTCTCAGTCCAATTAAAGGGTACTCCCTTCCTTAACAATTTCGTTAATGGAGCCGCGATGATAGAGAACCCCTCAACAAACCTTCTATAATAGCCTGCCAAACCCAGAAAACTACGAATTTCTATCACCGTCCTAGGCGGCTTCCAATCCAGAACTGCCTCAATCTTGCGAGGATCTACCCTAATTCCCTTAGCAGAAACAACATGACCCAGAAAAGTCACTTCTCGACGCCAGAATTCGCACTTACTAAATTTCGCATACAATTGCTTTTCTCTTAGAGTCCGCAGAACGATTCGAAAATGCTCATCATGCTTCTTCTCTGTTTCCGAATACACCAATATATCGTCAATAAAGACGACCACAAAACGATCCAAGTACGGCTGAAATACTCGGTTCATTAAATCCATAAAAGCTGCCGGTGCATTCGTCAATCCAAAGGGCATAACCAAGAACTCGTAGTGACCATAACGAGTTCTGAATGCTGTCTTATGCACATCCACCTCTTTTACCCTTAACTGATGATACCCAGATCGAAGGTCGATCTTGGAAAACACTGAAGCTCCTTTAAGCTGGTCAAATAGATCGTCGATTCTTGGCAGAGGATACTTATTCTTTATCGTCAGTTTGTTCAACTGGCGATAATCGATACACATACGCATCGTACCGTCCTTCTTTTTCACAAACAGCACCGGTGCTCCCCACGGAGACACACTCGGTCTAATGAAGCCCCTATCTAACAACTCTTGAATCTGGGCTTTCAATTCCACTATCTCCTTTGGTGCCATTCTGTAAGGCGCAATGGACACTGGAGCTGTTCCAGGCAACAGATCAATCCCAAATTCCACTTCTCGGTTAGGAGGTAGTCCAGGTAGCTCCTCAGGAAATACATCTTGAAATTCATTAACAGTCCTCACTGTCTCCACGGTCACCCCTTCGGGTTCAGTTTGACTTACAAACGCTAAGTATGCTTCACAACCTTTGCGCATCAACCTTTCAGCCCTTAAGGCAGAAACCACATTGGACAAATAGTCCCTTCGTTCACCAATAACCATCACCTCCTCACCTTCGGTTGTTCTTAATACCATTCTTTTGGCCGCGCAATCCAACGTTGCCTTGTGCTTGGTTAACCAGTCCATGCCCAGAATCAAGTCAAATTCTCCAAAAGGTAACTCCATCAAGTCTCCCAGAAAGATCCTACCTTGAGTCTCTAAAGGCACATCTCTAAAGAGTTTATCTACCCTAACAGAGTGACCTAAAGGACTAATCACAGTTACCCCACTCACAGTCTCCTCAGAATGCACACCCAACGACCCAGAAATTTCACAAGCAACATACGAATGAGTCGAACCCACATCAATTAAAGCAGTATATGGTGTATGATCTATTAAGAACGTACCAGTTATAACATCAGGTGCATCACCCTCCTCGCAGCGGCGAGCAGCATACACTAAGGCTGGTTGACGAGCCTTAGCATTTCCAGCACCCCTGCCAGGTGCTCCACGACCACGTCCATTACCATTGCCTCCTCTACCTTGACCACGGCCCCTTGGCGGTGGCAGTCCCCCACGCGCAGGCTGAGCAACTCTCTGATCAACAGCTTGAGCCTGAGCTGGCTTCTGTGGGCTGTCCTTAACCTGATGGTCCTTAGACCCACAACGAAAACAAGCTCCACTGCGTTTCCAGCATTCTCCTCGATGAACTCTGCCACAGTCTCCACAAGCCTGTGGTCTAACAACATTCACTGGCATAGCTCGCACTGGTTCTTCTACTCTAGCCCTCTTAAAATTCCGGTTTGTAGCTCCCGATACTCCAGAGTCTCTTTTAAAACGGTTGCGATCCCTATCACGATTCCGCCTTTCAGCTTGCTTCACTTCCTCGGCTATCTTAGCCTTCTCCACCAGTGCAGCAAAGTCGCGCTCCCTCTGCGGCGCTATCAATACTCTCAGCTCATCTCTGAGGCCATCCTCGAACCGAACACTATGCTCATACTCGGTGGAAACAATGCCACTAGCATACCGGCTTAATCACAGAAATTCTGCCTCATATTCAGCCACAGTCTTACTACCCTGGGTCAGGTTCAGAAATTCCTTCCTTCGTGCATCCACATAACTAGCCCCAACATATTTCGCCTTGAAAGACTGCTTGAACAATTCCCAAGTTACCCTCTCAGCTGGGGTACCCTCTCTTACGGTGATCCACCATTGATATGCCTCGTCCCTCAGCAACGATACCGCTCCTTTCAG
The DNA here is from genome assembly GCA_020496765.1 of Gossypium stocksii. Classification (NCBI taxonomy): domain Eukaryota; kingdom Viridiplantae; phylum Streptophyta; class Magnoliopsida; order Malvales; family Malvaceae; genus Gossypium; species Gossypium stocksii. The sequence goes on from CM035623.1 coordinate 45,181,752, forward strand.
CTTCTGCTCCACTGAGCAGTCCAAGTCGTCCATAATTCGCTCTGTGGCTTCCAACCAGTACTCAGCCACATTTGGGGCCACTCCAGATATGCCCCTAAAAATTTTCGCTCCATTGGCCCGGAGTCGCTCAGAAATGGACCCTCTATTCACCGGCCCAACATTAGCTCCGGTCACCCTTTCCAGAACTCTCAGCATGGCCTGGGACAGAGCGTCGTCCCCTGCGGCCCGATCGTACGGCCCATTTTCCTCAACCAGTGGTCGTGCCTCTCCTGCTGGCCTATGCTCAGAAGACGACGATCTAGCTTGAGCACTAACTCGGCCTCGTCCACGGCCTCGTCCACGAGTAGCCCTTGTACTCATATCGATTATCTGATTTACAAAGTTTTATGACATTAGCTCAATGTTTCAGTTTTTATTACGGAATATTTTATGAATAGGTAGAATTTCAGAGTTGTTCTCGCGCAACGTAATCTAATTACTGTCTCAGTTTCCTAGGGTTTAGTTTACCCTACCGTCTCAGTGCTACAGCCTTAATACTACCTCATCCATAGTATTCTATCTAAGGCTCAATGCTATCTACAGTTTTATTATCAGTACAGTATAGAAGTTAAGGCAGAAAATACTTACAACTTGGTGCCGGGGATTCAGTGTGCCACCTCTCGAAGTACCAGATTTCAATAAAATCTTAGACCTAAAAATAATTTTTTAAACATATTTTAGAAAAGACAAGTTAAAAGAAATCACTTCGAAAACAAAAATTCTTTCAGAAAATCTGGTTTTCCAAAAATACCTTTTATGAGCTTAAAAATTTTGAAAACCCCTTTTTGGACCCGATCCACAGCCGAGTTGTTGCAACTTAGCTTTGATACCACTAAATGTAACACCCCTAACCCGGCCCAGACGTTATGGCCATGTCCGGTGTGCCACATCACCTAGACTATGCTACGCCGTCCTATGTACTAAGTCTGATGTTCGAGATTTTTGAAAAGTAATATTTGTTTTTCTTGAAATTCCCAATTTGATTACTATTCGACCTAATCTCTATCTCATTTGTGAATTGTTTCATTTTAGTCTTATCATCATTCTTAGTTTTTAGTAAAGTCAGGTTGTTTAAGAAAATATTGATTTAATTTTCAAAAACAGTGTATGTTCAAGTTTGAAATAAAACCGTAAAGAAATCCCAAATAACAGTTATAGCGGCCTTATTACAACCCATATCAAAGTAAAAACCAATACGAAATATTTAAGTTAAACCAAGAAAGTTCAGTCCTCGTGGCCACTCTGAATCCCTCCCAGCGTCCAAGTCACAATCTAGGGCTCACCTGCAAGGATGGAAAGAGAGGGGTGAGTTTGGGAAACCTCAGTGTGTGCAGAACCCATCCAAAGCCCAAATTGGCTCAAGCCCACTGGGCCTAAACCCTAACCAGTCTCAGTCAGATACTGGGCTAAAGCCCTATTCAGATAGCAGTAAACTGGGCCAAGGCCCTATAACAGATAATGGGCTGAAGCCCTATTCAGATAACAGATTGGCCCATAGGCCCATAACAGTACAGTACAGTAATGCAGTATAAATGCAAACCCAATTGGGGAGACTACTCAACCCACCAACCGCTACACACCACCCGTACCAACCAACACACCATGTGGGGAATAACTCGACCCACCCAGCCCACACACCACAGTCGCAGCATGGCTGCTCAGATAAACAGTATACGAGGCAAAGCCCCTTTCAGAAACAGTACGAGGCATAGCCCCTTTTCAGTAACGTGGCTGTGCCACTCACACTTCCTCCATTATCAAAACCCAACCCATGCAATAGATATATATCATGGCATGCAATAACAGTAACAGTCATGTCAAACAGTATAGTCAATTTTAGCCCTAGGGGCATAACGGTAATTTTCTACCTAGGGACAAAACAGTAATTTCTTACCCTAAGGGTATTTCAGTAATTTTGCTCTCATGTTATAGATTTCATGCTTATTACAGTATTTATTAATCACACAACTATACAGAAGTTCAATTACCTCAGTTTTTCAGTTTTAGCATTAAGGCCCTAAAACCCCTAATGAGCCCTATTACGCCGATTGGCCCATTAGGCCCATTTAGTCCCGATTTCACATTCGGTTATCTTGTTTTAACTGTTTTCACATCTACAGTCCATAATATTACCTTTAAAACCCATTTTTACTCACATGGGCCCAAATCGCCCATTGGGCCCATATTTGGCCCACTGAGGCCCAACTTACCATAATGTCCAAAATTTAGCGTTCAACACGCCTAACAGTGCCGATTCCAAAACTAACCTTCTCCTTCCAACTTGAGAGCATTCGCATGCTCGCAAGCTCTCGAAATACCGAAACTTCGGCATTTCGGCTTTTCGGCTTTTACCGATTTGTGCATGGAAAGGTGTTCGAAACACACACCTGTTTTGCAGTTTCTCCTACGAGATCTCCTATGCGTTAATCCCTACAATCCAATACTTAACTGATTAGACCATATCAACACTTAATCTGAATCGAAAACTTACCCAAAACCTTACTTACACATTCGGCCAACACCCTTAATGGCCTTAATGTTCTTACCTTGACGATTTAGATCCCTTTAGATCTAGATCTGATGTTCCAAAGTCTTCAACCCCTTGCTTGATCACCTTTTCATCCAACTAACACACAAAAGAACAAAGAAAACGGCCTTTTATTTACCAAAAATCCAAAACGACACAACCATTAACTTTAGGGACTTTCGGCTTTTCCAAACATGAAATATCGAACAGATCTGAATGATTAAACACTTACCAACGATTTCTCTTCAGTTCCTATGCAGATCTGATGTAAATCTGACCCTTAAATGTCAGTAGAAACCTTATCTCTGAGATTTGTAATTTCGGCTATCTCCCTACAACTATGGTGATTTCGGCTTTTTAATAAGAGAAGAAGATGGCGTTTTGGCTGTAGCTTTTGGGTGATGGTGTCGACAATGGTGTGATTAAAGGGAGTGTAGTAATCGGCCACAATAGGTGAAAGAAACAGAGGTGATTCGGCTTACAAGAAATTGGCAAGAAAGGAAGCAGTGTTCGGGATTTCTGGCACTTTGAGCAATCGGTTATGGTTGATTTTAAGAAGAATGGAAGCAAAAGAAAGAGTGGATCTATGCAAGATAGGTATTCGGCTAGGGAAGAGATCAAAGGGAAGAAGAAAAATGAAAAAAACAATGGTGGAGATGGGGAAGGAGAAATCGGCTATGAACTTTCCAAGGAGGCAACTCTTGGCTTTTCTGACAGTAGAAGAGAGGAAAAAACCCTAAGGTGGCTAACCCTAATTGTCATGACAACAAAAAGAAAATAATATAACCCTAGCATTCCCTCTAAAGCAATCGGCCCAAGTCCTTAAAACCCCTTGCCGAAATTCACCTAAGTTAGGCTCATGCTTGAAAATTAAAAAGAACTCCACGAATACCTTGCAACTCGAACCCTTGTCCTTGATCATTCATTTAGGCGCCACTTTTTTAGGAGCTTAGTGGCACCACCTTGCCACTCAACCAAGGCTCCCTTTGTGACATCTTTTACACGGTTTTTCTTAAAAGCCCACTTAACCAAGTCCCCTTTCACTTGAAAATCCAACTTAATATTTTACCGGGTTTTGACTTAAGCTTGGACCTTCTATAGACCCATTAACACATGTACATACATTATCAACCTTTAGAACACCAAAATTTTAAAAATTTCACTAAAATTCACAAAACCCGAAAAATCCCGAAAATCAGGGCGTTACAATACTCGTTCATAATACAGAGACTTCTTGATCATCTTATACAAACTGGTGCAATTATACATGCATTCATGAACCTCAAATAACATTACTCATATCATTCACTTAACTTCTCTAGTTATACATATAGCATCATACAAATGCCAATTTAACATGAACACTTATCTCAATATAAACTTTCCTTTCATCTTATCTCATCTTTCATATTTCCCAAACAATTCTTATTCACAATTTATTTATTATCACATAAACATCATGAACTATTATCTTACCTTTTATGAGCCTCAACTCATCATAGACATACTGTCTGTACTATCAAACTTAGCTCGGTTTGAGTGCACATCTGCCTGACAAAACATTTTACATCTGGGTCGGGAGTCGTCACACTATCACAGTTCAATATGGCATGTATAGATATACTCTTAATCATGCTAGATAGTCCGAGAACTGACTAAACTCTTGCTCTAATACCAATAAATGTAACACCCCTTACCCGAGACCATCGCCGGAATCGAGCACTAGGCATTACCAGACTTAACTTACTAGTTCGGGCATAAATTTTTTTAAATTTATTCACTCACATCCATCCAATATGTCCATAAATGGGCCCTTAAGGCCCTAATTATGCAATTAAAATGGTTTAGGACCAAACCGAGAGCATTAAAAACTTTCTGATTACTTAAACAAACCAATACAAATTATTTCACATTTTCATGATAAAACTACCTGCCTGCATCATAGTTATTAAATTAATTATAACTTGAATTACGAATCTCAAAATTTAAATCCGTAAATTTATCCTGAAACTAGACTAATATATTTTACCATAATTTTTCCAGAATTTTTGGTGTGGCCAATTAGTACAGTTTATTAGTTAAATCTCCCCTGTTACACAATCTAATGGTTCTGACCTTTCCTCACTAAAAATCAATTATCTCATAATACAAATTTCATTTAATGTTCCCAATCATTTCTAATGAAAATAGACTCATTAAGGAATCTAGAAATGTAAATTATAACCCTTCATTTTTTTATACAATTTCTAGTAAATTTCTAAAATTAGAACAGGGGATCACGAAGTCATTCTAAACCAGTCTAACAAGAATTTAAATATCTCTGAACATAGACATCCTTTGCTTGCTCTGTTTCTTTCCTATGAAAATTGACTCAATAAGCTTTAATTCTATATCTCATTCACCATTTAACTCCATTTATACAATTGTTAGTGATTTTTCGAAATCACATCACTGCTGCTATCCCAAAATTGTTCCATAACCAACTTTTACTCTTTCATAATTTCTTTGCATTAAACCTCATTTAGGCAGACATAACATCAACACATGTTCTTATTTACCTATATCATAAGGACATACACAAAAAGTGGCTAAGTCCCTATACATGCCATAACTGAAAATGTTTCCATGAAAATACTCAATTGGTAACTTGATAGTCGAAAGTGTGAAGCGATCTCCGATGACCTCCAACCTGAGCTTATTTGATAAAAGTCTGGAACAGGGCAAAGGAAAGAGGTAAGCTTATAAAGCTTAGTAAGTTCACATGTAAAACAATAGGCATTAGTAATAAATTTAGCTTATTATTAAGCTTTCATAATTTGCATAATTAATGTTAAGTTCTTACTTTCCCATCTTACTCATTGGCAACCTTACCAAAGGCTCAGAATAATAAAAAGAATACCTTACTTAATAGCTTGCTTATGTACCTGCAACATCTCACTTAACACATTAATACTCTTTCATAATATATATGCATATTGCCAACCATGTCACACAGTGTCATAAGTATAATTTAAAACTTATCACTTATTTAATACTTGATTATACTCATTAAAATACTTTTAATATCATCAACTTATAACCTCAATATTAATAAGCCTTGTGTACATACCTGTACTCTTTCCTCATGATCTTACCTTGTCATCTCTTTGACTTACTCAAGTACCTTTCCTTTTGAAATTTACAATTGCCCTGTCTTGACATGGTCTCACATGGTATCCTTGGCTTATGAATTCACCAATGTCATTATAACACCCCAAACCCGGCCCAGACGTTATGGCTAAGTCTGGTGTGTCACATCACCTACAACTACCCATGTTACCTAGTTACTAAGATTAGGGTGAGCTTTGCAAAACTGATATTAACGTCTTAAGAGAAAATTTCGGTTATTGGTGAACGTTCTATTCAATACTAGTTATTAAGAGTTTTATTGTAAAACTTAACTTTGTTACTCGTCTGAAACGTGTGATTGATTTTGAAAACGTTGGAATAAATTTTAAGAAAACTTGTTCAACTTCATTCATAGCATTAAAAGTAACGTATAAATAAAAAGTTGAGAAACCAAAATAATTAAAGCGGCCTTATTACAACCCAAAACCATAATGAAAATTATTTAAAATAAATACGAAAATAAAGTAAAATAAAATAAAAACTTAATTGATCAATGCAGTCCAAGTGGCCACTCTGAATCCCTCTCAGCTCCAAGTCCACCAGTCTAGGGCTCACTTGTGTGGAAACTCAGCGTGTAAAGAAGCCCATCCAGAGCCCAAGTCAACTCAAGCCCACTGGGCCTAAGCTCTATCCAGTCTCAGTAATATCTAGACCGAAGCCCTATCCAAATGCAGTAAACTGGGCCTTAGCCCTTTTCAGGTACCAGTACAGCCCATAGGCCCATTACAGTAACAGAACAAATGTTAATCATGAATGCAAGCCCAACCCCAACCTATGTCTAACCGCTACACTCCACCCGTACCAGCCCTACACTCCATGTGGGGAATAACTCAACCCACCGAGCCCTACACTCCACAGTTGCAGCATAGCTGCTCAGATAACAATATAACGAGGCAAAGCCCCTTCAGTACGTAGACAAGCCACTATCAGTACTTCCTCCATCAATAACCCAGTCCTATGCAACAGATAATCATGTAGTAAACAGAAACAGTAAAACATGTATTTCAGTCAGATTTAGCCCTAAGGGTATAACGGTCATTTTGCACCTAGGGGTAAAATAGTAATTTTCACCTATAAGGGGTATTTCAGTAATTAAGCCAGTTTCTAGGGTTTCATGCACATTTTATTCAGTAATAGTCTAACTTTTATCTCAGTAGCTTATTTAACCATTTTAACAGATTACAGTCATTAGGCCCTAAAACCCCTAATGGGCCCTACAGTGTCAAATAGCTACTTAAGCCCATTTAGTCCAAATTTTATGATAGGTTCACTAGTTTTAACAGTTTTAGACCTACAGTCTACCAGAACACGCTTATTGCCTATTTTTACCCATATGGGCCTGTAAGCCCATTGGGCCCAAATTTTAGCCCATCGAGGCCTAAACTTACCGAAGTACACGAAATCACGTACTCACCAACTTTACCAATTTTAGTTATAGATCTACCGCTTCCAACCAACCCACGAGCGCTCGCATGCTTGCAAGTCCACGAAATGCCAGAATTTCGGCATTTTGGCTTTTCGGCTGTTGCCGATTTAGACTATAGAATGGTGTTCGTTTACACACCTGATTTGTGACAACTGCTAACGAGATCTCCCATGATATCCTACAATCGGTCACTTGACATATTAGATTCCAAAATCTAATGATAACAAACATAATCTTACCTACCATAATCGGCCCTCATCACCTAGGTTCTTGAGATCTTACCTTTGTCGAAATTAGTGACTAGATCTAGATCTAGTCGTTACATTTGTCCAAGCCCTCAGCCAGTAGACTCTAGATCACACAAACACAAAATAAATTGATTATTAATATCCTTAGAGCCCTAAGCCCCAAATCGACAGCCTCCCTATGTACATAGGGGTTTTGGCTTTTCTAAATCCCGAAATAAAATATGAACAGGAGATTTTGATAGCTTACCATTGATTTAATACTCCAAAATGATTCCAATTTCCTTTCTAACTCAGATTTGGCATAGATCTAGCCTCTAAACATGAGCAAATAGTGAATCTAGAGATCTAAATGTTCAGTTCCTAACTCTCTATGAGTATGGTGATTTCAGCTTTTGTTGCGAGGAAGAAGAAGGTGATTTCAAGTGGTGATACCGACAGAAATTAGGGATTTGGAGGATGTGAACTTCGGCCAAGGAGAAGAAGAAAGGAGGAGGATTTGGCTATAGACAAATCGGCACAAAAACAAACTTTCAATATTTCGACTTTTATGTGTATTCGGCTATGGGGAATTGAAAGAGAATGGAAATGAAAGAAAAGAGAATGGAAGAAGAGGTGAGTAAAGTGATGAGGATGTTTCAGCTTGAGAAGAAAAGAAGAAGAAAAAGAATGAAAAAGGAGAGGAGAAGAGATTCGGCTATGGCAAATCGACACAAGAGGAGAACTTTTCTTGCATTTTCAGCTTTTTGGTACACTAAGAGGAGAGTAGAACAAAAGTAGAAACCCTAAGTTGAAAACCCCTAATTCGGCAAGAAGGAAAACAATTTAGAACTTACCCTAATGGTTATTCAAACAAACGGCACAACCTCCCTTTATTTGCCGAAATTGCAACCCCTAAAGCCTTAACCGAATGCCCCTATCCATATGACCAAATCGGCAAAAATTAAAAGTATCATCTGCTTACCCTACAACTAGGACCTTGGCCCTAGCACTTAGTCCAGACGCCACTTTTTTAGGAACTTAGTGGCGCCACCTTGCCACTTTACCAAAGGCTTACTTGTGCCTTAATTTTCTAACTTTTCCTTAAAGGCCCACTTAACCAAATCCCATTCACTTTAAATTCAAAACTTGATATTTCGCCGGGTTTTATTAAAGGCTTGGGCCTTCTAAAGTCCCACTAACATACTTAAACACAATTCCAATAACTCAATCACCAAAATTTCAAATTTCACCATAATCACAAAAATCTCGAAAATCCCGAAAATCAGGGCGTTACAGTCATGCCTTGGCATGGTCTTACATGGGATCTTTGCGTTATAGTAACTTGTCAATGCCATGTCTTGACATGGTCTTACATGGAATCTTTGCCATAGTAACTTATCAATGCCATGTCTTGACATGGTCTTACATGGAATCTTTGCCTTATAGTAACTTACCAATGCCATGTCTTGACATGGTCTTACTGAAATCTTTGCCTTATAGTAATTTATCAATGCCATGTCTTGACATGGTCTTACTAATTTCCTTGCCTTGTAAAACTTACCAATGCCATACCTTGGCATGGTCTTACTTGGTATCCTTATCTTATGTTGCCATGGGTCAACCATGGTCTTTTTCCATCAATTCTTCCTTAATTGCCATGTTATAAACATGGACTTTTCCATTAATTCTTCCTTAATTGTCATGTTATAAACATGGACTTTTTCGTCAATTCTTTCTTAGCTGCCATGTTATAAACATGGACTTTTAAATATTAATGCCTTGGCAATTCATAGCTAAAATATACTTACTCAAAATTCTCAATGTCAATCACATAACTCAATAATAATAATAGCAACAATTTCATAATAATAAAATGCTACTCAACTTACATACTTACATTCTCAATCTCATCATATCCCCAATTTATCTTGCTTTCCTCAAATTATGCTATTCAATACTTTCTTGATCTTATACAAAGCCACATTACCATTACGGTCTTATATTTAATATAACGCACTGATTTCCAAGATTTTTGTGATTTTGGTGAAATCTTGAGATTTTGGTGATTTGGTTATTAAATTTGTGTTTAAGTGTGTTAGTGGGCCTTTAGAAGGCCCAAGCCTAGGATAAAACCCGGCAAAAATATCAACTTTGGATTTTAAGTGAAGGGGACTTGGTTAAGTGAGCATTTAGGAAAAAGTTGGGAAAATAGGACTCAAGTAAGCCCTTGGTAAAGTGGCAATGAGGCGCCACTTAAGTGCCTAAAAAAGTGGCGTGTGGACAGGTGTTCAAGGGCCAATGTTCAAGTCGCAAGGTGAGCATTGTGTTTTAATTATTTTTGTGCATGTGTTGAGCATGTGATGGAACTCAAGTAGAACTCTGTTGAGGAGAGTTTGAGTTGTCCATGAGATTAGATTAGGTAGATAGAGGGGAGAAATTATAGGAAATTTGGAGGGGAGCATGTAGTGGCCGAACAAGGGATTCTTGAGGAAGCATATCGATTTTGGCTTGTGGATTTTGGGACACAATCGGCTAGGGATAGTTAGGGTGGTAGCTGAATTCTCTGAGGGGTTCATTGGGGTCTTAATTCGGCAAATTGGGTAGGTTGATGTGTAACACCGCTATCCCGTAACTGTCGCCGGAATAGGTAAGGGGCATTACCGGACTTGTAACATATATCGGAGCAGTAAAAATTTTAAACTTTTTAATTAAGATTCATCACGTATCATCAATCATCAGAGCATGCTTCAATTGATCATAAAAGGATGCATATAACTATTGGAAGTCTAATTGGAAACATGCTAAAAGATAGGAGAAAATTTGCAAAATTTTCAAAGTTAGGGACACACGGCCGTGCCCCTTGCCCTTGTTCTTCACACACGGCCCTGTCCCTCCAGACACGCCCAAACCTTTCAGCCCGTGGTCGAAACTGACTTATCCCACACGGCTATCCAACACGCCCATGGGGTTAGGCCGTGTGTCGCCCACGGCCTATGCATGCCCGTGCCCTTACCCCGTGGTCGAAACTGTCAAATCTCACACGGTTACCTGACACGCCCGTGTACAAAACAGAGCAGGCCGTGTGACTATACTACCAAATTTCACACGGCTACAAATTACCAGACACGCCCGTGTGTCTAGGCCGTGTACCAAAACTGACCAAAACATCAAGGTGCAGGGAACACACGGTCGAAACACACGCCCGTGCTCCCTGGCAGTGTGGCACAAATATAGGCTTGGTTTAAGCCAATTTGCCACCCAATATGGGTCATTTCTACTAGCCATTAACCAACAACATTTCATGCCATTCTACCAACCTAAAACATACCAATTCAAGCACAAAATGGACCCAAAATCATCTCAATTCATTCACAAATCAAGCACACCAACTCAAAGGCCTAAAAGACCAATTCCATGCACTCATCCACACATATATATATACATATCAATTATGCAAGCTTATAACCTCATCAAAATCCCATATCTTTTCATAAGCACATATAGCTAAAGGACAACTCAAGTACTTGATTATATTCATATATGACCCAAGCCATATCTCATAGCTTGATCATTTACCAAAATATATCATGTTCACTAAACATCTAGCCTATACATGCCATGACCGTTTTATTCACAAAAGTTTCAAAAGTACCAAAGTTTGATAGATAGTGTGATGCGATCTCCAACTCGTCCGATTATCGAGCTAGCTTCCGTATCTATAAGACAGTGAAAGAAATGAATAGAGTAAGCTTCTAAAGCTTAGTAAGTCTGTATAATATAGAAATTAAACCTTACCAAATCAATACGATAATTACAACAACAATGCTAATTCAATTCATATACTCAAGTTGCCTATTTCACGAGTATACACTTGTTAGTTCATGTAACATATAAATTCATTCATATACCAACCACAACATTCATGTATCATATCATTGCTCAAATACTTGTACATGTATTTCATATAACTTATACCATATAATCCATGTAATTCTCATGTCTCATATAACATGTAATACATATATCATTCAATCTTCATGTAACATGTATCGGTAATTGCCCGTTGAACCTATAAGAACATCGAGGGATACTCGGGTGATACACACACAGTGTATATACATATAACCTGTAATCTGTCAATGCATCATGTATGCTCTTTCGAGCCTGTATCGGTATGCCCGAAGGATGAACATGTGATCCCGAAGGATGAACGGTAAGCTCGTAGGCTAACGGTGAGTCCGAAGACTAAACATGTGATCCCCAAGGATAAACCTGTAGCTCATGAGCACGTGGTGAGTCCGCAACAAATGCAGGAGCTCGAACCACCCTGTAGCCCTAGTGACATGTCACTTGTATCCTATCGACTTCTACGGTTCTAACGGGGCTCGGTATTCATTTCTCACTTGTAACAATTTCATTTCAATTTCATATGTATACAACCAAATACGCTATTCAATCAACTAATATGTCATATATTCCATTAACAACAATTATAAACATAAACACATTAAATTTCATTATACGAACTTACCTCGAAATCCCGTATTTACTCGTCTATTTTCCGTTTTCCCTGATCAAGTTCCGGGATTCGATCGTCTTTATCTAAATTAATGCAAAATTCAGCTATTTACTAACTCACATATTCAATTCAATCCAAAAACATGTAATTTGACATATTTGCAATTTAGCCCCTATATTTTCAATACTTTGCAATTTAGTCCTCTCATCACAAAAATGACAAATTGCATAATCAATCCCCCAATTCACTATAGCCGAATATTCAAGGGGTTTATACAAGCATATATCTTTTAATTAATCACAAATTTAACCTCAAAAATTCTATCTTTTTGCAAATAAATCCTTAAACTCATTTTCAACAAAAATCACTTTAAAATTCTTGTATTTTCTCACATAATATACAATAATTCATCAAAATCTATCAATATATCAAGGATTCATTAATGGAATTTTTCAAAAACATAATCAAAATCAGAAATTGAGGTACAGGTCGGTTAATATACGAAGCAACGATTACAAAAACGTAAAAATTATCAAAAACGGGACAAAAACGAACCTCAAATTGGAGCTTAAAGTGACCGAATGTTAAAAGCTTGAAAACCCTTAATTTTTTGATGAAGAATCGGTGGAGAAGAACATAAAATGAATAAAAATTTCATGTTTTATTAAACATATAACATATAATAATTAAAAGACAATTTAGCCCTTTATAAAATAATTAGAAAACCTTATAAAATATGGACATAATGGTCCATTACCAACCACTCCAAATAAAAATGGCATAATTGCCATGCAAGTACCTCTTTTTATAAAGCCATGCTCAAATAAGCCATTTATAAAATAGAACTCTAATTTATCGCTTTATGCGATTTAATCCTTTTTATCAAATTAACCGATCAGGCAGTAAAATTTCAATACGAAACTTTCACACCATATATCTATCATACAGTAAAACATATTAAAGCATTTAAAATAATATTTTGACTCAGTTAAGTGGTCCCGAAACCACTCGTTCCGACTAGGGTATAAAGTGGGCTGTTACATGATGTTCCGAATAGGTAAGGTGCCCTTAGGTTCTCTTTTCTTCTTCTTCCTTTTCCCCAAAAGCCGAAACTCAGACCCCTACGTTCTTCTTGTGCCGAATTGTCTTTAACAAAACCCTCTCCTCTCTTCTTTCATCTTTTTCTTTTCTTCTTCTCTTCTATTCTTCTCAAACTGAAACAACCTTTCCTCTCCATTCATCTTTTCTTTTCTATTCTTTAAAACTGAATCTGCTATTCTCTTCTTCTCAAGCTTAGTTGATTACTACTAAAAGCTGAAATCCAAAAAAGGTTGCTTTGTGCTGATTTCCCTATTGATTGAATACGCTTACCTTTTCTTCTCCTTTAAGCCGAATCTTCCAACATTCATAGCCTTGTCGACATCTCTTTCTTCTCATTACAAAGCTTTCATCTTTCTTTCACCTTTGTTATACCAAAAGCTGAAAGATCTCTATATTCAATCTTTGCTAGTATTTAGAGGCAAGATCTACGTCAGATCTGAGTTAGAAACGGGATTGGAATCAATCTGGTTAGGGGAACCTTTGGTAAGTGCTCGAAATCTCTAATTCTATTATTTAGTTTGGGATTTAAGAAAGATCGAAAGTCTCTAAAAAAACTTTAGGGAGGCTGTCGACTATGGTAATAGGTAATGCTAGTTCTTCTAATTAGGTCTATGTGTACTTGTTGTGAAAGGGGTGATCTGGCAAGGAGCGTAGGAGGCTTGGATCTTTGGAACGACTAGATATAGATCTAGTCACTAGTTTCGGCAAAGGTAAGAACTCAAGGGCCTTAGGTGATGTTGGCCGAATATGGTAAGCTAGATTACATTCGTTAGTGTTAATTTGAAAATCTAATTTGTTAAGTGATCGATTGTAGGAGAAATCGCATAGGAGATCTCATCGGTAAAATCGCAAATCAGGTGTGTAAACGAACACCCTTCTGTAGTCTAAATCGACAAAAGCCGAAAAGCTGGAATGCTAAAATTCTGGCATTTTGTGGGCTTGCGAGCGTGCGAGCACTCATGGGTCAGTTGGAAGCGATAGATCCGTAACTGAAATTGGTAAAATTTGGTGAGTGCGAGATTTCGTGCACTTTGGTAAATTTGGTTCTCGATAAGCTAAAAATAGGCCCAATGGGCTTACGGGCCCATATGGGTAAAAGTAAGTGGTAAGTGTGTTCTGGTATACTGTAGGTTAATTTTATTAAACTAGACTTAGAATTTGGGCTAAACGGGCCAAAGTAGCTAAAGGACACTATAGGGCCCATTAGGGGTTTTAGGGCCCAATAATTAAAAAAACTGCTAAAATGGGCTAAATTAACTACTGAGATGAAAGTTGGACTATTAGGGACTAAAATATGTATAAAACCTTAAAAATTGGTATAATTACTGAAATACCCCTTAAGGGTGCGAAATTACTATTTTACCCTTAGGTGCAAAATGACCGTTATACCCTATGGCTAAATTTGACAGAAATGCATGTTTTACTGTTTCTGTTCACTGTATACCATGACATGGTTATCTGTTGCATGGGACTAGGTTTATTGATGGAGGAAGTGTAAGTGGCATTGCCACGATTACTGAAAGAGGTTTTGCCTCGTACTGAATAGTGAAAGAGGCTTTGCCTCGTACTGTTTACTGAAAGGGGATTTGCCTCGATATACTGTTAGTGGCTTGGCCACATATTCTGAGCAGCTATGTTGCGATTGTGGACCGTAGCGGCTTGGTGGGTTGAGTTGTTTCCCCACATGGAGTGTATATGGCTGGTAGGGTGGAATGTAACGGTTGGACATAGGATGGGCTTTGGGCTTTGCATACATGCATGATATTGTTTTATTTTTGTAATGGGCCTATAGGCCATATTGTTATCTGAAAAGGGCTAAGTCCCAGTTGCACTGTTTACTGAATAGGGCTAAGGCCCAGTAACTGATTACTGAATAAGGCTTCAGCCTAGTTATTACTGAAACTGGATAGGGCCTAGGCCTAGTGGGCTTGAGCTGATTTAGGCTCCAGATGGGCCTTCTTTACACACTGAGTTTCCCAAACTCACCCATTTCTCTTCCATCCATGCAGGTTGCCCTAGACTAGTGGACTTGGAGCTAGGAGGGATTCAGAGTGGCCACATGGACTGGACTGTTGGTTTTTAATTAAGTCTTTTTATTTCTGCATTTATTTTTAATTATTTTCATTTTGGTTTTGGGTTGTAATAAGACTGCTTAAATTATTTTTAAATTTTGGGTTTCTACTTTATATTTACAAATTGATTTAAATGATCTAAACAAGGCTGCGTGGGTTTTCTCAAGATCAATCAATGTTTTCCAAAACAAAGCACTCATAACAAATAAATAACAAAATCAACGAACAAGATAAATTTTAAACAGTTAGTGGATAGGACAATCTCAACCTAAACCTGGATTTTCTTCCCAAATTACAAGTACGGTTTTATAAAACTCACCCTAATCTTAATAACTAAGTAACATGGGTAGTTCGTCATTGATGTGACATACTAGACTTGACTGTAACGTCTGGGCTGGGTTTGGGGTGTTACATTTAGTGGTATCAGAGCCTGGTTGCAACAACTCGGCTGTGGATTGGGGCCAAAAAGTTTTTACTAAATTTTAAAATCAAGGCCCAAGAAGGGTATTTTTGGAAATTGGTTTCTGGAAAATTTAGAAAACCCTTTTTAAACTTATTTTTCCTTGAATATATATTTATTAAAGGTTTTACTTCAAAAGTTTTGCTAAATTGGGCTTTCTAAAATTTGTCATCTGAAGAAGTGGCACACTGAATCCCCGGCACCAAGTCTGTAAGTATTCTATTCTTACACTATACTATACTGAGACATTACTTTAGATAGAACTAAAACCCTACTATGATACTGTAGATAGGGTAGTACTGAAACTGTAGAGACTGAGACAGTAGGAAAACTAAACCCTAGAAGACTGAGACTATAGCTAGGCTATGATTCCGCGAAAACAAAACTCTAAACTCTATTTGTACATAAGACACTATGCAATGAACAATTGAAATATTAAACTAATGTCATAAAATTCGTAATCAGATAAGACATTATGAGTACGAGGGCTACTCGTGGACGAGGCCGTGGATGTGGCCGAGGCAATGTTAAATGTGGGTCTTCATCTTCAGAACACTTGCCAACTGAGGAGGTACGATCGCCACCGGTAGCTGAAAATAGGCCATATGATCGGGCCGCAGGGGATGATGCCTTGTCCCAGGTAATGTTAAGGGTTCTACAAAGGGTTGCTGGAGCTAATGTTGGGCTAGTGAGTAGGGGATCCATTTCTAAGCAACTCCAGGCTAACGGAGCGGAGGTTTTCAGAGGCATATCTGGAGTAGCCCTAAATGTAGCTGAGTATTGGCTGGAAGCTACGGAACAGATTATGGATGACCTAGATTGCTCGGTGGAGCAGAAGCTGAAAGGAACGGTGTCTCTACTGCAAGAAGAGGCATATCAGTGGTCGATCACTGTGAAGGAGGGTACCCCAGCTGAGCAGCTAACCTAGGATCTATTTAAGACGACTTTCAAGGGAAAGTACGTCAGAGCGAGTTTTGTGGATGTGCGTAGGAAAGAATTTTTGAACCTAACCTAGGGCAATAAGACTGTTGTTGAGTATGAGGCGAAATTTCTAAGGTTGAGTCAGTATGCCAGCGGTATAGTTTCTACTAAGTACGAGCTTAGTATTCATTTTGAGGATGGCCTCAGGGATGAGCTAAGGGTGCTGATACGCAGAGGGAGCGTAATTTTGCTGCATTGGTGGAGAAGGCTAAGATAGCCGATGAGGTGAAGCGCACTGAACGGCAGAACCGTGATAAGGACTGAAACCAATTTAGGAGGGATTTTGGACCATCTGGTGCTGCAAACTGATATGTCAATAGAGCTAGAGTAGAGGAACCGATCCGAGCAGTTTCGGTGAATACAGTTAGACTACAGGCTTATGGGGACTGTGGTAGGGTGCATTTTGGAGAATGCTGGAAGAGTATTAGGGCATGTCTCCGATGTGGGTCCAAAGAACATAAAATCAAGGATTGTCCTAGGAGGCTAGCTCAGGCTCAAGCCATTGATCAGAGGGTGGCTCAACCAGTGCGAGGTGGACCGCTACCGCCGAGAGGCAGTGGTAAAGGTAGAGGCGATAATGGAAATGGTCATGGACATGGAGCACCTGGCAGGGGTGATAGAAATGTTGAGGCTCGCCAGCCAGCATTGGTATATACTGCTTGTTGCTGAGAGGAGGGTGATGCGCCTGACGTCATAACTGGTACGTTTTTAATCTCTAGCATGCCATACACTGCTCTAATAGATGTGGGATCAACTCATTCGTATGTTGCATATGACATTTCTAGGTTGTTTGGTGTGCACTCTGAGGAAACTCTGAGTGGGGTAACTGTTATAAGTCTACTAGGTCACTCGGTTAAGGTAGATAAACTCTTTAGGGAGGTGCCTTTAAAGACTCAAGGTAGGATCTTTACTGGAGACTTAATGGAGCTACCATTCGGAGAGTTCAATTTGATTTTGGGAATGGACTTGTTGTCTAAGCATAGGGCGACTCTGGATTGTGTGGCTAAGGGAATGGTGTTAAGAACTACTGAGGATGAGGAGGTAATGGTTATTGGGGAGCGAAGGGACTACTTGTCCAATGTTGTTTCGGCTTTAAGGGCTGAGAAGCTGATTCACAAGGGTTGCGAAGTGTACTTGGCTTTTATAAGTCAGGCAGAGACTGAGGATTTGACTGTGGAGACAGTTAGAACCATTAAAGAATTCCAAAATGTTTTTCCTGAAGAGCTTCCTAGATTACCTCCGAATCGAGAAGTCGAGTTTGGAATCGACTTGCTGCCTGGAACGGCTCCAATGTCCATCGCACCCTATAGGATGGCACCGAATGAGTTAGTGGAACTGAAAACGCAAATCCAAGAGTTGTTGGATAGAGGTTTCATTAGACCGAATGTGTCTCCGTGGGGAGCACCAATACTGTTTGTGAAAAAGAAGGATGGGACGATGCGTATGTGCATCGATTATCGCCAGTTGAACAAACTAACAATAAAGAACAAGTATCCTCTACCAAGGATCGACGATTTGTTTGACCAGCTTAGAGGAGCTTCGATATTTTCCAAGATTGACCTTCGGTCTGGATATCATCAATTAAGGGTAAAGGAGGTGGATATTTATAAGACAGCATTCAGAACGCGGTATGGTCATTACGTATTTTGGTTATGCAATTTGGACTGACGAATGCACCTGTAGCTTTCATGGATCAGATGAATCGAGTATTCCAACCGTACTCGGATCAATTTGCTGTCGTCTTTATTGACGATATTTTGGTATGTTCGGAAACAGAGGAGAAGTATGATGAGCATCTCCGTATTGTTCTGCAAGTGTTGAGGGAGAAGCAACTCTATGCAAAATTCAGTAAGTGTGAATTTTGGCTTCGAGAAGTGACTTTTCTGGGTCACGTTGTTTCTGTTGAGGGGCATAGGGTTGATCCTAAAAAAATTGAGGTAGTTTTGGAATGGAATCCACCGAGGTTAGTATCAGAAATTCAGAGTTTTCTGGGTCTAATAGGGTATTATAGAAGATTTGTAGAGGAATTCTCTCTGATTGCTACACCATTGACGAAACTGTTGAGGAAAGGAGTATCTTTTTATGGACTGAGAAGCAGTAAAAAGCCTTTGATAGGTTGAAAAAGGTATTGACTGAAGCACTAGTGTTGATAGAGCTGAAGTCTGGGAAGGATTTCACTGTGTATAGTGATGCGTCGCATGTGGGATTAGGCTGTGTATTGATGCAAGGGGGTAAAGTGGTCGCTTATGCTTCGCGATAGCTAAAGCCTCACAAAGCGAATTACCTTACGTATGATCTAGAGTTGGCAGCGGTGATCTTCGCATTAAAAATCTAGAGACATTATCTATATGGAGAAAAGTGTATTATATACACAGACCATAAAAGTCTCAAGTATCTATTAACTCAGAAGGAGTTGAACCTTAGACAGCGAAGATGGATAGAGTGGCTTAAGGACTACGACTGTTCGATTGAGTACCACCCAGGCAAGGTGAATGTGGTGGCTGATGCACTAAGCTGAAGGGCTATATTGGAGTTAAGAGTGATATTTGCTCGTTTAAGTTTATATGACGATGGAAGTCTGTTAGCGAAATTGCAAGTGAGACCAACTTGGACTGAGCATATTAAAGAGAAGCAATTAAAGGATGATTCGTTGGTTCCTCGATTTTAGCAAACTGAGAATGATGAGAATTTAGATTTTGGACTAGATACTGATGGAGTTCTCTGCTTTCGTGGAAGAATTTGTATTCCGAAGAACTCTGATTTGAGGCAGTTAATTCTGAAAGAGGCTCATAGTGGACCTTGTGCCATGCATCCTGGAGGGAATAAGCTATATCGAGACTTGCGAGAGGTGTATTGATGGCCTGGACTTAAGCGAGAGGTGACTGAATTTATGGAAAAATGTCTGACGTGCCAGCAAGTAAAGGTTGAGCATCAACTGCCTTCTGGACTATTGCAGCTAGTAAAGATTCCACTCTGGAAGTGGAAAAGGGTTACCATGGATTTTGTGAGTGGGCTACCATTGACATCCTCCAAGAAGGATTCTGTATGGGTAATTGTGGATAGGTTAACGAAATCTACCCATTTCATACATGTTCGAACCGATTACTCACTCAGAAGTTGGCCAAATTGTATGTGGCGGCGATAGTGCGACTGCATGGGGTGCTAGTTTCGATTATTTCTAATTGGGATCCTAGGTTTACATCTCAATTCTGGCAGAAGTTGCATGAGGCGTTGGGTACATGATTGGATTTCAGCACTGCTTTTCACCCTCAGACAGATAGACAGTTGGAAAGGGTTATTCAGGTTCTGGAGGACATGTTAAGATATTGTGTTATCAACTTTCGTGGTAGTTGGAAGGACTACTTGCCATTGGCAGAATTTGCATACAATAACAGTTATCAGGCAAGTACCCAAATGGACCCATATGAGGCACTTTATGGGCGAAGGTGTCGTACGCCTACGTGCTGGACGGAATTGGGAGAACGACAGGTTCTTGGACCAGACTTAGCGTTAGATACTAAGAATAAGGTTAAGTTGATCAGAGATCAGTTAAAGGAGGCGTCTGATAGGTAGAAGTCGTATGCTGATTTGAAGCGTAAAGAAATCGAGTTCTCTGTAGGGGATATGGTATTTTTGAAAGTCTCGCCTTGGAAAAAAATTTTAAGGTTTGGCAAGAAGGGCAAGTTGAGCCCACGATTTATTGGACCTTATCGGGTTCTTAAACGGGTAGGGCTAGTAGCTTATTAGCTGGAGTTACTGCCGGAGCTAGACCATATGCATGATGTCTTTCATGTGTCCATGCTAAGACGGTACCGATCGGATCCTTCGCATTTTGTACCAGTGGAAGAGATTGAGGTAAAGACGGATTTGACTTTTGTGGAGGAGCTTGTACAATACTGGATCGAGAGATCAAAGTGTTGGGAAAGAAGTCAGTTCTATTGGTAAAGGTGTTGTGGCGCAATCATGGCAGATGAGAGGCTACTTGTAACGTCCTGATTTTCGGGATTTTTTGGGTTTTGTGAATTTTAGTGAAATTTTAAAATTTTGGTGTTCGTAAGGTTGAAAATGTATGTACATGTGTTAGTGGGCCTTTAGGAGGCCCAAGCTTAAGTTAAAACCCGGTAAAATATTAAGTTGGATTTTCAAGTGAAAGGGGACTTGGTTAAGTGGGCCTTTAAGAAAAACCGTGTAAAATATGTCACAAAGGGAGCCTTGGTAGAGTGGCAAGGTGTTGCCACTAAGCTCCTAAAAAAGTGGCGCCTAGGTGGGTATTCAAGGATAAGGGTTCGAGTTACAGGGTAAGC
The DNA here is from genome assembly GCA_020496765.1 of Gossypium stocksii. Taxonomy (NCBI): domain Eukaryota; kingdom Viridiplantae; phylum Streptophyta; class Magnoliopsida; order Malvales; family Malvaceae; genus Gossypium; species Gossypium stocksii. The sequence continues at coordinate 45,202,576 of CM035623.1, forward strand.
GTAGTGTTCTTTTTAATTTTTTAGCATGTGCCGGGTATGTGCCTAACTTAAGTGAATTTCGGGAAGGGCTTTTAGGGACTTGGGCCGATTACTCAAGTGTGATATTAGGGTTATATCTTTTTCTAATTTCTGCCATAAGAATTAGGGTTAGCCACCTTAGGAATTAATCTTCTCTTTTACTGTCAGAAAAGCCGAAACTTGCCTCCCTAGAAAGCTTCTAGCTGATTTCTTCTTCTTCACCTCTACCATCATTTTTTTTCACTTTTCTTTTTCCTCTTTGATCTCTTCCCTAGCCGAATACCCTCCCTACTCAGATCCACTCTTTCTTTTGCTTTCATCCCTCTCAAAATCAACCATAGCCGATTGCTCAAAGTGCTAAAAATCCCGAAAACTGCTTTCTTGTGCCGAATCTTTCTAAGCCAAATTAGCCTTGTTCCTTTCACCTATTGTGGCCGATTACTACATCCCCTTGAGCCACATCATTGTCGACACCATCACTCAAACTCATAGTCCAAATCGCCATCTTCTTCTCTAGTTGAAAAGCCGAAATCACCATAGTTTTAAGGAGATAGCCAAATTTGCAAATCTCAGAGATAAGGGTTCTACTAACGTTTAAGGGTCAGATTTACATCAGATCTGCACAAGAATCGAAGAGAAATCGTTGGTAAGTGCTTAATACCTCAGATCTGTACATTATTTCATGTTTTGGAAAAGCCAAAAGTCCCTAAAGTTAGGGGGATTGTCGATTTGGGCTTTTAGTAATTCAAAGTGGTATTTTTATCCTTTTTGAGTGATAGTTAGAGAGGAAGGTGATCAAGTAATGAGTTGAAGGCATCGGTATCACCAGATCTAGATCTAGTGCACCTAAATCGTCAAAGGTAAGTTTTCATGGCCATTAAGGGTGTGGCCGAATGTGGTAAGGGATTGTGGTTTTGGTTTTTCGTAGATCTATTGATTAATCGAGTAGATATTGGGTTGTAGGAACTGTCGCATAGGAGATCTCGTCAGTGGAACTGCAAAACAGGTGTGTGTTTCGAACACCCTTCAATGCTCAAATCGGCAAAAGTCGAAAAGCTGAAATGCTGAAATTCTGGCATTTCAAGAGCTTGTGAGCATGCGAATGCTCTCAAGTTGGTAGGAGAAGGTTGGTTTTGGAATCAGCACTGTCAGGCGGGCTGACCGCGGAATTTTGGGCGCTACGGTAAGTTGGGCCTCGGTGGGCCAAATATGGGCCCAATGGGCAATTTGGACCCTGTAACGCCCTGATTTTCGGGATTTTTCGGGTTTTGTGAATTTTAGTGAAATTTTTAAAATTTTGGTGTTCTAAAGGTTGATAATGTATGTACATGTGTTAATGGGTCTATAGAAGGTCCAAGCTTAAGTCAAAACCCGGTAAAATATTAAGTTGGATTTTCAAGTGAAAGGGGACTTGGTTAAGTGGGCTTTTAAGAAAAACCGTGTAAAAGATGTCACAAAGGGAGCCTTGGTTGAGTGGCAAGGTGGTGCCACTAAGCTCCTAAAAAAGTGGCGCCTAAATGAATGATCAAGGACAAGGGTTCGAGTTGCAAGGTATTCGTGGAGTTCTTTTTAATTTTCAAGCATGAGCCTAACTTAGGTGAATTTCGGCAAGGGGTTTTAAGGACTTGGGCCGATTGCTTTAGAGGGAATGCTAGGGTTATATTATTTTCTTTTTGTTGTCATGACAATTAGGGTTAGCCACCTTAGGGTTTTTTCCTCTCTTCTACTGTCAGAAAAGCCAAGAGTTGCCTCCTTGGAAAGTTCATAGCCGATTTCTCCTTCCCCATCTCCACCATTGTTTTTTTCATTTTTCTTCTTCCCTTTGATCTCTTCCCTAGCCGAATACCTATCTTGCATAGATCCACTCTTTCTTTTGCTTCCATTCTTCTTAAAATCAACCATAACCGATTGCTCAAAGTGCCAGAAATCCCGAAAACTGCTTCCTTTCTTGCCAATTTCTTGTAAGCCGAATCACCTCTGTTTCCTTCACCTATTGTGGCCGATTACTACACTCGCTTTAATCACACCATTGTCGACACCATCACCCAAAAGCTACAGCCAAAACGCCATCTTCTTCTCTTATTAAAAAGCCAAAATCACCATAGTTGTAGGGAGATAGCCGAAATTACAAATCTCAGAGATAAGGTTTCTACTGACGTTTAAGGGTCAGATTTACATCAGATCTGCATAGGAACTGAAGAGAAATCGTTGGTAAGTGTTTAATCATTCAGATCTGTTCGATATTTCATGTTTGGAAAAGCCGAAAGTCCCTAAAGTTAATGGTTGTGTCGTTTTGGATTTTTGGTAAATAAAAGGCCGTTTTCTTTGTTCTTTTGTGTGTTAGTTGGATGAAAAGGTGATCAAGAAAGGGGTTGAAGACTTTGGAACATCAGATCTAGATCTAAAGGGATCTAAATTGTCAAGGTAAGAACATTAAGGCCATTAAGGGTGTTGGCCGAATGTGTAAGTAAGGTTTTGGGTAAGTTTTCGATTCAGATTAAGTGTTGATATGGTCTAATCAGTTAAGTATTGGATTGTAGGGATTAACGCATAGGAGATCTCGTAGGAGAAACTGCAAAACAGGTGTGTGTTTCGAACACCCTTCAATGCACAAATCGGCAAAAGCCGAAAAGCCGAAATGCCGAAGTTTCGGTATTTCGAGAGCTTGTGAGCGTGCGAACGCTCTCAAGTTAGTAGGAGAAGGTTAGTTTTGGAATCGGCACTGTTAGGCGTGTTGAACGCTAAATTTTGGACATTATGGTAAGTTGGGCCTCAGTGGGCCAAATATGGGCCCAATGGGTGATTTGGGCCCATGTGAGTAAAAATGGGTTTTAAAGGTAATACTATGGACTGTAGATGTGAAAACAGTTAAAACAAGATAACCAAATGTGAAATCGGGACTAAATGGGCCTAATGGGCCAATCGGCGTAATAGGGCTCATTAGGGGTTTTAGGGCCTTAATGCTAAAACTGAAAAACTGAGGTAACTGAACTTCTGTATAGCTGTGTGATTAATAAATACTGTAATAAGCATGAAATCTATAACATGAGAGCAAAATTACTGAAATACCCTTCGGGTAAGAAATTACTGTTTTGTCCCTAGGTAGAAAATTACCGTTATGCCCCTAGGGCTAAAATTGACTATACTGTTTGACATGACTGTTACTGTTATTGCATGCTATGATATATATCTATTGCATGGGTTGGGTTTTGATAATGGAGGAAGTGTGAGTGGCACAGCCACGTTACTGAAAAGGGGCTATGCCTCGTACTGTTTCTGAAAGGGGCTTTGCCTCGTATACTGTTTATCTGAGCAGCCATGCTGCGACTGTGGTGTGTGGGCTGGGTGGGTCGAGTTATTCCCCACATGGTGTGTTGGTTGGTACGGGTGGTGTGTAGCGGTTGGTGGGTTGAGTAGTCTCCCCAATTGGGTTTGCATTTATACTGCATTACTGTACTGTACTGTTATGGGCCTATGGGCCAATCCGTTATCTGAATAGGGCTTCGGCCCAGTATCTGTTATAGGGCCTTGGCCCTGTTTACTGCTATCTGAATAGGGCTTCGGCCCAGTATCTGACTGAGACTGGTTAGGGTTTAGGCCCAGTGGGCTTGAGCCAATTTGGGCTTTGGATGGGTTCTGCACACACTGAGTTTTCCCAAACTCACCCCTCTCTTTCCATCCTTGCAGGTGAGCCCTAGATTGTGACTTGGACGCTGGGAGGGATTCAGAGTGGCCACGAGGACTGAACTTTCTTGGTTTAACTTAAATATTTCGTATTGGTTTTTACTTTGATATGGGTTGTAATAAGGTCGCTATAACTGTTATTTGGGATTTCTTTACGGTTTTATTTCAAACTTGAACATACACTGTTTTTGAAAATTAAATCAATATTTTCTTAAACAACCTGACTTTACTAAAAACTAAGAATGATGATAAGACTAAAATGAAACGATTCACAAATGAGATAGAGATTAGGTCGAATAGTAATCAAATTGGGAATTTCAAGAAAAACAAATATTACTTTTCAAAAATCTCGAACATCAGACTTAGTACATAGGACGACGTAGCATAGTCTAGGTGATGTGGCACACCGGACATGGCCATAACGTCTGGGCCGGGTCAGGGGTGTTACATTTAGTGGTATCAGAGCTAAGTTGCAACAACTCGGCTGTGGATCGGGTCCAAAAAGGGGTTTTCAAAATTTTTAAGCTCATAAAAGGTATTTTTGGAAAACCAGATTTTCTGAAAGAATTTTTGTTTTCGAAGTGATTTCTTTTAACTTGTCTTTTCTAAAATATGTTTAAAAAATTATTTTTAGGTCTAAGATTTTATTGAAATCTGGTACTTCGAGAGGTGGCACACTGAATCCCCGGCACCAAGTTGTAAGTATTTTCTGCCTTAACTTCTATACTGTACTGATAATAAAACTGTAGATAGCACTGAGCCTTAGATAGAATACTATGGATGAGGTAGTATTAAGGCTGTAGCACTGAGACGGTAGGGTAAACTAAACCCTAGGAAACTGAGACAGTAATTAGATTACATTGCGCGAGAACAACTCTGAAATTCTACCTATTCATAAAATATTCGGTAATAAAAACTGAAACATTGAGCTAATGTCATAAAACTTTGTAAATCAGATAATCGATATGAGTACAAGGGCTACTCGTGGACGAGGCCGTGGACGAGGCCGAGTTAGTGCTCAAGCTAGATCGTCGTCTTCTGAGCATAGGCCAGCAGGAGAGGCACGACCACCGGTTGAGGAAAATGGGCCGTACGATCGGGCCGCAGGGGACGACGCTCTGTCCCAGGCCATGCTGAGAGTTCTGGAAAGGGTGGCCGGAGCTAATGTTGGGCCGGTGAATAGGGGGTCCATTTCTGAGCGACTCCGGGCCAATGGAGCGGAAATTTTTAGGGGCATATCTGGAGTGGCCCCAAATGTGGCTGAGTACTGGTTGGAAGCCACAGAGCGAATTATGGACGACTTGGACTGCTCAGTGGAGCAGAAGCTGAAAGGAGCGGTATCGTTGCTGAGGGACGAGGCATATCAATGGTGGATCACCGTAAGAGAGGGTACCCCAGTTGAGAGGGTAACTTGGGAATTGTTCAAGCAGTCTTTCAAGGCAAAATATGTTGGGGCTAGTTATGTGGATGCACGAAGGAAGGAATTTCTGAACCTGACCCAGGGCAGTAAGACTGTGCCTGAATATGAGGCAGAATTTCTGCAATTAAGCCGGTATGCTAGTGGCATTGTTTCCACCGAGTATGAGCGTAGTGTTCGGTTTGAGGATGGCCTCAGAGATGAGCTGAGAGTATTGATAGCGCCGCAGAGGGAGCGCGACTTTGCTGCACTGGTGGAGAAGGCTAAGATAGCCGAGGAAATGAAGCAAGCTGAAAGGCGGAATCGTGATAGGGATCGCAACCGTTTTAAAAGAGACTCTGGAGTATCGGGAGCTGCAAACCGGAATTTTAAGAGGGCTAGAGTAGAAGAACCAGTGCGAGCTATGCCAGTGAATGTTGTTAGACCACAAGCTTGTGGAGACTGTGGCAGAGTTCATCGAGGAGAATGCTGGAAACGCAGTGGAGCTTGTTTTCGTTGTGGGTCTAAGGACCATCAGGTTAAGGACTACCCACAGAAGCCAGCTCAGGCTCAAGCTGTTGATCAGAGAGTTGCTCAGCCTGCGCGTGGGGAACTGCCACCGCCAAGGGGCCGTGGTCAGGGTAGAGGAGGCAATGGTAATGGACGTGGTCGTGGAGCACCTGGCAGGGGTGCTGGAAATGCTGAGGCTCGTCAGCCAGCCTTAGTGTATGCTGCTCGCCGCCGCGAGGAGGGTGATGCACCTGATGTTATAATTGGTACGTTCTTAATAGATCATACACCATATACTGCTTTAATTGATGTGGGTTCGACTCATTCGTATGTTGCTTGTGAAATTTCTGGGTCGTTGGGTGTGCATTCTGAGGAGACTGTGAGTGGGGTAACTGTGATTAGTCCTTTAGGTCACTCTGTTAGGGTAGATAAACTCTTTAGAGATGTGCCTTTAGAGACTCAAAGTAGGATCTTTCTGGAGACTTGATGGAGTTACCTTTTGGAGAATTTGACTTGATTCTGGGCATGGACTGGTTAACCAAGCACAAGGCAACGTTGGATTGCGCGGCCAAAAGAATGGTATTAAGAACAACCGAAGGTGAGGAGGTGATGGTTATTGGTGAACGAAGGGACTATTTGTCCAATGTGGTTTCTGCCTTAAGGGCTGAAAGGTTGATGCGCAAAGGTTGTGAAGCATACTTAGCGTTTGTAAGTCAAACTGAACCTGAAGGGGTGACCGTGGAGACAGTGAGGACTGTTAATGAATTTCAAGATGTATTTCCTGAGGAGCTACCTGGACTACCTCCTAACCGAGAAGTGGAATTTGGGATTGATCTGTTGCCTGGAACAGCTCCAGTGTCCATTGCGCCTTACAGAATGGCACCAAAGGAGCTAGTGGAATTGAAAGCCCAGATTCAAGAGTTGTTAGATAGGGGCTTCATTAGACTGAGTGTGTCTCCGTGGGGAGCACCGGTGCTGTTTGTGAAAAAGAAGGACGGTACGATGCGTATGTGTATCGATTATCGCCAGTTGAACAAATTGACGATAAAGAATAAGTATCCTCTGCCAAGAATCGACGATCTATTTGACCAGCTTAAAGGAGCTTCAGTGTTTTCCAAGATCGACCTTCGATCTGGGTATCATCAGTTAAGGGTAAAAGAGGTGGATGTGCATAAGACAGCATTCAGAACTCGTTATGGTCACTACGAGTTCGTGGTTATGCCCTTTGGATTGACGAATGCACCAGCAGCTTTTATGGATTTAATGAATCGAGTATTTCAGCCGTACTTGGATCGTTTTGTGGTCGTCTTTATTGACGATATATTGGTGTATTCGGAAACAGAGAAGAAGCATGATGAGCATCTTCAAATCGTTCTGCGGACTCTAAGAGAAAAGCAATTGTATGCGAAATTTAGTAAGTGCGAATTCTGGCTTCGAGAAGTGACTTTTCTGGGTCATGTTGTTTCTGCTAAGGGAATTAGGGTAGATCCTCGCAAGATTGAGGCAGTTCTGGATTGGAAGCCGCCTAGGACGGTGACAGAAATTCGTAGTTTTCTGGGTTTGGCAGGCTATTATAGAAGGTTTGTTGAGGGGTTCTCTATCATCGCGGCTCCATTAACGAAATTGTTAAGGAAGGGAGTACCCTTTAATTGGACTGAGAGGCAGCAAGAAGCTTTTGACAACCTGAAAAAGGTGTTGACCGAGGCGCCAGTGTTGATTCAGCCGGAATTTGGGAAGGACTTTACGGTTTATAGCGATGCTTCGCATGTGGGATTAGGTTGTGTACTGATGCAAGAGGGTAAGGTGGTTGCCTATGCTTCGCGACAGCTTAAGCCTCACGAGGTGAACTACCCTACGCATGATTTGGAGTTGGCAGCGGTGGTATTTGCATTGAAAATCTGGAGACACTACCTTTATGGGGAAAAGTGTATTATATACACTGACCACAAAAGTCTCAAATATCTGTTAACTCAGAAGGAGTTGAACCTTAGGCAACGGAGATGGATAGAGTTGCTTAAGGACTATGACTGTTCGATTGAGTATCACCCTGGCAAGGCTAATGTCGTGGCTGATGCACTGAGCCGAAGGACTATTACTGAGTTAAAGGCGATGTTCGCTCGTTTAAGTTTGTATGATGATGGGAGTTTGCTGGCCGAACTGCAAGTGAGACCGACTTGGACCGAGAGGATTAAAGAATTGCAGTGGAAGGATGATTCGTTGACTGCTCGGTTTCAACAAGTCAAGGAGGGTAAGAGTGAGGATTTTGGACTGAATTCTGATGGAGTCCTATGCTTTCGAGGAAAAGTCTGTATTCCTAAGGATTCTGACTTGAGGAAGTTGATATTGAGTGAGGCTCATGGTGGAGCCTATGCTATGCACCCTAGAGGTAATAAGTTGTATAGGGATTTGCGAGAAGGGTACTGGTGGCCTGGACTTAAGCGAGAGGTGACTGATTTCGTTGGGAAATGTTTGACGTGCCAGCAAGTTAAAGCTGAGCACCAACTGCCGTCTGGATTGTTGCAGCCAGTAAAGATTCCGCAGTGGAAATGGGAAAGAGTAACGATGGATTTTGTGAGTGGCTTGCCTTTGACACCTTCAAAGAAGGACTCTGTTTGGGTAGTTGTGGATAGATTGACGAAGTCTGCTCATTTTATACCAGTTAGAACTGATTACTCACTTCAGAAGTTGGCCAAGCTGTATGTAGCAGAGATAGTGCGTTTGCATGGGGTGCCAGTTTCGATAATTTCTGATCGAGATCCTAGATTTACATCTCGATTCTGGAAGAAGTTGCATGAGGCGTTAGGTACGCGATTGGACTTCAGTACTGCATTTCACCCTCAGACAGATGGTCAGTCTGAAAGGGTCATTCAAGTGTTGGAAGACATGTTAAGAGGATGTATCATTGATTTTCGTGGTAGTTGGGAAGATTATTTACCGTTGGCAGAATGTGCATACAACAACAGTTATCAAGCAAGTATTCAGATGGCTCCATATGAGGCACTTTATGGACGGAGATGTCGCACTCCTACTTGTTGGACAGAATTGGGAGAACGTAGAGTTCTTGGACCAGAGTTGGTAGCAGATACCGAAAGTAAAGTTAAGCTGATTCGAGATCGGTTAAAGGAGGCGACTGATCGGCAGAAGTCATATGCTGACCTTAAGCGTAAGGAGATTGAGTTCGCTGTTGGGGATATGGCGTTCCTAAAGGTGTCGCCGTGGAAGAAGATCTTGAGATTTGGTAAAAAGGGCAAGCTAAGTCTGCGGTTTATTGGGCCTTATCGGATTCTTAAGCGGATTGGGCCAGTAGCCTATCAGTTGGAGTTACCACCAGAGTTGAATCGTATCCATGACGTTTTTCACGTGTCTATGCTAAGACGGTATCGATCGGACCCTTCGCATATTGTACCAGTAGAGGAGATTACAGTAAATGCCGATCTGACTTTCGAGGAGGAACCTGTGGAGATCTTAGATCGTGATGTCAAAGTCTTAAGGAGGAAGTCTTTTCCTTTGGTAAAGGTGCTAGGGCGTAATCATGGTAGAGAAGAAGCTACTTGGGAGCCAGAGGAGACTATGCGTCAACAATACCCTCAGTTATTTGGATCAGGTAAATTTCGTGGACGAAATTTCTTTAAGGAGGGTAGAGTTGTAACGCCCTGATTTTCGGGATTTTTCGGGTTTTGTGAATTTTAGTGAAATTTTTAAAATTTTGGTGTTCTAAAGGTTGATAATGTATGTACATGTGTTAATGGGTCTATAGAAGGTCCAAGCTTAAGTCAAAACCCGGTAAAATATTAAGTTGGATTTTCAAGTGAAAGGGGACTTGGTTAAGTGGGCTTTTAAGAAAAACCGTGTAAAAGATGTCACAAAGGGAGCCTTGGTTGAGTGGCAAGGTGGTGCCACTAAGCTCCTAAAAAAGTGGCGCCTAAATGAATGATCAAGGACAAGGGTTCGAGTTGCAAGGTATTCGTGGAGTTCTTTTTAATTTTCAAGCATGAGCCTAACTTAGGTGAATTTCGGCAAGGGGTTTTAAGGACTTGGGCCGATTTCTTTAGAGGGAATGCTAGGGTTATATTATTTTCTTTTTGTTGTCATGACAATTAGGGTTAGCCACCTTAGGGTTTTTTCCTCTCTTCTACTGTCAGAAAAGCCAAGAGTTGCCTCCCTGGAAAGTTCATAGCCGATTTCTCCTTCCCCATCTCCACCATTGTTTTTTTTCATTTTTCTTCTTCCCTTTGATCTCTTCCCTAGCCGAATACCTATCTTGCATAGATCCACTCTTTCTTTTGCTTTCATTCTTCTTAAAATCAACCATAACCGATTGCTCAAAGTGCCAGAAATCCCGAAAACTGCTTCCTTTCTTGCCAATTTCTTGTAAGCCGAATCACCTCTGTTTCTTTCACCTATTGTGGCCGATTACTACACTCCCTTTAATCACACCATTTTCGACACCATCACCCAAAAGCTACAGCCAAAACGCCATCTTCTTCTCTTATTAAAAAGCCGAAATCACCATAGTTGTAGGGAGATAGCCGAAATTACAAATCTCAGAGATAAGGTTTCTACTGACGTTTAAGGGTCAGATTTACATCAGATCTGCATAGGAACTGAAGAGAAATCGTTGGTAAGTGTTTAATCATTCAGATCTGTTCGATATTTCATGTTTGGAAAAGCCGAAAGTCCCTAAAGTTAATGGTTGTGTCGTTTTGGATTTTTGGTAAATAAAAGGCCGTTTTCTTTGTTCTTTTGTGTGTTAGTTGGATGAAAAGGTGATCAAGCAAGGGGTTGAAGACTTTGGAACATCAGATCTAGATCTAAAGGGATCTAAATCGTCAAGGTAAGAACATTAAGGCCATTAAGGGTGTTGGCTGAATGTGTAAGTAAGGTTTTGGGTAAGTTTTCAATTCAGATTAAGTGTTGATATGGTCTAATCAGTTAAGTATTGGATTGTAGGGATTAACGCATAGGAGATCTCGTAGGAGAAACTGCAAAACAGGTGTGTGTTTCGAACACCCTTCAATGCACAAATCGGCAAAAGCCGAAAAGCCGAAATGCCGAAGTTTCGGTATTTCGAGAGCTTGTGAGCGTGCGAACGCTCTCAAGTTAGTAGGAGAAGGTTAGTTTTGGAATCAGCACTGTTAGGCGTGTTGAACGCTAAATTTTGGACATTATGGTAAGTTGGGCCTCAGTGGGCCAAATATGGGCCCAATGGGCGATTTAGGCCCATGTGAGTAAAAATGGGTTTTAAAGGTAATACTATGGACTGTAGATGTGAAAACAGTTAAAACAAGATAACCGAATGTGAAATCGGGACTAAATGGGCCTAATGGGCCAATCGGCGTAATAGGGCTCATTAGGGGTTTTAGGGCCTTAATGCTAAAACTGAAAAACTGAGGTAACTGAACTTCTGTATAGCTGTGTGATTAATAAATACTGTAATAAGCATGAAATCTATAACATGAGAGCAAAATTACTGAAATACCCTTCGGGTAAGAAATTACTGTTTTGTCCCTAGGTAGAAAATTACCGTTATGCCCCTAGGGCTAAAATTGACTATACTGTTTGACATGACTGTTACTGTTATTGCATGCCATGATATATATCTATTGCATGGGTTGGGTTTTGATAATGGAGGAAGTGTGAGTGGCACAGCCACGTTACTGAAAAGGGGCTATGCCTCGTACTGTTTCTGAAAGGGGCTTTGCCTCGTATACTGTTTATCTGAGCAGCCATGCTGCGACTGTGGTGTGTGGGCTGGGTGGGTCGAGTTATTCCCCACATGGTGTGTTGGTTGGTACGGGTGGTGTGCAGCGGTTGGTGGGTTGAGTAGTCTCCCCAATTGGGTTTGCATTTATACTGCATTACTGTACTGTACTGTTATGGGCCTATGGGCCAATCCGTTATTTGAATAGGGCTTCGGCCCAGTATCTGTTATAGGGCCTTGGCCCAGTTTACTGCTATCTGAATAGGGCTTCGGCCCAGTATCTGACTGAGACTGGTTAGGGTTTAGGCCCAGTGGGCTTGAGCCAATTTGGGCTTTGGATGGGTTCTACACACACTGAGTTTTTCCAAACTCACCCCTCTCTTTCCATCCTTGCAGGTGAGCCCTAGATTGTGACTTGGACGCTGGGAGGGATTCAGAGTGGCCACGAGGACTGAACTTTCTTGGTTTAACTTAAATATTTCGTATTGGTTTTTACTTTGATATGGGTTGTAATAAGGCCGCTATAACTGTTATTTGGGATTTCTTTACGGTTTTATTTCAAACTTGAACATACACTGTTTTTGAAAATTAAATCAATATTTTCTTAAACAACCTGACTTTACTAAAAACTAAGAATGATGATAAGACTAAAATGAAACGATTCACAAATGAGATAGAGATTAGGTCGAATAGTAATCAAATTGGGAATTTCAAGAAAAACAAATATTACTTTTCAAAAATCTCGAACATCAGACTTAGTACATAGGACGGCGTAGCATAGTCTAGGTGATGTGGCACACCGGACATGGCCATAACGTCTGGGCCGGGTCAGGGGTGTTACAGGCCCAGTTGGGTAAAAATAGGTCTAAAGGTAATGATATGGATTACAGGCATAAAAACCGTTAAAACAAGATAATGGATTGGAAATTAAGGCTTAAATGGGCCTAATGGGCTAAAATGGCATGGTAGAGCCCATTAGGGGTTTTAGGGCCTAAGGACTAAAACTGATAAACTGAATTAAATGAGTTTCTGTAACAACCACTATAATAGTAGAGGCTATAATAATAATAAAAACTATAATAAGAGAACAAAATTACTGAAATACCCTTAGGGTGAGAAATTACTGATTTACCCCTAAGTATAAAATTACCATTATACCCCTAGGGCTAAAATCGACTGTACTGCTTGATATGACTGTTACTGTTACTGCATACCATCATATGTATATGTTGCATGGGTTGGGTTTTATAATGGAGGAAGTGTGAGTGGTACTGCAACGTTACTGAAAGGGGCCATGGCTCGTACTGTTACTGAAAGGGGCTTTGCCTCGTATACTGTTTATCTGAGCAGCCATGCTGCGACTGTGGTGTGTGGGCTGGGCGGGTCGAGTTATTCCCCACATGGTGTGTTGGCTGGTACGGGTGGTGTGTAGCGGTTGGTGGGTTGAGTAGTCTCCCCAATTGGGTTGCATTCATACTGTTATACTGTACTGTACTGTTATAGGCCTATGGGCCAAACTGTTATCTAAATAGGGCTTCGGTCCAGTATCTGTTATAGGGCTTTGGCCCAGTATCTGTAATCTGAATAGGGCTTCGGCCCAGTATCTGACTGAGACTGGTAAGGGTTCAGGCCCAGTAGGCTCGAGCTGATGTGGGCTTTGGATGGGTTCTGCACACACTGAGTTTTCCCAAACTCACCCTTCTCTTTCCATCCTTGCAGGTGAGCCCTAGATTGTGACTTGGTTGCTGAGAGGGATTCAGAGTGGCCACGAAGACTGAACTCGTATTTTAATTGGTTTATTAATTTAATTACTTTTACTATTGGTTTTATTTTGTTATGGGTTGTAATAAGGCCATTATATCTGTTTTTAGTTGGGACTTTCAACTATTTTATTTCATCCACAATTACACATTGTTTTCGAAAATTAAACAAATGTTTTCTTAACCAACCTGTTATTATAGGAGACGAAGTAAGATAATAAGGTTAAAGTGAATCGCTTAACAAATGAATTAGAGATTAAGTTGAATAGTTATTAAAACGGGAATTTCCAAAAAGGTCAAGCATTGCTTTTCAAAGCTCATCATCGGACTTAGTAAATAGGGCGGCGTAGGATAGTCTAGGTGATGTAGCACACCGGACATGGCCATAACGTCTGGGCCGGGTTCGGGGTGTTACACTACTTGGGAGCCAGATGAGGCGATGCATCAACAATACCCTCACCTATTTTGATCAGGTAAATTTTGAGGCCGAAATTTCTTTAAGGGGGTAGAGTTGTAACGCCCTGATTTCCAGGATTTTTCGGGATTTTTGTGATTTTGGTGAAATCTTGAAATTTTGGTGATTTGGTTATTAAATTTGTGTTTCAGTGTGTTAGTGGGCCTTTAGAAGGCCCAAGCCTAGGATAAAACTCGGCAAAAATATCAACTTTGGACTTTAAGTGAAGGGGACTTGGTTAAGTGGGCCTTTAAGAAAAAGTGGGGAAAAAAGGACTCAAGTAAGCCCTTGGTAAAGTGGCAATGAGGCGCCACTTAAGTGCCTAAAAAAGTGGCGTATGGACAGGTGTTCAAGGGCCAGTGTTCAAGTCGCAAGGTAAGCATTGTGTTTTAATTATTTTTGTGCATATGTTGAGCATGTGATGGAACTCAAGTAGAACTCTACTGAGGAGAGTTTGAGTTGTCCATGAGATTAGATTAGATAGATAATGGAGAGAAATTATAGGAAATTTGGAGGGGAGCATGTAGTGGCCGAACAAGGGATTCTTGAGGGAGCATACCGGTTTTGGCTTGTGGATTTTGGGATACAATTGGCTAGGGATTGCTAGGGTGGTAGCCGAATTCTCTTAGGGTTTTATTGGGGTCTTAATTCGGAAAATTGGGTAGGTTGATGTGCCGAATAGGTAAGGTTCCCTTAGGTTCTCTTTTCTTCTTCTTCCTTTTCCCTAAAAGCCGAAACTTAGACCCCTACCTTCTTCTTGTGCCGAATTGTCTTTAACAAAACCCTCTCCTCTCTTCTTTCATCTTTTTCTTTTCTTCTTCTCTTCTATTCTTCTCAAATTGAAACAACCTTTCCTCTCCATTCATCTTTTCTTTTCTCTTCTTCAAAACCGAATCTGCCATTCTCTTCTTCTCAAGCCTAGTCGATTACTACTAAAAGTCGAAATCCAAAAAAGGTTGCTTTATGTTGATTTCCCTATTGATTGAATACCCTTACCTTTTCTTCTCCTTTAAGCTGAATCTCCCAACATTCATAGCCTTGTCGACATCTCTTTCTTCTCATTACAAAGCTTTCATCTTTCTTTCACCTTTGTTATACCAAAAGCAGAAAGATCTCTAGATTCATTCTTTGCTAGTATTTAGAGGCTAGATCTGCGTCAGATCTGAGTTAGAAATGGGATTGGAATCGGTCTGGTTAGGAGATCCTTTGGTAAGTGCTCAAAATCTCTGATTCTATTCTTTAGTTCGGGATTTAAGAAAGGCCGAAAGTCCCTAAAAAACTTTAGGGAGGCTGTCGACTATGGTGATAGGTAATGCTAGTTCTTCTAATCGGGTCTATGTGTACTTGTTGTGAAAGGGGCGATCTAACAAGGAGCGTAGGAGGCTTAGATCTTTGGAACGACTAGATCTAGATCTAGTCACTAGTTTTGGCAAAGGTAAGAACTCAAGGGCCTTAGGTGATGTTGGCCGAATATGGTAAGCTAGATTACATTTGTTATCATTAATTCGTAAATCTAATTTGTTAAGTGATCGATTGTAGGAGAAATCGCATAGGAGATCTCATCGGTAAAATCGCAAATCAGGTGTGTAAACGAACATCCTTATGTAGTCTAAATCGGCAAAAGCCGGAAAGCCGACATGCCAAAATTCTGGCATTTCGTGGGTTTGCGAGCATGTGAGTGCCCGTGGGTCGATTGGAAGCTATAGATCCGTAACCAAAATCGGTAAAACTTGATGAATGCGCGATTTCGTGCACTTTGGTAAATTTGGGCCTCGATGGGCTGAAAATAGGCCCAATAGGCTTATGGGCCCATATGGGTAAAAGTAAGTGGTAAGTGTGTTCTGGTATACTATAGGTCAATTCTGTTAAACCAGACTTAGAATTTGGGCTAAACGGGCCAAAGTAGCTAAAGGACACTATAAGGCCCATTAGGGGTTTTAGGGCCCAATAACTAAAAAAACTGCTAAAATGGGCTAAATTAACTACTGAGATGAAATTTGGACTATTAGGGTCTAAAATATGTATAAAACACTAAAAACTGGTATAATTACTGAAATACCCCTTAAGGGTGCGAAATTACTATTTTACCCTTAGGTGCAAAATAACCGTTATACCCCTAGGGCTAAATTTGACTGAAATGCATGTTTTACTGTTTCTGTTCATTGTATGCCATGACATGGTTATCTGTTGTATGGGACTGTGTTTATTGATGGACGAAGTGTAAGTGGCATTGCCAAGATTACTGAAAGAGGCCTTGCCTCGTACTGATTACTGAAAGAGGCTTTACCTTATACTGTTTACTGAAAGCGGCTTTGCCTCGATATACTGTTAGTGGCTTGGGCACATATTCTGAGCAGCTATGCTACTACTGTGGATTGTAGCGACTTGGTGGGTTGAGTTGTTTCCCCACATGAAGTGTATATGGCTAGTACGGGTGGAGTGTAGCGGTTGGACATAGGATGGGCTTTGGGTTTTGCATACATGCATGATACTGTTCTGTTTTTGTAATGGGCCTATGGGCCGTATTGTTATCTGAAAAGGGCTAAGGCCCAGTTGCACTATTTATTGAATAGGGCTAAGGCCCAGTAACTGATTATTGAATAGGGCTTCGGCCTAGTTATTACTGAAACTGGATAGGGCTTACGCCTAGTGGGGTTGAGCTGATTGGGGCTCCGGATGGGCCTTCTTTACACACTTAGTTTCCCAAACTCACCCCTTTCTCTTCCATTTATGCAGGTGAGCCCTAGACTAGTGGAATTGAGCTGGGAGGGATTCAAAGTGGCCACATGGACTGGACTATTGGTTTTTAATTAAGTTTTTTTTTCGCATTTATTTTTAATTATTTTCATTTTGGTTTTGGGTTGTAATAAGGCCGCTTAAATTATTTTTAAATTTTGGGTTTCTACTTTATATTTACAAATTGATTTAAATGATCTAAACAAGGCTGCGTGGGTTTTCTCAAAATCAATCAATGTTTTCCAAAACAAAGCACTCGTAACAAATGAATAACAAATCAACAAACAAGATAAATTTTAAACGGTTAGTGGATAGGACAATCTCAACCTAAACCTGGATTTTCTTCCCAAATTACAAGTACAATTTTACAAAACTCACCCTAATCTTAGTAACTAGGTAACATGGTTAGTTCGTCGTTGATGTGACACACCAGACTTGGCCGTAACGTCTGGGCCGGGTTTGTGGTGTTACATTTAAACTTATTTGAATTCTCACTTCTAATGTCGAATCATTTCTCAACTATTGTCATTATATTCAAAAATAAATACTAAAATATTTATAACTAATATATCAATTTAGCATTCAAACATGCTTAATTAAATGCTTATTAAACACATTAACTTACCTCGATACCAACATGGCCATTTTTACCAACTTTCCCAATTTTTAGTTTTTCTTCCGTTCTAGGTCCAAATCTCATTTTTCGGTATCTAAAACATCATATTTCACTTATTTAATCAATGCACTAATCATTTCGGACCTAAAACATATTTTACAAAATTTACATTTTTGCCCCTAAACTTTTGCATATTTATACTTTTGCCCCAAAGCTCGAAAATTAAACTTTATCCCTAATTCTTATGTTTTAGGACACGCTGATCATTTTTTTCCTTCTGTGGCCATCAAATTCTCACCCTAACATGCACTTATGAACAATAATAATTTTTACCGATTATGTCGTTTTACTTATTTTCACTGAAAATAACTTAGGAAAAGTCATCTAACATAATTCTAAGCTTCATATTCTGCCATAAAACTTCGAAATACACACTTTTCGCCTATGGGTAATCTTCCAAATATAAACCCTAGCTCGAATTAATGGTAGAATTAGCTTAATCAAGTTACCGGGATTCCAAAAATGTAAAGAACATGAAAAACGGGGCTAGAACAGACTTACTACAAGCTTGGAAGATGAACAAACCCTAGCCATTGTGTTCCCTTGCTACATTCAGCCATGGAGAAAAGAAATGAAGAAGATGATAGCTTATTTCATGTTATTTTGTATTTATTCATTAATTAAGGCATTTTACCAAAATTCCTTTAAATACCTTACTTACTAACCATGTCTATTTTTTTCATCAAACTTTAATGATCTAATTACTATTTAATGACCTCTACTTTAAACCCCCATTTCAATCAAGTACTTTATAAACTAGAATACATATTTTGCAACTTTTACGAAGAAGCCCTAATAGACAAATTATACATGCAATCTATAAAATTTCTTATCGGTAGTCTAACACATGCATCCAATCAATTGATAAATCATGATAATTCATCATAATAAACATTTCTATCTCATATTTGTGGTTTCAGAACCACTGTTCCGTTTAGGCCCTTTTTCTGGATGTTACATCTCATTTCATGACTACAGTACCCTTCGTATTCTTTAACATTTTATCGAGATTTCTCTTTTATTTCTTCCTCATTTCTTTGTAAAAATCCATGTCAATACATTTCATGGAAATATCATGAATATCAATTCATCACAATGTCGTAAACATATTCTAAATTATTTTGTATGCATAGCATACCATAAAACTTTCTTGGAGTATTTCAATATCATTTACATATCATCATAATATTTGATCCGACATAGTCTAATTGACATACTAATTTAGATTTCAAGCATAATCAACAATAGCATTGCTTTATTATTACACCAACTTACCTTAGACGCAAAAGTAGCTAATTCTCTCTACTTGGTCCATAACCTCGATCTTTCCCGATCTAAGCCCGAATCTCATTTCCCATGATCTATAATATCACATTTAGCTCAATTATTAGTCACATTATTCAATGTGACCCAAAAATCATATTATGGCAAATTTACTTTTGCCCCTAAACTTTCACATAATTACACTTTTGCCTCGAGGCTCGTAAAATAATTTTTATTCAATTTTCTTGTATTTCGGACCTAGCCAAACCATTTCCATGACTATGGCAGTCCACAATTCTCACTAAATCACATACTTATGACCAATTTCTAATTTTTACAATTTAACCTGTTCTAAGCGCTTTCGTCGAAAACCACTTAGTAAAACTTGTTTCTCTCATCATAAACATGCATAATCTACCATCAATCATCAAAATACAAAATTATCCAACATGGTTAAATTTTTAAACTCAAACCTTAACTTAAAATAAGGGTGGGAATAGCTAAATCAAGTTA
Organism: Gossypium stocksii; assembly: GCA_020496765.1. Lineage (NCBI taxonomy): Eukaryota > Viridiplantae > Streptophyta > Magnoliopsida > Malvales > Malvaceae > Gossypium > Gossypium stocksii. Next base: position 45,221,287 of record CM035623.1, read on the forward strand.
TCGGGATCTCAAAAACGTAAAGAACATTAAAAATGGGGCTTGGGTGCACATACAAAGCCCTAATTCGGGATGTTACACTGACTTCGATTACACGGCCAGTCACACACTTGCTTGTCTAGCTGTATACCTATTCGAAAAGGCCTCACATGACCGTGTCCAAGCCGTTTGCTCAGTCGTACCAAACCTGTACGGTATACTGACTTATGCCACACAGCCAGTCACACGCCCATGTAGCTCTTTAGGAAACACGTCCAAAAAATCCTTTACTATTCTGATACCCTGAACAGCAGAATCCCTAGAATCTAAAATGCTGATGTAGGCCATATACGCCTCACATCCCTTACAAACCAACTTTTCAGCCCTCAATGTAGAGATCACATTCGACAAGTAGTTTTGACATTACCAGATTATAACTCCCTCGTTGTCCTCCTCAGTTCTCAGTACAACCCATTTAGTGGCACAATCCAAGCTCACTTGGTTTTAACCAGCCAATCCATACCCAGTATGAGACCAGATTCCCAAAAAGAAGTTCCACAAGATCAACTAGAAAGATAAACCCTTGGACCTCTAAAGGAACATCTTTAAATAGCTTGTTAACTCGTATTGACTGCCCCAACGGACTTAGTATAGTGACCTCACTCGTAGTACTCTCAACCAGTATACCCAAGTTTTCTAATATGGTACATGCTACGTAGGAATGAGTTGATCCTATATCTACCAGTGCAGTATAAGGTACATTATGAATAAAGAATGTACCTGTGATGACGTTCGGAGCATCTCCTTCCTCTCGGCGATGTACAGCATATACTAGAGCCAGTTGCCTCGCCTCAGTCTAATTAGCACCTCTTCTCGGTGCCCTCTGACCATGACCCTAACCATTACTACCCTTGGCCTGACCGCAACCTCCCGGTGGCTGCTGAACTACTCTCGGTGGTGCAATACCCATACCAGAAGCTTATATCTGATCAGACCTCCGTGAGTAATCTTTAATACAGTGCTCTAAAGACCCACACCTCAAACATGCCCTAATTTTCTTTTAGCACTCGCCCTGATGGCGTCTACCATAATGATTACACGACAGATATCCAGTAGCAGTAATAGGAACCTCAACTCTGGCCAGCCTATCAACTTTGACCTTTTTCTTAGACCTCTGAATGGAACTCAAGGGCGGTGAATCCCTCTTGTTCCTACCTCTCTCTCTATTCTGGCACTCAGTATGCTTCACTTCCTCAGCGATCTTTACCTTATTGACTAGTGCAGCAAAGTCTCGCTCCCTCTATGGAGCTATCAGAACCCTTAAGCTATCTCTGAAGCCGTCCTCGAAGTGAACACATTGCTCGTACTCAATAGACACCATACCTCTCGCATAGCGGCTCAGTCTTAAGAACTCAACCTCATACTCGGCCACTGATCTGTCCCTCTAAGTCAGATTTAGGAACTCCCTCCTACGAGAATCCACATAACTGGCACCTACATACTTTCCCTGAAAGGCAGTTTTGAAGAACTCCCATGTCAATCGATCAGGCTGAGTGCCCTCCTTAACAGTGAGCCACCATCGGTATGCCTCATTTCGTAGAAGAGATACAATACCTTTAAATTTTTTCATTGGGGTGCAGTCCAGGTCATCCATAATTCTCTTTGTGGCCTCTATCCAGTACTTAGCCATGTTAGGGGCAACCCTAGCAACACCCCTGAAAATCTCAACTCCATTTGACCGGAGTCGTTTCACAACTGACCCTCAGCCCCCAGTACCAATATTGGTCCCAGCGACCCTCTCTAGAATTCTTAACATGGCTTGAGACAGTGCATCGTCCCCAGTCGCTCTATAACACCCCAAACCTGGCCTAAAATTTAGGCTCAAATCAGGCATGTCACATTGAATGTTTTTTGAAAACATTGTTTTCATTGAAAACCCTTCTTTATATTTAAAACTTCAACCCCTTAAAAACTTCAGATTTTGTTTACGTATTTTTAAAACGTGGTTTATTAAAAGTTATTCTCTTGTAAAAAGTTATTACCTTTAAAACCTTATGTGTTGCAGAAGCATACTTAAAACAGTTGTGAAAATGTGATATTTTGAAAATTAGTTGTTGTTTAGGAAAAGCTGTGTTCTACTTCTAGCAATTATGAAACAATAAACAAAAAAACCTAAATTAAAAATCCAAAAATTGTAAAGGCCTTATTACAACCCAAAATACTTGAATGTAAATAATCAATATTAAAACATAAGCAGTGTGTGGCCTTCTTCGAGTCCTTCGCAGCTCCGATCCGTCTAAGGCTGGGGATTACCTGAAAGGTTAATAAACAGGGTGAGTTTACAAAAACTTAGTGTGTAATCCCCTTACTAAAGTAACAGTCAGTGAACAAAATTAAAAAAATAGTCTGTAAACGGATTTAAAAATAGTCAAGGCTAGAGCCCTTTAACAGAAACAGAACAGTCCAGTACAGAGCATACGTGGGTTTAAGCCCACTACCATAACATTTGGGTCAAAGCCTATATCAGAATCAATCCATATGCATAATGCAAGATGTATGCTAACCCATCCCAATAATCCAACCACTACACACCATTTCCCTTCCAACCCTACACACCTGTGGGGATATCTATATCAACCCATCCATCCTCCACACACCAATGGTAGCCTGGTTGCGGCACTACTTAACGTTGCAGCAAAGCTGCTAATCATGAATGGGCACATAGCCACCTGTAACTGTAATAAGATTGGCACATAGCCATCGATTAGGGTAATATAACCAGCATACAGCCATGAGTAAGTATGAATGACATATAGTCATCAATAGATATGATAAGCACATAGCCTTAGGCAAATGCGATTGGCACGAAGCCATAATCAAGTTTGCACAAAGCCATAATCAGAATATCCGGCTTAAAAAGCCATCGGCAGATCCACGGTCGTCAAGCAACCATGCGATCCTCAATTTCTTCCTCCATATCAATATCCCAATCCCCGTGAGTATGTTATGTATGCAGAATGCCATGCCCATAACCAATCACAGTCGCAACAGTCAATTACAGTCATACATTCTTAGTCAAAATATAGTCAAATCAATCAAATCGTATCACCAGTGAGTCATTTACCCTTGAGGGGCAAAATGGTCTTTTTACCCATTAGGGGTATTTTAGTCATTCCATCCTACAAGGGTGTTTTGGTAAATCTACAAACAATGGGTATTTTGATAATTTTACAAACCAAGGGTATTTTTGTAATTTTGTAAGTTAAGGGTATTTTTGTAATTTTGTAAGTTGAGTGTATTTCGGTAATTATACAAATCGAGGGTATTTCAGCAATTTTCCAAAACAGAGGTATTTTTGTAATTTTACAAAACAGGGGTATTTTGGTAATTTTTCAAATTAGGGGTATTTCTGTAATTTTACAAACTAGGGGTATTTTGGTAATTTTGCTAATCGAGGGTATTTCGGTAATTTCACAAATTAGGGGTATTTTAGTAATTTCACAAATTAAGGGTATTTTAGTAATATTACAAACCGAGGGTATTTCTATAATTTTGCAAATCAAGGGTACTTTGGTAATTTCGCAAACTAAGGGTATTTTAGTAATTTTGCCCTATAAGGGTATTTCAGTAATTCTGCCCTACAGGGGTATTTTAGTATTTCTACCCTACAAGGGTATTTCAGTAATCCTATCCTATAGGGGTATTTCAGTAATCCTACCCTACAGGGGTATTTCAGTAATCCTACCCTAAAGGGGTATTTCAGTAATTCTACCTTATAGGGGTATTTCAGTAATCCTACCTTACAGGGGTATTTCAGTAATTTTACCCTATAGGGGTATGAGATTAATATAATCTAGTCCAATATTTACTACACAATCATACAATTTATCTAATTGGGCCCACGGGCCCATTGGGCCCACATAGCCCATTTCGGCCCGAAACTGCCGTCTTACAGCTAGAGTAGTGAGAAATACACACCTGATAGAAGATTGAAGTTAATCCGCACTCTGACCACTCTTAGTCGACACCCAACCCAAACGAGCATGCCACAAAGTGAAAAGGATCAGCTAAGAAAGGTATGCTAACTCTCCTTATGGTTCGCTCTATTTAAAGCCAGCTTCTTACCTATTCTCATGTTAGCTTCCCGATGTGGGATTCCTCCATCATCTAAGTTTAAATCCAACACTAACTCTTGCCATCCCCTGTTAGCAAAATAAATGCTCCTTACTTTCCATGAGATTCAAACCCTGGACCTCATTGCCAACTCTACAACACCACCTCTCTGCCTCCTATGTGGTGCCACTTTGCCACTAGACCACAAGGCTTTTTGTGACACAATTTTACCAACAATATTCTTAAGGCCTACCTACTTACCCCTAGGGTTTTATTCACCTAAAACCAAAATTTTTGCAAGAGTCTAGGTTTGAACCAAGGACTTCTCTAACACTTCTTAGCACACTTAACCACTGAAGCAAGCCTTCATTAACGAAATTTCCATGCACAACAAAATATTATAAGCCACATTCAACTGATCCCATGATCAAGGCCCAAAACTCCTGGGCCCAAATTCAGGGTGTTACACGCTCGATCATGGGACCTAGTCTCAGTCACAGGTGAAGCTAGTGTCTCACTAGTTTCCAAATTAGGTATGTGACCAGATGACGAGGACCAAGCTCCAGCACCTCTATAGCCTCTACCAGGGCCTTTTGTGCCTCGTCCACGAGTACCACGTGTACTCATTATCTAATCACATTTATCTGTATTAATAGTTATATGCAGATCAGTTTACAGTTCCAGTTGTTATTAATAGATATTTTATGGAAAACAGTATCAGTAATTCAGAGTTCGTTTTCGTAGATCGCAGTCTCACTACAGTTTTACTATAGTCTTAGTGTACACTACTAAAGTATTTCCAAGACAATATGCTATACATAATAGTCTCAGTGTTTACTATCTATAGCATTTTAGTCAAAACACATAATAGTTACAAGGAACTTACAGGATTGCTGCCGGAGACTCGGTGTACTATAGATTCTGAAAAAAACATTTCAGTCACCAAAAATCAATTCTTTGGAAACCACATTTAAAAAGCCAAATCCGCAACTGAGTTTTGCAACTTGACTCTGATACCATTAAATGTAATACCCCAAACCTAGCCTAGACAATATGGCCGAATCTGACGATGTCACATTGAAGTATTTTTCGTAAAGTGTGATGTCGATGAAAACCCCTTTTCTATTTAACCTTTTTGTGTTATCTTATAATGATTTTAAGACGTGTTATTCATTCTTCAAAATGTGAGTCTTTATCAAAATTTTTTCACATTTAAAACATTATTAAGTTTCAAAATGTCATTTATTGCGAAAGCTTTTAAATAGGTTGCATATTCGTGGTATTTTTGTTAAAATAATTATCTTTTTGAAACCTCGCATCTTTCCCTACTGCTAGCAGTTAAAAAAATTAAAACAATAAAAATCCCAAAGTAAAATAAAAATCCAAAAAGGCCATATTACAGTAAAATACCCAAAAATTAAATCGAAATCATAAAATACTATTTTAAATTAGATAGGTCGTGTGGCCACTGGGTCATCCGTTGCACCGATCCACCTATGCCTGGGGATTACCTGTATAGTTAAACAGAAGGGAGACTTTATGAAAACTCAGTTTGTAATCCCATAGAAAGCAGACAGAAAACAAACACAGTCTGAGCCTAAGCCCTTTTCAATATCAATGACAATATCAGTTTGGGCTTTAGCCCAACTTAGTACAGAAACAATCATGTGTTTGGGCCTTGGCCATTGCGGTAACAATAATCAGTGCAGTCACAGTTTAAATAGTATACAAGTCCTAACCATCCAGCGTCTACACTCCAACTCCGTCCAACCCTACACTCCATCCGGGGATATAATCAACCCACCCATCCCTACACTCCAGAAAGTACCGAAAGCGGTACTATACAGTAATATGTAGCTGGGCTGCCAATAATTTAGGCTCGAAGCCTTTCAGTACACTTCCTCTTATTAGTATAAAACCCATCCCCATGAAATGCATCATACAATTATGTCATGTCACATCATAGTATCATACATGTATCTAGTACAGTTTAAATAGCGTGCTAAAATATAGTTACACATGTATATATATAATTATCAAACAAGGGTAAAATAGTCATTCAGTCAATTACGGGTCTAGATAAGCTTACCCACCCCACAACAGGTCCAAAGTCATCTCAGGTGACCTGTGCATAGCAGTAAAAAATGTTAAAATAGGCCCACGACCAATATTGCGGGCCCATGTGGGCCCACATGGCTGTATGGCCTACACAGCCTATGTGGCCCAATATTTCCACACGTCCGTGTGGTTCACCTGTGTGGGGCCCACGTGCTCGTGGGGCCTACATGGCCCAATTCGGCCCAATTTGGCCCAGCCCATGAAATCGTACATGGTCGGCCTCATCGATTATACGCCCATGTTTAGTCTCACGAACAACCACACGAGCGAGCGCACACCCATGTGGCGTCAACGTTCCCTTATTCCGGCTTTTGCTGATTTTATAGTAAAGATTGTGTTACACACACCTGGTTCGTTTCTGACTTAAAAGCGCTTCCAAAACCACCAGTACCTATGATCCACAACAAATCCCACAATCAGTCCTAATTCGTAGTTAATTTGAAACCAAAGTATCGACAATAATTCGTTCAATCCATACATTACTTACCTTCAAAACTGAGTAACCCCCGACTACGAATCCGAACAATCTAGAACACCACTCCTATAATTTGCCACCGAAAATTCTAAAAAAGACCCAAAACAACATCAATTCACATTTCATACCCATGAGCAAAAAAAAGCTTTTCCCTAATATTCACCAAATCAAAGCCACCTTACCTACCAAACAAAAATCAGCAGAACCACACCACTCCAACGCTAATTGAAATGCTCCAACCCTTAACCTTCATCAAAGAAGTAGCCAATTGATTGCCAAAAATCCATAACCACATTACCCATATTTAAGAAACTTACCAACAACGCAAGAACCAAACAGAGGTTACCAGTTACGGCAATAAGAAGAAAATTAAGGAACAGAAAAATCAGCAGCACAAGGGATGGAGAGAATTGACAGAACCAAGAGAACAATAAGATAAAAGAATGGAGAGGGGAAAAGAAATTAGTAGCAACCTCATAGCAATATTCAGCCAAAAGGGAAAAAGCAAAATTAAAAATTAGATTTAAAAAAATGTCAGCCCTTGAGGAAAAGAAGAACTAACGTCAAAAATAATTTTAGGAAGGTATGGAAACTGAAATTTTTTTTAAAAAAATAACAATAATCAAATTCAATCCCATATTTCCTTCCTAAAAAATAGCAACTAAACACCCCCAATCCCAAAATCCTCTCCTAAAATCAATCCAAACTTCCCACTACTCAGACTTTTACTCAAACACAACCTCTAGCCATTCATCCAAGCAAGAATTTAATCCCTTCGCGCATGCAAGGATTCGAACTCCAGACCTCAAGTAACAACAACACGCCACTTATCCCCTAGACCAGCAAGCCCATTCTGACATATTTCACCAATAATTATTTATAAGCCTACTGGCTAAAGATAGGGGTATATTCAATTAAAAACAAAAATTTGCCCAAGATAAGACTTGAACCCAAGACTTCTCAGACACTTCCCAGAACACTTAACCACTGAAGAAGACATGTTTTTAAAAACAGCAACTAAACACCCCCAATCCCAAAATCCTCTCCTAAAATCACTCCAACCTTCCCACTACTCAGACTTTTACTAAAACACAACCTCTAGCCGTTCATCCAAGCAAAAATTTAATCCCTTTGCGCATGCAAGGATTTAAACTCTAGACCTCAAGTAACAATAACACGCCACTTATCCCCTAGACTAGCAGGCCCATTCTGACATATTTCACCAACAATTATTTATAAGCCTACTAGCTCAAGATAGGGGTTTATTCAATTAAAACAAAAATTTGCCCAAGCTAAGACTTGAACCCAAGACTTCTCAAACACTTCTCAGAACACTTCACCATTGAAGCAGACATGTATTTATGTCTTAAACATACGAAAACAAATATTAAGGATTTTGGGGCGTTATAAAATGCCTCGTAAGGCACCATCTTTATACTAGACTGGTAACTGTTATTGTAAGCGAACTCTGCCAACGGCAAATACTTCTCCTAACTGCCTCAGAAGTCAATCACACAGCTCCTCCACATGTCCTATAGTATCTGAATCACCCTCTCGGACTGACCATCGATTTGAGGGTGGAACGCAGTACTGAAGTCCAACCTTGTACCTAGAGCTTCATGTAACTTCTTCTAGAATCGAGACGTAAAGTAAGGAACCCTATCAAATATTATTGAAACCGGTACCCCATGTAGTCTCACTATCTCAGACACATACAGTTTAGCCAGCTTCTATAGAGAGTAGTTGGTATGAACAGGTATGAAGTGGGCAGACTTAGTCAATCGATCCACAATGACCCAAACAGAATCCTTCTTAGTAGGTGTGAGGGGCAACCCACTAACGAAGTCCATAGTCACTTTTTCCCACTTCCAAAGCAGAATATTGGCTAGCTACAATAAACCCGAAGGTAACTGATGCTAAGCCTTAACCTACTGGCAAGTCAAACACTTAGCCACAAATTCAGTAACCTTTCGCTTAAGACCTTGCCACCAATTCAACTCACGAAGGTTGCGGTACATCTTATTTCCACCAGGATGCATAGCTTAAGGGCTACTATCTGCCTCCCGCAGTATGGACTGCCTCAAATCAATATCCTTTGGAACACAGATTCTCCTATGGAAATAGAGCACCCCTTCGCTATTCAGTCCAAAATCCATAATATCACCACTCTTAACCTGTTAGAAGCGAAGACCCAAAGACTCATCCTCCATCTGTTTACATTTAATCTGCTCTATCCATGTCGATTGAACTTGAAGTTCAGCCAACAAACTACCATCATCAAATAAGTTAAGGCAAGCAAACATTGCCCTCAGATCAGTCATAGCCCTACGGCTTAGTGCATCATCCACCACATTAGCCTTACCAGGATGGTATTCAATAGTACAATCATAGTCTTTAAGTAGCTCAATCCATCTACACTGCCTAAGATTCAGCTCCTTCTGAGTGAGAAGGTACTTAAGGCTCTTGTGATCAGTGTAGATGATACACTTCTCACCATACAGATAACGCCTCTAAATTTTTAATGCGAACACCACTATAGCCAACTCCAAGTCATGAGTCGGGTAATTCTCCTCATGAGTCTTAAGCTGACGAGACACTACACTACCCCCTTACCTTCTTGCATCAATACACGCCCAAACTGTCACGTAATGCATCTCTGTACACAGTAAACTCTTCTCCAGACTCTGGCTGTAATATCCCGAATTAGGGTCTAATCAGAATAGTGGTTTCGTGACCACAAATCTGAGATAGAAATAATTATTTTATAATTATTTTGAGGTTTACGATATGATGGCATGATTGTGTGAAAATTTCATGAAGAAATTCTATGCATAAAGTGCTTAATTTGAAATTAGGGACTAAATCAAATAAGTTGCAAAATTTGCATTCTAGAAGTTTTTAGTATGAAATTGACTTGGAATATTAATTAGGAGGTCTGAAATAGAAATTTGACCAAATTCTAAGTTCATGGACAAAAATTGGACATGGGTGGAATTTTTGAAAGTTTAGTAAGGAAGGGCATTTTAGTCATTTGGTTATTAACATGAATTAAAAAGGAAAAAGATGACAAAATTGATCATCTTCTTCATTAGTTGCTGCCGATTTTTGGTCTCCACCATAGCTAGGGTTTCTTCAACTTTCAAGCTTCATAGTAAGTGCATCCAAGCCCCATTTTTAATGATTTTTATATTTTTGTGATCCCGGTAGCTCGATAAAGCTTATGTTAGCAATATTTTGAGTTAGGGCTCATATTTGGAATAATACCCATAGGTGAAATTTGTGTATTTTGATGTTTTATGATAGAATATGAGGTTTTAAATTATGTTAGACAACTTGTGCTACTCGGTTTTGAGTAAAAACGAGCAGAACGACATAATTGGTAAAAATACCAGTTCTTCATAAGTGCATGTTGTAGTTGGAATTTGAGCTTGCTAATGGTAAATAAATGATCGGCATGTCCTAAAACATAATAATTTGAAATAAAATTTAATTTTCGAGCTTTGGGGCAAAAGTGTAAATATACAAAAGTTTAGGGGCAAATTTGTAATTTTGGTAAAGTTAGGGTCAAGGACCGTTTTGATAAATGTGAATATTAAATGAGCTAACTGTGCTATTTTAGATCAAGAAAAATGAGATTCAAGTCATGATCGGGGGAAAAACAAAGTTTACAAGGAATAGGCCAATTGTTGATATTTTGGTATCGAGGTAAGTTCATGTGTAAATAATGTAACATAATCGTTATTTTTAAGTTAATTGATGTTATTTATATGATATGCTGATTTTTATCATGAAATATATGCTTTGTGGTTATTATCGAATAATATGCAAATTATGTGTGCTACTTGTTAAATATAAATTGCTACCGAGTATTGGTTTCGCTATTCTGTGGAAGACGGCAAGGATATGTGATCGAGGAAAATCCCGTTTGAACCTTAGGAATAGATTAGGGTACAAGTGACATGTCACTAGGATGGTTGAGCATCCGAGCTCGTTGAGTTGAGTCCGAGTTCACTTATGGATGCAAATGTCTGAACTTGTTGAGTTGAGTCTGAGTTCGTGAGATGTAACTAGGCATCCAAGGTCATTGAGTTGAGTCCAAGTTCACTTATGGATACGAACGCTTGAGCTCGTTGAGTTGAGTCCGAGTTTGCTTATGGGCGGTTTACATGATTACTTGATTACATATGTGGCACTTATGTGCAAATTATCCATGTATCCGAGTTATATTCCGATGTGTTCAACGGGTAAAATTCTAGCAAAATGGAAGAACACTCAAGAGGCAAGTGTCATTTTGAAAAGTGTTGTGAAATGGACACTTTGGACAGGTATATACTTAACCCTCGGGTTGAAACTTGATACAACAACAATAATGTGGTAAGATGAGAAATGATGAGTAGAAATGTGATATATGTTTTGGTGATACCATGCTAGTGTTGTTTGGAAGAATTGCTTTGTTATGTTACTTGTTATTTGCATGTGAACTTACTAAGCATTTATGCTTACTCCCTCCTTTTTATTCATTGTAGTTTTGAACAAGCCAGCTTAGGAATCGGGATAGGTCGAAGGCTCGTTCACACTATCCGAAGAACTATTTTGGTAAAATGGCTTGTATAACTCAAATATGGCATGTATAGGAATATACTTATTTTGTGTAAATAATCTTGTGATATGGTTGCGGTTTGGTTGAGAAGATGCTTGATAATGATTAGTCATTGGAACGACTAGCCTAGATAATGTTTGATGCCATGTGAGATTAATATGTTATCTAGTTCATGAAAATTCATAAAAAGATGAAATTTGCCATAAAATAGAACATTACAGTAACAATGATGTGAGTTTGAAAAATCACCAAAAATAGTAGAAACCAAAATAGGTGATGAATTCAATATGAAATTGAATCTTATTGTGTCTACTTTCATATGGAAGAAGCAAAATAGGTAAAGGAGTTATATGTTGTGAGATATTTGAGTTTTAGTGAAACAAGGCTAGAGCAATTTCTGGATCCCCTGTTCCAACTATGGAAATTCACCATAAATTGTACAAAGATAATTAGGAGGTGTACTTTATATTTTCAGAATCCTTACTGAGTCTAGTTTTAAGGGAAACAAATGGCATAGTCATATGTATTTTTTACAGAGAGAAAAATGGTTCGAAGTAAGAAGAGGTCAGTGCAGTCGAGTTCTGAAATAGGGGTAAATTTAATTAATAAACTGTACTAATTGGCTTTGTGAAAAATTATAGAAAAAAATCAGTAGATAGATATGTGAGTCTAGTTTCAGGGAAAATTTATGGATCTTGATTTCAAATTTTGTAACTCGAGATATGATTTTTTTAACGACCATGACGCAGAAGGACTGCTTATTCTGAAAATCAAAATAAATGGTTTAAAGTTGTTTAAATGATAAATTATATTTAGTAACACCTCAAGCTCGACTCCAGCGACGGTCTCGGGTAAGAGGGCGTTACATTTGGTGGTATCAGAGTAGGTTTAGTCGGTTCTCAGACTAATGTGTTTTATGTACGGATTTTGCTATACATGCCATATGTGTATATTGTGATAGTGTGACGACTTCTGACCTTTTAAATGATTTTTTATAGTAAATGGATCACGATCCAGCTGTGGCAGATGAAGTAGAGAGTAATGCGCCAGCTCCAACTGAAGGGGCAGTGCCGACTGAAAATCCACCTCCTACTGTTGGTCAGGGAAGAGGAGAAATGGGTCGAGAAGCCTTTCTCCAAATGATGAGTGCATGGTTCATTGAGTTTGTTTGTACAAACCTAAATGTACAACCTCCCCCACCCCCCCAATTCCTCAACCTGTACCCCCGATGCCTCAAGGTGTGGATATGATGAAATTCCAAAGAAGTCCACTTGATAAAATTCATAAGCTAGGGGCCGAAGAATTCAGAGCTAATGTAGATGATGATGCCGAAAAAGTAGAGTTCTGGCTTGAGAATTCTATCCGGGTATTTGATGAATTATCTTGCACCCCTGAAGAATGTTTGAAATGTGCTATATCTTTTCTAAGGGATTCAGCCTATAATTGGTGGAAGACATTGATTTCTGTGGTACCGAAAGAGAGAGTAACCTGGGAATTCTTTCAAGAAGAGTTTCGGAAGAAATACATCAGTGAAAGATTTATTGATCAGAAGCGTAAAGAGTTTCTTGAGCTAAAGCAAGGTAATATGACAGTCACTGAATACGAAAGAGAGTTCGTCAGATTAAGTAAGTATGCCAGAGAATATGTTCCTTCAGAGGCTAAAATGTGTAGACGATTTGAAGAAGGACTCAATGAAGACATAAAGGTATTTTTTAGGATTCTTGCACTAAAAGAAATGGTGGTACTTGTCGATCGAGCTTGCAAGGATGAAGAACTACTTAAAGAGAAGAAAAAGGTAGAATCTGAGACACGAAATTGGAAGAAAAGACCAATGAGTAATGCACCCTCACAGCAACCCAAAAAATCAAGAAATATGAATTCTCGTTCCCAAGTTTCAGCTGGACAATCATATGGGAATTTTAAGATGCAAAATGTAGGTCCTAAGTCCCAGACTACTTCAGCAGCTAGTGTAGGGAATTCAAGATTTGTTAAGCCCGAGTGTCAGCGGTGTGGTAGAAATCATTTTGGTCCGTGCAGAACAAATGAATGTTTTCAATGTGGTTCTTCGAATCATTTTATTAGAGACTTCCCAGAGAGAATTGAAAGAGAAAAATTTTAGAGTGCAAAAGTAGGTGGTGCGGATTCAAGGGGAAGGTATCCAAGAAAAGCTGGGAGTGAAGCAAGCAGCAAGAATGTGGTCAGAGATTCAGCAGTTAAATCTGAAGGAAGGGCTCCGGCTAGAACTTATGCCATTAAAATGTGTGAAGATGCTTCCTCACCTGATGTGATCACTGGTATATTTTCTCTTTATGATGTTAATGTTATTGCTTTGATTGACCCTGATTCTACTCATTCATATGTGTGCATGAAATTGGTGTCTAGCATGAATATACCTGTTGAGAACATAGAATTTATGATTAAAGTGTCAAATCCATTAGGCAAATGTGTTATAGTTGATAAAGTATGCAGCAAATGTCCTTTAATGATTCGGGGTTATTACTTTCCGGCCGACTTGATGTTGTTGCCATTTGATGAATTTGATATTATTTTGGGCATGGATTGGTTGACATTACATGATGCTATAGTAAATTGTAAATAGAAATTTATTGAATTAAAGTGTGAAAATGGCGAAACTCTGCGAGTTGAATCAGATAAATTAGAGGCATTGTCTAGTATGATTTCTTCAATGTCGGCTCAGAGATATTTGAGAAAGGGTTATGAAGCTTATTTAACGTATGTGTTTAATACAAAAGAAATTGAAAAGAAAGTGGAATTAGTGCTGATTGTGTGTGAGTTTGCAGATATATTTCCAGAGGAATTACCGGGTTTACCTCCAGTCAGAGAAGTAGAATTTGGTATAGAGTTGATGCCGGGAACAGCTCTTATCTCGATTGCTCCGTATAGAATGACACCAACAGAGTTGAAAAAATTAAAGTCACAGTTGCAAGAGTTGACCGACAAAGGGTTTGTGAGACCGAGTTTTTCGCCTTGGGGTGCCCCTGTATTGTTCGTGAAAAAGAAAGATGGTTCTATGAGATTGTGTGTAGACTATCGGTAATTAAACAAAGTGACAATCAAGAACAAGTATCTGTTGCCGAGAATTGATGATTTGTTTGATCAGCTGAAAGGAGTGACATGGTTTTCAAAGATTGATTTGAGATCTGGGTACTATCAACTACGGGTAAAAGAGACAGATGTGCCTAAAACTACTTTTAGGACAAGGTATGGTCATTATGAGTTTTTAGTTATGCTGTTTGGATTAACAAATGCTCCTGCTGTGTTTATGGATTTGATGAATCGTATATTTCAGCCATACTTGGATAAGTTTGTTGTGGTATTTATAGATGATATTTTAATCTATTCAAAAGATGAGACCGAGCATGCCGAGCATTTGAGAATAGTTTTACAGACTTTGCGAGACAAGCAGTTATATGCCAAGTTTAGTAAAAGTGAATTTTAACTTCGGGAAGTTGGATTTTTGGGTCATATTGTTTCAGGTGATGGTATAACAGTTGATCCTAGTAAAATTTCAGCTATTGTTGACTGGAAACCACCGAAGAATGTAACCAAAGTGAGAAGTTTCTTGGGGCTAGCTGGGTATTATCGACGGTTTGTAAATGGATTTTCTATGATTGCTGCTCCTATGACTAGATTCCTCCGAAAGGATGTTAAATTTGAATGGACGGAAGAATGTCAATAGAGTTTCAAAGAATTGAAAAAGTTATTAACAGAGGCACCAGTGTTAGTGCAGCCAGAGTCAGGTAAAGAATTTGTGGTATATAGTGATGCATCTCTAAATGGTTTGGGATATGTGCTGATGCAAGAAGGAAAGGTTGTGGCTTATGCTTTGAGACAGTTAAAACCTCACGAGAGGAATTATCCGACTCATGATTTGGAATTGGCTGCGGTGGTGTTTGCTTTGAAGATTTGGCGACATTATTTGTATGGTGAAAAGTGCCGAGTATATACCGATCAAAAAAGTCTTAAATACTTGATGTCACAAAAAGAATTGAATTTGAGACAGCGAAAATGGTTAGAATTGTTGAAAGATTACGAGCTTGTGATTGACTACCATCTAGGAAAAGCAAATGTAGTTGTCGATGCCTTGAGCAGAAAGTTGTTGTTTGCTTTGAGAGTTATGAACACTCAGTTGGAAATGTCAGATGATGGTTCAATTCTAGCCGAGTTGAAAGCAAGATCGATGTTTTTACAAGAGATTTGTGAAGCTCAGAAAAGCGATGAAGACTTGCTAGCCAAAAGAAAGCAATGTGAGATTGACACAGAGTCAGATTTGAGAATCGATTCTGATGGGTGCTTGATGTTTAAAGATCGGATTTGTGTACCGAAGAATGAGGAATTGATTCAAAAGATCCTATAGGAAGCACATAGTGGTTGTCTCTCGATTCATCCGGGTAGTACGAAAATGTATAATGACTTGAAGAAAATGTATTAGTGGAATGGAATGAAAAGGGATATATCAGAGTTTGTGTCCAAATGCTTAATTTGTCAACAAGTAAAAGCTGAACACCAAGTGCCTTCGGGATTACTTCAGCCTATTATGGTCCCTAAATGGAAATGGGATCGGATTACTATGGATTTTGTTTCAGGGTTGCCATTGACTCTAGGAAAGAAAGATGCCATCTGGGTAATAGTTGACAGATTAACTAAGTCGGCTCATTTTATTCCGGTACGTACAAATTATTCTCTTAACAAGTTAGCTGAACTGTATGTCAGAGAAATTGTTAGACTACATGGAATACCATTGTCAATCATTTCAGATAGAGATCCGAGATTTACCTCACGTTTTGGCAAAAGTTACAAGAGGCATTAGGTACGAAGTTGAATTTCAGCACTGCTTTTCATCCACAAACTGATGGACAATCAGAGAGAGTAATTCAGATTCTTGAAGATATGCTCAGATGTTGTATATTGGAATTTCAAGGAAGTTGGGAAAGATATTTACCGTTAGTGGAATTTACTTACAATAACAGTTATCAGACGAGCTTGAAGATGGCACCTTATGAAGCATTGTATGTCGTAAGTGTCGGACGCCATTGTATTAGATGAAACTCAAGGAAAATCAGACCTATGGGATTGATTTAATAAAAGAAACTGAAGAAAAAGTGAAAGTGATCCGAGATTGTTTAAAAGCTGCTTCAGATAGATAGAAATCTTATGCAGATTTGAAACGAAAAGAAATTGAGTTTCAAGTTGGTGATAAAGTATTTTTAAAGGTGTCTCCATGGAAGAAAGTTCTCAGATTTGGACGGAAAGGCAAATTAAGTCCGCGTTTTATCGGGCTGTATGAAATAATTGAAAGGGTTGGACCGGTAGCCTATCGGTTAGCATTGCCATCTGAATTGAAGAAGATTCATGATGTGTTCCATGTGTCTATGTTACGTCGGTATCGTTCGGATCCTTCACATGCGGTTTCACCGACAGAAATTGAACTACAACTAGATATGACCTACGAAGAAGAACCGATTAAGATTTTAGCTCGAGAGGTCAAACAACTAAGGAACAAAAGTATTGCTCTTGTGAAAGTGTTGTGGCAAAAGCATGGAGTAGAAGAGGCTACATGGGAGCTTGAGGAAACAATGAGAAATCAATACCTACACCTATTTACCGGTAAGATTTTCGAGGACGAAAATCCTTAAAGGGGGGAGAGTTGTAATATCCCGAATTAGGGTCTAATCGGAATAGTGGTTTTGTGACCAAAAATTCGAGATAGAAATAATTATTTTATAATTATTTTGAGGTTTATGATATGATGGCATGATTGTGTGAAAATTTCGCGAAGAAATTCTATGCATAAAGTGCTTAATTTGAAATTAGGGACTAAATCAAATAAGTTGCAAAATTTGCATTCTAGAAGTTTTTAGTATGAAATTGACTTGGAATATTAATTAGGAGGTCTTAAATAGCAATTTGACCAAATTCTAAGTTCATGGACAAAAATTGGACATGGGTGGAATTTTTGAAAGTTTAGTAAGGAAGGGCATTTTAGTCATTTGGTTATTAACATGAATTAAAAAGGAAAAAGATGACAAAATTGATCATCTTCATTAGTTGCTGCCAATTTTTGCTCTCCACCATAGCTAGGGTTTCTTCAACTTTCAAGCTCCATAGTAAGTGCATCCAAGCCCCGTTTTTAATGATTTTTATATTTTTGTGATCCCGATAGCTCGATAAAGCTTATGTTAGAAATATTTTGAGTTAGGGCTCATATTTGGAAAAATACCCATAGGTGAAATTTGTGTATTTGGATGTTTTATGATAGAATATGAGGTTTTAAATTATGTTAGACAACTTGTGCTACTCGGTTTTGAGTAAAAACGAGTAGAACGACATAATTGGTAAAAATACCAATTGTTCGTAAGTGCATGTTGTAGTTGGAATTTGAGCTTGCTAATGGTAAATAAATGATCAGCATGTCCTAAAACATAAGGATTTGAAATAAAATTTAACTTCCGAGCTTTGGGGTAAAAGTGTAAATATACAAAAGTTTAGGGGCAAATTTGTAATTTTGGTAAAGTTGGGGTCAAGGACCGTTTTGATAAATGTGAATATTAAATGAGCTAAATGTGCTATTTTAGATCAAGAGAAATGAGATTCAAGTCGTGATCGGGGGAAAAACAAAGTTTACGGGGAGTAGGCCGATTGTTGATATTTTGGTATCGAGGTAAGTTCATGTGTAAATAATGTAACATAATTGTTATTTTTAAGTTAATTGATGTTATTTATATGATATGCTGATTTTTATCATGAAATATATGCTGTGTGGTTATTATCGAATAATATGCAAATTATGTGTGCTACTTGTTAAATATAAATTGCTACCGAGTATTGGTTTCAGTATTCTGTGGAAGACGGCAAGGATATGTGATCGAGGAAAATCCCATTTGAACCTTAGGAATAGATTAGGATACAAGTGACATGTCACTAGGATGGTTGAGCATCCGAGCTCGTTGAGTTGAGTCCGAGTTCACTTATGGATGCAAATGTCTGAACTTGTTGAGTTGAGTCCGAGTTCGTGAGCTGTAACTAGGCATCCGAGGTCGTTGAGTTGAGTCCGAGTTCACTTATGGATGCGAACGCCCGAGCTCGTTGGGTTGAGTCCGAGTTCGCTTATGGGCGGGTTACATGATTACTTGATTACATATGTGGCACTTATGTGCAAATTATCCATGTATCCGAGTTATATTCTGATATGTTCAACGAGTAAAATTCTAGCAAAATGGAAGAACACTCAAGAGGCAAGTTTCATTTTGAAAAGTGTTGTGAAATGGACACTTTGGACAGGTATGTACTTAACCCTCGGGTTGAAACTTGATACAACAACAATAATGTGGTAAGATGAGAAATGATGAGTAGAAATGTGATATATGTTTTGGATACCATGCTAGTGTTGTTTGGAAGAATTGCTTTGTTATGTTACTTGTTATTTGCATGTGAACTTACTAAGCATTTATGCTTACTCCCTCATTTTTATTCGTTGTAGTTTTGAAAAGCTGGCTCAGGAATCGGGATAGGTCGAAGGCTCGTTCACACTATCCGAAGAACTATTTTGGTAAAATGGCTTGTATAACTCAAATATGGCATGTATAGCAATATACTTATTTTATGTAAATAATCTTGTGATATGGTTGCGGTTTGATTGAGAAAATGCTTGATAATGATTAGTCATTGGAATGGCTAGCCTAGATAATGTTTGATGCAATGTGAGATTAATATGTTATCTAGTTCATGAAAATTCATAAAAAGATGAAATTTGCCATAAAATAGAACATTATAATAACAATGATGTGAGTTTGAAAAATCACAAAAAATAGTAGAAACCAAAATAGGTGATGAATTAAAAATTGAAGTTTATTGTGTCTAATTTCACATGGAAGAAGCAAAACAGGTAAAGGAGTTATATGTTGTGAGATATTTGAGTTTTAGTGAAACAGGGCCAGAGCAATTTCTGGATCCCCTATTCCAACTTTGGAAATTCACCATAAATTGTACAAAGATAATTAGGATGTGTACTTTATATGTTCAGAATACTTATTGAGTCTAGTTTTAAGAGAAACAAACAGGATAGTCATATGTATTTTGTATAGAGAGAAAAATGGTTCGTAGTAAGCAGAGCTTAGTGCAATCGAGTTCTGAAATAGGGGTAAATTTAACTAATAAACTGTACTAATTGGCTTGACTAAAAATTCTAGAAAAAAATTAGTAGATAGATATATGAGTCTAGTTTTAGAGAAAATTTACAGATCTTGATTTCAAGTTTCGTAACTTGAGATATGATTTTTTTAGCAACCATGACGCAGAAGGGCTGCTTATTCCGAAAATCAAAATAAATGGTTTAAAGTTGTTTAAAGGATAAATTATATTTAGTAACACCTCAAGCTCGACTCCAGCGACGGTCTCGGGTAAGAGGGTGTTACACTGGCTGTATCAAAACAAGGGCCTCAGTCAGTACAACCTTGAGCTTCTCAAAGCTCTCTTGTTATGAATTAGTCCAATTAAATGGCACACCCTTAAGTAGAAGCTTAGTCAAAGGTGTGGTAATTAGAGAAAACCCCTCCACAAATCATTAATAATACCCCACCAGTTCTAGAAAATTGTGGATTTCCAGTACAGTCTTGGGCTGTTTCCATTCCAATATAGCCTCAATCTTTCGAGGATCGACTCTAATCCCCTCAACAGAAACCACATGTCCTAGAAAAGTTACTTCACGTAACCAGAACTCACATTTACTAAACTTGACGTAAAGTTGTTTCTCTCGCAAAGTCTACAGAACCACTATGAGATGTTCATCATGTTCCTCCTCAGTCCTCGAATATACCAGTATGTCATCAATAAATACCACTACAAACTGATCTAGATAGGGCTGGAACACTTAGTTCATTAGATCCATGAAAGTTGCTGGTGCATTCGTCAGCCCAAATGGCATCACTAGGAACTTGTAGTGACCATAGCACGTCTTAAATGTCGTCTTATGCACATCAGCCTCTTTAACTCACAACTAATGATACCCTGACCGTAGATCAATCTTAAGGAAAACTAAAGTACCTCAAAACTGGTAAAACAGATTGTCTATCCTCGATAGGGGGTACTTATTCTTGATTGTCAACTTGTTCAATTGTTGGTAGTCAATGCACATACGCATAGATCCATTCTTCTTTTTCACGAACATAACTAGTGCTCCCACAGAGACACACTAGGGCGGATGAACCCACGATCCAGTAACTTTTGAATTTGAGCCTGAAGCTCCACAAGCTCTTTTGGTGCCATTCTATAGGGAGCGATGGACATCAGATCTGTACCCAAAAGGAGCTCAATCTCGAACTCTACTTCACGATTCGGAGGTAACCTAGGTAACTCTTCAATAAAAATGTCTGGAAAGTCTTTAACCATTCTGATACTCTTAACTGAAGAATCCCTAGAATCTGAAACACTAATGTAGGCCAGATATGACTCACATCCCTTACGAACCAATTTTTCGACCCTCAATGTAGAAATCACATTCAATAAGTAGTTTCAACACTCCCCAATTAAGACTACCTAGCTGTCCTCCTTAGTTCTCAACACAACCTTTTTTATGGCATAATCCAAACTCACTCGATGTTTGACCAACCAGTCTATTCCCAGCATCATATCAAGTTCCCCAAAAGGCAATTCCATCATATCAGCTAGAAAAATGGCCCCTTGTACCTCTAAAAGAACGTTTCTAAACAACTTATTTACCCTTATCAATTGTCCCAATAGACTCAGTATAGTCACCTCACTCATAGTGCTCTCAACCAAGTACCCAAATTTTCAGTCATAGTACAAGCTATGTAGGAGTGAGTGGATCCTATATCTATCAATGCCAAGTAAAGTACATTAAAAATTAAAAATGTATCGGTGATGATGTCTGGAGCATCTCGGTCCTCACAGCGATGAGCAGGATAAACCAATGTAGGCTGCCTCGCCTCAGTCAGCCCATCACTTCTGCCCAGTGCTCTCTGGCCACGGCCCAAACCATTACCACCTTTGGCCTAACCACGGCCTCTCACTAGCTGCTGAACAACCCTCGGTGGCTGTGCAGTATTATTACCAGGAGCTTGCAACTGATCAACCCTCTACTGACAATCCCTACTATGGTGTATAGAGAACTGCACCTCAAGCATGCCCTAGTCCTTTTCCAACACTCGCCTAGATGGTATCTACCACAACTAGTACACGACGGTTGTCCAGTAGCAGTAATAGGAGCCCCAATTCTGATTGGCCTATCAGCTCTGGCCTTTTTCTTAAGTCTTAGAATGAAACTCGAGGGCTCTGAATCCCTCTTGTTCTTACCTCTTTCTCTGTTCTGGTGCTCAGCGTGCTTCACTTCCTTGGCGATCTTTGCCTTATCAACCAGTGCAACAAAATCTTGCTCCCTCTACAAAGCTATTAGAACCCTCAGATTATCCCAAAGGCCATCCTCAAAGCGAACACATCACTCATACTTAGTCGCCACCATTCCACGCGCATAGCGGCTCAGTCGTAAAAACTCGGCCTTATACTTGGCCACTGATCTATCCCCTTAAGTCAGATTTAGGAACTCTCTCCTACGGGCATCCACATAGCTGGGCCCTACATATTTCTCCTGGAAGGCGGTCTTAAAGAACTCCCAGGTCTATCGATCGAGCTGAGTGCCCTCCTTAACAGTGAGCCACCACTAATAAGCCTCATCACGCAGCAGCGATACAACACCCTTCATCTTCTACTTAGGGCTGCAGTCCAGGTCATCCATAATCGTCTCTGTGGCCTCAATCTAGTATTCAACCACATTGGGGCAACTCCAGCAATACCCTTGAAAAGCACAGCTCTGCTAGACCAAAATCTTTCTGTAACTGACCCTCGGCCTCTAGCTCTAGTATTGGGCCCAGTGACCCACTTCAAAATCTGTAACATGGCTTGGGACAATGCGCCGTCCCTAGCCGCACAATCATGAGACCCAGATCCAGTCTCAATCATCGGTGAAATAGGCTTCTCACTAGTATCTAGACTAGATAGGTTTCTTAATGAAGAGGACCCAGCCCGAGCCCCTCTACGGCCCCTACCACGGCCTATTGTACCCCGTCTACAAGTACCATGTATACTCATTGTCTAATTGCATATATCTATATTAACAATTTTATGCAAATCAGTTTACAGTTCCAGTATTTACTAATAAAGTTTTAAGTAGAACAATATTAGTAATTCAGCGTTTGTTTTCGTAAATCGTAGTCTCACTACAATTTTCAGTGTACACTAACTAAAGTGTTTTCAGTACAATATACTACTTACAATAGTCATAGTGTATACTATCAATAACATTTCAGTTTAAAACTGACAACAGTTTCAGAGGACTTACAGGATTGACGCTGAAGAATTAGTGTACCACACATTCAGTAAAAACATTCCAAATTATTAGAAATCAATTCTTGAAAACTCAAATCTTGAAATCCCAAATCTACAGTCGAGTTTTGCAACCTAGCTCTGATACCACTAAATGTAACACCCCCAACCCAGCCTAGACGTTATGGTCGAATTTGGCGATGTCACATGGTAGTGTGTTTGAAAATTGTAGCTTGTGTTGGAAGAATCGTAACTTTGCTTAAAACATTTTTCGTTTGGGATTCGTCATTATCTTTTATTAAATCTAAAATCATGGATCTTATTCAGTCATTAGTTTTCAAAATATTATACGTTGCAGAAGCTTTTTAAAACAGTCGGTGTCTTTGTAAGTATTTTGTAAAACACATGCATTCCTTTTAAAAATCTGTATTTTTCCTACCTCTAGCAGATGTAAAACATAAAAAAATATAAAATCCAAATTTAAACCAAAAATTCGAAGAGGCCATAAATACAGTAAAAATACCAAAACAGAAAATTTAAAATCATAAATAAGTATCGAATAGCAAAAAGGAGTCGTGTGGCCACCGTTGAGTCCTCCGCTACACCGATTTGCCTATTTCTGGGGATTACCAATACAGATTAAATAGAAGGGTGAGTTTACGAAAACTCAGTATGTAATCCCCATATAAACAAGCAGTCAGAAAGCAATCATAGACTAGGCTAAGCCCATTTTAGTATAGTTTCAGTTAGGGCCTTAATCCACTACAATACAGAAGCAGTCATGCATTTGGGCCTTGGCCTATTATAATATCAGTGATTAGTATAGAAACAGATTATGCAGTAAACAAATCCTACCCAACCAACCTCTACACACCATCTCGGTCCAACCCTACACTCCATGTGGGGATATAATCTACCCACCTATCCCTACACTCCAAAATAGTACTGAAAGCGGCACTAAACAATAATTTGCAGTTGAGCTACCAGTAAATTAGTCTCGAAGCCTTTCAGTACACTTCTTTCGATCAACAACAACCCATCCCCATGCAATGCATCATACAAACATGTCATGCCAAATCATGGTATCATATATGTATTCAGTACAGTTTTAACAACATGCTCAATATATAGTCTTACATAAATATAAATCGTATATGGATATAACAATCATTTAGTCAATTAGGGGTCTAGGTGAGCTTACCAACCCTATAGTAGGTCCACAGTTGACTTGGGTGACCCGTGCAAGTCCATCCAAACTCCCCAAACTCCTTGATTTACTCTACTAAACCATATCCATTCCAACCACTCAGCATCCTAGTCCATTCCAAACACCTCCAGCCTTCCTTTTCTTGTAACACCCCTTACTCGTATCCAATGCCAGAATAGGGTACGAGGCGTTACCGGATGATAACACAACCAACCGTACATTATCGAGCCATAAACTTTGCTCTAATTTAAAACCTTTTAACCTCTACTTTAAAGTCCCTTATACGGGCCTACGAGGCCCAAAACATACACTGATAATGATTTGAGACTAAACCGGGAACTTTTGAAATTATTGAGTCACTATTAAAATTTTTCACATTTTAGAGAGCACACGTCCGTGTGGGCAGGCCGTGTGGTCTCACACGCCCGTGTGGCTCGAGACACGCCCATGTCCTCCACCTGTGTAACTCTCTATTTATGACGTCATCAAACATTTAGGGACACACAGCCAAGTCACACGCCCGTGTGCTAGGTTGTGTCCTCCACACAGCTAGGACACACGGTCGTACCTCTACCCGTGTGGCCAACACCTAGGCTATTTTCCAAACCCTTTTTGTGCTCTCAACTCTTCACACTCATTTTTATTTATAGACACAATTCATAGTATATTTAAGCAACCAAACATCCAAAATCAAGACATACACACTTCATGCACATGCTACACTTGTCATATATAAACTCCACATACTCATCAACTCAATTCATGCAATTTCCATTTCCATGTAATGCATCACCATATGATTATATATAACTAACATTGGCCAATTCTCAATGGCCTTATACAAAGTGAATATCACATCATTATAAGCCAACATTTTTGGCCAAATTATCTATGACTCAAAAAATAAAATACCAAGTCTCTCTACATGCCACAATTTCAAAAATACTAAAATCATCTATACCAAAATAATGCCATGGTAGTTTGATGCTGCTTCTGACGATCTCCAACCCCGAGCTAACTTGTAAACACTAAGAGAAAAGGAAAGGAGGGTGTAAGCTTTATAGCTTAGCAATTGGGCATATAATAATAAGCAATTCAATTAACACGATACTTCACATGATTTCAACTTTTGCTCATGTTCAGCTTATGCTATCTTCCTAAGTCACCATCACTAAACTAATTATATCTGGAGCTACAAAACTCAAATTTTAGATCCGCTAATTTTACTTGAAACTAGACTTACATAACTTCTTGTCATAAAATTTCCAGAATTTTTGGTTTAGTCAATCAATACAGTTTATTCATTAAACATTCCCTTGTTTTGCTATTTGATAGCTCTGACTCCTCCTTACTAAAAATAAAATTTCTCATTATATAGAGTATAGATAACCTTTTTGTTTGTTATTCTTGAAAGTAGACTCATCAAAGATTCTAGGAATATAAATTACATACCATAACCATTTTTATACAATTTTTAGTGATTTTCCCAATTTGGAATAGGGGATTTCTAGAATCATTCAGATCCTGTCTCACCAAATTTAAATATCTCATAATATAAAAATCATTTGCTCACACTGTCTCTTTTATGTTAAAATAGACTCAATGAGATTTAATTTCATAACTAATTTAGACTCTAATTCAATTTTTACTATTTTTGGTGATTTTTCAAAATCACGTAACTGATGTTGTTTCAAACAGTTTTATTGAAAATTTTACTCTTCCATGTTTTCCTCATATTATTTTCATTTATGAACACATAACACCAATCATGCTCAATATTAGCCATTCCAATGGATAATGATCATCAATATTTCCAAGTATTCATGTTAGCACTTACACCATATCAACCTTACCACAAGTTCAATCATATTTCGAGCACTTTGCTCATATGTATACACCTACACTTACACACCACATCTCCACACAAGTCCTTTTTAGTAAGCTTTTCCCGTTGAACCCTTCGAAATAACATCTGATACTCGGTGATTTCAACATATAGCTCCACCAACACATGATCTGGCTCTCGTGTACACATGGTGAACTCTCAATATCACCCATGTGACCTAGCCATCAAATCTTGTAACTCTCGTGTCTACATGGTGTCCAACACTCGGAACCACACATGTGACCTAGCAACTTAGTCTCGTAGCTCTCGTGTCCACATGGTGTCCAACACTTGGAACCACACATGCGACCTAGCTGCATATAACATAGCTCTCGTGTCTACATGATGTACCCTCGGTACCATGCATGTGACCTAGCTATCTTTAATCTGTAGCTCTCGTGTACACATGGTATACACCTAGTATTTCACATGTGACCTAGTTACATATGAAATTATCACCTCGTAGCTCTCTTGTACACATGGTATACACACAGTATTACACATGTGACCTAGCTACCACATAGTCTCTCGTAAGTCTCTTGTAGACATGGTATACACACAGTATTCCACATGTGACCTAGCTACCACATAGTATCTCGTAGCTCTCTCGTACACATGTTGTCCTACCCTCGAAAGCAAATGTGACCTAGCTACACATTATTTCTATCTTTCGTTTTCCGAAGGTTCAATTAGGAACTCCACTTTCTATAAATTTCTAACTCATAACTGTCACCAATAATGCTTCATCCTATGCATTTAAAATGTTATGACACAAATGAAAACAATGAATTATTTACATACAAACTTACCATTTCACATAATCACCATAGTTATAGAAAGCACTTTTGACTACAACATTTCAATTCATTTTCATGTCACGTATGTCACCTTATGTCATAGACATATTTTAAATCAATTCAACAACATAATATACTAAAATGTAATTCAACATAATCAATTTAATACCCCAATTTATGTTTCAAACATACATTACAACATTCTTGCATTATTATTATCAAAACAACTTACCTCTGACGCAAAAGTGACTACTTTTCCCGATTTGGTCCACAACCTTGAGCCAAGCCCGAATCCCATTTTCTGTGATCTATAATATCATAATTACCTCATTTATTAGTCACATTATTTAATGTGACCCAAAAATCACATTATGGTAATTTTATATTTTTGCCCCTAAACTTTCACATATTTACACTTTTGCCCCAAGGCTCGTCAAATAATTTTATTCAATTTCCTTGTATATTGGACTTAGCTAAACCATTTTCTCTTCTATACCAGCCCCTAATTTCCACTAAACCACACACTTATGCTCAAACTTACAACTTTTGCATTTAAGTCCTTTTTATGATTTTCATCGAAAATCACCTAGCAAAAGACGTTCACCACACCTCAAGCATTCATTTTCTACCATTAGACATCAAAATACATGCATATGATTTATGGGTAAATTTTTAAACTCAAACCCTAGCTCGAAATATGGCTAGAAATAGGTAGACTAGGTGACGAGGATCTAAAAAATGCGAAGAATGTTAAAAATGGGGCTAGAACGGACTTACCACCAAGCTTGGAAGCTTGAAAACCCTAGCCATGGTGTCTTGTTGTTACACTCGGCCATCGGTTGAATATGGACACTAATTTGGCTTGATTTTCCCTTTTTAATTCTTTTAATTACTAAATGACCAAAATGCCCTTAAAGGGTTTTCTTTCAAATTTGTCCTATTCATGCCCATTTTTGTCCAAACCAAAATATAATGGTCTAATTGCCATTTAAGGACCCCCACTTTAAAATCCCACTTCAATCAAGTACCTTCGAGAACAAGAACACACATTTTTCACCTTTTACAATTTAGTCCTAAACACCAAATTCAACACCCAATCAATAAAATTTCTTAACGGAAATTTCACACAATCATTCTATCACATTATAAACTTTAAAAATTAATCATAATAATTTTTTCTACTTCAGATTCATGGTTTTTGAAACCACTATTCCGTTTAGGCCCTAATTCGGGCTATTATATTTCTCCCCCAAATCCCTTATTTCCCTCCCAAATAGTCCACACACTCCCACAGCCCTCAAACTCTCAGAATTTCGGTCAAACTATAACACCCACATGGCACAGGCAGTAAAAATAAATCTTTTGTTTGCACACAAACTCGAACTCCAAACCTCTTTCTTCTTTGCTCCCCACTTAACCCCCAGACTAGCAAGCCCATTCTGATATATTTTATCAATATTTATTTATAAGCCTACTGACTAAAGATAGGGGTTTATTCAATTAAAAAAAAAATTTTCCCAAGCTAAGGCTTGAACATAGGACCTCTCAAACACTTCCCAGAACACTTAACCACTGAAGCAGACATACAATTATGCTATAAATTTATGAAACCGAAATTAAGAAAATTAGGGTGTTACAAAACTAGCCAATTCATTGTGTCAAAATTTTTAACATGTTTATGACAATTTTCACAAACACTGATTAAAACATTGAAAATATTCAATGAAACTTTAAAGTAAGTTTAGAAACCTTCTAATCATATTAAAATTAATTGAAAAACACTTTGAAACCACATTTTTACCCAAAATCCTAAAATCCCCTATTAACGACCCAATAGTCGACCGTTATTTAAAACATGCAATTTAATGGCAAAAAACTTAATTTAAAGGATCAAACAACATAAAAACACTAACAAGGAATCGAATCGTTAGCTTAGTTGATGAAAAAATAAATGTTTGATCTAAATCCCAAAAAATCCAAAAATTCCACAGTGGAGAATTCCATGGTGTTCTTGGATGTTTTTCTTGAAATACTATGGAGATTTATGTCTGGGGAACTGATAGAAATGTAAGAAATTAAGTTTGAGAATCAAAATTGAATGAGAAGAGCTTTGGAATGCAATGGATGACAAAACAAAAATATGGAGAAGAGGCTAACGTGATTTTTATAAAGATGAAGGGGGAAATTTAAAATTTGGTTTAATTTCATTTTAAAAAACTCATAATTTAGACCCTTTTACAAATTAGTCCTTATTTCAATATTGAAAGTCTTTTGAACATTATTTTCAAAAATTATTTTAATTTCAAAAATGTCATAGATAGAAACATATTTGAATACCATACTAATGAAATTCCCAAGCTCATTAGAGCTAAAATCCCCATTTTACCCTTGAAACTTTTAGGCCCAATTTTGGGGGTGACAATTCTTCCCCTCTAATTTTGTCGTCAAAATTTGCCTACTGACACGTCGCTTGCTTAATCACAAAATATGTTATTTCTACTTTTAAACCATCACACTTTCGTTACGCACTCTATTCCTATTCTCCTTACATTCCTACTACTTTTCTTAAAGATTCTATTTACTACCACGAACTATTCTACAGTAACTTTTGCTAACAATTTCCTCTATTCACTACAACACTCTTGTCTAAAGAACTTCAAACAATTATTCCTAATTTAATAGTCTCTTGCAATTTTCCACTTATTAGCTAATGCATTCAAAACATATGAATATATTCACACTCACTTTAACATATCTGTTAGGCATATTCAATCTAATCTAACATACACAAACAAAACCAAATGTGCTAGTAGCAAGAGAAATGATCCAAGTAACATCCTTGCAAAAAAAAAAAAAGGGATTAAGGCAATATGTTCCCATTCCTACCCCACATGAAATTTAAGAGATATTTTCGATCAATTTAAGCAATCAGAGTAACTTAAACATTTGGGTTTCTAAATCCATGGGTTGTGAAACCTTAATCAGTACATCAACAACTTAGGTCTGTGGGTTAATAGCCTAAACTCTAATACCACCAAATGTAACACCCTATACCTGGCCCAGTCATTGAGCCTAAATATTAGGATGTCACACCACCATCACACATCATATACATGACAACATGTTAGATTAATAAACAATTGTTGTTTCTATTTAACATTTATATGAATTTAAAGTTTAACATGTATCATTCATCATTAGACCATGCCAAACATACTTCAAATGAACTTATAATAATAATTGAACATGCATTAGAACGACTCAGCAAAATTTTAAAACAATTCATTCAAGTATCGATATTGAAACAAATGTATCAATATTTCTCTTGAACGGTATTGATATAGATTGGAAAATCGATACAAAAACAACATTCTATTTCTCATCCAAAAATGAAAGCCCAAAAATTATTAGTAACTTTATTTAAGTATTGATTATTTTACCTCGAGTATCGACACTCGTGATATGGTATTGATACTAAATTACAAAAAATGACTTCTTACACTTTTGAAAATCATAGAAGAATCGTTTTTAAAAACCCAAATATCGGTACCTCTGCTTTAGGCAAAAAGTGTTGCAATTTAAAGAATATAATCCATTCAAACTAATGACCATTCAACATGTATCGTTTACCTTATCAAGTAGTCGTCAAAAAGACCACAATAATAGTTCAATCATAGAAAACATGTATGAGTAAGCATACTATATAACATGAACGATATCCATAAATTTTAAGAATAAATAAGCTATGGAAATAACCATAACATCATGGCAAAGTTCATGCAAAAATTCTACCACATTACCTTAATCTACCCAAAACATAAATGAATAAATAACATGATGCGATCTCATACTCATTGGTTGATTCGATTCGCTTGTGTTCTCGATCGTTAAATTAAGTAGTATCCTGTCTAGTTTGTCAAAGGGTTGAATTTGGACAAAGATAGGTTTAATAAGGGATTATTTGGTTGTTTAGTAAAGGGACGAATAAAGAAAGGCTTAAAAGTTGAAGAATGAACCAATATTAAAAGGAAATATTGACTCGATTCTTATGATACTCTTAAAGTGAAAATGGCCGATAGATTGAATCGTGACACACTATTTATTGGAGATAGGAACCAAACAGTATAATTGGAACGCCACACTCGTTAGAGTGATAAGTTCACAAGGGATTCAGATTGACTCCACTAGACTTAGCCAGATAAGTTAATTTGAGTAAAAAAAGAATCACAGAAAGTTGAATAACTCAGAAAAGATATAATATTAATCAAAGGATCAAAAGTCTAAAATATAAAGTTTGAGCTTAATATTTATAGCTCTACAAAGGTCCAGCCGAATGGACTTAATTAATTCAGATAAATTGAGTTGAATGACCATTGAGCTATCCCATATGTCTTTTGAAGACTTCTATGCATAGGTGACGCCAACAGCCATGACATTTGCAGTCTCTAATAGCCAAAAACATGTAGCCTTTAATATGAGCTAATGGTTCAAGTAGATGATCAGTTTTCTGGTTAGTGTGAACATGGCTGATGCCTTTTGGGAAGTCGAATAAGCAAACTCCTTGTAATGTGCATAGGGTACACGAACAACATTCAAGGTGTGAAAACTTAAAATTTGATGGTCACTTGGTGAGAACATAGCAACTAGCTGATAGGACTAATGTGAAAGCTCTTGTGTCTATTACATTCTATGAAAGGTTGTTTGGAAGAGAGCAACCAGCATCTCCCCTTTTAAATGTCATCCATTCACACCCTACAAGACACATTAAACATAATTCAAACTCAATTTTAATTGGTTTGAACTAGAGGCAAGTATTTAAGATGTCTACATTTAAAACATATATTTAAGATGTCCTAAACTAAGACATAATTAAAACCCTTATTAAAAATGTTTAGATTATGGCATATTTAAAACTCATATTAATGATGTCCATATTATGACATAATTAAGACTCAAACTAATTAAACTAAATAACTTAAACCGAATTAATTTCTTTATTCATAAAGATAAGTTCATAAGCTAAAAAAGGCTAGAGTTGAGCTTGAAGCAAGTTGCATGGCACGCATGGAGTGCATGTCCATGATTGCTCAATGAACCCCGCAACGGTTCACCACAAATTCAGTCAATAAGGCCTGTAACAGCTTCTTTGAACCTCTTAGCTTAAGCGCAAGTAATCAGCCCCGTTGGTAGCTCCATCAGTTCTTCAGCATCCTTGGTCATGATTGCATCATAACACCTTCGAAGTAATGCTAAAGTCTGGCTTGGATCACCCCTAGAACTGCACCATTCACACCAGAACTATAACACCCCTTACCGTGTCCAACGCCGGAACAAGGTACGAGGTATTATCGGACTTAACCATACATAAGCACATAAAACCTGGGCATGAATTTCCATTTAAATTCATAACTTTTCAAATATATTCATAATGTCCCTTTTACGGGCCTACAAAGCCCAAAGCATGCATTGAAGGTGGTTAGGGACTAAACCGAGAACATTTGAAATTTTTGAGACACTAAGAAAATTTTCATATTTTGGAGAGTCACACGCCTGTATGGGCAGGCCGTGTGGTCACACACGCTCGTGTGGATCAGGACATGCCTGTGTCCTCCACCCGTTTAACTCTCTGTTTATGACATCATCATCCATTTAGGGTTACATGGACATGTCACACACCCATGTGCTAGGCCGTGTCCTCCACACGGCTGAGACACACGGCCATTTCTCTGTACGTATGATCAAGAAGTTAGCTATTTTCCAAGCCATTTTCTACCCTAATATGCACATACTTGAACATAACTTCAATGACACATTTCTTAATGTAATTAAGCTACCAAAACATCTACACACACGCACACACTTAAAAAAGCATAACATACAACTTACTCAACCATTCACATTTAGTGATTACCACACATTCATTCATCTACACGCAAGAAATCATACTCGTCCATGAAATGCATCATCATAAGCTTATAATATAACAAATATTGGCCACATTAAATGGCCTTATACAACAATGACCTTCAATTAGCATTGGCCAATACTCTAGGCTGACTCATAATAATATGTACACAAATGACCAAGTCCCTATACATGCCATAAACTTAAAAATCTAGAATAAAAATTATTGGTACCAATCCATACCTTGCTAGTGTGATAGAATCTCCATCGACCTCTAACTCGAGCTAGCATCTATGACACTATAGGAAAATGAAAGGAAGAGAGAGTAAGAATATAGCTTAGTAAGTAGGTATGTAAATAATGAACAATTTATTAACATGCTTTTAACACTCCTCATAATATCATCCAGATCCCTGTTTTGTTGTCTAATAGTTCCGACCCCTCTTCACTAAAAATTAATTATCTCCTTGTACAAGATCTGGATGATGTTCTTGTTTATTTCTTTTGAAAATATACTCATTAAGGATTTTAAGCATATAAATTATAGCTGATAATTAATTTTGTACAATTTTTAATGATTTTTCGAAGTTAGAATAGGGGATTCCAAAATCATTTTGACTCTATCTCACAAGAATTCAAATATCTCATAATATGAAATTGTTTTGCTTACACTATTTCTTTTATATGAAAGTGGACTCAATAAGCTTTTATTTCATATCTTATTCAACCTATAATTCGGTTTCCACTAATTTTGGTGATTTTTCAAAGTTGCACAATTGTTGTTGCCCAAAACTGTTTTAGTTCTAATTTCACTTTTTCATGATTTCTTTGTTTTAACTTCCATTTAAACATACATATCACCAAAACATATCCATATCTAGCCAATAACAAATATTTACATGCCATTCGTTGGCCGATTTAACATATACATTAACAACAAAGATTTGAACATATCATTTCTCAATTTAATTTGGACTAAAAGCCTCACACATGATCATCCATCAAGTTTACCACATATTTATACATCATAAGCATAGACCTATAATTATAAGGTCATCACAAGATCATTCTCATAGGTATATCTTACTCGTTTATATTCTTATCAAAATTCAATCACATACCGAGCACATTGCTCATGGGTGTACATATACATGTGCTTGCATCTACTTGTAAAGCATACATAAATCAGACAGTCCACTAATAGGGGTATAATAGTCATTTGATAGCTTGGGGTAAAATGATAATTTTACCCTTTGGGTGTAATTTGGTTATTCTACTAAGTCTCGGTATCTCATTACCTAATATGACCTTCTAGCAGGTCTAACGTCACTTCAAGCAACTCAAAAAGTCCATACAATCACATAGTGTATTTGGACC
Organism: Gossypium stocksii; assembly: GCA_020496765.1. NCBI lineage: Eukaryota > Viridiplantae > Streptophyta > Magnoliopsida > Malvales > Malvaceae > Gossypium > Gossypium stocksii. The sequence continues at coordinate 45,255,097 of CM035623.1, forward strand.
CAAAACCCTTAATGGGCCCAGTGGGCCAACACGCTCGTGTGGCCCGCTCAGTCCAATTCCACATACAGTATTACAGATCTTAACATCTAACATACCAAATATCACTTATCGCATAACTTTACCCGTATGGGCCCGTAGGCCCATTAGGCCTGCTTCGGCCCATCGAGGCCTAAAATAGCCCAAGTGCATGAAAACGCGCACGGCGGCCTTCACAGTTGAACACCCATGATTTGTGGGTTTGAATCGGCCCACGAGCGTTCGCACGCCCGCAAGACTTGGAAATGTCAGCATTTCAGCTTTTTGACTTTTGCCAATCTATGCCATTAGAGGGTGTCGTTACACACCTGGGTTACAAATGAAGTTGTACAATCCCTCGAGCAATCTACCTGCAATCATTTAGACCAAACATTAAATAACAATTCAGCTTGCGAGCCACCACTACAAAACCTATATTACATTCGACCAATAACCCAAGTGGCGATATGAAACACTTACCTTAGTGACAACCCTACCAGAAAGCCTAGATCGATCCCACAATATAGCACCAACACCCCTTGCGACTCCGATCTCCTTGAACCCCTAAGAACCGAAGTGGTCAAGAACGAATTATCCGAATCAGTACCTAAAGAAAGACTAAAGGCTGATTGCCCTATAAGAGGAAAAAGGGGATTCGGCTCTTATAAGAACACTTAAAAGGGAGAAAGAAATAACGCACTTACCTTGATTCAGATCTGAAAGAAGAAGAGTGTATGAGCATGCATAGGAGAGAATAGAATTCAGCCAATAGTAATATGGGAAAAAGTAATGAGATTCGACACAGGCAAGGATTTGAGAAGAAGAATAAGAGGAATAAAGACAAGAAAGGTACAAGAGGAGCAATGGGTTGGAGAATAAAGAAAGTGAGAAGGGAATTTTGATATTCGGCTAGAGAAGAAATTAGAGTAGAGAATGTCGAATCAAGAGTACAAGTGAAGGGGGAAGAAAAACAATAGCATTCGGCCAAACAAGATCCAAGAAAGAGGAGAGGATAATGAAAAAGGTCGACTTCAGCAACTGGCAAAATGATATTAGAGAGAAAAGAATTACACAATTTTGGTTTCTAGAGAACAATAATTCTTAAATGGTCAAAAACACTACGTAAAAACAAAAAGTGCTTAAACCGACACACCAAAGAATGTATTCGGCATACTACTCCCTATTTGCCAAAATTGCCAAAAGCAATTGCCCTAGCCGATTTTTCTCATTCAAGCCACCTACATTTGGCTAACTCTTCCAATCCCTTGAAAATCTCCACAATTTCCTCCATGATTTACTTTAATTTCAATTTGGATATTAGCTTAAAGTTTTAAGACCATATCATCCTTATCTTACCACCACCTGAAGAGTATACATCCAAGACCACCACTTGTCGATTCCAACTAGCAAAATAGGTACAACTTGCGTGCAAAGGGACTTGAACCTCAGCTCTCCCATATGCTAAATCACACCACACCAAGCCCCCATGTGGCACCTCTTGCCTCTCTATCACAAGGTTTTTGGTGGTAAGAAACCACATCCTTAATTTATAAGTCCTACCTACTAGTGTCCAAAATCACTTAAGGCTACAATTAAAATTTTTATCAGGGGTTGGGCCTAACCTAGGCCATCCAAAGGCCTTCTAGACACACTCAAAACATCAATTCAACATACCCAAGCATGCAAATATCAAATCAAGCAAAAATCCTGAAACCCTAAAATCTGAGGCATTACAACTCTACACCCTTAAAAAATTTTGGCCTCAAAATTTTACCTGATCCAAACATGTGAGGGTATTGTTGACACATTGCCTCCTCAGGCTCCTATGTAGCTTCTTCCCTATCGTGATTATGCCGAAGCACCTTTACCAAAGGAACCGATTTCTTTCTTAACACCTTGACATCACGCTCCAGAATTTGTACTGGTTCTTCCTCAAAAGTCAGGTTTGGTTTAACTTTAGTTTTTTCAATTGGCACAATATACGAGCGATCAGAGCAGTACTGCCTCCACATGGAAACATGGAACACGTCGGGAATCTGGTCCAACTCAAGAGGCAGCTCCAGCTGATATGCCACTGGACCCACCCATTTCAGAACTCAATAGGGCCTAATAAACTAAAGGCTCAACTTGCCTTTCTTACCAAATCTTAAAATCTTCTTCCAATGAGAGACCTTCAGGAAAACCCAATCTCCCACAAAGTACTCAACCTCCTTACACTTCAAGTCGGCATAAGATTTTTGCCTATTTGATGCCTCCTTTAACCGATCCCTAATCAATTTAACTTTATTCTTAGTATTAGCCACCAACTCTAGCTCAAGAACCTGACGTTCCCCCAATTCTGTCCAACAGGTAGGTGTATGACACCTATGACCATACAACGCCTCATATGGTGCCATCTGAACACTCGCCTGGTAACTGTTGTTATAAGCAAATTCTGCTAATGGCAAGTAAACTTCCCAGCTACCTCAGAAACCAAAAACACACCCTTTTAACATATCCTCTAGAACCTGAATCACCCTCTCCGACTGCCCATCAGTCTAAAGGTGAAAAGCAGTGCTGAAATCCAACAGCGTACCCAATGCCTCTTACAACTTTTTCTAGAACTGAGATGTAAACCTAGGGTCTTTGTCGAAAATAATCAAAACTGGCACCCCATGAAGTCGTACTATCTCAGCCACAAACAACTTTGCCAACTACTAGAGTGAATAATCAGTTCGGACGGGTATAAAATGAGCAAATTTCATCAGCCTATCCATAATCACCCAAACCGACTCCTTCTTAGAAGGAGTCAAGGGTAGCCCACTCACAAAATCCATAGTTACCCTTTCCCACTTCCAAAGTGAAATCTTGACTGGCTGTAGAAGCCCAGAAGCCAGTTGATGCTCAACTTTCACTTACGGACATGTCAGACACTTACCCAAAAATTCTGTTACCTCCCGTTTAAGTCCAGGCCACCAGTACAATTCCCGTAGATCCCGATACAACTTATTTCCACACGGATGCATGGCACAAGGGCCACCATGTGCCTCTCGCAGTATAGACTACCTCAGATCAGAGTCTTTTGAAGCACAAACTCTTCCACAAAAGTACAAAATCCCTTCGCTGTTCAATCTAAAATAAGAAGTTTCATCATTTTCCACCTGTCGAAACTGAGAAACCAATGATTCATCTAATAATTGTTTCTCTCTAACTTGCTTAGTCCAAGTTGGCCTTACTTGTACTTCAGCTAACAAACTACCATCATCATAAAGACTAAGACGAGGAAACATTGCTCTCAGATCAGATACAGCCATATGACTCAGAGCATCCGCTACCACATTAGCTTTACCTGGGTGACACTCAATGGAACAGTCATAATCCTTAAGCAACTCTATCCATCTTTGTTGCCAAAGGTTCAATTCCTTCTAAGTAAGGAGGTACTTGAGGCTCTTATGATCTGTGCAAATGATACACTTTTCTCTATACAAGTAGTTCCTCTGGATCTTTAACGCAAAAACCACCGCTGCTAACTCTAGGTCATGCCTAGGGTAATTCGCCTCATGAGGCTTAAGTTGACGTGTTGCATAGGCAACCACTTTACCCTCTTGCATCAACACACAACCTAATCCAACGTGCGGCGCATCACTATACACAGTTAAATCCTTCCCAGACTCTAGTTGAATTAACACAGGTGCTTCAGTCAAGACTTTCTTCAACCTCTCGAAACTCTCCTGTTGCTTATCAGTCCAGTTAAACAATACCCCTTTCCTCAGAAGCTTCGTCAATGGTGCAGCAATTATAGAAAACCCTTCCACAAACATTTTTAGTACCTTGCCAGACCCAGAAAACTCTGCATTTTTTACATAGTCCTTGGTGGCTTACAATACAAAAAAGCCTCAAATTTTCAAGGATCCACCCTAATCCCCTTGGCAGAAACAACGTGAGCCAAGAATGTCACTTCTCGCCGCCAAAATTCACACTTGCTGAATTTTGAATAAAGCTGCTTCTCCCTCGAAATTTGTAAAACAATCTGGAGATGCTCATCATGATCCTTCTCTGTTTTCGAATACACCAGAATATTGTCTATAAAGACAACAACAAACTGGTCCAGGTAGGGTTGGAATACCTGATTCATAAGATTCATAAAAGCCACTGGTGCATTCGTAAGTCCAAACAGCATTACCAGGAGCTCATAATGACCATATCGACTCCTGAATGTTGTCTTATAGATGTCTACCTCTTTAACCCTTAGTTGATGATACCCAGATCGAAGATTAACCTTGGAGAATATAGAAGCTCCTCTAAGTTGATCAAACAGATCGTTGATTCTTGGAAAAGGGTACTTGTTCTTAAAAGTCAGTTTGTTCAACTAACGGTAATCAATGCACATGCCCATCATTCGATCTTTTTTCTTAACGAACAGTACCAGTGCTCCCCACGGAGACACACTCGGTCGAATAAAACCTCGATCCAAAAGTTCTTGGATTTGTGCTTTCAACTCCACAAGCTCCTTCGGTGCCATCCTGTAAGGGGCGATAGACATTGGAGCCATTCAAGGCAACAGATCGATTCCAAACTCGACTTCGTGGTTCGAAGGTAACCTAGGAAGCTCATCCGGAAGAACATCCTGAAACTCCTTGACAAATCTAACTTTGTCTACGGACAAACCCTCAGAATCAAATTTACTTACATACGCCAGAAACTCCTCGCAACCCTTGCGAACCAGCTTTTCAGCTCTTAATGCCAAGATAACATTAGACAAGTAGTCTCTTCGTTCCCCGATTACAGTTACCTCCTTATCCTCCGAAGTCTTTAATACCATTCGCTTGATAGCACAACCCAAGTTCGCCCGATGCTTAACAAGCCAATCCATACCCAAGATGAGACCAAACTCTCTGAATGGTAACTCCATTAAATCCGCAGAGAAAGTTCTACCTTGTGTCTCTAAGGGTACATCTCTAAAAAGTTTGTCTACCCTAACCGAGTGACCCAGTGGACTAATTACAGATACCCCACTCACAGTGTTCTTAGATCACACACCCAACGTTCCAGGCACATCACACGCATTATATGAATGTGTAGACCCAATGTCAATCAAAGCAGTATATGGCATGCTATGAATTAAAAACGTACTAGTTATGACATCAGGTGCATCACCATCCTCTCGCTGATGAGCAGCATAGACCAATGCTGGTTATCGTGCCTCAGCATTTCTAGCACCTCTACCCAGTGCTCCACATCTACTTCTGTTTCTGCCCTTAGCTTGACCACGACCTCTCAGTGGTTACTGACCACCTCTCTCTAGCTAAGCAACCCTCTATTTAGTAGCTTGCATTTGCGCTGTCCTCTGAAGGCAATCTCTGACTCGGTGATCTTTGGACCCACATCAGAAACATGCTCCAGAACGCCTCCAAAATTCACCTTGATGTACTTTTCCACAGTCCGCACGAGCCTGCGGTCCAACCACATTCACCAAAATCGCTCGAACTGGCTCATCTACTCTAGCTCTCTTAGCAAACCTTCCCGCAGCACCTAAGGGCCTAAATCCCTCCCGAATCTGTTTCTATCTTTTTCATGGTTCTGGCACTCCAAACACTTCACATCCTCAGCTATTTTACCTTTTTCCACCAGAGCAGCAAAAATCTCATTCCCTCTGTGGAGCAATAAGCACTCGCAGCTCATCTTTAAGGAAATCCTCGAATCACACACTACGTTCATATTCCGTAGCAACTATCCCACTGGCATACTGGCTCAACATTAAGAATTTCGCCTCGCACTCTGCTACAGACTTGCTACCCTGGGTCAAATTCAAGAATTCCTTCCTTCGGGCATCTACATAACTCTCCCCGACGTACTTCCCTTTGAAGGTCATCTTAAATAAATCCCAAGTCAATTGTTTAGCTGGTGTACCATCTCTCACAGTGAGTCATCACTGGTAGGCCTCATCACGCAGTAGAGATACTGCCCCTTTTGGCTTCTGCTCCACCGAGCAATCCAAATCATCCATTATCCGCTCTGTGACCACTAACCACTACTCGGCCACATTCGGGGCTACACCAGATATGCCCCTGAAGATCTCTGCTCCATTAGCCCAGAGTCGCTCAAAAATCGATCCTCGATTCACCGTTCTAGAACTTGCTCCAACAACCCTTTCCAGAACACAGAGCATTGCCTAGGACAAAGCATCATCCCTGCAGCCCGATCGTAAGACCCCATCTCAGTTGCTGGTGGCATTTGCGCCTCCGCAGTAGGCATATGTCCTTAGGATGAAGATCTAGCCTGAGCACTTCTTCGGCCTCTACCACAGCCTTTTCCACGTGCCGCTCTTGTACTCATATTGTATTATCTGATTTACGAGTTTTATGCATTAGTTCATAATTTTAGTGTTTGTTACAGATGTTTTATGAAAAAGACAGTAATTTAGAGCTTTGTTTTCACAGAATCGCACTCTAGCTACAGTTTCAGTCTTCTATAGTCTCAGTTTACCCTAACTATAGAGTTTCAGTAGGGTCTTAGCACTATCTATAGTAGTGTCTCAGAATCACAGTTTAATACAATACAGTATAGTAGAGAATACTTACAGACTTGGTGCAGAGACTCGGTGTGCCACACTCTTCAATAACTATACTCAGAGTAATTTAAGTTTTCTCGAGCCAAGTAATGGCCTTAGGCCCAATTACCCCGTTTTGCCTATTTAGGTTACAACAGTCGTTCAAGGCAACGAGGGACCTTCAGTTGGGTCGTTAAGACCTAGGTTTGCAAAAGTACAAAAATACCCTCGATTTATAAACTTATAGAAATACCCTCAATTTACAAAATTACAAAAATACCCTCGGTTTACAAAATTATAAAAATACCCTCGGTTTACAAAATTACAAAAATACCCTCATGTTGCAAAATTATCGAAATACCTTGGTTTGTGAAATTAAAAAAATACCCCTAATTTGTAAAATTACCAAAATATCCCTAGTTTACAAAATTACCAAAATACCCTTGATTTGTGAAATTACCAAAATACCCCTGATTTGCGAAATTATCGAAATACCTCTGTAGGGTAGAATTATCGAAACACCCCTGTAGGGTAAAATGATTGTTTTGCCCCTAGGGTGTAAAATGACTATTTCTCTCTTGTGCGCAAGTGACTAACTTGGATGGTGTATTTGATTGAATTGACTGTGAACGTATGATAGTGTTGTAACCGTGGTTGCATGATTGATATCTTTTTAATATATGTTTAAATGACTGATTATTGAGCATGGCCATTATGCATACACGCGTGATGATTGAGCACGACATACATGACATTCTGCATGGGGTTGGGCTTGATTTGGAGGAAGTTCTGTGCTAGTGGCTTTGCCACGTAAGCTAATTCTGGTGGCTTTGCCACTTTATCTGTTATTAGCAGCATGGTTGCATTTTGGTGTGCATGTAACGCCCTAATTTTCAAGATTTTCAAGATTTTTTACATTTTTATGTGAACTTTAAATTTTGTTGGCCTGGTTATGCTAAGTTATGTTTGGGTGTGTTAGTGGGCTTTAAAAGGCCCAAGCTTAAGTTAAAACCTGGTAGAATTTTTAAATTTTACACTTAAAGAGAAAGGGTCTTAGGTGTGTAGGCTTTTAAGAAAAAGTGAGTAATTTAAGACACAAGTGAGCCTTTGGTAAAGTGGCAATGTGGCGCCACTTAAAGCCTAGAAAAGTGGCTTGTGGAAGCTGTGCAAGGGGCCAAGGTTCAAGTCTCATGGTAAGTAGTGTGGTATTTTATTTTTATGCATGTGCAAGACATGTGATGGACTCCAAGTGAAACTCTATTGGACAGAGTTTGAGATGGTCATGAGATTGAGTCAGAGGGGATAAGGAGGAGAAAATCTAGGAATTTTTGAATGGGATCATGTGATGGCCGAATATGGGGATCTTGGAGGAGCATAATCAGTTTTGGGCATTTTCGGCAAAGGGGAGTTTGGAGGGTTTAGCCCGATTGCTTTTTGGGGTCTTTCTTGGGGTCTTAGTTTGGCACATTAGGTAAGTGTATGCCAACTAGCTAAGTCTTTAGGGTTCTATTCCTTTACCCTTCTCCTCCCATTGTTCTAGAAGCCGAAAGTGTAAACACAAGTCACCTTGTGCTGATTTGTACATAACCAAACCCTCTCCTCTTTTCTTTCACCTCTTTTCTTTTCTTATTCTTTCTCTAAGCTGAATTCACTTTATCACCTTTCTTCTTAGGCTGAACCTACTTCTTTCTTTTCTTCTCTCTTCTCAAAGTTTAGTAGTCGACTTCCACAAAAGTCGAAACCAAACCCACCATTGCTGATTACTTATTTGATCAAAACTACTACTACTACTTCTTCTTCTGTTAACTTTCTTCAAAACTGAATCTCGAACCTCTCATCTTTGTCTCTGCTGATTGTTTCTTTTACTTCTGGAACTCCTCTTCATTTATTCTTTTTCTTTTCTCTTAAACTGAAATAGTCTTATGCTAGGTCAGATCCAAAAGTTGAAATCACTTAGATTCATTCTCTGCTCGTGTCTTGGGGTTAGATCTGCATCAGAACTAGGCTAGAAAAGGATTGGAAGCATTCTTTGTCAGGTAGATCTTCGGTAAGTACTCAGATTCCCTTTTCATTCAAGTGATTTGTGGTTCAAGAGAAGCCAAAAACCCCTAAGGGCATGGGGTGGCTGTCGATTAGGGCTTTATTGAGATTTACCATTCGATTTGTTATGTGTTAGTGTGGTTTGAAGGCTATTCATCAAGGGGTATTGGAGGCTAGAATCGTTGGAGCAACTAGATCTTGATCTAGTCGTTAGTTTCGACAAAGGTAAGCATTCTAAGGCCTAAAGAGTTGTTCGTCGAATATGGTAAGTGGTTGTTACATTAGTTGTCATCGATTCATAGCCTAATATTTTAGTGATCAATTGTAGGATAATCATGCTAGAGATCTCCTCAACATCTATCGCAAATCAAGTGTGTAAACGAACACCCACTAGTAGACTAAATCGGTAAAAGCTGAAATGCCAAAATGCTAAAATTCTGGCATTTTGTGGGCTTGCGAGCGTGCGAGAGCTCATGGGACAGTTAAAATGGTAAAACAAGTTATCGCGAATGGTAAGGAGGTTGTGTGCCGATTTCGTGCGCCTTGGTGAATTTGGGCCTCGAGGGGCTGAATTTGGGCCCAATGGGCTTATGGCCCCATATGTGTAAAAACGAGCGGTAAGTGTATTCTGATAAACTAATTGATGAAACTGTTAAATTAGACTTAAAATTTAGGCTTTGTGGGCCCGAATAGATAATGGACACCATAGGGCCACTAGGGGTTTTAGGGCCCGTTAGCTCTAAGGTTGGTAAATGGGCTAGATAAGATACTTAGATGAAATTGGACTGTTAACAAGTGTAATAAGCATAAAAACCCTAATAACTGGTAAATTTACTAAAATACCCCTTAAGGGTGAAAAATTACCATTTGACCCTTATGAGCAAAATGACCATTATACCTCTAGGGTTAAATTGACTAAAATGCATGTTATACTTTATCTGTTCATTGTATGCCATGACATGTTATTCTATTGCATGGGTTTGGGTTTTTGATGGAGGAAGTGCTAAGTGGCAATGCCACGTTTACTGATAGGGGCTTTGCCTCATTTTACTGTTAGTGGCTTGGCCATGTTTTCTAATTAAGCAGCTCAGCTGCGACTGTGGTGTGTAGGGCTGGGTGGGTTGAGTTATTCCCCACATGGTGTGTAAGGCTAGTATGGGTGGTGTGTAGGGCTGGATTTGGGCTGGGTATTGCATACATGCATAATATCTGTACTGCTACTGTAATAGGCCTAAGGGCCGTACTGAATACAAGGTAGGGCTAAGGCCCAGTTAATATTGAATACTGAATAGGGCTAAGGCCCAGTTAATACTGAATCTGAATAGGGCTAAGGCCCAATAAATATTGAATCTGGATAGGGCTTAGGCCCAGTAAAACTTTACTGATTTGGGCTCTGGTTGGGTTCACTTTACACACTGAGTTTTCCAAACTCACCCCCTTTCCTTTCATCTATGTAGGTGAGCCCTAAGCTAGTGGACTTGGGTTGAGAGCAATGTTTGCTTGTCTGAATCTGTATGACGATGGTAGCCTGTTAGCGGAGTTACAAGTGAGACCAACTTGGGTTAAGCAGATTAAGGAGAAACAGTCAGAGGATGAGTCACTAACTCCTCAATTTCACCAAGCTGAGAATGATGGGACTTTTAATTTTGGATTGAATGGTGAAGGAGTTCTGTGCTTTCAAGGACGAGTTTGTATCCCGAAGGACTCTAACTTGAGGTAGTCAATTCTGAAAGAGGCTCATGGTGGACCTTGTGCCATACATCCTGGAGGAAATAAGTTGTACCGAGACTTGCGAGAGTTGTACTGGTGACCTAGAATTAAGCGAGAAGTGACCGAATTTGTTGGGAAATGTCTTACATGCCAGCAAGTAAAAGCTGAGCATCAACTGCCTTCTGGACTACTGCAGCCAGTGAAGATTCCACTTTCGAAGTGGGAGAGGGTAACCATGGATTTTGTGAGTGGACTACCTTTGACACCCACCAAAAAGGACTTGGTATGGGTAATTGTGGATAGGTTAACAAAATATACTCAGTTCATACCTTTCCGAGCCGATTATTAACTTTAAAAGTTGGCCAAATTGTATGTGGCAGAGATAGTACAACTGCATGGGGTGCCAGATTCGATTATTTCTGATCGGGATCCTAGGTTTACATCTCGATTCTAGAAGAAGTTGCATGAGGACTGCTTTTCACCCCCAGACAGATGGACAGTCGAAAAAGGTTATTCAGGTTCTGGAGGACATTTTGAGGGGTTGTGTTATCGACTTCAGATGTAGTTGGGAGGGTTACTTGCCATTGGTGGAGTTTGCTTATAACAACAGTTATCAGGCAAGTACTCAAATGGCTCCATATGAGGCACTATATGGGCGAAGATGTTGTACGCCTATTTGTTGGACGGAGCTGGGAGAACGTCAGGTTCTTGGGCCAGAGTTGGTGGCAGACACTTAGGACAAGGTTAAGTTGATCAGAGATCGATTAAAGGGAGCATCTGATAGGCAAAAATCTTATGCTAATCTAAAGCGTAAAGAAATTGAGTATTCAGTGAGAGATATGGTTTTCTTGAAGGTCTCACCTTGGAAGAAGATATTAAGGTTTGGTAAGAAAGGCAACTTGAGTCTGCAGTTTATCGGGCCTTATCAGGTTCTTAAAGGGATAAGGCCAGTAGCTTACCAACTAGAGTTACCGCTGGAATTAGACCGAATCCATGACGTTTTTCATGTGTACATGCTGAGACGGTATCAGTCAGATCCTTCTCATGTCGTACTAGTGGAAGAGATTGAGGTGAAGACTGACTTGACTTTTGAAGAAGAACCTATGGAAATACTGGATCGAGAGGTCACAGCGATAAGAAAGAAGTCAATTCCTTTAGTAAAGGTGCTATGGCGCAATCATGGCAAAGAAGAAGCAACGTGGGACCCAGAAGAGGCGATGTATCAATAATACCCTCACCTATTTTGATTAGGTAAATTTCGAGGCCGAAATTTCTTTAAGGGGGTAGAGTTGTAACGTCCTAATTTTTGGGATTTTCGAGATTTTTTGCAATTTTTTGTGAACTTTAAATTTTGTTGGTCTGGTTATGCTAAGTTATGTTTGGGTGTGTTAGTGGGCCTTTAGAAGGCCCAAGCTTAAGTTAAAACCCTATAGAATTTTTAAATTTTGCACTTAAAGAAAGGGGTCTTGAGTGTGTAGGCTTTTAAGAAAAAGTGAGTAATTTAAGACACAAGTGAGCCTTTGGTAAAGTGACAATGTGGCGCCACTTAAAGCCTAGGAAAGTGGCATGTGGAAGATATGCAAGGGGCCAAGGTTCAAGTCTCATGGTAAGCAGTGTGGTATTTTATTTTTATGCATGTGCAAGACATGTGATGGACTCCAAGTGAAACTCTGTTGGACAGAGTTTGAGATGGTCATGAGATTGAGTCGGAAGGGATAAGGATGAAAAAATCTAGGAATTTTTGAATGGGAGCATATGATGGCCAAATATGGGGATCTTGGAGGAGCATAATTAGTTTTGGGCATTTTTGGCAAAGGGGAGTTTGGAGGGTTTAGCCAATTGCTTTTTGGGGTCTTTCTTGGGGTCTTAGTTTGGCACATTAGGTAAGTGTATACCGTCTAGGTAAGTCTTTAGGGTTCTCTTCCATTACTCTTCTCCCCCCTTTATTCTAGAAGCCGAAAGTGTAAACACAAGCCACCTTGTGCCGATTTGTCCATAACCAAGCCCTCTCCTATCTTCTTTCACCTCTTTTCTTTTCTTCTTCTTTCTCTAAGCTGAATTCACTTCATCACCTCTCTTCTTAGGCTGAACCTACTTCTTTCTTTTCTTCTCTCTTCTCAAAGCCTAGTAGTCGACTTCCACAAAAGCCGAAACCAAACCCACCATTGTCGATTACCTATTTGATCAAAACTACTTCTTCTTCTTCTTTTGTTGCCTTTTTCCAAAACCGAATCTCAAACCTTTCATCTTTGTCTCTACTGATTGTTTCTTTTACTTCAGGAACTCCTCTTCATATATTCTTTTTCTCTTCTCTTAAACCAAAACAATCTTATGCTATGATAAATCCAAAAGCCGAAATCACTTAGATTCATTCTCTTCTCGTCTCTTGGGGTTAGATCTACATCAGATCTGGGCTAGAAAAGGATTGGAAGCATTCTTTGTCAGGTAGATCTTCGGCAAGTACTCAGATTCTCTTTTCATTCAAGTGGTTTGTGGTTCAGGAGAAGCAAAAAACCCCTAAGGGCATGGGGTGGCTGTCGATTAGGGCTTTATTGAGATTTACCATTCGGTTTGTTATGTGTTAGTGTGTTTTGAAGGCTATTCATAAAGGGGTATTGAAGTCTAGAATTATTGAAGCAACTAGATCTCGATCTAGTCGTTAGATTCGGCAAAGGTAAGGATTCTAAGGCCTAAAGAGATGTTGGCTGAATATGGTGAGTGGCACACTGAATCCCCGGCACCAAGTCTATAAGTACTTCTTATCTGTACTAAAATATTACTGTAGATAGTACTGAGACTCTACTATGACACTATAGTTAGGGTAATACTGAAACTATAGAGACTAAAACAGTAGGGAAAACTAAACCCTAGAAGACTAAGACTGTAGCTAGGCTACGATTTCGCAAAAAAAAACTTTGGAACACTATCTGTGCATAAGACATTTTTAATAAACACTGGAATACTAAACTAATTTCATAAAATTCGTAATCAGATAAGTCGATATGAGTATGAGGGTAACTCGTGGACAAGGCCGTGGACGTGGCTGAGGTAGTCTGCAAGCTGGGTCCTCATCTTCAAGACATATGCCAGCTGAGGAAGCACAAGCTCCGCCAGTGACTGAGACTGGATCATATGATCGGGCCGCGGGGGACGACGCTTTGTCCCAAGCTATGTTAAAGGTTCTGGAAAGGGTTGTTGGAGCAACTATTGGGACTGTGAATAGGGGATCCATTTCTGAGCCACTCCGAGCTAACGGAGTGGAGGTCTTTAGGGGCATATCTGGAGTAGCCCCAAATATGGCTAAGTACTGGTTGGAGACCACGGAGCGGATCATGGATGATCTGGATTGTTCAGTAGAGCAGAAATTGAAGGGAGCGGTGTCTCTGCTACGAGACGAGGTGTATTAGTGGTGGATCACTGTGACGGATAGTACCCCAGCTGAGCGGGTAACCTGGGAACTGTGTAAGACGGCTTTTAAGGGACAATACATTGGGGCGAGCTATGTGGACGCTCGAAGGAAATAATTTCTTAATTTGACCCAAGGTAATAAGTCTGTTGCTGAATATGAAGTGGAGTTTCTAAGGTTGAGCCAATATGCCAGCAGAATAGTTGCTACTAAGTATGAACGTAGCATTCGATTTGAGGATGGCCTCAGGGATGAGCTTAGGGTGTTGATCGCTCCACAGAGGGAGCGTAAATTTGCTGCATTGGTGGAAAAGGCTAAGATAGCTGAGGAGGTGAAGCGAACTGAACGGTAGAACCGTGAGAAGGACCAAAATATATTCAGGAGGGATTCTGGACCCTCGGGTGCTGCAAATAGGAATGTCAAATGAGCTAGAGTGGATGAACTGGTTCGAGCAGTTCTGGTGAATACAGTTAGACCGCAGGCTTGTGGGGACTATGGTAGAGTACATTTAAGAGAATGCTGGAAGCGTACTATGGCTTGTTTTCGATGTAGATCCAAGGAGCACAGAGTTAAAGATTGTCCGCAGAGACCAACTCAGACGCAAGTTACTGAACAGAGGGTTGCTTAACCAGTGCGAGGTGGACCACAACCGCCGAGAGGCCGTGGTCAAGGTAGGGGCAGCAACAGAAATAGTCGTAGACGTGGAGCACCTGGTAGGAGTGCTGGAAATGCAGAGGCTCGTCAACTAGCATTGGTGTATGCCGCTCGTCACCGAGAGGAGGGTGATGCACCTGACGTCATAACTGGTATGTTTTTTATCTCTAGCATGCCATACACTACCTTGATAGATGTTTGTTCTACTCATTCGTATGTTACATGTGATATATCTGGGTCATTGGGTGTGCACTCTAAGGAAACTGTGAGTGGGGTAACTGTGATAAGTCCACTGGGTCACTCGGTTAGGGTAGACAAACTCTATAGAAATATGCCTTTAGAGACTCAAGGTAGGATTTTCTCTAGGGACTTAATGGAGCTACTGTTTAGAGAATTCGATCTCATCTTAGGGATGGACTGGCTTGCTAAGCATAAGGCCACTTTGCACTGTACTGCTAAGCGGATGGTGTTAAGGACTACGGAGGATGAGGAGGTGATGGTTATACGGGAGCGAAGGGACTACTTGTCCAATGTTGTTTCAGCCTTAAGGGCTGAGAAGCTGATTCACAAGGGTTGCGAGGCATTTTTGGCATTTGTGAGTCAGACAGAGACTGAGGATTTGACGGTAGAGAAGGTTAGAACTGTCGAGGAGTTTCAAGATGTTTTTCCTGAGGAGCTTCCTAGATTGCCTTCGAATCGTGAAGTCGAGTTTGGAATTGACTTGTTACCTGGAAAGGCTACAGTGTCCATTGCACCTTACAGGATGGCATCGAAGGAGTTAGTGGAGCTGAAAGCACAAATCCAGGAGTTGTTGGATAGAGGTTTCATTAGGCCTAGTGTGTCTCCAATGGGAGCACCAGTACTGTTCGTAAAGAAGAAGGATGGGACAACGCGTATGTGTATCGATTATCGCCAATTGTACAAACTGACGAAAAAGAACAAGTACCCTCTGCCAAGGATCGATGATCTGTTTGACCAGCTTAGAGGAGCTTCGATATTTTCCAAGATCGATCTTTGATCTGGATATCATTAGTTAAGGGTCAAGGAGGTGGATATTCATAAGATAGCATTCAGAACTTGGTATGGTCATTACAAGTTTTTGGTAATGCCGTTTGGACTGAGAAATGCAACTGCAGCTTTCATGGATCTAATGAATCGAGTATTCCAACCTTACTTGATCAATTCGTAGTCGTCTTTATCGACGACATTCTAGTGTATTTGAAAACCAAGGAGAAGCATGATGAGCATCTCCGTGTTGTTCTGCAAGTGTTGAGAGAGAAGCAACTCTATGTAAAGTTTAGTAAGTGTGAATTTTGGTTACGAGAAGTGACATTTCTAGGTCACGTTGTCTCTGCTGAGGGGATTAGGGTGGATCCTCAAAAAATTAAGGCAGTTTTGGAGTGGAAGTCGCCGAGGTCAGTATCAGAAATTTAGAGTTTTCTGTGTTTAGCAGGGTGCTATAGAAGGTTTGTAGAAGGATTCTCTCTGATCGATGTACCGTTAACGAAAATTCTAAGGAAAGGAGTATCATATGTGTAGACTGAGAATTAGCAAGAGGGTTTTGATAAGTTGAAGAAGGATTTGACTGAGGCGCCAGTATTGATTCAACCGAAATCTGGGAAGGATTTCACAGTGTATAGTGATACGTTGCATGTGGGGTTAGGCTGTGTACTGATGCAAGAGGGTAAAGTGGTTGTTTATGCTTCGCGATAGCTTAAGCCTCATGAAGCGAATTACCCTACACATGATCTAGAGTTGGCAGCGGTTATCTTTGCATTAAAGATTTGGAGGCACTATCTGTATGGAGAAAAGTGTATTATATACACAGACCATAAGAATCTCAAGTATTTTTTAACTCAGAAGGAGTTGAATCTTAGGCACCAAAGATGAATAGAGTTGCTTAAAGATTACGATTGTTCAATTGAGTATCACCCAGGCAAGGCAAATGTGGTGGCAGATGCACTGAGTCGAAGGGAGGTAACTGAGTTGAGAGCAATGTTTGCTCGTCTGAGTCTGTATGACGATGGTAACCTGTTAGCGGAATTACAAGTGAGACCAACTTGGGTTAAGCAGATTTAGGAGAAACAGTTAGAGGATGAGTCACTAACTCCTCGATTTCAGCAAGCTGAGAATGATGGGACTTCTGATTTTGGACTAAATGGTGAAGGAGTTCTGTGCTTTCGGGGAGGAGTTTGTATCCCGAAGGACTCTGACTTGATGCAGTCAATTCTAAAAGAAGCTCATGGTGGACCTTGTGCCATGCATCCTGGAGGAAATAAGTTGTACCGAGACTTACGAGAGTTGTACTGGTGGCCTGGACTTAAGTGAGAAGTGACTGAATTTGTGGGGAAATGTCTAACATGCCAGCAAATAAAGGCTGAGCATCAACTGCCTTCTGGACTTCTGCAGCCAGTGAAGCTTTGGATGTGGGAGAGGGTAACCATGGATTTTGTGAGTGGACTACCTTTGACACCCACCAAAAAGGACTCAGTCTGGGTAATTGTGGATAGGTTAACGAAATCTACTCATTTCATACCTGTCCAAAGCGATTATTCACTTCAAAAGTTGGCCAAATTGTATGTGGCAGAGATAGTACGACTGCATGGGGTACCAGTTTTGATTATTTCTAATTGGGATCCTAGGTTTACATCTCGATTCTGGCAGAAGTTGCATGAGGCATCGGGTAGCGATTCGATTTTAGCACTATTTTTCACCCCCAGACAGATGGACAGTCGGAAAGGGTTATTTAGGTTCTGGAGGACATGTTGAGGGGTTGTCTTATCAACTTCGGAGGTAGTTGGGAGGGTTACTTGCCATTGGCGAAGTTTGCTTATAACAACAGTTATTAGGCAAGTATTTAAATGGCTCCATATGAGGCACTATATGGGTGAAGATGTCGTACACCTACTTGTTGGACAGAGCTGGGAGAATGTCAAGTTCTTGGGCCAGAGTTGGTGGCAGACACTTAGGACAAGGTTAAGTTGATCAGAGATCGGTTAAAGGGAAAATCTGATAGGCAAAAATCTTATGCTAATCTAAAGCGTAAAGAAATTGAGTATTCATTGGGAGATATGGTTTTCTTGAAGGTCTCGCCTTGGAAGAAGATATTAAGGTTTGGTAAGAAAGGCAAGTTGAGTCCACGGTTTATCGAGCCTTATCGGGTTCTTAAACGGGTAAGGCCAGTAGCTTACCAGCTGGAGTTACTGCCGGAATTAGACCAAATCCATGACATTTTTCATGTGTCCATGCTGAGATAGTATCGGTCAGATCCTTCTCATGTCGTACCAGTGGAAGAGATTGAGATGAAGACTGACTTGAGTTTTGAAGAATAACCTGTACAAATACTGGATCGAGAGGTCAAAGTGTTAAGAAAGAAGTCAGTTCCTTTAGTAAAAGTGCTATGGCGTAATCATGGTAGAGAAGAAGCAACGTGGGAGCCAAAAGAGGAGATGTATCAACAACACCCTCACCTATTTAGATTAGGTAAATTTCAAGGTCGAAATTTCTTTAAGGGGGTAGAGTTGTAACGTCCTAATTTTCGGGATTTTTAGGATTTTTTGCAATTTTATGTGAACTTTAAATTTTGTTGGTTTGGTAATGCTAAGTTACATTTGGGTGTGTTAGTTGGCCTTTAGAAGGCCCAAGCTTAAGTTAAAACTCGGTAGAATTTTTAAATTTTGGACTTAAAGAGAAGGGGTCTTGAGTATGTAGGCTTTTAAAAAAAAGTGAGTAATTTAAGACACAAGTGAGCCTTTCGTCAAGTGGCAATGTGGCGCCACTTAAAGCCTAGGAAAGTGGCGTGTGGAAGCTATGCAAGGGGCTAAGATTCAAGTCTCATGGGAAGCAGTGTGGTATTTTATTTTTATGCATGTGCAAGACATGTGATGGACTCCAAGTGAAATTCTGTTGGATAGAGTTTGAGATGGTCATTGTAACATCCCAAACCCAGCCTAGGCGTTACGACCAGATCTGGTGTGTCACACGATCCTAATCCTAAGTTTACGACCCCTTTAGTCTTGTTGTGTCTTAAGTAAGGTTTGAATCAAAAGAGTAAGTTTGTTAAAACTAGTTTGTTAATCCTTTAAGTTATCCATATTATACACCCGTTGAGTTTTGAAAACGTTCTTTAGGTTTTGAAACCAGCGCAGCCTAAACTAGCGATTCCATAAAATGTAATTTAATCTTCAAAGAAAATTAAACCAAGTAAAAACTTAAATAGCGGCCTTATTACAAAATAAAACCCAAAAATAAGATAATAATAAAATACTTAATCAAAATGAAAACCAGTTTTATTGCAGATGCTGTGGCCACTCCGAATTTCTCGCAGCTCCAAGCCCACTATGGTTGAGGGTTACCTGCAGAGATTAAATAAAAAAGGGGGGTGAGTTTGACAACTCAGTGCGCAACATTATCTCAACCATAGGCCAAAACAGATCAAGCCTCAGAATCAGATTAGTTGGGCCTTGGCCCATTACAGAAATCAGGTTAAGCCCATAGGCCCATAACAGATACAGATTAGATATAATATGCAAACAGAAAACCCAACCCAGATCCATCCATAACACCCCCGTACCAACCTTACACCATGTGGGGAGACTACTCGACCCACCCAACCGCTACACACCACAGATATTTGCAGCGAGGCTGCCAGATATAATTCGCAGCGAGGCTGCCAGATATTGTGACGAGGTCACCAGATCAGATATTGTGGCGAGGCCACCAGATTGCAGCGAGGCTGCCAGATAATAATGTGACAAAGTCACCAGATTGCAGCGAGGCTGCCAGATAATAATGTGACAAAGTCACCAGATTGCAGCGAGGCTGCCAGAACGCTTCCTCCGTCATAAACCCATACCCCGTGCAACAGATGTAATCATACCAGCATGCAACATATAGCATCTCATGCATCAGATATATTCATAATAAAGATTACTCATGCATATACATAAAATAATACATTTCATACAGAATTGACCCTAGGGGTGTGATAGTCTTTTTACACTTAGGGGTATTTTGGTAATTTTCCATACTTAAGGGTATTTTAGTCCTTTTTCATATTTTCAGAGATTTTGTGCAAATCAAATAATTTAACAGTTCCCGTATAACCTCGAAAGTCCATTTAAGTCACAATTCCAATTTTACCCTTTTTAGCCTAAAACCCCTAATGGGTTTTACTAAGTCCAATGTCGTCGCAAGTCCATTACGTCTAATTTTTAGGCCTACTTTACCATTTTAACCATGTTTTGATTATTCACGTTACCAGAAAGTCTTTTATGCCCATTTTTTTCGAATTGGGCTCGGAAGCCCATTGGGCCCACCTTGGCCGATCGAAGCCCAACTTACCAACACATTCAGAATTGCACCTTTTTGCAATTCCTTCGCCACCAAATACATGGTTAACCCCAATGGAGTAACGATTACTCTCCAAAATCACAGAATGTATTTTTCGGTCACTTTCAACGAGTTGCCGGTCACTTTTATGGCCATTTCTGCTTTTGCCACATCAGTCTAAGAATTGAGATTAGTTACACACCTGTTACTGTCGAAACCGTTGGAGAACCCACGAATGAAAACCTACAATTGATCACTAAGTGTTAGTCTAAGATTCGGCCACATATATGACCTTCACCCACTAATCATAATCGGCCAACATGGCCTAAGGTATTAAATCTTACCCCTTTGTCGATTAAAGACTAAATCTCGATGTCCAATCACACTATCCTTCACCACTCCTTGCTTGGTAACCTCTCCTTGCTATTCCATGCACAAAAGAAACAACCCATAGCATTAGAATCCTACAAGAAATGTCGTCATGTCCTCCAAGGACTTATAGATTTCGGTCTTCCTTTAAGATATTTAATAAACGAGATTCATAGTGATTAAATCACTTACCAATACCACCACTTGAAAAGTATCGCTCCCACGTTCCACTATCTAACGCTAACACCACAAGGATATCTCTAGAGATATTCGGTTTTGAATGATTAGAAAAGAGGTGCTTCCGGCTTTTAGAAAGTGATATGGTGTTCAAGTGGTTTTAGTCAACGAAATAGGTGGGGTGAAATGGCAATTAGAAGAGATAGAAGAATGGGGTTCGGCTATTAGGTGTTTTGAAAGAAGAAAAGGCAGTCGGCTTTGGAAGAAGGGTAATCGGTCACCAAGAATTTTGGCCTTACTCACCGTTGTCGGCAAAGATTCAGAGAAGAGAGGGAGAGAAGATTGAATTCGGCTAACAGAAGAATAGTGGTAAGGGGGTCGGTTTATGATTCGAGAAGAAGAGAAGAAGAAAACAAATAAATGAGAATAGAAAAGAAACAATAAAGGAAGTGCTTTCGTCGACTGCAGACTCGGCAACAAGGGGAAATAGGGTTCGGCTTCAAGGTTTAATGAGAAGAATGAAGTGACAACAAAAATACCTAATGGCTAAACGTGATTGACAGAAAAGGAGAGCTTCCACACTTAAGGAAATCGGCACTAAATTATCAAAGAACAAAAGGAGCATTCGGCACTCTCTAGCACCTATTACCGAAAATGCAAATACAAAGTCCCCTAGCCGAATTGCACTTGCACAGACCCAAAATCGGCCACCTTCTTTGAAATTCAAAACTCCTTGATTTACTCCTCAATATCCTCTCATGACCGATTCAAACACTCCCCAAGCAGAGTTTAATTCGGCTTCAACCTCTTACCTGCTCATGCTTAAAAAATAAAACACCACCTTTGCCACCTCTGGTGCTTGAACCCCTGACCTCTAAGCTCCTTTAGGCGCCACCTTTTAAGGATCCTAGTGGCGTCCCCCTTGCCACTTTGCCACTGATTCATTTGTGCTATATTTCGCACAAAATTTCTTAAGACCCTTACTTTCAATGGTCCCCTATCTCCTAAGTCAAAACACAAAATTTTGCCGAGCCTTTAACCAACACATGGGCCTTCCATAGGCCTATTATCATACTCCAAACATGCATTACACACCCAAATACTAACATTTAAACATTTTATCAGATAAGGACCAATCTAAGAAAAAAAACTGAAAATTAGGGCGTTACAGTCATGAGATTGAGTCGGAGGGGATAAGGATGAGAAAATCTAGGAATTTTTGAATGGGAGCATGTGATGGCCAAATATGGGGATCTTGGAGGAGCATAATCAGTTTTGGGCATTTTCGGCAAATGGGAGTTTGGAGGGTTTAGCCAATTGCTTTTTGGGGTCTTTCTTGGGGTCTTAGTTTGGCACATTAGGTAAGTGTATGCCGTCTAGGTAAGTCTTTAGCGTTCTCTTCCATTACTTTTCTCCTCCCTTTATTCTGGAAGCCGAAAGTGTAAACACAAGCCACCTTGTGCCGATTTGTCCATAACCAAGCCCTCTCCTATCTTCTTTCACCTCTTTTCTTTTCTTCTTCTTTCTCTAAGCCGAATTCACTTCATCACCTCTCTTCTTAGGCCGAACCTACTTCTTTCTTTTCTTCACTCTTCTCAAAGCCTAGTAGTTGACTTCCACAAAAGCCGAAACCAAACCCACCATTGCCGATTACATATATGATGAAAACTACTACTTCTTCTTCTTCTTCTGTTACCTTTCTTCAAAACTGAATCTCGAACCTCTCATCTTTGTCTCTGCTGATTTTTTTTTACTTCTAGAACTCCTTTTCATTTATTCTTTTTCTCTTCTCTTAAACCGAAACAGTTTTACACTGGGATAGATCCAAAAGCTGAAATCACTTATATTCATTCTCTTCTCATGTCTTGGGGTTAGATCTGCATCAGACCTAGGTTAGAAAAGGATCGGAAGCATTCTTTGTCAGGTAGAACTTCAGTAAGTACTCAGATTCCCTTTTCATTCAAGTGATTTGTGGTTCAAGAGAAGCAGAAAACCCCTAAGGGCATGGGGTGGCTGTCGATTAGGGCTTTATTGAGATTTACCATACGGTTTGTTATGTGGTAGTGTGATTTGAAGGCTATTCATCAAGGGGTATTGGAGGCTAGAATCGTTAAAGCAACTAGATCTCGATCTAGTCGTTAGTTTCGGTAAAGGTAAGGATTCTAGGGCCTAAAGAGATGTTGGCCTAATATGGTAAGTGGTTGTTACATTAGTTGTCATCGATTCATAGCCTAATATTTTAGTAATCAATTGTAGGATAATCATGTGAGAGATCTCATCAACATCTATCGCAAATCAAGTGTGTAAACGAACACCCACTAGTAGACTAAATAGGCAAAAGCCGATGTAACCTCCCGAAATAGGGCCTAAATGGAACAGAGGTTGTGAAACCAAAAATTTGAGATAGAAAAGTTTATTACGATGAATTATCATGATTTACCGATTGACTAGATGCATGTGTTAGACTACCGATAAGAAATTTTATAGATTGCATGTTTAATTTGTCTATTAGAGCTTATTTGTAAAAGTTGCTGTAACAGCCTGATTTAGGGCCTAAACGAAACGATAGTTTTGGAACCATGAATCTAAGGTCAAAAAAAAAATTCGATTTAGTTTTAAGGTTTATTTATTGATTGAGTAATTGTGTGAAAATTTTACGAAGAAATTTTATGTATAGGTGCCTAATTTGATAATTAGTACTAAATTGTAAAATTGTAAAATGTGAGTTTTAGATGTTAAAGGGGATTTAGTTGAAATGAGTTCTTAAAGTGGAGGTCCTTATTTAGCAATGAGACCATTGGATAATTTGGTGGACAAAAATGGGCATGAATAGGACAAATTTGAAAGAAAAGCCTTTAAAGGCATTTTTGTCATTTGGTAATTAAAAGAATTAAAAAGGGAAAATAAAGCCAAAATTGGTCCATCTTCTTCATGGAGGCCGAATATAGCATGGGGGAAGCCATGGTTAGGGTTTCCAAGCTTTCCAAGCTCAATAGGATATCCGTTCTAGCCCTGTTTTTAATGTTCTTTACGTTTTTGGAATCCCGGTAGCTCGATAAAGCTTATTCTAGCCATAATTTAGGCTAGGGTACGTATTTGGAAAAATACCCATAGGTGAAAAGTGTTTATTTTGATTTTTATGATAGAATATGAGGTTTTAAATTATGCTAGACAACTTGTGCTACTCGGTTTTAAGTAAAAACGAGTAAAAGGGCTTAATCGGTAAAAATACCTATTGTTCAAAAGTACATGTTATAGTGGGAATTTGAGGTTGATGTTGGTAAATAAATGATCAGCATGTCCTAAAACATAAGAATTTGGGATAAAGTTTAATTTCCGAGCCTTGGGGCAAAAGTGCAAATATGCAAAAGTTTAAGGGTAAAATTGTAATTTTGTCAAAGTTTAAGTTAGGGACTATTTTGAATAGTACATTAATTAAATAAGTGAAATATGATGTTTTAGATCCTGGAAAAATGAGATTTGGACCTAGAACGGGAGAAAATCGAAAATCGGGAAAGTTGGTAAAATGGTCGTTTTGGCATCGAGGTAAGTTCATATGTTTAATAAGAAATTAATTATGCATATTTGGATGTTAAATTGGTATTTTAGCTATAAATATTTTAGTAGTGAATTTCAGATATAGTAATTATTGCTCGATAATAATTCGACATTGAAAAGATAAATTATAAAAGGTTACATGTAAGCCCATATCTGAAATATGACCTTGTATGATATTGAGAAAGTATAGAAAAACATAGTTTGAAGGGGATAAGTTGAATCAAAGAGGAGTGGAGTCGATAGATAAAAAGTATCAGAGAGCCCCGTTTGAACCTTAGGAATGTTTGGGATACAAATGTCATGACATTTGGGGTTATCAGACAGGACAGGAATAATCCATGTAAGTCCATATCGACATATGGCTTTGGAAAGACAGGAATAATCCATGTAAGTCCATATCAGACATATAGCTTTGGAAAGACAGGAATATCTCATGTAAGTCCATGTCAAGAACATGGCATTGGCAGGCTATTATCAGGCAGGAAAACCCGAGTATCCTTAGTATTCCAAGTGGTTCAACGGGCTAATGTACATGTTAAATTACAGGAAGGTTCAGGTAAAGAAATGATAAATAGGTCCAAGTGAGTTCGTATGAACACCATAGTTATTAGTTGAGGAAACTTTCAACAAAGGAAAGGTAATTTATGTTTATGAGTTTTCAGTTTACACCATGAGAATGACATAAGTTGAAATATCTTAATATCAGGAAGGAATATGACTATGATCAGTGAGATGATGTAGGCATGCAAGGGAAATTAGTAAGTGATGAGCCTATAGTATATAGAGCCTTTGGTAAGGCCACAGATAAGTAAGTTGGGAAAGTAAGAATTTAGCAGTATTTATTCAAGCTGAAACAGCTTAGTAGTAAGCTAAATTTATTATTACTGCTTATTACTTTACATGTGAACTTACTAAGCTTTATCAGCTTACTTCTTTTCCTTTCCCATATTTCAAAGTACTTAAAAGCAAGCTCGGGTTGGAGGTCGTCGAAGATTGCTTCACACTATCGACTATCAAGTTACCAAATGGGTATCTTCATTTACAAATGTCCTAGTTTATGGCATGTATAGGGACTTAATATTTAGTAAGTGTCAATTATGATATGGCCAATGTATTGCAGGTAAATATTTGATAAGGGTTAGATATTGAAATAGCTAATTAAGAATATGTTTTGATGTTATGTGTAATGCCCCCATGCCCGAGACCATCGCCGGAGTCGAGCTTGAGGTGTTACTGAACATAATTTACCATTTTAAGAACTTTGAATCCTTTATTTCTACATTCGCAACGTGCTGTCTATCTGCGTCATAGTTACAAAAAAAATCATATCTCGAGTTATGAAACTCAAAATCAAGATCCATAAATTTTCTTCGAATCTAGACTCATTTATCTATTTACTAAGTTTTTTCTAGAATTTTTGGTTGGGCCAATTAGCACAGTTTATTAGTTAAATTTACCCCTGTTTCAGGACTTGGCTACACTGACATCTGCTTACCTTAAACCACTTTTCTCTCTGTAAAACATTCATGTGACTATGCAGTTTGTTTCTATTAAAACTAGACTCAGTAAGGATTCTGAAAATATAAAGTACATCTCCTAATTAGTTTTGTACAATTTATGGTGAATTTCCAAATTTGGAACAGGGGATCCAGAAATTGCTCTGGCCCTGTTTCACTAAAACTCAAATATCTCACAACATATAACACCTTAACCTATTTTGCTTCTTCCATATCAAAGTAGACACAATAACCTTCAATTTCATATTTAATTCATCACCTAATTCTATTTCTACTATTTTTCGTGATTTTTCAAACTCACATCACTGCTGTTACAATATTTTGTTTTATGACAAATTTCACTTTTCTATGAATATTCATGGACTATTATCACTTTGAACATACATGGTCTCATACATGATCTAAATTAGCCATTCCAAGGACTAATCATTATCAAGCATTTTCTCAACCAAACCACAACCATATCACAAGATTAATTACACAAAACAAGTATATTGCTATACATGCCATATTCGAGTCATACAAGCCATTTTACCAAAATAGTTCTTCGGATAGTGTGTGAGCGAGCCTTCGACCAATCTCGATTCCCAAGCCGGCTTGTCCAAAACTACAATGAATGGGAACGAGGAAGTAAGCATAAATGCTTAGTAAGTTCACATGCAAATAACAAGTAACATAACAAATCAATTATACCAAATAACACTAGCATGGTATCACCAAAACAATATCACATTTCTAATCATCATTTATCATCTTACCACATTATTGTTGTTGTATCGAGTTTCAACCCGAGGGTTAAGTACATACCTGTCCAAAGTGTCCCTTTCACAACACTTATCAAAATGACACTTGTATCTTGAGTGTTCTTCCATTTCACTAGAATTTTACCCGTTGAACACATCAGAATATAACTCAGATACATGGATAATTTGCACATAAGTGCCACATATGTAATCAAACGACCATGTAACCCGCCCATAAGCGAACTCGGACTCAACTCAATGAGCTCGGGTGTTCGCATCCATAAGTGAACTCGGACTCAACTCAACGAGTTCGGATGCCTAGTTACATCTCACGAACTCGGACTCAACTCAACGAGTTCGGACATTTGCATCCATAAGTGAACTCGGACTCAACTCAACGAGTTCGGATGCCCAACCATCCTAGTGACATGTCACTTGTATCCTAATCTATTCCTAAGGTTCAAACGGGATTTTCCTCAATCACATATCCTTGCCGTCTTCCACAGAATACCGAAACCAATACTCGGTAGCAATTTATATTTAACAAGTAGCACACATAATTTGCATATTATTCGATAATAAACACAAAGCATATATTTCATGATAAAAATCAGCATATCATATAAATAACATCAATTAACTTAAAAATAATGATTATGTTACATTATTTACACATGAACTTACCTTATGGCAAAATATTTGGAATCGAGCCTATTCCTCGACAACTTTGTTTTTCCCTCGTTCACGACTTGAATCTCGTTTTTCTTGATAATCAAGGCTTAAAAGTGTTGAAACCCTAGCTATGGTGGAGAGCAAAATTCGGCAACAACATATGAAGAAGATGATTAATTTTTGTGTTGTTTTTCCCATTTTATTTCATTTAATATCCAAATGACCAAAATGCCCTTCCTTACTAAACTTTCAAAAATTCCATTCATGTCCAATTTTTGTCCATAAACTTAGAAATTGGTCAAATTGCTATTTAAGACCTCCTAATTAATATTCCAAAGCAATTTCATACTAAAAGATTCTAGAATGCAAATTTTGCAACTTATTCGATTTAGCCCCTAATTTCAAATTAAGCACTTTATGCATAGAATTTCTTCACGAAATTTCCACACAATCATGCAATCATATCATAAACCTCAAAATAATTATAAAATAATTATTTCTATCTCGGATTTATGGTCACGAAACCACTATTCCGATTAGGTCCTAATTCGGGATATTACAACTCTCCCCCTTTAAGGATTTTCGTCCTCGAAAATCTTACCGGTAAACAAGTGTGGGTATTGATTCCTCATAGTTTCCTCGGGTTCCCATGTAGCCTCTTCTACTCCATGCTTGTGCCACAACACTTTTACAAGAGCAATACTTTTATTCCTTAGTTGCTTGACTTCTCGAGCTAAAATCTTAATCGGTTCTTCTTCGTAAGTCATGTCTAGTTGTAGTTCAATTTCTGTCAGTGAAACCACATGTGAAGGATCTGAACGATACCGACGTGACATAGACACATGGACACATCATGAATTTTCTCTAACTCAGATGGTAATGCCAATCTATAAGCTACCGGTCCAACCCTTTCAATTATTTCATACTACCCGATAAAGCGCAGACTTAATTTGCCCTTCCGTCCAAATCTAAGAACTTTCTTCCAAGGAGAACCTTTAAAAATACCTTATCACCAACTTGAAACTCAATTTCTTTTCGTTTCAAATCTGCATAAGATTTCTGTCTATCTGAAGCAGCTTTTAAACAATCTCGAATCACTTTCACTTTTTCTTCGGTTTCTTTTATAAGATCAACTCCATAAATCTAATTTTCTTTAAGTTCAGTCCAATACAGTGGCGTTTAACACTTGCGACCGTACAATGCTTCATAAGGTGCCATCTTCAAACTCGTCTGATAACTATTATTATAAGCAAATTCTACCAACAGTAAGTATCTTTCCCAACTACCTTGAAATTCCAATACACAACATCTGAGCATGTCTTCAAGAATCTAAATCACTCTCTCTGATTGCCCATCAGTTTGTAGATGAAAAGCAGTACTAAAATTTAACTTCGTACCTAATGCTTCTTGTAACTTTTGCCAAAATCGTGAAGTAAATCTCGGATCTCTGTCTGAAATGATTGACAATGGTATTCCGTGTAATCTAACAATTTCTCTGATATACAATTCAGCCAACTTGTTAAGAGAATAATCTATACGTATCGGAATAAAATGAGCCGACTTAGTTAATCTGTCAACTATTACCCAGATGGCATCTTTCTTTCCTGGAGTCAATGGCAACCTTGAAACAAAATCCATAGTAATCCGATCCCATTTCCATTCAGGAACCATAATAGGCTGAAGTAGTCCCAAAGGCACTTGGTGTTTAGCTTTCACTTGTTGACAAATTAAGCATTTGGATACAAATTCAGAGATATCTCTTTTCATTCCATTCCACCAATACATTTTCTTCAAATCATTATACATTTTTGTACTGCCCGGATGAACTACCAAACAACCATTATGTGCTTCCTGTAAAATCTTTTGAATCAACTCATTATTTTTCGGTACACAAACCCGATCTTTAAACATCAAGCAACCATTAGAACCGATTCTGAAATCTGACTCTGTATCAACCTCACATTGCTTTCTTTTGGCTTGCAAGTCTTCATCGCTTTTCTGAGCTTCACAAATCTCTTGTAAAAACATTGGTCTTGCTTTCAACTCGACTAGAACCGAACCATCATCTTTTCCAACTGAGTGTTCATAACTCTCAAAGCAAACAACAACTTTCTGCTCAAGGCATCAACAACTACATTTGCTTTTCCTGGATGATAGTCAATCACAAGCTCATAATCTTTCAATAACTCCAACCATCTTCGCTGTCTCAAGTTCAAATCTTTTTGTGACATCAAATATTTAAGACTTTTGTGATCGGTATATACTCGAGACTTTTCACCATATAGATAATGTCGCCAAATCTTCAAAGCAAACACCACCGCAGCCAATTCCAAATCATGAGTCGGATAATTCCTCTCGTGAGGTTTTAACTGTCTCGAAGCATAAGCCACAACCTTTCCTTCTTGCATCAGTACACATCCCAAACCATTTAGAGAAGCATCACTATATACCACAAATTCTTTACCTGACTCGGGCTGTATTAACACTGGTGCCTCTGTTAATAACTTTTTCAATGCTTCAAAACTTTGTTGACATTCTTCCGTCCACTCAAATTTAACATCCTTGCGGAGTAATCTAGTCATAGGAGCAGCAATTATAGAAAATCCATTTACAAACCGTTGATAATATCCAGCTAGCCCCAAGAAACTTCTAACCTCGGTTACATTCTTCGGTGGTTTCCATTTAACAATAGCTGAAATTTTACTGGGATCAACCCGTATACCATCACCTGAAACAATATGACCCAAAAATCCAACTTCCCAAAGCCAAAATTCACTTTTACTAAACTTGGCATATAACTGCTTGTCTCGCAAGGTTTGCAAAACTATCGTCAAGTGCTCAGTATGCTCGGTCTCATCTTTGGAATAGATTAAGATATCGTCGATAAATACCACAACAAACTTGTCCAAGTATGGTCGAAATATGCGATTCATCAAATCCATAAACACAGCAGGAGCATTTGTTAATCCGAATGGCATAACTAAAAATTCATAATGACCGTACCTTGTTCTAAAAGCAGTTTTAGGCACATCTGACTCTTTTACCCGCAGCTGGTAGTACCCAGATCTCAAGTCGATCTTTGAAAACCACGTCGCTCCTTTCAGCTGATCAAACAAATCATCAATTCTCAGCAATGGATACTTGTTCTTAATTGTCACTTTGTTTAATTGCCGATAGTCAACACACAATCTCATTGAACCATCCTTCTTTTTCACAAACAATACAGGAGCACCCCAAGGCGAAAAACGCGGTCTCACAAAGCCTTTGTCGGTCAACTCTTACAACTGCGACTTTAATTCTTTCAACTCCGTTGGTGCCATTTTATACGGAGCAATCGAGATCGGAGTTGTTCCCGACATCAAATTAATACCAAACTCTACTTATCTGACTGGAGGTAAACCCGGCAATTCCTCTGGAAATACATCTGCAAACTCACACACAATTGGTACTGATTCCACTTTCTTTTTAATTTCTTTTGTATTCAACACATACGTTAAATAAGCTTCATAACCCTTTCTCAAATATCTCTGAGCCGACATTGAAGAAATCACACTAGAAAATGCCTCTGATTTATCTGATTCAACCCGTAGAGTTTCACCATTTTCACACTTTAATTTAATAACTTTCTATTTACAATTTACTATAGCATTATGCAATGTCAACTAATCCATGCCCAAAATAACATCAAACTCATCAAACGGCAACAACATCAAGTCGGTCGCAAAGTAATAACCCTGAATCATTACAGGACATTTCTTGCATACTTTATCAACTATAACACA
The DNA here is from genome assembly GCA_020496765.1 of Gossypium stocksii. Classification (NCBI taxonomy): domain Eukaryota; kingdom Viridiplantae; phylum Streptophyta; class Magnoliopsida; order Malvales; family Malvaceae; genus Gossypium; species Gossypium stocksii. The sequence continues at coordinate 45,285,600 of CM035623.1, forward strand.
TTGGCCTAACGGGTTTGACACTTTAATCATAAATTATGTATTCTCAATAGGTATATTCATACTAGACACCAATTTCATGCACACATATGAATGAGTAGAACCGGGGTCAATTAAAGCAGTAACATTAACATCGTAAAGAGAAAATATACCAATGATCACGTTGGGTGAGGAAGCATCTTCACGCACTTTAATGGCATAAGTTCTAGCCGGAGCCCTTCCTTCAGATTTAACTGCTGAATCTCTAACCATATTCTTGCTGCTTGCTTCACTCCCAGCTTTTCTTGAATACCTTTCCCTCGAATCTACACCACTTGTTTTTGTACTCTAAAATTTTTCTTTTTCAATTCTCTCTGGGCAGTCTCTAATAAAATGATCCAGAGAACCACATCGAAAACATTCATTTGCTCTGCACGGACCAAAATGATTTTTACCACACCGCTGGCACTCGAGCTTAACAAATCTCAAATTCCCTACACTAGCTGTCGAAGTAGTTTGGGACTTAGGACCCATATTTTGCTTCCTAGAATTCCCATATGATTGTCCAGCTGAAACTTGGGAATGAGGGTTCATATTTCTTGATTTTTCGGGTTGCTGTAAGGGTGCACTGCTCATCGGTCTTTTCTTCCAATTTCGTGTCTCAGATTCTACCTTTTTCTTCTCTTTAAGTAGTTCTTCAGCTTTCCAAGCTTGATCGACAAGTACCACCATTTCTTTTAGTTCAAAAATCCTAACAAATACCTTAATGTCTTCATTGAGCCCTTCTTCAAATCGTCTGCACATCTTGGCCTCTGTAGGAACATATTCTCTAGCATACTTACTCAATCTGACGAACTCCCTTTCGTATTCAGTGACTGTCATATTACCTTGCTTCAGCTCAAGAAACTCTTTACACTTCTAATCAATAAATCTTTCAACGATGTATTTCTTCCGAAACTCTTCTTGAAAGAATTCCTAAGTTACCCTCTCTTTCGGTACCACAGAAATCAATGTCTTCCACCAATTATAGGCTGAATCCCTCAACAAAGATATAGCACATTTCAAGCATTCTTCAGGTGTGCAAGACAGTTCATCAAATACCCGGATAGAATTCTTAAGCCAGAACTCTGTTTTCTTGGCATCATCATCCACATTAGCTCTGAATTCTTCGGCCCTTAATTTACGAATTTTATCGACTGGAGTTCTTTGAATTTTCATCATATCCACACCCTGAGGCATCGGGGGTACAAGTTGAGGAATTGGGGGAGGTGGGGGAGGTTGTACATTCAGGTTCGTACGAACGAACTCAGTGTACCATGCACTCATCATTTGGAGAAAGGCTTCCCGACCCCTTTCTCCTCCTCCCTGACCAACAGTAGGAGGTGGATTTTCAATCGGCGCTGCCCCTTCAGCCGAAGCTGGCGTATTACTCTCTACTTCATCTGCCACAGCTGGATCGGGATCCATTTACTCTAAAAAAAATCATTTAAAAGGTCAGAAGTCGTCACACTATCACAATATACACATATGGCATGTATAGCGAAGTCCGTACAAAAAACACATTAGTCTGAGAACTGACTAAACCTGCTCTGATACCACCAAATGTAATGCCCCCATGCCCAAGACCATCACCAGAGTCGAGCTTGAGGTGTTACTGAACATAATTTACCATTTTAAGTACTTTGAATCCTTTATTTCTACATTCGCAACCTGCTGTCTATCTGCGTCATGGTTACAAAAAAAATCATATCTCGAGTTAAGAAACTTGAAATCAAGATCTGTAAATTTTCCCTAAATCTAGACTCCTTTATCTATTTACTAATTTTTTTTCTAGAATTTTTGGTTAGGCCAATTAGTACAGGTTACTAGTTAATGTTACCCCTGTTTCAGGACTCAACTGCACTGACCTCTGCTTACCACGAACCACTTTTCTCTCTGTAAAACATTCATGTGACTATGCCGTTTGTTTCTCTTAAAACTAGACTCAATAAAGATTCTGAACATATAAAGTACATCTCCTAATTATTTTTGTACAATTTATGGTGAATTTCCAAATTTGGAACAGGGGATCCAGAAATAGCTCTGGCCCTATTTCACTAAAACTCAAATATCTCACAACATATAAATCCTTTACTATTTCGCTTCTTCCATATGAAAGTAGACACAATAAGCTTCAATTTCATATTTAATTCATCACCTAATTCTGTTTCTAATATTTTTAGTGATTTTTCAAACTCACGTCACTGCTGTTACAATATTCTGTTTTATGACAAATTTCACTTTTCTGTGAATATTCATGGACTATTATCACTTTGAACAACATGGTCTCATACATGATCTAAATTAGCCATTCCAAGGACTAATCATTATCAGGAATTTTCTCAACCAAACCACAACCATATCACAAGATTAATTACACAAAACAAGTATATTGCTATACATGCCATATTCGAGTCATACAAGCCATTTTACCAAAATAGTTCTTCGGATAGTGTGTGAGCGAGCCTTCGACCTATACCGATTCCCAATCTGGCTTGTCCAAAACTACAATGAATGGAAAGGAGGGAGTAAGCATAAATGCTTAGTAAGTTCACATGCAAATAACAAGTAACATAACAAATCAATTATACCAAATAACACTAGCATGGTATCACCAAAACAATATCACATTTCTAATCATCATTTATCATCTTACCACATTATTGTTGTTGTATCGAGTTTCAACCCTAGGGTTAAGTACATACCTGTCCAAAGTGTCCATTTCACAACACTTATCAAAATGACACTTGCATCTTGAGTGTTCTTCCATTTCACTAGAATTTTACCCGTTGAACACATAGGAATATAACTCGGATACATGGATAATTTGCACATAAGTGCCACATATGTAATCAAACGACCATGTAACCCGCCCATAAGCGAACTTGGACTCAACTCAATGAGCTCAGGCGTTCGCATCCATAAGTGAACTCGGACTCAACTCAATGAGTTCGGATGCCTAGTCACATCTCACGAACTCGGACTCAACTCAACGAGTTCGGACATTTGCATCCATAAGTGAACTCGGACTCAACTCAACGAGTTCGGATGCCCAACCATCCTAGTGACATGTCACTTGTATCCTAATCACATATCCTTGCCGTCTTCCACAAAATACCGAAACCAATACTGGGTAGCAATTTATATTTAACAAGTAGCACACATAATTTGCATATTATTCGATAATAACCACAAAGCATATATTTCATGATAAAATCAGCATATCATATAAATAACATCAATTAACTTAAAAATAACGATTATGTTACATTATTTACACATGAACTTACCTTATGGCAAATTATTTGGAATCGAGCCTATTCCTCGACAACTTTGTTTTTCCCTCGTTCACGACTTGAATCTCATTTTTCTTGATAATTAAGGCTTAAAAGTGTTGAAACCCTAGCTATGGTGGAGAGCAAAATTCGGCAACAACATATGAAGAAGATGATTAATTTTTGTGTTGTTTTTCCCATTTTATTTCATTTAATATCCAAATGACCAAAATGCCCTTCCTTTCTAAACTTTCAAAAATTCCATTCATGTCCAATTTTCGTCCATAAACTTAGAAATTGGTCAAATTGCTATTTAAGACCTCCTAATTAATATTCCAAAGCAATTTCATACTAAAAGATTCTAGAATGCAAATTTTGCAACTTATTCGATTTAGCCCCTAATTTCAAATTAAGCACTTTATGCATAGAATTTCTTCACGAAATTTCCACACAATCATGCAATCATATCATAAACCTCAAAATAATTATAAAATAATTATTTCTATCTCTGATTTGTGGGCACAAAACCACTATTCCGATTAGGCCCTAATTCGGGATATTACATTATGTATGCCTAAATGAAAGTGAATACATGGAAATCATGAAAAAGTGAAGTTAGCATTAAAACAGTATTAGATAGCAGCAGTAATGTGAATTTGAAAAATTACAAAAAAAATAGTAGACATGGAATTAGAAGGTGAGTGAGATATAAAATTAAAGATTAATGAGTCTATTTCTATGTGAAAGAAACAAAGGAAGCAAAGGAGTTGTAAATTATGAGTTATCAGAATTTGAGTGAGACTGCTCCAGATTGATTTCGCGATCCCCTGTTCTGGATTTAAAAATTCACCATAAATTTCACATAAATAATTAGAAGTTATAGTTTATATTCCTAGATTCCTTATTGAGTCTAGTTTTTAATAAAACAAGCAGCATTGTTATTTGAATTTGGTACTGAGAGAAATCCATTTCGTAGTGAACAGAGGTCAGGGTAGTTGAGCAGTGAAACAGGGGAAAATATAAATAATAAACTGTACAAATTGGCTGAGTCAAAAATTCTAGAAAAAAATTAGTAAGAACATATATGAGTCTAGTTTTAGAGAAAATTTATGGAATTGAATTTCAAGTTACGAAACTCGAGTTATGATTTTTTTAGCGATAGTGATGCAGTTGGACAGCTTTATTATAGAACAAGGAAATGATATGTTTTGTTCCATTTAGGTAATCGGGAAATTTTCATTAATCCTGGTTGGTCCCGAATCATTTCAATTGTATGATTTAGGGTCTCGATGACCCCCTTTTTAGGGATATATTGAATGAATGAAAATAAATTAATTTTAGAAGCAAATTTTATACCCAGGTTGAGTAAGTTAAGTCCGGTACTGCCTCGCGCTTGACTCCGGCAACGGTCTCAGGTAAGGGGTGTTACAGCCGAAATGTTGAAATGCTGAAATTTTGGCATTTCGTGGGCTTGCGAGTGTGCGAGCACTCGTGGGACGGTTAAAACGGTAAAAATTGTTATCGCGAACGATAAGGAGGTTGTGTGCGCGATTTCGTGCGCTTGACTCCGGCAACGGTCTCAGGTAAGGGGTGTTACAGCCGAAATGTTGAAATGTTGAAATTTTGGCATTTCGTGGGCTTGCGAGTGTGCGAGCACTCGTGGGACGGTTAAAACGGTAAAAATAGTTATCGCGAACGGTAAGGAGGTTGTGTGCGCGATTTCGTGCGCCTTGGTGAATTTAGGCCTCAAGGGGCTGAAATTGGGCCCAATGGGCTTATGGGCCCATATGGGTAAAAACGAGCGGTAAGCGTATTCTGATAAACTGATTGATAAAACTATTAAATCAAACTTAAAATATGGTCTTTGTAGGCCAGAATAGATAATGGACACTGTAGGGCCCATTAGAGGTTTTAGGGCCCGTTAGCTCTAAGGTTGGTAAATGGGCTAGATAAGATACTTAGATGAAATTGGACTGTTAACAAGTGTAATATGCATAAAAACCCTAACAACTGGTAGATTTACTGAAATACCCCTTCAGGGTGAAAATTACTATTTTACCCCTAGGTGCAAAATGACCATTATACCCCAAGGGTTAAATTGATTGAAATGCATGCTATACTTTATCTATTCATTGTATGCCATGACATGTTATTCTGTTGCATGGGTTTGGGTTTTTGATGGAGGAAGTGCTAAGTGGCAATTCCACGTTTACTGATAGGGGCTATGCCTCGTTTTACTGTTAGTGGCTTGGCCACGTTTTCTGATTAAGCAGCTCAGCTGCGACTGTGGTTTGTAGGGCTGGTACAGGTGGTGTGTAGGGCTGGATTTGGGCTAGGTATTGCATACATGCATAACATCTGTACTGCTACTGTAATGGGCCTAAAGGCCATACTGAATACTGGATAGGGCTAAAGCCTAGTTAATACTGAATACTGAATAGGGCTAAGGCCCAGTTAATACTGAATCTGAATAGGGCTAAGGCCCAGTTAATATTGAATTTGGATAGGGCTTAGGCCCAGTAAAGCTTTACTGATTTGGGCTCTGGTTGGATTTACTTTACACACTGAGTTTTCCAAACTCACCCTCTTCCCTTTCATCTATGCAAGTGAGCCCTAAGCTAGTGGACTTGGAGCTAGAGGGATTCGAAGTGGCCATGTGGACTGTGTTCAGTTAATTTTTCTTAAATTATTTTGCTTTCAGTATTTTAGTAAAAATTTTCTCTTTTCAGTTCTGTTTTATAATAAGGCTGCTTCTAAGTATTTTTTTGGGGTTTTTACTTCATTATTTATAACTTGCTTAAAATGGATAGACTTAAGCTGCGCGGGTTTCCATAAAATTAAACAACGTTTTCAAAATATAAAACATATATCAAATGGATAATGTAAAGACAAACAAGACCTTGAGACTAAATAAATTTTAAACCGATAGCGGATAGGACGTTCACAAATTAAACCTGGTTTTCTTTCCAAACTTTAAGATAACGGTTTTGCAAACTCACCTTAATCGTGGTAACTAAAGAATATGATCAATCCATCATTGATGTGACACACCAGACTTGGCCGTAACGTCTGGGCCGAGTTTAGGGTGTTACAGTGCAGGCTGGGTGGGTCGAGTTATTCCCCACATGGTGTGTTGGGTTGGTACGGGTGGAGTGATGGCTGAACTAGGTTGGGACTGCATTCACATTTTGTTCTGATTTTGTAATGGGCTTGGCCCACACTGTTCTGTATAGGGCTAAGGCCCAGACTGCTCTACTCTATATAAGGCTTCGGCCCAGTCTGTTCTACATATCTGTATTATACTATTACCGATTCTCTTTTGGGCTTAGGCCCACCTGAGTCTAACTCTGATTTTGATTCTGATTCTGTTACTGAATTGGGCTAAAAGCCCAATAGATTCTAGAACTATAATGGGCTAGGCCCATCTGTTACTATCAGCTTTAAGGGCTAGGCCCAGTTGATCCTATTATGGGTTGAGACCCAAACAATATTGTATTGGGCTGTGGCCCACTTATACTCTAAATTGTTATTGTTTCCTATCTTCTGACTGACCTTTTTTAGTTAGTAGGGTATTACACACTGAGTTTTCATAAACTCACCCCGTTTCTTAATTTTTCTCAAGTAATCCCCAGCTTTAAGAGGATTGGTGCTGCGAGGGACTTGGAGATGGCCACACATCTGCTTCTGTTTTTCTATTAAATTATTCATAAGTACTTTAATTTGGGTTTTGTTTATAATAAGGCCTCTTAAAGTTTCTAGATTCTAATTTTAGGCTTTTACTTATTTTGATTTATATCTGTTAGAGGTAAATTGAGGTTTTCCAAAATGGCTACTGTTTTCAAAAACATACGTTTTAAACTTCCTTACTTCAAATTAGCTTCCGAAATTTTAAAAGATTTTCAACGAGATTAATAACGTTTAAAAAGGTGATTAACTTTTCAATGAACCACGTTTTGAAATTCAACGAACACAAACTAAGCCTTTACACAAGTTCTTAAATATCAAGAAGGGTTTCAATAAGCATAGGGTTTTCGAAAAAAAACTTCAATGTGACACACCAGATTCAGGCCTAACTTTTAGGCCGGATTGGGGTGTTACGCAGACTGTGTTTGTTTTCTATCTATTTGCTATGGGATTACACACTGAGTTTTCGTAAACTTACCCTTCTGTTTAACTGTACAGGTAATCCCCAAGCATAGGCGGATCGGTGCAACGGAGGACTCAGTGGTGGCCACATGACCTATCTAATTTAAAATAGTATTTTATGATTTTGATTTAATTTTTGGGTATTTTACTATAATAATGGCCTCTTTGGACTTTTTTTAATTTCGGATTTTTGTTGCTTTAATTTTTTAACTGCTAGCAGTAGGGAAAGATGCGAGGTTTCAAAAAGATAAATGTTTTAACTAAAGTACCACAAATACGCAACCTATTTAAAAGCTTCCGTAATAAATGACGTTTTGACACTTAATAATGTTTTAAATGTGAAAAAATTTTGATAAAGACTCACGTTTTGAAAATGAATGACACGTCTTAAAATCATCATAAGATAACACAAAAAGGTTAAATAGAAAAGGGGTTTTCATCGACATCACACTTTACAAAATACACTTCAATGTGAACTCGCCAGATTCGGCCATAGCGTCTAAGCCAGGTTTGGGGTGTTACACACTTTATGGTCGTAGGTGTCGCACTCCCTTGTGTTGGACTGAGTTGGGCAAGCGACGTGTTCTGGGTCCTAAACTGGTTTCTGGTATTGAGGATAAGGTCAGATTGATATGAGATCGACTGAAGGCGACATCTGATAGACAAAAGTCCTATGTGGATATGAAGCGTCGAGAGATTGAGTATTCTGTAGGAGACTTCATTTTTCTCAAGGTCTTGCCATGGAAAAAGGTATTGAGATTTGGTCGCAAGGGCAAGTTAAGCCCTAGGTTTATTGGACCTTCTCGTATTCTGAGACGAGTGGGACTGGTTGCTTACCAGTTGGAGCTATCTCCAGAGTTGGAGCAGATTCATCATGTGTTCCATGTCTTGATGTTAAGGCGCTACCGTTCTGATCCCACGCATATTGTTCCAATGGAGGAGATTGAGGTTAGGCCAGATCTAACTTTCAAAGAGGAATCAGTTTAGATATTGGATCGCAATGTAAAAGGTCTAAGAAGAAAATCCATTCCACTGGTTATGGTTCTTTGGTGTAATCATAGCTATAACACCCCTTACCCGTGTTCAATGCCGAAACAGGGTACGAGGCATCACTGGATTTTTACACTTACAAGTACACAAACCGGCTATAAAATTTCTTTCAATTTAGAATCTAATCAACTCTTATCATATATACATTAATTCATTTACTAACATGCAAGCATACTCATTCATGTATTGTATCATTATGACTCATAACATAGCTACTATTAGTCATATCACATGGTATTATATAACAATAAGATTTCCATTAATTTAGGCCAACATTCTAGGCCAAATCAGTAACATATATACATATATTCAAGTCCTTATACATGCCATAAACATATAAATATTTCAGAATCTTTTAATACTAACCTCAACCTGATAGTGTGATAGTATCTCCGGCGACCTCCAACTCGAGCTAGCATCTAAAACTCTATAAGAAAAAGGAAGGGAAGGGAGTAAGCATTATAGCTTAGTAAGTGAATATGTAAAAAATAATAATAATACATTATTAATGGCATTTATAAATCCCAAAATATGTCTCCACAATTATACAATCTTAATCTCACATGAAAGTATCATTTACTGAAAGGAAGGGAAGGGAGTAAGCATTATAGCTTAGTAAGTGAATATGTAAAAAATAATAATAATACATTATTAATGGCATTTATAAATCCCAAAATATGTCTCCACAATTATACAATCTTAATCTCACATGAAATTATCATTTACTTAAAATAAGTACAAGCTGTCTATTTGAGTCCCAGTCACTAAATTATTTTTATCTGGAACTACAGAGCTCCAAATTAAGATCCATAAATTTTCCCAGAAACTTGACTCATATTTCTTCTTACCATAAAAATTTTAGAATTTTTGGTTTGGTCAATTAATAAAGTTTATTCATTAAATACTCCCCTATTTCACTACCCGACAATCCTAACACTCTTCACTAAAATTTCAATTTCTCTTCATACAAAACTCAAAAGATGTTCACGTTTGTTTCTACTAAAAATAGACTAAAAAAGGAATCCACCCATATAAATTATGTTCCATAAATATTTGTTTACAATTTTTAATGATTTTTTAAAATCAGAATAGGGGATCACAAAGTCATTCTAAACCAGTCTCAAAAAAATATAAATATTCAAAATATAGAATTCTTTTCTTTCTCTATTTATTTTATATGAAAATAGACTCAATAATATTTAATTCAATATCTCATTGAGCTTCTAATTCAATTTTTACCATTTTTGGTGATTTTTCAAATTCACTCCTCTATTGTTGTTTGAAACTGTTTATTCCAAATTTCAACTCTTTCACTAAAATTTCTTATTGTCAACTTTCAAGTTAATACTTATCCATATTCATCTTGTCAAAACTCAATCACATATCTAACTCATAATTCAAAACTCATATATTCATATTCTGGTATTTATCCCCACATTTTTCATGTTAAATTCCATTTAGCAATCTTGTTTCTCCCGGTGAACACTTCGAAAAGTAATAATATCCGGTGGTTTTAGCACATAGCTCCACCTTCTATAATTAATGCCCAACTTAGTGGTATACGCACATAGCACCACACTATTGGACTAACATGTAATTGTGGCATACGCACTTAGCGCCACTTTTCAAATTAACATGTATAACCGTGGCATATCCACTTAGCTCCACGTTACATGTTTAACCATGGTATATCCACTTAGCACACGTTAATGAATCAATATATGTAACTGTGGCATATCCACTTAGCACCACGTTACATGTATCAATATGTGTAATCGTGGCATATCCACTTAGCACCACGTTACACGTATAACCATGGTATATCCACTTAGCACCACGTTCTTCCATTCTGAAGGTTCAACCGAGATTTCCTCATTTATTCTCAATTCATCAACCACTATCACCGTTTATGTCCATTAATTGTACAATACTAAAACTTATTTCACATGTGAAAAAATAAAATATCATAACATAATAAAAACAATACACTATTTACATATAAACTTACCTTAGTGTAAAATATAGAAATTTTACAATTTAATCCACAATCTTTTCCTTTCCTCGATCCAGGTCGATTTCACATCTTTCTTGATCAAAAATAACACATTTAGCTTATTTAAAACTCACATTTATCAAAACAGTCCTTAACTTCAACTGTGGAAAAATTACAATTTTACCCCTAAACTTTAACATATTTACACTTTTGCCCCAAAGCTCGGAAACTAATCTTTTTCCCTAATTCTTTTGTTTTAGAACATGCTGATCATTTATTTACTAAAGGCAACATCAAATTCTCACTCTAACATATACTTATGAACATTAGGTATTTTTACTGATTATGTCGTTTTACTCGTTTTCACTTAAAATCGAGTAGCACAAGTTGTTCAACATAATTTAAAACCTCATAATCAATCATAAAATATCAAAATACACAATTATTCAACATGGGTCAATTTTTGAAATTAAACCTAGCTCAAATAAATGGTAGAAATAGAGAAATCATGTTACCGGGATTTCAAAAATGTAAAAATCATTAAAAACAGGACTAGAACAGACTTACAATCGACCTTGGAAGCTTAAAAAACCCTAGCCATGGTTTCTCCATGCTATTTTCGGCCTTGAGGAAGAAGATGAGCAAAAATTGGCTTTTAATTATTTTTTTAATTCATTTAATCATTAAATGACCAAAATGCCCCTAACTAAAAAAAATTCTTTTTCACCCATTTCATGTCCATTTTTGTCTAATAAATTAAGCAATGGTCTAATTACCATTTAAGGACCTTCAATTTAAAATTTCATGACAATTGGACACCTCTAACATGTAGAACTCAACTTTTGTACTTTTTACAATTTAGTCCTTTTGACTAAATTGAGTGCCCAAACGTTGAAATTTTTGTAAGAAATTTTTACAAAATAATTTTATAAAAATGTAAACCATAAAGAATATAAATAAAACACATTTCAATTAAACACATTTACCTTCTAGAATGCACATTTTACTACTTTTGCAATTTAGTTCAATTTATCAAATTGGACACACAAGCAATAAAATTTTGTAACGAAAATTTCACACAATATTGCAAACACAAAATAAATTTTAAAACTCAATCAAAATAAATATTTTGACCTCAAATTTGTGGTTTCGTAACCACTATTCTGTTTAGGCCTTGTATTGGGCTATTACAATAACTCTGAGGAGGCTACATTGGAGCCTGAGGATGCGATTTGTTAGCAGTATCCTCATCTGTTCTAATCAGGTAAATTTTGAGGCTGAGATTTTCTTTTAGGGGGTAGAGTTGTAATGCCCCAATTTTCGTAATTTCAGTTTCATAAATTTGTAGCACAATTGTATGTCTGCTTCAGTGGTTAAGTGTTCTGGGAAGTGTTTGAGAGGTCCCAAGTTCAAGACTTAACCTGGGAAATTTTTTGTTTTTTCATTGAATAAACCCCTAACTGTAGTCAGTAGGCTTATAAATAAATATTGGCAAAATATGTCAGAATAGGCCTGCTGGTATGGTGGTTAAGTGGGGAGCAAAGGAGCAGGAGGTCTAGAGTTCGAGTCTGTGTGCAAACAAGAGATTTATTTTTACTGCCTGTGTCATGTGTGTGTTATAGTTTGACCGAAATTTTGAGAGTTTGAGGGTTGTGGTAGTGTGTGGATGACTTGGGAGGGAAATAAGGGATTTGAGGGAGAAAAGTAAGAGTGGAGGCATTTGGGATGGACTAGGATGCTAAGTGGTTAGAATGGATGTGGTTTAGTAGAGTAAATAAAGGAGTTTAGAAAGTTACCCTTTGATTCCAAAAATCTCTGTAGAACTCTCCTCTACCATCTTTCTTTTTTTGTTTTTTTCTCTCTGTCTCCATAGTCGAATTCTATCCCTTTCTCCCCCACCCCTTCTCATTTTCTTTTAACTTCAATCTCCCTATGTCGCTGCTGTTTTTCCCTCTTCGTCGAAACTTCTCCTAGTGTTCCCCTTCTTCTTTTTGTTATTTTGAAAAATCAATTTCTCCTTATTACTTCCCGATTTTCTGACGTTACTTCTTCTTCTCCTCCCTGCCAAAATATTGTTATTTTTCTCTCTTTGATTTTTGTTTTGTCCATCTTTGCTATTGAAATCATGTTTTCCTTCTCTTCTTTTTGTTTTGTTGGTTATCATCTACTTCACGATACTTAGTACTCTTTAGGCAAGTATCTAATTCTTCTTGTTCTGTTACATGATGTTAGTTTTATTTAAAGGGTTGTGTACTATTTTGATTAGGTGTCGACCAAGGGAATGGGGACCGTCGTTGACGCGATAGGGAAGGGGAATTTTCTGTCATTAGGTTGACATCCATGTGGGCCACAAGGACATGTAGGCCCACATGGGCAAACATTGTGGGCTTATGGGCCTATTTTCACTATTTGATTGCTAAGGTTGCACAAGTCGCCCAAGTGACTGTGGACCTACTGTAAGGTCGGTAAGCTTACCTATACCCCTAATTGACAGAATGACTATTATATCCATATACGATTTATATTTATGTAAAACTGTATGTTGAGCATGCTGTTAAAATGTACTGAATACATGTATGATACCAAGATTTGGCATGACATATTTGTATGATGTATTGCATGGGGATAGGTTGCTGTTCATCGAAGGAACTGTATTGAAAGGCTTCGAACCTAATTTACTGGCAGCTCAGCTGTAAATTACTGTCTAGTGCCGCTTTCGGTACTATTTTAGAGTGTAAGGATGGGTGGGTAGATTATATCCCCACATGGAGTGTAGGGTTGGACGAAGATGGTGTGTAGAGGCTGGCTGGCTAGGATTTGTATACTGCATAATCTGTTATTGTAATAATCACTGATATTGTAATGGGCCATGGCACTAATGCATGATTGCTTTTGTGTTGTAGTGGACTAAGGCCCTAACTGAAACTGACACTACTGCTGAAATGGGCTTAGGCCAGTCTGTGATTGCTTTTTTGACTGCTTGTTTATATGGGGATTACACACTGAGTTTTCATAAACTCACCCTTCTATTTAACCTATATAGGTAATCCCTAGACATAAGTGGATTGGTGCAGCAGAGGACTCAACGGTGGCCACACGACTCCTTTTTTGTATTCGATACTTATTTATAATTTTAAATTTTCTATTTGGGTATTTTTACTGTAATTATGGCCTCTCTGGATTTTTGGTCTAAATTTGGATTTTATATTTTTTTATGTTTTACATCTACTAGAGGTAAGAAAAATATGGGTTTTTAAAAGGAATGCATGTGTTTTAGCAAAATACCCTCAAAGACGCCGACTGTTTTAAAAAGCTTCCGCAACGTATAAAGTTTTGAAAACTAAAGACTAAATAAGAACCATGATTTTAGATTTAATAAAAGATAATGATGAATCCCAAATGGAAAATGTTTTAAGCAAAGTGATGATTCTTCCAACACAAGCTACGATTTTCAAACACACTACCATGTGACATCGCCAGATTCAGCCATAATGTCTAGGCCAGGTTTGGGGTGTTACAACTTTTGAGTAGTTTAAAGGCTGAGAATTAGTCGTAGGTGAACAATTAGATGAATGGAATAAATTTTAGTCAAAAATATTAAGTATAGACCGAGATAATTGAAATTCAAATTTGTTATGTCAAAAGTTTCAATTACATGAGAATTTAGCTTAGGCTTGTGTTTCGATTGTTTGAAGTGAGTCTCTGGCTGATTGTTATTGTGTTGTTGTGTGATTTACCTTGTTTAAACTTTAGAATCATTAAGAACTTCAACAAGTAAAGATAAAGGTAAGAAAAAGCTAGTTTAAGTTTTCGACAATTAGGCGATAGCATGATCGGTGAGTATTTTGAATCGTTACTTGTAGACATAATTCATACTGTTAATTGCGAGCTTAGGAATAGCCTAAAACCCTGTCCTAAGTTTCAAGTGTAAGTTCTCTATTTCTCTTGCTTTATTTTGGCAAAGTATATAATTATGTGAATAATTGTGGATTTATTATTATGATATGATATTGTGATATGAGACATGTGTGATGACTATTATGAATTATGCTACGTTGTGGGAATGATATACATGTCAAATGATAGTGATAATTATATGCTAATAAAGCAAATATGTAGCAAAAACGAGTGAATTTTCGGTAAGTATATATATGTGTTGATTGTGGAATGTGATATTATTATGACGGGTAATATGTGAGAGTACTTGTATGTGATATATGATGTACTGATTTTAATGCACACATATGAAGTTGGATTTGTGGTGGCTTAATGAGCATTATTGTGGCACTTAAAGTGCAATAAAATGTGATCCGAGAAGCACGCATTGTGTACAAGTTGAGATGTAAATTGATGAATATGAACAAGATGATGTGAATTAAATTAGTAATTAAAAATCTGTGATTGTGGAAATTTTAGCCTTGTACTATCTTGAAACCATTGGATATAGTTGGCATGCCATAGTATTGTGAGTACTCACCTACATGTATTGCATTTTTGGGCATCGAGAACCTGGGATAGGTTTGAGAGATAAAAGAATGTGAGCTAAGCTCCATTCAGCGAGACATGTTTGGTTTGTTGGAGAGTATTAGCTTTATGCTTCACTTTTTATGATATGTTCGACTTTATGAGTCAATTGGTGTGTTGGAGATCCGTATATCTGATGTGTGGTAGTAGAACCCACTTTAATGTTTCAAGCCTCAAGTGCCAAATTATCATTTAAATGTGATCTTACATGTTGTGATAATACGATGTGAAACAGATGCATAAACATGTGAATAATACGCTAAATGAGTTAATTTAAATTTCATGAAAATGTTAGTATGTTCTCATGGAAAAATGTGTATGTAATTGTAGTATGGATCGTGATCATTTAACTTGTGAATGTATGTGAATATATAAGCTAGACTTGTGAGTTATTAAAACATGTATACATTGTTTAGTCTTGATTAATTACTGTAAAATCAATTATTTGAAGATGAGTTGAGTGTAGCCGTATGTGAGAGGATATGCTAGTTTTATGGTTTAATAAAGAGTGAATATGTTATAATGGCATGGTTAGAATATGGCTGTGAACGTGTTTTAACCTTTGATGATGTGCATATTTTGTGGTTATTCTGACATTCACTGAGCTTGTTTAATCTCACCCACTCTCTTTAACCATTGCAAATTAGTTGTGTTTCGATGTGAGCGGTGCGGTTCGTAGGTGTTATTTATTCGTGTTTATGCTTTGGGTAGATTAAGGAAATGTGGTAGAATTGTTGCATGAATTTTTCCATGATGTTATGGTTATATTCATAGTTTATTTATTTTTAGGAGTTATGGATATTGCTCTTGTTATATCGTATACTTACTCGGACATATTTTCGATGATTGAATTATTATTGTGGTCGTTTTGACGACTACTTGATAAGGTAAATGATACATGTTGAATGGTCATTAGTTTGAATGGATTATATGCTTTAAACTGCTAGATTTTTGTTGCCTGAAGCAGAGGTATCAATATTCAGGTTTTTAAAAACAATACCTCTATGATTTTCGAAAGTGCAAGAAGTTAGTTTTGTAATTTGGTATCGATATCATATCGCGGGTGTTGATAATCGGGGTAAAATAATCAATACTTAAATAGAGGTACCAACACTTTTTAGGCTTTAGTATTTGGACGAGAAACAAAATGTTGTTTTTGTATCAATTTTTCCATCAAAATCGATACCATTCAAAAGAAATATTGATACCTGCGTGAATTGTTTTGAAATTTTGTTGGGTGGTTCCAATGCATCTTTAATTATTATTACTATAATTTCATTTGAAGAATGTTTAATTATTATCACTATAAGTTCATCTAAATATGTTTATATAAGTTATTTTGGTCATTTAATATAAACCTTAAAGAAGTGTTTGAATCATTGTATGAATGAATGTGGATGAATAACAAGAAATGGTAAGTTTGGCATGAATTTTATGTATGAACTTATGAACTTGAATGCAAATTAGTTTGGTGTAATATGTTAATTGAGGTTGATAATTAAATTATAGGGTCAATGAGGACACATTGGTTAGGCACTTAGGTTGAGTGTTTTGGCATGTTTTAGGCTTGTTTGAATGTGTTTTTAAAGTATGTAAATGGTTGGATTTGATTTGGCTTGGTACCTATGTGGTGGATGGAAGTTTTCCTTGTTTTGGAAGCTTTTTAAGGTGCACACGACCTGGGACACGGGCTGTCACAAACGGCCTGGGCACATGGCCGTGTGCCTTACTAATTTTAGATGTAGGAATTTTCATACGGTCACAGTTAGTTACACGGTTTGAGCACAGAGGCGTTTGGAATAGCCACACAATCGTGTACGGTAGCCACACGACCATGTTTGAGGCTACACAGACTGGTCTTTTTCACATAGCCGTGTGACCCCTATTTCCAAAAGTTTCAAAATTTTTCATGTTTTTTTCTATTTTGAGTCAATTTAGTCTTTGATTGTTCCCAAACTATTTTTAGAGCCCCATAAGCTTGTTATAAGGCTCGTAAATGTTATTTGGCTATGAATGAAATGTGGATTCAAATGTTTTTATTTAAATTAATAAATGAATAGTTTAATGATGTAAATTGCTTTGATATGTATCGTAATACTTTGTAACCCTAATCCAACAATAGAGACGAGTTAGGAGTGTTACAATTTTGACATGCGATACAATGAGATATAGTATTGATGAAAAATCTTGAAATCTTCCCTTACTTCTCACTTTCTCACTCTACCTACATTTTCTCTCATAAAACCACAAAAACCTAAGTGTGAGTGATGAAGATGATGGTGAACATGGTCAAAAATAAGGCTCAAATATAATTTTTAGAAGTTAGTTTCTCAACAAAATGAAAGAAGATGGTGATGGGTTGAAGAGAAAATGAAAAAGAAATGGTAAATGAAGAGAATGAAGTGTTTCTTCTTCTCCTCCAAAATGGTCGACTAGTAAGTAACGACAATGGAGTTCTTCCCCTTTTTTACCATTTTAAAATTATTATAATGTAGTCAAATGGTCAAACTATCATGATATGTGGAAACAATTTATTTTTATGGTAAAAAGTGATTTCAATATTATAAAATCATCTTATCACCACACATGTCTATAAGCACCACGATTTAATCATGATTATACCTTAAATGACTAAAATACTCTGTGACAATTACTATTTTTCTTGTCAACTTGTATTTTATCCTATTAGGCACAAATTTTCAAAATAGCTTAAAATACTTATTCATTTCTTCTCCCTAATCCATTTATGAATAAATTCATAGAAATATTTTTATATAAAATTTAATGTCAAATAACTCGGAATGATCACGTACGTTAGAATAAAAAAATTTTGGGTGTTACATCAATGCCATTTCAACACCAATTGACAATATTCAATAGTAAGCACTTGATACTAGAATAGTGAGTGTAGTTCAAAAACAATGCACTAAGTTCCTAGAAAAGAGAGACAGTTTATAAAGACACTCTTAAATACCAAATCTAAACCCTAAGCCCTAAAACCTAGCAAGAACTTTTCTTAAACATGCACTTTCACACAATTACACTTACATCAAGTAACTAGAAAACCGCTAATAATCTCCAATATTTTTTGAATTGAAAGATCAAATGATGTTGCAATCACATAGCATACTAACATAACATTGCTACACCGTGGCTCTAATACTAATTGTTCGAGACACCGAGTAATACCCCACAACATAATTAACATGACAAATAATTATTAAGTGTTCATGCTCAAGTTCAAATTTAACATATTTAACTTTTATTTGTCAAAAATTGATTTGATTCTATAATAAAAAATAAAAAAAACCCTTCATTTTGTTTCAATGTTTAAAATTAATTTATAGTTAAATTTAAGTAATAAAAAATATTCTTAAAATAAATAGAATTCAAATTCCATATAAATTAAAAAAAATTTTATTCGTATCTAATCAATTCAAATTAAATTAATTTAAGTTGATACCGAACATATAATCTCTCATATTTCATTCATAAAATCTGATACAATTTTTACGTTTCCCTCTTTTCATGTATAAGGTTAGAGTTTGATCAAAGGGCTTTCTAAAGGCAAATGATGTTAATCAAATAAACTTAAATAGGGTGTCATATAAGATTTCCTTTTATTTTTCTATGTTTTCCTTTATCGAATAAAATTTAGTAATATCCTGGAGGTTTGTATTATAGTTATCACACTTTACATTGAATTGATTATTTATTTATATTAAATTATGGTATAAAATTTTAAAGGTTAATATTTATTTTAATTTTTTATATATTTTATACATTTAAAATTTAATCTTTATTTTTATTTTAAGAATTTAATCCTTCTACTATTTTTAATTTAAAAAATTCAAATTCAGTTACTATTACTATTAAAATTCTATTAAAATTACTAGAATGACATTTTGAAAATAATATATATATACATTCACTTAATAGTCATGTAACAATAAAAATACTGTTAAAAATAGTGATTACAATTTTTCTTCAAAACACTAGTTTAAACTTGTTATGACAAATTTTTTTGGTCTTTTTAAGAAAAATTGATAGTCCACACTTGATTGAAACAATTAACAATATTAATTAGTTAGACTAACTAATGATAGTCCACACTTGATTGAAACAATTAACAATATTAATTAGTTAGACTAACTAATGACATTATAAAATAGAGAAACCAAATTAATTACTAAATTAAATCATATATGTCGAAACCATTTTTTTTTATTTTGAAATAAAAAGGGAGTCGCCACCAATCGTTTTTGTTTAGGTGTGATTGGATCACCTTATGAAACATTTTGTTTTATTAAAATAATGGTTTTGGTCTACGAAATTCAAAAAAAAGGGTTCAGGAGTCGGTTACGCACGAGGAAGTGTTAGCATCCTTGTAACGCCCAGAATTGGTACCTAATTGATTAATTAATGTCTTAATGTCGAAAATTTAAAAAGATTTTAGAATACGATCCTTTTATTTAAAAGAACACTTGAATAGATCAAACTGGAGGCTAAGACCCTCTTATCTCGAAGAGATAGAATGTCACACTCAATGAGTTAGGATACAACATTTTAAATCCTCGAAATTAAGCTTGTCTTGTGATTTTTTAAAACTCATGCATTTAAGTTTAAAAAGGATATTCAGTTATTTGGGTCAAACGAAAAATTGGAACCCAGTAAGTTAGGGCACAATTTCTCAAAATTCCCAAATACAGAATATTGCCTTTAATTTTTAGAAATTTTTACCTCGAGATAACAAAGTGTTACATCTAGTGAGTTAGGACACAACATCTCAAATTCCTGAGAATAAGCTTTTATTTAAAATTTATACTTTTTTTCTTTTAAAATAAAAACATAATATATGAAAATATTTAAATAAATGACGTATAAAGGAAAAATTGGAAAATAATAAGAATATACATAGAAAAGTAAAAAAAAATAATAATAATAATAAATTTAGAAAATAAGATATATATATATATAACTTAAAGTAAATAATATATAGATGAAATTTAAACAAAACAAGGATTAAAACCAATAATATATATATATATATATATATGAACGTTTAATACAAATAATATTTACAATTTGAAATAAATAGAGTATTTTATAATAAATAATAAATAATTGATTTTTTAAGAAATAAAAAAAAAACATGTGCAATAATTTAAAAATAGATAATGTAAACAAATGAAGTTAAAAAGATGAAGTACAGAATTGCAAGACAATATAAAACTTGGAGCATAAATTAAAAATGCAAGATTAATAACACAAATAAAAGGACTAAAATAAACGCGCTAAAATGTTGAGGGACCACCATTCGAGAAATTAATCCAGGCTTTCTAAATGTTGTGTTTAATGGGATCAAAACAACATAATCAAAAAAACAGCTGGGTAAATTTAGAAAATAAAAAAGGAAAAAATTAAAATAATGAAATAAAACAGAAGGACTAATGGTGCAAATATCCCATCAAAGACCAAAACACGTGGACCTGGCTGCATTTGAGTCGGGTCATCGGGTATGGCCTATACAACACCGTTTTGGAGCCATTGAACCAGGCCTTTAATGACGTCGTTTCACATCCTTTATATAAGCAAATAAAAACTAAAAAAACATTTGGCCATTCTTTTAAAATAAGAAAACCCTAGCCCACTTTTAAAACAGATTAAAAAAATCTTCACCCCCTATTTGGCCGAGTGAAAGAACTGCTCCGTCCGGTCACTATTTCACCACTGTAATCGGCTGATAGTGTCAGACGACGGTCTACTCTGCCCTATCTGAAAGCATTTTTGAAGGCCTTGCCATTTTCAAACTTCATAATCCCCATCTAAGATTCGATTACGACAAAGAAATAAAGATTTGAAGGCGCCGTTATAAAGATAAGTCCCCTTTTCTTATATTTTTTTGCATGCAATAGATAAGATCAAAGAAATAGAAACAAAATTGAAAAGAAAAATGAGATTCAAAATCACCTTTCAAAAAAAATTGATTTTTTTTTCTTGATGTTAGTTTGGTATGTATGCGTAAAAATTTACAGTATTTGCAATTGGCCTTTATATAGCTAAAATAAAAATAAAAATAAAATTTGAATTTCTCATTTTCTGCCCTATTTGTTGCTGCAATATTTTACTATTATTTGGCTGTCAATCCATTATTCAGTCTTCTCGTAGGTTTGGCATCATTCGGAGATGGACATGGCAATGACAAGGCCATACAGAGGAAGAAGCTACTCGTGGGCAGATGCGCAAGGGTTTCCTGAAGCTTCCACTTGCTTGGACCAATTGGGCCTATCTTGAGGTTGGGCCATTGGGCCTGACATTTGGGTTTATTTTAATTCGGTTCTGTATTTAATTTTGTAGGGATTTAGGTTAAGGCCACATTTGGGCCATTATATTTAGGTCTAACCCTGAATTAATCTGGGTCTGTTTAGGTTTAGATTAGCTTGGGCTTTGTGTGGGGTTTTGGGTTTATTTGATGTGATTTGGGCTAGTTTAGGTAGTGGGCCATTTTAATGTACTTTGGACCCTTTGAACAAATTGGTTTATTATTTTTATATTTTTGGTTTTATTTTGTGGTTTTATTCTTTGTATGGGCCCAGGCAAATTGAGTTGTTTACAACTGCCCCTCTTTGCTCATTGTCATATAACGAGAATGGAGCAAGGACTTTTAAGAAAGGCCAATCTTGCCCGGTCTTGCCGAATCTTGACTACTTCTTTTCTTCAAGTAACCTCACTCCATCCCAATGCGTCTTCAAGTGTATGGGAATTGGTACTTCTATCCGCTCCAATGTAGTTTCAAATAGAAGAGATTTGTAGTTTCAATCTACTCTGCTAGAACTTCAAAGAAATATGAACTGGTAATTTCAACCTGCTCCACTGCAACTTTAGGGAAATAAGGCTGGTGTCTTAAATCTGCTTCCTTGCTACCTCGGGAAGATAAGATTCACTGTCTTCGATATGCTCCACTGATACCTCAGGGAGATAAGATCTACAATCCTCAGTCTGATCCCTTGCTACCTTAGGAAGATAATACTGGTGGCTTAAATTTGCTGCCCTGCTACTTTGGGAAGACAAGATTCACCGTCTTCAATCTACTTACTGCTATCTCAGGGAGACAAGATCTACCATCTTCAGTCTGCTCCCTTGCTACCTCAGGAAGATAAGACTACAATCTTCAACCTGCTCCCTTGCTACCTCAGGGAGATAAGGTTGATGGCTAAAATCTGCTCCCCTGCTACCTCGGGGAGATAAGATTGGCCGTCATCGATCTGCTCTACTACTATCTCAAAGAGATAAGATCTGTAATCTTCAGTTTGCTCCCTTGCTACCTTAGGAAGATAAGACTGGTGGTTTAAATCTACTTCCCTGCTACCTCGGGAAGATAAGATTCACCGTCTTCGATCTACTCCACTACTATCTCATGGAGACAAGATTTACCATCTTCAGTTTGCTCCCTTGCTACCTCAGGAAGATAAGACTAGTGGCTTAAATCTACTTCCCTGCTACCTCGAGAAGATAAGATTGGTCGTCATCAATTTGCTCCACTACTATCTTAGGGAGATAAGATCTGTGAATTCACCAATGTTGCTACACCATCCACTAGGGAATATGTCCTGTAGACTTAGTTTCATATGCCTATGTTTATGCCAAATGATTAGGATGTTATGATTAGAATGAATCAAATGTTCCTAATCAGATGTTTTTCGTGATATGGGAATGCAGAAATGTCATGAGAAAGATCCTTTTTTAAATGCTTAGGGTGACATCACTCATTCTTTATTACTGACGTATTACACTGCCGTCTTGTTCGGTTGGTATTTTCTGACAGAAAACTTCGAAGAAACAATCATATTTTGCTCAACTAGTTTGCCCCACTGTATTTCAGGGTCCATTCTACTATACCTCCATCCTCAAACCCTCTAACTACAACTTAGGGGTATAGGATCTGAATCTTATTCCCAATTTAGTCTGCTACACCATTCTCTAGGTATCATGACCAGATACTTATGCATGGATGTTTTCTTCTCCAAGAATAATCTCCTCTTAACGCTTGGTGAACATTGCTTGTTTGTTCATTAAAGCTTTATCACCAACACGATATCTTATTGTTTTGTTCAATCAATATTTTCTACAACAAAATCCAAAGAGATAATCTTAATTTAGACTCTTCTTTCTCAAATATTTCCAACCTTTGAACTTGATGAGTTCTAAACAATAGTCCTGTTTCAGGTTCTTGTATTATTTAGAAACTTTTAGAGTAATATATAGAACTTCCTCTGTGAAAGTATTATTAGTTCATTAATCATTATTTCAATGCAACATGCTTGCAAAAGATCATAACAATGGATAAGAATAGAATTGATTTAGAGCATAGTTTGAAATGAATGAATTATCAAGAATAGTACAAATTAAAAGGGAAATGTTTGGGAACAAGTATCTTGAAAAGAACAGTAAATTCAATATAAGTAATATGAGGACAAGGTGCCCCAGATATCGCAGCTTAAACTTCTCTGTACAAATTTCCTGAAGATCGTTTTGAGTTCGACATGTATTTAAGAGATCTAGAGTACTTTGTCGATGCCCCAAGATGTAGCATACCCTTTCTTTATTAATTCAAGTATAGCAAGATCACCCCATGCCCCCACTTTGATCAAAACTTGAGCTACTTTTTTCGAATTTTCAACTCAAAACCCCTTTGGTCTCAAGGCGCCCTTTGTAGGTTTTCACCTTAGCCTCTCATTTTTTTTAGAAGGTCTCAAAGATCCCTTTATGGGTTTTCACTGTTTCTTGACTAAATCTGAATTTATAGGATTAGGTAAGTTTCTCCTATCCATTTCAGGCAAAATCAGTGCTCCTCTGGAGAAAGCCTTTTTTACCATATACGGTCCCTCCCAGTTTGGCATCCATTTCCCTCTGAAATCCTTTTGTATGGGAAGGATCTTTTTCAAAACCAGGTCTCCCTCATGAAATTCTCTTAGGCGAACCTTTTTGTCATAAACTCGCATGTTTGTTTTTGATACATCTGACCATGCTGGATAGCCCTTAGCCTTTTTTCTTCAATCAAGTTCAACTGATCATATCGAGACTAGATCCATTCTACTTCATCTAACTTTAGCTCTAACAAAACTCGAAGGGAAGGAATCTCTACTTCGATGGGTAAAACTACCTCCATTCCATAGACCAATGAGAAAGGTTGTCCCAATAGAAGTTCTGATAGAAGTTTGATAAGCATAGAGAGCGAATGGTAATTTCTCGTGCCAATCTCTATAAGTTTAAGTCATTTTCCCCACAATCTTCTCAATGTTTTTATTATCTGCTTCCACTGCACCATTCATTTTTGGGCAATACGGTGACGAGTTGAGGTGTCTGATCTTGAACTGACTACAGACCTCTGTTATCATGCTGTTTGTAACATCCCAAAATAGGCCTAAACGGAACAGTGGTTTTGTGACCACAAATCCGAGATAGAAATAATTTTTTTATAATTATTTTGATGTTTATGATATGATTTCATGATGGTGTGAAGATTTCGTGAAGAAATTCTATGCATAAAATGCTTAATTTGAAATTAGGGACTAAATCGAACAAGTTGCAAAACTTGCATTCTAGAAGCTTTTAGTATGAAATTCCTTTGGAAAATTAATTAGGAGGTCTTAAATAGAAATTTGACCAATTTCTAAAATCTTGGACAAAAATGGGCTTGTACATGAAAAATTTTCAAAGAAAGGCATGAAGGGTATTCCAGTCATTTGGTAATTAAAAGATTAAAAAAGGGAAAAAGATGGCAAAAAAATGTCCATCTTCTTCATTAGCACGAAATTTCAAGGGTTATCCATAGCTAGGGTTTGTTTCAAGCTTTCAAGCTCCATAGTAAGTGATTCCAAGCCCCGTTTTTAATGGTCTTTACGTTTTTGGAATCCCGGTGGCTCGATAAAGCTTATGCTAGCTATAATTTAAGCTAGGGTTCATATTTGGAAAAATACCCATAGGTGAAAAGTGTTTATTTTGATGTTTTATGATAGAATATGATGTTTTAAATTATGGTAGACAACTTGGGCTGCTCGGTTTTAGGTAAAAACGAGTAAAAGGTCTTAATCGGTAAAAATACCTACTGTTCATAAGTACATGTTATAGTAGGAATTTGAGGTTGTTGTTGGTAAATAAATGATCATCATGTCTTAAAACATAAGAATTTGTGATAAAGTTTGATTTCCGAGCCTTGGGGCAAAAGTGTAAATAGACAAAAGTTTAGGGGCAAAAATGTAATTTTTCTAAAGTTGGAGTCAGGGACTGTTTTGATAAATGTGAGTATTAAATAAGCTAAATTTGCTATTATAGATCAAGAAGAACGAAATTCGGGAGTAGATCTGGGAAAAGAGAAAGTAAAGGACTAAATTGTTAAGTTTAGTCATATTTTGTATTGAGGTAAGTTTACGGTAAATAAATGCAATATGTCATTATTTTACATTAATGTTGTTAATTTCCAGCATTTATACATTTATTTTACAAAAATATTCAAAGTCGAATCATAG
Source organism: Gossypium stocksii (assembly GCA_020496765.1). Taxonomy (NCBI): domain Eukaryota; kingdom Viridiplantae; phylum Streptophyta; class Magnoliopsida; order Malvales; family Malvaceae; genus Gossypium; species Gossypium stocksii. The sequence goes on from CM035623.1 coordinate 45,311,132, forward strand.
ACGAGATGACAGAGAAAGAGTATCGAAAGGTCCCGTTGAACTTTAGAAATATAGAGATACAAATGTCATGACATTTGGGGTTGACAGGACAGGACAGGAATGAGCCATGTAAGCCCATATCAGATATATGGCTTTGGAGAAAGGAATAATCCATGTAAGTCCATATCAAATATATGGCTTTGGAAAGGCAGGAACATTTCATGTAAGTCCATGTCAAGGACATGGCAATGGCAGATTATTATCAGACAGGAAAACCCGAATATCCCTAGTATTTCGAGCGGTTCAACGGGCTATTGTACAAGTTAAATTATGGAAAATTTATCAACAAGGGAAAGGTAGGTTATATTCATGAGTATTGAAAAGATCAGGTAAGAAAGAAGACAAGTGAATAAGGAAGAAGGTAGGAAATGAGGTGTAAAGAAAGCTTATGATGCTAGGTGATATATTGAATAATTATCGTTTATGATGAATGTTGTAATTTATTTGCTTGTAAACTTACTAAGCCTAGTGCTTACTCTCTTTATTTTCCTTCTTTTTATAGTTATTGCCAAGCTCACTCGGGAATCGAAAGGAACGTCGAAGATCCGGTCACACTATCAAAGGAATCATTTTGGTACAGTTAGATGTCTCATTTCGTGTATGGCATGTATAGGGACTTGGCTTCTTTTGATATGATAAGTTCAATGAATGGTGTATAAATACTTGTTAGTGAATAGCTAATGGAATGGCTAATCATATACATGTTTAATAGTATGTATGCTTGAATGCTAACTATTACAAGGAAACTATGAAAAAGGTGAAAGTAATTTAAAAACAGATTCAAACAGCAGCAATGACGTGAGTTTTAAAAATTACTAAAAATAGTAAAAATGGAATTAAAAGGTGAATGAGGCATGAAATTAAATTTTAATGAGTCTATTTTCATGAAGAAGAAACATAGTAAGCAAAAGAGTAGTATATTATGAGTTATTTGCACTTGAGTGAGACTACTCTAGACTGACTCTGTGATCCCCTATTCTGACTTTAAAAATTCACCATAAATTGTACATAATTAATTAGGTGTTAAAATTTATATGCCTAGATTTCTTATTGAGTCTAGTTTTTAATGAAAAAACTTCATGCCTATTTGAGTTTTGTACAGAGAGAAACTTAATTTGTAGTGAAAATAGGTCAGAGTAGTCGGACTGTGCAATAGGGGAGACTTTAACTAATAAACTGTACTAATTGGCTAAACCAAAAATTCTAGAAACAAATTAGTAATTAGATACATGAGTCTAGATTTAGGGAAAATTTACAGATCATGATTTTGAGTTTTGTAACTCGAGATATGATTTTTTTTGTACCGTGATACAGTTGGACAGTTTTATAAGGAATAGAGAAATAATTCATTTTGGCTCGTGTAAGTAACCAGTAATATTTGATTGATCCCGGTTTGGTTTTGAACTATTTCAATACCATGATTTAGGGTTTCGATGACCCCTTTTTAGGGACGTATTGAATGAATGAATATAACTTAATTTTAAAAAGCAAATTTTTATGCTCGTTTGTGTAAGTAAAGTCCGGTAGCGCCTCGTGCTCGACTCCAGCGACGGTCTCAGGTAAGGGGTGTTACATTTATTGGTATCAGAGTTGAGGTTTAGTCGATTCTTGAAATAGTTAGCATGAGCAAGAGTCTAGCTATACATGCCATACTTGTATTTTGATAGTGTGACGACTCCTAACGATTTTGAAATGCTTTTATTTTATAGTTATGGATCCCGAACAAGCTGAAGTAGATAAGGTAGAAAGTAATACGCCTGCTCCCGCGGAAGGAGCAGTGCCACTCGAGGATAGGCTAGTGACAGTTGATCAGGGAGGAGGGGCTCGAGAAGCCTTCTTCCATATGATGAATGAATGGTTTGCCGAGTTCATTCGTACGAATCTGGCTGTTAGACCTCCACCCCCCCATGATCCTCAGGCCACCCATGTAGCTCAAGCTCCCCCAGTCACAGGTACAGTGATAAGAGAAAAGCCACCAATTGATAAAATCAGGAAATAAGGGGCAGAAATAAAACATGATAACGCAGAAAGAGCAGAATTTTGGCTGGAAAATACCATCAGAGTCTTTGATGAATTATCCTGTACACCTGAGGAATGTATGAAATGTGTAGTATCACTCCTTAGAGACTCAGCCTACCACTGGTGGAAGACACTTGTATCAATTGTACCGAAAGAGAGGGTCACTTGGGATTTCTTTCAGGAGGAATTTCATAAAAAGTATATCAGCCAGAGGTTTATTGATCAGAAGAGAAAAGAGTTCTTAGAGCTGAAACAAGGTAATATGACAGTGACTGATTATGAGCATGAATTTGTTAGACTCAGTAAATATACTCGAGAATGTGTGTCTACAGAGGCTATTATGTGTAAAAGGTTTGAGGATGGGTTAAATGATGATATCCGACTGTCAGTGGGTGTCCTAAAAATAAAAGAGTTCGTTGTTCTAGTTGAGAGAGCCTGTAAGGCAAAGGAGCTGTTAAAGAGAAAAGGCAAAGTTGAGACTGAGACGCAAGATACAAAAAAAAGACAGATGAGCAGGTCATTTCAGGCTATATCCAAAAGGCCCAAAGAGTTTTCTACCAGATCTAGCTTTTCGGCTGGGTATTCTAGTCAAAATAGAGGTAGCAGATTTAAGGACTCGAAGGCTCAGATCACCTCGACTGCGAGTGTAGGTAATGTCAGGCCGGGTAGATCAGGGTGTCCACAGTGTGGTAGACTTCATTATGGTCCTTGTCGAGCAGATGAGAATGTTTGTTTTAAGTGTGGTGCTCTAGATCATTTTGCGCGATAATGTCCAGAGGTGGCTAAACGAAAGGTAATACAGAGTGTGAGATCCGGAAATGCTCCTATTAGAGGCAGATCACTGAGGAACCCGGGAGTAGGAGCGAGTAACAGAGGCACCTTTAGAGACTCGACAGTGAGACCAGATGCTAGAACACCTGCAAGGACTTATGCTATTTGTGCTCGCGAAGAGGCATCCTCCCCCGATGTGATTACGGGTACATTTTCTTTACATGATATTAATGCCATTGCTTTGATTGATCCGGGTTTGACTCATTCCTATATTTGTATGAAATTGATGCCTAGTATGAGCATGCCTATAGAATCTACAGAATTTGTGATTAAAGTATTGAATCCACTAGGCAAGTATGTATTGGTAGATAAAGTATGTAGAAATTGCCCCTTAATGATTAGAGGTCACTGTTTTCCAGCTGACCTCATGTTATTACCGTTTGATGAGTTTGATGTTATTCTGGGTATGGATTGGCTGACTACACATGATGTGGTAGTAAATTGTGGAAGGAAATTCATTGAGTTGAAATGTGAAAATGGTGAAATTCTTCGGGTTAATTTAGATGAGTCAGATGGTTCATTTGTCATGATTTCTGTTATCACAGCTCAGAAATGTTTGAGAAAGGGGTATGAGGCTTATCTTGCTTTTGTATTGAATACTAAAGATCCAGAACTAAAAATTGAATCAGTGCCCGTGGTGTGCGAATATCCATATGTATTTCCGGAAGAATTACCAGGTTTGCCTCCTGTTAGAGAAGTCGAGTTTAGTATTGAGTTAATTCCAGGTACCACACCTATTTCTATTGCTCCTTATAGAATGGCCCCGTTGGAATTGAAAGAATTGAAAGCTCAGCTGCAGGAATTAACCGAAAAAGGCTTTGCAAGACCCAGTAGTTCGCCATGTGGTGCACCAGTGCTATTTGTGGAAAAGAAAGATGGTTCAATGAGATTGTGCATAGATTATCGGTAACTTAACAAGGTAACTATCAAGAACAAATATCCATTGCCTAGAATTGATGATTTGTTTGATCAATTGAAGGGAGCCACTGTGTTTTCCAAGATAGATTTGAGATCTAGATTTTATCAGCTGCGAGTTAGAGAGTCAGATGTTTCGAAGACTGCATTCTGAACTAGGTATGGTCATGATGAGTTCCTTGTGATGCCGTTTGGCTTAACTAATGCTCCTGCCATTTTTATGGACTTAATGAACCAAATATTTAGGCCGTATTTGGATGAGTTTGTAATTGTGTTCATTGATGACATCTTAGTTTATTCTCATGATGAGACTAAACATGCAGAGCATTTGAGAACAGTTTTACAGATTCTGAGAGATAATCGGTTGTATGCTAAGTTCAGAAAAAGTGAGTTTTGGCTCCAAGAAGTTGGATCCCTTGGACATATTGTTTCAGGTGACGGTATTAGTGTTGATCCGAACAAAATTTCAGCCATTGTCGATTGGAAGCCTCCCAGGAATGTTTCAGAGGTTAGAAGCTTTCTTGGCTTAGCTGGTTATTATAGACGATTCGTAGAGGGATTTTCTATGATTGCTACCCCGTTGACGAGATTGCTACGGAAAGGTGTTAAGTTTGAATGGACTAAGAAGTGCCAGCAGAGTTTTGACAAGTTAAAGGTGTTGTTGACTGAAGCTCCTATCTTAGTACAGCTGGAACCGGGTAAAGAATTTGTGATTTACAGTGATGCATCCTTGAATGGGCTCGGTTGTGTACTCATGCAGGAAGAAAAGGTAGAATGGGCTCGGTTGTGTACTCATGTAGGAAGAAAAGGTAATTGCTTATGCCTCTAAACAATTGAAGCCACATGAGAAAAATTATCCGATGCATGATTTGGAATTAGCTACTATTGTATTTGCGTTGAAGATTTGGAGACATCACTTGTATGGCGAAAGGTGCCAGATATTCACCGATCATAAAGCTTGAAATACTTGATGACTCAAAAAGATTTGAACTTGAGGCAAAGAAGATGGTTGGAACTGATTAAAGATTATGAGTTAGTGATTGATTATCACCTGGGTAAGGCCAATGTAGTTGCTGACGCTTTAAGTAGAAAAAACTTTATTTGCATTGAGAGCTTTGAATACCAATTTGGGCATATCAGATAATGGTTCTATTTTAGCTGAGTTGAGAGCTAAACTGATGTTTCTTGAAGAAATTTGCGAAGCTCAGAAAGATGACAGTGAGTTACAAGCTAAAAGGGCTCAATGTGAGTCAGGCATAGAATCAGATTTTCGGATTGGTTCTGATGGTTGTTTGACGTTTTGAGACAGAGTATGTGTACCAAAGAATGATGAGCTTCTTCGGAAGATCTTACAGGAAGCACATTGCAGTTTTTTATCTATTCATCCAGGTAGTACAAAGATGTATAATAATTTGAAGAAATTGTACTGGTGGGTAAGAATGAAAAGAGATATTTCAGAGTTTGTTTCTAGATGCTTGATCTGTCAACAGGTAAAGGCTGAACACCAGGTACCATCGGGTTTATTGCAGCCTATGCTAGTTCCAGAGTGGAAATGGGACAGAGTTATTATGATTTTGTGACAGGGTTACCGTTGACACCGAAAAAGAAAGATGTTGTATGGGTTGTGATTGATAAGCTAACTAAGTCGGCTTATTTTATACAATGTTCGTATGGATTATTCACTTGACAAGTTGGCTGAGTTGTACATTTCAGAGATAGTTAGACTACATGGAGTACCATTATTGATCATTTCAGACAGAGATCTGAGATTTACTTCACGGTTCTAGAAAAAGTTACAAGAAGCTTTGGGTACAAAGTTGAGTTTTAGTACGACTTTTCATCCTCAGACCGACGGTCAGTCAGAGAAAGTTATTCAGGTACTTGAAGATATGCTTAGATGTTGTGTATTGGAATTTCAAGGCAGTTGGGAAAAGTATTTGCCATTGGTAGAGTTCACTTATAATAATAGTTATCAGTCGAGTTTGAAGATGGCACCTTATCAAGCTTTGTATGGATGCAAATGTCGTACACCTTTATATTGGACAGAGCTTAAGGAAACCAGATTTACGGGGTTGATCTAGTTAATGAAACAGAAGAAAAAGTGAAAGTTATCAGAGATTGTTTGAAAGCAGCTTCAGACAGACAGAAGTCATATACAGATTTAAAAAGAAAAGAGATCGAGTATCAAGTTGGCAACAAGGTATTTTTGAAAGTATCCCCATGGAAAAAGGTTCTCAGATTTGGCAGGAAAGGCAAGCTAAGTCCACGTTTTATTGGACCGTTTGAAGTGATTGAGAGAGTTGGGCCATTAGCATATCGATTAGCCTTACCGACTGAGTTAGAAAAGATTCATGATGTGTTTCATGTGTCGATGTTACGACGTTATCGGTCAGATTCGTCACATGTGATTTCTCCGACAGAGGTTGAGATTCAGCCAGATATGACTTATGGTGACGAACCGAAAAAAATTTTAGCTCGAGAGGTAAAGTAATTAAGGAATAAAAGTATTGCTCTTGTGAAAGTCTTATGGAATAGACATGGGGTTGATGAGGCTACATGGGAGCCCGAAGAGGCCATGCGAAAACAGTACCCAAATCTCTTCACAGGTAAGATTTTCGGGGACGAAAATCCCTAAAGGGGGAGAAATGTAACATCCCGAAATAGGGCCTAAACAGAACAGTGGTTTCGTGACCACAAATTCGAGATAAAAATAATTATTTTATAATTATTTTGATGTTTATGATATGATTTCATGATGGTGTGAAGATTTCGTAAAGAAATTCTATGCATAAAATGCTTAATTTGAAATTAGGGACTAAATCGAATAAGTAGCAAAACTTGCATTCTAGAAGTTTTTAGTATGAAATTGCTTTGGAATATTAATTAGGAGGTCTTAAATAGCAATTTGACCAATTTCTAAAATCTTGGACAAAAATGTGCTTGTACATGAAAAAATTTCAAAGAAATGCATGAAGGGTATTTAGTCATTTGGTAATTAAAAGATTAAAAAAGGGAAAAAGATGACAAAATATGTTCATCTTCTTCATTAGCACGAAATTTCAAGGGTTCTCCATAGCTAGGGTTTGTTTCAAGCTTCCAAGCTCCATAGTAAGTGATTCCAAGCCCCGTTTTTAATGTTCTTTACGTTTTTGGAATCCTGGTAGCTCGATAAAGCTTATGCTAGCTATAATTTAAGCTAGGGTTCATATTTGGAAAAATACTCATAGGTGAAAAGTGTTTATTTTGATGTTTTATGATAGAATATGATGTTTTAAATTATGGTAGACAACTTGGGCTACTCGGTTTTAGGTAAAAACGAGTAAAAGGGCTTAATCGGTAAAAATACCTACTGTTCATAAGTACATGTTATAGTAGGAATTTGAGGTTGTTGTTGGTAAATAAATGATCAGCATGTCTTAAAACATAAGAATTTGTGATAAAGTTTGATTTCCGAGCCTTGGGGCAAAAGTGTAAATATGCAAAAGTTTTGGGGCAAAAATCTAATTTTGCCAAAGTTGGAGTCAGGGACTATTTTGATAAATGTGAGTATTAAATAAGCTAAATTTGCTATTATAGGTCAAGAAGAATGAAATTCGAGAGTAGATCAGGGAAAAGAGAAAGTAAAGGACTAAATTGTTAAGTTTAGTCATATTTTGTATTGAGGTAAGTTTACGGTAAATAAATGCAATATTTCATTATTTTACATTAATGTTGTTAATTTCCAGCATTTATACATTTATTTTATGAAAATATTCAAAGTCGAATCATAGACGAGATGACAGAGAAAGAGTATCGAAAGGTCCCGTTGAACTTTAGAAATATAGGGATACAAATGTCATGACATTTGGGGTTGACAGGACAGGACAGGAATGAGCCATGTAAGCCCATATCAGATATATGGCTTTGGAGACAAGAATAATCCATGTAAGTCCATATCAAATATATGGCTTTGGAAAGACAGGAACATTTCATGTAAGTCCATGTCAAGGACATGGCAATGGCAGATTATTATTAAATAAGAAAACCCAAATATCCCTAGTGTTTCGAGCGGTTCAACGGGCTATTGTACAAGTTAAATTATGGAAAATTTATCAGCAAGGGAAAGGTAAGTTATATTCATGAGTACTGAAAAGATCAGGTAAGAAAGAAGACAAGTGAATAAGGAAGAAGGTAGGAAATGAGGTGTAAAGAAAGCTTATGATGCTAGGTGATATATTGAATAATTATCGTTTATGATGAATGTTGTAATTTATTTGCTTGTAAACTTACTAAGCCTAGTGCTTACTCTCTTTATTTTCCTTCTTTTTATAGTTATTTCCAAGCTCACTCGGGAATCGAAAGGAACGTCGGAGATCCAGTCACACTATCGAAGGAATCATTTTGGTACAGTTAGATGTCTCATTTCGTGTATGGCATGTATAGGGACTTGGCTTCTTTTGATATGAAAGTTCAATGAATGGTGTATAATACTTGTTAGTGAATAGCTAATGGAATGGCTAATCATATACATGTTTAATAGTATGTATGCTTGAATGCTAACTATTACAAGGAAACTATGAAAAAGGTGAAAGTAATTTAAAAACAGATTCAAACAGCAGCAATGATGTAAGTTTTAAAAATCACTAAAAATAGTATAAATGAAAATTAAAAGGTTAATAAGGCATGAAATTAAAGCTTAATGAGTCTATTTTCATGTAAAAGAAACATAGTAAGCAAAAGAGTAGTATTTTATGAGTTATTTCACTTGAGTGAGACTACTCTAGACTGGCTCTGTGATCCCCTGTTCTGACTTTAAAAATTCACCATACATTGTACATAAATAATTAGGAGTTAAAATTTATATGCGTAGATTTCTTATTGAGTCTTGGTTTTAATGAAACAAATTTCATGCCAATTTGAGTTTTGTACAGAGAGAAACTTTATTTGAAGTGAACAGAGGTTAGAGTAGTCAGACTGTGCAACAGGGGAGAATTTAACTAATAAACAGTACTAATTGGATAAAACAAAAATTCTAGAAACAAAGTAGTAATTAGATACATGAGTCTATATTCAGGAAAAATTTATAGATCTTGATTTTGAGTTTCGTAACTTGAGATATGATTTTTTTGTAACTGTGATACAGTTGGACAGTTTTATAATTCATTTTGGCTCGTTTAAATAACAGGTAACATTTGATTGATCCCGGTTTGGTTCCGAACTATTTCAATACCATGATTTAGGGTTTTAATGATCCCTTTCTAGGGATGTATTAAACGAATGAAAATAAATTAATTTTAAAAAGCAAATTTTTATGCCCGTTTGAGTAAGTAAAGTCCGGTAGCGCCTCGTGCTCGACTCCGGTGACGGTCTCGGGTAAGGGGTGTTACACTGTTGTTCAAGTTTAATATGTTGTCAGATATGATACTCTTAGGCATTCCATATCGACATATGATTTCCCTTTTTAGGAATGTGTTAACTACCGACTTGTAACACTGGCATATGAAGTAGCCTCTACCTATTTGGTGAAATAGTCAATGACCACAAAGATGAACCGATACCTATTCGAAGCTTTTGGCAAGATTGGCTCTATGACATCCATGCCCCACATAGAGAAAGGCCATGGGAAAGTCATAACATGCAAAGGTGAAGGAGGCATGTAACACCCTTAACTCGAAACTGTCACCGGAACCGAGTACAGGACATTACTGGACTCTAAAGGACCTTTACAGAACTTAATCAGAAACAGATATAGAATTTCATGCAAATCATTTCAGAATCACTCTTATTGAGGGTTTTCGGACATGATATAGACATCTCGGATGATTAGGATTTGAATCCTAACAAATCGGTTACTCAGAAAACTTTTCATAGGAAAACAACGTCACACGCCCATGTGATCCTTAGCACGGCCGTGTTGTGAGACCATGTGATCTTCACACGCCCACGCCAGGCACCTGTGGATGAAACTGTCTAAACTGACATGGCCACTTCACACGCTCGTTTGGAGGCCGTGTTCTCCCACACGGTTGAGATACACGGCCATGTCTCTTACCCGTGTGGTGCTCTAAAATACATTATTCAGGTGCAGGGGAGGCACGGTTCAGAGGCACGTTCGTGGGGTCAGGCCGTGTAATGCCCACGGTCTAGGCACGCCCGTACCCATTACCCGTGGAGTAGCCTGGCAAATCCCAAACGACCATGGCACAAGCCCGTGTGCCTTGCCAGGTAGACCGTGTTAGGCTGTATGCCAAGCATTAACCTCCCAAATACACAAAATATTCACATACACAATCAATGCAACTAACATTTTACTTATACAAACAGTATTCTCTCTAAATACTACATTATCATAGAGTTTATAAGCTTACAAATTAACTATACATATCCTATACATGCCATAAACATTATACTTCAGAAACATGGTATACCGATAAAGCTTGACAGTGAGAAATGTACCTCGATGCCTCGGCTCCCAGATCAACAGTCTTGATACACTGAGAAAGAGAGTGAAGGAAATGGGGTAAGCTACAATAGCTTAGTAAGTCGTATGCAATTCAAAGTAGTAAAACATATCAATATATTATTTACTAACACATATCATTATTCATCAAACTTACTCTTTTGGGCACATTTCACATGCCCATCATATGTATGCTTTAACCTTATCAATCTCAGTATACAGAACTATTTCATATCACCTGCAGAAATACTTCATTACAGTACAGTTAATCTAATCTCATTGAGTAATTTCGGAATATAACCAGATAAGCAGAGGTTAGCACATAAGTGCCATACGGAAGTGGCAGAGCCATATCAGATAGGTAGCCGAAGCTACTAACAGATAGGTAGCCGAAGTTACAAAACAGAAGGGTAGCCACAGCTACTATCGGAAACAGAACAGAAGTTACCACGGGCCTGCTCACACAAGCTGACAGGTGTCCGCAACACATGCTAGACCACCCAGCACCCGGGAACTATATCAGACAGAACGGATAACCCTCTAGTGAACATGTCACTTATATCCATGTTTATTCCTACTTACTCAATCGGGATTTACAGAATATATATAAATCAACAGTTTCAGAAACACATTGAATAATCAATCAAAATTTACGGAAATTACCTTAATTCCGCAATTACAGGGACATATCCTAATCAATCAGAATTTACAAAGCATACCTTATTTTACTTACACAGATACAAAAGTATACTAAACCTTCGGTCACTTCAAAATTCATATATCAATAACATCGTTCAATTACAAATAGATAATCATAATTTAGCAAAATATGCTAGAATTTTCACACAACTTGCCTGAATAGCCAACGGATTAAATTATCGAGATTAAATCGAGAACTTTCTCTTTTTCCCCATTCTCAGGCTTATCACACCTTTCTTGGTCTAGATTAACAAACAGAGTACAATTTATCAATAATTTATTTAATTACAGATACAATTCATATTTAGGGTAAATTTCCAAATTTGCCCTTTAACTTTTCAGAATTTATAAATTAGTCCCTTGGATTCAAAATCTCATTTTCTTTATTCCATAGGTTTATTTAACCCATTTTAACACTTATGACACTCAATTCATCAATATTTAACACATTAGGAACAAGTTGTAGTCTCTACAATTTAGTCCCCTTTTTACACAATTTCATACAAATTCATCCCCAAAAATATGCATTTATCACTTTAAACCTTCATTATCTACCGTTATTCCACTAAATACACTCATATCACAAATAGGTATATTTTTGAACCCCAATAACTCTAGAAAATAATGGTAGAATCATGGAACTCAAGCTCAAATAATCATAAAAATACAAAAATAACAGAAAACGGGGAAGATTTCACTTACTATTGAGCATAGAAAGCAAAAGAACCCTAGCCATAGAGAAACACCAATTTCAGCAGCCATGGGAGGTTTCATGGAGAAGATGATATTTTAATTTCATCTAATTTTGTCTTTTTCCCTTAATGAAAAAAATGCCCGTCAAGCCATAACTAACAAATAATTCTAGAAATGCCCTTTTGTGTCCATACTATTTTCTAATGGTCTATTTGCCATTTAAAGACCTCTAGTTAAAACCTCCATTTCAAATAGGTACTTATACTATATATCTCACATTTTTCAAACAATACAATTTAGTCCCAAAAATAAAATTGGGCACTTTATCGATAAAATTTTCAAACCATATTTTCACAGCAACAATTTATCTATCAGACATTATCAGAATTTTACTTAATTCAAAATTTCATACTTTGGATTTGTGGTTACGAAACCACTATTCCAATTAGGCCCTATTTTGGGCTGTCACAATTCTCCCCCTTAGGGATTTTCGTCCCCAAAAATCCTATCAGAAGAAATAAATTCCATTTCGAAAACGTCTTCACAAAGTTCTCAAAATCACAAATTCCTATTCATCATATGTATGTATCTCTTTTTACCAACAACTCAGAGCTTCTGTTTGCACTAACAGATCACATCATGAATACTTCAGTCACTCTATCAAATAAAACCTTGTACATGTACAACTCATTATACAGATCTTTTCTTGTCAGAAGATCAGCCATAACCCATTGATATTTCTCTTTCCAAAGATGACGACAATGTCATTTTAATTGGAAGGTAATTCTATCTCATAACCATTCCCATGGCGTCACTGATTACTTTTATTCCAAACCAATTTAATTTCCAACTTTATCAGATATCAACCTATCATCTAAGTATAGATCCAAAGTGTGATGCATTATATACAATCATCATTACGCTTAGTCCAGATATCTGTACATTCGATTACATTCATATATCAACATTTCACAGTTGAAGCTCAGATAAAATTTTTGGCATAAACTTTAACTCATCTGAACACATATCCCATATCAAAACAATAATAATATCAATAGAAAAAATCATGTGACCAGATCTTCAATATCGGTTAACTGTTACTGTAAACTCGTCTTGAGTTATCACATTCCAATACACTTCTACTTTTCTTAATTTTACCAGAAGAACCTTGCCTTAACATTCAGTGTAGCTAAACTCAGACTATCCTTTAATAGAATCAGTCAAGTAATTCATACTCCCTTAATTAATCATAGATTTCCATACAAGCAATAGTAATTACAATTGTTTTCTCAAAAAAAATCAATTAATAATTTCTTAAAAATTTTCGGTATCCAAATCAAATCACACTGTCTTGCATAATGAATCACTTTTGTAATATTTAATTCTTTCCATTCTAAATCAGAAAGTGCCCTAAATTCCCATCTTATATTTGAAATTATCAGATTCATTTGAGAGAGAAAAGGCCACTATATGATTCAAACTTGAGCTCCTATTATATAATTTTCATGAGAGATAGAAAAATCCAGATATAATCGCAGTGAATATAGTCATTCCAGATCAGAAAAGAGCATACTCCAGAAATGAGTCAGATTAGCTACATTTCATAGTTCGTACCAGAAGAATAATAAGAAGACTAGAATATAGATATCCAATGTACAATACCATGACAGAAATTTGAAAATAAAATTCTTCGAGAACATAATAATAACTATCAACACAATTCTTCAGAGAATACTAGAAGAAAGCCATAATCAATAACCCTGAACTTCTCTCATAACAAAACAATATACTCTCCAACAGCTCCACAAAATAAAATATCATTTAACAGAAATAAAAGGATAACCTCATATGAATTTTCCCTCGATTCCATTCCAATCTCTGTACAATGAAATCCCACAGAGAAAAACACAATAATGCTGATTATAAACAGATTAGAATAACCATACCTTCATTAAACATTACAGTCAAATAGCATTCTCACTTCAGAACGATTTCGTCAGAAAAGGAACAATCACATATGTGTTTCTGTGAATAGAAAATACAGAACATCCAGTGGAGACCATCGTAATCCGTTTACTATAAATATTCAGTTCAGACATCCTTCCAATTCACTTATCTACCACAATACTCTTTAGTCTCTCTTATACAAACTCAATCAAATTTCATTCCACAGAAACCTTATTATCAAAATATCACTGATAAGGGGGTGAGGTCGTTAAGCCTCAAAGGGGACTCTTATATTCATACACACATGTGATTTTATGCTCATCACACTATTGCAATACTATCATATTAACACAATTCACTTTATACCATTTCATACACATCATTTCATTTCTTTTTCCATTTTTGACATATCACAAACATATCACAGTCATTTCAATAACGTTTTCAGTTGGATCAACAGTAATTCAATCAGAGATCATTACTACAACTTTAACAAAACCATTCATGAGAGCCGGAGGACATCACACTGCCACACTTTAATTATGGCATGTATAGACAGACTATCACACTCGCTACGTTAGTAAGAGAATCGGCTAAACCATAGCTCTGATACCAATAAAATGTAACACCCATAACCCGAAACCATCACCGGAACCGAGTACAGGATATGACTGGACTCTAAAGGACCTTTACAGAACTTAATCAGAAATAGACACAGAATTTCGTGCAAATTAGTTCAGAATCACTCTTATTGAGGGTTTTTGGACATGATACAGACATCTCGGATGATTAGGATTCGAACCCTATCAAATCAGTTACTCAGAAAACTTTTTATAAGAAAACAACGTCACACGCTCGTGTGACCCTTATCACGGTCGTGTTGTGAGACCGTGTGGTCTTCACACACCCATGCCAGGTACCCATGGATAAAACTATCCAAACTGACATGGCCATTTCACACACCCGTTTGGAGGCCGTGTGCTCCCACACGGTTGAGACACACGGCCATGTCTCTTACCCGTGTGGTGCTCTAAAATACATTATTCAGGTGCAGGGGAGGCACGATTCAAAGGGACGTCCGTGGGGCTAGGCCGTGTAATGCCCACGGTCTAGGCATGCCCGTACCCGTTACCCGTGAAGTAGCCTACCAAATACCACATGGCCATGGCACAGGCCCGTGTGCCTTGCTAGGCAGACCGTGTTAGTCTATATGCCAAGCCTTAACCTCCCAAATACATAAAATATTCACATACACAATCAATGCAACTAACATTTTACTTGTACAAATAGTATTCTCTCTAAATTCTATAATATCATAGAGTTTATAACCTTACAAATTAACTATACATATCCTATACATGCCATAAACATTATACTTCAGAAACATGGTATACCAATGAAGCTTGACAGTGTGAAATGTACCTCGATGCCTCGGATCCCATATCAACAGTCTTGATACACTGAGAAAGAGAGTGAAGGAAATGGGGTAAGCTACAACAGCTTAGTAAGTCGTATGCAATTCAAAGAAATGAAACATATCAATATATTATTTACTAACACGTATCATTATTCATCAAACTTACTCTTTTCGGAACATTTCACATGCCCATCATATGTATGCTTTAACCTTATCAATCTCAGTATACAGAACTATTTCATATCACCTGGAGAAATACTTCATTACAGTACAGTTAATCAAATCCCATTGAGCAATTTCAGAATATAACCAGATAAGCAGAGGTTAGCACATAAGTGCCATACGGAAGTGGCAGAGCCATATCAGATAGGTAGCCGAAGCTACTAACAGATAGGTAGCTGAAGTTACAAAACAGAAGGGTAGCCGCAGCTACTATCGGAAACAGAACAGAAGTTACCACGGGCTTGCTCACACAAGCTGACAGGTGTTCGCAACACATGCTAGACCACCCAGCACCCGGGAACTATATCAGACAGAACGGATAACCCTCTAGTGAACATGTCACTTATATCCATGTTTATTCCTACTTACTCAATCGGGATTTACAGAATATATATAAATCAACAGTTTCAGAAACACATCGAATAATCAATCAGAATTTATGAAAATTACCTTAATTCCGCAATTACAGGGACATATCCTAATCAATCAGAATTTACAAAGCATACCTTATTTTACTTACACAGATACAAAAGTATACTAAACCTTCGGTCACTTCATAATTCATATATCAATAACATCGTTCAATTACAAATAGATAATCATAATTTAGCAAAATATGATAGAATTTACACACAATTTACCTGAATAGCCAACGGATTAAATTATCGAGATTAAGTCGAGAACTTTCTCTTTTTCCCCGTTCTTAGGCTTATCACACCTTTCTTGGTCTAGATTAACAAACAGAGTACAATTTATCAATAATTTACTTAATTACAGATACAATTCATATTTGGGGTAAATTTCCAAATTTGCCCTTTAACTTTTTAGAATTTATAAATTAGTCCCTTGGATTCAAAATCTCATTTTCTTTATTCCATAGGTTTATTTAACCCATTTTAACACTTATGACACTCAATTCATCAATATTTAACACATTAGGAACAAGTTGTAGTCTCTACAATTTAGTCCCCTTTTTACACAATTTCATACAAATTCATCCCCAAAAATGTGCATATATCACTTTAAACCTTCATTATCTACAGTTATTTCACTAAATAAACTCATATCACAAATAGGTATATTTTTGAACCCCAATAACTCTTGAAAATAATGGTAGAATAATGGAACTCAAGCTCAAATAATCATAAAAATACGAAAATAACAGAAAACGGGGCAAGATTTCATTTACTATTGAGCATAGAAAGCAAAAGAACCCTAGCCATGGAGAAACACCAATTTCGGCAGCCATGGGAGGTTTCATTGAGAAGATGATATTTTAATTTCATCTAATTTTGTCTTTTTCCCTTAATAACAAAAATAGCCCTCAAGCCATAACTAACAAATAATTCTAGAAATGCCCTTTTGTGTCCATACTATTTTCTAATGGTCTATTTACCATTTAAAGACCTCTAGTTAAAACCCTCATTTCAAATAGGTACTTATACTATATATCTCACATTTTTCAAACAATGCAATTTAGTCCCAAAAATAAAATTGGGCACTTTATCGATAAAATTTTCAAACCATATTTTCACAGTAACAATTTATCTATCAGACATTATCAAAATTTTACTCAATTCAAAATTTCATACTTCAGATTTGTGGTAACGAAACCACTATTCCAATTAGGCCCTATTTTGGGCTGTCACAAGTCACATGAATTTTATTTCCATAAATTTGGCATTTGTAACATTTTTGGCATAGTTGATGCAGTCTCCCTCCATGGTAGACCAATAGTATCCAGATCTCATAATTTGTCTAGCCATTATGAAGCCGTTGGCATGTGTTCCACAAATGCCTTCATGTACTTCTTCTAAAATTTTCTTAGCTTCGACAGCGTCCACATGTACTTCTTCTAAAATTTTCTTAGCTTCGACAGCGTCCACACATCTCAATATTACCTGATCCTTTCTTCTTTTGTACAGGATCTCCCCATCTAAGACATAGTCACAGGCTAGTCTTCTCAACGTCCTTTTATCATTCTCGGTTGCTTAGTCAGAATATTCACGATTTCTCACATATTGCAATATATCATGGTACCAAAGGTGATCATCTCTTTCTTCTTCCTCCACATTGTAATAATGGGATAGGGTCTCATATATACTCATCTGAATGGGCCTTACATCTTCTTGTTTGCTCACTTTGATCATGGAAGCCAAAGTAGCCAAAGCATCTACCATCTAATTTTTGTCTTGAGGTAGATAATTGAAAGTAATATCATCAAACTCCTCAATTAACCTTAGAAATATTCTTCGATAATTGATCAATTTAGGGTCACTCGTTTCCCATTCACCTTCAAGTTGGTCAATCACTAGGCCAAAATCTCCGTATACTTCCAGTGCTCTGATGCGTTCTATAGCTGCATGGTGTCCCATGATACATGCTTCATACTCTGCCATATTATTTGTGCAATCAAAATCCAATTTGCATGTGAATAGATAATGATCTCCATTTGGGGATACCAGGACTTCCCTAATTCCATTACCGTCAGCATTTGATGTTTCATTGAAGTTCAATTTCCAATGATAATACTTTGTAGTGTCACCTTTAGTATTTGCCACATACATTAGCTCTTTATTGGGGAAATCAAAATTTAATGGCTCATAATCCTCTAAAGCTCTGCTAGCTAGAAAATCTGCTATTGTGCTTCCTTTCACAGCCTTTTGATTCACATAAACTATATCAAATTCAAAAAACAGAACTTGCCATCTAGCCATCTTGCCATTCAAGGCAATTGACTCCATTATATACTTTAGAGGATCCAATTTTAAGATCAACCAAGTCGTATGGTGCAGCATGTATTGTCTCAACCTCCGAGTTGTCAAAATTAGGGCACAACATAATTTCTCAATTGGCGAATATCTCATTTCACACTCGGTGAATTTCTTACTAAGGTAATATATCACTATTTCTCTTCGTCTCGACTCATCATGTTGACCAAGCACACATCCAATGGAGTGATTAAACACTGTCAGATACAGTATTAATAGCTTATCTAGGCATGGAGGTGATAATACCTAGGGACTTGACAAGTACTGTTTAACCTTCTCAAAAGCTTTCTGGCATTCATCATCCCATACGCTTAGGTTTTGTTTCTTAAGAAGGCAAAATATGGGATCACATCTCTCAGTTAATTGTGGAATGAACCGAGCAATGTAATTTATCCTTCCAAGGAAACCTTGAACTTTTTTTTGAGTGCGCGGCAGACGCAATTCTTGTATAGCCCTGACCTTGTCTGAGTTGATCTCAATTCCCCTCTTGCTAACTATGAATCGCAGCAGTTTCCCCGATCGAGCTCCAAAAGTACATTTTGTTGGATTGAGCTTTAGTTGGCATTTTCTCTATCTCAAAATTAACTTTCTCAGGACTTGAATGTGCTCTTTTTCTCTTTGGGACTTTGCGATCATATCACCAACATAAACTTCAATTTCTTTGTGCATCATATCATGGAACAAAGTCACCATGGCCCTTCGATATGTCACTCCTGCATTCTTCAACCCAAAAAGCATCAGCTTATAATAGAATGTACCCCAGAAGGTTATGAAGGTAGTCTTTCACATGTCTTCAGGATGCATCTTTATCTAATTGTATCCTGAAAAGCTATCCATAAAGGAAAACAGTAAGTTGTCTGCCATATTATCTATTAGAGTATCAATGTATGGCAAGGGGAAATTGTCTTTTGGGCTAGCCTTGTTTAAGTCTCTATAATCCATACACATTCACACCTTTCCATGTTTCTTAAGGACAGGCACAATGTTGACTACCCATTCTAAGTATTTGACCACTTACAAGAATCCGACATCGAATTGCTTTTTAACTTCCTCCTTTATTTTAAGCATAATGTCCGGCCTCATCCTCCGGAGCTTCTGCTGAATAGGCTTGCAATCCTCTTTTATAGGAACGCGGTGTACTACAATGTCAGTGCTTAACCCGGGACCCTAGTATGATTATGCGAAGACGTCTTTGAACTCCTGAAGTAACTCAACGAGGTCTTGCTTCGTTTCTTTGGTTATGCACGTTCCAATTTTTACTACCTTTCCCTCTTCTAGGGTTATAATCTCCATTGTCTCCTTATGAGGTAAAATTTATTTCTCTTCTTGTTCTACCATCCTCAACAACTCCAGAGATAAGCCATAGTCAATGTCATCTTCAAAGTCCTGGGATCTGTCTAAACACATGTCTTGCTCAAAAGGAGCTTCCAAGTTAGTATCAGCATCGCTCATGTCACTGATATCTGGGAACCTATTGTAGGTACAAAAGAATATACAAAGAATCGAATGAATTTAAGAATAATTATTTGTATGTTATGATTATCAAATGAAAGAATGATTTAGAATAAAGCCAAAAAGAATAAAAGAATCTAGAATAATTACTAGCATGGAGGAATAATTATTTGTATGAAAAGAATGAAAGAATATTCGCTCAAAATGATAGCAAAGATGTACTTCATTAAAATAATGATGTTTAAACATGAGCCTATTTCACAAAGAAATCCTTATTGCATCTAGGCTTAAAGCAACAAGTGTGTTTTGAACATTACTCTAACTAAGCTCTAAAAACTACAGGAATTTCTTCCGCAGTCCAGTTGTTCAAAACACTCCCAGGTTCATAAGGGTGAATATCTGACAAGGTCTCTTCTTCAGTTGCTTCTTCAAATATGACATTGATGTGAACATTTCCTAACATTTTTTCCATGCTTTCTTTCCCTAGCGTCTTTCGTTCAGGATGAATAATCCCTCCCGAAACAAAAGTCTTGGATATGTGAGGGATTATCATGGGTTCTCACTTGATTTCTTCTCCACTCAAACATGCCCTCCTTTTTTCTTGTCTTTTTTCCAACTCCTTTCTCTGTCCAACATCTAGCTTGAACCCTAAGCCAAAGCGGTCATGCCTGTCCTTCAGCATTAAAGCCTCGACACTTCTCTAGAGATGTCTCCCTAGTCCTTTTCCCGGTAAAGCTTCCTTTCCTACCAACAGCTGTTATCCCATCCTTGTAGTCTTGGATATTTTTTGCAGCGGAATCCTGTTCCCCTCAGCAATGAATGTTGCATTCACAAACTCTAAAGACCAAAACGAAAATTCAATTGCCTCATCATTTGTCTCCAAGTACAACACCTCACTGGTTACGGTCACAATCATATGCTCTTCAGTATTTATCGTCACTAGCCGACCTTTTGATAATAACTTTAAATTCTGATGTAGCGACGAAGGCACTGCCCCTGCCGAGTGTATCCAAGGTCTCCCTAACAAGTAATTTTAGGAAGGTTTAATATGTATTACTAGGAAGTCCATTTCATATGTAGTTGGGCCAATCAACAAAGGTATTTCAATTCTTCCCATGACTCTCCTCTCTGTGCCATCAAATGCCCTTACTATATTCTGGCATACCTTCATGTGTGAGCTATCCACGGGTAATCTATGTAATATGGATAAGGGTAGTACGTTCAATGCCGACCCATTGTCTATCAAGAACCCTGGCAATGTATACCCTTTGCATCTGGTGGTTATGTGCAGAGCTTTGGTGGATCTCATACCTCCTGGTGGTATTTCATTATCATTAAAGAAGATAAAGTTGTCGGCACTTATATTATTAACTAGCTAGTCTAGTTTATTGACAGAGATATCGTTGGCTACATAGGTTTCGTTTAGCACTTTCATCAATACACTTCGGTGTACCTCCGAACTCAGGAGTAAAGCTAATACAGATATACGAGCTGGTTGTTTATACAACTGTTCCACAACACTATACTCGTTGTATTTCAAAAACTTCAAGAATTCCTTAGCTTCCTCCTCTTTTACTGGCTCATTGACAGGCGGCTCAAGTTCGATTGCTTTTCCTTTCTTTTGCTCGACTGTCAAGACTTTTCCTTTTGCGGGTTCCGTTCGGGCACTTATCAAATTATAGCGTTTCCCACTGCGCATATGAAAACCTACATCTTGATCCTCTTTTGAAGCACTGGCTGAGTTCTGCTTCCCCGAGATTATCACGTTACAATCATAATTCCAGGGGACCCTTTTGCTATCCTTAAAAGAGAAGATTGTTAGTTTCTGGATTATGATCTTTGGTGTCATCTGCACCCTAGCTTCATTATTTTTAGGTCTTGAAATGATAACCACCGGGTAATTGACTTTTTAGATCTTCGTTGTTGATTTTGACGCGTATATGCTTCCTTATTCTTTAACTTCTTCACAGAACTCTATCTCTTTATTGTTCATCAAACCTTGCACCAAAGTTCTGAATTCTACGCATTCTTGGATTTCATGCCCCTCTTCATGATGGAACTCACAGTATTTCCTTATCTCTTCGCAACTCCCTTCTAAATTCGAAATAACTAACCCCTTCTTTATCATCTCCTTCCAGACCTATCTCAAAGAAGTTTTTACTTCTACAATATATGCCTTAATCATTCTCCTCATATTTTCACTTGTCGCGTTTACCCTATTATCAGTATAATTGGGTAACGGATTTTCTGCACTAGGTGCATCATCAAACTTCGCAATGCCCATTTGAATAAATCTTTCAACTAACTTCTTAAAGGTAGTCAGTTTTCTATCGAATGTCATGTGATCCCTACATGGTACTCACATTGAATGTTTGTATTGTTCCATTTGGGGTATGGAGGATATAATGGCTTTAAGTAAAAAGGGGCCACCACATGCACATCAAATAAACTTTAATATAACTCCCTATACGTCATTGGGATTGGCGTAAATTGGAGTTTCTCAGTATTTTTCTTCACGTCAGATTCTTGTCTTGATGAGTCCTGACCAGCAGCTACCGCTCTTGGTTGGCTTACAGTAACTGATTTTGAGTGACCCTTATTATATGTTCTCGTGTTATTCACCTCATTTTTCTTTTTCCTCTAGGCTGACCTTCTAGTACTCTCTCCTCATTTTATCTTTCCACCTCTTATGGCGTTCTCGATCATTTCGCCATTCATCACTATGTCTAAAAAACTTTTTGTAATGTATCCTAGCATGTGAAGGATGAACGGGGCTTTCAAAGTATTGATAAAGAGCATTGTGGTTTCTTTTTGTAAGAGTGGCGGCTGAACTTGGATGGCAACCTCCCTCCATCTCTGTGCATATTGTCTAAAACTTTCATTTGATTTCTTTTCTATGTTCTACAAGGTGATCCTATCTGGAGTCATATCCGTCACATGGTTGTACTGCTTCATGAATGCTTGTGCTAGATCTCTCCATGAATCAATTCTGGTACGGCTCAATTGGTTGTACCATTTGGATGCTGCCCCCACTAGACTTTCTTGGAAGCAGTGTATTAGCAATTGATCGCTGTTAACGTATCTAGTCATCCATTTACAAAATATGGTGATGTGAGCTTCGGGGAAACTGGTCCCATTATACTTTTTGAATTCTGGCATTTTGAACTTGTAGGGAAGTACTAAGTCTAGGACCAAGCTCAGATCTTTAGCATCGATTCCGTGATGACTATCAGCGCTTTCCATTGCCTTGAACTTTTCTTCAAGCCATTTACACCTGTCCTCTAACTGTTTTGGCAATTCCACCCTTGCCCTTTCTTTTTCCGCCATTTCATCCAAATCAAGGACAACTGGATTAGTTAGGCTATCCCCTAGGTTAGAACTTGATCCAGCTTGAAAGTTTATTGGCATCGAAGCACTGGCCTAAAATTACTAAGGCCTGATCGTAACAAACGGTGTTCACGGGTACACCTCAGCCTGGGTCTATGCATTAGTCGGGGTAAAACCTAGAGGATAGAAAGGATCCTCATTTTCCTCACCAGTATTGGCCATAGGGCCCTTTCCCTTATCCATTCCCCCAGCCAACAGTTGGGTCAACTGAGTCATCATGTTTCTTTGAGACTCCAGCATTCGGTCCATCATGTCTTGCTGAATCTTAGCCAGTTGCTCTTGCATTTGCAATTGGAGTTGATCTTGCATCTCTTTTTGAAGTTGTTCAAGCCTTTCAAATCTTTGATCCATGTCTTTTGTCTTTGCTCAGGTACCGTAACGATGTTTGGTTGGTAGGTTTTTGTTGGTTTCTAGATTAACTGAAATGACTTTAATCAATTAGGGTCTTTCTATGAAGTTTAATGCATATGATGTGATGTAATGTGAATGCATGAAATGAATGCAAAAAGGCATCGATTTTGATTCAATTTCATTTAGAAAACTTTACTAGAAAACAAAATTCTTTACATAAAACGGATTACAAATATGGTTTTGCCCTAATGCTCAAAGTTTTAACTTTCCTAAGCAACGAAGCTAGCTACTGACCCCGGTCTGACTCCAGCTCATACTTTACACTTAGCATATCGGCCTGAATTGCCAAGATCTATAGATAATCGGCTACCTCCCGAATCTGAGCCATGGCCTCGGCCATAATGTAATCTCGGTTCCTAACCTGATTCTGAGAGTGATGAAGCTATTCCTTCCAACGTTCATCATTTACTTCAAGAAACTCTACCCGAAGCTCACAGTTTTGTAAAGCAGACTTTAACTCTTCTATTCTTCCTGCCATTTGTTCGATCTTATTCAAACTTGCCCTCATCTCAATCATGGAATTACTATTTCTATACTAATGAAGTACTTTTTCAAGTTTTGACACTCTGGCCTTTAATTCCCCTTTATCATTTTAGGCTTCTAACAGACTCCTCTCTAAGGTCTCTCTCTGTGCCTGAGTCTCTTGGAATTTTCTTTCCCACCGATCAGCTTTAGTCATTTCCTCTTGAATTTCTTGTCACCATTGCTCCGACATTTTTCCCAATCCAGTAGTTCTTATTGAGAGACACAATTTATTTTAATCCGTTTTTAATCCAAGTCCTCCTCAACTTTATTCTTTCATTTCCTTAGTTTCTCAGCCTTTAGCTTTTGAACATCAGCATCTAACCTTAAAATACATCTTTTTTTTCCTCTAATTGTTCTATCATCTTCTCGAGCTCCAGATTCTTTCTTTCGAAATCTTGTTTTTTGAACTCAAGTTTTGATGGGACTACTTGTAGATACTCCTCCATCGGTCGAGCGCTTTTTAAATTTGGCCTAAGGATATTGTCATTAATTCTTTTACTCAACCATCCATTATACTTGGGGGTCGTAATTGATCCTAGAGCCAACCCTTTCATTTGACGGGTCTGATTCCAAGCATTAGAAATATACTTAACCTTTTTCTTGTAATTATCTCCCCTATACGAGAACTCACATTGAGCTAGCCCATGCGTTGCCGGTATGAACTGCCTTGATCTGTATTGCCTTAGTACAAGCAAAGGAGCATACCTAACGGCTCCCCAAATTCCCAACAGAGAGACCCAGTCAAAACTCCCGCATCGGTAAAAGATTTCATCAGGGACCAACCAAGGAGCTCTCCACTCAATGTCTTCTTCCTGGAGATTTTGGAGGAGTGCTATCCAATTCTCCTTTGATATGTCATCTCTTCTTGGTGTATCTACTATCTCTTTTAGTGGAGAATAATTCTCTGAGAAAACCTGATAAGAAACCTTATCCACCTTCCAGAAATGACTATGGAATCAAGCTAACAATAACTGTGCGCATCCTATAAATCTACCCTCGCTGGATCTTCTACATGCATTCAGAGATCTAAATTTCTCAGCCAAGATTGCAGGAACTGGTGTGACACCCTTATCAAGTCGATCAAAGAGATCTAAGACCGCCTCATCTACATACCCTAACGCCCTAGGGAAAAGCATTAATCCATAAATGCTTAAAGCAAAAACATCGACTCTCTTATTCATATCAAGATGCGCTAGAATCAAATCCCTCAAATTCTTCTATGGGATGCACTTACACTCACCTTTTTGCTTGATCCTTGTTGTAATCCACTGTTCACTCATTCATGTAATATTCATCATTTTCTTCCAAAAGGTCAGCACATAAGCAGCTCTCGAATAGGCTTTATTTACTTGAACCCTAGGACAATGTAGTAGAGTTGTATATTCTTCGACAGTGGGCACCAAATCTACCCTCCCAAAGGTAAAGCAACTGTATGCAGGGTTCCAATACTAGGCGAGGGCCCGGAATAAATGCTCGCCTAGCTTGATGTCGAGTAGGTATGGCAAATCCCTATAATTATAGTAGAACAACTGCTTGGTCTCATCATTCCACTAATCCCATATCTCTTTTGATTCCTGAAGGTTATTTTACGTTACGCTGATGCGAGTGTAGTCCCATAACTCTAACATGTACCCCTCAGTTAGACTATCCCCTTTTTCTAATTGCATTTTCTCTAACCATATATGGATAGTCGCATTATCTTTCACTTTATTAAGAAATTCGTTCTCCATGACAAACTCTCTAATACAGTAATCGAATGTGCATCGACACCCTTTTAAATATGCAATGATATGCAAACACAGCAAAACAAAACACAATAAGTCAGTAAAATATACAAGAACAAATCTCAAAGTAGATGAAACAGAATCAAACATCAATCTAGGTAACCGTTAGGGTTTGGCATGGCTCTACCTAGGGTGGGATCTTAGGATCTTCTACATGTGGTTTGGTTCTAAAGTTGAGGTACCCGAACCAATAGATTCCTCGATCCTCACCTAATATAGGCTCATATAGACCGAGTTCGGTTCAGGGGGATACATTTCCCTATGGCTGCACGGAGATGAAAATCTTACCAAGACATAGGTATGGATGTATCTCAAAAGCGATCCACTATCTTACACGGAGGTGAAAACCTCATGAAGGAGTAGCTTTTCACTTCCACTTAAAAAGGTGTGACTAAACGGCCATGCAATGCAATGTGCATAGAAATATTCTATGAAACCCAATCCATAGCAATCATATAAGATAGCACAAACAAATGCAATAAAAGGATCGTAATTTTTCAAATCAAGTTTTTAATTTTCGACAAAAAGACAAAAAATAATCAATTTTACGGCTTGACTTTCTTATTGGTCCTCAGTGGACTCGCCAAGCTGTCGAAACCATTTTTTTATTTTGAAATAAAAAGGGAGTCGCCACCAATTTTTTTTTAGGTGTGATCGGATCACCTTATGAAACATTTTGTTTTATTAAAATAATGGTTTTGGTCTATGAAATTCAAAAAAAAATGAGTTCGAGAGTTAGTTACGCACGAGGAAGGGTTAGCATCCTCGTAACACCCAGAATTGGAACCTAATTGATTAATTAATGTCTTAATGTCGAAAATTTGAAAAGATTTTAGAATACGATCTTTTTATTTAAAAAAACACTTGAATAAATCAAACTGGAGGCTAAGACCCTCTTATCTCGAAGAAATAGAATGTCACACCTAATGAGTTAGGATACAACATTTCAAATCCTCGAAATAAAGCTTGTCTTTTAATTTTTTAAAACTCATGCATTTAAGTTTAAAAAGGATATTCAGTTATTTAGGTCAAACGAAAAATTGGAACCCAGTAAGTTAGGGCACAATTTCTCAAAATTTCCAAATACAAAATACTGCCTTTAATTTTTAGAAATTCTTACCTCAAGATAACAAAATGTCACATCCAATGAGTTAGGACACAACATCTCGAATTCCCGAGAATAAGCTTTTATTTGAAATTTATACATTTTGATTTGAAAAAAGAGGGGTACTCATCCACTTAGATTCAACGAGGAAAATTGAAACCCAGTAAATTAGGGCACAATCTTCTCAAAGCTCCCAAATGCGAGTATTGCCTTATTTTGAAAACTTTTGAATAAAATGATTTCAAAACTTAAACGATATTAAAACGCAGCCTTTTAAACAAATAAAATGCAATGAAATGATAATGTACAACGCAAAGTAATAATTCATAAACAAAATGTACACTAATGAATCACAAGTAATCAATAAACACAAATTAAGAATTACAATACACATAATAGCAATAACTACATAACGTGTTATCTTAATATCCACATTAAAAAAATAAATAAGTAATAATCTAAAAAATATAAAACAAATCTAGACAAATAATACATAAAGCAAATTTAAAATGGATACAGTAAAAGCACTTTAAAGTATAGAAAATAATTTTTAGAAAACTAGTTCACAAATCAATTCAAAATAAAATGAAATATATAAAGTAAATTAAAATAAATCATTTATAAAATCATTTAAAATTACATATAAACAATTCAACACATATAATGTGTAAATAAAAACATAATATATGAAAATATTTAAATAAATGACGTATAAAGGAAAAATTGGAAAATAATAAGAATATACATAGAAAAGTAAAAAAAAATAAATAATAATAATAATAAATTTAGAAAATAATCAATATATATATAACTCAAAGTAAATAATATATACATGAAATTTAAACAAAACAAGAATTAAAACCAATAATATATATATATATGAATGTTTAATACAAACAATATTTACAATTTGAAATAAATAGAGTATTTTATAATAAATAATACATAATTGATTTTTTAAGAAATAAAAAAAAAAACATGTGCAATAATTTAAAAATAGATAATGTAAACAAATGAAGTTAAAAAGATGAAGTATTGAATTGCAAGACAATATAAAACTTGGAGGATAAATTAAAAATGCAAGATTAATAACACAAATAAAAAGACTAAAATAAATGTGCTAAAATATTGAGGGACCATTCAAGAAATTAATTCAGGCTTTCTAAACGCTGCGTTTAATGGGATCAAAACAATAGAATAAAAAAAGCTGGGTAAATTTAGAAAATAAAAAAGGATAAAATTAAAATACTGAAATAAAACAGAACGACTAATGGCACAAATATCCCATTAAAGACCAAAACACGTGGACCTGGCTGCGTCTAGGTCGGGTCATCGAGTATGGCCTATACGGCGTCGTTTTGGAGCCATTGAACCAGGCCTTAAACGACGTTGTTTCACGTCCTTTATATAAGCAAATAAAAACTAAAAAAACATTTGGCCATTCTTTTAAAATAACAAAACCCTGGCCCACTTTTAAAACAGATTAAAAAAAATCTTCACCCCCCCATCCGGCCGAGCGAAAGAACTGCTCTATCCGATCACTATTTCGCCACTGTGATTGACTAATAGTGTCGGACGACGGTCTACTGTGCCCTATTTGAAAGCATTTTTGAAGGCCCTGCCATTTTCAAATTTCATAATCCCCATCTGAGCTTCGATTACGACGAAGAAATAGGGATTCGAAGGCGCCGTTATAAAGATAAGTCCCCTTTTCTTTTCTTTTCTTTTTTTACATATAATAGGTAAGATCA
Source organism: Gossypium stocksii (assembly GCA_020496765.1). Taxonomy (NCBI): domain Eukaryota; kingdom Viridiplantae; phylum Streptophyta; class Magnoliopsida; order Malvales; family Malvaceae; genus Gossypium; species Gossypium stocksii. The sequence continues at coordinate 45,339,539 of CM035623.1, forward strand.
AAGAAATAGAAACAAAATCAAAAAGAAAAACAAGATCCGAAATCACCTTTCAAAAAAACTGTGATTTTTTTTATTGCTGTTAGTTCCGTATGTATGCGTAAAAATTTACGGTATTTGCAATTGGCCTTTATATAGCTGAAATAAAAATAAAAATAAAATTCGAATTTCTCATTTTTTGCCCTATTTGTTACTGCCATGTTTTACTATTATTTGGCTGTCAATCCATTATCCAGTCTTCTCGTAGGTTCGACATCGTACGGAGATGGACGTGGCGATGACGAGGCCATACGGAGGAAGAAGCTACTCGTTGGCAGAGGCGCAAGGGTTTCCTAAAGCTTCCACTTGCTTGGACCAATTGGGCCTATCTTGAGGTTGGGCCATTGGGCCCGACATTTAGGTTTATTTTAATTCAGGTTTGTATTTGATTTTGTAGGAATTTGGGTTAAGGCCCCATTTTGGACATTGTATTTGGGCCTGTTTAGGTTTAGATTAGCTTGGGCTTTGTTTGGGGTTTTGGGTTTATTTGATGTGATTTGGGCTAATTTAGGTAATGGGCTCTTTTAATGTAAATGGATTTTGGACGCTTTGAACAAATTGGTTTATTATTTTTATCTTTTTGGTTTTATTTTGTGATTTTATTTTTTGTATGGGCTCGGGCAAATTGCGCTGTTTACAATATATATTAAATCTAAAATTTCGATATTGGTATACCCTTCCCCAACAAGGACATCCATCAAAACAACAAGCAGTGACTTGATGAGAGCCCAAATAAGTTCCCTTAAATGGCCACCTGTTGAATACCCTTCATGGTGACCCCTCCATTGGAACATACATGACCAAACACCTGCAAATCTCACTTAAACCCAACCGAGAGGCCACCCACATTTGGCCTCCAAGGGGATCGTTAAAGGACCACTAAAGCATAACAATCTCAGAAATAAGTATGTTAAAGAAAGACCAAAAAGTACTATGCATGGCAAAAACTAACATTTAACTGACCTACCATCTAACTGAACATACAAGCAACCTACCATTTGAACTTTCAATAACATGAAAAGGAGATCTCTCCTATCTATACTCGAACACACGAGGATCCGAGCATCCTTCCTTCTCCCCCATGTATTTCCTCTGTTACTTGGCATCCTTTAAACTCCTCTCTTCTCTAGCTCTTCATTTCCTTAGCTTTCAACTCAAGTTCTCTGCCTATCACAGGTGAGCTAGCTTCCTTGAAACCACACTTTCTCCATCGATAAGCATAGTATAAAAGCTAAAACTAAAATTTGACAATTATCCTATAATGTAAAATGAAAAATTAAAAAAAAAAAGAGAAAATCAAGAAATGAAAAGTTACTCGTCAATTTCTAATACTCTTAAAACATTCAAATTATATATAACCATATAATATTTTAATAAAAAAGTTAACAATATTAACTATTTAGAGTAATTAATAATATTATAAAAATATAAGGACCAAACTACATTAGAAATGTCGAAACCATTTTTATTTTGAGAAAACGGGGATCGACTTTTGAAAACGAAAATGGAGTCGCCACCAATCTTTTTTTCGAGGTGTGATCGGGTCACCTTGAAATTGATTATTTTAATAAAAAATATTTTGATTTATTAAAATAATGATTTTGGTCTACGAAATTCCAGAAAACGGATTTGGGAGTCAGTTACGCACGAGGAAGGATTAGCACCCTCATAACGCCCAAAATTGGTACCTAATTGATTAATTAATGTCTTAATGTTGAAAATTTGTGAAGATTTTAAAATACGATCCTTTTTATTTTAAAAAATGTTTGAATAAATTGAAATAGATGTTAAGACCCTCTTGTCCTGAAGTAATACAATATCACATCCAGCACGTTAGGACACGACATTTTAAATACTCGAAATTAAGCTTGTCTTTTAAAAAAATGTTTGAATAAATTGAAATGGATGTTAAGACCCCCTTTGCCCCGAAGTAACAAAATATCACATCCAGCACGTTAGGACACGACATTTTAAAGCCTCGAAACTAAGCTTGTCTTTTGATTTTCAAAGCCCATGCATTGAAATTTAAAAGGATATTTAGTTATTTGGTCAAACGGAAAATCGAAACCCAGCACGTTAGGATACAATTTCTCGAATTTCCAAACACAAATACGATCCCTTAAAAATGCTTGAATAATTCAAGTTAAAATTTAAGATTCTCTTGTTCCGAAAGAATAAAATACCACATCCAACACGCTAGGATACGACATTTTAAACCCTCAAAACCAAAATCATTTCATGATTTGCAAAACTAATGGCTTTAAAAAAATTTAAAAAAGGATATTTAGTTATTTGGTCAAACGAAAAATCAAAACCCAGCACGTTAGGGCACTATTTCCCGAGTTTTCAAACACAAAATATTACCTTATTTAAAAAACTTCTTTTTGAATTTTTAGGAAAATTGATGCAATATTAAAACGATACATAAAAACTTTGATAGAAAACGACAATATAAGAACAAGCCACAAAAAAAAAAGAACGCAAGAGAGAGAGAAATTTGAGTGAATGCTCTCAAGAATCCTTATTGCTCTCAAAACTTAAGTGCTTTACAATGAAGGGAGAGGCCTCTATTTATAGTTGAGCCTCCTCAAATCCAACGGTACCAATCAATTACATCAACGGTTAAGATTAAAGGGTATCTACAAATTAAATCTCTAAGATTACAAAATCATATCTTTTAAGATTGCATATCATATCTAAGATTGTATCATATCTAAGATTGCATATCATATCTAAGATTGCATATCCTTGAAGATTATATTTCCATATGAGTCAAGCTTGTAGATGGACCTTAAATCTTTTCAAGTAATGGGCCATTCCGATCGGGACAAATTATATATTTGTAATTTTGGACTAGACTTGGGCTTTGTTTTATTTTTTGGGGGTTTACTATTTTTTGTGTGGACCCAGGCTAAATTGGCCTATTACAACTGCCCTCTTTGCTCATTGTCGTGAAACGAGAATAGAGCAAAGACTATAAAAGGACCAATTTGGCCCGGTCTTGCCGAGCCTGGACTTCTTGGTCCTTGCTTTCTTCAAATAACTTCCAACCCATCTGAAACTTCAGAGGTATTGGACTATGAGTCTGACGGCTTCAATCTGCTTCACTGCAGCTTCAGGAAGGCGATATCTACTATCTTCAGCCTGCTCCACTGCAACCTTAGGGACACCATGCTGATATCTTCAATCTGCTCCTTGCAAACTCAATGATTACCAAATCTTTTATCTTCGATCTACTCCCTACCAACACAGGGATTGCCAGACTATTTTCTTCAATCTGCTCCTTGCAAAACTCAAGGATGCCAGATCTGTTTTCTTCAATCTGCTCCCTGCCAACACAAGGATTGCCAGACCATTGTATTCAATCTGCTCCTTGCAAAACTCAAAGATACCAGATCTATTTTCTTCAATCTGCTCCCTACCAACACAGGGATTGCCAGACCATTGTCTTCAATCTGCTCCTTGCAAAACTCAAGGATGCCAAATCTACTTTCTTCAATCTGCTTTCTGCCAACACAGGGATTGTCAGATCGTTATCTTCAATCTGCTCCTTACAAAACTCAAGGATGCCAGATCTACTTTCTTCAATCTACTTCCTGCCAATACAGGGATTGCCAGATCGTTGTCTTCAATCTGCTCCTTACAGAACTCAAGGATGCCAAATCTGCTTTCTTCAATCTGCTCCCTGCCAACACAGGGATTGCCAGATCGTTATCTTCAAATTGCTCCTTGCAAAACTCAAGGATGCCAAATCTGCTTTCTTCAATCTGCTCCCTGCCAACACAGCGATTGCCAGATCGTTATCTTCAATCTGCTCCTTGCAAAACTTCAAAGATGCCAGATCTACTTTCTTCAATCTACTCCCTGCCAACACAGGGATTGCCAGATCGTTGTCTTCAATCTGCTCCTTGCAAAACTCAAGGATGCCAGATCTACTCTCTTCAATGTACTCCCTGCCAACACAGGGACTTCCAGATCGTTGTCTTCAATCTGCTCCTTGTAAAACTCAAGGATGCCAGATCTACTTTCTTCAATCTACTCCCTACCAACACAGGGATTACCAGATCGTTGTCTTCAATCTACTCCTTGTAAAACTCAAGGATGTCAGATTTTCTTTTTTCAATTTGCTCCCTGCCAACACAGGGATTGCCAGATCATTTTCTTCAATCTGCTCCTTGCAAAAATTAAGGATGCCAGATCTACTTTCTTCAATCTGCTTCTTGCCAACACAGGGATTGCCAGATCGCTATCTTCAATCTGCTCCTTGCAAAACTTCAAGGATGCCAAATCTACTTTCTTCAATCTGCTCTCTACCAACACAGGGATTGCTAGATCGTTGTCTTCAATCTGCTTCTTGCAAAACTTCAAGGATGCCAGATCTACTTTGTTCAATCTGTTCCCTACCAACACAGGGATTGCCAGATTGTTGTCTTCAATCTGCTCATTGTAAAACTCAAGGATGCCAAATCTGCTTTCTACATTGTCCCATAGAGGACATAACCTGTAGAATGGATATATGCTTATGCCTAATTATTAGGATGCCATGATCAAAATGAGCCAAATGCCCCTATTTAGACATACTATAATATATGAATGCAAAAATGTTATGAAAATGATTCCTATTTCAGGTGTCATTACTCATTTATTCATCAAGATTTCATCTTTATTTCTTTCGAAGTGTCATATTTTGCTCAAATAATTTGCCCCATAGAAATTTTGGGGCTCACTCTACTTGAACCTTAGGGACACAAGGCTTATACCCTTCTCAACCTATCCTACTGTTATTTTAAAACTTTTTAATCCATCCCCACTGCAATTCAAGGGTATAGGACTTGTATTTTTTCAATCCATCTCACTGCAACTTTAGGTATATGATCTATAATGCGTTCCATCCACTGATCACTCCCCAGGTGACTCGACCAAATGTGTATGCATGATACTCATATGTATGCAGAATATCATTTTACAAGAATGATTCCTTCTACGCTTGGGTTGTCATTGCTCGTTTTTCATCAAGATTGTATCACCAACGCAATATCTTGTTTTTTAATCAACCACCATTCTTAACTGAAAATCCGAGGAGATAGTCTCAATTTAGACTATTCCTTCTCAAATATTTCCAACCCTTAAGCTTGGTGAGTTCTAAAGAACAGTCTTGTTTCAGGTTCAAAACTCCTTCTATGAAAGCATGATTAGTCCATTAATTGTTATTTCAATGCGAAATGCTTGAAAAAGATCATAACAATGGACAAGAAGAAAATTAATTAGGTGCATAGCTCGAAGTGAACGAGTTAATCAAGGATAACAAATGCAATTAAGAAGAAAGTAATTGGGATGTATCTTGAAAAGAATAAGATAGCAAATAATGGGTAAAATGGATAGTAGGTACCCCAAATATGGCAATCTGAGCTTCTCTGTACCAACCTTTTGAGGACCCTTTGGAGCTCAATATGTGTTTAGGGGATCCGGAGTACTTTGTTGATGCCCCAAGATGCAGCATACTTCTTCATTGCTAATTCAGGTATAGCAAGACTAACATTTGCCCCATTTTAATCAAAATTTGAGTCGCCCTTTTTGGGTTTTCAACTCAAAACCTCTTTGGTCTCAAGGCGCCCTTTGCAGGTTTTTGCCTTGGCCTCTCCATTTTCCTTTTTCTTTTTTCTCTTTTTTCTTTTCTTTTCTTTTCTTTTCTTTTTTTTGAAGGTCACAAAGCACCCTTTGCGGGTTTTCACCTTGGCCTCTCCTCTTTTAGGTATCTCTGAATTAAATCTAATTTACAGGATTGGATAAGTTTATCTCAGTCAAAAATCAGTGCTCCTCCGGGGAAAGCCTCATTTACCACATGAAGTTCTTAAGCATTCATTTTCCTTTGAAATCCTTTTGCATAGAGGATCTTCTTCAATATCAGGTTCCCATCATGAAATTCCTTTGGGTGAACCTTTTTCGTCATAACCCAGCATCATCCATTTCTGGCACATTTTACTATGATGAATACTTTCAAACCTTTTTCTTCAGCCAAGTTCACCGAAGACATTCTACTTCTTGACTCAATCAAAGCTTGGAGAAAAGAATCTTGATTTCCATGGGTAGAACCACCTCTATTGCCCCAGCGAAGGTCCTGGTCGACGTTTGATAAGCTCAGAGCTTCTTATGCCAATCTTTACAAGTCTCGGTCACCTTCCATAATTTTTTTTGTACTTTTTCTTTTGGCAGCCTTTGTTGTATTGTGATATGGCACCTAATCTTTAAACAAATTGTAATCTTTTGACATTGTACAGTTGTGCATTATAAAACATGATTCTTTCTGGCATTTGATCTTTTTTGTTTAGAAATTTGATGACTGTCGACTTTGTAATATTGGCCTATAAAGCAATATTCAGCCTCTTAGTGAAGTAATTGACGATCACAAAGATGATGTCAACTAGAAACTTTTGACAAGATTGGCTCCATTACATCTATGCCCCACAAACGAAAGAAATCTGTGAAGAATGGTAGAGGCACATAAATCTTGTCTTCTACAATTCAACATTTATGGTGTCACTGATCAACCCCCTTCCATGGTGGGCCAGCAATGCCCAAACCTCATGCTTAGTTTGGCCATTGTAAAACCACCTATATGTGTCCTTCTGACATTCTTATGGACCTCTTCCAGCTTTAACAACATCCATAGGTCTAAGTAGCCTAGGCATATACAATCGTGCAAAAAATCTTTGAGTTCTTGGAATAACTCAATGATGTCTCGCTTTGTGCAAGCTCTGATCTTTTCTTTTCCCCTAGGTTCATAATGTTCATTGATCCTTTGTAAAGTAGGATCTGTTTATCATCTTGTTCTACAAGTCAAGAAATAATATTATAATCTCTGTCATCTTCAAAGTCCTGGGATTCCCCTAAACACCTATCTCACTCAAAAAGGAGATTCTGAGTCAATAGCAATGTCGCTCATGTCATTGATATCTGGGGACCTATTGTAGGTTCGAAGGAATATTCCAAAAAAAATAATTCAAAGAATGATTATTTGTATGGTATGATCATGAATGAAGAATAAAAGAATATCTGAAAGAAGGTCTAAAGAACAAAATAATCTATACAGGGAAAGAATAAAAGAATATTTGTTCAAAAAGATGCATTTCATTGAAATAAAAATTTCGGACACAAGCCTATTTCACAAAAGGGTTCTTATTGCCTCTAGGCTTAAAGCAATAAGCATGTTTTGAATACTATTCTAGATTAGGTCTAAGAGTACAGGGATCTCTTCCACAGTCTCATTGTTCAAAACACTCCCAAGTATGCAAAGGCTTGGAAACTTTATTTCCCGGTTTCCTCCAAGTTTTCAACTTCTTCAAGGAGTCACCACATACTTGCCTCCTCCTTCCATTATCGCATTTACTGACTCATCAGAATGATTAGATTCATCAAACTTCACAATTCCCATCTTAATGAACCTTTCGACCAACCTCTTAAACGTAGTGCAGTTTTCGATTGAGTGACCTATTATTCCCGCGTGGTACTCGTATTGGGCATTCTCATTATACCATTTTGGGAATGGAGGTTGCATAGGTTCCGAGTAAGATAGAGATACCACATGTACATCAAAAAGATTCTGATACAGCTCTTTATATGTCATCGAGATGGGTGTGAACTGGAGTCTTTCAGTATTTTGCCTTGTGCCCGATTCCTGCCTTTACGAACCCTGTTGCCCAGTAGAAGTCATTTTTGGTTGACTGACAGTAATTGACTTTGAGCTATATGTATTTGCGTTATTCACCTCATTCTCTTTCCTCCTTGGAGCTGACCTTTTAGTTGTTTCCTCTACTTCAATCTTGCCACCTCTTATGGCATTCTCAATCATTTCCCCTGCCATTACTATATCCACAAAGCTCTTGGTGGCACTCTCTATCATGTGAGTTATGAATGGGGCCTTCAAAGTATTGATAAAGAGCATTCTAGTTTCCTTTTCCAAGAGCGGTGGATGAACTTGCATGGCAACCTCCATCCATCTTTGCTCATACTGCCTAAAGCTTTCATTTGGCTTCTTTTCCATGTTTTGCAGAGTGATTCTATCAGGCGTCATGTCTGTCACATGACTGTATTGCTTCATGAAAGCTTGCGCAAGATCTCTCCAAGAGCCAATCCTAGCATGGCTCAGTTGATTGTACTACTTAGAGGCTGCCCCAACCAAACTATCTTGAAAGTAATGGATCAACAGCTGATTATTGTTAACATAGTCGGTCATCCGTCTACAGACCATGGTGATATGGGCTTCAGGGCAGCTAGTTTCATTGTACTTCTCAAATTCTGGCATCTTAAACTTATGAGGAAGCACCAAATCTGGGACCAAGCTCAAGTCCTTAGCATCAATTCCATGATGACTATAAGCACCTTCTAAAGCCTTGAACTTTTCTTCTAACCATCTGCAGCGGTCCTCTAGCTGCCTCGAGGATTCACTTCTTATTCCTTCCCTCTCGACTATGTCTAAATCGGGGATGACCGGATTAGTAGGGTTATCTCCTGGGTTAGATCCTGAGCCAACTTGGTAATTCATGGGCACTCCAGTATCAGCTTACCCTTGTTGAGGCCTAATTGTGACAGACGACCTTCGAGGATGTGCCTCAGGCTGTGCTTGCGCATGTGGTGGGGTAAAACCCAGAGGATAGTCCTTATTATCCTCTCCAGTAATAACCATAGGGCCCTTTCCTTTATTCATTGCCCCAATCAACAGTTGGGGCATCTGGGACATCATATTCCTCTAAGCTTCCATCATTTGTTCTCTCATATCCTGTTGCATCTTTGCCAGCTGCTCTTGCAACTGGCCTTATATGTCCTTTTGGAGCTGTTCAAATCTTTGATCCATGTTCCTTGTCTTAGCGCGTGCACCGTAACGATATGTAATTTCTAGGTTAACTTTCTCTCTCACTCTCTCTGTAATAACTTTAACTAATTAGGGTCCTTCTATGGATTTGAATGCATATGATGCGATGTATACAAATGCATGAATGCAAAAAAGATATCAATTCTGATTCAGTTTCATTTAGAAAACTTTATTTAGAAAATAAAATTCTTTACACAAAACGGATTACAAATACGCTTTTGCCCTAAGGCCTAAAGCTTTAACCCTCCTAAACAACAAGACTTACTCTTGAACACAATCTGACTGTAGCTCATATTTCACACTCAATGTATTTGCATGTACTGCCAGGGTCTGTAGATGGTCGGCTACCTCTCGAATTTGAGCTATGGCTTCTCCCATGAGATAATCTCTATTTCTGACTTGATCTTGAAAATGTTGAAGCTCTCCCTTCCAATGTCCTTCTCTTGCTTCAAGATGTTTGATCTAGAGTTCATAGTTTTGCAATGCCGACTCCAACCCTTCAATCTTGCCCTTCATTTCCTCGATCTTGTTCAGACTTGACTTTAACTCGATCGTAGAATTACGACTTCAGTGGAGATGAAGCGATCATCCAAGTTCAGCCACTTTAGCCTTTAATCCACATTTCTCCTTCTGACTCTCTGCCAACCTCCTTTCTAGGGCATGGTTTTGTGCTTCAATTTATTGACACTTCCTCTTTCATTGACCAGCTTTGGCTTTTTCCTCTTGAATCTCATGTTGCCACTGCTCCGAAGTCTTTCCTAATCTAGCTCTTTTTATCGACAGCTGTATCTTCTTGTATTCTGTCTTCAAATCATCTTGATCTTCCTCTACCTTCCTCTTCTCTTTTCTTACTTTTTCTGCCTCTAGCTTCTGAACATCCACGTCTAGCCTCAGGTACATTTTCTTTTCCTTTAAATTCTCTATCCTCTTTGCAAGCTCGAGACTTTTTCTTTTCAAAATCTTGTTTTATAATCTCTAACTCTGATAGGACCACTCGTAAGTACTCCTCCATAGTAGGTACTAAATCCACTGTCCCAAAAGTGAAACAATTATAGGCAGGGTTCCTAAATTAAGTCATAGCTCGAAACAAATACTTATCCACCTTAACATCAAGTAAGTAGGGTAGATCACCATAATTATGGTAAAACAGCTGCTTAGTCTCGTCATCCCATCGGGCCCATATATCTTCCAATTCCTGAAGGTTATTCTGCTCCGCACTGATGCGAGTGAAGTCCCACCATTCCGGTGTATATCCCTCAATGATACTATCTCCTTTTTCTAACTGGGTATCCTCAGACCATGCACGGACTGTAGTGTTGTCCTCCACCTTATCAAGATATTCATTCTCCATAACAAAACTTTCTAATTTAGAAATCGAACCGTGAATCGACACCTTTAAATGCTGAATGATATGCAATGACAACAAAATAAAATTGGTCAGTGACATGTATATAAGACATAATTCAAAGAGAATAGAAAATAAACAAGCACCTATATGGGTAATTGCTATGTGTTAACATAGTTCTACCTAAGGCGAGCTCCTAGGGTTCACTATATGTGTTTTTGGTTCTAAAGGAAAAGGGTACCTGAACCAGCAGATTCCTCGATCCTCACCCATTATAGGCTCATATAGACCGAGTTCAGTTCAGGGGGACACATTTCCCTATGGCCATGCGGAGATGAAAATCTCACGGAGACATAGATACGGATGTATCCCGGAAGTGATCCACTATCCCATGCGGAGGTGAAAACCTCACGAAGGCGCAGCTTCTCACTCCCACTTAAGGTGACCACAACAGTCATGCAATGAAATGTGTGCGAGAAAAATAACAATCATATGCAACAAACACATGCAAAAAGATCATAATTTTCAAATCAAATTTTTAAATTTCAACAAAAGGACAGAAAATAATCAATTTTACGGCTTGACTCTCTTATTGATCCCCAGTGGTGTAACGCCCCACGCCCGATACCGTCGCCGGAGTCAAACTTGAGGTGTTACTAAACTTATCTTGCTTTTTAAACAACTTTAAACCACTTATTTTAAATTTCGGAATAAACTATTTTTCTGCGTCAAGGTCACTTAAAAATTCATATCTCGAGTTCCGAAACTTGAAATCAATATCCGTAAATTTTCCCTGAAACTAGACTCATATATATATCTACTAATTTTTTTCTAGAACTTTTGACTTAGCCAATTAGTACAGTTTATTAGTTAAAGTCTCCCCTGTTACACAGCTCAACTGCTCTGACCTATGTTCACTACAAACTAATTTTCTCCCTGTACAAAATTCAAATAGGCATGCTGTTTGTTTCATTAGAAATTAGACTCAATAAGGAATCTAGGAATATAAACTATAATACCTAATTATTTATGTGCAATTTATGGTGAATTTTTGAAGTCAGAACAGGGGATCACAGAGTCAGTCTCACTCAACTGAAAATTTCTCAAAATATACAACTCTTTTTCCTACTCTGTTTCTTCCACATGAAAATAGACTCATTAAGCTTTAATTTCATACCTTGTTCACCTTTTAATTCCATTCCTACTATTTTTAGTGATTTTTCAAATTCACGTCACTACTGCTATTTGCATCTGTTTTCAAGCTACTTTTATACTTTTCATAGTTTTCATGTGATAGTTACCATTCAAGCATACATACCATTAAACACATGCATGGTTAGCCATTTCATTAGCTATTCACTTCCAAGCATTTACACACCATATATTGAACATATCATTCCATAAAAGACTAAGTCCCTATACATGCCATACACAAAATGAAACGTCTAGTTATACCAAAATAACTCCTTTGATAGTGTGATCTGAACTCCGACGTTTCCTTCGATCCCCGAGTAGGCTTGGCAAGAACTATAATAAGAAAGAAAATAAAGGAGTAAGCACTAGGCTTAGTAAGTTTACAAGCAAATAAATCACAATATTTATTATGACAATAATTGTACATTTTACCATTCAACATCTTAAACTTTCCTTACCCTTCCTGCTTTGATACACTTTCTTTCTTTCTCACCTGACCTTTAAATACTCATGAATTCAATCTTTATAATGGCCCGTTAAACCACTGGGAATACTAGGGATACTTGGGTTATTCCTGTCTGATAAAATACTACCAATGCCATGTCCTTGACATGGTCTTACATGAAATATTCCTGTCTCCAAAGCCATATATACGATATGGACTTACATGGCTCAATACTGTCCTGTCTCCAAGGCCATATACACGATATGGGCTTACATGGCGCAATACTGTCCTGTCTCCAAGGCCATATACACGATATGGGCTTACATGGCGCAATACTGTCCTGTCTGTTAACCCAAATCCCCTAACATTCCTAAGGTTCAAACGGGGCTTTCTGATACTTTCTCTCTGTCTTCTCTTCTTCGTTTCGACTTTGAATATTTTCATAAAGTAAATATATAAATGCTGGAAATTAACAACATCAATGTAAAACAATGAAATATTGCATTTATTTACCGTAAACTTACCTCAATACAAATTGTGACTAAACTTTACAATTTAGTCCTTTACTTTCTCTTTTCCCCTATCTACTCCCGAATTTCGTTCTTCTTGATCTATAATAGCAAATTTAGCTTATTTAATATCAACATTTATCAAAACAGACCTTTACTCAAACTTTGGAAAAATTACATTTTTGCCCCTAAACTTTTGCATATTTACACTTTTGCCCCAAGGCTCGGAAATTAAAACTTATCACAAATTCTTGTATTTTAAGACATGCTGATCATTTATTTACCAATATCATCTTCAAATTCCTACTATAACATACACTTATGTACAATAGGTATTTTTACCAATTAAGCTCTTTTACTCGTTTTTACCTAAAACCGAGTAGCTCAAGTTGTCTAGCATAATTTAAAACCTCATATTCTATCATAAAACATCAAAATACACAAATTTCACCTATGGGTATTTTTCCAAATATGAATCCTAACTTAAAATATTGCTAACATAAGCTTTATCGAGCTACCGGGATCTCAAAAACGTAAAAATCATTAAAAACGGGGCTTGGAATCACTTACTATGGAGCTTGGAAGCTTGAAACAAACCCTAGCTATGGAGAACCCTTGAAATTTCGTGGTAATGAAGAAGATGATGATTTTTTTGTCATCTTTTCCCTTTTTATTCATGTTAATAACCAAATGACCAAAATGCCCCTCCTTACTAAACTTTCAAAAATTCCACCCACGTCCTATTTTGTCCATGAGCTAAGAAATTGGTCAAATTACTATTTAAACCCTCCTATTTAATATTCCAAAGCAATTTCGTAATAAAAACTTCTAGAATGCAAGTTTTGCAATTTATTCGATTTAGTCCCTAACTCCAAGTTAAGCACTTTACGCGTAGAATTTCTTCACGAAATTTTCACACTATCATGCAATCATAATATAAACTTCAAAATATTTATAAAATAATTATTTCTATCTCGGATTTGTGGTTACGAAACCACTATTCCGATTAGGCCCTATTTTGGGATGTTACAAGTGGAGTCGCCAAGCTGTCGAAACCATTTTTAATTTGAAAAAACAGGGATCGACTTTTAAAAATGAAAATGGAGTCGCCACCAATCTTTTTTCGAGGTGTGATCGGGTCACCTTGAAATTGATCATTTTAATAAAAAATATTTTGATTTATTAAAATAATGATTTTGGTCTACGAAATTCGAGAAAATAGGTTCGGGAGTCGGTTACACACGAGGAAGGATTGGCACCCTCATAACACCCAAAATTGGTACCTAATTGATTAATTAATGTCTTAATGTCGAAAATTTGTGAAGATTTTAAAATACGATCCTTTTTATTTTAAAAAAATGTTTGAATAAATTGAAATAGATGTTAAGACCCTCTTGTCCCGAAGTAATAAAATATCACATCCAACACGTTAGGACACAACATTTTAAATACTCGAAATTAAGCTTGTCTTTTAAAAAAATGTTTGAATAAATTGAAATGAATGTTAAGACCCCCTTTGTCCCGAAGTAACAAAATATCACATCCAGCACGTTAGGACATGACATTTTAAAGCCTCGAAACTAAGCTTGTCTTTTGATTTTCAAAGCCCATGCATTGAAATTTAAAAGGATATTTAGTTATTTGGTCAAATGGAAAATCGAAACCCAGCACGTTGGGGCACGATTTCTCAAATTTCCAAACACAAATACGATCCCTTTAAAAATGCTTGAACAGTTCAAGTTAAAATTTAAGATTCTCTTGTTCCGAAAGAATAAAATATCACATCCAGCACGCTAGGATACGACATTTTAAACCCTCAAAACCAAAATCATCTCATGATTTGCAAAACTCATGCCTTTAAAAAAATTAAAAAATGATATTTAGTTATTTGGTCAAACGAAAAATCAAAACTCAGCACGTTAAGGCACTATTTCCCGAATTTCTAAGCACAAAATATTACCTTATTTAAAAAACTTCTTTTTGAATTTTTAGGAAAATTGATGCAATATTAAAACGATGCATAAAAACTTTGATAGAAAACCAACAATATAAGAACAAGCCACAAAAAAAAAAAAAAAAAAAACGCAAGAGAGAGAGAAATTTGAGTGAATACTCTCAAGAATCATTATTGCTCTCAAAACCTAAGTGCTTTACAATGAAGGGAGAGGCCTCTATTTATAGTTTGAGCCTTCTCAAATCCAACGGTACAGATCAAATACATCAACAGTTAAGATGAAAATGTATCTACAAATTAAATCTGTAAGATTACAAAATCATATCTTCTAAGATTACATATCATATCTAAGACTGTATCATATCTAAGATTGCATATCCTTAAAGTTTATATTTCCATATGAGTCAAGCTTGTAGATAGACCTTAAATCTTTTCAAGTAATGGGTCATTCCGATCAAGCCAAATTATATATTTGTAATTTTGAACTGGACTTCGACTTTATTTTATTTTTTGGGGGGGTTTATTATTTTTTATGTGGACCCGGGCTAAATTGGCCTATTACAAGAAACTAAAGTATAAAAATTAAATTACAAATTTAAATATAATAGAGAGACCAAAATTGAAATTTAATCACTAATCTTAATATAATAAATAAGTAAATAAACACCATGAGGTGCCATCTGTCAAAGAAGGAAGGTATTTGGAACTTCCTTTTATATTATATAGTTTATAGATTATATTGCATTTTGAAATGGACAGTTTTCCAAATGATATAAACGTGCATGGAATCAAAACGTATAATAACAAGAACAGGAAGCAAGATGAAATGACTATAATATTATAAGTTTACAACTCATTAGTGCAAGGAAGACCAATCCATAAAAGAATCCGTCGGGGCCTATCTAGAAATCTAGCTTGCCAAGCAGGCTCATCATTTTCATGAATGAAACCACTTTTCATGTACAAATTCTTCGCTGGCTCATTGTCGACAGCAACATGTACATATAGATCAGTTATGCCTGAAATATACAACAGCAGCATCTAAATATCGCATATCCAGATTGAGTTCTCTATGTATATACGTATGTAGCCACCAATGAGCCAATGCTCATATGCAATTTCCTAAAAATAATTGCCCCCAAAAAGTTTTGAAACACGTTGCAGCAGAATACTAAAATGCATGAAAGGCAAGCAATAAGACAGTGCAGACTCCTCTAGTCAGTCTTTGTCAACGAGCAATGTCCTTGACGTTTTACCAACTATAATTGAAGGAAAACATTGCAGCAGAGGAAGCACAGTTCGCCGAAAATATTTGGTAGCATTAATAATACACAAGATAACATGGTTCACATCATCCCTTAGGGCAACCTTCGCTTGCCTCCAATAAAATTGAAGAAACTAGTAGCGCTTATTTGATTACTTCAAGTTCCATTTCCAGCAACAGTATATCAAACAATCTATTCATGATTAACTTAGACAGTACCTGAAAATATTCATTACGCTTGACCTGTAAACTAGAAATGTAAGACCACAGAGATGATTCAGTGCTAAACCAGTTTAATGTTTAGAAATATGTGGCGGCCCCTCAGCTAGTATATAGAACCTTATGCTCTACGTTTTTAAATAGCGAGGCAGGATTAGAAAGCAAAAGAGCAAGGATAAAGAAATCCTCTTGTATGAAGAAAATGCATGCTAATGCCTTAAGTCTTACACGTGTCTCCATAGGAGTCAAAACTGATATCAGAAACCATATCAATATCATTTCCTTTCAATTTCCTCATAAGGAAAACTTGGATAAACAGAATTAATATTTGGAAAATGTGGGTGAAAGTCAGGGTGATTAACCTTTCATTATTCATTTTAAAGTTAAATGAAGACTGAGGTTGGCAATTCTAGAGTAGTTTTGATAAGGCCAAGGCCTCCCTACCCAGTGGCATGGTGATACAGTCATTATGCCATTACCATTGAGAGATACCCTAAGAAAATTTGACCCTAAAGACAGGACCTTACAGACAGTCAATCTAAATGACTGAACCAAGTGGCCCAAGTAGGTATCGGCGATGCATTTAGCTTCTACCATCTGATGCAGAACTTCATGATTTCAATTCTTGGTGAGTGACAGTCCAGGAAAATTGTTTAATCACGTCAGATGATTATGGCAGGGACAGAATTATAATAAAAGATAAATGCATTCATTACCCCATTCTTCGGCAACTATCTTTGATTTTGTGACAATGTCGTAACCTAAGCCATTTCTGTGCAGTTCCCTTGCAACACATACATTACTCAAGTATGCTCTTCCGAAATCAGCTTCAATCCCCTGTCGAAAAATTATAACAAGATAAAGTCGATCCATGTTATTTCATAATGATGGATGGGGTAATTTTCTTTTCCATTTAAGGTGTGTTTATTTCTCGGAAAATTATTTATGAAAAATGTTTTCAATACTTTTCTATTTTTATATCATGAAAATAGTTTGGTCAACCAAAAACTGTTTTTTTTTTTTTTTTTTTGAAATTTACTTATCCTTATGAATAAGGCAAACATTTTCTAAAAAACCTCTTATAAATAACTGGGTTTAATCAACATAAACTCTATGCAACATTAATACACTACAATTCGCCACATCATTAATGAGTGAACTCAGAAAAAATTAAAGGACTTTTGAATAAATACTTAAAAATTATTTAAACCTAATTAGTTTTAATTTCTCACTTTATAATTTTCTCATCTTCTTCCTTGTGTATCAATATAAAACTAAAAAGAATTAGGTTTACTAAAAACTTAGAAAATTTAGATACAAAAATTGGGTAATCACTAAAATCTTAGTTTTGATAAACATTTCTCTTATAAGTTTGCAGAACTTCCGTTACAATGAACTAACATTGTTTTCAAAAAATTAAAAAGACTTGAGTTCCCTTGAAACAACAACATAAAATCATGATCACTTCATAAACTAATCTCATACCGAGCAACAATCAAATATGTTATATTATGTTGCATTTTTTGGGCTTAATTATAGGGCAATGGTAGTTTGATCATTGCGTCCCATTTTACCGATTACCCAATTTTTGTATCTAAATATCTTAAGATTTTAGTGAATCCTAAAACTTTCTTAATTTTGTGTCGAGACACACATACGGAGATGAGAAAATTATAGTGAGAAATTAAAATTAATTTTAATTAGGTCTAAATAATTCTAAGCATTTATTAAAAAGTTCAACTTTTTTTTTAGTTTATTCATTAACGGTGCAGCGAATTGTGATATACTAGTGGTGCATAGAGTTCTTATACTGACCATGTATTAAATATAATCCCTAATTAACTTTGGTTTTATATAAAAGCTAACTTAAATCAGCAAATTTTTATTATATTAATAATTTTTTAAATTTTAGTTTTTAAAATATTTAAAATAATACTCTTGTACTAACAATGTATCAAATATAATCCTAATTAACTTTGATTTTATATAAAAGCTAACTTAAATCAGCAAAATTTTATTATATTAATAATAATTTTTTAAATTTTAGTTTTTAAAATATTTAAAATAATAAAATATTAACCCAATTGTTTGTCATTATATTGTCATTTATCTATAACACGTCAAAAAAATATCGAGTTAGTGAAAGAAAATTTCAATACTAAAATATAATTATAAAAAATTAAATATCGAATCGACTTGTAACATCAACTCAATCAATAACATTACTTATACTAGAAATTCTATAATCTATATACACGATGTTGGTGAGAAAATATTTTATATAAACATTTATTTTTTAAAAATTTACTTAATATTTATTATTAGGGTAGTGGTAAAAAACTCGTTTATAAACTCATTGAACATGTGTTTGATCCTTGTAAATGTTAATTTTAATACTTTAATTTAAAATTTATATTAAAATATGAAAAGAAAAAAAAACTACAAAAATAATAATAGAATCATTTAATAGAAAAGGTAAATTAGTCTCTTTTTTTCAACTAAGTCAATACTCGATTAATTCATGATATTAACTCAATTAGGGCCTAAAATAATAATATAGATTAAGCATTGGTTATTATTAAATATATATAATATATTAGTTATTTTAAAATATTATCTTATTATAAAATAAATTTCGGTTATTAAAAAGAATGCTTTTATAATACTTTGTAACAAATACAATTTAAGTTGTGTTTATTTTACTGAAAAAACTTTTAAAAAATTATTTTAAAAAAATTTAATAAACAACACAAAATATTTTACGTATAATCATCCAAATATTAAAAAATATTAATTATTTTAAATAAAACACTTTTTAAAAATTATTTTTTGGAAGTTGTTTTTAATAAAAGAAGTGAATTGAAGACTAGTATTAATAAAGGCGAATTAACGGTTCTAGATTCTATTACTAAGACTTCGCAGTGAATGTCGAAAGAGAATGTATGCAAATGAGTTGACTTCAATTTTTCTAGGTTTTTTCATATATCTTCATACACCCTTCTTTGGAAACGTGTAGGATATTGGTGCTACAAGGAAAATAAAAGGTCCTACCAACATATTTGTAGTAATTTAGCTGTAATTTCATATACTTTTAATATCTTATTCGACAGTTTTCATTTCTAGGCATGATTGAGTCCAGCATTTGGATTAATTATTTCTCCACCCCAAAACACCAACAATCCACAATTGGATTATGCAACCCAATAGGAAATTTTTAAGTTGACCGCAAATTGTTGTGGAACAAAGCAATCTGTATACAATATACAATAGCCTTACCTCAGGTCATAAGCAAAAATGTTCTTGTTTTGAAGAACAATTAAGACGCCTTGACACCAAAAGATATATAGATAACTGAATAAGCACACACATAACACAAGAAAAATGTTGAGATATGATGAATACCTCTGGTTTTGTTCCAGCTATTTCTTCTGGAAGCCAAAGACATTGGTTAAGATCAAGGGTTCCAACAACTACTCTATCCTCTCCATCGGAAGTAAACTACACACAATACAGGTGAAGCAAACGAACAATCAAGAAGGCATAAGTTTCTCTAAAACTTTTGCAGCTCAAATTATATTTGAAAATGCGGTAGAACTTTGATATTGGAAATCTACAACTGATAAACAGAACATAAAATAGCTTAAAACGCTCTTTTTCCAAAATCATAAAATTGAACACAAAAGAATCTATAAAAGAAAATAATATTAACTAGCATAAGTATGCCCACAAAGTGATTTGTCCAATATCTGCTAGTTCACTAAAATGGTAACTTGGGTCTGAACCATGACAAACATAGGCTTGGATGGGTTTATATTCTTTGGCTGTTAGGAAGTCCAAGAAGATAGAGACTTGAGTACAATTCTGCATTGCCAATCATCCTCCCCAAGTTCAAGTCATAAAATTCACATGAATTTTGAAAAATTTAGTAACAAAGTTGTGTTTTTTTGGAAGTTTACTTATGAAGAAACGATTGCAATCTAGATTTGGAACCTAAAGAATCGAATGAAGGATTAGGTCCTTTGAAATTTTAACAAGACCTATTCCAACTATTTTTTAGAGTGATCCATCTGCTATCCTTACTGCCGAATTCTTATAACATGATTTTAAAGATTCAAATAAGATCTCATCACTTGTGATACGGTCAATTGCTCCTAAATCCAGAATCCAATCACTTAACTTCTTTTTTTCCGACATTGAAAGCATCTAAATCATTACATTTATTCCAGATGCATGGGAAGGAGTAGGGGCTGAAAATTGAGCCTGGCTGATTAATTTTTGGAGTATTTCCAATTGTTCTTTGCTAAAAGTTGAAGGCTTAGCTAATGGAAAGTTTCCTTCTAATGTTTCTATGTTACCTCTACAATCTTTGTCGTTATTATGGGGTGATGGCTTCCAATACATACGTTACCCATGAATTTTCCAACAATTTTCTCATTGTGGCCTATTCATTTCCAATATTCACACCACGGACACCCTTTTTTATTGTTGGTGAAAGCTTAGGCACCACGGGCTGCTAAGATTGAGCTTTCTACTGAGTTGCTGGACTGGTTGAGGTGCTCACTTCATAACTTTTCTTTCTACCCTCCTCTTTGCAAACTTTTAAAAGGCCTTCACAAATACTTCACAATAGTTTCTAAGCCATGATCCTCCCTCGGACTTCATCTAGGTTCTTGTCGAACCCAATTAGGAACTTGTTGATACATTGTACAAGGGAGTAAGGAAAAGGTAAGGAGGAGTGTTACGGGCCACATATCAAAACCCGTGACAATTGCACAAAAAGTGTCACATAGAGGTTAGCGAATGAAATAGCACTTATTTAACCCGACTGAATTGGCTGACTCGTGGAACCTGTAGAAATCAGAGTAATTCTCTGAATTTTCTTATTAATTCAATAGAACATATTACATCTTTATATATACAACCTATGTCATTACTTTAGGAAACTCTAAGTTAGGAAAGATACTAAATAGGAGATATGATCCCTTAAAATAAGGGATTGTAATAAAAAGAATATTTATAGAATATTCCTACAATATTTACAGAATATTACTACACTCCCCCTCAAGCTAGAGAATATACATTGTATAATCCCAGCTTGAATAGGAATTTATTGAACACAGGCTTTGGCAAAGCCTTGGTAAGAATGTCTGCAATCAGTCCTTCTGAAGGAATGTAAGAAAGAGTGGCTGTCTTTTTGTTGACTTAATCAGCAATAAAATGCCTATCAATCTCAACATGCTTTGTTCGGTCATGTTGAACTAGGTTCTTGGCAATCTGAATGGCAGATTGATTATCACACAAAATTTCAAAGTGATCCTCCTGATTTGCACCAAGTTCTTTTAGTAATTTAAGTAGCCAAATTCCTTCGCATATCCCCAAAGCCAGTGCTCTAAATTCAGCTTCAGCACTACTTCTTGAAACAACAGATTGTTTCTTACTTCTCCAAGTTGTAAGGTTACCCCAAACAAAAGTGCAGTAGCCACTAGTGGATCTTCTTTCAGTGAGATCTCCCCAACTAGAGTCTGTAAAAATCTTAACAGTTCTGTCTTGTGTCTTCTTAAACATTAAGCCGTGTCCTGGAGTTTTCTTCAAGTACTTGAGAATTCTATTTGCTGCTGCCATATGCTCTTCAGTAGGATCAGTCATGTGTTGACTTATCACATTTACAGGAAAATCTATATCTGGCCTTGTCAAGGATAAGTAGATTAGTTTCCCAACTAACCTTTGAAATTTCTCTCTGTCTACTAAGGACCCATCTTCTTTGTTGAATCTCAAGTTTGCCTCTATTGGTGTATCAGCCAGCTTACAACCAAGAAAACCAGTTTCTTTAAGTAAACATACTTTCTTTGGTTGATCACAAGTCCTTCTTTTGATCTTGCCACCTCCATTCCTAGGAAATACCTTAGCTTTCCCAAGTCATTGGTTTCAAATTTCCTGTTTAACAACTTCTTCAAATTGCTAATCTCTTCCTCATCATCTCTAGTAAGAATTATGTCATCCACATACACAATTAGGATAGCTTTCTTATTTGTAGAAGTTACCTTGATGAAAAGCGTATGATCGGCAAGGGACTGCTTATAGCCGTTTTGAAGAATGACTTTAGTGAACCTCTCGAACCAAGCTCTGGGTGATTGTTTTAACCCGTATAGAGACTTGTTGAGCTCGCAAACCTTGTTGCTACCTTCAATAGACTTTAAGCCAGGTGGCAATTTCATATAGACTTCTTTCTCTAGCTTGCCATTAAGAAATGCATTTTTTACATCAAGTTGGTGTAATTTCCAATCACAATTTATAGCCAAACTTAGGAGTACTCGGACAGTGTTAAGCTTTGCCACGGGTGCAAAAGTTTCTGTGAAGTCTATCCCATTTGTTTGCATAAAACCTCTGGCCACTAGTCTAGCTTTGTATCGTTGGATACTGCCATTGGAGTTATACTTTACAACAAAGATCTATTTACAGCAGACAGCCTTTTTTCCTTGAGGAAGGTCTGTAACGGTCCAAGTAGCATTTTTCTCTAGTGCACAAATTTCCTCTTCAACAGCCCTTCTTCATTTTGGATCCTTTAGAGCTTCAGCTATGCTTGTGGGAACCTGTTCTTTATCCAAGGTTGCTGTAAATGCTTGAAAAGAAGGCATCAATGAATTATAACCAATAAATTTTTCAATAGGATGCTTGGTGTACTGTCTAACCCCTTTTCTAATAGCAATAGGAAAGTCATCTAGAGTAATGGACTTACTGATTTCTTCTTCCATTTCGGCAGTTGGACCCAAATCCAATTCTCGACAACAATCAGATTACAAAACAGTCTCAGGGATATGTTTTCTTTTTCTTGTGTAGACACGAAACTGGTTGGGTGGTGTTGTTTTTGGAAGACTGTCAATTGGAGTAAGTGTTTAAAGTGGGTGTGGGTGAATTAGTCATAGGTATTACAGGGGAATCAATGGGAGTAGTCACAAGTGACAAATCTGCAGGTAAAGGCAAAAAAGATGGCGAAAAAAATGGCAATTCTGAAGGTTGAGAATGAAGATTAGGGGGAGATACCTGATGTGGCTGAAAATCACTCCATGTCTCCCCCTGAATTTCAGCTTGAGTGAAATAAGGATCCTGCTCATAAAATGTTATATCCATAGTGGTGAAAAATCGTTTAGAAAGAGGATAATAGCATTTATAACCCTTCTTAAGTGAAGAATACCCAACCAATACACATTTAAAGACTTATGATCTAACTTGGACTTATTAGGAGCAATATTTTGGATAAAAACAGTGCAGCCAAAAATTTTAAGTGGTAGAATGGAGGAGATAGGCTTAAAATGGGGAAAATGCTGCAAAAATATAGATTGAGGCGTTTGAAATTTTAAAACCTTACTAGGCATCCGGTTGATTAAATATGTGGCAGTTAATAAGGCTTCTCCCCACAAATATTTGGGAACATTAGTGGTAAATAAAAGAGAACGAGTAACTTTAAGGATGTGCCTACTTTTTCTTTCGGCAATGCCGTTTTGCTGTGGAGTTCCAACACAAGAACTAATCTGAACTATGCCATTTTCCTTGAAAAAATCACCTAAAGACCTAGCAAAAAATTCACTGCCATTATCAGATTTAAAGAGCTGAATTTTAGACCCAAATTGAGTGAGAACCATGTTATAAAATTGCACAAAAACACCAACAGTTTCAGATTTATCTTTCAGTAAATAAGTCCAAGTTATCCTACTGTGTTCATCAATAAGAGTGATAAACCACTTACAATTATCAGCATTCTTCACCCGAGAGGGCCCCAAATATCACTATAGATCAAAGTAAAAAGGTAAGAAAGCTTGTATGTAGAAGGAGAATAAAATGATTTAGTATGTTTGGCAAGAGAGCAAACTTTGCAAGAAAAAGAATTAGGCATTTTATTAATGAATAGAGCAAGAAACAATTTTGCAAGGTATTGGAAACTAGGATGGCCTAAACGAAAATGCCATAACATAACAGTATCAACTTTTCCTAAAGCGGTGAACGACTTGGAGATCTCAATTTTAGGAGAGGGAGGGAGGATGTAAAGACCATTCTGCAAGCTAGCCTTACCAATCATCTTCTTCGAGTTCAGTGCCTATAAAGTACAATCAAGATCATTAAAAATTACAGAGCAGTGCAAGTCTGTGGACAGTTTACTAACAGAGATAAGATTGCACGCTAGATTTGGTACAAAGAGAACATTTTTAAGTGCAATCTGTTCATTGAGAATAACAGTGCCATGTCCTTCTATTTTGCACAAGGTACCATCAGCCGTTTTGACAGCTTTACCAAAGGTATGGAAAAAATTACGAAACAAGGCCTTGTTACCAGTCATATGATCCGTAGCACCAGAATCGATGATCCAATTAGGAGTCAACTGGGAGGAGAAAAATGCTGTAGAAGAAAGGTTACCTTCTGGTTCTTTTATGACCAGATTACCCTCACAAGACCCTTGAAACTTTTCAAACAGTTTTTAAAGTTCAGCAATCTGTTCTTTGGTGAAGCTAGTGATAGAGGTGGCAGCGACAAGACTTGATTTATTATCTCAAATGTTCTTGAACTTCCAATCCTGAGGCTTACTATGAAGCTTCCAACACTTCTCCTTAGAGTGGCCGGGCTTTTTGCAATGATCACACCAGGGTCTCCCCCATTTGGAAGAGGGAGGTGATTGATGGGTCAATAAGGTAAATCTTTTAGGAGTGGAATATGGTTCATCAGACAGGATCACACACCTTCGGCTTTCTTCCTTCTTGACCATAGAGAAAGCCTCTCGAAGGGAGGGAAGAGGAGAAATAGCCAGGACCCTACCGCTACCTCGTCCAGGTCCTTATTTAAGCCTTGGAGAAATTGAAAAAATCTTCGCTGAGTGACAATTTGCTAATAAAGGGCAGCATCTCTTGGATCTACCCAATCATACTGTGCATACAAATCTAATTGCTGCCAAAGAGCGGTAAGGGTATTGTAGTAGAGAATAACAGGCATGGTTCCTTGCTTAAGGGTGGCTGCCTGATCTTCAACATGATACAATTCGACAATGTTATCCGTGCTAGAGTAAGTTTCGCGGACTGCACTCCAGATTTCAACGACTGTGGTGTAAAGAAGAAAGTTTTTGCTTATACTCAGGGTCATGAAATTAAGGAGCCAAGTCATAACCAGACCATTGTCACGCATCCACTTAGCAAAACCAGCGTCAGTCACAGCAGGCTTCTTGATTTCACCAGTAACGTAACCCAATCTTTCTCTGCCTAAAAGAAAAATCTTAACTGATTGAGACCATTCAAGAAAATTGTTGCCATTCAATCGATGGCAGGTGATAGTCAGACCAGACGGATCTAATGGAGCATCGAAACCAGAAAAATTTTCTAGATTTGAAGTAATCTCCAAAGTAGGAGAAAGAGTCTCGGGCATGGTCTAGGTTGAAAAGAAACCATAAACTAAGCTGATACCATGTAGAAATCAG
Source organism: Gossypium stocksii (assembly GCA_020496765.1). Lineage (NCBI taxonomy): Eukaryota > Viridiplantae > Streptophyta > Magnoliopsida > Malvales > Malvaceae > Gossypium > Gossypium stocksii. The sequence goes on from CM035623.1 coordinate 45,364,831, forward strand.
AGTAATTCTCTGAATTTTCTTATTAATTCAATAGAACATATTACATCTTTATATATACAACCTATGTCACTACTTTAGGAAACTCTAAGTTAGGAAAAATACTAAATAGGATATATGATCCCTTAAAATAAGGGATTGTAATAAAAAGAATATTTACAGAATATTCCTACAATATTTACAGAATATTCCTACAGAACCTGTGAAGAAGTCCATCTACTTAAAACTTTAGTAGACCAGTAAAACACTCCAGTAAAACTAGAGTTACCAGGATAAATAGTGTATATCCTAAAGGGATAAAATAGTATAGAGTTTAAATCCCTTAGGACTCTCAATTGTTGATAGGCACTACTCTAAACTATCGATGTAACTCAATCTGTACAATTGATTTTGAGGGAGCTCAACTATAAATTGAATATATTTCAGAGCATTTACCCAAACATTTGACATTTTATTTTCCTTTGCCTTTTCTGTTTTTCGTTACTCTTTTGGTTCGATTTTGCTTTTGTTACAGTTTGGTGCCTAAGAGAAATTCTAAGGGAATTCTCATCTTTGCAAGAGTTAAATTGACTTAGATTCAAATAAAGAAAATTGCTTAAGGCAGCGTGATTTACGAGATTAAAGGTTTAGTACGGTGACAATTAGTATCAGAGCTAGGGATCGAAAACGTCATTGAGATGACAAAAGGAGGAGACAAGCAAAATGTCCCGATGAACACTCGTGGAAGGTCGAAGAAAAATTACAGATCAAGGGATATACTATCAGCTTTAGAAAGTCGTATGGTCCATCTCGAGGAATCCATGGAAAAAGTGAAGGAAACATTTGAGGTAATGAAGACATGCACTGATGAGTTAGACCCGATGAAAACAATTCAAGGAATATATGGCAGAGGCACTTAGTTTCAATATGGATATAGTGAAAACACTCCTTAATACTACTGTGGGTAAGCTGACAAAAAAAAAATTCTCTTAAAGTTGAGATGACAACTATATAGGAATAAAATGAAACCACAATTATAGTTTTAAACTCAAAAATTGAAGAACTTGAGAGCGAGCTTTAATGTGTGCAGAACTGTTGTGGTTAAAAGGATGTTGCGTGCAAAACTAAATTGAGTGACTGATGTTCTCAAAAGGGAAAAGTTTAAGGCAGCAAGGTTCACAATGGAAGTGGATAACTTCTTGTAAGAGATGGAATAATACTTCTGCACCATGGACATTAAAGATAATGATGCTAAGGTAAATATTATTGCTCAATATTTTATTGATTTTGATCTTCTTTGGTGGAGACATAGATCCACAAATAAAAATCGTGGTCAGGCTGCAATTGAGATTTTGGAGGAGTTCTATAATAAATTCAATGTGCAATTTACCCTTAATATGTTGAGACAAAGGCTCAAACTAAGTTGCAACGGTTTTCATAATGAAACACAATTTTAGAGTATGTGAATGAGTTCAATGAACTGATGCTTCAAATCACGAATCTGAGTGAGAAGGAGACACTCTTCTTTTTCATTAATGTGTTGATGCCATAGATTAAGCAAAAATTGGAACGTCGAGGGGTTCAAGAATTGTTGAAAGTCATGATCGTGATAGAATCTTTAATCGAGCTTGTTCTGAGGAAAGATAAGTTCGAGTCTTCCAAATCAAAAGAGAAAGACAATGATAGGGAAGATGATAGGCAAGTTGAGTTTAACAACGATAATGACGGTCATAGTGATAATGAGAAACCACAAAATAGAAAGAGGAAACCCAACAAGTCATGGGAAAAGAAAGGGCCATTGAAATGCTTCATTTGTGAAGGTTCACATATGGCGAAGGACTGTTAAGCGATCCTTGTTTTCAGCCATCAAAGAAGATTGAGCTAGAAAAAGCTCTGATAAGACTTGGTTCGATTGTGTGTAAGGTTGAAGCTAATAGGGGTAATGAGAATGAGAAAAAACCAGTGAAGTGTTTCTTATTGATGTGGTTCGCGTAAGATGCGAGACTGTCCAAAGAGATTTAAGTTGTCGCAACCACTAAAGAAATTGAAGCAAAGCCTATTAATGATAAGGCATTGGAGCTTGGATCAATAATGCTCAAATCCGCTAAAGCGAAGAAGAATCGTAAGTAGAGAAGGGTTGATCTATGTGGACATCAAAATTGTAAGTCAAAAGAAAAATGCTTTTATTGATACGGGGCCGTCAAACATGTTTATATCGAAGAAAATCGTAGGTAAACTTGATCTCACAGTGAGCGAGTCAACTAAAAAGATTAAGACGATAAATTCCAAAGAGATCCCAACTGTACGAATAGTACAATGAGTTAAGCTACAGATCGGTTAATGAAAAGTAAAGGAAGACTTTAAGGTAATTCACTTAGATGATTATGACTTTTTTCTTGGCTTAAATTTCCTTGACAAGATTAACGTCCTTTTAGTTCCTTTTGCCGACGGTATGTGCATTGTGCTGAAAAGTCAAGACATGAAAGGCAGAACGAAGGTATTACCAACAATCTAATTAGTCGTGGATGTTCATTGTGGAAAGAACATCGACTTGGTAGATCAGAGTACTAAAGAGACCTACATGAAAATGCTAGAGAGACAAAAAAATCGATATGAAGCCTATTAAGTTATTAGACGAGACTACCACCTAAGAGAGATGGGAGTTGTGTATCATACTTTTAGGGTAAAATAATGATGCAAACTAGATAAATGAGACGAGTAAATGTAGCAAGCAAGGTATATCACAAATACTTTGATAGTGTTTTACATTTTAATTTACTGTTGATTTGGCAAAGATATATGTACACTTTCAAAGTTATGAAGCAGATAGGTCAAGATGCTTACAAACCAGAGTTAATAGTGAGACTCAAAGTTAACCCAATGTTCAAAGTAATTCTGTTTGTGTAGATTAAGGGATCCTGATCAAAGCAAATTACAATGCAGACAAGTAAGAGTGATGGGCTCTTACAAACGAGATGTACCAAAAAGGAGAGAAACGGTTCGAGTTAAAAGATGATGAAAGCTGAGGCAAGCATTCCGAAGGGTAGGACTACCTGACAGTGAGTCTTGTTAAGAATCAACTGAGGAACCAAGAAAGTTCCAATGCGAGTTAAATCAGTGCAATTCCAAAGACACAATTAGGGCGTTGCAAGAACAGGTGGGAGAGAATGTCACGGGTCAGGATCAAAGCCCATGACGGTTGCGCAAAAAGTGTCCCATAGAGGTTAACGGATGAAATAGGGCTTATTTAGCTCAACTAAACTGGCCCGACTCGTGCAACCTATGAAGAAACCCATCTACTTCAAGCTTTGGTAGCCACATAAAACGCTCCAATAAAGCAAGAGTTACTAGGGTAAATAGTGCAAATCCTAAAAAGATAATATTATATATAGTTTAGATCCCTTAAGACCTAATTGTAAATAGGCTCTAATCTCGACCGTCGATATAACTCAATTTATATCATTGGTTTTGGGATAGCTCAAATATAAATAGAAGTCTCCCCATTTATTTGTAATCACTTCATTCATAGTTAAATATATTTTAAAGTATTTACTCAAATGCTTGAGATGTTATTTTCCTTTACTTTTTTTGTTTTCCGTTGCTCTTTTGGTTCGAGTTTGCTTTCACTATATTTTGGTGCCTTAGAGAAATTCTGTGGGGATTCTCACTTTTGTGAGAGTTAGGCTAACTTAGGAAATTCGGAGGAAGTGAATTGCCCGAGGCTGTATGGTTTGCGAGACTAAAAGACTAGTCCCGTGACAAGAGTATGAGGTGGTGTTGATGAGGCCGATTCACCTAAGGAAGCGGAGAGCCAAAAATAGACAAGAGGATAGGTTGATTGTTGGAAGGAAAAGAGATTACTCAGAGTAAGTTTAAGAATGAAAAGGCCGATCCTTTATAGGAGAGATCCTTTTGTCCTGTAATGTGACGTACAAACCGTTACAATGGATAATGGACGTACTAGTGTCACGGGCCAGAGTTCAAAGCCCGTGACCATCGAACCAAATACATCCGATGAGGGTCTATTACTTAGATGGGGATCATTTGGCCCACGAGAGCTAGCCCGATTCAAGGAACTATTAGAGAAGCCTGTCAAATTGAAGTCTGGTTGGCCCGATAGCGAAGATATGGCAACTTAGGCAAATATGGTAACTAATCTTGTAAGATAGAGGGAATCATATCTTGTAAAGATTAGATAGGATTTGATTTGGCATATCTTGTAAATCCATTGAATTAAAGGATATGGTCGATCTCGTCCGTCGATGTAACTTAATATTGTCCGTCGGTTGTGGGAGAGCTCAAGTATAAATAGGGAGCCTCCCCCTCATTTGTAATCACTCCATTCTATTGTTTCATTATTCTTTACGAATAAGAATAGAGAACATTTACTCAAATACTTGGTGTGCGCCTTTCTGTTGTTCTTATGTTGCTTTCTTTTGGCATTAAATCGCTTCCACTATTTTATTGGTGCCTTGGAGGAGTTCTTAACGAATCCTCACTCGAGTTAAAGGCTGACTTAGGCGAGTTTGGGCGAAGAAACTGCCTAAGGCCGCACGGGTATGCATGTGAAAACTCTAGCCCCGTGACACTAGTGTCATGGGCCTAAGTTTGAAACCCGTGATCATGGCACAAGATACGCCCCATGGAGGTTGATCGATTAGATAGGGATCATTTAGCTCATGACAACTGGCTCGATTCCAAGAAATGTTGGAGAAGTCTATCAGATTGAAACTTGCTTGGCCCGATAGTAAAGATATGGCAATATAGGCTATTTTGGGTAAATAATCTTAAAAGATAGAGAGAATCATATCTTGTAAAAATTAGATTTAATTTGATAGGATGTAATCTTGTAAATCCATAAAATCAAAGGATAGACTAATCTCGTTCGTCAATGTATTTTGATCTTGACCGTCGGTTTTAGGAGAGCTCAATTATAAATAAAAAGCCTCCCCTTCATTTGTAATCCATCCATTGTATGATTGAATTCTTAAGAGTAATAGAATTCTTTGGGCATGTACTCAAACACTTTGTTGCATTCTTTCTTTGACTTTCTGTTGTTCTTTGCAAGCTTCTTTTGGCACAATCACTTCCTCTATAGAAATTGGTGCCTTAGAGTTCTTAAAGAATACTCACTTTTGAGTGTAAAGGCTGACTTAGGCGAGTTTGAGCGAAGAAACTGCCTAAGACCGCATGGTTTGCAAGACGAAAGGTATAGCCTCATGACAAGTGGTATTCGAGCCATTAGTTCGAAGGCACCGTCAGGATGTCGAAACAAGTTGTTGATCAGAATAAGCCAACGCAGACCCATGGGAGGACTAGAAAAGCAAGTCGCTTGAGGGACATGCTGACAACTTTGAAAAATCGAGTGGTTAATCTCGAGGAGTCTGTAGGGAACATAAAGGAGACGCTTGAGTTGATCGAGGGAAGCACTAATGGGTTTGACTCAATGGAAGAACAACTCAGAGATTTTATGTTGGATTCTCTCGGTACCAATGCAGAAAAGTTGAATGAATTAGTCAATTCCACTATAGAAAAACTGGCAGAAAGGGATAAGAATCTCGAGGATATGGTGTTAGCCATGAAAAAAGAAACTAAAGAACTTAAAGGGGAGCTCACGATTTACAAAGCTACTTTGAGTAATGGTATATTGTCTTCGAGGCCGAAGCAACAAGTAATGGATGTTCCCAAACCAGAGAAGTTCAAGGGCGCAAGATTCGCGAGGGACATAGACAACTTCTTGTGAGAAATGAAACAATACTTCCGAGTGATGGGCATCGAGAATGGTGCAATTAAGGTAAACACTGCTTCAATATATTTTACTGGTGTAGGCCTCTTGTGGTGGCGTCGTAGGTCCCCAAATGAGACGTGAAAACGCAGTTAGGGCTTAGGAGGAGTTCAAAAGAGAGTTGAAGATACAGTTTTACCCATAGTATGCCGAGAAGGAGGCTCGAGCTAGGTTGCGTCGTCTCACGCAACAATGTGCTATTCAAGAGTATGTGCGGGCATTTAGCAAGTTGATGCTTCAAATCTCTGACTTGAGCAAGAAAAAAGTGTTATTGTTCGAGGATGAGTTAAAGCCGTGGGCAAAATATGAGTTGCATAGGCAAGGAATCACTAAACTTACTGTAGCCATAGCCAAAGTAGAGTCTTTTGTCGAACTTGGTCCAACGAAAGACAAGTTTTAGTCGCCTAAGCCTAATGAAAAGGGCAATGGTGAAAGAAACCATGAGAAAGATGAAGAGAAACATAATGATGAGGCCAATAGTAAAAATAGCGCAAGTGGTAATGAGAAACCACGAGATGCGAGGCAGGGATCCAATAACCCAAGGGATAAGAGGAAGATGATAAAATGCTTCTTTTGTTAGGGACCACATATGTTGTGAAAATGTCCGAAAAGATCGATGACGTCGGCTATCTAAAAAAGAGATGAGCCGAAGGAAGAGGCTAAGCCTATTGAAGGAAAAACATCGAGGGTCAGTTCATTCTTAACAAAAGGAATATTAGAGAAGAGTTGATGTTTGTGGACATCAACATTGCGGGTCAGAAGCAGAGTGCTCTTATTGTACGATAGCATTAAACTTGTTTATATCGGAAAAGGCTACCAAGAAGCTTAGTTTGTCGATTAGGAAATCGAATAATTCCGAAGAGGCACCAACTGTAGGAGTTGCTCGGAATGTGAAGCTATAAATAGGTGAATGGGAAGGCAAGGAAGATTTTGAGGTAATCCAATTAGATGATTATGATTATGTACTTGGCTTAAACTTCCTTGACAGGATTCAGACAGTCTTTTTTCCATGGGCCAATGAGATCCATATTATCACTGGTCCGTTATCGAAGATTGTGGTGCTAGTACATCGAGATATAAAGGTTGGGACCAAAGTGTTGTCATCAATCCAACTAGTCGAAGATATTTCAGATAGGAGAAACATTAACTCGATAAAACAAAATGCTACGAAAGCCCCTTCGAGTGAGTGATATAAGACTTGTGGAGTCAACTGTAGAGACCTCACCTTTGGGGAAGATAGATTGTGTATCGAACTTCGTGTGGAAATTGAAACAAGTAAATGCTACGAGTAAGGTACATTGCAAACACCCTGATAGTGTTTTGAATTCTGACTTATTGGCTTAGCAAGACCGTTTAAGCCCTTTCAAAGTTCTTAAGTAAAGGAGCCGAGGGACTATGGGCGATACGAAGCCAAGATGTGAGAATCAAATGGATTCTAATTGGAACAGGTTAGAATTGAGACAAGTTAGAGTGGAGACTTCTTGCCAACAAAATGTACCAACGAGTGCAACGGTTCAAGTGAAGAGGCGACGGAAGCCGAAGAAAAGGTTCTAAAGGAAGGAACAACTCGATTGCAAGGCAAGTCGAGGAAAAGCCAAGGCAACGAGAAAGTTCCGAGGTAAATCAAGCTAGTGTCATTCAGAAGTCACAACGAAAGTGTTGCGAGAATGGGTAGGGGAGAATGTCACAAGCTTAAGTTCGAAGCCCGTGACCATGACACAAAATATGCCCCATAGAGGTCGATCGATTAGATGAAGATTATTTAGCCCATGAGAATTGGCTCGATTCCTAGAAATGTTGGAAAAGCCTATCAGATTGAAACCTATTTAGCCCGATAGTGAATATTTGGTAACATAGGCTATTTTGAATAACTAATCTTAAAAGATAGAGGGAATCATATCTTGTAAAGATTAGATTTAATTTGATAGAATATAATCTTGTAAATCTCTAAAATCAATGAGTAAACTAATCTCGTCCGTCGATGTACTTTGATTTTTACTGTCGGTTTTGGGAAGCTCAACTATAAATAGAGAGCCTCCCCCTCATTTGTAATCCATCCATTGTGTTATTGAATTCTTAAGAGTAATAGACTTCTTTGGGAATTTACTCATACACTTTATGTGCATTCTTTCTTTGGTTTTCTGTTGTTCTTTGCAAGCTTTTTTTGGCACAATCGCTTCTACTATACAAATTGGTGCATTGGAATAGTTCTTAAAGAATCCTCACTTTTGGATGTAAAGGCTAACTTAGGTGAGTTTGAGCGAAAAAACTACCTAAGGCTACATGATTTGCGAGACGATAAGTCTAGCCTCGTGACACTAACGCAATGTACACGATGTGTGAACATAGTAGTCCCAAACAGTACGAGGTTACTGTTTTCTAATGAGGTTCGCTCATCCTCAAAGGTGTGTTCACACTTAGAGAAATGTTTGCATCTAAAAAGCAAATGCTTGATGAGGCAACTTATTTAGCAAGTGGCCTTGCCATGAGAGCAGGTGATTAATGTAACAACCCATTTTCAGTAAAATCGAGACAGTAATTTCAAGACCACAAATCTGACAAGTAAATTATTATTTTTTTATTATTTTAATGTCTATGGAATGTTAGTAAGACTGTATTAAAATTTCGTTAAAAAATTTTAATGTTTGCATGTTTAATTACGTAAAAATGACTAAATTGTAAAAGGTATAAAAATGGAGTTCTATTAGTAAAAAATGTCAAATGACTATGAAACTTAATTGTGAGTGAACTTAGATGGTAATTAGACCATTTATAATATTAGTGGATAAAAATGGGCATGAATTAAGTGATTTATTTAGTTAATTAACAAAATTATAAAAGTAATTTAATAATTAAATTAAAGTAAAATAACATAAAACAAATTAGGTTATGTTTCCACCAAAAATTAGAGGAAAGAGGCGCCATAGCTAAGGTTCTTCATTCAACCAAGTTCTTCCTTAGCATGTAAGTGATTTTTGAGCTCGCTTTTAATCATTATATTTTCAAGATTGTTATAGCTTAATTTAGCTAGCCTAGGGATCAATTTGTAAAATTATTAAAGATTTAGAGTTTTGTCATGAAATTTCTTGCATGATTCTTAATGTTTAATGGAAGATTATGAGTCATTGTTGATAAATAAACTAATTTTATAAAGTGATTTTAGATGAAAATGACATTTAACGACTTATTTATAAAAATAATGAAAATTCATGGTAAATTTGTGAAATGATGATTTGTATGGATTGATACAGGTCCCTAAAGAAATCGGCTAGCTTGAGAAAAAGATGAAAATGTTTAGATTTCAATTTATGAGCTTAAAGACCAAATTGTAAAAAGTTAAAATGTTAGGAGCAAAATGATAATTTTGCAAAAGTATGAAATATGGACTGAATAAAATAATAAAAGTATTAAATAGATTGGATTTATATATTTAAATCAAAATAGACCATATGCAGACTTAGATCGAGGAAAAGCTAAAGTCTCGAATTAATCAACTTTGTTTTTACGCCTTAATCTTCGAGGTAAGTTTGTATGAATAAATATCGTTTTAATGCTATTTTTCAATTATATATTATTATTTTAGTTGCCATATAAATGAATGATGAATTTCCAACAATTTCATGACGGTTATAGAGTCCTAGTTGAACTGTAAGAATTCATAGGATATAAATGACATGTCATTAGGGATTTCATGTTTTGAGTGCTGGTCTTGAATGTCCTACCCATAGCTGAGATCCTACATTTGTTGCGAATACTCCACAGCTCATGTGAGTAGTATCGTGTAGCTTACATTCTGACCCAAAGCTCGTGTGAGCAACGATGTAAAAGAAAAGTTACGATTATATGTTTAAACACACTTCGTGTGAGCTTTCCCGAGTATTCAAAGATATTCTAAATGATTCAACGGGTAATGAAAAGGATTGAAATGGTAAGCTTTCAAATGGAAGTATACTTCTGTTCATGAAAATGAAGAATGGATCCAATTATATATGTTCATGTGGAAATAACTTAGCTTATGTTTAATTCAAGTGAATTATGTTTAAATGCACTAACTTGTGCATTGATGATGATGCTTAGGCTTATGCCAAACTTGTGGTTGGATTACATTATGCTTATACTTAATATTATATAATAAAATGGTAAGTTCTATTTCAAGTTCTACGAACTTACCAAGCATTATGAACTTACGTAGTTTTTTTTCTTATGTTTTATAAATAATCGAAAGCTCAATCGGTCTGGAAGCTTATCGAAAATCTATCACACCATCTAGCATAAATATCGATAGTTTTTACTGTTTTGATCAAGGCTATAATGACATGTATAGGTTGAATATTATAATATCATAATGATGAATGTTTAGTTGGTGAATTGGCTTGTAAAAGTTGTAAATGTTATCTTACTTTGGTACTTTGATACCTTGATGACTTGTGTCATTGTGCTATTTCATGTTGCATGTTTAGAATGACTTATATGGTATGTTTTGAGATAGTTTGAATATGATAAGATTATGGTATGTTTTGTAAAGCATTGATATTTGTAGTTGATGAATGAAAAGTGGTATAATATACATGTTTACTTAAGTTGTCGATGAATGCATTTGAGGTGACTTATATAGCATATTAGTTTATTGATCTTGAACTATTAAATTAGTCATTTCATATAGGTTTTGGTCATGTTTTGATGCATTGATTATGTTGACTAAAGGCCTTTAGGTGGTTACTTGAATTGGTGATGTTTTAACTAAATTCATGTCCACACAGCCTGAGGTACGGGCGTCTGATTCAATCATGTGCAACACAGAACCTGACGACACGGCCGTGTATCCCTTGTAGGTTTTAATGCATACAAGTCAAGCTATTACACGGCCTAGCAAACGGGCTATGGCTTAGCCGTGTGACCCAACTCATAAAGTTACACGGGTAAAAACACTGGCTTGGACACAGTCGTGTGTCTCTATTTCGATTGTTACATGTATATTTCAGCCGTGTAACGCACATAGCCATGTGATTCTTACAATCCAATTTTTTAACTTTTTCTTGAACTTTCCTATTGTCTCCAATTTGGTCCCAAATTATTTCTCAGGTATTTCCAGGGTCTCGAGGGCTCGATTTAAAGACGATATGTATATGAATGAATGATTTATATCATGTTTATGTCAATGTAGGAAATGTATGTTTAATGTTTAATTTGTACGGTAGTACTCCGTAACCCTATTCCAGCAACAAATATAGGTTAGGGGTGTTACAATCAAGGCCATTTTCAAGAAGCGGATGGTTTAAGCTCTTATCTAAAAGCAAAAAGAAGGTTAAGCAAAGAGAATGGATGGTTTGGCCTAGGAAGATGTCTAGGTAATAGAGACTCGATGACAGAGAGTAAAGAGGATTATTCCAGCGGCTTACTATGCTGACACGTGTTTAACGTTTGAGAGGTATAACAAAACTTATAATTCTTTTTCTCTCCACAATCTTATTGTACTGAATTCCATCTGGGCAACTCCATTAAATTTCCTAGTACATATCAATTTGTTAACAATACTTAGTAAGTGTATTAAAATGTTCGATCATTAACATATCAATCCTTTCATAAATGGTTGATACCCAACTTGATACTAAGAAAAGTTTTGAGAATTGATAATGACAATGAATACAATTTTGATGGTTACTTGAAATCTTATGGGATAATTCATCAAATTAAGTGTCTTAGCATGAGTTCAAAAAATGGAATAGCAAAAAGGAAGAATATGCATCTATTAAAGGTTGCAAGATCCCTCATGTTCACTATGAAACTCCCAAAACCTTACTTTTGAGATGCAACTTTTGTAGCTGCATATCTTATTAACAAAATGCCTCTCAAAATTCTCAATTTCAAATGTCTCTTAGAAGTCATATAAGGAAAAATGATTATATTGTTCCTCTAAAGGTGTTTGGATGTGTTTGCTTTGTTCATACTTGAAATGTTGGAAAATTAGATCCATAAGCCCTTACATGTGTGTTTATTGGGTATTCTCAAACACAAAGGTTACAAGAGTTACCATCATCCATCCTAAAAGTACTTTGTAAGCATCGACATACCTTTCATGAGGATGAACCTTATTTTGGTACAATCCAATCACCTCTTCAAGGGGAGATTAATGGAGATGAAGAGATGATACCTAATTTTATTACTCTTAAGGATTCCCGTCCGAAAAAAATTTTGACAAAAAAAGACTATTGTTCAACAAGAAACCATTTAGGGAGACATTATTGGGCGTCTAGATAGGCCTAATTTAAGGAAATGCTCCAACAAAAACAAGACTAAAAAAGGTATCATGCAACCTACTCAATGCCTAGAGTCTTCCCTGTCAAGTGAATCATGATTGAACCTTAAACACCAGTGATTTAAATTTACCTATCGCTCAAAGGAGAGTTGTTGAATCCCATACTCTACATCCTACTTCTAATTTCATTTCCTATGACTCCTAATCCTCATCTTATAAAGTTTTTGCTTTGTCCTTGTCCTTTGTGTTTATAGCGAAGATTAGAGGAAAGTTATCAACAATCAAAGGTGAAAAGAAGCAATGGTCAAGGAGATAAAGGCTCTATCAAAAAACAAAACTTGGCAACTAGTTACTCCTCTAGAGAGACAAAAACTGGTTGACTACAAACGGATATTTACTATAAAACAAAGGTCGATGGTTTAATTGAGAGGTTCAAAGTCAACTTAGTTGCAAAGGGATTCACTCAAACCTATGTAGTAGATTATCAAGAGACATTTGCCCCTGTTGCGAAGATAAAAATTGTCATAATCTTATTGTCTTGCACGACTAACCTTAATTGGGAATTGCTACAATTTGATGTAAAAATATGCATTCTTACATGAAGAGCTAGAAGAAGTATAAGATCCCTCCAAGTTTTAATAATGCAAGAACTCATGGAAAAGTGTGTAAATTTAAGAAAGTCTTGTATAGGCTGAAACAATCTCTCAAAGCATGATTTGACAAATTCAACAAAGTTATGGTGTCTTTCGGTTATAAACAGAGCAATGTTTTGATCATACCCATTTCATAAAACATCACAAAGGTAATATCACTCTTCTTATAGTTTTTTGTTGATGATATAGTTATGATAGAAGATGACAAAAAAGAGATCACTCGATTGAAAAGCGATTGGCTCAAGAATTCGAAATCAAAGATATGGTAAAATTGTAATATTTTCTAGTAAGCAAACTTACCAGGTTAAGAAAAAGGAATCTACCAGGTTAAGAAAAAGGAATCTTCATTCCTTAAAAGAAAATATATTTTGGATCTTTTAACAGAAACAGACATGAAAGGTTGCAAACCAGCAGAATCGCTTGAGAGCAATCATAAATTGCAAGTAAAGGTTGGAGATTCTGTGAACAAGGGGAGATATCATAGACTAGTTGCACGATTAATTAATCTCTCGCAAATTAAGACCAGACATAACATATGCAATTAGCTTGGTAAGCCACTTAATGCATAATCTTCGAGAATCTCATGTGTAAGCGGTTTCAAAGAATGGTCACCTTCGATTAAAGGCCTTCACAAATGCTGATTGGGTTGGATCTTCGGATGATAAGTGATCTTTCTCGAGGTATTGCACATTTGTAGGACTCAGACACTTAGAAAAGCAAACAAAGTGTAATTACTTGGATAGTGCGGAAGCTAAATGTATGGCCATGGCTCAAAGTGTCTGTGAGCTTTAGTGGTTGTAAATAATATTGGAAAAATTAAAATTATCAAAAGAAGATATATTATTCATATTCTGTGACAACATGATAGACCCAAACACATTGAAATTGATCGACAATTTATTAGAGAAAAATTAACTGATGGTGTCTTAAGCTTATTTCATTTGACATCCAACAAGCAACTATCCAAAGTCTTTACCAAAAGTCTTAACAATAAGATTTATCATAATTTGATCCACAAGTTGGGCATGTGTGATATCTATATACCAACTTGAGAAGGAGTGTTGACCAATTAGCATGAAATTAGTGTATATAGTAGATTCTTAGGGATGTTGACAGATTCTTTGGGGTGTAATTAACCTTTAGGGATTCTGTTTCCCCCTTCCAAATTATTATATATATAAAACCATGTATTTTTTCGATGAAAGTATTAACAAGAAGTAAAATTTCTTCAAATTTCAACTACCATTTCTCTGTTTTTAACAGATTAGGTTCCAGACACGCAAATCTAGAACTTAATATGTCGCTCTTCTCTAAAAGCTGTCTATTCATGACAAAAATGCATCCTAACTCAAAAAAATTAGGTTTAAAGTCATTCCTTGTTCCTTATTTTTCTTCATCATTATAATACAAATTCTCCCTAGACGAATCTATGACACATTAAATCTGGTTAAAATCTCTAATCAATCAAAACAATAGCATTAACATGCCATACTGACATTTAAAATTTGAAGCATTATAAATAGAAAAAAATAAACAAAAAAAAAGGCAAACAAACCTTACATGCAGCACATAAATCATTTGCAGAGCTTGACAATTGTGACAATGGAAGCGTAGCATTTATGCAAGAAACTCTCTTAAAGCCCTCCCTCTTCCCAGCAATTCTTTCCTTTAGCGCAACAAATTCACGTTCCGCCAAGTACCTTTTATGATCCTAATACTTGAAAAGGAAAAAATACCATAATAAAAGGGGAATAGAAACAGAAAAAAGAATAAAATTACTATCCTTCAAGAGACATTTTTCTTTCTTTTCAAGTTTCCTTATAACTAAAACAATGCTGCAGTAAAAGGTATCTCACACAACAATAGAAAATCTAAACAATCATGTCAGTTCAAGAACTACTTGCTGCACTAGAAGCAAGAATCTAACAGCTTTGACAGGGTTAGTCTTTTGCCTCAAAACCGCTTCCATTTCTCTTCCTCAACGATAAAAAAACAGGGATTAATTCTACTACTTTTTGCCTAAATCCGTAACCAACTTTGACCAAAACTTTTTTTTGACAAAAGCCACTCAAAGAAGGAAAATATCAATATGACCCACATTCATCAAGAACTTGCAAACAAAATACATCTAGTGAATCAAAAATGTAGTCTCCCCAGAGCAAATCCTGTCCATGAGCATCCAGTGTTAATGGAGGAAAGCCATAGATGAAACTGTCTACGCCTAGAGCCTTTTGAGTACAATTACAAAGAGGTTCAAACATGCAAAGGGCCTCTCTATCCGCTGGGAGACCAATTTATTGACATATCGGTAATAATTAGACAAAGCGAAAACCATAGAGTACGTTTAATCTCTAGGCAGCTAGAAGATGCCTACAGATGGAAAAGTCTTGGACATTTAACCCATTACATGCATAGCTCTGCATGTTTTGCTCGGAAGTTTCTTCTATGATAAAATTAACCAATAATCATAGTTCTTAAATGGTCTTTTTATGATTTTACCAGTTTCCTCAAACAAGCAGGTTTGCATACAAATGAAATTAGACAGACTCAGGCGACAGTTCCCACTCCCAAGGATTTTTCAAATGAAACTCTAAAACCAGGCACTTTACACTCCGGAGGACCTCTGTTAATGGCAAATTTAAAACGGCAATGACAAAAAGGAACCAAAATTTCTATATTCGAGCTATTAATGAGATAACACGAAACTCCCTCTTCACTAACATCAATATCTACAATCCTCTAAAACTTCGATAACTTCTAAAATGCCCTAAACAAATTACTATAAATCGTTCATCAAAAAATTAACATTCAGGCGTTGACCTTTTTTATGCCTCTCCAGTGAAAAAAAAAAAGCAACCCATTAATTCTTTTTTTTTTTCCTTCTTTATTTTGAAAACCAAATGAAAGAAATAAAGTCTCACATGGATGCCATAGGAGGAAGGCTGGAAGTCATAGAAGGAGCGAACACGGAGGCAAGCGGCTGCCCAAAGCTGGTCCTCCTCCGATGCTTCAGCAACAGCTAGCGAAGACTTGTCAAGAGGAATGAAATGTTGACGATTGTGAGTGGTGGTGGTAGCTGCGACTGGCAGAAACCGGATACGGCGACAGGATTGGTGGCCGGAAGAGAGTGAAATGGAAAAACAATGTGAAGAAAACGAAGGAGAAGAAGAAGGAGAAGGAGAAGGCGGAGGTAACGAGAAGAGGAGTACCATCTTTGAAATAAGAAATGTGATGGGGTTATCCTTTGCTATATTTGGTGTGAGATACTAAGAAATTAGAATCAAAAGTTTAAAGGGATAATGGAATATATTAGAATTTATAGTTTTCCAGGTTCTTTTCGCACTGCTAGACACGATTGGCTCCAGCTTTTCCAAGTCATCTGGAAAATTTTGAAGGATACGTATATCCATCCTTACGACTGGGCTCAAAATCATAGTTAAAAGTTCAAAAGCTGAGCTCCAACTGGTGGCCCTAATAAAAGATCAAACTTTAGCCCATTTTCTATTTTGGGTCATCACATATGTAGCTAAGATTATAGAAATAAAAGCCGAATTTTGTTTTTGTTCGAAGTTTCAAACCTGTCTGAAAATCTAAACATTACAGTTCCGCTAGGCACTAGGGCCTAAACCTGAGCCAAGCCACTCGGTCTGAACGTTTACTTAAAAAATAAAAAAGATTAGATAAAAAAAGTAGGTTTAAAAATGTATTTGGGGAAAAAAAAATAAAGTTTGTTTAGAAAATAAGCTGGGCCTCAGCTAAAGTTTTTTTGGCCGAATATGTAAAAAAATAAATTGTAGTTTTTTTTGTTGTTTTTA
The DNA here is from genome assembly GCA_020496765.1 of Gossypium stocksii. Lineage (NCBI taxonomy): Eukaryota > Viridiplantae > Streptophyta > Magnoliopsida > Malvales > Malvaceae > Gossypium > Gossypium stocksii. The sequence continues at coordinate 45,381,316 of CM035623.1, forward strand.
ATTTTTTTGCTATTTTCTTTTTTATTAGTTTGTTATTATTTTATTATTATATTGTTATTATATTGTTATTATTGCATAATTCTTGTTCTATTGTTAATTTTGTTACTATTTTAAAGCTATTTGTTTGTTAAGTTGCACATATGTTAGTGTTATTTAAGTACACATATTTTTTTTAAAAAATTATTTTCAATTTGTTGGGAAACATTTATTTTAATATTTTTAGCATTTTTGATGTATCATATTTTTTAAAATATATATAAAAAATTAATATGGGATGGGCCGGGCCCGAGTTTTAATATTTTTATCTAGGTTGGGTTTAAGGCGTTACTCACCAAAGCACCTATGTTGATACAAACAAAACCTTGAAAAGACTTTGTGATCTACAGTGATGCATCGCACATGGAACTTGGTTGTGTGCTAATGCAGGAAGGAATGGTGGTGGCTTATGCCTCGAGACAACTGAAGCCTCATGAATAAAACTACCTAACCCATGATCTGGATTCAGCAGCAGTGGTGTTCACACTTAAGATTTGGCGACACTACTTATATGGTGAACGATGTACCATCTACATAGACCATAAAAGCCTCAAGTATTTGCTCATGCGAAAGGAATTAAACTTGCAACAAAAATGGTGAATAAAACTGCTAAAAGACTATGATTGTGTGATAGAATTTCACCCTAGAAAGGTAAATGTGGTCGTAAATGCTTTAAATAGAAAGTCAATGAGTGAGTTAGGAACTCTTTTTGTGCAATTGAGTGTAACGAGTAATGGGTCATTGCTCATAAAATTGCAAGTAAGACCAACCCTATCATAACAAATCAAGGAGAGGCAAACCACAAATGAAAACTTGGCGAAGAGGGTTTGCCAAGTAGAACAACGAATACGGGGGGACTTCGTACTGAATGCAGAAGGGATACTCTGTTTCGTGGAAGACTCTGCATACCCTGTGGCAAGCGCTTTGACTCGTGATCTTTAGTGAAGCTCATAGTAATCCTTATGTAATGCACCCAGGTAGTAACAAGATGTACCATGACCTCTGTGAACTGTCTTGGTGGCCTTATTTGAAGCGAGCTATCACAAATTTTGTGGCGTAGTGCTTAGTTTGTCACAAAGTAAAAGCAGAGCATCAATTCCCTTCAAGCTTGCTACAACCACTTAAAATCCCACAATAGAAGTGGAAAAGGATCACCATGGATTTTGTTTCAAACTTTCATCTGGCTTCGACAAAGAAAGATGATATATAGGTGATTGTGGATTGCCTTACGAAGAGTTCATACTTCTTAGTAGTTCGCACCACTTATACTTTGCAAAAGCTAGCAGAGATATACATTGTAGAAATAGTGTGACTCCATGGCATACCAGTTTCTATTACCTCTTATTAAGACCCTTGATTCACTTCAACATTCTAGAAAAGTGTGTAAAAGCCTTGGTGTAACACCCCTAACCCGTATGCGTTGTCAGGATAGGGTTACAAAGCATTACTGAAAATTCATAACTTAAAACATTCGATTCAAAACCTTTCATAAATCATGGCAATTAATAGTCAATCACATTCATAACATCCCTTATTCAAGACTCAAGGCCTTACAAACTCATTAAAAATGATTCGGGACTAAACTGAAATCATATAGAATTTCATGGAAAAAGTTAAAATTTTTCACACTGTAGAGATCACACGGTTGAAACACACGCCCATATGGGCATTCGAAGTAAGGACATAGGATCCTGTCCCAACCCATGTAACTCTCTAACTTGGGTCACACGGCCAAGCCACACGCCTAAATGGGTTGAATGGGCTACACGAGTATGTGGGCCCAATGAGGGTTTTGGGCCCATATACCCTGTTTTGACCATATAGACTATCTGAGTGGCTTGAAGCGGCGTTAGACCTTTTAGGAGGTCGTATTAGGTACCGAGACTCCGAAACTTAGTATAATAACCAAAATACCCCCTGACTACTAAAACGACCTTATACCCCTAAAGATAGGTTGTTTGATATATGTATGACTATAACTATGTCTGTTTTCTGCATGCATGATATATTTAATTATGACATGTTAATCTGCATGGGGTTGGATATGGTCTAGAGGTAGCTCTGTAATAGTGGCTCTGCCACGTAATTCTGTTAATAGTGGCTTTGCCACGTATTCTGATTTTGGTGGCTCTGTCACGATATCTGTTATTAGCAGCATGGCTGCATATTGGTGTGTGGGCTAGGTAGGTTGAATTATTCCCTACATGGTGTGTTGGATGGTACAGGTGGTGTGATGGTTGGACTGTGTTGGGATTACATTTATACTCTGTTTTGATTCTGTAATGGGTTTGAGCCCACACTGTTCTGTATAGGGCTAAGGCCCAAACTGATCTGTTTTCTACATAGGGCTTCAGCCCAGTTTGTTCTACATGTCTGATCGCGGTTTCGGTTGGGGAGTTACACACTGAGTTTTCGCAAACTAACCTTTTATTTTTATGTGCAGGTAACCCCCAGCCATAGACGATTTGAAGCTGCGAGGGACTCGGGGTGGCCACATGCCTTCTGTTTCTGGATTCGTTTAATTTTAATTTTAATTTAATTTTCAGTTGGGGTTTCTTTTATGTAATAAGGCCATTTTGGGTTTTTGATTTAACTTCCTTTAATTGCACTATTTTTTTTATCGTTTCAAACTGTTAGTATAGTCTATTGGGTTTTCAAAATAACAAACGTTTTCAAGAAGTTCACACGTTTTGATTTCAAATATTAAAAGCTTCTGTGTTTTTAAATCATTGATTAAAACAAATATGACAACCATTTTAACAATACGTTTTCAACTTGCAATATCAAGATTAACTGAATTTTGGTTCTGCGATTAAAATCTAAACGGGGTTTTCAACTTAGAAGAAACGAGTCTGGTTTCAAACGTAATTTCTACGTGACACGCCAGATCTGGCCATAACGTCTGGGCTGGGTTTGGGGTGTTACATCAAGCATTCAAAATGTACCTAAAACATGCATAATCAAACTAGATCAATATGGTACCTATTCATACAATCTATATGCCAAAAGGCACCACAAATCACATAACATTAAATATACTTAAACATAAACATAACTTAGCCATTTATCAACTCAACATTTGCAACCTAATTCCATACCAAATCCTACCATAATGGACATATACCAAGATCATATTCAAGCATATCAAAAGAGACATTCAAAACATATAATCACTAACCATTTCAACATTAGCCAACAAGTGCCAAAATGCCAAAATGTCATCAACCCAAGTACCTTATTAACAAACTAAACATATTGGCTATTTTGTCAAGTACAAAACACCTATACATGCCATTGTAACCATGACTTGAAAACATCAAAATCTACTAATACCGATGGATAGTGTGATAGGTCTCCGACGATCTTCCAACCTGAATGAGCTTCCGATTAACTATAAAACATAGAAAAAGAACACAAAGTAAGAATATAATGCTTAGTAAGTTCGTAAATCATAAACATCACTTACCATTTTAATGCATAAACTTAAAAATAAATATGAGTCAATCCAACTCAAGCTTGGCACAAGCCTAAGCATAACCAACAACACAAATTAGTGCTTAATCACATAACTTAACAATATCATCACATGATAAGATAGATTTCATAAACATAATTCACATGAACTCATACTTTCCATAATTATGAATATACATACTTCATACCTTTCAAAAATATCAAAGTGAATTTCTTTGAACCCTTACCAAAGCTTACACAAAGTGTGTTAAACGATGGTCGAAACCATCCCGTTTTCATATTCGATGGTCGTCACAATTCCTTTTCATATTCGATGGTCGTCATATCCCTTTTAATATTCGATGGTCGAAACCATCCCTTTTTATATTTGATGGTCGTCACCATCCCTTTTCATATTTAGTGTTCGAAACCATCCTTTTTCATATTTGATAGTCATCACAATCCTTTTTCATATTCGATGGTCATCGATATGTCGTTAGATTTTTCTATCGAGGCATGATATGATAATGTAACATGATAGTATTTAAAAGAAAAAACTTATAATGCTATTTAAACGTACGAACTTACCTCAATGATAAAACGTAGAAACAGAGTAGATTAATACAAAGCTTTATCTTCGCCCTAATCTAAAGCTGTACGAGGTCTATCTTGATATGCATAAGGTAACCTAGTCGAACCTTCAAAGCACCAAAAATGGTGTTTTTCTTCAATATTTCGATGGAAGAAACCAAATTAGAATATGATGCCATATTTTACTATATTTTATTTTAAGTTATTTATTAAATTACAAGTTTAACCTTATTAATTAACCATTTAAAACTCATATAAAATGTCCATTATAGCCCACTCATTATTTTAATGTTTTATTTGCAGTATAAACCCTCCAACCATTTAATTTCATAGCTATTAAATCCCTTTAGCTTATAGAACCCAAGTTTTTCATCTTTTGTAATTTAGTCATTTTTATCAAATTAAGCATGCAAACGATAAAATTTCTTAAAAAAAATTTTATACGATAATACTAACATGATGTAGACATTAAAATAATAATAAAATAATTATTCTCACATCAAGTTTGTGGTCCTGAAACTACTGTTCCAATTTCACTAAAAACGGGATGGTACAACTCTCCCCCTACAGAAAATTTGGTCCCTAAAAATCTTACGAGAAAAGAGGTTCAGATAATGCTTTCTCATAGCTTCTTCTGGTTCCCAGGTAGCCTCCTCTAAACTGTGTCATTGCTAAAGAATTTTCACTAAAGCTATATTTATATTTCTCAATTCTTTAACCTTTCAAGCTAAAATTCTGATCAGTTCTTCGCTTTACGGCATATCAGGTTAAATCTCGACTTCAACAGGTGAGATTACATGCGGAGGGTTTGATCGATACCGTCGTAACATAAATACGTGAAACACATTATGAATCTTTTCTAACTCTAAGGGTAAAGCTAATGGATAAGCTATTGGTCTAATTCTTTCGATAATCATATACGACCCAATAAACCGCGAACTTAGCTTTCCTTTACGACCAAAATGAAGAACTTTTTTCTAGGGCGATACTTTCAGGAACACTTTATCACCGACTTGAAATTCAATGTCTTTATGTTTTAAATCTGCAGAAGATGTATGTCGATTTGAAGTTGCTTTCAAACTATCTCGGATTACTTTTACTTTTTCTTCAGTTTCTCATATCAAATCAACCACGTGAATTTTTTTCTCATTAAGCTCAATCCAATAAAAAGGAGTTCGACATTCACGACTATACAAAGCTTCATACGGTGCCATCTTAATGCTCAATTGATAATTGTTATTATACACGAACACAACTAAAGGCAGAAATTTCTCCCAGTTGCCTTCAAATTCTAAAACACAACACCAAAGCATGTATTCAAGTATTTAAATTACACGCTCAAACTAACCATCGGTCTGAGAATGAAATGCGGTGCTGAAATGCAAACGAGTACCTAGAGCCTCATGCAACTTGCTCCAAAATTGTGATGTAAATCGTAGATCTCTATCTGAAATAGTAGAAACTGGCACCCCGTGCAATCTAACCATCTCAGTAACATAAAGCTCAGCTAACCTCTCAAGAGAATAGTCTGACACACTAGAATAAAATGTGCAGACTTCGTTAGACGATCGACGACAACCCAAATTGCATCTTTCTTTCTTAGAGACATGGGTAATCTCGATACAAAATCCATAGTGACATGCTTCCATTTCCTTTTTAGTTTCATTACTAGCTATAACAAACCAGAAAGTACCTGATGCTCAACTTTAACTTGCTGACACATTAAACATCTCGATACAAACTCAGAAATCTCTCATTTCATACCCAGCCACCAGTATATTTGTTTCAAGTCACTGTACATCTTATTACTACCAGGATGAATAGATAAACTTCCACTATGAGCTGTATGCAAAATCTTCTGAACAAGATCTGAATTTCTTGTAACACAAATTTCACCTCTAAAGTACAAACAATCATTGAATCTATAACACCCCAAACCTGGCCCAGACGTTATGGCTGAATTTGGAGTGTTACATTGCAGTGCTTTTCGAAAATATGAACTCTCTGTTGGTAAAGACTAGTTTGAAAGTTAAAAACCTCTTTGTGATTATAAAAGCTTAAGTATGTTAGGTTCCTTGCTATTATACAATCCACTCGTCAAAAACGTCAGTCACATTAAATTGCCATTATTTCATTAAACTAATTTAATCACGGAAGCTTTTCCAAAACTTTGAAGGTTAAATCGTATGATTTTGAAAAAGAATTGTTATTTTGAAAACTCGTCTTCTCCTAGGCTAGCAATTCGAAGTAAGCAAGCAAATACCCAATTAAAATTTAAAACTATAGAAAAGCCTAATTACATAATTAAAACCCAAAACGAAAATTTCAGATAAAAGTATAATCAAGCATAGAACAATTACAGTTATGTGGCCACCTCCGAGTCCCTCGCAGTACCAAATCATCTAAAGTTGGGGATTACCTGTACAGTTAAAAAGAAGAAGGGTGAGTTTACAAGAACTCAATGTGTAATCCCCTATCAGTCAATTGGTAAACAGCATGCAGTAACAGTTTGGGCCTGAGCCCTATTCAGAAACAGTACAGTGTGGGCCTTAGCCCAATACAGTAATAGTACAGTGCAGTAATGCAACAGTGCAACCCCTCCAATCTAGCCAGACACACCACTCTGTACCATTATCACACCATGTGGGGATAAAATCGACCCACCCAGCCAACACACCAATATCGTAGCAGAGTTGCCAGTAACAGTATCGCAGCAAAGCTACCAATAGCAGTGTCGCAGCATAGCTGCCAGTGACATTATATGTGGAAAAGCCACCAGTACAGTATATTCCTCCATAATAGTATCACAATCCCATGCAGTATGTCATGTCATAAATCATACGTGTATGCAGAATGTCATGTTCAGTAACAATTATGTTTACATTATAAATACAATAGTCAATCTACCTCTAGGGGTATAACGGTCCTTTTACCCTTGGGGGTATTTTGGTCATTCACCTATTTTAGGGTCTTGGTACACATACCGACCTCTTAGAGGGTCTACAGTCGCCTCGAGCGACTTATGTAACCTAAACGAACATAACAGTATTACCCAGCCCCAGTGAGCCCACATATTTGTATGGCCTATTTAGCCCAGATTTAGCCATGGCTATGCGAACTACACAACCCAGTCTAGTATTTGCCACGTATCTTAGTTTTAATCCGTACGAGGCCCACGAGCCCATTGGGCCCACACGGCCCATTTCGGCCCAACATGGCCCAAAATAGCCTAAGCCTATGAGAACGCTTATGGTGGACTCTACAATCTTACGCTTACGATTCGTGGGCTCGGCTTACCACACGAGCGATCGCACGCCCATGTGGCCTCAAACACTGTACTTTCTGGCTTTTCGGCTTTTGCCGATTTATATTTGAGAGGGGTGTGATTACACACCTGTTAGCGAAGTCGAGCGAACCGCTCACGAGCCCAAAACCTACATTCCAATAAGGCATATTGTTAGCCTTCTAATCGTTAAGATTCACAAACATTAAATCCCCAAACCATTAAATACTACTAACATTGATCGACAATAATGCAACATACTACCTTAAAATCGCTTGACTAGAATTGAACAGACGTTCCTTGTCGATTATTTGCATAAATGAAGGATCTTGTCAAATAGAACCTATTAGAGATATGGCTTAGATTCATGAACATCATCTTACCAAGGATAATCAGCCTAAACCCAAAAATAAGGTATCGTATTACCTTTATAGAATAGTGAGGAAAAAGGTTTTGATCGCCTCCAAAATACTTACACTTCACCACTCCTCGTGAGAACCTAGAAACCCAATGATCCATATAAGGAACCAACAATGGGTAGTCTAAGCACAAGGAGAATGGGTATTCGACTTTAAGAAATAGAATAAGGGAAAACAGACTGAACTAAAAGAATATATAAAAACACCTACCTTTTGACAGGAATTCCTGTAGAAATCGAAATTGTAACGCCCCGAATTTTGGGCCTAGAAGTATTGGGCCTTGAGTTTTGGATCGGTTAAAAGGTGGCCTAAATAATTCAAATGTGTGATTTTGGAGTGTTTGGAGGGCAATATAAAGTTTCGGGTTCAAGTTAGGCCATAGGAAAAATTTTAATTTTTAGCTTTAGTGGAACCTTGATCTCAAGTGGTATGACTCTTAAATAAATCAAGGTAAAATAAGGCACAAAAAGGAGTGTGGTGTAGTGGCAAAATGGTGCCACTTAGGAAACAAGGAAGTGATGCCATAAAAGAAGAAAGGGGGTCCAAGGTTCAAGTCTTGGCTCTTGCAATTTATTTTGGTTTTTCTTTTAAATAAATTTAGAAGCAAGAAGGCGGGCTTTAAAGTTAAATGTGTTGGACTTATGACACAAAGGAGCTTGTGTCCTAGTGGTGGTGGCGTGACATGGTTATTGAGAGGACTATGGTTCGAATCCCTTTACACGCAAATGTTGATTATTTTGCTAATGCTTTAGTTTTGGGGGATTGATGGAGAATCCCACATTGGGAAGTTAACATGAGAATAGGTGAGGAGCTGGCTTTAAATAGAGCAAACCATGAGGAGAGTAGGCATACCTTTCTTGGCTTATCCCTTTCACATTGTGGCGTGTTCGTTTGGGTTAGGTGTTGGATCATTCGTTGATTTATATGCCATTGGGTCACGGTGGTGGTGACCATAGTTGATCGACACACCCCCTGGGGAGTCAATGGTGCGATTATTGTTGGCTTCTGGGCATAGCAACATTCAGAGCGTGGATTAACTTTAAATACCTATCAGGTGTGTACTTCACCCTACTCTAGCTGTAGAACGGCAAATGTCGAAATGGGCCATGTGGGCCCAATAGGCTCGTGGGCCCAATGAGGCAAATTGTATGATTGTGTAGTAATTATTGGACTAGACTAGGTGAATCTCATATCTGTGGCTAGTTTTGGGCTAAAGGGCCACACGAGCGTGTGGGCCTACTTGGGCCGAGAATGAGCCTTAGGCCCATTCGCAACGTTATCTCTGTTTAGAATACTTGAGTCGCTCGAGGCGACTGTAGACTTTCTAAGGGATTGATAAAATTACTGAAATACCCTTATAGGGTAGAATTACTGTAATACCTTCGATTTGCAAAATTACAAAAATACCCCCGATTTGTAAAATTACCAAATTACCCTTGATTTGTAAAATTACAGAATTACCCTTGATTTACAAAATTACAGAAATACCCTCAATTTGTAAAAGTACTATTTTACCCCTAATTTACAAAATTACCGTTTTACCCTTAATTTGTAAAGTTACCGTTTTACCCCTGATTTGTAAAGTTACCGTTTTACCCCTGATTTGTAAAGTTGTCATTTTACCTCTGATTTGTAAAGTTACCATTTTACCCCTGATTAATAAAGTTATCATTTTACCCTTGATTTGTTAGAATTATCGTTTTACCCTCAGTTTACAAAATTACAGAAATACCCTAGTTTACAAATTACTAAAATACCCTAAATTTTAAAATTACTGAAATACCCCTGATTTACAAAATTACCAAAATACCCCTGGTTTGTGAAATTACCGAAATACCCCTGGTTTGTGAAATTATCGAAATACCCCTAGGTTGCAAAATTATTAAAATGGCCCTGTAAGGTAGAATTATCGAAATACCCCTTTAGGGTAGAATTATCGAAATACCCCTGTAGGGTAGAATTATCGAAATACCCCTCTAGGGTAGAATTACCGAGATACCCCTGTGGGGTAAAATTACCATTTTGCCTCTACGGTGTTAAATGACTATTTTGCCCTTGTGGGCAAGTGACTGACTTGGACTGTGTGTTTGACAGATTTGACTGTGTTTGTATGACAGTGATTTGACTGACATGACCGTGGTTGTGTGATTGATATGTTTTAATATGTGTTTAAATGACTGATACTGAACATGGCCATTCTGCATACATGTGTGATGATTGAGCATAGCATACACGACATATTGGGTTGGGACATTGATATGGATGAAGTTCTGTTCTGATAGGATCACACGGGTCGCACGAGACGACTGTGGATCCAATAATAATCTGATAAAGTCGTATGAGACGACTGTGGACCGACTGAGGGCTTAATGCCAATTATTCTGAGTATGGCTCTGTGCCAACCAACATATGGCTCCGTGCTATCGGGATCATGGCTTTGTGCCGATTATATTTATCTAAGGCTATGTGCCTTTCTTATTTACTAAGGACTGTGTGTCGATCACATTTACCCATGGTCGTGTGCTGGTTATATTACCCTAATTGATGGCTATGTGCCAATCCTATTACAGTTACTGATGGCTTTGTGCCAATTATGATACCGCTACTAAAGGCTTAAAGCCGCATTTATATTAGCAGCATGGCTGCGTCATTGGTGTGTAGGGCTGGTGGGTCGAGTTATTCCCCACATGGTGTGTTGGGTTGGTACGGGTGGTGTGATGGCTGGATTGGGTTGGGATTGCATTCACATATTGTTTTGATTCTGCTATGGGTTTGGCCCACACTGTTCTGTATAGGGTTAAAGCCCAGACTGATCTATTTTGTATAAGGCTTCGGTCCAGTCTGTTCTGCATATCTGTATTATACTGTTACTGATTCTATTTTGGGCTTATGCCCACCTGATTCTGATTTTGATTCTAACCTGATAATGTTTTTCTTCTGTAATGGGCTAAGGCCCATCAGGTACTGTTTGTTATAGTGGGCTAAGGCCCAATTGGTACTGGAATTATAGCAGGGTTGGGGCCCAGACTTCTAATTCTTTTGTTTGACTGATTGTTCATTTTATACGGTAGGGGATTGATAAAAGCTCGCGATATTAAGTAATAAAATTTATAAAACTGATCACACTAAAACTAACTAATATCATGACCTTAAAGGCAAGCGCACCTGTCGAACAGTAGTATAGTTTAATGGCAAGACCGAGTTATCGTACCCAAGGGAACTAAAAGTACTAATACTTACTTCCTTTCTATTATCTAGCCTAAAAATAAAGAGAGTTGATTTAAACTAATTCTAAAACTAACTAAAAGTGCACAAAAAGCAAATTGGGAAAAACTTTAGGGAAAAGCTAATTGATATAAGCAACACTTAAGGGAGAATCCACCTAGACTTCACTTGTTATTGGTTCTTGAGCTAGACGATTCATTCACTTGACTTGATCCGTAGGGATCCCTAACCTATGCTAAACCCTCCGTCGAGGCGTAGAGCAACTAGGCCTAAGTTGTTAATTAAAGTTCCTTTATTAATTAACTCCCTAGGTTGCATTAATTCGATCTATGGCTCCCCATATTAGGTTTGACCCTAATCCGGCAGATTTATGTCGCCCTATGTCTAGGGTTGCATGCAACTCCGCTTAATTATGGTAGATCTACTCTTATCACAGGGACTTTTGCTCCTCTGCTCTAAGCATATCTAATTCTTGAAGTAATTCCGGGGATTATTAAATAAAGAATTAAGCACACATAATTAAGAACAACTCAAGTATTTATCATATAACTCAAGAATAAATAATAACAAGATATGTCTTAGGCTTCATCCTCCTCAAGTATTTGAGGGGTTTAGTTTATAATTAAAGAGGAAAACATCTCAGAAGAAATAAAACAACAAAACATAAGAAACCAAAAACCCCTAAAGGAATTTGGGGATATCTTCTGTCTTGATGTAGAATTCCGGCTTCTGGGATGAATCAATTGGCTTCTTTTGGAGTAATTCCTGGCTTTCACTCTTTGTGTCGGCAGAGAGACGACTCCCCACTTTAGGGAAAAATTACCCTTCGTAGGGGGAAATCAAGTACACCCTTAGAGTTGCCTGCTAGGGTCTTTATATAGAGTTTTGGGAAGCCTTTCTTAGCCTTTAAGTATTCAAATCCGAGTGAAATTCCTCTTCTTCATGACTAGAACACGCCTGTGTGCCACACCCGTGTGATTTCGACAAGAGGCCGTGTGATTCTATCGGTGGAGGCACGACCGTGTAGCCTGGCCGTGCTTGTCGGGGGCTGGACCGTGTGATCTTCATGTGGCACGGCCGTGTGCCACGGCCGTGTGGTTACTTCTTGGGCCGTGCGTTTTCACATTTTGGCCCATTTTCTCCGATTTTTGGTCTATTTTCCGTTCTCTTCTCTTCCCTATCCTCTCCTGAGTATAAGATATGAAATAGAAGGATTAAGAGCACCAATTCTCATAAAATTAATAATAATTCATCCAAAATATAGGCTAAACATGAGGTAAAAATATGTATAATTTATCTTTTATCAAATACCCCCACACTTAAGCCTTTGCTTGTCCTCAAGCAAAATCTTAATCCCTAATAAAGAATCATTCTTCTCAACCTACAATCTTTATCAATAATGTTTCAAATTAATCCACAGGAAATCATATAATGAAAATTCAATCAAAATAACATTAAAGACTCAACCACTTTAAGTTGAGAATTTTATCATTGAAACATAAGTTTTCTCCCTTCTCCTAAGTAATTATCTCTCCATCTTAATTAACAGGAGTTGACATCCTCACTAAAGATTTACTCTATCCACTCGAAGTGTTTAGGGTTCAAGAATTAAGCACTCTTTAGTCAATCTAAAAAGCTATTACCATAGGCTTGTAAGAAAATCACATCTCCACCACTATAGATTGACATGACACGTCAATCAAAAGGTCTTGTAATGGTTGTAACAGGGCTTAGTTAGGGGTGTTGTCACAGGCTGCAAAAGAGGGTTAGAATCGAGATTGAACTGAAAAATTATCTAGCTAGAAAAATCTCTATCACTTGGAACATATTTCTAGGACTAATTCTTTTGATAACATCATTTCTGCCTTAGTAGCCTTAAAATAGAAATATGCAAAAACTGTTTGAACTACTATAGATTACTGAATCAATACATACGTTTTTTTTAAGAACAATTCAATACAATAATTTGAATATTTACATTCTGAAAAAGAGAATAAAGCTAGATGAAAATTTCAACTCAAATCTCGACAAAAATAGGGGTCAAAGTAATTGAATAAGATTAATCAAAAAATGGGTTATTGGTTAATAATTAGGGGGTGAGTCAAAGAATGGGGTGTTAGGCTCAACGGGGTTTACTAGGGGTTAATTTATGGAGGTAGGCTTTTTGTGGAGTAAGTAGTTTAAATCCTAAGTGCCTTTATCATTTCGGTATATCAAATCAATGATGCGGTCTTGACGCGTATAATCAAAGCAAGTTCTAGAATAACAAATCAGTGTTGACTCACTCAAAGCAATAATAAAAGTGAGCACGAAAGAATGTATGCTCAAAAGGCTTAAAATCTCACTAGAATTATGGCTTTTTGATGTCAATCCTGTGAATTTCAAATTTCAAGATAATACTTAGAATTAAAGAAAATGACTTATGCAAAAATTTGGGGTTCTCAAAAATTTCAACTTATCATGCTTGATTCCCTAATGTTTTAAAGTTTGAATAATTAGAGTACAAGCACATATATCTTAATTCTCAACATATCAATAGAAATCATAAATCAATCAGAATAAATTCCTAATAGGAGAATGAGAATTATTTGAGAACAAAGCATAAAGAAAAATTTCAGGGATTTCATAGATAATGTAAAGATTTAAAGTACTTCCCCCCCACACTTAAGATGTACATTGCCCTCAATGTACAAAGATATAGATAGCAAGAGAATTATAATATCATAAGATTGGGAGAAAATTGAAACTCCCTGAATTTAGGATGAACTTGTGAGGAAGAGTCGGCAACTGTGGCATGGTGTTCCCATTTTCGGTTGAATATGAGCTGTAGAACTCCTTTTTGAAACTGCGAAAATATTAATTAGTCGTGGGACTTTTGGATTAATAGAGATTGCTCGTTAGGGATTGGCCGATATGAAAGATAGAAAAATAAATAATAGAAAAATAATAAACTAAGTTCTAAGAATACTAATACTGTAATGATTAAAAGGATTAAACATAAAAATAAAATGTGAAATAAAATGAAAAATGAGAAAAACTAAAACCGAATGGGAGAATAGAGGCACACGCCCGTATGGCTTGGTTTTAGCCCGTGTTGGCCATATTGCACGGCCATGTGTGAACTTGTTCACTTTTCGCACAGTCGTGTAGGTAGTCACACGGCCGTGTCTAATTTGACAGTGTTGGCCACGGCTTAGGGACACGGGCGTGTGGTGTTGTGTGAGCTCGTGTTGATACTGCAGGGTTGCCACGGCCATGTCGCACGGCCGTGGGAAATTGTTGATAGCCCGTGTGGAATTTGTAAGGTCGCCATGGCCATATTACACGGTCGTGGAGATTTGTCGGCCTCCCGTGCTTTTGGGAAACTTCTGCTCTATTTGTACACGGTCTGGGTGCACGACCGTGTCTCTAATTTAAGATGTCACACGGCCTTAGGCACGCCCATGTGCCAGGCCGTGTGGTTCTAATTTCCTGTATCAAGTGTGTTAGTTGCTGTATAAAAAGACTGAAAACAGAATAGAAAAAAAGTTACTAAGTTAGCGCTCGGGTTGCCTCCCGAGAAGCACTTATTTATAGTCTAAGCTCGACTTTGCTCGAGCTTGTACGTTCATGGTGGTTTGAAGAGTTGATACTCTTCTATCCTGCTTACTATTTTATTATCAATGTAAGATTTGAGTCGAGTGTGATTTACCTTGAAAGTGCCGAGTGACTCATGTTTTATCTCGACTGTACTATAGGGAAAGTTTTTCTTTACCGTGAAGTAAGGTGTATCACTTGTATGCTCTTTTGAATTCAAGGTTCAAGGATCGTCTTCCTCTAAGATTACCTTCTCCCCTACCTTGAGTTGATTCGTTTGTACCTGAGGGTCGGCTTGGTGATGCTCTGGGTTGGTTTGACATATTTTGGGCTTTTCATGATAGTTCAGCCACTCATCTAGTTCCTCGATCTGAAGCATTCACTTTTCAGGTGCATCTCCCTTGGATGGACTTGTCTATGATTGGGTTGCCTTTATGTGGAGCGTATCCTGCACAGAAGGTTGGGTAGTGAGTTTAGTGTTTTTACAAGGACTCGTAACTATATTATTATCAGCGGTCTTAATTGAGTTCCAAGCTTGTAAAGTAACTTTGTCATCACCTATGCGTAGTGTAAGCTTACTTGTTACTACTCAATTATAGTTCTAGCAGTTGCTAAGAAGGGACGCCCTAAAATTAAAGGTACCTTGATATCTTCATCCATGTTAAGCACAACAAAATCAACAGGGAATATAAATTTATCTACCTTTACTAGCACATCTTCTATGATTCCCCTAGGATATTTAACAGATCTATCAGCTAGTTGAATACTCATCCTAGTGGGCTATGGTTCCCCTAAACCTAGTTGCTTGAACATTTTGTAAGGCATGAGATTAATGCTAGCACCTAAATCAGCTAAGGCTTTATCAATAAGTAAATACCAATTAAACAAGGAATAGTAAAACTCCCTGGGTCTTTCAGTTTTGTTGGCAGTTTATTTTGGAGAATAGCTGAACATTCTTCATTGAGTTCCACTGTGGCTAATTCTTCCAACTTCCTTTTATTTGTCAGAAGTTCTTTAAGGAACTTCGCGTATTTCGGCATCTGTGAAATTGCTTCAACAAAAGGTAAGTTAATATGTAATTTCTTTAAGAGTTTAAGAAACTTACCAAATTGTTCGTCTGACTAGTCTTTCTTTAATGCGTTTGGGTATGGGATACAAGGCTTGTATTCTTTGATGTATGGCGTATTGCTACTTACCTCTACCTTAACTTTATTCAACTCAGGTTTCTTGCTTGATTCTGGATTGTCCTTGGTTAATGTCTCCTTTTCTATTGTACTGACGGCATGAATTTGCTCTCTTGGATTGGTCTCAGTGTTACTTGGGAGTCCACCTTGTGGTCTTTCTGAAATTTGCTTGGCGAGTTGACCAATTTGATTCTGAAGGCCTTTAATTGATGCTTGCTGGTTCTTTAGTGCCGTTTCGGTATTTTGAAAATGGGTTTCTGATACGGCCATAAATTTTGTGAACATCTCTTCAAGGTTCGGCTTTTTCTCTTGTTGTGGAGGTGGCTGTTGAAATCCCGGAGGAGGTGGTTGTCTTTGATTCCCTTGTCCTCCCTAGGAAAAATTGGGGTCGTTCTGCCAACCTGTATTGTAAGTATTATTATAAGGGTTATTTTGAAGTCTAGAATTGTTACCCATATAGTTTGTTTGCTCAGTTTCCATGCCATGTCCATAAGAGGAGTAATCTGGATTGAAAAAATTTCCCTAGATTGTGTCACGCTGCATCACTGGATGTGGCTGCGTAGAACTAACAAAATTATCGAACTTTTTATTTAAAAGTTCTATCTGGTTAGTAAGCATGGTGACAGCATCAATATTATAAACTCCTGCAGCTTTTTTCGGCTTTTCCTCATGACTTGCCACTGATAGTTATTTAATGATATCTCCTCAATAAATTCATAAGCTGCTTCGGGTGTTTTATTGTTGATTGTTCCTCCTGCTGCGGCATCAATCATCTGTCTCGTTGAAGGGTTTAAACTGTTGTGGAAGGTTTGAACTTGTAGCCACAAAGGTAAACCATGATGAGGACACCTTCTCAAAAGATCTTTGTATCTCTCCCATGCATCGTAAAGTGTTTCTAGATCCATCTGCACAAAAGAAGAGATATCGTTTCGCAATTTAGCTGTTTTAGCTGGAGGAAAATATTTAAGTAAAAATTTTTCGGTCATCTGTTCCCATGTAGTAATTGAGCCTTGTGGTAGAGAATTTAACCACTGTTTAGCTTTGTTTCTCAAAGAGAGTGGGAATAGCCTAAGACGAATGGCATCATCAGAAACGCCATTTATTTTGAATGTATTGCATATTTCCAAGAAATTGGCTAGATGCGAGTTAGGATCCTCATCCTGCAAACCATCAAACTGAACAAATTGCTGTATCATTTGAATAGTGTTAGGTTTCAATTTAAAATTATTTGCAGCAATAGTAGGTCTAACAATGCTAGATTCAGTGCCTGCTAAATTAGGTCTAGCATAATCATACATAGTACGCGGAGCAGGTTTTTGCTCAACAGGATTTACGGCTACTACAGGAAGTAGCTGATTATCCTGGTTTGCTTCCATCTCTTCAGTAGGTTCAGGTTCTTCTTCTTGTCCTGGATAATGTAAAATGCGTCTAATTTCTCTGCGATTTCTGCGAACTGTCGCTTCTAGATCTTCGTCAAAAAGTAGTGGTCCTGTTGGGTTGTTTCTAGTCATAAACTAAGAATACCTAAAAAGAAAAAGCAAAGAAAATTCAAAAATTTAAAAGAAAATAAAAATAAATAAATAAAAACTGAAAATACAAATAAAATAAAAATAAATAAATATATATAAATAGAGTAATGACTAAAGTAATAGAAATCAAGTTTTCTTAATATTTTAGTTCCCCGGCAACGGTGCCAAAAACTTGATAAAGGCTCGCGATATTAAGTAATAAAATTTATAAAACTGATCACACCAAAACTAACTAATATCACGACCTTAAAGGCAAGTGCACCTGTCGAACAGTAGTATAGTTTAGTGGCAAGACCGAGTTATCGTACCCAAGGGAACTAAAAGTACTAATACTCAATTCCTTTCTATTATTTAGCCTAAAAATAAAGAGAGTTGATTTAAACTAATTCTAAAACTAACTAAAAGTGCACAAAAAGTAAATTGGGAAAAACTTTAGGGAAAAGCTGATTGATATAAGCAATACTTAAGGGAGAATCCACCTAGACTTCACTTGTTATTGGTTCTTGAGCTAGACGATTCATTCACTTGACTTGATCTGTAGGGATCCCTAACCTATGCTAAACCCTCCGTCGAGGCGTAGAGCAACTAGGCCTAAGTTGTTAATTAAAGTTCCTTTAGTAATTAACTCCCTAGGTTGCATTAATTCGATCTATGGCTCCCCATATTAGGTTTGACCCTAATCCGGCAGATTTATGTCGCCCTATGTCTAGGGTTGCATGCAACTCCGCTTAATTATGGTAGATCTACTCTTATCACAGGGACTTTTGCTCCTTTGCTCTAAACACATCTAATTCTTGAAGTAATACCCAGGGATTATTAAATCAAGAATTAAGCACACATAATTAAGAACAACTCAAGTATTTATCATATAACTTAAGAATAAATAATAACAAGATCTGTCTTAGGCTTCATCCTCCTCAAGTATTTGAGGGGTTTAGTTCATAATTAAAGAGGAAAACATCTCAGAAGAAATAAAACAACAAAACATAGGAAACCAAAAACCCCTGAAGGAATTTAAGGAGATCTTTTGTCTTGATGCAGAATTCTGGCTTCTGGGATGAATCAATCGGCTTCCCTTGGAGTAATTCCTGGCTTTAATTTCGACAAGAGGCAGTGTGATTCTATCGGTGGAGGCACGGCCTTGTGGCACGGCCGTGCTTGTCGGGGGTTGGACCGTGTGATCTTCATGTGGCACGGCCGTGTGCCACAGCCGTGTGGTTACTTCTTAGGCCGTGCGTTTTCACATTTTGGCCCATTTTCTTTGATTTTTGGTCCATTTTCTGTTCTCTTCTCTTCCCTATGCTCTTCTGAGTATAAGATATGAAATAGAAGGATTAAGAGCACCAATTCTCACAAAATTAATAATAATTCATCCAAAATATAGGCTAAACATGAGGTAAAAATATGTATAATTTATCGTTCATCAGGGATTACACACTGAGTTTTCATAAAACTCACCTTATTTAATAATTGTGTAAGTAATCCTTAGCTTTAGGAGGATCGGTGCTGCGAGGGACTCGGAGAAGGCCACATTGCTTATGCTCTATCTTGATTTACTTTTAAGTACTTTATTCCGGTTTGGGTTGTAATAAGGCCTTTGAAACTTTCTGGTTATTACATTTCGGATTTTATTTATTGTTTTATAATTGCTAGAAGTCAGACACGATTTTTCCGAAACAACAACTATTTTTCAAAATATCACGTTTCTGCAACTGTTTTAAATTAGGCTTCCGTAACAATTAAGGTTTTAAAGGTAATAACATTTTACAAGAGAACGTCTTTTAATAAACCACGTTTTAAAAATATGCATATGAAATTCGAGATTTTACACAAGTTTGAAATGGCAACAAGTTTTAATAAGAAGGGATTTCAATGGAAACAAGGTTTTCGAAAAACACCTCAATGTGACACGCTAAATTCGGGCCTAACTTCTAGGCCGGGTTTGGGGTGTTACAAAAATAGAGAATGAGAGGGCTGAAATTGGGTCACAGTATGGACCACCTAGAGAATAGTGAAAAACCAATTCGATAAGGGAAGGAAAAGAGATGAAAATATAGAGGGAGGTGAATTCGGCTACCAAGAATTAACAAAGGGAAATCCGGTCATCACCTAATGAAATGCCGAAAAAGGAAAAGAGAGGTAAGGTGATAGATTTAGCCAAAAGAAAACGATTACTAGAGCAAGATAAGTAGGCAGGGTATTCGGTAATGCAGAGAGAGTTGAGGAAAAGAGAAAAATAGTGTTCGGCAGAGAAAGAAATAAATGAGACCCAAAGAAGAAAATTACTTATTCGACTAAGCAAGAAAGGAAGGCACAGAATCGATCAAAAGAATACAATAGCACGAGAGGACACAAACCTAAAACAAAAGTGTCAAAGTTAGCTTAAGAGAATTCGGCAACTTCCCCAATAGCACCAAAAAGTCTCAACTTTTCCTAGAACCGAAAACCAAAGGAACTAGAGTTCCATTCGGCTACCACTTCCTACCAACAACTCGTCCCCAAATTTTTCTCCTTAAATGCCTCCTATAATCTCTCCACTGATTACTCCTTAACTCCCCGAACACTTTAATTTAAATTACCATCAAATTCCTCAATTTCGATCAAACAAGGACACTTCCCATGCACGGTGCAAAATGAATACTCTCTTGTGCATGGCGTGACTCTAAAACAAGCCTCCCTAGACACACTATCACACCACCTACCACCAGGCCACAGGCTCTCTTGTGACATAATTAAATCACAATTATTTATAAGGCCTCAATGCTAATGTCAAGATTCACTTAGGAGAAAAACTAAAAATTTTGCAAAAGCCAAGACTTGAATCCAAGCTTCTCAGACACTCCCAAACACACCCAAATCACTTAGCCAATAAAGCAAACATGCAAAAATTAAAGACTTAAATTTTTGGGGCATTACAGGATCCAATCTGAAACTCTGAATCAAAAGTCGACTCACTCTATTTTCGTTTAGTTAACAACATATCATCGCATTTCTGAGCCTCACAAATCTATTGTAAAAACATCAGTCTAGCTTTTAACTCAGCTAAGATCACACCATCATCAGTCAATGTTATCGTGTATTCAATGTTCGCAAAGCAAATAAAGACTTTTTACTCAAAGCACCAACAACTACATTCACTTTACCTGGATGATAATCAATGATCAAGTCATAGTCTTTCAATTGCTCAAGCCATCTGCGTTGTCTTAGATCTTTCTGTGACATTAAATACTTTAAACTTTTATGGTTTGTAAAGATGTGACATTTTTTGACGTATAAATGGTGTCGCTAAGTCTTCAACGTAAATACAATAGCTGTAAGTTTTGAATCATGTGTCGGATAACTCTTTTCGTGTGACTTCAACTGTCTAGAAGCATAAGCTATAACTTTGCCTTCCTACATCAGAACATAGCCTAAACCATTTAAAGATGCATCACTGAAAATTACAGACTATTTACCCAACTCAGGTTTAACCAACACCGGTGCCTCGGTCAACAATGCTTTCAACTGATTGAAACTTTACTGGCATTTCTCAGACCACTCAAATTTCATATCTTTTTGCAATAATCTTGTCATCAGCATAGCAATCATCGAAAATCCCTTAACAAACCTAGTTGTAACACCCCAAAATCCTGAAACTTATTATTCTCGTGATGAAGCTTTGATTGCATGGCTAGAGCTAGTAAGGTGTGGATTTTGAGTATTATAGGGTTTTTATGAAGTCTCGGGTTCGAGGTAGACCATAGGGAAAATTTAATTTTTGGCCTTAGGGAACCTTGACTTCAGAAGCTAGGGCTCTTAATTAAATGAAGAGGAAATAAGTCGCAAATGGGCTGGTGGCCTGGTGGCCTAGTGGCATAATGGCGCCACTTTGGGGAGTAGAAGGTGACGTCATATGTGGAGCAGGGAGGTCCAAGGTTCAAGTGTCGGCTTGGGCATTAAGAGTATTATTTTGCACTTGTGCCGTGCTGATGGTTTTAAACTCTAGTATGAAGAGATTTGGATGGTTGTTGGGAAGTAGATTGAAGTATGATAAGGGAAGAAGATTTAGGGATTGAGGTGTGTGGATGAGTTTGAGCTAAAGTGGTAAGTGTTGAAGGTATATTCGGCTATGGTGGGAGATTGGAGCAGATTTTAGTCACTTTGGGTGTGTGCTGATTTCACTTTTGGGCATTGTGTGCTTTTAACACCTAGGTTTTCTTTGTTTCTAAAAGTCGATTTATTTCACTTTCTTTTTCCCAAAATTTCCTTATATGTTGAATCTAGTTGGGTCTTTTGGTAGTCTATTTCCCTCATTCCTCTTTCTCCTAAACCTTTATTTTTCTCTGTTACTTCTTCGTTGTTCATGACCCTTACCGAATTTACTTAGGGCCCTAGTCGAATAGGTTTTCTTCTCCATCAAGAAAGCAAAACCGAATTTTTCTTCTTCAAACCATACCCTTCGAGATTCGATTTCCTGTGGCAAATGATTGCACAATTAATAAGTGAACTAGATCTCTTTCTGTTCTTTTTGATCTCTTTTAAGGTTACCGATTCCCTTTACTCTTTGATAGGGTGGCGTTAGCAAGGTTGGGAGTTTTAGATAGGATCTTTCATTTATTGATTGGTTGAAGGTTGTGAGTCAGCCAATGTGTATTGGTAAGGCTGAATATTCGA
The DNA here is from genome assembly GCA_020496765.1 of Gossypium stocksii. Lineage (NCBI taxonomy): Eukaryota > Viridiplantae > Streptophyta > Magnoliopsida > Malvales > Malvaceae > Gossypium > Gossypium stocksii. Next base: position 45,403,265 of record CM035623.1, read on the forward strand.
TCGTGGCATGTGGATTAAGTTTCGGTACTATAATATTTGATTAACGATAGTTATTCGATATTAACAACTGAGAGATTACATTTGTGATCCAGATCTTTAGCAAGGAGTTAGGGGTTTGTCGTAATCTACGACTTACGAAGGATAAACCGAATTGGTCAAGGTAGGTATTGGTTAGTGATTTGGGAATAAGTTTTTAGGGTTGTTATTGATGGTTAATGTTGACTCTTCACTGGTTATTGGATTGTGACTCGTGGACTTGAGTGTAGTATCTCAAAAAGGTGTGTACATACACAGCACACATGACGAATTGGCAAAAGCCGAAATTCCAAAAAGCTAGAATGCTGAAAAGCTAAAAAGCCGAAAGGTTGGCACTGGAAACCACACGAGCGTGCGAAAACTCATATGGAGGTACTGATACGATGAACGGGGCCAAGGGAGCAATCTCATGGTCTCGGGCCACTTTTTGGCCAGCCAGGCCAGAATGGGCTAAATGGGCTCGACAGCTCGTAGGCCCAAATTGGAAAAGTTGATAAGTGATAGTAAGTGATGAGTTGATATCATTGGTTGAATGTTCAGAATGGATTGGGCATGATGGGCCGTATATTTGTGGTTAGGCCTAACGGGCCATATAAATATGATTGGGCCTGATGGGCCATATGTGATTTTAGGAAAGCATGTAGACTTGTTAGGGTTTTATAATGGACTTTAGGCTTAGTTTCTGATGAATCCTTAAGCAGCATAAAACTTAATTAACATATCAAGCGTGTCCGTGGGGAAGTCATAAGGTTAAAGTGTGGCAATGGGAATATGCATGTCTAGGATTGGATCTAGGGAGAGCTTGTGATAAACTGTAAATTATACATATTTCTATCCCACATTTAGCACATTTATGGATGAATTATCATTGAATTTGTGAAATTTGATGCTCCTAATCCTTTAATTTCATGTTTTATACTTAGAAGCATAGGAGAGTGAAAAGAACAAGAAACAGGCCTAAAACAGAGAAAATGGGCCAAAGCAAGGAAACAACACGGCCTGGAATTCGTCACACGGGTGAACCACACGACCGTGCCACATTAACAGGCTTGAACACGGCCTAAACTCGACTCACACGGGCGTGCCACACGGACATGTCCTTATCGTGACGAGTTTCAATTTCACGCGAAAAAGGCTACTTAGGGGCTAAAAAAGACTCCAAACTCTATATAAAGACCCTAGGAGGCAACTACAAGGTGTACGTGTCCCCACCAAGACTAAGAGTAGAAGACAGGAAATTACTTGAAGGAAGCCGATTGATCCATCTCAGAAGCCAGGATCTACATCAAGACTGAAGATCTCCCTTCAATCCTTTTAGGAATTTTGGATTTTTTTATGTTTTGTTATTTTCTTTATTCTGAGATGTTTTCTTTTAAGAACATGAACTAAACCCCTAAATACCTAAGGGGGATGAAACCTAAGACGAATCTTGTTATTGTAATCTGAACTATATGATAAATATTCGATTTGTTCTTAATTGTGTTTTTTAATTATTAAATTGATATTTCTAGGATATTAATTAAAGTCGAATGTGCTTATGCAGAGGAGCAAAAGTCCCTGTGTGAGAGTAGATCCAACACAATTAAGCGGAGTTGATCGCAATCCTAGACATAGGACTGCAAAAATCTGCCGGATTTGAGTCAAATCTAATATGGGGATCCATATATCGAGTTAATGCAAGACTAGGGGTTTTAATTAGAAAGAGATTTCAATTAATCAACCTAGGATTAGTTGTTCTTATTCTCGACGGAGATATTAACATAATTTAGGGATCTCTACGGATCAAGTCGAATGAAGAAATCGTCTAGTTTAGAGTTAAATAACAAGTGAAGTCTAGGTGGATTCTTACTTGGGTATTGCCTTTATCATTCAATCTTCCCAAAGTAATTTCCCAATTTATTCTTTGTCGTATCTTTAGTTTAATTTAGATTAGTTAGTTTACAACCAAATCCTCCTTTATTTCTAGGCTAGATAATAGGAAGAAAGTCATTACTAGTACTTTTGGTTCCTTGGATTCGATATTCCGGTCTTGCCACTAGCTATATTGCTATTCAATAGGTGTGCTTGCCTTTTATCGTGATAATAGTTAGTTTCCAGGTATGATTATTATTATTACTTCATCGAAATCACGATCAGCTTGGTACTTAAACGGTCTTAATGACCCACCTCATTTTCTCTAGAATCCTACCTAATGCGTAGTGTTTGTTCACTTTAGCCAACGAGGACTTGTTGTCGGGCCAAAGTTCGTAATTAAAACCCATATCGTAAGAATTACTGAAATACTTCTGTAGGTTAGAATTATTAAAATACCCCTGTTGGGTAGAATTACTAAAATACCTCTGTAGGTTAGAAATACTAAACGAAATGACTAAAATGCCGTCATCGCATAAAGGACTAAAATACCACTAGGTGCTAAATATGTGAAAATGTGTATGTTGCATTCATGTGATGTATGTTGCACTTGGGTGGCTTTGATGATACGGAGGAAGATATGTGAGGATCGCATAGTCGCTTGACGATCGTGGATCCATCGGTGGCTTTAAGCCCATTATATGTTTGGTAGCCATGCTGCAACGATTGAGTAGTGTCGCAATCGGTGCTACCATTAGAGTGTAGGGATGGGTGGGTTGATATTTATATCCTCACAAGAGTGTAAGGTTGGAAGGGAAAATGAGTGCAGGGTTGGATTGGGATAGGAGCATTGCATATATGTGATATTGATGTGATATGGGCTAAGGCCCAACTGAGGCCACTAAGGGCTTAGGCCCGAAGGCCACTGTATATTGTGTTATGGGCTCAGGCCCAACTAAGGCCATTGTGGGCTAAGGCCCAAAGGCCACCGATAATGATAGGGCTTAAGCCCAATATGTTAATTGCCTGTTGATATGATTGCCGAGGGTTGTTCACACTAAGTTTTCAAAAACTCACACCTTCTTTTATTTTTTCAGGTGACCCACAGTAGGCGACTCGACGTAGGAGGAGACTCGGAGGTGGCCACACTGCAAGTTAATTAGAATTTTTAATAGTTTCAAATTACTTTATCTTTGATTATTTTTTTTCTCATTGGGATGTAATAAGGCCTATCATCTCCGGTACGAATTTACATTAGGATTGCTTTATTATTATGTTTACTGTTGAATTATTGGTTTTTCTTAAAAATTTAAACATGTTTTCAAAATCAATATAATTAATTTATTATTTTTCTTAAACATGGGTTTTTCTCCCAAAATCAAAGTTTTTAACTAACTCACCTGAACTTTTAAAACAAGCGAAGGTTCACATGGATTTTATCTTTAAATATTTTTCCAGCAAAGTCGATTTGAAAATAACCATTGATTTGAACCAAAAAAATGATAGCTTTAGTCTTTCAATGTTTTAGATTTGTGCGAGTTACACTGTAATGTGACATCACCCGATTCGGCCATAACGTCTAGGCCGGGTTTGGGGTGTTACACTTCTATAATACCCGACTAATCCCAAAAAGCTTCTAACCTCAGATACATTTCTTGGAGGTTTCCAGTCAATAACAGTTGAAATCTTGCTCGGATCAACTCTGATGCCCTCAATTGATACAACATGTCCTAAAAATCTGACTTACCTAAGCCAAAATTTATATTTGCTAAACTTGGCAAACAATGGCTTTTTGTGCAGAGTTTGCAAAACAATTCTCCAATGCTCAGCATGTTTGGACTCATCCCGTGATATATTAAAATATCATCGATGAATACCATAACAAATAGGTCCAAATACTATCTGAAAATTCTGTTCATCAAATCCATAAATATTGTAGGTGCATTAGTTAAACCAAATGGCATCACAAGAAATTCATAATGTTCGTACCTGGTCCTGAATGCGGTGTTTGGCACATCCAAATCTTTAGCTCGCAGCTGATAATAACCAGAATGAAGATCAATCTTCGAAAATACTATTGCACCTTTCAACTGATCAAACAGATCATTAATTAGCGACAAGGGATACTTATTATTGATTGTAACTTTATTAAGCTAGCGATAATTAATACATAATCTCATAGATCTGTCCTTTTTCTTAACGAACAGAATAGGTGCACCCCAAGGTGAAAAATTGGGTCGAGCAAATCCTCTTTCTTTCAACTCTTGTAACTGCGCTTTCAACTCTTTCAACTCAGTAGGAGCCATTTTGTAAGGAGCTATCGATATCAGAGATGTTCTTGGTACTAAATTAATAGCAAACTCAACCTTTTTGATCGGTGGTAACCTGGGTAACTCTTCTGGAAACACATCTGAATACTCACAATCCGCTGGAATTGGTTCTAACTTCAACTCAAAAACTCTAGGATCAAATACATATTCAAGGTACGCATCATAGCCTTTTCTCACATATCTCTGTGTTGACATAGCTGAAAGAACATTAGGTATACCACTCAAACTATTTGATTCAATCTAAAGATTTTCACCGTTCTAACACTTTAACACAATAAGCTTTCATCTATAGCTCACAATAGCATCATGCTAAGTCAGCTAATCCATGCCCAAAATCACGTCAAACTCATCAAATGGAAATAACATCAAATCGACCAAAAAATTACAACCCCAAATCATGAACAGACAGTTTTTGCAAACTTTATCAACTAGTACATACTAACCTAGGGGTTTGATACTTTAACCAGGTAAATTCTTTCTTGACACTAGATTCGTGCATACATATGAATGGGTTGATCCCGGATCAATCAAAGCAGTAACATTAGTATCAAATACAGAAAATGTACCAATAATAACAGCTGGCGCTGAAGCTTCCTCTCGTGCACGAATAGCGTAAGGTCTAGCCAGTGCTTGTGCCTCAGATCTCATAGTAGAGTCTTTTGTTCCAGCACGACCATTACTTGCATTTCCAAGATTATGAGGTGGTTTACCTCTCGTAGTAGTGTTGCTTGGTCGAATAGTTTGAAACTTTTTTTTCGGGTACTTTTGGGCAATCTCGAATAAAATGTTTATATGATCCACATTTGAAACATGCACCATTTTTCACCTTGCACTCATCAAAGTTTCGACGTCCACACTATTGACAATTGTGTTTATTGTCTTTAACACTACCTACGCTTGCTACAGACGTAGCTTGAGTTTTTAAACCCGTATATTGTTTATCTTGGTCTCTACCTGAATAGCCTCCTAAAATAGTCAAACAATTATAATGTTCTCTCAATTTCTTTGATGATGACTGATATGAATATCCCGATGATCTCTTTCTTGAATCTCTAGCTTTAAAATTAGATTTTCTATTTCTTTGCTAAGTTCTCGGCTTTGTGCGCTCGATCAACCAGAATAACAAATTTTTTCAGTTCAACTATCCCAACTAACAGTTTTATGTCTTCATTTAATCTGTCTTCGAACTGCTTACACGTAGCAACTTCGGTTGGAATACATTTCCAGGCATACTTACTCAATCTAACAAACTCCCTTTCATACTCGGACATTAACATTCGACTTTATTTAAGCTCAAGAAATTCTTTACGTTTCTAATCAAGAAATCTCTAACTTATATACTTCTTTCAGAACTCGGTTTAGAAGAACTCCCAATCAATACGCTCTCTCGGCACAACTGAAACCAAAGTGTTCAATCACTGATAAGCTGAATCTTTTAGGAGAGACACAACACATTTTACACACTCTGTCGGTGTACACGATAGCTCATCGAAAACTCTGATAGTATTTTTGTAACACCCCAAACCCGGCCCAGACGTTATGGCCAGATCCGACGTGTCACATTGGAACATTTTCAAAAAACCTTGTTTTGTTCCTAAAACCCTTCTTGAAGAATTTTAAAGAGAATTTTTAAGAGATTGTCTTTGCCACGAAAGTGAATGGAAGCTGTGCAAACAGAGGAAGTGAGCCATGAAGGCTGCTTAAGTACCAGGCTCTTGATTGGATCCAATCCTAGACATGCCCACAACTATTGCCACACTTTAGGTTGGTGATAAGTTTTGAAAACAAGCCAAGTTGGAGTTTATTCAAGTTGATATTTTTGGTAAAACGTTTTATTGTATCATTGTGTTATTTTGAAAACAAGTGCTATTTTGAAGACGTGACCTAAGTCTAGTCCGTTTTAGATTGTTAACCATAAAATAAAATATAACGTACAAAATAAAATAATCCCCAAAAAGAATTAAAATGGCCTTATTACAACCCCAAAACCAAATAATAATAATTAAAGTAAGATTCATAAAAACCAGTTACTTTATTGGAAAAGTCTGAAACGATCACCATGGCCACTCTAAATTCTCTTCGGCTCCAAGTCTTCACATCAAGGATCACCTGTAAGGTTAAGGAAAGGGGGGTGAGTTTGGAAACTCAGTGTGCAACTAGCCCTTCCAGAGCCTAAATCCATACATGTATTCTGGGCCTAAGCCCTTAATTTAGTTTCAACGTATACTGGGCCGAAGCATTCCGGTTAACGGTTACTGGGCCGAAGCCTTTTAATAATTCATGTCACTAGGCCAAAGTCTTTCTGTAAATGGTATGGCCCATAGGCCCATTTCAATATCACATATGTCAAATCATGCAGGTATGCAAAAACCTATTTAGGGAGACGACTCAACCCACCATCCTCTACTCTCCACCCGTACCAACCAAACTCTCCATGTGGGGAATAACTCAACCCACCCAGCCAAACTCTCCAGTGGCAGCATAGCTGCTTATTCATATAACTGGAGGCCTAGCCTCTTTAATAACTGGGGCAAAGCCCTTTTCGGTAAACTGGGGCCAAAGCCCTTTAACACTTCCTCCATCATAATAACCCAACCCATGCATATAACGAGTATATCATGTATATCACGTGCAAATCATGGCATATCATGTGCATGTCATGGCATTTCATGTTTAATAATAATATAACATGCATCACAATCATAATTAAACCCTAGGGGTATAATGGTAATTTACACTCAGGGGCAAAATAGTCATTTTCCACGTTTTAGGGGTAATTTCGTAATTTGACTGGTTGTTAGGGTTTTTCATGCTCGTTAAGAATTATCAACAATTTCCAAGTGTTTAGACAGTATTTCCAACCCATTTTAGAAATTTCGAGTTATTGGGCCCAAAACCCCTAATGGGCCCTACATAGCCGATTTAGTCATCTATGCCCATTTAACCTAATTTTTTATAGAGTTAACCATTTTAACATGCATCTTATCCAAATGTCGTTTTTCTATCGATTTTTCCCAAATGGGCCCGTAAGCCCATTGGGCCTAATTTTAGCCCATCGAGACCCAACTTACCATGTTGCACGAAATCGTGCCCTTACCTGTTCCATCGGTTTCGTTTACTGCGTCCATCGTAATCAAACTAATCCACGTACCATCACGTATTTACAAATTACAAAAATACCAAAATTCGGTATTTTGGCTTTTTAACAAATATGAATCTAAGCTGTTACGGGGGTATGTTACACACCTGTTTAATGACGATCGATTTCTCAAAGTCTACCACGCACTTGTCCTACATTTGTTTATTTGACATATCAGGTTTGAAATCCAAGCGAGTAATAACCCAGTCTTATCAATACCATTCGGCCACTACCCCTAATGCCGTAGATTGCTTACCTCTGCAAGATTCGACGATTTGAACTAGGCTTATTCAATACCGATTCTCCAAACCTTGTTGCTCCTCTAAAGAAGTCCACTTTGCTACAAGAGATCATAAAACCGAATGAAAAGAGACAATTAAGGCTCTAAGCCCAAAACGACAACCTCTCCAGGAAACTAGAGGTTTCCGGCTTCCATATTTCATAAGATATGAATGAAAACTACGAATACTTACCAAATGATCTATTGTTGCGAACGTTCTCAGGAATCTCCTTGCTTAGAACTGCCCCCTAACACGAACTACGAATGAACCCAGAAGTCTAATGATATTCGGCTATCAACTATTTATTAAAGATGATTTCGGCTTTTAACTAACAAAGTAGAAAGATAGAACTTTGTGAGAAGAGGATGAAGGATTCGGCCACCACAAAAGAAGAAGATGGGAGGAGATTTAGTTTAGATGAAAACGGTAAGAGTAATTTCAGGGATTTTGGCTTCTGTGACCAATCAGCAAGGGCGATGAAGAGAAAGGAGGTAGTAATTGAGTTTTCGGCAAAAGAAGAGGAAAAATGAATAGGAGAGGTGGTAGTTTCGGTCTTGAGAAAAAGAGAGGAAAAATATGATCCTATGATGATTTAACAGAGGAAAAACGGCACACTCTTACCCCTACTGCCGAAAATGCCAAAAACTAAAGTCTTTGGCCGAATTTGCACTCATAGAGCCTCTTTTTCGGCCAACTCTTGCTCCCATACGGGATTCCTACAATTTCTCCCCTTATCCCTCCTTAAAATGCTCCCCTTATCACTCTACAAATCCCTCTCATGACCAAATCAAACACCATCCATCAGAGTTCCACTTGACCACAAACTCCTGCCTACCTAAGCATTAAAAATAAAACACCACACTTGCTCATCTTAGGACTTGAACCCAGGCCTTCCTCCATGTTCTACACGCCATATTTTTAGCTCCCTAGTGGCATTACTTAGCCACTCCACCAGGGGTTCTCTTGTGTTGCATTTTACCCATATCTTTTGATAAGGCCTCCTAGCCAGAGCCCCTAATTCTTTAAGTCCAAAATTCAAAAATTCGAACGGGTTTTGGCCAACTCATGGGCCTTCTATAGGCCCATTTACACACTCTAAACCTGAATTTCACCACCACATGCTAACATTTAAAATTGTACCAAACATCGCACAAAATCACTAAGCCCCAAAAATCAGGATGTTACAACTCTACCCTCCTTAAAGAAATTTCGGCCTCGAAATTTATCTGGCCCAAAAAGTTGAGGGTGTTGCTGACGCATTGCTTCTTCGGGCTCCCAAGTAGCTTCCTCTCTGCCGTGGTTTCTCCAAAGTACCTTCACCAATGGGACTGATTTTCTTCTCAACACTTTAACGTCGCGATCAAGTATCTGCACAGGTTCTTCTTCGAAGGTTAAATCTGCTTGTACCTCAATGTTTGCAACTGGCACGATATGAGTAGGGTCAGAACGATATCGCCTTAGCATTGACACATGAAAGACATCGTGAATGCAATCCAACTCCGGAGGTAACTCTAGCTGATAAGCGACCGGTCCTATTCGCTTTACAATTCGATAAGGCCCAATGAATCGTGGACTCAACTTGCCCTTCTTACCAAATCTCAATACCTTCTTCCAAGGCGAAACTTTAAGAAAGAACATGTCTCCTACCGCATACTCAATATCCTTACGCTTCGGATCCGCATAAGACTTCTGTCGATCTGCTACCTCTTTCAAACGGTCTCTGATTATCCTAACTTTGTCTTCAGTATCAGCCACTAACTCTGGTCCAAGTACTCGTCTCTCTCCCAACTCAGTCCAACAAGTAGGCGAACGACATCTTCTCCCATACAGTGCCTCGTACGGAGCCATCTGAATACTTACCGGATAACTGTTGTTGTAAGCAAATTTCGCCAATGGCAAGTAAACCTCCCAGTTGCCCCTAAAGTTGATGATACAACCCCTCAACATGTCTTCTAAAATTTGAATAACTCTTTCTGACTGTCCATCTGACTGAGGGTGGAAAGCTGTGCTAAAATCCAATCGCGTTCCTAACGCCTCATACAATTTCTGCCAAAACGGAGATGTGAATCTTGGATCTCGATCAGAAATTATCGATACTGGCACTCCATGCAACCGCACTATCTCTGCCACGTATAACTTGGCCAACCTCTGAAGTGAGTAATCTATTCGAACAGGCATGAAATGGGCAGATTTCGTCAGCCTATCCACAATCACCCAAACTGAATCTTTCTTGGAAGGTGTCAAAGGCAACCCACTTACGAAATCCATGGTTACTCTTTCCCACTTCCAAAGTGGTATTTTCACTGGCTGCAACAATCCTGAAGGCAGTTGATGCTCGGCCTTTACTTGTTGACACGTTAAACATTTTCCAACAAACTCAGTCACTTCACGCTTAAGCCCAGGCCACCAATATAGCTCTTGTAGGTCTCGATATAACTTATTCCCTCCTGGATGCATGGTACAAGGTCCACCATGAGCCTCCTTCAAAATCATCAATCTTAAATCAAAGTCCCTCGGCATACAAATTCTTCCTCGAAAACAAAGAACCCCATCACTATTTAATCCAAAGTCCGAATTCTCCTCCTTCTTGACTTGCTGAAATCGAGGATCCAACGACTCATCCAACAACTGCTGCCTCTTAACCTGTTCTACCCAAGTCGGTTTCACTTGTAACTCTGCCAACAGGCTTCCATCGTCATACAAGCTTAAACGTGCAAACATTGCCTTTAATTCTGCTATAGTCCTTCTACTCAACGCATCAGCCACAACGTTTGCCTTGCCTGGGTGGTACTCAATCGAACAATCGTAGTTTTTCAACAGCTCTATCCACCTCCGCTGTCTAAGATTCAGTTCCTTTTGAGTCAACAGATACTTAAGACTCTTATGATCCGTATAGATAATGCATCTCTCCCCATACAAGTAGTGTCTCCATATTTTAAGCGCAAAGATCACTGCCGCCAACTCTAAGTCATGAGTAGGATAGTTTACCTCATGAGGCTTAAGTTGTCGTGAAGCGTAAGCAACCACCCTACCATCTTGCATTAACACACAGCCCAAGCCTACATGTGACGCATCACTGTACACGGTGAAATCCTTATCAGACTCTGGCTAAATCAACACTGGTGCCTCGGTTAAAACTTTCTTTAATTTCTCAAAAGCTTTCTGCTGCTTCTCAGTCCAAACAAACGGTACTCCTTTTCTTATGAGTTTCGTCAACGGTGCTGCCAACATAGAGAATCCTTCCACAAATATTCGATAATAACCTGCCAACCCCAGAAAACTTCAAATTTCTGACACTGACCTCGGTGGCCTCCTTCCAGAATCGCCTCAATTTTTCGAGGATCCACCTTAATCCCCTCAGTAGAAACGACATGTCCTAAGAAGGTCACCTCACTCAACCAAAATTCACACTTACTGAACTTCACATATAGCTGTTTTTCCCTCAATACTTGCATAACGGTACGAAGATGCTCATCATGTTTCTCTTCTGTTTCTGAGTATACCAAAATATCGTCGATGAACACAACTACAAACTGATCCAAATATGGCTGGAATACTCGATTCATCAAGTCCATGAATGCTGCCGGTGCGTTAGTCAGTCCAAAGGGCATAACCAGGGACTCGTAATGACCATATCGAGTTCTGAATGCCGTCTTATGAATATCCACCTCTTTGACTCTCAACTGATGATATCCTGACCGAAGGTTGATTTTTGAAAATACTGATGCTCCTCTCAACTAATCGAACAGATCGTCGATTCTTGGCAAAGGATACTTGTTCTTGATCGTCAATTTGTTCAGCTGCCGATAATCGATACACATTCGCATGGTTCCGTCCTTTTTCTTTACGAACAACACTGGTGTGTCCCACGGAGAAACACTTGGTCTTATAAACCCTCTATCCAATAATTCTTGTATCTGAGCTTTCAGTTCTACCAACTCCTTTGGTGCCATCCTATAAGGTGCAATGGACACCGGAGCCGTTCCAGGTAACAGGTCAATTCCAAACTCAACTTCGCGATTTGGAGGTAATCTAGGAAGCTCCTCAGGAAAGACATCTTGAAACTCTTTGATAGTCCTGATTGACTCTACGGTCACCTTTTCAGGCTCAGCTTGACTTACAAAGGCCAAATACACCTCACCACCCTTCCGAATCAACTTCTCAGCTTTTAAGGCTGAAATAACATTAGACAAATAGTTCCTTTGCTCCCCTATGACTAATACCTCCTCATCCTCGACAGTTCTTAGTACCACCTCTTAGCAGCACAATCCAATGTCGCCCTATGCTTAGTTAGCCAGTCCATTCCTAAGATAAGATCAAATTCTCCAAATGGCAGTTCCATTAAGTCTCCTATAAATATCTTATCTTGAGTCTCTAGAGGCACCTCCCTAAAAAGTTTGACTACCTTAACCGAGTGACCTAAAGGACTTATCACTGATACTCCACTTACAGTCTCCTCAGGAAGCACACCCAATGCCCCAGATACATTACAGGCAACATACGAATGAGTGGAACCAACATCTATCAAAGCAGTACAAGGCGTGCTATGAATGAAAAACGTACCGGTTATAACATCAGGAGCATCACCCTCCTCTCGACGTCGTGCAGCATAAACCAACGCCGGCTGATGAGCTTCAGCATGCCCAGCACCCCTACCAGGTGCCCCACGTCCTCGTCCATTACCACCTCTGCCTTGCCCATGGCCTCTCTGTGGTGGTGGTCCTCCTCGCACTGGTTGAATAACCCTTGGCTCAGCAACTTGATCCTGAACTGCTCTTCTAGGACACTCTCTAAACTTGTGTTCCTTGGACCCACATCGGAAACATCCCCCAGTTCTTTTCCAACACTCTCCCAAGTGAGCTCTACCACAATCCCTACAAGCTTGCGGTCTAACGGTATTCACTGAAACTGCTCGAACCGGCTCCTCCACTCTGGCTGGTTTAACATTTTGGTATGCAGTACCCGAGGGTCCAGAATCCCTCCTAAATCTAGGTCGATCCTTCTGATGGTTCTGTTGCTCAACCCGTTTAACCTCCTCAGCTATCTTGGCCTTCTCCACCAATGCAGCAAAATCACGCTTCCTTTGTGGAGCTATCAAACACTAAGCTCATCTCGAAGGCCATCCTCAAACCAAATGCTACACTCGTATTCAGTCGCAACTATCCTACTAGCATAACGGCTTAACCTCAAAAATTCTGCCTCATACTCAGCAACAGTCTTATTACCCTGGGTTAAATTCAGAAATTCCTTACGACGAGCATCCACATAACTAGCTCCAACATACCTCCCCTTAAAAGCGGCTTTAAACAGATCCCAAGTTACTCGCTCAGCCGGGATACTCTCCCTTACTGTAATCCACCACTGGTAAGCCTCGTCTCGCAGCAACGATATAGCCCCTTTCAGCTTTTGCTCCACAGAGCAATCCAAGTCATCCATAATCCGCTCTATTGCCTCCAGCCAATATTCAACCACATTCGGGGCTACTCCAGATACGCCCCTAAAAACCTCTGCTCCGTTGGCCCGGAGTCGCTCAGAGATGGACCCCCTATTTACTGTCCTAGTACTAGCCCCAACAACCCTTTCCAAGACCCTTAACATTGCTTGGGACAAAGCATCGTCCCCCACAGCCCTATCATGTGACCCAGTCTCAGTTGCTTGTGGCACAGATGCCTCTTCGACTGGCCTATGCCCTGAGGATGAAGATTCAGCTCGCGCTCTTCCGCGACCACGTCCGCGGCCCCGTCCACGAGTTCCTCTGGTACTCATATCGAATAATCTGATTACGAATTTTATGATATTAGCTTAATATTTCAGTTGTTTATTGCGATATGTCTTATGAAAATATAGTAGTTCAGAGATTGTTCCCGCAACGTCGTATCCTAGCTACAGTCTCGATCTTAATGTTTTTAGCTCTACCCTATCTAAAGTAACATAGTAGGGTTTTGATTCTATCTATAGCATCATATCAATCTCAAACATCATCTTAGTATCAAACGATAAGAAAGTACACTTACAGACTTGGTGCCGGGGATTCAGTGTGCCACTTCTTTCTTCAAATTATAAAAAAAACGTATATTTAGTTTTATTTATGTTACTAGTATTTTAGAAATCCTTGAATTTGATTAAAATGCCATTATTTTGAAATCTTTGAAAAAGCCTGTTAAAAACCCACAGCCGAGTTGTTGCAACCTGGCTCTGATACCACTAAATGTAACACCCCAAACTCGGCCTAGATGTTATGGCCAGATCCGACGTGTCACATTGGAACATTTTCGAAAAACCTTGTTTTGTTCCCAAAACCCTTCTTGAAGAATTTTAAAGAGAATTTTTAAGAGATTGTCTTTGCCACGAAAGTGAATGGAAGCTGTGCACCAGGTAGGTATCTGAAACAGAGGAGGTGAGCCATGAAGGCTGCTTAAGTACCAGGCTCTTGATTGGATCCAATCCTAGACATGCCCACAACCATTGCCACACTTTAGGTTGGTGATAAGTTTCGAAAACAAGCCAAGTTGGAGTTTATTCAAGTTGATATTTTTGGTAAAACGTTTTATTGTATCATTGTGTTATTTTGAAAACAAGTGCTATTTTGAAGACGTGACCTAAGTCTAGTCCGTTTTAGATTGTTAACCATAAAATAAAATATAACGTTCAAAATAAAATAATTCCCAAAAAGAATTAAAATGGCCTTATTACAACCTAAAAACCAAAAATAATAATTAAAATAAGATTTATAAAAACCAGTTACTTTATTGGAAAAGTCCGAACCGATCACCATGGCCACTCTAAATTCCCTTCGGCTCCAAGTCTCCACATCAAGGCTCACCTGCAAGGTTAAGAAAATGGGGGATGAGTTTGGAAACTTAGTGTGCAACTAGCCCTTCCAGAGCCTAAATCCATACATGTATTCTGGGCCTAAGCCCTTAATTTAGTTTCAACGTATACTGGGTCGAAGCCTTCCGGTTAACGGTTACTGGGCCGAAGCCTTTAATAATTCATGTCACTAGGCCAAAGCCTTTCTGTAAACGGTATGGCCCATAGGCCCATTTCAATATCACATATGTCAAATCATGCAGGTATGCAAAAACCCATTTGGGGAGACTACACAACCCACTATCCTCTACTCTCCACCCGTACCAACCAAACTCTCCATGTGGGGAATAACTCAACCCACCCAGCCAAACTCTCCACTGGCAGCATAGCTGCTTATTCATATAACTAGAGGCCTAGCCTCTTTAATAACTGGGGCAAAGCCCTTACCGGTAAACTGGGGCCAAAGCCCTTTAACACTTCCTCCATCATAATAACCCAACCTATGCATATAACGAGTATATCACGTATATCATGTGCAAATCATGGCATATCATGTGCATGTCATGGCATTTCATGTTTAATAATAATATAACATGCATCACAATCATAATTAAACCCTAGGGGTATAATGGTAATTTACACTCAGGGGCAAAATAGTTATTTTCCACATTTTAGGGGTAATTTCGTAATTTCACTAGTTGTTAGGGTTTTTCATGCTCGTTAACAATTATCAACAATTTCTAAGTGTTTAGATAGTATTTCCAGCCCATTTTAGAAATTTCGAGTTATTGGGCCCAAAACCACTAATGGGCCCTACGTAGCTGATTTAGTCATCTATGCCCGTTTAACCTAATTTTTTTATAGAGTTAACTGTTTTAACATGCATCTTATCCAAATGTCGTCTTTCTATCAATTTTCCCCAAATGGGCCCGTAAGCCCATTGGGCCTAATTTTAGCCCATCAAGACCCAACTTACCATGTTGTACGAAATCGTGCCCTTACCTGTTCCATCGGTTTCGTTTACTGCGTCCATTGTAATCAAACTAATCCACGTACCATCACGTATTTACAAATTACAAAAATACCAAAATTCGGTATTTCGGCTTTTTAACAAATATGAATCTAAGCTGTTACGGGGGTATGTTACACACCTGTTTAATGACGATCGATTTCTCAAAGTCTACCACGCACTTGTCCTACATTTGTTTATTTGACATATCAGGTTTGAAATCCAAGTGAGTAATAACCCAGTCTTATCAATACCATTCGGCCACTACCCCTAATGCCGTAGATTGCTTACCTCTGCAAGATTCGACGATTTGAACTAGGCTTATTCAATACCGATTCTCCAAACCTTGTTGCTCCTCCAAAGTAGTCCACTTTGCTACAAGAGATCATAAAACCGAATGAAAAGAGACCATTAAGGCTCTAAGCCCAAAACGACAACCTCTCCAGGAAACTAGAGGTTTTCGGCTTCCATATTTCATAAGATATGAATGAAAACTACGAATACTTACCGAACGATCTATTGTTGCGAACGTTCTCAGGAATCTCCTTGCTTAGAACCGCCCCCTAACACGAACTACAAATGAACACAGAAGTCTAATGATATTCGGCTATCAACTATTTATTAAAGATGGTTTCGGCTTTGAACTAACAAAGCAGAAAGATAGAACTTTGTGAGAAGACGATGAAGGATTCGGCCACCACAAAAGAAGAAGATGGGAGGAGATTTAGTTTAGATGAAAACGCAAGAGTAATTTCAGGGATTTTGGCTTCTGTGACCAACCGGCAAGGGTGATGAATAAAAATGAGGTAGTAATTGAGTTTTCGGCAAAAGAAGAGGAAAAATGAATGGGAGAGGTGGTAGTTTCGGTCTTGAGAAAAAGAGAGGAAAAATATGATCCTATGATGATTTAACAGAGGAAAAACGGCACACTCTAACCCCTACTGTCGAAAATGCCAAAAACTAAAGTCTTTGGCTGAATTTGCACTCATAGAGCCCCTTTTTCAGCCAACTCTTGCTCCCATGCGGGATTCCTACAATTTCTCCCCTTATCCCTCCTTAAAATGCTCCCCTTATCACTCCACAAATCCCTCTCATGACCAAATCAAACACCACCCATCAGAGTTCCACTTGACCACAAACTCCTGCCTACCTAAGCATTAAAAATAAAATACCACACTTGCTCATCTTAGGACTTGAACCCAGGCCTTCCTCCATGTTCCACACGCCATATTTTTAGCTCCCTAGTGGCGTTACTTAGCCACTCCACCAGGGGTTCTCTTGTGTTGCATTTTACCCATATCTTTTAATAAGGCCTCCTAACCAGAGCCCCTAATTCTTTAAGTCCAAAATTCAAAAATTCGACCGGGTTTTGGCCAACTCATGGGCCTTCCATAGGCTCATTTATACACTCTAAACCTGAATTTCACCCCCACATGCCAACTGATAAACGCTAATTTATACATATTTTTACCTCATGTTTAGCCTATATTTTGGATGAATTATTATCAATTTAGTGGGAATTGGTACTCTTAATCCTTATTTTTCATATCTTATACTCAGGAGAGCATAGGGAAGAGAAAAGAATAGGAAATGGACTGAAAATGAGGAAAATGGGCCAAAAATGACATAACACACGGCCCAAAGAGTCACCACACGGCCGTGCCACACGGCCGTGCCACATGAAGATCACACGGTCCAACTCTCGACAAGCACGGCCAGGCCACACGGCCGTGCCAAATCACACGGCCTTTGTCGAAGTCACACGGGCGTGGCACACGGGCGTGTTCTAGTCGTGAGGAAGAGGAATTTCACTCGAATTGGGATACTTGGAGGCTAAGAAAGGCTCCCCAAAGCTCTATATAAAGACCCTAGGAGGCAACTCTTAGAGGGTGCTTATTTCCCCACAAAGGGAAGTATTCTTTGCTGCCAACACAGAGAGTGGAAGTAGGGATTACTCGCAGGGAAGCTGATTGATTCATCCCAGAAGCCGAAATTCTGCAGCAATATAGAGGATCTCCCTAAATTCCTTCAGGGGTTTTCGGGTTCTTTTATGTTTTGTTATTTTATTTCTTCTGAGATGTTTTCTTTCTTTATTATGAACTAAACCCCTCAAATACTTGAGGGGGATGAAACCTAAGACAGATCTTGTTATTATTTATTCTTGAGTTATATGATAAATACTTGAGTTGTTCTTAATTATGTGTTCTTCATTCTTGATTTAATAAACCTAGGTATTACTTCAAGAATTAGATGTGCTTAGAGCAGAGGAGCAAAAGTCCCTGTGATAAGAGTAGATCTACCATAATTAAGCGGAGTTGCATGCAACCCTAGACATAGGGCGACATAAATCTACCGGATTAGGGTCAAACCTAATATGGGGAACCATTGATCGAATTAATGCAACCTAAGAAGTTAATTGATAAAGGAACTTTAATTAACAACTTAGGCCTAGTTGCTCTTCACCTCGACGGAGGGTTTAGCATAAATTAGGGATCTCTATGGATCAAGTCAAGTGAATAAATCGTCTAGCTCAAGAACCAGTACAAGTGAAGTCTAGGTGGATTCTCCCTTAAGTATTGTCCATATCAATCAGCTTTTCCCCTAAAAGTTTTCTCAATTTACTCTTTGTGTCTTCTTAGTTTAGTTTTAGAATTAGTTTAAACAAACCCCTCTTTTATTCTTAGGCTAGATAATAGAAAGAAAGTAAGTAATAGTACTTTTGGTTCCCTTGGGTACGATAACTCGGTCTTGCCACTAAGCTATACTACTGTTCGATAGGTGCGCTTGCCTTAAAGCGTCGCGATATTAGTTAGTTTTGGTGAGATCAAGTTCTTTATAAATTTTATTACTTAGTATCGCGAACGCGGATATCACCAACATTTAAAATTTTACCAAACATCGCACAAAATCACTAAGCCCCAAAAATCAGGATGTTATAATTTTCTAACCAAAATTTGGATCTGTCCGGATCATCATGAACTATAACTCTGAATTCTTCTACCCCATATTTACGAATTTTGTCTACTGGTGGCTTATTAACTCGCATTGGTTCCAAACCCTGAGGAACTACAGGGATCAATTAAAGAACATGTGGGGGTAGAGATCGTTGAGCCACTGCATTCATTTGTATTAGCTCGATAAACCATTCACTCATCATTTGGAGGAAGGCTTCCTTAGCCTCTCTTATCCAGCCCTCAGATGTGGGCCTAGTGCCACTCGACATTGCTCCCTGAATGGAGACTTGCACGATACTTTCAACTTCATCAGAGTTAGCTCAGTTAGATGTCATTACTATATGAAAACATAATTGAAAACGAGTTAGGAGTTATCACACTATCACAGGTTATATAATGTCATGTATTTCTACACACACACACTCTACGTTCAGTCCGAGAATTAACTAAACCATAGCTCTAATCCACTAAATGTAACACCTTAACCTGTATCTGTTAACAGGATAGGGTTACAGAGCATTACCGAAAAATTCATAACTTAAAAAATTCAATTTAAAACCATTCTTAAATCATGGTAATTAATAATTAATCACATTTATAACATCCCTTATTCGAGCCCTCGAGGCCTTAGAAACACATTAGAAATGATTCGGGACTAAATTGAAATCATATGGAATTTCATGGAAAAAGCTAAAATTTTTCACACTGCAGGGGTCACACGGTTGAGACACATGCCCGTGTTTTAGGCCGTGTAGACATTCGAGGTAAGGGCACACGGTTGTGCCCTAGCCCATGTAACTTTCTAACTTGGGTTGCATGGCCAAGCCACACACCCGTGTAACTCTTGAAATAGCCTCACACGCCCATGTGTTAGTTTGTGTACTAGGCCATGTAATTGCCTGACTTACAACCCTTTGAAACCTACAGGGAACACATGGTCATGTAGCATGGTCGTGTGTGACACATGGCCTTGTCGCATGGCCGTGTGTGACATACGGCTGAGACACATGCTTGTGTCTTAGGCTGTGTGGACAAGAAATAGGCCATTTTCAAGCCATTTCCTCCACTCAAGTCATGCACACACATACAAGCCATTTTCACCCATTTCAAGCATTCAAAATGTACCTAAAACATGCATAATCAAACTTGATAAATGTAGTACCTATTCATACAACCAATATGCCAAAAAGTACCTCAATTCACATAACATTAAATGTACTTAAACATAAGCATAACTTAGCCATTTATTAACTCAACTTTTGCAACCTAATTCCATACCAAATCCTACCATAATGGCCACATACCAAGATCACATTCAAGCATACCAAAAGAGCCATTTAAAACATCATTACTAACCATTTCAACATTAGCCAACAAGTATCAAAATGCCAAAATGTCATCAACCTAAGTACCTTATTAACAAACTAAACATGTTGGCTATTTTGTCAAGTACAAAACATCTATACATGCCATTATAACCATGACTTGAAAACATCAAAATCTATTGATATAGCCAACGGATAGTGTGATAGGTCTCCAAGGATCTTTCAAACCGAATGAGTTTCGATAATTATAAAACATAGAAAAAGAATACAAAGCAATCATATAATGCTTAGTAAGTTCGTAAATCATAAACAATACTTACCATTTTAATACATAAGCTTAAAAATATATATGAATCAATCTAACTCAAGCTTGGCACAAGCCGAAGTATCACCAACAACACAGATTAGTGCTTAATCACATAACTTAACGATATCATCACATGATAAGATAGATTTCATAAACATAATTCACATGAACTCATACTTTCCATAATTATGAATACACATACTTCATACCTTTCAAAAATATCAAAGTGAATTTCATCGAACCCTTACCAAAGCTTATACAAAGTGTGCTAAATGATGGTCGAAACCATCCCTTTTCATATTCGATGGTCGTCACCATCCCTTTTCATATTCGATGGTCACCACCATCCCTTTTCATATTCGATGGTTGCCACCATCCTTTTTCATATTCGATGGTCGAAACCATCCCTTTTTATATCCGATGTTCATTACCATCCCTTTTCATATTATATGGTCGTCACCATTCCTTTTCATATTCGATGGTCGTCACCATTCCTTTTCATATTCGATGGCCGAAACCATCCATTTTTATATTAGATGGTTGTCACTATCCCTTTTCATATTCGGTGGTCGAAACCATCCTTTTTCATATTTGATGGTCATCACCATCCCTTTTCATATTCGATAGGCATCGATATGTTAGATTTTTCTTTCGAGACATGATATGATAATGTAACATGATAGTATTTAAAACAAAAAATTTATAACGCTATTTAAATGTACGAACTTACCTCAACGATAAAACGTAAAAATGGAGTAGATTAATACAAAGCTTTATGTTTTCCCCAACCTAAAGCTGTATGAGGTCTATCTTGATATGCATAAGGTAACCTAGTCGAACCTTCAAAGCACCAAAAATGGTGTTTGTCTTCAATATTTCGGTGGAAGAAACCAAATTAGAAGATGATTCCATCTTTTGCTATATTTTATTTTAAGTTATTTATTAAATTACAAGTTTAACCTTATTAATTAATCATTTAAAAAACATATAAAATGCCCATAATAGTCCACTCATGATATTAATGGCTTATTTACAATGTAAACCCTCCAACCATTTAATTTCATAGCTACTAAATCCCTTTAACTTATAGAACTCAAGTTTTGCACCTTTTGCAATATAGTTTTTTTTACCAAATTAAGCGTGCAAACGATAAAATTTCTTAACAAATTTTTTATACGATAATACTAACATGCTGTAGACATTAAAATAATAATAAAATAATTATTCACATTAAGTTTCTAGTCCCGAAACTACTATTCCAGTTTCAGTGAAAATGGGATGTTACACTTGGGTTCGAAACTGAACTTCAGTACTGCTTATCATCCACAAATAGATGGCTAATCAAAAAGAGTGAATAGGTATTGGAAGGCATGCTGCGAAGCTTTGTATTAGAGTTCACAAGATGTAACGCCCCAAAAATCCCAAAATTATGAAATTCTGTACTTGACTTTGGTATGTATAGGTAGCACTGTAGAATATTAATTTTAAGATGCTGTAAGGTTATTTGAAGCCTTAGCGATAGGGTTGACCATAGGAAAAAAATTAGTTTTTGCCTTAGTGGAATCCTAGACTTTGGTAATAGGCCTCTTAAACGAATTAAGGGGAAAATAGGACACAGTAGGGCCTGTGGCCCAGCGGCAAGGTGGCGTTACATGGGAGCTACAAGGTGGCGTTTCATGTAGGGAATAAGGTCCAAGGTTCGAGGCTCAAGTGTGGTAGTTTTGGGACTTTATTTTTGCTCATGGAAAGAAGGTGGTGGCGCAAAAGGGGACTCTAGAGGGGAGTGTTCAAGAGAGAATTTTAAGGTAGAGATAATGGAGTGAAAATAAGAGATTGAGAGAGAGAGAGAGTTGGTGCCGAATAAGACTGTAAGGGAGGCTTGAATCGGCTTGTACCTATTTAAAGGAGTGCCGAATGTGCATGAGGGTTTTTGGTTGTTTTGCCAAACTCACTTCTTAGCCAACCTCTCTTCTCCCTTTTCTTCTCCCTTCCATTTTCACCGAAACTTCACTAAAGATTTTCATCTCTCAAAGCCGAACACCATCCCTAAATTCTTAAAAGTCGAAAGTCACCTTTGGTTCCTTAAAAGCTAAATGCATATACTCACTTGCTGACTTCTTCCCTTAAATCTCCTAAAAGCTGAATATTCATCTCCTCTTACTAGTTTCTTTTGTTTTCTTGCATCACAAACCTGTTCTGTTACTTGTAACCCTTGATCAAGTGGTTAAAAGCCGATTGCACATTCAGTAGGGATCTAGGCTGCAAGTTTGGAGATCAATTTCGGTAAGTGCCTAGTTAATCATTTTTAGTGTGTTTGGTAAAGCCGAAGGGGCTATCTAATTCTCTATTTTCTTGTCGATTAACCCTGTTAAACTAGGGGTAGAGTTCTAGGATTCCAGGCGAGGAAAAGATCTCTAGCGGATGGTAAGTGTATTCACTCTAAATTTCAGTTTCATAGGTGGTAGAATGTAAATATGGTGGATAGGGGTGACTCGTGTAGAATACGAGTCACTTGATGTTGACAATATGTGTGTATTGGTGTAGATCTAAGGATATTCGGAAGTAATAACGAAGGAAAGGCTATTTAAATTGGTGGTACACGGTAAGGTTACGGTAAGGCTTCGGGATTTGATAAGGTTGTAGTTTAAAGTATAGAATTGATTCAGAAATGGTTTTAGTTGTAGGTCGAGGTTGAGAATAGAGAAGTGCAGGTCATCAATCAGGTGTGTACATACACTACACACAATCCAATCGGCAAAAGCCGAAATCTCAAAATCCCAAAAGGACCTGACGTACTTGCGGGCCCAAACTGGCAAAGTTGTGATATGAAATTGTATGATGAATTGACATGCATGATTGTATGACTGGATTGTGATCGGGCCTAATGGGCTACATAAGCATGTTTGGGACTTAATGGATTTAATGAATATGATTGGGCCTAGTGGGCATTATGGGATCGTAGAAATGCATGTTTAGGTTTTTAATGGACTATAGGCCTAGTTCTGATCTCTCAAATTTTACATAAGACTTAATTAAATAATTAAACATGTCTGTGGACAAGTCGTTAGACTAAGGTGTGGCAATGGATGTGTGCATGTCTAGGATTGGATTTAGAAAGAGCTTGGTACTTAAGCGGTCCGGTGACCCACCTCCTCTTCTCTTGAATTCTACCTGGTGCGTAGTGTCCGTTCACCTTAGTTGCGAGGCCTTGTTGATGGGACAAAAACCCATAATAAAAATCTGTACCTTTAGGAAATTACAAATATACCCCTCTAGGGTAGAATTACGAAAATACCCCTCTAGGGTAGAATTACGAAAATACCTTCTAAGGTAGAATTACTAAAATGCCCTGTAGGGTAGAACTACTAAAACATCCTCGTAGGGTAGAAGTACTGAAACACCCTTGTAGGGTAGAAATGACCGAATTACCCCTGGGTAGGGAAATGACTGAAATACCCCTAGATGCTTAATATGTGGAAAAACTTGTGTGTGCATTCATAAAATGTATGTTGCATTTGGGGGGGATAAATTGGATGAAGGAAGATATGAGGATCGCATTGTCGCTTGACGACCATGGATCCACCGGAGGCTTTAAGCCCATTATATAGCAGCCTCGCTGCAACGTTTGAGTAGTGCCACAACCGGTGCTACCTTTGGAGTGTAGGGATGGGTGGGTTGATATTTATATCCCCACAGGAGTGCAGGGTTGGAAGGGAACTGGAGTGTAGGGTTGGATTTGGGGTGGGAGCATTGCATTCATGTGATTCTGATATGATATGAGGTCAATGTGGGCTAAGGCCCAGACCACCGATATTGTTAGGGCTTAGGCCCAATGTGATATGTGTATATTGAATTATTTTGATTGCCAAGGGTCATACACACTGAGTTGCGAAACTCACAGCCTTAAATTAAATGTTTCAGGTAACCCTTAGTAGGCGGCTCGACGTGGAAGAGGACTCGGAGGTGGCCACACTGCAAGTTACTTAGGGATTTTAAACAAATTATTTCTTTCAATTACTTTAGTTTTGTTATTTTGCTTTCATTTGATGTAATAAAGCCTTGTGTCTCTGATGTGACTGTATTTAGGGTTTATCAATGTTTTGACTGCCTAGTTTTCATTTTTACTTAGATAAATTTCTCAAATTAAACGTGGTTTTTTTAAATAACTTTATTATTTTGGTGTTTTTGTTTAAACATGGGCTTTCATTTTGGGCTTAACATGAACTTGAATTTCTAAATCTCAAACTTAAATTTTAACCAAGTAAATTTTCTATCAAACATATTCTCGAGTGAATAAAATTGTTTTGGAAACAATCTCTTTGATGTGACATCGTCGAATTCGGCCATAGCGTCTGGGCCGGGTCGGGGGTTTTACACAAGAAGTTTGAAGTAATACTTGCCTTTGGCAAAGTTTGCATATAATAATAGTTATCAAAAAGCATCCAAATAGCATCTTTTAAAGCGTTATATGGAAGAGGAGCCAGAGAACGAAAAAGCTAAAAATGATGTCTTTACAAAAGCCCCATACCTTCAAGACTAGAAGAAAAGAAAAAATGGGATGAAGATGAGTTTGTAAGTTTCCTAAACTTGTTCAAAACACGAAATGCAAACTGACCTTTAAATGAGTTAATTGAGAAAGTCCTAAGTACACCAAGTTTTTAAAGGAAATTATGCCTAAGCATAGGAAAATTAAGGTAGGAGAACAAGTTAATTTATGTTCTTCCTGTAGTGTTATTATTTCAAGATAAGCTCCCCAAAAATTGAAAGATCCAGGAAGTTTTATGATTCCAATAGAAATAGGGAGCTAAACTTTTGTAAATTATTATATATGCTTAGCTAACTGTTTAGTATAGATTCTAATTTTCATTAACTTTGTATTTTATTGAAACTGTTGCAGCCTAAGAAATGGAATTTGGAGCAAAAATAGAGCCGGTATCGTAACATAGGATCCTTTTGTTGCAGCACAAAAGGTATTTTCAACAACATCAAGAAAATTCTTTCGATGTCGTGACACACACTTTCAGTGTCGCGACACCGAAATTAGTAAACTCAGAAATTCCAACATCTTAAGTGTGTCGTCACACCGAACCCCAGTATCATTAAGACCGCTTAAGTACCAAGCTCTCCCTAGATCCAATCTTAGACATGCATATGCCCATTGCCACACTCTAACCTTATGACTTGTCCACAGACACACTTGATAAATTAATTAAGTTTTATGCCGTTGAAGGATTCATTAGAAAGTAGGCCTAAAAGTCCATTATAAAACCCTAGCAAGTCTACATGCTTTCATACATTCATATAGCCCATCAGGCCCAATCACATTTATATGGCCCATTAGGCCCAATCACAATTATACGGCCCATTAGGCCCAAATCTATTCCAAGACATACAACCAACTTAATCAGCTCATCACTTATTACTAATCTACCAATTTCCACTTATTTGGGCCCACGAGCCTGTCGGGCCCATTTGTCCCATTCTGGCCCAGTTGGCCAAAACGTGACCCAAGTCCATGAGATCGCTCATGGGGCCTCTAATATTGTATCGATTACCCTCATACGAGTGTTCTCGCACTCGCGCGACTACCGTAGCCAAACTTTCAACTTTTCGGCATTTTAACTTTTCGGCATTTTGACATTTCAGCATTTCGGGATTTACCGATCTATTTTGTGTGTGTAGTGTGTGTACACACCTTTTTGAGATTTGGCACCCACGACAACCAATCTCCAACCTATAAACAATCAAATTAAAAGTTCATCCTTTGCTTAACAACCATATTCTTCTTTACCAAAACCCGAAACCATACACATCCCTTACCTTGGACGTCTTCACCTTATTACCCCCTTCACTTAATCACTAACCACGATTAACTCCAAGATCTGCATTACTGGCATTCAACCAATGAGATCTACAACACATGTGATAAAATCTACACTTAAAGACTTATCGAACACCATATAAAGCAAAGTGACGCCCCTCACTTACCTTGCTAACGAACCTTACTTAAATACTTAATACAATTGGTCTCTTACCTTAAACGCAACCTTGAAGTGAGGGTATCCGATCTTGCCAACTGAAAAAGAGAGGTAATTGAGAAGTAGCTTCGGCAAACCAAGGGTTGGAATATGGATCTAAGTGTTAGTCGATAGTGATAAGAAGAAAAGAGTGCAAACGGTTTGACCAAAAGAATTGAGGTACTTGGCTTGGTAAAACAAAAAGAGCGAAAGAGTAGAGAAGGGAGGAGTAGCAATATTCAGCTATGGAGAAAAGGTGAGACACAAAGGATGCACAAAGGTTACTTTTGGTGTAATTTCGGCACTATAACCTAACCAAATGAGAGCTTCAACTTTTGACTAAAAGAAAATACCCCAAATACCAAAATGTCAAGCATGAATTCGACAAAAGCTACTTCTAAAACCCCAAAGTGGGCACCAACCCAACCCTTAGCCGAATTTAACCTCCCAATTACCACCCTAACTCCAACTCTCCCTCATCTCTTATCTCCTAAACTTTCTCCCCTTATCATGCCTTATCTTACTCTTTATTACCCTTTTAGACTTAAAGGCCATTTCAAACTTCTTTCATGAAGAGTTTAACTCCACTTCCACCACCCACAAGGCACAAAAGCAAAATAATATCCCCTTAATGCTTTAAGCCATGCTCAAACCTTGGATCCCTAGCCTCTCAATGTAACACCACCTTTTTGCTCCCCTTGTGGCATCATTTAGCCACTTCACCATAACTCAATTTGTGACTTATTTCCTCTACATTTATTTAAAGGTTATAACTCCTGGGTTAGGGTTCCCTAAAGGCTGAAAAACAACAATTTTCCTAACCCATAATTCGAACTCAGGACTTCATAGAGACTCCTAAATACTTCAAAATCACTAGCCCAACCATTCCAACATGCAATTTGTGTTGTTATCATACTCTTGAAAATTTTAAACGCACCTACGCCCAAGGGCCAATTCTTCTAGGCCCAAAATTAGGGTGTTACATTAAGGGTTCCTAACTCAACTTTTATTGTTCCATTAAATTCACTTGCTTGAAGTTTCAGTTGTTAGTAGAACTAAATATGCCTCCTAGAAAAGTTAGATGAACTATGGAAATTGAACCATTAATGAGTCAAAATCTCTCTAGTTTTTTTAATACAAATGTTGAAAAATATTCCAATGAACTTCAAGGGAAAAAATTCATTCAGGAGAGATGGTTTGATCCATCCATGATTCTATGTAAGGAAATATGGCATTTGGTTAGGCATCATAGGTGGGAGTGTTTTTGGACCATCCCAAAAGATAATGTTATGGTCTTGGTTGTTCAAGAATTTTATGTATCCTTATGGGACCAAGAGTCTAGAAACATTGAGGGCCACATGTGGGATAGAGTACTTGTGTGAGGGAAAGAAGTGTGAGTAACCCCTCAAATTATTTATGACTTTTATAATGCTCCGTACTATCAAAAAGATTTTATCAATGAAATTGATTTAGAGTACTTTCAAGACATAGATATGGATAACATTATAAACTTCCTAAATGAAGGAAGTGGCAAATGGAAATATCGCCCAGGTACCAATATTCCCATATCCTTTCATCAAGCTATTATGTTTCCAGAGACTAAAATGTGGATTCAATTTGTATGCACGCAAATAGTCCCTACTTTAAATGTTTTTAATGTTAATACCTTCTGAGCAGTTTTACTATATGAAATTTTATAGAAAAAGAAAGGTGTGTATCAGAAAATGGATCCACCAAAACATGAAAAGATGTATAAGTGGCCAGAAAGTAGGAGTTTTCTTTCCTCACTTAGTGACATCCTTATGCAAAAAGGCAGGTGTACCTATGACATCCACTGAGTAGCCGCTGTAACCTTTTTGAAGTATTACCAATGACACCTTGTTCTAACAATACATAGAGCTACGAGTTAAAAAAATAAAAGATTAGAACAAATAACAATAAAAATTAATTTCTACACTAGCTTCATCATAGAGGTTGACACGAACTCAACAAGAACTTGGTGAAAGTAGTCATCCAAAGCTAGATTGGAAGATACAATGGATGTAGGAATCAGGGACAACTTTTCAAGAATTTGCTAGGCAAAACAGCATTCGAGTCCCTAATTATATACTTGACATGTTTAGGCCAACACATTTGGAGCAAGAGGAAGAGGTGCATGAAAGCGAACAGGAAAAAGAGGATGATGAGGACAACGGAAGTGAGGGGATAGATTTTGAGGAAGGAAATTGAACAAATTTTAATTCTATTTTTAAAAGACTTGTTTGATTTTTGGATGATTTTAATTTAAACCTTGTAGGAGTAAGATTAATACACTACAGCAAAACTGACTTTTAGCGGCCTTTTTTTGCCTTTAGCGGCGCTTATAAGCGCCGCTAATACTATTAGCGGCGCTTCTACAAGCGCTGCAAAAAACGCTGCTAAAAGCAACGCCGCAAAAATTTGTGGCGTTTATATGAAAAGACGCCGCTAAAGACCATGACTTTTAGCGGCGTTTATGAAAAAACGCCGCTAAAAGTCATGGTATTTAGCGGCGCTTTTTTAAAAACGCCGCTAAAAATCATGGTCTTTAGCGGCGCTTTTTTAAAAACGCCGCTAAAAGTCATGGTCAGCGGCGCTTTTTTAAAAACGCCGCTAAATGTCATGGTCTTCAGTGGCGCTATTTCTGAAAACGCCGCTAAAAGTCATGGTCTTTAGCGGCGCTTTTTCTGAAAACGCCGCTAAAAGTCATGAAAAATAAAAAAAATTAAAATTTATTAAAATAGATACAAATGCAAATCTCATGATGGTTTTTCTTTCCCTGCATATTAAAAATCATCATGCTAGCCTGTGACTTGGCTAAAATTGCATTTCACAATCAACTAAATATCCAAAATTCTAATAATTCAATTAGACTCGAGTTACAGAAAAAAAAAACAAAAATTCTAAACAAAATTGAAACAAAATGTGAAATAAGTTCAACCTCTTACAAAATGCTACTCACAAAACTACAGTCAACAGCAATGTATAATAAAGAAAAGCATGGAATAATTTTAGTGCTTTGAAATGAACATTCCTACATTCAATCCTCTTCCTCTGAATCAGCACCAGCAGCGGCATTAAGGGTGTGTCAAATAAGTTGGTTAGGAAATACATGCCTGAACCTGCCATCCTTGAAAAGCAACTCTATGAGAGCATCTGTCAAATATAGATTAGGATCAGTGAGGAGCATTTTTAGCTCTTCCAAAACAATAGAAAGATTTATACTTACAGATTTCGGCAAATGCTTGAGCCTACTCCATTTTGATTATTTTCATCGACACCTCATAAAAATTATAAAAATGGCAGTAAGTACATAATGCTTATAAAAGTGGCAGCAAGTACTATTTGTTGCTCAATTTCATTATAGCAACAAGCAGTTTCTATGAACTTTTCTTTGAATACAAAATAACGCAATTGTCTTTAGTTGCTCAATTTCGAAATTAAATGAGTTTAATATTTTTAGAAGAAAGCATTAGTAGAATTAATTAATATAGCTTTTCATTTTGAGGTCACCAAACAACATTTGTTTTCTCAACATATTTTAATGAAATTACTTGTATATAAGAAATCTTTAAATATTAATTTAATAGGCAGATTTTAAATCGTTCTCTTAATGCTTGCTTTTTTAATCTTTTTCTTTACATTGACTTCTAATCAGAGTTAGAATGTCAACGTTAAACTTTTTACTAGATTTGACTCAATTCAGTTTCCTAACTATGAAATTTCAAATCATTTAATAAATAAAGAAAAACTTGTCCCTTTTCAACCTCTTACCTAAAATGAATCACGTTGGCATAACATTTATATATATAAATTATCAAAATTTATTTTTCAAAAATAATATTTTTATTTTCATTTAAACTGGTTTAATAATGATACAAGCACCAACTAGTGTATAAAAATGAACAAAGTGGTAAGAGAAGGCCAACAAATACACAGATGCAAAAGACAAGGCAATGTGGTATTAGGACGTTATCAATTATTATGCAAATGTTTGATAGCAATTATTGAAATAAAACCATATATAACAATGTTTATATTTGGAGAATAAGGCAGCTGCCATGACAGTATACAAGCCTATAAATTAAATCTAATGTAGCAGTGGTTGGTTGGTTGAACTAACATGATAATAAAACCTTATTTTGCTTCCACCTACTGTCTTACAATCATAAAGGCAGACATTGACCCTTATATCTCCACTCGATTTTAGCTAAAAAAAGATTAAATTAAACTTAAAAATAAATAACTCTAACCAACTCAATAAAAAAACTTATATTTGAAACAAAAGGCATAATTCCAAAAAGATTAATTTTAAAGTAAAAGGAGACTCAAAACACTCAATCCAAAAATATTACCATGAAAATTTTCACAGTCAACAGCCCTCCAATTTTAGAAAAATGATGGCTTACTTTACTGCATGATCATCAACATAAGTAATGATTCAAGTAAGATACACTGAAGGATGAAAGAATATGTGCATAAAGAGAGGGAGTTTACTGACTTACCTCCTTTTTTCTGAAGAAACTCTCCCCATGAAGCTTAAATATTTCAGCTACAGACATTCCATTCACCTTCTGCATGTTAATTTTCTTCTTTCCAGTATCTTAATGGAGAATGAAAATGACATAGGAGCATTTATTTATATTATAATATTTTATTATTTCAGTTTTATGTTATAACCTTTATTTTATATATTAGATATATTATATATGGATAGGGTATTTTTCCAGAGCCCATCAATCCTGCAGATTCATGCTGATAAAATTTAGATACCAAAGAAAGTAAATCTTTGACGGCACAAACTTAGAAAACTTGGACAAAAGAAACTGACCAACAAGATATATACTGTGTCCATTTAAATATGGCTCAACCTCTAGTGACTTATTCTGCAAATTTTATTCACATAATGTAAGATACAGCAGCAAAACAAATCTCAAATGCAGCACAAGTTAGCCTCTCTTTCCAGTGTTTGAGGCCTTAACTAAAAACTAAAATATCACTGGAAATAGATGCCAAAACACTGTTTTTTAGAGGGACCAATTTGCTCAATATCAATATTGAGAGGGCGAGAAAAGATATTTTTTACCAAGAAAATATTAAGAAAATAGAAAAACAGCATTGAAAAACTTTGAAAAATAAGCATGTACTGAAATGAAATTGTATGGAAAACTGTCGCAACATACAATTTATATAAAACAAATGTAGACAAAACGAGACTAAACCCGATCTTATTTTCATGAATCGATGGAGAAAAAAGAGAAGTAATACTTGAACTAAATAGTTCGAAGTGTGTGTACAAGTAAAAGCAAGAATGTTTAGCAATTTAACCATTAAGAACAATAGTGCAAGACAGTAATCCTTTCAGATATGAGTCTTTAGTGACTTAAAGAAAATGCCACATTTTTAGTTTGAGTTTTGTATTTAATATTTAATACCATAATTGCTGAATATTAAGAGGTAAACCTTGGACATCAAAACAAATTAAAAACAGTGAAGAAAGAATGTTGTGGGTACAAATGCTTGCTGCTACAATAGTAGTAGAAAATCAAAAGCAAAGAAAAGCATGTCATGAATCAAGCAAATGAAAGAAAAATTACCTTGACTGGATGCTTGAAATTTTGTGATAGACCTTGGATATCCAAACAAATTAAAAGCAGTGAAGAAGAAATAAGAAGAAAGTGAAGATAAAAATAGGCAAATTATGAGGTCTCTAGTAGGATCCACTTCCTCTATCAATTACATGAAGAGAAGCATAATTTCGTCCATAACGATAGCAATACTCAATGATACATAATCCATTACAGCATTCATCTAAAACTATTATGCATATTTTGCATAGGTTATATTTCGGAACCAAAAATTAAGTATCAGTAAAAACTAGAACAGTGAATAGACGTTTTAAACATAGAAAAAAAATTGTTTTTACCTGGAAGCAACGACTCCCGTAATCCTGCCACTCTCCTCAAGCTGTTCCTGCTGCAAAATCTTGGCCACAAGCGAATCCCTAGCCTCTTCTTCTTTTTCACAACAGCAGCAGCAGAAGCATCATTTTCTTCAAACTCACAAGGCTTTTCTTCATCAATTCTTCCCATCACAACACTGCAACTCTTGGGCGAGGCTTTCGATCCCATTTGCACCCTCAACTGCTGTTTCAAAAGCATCTCCATTTCCTTCCTATGACCCAAGCTCGTCGCGGATGCAGCCCTAATGAGCTCTCTAAGATCTTCATTGTCATTACACGTTGCCGACATTGCACTACTAAAGCTCCTCGGCAACCCTGAGTATTGCGCTGAGCAGCCGCCCGAACCATGTCCGTAGCTCACTCTTGAAGCACAACTTGTCAAGCTTCTAACATATAGATCCCTGGCCTTGACTAGCGCTTTAAAAGGAACCGTAATGAACCGCATGAACTTGTTAGGGCTATGTCCTTTGCTCCTCATTCTGCAATTTTTTCAGGTAGAATATCTGGAAACTTGACGGATGAAAACTGAAAAGAAAAATGGGGGTTTTGATCTAAAAAACAACAAGCTTGAATAAAGAAATTCGAGGATAAGAATTAGGTTGAAGAAGTGGGGTTTATTGAGGTAACTAGGAGTGAACCTTTATAAGGTGTTGAGTAGCAGCTATCAATGGGAAGAACACATGCTGCTGGATTTCGAATTTTTATTTTTCAAAGGCACGCAGAATTGGACAAAACCCCCTTTGATAACACCATTATAAAACCAGCAGCCGTAGACTGTAAAGATCATGCTTCAAGTTGACTGCCGGTGCTCTCGATTACCTGCTATGGTACCAAAAAATCAAATTAGGTCCACACGGTCTAGAGTTATTTTATATATTCAATTTACAATTGAAAAAGGGATCATTTTTCAGCGAAAATTTCTTCCCCTTTGGGCCTCCTTTTGTGGCCGACGTCCCCCGCTTCTTCTCATTCTTGCTCTTCATAGTTAAACAATCAGGGATGAAGAAACAGCTAAATAAATGAAGTGTTTCTTGAAAATGCAGAGGAGACGAGAACCGAAGGATTTAAGGCTAGGGTTTTTCTATAAGAAAGCTGATATTATTTACTATGTATGTGTGATCTAAATACGGCTGGGGTCTCCGTTGCGATTAATAATAATAGATAGATAAATATAAAATTATATATATAGTTTTAATTTGCACTTTAATGAAATTCGATTTGATGGAATTATGTATATTTGGTTTAAATATATGGATTAGACTTTAATTTTAGTTTAGTTTTATACATTTAAAAAAATAAATATGTTTATTATCAGTTGAGTCTTAGTTAAATTGATATTGACACTATTATCAATACTGAAAATATGTAGATTCAAGTGCGTTAAAGCGTATTTATCAATCTTATTAATATAATTATTTTTGTTTGTAATATATGAGCATAAATTAGTACTATGTCAATAATATTTTTATAAATAAAATTCCACAAACATTGAACATTAAAACAAAGCTCATGGTAATTTTGATATTTTATATAAAATATTGAATTTTTTCGGTTTTTCAATTTAACCAATTATGTTCAATTTAATTTGTTTATTCGATCGATTTTCGGTTTTGACATTTTAAATCTAATAACATATATAAGTCATAATCTATAAGGCCAAAAATCTATAACCCAATTACATACCTAAACTTAAATTCAAACCTTAAACCTAAATACCTATTACAACTTAATACTCTTAAAAGTCATTATCTCATAACATGTTTAAAATTTTGAATATTGAACTTTTTAACTGAAATATGGACTAAAATATTAAGTTTTTGATTTTTTTAATTTTTAATTTTTAATTTTTAATTTTTTTGAAGATTTATATAATTTTTAAATTTTTAACATGAGATTATCATTTTGCAGCGTTTTCTTTAAAAACGCCACTAAAATTAATTCATCTCTATATTTTAATTTTTAATACAAACCAATTCCTAAATTTTATTTTTAATATAACAAGAAATATATATTTTATATACTTATATTAAATAATGTGGGTGTATTCCTATATTTTTGTTCATGTATGCTTTTGGGATTTAACCCATTTTTATATATATTTTTAAAAATAATAATTTATATTTATCTTATTTAGATTTATATTGTAAAAAATTCAAAATTAAACCTTAAACCCTATACCAAAACATATTAAATCGAAAACCACAAACACCAACAACCAAACCCTAAAGTCTAAACTCCAAACCCCAAAACAAAAACAACATAAACCCTAAACCATAAATCTTAGACCATAAAACCCTAAACCTAGACCCTAAAACCCTAAATCGTAAACACTAAAACTAAAACCCTAAACTGTAAACCATAAACCCTAAATCATAAACTATAAAACATAAACCCTAAACCTAAACCCTAAAATAAATTAATTTCTTTAAGTCGATGTCTATCAAGTTAAGATAAGTTTTGATATACTTTAAATTCTAATAGTCATTAGAAGTAGATCTCTACTCCATTTATATACTTCTTATGGATATAAATATAGACTTTAGAGAAACTTTGTAATTATTCTTATTGATCAATAAAATACGCTCTCTCTCTTTTGCTCTCCTATTTTCTTTGTTCTTTACTTTCCACCTTTTTATGTTATAACATTTTTATGTATTTTTTATATAGTAACACTTGTTTGTATATAGTATTTGATATTCAAAATCACAATAATGAATCAAACTTTTACATTGCGCTTAAAATTTAACTAATTAAATGAGATGATTGTATTTAAGAAATTATTTAATTAAATTGGTTAAAACAACTACTAGACTTTTAGCGCCGTTTTCTAAAAAACGCCGCTATTGCTCAGACTTTTAGCGGCGTTTTCTAAAAAACGCCGCTATTGCTCAGACTTTTAGCGGCGCTTTCTAAAAAACGCTGCTATTGCTCAGACTTTTAGCGGCGCTTTCCCAAAAACGCCGCTATTGCTCGGACTTTTAGCGGCGCTTTCTCAAAAACGCCGCTATTGTTCAGACTTTTAGCGGCGCTTTCCCAAAAACGCCGTTATTGCTCAGAATTTTAGCGGCGCTTTCTCAAAAACGCCGCTATTGCTCAGACTTTTAGCGGCGTTTTCTTAAAAATGCCGCTATTGCTCAGACTTTTAGAGGCGTTTTCTCAAAAACGCCGCTATTGCATAGACTTTTAGAGGCGTTTTTTAGAAAACGCCACTATTGCTCATTTTTAGCGGCGTTTTTAGCCTAAAACGCCGCTATTGCGTAGTTTTTTGCGGCGTTTTCTTTAAAACGCCGCTAATGTATAATATTTGCGGCGTTTTTGGCCCAAACGCCTCTAAAAACGCCGCTAAAGCCCAGTTTTGCTGTAGTGATAGTATATTCTTGGTTATGTTACATTTTGTTTAAAGTTCTCTATGTAGGAACCCAACATTAAGGAGACACAAACAGTTTGTGCTTTACACAATCAAAAGAGGAAACACCCACCATTAGCAGTTGGAGCTACCACGACCAATCAGGTAATTTCTTTCCTTATCTTTTTATGGGCCACACATTGAGGACAATATGTCAACTAAAGTGTGTGGGTAACATGGAAAAATTTGTTTTAAATTTGTACGTTTCTTTTTTTTTCTTGTCTGTTGTGTGCTTCAACATGTAGAAATACAAGTGATTGGTTAGGAGCATGTACATGGGTGGTTTGTGTTTACAAATAAATTTGGCAT
Source organism: Gossypium stocksii (assembly GCA_020496765.1). Classification (NCBI taxonomy): domain Eukaryota; kingdom Viridiplantae; phylum Streptophyta; class Magnoliopsida; order Malvales; family Malvaceae; genus Gossypium; species Gossypium stocksii. Next base: position 45,439,019 of record CM035623.1, read on the forward strand.
GATGATAGGTGATTGTAATTTTTTTATTATTAGACTATTAAGTTCTATACATTATATTGTAAATAGGCATTAAGCAATCAACTGTACCAAGGGATATAGAAATTACAAAGAAACAAGCATGCTAGTATGAATGATAAATGGTTGAATTTAAGTTTGTTTGGTTGTTTAAATTTGTGCATATTGAGGTATTAAGGGATGACCTAAGGCATTGTTTGGAACACATCCAGAGCCAAAAAGCTGACCTATACATATTCACATTTAGTGCCGATCTTTAAGCCTGATTGCACTTCTTGATGAACCTTATTACAAATATCAAGCCTAAAATATTAATTTGTAAATTTCCCTTTTTCTTTGGTCCTACACTGCACGAATATAGATGTTCGGCTATATGTATTAAGGGTTAAGTGGATACATCAAGGAAGAGTTTGTAAAAACAGAGTGAAATAGGAAAGATTGGTGTGATATAGGAACTATAGGTTAGCCTAAAAGTGCAAAACAAAAGAGAATTCAAAAAGAAAAGTAATAAAAAGAGAAAAAGTTCTTGAAAAGCAAAAAAAAAAAAAAAAAATCATGAGTGAGATGCATTGAAAAAGAGAAAAGTGAGAAATTCAAAAGCATCAGAAAAACTCGTTCATTAGTGCATAAAAACTCATAGGCTAGCTATAGTTACTGTGTCATGCTATGATTTCTTATGTGGAGAAACAAGGAAGGTGAGAGAAGGAATAATGTGGTGAGCGTGTAAAGGTTATTGAGGGGAAAGAATATGGATTGATATGATGTGCCAAACTATTTTTGTGTTTGTAACCCTTTTGATGTTTACTATTTTTGAATTTCATACCTATCCTAAGCCTTAGAAAATTACAAGCTAAAAAGTCCTATGTGACCTAAATATCCTTATGTATGAATGGACATTACATTAAACAATTGCATAAATGACTATTTGTATTCTACTTGGATAATCATATTACTTGTATGATTTATTGATGGATCCCTATAGTTGAAACCCTTAGTGTTTATTTACTTTGTAATATTCTAAACTTAGATGTTTGTAATCAAGAGTGGTAAGTAAATTATTCATTATGTTCAAAGTTACTTGTTAATAGGAAAACTTAGTCATGTTCTCCAAAGTCAATACTTGTATGATATCTGCTCAAGGGACGTATTTTATTTCGTCTTTGTTCATGTTGCTTGAGGACAAGTAATGACTTAAGTGTGGGGGAGTTTGATCTGTCATAATTCAGTGTAACAGATTAAACTAGTTTTCGCACTTTTGGAGCTTGAAATTAAGCATTATCATTAGGATCTTATTATGTTTTAGTAAGTTTTTTTAATTAAATAAAATGGGAAAATTGAGTCTTTTATTGACCTTAGGGGTCGAATGAGTCGTAAGGGTGAGCTAATGAACTTTATAAGTGTATAGAAGACAGGCATACTAAATAGATACCAATTCCTATGTCACAACACAAAATGTTCAATGTTGCAATATAAGGAGCAGAATAGAGTAATTGTGAAATTGCCTTCGATGTTGCGACACAACCTAAGGGTGTCATAACATACCCTTGAAGATATCCCAAATAGGAGTATACTGAGTGCTATGTCGCAACACAGGTCCTGGTATTTTGTGAAATCAACTTTGGATGGTAACTAATACGAGTCAAGGGGGTGCTGGTCCGTACAATCAAACTTAAAGCTTAGGATTGTCAGCTAAACTTAGGGTTAAGCAAGATGACCACCTAAGATCTATAAATAGGCTCATTTTTCACATGTAAAAAACATTAATTACTTACCTTACTTTTCTGGTTTTAATTTCAGTTTAGCTTTTCTTCCTTTTTTTGGTTTTAGATTTATTTTTCAAGTGGTTTTTGTTTATCTTGAGAGATCTAATTTGTGGAGAAAGTCAAACTCTATGGATTTGATTTATTCTTAATACAAATCACATTTTTTTCTTAAAGTCTACACTTCAATTCATTTATCGTGTTTTCTCTTTACATCAATTTCATATTGTTTATGAAAACCATGAGGAACTAATCCTTCTTTGAGGGATTAGCGAGTAGAGGTATGATCTATTAACTATTTTGTAGGTTTACTCAATGGATCTTCTGTTTGGGAAAGAAAGGACTTAAAACCATAGGCTTCACAACTCTAGGAAGTAATCAAGGTGGGAATTAATCCAAAATTGGTATGGCCTATCCCTGAACACCTTCACCCCAAACCAGTTTGGACAGTGAGATCAGAGGATAAGTAGTTCTTGTTAACTTGTTATTTGAGTGGAAGATCGAAAGATCCTATTGGGATAGTGGCTAGTTGATTGATGAGGAACCCAGAGCGACAGTTGATAGGAAATACCGAAGCAAGCTAATCACCCATAATCAAATTTGATTTATCTTATTCTTTAATCTCTTGAATTTTACTTCTTTATGTTATTTTGTTTTGTTATTATAAAAAATCTTAAAAAACTCTCTTTTATTACCATCATAATATAACTAAATTAAAGTACTAATTAGATCTTTCAGTGTTTAGGTTAAAATTGATCTAGCACTTGCCTCCCTTAGGTATGGTCCTCGAAGTACTCACCTACTCTATTGTAACTATATTATAACTAGACCCGTATACTTGCAAATACCATCTTATATATCTATATCTTTTGTTGTGGTATTCATACGCTGGACGTTAATACGTTCAGAGGTGGTCAATGATCTATTATGCTTGGGTCCTATCTAATATATTAGACAATACATCTCCGCAATTGAAGTTGATAGACAACATATTAGACTTTCAATCAGTTTGCTCATTTTTATTTAGACTAAGGACATTTTTAGGTTCGTCTACTAATATAAGTTGTCTTTCTGTACCACGATTCAACCATGTAATATCGCTTAGTATTAGTTAAACATTTAGATAACCAATGAGCAACAAGTGTTTCTATTTTACTTTACATGCAAAAACTATGTGAGGACAATAATACAAAGTATATTAATTTAATTCATGAATAAATTATTAATCAATCTATTCGAAAAAATTACAAGTTTACAAATGAATATACTACACTAACGACACTAGATCCAACAACTAGAGGCAAAATACGGTAAAAGGAAAGGAAGGAAGATGCCCCGACATAACAACAGTATCACCGATATTTATAGCTCATATTTCTCACAATAACTTACACGTGGCTATCATGCAAAGCTGACTCACCACCCTATTATGGCCAACATATTAATTTCTAGACAAATCCTACATTAAATATCCATTACACTTTAGTTAACTTTTAACCAGATCTTTATAAGAAACAAACTAAAACTATACAATATACTCACGTGCTTATACAAAAGACTATTGGATCCACAACCTATCAATCCGTCAATGGCAGATACTAGCATAAGGGCTCGTCACACAAAACATACCAAGAGAATCTGCTGATTGGTGGGTTCCCCATTACAACACGCCAAGACATATAGACATGAAACCTATACTTCACCAAAAGACAAATCCTTCATCCAAGTTATTACAGGCTTACCTGGTTAGCTAAATAGTTCACCAATCATGGCACGATAACAAAAACTTAACACGACACTACTGGATAGGGTGTAAATCAGCCATCTCTAGCTTATACTTAGCCAAAAATCCACCCACACATAACACCAACAAGGACTACACTGGGTGGGATGTTACAACTCTCCCACCCTAAAAAGGAATTTCGTCTATGAAATTCTGACCATCAAGCATAACATCTTCTCGAATTCTCAAATCACAAGCATTAGTCGATACTCTCCAGCTGATCTTAGAAAAGTTTATACTTGGAGTTCCTTAGGTAGATTTCATTTTTACAATAGTCCTTGCTCTCACGTCACTTTTATTTCTACTAATTACTTGAACTAATTGTTCAAATTGGCCTCAATTCTTGCTAGACAATCTCAAGCTAAATGGTCAAACAACCCATATTCATAATAAAATTTTGTCACATTCCAACAAATTCCCACGTGGTTTCTTCCACAAGTTTTACAAATAAGGGTCTTCATCTTTTCCAACCCACTAAAACTTGCCTTAGATGTAGTTCGATATTCATTACTACCATAGTGAATTCCGTCATTTAAGACTCGCCTACTGGCTTATTGGAGAAATTTCTCACATCCGTAGGTTTTTAAAACTTGTAACAGGGAGCGGTTTAGCATTTTCACACTCATTTCTTTCTCTCTCATGCCTCCCACTTCTATCTTAAATAATCGTTTCCATCTGGTGAGCCTTGGCAATCATAGCTGCTAAACTCTAAACTTCTGAAGCTACTAATAGAGCACATATTTCATCTCTTAAGCCCGACTCAAACTTATCACATAGAGCTTTTTTTCGATCAGAAACATATCCCTCAAATTTTGACTAAGTGTAACGAATTCTCACTTGTATTCCATTAGTGACATTTGCCCTTTTCTAAGATATAAAAGTTATTTCTTCATTTGTTCCACATACATCGGATTTACATATTTCTCTTTAAATTTTATTAAAAAAATCTCAGTCTATAAGTTCTTCCGTTGTTACACTTACCAACGTCTCCCACCATTGATAAGCCTCACCCTCCAATAAAGAAGAAACACATGACAAACTATCCTCTAGTGTGCACTTCAACTGTACAATCACCCTTCCTAAGCTAAATAACATTATTTTACTACTGTAGGGTCATCACCCGTATCCCCTAGAAATTCCTTAGCACCATGCCCGCGTATCTCCCTCACAGGGTCTCTTCGAAACTGGTTCACACCTGGTGCGGTTTGGTAGTCATTCTTTGTGGAATAGCCTTTGATTGAAACTGAGGTTGAGGTGGAGGCACATGAGCAGTTTGTAACATCCCAATTTAGGGCTTAGTTGGAATAGTGGTTTCGAGACCACAAATCTAAAATAGAAATATTTGTTTTATGATTGTTTTGAGGTCCATATTTGCATGATTGTGTGAAAGTTTCATGAAGAAATTTTGTGAATACGAGTCCAATTTGACTTTTAGGACTAAATTGCAAAAGTTGCAAAATATGAGATTCTAGAAGCTTTAGTATGAAATAGCTTTGAATTATTAATTAGGGGTCCTTAAATAGCAATTTGCCAAATTTTATATTTTTGGACAAAAATGGGCATGCATGGGTAAAATTTGAAAGTTTAGTAAAATGGGCATTTTGGTCATTTGGTTATTAAATGAATAAAACGGGAAAAAGAAAGAAATAAATGTGCTCATCTTCCTCAAGCAAGTGCCAAAATTTCTAATGTTTCCATAGCTAGGTTTTTTGCCATTTTCAAGCTCAATAATAAGTGCATCCTAGCCTCGTTTTTAATCCTCTTTATATTTTTTAAAACCCTCGAAACCTGATTCACTTATTTCTAGCCATATTTTGAAGTAGGGTTCTTGAAATTTGACCCATGTGTGACATGCATGTGTTTTGATGTTTAATGGAAGAATATGAATGTTTGATGTGTGATGAACATCTTTTATTAAGTGATTTTTCATGAAAACACCTAAAAGGGCTAAATTGTAAAAGTTATAAAATGGGTAGTAAAAATGTGTTTTAAAAGAAAATATGGGCTGTTATAAGTATGAAAATGGTTCGGCTAGGCTTGTATGTTAATAAATTGAGTACGTTTCATTTCACGAGCCTAGGGATTAATTTGTAAATATGTAAAAGTTTATGGGCAAAATTGTAATTTTGCCAAAGTATGATCTATGGAATGATTTGAACAATCTAATGATTAAATAAGTGAAATTTGCTATTATAGATTAAGAGGAACAGAGTCCAAACCTAAACTGAGGAAAGAATAAAGTTGCGGACTAAATCGTATAACAAGTCATATTTTGTTACCGAGGTAAGTTTGTGGGTAAATAATGCAACATTACTTTATTATGTATCTAATGCTTTATTATTGCATGATATGTACAATTGTTCTATGAATTTTAATTTATAATGACTCGATGACGATGTGACCAAGTTTTCATGTCTCGAAATCCCGGTTGAACCTTAAGAATAGATAGGATACAAATGTCATGACGTTAGGGTTATGAGATCCCGTGTAAGACCATATCTGGGATAGGGCTTTGTTATGAGATTTCGAGTAAGACCATGTCTGGGACATGGTGTCAGTATGAGATCTCGTGTAAGACCATGTCTAGGATATAGGATCAGCATCGATTTGTAATTCCATGAAAGACCATGTCTGAGATATCGCATTGGCATCCTACCATGTGTATGAGATTTCCCAAGTATCCTTTAGTATTCCAAGTGGTTCAACGAGTAATTCAAGAGTATGTCAAAGAAATGATAAGGTATGAACATGTTGAAAGGGTATAGGCATGTACACGAAGCTCATAATTCTTGAGTTATGCATCGATAAGGTCTTGATAAGAAGTGAATGAAGGAATCATGAACATGAATTTTATGGTACATTACGTAAATGACATGTTCTAAGATGTATCTATGATACCTGATGACATTGTGACAAGTTATATTTATGTCATGTGTGTGATATTGCATGATTAATGTTGTTAATTATTTACATGCAAACCTACTAAGCTTTATGTTTACTTCCCTTTCTTTTCCATTTTTCTTATAGTACCGCCAAGCTAGCTCGAGGATCGAATGACGTTGGAGACTCGATCACACTATCAATTGGAAAATTTGGTTATAGCTAGTCTTAACATTTTGAGTATGGCATGTATAGGGACTTGGTCTTTTTGTTATATGTCATATTGGTTTAGCCAAATATGTTGGTTTATGATGATACTTGATTCATTTTGTATAATGCCATTAAAAGTTGGCCAATATTGATACTTGATATATGCATATGGTGATCTTATTCTTGAATGAGGTAGTTTGCATGTTTAGGTTGCTAAGTGTGCTTGTGTTTCAGGGTGGTAAATGGTTTGGTAAATAGCCTTATATTTGTTTATACGGGTAGACACACGGGCGTGTGTTTAGGTTGTGTGTGACACACGGTCAGCCTCATGGGAGTGTTGATAGGCCATGTGTTCCGTACAACCTCATTTTGCAAAATAGAATGTCCAGTAATAAATACATGGGCAGAGATATGGCCGTATGTCTCAACTGTGTGAGAGACACGGCCCTAAAACATGGGTGTGTGCCCAGGCCGTGTGAAGTCTACAAATTAAATGCGAGAATTAAATTCGCCGCACAGCCTAGCACACGGCACACGGGCGTGTGACTTGGTCATGTGACCATAAATGGATGATGACATCATAAACAGAGAGTTACACGGGTGGAAGACACAGGCGTGTCCTGAGCCATACGGTCGTGTTTGACCACACGGCCTGCCCACACGAGCATGTGACTCTTCAAAACATGAGAATTTTCTAAGTGTTGTAAAAGTTTTAAAAGTTCTCGATTTAGTCTCTAACCACCTCCAAGGTATGTTTAGGGCCTCGTAGGCCCGTAAAAGGGACGACACGCTTATGTATGAATGATTCTAAATTGAATGAAATTTTCTAGCTCAGAAATGTACGTTTACTTATGTTTAAGTCTGGTAATGCCTCGTACCCCGTCCCGACGTCGGACACGGGTTAGGAGTGTTACACAGTTCCCATAAATTGATCAAATAATCGTTCCATCATCTTGGCAAACATATCTTTTGTGACACTAGTAGTTGCCCCTAAATCAGTCAAAGGTTCTAGACCATGAGTCTGAAGAACATTACTCTCCATTCCTTCGCAACAACATCATGTGAATTTGAAGACATTTTAAACTTCACACACAAGCATAGTTTAGAAAAACGACAATGGACCAGCTAGAAACATGTAACATGCATATCGAGGCGTGACACAACCTTTAGTTTATTAGGCTCAACCTAGGCTCTAATACCAACTTGTAACACCCCAATCCCCAACAGCAGATTGAGATGTTACACAGAAAGCAAACGTATACTTGGTTCGATTTCTAATTTAATTTTCGACATATGTCAAATGGGAGTTAACTTAGAAAAATTTTAAATGACAAATCAATCAAAATCGATATACGCCATAATATAAAACATAATTGAATATAAATCTTTTAAAGAAGTCTCACAAAAATCAACAAACTTATATAAAATGTATAGTAAATTCTCTTCCTTTACAAAAGTTTAAAGTATGTCATTGGCAGTAAACATTGATTAAAATAGTTTGGTGTATACAAATAAAAGATAACACCCCAATCCCCAATAGTAGATTGAGATGTTACACAGAAAGCAAACGTATACTTGGTTCAATTTCTAATTTAGTTTTCGACATATGTCAAATTGAGCTGGGAGTTAACTTAAAAAAATTTGAAATGACAAAGCAATCAAAATTGGTATACGCCATAATATAAAACATAATTGAATATAAATCTTTTAAAGAAGTCTTACAAAAATCAACAAACTTATATAAAATGTATAGTAAATTCTTTTCCTTTACAAAAGTTTAAAGTATATCATTGGCAGTAAACATCGATTAAAATAGTTTGGTGTATACAAATAAAAGATACCTTTTAAACCATAATTTTCAAAATTTTAACCAGTCTTTGAAGAGTGTCATTCACTAAAATAGTGATTTAACAAAAGAAGTAAATTATTACGGACCTTATATACAAAATAGGGTTACACACCACCCCCAAAATAAACATATGCATGCTATAAACAAACATAGGCGAAGCTCACAACCAAGGTTGCTCTTCTTGGCCGAGTCCCTTCTATAAGCCCTTACAACGAAGCACCTTCTGAAAAAGGGAAAAAAAAGAGTAAGTTCAAAAGAACTTAGTTAGCTCTAGAATTAGAAATACCTGACCCTTCCAAACAAGTTACAAGAGTAAGAATAATTCAATTGCATTTATACATACACATAAAATGATAAATTAATACACTATACACAGAGATATTTAGGTATTTACTCCTATACTAATGGCGGGTACCGCTTATCATGCAATATTATCAAATGATTCTATTCAACGTCACTTTTCTATCTACAGATATACATAACATGCACCACATCCAAAATCATAATTTCTTACTCTTTTTCTCGTCCTTCCTTGTGCTAAACTCGGATCCCATATTCAGAGATCAGAACAGATATCAAAATTATTGTCATTTCGACACATGCATGTTACCATGAATTCAGGGCTCTTTACCATGGTTAACAACTAACATGTCCTACCGATGGCAACACCATACCGCCAGGTTGATTAGCAACTAACATGCCCCACTAGAAACCTAGCACTCATGCCAAATTGGTTAGCAACTAACATGCCCTACCAGTGGCCCATCTTATTCTCTCATCTAGTTAGCAACTAGCATGCCCTACTAATGGTCCATCACATCTGCCCTTTTGGTTAGCAACTAACATGCCCTACCAGTAGCCCATCGTATACAGATATCGAGTTTACACACCAAGGATGTTGTGTGTGTTACCTATCATTAACATGCACATGCAAATGATTACATGCAACAACTTACCATATTTTATGATAATAGTTTCACCTGAATTCTTAACCATGACAACTAGAATTTAGCAATATACCAAAACTAGGAGGAAACTCAAAGAATGTTAATACGGACTTGATACTTATAGAGGATCACAACGAGGTAGGTTACACCAAGACCTTCACTACACTCTATAACCTTTTCTTCTTATTCAAACACTTGTTGATTCTTCTCTAATGAAGAACTCCTAGTTTTACGGGATACCAGAGTAAAAATAAGGTAAAAGGAAAGTAAGTGTTGGAACCGCCAGTACGCCCAGTGGTATAGCGAAAAAATAATTCTGACAATCTTCAGCCATGGATTCATGTACGAGGAACGAAACGGGTTAAAATAAGGTTGAAGATATACCTTCTTAACTAAAAAACGATGAATGGATGTTGTTTATTTGATGTTTATTCCAAGCCACAATGAAAACGTCTCGGCCTCTACGTAATCCACCCAGTCAAAGAATGAGCAGCAAAATTCTCTTGAACTTTTCAAAGAGAATTTTCAAGAATGGATGCTAGACCTTTTTTTATGTTTTCTTGGTAACCCTAACACACACTAAGGGATTCATTTCCTTTTTATTTTCTTAGATCATATCTTAGAAGATAAAAAACGGGATTATTTCCTTTTTATTACAGAAACAAATGGAAAGTCAAAAAAAATATTATTTTCTTTCCGAAAGAATATCACTTTCCATATCTTTTTATATTTTGACCAAAATATTTATTATAACTGTTTATATTAATAATTTCGGTAAAATATATATAATTAATATTTTGTATGAATCAAATTCATATATTAACTTTATTTATGTTCTCTATTTGTGTACAACAAGTTTGTACATATAATGTGTTTAATATTTAACTATCAAATTAAATTAATTCAACAATTAATTTAATTCATGTGACAGCTAAATACAATACCAAATGTATTTGGATTCTATTTGCTTCAACTATAGGGTGTGACCTTATAGGCTCTTGTAATGTTGGTAGTAATACTAGAATGTTTCTAACATTACAAGTAATGATTAGCATCTAGCAATGCATCATTGATACCCAAGTTACAAGAAGTTGTGATTCGACATAATCTTTCTGTGATAATGTTTTCATGTACTATATCCTTTTATCTTTAATATCTAGATTGGACCCAAGTCATGGAATAGTCATACTTGTATAGTCCAGTCTCATATTTCTTGATTTTCTAAGTAGACTACAATAAACAAATAATTATGATATCTCATATCAACTTATTCGAGCATGGCCATGCATTTCTAGTCTTACTCCATCAAAATACCTAAGATATTGATCCCATTATGTAGGAGGGATAAATCCTATCTTGATCAACCATATCCTACTACATGGATTGTGGTATATCCAATATCAGTCTTTATAGTACAACCTATAATAATAGACGTTTGACTGTATCAAAATACATGACTCACGATGTTGGGACAATGATGATCTCAAGTTTTAGGATATCACTATGAATAATATTATGATATTAATCCAAGATATATACTCAAAATAGGTTAGTCCTGTAACACCCCTAACCCGTATCCGTCACTGGAACAGGGTAAGAGGCATTACTAAACTTATTACACAATAAAGCATCCAATTCTCATACATTCACATATATAAGGATATTCCATTCATTCACAATCATATTGTCCCTTAATAAGGGTTACGAGGCCTTAAACATGCTTTAGAAGTGGTTCGGGACTAAACCAATAACATATGAAAATTTTAGGAAAACTTAGAAAATAATCTTCAAAACAGGGGACACACGCCCGTGTGAACAGGCCGTGTGTCTCACACAGCCACCAGACACACCCGTGTCACAAGCCGTATGGACATTCGAAATAAAATCACATGGCCGTGTCCTAGCCCGTGCCCTACCCAGTGTAACTGTCTGACTTAGATCACACGACCGACCACAGGCCCATGTGTCTAACCCGCGTGCATATTCGTGATGGTAAGTTTTGCTATTATGGCTTCCATCCTATTGTTGTTCTTTGTCTAATGGGAGTTCTATTTCTAGTTAGGAGACATTTAGCGACTGTAGAAATTTTAGGCGATGTCGTTTAATTGCAAATCCATTGTCGTTAATCGTAGGTAAGGTTGTCTATAGTTTTTGAAAATTTTTTGTTCTTAATGCTTCGATTAAAAGTGAGTGATTGGTGGGTTACTTCTGTTTCCTGCTTGGTTGTAGCTGAATTATTGTTCCTTTGGCCTCTGTCTTTTTTCCTCTATTAATAGTCGTTTTTCCATTCCACGTTTTCACACATTCGGTAAGTGAGGTGCATCTGATTTTTGGTTAGTCAATTAATGGTTTACTAAAGGTTGTTTTATGGTTAGGATTTGATCGAAGAGCAGTGGGCTATTGATTGAAACTTTGGCAGTAGGGAATCACCGTTCTATTTTTTTGTCTGAGGTAAGTTGTAGTGATTAGAAGCTGTTGGGTTGATCGTAGCTTCGTTTAGTTTTGTTGATATCACTTATTTTTGAGCTTTGGGTTGTTGACTCTAGGTCTTGGAGTGCTCGTGGTTGGGTTAGCAGCGGAAACAGATCAATTGTGTAACCACAACGCTAAAAACTGCAATCGGTAAAAAGCCAAAAAAATGAGGCTGTCGACACCACACTGGTGTATGGCGGACCGTGTGGCAGGCCGTGTGATCGAACATGAGCACGTGATCGATGAGACTGGCCGTATGCGATACACGGGCTGAACCAAAATTGGGTCGTGTGGTCCACATGAGCGTATGGGCCCATACGGGTGATCCACACGGGAGTGTGTGATTTTTGGGCAAGTCAATGTAATTCACACAACTAAGGCCATATTGGGCTGTATGGGCCACACGGGCGTGTGGGCCCGCACGAGCAAAAAATATGGGCTTATAGGCCTATTTTTACTGTTAGATTACAAAGGTTTCATGGGTCGGTTGAGTCGATGGGAAAAGAAACTATTTGCTAAGTTCAGCAAAAGTGAATTTTGGCTACGAAAAGTTGGATTTTTGGGGCATGTTGTATCCGGTGAGGGGATACGAGTGGATCCGAGGAAAAGTTTAGCTATTTTAGAATGGAAGCCTTCGAAGACTGTGTCTGAGATTAGAAGTTTTCTGGGTTTGGCTGGCTATTACAGTCGATTTGTTGAAGGCTTTTCGATGATAGCGTCTCCGATGACTAAATTGTTGCAAAAAGGTAGTAAGTTTGAATGGACCGAAGAGTGTCAACAGAGTTTTGATAGATTGAGGAAATATTTGACAGAAGCACCAGTTTTGATCCTTCCAGAATCGGGAAAGGAATTTGTAGTGTATAGTGATGCCTCTTTAAATGGACTCGAGTGTGTTCTAATGCAAGAGGGAAAAGTGATAGCTTATTCTTCTCGACAGCTAAAATCGCACGAACGGAATTATCCTACTCATGACTTAGAGCTAGTTGCCATTGTCTTTGCACTGAAAATATGGCGACATTATTTGTATGGTGAGAGATGTCATGTGTATACCGATCATAAAAGCCTAAAATATGTGATGACACAGAAGGATTTGAATTTACGTCAGAGAAGGTGGTTAGAACTGTTAAAGGATTATGAATTGGTGATAGACTATCATCCGGGAAAGGCTAACGTGGTCGCGGATGCCTTGAGTAGAAAGTCCCTCTTTGCTTTACGAGCTATGAATGTGAGATTTGAAATGTCTGACAGTAGTGCCTTGATTGCGAAATTATGAATTAGGCCAGTGTTTTTACAAGAAATTTATGAGGCTCAGAAAGTAGACAATGAGTTGCAAAATAAAAGATAATAGTGTTTTGAGAATGAAGATTCTGAATTTAGTGTAGATCCGAATGGCTATCTAATGTACTGTGACCGATTATGTGTACCGAGAAATTCTAAATTGATTAACAAAATTCTGCATGAAGTTCATAGTAGTGGTATGGTAATACACCCTGGTAGTGTAAAAATGTATAACGATATGAAGAAACTGTATTGGTGGCCAGGTATGAAACGAGATATCTCTGAATTTGTGTCAAAATGTCTGATCTGTCAGCAAGTGAAAGCTGAACATCAAGTGCCATCTGGATTACTACAACTGATTTTAATTCCTGAATGGAAATGGGATTGAGTAACAATGGATTTTGTATCGGGTTTACCTCTGACACCAAGGAAGAAAGACTCAGTTTGGGTAATAGTGGATCGATTAACTAAATCAGCTCATTTTATTCCAATCCGTACTGACTTTTCACTTGATAAGTTGGCTGAACTGTATATTGCTGAAATAGTGCGATTGCATGGTGTGCCACTGTCCATAATTTCAAACCGAGATCCACGGTTTACTTCAAGGTTTTGGAAGAAGTTACAGGATGCTTTAGGTACTAAATTGAATTTTAGTACAGCATTCCATCCTCAAACAGACGGACAATCTGAAAGAGTAATTCAAGTATTAGAGGATATGCTTAGATGTTATGTTTTGGAGTTCGAGAGTAGTTGGGACAGATATTTGCCGCTGACTGAATTTGCGTATAACAAAAGTTATCAGTCTAGCATAAAAATGGCGCCATATAAAGCATTTTATGGACGGAAGTGTCGAACTCCACTATATTGGACCGAATTGAGTGAGCATCAATTGCATGGAGTTGATTTGATTAAAGAGACTGAAGAAAAAGTATAGATAATTCGAGATAATCTAAAGGCTACATTGGACCACAGAAATCGTATTCGGATTTGAAGAGAAAGGAAATTGAATTTCAAATGGGTGATAAAGTATTTTTAAAAGTGTCACTGTAGAAGAAAATTTTGAGATTTGGCCGTAAGGGTAAATTGAGTCCACGTTTTATTAGCCCGTATGAAATAATTGAGAGAATTGGCCCTGTAGCCTACCATTTAGCTTTGCCATCTTAATTGAACAGAATCTATAATGTATTTCATGTTTCTATGTTACGACGTTATCGATCGGATCCGACACATGTGATTTCACCAACTGAGGTAGAAATTAGGTCAGATATGACTTATGAAGAGGAACCAGTTAAGATTCTGTCTCGAGAGATAAAACAGTTAAGAAACAAGGAAATACTGTTAGTAAAAGTATTGTGGCAAAGGCATGGTGTGGAAAAAGCAACGTGGAAACTGAAGAAGCTATGAGGAAGCAATACCCTCAACTGTTCACTGGTAAGATTTTCGGGGACGAAAATCCCTAAAGAGGAGAAAATTGTGACAACCCGATCAGGGGCTAGTCGGAATAGTGGTTTCGTAACCACAAATCTGAAGTGAGAATTTTTAATTATGTGAATTTTTGATGATATCTGTTTGATTAAATATTAGAGTCAAGATACTATATGAAAATTTTACTATATTAATGTTTGATTTCTCGATAAGGACTAAATTGAGAAAAGTGTAAAATGTGCCTATAAGTTGATAATTAGACTTGATTGAATTGTTGCATGAAATAGGAAGCTTTTATGTGACAATAAAACCATTAGTGAGTGTTATGGACCAAAAGAGCCTTACATGGAAAAATATCTTAGTAATAGATGGAAGGGCATTTTTGTCAAATGTGAGTAAAAGACAAAATAAGATGAATAAAACATCATCTTCTCCATGGAAAAGTCCCCATGTTTAGCCGAAAATCTCTACCTCCATAGCCAAGGGTTTCAAAAATTTTCAAGCTTCCATGTAAGTGCAATTTGGTCCCTTTTTCAATTATTTTTGCATTTTTGGACTCCTTGAAGCTTAGATTTCATGATTTTACCATTTATTTGAAGAAAAATTGAAGTTTAGAAATATACCCATTTGTGATAGAAGTTTGTTTAGCTCTCTAATGGTAGATAATGAATGATTATTGTATTATACATATGTTTTAATGGATGAAATTGATTGAAGTGCATAAAAAGGGACTAAATTGTAGAGATTACAAATTGTTCCTAAATGTGTGCAATAATGGGATTTTAAGTGTTATAATTATGAAAATGGGTTATATAAACCTATGGAATAAAGAAAATGAAATTTTGATGTCTGAGGGACTAATTAGTAATTATCAAAAAGTTGAATGGTAAATTTAGAAATTTACCCCAAATGTGAACTGTGTCTGTATTGAATTAGATAATTGGTATTTGTGTTATATGTGTTAATTTAGATCAAGAACGGTCTGAAAGAACCAGTGATAAGGGAAAACAGAAAACTCTCGACTAATTTCGAGAATTAGTTCTTTTTGACAATCCAGGTAAGTTATATGTAATTCTAGCGAATTCGATTAGTTCTGGTAGAATATTTGTTTACATGATGACACATGGATAATTACTCTGTGAGGTGACTGAATGTATGGAAAATAGTATTGACTGTAAATTCTGATTGATCATTGTATGTGCTTCTGAAACTACTGATTTATGCAATATTTGTAAATCCCGATTGAGCAAGTAGGAATAAACATAGATATCGGTGACATGTCACTTGAGGCCTACTATTCCGACTGTTATAGTTACCCGGTAGCTAGGTAGTTTTGCATGTGTTGCAAACACCTGTCAGCTTATGTGAGCAGGCCTGTGGTTAACTTCTGTACTGTTACTGATTGTAGCTTCGGCTGCCTTACCGTTTCGTAGCTTCGGCTACCCCACTGTTAGTAGCTTTGGCTACCTCATGGCTCTGCCATGTCTGTATGGTACTATGTGCTAACCTCTGTATATCTGATCATATTCCAAAATTGCTCAATGGGATTTAGATTAACCGTATTGTGATGAAGTAATTGTACAAGTGAACTGAAAAATGGTACGGTATACTGAGAATGTTATTGTTAAGCATGTTCATGGTTGATATGTGGGATGGGCACAAAGAGTAAGCTATTTAATTGATTCATTGCTATGAATTTCATATGGCTTACTAAGCTATTGTAGCTTACCCTCCTTTTCTTTTTCTTTCGTCTGTAGACCTTGAGCTTGTCGAATTGGGATCGTAAAGTCGGTGCCACGCAACGCACTATCAAGCTTCTTTTGGGTATAAAATTCATTTTGAGAGTAAATTATGGCATGTATAGAGCAATGGTAGTCGTAAATAGTTATTTTTGTATGCCTAAATTACATTACTCGTATGATATTTTGTTATTAATGGTTTAACGAAGTTTTCTTTTGAGTAAAACTTATCTTGAAATGGCTAGTCAGTTTATGTTGTGTTTGCATATGTTTGGGGAGGCCAAGGCTTGGTATATAGCCTAACACGGCCTACTTGGTAGGGTACACGGGCGTGCGCCATGACTGTGGGTGACACACGGCCTGACCCCACGGGTGTGCCCCTGGACCGTGCCTCCTCTGCACCTTGATTTAATTTTTATTGTACCACACGGGTGTGTGACGTGGTTTCAAAAGTGAAAAATTTTTTGGGTTTCCGATGCGATAGGATTCAAATCCTAATCATCCAAAATGTTAGTATTGCGATAGTAAACCCTCCGATAAGGGTAAAATTGTAATGATTTGGTTACAATCATGAGTTTGTAATCCGGTAAGTCCGATAACACTCACTACTCGATTCCGATGAAGATTTCGGGTAAAGGGTGTTACAATGTTTTAAAAGCTTCCGCAACGTACAATATTTTGAAAACTAACGACTGAATAAAAATAGTGATTCTAGAATTAATAAAAGATAATGACGAGCTCTAAACAAAAAATGTTTTAAACATAGCTACGCATTATTTTCAAACACACTACCATGTGACATCGCCAGATTTGGCCATAACATCCAGACCAAGTTTGGGTGTTACATTTAGTGGTATCAGAGTCAGGTTGTAAAACTCAACTGTGGATTTGGGTTTTAAGATTTGACTTGCGAAGAAATGTTTTCTAATGATCTGAAATATTTTTTCCAAATGTGTGGTACACCGAGTCTCTGGTGTGTATCCTGTATGTCCTCTAAAACTGTTGTCTATTTTAAACTGAGACTACTATAGATAGTGTATACTGAGACTACTATAGACTGTGCTAAAAATACACAAGTTAGTGTATACTGATACTGTAGTAAAACCAATAAACACTGATAGGTATTACGCAGTACGAAAACCAAACTTTACCCTTCTAATATTGATTTCATAAAATACCTGTTAATAAATAATGGAATTGTAAATTGATGCATAAAATTGTTAATACATATAAAATGCAATTAGACAATGAGCACCAGAGGTACTCGCGTACGAGGTACAAGAGGCCGTGGTAGAGGCCGTAGAGATGCTCAAGCTGGGTCCTCATCTTCTGGCAACCTGCCTAACCTGGACACTAGTGAAATGTCAGCTTCACCTGTGACTGAGACGGGGTCTCATGATAGAGTGGCTGGGGACAACGCATTGTCTTAGGCTATGTTGAGGATCTTAGAGAGGGTCGCTGGGCCCAATACTAGAGTTGGAGGCCACGGGTTGGTTACGGAATGACTCTGGTCTAACAGAGCTGAGCTTTTCAAGGGTATTGCTGGAGTTGCCCCTTATCTAGCTGAGTACTAGATAGAGGCCACAGAGAGAATTATGGACGCCTTGGATTGCACCCTCGAGCAGAAATTAAAGGGTGTTGTATCGCTACTGCGTGATGAGGCTTATCAATGGTGGCTCACTGTAAAGAAGGGCACTCAGCCCGATTGATTGACCTGTGAGTTCTTTAAAACCGCTTTCCAGGGGAAGTATGTGGGGCCAATTATGCAGATGCCCGTCGGAGAGAATTCCTAAATTTGACCCAAGGTGATAGATCAGTGGTCGAGTATGAGGCCAAATTTTTGCGATTGAGTCGCTGTGCACAAGGTATGGTGGCTGCTGAGTACGAGCGATGTGTTCGCATCGAGGATGGCCTCAAGGATAATCTGAAGGTTCTGATAGCTCCACAGAGGGAGCAAGACTTTACTGCACTAGTTGATAAGGCAAAAGACACCGAAGAAGTTAAGCGCGCTGAGCGTCAGAACCGCGACAGAGAGAGAGGTAGGAACAAGAAGGATTCGGGGCCCTTGTGTTCCATTCAGAGGCCTAAGAAAAAAGCTAGAATTGATGGGTCGATTAGAGTTAGGGCCCTTATTGTTGCTACTGGAAAACTGCCATGTACTAACTATGGTAGATGCCATCAGGGCGAGTGTTGGAAAATAACCGGGCTTGTTTGAGGTGTGGTTCATTAGAGCACCGTATTAGAGACTGTCCGCAGAGGTCTGATCAGATGCAAGCTTCTAGTATGGGTACTACACCACCACTGAGGGTAGTTCAGCAGCCACTAAGAGGCCGTGGTCAGGCTAGAGGTGGTAATGGTTTGGGCTATGGTTAGAAAGCACCGGGCAAAGATGTTGGTCATACTGCAGCAAGACAGACAGCTCTAGTTTATGCTGCACGTCATCGAGAGGATGGAGATGCCCCGGATGTCATCACAGGTACGTTCTTTATTTATAATATACCTTATACTGCAATGATAGATATAGGATCCATTCACTCCTATATAGCTTGTACTATGACTAAAAACTCAGGCATCTTGGTTGAGAGCACTACGAGTGAGGTGATTGTACTGAGTCCGCTGGGGCAATCAATAAGGGTAAATAAGTTGTTTAGAGATGTTCCTTTAAAGGTTCAAGGGGCTATTTTTTTGGCTGATCTGATGGAACTGCCTTTGGAGAATTTGATCTAATACTGGGAATGGACTGGTTGGTCAAACACCGAGTGAGCTTAGATTGTGCTACAAAAAGGGTTGTACTAAGAACTGCGAAGGATAGTGAGGTAGTCATAATTGGGGGCGTCGGAACTATTTATCGAATGTGATTTTTGCATTGAGGGCTGAAAAGTTGGTTCGTAAAGGATGTGAGGTGTATCTGGCCTACATCAGTGTATTAGATTCCAGGGATTTTTCGGTTAAGGATATCAAGATGGTTAAAGACTTTTCGGACTTATTTCTTGAAGAACTACCTGGGTTACCTCTGAATCATGAAGTTGAGTTCGAGATTGAGCTTCTTCCTGGTATTGCTTCGGTGTCCATTGCCCCTTATAGAATGGCACCGAAGGAGCTTGTGGAGCTTAAGGCCCAGATTCAAGAGCTATTGGATCGTGGGTTCATCTACCCTAGTGTGTCTTCGTAGGGGGCACCAGTACTATTTGTGAAAAAGAAGGATGGATCCATGCATATGTGTATCGACTACCGACAACTGAATAAGTTACCATAACAAATAAGTACCCCCTACTGAGGATAGATGATTTGTTCGATTAGTTCTGAGGAGCTTCAATGTTTCCTAATATTGACCTCCGATCTGGGTATCACCAGTTAAGAGTTAAGGAAGTCGACGTGCATAAGATGACATTTAGGACTCGCTATGGTCATTACGAGTTCCTAGTGATGCCATTTATACTGACGAATGCTTCAGTAGCTTTTATGGATCTAATTAACTGAGTGTTCTAGCCCTATTTGGATCGATCCGTGGTGGTGTTTATTGACAACATACTGGTGTATTCGAGGACTAAGGATAAGTACGATGAACACCTCAGAGTGGTTTTACAGATTCTACGAGAGAAACAACTGTATGCCAAGTTTCGTAAATGTGAGTTTTGGTTACGTGAAGTAATGTTTTTGGGGTATGTGGTTTTTGTTGAAGGGATTAGAGTCGATCCTTAAAAGATTGAGGCTGTCTCAGATTGGAAGTAGCCTAAGACAGTATCTGAGATCCACAAGTTTTTGGGACTGGCAGGGTATTATCGACGATTTGTAGAGGGGTTTTCACTAATCGTCGCACCCTTGACTAGGCTGCTATATAAGGGTGTGCCATTTAACTGGACTACTTTGCAGTAAGAGAGCTTTGAGAAGCTCAAAACTGTATTGACTGAGGCCCTTGTTTTGATACAGCCAGAGTCTGGGAAAGAGTTTACTATCTACAGTGATGCATCACATGTCAGTTTGGGATGTGTGTTGATACAGGACGATAAGGTGGTAGGGTACGCGTCTTGTCAGCTTAAGACTCATGAGGTGAATTATCCAATGCATGACTAGGAGTTGGTCGCAGTGGTATTCGCACTGAAAATCTTGAGGCATTACTTGTATGGTGAGAAGTGTATCATTTACACTGATCACAAGAGCCTCAAGTACCTCCTCACTCAGAAGGAGCTAAATCTTAGGTAGCATAGATGGATTGAGCAGTTAAGGACTACGACTGTACTATTGAATACTATCCTGGTAAGGCCAATGTGGTGGTCGATACACTTAGCCATAGAGCTATGACTGATCTGAGGGTGATATTTGCTCGCCTCAGTTTATTTGATGATGGTAATCTGTTGGCCAAACTTCAAGTTAAACTGGCATGGATAGAGCAGATTAAGGGTAAATAGAAGGAGGACGAGTCTTTGTGTCTTCACTTCCAACAGGTTGAGAGTGGGAATTCTGTGGATTTTAGACTGAATATCGAAGAGGTGCTCTGTTTCCATGGGAGAATCTATGTTCCAAAAGATACTAATTTGAGGTAGTCTATATTGCGAGAGGGGCATAGTAGCCCTTATGCTATGCATCTTGGCAGAAATATGATGTATCGAGACCTTCGTGAGTTATATTAGCGGCCAAGTCTTAAGCGAGAGCTTGCTGATTTTGTGAGTAAATGCCTGACATGTCAGTAGGTTAAGGCCGAGCATCAATTACCTTCGGGGTTGCTTCAGCCGATTAAGATTCCACTTTGGAAGTAGGAGAGAGTGACTATGGACTTCGTTAGTGGGTTACCCCTAACACCCACTAAGAAGGATTCAATATGGGTCATCATGGATCGATTGACCAAGTTGACCCACTTTATACCAGTTCGTACTGACTTCTCTCTGTAGAAGCTGGCTAAACTGTATGTGTTTGAGATAGTGAGACTGCATGGGGTACCGATTTTGATAATATCTAATAGGGATCCTCGCTTCACGTCTCGGTTCTGGAAGAAGCTACATGAGGCTCTAGGTACAAGGTTGGACTTCAGTACTGCGTTCCATCCTCAGACAGATGGTCAACCTGAGAGGGTGATTTAGATATTGGAGGATATGTTGAGGAGCTGTGTCATTGACCTTTATGGCAGTTAGGAGTATTACCTGCCGCTAGCAGAATTTGCTTATAACAATAGCTATTAGTCTAGCATTCAGATGGCATCTTACGAGACATTATATGGTCGTAAGTGTCACACACCTTCATGTTAGACTGAGTTGGGTAAGTGATGTGTTCTAGGTCCTGAGCTAGTTTCTAATACTGAGGATAAAGTTAGATTGATTCGAGATCGACTGAAAGCGACATTTGATAGACAAAATTCGTATACAGATCTGAAGCATTGAGAGGTAGAGTATTCTGTGGGGAACTTCGTTTTTCTCAAGTTCTCGCAATGGAAGAAAGTACTGAGGTTTGGTCGTAAGGGCAAGTTGAGCCCTAGGTTTATTGGACCCTACCGTGTACTGATGTGAGTGGGACCAGTTGCTTACCAGTTGGAGTTACCTCCAGAATTGGATTGGATCCATGATGTTTTCCACGTCTCAATGTTGAGGCACAACCGCTCTAATCTAACGCATATTGTTCCAGTAGAGGAGATCGAGGTTAGACCAGATCTGACTTTCGAAGAGGAGTTGGTTTAGATATTAGATTGCGACGTAAAGATTTTGATGAGAAAATCCATCCTACTGATTAAAGTTTTTTAGTGTAATCATAGCCCTGAGGAGGCCACATGGAAATCTAAAGATGCGGTACGATAGCAGTATCCTCATCTGTTCTGATCAGGTAAAATTTTGAGGCCAAAATTTTCTTTTACGGGGTAGAGTTGTAACGCCTCAAAAATGTCTTATATTTATTTTCGTATGTTTGTGACACAATTGTATGTCTGCTTCAGTCGTTAAGTGTTTTGGGAAGTGTCTAAGAGGTCCCAAGTTCAAGCATTAGCTTGGGTAAATTTTTGTTTTTAAATGAATAAATCTCTATCTCTAATCAGTAGGCTTATAAATATATGTTGGTAAAAATGTTAGAATGGGTCTGCTGGCCTGGTGGTTAAATGGAGTGTCAGTGTACTAGGGGTCTTAAGTTCGAATCCCTATACGTGTAAGGGGGATTTTTTTTTTGTACTTGTACCTTGAAGGAATTTGAAATATGGTAAAATACTGAGTGTTTGAGATATGTGGGAGGTTGTGGACGGTTTTGGGGGTGTTTGGATTGAGTGGGGAGTCAAGTGGAGAGATTTGAGGAGTAAAACTAGGAGAAATTAATGAATTGTGAAAGGATTAGATTCTTTTTTTTCAAATTTCAGTTTTTCCTTCCCCAGTTTTGCTGAAGCTGAATTTCTTTGTTCTTTCTCTCTTGCCGAAAGTTCCTTTAGTTTTTCCCTCTCCATCTTTCTCTTTTATTTTATTCTCTTGGTTCTGCTAATTCCTTCTTTTCCTTGTTGCTGCGGATTCTTTTCATTTCCTAACCTTCTTCTTGTGGTCATGAATTGTTTCTTCAATATCTTTTAGCAGTGATGGCAAGTTTTTCTATTATAGCTTCCATCCTATTATTGTTCTTTGTCTAATGAGAGTTCTATTTCTGGTTAGTAGACCTTTAAGTGACTATAGAAATTTTAGGCGGTGTCGTTTAATTGTAAATCCACTCTTGTTCATCGTAGGTAAGGTTGTCTATAGTTTCTAGAGATTGTTTGTTCTTACTGATTCGATAAAAAGTGACTGATTGGTGGGTTATTTCTGTTTCCTACTTGGTTGCAGCCGAATTATTGTTCTTTTGGCCTTTGTCTTTTTGCCTCTTTTAATAGTTGTTTTCCCATTCCATATTTTCACGCATTCAGTAAGTGAGGTGCGTCTGCTTTTTGGTTAGTCAATTAATGGTTTACTAAAGGTTGTTTACTATTAGGATTTGATAGAAGAGCAATGGGCTGTTGATTGACACTTTGGCAGTAGGGAATCGCCATTCTATTTTTCATCTAAGGTAAGTTGTAGTGATTGGAAGTTGTTGGGCTGATCATAGCTTCGTTTAGTTTTGTTGATATCATTGATTTTTGAGCTTGGGGTTGTTCACTGTAGGTCTTGGAGTGCTCGTGGTTGGGTTAGTAGCGGAAATAGATTAGGTGTGTAACCACAACACTGCAAACTAAAATCGGCAAAAAGTCAAAAAGTGAGGTTGTCGACTCCACACAAACATGTGGCCGCCCGTGTGGCAAGCCCTGTGACCGAACACAGGCACATGATCGACGAGACTGGCCATGTGCAATACACGGGCCATACCAAAATTGGGCCATGTGGGCTACACGGGTGTGTGGGCCCATACGGGAGTATGGGATTTTTGGGCCAGGCAATGTAATCCACATGGCTAAGGCCATATTGGGCCGTGTGGGCTACACGAGTATGTGGGCCTATACAGGCAAACAACAAGGGCTTGTGGGCTCATTTTTACTGTTAGATTGCAAAGATTGCACGGGATGCCCTAGTCGACTGTGGACCTACTGTAGGGTCAGTAAGCTTGCCTAGACCCTTAATGTCTGGAATGATTGTATGACTGAAATGAATAAGCATGGTGATGTCCCACTAATTTGATACTGTATGCCAGATTACATGCATGATATTATGTTATAGCATGTCATACTTGTATAGTGCATTGCATTGGGTTGGGGGTTTATTTTGTTCGGAGGAAGTGTACTGAAAGGCCTTAAGCCTAAATTACTGGCAGCTCAGCTGCGAACTACTGTCTAGTACCGCATTCGGTAGTCTTTGGAGTGTAGGGATGGGTGGGTTGATTATATCCCCACATGGAGTGTAGGGTTGGACCGAGTTGGTGTATAGAGGCTGGCTGGGTAGGATTTGATACTGCATATCTGTTGCTGTACTGAATATTGATACTATTATCGGCCAAGGCCCAAATGTATGACTGCTTCTGAATTGAGATGGGCTAAGACCCTCACTGAAACTGTAACTGTTCTTGAAATGGGCTTAGGCCCAGACTATGATTGCATTATGTCTATTTGTTCATATGGGGATTACACACTGAGTTTTCATAAACTCACCCTTTCGTTTTATCTATACAGAAAATCCCCAGACCTAGGCGGATCGGAGTGGTGGAGGACTCAGCGGTGGCTACATGACCCCTTTTTCCACTATTTCATACTTAATTAATTGTTTAAGGTTTTATTTGGGGTATTTACTGTAATAATGGCCTCTATGGATTTTTGCTTTAAAAATTTGAATTTTATACTGTCTTATGTTTTACATCTATTAGAGGTAGGTAAAAACACAGGTTTTTAAAGAAATGTGTGTGATTAAGCAAAATACCCACAAGGACATAAACTATTTTAAAAGCTTCCGCAACGTATAATGTTTTGAAAACTAACGACTGAATAAAAATTGCGATTCTAGAATTAAAAAAAGATAATGACGAGATCTAAATGGAAAATTTTTTAAGCATAGCTACGGATTTCCAAAACAAGGTACGGTTTTCAAACACACTACCATTTGACTTTGCCAGATTTGGCCATAACGTCCAGGCTAGGTTTGGGGTGTTACATATCTCTCGACTCTGATGAAAATTATTTTGCAAATAAACAGAGATGCTTTCCAACCGACTAATTCCGATAATGCTGAAAGTGATATTCACGATGTTCGAGTAAAAATGTTGCGTATGATAAAAAGGGGACCTATAAAGGTATGAAATAAATGTTCTATAATGAACATGTTAATGATATACGTTAAGTGATATGGGTATATTTTTGAAAGTTAAATTTTGAGGCTTACAATCTCCAACCCCTTACCAGTATAGTTTTATACGATGAAATTCGCAAGATTTATTTTGATAAAGTTCATAAGTGTGAAAGAAGGGTTCAAAGGCTGAATGATTAATAATGTAGTCAAAATTGAGAATGAGTCAATAAGTAAAGTCAGTATTAAAAGAGATATCAGATTTTTTCTAAAGATTATTCTGCATATGTGATGTCATTGTTAAGGAAGAAGTTATTCATGAGTAATCGAGTTATCCAGATATGATATTTACAGAACGGATTAGCTGAAAATCCTTCTGACTTGACTTTTTTAGTGAACTGGATAATGTAAGATTATTGATGACTTAATTAGTCAGTAATAGTGATGGAATTGTAAAGATATTTGAAGGCAATTGTTATAATTGAGTGTATCACAGCAACATCTCCTCCATACTCTATAAGTTCTGTTATTCTCGGAGGCATATGAAATTGTTCATGTGTAGATGCAATATTTACCATATTTGAAAGCTGGCTAATTATATTAGATGGAATTACTGTAAGTCTAGTTGATTCATGAGTGGTTTCGCTCTATCTTACTTGGGCTTTCTAATTCATCATGATTGATATAAGATTGGATGATAAAGTTGATATGATATCATTTTCTACTTCTACTGATTGAATCCCTGAATTGCGAATATGCAAAATTATATTGTCTTTGTCTTAGTTGTTTCTATTGAGTATGCATGATATTATTCTTCTAATTTTTTTCTGAGATATCAACGATCTCTTTAGTATGTAAACATGAGTTATCTGTGAAAGATATTCTTTGATTAGAGGTAATTACATTTATTACCGTTATAAATATTGACTCGATCATGAAGTATGGCGATAGAGATCACAAATTATAGAAACTGTATTATTACAATTGTTGATATTGGAGCCACCCTTGGTTTTCCTCTTTTATTTGAAAAAGATATTATTGAAGTTGAGGTAATGTTCCATTTATATTGTGGAAATGTCAGATCTATTATAGTATTATGTTTTAACCTATCTGATGATTGTGACCATAGAATAATTTAAAGCTTCGGTATCTTTTTTAATTCTTGTGAAAGTGTTTTCTATGATATCTACATCAATGATATGAATATCATAGAAAGATGTAAGATTTGAATGGATTGATAAATGTTAGTAAAGTTTTGATCAGTTGGAACCCTAATGACCTAAGCATCAGTTCTAGTTCTGTCTGAATCGGGTAAGGAATTTATTGTCCCAGTAATATATCATTGAATGGAATAGACTATATTTTGATGAAGAAAGGTAAAGTAATGTTCTATACGTCCAGCCAGATAAAGCTATGGGAAAAGAATTTCTTGATATATGATATTGAATTGACAATTATTATGTTTGCACTTTGGTAGCAGTATCTGTATGGTGAAAATATCATATATGTACTGATTACAAAATTTTAAAACACCTAATGGTATAGAAAGATTTGAATTTGACACAGAATAGACGATTTGAATTATTGAAAGACCTTGATTTGGTAATTATCATTCAGGAAAAGTAAATATAGTTGCTGATATTTTGAATAGAAAATTCTTTGTTTACTTTATAGACAATAAATACTCGATTGCTATTGCCTGATGAAGGAAAAACTTTAGCTAAGCTTAAAGCTAAGCTGATGTTTCTACAATAGATCTATGTAGCCCAGAAAAGTGATAATGAGTTGTAAGTTAAACGGGTATAGAATGAAATAATTATTGAATCAGGATAGCAGATTTGAATCTAATGATTGTTTGTTATTTCAAGATAGAGCCTATGTACAAGAATTTGGAACTTCTACAGAAAACTTTACATGAATGATCACAGTGGTACTATATCTGTTTATCTGGGATATGGTAAAATGCACAACGATTTGAAAAAGATGTATTGGTAGTTCGAAATGAAATGTGATATTTTTAAATATATATTTTAAAGGTTGGATGTATCAGTAAGATAGAGATGATACTTTCAAGATAGTTATAGTCAATCAAAATACTGAAATGGAAATGGGACAAAGTTACCATGAATTTTATATTAGGATTATCCCTATCTATTAAAAAGGAAGATACTATTTGAGTAATTGTCGATTGTTTGATGAAGCCTGTACATTCTATTCTAGAATGAGTGGATTTTACACTTGATAGATTGCTTGAATTATTTGTTTTTGAGATAGTTAGATTATATGATATGCTAGTTTCTACTATGTCTGATAGAGATCTACAATTTAAATTCCGATTTTGAAGCAAGTTACAAGAAACTCTAGGTATACGGTCATATTTTCGTACCATATTTCATTCTCAGACAGATGATCAATCTAAACATATGATTCAGATTTTTGAAGATATGTTTCGGTGCTGTATTTTAGAATTCAAAGGCAATTGAAAAAGGAAATATTTGTAGTGATTTAAATACGTATATAGTAACAGTTAACAATCAAGTATAAAATTTTATTGTATGAGGTTTTACATGGTCACAAGTGTAAAACTCCAGTGTTTTGGACTGAGTTCAGTGAGAAAAGATACATGTAGATGGTTTGATTCGTTAAAATCAAAGAAAGACGAAAGGGATCTGAGGTAATTTAAAAGTAGAATTTGATCGTCAGAAATCCGATGTGAATCTAAAAATGAAAAGAAACAGAGTTTCAGATTTGGCGACAAAAATATTTTTGAAAGTTTCGCCATGGGAGAAAGTTCCCCGGTTTGGCCGTAAAGGCAAATTAAGTGTGTGGATTACCGGGTCATATAATATTATTGAAAAGAATTGGACCTATTGCATATTGATTGGTATTATTATCAGAGCTCTACAGAATTCAAAATGTTTTTTATGAGTATATGTGTTATAATAGTATCGATCAGACCTATCATCTGTTATTGCTTTGATAAATGTTAAATTCAGCCTGACACGATTTATAGTGAGATTGATTGAAATTCTAACACTTGAAGAGAAAAAATGAGAAATAAAAAGGTAGCTTTAGTAAAAGTTTTCTAACAATGAAATGATATAGAGGGGGCTATCTAGGAACTGCAGGAAACTATGAGAAAGTAATGTCTGAATCTCTTTACTGGTAAGATTTTTTAGGACGAAAATTCCTTAAGGGGGAGAGTTGTAACAGCCCAATTTTAGTGAGATCAGAATAGTGGTTTCAGGACCACAAATCTGATCTAAAAATAAAATTGATTTTTATTTTATTATATGGTCCGTATTATGATAGTGATGTCGTGTGAAAATTCCAATACGAAAATTTTACTGATTTTGTGTTTAATTACGAGACAAACCAAATAGAATAAAATGTGAAAGTTGAATTCTAGTAGTTATAAGAATTAAATAGCTATGGAATTCAAAACTAGAGGTCCTTATATGGTAATTAGACCATGAAGAAAGTATGTAGATATTTTAAGGTGACTCATCCATGGAAATTTAGGAAAAGGGCAATGATTAAATTGGAAATTAAAATAAATAATTCATTAAAAGATGATGAAAAGAAATATCATCTTATTTTTTTGTCATCGTCAACCCCAAAATTGATGGAAACTCTAGGAGAGAGAGAAGAAACTTTCAAGGCCTACTTGGGTAAGTTTCCCTGTCACGTTTTTAGTAATTTTGATATTTTTGAAATCGGGATAGCTTAATCTACCAATTTGGAGGATTAATTTGAAAAGTTATCAAGGTATGGAAAATGGGTCATGGATGTATATGCTGAAAATTAGAAACTTATGGTAGAAAATGAAAGATTGTTGATAGATAAACAACTTTTACAAAGTGATTTTTGATGAAAACATGATTTAAGGACTAAAATGTAAAGTTGTGAAATTTGATGGAAAATTTTGAATTTTTATGAATACATGTGTTGTAAAGTTTGTGATGAAATTTTGATTAGGCTTGGAATAAGGAGTAAATTGCACAAATTTCACTTTCCGAGCCTAGGGACGAAATAGGAATTTATGGAAAAGTTAATGGCAAAATGGTAATTTTGCCTAGAATGTAAATTGAGTCCAAATGACTATGAAATATGAGAAATTGATGTAAAATTTTACTCATATAGATCTAGATAGACCAAATTCGGAGCTAGAACAAGAAAAGAGGAAAATGTCGAATTAGTAGATTTTACATACACGAACATTGTCGAGGTAAGTTCGTGTAACAAAATTGTGTTTACTTACATGCTTGCATTGATTGTGTTTATGTAAATTGATAAATGTCATAAATATGTGAAATGATTACATATCCTATCAAGCCCGATAAAAAAAATTATCAAATTAAATGATAAGGCCGAATAGATGATAAAGGATAAACAATAAGCATATTACTTATATGCTTGAAATGAATGTGGAATGTGTTAAGGTTAAATAAAATGGAAAATCGATGGATATGTGATTTCCCGAAATGAATGAGGTCCTGCATTTGTTGCTGACGGGATTTAGCTCAGACAAGTAATCATATTGACCTCATTACAGATAGGATTTAGCCCAAACGGGTAATACTGATAGAAACCCTCTCGAGCATATGATACAGATTGGATTTAGCCTGGACGGATAATCCAGATCAAGCTTTTTAGAGAATATGTTATAAAAAGGATTTAGCCTGTACTAGTAATCTTGTTGTATAATACATGGCTCGAGAGTGGGTTTCTGGTTATGTGTCCTAAGGGGTACCCCCGAACATGAATTAACGGATTCCTAAATTGTACACTTTAGGTGTACTACCTGAATATCCGATATTTTCAATAACTCAACGGGCAAAACTGTGACATGAAAAGAAATGGGTTTTTACATGTATTTGCTTGAAGTACATGGAAATGATGTTTTATGAAATATGAAAGTATGAAATTATGATATGTGAACACGGAAATTTGTTTGATGAACATATTCATCTATGATGATAGATTTGTACACCTCAAGTGTACTACCTATGTTTCCATCGATATTTCGAATAAATTCAACGGGTAACAATCCAGACATGAGAAGATATGAATAAGAAATAAGTTATTACACGTATCTACCTGGAATACATGAGATGATAATACATGATAATTGATATATGGAAACATGAGATGATGATATTTGTACATGGAAATTATTTGATGAGAATGTTCATCCTTGATTATAGACTTGTACTCCTTGAACGAACTACTACTCGTGTGACCTTGATATTTCGAACGATATGAGTAAGGCTTTGACATGAATTAATCTGAACTCGAGATGAACTATTATGAAATTATACTAGTAATATAAAGAGATGATTTATACATGTTAAATGAATAAATGATGTGGAAAGCATATGTTCATAGAAACCTGATTGTTGTTGAGCCCGTATATGTTTTGATGTTATTATGGAATATATGACTAACAAGGGCAATGAGAATATTGTAGGGCTTGAGGTCAAATTGATTGAATATGCCTTACATAGTTACCTCAAAATAGAATGAATGGTAAGTTAAGTACCATGTTATACGAACTTACTAAGCATTTTATGCTTACTTAGTTTTATTACCCTATTTTAAAGTAAATCGGAAGCTCGTTGGATTGGAAGCTTGGCGGAGATCACTCACACTATCCATCGGCCCATGTTGGTACAATATGGTAAATCAATTATGGTTATAATGACATGTATAGGTTATATTGGTCATATTGGCATGTAAATGTAAATGATTATGGTAGTCTAGCCATTGGAATGGCTAGAGATGATTATGTTTTGGTACATGTATATATGTATTTAAGTTTATTTTATGGAGATAATATAGGTGTTTATTATTGATTGATTGGGAAAGGTTAAATGAGCATCCTTATAAAAAGATAAGATTAAAAGCATGAATGCATGTAACAATATATCATGTTAGATGTTATAAATTTTTTGAATTTAATGTTTGGATTGGTTGGTTTTCGGGTGTGAGTTTTAGTGCAGGTCATTGGTGTAATTTTGGGTGAGAAATAAAGCTAGAAATGGCTTTATTTTGTCCACATAGGCAGACACACAGACATGTGTCTAGATCATGTGTGACACACGGGCACCTTAAATTTTGAAAAATGGAATGCTCAGAATTGAGCAACGGGTAGAGACAGGGGCTTCTGTCTCAGCCATGTGTGCTACACGGCCTAGAACACTGGCATGTGTCTTCTGTAACGCCCCAAATTTTGGGACTAGAAGAAATAAGCCTTGAGCATGGGAACAAGTGGAAGGCTACATATAAGTATTTATCTGTGCAAGAAAGTGATACAAATGAATACTGGCTTTAGTGGTTAAGCACCCAAAGAAGTGTGGGAAGTCTTGGGTTCAAACCTAGGCTTTAGCAAAATTTTACTTTAAGTGAATAAAAACCTATGGTTCTTAGTAGAAGGTTTGTAAGTAATTATGATTAAAATATGACACAAAAGGAGCCTGTGGGTCAGTGGTAGGTGGTGTGTCATCCAGGTCAAAGGATTGAGGTTCGAATCCTGGGAAAACAGTAGGAGGTTTTATTTTGCTGCTTGCACATACCAGTGTTGGAGTTTGACTGAAATACTGCTGAAGGGAGTTTGAATTGCTCATAGAGGGATTTGAATTGAGTGGTTGAAAGGGAGTGGGTGGCATGGAGAAGAAGTAGGACGAAAAAAAGGGGATTTGGATAGGGATTGGTTTGAGGTTGTTGTTGAGAGATTAAAGGAGAGAATCATGGGAAGTTGAGGGGAAGGAAGCAATGTGCCGAATTTGAACTCTTTGCATGGGAGGAATTGATTTTGGGGACTTTTGTGGGTTTCTTTCCTTTTTTGCTTTTTCTTTTGACAATTGCTTTCGGGTTCGGTACTACATATTTGGGGTTAGCCAAATTTTCTTGTTACCTTTCGGGCATTTTTTAGTTGGTATTTGGCTCTTCACTCCTCACTCAAGGAAAGCCGAATACTACATCTCTTCCTAATTTGTATTTTCGATTTTGCTTTCTCTTTCAAACCTCTGAATATCGACTCTCTTTTCTGCTTTCTTTCTCTCAAGTGTTATACTTTGGTCGATTCCCTTCCTCATTCTTTTCTCAACACTTTTCTCCTTGCATCTTCTCCACTCTGTTCGCCCGCTAACCTTTGCGCCCACTGTGTCTTTCATTTTGGTACCCAAGGCCGAATACTTTTTCTTTCTAATCTAGGTTTCGTTTTGGAAAATATTCTCTGGCTTTCGCAATCAGTGGAGTTTAGTTGAATACCACCCTCTTTCATACTCTCTCAGCATCGACTATTATGTCTTCTTCTCTGTCGTTTGGTGGTAATGGTTATAACTCGGTTCACTCTTTTACTCCTTTCTGTCGTTTGCATAACATTTCTCCTTTAACACTTTCTTTTGCTGTCGGTAATTTCTAGGGAAGTGATTGTGCTAGCACGGTCTTTGTCGTAGTGGGTATTCAGTTGAGGACAGTAGGCCGATTGTGTTCTTTCCCTAGTTTTGATAGGACATCTTCGGTAAGTGGATAATTATTTTGATTTCAATTGTTTGTGTAAGCAGCAATGGTTAAGGTTAAGAGTCGATTGGTATGCAAGTAGTCTCTAAGACTAGTAATCAGGCGTTGGCAACGATAGGAGTGTGTGAAGCCTTCTTCATTCGATCAAGGTATGTGTTGGTGATAATTTTTGGGATAAGTATTAAGAGATGGTGTTGAACCTGTTGACAAGTGATTAATGGAACACCTTGACTGAATGTAGGTTACAGTACTCGTGGCGATTCACCCGATTTCGTATAAGGTATGTATTCACACTATCTTAATTGTAAATCGGTAAAAGCCGAAAAGTTGAAAAATACGACGTATGATGCCACATGGGTGTGCAATCGCTCGTATGGTAATCTGAGCCCACGAAACATGGGCATTTGACCGTAAAGGCCATCGTGAGCGATCTCATAGGCTTAGGCCGTTTTGGGCCACTTGGGCAGCATAATGGGCTTTAGGCCCATTTGCACTGTTTTGACTTAAAAGGTAAAATGACTGATATACCCCAATATGGTAAAATGACTGATATACCCTCATAGGGTAAAATGACCGATATACCCCCAAAGGGTAAAATGGCTGAAATACCCCTATAGGGTAAAATGGCCAAAATACCCTTATAAGGTGAAATGACCGGAATACCCCTATAAGGTGAAATGACCGAAATACCTCTATAAGGTAAAATGATTGATATACCCTTATAAGGTGAAATGACCAAAATACCCCTATAGTGTAAAATGACTACTATACCCCTATGTGACAAATGATTGTTTTGCCCTTACTTATGTATGACTGTATTTGAGCATGACATTTTGCATACACGCATGATATTATGTCACGACATATTGCATTGTATGGGGATGGGTTATGATATTTAGAGGAAGTGTACTGTAATGATAAGGTCGCACGGGTCGCACAAGACGACTGTAGACCTACTGATAGCTTTAAGCCACTTATATTACTAGCAGCTTTGCTGCAATACTAGTTAGTGCCTCAACCGGTGCTAACATTGGAGTGTAGGGATGGGTGGGTCGATTTATTCCTCATAAGAGTGCAGGGTTGGACAGGAGATGGTGTGCAGGGTTGGTTGGGATTATGTGCATCATGCATTCTGATTTCTAATACTGTTATGGGCTAAGGCCCAACTGATATTGTTATGGGCTAAGGCCCAATTGATACTGTTGTGGGCTCAGGCCCACGTCGATACTGTTCTATAATGGGCTCAGGCCCGAACTGTTACTGTATTCTGTATGTTTGACTGTATGATAAGAGATTACACGCTAAGTTTTTGTAAACTCACCATTCTGTTTAACTGTACAGGTAATCCCCAGTCATAGGCGGGTCGGTGCTACGAGGGACTCAATGGAGGTGGCCACACGATCGCATCTATTTTATTCCTGATTTTATTTACTCTTAAATTTCAATTTAGGTGTTTATTTTATGTAATAAGGCCTCTTTAAATTTTTAACTTTTAAATTGGGATCTTTGCTTGCTTGATATAAACTGCTAGTTGTAGGAAAAGACGGTTTTGGGTTTTTCAAAAGATAATTGTTTTCGAAACATCAAGTTTTCTTAACACGATTTTAAGATTCCGCAACAAACACTATTTTAAAAGTATAATAACAATACAACAAGCTGCTTAAACGATTTGAGTTTTGAGAACGTATGAGATACCCTGAATTTTCGTTAAGATCACAAGGAGACTTTAAATTTTTAAACAGGTTTTTACGTGAAATCATGTTTCTGAAAAGCACTCCAATGTAACACACCAGATTCGACCATAACGTCTAGGCCGAATTTAGGGTGTTACATCTTCGCCGTGTGAATCCTACACCTATTTTTCAAAAATTCAAATTAACCACACGGCCTAGCACACAGGCGTGTGACATCAGTTTTTTCATGAGTTGCAAGTTAAAGAGTTACACGAGTTAGGGACACGGATGTGTGAATCCATATGGCCTGACCACATGGGCGTGTGACTCTTAATAGTGAGAAAATTTTTAGGATTTTGCAAAAAATTCTCTAAGTTCCTGATTTAGTCCTGATTTGATTCCAATACTTGCTTTGGGCCTTGAGGGTCCATATAAGGGACGTTATGAATGATTTCATAAAATGAATAGTAATTTACATGAATTATCTAAAAATGTTCTGAAAATTCCAG
Organism: Gossypium stocksii; assembly: GCA_020496765.1. Classification (NCBI taxonomy): domain Eukaryota; kingdom Viridiplantae; phylum Streptophyta; class Magnoliopsida; order Malvales; family Malvaceae; genus Gossypium; species Gossypium stocksii. The sequence continues at coordinate 45,473,785 of CM035623.1, forward strand.
TAATGCTCTGAAACCCTGTTCTGACGACGGATACGGGTTAAGAGTGTTACATATCATATACAAAATAGCCATTTAAGCAACCTAACCATCATCAACCACATTATCAAGCACAAAAATAAACCAACTTATAAGGCTACATACACATGAAACCCTGTATCATTAACAAGCCATTTCAAATGATCAAGTACATATCCATCAAACATACTAAAATGACCATAGCCTATACATGCCATATACCATATATATAATCTCAAAAGTACCAAATAGATGTCCGATAGTGTGATAAAGTCTCTAACGATCCCTGATAAGCGATAAATTATACATATTTTTACCCTATGATTTAGCCCAATTTCTGATGAATTAATCCTTGATTTGTGTAAATTGATGCTCGTAAACCTTTAATTTCATGTTTTGTTCTCAGGCGAGCATCAAGAGACAAAAGGAGCCTAAAACGAGACAAAAAGGGCCTAATCTATCGAAGCCACACGGCCTGACCCATAGCACACGGGCAACTCACACGCCCGTGTGAATTGAGGGTGTCATCCCAAGGATTTCACGACTCACACGGCCTGGCCAATGACCCACACAGCCGTGTGAAATCAATAGGATTGTCCACGGCCCATTACCGAAGTCACACGGCCATGGCACACGGGTGTGTCCCTATCGTGAGGAAGTTCAATTTCACTCGAAAAAGGATACTTAGGGGCTAAGGAAGGCATTCCAAAGCTCTATATAAAGACCCTAGGGGGAAACTACAAAGGGTGCTTATTTTCCCGCTAAGGGAATACTTTTCTCTCCATAAGAGAGTGCCGTATTTCTACCAACACAGAGAATGGAAGCAAGGGATTACTCCAAGGGAAGCCAATTAATTTATCCCAGAAGCCGAATTCTACATCAAGACAGAGGATTATCCTAAATTCCTTCAGGGGTTTTTAGGTTCTTTATGTTTTGTTATCTTATTTCTTCTGAGATGTCTTCTTTATTAATTATGAACTAATTCCCCCAAATACTTGAGGGGGATAAAACCTAAAACAGATCTTGTTATTATTTTCTCTTAAATTATATGATAGATATTTGATTTGTTCTTAATTGTGTTTTTAACTCTTAAATTGATATTTTCGGGATATTGATTTAAGTCGAATATGCTTGTGTTGAGGAGCAAAAGTCCCTGCATAGGAGTAGATCCAACATGATTAAGCAAAGTTGCATGCAACCCTAGACATAGGGCGACATAAATCTACTGGATTAGGGTCAAACCTAATAAGGGAATCTATAGATCGAGTTAATGCGAGACTAGGGGTTTTAACTAGAAAGAGATTTCAGTTAATCAACCTAGGATTAGTTGTTCTTATCCTCGACAGAGGTATTAACATAAATTAGGGATTTCTACGGATCAAGTCAAGTGAATAAATCGTCTCGTTCAAGAGTTGATAACAAGTGAAGTTTAGGTGGATTCTCCCTTGAGTATTTCCCAATCAATCAGTCTTTCCCAAAGAGTTTTTCCCCAATTTACTTTTTGTGCATTCTTAGTTTAGTTTTAGAATTAGTTGCATAAAATCCTCTTTTATTTTTAGGCTAGATAATAGAAAGGAAGTTAGTACTAGTACTTTTGGTTCCCTTGGGTACGATAAACTCGGTCTTGCCGCTAAACTATACTACTGTTCAATAGGTGCGCTTGCCTTAAAATCGTGATATTAGTTAGTTTTTGGGTACGATCATTATTATAAATTTTATTACTTCATATCACGCATATCAATCCCCGGATCTGAGCTAGCTTGATTTCACTATAAAACATGGAGAAATAAAATGAAGTAAGCTTCATAGCTTAGTAAGCTCGTATGATAATAAATTTAATATATCAAATAAATGCAATTCAATCAAATAAGCATAATATGATATATCACATATCAATCACAAACCTTTCACATATTTGATACATGAATACACATGAATTCATCAAGTTACCTCCATTTGATAATCATATAGTTTCCATACATACCTGTATCACTTAAGTCGATTTTATATTCATCCTCATCTTGATTATGCCCATTGAACCATTCGAAATCACTAAAGGATACACGAGAATCACACATTCATAGTACAATGCCATATCCCAGATATGGTCTTAGATGTAATCTCATATCGATGCCATAGCCCAGCTATGGTCTTACACAAAATCTCATATTGATGCCATATCCCAGATATGGTCTTACACGTAATCTCAATAACCCTAATGTCATGACTTTTGTATCCTATACTATTCTTAAGGTTCATATGAGACTTTCGGCTGTCGTATCTCCGCTGTTCTTGTCTTGTAACTCATATACAACCATTTTCAATTCAATTCAATAATAATAAAACATTTCGAACACAATTTAATAGTATTTATTAGCATACAAACTTACATTGAATATGGAATTGACGAAACAGACTGACTATTCGATAACCTTACTTTTCCCCCGATCTAAGTCTGAATTCTTCCTTTCTTGATCTATACATAATCAAAATCAGCTTATTTATTTCTCTATTTATTCAATTTAGTCCAAATTACACATTAGGGCTATTTTACACATTTGCCCCTAAACTTTCACATTTTTTACAATTTAGTCTTTATTTCAGAAAATCACAAATTCATACAAATTTCAAGTTACCCATGCTTAGTTGAATTACTCATATGCCCCTAGCAGCCCATATTTATCACTTTTTCACACATTTAACCACACATTTTCATCTTTTCACAAATTAACCCCTATTTTGCATTTTCACTCAAAATCACTTTACAAAACATGTAAAACTATCAACCAATATTCATAATTCATCATCAATCATCAAAACACATCAACATTCATCAATGGAAACTTTCAAAATCTTTAACAGTTTTGCAAAATAGTCCCTGGGCTAGCTAGAACTAGTTACAACGATCACAAAAAAATATAAATCATTAAAAACGGGACGAAAATGAACTTACATGCTCAAGGAGACTAGGCCGAATGCTTCAAGCTCTTTAATGGTGTTTCAAGCCCTAAATTTTGATGGCGGAAGCTTAATGGTAAAGATGATACAATGTTTCTATTATTTTAACTTAAGTTATTTTATAATTTACTAAATTAACCTTTATTAATACATTAAAATTTCATATAAACCATGTACATAAATGTCCACCCACCTTATTTATGGTCTAATTATAACAAAAGTACTTCTATCTTTCAATTTCATAGCCATTTAGTGCATTTAACAAATAGAACACTACTTTTACGCTTTACATGATTTAGTCTTTTTTATCGAATTAAGCATTCAAACGCTAAAATTACTTCACAAAAATTTCACACCATCATGATAATATGCTGTAAACACTTAAAATAATATTAAAATAAGTTTTTAACCTCGAATTTGTGGTTTCGGAACCACTGTTCCAATTTAGCCAAAAATGGGTTGTTACAAGTCCAATATGTTGTTTTCTAACACATACCCATGTATTGATTTTGACAACCCTATGTCAATGATAGCTCTTTGTCATCAATCAACTACGCATTAGTCTCAATGCATTAATTTTGTCCAAGCCCACAATTATACTTGACTAAAGACCTTTTAAGAATAACCATATTTTCTTAGGACTTTATTATAATTCAGTTTATTTATATACATAGAAAAGAAACTGAAATAATAATGGGAATGTCTTATATCAATAAACAAGATAAAACAAGTATGTAATTACAATCATCTTATGATTGGTCTTTGGGCATACTATAATAGGAAGAACCCCCCCACAACAACAGTCTCACCAATGTTTATAGCTCACAACTCCTACAATAACTTACTTGTGGCTATCATGAAAAGCTAACTCACCACCCTATTATGGCCAAAGTTGTAACGCCCTAATTTTTGGGATTTTTGGGATTTTACGTGAATTTAATTTTTACTTATCTGGATGTGTTAATTCATGTTTTGAGTGTGTTAGTGGGCCTTTAGAAGGCCCAAGTTTAAGTTAAAACCCGGTAGAATTTTAAAATTTTAGACCTAAGGGAGAAGAGGCTCTGACTAAGTGGGCTTTTAAATAAATATTGGTAAGTTAAGATACAAGTAAGCTTGTGTTAAAGGGGCAATGTGGCGCCATTTAAGACACAAGGGGTGGCATGTGGAAGCTGTGCAAGAGCGAAGGTTCAAGTCTCATGGTAAGCAATATGATGTTTTATTTTTAATGCATGTGCAAGGCATGTGGTGGACTCCAAGTGAAACTTTGTTGGGAAGAGTTTGAGGTGCTCATGGGATTAAATCAATGAGGGATAAGGGGAGAAATTTTAGGAATTTTGAATGGGAGGTTGTGTTGGCCGATTGGGGGGTTGAGAGAGCATATTCGGCTAGGGTTGCTATGGGACTTCACTTTCAGCAATTAGGGTGGTTTGTACCGATATCTTTAGGGATTAAGCCTTCAGGATTTGACAATTAGCGGCTGTTTTCTTTGGCCGAATAGGTATAGTGACCCTTGTTAATTTTTCTTCCTCCTTCATGTTCTAAAAACTGAAAGCTAGATCTCTACATTCTTCTTGTGCTAACTTGTGCAAAGAACCAAACCACCATCTCTTTTTTTTTTCTTTTCTACAAAGCCGAATCTGTCATCTTCTATCTCTCTTCTTCTTTCTCTTCTCTTCTTCTTCACCTCTTCCCCATCGATTAAAGTAACCCCATTCTCAAGCTTGTTAGTCGATTTCTTTCAAAAGTCAAAACTTGAATCTATAGTTGTCGATTTCTCTTTTGTCCAACCTTCTTCTTCTTTTCATTGCTAATCTTTCAAGAACCGAATCTCAACCTCTCATCTCTCTACCGATCATATTTTCTCCATTTCGTAAACTTCTATTCTTCTTCTTCATATAAAGCCGAAACCTCCATACTCTATAGTGATTCGGGAACTGAGTCTTTAGATCACTTGGATCCATTTTCTTCTCAAGTTTCGATTAGATCTATACTAGATCTAGAATAGGCTAGATCAGGAATGCTTCTTTGGCAAATAGAGCATTGGTAAGTACTCAAAACCCCTTTCATTCATTAAATTGTGATTCAAGAAAAGCCGAAAACCCCTAACTCCTTAGGGTGGCTGTCGATTGTGGCTAAGGGTTTTATTAGTTTTTTTTTCAATTTTTTTATGTGCTAGTATGGAGTAGAGGCTATCAATCGAGGAATATTGGAGGCTAGAACTGTTGGAGCAAACTAGATCTAGATCTAGTTAAAGAATCGGCAGAGGTAAGTGTTTAAGGCCTTAGATGGTGTTGGCCGAATATGGTAGGTTGTTAGTTTCATTGTTTCCGTTGGGTTTTAGTTAACAGTGTGTTCACAAATGATTGTAGGATAATTCAGTGCAGACCTCGTCGTAGTTTATCACAAAAATAGGTGTGTAATCGACACCCACTAGTAGACTAGATCTGCAAAAGCCGAAAAGTCGAAATGCCAAAATTCTGGCATTTCGAGGGCTTACGAGCATGCGAGCACTCGTGGGTCAGTTTGAATCGATAAAATCAGTAATCGCAAACGGTAAGAATGGTGTGTGCACATTTTCATGCACGTTGGTGGTTTTGGGCCTTGGAGGGCCGAATTTGGGCCCAACGGGCTTACGGGCCCATATGGGTGAAAACGAGCGGTAAGTGTATTCTGATAATCTGAGTGATAAATCTGTTAAAACAAACATAAAATTTGGGCTTAGTGGGCTATAATAGCTAGTGGACACCGTAGGGCCCATTAAGGGTTTTAGGGCCTGACGACTTTTAGTTAATAAAATGGGCTAAATAAGTTATTTAGATGACATTAAGACTGTTAATAACTATAATGAGCATGGAACCCTAAAAACTGGCAAATTTACTGAAATACTCCTTAAGGGTGGAAAATTACTATTTTACCCCTAGGTGCTAAAAGACCATCTTACCCCTAGGGTTAAGTTGACTGATTTGCATGCTAATAAATCTGTTACTCTGTATGCCATATCATAATATATTCTGTTGCATGGGATTGGGTTATTTTGATGGGGGAAGTGCTAAGTGGCAATGCCACGTATACTGTCAGAGGCTTTGCCTCGTATTACTGTTTTAGTGGCTTGGCCACGTTATCTGATTAAGCAGCTAAGCTGCGACTGTGGTGTGTAGGGCTGGGTGGGTTGAGTTATTCCCCACATGGTGTGTAGGGCTAGTACGGGTGGTGTGTAGGGCTTGATTGGGCTTGGGCTTTGCATTCATGCATAAATACTGTTTTACTACTGAAATGGGCCTAAGGCCACACTGATTTCTGAATAGGGCTAAGGCCCAGTAGTTGCTGTTTACTGAATAGGGCCAAGGCCCATTTAATACTGTATCTGGATAGGGCTTAGGCCCAGTTAAGCTTGTACTGATCTGGACTCTGGTTGGGTTTGGCTTACACACTGAGTTTCACAAACTCACCCCTTTCTTTTCATCCCCGCAGGTGAGCCCCAACCTTAGAGGACTTGGAGCTGGAGGGATTCAGAGTGGCCACGTGAACTACATTTAGTTATATTTTCTTAAAATTATCTATTTCAATATGTTCTTAATTTATTTTCTGTTTGGGTTTTTAATTTGTAATAAGGCCGCTCATTAATTATTTTACTTTTATTTTGATTTTTATTTATTTATTTGATTATAACTTGCTTAAAACGAATAGACTAAGGCTGCGCGGGTTTTTTTATTTAAAATTAACCAACGTTTCCAAAACATATCTTACACAACAATGGATAACTTAATGACAAGTAAGATCTTCTAAAAATAAATAAACTCCAACTAATAGTGGATAGGATTTTCATAAATTAAATAACCAGCTTTTTCTCAATACTCTTAAAACGGTTTTGGTAAGTCACATTGAACTTACTAACAGAGGAATGAGGTGTAATTCACTGTCCAAGTGACACACCATATTTGGCCATAACGTCTGGGTCGGGTTTGGGCTGTTACAAACATAATAATTTCTACGAAAATCCTACATTAAATATCTATTACATTACAGCTAATTTCTAACTAGATCTTAACAAGAACCCAACTAAAACTATAGTATAATCATGTGCTTATATAGAAGACTATCGTATCCACAACCTAACAATTTGCCAATGGCAGATACTAGCAGAAGCATCTGTCACACAAAACTTACCAAAAGAATCCACTAATTGGCAGGATCTCATTAAAACCATGCCAAGACATATAGACCTGAAACCTATACTTTGCAAAAGACAAATCCTTCATCCAAGTTATTACAAACCTACATGATTAGATAAATAGTCTACCAACCATAGCACAACAACAAACACTTAACACAACATTGGGGGATAGGGCGTAAATTATTGATCTCTGGCTTATACTTATCCAACAATCGACCCACACATAATGTAACACCCCTTACCCGAGACCGTCGCCGGAGTCGAGCACGAGGTGTTACCGGACTTAACTTACTCATTTGGGCATAGAAATTTGCTTTTAAAATTAATTTATTTTCATTCATTCAATATATCCCTAAAAAGGGTCATCGAGACCCTAAATCATGCTATTAAAATGGTTCGGGGCCAATGCAACGACCCAAAATCTGTGGCACCGAAAAAGTGTATTGTCGGGCCTCCGTCTTAGCAAATTAAATCCTTAAATAATTATTAGGAATAATTATGAAGCTAGTAGTGTGTTTAATTAGGTTTTAATTAAGTAAATTTAGCTTAATTTAGGGTAATTAGTAAAAAGAACTAAATTGAATAAAGGGTAAAAGTTTAATTATAGAACCATAGAAAATAAAAAGGACTAAATAGAAAATTATGCCAATTGAAAAAGTTGAGGCGGCATAACTAATAAAAATCATAGATTTTTATTAGATTTTATATATATTTTTATTATTACTTAATAATAAAGAATAATATTATTATATTATAATATTATTATATTATTACATTATTATATTATTATATTATTACATTATATATATATATAATAAACAAAAAAAAAAGAATAAAAAGAAACAGAACATAAGAAACGAAACAGAGAAGGAAGGAAAGAAAGAAAATAAAAGGGGGAAACTAAAGGATTGAAATTTAAGATTTTAAAAGGTAAGTCAATCAAGTCCTTTTCTCATAGTTTTGATATTTTAGAAGTCTTAAAACAAGTTTTTGATGAAATTAAGTTGTTAGTTTGGAAGTTCTTAGGTTTTTAAACAAGGTTCATGTTGAATAAAATGATGAAATAGGGGTTAAATTGAATGAAATTCAAGTTAGAATAGATATAAGGATTGAATTGCAAAGTAAGCTATAAGTTTTGTGTTTTAGGGATTAAATTAAGGAAAATTCGAAATTAAGAAAATATGTTGAAAATTAATAGTTAAATTTGAGTTTGAATGAAATTTGAATAGAAATAAGGTGTGAATTGGTGTTATAAATTTGGTTATTAACATTTTACATCAAAACAGTTTTGGGAAGTAGAAATGGTCTGACTTTGAAAATTCACTAAAAATTGTAGGAATTGAATTAGAGGATGAATAAAATATGAAATTAAATTTTATTAAGTCTAGTTTTTTATAGTAGAAACATGTGTAAGCAATGAATTTATGAGTCAAGAGATATTTGAATTTTTGTAAGACTGGTTCAGGGTGATTTTGAGATACTCTATTTTGACTTTGGAAAATCATTAAAAATTGTACAAAAATTATTATGGATTTTAATTTATATGTGTGAACTCCTTAATGAATCTAGTTTTAAAAGAAATAAACAAGAACCTTATTTGAGTTCTGTACAATGAGATAACTGATTTTTAGTAGAGAGAGGTCAGAACTGTCAAATGGAATAACAGGGGAGATTTTAATGAATAAACTGTACTAATTGGCTTGATGAAAAATTCTGAAAATTTTATGGTGGGAAGATACGTGAGTCTAGTTTCAAGGAAAATTTACGGATGTTAATTTGGAGTTTCGCAGCTCAAGATATAAATAATTTAGTAACAATGACTCAAATAGACAACTTAATGGTGAAATTATATATATCTTAAAAATGGTTAAATTTGCATGTTTAGGCTCATGAATTAAATTGAATTGTGTTATATTGATGACTATAAAATTATTATTTTCGTAGTTAACAAAGAACCTGGAACATCGGCGCACAAAGTAAAGGAGAAAGCTATCGAGGATTAAAACGAAAAATTCACGGTTTGTATTACTATAATTAAAATTACTTTTTATTGAATGTTTTATATGAATTCTATATTTAATAAGTGAGATATAAGGTAAGTATTGATATTTGAATTGAATGAGAATTGAATTGAATGGTGAATGTGTATGTATAATTGAATTATAAATTTATTTGAAGGTGAAATTGTAATTAAAAAGTGTTCTGGATTGAAAATGAAAGTAAATTGAGAACCGAAATACCCTATTAACTAGTCGGACGGAGTCGGATATAATTGGCATGCTATAGGATCTGAAAATGTACGGAATTGCCGGCTTTACTGATCAGGCACTTTATGTGTCGTATATCAGGTACTTTATGTGTCGTATATCAGGCACTTTATGTGTCGTATTTCAGGCACCTTGTGTGTCATTTCAGGCACTTTATGTGTCGTATACTGATCAGGTACTATGTACCGTTTTAGGCATAATGTGCCGTACTGGTGTGTTTGGATTGAAATCCGTGTATCCGTTAAAGTTCGAAATGTTAATAGGGTGAATAACTAAAATGAGAAGATTAAATGAATTTGATCGATTGTACCAGTGAATATGAAAGAAATTAAAATTGTGAACTGAAAATTTAGATTGGAAATGAAATGCATAAATTTAAAATGATTGTGGTGATTAAAACTTGATAAATGTGATTTGTGACTAAAATTGAAGAATAGCTAAAGATTGTTTAATTATTGTTATTAATAATAATTTTAAAAAAAAGAATTGTTATTTGATGCTAAGTTTTTATTTTATTTTTAAATTGCTATTGCAATTTGAATTATGGTAATACCACTGAGTATGAAATACTCAGCGTACGGTTGTTTCCGTGCGCAGGTTAATAGAAGCCTAGTGTCCTGGTCCAGCATCCGAACGATCCCGACTTCAGCGAAAAGATTTTGGTGATGTTTCTCCTCTTAAATGAAAGTGACATGTACTATGTGTTGTATAGGTTATTTAGATATGCTTGTAATATGGTTGTATGAATGATATACCATAATTTGTTATTAGTTTGACTTAAGTTAGAATTAAAAACAAATGAAGTTGTTAGTTAATTTTGATTTGCATTATGAATGCTTAATTATTAAATTACTGTCTTAATTAATTGGTTATGATTTAGGTGTATTTAAGTTTAAATTGTTTTCTTTATTGTGCCATTGATTTTGGAATGGGTTATTTCTGGTTTAAACTTGCAGGAGGTTCATGTAAAAATAAGCAAAAATGCTGCCGAAATTTTTATTAAAAAAAAAACAAAATAAAAATGAATGAATGAAATCAATTAGTAAATATAAAATATAATTTATATACATTTATGACTATACAATTATGAATTATTTGTAAATTATCTAATTTGTCTGGCAATGCCTTATAACCCTGTTCCGGGGACAGTTTAGGGTTAAGGGGTATTAAGCCAAACCGGGATCAATAAAATTTTTCGATTACTTAAACGAACCAAAATAAAATTATTTCTCTGTTCCTTATAAAGCTGTTCAACTGCATCATAGTCACTAAATAAATCATAACTCAAGTTACGAAACTCGAAATTTAATTCCGTAAATTTTCCTTAAAACTAAACTCATATACCTTCTTACTAATTTTTTTATAGAATTTTTAGTCTATCCAATTAGTACAGTTTATTAGTTAAATTCTCCCCTGTTAAGAAGTTCAACTACTCTGACCTCTGTTCACTATGAATTATTTTTCTCTCTGTAAAAAATTCAAATAGGCATGCCGTTTATTTGATTTGAAACTAGACTCAATAAGAAATCTAGGAATATAAACTATAGCACCTAATTATTTATGTACAATTTATGGTGAATTTTTAAATTTAGAACAGGGGTTCACGAAGTCAATCTGGAGCAGTCTCACTCAAATGCAAATAACTCATAATATACAACTCTTTTACTTACTCTGCTTCTTCCACATGAAAATAGACTCATTAAGCTTTAATTTCATGTCTCACTCACTCTTTAATTCCATTTCTACTATTTTTAGTGATTTTCCAAAATCACGTCACTGCTGCTGTTTGCATCTGTTTTCAAGCTATTTTCATCTTTTTCATGGTTTCCATGTGATAATTACCATTTAGGCATACATAGTATTAAACCTATGTTTGATTAGTCATTCCAATAGCTAATCATCAACAAGTATTTACATACCATTCATTAAACATATCCTAAGGGCATTCACACCAAAAGAAGCCAAGTCCCTATACATGCCATACGCGAAATGAAACGTCTAGCTATACCAAAATGATCTTGTTGATAGTGTGACCGGATCTCCGACGTTCCTTGTGATCCCCGAGTTGGCTTGGAAAGAACTATAAAAAGAAGGAAAATAATGAGAGTAAGCATTAAGCTTAGTAAGTTTACAAGTAAATAAACCACAACATTCACCCTAAATAATAGTTAATCATAATATCATCAAGCACCATAAGCATTTCCTTACACCTCATTTCTTACCCTCTTCCTTGTTCACTTACTTTCTTCTTACTTGATTATTTAATAAACTCATGGATATAACTTACCTTTCCTTTGCTGAGAATTTCCTGTAATATAACCTGTAGAATAGCCCGTTGAACCACTCGGAATACTAAGGATACTCGGGTTTTCCTACCTAATAATAACCTGTCAATGCCATATTTTGGGCATGGCCTTACATGAGATGTTCCCTATCCTACCAAAGCCATATTTTTAATATGGACTTACATGGGTATTCCTATCCTGTCTGATAACCCAAAATGTCATGACATTCCGTATCCCAAACATTCCTAGAGTTCAAACGGGGCTTTCTGATACTTTTTCTCTGTCATCTCGTCTTTAGTTCAACTTCGAATATTTTCATAAAGTAAATGTATATATATGCTGAAAATTAACAACATTAATGTAAAATAATGAAATATTGCATTTATTTACCATAAACTTACCTCGATACAAAATACGGTTAAACTTGACAATTTAGTCCTTTACTTTTTCCTTTCCCCGATCTACTCCCAAATTTCGTTCTTCTTGATCTATAATAGCAATTTAGCTTATTTAATACTCACATTTATCAAAACAGCCCTTAACTCAAACTTTGGCAAAATTATATTTTTGCCCCTAAACTTTTGCATATTTACACTTTTTCCCCAAGGCTCGGAAATTAAACTTTATCCCAAATTCTTATGTTTTAGGACATGCTGATCATTTATTTTGCCAACAACAACCTCAAATTCCCACTATAACATGTACTTATGAACAATAGGTATTTTTACTAATTAAGCCATTTTACTCCTTTTTACTTAAAACCGAGTAGCACAAGTTGTCTAGCATAATTTAAAACCTCATATTCTATCATAAAACACCAAAATAAACAAATTTTACCTATGGGTATTTTTCCAAATATGAACCCTAGGTTGAATTATTGCTAGCATAACCTAAATCGAGCTACTGGGATTCCAAAAATGTAAAGAACATTAAAAACGGGGCTTGGAATCACTTACTATGAAGCTTGAAAGTTGAAGAAACCCTAGCTATGGAGACACATGAAGTTTCGGCCAAGCTTGATGAAGATGAACACTTTTTGTCATCTTTTCCCATTTTATTCTTTTAATTACCTAATGACCAAAATACCCTTAATGCCTTTCTTTGAAAATTTTCATGTACAAGCCCATTTTTGTCCCAAATTTAATATTCCAAGGCAATTTCATACTAAAAGCTTCTAGAATGCAATTTTTGCAACTTATTCGATTTAGTCCCTAATTTCAAATTAAGCACTTTATGCATAGAATTTCTTCACGAAATTTTCACAAAATCATGCAATCATTTCATAAACCTCAAAATAATTGTAAAATAATTATTTCTATCTCAAATTTGTGGTTTCACAACCACAATTCCGTTCAGGCCCTATTTTGGAATGTTACATTTCTCCCCCCTTTTGGGATTTTCGTCCCCGAAAATCTTACCTGTGAAGAGATTTGGGTACTGTTTTCGCATGGCCTCTTCGGGCTCCCATGTAGCCTCATCAACCCCACGTCTATTCCATTAGACTTTCACAAAAGCAATACTTTTATTCCTTAATTGTTTTACCTCTCGAGCTAGAATCTTTATCAGTTCTTCACTATAAGTCATATCTGGCTGAATCTCAACCTCTGTCTGAGAAATCACATGTGATAGATCTGAACGATAATGTCGTAACATCGACACAGGGAAAACATCATGGATCTTCTCGAACTCAGTCGGCAAAGCTAACTGATATGCTAATGGCCCAACTCTCTCAATCACTTCAAACGGTCCAATAAAACGTGGACTTAACTTGCCTTTCCTGCCAAATCTGAGAACTTTCTTCCATGGGGATACTTTCAAAAACACTTTGTCGCTAACTTGATACTCGATCTCTTTTCTTTTCAAATCTGCATATGACTTCTGCCTGTCTGAAGCTGCCTTCAAATAATCTCTAATAACTTTCACTTTTTCTTCTATTTCTTTACTTAGATCAACCCCGTAAACCTGATTTTCCTTAAGCTTTGTCCAATATAAAGGTGTACGACATTTGCATCCATACAAAGCTTCATAAGGTGCCATCTTCAAACTCGACTAGTAACTATTATTATAGGCAAACTCTACCAATGGTAAATATTTTTCCCAACTGCCTTGAAATTCCAATACACAACATCGAAGCATGTTTTCAAGTACCTGAATAACTCTATCTAACTGACCGTCGGTTTGTGGATGAAAAGCCGTACTAAAACTCAACTTTGTGCCCAAAGCTTCTTGTAACTTCTTCCAGAATCGTGAAGTAAATCTCGAATCTCTGTCTGAAATAATCGATAATGGTACCCCATGTAGTCTGACTATCTCTGAAATATACAACTCGACCAACTTGTCAAGTGAATAATCCATACGAACTGGGATAAAATGAGCTGACTTAGTTAGCTTATCAATCACAACCCATGCTGCATCTTTCTTTTTCGGTGTCAGCGGCAACCCTGTCACAAAATCCATAGTAACTCAGTCCCATTTCCACTCAGGGACTAGCACAGGTTGCAATAAACCTGAGGGTACCTGATATTCAGCCTTTACCTGTTGACAGATCAAGCATCTAGAAACAAACTTTGAAATATCTCTTTTCATTCCTACCCACCAGTACAATTTCTTCAAATCATTATACATCTTTGTACTACCTGGGTGAATAGACATAGAACTGCTATGCGCTTCCTGTAAAATCTTCCGAATAAGCTCATCATTCTTTGGTACACATACTTTGTCTCTAAAAATCAAACAACCATCAGAACTAATCTGAAAATCTGCTTCTATGCCTGACTCACATTGAGCTCTTTTAGCTTATAACTCACTATCGTCTTTCTGAGCTTCACAAATTTCTTCAAGAAATACCGGTTTAGCTCTCAATTCAGCTAAAATAGAACCATCATCTGACATGGCCAAGTTGGTATTCAAAGCTCGCAATGCAAATAAAGATTTTCTACTTAAAGCGTCAACAACTACATTTGCCTTACCCGGGTGATAATCAATCACTAACTCATAGTCTTTAATCAACTCCAACCATCTTCTTTGCCTCAAGTTCAAATCTTTTTGAGTCATCAAGTATTTTAAACTTTTATGATCGGTAAATATCCAGCACGTTTCGCCATACAAATGATGTCTCCAAATCTTCAACGCAAATACAATAGCAGCTAGCTCCTAATCATGCGTCGGGTAATTTTTCTCATGTGGCTTCAATTGTCTAGAGGCATAAGCAATTACCTTTCCTTCCTACATGAGTATGCAACCGAGCCCATTCAAGGACACATCACTGTAAATCACAAATTCTTTACCCGGTTCTAGCTATACTAAGTAGGAGTTTCAGTCAACAATGCCTTTAACTTGTCAAAACTCTGCTGGCACTTATCAGTCCATTCAAATTTAACATCTTTTCATAGCAATCTCGTCAACAGGGTAGCTATCATAGAGAATCCCTCTACAAATCGTCTATAGTAACTAGCTAAGCCAAGAAAGCTTCTGACCTCTGAAACGTTCCTAGGAGGCTTCCAATCGACAATGGCTAAAATTTTGCTTGGATCAACTCTAATACCTTCACCTGAAACAATATGTCCAAGGAATCCAACTTCTCGGAGCCAAAACTCACTTTTACTGAACTTAGCATACAACTGATTATCTCTCAGAATCTGTAAAACTGTTCTCAAATGCTCTACATGCTCAGTCTCATCATGAGAATAAATTAAGATGTCATCAATGAACACAACCACAAACTTGTCCAAATACGGTCTAAATATTCGGTTCATTAAATCCATAAAAATGGCAGGAGCATTACTTAAGCCAAACGGCATCACCAGGAATTCATAATGACCAGACCTAGTTCGGAATGCAGTTTTCGGAACATCTGACTCTTTAACTCGCAACTGATAATATCCAGATCTCAAATCTATTTTGGAAAACACAGTGGCTCCCTTCAATTGATCAAACAAATCATCAATTCTGGGTAGTGGATATTTGTTCTTGATAGTTACCTTGTTAAGCTACCGATAATCTATGCACAATCTCATCGAACCATCTTTCTTTTTCACAAATAGCACTGGTGCACCCCATAGCGAACTACTAGGTCTTACAAAGCCTTTATCAGTTAATTCCTACAGCTGAGCTTTCAATTTTTTCAATTCCAACGGGGCCATTAAGGAGCAATAGAAATGGGTATGGTACCTGGAATCAGCTCAATACCAAACTCAACTTCTCTAACAGGAGGCAAACCTGGTAATTCTTTCGGAAATACATCTAGATACTCGCGCACCATGGGCACTGATTCAACTTTCAATTCTGGATCTTTAGTATTCAACACAAAAGCAAGATAAGCCTCATACCCCTTTCTCAAATATTTCTGAGCAGACATAACGGAAATCATGGCAAATGAACTATCTGACTCATTTGAATCAACCCGAAGAATTTCACCATTTTCACATTTCAACTCGATGAATTTCCTTCCACAATTCACTACCACATCATGTGCAATCAACCAATCCATACCCAAAATAACATCAAACTCATCAAACGGTAATAGCATGAGATCGGCCGGAAAACAGTGACCTCTAATCATCAAGGGGCAATTTCTACATAATTTATCTACTAATACATGCTTGCCTAGTGGATTCGATACTTTAATCACAAATTCTGTAGATTCTATAGGCATGCTCATACTAGACATCAATTTCATACAAACATAGAAATGGGTCGAACTCGGATAAATTAAAGCAATAACATTAATATCATGCAAAGAAAATGTACCCGTAATCACATCGAGGGAGGATGCCTCTTCGCGTGCACGGATAGCATAAGTCCTCGCAGGGGCTCAAACATCTGGTCTCACTACCGAATCTCTAGAGGTGCCTTTGTTACTCGCTCCTACTCCCAGGTTCCTCGGTGATCTGCCTCTAATAGGAGCATTTCTAGATCTAGCACTCTGTATTACTTCTCATTTAACCACTTCTGGACACTCTCGCACAAAATGATCTGGAGCACCACACTTATAACAAACAGTCTCGTCTGCTCGACAAGGGCCAAAATGAAGTTTACCGCACCGTGGACACCCTGATCTACCCGGTCGAACATTACCTACGCTCGCAATCGACGTAGTCTGAGCTTTCGGATCCTTAAATCTGTTACCCCTATTTTGACTAGAACACCCAGCTAAAAAGCTAGATCTAGTAGAGAACTCTCTAGGCCTCTTAGATGTAGACTGAAACGACTTGCTCATCTGTCTTTTCTTCGTATCTTGCATCTCAATTTCAACTTTGCCTTTTCTTTTTAACAGTTCCTTTGCCTTACAGGCTCTGTCAACTATAAAAATAAACTCTTTTATTTCTAGGACACCCACGGACAGTCGAATATCATCATTAAGCCCATCCTCAAACCTTTTACACATGATTGCCTCTGTAGATACACATTCTCATGCATAATTGCTAAGTCTAACAAATTCACGCTCATATTCAGTCACAATCATATTACCCTGCTTTAATTCTAGAAACTCTTTTCTTTTATGGTCGATATACATCTGACTGATGTACTTTTTACGGAATTCCTCCTGAAAGAAATACCAAGTGACCTTCTCTTTCGGTACAACTGATACAAGTGTCTTCCACCAGTGGTAAGCTGAGTCTCTAAGAAGTGATACTACACATTTCATACATTCCTCAAGTGTACAGGATAATTCATCAAAGACTCTGATGGTATTTTCGAGCCAAAATTCTGCTCTTTCTACATCATCATCTTTAGTAGCCCGAAACTCTTCGGCTCCATGTTTTCTGATCTTGTCAACTGGTGGCTTTTCTCTTATCACCGTACCTGTGACTGGGGGAGCTTGAGCTATATGGGTGGCCTGAGAATCATGAGGGGGTGGAGGTCTAACAGCCGGATTCATACGAACGAACTCGATAAACCATTTATTCATAGCTTGGAAGAAGGCTTCTTGAGCCCTTCCTCCTTGATTCACAGTCACAGGCTATCCTTGGATGGCACTGCCCCTTCCGCGGGAGCAGGCGCATTACTTTCTACATTGTCAATACCAGCTTGTTCGGGATCCATTACTATAAAATAAAATCGTCACCCTATCAAAATATAAGTATGGCATGTATAGCTAGACTCTTACTCATGCTAACTATTCCAAGAACCGACTAAACCTTTGCTCTGATACCAATAAATGTAACACCCCTTACCCAAGACCGTCGCCGGAGTCGAGCACGAGGCGTTACAGGACTTAACTTACTCATTCGGGCATAGAACTTTACTTTTAAAATTAATTTATTTTCATTCATTCAATATATCCCTAAAAAGGGTCATCGAGACCCTAAATCATGCTATTAAAATGGTTCGGGGCCAAACCGGGATCAATAAAATTTTTCCAATTACTTAAACGAACCAAAATAAAATTATTTCTCTGTTCCTTATAAAGCTGTCCAACTGCATCACGGTCACTAAATAAATCATAACTCAAGTTACGAAACTCAAAATTTAATTCCGTAAATTTTTTTATAGAATTTTTAGTCTAGCCAATTAGTATAGTTTATTAGTTAAAGTCTCCCCTGTTACGCAATTCGACTACTCTAACCTCTGTTCACTACGAATTAGTTTTCTCTCTGTACAAAATTCAAATAGGCATGCCATTTATTTCATTTGAAACTAGACTCAATAAGGAATCTAGGCATATAAACTATAACACCTAATTATTTATGTAAAATTTATGGTGAATTTTTAAAGTTAGAATAGGGGATCACGAAGTCAATCTGGAGCAGTCTCACTCAAATGCAAATAACTCATAATATACAACTCTTTTACTTACTTGCTTCTTCCACATGAAAATAGACTAATTAAACTTTAATTTCATGTCTCACTCACTATTTAATTCCGTTTCTACTATTTTTAGTGATTTTCCAAAATCACGTCATTGCTGCTGTTCGAATCTGTTTTCAAGCTATTTTCACCTTTTTCATGGTTTCCATGTGATAATTACCAGTTAGGCATACATAGTATTAAACCTATGTTTGATTAGTTATTCAAATAGCTAATCATCAACAAGTATTTACATATCATTCATTAAACATATCCTAAGGGCATTCATACCAAAAGAAGCCAAGTCCTTATACATGCCATACGCGAAAAGAAACGTCTAGCTATACCAAAATGATCCTGTTGATAGTGTGATCGGGTCTCCGACGTTCCTTGTGATCCCCGAGTTGGCTTGGCAAGAACTATAAAAAGAAGGAAAATAATGAGAGTAAGCACTAAGCTTAGTAAGTTTACAAGTAAATAAACCACAACATTCACCCTAAATAATAGTTAATCATAATATCATCAAGCATCATAAGCATTTCTTTACACCTCATTTCTTGCCCTCTTCCTTGTTCACTTACTTTCTTCTTACTTGATTATTCAATAAACTCATGGATATAACTTACCTTTCCTTTGCTGAGAATTTCCTGTAATATAACCTGTACAATAGCTCGTTGAACCACTCGGAATACTAAGGATACTCGGGTTTTCCTGCCTAATAATAACCTGTCAATGCCATATTCTAGGCATGGCCTTACATGAGATGTTCCCTGTCCTACCAAAGCCATATTTTTAATATGGACTTACATGGGATATTCCTATCCTGTCTGATAACCCAAAATGTCATGACATTCCGTATCTCAATCATTCCTAGAGTTCAAACGGGGCTTTCTGATACTTTTTCTCTATCATCTCGTCTTTGGGTCAACTTCGAATATTTTCATAAAGTAAATGTATATATATGCTGAAAATTAACAACATTAATGTAAAATAATAAAATATTGCATTTATTTACCGTAAACTTACCTCGATAAAAAATACAGTTAAACTTGACAATTTAGTCCTTTACTTTTCCTTTCCCCGATCTACTCCCGAATTTCGTTCTTCTTGATCTATAATAGCAATTTAGCTTATTTAATACTCACATTTATCAAAACAGCCCTTAACTCAAACTTTGGCAAAATTACATTTTTGCCCCTAAACTTTGAATGTTTACACTTTTGCCCCAAGGCTCGGAAATTAAACTTTATCCCAAATTCTTATATTTTAGGACATGCTGATCATTTATTTACCAACAACAACCTCAAATTCCCACTATAACATGTACTTATGAACAATAGGTATTTTTACCGATTAAGCTCTTTTACTCGTTTTTACTTAAAACCGAGTAGCACAAGTTGTCTAGCATAATTTAAAACCTCATATTCTATCATAAAACACCAAAATAAACAAATTTCACCTATGGGTATTTTTCCAAATATGAACCCTAGGTTGAATAATTGCTAGCATAAGCTAAAACGAGGTACCGGGATTCCAAAAATGTAAAGAACATTAAAAACGGGGCTTGGAATCACTTACTATGAAGCTTGAAAGTTGAAGAATCCCTAGCTATGGAGACACATGAAGTTTTGGCCAAGCTTGATGAAGATGAACACTTTTTGTCATCTTTTTCCCATTTTATTCTTTAAATTACCTAATAACCAAAATACCCTTAATGCCTTTCTTTGAAAATTTTCATGTACAAGCCCATTTTTGTCCAAAATTTTAGAAATTGGTCAAATTGCTATTTAAACCCTCTAATTAATATTCCAAGGCAATTTCATACTAAAAGCTTCTAGAATGCAAGTTTTGCAACTTATTCAATTTAGTCCCTAATTTCAAATTAAGCACTTTATGCATAGAATTTCTTCACGAAATTTTCACAAAATCATGCAATCATATCATAAACCTCAAAATAATTGTAAAATAATTATTTCTATCTCAGACTTGTGGTTTCACAACCACTGTTCCGTTCAGGCCCTATTTTGGAATGTTACACATAACACTAACAAGGACTAGGCGAACAGGATGTTACACGAACAATCTTTTACCTAGCTTTGTCAGTTGTATGAAACTTCTGTTCAGTAAATTACTGAGCTCTTAAGGACTATCTCTAAATGCAAATCTTTGGGGACCCGAGTAAAGGAATTGGAGGAGACAATTCACCAGTTAAATACCTTAGAGAAGTAGCACCTTACTAACATAGAACATATTTAGATGAAGAATGCTGAAGCCTTGGAGAAGTATAACGCGGACACTCAACAAGGCATTTAGGACTTTCTCCCTTGGTTAAGAGCTAATCTAATCCTGCACAGATAGGTCGTTTCGGGTCCCCTTAATTTAAGAAAAGTGGACTTCAATTTTCTACGCCAGTTTACCAACACAACCCTTGGCTTCGATATTTAAAACCCTTTAGGAGTTAGCTAGGAGGGACTTCAGAGGGAGTGGAGGGAATTTGGAGAACTCTTTCATGCTCAAAACTTAGAAGCATCTGGCCTTGAGCCTCAAAAAGGATTCACTCCAGGGGAAAGTTAATTTTTTTATATTTTGTAAAAATCTTTCTCTTCGTTTCAATAAAGTTTTTCCTTATTCTATTTCTTCGTCTTTTACGCTCCGCCTTACTTATACTTCTTTAGACTATAGCACTCCCAATATCGACTTAATGATTCACACGTCTGTATCTACACGTCTGCATCCATTTCTATAATACATATTAATATATAATAACCTGAGGGACTAAGCTAGACCTGTAACACCCCCACGCCCGAGACCGTCGCTGAAGTCGAGCTTGAGGTGTTACCGAACATAATTTATCATTTAAACAACTTTACATCATTTATTTTGATTTTCGGAATAAGCAGTTTTTCTGCATCATGGTCGCTAAAAAAATCATATCTCGAGTTAAAAAACTTGAAATCAAGATCCGTAAATTTTCCCTGAATCTAGACTCACATATCTATCTAATAATTTTTTTCTAAAATTTTTGGTTGGGCCAATTAGTACAGTTTATTAGTTAAAGTTACCCCTGTTTCAGGACTTGACTGCACTGACCTCTACTTACTACGAACCACTTTTCTCCCTGTACAAAATTCACATAACTATACCGTTTATTTATCCTAAAATAAGATTCAATAACGATTCTGAGCATATAAATCACACCTCCTAATTATTTTTTTACAATTTATAGTGAATTTTCAAATTTGGAACAAGGGATCCAGAAATCGCTCTGGCCCTGTTTCACCAAAACTCAAATATCTTATAACATATAACTCCTTTACCTATTTTGCTTTTTCCATTTGAAAGTAGACACAATAAGCTTCAATTTCATAGTTAATTCTTCACCTAATTCGTTTTCTAATATTTTTGGTGATTTTTCAAACTCATGTCGTTGTTACTGTAGTGTTCTGTTTTATGGCAAGTTTCATCTTTTTATGAATTCTCATGAACTATATAACATATTAAACTCACAAGGCATCCAACATTATCTAGGCTAGCCATACCAATGACTAATCATTATCAAGCATTTTCTCAACCAAACCACAACCATATGACAAGATTATTTACACAAAACAAGTATATTGCTATACATGCCATACATCAAAACATACAAACCAACATACCAATTCTTCCTCGGATAGTGTGAGCGTTTCTTCAACCTTCCCGATATCCAAGTTGGCTCGCTAAAAACTACAATGAATGTAAAGGAGGGAGTAAGCGTAAATGCTTGGTAAGTTCACATGCAAATAACAAGTAACATAACAAAGCAATTATATCAACAACAATAGCATGATATCACCAAGATACAAACCACATTTCTAGCTATCGTGTATCATCTTACCACCTTATTTCTATTGTATCAAGTTTCAACCCGAGGGTTAAGTACATACCTGTGCAAATTGTCCATTTCACAACACTTACCAAAATATCATTTTTATCTTGAGTATTCTTCCATTCTGCTAGAATTTTACCCGTTGAACACATCGGAATATAACTCGGATACATGGATCATTTGCACATAAGTGCCACATATGTAATCAATCAATCATGTAACCCGCCCATAAGCGAACTCAGACTCAACTCAACGAGCTCGGGCGTTCGCATCCATAAGTGAACTCGGACTCAACTCAACGAGCTCGGATGCCTAGTTACATCTCACGAACTCGGACTCAACTCAACGAGTTCAGACATTTGCATCCATAAGTGAACTCGGACTCAACTCAACGAGTTCGGATGCCCAACCATCCTAGTGACATGTCACTTGTATCCTAATCTATTCCCAAGGTTCAAACGGGATTTTCTTCAATCACACATTTCCCAGTTGTTCTCCTCGGAATATTGGAACCAATACATTGCTTGCATCTCATACTTATCAATTTAATCACATACTTTTCATACCAATACATAATATTTCACAAAGCATAATATTCATAATAACAAGTATCATATCATATAAATAGCATCAAATCACTTAAAACAGCAATCATGTTACATTATTTACACATGAACTTACCTCGGTACAAAATATAGCAATTTTGCGATTTAGTCCAAAATCTTTTCTTTTCCTCGATCAAGGTTGGTTCCACGTCTTTCTTGATCTAAAATAACACATTTAGCTTATTTAATACTCACATTATCAAAATAGTCCTAAATTCAAATTTTGGCAAAATTACAATTTTGCCCCTAAACTTTTGCATATTTACACTTTTCCCCCAAAGTTCGGAAATTAAAATTTATCACAAGTTCTTATGTTTTAGGACATGCTGATCATTTATTTACCATTACCAAGCTCAAATTCCCACCAAAACACATACTTATGAACAATATGTACTTTTACCGATTAAGCCGTTTTACTCGTTTTTACTTAAAACCGAGTAGCACAAGTTGTCTAACATAATTTAAAACCTCATATTCTATCATAAAACATCAAAATACACAAATTTCACCTATGGGTATTTTTCCAAATATGAACCCTAACTTAAATTATTGCTAACATAAGCTTTATCGAGTTACCGGGACTACGAAAACATAAAGAACATTAAAAACGGGGCTTGGAATCACTTACTATGAAGCTTGGAAGCTTGAAACAAACCCTAGCTATGGAGAACCCTTGAAATTTCGTGGTAATGAAGAAGATGACCAATTTTGTGTTATTTTTCCCTTTTTATTTCATGTTAATATCCAAATGACCAAAATACCCCTCCTTACTAAACTTTCAAAAATTCCATCCATGTCCAAATTTTGTCCATGAACTTAAAATTGGTCAAATTTCTATTTAAGACCTCCTAATTAATATTCCAAAGCAATTTCATACTAGAAACTTCTAGAACGCAAGTTTTGCAACTTATTCGATTTAGTCCCTAATTTCAAATTAAGCACTTTACGCTTAGAATTTCTTCACGAAATTTTCACACCATCATAAAATCATATCATAAACATCAAAATAATTATAAAATAATTATTTCTACCTCGGATTTGTGGTCACGAAACTACTATTCTGATTAGGCCCTAATTCGGGATATTACAAGACCTTTCATTACATGCCTATAGGGGTTATCCCATAACTTCCTACGTTTAGAGGATCGGCTAAACTGAAGCTCTGATACATACTAAATTTGTAACACCCTATACTTAACCCAATCCATTGGTTTAGGTACCAAATGTCACAAACTACGTATAATTCAACAAACTCTTTAACTTTTGTAGTTACATATTTTGGTTTCAACATTTCTCAAAATATAGCATCAGTTATAATCCACTTCAGACAGACTTTTAGAATTACAATTTCACTATGATGGTAAATTCTTGGCATTATTCGCCATTTTGATTTAAGCGTACTACTTTAATATATCTGATCCAGCTCTTGACGCGTAGCCTCTAAGGAGTGCCCTTCTAGACACATGAACGATAACCATGCCCCTCTCAAAACATGATGATGTCTGGCTTGGTCCCTCCACTTGCTTCTCAAGCTAAAGCTTTATCATGTGTAGAAGCAGTAAATTTGTAAGTTTAAATGAACTTAATGAGAATCTACATGACTGGACTATAGTAATAATCAAAAAACTTTAATGAACAAATTTTAAGCTAATATTTCAACTCCCTAATCATCCTTGGCCTTCCCTAAATTCATTGGCGAGGTTGATGTCTCCCATTTTCCCCACAGCTTATTATTAGCGGTCTCATTCTCTATCTGAGACATGGACATGTTCGTTTATGATGACTGTCCTCTATTAGTTCAAACCTAATTTTGCCTTATCCCAACTTCCTTTACTACCTAACAAGCTCATCTTCCCTTTTTCTCACAACCTTTTATGTGAATTCCATTATTTACCATTGGTTGCCATCCATTCAATATCTAAAAATTCAATTCCTTATCCTCTGATATTCTTGATAGATGATCTGTCCCTGATTTGTCCCTACCGAACACTCATCTTGTTATTTCCACACAGTCTATTTGGTATTTATTTAGTCTTGGTCAAACATCTTTCCTCTCTATAGGTTTAGATAAACTTTACCAGTCAGACCGTTGTGCAATCATTGTTTCCAAGTGAAACCCCAATAGACCTATCCGCCCAAGCGGACTTTTGCCCGCAGACCCCTTAGACTTAGGTTTCACTTTATCTAGTTTCACCCTTAACTCGAGTTTACTTGCCAATACATGCAAACTCATAAGTTCATACTCGCCTTTCTTATCTTTCTAATTTGGCAGATCCTTGGGCTATCCCATCTACCTACGTTATTGAACAAGTTGTATTTGTCCTTTTGTGTTACTTTCCAAGTAGATCATACTTTGGTCTCTCTCTTACCTTGTACTATCATTTTTCCTAGCCAAACATTATGGAAAACTTCGCCTGGCGCCATAGCCAAGCTACGGCTTACCCAATCTGAACCTATGTTTAGTGTCCTAGCGAACTTTCCCGTGTTTACTATCCTGGCAAAGTACCCTGTGTTTACTATCTCGGTAAACTACCTCATATTTGCTACCCGACAGACTACCCCATGTTTACAGTCCTAGTGGACTCTTCATTAGTTTCCATAGCCAAGCTATGTTCTTACACTTTATAGCTTTCTTGAAGTGTTGCCCCGAAAGGCCTTACCGTCATCACGGTGTTGTCTCATAGAGCCTACTGACCACTGTCGTGATGTTGCTCTATAGAACCTAAATACTGTCATCACAGTGTCACCTTAAAGGACCAGTCGATATCATTCCTTTTCATATTTTACCTTAATGCTCGAACACCGAAGTGTCCCTCCCCCTCCCCCTAAGGCCCGGAGCTTCGCACATCATGGTTTGCACTAAGCAACCCCCATATGGCAGTATTGTAACTATTCATTCGCGCATTCCTCCATTTAGTCATTCTTATATCTTGATACTCGAACACCGCAGTGTCTAGAGCTTCACACATCACAGTTTGCACTCAGTAATACCATATGCGGTATCTAACAGAAACTCTCATTCCCTAAATCCTATCTACATCTATCCTATCCATACTTTTCCCTTCATGCCCCAAATTTCATAAACACGCAGGCTCATTCATGTAATTTATCAATTATCATTCATCACACACATTAGCTAATCATCAATAATTAACCATTAATGGCATCAATCATCTAGCAAGAGTTCACACAGTTGTTGTATAAACATAACCTACTCTTTCACCTAGCACTCACAAATATGAACTCAGGCCATCTCAATACATTTTCTGTTAGAGTATACCCAAAGACCAATCATGAGATGATTGTACCAACATACTTATTTTACCTTGTTTATTAATATAAGGCATAGCCATTATTATTTCAGTTTGTTTTCTGTGTATATAAATAAATTATTTTATAATAATGTCTTGAAAATAATATGATTATTCTTAAAAGGTCCTTAGTCGAGTATTATTGTGGGATTGGACAATAATAATGCATTAAGACTAATGTGTACTTGATTGATGACAAAGTGTTATCATTGACATGAGATGTCAAAATCAATACATGAGTATATGTGTTAAAGAACAACATATTAGAATGACCTGTTATGAGTATGTTTCTTGGATTATTATGTAATAATCAGAACATTACTCATAGTGATTACTATGTATACAATCCTCAAACTTGAGATTATCATTATCCAACATCGTGAGTCGTATATTTGATGCAGTCAAACGTCCACCTTAACTGGTTGTTCTATAAAAGCTGATGTTAGATATACCACAATCTATGTAGTAGGATATGGTTGATCAATATAAAATTTGTCCATCATACATAATGGGAGAAATATTCTAGGCCACTTGATTGAGTGAGACTAGAAATGCATGGCCATGCTCAAATAAGTTGATATGAGATATCATACTTGTTTTTCATAGCCTACTTAGGATATCAAGAAACATTAGATAGACTATGAAGTGTTACTATTCCATGACTTGTGTCCGTTCTAGATTTACAGGACAAAAGGATTTAATACATGAAGGGTTAATCACAAAGAGGTTATGTTGAATCATGACTTCTTGTAACTTAGGTAGTAATGATGCATTGCTAGATGTCACTCATTGCTTGTAATATTAGAATCGTTCTAGTATTACCGCTAATGTTACAAGAACCTACAAGGTCACACCCTATGGTTGAAACAAACGGAATCTAAACATAGTTGGTATTGTGTTTAGCTATCACATGAATTAAATTGATTATAGAATTAATTTTAATTGGGTAGTTAAATATCGAACGAATTATGTGTACAAGTATGTTGTACACATAATGAAAAATATGGCTAAATTAATATATGAATTTGATTCGTATAAAATTTAACTAAAAATAATTTAGTGAAATCCTTGTTATAATTACTGTAATTATAATTTAGGATCGAATATTATTATAATTACTGCAATTGTAATTTTTGGTCAAACATTATTATAATTATGGTAATTATAATTATTATATTTCATTAATTATTTTGATTTGATTTATAAAAAAATATTAATTATTCCCGAATTAGGAAATATAGGATTTTAAAAGAAAACCTAATATACCCTAAATAATGTGTGCGTGAGGTCTAATAGTTGTTAAGAGATCTTTCTGTCTCTAAAAAAGTTTTAGAGAGTGCTTACTATTTGTTGTCACACTAGATGGATTACGTAGAGGCCGAAGCATTTTGTAGCAGCTTGGAATCAACATACAATTGTATAATCTATTTCTTCATTTTTTAGATGATTAAAGGTAATCGTTCATACCCTTTTCATCTTCGTTCCTTGCACATAAATCCCTAGATGTGATCACCGGACTTAATTTTTCGCTACATCATGAGGTGTATCAATGATCCAACATTTTCAATATGGTTCATGTAAGCAACATAACGACACTTTGTCACCCAAAAGCAAGGTACAGAATGTAACACCCCTAACTCGTATCCATCGTTAGAATAGGGTTACGAGGTATTATTAGAGTTTTATAAAACATGTACAGCTAAATCAAGTCAAGTACTATTCATTTTTCGAGTTTCATCAACACGTCCCTTAATCCCTTGATTGGACCCTCAAGGCCCAATACACGCATTAGAATTGAGTTGGGACTAAATCGGGAGCTTAGGGAATTTTTCACAAAATTCTAAAATATTTCTCACATTTAGGAGTCACACACCCGTGTGGTGAGGGACATGCCCGTGTAGTCAGGCCATGTGGCTTACATGGCCATATGACATGCCCAAGTCTTAGGCCATGTGATGTCACACGCCCGTGTCCTTTACTCGTGTAACTCTTTGACTTGCAACCCATGAAGAAATTGAAGTCACACGGCCAAGTCACACGCCTGTGTGCTAGGCCGTGTGGTTAATTTAATTTTTGAAAATTAGGTGCAGGTTTCACATGGCCAAGAGACATGCCCGTGTTCTAGGCCGTATACTTCACACGGCTAAGAAACACGCTCGTGTCTCTGCCTGTGTGCTCAATTCTGAGCATTCTATTTCTCAATTCTAGGATGTAGGGGACACACAGCCAGGCTACACGCCCATGTACCAGACCATGTGTCACACACAGCCTAGACACACGCCCGTGTGTCTACCCATGTGGACAAAATAAGGCTATTTTCCAAGCCTTATTCCTCACCCTTTTTCATCCAACACCTGCACCAAACTTTATCAATACCATCCAACCATTTCAAGCATTCAAATTCAACCAAATTTATCATTTAATATGTCATGTTTTCATATACTCACTTATTTCAAAGCTTACCTCATTTAACATATATGTTTAATCTGCTAACTCAAACCATACCATCATACATGCAAAACCATAATTTACTTTATAAGCATACCAAAATCAAGTCATCACTAGCCATACCAATGTCTAATTTACATTCAATTATTTCAACATATACATTAGTCCTACTAGCCTATACATGCCATTATACCAAATAAGATCCATAGTTATACCAAAATAAGCTAGAGGATAGTGTGATGTTGCTCTGACGTTTCCAACCTTTACGAGCTTCTTAGCACTATAAAACAGAGAAATAAGACCTAGTAAGCATTTAATGCTTAGCAAGTTCATGTAACAAGAATCTAACTTACCATGTATTTTTGTGCATCTTAATCACATACATAACATCCAAATAAGTGAATTGTTAGCCTATCACACAACTTAAACAATTCAAGTTAGTCAAGTAACTTCACATAATCTCATTAACTTAGATGAGTTCATCTTATCATGTTTTCCACATGCTTTTCATTTTCCATGTCATATATACATTTTCAAGATAAATTCATTCAAATTCCATTAACCCTTTCCAAGTTTTGCCCATTGAATTTATTGAAAATGTTAATGGATACTCTCATGTAGTACATTTAAAGTGTACGAAACTCTCGAGCCACCTTTTCAAGTCATTCAGGTAAATCGTGTAACATGTATCATGAAGCTAATCTGGGCTATTCAAGTATGCTCATAAGAGCCATGTCTCATGTACTAGTTCACAAAAAAACTCTAACTGGGAAAGTCGTGTAATAAAAGCATCGGATAGCCATATCTCGTGTAGTTTATGCGAGTCATGTCTAGATGCTCACACAGAGTTGCGTTTGTGTTTGCAACGTATGCAAGATCACAACTGATCGATTATCATAATCCTCATATAGAGCCATGTTTGTGTCTGCAACGTATGTAGGACCACAATTGGGCAAGTCGTGTATCAAAATGCTCACACAGAGCTACGGTAATCCACAACTTATGCGGATTTACTACCAATCACTATACTTGCAGAGCTCTATCTCATAACGCTCAAGAGACTTATCAGGATTACTCGTCTGAGCTAAATCCTATCTGCAACACATGCAGAATCATGTTCACACTAATCCATCTAATTTTCTTCATTTAACCGGGACTTATTCCTTTTCTCAAGTAATATAAAGTAAATAACCACAATTTATACATTTATAGTTTACATAATATTCACACAATGTAACATGTAATTCAACATGTAAATATTCATAATTGGGTTACACGAACTTACCTCGATACTTGTTTGTACGAAAATCTATTAATCGGAGATCTTTTCTTTTCATCGATCCAACTTTGTATTCGAGTTTTTCGGATCTAATTAAGCAAAGAAAGTTTGTTTCCTCTCTCCTAGGGTTTCCATGTAAAATTAGGGAAGAAGATGATATAAAATGATGATAATTCCTTTTAATTTAATTATCATCTTTTATTTTCCCCAATTTCCAATTTAGTCTTTTTTTTTTCTCAATTTCCATGGATGACTCATCCATAAATATATACTAACTTTTAATTAATGGTCTAATTACCATATAAGGACCTCAAGTTTTGAATTCCATAACCAATTAATCCTTTTAGCTTCTAGAATTCAACATTTACATTTTATGCAATTTGGTCATTTCTCTAATTAATCACTTAAACGGTAAAATTTTTCTATCAGTATTTTCATACGACTTTCCTATCATAATATAAACCATGCAATAATATTAAAATAAATTTTCTTTCTAGCTAGAATTTGTGGTCCCGAAACTACTGTTCCGATTTCACTGAAATTGGGCCGTTACACAGAAACTCACCTCACTTCTTTTTTCCTTAACAACTTAGCTTGTCCGAATGCCAAAGCCTCCCTTATCTTAGCAGCTAAGCATGACAACCAATTATTGGTTCGTGGTAAGCCCTTAGAAACCCATAAAATTTAAATTTTACAAAATCTTTGAGAGTCCTTACTTTACTCCTTCCTCTAATCCATGAGTACAAAGAGATAGGATGCTTACCATTTTTCCCAATTTCTCCACTTCCAGCCTTCAATTTATACTACAACTACAACATGTAGAGCATCATTCAACTATATCTTCTTCTTTTTTAGAGCAATTGAAGAAGATGATGCTATGAAGAGAAAAATTTGTAAACAGAATTGAGAAAATTCTGTCTCGACACATACACACATATATATACTCCTTTGGCACGCTCTTCACCGACCATCATAATCATTCATCATTAATGATTTTGTCTCCCACTATGGAACCAACTAGTTCCATCCTAACTGAACTAGAATTGAGATCCAACTAATTGCAATTCAGTCATTAAAATTTCTTAATCTCCTAGCGGAGTCCGATAATTTGCTAATCCTTTCAATTTAATCCTAACTATTTGTAAATTTCGAGTCAATTAAGATAACCGAGTGTTACATCAGTAAGGAGGTCACGTAAATGACTAATGTGATGTTTCAAATTCCAGTCAGTTTGTCTCGACTGGGTTTGAGGTGCCTCAGGATCAAAATTTATTCCAATAATATAATATCTCACTATTTAGTATTCCCAATATAATTTTCATTTGAAATGACCAAAAAGCTCTTTTTTGCGAAAAAAATTGCACTTTAGCCCCTTATTACTTATTACTTTTCTCTAATTCCATTTTCGACACTTAGTACTTGAAAATTTTCATAATCCACACTTATCATTCTCAATCATTAATGGTTCGTGCAAAAATTTGCAAAAATTTACATTTATGAACTTTCTCGATAAAATATAAAAAATTATAATTTAATCCCTTTGCCTTTTACTTCAATTCAATTTAATCCAATTGGAAACTCAACCTTATTACACACTCATCATCATTTCCATGACAAATAATCATTATTATAAAAAAAATTGTTCAAATTTCATTTTTATCCTTATACTTTTTTATCTTTTTCAATTTAGTCATATTTTTAATATTTCAAGTTCCCGCTCACATTCATTAAAAAATTGAATTAAATCTACTAATATTCATTTAATATCTCCTTTAGGGTTTCCTCAAATTTTTGTTGTGTACTCTCTTAAAATAGTACTATTCAACTTACCAAAATTTTGGGATGTTACAACTACAATTAAATGACATTGAAAACATGTATATTTTAATTTACAAAAATCGATACCTCTAAGTTTGAGTGATAATTAAGAGACAAGATTAAATTGAATTAATTGAGATGAATCAATTGCATGAATCATAGGGTCATTAGGATTGACCTCAGTAGGAGCAACTATAGGAGATGTGTATTTGAAAAGGAAAAAGGACGGATATTGTATAGAAAAAGGTAGTATTTTTAAAAATTGTTAACAATGAGGCAAATTGAAAATAATGTTTCCAAATTAAATCTAAGCTATGATTCTATATGAAATAAGAAAATGATGAAAAAGAAGTGCTTTCTATTATTGAATTGCATCAAATAATTTATACAAGCGATATGAAAAGGGACAGCTCTAATACTATAATAGGAAACAAACTCAAACAGTAAGATAGCTAGAAATTAAAAATTGGAAATAAGAATAAAGTAATAGAAATATATATTGCAACAAAGCCACATGGAGAAGTCTAGCTCTCAAACATTGCACTGGAATTAATTATTTCTTCGATACATATAAACACCGTCAATTGAAGTTGGGATATAAAAATTATTTTTGTTCTTTAACCCTAATTTTTCTTAAGAATAAAAAAGAAAACATTCCAAATTACATAGCATGTCCTTGCCAAGGGCATAACCAGGGGGGCTGGCAGGTACCATGCCCCCCCCCCCCCAACAAAATTTCAAGCTCTTTACACAACCAAGAATCATTATCAACATGAAATTTCAATTACAATTATGGGCAAAATTAGAGGGCGCAATCAACCATATCAGATAGGAAAAGAATGGAGGAGAAAAGCACAAAAAATGTCAGCAACCATTGCCTGTAGTTACACATTGATTAAGTGTTGAGAACCACGATCTTCTGCCCTCTGAAGCCGAGCGTCTTAAGCCTCGCAAAGTCTGGTCGGCAGGGCAGGGAGTTAAAGGACTCGTATTCGGAACACCAATGCAAAGGCTAGAGTGGATTTTCATCGACAGGGAACTCTGACCACTTATGCTGCACAATGAAGATCCAGGGGGAGAAATGCGAGCGCAATGGACCACAGGCTTGCAAAGCGGGGTTGTCATTGAAGTTGGCTCCAACATCTCACTAGAACATGTGCAGAAAGACAGGGACAAACTAGTTCTTGCAACTGCCTTAACTATTGGTTTTGCTCCAGGGAGCTTGACAAATGATACTATTCCGTGCCGACAAAGAGGACAGGCAATTGAGCCAGTTGGTCCTCTAGCTATATTTGTTGTGTTATTTGTAGAACAGAGGTATAAGGCACACTGTGTGCAGAACTCGTGATCACAACCTGCACCATGGGCAATATATCTGTGAATTCTGATTTTCGTAACATCTAGTCACATATATCCCATGATCATCAATTTCAAACATGAATTCCCACACTTTGTGATGAAAATTCAGGGTGTGGATGTAATGAAGAAACGGATTTTGAGGTATGCATATATGTATCAAAATGCCCATAAGAGAAGGAATTTTATTGTATTATTAGCACTTCTAACCTGATTTAGAACATCTCAAAATCGGCACTTATTTCCTCTCAACCTCACCACTAAAAATAATGACCGCACCTAATTCCGTTTGTGCATGAAGAAAAAAGTTTCTAAGAATGTGTCTCTGTGACAAAAAATGAGTTACGTGTGTGATAATGTCATTCTAATATTAGAATCTTAGGTGGAAGATTTCATTTCCTCATCCCTTTCAATTAATATCCATATCAATTCTTATAATCCTATAGACTACACTGATACCAGTAATTATAACTGAGATAAATATGCTCTAGCAGGATTTGTTACATGGAATGAATAAGTTACCTTCTGCAGCTACTGTACACTGCCTGTCCAGACATACAGCACATGGATCTTGGCATGAGAACAAGGAATCACCAGTCCATCCACATTCTCTTTATAAGACAAATGAAGGTGAAAAGATTTAGTTCATATGATACGAATCTCAGTTTTTAGCACAAAAATTGATGCAGAGACCCAGTAGCCATCATGTTCATAAATTTATAATTATTGCTTGCATATACTCACAAATGGATGTTCATGCATATATCCAGTTTCCTGTTTTAATATTTCTGTGAATATATGAGCAATTGTTAATACAAAGATTTCAGGATAAAGCTGAATATAATGTCTTTATCCCGTTGTTGTTCTACTCTCTTGGTAATTGCAAGAAGCAGCAATTTAAAGTTGTTTATTTCAATGTTTAATTTAATTGAACAGCACAGTTAAGAAACTATAAAAAATGGATCAGTTAACGAGAACAGAAAGCATAATCCTCTGCACTCAGGTATTTACTAACATTTTATTATAACATAGCAGAGAACTCTCAAGGACCTGAAGTTTAATTGGCACCTCAACCCAGTCTGTTGATTTCTTCAACTTGAGGAACTATGCTGTTTGATGAGCTCATTTAACTGACACAACTAGGAGTGGTTATGTGAATTTTTAGTTTAAACGATTATGTGGATTTTAACCAATAAAATATGTAGACTATGTAAAAGGAAATATGCAAGGTTGACTTGAAAATTTCATTTCACTATAGGAGTCTAGCACCATAAAAAAGAAACTTTTTACAGAGCTTTCTTAAATCGGAAGTATACAATTTAATACAAAATAAAGCAAGAAAGTGAAAACACATTGATTTAATATATCCAAAACCTGATGGAAATCTAAATCCAACTAATGCAAAATCTGGAGACAACAAGCTTAGATGTTCCTTTCCTGACTAAAAAAAAATTTAATAGTACTTTGGGAATAAAACAAAAACAACACTGACAATTTTACAATCTACTTTGAATCCACTTAATTGGGAATGAAAGTATAATCTAATACTGCCTCATAACTATAAAATTATACCACAGAATAAGACAAAATGAAACTTGTCAATCTTTTTCTTTTGTTCCTTTTCCTTTTCCATCGTATGTTGCTAGACATTAAAGCAAAAATGAATCACTCTAAAGCGAGAGATTATTTGTCAGCTAACTTTGGGAAGAGAAAGGCTAAAGCCTTCCTACAAATCTAGTTTGCTTGTTGATCAAATTGGATTATAAATGGCTTGAAAATTGAAAAGGAAATTAGGGGAGAAGCAAGGACTAGGCAGTAAATAAATTAAGTGAAAGAAACACTTCAAAGTACGAGGTAAAAATAGACAATCAACAATACTTTGTTCTAAAAGTTCCACTAAAGAAGTTGGTTGATGGATTGACAGTCAATCTTCTAGACAATGTAATGCAGATTTAGCTACGGCATGTACCTTAACCCTATAGGTAGACTCTAAAATCTAATTGTAATTGCTGAAAGGGAAAATTATGCTGCTAATAAAAAATATTTTCCAGAAATGTGTTGGATGTCACCAGTTTTCACAATTGAATAACACTGATTCACTTTCCTGGGCTAGTATGGTTTAGACTATAGATACAAAGTGTTGAAATATGTGAAACCCATATATTTTGGGGGATATATTTTAAAGTTATTTAGGTAGATAAATCTTATTTAGGTAGATAAATCTTAGAATAAATCATTTGAGATATTCTAGGACTATTTTATTTTATCTTTTAGTAGCTTATTAGAATAAGGGAATTATTTTCCCAATTAGGTTATGACTCTTTTCTCTATTTAAATTCAGTTCTTTAGTTAATAAAATACAGAACAGTTTTATTAAATGCTCTCTTGAAAACTTTCACAAAGTACATCTGCTTTAGTTTCACTCTCCAACTTTATTGTTCTGCCATTCCTAAGCATCACCTGGGACCTCCCTTCCACCTCAATAAAAGATACATACTCTGCCTAATTTTCTCTCTCCCAAATAAACAGCATGATGTTAGCACTTAACAGAATGTCCAGAAGCAGACTCCTGCAAGTTTTAAGCCTTCAATACTAACAGTTTTCACAGAGTAAAACTCCTGACTACCAGATATAAAAGAATCTGAAAACATACACCAATTTCCAGCGGTGTAGTTTGAGTGATTAGTGATAGCAAATACCTTGTCTCTATTTCCAACTAAGTACGCACTCTTCAACCTAATTTGCCAGAAAATTAACAAACTGCAGTATTATAAATTTGATAAAAGTTCATAGATAAGCACATCACATGCAAAAACTAAAACTCCGAAGGTTATACAAAAGCCTAGGGCAAAGAGAATTGATGCAACAACATAAAATAAGGAAAGACAGTGCAGATTTCACTCACCTAGCAATTCTAATAATGCTCATAAGGGGAAGAGACAGAAAGGGTGAAGGAAGAGCTTGCGACTGGCCTTCAGGCTGAGTGCTAAGGATTTCCTCAAGCCAACTTTTGCGCCATGAACGGGCAACCATTAAAGGACTCCACCTTGAAGAAACAATTTAAAAACAAGAATAGATCACATCTGATTATTCATCAAGACAGGGTTTAGAAAACAAATAGCAACAAATAGAAAAGGTTATGTCAATGAGTTTCATGATGAAACAAAAATAATATGATATCCAGGCATCTTACTTAGTATATAATAAAGGTTAACTTTATAACAGGATTTCTGCTATTGATTGACCACAGTTGTGCCTGAACTACCATTTCTTCACCAAAATTTATGAAAATTTTCTACCATGCCATAAGTGATATGATGTAGTCATAAGATGAAAGGGTTAACCATTGAAATGTCACAAAGTAAATCCTTTTAGTCAGATTAAATATGGCATGAGGCGTTCCTTTCTAATGAATTGTAGCTTTACCCCAAAATATGAAAAATGGTGACAACATAAAATATGCATCCATCAGGAGCAATTTTAACAATGAAACATGTTTAAAAGGAACAAGCATAATCACACGAGATGAACCATAGATCCTTTTCCTCCTTAATCAGAATGCATCTTTCCTCAATATATCAATGGAACAAAATCCTGCCACATTGATAAGTTTCACAGGCTTGGGCAATTTTATATGTTATCAACTTAGCTTATTTTATGTTAACAGGTTGTAAATATGATGTACTGTAAAAAACTTATATTGAGAGATTCTAGCTGACATGGTGAACTATTTGGAATCCTGAGAAATATAGAAGATAGGTAGGGTAGTTGAACTATCTCACAGTAACTCGATATTGCATATGCAGTTTGTATTGTTAGTCAATTTATGTTGTCTCCAACAATCCATCATTGGGCAGCTCTTGAACAGATCTTGTGCTGTTTAAAAGAGCTCCTGGACATGGTATATTGTACAAGAATCATGGATACACTAGAGTGTTTTATAGAAGCAGACTGGACAGGATTGAAAGTTGACTAAAGATCCACTACAGGATATTGTGTATTCATTGGAGGAAATTTGTAGTGGAAGAGTAAGAAACATAATGCTGTATCCCGATCCAGTGCAAAATCAGAATATATAGTCAGGGCTCAATTTGTTTGTGAAATCATGCGGATACATCATCTCATGATTGAAATAGGCCTGAAGTCTTCATTACCAGCAAAATTATGGTGCAATAATCAGGCCGATCTCCATATTGCCTCAAATCCAATATTTCATGAACCAACAGAACACATAGAAGTTGATTGGCATTTCGTTCATGAAAAAATGCAAGAGCTGATATCTACCAGTTACCTAAAAACTGAAAATCAACTTAGTGACATTTTCACAAAAGCTCTCTTCGAGAATCAGGTTCAATTTCTATTGACAAGCTAGGCATGATTACTATTTATGCTCCAGCTAGAGGGGGAGAGTTAACTGGTTGTAAATATGTTGTACTGTAAATATCTTATATTTAGGAATTCTAGCAGATAATTAGGATTAAATTTTGTACTCTTTCCTTTATAGTATTTTCAATATCAGTACAAATACTCATATCAATGGCTAAAGAGAAATCATTTTCTCCTTACTTTTTACATTTTCTAGCATCTTGTCTTAGCCTTAGTCTTGCTTCTTTCTATACCTCATTTCGTTTTAACCCATAAATGCACAAAAAAATGGTCTGCAGGTCAGAAAGGGAGATTTAGAAAGATGGTAAATGAAATTTCTTAAGGAGGGGAAGGAGCAGAAAGAAAACTAAACAGCGAAAACCTTCAGTGTATCTATTAAAGACCATTCAAAAGTGAAATTGATTTTATCATTACATGCTCCGAAATTCCAACCAAGAAGGCAGTTAACTGATAGCAGCCTGTGCTTAAAGACTCTGTGAGCCTTTTATACTAACCACTCTTATAAAAGCAGCATCTTAGTATGATTTCTTTTTCTAACTTCGTGCTTTTGAGAAGTGAAAACATATTATTAGTAATACATTTTAGCAGAAGTTAATGTAACAATGATGCATAGCATTTAAACATGATAAGAGTCACAGTAACATACCCATTTACATTTGTGGTAGTAATACTGGCACCCCTGGCTATCAAAATCTGAAACATCATACATCAAGATTATAAGTTAGAAATTGAATAGAGAGTGAAAAGAAAATCAGTCATGAATCATATTAGTACATGATTGAATTTCTTCTAGTTCCCTGTTTCTGGATGTGATGCTGCAGAGAGCAAGGACATACCTGACAACATTGTGCATTTCCACCACAAGCAGCATAGTGAAGAGCAGTGCTCCCAGCACCTGCAAAGGTAACAAATTTAATGAGGCTACTATTTTAGGAGAAAAATAAGTCTAATATCAAGAGAACATAAAGAAGAAAACACAGATTGCTGGGGACAAGACTTACTAGCTCAATAGCATTTGAAAGTTTTCCTACCTATGCACCTATAAACCATAACATTCTAAATGATCACCTAAAAGGCCCTCATCGGATTGTAAAGGCTTTACTAATGAATATATAAATGACAGACACTTGAGAAGAGAAGTCAGTCTGCAGTTTCAAAGCCTCAAAACATTTAGAAACGGACAAGTGGGGGAGTTTTAGCCATCTAGGGACTAACTGCTTTTGTATTTATGTACAGCTTCTTATCAGATTGGAAGAAGTGTAGTAAATTACCAATAAACAGGAACTCCACCTATATATTGTAAATTTGATGTGCATTGGCGGCCTGGAAACCGGAAAGACAAAACGGAAAAGAAGGGGAAGAGAAAGTGACATTGAAGAACAATAATTATTGAACAAAGAAAACCAAGGCAGAGGATAAAAGGAATATAAAGAGGGGATCCCTGATGAACATGAGAAAAGTGCAATGCAGAATTAATTTGCCGCTTAATAAGGATTTTGCTGTTATTGCTCAATGACAAAAAGCTGCAAAACAATAGACTGAATCAAGCGAGACTGCACAAAATGTATGTTTGAATTCTGAATTACCTATTAGATCAATCGTTGTTCCATCTTCTACAGTGACCTCAGCAACAGAAGCTCCCAAATCCAGAAGCAGCTGAACACTTTCAACATGTCCATTCAAGGCTGCCATATGAAGAGCAGTGACACCGCCATCAGCAGGTTTATTGATAACCTCGCGAAGAGCACTGGAAGGTCAAGATGAAACTGAAAATGAATGAATGAAAACAGAAAGTAGACATAAGAAGCAATAACGAGGATTAATATAAATTTACCTCTCATCAAAATCTGAAGTAGATTCTTTATCTTTTGATTTGTTTATTAATATATTCCAACAATCAGGAATGCTAGGAATATAATCTGCAAGAAGAAGCCTTATGCACCGGGAATGACCATTCAAGGCAGCCAAGTGGAGTGCAGTACCCCCATTAAGATAATCTGCTCTGTGAATCTAAGAACCATTTCAGCACAAACTTTACTTGTCATAATCAAATTCCAAAAGTTTGAAAACCATACAGATCTATAGCAATAGAGGAAACTAAACTTTCAAAAGTAACAATCTTACATTGGCCCCAAAAAGAATCAAAATTTGAACAACCTCCCAGTGGCCATATTGACAAGCTTGCATCAGAGCAGTCTGTTGATCACAGTTATTAAGCAAAACTTAAAACAAACAATAGTAACCCAGGAAACCTAAACTAAATTATGTCTGAGAAACCCAAAAGCCACATGAATAATAACTGGTTGGCAAATTTAGAAATGGACTCAAATAATGGATGAGAGAAAAAATAACAGACAATACAAAATTGAATTACCTGACCCCGATAGTTCCTGAGGTTAATATCTACTCCAGACTCAAGCAAGAGCGAAACTATCTGATATAAAAATGAAAAGAAAAAAAAAAATCAGCATTACGGTTAATTTGCAAGAAACGTTTCCAGGCAGAAATTTAAGGTATTGAATACCTCATGGTGACCTTGAGCAGCAGAGTAATGGAGAGGCGAATTGCGAGCTCCAAAAGTTGAATACCTTGCAAGTCTTGGATTGTATTCCAATAAAGCCTTGGCTTCTTGAAGATCTCCATCTCTTGCTGCGGAAACTAGGCGTTCCCCAGATGCGGAACATCCAAAGGAGTTCCCCACAAAGCTTAGAAATCTCATTGATGAGCTCCTCTGTCTGTTCTAAATGCCTAAAAAAGGGTGCACCACAAAATCTCTCCTAAATAATAATCCTCAAACCATCCAAAACTTGCGAAATAGACCAAACCAATAACAATGAAGCCTTCCAAAATACATCTAAGAGAAGTTCTAACAGTCAATGTTTCACTTCCTTAAATGGATTGCCACCTTTTTAATTTTGACATCAGAAGAAGAACCTTGCCTGCAATTACTTTAAAAAAGAAAAAAAAAACCAGGATGTGACTGTTTTATGGATTAATAAATTGTCTCGTGCTTTTCAAGATGGAACCAAACAAACAAAAAATTATAAATTCTTCTGACTATAAGAAAGAAATAAAGATTCCTATCTTTCAAAGTCAAATCCCCATCAAATAAACATCTACAATCTCTAGAATCTCCATTGGGGTCAGATTCCCAGTAACAAATACCCAGCTTCAAAATTATCAGGATGACCCAAAATCTGCAAAACCCAATTCCAGATACTCCTAAAAGAATCGGAATTTAAAAGACCCTGATCAAAATAGCATCCTCTCTCTCTCTCTCTCTCTCTCTCTCTCTCTCTCTTCTCTAACAATTGATCAAAGTTGAAGCCTTTTAGAAAAGGACTTGACCAAATGGAAGACACGTTTGTACTTAAATGTGGAATAATGGGATGCGGATATACTGCAACCGAAATTGAAATTTGCTACAAATAAGAGAAAGAAAGATCTAAAAGGGAGATAAGAATGGGAAATGTTTTTATGAAGACAGCAACCTTTTACTGCAACCTCAACCACTAAATTGACCCGTAAGAACACTTCAAAAATAAATAAATAAATAAAAGCGTGTCCCTATGATTGGCTATTTTTGGCCAATTGGCAGTCAACGTTGCTAGTAAGTTCAGGGGTTTTTCTCATTTCTCGGTGAAATGAAAGTTTATTTCATTGTCAATTATAACTTACAACAAGGTACTAAAAAAGTCAGCTCATCTAGTTGCCCAATCGCATGGATTTTGTTAACTTTTGGGGGTGTTTAAGATATGAAAATTATATAAAACCTCTTTCGAAACAAAATAGCTAGCGAAAAACAGATGACTGAATGACTCGCAGTCAAATTGATCCAACTATTAATGTTATGGAGGACCATATAAGAGTTGAGGTTGGATTTATGGTTGAAGATACTTCATGCGTTTGAGGCCTGAAGCAATGGCGGTGCCTTCATTTGGACTCCATTTGGATTTTAGAAATTTTAGATTAGTGGTTTCTAACAATGTGGATAGAAAGAATTGTACGGCCTAAGTTTCATTGTAAGTTATACAACCCTGCGGATCATGCCGCAGCTGTACGACATCATACATCGGATGGGACGGGAGGCGCCTAACTTCATTTGGGTACCAGTTTTTCTTAAGATTATGATTCGATAAAAAGTGATAAATTTTACACTTAGATATATAAAAAAATTATTTTCTTCAGAATCTAATTTTTATTTAAAAAAATATTATAAACAAAATTAACTTTATTTATTTTTATTAGAGTTGTATGATTCAAATTTCTATTAAATAAAATAAGAGATTGCTTGCAGTCAAATTTAACAAAAATATATTTTTTCTAGAAGATTTAATATTTATTAATATAATATATTTAACATTTATTAGCATAATTTATTTAACCTACGAATTTAGCCTAAATAGACTTTTTTACAACATTAGAAAACACACCTATTAAAGATTAGAACACATAATAGTTTTGGAGAATTTTGTATTTACGTTTTAGGGGTTCTTTATTTTTCGGTTTCAGGATTTAGTTTTTATCTTATAGTAAAATTATATTTA
This sequence comes from Gossypium stocksii, assembly GCA_020496765.1. NCBI lineage: Eukaryota > Viridiplantae > Streptophyta > Magnoliopsida > Malvales > Malvaceae > Gossypium > Gossypium stocksii. The sequence continues at coordinate 45,515,891 of CM035623.1, forward strand.
CCCGTGAATATTTATCCTCTTTGGAGAGGTTTTTTCACGTTAAACTTGTGTTCAATTTCTCAATTTCTTTCGCTATTTTTACTTATTCGTTAATTAATCGGGTTGATCCCCAACAAGTGATATCAGAGCTAGATCAATTTTCATAGATCAGCTCATTCAGAGATGACAGTGGCAGGATTTGACATTGAGAAGTTCGATGGTATCACAAATTTCAATCTATGCCAAGTTTAGATGGTGACAATTCTAGTTCAGACCGGCCTGAAAAAAGTCGTTATCGAAAAAAGCATGAGAATCTAGATCAGACAGAATGGGAAGAGCTTGATGAAAAGGCATTATCTACAATCTAATTGTGCCTCGGGAATAGGGTATTTCAAGAGGAATTGATAGAGAAAACCTCATCTGCCTTGTGGAAAAGGTTTGTAAAACCACGAATTTTGGGCCTAGAAATATTGGGCCTTGGTTAAGTTTTGGATCCTAACTTAGTATTTTTAAGAGTTTAATTTTGGCCTTCTAGAATGTTGGAAGTGGCATGAAGATGGACTCTGTTAGGGAGTGATCATGAGAGAATTTTAAGGTGATGATAAAAGAGAGATAATAGGAGATTAAAGAGAAGAAGTGATGGCGCAGAATTGGACTCTAGGGAGGGCTAGGTTCGGCTATTAGCTATTTAAGGAGTGCCGAATTTCATAGCAGGGTTTTCCTTACTTTCATATAGTTTATTTTCTCTCCTCCTCTTGCCGAATTCTTTTTCTCCCCTTTGTTCTATCTTTGCCGAATTTTCTGTTTGCCTTTTAGCCATCTATTGTTTTGCCGAATATTCATAGTTTTCTCCCTTTGCCGATTTCTTTCCTTAATCTCTTAAAAGCCGAATACCCATATCCTCTTTGCCGATTTCTTTTGATTTCCTTCATCAGAGATCTGTTTTGTTATTAACCCTTAATCGAGTTTTTAAAAGCCGAGGGCACACTTAGTAGATATCTAGGCCACGAGATCGGAGACTAGTTTCGGTAAGTACTTAGTTAACCATCTTTTAGTGCGTTTTGATAAAAGCTGAAGGGCTATCTAATCCTCTCTTTTCTTGTCGATTAACCCTATTAAACTAGGAGTAGGGTTCTAGGGTTCCAAGCGTGGAAAGGACCTCTAGCGGATGATCTAAGAATATTCGGGAATATTTGTTAAAGAAATGCTAGGAAAGTCGAAGGTACACGGTAAGGTTACGGTAAGGCTTTGGGATTTGATTAAGTTGTAGTTTAAGGTATAGAATTGATTCAAAGGTGGTTTTGATTGTAGGTTGAGGCTGAGAATAGTGCAGTGCAGGTCGTCAATCAGGTGTGTACATACACTACACACACGTTAAATCGGCAAAAGCCGAAAATCCCAAAATCCTGAATGGGCCTACCGAATTTGTGAGCACAAATTGGCAAATTTCTGATATGAAATCTTATGATGGATTGACATGCATGATTGTATGATTGAATTATGATTGGGCCTAATGGGTTACATAAGCATGCTTGGGGCTTAATGGGTTTTATAAATATGATTGGGCCTAGTGGGCCTTATGGGATTGTAGAAATGCATACTAGGGTTTATAATGGACTTTAGGCCTAGTTTTGATCTCTCAAATTTTACATAAGACTTAATTAAATAATTAAACATGTTCGTGGACAAGTTTTTAGACTAAGGTGCGGCAATGGATGTGTGCATGTGTAGGATTGGATCTAGAAAGAGCTTAGTACTTAAGCGGTCCGAGTGACCCACCTCCTCTTCTCTTGAATCCTACCTGGTGCATAATGTCCATTCATCTTAGCCGCGAGGACTTGTTGATGGGCCAAAATTCATAACTAAAATCTGTATCATTAGGAAATTACGAAAATACCCTTCTAGGATGGAATTACAAAAATACCCTCTAAGGTAGAATTACTATAATGCCCTATAGGGTAGAATTACTAAAACACCCTCATAGGGTAGGAGTACTGAAACACCCTTGTAGGGTAGAAAATTACCGAAATACCCCTGGGTAGTGAAATGACTAAAATACCCCTAAATGCTTAATGTATGGAAAAACTTGTATGTGCACTAGTAAAATGTTGTATGTGCATTCATAATATGTATGTTGCATTTGGAGGAGGGATAAATTGAACGGAGGAAGATATAAGGATCGCATAGTCGCTTGACGACTGTAGATCCACCGGTGGCTTTAAGCCAATTATATAGCAGCCCCGCTGTAGTGCCGCAACCGATGCTACCTTTGGAGTGTAGGGATGGGTGACTTGATATTTATATCCCCACAGGAGTGTAGGGTTGGTACGGATGGAGTGCAGGGTTGGATTCGGGGTGGGAGCATTGCATACATGTAACTCTGATATGATATGATATGAAGTCATTGTAGGCTAAGGCCCAGACCATCGATATTGTTAGGGCTTAAGCCCAATGTGATATGTATATATTGAATTGATTTGTTTGCTAAGGGTCGTACACACTGAGTTTCGAAACTCATGCCCTTAAATTAAATGTTCCAGGTATCCCTCAGTAGGCAGCTCGACGTGGGAAAGGACTCGAAGATTGGCACACTATAAGTTACTTAGGAATTTTTTTAAATATAGATTTATTAAGCGATTTATGATAATTATTTTTTTACCTTCACTGTGATGTAATAAGGCTATGTAACTCCGGTTTCACTATTTATTTGGGATTTATTTAGTTACTGTTATATTTAATAAACATGGGTTTTTTTCTAATTATTTGTTTAATTAAATTCTTTAATTTTTAACTAAGTAAATTATTTTCAAGTATATTTCGTTCGAACTAAGTTCTAACTAAACCGTTTTAAAAGTAACTCTTCAATGTGACATCGCCAGATTCGGGCCTAGCTTCTAGGCCAGATTTGGGGTGTTACATTTAGTGGTATCAGAGCCTGGTTGCAAAACTCAGACTGTGAAATGGGTATTAGATTTTAGGTTTTTAAAAAAAGTATATTAAAAAGTTTTTGCAGGTTTTTTGAAGTGTGGTTCACCGAGCCCTCGACGTCGAGCCAAGTAAGTTCTTCTGTCATTACATTGTTTTAATTTCTGAACTATATTGTGATAGTAGGCTACTTCAAACAATAGGTTCTTAGAGACTAAAGCCCATAGGAAACTTGAGCTTGTAGTGGAATCGCATCAGAGAAATAACTTTTAAATTATTAAATTACATAAGACATAAGCATTAAACAGTGGAATTATGAACTAAAATTTCATAAAATTTTTAATTCAGAAACACGTACGTAATAATGAGCTCTAGAAGAAGTGCAAGGGGCAGCGACCGAGGTAGCAGAAGTGTTAGAGCTGAGTCGTCGGCGTCAGGCCATATGTTCAATGTTGAAGTAGGAGAGGCTCCGGCTTCACCTATAGCTGAAACTGAATCATGTGATCGGGCCGCTGGAGAAGAAGCATTGTCGCAAGCAATGCTGAGGATTCTAGAAAGGGTCGCTGGGCCCAATAATAGAACAGGAAGTCATAGGGCAGTTGTGGAATGGCTTCGAGCTAATGGGGCTAAGACTTTCAAAGGAGTAGCTGGGGTGGTCCCGAATGTGGCGGAGTACTGGTTAGAAGCCACGGAAAGGATAATGGATGATCTGGACTGCACAGCGGAGTAAAAATTGAAGGGGGCGATATCTCTACTCAGGGAAGAAGTGTATCAGTGGTGGTTGACCGTGAAGGAGGGCAACCAACCAGAACAAATCACTTGGGAATTCTTCAAGTCGGCATTCCAAGGGAAATACATTGGAGCAGGCTATGTAGATGCCCGAAGGAAGGAGTTTTTGAATCTAACTCAGAGAGATAAGTCAGTAGCGCAGTATGAGGCTGAGTTTCTGCGCCTGAGTCGATATGCTAAAGGAATAGTCGCAACGGAGTATGAGTGGTGCGTGCGGTTTGAGGATGGTTTAAGAGGCAACCTTAGGGTGCTTATAGCTTCGCAAAGAGAGTGGGACTTTGCGGTGTTAGTAGAAAAAGCAAAAATAGCGGAGGAAGTAAAGCATACGGAGTGACTCAACCGTGAGAAGGAGAAGGGTAAAAATAAATAGAACGTGGAAGCTATAGGGGCTGGGCAAATGCTTGCGAGGAGGACCAGAGTAAATGGGCCAGATAGAGCTGGGGCCACTGTTGCTTCTGCTAACATTGAGATACCACATTGTGCTGTGTGTGGAAAAGGGCATACGGGCGAATGTTGGAGGAGAACAGGAGCTTGTTTGAGCTGCGGATCTATGGAACATAGGATTAGAGAGTGCCCGAGAAGGCCAGATCAGGTGTAAGCCGATGGTAGAGGTAATTTTCAACAGCAGAGAGGTGGTCAACAACCAACAAGGGACCGTGGACAAGCCAGAGGTGGCAATGGTGTAGGACAGGGACATGGAGCACCGAGCAGAGATGCAGGACAGGCAGAGCCGAGACAGCCAGCTTTAGTCTATGCAGCACGTCTCCAAGAGGACGGAGATACTCTAGACACGAATATTGGTACGTATTTTATCGGTAGTATATTGTATCTTAGTGTGGACTTAGAGTTTGAGTGCGCAGCAGAAGTATAGTGGTGTGACTTGGGTAGTGCGACTAATGAATAGTTGGAAATTTCGAGGACAAAATTTTTTTTAGGAGGGGTGAATTGTAACACCCCGAATTTTGGGCCTAGAAGTATTGGGCCTTGGTTAAGTTTTGGATCCTAACTTAGTATTTTTAAGAGTTTAATTTTGGCCTTCTAGAAGGTTAGAAGTGGCATGAAGATGGACTCTGTGAGGGAGTGATCATGAGAGAATTTTAAGGTGATGATAAAAGAGAGATAATAGGAGATTAAAGAGAAGAAGTGATGGTGCAGAATTGGACTCTAGGGAGGGCTAGGTTCGGCTATTAGCTATTTAAGGAGTGCCGAATTTCATAGCAGGGTTTTCCTTACTTTCATATAGTTTATTTTCTCTCCTCCTCTTGTCGAATTCTTTTTCTCCCATTTGTTCCATCTTTGCCGAATTTTTTGTTTGCCTTTTAGCCATCTATTGTTTTGCCGAATATTCATAGTTTTCTCCCTTTGCCGATTTCTTTCCTTAATCTCTTAAAAGCCAAATACCCATATCCCCTTTGCCGATTTCTTTTGATTTCCTTCATCAGAGATCTGTTTTGTTATTTGTAACCCTTAATCAAGTTTTTAAAAGTCGAGGGCACACTTAGTAGATATCTAGGCCACGAGATCAGAGACTAGTTTCGGTAACTACTTAGTTAACCATCTTTTAGTGCGTTTTGATAAAAGCTGAAGGGCTATATAATCCTCTCTTTTCTTGTCAATTAACCCTGTTAAACTAGGAGTAGGGTTCTAAGATTCCAAGCGTGGAAAGGACCTCTAGCGGATGATCTAAGAATATTCGGGAATATTTGCTAAGGAAATGCTAGGAAAGCCGAAGGTACACGGTAAGGTTACGGTAAGGCTTTGGGATTTGATTAAGTTGTAGTTTAAGGTATAGAATTGATTCAAAAGTGGTTTTGATTGTAGGTTGAGGCTGAGAATAGTGTAGTGTAGGTCGTCAATCAGGTGTGTACATACACTACACACACGTTAAATCAGCAAAAGTCGAAAATCCCAAAATTTCGAATGAGCCTGCCGAATTTGTGGGCCCAAATTGGTAAAATTTTGATATGAAATCTTATGATGGATTGACATGCATGATTGTATGATTGAATTATGATTGGGCCTAATGGGCTACATAAGCATGCTTGGGGCTTAATGGGTTTTATACATATGATTGGGCCTAGTGGGCCTTTTGGGATTGTAGAAATGCATACTAGGGTTTATAATGGACTTTAGGCCTAGTTCTGATCTCTCAAATTTTACATAAGACTTAATTAAATAATTAAACATGTTCGTGGACAAGTTGTTAGACTAAGGTACGGCAATGGATGTGTGCATGTCTAGGATTGGATCTAGAAAGAGCTTAGTACTTAAGCGGTCTGAGTGACCCACCTCCTCTTCTCTTGAATCCTACCTGGTGCACAGTGTCCGTTCATCTTAGCCGCGAGGACTTGTTGATGGGGAAAAATTCATAACTAAAATCTGTATCATTTGAAAATTACGAAAATACCCTTCTAGGATGGAATTACGAAAATACCCTCTAAGGTAGAATTACTATAATGCCCTGTAGGGTAGAATTACTAAAACACCCTCATAGGGTAGGAGTACTGAAACACCCTTGTAGGGTAGAAAATTATCAAAATACCCCTGGGTAGTGAAATGAGTGAAATACCCCTAAATGCTTAATGTATGGAAAAACTTGTATGTGCATTCGTAAAATGTTATATGTGTATTCATAATATGTATGTTGCATTTGGGGGGGATAAATTGAACGGAGGAAGATATGAGGATCGTATAGTCGCTTGACGACCTGGATCCACCGGCAGCTTTAAGCCCATTATATAGCAGCCCCGCTGCAACGATTGCGTAGTGCCGCGACCGGTGCTACCTTTGGAGTGTAGGGATAGGTGGGTTGATATATATATCCCCACAGGAGTGTAGGGTTGGTATAGATGGAGTGCAGGGTTGGATTCAGGGTGGGAGCATTGCATACATGTAACTCTGATATGATATGATATGAAGTCATTGTGGGCTAAGGCCCAGACCACCGATATTGTTAGGGCTTAGGCCCAATGTGATATGTATATATTGAATTGATTTGTTTGCTAAGGGTCGTACACACTGAGTTTCGAAACTCATGCCCTTAAATTAAATGTTCCGGGTATCCCTCAGTAGGCGGCTCGACGTGGGAGAGGACTCGGAGATAGCCACACTACAAGTTACTTAGGAATTTTTTTAAATATAGATTTATTAAGCGATTTATGATAATTATTTTTTTTTACCTTCACTGTGATGTAATAAGGCTATGTAATTCCGGTTTCACTATTTATTTGGGATTTATTTAGTTACTGTTATATTTAATAAACATGGGTTTTTTTTTTCTAATTATTTGTTTAATTAAATTCTTCGATTTTTAACTAAGTAAATTATTTTCAAGTATATTTCGTTCGAACTAAGTTCTAACTAAACCGTTTTAAAAGCAACTCTTCAATGTGACATCGCCAGATTCGGGCCTAACTTTTAGGCCGAGTTTGGGGTGTTACAAGGTGAAAAACTTTTTATGCGACTAAGTCTTTGGCTAACCGTTTAGTGTTGAAACAACGTCAATTTACTTCTCGCATGAACGAAGGTGAGCTTCTTAAAGATCACATTAGTTAATTTATTACTCTTTCGAATGATTTAAAGAATGTTGAGGTGAAGATTGATTATGAAGATCATGCTATGCTATTATTATACTTTTTACCCTCTTCAGATAAGTCTTTCAAGGAGACCCTGAGTTATGGCAAAGATAAACTCTCGTTCAAGGATGTGAAGGGTCATCTCTTGAGTAAAGACAAACTCAAAAATGAGTTTGGTTCGGATAGCAAGGCAAATAGGCAAGCTTCTATTTTGGTATCATCAAAGAAGCGAGACAAAATGTGTCGCTATTGTAAGAAGTTAGGTCAAGTCAAAGCAAATTTGTAACAACCCATTTTCAGTGAAATTGAAACTGTGGTTTCGGGACCACAACTCATAAGTGAGTATTTGGGGGCTGGTTTAATGGTAAATTGATTAAATTTACACTGAATTTTGGTTTTGGTTTGTCTAAGGAATTATTAAGGAAAATTGAAAGATTTGCTAGTATGCTACGAGGAAACGGAAAATAAGGTGTGGGTCCTAAACTCATAAAATTCTTTGAAAATGTTAAATATCATGTTATATGATATAAATTAGTTTGCTGATTAAATTAGCTTAATAGCCAAATTATTGATTTTGTGAGTGGCCAAACCAAATATGTTTCGAGCCTTAAAAGATTAACATGTTGGCAAAATTGCTAGTTTGATAGTATGAAGGTTTGATTGAGTTTGTAATTGCATATTTGAGTTATGAGATATGAGAATGTTTAACTGAATGATATAATGTGTTAAGATATTAAGCTTATATATGATTTAAAAGCATGAGATATTTGTTATATTATGTACTAAAAAGGGTGCTATTTATGCACAATGAAAATCCGTAAAGTATGTGAAATTGAACGATATTGATTGATACCAACTCAATGGTAATTTGAAAGATTGGAATATTATTTTCATTTACTAAAAGTATGTGATTATTGAGGACATGCTAAGCATGTCAAATGAATGTGAAAAGTATTGAGATATGATTATCTATGAGATTGTGTGACATATTGCATATGCTTTGGGTTGGGATTTTATGGTTGACGGAGGAGTTTCGTGGAGTACCAGTGGCATACTAAGTCCATATTATTCATAGTCAGTGCACTGTACCTGAAGTACCGAGGGGAATGATGATTTATTACATTTTTATTGGCATCTTGTCTGCATTTTTACTGGCAGAATTTTCTGCATATTGTTATCGGTGGTTTTAACCACAACAGGCTTAAGCCCATAATGTTGTTGAGTTTGGATGATGGGTTCTGGAGAACTCGTGGTGTGTAGTGGATGGTATGGGTAGGAACCTTTTTGCATTGCATCATACTTACGCCATATTTGAATGTTTTTGATTTATGCTATGTTTTGTGTTATGTTGTATTGAATGGTATCGAAATTAATGATTGTTACTCGAATGAATGATGACCCATGCTCATACAACATTTGACATCAATTTGAGAATAGTTATGTAATGATAAGAAATTTGAATGATGGTTTTGTGTTGTTCTATTAATGTTAATATGTTTTACTGTAATAGCCCGAAATAGGGCCTAAACAGAATAGTGGTTACGAAACCATAAATTTGAGGTTAAAATATTTATTCTGATTGAGTTTTAAAATTTATTTTGTGTTTGCAATATTTTGTGAAATTTTCTTTACAAAATTTTTTTGTCTGTGTGTCCAATTTGATAAATTGGACTAAATTGCAAAAGTAGTAAAATATGCATTCTAGAAGGTAAAGGTGTTTAATTGAAATGTGTTTTATTTATATTTTTATGGTTTAAATTTTTATGAACTTATTTTTTAAAAATTTCCTATGAAAATTTCGACGTTTGGGCACTCAATTTAGTCAAAAGGACTAAATTGTAAAAAGTGCAAAAATTGAGTTCTTCATGTTAGAGGTGTCCAATTGTTATGAAATTTTAAATTGAAGGTCCTTAAATGGTAATTAGACTATTGGTTAATTTATTGGACAAAAATGGATATGAAATGGGTGACAAAGAATATTTTTAAGTTAGGGGCATTTTGGTCATTTAGTGATTAAATGAATCAAAAATCAAATTAAAAGCCAATTTTTGCTCATCTTCTTCCTCAAGGCCGAATATAGCATGGAGAAATTGTGGCTAGGGTTTTTCAAGTTTCCAAGCTCGATTGTAAGTCCATTCTAGCCTCGTTTTTAATGATTTTTATGTTTTTGAAATCTCGGTAACATGATTTCTCTATTTCTACCATTTATTTGAGCTAGGGTTTGATTTCAAAAATTGACCCATGTTGAATAATTGTGTATTTTGATTAATTATGGTAGATTATGCATGTTTATGGTTAGAGAAACGGTTTTTGCCAAGTAATTTTTGATGAAAACGTCCGAAAGGACTAAATCATAAAAGTTATAAAATTGGTCATAAGTGTAAGTTTTAATGAGAATTGTGGGCTTCCTTATTTATGAAATGGTTCAGTTAGGCCTAAAATGCAAAGAAATTGAATAAAATTATTTTACAAGCCTAAGGGCAAAATCATAATTTTGACAAAGTTTAGGGGCAAAAATGTAAATTTTGTCAAAATGTAATTTTGAGTTTATTTGAGTTGTATATGGAATAAATGAGTGAAATGTGTTATTATAGATCAAGAAAGACGTGGAATCAACTCGAATCGGGAAAAAGAAAAAGTTGTGGACTAGATTGCAAATTTATCATCCTTTGCATTGAGGTAAGTTGATATGTAAATGATACATTGTTATCATTTATGTTTTAATATTTTGTTATATTATGCAAGATGAAGTTGGATATTGGATGGTTATTTGATAAAGTTACAAAATTATAATGAAAATGACTGAATTAGTAAATTGTATATTTTCCAATTGAACTCATGGAATAGCAAAGATACAAATGATTTGTGGTGGGAACACATGTGTAGTACTATGTGTAAGCCACTATATGTAAGAGATGAAATTGGTCACATGTGTAGTACTAAGTGCAGGCTACTATGTGCGCCAATTAGCTTTAGCCATAAAGGTGGTACTACGTGCAGGCCACCGAAAATTTGTTACTGTTTCATTCTATTGTGTTCAATGTAAAAACGTGGTGCTAAGTGGATATACCACGGTTATACGTGTAACGTGATGCTAAGTGGATATGACACGGTTATACATGTTGATTTATTAATGTGGTGCTAAGTGGATATGCCACGGTTATACATATAACATGGTGCTAAGTGGATATACCACAGTTATACATGTTGATTTGAAAAGTGGCGCTAAGTGCGTATGCCACGAATACATATGTTAGCCCAATAGTGTGGTGCTATGTGCGTATACCATGAAGTTGGGCATCAATTACAGGGGGTGGAGTTATGGGCTAAAACCATCAGATATTGTTACATTCCGAAGTGTTCAAAGGGAGAAACAAGTTTATTAAATGAAAATTTATGCAAAAAATGTGGAAATACATACCGGGATATGAATATATGGGTTTTGAACCATGAGTTAGATAAGTGATTGAACCTTGATAAGGTAAATATGGAAAAGTGTTATTTTGCAAGTTGATAATAAGAAATTTTAGTGAAAGAGGTAAAATTTGGGATAAAACAGTTTGTACAGCAACAGTGAGGTGACTTTGAAAAATTACCAAAAATGGTATGAATTGAATTTGAGGTTGAATGATATGGAATTAAATCTTATTGAGTCTATTTTCATATAAAAGAAACAAAGCAGGCAAAGGAATTCTATATTTTGAGATATTTATATTTTTGTGAGACTGGTTCAAATTGACTTCGTGATCCCCTATTCTGACTTAAAAAAATCATAAAAAAATTGTAAAAAAAAAATTATGGAGCATAATTTATATCGTTAGACTCCTTAATAAGTCTATTTTTATAAGAAAGAAACGAAAACCTCATTTGAATTCTGTATCAAAAGATAATTAAATTTTAGTGAAGAGTGGTCAGAACTGTTGAACCGCAAAACAGAGGAGACTTCAATGAATAAAATGTACTAATTGGCCAAACCAAAAATTCTAAAATTTTTATGGTAAGAAGATATATGAGTCTAGTTTCTGGGAAAATTGATGGATCTTAATTTGGAGTTCCGTAGCTCTGGATAAAAATAATTCAGTGACTGTTACTCGAGTAAACAACTTGAAAAGGGCTTAAGTAAATGGTAGGACTATGTGTATTTGTAATTATACTATTATGAGAACATGTTATTAAGTTTTATAAAAGCTTGTAATAAATTGATTATTATTTACATATTTACTTACTAAACTATAATGCTTACTCGCTTCCTTTCCCTTCCTTTTTCTTATAGAGTTTCAGATGCTAGCTCGAATTGGAGGTCACCGGAGATACTATCGCACTATCAGGCTGAGGTTAGTATTAAAAGATTCCAAAATATTTATAAGTTTATGGCATGTATAAGGACTTGAATATATGTATATATGTTACTGAGTTGGCCTAGAATGTTGGCCTAAATTAATGAAAATTTTATTGTTGTATAAGACCATGTGATATGACTAAAAGTAGCTATGTTATGAGTCATAATGATACAATACATGAACGAGTATGCTTGCATGTTAGTAAATAAATTAATTTATATATGATAAGTATGTGATTAGATTCTAAATTGAAAGAAATTTTATAGCTAGTTTTGTGTATTTGTAAGTGTAAAAATCTAGTGATGCCTCGAACCCTGTTCTGGCATTGAACACGAGTAAGATGTGTTACATTTACTGTATTCAATATTAGGTTTTTTCTGTTTAAATAATTATTCATAAGCTCACCCCCCAATAGTATTTAACTTTTCAGGTAAACCTCAAAATTAGGACTGGACTCGACATTCGGAGAATCACCCTGGACCTCGGATTTTTTTTTATAAGTATTAACCAGTCTCTATTAGTTTTGGTTTGTAATTTTTAATGGCTTCTGGTCTGTGGCTTGATAATTTTTCTTCTGGGATTTTTGCATGCATGGATACTCAAGCATAATAATCGGATAATGTATAATACAAGACTTAAGTAAAATTTGACATTGTTCCCTACTTTCCACTGCATTGTAAAGGAATCGTTTTTGAAAAACAAATCGATAAGGCAACTAAGTTTCCAAAATGACTTGAAAAATCGTTTTTCCGCTGCATTAGTTTAACATTGAGTTTTTTTTAAAGAAGAGCGACAAACAAACGGTTTTTCTAAAATAGTACTATCAACAATAAAATAAATCCAAAGTATACACAACCTAATGAATGAATGCTTTTAAGCTAACTCAAAGTACAATTACGGTTTTCTCTAAAATAAGTTTATTTAAGGTTTTCAGAAGTAATGTATGTTAGATTAGCCATTTCGATGGCTAATGTAGCCTTCTCAATCTAACGTCTAGGCGGGGGTTGGGAGGTTACAAGTATAATATATTTAGCATTTATTAGCATAATTTATTTGACCTACGAATTTAACCTATAAATAGGCTTTTTTACAACATTAGAAAACACACCCATTAAAGGTTAGAACTCATAACACTTTTGGAGAATTTTGTGTTTACATTTTAAGTGTAACACCTTAAACACGAACCCATCGTAGGAATGTGGTCACAAGGTATTACCTAACATCACAAAACATCCAGACATTCATGGATACACATAGGAAATAATTATTTAATTACCATGAAAACTTGAGGTCATGTATAGTATGCCTCTCAATTACTTACAAATATATAAACTACATCATTTAATCAAGACGTAAAATCTAACACAATTGAATAGTAAGCCATAATCGCATGGCCAATTTATACAAACCGAATTACCACATCTCATGACACACTCCTGTCTATACATGCCATAGGTTCACAACATAACTTTTATAAATACCAAAGGTGGTCGATAGTGTGATAAGCTCTTCTGACGATTCTCAAATTCACGCGTTGGGTTCAATATCTACAAAGTAGAGACAATTATACACACAGTAAGCTAACATAGCTTAGTAAGCCTCAAGCAAAACAACAATATATGCATTAACATAACTTCGAATATCTATCAACTCAAATAACCAATTTAATTCCATGCATCTGTAATAATATACAATTACAACTTAATAAATTACATTCATATATAATTAAGACTTAATACACAATTCCACAAATGTTTCAACTTTTTTTTCTTTTTTTTTTTATCTCATGTAATTTGCACTATAATTTCAATAGCTAATTTACCTTATAACACAAACATTAACTAGCTAAGACATACCTGTTCACTTTAGCCTATTCATCATATTCATTTAACACTTCAGCATCAAAACTCGTACACATCAATTCTTTATAATTCTCAGGCTTTAAGCCTGCTAAGTACCAATCTGAATTCATACCAGCACACAGCCTACTGAGCCTGTAGTTTGAATTAATAATTTTAACATTTCAAAATAAATAGATTATATCAATGACATTATACTTTTACATAATAATATAATCTTACTGAATGTTCAATACCAAACTTTACATCACATAAAACTGAAGACACAAATTCAATATAAGCTGACATATACTTACTTATGTGGGCGAATTTATGCAATGCCATATAACTCAATTACACTTGCTCATTATCCACAACGATTTGAACTCTTATATGCATAAGTTTATAAGTCAAAGAATAATAACCATACATGTAGATATATATACATAGTCAAACACACATACATGTGTAAGTAAAATATGTCTTCTACTTCAAAGTTAAGTACTATTAAAAACACATGTACTTATACTTACTACTGACATCGTAATATCATATGCACATTTATAGCAAGGCCCGAATATATATCTTCATATGCATAAATTAGCTACGTAACCGAATACACATTATCACATATGCATACAATTAAGATTCATTCAAAACTATTCACAAAGCCGAATATACTTATCTAATTCACACAAAATCTTTATTTTTCTCTATCAATCACTCACCATTAGGCTGACGGTAATTTCTCATACATATACATATTATTTCATTTGTTTCATTCTAAGCTTATCTCATATCTATAATAACCAATTTACTATATTTCATAGGAATTCAATTGCCACCTACCTAATCATTTTGACTTGATATACATTCATGGAAATTAAATTATATATTAAAAATCCAACCTCTATAGAAAAATGTCTAAATATTTTTAGCACATAGTCTACAAAGCTGAATACATGAAATCAAATTGCACAGTTCTATGACACATCTCAACATTTCACATTTCATTCATTAATCAACCGAATACCCATCTATCCTTCATTTGTAAATTTTACTAATTGATATCAAATATCATGTCACATATGTACATTAATTCAAGCAAATGATAATTGAATTTATCTCGACTCTTATTGCTCATTTCTCACATTTAAGCTCACATCAGCATTAAGCCTCTTAGGCTGAAAGCCTGATAAGTTTCATCGGCACCATGCCTGCTAGGCTTAGAGCCCAATTTAACTCACAGGCACTAGGCCTTCTAGGCACGGAGCCTGAATATCTTAGATGCATAGTTCATAATATCACATATTTGAATCATTAGCATTGATACTCTTCTGTACTGATCATCCGATTTTTCTTGTGTCAAAGCAGTAGTACAATCACTGAATGAACGACTCACCAATCCAATTCGCATTTGGCAAACTCACTTAAACCATACTATAACAATTCACGAATCCAATTCACCTTTAGCAAATACAATTAACCATGACTAGAACAATTTAATTATCAATTTCACTTTCAGTAATGACAATATGGTTTCATATATATTTCCATACAGCACTTATATATATATATATATATATTTCATTTAAATATAATTGAATACATCTAATAGCTTATAGACTTACCTCAATTCTCAGATGATTATTTCACGATCTTCTCTTATTCCCGGGTTATAATCAATCCTTCCAAACATTTTCATCATCAACAACTATGATTACACCTTTTTGCCGATTCAATTCATCGCTCCATATCACATACAATAAGTTTCATTACACATAACTAAAGTCACACTACATTTTCATTACCTTCGGCAATCACCTTTTATAATAACACATATAGTTCATCAATTTACTACTATTCGGCAATATGATAAATACTTAGAAAATTTCATTTTAGCACTTAAATCTAATCACTAATAAAATTTAACACATATATAAGCTCAATGACTTACCTCTGATATTAACGAACGATAATTTCGATTACTCAGCTAATTTAGCTTTTCCCCGATCCGAAATCGATTTCTTTATTTCTTGAGCTTCAAATTTCAAATAAAATCCATTCAACTAAATTTTTATTCAATTAAATACAAACATCCACAATTAAACAAATGACTTAATTACCCTTACTACTTTCGACATTCGGCAAATTTCAGCCACAATTAAGTCACACTAAATAAAACTAATTTCTTATAACCAATATTAGCCGAATACCCCCCAGTTCATTTACAATCCTTTACACTTCATTTATTTAGCCATTTAGTCTTTTTAGTTAATATTTTAACATTTTAGTCCTAGTACTTCAACTTCATCAAATTTCTAAAATAAAACTTAAAATCTAAGCACATCTTCAATTTATCCATTCAAACCATCACCTTCCCATATCTTTCAACCATGGTAACATTCGGAATGTTTATCAAATACAAAAATTAGAATATGGGTTTTATATTATACAATACAACTAAGCTAAAAACATAAAAATTATTGAAAACCAAATTAAAACATACCTTAAATCAGAATTTGAAAGTGCCGAATGCCAAACTCTTAAGCTTTTCTTTCTTCTTTCATGTTTCGGCAATAACAAAGCTTAAGTGGCTTTATTTTCTTATGTTTTATGTTTTAGTAAAATTATATTAATTATAACTTTACAAAAATAACCTTTATAATCAAATTTATAAACATTATAAAGCATGTCCACTACCGTCCATAAATTTTATTATGGTTTAATTTTCACTTAAAAACCTCCACTTACAAAGCCATTAACAATTTGACCTTCTATGCTTTTATCTATCAAATTTTCATCTTATGCGGTTAAGACCTTTTTATTTAATTAATCACACAAACAATCAAATTCTCGTACGAAGTTTTCACATAAGCTAATTCACATATAATAAACACAGAAAATAATATTTAATTATTTTTTTGACTCAGTTTCGTGGTCCCGAAACTACTATTCCAATTAGGGCTAAAATTGGGCTGTCACAAAGGTTATATATTAGCATACTTTATTATTTTCCCAACATAACCTTATTAAATCTATAATAAGACCACATACCATAAGCCTTTTATCGTCCATTTACTAAGCCAAGGAATAAAAATGGCTTTCAATTTTATACTTTTATATATATATATGATATCTTATAATTAACATAAAGTTTAATTTATATATATAAATAACTTTAACAAAATAATATAAAAACTATACAATATGAGCCCACTACCGTCCCACTAATTTATAAATGGGTTATTTACCACTTAAAGGCTTCCAATTATAAAGCCAATAACAATCTAGCCCTTTACACTTTATACTATCAAATTTTTCTTTTCTGCGATTAAGTCCCTTTTTCAATTTGGACAACCAATTGATAAAACTAACTTACAAAATTTTTACACATATAAATTAACATACTGTAAATGCCAAAATAATATTAAAAATAAAATTTTACGACCACGAATTTATAGTTTTGAAACTACTGTTTTGACTAGGGTCTAAACCAGGTTGTTACATTAAGGGTTCTTTATTTTTAGGTTTCGAGGTTTAGTTTTATCTGCATCTTTTGTACTCTTCATTCTTTTGCCATTATAGTAAAATTATCTTTACTCGTAGTTTTTTATCCTCTTTGGAGGAGTTTTTCCACATTAAATTTGTATGTTCAATTTCTCAATTTCTTCCATTATTTTTTACTTGTTCGTTGCTTAATCAGGCCGATCCCTAACAATATCAATTTAGGGTATTGATCTATTAAACATAAAAAAAGTTATTAGCTCATTTCCGCACTAACTCTCTTGTTATTTCCATTGATTCTTCAAAAGTAATTTTTTTTTATTTTATTTTTGATATAGATATTTAATCTTCATACTATATTGTTTATATATTATTTTTATTTTTTATTACTTTCATCTCTTTCCCTTTTTGTATATTGATTGAAATTTCAATTTCATATTCATTCCAAAAACAAGTTTTATAAATGCATTGCTATATTTAAAAAATGGAAGGGATTCACTTACACAGTGTAAAAACTAAAGTAGTTTTACACACTTCCGTAACTATTTATATGATTAATATTTTAACGATGAATTTTTTAATATAATTGTACTTGTTATGCATGCAAATTTTCAAATCAATCCAATATATCTATCATATCGATCTAAAACACACACACACTCTCTCTCTCTCTCTATATATATATATATATTCAACAAATGTATTTTTTGCATAAAACAAATAGTTAGAAATTTGAAATTTATATTAAATTTTACATGCATGATATACATGAATAGAGCATGAAATATAATGATTAGATAGTTAAAATATTAATCATATAAATAGTTACAGAAGTGTGTAAAATTACTTTAGTGTTTACACTATTTAAATGGATCCCTTCCCTTAGAAAATACATGCAAGATAAACTGAAATAAATTTTTAATTAAAATTATCAATTAAAATATGATTATTAAATATTTAATCTAAAGATTTATTACTAATAAATTTTATTGTAAAATACTAAATACATCATTATTATTTTACTTTAATAAGGGTGCATGGATTTGTAAATTATCATTACATTCCCTGAAAAGTATTAAATGAACCAAACATGATGATGCAACTCTCTATGAATTTTAATCAGTACTTTCTAATGTATACCAAACGTTGCAAAGTAACTTTCCTCACATTTCCAATAATTATATTCCATTGAAATTATAACATGGGAAATGACCCAATGCTACTTCTTAACTAAAATTCTAAAGCCTTGATGGGTTTTTTTATAAATATCTTTAACTTTAAAATAATTACATATATTATATTATATTAATTTTTGGTTAAGCTACACTAGTAATCACCCAACTATTAGTAAGTTTCTTTTCTTGTCACCTGACTAAGAAAAGTTAAAAAAATGATTATCTCCAACCATTCAATTTTTTTTTCTTTTTTATTCACCAATCGTTAAATGGCTAACGGAAAGTTGATGTAGTAGCTTTTAAAATTAGCATAATAAAAACTTTAACCTTCAACATATATACATTATGCCAATTTACTTTTGATTCTAAAAAATTGAACTCTAATATTTACACATTTTATAATTTGATCCTTTTGCATTTTTGTGACCCTTTCCAGCATTGTCCTTGAAAAAAATTTGAAACACAACAAGAAACAAAACAAGCTAAACTTTGAAAACATAGCCAATTCAATCAATTGAAAATAAAAAAAAAATCTATGCTTCATTAATTCAATCCAATTTTGGAAATAAAAAAAATATGTGCTTCATTAATTCAATCCAATTGTAAGTCTAACGGCTTAAAAAATTAATTTTTTTTTTTTTTGAGTTTTAATTTGCTCAACTCAAGCTTACAAAAGCTTACAAAAGCTGAATTAATTATTATTGAGAGATATCAAGTTCTTACTCATTTAAAGTATAAGAAAAGCAATATATTTAAGGATTATCAATTTTAATACTAAAAGGAATTTTTAAAAAATTGCAATTTAATTTTAATTTATTTTTTCATGTAAAAAATAGGATAAAATTGTTGAAAAAAATCAATTTAGAAAATAATATTTTTAGGCACAATAAAAATTAAATTTTTTTTCTTAAAATCAAGTTATGTAATATTTATAGTAATAAACTCTTAATTGAATTATTACCTGTGCTTTGTGCGAGACAGTCTAGGTCGTTTCTCAGCTTTCTACCAAATTATCTTCTCTAGTATCCTTAAACTTAGAATTGCTTTGGGTGTGAGCTTAAACAAAACAAACCAAATGCATAGCCTGCATTTTTTTATTAACTTTCAGTGGGGAAGCTAATGTCTCTCTATGGGAACCGAAAAGCTTTAAGCTTTTCAAAAAATAGAAAATTTTCTTGTAAATAAATTACCACTATTTTCTGATAGGGTAATGATGCTTGACAACATGTGTAATTAGATCATCTCATAGTTCCTATTTATAAGAAAATTATAACAACCTGAATTTTGACCCTAATCGGAATGGTGGTTTCGGGACCACGAATCCAAGTTAGAGAAATATTTAAATGTTATTTTCTGTGTTTTGAATGTGTGAATTGGTTGGTGTGAAAATTTTGTTTTAAAATTTTACCGTTTTGAGGCCTGATTTAATAATAGGGCTTAATCGTGTAAAACGAATACTTTGTGGTTGATTGTGTAATGGCCGAATTGTGGATGTTTTTATTTTTGGAAGTGGTTATGATGCAATTATGCCATTTAGATTAGTAATGGACGGCATTGACCATTTAATAAAATAATTGCATGTTATTTATAAAGGTTATTTTAGTAAAATTTAAATTAATGAAATTATAATAAAACATAAACATAAAATCACTTGCATGTTCATCTTCTTGGTGACCGAAACAAGAAAAGAAAGAAGAGGGTTTTTGACATTCGGCCTTATACAAGCTCAATCTAAGTATGTTTTTATTTCGGTTTTTTGTTAATTTTTACGTTTTTGAGATTGTTGCTCTGAATGCTCTAAGACCCATGTAAGAATTTTTGAAATTGATGAGATATTCATGAGTTTCCATTGTTGATAGTTTGATAGATTTTGTGTTTAAAGATAGAAAATAAAAGATATGTGTTAGATTAACAAGATTTTTGTTGGACGTTTTGGTGGAATTGAGTAATTAAGGCTAAATTGCAAAAATATTAATTTGAAGGGTTAGTTTGTATAATAGATGAAATGTGAGGACTTGTTTAAGCTTGAGGAGTATTCGGCTAGAGCTTGTTGTCTTTAAATTTTGTGTATTTAATGTGTTATGAATTTTTGAACTATTATGTAAAAGTGTGAAAAATATGGGGCAAAATGTAAATTTGCTCATTGATTTGTTTTGGGGTTAAATTGAATGGAATTTTATTTGAATGAGCTTAATTTGAATTTGAATAGATCAAGAACAAAAAGGATCAGGTTTGGATCGGGGAAAAGTAAAAATTGTCGAATAGTCGAAATATACTGTCCGTCGATATCCGAGGTAAGTTATTAAGCATATATCTTGTATCGATTTAAATAACCATAATATCTATGTGTTTATGCTGAATTGAATGGTATATATATATACATATAGTGATGAAATTATCGAATGTAAAAAGAAGTGAGATGTATTGAGTTGATTGACTTTCGGTACTAAGGTGCGGGTATAAATATTTACGATTATAAGGTCGGCACTAAGTGTGCGAGTTTGATTATATAGCACTAAGTGTGCGAGCTTGATTATCGAGCACTAAGTGTACGAAATTACTAAATATCTTCGAATAACTATTAGCACTAAATGTGTGACCTTATCGAGTAATCATGGATAGTGGAATGAGTAAATATTTTGAGTTCTTGAGGAATAGCCATTATGTTTATGCTCGAAATTGAGCTTGGTAAGTCTTGAACCTATGTGGTGATTATATTTGAAATCAAATGTATGTGATTAATTATGGGATAGATGAAATACTATTTAAATGTATAATTTAAATAAAATAAAATGATATGTGGAAATGTGTATAATATCATATTGAATGTTATATGAAATGCTAAAGGTGACTTGGCTATTTGGGGATATGTATGGGATATTTAAGTTGAATAGCTTTGTGCATGAATATATGGATATTATATGAGGATGGAAAGCAATATAAGATTCGACTTTGTGTTTAGAGACAAATAAGTACTTTGTGGTTGTGTAAAGTAAATTGGTATTTAATGAATTTTAGTTTATAATAATTGAATTGTCTTATATGTGGTAAGCTAATAAAATAAGTGATTTAGTAGCATGAACTAAATTTAATTGTTTTGTTTTATTAAGTGTAATATTAAGAGTTGTAATTGCTTATAACTTAATAAGCTAAGAAAGCTTACTTTGAATGTTTACTTGTCTCTATTTATAGATATTGGGAAGTTACGTACTGGGGGTCATCAGTGAAACTCGTCACACTATCATCTATATTTTGGTACTTTTGGAAAGTTTAAATTTGGCCTTATGGCATGTATAGACTAGTTTGTAATAAGTTGAATTTGGATTATGTATTTAATGAGCCATGCGAAAATGGCCAAATTTGAGTATTTAGTTGATGTTATTATGAGTAATGTTTATAAGTGTACTATGACTAAATGATGGTTGATGATATTGTTTCTAGTTTGAGTATGTTTTGAAATTTTAAGACTTATCACCGATCCATGGAATAGTTATGTTATATGTGAAGTTATAAAATTAGATGTGGTTGAGTAACTTAGTGAAAATGCTAAAATTATTGTAGTTGAATGGCGAATTGGTCTATATAGTATATTTTCAAGCTTTTGGATTATACTACGGTTATTTTAAATTCTTAATGGTTTGGCCTTAGTGTATATATATATATTTAAGAAAGTGTAATTCATGCAAATTGATCAATGGATATTCGGCAATTAAGTTAATATGAGGTATGAAATTGGTTAGCATGTTTTTGGTTATAAGTGAGCATTTATATATTTGTTATATGTTATGGATGGTTGAATTGCATATAGATGTATTAGTAACATGATGGATTTGGCATTGTCTTATAAAATAAGTGCTTGTGATAAATTTTAGTAATAATCATTTCATTGATTGCTAGGTTCGTCAAAGATGAGGTAGCTTAGATATTGATATGGTCAAAGTATGCCTTTTTAATCATTTAAGTTGTATTTGTAGAAATTGATTGGTTGTAATCTGTTCTTGGATAAGTAAATGAAGAAATGTTTTGTTATTTGGAGGTGGTATATGGTTTGCCATGCTCATTTGTTAATTTAAGTAAGTGCTTTGAATGATATGTTTTGATTTTAAAAAAATTTACCATTTGAATAGTACTTAGGTTATTAAAATAGGAAGAATACATGTGCTTTTAAATAAATTGATTTTGTGACAGCCCTAATTTGACCCTAGTCGGAAAGTGGTTTCGGAACCACAAAATAGAGTCACAAAAATAATTAAATGTTATATTCCATGTTTATTATATGTGAAATTGCATGTGTGAATATTTCGTGTCTTGATTTTTGTCATTTGGAGGTGGAATTAATTAAAAGGACTTATGTGAGAAACTTTGAAAATGTGTTAGGTCAAATTGTAGTGGCAAAATATTTCATGGTTTAAAATATGGGGATTTGCATGTCAAATTCTCCATTTTAAATTAAGTGGCCGGCAAGGTTGTTAAATGATGAGTAATAAATGTTGTAATATGCATTTTATATTAATAAATGGTTTTATATATGAAATAAAGCTTATTAAAATAGGAGGAAGGTGATAAAAACAAAGTTACAAGTTTATTCTTTCTCACTTTAGCCGAAACAAAAGAAACAAAGAAAAGAAGTATAGCAAGGGCATTCGGCCATGGTTAAAGCTTGATTGAAAGGTATGTTAATGTGATTTTTATTTAATTGTTTGTGAAATTGAATTGATAAGTGCAATGTGTAGTGAACCCATGGTTTAAATCCATGAAATTTTGAGTAGAGTTGCATACGGCAACTTGTTAAAATTTTGAAATAATGTTAAATATTGGTAATTCATGGTTAACCATTAAATTGAGCTTGGAATTGATGGAATTATATGATAGTTGAAGGGATTGAGTTGTGAATGGATAAATTTAGGAGTTTGTGGCAAAGTACATATTCGGCCATGTTGTATTGTGCTAAATTTTGAATGTTTGAAGTTTTAACTTTAAAATGGTTACTAGATGATGTTTGAGCTAGTTAAATGCACATTCGTATGGATCAAATGATAGGTGGGAATCGGCTTGTGTGTTTAAGTAAAATAGGTAATTGCCGAGTGTGAACCTAAATTATGGTTAAGGTGATGTTTATGTTTTTAAATGATGTATTAGGTTAATAAGGTAGTGATGCCGAATATGGAAATGTGTAAAGAAATATGTTCAAACTTGTTTGTTTTAATGCTATTCGGATTATTAGTACTTGAGTAATTATTTAAATTATAAACTTTGTATGAGTATTAAGGTTGGTTGTTGAGTTCGGTTGTGGCATGAATGAATTCGGTATATTGTATATATGTTAAGTCTTGAAATAAGCCTATATTGAGAACGTAACCAATATAAATATTGTTGGTGATGCTACTAGGTGTTTTGGTTATGTAGTGCTTGATAGGTATTTTATGTCTTGATAATGGTTAATGATTTTGGGTGAATGTATGGCTGACTTGGCTAAGGTGTACATAGGGTATGATATACATAGATGGAGTGGTTGTATTAGTACAATGAACCGTACCTATAGTGGCATTACAGGTTGACTAATTATGTCTGAACATGAAATAATTTTGCCTTGATATGTTCATTATAAAGTATGGCAATATTCATGTCACTAATATATAAATATATTTTATATTAGTTAAATGATTAGGAAGGAGGTATGATATTCGGTGTTAATTGGGTTAGTTACCCTACAAGGTTTATTAAACCATTTGCTTGTATAATGAGTTGACATGCGATTTGCAGCCTAAATATTGATTCACTTAGTATTAAAGAATAAAGCATGCAAAGTCATTTGGCTTATTACTTAAGCCGCAAGTGTGGCTGCTTATAATATGTTTCATGAGTTATTAAATTTTAAATATACTAAGGTGAGTGATGTAGGCATTTGGTCTTAAGGATGTGTACAAGAGAAAGTGCTAAATTATTTATATTAAAGTCCTAATATGTTTCAAGTTTAAGGAATGAGCTAGCTAATGCATTTGTGATGATTGAGATGAAGTGCCGAATGTGAGCATATTTGTTAATTAAAAATGTTGCTGAATTGTATGTGTTTTCATTGAGAAGTTAGATTTGTTGTTTAAATAAGTTGGTGAGGTGATTAAACTAGTTTAAAATTGTTGAATTAAGCTCAAGAGCATAGGGAGTCAAATTTAGATAAAGGGAAAGCGAAAGTAGTTGATTAGCCGATTCAAGACTGTACGAAATTATCGAGGTAAGTTCTTAAGTGTTTGAACTTTATTAAATTGTATGCTCATCAGTTGAATAATTTGTAATTAAGAAAATGTTAGATTAAATATTTGTATTCAAAGTACCGAATTAATATTGAAACGAGGTTAGAAGCCATATATGACTAGCATATTTAGTCGAATTTGATATGATGAAATTGATGTGCCAATATATGTGTTTTGATGTGAAATTTATGCCCTATGTGTTATGTAACGATGATAACCTTTGAACAAAGATATGGGTCTCAATTATATGTGGTTGTAGTATAAGTCATGAAAGTATGAGATAACATGTGAATTCGTATAAGGCATTAAGTGATCCAGGTACGTGTTAATTATTTATGCTTATGAAGATAATGGTGGATCGAATTGTGGATGTGAAGTGAAAAGCATATGAGAAATGGTTGTATATTTATATATATATTCGGTCAAACTGTAATTATGTATGTGAGTAAATGTTACATATATATATGTGTTTATATAGCCGAATAGAAGTATGAAATACATTTGGAGTATTGATATGTAATGTGATTTGCCGAATGTGTTATGTAATAAAATATGGTGAAGCATATTCGGATATTTGTGATGTGTAAACATGAGAGATTATATTTTGATTCATGATTTTATGTGTATGGGCGAAATATATACGTAATCTATTAGAGATGGATTTGATGTGCAGTATATACTTTGATACTGTTATATATGCATGATGTTTTATAGACTTGGTTAAGTCATTTCATCGTGTAATAACGAGTGAATGCGAGCACTATGTGTGCGAATTCCTTTAACCGAGTACTATATGTACGAGATCGGTTGTAGAGGCACTATGTGTGCGAATTCCTTTAACCGAGTACTATGTGTACGAGATCGGTTGTAGAGGCACTATGTGTGCGAATTCCTTTAACCGAGTACTATGTGTACGAGATCGGTTGTAGAGACACTATGTGTGCGAATTCCTTTAACCGAGTACTATGTGTACGAGATCGGTTGTTGCGGCACTAAGTGTACGAAATGATTGAGAAATTCAGAATCATATTCGATTGAGAAATGGTAAAACGATATAATGTAAGACCTCATCCGAGACTAAGGCATTGATTTGAGATAGTGTGTAAGACTGTGTCTGGGACACTGGCATCACTTATGTTTCGTGTAAGACCC
The DNA here is from genome assembly GCA_020496765.1 of Gossypium stocksii. Taxonomy (NCBI): domain Eukaryota; kingdom Viridiplantae; phylum Streptophyta; class Magnoliopsida; order Malvales; family Malvaceae; genus Gossypium; species Gossypium stocksii. The sequence goes on from CM035623.1 coordinate 45,541,422, forward strand.
TGTCTGGACAGTGGCATCGACCTTGAATAACATGTAAGACCACGTCTGAGACGTCGGCATTGTATAAGGCCTATTTGAAATCTATACATTTTTGAATGACTCGAAGAGAAAGTCCGTTAAACGGGTAAATACTTACCTTATATGTGTGATTCAAGTTGTAAACCTAGCAAGCTATATGCCAGTGATGTGATTCAGGTTGTAAACCTAGCAGGCAATATGCCAGTGACATGATTTAGAGTTTTTATCTAGCAGACTAAATGCCGGTGAACTAATTAAAGTCAGAGATTATGCAACCTTGTGCTAAATTGGTAATAAAATGAGTTCAAGACAATAAGTTGGCCAGGTATGATATATATATATATATATATTATATGTAAGATTGACCTGAAGGGAATTAAGAATGTGTATTGTGAAGCATATGTAAAGATGCTGTAAATTCATATGTATATGTGTGTATGTGTGCATTCAGTCATTATGCAAATTTACATGAAAGTATTCGATATACCATTTAACTATGAATATTTAAAGTAAGTGTGGATAAGAAATGGTAAACTAGTTGAATTCGATAGAATTAAAGTAAATCTTGAAATATGTAAACGCTTATGTCTATATGAGTTTGAATTTAATTAGAGTAAAATGATATACGTGAATGTGCATAATCAGCCAAATGGTATTATACCTAGAAAATGTTATGTGATTTCGATCATTTGGCTTGTTTTTAAGTTCAATTGTTTAAAATTGCTTAAGACTTACTAAGCTTATGAAAGCTTACTTTGAATGTTATGTTTCTCTGTTTTATAGATCGTTGACTTTTACTACCAGCTCGGAGATCGTCAGTATTTCGTCACACTATCTACTGTTGTGGTAACCATATGATTCCGACTTAGCTTATGGCATGTATAGAATAGACTATAAGTAGAATGATATTTTGACTATTGTATATAAGCCATGCGAATATGGCATCTTTTGGATGTTTACTTTTATATGTTTTAAATTTGATCTTTGGTTGTGTTCAGTATGTATATAAATGTTGATGATCTTAAGTCTATGTGATTGTACAAATGTGGTGCTTTGGTTTGGTAATACTTCATAACCCACTCCGGCGACGGATATGGGTTATAGGGGTGTTACAGATTTTATTACTCATATTACAGTTGTTTGGTTTAAAAGACCCGTTCTTATGCATGTGAATTATTTGAATGTAATGAGTAGGTCTTGTAACACTTCGTAGCCTATTCCGGTGACGGATATGGGTCAGGGGTGTTACAAAAATGATTCAAGAGTTTTACTTGAACTAGAGATAATTAAATAATAATGTAGGGGATAAACTCGATTAAACAACAAACAAAATGAAGAAAAAAAGAATCGAAAAGATCAAACACATAAATTTTATATGGAAAAACTCATCAAAAGAAGATAAAAACTCACAGGCAAAAGGAGATTTCACTATAAAAAGGAGAGTACAAAAGATGGAGAGAATTAAAAGAAAACCCAAAGCCCCCCCAAAAAAAAACCTTCAAATCAAAGAACAAAATTCTTTCAACCTAAATTTTTTTGTTGTGTAAAACCTAGAGTAACTAAGGCCTATTTATAGGCTGAAATTCGTAACATATATGACTACAACAACTTTAGGTTAATTAGAGTTTAAGTGGGAAACTAAAAACAGAGTTTAACTAGGAGAAGAAAAGCTAAAATAATTTTGGTCAAAATTAGAGGCATTCTCCCACAAATCTCCACCTTGACTCATATTTAAACCAACTCCCTTACTGAGCCCTATTACGGGCTTAATTGATTATTTGTTGGATACTTACCAAGTCCAAGCAATGCTCGAACTTTGAAACTGGAATGCTTTTCGTGACATGTTGGTTGGATTGTGTTCTTTGTCAATTTTAAGAATCTGAGTATCACCTTGAATGTCCCCTTGAATGATCACCTCTTGAACAAAATGATAACAAATGTCTATCTACTTCATTCTTCTGTGATGCATTTGATCTTTGGTGAGATGTATGACACTTTAACTATCACAATATATGACAGTTTCCCCTTTTTCACTTACTAGTTCACTGAACAAGCCCTTTAACCAAATTTATTCTTTTACTACTTTTGTAATTGTCATCTATTCTACTTTAATAGTTGACAAAGCCACTGTAGCTTGAAGTGTCTCTTTCTAAGTAATACACAATTCCCAAAAGCAAATAGGTAACTTGTGAGAGACCTTCTTTGATTTAAGTCTCATGCGTAATCAAAATCAACATATCTGGCAAGGCCATTTTGAGTTCTTCCAAACTCTAAGCACATGCTGTAAATATTTGAAAATCCACTTCATTGCATGCCTGTGTACCTTACCATGATTTGCCATGTATCAACTAACAATGTAACATCCCTTACCCGTATTCATGCCAGAATAGGGTACGAGGCATTACCAGACTTAAACACAAGCGCTCATACAATTTAAGCCATTAGTTTCCACCCAAAATTTAAAACTTTTCATACATACTCATTATGTCCCTAACATGGGCCTACGAGGCCTTAAACATACATTGGAAGTGGATCGGGACTTAATCGAGAACTTTGGAGCACTTAGAAAATTTTTCATCAAAACAGTGTCATATGCCCGTGTGACTTGGGACACGTCCGTGTGGGCAGACCGTGTGGTCACACACGCCCATGTCCCAACCCGTGTGAAAAACATTGAGCATTTTGTTTATGATGTCATTAACCATTTAGGGTCACACGGCCAAGTCACACGCCCGTGTGCTAGGTCATGTGGTGAATTTAATTTTCGCATTTAAGGTCAAACTTCACACAGCCTGTGTGCATGCCCATGTCCTGAGGCAGTGTCCTTCACACGGCTAAGACACACAGTCGTGTCTCTGCCATGTGTTTACTACTGGACATTCTGTTTTGCAAAATTAGGGTGTATGGGACACATGGCCTATTCACATGCCCGTGTGTCTACCCGTGTGGACAAAAAAAAAAAGGCTATTTACCAAGCTATTTACCACCCTGAAACGTAAACACATTCATACCAATTTCAATAGCACATAGCATGGCATAATTATACAACCAAGTATTCATAAATTAAGACATCTACACATCAAATACATACCACATTTATCACACCTATACATCGCACATTACCCAACTTAATCATGCAAGCTTGCACCTTCATAACCATATTAACATGTGAAGTTTAGACATAACTAATATTGGCCAATTCCAAATGGCCTTTTACAAAATAAACCATCAACATTAGTAGGCCAACAATTTTGGCCAAAACAATTATGACACATAACAAAATGAATAAGTCACCTATACATGCCATAATCTCAAATGTTGAAATCAAAATACCAAATCAATTATTGATAGTGTGTGTGGAACCCCCTTGATCTTCGGACCTCGAGCTAGCTTGACAACTCTAAAGGGAAAAGAGAAAAGAAAGGGAGTAAGCTACATAGCTTAGTAAGTCTATATGCAAATAATGGACGTCTCAAACATATAAAGCATACAATTAATATAAAAGAATTTGCATAAATCACACTAAAGATTTATGTTCACAACTTACTCATTTCAACCTTACCAAAGGTCCAATATACACATCGATCACATTGCTTACGAATTTCACACTCATACCTACATCAGCTCATAACACAACCATTTCCACTTGCTTTCACACTATGCCATATCATTTAACTACCTATTGAACCACTTGGAATACTAAAAGATACTCGGAAGTTTTGCACATAAGTGCCACACTTATTTGTATCCAAAGCTACCACTTATCACTTATCACTTAAGAGCTCACTCTCAAACTAATCACGGGCCTACTCACACAAGCTAATGGTTGTGACGTAGCTACACAGTGCTACTCACACAAGCTGATAGGTATCCGCAACACATGCCAGATTACCTAGCCACTGGTAGGACGTACTAGACCAGCACCCAGATCACTTAATCACTTAAACACTTGGTTTCCCAGTGACATGTCACTTGTATCCTATTCAATTCCTGAGGTTCAATAGGGATTTTCTCACTTGCCGATACTTGGTCGATATAATATTTAGATAGTTATCCACAATGCATACATTATTAAAGCATTCAAAACACAAATATAACAACACATTATTTACATACAAACTTACCTCGGTACAAAAATAGCAAATTTTACGATTTAGTCCATAACTTTGCCCTTTCCCAGATCTAAGTCAATTCCTCGTCTTTGTTGATCTATAATGACACATTAAGCTCATTTATTACTCACATTATTCAATTTGACCCAAAAATCATATTAAGGCAAACTTACATTTTTGCCCCTAACTTTTCACTTATTTACACTTTAGTCTCTAGGCTCGTAAAATGAAATGTATTCATTTTTCTCAAAACCCAAGCTTAGCCGAACCTATCTCATGCTTATAACAACCCACATTTTCTTTCAAACCATGTTTTTACCACCTATTTTACAACTTTTACAAATAGGTCCTTTTGGATATTTTCACCAAAAATCACTTAGTAAAAGTCGTTTATTACACAACTTTCATTTTCTACCATTAGGCATTAAAATTCATGCATGTCATACATGGGTAAATTTTTAAACATGAACCCTAGCTCAAATTAATGGTAGAAATAGGTAAATTGGGGGATAACAACTTCAAAAATGTAAAGAGCATTAAAAACGGGGCTAGGATGCACTTACTATCAAGCTTGAAAGTTGGCCAAACCCTAGCTATGGCTTCCCTTGAGAATTTCGGCCAAGGAGAGAACATGGACACCAATTTTGACTTGATTTTTCCCTTTTTATTATTTTATTAACCAAATGACCAAAATGCCCTTAAGGCCTTTCTTTAAAATTTTACCTTTCCATGTCCATTTTTGTCCATCATGACATATAATGGTCTACTTATTAAATAAGGACTTCCAATTTAAAAATGCATTTCAATTAAGCTCTAAATGTAACACCCCACACCTAGCCTAGAAGTTAGGCCCGAGTCTGGTGTGTCACATTGAAGTGTTTTTCGAAAACCTTGTTTTCATTGAAAACCCTTTTTATTATTTAGAAACTTAAATCTCGGTTTATGTTCGTTAATGTCAAAACATGGTTCATATGCAAAATTATTTAATTTCAAAACCTTGAATATTGTTATAAGTGATAACCAAGTAGGTTGCAGAAGCTTTATAAAAAATTCGTAGTTTGCGGAAACGTGTTGATTTGAAAATAGTTAATGTTTTTGGAAAACCAGGTTCTACTTAGAGTAGATAATAAATGTAATGACTAAAGATCCCAAAATAATAGAATTTAGGAGAGGCCTTGTTAGAAAAATTAAAACCCAAATTGGTATTTAAAACATAATTAAAGTCCAAAGTAGTCGTGTGGCCGTCTCCGAGTCCCTCTCAGCACTGATCCACTAACGCTAGGAATTACCTGAAAAGATAAAAGACAGGGTGAGTTTACGAAAACTCAGAGTGTAATCCTCTTCCTAAAGAAATGTCAGTAAACAGAAGCATATATAAAAATAGTTTGGGCCGGAGCCCTATAACAGAAACAATACCATTAAGCTCAGAGCATAAGTGGGCCAAAGCCCAATACAAACCATTTGGGCCTAGCCCATATCAAAATCAACTGGGCCTAGCCCATATCAGAGACAGAGCAAAAATGAATGATGCATGATGCATGCAAACCCATCCAACTAGCACACCACTCCGTCCAACCCTGCACAGTCTGTGGGGATATAATCAACCCACCCATCCCTACACTCCACAGTGTAGTACCGATGCGGCACTATCAGAATCGCAGCAAGGCTGCCAAAAATTAGAATGGCCAAAAGCCATAAACAGAATGACACAAAGCCATAGTAATATGCGTGGCACAAAGCCATCGTTAACAGGTCTATAATCGGCACAAAGCCTATGATATCGACATAAAGCCTTAGGTAATGGCACAAAGCCTATAATTACGGCGCAAAGCCCACAATAATGGCACGAAGCCCACAATAACGGTAAGAAGCCCATAATAATGGCACACAGCCCTCGGTAACATGATTGGCACACAGCCATTGTTCGGTCCACAGTTGTCTCGGGCGACTCGTGCGACCTTATGAAATCAGTACGGCTCTTAAGCCTTCAGTAGGTCCACAATCGCCTCAGGTGACTTGTGCGACCTTATGAAATCAGTATGACTCTTAAGCCTTCGGCGGGTCCACAGTCAGGTCGGGCGACCCGTGTGACCTTATGAAATCAGTACTGCTCTTAAGCTTTCAGTGGGTCCACAGTCGTGTCGGGCGATTCGTGTGACCTTATGAAATCAGTAAGGCTCTTAAGCCTTCAGTGGGTCCACAGTCGTCTCGAGCGACCCGTGCGACATTAACAAATCAGAACTTCCTCCATATAATATCCCAACCCATGCAACATGTTATATATGCAGAATGTCATGCTCATAACCAGAAAAACAAACACAGTCACATCAGTCGAATCATAGTCATTCAGTTACCATCAATCGACCAAGACATTGCACTAGTTAGTCTTTTACCCGCGAGGGGCAAAACAGTCATTTTACACCTTAAGGGCAAAATGGTCATTCTACCCTACAGGAGTATTTCAGTAATTTTACAATTTGGGGGTATTTCGATAATTTCGTAAACCAAGGGTATTTCAGTAATTTCACAAACTTGGGGTAAAATGGTAATTTTACAAATCAAGGGTAAAACGATAATTTTACAAATCAAGGGTAAAACGATAATTTTACAAATTAGGGGTAAAACGATAATTTTACAAATTAGGGGTAAAACGATAATTTTACAAATTAGGGGTAAAATAGTAATTTTACAAAGTAAGGGTAGATAGTACTTTTATAAATTAGGGGTATTTCGGTAATTTCGCAAACCTGGGGTAAAATGGTAATTTTACAAATTAAGGGTAAAACGGTAATTTTACAAATCAAGGGTAAAACAGTACTTTTACAAATCAGTGGTATTTCGATAATTTTGCAAACCTGGGGTAAAATGGTAATTTTACAAATCAAGCGTAAAACGATAATTTTACAAATCAGGGGTAAAACAGTACTTTTACAAATCAGGGGTATTTCTGTAATTTTACAAATCAAAGGTATTTCTGTAATTTTACAAACCGAGGGTAATTCAGTAATTTTGCAAATTGTGGGTATTTCTGTAATTTTGCAAATCGAGGGTAATTCAGTAATTTTGCAAATCAAGGGTATTTCTGTAATTTTACAAATCAAGGGTAATTCAATAATTTTGCAAATCAGGGGTATTATAGTAATTCTACCCTATAAGGGTATTTCGGTAATTTTATCAATCCCTTAGAAAGTCTACAGTCTCCTCGGGCGACTCAAGTATTCTAAATAGAGATAACGTTACGGGTGGGCCTAAGGCCTGTTCTCGGCCCAAGTGGGCCTATACACTCTTGTGGCCCTTTAGCCCAAAACTAGCCACAAATATGAGATTCACCTAGTCTAGTCCAATATTTACTACACAATCATACAATTTGCCCGATTGGGCCCACGGGCCCATCATTTCGGCATTTGCCGTTCTACAGCTAAAGTAGGGTGAAGTACACACCTGATAAGAATCTAAAGTTAATCCGTGCTTTAAACATTGCTTTGCCCAGAAGCCAACAATAATCGCACCCTTGACTCCCAAAGGGTGTGTCGATCAACTACGGTCACCACCATTGTGACCTAACGGCATACAAATCAACGAATGATCCAACGCCTAACCCAAACGAACATGCCACAATGCGGAAGGGATAATCCAAGAAAGGTATGCTTACTCTCTCATGGTTTTCTTTATTTAAAGCCAGCTTTTCACCTATTCTCGTGTTAGCTTCCCGATGTGGGATTCTCCATCAATCGCCCCAAAATCGGCACATTAGCAAAACAATCAACCTTTGCGTGCAAAGGGATTCGAACCAAAGTCCTCTCGATAGCCATGTCACGCCACCACCACTAGGACAGAAGCTCCTTTGTGTCATAAGTCCAACACATTTAACTTTAAAGCCCACCTACTTGCTTGCCAGATTTATTTAAAAAAGAAACCAACATAAATTGCAAGAGCCAATACTTGAACCTTGGACCCCTCACTTCCTCTATGACGTCACTTCCTTGTCTCCCATGTGGCGCCATTTGCCACTAGACCATAACTCCTTTTGTGTCTTATTTTGGCCCCTTTTATTTATAAGTTATCCCACTTGAGCTCAGGGTTCTGTTAACCTAAAAATAAATATATTTCCTATACTAAACCCGAACTCAGGACTTCACAGAAACTCTTTAACACCTCAAATTACCACCTTATCCACTAAACTAAACACACAATTTAAATTATTAAAGCCACTTTTTAACCAATCCAAAACTCAAGGCCCAATACTTCTAGGCCCAAATTTGGGGTGTTACATAAGCACTAAAAGCTTCTAGAACACTTATTTTGCAACCTTTGTGATTTAGTCCTAATATTCGAATTGGACACTCTATCGCTAAAATTTCTTAATGAAATTTTCACACATGCATTCAATCACACCATAGACCTTAAAAATCATAAAATCAATATTTTAGCTTCAGGTTTGTGGTTTTAAAAACACTATTCTGTTTAGCCCTAATTCGGGCTATTACAAATAACACTAACAACATGTGAAATATCAGGACGAGTGCATACCATTACATACATCAAGCTTCCAACTATGCTTTAATAAGGTGCTCTTTACATGTACCTTTCATCTTCTTCATTTTGTGGGGAATCTGAAATTGAGAGTTTAATGTGTGTAGCTAAAAGTGTACTTACTGGTTTTGCATCTTGCATCTCAAATTGCTCCAGGATCTTCTTAAAGTACCTTTGTTGCGATAAAAATAATTTCTCAAAATGTCTATCTCTAAAAATTTCCATCCCCAAATTTTTTTCTTGCTGTACCTAAATCCTTCAACTCAAACTTAGAGTTAAGCATGTTTTTAATACAATAAATTTCAGATGGATTCTTAGCTGCAATTAACATATCATTGGAAACACAAAAATATACACAAATTTTCATGCCCTTTTCATTTAAATTCATGCAGTTTCGATAAACTTCTTGTTGAAAAATAATTAATTTTTATCAAATAATTAAATTGAACTTAAATTATGAACATGTTTAATTTTAATTAATTTTATAATTAATTTTGATTAAGTATCAAAGGGCGGAAAATGACTCGGTAGACACTGCTAGAAGCAAAAAACTAAGAAGCAATGTGAAGTATCAAGACGAATTAATTTTCAGCCCAAGATGGTCTAAAATTATGTGTATTAATTCATAATATAATTAATTTTAATTTATATCCAATTTAATTTGGGTTAATAAATTATTATTAATTAATTATGAAAAAGTGGTCTAGTTGAGCCAAACCAAGTGAACCGAGCTGACCAAGAAATAGATAGCCCAAAACCGTCCATATGTTGACCCAAATCAGCTTGTTGGCTGATTACTTAGCTTGCAAAGAAGCTCTTGAAGACTTGTTCAAGTTGCAAACAAACCCCTCCACAATTGGTGGCTTTATAGATTTGCCCCAAGCCTAAATTAGTAAAGTTGAAACTATCAACCTTACCACATGTGTGGCCAGCCAAGGGAGGGCTCTTTGGCTGCTAATTTTAGCTATTTTTAGCAGCCCTCTACAGCTATAAAAACCCCTTTAGGCTGGTCATTTGAAACGCACCTCAAGCATTCACATCTTTCTCTCTTCTTTCCATTTTCTCTATTTATTTTCCATCCAAATTCCTTTGTTCTCTTGACAATTTCTCCTCTTGGGAAAGGGGCATTCATAAGCCATTCGGAGCGGAAATTAAGTATTCGTAGCAGCCTTGGTTCGACGAGGACAATAGAGAAGGATGAACGGAGCAAACTAGTCAAGCCACCAAGAAACACTGGATTTGATTCTTGTTCCCTATCTTTTTAATTTTTGTTGTTGTTATGATGAACATATCTATGAATATTTATGTTGTTGGAATGGTTAATTTAATTAATTTATCTTGAATTTAATTCATGTTAGGTTGATTGCATTTTGTCAGCTTAAATTGTTAAAATTGTGTTTATGTTGTTATAGGCCTCGGTAAGATGCTTGATTAAGTAAATTCATGACTAAGTTATTCTTGCATTACAATTGTGAGGTAGCTAATGAATTAATTATTTAAACGGATTGAATTTGTAATTAATGAACACAGTACTTAATCAGTGCATGTTGAATCATCTAAGGTAGTTAAGGGTTAAATTAGCAACGGTATATGACAATACATTTTCCTTGCATAACTTGCAAGATTATTGTGATTAAACTATTTCAAGGGAGGTATACTTTGTTACCTCACGTAGTCTTTTATGTGCTTATTAGATTTAATTAATCGTTTGAATTGACATAGGGATATGTACAAGAGATTATTTCAATTTAATAAGTATGTATGTGCAATAACATATTTGCCTATTGAGATTTGTTTAATCAGTTGAATTGACATAGGGATATAGTCAAGAGATGAATGGATTTTGGTAGGTGAGTATGTTCATAAGTTAGCAAATTACCAAGTTGCTGTGAATTTATTCGTAATAACATAAACATGAGTTTAATAATTCTAAGTTAAGAAATGTAATTAATTTAACATAATTATGTCATCTTGATTAAAATCCTATTTTGAAATCGTGCATTAGAACTTTTATTTTCTATTTTATTTATTTTTATTTAGTTCAAAATCTTAGTTTTTAATCACCCTCTTCAAAGAAAATATTTTTCTTCACCAAAGTGTTTTAAATAGCATTCATAAATAATCCTTTTCACAGTCCCTATAGGTACGATAACTCGACATATACTTGTCACTTTATTACTTGTTGCGAGTGTGTACACTTGCACATTTCCATCGTTCCAAGTTTTTGGCGCCGTTGCTGGGGACTATTTTAAAAAGTCATTATTTGTGAATTTGTTAGTTTTTGCATTTTGGTTTATTTTTCTGTTCAATTTTAACTTAATTAATTTTTCTGTGATTATTTCAGGTGTTTGTGAGTATTGACCGAATTATCGATTTACTCCTTGTAGACCTTGAGATTGAAAGAACTTTTCAACAGTGAAGAAGACAAGCAAATCAGATAAGGAACGAAAAGATGAATTTTGAAAATTTGAATCAAGGAAATGGAGCAAACCCTGTTCAAAATCCTATTCTTATTGCTGATCATAGGGATAGAGCTCTAAGACACAATGATGTGCCAGTGTTTCATGATCTTAATCCGGATATTAGGAGACCCGAAATTGAGGCACAACAATTTGACCTAAAGCCAGTCATGTTCCAGATGCTTTAGAGAGTGGGCCAATTCAGTGGAATGCCTATCGAAGATCCGCACCTGCACTTAAGATTGTTCATGGAGGTGAACGATTCTTTTAAGTTAGCTGGAGTACCTGAAGATGCATTACAATTGAAGCTGTTCCCATATTTACTAAGGGACAGAGCTCGAGCCTGGTTGAACTCATTGTCACCAAATTCAATTTCCATATAACAAGAGTTAGTAGAAAGGTTCCTTATGAAGTATTTCCTGCCTAGCAAGAATGCTAAGTTGAGGAATTAGATCACTGCCTTCTAACAAATGGATGATGAGTCATTGTATGAGGCATAGGAAAGGTAAAAGAATTATTACGAAAATGCCCTCATCACGGAATCCCACATTGCATCCAATTTGAGACATTTAATAATGGTCTCAATGCACACACGAGGATGGTAATGGACGCTTCTGCTAATGGTGCTCTCATTTCTGAGTCTTATAATGAGGCTTATGAAATCATTGAGAGGATTGCTAGTAATAATTATCAATGGCCAACCAATCGAGCAGCGTCAGGAAGGCAAGTTGCTGGAATACATGAAGTAGACGCTCTTACTTCACTCGTATCGTAGGTATCCTCAATATCATCAATGCTAAAAACTCTTACCACTAATGGGTTTAATAGTTTTACGCCACAGCCATCGAACTAATTTGAGAATATAGCCTGTGTCTATTGTGGGGAAGGAAATTTGTTTGAGGAATGTCCATCAAACCCAAAATCCATATATTACATGGGTAACTAGAACCAAAATCGAGGAAGTCAAGGTCCGCAATCTAATTTCTATAACCCATCGTGGCAAAACCACCAGAATTTTTCCTAGAGTAACCAAGGGGCCGGAACCAGTAACACTTACGCCTAACCTAGACTAGCCCAGCCACCTATTTTTCCGCAACAAGTTCAGAAACAAACCCAAGCTGAACCATCCAATAGCTTAGAGAATCTATTGAAGGCATACATGGCCAAAAATGATGCCACTCTAAGGAATTTAGAGAATCAAGTGGGCCAACTCGCTACTGAACTCAGGAACTGACCACAAGGTACTTTACCTAGTGATACGGAGAACCCAAGGAATCCAGGGAAGGAGCATTGTAAAGCATTAACATTAAGGAGTGAAAAGAATTTAGAGCCTAACATCGTCAAAGTTGAAAAGGAGCCAGCTAAATCTCAAGACTCAGAGGAAGTTCAACTGAGTGTTGAAATTCTAGTTTCACTGGAATCAGAATCTGCAAAATCTGACAAGGTAACTTCAGAACCAGCTAATTCTGATCAACTAACAACTCTGTTAGATGCAAAATTGCCACAAAGGACAAATCATCCAATTCTAGTAAAAAAACCTCCACCACCCTACCCTTAAAGACTTTAGAAGCAAAAGCAGGAGATTTAATTCAATAAGTTCCTAGATGTACTCAAGCAACTTCATATCAACATCTCGTTGGTTAAAGCACTTGAACAAATGCCGAACTACATCAAATTCATGAAAGATATCTTGTCTAAAAAAATGAAGACTTGGAGAATTTGATACAGTAGCCTTGACAGAAGAATGCAATGCATATCTTCAAGACAAACTACCCTCAAAGTTGAAGGATCCTGGATGTTTTACCATACCTTGCAACATTAGAGAAATATATTGTGGTAAGGCACTATGTGACTTGGGTGCAAGTATCAACTTGATGTCTATGTCAATATTTAGGAAGTTGGGGATAGGTGAAGTTAGACCTACGACGGTTACACTTCAATTAGCAGATCGATCCTTAGCACATCCAGAAGGAAAAATCGAGGACGTATTGGTACGTGTAGACAAATTTATCTTTCCTGCTGACTTTGTGATTCTAGACTTTGAGGTAGACAAAGAAGCGCCAATCATCCTAGGAAGGCCTTTCTTAGCAACTGAAAGGACCCTTATTGATGTGCATAAGGGTGAGCTTACTATGTATGTTCAGGATGATCAGGTAACATTTAATGTTTTTACGTCTATGCGATTTCTTGACACAATTGATGATTATTCTGTAGTGTCCGATTTAGAGGATTTAATCGTGGAGAAGGAACTCAACTATGTTGATGATCCATTAGAACAAATTTTGACATCAGGCCCTCAAATGATGAAGATGAGGATGAATACTTTACTTTGTTAGAAGCTAATCAAAGGGGATTTAATCCATAATCCCATTTTGAATCTTTAGAGTTAGAGAATAGGAATTATACCCAACAAAAAGCGTCAATCGATGAGCCACCTAAATTAGAACTTAAGGTACTTCCTTCATATTTAAAATATGTTTATTTAAGTAACGCTTCTACTTTACCTATGATTGTTTCAGCATAATTAACTAATAAGCAAGAAGAGAAACTCATCTTAGTATTGAAACAATTCAAGAAGGCTATCAGATAGACCATAGGCGATATTCGCGGTATTAGTCCGTCTGTATACATGCACAAGTTCATACTAGAAGATGGCGAAAAAGGGATGATTGATGGATAGCGAAGATTGAGCCCTATCATGAAGGACATAGTAAAGAAAGAAATCATCAAGTGGTTAAATATCTGTATAATTTACCCCATCTTAGACAATTCACGGCTAAGTCCAGTTCAGTACGTACCAAAGAAAAGAGGTATTACGATTGTTGAAAACGAGAATAACGAATTGGTACTAACTATAACGGTTACGGAATGGAGAATTTGCATCGATTACCAGAAGCTAAACAAGACAACTAGGAAAGATCACTTTCCTCTACCGTTCTTGGAATAGAGGCTAGATAGACTCGTGGGGTGAGACTATTATTGTTTTCTTGATGGATACTCAGGGTATAATCAGATTACAGTAGCACTGGAATATCAACACAAAACAACATTCACCTACCCGTACGATACATTTGCATTTAGACGCATGCCATTTGGTTTATGTAATGCACCTGCTACATTTCAAAGATGTATGATGTCTATTTTTACTGACATGGTTGAAAAATATTTGGAAGTTTTTATGGATGATTTTTCAGTATTCGGAGATACTTATGATGATTGTCTAGCCAATCTAGCCAAGGTACTAAGGTGATGTGAAGAAACAAACCTTGTACTCAACTAGGAAAAGTGCCATTGTAACACCTCTTACCCATATCCGACACCGGGACAGGGTTTGATGCGCTACTGGACTTAAACGTAAACAATCATGCAGAACAGGCCATAAAATTTCATTCAATTTAAAACCATTCATACACATGTATTTCGTCCCTTATACAAGCCTACGAGGCCCAAAACATATTTTAGGAGCGGTTCGGGACTAAACCGTGAACTTCTAAAAATGTTACAAACTTATAGAAATTTTGTCTTAAACAGGGGTCACACGCCCGTATGGATATAGGACACACCCGTGTGGGTAGGCCGTGTGGTCACACACGCCCGTGCCCATAGCCCTTGTAACTCTCTGTTTATGACGTCATCAACCAAATGAAACCACACGGCCAGGCACACGTTCGTGTGCTAGGCCGTGTGACGAATTAAATTCTCGTAAATTAGGTGCAGACTCCACACGTCCTTGGCACATGCCCATGTCCAAGGCCATGCCGTCCATATGGCTAAAAAACACACCCGTGTGCTCAGCCCATGTCAAATTATTTTTCGTTTTGAATCTAAACTAGTTTTCACATGGCCAAGTATACGCCCGTGTTCCAGGCCGTCACCTTCACATGGCTGAGATACACACCCGTTTCTCTACCCGTGTGCTCCATACTGAGCATTCTGTTTCTTAAAAATTAAGGTGCAGGGGACACATGGCCCTTTCACACGCCCATGGGGTGACTGTGTGTCACACACGGCCTAGACACACGCCTATGCATCTACCCGTGTGGACAATTCTAAGGCTATTTACCAAGCCTTTTGCCACCCTGAAACTCAAGTAAACTTACACCATCTCAAAGACACATATCATAACTTGAATAAGCTATCAAACATCCTTAAATCAAGTCTTCCACACATCATTTGCATACCATATCCATCATGCATATATCTCATACACTTAGCAACTTAAACATGCAAACTACCTAAATCATGAATAACATCATCATATGCATATATCAAGTATCAATATTAGCCAACTTTTAATGGCCTTATACAAAATGAATCAAGTATCATCATAACCAACATATTTGGCTAAACCAATATGACATATAACAAAAAGACCAAGTCCCTATACATGCCATACTCAAAATGTTAAAACTAGCTATACCCAAATATTCCAATTGATAGTGTGATCAAGTCTCCGATGTCCTTCAATTTCCGAGCTAGCTCAGCAATACTATAAGAAAAATGGAAAAGAAAAGGGAGTAAGTATAAAGCTTAGTAAGTTTGCATGTAAATAATTAACAACATTAATCATGCAATATCATACACATAACATAAATATGACTTGTCACAGTGTCATCAAGTATCATAGATACATCTTAAATCATGTCATTGACATAGTGAACAATAAAACTCATGCTCATGATATCCTTCATTCACTTCTTACTAAGAACTCGTCGAGTCATAATCTCAATGTTTAGTGAGCTTCGTATACATACCTGTACCCTTTCAACATGTTCATACCTCATCATTACTTTGACATACTCATTAAGTTACCAGTTGAACCGCTTGGAATACTAAAGGATACTCGGGAAATCTCATACACATAGTAAGATGCCAATGCCATATCCCAGATATGGTCTTACATAAGATCACATATCGATGCCAATAACCCAACTATGGTTTTACACGATGTCTCATATCGATGCCAGGTCCCAGACATGGTCTTACACGAAATCTCATAACGATGCCATATCCCAGATATGGTCTTACACGTACTCATATACCGATGCCATATCCCAGATATGGTCTTATACGGAATCTCAATAACCTGATGTCATGACATTTGTATCCTATCTATTCCTAAGGTTCAACTGGGATTTCGGGATATCGAAACTTCGTCACAACGTCGTCGAGTCATTATTAGTCAAATCCACAAGGACAATTATACAATTCATGCAATATTAAAGTATTGAATACATAATAATGAAATGTTGCATTATTTACCCACAAACTTACCTCGGTACCAAAATATGACTAACTATTCGATTTAGTCCAAAAGCTTGTTCTTTCCCCAATTTAGGCCCGGACTCCATTTCTCTTGATCTATAATAGCAAATTTCACTTATTTAATTATCACATTGTTCAAAACAGCCCATAAATCATACTTTGGCAAAATTATAAAATTTCCCCTAAACTTTCACATATTTACAAATTAGTTCCTAGGCTTGTAAAATGATTTTCATTCGATTTCTTTGTACTTTAAGCCTAGCCGAACACATTTCATGCTTATAACAACCCACATTTTCTTTCAAAATAGATTTTTACCACTTATTTTACAACTTTTACAAATAAGTCCTTTTTAAGGTTTTCATGAAAAAAATCACCTTGTAAAAGATGTTTATCACACATCAAACTTTCATATTCCTTTATTAAACATCAAAATACTTGCATGTCACACATGGTTAATTTTTGAACATGAACCCTAGCTCAAAATAATGGTAAAAATAGCTAGATCGGTTGATAACAACTTCAAAAACGTAAAGAGCATTAAAAACGAGGTTAGGATGCACTCACTATCAAGCTTGAAAGTTGAAGAAAACCCTAGCTATGGTGTCTTGTAATTTTCGGCTACGGTGAGGAAGATGGACACTAATTTTGACTTCATTTTCCCTTTTTATTAATTTATTAACAAAATGACCAAAATGCCCTTTTCACAAAACTTTCAAATATTATCCATGTATGCCTATTTTTGTCCAAAAATATAGAAATTGGGCAAATTGTTATTTAAGGACCTCTAATTAATAATCTAAAGCTATTTCATCCTTAAAGCTTCTAGAATCTCATATTTTGTAATTTCTACAATTTACTCCTAAAAGTCAAATTGGACTCTTATTCACAAAATTTCTTCATAAAACTTTCACATAATCATGCAAACATGTCATGAACCTCAAAACAATCATAAAAAAAATATTTCTACTTTAGATTTATGGTCTTAAAGCCACTATTCTGACTAAACCATAAATTGGGATGTTACAGCCATTTCATGGTATGAGAAGGTATTGGTCACACACACTCGTGTCCTCAACCCGTATAACTCTTTGTTTATGATGTCACGCACGAAAAAAAGTCACATGCCCATGCGCCAGGCCGTGTGGGAAATTTAATTTCTAAAAAATAGGCGCAGACTTCACACGTCCTGGACACATACCTATGTCCCGATGCTGTGCCCTTCACACGGTTGAGATACACCGCCGTGTCTCTGCTCGTGTGTTTACTACTAGCCATTTTGTTTTGCAAAACTAAGTTGTAGGGGACACACGGCCAGACTACATGCCCATGGTGTAGACCGTGTGTCACACACGGCCTAGACACACGCTCGTATGTCTACCCATGTGGAAAAATATAAGGCTATTTACCGAGCCATTTGCCACCCTGAAACACAAGCACATTTATACCACTTTAAAGGCACATAACATAACATAACATAACATAACATAAGTAAGCTATCAAACATCCCAAAATCAAGTTATCCACACATCATTCTCATACCACATCCATCATGCATATATCTCACATACTTAGCAACTTAAACATGCAACTACCTCAATCATGAATAACATCATCATATGCATACACCAAGTATAAATATTGGCCAAATTTTAATGGCCTTATACAAAATGATCATTCATCAAAATAAGACAACATTCTTGGCCCAATCAAATATGACACATATAACAAAATAACCAAGTCCCCTGTACATGCCATAACTCAAAATGCCAATAACAACATATACCAAAAGATAATTTGATAGTGTGAGATGATCCTTCGACGTCTTCCTAATCCGAGTTAGCCTGGTGACACTGTAAGACAAGAGAAAAAGAGAGGAGTAAGCTAAACAACTTAGTAAGTTTATATGCAAAATAATGAGCATTATAAACATACATTTAACATACAATTGAAATTACAATAATTCCATGGATACTATCAAAATCTTACGATCACAACTTACTCATTCACAACCTTACCAATAGTTATCACATAAAAAACTCATCTTTTAGGAGTTTCACATACGTACCTGTGCCAACCATTATATAATCACTTGCACTCACATTTCATTATTTCACTGAATCACCCGTTGAACCACTTGGAATTCTAAAGGATACTCGGAAGTCTTGCACATAAGTGCCACACTTATTTGTAATCGAAGCTACCATTTATCATTTGTAGCTAAAGCTACCACTTATCACTTGTAGCCAAAACTACCACTTATCACTTATCACTTAAACACTTGGTTTCCTAGTGACATGTCACTTGTATCATATTCAATTCCTAAGGTTCAATTGGGATCTTTCTCACTTGTCGAAGCTTGGTCGGTATACACATTCAAATAGTTATACAAAAAGCATAGTAATGTTAAAGTATTCAAAAACATAATATAGCAATGCATTATTTACATACAAACTTACCTCGGTCTAAAATGACAAGTTATTTGATTTAGTACAAAATCTTTTCTTTTCCTCGATCAAGGTCGATTCCTCGTCTTTCTTGATCTATAATACCAAATTTAACTCATTTAATTATCACATTACTCAATTTGGTCCAAAAATCACACTATGGCAAAATTACATTTTTGCCCTTAAAGTTTGACATATTTACACTTTAGTCCCTAGACTCGTATAACGAAATGTACTCATTTTATTTATTACCCAAGCCTAACCAACACATATACATACTCATAATAGCCCATATTTTACACTAAATCACATTTTATACAAATGTTTTACAACTTTTACAAATAAGTCCTTTTATGCATTTTCATCAAAAACTAGCTAGTAAAAGTTGTTTATCACACATCAAACTTTCATTTTCTACCATTAATCATCAAATTACAGCATGTCACACATGGGTAAATCCTACTTCAAAATAATGGAAGAAATAGGTAAATGGGGCTACGAGGACTTTAAAAATGTAAAGAAAATTAAAAACGGGGCTTGGAGGCACTTACTATGAAGCTTGGAAGTTGAAGAAACCATAGCTATGGTGTCCTTAGGGATTTTCGGCCAAGGGGACTAAATTGGATGAAGATGAAGACTTTTATTTGTTTATTTTGTCTTTATTAGCCAAATAACCAAAATGTCCTTAATGCCTAACTTTGAAATTTTACCCTTCCATGTCCATTTTTTTCCATCATGATATATAATGGTCTAATTACTAAATAAGGGCCTTTAATTTAAAAATTCATTACAATTAATCACCCAATGCTTCTAGAACACATATTTTGCACTTTTTGCAATTTAGTCCTAATAGTCAAATTGGACCCTCTATCAATAAAATTTCGTAACGAAACTTTCATTCATGCATTCAATCATATTATAAACCTTAAAACTTTATCACAATAAATTTTTATACTTTAGATTCGTGGTTCCAAAACCACCGTTCTTTTTTGGCCCTAAAACGGGCTATTACACTTAATTGAACTATTTTCAAAATTTGGTTGCTCTTTTCGTAAATATTAAAAAATAGATGCCTCTTTTGTAATATTTTCAAAGGCATCTAGAATAATTTTTTTTAAATAAAATGATAATCATTAATATATAATTATATCTATTATAATATATATATATATTAATTTCTATCAACTTTACACAGAATTAAGATTAGTTTTATTTTAATCATATTTTATTTTAATAAACTAATAG
Source organism: Gossypium stocksii (assembly GCA_020496765.1). Lineage (NCBI taxonomy): Eukaryota > Viridiplantae > Streptophyta > Magnoliopsida > Malvales > Malvaceae > Gossypium > Gossypium stocksii. The sequence goes on from CM035623.1 coordinate 45,561,501, forward strand.
CAATTAATAATTTAATATATTAATTATTAATTTTTGTTAACTTTGAGTAGAATTAGAATTAGAATATTTTGATTATTAAATTGTTCTAAGAATTCTACTCTAATTCCTACTCTTCTCACTATAAATTCCACCCATCTATTCTTATTTTTTTTCTCTTCATCATTCCCTCCAAACTCCTTAAGTCCTGCAGCCTTCTAGCCAACTTTGCCTAGCTACCTATCAGCCATTTGGCCAACAGCCCACCTCGTGCACGCTTGCCCCTTTGCGCGCTGCGTTACACGCCTTGTGCTGCTCTAGCTCTAACTACCCAGACCTTCATCCCGTACACTTCTACCTGTGCCCAGCTCCTACGCGTGCCCATACCAGGCCTGCTCGACAAGGACCCATACGCTACTCATACGTCACCTAGCTCCTGCACTCGTTGCTACTGCTCACAACCCCTGCTGCACACTGCTGCCTCGCACACCCGAGCGGCATACCTTGCACTAACCCCTTTAGCTGAAAACCCTCCAACCTCTCTTAATTTGCCCTCTTTTTCCATAAATATTATTTTCTTAGGAGTTCTTAACTTTTACAAAAGAAGGTGGTAAGACCAATTTTCTCCTAAAATTTAATTTTATTCAATTATTTAATTTTCATTAAATTATTAATAATTTATATGAATTAATTTTTGAGAAAAATTTTTCCCATCTTATGTTCAAGTTAATCATACCTCACAAGAGAACTCGTGCCTCTGCTCAAATTGAAGAAACACAAAACAAATTCCACTGTGAAGAAGAAAAAGCGAGATACGAAAGTGTCTTCAAGAATCAACAGATGCATTTAGAGAAAGGCTTTATACTGAAAGAAAGCAACTATATTGATTTCATGGCATGTATTCTTCAAGTTGCTGAAGCTCTTAATTGGGAATTGTTTTGTGAGAAGAGACCTAGTGTGGATGAGGAGTTAGTGCGTGAATTCTATGCGAATTTAACCTTAAGCGAGTTGACAAAAGTTCCAGTTCGCGGAATCAAGGTACCAATAACTTCAAAAGCTATTAATAAGTTCTTTGAATTACCTGATTTCAAAAACGATGAATATTCTTCCTTGATAATCAATATCAAGCCTAAAAATTTGCAAGAAATTCTCGAGGAACTTACAGTTCCAGGTGCTAAGTGGACTGTGTCAAAGCAAGGAATCCACACTTGTCGAAGAGAATATTTGACACTACTCGCAAAGGTATGGTTCTATTTCATCCATTTTAGCATTATGCCTAGTTCGCATGGGACTACAATCTCATTAGAGAAAATGGTCTTATTATACTCGATTTTAACTAGAAAGACCATTGATGTAGGAAAAATCATCCTGAGAGAAATGTGGAATTGCGCCATTAGACATTCTGGCCCAGCTTACTTTCCCTTTCGATAACAATTTTGTGCCTGAAAGCTAAAATTCTTGCAAACGTAAAGAAGACAGGGTATAGCCAGGGCACAATCACATATTGGGACCTCTACCTAATGGTTGGAGACTCTGTTCTACAGCAACGAGTTAAAGAAAGTGAGGATCTCGAAGAAGAAGAAGAAGATCCTACAGAGATCGAGCCAGTGAAAGAAGCTGAAGTCCTTGATGAGGCAGAACCAATGGAGCCAAAAGCTGAACCTAATGTCGAAACTTCAATGTTCAGAACTCAATCACCTCACCCAGATCTTCGAGACGAGCTGTCAAAGTTGATGAATATAATGCAACATATGCAGTGGCAACAACAAGCTTACTGGAGATACTAAAAAATAAGGGATGACTCGATGAGAAGTGCTCTTACGAAAATTTACAATGACCCATTTATTTTTGTGCCTGAGTTTCCAGATTACATAATTGAACCATGGAGTCCACTATCGAAGAAGGAGAGAAGTGACTCATGCAAAGACAATAATGATGGAGCAAAAGATGAGTCAAATTCAGAAGGATCTGCAAATAAATAAAAAAGGGGGGATCTTGGCTTTATTTTATTTATGTTCTTAGGTTATTTACGATTAAGTCTAATTAGGAATTTTTATTTTTGCATAATAAAACAAGAGTTGGAAATCATGAATAATAATGAACAAGTCACAAAGTATAAAGTGTGGCAATGGATATATACATGTCTAGGATTGGATTTAGAGAGAGCTTGATACTTAAGTAATCAAATTGACTCACCTCCTATTTTCTAGAATCCTACCTGGTGTATAGTATCTTTTCACTTTAAACAATGAGGACATTGTTCATCTTAAGTAGGGGGACTGGAATTTTTTTTTGAAATTATTTCCACTCAGAATAAAGTTTTCTTTAAGTTATGATTAGGATTTTTTTGTTCAATAATTTGAAATTTTTTTAAGTATGCCAAACTTTAGTATAAATAAAGTTATATTATTTCAATAAACTGTTATGTTAGCTTAAAAATGATATAAATATATTTTTAATAAAGCATGAAAATCGTACCATAAAATTTTTAGTTCCTTACGAAAGTTAGGCATGCATGAAAGTTTAAGTCTTTAGAATTGACTTAATAGTTTCTTGAGGCGAAATCCTAGGAAGCATGGAATGTTGAAAATGATTTAGGCAGCTTTTTTTTGATAGTTTGAGCCTTTCAAACCAACCATGATAAATTTTATCATTTGAAACCCAACTTTGAGACTATATGGCCTAATTTTATTTGAACCCTTGTAATATTTAGCCATCACTTTTCTCTTAAGTATCTTTAAATTGTCCTAAACACTAGACTCAATACTATTTAGAGTATTCTTTGAAAATAAGTTTGGGGGTGTTGAAAAGAAGTATTAAATGCTCTAAAAATTGTAGTACATATAGGAAAATGCTCGAATAAAAAAAAAAGAAAAGAAAAAAGAGCATAGGTACTTGAAAGACAATAAATGTACAAAAGAGCATATGAAAGAAAAGTAAGTTGGTGTATTGAAGGTAAATATTCCAAAGGTCAGGTGAAAGCTTAGTTTAGGGTTTTAGCCTAAATTTATCTAACTTTTACCTACCCCTAGCCTAGTCACGTTACAACCTTTTTAAAGACCTATTGGTTCAAGTTTCTATGCTACCTACATTAGTGGAGAGAAATTGCTATGTTCAACATATGAAGACATAAGTTAAACTTAATGATTGCAGCTTAGTCTTAGATAAGGGAATAAAATCAAATTGGTAAAGGTTAACATGTCTTTGTTAAGAAAGCATTTAGTCTAATTTTGATATCATAATAGTTGTTGAGATTAATTTGAACGATATGTATACTTAAGTAGCATAACTATCAAATTTCTTGTTTTTGAGCATAAGTATATTAAATTCATAACTCTGGGAAGAATGCTATTTTGAAGGAGTGTGTCAAATGTGTTTCCAAGAAATTCTTTTCAAATTTGTGCATTACTCGGGACAAGAAATGAATTAAGTTTGGGGGTGCGGAAACACAAAAATATACACACTTTTTCATGCCCCTTTTAACTTAAATTCATGTAGTTTCGATAAAACTCTTGTCGAAAAATAATTAATTTTATAAAATAATTAAATTGTACTTAAATTATGAAAATTTTGAATTTTAATTATTTTTATGATTAAATTTGATTAATTTTAATAATTATCGATAGATTTGCACATAGGGCGAAAAACGACTCGGCAGACACTGCTAGAAGCACAAAACCGAGAAGCAATTTGAAGCATTAAGATGAATTAATTTTCAGCCTAAGACGGTCCAAAATTATGTGTATTAATTCATAATATAATTAATTTTAATTTATATCTAATTTAATTTGGGTTAATAAATTATTATTAATTAATTATGAAAAAATGGTCCAATTTAGCCCGAACCGAGTGAAACGAATTGACCAAGAAATAGACAGCCCAAAACCGTCTATATGCTGACCTAAATCAGCTTATTGGCTGATTATTTAGCTTGCAAAGAAGCCCTTGAAGACTTGTTCAAGTTGCAAACAAACCCCTTCACAATTGGTGGCTTTACAAATTTACCCCAAGCCTAAATTAGCAAAGTTCAAACTATCAACCTTGCCACATGTGTGATCAGCCAAGGGAGGGCTCTTTGGCTGCTAATTTTAGCTATTTTTAGTAGCCATCTTCATCTATAAAACCCCCTTTAGGCTGGTCATTTGAAACACACCTCAAGCATTCACATCTGTTCTCTCTTCTCTCCACTTTCTCTCTTCATTTTCCATCCAAATTCTTTTGTTCTCTTGCTGATTTCTCCTCTAGGGAAAGGGGCATTCATCAGCCATTTGGAGTGGAAATTAAGTATTTGTAGCAGCCTTGGTTTGACGAGGGAAATGGAGAAGGAAGAATGGAGCAAACTAGTCAAACCACGAAGAAACACCGGATTTGATTCTTGTTCCCTATCTTTTTAATTTTTGTTGTTGTTATGATGAACATGTCTATGAATATTTATGTTGCTGGAATGGTTAATTCAATTAATTTAGCTTGAATTTAATTCATGTTAGGTTGATTGCATTTCATCTGCTTAAATTGTTAAAATTGTGTTTATGTTGTTATAGGCCTAGGTAAGATGCTTGATTAAGTAAAATCATGACTAAGTTATTCTTGCATTACAATTGTGAGGTAGCGAATGAATTAATTATTTAAACGGATTGAAATTGTAAATAATGGACACAATACTTAATCAGTGCATGTTTAATTATCTAAGGTAGTTGAAGGTTAAATTAGCAACGGTATCTGATGACACATTTGCCTTGCATAACTTGCAAGATTATTGTGATTAAACTGTTTCAAGGTAGGGGATACTTTCTTACCTCACGTAGTCTTTTATGTGCCTATTAGATTTAATTAATCCTTTGAATTGACATAGGGATATGTACAAGAGATTATTTCAATTTAATAAGTATGTATGTGCACTAACATATTTGCCTATTAAGATTTGTTTAATCAGTTGAATTGACATAGGGATATAGTCAAGAGATGAATGGATTTTGGTAGGTGAGTATGTTCATAAGTTAGAGAATTACCGATTTACCGTGAATTTATTCGTAACAACATAAACATGAGTTTAATAATTCTAAGTTAAGAAATGTAATTAATCTAACACAATTATGTCATCTTGATTAAAATCCTATTTTGAAATCGTGCATTAGAACTTTTATTTTCTATTTTATTTATTTTTACTTAGTTCAAAATCTTTGTTTTTAATCACCCACTTCAAATAAAATATTTTTCTTCACCAAAATGTTTTTTAATAGCATTCATAAATAATCCTTTTCACAGTCCCTGTGGGTACGATAACTCGACATTTATTGGTCACTTTATTACCCGTTGCGATTGTGTACACTTGCAAATTTCTGTCGTTCCAATCATCAACATAAAGCAACAAATAAATAAGAAAATCATCATTAAGACATTGTAGATAAACACAACTGTCATACTTGCTTTGAGAAAAACCAGTCCTCAACATGAAGGACTAAAACTTTTTATACCAGTAACGAGGAGACTGCTTCAAACCGTAGAAAAACTTTTGTAAGAGAGAAATATAATCTTCTTTACCTTCAAATTTGAAGCCATCCGATTGTTATGTATAGATGTCCTCCTCAAGGTCACTATGAAGGAAAGCAGTCTTTACATCTAACTACTCTAACTCAAGATTATTTGATGTAGCAAGGGCAAAAAGTGCTTGAATGGATGTATGTTTCACAAAGGGAGAGAAAAAAAATCATGAAAATCAACTCCTTCCACTTGACTGTAGCCCTTTGCAACTAGTCTTGCCTTGTACCCAGTGTCGTTAGTGTTAGAAATATGAGTTTGGAAAATGCAGCGGAAAATAAATTTAGGGAAAAACTAGAGTTTTAAATTTTGTTCCAAAACAAGATCTTGGTTGTGATATCTAAAGTAATAAACACTTAATCAAAATTGTACCTTTTCAATTCACCTAGGATGAGTGCTTCGACTGAGTAGTCTTTTCCGCTATTCTCAAGCTCATGCCTATCGAGTGTGGGCTCGTTTCGAATAAGAAAATTTTTCACAAAAAATTACCAGTGGGGTAATTTTGCAATTTCTCTAAACTTTTGGGTTAAGTTATAAATCAAAAAAATATTTCTAGAAATTATTTGGAATAATATCTTCATAAAATTTTCTCTCTACAACTTTTTCTTGAATTTAAGTGTGTGTAAATAATAACCCAATGCTCTTTTTATATAGGGATAATTTAGAGAGTTCAACTATATTTAAACTTAATGACTTCAATATTAAATTAAATTAATATTTATTAAGATAAATATTAGATTAAATTTAATATTAAATCTTAATAAAATAATAGAATATTTATCTACAAGATAAACATTAAATTTAATTTAATATTAAACTATTAAAATAATATTATTTTTAGAATAATTAATCTGAAATCAAATTCTCTTATAGAGTCCTTGTAGGAGTGTAACTCTTTTACTGCTCAGCCATCGTCGACCAACTGTCGTCAGCCACTAAGATGCCACCATCGTAGCCACCGACACCGCCGTCTCTAGTGATGCAGGTGCGACACCCTTATGACACGTCGAGCGGGTTCGGCTGTTGTCGGTTCGGTCTGGGTCAATGATGACCCAACTAGTCCAATCTAGCCACCAGTTGGATCGTCGGCTGGGTTTCACATTCTAGGCTCGATTCGACCAGTTTTTAGGTCTTGGTCTCGGTTTTGGGCTCCCTAGCCCAATTTATGATCTCAAGTCCAATTGTTGAGTTCAATGACCCATTAGGACAATTGTCTGACTTGAAAATTAACTTCCAAAAATATCATATTAATTTTAATTGATGTTATTAATTTAATTTTTCTTGATTAAAATTAATTTTTCAAAAAATAACTTAGGTTTTCCAAATTAAAATTTCAAGAAAATTCTTTAATCAAATTCTCTAGTTTAACAATTTTCACGACCACCTAATTTAATTCCACATAAAATAAATCAACTCAATTAAATTATTCCTAATGTCGTAGAATTTTCTGTTGATTCAAATGCAGTCTAATCGAGTTTTTGTTTAACTAGCAAAGGGACTAATCAGACGTATACAATTAAGCTCAAGTGACTACAATTATGTCCAGAAGTATCGTTTCTATAATTCACAATTACTTAATCATAGAGTCCGTCCACAAGAAGTACCAAGATTGAAAACTCCTTCTTGTATACTCTTTACTAAAGTAATTCATCCAACTACTTTGTCCAATAACCTTGTCATGTGTGTATTACCCTTATATGATATCCTTGACTACATTAAGTTATATTCGTTCACTCAATACAATTCTATTTTATCTCATTATCACCATTGTGTCTTCTTAATGATTAATATGATCACTGTTAACAAATGACTATGATAAATTGCTCGTTCAAGAACAAGCAACCCGTGACCACGTTCCATATTTATAAATCCATATTATGCCAATGAGACGATATCATTAACTCTTTAATTGAGCTACAAATTCCATTGTGAGCTACCACTATGAGCTTCACACAATATTTTTTGTTTAACCTCTGGATTCTTTGGTACACAAACTCTATCTCTATATAACAAACAATAATCGGGCCCTATCCAAAAATCTAAATCAGATGTCAACTCACACTGTAATCATTTAGCTAGCAACTCATTATCACATTTCTAAGCTTCATAGATCTACTATAGAAACATCGATTTAGCTTTCAACCCAGCTAAGATCGAGCCATCATCAGACAATCTCAATCATGTATTCATCGCTCGCAAAGCAAACAAAGACTTTCTACTCAGAGCATTGGCAACTATGCTTGCTTCCTGGATGATAATTAATAACTAACTCATAATCTTTCAATAGTTCAAGCCGTCTAATCTCAGATTCAGATCTTTCTGTGACACGAGATACTTTAAACTCTTGTAATCGGTAAATATGTGACATTTTTCACCAAAAAAATGGTGTCGCCAAATTTTCAATGCAAACACAACAATTGCTAACTCTAAGTCATGTGTCAGGTAGTTTTTCTCATGTAGCTTTAACTGTCTGAAGGCATAAGCTATTGCTTTACCTTCTTGCATCAAAACACAACCTAAATCGTTCAATGATGCATCACTGAAAATCACAAATTCTTTACCTGATTTAGGCTGAATCAGAACTGGTGCTTCGGTCAATAGTGCTTTCAACTGGTTAAAACAAATCGTCAATGCGAGGTAGTGGATATTTATTCTTGATTGTAACTTTGTTAAGCTAACGGTAGTCAATTCATAATCTCATTGATCCGTCCTTTTTCTTAACAAACAGAATCGGTGCACCCCAAGGTGAAAACTAGGTCGAGCAAACCCTTATCAGTCAACTCTTGAAACTGTGCTTTCAACTCTTTTAACTCTATAGGTGCCATTCTGTAAGGTGCTATCTATATCAGTGATGTTCCCGGTACAAGTTCTATAGCAAACTTAACCTCTCTGATCGGCGGTAATCTAGGTAACTGTAACGTGTAGGTTTGTGCAAGTGTACACAATCGTTATCAAGTAATAAGTAAGTATCGAGTTATCGTGTAGGTTTGTGTTAAATGACTTAGTTGTAAAATTATATTAAAAACTTAGTAAATTTAAACACACAATATGATTGAGTAGTGATGATTAAAATTAAATATATTAAACTAAATGCAATGATCCCTAATGCAAATTATCCTAAATATGCAAACTATATGAATGAAATAGATTTTAGCAAAATTAAACACAATATGCCACAATTATAACATAAATAAAATAGGACAATTACTTTAATTAAACTCAATTTATTATCAACATGCTTAATAACATTCGGAAAAACATTCTATGGCAACTCGCTCTTTCATGAGTTTGGAAACCACTTTTGGTCCTTTCGGAATCCTTTACTTAGTAAATATGCATTTTACTGAACCTTATTTACTAAGGGTTTCTTAGCTTTCGTGCGAGGTAACAGGGAAGTGTTGGTTCGAAATAGTTTAATCACACGAATCTAAAAACTATGCAGATAACAGAGCTGGGTTAGAGTTGTTATGCAACCTACAATTTAATTGGGTTAGGATCTAAATTGAGCATGCGTATTTCAATTATGTGTCCACTAGCCGTCGTCTGGTTAGAATCGCTCAGCTAATTTAGATGCATTCCAATCACGTATGAACGAAATACAGACTTGATTTTAATTGAAAACATGATCGATTGAGGCACAAACATCATAAACATGAATCAAATAAATATTATTTAATAAAAGCAACCATCCTAGCTTAAATAAAATTAAGCTAACATTGTTGTAAACAAGAACAAGGAACACATAGCAAACATTTTCACATTAAATCAAAGAAAAGAAAGATTAAACCCAAATCAAAGTGGCTGTCACCCAAGAATCTGACCGACGAGGGCTCCTTCGTTCCTTTGCTTTGATCATTTGCTGATGGCTCTCCAAGGTGGCCAACCAAGGTCTCTTTTAGAGGCTTAATTGTTAAAATTTCTATGAATAGATTGTGACAGCCCGATTTTGGGCCTGGTCGGAACAGTGGTTTCAGGACCACAAATCTGACAAGGCAAAATTTATTTTTATTATATTTTTATGGCCTACGGTTTCACGAAATTATTTCATGAAAATTTCGTTCGAAAATTTTGACGTTTGGGCACTCAATTTAGTCAAAAGGACTAAATTGTAAAAAGTGCAAAAGTTGAGTTCTACATGTTAGAGGTATCCAGTTGTTATGAAATTTTAAATTGGAGGTCCTTAAATCGTAATTAGACCATTGGTTAAGTTTGTGGACAAAAATGGACATGAAATAGGTGAAATAGGATATTTTTAAATTAGGGGCATTTTGGTCATTTAGTGATTAAATGAATTAAAAATCAAATTAAAAGCCAATTTTTGCTCATCTTCTACCCCAAGGCCGAAACTTGCATGAAGAATACATAGCTAGGGTTTTTTAAGCTTCCAAGCTAGATTGTAAGTCCGTTCTAGCCCCATTTTTAATGATTTTTAGGTTTTTGAGATCCTCGTAACCTAATCTACTTATTTCTACCATTATTTTTAGCTAGAGCTCATATTTTAGAATTTACCCATGTGTGACATTTGTGTATTTTGATGTTTATGGTAGAATATGACTGTTTGGAGTGTGATAAACAACTTTTACTAGGTGATTTTTGATGAAATTGCATTAAAGGACTAGTTTATGAAAAGTTGTAAAATTGTATGTAAGTGTGTGATTTAGTGCAATTTGAAAAATGCTATTGCTATGAAAATGGTTCGGTTAGGCCTAAAATGTAAGGAAATTGAATATATATTCTTTTATGAGCCTAGGGGAAAAATCGTAATTTTATGAAATTTAGGGGGCAAAAATGTAATTTTTCCATAATGTGATTTTTGGACTAAATTGAATAATATGAGTATTAAATGAGCTAAATGTGTTATTATAGATCGAGAAAAGTGTGGAATCGACCTTGACCGAGGCAAAGACAATGTTTCAGACTAAATTGCGAACTTGACGTATTTTGTATCGAGGTAAGTTATATGTAAAAAATACATCGTTTTTAATTATTTTTACAATATTTTGTTATATTGTATGGGTGAATTTATTATTGAAAGGTTGTTTGATGTAATTGGTAAATTGTGGTTGACGAAATGGGATTAAGCAAGAAAGTCCCGAATGAACCTTCGAAATAAAAGAGTGGAGCTATGTGCTAAAACCACTCGGGTATGAGATTGTTTTGATATCGTGGAGCTATGTGCTATTACCAAGATTAAAATGCATTGTTTTGATAGCATGGATCTATGTGATGTAACCACGTTTATAATGCATGGATTTGATTCGGTGTCGTGGAGCTATGTGCTATTACCACGACTATACTGCTTTAATTTAATGTCGTGGAGCTATGTGCTATTACCACGATGATGATGCATTGATTAAATAACATGGAGTTAATTTTTGTTACCACGCCTATAAGGCATCGATTTAACAAGGTGGAGCTATGTGCTGAAATCACCGGTTATTGGCTACCATTCTGAAGTGTTCATCGGGAGAAACAAATTTACTAAGTGAAATTTGATGTGAAAATGTGGTAATAAGTACGGGGATATGAATATATATGTTATGAGCCATGTGTTCGATAAATGATCGAACTTCAATAAGTGATCGAACTTCGATAAGTTTGATGTGGGTAAGTGTTATTTTGAAAATTGATATAAGGAAACTTATGAAAAGGTGAAATTTGAAATAAAATAGTTTGGACAGCAGCAGTAAGGTGACTTTAAAAAATCACCAAAAATTGTAGAACTGGAACTAGAAGCTGAGTGAGATATGGAATTAAGTTTTATTGAGTCTATTTTCGTATAAAAGAAACAAAGTAAGTAAAGGAATTCTATATTCTGAGAGATTTGAATTTTTGTGAGACAGGTTCAGGATGATTTTGTGATCCTCTGTTCTGACTTAGAAAAATCATTAAAAATTGTAAAAAAATAATTATGAGACATAATTTATATGGTTAGATTCCTTGATGAGTCTATTTTCATAATAAATAAACAAGAACATGATTTAAATTCTGTACATAGAGATAATTAAATTTTAGTGAAGAGTGGTTAGAATTGTCAAATAGCGAAATAGGGTAGATTTTAATGAATAAACTGTACTAATTGGACAAACCAAAAATTTTGAAAATTTTAGGATAAAAATAAATATTAGTCTAGTTTATAGGAAAATTAACATATCTTAATTTTGAGTTCTGTAGCTCTGTATAAAAATAATTTAGTGACTGGGACTCGAATGGACAGCTTGCTCTGAACTTGAGTAAATGGTGGATTCATGTGTGGTTATAGTTGTATAATTGTGAAAGCATATTTTGAAGATCTATAAAAGCCATAATAGTTTGTTTATTATCTACATATTTACTTACTAAGCTATATACTTACTTTGTTTTCTTTTCCTTGCCTTATTTTATAGTGTAATCAAGTTAGCTCGTGACTCAGTGATTGTCAGAGATTCATCAATACTGTCAACTCTTTCTTTTGGTATTTTGAAACAATATTTTAGAACTATGGAATGTATAGAAGACTTGAATGTTTTGTTGTATATTATATTATTAATGCCTGAAAAATTGATCTTTAATATTTGACATATCACTTTGTATAAAGTTACCAATGTTGTTTATCATTATTTAAGTTACATATTTATGATAATGCAATTTATGAAATGCAGGATTTGCATTGATCGAGTGAATAGTGAATAATTGAAAGGTTTTAATTTGAATGTTCATTTTATGTTTTGGTTTAGTACGATTATATGTGTTTTATTCTGGTAATGCCTCGTATCATGTTCTAGCGTTGAACACCAGTAAGGGGTGTTACATAGATGATGCTAGGCGTGGGTGTAACAACCCTAACTCGTAACTATCACCGGAATAGGTTAAGAGGTATTACCAAACATATAACACTTTCCAGTACATTAAAATTTTCAAACATTCATCACATTATAATCAATATCATACATTCACACTCATAACATACTTAAAATAAGCATATGAGCCACAAATCATGCATTCGAGACTAAATCAGTAATTCGAATGTTTCGGAATAACTTAGAAAAATTTTCATTTCAAAGGACACATGCCCGTGTGAATAGGCCATGTGCCTCACATGACTATAAACACGTTCGTGTCACAGGCCATGTGAAAATAGGGCATACATACTAACTTGGACCACATGGCTAACCGCACGCCTATGTGTTTTGCTGTGTGAAAACTGGAAGGTATACTGACTTAGGTCACACGGCCAGTCACACGCCCGTGTGTCTAGCTTATGTGGCTATTCAAAATGGCCTCACACGCCCATGTCCAGGCCGTGTGCTCGGCCATGCCAAACTTGTAGGGTATACTGACTTATGCCACACGGCCAGTCACACCCCCGTGTGTGAGGCCGTGTGAAGCATCCTTGTAACACCCCTAACCCGTATCCACCGTCGGAATAAGGTTACATGGTATTACTGATCAAATAACATCAATAAAAAAACATTACCAAATATTATGCAAACATATTCTTACTATCCCTTATAATGGTCTACGAGACCTTAAACATGCTTTAGAGAAGGTTCAGGACTAAATAGATCACAAACAGAAACTTTGAAAACTTAGAAAAATTTTCCAACGTACAGGGGTCACATGCCCATGTGAACAGGCCGTGTGCCTCATACGGCTATGAACATGCCCGTGTCACAGGCCGTGTGAATACAGGCATACATACTGACTTGCACCATACGGCCGACCGCAACCTCGTGTGCCTGGCCTTGTGAAAATTGGAAGGTATATTGACTTAGGTCACATGGCTGACCACACGCCCGTGTGTCCAGGCCGTATAATTCACTAACTTGCTTTTTAATTAATCACCAGGAGACACATGGCCATGTACTAAGGCCATGTGTCACACACGGTTCAGCCACACGCCCGTGTGCTCAGCCATGTGGAAGAAAATAGGCTAGTTATAAGCCACATTTCTCACCCACAATGCTCATACCTACAATAGCCATGTGTAACTCTGTCAATTCTTGCTCATACTCAACCATTCAACATTTTATTCAATTCAACGATAAATAAACGTTTATCACATGATTTAAGGATGTTATTTAGCATACGAACTTACCTTGTATTCGGAATTGACGGAATCAGGTCGACTACTCGATAACCTTGCTTTTCCCCCAATCTAAATTTGAATTCTTTCTTTCTTGATCTATATGAATTTAAAATTAACTTAGTTATTCATCTAGTCATTCAATTTGGTCCAAAAATATAAATTTAGGACTTTTTACACATTAGTCCTTAAAGTTCCACATTTTATCAATTTAGTCATTATTTCACAAAAACACAAATTGACATAATTTTAATTAAACCGAAGCTAGCTGAACTTCTATAAGCTCCATAACAGCCCAAATTCATCAATATTTCACACTTTTAACCACTCATTTTCATCTTTTAACAAATTAATCCTAATTATGCAATTTCATCAAAAATCACTTTATAAAACATGAAAATCTAACATCAAAGTTATATATTTCATCAAAAACCATCAAATAACTAAAGAATTCATCAATGGCAACTCACATAATCTTTGACAAATTTACAAAATAGTTCTTGGGCTAGCTAGTACTTAATGCAAGGATTACAAAAATATAGAAATCATAAAAAAGGAGTTAAATTCATACCTTAATCAAAGAACAATAGTGTCGAATGCTCAAGCTTCTCAAACCCTTTCTTTTCTTTGTGTTTTTCGGTGATGAAGCATAAAAGATGATAATATTTTAACTTTAGTTTTATTTAATTAACCATAATATCCATTTTACTAAAATACCCTTTGTTAAAACATTTAAACATTCACTAATCCATGCACATAACCGTCCACTCATGCTATTAATGGGCTAATTACCATATAAGGACTCCCACATTAATAAATCATAGCAAATAAGCACTTTAAACTATAGAATGTAACTTTTGCATGTTATGCGATTAAGTCCTTTTATCAAATTAACCATCCAATCAATAAAATTAAAACACGAAATTTTCACACATATCTATTAACATGCTATAGACACATAAAATAATATTAAAATAATTTTTCGACATCGGATTTGTGGTTCCAAAACCACTGTTCTGAATTAGCTAAAACCAGGCTGTTACAACTCTGCCCCATTAGGGATTTTTGTCCCCAAAAATCTTACCAGTGAATAGGTTAGGGTATTGCTTCCTCATAGCATCCTCAGCTTCCCACGTAGCTTCTTCGACCCCGTGTCGATACCATAATACTTTCACTAATGCGATTCTCTTATTTCTTAGCTCTTTAATCTCATGAGCTAAAATTTGGATCAGTTCTTCAACATATGTCATATTAGACTGAATTTCAACCTCGGTCGGGGAAATAACATGTGAAAGATCAGATCGGTATTGTCGAAGTATCAATATGTGAAACACATTATGTATTTTCTCTAACTCAGATGGTAAGGATAGTCGATAAGCAACTAGCCCAATTCACTCAATAATCTCGTACGGTCCGATGAATCTCAGACTCAACTTTCTTTTTCTGCCAAATCTGAGTATTTTCTTCCATGATAAGACTTTTAGAAACACTTTATCCTTGATATGAAACTCAATATCTTTTCATTTCAAATCTGCATATGATTTTTGACAATCTGACGTTGCTTTCAGACTATCACGAATTATTTTCACTTTTTCTTCTGTCTCTCTAATCAAATCAACCCCATGAATTTTATTATCGCTAAGCTCAGTTCAGTACAACGGTGTTCAACATTTATGGCAGTATAAAGCTTCATACGGTGCCATCTTAATACTCGATTGAAAGTTATTATTATAAGAAAATTCATTCAACGGTAGATACTTTTCCTAAGTACCTTCAAACTCAAGAATGCAACAACGTAACATATCCTCAAGTACTTGTATAACCCGCTTGGATTGGCCATCCGTCTGCGGGTGAAACGTGGTACTAAAATGCAACTTTGTACCTAGTACATATGGCAGTTTCTTCCAAAATCGCAACGTAAACCTTAGACCTCTATTTAAAATAATGGAAATAGGCACCCTGTGTAATCTCACAACCTCGAAGATATACAACTCAGCTAATTTACATAGTGAATAATCCGTACGTACAGGTGTAAAATGAGCCAATTTTATCAATCTGTCAATAACCTAGATCGCATCTTTTTTTCTCGGAGATAGGGGCAAACTTGATACAAAATCCATAGTTACTTTATCCCATTTCCACTTAGGAATCATCACTGGCTGTAGTAAACCTGACAGTACTTGATGTTCAGCTTTGACTTGCTTACAAATCAAACATTTCGAAACAAACTCTCAGATATCACTTTTCATGCCATGCCACCAATAAAGCCGTTTCAAATCATTATACATTTTCGTGCTTCCTGGATGTATAGATAGACGATTGCTATGTGCTTCATTTAAAATCATCTGAATAAGCTAGGAGTTTCTTGGTACACAAAATCTATCTCTAAATCTTAAATAGTCGTCAGAATCAATCTAAAACTCTGAATCAGGGTTCAATTCACATTGAGCTCATTTTACTAACAATTCATTATCAACTTTCTGAGCTTCACAAATCAATCTTTCTTTGAACTCGGCTACAATCGAGCAATCATTAAACAATGCTAGCTGAGTGTTCATCGCACGCAATAAAATAAAGACTTTCAGCTCAAAGCATCAGCAACAACATTTACTTTCACGGGATGATAGTCAACCACTAACTCATAGTCTTTTAGTAATTCTAACCATCTCCATTGACACAAGTTCAAATCTTTCTGAGTCATTAAGTACTTTAGACTTTTGTGATCAGTATAGATGTGGCATTTCTCACCGAACAAGTAATGATGCCAAATTTTCAACATGAATACAATTGCGGCAAACTCTGAATCGTACGTCGGGTAATTCTTTTCATGTGGCTTCAACTGTCTCGAGGCATAAGCTATAACTTTGCCTTCCTACATCAAAACATAGCCCAGACCATTTAACGATGCATCACTAAAGATTACGAATTCTTTACTCGATTTAGGCTGAACTAACACTAGAGCTTCAGTCAATAAAGCTTTCAGCTGTTCAAAACTCTTTTGACATTTATTGGACCACTCGAATTTAACATCTTTTTGGAGCAATCTCGTCATCGGAGTTGTAATCATCGAAAAGCCTTTTACGAATCATCTATACAAGTCGACTAGTCCCAAAAAGCTACAGAAATTGGATACATTTCTTGGAGGCTTCCAATCTAAAATCGCAAAAATTTTACTCGGGTCAACTTGGACACCTGCGGCTGACACTATATGCCCCACAAATCCAACCTCTCGTAACCAGAACTCACATTTGCTAAAATTAGCAAACAGCTGCTTATCTCGAAGAGTTTGTAGTACAATTCTCAAATGCTCAACATGTTTAAATTCATCGCGAGAATAAATCAAAATGTCATCGATGAACACAAAAACGAATCGATCTAGGTACGGTTTGAAAATCCGATTCATCAAGTGGTTTTTAGGAGCATTAGTTAATCTAAAAGGCATAACTAAAAAATTCATAATGTCCGTACCTCATTCAAAAAGTGTTTTTTGGCACATCAGAGTCTTTAACTCGTAAGTGATAAGAACTCGATCTCAAATCTATCTTTGAAGACACGATTTTCCCTTTCAACTGATCAAACAAATCATCAATGCACGACAAAGGGTATTTATTCTTGATCGTCACTTTGTTGAGTTGTCTATAATCTATACACATTCTCATAGTGCCGACTTTCTTTTTCACAAATAATATCGGTGCACCCTAGGAAGAGAAACTCGGTCTAGCAAACCCTCTATCGGTTAACTCTTGCAACTGAGCTTTTAATTCTTTCAATTCTGTTGGAGCTATTCTATACGGAGCTATCGATATAGGATTTGTTCCCTGTACTAACTCAATGCCAAACTCAACTTCTCTGATCAGTGGTAATCCTAGTAACTCTTTGAGAAATACATCTGGATACTCACACACCACTAGCACTGATTCAATCTTCTTTTCAGTCACTTTTATATCAAGCACATAAGCAAAATAGGCTTCACAACCCTTTCTCACATATCTCTGAGCTGATATCGATGAAATCACTGCCAGTAAACCATTCAAATCATCTGATTCAATCTAAATAATCTCATTATTCTGACATCTCAAATCAATTATCTTTCTTTTACAATTCACTATCACATCATGTAGCGTTAGCCAATCCATACCTAAAATTATATCAAATTCATCAAACGGCAACAACATCAGATCAGCTGGAAAATAGAAATCCTGAATCATCAACGGACAGTTCTTGCACACTTTATCAACCAAAACACATTTGCCTAAGGGGTTCGATACTCTAATCACAAACTCAGTAGACTCAACAGGCAAAGTCTTACTGGATACTAATTTCACACATATATATGAATGGGTTGATCCTGGATCTATCAATGCAATCACATTAGTATCACAGAGAGTGAAAGTACCAGTAATAACATCTAGAGATGACACTTCTTTGCAAGCGTGAATAGCGTAGGCTCTAGCAGGTGCTCTAGCCTTAGACCTCACAGCTGAGTCTTTAGTCGCACTCTGGCTACAACTCATATTTCCCGTGCTTCTAGGTGGTCTACCTCTGGTTGTAGTGTTACTTGGCCTCGTGTTCAGCTCTTTATCTTTTTCAGCTAACTTAGGGCAGTCTCGGATGAAATCATCTAATGATCAACATTTAAAATAGGCTCGGTCATTCATTCTACAATCACCGAAATGCCGTTTACTACAACATCTACACTCAGGTCGGTTCTGTCTTGCACTCCTAAAACTAGCAATTGATGTAGCTTGAGCTTTAGAACTCAAATGTTGCTTTTCACAATCTCGACTAGAATAACCGCAGTTGCATTTGAACGGCTATAATTATCTCGAAGCTTCTTTGATGTAGAATGAAATGACTTACTCGTTAATCTTTTTGTCGACCTCTAGCTTTAGAATAAGCTTTTCTTTTCTCTTTACTCAATTCTTTGGCTTTACAAGCACGATCAACAAGCACAACAAACTCTTTCAACTTTAGAATCCCGAATAGCAATCAAATTTCCTCATTCAAACCGTCTTCAAATCTTTTGCACATTATAGCTTCAGTCGAAACACATTCATATTCTGTCACAGTCACGCAGCCTTGCTTTAACTCAAGAAATTCTTTTCGTTTCTGATCAATGAACCTCTGACTAATGTATTTCTTTCGGAATTCGGTTTGGAAGAACTCCCAGGTATTTGTTCTCTCTGAACCACAAATATTAATGTGTTCCACCACTGATACGCAGTGTCTCTTAGTAAAGATACAACACATTTGATGGATTCATCAGGAGTACAAGAAAGTTCATCGAACACTCGGATTGTATTGTCAAGCCAGGACTTCGCTTTCTCAGCATCATCATCAATGGTAGCCCAAAACTCTTCAGCCCCTATACTTACAAATCTGATCAGCAGGTGGCTTACTCAATCTAATCAGATCTATAACTTGTGGCATAACAGGAATTTGTTAAGGAATAGGCGGGGGTGGAGGTTATTGAGCAACCGGATTCATTCGAATGAACTCCGTGAACAACTCGTTCATCATTTGGAATAAGGCTTGCTTAGTCTCTCCCTCATGGCTACTCATTATAACTCTAGAATCAGATGGCACTGCCCCTTGAGCGGGAGCAGGTGCATTACTTTCTACATCATCAGCTACAACTCGATCGAGATCTATTTGCTATACGAAAACACATTTTAAACTACTAGGAATCATCACACTATCACAAGTTATATATATGGCATGTATAGCTAGACTTTCACACGCTACGTTAGTCCTAGAATTAACTAAACCGTAGCTCTGATACCAATAAAATGTAACACTCCTAACCTGTATCCATCGTCGGAATAAGGCTACGAGGTATTACCGATCAGATCACATCAATAAACAAACATTATCAAATATTATTCAAACATATTCTTATTGTCCCTTATAATGGTCTACGAGACCTTAAACATGCTTTAGAGAAGGTTCGAGACTAAACCAATCACAAACAGAAATTTTGAAAACTTAGAAAATTTTTCCAACCTACAGGGTTCATATGCACGTGTGAATAGGCCGTGTGCCTCACACGGCTATGAACACATGTGTCACAGGCCGTATGAATACAGGGCATAAATATTGACTTGCACCATACGACCGACCGCACGCCCTTATGCCTGGCCATGTGAAAATTGGAGGGTATACTGACTTAGGTCACACGGCCGGCCACACGCTTGTGTGTCTAGGCCATGTAACTCATTGACTTAGTTTTAATTAATCATCAGGGGACACATGGCTGTGTACTAAGGCCATGTGTCACACGCGATCGAGCCACACGCCCTTGTGCTTAGCCGTGTGGAAGAAAATAGGCTAGTTATAAGCCACATTTCTCACCCACAATGCTCATACCTACAATAGGATAAATGATACCATTTTCATACACAATTACGCATCCAAACATTAACAAAACATGCATAAAATATACCATTTCAATACCAACAACTAACATGCTTATTAACTCATGTTCTATTCATTCAAATCATACCAACTTCACATATTCAAATCAACTATTTAAACCTTACTTAACATGCATCGATTCACAAGTACATAGCTTCCTTATTATCACCCATCTAACATCCACATTTCATTTTATCACTAAGCATCATGAATTCAACTATCATCACATAACCAAAGCCAACCAATTTACACATCAAATATCATGATACATTAGCCATCACAACAACCATACCAAGCATGCTATATCTCAACACATTATACATATCAAACCATAGTCATTATCAAGCCTTTTATAATAGCCAAATACACACAACATTTACATCATTTTCTAAGCCAAATCTCATGGCTCATTTTCATTACTCAAACATACCAAAATATGACATAATGACCATAGCCTATACATGCCATATACCATATGTACATAAGCTCAAAAGTACCATAGTAGATGTCTGATAGTGCAATGATGTTCCTGACGATCCTCAGATCCGAGCTAGCTTTGATTCACTATAATATAGGGAAAATAACACAAAGTAAGCTTTATAGCTTAGTAAGCCCGTATGCAAATAACTTAACATAACAAATAGGTACCATTCAACCATTAAGCATTATAAATGACAATTTACATGTAAATGCACAAACCTTTCCCATGTTATACACATGATCACATATCAATTCATGAGATTTCTTCCAAACAATATTCATATAAGTTTCGTACGTAATTGTATCACTTAATTCAATTGTACTTTCATTCTCATCATAATCGTGCCCATTGAACCATTCGAAATCGTTAAGGATAGTCAAAAATCTCGTATAACTCATACAATACCGTATCCCGGATATGGTCTTACATGTTACCACATATCAATGCCAATAGCCCAGCTATGGTCTTACACGAGTCTCGTATCGATGCCATGTCCTAGACATGGTCTTACACGTAATCTCATCTCAGTAATCCTAATGTCATGATATTTGTATCCTATAATATTCCTAAGGTTCATACGAGACTTTTAGACGTCGTAACTCTGTCAATTCTTGCTCATACTCAACCATTCAACATTTTATTCAATTCAACGATAAATAAAAATTTATAACACAATTTAAGGAGGATGTTATTTACCATATGAACTTACCTCGTATTCGGATTTGACAAAATCGGGTCGACTACTCAATAACCTTGCTTTTCCCCCGATCTAAATTTGAATTCTTTCTTTCTTGATCTATATGAATTCAAAATTAACCTATTTTTTCATCTAGTCATTCAATTTAATCCAAAAGTACACATTTGGGCATTTTTACACGTTAGTCCCTAAAGTTTAAATTTTATCAATTTAGTCCTTATTTCACAAAAATACAAATTCACATAATTTCAATTAAGCCCAAGCTAGCCAAACTTCTATAAGCTCCATAACAACCCAAATTCATTAATATTTCACACTTTTAACCACACATTTTCATCTTTTCACAAATTAATCCCTATTATGCAATTTCATCAAAAATCACTTTATAAAACATGAAAATCTAACATCAAAGTTTCATATTGTAACACTCCAAACCCAGCCTAGAAGTTAGGCTCGAATTCGGCGTATCAAATTGAAGTGTTTTTTGAAAACCAAGTTTTCATTAAAACCTTTCTTGTTTAAAAATTTGCGTAAAACCTCAGTTTGCATTGGTTTGATTCCCAATGTGTGTATTAAAAAGATTATTCCCTATTTAAGGCGTTATTACTTATAAAATCTTAATCGTTGTGGAAGCTTAATTTAAAATAGTTGATGTTTTGGAAAAACCCGTTTCTACCACTAACAATTATAAAACCATAAATAATATCCCAAATTTGTAATCCAGAAATTTAAAGAAAATATAAAGTAAAGGAAACTACTAAAAATTGTTAATCCATTTGTAGTGTGGCCACCACCAAGTCCTCCCATACGTCGAACCACCTATTGAGGATCACCTAAAAAATTAAAAAGAGGGGGTGAGTTTACAAAAACTCAGTGTGTACAACCCTCGACAAACACATAACATGCAATAAATAATTTGGGCCTAAGCCCTATTCAATAACGGTGGCCTCTGGGCCTTAGCCCATAGTGGCCTCAGTTGGGCCTGAGCCCATATCACAAAATCAATATGATTATGAAATGTGCAATTACCCTTAACCAACCCTGTACACCCCTTTCCAACCCTACACTCCTGTGTGGAGATACTCAACCCACCCATCCTTATACACCCAGTGTGGCATCGGTTGCGGCACCACTTATCGTTGCAGCATAGCTACTCAAATTCGGTATAGTACCTATTACAGTGCTACTTATCGGTGCAGCATAGCTGCTCGATGGCTAAAAAGCCTGCTGCGGCTAAAAAGCCTTCTGTGGATCCACAGTCGTCAAGCGACCGTGCGACCCTTATATATACTTCCTCCAATCATAATCCCAGCCCATATGTAATATAATAACACATGAATGCAACAAATAACATATAGCATGCATAAGTCATACTCGTGGCACATAGGGGTATTTTGGTAATTTTCCAACTAAAGGTTGTTCTGTAATTTTTTAGGTCACGAGTATCTCAGTGATTCTGCCCTACAGGGGTATTTCAGTAATTCTACCCTATAGGGATATTTCAGTAATTCTACCATACAGGGGTATTTTCATAATTTCTTAACACCATGGGTCTAATTACATACCTTTGGCCATCAACAAGTCCCCGTTGGCTAAAGTGAACAAATACTATGTACCAGGTAGGATTCCAGAGAAGAGGAGGTGAGTCATTAAGACCACTTAAGTACCAAGCTCTCCCTAGATCCAATCCTAGACATGCATATACCCATTGCCACACTTTAACCTTATGACTTGTCCATAGATACACTTAATTGGTTAATTAAGTTTTATGTCTACTTAAGTAATTATTAGATACTAAGCCCAAAAGTCCATGACATAACCCTAACGAATCCACATACATTCATATAGCCCATTAGGCCCAATCACATTTATATGGCCCACTAGGCCCAGTCACATTTATATGGCCCATTAGGCCCAAATCTATTCCAAGGCATACAACCAACTTAATCAGCTCATTGCTTATTACCAATTTACCAGTTTTTGCTGATCTAGGCCCACGAGCCCGTCAGCCTATTTGGCCCATTCTAGCCCAACTAGCCAAAATGTGACCTAAGTCCATGAGATCGCTCATGGGGTTTCTAGTATTTTATCAATTACCCTCATACGAGTGTTCGCACACTCGCAAGACTACCGTAGCCAAACCTTCGGCTTTTCAACATTTCGGCTTTTCAGATTTTCGGCATTTCGGGATTTGCCGATCTATTGTGTGTGAACTGTGTGTACACACCTTCGGCTTTATATCAAATAATCAAACATAGGTTAGAAGTACACACTTGACCACCTGGAGTACTAAGTACTCATAATCGCCAAAACATATATTCAAGTATTACACTTCATTAGTCACTACCCATTAATTTAAAATAAATCCACAACACTCCCTTACTGATGGACAAACTATACTTGCCTTGATCTACTGTGATTTGCCTATTTAATCCAAGGTCTGTTGTAGCCCCTCTTCCACATCCAAGTGGAAAGTACCGAACCGCTGACACCTTATGTCGCTTAAACTTAGGAGTAGTAGTCACACTCTAATACTCAGATAGCATCTTCATTGACACTTTACTAGATCCTCCTTTGCTCATCGTAAATTCTAGAAACGAACCAAGTACACAATTATCCATTGGTAAGAGAGGAAAAATAAAATCGAAGCTTGATAATAGGGTCAAAGAAATTCGACTAAGAATAAGATAATAAAGTGATTAAAACTTACCCTTATCAATCGGCCAAATGAATTTTGGCAATAGCTAGCCCCAAAAGATTTAACCAATGCGAGGAGAATAAAAGATTTGAGAGAAGGAGAGAATGAATATTTGGTTAAGTAACTGAGGAAAAAGATTGCTTTGATCAAATTGTAGAAGAAAAGGGGTGGGTATGTATTCGGCCAAGGCAAAAAGAAAGAAGAACAACAAATGAAAATACCAAAAGAGAATCCAATATTTGTTTTTCACTCTTTCGGCATTAGGCAAGGAAGACAATACGAATCAAGAGAATTGAAAAAAATTCCCCAAGGATATGCAATAGAAATAAATGGAACAATAGGTGCTTTCCTTCCACAATCGGCACCTTAAAGCTATTACCAAAATTGAATTTTCCTTAACCCCCATTCGGCTGAAACATTATCACCAAATTAAATCCCTTCTTAATCCAAATCCATACCAGCCTTATCCTTATCCCATAACCTTAATTTAAGCCATCTACTGAATTTTATTTGCATTCAAATTCCTCCCCACCGAAAAGCAGCGCCATCAGACCCTTGGTGTTTCGATCAAACACAGTTTCTCTTTGCGTGTAGCAAAATAATTCTTCCCATTTGCGCATGTGACCCCTCAAACTCCAGACCTCAATATCATCACCGCACCTCACCACACGCTGCTAGCCACTGCACCGTAACTCTTCTTATGCTATAATTCAGTCACAAATACTTATAAGGCTTGCTTTCTGAAGCTATGGTTTCCTTAAAATAAAAATCAACATGTTGCCTGACCTGCGATTCGAACCCGCACCTTTTCAGCACCACAACACGCTCCTGCCACTACAACCCAGGCACTCTTTGTGTTATGTTTCATCCCAACTATTTTTAAAGCTTAGTAACGGGCAACCAGGTTATACGACAAAAATCTAGAAGCACTGCTGCTAACCAGATTCGAACCTCTACCCTCTTGGCTACACTACACGTCCCTTGCTGTAACACCCTAAACCCGGCCTAGAAGTTAGGCCCAAATCTAGCATGTCACATTGAAGTGTTTTTTGAAAACCTTGTTTCCATTGAAAACCCTTCGTATTAAAGCTTATTTCCATTTAAAACTTGTGTAAAATCTCGAATTATGTATGCATATTTTTAAAATGTGGTTTATTAAAAGACGTTCTCTTGTAAAATGTTATTACTTTTAAAACCTTAACTGTTATGGAAGCCTAATTTAAACCAGTTGCAAAAATGTGATATTTTGAAAAGTAGTTGTTGTTTTGGAAAAACCGTGTTTGACTTCTAGCAATTATAAAACAACAAATAAAATCCAAATGTAAAAACCAGAAAGTTAAAAAAAAGCCTTATTACAACCCAAACCGGAATAAAGTACTTAAAAGTAAATCAAGACAGAACATAAGCAATGTGTGGCCTTCCTCGGGTCCCTCGCAGCACCGATCCTCCTAAAGCTAGGGATTACCTTATAGTTATTAGACGGGGTGAGTTTTATGAAAACTCAGTGTGTAATCCCCTACTATATAAAAGGAACAGTTGGTCATATAAAAGAATTAAAAGTCTGGGCCCCAGCCCAACTACAGTTTCAATATCAATTGGGCCTTAGACAACTATAATAGACAGTACCAGATGGACCTTAGCCCATTACAGAATCAGAAACATTGTCAGAACTAGAATCAAAATCAGAATCAGAATCAGAATCAGAATCGGAATCAGAATCAGGTAACAGAATCAGAATCAGAATCAGTATCAGTATCAATTAACAGAATCAGAATTAGAATAAGGTAACAGAATCAAAATCAGAATGTGAATGCAATGCCCAAGCCTAGCCTAAATCCAATTGCTACACTCCACCCGTACCAACCATATACACACCATGTGGGGAAACAACTCGACCCACCCAGCCGCTACACTCTACAGACATAGCAAAGCTGCTAATATAGATATCATGGCAGAGCCACCAGAATCAGATAACGTGGCAAAGCCACTTAACAAAATACGTGGCACAAGCCATCGATAACGGGTTTATAATCGGCACAAAGCCTATGATATTGGCACAAAGCCTTCGGTAATGGTACAAAGCCTATAATAACGGCACGAAGCCCACAATATCGATACAAAGCCCATAATAATGGCACACAGCCTTCGGTACTGGCAGAAAGCCCATAATAACGGCATGAAGCCCACAATAACGGCACACAGCCTTTGGTAACATGATCAGCACTCAGCCATCGATCGGTCCACAGTCGTCTCGAGTGATCCGTGCGACCTTATCAAATCAGTATGAATATACGGCTCTTAAGCCTTCAGTAGATCCACAGTCGTCAAGTAACCATGTGATCCTAACAGATCAGATCTTCCTCCGTACAAAATCCCAACCCATGCAACATGTTATGTATGCAGAATGTCACGCCCATATTTGAATCAAATAATCACTGTCAATTCATTCATATCACCAACATATATTCACAATCAAATCTGTCAAACACACAGTCCAAGTCAGTCACTTGCCCACAAGGGCAAAACAGTTATTTAACACCCTAGGGGCAAAATGGTAATTTTAATATCTTTAGAGATAAAGACGGGCGTGAACTTTTTGTACGTCGTATGCCTACTTTTTTTGAAACATTTCCGGTTGTTTTGGTAGACGGAGACGGAATTGTTAGAGCGGATGTCCCTTTTAGAAGGGCAGAATCAAAGTATAGTGTCGAACAAGTAGGTGTAACTGTTGAGTTCTATGGCGGCGAACTCAATGGAGTGAGTTATAGTGATCCTGCTACTGTGAAAAAATATGCTAGACGTGCTCAATTGGGTGAAATTTTTGAATTAGATCGTGCTACTTTGAAATCCGATGGCGTTTTTCGTAGCAGTCCGAGGGGTTGGTTTACTTTTGGGCATGCTTCGTTTGCCTTGCTTTTCTTCTTCGGACACATTTGGCATGGTGCTAGAACCCTGTTCAGAGATGTTTTTGCCGGTATTCTACCCTACAGGGGTATTTCGATAATTCTACCCTACAGGGGTATTTCTATAATTCTACCCTACAGGGGTATTTCAGTAATTCTACCCTACAGGGGTATTTCAGTAATTCTATCCTACAGGGGTATTTCGGTAATTATACCTTATAAGGGTATTTCAGTAATTCTACCCTACAAGGGT
Source organism: Gossypium stocksii (assembly GCA_020496765.1). Taxonomy (NCBI): domain Eukaryota; kingdom Viridiplantae; phylum Streptophyta; class Magnoliopsida; order Malvales; family Malvaceae; genus Gossypium; species Gossypium stocksii. The sequence goes on from CM035623.1 coordinate 45,588,526, forward strand.
ATTTCGGCAATTCAACCCTACACGGGTATTTTGGTAATTCAACCCTACACAGGTATTTCAGTAATTCTACCCTACAGGGGTATTTCGATAATTCTACCTTACACGGGTATTTCAGTAATTTCGCAAATCAAGGGTAAAACAGTACGATAATTTTACAAATTAAGGGTAAAATGATAATTTTACCAATCAGGGGTAAAACAGTAATTTTACAAATTAGGGGTAAAACGATAATTTTACAAATTAGGGGTAAAACGATAATTTTACAAATTAGGGGTAAAATGGTAGTTTTTCAAATTAGGGGTAAAACGATAATTTTACAAATTAGGGGTAAAACGGTAATTTTGCAAATTAGAGGTAAAACGGTAATTTTACAAATTAGGGGTAAAACGATAATTTTGCAAATTAGGGGTAAAATGGTACTTTTACAAATCGAGGGTATTTCTGTAATTTCACAAATTGGGGGTATTTTTGTAATTTTACAAATCGAGGGTAATTCGATAATTTTACAAATCAGGGGTATTTCTGTAAGTTTACAAATCGAGGGTAATTCGATAATTTTACAAATTGGGGGTATTTTTGTAATTTTGTAAACCAAGAGTATTTCAGTAATTTTGTAAACCAAGGGTATTTCAGTAATTTTGTAAATCAAGGGTATTTCAGTAATTTTATAAATCGAGGGTAAAACGGTAATTCTATAAATCGGGGGTACTTTGGTAATTTTACAAGTCGAGAGTATTTCAGTAATTTGGTAAACCAAAGTATTCTAAATAGAGATAACAATGCGAATGGGCCTAGGGCCCATTCTTGGCCCAAATGGGGCCACACGCTCGTGTGGCCCTTTTAGCCCAAATCTAGCCACAGATATGCGATTCACCTAGTCTAGGCCAATATTTACTACACAATCAAACAACTTATCCAATTGGGCACGTAGGCCCATCGGGCCCACATGGCCCCTTTCGGCCCATCGCGGCCCGAAGTAGCCGTCCTACAGCTAGAGTTGTGAGAAATACACACCTGATAGGAATTTGGAGTTAATCCGCGCTTCGAACACTCCTATGCCCAAACGCCAACCAAGGTATGCTTACTCTCCTCATGGTTTGCTCTCTTTAAAGTCAGCTCCTCACCTATTCCCATGCTAGCTTCCCGATGTGGGATCCCTCCGTCAATCCTCCAAAATAAACTCATTAGCAAAATAACCAACCTTTCCGTGCAAAGGGATTCGAACCATAGTCCTCCCAATAGCTATGCCATGCCACCACCACTAGGACACAAGCTCCTTTGTGTCATAAGTCCACCACAATTAACTTTAAAGCCCACCTACTCGCTTCCAGATTTATTTAAAAGAAAAACTAAAATAAATTGCAAGAGCCAAGACTTGAACCTTGGACCCCTTACTTCCTTGTCCCCTAAGTGGCGCTACTTTGCCACTACACCACACTCCTTTTTTGTGTTATGCTTTCACCAAAAATATTCTTAAAGCCTACCCACTAACGTCTAGGCTCCCATAATAGAAAAACATAATTTTTTGCTAAGGCTCAGGTTTGAACCTAAAACTTCTCCAACACTTCCGAACCTCTTAGCCATCACACCAACATGTCATTCAGTGAATATGGGCCCGGGCCTCATTACACAACCCAAGTGGGGCCCACATGCTTGCATGCCCCGCTAAGCTAGATTTGCCCATAGCCACGTGTACGACATAGTCGGTCCACTAATTCCCGTAAGTCTAAAGGCAACGACCTGTGTGGGCCCACAAGCCCATTGGGCCCACACGGCCCATTCTTACAAGCCCAATTTCAGGGCATTACATTTGCCACCACGTCACCTGCTTGATTTGCGTCACCTTTCCTCCCCAAGTAATTATAAAGCTTATCTACCACAGCCCAGATTGCCTTAAAAATATCCAACATTTTTGCGCATGCTGTGACTTGAACCCTAACTTCCCTTCTTGCTTCCTAATGCCTCTTGCCACTGGGCCAAGCGTCCCCATTGTGTCAAATTTTAACCCAACATATTTATAAGGTTTTACGCCAGAGTCTCCCCAAGGAAGCAAAAATTAAAATTTTTGCTAGAGCCCTGGATTAACCCTTCTTAAATTACTCAACTATTAAACCAAATGTGCAATTGTAAAATTTTAAACACATTTAAATTAATTAAGCCACCTTCTAAACAATCCCAAACTCAAGGCCGATACTTCTAGGCCCAAAATTCGGGATGTTACACATATTTCATCAAAAACCATCAAATAAATCAAGTATTCGCCAATGGCAACTCACATAATCTTTGAAAAATTTGCAAAATAGTCCCTGGGCTAGCTAGTACTTGATGCAACGATTACAAAAACATAGAAATCATAAAAAACCAAGCTAAATTCATACCTTAATTAAAGAACAATAATGCCGAATGCTCAAGCTTCGCAAACCCTTTCTTTTCTTTGTGTTTTTCAATGATGAAGCATAAAAATGATAACATTTGAACTTTAGTTTTATTTAATTAACCTCAATATCCATTTTACCAAAATACCCTTTTTAAAACATTTAAACATTTACTAATCCATGCACATAACTGTCCACTCATGCTATTAATGGGCTAGTTACCACATAAGGACTCCCATATTAATAAACCATAGCAAATAAGCACTTTAAACTATAGAGTATAACTGTTGCATGTTACATGATTTAAGTCCTTTTATCAAATTAACCATCCAATCAATAAAATTAAAACACGAAATTATCACACATATTTATTAAGATGCTATAGACACATAAAATAATATTAAAATAATTTTTCGAGATCAGATTTATGGTTCTAAAACCATATTCTGAATTAGCTAAAACCAGGCTATTACAATCTTGACTTAATTTGAATTGCAACACTAGGGTACACACGGCCGTGTACCTTGACCGTGTGTCACACACGGTTGAGACACACGCCCGTGTCCCTGCCCATGTAGACAAAAATAGACCATTTACAAGGCCAATTTGCCACCCATAAGGTCTTACCCTACAAGCTCAAGAAAAACACCAATTCTATACCCAATTCAGCAGCCAAGCATCAACATTTCATATGCCAAATAAATCATTTCAATTCCATGTACCTATCACATATCAAGACATATATTTGCATAATTTCATTTCATCAACTATTTGCCAAAACATACCATATTTGCATATATATACACAACCAAAACATGTTACCTATTTAAGCCAAATCACATGGCTTATCATATATCAAAACATCTACCAAAAGCCTTAACACAAGTAACCATAATCGTCAACCTTAAAGCTAGCCTATACATGCCATATTTAAATATATCCATAAGTTCAAAAGTACCAATCGGCAACTGGATAGTGTGATGCATAACTCTGATGTTGTCCAGGTCGAGCGAGCTATCGAACCTCTATAAAACGTATAACGCGTAGGTTTGTGCACATGTACACAGTCGTTATCAAGTAATAAGTAAGTATCAAGTTATCGTCTCCACAGGGATTGTATTTGTGTTAAATCACTTAATTGTAAAATTATATTAACAACTTCGTAACTTTAAAAACACAATATGATTGAGTAGTGATGATTAAAATTAAATATATTAAACTAAATGTAATGATCCTTAATGCAAATTATCCTAAATATGAAAACTATGTGACTAAAATAGATTTTAGCAAAATTAAACACAATATGCAACAATTATAACATAAATAAACTAGGACAATTACTTTAATTAAATTCAATTTATTATCAACATGCTTAACAACATTCGAAAAAGCATTCCATGGCAACTCGATCTTTCATGAGTTTGGAAACCACATTAGGTCCTTCCGGAATCCTTTACTTAGTAAATACAATTTTACTAATCCTTATTTACTAAGGTTTCTTTGCATTCGTGCGAGGTAACAAGGATGTGTTAGGTTTGATCCCTAATCCAAATTATCCTAAATATGCAAACTATATGAATGAAATAGAGTTTAGCAAAATTAAACGCAATATGCAACAATTATAACATAAATAAACTAGGACAATTACTTTAATTAAACTCAATTTATTATCAACATGCTTAATAACATTCGGAAAAAACAATCAATGGCAACTCAATCTTTCATGAGTTTTGAAACCATATTAGGTCCTTTCAAAATCCTTTACTTAGTAAATATGCATTTTACTGATCCTTATTTACTAATGGTTTCTTAGCATTCGTGCGAGGTAACAGGGACGTGTTAGGTTTGAAACAGTTTAATCACACAAATCTAAAAACTATGCAGATAACAGAGTTGGGTTAGAGTTGTTATGCAATCTACAATTTAAACAGTTTAGGATCTAAATTGAGCATGCACATTTCAATTACGTGTCCACTGGCCTTCGTATGGTTAGGATTGCTCAGCTAATTCAATTGCATTCCAATCATGTATGAACGAAATACAGACTTGATTTTAATTGAAAACATGATCAATTGAGGCACAAACATCATAAGCATGAATCAAATAAATATTATTTAATCAAAGCAATCATCCTAGCTTAAATAAAATTAAGCTAACATTGTTGTAAACAAGAACCAAGAACACATAGCAAACATTTTCAGATTAAATCGAAGAAAAGAAAGATTAAACCCAAATGAAAGTGGCTGTCACCCAAGACGCTAACCGACGAGGGCTTTTTCATTCCTTTGCTTTGCTCCTTTGCTAATGGCTCTCCAAGGTGGCCGGCCAAGGGCTCTTTAAAAGGCTTAATTGCTAAAATCTCAATGAAGAGATGATGCTAGGCGTGGAGAATGGAAAATGCTAAGAGAATTGAGGGAAAAGAGAGAATAATGAGGGATGAAATGGGGTCTTATTTATAGGTGAAGAGAGGAGAGTAGTTTGCTAAAAATAGCTAGGTTTAGTCTCTTCAATCTTCTTTAATGAGTGGTCGGCCATGATTAGTGGATTTTGGCTTGATTTTTAAGCAATTCAAATGTGATAACAACTCAGGACTGAGACTCGGTCAAGTGTAAATCTTGGGAAAATCTCTAATTTGTTTAACATTGCAAGGACCTTGCGCAATTAAAGGTTTGTGTGGACAACCATGTATAGCCGAAATTAGGTTGACTTGATTTCCAATTTGGACCCCTTTTTTTGTAATCCAACAAAGCTATCAGATCTGTCTAAAATAAATCAATAAATTAAAGGACCAAAGAATAAAATTTAAATACTTAATTAAAACCCAAATGATTAATGAAATATTTTATAAATAATTATTAAATATAATTTTATATTTTATTATTTAATTTAATCATGCATGACCCATTTTATGCACGAAAACTATATAATAAAGCATAAAGTCACATTTTAATAATTTCTATGTTCTAATTTCATATTTTCACATATTTCATGAATTTATTAAACAATTACTTAGTTTTAACAATGAATTTAAGTAAAAAGGTGATAAATTACGTAAGAAAAATCCTATATATTTTTCAGTTTATAGTAACTCTTCTGGTACATCGGAATACTCACAAACCACTTCTACTGATTCAATCTTCGATTCAGACACTTTAGTATCCAATACATATGCAAGATAAGCATTACAACCTTTTTCTCACATATTTTTGTGTCAACATAGCTGATATCACAATAGACAACTCACTCGGATTATCTGATTCAATACAAAGCGTCTCACCGTTCTAACATTTCAATACGATAAGCTTTCATCTACAATTTACCATAGCATCATGTGTAACACCCCTAACCCATATCCGTCGCCAGAATAAGGTTTCAGAACATTATTGGAATTAACAGATCAATTACATACATTCCATTTAATTTGACATTCATATCATAAACCAAACAGAATCAATCATATGGCCCCTTATATGAACCCTCAGGGCCCAAAATACACATTAGAAATAAGTCGGGACTAAACCGAGTACTCAGAAAATTTTTCATAAAATATCAAAGTTGTTCCAGGTGCAGGGGACACACGCCTGTGTGGCCAGGCCGTGTGTCTCATATGGTCAAAGATAGGACTGCGTCTTAGGCCATGTGGACATTTGAAATAGGGACACACGACCGTGTCTATGCCATGTCCATACCTGTGTAACTATCTAACTTGGGTCACACAGCCAAGCCATATGCCCGTGTGCTAGGCCGTGTGAGCATACTGACTTGTAATTAAATAGGTGCAGGGGTCACACAGCCAAGTCACACGCCCGTGTGCTAGGCCGTGTGTTGCACACAATTGAGACACACGCCTATGTCTCTGCCTGTGTGGATGAAAATAGGCTATTTCTAAGGCCACTTTTCTCACCCAACTTGTCTTTCACCTACATTGACACTTTAACACTTTCACTAACCAATACAAGACATCTAACTCAAGCCAAAACTAAGTTTAATACATATCATAGCACCCCATATGCCTAAGTATTCAATCTTACCTAAATGACCATATATAACCATATCAAAATATGTCATTCACAAGCCATTCTAATGACTAATTACAACCAAACATTTACATTGCCATCATTGGTCATATTTAACCTATACATGCCATTATAACCAAAATTAGTTTACTATATTTATACCGAAGAGTCCAAAGGATAGTGTGATGTAGCTCTGACTAGGTTTCAACCTTTACGAGTTTTCGAGTATTATAAAACAGAGGAAATAAAATAGAGTAAGCATTTCATACTTAGTAAGTTTTTATAACGGGAAATTAACTTACCATTCATTTTCATTAAAATAAACATACAGAATGCATCCAAGCAATTTAGCTAATAGCCTAAACATACAACTTCATCAAACATGTTAGTCATTTATTTCACATGAATATCAATAATCATGTATGAGCTCATCAATATCAAATTCCCATGTATTTCGTGTATGTATAAGCAATTATTCACTTTGAGTTCCTTTATTTTCTATATCAGTGTTTCGTCTGTTGAATCATTTAAAATATTAATGGATACCTGGGTAGTACAATCGAAGTGTACATATCTGTAATCCGTCAATTCATATTTGGGAATGCTCATGTGAGCACATAAAAGGGAAGCTCCAGAGAGCCATTAATAGGGAGCTCACAAGGAGCCTTTAATCAGGAAGCTTACGAAGAGCTATATATCGAAACGCTCATAAGAGCTATGGTGTGTCCACAACACATGTAGGATTACAACCAAATCGGGATGCTCCGGAGAGCTATTAATAGGAAGCTCGCAAGAAACATATAACGGGAAGTTCATAAGAGCTAATAACGGGATGCTCTATCGAGTTGTGTTGTGTCCGCAACATATGCAAGACACAACCAATCGAGAACCCTGCATCCATCGAATTTCATTTATTCAAACAGGATTTAATACATGTCGGATATATTTGGATGTGTGATAAATTTTCATACATGTCAATTACACAATTTAATTCACATACACAACATTCAATTCAAAAATATAAATATACAATTTAGTTACACGAACTTACCTCGATAATGTTCATATATGCAAAATCTACTAATTCGACACTTTTTATTTTCCTTGGTCTAACTCCGTATTTGGTCTATCCGGATCTATACAAATGAATTAACATCAATTTAATACAATTTACATTCAATTCAATCCAATTCACATCTTGAGCAAAATTACCATTTTACCCTATACTTTTTATTAATTCCAATTTCGTCCCTAGGCTCGGAAAATGAAATTCATGTAATTTAATCCTTATTCTAAGCCTAATCAATTTTTAATCCTTATTCTAAGCCTAATCAATTTTTACCTATAACAATAACAGTCCATGTATTTCACAAAAATCAGAATTTTTTTCATAAATTTTACATCTTTTCAAATTAGTCCCTAAATCACAACTTCATGAAAATTTCCTTTACAAAAGTTGTTTATCTATCAAAAACCTTTCCATTTCTACCATAAAACTTCATAATTCATGCATACTCATCCATAGAAAAACTTTAATACCTTAATAACCTTGCAAATTAATCCCCGAGATAGCTAGATTAGGTTATTACAATATCAGAAATATAAAAATTATTAAAAACGGGACAATGATACATGCCTAATTAAGCCAAAATAGTTTGCTTGAGCTCAATACCCATAACTAGGGTTTCCATGTCTTTAATTTTAGGAAAGATGGTAAAATGATGATATTTTAGTTTATTTTATTTTTTATCATCTTTTTATCTTTTACTTTCCAATTTAATCATTTTCTTTATTTAATTTTCCATTGATAACTAATCATACTTATCTACTAACTCCTCTTCATGGTCTATTTGCCATATATGGACCTCCAAATTTGAATTCCATAGCTATTTGATACCTATAGCTACTAGAACTCAATGCTACTAGAACTCAACTTTTGCATTTTATGCAATTTGGTCATTTTCATCAAATTAGACATGTAAACGATAAAATTTCTTAACAAAATTTTCATACGATATTTCTATCATACTATAAACCATGAAATAATATTAAAATAAATTTTCTTCTGACCTCGGGTTTGTGGTCCCGAAACCATTGTTCAAATTTCACTGAAAACAGGCTGTTACAACTCTCCCCCTTAAAGAATTTTCGTCCTTGAAAACCTTACTAGTAAAGAGGTTCAGATATTGCTTTCTCATGGTTTCCTCAGGTTCTATAACACCCCTCACTTGTATCCATTGCCGGACTAGGGTACGAGGCATTACCGAACATACACTAGCACAATCATTTGATTTCGACACATATTTCATGTCAAATTTAAAACTTTTTCATTCATGCACATAACGTCCACATTATGGGCCCACGAGGCCCAAACGATACGTTGGATATGATCTGGGACCAAATCGAAACTTTTCAAAAACTTATGAAAATTTGACTCAAAAGAGTGTCACACGCCCGCGTGACTTGGGACACTCCCGTGTGGGCAGGCCGTGTGGTCACACACGCCCGTGTCTCAGCCCGTGTTAAAAATATCGAGCATTCTATTTATGACGTCAGCATACCATTAAGGGCACACGGCCAAGTCACATGCCCGTGTGCTAGGCCATGTCCTCCACATGGTTGAGACACACGGCCGTGTCTCTGCCCGTGTGGCCAACACTTAGGCTAATTTTCAAGCCCTTTTTGTTGCTCTTAATAATTTACACTCAAATACAATTTATAGACCTATGTTATACCCTTAATTAATCCTAACTTAACCATCCAACACATGTAGTATACATATCTACATCAAAGCATTTCTGCGGTACATGCATAAAATAGAATTTGCATACCTATAACCATTATGAACCACATCTCATGGCTATATACAATGAAGTAACAAAAGCCAATACATTTGGCCGATTCACAAGAATACATATTACCAAAAACTAAATCTCTATACATGCCACTCACTTGTAATCAAATAAGAATTATTATTACTCTATCTTGTCAAATTGATAGTATCGTGCTGCTTCTGACAGTCTCCAACCCCGAGCTAAACTGATAACACTAAGAGAAATGGAAAGGAGGGTGTAAGCTTTATAGCTTAGTAAGTTGGCATATAATAATAAGCAATTTAATTAACAAGATATTTCCATTCCTCAAGAAGTATTCTTAAGAAAATAGAAGCATTATCACATAATTTCACTTTTTACTCATGTTCAGCTTAGGCTGTTTTCTAAGTCACAGTCGCTAAATTAATTATATCTTAAGCTACAGAACTCAAAATTAAGTTCCATAAATGTTTCCTAAAACTAAACGCATATATCTTCTTACTATAAAATTTCCAGAATTTTTGGTTTAGCCAATTAGTACAATTTATTCATTAAATGTTCTTTTGTTTTGCTGTCCAGCAGACCTAACCTCTTTTCACTAAAAATTAATTATCTCATTATTCAAAATTTGAATAATGTTCCTGTTTGTTTATCTTGCAAGTATACTCATCAAGAATTTTAAGCATATAAGTAACACACCATGAACATTTTTATACAATTTTTAGTGTTTTTCCAAAGTCTGAACAGTGGATTCCAAAATCCATCTGACCTTGTCTCACGACTTCTAATTTAATTCCCACCATTTTTGGTGATTTTTCAAAGGCACATGGTTGCTACTCCACAAAACAATTTTATTTTAAGTTTCACTCTTTTATACTTTCTCTATAGTTGCTTTAATGGTAGCATTTACCTCTTATCAACCTTACCAAGGTTCAGTCATAAAACGAGCTTATTGCTCACAATTTACACATACATACCTACACTTATACATAAGATTTCATATTCACACTTACACATATAAATGCATTATGGCATCAAACACAATATTCACTTACACATTTTTAACGCACGTTCAAATCCTTTTTACATTCAATCACATGTCATCATATCAATTCAATACCCATTGAATCATATAGAATGCTAAAGGATACACGGAAAAGGCACAAAGTGCCACACATATTGTAGCTGAAGCTACCACTAGTATGTAGTTGAAGCTACCGATGGGTAGTAGCCGAAGCTACCACTTATCACATATCAATAGAGGCTTATAATTGAGCTATTCACGGGCCTGCTCATACAAGCTGACGGTATAGTCGGTGCTACTCAGTGCTGCTCACTCAAGCTGATAGGTATCTCCAACAAATGCAGGATTACCTAGCCACTAGTAGTCGAACTAAACCAGCACCCGGAATCGCATATACAATCGATATCCTAGTGATATGTCACTCATATCCTAAATGATTCCTAAGGTTCAATCGGGACTTTTTCACAATTGTCGAAACTTAGTCAATATGCACTAATCACATATCTTATGACAATACAAATTCACAATTTCACATAATATCCATAATCATAGAAAGCACTTTAAAACATAACATGTCAATGCATTTCCATGACACCTCAAATCATAGACATATTATTAAATCAATATATGAACATCGCACACTAAACATTTAATACAAAATAATCCAATTAATATACTAATTTAGGTTTCAAATATAATTTACAACATTATTTCATTATTATTATCACACCAACTTACCTCGAATGCGAAAGTAACTAATTTTCCCAATTTTGTCCATAACCTCGATCTAAGCCCAAATCTCATTTTCCATGATCTAAAATATTACAATTAGCTCATATTAGTCACATTATTCAATGTAACCCATAAATCACATTATGGCAAATTTACATTTTTGCCCCTAAACTTTCATATATTTACGATTTTACCCCTAAGCTCGGTAAATGAAATTTATTCAATTTCTTTGCACTTTAGGCCTACTTGAACCACTTGCTCTTCTACACCAGCACCTAATTCATACTAAATCACACTTTTACATACAAATTTTATAAATTTGCATTTAGGTCCTTTTTACGGTTTTCACTGAAAATCACTTAGCAAAAGACTGTCACCGCACTTCAAGCATTCATTTTCTACCATGAGACCTCAAAATACATGCATGTTGCATATGGTTAAATTTTTAAACATTAACCCTAGCTCAAATAAATGGTAGAAATAGCTAGATTAAGTGACGAGGATTTCAAAAATGTAAAGAACATTAAAAACGGGGCTAGAACGGACTTACTATGAAGCTTGGAAGGCTTGAACAAAACCCTAGCCATGGTGACCCTTCATATTCGGCCCTAGCTAGAAGAAGATGAGCAAATTTTTGCTTCATTTTCCCTTTTTAATTCTTTTAATTACTAAATGACTAAAATGCCCTTAAAGGCTTTTCTTTTAAATTTGTCCTATTCGTGCCTATTTTTGTCCCAACATAAATATATTGGTCTAATTACTAAATAAGGGCCTCCACTTTTAGAGCTCATTTCAATTAAATCCCTTTAGCATCTAGAACACACATTTTGCAACTTTTACAATTTAGTCCTAATTATTAAATCGGACACACTATAGCTATAATTTCTCAACGATATTTTCACACAATCGTTCATTTAGTAAATAAATCTCAAAACGTAATCAGAATAAATTTTTTGACCTCGAATTCATTGTTTCAAAACCATCATTCTGTTGAAGCCCTAAATCGGGCTGTTACAATTCTTCCCCCTTTAGGGATTTTCGTCCCCGAAAATCTTACCGAAATGTGCTTTGGTATATTTCCTCACAGTTCCCAAACATCACTAAATAATCCTTTTCAAGACGATACTTTCAGAAACACTCTGTCATTGATCCGAATCCCAATATGACTAAGTTTCATTTCTATATAACTTTCATATTCCTTTACAAACATAATAGAGATTATTACTTTATGGAAGCTATCTGTCTCATAAACTCATAACTTGACCAACTCTGTCGAATAAGAAATCCGTCCATATGGAAATAATTTTTATGAGTTTCGTCAAATGCTTGAGAACAAACCAGCTTGCATCTCTTTCTTAATTCGGGGAAGAAGGAAATCCCAATACGAAATTTCTAATAACCCTATCTCATTATCATTCAATATCATCACTGACAGTATTAATCCCAAATACACTTGACATTCGACTTTACTCTGTTGACAAATCAACGTCTGAACACTAAATTAGAAATACCAAGTTCATATCCGTATACCAGAACATTTACTTCAAATCACTGTACTTTTTTTTAATACTCTTTGAAGGGATAGACAATAAAATACTACTACAAGCTCTGTATTAAATTCTCTACATAAACTCTGAGTTCCATAATACATGAGGTCTATCTCAGAATAATAGTAACAATAATCAAATCCAATCTGAAGTTCGGGATCAAAAGTTGATCCTCACTATACTCATTTATCTTAACTCTCATTAACACATTTTTGAGCTCCTTAAACTTGTAGAGTAACATCACTTTACATTCTAGCAATAAAACACATTCTAATATGTTCATTAGTGCATCACTAAAAAATCATAAATTCATTACTCAATTCAAACTAAACTTAGAACTGAAGCTTCGGTTAATAATACCTTCAACTTTGCTAACATGCCTAGACCATTTAAACTTTCACAATTGGGATAAATTTATCAATAGAAAAACTTTAATTCAGAATAACATTACCCGTTTAAAACAATTCTAATAGGTATTTTTCCATATCATGCTTTCCAGAATTTCAATTTTCTTCATTTAGACTATTTGGCTATAAATCTATATATGCACAACATCACTTTCGAACCAAAGAATAAACATAAATACAACATAGCTTAATTTATTTCCCAAATTGATCAGCCCACTCTAATTAGAACAATCGAGGTAACTTTATTTATTCAATAACATTCTACAGAGATCACTTCTTCATGTTGTTAGGACAGATCAAACATTCAATCTTCCACAATTCTTTCAATATGCCATTCATAGATAACTACTAACTATATTGGCTCAGACGAAACATAACATCTTGCTTAAACTCACTGATAATAATTAAAATTATCTGAAGAACAAAAATCAATATACAATTTGAGCTTGACTGTCATAATCTACACTTTCATCAGTCTCGATTTCAAAGATAAGCCATACTTGATAAATTAAACAATAAGGATGATGAGAAAACCGAGATAATGAAATCCGAGACACAAAACCATATTGAATATCCGAAGGCACAACTCATACAAAATAATAGAAATCCTGAACGATTCCATAAAGAAAGCCAGAAGAAAAAGAAATACGGTTCATATGTTTCAAAGTTGATTATAATAAAGATAAGACCTATTCCTTACAGATATAAACAGAACAATAGCTAGAAGAAACAAAAGGACAATTTCATATGAATTCACTGTCAACTTTTATCTCAAACATAATAGAATAGAATACCAATAGAAGATAGTGGAATGTCAATCATAGATCAATCAGACCAACGATACTATCATCAGAAAATGAGCTCTTACAAATGCTTCAGAGAATATATAAACACATAGAATACCCAGAAGAGATAGTCGTAAATTGCTCAACTATAATTTTCATACTCAAACATCTTCACATTTCAAACATGATTCTTTTGACTAACTCTGTCATCACTAATTCCACATTGCTCCTCTCACTAAAGAAAATCAGTTCAGAATAATTTCAATTAATACTTCCTTTTAGTATCGTATCTGAATAAGTCAATTTACCCAAGTGAACTTCTCCACTAACTGCGATATGGTATAAACTGAATATTTCTTGGGTTAATTTGAGATCTTTCTAACACCATTCCTTACTTGTCAACCGTTCTCAATCTTTGATCATGTTTATAGCTATTCTACCACTAAACTCTTTGATTTCACACTTAGGGATTTAATCAACATAACTCCCATAATTTTGATTATAAACACCTCATCGGTAAGGAGGGTGAGGTCGTACAGCCTCTAACTCTATTCTCACATATATACACATATGACATAATGCTCATTGGCATCATATATCATCGAAGTTTTACTATTCACTTAAGACAAATTGGCATTCATATCTGTGGTACACGAAATTTTCTATTATCTCATTCAAACAAGTGCACTCATTCATACATTCTATGCATTTTGTATACCCTTACTTATCACATTTACTAAATCATTTTAGTCAAGCATGCAACATCATATGAAGGCCAAACAAATATGTACGAGCATATCACTATATGAACTTTTATATCACACATTATCACATATAAATTACGAATTCGTATTCATACCTTTCCAAATTTTGACTCATTATAACTACACTTTATTCAAATACTTCGGTATCACTATCAAATGGTCTAATATAGCTCGATTAGAGAGTACCTCTGTCTAAACAAGATGGTTCTCATTCGCATCGGGAGACATCACACTACATATATTAGTGGCATGTATAACTAGACTCTCACACTCTTTATGTTAGTCCAAAAATCGACTAAACCATAGCTCTGATACCACTAAATGTAATACCCTCACCCGTATCCGTCACTGGACTAGGGTACGATGCATTATCAAACATATACCCGTACAATCATTTGATTTCGACACATATATTTCACGTCAAATTTAAAACTTTTTCATTTATACACATAACATCCACATTATGGGCCCACAAGGCCCAAACGATACATTGGATACGATGCGAGACCAAACCGAAACTTTTCGAACACTTATGAAAATTTGACTCAAAATAGTGTCACACGTCCGTGTGACTTGGGACATGCCTGTATGGGCAGGCCGTGTGGTCACACATGCTCATGTCCCATCCTGTGTTAAAAACATCGAGCATTCTATTTATGACGTCAGCATACTACTAAGGGACATGGCCAAGTCACACGCCTGGTCACCTTTTTGTTGCTCTTAATCATTTACACTCAAATACAATTCATAAACCCATATTATACCCTTAATTAATCCTAACCTAGGCTATTTTTCAGGCCCTTTTTGTTGCTCTTAATCATTTACACTCAAATACAATTCATAGAGCCATATTATACCCTTAATTAATCCTAACATAACCATCCAACACGTGTAGTATACTTATCTACATCAAAGCATTTTCATGGTACATGCATAAAATAGAATTTGCGTACCTATAACGATTATGAGCCACATCTCATGGCTATATACAATGAAGTAACAAAAGCCAATACATTTGGCTAATTCACAAGAATACATGTAACACCCCCACGCCCGAGACCGTCGCTAGAGTCGAGCTTGAGGTGTTGCCGAACATAATTTATCATTTAAACAACTTTACATCATTTATTTTGATTTTCGGAATAAGCAGTTTTTCTGCGTCATGGTCGCTAAAAAAATCATATCTCGAGTTACGAAACTCAAAATCAAGATCTGTAAATTTTCCCTGAATCTAGACTCACATATCTATCTACTAATTGTTTTCTAAAATTTTTGGTTGGGCCAATTAGTACAGTTTATTAGTTAAAGTTACCCCTATTTCAGGACTTGACTGCACTAACCTCTACTTACTACGAACCACTTTTCTCCCTGTACAAAATTCATATAACTATCCGTTTATTTCTCTTAAAATTAGATTCAATAAGGATTCTGAGCATATAAACTACACCTCCTAATTATTTTTTTACAATTTATAGTGAATTTTCAAATTTGGAAAAGGGGATCCAGAAATCACTCTGGTCCTGTTTCACTAAAACTCAAATATCTTATAACATGTAACTCCTTTACCAATTTCGCTTCTTCCATTTGAAATTAGACACAATAAGCTTCAATTTCGTAGTTAATTCTTCACCTAATTCGTTTTCTACTATCTTTGGTGATTTTTCAAACTCACATCGTTGTTGCTGTAGTGTTCTGTTTTATGGCAAGTTTCATCTTTTTATGAATTCTCATGAACTATATAACATATTAAACTCACAAGGCATCCAACATTATCTAGGCTAGCCATACCAATGACTAATCATTATCAAGCATTTTCTCAACAAACCACAACCATATCACAAGATTATTTACACAAAACAAGTATATTGCTATACATGCCATACATCAAAACATACAAAGCAATATACCAATTCTTCCTCGGATAGTGTGAGCGTTTCTTTGACCTTCCCGATATCCAAGTTGGCTCGCTAAAAACTACAATGAATGTAAAGGAGGGAGTAAGCATAAATGCTTAGTAAGTTCACATGCAAATAACAAGTAACATAACAAAGCAATTATATTAACAACAATAGCATGATATCACCAAGATACAAACCACATTTCTAGCTATCGTGTATCATCTTACCACCTTATTTCTGTTGTATCAAGTTTCAACCCGAGGGTTAAGTACATACCTGTCCAAATTGTCCATTTCACAACACTTACCAAAATATCATTTTCATCTTGAGTATTCTTCCATTCCGCTAGAATTTTACCCGTTAAACACATCGGAATATAACTCGGATACACAGATCATTTGCACATAAGTGCCACATATGTAATCAATCAATCATGTAACCCGCCCATAAGCAAACTCGGATTCAACTCAACGAGCTTGGGCGTTCGCATCCATAAGTGAACTCGGACTCAACTCAACGAGCTCGGATGCCTAGTTACATCTCACGAACTCGGACTCAACTCAACGAGTTCGGATGCCCAACCATTCTAGTGACATGTCACTTGTATCCTAATCTATTCCCAAGGTTCAAACGGGATTTACTTCGATCATATATTTCCCAGTCGTTCTCCTTAGAATATCAGAACCAATACGTTGCTTGCATCTCATACTTACCAATTTAATCACATACTTTTTATACCAATACATAATATTTCACAAAGCATAATATTCATAATAACAAGTATCATATCGTATAAATAGCATTAAATCACTTAAAATAGCAATCATGTTACATTATTTACACATGAACTTACCTCGGTACAAAATATAGCAATTTTGCGATTTAGTCCAAAATCTTTTCTTTTCCTCGATCAAGGTTAATTCCACGTGTTTCTTGATCTAAAATAACACATTTAGCTTATTTAATACTCACATTATCAAAATAGTCCTAAATTCAAATTTTGGCAAAATTAAAATTTTGCCCCTAAACTTTTGCATATTTACACTTTTGCCCCAAAGTTCGAAAATTTAATTTTATCACAAATTCTTATGTTTTAGGACATGCTGATCATTTATTTACCATTAGCCAGCTCAAATTCCCACCAAAACACATAATTATGAACAATATGTACTTTTACCGATTAAGCCGTTTTACTCTTTTTTACTTAAAACCGAGTAGCACAAGTTGTCTAACATAATTTAAAACCTCATATTCTATCATAAAACATCAAAATACACAAATTTTACCTATGGGTATTTTTCCAAATATGAACCCTAACTTAAATTATTGCTAACATAAGCTTTATCGAGTTACCGGGACTACGAAAACGTAAAGAACATTAAAAACGAGGCTTGGAATCACTTACTATGGAGCTTGGAAGCTTGAAACAAACCCTAGCTATGGAGAACCCTTGAAATTTCGTGGTAATGAAGAAGATGACCAATTTTGTGTTATCCTTCCCTTTTTATTTCATGTTAATATCCAAATGACCAAAATGCCCCTCATTACTAAACTTTCAAAAATTCCATCCATGTCCAAATTTTGTCCATGAACTTAAAATTGGTCAAATTGCTATTTAAGACCTCCTAATTAATATTCCAAAGCAATTTCATACTAGAAACTTCTAGAATGCAAGTTTTGCAACTTATTCGATTTAGTCCCTAATTTCAAATTAAGCACTTTACGCTTAGAATTTCTTCACGAAATTTTCACACCATCATAAAATCATATCATAAACATCAAAATAATTATAAAATAATTATTTCTACCTCAGATTTGTGGTCACGAAACCACTATTTCGATTAGGCCCTAATTCGGGATATTACAATACATATTACCAAAAATTAAATGTCTATACTTGCCACTCACTTGTAATCAAATAAGAATTGTTACATTTAGGCTAGGTTTGGGGTGTTACATTTAATGGTATCAGAGCTCAGTTCAAAACTCGGGCTGTGAGTTAGGTTTTTAGTTTTAAGGATTTAAAGTAGTTTATAATGATTTAAAAACCTTTTTGAATGGTTTTATCGTGTGGCACACCGAGTCTCCTGTGTTGAACCAATTAAGTTCTCTTATTACTAAGCTTGTTTAACTTGGCATACTATAGGTAGTATTGGGCTGCTTTAGATAATAGATTATACTGAGACTCTTAGCTAGAGTAAACTTGGAGCCCGTAGGAACTAAAACTGTAGTGGACTTCTGATTGCAAAAACAACTCATAGCTACTGTCATAAAACATCTGCCTAATTACTGGAACTATGAACTAAATTGCATAAAATTTCTAAATCAGACTTTACGCGAGGTGAGAATAAGCACTACAACGGGTGCAAGAGGCCACTGCAGATATCATGGAGATGCTAGGACTGGATCTCCAACATCCGGCCACATGCCTAGTGTTGACGAGGGTGAGGCTCCAGCTTCACCGGTAGCTGAGACAGAATTGTATGGTCGAGAAGTGATGGACGACGCTTTGTCGCAAGCAATGCTGAGGATTCTTGAAAGGGTCGCTGGGCCCAACACTAGTAACCGAAGCTGAGGGTCGATTGCTTAGAGACTCCGATCAAATGGAGTCGAGATCTTTAAGGGAATTACAGGAGTAGCTCTAAATGTAGCCTAGTATTGGTTGGAGGCTACAGAAAGAATAATGGATAATTTGGACTGCACACCTGAGCAAAAGCTGAAAGGAGTGGTATTGTTGCTACGAGAGGAAGCCTATCAGTGGTAGCTTACCGTGAAAAAGGGCACTCAACCTGACTTGGTTACTTGGGAGTTCTTCAAGTCCACATTTCAAGGGAAGTATGTAGGCGCAAATTACGTGGATGCCCGGAGGAAGGAATTCTTGAATTTGACTCAAGGAGGCAGATTTGTGGCAGAGTACGAGGTGAAGTTTCTATGTTTGAGTCGATATACTAAAGGGATAGTGGCTACAGAGTATGAATGATGTGTTCGATTTGAAGACAGTCTCAAGGACAGTCTTCGAGTTTTGATAGCTCCTCAAAGAGAACAGGATTTCACCGCATTAGTAGAGAAATCAAAGATCGTAGATGATGTGAAGCGTGCTGAGTGCCTTAGCCGAGAAAGAGAAAAGGGCAGAGGTAAGAGGGATTCTGAGACATTCAATTCTGATTAGAGGCCTAAAAAAAGGGCCGGAGTGGATGGGCCAGCCAGAGCTGGGCCCCCTTTTGGCACTTTTAGGTTGCCACCCTACGCGGAATGTGGAAGATGACATATGTGTGAGTGCTGGAGGAGGAAGGGATCTTGTTTGAGTTATGGTTCCTTGGAGCATCATCTTAGAGAGTGTCCCAGAAGACCGAATCAGATGCAAGGCTTTGGTAGGGATAATGTTCAGCCACCGAGGGGTGGTCAACAGCCGCCAGACCGTGGTCAAGACGGGGGCAGAAATGGTTTGGGATGTGGCCGTGGCACACTAGGTAGAGGTGTTGGTCCAGCTGATGTAAGGCAACCAGCTTTAGTCTATGCAGCATGCCACCGAGAGGACGGAGACGCTCTAGACGTGAATACTAATACGTACTTTACTCATAGTGTTTTATCTACCCAATTTGCAATTAGAGTTAGAGTGTATAGTAGAATCATAATGGTGTGACTTGGGTAGTATGACTAATAGATAGTTGGAAACTTCAAGAACAAATTTTCTTTATGGGGGTAGAGCTGTAACATCCCAAATTTTGGGCCTAGAAGGATTGGGCCTCGAGCATGAGTGCTTTTAAAATTCCATTAGAGCAATCCAATGACAATTGTATGATAGAACTGTTGGGTTGATAGTTTTGAGGTGTTAGAGGGTTTCTGGGAAGTTTTGGGTCCAGGCTATGTCATAGGAAAATTTTTAGTTTTGAGCTTTAGTGGAACTTTGACTTCAAGTGTTGAGCCTTTTTAATAATTAAGGTGAAGGAGTAGCACAAAAAGCTTGGTGGTCTAGTGGAAAATGGCGCCACATGGGAGGCAAGGAAGTAGCGTAACATGCATGATAGGGAGGTCTAGGGTTCGAGCGTTGGCATGGGTTTTTGAGGAGTATTTATTTTGCACTGGTGGACGGTAAGTGGTTGAACTGGAGTGGAATCCAATGTGGTGGAGGGTTGACTTGGTCTTGAAATTTAAATGGGAGTGGGGAGTGGATTAAGGAAGAATTCATAGAGAGATATGGGAGAGAATCAAGGAGATTTGGGGTTGTTAGGGAGGTTGAGCCGAATTAGGACTTTGAGTAGGTGCAAAATCAGCTTGGGGCGAAAATGAGTGTCGTATTTGGTCACTTTGGAGAAGTACCAAATTTCTTTTTCGAATTTTGGGGTTGGCTCTTTGTTCATTCAGTTTCTAGCTAGTTGTTTTGTGTGTTCTACCTTTTTTGTATTGTGCGTTTTTCTTCTTGGTTCTTTTGTAAGCCGAATTCCTCTTTGTGTTACCTTTTGGGTTTATGTTTTTGGCCTTTTGATCCTTTGGATACAAGTTGTTCTCTCTTCCTCTCTCAATCTCTTTTCACTCAATTGACCGAGTACTCTTCTCCTACTTATCCAAATTTCTTTCTTTTCACATATCTAAGATTGATTACCTTTTCTTCTTTTCTCGTTAGGTTTTGCCTTGGCCGAATCTCTGTACCCATTCCTTTACTCAAGAAGTAGCCGATTATCTTTTGGCTTTCCTCTTCTTTTATTGAGCTGCATACCTCTATTTTTCTTCTTCTCAATCAATCTTTAAAGCTTGAGTGGGCAGAATCTTAAGCATCTTTTTCTTATTATTGTGTCAAATCTGTTCTCATTTCCTTCTCCTTTCTTTAAGTTGTGGTTTCATTTTCTGGAAGCGGGGGCATGTATTGGTGTTTCATTTTTTTTTTGTTTTCATGGCTAGTGATATTTCTTTCCTATCTGCCGAATCTTCCCTCTTTTCACTTAGATTGACGTTGTCGGTACCTAGGCTCACTTGAGAATTGATAAAGAAGCAAGTGATGTGAAGCTATCGACATCCTATTTTTGGTCTTGATTTAAGTAAGTGATCTTGCTCTTCAATGTTTGAGGGCCGAATATTCTTTATTGGCCCTATAAGTTGCCAAGTGTGGTTTATATCAAATGTTTTAACAAGCCCTTTTTACCAAGGCTTTGGACAATGCAGATCAGTCAAGGGGTGGAAACTCTAGTATCGTATAGGGAGATTAGCAAGGTGTTATCATTCAAGGTAAGTATTAGTGAGGAATTGATTCATGTTGTTAGCAAAGGAGGATAATTGTTCAAATCAAGTGACTAACTGTTAGTCTCAGACATTATAGGTTCATTGCTAAGGGATTCATAGCATGCTTCATAATCTAGGTGTGTACACGTACACCACTATAACCTTAGATCAGTAAAAGCTAAAATGCCGGATTACCGAAAGTCTAGCAACGGTAGCCACATGTGTGTGCGAATGCTCATGTGGAAGGATCGATATAATGACAGAGGCCCCACGAGTGATCTCGTGGGCTTAGGCTACTTTTTGGCCAACTGGGTCGAAATGAACCATATGGGCCCGATGGGTCCGTGGGCCTGACGAGAGTAAAATTTATGGACGGATAGGAAATAATAAGCCGGTCATGTGGACCACATGGCCAAAGGCAGATTTGGGCTCAGTGGGCCACACGCGAGTGTGCGCCCCACTTGGGCCACATACTAGGCTTTTGGGCCCCAGTGTAATATTGATCGCTAAAAGTGACATAGGTCGCACTGAATGGTTGTGGACTTTATAATGGGCCGATTCGTGTACTTGGGCCCATAGCGATAAAATGACTATTATGCCTCTGAAGGGCAAAATGACTAAAATGCCCCTATAGGCTATTTGACTGATTTTGTATGCCATGTTATGATATGTTTGCATTTATGGGACATTATGCTGCATGGGGATGGGAACATTTTTAGAGGAAGTGATTGAATTGTAATGGTCACACAGGTCACTCGAGACGACTGTGGATCTATTCAGGTGAGGTCTCACAGGTTGCTTGAGATGACTATGGACCCACCAGAGGCTTTAAGCCGATTATGTGATTGGCAGCTCTGCTGCGATACTGGTTAGTGCCGCAACCGGTGCTACTTTTGGTGTGTTAGCTGGGTGGGTCGATTTATGTCCCCATAGAAGTGTAGGGCTGGAAGGGAAATGGAGTGCAGGGTTGGATGGGGTATCACAACATTGCATGTTTGATAATGATGTGTTGTGGGCTCAGGCCCAATTGAGGCCATTATGGGCTAAGACCCAAAGGCCACCATTATTGAATTGCGCTTAGGCCCAAATTGTTTATTGCATGTTATGTGCTAGTCGAGGGTCGTACATACTGAGTTTCAAAAACTCACTCCCTCTTTTATTCTTTTTCAAGTGATCCTTAGTAGGCAATTCGACATATGGGAGGACTCGAAGGTGGCCACACTACAAGCAGTGGTTTAATTTTTAGTATTCGCATTTACTTTACTTAAATTATTTTGTTTGGGTTTAAATTTCTATAATAAGGCCTTTTATCCAATTTTTTATCAATTTGGGATTGTTATTTCTCATTTGAATCTTTCAGCTATCGGGCGTGGTTTCATAAAAGATATCTGTTTTTCAAAAATATCGCGATAACACAACAAATGGGTTTTGAAACAAAAGCTTCCGCTATAACTGAAACATGGGATATTAGTAATATAAAAACTAAGTTTTTTAATAAACACTTAAGGTTTTATTCAAACTTACAAATTTACAAGTTTTCACTGTTTTTAACCACAAACAATCGTTCCACCCTCAAATGTGACACTCCAAACTTAGGCCTAACTCCTAGGCTGGGTTTGGGGTGTTACAATATCTTAAGCTACAAAACTCAAAATTAAGTTTTGTTAATTTTTCCTAAGACTAGACTCATATATCTTCTTACCTTAAAATTTCAAGAAATTTTGGTTTAGCCAATTAGTACAGTTTATTCATTAAATATTCCCCTATTTCGCTGTCCAATAGACCTAACCTCTCTTCACTAAAAATTAATTATCTCATTATTCAGAATTTAGATAATGTTTCTGTTTATTTATCTTACAAGTAGACTAATCAAGAATTTTAAGCATATAAGTTACACACCATGAACATTTTTATACAATTTTTAGTGATTTTCCAAATTCAAAACATGGGATTCTGATAACTATCTGACCCTATCTCACGGCAATATAGATATCTCACAAATTGAGAATCATTTGCTTACTCTACTTCTTATATGTGAAAATAGACTCAATGGGCTTTAATTTCATATATAATTTGGCTTCTAATTCAATTCTCAACATTTTTGGTTATTTTTCAAAAGCACATGACTGCTACTGTCCAAAACAGTTTTATTTTAAGTTTCACTCTTTTATACTTTCTCTATAGTTGCTTTAATGGTAGCACTTACCTCTTATCAACCTTACCAATGTTTGATCATAAAACAAGCTTATTGCTCACAATTTACACATACATACTTGCACTTATACATAAGTTTTCATATTCACACTTACGCATATAAATGCATTATGGCATTAAACACAATATTCATTTACACATTCTTAACGCACGATCAAATCCTTTTTACATTCAATCACATGTCATCATATCAATTCAATACCCATTGAAGCATACAGAATGCTAAAGGATACACAGAAAAAGGCACAAAGTGCCACACATATTGTAGCTGAAGCTACCACTAGTATGTAGCTGAAGCTATCGATAGGTTGTAGCCAAAGCTACCACTTATCACATATCAATAGAGGCTCATAATTGAGCTATTCACGAGCCTCATCACGCAAGTTGACAGTATAGTCGATGCTACTCAGTGCTGCTCACACAAGCTGATAGGTATCCACAACAAATGCAGGATTACCTAGCCACCAGTCGTCGAACTAAACCAGCACCCGAAATCGCATATACAATCGATAACGGTCAATGATATCCTAGTGATATGTCACTCGTATCCTAAATGATTCCTAAGGTTCAATCGGGACTTTTTTACAATTGTCGAAACTTAGTCAATATGCACTAATCACATATCTTATGACGATACAAATTCACAGTTTCACATAATATCCATAATCATAGAAAGCACTTTAAAACATAACATGTCAATGCATTTCCATGACACCTCGAATCATAGACATATTTTTAAATCAATACACGAACATCGCACATTAAACATTTAATACAGCATAATCCAATTAATACACTAATTTAGGTTTCAAATATAATTTACAACATTATTGCATTATTATTATCACACCAACTTACCTCGAATGCGAAAGTAACTAATTTTCCCAATTTGGTCCATAACCTCGATCTAAGCCCGAATCTCATTTTCCATGATCTAAAATATTACAATTAGCTCATATTAGTCACATTATTCAATGTAACCCATAAATCACATTATGGCAAATTTACATTTTTGCCCCTAAACTTTCATATATTTACGATTTTACCCCTAAGCTTGGTAAATGAAATTTATTCAATTTCTTTACACTTTAGGCCTAGTTGAACCACTTGCTCTTCTACACCAGCACCTAATTCACACTAAATCACACTTTTACATACAAATTTTATAAATTTGCATTTAGGTCCTTTTTACGGTTTTCACCGAAAATCACTTAGCAAAAGATGTTTACCGCACTTCAAGCCTTCATTTTCTACCATGAGACCTCAAAATACATGCATGTTGCATATGGGTAAATTTTTAAACATCAACCCTAGCTCAAATAAATGATAGAAATAGCTAGATTAAGTGACGAGGATTTCAAAAATGTAAAGACCATTAAAAACGGGGCTAGAACGAACTTACTATGAAGCTTGGAAGGCTTGAACAAAACCCTAGCCATGGTGACCCTTCATATTCGGCCCTAGCTAGAAGAAGATGAGCAAATTTTTGCTTCATTTCCCCTTTTTAATTCTTTTAATTACTAAATGACTAAAATGCCCTTAAAGGCTTTTCTTTCAAACTTGTCCTATTCATGCCCATTTTTGTCCCAACTTAAATGTATTGGTCTAATTACTAAATAAGGGCCTCCAATTTAAGAACTCATTTCAATTAAATCCCTTTAGCATCTAGAACACACATTTTGCAACTTTTACAATTTAGTCCTAATTATTAAATCGAACACTCTATCGCTATAATTTCTTAACGATATTTTCACACAATTGTTCATTTAATAAATAAATCTCAAAACTTAATCGGAATAATTTTTTTGACCTCAGGTAGCTTCTTCTATTCCGTATCATTGCTAGAGAACTTTTACTAGAGCTACCTTTTTATTTCTCAATTCTTTCATCTCACGTGCCAAAATTTTGATTGGTTCCTCCTTGTATGTCATATCAGGCTAAATCTCGACTTCCGTCGAAGAGATAACATGTGATGGATCTGACTAATATCATCGTAACATAGATACATGAAAAACATTTTAAATTCTGTCAAGTTTTGGCAGTAGGGCTAATCGGTATGCAACAGGTCAGATTCTCTCAATGATTTCATATGGCCCGAGAAATCATAGACTCAGTTTTCCTTTATGGCCAAATCAAAGAACTTTCTTCCAAGGAGATACTTTCAAGAAAACCTTGTTGCCAACTTGGAATTCTATTTCTTTTCATTTAAGAGTCGTATAGGATTTCTAACGATCAGAAGCTGCTCCAGGATATCTTAGATTACTTTCACTTTCTCTTCGGTTCTATGGATCAAATCAACTCCATGTATCTTTTTCTCACTAAACTCGGTCCAGTACAATGGAGTTCTACATTTACGACCATAAAGGGCTTCATACGGTGCCATTTTAAAGCTTGACTGATAGCTGTTATTATATGCAAATTCGACTAATGGCAGATACTTTTCCCAATTGCCTTTGAATTCTAAAACACAACTCCAAAGCATATCTTCTAGAATCTGAATCACACGTTCAGATTGACCATCAATCTGAGGATAAAATGTAGTACTAAAATGTAATTCCATACCCAAAGCCTCTTGCAACTTATTCTAGAATCACGATGTGAACCGTGGATCTTTGTTTGAAATAATAGAGGCTAGCACGTCATGTAGTGTGACAATTTTTGAAATATATAATTCTGTTAATCTTTTCAGGGAGAAATCTATATGTACCAAAATAAAGTGTGCAAACTTCGTCAAGCGATCGACGATTACCCAAATGGCATCTTTCTTTTTTGGAGATAAGGGTAACCCTGATACAAAATCCATAGTAACTCTTTCCCATTTTCATTCCAGTATTGTGACTGGATGTAATAATCCCAAAAGTACTTGATGTTCTATTTTAACTTGTTGACATATCAAACATCTAGATATGAATTTAGAAATACTATGTTTCATTCATAGCCACCAGTACATCTATTTCAAGTCTTTATACATATTATTACTCCTCGGATGAATAGACTTGTTACCACTATGAGCTTTATACAAAATTTTCTGTACAAGCTCTGAATTCTTTGGTGCTATAACACCCCTATCCCGTAACTATCGCCGGAATAGGTAAGGGGCACTACTAGACTTGTAACTCAGAACAGAACAATAAAACTTTAAACTTTTATCAAACATTAATCCATGTCAGTAACATCAATCATATATAAACATATCGTGCTTAAAAAAACCATATAAAGCTTCAAACATACATCAAGGTCTAATTTGATAACATATAAAAGATATGAGAAAATTTAAGAAAATTTTCAAAATAGGGTCACACGGTACTGTGCCCAAGTCGTGTGCCTTACACGGTCGCCAGGCACGCTCGTGTGTCCAGACCATGGCAAAACAGGGCATACATATTGAGTTGTGGACACGACCACATGACACACCTGTGTGTCTTAGCCATGTGAAAATTATGAAGCTACTGGCTTGCGCCCACGAGTACAAGACACTCCCGTATGCCTATCCCATGTGGCATCTTGACCAAAATAACTAAGGTGTAGGGGTTACACGGTCGAGTCACACGCCATTGTGCTCTGACCGTGTGGCACGAAATAGGCTTGGTTTAAGCCATTATCACACCCCAATAGGTTATGTACCTAAAACATCAATTGCATAACAATTACATATATTCAATAAGCAACCAAATCAACCAAATATCATGCCAATTACATCATCTAAACATGTACATATATGAACCAATCCAACATCTATATCAACTTACCAAATCACACTTAAAACTCATCATATCATTTACTCCGAATTATACCAAATGATCATTCATCCAAAACCATCAATTAAAGCGTTTTCATATCAACCAAATCAAAACATTTACCTCATGCATCAAAATACCATTATCAATACACACATATAGCATATAACAGACATATCATATAAGTCATCATATCAAAACATCCATTTCAAGATCAAGCAATGTCACAGAGCTTGATTAGGTGCCAAAATCATACCACATCAACACAAGGATAACCATTAACATTAACTTATAAACTAGCCTATATGTAAGACCCCAAACCCGGCCAAGACGTTATGGCCAAATCTGGAGTGTCACATGGATGATTGATTCATTTACGATCTTCTTTTAACAAAACGTTATGTTGCTTATTGTAAAACCATGTTTAATAGCTTATAATTAATGATCATTATTAGATTTAGAAACAGTGTTAATTACCAAGTAAAGTTTATATATAAAAACTCATTGTTGCGTTATCCAGTCATTACGCAATGCATGTTTAAAAATGTTTGATTAAGTTTGAAAAGCCCGCATAGACTAGTCTACCGTTGTAGAACAAGTAATAAAGAAACCTAAAACAAAATACCCGAGAGGCCTTATTACAACATAAATCTGAAATTTAAAATGGTATATAAACAAATTAAATTTTAAGATAAACTAAACCGAAAACATGAACCACGTGGCCACCCCGAATCCCTCGCAGCTCCAAGTCCTCTATGGTTGGGGGTTACCTACATGGATGGAAATAATAGGGTGAGTTTGCGAAAACTCAGTGTGTAATGTAACCCAACCAATATCAAAGATTAGTCAAAGCTCAGTCTGGCCCGAAGCCCTATTCAGATACAGATCAAACTGGGCCTTGGCCCTATTCAGAAACAGAGTGGGCCTTGGGCCCATTACAGATACAGAATAGAATATTTATATATGTATGTACGCAAAGCCCAAGCCCAGTCTAGCCCAACACACCATCCGTACCAGCCCAACACACCATGTGGGGAATAACTCAACCCACCCAGCCCTACACACCATAGACGCAGCAGAGCTGCTAATACAAAAATCGTGGTAGAGCCACCAGTACAAATATACGAGGCGGAGCTTCTAAGTAGATTACGTGGCAGTGCCACTTTACCGAACTTCCTCCATATCCATAACCCAACCCCATACAACCTAGAGTACTACATGACATAAGCATACAGATTATCAGATATAGATACATGCAAATCAATCAACTATTTCTAGGGGTAAAACAGTCTTTAGGCATCTAAGGGTAAAATTGTAATTTTTACCCTTCAGGGGTACTTTGGTCATTTAACTATGTTCCTAGGTTTCATGCTTAATACGACCTTCTAGTAGGTCTAACATCGCTCCGAGCGACTCAGAAAGTCCGTAAACCATATAGTGAAAACAGGCCCAAAAACCCCTAATAGGCCCAAGGGAGCCCACATGCTTATGTGGCCCTCTCAGTCCTTTTTTATGCATATTATCACAGATTTAATATCTAATTTACCAGAAATTACTTACCGCATACTTTTACTCATATGGGCCCGTAAGCCCATTGGGCCCAATTTCGGCCTATCGAGGCCCAAAACAGCCCCAGTGCATGAAAACGCGCACAACAGCCCTTACAATCCAATATTCTAGATTCATGGTTTCAGATTGACCCACGAGCGTTCGCACGCTCGCAAGTCCTCGAAATGCCGATATTTCGGCATTTTAACTTTTCGGCTTTTGCCGATCCAAGCTACTAGAGTGTAACACCCCTTAACCCTAAACCGTCGCCAAAACAGGGTTACAGAGCACTACCGGACATATTGGACAATTTATGAATAATTAATAAATAAATAACACACATAGCATAATTTAATTTTTAAGTCTTTATAATGGACCCTCGAGGCCCAAAATACATATTAGGAGTGGAACGGAATTTATTAAAATACTCAAATTTTTATTTATTATTATTTATTATTATTTTTTTTGTATAAAAAAATTTCGGCAGCATTTCTGCTTATTTTTATATAAAACCCCCTGCAAGTTCAAACCGAAAACAACAAATGCCAATGTATTTCAAACATTGAAATTTCATAGCTAGTTGTATTAAAATCATAGCTATGACTTTGAAATGATAATTTACCCTAAAAACATCCATATTACCATTAAAATTTAACTTATAATTTTATTCATTTTATTCTAGATTTAGCACCAATTATACCATATATATTATATAAATTTTCATGCCATTTCATTAGTATAAACACTAAAATACTAAATACCATTCTTTACAACAAAAGTCATGTAACGTTTTAAAGTGACCAAAATAACACCTATGTACATGCCACTTTTATCAAAAGAAAAATACATCACCGAGTTTTGAGCTGGAGTTGGGATCGCCTGGATGCAGAACCAGGACTCTGAACACCTATTAACCTGCGCACGGAAACAACCGTACGCTGAGTATATGTATACCCAGTGGTATTACTATAATTCAAATTATAATAATAAATAATAAAATTTAAATATCAAACATATAACAATTTAATTTCTTAAGTACTAATACATTTTCTAGCTTTCATTTGAATGTCAATTACTTCATGAACATTTAATTCATGCCTTTCATTCTCGATTTCAATTTCATTTCACTTTCCAATTCACAATTCAACTTTCATTTCTTTTCGATAGCTTAATTGATCAAATTCATTTTGTAACAGCCCATTTTAGACCCTAGTCAGAATGAATGGTTTCGGGACCACTTAACCGAGTTGAAATATTATTTTTATTATTTTAAATTGTTTTACAACATGATAAATTTATTGTGTGGAAGTTTCGTTTAGAAGTTTTATCGTTTAAATAGTTAATTCGGTAAAAAGGATTAAATCACATTAAGCGATAAATATGAGTTCTATTGTATAAATGACTTATATGACTTTGTCTTTGTTTGTGAGAGTCCTTAAATGGATATTATCCCTTTTATATGGATAGTGGACATTTATGTCCATATTATTATGATTTTATGAATGGTTTTATAAGGGTTACTTATGGTATTTTATAATTATATGTTTATTAATTTCATTAAAACATGAAAATGCTTCATTCTATCCATTCTTCGCCGATTTTTGAACAAAAGAAAAGGGTAGGGAAGCTTTTTCATTCGGCCAAGGCTTTTTGTTCAATTAAGGTATGGTTTTGCTCGGTTTTTAATGATTTTTTATGTTTTTGAGCTCGTTACAGCTCGGTCTAACTGACCCATACCTCAATTTCTGAAATTGATTATGTTTTTGAAGTATGCCATTGATGAATATATGTTTATTTTGATGAATAATGGTGAATTATTGATGATTGTTTGAAAATATACAAGTTTTACAAAGTAATTTTTGATGAAAATGAGTTTTAATGATTAAATTGAAAAAGATAGAAATTTTGTGGTTAGAAGTGGAAATAAATGAATTATATGTGTTGATATGAGGTACTTGAATATCCAGCTTTGATGAATTGAGGGTCCTATGGTGTAATTTGCTATCTTGTGAATTTATGACTAAAGTGTAAAAGTATGAAAAGTTAAGGGCTAAATTGTAAATAGGCCAAAATACATGTTTTTGGATTAAATTGAACATGCTAGTGATTAAATAGCTAAATTTGTATTAATTTAGATCAAGACAATCGAATCCCGGAACTTGATCGGAGAAAACAAAAGGTAGACGAGTAGATATCGGGAAGTCGAGGTAAGTTCGTATAATTAGAATTCAATTCGTATTACGTTTATAATAGTTGTATTAATGCCATATGAATGTGTAAATTATTATGGAATGAGATTGCCTATTGGATATATGTGAATTGGTATGGAGTTGTATAAAGGTTATAAGAACGATTTGATTTCCGAGTCCCGTTCGAACCATAGAAGTCGTAGGATACAAGTGACATATCATTAGGGCTACAGGGTGATTTGAGCTCCTGCATTTGTTGCGGACTCACCACAGCTCATGAGCTATATGTTCATCCTTTGGGATTATATGTTTAGTCTTCGGACTTAACGTTCAGCCTACGGGCTTACCGTTCATCCTTCGGGATCACATGTTCAGCCTTTGGGCTTACCGTTTCAGGCTCGAAAGAGCATATATGATGCAGTGATAGATTACAGGTTATATGTATATATACTGTGTGTGTATCACCTGAGTATCCCTCGATGTTCTTAAAGGTTCAACGGGCAATTATTGATACATGTTACATGATGATCAAGGAGTATATGAACTATAAGTTACATGAGTTATAAGATTTATATGAACTATATGATATGAACTTCATGAATTATTTGTCATAAGTATTTGATTTATGCTTGTGATATGTGAATGTTTTACTTGGAGAATGAATGATTCATGAGGGTACATAGACTAACATATGTGGACTTGTTAAATAGGCAATATGAGCATGTGACTTAGGTTGGTAATTATGGCATGCTTATTTCTATTGATTCGGTAACTTAAATTCTACGTTATACGGGCTTACTAAGCTTTCAAAGCTTACTCTGTTTACTTTCCCTTGTTTTATAGATTCAGAAGCTAGCTCGATTTTCGGACGAGTTGGAGACTTGCTATCACACTATCCATCAAGCTTTTGGTACTTTTGAATCTTTGTAAATGAAATGGTCATGGCATGTATAGGCTAGTTGTTAAGTTAATATTTATGGTTAGCTTTGATAATGAATGCGATATGTTTTTGGGTACTTATTCAAGTTATGAGATATGGCTTGTTTTGTAAATGTTTAACTTATTTTGAATGCCTTATATGATGTGTTCTATATGGTAAAGTTGTGATGAATGTGTGGCCATTGATATGATTTAGTATGAATGGAGTTGATGGAGATGGTAAGTGTTATGTTTAAATTGGTTAGCGATGAAATGGTCCATTATATGTCTAAAATGGTTTTTTTGGTTGCCAAATTGTGTTTTGAATGTTGTGGTTTTGTTGCTTGTAGGGTGACCCATTTGAGTGGTAAAATGGTTTAAACCAAGCCTACATTGTGCCACACGGTCAAAGCACACGGGTGTGTGACTCAGCCGTGTAACCCCTGCATCTAAAATTATTTTAGGCAGTCTTGCGCACGGCCTAGACACACGGGAGTGTCTAGCAGCCGTGTGGTATATGGCAGTTTTGCCCACGGTCTAGACACACGGGTGTGTCTGGTAGCTGTGTGGTATTTGACAGTGTTGAGCACGGACTGGACACACGGGTGTGTCTAGTGGTAGATGACCGTGTGAGGATTGCCAGTGTTGGCCACAGCTAAGGTAAGTTGGGGCACGACTATGTGAGGTCCACGGGCAAGGGACACGGCCGTGTGTCCCTAACTTGAAATTTTTTCAAAGTTTCTTATATCTTTCACATGTTTTCAATTTGATCCCCAATGAATGTATGTATTGTTATATGAGTTTTCAAAGCATGTTTTGATAAATGATTATAGATCTATATTGTTGAATGTTTAGTTCAAAATTTTACTATTCTGATCTGAGTTACAAGTTTGGTAATGCCCCTTACCTATTCCGGCGATGGTTACGGGATAGGGGTGTTATACATTTGATTTATCATTTCATTTATTTACCCCTATTAACAAGACTCAGACTTTGGCGGATACACGGATCCAACCAAACACACCATATTGGCACCCAGTGCCTCATCGGATAGTTCGAAGCAATATATTGACACCCAATGTCTCCTCGGCTTAGCAGAAGTAAAGTGGCACCTATTACTTCATCGAATCTATCCGAAGTAAAATAGTGACACCCAGTGTCTCATCGACTCGAGGTGAAGTATCCCTAAACTCTTCCAATCCTATAGCATGCCAACTATATCCGACTCAGCCTGACTAGTTAATAGGGATTTTCAATTCTCAATTCAAATTCTCTTTCTCTTTCAATTGATCACAAATCATCAAATTAGATTCATATATATATATATATATTATCAATTCAATCTCAATCTTCAATTTAATTCAATATACTTTTCATACCAATCACATGTAATTCAATCTATAATTCAATACTAACACATATTCATCATTCAATTCAATTTTCTAAATTCAATTCAATAAGGTTACTTACCTCAATATTTACTTACCATAAAATACATAAATTTAAAATTAATATTTAATAATAAATAACATGAATTATAGTAATACAAACCTGAAATTCTTGATTTACTCCTCGGTAATCTTCTCCTTTCCCTTTAGAGCCGATTTCTCTGGTTCTTTGTTAGCTACGAAAATTAAAATAATTATACTATTAATTACAACACTAATTAAAATAAATAATTGAATTTCTAATCAATTCCTACCTTATTCCCAATTTAATCCTAAATAATTTTACTTACTTTTCTAATGCAATTCATACTTTATTTCTATTCAAATTTCCTCCATACTTACATTTAACTATAAATTTTTCAACATATTTTCCTAATTTCGAAATTTCTTCAATTTAATCCATACAACATAAAACTTATAGCCTAGTTTACAATTTAATCCTTTAATCAATTCTAACTTAGAATTCATTCAATTTAATCCCTAATTCCAAAATTTGTTCAACATAAACCCTACTTGAACACCTATAAACTCTTGAAATATCAACTTAATTTCAATAAAACCTTGTTTAGAACTTCTAAAACATCAAGATTAAAAAGGACTTAATTAACTTACCAATCAAAACTTCAAATCCTTAGTTTTCTCTTTTATTTTTCTTTCCCTTTTTCTTTCTCTTTTTCTCCTCTGCTTCCCGTTTTCGATTCTGTTTCTATTCTCTTTTGTTTCTTTATTTCTCGTTTATATTTCCTTTATTTTTTATTTAATTAACTCAATAAATATCTATTTAAAAATAAATATTAGTATTACATTTGGTCACACTTATATTTCTACATTTGTACCAATAATTTTATTAAAATTGTCATTATTTAATTTGTTTATGAAACAAAAATCTCATAATCTATTTATTTAATTTAATAAATATCTTTAACATAATAATAATAATTAATAAATATCTATTTTAATATCATTTACATATATTACATTTGTACACATACATATTATTACATTTGTACCCTATCATCCTCATACATTTGTCATAACTTTAATTTATTTATTATATAAAAAATCTCATAATATAATTAATACAATTAATTATTATAAAATATCTTTATACTTAAATTATAAGTAATTTGAGTGTTAATTTGAGTGTCTAAATTACAAATGTACCAATATAATTTTTACATGTATACATTTTTATTACCATACAATTATCTACTATTTAATTTATTTAATACTAATACTAATAATAATAATAATCTAATATAAAACAATAATGTTAATTAATAATTATAATAATTATATATAATATTTAAATATAACCTAAATAAAATATTAGATTTTAATACATATATGCCGCCTCAACTTTTCTAAATGGTTTAATTACCATTTTAATCCTTTTTATTCTCTATTTCTTTAGAATTAAACTTCTACCCCTTATTCAATTTAGTTCTTTTTACTAATTACTCTAAATTAAGCTAAATTTACCTAATTAAAACCTATTTAGACACACTATTAGACTCATAAATATTTTTCATAATTATTTTCAAACTTATTTCACTAGGACGAAGGCCCTATAACTCACTTTTCTGGTGCCCGTGAATTTTGGGTCATTACATAGAGGGTGTCGTTACACACCTGTTTGCGAACTACGTCGAGATCCCTCGAATGATCAACCTACAACAGTTTAATCACTATGTTAATCCATAATCCAATTGAAACCACCATCATCTTACCCCACACATATTCGGCTATTATTAACAAATCACCCATCCCTTACCTTTGTCGAAATCTAGCGCCAAACACTAGACTGCTTCTCTTTGTCCAACAACCAACCTTCCTTTACCAATCCATCACCACGAATAGCTGAAAACACCCTTGACCACAAGAAAAAGCGGTTTAAATCGGCTTACTAGATCAAGACCTAAAACCGATTAGCACATAGGGAGATAGGACCTTCCACAAGAACATGAAGAAAAAGAATCGAGTACTTACCACTACCCTAGGTCCAGATCTACACTTGATCTAATCGAAGCACGATGGGAGAAGATGAATAGAAGAAAAAGTTGGAAGACTCAACAAAGAAAAGATGATGGGATTCGATTTTTGAGAAGAGTACACTAAAGAGAGTTTGAGGTTTTGGTTTTGAAAGAAAAGGTGAAAGAAGAAGAAGAAGTTATGAAAAGGGAGGAGATGGCGACAGAGAGATAGATGACTTGATGGTTTCGGCTTTTGAAGCAATCAGCCAAAAGAAGACTAAGTATTTTAGGATTTCGGCTTTTGGAGAAATCGGCCAGAAGGAGTTTTAGGGAGATCAATTTCAAACAATGAAGAAACGAAGAAAAAAGAGAAGAGGAAGAAGATAGGTCCAGTTCTTGTGTAAATCGACCAAGAGGAGATTGATAGTTTAAGGACTTTCGACTTTTGGAAAAGAAAAGAGGAGAGAAAAGAAAGAAAAGGTATGAAAAGCACACTTCAACCTTACCTATTTGGCACTAAAGAATAACCAAAAACATGTAAATCCCGAAAGAATTCCAAAAAGAAATCGGCACACACCCTACCACAAATGCCGAAAATGCTAAACCTTACCCCTTAGCCAAATTGCACTTCAAACAGCCCCATAATCGGCCAACACTTCTTTCTCATCTCATCCCTAAGTTTTCTCCTTGAAAATCTCCCCTTATCACTCCTTAGTCCAATCCCATGAGCAACTCAAACACCTTCCCTCAGAATTTAACTTGGAGTCCACCTCTTACCATGCCCATGCAGTAAAATAAAATAAATATACCTTGCTCACTAAGGGATTCGTACCTCAGCTCCTTCACAACCTACCACATGTCACCTCCTTGTGTTTTAAGTGGCGCTACCCTGCTACTTTACCACAGGCTTCCTTGTTCCTTAAAACCCCAACATTTATTTAAAAGCCCACTCTGCCAAAGTCCATTCTCACATAAGGCTAAATTAAAATTCTGCCAGGCTTTAAACTTAAACCTAGGACTTCTAAAGGTCCACTAAATACACTCAAATCATTACTACAGCACATCAGGCCATAGAAAAAATAAATTCAAGTAAAAATTCAAAAACCCTAAAAATTAAGGCGTTACAACTCTACCCCCTTAAAGAAATTTTGGCCTCGAAATTTTACATGGTCAAAACAGGTGAGGGTATTTTTGACGTATCGCCTCCTCCGGCTCCCACGTAGCTTCTTCTCTGTCGTGATTACGCCAAAGCACTTTTACCAAAGGGACTGATTTCTTCCTTAACATTTTGACATCACGGTCCAAAATTTGCACAGGCTCTTCCATAAAAGTCAGACCAGATTTAACTTCAATTTCTTCAACTGGCACAATATGGGAAAGATCAGACCGATATCGTCTTAACATGGAGACATGAAAGACGTCGTGAATCCAGTCCAACTCTGGAGGTAGTTCCAGCTGGTATGCCACTGGACCCACCCGTTTAAGAACTCGATAGGGCTTGATAAACCGCAGACTTAACTTACCCTTCTTTCTGAATCTTAAGATTTTCTTCTAAGGCGAGTCCTTCAAGAAAACCAAATATCCCACAGAGTACTCAATTTCCTTACGCTTCAAGTCGGCATAAGATTTTTGCCTATTAGGTGCCTCCTTTAACTGATCCCTGATCAGCTTCACCTTATTTTCTATATCCCCTACTAATTCTGGCCCAAGAACCTGACATTCTCCCAATTCAGTCTAAGGCGTACGACATCTATGATCATACAGCGCCTCATATGGTGCTATTCGAATACTCGCCTAGTAACTATTATTATATGCAAACTCTGCTAACGGTAAGTAATCTCCCCAGCTACCCAGAAATCAATAATACACTCTCTCAACATATCTTCTAGAACTCGAATCACCCTCTCCGACTGCCCATCCGTCTAAGGGTGAAAAGTAGTGCTAAAGTCTAGCTGTGTACCCAAAACCTCATGCAACTTCTACCAAAATTGAGATGTAAACGTAGGGTCCCGATTAGAAATAATTGAAACTGGCACCCCATAAAGTCGCACTATCTAAGCTACATACAGCTTTACCAATTTCTGAAGTAAATAGTAGGTTCGCACGGGTATAAAATTAGCATATTTGGTTAACCTATCCATAATCACCCAAACCGAGTCTTTCTTGGTAGGCGTCAAGGGTAGCCCACTCACAGAGTCTATGGTTACCCTTTCCCACTTCCAAAGTGGAATCTTAACCGGCTGCAGAAGTCCAGAAGGTAGTTGATGCTCAGCTTTCACCTGCTGGCATTTTAGACACTTATCCACAAACTCCGTTACTTCCCGCTTAAGTCCAGGCCACCAATACAATTCTCGCAAATCCCAATACAACTTATTCCCACCAAGATGCATTGCACAAAGACCGCCATAAGCCTCTTGTAGTATAGGTTGCCATAAACCAGAATCTTTTGGGACACATACTCTCCCACGAAAACACAAAATCCCTTCATTATTTAAACCAAAATCAGAAGTTCTATGCTCTTCAATCTATCAAATTGCTCCATCCAGGTCGGTCTTACTTGCAATTCAGCTAACAAGTTGCCATCATCATACAAACTAAGACGAGAAAATATCGCTCTCAGATCAGATACAGCTCTCCAACTCAATGCATCAGCTACCACATTAGCTTTGCCCGGGTGATACTCAATAGAACAGTCGTAGTCCTTAAGCAACTCTATCCATCTTCGTTTCCTAAGGTTCAACTCCTTCTGAGTCAAAAGATACTTGAGGGTCTTATGGTCCATGTATATGATACACTTTTCTCTATACAAGTAGTGCCTCTAAATCTTTAGTGCAAAGATCACTGCTGCCAACTCTAGATCATATGTAAGGTAATTCGCCTCATGAGGCTTGAGTTGTCGCGAAGTATATGCAACCACTTTACCCTCTTGCATCAACACACAGCCCAATCCAACGTGCGATGCATCGCTATACACAGTAAAAGCCTTTCCAGACCCCGACTGAATTAACACAGGTGCCTCAGTCAAAACTTTCTTCAACTTCTCGAAACTCTCTTGTTGTTTTTCAGTCCAGATAAACAGTACTCCTTTTCTCAAAAGTTTCATCAACGGTGCCGCAATTAAGGAAAATCCTTCCACAAATCTTCTATAATACCCTGCCAAACCCAAAAAACTCTGAATTTTCGACACAGATCTCGGTGGCTTCCACTCTAGAACTGCCTCGATCTTCCGAGGATCCACCCTAATCCCCTCAGCAAAAACAACGTGACCCAAGAATGTCACTTCTCGCAACCAAAATTCACACTTGATGAATTTTGTGTACAGCTACTTCTCCCTAAGCACTTGCAGGACAATTCGGAGATGCTCATCATGATTCTCCTCAGTTTTCGAATATACCAGAATATCGTCTATAAAGACGACCACAAATTGATCTAAGTAGGGTTAGAATACCCGACTCATAAGATTCATGAAGGCCGCCAGTGCGTTCGTCAACCCAAATGGCATCACTAGAACTCGTAATTTCCATATCGAGTCCTAAACACCGTCTTATGAATATCCTCCTCTTTAACCCTTAGTTCATGATACTCGGATCGAAGGTTGATCTTGGAAAATACTGAAAGTCCTCTTAGTTGGTCAAAAAGGTCATCGATCCATGACAGAGGGTACTTGTTCTTAATAGTCAGTTTGTTCAACTGATGATAATCAATGCACATGCGCATCGTCCCATCCTTCTTCTTAACAACCAAGACCGGTGCTCCCTACAGAGACACACTTGGTCTAATAAAACTTGGATCCAAAAGTTCTTGGATTTGCACTTTCAACTCCACTAACTCCTTCGGTGCCATCCTATAAGGAGTGATAGACACCGGAGCCGTTCCAGGCAATAAGTCGATTACAAATTCGACTTCACAGTTTGGAGCCAACCCAGGAAGCTCATCCGAAAAAACATTTTGAAACTCCTTGACAGTTTTAACTTCCCCTACGGACAAACCCTCAGAATTTGACTTACTCACGTACGCCAAAAACGCCTCACAACCCTTGCGAATCAGGTCTTAAAGCCGAGATAACATTGGACAAGTAATCTCTTCGCTCCCCTATTACAGTTACCTCTTCATCCTCCATGGTCTTTAACACCATCCACTTGGTAGCGCAATCCAAAGTCGACCGATGCTTTGCAAGCCAATCCATACCCAAGATAAGATCAAACTCTCCAAATGGTAACTTCATCAAGTCCGCAGAGAAAAATCTACACTGTGTCTCTAAGGGTACATCCCTAAAAAGTTTGTCTACCCTAACAAGTGACCCAATAGACTTATCACAGATACCCCACTCACAGTAACCTCAGATTGCACACCCAACGTCCCAGCCACATCACAAGCAAGATACGAATGTCTAGATCCAATGTCAATCAAAGTAGTGTATGGCATGCTATAAATTAGAAACGTACCAGTTATGACGTCTGGTGCGTCACCCTCCTCTCGGTGACAAGCAGCATAAACCAACACTGGTTGTCATGCCTCAACATTTCCAACACCCCTACTCGGTGCTCCACGTCTATGTCTATTTTTATTGCCACCCCTAGCCTGACCACGACCTCTCGGTGGTTGTTGACCACCTCTCACTAGCTGAACAACCCTCAGTTTAGCAGCTTGCATCTGTGTCGGCCTTTGAGGGCAATCTTTGACTCAATGATCTTTGGACCCACACTGGAAACATACTCCAGAACATCTCTACCATTTGCCCAGATGTACTTTTCCACAGTCCGCACAAGCTTGCGGTCTAACCATATTCATCGGAACTGCTCAAACTGGCTTGTCCACTCTTGCTCTTTTAATAGACATACCCACAGCATTCGAGGGCCCTGAATCCCTCCTGAATCGATTTCTGCCTTTCTCACAGTTTTGGCGCTCCGAGTGCTTCACCTTCTCAGCAATCTTGGCTTTTTCCACCAGAGCAACAAAATCACACTCCCTCTGTGGAGCAATCAATATTCTTAGCTCATCTATGAGGCCATCCTCGAATCGCACATTGCGTTCATATTCCATAGTGACTATTCCACC
Organism: Gossypium stocksii; assembly: GCA_020496765.1. Lineage (NCBI taxonomy): Eukaryota > Viridiplantae > Streptophyta > Magnoliopsida > Malvales > Malvaceae > Gossypium > Gossypium stocksii. The sequence continues at coordinate 45,629,189 of CM035623.1, forward strand.
AGCATACTGGCTTAACCTTAAAAATGCAGCTTCATATTCTGCTACAGTCTTGTTACCCTGAGTCAGATTCAGGAATTCCTTCCTTCGAGCGTCCACATAGCTCGCCCCAATGTACTTTCCTTTGAAGGCTGTCTTAAATAATTCCCAAGTCACTCGCTCAGCTGGTGTACCATCTCTCATAGTGATCCACCATTGGTAGGACTTGTCACGCAGCAAAGATACTGCTCCTTTTAGCTTTTACTCCACCGAGCAGTCCAGATCGTCCATTAGCCGCTCCGTGGCCTCCAATCAATACTCGGCCACATTTGGGGCTACACTAGATACACCCCTGAAAATCTTTGCTCCATTAGCTCAAAGCCGTTTAGAAATCGATCCCCGATTCACCATTCCAGTACTCGCTCCAGCAACCCTTTCCAGAACATGGAGCATCGCCTGGGATAAAGCTTCATCCCCTGCTGCCCGATCATAAGACCCCGTCTCAGTTGCTGGTGGCGCTCGTGCCTCCTCAGCTAGCATATGTCCCGAAGATGAAGATCCAGCTTGGGTACTTCGTCGGCCTTGACCACGGCCTCTTCCATGAGCTACCCTCGTACTCATATCGTATTATCTGATTTATGAATTTTATGAATTAGTTTAAAATTTTAGTATTTATTACAGATGTTTTATGCAAAGATAGTATTTCAGAGCTTTGTTTTCTCAAAATTGCAGTCTAGCTATAGTTTCAGTCTTCTAGAGTTTTTAGTTTCCTACTGTCTCAGTCTTCTACAGTCTCAGTGTTACCCTAACTACGAAATTTTCAGTAGGGTTTTAGCACTATCTACAGTAGTATCAAAGTATTACAGTATCACAATTAAATACAGTAAAGCAGCAGATACTTACGGACTTGGTGGCGGAGACTCAGTGTGCCACTCTTTAGAAACCAAATTCAGAAAAACCCAAGTTTTATCGATGATAAATATTTTTAATAAACTTTGTTGGGAACTTCTCAAAAACCCTAGACTTTTGAAAAAATATTTTGGAAAGAAAATCAATTTTAAAAGACTTTTCTTAAGGAAGTTTTTCAAAATCAAATTTCAAAATACAAGTTAGGGCTTTAATTTAAATTTTAAGAAAAGATTTAAACCCGTTCTACAACTGAATTGTTGAACCGGGCTCTGATACCACCAAATATAACACCCCAAACTCGGCCCAGACGTTATGGCTAGATCTGGAGTGTCACATGGACGATTGATTCATTTACGATCTTCTTTTAACAAAATGTTATGTTGTTTTTTGTAAAACTACGTTTAATGGCTTGTAATTAATGAGCATTATTAGATTTATAAACCATTTTAATTACCAAGTAAAGTTTATATATAAAAACTCATTGTTGCGTTATCTCGTCATTACGCAATGCATGTTTAAAAATGTTTGATTAAGTTTGAAAAGCCCGCATAGACTAATCTACTGTTGTAGAACAAGTAATAAAGAAACCCAAAACAAAATACCCGAGAGGCCTTATTGCAACATAAATCTGAAATTTTAAATGGTATATAAATAAATTAAATTTTAAGATAAACTAAAACGGAAACATGAACCACGTGGCCACCCCGAATCCCTCGCAGCTCCAAGTCCTCTATGGTTGGGGGTTACCTGCATAGATGGAAATAATAGAGTGAGTTTTCGAAAACTTAGTGTGTAATGTAACCCAACCAATATCAAAGATCAGTCAAAGCTCAGTCTGGCCCGAAGCCCTATTTAGATACAGATTAAACTGGGTCTTGGCCCTATTCAGAAACAGAGTGGGCCTTGGGCCCATTACAGATACAGAATAGAATATTTATATATGTATGTACGCAAAGCCCAAGCTCAGTCCAGCCTAACACACCACCCGTACCAGCCCAACACACCATGTGGGGAATAACTCAACCCACCCAGCCCTATACACCACAGACGCAGCAGAGCTGCTAATACAAAAATCGTGGCAGAGCCACCAGAACAGAAATACGAGGCGGGGCCTCTAAGTAGATTACGTGGCAGTGCCACTTTACAAAACTTCCTCCATATCTATAACCCAACCCCAAGCAACCTAGAGTACTACATGACATAAGCATACAGATTATCATATATAGATACATGTAAATCAATCAATTATTTCTAGGGGTAAAACAGTCTTTAGGCATCTAGGGGTAAAAAGGTAATTTTTACCCTTAAGGGTACTTTGGTCATTTAACTACGTTTCTAGGTTTCATGTTTAATACGACCTTCTAGTGGGTCTAACATCACTCTGAGTGACTTGAAAAGTCTGTCCAACCATATAGTGAAAACAGGCCCAAAAACCCTTAATGGGCCCGTGGGAGCCCACATGCTTATGTGGCCTGCTCAGTCCTTTTTTACGCATATTATCACAGATTTAATATCTAATTTACCAGAAATTACTTACCGCATACTTTTACTCATATGGGCCTGTAATCCCATTAGGCCTAATTTCAGCCCATCGAGGCCCAGAACAGCCCAAGTACATGAAAACGCGCACAACAGCCCTTACAATCCAATATTCCAGATTCATGGTTTCGGATTGACCCACGAGCATTCGTACGTTTGCAAGTCCTCAAAATGTCAGCATCACGGCATTTCAACTTTTCGGCTTTTGATGATCCAATCTGCTAGAGGGTGTCATTACACACCTGTTTGCGAACTACGTCGAGATCCCTCGAATGATCAACCTACAACAGTTTAATCACTTTGTTAATCCATAATCCAATTGAAACCACCATCATCTTACCCCACACATATTCAGCTATTATTAACAATTCACCCATCCCTTACCGTTGTCGAAATCTAGCCCCAAACACTAGACTGCTTCTCTTTGTCCAACAACCAACCTTCCTTTACCAGATCCGTCACCACGAATAGCTGAAAACAACCTTGACCACAAGAAAAAGGGGTTTAAATCAGCTTACAAGATCAAGACCTAAAACTAATTAGCACATAGAGAGATATGACCTTCGGCTTTTTCTTATTCATAAGAACATGAAGAAAAAGAATCGAGTATTGACCACAGTGGTTTACTAGCCTGATTTCAACTGCCAGAGATTATTTCCACTACCCTAGGCCCAGATCTACACTTGATCTAATTGAAGCACAATGGGAGAAGATGAATAGATGAAAGGGTTGGAAGAATCAACAAAGAAAAGACGATGGGATTCGATTTTTGAGAAGAGCACACTAAAGAGAGTTTGAGGTTTCGGTTTTAAAAGAAAAAGTGAAAGAAGAAGGAGTTATGAAAAAGGAAGGAGATGGCGATAGAGCAATAGATAACTTGATGGTTTCGGCTTTTGAAGCAATCGGCCAAAAGAAGACTAAGTATTTTAGGATTTCAATTTTTGGAGAAATCGGGCAGAAGGAGTTTTAGGGGGATCAATTTCAAACAATGGAGAAAAGAAGAAAAAAGAGAAGAGGAAGAAGATAGGCCCGGCTCTTGTTTCAATCGGCCAAGAGGAGATTGAGAGTTTAGGGACTTTCAGCTTTTGGCGAAATAAAAGAGGAGAGAAAAGAAAGAAAAGGTATGAAAAGCACACTTCAACCTTACCTATTTGGCACTAAAGAATTACAAAAAAATGCAAATCTAAAAAGAATGCCAAAAAGAAATCGGCACACACCCTACCACAAATGCCGAAAATGCTAAACCTTACCCTCAAGCCAAATTTCACTTCAAACAGCCCCATAATCGACCAACACTTCCTTCTCATCTCATCGCTAAGTTTTCTCCTTGAAAATCTCCCCTTATCACTCCTTAGTCCAATCCCATGAGCAACTCAAACACCTTCCCTCAGAATTTAACTTGGAGTCCACCTCTTACCATGCCCATGTAGTAAAATAAAATAAATATACCTTGCTCATAAAGGGATTCGAACCCCAGCTCCTTCACAAGCTACCACATGCCACCTCCCTGTGTTTTAAGTGGCGCTACCCTACCACTTTACCACAGGCTTTCTTGTGCCTTAAAACCCCAACATTTATTTAAAAGCCCACTCTGCCAAAGCCCATTCTCACATAAGCTAAATTAAAATTCTGTCAGGCTTTAGACTTAAACCTAGGCCTTCTAAAGGTCCACTAATCACACTCAAATCATTGCTACAGCACATCAGGCCATGTAAAAAAATAAATTCAAGCAAAAATTCAAAAACCTTAAAAATTGGGGTGTTACACAGACAGGGACACGAGCGTATGTCTCTACCATGCTACTCGAAGGTTCAATTCGAATTGAGCCTGGGCACTCCACATGGCCTCACACACGGGCGTGTGGTAGGCCGTGTGCCCAAGTCAATATGCCCTACAGGTTTGGCACGGCCTTCCAAACAGCCTAGACATGGGCATGTGAGGCCTTTTCGAATAGGCACACGGGCTGGACACACGGGCATGTCTGGTGGCCATATGGATAAGTTAGTATGTATGCCATTTTTTCCCACGACCTAGACACACAGGCCTGTCTAAAGCCGTGTGAGGCACACGGCCTGTCCACACGAGCGTGTAACCTTTGCTACTTAGAAAATTTTTAAAATTTTAGAAATTTTTATAAGAGATCATTTTTGTCCAAACCCTCTATAAAGCATGTTTAAGGTCTCGTAGAGCCTCGTAAGGGGAAATATGATTGGGTTTGATTGATGTTTATTTGGAATTGATTAAATGTTTATAAAATGTTTGTATTTGATGTGTTTTGATCGGTAATGCCTCGTAACCCTAATCTGGCGACGAACACGGGTTAGGCGTGTTACATTTCAAGTATTTCAGGGTGGTCTCCCTCTTGCAGTTATATTACTCGGTCTATTAGTCTGAAGTTTATCTTTCTCAGATAACTCAGGACAATCTTAAACGAAATACTCTTGTGAACCGCATTTGAAACAAGCTTTATTACTCATCCAACACTCTCCAAAATGTCGTCTACCACATTATGGACACTCAGGTTTGTTGGCTTTAACGCTACCAACACTCGATACTGAAGTTGCTTGAGCTTTCAAACTTGTGTGTTGCTTCCCACGATCTCTATTTAAATATCCCCCTGGAGCAGTTGAACGATTGTAATAATCTCTGGATTTCTTTGTTAATGAATGATATGGTTCATTCATCGATTTCTTTCTCGAATCTCTAGCCTTAGAAACGGCTCTTTTCTTTTTTTTGATAAGCTCTTTGGCTTTTTGTACTTTGTCGACTAACACAACAAACTCTTTCAATTCAAGTATTCCAACTAAGAGCTTGATATCTTCATTCAATCTGTCCTCGAATCGTTTACACATAATCTCTTCAATTGAAACACACTCGCGGATATACTTGCTCAGTCTAACAAATTCTTTTTCATATTCAGATACGGTCATATAACCCTGTTTCAGCTCTAAGAATTCCCTGCGCTTTTGATCAAGAAATCATCAACTTATATATTTCTTTCTGAATTTGATTTGAAAGAATTCTCATGTAACCCACTCTCTTGGCACAACATATATCAAAGTGCTCCACCATTGATATGCAGCATCGTTCAAAAGAGATACAATGCATTTAACACATTCCGCTAGCGTATAAGATAGTTCATCAAAAACTCGAATTGTATTCTCAAGCCAAAACTTGTCTCTCTCAAGATCATCATCAACTATAGCTCTAAACAATTCAGCCCCGTACTTTTGAATTTTATCAGCAGATGGCTTATTCATTTGTAAAGGTTCCAAACCTTAAGGAACTATGGGAACCAGTTGGGGAATAGGCGGGGGTAGTAACGCCCCAATTTTAGGGTTTTTGGAATTGTTGCATAAATTGCTATTTGCATGTTTGGGTGTCCTAACTTGATGTTTTGGGTGTGCTTGGGAGGCCTTTGGAAGGCTTGGGTAGAGCCTAACTCCTGGCAAAATTTTGATTTTTAGACTTAGGGGTGTATGGATGTTGGCTCGAAAGGTTTAAGTTTAGCTATTTATCTCCTAGCACAAAGAGCCTTGTGTTAGAGTGGCAATGGCACCACATATGGGGCTTAGGAGTGGTATGATTTAGCATGTGGGAGAACTAAGGTTCGAATCCTCTTGCAATCGGATGCAATTATTTTTGCTATGAGTGGGCGGCAAGAGTTGGGATGATGGCAAACTCTATCAAGTCGATTGTTGACCTAGTAAAAGGTAAGGTTGAGTGAGTAAAGGTTGCTATTTGAATTAAATTTAAATTGGAAGTTGAGTAAATTGTGGAGCAAAATGAGGAGTAAATCAAGGGATTAAGGTGTGAATAGAGGGAGTTGGCCGAACGTAGGGTATCTTGGGTTGCAAATTCGGCTAGGGACTTTTGTTGTTGCATTTTCAGCAATTGTGAGAATTGGGGCCGAATCTCTTCTTTTGGTATTCGAATGATCTCAATACTTTAGCTCTAGATCTACATCATATCTGACTTATATGGTTCGTAATATTTCTTAGGTGATGTGATCTAGAGGTGTTGTGACAACAATGTTATTTCAGGTGTATAACCACACCCATCCTTAGCGTAGATTGGCAATAGCCGAAAAGCTGAAATGTTGAAATACCGGCATTTCGAGGCCTTGCAGGCATACGAGTGCTTGTGGGCCGATCTGAACCCACAAACCGTGGGTGATTGACTGTGAGGGCTATTGTGCGCGTTTTCGTGCACTTAGACTGTTCTGGGCCTCGATGGGCCTACGGGCCCATATGGGTAAATTATTCGGTAAGTGATAATTGGCATATAGATGTTAAGAATTGTGATATTGTACGTAAAATTAGACTGATCGGGCTACACGAGCATTTCAGCCCACTTAGGCCAATTAAGGGTTTTGGGCTTGTAAACCTTATTTGACCATTTAGACTTTCTGAGTCACTTGGAGCAACATTAGACAGATTATGAGGTCGTATTAGGTGTCGAGACACCGAAACTTAGTAAAATGACCAAAATACCCCTAGAGGTTAAATTACCATTTTACCCCTAACTGCCCAAAAGGCTAATATACCCTTAAAAATAGGTTGTTCGATATATGTATGATTGTATCTATATCTGTTAATATGTATGTATGTTACATGTAGTTCTGTTAGTCTGCATGGGGTTGGGTTTGATATCGGAGGAAGTTCTGTAGAATGGCACTGCCACGTATTCTATATAGTGGCTTAGCCATGTGTTTTGATTTAGTGGCTTTGCAATGATATCTGTTATTAGCAGCTTGGCTGTGTATTGGTGTATGGGCTGGGTGGGTTGAGTTATTCCCTATATGGTGTGATGGGTTGGTACGGGTGGTGTGATGGATGGACTCTGTTATTTTTTTTCGTACTGTTCTGTTCTGTATCTATAATGGGCTTGGGCCACTCTTGGGCCCACTCTATTTCTGAATAGGGCCAAGGCCCAAACTGATTTGTTTCTAAATAGGGCTTCAGCTTAGTCTGATTTGTATGTTTGATCTCTGTTATTAGTTGGGGAAGTTATGCACTGAGTTTTCGCAAACTCACCTTTTATTTTATATCTGCAGGTAACCCCCAACCATAAACGATTTGGAGCTGCGAGGGACTCGAGGTGGCCACATGCTTTCTGCTTCTGGTTTTACTTTAATTTTTAAATAATTATTATTTTGGGTTTATGTTATGTAATAACGCCATTATGAGGTTTTTGTTTTATTTTCTTTATTTGGGTTAATTTATCATTACAACTGGTAAAGCAATTTAAAATGGGTTTTCAAAATTAATAATCAACATTTTCGAGTAAAACTGCGCGTAATGTTTTCAAAAAGGTTGAAGAGCTTTTATAACTCCAAGTGATTGAAGATAACAAATAAAGCAATCATTTCTTCTAAAATGTTTCCAAACTTATAAAAACAGTTTTAACCTGAAATCGTTCAACGTTCCAAAACAAAATGAGGCTTTTAAAATAGGATAAACTTTTAAATAGTCCGATGACGAATGTAACTTCCATGTGACACCCCAGATCTAGTCGTAACGTCTAGGCCGGGTTTGGGGTGTTACATTTAGTGGTATCAGAGCTAGGTTGCAAAACTCAGCTGTGGTATAGGTTTTACAAATTTTTCTTTAAAATTGATTTCAATGGTTTAAATAGTTTTGAAAACTTGATTTCTTTGAAAAATTCTCTTAAAAAGGGGTTTCTTTCCAAAATTTTTCTTAAAATATGGGTTCTTGAAGGGTTTTCAAAAAGGTTTGTCTGAATCTTGGGTGATTTTTTGATAAAGACTTTGAATTATTAAAATATTACTGGTAGTGTGGCACACCGAGTCTCCGGCACCAAATTTGTAAGTGTTCTCTGTTATACTGTACTGTATGAGATTAAACTGTGATACTAAGACACTACTGTAGATAGTATCGATACTTTACTGAAACTCTGTAGTTAGGATAAGCTGAGACTGTAGAAAGACTGAAATTGTAGGAGACTGAAAATTGTAGCTAGATTACGATCTGTGAAAATAAAACTCTAAACTACTGCCTTTTCATAAAATATCTCTAATAATTACTAAAATTATGAACTAATGCATAAAATTTGTAAATTAGATAATACGATATGAGCACAAGAGTTGCAGGTGGAAGAGGCCGTGGTAGAGGCCGAGGAAGTACTAGGGCTAGATCTTCTGCATCGGGCCATATGCCTGCTGGAGAGGCACCAGCGTCACCGGTGACTGAGACGGGGTCTCATGATCGAGCTGCAGGGGACAATGATTTGTCTTAAGCAATGCTTCATGTTCTAGAGAGGGTCGCCGGAGCAAGTACTGGAACAGTGAACCATGGATCGATTCATGACCGTCTTCAGGCTAATAGAACAGAGATTTTTAAGGGTGTATATAGTGTAGCCCCGAATGTGGCTGAGTACTGGCTAGAGGCCACGGAGCGAATAATGGATGACTTGGACTGCTCGATGGAGCAGGAACTGAAGGGAGCAGTATCTTTACTATGAGTCGAGGCTTACCAGTGGTGGCTCACTGTGAGAGATGGTACGCCGGCTGATCGGTTGACATGGGAACTCTTCAAGACAGCCTTTCAAGGAAAGTACGTCGGGGCTAGTTATGTGGATGCCCGGAGGAAAGAGTTCTTAAATCTAACACAGGGAAAAAATTCTGTAGCGGAATTCGAGGCGGAGTTCTTGAGATTAAGTCGTTATGCTCATGCAATTGTTGCTACTGAATACGAACGCAATGTGCGTTTTGAGGATGGCCTCAGAGACGAGTTGCGTGTGTTCATTGCTCCGCAGAGGTAGCGTGATTTTGCCGCTCTGGTCAAAAAAGCTGAAATAGCTGAGGACGTAAAGCGCTCAGAGCGCCAAAATCGAGAAAAGGACAAGAACAGATTTAGGAGGGATTCAGGGCCCTCGGGTGCTGCAGGGAGGCCTGTTAAGAGAGCTAGGGGGATGAGCCGGTTCGAGCAGTACCGGTTAATATGGTCAGACCACAGGCGTGTCCGGATTGTAGGAAAACACACATAGGTGAATGTTGAAGGCGTTCCGGTGTATCTTCCGATATGGATCCGAGGATCACCGAGTTAGGGATTACCCTCAGAGACCAATACAAATGCAAGCTACAGAGCAGAGGGTTGCTCAGCCAGTGAGAGGTGGTCAGCAACCACCGAGAGGCCGTGGTCAGGCCAGAGGCAGAAATGGAAATGGACGTGGACATGGAGCATCAGGCAGAGGTGCTGGAAATACTGAGGCACGACAGCCAGCATTAGTCTACGCTGCTCGTCGCCGAGATGATGGTGACGCACCTGACGTCATAACTAGTATGTTTCTGATTCATAGCATGCCTTATCTTACTTTGATTGATATTGGGTCTACACACTCATATGTTGTGTACGATGTGTCTGGGATGTTGGGTGTGCAATCTGAGAATACTATTATCGGGGTATCTGTAATTAGTCCACTGGATCACTCAGTTAGGCTGGACAAACTTTTTAGAGATGTGCCCTTAGAAGTACAAGTTAGAACTTTCTCTACGGATTTAATGGATTTACCATTCGGAGAATTTGATCTCATCTTGGGTATGGATTGGCTTGTTAAGCATCAAGCGAACTTGGATTGTGCTGCTAAGCGAATGGTTCTAAAGACTTCGGAGGATGAGGAGGTAGCTGTAATTGGTGAGCGAAAGGATTATTTGTCTAATGTTATCTCAGCATTAAGGGCTGAAAAGTTGGTTCGCAAGGGCCTTTCTGGCGTATGTGAGTAAATCTGATTCTGTAGGTCGTTCTGTGGATGATGTAAGAACTGTCAAGGAATTTTAGGATGTTTTTCGGATGAGCTTCCTGGGTTGGCTCCAAACCGTGAAGTCAAATTTAGAATCGATCTATTGCCTGGAACGGCCCCAGTGTCCATTGCCCTTTATAGGATGGCACCGAAGGAGCTTGGGGAGTTGAAGGCGCAAATCTAAAAACTTTTGGATCGAGGGTTTATCCGACCGAGTGTGTCTCCACGGGGAGCATTGGTGTTATTCGTCAAGAAGAAAGATGGGACGATGCGCATGTGTATTGACTACCGTCAATTGAACAAACTAACTATTAAGAATAAGTACCCCCTACCAAGAATCGATAACCTGTTTGATCAACTTAGAGGAGCTTCAATATTCTCCAACATCGACCTTCGACCTGGATATCATCAACTAAGGGTTAAGGAGGCGGATATCTATAAGACAACATTCAAGACTCGATACGGGCACTACGAGTTTTTGGTGATGCCGTTTGGACTTACGAATGCACCAGCGGCCTTTATGGATCTTATGAACTAGGTATTCCAACCCTACCTGGATCAATTTGTGGTTGTCTTTATAGACGATATCCTGGTGTATTTGAAAATCGAGGAGGAGCATGATGAGCATCTCTAAACGGTTTTGCAAACTCTGAGGGAGAAGCAGCTGTATGTAAAATTTAGCAAGTGTGAATTTTGGCTGCGAGAGGTGACATTCTTGGGTCATGTTGTTTCTACTGAGGGTATTAGAGTGGATCCTTAAAAAATTGAAGATGTTTTGGAGTGGAAGCCACCGAGGACTGTGTCAAAAATCCAAAGTTTTCTGGGTCTAGCAGGGTATTATAGAAGGTTTGTGGAAGGGATTTTTATAATTACGGCGCCGTTGACGAAGCTACTGAGGAAAAGGGTACTATTTATTTAGACTGATAAGCAACAGGGGAGTTTTGAAAACTGAAGAAAGTTCTAACTGAAGCCCTATTTTAATACAGCCAGAGTCTGGGAAGAATTTTACGGTGTATAGTGATGCGTCGCACATAGGATTGGGTTATGTGCTAATGCAGGAGGGTAAAATGGTTGCTTACGCATCACGTCAACTTGAGCCTCACGAAGCGAATTACCCTACTCATGACCTGGAGTTAGCGACAGTGGTTTTTACGCTAAAGATCTGGAGGCACTACTTGTGCGGGGAGAAGTGTGTCAGATACACGGACCATAAAAGCCTCAAATACCTTTTTACTCAGAAGGAATTGAACCTTAGGCAATAAAGATGGATAGAGTTGCTTAAGGATTATGACTGCTCAATTGAATATCATCCGGGTAAGGCTAACGTGGTAGTAGATGCACTGAGCCGTAGGGCTGTATCTGATCTGAGAGTGATGTTCGCTCGTTTCATTCTTTACGATGATGGCAGTCTGTTAGCTGAACTACAAGTAAGACCAACCTAGATTGAGAAAATTAGAGAAAAATAATTATTGGATGAATCACTGGGCCATCGATTTAGACAAGTGGAGAATGGTGAAACTTCTGACTTTGGACTGAATAGTGAAGGGGTTTTGTGTTTTCATGGGAGAGTTTGTGTTCCAAAAGACTTTGATCTGAGGCAGTCAATACTACGAGAGGCGCATGGCATCCCTTACACCATGCATCCTAGTGGAAATAAGTTATATCGAGATTTACGTGAGCTGTACTGGTGGCTTGGACTTAAGTGCGAGGTAACAGAATTTGTGGGTAACTGTCTAACATGCCAACAGGTGAAAGCTGAGCATCAACTACCTCCTAGGCTTTTGCAGCTAGTCAACATTCCACTCTAGAAGTAGGAAAGGGTAACCATGGATTTTGTGAGTGGGCTACCCTTGACACCTTCTAAGAAGGACTCGGTTTAGGTGATTATGGATAGGCTAACGAAATCCGCCCACTTTATACCGGTCTGAACTGATTATTCTCTTCATAAGTTGGCTAAGTTGTACGTAGCTGAGATAGTGCGACTTCATGGGTGCCAGTTTTAATCATTTCTGATAGAGACCCTAAATTCAAGTCTCGGTTCTAAAAGAAGTTGCATGAGGCTTTGGGTACGCGGTTGGATTTTAGCATTTCTTTCCACCCTCAGATGGATGCACAATCGGAAAGGGTGATCCAAGTATTGGAAGATATGCTAAGAGGTTGTGTTACTGATTTTCAGGGTAGCTAGAAGGACTACCTGCCTTTAGCAGAGTTTGTGTACAATAATAGTTATCAAGCAAGCATACGGATGGCACCATATGAGGCATTGTATGGACATAGGAATCGTACATCTACTTGTTAGACTGAAGTGGGAGAACGTCAAAGGTTGGGGCCAGAGTTAGTGGCAGATACTGAGAATAAGGTTAAGCTGATTAGGGATCGGTTAAAGGAAGCATCTGATAGGCAAAAGCCACATGCTAATTTAAAGCGTAAGTAGTCAAGTATGCAGTGGGAGATTTGGTATTTTTGAAAGTCTCACCGTGGAAGAAGATCTTAAGATTTGGACAGAATGGTAAGTTGAGCCCTCGATTCATTGGGCCTTATCGAGTTCTAAAATGGGTAGGTCCGGTGACATATCAACTTGAATTGCCTTCTGAACTAGACCGAATTCAAAATGTTTTTCATGTCTCTATGCTAAGGCGGTACCGTTCTACTCCCTCACATATAGTACCAGTTGAGGAGATTGAAGTTAAGCCTAATTTGACCTTCGAGGAAGAACCAGTACAAATTCTGAATCGTTATGTCAAGGTATTAAGAAAAAAATCTGTTTCGCTAGTCAAAGTGCTCTGGCATAATCCCGATACAGAGGAAGCTACGTGGGCACCTGAGGAGGCGATGCGTCAACAATACCCTCACTTGTTCTGATCAGGTAAATTTCGAGGGCGAAATTTTTTTAAGGTGGGTAGAGTTGTAACGCCCCAATTTTAGGGTTTTTAGAATTGTTGCATAAATTGCTATTTGCATGTTTGGTTATGCTAAATTGATGTTTTGGGTGTGTTTAAGGGGCCTTTGGAAGGCTTGGGTTAGAGCCTAACTCCTAGAAAAATTTTGATTTTTAGACTTAGGGGTGTATGGATGTTGGCTTGCAGGGTTTAAGTTTAGTTATTGTTATCTCCTGGCACAAAGAGCCTTGTGTTGGAGTGGCAATGGCACCACATGTGGGGCTTAGGAGTAGCGTGATTTAGCATGTGGGAGAACTGAGGTTCGAATCCCCTTGCAATCGGATGCAATTATTTTCGCTATGAGTGGGCGGCAATAGTTAGGATGATTGGCAAACTTTATCAAGTTGATTATTGACCTGGTAAGAGGTAAGGTTGAATGAGTAAAGGTTGCTATTTGAATTAAATTCAAATTTGAAGTTGAATAAATTGTGGAGCACAATAAGGAGAAAATCAAGGGATTGAGGTGTAGATGGAGGGAGTTGGCCGAATGTAGGGTATCTTGGGGCTGTAAATTTGGCTAGGGACTTTTGTTGTTCCATTTTCGACAATTGTGAGAATTGGGCCCGAATATCTGCTTTTGCTATTCAGGATTTCGGGTTTTGAGATGTGCTTGTTGTTGTTTCTCTAGTGCCGAACCTTTAGTTGACTCGTTGTTCACCGTGGCGTAGGATATTTCTTTCTACTCTTTCAAAAAACCATTGCCGAATTCTGCTTCCTCATTTTCCTCTCCTTTTTGTTTCACTTTGCTTTGGTCGAATCTTATTTGGGTTTTTGGAAACCGATTCTCTTGATTTCATTCTAGCCGAATTCCTTCACTTCTTTCCATCTAAAGCTTTCTTTCTTTTTAACGTTTTCATCTCAAAATTGCGTTTCTTTCCTTTCAAGGTCATTCATTGAATTGTTCTTAATTCTTCTCTTTTCTTATTTCATCTCTCACAAATCTTATTCTTTTCGGTCATTATTCCAAATAGCCAAACCTTACCATTTGTGTAGTCGAATACTCATCATCATCATAGTCTCCTTCGTTGATTCTCTTGCTTTGACTGAATATAGTGTCCGTTATTCTCTCTTGTGTTGGGCTTTATTTTCTTAAAATCGAAAGATCTCTTGTGACTACTTTGGCGATGTTAAGATTGGGGTCTAGGCCGATTGCATAGTTCTTTCACTCATGGTAAATACTTTAGTAATGTTTTTTTTATTAAGGAATATGGTTCCGATTATAATGGTTAACTGCTTTGGTTAAGATTAAGTCTTTTGGAAATTTTTGGGTGAAGAACAAAGGAGGATTTGGCATTTGGTGGTTTGGTAAGTAACAATAAGTTTAATAGAGTGACCTCAATACTTTAGCTCTGGATCTACCTCAGATCTGACTTATGTGGTTCATAATATGTCTTAGGTGCTGTGATCTAGAGGTGTTGCGATAACAGTGTTATTTCAAGTGTGTAACCACACCCATCCTTAGCATAGATCAACAACAACTGAAAAGCCGAAATGCCGAAATGCCAACATGTAATGCCCTAAAAATCCCAAACCTTCATTTCTATGATTTTGGATGTGGAATGTGTGAATGATTTTCTAGTTAAGTAATTTTCTTTAGTGTTGGAGAGCTTCCATGAAGTCCTGAACCTGAACTTAGAAGTAGGGAAAATTTGAGTTTAAGTACCCAAAGAACCCTGACATTAAGTTGTATGGCTTTTAAATAATGGGGTAGAAATTAGACACAAGTATTTCTACCTATATATGTCCATTTTTTTCCATGAAAACCTAATGGTATAATTACCATTTAAGGACCTCTACTTCAATTATGCTCTTCAATTTAATCCTTTCCTATCTAGAACTCATACTTATCAACTTTTTCAATTAAGCCCTAATACGCAAATTAAACATGCAATTCATGAAATTTTCTATCAATATTCTAACACATACATCTAATCACTCGGTAAATCATAAAAATTTATTGGAATAAACTTTTCTATCTTGGATTCATGGTTTTGCAACCACTATTTCATTTAGACCCTATTTCGGGATGTTACACTTCGTATCTTTGATACTTATAAGTAATTTTTCTTTCATGTTTCCATCATGTCTTAGTAAAATTCATATTAATAGCTTTCATGGAATTATACATAGCTCACACATTGGCTTAACATTAAGCCTCATGGAATTTCATAAATTCATAGAAGATCTTTACATTAAAACTTCCATAAAATATAAGGCTAGATTATTACATACAACTTACCTCGAATCCAAAATGTGGGTGGGTGCTCGGTTTAGTCCACTATTTTATTTTTCCCCCAGTTTCGGTCTAGGCTTTGTGTTTCTTGATCTAAAGTGACAAATTTAGCTTATTTAGTACCCACAGTGACTAAATGGCCCATAATTCACACTTTCGCAAAATTTATAATTTTACCCCTAAACTTTTGCATATTTGCAAACTGGTCCCTAGACTCGTATAATGAAATGCACTTACTTTCTAGGTTACCCAAGCCTATCAGAACCTTACATGTGCTCATAGCAGCCCACATTTCTCATCAATTTGTACATTTACTACACATTTTACTAACTTTGCAATTCAGTCCCTATTAGGGACTTTCATGAAAAATCACCTAGAGAAAGGTGTTTACTACACTTTAAACTTTCTTATTCTACCACTAGACATCAAAATATTTGCATGTCATGCATGGGTATATTTTTTAGCATAAATCCTAGCTCAAATTAGTGGTAGAAATAACTAGATTAAGCTACGAGGATTTCAAAAATACGAAGAACATGAAAAACGGGGCTTAGAGTCACTTATTTGGAGCTTGAAAATGAAAGAAACCCTAGCTATGGAGGACTCTTCGAATTTGGTACAAGCATGGAGAAGATGGACACTTTTTTCTTTGTTTTTCCCTTTTTATTTCTTTAATTTACCAAATGACCAAAATGCCTTTATGGCCTTTCTTTGAAATTTTACTCTTCTATGGGCATTTTTGTCTATAGTGCCAAAAGTTGGTCTAATTGATAAATAAAGACTCCTACTAATTTTTCTAATGCTATTTCATACTTAAACCTTCTAGAAACTCAATTTTGCAACTATTGCAATTTAGTCCTAAAGGACAAATTAATCATTAATTCATAAAATTTCCTTCATGAAATTTTCTCACTATCATGCAAGTATACCATAGACTTAATAATGATCATAAAATATACTTTTCTACTTCGAAATTATGGTCTCAAAACCACTATTTTGACTAGGTCCTAGCTCGAGTTGTTACATTCCGTGTATCCTTTAGTATTCCATGTGGTTCATCGGGCTATCCGAATTAATATGATACAATGTGAATGCATGCGACAAGATTTAACCGTATGTTTAAGATTGTGTATGTGCAGGTTATATGAAAACTATTATGAGTGCTAAGTGTTTAATGTATATAATGGCTCATGGGGTAAGATCCCATGTGTAAGTGATAATAATTGTATGATTGGAAATCTTAATTCCATTATCTATGTCTATTTAGTTTAAATGCTCACTTTTTTTACATATAGACTTACTAAGCTTTATAGCTTACCCCTTCATTTTTCCCTTCCTTTATAGGTTCGTCAAGCTAATCCAAGGTTCGGTGATCAATAGGATTCCATCAACACTATCAACGACTGTTTTGGTATTTTGATTTTGAACCTTGAAAATTATGGCATGTATAGGTGGTCCATTGATTTTAGTTATAAGACAAGGTTCTTTTGGGTCCATTTGTTGGTAGAGTTATTTTGCTACTTTGGTCATTTGAGATGAGCCATAATGGTTAAGTTACGTTATATTAAAGTGTTGTAATCTCTTATGCTATAAATTAAATTTTAGGTGTATAATGTCCATGGATGTGTATGCTTATGTGTGGTTGGTAAAATGAAGTGTATGGGTGCCGAAATGTGGTTGTTTGGATGTGTTTCGTGTTCTATTGTGTATTGGCAAAATTGGTTTGTGATGGTTTGTGTTTCAAAGTGGCAATTGGCTTGGAAAATAGCCTAGAATTGTCCACACGGGTAGACACACGGGCGTGTGTCTAGGCCATGTGTGACACACGGCCAGCCCGCAAGTGTGTTGATAGGCCGTGTGTCCCCTACACCTGAAATTATGGGAATTAAATGTTTTGTAGTAAAAACACGGGTTGGCGACACGGCAGTGTGTCCCGACCTTGTGATAGACACGGCCTAGCCACAAGTGTGTGGCTTGGCCGTGTGACAAAGATTCCATGATGACGTCATAAACAGAATGCCCAAATTTTTCACACGGGATGAGGATACGGGTGCGTTGAGGCCTTGTAAAGGACACGAGCCAGAGACAAGGGCGTGTGCTCGGCCTTGTGAAAACCCCTGTAGGTTCGAAATGAAATTTCATTTTGCACGAGCTAGAGACATGGGCATGTGCGACCACACAGCCTGTCCACATGGGCGTGTTCTTGTCCCACACGGGCGTGTGCACTGTTTTAAATAGAATTTTTCTAAGTGATTGAAAAGTTCCAGTTTGGTTTCGGATTGTACCCAACGAATCTCTTGGGCCTCTTAAACCCATAATAAGAGGGTTGTGAATATGATTGAAAATTTTTAAATCTTAGTGGAATTTATGAGTCGGGCTTAAGTGATAGTGTGTTCCTAAGTCCAGTAATGCCTCGTACCCAGTCCCGGCATCGGACTTGAGTGAGGGGTGTTACATTCCCTAATACGAGTGTACAAAGCCCAAATCATGCATTAATAGTGGTTCAGGACTAAACCGATAACTTATGAAAATTTTGGGAAAACATTAAAAATTTCTAGATACAGAGGACACGCCCGTGTGACTAGGTTGTGTGTCTCACAAGGCCAAAAGGCACACTCGTGTTACAGGCCGTGTGGACATTCAAAATGGGATCACAGGCTGTATCCCAAACCATGTCCTACCCTATGTAACTCTTTGACTTGTGTCACACGGCCAACCACACGCCCGTGTGACTAACTCGTGTAACTAACTGACTTGTTTTCATTAAATGCTACAGGGGACACACAGCCATGTTACCTAATCGTGTGTCACACATGACTGAGACACACGCCCGTATCCCTGCACATGTGAACGAAAATAGGCTAGTTTACAAACCACATTTCTCACCCAATTTCCATTCACCTATACCAACCAAAATTGCATATGACCATGTCTTCAAATGGCATTTAAAATCATCTAAACCAAGTTCAATTCATGCTATATCAATACCATCAAACACAAGACGCACAAGTATCACAATAAACCATTCAATTTCATACCAAATTCATATTCTCAAATCATTAATATGGTCACTTTCAATTATACCTCACTTTACCTAAAATCATAAGCATACAAATCTCAAATTTCAACCATTTGGTACTCCATATACCAAATCACAACAAACATTTATATAGTAATTACGCACAACATATCAAAAGTCCATTTGCACATACACATACATCAACAAGTATGACAAAATAAGCCAAGTCACATGGCTTTACACATAACCAAGCATTCATCATTTACAAGCCAATTCAAATGGCTAAATCCACTACTAAACTATAAACCAAAATGACCATAACTCCTATACATGCCATTAACCAAAATACACAAGTTCAACAATACCAAAATGATAGCTGGATAGTGTGATGCGATCTCCGATGACTTCCAAATCGAGCGATCTTCCGAATCACTATAAAACATAGAAAAGAAAATAGAGTAAGCTATTAAGCTTAGTAAGCTTGTATAATATAGAAATTAACTTACCATTTATTCATAATTTAGGCAAATAAACATAGTATAATTCAATCATTTTGTCAAATGCCTAAACACATATAATCACCAATAGGTTAGTCATGTAAAGTGCATATAATCATCTAATCATATGGATGAATACACAATCATTCAAATTTCATATGCATATATCATCCAATTCATATCTCAATGTGGTATGAAATTCCTTATTCATGTAATTCATTCAACTCATTATGCAAGTTCTCATCAATTCATTTAACCTGTAACAGAACTATGCCTGTTGAACCACTTAGAATGTCGTTAGATACACGGGTGGTACACACGAAGTGTACTAAATGGTAATCTGTCAATTCCTGTACATATATGCACTTTCGAGCTGTACACAGTAAGCTCCTCCTGAGTTAAAATAACAGTAAGCTCAAATGAGCTGAGAAACAGTAAGCTCTTACGAGCTAAAATATCGGTAAGCTCATACAAGCTGTGGTGAGTCCACAACACATGCTGGAATCTCCACCAAACGGTAACCCTAGTGACATGTCACTCATATCTTACGAATTCCTAAGGCTCAAACGGGGCTCGACATACTTCAAACTTATTTATTAAGCATTCAATAATCATGTAATTTATTTTTTCAAGTCACATACATAAATTTCAATTAAGTACATATATAAATACTAAATTCTAATTATACGAACTTACCTCATATAACACGGATCGAAACGATCGCCGATTCGATAACTTTGCCTTTTCCCCGATCTAATTCTGAAATTCACTTTGATCTATATATAATCAAATTTAGCTCATTCAATTATCATTCTATTCAATTTAGCCCAAATTACACATTTTTAGCAAAATTAAACTTTTTCCCCTAATATTTTACTTTTTTTCAATTTAGTCCATGCTACATAAAAATGTAAATTCATTCAATTTAACCATAACCCATGCTAGTCGAATTTCTCTTATTAATATATCAGCCCATATTTTTCATTTAGTTCACATTTTAACCACAAAATTTTCATGTTTCATAAATAAATCCCCAATTTGCAATTTTACCAAAAAATCACATTACAAATGTTGTTTATCTAACAACAACCATTCATAATCCATCATAAAGCATCAAAATATATGTACATTCATCAATGGCAAATCTCTAGACTTTTAACAGTTTCTCAAATTAGTCCCTAGGCTAGCTAGACTAAGTTGCAACGATTTCAAAAACATAAAAATTATTAAAAATCGAGCAAAATGTACTTACATACAAGGAGTCTATAGCCGAACCTTCAAGAGCTCAATAATAGAGTTTCTAATTCTTATTTTCGATGGTGAAAGCTTGTTTTGAATATGATACTTTGTTATTTCTTTAATTTACTAAACTTATTTATTCATTTACTTATTTAACCTTTGTTATAAATCATTAAAATTCATTTAATCATGTCCAAGAACGTCCACTAACTTTATAAATGGGCTAATTATTACTTAAGGAACTTTACTTTAAAGTTCTATAGCTATTAGACACCTTTAGCTAATAGAACTCAAGTTTTACATTTTACGCGATTCAATCCTTTTTATCTAATTATGCATTCAAACGATAAACCTCCTTAACGAAATTTTCACACAATCATACTAACATGCTGTAGACCTTAAAATAATAACAAAATAAATATTCTAACCTCGAATTTGTGGTTCCAAAACCACTATTTTGATTTCTCTAAAAATGGGTTGTTACAACACGGTTATGTGCCTCACATTGAATGCCACACGGCCTAGGACATGGGCATGTCATGTAACGCCCTGAATTTTGGGCCTGGACGAATTGGGATTTGGGTTTTAGGTCTCATAAATTTTTTTTTAGTAAGCAAGAAAATGACAACTGACATGTTGGCTTTAAGGGTTTAATGAATTTTGAGTGTCTAGGGGTGCCGGAGATGTCCTGGGATCAAGTAAGGGTATAAGAAAATTTTTGGTTAGCCTCAAGAGATCTGTGACTTCAGTTAGTTGGCCTTTTAAACAAATGAAGAAGAAAAATAACACAAAAAGAGTTGTGGTCTAATGGCAAAGTGGCGCCACTTAGGGAGCAAGGAGGTGGCGTCATTAGTAGGCAGAGAGATCTAAGGTTCGAGTAGTGGCATGGTATTTTATTGGGATTTATTTTAGCCTTCTATATGGTTAGTAGTGGCGGTGAAGTTGAACTCTTAGAGAAGTGATCAGAAGAGGAATTTGAGGAAGGGATTGAGGAGTTTATCGTGGAGAAAAATTAGGAGATAAGATGTGTGGAAGAGGTGCAGCTGAATTGGGAATATGGGGATAGGAAATTTGGCTATAGGCTATATATAGGTGCCAAATTGGGAATTCTAGGGTAATGCCAAAATTGTTTTTTTCCCTTTAGCCGAATTCCTCATTTTTTAGTTGCCGAAACATTTTTCTCTCTAAGTACTCAAAAGCCGAATTCCTTCCTTGCTTGCCGAACTACCATTCCTTTCTCTTCTCAAATTCTCTTTTCATTCACCGTTGGTTTTAGCCGATTCCTTCTTCTCTTCTTCTTCTTATTTGTGCCGAATAACCCTTTTCACCATACTAATCTCAAAAGCCGAATACCTCTTGGGCCGATTGCTTTTTGGGTAGTATTCTCTATTTTGGTTTAAGTGTTGGCCGAATGGTCATAGATAGGGAAAGGGGGACTTGTGTTAGATACAAGTCACCTGTTATTCTATTTTTAATGATTAAGAATGATGCAGATTTAGGAGATACGCATGATTAGTGATCAAAGAATGGCTATTAAGGCTTGTTGTTTAAGGTAAGACAGAGGTGAGATTTCAGCTTTTGGTGATAGTATTTGATAAGTGTGTGTTTAATCATTGAATGACATCATTTGTAGGTTTGTGGCTAAGGAGATCATAGCACGTTTCGCTACCAGGTGTGTACATACACTACACACACATGATAGATCGGCAAATTCAAAAAATCGAAATGTCGAAATGCCGAAATGTCGAAAGTTTGGCTACGGTAGTCATGCGAGTGTGCGAACACTCATATGAGAAAAACTGATACGTTAGCAGAGACCCCATGAGCGATCTTATGGACTTGGGCCACGTTTTGGTCAACTAGGCCAGAATGGGCCAAATGGGCCTGACGAGCCTGTAAGCCCAAATAAGTAAAAATTAATAATTTGGTAAAATGTAATGAACTGATTAGGTTTGTTGAATGGTTTGGAATGGATTCAGGCCTAATGGGCCACATAAGTGTGATTGAGCCTAAAAGGTTATATAAATGTGATTGGGCCTAATGGGCCATATAAATGTGATTGGGCCTAATGGGGCATATAAGTGTGATCGGGCTGGATTAGGCTATATGAATGTATGAAAGCGTGTAGACTTGCTAGGGTTTTATAATGGATTTTTAGGCCTAGTTTCTAATAAATCCTTAAACGGGCATAAGACTTAATTAATTTACCAAGTACATCTGTGGACAAGTCGTAAGGTTAGAGTGTGGCAATGGGCATATGCATGTCTAGGATTGGATCTAGGGAGATCGTGGTACTTAAACGGTCTTAATGACCCACCTCCTCTTCTTTGGAATCCTACGTGGTGCATAGTGTCCGTTCACTTTAACCAATGAGGACTTGTTGACGGGCCAAAGTTCGTAATTAAGACCCCTATTGCTAAGAATTACTGAAATACCCCTGTAGGGTAAAATTACTGAAATACCCCTGGATAAGAAATGACGAAAATACCCCTATGTGTCATGAGCATGACTTATGTATGTTAAATGTTATTTGCTGCATTCATGCATTATTATGTTGTATAGGGATTAGGGTTATTGATCGGAGGAAGTGTATTTGAAGGTCGCACGGTCGCTTGATGACTGTGGATCCACCGTAGGCTTTTAAGCCATCGAGCAGCTCTACTGCAACGATTGAGTTAGTGTTGTAACCAGTGCTAACATTGTAAGTGTAGGGATGGCGCGAGTGATTTATTCCTCGTAGGTAGTGTAGGGTTGGAAGGGGAAAGTGTAGGGTTGGATGGGATGGGAAAGCATACATCTTGCATTATGCATATGATTCTGATATATTGATATGGGCTCGTGCCCAACCGAGGCTATTATGGGCTAAGGCCCAAAGGCCACCGTATATTATGATATGGGCTCAGGCCCAACTGAGGCCACTATGGGCTAAGGCCCAAAGGCCACCGATATTGAATAGGGCTTAGGCCCAATCTGATTATTGCATGATTATTTGTTTGATGAGGGTCGTACACACTGACTTTTGAAACTCACTCCCTCTTTTTACTTTTTCAGGTGACCTCAATAGGCGGCTCGACGTAGGGGAGGACTCGGAGGTGGCCACACTGCAAGCTGTTTAATATATTAGTAGTTACGTTTATTTCATTTTTAATTGTTTCCATTTGGGTTGTAATAAGGCTTTTAAACTTCTGGATTACGAATTTGGGATTTTAATTGTGGTTTTAATAATTGCTAGAGGAAGAAACGAGTTTTTCCAAAACAACAACTATTTTAAATTAAGCTTCCGCAACAGTTGAGATTTTTTAAGTAATAACGTCTCAAAAAAAAGAATAATTTTTTTAAACCATGTTTGGAATTGATCAAATACAAATTGAGGTTTTACGCAAACTTTTAAACAAGAAGGGTTTTCAATGAAAACTTGGTTTTCGAAAAACACTTCAATGTGACACGCCGGATTCGGGCTTAACTTCTAGGCCGGGTTTGGGGTGTTACATGTCACTTGGCCGTGTGAGCCACACGACCTACCCACACAAGCGTATGACCCCTACACCTAGTAAAAATTTTGAAATTTCACGAAAATTTTTCTAAGTTCTCGATTTAGTTCTGACCCGTTTCTAATGCATGTTTTGGACCTTGAAGGTTCATATAAGGGACTTTATGTCTAATTTCTGACATGAATATTGTATAAAATGAAGTATATATTCACTTGATCTGTAAATTTCGGTAACGCTTTGTAACCCTATTTCGGCGACAACTACGGGGTAGGGTGATACAAATAGACCTATACTTGCCATATAACCAAAATACATTGAGTCTAAAAGTACCAAAACAACTGCTGGATAGTGTGATGAGATCTTCGATGACTTCCAATCTGTGCAAGCTTCCGAATCACTATAAAATATGGAAAAGAAAACAAAGTAAGCTATAAAGCTTAGTAAGCTCGTATGGCTAATAAGTGCTATATATCAATTCATTTACAATTTAAAGAAATAAGTAAATGTAAATAAACTTCATTCAATCAAACAATTGGCACATTGCCATAACCAAATAAATCATATTTGAATTCATCATCTATCACTTACTCATCATATAAATTCATCAACTATCACTTACTTGTTGAACTTATCACAAGTACTTGAATTGATCTGTATCTTCCCTTATATCCTTGTACTATCATCTTTTCCCGTTGAACCATTCGGAATAATATTGGATACTCGTGTATCTTGTACACTAAGTGCCATATACGTGGTTAAATGTAACAGCCCAATTTAGAGTCTGATCAGAATAGGTGGTTTCAGGACCACTTAACCGAGTCAAAATATTAATTCTATTATTTTATCAATGTTTACAGCATGATAGAATTACAGTATGAAAATTTTGTAAAGAAATTTTACTGTTTAAATGGTTAATTAGATAAAAAGGACTATCGCATAAAGCGATAAATATGAGTTCTATTGCATAAATGGCTTAAATGACTTTGGTTTTTATTAGTTGGAGTCCTTGCATGGTAAATTTACCATTGTGTAATTGAATGCATGGTAGTGGACACCATTAAAATGATTTTTGGTGGTTTTATTAAAGGTTAATTTTAGTATTTTGAAAATACATGTATTGGTTAATTAAAAATAAAATCATATTATGTTACCATTATCTTCTTCATCTCAATTTTAACAAGGAAACACCACCATTTTTACACCTAGCATTCGGCCATTGCTTTCAAGCTAATCAAGGTACGATTTTTTATCCGATTTTAATGATTTCTATGTTTTTAAGCTCGTTGCAGCTCGGTATAGTTAGCCCGTACCTCAATTTCTAAAATTGGAGATGTTTTTGAAATGTGCCATTGTTGAATATATGTGTGTTTTGAAAATTTATACTAGATTATTGATGGTTGTTAAGTGATATACAAGTTTTACAAAGTGATTTTTGATAAAAATATGAAATAGGGATTAAATTAAAAATGATAGAAATATTGTGGCTAGAAATATGAATAAAAGAAAGATTTGGGTTTGTTTTGAATGCATGAATATTCGACCATGATTGTGTATATGAAAAGTTGGTGTATTTTGTGTATTTATGTATTAAGGACTAAAATGTCAAGTTATGAAAATACAAGCGCTAATTTGCAAAATAGGCCAAAATACATGTATATGTGTTAAATTGAATGTGTTGGTGAATAAATAGTTGAATTTGAATCCGTATAGATCAAGATAAACAAATATCAAAACTTGATCGAAGGAAACGAAAGGTAGGCGAGTAGATATCAGGTATACGAGATAAGACGATGTAAGTTCGTATAATTGGAATCTAATTTATGTTTGAAATTGAAATGATTGAATTGCATATAGTACAATTGTGTATATCAATTAATGAATTGAATCAATTAATGAATTGAAATGCCTATTGGTTATATGCTCTGATTAAGTATTGAATCCCGTTTGAACCGTAAAAAGTCGTAGGATACAAGTGACAATCACTAGGGCTACCGTTTGGTCGAGCTCCTGCATTCGTTGCGGACTCACTATAGCTCATGAGCTTACCGTTCAACCTTTGGGCTTACCGTTCAGCCTTCGGGCTTACCGTTCAACCTTTGAACTTACAGTTCAACCTTCGGGCTTACTGATTCTGGCTCGAAAGAGCATACATGATGAATTGACGGATTACCAATTATACACTTAGTGTGTATCACCCGAGTATCCCTTGATGTTTCCGAAGGTTCAACGAGCATTATACCGATATGAAAAATAAGAAATACATGTTATAAAGATACAAAATGTACATGGTATGTATATATGTTATATGAATTACCTGGACTACATGAAACTACATGAATGATATGTTACAAGTATATGATTACATGGTATATGTTACATCGTTTAAAAGGATTATATGGTATAAGAGTATAAATGCTATATGATGACTTGATAAATAAATTATATGATTTGTATATATGAAATGTTACATAATTTGTATGAGTTTATAAATGAAAAATGATATGTGAGATGTTATAAGTATGGAAAGGTACATGAATAATATATGCTTGGTTTCATTCTTTGAATGGATGATTATACGATTTATAAGTGACTAACATATGGTTGAATGATTTGAATAGGCCATATGAGCATATGAGTGGTTTTTATTGTTTTAATTACTTAATGATACTTTGGTAAGTTTAATTCTATATTATACGGGCTTACTAAGCTTTAAAAGCTTACTCAGTTTATTTTTTTCCGTGTTTTATAGATCTCTAAAGCTAGCTCAATTTTAGACAAAGTCAGAGATTACAACCACACTATCCAAGCAACTTTTGGTACTTTTGGAACTTTTGTAAATGATGTAAATATGACATATATAGGCTAGTTTAAAGTTGAATCATTTGGGTTACTTATGCTAGTTTATGGTTTGGATTTTAGCATGTGTCCAAGCTATGTGATGTGGCTTGGTTTGAAAATGGTTAATTTGGTATGAAACTTTTATATGATATGCCTATTATATGGTAAATTTGATAAATGATGTTTTGGTATGGATGAAGGTTTGATATTTGGTAAGATTGACATGAAATGGATCTATAGATATGATATATGAGTTGTGTTATAAATAGTATGGTATTGGTTGATATTGAATAATCTATATGTAATTTGAAATGGCTGACTTGGCTGCTTATTTGGTGTATAAATGTTGTGTAATTGATGCTTATAGGTACTTGACCAATTTGGGTGTGAAATTGGCTTAAACCAAGCCTATTTCGTGCCACATGACCAGAGCACACGGGCGTGTGTCTCGACCGTGTGACCCTTACTCCTTAGTTATATTGGACAGGATGCCACATGGCTAAGACACACGGGTGTGTCTTATGGCCGTGGGTGCAAGTCAGTAGCTCCCTAAATTTCACACGGCCCAGACACACGGGTGTGTCTTGTAGCCGTGTGCACAAGTCAGTATGTATGCCCTATTTTCACACGGCCTGGACACATGGGCGTGTCTGGTGACCGTGTGAGGCACACGGCCGTGTGACCCTATTTTGAAAATTTTCTTAAGTTTTATTATATCTTTTATATGTTATCAAATTAGTCCCTATTGTATAATTGAAGCTTTATATGTCTATTTTAAGCATATTAAGATTATGTATGATTGATATTACTGAAATGAGTTGATGTTTGATAAAAGTTTAAAATTTCACTATTCTTATCTGAGTTACAAGTCCAGTAATGCCCCTTACCTATTCTGGCGACGGTTACGGGATAGGGGTGTTACATTAAACCACCTTTATCACATATCTTATATAATGCTCACTCTCGACCCATCACTGAGTCTACTCACACAAGCTGTCGGTCAAGACGTAGCTACACGATGCTACTCACACAAGCTGTCGAGTATCTGCAACACATGCAGGAAAACTCAGCCATCGGTAGGACGTACAGGACCAACACCTGAATCACATAATCACAATAAACCCTAATGACATGTCATTTGTATCCTATCTATTTCTAAGGTTCAAACGGGATCTATTCTCTGTCAATGCCTCGTCGATAACTTTCACAATTGTCATTTTATCACAATCACATAATTTAAGCATTTAAACACATGTAATATAAAGCTTATTAATCATACGAACTTACCTCGATATAATACGGATGAAAATCGAGCTATCAATCCACTACTTTGTTTTTTCCCGATCTAATTCCGATCTTTGCTTTTCTTGATCTATATAATAAAAATTTTTAAATCATTTTAAAAATATTCTATTCAATTTAGTCCAAAAATTCATATTATGACAAAATTATACTTTTTCCCTTAAATTTTAAATTCTTTACAATTTAGTCCCTCGCTCATAAAAATACAAATTCATGCAATTGGGTCCACACCCATGCTAGACGAATTTCACCTATACTCATAGCAGTCCATATTTTACATTATTTCACACATTTACCACATAATTTATCACATTTCTCAATTTAATCCCTAATTGACAATTTTATCAAAAATCACTTAACAAATGTTGTTTATCTAACAATAATCATTCGTTTTCTATCATCAAACATCAAAACACATACTTATTCATCAATGGTAACATCCTACACCTTTAACATTTTTGCAAATTAGTCCTAGGCTAGCTAGGTTAAGTTACAACGACCTCAAAAACATAAAAATCATTAAGAACAAAATCAAAATTCACTCACATGCATGGATGAACTATGGCTGAACCTAGCAAGCTTCCATGGAGGTCTTTTTTTTTTTGTTTTTCAGTGGAATAAGATAGAAAAGATGATAACATTGTCTTTTCTTTATTTGATTAACTTATATTTATTAAATTACAATTTTAACCTTAATTATTTACCTTTAAAATTCACTTAATTAATGTCCATATTTGTCCACTAACTATGTTAAGGGTCTAATTACCACATAAGGACTTCCACTTTAAAGTTCTATAGCTATTAGACACCTTTAGCTTATAAAAGTCAAGTTTTATATTTTACGCGATTTAGTCCTTTTTATCAAATTAAGCATGCTAACAATAAAATTTCTTAACGAAATTTTCATGCAATCATACTATCATGCTGTAAACCTTAAAATAATATTAAAATAAATTTTTTTGACCTTGAATTTGTGGTTCTGAAACCACTGTTTCGATTTTTCTAAAAACAGGCTGTTACAAGTGGGTTTCTTCCAAACATTAAACTAGTTTCTTCAACAATTCATGAGAGTTGTTGTTCCTTCTCCACCTCCACCCTCTACTCCTCTTGCACCTGAACCTTAGCATCAACCATTTGCCCCCAAAAATCTCTACTTGAAAGGATAAAAAAGCATGGGGCTTATTAGGGGTAAGAAAAAAGATGATCCCATAGTGGTTGAGTGTTGACTAGAGAATACACTCAAAGAGTGTTTGAAGAACTAAAGTATACCAATGATGATAAATTAATATGTGTAGTGTCTTTGCTAAAAAATGAAGCCTATCATATTGGATCTGGTGTCCTAAGTGTAGTATATTCTTTTTGTATACTTTTATTTTTCGAACAAATCGGTTTAATAATAACATATATTAATTACATTAATACCATTTGTATATTGTCTTCAATATTTTTTGCACGCAAATGGAAACAAATATTGGCTCACTAATTATTTAATGTTTAACTAATACTAAACGGTACTACATGGTCGGATTGTAATATAAAAAGACAATTGTATTAGAAGATGAACCTAAATATGTCCTTAGTCTAATTGGAAATGAGCAAACCAATTTTTGTCATAATATCTCGATACATATTTTAATCTTAGCACTATAAAATCTAATCTTATTGTCATAAAAACAAATAAATTCCTAAACAATTAAAGATACCACACTTGTTCCTTGAATTTGTTATCCCCATTTTTGTCTTTAAACTTAGAAACCCTAATTGTTGTTCACTTATCACTTTTTCCCCTCGCTTGCTGACAGTAGAAGGGACCTTGGGGCTAGCTATTGTCTATTGCCACTCCCTTCTTTGTTTCCTTTCTTTCGTCCACCTCTATTTTATTTCCTTCCTTTTTCCCTTCCACTCCTTCCCTTTCCTATGGTCTGCCACCCACCAACCCCCCTAACTCCTTCCCCTTTGGTACCACCAACTCCTCCCACCTCTCCACCACTAGATCCCCCCCTCCACTTTTCCTTTTCCCTTGAAGCTTCCTTGTTGACAACTTATTTTTTTTTCCCCCAATGAGAGGAAGTTTTTTTTTTTCATAATAGTAAAAAAAACTTTGTCTTCAACCATTGGGCCCTCTCGCAAGCTTGTGTCAAGGAGGTCTCATATTTTATTGAGCCCATAATAACTTGGTTTCCTTGATTTCTTAGGTCTTATTTGAACTTCAGGTAGGGTTTTCGAGTTGGTGATGACTCACATTTTATTTTGTCCACTGTGAGTTGTTTTGCTCAAGGTCATGATGAACCGATTTCTCAAGCCCGAACCAACTCATTTTTATCTATCTTATTTGATGGATATTACATATTTGCGGCTTTGAAGTATTTCTGATATGACAAAATCGTTAATAGTAGTTACAACGCACTAGTTAACATTATTCATTTTTAGTCGTTGATGACTAATATGGCATAATAGCCTATAATATGACTTGTATCCATGACAGAGGCATTCTTCTCGACTTCCTTAGGATCCAAAATTTTTCCAATATGGCTTGAACATTCATACAATTTTTCTCATCGTAATTACTAATTTATTATCGTGATCAGTCCAAATGGAGTCTACGTAAGTCAGGCTTATTAGAAAAAAAAGCGCTAAGCTCGGTATCAGTATTTGACCTTTTCCCTTGAACAACATATGCTAATTAAGCCTCAGAATCCTTGTTGACTCATACTAGCTGGTATTTGTACTTTATCTGCTCTAATAAGATCAAAAAGAAAAAAAAAACACGAAGGTTATCACTTTTCGTTATTTGGGTTCAAATTAAAGTTGCAGAAGCGAGGGTATGAATTGCAAAAGAAAATTTTGCAGAAAGGTGAAAGGAAAAACCCTCATGTGTTCTCTAATCCAATTAAGTTAATATCCAAGTTAGTCACCTACTTACGACAATTAGCCATAGTATCTCAACAAATTATCACCAACTCAGAAGAAGTTAGGCATTGAATAAATCGTAACATTGACCATACAGAAGAAACTGTATTCAGTTGTTGACAATGTGCACGATAAATAAATCTAAGTTGAATTTAATTAGTTTATACCGACTTCTTTAATTGCAATAAAAAGTACGTGACAATTAATCGCTCTGGGACCATTGATTAAAATATTAACTTTGGAAACTTGGGGGGTTTAATGGCTTCCTTATTTTTCATCTTTCTCAATGTTGCGGTCACTCTTTGTCTGATTTTGAAATTCATGAAGCTGCTTAGTCGAGGATGGGATGCTCAACATGTTTGATGGCATATTATTATATATGCTTTAAGCAAAAAAGTGACAAATATTCGTGTTTTTATGACCAAGAGAGCGAGCTCACTTTTCAACCAACCATATTTCTTTGGCTGCTTCCATCTTCCATCACCAAGTACTTGTTTTAATCGAAACCAAATTGTACAGATTTGGATGCCTTGAGTGATCGGTGTCGGCATTATTAATTGTACAAATTTGAAAACTGGAAACTTTATAGTGGCTGATATTCAGTCAGGTACAAGGCCAAGACAAAGGCGTTGGCTTCCTAAAATGGTAAAATTATTTTGTAGTCCCTTCAAAATTTTGAAATTATATGTTAATAAATTTGCACTTTGCCCCTCAAGATTGGTAAATTTTCATTCTAATCCTATTGAAAATTCTTAAATAATATGTTAATAAAATGATAAAATTATAGTCTAACTCCCTTAAAAATATAATTTAGCCTTTGCCCCTAAAATAAATTTCTAGTTTTGTCCCTAATTGAGTTAGTATAATCAACCACTAATTGGGGTTAGTCAAATTTTTGGGGCTAAATTTTTTTTGGTACATCAAGATCTAAACTAGTCAATTGTTTTGATGTTGGAGTCTAAATTTTTTTTTTTGTCCAACTTTCTTTAAAAATATTTACAAGGTATCTTAATAAAGTTTAAGCTTTAATGTAGGAATTATTATCAAGTTCAGATTAAATTGAACAAAATAAATTAATGTTCTAATAAGAAAATAATTGTCAAATTCAAACAATAACTTGAAAAAAAGAAGCTTAAGTAACATTTGTTAAGTTCATACCCCAAACTCTATATTTAAAAAGTGATTATAGTTTGAAAATAGAATATTATATAAAGGGTTTGAATTTCAAAATAAATAAATAAAAAATCAGTTTTTTCTAAAAATAATTATATGAACCCTTTCAAATTTCGGATATTTTAGGAGTTGGGACAGTCCCCTGCCCAATATAGCTCTTGTGAGGTGAGACCTGAGAGAGATCAATTGTTTAGTTGGTGAAGTAAAACGGGGATAAGGAAAGTAGATGGAACATTGAGGTGTAAATATTGTTAAATTAATTACTGTACTTATTAACTAGTTTATTTGTATTCCTTTTCCTCTACATTTTCCCTTTTCAAGTGCTACGAAATGCAGAAGATGATTGCATAACAGTGAGAGGCAACAAAAGTGGAGACTTTCTTTCTCCCAAAATGGGTGTCGGTGTTTCACTTTTTGGACTGCACCTAAAAGCAAGTACCAGAATCCATGAGAAAAGGTTAGGGAAAAGTTGGAAGTCCACAACATGACCTTGTTTTTCTTTTTTCCCAGTAAATCAGTATAATATGCTTGCCCTTCTACTGTTTCCAAATACCTCTCTTTGGTAAGACTTTGGAAACTTCACTTGTCTTGTCTTTTGCTTTTTGTCTTTACCAGAAGAGAGGAGAGGGGTGATGTGAATCAGGTAGCATTTGGCCCCTCCCAATTAATAAATAAATGAATAAATAAATCAGGTACCAAACTATCCGATTCGAAGCGGTGGAATAGAAGGCACTGTCAAAGAATGGGACCAGAAAGATAGAAACAATCCTCCGCTCTACTAAAATAATGCTACAAGATAATCCAATTTCTAAACCCACCATCCTAAGCCAAATGGAAATACGCAAATTAATTATTGTTTTGTTCTTAAACATATTTTGCTAACCAATGCTTTTTAAAATGATTATATAATTTCTCTTTAAAATATTTTGTGGACACTGGTTAGTATTTTCTTTTTATTTTGGGAAAAGCTTTTAAGGAATTAAATGGGCATGTATAGCATGGGGTTTGATGCACAAAGGGTTCCCATTTAAGTCAACCCTGAAGAAGAGCCTTGTAATTGATGAAATCGTGAATAAAAAGTCGCCTTATTAAGAGTATTTAAGCAGATGCGTTGTGAAATTTTTTATTTTCATTATCCAGCAAGGAAGTGATTGACTGTGCAGAATTTACGCAATGAGATCTCATCTCATTTATTTTTCTGCAGTGTTGTGTTGGGTAGATTTATTATTGGTTCCTCTTTTTTGAAATTCACCTTCTGGCAGTGACACAATTTATATCTACCCTTTCCTTTAATATCTAATTCAAGTCTTCTCCTCTCTCTCTCTCTCTCTCTCGTAGCGAAGCGTCTCTTCCTTTTGACCTGTAGCTTATAATGAAGTAAAATGGAGCCAATGTTACCCAAATCCCACAAACTCCCATGATGCTATGGTGGGGATGATATTTTTGGTACTCCCAGGTGGATCCATGGTAGCATATGTTTCAAGTCTAAAGTTTCAGTCTTCGTAAGTTGTGTCCATCTATCTCCAGAAACAACAATGGAGTGGATTTTCCATGAAATAGAGAAAAGGAGCTTGCTTTCTCCATCAGAGCAGCCATATTACCTCCCTCAATCACCAATACCATTACTTCCTCCACCACAAAATTTGCAGTCTGATAGCTTCAATTTGAACAACAAGGTTAGTCCAAGTATATTACTCATCATTATAATCCTAGCTATCATTTTCTTTGTTTCTGGTTTGCTTCACCTTTTAGTTAGATTTCTTATGAGACCTCCCAATAGAGAGCCTGAAGATATAGACAATGTGACTGCTCTTCAAGGGCAGTTGCAACAACTATTCCATCTCCATGATGCTGGTGTCGACCAGTCTTTTATAGATACTCTCCCTGTATTCCACTACAAAGCCATCATAGGAGTAAAAAACCCATTTGATTGTGCTGTTTGCTTGTGTGAATTCGAGCCTGAAGACAAGCTTAGATTGCTACCAAAATGCAGCCATGCCTTCCACATGGAGTGTATTGACACTTGGCTTTTGTCTCATTCCACATGCCCTCTCTGTAGAGCTAGCTTACTCCCTGATTTCTCTCCAAATGATAGCTGCTCCCCCATTGTTCTTGTTCTTGAATCTGGGAGTGAGAGCTCAAGAGAGATTGTAACCGATAGAGAAGGAGTTGTGGGCAGAAGCGGTTCACTTGTGAGATCAAGTTCCCACCTAGGCCTTTCTAGAGACACTGAATTGGGGTCATCCCAGCGTAAATCATGTGAAATCCTGGAAAAAGATGAAGTCAACCCAACAGCAGTGCAGTCTGGGGAAAAAGTTGTGCCTGTTAGGCTGGGAAAGTTTAGGAACGTTGATGGCGGTGAAGGTAGCAGTAACAATAACGTGGATGATAGAAGGTGTTTCTCTATGGGTTCCTTCGCTTATGTAATGGATGAGAATTCTTTATTGCAAGTGCCGATCAGAACTCCAGGGAAGAAACCGTCGAGCAAGAAGAAGACTTGTTTGCCATTGACTCCTGGTCACCGCCCAGCAATTTCTGAATGTGATTGTGAATCAAGAAGAGGGTTCAATGGTTTTGAGATCACGAGGCAGTTTGAAACCAATGGGAGTTCTAGCACCAGTGACAACAATGGCAAAGCCATCGGTAAGAACAAGAAAGAAAGCTTCTCAATATCCAAAATCTGGCTTCGGGGGAAGAAGGAGAAGCAGAATTTTACAGAGGATTCGTCGAGGAGGGCCTTCTCATTCCGATTTCCGGTGCGTCAGAATGCTGCTGCAGATGACTGTAATTCGAAGGTGAAGAATGTTACTGATGATGCCAAGGATACTATTTCTGAGATAGACTCTGGCAGGTGGGGAAATGGTGTCAGTGAATTAGGTTTCGACGAGGAAAACCAAAGCTCTTATAGCTTAGATTTACAAGCTAAAACACCATCTTTTGCTAGGAGGACTCTGCTTTGGTTGGCTGGGAGGCAAAACAAGGTTGTTCACTCATCCTTTACACCAAAACTCTAGTTTGTTTTTTCCTTTTACATTCTTTTCCTAGAGAACTTAGATGATCTTGTAGCAGGAAAAAGGGAAGAGAAAAAAAGAAAAAGGTTATATTATAAGAAATCTTGGCCCAAATCTTTCATTCATTTCACCACGCATATATTGTTAGGCATGCCCCAATTGATTTCTTTTGATGTTGTATGCTTTCATTTTTCATTGTTTATGGGCTTAGATTACACATCTTACAGAACAAAAATTCTCGCTCTTCTTAAAACATGACCAAATAAGCTTACCTTTCTGTTACTGGATTTAATTTAATTTAATTTTTTTTTCCTAATCAACCCTGAAAGACCAACATTTTGAGTTGTGTGGGTGGGTTTTCCCAAAGATCATAGTATTTCCTTATCAGTCAAAAGGGTAGATGTGGAAAATTGAGTAGCTTCAGATTTTTTATGGTGGCTTATAATTTGAGCTGGAGATATGTTGTTGGATATCGTTGTTGCCCATTATTAGATATTACCACAGCAATAGCATAAATAATGGTGTAAGACCTAGAATCTGTACTCAAAACCTGTATAGATTTTTTTTTTTCTAGTTCTCTACCACCAAAGAATTAAAGTTGAACTAGCAAATCTAGTTTTATTCTTAGTAACCTTCCTTAAATACTGACTGCGACCTGTAATCTAATCTTAAAGACCAAAACATGTGCTTGGTGGGGAAGCTACGTACTTTTTTGAATAATCTAATTTTGCTATTAGATGACCATCAGACTTTTAATTGGTTTGAACTTTCAATTTATCTTCTTCTCTTTTTTCAAAATTAGAAAATAGGAAAGCAAGAACTAATCCACCCATGGAACGTTCAAAAAAATGGATTACAATGCACAATAAGTGAGATAAGGGAATTCAAATTGAATTTGAGAAATACACGCTACCCTTTCCATTTTGCATTCAATTTCTCTTGAATTTGAAAGCGTAGTGACAGAAAATTGCCAAAAGACTGGTGTGTCTTCATTACAGACTGCTTGCATTTAATATAGGCAAAAGAAAAAAAAAATAATTATTCAGCTGAAGCTTGGCAGCGAATGAAGGCAAACTAAACATTAATGAGTTATGTTAGTAAGGTCACGGGAGCTGTTGGGAGGCCATTTTCTAACTTTATTTCTCACACCTAACACCATTTACCTCTGTATTTTTGTGGACTCCATTCCTCTTTATTTTTTCGATTTAGGATTAAGAAAATAAATGTCACCTATGTCATGAATATTACTTACTAATTTTGAATGTAACATGTTTTATGTGTTTTATGTATATAATTTTCTAATTAATTTTTACATAATATCTTTTTAATTGAGAAAATATTTCGTACATTATTAGTGAAATTTTTATACTTCACAAATATGGTCTATAAAATTATAATAAAATATTAAAAAATATTTAAAAAAAAACTCATAAAACTGTTTATGAAATAAAAAATATATTATCAGTTTATCAAATATTTACCCTTTTAATTATTGTAATTAAATTTTTAATTTATTATTTAAAATTTTAAATATAATTAAATTTCAAATCAAAATCAAAATATATATACTATATATTTAACATATAATATAATTTTATATAATCAAAGCTTAAATAAAAATATAGCTCCTAAATTATAGTGTTTTTTTCATTAAATATCTATCATGTTTTTGTCAAAATGGTACTTTAACCTTTGATTCTGTAACATCTTTGGTCCAACTGCTAGCTTTAGTTAACAAAAATCACTTAGAACATTAATATTATGACACATGGCATTTTATTTAATAATTTAATAATTTCATTTTAAATAAATTAAATTAAATTAAATACAAAGATTTTTTTCTCTATGGTAATTCTTTTTTTACTTTCATCTTCAGTTCACCTTCTTCCTCATTTCTCCAAAAAAAAAAAAAACTCAGATTTTCTCAACAACCAAACAAACTTTTCATTTACTTTTTCCATCTTCTTTTTAATTTTTTTTATTTAAACAAGTTTTTGCCTTAAAAAATTCACGTTTCCTACTAATCTCATCTCTCTCTTTCTGGGTTCCATGATAAATAATTGCATCAATTCAGAGCACAGACATTGTAATCTCATTCATCCAGTTAGTAAGAGTTGACGAGGAAGCAATAATATAGGCCAGTCCATTCCATTCCCCTTCAAATGCAAGAAAAACAATAGTTTGAATAGTCTTTCCAAGACCCATTTCTTTTGCTAGTATCCCATTCAATTCACTTTGCCATAAGGAGATCAACCATTTTTCACACCTTTTAGTTGATAAGACTTCAATTTTCCTCCAGTCAATAATGGTACAAGTGCTCCTCAATTTTTCCTCCTTGGTCAAATTTTTTTTAAAAAATCACATTTTTCTTTCTCATTGAACCAAAATGCCCTGCAAAATCAACAGATTAACCCACTTTTTTCTTTCACCATTGAACCAAAACTCACCTCCCTTTACTTTTGAAATCACCCTCAAACCCCAACTCTCTTATAATCCTTCCATTCTCGTAACTTTGTTAACAGTGATATAGAGAAGACAAGGAAGGATAATGGAAACGGGGAAGAGAGTTAATCTGGGTAGCAAAAAAGGGGTTAGTTTGTGGAGGAAATCAAACAGAAAGGAAAAAAATTGGAGGTAATTCTGGTTGAGAAGAAAGAAAAATAATTTTTATCTTTTTAACTTGTTTATAAATATATAATTAACTTTTTTTAATTTAATTTATTATTTTTAAGTGTCACTTGTCAATATGATTGTTTAAGAGTTTGTTTTTAGTGGAGGGTAATAGTTGAATTAAAAGTGTTAACAAATTTAGGTATATTCTAAGTGAGAAAAGTATAATAAATTAATGGTTTATTTTTTATTTATGTTACAATGCATATTTATTAGATGCAGTGATAAAATAAATTAAACACCCTATAAGAGAATTTGGAAATAAATTTATTGAAAAAGACAGTTAACAACCCTTAATATATTTACGGATTTGATGAAGAAAGCAAAAGTTACAAGGATGAATGACAAGTTAATGCATAATCACATTTGGGACTTGAATCGGTGAAATATAAAAATTACAGAAATTCGCCTTTGAATTGACTCTTTTAACTACTTTTTAACAATATCTAGTATTGTACAAAATCTACTATTGTTTTCATCAAAGATTCTTCTGTGAGTCAACCAGAACTCGGCCAAAAGAGCTATGCCCCGGCACTCGTAGCTTAACTCCTTTTATAACGTGACTGTTTTGTACATTTTGTTATAGGTTGAATTATACCTTCCACTCTTCCTAATTCTAAAATTTAGTCCCTAATTTAATTTTTCTATTTGAGGATTAAAAAATTTGTTGGGGATAAATCTGAATTAAGTAACGAACAAAAAATGAATAGAGAAAATTAGACACAAATATTTATATGGAAAAACTCTTTTAAAAAGATAAAAAATTACGCGCCAAGAAAATTTCATTAAATGGCAAATATTCGGAAAAAAAAGAGAGTACAAAATGGAGAATAATCGAAACAAGCCCTTAAATCCCAAAATGTACAAAGCTATCTAGCTAAAACACGAAATTCTCTTAAACTCTCTTTTGTTGTGTTGTTGCATCAATCTCTCTAGGTTGCTAAAAGCCCTATTTATAGGCTAAAATTTGTGGGCTAATATGATTAAAATATCCCTAGAGTTATTAGAGTTCAACTGGGAAAAAATAGCAGAGTTCAATTGGGAGAAGAAACCTGCTTTAGTAATGATCATGTCGCCACGTCATGATGTCATTTAGTGGCTTGTCGAGGCATCAAATGTCGCAGCATCGAGACATCACATGTCACATCATCGGGATGTTGGTTTCCTCTTGTTGAGACATCAAGTGTCGTATCGTTAAAAACGTCAACTCTTCCTCGTGGAGACGTCGACCTTGTTTTGTCTGAAAATATGAGGCACACTCCACAAATCTCGACATTGACTCGTATTTCTACAACGCCTTCTTTGTTGGGCCCCGTCTGGGGCCTAACTCGATTTTTGCAGGATACTAACCAAGTCCAAACAATGTTTGAACTTGGAAACTAGAAGGCTTTTGGTTATCATATCGGCCGGATTATTCTATGTCGATATTATGAATCTGAACATCTCCTTGAGCAACCACCTCTCGAACAAAGTGATATCGAATATCTATGTGCTTTATTGTAACACCCTATATCCGCCCCCGGACGCTTAGCCCGAATATTAGGATGTCACACTACCGTCACACATCACATGCATTACCATGTTCTCGTTATTAAGCAAACATCTTCCATTTTAGCTTTCGTAATAATTATAAGTTATATGTATTCTAATCGTCATTAAAACATGCTAAACATTCATCAAGCAAACCTAAAATGAGAGTTAAACTTGTTTATAGACAATTAAACCAAAATTCTAATTTATTCACGTAGGTATCAATACTGATTCAAAGGTATCGATATTTCTCTCAAAAAATATTGATATTGTTTGGAAAACCGGCACCAAAACAACATTCTATTTCTCGTTTAAAATCAAAATTTCAGAAATTATCGATACCTTTTATAAAGTATCAATTATTTTACCCTGAGTATCAATACTTGTGTTAAAGTATCAATTCCAAATTACAATACTGATTTCCTACACATCGAGATATCACTAAGGTATCATTTTTATAACCCGAATATCGATACATGTACTCCAGATCACAAAAATACAGCACATCTAAACATTTAATCCATTCTTGTAACACCCCTAACCCGTACGTGTCGCCGAAATAGGGTTTCAAAGTATTATCAGAGTTTATAGAACATTTCCAATTATTCTGAGTTAGTGTATTATTCATATCCTGAGATTTGTCACCACGTCCCTTTAATAGGCCCTCAAAGCCCAAAACATACATTAAAACCAATTTAGGACTAAATTGAGGTCTCGGGAAATTTTTTACAAAATCCTAAAATTTTTTCAAATCAAAGGGTCACACGCCCATGTGGTATGGGACACGCCCGTGTGGTCAGGCCGTGTGGTTCACACGCATGTATCCTTTACCCGTGTAACTCTCTAACTTGCAACTCATGAACAAATTAATATCACACTGCCAAGGCACACACCCGTGTCACTAAGCCGTGTGGCTAATTTTAATTTTCGAATTTAGGTGTAGGTTTCACGCAGTTGTATCACACGCTCGTGTATCCAGGCCGTGTACCTCACACGACTGAGGCACATGCTCATGTTGAGCCTGTGTGCTCGATACAAGGCATTCTGTTTCTCAAACTTTTGGATGCAGGGGACACACGACTAGACTACACGCCCATGTTTCAGACTATGTGTCACACACAGCCTAGACATACGCCCGTGTGTCTACCCGTGTGGATGAAATAAGACTATTTTCCAAACCCTATTTCTCACACATTTTCATCCAAACCTGTACAAAACATTTCTAATACCAACCAACCAATTCAAACGTGATTTTCAAGCCATTTAACTATTCAATATACCTTTTTTTATCACATACACTCTTATTTCCAAACTCATCCTCTTTAACATGCATGTTTAACTTGTTCAATTCAATCTTTACCTTTCAAAATCATCCATGCTTATTCTAATATATTTAAAATATATCAAGTGATCATACATGTAATATCATGATTTGTCTTTTAAGCCAAAACCATAATTAAGCCATTCCTAACCATACCATTGGCTAGTTTACATTTATCGATTTCAACATACATATTAGCCTTACTAGCCTATACATGCCATTATACCTAATAAGATCCATATTTTTACCAAATGAATGAAAAGATAGTTGATGTTGCTCCGATTGTCTCCAGCCTCTATGAGCTTCTAAGCACTATAAAATAGGGAAATAAAATAGAGTGAGCACTTAGTGCTTAGTAAGTTCATGTAACAAGAGCATAACTTACCACTTGTTTCCATTTAATTAAATCAAACACGTATGCATCCAAGCATTATAATATTACCCTATCATACACAACCTCAACACTTGAGTTAGTCAAATAATTTCATACAATATACCAATTCATAGATGAATGATAAGCTCATTTTTCCATGATTTGCATATACTTATTACTTCCATGTTGCTTATACCTTTCATGAG
Source organism: Gossypium stocksii (assembly GCA_020496765.1). Taxonomy (NCBI): domain Eukaryota; kingdom Viridiplantae; phylum Streptophyta; class Magnoliopsida; order Malvales; family Malvaceae; genus Gossypium; species Gossypium stocksii. Next base: position 45,670,126 of record CM035623.1, read on the forward strand.
TTTATCTCGTTGAATTTATCAGAATTTCGATGGATACTCAGTAGTACACTTATAGTGTCAGAATCCATAATCCGTCAATTCGTATTCACCCTTATCAGAGAGCACACTCTCGAGTCCCTTTTCATACAGCGAGATTACCAGTCCAGGCTAAATTCCCTGTAACATATGCTCAAAGAGTTTTGTCAGGATTACCAGTCCAGGCTAAATCCTTTCAGTGACAAATACTCTATAGAGCTTAATCTGGATTACCCGTCCAGGTTAAATCCATTCCATAACATATATCGGGAGGACTTATATCAGGATTATCTGTCTGGGCTAAATCCTATTTACATCACATGTAGTACCCCTTTTTCATTGATCCATCGAATTCCCTTTATTCAACCGGGATTTTTCTCTTTTTCCTAAGTAATGTCACATATTTCATCATATTTATACATTGAACATTCAATTTACATTCACATCATATAACATGCAATTCAAGCATTTCAAGATTCAATAGTAAGTTACACGAACTTACCTCGATGCTTGTTCGTTGTAAAATCTACTAATCCGAGACTTTTTCCTTGCCTCGATCTAACCTCGTATTTGAGTCGTCAGGATCAATTTATTCCAAGAAAGTTTCTTTTCTCTCTCCTAGGGTTTCCATATATTTGGGGAAGAAGATGATACAAAAATTATGATATTTTTTAATTTAATTCATTATCATCCTTTTATTTTTCCCAATTCCAATTTAATCCTTTTCTTTTTCTCAAATTCCATGGATGATTCAACAAAGATATTTTCCATCTTTTGATTTATGGTCTGATTACCATATAATGACCTTAATTTTTGAATTTTATAACTATTTAATCCTTCTAGCACTCAACTTTCACATTTTATGCAATTAAGTCCTTTCTTTAATTAATCACTAAATCGGTAAAATTCTCCTATCGAAATTTTCATACGGTTTTTCTATCATATCATAAATCATGCAATAATATTAAAATAAATTTTCTCTCTGACTCAGATTTGTGGTTATGAAACCACTATTCCAATTTCACTGAAATTGGGTCGTAACAATTTCAACAAATATCTAATCAACATGCATCATTTACGTCTTTAAACCTGTAATGACCCAAAAATTTGCGGGCACAAAAAAAGGAGTTATAGGGCCTTTGTCTTAGTAAAATGAGTTAGAAAATAATTATTAGGAATAATTATGAGATTGATAGTATGTTTAATTAAGTTTTTAATTAGGTGAATTTAGTTTAATTAAGAGAATTTAGGAAAAAGGACTAAATTAATAAAGGGTAAAAATCTAATTATAGATTAAAAGGAAATAAAAAGGGCTAAAATGGCAATATGCCATTTAACATAAGTTGAGGCGACAAACATGTCGAAAATCTAAGATTTTTACTTAGATTTTTATATTATAATCATTATTAATTAATTATTACTAATATTGTTATTTGTTAAATTATAATTAATATTAATTATATTATTGTATTATGAAATAAATTAAAATAATACTAAATATGTGGTAATTAAAATGTACATGTGTAAAATATATATTAGTACATTTGTAATATATTTGTATATTTTCTTAATTAATAAGCTAAAGATATTTTATATTATTATTTATCATTTAAATAATTATTATATTATATTGTGAAATAAATTAAAATAAGACAAATGTAGGGTGATGATGAAATACTTGTGTGATAAAATGTATGTGTACACTTGTTATATATGTATTTGTTATTAAATAAGATATTTGTTATAATTATTATTATTAATATTAAGTAAATAAAAGAAACAAAGTGAATGAGTAATGAAATAAATAAAAAAAAGAAACAAAAGAATAGAAGTAACAGAAAAAGAAACGAAATAGAAGAAGAAAAGAAGGAAGAAAGAAGAAAAAGGAAAATTTCAAGCTTTAAAGCTTGAAAGTTTGAAAGGTAAGTCAATTAAGCCCTTTTTCTTTAATTTTGATGTTTTAAAAAGCTTTAGAACTAAGTTTTGATGAAACTAAGTTGAAGTTATGGAAGTTTTTAAGTTTTTGAGTAAAGTTTATGTTGATCAAATGGTTGAATTAATGGCTTAATTGATAGAATTATTGATTAGAAATAGTTAAGGGATTAATTTGTAAAAGAGGTTATAAATTTTGTGTTTGAGGGACTAAGCTGAAAGAAAGCTTGAACTGGGGTTCTAATATGAACATTAGATAGTTAAGAGGAATATGGAAGGAAATTGAGTAGAAATAAAGTAGTAATTAAGATAGAAAAGTAAATAAGTTCAATTAGAATTAAATTAAAAAGTAGTGTATAAATTGAATAGAAATTTTAACATTTATTTGTATATTATTTGTAGATTGTCCAATAGTTCCGGTAATGCTTCGTAACCCTATTCTGGTAACGGTTTGGGGTTAGAGGGTATTACAATTTATTGGTATCAGAGCTATCAGGTTTAGCCGATTCTCAAACTAAATCAAGCTCGTAAGTGAGTTTAGAAGTACATGCCACTGTCGAGTCGAAACTGAGTTGAGATATTTGGATGCTGACCTATGTATTTGTTTCTGTTTTATAGATGAAATATGTCGGATGAATATTTAGATGATATATATGAAGAAATGTATACCGGAGATGAGGAATACCGAGAAATAGATGAAATAGAATTAGTTACACCTAGTATAAACCCAATAAGGGGTCAATCCCCTAAGGTAGAAAGAAAAAGTGATAGAAGTGATTCAGATATATTACGAATTATAGTTGATGCTTTACAAAGAGTGGCAGGAACTACTACTGCTACTACATCTATACCTATTCAAAGACGGGCCCTCGATAAAGGAACTAAGAAAATACGATGCCACTGAATTTATAGGTCTAAAAGGAGTCGAGCCATACGCAGCTAAAAATTGGATGGAGTCGACCAAGAGAGTGTTGCAACAATTAGAGTGTACCCCCCGTGAGTGTTTGTTGTGTGCAGTATCATTGCTACAAGGGGAAGCCTACTTACAGTGGGAGTCAGTAGTTTGACATTTACTAGAAAATCAGATAACATGGGGTTTGTTTCAAAAAGAATTTGAAAAGAAATATATCGGGAAATGTACATTGAAGACAAGAAGTAAGAGTTCTTAATGCTGAAACAGGGCAATATGTCAATAATAGACTATGAGCGAGAATTTTCAAGACTTAGTAGATATGCCTCAGAGTTTATTCTGACAGAAGTCAATAGTTATAAAAGGTTTCTATGGGGTTTAAGAGATGAAATAAAAGTGCAATTAGTATCTCAGCGAATTACTGAATTTGTAGATTTAATTGAACGAGCCAAAATGGTAGAGCAAGTTCTAAGATTGGATAAAAAGTCTGAAATAGCTAAGTCGACAGGAAAACGGGTTGGAACTGCTAGTTTAAATCCGCTATCGAAAAGATCAAAAGAGTCTCGAATGGATGGAGATCTAGTTTCAAATCGGATAAATGTGGTACAAGTAGAGGCAAATAGACGACAATATCCACTGGTAGTGTGAGAAGTCCCTCTCGTGCAATAGAAATCTCAAAATGTGAACATTGTGGTAAGAAACATAGAAGGGAATGTTGGAGGTTAACTAGAGGTTGCTTCAGGTGTGGTTCTACTGATCACTTTATTAAAGATTGCCTGAAAGCTGATAATACCGCACCTGCGACATCACAAAGGATAGTATCTACTGCTAGAGGTAGAGGGCCAGGTAAAGGTGGATCTATATCCAGAGGAAGTAGTGCTAGAAGAAGTAGTGACTTAGTTACACAGCAGTCAGAGGCCAGAGCTCCAGCTAGAACATATGTAGTTCAAACTCGAGAAGAGGGTGATGCACATGATGTAGTAGCAGGTATATTTTTATTATATTCTGAGCTTGTTTATGCTTTGATTGATCCTGGATCTTCATATTCATATGTTAATTCAAAGTTAGTTGAGTTGAAAAAATTAAAATGTGAGATGTCTAAAGTATTCATAGAAGTGTCAAGTCCATTGGGACAAACTGTATTAGTGAACCAAATATGTTAGAGATGCCTGTTGGTCATACAAAGTAAAACATTCCTTGTTGACTTATTGATCATGCCATTTGGGGATTTTGATATAATACTAGGGATGGATTAGTTATTTGAATATGGAGTGGTTGTGGACTGTTATAGAAAGAAATTCAGTATTCAGTCAGAGAATGGAGATCAGATTAAGGTAAAGGTATTCGCAATAATGGACCAACACGTATTATTTCAACAGTAAAGGCTAGTAAATTGCTTCATCAGGGTTGTTCAGCATATTTGGCCTATGCCATTAATTCAGATTTAGTTGGAAGTCAATGCAGTAAAATTCGGACAGTTTATGAGTTTTCTGATGTGTTCCCTGAAGAACTACCGAGTTTACCGCCAAATAGAGAGGTTAAGTTTGCTATAGAGGTTTATCTAAATACTGCACCAATTTCTATTTCTCCATATCGAATGTCACCTATTGAATTGAAGGAATTAAAGATACAGTTGTAAGATTTGTTGGATCGAGGGTTTATTCGACCGAGTATATCACCATGGGGAGCTCTAGTGTTATTTGTTAAAAAGAAAGATGGCTCGATGCGGTTATGTATTGATTACCGGTAATTAAATAAGGTACTAATCAAGAATAAGTATCCATTGCCTTAGATTGATGATTTATTCGATCAGTTGAAAGGGGCTTCTGTGTTTTCGAAGATTGACTTAATGTCAGGATACTATCAGTTGAAAGTAAAAGATAGTGATGTACCGAAAATAGCTTTTCATACAAGATACGAGCACTATGAATTTTTAGTAATGCCATTTAGGTTGACTAACGCCCCAGCTACTTTTATGGATTTGATTAATCATATTTTCCAGCCATATTTAGATCAGTTTGTAGTAGTCTTCATTAATGATATATCGATCTATTCAAAGTTAGAGTCAGAGCACGATCAGCATTTCAAGATAGTATTACAGATTCTGTGAGAAAAATAGTTATATGGGAAGCTCAGCAAATGTGAATTTTGGTTATCAGAGGTTGTATTTTTGGGACATGTAGTATTGTCAAATAGAGTCAGAGTTGATCTGAGAAAAATTGAAGCAATTGTTCAATAGAAAGTACCAAAGAATGTATCTGAGGTATGCAATTTCCTTGGTCTTACCGGGTATTATAGAATATTTGTAAGTGGATTTTTGAAGATAGCTTTGCCGATGACTAAGTTACTACAAATGAACGTTCCATTTATCTGGGATGAGCAATGCCAGAGAAGTTTTGAGACATTAAAGCAAATGTTGACCGAAGCACCTGTTTTGACATTACTAGAGTCGGGAAAAGATTTCATAATATACAGTGATGCATCTATGAACGATTTAGGTTGTGTATTGATGCAAAATGGAAAAGTAATAGCCTATGCATCTCGTCAGTTGAAACCACACGAAAAAAATTATCCAACTCATGATCTGGAGCTAGCAGTTGTGATTTTTGCCTTGAAAATTTGGAGATATTACCTTTATGGTGAAAAATGTTACATTTATATGGATCATAAAAGTTTGAAGTATCTACTTTCCCAAAAAGAATTGAATTTGAGACAAAGACGGTGGGTTGAGCTTCTGAAATATTGTAATTGTGTCATAGATTATCATCCTGGAAAGGCAAACGTAGTAGCTGATGAATTAAGTAGAAAGGTTGCAATTGAATTGAGAGCTATGTTTGCACAGCTCAGTATTACTGATGAAGGAAGTCTTTTGGCCGAACTAAGAATTAAGCCGGTAATGTTTGATCAGATTAAAGCAGCTCAGTTAGAAGATAATAAAATGTTGAAGAAAAGAGAGATGGTACAGAATGGTACAGCGGAGAGTTTTGGTATTGATGATTAGGGTTGTTTGAGATTTTAGAATGAACTTTGCATCCCAGTTAACTCTAAGCTTAAGGAGTTGATCCTTCGAGAATCACATGATGACACTTTTGCGTTACACCCTGGAGGTAAAAGATATATCAAAATTTACGAGAATTATACCGGTGGCTCGGTATGAAAAGAGACATAGTTGAGTATGTTAATAAATGTCTTACATGTCAGCAAGCAAAGGTGAAACATCAAGTACTGACAGGTTTACTTCAACCTATTAGTATTCCTGAATAGAAGTGGAATCAGATTACAATGGATTTCGTTACGGGATTACTGTTGTCAGCAAATAAAAAGAATGTCATATGGGTGATAGTTGATTGCTTTATTAAGTCTGCCCATTTCATAGCTGTCAGAATGGATTGGTCCTTACAGAGATTTGCTGAGACATACATACAGGAAATAGTTAGATTACATGGTATTCCAGCATTAATAATTTCAGATCGAGATCCTCGGTTCACATCAAGATTTTGGAGACAGTTACATAAGTCATTGGGTACACGACTTAGCGTCAGCACTGCATTTCATTCACAAACAGATGGACAATCTGAACGGGTAATCTAGATATTAGAGGATATGAGCTTGTATCATTGATTTTAAATCAAGTTGGGAACGTTATTTGCCATTAGCTGAATTTGTTTACAATAATAGTTACCAATCTAGTATTCAAATGGCTCCGTATGAAGCATTATATGGTTGGAAGTGTCAATCACCAGTATGCTAGACAGAATTAAATGAAAGAAAAATAATTGGGATGGAATTGATTCAAGAGACAGAGGAAATAGTTAAAAAGATTAAAAATAGATTGAATGCAGCTTTTGATAGACAGAAGTCATATGCCGATTTGAAACGATGAGATATTGAGTATTCAGTTAGAGATAAAGTGTTTCTTAAAGTTTCTCCGTGGAAGAAAGTGTTGAGATTTGGCCAGAAAGGTAAATTAAGTCCTCGTTTTATTGGGCCATATGAAATAATAGAGAGAATTGGGCCGGTTGCTTATCGGTTAGTTTTACCTCCAGAATTACAGAAAATTCACGATGTTTTTCATGTTTCAATGCTTCAGAGATATAGATCGGATCCTCTCATGTTATTCCTATAAAAGATATTGAAATTCGATCTGATTTAACTTATGAAGAGGAACCGGCTCAGATATTGGCACGGGAGGTAAAAGAATTGAGAATTAAGAAAGTTTCCTTAGTAAAAGTTTTATGGAGAAGTCATAAAGTGGAAGAAACGACATGGGAACTAGAAGATACTATGAGAGCACAGTATCCCCTTTATTCTCAGGTAAATTTCGAAGACGAAATTTATTAAGGGGGGAGAAATGTAATGACCCAAAAATTTACAGGCACTGGAAAAACGAGTTATAGGGCTTTTGTCTTAGTAAACTGAGTTAGAAAATAATTATTAGAAATAATTATGAGTTTGATAGTGTGTTTAATTAAGTTTTTAATAAGGTGAATTTAGTTTAATTAAGAGAATTTAGGAAAAATGATAAAATTGAATAAAGGGTAAAAGTCTAATTATAGATTAAAAGGAAATAAAAAGGGCTAAAATGGCAATATGCCATTTATCATAAGTTGAGGCCGCAAACATGTTGAAAATCTAAGATTTTTACTTAGATTTTTTATACTATAATCATTATTAATTAATTATTACTAATATTGTTATTTGTTAAATTATAATTAATATTAATTATATTATTGTATTATGAAATAAATTAAAATAATACTAAATATGTGGTAATTAAAATGTACATGTGTAAAATATATATTAATACATTTGTAATATATTTGTATATTTTCTTAATTAATAAGCTAAAGATATTTTATATTATTATTTATCATTTAAATAATTATTATATTATATTGTGAAATAAATTAAAATAAGACAAATGTAGGGTGATGATGAAATACTTGTGTGATAAAATGTATGTGTACACTTGTTATATATGTATTTGTTATTTAATAAGATATTTGTTATAATTATTATTATTAATATTAAGTAAATAAAAGAAATAAAGTGAATGAGTAATAAAATAAAATAAAAAGAAACAAAAGAATAGAAGTAACTGAGAAAGAAACGAAATAGAAGAAGAAAAGAAGGAAGAAAGAAGAAAAAGGAAAATTTCAAGATTTGACGCTTGAAAGTTTGAAAGGTAAGTCAATTAATCCCATTTTTCTTTAATTTTGATGTTTTAAAAAGCTTTAGAACTAAGTTTTGATGAAACTAAGTTGAAGTTATGGAAGTTGTTAAGTTTTTGAGTAAAGTTTATGTTAGACAAATGGTTGAATTAAGGGCTTAATTGATAGAATTATTGATTAGAAATAGTTAAGGGATTAATTTGTAAAAGAGGTTATAAATTTTGTGTTTGAGGGACTAAGTTGAAAGAAAGCTTGAACTGGGGTTCTAATATGAACATTAGATAGTTAAGAGGAATATGGAAGGAAATTGAGTAGAAATAAAGTAGTAATTAAGATAGAAAAGTAAATGAGTTCAATTAGAAATAAATTAAAAAGTAATGTATAAATTGAGTAGAAATTTTATTATTTATTATAAAATAATGCTATAATTAATAGAATAAAATATTATTATCATTTTCGTAGCTAATAAAGGAATCGAAGCATTGGCATCGAAAGGCATGGAGAAAATAAACGAGGAGTAAACGCGACAAATTCGGGTTTGTATTATCTTAATTCAAGTTATTTATTATTAAATGTTTAATTTCAATATATGTGTATGGAAAATTGAAATTGAGATAAATATTGACAATTGAATTAAATGTGATTTAGATTTATTGATGAATTTTTATATATGTGTGTGAAATTGAATTGATATTATAATTGGATTGAATTTAAATGATTGTGATTAATTGAAAGTGAAAGTGTAATGAATAAGTGAACCTGATACCCTATTAACTAGTTGGGCTTAGTCGGATATAGTTGGCTTGCCATAGGATTGAAAGAGTTCAGGGATCCTTTGACCTCGAGTCGATGAGACACTTGGCGTGTATTTTATTGCTTCAGATAGATTCGATGAGGCGTTGGTCGTCACTTTACTTCGGCTTAGCCGATAAGACGTTGATCGTCACTTATTGCTTCGAACTATCTGATCAGGCGTTGGTCGTCATTCTAGTGTGTTTGGTTGGATCCATGTATCCGCCAAGGTCCGAGTCGAGTTAATAGGGGTAAATAAGTAAAATGAGAAAATTTGAATAAATGTGATTGATTAAGTTATGGAAAGAAATGAGAAAGTGAGAATGTGAATTAAAATGTGATATGAGATTTGTGTTATGAGAATTAAATGCTTGAATCAAAGGTTCATGAAATGTTTAAAGATGAATTGTGATTTGAAATATTATATGAGTTAGAAAAAGAAATTAAAAGGTTTTAAACTGTTTGAAATTATTTGATGATTTGGTATGAACTTATATGTGTGAATTGTTAATTATCTATGTTTGCTTATGTTATTTATTAATGTTATAATTTGAATTATGGTAATACCACTGAGTATTTCCAATACTTAGTGTACGGTTGTTTTCCGTGCGCAGGCTAGGTAAAGTAAGATACAGTCCAACATCTAAGTCACTCCCGACCTCAGCTGCAATTTTGGTGAAGTAATTAAACTTAAAGTATAGTGGCATGTACTAGGTTTATTTTAGTTATATGTATAGGACTTGTAATTTGGATTGTAAATTTGGTGTTAAATGCTAAGTTAAAATTTATTAACTAGTATAAGCTATCAATGAAATGTTTTGGTTTGAAAGGTGTTGATTTTTGAAATGAATGAATGAACTACAATTTGAATATTGATTGGCATTATTGATGTTCATTGAGTAGAATATTTATAACTTAATGTTTTAGATATAATGTTGATGTATTAAGCATGTAATCGTATTGGTTGATATATTGGTAATGGAATGATTTCGGTCTGAAATGTGCAAGGAGGTTAGGTTAGTATTTAAGGTTCATATAGAGCCCACACGGCCTGGCACACGGGCGTGTGGCCAGACTATGTGAGACACATGGCTAGCACTTGGGCATGTGATCTGGCCGTGTGTCCCCTGCATCCTAAATATGTGAAATCAAAATAGCACACAGGTTAAGCACATGAGCGTGTGGCTTGGCCGTGTGAGAAAAAAAATTGTTAAGAGACATAAGTTAGAGAGGTACACGAGTAAGGGACACAGGCGTGTTCCCAAACCACCACGGCCGTGTTGAGCCACACGGCTTAACAACATTGGCATGTCATGGGGTCACACGGGCGTGTCCCCAATCTAAATGGGCGTGTGAGCCTTGCACCTAAGAAAAATTTTAAAAGTTTTCGAAAAATGTCTCGAGTGCTCGAACTAGTCCCGAACCACTCTTAGCTCGTAATTTGGGCCTCGAGGGTCCATATAAGAGACTATAATATTATTTTATATTACATTTAATATTTATTTGTATATTATTTGTAGATTGCTTAATAGTTTCGGTAATGCTCCGTAACCCTGTTCTGACGACAGTTTAGGGTTAGGGGGTGTTACAAAACCAATGTCAAAAGGACCAAAATAGTAGTTCAAAACATCAAAATCATGCCCGAGAAGAATCAAGATACCAAGGTCCAAGCTTATAGTTCCTAGGAATAATTAAGCAACAAAATATCCAAAACATCATGACAAAGTTCATGCAATGATTCTACCACATTATTCAACGTCCATTGACCATACATATCGTTCATAGCACTTCAACATACCAAATATTCAACCCAAAACAATATCAATGAAATAATTATAACATCCATCAAAAGTGCTAGAGAACTAAACCCATAAAATATCATGAGGACCACAATAATAATCAATCAAAGTCTGACCACATTGCCTTATCCCTACAGTTTAAAGAATAATATTAATACCACCTATGCAAATATTAAAGCCTAACTTGGATCACTTTACTGGTATCGCCGCACTACTTACACCGTAAATGCTAAATATCTGCAATGGTTAGAGAGAGTGGGTGAGCTTAAACAAGCTTAGTGAATATCAGAATAACCAAAAAGTATACACAACATCAAAGGCTAAACAAGAGCATACTACAACCTTTTCACAACTATATTCTAACCATGCCACAATAACATATTCACGCTTCATTAAACCATAAAACTAACATATATTCTCACATATGGCTACACTCAACTCATATTCAAATAACTCATTTTACAATAATTCATCAAGACTAAACACTGTATACATGCTTTAGTAACTCACAAGTCTAGCTTATATATTCACATGCATTCACAAGTTAAATAATAATGACCCAAACTACTATTACATATACAATTTAACATGAGAACATACTAACATTTTCATAAAACTTAAATCAACTTATTTAGCATATTATTCACATGTTTAAGTATCCATCTCACATCATATTATCACAACAAATAAGATCATCTTTAAACGATAATTTTAATAGTAATCACATACTCATTTAGGTATACGTCACATTACAGATATATACATTTTAAGATAATTTGGCACCTGAGGCTATGAAACATAAAAGTGGGCTCTATCACCACATATTGGATACACGGATCTCCAATACACCAATTGACTCATAAAGTCAAACATATCATAAAAAGTGAAGCATAAAACTAACACTTTCCAACAAACCAAACATGTCCGGTTGAATAGAGTTTACCTCACATTCCCTTATCTCTCCAACTTGTCTCAGGGCCTCAATGCCCAAAAACACAATACATATAGGTATATACTAAAAATCCTATGGCATGCCAACTATATCCAATGGTTTCAAGAGATCACAAGGCCTGAATATCCACAATTACACATTTTTAATTATTAATTTAATGTATATCATCTCTATTCATAGTCATCAATTTACATCACAACTTGTATACAATACATGCTTATTGAATTCACATTTACTTGCACTTTAAGTGCCACAATAATGCTCATTGAGCCATCACATATCTGACCACATATGTGTGCATTAAAATCAATACATCATATATCACATATAAGGATTCTCATATATTACCTGTCATAATAATATTACATTCCACAATTCAACACATATATACTTAATAAAATTTGGCTCGCTTTCGTTACATATTTGTATTATTAGCATATCATTATCACTATCATTTGGCATGTATATCATGTCCACAACACAACACAATTCAAAATAGTCATCACGCATGTCTTATATCACAATACTGCATCATAACAATTAATCCACAATTATTCACATAATCACATAATTTGTCAAAATAAAGCAAGGGAAATAGAAAGCTTACACTTAGAACTTAGGATAGGGGTTTAGGCTATTCCTAAGCTCTCAATTAACACTATGAATCGTGTCTACAAGTAATGATTTCAAACACTCACCGATCACGCTTTCACCTAATTGCTAAAAGCTTAAACTAGCTTTTTATTGCCTTTCGCCTTGTTCATAGAAGGCTTCAATGGTTCCGATGCTTCACACATAATAATCATACATTATACACAATCAACAATCAGCCAAAGACTCATTTCAAACAATCAAAACACAAGCCTAAGCTAAATACTCTTGTAATCAAAACCTTAGACGTAACAAACTTGAATTTCAATTATCTCAGTCTATACTTAATCCTTTTGCCTAAAAATAATTCTGTTCATCTAATTATTCACCTATGACTGATTCTCAACCTTTAAACTACTCAAAACTACCCAATTAATGGTATCAAAATTTCTGACATGTTTATAGCAATTTTCACAAAAATTCATTAAAATGTTGGAAATCTTAAATGAAACTTTAAAGTTTAGAAACCTTTTAATCATGTCAAACTAATTGAAAAATACTTTGAACCACGTTTTTACTCAAAATCTCGAAATCTACCATTAACAACCCAATTTTTGGCTTTTATTCAAAACATGCAATTTAATAGCTAAAAACTCAATTTAAAAAACCAAATAACATTAACAACTAATAAGAAATCGAACCATTACCTTCGGTGGAAGAGAAACAAGCTTTTGGTTTAAAACTCGAAAAACCCACAAACTTAAGAGATGACAAAATCAATGGTGTTTTGGGTGGTTTTCTTGAAATACTATGGAGATTTATAGCTTGGGTGGTGATAGAAATTAAAAGAATAAAGTTTGTAAAATAAATTTGAGAGGGAGAACCTTGGGGAGAACAAGGGATAGTAACAAAGATATAAAGAAGAAACTAACATAGGTTTTATAAAGATGGAGGGGAAAATATGGTATTTTAAAAACTTTGGTAAAATTGCTTTTTAACTACTCATAAATTGAACCCTTTTATAAAACAGATCTTATTTTAACATTGAAAGTCTTTTCAGCATTATTTTCAAATTTTGATTTAATTTTCAAAAAGCCATAAATGACAATAATTTCGAGTTACCATAATTCAAAATTTTTTAACCAAATCCTTGAAAAAATACCCATTTACCCTTGAAACTTCTAGGCCCAATTTTGGGGTGTGACATTCGTTCTTTCGTGATGCATTTGATTCTTAGTGAGATGTATGACATTTTGGCTATCACAATACATGACAATCGTGTTGTGTTTATTAACTAGCTCCTGGAATAGACCTCTCAATCAAATGGCTTCTTTTCAATTTTTATGACTACCAGATATTCAGCTTCAATAGTCGATAAAGCCACAGTGGCTTGAAATATGGCTTTCCAGCTAATGGCGCATTTGCCGAAAGTAAATAGATATCCCGTGAGGGTTTTTCTTTGGTTTAAACTCTTGCATAATCTGAGTCTGTGTGGCCAACTAGACCTTTTGAACTTCTTTCAAACTCTAAACGAATATTTGATATCCCCCTCAAATATCTAAGAATCTACTTAACTGCTTGCTAGTGTAATTTGTCGGGTCTAGCCATGTATCTACTCACAACACTGACAACATGTGAAATATTGGGACGAGTGCAAACCATTGTGTACATCAAACTTCTGTAAAGAATTGATGATATATCGTCTTTGGCTTGTGGTGACCTGAAGTTGAAAGTCTGAATTATGCAACTAAGGGAGCACTAAGTGGTTCCAAATTTTGTATTTCGCACCGCTCGAGGATCCTTTTGATGTACATTTATTGTAACAAGAATAGCTTCCTAGAGTTTCTATTTCTGGAAATTTCCATTCCCAAAATTTTTTTAGCTGCACCAAGATTTTTCATCTCAAATTTAAAATTAAGTATGATTTTTAACCAATTAATTTCATATGAATCATTATCCATAATTAACATATCATCAACATAGAACAACAAATATATAAAAGATTCTTCATCAAGACAATATAAGTATACACAACTATCATACTTACTTCGTACAAAACTAATGTTTGACATAAAGGAACCAAACTTCTTATACCATTGACAAGAAGACTGCTTCAGGTCGTACAAAGATTTTTGTAGAAGGCAAACATGATCTTCCTTGTCTTTATTCCTAAAGCTTTTAGATTGTTGTATATAAATGTCCTTCTCTAGATCACCATGAAGAAATGTTGCCTTCATATCTAACTATTTCAATTCAAGGTTGTTTAATGCAACAAGAGCTAATAATGCTCGAATGGATGTATGCTTCATAATAAGACATAAAACATCGTGCAAATTAACTCCCTCCACTTGACTAAAACCCTTTGCTACCAACCTCGCATCATATCTAGTGTCACGTAAACCTAATCCTTCCTTTTTGAACACCCACTTGCAACCAACTATCTTCTTTCTAGTGGGCTATTTCACAAGTTTCCAAGTCTCATTTTTGGAAGAGACTTCATCTCCTCTTTCATCGCCACAAGCCACTTGCTTGAATCAGGAGTCTAAACTGCCTCAGAGTAATTGGAAGGGTCAGTTGAATCAATGCTCTCTACAACACTTAAAGCATATGCCACTAAACTTTGGTGACAATATTTTTGTGGTGATTTAATTTCTTGTCTTTCCTTGTCTCGGGCTAATTTATGGTTTTGTAGTTGAGATGTAGAAGGAGTTTAAGAGTTGGATGGAGCCTCTAACTAATCTAAAGTGACTTTAGTACCCTTCTGCAGTTTCAAAACATCTTTAGCCTAACTTATATCATGATTTTGTTGTGACGTTGCGATATTGTGAAATCCATTGTCACAATGTTAGCTCTATTTGTCGTGTCGTCTTGATGTCATTGGTTTTAACATTGCGACATCATATTCTGTCTTCAGCTCCAGTTCTACCTTACTTGGGGCACTTTATTTTGTTTTGTCATTGAGGACAAATGACTCTTTTCCTAAATGAAACATCACAATTTCATCAAACGTAACATCTTTACTAACAATTGTTTTATTTGTTTCTGGGCACCATATCTTAAAACCTTTAACACCGGCGACAAAACCCAAAAAAATACATCTCATGGCCCTTGGGTCAAGCTTTCCCTGACTAACTCGTGCATAAGTAGAACAACTAAATACTCTAAGGTTAGAGTAATTTGAAGGATTACCCGACCATATCTCTTCAAGAACCTTTCCATCCAATGCTTAATGTGGAGACTGGTTCACCAAATAACTTGTCAAGTTAGCAGTTTCTACCAACAACTCCTTTTTTAAACTTGCATTGGAAAGTACGCATCAAACTCTCTCAGGTAGAGTTCTGTTCATTTTTTTGAGATGTCATTCTGTTTTGGGGTACCAAAAACTATACGGTGTCGATCAATTCATTCACTTTTACGTTAGTCATTAAACTTGACTTAACAGAACTCAAGGCCTTTATCCGTCCTTAATCGTTTTATAGATTTCTCAATCTGTTTCTCCAATAATGTCTTCCACTACTCAAAGGTCTTGAAAACATCATTCTTGTGTTTTAGAAAATAGACTCAAACCTTCCTAGAGTGGTCATCGATAATGGTCAGAAAATATCTCCTGCTTCTTTGGAAGTGACTTGAGTTGGGCCCCATAAATCGGAGTGAATGTAGTTAAAGGTGCCCTTCGTCTTGTGCTATACAAAACTAAAATTGACTCAAGCCTGCTTCCCATACACGCACTATTTGTAAAAATCTAATTTTTCAACTCCTCTTCTTGGAAGAAAACCTCTTTTATCCAAAATAGTCATCCATTTTTCGCTCATACGGTCAAGTTGCATATGCCATAACTGGGTTGACACTGATTTTAACTGTATTAGGATTTGTCACCACGTCGTGATGTCTAGTGTTTCCTCGTCGTGATGTGGCATTGATTTCAGTTCTGTCTCCATAATCGTTAAGGAAATTGCTACTACTCTAGTCACAACTGATCTTTGCAAAATATACAGGTTGCCGACCTTTTGACCCCTCATCAAAATGAGAGAATCACAAGATACCTTAATGTTGTTTGATTCTATGACGATCCGACAACTATTCAACTCCAGAATACCCAAAAAGACGATATTTTTCTTCAAGTTAGGCACATGTCTGACATGTGATAGTGTTTTAATTATCTCGTCATGTATTCTGATTTGAATAGTACTAATACCGATTATTTTGCAGGGTGAATTGTTCCCTATAAGCACAACTCCACCTTTAAGGGAACTATATGTGGAGAACCAGTCCTTATTAAGACACATATGATAAAAACACCTTGAATATAAGATCCACTAGGACGTACACTTAGACCTTTCGGTTGTGGACACTACCTTGTTAGGATCAAGCCAGACACCGCCAAATTTAAGGGATGAGCGTGAAAGTCGTTTATGTGTATAGAGAGACATCCTTAGAGGCCACGTCTCAGGGTTTAAGTTGATTATATATGTATTCGAGTCTCAATTTAAGATTTGTAAATAATTGTTGGGAGCAAAGTTGTAAGAATTTATCACTGAGTCTGTATGAGTTTTAATAACAGTTTGATTTTGAAATTGAAGTTGTCTAAGCATGTAACTAAAGAAGAATTACAAATATCATTAAGTTATTGGGTTATTGTATCATTCGGTACCAGAACCTAGCGGTCGAGTCGGGTATAGGGTGTTACAGATTTTTTCACATTTTCTTAATAATTTTATTTTACATAGAAGCCTAAAAATTTTAGATTACTTTAGGGTCTATTTGGGCAATACAAAATAATAGGATGAAAGTGTAATTGGATAGTAATTACACTCTCTTGTAATTATAAAGAAATGAAATTCCCTAAACATATTTGACTGATAATGTGTAGTTACATTGTAATCCCATATGTCATGTTTGGCGGTACAAAATTATAATTATATAGTTACATAATTTATATTTTTAAAATATTAATTATTATAAAAAATTATCAGTACGATAAAAGAATATCTAAATGAGTAACAAAAATTAAATTCAAATCATCATATGTAATATGTTAGTTGAAGAAAGTAGTTGATAATATAATTGCTAATAAAATAATAAGAAAATACATATCATAGGTTTAAATATACATTCGACCCCTAAATTTGTCACTTTCTCTCAAGTTAATACTTATGTTTTTTTTTTTTTTTTGTTCTAAGTTGATATCCAAATTTTTATTCGGTTAAGGATTTTGATTTCCTTTTTTGTAATGCTGTTAAGTTCAGACATGTGGTACTTTTAAAAAGTGACATGTGGCAACGTTGGCATATGATATTATAATTCATTTTTTTAAACAAATTAAAATTATATATGAAAAATTTTTAAATCATAAAATTTAGAAATAAAAAAATATATAGTAAAAGTTTTCAAAATTACAAAAATTAAATTAAATTAACTTTTGTTTAATTTTTAAAATTTTTAAATTTAATTTCCGTCAATTTATATTATCTCATCTCTCTCACATTAAGGTCCAGCTCCAGATTATGTTTTTATTCGCAATTTATTTGGATTAATCTTTTGGGTAAAAAAAAGACCACCATCAATGGCACTGTCCCGGCTGAGAAAAAACCGAAGGCCGATAAGAAGCTTCCCCAGGAAGATGCAAACTTGGGTATTGATTTGTTTTTGTCCATTGTTGCTTCCATTTCTTTCAATAATAAAAAACAATCATATGCATCTAAAGCCCATATTACATTGATTTTCATCATCTAAACTTAGGTTACGCCTCGGTTCTTTTTAATCCTTCCATCATCTGACCCATTTTCTTTAAATATTTATTTTTTGGTTAAAAAATTGTGGGTATTGATTAGTTTTTGTCCGTTGTTGCTTCCATTTCTTTTAAAGTTTTGCTTTAATTTCAATTTTAGTTTTTCTGTCCAAGCCATGAACGGCGGTGGAAAAACAAGCCAGTTTGAAGAGTGGTGGTCATGGGTGGTTTCGAGCTGGGTTTGGGGTTTAGAAATTTTGACGATATCCAGATTATTTTGGGTGTTGGGTATTATTTAGATTTTGTTAGAAAAATCCAAAAATTAAATAATATACAAAACAAACCTTACTCGTATAAATCTGGTTTTCAGATCTGATTTTCCTTGTCAGATCTTAATCGGATAATGATTATTAATTTGTTTTTCTATAGTACAGTATAATGTAGTAAATTTCTTAAAAATTTTCAATATATATAAATGCCCAGAGAACAAAAGAAGAAGAAAGATTTGAAGAAAAAATATGTTGAAAAAGAAGAAGAAAAGAAACTGAGAAAGGTTCTGTGTTGAAGTACCCAAAACCCAGAAATCAAAAGAAGAGATATTTGAAGGGAATGAGATTGAGAAAATATGCATTATTGTTTTTCATTGAAATTTTTTCATTTTTAGAATTGGTTTAGAATAAATGAAAGAAAGCTAGAAATTTAGAAATGAAATGAAGAAAAAATTAAATTAATTTAGTTGAAAGTAAAAATTTCTTACAATAAAAAATAATACATATTTATTTAATTTTTTGTTTTTCTAATTTTAAATGTTTCATTATACACATGTCCCAATTACATATTACTAAATTAATTAACAGAATGAAAATTTGGATATCAATTAGAGATGTGCATAGGCTTTTTACAATGAAAAATAATACATATTTATTTAATTTTTTTCTATTTTTAAATATTTTTAAATATTTTATTATACACGTGTCCCAATACATATTACTAAACCAATTAACAGAATGAAAATTTGGGTATCAACTAGAGGTGTGTATGGGCTTCTTACAATGAAAAATAATACATATTTATTTAATTTTTTGTTTTTCTATTTTTAAATATTTTTAAATATTTCATTACACACATATCCCAATCACATATTGTTAAACCAATTAACGGAATGAAAATTTGGATATCAACTAGAGGTGTGTATGGGCCAGGCCGAAGGCCCGATCGAAATGTGAGAGGGTTTGGGCAAAAATATAGGCTCGAAAAATGGGTTTGGACAAAAAATAAGGCCCGTTTAAAAAATGGGCCGAGCCTCGGGTAAGGTATTTTTGGCCCGAGCCCGGCCCGAATTGTAACGCCCTAAATTTTCGGTTTTTTTCTTAGATTTATCATTATCGGTTAAAATGTTTAAATGCTAGTAATTAGGTGTGTGATGCATGTCTGGGGTGTGTTAATGGGCCTATGGAAGGCCCATGAGTTGGTTGGAAGCTCGGCAAAATTTTGAATTATCGTCTTAGGAGATAGGGGATCAGTGAAAGTAAGGGTTTTAAGGAATTGTGTGCAAAATATAGCACAAATGAACCAGTGGTAGAGTGGCAAGGGAGACGCCACTAGGTTCCTTAAAAGGTGGCGCCTAAATGAGCTTAGAGGTCAAGGGTTCAAGCGCCAGAGGTTGCGAAGGTGTTTTTTATTTTTTAAGCTTGAGCAGGTAAGAGTTTGAAGCCGATTGGAACTCTGCTGGGAGGAGATTTGAATCGGTCAAAGAGTAAATCATGGAGGAGGTTGAGGAGCAAATCAAGGAGTTCGAATTTTGAAAGAGGTGGCCGGCATTAGGGACTCTCTAGGAGGCAAAAATCGTAAGCAATATTGGGTATAGCAATCGGCTTAGGAGGGGTCCTTGTGCCGAATTTTTTTGAAGTTTTGTGCATCCTTTCTTTTGCCGAATTTAGGTGGCATATTAGTGTTTCCTTTTGGCAATCCTTTTCTTTGTTTTGACTAAGCAGCCGCACACCATATCCCAAGAACCCCACTGCCGATTTCTTCGTGGAGACTAAAAGACACTTTTGCTATTCTTCCCCTTTCTCTATTTTCATCTTCTTCTCGTCTTGCTTTCACAAACCGAAACCTACCTTGCTACCTCCTTCCTGGCCGAATCAACTAAAGTTTTCTCCTACTTCCTTTCTTCAAGCCCTAAACCGAATGCTCAGTTGATCAAAACCTCCATGGCCGAATACCTGGTATGACCGAAACCACACCTCCTTTGTTACCTATTGATCAAAATCTTCTTCTTCTTCTTGATTCTTTAGCAAGCCGAACCCTATTCTTCTATCTCTTCTCTTCTAATTGCCACTTTACCCTACCTTATTAGTTGAACGGCAAGTGCACCACATCACTTCTTCAAGAGCCGAATATCTTTAGAGCCACTCTTTCACATTAGAGTTAAATTTATGGTAGATCTAGAATAAACTGGAGATAGTGGAAACGTGGAACAATACTCTTCGAGAGGTGGTATTGGTAAGTGATCTAATCACTGCGTATCTTCGTTTATTGAATATCTTAAAGGAAGACCGAAACCTATAGGGCCTTAGAGGGCATGTCGACATTTTTTGTAAGATTCTAATATTATGGTTTGTTCTTTTGCGCATGGAATAGCAAGAGGAGGTTATCAAGCGAGGAGTATTGAAAGATAACGTGATTGGACATCGAGATTTAGTCTTTGATCAGCGAAAAGGGGTAAGATTTCAATGTTCGGGCATGTTGGCCGATTATGATTTGTGGGAGAAGATCTTATATGTGGCCGAATCTTAGACTAACATTTAATGATCAATTGTAGGATTTCATTCGTGGGTTCTTCAGCGATTTCGACAGTTAACAGGTGTGTAACGTATCTCCATCATAGACTAGGATGGCTAAAAGCCGAAATAATCGAAACTGTGCTAAGTGACCGATCAAAAGTGACCGAAAAATCAGCCTTGGAAAGGAATAAGAGTGACCGAATACTCTGTTGTGGTCATATTGGGAATTGGCGATGGCGAAATTGCAGAAGGTGCAATTTCGAGCGTTTTGGTAAGTTGGGCCTCAATGGGCCAAGGTGGGCCCAATGGGCTTCCGAGCTCAAATTTGAAAATGCTCATAAAAGACCTTCTGGTAACTTGAATAATAAAAACTGGGTAAAGTCGGTAAACTAAAACCTAAAATTGGGCTTAACGGACTTATCAACGATATTGGACATAGTAAGGCCCATTAGGGGATCTAAGCTAAAAAGGGCAAAATTGGAAATTTGGCTTAAGTGGACTTCCGTGGTTATTTAGGGACTGTTAATTTATCAGACTTGCATAAAATCTCTGAAAATAAGAAAAAGGACTAAGATACTCTTAAATATGGAAAATTACCAAAATACCCCTAGGTGTAAAAAGACTATTATACCCCTAGGGTCAATTCTGTATGAAATGTATGATGTTATGTATCTGCATGAGTTAATTATTAATATAAATATATCTGATGCATGAGATGCTATATATTGCATGCTAGTATGATTATCTGTTGCATGGGGTATGGGTTTATGATGGAGGAAGCGTTCTGGCAGCCTCGCTGCAATCTGGTGACTTTGTCACATTATTATCTGGCAGCCTCGCTGCAATCTGGTGGCCTCGCCACAATATCTGTATCTGGTGACCTCGTCACAATATCTGGTAGCCTCGCTGCAAATATATCTGGCAGCCTCGCTGCAAATGTTATCTGGCAGTCTCACTGCAAATCATATCTGGCAGCCTCGCTGCAAATATCTGTGGTGTGTAGCGGTTGGGTGGGTCGAGTAGTCTCCCCACATGGTGTAAGGCTGGTACGGGGGTGTTAAGGATGGATCTGGGTTGGGTTTCTGTTTGCATAATGCTTATATCTGATCTGTTTCTGTTATGAGCCTTTTGGGCTTAACCTGATTCCTGTAATGGGCCAAGGCCCAATTAAATCTATTTCTGAGGCTTGATCTGTTTTGGCCTATGGTTGAGATAATGTTGCACACTGAGTTGTCAAACTCACCCCTTTTAATTAATCTCTGCAGGTAACCCTCAACCATAGTGGGCTTGGAGCTGCGAGAGATTCGGAGTGGCCACAGCGACTGCAATAAAACTGGTTTTCATTTATGTTTTAGTATTTTAATTTTATGTTAATTTTTGGGTTTTAATGTGTAATAAGGCCGCTATTAAATTTTCTTTTTGGGTTATAACTTTCTAAAGGATTTGGTTCGTACTTTATCGAAACTGCTAGATATAGGCTGCGCGGGTTTTCAAAACCTTAATAACGTTTTCAAAATAACGTTTATGAAATTTAAACAATCTTGAATAATGACAACTTAAAGTAGTTTTAACAAGAACTTTTCTCACCTTGCTAGTTTTATAAAATATCACCTAAGTCTCAACGTGTATTAAACGGTTACAATAGTAGTTTAGGATCATGTGACACACCAGATCTGGTCATAACGTTCAGACCGGGTTTGGGGTGTTACATTCAGTGGTATCAGAGCCAGGTTGCAACAACTCGGCTGTGGAACGGGTCTAGAAATGAAGGTTTTCAAACAATCAAAATGAAGATTTTCAAAAGATCATGATTTTTTCAAAAAAATTATTTGAAACTAGTTTTGATGAACTTCTTTTCAAGCATAAATGATTTATTTTCAAAGAAAACAAAAATTTATTAAGTTTTTCTACGAAATCTTTCGAAAGAGTGGCACACCGAATCTCCGGCCCAAGCCTGTAAGTACTTTAAACTTTTCTGATTATTTCTGAAAACTCTGATTGCATGCCTGACTAAAGACTTTATTATGATACCTTAGCTAGGGTATTACTGAAACTGTAGAGACTCTGATAGGTAGACTGAGACTGTAGCTAGGCTACCGCGAAAGAAGATAAACTCTGAAACTCTACTCATTCATAAGACATCTATAATAAACATTGAAATATTAACCTGACTCATAAAACTTCTAAAACAGAAAATACGAAATGAGTACGCGAGCAGCTCGGGGTAGGGGCCGTGGACGTGGCCGAGGTAGTGCACGAGCTGAATCTTCTTCTTCGGGTCATGCACCAGCAGCTGAGATACCAGTACCACCGGCTACAGAGGTGGAATCTCATGATAGGGGTGTAGGGGATGATGCCCTATCACAAGCGATGCTTTGAGTTTTGGAAATTGTTGCTGGGGCGAGTACTCGTAATGGATTTCGGGGTGCGATATCTGAGCGACTTCGAGCTAATGGAGCAGAATTCTTTAGGGGTGTGTCTGGAGTAGCCCCAAATGTGGCCGAGTATTGGTTGGAGGCCACAGAGCGAATTATGGACGATCTGGACTGTTCTGTGGAGCAGAAGCTGAAGGGAGCTGTATCGTTACTTAGAGATGAGGCTTATCAGTGGTGGCTCACAGTAAGAGATGGAACTGCAGCTGGTGAGGTAACATGGGAGCTGTTTAAGACAGCCTTTAAAGGAAAATACGTTGGAGCTAGCTATGTGGATGCTCGTCGGAAAGAATTTCTGAATTTGGTTCAGGGAGGTAAGACGGTATCTGAGTACGAGGCTGAGTTCTTGAGGCTGAGTCGATATGCTTCTGGGATAGTTGCCACTGAATACGAGCGTAGTGTGCGCTTCGAGGACGGTTTGAGGGATGAGCTAAGGGTGCTGATTGCTCCGCAGAGGGAGCGTAACTTTGCTGCGTTGGTCGAGAAAGCTAAGATAGCTGAGGAAGTAAAGCGTACTGAGAGGCAGAACCGCGAGAAGGATCGGAACCGCTTCCGGAGGGATTCTGGACCATCAGGTGGGAATAATAGGAATGTTAAGAGAGCCAGAATGGCAAAACCGGTGCGAGCGGTGCCAATGAATGCTGTCAGACCGCAGAGTTGCAGGAATTGTGGAAAGGTCCATTTGGGCGAGTGTCGGAAACGTACTGGAGCCTGTTTTCGATGTGGGTCGATGGAGCATAGGATTAAGGATTGTCCTCAGGAACCAGATCAGGATCAAGTTAGAGATCAGAGGGTTGCTCAGCCAGTGAGAGGGGGACCACCAGCTCCAAGAGGTCGTGGGCAAGGCAGAGGTGGAAATGGGCGAGGACGAGGAGCACCTGGCAGGGGTGCTGGTTTTGCTGAGGCTCGTCAGCCGGCATTAGTCTATACAGCTCGTCGTCGAGAGGAGGGTGATGCTCCTGACGTTATAACCGGTACGTTCTTAATTTCTGGTATGCCATACACTGCGTTGATAGATGTTGGATCTACCCATTCTTATGTTGCATGTGCCATATCTGGGTTGCTGGGAGTGCGTTCTGAGGAGACAGTGAGTGGGGTAACTGTACTAAGTCCTTTGGGTCACTCGGTTAGGGTAGACAAGCTGTATAGAAACGTGCCTGTAGAAACTCAAGGGAAGATCTTTTCTGGAGATTTGATGGAGCTGCCCTTCGGAGAATTCGATCTCATCTTAGGAATGGATTGGCTTGCAAAGCATAGGGCTACTTTGGATTGTGTAAAGCGGATGAGTTTAAAAACCACAGAGGATGAGGAAGTTAGGGTGATTGGTGAACTTAGAGGTTATCTGTCTAATGTGGTATCAGCATTAAGAGCTGAGAAATGGATTCGTAAAGGATGTGAGGCTTTTATGGCATACATAAGTCAAGCTGAATCTGAGGAGCTAACTGTGGATCAAGTTAGAACCGTTAAGGACTTTCAGGATGTGTTTCCAGAAGAGCTTCCAGGGCTACCTCCGAATCGAGAGGTTGAGTTTGGGATCGACTTGTTGCCTGGTACGGCACCGGTGTCCATTGCACCGTACAGGATGGCACCAAAGGAGTTGGTGGAGTTAAAAGCGCAGATTCAAGAACTGTTGGATAGAGGTTTCATTAGGCCAAGTGTGTCTCCATGGGGAGCACCAGTGCTTTTCGTTAAAAAGAAAGATGGGTCAATGCGAATGTGCATTGATTATCGGCAGTTGAACAAACTGACGATTAAGAATAAGTACCCGTTGCCTAGAATCGATGATCTGTTCGACCAGCTTAGAGGAGCTTCAGTATTTTCCAAGATTGACCTTCGATCTGGGTACCATCAATTAAGGGTGAAGGAGGTGGATATTCACAAGATGGCATTCAGAACTCGTTATGGTCACTATGAGTTCTTGGTTATGCCATTTGGGCTGACCAATGCACCTGCAGCTTTTATGGATCTGATGAATCGAGTGTTCCAGCCATACTTGGATCGATTCGTGGTCGTCTTTATCGACGATATTTTGGTCTATTCGGAATCTGAGGAGAAACATGATGAGCATCTCCGTATTGTGCTGCAAGTGTTAAGGGAAAAGGAGCTTTATGCGAAATTTAGCAAGTGTGAGTTTTGGTTGAGGGAAGTAACTTTCTTGGGGCATGTTGTTTCTGCTGAGGGGATTAAGGTGGACCCTCGAAAGATCGAAGCAATTCTAGAATGGAAACCACCGAGGTCTGTGGCAGAAATTCGGAGTTTTCTGGGTTTAGCTGGATACTACAGAAGGTTTGTAGAAGGATTTTTTGTGATGGCAGCGCCGTTAACAAAGCTTATAAGGAAAGGCGTACCATTTGTCTGGACTCAGCAGCAACAAGAAGCTTTTGAGAAGCTTAAGAAGGTTCTGACCGAGGCACCTGTACTGATTCAACCAGAGTCTGGAAAAGATTTTACCGTGTACAGTGACGCATCGCATGTTGGGTTGGGCTGTGTGTTGATGCAAGAGGGTAAAGTGGTTGCTTACGCATCGCGACAGCTTAAACCTCATGAAGTGAACTATCCTACCCATGATTTGGAGTTGGCAGCAGTGATCTTCGCACTTAAGATTTGGAGACATTATCTGTATGGAGAAAGGTGTATTATATACACAGATCATAAGAGTCTTAAGTACTTGTTGACTCAGAAGGAGCTGAATCTTAGGCAACGAAGATGGATAGAGTTGCTCATGGATTTTGTAAGTGGGTTGCCCTTGACGCCGTCAAAGAAGGACTCGATTTGGGTGATCGTGGATAGATTGACTAAGTCTGCTCATTTCATCCCTGTACGTACTGATTATTCGCTTCAGAAGTTAGCTAAATTGTATGTGGCAGAAATCGTACGACTGCATGGGGTGCCATTGTCTATCATTTCTGATCGAGATCCTAGATTCACATCTCGGTTCTGGCAAAAGTTGCATGAGGCGTTGGAAACGCGGCTGAACTTTAGCACGGCCTTTCATCCTCAGACTGATGGTCAATCAGAGAGGGTTATTCAGATTCTGGAAGATATGTTGAGGGGTTGTGTTATCGATTTTCGAGGTAGTTGGGAGGATTATCTACCGTTGGCAGAGTTTGCGTATAATAACAGTTATCAGGCTAGTATCCGCATGGCACCTTATGAGGCATTGTATGGGCGTAAGTGTCGTTCACCTAGTTGTTGGACTGAATTGGGCGAGCGGCAAGTTCTTGGACCTGAATTGGTAGCAGAGACTGAAGAGAAGGTCAAGGTGATAAGGGACCGTTTGAAAGAGGCATCTGATCGACAAAAATCTTATGCAGATTTGAAGCGTAAAGAGATTGAGTATTCAGTAGGTGATATGGTTTTTCTGAAAGTTTCGCCTTGGAAGAAGATATTAAGGTTTGGTAAGAAGGGCAAGCTGAGTCCGAGGTTTATTGGGCCGTATCGGGTTCTTAAGCGAGTGGGTCCGGTGGTGTATCAGTTAGAATTACCGCCAGAGTTAAATAGAATTCATGATGTGTTTCACGTATCCATGCTGAGACGATATCGTTCTGATCCTGCCCATATTCTACCAGTTGCAGAAGTGGAAGTTCAGCCTGACCTAACTTTCGAGGAAGAACCTGTGCAGATTCTGGATCGAGACGTGAAGGTTTTAAGAAGAAAATCAGTCCCATTGGTGAAGGTACTATGGCGTAATCATGGCAGAGAAGAAGCTACTTGGGAACCAGAGGAGGCTATGCGTCAGCAACATCCTCATTTGTTTAGATAAGGTAAATTTCGAGGACGAAATTTCTTTAAGGAGGGTAGAGTTGTAACGCCCTAAATTTTCAGGTTTTTTCTTAGATTTATCATTATCGGTTAAAATGTTTAAATGCTAGTAATTAGGTGTGTGATGCATGTCTGGGGTGTGTTAATGGGCCTATGGAAGGCCCATGAGTTGGTTGGAAGCTCGGCAAAATTTTGAATTTTCGTCTTAGGAGATAGGGGATCAGTGAAAGTAAGGGTTTTAAAGAATTATGTGCAAAATATAGCACAAATGAACCAGTGGTAGAGTGGCAAGGGAGACGCCACTAGGTTCCTTAAAAGGTGGCGCCTAAATGAGCTTAGAGGTCAAGGGTTCAAGCGCCAGAGGTTGCGAAGGTGTTGTTTATTTTTTAAGCTTGAGCAGGTAAGAGTTTGAAGCCGATTGGAACTCTGCTGGGAGGAGATTTGAATCGGTCAAAGAGTAAATCATGGAGGAGGTTGAGGAGCAAATCAAGGAGTTCGAATTTTGAAAGAGGTGGCCGGCATTAGGGACTCTCTAGGAGGCAAAAATCGGTAAGCAATATTGGGTATAGCAATCGGCTTAGGAGGGGTCCTTGTGCCGAATTTTTTTAAAGTTTTGTGCATCCTTTCTTTTGCCGAATTTAGGTGGCATATTAGTGTTTCCTTTTGGCAATCCTTTTCTTTGTTTTGACTAAGCAGCCGCACACCATATCCCAAGAACCCCACTGCCGATTTCTTCGTGGAGACTAAAAGACACTTTTGCTATTCTTCCCCTTTCTCTATTTTCATCTTCTTCTCGTCTTGCTTTCACAAACCGAAACCTACCTTGCTACCTCCTTCCTGGCCGAATCAACTAAAGTTTTCTCCTACTTCCTTTCTTCAAGCCCTAAACCGAATGCTCAGTTGATCAAAACCTCCATGGCCGAATACCTGGTATGACCGAAACCACACCTCCTTTGTTACCTATTGATCAAAATCTTCTTCTTCTTCTTGATTCTTTAGCAAGCCGAACCCTATTCTTCTATCTCTTCTCTTCTAATTGCCACTTTACCCTACCTTATTGGTTGAACGGCAAGTGCACCACATCACTTCTTCAAGAGCCGAATATCTTTAGAGCCACTCTTTCACATTAGAGTTAGATTTATGGTAGATCTAGAATAAACCGGAGATAGTGGAAACGTGGAACAATACTCTTCGAGAGGTGGTATTGGTAAGTGATCTAATCACTGCGTATCTTCGTTTATTGAATATCTTAAAGGAAGACCGAAACCTATAGGGCCTTAGAGGGCATGTCGACATTTTTTGTAAGATTCTAATATTATGGTTTGTTCTTTTGCGCATGGAATAGCAAGAGGAGGTTATCAAGCGAGGAGTATTGAAAGATAACGTGGTTGGACATCGAGATTTAGTCTTTGATCAGCGAAAAGGGGTAAGATTTCAATGTTCGGGCATGTTGGCCGATTATGATTTGTGGGAGAAGATCTTATATGTGGCCGAATCTTAGACTAACATTTAGTGATCAATTGTAGGATTTCATTCGTGGGTTCTTCAGCGATTTCGACAGTTAACAGGTGTGTAACGTATCTCCATCATAGACTAGGATGGCTAAAAGCCGAAATAATCGAAACTGTGCTAAGTGACCGATCAAAAGTGACCGAAAAATCAGCCTTGGAAAGGAATAAGAGTGACCGAATACTCTGTTGTGGTCATATTGGGAATTGGCAATGGCGAAATTGCAGAAGGTGCAATTTCGAGCGTTTTGGTAAGTTGGGCCTCAATGGGCCAAGGTGGGCCCAATGGGCTTCCGAGCTCAAATTTGAAAATGCTCATAAAAGACCTTCTGGTAACTTGAATAATAAAAACTGGGTAAAGTCGGTAAACTAAACCCTAAAATTGGGCTTAACGGACTTATCAACGATATTGGACATAGTAAGGCCCATTAGGGGATCTAAGCTAAAAAGGGCAAAATTGGAAATTTGGCTTAAGTGGACTTCCGTGGTTATTTAGGGACTGTTAATTTATCAGACTTGCATAAAATCTCTGAAAATAAGAAAAAGGACTAAGATACTCTTAAATATGGAAAATTACCAAAATACCCCTAGGTGTAAAAAGACTATTATACCCCTAGGGTCAATTCTGTATGAAATGTATGATGTTATGTATCTGCATGAGTTAATTATTAATATAAATATATCTGATGCATGAGATGCTATATATTGCATGCTAGTATGATTATCTGTTGCATGGGGTATGGGTTTATGATGGAGGAAGCGTTCTGGCAGCCTCGCTGCAATCTGGTGACTTTGTCACATTATTATCTGGTAGCCTCGCTGCAATCTGGTGGCCTCGCCACAATATCTGTATCTGGTGACCTCGTCACAATATCTGGCAGCCTCGCTGCAAATATATCTGGCAGCCTCGCTGCAAATGTTATCTGGCAGTCTCACTGCAAATCATATCTGGCAGCCTCGCTGCAAATATCTGTGGTGTGTAGCGGTTGGGTGGGTCGAGTAGTCTCCCCACATGGTGTAAGGCTGGTACGGGGGTGTTAAGGATGGATCTGGGTTGGGTTTCTGTTTGCATAATGCTTATATCTGATCTGTTTCTGTTATGAGCCTTTTGGGCTTAACCTGATTCCTGTAATGGGCCAAGGCCCAATTAAATCTGTTTCTGAGGCTTGATCTGTTTTGGCCTATGGTTGAGATAATGTTGCACACTGAGTTGTCAAACTCACCCCTTTTAATTAATCTCTGCAGGTAACCCTCAACCATAGTGGGCTTGGAGCTGCGAGAGATTCGGAGTGGCCACAGCGACTGCAATAAAACTGGTTTTCATTTATGTTTTAGTATTTTAATTTTATGTTAATTTTTGGGTTTTAATGTGTAATAAGGCCGCTATTAAATTTTCTTTTTGGGTTATAACTTTCTAAAGGATTTGGTTCGTACTTTATCGAAACTGCTAGATATAGGCTGCGCGGGTTTTCAAAACCTTAATAACGTTTTCAAAATAACGTTTATGAAATTTAAACAATCTTGAATAATGACAACTTAAAGTAGTTTTAACAAGAACTTTTCTCACCTTGCTAGTTTTATAAAATATCACCTAAGTCTCAACGTGTATTAAACGGTTACAATAGTAGTTTAGGATCATGTGACACACCAGATCTGGTCATAACGTTCAGACCGGGTTTGGGGTGTTACACGAATTCACTAAAGGACAAAAAAAATCTGTTTTTTTAATGTTATTTTCTTATTGTTTTCTCCCTATTTTGCTACCATATTACAATTATGTTGCTACTATTTTGTTGTTATTATTTGGATATTGTATAAAACTTATTTTATTGTTAATTTTGTTATTATTTTAAAGGCATTTGTTAATTTTGTTATTATTTTAGAAGTTTTTGCTTGTTAAGTTGCATCTATCTTAGTATTTTTTAAGTCTACATATTTTTTAAAAATTTATTTTCAATTTGTTGGGAAATATTTGTTTTGATTTTTTTAGTATTTTTGATGTATTATATATATTTAAAAATTATATAAAATAATATAAAAATAATATGGGTGGGCCGTGCCGGGCCCAAATTTTAGTATTTTTATACGGGTCAGGCTTGGGCAAAATTTTAGGCCCATTTTTAGGCCCGGCCCGACCCGAGCCCAATGAATAGGCCTAAATTTTTAGTTGAGCCCAGCCCGAACCCGGCCCGGTCCGGCCCATGCACGCCTCTAGTATCAACTAAAGACTATATATATATATATACACCAACATGAGAAAAAATGACAAATTCATGGACTAAGCTTAACTTTTATAATATATTTTTTTATCATAATTTTAATTTTTTTAAAAAATTTAATTAATATGATTTTTTTTAACTTTATAAAATACACATTAATCTCTTTTTATAATATAATTTTTAAGATATATAATATAATTTTAAAATATTTGACCAAAACAACCCTAAATTGATACATTTTTATGTTTATAATATGATTTTTATAATTTAAACTTATGTAAAAGGTAATTTCTTAAAATTATCTAATATATGAGTCTTTGAAAAGTTATAAGATAATTGGATTTAAATAAGTGCTCCAATTACATCCGATTTAGAGGGATTAATTAATTACAATGGTTATCCAAACATGTCACTCTTCTATAATTACTAGTAATTACACTCAAATCTAATTACTAGTTGACTTTCTCAACACAACCTTATATTTATGTATCATTATATTAAATTATTTAAGTACTTTTTAATTAATTTTTTACTTTCTAACATCATATTTAAAAGAGATATTTTAACTTTTCATCACAATTTTTACAATAATGCAAAATAATTAAAATTAATAAATTGTGTTTTTTCATATCACTTTCCCACTACATTTTTCAAAACTACTTCTTCCAAAGCATTTTTGTATTCACAACAATAGTGAGGAACTAAACATTAGAGTTATCAATATGAGATTCTTTATGCTCACATTGGGTGGAGGGAAATATGGAATAACGTCCTACCTCTTAGAATTAAACATTTCTTTTGGTTAATTCTACATCCAAGAATTCTTACTAATAGTGAAAAGGTTTGGAGGAAATTGACAAATGAAGTAAGGTGTTTAATTTGTGGAGGCCTTCAAGAAATAGATCTACATGTTCTACGTGATAGTCGGTTAGCGACTGAAGTATGGTTGAAAATAATCTCAGTTGACTGTGTCTTTAGATTTTTCAGTTTGGATTTGGCTGAGTGGTTAAATGCCAATCTTAGAGGGAGTTTCAGGTTGGATCCAGTGGAGCTGAATCTTGAGTTTATTTTGAGGTTCTGTGTTGGATGTTGTGGAAGAATAGAAACAAGTGCGTGTTGGAAAATATGAACATCACATAAATAATAAGGGTAATTACATGTTATTATTTACTATCATGATAGGTTAGCCCAAATTAAAAGTGATCTAATTTAGTTAAGATATATTAGGCTTTAATTATTAAATAAATTCACTACAACAAAACAACCCTACCGCGACACTTTTTTTGACCTAAGACAACGCAAAAAAGGTTGGCATAGGTTTCGCGATGCTTATCTCGACGCTTCCAAAAAGGTTGTCTTTAGTACCGTTGGCGTAGGCACGGCGACGCTTTTGAAAAAGCGTTGGCAAAAGTTAGCATACGGCGACCCTTATTGAAGGGTTGTGAAAGGCTTAGTCAATGCCGACCTTTAAAAAGGATTGCGATAGACCTAGTCAAGGGCAACCTTTGGAAAAGGTTGTGATAAACCTGTCTAAGGCAACCTTAAAAAGGTTGCTATAGTTCTTATCTAAGGCAACTTTTAAAAACGGTTGGCATAGAGCCGTCTAAGCAACGTTAAAAAGGTTGGGATAGACATTGTCCAAAACAATCTATAAAAAAAGGTTGCGATAGATCTATCTAAGGCAACCTTAAATAGGTTGGAATAGACCATGTCTAAGGCAACCTTTAAAAAAGGTTGGGATAGACCCGTCTAAGGCAACCTTAAAAAGGTTGTGATAGACCTTGTCTAAGGTAACTTTTAAAAAAGTTGGGATAGACCTGTTTAAAGCAACCTTAAAAAAGTTAGAATAATCTTGTCTAAGGCAACCTTTAAAAAAGGTTAGTATAAACCCGTCTAAAGTAACCTTTAAAAGATTGTGATAGACACGTATAATATAATTTTTTTCTATTTTTTATTATTTCAATAATAATATATTTTTATAAATATTTATAGTGAATAATGATAGAAATTGTGCTTTAAATACAACTAAAAAATACAAAATTTAAAATTAAAATTTAAAATTAAAATAAAGATTGAATATTCACTACAAAAATCGATCCAACAATCAAAATACACTAACATTTAGCTTAAATGTATACCACTAACATTCAACTCAATGTACAAAAGTGAACAAATAAAAAAGTACCTAATATGATGGACATTAATATTGATGTTGTACTACATAAAATTGCTGCAACTTCAACAATCCATTTTGCTTACTACCTACTTGTAACATATGCAATTTTCTCTCTTTTCACCTTTATTGCTTCCCGACTCTTGGCTATATTTAGCGTTATCCCTCAAGCCCAAACCTTGCTGTAAACCAATTGCAGACCTCATTCATCTTTTTAGGGATTGTGTAATGACCAATCCTGCACAAATTGGATAAAGAACTTAAAATTTTGTCTAGTTTTGTATTCCCCTTAAGATAAAAAAGACTCAGAATAAAAAAAAATTTGTAAGTTTTAATATTGCTACTACGTTTAGGTATATCGTGATTATATATATATAACTAGTCTGAAATTATTAAAGATAATACAATTTTGAAGAAAACGATCTATTGAAAGTTAATACGAGCTCTATGCATGAGGTGAGAGATCATTGTCCTTGGTTTGACTGTAGAATTGAAGGACACTGTTAAGTGATGAAAAGCATCAAATAGCAATCTCAATGAGAATGCTCACAAAAGGAAATGAGAATGCCTTAAATTGATGCATATCTTAAACACATATAGGAGTATCAGACTTTAATTCATCAACTAAAATTGTGCTGTTTAAAAATAATTAATCATTAGAAACATATAATCAGTCATCTGAAAGCAGAGAATTTGAGTACTCAGCAGATCCATCCTTCAGAAAATAATTCTAGCATTCACACTTTTACTTTTAAGGATAAATACCTACTTCAAGATGAAGCATCTGAATGAGCATAAAGGTGATGTTCACACCAGCAATAGCAAATGGATATTCCCACACAGACCGATCACCTTCCAGCTTCCAAAGAAGATCCTTGAAGGATTTCTGTTTGGAGACGGTTACAAAATGTCTTAGCATTGGATGAACAAATAAAGATGAAAGGATCAACCAAACCTAGATTTTAAGAAACAAAAATGTGAATGCTATGGTTTTCTATGTTGAAATCCTGATGGCTATGGTTATACCTGTAGCTCTTTTTATCCTGTCAATTGCATGTATAGTTCAATTCTGAGTACCCTTTTTTTATTTTTCTATTCACAAAATAACAGAGAAAAACCACGCAAAATAGAGGAGAAAACAAAGGAAAGAAAGACATTATGGGCCAGGCAACACAAGATAAATAAAAGCACATACTGGAAAATTTGTAGCAAAGAATAACAGGTTCTCCAATGATATAAAACCACCACCCCTGTGAGATAAATCCAAATATTAATAAGTGCTTACCAAACAAATAGTCATTCAGAGAAAGAGAAAATGCAAAGCTAAAAAAAGGAAATAGAAATAGAGTGCAGCTATGCTACCTAAAATTTGTCGGCATATGTCGACACTTTTGATTTTGCAGCTACATTACCTTGCAACATTTTTTATTTCATTTGTTGCTCTTTCAATTTTCTTCTTCATCAATTTAATCGTTTATTGTTCCAGCAAATTGAGGTGCTTCGCTTAAGAACATCTGCATTATTATATATTGTCTCCATAAGGTCATTGGAAATACCTAAAGATATAATTGTACAAGATACTAGTGTACCAACGACCCCAAACAACATGATGGTGATAAAGTTACAGAAAAAATGCTTCTTTTTCACCTAAAAATTGGCAAAGAATGCAGAGATTGGAAAGGCTTTAGGAAATCAAAATATTAACTAAATGCCGCCATCATTTTTACTCTAAAAAAATTTAAATAAAACATCAAACCTTAACAAGTAGAAAAGACATCTATGTTCCTCTATTTACAGTAATGAAAACACTAGGGAATTCTCAATGCACTCAAGTTCAAGCAGAATAGAAACTCAGGAATGGCTATTTAAACAAAACAAAACTTCACATTGGATAAGTATTATATGTCCATCTATTTTACCTTTTACAAGGTATAATAAATTATCTTTGTATTTTTCATTCTTAAGATAAATTAAAATGAAAATGAAAGAAAACAAACTTACCCAGCATTGAATATAATAGGGGATAGAAGATAAATAAAGAACAGATCTTCACTGAAGACTAAAAGATGAGAGCTTTTACCCTCACTTGTTAACAAAACATTTAAGCTTGAAAACTCGATATTCTACTGGCTGTAATTCATTTAAAGTCCTCAGCAGTACAAAATCATGAGTACCCTGAAAGGGTGAAACCCTTGATCTTTAAATATGAAAGCCATTGTAAGGGAAAGAGCTATAAGTAAACAGGCATGAAGGTGAAGAATGTCACTTACAATTTCTACAGATGAACGGTCTTTTATCTATTGTTGGGAAAACAAAGATTTGACCGCTTAGCTATTGCAAAAATTTGGTACTTCTGCTAAAAATATGACCAAAACTCAAAATCTACGCGATGCTAATTTGGCCTTCTTGTTTTTTGGAACATAAGCAAACTGGTTAAAATCCACAGCAGCAGATAACCTAACAATAGATAAAACCAAGTTTTAACTTATGAATGCAAGGAATATAACCTTTAAAAGTGTAACTCTCTGTAGGATAAAAGATTTAACTCCGTTTACTTGTTGTTACATGTGCTCCTAGCATCTTTTAAAGGGGCTCGACGACCACTAGCAGAAGAACCAGGTGATGAAAATCTAAATGATGATATTATTGAAACAAATCTTTCCATGTATTTCTCTGTTACGTCAGAATAATGGCCTGAATGTGAAATATTGGATCCAAATTTTGCCTCTCCAGTTTTTGTCTCCATAAATGTTTCGAGATTAGGACCACAATCACCTAGAAATGGAAATAAAAAAAAAAGGTAAAAACTCTTCACCTTTGTGGCAAAGTTGGACCATGACAACCATATAAATTTATAACTAAGCAAGAGTAGTTTATATTCAGTGAAAGCAAGCAATGTAATCAAGCAATATAAATCTATATTTTCGACTTTAGCATACTGGTATAAATAAAAAAGGCTCCTAAGCAAACAGAATGAGAAAATGATACAAAAATTAGAATGATACAAGCTCTTATTCTAACTGCAACAAGAGTTTGATGAATCAAGAATCAAGTTGTGTACGTTTCCAACAAGAATTTATAACAATATTTCAAGCTAGACCTAGTATATTATGGTTATCCAGATATAAAAGTGGGAGTTTTAATTGCACAAACAAGCACTCCAATGATCCTAGTAACCAGTAAGTGAATTCAGGCAGCTTATAAGTATCATATATAAAGAGAAACAAAGTCTAGGACACAAGAAAACAAATATATAAGTGGGTTCGCAACCAAATCAGCAACCAGGCAATGACTACATTAGATTCGCATTTTTCAAAGACTATTTGCCATAAAAGCCAATGGCCTCTTGGACTCCAACAAGTATCACCGCAATACAGACTCCCTCTCTAATTCAAATATAAATTCCAATCTAGATACAACCAGAAGCATAGAAGTTCAATAAATTGAACAGCTCATATAAGTTTATAATTCAACGTTTACAAAACTATAGAAGAAAGTGAAAAAATCAAGTTAATCGGCATAATCTTTCTCATAATTTTTTATTAGTTAGTATACCCAAAATTAAACCCTAGCCCCCATGAAATTTTCCTTTTTTATTTAAATAAGGTAAAAACAATTACCTTCATCAATCTCAAAGTCTTCAAACTTATCATCATCTTCAAACAAATCAATCTTTACGTCTTTGGTTGCCGATTTTGGTTATTCCATTGCCATTTTTTGTTGCTGAAAACAGAGAAATAATATTTAAACAAAACCTTAATTTCGTGAAGGCAACAACTGGGGAATTAAAATAAAAGAAAAGGAGAAGCTATGGTGAGTGAATTTAGTGCTGTGAAATGAAAAGGAAAAAGAAATGTGATTGGTGTAGGTGCATTGACTTTGTGTTGTTGGAAGTGGGAGATTTGGGGGTAAATTTTGAGATTAAAAGGGAAAAAGAATTAACTACAGAACTTTTATTGGGGGATTTAGGGCGCTCGATGAAAATGAAAAGAAGAGGGAGTAACTTTTCATTTCCCCTTAAAAGGGAGTAACAAGCGGGATTTTTTCTTTTAAAATTTTTGTGCTTTGATTATTATTTTTTGATTTTTTTTAATTTTGAATATTGAACATTTTAACTGAAATATGACTAAAATATTAAATATTAAATTTTTTAATTTTTTAATTTTAAATTTTAAAGTTTAAATTTTTTTGAAGATTTATATAATTTTTAAATTAGCATATAAAAAAATAGTATCATGTCATGTGAATTACCTTGTAGGTTTTCAAGTCAATATCATTAAAAAATTAATTTTACAATTACATTCCTATTAAAAATGAGATTTATCATTTTTTTAAAAAGTGGAAGTTTTGGTTCAAAAAATAAGAATGAAATTAATAAAAAAAAATATACATGTATGCTTTTGGATTTAACCCATTTTGATATATATTTTTTTAAATAATAATTTATATTTATCTTATTTAGATATATACTATAAAAAATTCAAGATACACAAGTTAAGCAGTTTACCATATTTACCCCTAAACCTTAAAAATTAAACCTTAAACCCCAAGCACCAAACTAGCTCAAATCTAAAACCCCAAATCCTAAATCCTAAAGTATCGTAAACCTACACCCTAAACCTTAAATATATATATTACAAGGGACAAAAGTAATTAAAATAAAATCTTATTACTTACTTAAACCCTGAAATAAATTAATGTTTTGTCATTTTATCAAAAACTCTAACCTTAAACCCTAATAGCCTAACCCTTAAAACCATGAACAGTGCTAGGACCCTAACTATAAAACAATAAATCCTAAACCACAAACTATAAATCACAAATGCTAAACCACTATCCTCAACCCCTATCCCCTAGATCCTAAACCACAAAACATAAATCATAAACCCTTAACCCATAAACTCCTAACCCCTAACCCCTAACCCTTAAACCTTAATACCGCTAAATACTAAAATCTTAAACCTTAAACACTAAACCCCAAACAACAAACTTTAAAACACTAAACCCCAAACCCAAAATAACAAACCCTAAACCATAAAATTAACATACTAAACATTAAACACTAAATCATAAAACCCTAAACTATAAACCTTAAACCTTAAATATTAAACCCTAAACCCAAAAATAAATTTAATCAATATTAAGTACTGCTTCCATACAATTTATTCTAAAAAGCTGCTATTGCTCAGTTTTTTAGTGGCGTTTGTACCGAAAATGCTAATTAAAAAATAATAATTTATATTAATCTTATTTATGATTAAAATTTTTAAATATATATGATATAAATTTTGAAACATTTATATTAAAAAAACCCTAAAAATCCTAAACCCCAAACCCATAATCACAAAACCCTAAAATCCTAAACCCCAAACTTATAAATACAAAACCCTAAAACCTTAAACTATATAAACTATAATCCCTAAACCATGAACTCTAAACACTAAACCTTGAACCCTAAACTAAATTGATTTTTTGCGGCATTTTTATTAAAAACCTTATTCACACTCGAAGCTATTAAGTTATTTTTAATTTGAATATATATAATTATTCACAAACTGATGATGTAAAATTTTAAGAATATTCATATTTTAAATCCAAATTTTTGGTGCTACACATTAAAAAAAAAAAAAGCCGAAATTAAGGAAATTTGGGACGTTACACCTTTATACAAAGAGTTGGCCAAAGCGTATACTGACAAGTCTATTCCAACACTTAGGAAAGTGTTGCCACAAAAGTGTCGTCTTAGGACTACACAAAAGCAACTCTTATTCAAGCGTTGCCTTAGGCATACATATCCCAACCCTTATACAAAGAGTTGACCAAAGCATAGTCTATCACAACACTTAGGAAAGTGTCACCACAAAAGTGTCGACTCAGGACTACACAAAAGCCAACTCTTATTCAAGCGTTGCCTTAGGCATACATATCCCAACCCTTATACAAAGAGTTGGCCAAAGCATAGTCTATCCCAACACTTATGAAAATGTCGCCACAAAAGTGTCGTCTTAGGACTAAACAAAAACCAACTCTTATTCAAGCGTTGCTTTAGGCGTACATATCCCAACCCTTAGGAAAGTGTTGCCCCAAAACTGTCGTCTTAGGACTAGACAAAGGCAACTCTTATTTAAGCGTTGCTTTAGGCATGCATATCTCAACCCTTATATAAAGAGTTGTCGAAAGCCCAGTCTATCGCAACACTTGCCCCAAAAGTGTCCTCTTAGGACTAGACTTTTGCCAACTCTTATTTAAGCATTGCCGTAGGCATGCATATCCCAACCCTTATATAAAGAGTTTCCCAAAGCGTATGTTGGTCAGTCTATCGCAATACTTAAGAAAGTGTCACCCCATAAGTGTAGTCTTAGCACTATTTTGCTGTAGTGAAAGTATGGATCAAATATGTGTAGATACTCTAGTAATTAAGTTCTAATTAATTTCTAATTAATGATGGGTTAATTAGGAATTAAGACTAATATGCCAAAGTTATATATATTAGGGTTATGGTCCCCAAATTACACATAAGATATCTTTTCTAATGTCACATCTTGAGGAAAGAGCAAATATTCTCTGAATTTCTTGTGTGCTATTTTGGAAGATCAAATCCCTAAGATCCGAAAAAACTTCAAGGAATTCATGGATTCAGGTACGTTTCCGCATCTAGTTTTATTCTTGATTTATTCTTGATGATTTGACATAATAGATCTTAGTTAATTAAGTTTTATTTTAGATTTATTTTACAATTTTAACAAGTGGTATTAGAGTTCCGTCATGTTGTATCATTGAGAGTGAATTGATTCTTTATTATTTTTGGATTGATTCGTTTTTCCTTTTTAATTTTATGGATTTGATATTTTAATTATATATTATGTTAAATCTTTGAGATTCTTGATAAAATTTTTAGATTTTGATTCTTTAAATAAAGTTTTAGGGTTTTATAAATATAATCTACTTTAATATTTTCAAATGCTATTCGAAAGATAAAGGTTTATGTATTTATTTATAATCAATTGATAAAAATTGATTTGTGAGATTTCTTTCTCTTCTTTTCGCACAATTATTTTATAAATTTTGGTTAAAGTTATTATTAGATTAAAGTTATAAACTTACAACTTTTTGCAATTGAAGAATTCCAATTGAATTGTATAATTGGTTTCGAAAGTTAATTCTCTTGATAATCGAATAAATAAATGTTGTTAATATTTTTTTAGCACTATTTATTTTAAATTTTCTGTTTGTGGTTAAATGTATATGAAATTATCATCTTTTGTCTTTATTTATGATAAATTATATTCACCGTTGAATTCGATTCATATATACGAATGATTACTTTTGGTTTCTGCTATAATTGTTTTATATAAGTTTTAGTCCTAATGGAACCTAACTAAAATTAAAATATTTGGGTTTTTTTTTAATATGGTGACTATGAATTTTCATAAGTGGTTGTGCATACAAAGGCTTTTATACAATTTGGGATTCTTTTTATATTTAGTGGTTATGGATTTTTTTTAAGTATTTGCGTGTATAAAGAACATTTATCATAATGTCTTTAGTCATGAATAAAAATTTGAGTTTACATGAAATATGTAAGCAAGCCAGTATTATTTTTTCTATTATTATAATTGTGTATATATTGTGTGTATATATATTATATGCATATTAATGATTTTGAGGATTAGTGCATGATTATAGTTGGCATGAATAGATGTTTATAACCATTATTCAATAAGATATCTTTTATAGTTTAATTGGTGAAATTAAGTTTTGATGAATACCGTTGAAGTTGTTAAATTTTTTTTTTTTGTTATGGTTATATATTCAATTTAATGGGTGCTTTGGTGCAAGAAGAATTAATCTTTCATGTTTAATGTTTTGCATCATAGTTGCTATTGAATTTTACCAATTGTGCCGCCTATTTTGATTCCTTTTCTTAGTGCATAATTGCTTATTTTAAAGTTATTAATATTAGTCGATGAATTTCAATTATCTATACAGCCAAGACACATACATAGTTAAATATTTTGATTTTAAGTTTGGTTCTATAATATTAAGTTTTGGCATCTTATGGTTCAAAATATTTGGTCAAATTATTATGATATGGTTTACTGTATGAATTGTGGGATATGCCAACTATTATGATTTTGCATTTTTTTTTAGATTTATTGGCTTGAAAATATTTTTTGAGGATTCATGTAAATATCTGTTTAATCATAAATACAATTTTGGATTTACATAGTAAATTCAATGTAAGTTTTTCTATTTGATTATGAATATATGTATATGCATGAATTGCTTTGGTGTTTTTGTCCATGCCAAAATTATGAATACATGTGCTTGTTAATTATTTGGCTTTAAACCACTACATTATTTCTGTTTGGTTTTGATATATATGGCTTTGGAACAAAAAAAAAAAAGAGAGTCAAAGATTAAGATTTCTAGTTTTTATTGCATTGTT
The DNA here is from genome assembly GCA_020496765.1 of Gossypium stocksii. Taxonomy (NCBI): domain Eukaryota; kingdom Viridiplantae; phylum Streptophyta; class Magnoliopsida; order Malvales; family Malvaceae; genus Gossypium; species Gossypium stocksii. The sequence goes on from CM035623.1 coordinate 45,711,345, forward strand.
AAGACAACCTTATTTTGGGTTATTTTGAAGTCAATAAAACAATGAAAAAATAGTTTTGACATTTGACTATTGGGTAATTTTTAAATTTGAGTATTGGTATGTTTATATATTTTTTAAAATAACTTAATTGAAGCAATAAGTCATCAAAGTGATTTTTTTTGTATAAATTATTTTGTTTTAAAATATAAAAGTTTCTGTGCATGTAACTTAAGTTGTGTTAATATTGATCGGCCCAAATGAAGGATTAATAATATTACATGTGCAACTATGGTGATAAACATGTGACGATTATTCAGTTTTACATGTGAGTAATAAATTGACCCAAAAGAAGATTTATTGTTCGACATGTTCTTATTGTCAGTGTTTGATTAGTATACCAAGATATCACTTACAAGTTAATATTTTGTCCAAAAATAAAATATTAATGGAGTGTCAAATATTTTGAGATGAGGTTTACCTTTATTCAATTTTTTTTTTTGTTTAAATTTGAAGTCTTATGTGAGATTGTTTATGGTTTATGATTTATTCAACTATTATTATATTTGTCAACATCATTGTATGTTATTTTGGGATAAATATATATACTTATATATACTATTATCTTTTAATTTGATTGAAAGATGAAATTAAGAGAAATATTTTTAAACAAATACATTCAAATTTTGGCTTTGGGTTTTAATTAAGGATGTCTAATATTTTAAATAGATTAGTTGAAACAAAATGCCGTAAAAGTGACCTCTTTTGTGTAGATTAGTTTATTTGAAATATCAAGATAATTATATGTTTTTGTGATTCATGTGTTTATTAATTGACCCAAAGGTAAGTTACTATTTGGTAGAATTTCAATGACATCTATGGTGATAAATGTTTGACAATTTTAAGGAATTTAATGTGAGCAACAAGTTAGTCCAAAGATTAATTAATTATTTGACATAATTTATTGTCAATGTTTGATTGCTACAACAAGAGTATCGCTTACTGTTAATATTACTGTCCAAAGACTTGATATTAATCTTGTGTTTCGTATTTTGAGACGAGATTAGCCACTATTCTGAATTTATTGTTTACTTATGAATATTGATGTGAGCTTATTTTTATTTATTTTTTGTTCTATATTTAACTAATTCATCTTCTACCACTACAATATCTGCTAATATAAATTCTATACCCATGCTTAATAGGACTAATTTTAATGAATGGAAAGACGCTTACTTATAATGCTTGGCTGTATGAACATAGACCATGTACTAAGGGAAAAACAACTCGTAGCCCTCATTGCGGAAAACACCCCTTATGTTAAAAGAGATTTTCAGAGGTGGGATCGTTCAAATTGCATGAGTCTAATGATCATGAAGTACAATATTTCAGAAGCCTTTAGGTGCAAAGAATCTAAAAAGATTACTCAGGCCAAAGTTTTCTTGACGAAATTGAGAAATGTTTTGCTAAAAACGATAAGGTTGAAATGACATCACTCTTGACTTCTTTGATGTCTATAAAGTATAAGGGCCAAGGAAATTCTGAGCGATCTAAGGGCTATGAGTTTTATGATCCCACAATTAGGAATATTTTTGAGATGAGAATTGCAACATTCTTTTAGGATGCTGAGTTTGGAGGGCGAAATAAGGTTAGAGACATTGCTTTTAAGGAGGAATTGAATTCTAACTCAGTTCCTACTATCACTTTTGACGATGTTTAGGTTCTCACGCCTATTATTGATTAAGAAGTGAATCCAGAACCTCAATAAGACAATGTTGAACAATTCCCTATTTAAGATGAGGTAATTGTTCCAGAAAAACTCAACAACCTCAAGAATGAATGTCATTAAAAAGGTCCACTAGAAAAAGGGTTATAATAGCTTTAGTGGAATATTTTGACCTTAAGCTACATCAGATGAATATTAACTTAATGGTTTCTCAATGGTAACATTGGTCATATATTTATATGGTGCAATTAGAAAACTTTGCGTCTGATGATGCAAAGGTAATGATTTGAAAATTAAAGAACTTTATCTATGGGCTTAAGTAGACTTATTGTCAATAATATTACAAAATTTACCAAATGATTATCTCATTCGGTTTAGAGATGAATTTGTTTGATAATATTATATATAATAAGTTTAGTGGGAGTAAGGTTCTATATTTGGTTTTATATGTTAATGACATATTGCTTGTCAATAATAAGTATAGCCTCAATCAATGCCCTAAGAATGACTTTGAGATTACAAAAATACATAAGATTTTTTACATTATAGCAGTGGAACGTCTAATGTACGTTCAGGTATGTATACATTGGAATATTGTGTGCACTATTGGGATGTTAGGCAGATATTTTAAGCAACCCTGGTTTGGACCATTGGATAGCATCTAAAAGGGTTATAAAGTATTTTCAGAGAACAAAAGATTACATGCTCACATATCGAAGGTCTAATAAGTTAGAGATCATTAGGTATATAGACTTCAATTTTGATGGAATATGGATACAAGATTTTGTCACTGAGGTGCAAATTGTGAAAACAAGTTGAAGTCTTTTATTCCAATAGAAACAGGAGCACATCAAAGTCAAAATACATAGATTTTAAGTTCTTAGTTGTTAAAGTAAATGTTCAAAATGGTTAGGTGCCTATAAAGCATATTAGCACAAACTCCATGATTGCGGATTCACTTACTGAGGAACTATAGCTAAGGTTTTATAAGAGCACGTTGCTCATATAGGTGTAATGTCATTTAAAGGATATTTGGTTTTAGTGAGAGTTTGTATTTTTAAATGGTTTTATGTTATAGACATATTTTTAGTTATATCAGTTTAAAGATATTAAATCTATTTTCTGCAAAAATAAAATTTATTTAGTTTATTCACACTTTGATTTTGGTAAGGTTTGATCTCACTAAGGTTTAAGAGGACCAATTGAAAATAGACATGTTTAGATCATATTGCATGTAATTTTCATGCTACACATCCATAATCTATGTCATTTTTTTGTGTTAATATACGTGATCAGGGATGGACTTAGTTACGATATACGTAACGAAAGTCGCCTTGGTTCTATGTTAACATAATTAACGAACGAGATTGTTAAGAATACCTTTTGAATATGATAGTAAAATTTTTGAGCTCATAAGGTTATATAATGACATGTAATTATAGAGTAATTAGTATATATATGTGGTCCAAGTGGGAGATTGTTGGAAAATATGGACATCACATATATACTAAGGGTAATTACATGTTATTATTTACTATCATGATAGGTTAGCCCAAATTAAAAGTGATCTTATTTAGTTAAGATTTATTGGGCTTTAATTATTAAATAAAGTATGGATCAAATATGTGTAGATACTCTAGTAATTGAGTTCTAATTAATTTCTAATTAATGATGGGCTAATTAGGAATTAGGGCTAATATGCGAGAGATATATATAGTAGGGTTATGGTCCCCAAATTACACACAAGATATCTTTTCTAATATCTCATCCTTAGGAAAGACCAAATATTCTCTGAATTTCTTGTCTGCTAACTTGGAAGATCAAATATCCAAGATCCAAAAAAAACTTTAAGGAATTCATGGATTCAGGTACTGTGAAAATATATCTTAATGTCGGTAATGACAAAATATCGAAAAAAATAAAAAATAAATAAAGAACACACAGATTTTACTTGGAAACCCTTTCGGGAAAAAACCACGGGCAGAGGAGAAGAAAATTCACTATGTTCAGTTCGAATCATTACAAGAGGAATAGACTATGTCTATTTATAGGCTTGTAAAGCCATATTCTAGTAGGATTGAAACACCTTATCCTAATCAATATAAAATAGATGGAGTTTAATAAGGTTTAAAAAACCTTATTCTAAAATAAAATAAAAGAAGTCTAGTTCTATTTGGATATTACTTTTATTTTATTTTCCATCGTATTTTATTTAAATAAGAATTTGGGTCACTTAATTCTAACAATCTCCATCTTGACACGAATTCTCAATGAACAAGTTCTTCATCGCAAACTTTCAACGAACAAGTTCTCCACCTCTTCCATAAAACCCCTTAAGGGTTTAACTTCAACAATGAACACCAACCAAGTCTAAGCAATGCTCAAAATTGGTTATAGGAAGTGACTTAGTCATCATATCTGCAAGATTTTCGTGAGTACTAATTTTGCTCACAACAATATCACCATGAGCAAAAATATCATGAACAAAATGATATCGAACATCAATGTGTTTTGTTCTCTCATGAAACATTTGATCTTTTGTAAGGAAGATGGCACTTTGACTGTTACAAAATACTGTACTGATTTGAAGGTCTTCATTGGGTTCACTAAATAGTCCCTTCAACCAAATAGCTTCTTTACAAGCCTCAGTAATCGCCATGTACTCAGCTTCAGTGGTAGACAAAACAATTGTAGTTTGCAAAGTGACTTTCCAACTAATTGCACAACCTCCAATTGTAAAGACATAACCTGTAAGAGATCTTCTTCTATCAAAGTCTTCAGAAAAATCAGCATCAACATACCAATGACTCCATCTCTAGTTTTTCCAAACTATAAGCAAACATCAGTAGTACCTCGTAAGTATCTTAAAATCCACTGAACTGTTTTCCAATGTTCTTTACCAGGATTCGCCATGTATCTACTAACTGCACTGATTGCATATGATAAATCTGGTTGTGAACAACCCATAGCATACATGAGAGATCCCACTGCACTAGAGTATGGAACATGTGACATGTACTCAATCTCATCATCTGATTGTGGAGACAAAGCTGATGAAAGTCTAAAATGAGCTGCTAAAGGAGTACTAACAGGTTTAGCACTCTGCATATTGAACCTGCAAAGAACTTTCTCAATGTACCCTTTTTGACTTAGGTACAATTTACTTGCTTTTCTATCTCTAAGAATTTCCATACCAAGTATCTTTTTTGCTGGTCCAAAATCTTTCATCTCAAATTTTTCACTTAGTTTGGCTTTGACTTTTCTTATATCTCATTTATCTTTTGCTGCTATCAACATATCATCAACATAAAAGAGTAGATATACAAAAGAACCATTATTGTTTTTCTTATAGTAAACACAACTGTCAAAACTACTTCTTTTGAAATTATGAGAAGTCATAAAGGAATCAAACCTCTTGTACCACTGTCTTGGTGACTGTTTCAAACCGTAAAGGGACTTTTTCAGCAAGCAAACATAGTCCTCTTTTTCTAAGACTGTAAAACCCTCTGGTTCTTGCATGTAAATATCCTCCTCAAGTTCTCCATGCAAAAATGCAGTTTTAACATCTAACTGCTCAAGCTCCAAATCATGCATGGCCACAATACCAAGCAAAGCTTGAATCGAACTATGCTTCACAACTGGGGAGAACACATCTGTGAAGTCCACTCTTGGAATTTAACTATAACCCTTTGCAACAAGCCTTACTTTATATCTGGGTTCTTCAACTCCCAGAGTCCCTTCTTTCTTTTTATACACCTATTTACAACGAACAGTCTTTTTACCTTTAGGAAGTTTTACAAGATCCCATGTTTTGTTTTTGTGGAGTGATTCCATCTTCTCTTGCATAGCAAACATCCACTTTTCTGAGTCTTCACAACTAACCGCCTCAGAATAATTAGATGGCTCTTGATTTGCATCTATATCTTTAGCCACATTTAAAGCATAAGCAACTAGGTCAGCCTCAGCATACTTATTTGGAGGTTTAATTTCTTTTCTAGTTCTGTTTTTGGCGATAGAGTATTGTAGTGAAGAAGCAACTTTATTTTCAATTTTTATACTGGCTTGAGGAGTCGACTCTGTATTAATCTGATGCTCCACTTGCTTTTGATTTTCTTTATTGGAAGAATCTTTAAGAGATAAGTTAGGTAGCATAGCAGTTTCATCAAAAACAACATCTCTACTAATCACCACTTTTCTATCTTCAGGATAGCATAACTTATACCCTTTAACGCCAGTTTTATAACCAAGGAAAACACATTTAATGGATCTTGGTTCCAATTTTCCATTATTAACATGAGCTTACGCAGGACACCCAAAAATCTTTAAATCAGAATAGTCAGCAGTGTTACTAGACCATACCTCTTGTGGAGTCTTTTCCTCAATGGCAATAGATGGAGATTGGTTGATCAAAAAACAAGCAGTAGAGGCTGCTTCGGCCCAAAATGACTTTGGTAAGTTGGCATTTGACAACATACATTGAACCTTTTCCATGATTGTTCTATTCATTCGTTCTGCAACGCCATTTTGTTGTGGAGTATGACGAACTGTCAAGTGTCTCACGATCCCTTCTAATTTGCACAGTTTATTAAACTCATCAGAATATAACTCTAAGCCATTGTCTGTGCGGAGGTGTTTTATTTGTTTTCCCGTCTATTTTTCAATCATAATTTTCCAAGACTTAAATGCAAAAAATACATCGCTTTCTGCTTCAAGAAGAACACCCAAACTTTTCTAGAAAAATCATCAATAAAAGTTAGCATATAATTAGCTCCACCTCTCGAAGGCACTCTGGATGCCCCCATAGATCAGAATGAATATACTCCAATGTTTCCTTCGTGTTATGGATTCCTATAGTGAATCGAACTCTCTTTTGCTTCCCAAAAACGCAGTGCTCATAGAACTTCAGTTTGCAAATTCTTTACCCGTTAAGAAGTCCTCTTTTACTCAATTTTGCCATACCATTCTCACTCATATGCCCTAGGTACATATGCCAAAGCTTAGTAATATGATCATCTAACAAGGAAGAGGAAGCGACAGCTGCATCACCAGTAATAGTAGAACCTTGCAGAACATATAACTTGGCAGTCTTTCTTTGCCCTTTCATCACAATGAGGGAACCTTTAGAAATATTCAAAACCCCACTTTCAGCTGTGTATTTGTACCCTTTTGAATCAAGAGTACTTAATGAAATTAAATTTCTCTTCAATTCTAGAACATGTCGTATGTCACTAAGTGTTTTCACAACTCCATCAAACATCTTAACTTTAATCGTTCCAACACATGCGATTTTACACGAAGCATTATTTCCCATCAAAACAACACCTTCAGACACTGTTTCGTAATTTGTAAACCAATCTCTATTGGGACTCATGTGGAAGGTGTAGCCCGAATCAAGGATCCACTCCTCGCTCACTTTAGAATTGATAACTGAAGCGACTAGAAGTTCACCATCGCTGTAGTCTTCTACAACATCAGCTTCACTGGAATTTTCTGGTTGTTTTCCCTTTTGATTCGCAGCCTCTTTTTTGATCTTATTCTATAGCTTATAGCATTCAGATTTAATGTGCCCTTTCTTCTTACAGAAGTTACAAGTTTTACCTCTATTTGAAGACTTTGATCTACCCTTAGATTTACCGCGAGAATTTCGTTCTTGTGTCCTTCCACGATCATCATCAGTATTTCGATCTTGTCTCCTACGAACAATGAGACCCTCACCCTGAGAGTCGGTTTTAACCACAAGATGCTTCATCTTATCATACGAGGTTAAAGAATCATAAACCTCTTCAACTGTGAGAGACTCGCGGCTATATAAAATCGTGTCTCTAAAGGTTGAATAAGACGGGTTCAACGAACAAAGCAGAATCAACCCTAGATCTTCCTTATCATACTGAACCTCCATGGCCTCCAAGTTTGAGAGAATTTCTTTAAACACTGTTAAGTGTTTGTGCACAGATGCACCTTCCTCTAAACAATGAGTATAAAGACGTTGCTTCATATGCAACTTGCTGGTTAGAGTTTTCGACATGCATATTTATTCTAGCTTTTTCCATAATCCAGCTGCAGTCTTCTCCTTTATCACATCTTGCAAAATTTCGTTAGGCAAATGCAGATGTAACTGTGTTAATGCCTTTCGATCCTTATGCTTCTTCTCTTCATCCGTTAATGTTGAAGGATCTATCCCTAACAGGGCTTCCTCTAGATCCATCTGTGCAAGAACAGCTTGCATCTTAATCTGCCACAACGCAAATCTAGTGTTGCGATCCAACAGCAGAATTTCATACTTCAAAGACGCCATTACCATGATCGAGATGAAAAAAACTCAGAAGCTCGGATACCAATTTGTGAAAATATATCTTCATGTCAGTAATGAAAAAATATAGAAAAAAATAAAAAATAAATAAAGAACACACAGATTTTATGTGAAAACCCTTTCGGGAAAAAACCACGGGCAGAGGAGAAGAAAATTCACTATGTCGAATTCGAATCATTACAAGAGGAATAGACTATGTCTATTTATAGGCTTGTAAAGCCATATTCTAGTAGGATTGAAACACCTTATCCTAATCAATATAAAATAGATGGAGTTTAATAAGGTTGAAAAAACCTTATTCTAAAATAAAATAAAAGAAGTCTAGTTCTATTTGGATATTACTTTTATTTTATTTTATTTTCCATCGTATTTTATTTAAATAAGAATTTGGGTCACTTAATTCTAACAGGTACGCATTTGCATCTAGTTTTATTCTTGATGATTTGACATGATAGATCCTAGTTTATTAAGTTTTATTTTACAATTTTAACAGTGCATTTTTCAGCAGGTGCGGGTAAAGTAGAAGATATGGTTAGAAGCGTTGAGCGCTTCACTAAACATATCATTGAAACAAATCTGAAGGTAGAAGATCCAGAGGTTCCTAAGCTGAGATGGACAGATGGTGCCCACCCAAACATGGATGGATCAAAATCAAAATTGATAGAGCAGCTCGTAGGAACAGAAATTGGTCGGCGATTGGGGGTGTATTATGAGACTCTATTGGGAACTGGATTGAAGGGTTTCAAAGGTTTTTTGGGAGGGGCTTGGCTGTGAATTCAAAGCTTTGGGCGATTCTACATGGCTTGGAAATAGCTAAAATAAGAGGGTACACTAAGGTGATTATAGAATTTGATTGCATGGTAGCTGTGGATATGATTAAGGAATGTTCGGGAAGGACACTTTCAATGACTATTGTTAGGAAAATCAAGAAAGTGTCTTGATAGACTTCAAAAGTCAAGTATTAGCTCACGAATAGGAAATGTAATATAGTTACTGACTAGTTAGCCAAATCATATCTTTCTAATATGTTAATTTGGTTTATATTGATGTTCCTACACCCCATGTTAGGAGACTACTCTTAGAAGACAAATTAGGTGATTCTCATATAAAAATAAATTGATATAAGGTAGTGAGATCCCTTCTCTTTTTTATAAAAACAAAACATTAGTAGAGTTATGAGTTAGCTTTTAATTTTCAAACCAAGGAAATAAATCCTAAACATTAAAAATAGAGAAAAATACTTTATAGGCATAATGGACCTTCGTAATATGTTAAAATTTATAATTAAAAATTTTATATATAAAAATATCCAGATAAATTATTATTTAATTACCATGGAAATGAATAAAGATGAATACTTTATAGGCTCTCATCATTTTCTTACTATAAAAATAGAATAAATTAGGAATATTGCCCACGCGTTGCGTGGTTTGATTATATATTGAAATATTTTGTAAGAAAAGAATAATATATTTTAAAAATTTAGTGCAAATTAACTAACTAAAATAAATTTAGAGGAGAATTGATATATAATTTATACACAATAAAACTCAGACTTTAACATTTAAGATTTCAATATTAATTTTTTCCGATATCATCATAGTATTAATAACGAATCTTTGAGAATATATGAGAATATATATTTTTCTTTGTATATATCAATTCTGTTTATTCTATTTGTACGAAAAATATAAGTGTTAATAGAATTTATAATTCTTTAATTTTTATAATAATAATAATTTATAGTAAAGTTTAGTAATAATTGGCCTCTAAATTACATCTTGACTTTCAAATTAGTATTTAAAATGATTTTTTTTATATAAAAAAGATATTTAAACTATCCATTTTGTCTGATATTATAAAAAAAAGTGTATGTTTTAATATGCCATTATTACGTTTGTATTGACTGTTATTATTTTTTAAATAAGTTGAGACAATTGATAATTTAAATATTTTTTTATTCAAACTTTTAAAATGAATCTGAAAATTTGGATTTAGTTTAATGGTAAATATAGTAACTATGAAATTTTAGTCTTTTGAATTTGTTTTTAAGCTCCTAACATATTTTATAACATTAATATTTACTAAAAAAATAATAATTATATATTTTTTATGCTTGAAAAACGAAAGTAATATTTTTTGGGTAATTAAGATATTCTCGATGTCCGTTTTATAATCTATAAAGATTAATCATTTCAGAGTTATCAATTATCTCTTCCAATAATGTCATTTTCAAGAAAGTGCAATGTGTTTTACCTAGAGGTGCTCATGGGTCGGGCCGAGCCGGGCCAGGTTCGGGCCGAGCTCAACTAAAAATCTAGGCCCATTCATCGGGCTCGGGCCGGGCCGGGCCTAAAAAATGGGCCTAAAATTTTACCCAAGCCCGACCCATATAAAAATGCTAAAACCCGAGCCCGGCCCGCCCCTCCTGTATTAATTTTTTATATTATTTTATATAATTTTTAAATATATATAATACATCAAAAATACTTAAAAAAATTAAAATAAATATTTCCCAACAAATTGAAAATTAATTTTAAAAAATATGTAGACTTAAATAACACTAAGATAAATGCAAATTAACAAGCAAATGCCTCTAAAATAATAACAAAACTAACAAATGCCTTTAAAATAATAACAAAATTAACAATAAAATAAGTTTTATACAATATCCAAACAATAACAATAAAATAGTAGCAACATAATAGTAATATGATATCAAAATAGGGAGAAAACATCAAGAAAATAACATTAAAAAAAAATAGATTTTTTTTCATTTAGTAAATTCAGGCCGGGCCGGGCCGGGCTCGGGCCAAAAATACCTTACCCGAGGCCCGGCCCATTTTTTAAACTGGCCTTATTTTTTTGGCCAAGCCCATTTTTCGGGCCTATATTTTTGCCCAAACCCTCTCACATTTCGGGCGGGCCTTCGGGACGGGTCGGGCCGCCCGACCCATGATCAGGTCTAGTTTTACCACTGTATTCAATATTTGTTAAATCATATCAAAGCTCTAAAGTTGGATGACGAGTTGTGGTGCTATGAAGAGGAAAGATTGAAATGTGAAGTAATGTCCTTCTACAAGAGATTGTACATTGATGATACGATTAGTTTGGGCAGTTTCCCTGTTAGGAACATGTTCCCTACTATGGAAGTTGAATTACTAAAAGCACTTGATTGGAAATTGACCACACAAGAAGTTTATGATGCGTTGTTTGGTATGGCATCGCTCAAGGCTTTGGGGATTGATGGAGCGCATGCTTAGTTCTAACAATTGCAGTGGAATGTGATTAAGGGATCTTTAATTTCATTGGTTAGGAAGGTGTTTGAGGATGGTATGTTAGAGGGATTCTTTAACAAAACCTTGCTTGTACTTACCCGAAGGTTGCTACCCCTGAGTACATTACACAGTTTCGACCAATAAGCCTCTACATTGTTCCGTACAAAATCATTTCTAAAGTCATTGTGAATCGACTTAAACCTTTAATGTCGTCTCTAATTGCTGATGGTTAAACTATGTAGGAGGCCAAAACAATATGGACAATGTTGTTATCTGTGACACCCCAAACCTGACTGAGACAGGTCGAACCGAATTTGAAGCATTACATTAGCCACCTAAGTAACGCTCTGGCTAACGACCACCCAAGACACACCCCGACCTTATAACACCTCAATCTTATCTAATTATTAGTTATTTATTAATGCGAAAGTAAATTATGAGCCAATTTTAAACTTTGCCTAGGTAATTTAACCTAAGGGCATTTTTGTTATTTTACCACCTACAGTAAAACTTAACTTGATTTTAGATCTAAGTGTTTACCGACCTTCTTTCAGTTAAATTATGCAAGCCTAAAAATTTTAGCTTAATTTGAGTTTGTTTACTATGTCTAATTCAAGTTTTATTATTAGGGACTAAATTGTAACAAATACAAACTATATAGACCTATTCCGAATTATAAACTAAGTGTGTTTCTATTGAATTTACCCATTACGAGACTAATTCTAAAATTTTACCAAATTTCCTTATCATCTAAGGCTCTAATTAGACTAATCAATTTTCAGGACTAAATTGTAACTTAAACAAATTAGAATACTAATTTAAAAAGATAAAAATTCAAACCCCCCAAAACCCATACGGTCGTGTCCCCCAGATCGTGTGTCATTAATCGATTGTGTTCGCATCATGAAAAACTTGGAGGATGATCGCACACGCCCGTGAGGAAATCCCACTCGCACCTGTGTGATAGCTCCAATATCCATAAGCCCGTGTCACATACCCACACACCCCTGTGAAAACCGCTACACCTATTTCTGCAAAAAACTTGTTTTAAAATCCAATTTTGCATATTTTAATGGTCAATTAAACTATATTTAACTATGATTAATTAACATACATATACATACACCTGCAATTGAATTTATTGACATCAATTAAGCCTCAATTATGTAGAATTAAACAATAAATTTCATGCATAACAAACACCGAATAAATCAATCAAGTGGCATACCTTAGTCGCTAGTAAACCACTCTATGGAAGCTTCATTTAAACAATCATTAGTATAAATTTCATGCCTCACACACTGTGTTATCAATCACCCTGTTATCAAGCAACAATACACTATAAATCATTTAGTAATTGAACTCAAACATGCCTCAAAATTATTATAAAACCATCCAAAATAAAATGTCCAATGTCCAATGTCCAATTACAACCAAAATTGAACTAATTCTCGGGAGTTCCACAATGTTCGATTATAGTCTCTAAAATGTGTAATAAAGTCTCTGCCAAACGTAAATTTGTTGGAAGTCTCTTGTTTGGCTCCTTAGCTCTTTAAACCCAATGATTATCTACACAAATTGTGAGCGTGTGAACTCTAAAAAGTTTAGTGAATATTAACAAAAATGACTAGTAAATTAACACCCAAATCATGCTTAATTTACATCCAGTCAATCACCAATTATCAGCCATAATAATGAAACATGTCAATTTAATTTCTATATGCATTATTATCGAGAATCAATTATTCATAGCTTACAATCATTGAATGATATAGCAACAATCACACATAAATAAATTGGCATACACTTCTCATGGCTTAACAAGGTGATCATACATCGGATAAACAGATCTCCAAACTCCCACAAATATCAAATACAATCCATTGAGTTGAAGGGGCCAAAGCACATGCTCCTTTATGGCACCTCAAATTACCCATTGAGTGGAGACTCATGCTCAACACTCTCTTATCTACTCCAACAAATCAGTCCAGCTAGAGCCATATGCTTACAATGTCATAAATAATGGTAAGTACGCACAAATCCTATGGCATGCCAACTATATTGAATGGATCCACCATGCATGTAGCCAATATATCCAGTCAAAAATAGCATATAAATCATCATTATTGTGCTCAATTTAATGTGACAAAATGCTTATGTATAACATATAACATAGCCATTTAACATCTAGTTAAATCAAACATTTCATTTGCCATTTTCCAATGTTTAATTACCAATTGTATCACTAACTTATCATGATAAAAAACTCTAGTAAACATGCTTTAATCATCCATAAAATTAACCTAATTAAATAGCACAACACCACCCAAAAGCTTACTTATCATTATTCAATAAAAATTCAATTCTTGCATTGTTAATATCAATCTTGCAATAATTAGCCAATCAACCAAAATTAATCAATTGAGATATTCAATTAAGCTACTAATTAAACATAAATGAGGATAAATTTACCAAATTGCCCTTAGAAACATTCACCACACAATTTATTCTACCACAAACAAATGATTAACCAAGCAAATCTAAGCTTCAATTTAGGTTATCTCGATTCTCTTTAAGATTCGGTGCTTCAACAAAGATAAAGTAGACATTACCACCTTTCCAATGCTATAATAAATATGAATTTTAATTAACTATACTAATTGAAATCTTCTCACAAAGATACCTTACCGGATTTGTAACATCAAGTTGAAAACTAGATTCCTCAAAAAATCAATCTCTCCAGCCCTCCTAAACACTTTCAATCATCAATACTAGACCAAATACACTTATACTAGGCATCAATTTCATCTTTAAATCAATTTCACAAAAATTCTGAAAAATCGGTTCATGAAGATGATGAAATTCAAATTTCTTTATATTACCTCACAAATCATGTTTAATCTTGATAAATAAGATAGAAAACCTTTTAATAGATCCATTTTGAGTTGGAACATCCATTGATTTGTAGATTTCCTCTCAAAATTCAAGATCCACCATTAAAGAACCATGTGTTCTTAGAAGAAGATGACATTGATAAAAATGCTTTAATTGACTCTTAAATAATATAAAAATATTTTTAATCATCATAAAAATAAGTTTAGGATTGAAGATTGCCTTTAATTCGCTTTAAATTCATTGATTGAAAATCTTGATTCAAGAAACTTGAGAAATTTCAGAATATTTTTGGCTGCTTTTGAGAATAATTTCGAGTGAATCGAGAGAGTATTTTCAGAAGAAAATTGGTTGGATCTATTCTCTGATGATAGATCTTTAAAATCATGCAAAGAAAACAATTTTAAAGCTCTCTAATCTAATGTAAAATGTGGGAAAAGTGGACTATATACATTAGTTTTAAAACTGAAACCACCCACCAGAAATTCAAAAGTTGAGAAACTTGCCTAATAGCCACTCCCACATTTCCCTTATCTTACCATTTAATCATTTCCCTCCAAAATTCCCAATTTTAAGGTTTATTTTCCCTATAAATACTTTAAAATTTCTCTTGTTTTACAATTAAATCCTATTTAATTAATATTTAAATTTTACTCAAATTACCCCCAATAAAAATTATTTTAAAATTCTTTTTCAACCTAAATTGATTATTTTCACTAATAATTATTTAAATTCTTTAAAATTAATTTTTTGAAAATATAAAAATTTTTAATTCTCCGGATTATTGTTCAATTGATTTTAGATGAAATTAACCTCTTAAATTAAAAATTACTAGAAACCCTATAAATTCTTAGTTTAACATTCGAAACCTGAAAATATACTTGAAACTACTAGACTCAGTTTAGGAATATCACAACTCTCACCCTCTAAAAAGAAATTTCTTCCTCGAAATTTACCCGAATCAAACAAATACGGATACTAACGTTTCATCACATCTTTCGACTCCGAGGTGGCTTCTTCAGTGTCATGGTTGCGCCACAAAACTTTCACTAACGGAACTGCCTTATTGCGTAGCACCTTGACCTCTTGATCTAGGATCACAACCAGTTCCTCCTCGTATGAAAGAATAGATAAAACCTTGATCTCCTCAACAGGAACAACGTGAGAAGGACTAGATATTTACTTCTATAACATGGAGACATGAAAAACGTCATGAATATGCTTTAGCTTAGGTGACAACAACAAACGATAAGCAACTGGTCTAATCCACTCAACAACTTCATAAGGGCCAATGAACCTCGGATTGTGCTTACCCTTCCGCCCGAACCTCAAAACTTTCTTTGACAGTGAAACCTTCAGAAATACCTTATCACCAACCTGATATTTGATGTTTAGACTTATCAGGTCAGCGTATGACTTCTGTCGAATAGAAGTTGCCTTCAACCGCTCGCAAATAAGTATCGCCTTATCCTTAACCTCCCAAACCAACTTTAGACCCAAGTTCCTCTTCTCCTCTATATTGTACGAACACAAAGGAGTCCTGCACCTCTTACCATTACATAGCCTCGAACGGTGCCATCTGAATACTCTTCTAATAGCTATTATTATACGCAAACTAGACTAACGGCAAGTGACGATCCTAATTGCCTCTGAAGTCAATAACATAGCTATAAAGCATGTCCTCAAGAATCTGGATCACCCTCTCTAATTGACCAGCAGACTGCGGATGATAAGCTGAACTAAAATGAAGCCTCAAACCCAAAGCCTCATACAGTACCTTGTAGAATCTCAAAGTAAACCGCGGATCTCAATCTAGTATGATCAAAATAAGAACTCCATGAAGGCAAACAATCTCTCGAATGTAGATCTCAGCTAATTGATGTAGACTAAAGGTCACACGGACCAGTAGAAAATGTGCAGACTTTGTAAATCTTTCCATAATCACCCAGATCGAATCCTTATGTGTAGGAGTTAAAGACAAACTCGAAAGGAAGTCTATCGATATCGGCTCCCATTTCCACTACGAATCGGAATAGGCTGAAGAAAACTCAATAGGCATTGATGTTCGACTTTTACCTTTTGACAAACTAAACATCTTGCAAAAAAGTTGGCAACATCCTTCTTCAACCCAAAATTGAACCCAAAGATCTTGATACATCTTATTCCCATCGGGATACATAGCAAAAGGACTGCATGAGCCTCAATAAGAATCAAGTGCCTCAGATCCTTATCTCTCAGAACACACAAGCAACCTTAGAAACATAGAACACCATCAGAGTTGAGATCAAAATCCACCTGAACACTTGACTCAACCTGACAAATTTGACGAGCCAAACTCTCTTCAATAGGCTAACGCTAATGAATCTGTTGCGAAAAAACTAGCCCAACCTGAAATTCAGCCAATAGACCCCTATCCTCAAAGACAGACAACCTCGCAAACATAGCCCTTAAATCAACCAGAGACTTGCGACTTAGAGCATCTGCAACTATGTCCACCTTCCTCAGGTGGTACTTGATCACACAATCACAATCTTTTAACGACTCGATCAAGTGCCTTTGTCTTAAGTTCAACTCCTTCTAGGTTAGGAGATACCTTAAGACTCTTGTGATTGGTGTATATCACACACCTCTCACCGTACAGGTAGTGATGCCAAATCTTGAGCGCAAAGACTACAGCAGCTAACTCCAGATTGTGAG
Organism: Gossypium stocksii; assembly: GCA_020496765.1. Lineage (NCBI taxonomy): Eukaryota > Viridiplantae > Streptophyta > Magnoliopsida > Malvales > Malvaceae > Gossypium > Gossypium stocksii. The sequence continues at coordinate 45,728,224 of CM035623.1, forward strand.
TTGAATAGTTACACTCATGTGGCCTCAACTGCCTCAATAGATAAGGAACTACCCTACCCCTCTCTATCAGCACACAACCTAGTCTCGTATAAGAAGCATCATTGTTGACCACATACTCCTTACCAAATATCAACTGTGTCAACACAGGCGCTTCCGTCAAAGCCAACTTCAGCTTCTCAAAGCATTTTTACCTCTCATCAGCCTACTCAAAGGCAATGTTCTTCTGTAGCAACTTTGTCAAAAGAGTAGCAATGCTTGAAAACCCCTTGACAAAGCGGTGGTAATAACCAGCTAACCCTAAGAAACTTCTGACCTTAGAAATAGTCCTCAGCGACTTCCAATCTAAAATCACCTCAAATTTCTTTGGATCAACCCGAATACCTTAAGCTGAAACAACATGACCTAGAAAAACCACATCACGAAGCCAAAATTCACACTTGCTTAGCTTCGCATACAACTGCTTCTCCTGTAAAACTTGCAGAACCACTATCAAGTGCTTATCGTGCTCATCTTTTGATCAAGAATACACCAATATATCATCTATGAAAATCACTACAAACCAATCCAGGTAGGAGTGGAATACTAGATACATCATGTCCATAAATGCGGCAGGTGCATTCGTTAACCCAAATAGAATGACAAGAAACTCATAATGACCATACTGAGTCCTGAAAGCAGTCTTCATCACATCTGAATCCTTAACCTTCAATTAATAATACCTAGACTTCAGGCCAATATTCGAGAAAACTGAAACTCCTCAAAACTGGTCAAATAGATCATCAATCCTTAGTAGTGGATACTTATTCTTAATGGTTAACTTATTCATCTGGAGATTGATGCACAGCCTCAAAGTCCCATCGTTCTTCTTTACGAACAACACCGACGCTCTCCATAGAGACACACTCAGACAAATGATCCCACGATCTAACAACTCCTGCAACTGCAGCTTTAACTCTTTCAGTTCATTAGATGTGATGCGATAGGGTGCAGCAAACACCGGAACAGTATCGAGATAGAGCTCAATATTGAACTCAACTTCTCTATTCGGTGGTAATCCTGATAACTCATTAGGAAACACATTTGGAAAATCATAGACAACCCAAATTTCAGCCAACCTCATCTCTCTACTATCAATACGCAACCTTTCTAGGCTAACTTCTCAGCACAAAGCGAATAAATCATATTCAACCACTTAAACTTCTCACCACCAACAACAACTTTCGAACCGCCAGCACCATACAGAGTCAGCAACTTTGCCTCGCAATCCACCTTAGCCCGATGCTCGAACAACTAATCCATACTCAGAATGATGTTAAAACCCTAAAATGGTAACTCGGGAAGATTAATTGGGAACACCTATCCCTAAACCATTAGAGAACAACGGTAATAAACCCGATCCACCACTACACTATCACCTAGAGGGGTCTTAACCGTAACACTCGATCTAGATGTCTCTACAGCAATCCCTAACCATGTAGTTGTCTCTCAAGATAAATGACCTCGTGGCACCAGAATCAACTAAAGCTAGTAGAGGAAAAGACTATAGCGTGAACGTACCTGCGATAGCATAGTGGCCTTTCTAATCTGGGGCTCCCTCACTGCATAAACTCTGGCTGGACCACCATCACCACCTAGTGCAGCACCACGTTGACCAACACCTTTACCACCATCACCTTTACCACGGCCTCTTCCTTGAGTCGGAACAGGTACAGTAGTAACAGGGTGATCGCGAACAACAATGGCTCTCCTTTGACAATCACTCACATAGTGCTACATTGAACCACAAACAAGACAAGCACTCGTCATCCTCCAACACTCACCACGATGACGTCGACTATAGTGCTCACATACCAGCCATGCAACAAACCCCTAATTGACAGGACTAGTCTCAACTCTCGTAGCATGCCATCCTAACGATGACCACCAAAAACATGTTGTCTAGATCTACCAAAACAAATTATCTTACCTTTATGACTAGAACCGCTAGCAGCCTCAGTTGACCTCTTAATAGCTCCAAATGAAGCAGCTTTGGGCTCCTCCCCGTAAGTCTCTTCTAATGTATGAGCCTTCTCAACTAACTCATCAAAGACCTCGATATTCTAAGTAACTAGATAAAGTGTAATCTCAGGGCTCAACCTAAACCTGAACCTCTTACAACAGTTTATCTTAGAAGACACCAACTTGGAAGCATACTGGCTCAACCAAATAAACTCAGCCTCGTACTGTCCATCGACAGAGTACCCTAAACAAGATCCATAAACTCTTGTCTCTTAGCCTCAAGATACTGCTCGCCCATAAACTTCCTTCGAAACGATGCTACGAGAAAGTCTTAAGTCAGACGATCTGGCGCAGTATCCCTATTGATAGTCATCCACCATTTGTGAGCCTCGTCCATTAGTAGTGATATAGCAAAACCCAACTTATCCTCGTTAGAACAACCCATCTGACTATGAATGTGAATGATGCCCTCCAACCAATCCTTTACACATGTCGAATCACAGCTCCTAACACCATGAAACTCCTTACCACCAAGAGCTCGTAAACGCTCTAGTGGCAAACCCTAACGAGCCAAAGCAGCGTTGGCACTAGCATACATTGTAGTGCTCCTACCATTTTAAACATGAAGTGCATGACATGACCCATTTGAGTATCATCCTGCAGTGGTGCATCGTCATCCATACTACTTCGATCACAATGCGGAGGCATAATGACTACTGTGTACTTAAAGAAAAAGAGTAAAGAAAAACATACCAGGAGTGAGTAGAAGCAAGAGATCCAATATTTAACTAAGTACAGTTCTTATAGGGCATTGTGCTCCCAATCCTACCCCAAGAACAACTTATAACACAAACATCATCCATAGGCAAAAATACGAAATTTTTAAATAACACAAGCAAACATCATACTCCCAGATCATTAATATTGAAGCAACCTAGCTAGCCTAATGTTTTAAACCTAGAGCTTTAATACCATCAAATGTGACACCCCAAACCTGACCGAGATAGACTGACCTGAATTTGAAGCATTTCATTAGCCACCTAAGTGACTCTCTGACTAAAAACCACCCAGGACACACCCCGACCTTCTAACACCTCAATCTTATCTAATTATTAGTTATTTATTAATGTGGAAGCAAACTATGAGCCAATTTTAAACTTTTCCTAGGTAATTTAACCTAAGGGCATTTTTGTTATTTTACCACTTACGGAAAAATTAACCCAATTTTAGATTTACATGTTTACCGACCTTCTTTTAGTTAAATTATGCAAACCTAAAAATTTTAGCTTAATTTGAGTTCGTTTACTATGTCTAATTCAAGTTTTATTACTAGGGACTAAATTGTAACAAATACAAACTATCTAGACCTATTCCAAATTATAAATTAATTGCGTTTCTATCGAATTTTACCCGTTATGAGACTAATTCTAAAATTTTACCAAGTTTTCTTATCATTTAAGGCTCTAATTAGACTAATCAATTTTCAGGACTAAATTGTAACTTAAACAAATTAGAATACCAATTTAAAAGAAAAAACTCAAACACCCAAATCCCACATGCCCGTGTGGACAAGCACACGCCCGTGTAAAAACCACTGCAGCTATTTTTGCAAAAAAACTCATTTTAAAACCCGATTTTGCATGTTTTAATGGTTAATTAAACCCGATTTAACTATAATTAATATACATATACATACACCTTCAATTGAATTTGTTGACATCAATTAAGCCTTAATTATATAGAATTAGGCAATAAATTTCATGCATAACAAACACCAAATAAATCAATCAAGTGGCACACATTAGTAGCTAGTAAACCACTCCATGGGAGCTTCATTTAAATAATCATTAGTATAAATTTCATGCCTCACACACCGTGTTACCAAGCAACAATACACTGTAAATCATTCAGCAATTAAACTCAAACATGCCTCAAAATTATTATAAAACCATCCAAAATAAAATGCCCAATGTCTAATGTCCAATTACAACCAAAATTAAACTAATTCTGGGGAGTTCTATAACACCCAGTTACAGTCTCTAAAATGTGTAATAATGTCTCTACCAAGCGTAAATCTCTTGGTACTCTCTTGCTTGGCTCCTCAGCTCCTTAAGCCCAACGATTATCTACACAAATTGTGAAGGCGTGAGCTTCAAAAAGCTTAGTAAATGTTAGTAAAAATGGCTAGTAAATCAACACCAGATTATGCTTAATTCACATCCAATCAATCACCAATTATTAGCCATAATAATGAAACATGTCAATTTAATTTCCATATGCATTATCAATATTGAGAATCAACTATTCATGGCTTACAATCATTGAATGATATAGCAACAATCACACATAAATATATAGGAATATGGAACGACAGAAATGTACAAGTGTACACAATCGCAACAAGTAATAAAGTGACAAGTAAATGTTGAGTTATCGTACCCACAGGGACTGTGAAAAGAATTATTTATGAATGCAATTAAAAAAAATACTTTGGTGAAGAAAAATATTTTGATTTGAGGAGGTGATTAAAAACTAAGATTTCTAACTAAGTAAAATAAATAAAAAGAAAATAAAAGTTCCAATGCACGATTTCAAAAGATGATTTTAATCAAGATGACATAATTATATTAGATTAATTACATTTCATAACTTAGAATTACTAAACATATATTCATGTTGTTACAAATTTAATTCACGGTAACTCGGTAATTTGTTAACTTATGAACATACTCAACTACGAAAATCCATTTATCTCTTGACTATATCTCTATGTTAATTTAACCGATTAAAAAAAATCTAATAAGCAAATGTGTTAGTGCACATATATACTTATGAAATCAAAATAATCTCTTGTAAGTGCACATACATACTTATGAAACAAAATAATCTCTTGTACATATCTCTATACCAATTCAAACAATTAATTCAATTTTCATAAGCACATAAAAGATTACGTGAGGTAACAATGTAATTCTACCTTGAAACAGTTTAATCACAATAATCTTGTAAGTTATACAAGGCTAATGTATCGTTAGATACCGTTGCTAATTTAACCCTCAGCTACCTTGGATGATTAAACATGCATTGATTAAGTATTGTGTCAATTAATTACAATTTCAATCCGTTTAAATAGTTAACTTATTAGTTACCTTACAATTGTTATGTAAGAATAACTTAGTCATTGTTTTACATAATCAAACATCTTACCAAGGCCTATAACAACACAAACACAATTTTAATAAATTAAGTGGGAAAAATGCAATCAATCTAACACGAATTAAATTTAAGCCATATTAATTAAATTAAACATATCAACTTCACAAATATTCATAGACATGTTCATAACAACAACAATAAAATTAAAAGGATAAGGAACAAGAATCAAATCTGGTGTTTCTCCGAGGCTTGACTAGTTTGCTCCTCTCCTCCTTCTCCGGTTGTTCTTGTTGAACTGAGGCTTCCACGAACACTTGAATGCTGCACCAAATGGTGGTTGAATGAATCTTTTTTAGGAAGTGAAATTGGAAAAGGAATGGGGAAGAATATGAAGAACAATGGAAGGGATTCGAAGAGAGAAAATGAGAGAGAAGTGAAGAGATGAGAAGGTTTGAGATGTGCTTGAAGTGAGCAGCCAATGCGGTATTTATAGGTTGAGATGGCTGATAAAAATAGCAAAAATCAGCAGTGAAAGACTCCCCCCATGGCCAGCCACACATTTGGCATGTTTGAAGGTTTCAAACATGATATTTTAAGGTAGGGGCAAATCTAGAAAGGCATGAATAATGAAGGGGTTTGAATGCAAATTGAAGGAGTATTCAAGGGCCATTTTTCAAGCCAAATAATCAGCCAAACAAGCTGATTGGGTCAGCATGTGGGACGGTTTTGGGTGGCCCAATGCTCGGCTGGATCGATTTTCCCTATTCAGCTCAACTGGGCCTTTTTTTCCCATAATTAATTAATAATAATTTATTTAACCCAAATTAAATTGGATTAAAATTAAAATTAATTATATTATGAACTAATATTTATAATTTGGATCGTCTGAGGCTGAAAAATTAATTTACTTTGATGCTTCAAAATTGCTTCTCAGTTTTGTGCTTCTAGCAATGTTTTTCAAACCATTTTTCGCCCTTTGTACAAATTTGTCGAAAATAATCAAAATTAATCAAAATTTGATATAAAATTTATTAAAATTCAACATGTTAATAGTTTTAGTGCAATTTAATTATTTTATTATATTATATATTTTTTATAACAATTTTACCAAAACTGCGTGAATTTGAGTTAAAAAGGGCATGAAAAAGTGTGTATATTTTTGTGTTTCCACACCCCCAAACTTAATTCATTGCTCGTCCCGAGTAATGCATAAATTTGAAAAGAATTTCTCGAAAACACCTTTGAAAAATTCATTCAGAACAAAATTGTTCCCAAAATTATGATTTTAGTATGGTTATGCTCAAGCACAAGAATTTTGAGATTTACACTACTTAAGTATGCATATCATTCAAATTAATCTCAATTATTCTTATGATAGAAAAAATAGACAAAATGCTTCCTAATAAAGACATGTTAAATCCCTACCAATTTGATTTTATTCCCTTATTTAAGATTAAGTTGCAATCATTAAGTTTAACTTATGCCTTCATACGTTGAACATAGCAATTTCTCTCCACTAATTTAGGTAGCATAGAAACTTGAATCAATAGGTCTTTAAAAAGGTTGTAACTTGGCTAGGCTAGGGGTAGGTAAAAGATAAATAAATTTAGGCTAAAAACCCTAGACTTAGCTTTAATCGGACCTTCGAAATATTTACTTTCAATACGCCAACTTACTGTACTTTCACATGCTCTTTCGTACATCTATTTTCTTTCAAGTACATATGTTTTTCTCTTTTTTTGTTCTTTTTTTTAGCATTTTTTTGTATCTACTACAATTTTTTGAGCATTTGATGCTTCTTTTCAACTCTTCCAAACTTATTTTCAAAGAACATTCTAAATAGTACTGAGTCTAGTGTTTGGAACAATTTAAAGATAATTAAGAGAAAAGTGATGGCTAAATATTGCAAGGGTTCAAACAAAATTAGGCCATATAGTCTCAAAGTTGGGTTTCAAAGGATAAAAATTCATCAAGGTTGGTTTGAAAGGCTCAAATGGTCTAAACAAAAGTTGCCTAAATCATTTCCAACATTCCATGCTTCCTAGGATTTCGCCTTAAGAAACTACTAAGTCAATTCTAGGGACTTAAACTTTCATACATGCCTAACTTTCCTAAGGAATTAAAAATTTTATAGTATGATTTCCATGCTTTATTAAAAATACATTTATGTCATAATTCAGCTAATAAAACAATTATTGAAATAAGTCGAACTTTATTTATACTGAAGTTTAGTGTAACACCCCTTACCCGTATTCAATGTCGGGATAGGGTACGAGGCATTACCGGACGACAACACAACCAATCGTACATTATCGAGCTATAAACTTCACTATGATTTAAAACTTTTCAACTCCCACTTTAAAGTCCCTTATATGGGCCTACGAGGCCCAAAACATACTTTAGGAATGATTCGAGACTAAACCGAGATTTTTGGAACACCTATAAAATTTTTCTTTAAAACAGTGTCACACGCCCGTGTGACTTGGGACACGTCTGTGTGGGCAAGCCGTGTGGTCACACACGCTCGTGTTCCCGCCCGTGTTAAAAACACCTAGCATTCTATTTATGACGTCAGCATGCCCTTAAGGGAACACGGCCAAGTCACATACCCGTATACTAGGCCGTGTCCCCCACATGGTTGAGACACACGGTCGTGTCTCTACCCGTGTGGCCAACCCTTAGGCTATTTTCCAAGCTATTTTCTACCCTAACATGTCTATACTTGATTATAACTTTAATGTCACTTTCCATGACATAACAAGGCTATCTAAAGCATACATCCTCTACTTAACAAGTCATAGTATACCATTTATTCAACCATGAATTGAACTTTTCGCAATTTATAACATAATGAATTTATTAGCCATATATAATGGCATTATACCATAGTAACTCCAACTATCGTAGGTCAATATTCTAGACTAACTCATGACCATATGTACCCATGACTTAATTTCCTATACATGCCATACTCTTAAATATTAGAAAATAATCGATACTTAAAGTGCACGATCAATAGTGTGATAGATTCTCCAGCGGCTTCCAACCCTAGCTAACCTGAATACCATACAAGCACCAAAAATAACGAAGTAAGCATTAAGCTTAGTAAGTTCATATGTAAATAACTATAATAATATTTAGCAAGTTATTAACTTGCTTCTAACAAGCCTCATGGCATGATTTAAAATGATATCATCATTTCCATACAATTTTCCTTATTCACCTATGTTCATTTCAAGCAGTTTATCTGAGTCATAGTAACTAAATTATTTTTATCCGGAGCTATGGAACTCCAAACTTAGATCTGCTAATTTTCCCTAAAACTAGACTCACATATCTATTTACCATAAAATTTCCAGAATTTTTGGTTTAGCCAATCGATACAGTTTATTCATTAAAGATTCCCCTGTTTCACGGGTTGACAGCTCCGACACGTCTTCAATAAAAATCAAATTTCTCATTATATAAAGCTCGGATAACCTTCCCGTTTGTTTCTATTGAAATTATGCTCATGAAGGATTCTAGGAATATAAATTATACACCATAAAAATTTTTATACAATTTTTAGTGATTTTCAAATTTTGGAACAGGGGATTTTCGACACTATTCTGATCCTATCTCACTATAATTTAAATATCTCACAATATAGAATTCATTTACTCTCACCATTTCTTTTATGTAAAAATAGACTCATTGAAATTTAATTTATCTCATTCAGTATCTATTTCATTTTTTACCATTTTTAGTGATTTTTCAAAATCACATAACTGCTACTGTTTCAACTGTTTTATTGGAAATTTACTCTTCCATGTTTTCCTTGTATAACTTCCAATATTTTCACATATCACAAACATATTCAATATTAGCCATTCCAAGGGATAATCATCATCAATATATATGTATATTTACAAGTATCTATAATAGCATTCACACCATATCAACTTTACCACAAGTTCAATTACATACCAAGTACATTATTTACATATACCCAAATTTACATGCATCCATACATCACATTTACACCTTACCAATATCCTCATGCACATCATCCACCTTTCTCACACATATACTTGCTCACACCCTTGTACTTATACAACACATGATCACTCTTAGCATCTCTTAGCAAGGTTTCCCAATGAACACTCCGTAATGGAGGCCAATGCTTTGTGGTTTTTAGCTCATAGTTCCACCAACACATAACTTGGTTCTCATGTACACATGGTGAAGTTCACCTTATCACCCATGTGACCTAGCCATTAAGTCCCGTAACTATCGTGTACACATGGTGAAGTTCACTTTATCACCCCATGTAATATAGCCATTAAGTTCCGTAGCTCTCGGGTCCACATGGTGAAGCTTGCTTTATCACACATGTGACCTAGCTACATATAATATAGTTCTCGTGTACACATGGTGAAGTTTACTTTATCACCCATGTGACATAGCCATTTAATCTCGTAACTATCGTGTACACATGGTGAGGTACACTTTATCACCTATGTGACATAGCCATTTAATCCTGTAACTATCATGTACACATGGTGAAGTTCACTTTATCAAACATGTGACTTAGCCATTAAATTCCATAATTCTCGGGTCTACATGGTGAAGCTCATTTTATCACACATGTGACCTAGCCATATTTATTCGTATCACCCGTTATTTCCGAAGGTTCAAAAGGGAACTCTCATTTCCATATATTAAACATCATAGAAGATTATTCAATAGAAACATTTCATAACATCCATTAAAATCATTAATGTACAAATCAAATGGACACACTACTTACATATAAACTTACCTTGAACATGAAAAAGATTAATTTTCCAATTTGGGCCATAACTTCTATCCTTCCGAATCTAAGCCCGAATTTCGTTTTCCATGATCTATAATGTCACAATTAGCTTATTTATTAGTCACATTACTCAATATGATCCAAAAATCATATTATGGAAAATTTATATTTTTGCCCCTAAACTTTCATATATTTACACTTTTGCCCTAAGGCTCGTAAAATTATTTTTATTCAATTTCCTTGTATTTTAGACTTAGCTGAATCATTTCATGACTTTAGAAATCCATAATTTCACTAAATCACATACTTATGACCAATTTACAACTTTTACAATTTAACTCCCTTTTCTCGGTTTCATTGAAAATCACCTAGTAAAACCTGTTCCTCTCATCATAAACATGCATAATCCACCATTAATCATCAAAATACACAATTATCAACATGGTTAAATTTTTGAAATCAAACCCTAGCTCAAACTAAGGGTGGAAATAGCTAAACCGAGTTACCGGGATATCAAAAATGCAAAGAACATTAAAAACGGGGCTTGGATGCACTTACTATTGAGCTTGGAAGCTTGAAAACCCTAGCCATGGTGTCTCCCTTGCTATATTCGGCCAAATGAAGAAGATGGACACCAATTTTGCTTGATTTTTCCCTTTTTAATTCTTTTAATTACTAAATGACCAAAATGCCCTTAAAGGCTTTTCTTTCAAATTGGTCCTATTCATGCCCTTTTTGTCCAAACAAAATATAACGGTCTAATTGCCATTTAAGGACCTCCACTTTAAAAACCCATTCCAATCAAGTGCCTTTATGAATTAGAACACACATTTCTCACCTTTTACAATTTAGTTCTAAACACCAAATTAGGCACCCAATCGATAAAATTTCTTAACGAAAATTTCACACAATTATTCTATCACCGTATAAACTGTAAAACTTAATCGCAATAAATTTTTATACTTTAGATTTGTGGTTTTTAAAACCATTATTCCGTTTAGACCCTAATTCAGGCTGTTACAACTCTCCCCCCTTTAGGAATTTTCGTCCTCGAAAATCTTACCAGAATGAGTTGCTTTCATCCTCAATAAAACACCTTTACTAGCTTTCCAGGATCACTAATCAATTAAACCTCATATATCTCTTTCTCATAACTTTTAAACCTTAACGCACTGTGCCGAAACACCTCATTAGAATCCAAATTACTCACCACAAAATACATATATATACTCAATCAACAAAATATTTATTTACATGGCTGTACATTTTATTACCCATGGATGAACAAATGTGCTACTACTGAGCTTCGTACCAAAACTTCTGCATATGTTTTGGATTTATCAATATGCATATTCTATCTCGACTTATCAATAACCATAGGAACCATGTCTGACTCATAATTTAACATCAGAATTAAACTCACTCTAAACTCGTTTAGATTATCTTTCGCTATCACATTTCTAAGTTTCTCAATTTCGCAAGGAAAATCCCACTTTAACATTTAGCATTGCCATAATTAGACCATGATCAAGTAACTAGTACTCACAATTATGAATAAAGAATTTCGGTCCAAGTATCTGTAAATATAACTATTTCTTGAAGATTGATCAAGAGTCTTCTCGAAATCTTTCATTATTTCTAATCCATTGATAAAGTCTTAATCACCAGTTCTTTTTCTGTAGCATTAGACACTTTCACCCATTAGAATCAGGAAGTATATGGCATCTTTCCGTCAAACATACAAACCATCATCTTACGTTTTGTACTAAACACATCCCAATCTATTCCATAATACATCACTGACAAAAATCGTAAATTCTTTACTCACATTTTTAAAGTAAGCTTAGAACTTGAGTTTCAGTTAATATTACTCTCATATTTTTAGATCTTTGTAACCATGCATAGATCAGTTAGATTCTCATAGTACGATAACTTTATAAATCAGTATACTTTTAACTCACAATAACATCGTTCGATTTAAAAAAAAATGATCCAGTAGGCATACATCTGAATTCAAATTTCTAGAATTTAAACTCATTATTTAGGCTATCCATCAATATCTATACATACTCATGAGTGTACAAAATTTATTTTCTTAGCTGAGTACATGCCTAAATGCATATAACTATAACCACATCTCAATAACTAGCTTACTTTCGTTAAATCAATTGGGTTGATTTCTACCATTGAATGGTAACATATCAAAACACTCTTTTCTTCATACTACTGCCACAACAAAAAATGCATACATTCATTCACAATTCACCCATATAAGACCTCATCACCCATTTATATCACGGTTAATATTAATCACATCGGATAGCCTTACACAAAGTGAAATACCCGGTAGCATAGGCTCACACAACTCAACCCAAATCATCAAAATGTCAGACTATGATGAAGCCATGGACATTTGATATTTTTAATATAAAAAATGCCAAGATGCAATCAACATTTTCACTATATAAAATTGTATTAAGATTTTAAGAACACCACTCAAAAAAAAAAAAAAGAATGCCTCAATGAGGTTTTAGGACAATTTCGGAAGAAAACATTATTCATCCATAACCATTACTCATGTCCATATTATTTCCTTTAGTTCTTACTCAAGCATATTATTTCTAGTCATTCTAACTCATTGAACCATGATCATTTATTCTCATAAATTTTGCATCTATGTCGTACACATTGTCATCAACCATATAGATTCACCTATCTCATACACAGTTTCATCACACACTTAATGTCAACAAACTAGCCGAAAATATAAAATATCGCACACTTAGTGCCCATAATTCAATAGCCATAGCTACTTCCATCCTTCACGTACTCAGTGCCTCACATGCTCAATCCACGTTCATGTATTCAATCACATAGATTATGCACATAACATCATATAAATGCCAAGCAAACATACGTGTTCATCATAACATAAACTTGCATTTTATTTCACCTTTCCATGTTAATTTCATGCATCAATTATTGAAATTTTAGTATTAATTCACAATTATGTAATTTACTATCATATCCTGTCATGCACAATATTCCTTAAATAAGATTATTCATTCGAGTTCAATTCATGTCCACTACAATTTATCTTTTAAATTCTCACTCACTTTCACTTACCACGTTTAATTAAATTTTAATGACATCTTACGAAATTGGGTACTTTGTTTCGCACAATGTTATAGTTCAATTATGACCTTTCACCCCTACACACGATACACCTAAGCCATAGCCCAGCTATGGTCTTATATGGAAAATCATATAGTTGCATTCTTTACATATCGCCATAGTCAGCCTATGGTCTTTACCATCAATTTATCACATGTCTCTAAACAAATGTACCCGTTTCCAACGTTCTACTTAGTTTGCACATTCAATTCCTTTTTCATGACTTTACAACATTTATAACATTTTATCCATTGCATAAAATCACATAATTCATTAAAACACAACATTCAACCGAGACAATGATATTGTACCCAAAATTCTCAAATTATTGTCATTTCGTTTCATATGCCATAGTATGCATATCATGAACTCTTATTCGTACCTTACTACAATTTCAATTTATTGCAAACATATTTTTCAATCATCTCCATGTCATTTTCATCATTTTTAGTATAGCTTAGTTGGAAAGCACCTTTGTCTCAACAAAACAATTTCGTTAGAGCTGGGAGATATCACACTATCACGGTTCACATATGGTTTGTATAGCCAGACTCTCTCACACATGCTATGGTAGTTCAAGAACCGACTAATCCAGAGCTCTGATACCACTAAATTTAACACCCTTTACCCGTACTCGATGTCGGGACAAGGTACGAGGCATTACCAGACGACAACACAACCAACTGTATGTTATCGAGGTATAAACTTCACTCAAGTTTAAAACTTTTCAACTCCCACTTTAAAGTCCCTTATATGGGCTTACGAGCCCAAAACATACTTTAGGAATGATTCGAGACTAAACCGAGATTTTTGGAACACCTATAAAATTTTTCTTCAAAACAGTGTCACACGCCCGTGTGACTTGGGACACGCCTGTATGGGCAGGCCGTGTGGTCACACACGCCCGTGTAAAAAACATCGAGCATTCTATTTATGACGTCAGCATGCCCTTAAGGGCACACTGCCAAGTCACACGCCCGTATATTAGGCCGTGTCCCCCACATGGTTGAGACACACGCCCATGTCTCTACCCGTGTGGCCAACCCTTAGGCTATTTTCCACGAGTTTTTCCACCCTAACACGTCCGTACTTGATTATAGCTTTAATGTCACTTTCCAAGACATAACAAGGCTATCTAAAGCATACATCCTCTACTTAACAAGTCATAGTATACCATTTATTCAACCATGAATTGAACTTTTTACAATTGATAACATAAATAATTTATTAGCCGTATATAATGGCATTATACCACAGTAACTCCAACTATCGTAGGTCAATATTCTAGACTATCTCTGTAACATCCCAAACCTGGCCCAGACGTTATGGCCGAATCGGGTGATGTCACATTATAGTGTAACTCGCACAAATCCGAAACATTGAAAGACTAAAGCTATCGTTTGTTTTGGTTCAAATCAATGGTTATTTTCAAATCGAATTTGCTGGAAAAATAACCTTCGCTTATTTTAAAAGTTCAGGTGAGTTAGTTAAAAACTTTGATTTTGGGAGAAAAACCCATGTTTAAGAAAAATAATAAATCAATTATATTGATTTGAAAACATGTTTAAATTTTTAAGAAAAACCAATAATTCAATAGTAATCATAATAATAAAGCAATCGCAATGTAAATTCGTACCAGAGATTATAGGCCTTATTACATCCCAATGAGAAAAAAAAATAATCAAAGATACAGTAATTTGAAACTATTAAATATTCTAATTAACTTGCAGTATGGCCACCTCCAAGTCCCCTCCTACGTCGAGCCGCCTACTGTGGGTCACCTGAAAAAAATAAAAGAGGGTGTGATTTTTCGAAAACTCAGTGTGTACAACCCTCGGCAATCATATCAACATGCAGTTAACACATTTGGCCTAAGCCCTATCATTATCGGTGGCCTTTGGGCCTTAGCCCACAATGGCATCAGTTGTGCTCGAGTCCATAACACAATATACAGTGGCCTTCGGGCCTAAGTCCTTAGTGGCCTTAGTTGGGCCTTAGCCCATATCACATCAATATCACATGTATGCAATACTCCCATCCCAATCCAACCTTGCACTTTATTTTCCCTTCCAACCCTATACTACTGTAATGATATAAATATCAACCCACCTATCCCTACACTCTAATGGTAGCACCGGTTGCGGCAGTACTCAATCGTTGCAGCAATGCTGCTAAGCATATAATGAGCTTAAAGCCACCGGTGGATCCACGGTTGTCAAGCGACTATGCGATCCTCACATATCTTCCTCTGTATCATTAAGCCCACCCAAGTGCAACATACATCACATGAATGCAACATACGCCACATATTTAGCACTTAGGGGTATTTTAGTCCTTTATACCATGAGGGCATTTTGGTCATTTCATTCGATATTTCTAACCTACAGGGGTTTTTAATAATTCTACTCTACAGAGGTATTTCAGTAATTCTTACGGTATGAGTTTTAGTTACTAACTTTGGCCCGACAACAAGTCTTCGTTGGCTAAAGTGAACAGACATTACGCACCAAGTAGGATTCTAGAGAAGAGGAGGTGGGTCATTAAGACCGCTTAACTACCAAGATCTCCCCAGACACAATCCTAGACATGCATATGCCCATTGCCACACTCTAACCTTATGACTTGCCCACGGACACACTTGATATGTTAATTAAGTTTTATGCTGCTTAAGGATTCATCAGAAACTAGGCCTAAAGTCCATTATAAAACCTAGCAAGTCTACATGCTTTCCTAAAATCAAATATGGCCCATCAGGCCCAATCATATTTATATGGCCTGTTAGGCCCAACCACAAATATATGGTCCATCATGCCCAATCCATTTTGAACATTCAACCAACGATATAAACTCATTACTTACTATCACTTATCAACTTCTGCCGATTTGGGCCCATGAACCCGTCGGGCCCATTTAGCCCATTTTGGCCCGGTTGGCCAAAAAATGGCTTGAGACGATGAGATCGCTCTCTTAGCCTCGGTCGTCATATCGGTATCTCTACACCAGTGTTCGTATGCTCGTGTGGTTATCGGCGCCAACCTTTCAGCTTTTTGGTATTTTGGCTTTTTGGGATTTTGGCTTTTGGCGATTTGTCGTGTGTGCTGTATATGCACACACCTTTTTGAGATACTGCACTCAAGCCCACGAGTCAAAACCCTATAACCAGTCATTAGCCATTAATAACGACCCTCAAAACTTATTCCCAAATCACTAATCAATACCTACCTTGACCAATTTGGTTTATCCTTCGTAAGTCGTAGATTACGACAAACCCCCAACTCCATGCGAAAGATTTGGATCACAAATGTAATCTCTCAGTTGTTAATAGCGAATAACTATCGTTAATAAAAAATTATAGTAATGAAACTTAATCCCCATGCCAAGATCCAATATTCAGCCTTACCAATACAGCTTGGCCGACTCCCTACCTTTAACCAATTAATGGGTGAAAGATCCTATCCAACGCTCTCAGCCTTACTAATGCCACCCTATCAAAGAGTAAAGGGCATCGACAACCTCGAAAGAGATAAAAAAGAACAGAAAGAGATCTAGTTCACTTACCAATTGTGCAATCGTTTGCCATTGGAAATCGAATCGGAAAGGGTACAGTTTGAAGAAGCAAAATTTGATTTTGCTTTCTTGATGGATAAGAAAAACTATTCGACTAGGACCCTAAGTGAATTTGGCAAGGGTCATGAACAACGAAGAAGTAACAGAGAAAAAGAAAGGTTTAGGAGAAAGAGGGATGAGGGAAATAGACTACCAAAAGACCCAAGTAGATTCAGCACATAAGGGAATTTCAGGAAAAAGAAAGTGAAATAAATCGGTCTTTAGAAACAAAGAAAACCAAGGCGTTAAAAACACACAATGCCCAAAAGTGAAATCAGCACACACCCAAAGTGACTAAAATCGGCTCCAATCTTCCACCATAGCCAAATTTACCTTCAACACTTACCACTTTAGCTCAAACTCATCCACAAACATCAATCCCTAAATTTTCTCCCCTTATCATGCTTTAATTTACTCCCCAACACCCATCAAAATCTCTTCATACCAGAGTTTAAAACCATCACCACCACTTGCACAGCACAAGTGCAAAATAATACTCTTAATGCCCAAGCCGAAACTTGAACCTTGGACCTCCCTGCTTTATATATGGCGTTACCCTTTACTCCCCAAAGTGGCGCCATTATGCCACTAGGCCACCAGCCCATTTTCGACTTATTTCCTTTTCATTTAATTAAGAGCCCTAGCTCCTGAAGTCAAAGTTCCCTAAGGCCAAAAATTAAATTTTCCCTATAGTCTACCCTGAACCTGAGACTTCATAAAAACCCTATAATACTCAAAATCCACACCCTACTAGCTCTAGTCATGCAATCAAAGCTTCATCACAAGAATAATAAGTTTTGAGATTTTGGGTTGTTACAACTCTACCCCCTAAAAGAAATTTCGACCTCGAAATTTACCTGATTGAAACAGATGAGGGTATTACCGTCGCATGGCCTCATCAGTTTCCCATGTAGCTTCATCGGCATTGTGGTTACGCCAAAGTACCTTGACTAATGGGACAGATTTCCTTCTTAGTACATTAACATCTTGATCAATTATTTGGACTGGTTCATCCTCGAAAGTTAGGTCTGGCCTAACCTCGATCTCCTCGACCGGCACGATATGAGAAGGGTCTGAACGATAACGCCTTAGCATAGACACATGGAACACATCATGTATTTGACTCAGTTCAGAAGGTAATTCTAGCTGATAAGCAACTGACCTAATTCGCTTCAGTACTCGGTATGACCCAATGAATCTAGGGCTTAACTTGCCTTCCGTCCAAATCTTAACACCACTCTTCCAAGAGGAAACCTTGAGAAAAACCAAGTCTCCCACCGCATACTCAATCTCTTTCCATTTAAGGTCAGAATATGACTTTTACCTATTTGACGCCTCTTTCAACTGATCCCGAATCAGTTTCACCTTATCTTTAGTGTCTGCTACCAACTCCGGACCCAACACTCGCCGTTCACCCATCTCAGTCCAACAAGTCAGAGTATGACATCTTCGCTCATATAGTGCTTCATATGGTGCCATTCCAATACTTTCTTGATAACTGTTATTATATGCAAATTTAGCTAACGGTAAGTAATCCTCCCAACTACCCTGAAACTCAATGACACACCCTCTCAGCATATCCTCCAAAACTTAAACTACCTTCTCCGACTAACCATCGGTCTGAAGGTGAAATGTTGTACTAAAATCCAATCTCATGCCCAGTGCCTCATGCAGCTTCTTCCAAGAGCAAAACGTAAATCGGGGATCTCCATCAGATATAAGAGAGACCGGTACCCCATGCAATCTCACAATCTCTACCACATACAACCTTGCCAACTTTTGTAATGAGTAGTCAATGTAGATCGGTATAAAATGGGCAGACTTAGTTAACCGATCCACAATAACCCATACAGAGTCCTTCTTAGTAGGCGTCAAGGACAACCCACTAACAAAATCCATAGTAACCCCCTCCCACTTCCAGAGAGATCTTAACCGGCAAGAGTAGCCCTGATGGTAACTGATGCTCTATCTTCACTTGTTAACATACTAAGCATTTGCCTACAAACTCCGTAACCTCACGTTTCAGCCCCGGCCACCAATAAAGCTCTTGTAAATCCCGATACATCTTGTTACCTCTGGGATGCATAGCATAAGGACTACTATGCACTTCCTGCAGTATGGACTTTCTTAGATCATCATCCTAGGGTACACAAATTCTTCCATGGAAACATAATAATCCATCCCCATTTAACCCAAAATCCGTCGCTTCCCCATTCTCAACTTGCTTGAATCGAGAACCTAGAGTTTCATCCAATGACTGCTTAACTTTGATCTACTCAACCCACAGTGGTTTCACTTGCAACTCGGCTAACAGACTACTGTCGTCATACAAACTCAACCGAGCCAACATTGCCCTCAAATCCAACATAGCCCTATGGCTTAGCACATCAGCCACCACATTTGCTTTGCCCGGGTGATATTCGATCGTGCAATCATAATCCTTTAGCAGCTCAATCTATTTACGTGCCTCAAATTCAACTCCTTCTGAGTTAGAAGGTACTTCAGACTCTTGTGATCTGTATAAATGGTGTACTTTTCTCTATACTAGTAATGTCTCCAAATCTTAAGCGCGAATACCACCGCTGCCAACTCCAAATCATAGGTTGAGTAATTTCCCTCGTGAGCCTTAAGCTGGCGCGACGCATATGCAACCACCTTCCTTTCTTACATTAAAACACAACCCAAGCCCACGTGTGATGCATCGCTCTAAACTATAAACTCCTTCCCAGGCTCTGGCTGAATCAAAACAGGGGCCTCCGTTGAAACCTTCTTAAGCTTCTTAAAGCTTTCTTGCTACTTATCAGTCCACACAAATAGAATCCTTTTCCGTAGCAGCTTGGTCAAGGGTGCAGCAATTAATGAGAACCCTTTAACAAACTGCCTATAGTACCCAGCCAGACCTAGAAAATTTCAAATTTTTAACGCCGTCTTAGGTGGTTTACAGTCCAACACTGCTTCAAATTTCTGAGGATCAACCCTAATCCCCTCAGCTGAGACCACATGTCCTAAGAAAGTGACTTCTTTTAGCCAGAACTCACACTTGCTAAACTTACCATATAGCTGCTTCTCTCTTAAAGTCTGCAACACAATCCTTAAGTGTGCATCATGATTATCTTCAGTTCCCGAATATACTAGGATGTCATCTATGAAAACTACTATGAATTGGTCTAGATAAGGTTGAAAAACCCAGTTCATAAGATCTATGAAAGCAGCAGGTACGTTCGTTAGCCCAAAAGGCATCACCAGAAATCGTAATGTCCATAACGAGTTCTAATACATGTCTTATACATGTCTGCCTCCTTAACCCTCAGTCGATAGTACCCTGAACGCAGATCAATCTTTGAAAAAACTGAGGCTCCCCTAAGTTGATTGAAAAGATCATTTATCCTCGGCAGAGGGTACTTATTCTTGATGGTTAACTTGTTTAACTGCCGATAATCGATGCACATCCTCATGAACCCATCCTTCTTCTTCACGAATAATACCGGTGCTCCCCATAGAGACACTCTTGGTCTAATAAATCTGCGATAAATAACTCTTGAATCTGAGCTTTCAACTCCACCAGCTCCTTCGGTGCCATCCTGTAAGGAGCGATGGACACTAGAGCCATACCAGGCAATAATTCTATTCCAAACTCTACCTTTCTATTGGGAGGTAACCCAGGCAACTCATCAGGAAAAACATCAGGGAATTCCTTTACAGTTCTTAAATCCTTAACATTAAGACTCTTAGATTTCACATCACTAATGTAAGCTACATAAGCTTCACAACCCTTCCTCACCAACTTCTCTGCCCTCAAAATCGAAATCACATTCAATGGGTAATCCCGTTGTTCCCTGATTACCATTACTTCTTCATCCTCCATAGTTTTCACCACCATCTGCTTTGCAGCACAATCTAGTGTTGCCCAGTGTCTTATCAAACAATCCATGCATAAGATGAGGTCAAACTCACCAAATGGCAATTCCATCAAATCCGCTAAGAAAGTAACCCTTTGGACTACAAATGGTACATCCCTAAACAACTTATTAACTTTCACCGACTGCCCTAAAGGACTCAACACAGTAATTTCATTCGCAGTGGTCTCAATCACATTACCCAAAGTTTTAGTTATGTTGCATGCAATGTACGAATGTGTTGACCCAACATCAATTAGTGCAATATAATGTATCTCATAAATAAAGAAAGTACCCGTTATCATATCTGGCGCATTTCCATCCTCTCTACGACGAGCAGTATAAACTAACACTAGCTGCCTCACCTCAGCCTGTCCTGCACCTCTGCTTGATACTCCGCGTCTACGTCCTGTGCCATTGCCACCCCTGGCCGGACCATGACCCTTGGAGGTTTTTGACCACCTCTCTGCGGCTAAAAATTACCTCTGCCACTAGCTTGCACCTGATCTAGCCTTCTATGGCACTCTCTAATCCTACGTTCCATAGATCTGCAGCACAAACAAGCTCCTGTTCTACCCTAACACTCGCCCACATGCCCTTTTCCACAAACAACACAAGGCGATATCCCAATATTAGCAGCAGCAGCAGGGGCCCCAGCTCTAACCGACCCATTCACTCTGGCCCTTCTCGTAGGCCTCTCTCCAATCCCCATAGCCTCTACATTCCATTTGTTTTTGCCTTTTTCCTTTTCTCGGTTAAGGCGCTCTGTGCACTTTACTTCCTCCTCTATCTTTACTTTTGCCACTAAGGCTGCAAAGTCCAGCTCCCTCTGTGGAGCTATCAGCACCCTAAGGTTATCTCTCAAGCCGTTCTCAAACCGCACGCAATGCTCATACTCTGTTGCAACAATTCCCCTTGCGAAACGACTAAGGCGTAGAAACTCAGCCTCATACTCTACCACCGATCTGTCCCCCTGGGTCAGGTTCAAGAACTCCTTCCTTCAGGCATCCACATAGCTCGCTCCAATGTACTTCCCCTGGAATGCCGGTTTGAAGAATTCCCAGGTGATCTGCTCCGGTTGGTTGCCCTCCTTCACGGTCAACCACCATTGATAGGCTTCCTCTCTAAGTAGTGATATTGCCCCTTTTAGCTTTTGTTCAGCCGTGCAATCCAGGTTGTCCATTATTCTCTCCATGGCTTCCAACCAGTATTCAGCCACATTCGGAGCCACCTTAGCTGCACTTTTGAATATCTCTGCCCCATTAGATTCACTGTCGCTCCGAGATTGACCCACGACTTCCCATACCATTAATGGGCCTAGCGACCATTTCTAAAATCCTTAACATAGCCTGCGATAATGCATCATCTGTAGCGGCAGCCCATTCGTATGGTCCCGTTTCAGCTACTGGTGAGGCTGGGGCCTGCTCTACTCCAACGTTAGACATATGACCCGACGCTGACGACCTAGCCCTAACGCTTCCACAGCCTCTACCGCGACCTTAGCACCTCTTCTAGTGCTCATCGTTGCTTGCGTATTTTTGAATTAGAAATTTTATGAAATTAGTTCATAGTTCCACTGTTTAAAGCAATTGTCTTATGTAAGTAACAATTGTAGGAGCAATTTTTGCAGTCGTAAGTCCACTACAGGCTTAAGTTTCCTGTGAGCTTTAGTCTCTTCTGCCTAAGAGTCTATTATCTAAAGTAGCCTAGTATCTATCTACAGTACAGTAGCTTAAAACAAGTTTA
Source organism: Gossypium stocksii (assembly GCA_020496765.1). Lineage (NCBI taxonomy): Eukaryota > Viridiplantae > Streptophyta > Magnoliopsida > Malvales > Malvaceae > Gossypium > Gossypium stocksii. The sequence goes on from CM035623.1 coordinate 45,750,595, forward strand.
GTAATAGAAGAACCTACTTGACTTGACGTCAAAGGCTCGGTGTGCCATACCTCAAAATCCTGCAAAACTTTTTGATTAAATTATTTTAAAAACCCAAAATCCAAGGCCCATTTCACAGCCTGAGCTTTGCAACCTGGCTCTTATACCACTAAATGTAACAACCCAAACCCAGCCCTGATGTTATGGCTGAATCAGGTGATGTGACATTACAGTGTAACTCGCACAAATCTAAAACATTGAAAGACTAAAGCTATCGTTTGTTTTGGTTCAAATCAATGGTTATTTTCAAATCGACTTTGCTGAAAAATTTTTAAAGATAAAATCCATGTGAACCTACGCTTGATTTAAAAGTTCAGGTGAGTTAGTTAAAAACTTTGATTTTGGGAGAAAAACCCATGTTTAAGAAAAATAATAAATTAATTATATTGATTTTGAAAACATGTTTAAATTTTTAAGAAAAACCAACAATTCAACAGTAATCATAATAATAAAGCAATCCCAATGTAAATTCGTACCAGAGATGATAGGCCTTATTACATCCCAATGTGAAAAAAAACATAATCAAAGATAAAGTAATTTGAAACTATTAAAAATTCTAATTAACTTGCAGTGTGGCCACCTCCGAGTCTCCTCCTATGTCTAGCCGCCTATTGTGGGTCACTTGAAAAAAAATAAAAGAGGGTGTGAGTTTTCAAAAACTCAGTGTGTACAACCCTCGGCAATCGTATCAACATGCAATTAACACATTGGGCCTAAGCCCTATCATTATCAGTGGCTTTTGGGCCTTAGACCACAATGGCCTCAGTTGGGCTTGAGCCCATAACACAATATACAGTGGCCTCAGTTGGGCCTTAGCCCATATCACATCAATATCATATGTATGCAATGCTCCCATCCCAATCCAACCTTGCACTCCATTTTCTCTTCCAACCCTACACTCCTGTGGGGATATAAATATCAACCCACCCATCCCTACACTCCAATGGTAGCACCGGTTGTGGCACTACTCAATTGTTGCAGCAAGGTTGCTAAACATATAATGGGCTTAAAGCCACCGGTGGATCCACAGTCGTCAAGCGACTATGCGATCCTCACATATCTTCCTTCGTATCATTAAGCCTACCTAAGTGCAACATACATCACATGAATGCAACATACGCATTTCCACATATTTAGCACCTAGGGGTATTTTAGTCCTTTATACCATGAGGGCATTTTAGTCATTTCGTTCGGTATTTCTAACCTACAGGGGTTTTTAGTAGTTCTACCCTATGGGGTATTTTAGTAATTCTTACGGTATGGGTTTTAACTACGAACTTTCGCCCGACAACAAGTCCTCGTTGGCTAAAGTGAACAGGCATTACGCACCAGGTAGGATTCTAGAGAAGAGGAGGTGGGTCATTAAGACCGCTTAACTACCAAGCTCTCTCTAGATCCAATCCTAGACATGCATATGCCTATTGCCATACTCTAACCTTATGACTGTCCCATGGACACACTTGATATGTTAATTAAGTTTTATGCTGCTTAAGGATTCATTAGAAACTAGGCTTAAAGTCTATTATAAAACCCTAGCAAGTCTACATGCTTTCCTAAAATCATATATGGCCCACCAGGCCCAATCATATTTATATGGCCCGTTAGGCCCAACCACAAATATACGGCCCATCATGCCCAATCCATTCTGAACATTCAACCAACGATACCAACTCATCACTTACTATCACTTATCAACTTTTATCGATTTGGGCCCACGAGCCCGTCGGGCCCATTTAGCCCATGCTGGCCCGGTTGGCCAAAAAGTGGCCCAAGACCATGAGATCGCTCCCTTGGGCCCGGTCATCGTACCAGTATCTCCACACAAGTGTTCGCACGCTCGTGTGGTTGCCGGTGCCAACCTTTCGTGTTTTTGGCTTTTCCACATTTTGGCTTTTCGGGATTTCTGCTTTTCTTATTCGTCGTGTGTGCTGTGTATGTATAGACCTTTCTGACATATTGCACTTAAGCCCACGAGTCACAACCCTATAACTAGTCAAGAGTCAACATTGGCCATCAATAACTACCCTAAAAACTTATTCCCAAATCACTAATCAATACCTACCTTGACCAATTCGGTTTATCCTTCGTATGTCGTAGATTACGACAAACCCCCAACTCCTTGCGAAAGATCTGGATCACAAATGTAATCTCTTAGTTGTTAATATTGAATAACTATTGTTAATCAAAGATTATAGTAATGAAACTTAATCCCCATGCCAAGATCCAATATTCGGCCTTACCAATACACCTTGGCCACTCCCTACCTTTAACCGATCAATAGGCGAAAGATCCTATCCAACACTCCCAACCTTGCTAACGCCACCCTATCAAAGAGTGAAGGGAATCAACAACCTCGAAAGAGATCAAAAAGAACAGAAAGAGATCTAGTTCACTTACCAATTGTGCAATTGTTTGCCACAGGAAATCAAATCGGGAAGGGTACGGTTTGTAGAAGCCAAATTTGGTTTTGCTTTCTTGATGGAGAAGAAAACCTATTCGACTAGGGCCCTAAGTGAATTCAACAAAGGCCATGAAAATGAAGAAGTAACAGAGAAAAAGAAAGGTCTAGGAGAAAGAGGGATGAGGGAAATCGACTATCAAAAGACCCAAGTAGATTCGGCACATAAGGAAATTTTGAGAAAAAGAAAGTGAAATAAATCGACTTTTAGAAACAAAGAAAACCTAGGCGTTAAAAACGCACAATGCCCAAAAGTAAAATCGGCACACACCCAAAGTGACTAAAATCGGCTCCAATCTCCTACCATAGCCGAATTTACCTTCAACACCTACCACTTTAGCTCAAACTCATCCACACACCTCAATCCCTAAATTTTCTCCCCTTATCATGCTTTAATCTACTCCGCAACACCCATCCAAATCTCTTCATACCAGAGTTTAAAACTATCACCACCACTTGCACGGCACAAGTGCAAAATAATATTCTTCATGCCCAAGCCAACACTTGAACCTTGGACCTCCCTGCTCCACATATGGCGTCACCCTCTACTCCCCAAAATGGCGCCATTATGCCACTAGGCCACCAGCCCAATTGCAACTTATTTCCTTTTCATTTAATTAAGAGCCCTAGCTTCTGAAGTCAAGGTTCCCTAAGGCCAAAAATTAAATTTTCCCTATGGTCTACCCTGAACTTGAGACTTCATAAAAACCCTATAATACTCAAATCCACATCTTACTAGCTCTAGCCATGCAATCAAGCTTCATCACAAGAATAATAAGTTTCAGGATTTTAGGGCGTTACAAACTCATGACCATATGTACCCATGACTTAATTTCCTATACATGCCATACTCTTAAATATTAGAAAATCATCGATACTTAAAGTGCACGATCAATAGTGTGATAGATTCTCCAGCGGCTTCCAACCCTAGCTAACCTGAATACCATACAAGCACCAAAAATAACGAAGTAAGCATTAAGCTTAGTAAGTTCATATGTAAATAACAATAATAATATTTAGCAAGTTATTAACTTGCTTCTAACAAACCTCATGGCATGATTTAAAATGATATCATCATTTCCATACAATTTTCCTTATTCACCTATGTCCATTTCAAGCAGTTTATCTAAGTCATAGTAACTAAATTATTTTAATCTGGAGCTATGGAACTCCAAACTTAGATCTGCTAATTTTTCCTAAAACTAGACTCACATATATATTTACCATAAAATTTTCAGAATTTTTGGTTTAGCTAATCGATACAGTTTATTCATTAAATATTCCCCTATTTCACAGTTTGATAGCTCCGACATGTCTTCAATAAAAATCAAATTTCTCATTATATAGAGCTCAGATAACCTTTTTATTTGTTTCTCTTAAAAGTGAACTCATCAAGGATTCCACAAACATAAATTCTACATCATAACCATTTTTATACAATTTTTAGTGATTTTTCAAAGTTGGAACAGGGGATTTCCAACACCATTCTGAACCTATCTCACTATAATTTAAATATCTCATTATATACAATTCATTTACTCACATAGTTTCTTTTATGTAAAAATAGACTCATTTATATTTAATTTCATATCTCATTCAGTATCTAATTCATTTTTTACCATTTTTAGTGATTTTTCAAAATCATGTAACTGCTACTGTTTCAACTGTTTTATTAAAAATTTACTCTTCCATGTTTTCCTTGTATAACTTCCAATATTTTCACATATCACCAACATATTCAATATTAGCCATTCCAAGTGATAACCATCATCAATATATATGTATATTTACAAGTATCTATAATAGCATTCACACCATATCAACCTTACCACCAGTTCAATTACATACCAAGCACGTTATTTACATATACCCAAATTTACACGCATCCATGCATCACATTTACACCTTACCAATATCCTCATGCACATCATGCACCTTTCTCACACATATACATGCTCACACCCTTGTACATATACAACACATGATCACTCTTAGCATCTCTTAGCAAGGTTTCCCAATGAACACTTCGTAATGGAGGCCAATGCTCGGTGGTTTTCAGCTCATAGTTCCACAAACACATAACTCGACTCTCATGTACACATGGTGAAGTTCACCTTATCACCCATGTGACCTAGCCATTAAGTCCCGTAACTATTATGTACACATGGTGAAGTTCACTTTAACACCCATGTAACATAGCCATTAAGTTTCGTAGCTCTCGGGTCTACATGGTGAAGCTCGCTTTATCACACATGTGACCTAGCTACATATAATATAGTTCTCGTGTACACATGGTGAAGTTCACTTTGTCACCCATGTGACATAGCCATTTAATCCCATAACTATCATGTACACATGGTGAAGTTCACTTTATCACCTATGTGACATAGCCATTTAATCCTGTAACTATCGTGTACACATGGTGAAGTTCACTTTATCACACATGTGACTTAGCCATTAAATTCCATAGTTCTCGGGTCTACATGGGGAAGCTCACTTTATCACACACGTGACCTAGCCATATTTATCCGTACCACCCGTTATTTTTGAAGGTTCAAAAGGGAACTCTCATTTCCATACTTTCAACATCATAGAAGATTATTCAATAGCAACATTTCATAACATCCATTAGAATCATTAATGTATAAATAAAATAGACACATTACTTACATATAAACTTACCTTGAACATGAAAAATATTAATTTTCCAATTTGGTCCATAGCTTCCATCCTTCCCGATCTAAGCCCGAATTTCATTTTCCATGATCTATACTATCATAATTAGCTCATTTATTTGTCACATTACTCAATGTGATCCAAAAATTATATTATAGAAAATTTACATTTTCCCCTAAACTTTCACATATTTACACTTTTTCCCCAAGGCACGTAAAATGATTTTTATTTAATTTCCTTGTATTTTGGACTTAGTCGAATCATTTCATGACTATAGCAATCCATAATTTTCACTAAATCACATACTTATGACCAATTTACAACTTTTACAATTTAGCCCATTTTCTCAGTTTCATCGAAAATCACCTAGTAAAACCCTTTCCTCTCATCATAAACATGTATAATCCACCATAATCAAAATACACAATTATTCTCAAACCCTAGCTCAAACTAAGGGTGGAAATAGCTAAACCGAGTTACCGAGATCTCAAAAATGCAAAGAACATTAAAAACGAGGCTTGGGTGCACTTACTATTGAGCTTGGAAGCTTGAAAACCCTAGCCATGGTGTCTCCATTGCTATATTCAGCCAAATGAAGAAGATGGACTTCAATTTTTCTTGATTTTTCCCTTTTTAATTCTTTTAATTACTAAATGACCAAAATGCCCTTAAAGGCTTTTCTTTCAAATTTGTCCTATTCATGCCCTCTTTGTCCAAACGAAATATAATGGTCTTATTGCCATTTAAGGACCTCTACTTTAAAAACCCCTTTCAATCAAGTACCTTTATGAATTAGAACACACATTTCTTACTTTTTACAATTTAGTCCTAAACACCAAATTAGACACCCAATCGATAAAATTTCTTAACGAAAATTTCACACAATTATTCTATCACCCTATAAATTTTAAAACTTAATCACAATAAATTTTTATACTTCAGATTTTTGGTTTTCGAAACCACTATTTCGTTTAGGCCCCTAATTTGAGCTGTTTTGTTTAACATACTTAGCAAAATTCCAAAATTTTGAGCAAAATATAACCTAATCATAATTAAAAGAAAATTTTATTCTGAGAGGAAATAATTTCAATTTTTCTGTCCCCCTACTTAAGATGAACAATGTCATTATTGTTAAAAGTGAATAGATACTATACACTAGGTAGGATTCTAGAAAAGAGGAGGTGAGTTAATTTGACTTCTTAAGTACCAAGCTCTCTTTAGATCCAATCCTAGACATGTATATATCTATTACCACACTTTTTACTTTGCAACTTGTTCATTTTTATTTATGATTTCCACCTCTTGTTTTATTATGTGATAAAAAAATCCTAATAGAACCTAATCCTAAAACATTAAATAACCTAAGAACGAAAATAAAATAAATTTAAGATCCCTCCTTTTTTATTTATTTGCAGATCCTTTAGAATCTGGCTCATCTTTTGCTCCATCATCTTTGTTTGTGCATGAATCTCTTCGCTCCCTCTTCAACATTGGACTCTATGGTTCAAATATGAAATCTGGAAACCAAAGCACAAAAATAAATGGGTCATTGAATATTTTTATAAGAGCACTTCTCATTGAGTCATCTCGTATTTTTGAATATCTCCAGTAAGCTTGTTGTTGCCACTACATATGTTGCATTATGTCAATCAATTTTGATAGCTTATTTCAAAGATCTGGGCGAGGCGATTGAGTCCTGAACATTGAGGTTGTCATGTTAGGTTAGGTTGCTAGTTCTATTGGTTCTGTCTTTTCAAGGATTTTAGCTGACTTCATTGGTTTGATTTCTGTGGGATCTTCTTCTTCTTCTTCGGGATCCTCAATTTCTTCAACTTGTCGTTGGAGAACAGAATCTTTGGCTATTTAGTAGAGGTCCCAATCTATGATTGTGCCCTGGCTATAACCTGTCTTCTTTATGTTTGCAAGAATTTTAGCTTTGAAGCACAAAATTGTTCTCGTAAAGGGAAAGTAAGCTAGGCCAGAACGTCTAGCGGCACAATTCCTCATTTCTCTCAAAATAATTTTTACCATATCAATGATCTTTTCAGTTAAAATTGAGTATAATAAGACCATTCGCTTTAATGAAATTGTAGTCCCATGTAAAATAGGCATAAGGCTGAATTGAATGAAATAGAACCATAACTTCACTAGTGGTGTCAAATATTCTCTGCGGCAAGTGTGAATTCTTTGCTTTGACACAGTTGACTTAGAACCTCGAACTATAAGTTCCTCAAGAATTTCTTACAGATTTTCAGTTTCAATATTTCTTATCAAGGAAGAATATTCATCATCTTCGAAATTAGGTAATTCAAAGAAATCGTTAGTAACATTTGAGCTTATTGTTACCTTGATTCCGTGGATAGAGACTTCTGTCAATTCTCTTGAGGTCAAATTCACATAAAATTCGCGAACTAACTCCTCATTTGCACTAGGTCCTTTCTCAAGAATAACTCCCAATTGAGAGCTTCAACAATTTGTCGAACGCACGTCATGGAATCAATATAGTTGCTTTCTTTTAGTGTAAAGCCTTTTTTTGGGTGCATCTGTTGATTCTTGAAGATGCTTTTGTATCTTACTTTGGCTTCTTCACAGTGAAATTTGTTTTGTGATTTGTCAATTTGGACAGAGGCACGAGTTCTCTTGCGAGGCATGATTAACCTAAATATTAACAATTAAATAATTAATATAAAATATTAATAATTCAATAAATTGAAAATTAAATAATTAAATAAAATTGAAATTTAGGAGAAAATTTTGCCTACCACATTTATATAAAAAATTAAGAACTCAAAGAAAATAAATATAAAGTAAAATGGTCGATATATGGATGGTTGTAGGGTGTCTTGATGCTGTGATATGATAGGTAAGGGTGTTGGTGCGAGTAGCAAGGTAGCAGCGGGACACAAGGGAGCATCGGTGTGCTAGGTGTGGCTTGGCACAATAGAGGCATGAATAGTGTGCGGATCCTTGTGTGAGCAGCAGGGGACGCATGTGCTACACGGATACGGGAGAGGGGGCGGTAGGCAAGTGCATTGAGCAGGCTTGGCGAGCTGCTAGGCGCACGAGCTTGTGTGGAGGCTGTTGGAGTTGGACGTGCGGTAGGTACAGCGAAAAGGAGTAGGCTGCTAGGTTGTTGACGCACATGAGCTAGAACTAGAAGAAGCAACTGTTGTGCGTTGGGGCTACTGGTGCCGAAGGTGGGTGTTGGTGTGGTTAGGTTGTGGTGATGTGAAATACTGGAAAGAGTGGTTAAAATTTATAGTGAAGGGAGTAGTAGTTTAATTACAATTCTTAGAACAAATTATTAAGATATTCTAAGTTCTAATTCTACACAGAGTTAACAACAATTAATAATTAACATAATGCATATTAAATTATTATTTGCTATTAATTTATTTAAATAAAAGCTATTAATTAAAATATGATCAATTTTAAACAAATCCTAATTTTATATAAAGTTGATAATAATTAATATATATTATAATTATATGCTAGTTATTGTCATCTTATTTAAAAAAATATATTTATTCTAGATGCCTTTGAAAATATTTACCAATAGAGACATCTAATTTTTACTATTTACAGAAAGAGTAACGAAATGTTGAAAATAGTTCAATTAAGTACCAAGACTTAAAGAAAATTTTAAATTGGGTTACACTTAAAACTTGGATCAAAATTGACCCTTTTATTTGAAAAACAAAAAATTTATTTTGCCATTTAGGGAATAATTTCTCGAAAGATTATGTTAAAATCAATTCCTAGGGAAGATTGGAAGGGTCACAAGTGGCCGCTTAAGTTCCAATCTCATAGACAGAACTTATTTAAACATACTAATCTTGAAAACATACCCTAAATTATTTATTTAAAAAGAAAAATAAGAAAAATTAAATATCTGATAAAACGTATGAGATTTGATGTAACGCCCTAATTTTCGGGTTTTTGAGATTTTGCTTGAATTTGATTTTGCTTGTCTGGATGTGTTAAGTTATACATTAAATATGTTTTAGTGGGCATTTGGAAGGCATAAGTTTAAGTTAAAGCCTGGTAGAATTTTAACATTTTAGACTTAAAGGAGGAGGGGCATTGACTAAGTGGGCTTCTAAATAAATGTTGGTAATTTAAGACATAAGAAAGCCTGTGTTAAAGTGGCAAGATGGCACCATTTAAAGCACAGGGAGTGGCATGTCAAGGATGGTAAAGGAGCTAAGGTTTAAATCCATGGATTAGCAAATTGCTTCTTTTATTTTATTGCTTGTGCAAGGTAAGTGGTGAATCCCAAGTGAAACTCTATAGGAGGGAGGTTGAAGTGCTCAGGGGATTGGATCAAGGAGTGATAGAATTTTTGAATGGGAGCAAGAATGGGTTGACTAGAGGACTTTGGAGAGGCAAGTTCGGCTAGGGACCTTAGGCTTTGGCATTCTCGGCAATTGGGGGTAGGTACCATTTCTTTTGGTGATTAGCTTTTGCGATTTGTCAATTTGGGGTCACTTTCTTTTGTCGAATAGGTATAGTGCCTTTTGTTTTCTTTTTCTTCCTCCCTCATGTTTTAAAAACTGAAAACTAGATCCCTACACCCTCCTTGTGCCGAATTGTGCAAAGAACCAAACCTTTCATCTCTTTTCTTCTCCTTTTTCTTTTTCCTATTGGTTAGTTCGACTCACTTAAGACCCTCTTGGTCGATTGCCCCAAAAAGTCGAAATCTGAATCATTTGACACACATGTAGCCGATTTCTCTATTGACCAAATCTTTCTCATCTTTATTTGGAAGCAAACCGAAATCTCTTCCCAACCTCTTCTCTTTTCTTTCATCTTCTTTTCTCCCAAAAACTGAAACTTTAATTCTTTCTAGTGACCTCTTCTCAATCGGAACCTTCTTTTTTCTCTCTGTGGATTCGTTCAACCTCTTTGATCTATTATTGGGATTTGGTTAAGAGGAGGATAAATCTGGGATTAGAGGGGTGAAAATAGCATCTAGCAATTGCGAAATTGATCTAGCAAAGCTGGTGGTAAGTATTCAAGTCCTTTCTTTCGTATTCTTGTGATTTATTGAAAGCCGAAAACCCCTAACCTTCCTGGGTGGAATAGGTTTTGACTTCTTTTGGGGAGGAATATCCATTGAGCCTTTTTCTTTTGGATCTCATGTATGTTAAGGGTGGTAAAGGGGCGATCTAGCAAGGAGCAGTGGAGGCTAGGGCCATTGAAGCAATCTAAATCTAGTTCTAGTGGTTAGAGTCAACAAAGGTAAGTATTAGTGCTGCTCTATTGTGGCCAAATAGGTATGTTAAGTTGATATCGATTATTCAATTGGATTTTAGTTGACATATGGATAAAACGATTGTAGGTAAATCATTTGAGGTAATTCCGAGTATATCACAAATAGGTGTGTAATCGACACCCTCTAGTAGTTTAGATCGGCAAAAGCCGAAAAGTTGAAATGCTGAAATTCTAACATTTCGAGGGCTTGCGAGCGTACGAGCGCTCGTGGGTTGGTTTGAAATGGTTAAGTTGGTAATCGCAATCGGTAAGACTGTGGTGTGCATGTATTCATGCATTTAGGTGGCTTTGGGCCTCGAAGGGCCAGATTTGGGCCCAATGGGCTTACGGGCCCGTATGGGTGAAATCGAGCAGTAAGTATATTCTGGTAATCTGGTTATTAGATCCGCTAAAACGAGTGGGAAATTTGGATTAATTATATTAGGGGTTTTAGGGCCCGATGACTCTGTATTAATGAAATGGGCTAATTGAGTCGCTTGGGCGACAATAGATGCGTTAGTAGACTGTAATAAGCAAAAAACCCTAAAACCTAGCAAAATTATTGAAATACCCCTAAATGGTGAAAATTACTGTTTTACCCTTAGGCGCTAAAAGACCATTTTACCCCTAGAGTAAAGTTGACTGATTTGCGTGCTACTATATCTGATATTCTGTATGCCATGACATGTATATACTGATTTGCATGGGTTGGGATATTATTACGGAGGAAGTGCTAAAAGTGGCAATGCCACGTATTTTGCTTATAGGCTCTGCCTCATATTACTATTCTGGTGGCTTGGCCACAATATCTGATTAAGCAGTTGTGCTGCGACTGTGGTGTGTAGGTCTGGGTGGGTTAAGTTGTTCCCCACATGGTGTGTAAAGCTTGTACAGGGGTGTGTAAGGCTGGATTGGGCTTGGGCTTTGCATACATGCATAATACACTGATCTGTTACTTTAATGGGCCTAAGGCCCACACTGTTTTCTGAATAGGGCTAAGGCCCAGTTATCACTGTATCTGAATAAGGCTTAACCCAGTCTGAGCTTGAACTGATCTCTGACTCTGGTTGAGTTAGCTTACACACTAAGTTTTCATAAACTCACCGCATTTTTTTTCATCCATGCAGGTGAACCCTAACCTTAAAGGACTTGGACCTGGAGGGAAGTGGCCACGTGAACTGTTTTTTTCTCAATTTTATATTTCCTAAATTTACTTTATTTTAGTATTCTTTTATTTTTGGGGTTTTAAACTGTAATAAGGCCGCTCGGTAATTATATTTATTTTGGTTTTTACTTATTTCTTTAGTACTTGTTTATAATGGTAGTTTAGTCTGCGCGGATTTTTAATTCAAATTTAACAAATGTTTCCAAAATATACTCTACGTGACAAATGGGTAACCAAATAGCCACGACTCTATAACAAGATCTTTTAAGAAGTAAACTTCAACTCATAGTGGATAGGATTTTTACAAACTAAATAACTTTCTATTTTACAAAATACATGAATTGGTTTTGCCAAGTCAACCTAAGGATTATTAGGAGAAGAACGAAGCGTAATTAACTGTCCATGTGACACACTAGATTTGGCCATAACATCTGGGCCGGGTTTGGGGTGTTACATTTGATCCCGTTCAATTTTATCCCCTAGTAATGTTTTAAGCATTGAGCATTGACTCGAAAATTACCTCACTTACTTTGAAGTTTGACAAATCCGTATGGAAAAACTTGGTGAATCATAAATGGACAGGGCCAATGTGATTTTAACTTACCTGGAAAGAACCTTAATCTGGAATTGAACAACAAGCCTTGCTGTCTTACTTCAAATTCTCAAACTCGAATGTGCTTGTCATGCCATCTTTTAAGTCTTTCCTTGAGTAATATGGCATTCTCATATGAGAACATTCAGAATTCTTCTAACTCATTGAGATGAAGCATCTGTTTCTCTTTAGCAAGCTTAAGATCCCAGTAAGCTTTGTGCTTTAACTCCAAGGGAAGATGACAGGCTTTCCCAAAAACCAACCTATAGGGTGACATCCCTAAAGGTGTCTTGTATGTTGTCCTGTAGGCCCATAAAACATCGTCTAGTCTTTTGGACCAATCTTGTCGGTTTAGGCAAATTACCTTCTCGAGTATGCCTTTGATCTCTTTGTTTGCTAGTTTAGCTTGACCATTCATCTATGAATGGTAGGCTGTGGCAACCTTATGCTTCACTCCATGTTTGTCAAGTAACCATTTCAACCATTTGTTCACAAATTGGGACTCTTCATCACTGATGATAGCTCCCGGGCTTCCAAACCTTGTGAACACATACTTCTGCAAAAACTTTATCATAACCTTAAAATTGTGCGTTGGTTATGCCTCAACCTCGACCCACTTAGACACATAGTCTACTGCTACCAATATGTACTTGTGACCAAAAGACGGAGGGAAAGGACCAAGGAAGTTAGTACCCCAAACATTAAATAATTCTACCTCAATGATATTTGTTCGGGGCATCTCATTTCTATTGCCAATGTTTCTAACCCTCTGGTATCGATCACAACTCCTTACGTAAGCATACGCATCTTGAATAGTGTTGACCAAAAGAATCCAGCTTGTAATACTTTGGCCGCAGTACGAGTACCTCCAAAGGTCCCCCACTCGAAGTTGTGTGGCAATGATATAAAATCTTATGCACTTCATCTTTTTCCATGCATCTCCTGATCATTTGATCTACACACTTTTTAAACAAGTATGGCTCTTCCCAAAAATAGTACTTGACATCGTGAAGAAACTTTTTCTTTTGGTGATATGTCTTATCAATCGGCATCAAACCACAAGCTAAATAATTAGCAATATCAACAAATATGGACATGATTTACCTTTAGTATGTGTTCGTATGGGAATGTCTCTTAAATGAGTATAAGTGGATAATTCTCTTCTTACGGCTCCAATCTAGATAAGTGGTTTGCTACTTGGTTTTGTACTCCCTTTTGATCTTGAATTTTTAGATCAAACTCTTAAAGTAGAAGTATCCATCGGATCAATCTTGGCTTAGCGGCTTTCTTGGCAAGTAAATACTTAATTGCCAAATAGCCCGTATAGACAGTCATTTTGGTACCTACAAGATAAGATTGAAACTTGTCAAAAGCAAACACAATAGCAAGCAACTCGTTCTCTATTATTGTATAATTCAATTGAGCTCTCGTCAAAGTTTGACTTGAGTAGTAGATGGGGTGAAAAACTTTGTTACTTCGCTGGCCCATGACAACTCCTATCATGAAGTCACTTGCATCACACATCAATTCAAATGGCAATTCCCAATCAAGTGTGATGATGATTGGTGCTGAAACTAACCAATTCTTCAAATTATTGAAGATTACCAAACACTTTTCGTCGAAATTGAATGTCGTGTCCTTCTCCAATAGTTTGCATAAAGGTTGAACAATTTTAGAGAAGTCATTGATAAATCTTCGATAGAAATCAGCGTGTCCCAAAAAGCTCCTAACACCCTTTACAGATGTTGGAGGTGGGAGTTTCTTAATAACATCTACCTTTGCTTTATCTACTTCAATTCCATGTCTCGTTATCCAATGCCCTAGAATAATACATTCTCATACAATGAAATGACACTTTTCCCAATTGAGTATGAGGTTTGTTTCTTAGCATCACCTTAGTACCTTGGCTAGTGTAAGCAATCATTGTATGTATCTCTAAATACTGAAAAATCATCCATAAACACTTCCAAATACTTCTCAACCATGTTAGTAAAAATGGGCATCATACATCTTTGATATGTAACAAGTGCATTACATAAACCAAATGGCATGCGTCTAAAAGCAAATGTACCATACGGGCATGTGAACGTTGTTTCGTGTTGATCTTTTGGTGCTACTGTAATATGATGATACCTCAAGTATCCATCCAGAAAATAGTAATAGTTTCGCCATGCGAGTTTATCTAGCATTTGGTCTAAGAACGGCAAAGGAAAATGATATTTCCTTGCCACCTTGTTCAGCTTTTGGTAATCGATGCAAATTCTCCATTTCGTAACTATTCTAGTTGGTATTAGCTCATTTTTTTCATTCTCTACAATAGTGATACCTCCTTTTTTCGACACACACTGGACCTATAACACCCCTAACCGTATTCGTTGCCCGAATAGGGTTTCGAGGCATTACCAAAGATTACCAAACACTTTCAAATAAATTGAGTTGAACACTATTCTTTTTCTGAGATTACTTATAACGTCCCTTAGTAGGGCCCTCGAGGCCCAAAACATGCATTAGAATCAATTCGGAACAAATTGAGATCTCGAGGAATTTTTCGCAAAATCCCAAAATTTTTCTCACTATTAAGAGTCACATTTCCGTGTGGTATGGGACATGCCCGTGTGGTCAGGCCATGTGGAGTCACACGCCCGTGTCTTAAACCTGTGTAACTCTTTGACTTACAACTCATGAGCAAATTGATGTCACACGACCTAGTCACACAGCCAAGTCACATGCTCATGTGCTAGGCCGTGTGGTTAATTCAAATTTTTGAAAAATAGGTGCAGGATTAACACGACCAAGAGACATGCCCATGTTCTGGCTGTGTGCCTCACATGGCTAAGGCACACACCCGTGTCTCTGCCCGTGTACTTAATTCTAAGCATTCTATTCTCAAAATTTAGATTTAGGGGACACACGGCCTAACCACATGCCCATGTTACCAGGCCCTGTGTCACATACGGTCTAGACACATGCCCGTGTGTTTGCCTGTGTTGGAAAAATAAAGCCATTTCTAGCTTCATTTCTCACCCAAAATCACACCTAAGACCAGCACTCGAAACACACATCCAATACCAACCATTCCAAGCATTCAAATTAAACAAATTCCATCATTCATCATGGCATACCATTACATGCATGTGTGTTTATAACTTACCTTGATTTAACTTAGGTATTAACAACATTTAATCTCATATACTTAACATATCACATGTAAGAATATCATAATAACCTAGTTAACATGTATTTAGCCACCATTGCATGACATTACAAGTATGTCAAAACAACCATTTCTAGCCATTCCAATGGCTAGATCACAAACATCATTATCAAGCCACTAATGGTCAAGTTGTCCTATACATGCCATTATACCAAAAGGATTCAATTATATATACCCAAAATAAGCTAGTTGATAGTGTGATAATGCTCCAACAATCTTCCAACCTTCGCGAGCGTCCGAGCACTATAAAATAGGGAAAATAAAACGGAGTAAGCATTACATGCTTAGTAAGTTCATATAACGGAAAACTAAACTTACCAATTCCATTTATTAAATCTAAGTATACAATATCATGTTTTCCATCCATTAGTAAAACTTCCTAAACACACGCATTCAATCAAACATGTTAGTCACCAAAATCTCCATATCAATCAATCAAACATAAATGAGCTCATTATGTAATAATCTTTCAAGTCATTATCAATTCATCTCATAATTCTCATGCCATATTAAGAATTTTATGTCTATTGAATTATTGAAATTCCGATGGATGCTCAAGTAGTACACTTGAGGTGTACGATTCAATAATCCATCAATTTTTTATTCAAGGGTACCTGTTAGGGCATTTAATCAAGGAACACACTCTCGAGACAGATATCGTATAACGGGATTACTAGTTAGGCTAAATCCTTATATACAACGTATGTTCAGAAGAGCTCAATTAGGATTATCAGTCCAGGCTAAACCCTAATCGTAACGTATACTTAAGAGGTATTATATCAGGATTACCCATCCGGGCTAAATACTTTCTATAATAAGGTTAATAAGATTACTCGTCCGAGCTAAATCCCGTTCGCAACAAATGCAAAACCTCATTCATTTCAGGAAAGCACATATATTCATCAGAATTCAATATCCAATCGGGACTTAACTCTTCTTCTCTATTTTCAAGCATGCATTAATTTCTCATATTGTAACATCCAAGTTATTCACACGAACGATAATCACATTTCAAACAATCACAAAATTTATTTTAACATAATTACGTGCCCTATTAAGCTACACAAACTTGCCTCGACACTTGTTCGCGTATAAAGTCTACTAATTTGAAGCCTTTTCTTTGCCTCGATCTAACCTCGAATTTGAGTTGTCCAGATCTATATTAATAACTTCAATCATCAATTTCACACATTTCATATTTATTGAGACTCAATCTACGTCCTAGGAAAAATTACCATTTTGCCCCTAACTTTTCCATAAATTCCAATTTCGTCCCTAGGCTCGAAAAATGAAACTTGTGCAATTTACTCCCTATTCCAAGCCTAACCAAAATTTCAAAGTAGAATTTACAGCATATACTTTCTATAAATTTCAAAATTTTTAATTAATTTTTACAACTTTACATTTTAGTCCCTAAATCATGTTTTCACAAAAAATCACTTGGTAAAAGTTGTTTATCTATCAACAACCTTTCATTTTCTACCATAAATTTCTAATTTTTAGCCTATACATCCATGACCCATTTTCCATACTTTGATAACTTTTCCAATTAATCCCCCAAATAGATAGATTAAGTTATTTTGGTTTTAAAAATATCAAAATTACTAAGAATGGGACAAGGAAACTTACCCAATTAGGCCTTGAAAGTTTCTTCTCTCTCTCCTAAGGTTTCCATATAATTTTGGGGTTGAAGATGAAAAAAATAAGATGATATTTCTTTTATCATCTTTTTAATTAATTAATTATTTCAATTTCCAATTTAGTTCTTGCCCTTTTCCTAAATTTCCATGGATGAGTCACCAAAATATCTACATACTTTTCTTAATGGTCTAATTACTAAATAAGGACCTCAAATTTTGAATTCCATAGCTATATACTCCTAATAGCTACTAGAATTCAACTTTTGCCTTTTATGCAATTTAGTCCTTCTCGTAATTAAGCACAAAATCAGTAAAATTTTCTTATCAGAATTTTCACATGACATTTCTAACCTAATACGAACCATATAATAAAATAAAATAAATTTTATTTTCGGATCAAATTTGTGGTCCCGAAACCACTATTTCGATCTTACTGAAATTGGGTTGTTACAGGACCAGACTTACACACGAACTATCTAAGATGGGGTAAATTATACCTGTATCTAACCATTTAATGATTCATTTTTTTACCACATCCTTTATGATGGGGTTCAGTCTTAATTGTCCATCAATCGTCCTTTTCTCGCCATCTTCCAAGATGATCTTATCCATGCATACAGATGGAATAATACCACGAATATTAGCTATGGTCCATCCGATATTAAATTATTTCAACATTAGGATGAGTTTCTCTTCTTGCTCTTCGTTCAATTCTGTTGAAACAATCACAGGCAAAGTAGAAGCGTTACCTAAATAAACATATTTTAAATATGAAGTTCCTTGAGTTCTAACTTAGGTGGCTCCTCAATTGACGCTTTTGGTTGGACATTATCTATACTTTCTAACTTCAAAGATTCAAAGTGGGATTGCAGATTAAATCCCTGTAATGCCCCAAATCGTAAATAATTATTTTTTAGGGCTATGAGACACAATTGATTGTCTACTTCAATGGTTAAGTGATTTAGGAGTGTTTGGGAGTGTCTGAGAAACTCTGGGTTCAAGCCTTGGCTTGTGCAAAAGTTTTATTTTTAGTGGAATAAACCCTGTCTCTAGTTAGTAGGTCTCTTAAATTAATGTGTATAACATGACAGAAAAGGGCTTGCTAGTCTAGGGGATAAGTGGCGTGTGATAGTTGTTTGAGGTTTGAGGGTCGAATCTTGGTAGGTACAGTGGAGTGTTTTCTTTTGCTGTTGTGCCGTGGGAGTGTTGTGAGTTGACTGAAACACTGAAGTGCTTGAATGGATTTTGAATTAAGTAGTTGAGAGGGGAGTGGGCGGCATGGAGGGATTTTAGGAGAGAATTTTGGGGAGTTGAGGTGAGAGGAGATGGTGCTCCTAATTTGAACTCTAGGCACTCAAAGAATTCGGATTTGGGGTGAGTTCTAGTGGCTGTGCATTTTTGGGTTTTTGTTTCTCTCCATTTCAGTTTCTGTCAATGTTTTTCCACTTCTTGGGGCCGATTATTGCTAAGGGACATTTGGGTTTCTCTCGTTTATTTTTTTGTTGTTGTTTATTCCAAGTTTGCTCTTCCCTAGAGTTCTCTTGCTGACCGAATGTTTTTTCTTCTCCCTCTCTCAATTGGTTCATAACAGTCACCCTCTCCCTTTGTGCTTTGGCCGAATACTTCTTTTTCCCCTCTCTTGTCTTTCAGTTTTTAGGCAAATCTCTTTTCTCATCTTGCTTACTTTCCTGTTGATTTTCCCTTCTCTATTTCTTTTTCTTTTCCGCCAGCAGGCTATGCATCTTCTTGTACGTTTCATTGGTCGAATATTGATAGGTAAGTCTCTGCGTTACTTCTGCCTCCTTTCGGCTTTTCACTTTTCTAAGCACTATTTCTCTTCTTTTCCTCTTCTTGCCACTACCCTTCTGCTTACTTTTTCAGGTCAATCTCCCTCTTCGGTTCTTGGTTCACTGTATCACCGAATTACACTCTTTTGGCAAGTGATTTAGGTAGTTGTTGTAACGATCATAAGTTACTGAATGAAGGTGTTGTTGAGTAGTAAGTGCGATTTAGTCGAGATTGTATTATAATCCAAGTATAGGTTTTATTAAAAGGTTGTGACTTTCGTGTAGGTGGAGATCAAGGTTGATTGGTACGACTCCTAAGAACCAAGGGTGCGATTTTGATTAATTTTCGGTAAGGAGGTGATTATTTTGATCGATTTGGAATTCCATTAGGTTCACTTGTTTTATGAGTTAGGTAACTGATTAAATGGAATTTTAATTGAATATAGGTATAAGAGTATTTGGAGTGCGGTTAACTTCAAATCACATCAGGAGTATAAAATCACTGCCCTTAATCGTAGATTTGGAAAAGCCAAAATAAGTGATCATTGACACTACATGGGCGTGCGCTCATTCGTGTAGTAGTCTGGATGCCTAAACATGGGCGTATAATCATTTAGACCGGCTATATGTGTTTTCATGGGCCGAGGTCGTTTTGGGCCATTTTTGGGCCGAACTGGGCCGTGTGGGCCCTACGAGGACATAGGTCCCACACGGGTAAACCACATTAACGTGTGGAGAATATTTGGCCAGGCTGTATAATCTACATGGCCAAGGCCATTTCAGAGCTATGTGGGCCACACGGGCGTGTGGGCCACACGGACGTGTGGGCTCACATGGGCTGCAATATGGGTCGTGGGCCCATTTTTAATGTATGACTGTTAAGGCTGCACGGGTCGCCCGAGATGACTGTGGACCTACTGTTGGGTCGGTAAGCATACCTAGACCCCTTAATTGACAAACTGACTGATATACCCCTATGAGATGTATGATTATGTTTGAGCATGCCATTTTGTATATATAGATCACATGTATGATATTTTGACACGATGCATGATATGTTACATGGGGATGAGATTTATTGTGATTGGAAGAAGTGTACTGTACTGGCAGCTCTGCTGCAAATATTGATTAGTGCCGCAACCGATACTATTTGAAGTATAGAGATGGGTGGGTTGATTTCATCCCCACATGGAGTGTAGGGTTGGACGGAGATGGATTGTAGAGGCTGGTGGGGTTGGATTTCTTTATTGCATATCTGTATTGTACTGTTATTGAGTTGGGCTCAGGCCCACACTGATACTGATACTGTATTGGGCTAAGGCCCTGACTGAAACTAAACCATGACTGGATTGGGCTTCGGCCCAGACTGTACATGCTCTCTAATTGATTATCTGATATGGGATTACACACTGAGTTTTCATAACTCACACATCTGTTTATCTATAACACCCCTTACCCATGTCTAATGCTGGGATAGGGTACGAGGCATTACCTTTCTACAATACGTGTATCTATTCAATCTAAACTCATGAAAATGCATCCCAGTTTAAGACTTTATAAAATGTTGTCTTACAAACCCTCACATGGGCCTATGAGGCCTAGAACGTGGTTTAGAAACAACCCGAGACCATTTCGGGCACTTATGAAAA
The DNA here is from genome assembly GCA_020496765.1 of Gossypium stocksii. Lineage (NCBI taxonomy): Eukaryota > Viridiplantae > Streptophyta > Magnoliopsida > Malvales > Malvaceae > Gossypium > Gossypium stocksii. The sequence continues at coordinate 45,771,068 of CM035623.1, forward strand.
CTTTTTCAAAAACTAGTAAAAACAGAGCACACGCCCTTATGGAAGGGCACCACGTCCGTTTGGCCCCTAAACATGGTCGTGCTGATGACCCGTGTGCCTCACACGGCCTAAGCTCCTAGGGACACGCCCATGCCCCTTGTCCGTGTGCATTTATTTTCTAACATCAAACCTATAGGGGTTTTTACACGGCCTAGCACACGCCCTAGCACACGCCCGTGGCTCAGCCGTGTTTCTTACACGGCCATGACACACCTTTGTCGCGGCCCGTGTGCAAAAACCTTGACATTCTATTTCTAATGTCATCACTCACACGGCCGTGGCACACGCCCATGTGCTGACCGTGTCCTCCACACGGTTGAGACACACAGCCGTGTCTTATACCCGTGTGGAACACTGATGGACATTAAATTGTTCAACTTAAGGTGCAGGGGACACACGGCCTAATCACACGCCCGTGGGTAGACGTGTGTCTACCCGTGTGGACAAAAATAAGCTATCTACCAAGCCTCTTTGCCACCCTGAAACAAGATCAAACACGTCCAAGCATCCCTAGGGTTCCAATACTCAACCAATAGCCATTATTTGGCATCCACACAACTTAATATGATCAATCTAAACAACCATAATAAAACTACCCTAACAATTAAATTCATCAAACCATTTTGCATAATCATGAAACATCAACATTTCATTCATTAACCAATGATAAATATCAGCCAATATTTTTGGCTTTATACAAAATGTAATATTTCAACTTCAAGCCAACACATTTGGCTCCCAAAATAATATGACACAACCCATGCCTAGTTTCTATACATGCCATTTCTCAAAATACTTAATTCTAACTATACCGAGTGATCAAGCTGATAGTGTGAGCAGGGCCTCCGACGTCCAATGATCCCCGAGCTAGATAGGCGGCACTAAAAGAAAATGGAAAAGAGGGGGGTTAAACATAAAGCTTAGGAAGTCTATATGCAAACATTTAATACCTTAACCATGCATTGAACGATTAAAATGTAGCTCAACTATACTAATATTTCCAAAACATGAATTCACTTGCTTGTCCCACACCTTACCCAATATCCCCAATACCATTTGTTTATGCACAAAGCTCATCCAATTAATACATACATTTCCTGCACTTATTTACCACCACAACACTCGTGAATTTTGTTTAAATGATTCCACAACATACATATCCATGCACTAAACCATACAAGATAAATTCGCACATAACCATTCGTAGTAATTTTAATAATAAGGTGGTTTCGCACTTAACCCACCTTTATTGACAATTTACGGTGGTTTTCCACTTAACCCACCATTATTGACAATTATGGTGGTTTCGCACATAGCCCACCTTTATCGATGATTTACGGTGGTTTTGCACTTAGCTCACTAGTTTCAACTATCATCCGGTGGTTTCGCACATAGCCCACCTTTATCTATGTTTTATGAAATTTTACCTGTACTCTCATTTCTCACACTTCTATCCAATGACAATATCATTCAACCACATATTATATACGGTAATTAAGAATGAAAGCATTAACAAAAGAGGTATCGTTTACATATAAACTTGCCTTAGTACAAAATACAAGAAATGTGAAATTTACTTCGAGACCTTGCCTTTGCCTCGGTTAAGGTTGACTCAACGCTCCTCTTGATCTATATGAATATAATTTCACTAGTTTTAATCACCAATTTATTTTAAACAATTCAAAAATCGTAAATTTGGCAAAATGATCATTTTGCCCCTAGACCTTTGCAAAATGACCAATTTACCCCTAGGTTCGGAAATTGATTTTTATCAAATTTCCTTATTAACCGAGCCTAACCAAACTCTTTTTATTCTTATAGCTACCCTGAATTCTCATTATTCCATACACTTATTCTTTATTTTACAACTTTACAAATAAGCCCAATTTAGGTGTTTTCCATGAACACCATTTTACAAAAGTTGTTTATTTAACAACTAGGACTCATTTCCTTCCATAAAAAATCCAGCAAACCACACTTATGCATTCATGATGACGCTCTAAATTTTTGACCAAATTTCAAAATACACCCCTCAAAAGGTAGCCTATGCTACAAGGGTTCCAAAAATGTAAAAATATTAAAGAAAGGCTTCAAGAAGCACTAATGAGTGCTAGAAAGTGCTAAAATTTTTGAAGCTTTCAAACCCCAACTTTTGCTGATATTTTCAACAAGGAAAAAGAAATGGAGAAAAAGAAATGAACGCTAGGCTAATTAGACATTATTTTATCAATTTAGCCACCTAAAACACCTAACCTTTGACTTTTCTTCTTTTTTTGTCTCATACCCTTCCCTTGGCTGGCCATGCTGTACAAAATGGGCTCATTTTCTCATTAAAACCCCAAATTTTTAGTTCTCTATGTATTTAACTCAATTCACTAGCAAATCGTAACTTTTGCCCCTTATGCGATTTAGTCATTTTTCGCAATTAAGCCTTCGATCGTGTAAATTAATTTACCAAAACTTTCATGCACCCTTATAAAAATAATATAACACATAAAATAATGCTAAAATAATTTTCTCCAGCCTCGGTTAAGCGATTCTGAAATCACTATTTTGACTAGGCCTAATTTCATGCCGTTCCATTATCTGTACAGGTAATCCCCAGGCTTAGGCGGGTCGATGCTACGAGGGACTCAAAGGTGGCCACACAACTGCATAGCCTTTCTTATTGAGTTTTAAATTTGAAATAGTTTAATTTTGGGTGTTTTAATGTATTAAGGCCTCTATAATTTTTAATCTTTAAGTTTGAGGTTTGATTTATTATTGAAATATATCTACTAGTAGTAGCATGCAGGTTTTCGAAAGATAAATGTTATGTTTTTTTTTTTAAAAAACCACCATGTTTACGCTGCATATTTTTGAAGCTTCCGTAAGAAATATTGTTTTAAAATTAGTAACAAATTTAACATGGATAACTTTTTGTCAAATGACTTGAGCTTTGAAATAAAATGGGGTATCCTTAAATCCTTGCTAGAGATCACAGAGAGGTTAAATAAAGAATAGGTTTTCAATGATATCATACTTTTTTTAAAAACACTTTCATGTGACGTCGCCAGATTTGGCCATAACGTTTAGGCGGGGTTTGGGGGTGTTCAATCCCCTTTGATTAGCTTCTAGCAATGCTAAGTATTCTTTTCCCTCTTCATCACTTGGAGGGTCTGACATCAAAATTTGCTCCAATGGGTCCTCAACAAAGTTAAGTTCTCTTTCCATGATTAATTCCTCTAAGTTGGATGTTGTAGAACAATCATCAAGTGTGTCAGGAAATTGCATAGAATTAAAAACATTAAATGTTACCTAATCTTCCTAAACACGCATAGTAAGCTCACCCTTCTAAACATCGATAAGGGTCCTTCCAGTTGCTAGGAAAGGCCTTCCTAAGATGATTAACACCTCTTTATCTGTTTTAAAGTCTAGAATAACAAAGTCAGTAGGAAAAATAAATTTGTCTACACGTACCAATAGATGCTCGATTTTTCCTTCTGGATGTGCTAAGCACCAATCTACTAATTCAAGTGTAACCAAGTAGGTCTAACTTTACCTATCCCTAACTTTCTAAAAATGCACATGGGCATCAAGTTAATGCTCAAACCCAAATCACATAATGCTTTACCACAATATATTGCTCCAATGTTGTAAGGTATGGTAAAACATCTAGGATCCTTCAACTTTGGGTAGTTTGTCTTGAAGATATGCGCTGCCTTTATTAGGGCTACCATCTCAAATTCTCCAAGTTTTCATTTTTTAGACAGGATATCCTTCATGAATTTGATGTAGTTCGGCATTTGTTCAAGTGCTTCAACCAACGAAATGTTGATATCAAGTTGCTTGAGTACGTCTAGGAACTTCTTGAATTAGACTTCCTGCTTATACTTCTGAAGTCTTTGAGCGTAGGGTGGTGGGGGATTCCTTGCTGAAACTAGTTAATTCATCTTTTGTTGCAACTCTGTATCTAATAAAGTTGTTAGTTTATCAGAATTGATTGGTTTAGAAATTACCTTATCGGGTTTTGCAGATCCTGGTTTTGGTGAAAACTGGAATTTCAACACTCGGCTGAACTCCCACTGAGTTTTAAGCATTAGCTGGCTCCTCTTCAGCTTCAACAGTATTGGGATCTAATGTCTTTCTGCTCCTCAATGTCAACGCTTTACAATGCTCATTCTCGAAATTCCTTGAATTCTTCGTATCACTAGGTAAAGCACCTTGTGGTCAGTTCTAAGTTCAGTAGCAAGTTGACTTACTTGATTCTCTAAATTCCTTAGAGTGGCATCCTTTTTTGCCATATATGCCTTCAATAGGTTCTCTAAGCTAATGGAAGGTTCAACTTTAGTTGGTTTCTAAACTTGTTGAGGGAAAACAGGTGGCTAGGTCGGTCTAAGTTGTGCATAAGTGTTACTAGTTCCAGCCCCTTGGTTACTCTAGGAAAAATTCGGGTGGTTTCACCATGATGGGTTATAGAAATTAAATTCCAGTCCTTGCCTTCCTCGATTTTGGTTCTGATTACTCATGTAATACATAGATTCTAGGTTCGATGGACATTCTTCGAACAAATGTCCTTCCTCACAATAGACATTTTTCGAACAAATGTTCTGATTACCCACGTAATACACAGATTCTATATTTTCAAATTGGTTTGGTGTCTGAGTTGCAAAAATATTAAACCCATTAGTGGTAAAATTTTTAAGCATTGAGAGAATCTAAGATACCTGAAATACGAGTAAAGTGAGAGCGTCCACTTCATGTACTCTAGCAACTCATCTTCTTAACGCTACTCGATTGGTTGGCCATTGATAGTTGTTGCTGGTAACCCTCTTGATGATTTCATAAGTCTCATTGTAAGACTTAGAAATGAGAGCACTATTAGCAGGAGCGTCTACTACCATCCTCATGTTTACATTGAGACCATTATAAAATGTCTCAAGTTGGATACAATGAGGGATTCCATGATGAGGGCACTTCTGTAATAACTCTTTGTACCTTTCTCATGCCTCATACAAGGACTTGTCATCCATTTGTTGGAAAACAGTGATCTCGTTGCCCAACTTAGCATTCTTGCTAGGTGAGAAATACTACATGAGTAATCTTTCTGCTAACTCTTTCCATGTTGAAATGGAATTTGGTGGCAATGAGTTCAACCAGGCTCGAGCTCTATCCCTTAGCAAATATGGGAACAACTTTAATCGTAGTGCATCTTTAGGTACTCTGGCTAACTCGAAAGAATTGCTCACCTCCATAAACAATCTTAAGTGAAGATGAGGATCTTCGGTAGGCATTCCACTAAATTGGCCCACTGTTTGAAGCATCTAGAACATGACTGGCTTCAGCTGAAATTGTTGTGCCTCGATTTTGGTTCTCCTAATATTAAGATCATGAAACACTGGCATGACATACTATCTTAGAGCTCTATCCTTATCATAAGCAATAAGGATAGGATTTTGAATAGGGTTTGCTCGTTTCCTTAATTTGAATTTTTGAAGTTCATCTCTTCGGTCCTTCTCTGACTTGCTTTTCTTCTTCGTTGCCAAAAAGTTCTTTCAATCTCAAAGTCTACGGGGGGTAAATTGATGATTCGATCAATATGCATAAACACCTGAAACAACACAGAAAAATAATTAATTAAGTTAAAATTGAACAGAAAAATAAACCAAAATGCAAAATTAACAAATTCACAAACAAGGACTTTTTAAAACAGTCCCCGGCAATGGTGCCAAAAACTTGGAATGACGGAAATGTGCAAGTGTACACAATCGTAAAAAATAATAAATTGACAAGTAAATGTCGAGTTATCGTACCCATAGGGATGGTGAAAAGAATAGTTTATGAATGCAATTAAAAAAAATACTTTGGTGAAGAAAAATATTTTGATTTGAGGAGGTGATTAAAAACTAAGATTTTTAACTAAGTAAAATAAATAAAAATAAAATTAAAGTTCCAATGCATGATTTTAAAAGATGATTTTAATCAAGGTGACATAATTATGTTAGATTAATTACATTTCTTAACTTAGAATTACTAAACACATGTTCATGTTGTTACGAATTTAATTCACGATAACTCGGTAATTTGCTAAATTATGGACATACTCACCTACCAAAATCCATTTATCTCTTGACTATATCTCTATGTCAATTCAACTGATTAAATAAATTTTAATAAGCAAATGTGTTAATGCACATACATACTTATGAAATCAAAATAATCTCTTGTACATCTCTCTATGTTAATTCAAACAATTAATTAAATTTTCATAAGCACATAAAAGATTACATGAGGTAACAATGTAATTCTACCATGAAACAGTTTAATCACAATAATCTTGCAAGTTATATAGGGCTAATGTATCGTTAGATACTGTTGCTAATTTAACCCTCAGCTACCTTAGATGATTAAACATGCACTGATTAAATATCGTGTCAATTAATTACAATTTCAATCCATTTAAATAATTAATTCATTAGTTACCTTAAAATTGTAATGCAAGAATAACTTAGTCATGGTTTTACTTAATCAAACATCTTACTAAGGCCTATAACAACACAAACACAATTTTAATAAATTAAGTGGAAAAAATGCAATCAACCTAACACAAATTAAATTTAAGCCATATTAATTAAATTAAACATATCAACATGACAAATATTCATAGACATGTTCATAACAAAAATAAAATAAAATTAAAAGGATAAGGAACAAGAATCAAATCTGGTGTTTCTCCGAGGCTTGACTAGTTTGCTCCTCTCCTCCTTCTCCACTTGTTCTTGTTGAACCAAGGCTTCCACGAACACTTGAATGCCGCTCCAAATGATGGTTGAAGGACTCTATTTCAAGAGGTAAAATAGGTAAAGGAATGGGGAAGAATATGAAGAACAATGGAAGGGATTTGAAGAGAGAAAATGAGAGAGAAGTGAAGAGATGAGAAGGTTTGACATGTGTTTGAAGTGAGCAGCCAAGGGGGGTATTTATAGATTAAGATGGCTTCTAAAAATGGAAAATATCAGCAGCCAAAGACTTCCCCCCATGGCCAGCCACACATGTGGCATGTTTTAAGGTTTCAAACATGCTATTTTAAGGTAGGGGCAAATCTTGAAAGGCATGAATAGTGGAGGGCTTTGACTACAAATTGAAGGAGTCTTCAAGGGCCATTTTGCAAGTCAAATAAATAGTCAAACAATCTGATTGGGCCAGCATGTGGGACGGTTTTGGGAAGCCCAGTGCTTGATTGGAGTGGTTTTCCCAGTAAAGCTCTTTTAGGCCTTTTTTTCATAATTAGTTAATAATAATTTATTTAAAGCAAATTAATTTCGATTAAAATTAAAATTAATTATATTATGAACTAGTATTCAAAATTTGTACCATCTTAAGCGGAAAAATTAATTTGCTTTGATACTTTAAAATTGCTTTTTGATTTTGAGCTTCTAGTAGTCTCTATTGAACTGTTTTTTGCCCTTTATGTATATCTGTCGAAAGTAATCAAAATTAATTAAAATTTGATATAAAATTAATTAAAATTCAACATGTTAATAAGTTTAGTGAAATTTAAATATTTTATAATAATTATATATTTTTCGACAAATAATTTACTAAAACTGCATGAATTTGAGTTAAAAAGGGCATGAAAAAATGTGTATATTTTAGTGTTTCTAGCATACACTACTTATGGCCTAATCGGGTGATCATACATATGATAAAAAAATCTCCTAACTCCCACAAATATCAAATACAGTCCACCAAGTTGAGCGGGCCTAAGCACATGCTCCCTTATAGTGCCTCAAATAACCCATTGAGTGGAGACTCATGCTCAACACTCTATTATCTACTCCAACAAATCAGTCAACCTAGAGTCATATACTCACAATGTTAGAAATAATTGTGAGTACTCACAAATCTTACGGCATGCCAACCATATCCAATGGATCCATCATGCATGTTGCCAACATATTCAGTCAAACATAGCATATAAATCAATCATTATGGTGATTAATTTTAATAAGACAAAATGCTTATGTATAACATGTAACATAGCCATTTAACATTCAACTAAATCAAACATTTCATTTGCCATTTTCCAATGTTTAATTACCAATTGTATCACTAACTTATCATGATAAAAAACTCCAATAAACATGCTTTAATCATCCATAAAACTAACCTAATTAAATAGTACAACGCCACCCAAAAGCTTACTTAACATTATTAAATCAAAATTTAAGTCTTGCACATTTAATATCGGTCTTACAATAATCAGCCAATCAACCAAAATTAATCAATTGAGATAATCATTAAGCTACTAATTAAACATAAATGAGGATCAATTTACCAAATTTCCCTTAAAAGCACCCACCACACAATTTATTCTAACACAAACAAATGATCAACCAAGCAAATCCAAGTTTCAATTTCGGTTATCTCGATCCTCTTTAAGATTCAATTCTTCAATAGAGACAAAGTAGACATTACCACCTTTCTAATGCTATAATAAACACAAATTTTAATTAACAATACTAATCAAAATCTTTTGAAAAAGCTACCTTACCAAATTTGTAACATGAAGTCGAAAAATGGATTCCTCACAAAATTGATCTCTCCAATCCTCCTAAACACTTTTAGTCATCAATACTAGACCAAATACACTTACACTAAGCATCAATTTTATTTTTAAATCAATTTCACAAAATTCTAAAAAATCAGTTCATAAAGATAATGAAATTTAGATTTATTTAAATTAGCTCACAAATCATGTTTAATCTTGATAAATAAGATAGGAAACCTTTTAAAAGATCCATTTTGAGTTGGAACATCCATTGATTTGTGGATTTCCTCTCAAAATTCAAGATCCACAATTAAAGAACCATGTGTTCTTGGAAAAAGATGACATTGATAAAAATCTTTTAATTGACTCTGAAATCATGTAAAAGGTTTATAATAATCATAAAAATGTTTATAATCATCATAAAAACAAGTTTATGATTGAATATTACCTTTAATTCACTCTAAATTCGTTGATTGAAAATCTTGATTAAAGAAACTTGAGAAAGTTTAGAATATTTTTTCCTACTTTTGAGAATAATTTCAGGTGAATTGAAAGAGTATTTTGGGAAGGAAATTGGTTAGATTTATTCTCTGATGATAGAATCTTTAAAATCATGCAAAGAAAACAAATTTTAAAGCTCTCTAATCTGATGTAAAATGTGTGAAAAGTGGACTGAATACATTAGTTTTAAAAGTGAAACCACCTACCAGAAATTCAAAAGTTGGGAAATTTCCCAATGGCCACTCCTACATTTCCCTTACCTTACCATTTAATCCTTTTCCTCCAAAATTCTAAATTTTAAGGATTAATTGCCATATAAATACTTTAAATTTTCCCTTGTTTTACAATTAAATCCTATTTAATTAATATTTAAATTTTACTCAAATTATCCCCAATAAAAATTATTTTAAAATTATTTTTCAACTCAAATAGATTATTTTCACTAATAATTATTTAAAATCTTTAAAATTAATTTTTCAAAAATATATATTTTTTAATTTTCATAATTATTGTCTAATCGATTTTAGATGAAATTAACCTCCTAAATTAAATTAAAAATTACTAGAAACCCTATAAATTCCTAGTTTCACACTCAAAACTTGAAAAATATACTCGAAGCTATTAGACCCAGTTTAGGGATACTACATTATCGCACAAGAGGTGGTTCATTCTATGAGGGTTCGGAATGGAAAGAAAGGGTGGTTGGTGATTAAAATAGATATGGAGAAACCTTATGACCATTTACGATGGGACTTTATTAAAGACACCCTTAAAGATTCTTAGCTGCCTAACAACTTTGTCTATATTATAATGAACTGTGTGTCGACATCTTCTATGCAAATATTATGGAATGAAGGAGGGTTCACGGATGAGTTCTCACCAACAACGGGTGTAAGGCAAGGTAACCCAATCTCACCTTATTTTTTTGTATTGGAAATGGAGAAGCTTGGTCAAGCTATTAATTTGGCAGTTTTGAATGAAAAGTGAAGGCCTATTAATTTGGGAAGAAATGGGTTGAATCTTTCTCACCTATTTTTTGCCAATTACCTGCTTTTATTTGGGGAAGTAAGCTTGAAGAATTCTAGGTCTATACAGACAATCCTTGAGCAATTTTGCCTCTACTTTGGTCACAAAGTCAATTATAGTAAGTCGAAAGCATGTTTTTTGGCTAACACAGAGTTAACGGTTAGAAGTATGCTCGGGGATGTCTTAAGATTTCAAGTGGAGGATGATTTGGGCACTTATTTAGGGGTACTACTATTTCATAAAAGAACTTCTAAGAGTACATTTTAGTTTTTTATCGACAAAGTACAGAGAAGATTGACTGGTTTTGATGGTAAATTGCTATTGTTGGTAGGAAAAGTGACTTTGGCAAAATCGGTGTTGTTAGTTATTTCGTGCTATTTCATGCATTCAGCTATGATTCCTATTTGTTTTTGTGAGAAAATTGAGCAAATAGTTTGACAATTTGTTTGGGGTTCGACGAGCAGTAGGAAGAAGATGGCATTGGTTAAATGGGACATTTATTGCCAACATACGATGAAGGGATGACTTCGTTTAAGGAAGCTAGTGCCTCAAAATATTTCATTTTTGATGAAGCTAGTGTATCAAATTGTGACAAAGTCAGATGCTTTATGGGGAGAAGTATTGTGTAGTAAGTATAGGATGTTAGAGACTTGCCCTTGCTTGATTAGCAGGAATATCTGTTCGTATGTATGGCGTTCGCTGTAAAAAATATGGGATAAATTTCAAGAGAGATTGTTTTGGAGCTTAGGGAATGGGAAATCTGTTAGCTTTATAAAAAAATGTTTGGATTCTTGGGTTGAGGCTGTTATATGAACATATGCTCCCTAATCCAGATATTTTGGCACAAATGAAAGTAGCTGATTTTGTGGATATTAATGGATGTTGGAGATGGTCGTAGTTGAATAACTAGTTTAGCAATAAGATTAAGGAATTCATAGTTGCTTGTCACCCAGCTAATGACACTTTTGGTGATGGTATTTGTCTTTGGAAGTCGAATGATAATGGTCAATTCACTGTAAAGACTATTTATAATAGTATTGTTAATTTTGATTCTCTGCAGGGTATTAATGGGTGAAAGGAAATATGGGATAATCCTTTACCCCTTGAATTAAATATTTTTTTTAGCTTGTAGAGCATAGAAAATTCTCACAAATTGTGAGAGGGTAAGGAGGTGAATGACTGATGATGCAAGTTGCATAGTTTGTGGAGATGTTCAAGAAACTACTTTACATATTTTACGTGATTGTCAAATTACAACTAAAGCATGCATGAAGGTACTTTCAGCGGACTGTATCCCTAGATATTTTGAGATGGAAATGGATGAGTGGGTGTTTGCTAATCTTAAAGGAAAGATTCAAATGGGATCTAGGGAAACTAAGGCACGAGTTATGTTTGTGGTGATGTGCTGGATGTTATGGAAAATAGGAACAAATATGTTTTCCAACATGAGATTGGTAGAGTAGAAGATACGATAAGAGCTACTGAGTGTTTCACTCTTAATATTTGAGAAACAAATCATAACAGGAATGTTTCTGAAAATTCAAAACTTGGGATGACTAAATGGTGATCACCTAATAATGGATGGATTAAGATTAATATGGATGGGGCGGCAAACACAAATGGGAACTGGTTGGCCGCTGGGGGTGTCCTACGAGATTCTTTTGGGAATTGGGTCGAAAGGTTTCAAAGGTTTGTTAAAAGGGGATCAGTTGTGAATTTAAAGTTGTGGGCGATCCTTTATGGTCTTAAAATGGCACATAATAGAGGCTATGATAAGTGTTAGAAAGGTGACCCAAATTCATGATAAAATAAAATACACGTGGTAAAATACAAATGTGCAAGAGAAGTTCGAATTGAAGTATACTTCCTCTGTATAATGTTGATTTGGGTAAGGTGTTTTAATCTTACTACATTACTTCTATTTTATTTTGATTAGAATATGATTTTACACACCTATAAATAGACATAGCATACTCCTCTTGTAATCATTCAATTTCGACATAGTAAATTCTCTTCTCCTCTGCCCATGATTTTTTTCTGAAAGGGTTTCCACGTAAAAATCTGTATGTTCATTTTTTTCTTTTTCTTTGTGATAAATTGTCATTATCGACATTTTATTTTTTCACAAATTAGTATCTAAGCTTTTCGGGTTGCGTATCTCGATTAGGTAATGGCGTCGCTAAAGTGTGAAATTTTGCTGTTGGATTGTAACACTAGATTTGCGTTGTGGTAGATTAAGATATTGGCAGTTCTTGCATAGATAGATCTACAAGATGCCCTACTAGGGATAGATAAGATGCCTTTGACATTGATGGATGAAGAGAAGAAACATCGTAACACCCCTAACCAGTATCTGTCGCCGGATAGGGTTTAGGAGCATTACCGAAACTTACAAATCAAACTCAGTCATTTCATGTCACTTTACATTCAAATAAGATATAAATCATAAATTAATCCTATTGTCCCTTGTATGAGCCCTCGAGGCTAAAAATATACATTAGAAATGTGTCGGTACTAAATCGGGAACTCAAAAAATTTTTAGCAAAATTCCAAAATTTTTCCTATGTGCAGGGGACACACGCCTGTGTGGTCAGGCCGTGTGAGCCACATGCCTATGTCCTAGGTTGTGTGGTAGTGGGTGTGTTCCTAGCCCGTGTAACTCTCTATTTTACATTTTATTTAAGTGCAAGGGCCACACAGCCTAGTCACACGCCCATGTGCTAGGCCGTGTTATCAATTTTAAACAATCTGTTTTGAAATTTTAAGATGCAAGGGACATACGGCCAGAATACACACCCATCTGCTAGGCCGTGTGTCACACATGGTCGAGACATACGCTCGTGTCTCTGCTCATGTGGATAGAATAAGCCTATTTCCAAGTCTTATTCCTCATCTAAATTTTTCTTCCACCTACATTAACACTTAAACATGTTTCCAAACCATATCAAGGTACTTAAACATACCAAAATTATGTCATAAACATGTCATATTTCCACTTTCAATCAATGTGCCTATAGGCACCTCAAGTGATTATACATTTTCACATCTACTTATTCTTGTAAATAAATAAACAAGTTTACTTAACTTATCTAATTCACTTATTTGCATATTTTGTCACATATGCTAATATGATATCTATTAATTAACCATTTAATCACACACCAAACATGTTATAGCCTCATTTATACATATCACAATGTATTCATCACAAGTCATTCCGATGGCTTATTATAACCAAAACACTTACATGCCAACATTGGCTAATCGACTTATATATGCCATTATAACCATAATTGATTTACCTTATATACCTAAATAGGCCAATGGATAGTGTGAGTGATTTCTGCCAAGCTTCCAATCCAACGAACTTTCAAATTACTAAAGAACAGGGAAAAATAAAACAGAGTAAGCATATAATGCTTGGTAAGTTCGTATAACTTGGTAAATAACTGACTATATATTTATGTTCAAAATAAACAGGCAAGCACCAACAACTAATTTGGTCACAAGTCCTAAACACATATTCTTATCATGTTAGCCAAGTAATCACATATAATAGTCCTTAATCATGGATGTACAAATTCATCAAGCATGATCCACATTCATGTAACAACCAATTTCTGCATCATCATATCAGGTAATGTCATTTCTATGTACTCTAGGTATATACAAGTAACAGTTCATTTCTAAGTAATACTGTCTCATACAAACATCAAGAAACATGTCTGGGCTCTATAATAACCAAATTCCCATATACATATACTTTCCATATCATGAATTCAAATAACATATACAAATCATACCCATGTATTTCATGTAGATTTCTATAACATTTCATCTCAAGTTCGGATTGTTTCATGTTAGGAATTTGCTCATTAAATCAATTAAAATATCAATGGAAACCTGGGAAAATACACTTGAAGTGTACAAATCTATAATCTTAGATGAACATATTCATCAAACAAGTTCCATGTTCATATATCACCATCTCACACTTTCATATATCATGTATCATCATTTTCATGTATTTTAGGCAGATACATGTAATAATTCATTTCGTGTTCATATTTTCTCATGTCAGGATTTTGCCCGTTGAGTCATTGAAAACATCGATGGATACACAGTTAGTACAGTCGAAGTGTACAAATCAGAAACCGTCAATTCATATTCGAGAGTACCCATAAGGGCACATAACTAGAGAGCACACTCTCGAGCCACATATCAGGATGCTCAGATGAGCCAGGTAACCATGTAAAAAGACACTTATTCGGCCTAATCAAGGAACTCATATGAGTTTTACTTAGGAAGCTCATAGAGCTTATCAAATATCTCCTAAGAGATAATATCAGAGAGCACCGGATAAGGTAATAGGGAGTTCAAGCGAGCCATGTCAGGGAGCTCATAAGAGCCTATATCAGGACACTCAAGTAGAGCTGCATTTCTGTCCGCATTATATGCTGGATCACAACCGATCGAGTCATGTAACAGGATGCTCACACAGAGCTGCGATAGTGTGCAACACATGCAAAATCACAACCGATCAAGATGCTCACAAGAACTATATAACAGGACGCTCGAGAGGGCTATATAAGGATTACCTGTCTGAGCTAAATCCTGTCTGGAATATATGCAGAACTATATTCATTAGGGAAAATCACGTATCCATCGACTTTCATTTATTCAAACGGGATCTAACATTTTTCAGGCATTATTAGGCATGTGATTATTTCATGCATTTATAATAGTTATTTAATTCAATTAAACACATTCCACATCCATTCCAAGTGTAAAAGTAACATTTTATCCTTTATCATTTATACCATTTACATATACAGCATTTAATTCAAACATATAAATTTCCACAATTTAGTTACATGAACTTACCTCAATAAATGTTCGTGTACGCAAAATCTACTAATCTAACATTTTTCTCTTTTGCTCGTTCTAACTCCAAATTTGGTCTATCCGAATCTATCTAAGCTTGATTAGTTTCCTTTCTCTCTCCTAGGGTTTCCATGTATTTTGGGGAAGAAGATGATATAAAATGATGATATTTTGTTATTTAATTAATTTACCATCTTTTATTTTTCATCTTTCCAATTTCATCATTTTCTTTATTTTATTTTCCATGGATGAATCATCATCCTTAACCACTAAGCATTTTTAAATGGTCTATTTACCATATAAGGACCTCCACTTTGAAGTTTTATAGCTATTTAATCCTTTTAGACATTAGAACTCAACTTTTGCACTTTGTGCAATTTGGTCCTTTATCAAAATAAACATGTAATCAGTAAAATTTCTTTACGAAATTTTCATATGACATTAATATCATACTGTAGATCATAAAATAATATTAAAATAGTTTCACTTCTAGAATTAGATTTGTGGTCCCAAAACCACTATTCTGATTTCTATAAAAAATAGGCTATTACAAATGTAAGGATATATGACATTAATATCATACTGTAGATCATAAAATAATATTAAAATAGTTTCCCTTCTAGAGTCAGATTTGTGGTCCCAAAACCACTGTTCTGATTTCTATAAAAAATGGGCTATTACAAACGTAAGGATCGAAAGGTTTTGACGCAATTACATCTATATTTGTCTAACAAAATTTTGTGGGATATGATGAAGGAGAAGACCACCGCTACATTATGGAAGAGGTTGGCCCAGCTATGTATGTCGAAAACTCTAACCAGCAAGCTACATATGAAGCAACGTCTTTATGCTCATCATTTAGAGAAAGGTGCGTCTGTGCAAGAAAACTTAACATTGTTTAAAGAAATTCTCTCGAATCTTAAAGTCATGATGGTTCAATATGATAAAGAAGATCTAGGGTTAATTCTACTTTGTTTGTTACCCCGTTTTATTCAACCTTTAGAGACATGATTTTGTGTAGCTTCGAGTCTCTCATAGTTGATGAGGTTTGTGATTCTTTGACCTTGTATGATAAGATGAAACCTCTTGTGGTTAAACCCAACTCTTAGAGAGAGGGTCTCATTGTTCGTAGGAGATAAGATTGGAATGTTAAGGATAATCGTGGAAGGACAAAGGAACGGAATTCTCGCAGTAAACTGAAGCGAAGATCGAAGTTTTCAAACTAAGGTAGAACTGGTAACTTCTGTAAGAAGAAGGGGCACATTAAATGTAACACCCCTAACCTATATCCATCGCTGGAATAGGGTTACAGAGCATTTTCAGACTTATCACTTAAACAAACATACATTTTCACATCCATTTTCCATTTTATTCAAAAACCATTCAAATTCACTCATGCAGTCCCTAACACGAGCCTTTGAGGCCCAAAACAAGTCGTTAAAGCAATTTGGAACTTAATCGTGAACTTATAGAAATTTTAGGAAAACATTGAAAATTTTCAAATACAAGGGACACACGCCTGTGTGGCCAGGCCGTGTGTCTCACACGGCCAAAAGACATGCCCGTGTCACAGGCTGTGTGGACATTCAAAATGGGATTACATGGTCATGTCCTACCCTGTGTAACTCTTTGACTTGTGTCACGCAGCCAACCACACGCACGTGTAACTAGCTCATGTAACTCGCTGACTTGTTTTCATGAAAAACTACATGGGACACACAGCCGTGTCACCTGACCATGTGTCACACATGACTGAGACACACCCCATTGTCTCTGCCCGTGTAGACGAAAATATGCTATTTTCTAAGCCACATTTCTCATCCAACTTTGGTTCTAACCTACACACTTCAAAAGCATATAACCACAATAAAAATAGACATTCAAACCAATCCAAAATCAAGCCTAAACATGCAACATCCATACCATTAACCCAAATGATAACAAGCATCATTATTGACCATTATAATTATGCCATTATCACCTCTAAAAGTTACCTAAATAATCTTTTGCAATGTGTATATTAATGCCCAAAACATAACATGTAAACCACTTCACCAATTCATCCAATAGGTATCAAATTACCAATTCACAAACAAGGAAATTTCCAAGTCAACCATTAGCCATACTCAAAGCAATTATAAACCATACAAGATAAGCCAACTACTCATATATATGCATACCAACACATATACCAAATTAAGCCAAATCACATGGCTAATCATATATTAAAACATTTAGGCTTCATTAGCCAATAGAGCTATGCATGCCATATAACCAAAATACATTGAGTCCAAAAGTACCAAAACAACTATTGGATAGTGTGATGATATCTCAGATGACTTCCAATCCGAGCGAACTTCCGATTCACTATAAACACGAAAAACAAAACAAAGTAAGCTATGAAGCTTAGTAAGCTCGTATGGCTATAAAGTTTAATTTACCAATTCATTCACAATCTAAAGAAACATAAGTAAACGTAGGCAAATTTCATTCAATCCAAGATTTGCACATTAACTCAATCATATTACTCATGTATGAATTCATCAACTATCATTTATTTGTCATATGAATTTATCAACTATCACTTACTTGTCGAACTTATCACGAGTACCTAAACTGATCCATATCATCTCTTATATCCTCATACTATCATCTTTGCCCATTGAACCATTCGGAATAATATTAGATACTCGGGTATCTCGCACACTAAGTGTCATATACATAGTTAAACCACCTCTATCACAAATCTCATATCGATGCTCACTCTCGAGCCATCACTAGGTATGCTTACACAAGCTAACAGTCAAGACGTAGCTACACGGTGCTACTCACACAAACTGTTGAGTGACCACAACACATATCGAAAAACTTAGCCACTGGTAGGACGGACAGAACCAGCACCCAAATCACATAAATCACGATAACCTCTAATAACATGTCATTCGTATCCTATCTATTCCTAAGGTTCAACCAGGATCTATTCTTTGTCGATGCCTCGTCGATAACTTTCACAATGTCATTTTATCACAATTACATAATTTAAGCATTTAAAGACATGTAATATAAAACTTATTAAACATACGAACTTACCTCAGATTCAAATGATGAAAAACGATCGTTTAGTCCGAAACTTTATCTTTTCCCGATCTAGATCCATACTTCATTTTTCTTGATCTATATAATCAAATTTAACTATTTTAAACATCACTCTATTCAATTTAATCCAATTTCACATTTTGATAAAATTACTATTTTACCCATAAACTTTTAGCTTCTTTACAATTTAGTCCTTATCTCATAAAAATGCAAATTAATGCAATTTAACCCACACCCATCCTAGCCAAATTTTAACGATGCTTATTACAGCCCATATTTTTCATTTATTCGCACATTTCACTGTGAATTTTACACATTTCTCAATTTAATCCTTAATTGACATTTTCAACCCAAATCACTTAATAAATGTTGTTTATCTAACAACAACCATTCATAATCTATCATGAAACTTCAAAAATAAAACATATTCATCAATGGAAAAACTCAAATACTTTAACAATTTTGCAAATTAGTCCCTGGGCTAGCTAGATTCAGTTACAACGACCTCAAAAACATAAAAATCATTAAAAACTGAGCAAGAATGCACTTACATGCATGCAAGAACTATGGCAGAACCTTGGAAAGTCTTTAATGGCTTCCTTAGGTTATAATTTCGGTTGGAAAAGATAAAGAAAGATGATATCTTTCTTTTTTTTATTTTATTTTTAAGTTATTTTAGTAATTACCATATTAACCTTATTTAATAACCTTTATAATGCTTAATCCATGTCCATCTTTGCCCACTCAACATATCAATGGTCTAATTACCTTATAAGGACCTCTAATTAAAGTTCAATAGCTATTAGACACCTTCAACTAATAGAACACAAGTTTTACCCGTTACGTGATTTAGTCCTTTTTCACAAATTAAGCATACAAATGATAAAATTTCTTAACGAAATTTTTATGCAATCATACTATCATGCTGTAGACCTTAAAATAATATAAAAATAAATACTTTGACCTCAGATTTGTGGCTCCAAATCCACTATTCTAATTTCACTAAAAACAGGTTGTTACATTAAATCTGAGTGTTCTAATGTAACAGCCCGGTTTTAGCTAAATCAAAATAGTGGTTTCAGAACCTCAAATCTGAGGTCAAAAAATTATTTTTAATATTATTTTTGGGGTTTACAGCATGTGATTAGATATGTGTTAAAGTTTCGTGAATTAATTTTATTGATTGGTTGGTTAATTTGAGAAAAGGACTAAAACGCATAAAATGAAAAGTTGATGTTTTTATTGATTAAGTGCTTAATTGTTATGAAATTAAGATGTGGAAATCCTTATGTTGTTATTTGACCTTTAGTTCAATTGATGGACATTTATGGCCATCCATTATATGAAGTTTGATGTTTTTAATTAAGGTTATATTAGTAATTTGTAAATAAATGATAATTAAAATAAGACAAAAGTTAAAATGGTGTCATTTTGTAACGTCCCCACGCCCAAAACCGTCACCGGAGTCGAGCTTGAGGCGTCACTAAACGTAATTTATCATTTTAAACAACTTTACAAAAACTATTTTCATTTTCGGAATAAACTATCTCCTGCGTCATGGTCGCTCGAAAAATCATATCTCGAGTTACGAAACTCGAAATCAAGATCCGTAAATTTTCCCTGAATTTAGACTCATATATCTATTCACTAATTTTTTTTCTAGAATTTTTGGCTGGGCCGATTAGTACAGTTTATTAGTTAAAGTTGCCCCTGTTTCAGAACTTGACTGTACTGACCTCTGTTTACTACGGACCACTTTTCTCTCTGTACAAAACTCATATAATTGTGCCGTTTATCTCTCTTAAAACTAGATTCCATAAGGATTCTAAGCATATAAAATACACCTCCTAATTATTTTTGTACAATTTATGGTGAATTTTCAAAATTAGAACAGGGGATCCAGAAATCGTTCTGGCCCTGTCTCACTAAAACTCAAATATCTCCTAACGTGTAACTCCTTTACCTATTTTGCTTCTTCCATATGAAAGTGGACACAATAAGCTTCAATTTCATAACTAATACATTACCAAATTCGATTTCTATGATTTTTAGTGAATTTTCAAACTCACGTCAGTGTTGCTGCAATGTTCTGTTTTATGGCTAGTTCCATTTTCATAAAAGCTTCCATGTACTAATTAATCTATTATTCTTTCATGACATCAAACATAACCTATATTGGCCATTTCAATGACTCATCATTGTCAAGCATTTCCCCAACCAAACACCACCATATCACAAGATTATTTACACATAGTAGGTATATTGCTATACATGCCATTCTAAGTTCTATAAGCCGTTTACCAAAAAGTCCTTCGGATAGTGTGATCGAGTCTTCGACCTATCCCGATTCTCGAGCCGGCTTGTCCAAAACTACAATGAATAAAAAGGAGGGAGTAAGCATAAATGCTTAGTAAGTTCACATGCAAATAACAAGTAACATAACAAAGTCATTATGCCAAACAACATTAACATAGCATCACCAAACATATGTCACCATTCTAATCATCATACTTCATCTTACCACATCTTTGTTGTTGTGTCGAATTTCAACCCGAGGGTTAAGTACATACCTGTCCAATGTGGCCATTTCTCAACATTACTGAATTGTCACTTACACCTTGAGTATTCTTCCATTCCGCTAGAATTTTACCCGTTGAACACATCGGAATATAACTCGGATACACGGATCATTTGCACATAAATGCCACATATGTAATCAATCCATCATGTAACCCGCCCATAAGTGAACTCGGACTCAACTCAACGAGCTCGGGCGTTCGCATCCATAAGTGAACTCGGACTCAACTCAACGAGCTCGGATGCCTAGTTACATTTCACGAACTCGGACTCAACTCAACGAGTTCGGACATTTGCATCCATAAGTGAACTCGGACTCAACTCAACGAGTTCGGATGCTCAACCATCCTAGTGACATGTCACTTGTATCCTAATCTATTCCCAAGGTTCAAACGGAATTTTCCTCAATCACATATCCTTGCCGTCTTCCACAGAATACCGAAACCAATACTCGGTAGCAATTTATATTTAACAAGTAGCACACATAATTTGCATATATTCGATAATAACCACAAAGCATATATTTCATGATAAAAATCACCATATCATATAAATAACATCAATTAACTTAAAAATAACAATTATGTTACATTATTTACACATGAACTTACCTTAGTACCAAAATACAACGATTTTGCAATTTAGTCCGTAATCTTTTCTTTTCCCCGATTGAGGTCGATTCCACGTCTTTCTTGATCTAAAATAACACATTTAGCTTGTTTAATATTCACATTTTAAAATTAGACCTTAATTCAAATTTTGGAAAAATTACAATTTTGCCCCTAAACTTTTGCATATTTACACTTTTGCCCCAAAGCTCGGAAATTTACTTTATCACAAATTCTTATGTTTTAAGACATGCTGATCATTTATTTACCATTAGAATTCTCAAATTCCCACTAAAACACATACTTATGAACAATATGTATTTTTACCGATTAAGCCGTTTTACTCGTTTTTGCTCAAAACCGAGTAGCACAAGTTGTCTAACATAATTTAAAACCTCATATTCTATCATAAAACATCAAAATACACAAATTTCACCTATGGGTATTTTTCCAAATGTGAACCCTAACTTAAAATAATGCTAACATAAGCTTTATCAAGCTACCGGGATCTCAAAAACGTAAAAATCTTTAAAAACGGGGCTTAGATGCACTTACTATGAAGCTTGAAAGTTGAAGAAACCCTAGCTATGGAGAGAGCAAGTTTCGGCAGCAACCAAATGAAGATGATAACAATTTTGTGTTATTTTTCCCTTTTAATTCATGTTAATAACCAAATGACCAAAATACCCCTCCTTACTAAACTTTCAAAAATTCCTCCCATGTCCTAATTTGTCCATGAACTTAAAATTGGTCTAATTACCATTTAAGACCTCCTAATTAATATTTCAAAGCAATTTCATACTAAAAACTTCTAGAATGCAAGTTTTGCAACTTATTCGATTTAATCCCTAACTCCAAATTAAGCACTTTACGCTTAGAATTTCTTCACGAAATTTTCACACCATCATAAAATCATATCATAAACATCAAAATAATTATAATATAATTATTTCTACCTCGGATTTGTGGTCACGAAACCACTATTCCGATTAGGCCCTAATTCGGGATATTACAACTCTCCCCCCCTTTTAAGGATTTTCGTCCTCGAAAATCTTACCGGTAAACAGATGTGGGTATTGTTTTCTCATAGTTTCCTCGGGTTCCCATGTAGCCTCTTCTATCCCATGCTTTTGCCACAACACTTTCACAAGAGCAATACTTTTGTTTCTTAGTTGTTTGACCTCTCGAGCTAAAACTTTTATTGGTTCTTCTTCATAGGTCATATCTGGTCGTAATTCAATTTCTGTCGGTGGAATTATATGCGAAGGATCCGAGCGATACCGACGTAACATAGATACATGGAACACGTCATGAATTTTCTCTAACTCAGATGGTAATGCTAACCGATAAGCTACCGGTCCAACTCTTTCAGTTATTTCATACGGCCCGATAAAACGCGGACTTAACTTACCCTTCTGTCCAAATCTGAGGACTTTCTTCCACGGAGACACCTTTAAAAATACCTTATCACCAACTTGAAACTCGATTTCTTTTCGTTTCAAATCTGCATAAGATTTCTGTCTATCCGAAGCAGCTTTCAAACAATCTCGAATTACCTTCACTTTTTCTTCGGTTTCTTTTATTAAATCAACCCCATAGATCTGATTTTCCTTGAGTTCGGTCCAATACAAAGGCGTCCGACACTTACGACCATACAATGCTTCATAAGGTGCCATTTTCAAACTCGTCTGATAACTGTTATTGTAAGCAAATTCCACCAACGGTAAATATCTCTCCCAACTTCCTTGGAATTCTAATACACAACATCGAAGCATGTCTTCAAGAATCTGAATTACTCTTTCTGATTGCCCATCAGTTTGTGGATGAAAAGCAGTACTGAAATTTAACCTTGTACCTAACGCCTCTTGTAACTTTTGCCAAAACCGCGAAGTAAATCTCGGGTCTCTATCTGAAATGATTGACAATGGTATTCCATGTAGTCTAACAATTTCTCTAACATACAATTCAGCTAACTTGTTAAGAGAATAATCCGTACGTACCGGAATGAAATGAGCCGATTTAGTTAATCTGTCAACTATTACCCAAATGGCATCCTTCTTTCCTGGAGTCAACGGCAACCCTGAAACAAAATCCATAGTAATCCGATCCCATTTCCATTCAGGAACCATAATAGGCTGAAGTAATCCTGAAGGCACTTGGTGTTCAGCTTTCACCTGTTGACAAATTAAGCATTTGGACACAAATTCTGATATATCTCTTTTCATTCCATTCCACCAATACATTTTCTTCAAATCATTATACATTTTCGTACTACCTGGATGAACTGTCAAATAACTACCATGTGCTTCCTGCAAAATCTTTTGAATTAATTCTCCGTTCCTCGGTACACAAATCCGATCTTTAAACATCAAGCAACCATCAGGACCGATTCTGAAGTCTAACTCTGTATCAACCTCACATTGCTTTCTTTTGGCTTGTAAGTCTTCATCACTTTTCTGAGCTTCACAAATCTCTTGTAAAAACATCGGTCTTACTTTTAGTTCGGCCAGAATGGAACCATCATCTGACATTTCTAATTGAGCGTTCATAACTTTTAAAGCAAACAACAGTTTTCTACTCAAAGCATCAGCAACTACATTTGCTTTTCCTGGATGGTAATCAATCACAAGCTCGTAATCTTTTAATAACTCCAACCATCTTCGCTGTCTCAAATTCAAGTCCTTTTGTGACATCAAGTATTTAAGACTTTTGTGATCGGTATATACCCGACATTTCTCACCATACAAGTAATGTCGCCAAATCTTCAAAGCAAACACCACTGCAGCCAACTCTAAATCATGAGTAGGATAATTCCTCTCGTGAGGTTTTAACTGCCTCGAAGCATAAGCCACAACCTTTCCTTCTTGCATCAATACACATCCCAAACCATTTAGAGAAGCATCGCTATATACCACAAATTCTTTACCTGACTCGGGCTGTACTAACACTGGTGCCTCTGTTAATAACTTTTTCAATTCTTCGAAACTTTGTTGACATTCTTCCGTCCACTCAAATTTAACATCTTTTCGAAGTAATCTAGTCATAGGAGCGGCAATTATAGAAAATCCATTCACAAACCGTCGATAATATCCGGCTAGCCCCAAGAAACTTCTAACTTCGGTTATATTCTTCGGTGGCTTCCAATCAACAATAGCTGAAATTTTACTGGGATCAACCCGTATACCATCACCCGAAACAATATGACCCAAAAATCCTACTTCCCGAAGCCAAAATTCACTTTTACTAAACTTGGCATATAACTGCTTGTCTCGCAAAGTTTGCAAAACTATCCTCAAGTGTTCAGCATGCTCTGTCTCATCTTTCGAATAAATCAAGATATCATCTATAAATACCACAACAAACTTGTCCAAGTATGGCCGAAATATTCGATTCATCAAATCCATAAACACGGCAGGAGCATTTGTTAATCCAAACGGCATAACTAAAAATTCATAATGACCGTACCTTGTTCTAAAAGCAGTTTTAGGCACATCCGACTCTTTTACCCGTAGCTGATAATACCCAGATCTCAAATCAATTTTTGAAAACCATGTTGCTCCTTTCAGCTGATCAAACAAATCATCAATTCTTGGCAACAGATACTTGTTTTTAATTGTCACTTTGTTTAATTGCCGATAGTCTACACACAATCTCATCGAACCATCTTTCTTTCTCACAAACAACACCGGAGCACCCCAAGGCGAAAAACTCGGTCTCACAAAGCCTTTGTCTGTCAACTCTTGCAACTGCGACTTTAATTCTTTCAACTCTGTTGGTGCCATTCTATACGGAGCAATCGAGATCGGAGCTGTTCCCGGCATCAAATCAATACCAAACTCTACTTCTCTAACTGGGGGCAAACCCGGCAATTCTTCAGGAAATACATCTGGGAATTCACATACAATCGGCACTGATTCCACTTTCTTTTCAATTTCCTTTGTATTCAACACATATGCTAAATAGGCTTCATAACCTTTTCTCAAATATCTCTGAGCTGCCATTGAAGAAATTACACTAGACAATGCCTCTGATTTATCTGATTCAACCCGCAGAGTTTCGCCACTTTCACACTTTAGCTCAATAACTTTCTGTTTACAATTTACTATGGCATCATGCAATGTCAGCCAGTCCATACCCAAAATAACATCAAACTCATCAAACGGCAACAACATCAAGTTGGCCGGAAAGTAATAACCCCGAATCATTAAAGGACATTTCTTGCATACTTTATCAACTATAACACATTTGCCTAACGGGTTTGACACTTTAATCATAAATTCTGTATTCTCAACAGGTATATTCATGCTAGACACCAATTTCATGCATACATATGAGTGAGTAGAACCGGGATCAATTAAAGCAGTAACATTAACATCATAGAGAGAAAATATACCGGTGATCACATCGGGTGAGGAAGCATCTTCACGAGCTTTAATAGCATAAGTTCTAGCCGGAGCCCTTCCTTCAGATCTAACTGCTGCATCTCTGGCTACATTCTTGCTACTTGCCTCGCTCCCAGCTTTTCTTGGATACCTTCCTCGCGAATCTGCACCACTAGCTTTTGTATTCTGAAATTTTTCTTTTTCAATTCTCTCTGGGCAGTCTCTAATAAAATGATCCGGAGAACCACACCGAAAACATTCGTTTGCTCTGCACGGACCAAAATGATTTCTGCCACACCGCTGACATTCGGGTTTAACAAATCTCGTGTTCCCTACACTGGCTGTCGAAGTAGTTTGGGACTTTGGACCCACATTTTGCTTCTTAAAATTCCCATAGGATTGTCCAGCTGAAACTTGGGAACGAGGATTCATATTTCTTGACTTTCCGGATTGCTGTGAGGGTGCATTTGTCATTGGTCTTTTCTTCCAATTTCGTGTTTCAGATTCTGCCTTTTTCTTCTCTTTAAGTAATTCTTCAGCCTTGCAAGCTCGATCGACAAGTACCACCATTTCCTTTAATTCAAGAATCCCAACAAATACTTTAATTTCTTCATTGAGCCCGTCTTCAAAGCGCCTACACATCTTGGCCTCGGTAGGAACATATTCTCTAGCATACTTACTCAGTCTGACGAACTCTCTTTCATATTCAGTGACTGTCATACTACCTTGCTTTAGCTCAAGAAACTCTTTACGCTTCTGATCAATAAATCTTTCACTGATGTATTTCTTCCGGAACTCATCTTGAAAGAATTCCCAAGTTACCCTCTCTTTCGGTACCACGGAAATCAGTGTCTTCCACCAATTATATGCTGAATCTCTCAACAAAGATATAGCACATTTCAAACATTCCTCAGGTGTGCAGGACAATTCATCAAATACCCGGGTAGAATTCTCAAGCCAGAACTCTGCTTTTTCCGCATCATCATCTACATTAGCTCTGAATTCTTCGGCCCCGAGCTTACGAATTTTATCAACTGGAGTTCTTTGGAATTTCATCGTACCCACATCTAGAGACATCTGGGGCACAGGTTGAGGAATTGGGGGAGGTGGGGGAGGTCGTACATTCGGGTTCGTACGAACGAACTCCGTGTACCATGCACTCATCATTTGGAGAAAGGCTTCTCGATCCCTTTCTCCTCCCTGACCAACAGTAGGTGGTGGG
Organism: Gossypium stocksii; assembly: GCA_020496765.1. Lineage (NCBI taxonomy): Eukaryota > Viridiplantae > Streptophyta > Magnoliopsida > Malvales > Malvaceae > Gossypium > Gossypium stocksii. The sequence continues at coordinate 45,797,933 of CM035623.1, forward strand.
TTTTCAGTCGGCGCTGCCCCTTCAGCCGGAGCTGGCGCATTACTCTCTACTTCATCAGCCACAGCTGGATCGGGATCCATTTACTATAAAAAAAATCATTTAAAAGGTCAGAAGTCGTCACACTATCACAATATACACATATGGCATGTATAGCAAAATCCGTACATAAAACACGTTAGTCCGAGAACCGACTAAACCTGCTCTGATACCACCAAATGTAACGTCCCCACGCCCAAAACCGTCACCGGAGTCGAGCTTGAGGCGTCACTAAACGTAATTTATCATTTTAAACAACTTTACAAAAACTATTTTCATTTTCGGAATAAACTATCTCCTGCGTCATGGTCGCTCGAAAAATCATATCTCGAGTTACGAAACTCGAAATCAAGATCCGTAAATTTTCCCTGAATTTAGACTCATATATCTATTCACTAATTTTTTTTCTAGAATTTTTGGCTGGGCCGATTAGTACAGTTTATTAGTTAAAGTTGCCCCTATTTCAGAACTTGACTGTACTGACCTCTGTTTACTACGGACCACTTTTCTCTCTGTACAAAACTCATATAATTGTGCCGTTTATCTCTCTTAAAACTAGATTCCATAAGGATTCTAAGCATATAAAATACACCTCCTAATTATTTTTGTACAATTTATGGTGAATTTTCAAAATTAGAACAGGGGATCCAGAAATCGTTCTGGCCCTGTCTCACTAAAACTCAAATATCTCCTAACGTGTAACTCCTTTACCTATTTTGCTTCTTCCATATGAAAGTGGACACAATAAGCTTCAATTTCATAACTAATACATTACCAAATTCGATTTCTATGATTTTTAGTGAATTTTCAAACTCACGTCAGTGTTGCTGCAATGTTCTGTTTTATGGCTAGTTCCATTTTCATAAAAGCTTCCATGTACTAATTAATCTATTATTCTTTCATGACATCAAACATAACCTATATTGGCCATTTCAATGACTCATCATTGTCAAGCATTTCCTCAACCAAACACCACCATATCACAAGATTATTTACACATAGTAGGTATATTGCTATACATGCCATTCTAAGTTCTATAAGCCGTTTACCAAAAAGTCCTTCGGATAGTGTGATCGAGTCTTCGACCTATCCCGATTCTCGAGCCGGCTTGTCCAAAACTACAATGAATAAAAAGGAGGGAGTAAGCATAAATGCTTAGTAAGTTCACATGCAAATAACAAGTAACATAACAAAGTCATTATGCCAAACAACATTAACATAGCATCACCAAACATATGTCACCATTCTAATCATCATACTTCATTTTACCACATCTTTGTTGTTGTGTCGAATTTCAACCCGAGGGTTAAGTACATACCTGTCCAATGTGGCCATTTCTCAACATTACTGAATTGTCACTTACACCTTGAGTATTCTTCCATTCCGCTAGAATTTTACCCGTTGAACACATCGGAATATAACTCGGATACACGGATCATTTGCACATAAATGCCACATATGTAATCAATCCATCATGTAACCCGCCCATAAGTGAACTCGGACTCAACTCAACGAGCTCGGGCGTTCGCATCCATAAGTGAACTCGGACTCAACTCAACGAGCTCGGATGCCTAGTTACATTTCACGAACTCGGACTCAACTCAACGAGTTCGGACATTTGCATCCATAAGTGAACTCGGACTCAACTCAACGAGTTCGGATGCTCAACCATCCTAGTGACATGTCACTTGTATCCTAATCTATTCCCAAGGTTCAAACGGAATTTTCCTCAATCACATATCCTTGCCGTCTTCCACAGAATACCGAAACCAATACTCGGTAGCAATTTATATTTAACAAGTAGCACACATAATTTGCATATATTCGATAATAACCACAAAGCATATATTTCATGATAAAAATCACCATATCATATAAATAACATCAATTAACTTAAAAATAACAATTATGTTACATTATTTACACATGAACTTACCTTAGTACCAAAATACAACGATTTTGCAATTTAGTCCGTAATCTTTTCTTTTCCCCGATTGAGGTCGATTCCACGTCTTTCTTGATCTAAAATAACACATTTAGCTTGTTTAATATTCACATTTTAAAATTAGACCTTAATTCAAATTTTGGAAAAATTACAATTTTGCCCCTAAACTTTTGCATATTTACACTTTTGCCCCAAAGCTCGGAAATTTACTTTATCACAAATTCTTATGTTTTAAGACATGCTGATCATTTATTTACCATTAGAATTCTCAAATTCCCACTAAAACACATACTTATGAACAATATGTATTTTTACCGATTAAGCCGTTTTACTCGTTTTTGCTCAAAACTGAGTAGCACAAGTTGTCTAACATAATTTAAAACCTCATATTCTATCATAAAACATCAAAATACACAAATTTCACCTATGGGTATTTTTCCAAATGTGAACCCTAACTTAAAATAATGCTAACATAAGCTTTATCAAGCTACCGGGATCTCAAAAACGTAAAAATCTTTAAAAACGGGGCTTAGATGCACTTACTATGAAGCTTGAAAGTTGAAGAAACCCTAGCTGTGGAGAGAGCAAGTTTCGGCAGCAACCAAATGAAGATGATAACAATTTTGTGTTATTTTTCCCTTTTAATTCATGTTAATAACCAAATGACCAAAATACCCCTCCTTACTAAACTTTCAAAAATTCCTCCCATGTCCTAATTTGTCCATGAACTTAAAATTGGTCTAATTACCATTTAAGACCTCCTAATTAATATTTCAAAGCAATTTCATACTAAAAACTTCTAGAATGCAAGTTTTGCAACTTATTCGATTTAATCCCTAACTCCAAATTAAGCACTTTACGCTTAGAATTTCTTCACGAAATTTTCACACCATCATAAAATCATATCATAAACATCAAAATAATTATAATATAATTATTTCTACCTCGGATTTGTGGTCACGAAACCACTATTCCGATTAGGCCCTAATTCGGGATATTACACATTTTCTTCTTCATTCAACTGAATGTTCAAAATAAAAAAAGGGTTTAAGAGCTTTGAAGATTCGGCACTTATGTAGCTTAATTGGTAAGTGATTTGAGCTTGGTTTTTGATGATTTCTCTATGTTTTCGTGATCATTGCTTCGAGTACTAGCTAGCCCGTGCCCTAGTTTTTGAATTTGTTGATGATTTTGTGAAGTGTCATTGTTGAATCTATGTGTTTTGTGATAGTTGATGATGAAAAATGGATATTTGTTGATAGATTACCATATTTTGTTAAGTGATTTTTGGTAAAAATGCTATTTAGGTACTAATTGTGAATTTTGCAAATTGGGTGGTTGAAATGTGAAATAAATGAAAGTTATGGGCTACTGGGGGCATAAGGGTAATTTGGCCAAGCATGGGTCTTGTTGAATTGAAACACCCCTAACCCATATCTGTCACCGGATTAGGGTTAAGAGTATTACCGGACAAATCAAAACTTCTACAGACATTCCACATTTATTAACATCTTAACATAAATGTACATCATCAAATAGTCTCTTATGAAGGTTTACGAGACCTTAAACTTGCATTAGAAGAAGGTCGGAACTAAACCGAACACTTAGAAAATTTTTCCAAAACTTAAACATTTTTTTCAAGGCTGTTGAGGTCACATGCCCATGTGGTCAAGCCGTGTGACACCAGACATGCCCATGTGTCCAGGTTGTGGCAAAATAGAGCATACATACTGACTTGTTCACACGGCCACGAGACACGCCCGTGTGCTCGACCATGTGAAATTTTGGGAGGCTACTGACTTGCACCCACAGCCACTAGACATGCCCATGTGCCTAGGCCGTGCCATTCTTGTAGTGTATACTAACTTAATCCAACGGGAACCCCAGGGGACACACGACTGTGTACTATGACCATGTGTCACACACGGCTGAGACACACGCTCGTGTCACTGCCCATGTGGATAAAAATAGGCCATTTAAAAAGCCAACTTTGCCACCCAATTATGGGTCATCCCTACAAGTCAAAACCAATACATTTATACAAACAATTCTCAACCAAAACATACTCAAAACACTCATCAATATAACTAAGAATATCACCAACCAATTTATGCACCTTAACCAACTAAAGCATTTTAATTCATGACTAAAACTTACCAAAGTCCATAATTTAACACATACCAAAATAACCATACTTAACTAGGCTATTCATGCAATTTAAGATATGTCAAAACCTTGCATCACATATCACATACCAAAACAACCATATTCACAAACTTAGCTAGCCAAATCACATGGTTTAGCCTAATTATAACTCAAAATATACCTACAAACCTCCCTAGCTTTTACATGCGATACTTATCTATTCAAAAACACTGCAAGTACCAAAATGAGTTTAGATAGTGCGATGATGATCCTCGATGATTCCCGAGCCTTTCGTAGCTTCGATGATCTATGAAAAAGAAGTGAACAAACTAAGTAAGCTTGTAAGGCTTAGTAAGTAATAAGCAAGTAATTTAACATATGATCTTAACATTAAAGCTACTTGAACCATGAACAAGCATTACAAACCTTTATCCATGTCTTACCATATGGTTACTCAAACTCATGAACTTAATCTCATAGATTCATAAGGTCTCTTCATTTACTCTTTCATAATCGATATGTACTTCTTACGTACCTGCTCTTCTATACGAACTTACTCGTTTCCATAACCGAAGCTCATTCATTATTCCATTTGAATTACAAATTAAAATACATGAATGTATCATCTAATAAGTACTCATACCATGGCCCAAAGCCAAATCAGAGTAACTCATCCCGGAGCACCTATGCCATGGCCCGTAGCCAAATCAAGGTCACTCACGAAACATCTATACCATGGCTCGTAGCCAAATCAAAATGTTTATCGCACCCGTAGTGCTAATATCATGGCCCGAAGCCAACATTTTACCCTAGTGACATGTCACTACCTTACGAAAGTAATCCTACAATTCAACCAAGCTTTCTCAATCTCATTTTCTATTTCTAACTCATCTACAACATCAATATCACTAATTCCACCTCCTCCGAGGTTCCATTCATTTCAATTCATTCAATATTAATGCAATTGACAACATTATAACTAAATTACTACTTATGAACTTACCTCGAGTGTGTTTGTCGGTTTAGTCGATTACTCGACAACTTTTGATTTCCAGCGATCCAAGTCTGAATTTCACTTTTCTTTATCTATACGTATTCAAAATAACTCATTCAATCACACACTCAATCAATTCAATTCAAGGACTCATATTTAAGGCACTTTACAATTTGGCCCTCACATTTTCACATTTGACATTTAAGTCCCTATTTCATAAAATTATCAAATACACCAAATTTCATCTTATTCAAGCTAACCTAATTCTTCCTTAGTCTATTCAAGCCCATCAATTTCATAAATTTCCCATTTTAGTCCTCTAAAATATTATTTTCTCAATTTAGCCCAAATTAGCTAAATTCACTAGAAATTCATAGACAAGAGATAAAATCTAACATATATCTTTCATCTATCATCAATTATCATCATTAAACACACAATTTTCATCAATGTCATATTCTATAAACATCAACAATTTCTCAAATTACAACATGGGCTTGATAGTAGACTAACCAACAATACATGGGCTTGATAGTAGACTAACCAACAATCTCAAAAACATAAAAGTCATCAAAATACAAAACCAAAACTTACCTCAAATTAAGCTTCAAAGTGGTCGAATAATAAAATGTATAAGAACCCTAGTTTGTTCTTTAAATTTCGGCAAAAACAAGACCAAATAATGGCTATTTCTATGTTTATTTCTTTAAAATATATGTTTATAATCCTTTTACCCATTTGACCTTTGTTCATAAATATAAAAATCATAATAACCATGACCACTAATGTCATTTAATACATTCCATGGTTAATTTTCCATATAAAACATTTATGTTTAATAGTCATTCAAATTTAAACATTTAACAAAAAGCAAGCAACTTTTACCTATTATGCAATTTAATCTTTTTTGCTAATTAAGCAATCAAACATCTAATTTTTTTTTAAAATGCTTTCTCATATGCCAATTCACAAATAACCAACACAAAAATTAATAATAATTTATTTTTCTGACTCAGATATGTGGTCCCAAAACCACTATTCTGACTAGGGTCTAAATCGAGCTGTTACATGAATTTTGTATAATTTGTGTTTTTTGAATTAAGGACTAAAATGTAAAAATGTGAAATTAAAGAGGCTAATGTGTAAATTGTCTCAATTGTGTGTTTTGGATGAAATTGAGTGAAATGATAATTAAATTAGTTAAATTTGAATTTATATAGATCAAGAAAGAAAGAAATCAGATTTAGATCGGGAAAATTGAAGGTTGTCGATTAGTAGATCCGATACGTTCATCCTATCTCTAAGGTAAGTTCATATGCAAATAAATGTTTTTATACTAAATTATATATGTTTATTTGTTATTTAACTGCATTAGATGCTAAATGATTGAGTACAAGTAAGAATCGACAGAGTTACGACATCCGAAAGCCCCGTACGAACCTTAGGAATAGTATAGGATACAAATGTCATGACATTAGGATTACCGAGATGTGTTTACATGTAAGACCATGTCTGGGACACTGGCATCATTATGTGATTCATGTAAGACCATGTCTGGGACATTGGCATCGATTTGTGATAACATGTAAGACCATATCTGGGATATGGCATTGTACGAGATATATGTGACTTCCGAGTATCCCTAACGATTCCAAACGATTCAACGGGCAAAGTTAAGATGAGGAAGAATATGTACAAAAGTTTAACGATACGGGTACGTTTGAAGTTCATGTGATTATTGCAAGAAAGGTAAGTGATGCATATTGAATATGATTAAGAGAATGAGATGAGAAATTTGATACTTGTACATGTAGCCATGCTTTCCATAGTTGAATTGGTTTATAATTGCTTCATGTGTTAAATTTATTTGTATATGGCTTACTAAGCTTTTAAAGCTTACTTTATGTGCTTCTCCTTTGTTTTATAGAGTAACGAAGCTAGCTCAGACTCGAGGATCGTCAAGAATCATTGTCACACTATCGATCACTTATTCGTTACATTTGAAGCTTATAATTATGGTATATGGCATGTATAGGCAAGTGTCAATATGATATATTGTGTTGTGGGTCTTGCCATGTAATTTGACTTGAAAATGATGTTGATAATGGAAATGCTTTGGTATGTTATGAGATGAATTATGGTATATGATGTATATATATATGCCTTATGAATTTGCTAATTTTGATATAAATGTTTTGATGAATTGGTTGGATTATTTAGTGTATTGTTAATGGTGTATTATCGTAGTGAAATGGCATAGTTTGATATGAGATTGAGTTGGGAAATTGGTATGATTGTTGAGGTTGATTTAGTAGTAGATGAGAAAATGTTTGGTTGGATATATGTAAAATTGGTGATTTTGGTATGCTTTAATTAGGCAAATGTGTTTAGAAATGATTGAAATTGTTATGGTATGAATTGGGCATATTTTGGATTTTTTAGTTGCCATTTGAGTGTGAATTGATGCCTTGAGTTATGCTTCTATGGTTTACCCTTATGGGTGGCAAATTGGCCTTGTAAATGGCCTATTTTTGTCCACACAGGGTAGAGACACGGGCGTGTGTCTCAGTTATGTCCCCTGATGGTTTTATTCGAATTGGACTGGGCGTTCCACACGGCCTCACACACGGGTGTGTGACTGGCTGTGTGGCACAAGTCAGTATACCCTAAAGGTTTGGCATGGCCGAGCACACGGCCTGGACATGGGCGTGTAAGGCCAATTCGAATAGGCACACAGGCTGGACACATGGGCATGTGACTAGTCTTGTGACCTAAGTTAGTATACCTTTCAGTTTTCACACGGCCAGGCACACGAGTGTGCAATCGACTGTGTGGTACAAGCCAGTATATATGCCCTATTTTCACATGGCCTGTGACACGGGCGTGTCTAAAACCGTGTAAGGCACACGGCCTGTTCACACGGACGTGTGACCTCTATATGTTAGAAAATTTTGTAAGTTTTAGAAATTTTTGTATGTGATCAGTTTTGTCCACGAACCTATCTTAAAGCATGTTTAAGGTCTCGTACACCTATATAAGGGACATTATGTATGTGATTGAATGCTATTTGGAGATGAATGATTAATTTATGTGAAATGTGTGTATAATGATGTGAATGGTTCGGTAATACCTCTTAACCCTATTCCGGCGACGGATACGGGTTAGGGGTGTTACATTTTATTGGTATCAGAACTATAGTTTAGTTGATTCTAGGACTAACGTAGCGTATGAGAGTCTAGCTATACATGCCATATATATAAATTGCGTTAGAGTGATGATTCCTGACATTTAAATATGTTTTCATATAATAATGCATCCCGAATGAGCTGTAGCAGATGATGTAGAAAGTAATGTGCCCGCTCCCACTCAAGAGGCAGCGTCGACTGATTCTAGGCTGAGTTCGAGTAGCCACGAGGGAGAGGCTAAGCAAGCCTTCTTCTAAATGATGAATGAGTGGTTCACAAAGTTTGTTCAAACAAATCTGGCTGCTCAACAACCTCCAGCCCCGCAAATCCCTGTTGTGCGACAAGTTGTTGACCCGATACATTTGAATAAACCTTCAGTTGATAAAATTAAAAAATATAGGGCTGAAGAGTTCAGGGCTACTGATGATGATGATGCTGAACGAGCTAGATTCTGGCTTGAAAACACAATTAGAGTATTCGGTGAGTTGGCATGTACACCAGAGGAATGCATTAAATTTGCAGTTTCGCTCTTGAAAGATACAGCTTACCAATGGTGGAACACATTAATATCTGTGGTTTCAAGAGAACGGGTTACCTGGGAGTTCTTTTAGATTGAATTCAGAAAGAAATAAATCAGTCAGAGGTTTATCAATTAGAAATGCAAAGAATTCTTTAAGTTGAAACAAGGTCACATGATTGATAGAAATTTGTGAGATTGAGAAGATATGCACGAGAATGTGTTTTGACTGAAGCGATAATGTGCAAAATATTTGAAGATGGCTGGAATGAAGACATCCGATTGCTAGTCGGGATTCTGGAAATAAAAGAGTTCGTTGTGCTTGTTGATCAAGCATGCAAAGCTGAGGAATTGAATAAAGAGAAAAGAAAAGTTGATTCTGAAGCTAGAGACTCGAGAAAAATATCATCGAGTAAGTCATTTCATTCTACATCAAAAAAGTTTCGAGATGATTATAGACGATCAAAAGCTATCGTGGGTTATTCTAAACGAGACTGATAAAGACCACCTGTGAGTTCAAAAACTCAAGCTACTTCAATAGCTAGTGTGGGAAGTGCCAGACCAAATCAACCCAAGTGTAGACATTACGGGAAACAACATCCTGGTGATTATAGATTGAATGATCAGGCTTGTTTTAAATGTGGATCATTAGATCATTTCATCCGTAATTGTCCTAAGTTGGCTAAGAAGATACTGTACAAAATATGAGGCCAAGTAATACGGCAGCTAGAGGTAGACCACCCAAAAATATGAGGAATGTGAGCAATAGCCAGAAAGGGACTAAAGATTCTGCTGTGAGATCTAAAGCCCGAGCACTTGCCAAAGCATATGCTATCTACGCTTGTGAAGAAGCTTCATCTCTAGATGTTATTGCTAATACTTTCACTCTCTATGATACTAATGTGATTGAATTGATAGATCCATGATCAACTCATTCATATATATGTATGAACTTAGTATCCAGTAAGACTTTACCTGTAGAGTCTACTGAATTTGGGATTAGAGTATCGAACCCCTTAGGCAAGTGTGCCTTGGTTGATAAAGCATGCAAGAACTGTCCATTGATGAATTGAGATTTCTATTTTACGGCTGATACGATGTTATTGCCATTTGACGAATTTGATATAATTCTAGGTATGGATTGGCTAACGCTGCATGATACTATAGTGAATTGCAAATGAAAGACAATTGATTTGAGATGTCAGAATAATGAGATTACCTGGATTGAGTCAGATGATTTGAATGGTTTACCAGTAATGATTTCTTCAATATCAGCTCAGAAATATGTGAGAAAGAGTTGTAAGGCTTATTTTGCTTATGTGCTCAATACTAAAGTGACTGAAAGGAAGATTGAATTAGTGCCAGTTGTGTGTGAATATCTGGATGTGTTTCTTGAAGAGTTACCGGGATTACTACTGATCTGAGAAGTTGAATTTGGTATTGAATTAGTATTGGGGACAACGCTAAAATCGATAGCTCTGTATAGAATGGCACTAATAGAATTAAAAGAATTGAAAGCTCAGTTGCTAGAATTGACAGACAGAGGTTTCACAAGGCTGAGTTATTCTCCCTAGGGGTGCACTGGTATTTTTTGTGAAAAAGAAAGATGGAACTATGAGAATGTGCATCGATTATCGACAACTCAAAAAAGTGACTATCAAGAACAAATATCCTTTACCGTGGATAGATGATTTATTTGATCAGTTAAAAAGGGCTATAATGTTTGCAAAGATACATCTGAGATTGGGTAATTATCAGTTACGAGTTAAAGATTCTGATGTGTCAAAAACTATTTTTTGAACGAGGTACGAACATTATGAATTTTTGGTTATGCCTTTTGGACTAACGAATGGTCATGCAGTCTTTATGGATTTGATTAACTGGATTTTCAGACCGTACCTAGATTGATTTGTCGTTGTATTCATTCATGACATTTTGCTTTATTCCCAAGATGAATCTGAGCATGCCGAGCATCTAAAGATTGTGCTACAGACTCTACGAGATAAGCAGTTACTTGCAAAGTTTAGGAAAGGTGAATTCTGGTTACGAGAAGTTGATTTTCTAGGGCATATAGTGTCAGCATCAGATATACGAGTCAATCTGAGCAAGATTTCTACAATAATAGATTGGAAGCCTCCAAGAAATGTATCAAAAGTCCATAGCTTTCTGGGACTCGCCGGCTACTATAGATGATTCATAAAAGGTTTATCAATGATTGCAACTCCGATGATGAGACTGCTTTAGAAATATGTTAAGTTCGAGTGGTCTGATAAATGCTAGAAAAGTTTTGATCAGTTGAAAGCACTATTGACTGAAGCTCTAGTGTTAGTTCAACCAAAATCGAGTAAAGAATTCGTGATCTTTAGTCATGCATCGTTAAATGGTCTGGGCTGCATTCTGATGCAGGAATGCAAAGTCATAGCTTATCCCTCAAGACAATTGAAGCCGCATGAAAAGAATTACCTACTGCACGATTTGGAGTTAGTATTAATTGTATTTGCTTTGAAGATTTGGCACCATAATCTATTCGGTGAAAAATGTCATGTCTATTCTAATAATAGGAGTTTGAAATTCTTAATGACTCAGAAAGATCTAAATTTGTGACAACAGTGATGGCTTGAATAGTTAAAAGATTATAAGTTAGTGATCGACTGTCATTCGGGAAAAGTAAATGTTGTTGCTGATACATTGAGCAAGAAATCTTTATTTACTCTACGTGCGATAAATACTCATTTGACTCTATCTGACGACGATTCAGTTGTAGCTAAGTTGAAAGTGAGATCGTTGTTTTTACAACAGATTTGTGAAGCTCAGAAAGTCGACAATAAAATATTAGCAAAACAAGCTCAATGTGATTCAAGCCCTGATTCAGAGTTTCAAGTTGATTCTAATAATTATTTGAGATTCAAAGGCCGAATATGTGTTCCGAGAAATTCAAAGTTAATTCAGATGATTTTGAATGAAGCACATAGTAGTCGCTTATCTATTCATCCGGGAAGCACGAAAATGTATAACGACTTGAAACAGCTTTACTGGTGGCTTGGTATGAAACGTGATATCTCTGAATTCGTATCAAAATGTTTTATTTTTTTAGCAAGTTAAAGTTTAGCATCAAGTGTCGTCAGGTTTATTACAGCCTATTATGATTCTCGAGTGGAAATGAGACAAAATAACGATAGATTTTGTGACGGGTTTACCCTATCTCTGAGAAAGAAAGATGCAATATGGTTGTTGTTGACAGATTGACGAAATCAGCTCATTCCATTTTGGTTTGCTTGACAAATTGGCATAGTTTTATATTTCCAAGGTTGTGAGATTGCACAGGGTACCTATTTCTATTGTTTCAGATAGAGATCTGAGGTTCACATCGCGATTTTGGAAGAAACTGTAAGATGCACTGGGTATAAAGCTACATTTCAGTACTGCATTTCACGCACAAATGGATTGTCAATCCGAGTGAATTATTCAGATACTCGAGGATATGTTACGATATTGCATTCTTGAGTTTGATGGTACATGGGAAAAGTATTTGTCATGGATTGAATTTGCGTATAGTAACAACTTTCAATCGAGTATCAAAATGGCACCTTACGAAGCTCTATACAGTTATAAATGTCGAACACCATTATATTGGACTTAGCTTAGCGAGAATAAGATTCACAGGGTCGATTTGATTAAAGAGACTAAGCGGAAAGTGAAAGTAATTCGTGATAGTTTGAAAGGAGCGCCAGATCGTCAGAAATTGTACGTAGACTTGAAACAGAAAGATATTGAGTTTCAGATCGGGGATAGAGTTTTTAAAAGGTGTCTACGTGGAACAAAATACTTCGATTCAGTCGTAAAGGCAAATTGAACCCGAGATTCATAGGGCCGTATGAAATCATCGAAAGAATAGGTCCAATGGCATATCGGCTAGCTTTATCAAGTGAGTGAGAGAAAATTCACAATGTTTTTCATGTATCGATGCTCCAACGATATCAATTCGATCCTTTGAATGTCATTTGCCCAATCGAAGTAGAGATTCAGTCAGATTTTTCGTACAGTAAAGAACCGATCATAATTTTAGCTCGTGGGATCAAAGAGCTAAGAAATAATAAAATTGCATTAGTGAAAGTCTTATGGCATTGACACGAGGTCAAAGAAGCTAAACTGAGGATGCTATGAGAGAGCAATACCCGAACCTATTCACTGGTAAGATTTTTGGGGACGAAAATCCCTAAGGGGGAGAGTTGTAACAGCCCGATTTTATCTAAATCAAAACAGTGGTTTCGGAACCACAAACTCGAGGTCGAAAAATTATTTTTGATATTTTTTTTGGTGTTTAGAGCATGTGGTTAGATATGTGTTAAAGTTTCGTGAATTAATTTTATTGGTTTGTTGGTTAATTTGAGAAAAGGACTAAAATGGATAAAATATAAAGTTGATGTTTTTATTAATTTTTTTATGCAGGAATCTCATAGGAAGAAAGCATTATATCTATGAGCTTTAAATAAGCAAGGAAGGAAGCATCCACCTTAAGACTACAACAATGTCATGATCAATCGAGTAACTTTATTCCTTATCTAATTAAGGGTTGCACATTAGGGACTAAAGTGTGGGGGTAACATAGGATATTTAATTTTTATTTTTATCCTTTTTTCTTTTATTTTTCTTGTTAAAAAGTGTAACAACCCGAATTAGGGCCTTGTCAAAATAGTGGTTGCGAGACCACAAATCCAAGGTTAAAATATTTATTATGATTGAGTTTTAAGGTTTATTTAGTGCTTGAATACTTGTGCGAAATTTTTGTTGAGAAATTTTATTGTTTGGGTGTCCAATTTGATAAGTTGGACTAAATTGCAGTAGGTGGAAAATATGTGTTTTAAATCCATAAAGGTACTTTATTGAAATGGGTTTTTAAATTAGAGGTCTTTATGTGGTAATTAGACAATTTTATTTTGTTTTGGACAAAAGTGCCCTTGGAAGGGACAAAATATTCAAGTTATGAGTGAAGGGCATTTTGGTCATTTGGATAATTAAAGACATAAAAAGGGAAAATAAGTCAAAATTGGTGTCCATCTTCTCCATGCTTGGCCGAAAATTTAGGGGACACCATAGCTAGGGTTTCTTTCTTTTTCAAGCTTAAAGTAAGTGACTTCTAGCCCCGTTTTTAATGCTTTTCATATTTTTAAGATTCTCGTAGGTTGATTTAGCTCTTTCTACTGTAACAACCCGAATTAGGGCCTAGTCAAAATAGTGGTTTCGAGACCACAAATCCAAAGTAGAGAAATATATTTTATGATTATTATTAAGTTATTGATATGATTGCATGGTAGTGAGAAGATTTCATGAAAGAATTTTTATGAAATAGTGGTTAAGTTGTCCTTTAAGACTAAATTGTAAAAGTTGCAAAATTGAGTTTCTAGAAGCTTTAAGGATGAAATAACATTAGAAATATTATTAGGAGTCCTTATTTAGTAGTTAGACCAATTTTTGGTATTTTGGACAAAAATGCCCATGGAAGGGTAAAATTTTAAAGAAAGGTCATAGGGGCATTTTGGTCATTTGGTAAATTAAAGAAATAAAAAGGGAAAAAGAAGCAAAAAAAGTGTCAATTTGAAGTTTCCAAGCCCTCTATAGCTAGGGTTTCTTTCATTTTCAAGCTCCAAGTAAGTGACTCCTAGCCTCGTTTTGCATGTTCTTCATATTTTCAAAATCCTCGTAGCTTAATCTAGCTATTTCTACCACTAATTTGAGCCAAGGTTTATATTCAAAAATATACCCATGCATGACATGCAAGTATTTTGATGCCTAGTGGTAGAATATGAAAGTTTAAAATGTAGTAAACATCTTTTTCTAGGAAATTTTTCATGAAAGTCACTAATAGGGACCAAATTGTAAAGTTAGTAAAATGTGTAGTAAAAGTGGGAATTGATGAGAAATAGGGGGCTATTATGAGCATTAATAAAGTTCGACTAGGCTTAGGTAACCAAGAAAATAAGTGCATTTCATTATATGAGCCTAGAGACTATTTTGCAAATGTGTAAAAGTTTAAGGGAAAAATTATAAATTTTGCCAAAGTGTCAATTATGGGCTATTTAGCCAATGTGAGTATTAAATAAGTTTAATTTGTCGTTTTAGATTAAGAAACACGAAGCTCGGAGTGAAACCGAGGAAAAAGTAAAGTGGTGGATTAAACCGAGCATCCACATGCATTTTGGATTCGAGGTAAGTTGTATGTAATAATTTAGCATTTTGCATAATGAAAATTTTTTTTGATGACATTTCATGAATTCTATGTATTTCTAATAAGTTTATTGATAAGAAATAAATGAGAAAACCTAGTTAAAAGTTAAGGAATTCGAAGGATACCGTAGTCATAACTGAGGAATTACAGGTCCCGTGTAAGACCATGTCTGGGACATGGCTTTGGCACCAAACCGAGATCCCATGTAAGACCATGTCTAGGACATGGCATTGGCATCGACATGAGGTTCTGTATAAGACCATGTTTGGGACATGGCATCGGCATCGAGATGAGATTTAGATCCCCTGTAAGACCTTGTCTGGGACATGGCGTTGGCATCTAAGAGAGATCCCGTATAAGACTATGTCTGGGGCATGGCATCAGCATCAGTTTACGATCTCGTGTAAAACCATGTCTGGGACATGGCATCGACATCGATATGAGATCGTGTGTAAGACCATATCTGGGATATGGCTTCGGCATCGACTTGAAATCCTATGTAAGACCATATCCAGGATATGGCTTTGGCATTTTACTATGAGAATGATATTCAGGTATCTTTCGGTGTTCCAAATAAAACAACAAGAGAAGCATGTAAGTAAATGAGTTTATTGAGAAAGACTGAAGTTTTATGATGAGTGTTACAGGTGTACTTGAGTAAGTTACGAGAAATTGAAAATTTATTGTCATGAGAAATACAGCAAGAAAATCACAAGTTATGAGATTGTATGATTCATGAGAATGAGTAAGAATATGCAATGACATAAATGAATTGGTAAGAAAGGGCATGAGTAAGCCCCATTATTGCATAGTAAAAGTTATAACATTTCATATTACTTTACGTTAAATGTCTGTGTCATGATTTATGTTGCTATTTTATTTTATGCTACTTACTAAGCATATATGTGCTTACTCCCTTTCTTTCCCTCTTCCTTGTACTCTTGCCAAATTAGCTCGGGGATTGTTAAAGTCGAAGCTCGAAGTCACACTATCAAGCCGTATAGTTAGCTATTCTGAGTATCGCATGTATAGGAAACTTTATCATTTTGGTATGTGTTATTTTGAGTAGCCAAATGTGTTGGCTATTGGTATTATTCAAGTCTTGTTGTAATAGCCTTTGGAAATGGGCTAATCTTGTTTAAGTTAATTTTATGCAATGATGATGAAGTTATGATAGTGCAAGTTGCTTATTTTAGTAGGGAAAGTGGATGTGAATGAATGCTTTAGATTGTAAGTATTGGATGTTTATAAATGTTTATGATGCCCTATTGGAGTTGGCTTTGTGTTGGTTATGCTTCAAGGTGGCAAAAGGCTTGGAAAATAACCTAAATTTGTCCATACGGGCGGGTACACGGGCGTGTGCCTAGGCCGTGTGTGACAAACAATCATCCCTCATAGGGATGTTGATAGACCATGTATCCCCTGCATCCAAATTAGTTAAGTCAGTGTTGCGCATGGGCAGAGCACACGGGCGTGTGCTTTGGCTATGTGAATTCCAATTTAGTATTTGAGTCAGCGGGTATTGAGGCCGTGTGAAAACCCCTGTAAATTTGACACAGGCTAGGGACATAGGCATGTGTGACCATACAGCCTGCCCACACAGGCGTGTGGCCCTGTCTCAAACAAAAATTTTCTAAGTGCTCGAAAGTTCTCGGATTGGTTCCGAACCACTCTCGATGTATGTTCTGGGCCCCGTAGATATTAAGACAATAAATGAAAAGCTTTAAATGGGAATGAAATTTTATAGCCCGAGTTTATACGTTTAAGCAGGATTAAGTACAATAATGCCTCGTACCCCGTCCCGGTGTTGTACTCGAGTAAGTGGTGTTACATCTACCACTAATTTGAGCTAGAGTTTATGTTTAAAATTTCACCCATTGATGACATACATGTATTTTGATGCCTAGTGGTAGAATGTGAAAGTTTGAAGTGTTGATGATTTTTGGTAAAATTGATAAAAAGGACTTGTTTGTAAAAGATGAAATAATGTGGGTGTAAAATGCAAAATAGTGGAAATTGTGGGCCATTATAGAAGAGAATATGAATTGGCTAGGCTTGGGTGTGTGAAAAATGAATACATTTCAATTTTCGAGCCTAAGGACTAAAGTGTAAAAATTGAGAAAGTTAGGGGCTAAATAGCCAAAAATTTCTATAGGATGATTTTGGACTAAATTGAGTAATGTGTGTATTAAACGAGTTAAATGTGTCATTATAGATCGAGAGGAACATGGAATCGACCTTGACCGGGCTAAAGGTAAGGTTTCGGACTAAATTGCAAATAAACACATTTTGTACAGAGGTAAGTTTATATGTAAACGATACATCCTTTATTTGATGCTTTTAGTCTTGGATACCTTATATGAAATGTGAATGAATATTATTGTTATTGGATGAAATTACGAAAAGTGAGGATACGGATAAGTTTCATGGAATATTGATAATGGTGGGCTATGTGCAAACCACAAGGTAATTGTTGAAATTGATGAGCTAAGTGCGAATCACCTTATTGATTATTAATATAGATCGGCTAAGTGCGAACCATCATAAAATAATGATATTGGTGGGCTATGTGCGAAACCACCGTGAATTATTGATGTTAGTGGGCTGAGTGAGAAACCACCTTATTATTGTTAATATGAGTGGCTATGTGCCATTCATTTTGCATGGATTATTATACCGAAGTGTATGTTGAGAAACTATTTAAGTGAGATTATGAGCATTTTTGTGATGAGTAAGTGCAGGGAATAAGTGTGAGAATGTATGATGCTTTGTGCGTGCTAAGTGTTGAGAATGTTGGGTAAGATGTGAGACGAGTAAGTGAAATTATAAGATTTGAATCATTGAGATAGTTGAGTTATGTTTTGATTGATCAGTGTATGGTTTTGATGTTTATTGTTTGCATACAGACTTACTCAGCTTAAAGCTTACTCCCTTTTCTCTTCTCTTGTTTTATAGAGTAGCCAAGTCAGCTCGAGATACGAAAGACGTCGGAGGATCATTCATACTATTAACACTTTTTGGTATATTGAACTTTACATTGAGTTATGGCATGTATAGGACTTAGTCATTTTGTAAGTGTCATAATTGTTGGGCTAAAATGTGTAAGCCTATACTATTTGGCATTTCATTTTGTATAAGGCCATGAGATGTGGCTAATATTGATCTTGTTATAAGCATATGATGAGGTATTTCATGAATGAGTTGCTTGCTTATGTGGGATGATTGATAGTATCAAAGTTGCGTGTGGAAATGTGATGAGTAAATGATTGCATACATGCAAGATGTTTGGGCAATGTGTGTGAGATGAGATTAAGTTGTGAAGGTGTGGAAATTGAATTATTTTGATGTGGGTTTATGTCTTGTGAAGTATTGTTCATAATGGTATGAATGTGGTTTTTTTAAGGGTGGCAAAAAGGATTGGTAAATAGCCTTATAATTGTTTACACGGGTAGACACACGGGTGTGTGTCTAGGTCATGTGTGATACACGATCTACCCCATTGACGTGTAAACTAGCCGTATGTCCCCTACATGCAATTTTCGAAAAATTGAGTACGTCACACGGGCTAACATACGGGTGTGTACCTTGGCCATGTGACCTAGAATGCATGATGACGTCATAAATAGAATATCCAGGTTTTTGCACAGGACAGAGACACGGGTGTGTGTCTCGATCGTGTGAAGGACACGGCCTAGGACATGGGTGTGTGAAGGACACGGCCTAGGACATGGGTGTGTTCTCGTCCGTGTGGAAAACCCTGTAGGTTTAAAATGAAAAATAAATACACACGGGCTAGGGACTTCGTTTTGTGTGATACACGGCCTGCCCATACGAGGTGTCCCTGTCCCATACGGGCATGTGTCCTGTTTTGCATAAAATTTTTCTGAAATTTAAAAAAACAAGTTCTTGGTTTGGTCCTGGACCACCCCAAAGTATATTTGGAACCTTGTAGGCCCGTAATAGGGACAATTGGTCTATGAATGAAAGTTTTTAATTTTGAATGGAAGTATGTAACTCAAAAATGACTGGTTGTATGTGTTATTATTTGGTAATGCCTTGAACCTTGTTCCAGCGTCAAATACGGGTAAGGGGTATTACATTTAGTGGTATCACAGCTATGGTTTAGTCGTTTCTCAAACTACCGTAGCATGAGTGAGAGTCTAGCTATACATGCCATAAATATATTGTGATAGTGTGGTGACTACTAATGATTCTAAACTGTGTTTTGCTTTTGTATAGTTAATGAATCCTGACTGAGCTGCGACTGATGATGCTGCGAGTAATGCGCTGGCTCCCGCGCAAGGGACCGCGCCAGAAGAAAGTAGACATGAGACCTTAAGTCAGGGAGATATGGGGAAGCCTTTCTCCATATGATGGGTAACTGGTATGCTGAATTTGTTTGAGCAAATCCTAATGCTCGACCTCCTCCGCCTGCTCTTATACCACAATCGGTCTCATAGCTCCTCCAGGTATTGATGTGGTAAGATTAACTAGGCCCCCAGTTGATAATATTCGAAAGCAAGCGGCTGAAGAATTTAGGGCCAACATAGATGATGATCAGAAAAGGCAGAGTTTTAGCTCGAGAATTCTTTGAGAGTATTTGATGAGCTATCATGCACACCCGAGGAGTGTTTAAAATGTGTTGTGTCATTGCTGAGGGACTCAGCATATCACTGGTGGAAGACGTTGATATCGGTGGTTCCAAAGGAGAGAGTGACATGGGATTTCTTTCAAGAGGAATTTCAAAAGAAATATATAAGCCAATGGTTTATTGACCAAAAACGGAAAGAGTTCCTTGAATTGAAGCAAGATAAGATTTTTGTGGTTGAGTGTGAGCGTGAATTCGTTAAGCTCAGTAAGTATGTTTGAGAGTGTGTGTCCTTTGAGGCTATTATGTGTAGAAAGTTTGAAGATGGGTTGAATGAGAACATCAATTTGTTAGTGGGGATTTTAGAAATTAAAGGGTTTGTTGAATTGGTTGAACGTACTTGTAAAGCCGAAGAGTTAAGCAAAGAGAAGAGAAAGGCCGAGAGTGAGACCAAAGATGCTAGAAAGAGACTGAGAGTAAGTCGTTTCAATCACAATCAAAGAAATCCAAAGAAATAAATCCTCGAATGATTGCTTTAGCGGGGAATTCACACCGAGACCCTAGTAAAACATATTCGAGTTCTATAGTTCAAGCCACTTCGATGGCAAGTGTGGGTAATACGAGACCTAATAAACCCGAATGCTAAAATTGCGGCAGACAACATTTTGGTGAGTGTTGGGGAAATAGTCGTGCTTGTTACAAGTGTGGTTCTTGAGAACACTTTATTAAAGAATGTCTAACAAAGTTGAAGAAGAGAGACCTCAGAGTGTCAGACCGGCTAATACTACTTGCAGGGGTAGACCATCGCGAAATGCCGAGAGTGGAGCTAGTAGCAAAAGTACGGTGAAAGATTCAGTTTCAGCTGTGAGGTCAGATCCGAGAGCACCTACGAGATCCTATACTATACGTGCTCAAGAGGATGCATCATCTCCTGATGTGATCACTGGTACATTTTCTCTTTACAATACTAATATTATTGTATTGATTGACTCTGAATCCACTCATTCTTATGTTTGTGTGAAATTGGTAAATAGTAAGAAATTGCCTATTGAATTGACTGAATTTGTGATTAAAGTGTCAAACCCTTTGGGCAAGCACGTGTTGACAGATAAAGTTTGCAAGAATTGTCCTTTGATGATTCAAGGTCACTATTTTTCGACTAATTTTTTGTTGTTGCCATTTTACGAGTTTGATGTTGTTTTGGGCATAGATTGGTCGACATTGCATGATGCCAAGGTAAATTGTAGACAGAAAACCCTTGAATTGAAATATGAAAATGGTGAAATTCTTTGGGTGGAAACAGATGAAACAAACAAGTTACTTATGGTGATTTTGTACTTATCTGCTTAGAAGTGTGTGAGAAAAGGGTGTGAAGCATACCTTGAGTATGTATTGAATACTGAGATGTCTGAGTCGAGGCTTGAATCAGTGCCCGTAGTTTGTGAATTTTCGGTTGTGTTTTCAGAAGAATTACCTGGGTTGCCTCCGGTTAGAGATATTGAGTTTGCTATTGATTTGTTGCCTGGGATTGCACCGATCTCTATTGCTCCGTATAGAATGGCCCCGACCGAATTGAAAGAGTTAAAGGCTCAGCTAGAAGAGCTAAAGGATAAGGGTTTTGTGAGACTGAGTTTCTCTCCCTGAGGTGCTCCCATATTATTTGTAAAGAAGAAAGACAGATCCATGAGGCTTTGTATTGATTACCGTCAACTTAACAAAGTGACAATAAAGAACAAGTACCCATTGCTGAGAATTCATGATTTGTATGATCAATTAAAAGGAGCCACTGTGTTCTCTAAGATAGACTTAAGATTTGGATATTACCAATTGAGGGTCAAAGAGTCTGATGTCAAAGACTGCCTTTCGGACAAGGTATGGACATTATGAATTTCTTGTGATGCCTTTTGGTTTAACTTATGCACCAACTATGTTTATGGACTCGATGAATCGAATTTTTCGACCATATTTAGATAAGTTTGTGGTGGTGTTTATAGATGACATCTTGATTTATTCTTGTGATGAGAATGAGCATGCCGAGCATTTACGGACAGTATTGTAGATTCTGAGAGAGGATAAATTGTTTGTAAAATTTAGTAAAAGCGAGTTTTGGCTTCGTGAGATTGGATTTTTGGGACATATAGTTTCAGCTGATGGTATTCAGGTTGACCCAAGTAAAATTTCGACAATTGTTAATTAGAAACCGCTAAAAAATGTATCCGATGTTAAGAGCATTTTGGGCCTAACTAGTTATTATAGGCACTTTGTCAAGGGATTCTCGATAATTGCCTCTCCTATGACTAAATTGCTTCAAAAGGATGTAAAGTTCGAGTGGACCGGAAAGTGCCAACAAAGCTTTAAGAAGCTGAAAGCGCAATTGATGGAAGCACCAGTGCTAGTACAACCTGAGTCAGGGAAAGAGTTTGTGATCTATAGCGATGCATATTCAAATGGATTGGGGTGTGTACTTATGCAAGAGGGCATGTTGGTGGCTTATGCTTCGAGATAATTAAAGCCGCATGAGAAGAATTACCCGACACATGACTTAGAATTGGCCGCCATCGTCTTTACCTTGAAAATTTGGTGTCATTATTTGTATGGTGAAACATATCTTTACTGACCATAAGAGCTTGAAGTACTTAATGTCTCAAAAGGAGCTGAATTTATGACAACAAAGTTAGCTTGAGTTGTTGAAAGACTATGACTTGGTAATTGATTATCATTCGGGAAAGGCAAACGTAGTCGTCGATGCTCTAAGCAGAAAATCTTTGTTAACTTTAAGAGCTATGAGCACGTGGTTGACATTATATAATGATGGAACTATATTAGCCAAATTGAAGGCTAGACCATTGTTTATTCAGCAGATTTGTGAAGTTCAAAAGAATGATAGTGAAATGCAAGCTAGGAGAGCTCAACGTGAAGCAAGTAGTAATTTTGATTTTTGAATTAATTCAGACAATTGTTTGATGTTTTGTGATAGAATATGTGTACTAAAAGATGATGTGTTGATTCGAAAAATTTTACATGAAGCACACAATGGTTGTTTATCAGTACATCTAGGTAGTACAAAGATGTATAATGATTTGAAAAAGTTGTACTGGTGGACGGGAATGAAAAGAGACATCTCTAAGTTTGTGGCAAAATGTCTAATTTGCCAACAAGTGAAAACCGAGCATCAGGTTCCTTCGGGTTTACTTCAACCAGTCATGGTTCTTGAGTGGAAGTGGGACAGAATCACGATAGACTTCGTGACAAGGTTGCCCTTGACTCCGAAAAAGAGAGATGTTGTGTGGGTTATTATTGATAGATTGACGAAATTGACTCATTTTATACCGGTGCGTGTTGATTACTCACTTAATAAATTACCTGAATTGTATATTGCTGAAATTATGAGATTACACAAAGTACCTATGTCTATAATTTTAGATAGGGATCTGAGGTTCACCTCGAGATTTTGGAAAAAGTTGCAAGAAGCTTTAGGTACGAAGTTAAATTTTAGTACCGCATTCCATCCGTAAACTGATGGACAATCTGAAAGAGTAATTCAAGTTCTTAAAAACATGCTCCTATGTTATGTTTTAGAGTTTGAAGGTAGTTGGGAAAATATCTACCTTTGGTTGAATTTTCCTACAACAACAATTATCAGTCGAGTATTCAGATGGCCCTGTATGAGGTATTGTATGGCCATAGGTGTCGAACACCTTTGTATTGGACAAAATTGAGTGAGAAGCGGATTCATGGTGTTGATTTGGTTAAAGAAATAGAAGAGAAAGTGAAGATCATTCGTAATTGTTTGAAAGCTGTCTCTGATTGACAAAAGTCTTATGCGAATTTGAAAAGAAAAGAGATTGAATTCCAAGTGGGTGATAAAGTATTTTTGAAAGTATCTCCATGGAAGAAAATATTGAGGTTTGGCCGAAAGGGCAAGTTAAGTCCACGTTTTATTGGGCTGTATGAGGTCATTGAGAGGATTGGAGCAGTGGCATTTAGCTTTGCCGATAGAGTTAGAAAGAATACACAAAATATTTCATGTGTCGATGTTGTGACGGTACCATTTAGATCCCTCACATGTAATTTCTCTAATAAAAATTGAGATACAGCCGGATATAACATACGGTAAGGAGCCACTTAAGATTTTGACCGAGAGGTTAAACAGTTGAGAAACAAAAATATAGCCTTAGTGAAAGTGTTGTGGCAAAAACATGGAGTGGAAGAGGCTACGTGAGAATCGGAAGAAGCCATGAGGAAACAGTACCTAGACCTTTTCACTGGTAAGATTTTCGAGGACGAAAATCCCTAAAGGGGGAGAGTTGACTGAATTATGGCCTAGTTGGAATAATGGTTGCGAGACCACAAATTCGAGGTTAAAATATTTATTACGATTGAGTTTTAAGGTTTATTTAATGACTGAATGCTTGTGTGAAATTTTGGTTGAGAAATTTTATTGTTTGGGTGTCCAATTTTATAAGTTGGACTAAATTGCAGTAGGTGGAAAATATGTGTTTTAAATTCATAAAGGTACTTGATTGAAATGGGTTTTTAAATTAGAGGTCTTTATGTGCAAATTAGACCATTTTATTTTGTTTTGGACAAAAATGCCCATGGAAGGGACAAAATATTCAAGTTATGAGTGATGGGCATTTTGGTTATTTGGATAATTAAAGAAATAAAAAGGGAAAATAAGTCAAAATTGGTGTCCAGCTTCTCCATGCTTGGTCAAAAATTTGGGGGACACCATAGCTAGGGTTTCTTTCTTTTTCAAGCTTAAAGTAAGTGACTCCTAACCCTGTTTTTAATGCTTTTCGTATTTTTGAGATTCTCATAGCTTGATTTAGCTATTTCTACCACTAATTTGACCTAGGGTTTATGTTTAAAATTTTACCCATGAATAACATACATGTATTTTGATACCTAGTGGTAGAATGTGAAAGTTTAAAATGTGGTGAACATTTTTTCCTAGATGATTTTTGGTGAAATTGACAAAAAGGACTTGTTTGTAAAAAATGAAATAATGTGGGTGTAAAATGCAAAATAGTAGAAATTATGGGTTGCTATAGAAGAGAATATGAATCAGCTAGGCTTAGGTGTGTGAAAAATGAATACATTTAAATTTCCGAGCCAAAGGACTAAAGTGTAAAAATTGAGAAAGTTAGGGGCTAAATTCCCAAAAAATTTTGTAGGATGACTTTGGACTAAATTTAGTAATGTGTGTATTAAACGAGTTAAATGTGTCATTATAGATTGAGAGGAACTTGGAATCGACCTTGACCGGGGCAAAGGCAAGGTTTTGAACTAAATTGCAAATTAACACATTTTGTACCGAGGTAAGTTTATATGTAAACGATACATTCTTTATTTGATGTTTTTACTCTTAGATACCTTATATGAAATGTGAATGAATATTAACAAAAAGTGATGATACATATAAGTTTCGTGAAATATTGATAATGGTGGGCTATATGCAAATCACCGGGTAATTGTTGAAATTGATGAGCTAAGTGCGAATCACCTTGTTGATTATTAATATCGATGGGCTAAGTGCGAACCATCGTGAAATAATGATATTGGTGGGCTATATACGAAACCATCATGAATTATTGATGTTAGTGGGCTAAGTGCAAAACCACTTTATTATTGTTAATATGAGTGGCTATGTGCGATTCATTTTGCATGGATTATTATACTGAAGTGTATGTTGGGAAACTATTTAAGTGAAATTATGAGCATTGTTGTGATGAGTAAGTGTAGGGAATAAATGTGAGAATGTATGATGCTTTGTGTGTGCTAAATGTTGATAATGTTGGGTAAGATATGAGATGAGTAACTGAAATTATAAGATTTGAATCATTGAGATAGTTGAGTTATGTTTTGATTGATCAGTGTATGGTTTTGATGTTTATTGTTTGCATATAAACTTAACAAGCTTCAAGCTTACTCCCCTTTCTCTTCTCTTGTTTTATAGAGTAGCCAAGTTAGCTCAGGATATGGAAGATGTCGGAGGATCATTTACACTATTAACACTTTTTGGGTATATTAAACTTTACATTGAGTTATGGCATGTATAGGACTTAGTCATTTTTGTAAGTGTCATAATTGTTGGGCCAAAATGTGTAAATCTATGCTATTTGGTATTTCATTTTGTATAAGGCCATGAGATGTGGCTAATATTGATCTTGTTATAAGCATATGATGAGGTATTTCATGAATGAGTTGCTTGCTTATGTGGAATGATTGATAGTATCAAAGTTATGTGTGGAAATATAATAAGTAAATGGTTGCATATATGCAGGATGTTTGGGCAATGTGTGTGAGATGAGATTAAGTGTGAATGTGTGGAAATTGAATTATTTTGATGTGGATTTATGTCTTGTGAAGTGTTGTTGATAATGGTATGAATGTAGTTGTTTTAAGGGTGGCAAAAAGGCTTGGTAAATAGTCTTATAATTGTCCACACAAGTAGACACACAGGGGTGTGTCTAAGCCGTGTGTGATGCACAGTCTGCCTCATGGGCGTGTAAATTGGTCATGTATCCCTTGCATGCAATTTGCAAAAAATTGAGTACATCACACGGGCTAACACATGGGCGTGTGCCTTGGCCGTGTGACCTAGAATGTATGATGACGCCATAAATAGAATATCCAGGTTTTTGCACGTGGACAGAGACACGGGCGTGTATCTCGGCCGTGTGGACACGACCTATGACATGGGTGTGTGCTCAGCCGTGTGAAAATCCTTGTAGGTTCGAAATGAAAAATAAATACACACGGGTTGGGGACTTGGGCGTGTGTGATACACGGCCTGCCCACACGGGCGCATCCCTGTCCCACACAGGCGTGTGCCCTGTTTTGCATAAAATTTTTCCAAAATATTTAAAAAAAATTCTTGGTTTGGTCCCAGACCACCCTATAGTATGTTTTGGACCTCATAGGCCCGTAATAGGGACAATTGGTCTATGAATGAAAGTTTTTAATTTTGAATGGAAGTATATAACTCAAAAATGACTAGTGTATGTGTTATTGTTTGGTAATGCCTCGTACCCTATTCCGGAGTCAAATACGGGTAAGGGGTGTTACAGAAAATGTTTTTCAGCTTGTAGTGTAATGGCCTAAATTCAAGGTTATCGGAACAGTGGTTTCGTAACCACAAATCCGATTTAAAGAGAAATTTATTTTAATATTTTTTCATAAATATTGATATTATAGGAAAATTGTATGAAAATATCGAAAAAAAATTTACCGATTTAGTGGTTAGTTAAGAAAAAGAAATTATTGAAGAAATTAGGCAAAAACAAGTTATCGAGACCTCAATCTCGTAAAACCGAGTTGAAAATATTTTTATAATTATTTGTGAAATGTTAGTAATATTGTATTAAAATTTCGTTAGAAAATTTTAACGTTTGGGTAGTCAATTAAATGAAAAGGACTAAATTGGAAAAAAGTGTAAAAGTTGTTAGGATGATTAAATAGCTTAAGTGGTTAATGAGAAAGGATTTAAAAGGCAAATAGACCCAAAATTTATTTGGACTGGACGGCAAGGGCATAAAATCAGCAGAAAAATGGATGAATTAAGGGTAAAATTGGAATATTGCATTATTAACTAAATAAAACTAGGACTAATATGGAAATATCTAGATTTCTTGAGATTTCTCTTCATTCTAATCAGCCAAAACACCATAGGAGGGGTTCTTTAAGCTGGTGTTTCATAATTTTTTCATCAAGTGAGTTAATCATTGCCTTTTTCTTGTAATTTTTGTGTTTTTAAGACTTTTACAACTAGGTCCTACTATTAAATTCATTAGTTTTTGATTTTATGGATGAAATTGAAAGTCACCATGGTTGAGTGCTGTAATTATATGAATATTTAGCATGGAATTTAAGCTTTAATCTTATTATATGATGAATTTATGGAATAAAATGTAAAGGAAGTGGATATTTAGGACCTATTTGTAAAAGAGTGTGAAATTGAAGTTTGGTGCTAAAATTCTTATTCCCAAAGGTTATAAGGTAGTTTAAAATGATATAATAAAGTATTAATTAAGAAAAATCAGCTCAATTGAGAGGTTAATTGAGTAGGGATGAAATTATCACTTATTAAAAGCTTAGGGGAAAAATGGTAATAAACCTCTTGCACTAAAACAGTTTTGGACAGCAGAAGTAGTCCAACTTTGAAAAATCATCATAAATTGTAGAAACCGAATTAGAGGGTGAAAAAAATATAGAATTAAAGCTTTTGAGTCTAGTTTCTCATAGAAGAAACGGTGTAAGCAATAGAATTGTAAATCTTGAGATATAATGCATTTTGTTAGACAAGATCAGAATGATTTCGGGTTTCCCTTTTTTGACTTTAGAAAATCACCAAAAATTGTATAAATATAATTAGGGACTTAAATTTATATTTTTAAAATCCTTAATGAGTCTATTTTCAATAAAGACAAGCAAAAACATCATCTGAGTCCCGTATGAGGAGATAATTAATTTTTAGTGAAGAAAGGTCGGAACTGTCATATAGCAGAATAGGGGTAACTTTAAAGAATAAACTGTACTTATTGGCTGAACCAAAAATTCTTAAAATTTTATGGTGAGAAGATATGTGAGTCTAGTTTCAGGGAAAATTTACGGATCTTAATTTGGAGTCCCATAGCTCAAGATAAAAATAATTTAGTGACTATGACTCAAGTAGACAGCTTTAAATGAACTACAAATAATAGTGGAATTGTAAAGAATGGTACATATGAACATGAAATGTTAAATTGATGAATAAATTTATTTATTTAGAGCCCGAAGACTCAAATACGGTTCTAGATCGAGGAAATGAAAAAGTTCAGGATTAGTAGATTTTTGTATACAAACAAGTAACGAGGTAAGTTCGTGTAACTTGAATTATATTCTTAAATGGTTGAAATGTATGTTATTGATGTGAATATGAATTGAATGTTCATTATATGAAAATTGATGAAACATTGATATATTTGATAAAAAGGGGAAGAAATCCCGGTTGAATGAAAGAAAAATTCGATGGATCTCTGAAAAGGAATTGACGGTAAAAAGGATCTAGCCCGGAAGGGTGATCCTATCCTGATATAGCCCTCCCGAAGAATATGTGGAAAATGGATTTAGCCCGGACGGGTAGTCCAAATTAGGGTCTGAATTTAGCCTGGACTGGTAATTTAGATCCAAACTCATTAAAGTAATTGTCGTTGCAGGGGATTTAGCCTGGACTGGTAATCCCGACAATACTCTATGAGTTTATATTACAGGGGATTTAGCCTGGACTGGTAATCCCACTGTAAAGATGAGGTTCGCGGGAGTGTGCTCTCTGAAATGGAAATGTGCGCACATGAATATGAATTGACGGGCCCAGATTTGTACATTAAAGTGTACCCCTGAAAATCCATCGAAATTCTGAGAAATTCAACAGGATAAATGTGGGAAAATAATAATGTATGGAAATCATGGCATTGATGAGCTCATCAATCATGGTATATATTATTGATACATTGAAATTATTGGACTAACTTGAATGTTGAGTTTGTGCATGTTAGGATAACAATGCATTGAATGGATGTATAAATGTTTATTGTATTGTATTGAAAATATTAGGTAAGTATAATTCTTGTTACATGAGCTTACTAAGCACAATGTGCTTACCCTGTTTTCTTTTTCCCTATTTTGTAGTATTACGAGCTCGGATGTCGGATTCGGTCTGAGATACATCATACTATCAACCTCAATATTTTGGTATATCCAGAAACTTTATTTTGCAAATTAATGGCATGTATAAGTTAATAAAGTAAATGTTAATGTGAAATGAATGTAAAGTTAGCCATTGGTGTGGCTAACAAATCTTGGTTTGGTATGTGATGAGATTATCTTATGAATATGAATAAATCTATTTTGAAAATATGTTAAACTGGATTGGTATCGGTTTAAGTTTTGCAGGGAAGGTTAGATGTCTATAAAGGGGATATATTGAGTTTTAATAAAAAATAATTATTTGGTAAACTTCGGTAATGCCTCGTACCCTATTCCGGCGACGAATATGGGTAGGGGGTGTTACATGTAGAAATACAAGTGATTCATTAGGAGCATGTATATAGGTTGATGTGTATTTATTGTAAATTTGGCATGATAGTGGGTGATTTTAAACTTTCAGTTATTAGACTAATAAGTTCTATATATTACACTATAAATGGGCATTAAGTAATTGAATATACAAAATGAAAGAAAGAATACAAGGAAACAAGCATGCTAGTATGAATGATAAATGGTTAGAATTGTGATTGCTTGATTGATTAAACTTGTGAATATTGAGATACCTAGGGAGAACCTAAGGCATAGCTTGGTAAAACCTAAAGCCAAAAATCCAACCTTATTTATCGATCCTTAGTACCCATATTTGAGCCAGAAAACTCTTATTGGTAAACCTTCATAGAAAACCCAAGCCAAAATATGAATTTTTTTGCCCTTGAAATGCACGAATTTAAATGCCTGGCCATACGTATTAAGGAATAAGTAGATACATCATGGTGGTTTTGTAAAAATTAGAGTGAAATAGGAAGGAAAAATGTGATATAGTGATTATGGGTCTAGCTAAGATGTGCAAACAAAACAAAAATACAGAAAAAGTCAATACGAGTAGAAAAAGTACTTGAACAATGAAAAATAAAAGCATTGTGAGTGAGTTTTGTTGAAAAAGTCAAAAGTAAATAAAAAAGTCACAAAATTAGAAACCTCAATCATTAGTGCACACAAACTCGTAAGCTCATGTTGTGACTTCCTACCAATGCTTTATACTTTCTTAGGCTACAACTCTCACCATAAAGGATACTAATACCTTGCTTCTAATAGCCGAATATTTGTGTCTCGACATATGGTGTTTGATGGGAATTGGTTTATGTTTTCTACTAGAATTTCATCTATTTCTCCTGATACTAACCGTGTCACCATCTTTCTCCCCATCGTACACTCACAACCACGGTGCTCCATGCCCCCGAAAGGTGTTGAAAATTCACAAAGTCATTCATCTCCATCTATGTCTGTATGTATTCCTGAGTCTCCTCTTCTGGATAATGATATCGACAACTTAGGTCCTAACTTTGACATTAGTCTCTCCCACACTGATTTTTCCTGTTACTATGGTTGACCCTCCGCCACAATTGGGTAATACACACTCTATGATTACTCGGTCAAAGGTTGACATATTTAAATTGAAAGTGCTCACGGTTGAGTTGCATGAACAAGAATCATGCACTGTTGATGAAGCTTTTGTATCCCAGAAGTGGAAGATAGTGGCTCAAGATGAGTATGATGCTCTCACTCGAAAACGCACTTGGAGCTTGGTTCCCTTACCACCAGGTCGAAAGGTGATTGGTCGGAAATGGTTGTTTAGAATCAAACAACATCCTAGTGGTACTGTGGCTCATCGTAAAGGTCAATTGGTTGCGAAAGGATGTTCATAGGTTTTTGGGTGTGACTTTCATCAGACATTCAGTCCCATTGTTAAATCTACCATTATACACACCATCCTTTCGATTGTTGTCACTAAACATTGGTCATTACGACAAGTTGATGTGAAGAATGCTTTTCTAAATGGCGATCTCACTAGAGAACTCTATGTGCAACAACCACTCGGATATGTTCAAAATGATACAAATGGACAACCTCTTATTGGTCGGTTAAACAAAGCTTTGTACTGCATTGGACAAGCCCCAAGAGCATAGTTTGATAAGTTGAAAGGTTTTCTTATTTCAGTTGGTTTTGTGCTTTCAAAATTAGATTTTTTTTATTCATTCGTATCATTAATGAATCTTATATGTATGTCTTAGTGTATGTTGACGACATAATTATTACATGTGACTCTTCTTTAGATTTGATAACTTTGTTCATCGTCTTCACACTATGTTCTCACTCTAAGACATGGGTTCCCTTCACAATTTTTTGGGTGTTAAGGTGAATCGTTTGTTCGATGAGGTCTTCTACTTGTGTCAACATAAGTACATTCTTGACTTACTTGATCGATGTCATATGGTTCGAGCCAAAGGTGTACACACACCCATGATTAGCTCATCTCATCTCTCTAAGACTGTGGGCAATCCTATTGATGATCCCCATGAGTATCGTAGCATTGTTAGAGCCTTACAACATGTTGTTCTCACTTGACCCGACATCCCATATGCTGTTAACTGCATCTGTTAGTTTATGCATGCTCTGACCAATGTGCACTTTATGGCCCTCAAACGCATTTTGCGCTATCTCTATGCCACTGTTAACTATGGTTTACTTATATGACCATCCGAAAGGCTATCTCTAGTTGGCTACACAGATGCGAATTGGGGGTTAGACTTTGATGACCGTCGATCCACCACCAGGTATTGTGTGTATTTTGTGGGTAATCCCGTCTCATGATGCTCCAAGAAACAACAAGTCGTGTCTCGATCCACTGCTGAAGCCGAATATCGAGGGTTAGCTGCTGCAACTACTGACGTTACTTGGTTAGAGTCTTTATTACGGGAACTTTGATATGAGTCTATTGATACACCGATCATACAGTGTGATAACTCTAGTGCCGTAGTAGTTGCGGCAAATCTTATCCTTCATTTGAAATTTAAACATGTTGAGCTCAATTTGTTTTTTGTTCGTAAAAAAGTTACGAATAGCTCTCTCATGGTTGGAGAGGTCCCTACATGTGATCAAGTTGTAGACGTTCTCACCAAACCGTTATCTGCCTCTCATTTTTGTTGACTTTGATAGCTTCTTTGAGTTTCAACGTTAGAGTAGTTGGGTAAATGTTAAAAGGTTGTAAATTGTTAGTTTGGCTATAACTATTTCTGTTAACAGTTACATAGCAGTTTCTTCACTATGTATGTGTATAAATACATTACCTTGGTGTTCATTCAAGTCAAGCAATAGTAATCACAATTTATCCAAAATTAATTTTATTTCTTTCATTTAGTTTTTGTCAGTTTAATTTCATACTGTTCTTTCACACCATTATTACCATTATCACTCATATAATTCCTAAACTGCCTCATTAGTCTCATATTCTCCTTTGGTAGCTTTTGTTCACTATCCATATTTATCGTAGTAATTTAATAGCATGATTACACATCCAATCATCATATTACTAGAAAAACCCACATTCCCAATCTTAAAATAAACCAAAACTTAGTATAAATTCAAAAGAATTCCCATATAATCTCAATATGATATAAAAAAAATTCCAAATATAAACTTACTATTAAATTTCCATATTACAATATATTTACAAAAAATTTCAAGCAAAGCACAAGTCCTAAGCACTCCTCCCATTAAAGAAGAGTACACCAAACCTTACTAACATAATATTTACAAATACCCAAATATTACTAAGCCCTAATTTTACTTAACAAACAATCAAATTAAAAATAACTTTATTACTTACCCGAAAATCTGAACACCCATAAAACTTTCTATCTCGAATTAAATTACTCCAAGATGTGTCTTTTTTGTGCCAACTTCTTATAGTAACACATAACTTCACCATAGTATACTTACTCCATTCTTGACAAACAATGTTTGATCCACGTTTTTCCATTGATGGCAACCAAAATTATGAAACCTACAAATTTCAAGCTATAAGATTAAAATATTTTAATTTGTTGAAAAATATACTTAAGTATCATGGAGAGAATTTCATTTAGGGTTTACAATTGAAGAGGTTAGATTTTTGTTTCTGTCGGGGTTCTTACATTTTAAAGATTTTTATTTATTTTTTTAATTCCAAGTTAACTTTTAAATTAAAAAAAAAAAAAAAAAAAAAAAAAAAAACTTTCCCAAGACAGCTGCTTATTTAGCACTCTAGGTGAAGTGCCACATGAGAAAAGTTGACTGTTAGTTGAATGATGGAATTCGTGAAATTTGGAGTTATTATGGGGTAGAGGTTGAAAAAAATATTTATATTAGCAATTAATTATAAAGATTAATGGTCAAAAGGATTGATTGAATGTAATTTTTTGAGTTAAAGGATGAAATTAAATGAAAAAGAAAGAATTTAATTGATTTTTCTTTTTGTACCTTAAACTAAAAATATATAAAATAATGCAAATAATTGTACTTGTTTAACTTGTTTGCTTGACACAAAAAAGGTTGTGTCTAATTTATTTTTCTTTTTATATATGATTGGTTGTGTAGTTGAGACTACTTAAAAGATAATAAATAAATAAATAAACTTAACTAAAATTCTCTAAAAAAAAAATCTAGTTTTTTTTTTTTTTAACAAAAGTAATTTTAAAACTCCATTTCGTATGAGAAATGTATCGGCGTTGACACATGCATATAAAAAGCAATACAAATTAGGCGTTTGATTCCAAAATTTTGTGTGTATTACTTGTACGAAGCCCATTAGGCATTATATGAACGAGTAAAATAGGCATGCAATCTAGTAAGGCAACGACGTGCTGTTAATAAATATATAAAATGATTCAGGGTGGTGGGTCAAGGCAATTTGATCCAATAATGGCTCAAACCTCTCTTACCAACAAAGGTGGGCCTGGAAAAATGTGCTCTAAAAAGCTTGGGCTGCTGAGCAAGGTTTATTTATTTCTATTTTTTTTTTTATAAGGACAAAACTCAAAAACAAACCACTTGTTTACTTGCACATTGACAAATTAGTCTATTAATTAAATAGATTATTAAGACTGCAAATTCACTATCATTAAATAGCTCATTAACACTCCCTTTGGACGCACCAATTACTTTGCATTGTTAATAAGCTATTTAATTAGTAGAGTAATTTGTCAATGTGAAGTAAACAAGTGGTGTGCTTTGAGTTTTGTCCTTATTTTAATTGTTAAGATTTTAATGTGTTTTCAGACAAAGCATTAACTGATTCACAAGAAAAAGGTGTCTAATGTCGTGTAAGATGGATAGTGTTAGGCAGTAGGGCAGGGCAGGGCAGGAGGAGGCGGCGATGGATCAAGTTGCTGTGCTGACTCTGCGATTTGTTACTACTTTATCTGGTTGAAATGGCGATTTTGTCCAATTTGACACGGTTTTAATTCAAAATAAAACATGAAGATCTGATAGGACGGTCCATGGGATAAATCAGCCGAATACTGAAGTTACGTTACATGAATGTATAACTTTTTAATTCATATGGACCACTTGAGTTTTTGCAGTTAAAAAAAAAAAGGTTGAATTGATTTAACTGGTCTCTTGGGCCAGTCGATGGAATTGGATCTTTGGGCCTTTCATTGAATGCATTCCAATATGACCAGCAATTAGAACTAGTGTAATTTTAAGTAACATCCATCACTTTATATAAGAGTACAATTCAAGTAGGCATAAGGATGGGTGTAACCCCAACATTGTTCACTATAAATTGACATCTGCATTTAGGGGAGGGGAGAGGAGGCTTTACTTTTTTCTTCCAACTTTAAATGGATGTAATTTCGGGCATTGATGAGACTCCATTCAGGGTATTCGACTATCAAGCTAACTTCAAATGATTGGTGCCGAAAATAAAGTAGTTGATTCTATACCAACCCTCAAAAGTGAAAAAATTTGTCTATGCCCCAAACATTTAAAATTCGGTCATTCCAAAGCATTTTATTCACCATAAGGGTGAAATGGAAAGAAAAATGATCTCAACTATTGTAATAGATTTATTTGTATTAAACTCTCAATATTAGTTTCGGATTCAATTAACGAAATACTTGAGATATAAGAAAACAGTGTTTCCTTTGTATTTTAATTTTTCATCATGCTTCCTAAGATTCAAACAATTGGTAAGAGTTTGACATTGTTCAAGCAGTAGGCAGCTTCCTAGGAAAAGACATAAAACTCAATATTTCAAACAAAATAAAGAAAAGGATATTATGCTATATTAATAGGTGGAATTTCGACAAGTGAAATTAATAAAAAAAAAGTTATTGTGAGTATATTGGAAACAAAGTCTAAATAGAATTAAGAAAAGCGAAGTTGATGTGAAAGAAAGACTCATTCTCTTCACAACTCTTTGAAAACCAGCCGAAAACGTGGGCAAATGACCTAACCAACCAAAATACCATAACCTCTCTCTCTAATCCTTTTCTCATGAAAAATCTTGGGTGGGCTCAGGTCATTTTCGTACTAGATCATATATATCCTTAAAGGTTCGATTATTTTAAAAAAACTTTAGTCTCGTCTTTACATAGGAAATGCATGAGAAATAAAATAAAATAGAGCCTGTCAAACTTTCCAGCTTGTCGTCAACTGATTGGTTCCAACACTTTGACCAAAGTTACGTGAAGGATCAAAGAATCTTTGGAAACTTGGCTTCCTCTGCTTATGTATTCAAATAAATAACGTTCAAAAAAGGTTGAGATAAGGTTGTTAGGTTAACTCATTTCTCTTTTAAAAACCATATAAGAATGTAATTAAATTATTAATATTGCTATTTTATTTTTAATCCCGATATATGCAAAATTATAAAATATAAGGGTAGGACATAATTTGAAAATTCAAAGAGATGCAGCTGGGGGGGAAAGCGGTCCACCACCAATTTCAAAGGTCTATCACCTTGGACTTGGCCTATTACCCACCCATTACGACTCTTTTTTCTGTTTTCACAACTACACGTTATTTATGCTAATTCAAAGTTTCATTAACTTTTTCCTCTGCCATGTAATTTGGATGAATTTCCCCTACAAAATAATTATTACCTTCAATCTTGAGGATATCACGTGATTTCAACCTTTGTACCATTACCATAAATTATTTATGTTGGAATCAGCAAATACCAATCATCTGCTTTTGTAACCCTAATTAGTTATTAGATGATATTTGGTTTAGGAAATCTAAAATTATGGGGGTGGAATGCTGGTATGTTATATCATTTTATTTAATTTATTTAGTTGGAATATAAAATTGAGGTGTTTGATTAACGAAATATAAGATTATTTTGAATATTTTTTATTAAATTATATTTGTTATATATATTTTTAAACGAGATTAATTCTTTTAATATTTTCATAAAATTATGATAAATTTTATTTTTATTACAATTTATATATTAAAAAGTAAATATATAATGTTTAAATAAATTTATAAATTTATAATTATAATTTTGAAATATAAGATCTGTTGTTTCATTCTTAAGAATTCTTAATTAGGCTTAAACTTTTATTTGATATAAATTGATCTAAAATTTATTATTATGCCTTTAATCTAAAATTATTTAAAAAAAAGATAATAATAAAATTACACCCATATTAATACCATTTAAAAAACCAAACCCACTTTTAATATTATTTTATGACATTATTATGTGCAATAAAACCATATTGATAGTGATATGCTCTTACATTGCTACAACCTATCACATCCCCAAAAAGTGTCCAAATTAAAAATTTTCTCAATGATGTTACATATATAGCCAACTATCTGTGTTTCAAAATTCCTCTTCGTCATTTATGAAACTATTTGACATGACACCCTTTTTTTAAAAATATTTTGTTAGCTTGTTTCGAAATTACACGTATATATATTTTAAAAATATAAGCAAAGATTTTGATTATTTATATATTTATACAATATAATCATTCCATCAGGAGAGAAATACAAACAAATCAATCACATAAACTGGACCAACTTCATACTTGATGGCATGTGAATGGACATGTCCAACCGAGGATCAATAAATAACATTGAATTTTGTTTCTGCTAATTTCTTAATTCCATGTTAGATATAGATTAGAAGTTGATTTCAAACTTTTAAATATTTGATATTATGCTAATATTTCATATTATAAATTTTTATAATATATTAAAAGTAAGAGATGAAAATAATATAATTCGAACTTATGTTAAATAAATATTTGATAAAAGTTTTATGAAAGTTTCATTAAAATAAAATAAAATTGTTTATTAGAGAAAAACAATTACTTTAGAAACTTAAATATTCATTGAATTAAAAAGGAAAAAGAAAACTATTTTTTGGTAGGAATGTGGATATGATTAGCAAGGTAGCGAGAAATTCCAAGAAAATATAGCCCACAATAGAAAGCAAAAAGATAAGCTCAATCACAATGGGGGGAAATTCCTACGACAAGGATGGGAATGGATTTGGATTGGGGCTAAATTAATTCTATCCATTCTTTTCTTTCTATAAAAATTAAACATTATAATATAAATAAAAAAGGAGATAATTATAGAGAGATAAAAAAAAAAAAAAGGACTCACCGCTGACTTTAAAACCTTGGTGTAAAAGATATTTGTATATATTTATAATAGTATATCTTCATCGTAAAAGAAATATTATCTTCAAAACAATTTATTAATTAATTTACATTTTTGTAAAAGATCAGTTGTTGAATAATTGAATTCAATAAATGTTTTGCATGTATACCAATAAAAAATTAATTTATAATAACTTTCAATGGTTAAATTTTATATTGTTAAAATAATTAATTTAAGATTTAACTTACATGCTATGTTGTATTTAATAACATATATAAATAGTGTATAAAAAATGATAATACAAAAAAAATGTAAATTGATTTGTTAGTTTCATATAAGAAATCTTTTCTTAGTGTAGTTTTGCATCAGAATTGATGGATTAGCAGATAATTCAAATTCTAAGTCCTCCATAACATAGTGTTCTTTGGAAGGAGACAAGTCGAAATTTGTTTTAATTTGAGAGACTTGGAATGAGGGTTGGGGGATAAAGCAGACTTTGATGTGAACGCAAAACTTTGTGGAATCTTTTTTTTGTAGACTCTTCTATGTAGTTTTGAAGTCAATTGGATAATCTTGATCAAATACAAAGATATGATAAATATTTAATAATTATAACTTGATAAATTTAGATGATTTATTTGACTATTATATTATTTTGCTATATAATTTTAAAATTATATCTTAATTTTAGTTTGATGTGTAAAATTATGCATAAATTTTGATTTTGTACAATTTTAATTAAGAAAAATTGATAATGATTCAATTTTTACAAATCCTTAACATAATTTAAGTCTAAATATTGATACACACAAATACTTATACTTGTCAAATATAAAATAAAATTTTTTTCCTTCTTTCTTTAAATGTGAACAGTTGAATCAAAATTAAAATTTTATATATATATATATATATATATATATTTAAATCACAAATCAAGTTTCCATATATAAAATTACACCATATCAAAATTTATGCATTAAATTACACTTTTGATTAAAATTCATGTAGAATTTTTATATTTATCCCTATTATTTTTCAAAAGAGGAAATTTATAAATTTTTAAAATTCAGTATAATTTATGGAGAGAAAAATATCTTAGTTACTGATTTTTTTTATCATGAAAAAATTAATTTTATAAGATAATTATTTTTTACTGCACATATTTAATTGCATGTATTGATTAAAATATATTAAAATTATGATATAATTTTGTATAAATTTTATGATTGATATTATAGATAAATTTAAATCATTTCATAATATTTTAATAATTTTAATTCAAGATATTTTTTATAAAAATAATGTTTTGAATAATTATTATATATACGGTACATACAATATCCAAGTTTAAAAATATATTAAAATGTGTTTATAAAATTTATTAGAATTTTATTTAGGAAATATATTTATAATGAATAATTTAAAATATTTTTTTTGAAAATTCGTTTTAATTCTTTTTAGAAACTAAATTTATTTTTTAAAAATTTTATTTTTATTAATATATTTAGGAAATATTTTAAATTTTATATTCAAGTATTCTCCTTAAAAACTAAATTATTTTAAAGACATATTTTACTTCTTTAAATGTTATTTGAAAAACATATATATTTTACAATTATATAAAGAAAATATTAAAAACATTTAGAAAAAAAAAATACTTCCCTTACGTATACAAAATTGACTAATTTTTAAAATTAATTTGTGACAGTGTTAATTATGTAATTTTTTAATATTATATTACTATAGTTAATGAAAATAAAAATTATTATATTAATATTTTCTTAAAAAAGCTAGATATACAATATTAATATTTTATTATTCTAATTACGTTTATAATTATTTTAATTGCATGAAATAATTTAAGGTAAACTACACCTATGATCACTCTAAAATGATGTTTGTCCTATTTTGGTCACTCTATTTTTTTTTTTTTTTTTGAATTTTGTTACTCTAGTTAAAATAGTTGTTCAAATTAACCACTCATGTTTTCCTCTAGCAGATTGCACAGTCAACAATCCACATAAAATATCTTAATAAAAAATAAGAAAATGTTTTTTTAATTATTATTATATTATAATGGTTATATAAAGAAACAAAAAAGTGAAATCCTATCCAAACATTTATCTTCATTTATATTTGTAGGTTCTTTACTGTCAGCAAACCTAACCAAAGGAAAGGGAATAACTGAAGGCAGGAAACGAAGAATCGAAGGGAAGAAAGTAAAGGATGGAAGAAGCCAATGTCATTCCAATATGCTATTGTGGATTCCCAGCAACAATGCTATGCCCTAAACCCGATTTGATTCGCCGGATCCAGATCTCAAGTGTTACACTCTTTTACCGTCTTTAATGAAACTTGTTCATACAAAATTTTCGAACTTATACATCTTGTTAAGTAATGCTGCCCATCCAACAAATCATCTATGTGTACAATATATACTTACAACCATTTAACAAAACTTTTTACCCAACGAGAACTTACAAGTACAAATATATATATATATATATATATATATATGTCACTTATGTTGCCCTTAAACTCTATAATTGACATCACTGATTTGGCCAACAAATTTTATCTACATTGTTAGGCTTATGAATAGTTTTCCAACCTTAATCACAATATTATTGTCATACTCAAACAAGCTGCTTCACTTGCTCTGTATGCATAACAACCCAACTTGCCAAACCCTTGGCATAGCTTTGGCGTTATTCCTCCTGGTGTGGCTTTAAATCAATTGACTTATGACATAAAAGACATAAAGGTAAGCTCATGAGAACTTAGTGAGTAAAAATCTTTTACCTTGTAACAGCGCAATTTCAATAAGATTGGAATAGTAGTTTCGGGACCACAAATCCGATCCGAAAATAAAAATTTATTTTATTCTATTATATGGTCCGTATTATGTTAGAAATGTTATGTGAAAATTCTGATAAGAAAATTCTACTGATTTCGTGTTTAATTACGAGAAGGACTAAATTGCATAAAAGGAAAAAGTTGAATTCTAGTAGCTATAAGGATTAAATAGTTGTGGAATTCAAAATTTGGGGTCCTTATATGGCAATTAGACCATTAAGAAAAGTATGTAGATTTTTTAGTGACTCATCCATGGAAATTTAGGAAAAGGGCAAGGACTAGATTGAAAATTAAAATAATTAATTAATTAAAAGATGATAAAAAGAAATATTATCTTATTTTGTCATCTTCAACCCCAAAATTTGACGGAAACCCTAGGAGAGAGAGAAGAAACTTTCAAGGCCTAACTAGGTAAGTTTTCTTGTCCCATTTTTAGTAATTTTGATATTTTTGAAACCAAGATAGTTTAATCTATCTATTTAGGGGACTAATTTGAAAAGTTACCAAAGTTTAGAAAATGGGTCATGGATGAATATGCTGAAAATTAGAAATTTATGGTAGAAAATGAAAGGTTGTTGATAGATAAACAACTTTTACAAAGTGGTTTTTTGATGAAAACATGATTTAGGGACTAAAATGTAAAGTTGTGAAATTAATGGAAAATGCTAAAATTTTATGAATGCTTGTGCTGTAAATTTTGTAATGAGATTTTAGTTAGGCTTGGAATAGGGAGTAAATTGCCCAAGTTTCATTTTCCGGGCCTAGGGACGAAATTGAAATTTATGGAAAAGTTAGGGGCAAAATTGTAATTTTGCCTAAGACTTAGATTGAGTCCTAATAAGTATGAAATGTGTGAAATTGATGATTTAAGTTATTTATATAGATCCAAACAACTTAAATTTGAGGCTAGTTCGAGGATAAGAAAAGGTTTCGGATTAATAGATTTTAAATGCAAACAAGTGTCGAGCTAAGTTCGTGTAACTTAATCGGGCATGTAAATATGTTTAATTGAATGTTGTGTTTGTATGGAATGTGAATTGTTTTGATGTACATTATTTGAATGTTATATGAGAACAAGTAATACATGCTTGAAAATGGTGAAAAATGGTAAAGCCACGATTGAACATTGAATTCCGATGAATATACGTGCTTTCCCGAAATGGATGAGGTCCTGCATTTGTTACTGACGGGATTTAGCTCAGACGAGTAATCCTATTGACCTCATTATAGAAAGGATTTAGCTCAGATAAGTAATCTTGATATAATATCTCTTGAGTATACATTACTATAACACCCCAAACCCGGCCTAGATGTTATGGCCGAATCTGGCAATATCACATTGAAGAGAATGATTGTTTCCAAAATGATTTTATGAAATTGAGAACATGTTTGATAGAAAGTTTACTTGGTTAAATTTTAAGTCGGGATTTAGAAATTCAAGTTCTAGTTAAGCCCAAAATGGAAGCCCATGTTTAAAGAAAAATGCCCAAAAAGCAATGTCATTTAAAATCCACGTTAAATTTGAGAAAGTTATCTAAGTAAAGATAAAGCTAGGCAGTCAAAATAGAAAATAAACCTTAATTACAGTCTTATCAGAGAAACAATGCTTTATTACAACCCATTTAAACAAAAACAACAAGTAAAGTGAAGCAATTTGAAAATTATTCAAAATTCCTAAGTAGCTTGCAGTGTGGCCATCTCCGAGTCTTCTCCCACGTTGAGCCTTTTATTGAGGATCACCTGAAACATTAAATTAAATGGTGTGAGTTTCGAAACTCAGTGTGTACAACCCTTGGTAATCAAATCAATATGCAAAAATCACATTGGGCCTAAGCCTTAACAATATCGGTGGCCTCTAGGCCTTAGCCCCTGATAGCCTCGGTTGGGCCCGAGCCCACATTCAAATATCAAGATGTTCATGCCATATGCAGTTACCCATAACCAACCCTGTACACCCCTTCCAACCCTACACTCTTGTGGGGAGATACACGACCCACCCATCCTTATACACCCGTTGTGACACCGATTACGACACCACTCATCGTTCCAGCAGAGTTGCTCGTGGCACAAAAGCCTTCGTTGTAGCACCGGTTGCGGCACTACTTATCATTGCAACAGAGCTGCTCGTGGCTCAGAAGCCTTCATTGGATCCACAGTCGTCAAGCGACCGTGCGACCCTCATATACACTTCCTCCGTATCATCAAAACCCACCCAAGTGCAACATACAATTCATGAATGCAACATACACATTTTCACACATTTTAACATATTAAGAACTTAAGGATATCTTGGTCATTTCACTACCCAGGGGTATTTCGGTAATTTCTACTTTACAAGGGTATTCCAGTACTCCTACCCGACGAGGGTGTTTCAGTAGTTCTACCTTATAGGGAATTTTCGTAATTCTACCTTAGAAGGGTATTTTCATAATTTTATCTTAGAAGGGTATTTTCGTAATTTCCTAATGATACAGATTTTAGTTATGAATTTTGGCCCATTAACAAGTACTCACGGCTAAGATGAACGGACACTATACACCAGGTAGGATTCAAGAGAAGAGGAGGTGGGTCACTCGGACCGCTTAAGTACCAAGCTCTTCCTAGATCCAATCCTAGACATGCACACATCAATTGCCACACCTTAGTCTAGTGACTTGTCCACGGGTTTGTTTAATTATTTAATTAAGTCTTATGTAAAATTTGAGAGATCAGAACTAGGCCTATAGTCTATTAAAACCCTAGCATGCATTTCTACAATCTCATAAGGCCCACTAGGCCCAACCATATACATAAAACCCATTAAGCCCAACATGCTTATGTAGCCCATTAGGCTCGATCATAACTCAATCATACAATCACACATACTAATACATCATAAAATTTCATATCACAACTTTGCCATTTTGGGCCCATAAATTCGGCAGGCCCATTAGGGATTTCAGGATTTCGGGATTTCGACTTTTACCGATTTTCGTGTGTGTAGTGTATGTACACACCTGATTGACGACTCGCACCTACACTATCCCCAATCTTGACCTACAATCAAAACCACTTCCAAATCAACTCCAAACCTTACTAAAACTTTATCAAATCCCGAAGCCTTACCGTAGCCTTACCGTGAACCTTCGGCTTTTCTAGCCTTTCCTTAACGAATAGTCTCGAATATTCCTAGATCTACATTAACACCAATATTTTATCAACAT
The DNA here is from genome assembly GCA_020496765.1 of Gossypium stocksii. Classification (NCBI taxonomy): domain Eukaryota; kingdom Viridiplantae; phylum Streptophyta; class Magnoliopsida; order Malvales; family Malvaceae; genus Gossypium; species Gossypium stocksii. The sequence goes on from CM035623.1 coordinate 45,841,820, forward strand.
CAGGTGACTCGTCTTCCACACGAGTCACCCTTATGGCTACACATATATTTGGCCACCCCCCTAAGAAACCGAAATTGAGAATGAGACACTTATCGAAACTCGTCTCTGATCTTGCGGCCTAAGTATCTACTGAGTGTGATCGGCTTTTAAAATCTTGATTAAAGGTTGTAAATAACAAAAACAATTTTGTGATGGAGGAAAGCAAAAGAAATTAGCAAAGGGGATATGGGTATTCGGCTTTTAAGAGATTAAGGAAAGAAATCAACAAAGGGGATTTAGGTATTCGGCTTTTGTAAAAGAGGAAAAAGAACTAGAAAGAAGGAGAACAATGAAGCATTCGGTTTGGCAAAGCAAGGGAAACTCCTCAAAAAGAATTTGGCACCCCCTATAAACACCCAAAGCTGAACCCCTAAAGTCCCAATTGGCTCCACTTCATCCACATCCCATCTCCTAATTTTTCTCCACGATAAGCTCTCCTAACCTCTTCCTATATTTTCTCTTCTGATCACTCTCCTTAGAGTCCATATTCATGCCACTTCCAACATTCTAGAAGGCCAAAATTAAACTCCTAAAAATACTAAGCTAGGATCCAAAACTTAACCAAGGCCCAATACTTCTAGGCCCAAAATTCGGGGTGTTACAGTTACGATTAATGTTTAACTTGGACTGGTAATCCTAATTAAGCTTTTCTGAGCAAAGGATATATAAGGATTTAACCTGGACTGGTAATCCTGTTATATGATATGTGGCTCGAGAGTGTGTTCCTTGACTAGATGCTTTTAACGGGTACCCTTGAATAAGAAATTGAGGGATTATTTATAACACCCCAAATTTTAGGCCTAGAAGTATTGGGCATTGGTTAAGTTTTGGATCCTAGCTTAGTATTTTTAGGAGTTTAATTTTGGCCTTCTAGAAGGTTGGAAATGGCATGAAGATGGACTCTAAGGAGAGTGATCAAAAGAGAAAATATAAGAAGAGGTTAGGAGAGCTTATCGTGGAGAGAAAATATGAGATTAAAGAGAAGAAGTTATGGTGCCGAAATAGACTTTAGGGAGGGCTAGGTTCAGCTATTGGCTATTTAAGGAGTGCTGAATTTCATAGTAAGGTTTTCTTTACTTTGTTATAGTTTGTTTTTCTCCCCTCCTCTTGTCGAATTCTTCTTCTCCTTTTTGTTCCATCCTTGCCGAAATTTTCCTTTGCCAAATAGCCATCTATTGTTTGCCCAAACCCTTAGTAGTTCCTTTCTTTTTCTTAAAAGTCGAATACCTGTGGTTCCTTGCCTATTTCTTTTCCTTCATCACTATCCGTCTTTGATTACCATCCTTAAGCTAGTGTTGAAAAGCCGATTGCTTAATCAGCAGATATCTAGGCCGTTAGTTTGAAGGCGAGTTTCGGTAAGTGTCTCATTCTCAATTTCAGTTTCTTAAGGGGGTGGTCGAGTATATGTGTAGCCTATAAGGGTGACTCGTGTGGAAGACGAGTCACCTGATGTTGATAAAATATGTGTGTTGATGCAGATCTAGGAATATTCGAGACTATTCGCTAAGGAAAGGCTAGAAAAGCCGAAGGTTCACGGTAGGATTTGATAAAGTTTTAGTCAGGTTTGGAGTTGATTTGGAAGTGGTTTTGATTGTAGGTCAAGACTGAGGATAGTGTAGGTGCGAGTCATCAATTAGGTGTGTACAAACACTACACACACGGTGAAACGGCAAAAGTTGAAATCCCAAAATCTCGTATGGGCCTGCCAAATTTGTGGGCCCAAATTGGCAAAATTGTGATATGAAATTCTATGATGAAATGATATGCTTGAATTGTATGATTGAATTATGATTGGTTTTAATGGGCTTTATAAGCATGATTGGGTTTAATAGGCTTTATAAGTATGTTTGGACTTTGTGGGGTTGTAGGAATGCATGCTAAGGTTTAATGGACTTTAGGCCTAGTTAAATGGACTCTCAAATTTTCATAAAACTTAACTAAGTAATAAACATGTCTATGGACAAGTCAATAGACTAAAGTGTGGCAACCGACATATGCATGTCTAGGATTGGATCATGGAAGAGCCTGGTACTTAAGCGGTCCGAGTGACCCACCTCCTCTTTTCTTGAATCCTACCTGGTGCATAGTGTCTTTTCACTTTAGCCGCGAGGACTTGTTGATAGGCCAAAATCCATAATTAAAATCTATATCATTAGGATATTACAAAAATACCCTTTTAGGATAAAATTACGAAAATACCCTTCTAAGGTAGAATTAAGAAAATGCCCTGTAAGGTAGAATTACTAAAACACCCTCGTAGAGTAGGGGTACCGAAGTACCCCTGTAGGGTAGATTTACGAAAATACCCCTGGGTAGTGAAATGACCAAAATACCCTTAAGTGCTTAATATGTGAAAATGTGTGAAAATGTGTATGATGCATTCATGAATTGTATGTTGCACTTGGGTGAGTTTTGATGATACGGAGGAAGTGTTTTGAGGATCGCATAGTTGTTTGATGATCGTGGATCCACCGTAGGCTATTTAAGCCACCGAGTAGCTTTGCTACACCGTATATATATATATATATATATATATATATAGAGAGAGAGAGAGAGAGAGAGAGAGAGAGAGAGAGCAGCCTTGCTGCAACGTGGGTAGTACTGATGTGTGTGCTACCATTGGTGTGTAGAGGATGGGTGGGTTGATGTAGACATCCCCACAGGTGTTTTGGGCTGGTACGGGTGGTGTGTAGCGGTTGGATTTGGGATGGGAACATTTGCATACATGTAATTCTGGTATGATATGAGGTCAATGTGGGTTAAGGCCCAGACCACCGATATTGTTAGGGCTTAGGCCCAATGTGATATGTGTATAATGAATTGATTTGATTGCCAAGGGTCGTACACACTGAGTTTCGAAATTCACACCCTTATTATTAATATTTCAGGTGACGCACAGTAGACGGCTCGACGCGGGAGAGGACTCGGAGATAGCCACACTACAAGTTACTTAGGAATTTTCAATATAGATTTATTAAGTGTTTTATGATAATTACTTTTAAATCTCCACTGTGATGTAATAAGGCTATGTATCTTTGATTTCATTATTTATTTGGGATTTTATTTAGTTACTGCTATATTTAATAAACATTTTTTTTTCTAATTATTCATTTAATTTAATTCTTCAAATTTTTAACTAAGTAAATTCCTCTCAAGCATATTTCGTTTCGAACTAAGTTTTTAACTAAACCATTTTTTGAAAGCAACCCTTCAATGTGACATCGCCAGATTCGGGCCTAACTTCTAGGCTGGGTTTGGGGTGTTACATTATTAAATCATACACCTCGAGCGTACTACTTGAGCTCCATCGGAATTTCAATGATTCAACGAACTTAGAACTCTTGACATAGCATGAAAATTATGAGATGAAATAGTAATGACTTGAAAGAGTATTGCATGATGAGCTCATCTATGTTTGCTTGATTGATATGGAGATTTTCATGACTAATATGTTTGATCGAATGCATGTGTTTAGGAAGTTTTGCTAATGGATGGAAAACATGATATTGTATACTTAGACGTAATAAATGGAAATGGTAAGTTTAGTTTTCCATTATATGAGCCTTCTAAGCATGTAATACTTACTCTGTTTTATTTTTCCCTGTTTTATAGTGCTTGAAAGCTCGCGAAGGTTGGAAGATCATTGGAGCATCATCACACTATCAACTAGCTTATTTTGGGTATATATAGTTGAATCCTTTTGGTATAATGGCATGTATAGAACAATTTGACCATTAGTGGTTTGATAATGATGTTTGTAATCTAGCCATTGGAATGGCTAGAAATGGTTGTTTTTGATATACTTGTAATTTCATGTTATGGTAGCTAAATATATGTTAAATAGGTTATCATGATATATTCAAATGAGATAAGTTAAGTATATGAGATTAAATGTTATTAATTCTTAGGTTAAAATCAAGGTAAGTTATAAGCACTCATGCATGTAATGGTATGCCTTGATGAATGATGATATTTGTTTAATTTGAGTGCTTGAATTGGTTGGTATTGGATGTGTGTTTCAAGTGCAGGGCTTGAATGTGATTTTGGGTGAGAAATGAAGTTAGAAATGACTTTATTTTGTCCACACGGCAGACACACGGGCATGTGTCTAGACCGTGTGTGACACACGGGCTAATACATGGGCGTATGTCAAGGTTATGTGGCCCCTGTACCTTAATTTTGAGAAATAGAATACTCAGAATTGAGCACACATATAGAGACAAGGGCGTGTGTCTCAACCATGTGAGGCACACAGCCTAGAACACGGGCGTGTCCCTTGGCCATGTGAACTTACACCTATTTTTTGAAAATTCGAATTAACCACATGGCCTAGCACACGAGTGTGTGACTTGGCCATGTGACATCAATTTGTTCATGAGTTGCAAGTCAGAGAGTTACACGGGTATTTGACACGGGTGTGTGACTTCACATGGCCTGACCACACTGGCATGTCCTATACCACATGGGCGTGTGACTCTTATTAGTGAGAAAAAATTTTGGGATTTTGCGAAAAATTCCCCAAGATTCTGATTTGGTCCTAAATCAATTCTAATGTATGTTTAGGGCCTCAAGGGCCCTACTAAGGGACGTTATGAATGATTACAGTAAATGAATAGTAATTTACATAAATTATCTGAAAATGTTCTAAAAGTTCTGGTAATGCTCCGAAACCCTGTTCTGATAACGGATACGAGTTAGGGGTGTTACATGCCTAAATCTTGTTTGAAAACTCCATTCTCTATCTCATTGGTCCCATTCTTCAATTTGACTCTAGTGGATACTTCTAAGGTTTCATTCCTTATGCCATAGGTGTCATGCCTCACTCTGAGATCATAACTTGCTTTTTGTAACTTCAATATCTCGTTCACGTTCTTTGTTTTGTCCTTTCATGATTCCTTAACCATTCCTACTATAGTAGGCCTTACAAACAAATTAATTTTGATTTGCCACTCACGCTGGCACACTATTCTTACTTTAATACTATATGGGGTTCACCTTAGCACTTCATACAATACTCTCTAAAGTAGAAAAAATTATTGCGATTAAGTTTTAATGTTTACTATGTGATTAAATGCTAGTGTGAAATTTTTGCTAAGAAATTTAATCGATTGGGTGTCCAATTTGATAATTAGGACTAAATTGCAATATGTGAAAAATGTGAGTTCTAGAAGCTAAGGTACTTATTTGTAATGGGTTTTTAAAGTGGAGGTCCTTAAATGGAAATTTGACCATTATATTTCAAGATGGACAAAAACGGACATGGAAGGATAAAATACCAAAGGTTTTAATGAAGGGCATTTTGGTCATTTGGTAATTAAAAGAATTAAAAAGGGAAAATCAAGCCAAATTGTGTCCATTTTCTTCACCAAGGCCGAATGTAGCATGAAAACACCATGGCTAGGGTTTGTTCACCTTTCAAGCTCAATAGTAAGTTCATCCAAGCCCTGCTTTTAATGTTCTTTACAGTTTTTAGATCCTCGTAACTCAGTTTAGCTATTTCTACCGTTATTTTGAGCTAGGGTTTGTGTTTAAAAATTTGCCAATGGATGACAGACATGTGCTTTGATGTCTAACGGTAGAATATGAATGCTCGGTGTGTAATAAACGACTTTAACTAAGTAATTTTCGATGAAATTGCATAAAAGGACTAATTAGTAAAAAGTTGTAAAATATGTGTAAATGTGTGAATTAGTGCAAATTGTGGGCTACTATAGTTATGAAAATGGTTCGGCTAGGCCTAAAATACAAGTAAATTAAGTAAAAATCATTTTACGAGCTTAGGGGAAAAGTGTAAATATGACAAAGTTTAGGGGCAAAAATGTATTTTTTCTAAAATGTGAATTTGGGTCAATTTGAGTAGCATGATGAATAAATGAGTTAAATATATTGTTATAGATCAAGGAAGACGAGATTCAGGCCTAGAACGGGGGAAGGAAAAAGTTTTGGACTAAAACGCAAAATTTGATATTTGGATCGAGGTAAGTTCGTATGGTAAACATAAATGTTTATTTGTTACTTGATGAATGCATCATGAATTTAATTATATTATTTGATGTACAACGAAAATCCAATGTTCGAAACTAGTGAACGCAAAGTTGAACACTTTCGTTTCGTACCTAAAGATGAATTGACGGAGAAGTCCTTGGCACCTAAGTGAAATAAGTCCACGGCATTGTGCTAAGTTGATGTGGTCGTTGAGAGCACCAAAAATATCCTATCCCTGGTAAATAATTAAAAAGAATAGTATATGGGAAGTAGGGTCAAATCCTCAAGGACTGGATTTGCACAATGTCTTGTTTCGTGAAATCCTGGGCAGAATCTTACCCAAGAAAACCTGCGTTCTTGGAAAAATAAAAATAACAGAATTTAAAAGTTTTGATTTGGGAACGAAAATAAAATAAAAACAAAATTAAGAAGTCGAATTGAAATTGTGAAAATTAAAAATAGTAAATAGAGTTTGAGGTAAAAGAAATTCTTATGAGGAGATTCTAGCCTCCAGTTGTCTCGATCCAACTTGGGTTCAATCCTCGGCTTTTAGATGATCCTTCTCAAACTGAATAAGCCAGTTATAGTGGAAGAGGATGCCTACGACCACCAGTTCCAAGAGTTTAGACTTACGATTTAGTGAAACCTAACTCTAGCCAATAATCGCTTCTGTGGGATCAGCTTATGCTAGATCAAAGTTTCTCAATGGCAAATCTCATGCCATTTTGTCTCTTGGGCTCGCCAACCTCTGACGCAGCAAGCTAACGAACCGATTATGCAACCTTCTCAAAATACGCAAAGTGGCTGTTCCTCGCACACGTTGAAAATATCACTTTTTTAGGGACATGGATGAAAGCATCAGCCCCGTAATGCGGAGAAACTATGAATACTTGTTGAGAGGGCTAAGTTTAGATTCTAAGCCTCAAGAACCCTTTTTTGGGGATTTTCTGACAACCTTTGGCTAGATGGGTTTAGTGGCTCATGCTTTTGGAAAAAGAAATAGACTTAGTAAAAAATTGGAATTTTATTGAATGAAAAATATGGAAAGAACAATGGGCTAAACTTTTTGGGAAGAAAGTGTTTACAGAAAAGAATAAATGAAAATTGAGTCACTTCATCTCCTATTTATAGTGCTAAGAAAGATAGTCTAGTCCTACTTAAATTCCTAAAGATAATTACAAATAATTAAAGATAAATAACATAAATAACATAAATCCTAAAATTAAATCTAAATAATAATCATTAATAATTATCCTAATATTATTGGAATTAAAATAGAGTCTTGTGATATAAAATCTCTTCTTTTCACGCTTTAATCCTTGTGTCTTCCATGCTTGCATTTTGGGCACCACCTTTTTCCAAATTCACGCTTTTTGCCCTTAAATTTACTTCTTGCCTCCAATTTAATCCCTACAAGATAAAAGACCATAAATAGCTCAAATTAGTAGAATCATACTCAAAATAATCATGCAATTAATACATAAAAACATGTCATTCGAGAGTATTATCATAACTGAAAGAAGTCTATGGCATCTAAGTGAAATAAGTCCATGGCATTGTGCTAAATGAAATAAATCCATGGCACCTAAGTGAAATAAGTCCATGGTGTTGTGCTAAGTGAAATAAATCCATGGCATCTAAGTGAAATAAGTTCATGGTATTGTGCCAAGTGACATAAGTCCATGGCATCTAAGTGAAATAAGTCCATGGCATTGTGTTAAATGTGTATAGCTCAAGAATGAGCCTATATGAAACCTTGCGAAATGAAGTAGCTTTGGCTACAAGTATGGCTCTGTGGAAAACTTCCGATGTATCTGTTACTACTCCAATGTTTTCAACGGGTAATTTAGAAATGAGAATGAGTATCAAATGGTAAGTAAATTATGAGGTAATACCATTATCGAATTGAATGGAAATCGAATCAAGTGATGGATGAGTATTGGTATTGAATTGTGTATTGATGAAAAAGTAAAATGAAATGAATTGCTATTGAATTAAAATTGAGAAATGAAATAGGAAGAATGAACCAAAGATTCATGTCATGAATGAAGCTCAAATTTGATGATATATGATAACAATCGATAAATTACTAGTGTTGAAAAATGGAAATTAATACAAAGAAAACATGAAAGAGTAAAATTAGCAATAAAGCAGTTTTGGACAGCAACAGTTGTGTGATTTTTAAAAATCACCAAAAATGATAGAAATTGGATTAGAGGTTGAATAAGATATGAAATCAAATCTTATTGAGTCTATTTTTATATAAAAGAAACAGTATAAGCAAAAGAACTTCATATTATGAGATATTTGCATTTTTGTGAGGCAAAGTTAGAATGATTTTGGAATCCCTTGTTCTGAATTTGGAAAATCATTAAAAATTTTACAAAAATAATTATTGGTTATAATTTATATGGTTAAAATCAATAATGAGTCTACTTTTAAAAGAAACAAATGAGAACATCATTCGAATCTAGAATGAGGAGATAATTAATTTTTAGTGAAGAGGGGTTAGAACTGTTGAACAGTGAAATAGGGGAGATTTTAAAGAATAAACTGTACTTATTGGCTAAACCAAAAATTCTAGAAATTTTATGGTAAGGAGTTATGTGAGTCTAGTTTCAAAGAAAATTAACAGATCTTAATTTTGTGTTATGTAACTCCAGATAAAAATAATTTAGTGACTGTGACTCGAGTAAACAGCTTGAGATGAACATAAGTGAATAGTGAAATTTTATGCAATAGTGATGGTATTATCTTGAGAGCATATAATGAGGATTTTTAAAAGCATGTTAATCAATTGTTATTTTTTTACATATGTACTTACTAAGCTGTATAACTTACTTCGTTACTTTTTATGTTTATAATGTACTCAGGTTAGCTTGGGTTGGAAGTCGCCGAAGAACCTATCACACTATCAAGCTTATAATTTAGGTATTGATGATTTTTATACTTAGGATTATGACATGTAGGGATCGTGGTAATTTGTATGTGTCATATCTAGATTTGGCCTAAAATGTTGGCCTATAATATTCGATAGTTCGTATGTGTAAGACCAATGATGTTGGCTAATATTGGCCACGCTATAGGTTTACGATGATGCATTTTTGTGGATGTGCAAGCTTACATGAATTGGTTAAATGATGTGTGAATATTTGGATTCTTAATAGTGCCATGTTATGTGATGATAAATTTGGTATAAGTGTGTAAGTGTTTTTGGTTGAAAAAAGGGCTTGGTAAATAGCCTAACTTTCATCCACACGAATGGCCACACGGCCTAGCACACGGGCGTGTGACTTGGCCGTGTGACCCTAAAAGAAAGATGACGTCATAAACAGAGAGTTACATGGGTAGAGGACACGTGCGTGTCCTAAGCCACACAGGCATGTGTCACTACACGGCCTGCCCACATGGGCGTGTAACCCTCCAAAACAAGAAAATTTTCTAAATGCTCTAAAAGTTTTAAAAGTTCTCGGTTTAGTCTCAGATGGTTTCCAAAGTATGTTTTGGGCCTCATAGGCCCATTTTAGGGACTTTTTGATATAATATAAAGGTTTTAAATTTGAAACGAAAATTTATGTCTCGAATTTGTTCGGTTGCAAGTGTTATTGTCTGGTAACGCCTTGTACCCTGTTCCGGCGTTGAACACGGGTAAGGGGTGTTACACTCTGAATGCCTTGTAAGTCATTTTATCAGAATTCATCATGGGTTCCTTTCATTCTTTCAGAATTCAACACACAAGCGTTCCTTTTTGAAGATAGCCATAAAGACTTTCGTGTCTAGATTTGCCACAAAGGCATTTCCTTACAAAGGTTCACCATATATGCTTACCTTTCCTAAGTTTTGCCACAAAGGCATTCTTAAATAGAGGTTACCACAAAGGCTTACCTGTAATAGGCCATTTTAGCCCGGGCCAAAAACCTAAATACGAATGGAGGCCTAAATTTCAAAATTAATTTATAAATCCAATTTCATTAGCCCAAGTCATAAAAAAAACCCAAATTCAAAATAAAATAAAAACCAAAATAAAAACAATAGAAAGTCCAAATTTTAAATTCCAATAAATAAACCCATAAACCATAACCCAAAATTTATATTGGCCCAAAATCAAATACGAATTAAATCAAGTAATATTGCCCATTCTTACAAATATTAGGGCCCAACTTTAACCCAAATCTGAAGCCCAAATTAAAGCTTAATACAGACCAAAAAACCAACCCAAATTACAGTCTAAGCCCAAAATAAGACCGGTCCTAATGCAAACCCGATTGGCCAAACCCAAAACCCAGCCCCGTTGCCAATCCAATTCAGCAGCCAAAGGCAGAATGGCCCAAGTGGCCCGAATAGGCAATGTTTCTAGAAGCTTGGGGTCCCCTCGTGTTGTAACGCCCACGCCTGGTTTCCTCTGTATGGCCATCTCTGTGATAGAACCTACGAGAAGGAAAAAAACAGCAAAGCAGTACCCCAAACAAATAGTAGCAACAAAGAAACGGGCAACGAACTGACAGCTAATTAACGATTAGCGGTGAATAACAGAAAAGAAAATTTTTATTTTGTATTTTTCAATTTTCATTTGGCTATATAAATCCGATTAATCACTGTAAAGTTTTTTACGCACACTTGAGATTAATAACAAAAACAAAGAAGTCAAGAAATTGAAAGGTGATTTTGAATTTTTCTCTTCGATTAGTTGTTCTTCTTCTTCGTTTTTCTATTTGTTTCTTGTTGCATGTGAAAGGAAAAGAGAGAGACAAAGGATTTTACCTTTATAAAAGCCACTGGAATTCTCCTCTTCTTCGTCGACATCGAAGTTTTTGAGGAGATTTTGAGGCCAAAACTGGAAATCCTCAGGTCGTGGTTTAACACAGGTCACCTACGCATCGCTGACCATTATATACAGTGGTGTAATGGCACTCGTGTGAGGGACCCTTAGAGTTGGCAGAATAGAAATGGAGAGGGAGACTGCCTAGGTTTTCTTCATTCGGTTCTAAGATGGCAAAGCCTTTAGCCTTAGGTTTTTTTTTTAAATTCATTTTATCAAAATGCAGTAAACAGTGCCGTTTTGTACCAATTACAATGGTTCTAAAATGGTGCCGTGTAGGCCTTGACTTGATCCAGTTTGATTCGGTACCCTCAGGATCTACGTGTTAACGTGGAGAACGGATATTGATGCTCTCGGTCCTTCCAAGAAGCGCCGATGTTCGATTGAGCCTTATTTGTGTTTCCTTCTGTTATTCAATTTTTTCCTTGTAATTTGTGCGCCATTTCAATTTATTCTATATCTATGCATAGCGTTTTGGACGACTGGAATATTTGCTTGCTAAAACCTTGACAGTTTATGCGCATTTTATCTGGATCCTTAACTCTATTTTAATGTTTTTTCAAATTATTCTTTAGATCCTGTTTTGATTTTAATCAAGTCTGATTTCTTTTTATCCTCAATTTGTTTATTATTCAAATTTTAGAAATTGTTTAACTAAACCTTTTGAAATTGTTTTATTAATTATACACTGTTTTAATTTATTTATTTTCTTATTTTTTCATTCGTATACATCCATTATCATAGTTTTGTTATATTTTACGTACTTTCAAATTTGCTTTTTCCTTTTCGTTGCTTTAAGGATTAGGAGGTTTTTAATTTGAATATTTTTTTAAAATAAAAACACAATTAGTATTTTTATTTTATGTATATATATCATAAATTTCATATTATTTTGTGTACATATATTTTGTCTAACATGTTTTTTTAAATTCATTTACAGTTAACTTATTTCTTTAAAAACTCATATTTTGTTATATATTTTTCGTTTATTTTAAATATTTTACATGTATACTATCACTCTTATGTGTTTTTATAAATTATTATCTTTAAACAAATATAATATTTTTTTAGGTTACTTTGTATATTATTAATTTATATCATATAGATTTCGTTATTCACGTATAAATGTTTCTTTCTTTGGTAATTTCTTTAAATCATTTATATATATATATATGTATTCTTTTGTATATTGTAATTTAAATTATTTACATTCTTCTAAAATACCAATATTTTATTATATCTATTGTCTTAGAATTTTATATGATTTCTCAACACTTTGCACGTATTATTATTATATTGTATACTCTTTTATTAGATTTTCATTGTATGTATAACACCATTTTTATGTAAAATATCTATTTCAAAATTCATATATTCATCATTATTAAATGTAAATATTTTCCTTTGTGTTAAACTCTTATACTTGGTTTTAAATTGCATTTTATGTATTTTATTGATTGTATGTTGTCTTTTTAACGTTAATATTGGTATTCATGTGGTGTAATATTTTATCTCTATATGATCATTGTTTTGTTGTAGAAGTGATCTTGTTATATATTTTTGTTCTATGATTATTTGTTATGCCTTTGCTCCATGTTATAGCAACATGATTTTAACTCCAACTTTCATCCAATTTCAAACCAAATACTCTGAATCATTTTTAAAATTACCAATTTGAGCACTTTTTGAAATAAGGCAATATTTAACGTTTGGGAAATTCGAAAAATTGCGCCCTAACGTGCTAGGTTTCGGTTTTTCGTTTGACCAAAATGGCTAAATACCCTGTTAATTGTATGATTTGGAAATTATGAGAGGATCTCAATTTTGAGGTTTAAGATGACATGTCCTAACTTGCTGGATGTGACATTTTACTTCTCGGAATGAGAAAATCTTAAATTCCAACTCAAAATTAACTTGAAATTCTTTAAAAAAAACATTTTAAATATTTTCAAACTTTCAATATTAGGACATCTATTAATCAAAATTGTACCAATTTTGGGCGTACGAGGGTTCCCTCATGCGTAATCGACTTCCGAACCTTGTTTTTTCCATAGACCAAAATTTTTTTAAAAAAGGTGATCCAATCGCACCTAAACAAAAAGGTTGGTGGCAACTCTTGGATTTTTAAAATCGATCCCGTTTTTTAATATTAAAAATGGTTTCGACATGACCTTTCCTGAGTTTTTCCACAAAGGCATCCTTTACATCTAATACTTGACACAAAGGCAACCTTTACATCTAGTACTCGCCACAAAGGCTTTCCTGTCCAGAGTTTTTCTACAAAGGCAAATTTTACATCCAGTACTCACCAAAAATGCTTTCTTGTATTGAGTTTTGCCACAAAGACATACTTTACATCTAGTATTCTCCACAAAGGATTTCTTGTCCAAAGTTTTACCACAAAGGCATCTTTTACATCCAATACTCGCCACAAAGGCTTTCCCTTAAGAGATTTGCCATAGAGGTGTCCTTTTTCTAGTGTTTTCTTGATAAGGATTTTCCTAGACTGACCGCTTCCGAATGTACTAATGTCCAGAGTGTGAATACTGCAACTAAATGTATAGAAATGAGGCAGTGTTCGCAAGTATACGGGTCAGGTTGTAATATAATTTTTATAACGGAGTAGGTTAGTACTCCGAGGATTGTACCCAAGAGAGGCAAGCACTAAATTAAAGTTAACCTTAATCAAAATATAAGTAATTAATAATTTAAATAAATTATATTACGATAAAATATAAAGGAAGGATTTTTGGGTTTTTAACGAAACAAAAGTGCATAAAAGAGTGAACTTTGGAAAACTATAATATAAACTTAATCATAATTAAGCATGGGTTATTAGCTTGCTTCGGTGGTCATAACTAATATAACACCCTTAATCCGTCTCCGTCGCCGGATTAGGGTTACGGAGTGTCATAGCAAAATGAAACAATTTATAACTTAAAACTTCTCAAGTATTTCTTTAATTTTAAATAATCAAATCATTTGTTAAACATGGCAAACATACACTTAAAAATTTAAATCGAGTTTAAAGAGCCTAAGTATGAATTTCAAATATATAATAAAGTAAAATTTCAAAATTTAAATTATTAGTGAAAATTTGTAGTTGGTATCGATACCGAAACGATACCAGTATGAAAATTGATACCAAATTACAATATCGTTTTTAAAACAAAATCATGGGTATCAATACTTAATTTATGGTATCGATATTTTATAAACAAGTATCGATACTTAATTAAAAATTAATACCATTTTGGCCTTCTTTTTTTCTCAAAACTTTTTCAAACAGCTAGGTATCGATACCTAAGTTTAAAATGGCAAAAATCTCAAATTTAAAAGTTCATTTCATGCCATCATCTTCTAAAAATAAACAATGGCATTATTTATTTACAACCCTTCAAAACATGTTCAAAACAAACTTAGAACATAGCAAATCACTCAACCTAATTGTCTAACCAACGTGCCCTCATTGGCACCACATTCCATATACCAAAACGAATCAAGTTCAACACTTAAACATTTACCAAACATGCTAAACGACCATTTCAAACTCATCCCATTTGTAACACCCCTAACCCATATCCGTCGTTGGACTAGGGTTAGAAGCATTACCGGACAATTTAGAACTTTTTCAAACATTTCATAATCATCAAGATCATATTATAATCATACATCATCGATGAGTCCCTTATGAAGGTCTACGAGACCTTAAACATGCATTAGAAGGAGGTTAGGACTAAATCAAATACTTAGCAAATTTATCAAAACTTAAACATTTTTCAAAGCTGTAGAGGTCACACACCCATGTGATCAGGCCGTGAGCCCCACACGGCCACTAGACACATCCGTGTCTCTGAGCCGTGGCAAAACAGGGCATACATTTTGACTTGCACACACGGCCACATGACACGCCCGTGTGCCATGCCGTGTGAAAATTAAAGAGGCTACTGACTTGGCCACACGACCGACCACACACCCGTGTGCCACCCACGGCCATTAGATACACCCGTGTGTCTAGGCCGTGTCAATCCTGTAGGATATACAGACTTAATTCAAAAGGGTAACCCAAGGGACACACAGCCGTGTACTATGACCGTGTGTCACACACGGCCGAGACACATGCCCGTGTTTCTGCCTGTGTGGACAAAAATAGGCCATTTGAAAGGCCAAATTTGCCACCCATTTTGGGTCATCCCTACAAGCCAAAAACCAATACATTTATACCAACAATTCCCAGCCAATTTCACAACCAAAATGCATACAATTCATGCCATAAAGACCTCATTCTAAATCATGCTTTAAGACTATGCTAATTTAAACCAAATCATAAGTAAATTTCATACCAAAACTTATAGAACATAACTCATTGTATACGTCATTTATCTCATAAAAAAACTTACCAATTCATACCATTTTCATACCAAATTGACCATTTGTTATTAGGCCAAGAACATCACAAAACATACCAAATTTGCCATACTTATCACATGCCAAAAACAATCATAATCTCAACCATTAGTTAGCCATATCACATGGCATAACATATGTACATCTCAAAAATCTTATTCAAACTTATCTAGCTTATACATGCCATAATTCAACATTTATACTTTCAAAATGTACCAAAACAAGTTTAGATAGTGTGGTCATGATCCTCGACGATCCCCGAGCTTTCTGTAGCTTCAATATCTATAAAACAAAGTAAACACAAACAAAGTAAGCTACAAATAGCTTAGTAAGCCATATACAAATAAACTTATCACAAAACACATTTATAAATGAAATCATTAACATATATCATGATAAAACACAATCACAATTTCATATTGCTCATATAGCTCATTTAATCTAGGCTCACTTGTACATATATCCCATTTCATTTCCATGTACTCATATATTTCTCACATATATTCAATGGCATATATGCGTACCTTTCATTATCAAATATCGAACATATTTCAAATGTACCTGAATCAGATTGTAAATATGCATACTCAGTCATTTCCCAGAATGCCCGTTGAACCATTCAGAATAAAAAGGATACTCGGATAACTCAGAAAACTCGTACAATGCCAACGTCCCAAACGTGGTCTTACATGTAATGGGATATCGATGCCATTGTCCCAGATAGGGTCTTACACGTAAATCTCAGATTGATGCCAATGTCCCAGACATGGTCTTACACGAAAACAAATATCGGATCCTATATCACGACATATGTATCCTAGCTATTCCTAGATTCAAACGAGACTTTCCGGACGTCGTCACATACTCAGAAATTTCACGGATTTCATATACTTAACTTTTATAGCAATTTAACAGAATTCATTCATATATATTTACAATAATAATTCAATTTAGTGCATTTATTTGTATATAGACTTACCCCGTATGGATTCGGACGATTACGATCAGCTATTCAACTACTTTCGTTTTCCCCCGATCAAATTTCGTTTTCTTCCTGATCTATATAAATTCAAATTTAACTCTTTTATTCAAAAAATCATTCAATTTAATCCAAAAACAAATAATTAGGGAATTTTACAAATTAGTCCTCACATTTTCACGTTTAAACACTTTAGTCCCTGATTCACAAAATTACAAAATATGCAAAATTTCACAAGACTATGGCTTGGCCAAATATCCCTCTTGTTCATACAAGTCCACACATTTCATTTATTTCACATTTTAATCCCTCAAAATATTATTTTCAATATTTAGCCCAAATTACTCAAATTCATCAAAAATCCAAAGACAAAACATATTAATCTCATATCAAGCTTCCATAATTCATCAACTATCATCATTAAACACATAATTTCATCCATAACTCAACTTAAAATCTTCATTAATATCAGAAATTGAAACATGGGCTTTAGAGAAAACATCGCAACAATATCAAGAACACAAAAATCATCAAAAACCGAAGCTAAAACATGCCTTAATCACAATCCAAAAGAGCCGAACCCTAAAGAACTTTCTTTATTTTCTTTTCTTGTTATAATCAGCCAAAAATGAACATAAAATGGCTATTTCATACATTTGTTTCATTAATCAAAGATTAATTATTATATTACCTTTAGTAACCTTATGTAATACATTATAATCCCACTAACTTGTATCCATTAATGACCATTCATAAATTCAATGGTTTATTAAAAAAAATAAGGACTTCACACTTAGCAAGCCATGTCAATTTGGCACATACATTTACTTTTTATGCGATTTAGTCCTTTTCGCAAATTAATCACGCAAACAGAAAAATTATCATACGTAACTTTCAAACATGTTAATTCACATATAATAAACTCAAAAAATAATATTTAAATATTTTTTGGACTCGGATATGTGGTCCCAAAACCACTATTCCGACTAGAGTCCAAACCGGGCTGTTACAGCTCTTCCCCCTTAGGGATTTTTGTCCTCAAAAATTTTACTGTTAAACAGATTCGAATGTTGTTTTCTCGTAGTATCTTTGGGCTCCCACGTAGCCTCTTCAGCACCATGAAGATGCCATAATACTTTCACTAACGGGATTTTCTTATTTCGCAATTCTTTCTCTTCACGAGCTAAAATACAGATCAGTTCTTCTTCATATGACATATTAGAACAAACCTCTATCTCAGATGGAGAAATTACATGTGAAGGATCAGATCTATACCGTCGAAGCATCGAAACATGGAATACATTGTGAATCTTTTCTAGCTCAGATGGCAAAAGTAATCTATAAGCAACTGGCCCAACTCGCTCGATAATTTCATACGGTCCGATGAACCTTGGACTCAATTTGCCCTTTTTACCGAATCAAAGCACTTTCTTCCATGGAGCAACTTTTAAAAATACTTTATCGCCAATCTCAAATTCAATATCTTTACGTTTCAAATCTGCGTATGATTTTTGACGATCAAAAGCTGCTTTCAGACTGTCTCAGATTACTGTCACTTTTTGTTCAGTCTCTTATTAAATCAACCCCGTGTATCTTATTTTCGCTGAGCTCAGACCAATATAACAGAGTACGACATTTTCTACCATACAAGGCTGAGCACAGTGCCATTTTAATGCTCGATTGAAAACTGTTATTATATGCGAATTAAATCAATGGCAAATACTATTCCCACGTAACTTTAAACTCTAGAATGCAACATCTCAACATATCTTCAAGTATCTGAATGATTCGCTCGGATTGTCCATCCGTTTGTAGGTGAAAAGTAGTACTGAAGTGTAATTTCGTACCTAAAGCCTCTTGCAATTTCCTCTAGAATTGCGAAGTGAATCTTGGATCTCGATCCGACACAATAGACAATGGCACCCCATGCAATCTCACAATATCAGAAATGTAAAGTTCAGCTAACTTTTCAAGTGAGTAATAAGATCGTACCGGAATAAAGTGAGCAAATTTCGTCAGTCGATCAACTACAACCCCGATCGCATCTTTCTTTCTCAGAGATAGGGGTACACCCGAAACAAAATCCATAGTCACTATGTCCTATTTCCATTCGGGAATCGAAATTAATTATAATGAACTGGATGGTTCCTGATGTTCAGCTTTGACTTTCTGACATATCAAACATTTCAAAACAAAGTCGGAGATATATGTTTTCATTCTCGGCCACCAATACAACTGTTTCAAGTCATTATACCTCTTTGTGCTTCCCGGATGTACGAATAATTTACCACTATGAGCTTCACCCAGAATCATCTAAATTAACTCTAGATTTCTCGAAACACAAATTCAGTCTTGGAATCTTAAACAACCATTTACATCAACTCAGAATTTAGAATCAGAATCAAAACCACACTGAGCTCGTTTGACTATCAATTCATCATTAACATTCTGTGCATCAATAATCTATTGTAAAAACAAAGGTCCCGCTTTCAATTCGGCTAAAACCAAACCATCACCAGACAAAGCTAAATGAACATTCATCACACGTAATGCAGATAGTGATTTTCGACTCAAAGCATCTGCTACAGCATTCGCTTTACCCGGATGATAATTAATCAGAAGCTCGTAATGTTTTAGCAATTCTAACCATATTCTCTATCGCAGATTTAAATCTTTTTGAGTCATCAAGTATTTCAGAATTTTATGATCAGAAAACACATGGCATTTCTCACCAAACAGATAGTGGCACCATATTTTCAAAGCAAAAACTATCGCAGCTAACTCAAGATCGTGTTTCAAATAATTCTTTTTGTGCGACTTTAACTGTCTCAAGGCATAAGCTATGACTTTGCCCTCTTGCATCAAAACACAACTAAGTCCATATAGAGAAGCATCACTAAAAATGACAAATTCTTTACCCTATTTTGGTTGTACAAGTACCAGAGCTTCAGTTAACATAGCTTTCAACATATTAAAATTCTTTATCCTTTCATGAATTGACAATAATACCCGGTAAGTCCCAGAAAATTATGAACCTCAAAAACATTTCTCAGAGGCTTCTAATCCAGAATAGCTAAGATTTTGCTCTGATCAACCCGAATATCAGATACTGACACAATATGTGTAATGCCCCAAAATTTAGGGGTTTTGAATTTTGCTTGAATTTATTTTTTCATGTCTTGGCATGCTGAAGAAGTGAATTGAGTGTGATTAATGGACCTTTAGAAGGCCTAGGTTTAAGTTTAAAGTCTGGCAGATTTTTAAATTTTAGGTTAATAGGAGAAGGGACTTGAGCTAAGTGGGCTTTTAAAATAATGTTGGGGATTTAAGGCACAAGGAAGCCTGTGGCAAACTAGCAAGATGGCGCCACTTAGAGCATAGGATTGGCGTGTGGAAGCTTGTAAGGGAGCTGAGGTTCGAACCCCTTTGTGAGTAAGGCACTTATTTTATTTTATTGCATATGCATGGTAAGAGGTGGACTCCAAGTTAAATTCTGAAGGAAGGAGTTTGAAGTGCTCATGCGATTGGATTAAGGAGGGATAAGGGGAGATTATCAAGGAGAGAAATTAGGAGTTTGCAGGTAAGGCTAGTGTTGGCCGAATGAGGGACTGTAGGAGGTGCAAATTCGGCTAGGGTCCTTAGATAGTTGCATTTTCGGCATTAGTGGCTAGGTGTGTATCGATTTCTTGTAGGCATTCTTTCGGGATTTTACGGTTTTGGTCATAACCTTTGTTGCTGTATAAGTATAGCCCTTTTGAAGGTTTTTTTCTTTCCTTATTTTCTTTTTCTTCTCTGTTCAAAACACCGAATAACCTTGTGCACACCATCTTCTCTTGCCGATTTCTTTCTTCTGGCTGAACCCCATCTTTTCTCTACAAGCCAAAACATCAAAGTTCTCCTTTCTCTCTGTCTACATCTCCTCATTTACATAATTTCTTCTGTCTCTTCTTTTGCTTCTTTAAAGAGTACCCTAGGCCAGTAAACACACCTTAAACTTCTCTTGGCCGATTGTCTCAAAAGCTGAAAACCCGAAGTCTTAAATCTTTTCTTGGCCGATTTCTCTTTTAGTCGAACCCTTCCCATTTCTATTTTGGAAAGTCAAAACCTGCAAGCCTTTCATCTCTCTGTCGCCATAACTACTTCTTCTTCTTTCACCTTTTCTTTCAAAACTGAATCCCATCCTCTCTTCTCTGTTATTCTTTCAACTCTTTTCAGCCATTCATCTCTTTCTCTTGCGTTTTGTTTAGATCTACAATAGATTTGGGATTAGGTTAGTGATCGGTGACTCTCTCTTCTGTCAAGGCAAGCCAGTGAACTTTTGGGTAAGTGATCTCCTTCCTTATTCTTCTTTTTCAAGTGATTAATAAAAAGCCGAAACCCCTATCCTTTTTACACTAATCGGCCTTTATCTTTCTTTGGAAACCGATTCAAGTTTTCTCTTGTTGTCTGCTAGTGTCTATAGCCGATCTTAAGGGTTGATCTCGTGAAGGGCATTGGTGGATAAGAGATAGCAAGGCAATCTAAACCTGTGGACTAGATTTTGGCAAAGGTAAGTGATGGTGGTGATAGTGGTTGCCGAATGGATAAGGCAATATGGTGTTGACTTTTAATTGAAATATGGGTTAACGGTGTGGTTAAACGATTGTAGGGTAAACGTTCGCAGGATCTTGACGTAGTGCGCAAATAGGTGTGTAATCGACACCCTCTAGTAGATTAGATCAGCAAAAGCCAAAAAGCCGAAATGCCGAAATACCAGCATTTCAAGGGCTTACAAGCGTGCGAGCGCTCGTGGGTCGGTACAGGATCGTGAAATTTGAAATAATGGATGGTAAGGCTACTATGCACGTTTCGTGCACTTAGATTGTTTTGGGCTACGATAGGCCAAAATTGGGCCCAATGGGCTTACGGGCCCATATGGGTAAAAGTATGCGGTAAGTATTTTCTGGTAAACTGGATATTAATTCTGTAAAAGTATGTGTAAAATTTAGACTTAGCGGGCCACAGTAGCTTATGGGCTCCGTCGGGCCCATTAGGGGTTTTAGGGGCCGATGGCACTGTATGAATAAATGGGCTATTTGAGTCGCTTGGAGTGACGTTAGATCTTTTAGAAGATCGTATTAAGCATGAGACTTAGATACATAGAAAAATTACCAAAATACCCCTGAAGGGGTGAAAATTACTATTTTACCCCTAGATGCTAGATGACTATTTTACCCCTAGAAAAACCTGACTGTTATGCTTATTACTATTTCTGATATTCTGTATGCCATGTCATGTAATATTTTAATTTGCATGGGGTTGGGTTATTGATACGGAGGAAGTGCTAAAAGTGGCAATGCCACGTGATCTGTTTAGAGGCTCTGCCTCGTGTTACTGTTCTAGTGGCTTGGCCACGATTTCTATATTAGCAGCTCTACTACGACTGTGGTGTATAGGGTTGGGTGGGTTGAGTTATTCCTCACATGGTGTGTAGGGCTAGTACGGGTGGTGTGTAGGGCTGGACTGGGCTTGGGCTTTGCATACATGCATATATATATACACTAATCTATTTCTGTAATGGGCCCAAGGAACACTCTGTATCTGAAAAGGGCCAAGGCCCAGTTTAATCTGTACCTGAATAGGGCATCGACCCAGACTATGCTTGGACTGATCTCTGACACTGGTTGGGTAGTTTACACACTGAGTTTTCACAAACTCACCCCTTTCATTTCCATCCATGCAGGTAACCCCGAACCATAGAGGACTTGGAGCCGCGAGGGATTCAGGGTGGCCACGTGAATCATATTTCTGGTTTATAGTTTTTTTTAAATTTACTTTATTTATATTTTAAATTTCGGGTTTAAGTTGTAATAAAGCCGCTCGGATGTTTGGTTTTGTTTTCTTTATTACTTGTTTCTACAACAGTAGGTTAGTTTATATAGGTTTTCCAAACTTAATCAAATGCTTTCAAAACATGCGATACGTATCGATGGAATAACTTGACATCAATAACAAAATAACGAGATCCACTAAAATAAAAAAAGTAAAATAGAATTTTACTCGGTAATAACTATGGTTTTGAAGCTGAAAATGATTCTTACTTACAAACTTTTGAACACGATTTAACTACAAACAACATTGCATTTTAATAAAAGAAGATCAAAGCTTAGCAGTCATCCATGTGACACACCAGATCTGGCCATAACGTCTGGGCCAGGTTTGGGGTGTTACAATATGACCCAGAAAGCTAACTTCGCATAACCAAAATTCACATTTACTGAATTTCACATATAGTTGCTTATCAAATAGAGTTTAAAGCACAATTCTTAAATGTTCGGCATGTTCACTTTCATTCCGTGGATAAATCAAAATGTCATCAATGAATACAACAACAAATTTATCTAAATACGGTCTGAAAATTTTGTTCATCAAATCAATAAACACAGTAAGGGCATTCGTTAGTCTGAAAGGCATAACTAAGAATTCATAGTGTCCGTACCTCGTTTGAAAAGTTATTTTTGGAATATCTGCATCTTTCACTTTCAACTAATAATAGCCCGATCTTAGATCTATTTTTGAAAACACAGTGGCACCTTTTAACTAATCGAACAAGTCATCTATTCTGGGTAGAGGATATTTATTCTTTACACTCACTTCATTCAACTGATGGTAATCAATACACATTCTCATCGTGCCATCCTTCTTTCTCACAAACAGAACTGGAGCACCTCAAGGTGAGAAACTCGGTCTAGTGAATCCTCTATCTGTCAACTCTTGTAACTAAGACTTTAATTCTTTCAATTCGGTCAGAGCCATTTTATACGGGGCTATCGAAATCGGAGTAGTACCCGGCATTAATTCAATGCCAAATTCAACTTCTCTAATTAAAGGTAATCCCGACAGTTCTTTAGGAAATACATCAGGGAACTCACAAACAACAGGCATTGATTCAATTTTCTTCTCAATAACTTTTGAATCAATCACATAGGCAAAATAAGCTTCGCAACCCTTTTTCACATATTTCAGTGCTTTCAATACAGATATCACAGGTGGCAACCCATTCAAATCACTAGATTTGATTTGGATTATTTCACTATTCTTGCATCTCAAATCAATAGTTTTCTATTTGCAGTTCACAATAGCATCATGTAAAGTTAACCAATCCATACCTAGAATTATATCAAATTCATCAAAGGGTAAAAACATCAGATCAGCCAAAAAACATATATCTCGGAACATCAATGGACAATTCTTGCAGATTTGTCAACTAAGACACTTTTGCCTAAGGGGTTCGATACTCTTATTACGAATTCAGTAAACTCTATAGGCAAAGTCTTACTGTGTACTAAATTCATGCATATATATGAATGAGTAGACCCTGGATCGATTAATGCAATTATAGAAGCATCGTAAAGAGCAAAAGTACTTGTTATCACATTTTGAGATGAAGCTTCCTCTCGAGCTAGGATAGCATAGGCCCTAACTGGTACTCTAGCCTCAGATTGAACAGCAGTATCTTTCATAGCTCTCTGGCTACCACTCACATTTCCTGTATTTCTGGGACGTCTACCTCTAGCTGAAGTATTACTCAGTCTCGAATTCTGTACAATCTCTGGTTTAGCAAACTCGGTACAATCCCAGATAAAGTGATCCATAGATCCACATCTAAAACAAGCTCAGTCATTCAATCTACAACTCCCCAAATGTCTTTTACCATAATGCCTACATTCAGGTTGTTCAGATCGGACATTTCCAACACTAGCAACAGAAGTAGCAGGAGCTTTGAAACTCAAGTGTGATCTAGCTCTATCTTTGCTCGAATGTCCCACATTAGTCTTTAAACGGCTTTGACCATCTCAGAATTTCTTTGACACAGATTGAAATGATTTAATTGCAGATCTCTTTCTCACTTCTCTAGCTTCAGAATCGGCTTTTGTTTTCTCTTTTCTGAGTTCTTCAGTTTTACATGCTCGATCAATAAGCACGACAAACTCTTTGATCTCAAGAATACCAACTAGTAACCAGATATCTTCATTCAGACCATCTTCAAATCTTTTTTACATAATCTCTTTAGTTGATACACATTTATGTGCATATCGACTTAGACGAACAAATTCTCGCTCGTATTCCATTACGGACATACAGCCCTATTTCAGCTCTAGAAATTTTTTACTTTTCTGGTCGGTGAATCTCTGACTGATGTATTTCTTACGAAATTCAGATTGAAAGAAATCCCAGATTATTCATTCTTTCGAAGCAATAGAGGTCAGAGTTTTCCACCATTGATAAGCTAAATCTCTGAGCAAAGAAACCGCACATATCACACATTCCTCAAGGGTACATGACATTTCATCGAACACTCGAATGGTATTCCCGAGCCAAAACTCAACTCTCTCAGCATAATCATCACTTGTAGCCCTAAACTCTTCGGCTCCATATTTTCTGACCTTATCAACCAGAGGCCTACTTAACTGAATAGGGTTTACAATCGGAGGTACAACAGAGATCTGAGGGGGATTAGACGGGGGCAGAGGTTGTTGAGTAGTCGGATTCGTATGAACGAATTTCGTAAACCACTCACTCATCACCTAGAAGAAAGCTTGCTTAACTTCTCATTCATGGTCACTAGTCATATTTCTTGTATCAGAAGGCACTGCCCCTTGAGCAAGAGCGGGTGCGTTACTCTCAACATCGTCAGCTACGGCTCGTTCGAGATCTCTTACTATACAGAAATCACATTTCATATGTCAGGATTCATCACACTATCATATTTAAGATATATGGCATGTATAGTTACACTCTGACACGCAACGTTAGCCCGAGAATCGGCTAAACTGTAGCTCTAACACTAACCAAATGTAACACCCCTAACACGTATCCATCGCCGGACTAGGGTTAGAAGCATTACCAGACAATTCAGAACTTTTCAAACGTTTCATAAGCATCAACATCATATTATAATCATACATCATCGATAAGTCCCTTATGAAGGTCTACGAGACCTTAAACATGCATTAGAAGGAGGTCGGGACTAAATCAAATACTTAAAAAATTTCTCAAAACATAAACATTTTTCAAAGCTGAAGAGGTCACACGCCCATGTGTCAGGCCATGTGCCTCATACGGCCACTAGACACACCCGTGTGTCTAAGCCGTGGCAAAACAAGGCATACATTCTGACTTGCACACACAGCCACATGACACGCTCGTGCGTCATGCGGTGTGAAAATTAGGGAGGCTACTGACTTGGCCACATGGTCGACCACACGCCCGTGTGCCAGCCCATGTGCCACCCACGGCCACTAGACACGCTCGTGTGTCTAGGCCATGTCAATCCTGTAGGGTATACTGACTTAATTCAAAAGGGTATCCAAGGGGACACACGGTCGTGTACTACAACCGTGTGTCACACATGGCCTAGACACACGCTCGTGTCTTTACACGTGTGGACAAAAATAGGCCATTTGAAAGGCCAACTTTGCCACCTATTTTGAGTCATCCCTACAAGCCAAAAACCAATACATTTATACCAACACTTCCCAACCAATTTCACAACTAAAATGCATAAAATTCATGCCATAAGGACCTCATTCTAAATCATGCTTTAAGACTATGCTAATTTAAACCAAATCATAAGTAAATTTCATACCAAAACTTATAGAACATAATTCATTGTCTACATCATTTATCTCATAAAAAAACTTACCAATTCATACCATTTTCATAACAAATTGACCATTTGTTATTAGGCCAAGAACATCACAAATCATACCAAATTTGCCATACTTATCACATGCCAAAAACAATCATAATTTCAACCATTAGTTAGCCATATCACATGGCATAACATATGTACATCTCAAAAATCTTATTCAAACTTATCTAGCTTATACATGCCATAATTCAACATTTATACTTTCAAAATGTACCAAAACAAGTTTAGATAGTGTGGTCATGATCCTCGACGATCATCGAGCTTTCTGTAGCTTCAATATCTATAAAACAAAGTAAACACAATCAAAGTAAGCTACAAAGAGCTTAGTTCGCCATATACAAATAAACTTATCACAAAACACATTTATAAATCAAATCATTAACATATATCATGATAAAACACAATCACAATTTCATATTGCTCATATAGCTCAGTTAATCTAGGCTCACTTGTACATATATCCCATTTCATTTCCATGTACTCATATATTTCTCACTTATATTCAGTGGCATATATACGTACCTTTCATTATCAAATATCGAACATATTTTAAATGTACCTAAATTAGATTATAAATATGCATACTCATTCATTTCCCAAAATACCCGTTGAACCATTCAGAATAAAAAGGATACTCGGATAACTCAGAAAACTCATACAATGCCAACGTCCCAGACGTGGTCTTACATGTAATCGGATATCGATGTCACTATCCCAGACAGGGTCTTACATGAAATCAAATACGATGCCAATGTCCTAGACATGGTCTTACATGTAATCTCAAATTGATGCAAACGTCCCAAACGTGGTTTTACATGAAAACACATATCGGATCCTATGTCATGACATATGTATCCTAGCTATTCCTAGATTCGAACGAGACTTCCTGGACGTCGTCACATACTCAAAAATTTCTCGGATTTCATATACTTAAATTTTGTAGCAATTTAAGAGAATTCATTCATATATATATACAATAATAATTCAATTTAGTGCATTTATTTGTATGTAGACTTACCTCGTATGGATTCGGATGGTTACGATCGTCTATTCAACTACTTTCGTTTTCCCTCGATCAAATTCCGTGTTCTTTGGTTCTTGATCTATATAAATTCAAATTTAACTTTTTTATTCACCAAATCATTCAATTTAATCTAAAAACATATAATTAGGGCATTTTACAAATTAGCCCTCACATTTTCACATTTAAACACTTTAGTCCCTAATTCACAAAACTGCAAAATATGCAAAATTTCACAAGACTATGGCTTGGCCGAATATCCCTCTTGTTCGTACAAGTCCACACATTTCATTTATTTCACATTTTAATCCCTCAAAATATTATTTTCATAATTTAGCCCAAATTACTCAAATTCATCAAAAATCTAAAGACAAAACATATTAATCTCATATCAAACTTCCATACTTCATCAACTAACATCATTAAACACATAATTTCATCCATAGCTCAACTCAAAATCTTCATTAATATCATAAATTGAAACATGGGCTTTAGAGAAAACATAGAAACAATCTCAAAAACACAAAAATCATCAAAACCCAAGCTAAAACATACCTTAATCACAATCCAAAAGAACCGAACCCTAAAGAACTTTATTTCTTTTCTTTTCTTGTTATAATTAACCAGAAATGAATATAAAATGGCTATTTCACACATTTGTTTCATTAATCAAAGATTAATTATTAAATTGCCTTTATAACCTTGTTTAATACGTTATAATCCCACTAACTTGTATCCATTAATGACCATTCATAAATTCAATGGTTTATTAACAAAATAAGGACTTCACACTTAGCAAGCCATGTCAATTCGGCACATAATAAAATAATTAGCTATATTTACTTTTTATGCGATTTAGTCCTTTTCGCAAATTAATCACACAAACGGACAAATTTTCATACGTAACTTTTATACATGTTAATTCACATATAATAAACTAAGAAAATAATATTTAAATATTTTTCAAACTAGGATATGTGGTCCCGAAACCACTATTCTGACTAGGGTCCAAACCGGGCTGTTACACCTTTCCTCCATAAGTTACCTACTTTCATAAAGCATAACCTTTAATACCCCGAAAATTACTATAGTAAGAAAGTAAGATATTATATTTAATATAGTAAAGTAACCAAATAAAGTGAAAAAAAGAGAAATTTTGAGTTATGTCAACATTGGGAAGTATATTATGATATATTAATTCAAGAAATGACTAAATCGCAAAAGTAAGAAAAGTTTTGTGGCCCAAGAGTAAATACTTCAAATTTGAAGGGTTAAAGTGTAAATATGAAAAATTTAAAGGACCAATATTAAAAATATTTTAAGGGTGGAATGATCTAGAGACTAAGAAAAATGGATGGATTAGAACCAAATTGAATAGGTGAAGAATTATGAGGGTCTAAATCACAATTTTACCAAATTAAGTAATGACTCAATAATAGAATTTTAAAAGAACATAAAGGGAAAAATGTCAATTAGAAAGAGAGAACTCTAGAAGGTAATGATGATATTAGAGATATTTTACTGATATTTTATAATTATTTAATTAGATAAATATTATTTTATTAATATTTTTAATGAGATATTTTATTATTATTTTATTTAGTTTATAAGGAAAGAAAGATGAAGAATTCTCATCATCTTTCCATGCTCCCACATGAGAAGAGAAGAGAAGAAAGAAATTTTCTTTTCTTTACAATTTGGTCCTTTTACCAAAAATTCACCATTTTCACTTAGAAATCGAAAGAATTTCCATAGCTACCAAGAGAGTAAAACAATAAGAAGACTATGAGGAGTTAGAATATCAAGTTAGATTCAAGAAATAGAAGCTGGAGGAGAGAGAAAATCAAGTTAAAGATTGAAATCAATAGAACAAAGTAAGAACATCAAGAGTTTAATATATTTTTAAGTTTGATATTATTGAAAAAGCATGAAAATGATGTTAAAGTAGAGTTTCTTATATAAGGTTCTATGTTCTTGATATGTTAGTGAAGGGAAATATTGTATAGACAGGAAATGAGGGTGTTATAAACTTGGTTATTAACATTTTACACTAAAACAGATTTGGACAACTTTGATATGAACATATAAGTATGTTATATACTAAAAGCTAAAAATTATAACAAATATATATACATTAAGGATTTGGAATGGAGAGGAGGAGGAGGGAAATATATATGAATATCCAGCTAGCATGGGTTTACATTAAAAATTTCTAATTTTCATGTTTTAGGCTCAAGGACTAAATTGAATAAAAGTAAAACTTTAAGGGCAATTTTATAAATATTTCAAAAACAACCAAATTGCAGGAAATGAATTGTTTTATTTTCTAAATTAATAAATTGATGAAATTATTAATTTAGATCAAGATCAAGTGGAAAATCGAGAAAAATAAAAAATTACCAAAATGCCCCTAAATCTTGGTATTTCTACAATTTAGCCAGGTAAGTTCGTGTAACTAATTTGTGTATATTTATATGTTTGAAATGAATGTTGTGTATATGTGAATTGTATGAATGCTATGAAAATATGAAATTGATCACATGTTCGGTAATGCCCGATAAGTAATAAGTCCCGTTTGAATAAATGAAATTCGATGGATACAGGATTTCCAGTATTGGTTGTGATCCCGTATATGTTGCAAACACACCATAGCTCGACAGGGCATCCTGTTATAAGCCCTCTCAAGCTTCCTGTTATATTGTTCTTACGAGCTTCCCGTTAATAGCTCTTCGGAGCATCTCGATTGGTCATGACCTTGCATGTGTTTTGGGCACACTGCAGCTCTTATGAGCGTCCTGTTATAAGGCTCTTTGTGAGCTTCCGATTAGTGGTCACTTGAACTTTCTGTTATAAGGCTATCCGATGCTTCCTAATTAAATGCTCTTCGGAGCTACTCGTTAAGTGTTCTTCGGAGCTTCCCGTTAAGTCCTCTTCAGAGCTACCCGTTATAGGCTTTTTGTGAGCTTCCTGTTATATAGCCCGGATTAGCTTCCCATTACATGGCTCATATGAGCTTCCCGTTATATAGCCTGAGAGAGAGCTTTCTGTTTATGTGCTCGTAAAAGCATTCCTAAGTATGAATTGACGGATTACAGATTTGGACATTTCATTGTGTACTACCCGATGTCCCTCAATAATTTAAATGATTCAATGGGTAAAGTTCTAATATGAGATAACATGAGTTTGAAATGAACTATTACCGGTATATACCTGAAATACATGGAAATGATATTTATTTGATATATTGAAACATGACATGGAAAATACATGTATGCGAAACTTGCCGATAATTATGTATATTCATGATTATGAACTGTTCTGGAATAAATATACACAAAATTCATGAAAATGATGATACATGAAATATTGATATAATGATTTATGTTTATGGAGAAACAACAAGAGAATGATATGTATCATGACATGTAAATATGTGACTATCTTTGATATGCTGATACAAGGAAATTATGTATGTTGAGATGAGCAATAAACTCAAGTGTGACACGTCGAGAAAATAAGTTTATCAATGTTGAATTTATATGTAATATGTGCAAGTACACTAATAGTGTTGTTGCTTGATGCTTAGGCAAGTGCCAAGCTATTGGTTGAATGGTAATATGATTATTTATAAGATGCATTGAATTGGTAAGTATTTAAGTGAGAGTATGCTAGTGCTCATGAAAAAGTGGTAAGGTTTAAATTATGAAATTTCTTATGAAATGACTTATCATGTGATCAATTCAAAAAAGGTTTTAGTTAAATGCACTAGCTTGTGACCAAGATTGAATGATATGTTTATGACTTGTGTGTCATGCATATGGAATAAGTGTGGAAATAAAGAAATGCAAATGAAAATAAAGAAATTTGGAAGAGTTAAAGTTATATAAAATCCTACTAAGCTTGAGATAATATGTATATATGATACTGTGGATTTATTCACCCTGTGAATTGATGAATATAACTTCATGAGTGTTTTGGTATCAATATTGTGTTATTCTTGATACATATAGATTTCATCTTTGAAATGAATTAAAATGATTAAAGTATATACGAGCTTACTAAGCATTTGTTGCATACATAGTTGTTTTCCTTTACTTTTTAGATTATCAGAAGCTCAGTTGGGTTAAAATTTTGTCAGAGTTATATCACACTATCTATCGGTTTTATCGGTACTTTTAAATGTTTTAATTTGGTTATAATGGCATGTATAGGTATTCTGGTTAATATTAGTAATTTGTTTGGCTTGTGATTTGGCACATATTGGTTTGGTGCATATTTGTCTTAAATGTTTGATGTGTGGTTTGGTTTATGGTTGTATGTTGAAAGGTAAAATGTTAGATAAAAGTGCATTTATATACATGTGTTTTGGGATTCAATGAATTGATCATGAACTGGTACCATGATATGTAAGGTATATATATAATTAAATATGTTAATATTTGAATTACATTTTGGGCATCAAATGGTAAGTTTTGGTAGGTAAGTGAATTGGTTAGAAATAATGCAAATTAGCTTGGTAAACTTTAGATACAAATATGCATTTAAGTTAGTTATAAATATGAAGATATTGAAGATATGAATATATCTGTTATAATCTGATATCTGAGGTGCCTAAAAGCATATCGATTGTAAGTGACAATATTATATGCTTAAAGCTTGATTTTGACTTGTTTTTGATGTCTAATAATGGTTTGTAGATATGCACAAATATGATTGTAAATTGACACAAAATTTGGGTGAAAAATATGGCTTGTAAAATGGCCTATTTTCGTCCACACTGGCAGAGACACGGGCGTGCGTCTCAACCGTATGTGATAGACGGCCATGTGAAATAGCCGTGTGTCCCCTGTATCTTTTAATTTGAATAAGTCAATATGCTTAAAATTTTCAACGGCCTAGCACACGGGCGTGTGTACCCTGCATTTAGGTGAAATATTTGGAATTTTACAAAAAATTTCTTAAGTTCCCAATTTAGTTTCAACTTGATTCTAATGCGTATTTGGGCCTTCAGGGCTCATATGAGGGACTTTATGATTGATTTTTGATATGAACTTTGTAGAATGGAAAATGTTTATTAATTATTCTGAAATCTCTGGTAATGCTCTGTAACCCTGTTCCGATGACGGATTCGGGTTAGGGGTATTACATAACCATATTATTCAAACGCATATATTTACATATACATTCACAAGTCAAAAATCAAATAATATAAACAAGTAACCTCAATCCATATCACATTGGTAAATTAGCATAAACACAACTAAGCTTGGCATAACTCAAAAGAAACCATATTGCCAATATAGCATTTTAACCCTATTACATACCGTTTATAACCATTTCCAAAAGTAACAAAAAACTACCAAAGGATGGGTGAATAGTGTGATTGTGCTTCGACGAAAAATCCAACTGATTGAGCTTTCCGATAATCTACAAAATAAAAAAAAAAAACTACTTAAGCAACTAGTGCTTAGTAAGCTCGTATAAATAAAAGTTAAATTTACCGAACATAATACAATTAGACCAGACATAATTTCATTATAACATCAGCAAAGTTTCATTTCCTAAATACACCACCTCACAAGGTTAGTAGGTGTATAAATAAGCATTTAAATCCAAACAAATCATGAAACATGACTCAATAAGTATTCCAGATACATATCATTCATCATGTGTTCAAATAATACCCTTTTCATTTCAAGTATAAATACAAGCATTTTCCATTTCATCTTATAATAACATAAACCTTTTCATATACATACATACTTGAATTAAACATTAAGCACCTGTTGGACCAAATAGAATATCATTGGATACTGGGGAAATGCTCAGATAAGTTGTGACTGTATCATGTAACCGTAAATGCTCACACGAGTTGTGACTGTATCATGTAACCATTAATGCTCACATGAGCTGTGAAATAGGTCTGCTCACACGAGCTGTAAAATGGGTCTACTCACACGAGCTGTAAATGGGTCTACTCACACGAGCTATGGTTTGGGATATTAAACTACACGTTGTTGCTCACATGAGTTGTGGAGAATCCGCAACAAATACAGGATCTCAGCCATCGGTAGGACATCCAAGACCAACACCCAAAATCATATAACCCCTAATGACATGTCATTTGCATCCTAAGTATTCACAAGGTTCAAACAGAACCATAGTACAAATCTAGTTCTTTTATTTACATTACATATGTTATTTCAAACATGCTTCCATGAATGTATACCTTTTCAAATAGAACATACAAATTAACTTCCATCATAATTTGATCTAATATCAAAATACTACACAACTAACAATCTAAATTAAACATAACATAATGTTTATTAACGTTACATTTAAAACATCAATAAATAAGTTTAATACTTATACAAACTTACCTCAACGACAATGGTTGCAAAAACAGAGTCGACAACTACTCCGAAACCTTAACTTTTCCTTGATTTATGTCTGTTTGAGTCGTTTCTTGATCTAGATAAATATTCTTGTTTAATTAATTCAATTCCAGCAATTAAAATTAAATAATTAATTTTAGCCTGTAGCCCATTTAAATATTAATTTATAAAATTACCCCTAACATTTTAACCTTTATGCAGTTTGGTCCCTAATTTCGAAACTTGAAATTTTACCATTTTTAAAAAGAACCCATGCTGGCTAATTTTCTTAGGGGTCCAATATAGCCCACATGATTCATCATTTTATCCTAATTCCATTAAATTTTACTATTTTCTCAAATAGGTTCCTAAAAATTAAAATCATAAAAAACCACTTAATAAAATATTTATTTTTAACTACCAAACTTAATAATCTATCAACTAAACTCACAAACACCTCTAATCAATTCATGGCAAGTCCCTAAACATTTAATAGTTTTATGAATTGACCTCAGGCTAGCTAGATTAAGATAAAATGATAACAAAAATGAAAAAATCATTAAAAATGGGATAAAAAACACTCACATGCATACCAAGATTGCTTGGTCAAAACTTCACCTCCTTACATATGGCTTTTTCAGTTGTAAAACAAAAAAAGAAAAGGAAGAAGAAGATGATGATGATGACGATACCATTTTTATCATCTTTAATTTAATTTTCAATTTACTTAATTACAAATTTAACCATTAAAAACCATCCAAATTACCCTAAAACCAAGCAATAATCATCCACAAACTAATGATATGGTATTATTACCTATTAAATCCACAAAATTTCCTTTTTATACCTATTTGACACACTTAACTAATAAGCATCCACCTTTATATCTTTTACAAAGTAATCCTTTTTTACTTAATTAACTATTTAAACTTTAAAATTTCTTAATGAAAATTTAATATGACATTAATAAATACTCGTAAATATTTAATTAATAATATTTACTGACCCCCTTGTCAGAATTATGGTCCTAAAACCACTGAAAATGGGTTGTTACAACTAATTCCTATTTTGGGTTTTTATTCAACCAAATAGACGTTACCCTAGTAGGATTTCTCGATCTTCCACTAGACTAAAGAGTTGGCAAGAACTACTTATTTCTCGACCTCACAATCCAAACCAGTTTGAGGCTAAGGTGTTCACAGATAGGCCATACCAATTTTGGGTTAATTCCCACTTAAATGACTTCTTAGGGTCCTTAAGCGTAGGTTTTAAGTTCTTCCTCTCCCAAATAGTTGATCCACTAAGAAAACCCTACATAGCACTTACAAATAATGTATTTAAGTGAACATTAAAAATAAGATGAACATTAAAAATAATTCAAGAAAAGAGTTTGAGAAGAATCTTGAGATGTATTTGAATGAAGCACAAAATCCATAATAGTCTAATCGCATTTACAAATCACGTTCTCTGAAGAACACTAATGAAAAGAACTATAAAATAAATCTAAAGCCTAAGAGAAAGAAAAACTAAACTAAAATTATAGAGAAAAACTTAGAATATGAAAAGTTGTTCCTAAACAAGTGCTAATGGAGCCTATTTATAGATTTAGGGTCGTCGTCATCCTCAACCCTAAGTTAGCCAAAATTTTTGTGTTTCACTTCCATTGTGCAGACCAAAATGCCCTTGGTTCATAATTAATCCCGTATAGGGCTGGTGTCGTGACACCCAGTGCCTGTGTCATAACACTGAAGGTAGTATGTATGGTTCAAGGGTGGCCACAGGGTGTGTCACAACACCGAAGCTAGTACGGTAATTCTTGCATTATGCTCCCTATGTTGCAACATTGAACTCCTTGTGTTGCAAAACAATGACCAACCTTGAGTTCCTATGCCTTTGAATGGTCTCCTGCACACTCACTAAGTACACTAGCTCACCTTTAGGCCTTATTTGGTCCATAAGGTCAATAAAAACTCAAAATACACTTCGTATTAAATTTAAAGCAAAATATGAAAACTTAACTAAATAATAATAAAAATGCTTGCATTCAAGGTCTTAAAGTATGAAAACTAGTTTAATCTGCTACACCGAATTATGAAAGATCAAAGTTCCCCATACTTAAGTCATTTCTTATCCTCAAGCAAGGCAAGATAGAAACAAAAAGAATAAAAGATGACCCTTGAGAAAGTATAGTACAAAGATTGGTTTCAGAGTTCATAACTAGGTATTTTTATATTTTCACATAATCCTAACATTATATATAAATGACTTACCACATTCAATATGAAATACCTAAGTTCAGTATATTACATAGTATAAAAACATTAAGGTTTTCAAATATATGAATCCATCCATAAATAATACAAGTAGTTTGATTATCCTAGCAGAATACAAACATTCGTTAATATAATTGCTCAAAATAATGCCAATTCATGAATAAGTTTACCTAGGTCACATAGGGCTTTTCAACTTGTAACGTTCTAAGGCTTAGTATGGGTATGAAATTCAAGAACATGAAGCATCAAAATGGTTTCAAGCACGAAAATAGCTTGGCACATAGTGTTGTTCATTATTCTCCTCCTTAGTAACCTTTGTCTGTTCACTACCTTATTTCTCCTTCTCTCACCTTCCTTATTTCTTCACATAGGAAGTCACAACATAATATAGCAACTACGACTAACTCACGAGTTTTTGTGCACTAATGACCGAGTTTTTTAATTTTGTGACTGTCACTTTTTGATCTTTTTCAACACATTTCACTCACAATGCTTTTGATTCACGTACTTTTTCTACTCGTTTTGATTTTCTTTTTGAATTTTTCTTTTGTTTTACACAATTTGGCTAATATATAATTATTATATCACACTGCTACTTCTTATTTCACTATGTTTTTACAAAATTTGCCTGATGTATCTCCTTAACCCTCACTACGTATGGCTAGACATCTATATTCATGTAATTCAGGACCAAAGAAAATATGTAAGTACAAATTAGTCCTTTTGGCTCAGGTTTTGCATGAAAGTTGACCAATAAGTGTTTTCTGGCTCAAAATAGGTATTAAGGATTGATAAACAGGGTTAACTTTTACGCTCTGGGTGTATACCAAATAATGCCTTAGTTCATCCCTAGGTATCTTAATATTCACAAATTTAATCAATCAAACAATCACAAATTCAACTTGTAGCAGCCCAATTTTAGCTCAATCAGAACAGTGGTTTTTGAACCACAAATCTGAGGTTAGAAAATTATTTTAATATTATTTTGGATGCTTACAGCATGTGATTATATATGTGTGAAAGTTTCATGAAATAATTTTATCGTTTGAGTGGTTAATTTGATAAAAGGACTAAATTGCGTAAAATGCAAAAGTTGCATTCTATTTGTTTAAAGTGCTTAATAGCTATGAAATTGAAATGTGGGAGTCCTTAGGTTATTATTTAACCATTTTTAGTGGAAATAAAGATAAATGATCATTTATTAAGTGGATTTTAATGTTTAATTTAAAGGTTATTATGGTAATTAAGGAAATAATGTATAATAGATTAAAACGAAACATAATGGTGGCTATTTTGTCATCTTTTTGCACTTAAAATAGAAGAAAGAAGAAGCTATTTTCATGTTTTAGGGTTTGGCATTTTGTGTTTGTGATTAAGGTATGATTTGAGCTTGGTTTTTAATGATTTTTATGTTTTTATGATTGTCGTATCTTGTACTAGCTAGCCCGTACCTTTAATTTTGAAACTGTTAAAGATTTTAAGAGTTGCCATTGATCAGTTTATGTGTTATTTGGTGTTTGATGACAAAATATGAATTTTTGATGATAGATCTTAATATTTTGTAAAGTACTTTTTGGTGAAAATGCTATTTAGGAATTAATTTGTGAAAAATGCAAATTATATGGTTGAAATGTGAAATAAATGAAAGATATGCGCTGATAGGGACCTATAGAGAATTCGACCAAGCATGGGAATATTGAAATTTTGTGTAATTTGTGTTTTTATGAAATAAGAACTAAAGTGTAAAAATGTGAAACTTTAAGGGCTAACGTGTAAAAATGCCCAATTGTGTGATTTGGATGAAATTGAATGAAAAGTGATTAAATGAATTAATTTTGAATTCATATAGATCAAGAAAGAAAGAATTCGAATTTAGATCGGGGGAAAACCAAGGTTATTGAGTAGTTGATTCGATCCGTCAATCCCGAATACAAGGTAAGTTCATATGCAAATAAATGTTCTTTAAGTGAGTTTAAAATGTTTATTTACCTATGAATTGCGTTGAATGTTGAATGGTTGAATACAAGCAAGAATCGATAGAGTTACGACATCCGAAAGTCCCGTACGAACCTTAGGAATAGTATAGGATACAAATGTCATGACATTAGGGTTAACGAGATGATATTACGTGTAAGACCATATCTAGGATATGGCATCGGTATGATATTACGTGTACGACCATATTTGGGATATGGCATCAAGATGAGATTTCGTGTAAGACCATAGGTGGACTATTGGCATCGATATGTGATAACATGTAAGACCATATATGAGATATGGCATTGTATGAGTTATTCGAGACTTTTGAGTATCCTTAACAATTCTGAATGGTTCAACGAGCAAAGTCAAAACGAAAAAGAATGTGTAAATGAATTAAACGATTCAAGTATGCATGAAATTCATACGAGTTTTGAAAAGGGAAGTATTTGATGAATTTATATGTGATCATGAATACATATTATGAGGAAGGTTTGTGAGTTTATATGTGTTTAGCCATAAATTGCTTATTTGGTTGAAATGATATTGTTTTATGTGATAACTTTATTTGTATATGAGCTTACTAAGCTTTTAAATCTTACTATGCTTTTAAAGCTTACTTTGTTTATCTTTCCTTATTTTTATATAGAATCGAAGCTAGCTCATACTCGGGGATCATCAAGAAACATCATCACAATATCAATCATCTATTTGGTACTTTTGATGCTTATAAATATGGTATATGGCATGTATAAGCTAATGTCATTTTGGTATGTGATGTATAAATTTTGCCTTGTGTTTTGGCAAGTTTAATATGGTAATTTTGATGGCTATGTAGTTGGTTGTTTGGTTAATTATAAATGATATATATTATGGTTGAGAAATGGTATATTTTGGTATAAAATTGAGATGTTGAATTGGTATGATTTTGAGGTTTGATTTGGTTGTTTTAATGTTGAGAAAATGCATCTTGGGATTAGGTTGAATTGATGATTATGGCATATTGATTTGTTATGTTTTGGTTAGGCAAATGTGTATTGAAATGGTTGAGATTGTTATGACATGAAATGTGCTTGAATTGAGAATGAATTGGCTGAATTTGTATATGGATTTGGTATATAGTTGTGCTTATGTAGGGTATTAAAATTGGGTGGCAAATTGGCCTTGCAAATGACCTATTTTTTCCACATGGGTAGAGACACGGGCGTGTGTCTTAGCCGTTTGTGACACACGGTCATGGTACACGACTGTGTGTCCCCTGGTGTGACAATTCAAATTAAGTCAGGATGCTCCACACGGCTTCACACACGAGCGTATGACTGGCTGTGTGGCATAAGTCAGTATACCCTACATGTAACAACTCGATTTTTACCCAAATCAGAACGGTTGTTTCGGGACCACGAATCCAAGTCAGAAAAATATTTTTAAAAATTATTTTCTGTGTTTATTATGTGTGAATTTATATTTATGAAATTTTCATGATTTAATTTTGTCGTTTTGGTCATAGATTAAACAAATGGGCTTAATCGCATAAATTGAAATTTTGATAGTATTAGTTGTGAGGATTTAATTGGTAGTGGCTTTTTCAGTGGAAGCACCAATGTTGTAAATAACCCCTTTTTCAATTATGATAATGGACGGCATGAGATAAGTAATAAACTAAAATATGTTTTCTATTTTTATACATATATTATAGTGTTAGTAAAATATATTTTTATAAGTGTAAAAGATAAGACTTGAGTGGAAAATCTATGTGTATATAAGGTGGACGAATATGTCCTTGTGCATAAACTTTAATTAATGTTTTGTGAAGGGGGTAAAATAGGAAAATATGTTTTAGTATATATATGTTATAATATATGATTGTTATCATAAGTTTACTTTTTTTTTGCTTCATTTTGCCGAAACTTAATAAAGAAAAAAAAAAAGAAGATGATGAAAGAACAAGCTTGGTGGTTCGGCATTCTTCTAGTAAAAAAATTCAAGGTTAGTTTGTGATTAAATTTCAATAATTTGTACATTTTGAGCTTGTTGTTAAATTCTTTACAAGCCCAAGTGCCAATTTTGGAAATGGATGACATTAGTGAATTTGGCCATGGATGAACATTTGTTTTATTTAATGTTGATACTAAAAAGTAGAAAATATAAGTAATAGATGAATTAGAAGAACTCTATTGATGGAGAAGTAATTTTTGGCCATATGTGAGTTGTATGCATGTGATGTTGCTTTTTAATTCATGGTTACAAGTATATGGGTAAGAATATATGTATTCGGTTAAATGTGAATTTAATGAATAGTATGTACCTAATAAATGTATTTTTACGATTATGGAAGTGTAAATGGAAATTTGAAAACATGATTTGAATTATTGTAACAAATTGAATTGTGAGTAACCTACTTAATACAAGGTAAGGACGTGACATGAAACTTGTTTGAAATTATGTATGATATTGATAAAGATTTTATGTGAATTCGGTATGATCAAGCAGCCTTTGAAACTTAGGTATATATATATATATATGATCATGCACATTCGGCTAATAATAAGTTTATGCACTTTATGTTTTACTATGATTCTTAAGCTCGTTTATATGAATCTATGTATAAATGGTTTTATAATGAATGTTTGGCTTTGAACGTTAAATGTTAACAAGTTGATTTATTATTTAAATAAGTTTAATTTGCTTTCAAATTAGTTTAATATCAAAGGAGGGCGGATTAAGATCGAGAGAAAGCAAGCTAGTTGAGTAGTTAATAAAATCGTACGAAAATACCTGAGGTAAGTTTTAAGTGATTAAACATCTATTATAATCGTATATTAACATGGTATATTATGGAAAAGAAGTAATCTTTATTGTATATATATGTGTACAATGCCGAATGTGATGGTGAATAAAGATAGATGATATGTTATATAGTCAATTGGTAAATATATAATGTGAGGTGAGATGTTAATACATGTTAAGGCCGAATGGCAATGTATGACAAGTAATAAGATATTGATTAGTACTATGTTTGAACGATATTAAGCTCTTGTAATATGTTCGTATGATATGAGAATTGGGAATAGATGTTTAAATGTGAGCGAGAGCTCGATTGTGATTTATAAGTTATGATC
Source organism: Gossypium stocksii (assembly GCA_020496765.1). NCBI lineage: Eukaryota > Viridiplantae > Streptophyta > Magnoliopsida > Malvales > Malvaceae > Gossypium > Gossypium stocksii. The sequence continues at coordinate 45,882,510 of CM035623.1, forward strand.
GGGCATTTAGCCGAGCAAGTTTCAAGCTGGTGATCATTTTCGGGCTTTAATCCTAGTAAGCCTTGTAACGCCCTAATTTTTGGGTTTTTCTTAGATTGATCCTTATCTGATAAAATGTTTAAATGTTAGTATTTGGGTGTGTAATGCATGTTTGGAGTATGATAATGGGCCTATGGAAGGCCCATGTGTTGGTTAAAGGCTAGGCAAAATTTTGTGTTTTGAATTAGGAGATAGGGGACCATTGAAAGTAAGGGTCTTAAGAAATTGTGTGCGAAATATAGCACAAATGAATCAGTGGTAAAGTGGCAAGGGAGACGCCACTAGACCCCTTAAAAGGTGGCGCCTAAGTGTGCTTGGAGATCCAAGGTTCAAGCTGCAGAGGTTGCAAGGTGGTGTTTTATTTTTGAGCTTGAGCAGGTAAGAGTTTGAAGCAGAATTGAACTCTGCTTGAAGGAGATTTGAATTGGTCAAGGGAGCAAATTTGGAGGAGGTTGAGGAGCAAATCAAGGAACTTCAAATTTTGAAAAGGAGTAGCCGATTTTGGGACCTTGCAAGTGCCATTCGGCTAGGGAGTTGGTGTTGGAGATTTCGGCAATTAGGGGCTTAGTATGCCGATTCTTCTTAAGGCTCTTTTAGAGTGACTTTTGCCGATTTCTTTTAGGTGGTAAGGCACCCTTCTTTTGTCGATTTGTACTTAACAATAGGCTTCTCATTTGATCACCTTGTCTTTATTTTTGTTACTGCCTTAGGAGCCGAATTCCATTACTTCTAAACCCCTAGTGCCGCACACTTATTTGACCAAAGTTCAACCTTGCAAAGCCGATTGTCACTCTTCTCTAACCTTCATCTTTTATCTTCCTTCCCTCATTCTATTTTCTTTCGACAACCGTATCTCTTCCTTTCACTCACACTTATTTCTTCACCATTGTAAACCAAAAGACTGCCCTCCATTGCCGATTCTCCTATTGACCGAAACCCCTATGCACTTTGTCGGTTTCGTTAGTATCATACCTTTCTTCTTCTTCTATTGCTATCTTCCATAGCCGAACGCACTTTACTTGTATCCCCTCCCCTCTTCTCTTCAGAAACCAACCGAATAGATACTTGTTGTGGCCGAATCTCAGTTGTCCTTGTTAAGCCGAAAACCTTCAGTAGGGGTCGAATCTCAAACCCACTCTTTTCTCTTGCGGGGTTCGTGGAAGGAGTAGTGGTGAATCAAGATTATACTCGTATCTAAGACCTTTCTTGGGCCGATATCATTGTGGTAAGTACCATTTTTCGTTAATCATTCATATTCAAGGCATAAGAAGCCGAAACCCTTTGGGGTAGGTTAGCGTTAGTGACTAAGGGCCTTATGGCTTTTCTCTTTGGTTTATATACGTTAGTATGGACAGGAGACGTGCAGCAAAGGAGGCTATTGTAGTTTAACGCAGTTGGACACTTCGATCTAGTCTATAACCGAAAAGGGTAAGATTCTAATGACTTAGGCTATTTAGGCCGATTATGGTAAGGGGTTTATAGCTCTTTGGTTATCGATTATTAGACTAATAATTAGCGTTCGATTGTAGGCTCCTCGTACGTGGACTCCGTCGTTGTTTCATCCATTAACAGGTGTGTAACGTATCTCCATCATAGACTAGGATGGCTAAAGGCCGTAATAACCGGAAACTGTGCTAAAGTGACCGATCGAAAGTGACCGAAAATCAGTCTTGGAGGGATCTAAGAGTAGCCGAATACTTTGTTGTGGTCAAACTAGGGGTTGACGACGGCGAAATTGCAGAAGGTGCAATTTTGAGCGTTTTGGTAAGTTGGGCTTCGATGGGCCGAGGTGGGCCCAATGGGCTTCCGAGCCCAAGTTGGAAATTGACCGTTAAAGACTTTCTGGTAACATGAACAATAAAAAGATGGTTAAGTTGGTAAACTAAACCTAAAAATTAGACGTAATGGACTGGAGACAAAATGGACTTAGTAAGGCCCATTAGGGGTTTTAGGCTTAAAAGGGCAAAACTGGAAATTTGGCTTAAATGGACTTCCGTGGTTATATGAGGGCTGATAAATTATTGGATTTGCACAAAATCTCTAAAAATATGAAAAAGGACTACAATACCCTTAAATATGGAAAATTACCAAAATACCCCTAGGTGTAAAAAGACTATTATACCCCTAGGGTCAATTCTGTATGAAATGTATTATTTTATGTATATGCATGAGTAATCTTTATTATGAATATATCTGATGCATGAGATGCTATGTGTTGCATGCTAGTATGATTACATCTGTTGCATGGGGTATGGGTTTATGACGGAGGAAGCGTTCTGGCAGCCTCGCTGCAATCTGGTGACTTTGTCACATTATTATCTGGCAGCCTCGCTGCAATCTGGTGGCCTCGCCACAATATCTGATCTGGTGACCTCGTCACAATATCTGGCAGCCTCGCTGCAAACTATATCTGGCAGCCTCGCTGCAAATATCTGTGGTGTGTAGCGGTTGGGTGGGTCGAGTAGTCTCCCCACATGGTGTAAGGCTGGTACGGGGGTGTTATGGATGGATCTGGGTTGGGTTTCTGTTTGCATATTATATCTGATCTGTATCTGTTATGGGCCTATGGGCTTAACCTGGTTTCTGTAATGGGCCAAGGCCCAACTAATCTGATTCTGAGGCTTGATCTGTTTTGGCCTATGGTTGAGATAATGTTGCACACTGAGTTGTCAAACTCACCCCCTTTTATTTAATCTTTGCAGGTAACCCTCAACCATAGTGGGCTTGGAGCTGCGAGAGATTCGGAGTGGCCACAGCATCTGCAATAAAACTGGTTTTCATTTTGATTAAGTATTTTATTATTATGTTATTTTTGGGTTTTATTTTGTAATAAGGCCGCTATCTAAGTTTTTATTTGGTTTAATCTTTCGTTGATGATTAAATTACATTTTATAGAATCGCTAGTTTAGGCTGCGCTTGTTTCAAAATCTAAGAACGTTTTCAAATACTCAACGAGTGAATAATATGGATAACTTGAAGAATTAATAACCTGGTTTTAACAAACTTACTCTTTTGATTCGAACATCACTTAAGACACAACAAGACAAAAAGGGTCGTAAACTTAGTTTTAGGATCGTGTGACACACCAGATTTGGTCGTAACGTCTAGGCTGGGTTTGGGGTGTTACAGGCCTTGTGCCGGTGATGAGTTTCGGGTTTTAAGCCTAGCAGGCATTGTGCCGTTGTATTCGAATCAAATTGGTACTTAGTGAGCAATATGCCCAAACATTATTACAAGACTTTGGATCGATGTGTTATTATGTAAGTTAATATACATGGAAAAGTTAAACATGAGCTAAAATTTTGTTAGCTCGTAATAAAGTACGTATGTGTTTTATTATGCAATTAAAGTATATAAAATGTGTTTGAATGATGGTTATGTATCCGAATGTGATCGAGTAAGTTGTACCTCATGAAATTAAGTTATGAATAGATGAATATATGGTATAACTTTTGGCCATTTATGGCATAAGTAAATATACATGCTAAATGGAACTTGAGTATTCGGTTGAGCGTAAGCTTATACTTTGCTATGTGTTAAGGCCGGTTGGCAAGTTATGAAATTAAATAATGTGAATATTATGTGCTTATGATCAAATGATGCTAAGCTTTTGTTAATGTGTTTGTGCTATGTGGAAACTGGAAGTATATGATTTAATATGTTCGAAACTTTATGGATTGACTATAGTACTGTATTATTCGGGCCTTTGGCCTAGCAAGCTTTAAGCTGGTGATTATTATCAAGCTTCATGCCTAGCAGGCGTAAAGCCTGTGAATGAATATCAGACTTAAAAGTCTAGCAGGCTTTGTGTCGGTGACAAATTCAGGTTATTACCTAGCAGGCTTTGTACCGGTGAGATAATAAAAGTCTGTATGGCTACCCTACTGTTAATAAATTAAGTTGTCCAGGTATGTAAAATGTATTTATGCACTGATTGTAGTTTTGGCTACCCTACTGTTAGTAGCTTTGGCTACTTCATGGCTCTGCCGTGTCTGTATGGCACTATGTGCTAACCTTTGTATATCTGTTCATATTCTGAAATTGCTCAATGGGATTAAATTGACTGTATTGTGATGAAGTGATTGTATAGGCGAACTGAAAATGGTATGGTATACTGATAATGTTACTGCTAAGTATATTTATGATTGGTATGTGGGTTGTACACAAAGAGTAAGCTAATTGTTTAATGATATGTGACAATCTATGATGTACATATAGTATTTGGTGAATATTGTGAGAACAACATGATTTGGAATAAGTCTTGATTCTTGAAGACATTGAAATTATCGGTCTATGCTTATGTTGCATAGCTATGTATATTTCCATGATGAATGAAATGATATGGTATTGATTTAGTAAGCAATAACTGTAAATGAGTAAATTTAGCCTGGACAGCTTTGGGTTACAGCAGTGGTGTAACTTTGAAAATACACTAAAAATAGTGGGAAATGATTTATAGGCATTAAAGCCTAATGAATCTAGTTTCACATAAAAGAAACTGTGAAAGCAAAAGAATTGCCTATAATGAGAGATTTGAAGTTGGGTGAGATAGAGTCAGAATGACTCTGAAATCCCCTGTTTTGTTTGAGAAAATCATTATAAATTGTACAAAAATATCCATGAGATTTATTTTTTATGCTTAGAATCCTTAATGAGTCTATTTTCAAGAGAAATAGACGAGAACATTATCTGAGTCCTGAGCTATGAGATAATTGAACTTTAGTACAAAAGGGTCGGAACTGTCAGATAATGAATCAGGGTAAATTTGAGGAATAAACTGTATTAATTGGAAAAACTAAAAATTCTGGAAATTTTATGGTAGAAAGGTAAATGAGTCTAGTTTCAAGGAAAATTAACGAAACTTAATTTGGAGTTTTGTAGCTCCAGATATAAATAATTTAGTGATTATTGCTCAGGAAGACAGCTTGTAGTGAACTTGTGATTATGTTATAAACATTGATAAAACATGTTAATGAGTTGCTTATTATTTTCATAAGAACTTACTAAGCGTAAAGCTTACTCCCCCTTTCTTTCCCATATTCCCTAGGTTGCCAGGTTAGCTTGGGTTGGGGGCCATCAGAGATATTATCACACTGTGGAGTTTACGAATCAGCGTAAGTAAATCCAAGTGTTTTCGAGTCTATGGCATGTATAGGGTTGTAAAGTTGAGTAGGTAATATTATGATTTAGAAAAAGGCATTGGCTTGTGGTTAAGGTAGTATGTTTTCTTATAAATTGGCCTATGTCGGCTAATAATGTTATAGACCTATATAATTATTCTTATGCTTGTATGTTATTATCTCTTGTGATGTGGTTCAGCATGATTGTTAGCAATTTTTTTTTTTTAAAAATAGCTTCTTGAGTGCTTGAGTGTCCCCAATTTGGTCCCGGACCACCTTGAATGTATGTTTTGGGCCTCGTGAGTCCGTTTAGGGAACAGTATGTGTGTGAAGTGAAAAGTTTTAAATTGATCAAAAAGAAATTTTACGGCCCGATTTTACATGATTGGTTGAGTTTAAGTCCGGTAACACCTCGAACCATGTTCCGGCATTGAATACGGGTGAGGGGTGTTACACTATAGGTTTGGCATGACTGAGCAAATGGCCTAGACACGGGCATGTGAGGCCATTTCAAATAGGCACACGGGCTAGACACATAGGCGTGTGACTAGCCTTGTGACCTAAGTCGGTATAACCTTTAATTTTCACATGGCTACGGACATGGGCGTGCAATTGGCTATGTGATGCAAGTCAGTATGTATGCCCTGTTCTCACATAGCCTGTGACATAGGCGTGTCTATAGCCATGCAAAGTACATGACCTATTCACACGGGCGTATGACCTTTGTATATAGAAAAGTTTTCTAAGTTTTCAAAATTTTTATATGTGATCGGTTTATTCCCGAACCTTCTCTAAAGCATGTTTAAGGTCTCGTAGACCTTCATAAGGGACAATGTGAATATGAATGAATGATAGTTAATAATGTTTGATTATTGAGTGTGAAATGGTTGTTAAATGTTGTGATTTGATCAGTAATGCCTCGTAACCCTTTTTCGATGATAGATACGGGTTAGGGGTGTTACATTTTATTGGTATTAGAGCTACGGTTTAGTTGATTCTAGGACTAACGTAGTGTGTGATAGTTTAGCTTTACATGCCATATATAAAACGTATGATAGTATGATGATTCCTGACAGTTTAAAATGTGTTTTCGTATAGTAATGGATCTCGAACGAGACGTAGCTAATAATGTTGAAAGTAACACGCCCGCTCCCACTCAAGGGGTAGTGCCATCTGATTCTAGACTCGTAACTAGTAGCCACGAGGGAGAGGCTAAGCAAGCCTTCTTCCAAATGATGAATGAGTGGTTCATGGAGTTCGTTTGAATGAATCTCGCTGCTCAACAACCTCCACGCCCACCTATTCCCCAACAAACTCCTGTTGTGGCACAAGTTGTCAATCCTATACGTCTAAATAAGCCTCCGGTTGATAAAATTAGAAAATACGAGACTGAAGAGTTCAAGGCCACTATTGATGATTATGCAAAGCGAGCTAAATTCCGGCTCGAGAATACCATTCGAGTGTTTGATGAGTTGTTGTGTACACTTGAGGAGTGCATTAAATGTGACTTATCTTTACTGAGAGACACTATGTACCAGTGGTTGAACACACTAATATCTGTAGTGCCGAGAGAGCAGGTTACCTGGGAGTTCTTTTAGATTGAATTTAGAAAGAAATACATCAGTCAGAGGTTCATTGATTAGAAACGAAAAGAGTTTCTAGAGTTGAAGCAAGGTCGGATGAATGTAATAGAATATGAACATGAATTCGTGAAACTTAGTAAGTAAGCCCGGGAATGTGTGTCAACAGAGGCTATCACGTGCAAAAGATTTGAAGTCGAGTTGAACAAAGATATCAAACTTCTAGTTGGGATTCTAGAAATTAAAGAATTTGTGATACTTATCGAACGAGCCGGCAAAGCTGAAGAACTCGGTAAAGAAAAGAGAAAAGCTAACTTTGAAGCTAGAGATTTGAGAAAGAGATCGACTAGTAAATCATACCAGTCTGCATCGAAGAAATTTTGAGACTCGTTTAATTGTCCTAATGCATCTGTAACAGCCTGATTTTGGGTCTAGTCGAAATAGTGGTTTCGGGACCACAAATTTGACACAGAAAAATTTATTTATTTTTATATATTTCTATGGTCTACAGTTTTATGGAATGATTTCATGAAAATTTCGATCAAAATTTTTAACGTTTGGGCACTCGATTTAGTTAAAAAGATTATGTTGTAATAAGTATAAAAACGTAAGATCTATAAGTTAAAGGTGTCTAATTGTTATGAAATTTTAAATTGGAGGTCCTTAAATGGCAATTAGACCATTGGTTAAGTTGGTGGACAAAAATGGACATGGTGAGGTATGTTTCTAAAGTTTTTCATTAAGGGCATTTTAGTAATTTGGCAATTAAATGAATTAAAAATCCAAATTAAAAGCCAATTTTTGCTCATCTTCCATCCCATAGACGAAATTCAGAAGGGCAAACTATGGCTACGATTTTTCAAGCTTCCAAGCTCGATTTTAAGTCTGTTTTAGCCCTGTTTTTAATGATTTTTACTTTTTTGAAATCCTTGTAACCTAATCTAGCTTTTCCAAGGACTATTTTGAAGTATTATCAAAGTTTAAAATTTTACCTATGTTAGACATGCATGTATTTTGATGTTTAATGGTAGAAAATATATGCTAGCCATAAGATAAACGACTTTTGCTAAGTGGTTTTTAGTAAAAATGTAAAAAAGGACCTATTTGTAAAAAGTTGTAAAATAGGTGTCAAAGTGTGATTAAATGAAAAATGTGGGCTGTTATAAGTATGTATAAGGTTCGGTTAGGCATGGGTATCGAGGAAATTGAGTACATTTCAGTTTACGAGCGTAGGGACTAGATTGTAAAAATGTGAAACTTTAGGGGAAAAATATAATTTTTGCCATACTGTGATTTTGAGCTGATTTGAATAGTATAAAGATTAAATAAGTTAAATGTGATATTATAGATCGAGAAAAACAAGGGTCAAAATTAGAACGGGGGAAAAACAAGTATTTGACGGTTAGATCCTTTTTCGCCACTTTCATGTCGGGGTAAGTTCGTATGTTTAATAAGCATTAAATTATATATGTATAAATGCTTAATGGATATAATTGTGATAAATGCTATATTATTGAAATTAAATGTGAGTGCTATTGAATACGATTCTACGGAAGTGACTGATAGAGATTCGATATAGTGAAAGTCCCGGTTGAACCTTAGGAATATTATAGGATACAAATGTCATGACATTAGGGTGACTTGTAACACCCTAAACCCCGCATGGACATTAGGGTCGCATCTGGCGTGTCACATTGAAGTGTTTTTTGCAAACCTTGTTTTCATTGAAAACCCTTCGTACTAGTTAAAACTTCTTGTCACTTGAACTTGAGTAAAACCTTAGTCTAAGTCAATTTAATTTCTAAATGTGGTTTGCTAAAAAATTATTCCCATTTAGAACATTGTTTGTCATGGAAGCTTAATTCAAAATAATTGATTGATGAAAATGTGATGTTTTAAAACGATATTAAGTCGTAAGACTATTTTGAAAATTCTGCGAAAACGTAGAGCTTGAAAACATATTGTTTTCGGAAAAACTGAGTTCTACTTCTAACCGATATGGATCAAAATAACCAAAAACCCAAATTAAAATCTAGAGATTAAAAGAGGCCTTATTACAGCCCAAATTGAAAATCAAAGTATTTAAAAGTAAATGATCGTAAATGGAAAACAAAAGCAGTTGCGTGGCCATCTCCAAGTCCCTCGAAGCACCGATCCTCCTAACACTAAAGTTTACCTGAAAAAGTTAATAAACGGGGTGAGTTTATGAAAACTTAGTGTGCAATCCCCTACTATGAAGAGACAGTTAGTCAGAGCAAAATGCAGTATGTATGATACATGTCATGTGTAAACCTCATCCAACCCTACACTTGCCTCCGTCCAACCCTGCACAGCCTGTAGGGATAAAATCAACCCACCTATCCCTGCACTCCAAATGTTAGCATCAGTTGCGGCACTAACCAAAATCGCAGCCATGCTGCCTGAAATCAAAATGGCCAGAAGCCATAATAGAATGGTTATAAACCATAAACAAAATGGCATAGAGCCATAACAGAATGGTTATAAACCATATACAGGATGGCATAGAGCCATAATATTATGTGTGGCACAAAGCCATCGATAGAGTGGACAGCACGAAGCCGTCGATAATGTACGTGGCACAAAGCCATCGATAGAATGAACAGCACTTAAGCCATCAACAATGTACGTGGCACAAAGCCATTGATAGAATGGACAACACTTAAGCCATCAACAATATACGTGGCACAAAGCCATTGGAACAAATGATCAGCACTAAGCCTTCGGTGGTGTTACTATACCTATACTATTCCTATGGTTCGTACGGGGCTTCCAGATATCTCAACTTTGTTGATTCTTTCATACTTCCTAACATTCATCATTTATAACATTTCAATATCAAATAAACACATATAATTCACATAAAACACATTTATTTGCATATGAACTTACCTCGAAAATGAGAACAGCTAAACGAGTCGATTATTCGACAACCTTCGACTTCCCCCGATCTAAATTCAATTTCTTTCATTCTTGATCTAAATAAATCCAAATTTGACTTCTTTAATCACCTATCCATTTAGTTTCATCAAAAAACACATAAATGGACATTTTTCACTTTATCCCCTAACGTTACACATTTATTCAATTTAGTCCTTATTTCAAAACAACACAAAATACACAAAATTTCAACATGCTCATGCTTGGCCGAATTTTCCCTAGGTCTCTAGCAGCCCAAAACTTTCATTTATTTCACATATTGACCCCTCAATTTACAAATTTCATAATTTAATCCTTAATAAGCATTTTCACTAAAAAATCTCTTTACACAACATGTATATCAAACATTTATCTTTCATTTTTCATCATCAATCATCAACAAGCTCATATATTCAATAATGGCATCTCATGAATTCATCCACAAAATCAGAAATTTAGGTATGAGCTAGCTAAAACACAAAGCAACAATCAGAAAAACATAAAAATCATTAAAAACCAAGCTTAAAACATACCTTAATCAAGCTATATGCTAGCCAAACCCTAAAACACCAAAAATGGCTTCTTCTTCTTTAACAATCAGTGGTGGAACATGATAATAAGGTTTGTTTTTATTTTATTTTATTAATATTAACCTTATTAACCAATTTACCATTTTAACCTTAATTAAAACCATTTTAAAACATTCATTTAATGGCCATTTGTAATGTTCTGAATTTGGGCATAGAAGTATTGGGCCTTGAGCAAGGGAACAGTTAGGAGACTGCACATAAATGCTTAGTTGTTCAAGAAAGTGACACAAATATCTATCTTCTTTAGTGGTTATGTGTTCTGGAAGTATGAGAAGTCCTGGGTACAAACCTAGGCTTTAGAAAATATTTTAGTTGAATAAAACCCTTGGTTCTAGATAGTAGGTTCTTAAATAATTGTGGGGATATCAAGTCATAAAAAGCCTACTGGTCTAGTGGCTAATGGCATGTTACTATTACTGGGAGACTTGGGTTCGAGTCCCACTGTGCACAAGGAGTGTTTTATTTTGCTCTCTTACCATGTGAGAAGTATAAGTTGACTGAAATACTTCTCAGTGGAGTGTTGTTGGACTTGATCATGGAGAAAAGTTAGAAGATTTGGAAGGGATATGGATATTCAGAGATTTATGGAGGAATGGTAGGAGGATATTGTGGGATTTGATATTCGAAAAAGTTGGTGTCGAATGGGTAATTGGAGGACTAATGCATTTGACTTTTGGGGTTTTTTTTATGGGATTGTTTCGTGCATTGGTCACTTTTGGTTACTTTGTTTTTTTTGCTCTCTCTCTTTTTTCTCAATATTCTCTCCCCTTTTCATATTTCTCTCCTAGGCCGAATATCTTTCTCATTTCTCTCTTTCACTTAACTCTTCTGGTCTTAGCAATTACCTCTTCTTGCACTTGGACTCTTTTAGGCCGAATACTGTTGTCTCTTATTGTCGAATCTTTGCTAGCCTTCTCTATCTATTTTAAGCCCTCACCATTTCTTTTTGTGTGCATTGGCCGAATAATCTTGTCTCTTCACCCTCTCTATTTTTGGCTTTTTTTCAAGTTTTCCTTGCCGGATTCTCTTGTAGCCGAACCTCTTTCTACATTTAATTCAGGTAAGCCGCCAGGTCTGTTTGGATTCACAGTTGTGTTCTTCTCCTTTCTTTGTTCAGCCAAAGTAATCTTCCAATTAACATTTTCTTTTCTCTGTCAGCACTGTTAGGGGTGGTTGTACCATTTCGTGGTTTGGGTTTAGGGGGTGCCTTTGTAGGCCGATTTTCATTTCAATAAGTGGTTAATCGCTTGGTTCAAGTTATTTTACTCTTTTGGTAATGGTTAACAAGAGTGGTTTGTAACACAGATTTTTTTCAATGATCGTGAAGTAATCTTGGTCGGCAGTTTAGGTGGGCTAAATCACACTCGTTCAATTAAGGCAAGTATCAATACTATTTCAGGTTAAGTGTTAAAAGAGGGTGATTAAGCCTATTGATTAAAGGATTGACAAAGTGGTTTGATTTTAATATAGGTTGGTGTTCGTTGGTTTCTGCGTCTTTCCGCAAGCAGGTGTGTATTCACACAGTCTTAACTGTAAATCGGTGAAAGGTGGAAAATACAACGTTTGATGCCACATGGGCGTTTGACAGTAAAGGCCACCATAAGCAATCTCATGGGCTTAGGCCAGTTCGGGCCACGTTGGGCCGTAATGGACCGTGTAGGCCTGATGGGCTTGTAAGCCCCACATGGGTAAATCACACAGATGTATGGAAATATTGGACCTGGCTGTGTCGTTTACACGGCCAAGGTCATTTTTGGGCTTCGTGGGCCACACGGGCGTATGGGCCCACATGGGCCACATAATGAGCCTTGGGCCATTTTTACTGTTTATACTGTTGTGTCGGCAAGAATACCTAGACCCTAAATTGATTAAAATGACCGAAATACCCCTATAAGGTGAAATGATTGAAATACCCCTATAAGCTGAAATGACCGAAATACCCTTATAAGGTGAAACGATTGAAATACCCCTATAAGGTGGAATGACCGAAATACCCCTATAAGGTAAAATGACCGATATACCCTTATTAGGTAGAATGACTATTATACCTCTATGAGGTAAAACTGACTGATTTGCTCTAAGATATGTATGACTATAATTGAACATGACATTCTGCATACATGTATGATATTATGTCACGACATATTGCATAGGGATGGGTTGTTATTGTTTTGGAGGAAGTGTACTGTATTAATAAGCTCACACAGGTCGCCCAAGATGACTGTGGACCTATTGATGGCTTTGTGTCATTCATATTACTGGTAAGGTGGCACGGTCGCCCAAGACGACTGTGGACCCACTGATGGCTTTATGCCGCCTATATTACTGGCAACTTTGCTGCGATACTGTTAGTGCCGCAACCAGTGCTAACTTTGGAGTATAGGGATGGGTGGGTGATTCATTCCCCACAGGAGTGCAGGGTTGGACAGGACATGGTATGCAGGGATGGTTGGGATTACATGCATTATGCATACTGATTACTGATACTATTATGGGCTAAGGCCCAACTAATACTATTATGGGCTAAGGCCCAATTGATACTGTTACTCTGAAAGGGCTTAGGCCTAGTTTGTTCTATTGCATATTGTCTGTTCGTATGTTTGGGGAATTACACACTGAGTTTTCGTAAACTCACCCCTTTGTTCTAACTGTGTAAGTAATCCCGAACTTTAGATGGATCGATGCATCGGAGGACTCAGCGGTGGCCACTCTACTTGATAAATTAATATTTTTAGTACTTTATAATATTTTTTTATTTCGGTATTTGGGTTTTACTTGTAATAAAGCCTCTCTAGATTTTATTTTTAATTTTGGGTTTTTAATTGGCCTTGGTTATAATTGCTAGTATTAAAACTGGGTTTTTAAAAAGGAATAATGTTTTTAAAAACAACCGCAAATATGCAACTGTTTTAAAAGAAAAGCTTCTGCTATAACCGAGATTTTTAAATTTAATAACATTTTAAAGAAAGTAACTTTCGATAACAACGCAAGGTTTTAAATCATCGTTAAATGCACACAAAACGGTTAAACCAAGATATGGTTTTTCAAACAAAATCACGTTTTAAAAGCGACTAACAAAATCACGTTTTAAAAGCGACTAACTCTTCAACGACTAACTCTTCAACAACGCACGTTTTTGAAAATGAACTCGTTTTGGAGTCACCATTTAATCACAAATTGAGTAACTAATTTTGAGGTTTCCAACGGCAACGAGTTTTACGTTTCACGCTTTAATGTGACACCGCTAGATTCGGCCATAATGTCTAGGCCGATTTTGGGGTGTTACCCTATTTATGTCAAATTCCACCATTAATGGTCTAATAACATCATAAGGACCTTTTATTTAATAAATCATAACAATTAAAGTACTTTTAACACATAGCATGCTACTTTTGCATTTTATGCGATTAGATCCTTTTATCAAATTGTCCAACTAATCGATAAAATTAAAACATGAAATTTTCACACATATCTATTTGCATGCTGTAAACAATAAAAATAATATTAAAAAAAATTTTTCGACCTTAAAGTTGTGGTTTCGAAACCACTATTATAATTTAATGAAAAATGGGTTGTTACATGATATTTCGATTTACTCACGCAATGAATCTAAACATGCTGAACATCTGAGAATCGTATTACAAACTCTATGGGATAAGAAATTATTTTCAAAGTTCAGTAAATGTGAGTTTTGGTTACGAGAGGTTGGTTTTCTGGGCATATAGTGTCAGCCGCGGATATCCGAGTCGACCCAAGCAAAATTTCTACTATTGTAGATTGGAAGCCTCTGTAATGCCCCAAATTTTAGGGTTCTATGATTTTTGCTTAATTCAATAATTGCATATTTGACTGTGTTAAATTGAGGTTTGTGTAACGCCTTAATTTTTGGGATTTTCAGGATTTGTGCGATTTTGTGTGAACTTTAAATTTTGTTGGTCTAGTTATGCTAAGTTATGTTTGGGTGTGTTAATGGGCCTTTAGAAGGCCCAAGCTTAAGTTAAAACCTGGTAGAATTTTTAAATTTTAGGCTTAAAGAGAAGGGGTCTTAAGTATGTGGGCTTTTAAGAAAAAGTGATAATTTAAGACAGAAGTGAGCCTTTGGTAAAGTGGCAATATGGCGCCACTTAAAGCCTAGGAAAGTAGCGTGTGGAAGTTGTGCAAGGGCTAGGGTTCAAGTCTCATGGTAAGCAGTGTGGTATTTTATTTTTATGCATGTGCAAAACATGTGATGGACTCCAAGTGAAACTCTGTTGGGAAGAGTTTGAGATGCTCATGGGATTGAATCAAGTAAGATAAGGGAGAGAAATTTTAGGGATTTTGTAGGGAGGCAAGAGTTGGCCGACCAAGGGACTTTGGCTTGGAATATTTAGCTAGGGTGATAGGAGATTTCTTTTTCGATAATTAGGGTGGTGTGTGCCGACATTTGTAGGGGTTAAGCCTTCGGGATTTAGCACTTAGGGACTGTTTCTTTTGGCCGAATAAGTATAGTGCCTTAGGGTTCTTTTCTTCCTCCTTCTTTTTCCTAAAAACCGAAACTACTTCTCTATTTTCTCCTAGTGCTGACTTGTGCAAGACAAAACCATCATCTCTTTTCTTCAAAGCTGAATCTATCATCTTCTTTCTCTCCTCTTCTCATCTCACCCTCTTCTCCATCTTCTTTACATCACCAATCATAGAACCTCTCCTATCCAAGCTTGTTAGCTGAATACTCTTAAAAGCCGGAAACCCAAAACTTGAACCTTCCCCTTGGTCGACTCACTCAAAGAGCTGAAACCCCATTCCTTCTTTAATTCAATTAGCCGAATCTCACAACACCTTAACCCTTGTCGACATCATCTTTTCCATTACAAACTCTCATCCTCTTATTCTTCTTCTCATATCAAAAGCTGAAACCCAAAGCTTGTACTGCCAATTGCTTCCTGGCCGAATCTCTTATTCTCCTCTTCTTAAGGTTTGATTGGATCTATATCAAATCTAGATTAAGAAGGTGATTTGGGTTGGTTCCTTGGCAAGAAGATCTACGATAAGTTATCGAAACCCTTTCCATTCGTTATTTCGGGTTTAAGAAAAGCCAAAACCCCTAACTTCATAGGGTGGCTGTCGATTTAGGCTAAAAAGGTTTATCGGTGTTATTATTCAGTTTGTTATGTGCTAGTGTGGACTAAAGGCTATCAAGCAAGGAGTGTTGGAGGCCGGGATCATTGGAGCAACTAGATCTAGATCTAGTCATAGTTTCGGCAAAGGTGAGAATTCTAGGGCCTAAAGTGGTGTTGGCCGAATATGGTAAGTAATGGTTACATTGGTTAACATCGATTCATAGTCTAATATCTTAAGTGATCGATTGTAGGATAATCGCATGGGGGATCTCGTCGTAGTATCGCAAATCAGGTGTGTAAACGAACACCCACTAGTAGACTAAATTCGCAAAAGCCGAAAAGTCGAACTGCCAAAATTTCGGCATTTTGTTGGCTTGCGAGCGCGCAAACACTCATGGGTCAGTTGACTCAGTAAAATCAGTAATTGAAAATGATAAGGTTGACGTGTGCGCAATTTCGTGCACCTTGATGAATTTGGGCCTCGAGGGGCTAAATTTGGGCCCAACGGGCTTATGGGCCCATATGGGTGATAACGAGCGGTAAGTGGGTTCTAGTAATTTGTATGCTAAGACTTCTAAAATAGACATAAAATTTGGGCTTTGTGGGCCAAAATAGTTAATGGACACCGTCAGGCCCAATAGGGGTTATAGGGCCCAATAACTCTAAGCTGCTAAAATGGGCTAGATAAGCTACTTAGATGAAAATTGGACTGTTAACAACTGTAATAGACATGAAACCCTAAAAATTGGTTTATTTACTGAAATACCCTTAAGTGTGGAAAATTACTATGTTACCCCTAGGTGCAAAATGACCATTATACCCCTAGGGCTAAATTGACTGAAATGCATGCTATACTTTATCTGTTCACTGTATGCCATGACATGTTATACTGTTACATGGGATTGGGTTTTTGATAGAGGAAGTACTAAGTGGCATTGCCACATTTACTGATAGGGGCTTGGCCTTGTCTACTGTTAGTGGCTTGGCCACGTTATCTGATTAAGCAGCTATGCTGCGACTGTGGTGTGTAGGGCTGGGTGGGTTGAGTTATTCCCCACATGGTGTGTAGGGCTGGATTTTGGCTGGGCTTTGCATACATGCATAATTTCTGTTCTGTTACTGTAATGGGCCTAAGGGCCGTACTAAATATTGAATAGGGCTTAGGCTCAGTTAGTACTGTTTACTGAATAGGGCTAAGGCCCAGTTAATACTGAATCTGGATAGGGCTTAGGCCCAGTAAAGCTTTACTGATTTGAGCTTTGGTTGGGTTTACTTTACACACTGAGTTTTCCAAACTCACCCCCTTCCCTCTCATCTATGCAGGTGAGCCCTAAGCTAGTGGACTTAGAGCTGGAGGGATTCGGAGTGGCCACGTGAACTGCAATTGGTTTTACTTTCCTAAGTTATTTGATTTCTAAAGTTTTTATTTGAATTATTTTCATTTTGGGTTTTTGATTTATAATAAGGCCCTCTTAAATATTTTTAATTTGGTTTTTATTTCCCAAGTTTTAATTTGCTTAAAATGGATAGACTAAGGCTGTGCGGTTTTTATTTAAAATTAATCCACAATTATAAACTAAAACACACGTATCAAATGGATAACGAAAAGACAAACACAACCTTGTAATAAGATAAATTTTAAATTAGTAGTAGATAGGACTTTTACAAATTCAACTTGGATTTCTTTCCAAACTTAAATAACGGTTTTGCAAACTCACCCTAATCATAACAACTAAAGAATATGTTATAATTCCTCGTCGATGTGACACACCAGACTTGAACATAATGTTTGGGCCTGGTTTGGGGTGTTACAGTTTGAATGTGTTTGGTAGGCCTCAGGAAGGCTCGGGTTTAAGCCAAGACTTTAGCAAAATTTTGATTCTGGGCTTAAAGGAAGGTGAGTGTTGGTTCGTAGGGCTTATATGTAGTTGTTGGAATGTTATGTCACAAAAGGGCTTGTGGCAAGCGATACATGTGGGCATATGGTGGCGTCACTGACAAGAGGATCTAAGGATCAAATCCTCTTGCAGGCGAAGATGTTTATTTTGCTGAAAGTAGGCGGTAAGTAGTTCAAACAAATTCAAACTCTGGAAGGTGGTTGAGACTGGGTAAGAGAAGACTTGGTTATGGTAATTTGAATTGAATTCAAATGTGGAGGTTGAGTAAATCAAGGAACAGAATAAGGAGCTGATCAAGGAGTGGTCGGTTGAGGGACTTTGGGGTTGCAAAATTTTGCTAGGGACTTTTGGGGGTAGCATTTTCGACATTTTGGAAGGGGACCTTGGGATCTTGGTTGCCGATTTCTTCTTTTGTGCTTTCGGGATTTACATTTTCGGTCAATTTACCTTAGTGCCGAATAGGTAAGTTGTAGGGTGCCATTTTGTTTGATTTTCTTTTCTTCCCTCTTTTTTCCATTTTGTTCAAAAGCCAAAGGTCTCTAAGCTCCCAATCTCCCCTTGGCCGATTGGTACATGAACCAAAACTCCCTATTTTTCTTCTTCCTGAATAATCGAACCTTTGCTTCTCCTTTTTGGGCATATAATCCAAAACCAAAACCCATATCTTCATGCTATTTGAATACCTTCTATCATCTCTTCTAAAACCCAAACTCCTTCCTGCTTCCTTTTCCAGAGATTCCTCTTCTGTTCTTTATTACTCTTCCAACCCCTTCCACCTATTCTTCTCCTTCTCCTAAAACTTATACTTAACCGATTGTTCATCATCATCTATTCATTCATTCTTGTTATCCACTTAGCCGAACACTTTGGATCTTACCCCCTTGAGTTCGAGCTGATCTGTAGAAGATCTGGGTTTAGATTAAAGGAGGGTGACTTCTTGAGGTAACAATCCAGTCAAGCAGACTTTTGGGTAAGGGTCCTATTCTCTATTCTTTATTCTTTTCTTGTATATGATTCTTGAAAAATCGAAACCTCCCCTATCTTTCTTTTCTAATTGGCTTTGATCTTCTCTTTAGAAACTGATTCAAAGTTCTCCTTTTTTCTTGTGTTCCGTAGTCGTACGTTGTAGTTGATTTTGCGAAGGCAAAGGTGGAGTGGTGATTAACAATAGCAAGGCAGTTTAGATCTAGTGGCTTGGTTTCGGCAAAGGTAAGTAAAGATTGGTTTGGTTAGTAATGGCTGAATATGTAAGGGTAGAGTAACATTGGTTTCAATCGAATTTTGGTTAATGATGTGGTTGGATTGTGTAGTTGATCATCGGTAAGGATCGCGCGACTTAGTTCGTAAACAGGTGTGTAACCACACCCTCCGTAGTTTAGATCGGTAAAAGCCGAGAAGCCAAAATGCCAAAATGCTGGTATAACGAGGCCTCATGGGCGTGCGAATGCCTGTGGGCCGATCTAAGCCCGCTGTGTTGGGCTTTGATCTGAGGAGACCGTTTGGTGCGATTCTGTGCACTTAGACTATTTTGGGCCTCGATGGGCCAAAATAGGCCCAATGGGCTGTAAGAGTAAAATACCTGGTAAGGGGCTGTTAAAACGATTAGATGATAAAATCTGTAACTTTGGGTATAAAATAGACATAATGAGGCCCCACGAGCGTGTGGGCCTACACGGCCCAATAGGGGTTATTGGGCCCATAATCACTTTTAACCTAATTAATGGATCTGAGTTGCTAAAAACCACGTAGGACCTACTAGAAGGTAAAATCTGGAAATAAGGCATTAGAATCTGGTAAAAGACTGAAATACCCCTAACAGATAATTACCATTTTACCCCTAGTCCATAAAAGACTGTAATACCCCTAGAGCTTAGATTAAAGGTTTTGTATGACTAATTCTGTATCTGTTAATCTGAATGCATGATATTATCTTTTCTGTGAGTCTGCATAGGGTGGGGTTTTTATGGAGGAAGTTCTATTAAAGTGGCTCTGCCACATAATTCCGTTAACCGTGGTTTTACCACGTATTCTGATTCTGGTGGCTCTGCCACAATATTCTGTTATTAGCAGCACGGCTGCATATTGGTGTGTGGGCTAGGTGGGTTGAGTTATTCCCCACATGGTGTGATGGCTAGTACGGGTGGTGTGATGGCTGGCTTGGGTGGGATTTGTATAATATATGCTCTGTATCTGTTATGGGCTTAGGCCCGACCTATTTCTATTTTGGTCTTGGCCAATTCTGTTCTGTTGGGGGAGTTGCACACTAAGTTTTCGCAAACTCACTCCTTTAAATTTTTAACATGTGCAGGTAACCCTCAGACTTAGTGGATTTGGGGCTGTGACAGACTCGAGGAGGCCACATGTTTTTCGCTTGTTTTCTTTGCACTAGTTGGATTTTCACTATTTACATTTCCATGCTCATTTTCTATTTTGGGTTTTTATTGTGTAATAAGGCCATTACGGGATTTTTAACTTATGGTTGGTTATCTTCTTTTGAACAGATATAGTGTGAAACTAGTTAATTAATCAGACTGGGCTTCTAAAATTGGTAACGAATGTTTTGAAAGAAAAGCCACGCTTTATATTTTTCAAATGCTTTATATTTTTCAATCGCTTTAACAACCTTAAACGGAACCTTAATCCCATTCAGTAACTTAACTTTCATCACGTTTTCAAAACTAAAGCGATAGGCTTTTAACTAGACTAAAGAGAGGTTTTCAAACTAAACGAACCTATGTCAATCGAGATCCAACTTTTCCTAAATTAGTTAGATGGTTTTATTTTCAAAGTTTACCCTTCAGATCCGGGCATAACATCCAGGCCGAGTTTGGGGTGTTATAGCCTCCGAGAAATGTATCTGAAGTCCTTATTTTTCTAGGACTAGCCGGCTATTATAGATAGTTGATAAAATGTTTTTTTTGATGATTGTGACTCTGACGACGAGATTGCTTCGAAAGGATGTAAAGTTCGAGTGGTCAAATAAATGTCAGAAAAGTTTTGATCAGTTGAAAGCTTTATTGATTGAAGCTCTATTGTTAGTTCAGCCAGAATCGGGTAAAGAATTTGTGATCTATAGTGGTGCATCGTTAAATGGTCTAGGCTGTGTTTTGATGCAAGAAGGCAAAGTTATAGCTTATGCCTTGAGACAGTTGAAGCCACATGAAAGGAATTACCCGACGCATGATTTAGAGTTAGCAGCAATTGTGTTCGCGTTAAAAATCTAGAGTCATTATTTGCTCGGTGAGAAATGTCATATCTACACTAATCATAAATGTTTGAAATAAATAATGACTCAGAAAGATCTAAATTTGCGACAATGGAGATGGCTTGAATTGCTAAAGACTATGAGTTAGTGATCGACTATCATCCGGGAAAAGTAGATGTTGTTGCTGATGCCTTGAATCAAAAGTCTTTATTTGTTCTACGTGCGGTGAATACTCAATTAGCTCTATTTGATGACGATTCGATTGTAGCCGAGTTGAAAGCAAGACCGTTATTTCTACAACAGATTTGTGAAGCTCAGAAAGTTCATAATGAAATGTTAGTAAAATGAGCTCAATGTGATTCAAACCTTGATTCAGAGTTTCAACTTGATTATGACGATTGTTTGAGATTCAGAGATAGATTATGTGTCCCGAGAAATTTAGAATTAATCCAAATGATGTTGAATAAAGCACATAGTAGTCGTTTATATGTACATTCGGGTAGCATGAAAATGTATAATGATTTGAAATATTTTTACTGGTGACACGACATGAGAAGAGATATCTCCGAGTTTATTTCAAAATGCTTGATTTGTCAGCAAGTCAAAGCTGAACATCAATACCGTCAAGGTTACTATAGCCGGTAATGATTCCTGAGTAGAAATGGGATAGAATAACAATGGATTTTGTATCTGGTTTACCCCTATCTTTAAGAAAGAAAGATACAATCTAAGTTGTTGTTGACAGATTGACAAAATCGACTCATTTCATGTAACAGCCTGATTTTGGGTCTAGTTAGAACAATGGTTTGGGGACTACAAAATTTGACATAGAAAAAAAATTTATTTTTAATATATTTCTATGGTCTACAGTTTTACGAAATGATTTCACGAAAAATTCGTTTAAAAATTTTGACGTTTGGACACTCAATTTAGTCAAAAGGATAAAATTATAATAAGTGCAAAATGTGAGTTCTATCGGTTAAAGGTGTCTAATTGTTATGAAATTTTAAATTGGAGGTCTTTAAATGGTAATTAGACCATTGGTTAGGTTGGTGGACAAAAATGGACATGGTTAGGTATGTTTCTAAATTTTTTCACTAAGGGCTTTTTAGTAATTTGGCAATTAAATTAATTAAAAAGCCAAATTAAAAGCCAAATTTTGCTCATCTTCTACCCCATGGCCGAAATTATCAAGAGAAACCATGGCTAGGGTTTGTCAACCTTTCAAGCTCGATTGTAAGTCTTTTTTAGCCCCATTTTTAATGATTTTTACGTTTTTGAAATCCTCATAACTTAATCTAGCTTTTCCAAGGACTATTTTGAAGTATTATCAAAGTTTAAAATTTTATCCATGTTAGATATTTGTGTATTTTGATGCTTAATGGTAGAAAATGCATGCTTGGTGTTAGATAAATGACTTTTGCTAAGTGATTTTTGGTAAAAATGTCAAAAATGACCTATTAGTAAAAAGTTATAAAATGAGTATTAAAAGTGTGATTAATGGAAAATGTGGGCTGCTACAAGCTTCTATAAGGTTCAGCTAGGCATGGGTATTGAAGAAATTGTGCACATTTCATTTTATTAGCCTAGGGTCTAAATTGTAAAAATGTATAACTTTAGGGGCAAAAATGTAATTTTTCCATAATATGATTTTTTGGGCTAAATTGAATAATGTGATGATTGAATGGAGGGAAAATAAATTTTCGGATTAATCAACCTAATTCGTCGATATAACAAACGAGGTAAGTTCGTATGTTAATAAATGTTATTAAATTTTGTATTATGTGAATTATATAATTGATTGAATTGTGGAACATAAATTAAATGTTCAAAACAAGTATAAATGCAGGATCTATTACAATCGTTGTACAACGAAAGACGAATAGAGGGTAAAGACCATGGTTGGACCATGGCGAGTTATAATTTCTTATAAGATCATAGCTATGCTATGGCATCGCTATGTGATTTCGTGTAAGACCATATCTGGGATATGGCATTGGTATGTGATATATAGTTACGTGTAAGACCATGTCTGGGACATGGCGTCAGTATAAGATTTCGTGTAAGACCATAGCTTGGCTATGGCTTCGATATGTGATTACATGTAAGACCATATCCGACATATAGCATTGTACTATGTCTACGTGATTTCCTGAATATCCTTAGTGATTTCGAATGATTCAATGGCAAAGTCAAGATGAGAATGTAAGTACGATTGAATTAAGTAAAATAGGTATGTACAAAACCTGTGTGAGAAACGAATGCATGTAAATTGATGAGCTTAGAGTGTATCCTATATATGAAACTAGAAAGATTTGAGTATAAGTATACTTTATGCCATAATGTGTTTATTTGACTATATTGAAATATGAATTAAATGATATATGAGACATGAGTTATAGTTGTTTTAATTATACATAATTATGGCACATTGTGTGCGAAGTACCGTTATTCGATGACATTTTACATGATTTATCTTGGTTAAAGTAAATGTGACAGATATTTGATTGAATGAAGTTGTATAGATATTTGATTATCTATGTATAAATGTGAACAAATTAATGACAAAATATGTTTTGTCCATATGAACATAGAAATGAATAAGTTTGTCAAACTTTTGGTTGATTATGTGCTTGGATTTATGACATAAAGGTGAAATTAAATGAGTTTATGTTAAATTAATGAAAATGCTTAATAAGCATTTATCCAATAAGTTGTGTTATTTTCATATGAACTTACTAAGCTTTATAGCTTACTTGTATTATTTCTCCTATGTTTATAGGATTTCGAAGACTCGCCCGAGTTGGAAGCTGTCATAGATCTCATCACACTGTCCAGCTATCGTATTGGTACTTAAAAGCTTGTGAATTTGGTTATATGGCATGTATAGGCTAGTTGGTTTATGAAGTGTATAAGTCTTTTTGGCTATTAAATGCCTAAATGGGTTTAATATGAATAGCCAAGTGTTTTGGTTCATAAATGATGTAAATGTTGGTGTGTATTTGCCTATTTAAGTTGGTTTATTTTGAGATTGTGGTATATGTAAGTGAATTATATATATTATGCCTTGTGATTTGGTTTTATCTTGATAGGTGAATTATGGTAAATATTGAGTATGGTGTTTGTCATATTGAAATGGTCTATAATGTGACAATTTATGGATGTTCAATTGTTTAAGTATAATGTGCTTGGTGTCTTTGAAATGGTGTAAGTGTATGTGTGAATAAGGGTGGCAAAGGGCTTAGTAAATAGCCTTTGTTTTGTCCACACAGGTAGACACATGGGCAGTGTCTAGGGCATGTGTGGCACACGGCTTAGCCTAAAGGCGTGTGTCTCAGCCGTGTGGATGGCATGGCCTAGCACACAGGCATGTGACTTGCCCGTGTGATCTTATTTTGGTCATCAGTTACAAGTCAGGGAGTTACACAGGGTAGGGACATGGGCATGTGTGATCACACGGCCTGCCTACACAGGCGTGTCTCATAACCACACGGGTGTGTGACCCCTGTTTAGAGGAAAAATTTTCTAAGTCTTGTAAAGTTTTCTAAAGTTCTTGGTTTAGTCCCAAATCACTTCCAATGTATGTTATGGGCCTCTTAGTAGGGATTATATGACTAAATGCAAATGGTTTTAAGTTGGGCTCAAATTTATGATTAAACTTGCATGTTATTTGTGTGATAAGTCCAGTAATGGTTCGTACCCTGTCCCGACTTTGAATACGGGTAAGGGGTGTTACATTTCATTCCTATACGTACGAATTATTTGCTTGAGAAATTAGCTGAGTTGTATATCTCCGAGGTTTTAAGATTGCACGGAGTGCCTATTTCCATTATTTCGGATAGAGATTTGAGGTTCACTCCTGATTTTGGAAAAAAATTGCAAGATGCATTGGGTAAAAAGTTACATTTCAATACCGTATTTCACCCACAGACAGATGGTCAATATGATCAAGTTATTCAGATACTCGAGGATACGTTACGTTGTTGCATTCTTAAGTTTGAAGGTACATGGGAAAAGTATTTGTCATTGATTGAATATGCTTATAATAATAGCTTTCAATTGAGTATTAAAATGGAACCTTATGAAGCTTTATACGATCGTAAATGTCGAACACCATTGTACTGGACTGAGCTTAGCGAGAATAGGATTCACAGGGTCGATTTAATTAGAGAGACTGAAAAGAAAGTGAAAGTAATTCGCGATAGTTTGAAAGTAGCTTCAAATTGACAGAAATCGTATACAAAATTGAAACGGTAAGATATAGAGTTTCAAATCAGGGATAGAGTATTTCTAAAAGTCTTACATGGAAAAAATAATCAGATTCGGCAGAAAAGGAAGGTTGAGTCCGAGATTCATCGGACCGCATAAGATTATTGAGTGAATTGGGCCACTTGCTTATCGACTATCCTTTCCATCTGAGTTAGAGAAAATACACAATGTGTTTCACATATCGATGTTTCAAAGATACCGATCTAATCTTTCACATGTCGTTTCCCAGATCGAGGTTGAAATTTAGTCTAATATGTCATATGTTGAAAAACCGATCCAAATTTTAGCCTGTGAGATCAAAGAATTGAGAAATAAGAAAATCGCATTAGTAAAAGTCCTATGACATCAACACGGGGTCGAAGAAGTTATGTGGGAACCCGAGGATACTGTGAGGAAGCAATACCTAAACCTATTCACCGGTAAGATTTTTGGGGATGAAAATCCCTAAGGGGGAGAGTTGTAACAGCCTGGTTTTAGCTAAATCTGAATAGTGGTTTTGGAACCACAAATTTGAGGTCAAAATTTTATTTTAATATTATTTTGGGTGTTTACAGCCTGTGATTATATATGTGTGAACGTTTCGTGAAATAATTTTATCATTTGAGTGGTTAATTTGATAAAAGGACTAAATTGCATAAAATGCAAAAGTTGTATTCTATTTGTTTAAAGTGCTTAATAGCTATGAAATTGAAATTTGGGAGTCCTTATGTAATCGTTTAACCATTGTTAGTGAAAATAGACATAAATGGTCATTTATGAAGTGGATTTTAATGTTTAATTTAAAGGTTATTAAAGTAATTAAGGAAATAATGTATAATAAATTAAAACAAAACAGAATGGTGGCCATTTTGTCATCTTTTTGCACTAAAAATAGAAGAAAGAAGAAGCCATTTTCATGTTTTAGGGTTCGGCACTTTGTGTTTGTAATTAAGGTATGATTTTACCTCAGTTTTTAATATTTTTCTATTTTTGTGACGTTGTATCTTGTACTAGCTAGCCCATACCTATAATTTTGAAACTGTTAAAGATTTTCAGAGTTTCCATTGATTAGTTTATGTGTTATTTGTTGTTTGATGATTAAATATGAATTTTTTATGATGGATTTTCATGTTTTGTAAAGTAATTTTTGGTGAAAATGACATTTAGGGAGTAATTTGTGAAAAATGAAAATTATGTGGTTGAAATGTGAAATAAATGAAAGATATGGCTTGATAGGGACCTATAGAGAATTCGGCCAAGCATAGGAATATTGAAATTTTGTGTAATTTGTGTTTTTATGAAATAAGGACTAAAGTGTAAAAATGTGAAACTTTAGAGGCAAATGTGTAAAAATGCTCAATTGTGTGATTTGGATGAAATTGAATGAATAAGTGATTAAATGAATTAATTTTGAATTCATAGAGATCAAGGAAGAAAGAATTTGGATTTAGATCGAGGGAACACCAAGGTTATTGAGTAGTTGATCCAATCCGTCAATCCCGAATACGAGGTAAGTTCATATGCAAATAAATATTCTTTAATTGAGTTAAAAATGTTTACTTACCTATGAATTGTATTTAATGCTAAATGGTTGAATACAAGCAAGAATAGACAGAGTTACGACATCCGAAAGTCTCGTACAAACTTTAGGAATAGTATAGGATACAAATGTGATGACATTAGGGTTACCGAGATGATATTACGTGTAAGACCATATCTAGGATATGGCATCGGTATGATTTTACGTGTAAGGCGATGTCTAGGACATGGCATCGATATGAGTTTTCGTGTAAGACCACAGCTGGGCTATTGGCATTGATATGTGATAACATGTAAGACATATCTGAGATATGGCATTTTATGAGTTATTCGACACTTTCGAGTATCGTTAACAATTCTGAATGGTTCAATGGGCAAAGTCAAGACGAAAAAGAATGTGTAAATAAATTAAGTAATTTAGATACGTACGAAATTCTTGCAATTTTTGAAAAGGGAAATATTTGATGAATTTATATGTGATCATGAATACATATTATGAGAAAGGTTTGTGAGTTTATATGTGTTTAGCCATAAATTGCTTATTTGATTGAAATGATATTGTTTTATGTGATAACTTTATTTGTATATGAGCTTACTAAGCTTTTAAAGCTTACTTTATTTCTCTTTCCTTGTTTTATAGAGAATCGAAACTAGCTCGAACTCGAGGATTGTCAGGAAACATCATCACACTATCGATCATCTATTTGGTACTTTTGATGCTAATAAATATGGTATATGGCATGTATAAGCTAGTGTCATTTTGGTATGTGATGTATAAATTTTGCCTTGTGTTTTGGCAAGTTCAATATGGTAATTTTGATGGCTATATAGTCGTTTGTTTGGTTAGTTATAAATGATATATATTATGGTTGAGAAATGGTATATTTTGGTATAAAATTGGGATGTTGAATTGGTACGATTTTGATGTTTGATTTGGTTGTTTGAATGTTGAGAAAATGCATATTGGGATTAGGTTGAATTGATGATTATGGCATATTGATTTGGTATGTTTTGGTTAGGCAAATGTGTATTAAAATGGTTTAGATTGTTATGACATGAAATGTGCTTGAATTGAGAATGAATTGGCTAAATTTGTCTACGGCTGTGTGTCCTCTAGTGTGACAATTCGAATTAAGTCAGGATGCTTCACACGGCCTCACACACTCGTGTGACTGGCTGTGTGGCATAAGTTAGTATACCCTACAGGTTTGGCACGACCGACCACACGGCCTGGACACTGGCGTGTGAGGCCATTTTGAATAGGCACACAAGCTAGACAGATGAGCGTGTGACTGGCCTTATGACCTCGATCGGTATACCCTGCAGTTCTTATACGGCCAGGCACACAAGCGTGCAGTCGGCCGTGTGATGCAACTCAATATGTATGCCCTCTTTTCAAATAGCCTGTGACACGGGCATGTCTATATACGTGTGAAGCACACGGCCTGTTCACACGGCATATGACCTCTGTACTTAGAAAATTTTTCTAAGTTTCTAAAATTTTTATAAGTGATCGGTTTAGTCCCTAACCTTCTCTAAGTATGTTTAAGGTCTCGTAGACCTTCATAAGGGACAATATGAATATGAATGAATGATATTTAATAATTTTTTTATTATTGAGTGTGAAATGGTTGTCAAATGTTGTGATTTGATTAGTAATGCCTCGTAACCCTATTCCGGTGATGGATACGGGTCAGTGGTGTTACACAACTATCTATCATACGTACTAGCATGCTCATTTCCCTGTATTCACTATATCTTTTGGTATGTTCAATTACTTAATGCCTATTTACAATGTAATATATATAACTTAGTATTGTAGTAACCAAAGATTTAAAATCATTCACTGTAATGCCAAATTTATAGTAAATACAGTCAGGCTATGTACATGCTCCTAACCGATCACTTGTAATTTTACAAGCTAAGCACACATTTGACAATAAAAATTAAAAGAAAGCATGAAAATTTAAAAAAAATTCCCTATGTTACCCCCACACTTTAGATAACACATTGTCCCTAATGTGCAACCTTGAAAATGTAAGGAAATAAGTTACCCGATTGATTGTGACATTGCGATGGGCTAATGGTAGCTGCTTCTTGATGAAAGCTCATAAATATTGTGCTCCTTTCATGCAAAGTTTTTACATAGAAAATTTGAAAACACACAAGGAATATAATTATAATATTTCTATAAATTTGTCTAAATTAATTATCCTAACTTGTATAAGCCTAAAATAAGTTTTTATAACTCCATATATATAGATAAGGTTGTTTTTAAGAAAAAGAGTTAAAAAGAATTTCCTCATTCATCTCCCTCATGTAGTCCCTGTTTTCTCCTTTCTTCCTTTTGTCTTCTGTGAAGTATTACAAATGTTTGTATAGTTTTTCTCTTAATAATTTCTTTGGAGGTTTCATCTGCATGTCTAGTGAATCCATAGGTACCATTTTGCATAATAGATGTGGGAAGTATGTTCCTTTTGATTGATCCCATACACATTCAATGACTTCGATAAATCTAAGTACCTATGCATATATGCTTCTTTTACAAAATCGCATATACCAGAATAGCCTATATTGGGTTGATATTGAAGATGTTTACTATTTGCCAGCTTTTTGAACATACAAATTTCATCCAAACTTTTTCCTTTGGCGTCATTAATGATTGATTGAGTGTCGCTGGTATCTTTCTACCTAGTTGATACGTCCATTCTTTTTTTCCTTCAGTTAAAAATATCAAAACTTCTTCCATGTCTACGTTTTTTAATTGTTTGAGATTTGTTCTAAACATGTAATCACAAAAATAGTATGGAACATCATAAAATTGCCAAATACTTCTTCCATTTACCGATACGTTGACCCCTCTGACATTGACATGTGTTTACAGCTCATAATATGGTATTGTTGCTTCTCTTTCTTCCAATGCGAGATAAAATTCTTGCACAATAGGTGTTATTGTCGATTCTTTGGGTAGTAGGAAAAAGGTAGTCCATTCAAGTTTAGTTGAAATTTTCCACACTCCCTTGCCGTTCCTCATTAAAAGGGTCAAATCCCTGTACATGGACAAATGTATTAGCGTGCAACTGTTGTAGGTATTTGTCTGTGTCGTTTACCTGGAATTCAACAGATGTATTCATTATTTCAAACAATAATATGTAATAAAATTGAACCTAAATTTGATGTAACGTCTTTTTCTGCGATTGTTGAATTGCTTGAGCAGTTACAAAAAATTCCTACAATATTGACAAATTCTAGAAAAGGAGAAGGTATTTTTATGGCTTAATAACTTCTAAGGAAGAATAATATTAGAATTAAGGGTTAAGGGTGAGTTAGGGATGGTATTTATGAAGAGATACTAATTAATTAGTCCTAAGTATACTAAAACTCTACGAAAAACATGTCTTAGGTTAGTGAGTTCAGAACAACAAGTTATGTAAGGGTGTCGTGACATCCCCATTGGTTGTCACAACACTGAAGGCAATTTACCGATGTTCAATTTCATTTGGTGTTGCAACATGTGATGCTAATGCCGTGACATGAAGAGCAGTTTCTATTATGATTGATTGTTGTTGCTAGACCCTTGTTTGTTTCACTTTCTTCATTTGTCTCTCCTTCACCTTCCATAGTTTCTCCTAGTTCAAATAAACCCCATATCACATTGCATTATAACATTTTTTTTTAATTACTTCTTTTGTCGTCCCCCCAA
The DNA here is from genome assembly GCA_020496765.1 of Gossypium stocksii. Taxonomy (NCBI): domain Eukaryota; kingdom Viridiplantae; phylum Streptophyta; class Magnoliopsida; order Malvales; family Malvaceae; genus Gossypium; species Gossypium stocksii. The sequence continues at coordinate 45,912,465 of CM035623.1, forward strand.
AATAATCTTTTACCCTCTAACCATTGAAGAGAAGTTTTCCCTCTACTTTGGATAAGTTATATTGCCTCGTGAGGTGTCATTTGGTTTATAGTGTATGGTCCTATCCATCTTGATTTTAATTTTCCAGGAAATAATTTCAATCTTGAATTGAACAAGAGTACCTTTTGTCCTAGTAAGAACTCTCGTTTTCTTATTCTAGCATCATGTCAGAGTCTACTTCTCTCTTTATATAGTTTAACATTTTCATAGGCCATAAAGCGAAATTCTTTCAATTCTTGGAAATGAAATAATCTTTCTTTCTTGGCCAATTCTGGTTTTAAATTTAATTCTTTTATTGCCCAATATGCCTTATTCTCCAACTCAATTGGTAGATGACAGTTTTTCTTGTAAGCTGGTTTGTAAAGAGACATGCCTAAAGGGGTTTTGTATGTTGTTCTATAAGCCCATAGTGTGTCATTTAATCTCGATGCCCAATCTTTCCTATTTGGGTTGACCATTTTTCTAATATTTGCTTAATGTCTAGGTTAGTGATCTCTGCTTGCCCTTTAGCCTGCGAATGGTATGTTGTGGTTATTCAATGTCTCACGCTATATTTGGCTAAGGTAGTTTCAAACTGCTTGTTACAAAAGTTAGATCCCTCATCATATACCAAAGCACGAGGTGTTCCAAATCAAATGAAGATGTTTTTTGTTAAGAATTTGACAACCGACTTTGTATCATTTTAGGTAGTGTTGTCGCTTCAACCCATTCGAAAATGTAGTCAACAACTAACAAGATATATTGATTTCTAAAAGAACTTGGGAAGGGTCTCGTAAAATTAATCCCCCAAACTTTAAATATCTCCACTTCAAGGATCCTCATTTGTAGCATTTCATCTTTTTTTAGCATACTTCTAGTCTTTTGACAAATTTCTAAGCATCTCTATTCATTGTTTGACAATAAAATCCCGGTTGCAATATCTTTTTAGTAGTTATTTTTCCTCCGAAATGTCCACCACATGGTAAGTATGGCATTCTTGTAAGATGTTGTTTATTTCTTCTTCAGCCACATATCTTCGTACTATTGATCTGCGCATTGTTGAAACATGTACAGATCTTCCAAAATATAATTTTTTTATTCATTCATTATTCTCTTCTTTTCCAGCCAAGATGCTTTTATTGGAAAAAAAATGCTTTGAAAATGTAATTCAAATAATCTGCATACCATGGTGCCTTGTTATTTCTATCCCCTACCTGATGTATGTCTACCTGGAATAACTTCTCATCAATAAAGGTTTCTTTAATTTTTCGAAAATTTTCTCCTCTATTTCATTCATTCATACTACTAAAGAGATCATGAAAATTTTGGAGGATTTGCTCGGAGGCCAAGTCATATTGGCCCAACAATTCGCTATTACAAATTTGATGAACTCTCAATAGAAACCTGACACTCCATTTATAGAACATATGCTTAATCTTATGGGATTTTTTGCAGAAGGAGAGGACAATGAGGCTGAACTGGACGTGAACACTCAAATTGAAATAATGTTTAAATCCTTTTCCAAGGAGTTCACTAGCTTTAGGGATGCTTACAACTAGAGGAACAGGACACTTGCCTTGACTTACTAATGAAGGAATTACAATCCTATGAGTTGATTCTAAATGGTGGTAAGCTAGTTCAGGAGAAACTTGAGGCAAACTTAGTTGTGAGCTCATTTTTGTTATCTGTTATCTGTATTATAGCATGCCATGATATTATGATGCACTACATTAGGGTGGGATTGATGATGAAGTGAAGGAAGATTTGAAAGGCTTCTAGCCTGCATCTGGAAGCTATGCTGCATATATCTGTTATGTGCCGTTTTACGGTACCCTATGGTGTGTAGGGTTGTATGGGTTGATTTTATCCCCATACTTGTTGTGTAGGGCTGGGTGGGTTGATTTTATCCCCACATGGTGTGTAGGGTTGGTGGGCATGATTTATTATTATCTGATATGTTCTGATTCTGTATCTGATTGGGCTTAAGGGCCTTATTATATATCTGATTCTATTCTGAGTGGGCTAAGGCCCATACCGTTTCTGTTAAGGGCTCAGGCCTGAATTATGACTGTTTTCTGATGTTTGATTGTATGCATGCTTTACTGTGGGGATGTACACACTGAGTTTGTGAAAACTCACCCATTTATTTGTTTATCTATCAAGTAATCCCCAGCAGTAGATGGATTGGTGAAATAGAGGACTCGACAGTGACCACTACTAGATACATTTTGATTTCACAACTTTACAGTTTACATTCTACTTTATTTATTATCTATTTGTTTTTGGGAATTTTTATGTAATGTGGACTTTGGGACTGTTTTGGTTTAACTTGGGATTTTGAACTGTTTTATGGTTTCTAAACTGCAGCACCACGAAACATTATTTTCCAAAATTAATTAAGAGCTGCTGCATAAAAGAGAAGGGTTTAAGCAAACAGGTTAGTTTGCGATTTTAAGACCTATGTAAAAATAATAGCTAGAATGATTTTTAACTTGTCGAGGCATTTTCAAAAACACTCTTATGTGACATCACCAGATTCGGCCATAACATCTAGTAGGGTTTTGGGTGTTACAAGTTCCACCTCATGTGTATAGGAAAAAGACTAAGAAGTCAAAGGATCTTAAAAAGATCAAATGTTTTTCTACAACATGAAAGGGTACTTCGGATCAAATTGCAAAAAGTGTTTGGATTATCTTACCAAAAATAAAAAATGAATGGAACTCTTTGTGGTTGAAGCTTGCTTAGTGGAAGAATCAATTGACAACTAGGTTATTGATTCTAGAGCCACTAATCATGTGTATATTTCTTTACAGAGGTTTAACAAAATGAGAAGTCTGCGTGATAGGAGTCTTTCATTAAGAAACAAAAATGGGGAGCTATGTTTCAGCTGAAGCAGTAGGAGGAGTTATTTTACATTTTGATGATTTTAGGAATATTGTTTTAAAGGATGTGTTTTATGTACCTCATTTTAAGAGGAATTTAATTTCTGTAGCGTGTTTATTTAATGATGGATATTCTGTGACATTCAATAAAGGGATTGCTATTCACATAAATCATTAGTTGATCTGTAATGAATGGAACACAATTTCTATTTTATCGAACCAAAAAAAGTATTCAATGCTTCAAACTAAAATTGTAAATAGCTTCTCACTCTAATAAGGGTACCTATGATGTAACAGCTCATTTTTTGTCAAATTGGAACAATGGTTTCGGAACCACAAATCTAAAGTCAAAATATTTGTTTTATTATTTTAATAAGGTTTACAGCATGATAGAATGATTGCATAAAAATTTTGTTATGAAATTTTACCGTTTGAGTGTTTAATTCGGTAAAAAGAACTAAATCGCGTAAAGCATAAAAGTTGAATTCTATTAGTTAAAGGTATTAAATGGCTATGAAATTAATTAGTGGAAGTCCTTAAGTGATAAATAGAACATTATATGGGTAAGTGGGCATTTATGGTGTAATAGCTCGATTTAGACCCTATTCAGAACATTGGTTTCGGGACCACAAATCCGAGTCAAAAAAATTTTTAATATTATTTTTGGTGTCTACAGAATGTTAATTTATATATGTGAAATTTTTGTGATTTAATTTTATCGTTTGAGTGTCTGATTTAATAAAAGGACTTAATCACGTAAATTGTAAAAGTGGCTAGCTATTTGTTAAAGTGATAAATTGCTATGTTCCTTTTAATGTGGGGGTTCTTATGTTGATATTATACCATTGAAATATTGGATGGACATAAAAACCTAACGTTTGTGGATTTTAAATGAAAATAAAAAGGCTAATTTGGTAATTAAATAATAATGATAATAAAATATAACAAAACATGTATTTGGTTCATCTTTTTTCATCCATTGTCAAAATTGAAGAAAGAAAAGTTAGGTTTTGTGTTTTAGCATTCGGCCATTGAAGGTTTTGCTTAAGGTATGAGTTTTGTTCAGTTTTCGATAATTTTTACGTTTTTTAGATTGTTGCTTCAGGTACTAGCTAGCCCATGCTTGAATTTTTGAATTTGATGATGAATTTCAGAATTGCCATTGTTGATAGCTTGATGATTTTTGTGCTTGATGATGAAAAATAAATATATGTTGTTAGATTGTCAAGTTTAATTAAATGATTTTTAGTAAAAATGCCTATTTAGGATCAAATTGTGAATTTTGTAAATTGAGGGGTCAAATTGTAAAATAAATGAAAGAAATGGGCTACTATGAAGCTTGGAAAAATTCAGCTATACTAGAGTTTAGTGAAATTATGTGTATTTTGTGTTTTGTGAAATAGGGACTAAATTGAGGAAAATGTGTAATGTTAGGGGCTAAAGTGCAACTTGCCCTTTTATGTGTTTTTGGGTGAATTTGTGTACATATGTGCTTAAATAAATTTAATTTATATTAATTTAGATCAAGAAAAGTGGAAATCGGATTTGGATCGAGGGAAATCTAAAGTTGTCGAATAGTCGTCCCGGTTTGTTCGTTTTCATCCGAGGTAACTCTATAAGCAAATAAATGTTGTTAAATTCGAATGTATATATTTTATAAGTGCCAAATTGAATCATTACAAATGTATGTCTATATGTCGAAATGAATTAAGCATGGGAGCTTTACTTACAAGCTTGAATCAATCGAATTACACCGTCTGAAAGCCCCGTACAAACCTTAGGAATAGTTAGGATACATATGTCATGACATAGGATTCCAATATGTGATTTCATGTAAGACCACATCTAGGACGTTGGCATCGATTTGAGATTTACGTGTAAGACCATGTCTGGGACATCGGCATCGTATATGATTTTGTGTAAGACTCTGTCTGGGACAATGGTATCAACACGTGATTACATGTAAGACCACATTTGGGATGCTGGCATTGTACGACCTTTTCAACTATCTAAGTATCCTCATTGATTCCGAATGATTCAACGGGCAAATCAAGTTAAGACCAAATGTGAAAACGAGCTAAATGGTTCAGGTACGTATGAAGTTAAATGATTATGAAAGCAAGGGAAATATAGTACTTGAGATGAAGTGCTTGATAAAAGAGTGAATTATATATGTTAATGAAATTGTTCATATTCAGTCAAATGACATTATAATGTTAATGTTCATGTGATGTTATATGAATTTGCAAGCATGATAAATGTATATGTGGTTAAGGTTTGCTTGACTCGGCCAAGTTTTTAATTGAATTATCTGTGTCATTGAAATGATTTATTTGCTTATGACTTACTAAGCTATTCAAGCTTACCGCGTGTTTGTTCGTTCATTGTTTTATAGATTTTGGAATCTAGTTACAAGCTCAGGGATCATCAAGGAACTTCGTCACACTATCGATCAGTTTTTCGATATTTTATAAGTTTGAACTTTGAACCTATGGCACGTATAAGTTAGATATTATGTTTGATCTTGAAGTATTGATATGTATTTAGCCATTCGAAAATGACTTGACCATAATGTTAATGTTTATGTATATTCGATTGTGACTTAAACTTGTTTTGGAGGTATGCTTCATGGTTTATATGCTTGACGTGGTCGGTTTATGATTTGGTAATGAGATTAAGAATGAGTGTATGTTTGGTTTATAATAGGTGTAATGAGTGTATGTTTGGTTTATAATAGGTGTTAAATAAGTTAAGTAATGCATATATCATAGTTGGTATTTGGCTAATAGGTACGGATAGTGAAAGGAAGAAATGAACATGTTACTAGACTGCTTTAGATAAATGTTTTAGTGTGGTTTCAAATGGTAATTGATGGCTATGATTTAGGTATGTTTTGTTTAACTTATAATGAAATGTTAAAAATGAAAATTTGTTGTTATAATTCGGCTTTAAATGTAATAAAATGACGAAATTATATTTGATTGTATATTGGTTAGTTTTTGATTTGGTTTGAAAATGAAAGAGTATGCATATATATTATGTTTGAATGAGTGAGTCTTTAGGTACGGATCATGTTAGAAATGGTATGAATTTTTGGAGGTTAAGTTTGATGACTACATATGGCGTTATTTAATTTGGTTATGTATATGAAAATCAAACATGATTGATATTTGTTATAGGAGTGCAAAGGCTATCATATATAGTCAATTGGTTCGGTTAATAGTACTATAAAGCATAAGAAAAACGATATGTTTAGTATGGGTGTTCGGAACTGGCTCAATTGATGTACACATGTGCGCATAATCTTGTAATGAGAGATTAAGTATATTTTGGTTTTATAAGTTGAATGTGTATATATATATATATATATATATATGTGCGCATATGTCATAGTTGCTAATGATTGGATTGTTGACTAATATTAGTTAAACGAGTAATGCTTGAATTAGGTATGGTTTTTATATGATAATTGCTAGCCGAATAAAGGATAGAATGAATGGTAATGCGTGCACATGATTTTGCTTAAGTGATTCATATTGAATGGGTAAAATGCAAAATTGGTGTGTTAGCATTAAAATTAAAATCGGTCATAATGTATTGTAACTAAGGTTGTATATAAATTTGGATATTATTTAGAGTAAAATGATTCAATTGGCTTTGATATGTGCTCTTGCTTAGGTATTGAAATGATATGTTTGATAATCAGTTTATGAAATATTTAGTTATATGTTCAATATATGTTATGAAATGATTGTAAAGTGAATATAGTAGTTTTAAGTTTTGAAATTTGAATAGCCTAAGTGATTTGATGCGATTAATTTACTAAGTATGAAATGTAATGCATGTTTATTTTGAGCTGTGTTTTGTTCAGTAATGCCTTGTAACCTTAATCCGGCGATAGATACGGGTTAAGGGTGTTACATATGCATTATATTTATGTGATTTCAAATGTTTTATTAAAGGTTATTTTTCTAAATTGGTTATTAAGGTTAATAAAATGAAACAAAACATAAAATTTGACTTATGTTCATCTTCACCACCGATTGTTAAAGAAAAGAAAGCCTAGTTAGGGCTTCCATTCGGTCAAAGCATTTTTACTAAATAAGGTATGTTTTTTATCGGTTTTTAATAATTTTTACGTTTTTGAGGTCGTTGCAACTTAGTTAAGCTAGGTCGTACCTTCAATTTGAAAACTGTTAAAGATTTAGCATGTTGCCATTGATGAATCTATATGAGATTGAATGTTTGATGATAGATTATGAAGGTTTAATGATAGATAAATAACTTTTGTAAAGTGATTTTTAACAAATTTGTCATTTAGGGGTTAAATTGTGAAATATGCAAATTTGGTGGTTAAAAGTGTGAATAAATGAAAATTATGGGTTGCTAGGGACTAATTTGATATTCGGCTAGCATGGGTTTGTACTTAATTGCATTTATTTGCAATTTTATGTGATAAGGACTAAATTGTAAATAAGAAGTTTTAGGGAAAAATGTGTAAATTTGCCAAATTGTGAATTATAGGCTAAATTTAATAGAGTGGATAGTAAATGTGCTGAATCTGTAAAGATTTAGATCAAGATAAACCGAGATTGCGATTAGATCGAGGAAAAAGAAAGGTTAACTATAACACCCCTTACCCGTATCCGACGTCAGGGTAGGGTACGAGGCATTACTTTACTAAATCACATGCAACGATTCAAGTTACACTCATTAAAATGCATCCCAATTTAAAACTTTTTCAAACGATGTCCTACAAACCTTCATATGGGCCTACGAGGCCTAAAATGTGGTTTAGAAACGATCCGGGACCATTTTAGCACACAAGAAAATTTCTTCAAAAACTACTATAAATAGGGCACATGCCCGTGTGGAAGGGCAACACGCCCATATGGCCTCTAGACATGACCGTGCTGATGGCCCGTGTGGTTCACACTACCTAAGAATCCTAGGGACACGCCCATGCCCTAGTCCATGTGGAATTAATTTCTAACATCGAACCTACAGGGGTTTTCACACGGCCTGGCACACACCCGTGTACTCAGCCCATATCCCTCACACGGCCATGACACACTCGTGTCGCAGCCCATGTGCAAAAACCTTGACATTATGTTTCTGACGTCATCAGTCACACGACCATGGTACACGCCCGTATGCTTGGCCGTGCCCTCCACACGGTTGAAACACACAGCCGTGTCTCAGCCTGTATGTTTACAACCGGGGATTTAATTCAAGAAATTCAAGGTGCAGGGGACACACGACCTAACTACACGCCCGTGGGGCGGACTGTGTGTCACACTCGGCCTAGACACACGCCCGTGTGCATACCCATGTGGACAAAAATAGGCTATTTACCAAGCCTCTTTGCCACCCTAAAGCAAGACCAAATACATATCCAAATATACCAAGACTTTTAAGCTCAATCAATAGCCATAAATTGGCATCCCAACACATTCATATAAATCAATCCAACCAATCATACATATTTCAACTCCTAGTATACACATTCATGAATAACATCAACTTTTTTAGCCATCATTCATGGCATTACACAAAAGAATCAATTTCTAAAACAAGCCAACACATTTGGCCCAAAGTAATATGACACTTGACAAAAGAATAGAGTCCTATACATGCCATATTCAGAAAGATTTAAACTAACTATACCAAGTGCTTCAATGAATAGTGTGAGCCATGACTTCGACGTTCGTTGATCCTCGAGCTATTTAGGTGGCACTATAAGAAAATGGAAAGGAAAGGGGCAAGCATCAAGCTTAGTAAGTCTATATGCAAATATTTAATACCAAGACCATGCATTGAACAATTAAAATGTAGCTCAACTATACCAATACTTCCAAACATAAATTCACTTACTTGTCCCACACCTTACCCAATATCCTCAACACATTTTAAATACAAAGCTCATCTTATTAACACATACATTTCCTGCACTTATTTATCACCACAACACTCATAAATTTCATCTAAATGATTCCACAATTTACACATCCATGCAATAAACCATACAAGATAAATTCACACATAGCCATTCATAATGACGTTAACAATAAGGTGGTTTCGCACTTAGCCCACCATCAGCAATAATCACAGTGGTTTCGCACATAGCCCACCTTTATCTATAATTTACAGTGCACATAGTCCACCTTTATTTATAATTTACAGTGGTTTCGTACATAGCCCACCCTTATTTATAATTTACTGTGATTTCGCACATAGCCCACCTTTGTCTATAATTTACGAAATTTTACCTGTATCCTCATTTCTCGCATTTTCCTTTACTGACAATAACAATCAACCACATACCATATAAGGCAATTATGAATAAAAGCAATAATAACAGAGTTATCGTTTACATCAGTCCAAAATACAAGAAATGTGGAATTTAATCCGATACCTTACCTTTGCCTCGGTCAAGGTTGAATCCACGCACCTCTTGATCTATATGAATGCAAATTCACTAATTTTAATCACCAATTTATTCTAAACAACTCAAGAATCATAATTTGGCAAAATGATCATTTTGCCCCTAGACTTTGGCAATATGACTATTTTACCCCTGGACTCAGAAATCAATTTTTATCAAATTTCCTTATTAACCAAGCCCAACCGAAAATTTTTTACTCTTATGGCAACCCAAAATTCCTATTATTTCACACACTTATTCTTTATTTTACAACTTCTACAACTAAGTCCTTTGTAAGTGTTTTCATGCAAATTCCTTCACAAAAGTTGTTTATTTAACAACTATGATTCATTTTCTTTCATAAAAATTCAGCAAGCAATAGTTATACATTCATGGTGAATTTCTAAACTTTCAACCATTTTGCACAATAGCCCCCTCAAAAGGTAGCTCATGCTACAAGGGTTCCAAAAATGCAAAAATATTTAAGAAATGCCTTAAAAAATCACTTACTATTGAGTACTATAAGTTGCTAAAAATTTTGGAGCTTCACAACCCTCCAATGGCTGGTATTTTCGGTGCAAGTGAAGGCAAGAAGAAAGAAAAATTAAAGGCTAGGCAATTAGGCTATTATTTTTACCAAATTAAGCCACCTAACTTTGACTTTTCTTATTTTCTTATCTCCCTTGCTTCACATGGCTGGCCAAGGCTAGATTATTTGGCCTATTTGCACTTTAAAAACCTCTAATTTTATTTCTCTACCTATTTAACTTAATTTACTAGTAAATCTCAACATTTGCCACTTATGCGATTTAGTCCTTTTTCGCGATTAAGCCTTCAATTGCGCAAATTAATTCATCGAAATTTTCATGCACCCTTATAAAAATAATATAACACATAAAATAATACTAAAATAATTTTCTCTAACCTCGAGTAAGTGATTCCAAAATCACTATTCCAACTAAGCCCAAATTCAGGCAGTTACATTGACGAATAGCCGATAATTATTATCCGAACGTTACGAAGTAAGTTCGTATAATTAGAATTAAATTTTAATTATATATACTTGATTGAAATGTATGTATTGGTATTGATAAAATAAGATACTATGGAAGTAAATGCCTAATTGATGGGACGTGTTGAATACCAAGTCCCGTTTGAACCATAGGAATTTGTAAGATACGAGTGACATGTCACTAGGGTTACCGTTTTGTTGAGATCCTGTATTTGTTGTGGACTCACCACAGCTCGTATGAGCTTACCGATATTTCAGCTCGTAAGAGCTTACTGTTCTCAGTTCGTCAAAGCTTACTATTTTCAGCTCGATAAACTTTACTGTCCATCAGCTTAGGAGGAGCTTACCGATCATAGCTCGAAAGAGGGAATATGATAATGAATTGACAGATTACTAATTAATAAACTTAGTGTGTATCACCCATGTATCTATCGATATTCTAAGATGTTCAACGGGAATAATTTTGTTACTGGTTATACAAATGAATGTAACAACCTGAACTTGGGCCTAGTCGGAACAGTGGTTTTGGGAACACAAATCCAACGAGAAAAATTTATTTTTATTATATTTTTATGGTCTACAATTTCATGGAATGATTTCGTGAAAATTTTGCTCAAAAATTCTGAGCTTTGGGCACTCAATTTAGTCAAAAGGACTAAATTGTAAAAAGTGCAAAAGTTGAGTTCTACATGTTAGAGGTGTCCAATTGTTATGAAATTTTAAATTGGAGGTCCTTAAATGGTAATTAGACCATTGGTTAATTTGTTGGACAAAAATGGACATGAAATAGGTGAAATAGAATATTTTTAAGTTAGGGGCATTTTGGTCATTTATTGATTAAATGATTAAATAAACAAAATTAAAAGCCAATTTTTGTCCATCTTCATCCCCATGGCCGAATTTCACAAGGGGAAACCATGGCTAGGGTTTTTCAAGCTTCCAAGCTCAATTGCAAGTCCGTTCTAGCTCTGTTTTTAATGATTTTTACGTTTTTTGAAATCCTCGTAACAAGATCTATCTATTTCTACCACTAATTTGAGATATGATTAAAGTATATGGTTTTGAACCATGATGAATATGCGTGCATTTTTGTGTTTAATGGTACAAAATGCATGTTTATGGTTAGAGAAACGACTTTTACTAAATGATTTTCAATGAAAATGCCTAAAAGGACTAATTTGTAAAAGTTATAAAATGTGTCCTAAAAGTGTGTTTTAATGGAAATTGTGGGCTTTTATAGTTATGAAAATGGTTCGGCTAGGCTTAAATTACAAAGAAATTGAATGAAAATCATTTTAAGACCCTAGGGGCAAAATTGTAAAAATGTTAAACTTTAGGGGAAAAATGTAATTTTCCCATAGTGTGATTTTGGATTAAATTGAATAATGTGAGTATTAAATGAGTTAAATGTGCTATTATAGATCAAGAAAGACAAGGAGTTAACCTTAATCGGGTAAAGGAAAAGGTTTTGGACTAAAATGCAAAATTAGTCATTTTGTACCGAGGTAAGTTTGTATGTAAATAATGCATCATTTTTAGTTACTTTTTTGTGTTTTCATATATTTTATGAGATGTGGCTGAATATTGAATGAAATTGACAAAGTATCGAAATGTGAGAAATTTTCCAGTTGAACCTTAGGAATAGAATAGGATACAAGTGACATGTCACTAGGGACCTATGTGAAATCTATGTGAAATTGTGACTAAGTGAATCCGGGTGCTGGTCTTAAGTTCTATCAGTGGCTGGGTATACCGACATGTATTTCGGATACCTGACAACTTGTGTGAGTAGCACTGAGTAGCAACGAATGACTAACAGCTTGTGTGAGTAGGCCTGTGAAAGTAAATTGCTTGACAACGAGTCTCTATGTGAAAAGCAATGTAAAGTAGCTTTGGCTACAAGTGTGGCATTTATGTGCAAACTTTTGACGTATCCATTAATATCCCGATGTGTTCAATGAGAAAAATGACTAAATGTAATTGAATGTGATTATGTGATGAATAAATGCAGGTACATGTGTATAAATATATTTATGAGCAATGTGCGCGATATGTTATCGAACTTTGGTAAGGTTGATGTGGAGTAAGTGTTACAATGAAGACTTGTAAATATTTGATAATAACTAATTTTGGAATGGCTAACTATGGATATACTTTAGTGTTATATGTGTGTAAAGGAGAATTAATACAAAGGAAACATTAAAGAGTAAAATTAGCAATAAAACAGTTCGGACAACAGCAGTTGTATCACTTTGAAAATTCACCAAAAATGGTGGAAATTGAATTAGAGGTTGAATAAGATATGAAATTAAATATTATTTAGTCTATTTCAATATAAAAGGAACGGTGTAAGCAAAAGAATTCCATATTATGGGATATTTGAATTCTTGTGAGATAGAGTCAGAATGATTTCGGAATCCCCTATTCTGAATTTGAAAAATCATTAAAAATTGTACAAAAATAACTATGGGCTATATATTATAAGCATAAAATCCTTAATGAGTATATTTTTAAAATAAATAAATGAGAACATCATTTAGATCTCGTACGAGCAGATAATTAATTTTTAGTGAAGAGGGGTTGGAACTATCCGATAGTAAAATAGGGGTTATTGTAATGAATAAACTGTACTTATTGGCTAAACCAAAAATTCTTAAAATTTTATGGTAAGAATATATGTGAGTCTAGTTTTAGGGAAATTTTTGGATCTTAATTTAGAGTTCCATAACTCAAGATATAAATAATTTAGTGACTATGACTCACGCAGACAGCTTGATATGAACATGAGTAAATAGTGGAACTATGTGCAATTATGATTGTATTATCTTGAGAATATATTGTGAGGATTGGTAAAAGCTTGTTAATAAATTGCTTATTATTTATGTACCAACTTACTAAGCTATATAGCTTACGCCCTTCCTTTCCTTTTCCTTTAGGGTTACAAATACTAGCTCAGGTTGGAGATCGACGGAGATTCTATCACACTATCAAGCTATTGATCGGTATCAATGTTTTCAAGCATTTTAAGTTTATGGCATGTATAGGGACTCAGTCATTTTGTGTATGAGCTGTTATGTTTTGGCCAAATGTATTGTCTTCTAATGGTTAAAGGTTTGATTTATGTGTAACCATGTAGCTTGACTTATATTGGCTAATTGGTTGTAAGCCTATATATACATTATTTATGTGCCAACGCCTTGTGATGTGAGTTTTGTTTACATGATGCATGATGAGTTGTGGGTTGTGGCCTAAACACTTACTGGTTGAATGTGCTAGTAGTCTTGATGCCTAATGGCTAAGTTTGGCTCAATGGTATGGTATGATAGTTAGGTATAATTATGCACGGATAAGAGACGTTGGTGATGCATATTGAATATAACTAAGTGAGACTAGGTATATTGGTTGTTAAACAACAAGTCTAAGGCTGAATTGTTGATATATTGGTAGCTTATTTATGCCATGAAATACACCTTTGAAGTTATGTTTAAGTATGTGCAAATGAGGTTGACAAATGGTTGACAAAATAACCAATTTCTTAGCTACATAAAAAAAGACACGGCCGTGTGTCTCAGCTGTGTGGGGGACACGGCCTAGCACACGAGCGTGTGACCCCAAATTGTTGATGACATCATAAATAGAGAGTTACACGGGCTAAAGACACGAGTGCGTCCCAAGCCACGTTGGTGTGTGACTCTCCAAAATATGAAAATTTTCTAAGTGTTGTAAAAGTTTTGACAGTTCTTAGTTTAGTCTCTAACCACCTCCAATGTATGTTTAGGGTCTCGTAGACTCGTTTAAGGGACGATATGATTGTTATTGAAAGTTTTAATTTTATGTGGAAATTTTATGGCCCGATTTTGGATGAATGTTAATGTTTAAGCTCGGTAACACCTCGAACCCTGTCCCGGCATCAGATAGGGGTAAAGAGTGTTACAATGAATTACTAGTTATACAAATGAATTAATGGTTATACGAATGAATTACTGTTTATACGAATGAATTACTGGTTATATGAATGAATTCTAAGTTATATGAAATTGGTAATATATGATGTATTGGAGAATGAAATGTGAATGATGGTTGTTTACATCCTTATGAATGGATGACTATATGCATCTATGTGAATAACATGTTGATGGGTACTTGTGTATAAGCATTTGACAAGTTAATTGGATATATTATGTTTACTTGTTTTGATTATGTATAAATGGCAAGTCAAATTTTATATTATACGGGCTTACTAAGCTATAAAGCTTACTCTGTTTCTTTTCTATATTTTATAGAGATTCGAAAGCTCACTCAATTCGAAAGACATCGAAGGCTCGCATCACACTATCCAATTGCCGATTGGTACTTTTAAACTTTAAGAAATGAGTAAATATGGCACGTACAGGTTAGTTAAGAAGATAATGATTCTGGTCATTTTAGCTTGTGAAGCTTATATATATTTTGGTATGTTTATGCCATGAGATTTGGCTTAAATTGGCTTATTTTTTTGGTTTTTTATAAGTATATATGCTATGGTATGTTTTGGCAAGTTTGGTGATGAAGTGTAATTATGCAAATGGTTATAATGATAGGTGATGGTTATATGAATTGATAATGCTTGGATGTGATTTAGTGTTTGGATGATTATATGGTTGAATTATAGAATTTACTTATATGAACTATAAGATTGAATTATATGATGGTTATATGAATTGATAATGCTTGGATGTGATTTGGTATTTGGATGATTATAAGATTGAATTCTAGAACTTACTTTATATGTGTTTGTTGGCTAATGGAGTTTGTCAATTTGGTATGTGTTTAAATGTGTAAATGGTGATGATTTAAGTATTGAAATGGTTGGTAGTGAAATGGTATAAATTGTGCATTAAATGATGTTGTTTGCCTGCCTATTGATGTCTTGAAATGGTACCAATTGATCTTATTTAGGTATGTGCAAATTGGGTGGCAAAATGGCGTGGTAAATAGCCTATTTTTGTTCACAAGGGCAGAGACACGAGTGTGTGACCCAGCCGTGTGTGACACACGGTCATGGTACACAGCCGTGTGTCCCCTGATATTGTAATTAAAAACAAGTCAGTGTGCTCTATACGAACTCACACACTGGCATGTGACTTGGCCGTGCGGCATAGTTAGTATACCTTACAGGATTGACACAACCTAGCACAAGGCCTGGCATAGGGGTGTGTGTGGCCATTTCGAATAGGCACACGGGCTAGACACATGGGCGTGTAGTCGGCCGTGTGACCAAGTCAGAGAGTTACATGGGTAAGGACACAGGCTGGGATACGGCCATGTGATCCCATTTCGAATGTCCACACGGCCTGTGACACGAGCGTGTAAAGTGGTCGTGTGAGACACACGGCTTGTTCACACGGGTGTGTGTCCCCTATTTTGGAGATTTTTCTATGTTTTCTCTAAACATTCATATGTTACTGGTTTAATTCCGAATGTATGTTTAAAGCTTCGTATGCTCGTTTAAAAGATGTTATAAGTGTACATGAATGGTATTGTTGGAACTTGATAAATGTATGAGAAACGAATGTTCTAAATTGTGTTATAAGTCCGATAATGCCTCGTAACCCATTCCAACAACAGATACGGGTTAAGGGTGTTACATATGATCCTTAAAACTTGGTCATATTAACCAAGAATGAATCACTAAACTTGTAAAAGATGGTCCATTAAGTATGCTTAAGGAATTTAATCTTCCACAATGTGAATCTTACTTTCTAGAGAAAGTTGTAAAAATATTTGCAAATAATCAACAGCATAGGGCAATCCATCGTAGTGGGAGAGTTTCTAATAAACTGGACTTATTCATCTATGGTGGTAGTATTTACAATACAAAAGTCACTCATGAGGATGATGATTCACTCACTTATAAGGAGGCTATGTAGGACGTTGATTTAGTACTTTAGAAATAGGTCATGGATGCAGAGATGGATTCCATGGAATCCAATACAGTGTGGGAATTTGTAGACTTACCAGTTAGGATTAAACCTATACTGTGTATGTAACACCCTGAATTTTGGGCCTAGAAGTATTGGGCATTGGTTAAGTTTTGGATCCTAACTTAGTATTTTTAGGAGTTTAATTTTGGCCTTCTAGAAGGTTGGTAGTGGCGTTGGTATGGACTCTGATAGGAAGTGATCAGGAGAGAATTTTAAGGTATGGATAAAGGAGAAAAAGTAGGAGATTGGGAGAGGAGAATTGATGGTGTCGAATTGGACTTTAGGGAAGGCTAGGTTCGGCTATTGGCTATTTAAGGAGTGTCGAATTTCATAGTAGGGTTTTCCTTACTTTCATATAGTTTCTTTTCTCTCCTCCCCTCGCCGAATTTTTCTTCTCCCCTTTGTTCCATCTTTGCCGAATTTTTTCTTTGCCAAATAGCCATCTATTGTTTGCCGAAACCCTTAGTAGTTCCCTTCTTTTTCTTAAAAGTCGAATACCTGTGGTTCCTTGCCGATTTCTTTTCCTTCATCACTATCCGTCTTTAGTTACCATCCTTAAGCTAGTGTTGAAAAGCCGATTACTTAATCAGCAGATATCTAGGCCGTTAGGTTGAAGGCAAATTTCGATAAGTGTCTCATTCTCAATTTCGGTTTCTTAAGGGGGTGGCCGAATATATGTGTAGCCATAAGGGTAACTCGTGTGGAAGACGAGTCACCTGATGTTGATAAAATATGTGTGTTGATGCAGATCTAGGAATATTCGAGACTATTCGCTAAGGACAGGTTAGAAAAGCTGAAGGTTCACGGTAAGGCTACGGTAAGGATTCGGGATTTGATAAAGTTTTAGTAAGGTTTGGAGTTGATTTGGAAGTGGTTTTGATTGTAAGTCAAGACTGAGGATAGTGTAGGTGCGAGTCGTCAATCAGGTGTGTACAAACACTACACACACGGCGAAACGACAAAAGTCAAAATCCCAAAATCCCGTATGGGACTACCGAATTTGTGGGCCAAAATTGAAAAAGTTGTGATATGAAATTTTGTGGTGAATTGATATGTATGATTGTGTGATTGAATTATGATCGAGCCTAATGGGTCATATAAGCATGATTGGGCTTAATGAGTTAACAAAAGTGAGTCGGCTTAATGGGCCTTATGGGATTGCAGAAATGCATGCTAGGGTACTAATGGACTTTAGGCCTAGTTAAATGAACTTTCAAATTTCATAAGACTTAATTAAGTAATAAACATGTCTGTGGACAAGTCGATAGACTAAGGTGTGGTAACCGACATATGCATGTCTAGGATTGGATATAAGAAGAGCCTGGTACTTAAGCGGTCCGAGTGACCCACCTCCTCTTCTCTTGAATCCTACCTGGTGCATAGTGTCCGTTCATCTTAGCCGCGAGGACTTGTTGATGGGCCAAAATTCATAACTAAAATCTATATCATTAGGAAATTATGAAAATACCCTTCTAGGATAAAATTACGAAAATACCCTTCTAAGGTAGAATTACGAAAATGCCCTATAAGGTAGAACTACTGAAACACCCTCGTAGGGAAGGAGTACTGTAATACCCCTGTAGGGTAGATTTACGAAAATACCCCTGAGTAGTGAAATGACCATAATACCCCTAAGTGCTTAATATGTGAAAATGTGTGAAAATTTGTATATTACATTTATGAATTGTATGTTGCACTTGGGTGGGTTTGATGATACGGAGGAAGTGCTCTGAGGATCGCATAGTCGCTTGACGACTATGGATCCACCTAGGCTTTTAAGCCACCGAGTAGCTTTGCTACACCGCACATATACAACAGCCTTGCTGCAACGTCAGTAGTGCCGCAACCGGTGCTACCTTTAGAGTGTAGAGGATAGGTGGGTTGATGTAGACATCCCCACAGGTGTGTTGGGCTGATACAGGTGGAGTGTAGCGGTTGGATTTGGGATGGGAACATTTGCATTCATGAAATTCTAATATGATATGAGGTCATTGTGGGTTGAGGCCCCGACCACCGATATTGATTAGGGCTTAGGCCCAATGTGATATGTGCATACTGAATTGATTTGATTACCAAGGTCGTACACACTGAGTTGCAAAACTCACACCCTTATTATTAATATTTCATGTTGTCCACAATAGACGGCTTAACGCGGGAGAGGACTCAGAGATAGCCACGCTACAAGTTACTTAGGAATTTCAAATATAGATTTATTAAGTGTTTTATGATAATTTTTTTTCCAATGTGATGTAATAAGGCTATGTAACTCCGATTTCACTATTTACTTAGGGATTTATTTAGTTACTGTTATATTTAATAAACATGGTTTTTCCTATATATTTGTTTAATTAAATTCTTTGATTTTTAACTAAGTAAATTTCCTATGAAACATATTCTCAATTTTATAAAATCATTTTGGAAACAATCTATTTGATGTGACATTGCCGGATTCAGCCATAACATCTAGGCCGGGTTTGGGATGTTACAGTGTAAGTGGATCTATAAGAAGAAGAGAAATGCGGAAGGAAAAGTGGAAACACATAAAGCTAGACTTGTAAGGAAAGGCTACACATAGAAAGAAAGCATTGATTAAGATGAGACCTTTCTTGTAGCCTTGCTCAAGTCTATCTACATACTCCTATCCATTGTCCCCGCTTCCAATTACGAGATCCGAAAAATGGATGTGAAGAAAGCATTCTTGAATCACCGGTAATGTTGCCAAAGGAAAGGAGCACAAAGTTTCCAAACTGCTAAGATCCATTTATGGACTTCAGTAGGCATCCTGCTCATGGAATACAAGATTTGATCAAATGATAAAGACTTTTGGGTTTGAGCATAACACTAATGAACATTGTGTTTATAAGCGTATAAAGGACAAAAATGTGGTCTTCCTCGTTTTGTATGTTGATGATATTCTACTAATCAGAAATGATGTAGAAGATATATCATCAGTTAAATTGTGGTTATCTCAACAGTTTAGATAAATGACTTGGGTGAAGCTAGTTATATTCTTGGAATTTGAATCTTTAGGGATCGAAAGAATAAAACAATAGCTCGATCACAAGCTAAATACATAGATAAGGTACTAGAACGGTTTGCAATAACCGATACAAAACCAGGCGCTCAGCCGACTGTATCGGGTTTTATTTTTTCCTTAGATGATTGTCCTAAGATAGTAGAAGAAAAAGAGCATATGAGTAAGGTTCCATATGCTTCGATTGTTGGAAGTCTTATGTATGTGATGCTTTACACACATTCAGATATCTATCTCACCGTAGGAATGTAGATATGGTGAAAGTTGTTTCTAAAGATAACCTTATAGATCAATTTGCTAAAACTCTTGTAACTAGCAGTTTTAAAAAACATGTTGAGGATATGAGAATACAAAAAATGACATATTTACTTCACTAGGGCAAGTGGGAGATTGTTGGGAAATGTGTACATGTTGTAGTAAATATGTAACGCCCTGATTTTTGGGATTTTTTGGGATTTCATGATTTTGGTGAAATCGTGAAATTTTGGTGTTTCGGTTATTGAAATTATGTTTAAGTGTGTTAGTGGGCGTTTAGGAGGCCCAAGCCTAAGTTAAAACCCGGTAGAAATATCAATTTTGGATTTTAAGTGAAGGGGACTTGGTTAAGTGGGCCTTTAAGAAAAGTTAGTGAAATAGGACACAAAGAGGGCGTTGGTACAGTGGCAAGGTAGCGCCACTAAGCTCCTAAAAAAGTGGTGTGTGGACTGAGTGCCAGGGCCAGGGTTCTAGTTGCAAGGTAAGCAGGTGATACTTTTATTTTTTTTTTTGCCGATTTGGTCATGTGGATAGGGGCATTCGGCAGGGGCATTCGGCTAGGGCTTTAGGGCTTGCAATTTCGGCAATTAAAGGGAGGTTGTGTCGTTTGCTTGAATAGCCATTAGGGTAAGTTTTAGTTTCTTTTTCTATCTTGCCGAATTAGGGTTAGCCACCTAGGGTTTTCACTATTGTTTTATTCTCCTCTTAGTGTACCAAAAAGCCGAAAAGCAAGAAAAGTTCTCCTCTTATGTCGTTTTGCCATAGCCAAACCTATTATTCTCTTCTCCTCTCTTCTTCCATTCTTTTTCTTCTTCTTTTCTTCTTTAGCTGAAACATCCTCATCGCACTACTCATCTCTTCTTTCATTCCCATTCTCTTCTAATCCTCTATAGCCAATTGCCATAAAAGCCAAAATCCCAAAGGTTGAGTTAGGGTGCCGATTTCTTCTAGCTGAACTCCTCTTTTCTTCTTCATCTCTTTTGGCCGATTTTCACATCCTCAAAACCCCTAACCTCTGTCGGCAACACCACTTCAAATCCACAACACCAAATCATCTTCTTCTTCACCGTTCTAAAAGCCAAAAATACCATATTTTTAGGGACTTAGTAGCCGAATCCTTAGATCTCTAAGACTCGATCTCTGCTAGTGTTTAGGGGCTAGATCTGCATCAGATCTGAGTAAAAACGGTAGTGGAATCATTTTGATTGAGAGAACCTATGGTAAGTACTCGACATCTCAGATCTATTCTTTATTTCGGGATTTAGAAAAGCTGAAATCCCTAGAGGCATAGGGAGGCTGTCGATTTGGGGCTAAAGGCTCTATGGGTTTTTAACAATCGATTTATTTTGGTGTTAGTGTGATCTAGAGGCTGCTGATTGAGAGCTTGGACAAGTGGAACGACTAGATCTAGATCTAGTCACTAATTTTGGCAAAGGTAAGAACTCAAGGACTTTAAGTGATGATGGCCGATTATGGTATGGAAGTTTACAATTAGTAGTATTGAAATCTTGGATCTGATATAGTGATAACCGATTGTAGGATATTGTAGGAGATCTTGTTAGCGTTCAAGGTAATCAGGTGTGTATCGAACACCCTCTTGTAGTTCAAATTGGCAAAAGCCGAAATGCCGAAATTCTGGCATTTTGTAGGCTTGTGAGCGTGCAAGCGCTCATAAGTCGGTTGGAAATCATTAGATCTATATTCGTAAGTGGTAAGATGGATGAGTGTGTAATTCTGTGCACTTCGGTAAGTTTGGGCTCGATGGGCTGAATGTGGGCCCAATGGGCTTACAGGCCCATATGGGTAAAAATAGGCAATAAATGTGTACTAATAGACTGTAGGTCTAAAACTGCTAAAAATGGTAAATCGATTGTAAAATTTAGGACTAAATGGGCTTAAGTAGCTAATAGACACTGTAAGACCCATTAGGGGTTTTAGGGCCCAGTATCTAAGGACTGCTAAAACTGGCTAAATTAACTACTAAGACGAAACTTGGACTATTAGGGATTAAAATATGCATAAAACCCTAAAAATTGGAATAATTACTGAAATACCCCTTAGGGGTGAGAAATTACAGTTTTACCCTTAGGTGCAAAATGACTGTTATACCCCTAGGGCTAAACATGACTGAAAATGCATGCTTTACTGTTTCTGTTTACTGTATGCCATATCATGAATATTTGTTGCATGGGACTTGGTTTTGATGGAGGAAGTACTGAAAGTGGCTTGACCATGTACTGGAGGCTTTGCCTCATTTTACTGTTATCTGAGCAGCTATGCTGCAACTGTGGAGTGTAGGGCTAGGTGGGTTGAGTTATTCCCCACATGGAGTGTAGGGCTGGTACGGGTGGAGTGTAGCGAATGGACATAGGTTGGGTTTGGGCTTGCATTCATGATTGATATCTATTCTGTTACTGTAACAGGCCTATGGGCCATACTGTTATCTGAGAAGGGCCAAGGCCCAGTTTACTGTATCTGAATAGGGCTACGGCCCAGTAATTACTGAGACTGGATAGGGCTTAGGCCCAGTGGGCTTGAGCTGATTTGGGCTTTGGATGGGTGTCTGTACACACTGAGTTTTCCAAACTCACCCATTTTTCTTCCATCCTTGCAGGTGAGCCCTAGACTGTGGACTTGGAGCTGGGAGGGATTCAGAATGGCCACGAAGACGGCATTTCTGGTTTTAAGTTAATTATTCCATTATTTATTTAATCGTTTTTATTTTTAATTTGGGTTTGTAATAAGGCCACTTTATTTATTTTTATTTTTGGTTTTAATTACTTATTCTTACACTACTTAAATTATTTTGAATATAGCTGTGCGAGTTTTTCCTAAAACTAATCAAACGTATTCCAAAACCCGTCACATGATTTAATCGAGTAACAAAGTAAATTTTATAAGAATCTCTTAATAACTGGTAGTGGATAGGGTATTCATCAATAACTGGGAATTTCCTTTTAAAAACTTTAATAACGGTTTTGCAAAGCTCACCTTAATACTAGTAACTAGGTAACATGGTTAGTTGTAGGTGATGTGACACACCGGACTTGGTCGTAACGTCTGGGCCGGGTGTGGGGTGTTACAAAATATGTAAATATTTTCTATGTATTTGAACGATGAATAAAAAAATAAAGTTAATTTCACATTTCACTATTATATCTTTTGTATTTTTGTCTTTCATGTTTTGCATGCATAGCAAAATTGTGACAAGCAAATATTAGCTCATTGATTGTCTAAGTTCAAATTGATGATAAGTGACACTGTAAGAATGTTTACATTACAAAAAAGACAAGTTACTTCAATAGATAATCTAAACAAGTCTGTAATCCAGTAAAAGAATCAAAGTGAGCATTTGATTTGATTCAAATACTTAGAAGGATTATTATGTCGTCTACAATTCCAATTAGGGAGATGACTAGTCTTGGCTAACAGAGCAGTTAACTCAACGGGTAGATATGCAGATGTATTCATCGGAAGAATGATACAATGGATTGGACCTAAGATGGATTAATTTTTAATCCTTTTGTGAATTTATTCACTTGTGGGTTCATAGGGTTATTTACCTAAATTCTGAGTTAGTCACTAACCATGCATCTAAAATTTAACTCACAGGGTTATTTACCTAAATTCTGAGTTAGTCACTAACCATGTATCTAAAATTAACACATACTCATGCTAAACACACATCTCATAGGAGTACAAAAACTTCCTTGCTCTTAACAGCTTAGCTTGTCCAAACGTCAGAGCCTCCTTTGTCTTGGTGGCTAAACATAACAACCATTTATCTATTATCTTAAAGGTATTCAATCCTTAAAACTCAGAATCCATAATCAAACAGATGTAAGGAAACTTATCAGTTCCACAAGTTTAGAAGGGTAAGGAAACTTACCAGTTCCAAATTTCTCTACTTCCAGACTCCAAATCACACGATGGTTGCAACATACAGAGCTTCCTTCAGCTACCTAACTATTCCCTAATCAACCACTAATTTTTTTGAATATCTTGTTAGAGTCCACAATTTTTTATTTCTATACAATCTACTCTCCAACTTTTCTTCAAGTTTAGGTCCTTAGGGGGAATAGGTTTGACAAGTTTGACTCATCCAAAGATAGCCACATAAATAGGTGCATAAATCTTTGACTAATTTTGGCAAACTTACTAATATTTCACCAAAATGATTGTTTATTACCTTGGTCTCTTCATTCCGTGTCAAAACCTTATTTTATTTATTGTATTACTCTATCATCCACTTCCTTATAACTTAGCTTGTGAATATACTAGTTTTTTTTAGAAGGAAACACATTTACTTTTGTTCTTTGTATATGGTCACCAAATATAAGATTCAATGAATATTTAAGCACTATTATTTCCTTACAAAATTGAACCTATAAGATAATCCCAACTGGATTCCCCTCTCTTCATGATAGCCCGAACAGATATTTCTTTAATTCGATAGTCCTAATGGACTTCCCACCAAATAATCCTATAGCGGAATATCTCCTCGCTAAATCATGAGTGATAAACTTGCTATTATAAGATAGTCCTTAGCAGGCTTTTTATCGCTAGATAGTTTAAATGGAAATTGTCTTCTTTTGTAGATCCTTGGTAGACATTCCACCTAATGTAACCCTTTGTGGACATTCCACTTAAGATAGTCCTTGGTAGACTTTTTTTTTTAGCAAACACTTTGCCAACAAATACCTAGAATTAACGTTTAGAAACCATCTCGCTTTCTCATAGCTCGTGTTGGCTTGTCCATTACCTCTAGCGGATACCTAATTACAAATACTTTTGAGAGAAAACCCTCTTCTTCCACATATACTGACGTACAATGTGCTTTCACATGTTCCTTTTTCCTCCACATCTTGGCAAGGCCTCTTGTTAGCACACTTGCCTACATTCCCATACGTGCCATAACTATTATATTAGACTTTCACCATTCGAATCATACAGTGGTTTCCACTTGTATGACCCAACAGAGTTCCCAGCTTACTGTACTAATGGACTTTAATTCACCATAAGGCATACCTATCCACCATTGGATCATGTCATGGCTCACCATGGAGTTTTGACTCCTAAGATTCGGTAAACCTCTTTCAAGGTGTCGTTCTATAGAGCTTGTAGACCATTTTTAATGTGTCACTCCGTAGCTCCTATGGACCATTTCCATGGTGTAGCTTCGTAAAGCCCATAGTTAACCATATTTAATGTGTCACTCCATAGCACCTATAGACCAATCCTCATCATATTCCCCTTTCAATCCATCCATTCCTCTATTATGCCCATTTTCCTATCTTCAACTAACTAGCCAAAGTAACTCGCTTCGTACTCCGCATTTTATAAACACACATTTCACGCATAATATTAAGCACACTATTATAACATGGAGTATGCCACATATCAATTCATTGATACATAATTCTTTATACAGATCAAAGATCATACTTGCAAACATTCATGTATTTACACAGTCTTATCCATAACATTCTCATTCATCGTAATCATGTACAACCATATAGCTCACAGTAGGCATATATGCAAAACATGCAAACAACACAACAACTAGCAACACCCAGAGATGGTGTACAGAAACTTATCTACTATCCTTCATCCTTGCCAGCTTATTTTTACCAAATGCTAGAGCCTCCC
Source organism: Gossypium stocksii (assembly GCA_020496765.1). Classification (NCBI taxonomy): domain Eukaryota; kingdom Viridiplantae; phylum Streptophyta; class Magnoliopsida; order Malvales; family Malvaceae; genus Gossypium; species Gossypium stocksii. Next base: position 45,937,702 of record CM035623.1, read on the forward strand.
CCGTCTTGGAAACTAAGCATAACAACCTATATACCAATTAGTTGCTACAAGGTACTGAGCTTGTTAGAACTAGTAAGCCTCCAGTAGATAAAAATTCGTAAATATGGGGCAGAGGAATTTAGAGCAACAGCTGAAGATGATCCGGAAAGAGCTGAATTCTAGTTAAAGAATACCAGTCAGGTTTTAGATGAGTTATCTTGTACACCAGTTGAGTGTCTGAAATGTACTGTGTCATTGTTAAAGGATGTAACTTATCACTGGTGGAATACTTTGATTTCTGTTGTGCCAAAGGAGAATGTTACATGGGAATTCCTCCAAACAGACTTCCAAAAGAAATACTTCTATCAGACATTCCTTGATCAGAAAAGAAAATAATTCCTTGAGCTTAAACAAGGAAATATGACAGTAACTGAATATGAGCGAGAATTTGTCCGATTGAGTAAGTATGCTAGAGAAAAGGTTCTGACTGAAGCTGACATGTGCAAACACTTTGAAGAGGGTTTAAACAAAGATATCAAACTATTGATTGGAATTCTAAAAATTAGAAAATTTGTAGTATTGGTTGATCGAGCACACAAAGCAGAAAAATTGAGTAAAGAGAATAACCGAGCCGAAAGAGAAGCCCGAACTTTTAGTAAGAGACCTATGGGGAAATCACAATCCTCTGTTTCAAAGAAATTGAAGAAATACTATGATCGATGTACCACATACACAGGGTATTTTGGAAAGGAACTGGGCTCCCAACGTTCTAATCCAAAATCTTCTTCTCTATCTGTAACTAGTGTGGGAAGTGTTGGTAACCCTAAATCAAAATGCAAATATTGTAATAATTTCATTTTGAGAAATGTCGTTTAAGAAGTGGAACCTATTACCGATGTGGTTCTCTTGATTATTTACTCAAAGATTGCCCAGAAAAGATTGAAAAAGATACTGATCAGGTTTCAAAGCCAGTTAATCCCACTTCAAGAGGTAGACCACATTAATATCCTAGAAATGTTAGTGGTAGCTGATGAGCCACAAAGGATTCCACAGTTAGATCTGAAGCACGGGCACCTACTAGAACAAAAGCTGTTTGTGCTAGAGAGGATGCTTCTGTACCAAATGCTATTACCGATACATTTTCTTTACTTGACACTGATATTACTGCTTTGATTGATCCTAGTTCCACATATTCGTGTATAAGTACAAAGCTAGTATCTGTTAAAAACTTACCTATTGAATTCACTAAATTTACGGTTAAAGTCTCAAATCCCCTAAGTCAGCATGTTATAGTGGATAAAATTTGTAAAAATTGTCTACTGATGGTAAAGGGATATTGTTTCTAGGCTGATTTGATGCTACTACCTTTTGATGAATTTGATGTTATTTTGGGAATGGATTGGTTAACTGATCTCGTGATGTGATGACTTAATAAATTGATCGTACCTAAAAACTAACTATTATCACGATAAAAGGCAAGCACACCTATCGAATAGTGGTATAGCTAGTGGCAAGACCGGAATATCGAATCCAAGGAACTAAAAGTACTAGTAATGACTTTCTTCCTATTATCTAGCCTAGAAATAAAGAGGGTTTGGTTGTAACCTATTCTAAATTAAACTAAAGAAACGACAAAGAGTAAATTGGGAAAATTACTCTGGGAAAACTGATTGATAATGACAATACCTAAGGAAGAATCCACCTAGACTTCACTTGTTATCTAACGCTGAACTAGACGATTTCTTCATTCGACTTGATCCATAAAGATCCCTAAATTATGTTAATATCTCCGTCGAGAATAAGAACAACTAATCCTAGGTTGATTAATTGAAATCTCTTTCTAATTAAAACCCCTAGTCTTGCATTAACTCGATCTATGGATCCCCATATTAGATTTGACTCTAATCCGGTAAATTTTTGTCATCCTATGTCTAAGATTGCAATCAACTCCGCTTAATTGTGTTGGATCTACTCTTAAATAGGGACTTTTTCTCCTCTGCCTAAACACATTCGACTTAAATTAATATCCCGAAAATATCAATTCAAGAATTAAAAGCACAATTAAGAACAAGTCAAATATTTATCATATAGTTCAGATAACAATAACAAGATTCATCTTAGGTTTCATCCCCCTTAGATATTTGGGGTTTTAGTTCATGTTTATAAAAAGAAACATCTCAGAGTAAAGAAAATGACAAAACATAAGAAAACCCAAAAACTCCTAAAAGGAATGAATGGAGATCCTTTGTCTTGATGTAGACCTTAGCTTTTGAGATGGATTAATCGGCTTTCCTTCGAGTAATTCCCTGCCTTTAGCTCTCCGTCTTGACGGGAAGACTGTACCCTTGGCTGGAATAATGCACACCCTTGTAGTTGCCTCCTAGGGTCTTTATATAGAGTTTGGAAAGTTTTTCTTAGCCCCTAACTGGCTTTTTCCTCGTGAAATTGAACTTCCTCACAACAAGAACACGTCAGTGTGCCACGCCCGTGTAAGTCATTTGCTAGGCCGTGTTCAAGCCTGTTAATGTGGCACAACCTTATGGGTTGCCCGTGTGAATCAAGTCTAGGCCGTGCTCGAACCTGTTAATGTGGCACGGCCGTGTGACATGCCCGTGTGGTGAACTTTCAGGCCGTGTTGATTCCTAGCTTTGGCCCATTTTCTCCGTTTTTGGCTTGTTTCTTGTTCTTTTCACTCCCTTAAGCTCACCTGAGTATAAAAGATGAAATTAAAGGTTTAAGAGCATCAAATTCCACAAATCAAGGAGTAATTCATCCATAAATGTGCAAAGCATGAGGTAAAAATGTGTATAATTTACGGTTTATCATTAACTCAACATGATGCAGTGGTGAATTGTAAACCGAAGTACATTATATTAAAATGTCAAAATGATTAATTCTTTATGCTGAATCTGATAAAATGGATGGGTTGTCTAATGTGATTTCAATCATGACAGTACTAAAGTATGTCAAAAAAGGGTGTAATGCTTTTGTTGCTTATGTGTTGGATACTAAAGTTTCTGAGTCAAATATTTAGTCAATGCCAGTTGTACGCGAATTTTATGATGCGTTTTCAGAAGAATTACCTGGGTTACCACCGAAAAGAGAAGTAGAATTTTCTATAGATCTTATTCAGGGAACCACTCCGATATCTATAGCACCTTACAGAATGGCTCCTACTGAATTAAAAGAGTTGAAAACATAATTGTAAGAACTCATTGATAGGGGTTTTGCTCGACCTAGCCACTAACCTTGGGGTGCGTCGGTTTTGTTTGTGAAACAGAAAGAAGAATCCTTAAGATTATGTATAGGCTACTGGCAACTTAATAAAGTTATAGTAAACAATAAGTACCCGTTGCCTTGCATTGATGACTTGTTTGATTAGTTGAAACGGCCACTATATTTTCAAAGATTGATCTCTGCTCGGGTTATTATCAGTTACAGGTAAAAGAGTCTGATGTACCGAAAATAGATTTTAGAACCAGGTATGGGCACTATGAGTATCTTGTGATGCCGTTTGGGCTGACTAATGCACCTGTAGTATTTATGGATTTGATGAACAAAATTTTTCAGACCATATCTAGATAGATTTGTGGTAGAATTTATTGATGATATACTAGCTTATTCTCAAGATGAACCTTATCATGTTGAACATTTGAGAATTATATTGAAAACCTTGCGTGAGAAACAACTGTATACCAAATTCAATAAATATAAATTTTGGCTTTGGGAAGTCAGTTTTCTCGGACATATTGTATCTGCTGAAGGCATCAAAGTAGATTCGAGTAAAATTTCAGCTATTTTCAATTGAAAGCCACCAAAAAATGTAACTAAAGTCAGAAGTTTTCTAGGATTAGCCGGGTATTATCAGAGATTTGTACAGGGGTTCACTATGATAGCTTCTCTGATGACTCGCCTATTGCAAAAAGATGTGAAATTTGAGTGGTCTGATGAATGTCAGCAAAGTTTTGACAGATTGAAAGATTTATTGTTGAAAGCACCAGTGTTGGTCTAACCTGAAACTGTAAGGAATTTCTCGTTTATAGTGATGCCTCATTGAATGGTCTAGGCTATATTTTGACGCAAGAAGGTAAAGTAATAGCCTATATTTCAAGACAACTAAAATTACATGAAAAGAATTACTCGATACATGATCTGGAATTGGCAACCATTATGTTTGCATTGAAAATATGGCCACATTATTTGTATGGTGAAAAATGTCATATTTATACAAATCATAAGAGTTTGAAGTATTTGATGACACAGAAAGATTTGAACTTGAGATAGCACAGGTGGCTTGAGTTAATTAAAGATTATAATTTGATTATTGACTATCATCTTGGTAAAGTAAATATGGTTACAGACGCTTTAAGCAGAAAGTCTCTATTTTCTTTATGAGCTATGAATACCCGGTTGATATTATCTGAAAATGATTCAATTATAGCTGAGTTGAAAGCTAGACCTATGTTCCTATGGCAAATATGTGAAGCTCAGAGAAATGATGATGAGTTACAAGCTAAACGGGTACAATGTGAATTGGGCACTGATTTAGAGTTTCAGATTAGGTCTGATGGTTATCTGTTATTTACAGGCAGATTATGTGCACCAAGGAATTTAGAGCTTGTAAAGAAGATTTTACACGATGCTGATAGTGGTACTATGTCTATACATCCGGGAAGTAACAAAATGTGTAATGATCTGAAAAAGATGTACTGGTGGGCCGGAATGAAACGTGATATTTTTGAGTTTGTATCGAGATGTTTGGTATGTCAACAAGTCAAAGCTAAACATAAGGTAATTATTACAACCAATTACGATGCTATAATGGAAATAGGAAAGGATTACATGGACTTTGTGTCAGGTTTACCCTTGTCTCTTAAAAAGAAAGATGTTATTTTGGTGATTTTTGATCGACTAACGAAGTCGGCACATTTTATTCCGATACGTATGGATTTTTCTTTGGATAGATTGCTGAGTTTTATGTATTTGAGATTGTCAGGTTACAGGGGGTGCCAGTCTCATTATCTCGATAGAGACCCCCGATTTACGTCTTGTTTCTGGGACAAATTGCAAGAAGCATTGGGAACTCAGTCGTATTTTAGTACTACAATTCATCCTCAAACTGATGGTCAGTCCAAACGTGTAATTCAGGTATTAGAAGATATTCTTCAGTGTTGTGTGCTAAAGTTTGAAGGAAATTGGGAATGATATCTACCGTTGATAGAATTTGCTTATAATAATAGCTATTAGTTTAGCATTAAAATGGAACAGTATGAGGCTTTGTATGGTCATAAATGCATAACTCCATTGTATTGGACAGAACTCTGTGAGAAAAAGATACATGGAGTTAACTTGATTCGAAAAACCGAAGAGAAAGTAAAGGTGATTTGAGATAGCTTGAAAGCAGCTTCTAATCGACAAAAGTTCTTCGATTTGGTCGAAAAGGTAAATTGAGTCCACGGTTCGTTGGGTCATATGAAATCATTGAAAGAATTCGACCTGCTGCATATCAGTTAGCATTACTGCCATAACTTGAAAAAATTCATGATTTTTTCCATGTGTCCATGTTACAGTGGTATCAATCAAATCCTTCACATGTTATTTCTCTAACGAAAATTGAGATTTAGCCCTATATGACTTACAGTGAAGAACTGATTAAAATCTTGATACCGGAGATAAAAGAGTTGACAAACAAAAAGGATAGATCTAGTGAAAGTTCTTTGGCAATGACATGGTATAGAAGAAGCTATGTAGGAGCTGGAGGAGGCAATGAGAAAATAATATCCGAACCTCTTTACTGGTAAGATTTTCAAGGAAAAAAATCCTTAAGGGGGAAAGATGTAACGGCCCAATTTTAGTGAAATCGGAAAGTGGTTTCGGGACCACAAATCTGAGCTAAAAAGAAATTTTATTTTAATATTATTGCATGGTCTATATTATTATAGAAAAGCTGTATGAAAAAAATGATAGGAAAATTTTACGGATTAAGTGATTAATTGTAGAAAGGACCAAATTGCATAAAATGCAAAAGTTGAATTCTAGAAGCTATAAGTATCAAATAGCTATGAAATTCAAAATGAGAGGCCCTTACATGGTAATTAGACAATTAATTAAAAGTTAGTGGATATTTATAGATGAATCTTCCATGGAAATTGAGAAAAAGAAAAAGAATTAAATTGGAATTATGGAAAAATAAAAGATGATAATTAACTAAATAGAAAATATCATATTATTTTCATCATCTTCATTCCCAAATTTTATGGAAACCCTAGGAAAGAGGGAGAAAACTAATCAAGCTTAATCGCGTAAGTTTCCATGTCCCATTTTTAGTAATTTTAATATTCTTGAGATCGGGATAGTGTAAACTATCTAATTTGCGGATCAATTTGAAAAGTTATCAAAGTATAAAGTTTGTGCCATGAATGAATATGCTAAAAATTGGAAATTTATGGTAGAAAATGACAGGTTGATAGTAGAGAAACAACTTTTACAAAGTGAAATTTGATGAAAACATGATTTAAGGACTAAACTATAAAGTTGTGAAATTCAAAGAAAAATTTTGAATTTTATGAATCATAAGTACTGTAAATAATACGTGGAAAATTTGGTTAGGCTTGGAATAAGGATTAGATTACATGAGTTTCACTTTTCGAGCTTAAGGACGAAAGTAGAATTAATGAAAAGTTTCGGGGCATAACGGTAATTTTGCCTAGAATGTAAATTGAGTCCAAATGAATAGGAAATGTGATAAATTGATGATTAAATTCATTTATATAGATCCGAAAAACTCAAATACAAAGCAAGATCGAGGAAAGGAAAAGATTTCAGATTAGTAGATTTTATACGAGAACAAGTGTCGAGGTAAGTTCATGTAACTTAGATGAGTATGAAAATATGTTGATTTAAATGATGTATTGAATTGAATGTGAAAATAAGAAATGAACTCATGTTCAAAATTACTCGAAATGAGTTAAGTTCCGTCTGAACACTGGATTTCGATGGATAAAGGTAATTTCCCTTATTAAATGAGGTCCTGCATTTGTTGCTGATGGGATTTAGCTTGGACGAGTAATCCTATTAATCTCATTACAGATAGGATTTAGTTTGGCCGGTTCATCCTGATATAAACCTTCTCGAGTATAAGATACAGATTGGATTTAACCGAGATGGGTAATCCAGATCAAGCTCTTTATAGCATATGTTATAGAAAGGATTTAGCCTAGATTGGCAATCCTGATTAAACTCATGTGAGCATGTGTTAGAGATAGAATTTAGCCTGGACTAGTAATCCTGTTGTATAATGTCTAGCTCGAGAGTGTGTTTTCTAATAATGTGCCCTAATGGGTATCCCTTAACATGAATTGACAGATTCCTGAATTGTACACTTTAAGTGTACTACCTGAGTATCCATCGATATTTCAATAATTCAACGGACAATACTCTGACATGAGAAATGATGAAATCAAGAGGAAAATGTCTTGAATGTACATGAAACATTTGAAAGAATTGTCATGATGAGCTCATCGAATTTCATGATTGACTTGCTTGATTAAGTGTATGTGTTTAGGGAAAATGTTAAATCTATGGAAAGATTAGTAAATTTTAATGAACATGGTTGGTAAGTTTCACTCCCGTTATACAAACTTACTAAGCATTATGTGCTTACTAGGTTTTTATTTCTCTATTTATAGTGCTCAAAAGCTTGTGAAGGTTGGAAACGGTCAGAGCAACATCACACTATCCTCCACCTCATTTTGGTATAAATATGGATCTTACTTGGTGTAATGGCATGTATAGGCTAGGAAGGCTAATGTATATGTTGAAATGATTGAATGTAAACTAACCATTGGTATGGCTAGTGATGACTTGATTTTGGTACATTTATAAAACAAATTATGGTTTTGCATGAATGTTGGTATGGTTGAGTTAGCAGATAAAATATGTATGTTAAATGAGGTAAGACTAGAAATAAGTGAGTAGTTGGAAGTATATCATATTGAATGATCAATTTGGTTGAAATTAAATACCTGAATTGGTTAGTTAGTATTGATATAGTTTTGTGTAGGTTTTGAATAAAAAAGGGTGAGGAATAAGGCTTGGAAAATAGCCTTATTTTGTCCACACGGGTAGACACACGGGCATGTGTCTAGGCTGTGTATGACACACGGTTTGGCACATAGGCGTGTAGCCTGGCCGTGTGTCCCCTGCATCCTAAAATTGAGAAACAGAATGCTCTGAATTAAATTCACCACACGGGCATGACTCTTGGCCGTGTGAAACCTCCACCTATTTTCGAAAATTAAATTAACCACACGGCCTAGCGACACGGTGTGTGCCTTGGCCATGTGATCCAAATTTCTTCATGGGATGCAAGTCAGAGAGCTATACAGGTTAGGGACACGGGCATGTGAATCCACACGTCCTGACCACACAGGCGTGTCCCTTACCACACGGACGTGTGACTCCTATAAGTGAGAAAACTTTTGGAATTTTGTGAAAAATTCCCTGAGAACCCGAGTTAGTCCCGAATCGATTCTAATGCATGTTTTGGGCCTCAAGGATCCATTCAAGGGACGAGATTAATCTCCAAAAATAAATAGCGTTTGACTTGATTTATCTGGAAATGTTATGTAAAACTTCGGTAACGCCTCGAAACCCTATTTCGGGGACAGATATAGGTTAAAGGTGTTGCATAACCCATCAAAGTAACTTCCTTCGTACTCTGCATTTTATAAGCATACATTTCACGTATAATATTATGCACACTATTATATCATAGAGTGCGCCACATATCCATTCATCGATACATAGTTTTATTATACATATCAAAGATCATACCTGCAAACATTCATGTATTTAAATAGTCTTATACATGCATATCTTTCTCATTTATCATAATCATGTACAGCCATAGAACTCAAAGTAGACATAAGTAAAACGTGCAAACAACACAACAACCAACAACACCCGGAGATAGAGTACAGAAACTCACCGGTTATCATTTTCCCTTGCCAACTTAACTTTTGAAAATGTAATATCCTTCTTTACCTTGACAGCTACGCACAACAACCCGTACACCAATTAAACAAAAGGTATTTAAATTTGAAAACTCGAAATCCAGTATCATATAAAGGCCTTCTCAAAGATTTCATAAATCCTTCTTCTGTTTCTCAAATACACGAATACAAAAAGATCAAGATGCTTATCAGTTCACCAAATTCTCTACTTTCTAAACTCAACCCTCACAGTCTCTACCCCATGCAGAGCTTGAAAAAGAAAATTTTTCTACTCACATTTATTAATTTTGTACGTACTAATATCACATAATACCTTCTAACATTTTGGAGAAATAAGGTACGTAGGAGAATGAGAAATAAAGAGGTGAGCTTGTAAATAAATTGGGGACAAGTAGGGAACAATGTCATGTGCTTAGATGTTTCTAATGCTTGAAACTGTTTTGAGAATCTATTGTTTGAATTCCAAACCATCATAAGCCTCGAAACACTACAAGTGTAGAAGACCTTTGGGACTCAAATAAGTCACCAACACAATAATTCGTAAACAGCTTGCCTTTGTTTGAACGAATATCACCAATTATTTTTAAATATCTATGAGCAATCCGCGTAATTTATTTTGATAGATAACACTTGTACATATATTCATTTCCATTGTCTCTACGTCTATTGACATTTTAACTTAGTGAACTAATTATGTTTGCATTAGGAATAAAGAAGTTAGCTAGATATCACTCTTAAGTTGCACGTGAGGTAGTTCACATATGAGTTTAATGTTGTACCATTATGTGACTTAATTGCCTAATTTAGTCCAAGATTCGTCTATTCTTTTGCATGTTTTGTGTGATTACTTGAGGATCAGCAAATAGTTAAGTGTGGGGGAGTTTGATCTTTCAAAATTTGACATGGAAAAGTAAGCTTTCTCAGTACACTTTAGGAGCTTATTCTCGAACAAAGTAGCATCTTTTGCATAGTTTTTAATAATTTTTAGATTATAAGTTAATAAGTGAAAATGTCTCATTTTTACTCATTTGTAACCCAATTTGGCCAATAGTGCCATTAGGGGACCTAACATGTGGTTGAGTGGTGTAGGGACGTGTTAGAGGATGAAAACGAGTAAAAATGGCACCAAAGGAAAGGGTATCACGATATACACATCTTCAAATCATGATACCTCCAATAGTATGGAAGATCGGAGACCACCTTTATACGGTATTGCGATATCCACCTTTCAAAAAAACACCTCAAGCCTCAAAATTACCCGAGGTGTTGCGATATCCTCTTTTGGGTATCGCGGCACTAAAATCGTATGAGGTCAAAATTTGACAAAAAAGGTAGTCTTTGTCCACCCAATCCACCAATCACCCAAGGCCCACGTAGGGGCAATTTTAGCAATGATAATTCATCAGAATTCAACCTAAAACAGCCAAAATTTGCTAATGATGAGAGACACACACATTAGCTTAGGTTTAGCATTAGTTTCTTAGTTTCTTCTAGGTTTTCTCTTAGTTTTTCTATAACTTTTCTAGGGTTTTCATTTTCTCTTCTTCCTTATTAGTTTTAGAGTTTATTTTTTCTTCATTTACTTATTGTTCTTAATGTTCTTAATGTTAGTTAAGTTAGTTATCACTGTAGCTTAGGTCTATTTACACTTTCAATCCTTGCATCTTGGTTGTAAGATGTTTCTAGCTTTAGTTTAATATATTTTGATTTCTTTTACTTTCAATCAGCTAAAGCTTGTTCCTTTTATGTTTATAGCTTTAGATTTTCTTGTTGCATGCATTTAGTTTCAAGTTCTTTAATTTTTCATGCATAAAAATCCAAACTTTTATATTTTTCTTAAGCTTTACTTTAATGGCTTCTTTGTTTTTCATTTCGATGTTCATTCTCATTATTTTCAACATGAGCAGCTGAAGCTAAAAAAGGGGTTGGTTGATGGAGATATGCGTAAGCTGATTTTTCGACAAATGACTAAATCGTAATAAATTGGACTAAATCGAATAGACCTAAAATGTTAGGAAGTGGCTCCCCTAAGGGGATATCTAGGCAAGTGAGATTGAGAGGTAATTTTGTTGCACACCCATTCATTAGTCCCGGATTAACCGGTGAGATTGAGAGATAAATCGGATTAATTCAAATAAGTTGGTAAAATTGAGATCGAAAGATAAGATGAAGTCACATAGTAATTTAAGAGATTTAAGTCCCTCGTTTGAGGATCACTGAACCACATCGAAATCTACCAACCAATATTACTCATTTATTTGGTTAATTTCCTATTTTTGTACTTTTTGCAATTGAGTCCCTAGATTAGCATATTTAATTTTATTGCAAAAATTTTCTTGTTATAATTTTCCATACTATAAAATCATATCAGTAGCCACTTAGACCCTATAGTATATGCTATTGTCGCTCAATCCTCATTTCTTTTGGGTTCAATCTTAGAATCCTTCGGTGTTCCATTATAACACTATAAATATTACAACTGACTTGTATTCTTGCGCAAGTGTGAACGCGATCACATGTATTTTTGTTTTAAGTGTTTGCTTGAAGAAGAGCAAAGACTTAAGTGTGGGGGTGTTTGATCTATCTTAATTTGATACGTCAAATTAGGCTCTCCGACACTTTCGAGGATCTTATTCTCAAGCAAATTAAGTGTTGTTCTGTGCTTTTGTCCAATTTTAGCCTTTACCATTAATAAACGTTTTCTTTCACTTTGTCCATATTGAGACCCAAATTGGAAAAAATGTAACAGATTTGAGCTAATCAAGGGGTGGACGAGGAAAAGTCATTTTTTTGTTGATTAGTCCTAGGCATTTTCTGTGTCACTATTTTTGTCAGTTAAGTTCATATGGGACTTACTTTATTAATTAATGACATGTTTTTATTATATTTTTTGCTTTATAGGTGAATTATTGTTTATATAATGTTTTTGGTATCAAAAGGATTAAATCGATAAATATGAACTATATGATAGATATGAATAGATATGTGGTATCGAATAGTAATGTTTGATGCTATGAATTACCTATATGTGAAATAGATGTTTACTAAGTAGCAATTGACTAATGGTATGAAGGAAATACTACAGAATTGAATGGATTATAAATGGTTGAATGTTATATGATATAAGTTAGATTTACATAAATTTAATTGGTATGATTTGTTTACCATATTGAGGTATATTGGTTTAGTTGAATGAAAATTAGTGGATAGTATGTTTGATTGTGAAATTAAAATGTATATAAAGTGAAATTACAAGGTTTAAATGTATATGAATGACTATTTGGATGTGAAAAATGTGTATACAACTATTAGGGTTGAATTGATACAAAATATATAATAGGTCCATGAAAACTTAGTAGACGCTTACGATATGAATAGCTCAAAGTTTACGATGAGTAAATTCTTGGTTTGATGTTTATTAAATTATGTATTTTACGATACTTTATATAATTTATTGTAACAGCCCAAATTAGGGCTTAGTCGAAACAGTGGTTTTGAGACCACGAATCCGATGAGGAAAAATTTATTTTTATTATATTTTTATGGTCTACAATTTCATGGAAAGATTTAACAAAATTTTCGTTTTAAAATTTCGAGGTTCGAGCACTCAATTTAGTCAAAAGGACTAAATTGTAAATAGTACAAAAGTTGAGTTCTACATGTTAGAAGTGTCAAATTGTTATGAAGTTTTAAATTGGAGGTCCTTAAATGGTAATTAGACCATTATACTTTTGTTTGGACAAAAATGGACATGGGTAGAGAAAAATCTCAAGAAATGATAAAAGGGCATTTTAGTCATTTGATAATTAAAAGAATTAAAAAGACAAAATCAAGCCAAAAACATGTTCATCTTCTCCATGAAGTGGTCGAACCTTTCATATTCTCCATGGCTAGGGTTTGCAAGCTTTCCAAGCTCAATAGTAAGTGCACCCAAGCCCCATGTCCCTGTCTCACACGGGCGTGTGCCCTGTAATAGGTCAAATTTTCCAAAATTTTTTTGAGTTTCTGGTTTGGTCCCGGACTAATCCCAAACTATGTTCTGGGCCCCGTAGGACCATTTTTAAGATGGTACGATATTTTATGAATAGTTTTAAATTGGAATAAAATTTTATGGTTCGATTATGCATGATTGGTTGTATTATTGCCCGGTAATGCCTCGTACTCAGTTCCGGCAACGAACCCGGTTAAGGGGTGTTACACAACCTTTGGGAGATCATCAATATTGTACCAAAGGTATTTTTAGAGTATACTGAATCAGTATAGCTATCCTTCTTCTGACACAGCAACACAATTTCAAACAGTATATCGACGTGAAGTGTTAGATAATTTCTTTCTTCTTCTTACTTGTCGATGTATAACCAGGTATCATGCAATAGAAAATTTCTCAAAATTCTTGGAGGTATTGGCTTGGGCCTAGAAGGGGAAGATTAGGTAACCCGTGAATCCAACGAGTTGGTTTATAATAACTCATGATGGAAGTTATCATATTTTCACAAGTCAATTAAATGCAAAACCTAAAATTTGACTTTTTTCGTAGTTGCACAAGAGGTTTTGTTTTTTGTTTGAAGTGGAAACACAAAAATATGTAGACTTATTAATGCCCATTATAACTCAAATTCATGCAGTTTCGTAGTAATTATTGTCGAAAAATATAATATAATTATAAAATAATTAAATTTTACTCAAATTATTAACATATTGGCTTTTAATTAATTTTATAATATATTTTCATAAGTATTGATTTATTTTCGATAGATTTGCACAAAGGGTAAAAATTGGTTCGGCAAACACTACTAGACGTACAAAACCGAGAAGCAATTTTTGAAACACCGAGGCAAATTAATTTTTCAGCCTAAGACAGTCCAATTATGAATATTAATATATAATATAATTAATTTTAATTATTATCCAATTCAATTTGGGTTAGATAATTATTATTAATTATATTATAGAAAAAAGGCTCAGTTGTGCTAATACAAGAGACTAATCCAACCGAGAAATCGGGTTGCCCAAAACCATCCAACATGCTGACCCAATCAGCTGAAAATAGCAGATTTATTGACTCGCATTCAAACCCCTTTACTTTCTGTGCTTTTAAAGATTTGCCTCGAGCTAAATTTAGCAAAGTTCAATTTTTTGCTACATGTGTGGCCGGCCAAGGGGTATATGGCTGCTATTTTTTGCTATTTTTAGCAGTCAATCCCACCTATAAATACCCCCTTCACCTACTCATTCAACACACCTTTCATTCTACACATCTCTCTCCCTTTAACTCACTTTCTATCATCCAAACCTGCCCTTTTTTCCCATTTATCCCTTCTATTTCCATTGTTGATTTCCCTCTTGGAAAAGAGTCCTTCAACCACCTTGGGTAGCAGCATTCAAGTTCTTATAGAAGCCTCAGTTCAACAGAATGAGAGGAGAATGAGGAGCGCAGCAAACTAGTCAGACTTCGAAGAAACACTGGATTTGATTCTAGTTTCCTATCCTTTAACTTTTATTGTTGTTGTTATGAACATGTATATGAATATTTGTTATGTCGTTATTCTAGATTTAATTAACATGGCTTAAATTTAATTTCTGTTAGGTTGGTTGCATTTCATCTATTTCAATTATTAAAATCATGTTTGTGTTGTTATAGGTCTTGGTAAATTGTTTGATTAAATAAAACCATGATTATGTTTTACTTGCATTATAATTGTAAGGTAACTAATGAATTAATTATTAATCATGTTGAAATTGTAATTAATTGACACAATACTTAATTAGTTCATGTTTAATCTTCTAAGATGGTTGAGGGTTAAATTAGCGATGGTATTAAACGGTACATTAGCCTTGCATAGCTTTCAAGATTATTGTGATTAAACTATTTTAATATAGAAATATATTGTTACCTCACTTAATCTTTTAGTTGCTTATTTAAATTGATTAATTATTTGAATTGGCATAGTAATTTGTTCAAGAGATTAGTTAATTTAGTAAGTCTGTATGTGCTATAGTTAACAAATAACAAAGTTGCCATGAATTTTTTCGTAACAACATGAACATTTTTTTAGTAATAATAAGTTAAGAAATGTAATTGATCTAACATAATTATGTCATATTGATTAAACTTATTTTTTAGAAATCGTGCTTTGGAATTTTTACCTTTTAATTTTCTTAGTTTAATTTACTTAGTTAAAATCGAACTTTATTAAACCCTTTTTCAAAACAAAAGATTTTCCTTCACCAAAGTGTTTTTAATTGCATTTCATAAATATTTTCTTTAACAGTCCCTGTGGATATGATAACTCGACATTTACTTGTCACTTTATTACTTGTTGTGATCGTATACACTTGCACATTTCCATCATTCCAAGTTTTTAGCGCCATTGCCGAGGACTGTTTTAAAAGTCATTATTTGTGAAATTGTTAATTTTACATTTTGGTTTTTTTTTTTTTTTTGTTCAACTTTAACTTAGTCAATTTTTCTATATTTGTTTCAGGTATTTATGAGTATTGATTGAACTATCGAGTTACTCCCCGTATATCTTAAAATTGAAAGAACTTTTCGACAATGAAGAAGACAAGCAAGTCAAAGAATGGTCAAAAAAATGAACTTTGAAAATTCGAATCAAGGAAACTGTAACAACCCAATTTCAGTGAGGCCAGAATAGTAGTTTTGAGACCACAAATCCAATCTAAAAATAAAAATTTATTTTATTATATGGTCCATATTAGATTAGAGATGTCGTGTGAAAATTCTGATAAGAAAATTCTACTGATTTCTTGTTTAATTACGAGAAGGACCAAATCGCATAAAATGTGAATGTTGAATTCTAGTAGCTATAAGGATTAAATAGCGATGGAATTCAAAACTAGAGGTCCTTATATGGCAATTAGAAAGTATGTAGATATTTTAAGCTGACTTATCCATGGAAATTTAGGAAAAGGGTAAGGACTAAATTGGAAATTAAAATAATTAATTACTTAAATGGTGATAAAAAGAAATATCATCTTATTTTTATCATCTTCAACCCCAAAATTGATGGAAACCCTAGGAGAGAGAGAAGAAACTTTCAAGGCCTAATTGGGTGAGTTTCCTTGTCCTATTTTTTGTAATTTTGATATTTTTGAAACTGGGATAGCTTAATCTACCTATTTGGGAGATTAATTTGAAAAGTTATCAAAGTATGGAAAATAGGTCATCGATGTATATGCTGAAAATTAGAAATTTATGGTAGAAAATGAAAGGTTGTTGATAGATAAACAACTTTTACAAGGTGATTTTTGGTGAAAACATGATTTAGGGACTAAAATGCAAAGTTGTGAAAATCGATGAAAAATTCTAAAAATTTATGGAAAATATGTGTTGTAAATTCTACTTTGAAATTTTGGTTAGGCTTGGAATAAGGAGTAAATTGCACAAGTTTCATTTTCCAAGCCTAAGGATGAAATTGGAATTTATGGAAAAGTTAGAGACAAAATGGTTATTTTGCCTAGGACGTAAATTAAGTCCTAACGAGTATAAAATGTGTGAAATTGACGATTAAAATTATTTATATAGATTCGGACAACTCAAATTCGAGGTTCGACCGAGGGAAAGAAAAGTTTTGGATTAGTAGATCTTACAAGCGAACCAGTGTCGAGGTAAGTTCGTGTAACTTAATCTGGCATATAAATATGTTAAATTGAATGATGTGTTTATATGGAATGTGAGTTATATGGATGTACATTATTTGAATGCTAAAAATGAAAATTCAATACTTGCTTGAAAATGGTGAAAAAGGGATAAGTCTGATTGAATATTGAATTCTGATGAATACATGTGTTTTCCCGAAATAAATGAGGTTCTGCATTTGTTGCAAATGTGATTTAGCTCAGATGAGTAATCCCATTAACCTCATTATAGAAAGGATTTAACTGGGACGGGTAATCCTTATATAATACCTCTCGAGTATACATTACGACTAGGGCTTAACATGGACTGGTAATCCTAATTGAGCTGTTCTGAGCATACATTATAAAAATGATTTAGACTAGACTAGTAATCTTGTTATATGATATGTGGCTCGAGAGTGTGTTCCTTGATTAAATGCCCACGCAGGTACCTTGAATAAGAAATTCACGGATTATTGAGTCGTATACCTCGAGTGTACTATTTGAGCATCCATCAAAATTTCAATGATTCAACGGACATAAAACTCTTGACATGGCATGAGAATTATGAGATGAAATGATAATGACTTGAAAGAATATTGCATGATAAGCTCATCTATGTTTGCTTGTTTGATATGGAGATTTTGGTGACTAACATGTTTGATTGAATGCATGTGCTTAGGAAGTTTTGCTAATGGATGGAAAACATGTTATTGTTTACTTATGCTTAAATCTAATAAACGGGATTGGTAAGTTTAGTTTTCCATTATACGAACTTACTAAGCATGTAATGCTTACTCCATTTTATTTTCCCTGTTTTATAGTGCTCGGAAGCTCGCGAAGGTTGGAAGATCATTGGAGCATTGTCACACTATCAACTAGCTTATTTTGCATATATATATAGTTGAATCCTTCTGGTATAATGGCATGTATAGGACAACTTAACCATTAGTGGCTTGATAATGATGCTTGTAATCTAGCCATTGGAATGGCTAGAAATGATTATTTTGATATACTTGTAATGTCATGCTATGTAACAGCTCGAAACTGGGCTTAGTTAGAATTGTAATGCCCTAGATTTGGGCCTAGAAGTGTTTGGCCTTAAGCAAGGGAACTGTTAGGAGATTGCACATAAATTTTTTAGTTGTGCAAGAAAGTGACATAAATAAATGTCTGCTTCAATGGTTAAGTGATTTAGAAGTGTTTGGGAGTGTCTGAGAAGCCCTGGGTTCAAGCCTTGGCTTATGCAAAAATTTTGTTTTTTGAAGTAAACCCCTAGCTTTGGGCCACTAGGCTTATAATTAAATAAGGGTAAACTATGACACAAATGAGTTGTTGGTCTGGTGGTAAGTGGCATGTGGAGTGCTTCTGGGGTCTGAGGTTCGAGTCGTGGCAGTTGGTACAGCGAAAATGTGCAAGTGTACACATTCGTAACAAGTAATAAAGTGACAAGTAAATGTCGAGTTATCGTACCCACGGGGACTGTAAAAAGCAATATTTCTGAAAGTAATTAAAACACTTTGGTGAGGTAAAAATAATTTGGTTTTGGAAGATGAGTTAAAACAAATTAAAAACTAAGTAAAATAGTAAAAGAAAATAAATTTCTAATGCACAATTTCAATTAAGATTTAATCAAGATGATATAATTGTGTTGGTTTAATTACATCTTTTTAACTTAGAATTATTAAATTCATGCTTATGCTGTTACGAATAAATTCATGGCAACTTGGAAAAATTGCTAACTATTGCTCATACATGCTTATTAAATTCAACTAATCTCTTGCATGTTCCCATGTCAATTCAAACAATTAACTCAATTTAATAAACATATAAAAGATTATGTGAGGTAACAAGGTAGCCATACCTTGAAACAATTTAATCACAATAATCTTGCAAGTTATGCAAGGCATATGTATCACCAAATACAATGCTAATTTAATTTTCAGCTACCTTAGAATAATTAAACATGCACTGATTAAGTACTGTGTCCATTAACTACAATTTCAATCCGTTTAAACAATTAATTCATTAGTTATCTAACAAATTTAATGCAAGAATAACTTAGGCATGATTTTACTTAATCAAGCATTTTTACCGAGGCCTATAACAGCATAAACACTACTTTAATAATTCAAGTAGGCAAAATATAATCAACCCAACACGAATTAAATTCAAGCTAATTTGATTAAAATAACCATTTCAACAACAATAATATTGATAGATTTGTTCATCATAAAAACAATAGAAATTAAAAAGATAGGGAACAAGAAGGCAAATCCAGTGTTTCTCCGTGGCTTGACTGATTGCTCTGTTCTTTGTCTCCGTTGTCTTTGCCGAGCAAGGCCTCTATGAATCCTTGATTGCTGCCCAAGATGACTGAAGAACACCTCTTTTTCAAGAGAGGAAATCGGCACAAGGAAAAGGGGAAATGGAATGGAAAACAGAAGAGAGAAAATTTGAGAGAAGAGAAGAGAGGATGAGAGAATGTTATGGAATGAGGGATGATTGAAATGATCAGCAAGGGGTGGCTTTTATAGCTGATTGTGGCTGCTAAAAATAGCAAATTCCAGCAGCCAAAGAGCCCCCTATGGCCAGCCACACACATGGCAAATGTTGAAGCTTTCAACTTTGCTAAAAATAGGTTGGGGCAAATCTACAAAGCCATAAATTAAGGTGGGGTTTGAATGCAAATTGGAGGTTTTTCCAGGGCCTTTTTGCAAGCATATTTAATCAGCTAAAATGCTGATTTGGGTCAGCCTATGGATGATTCTGGTCAGCCCAATTAGTGGCTGGTTCAGTTCACTCTATGCGATTCGACCAGTGCGGTTCAGCTAGACCCTTTCTCCATAATTAATTAAAAATAATTTATTTAACCCAAATTAAATGGGGAATAAATTAAAATTAATTAAATTATGAATAAAAACACATTTCTGAACCATTTTAGGCTGGAAATTAATTGGCCTCGATACTTCAAATTGCTTCTCGGTTTGTTCTTCTCGCAGTGTCTGCCAGGCCATATTTTTAACACAATTTAATTATTTTATCATATTTAATTATTTTTTGACAAGAATTTAACCGAAATAGCATGATTTTAAGTTAAAAAGGGCATGAAAAAGTATATAAATTTCTGTGTTTCCACACCCCCAAACTTAATTCATTGGTCGTCCCGAGTAATGCACAAATTTTGAAAAGAATTTCTCGGAAACACTTTTGAAAACCTTCTTCAGAACAACATTTTTCTCAAAATTATGAATTTGATATACGCATGCTCAAAAATAAGAAATTTGATCACTATGCTACTCAGGTGTTCATATTATTCATATTTTAGTTTCTTAATAAAGGCATGCTAATTCCTACCAATTTAATTTTTAATCCCTTATTCAAGATCAAGCTGCAATCATTAAGCTTAACTTATGTCTTCATATGTTGAACAAAGCAATTTCTCTCCACTAATGTAGGTCATATTGGAACTTCGAATCAATAGGTCTTTAACAAGGTTGTAACATGGCTGGGCTTAGGGATAGGTAAAAAGATAGATAAATTTCGGCTAAAAACCCTAGACTCAGTGTAAATCGAACCTTCAGAAATTTTTACCTTCAACCACCAACTTTCACATGCTCTTTTTCAAATACATGCGCTCTTTTTTTTTTTTAAGCACTTGCTTTCTGCATACAATTTTTGAGCATTTGACATTTTTTTTAAACTCCCCCAAACTTATTTTCAAATAATATTCTTGAATAGTACTGAGTCTAGTGTTTGGGACAATGTAAAGATAATTAAGAGAAACGTGATGGACTAAATTTGTATAGGTTCCAAAATAAAATTAGGCCATATAGTCTCAAAATTAGGTTTCAAAGGATAAAATTTACCATGGTGGGCTTGAAAGGCTCAAACGGTCCAAACAATAACTGCCTAAATCATTTTCAATGTTTCATGCTTCCTAGGATTTCGCCTCAAGAAACTACTAAGTCAATTCTAAAGACTTAAACTTTCATGCATACCTAACTTTCCTAAAGAGATAAAAATTTTATGGCATGAAGTTGCATGCTTTATTAAAAATACATTCATGTCATCATTAAGCTACATAATAATTTATTGAAAAAAATAGAACTTTATTCATACTCAAGTTTAGCATACTTAACAAAATTCAAATTTATTGAACAGAAATATATCCTAATCATAGTTAAAAGAAAAAAATTATTCTAGATGGAAATAATTTCAAATTTTGGTCCCCCCAACTTAAAGTGAACAATGTCCTCATTGTTTAAAGTGAATAGATACTATACACCAGGTAGGAATTCAGAAAAGAGGAGGTGAGTCAATGTGACTTCTTAAGTACCAAGCTCTTTCTAAATCCAATCCTAGACATGTATATATATATTGCCACACTTTATACTTTATGACTTGTCCATATTTATTCAGGATTTCCTTCTCTTGTTTTATTGTGCAGAAGTAAAGATTCCTAATTAATCCTAATCCTAAAGTAACCTAAAAACAAAAATTAAATAAAGTCAAGATCCCTCCCTTTTATTTATTTGCAGATCCTTCCAAATTGGACTCATCTTTTGCTCCATCATTATTGCCTTTGTATGAATCGCTTCGCTCCTTTTTCAAGAATGGAGTCCATGGCTCAAATATGAAATCTGGAAATTCAGGCACAAAAATAAATGGGTCATTGTATATTTTCTTGAAAGCACTTCTCATCGAGTCATCCCTTATTTTTTAGTATCTCCAATATGCTTGTTGCTGCCATTGCATGTGTTGCATTAAGTCCATCAAATTTGACATCTCATCTCGAAAGTCTGGGCTAGGTGGCTGAGCTCTAAACATTGGAGTTTCAACATTTGTTTCAGCTTCTAGCTCCACTAGTTCTACCTTATCAGGGACTTCAAATGATTGCATCGTGGGATCTTCTTCTTCATCAGGGTCTTCAGGTTCTTCACTTTCTTCAACTCGTTATTGCAGAACTGAGTCTCCAGCTACTTGGTAGAGGTCCCAATCTATAATTGTGCCTTGGGTGTACCCTGTCTTCTTTACATTGGCAAGAATTTCTACTTTCAAGCACAAAATAGTTATTGTAAAGGGGAAGTAAGCAGGGCCAGAATGTCTAACGGCACAGTTTCGAATTTCTTTCATGATGATATTTCCCACATCAATGGTCTTACCCGTCAAGATCGAGTATAGTAAGACCATTTGCTCCAATGAAATTGTAGTCCTATGTGAGCTAGGCAGAAGGCTGAAATGGATGAAATAGAACCATACCTTCGCAATAGGTGTCAAGTATTCTCTTCGACAAGTGTGGGTTCCTTGTTTTGACACAGTCCAATTAGAACCTTCAACTATAAGCTCCTTGAGAATTTCTTGCAAAAGTTTCGGCTTGATATTGCTCATCAAAGATGAATACTCGTCGTTCTTGAAATCAGGTAATTCAAAGAACTCATTAATAGCATTTGAATTTATAGGTACCTTGATTCCGCGAACAGGGACTTCTGTCATCTCGCTTAAAGTTAAATTTGCATAGAACTCATGAACTAGCTCCTCATCCACTCTAGGTCTCTTTTCACAAAACAGTTCCCAACGAAGAGCTTCAGCAATTTGACGAATACGTGCCATGAAGTCTATGTAGTTGCTCTCCTTCAGTGAGAAGCCTTTCTCAAGATGCATCTGTTGATTTTTTTAGATACTTTCGTATCTCACTTTAGCTTCAACACAATAGAACTTGCTTTGTGTTTCGTTGATTTGAGCGGAGGCACAAGTTCTCTTGCGAGGCATAATTGACCTAAATATGAGATGTAAAAAATTATATTTCCCCAAAAATTTAATTCATAAAATTTATTAATAATTTAACAAATTGAAAAATTAAACAATTTAATAAAATTAAAAATTAAAAGGAAATTAAATCTTACCACCTTTTAAAAAGAACTCTTAAAAGAAATAATAATGAAGAATAGATGATAAATTAAAAGGAGGAGGGTTTGGTTTAAAGGGTTGGTGTATGGGTGTGTCGCACAAGGGCTAGGGCACAACAGCCACTCGGGCGTTAGTAGCAGGCCGAATGTGGGCGCGTGAAGCAGGTAGCATGCGGCCTCCGTGGGGCAAGCCTGGAGCGTGCGCACGGGAGCAGGTGTGCGCGTTGCAGCCTGGAGCAGCAGAGGATCACACGGATGGGGCGCTGGGCACAAGTGCTGTGCTGCTGGTGCGCGACACGGCCTAGAGCTGGAGCTGGCTCAGTGCTACGGCACTTTGAAGGTTTAATGCTTTGGGGTTTAGGTGTTTAAAGGTTTAGGGTGATGGGAAGAAGTAATGGTAGAATTTATAGTGTGAGAAATAAGACTTAAAATAGAACTCTTAGTCTAATTTAACAATTAAAAATAGGAGTTTAATTCTAATCCTACTCAAAATTAAAAACAATTAATAATTAAATATAAGCATACAAAATTATCAATTGCTATTAAATTATAAAGATAAACATAAAATAAAATTTGAAATTAAATTAATCCTAATTCTAATATAAGTTGATAAAAATTAATATATAAATTATAATGAATATACTTATATATTAAAGTTTATCATATTATTAATAATAATAAAAACATTTATTCTAGATGCTTTTTGAAAATATTTACAAAGAAAGGCACCTAGTTTTTATTACTTACAAAAAGAGCAATTAAATTTTAAAAATAATTCAATTAAGTCCCTAGACTTAATGAAAATTAAAAATTGTGTTGCAAATTAAAAATTGGATCAAATTTGACCCTTTTATTTGAAAAACAAAAAATTTATTTTGTTGATTAAGGAATAATTTCTGGGGAAATTATGTTAAAATAAATTTCCAGGAAAGATTGGAGGGGTCACAAAACGGTCCCGCTTAAGTTCCAACCTCCTAGACAGAATTTATTTAAACATACTAAACCCGAAAAATAGACCCTAAATTATTTATTAACAAAACACGAAATATTAAATATCTGATAAAATGAACGAGATGTTATCCCGTTCGATTTTATCCCCCCAATAATGTTTCAAACGCTGAGCATTAACTCGGAAATTACCTCCCTTACCTTGGAGTTCAACAACTCCGTATGGATAAACTCGGTGAATTATAAATGGACCAGACCAACATGATTTTAGCTTACCTGGAAAGAACTTTAATCTAGAGTTGAATAGCAATACTTGCTGACCTGCTTCAAATTCTCGAACTCGGATGTGTTTGTCATGCCATTTCTTGAGTCTTTCTTTGAGTAGTTTGGCATTTTCATATGAGAACATTCGAAATTCTTCTAATTCGTTGAGTTGGAACATCTATTTTTCTTTCGCAAGCTTAGGATCCAAATTAAGCTGTTAAAGAGCCCAGTAAGCTTTGTGCTCTAACTCCAAGGGTAGATGACATGTTTTCCCAAAGACCAGCCTATAGGGTGACATCCCTAAAGGTGTCTTGTATGCTATTCTGTAAGCCCATAAAGCGTCATCCAATCTTTTGGACCAATCTCATCGGTTCGGGCAAACTACCTTCTCTAGTATGCCTTTGATCTCCTTATTTGCCAGTTCAGCTTTCCCATTCGTCTGCAGATGGTAAGCTGTTGCAACCTTGTGTTTCACCCTGTGTTTATCTAGCAACCATTTTAACCACTTGTTTACAAAGTGGGACCCTTCATCACTAATGATAGCTCTTGGGGTTCCAAACCTTGTGAACACGTGTTTCTGCAAGAACTTCATTACAACCTTTGCATCATTTGTCGGATATGCTTCTGCCTCGACCCACTTGGACACATAGTCTACTGCTACCAATATATACCTGTGACCAAAGGACGGAGGGAAAGGTCCAAGAAAATCAATACCCCAAACATCGAACAATTCGACCTCAATGATGTTTGTTCGAGGCATCTCATTTCTGTTGGTGACATTTTTGACCCTTTGACATCTGTCACAGCTCTTTACGTACGCATATGCATCCTTGAATACTGTTGGCCAAAAGAATCTGGATTGCGATACTTTAGCCGCAGTACGAGTACCTCTGAAATGTCCCCCACTTGGAGTTGAGTGACAATGGTATAAGATCTTCGGTATTTCTTCTTCTTGATCATCTGATCTGCACACTTTTTAAATAGATATGGCTCTTCCTAGAAATAGTACTTCACATCGTGAAGAAACTTTTTCCTTTGTTGATACGCCTTATCAATTGGCATCAAACCACAAGCTAAAAAGTTAGCAATATCAGCAAACCAAGGGGTGTTATGGACATGATTTACCTTAAGTATATGCTCATCTGGAAAGGTTTCATGAATCGATATAAGTGGAGTATTTCCTTCTTGCGGCTCCAATCTGGACAAGCAATCTGCTACTTGGTTTTCTACTCCCTTTCGATCTTGGATTTCCAAATCGAACTCTTGAAGTAGAAGTACCCATTGGATCAACCTCGGATTAGTGTCTTTCTTGGCAAGTAAGTACTTGATTGCCGAGTGGTCCGTATAGACAGTTACTTTAGTACCTACAAGGTAAAATCGAAACTTGTCAAAAGCAAACACGATAGCAAGTAACTCTTTTTCTGTTACCGTATAGTTTAATTGAGCTCTTGTAAGAGTTCGGCTTGCGTAGTAGATGGGATGAAAAACTTTGTTCCTTTGCTGGCCCATGACAGCTCCTATAGCGAAGTCACTTGCGTCACACATCAGTTCAAATGGCAAGTCCCAGTCTGGTGTGATGATTATGGGTGCCGTGACTAATCGACTCTTCAAATCCTTAAAAACTCTTAAGCATTCATCATCGAATTTGAATGTCGTGTCCTTCTCCAACAATTCGCACAAAGGTTTAGCAATTTTGGAGAAGTCCTTAATAAACCTTCGATAGAAGCCGGCGTGGCCCAAAAAGCTCCTAACACCCTTTATAGATGTTGAAGGTGAGAGTTTCTTAGTAATGTCTACTTCTGCTCTGTCTACCTCGATCCCATGTCTCGTTACTTGATGCCCTAGAACAATTGCTCCTCGTACCATGAAATGGCACTTTTCCCAGTTGAGTACTAGGTTTGTTTCTTCGCATCAACTTAGTACCTTAGCGAGATTGGCTAAGCAATCATCGTATGTATCTCCAACTACTGAAAAGTTGTCCATGAAAACTTCCAAAAACTTCTCAACCATGTCAGTGAAAATAGACATCATACATCTTTGAAATGTAGCAGGTGCATTACATAAACCAAATGGCATGCATCTAAATGCAAATGTACCGTACGAGCAAGTGAATGTGGTCTTGTGTTGATCTTCCGGTGCTACCGTAATCTGGTTGTACCCCGAGTATCCATCGAGAAAATAGTAGTAATCTCGCCCCACGAGTCTATCCAACATCTGGTCTAAGAACGGCAAAGGAAAGTGATCTTTCCTAGTTGCCTTGTTCAGCTTTCGGTAATCGATGCAGATTCTCCATCCCATAACTGTTCTAGTCTGTATCAACTCATTATTTTCGTTCTCTGACTGTGATACCTCCTTTCTTTGGCACACACTAGACCGGACTTACCCATGAACTGTCTGAGATGGGGTAAATGATACCCACATCTAACCACTTGATAATCTCCTTTTTCACCACGTCCTTCATGATGGGGTTTAGTCTTCGTTGTCCATCAATCATCCCTTTTTCACCATCTTCCAGGATGATCTTGTGCATGCACACAAATGGACTAGTACCGCGAATATCGGTTATGGTCCATCCGATAGCCTTCTTGAATTGTTTCAGAACTAAGATAAGTTTCTCTTCTGGCTTAGTAGTTAAGTCTGCTGAAACAATCACAGGCAAAGTAGAAGCGTCACCTAAATAAACATATTTTAAATGAGAAGGTCATACCTTGAGTTCTAATTTAAGTGGCTCATCGATTGACGCTTTCAGCTATGAGTCATCTCTCTTCTCCAATTCCAAAGATTCAAAACAGGATTGTAGATTAAATCCCTTTTGATTAGCTTCTAGCAAAGCTAAGTATTCATCCTCCTCTTCCTCATTCGGAGGGTCTGCTATTAAAATTCGTTCCAATGGATCCTCAACAGAGTTGAGTTCCTTCTCTACTATTAAATCCTCTAAGTCAGAAACTGCAGAACAATCATCAATTGCGTCAGGAAATCGCATAGACTTAAAAACATTAAATGTTACTTGATCGTCCTGAACACGCATAGTAAGTTCGCCCTTCTGCACATCAATAAGTGTCCTTCCAGTTGCTAAGAACGGTCTCCCCAGGATAATTGGTATTTCTTTGTCTGCTTCAAAATCTAAAATTACAAAATCAGCAGGAAAGATAAACTTATCTACACGTACCAATACGTCCTCGATTTTTCCTTCTGGATGTGCTAAGGATCGATCTGCTAGTTGAAGTGTAACCGTAGTAGGTCTAACTTCACCTATCCCTAACTTCTTAAATATCGACATAGGCATCAAGTTGATACTTGTGCCCAAGTTACATAATGCCTTACCACAATATGTTGCTCCAATATTGCAAGGTATGGTAAAACATCTTGGATCCTTCAACTTCGAGGGTAATTTGTCTTGAAGATATGCACTGCATTCCTTCGTCAGAGCTACCGTCTCAAATTCTCCAAGTCTTCACTTCTTGGACAGGATATCTTTCATGAATTTGACTTAATTCGGCATTTGCTCAAGTGTTCCCACCAATGGGATGTTGATGTGAAGTTGCTTGAGTACATCCAAGAACTTCTTGAATTGGACCTTCTATTTTTGCTTCTGAAGTCTTTAAGGGTAAGGTGTTAGAGGTTTCCTTATTGGAATCGGTACTGGTTGATTTGTCTTTGGTAATTCTACACCTAACGGAGTTGTTAGTTGATCAGAATTAACTGGTTCTGAGGTTACCTTATCAAATCTTACAGGTTCTGGTTCAGGTGGAACTGGAACTTCAACACTCGGTTGAACTTTTTCCGGATCTTAAGCTTCAACATGCTCCTTTTCAGCATCAATGATGTTAGGCACTACTGTCTTTCCACTCCTCAATGTTAGTACTTTACAATGTTTCTTCCCCGGATTTCTCATATTCTCCGTATCACTAGGTAGAGCACCTTGTGGATGGTTCCTGAGTTTAGTTGCAAGCTGGCCCATCTGGTTCTCTAAACTCTTCAATATAGCAGCTTGGCTTTGATTTAAGGCGTCATTCTTTACCATGTAAGCCTTCAGTAGGTTCTCTGGGCTATTGGATGATTCAGCTTGAACTGGTTTCTGAACTTGCTGTGAAAAACTAGGCAGCTAGGTCGGTCTAGATTGGGCGTAGTTGTTACTGCCCCTAGCCCCTTGGTTACTCTAGGAAAGATTGGGGTGATTTCGCCACGATGGGTTGTCAAAGTTGGATTGCAGCCCTTGCCTTCCTCAGTTTTGGTTCAGGTTACCCATGTAATATACAGATTCTGGGTTTAATGGACATTCTTCAAACAAATGTCCTTCTCCACAATAGACACAGGCTATATTCTCATATTGGTTAGGTGGCTGAGCTGCAAAACTGTTAGACCCATTAGTGGTAAGATTCTTTAACATTGAAAATATCGAAGATACCTGAGATGCGAGTGAAGTGAGAGCGTCCACTTTATGGATTCCAGCGACTTGTCTTCCTGACGCTGCTCGATTAGCTGGCCACTGATAATTGTTACTGGCGATCCTCTCGATAATTTCATAAGCCTCATTGTAAGATTTAGAGAGGAGAGCATCATTAGCGGAGGTGTCCACTACCATCCTCGTGTGAGTGTTGAGACCATTATAAAATGTCTCAAGTTGGATGTAATGTGGGATTCCGTGATGAGGGCATTTTTGTAATAATTCTTTGTATCTTTCCCACGCCTCATACAAGGACTCGTCATCCATTTGTTGGAAAGTAGTGATCTCATTCCTTAATTTAGTGTTCTTACTTGGCGGGAAATACTTCATGAGGAATCTCTCAGCTAACTCTTGCCATGTGGAAATTGAGTTCAGTGGTAGTGAGTTCAACTAGGCTCGAGCTCTGTCCCTCAGCAAATACGGAACAACTTTAATCGTAGTGCATCTTCGGGTACTCCGACTAGTTTGAAAGAGTCGCTCACCTCCATAAACAGTCTTAAGTGAAGATAAGGATCTTCAGTAGGCATTCCACTAAATTGGCCTACTGTCTGAAACATCTGGAACATGACTGGCTTTAGCTCAAATTGTTGTGCCTCGATCTCGAGTCTTCTAATACCTGGATTAAGATCATTGAACACTGGCACGACATATTGTCGTAAAGCTCTATCCCTATCATCAGCAATAAGGATAGGATTTTGAGCAATGTTTGCTCCGTTTCCTTGATTGATATTCTCAAAATTCATCTCTTCGGTCCTTCTCTGGTTTGCTTGTCTTCTTCGCTGTCGAAAGGTTTGTTCTATCTCAGGGTCTACAGGGAGTAAGTCGATAGTTCGGTCAATACTCATAAACTCCTGAAATAATCAAAGAAAAATTAAGTAAAATTGAACAGGAAAATAAATGGACCAATATGTAAAAATAAATTCACAAATAATAATTTTCAAAACAGTCCCCGACAACGGTGCCAAAAACTTGGAACGGCAGAAATGTGCAAGTGTACACAGTCGTAACAAGTAATAAAGTGACAAGTAAATGTCGAGTTATCGTACCCACAGGGACTGTAAAAAGTAATATTTCTGAAAGTAATTAAAACACTTTGGTGAGGTAAAAATAATTTGGTTTTGGAAGATGAGTTAAAACTAATTAAAAACTAAGTAAAACAATAAAAGAAAATAAATTTCTAATGCACGATTTCAATTAAGATTTAATCAAGATGACATAATTGTGTTGGATTAATTACATCTTTTTAACTTAGAATTATTAAATTCATGCTTATGCTGTTACAAATTAACTATAAAATTAATTAAAATTCATCATGTTTATATTTTTAACACAATTTAATTATTTTATAATATTTAATTATTTTTCGACAAGAATTTAATCGAAATAGCATGATTTTAAGTCAAAAAGGGCATGAAAAAATATATAAATTTTTATGTTTCCAGTAGTGCAAAGGAGTATTTATTTTGCTTCTCTTGCCATGTGAGAAGCAGAAGTTGACTGAAATTCTAATTGAAGTAGTTTGAATTGGTCTTTGGAGAGATATTAGTGGGGATTGAGATGTGGTTGAGGGATTTTAGGAGGAAATCAAGAGAGGTTGGAGTGTGAGGAAGTAGGTGTGCCGAATTAGGATTCTAGTTATCCAAGCAGTCGATTTTGGTAGAGAGTTTTCCTCATTCTTCCAACTTTTGTTTTGGTGACTGATTTTTGGTTCCTATTTCCCTTTTTTCTTTTTTTCTTCGGTAGTACCGAATTCTGCTAAAGACCACTCGTGGATTTTCGTTTTTGGTTTCCTCGTTTTCTCTTTTGCCATTGTTTTCGAAACTACTTGTTCTTTCCAGTTTTTAACTTTACTTCTTGGCTGAATATACCTCCTCTTCCCTCCCTGGGTTCTTTTTGGGTTATAGTTTTCTTTCTCTCCACCTGGTAGTTAAGATCGAATACACTTTACCTTGACCTTCTCTGTTCTTTTCAAATCGTTTCTATTATCACCCCTTTCTTTTGGTACCCAAGCCGATTACGGCGCCCTCTACTTCTTCTTTTCGTTCTGCTTTGACAATTTATGTTTGGCAATCGGTCGAAAACCTTACCACATCCTTCCTTTTTCTCGTTGTTTGACTTTGGGTAAGTACACTTGACTTCTTTCGCTTATACTATTTCTTTATTTTGCTATTCTAGCTTTCTTCTCCCTTCTCCCTTTTGGGGTAACCGAGTTTCCCATCTCAGGGGTAAGTGTACTATCTCGTGCTGTAGTCATAGAGTGTGCTTTGTGAGTCGATTATTGCTTCTCTTCTTTCAGTAAGTAATATTTTGGTCCAATTGTTACATCTAGGATTTCGGTTAACAAGGTCAGGGTTTGGCCGATTGTGCATAAGTGTCCTTTCTTTTCTCTCTACCCCGGGTTTGCAATAAATCTATATGTATGGTTTTCAACTATGCGGTTATGCGACCATTGCTAATAGACTCTGTTGGTAATGCAGTGGCTCGGCAAGGAGGGAGTAACCAACCTTCGTTAACGGTTTAAACGGGTTAAACCACACTCGTTCAATCAAGCCAAGTATCAATATTGTTTCGATTTAAGCATTAGAAGAGGATGATTAATCCTAGTGATTAAAGGATTGACCTAGTATCTTGATCGAATCTCATGGGTTTCTACACCTTTTCACTAACAGGTGTGTATTCACACAGTCTTAACTGAAAATCGACAAAAGTTGAAAAGCCAAAAAATACGACGTATGATGCCACATGGGCGTGCGATCGCTCGTGTGGTAATCTGAGGCCATGAAACATGGGCGTTTGACCGTAAAGGCCACCGTGAGCGATCTCATGGGCTTAGGCCGTTTTGGGCCGCATAATGGGCCTTGGGCCCCATTTGCACTGTTTTAACTTATAAGATAAAATGGTCGATATACCCCCATAGGGTAAAATGACCGATATACCCCCATAGGGTAAAATGACCTATATACCCCCGTAGGGTAAAATGATCGAAATACCCTCGTAGGGTAAAATGACCAAAATACCCTCGTAGGGTAAAATGACCGATATACCCCCATAGGGTAAAATGACTGATATACCCCCATAGGGTAAAATGACCGAAATACCCACGTAGGGTAAAATGACCGATATACCCACGTAGGGTAAAATGACCGATATACCCACGTAGGGTAAAATGACTGATATACTCACATATACCCACGTAGGGTAAAATGACCGATATACCTACGTAGGGTAAAATGACCGATATACCCACGTAGGGTAAAATGACCGATATACCCACATAGGCTAAAATGACCGATATACCCATATAGGGTAAAATGACCGATATACCCTCATAGGGTAAAATGACCAATATACCCCCGTAGGGTAAAATGACCGATATACCCCTATAGAGTAAAATGACCAGTATACCCCATAACGTAAAATTACTGATATACCCCCGTAGGGTAAAATGACTGACATACCTCCATAGGGTAAAATGACTGATGTGCCCCTATAAAGTAAAGTGATTGTTTTGCTCTTACTTATGTATGACTGTATTTGAGCATGCCACATTGTATGTATGTTGCATCCATGCATGATATTATGATACTATGCATCACATGTTGCATAGGGATGGGATTATTGTAATTGGAAGAAGTGTACCGATCTGTTAAATTCGCACGAGTCGCACGAGACGACTATGGACCTACCAATGACTTTGTGCAGTTTATACTACCAATGGCTTTGTGCTGTTCATACTACCGATGGCTTTGTGCCGTTTATACTACCGATGGCTTTGTGCCGTTCATACTACCGATGGCTTTGTGTCGCTCATACTACCAATGGCTTTTTGTTATTCATACTACCGAGGGCTTTGTGCCGTTTATACTATCGATGGCTTTGTGCCGTTCATGCTACCAATGGATTTGTATCATTCCTACTACTGATGGCTTTTTGCCGTTCATATCACTGATGGCTTTGTGCCATTCATATACTGATAAGGTCGCACGGGTTGCACGAGACGACTGTGGACCTACTGATGGCTTTAAGCCACTTATATTACTGGGAGCTTTGCTGCAATACTGGTTAGCGCTACAACCGGTGCTAACATTGGAGTGGAGGGATGGGTTGGTCGATTTATTCCCCATAGGAGTGCAAGGTTGGACGGGAGATGGTGTGCAGGGTTGGTTGGGATTATGTGCATCATGCATTCTGATTTCTGATACTGTTATGGTCTAAGGCCAAACTGACACTGTAATGGGCTAAGGCCCACTTTGATACTGTACTGTAATTGGTTAAAGCCCACACTGACACTATTTTTGAAAAGGGCTCTGGCCCAGACTGTCATTGCATATTGTATGTTGACTGTTTGATAAGGGATTACACACTGAGTTTTCATAAACTCACCCTTCTGTTTCACTATACAGGTAACCCCCAGTTGTAGGCGGGTCGATGCTGCGAGGGACTCGGAGGTGGCCACACGACTGCTCCTTCTTTTACATTCGACTTTTATTTACAATAATTTCGATTTGGGTTTATTTATTTTTGTATAAGGCCTTTATATGGTTTAAAGTTTTATTGGGGGATTTATACTTGATTTTATATAAACTGCTAGTTGTAGGATAAAGACGGGTTTTTAAAAGATAATTGATTTCGGAACACCACATTTTCGTAACATGATTTTAAGCTTCCGCAACAAACTTGGTTTTAAAGTGTAACAACAATCAAACTTGATTAACAAATTTTCATTAAAGTTAGAATAAGGTTTTAATATGGAACGAGTTTTCAAGGAGATCATGATTTCAAAAAACACTTCAATGTGACACCGCGAGATTCGGCCATAACGTCCAGGCCGGGTTTGGGGGTGTTACAGGAATAGTGATTTCAGAATCACTTACCCGAGGTTAGAGAAAATTATTTTTTTCATTATTTTATGTGTTATAGTATTGTTATAAGAGTGCATGAAATTTTTGGTAAATTAATTTACACGATTAAAGGCTTAATCGCGAAAAAGGACTAAATCGCATAATGGGGAAAAAGTTGTGAATTGCTAGTAAATTGAGTTAAATAGCAAACTAACCAAAATTAATCGGTCTAAAGAGGCAAATAGGCCCTTAAATTAGAGCTTGGCCGGCCATGAGAAGCAAGGGAGACAAAAAGAAATGAAAAGTCAAGGTTTAGGTGAGTAGGTAACTTGTTTTTTATTAAAATAAAACAAATAGTAAAAAGATGTCATCACCTTCATCTTCTCCTGTTCTTCATCGAAAATACCAACAAAAATAGGTGTTTGAGAGCTTCAAAATTTTCAGCAACTTCTAGCACTCATAAGTAAGTGATTCTTAAGGCATTTCTTGAATATTTTTGCATTTTTGGAACCTTGTAGCATGAACTACCTATTGAGGTGTGTATTCTGCAATTTGGTTAAAAATTTAGAGTTTTATCATGAGTGTATAGGTGTTTTTTGCTAGAACTTTACAAAGAAAAATGAATGTAGGTTGTTGAATAAACAACTTTTGTGAAAGGGGTGTTTATGGAAAACACATAATTTGGACTTATTTGTAAAGTTGTAAAATAAAGAGTAAGTGCTTGAAATAATGAGAATTTGGGGCAACCATAAGAGTAAAAAGAGTTTGGATAGGCTTGGTTAATGAGGAAATTCAATAAAAATCAATTTCTGAGCCTAGGGGTAAAATGGTCATTTTGCTAAAGTCTAAAGGCAAAATGGTTATTTTGCCAAATTATGATTCTTGAATTTGTTTAGACTAATATAATGAGTAAATTAGTGAAATTTTTCCATTTTAAATCAAGAAGTACGAGACACAAACTTAGACCGGGGGAAGGCCAAGCTTGTAGATTGAGATTGGTCAAGCTACCACCTTTTTGTATATCGATGTAAGTTGGGTGTAAATATTTCAACTTTATTTTATGTTTATACATTGACTTTGATATTACATAAGATGATGATTATACCTTTGCAATTGATATAATGAGGTTGATATGGTAAATTTCCCGATGGAACTGTAGAAATAAATTGGATAATTGAGCCGTGAGACTAGGGCTATACGAGAGCTAGTGTAAGACCATGTCTGGGACATGGCACCGACCTCGTTATGTGTCAGTGTAAGACCATTTCTGGAACATGGCATCGACACCAATATGTATGAGGTAGTGTAAGACCATGTCTGGGACATGGCATCGACTCGATATGTGCTAGTGTAAGACCATGTTTGGGACATGGCATCGACACTTATCGAAGAGTGCCAGTGTAAGACCATGTCTGGGACATGGCATCGGCCTCGATACGAGAGAGTCAGTGTAAGACTATGTCTAGGACATGGCATCGACCTGAGATGTATGCCAGTGTAAGACCATGTCTGGGACATGGCATCAGTGATGAGACGAGAGCTAGTATAAGACCATGTCTGGGACATGGCATCAGCCTTAAAATGTAAGCCAGTGTAAGACCATGTCTAGGACATGGCATCGATGCTTAACCTACGTTTGAGGCTATTGAGTATCCTCTCCTATTCCACTGAGTTCTATGGGAAAAATTTATAACTTGAGTAATTAAAAGAAATAATGACTTTATTGTGAGTGGAACAGGTACTTGTATATCATGTATGCGAAATGAGCTTGATCTTATGTTATATGATTAGTAAGAGAATGTTGATGAGTAGGTTATGTCTAAAATTAGTCATGTTTATAAATGAATGTTACTATGCTATGAGCATGTTAATTCATGGTAAATTGTTGATAACGTTTACATTTAACTTACTAAGCTTTATGCTTACCCCTCTCCTTTCCATTTTCTTATAGTGCCGTCTAGTTAGCTCGTGGATCAAAATACATCGAAGGCTCTGTTTACACTATCATCCCAAGCACTCGATATAGTTAGCTTTAGCATTTCGAGAATATGGCATGTATAGGACTTTATTCTTTTGTTAAGTGTCATATTATTTTGAAGCCAAATGTGTTGGCTTGTCTTTGACATTCTCTATTTTGTATAAGGCCAAAGTTATTGGCTAACATTTATCATTGGTTATCAAATACAAATGATAGTGTTTTCAAGAATGAGAATTTAACATGAGCAATTGTATGTGCTAGGAGTAATAGATTAAATGCATGGTTTGTGGATTATATTAAGTTGTGTGGATGCCAAATTATGGCTATTGGTTGAGTATTGGAATCTTGGTATGTTTGGATGTGTTTGATCATGTTTCAGGGTGGCAAAGAGGCTTGGTAGATAGCCTATTTTTCTCCACACAGGTAGACACACGGGCGTGTGTCTAAGCCGTGTGTGACACGCGGTCCGGCCCACGGGCGTGTAGTTAGGTCGTGTGTCTCCTGTACCTTGAATGTGTTGAATTAAATGTCGATCAGTGTACCACACGGGCATGAGATACAGTCGTGTGTCTTAATCGTGTGGAGGGCACGGCCAAGCACACGGGCGTGTGCCTAGACCGTGGGATTGCTGACGTTAGAAACAGAATGTCAAGGTTTTTGCACATGGGCTATGACACGGGCGTGTCATGGCAGTGTAAAGGACACGGGCTGAGCACATGGGCGTGTGTCAGGCCGTGTGAAAATCCCTATAGGTTCGATGTTAGAAAATAAATCCGTATGGACAAGGGGCACGGGCGTGTCCCTAAGTGCCTAGGCTGTGTGAACAACACAGCCATCAGTACGGCCATGTCTAGAGGCAACACGGGCGTGTTGCCCTTCCACACAGAAGTGTGCCCTGCTTTTAGTGGTTTGTGAAAAAATTTTCTTAAGTGCCCGAAATGGTCCCGGATTATTTCTGAACCACGTTTTAGGCCTCGTAGGCCCATATGAAGGTTCGTAAGATAATATTCGAGAAAAAAAAGTTTTAAATTGGGACGCATTTCTTTGAGTGTAAGTTGACTATTCACATTAGATTTAGTAACATAACGCCTTGTAACATATCCTGGCGTCAGATACGGGTAAGAGGTGTTACATGCTATGGTAGCTAAATATATGTTAAGTAGGTTATTATGATATTCATATGTGACATGTTAAGTATATGAGATCATGGGTTGTTAATGCCTAAGTTAATTCAAGGTAAGTTATGAATATACATTTGCATGTAATACTATGCCATGATGGATGATGAATTGCTTAATTTGAATGCTTAGGATGGTTGGTATTGGATATGTGTTTTAAGTGCAGATTTTGGGTGTGATTTTGAGTGAGAAATGAAGCTAGAAATGCCTTTATTTTTTCCACACGGGCAAACACAGGGGTGTGTGCCTAGACCGTGTGTGACACACGGTCGGGTGCATAGGCGTGTAGTCAGGTCGTGTGTCCCCCACACCTAAATTTTGCAAAACAGAATGCTCTGAATTGAGCAAACAAGCAGAGACACAGGTGTGTGTCTCAACCGTGTGAGGCACACGGCCTGGAACACGGGCGTGTCCCTTGGCCATGTGAACTCTGCACCTATTTTTCAAAAATTCGAATTAACCACACAGCCTAGCACACGAGTGTATGACTTGGCCGTATGACATCAATTTGTTCATGAGTTGCAAGTCAAAGAGTTACACATGTTATGGATACAGGCGTGTCCCATACCACACGGGCGTGTGACTCTTAATAGTGAGAAAAATTTTGGGATTTTGCGAAAAATTCCTCGAGACTCCGATTTGGTCCCGAATCAATTCTAATGTATGTTTTGGCCTCGTGGGCCTACTAAGGGATGTTATGAATGATTTTAGAATATGAATAGAAACTTTACATGAATGATCTGAAAAAGTTTTGAAAGCTCTGATAATGCTCCGAACCCTGTTTCGATAATGGATACGGGTTAGGGTTGTTACAAAAATAAAGCAAACCCTACTCAAAATCCTATCCTTATTGCTGATGATAGGGATAGAGCTCTAAGACAGTATGTTGTGCTAGTGTTTCATGATTTTAATACGGGTATTAGGACACCCGAAATCAAGGCACAACAATTGGAGCTGAAGCTAGTCATGTTCCAAATGCTTCAAACAGTGGCCCAATTTAGTGGAATGCCTACCGAAGATCTTTACCTTCAATTAAGATTGTTTATAGAGGTGAGTGATTCTTTCAAATTAGGCAGAGTACCCGAAGATGCTTTACGATTAAAGTTGTTCCCATATTCACTAAGGAACAGAGCTCGAGCCTAGTTGAACTCATTGTCACCAAATTCCATTACCACGTAGCACGAGTTAGCAGAAAGATTTCTTGTGAAGTAATTCTCACCTAGCAAGAAAGCTAAGTTAAGGAACGAGATTACTACCTTCCAACAATTGGATGACGAGTCCTTGTATGAGGCGTGGGAGAGGTTTAAAGAACTATTATAAAGATGACCTCATCACGGAATCCCACGTTGCATCCAACTAGAGACGTTCTAAACGGTATGAATGCTCACACGAGAATGGTAGTGGACTTTTCTGCTAATGGTGCTCTCCTTTCTAAATCTTATAACAAGGCTGATGAAATCATCGAGAGGATTACTAGCAATAATTATCAATGGCCAACCAATCAAGTAGCATCACGAAGACAAGTATTGGAGTACATGAAGTGGATGCTCTCACTTCACTTGCATCTGAGGTATCCTCGATATCCTCAATGCTTAAAAACTTTACTATTATGGGTTTAATAATTTTGTAGCTCAACCATCGAATTAATTAAAAAATGTAGCCTGTGTTTACTGTGAGGACAGTCATTTGTTTGAAAAATGTCCATCAAACCCAGAATTTATGCATTATATGCGTAACCAAGACCAAAATTGAGGAAGGCATGGACTACAATCCAATTTCTATAACCTATCTTGGCGAAACCGCCTTAATTTCTCTTGGAGTAACCAAGGGGCTAGACCTAGTAACACTTATGCCCAACCTGGACCAACCCAGCCACCTATTTTTACCCAACAAGTTCAAAAGCAACCTCAAGCTGAATCTTCTAATGGCTTCGAAAACTTGTTGAAGGCATACATCGCCAAAAATGATCCCTTAATCCAAATCCAAGTAGCCACATTGAAAAACTTGGAAAACCAAATAGGCCAACTTGCCACTGAACTCAGAAACCATCCACAAGGTGCGTTGCTTAGTGATACGAAGAACGTAAGAAATCTGGGAAAGAGCATTGTAAAGCATTGACATTGAGGAGAGGAAAGACATTAGAGCCCAACATTATCGAAGTTGAAAAAGAGCCAGTTGATGCTCAAGATTCACTGGAAGTTCAACCAAGTGTTGAAATTCCAACTTCACCAGAACCAAAATCTGTAAAACCCGATAAGGTAATTTCTGAACCAGTAAATTCTAATAAAATAAGAACTTCATTAGATGCAGAATTGCCACAAAAGATGAATCAACCAGTTCTAGTAAATAATCCTCCACCACCCTACCCTCAATGGATTTAGAAGCAGAAACAGGAAGTCCAATTCAAGAAATTTTTAGATGTACTCAAGCAACTTCATATCAACATCCCGTTGGTAGAAGCACTTGAGCAGATGC
Source organism: Gossypium stocksii (assembly GCA_020496765.1). Lineage (NCBI taxonomy): Eukaryota > Viridiplantae > Streptophyta > Magnoliopsida > Malvales > Malvaceae > Gossypium > Gossypium stocksii. Next base: position 45,976,373 of record CM035623.1, read on the forward strand.
CAAACTATGTCAAATTCATTAAGGATATCCTGTCCAAAAAAATCAAAGACTTGGAGAATTTGAAACAGTAGCCTTCACGAAAGAATAGATTGCATATCTTCAAGACAAACTACCCCCAAAAATAAAGGACTTTGAATATTTTACCATACCTTGCAACATTTGAGCAACGTATTGTGCTAAGGCACTATGTGATTTGGGTGCGAACATTAACTTGATGCCCATGTCCATATTTGGGAAGTTGGGGATAGGTGAAGTTAGGCCAACTATGGTTGCGCTTTAGTTAGCAGATCGATCTTTAACACATCCAGAATGAAAAATCGAGGATGTATTGGTACGTGTAGAAAAATTTATTTTCCCTGCTAACTTTGTTATTTTAGACTTTAAACTAGATAAAAAGGTGCAAATCATCTAGGAAGGCCTCTCCTAGCAATTGGAAGGACCCTTATTAATGTGTAAAAATGCGAACTTACCATGTGTGTTTAGGATTATTAGGTAACATTTAATTTTTTATATCTATGCGATTTCCTGACATAGTTGATGATTGTTCTGCAGTATCAAAGTTAGAGGATTTAGTTGTAGAATCGGAACTCAACTTTGTTAAGGACCCATTAGAACAAGTTTTGATGTTAGACCCTCCAAGTGATGAAGAGGGGGAGGAATACTTAGCTTTACTAGAAGCTAATTGTAGCGACGTAAAAATTTGCTTCGGGTCGCTAATTGTGGCGATTTTATAAAAACTTGAAAACCAAATTTTGATTTTAAAAAAAAGGGAGTCGCCACCGATATTTTTTTCTAGGTGTGATCGGACACCTAATAAAAACCTCTTTTTAACAGAAAAATTTATTTTTAGGTAAAAAGAAGGCCAAGTTTAGGTCCACTTCAAAATTCTAGAGAAAAAGAGGGTTCGGGAGTCGGTTACGCATGAGGAAGGTATTAGCACCCTCGTGACGCCCAAAATTGGTATCTTATTAAACACATGTTGTCTTAATTTTCAAAAGTACGAGTTCAATTTGATATTTAATCGTGATCCGATTGAAAAGACAAGAATTTGTAATTTTTTGACTTTTAGGAGGTCGTCCCATTTTTAACACGAGTCAATCGTGATTCACCCAACATAGCGATGATATCGGCGACTTAGTCGAAATCGTGACGTTGCCTCGTGTATTGAAATTAATTTAGAAAAATAAGATTTGAAATAACACAAGTAAATTGATATGAAGTAAAAAGGATTAAAAATACATCAAGGCGAATAATGAACATGACATGATAAGGAATAATAACAATATATACGATATAAGACATAACAAAAATTAAACATGAAAATAAAAACTATGAGTGTGCATACATACACATACGAACATAAAATAATGAAATATAAAGTGACAAAAACCTAACCTAAAAAACATTTCCTATGTACATGCAAATATGTATAAAGACATATACATAGTGGTATTATTCAGAAAAATATAAATATATAATAATATCAAAACTATGTACACGATATAAAAGGTTATAGGGTTTAAAGGATTACATAAGACATGCATAATATATACGAAGGAAAGAGAAAACATACCTACATAGTAAAGTATGTATATACAATCTATATATATGTATCAAAAAGTAGCATTGAAAAATTATTGCTATATATATCGTATAAGTATACACCCAAATGTTAAAAATGTATATAAAAATGATAACATGTGAAAATATATAATAGTATTAAGAATATATACGTAATATGATGTTAAAAAAACCTATATAATAATTGTTAGAAAGATATACATATATAAAAATAACATTTAAACAAATGTATACCTAATCTATGGTATTTAAAAATACATGTATAGCAAGATGTCAAAAATATGTACGTTAAAAAACAAACATAGCATTCAAAATGCATATGTATTAAAAAAACTTATATATAACATATATATATATATACAAAAATGAAAATAATATAAAAGCGATTATTAACAAAAACTATATGAACATATATATATTGAAAAATATATTAAAGTAGTGTTTAAAAAAATATATACCTAGTAACGTTGAAAATGTACATACATAATATAATACTAAAAATATGTACACCATATAACATTAAAAATATATGTGTAAGATATAAAAAAATAAAAATATATATAAATAGTAGAATATTAAAAGCATATATACATAATATATAAAAAATATATTTAATATAATATTAAAAATATACATAAATTATATATATAAGAAATAATAAAAATATAAAAAAAAAACAAACTATTAACAAAATTATATAAATGTATACATACATATATATATATATAATAAAAACGTGATGTAAAGATATTATAGAAAAAAATAAAATCATAAATAATAATATATTAAAAATAATAAATATAACATAATGATAAAAAAAGATGATATGTAAAAAGTATATATACATAAAAAAGGGATATGCACGAGTAATAATAATAATAATAAGGTAATAATAGTGAGAACAATAATAATGGTAACATTATATACAATTAAAAAATATTAAAAATAATATAACATAACAATATTATAAGAAAAATAGCAGTGATAATAATAATGGTAATAATACAACTAATAATATAAATATAGTAGTAAAATATAATAGCAAAGACACAATCGAAACAAAACAAAAATTCGGGGAAGATTTTTAAAAAAAATCAAAAGAAAGAAGAGGACCAATTTGAACGCGCTAAAACAATGACGAGATTAAAAGTCCAATAAGCCCATTTATTCCAAAACACGCAGTGCAAAGGAGGACCAAGAAGAAAACGGAATGAAAGTTCGGGGCCAAATTAAGAAGAAGGTAAATAGGAAAGGGGCTTAATAGAAACATTTCGCTAAAGAGGGAGCCCCACACGCGCAAATAGACCAAATGTCGAAAACTATCAACCCCCTTCCCCCCGTGCATTGAAAAGGCGCTTAGCATTGAAAACCTAAATTTCCTCTTCTTCTTTTTATCTTTTCAGACTTCTCTAAAAAAACTAAAAACACAAACTAAAGAAAAGAAAAAGAACAGCCCCTCTCTTGCTCTCCCTCTCCGACGGCCGATTTTAGCCCCGAAAAAAGGGATCCGACGACGGAACCTCGAGGCCGTTCAGGTACTTTCTTTTTCTCTTCTCTTTACGATTATTTTCTTTTTATTTGAAATCGATTTGCAGTGAAAATAAGGAAAGAAATCGAAAAAAGAAAAAAAGAAGAAAAAAAATATAGAAAAACAACCTTTTCGTCTCTGTTCTTGCTGTTTTGATTTCTTAAAAAAATGTGTGCAATGCAACCCCTTTTCAATTTGTTTTCCTTTCTTTTTTCATTCTTGTAAGCGAAAATGGGAATCCTTATTACAAAAGCTTTCGGCCTCTGTTTCTTTTAGCCGAATGAGATCCCCCTTACCAAGTTCTCGTTTTTTCTCTTATATCCCGAATGATATACAAAATATACATTATTTACCTATTTACTACTGTATTGGGTCTATCTCTGCTATTTTCCTGCCTTTGTTTTTCGTTCTATTTCCGTTTTTGGTGCTTGCTGTTTCTGTCTCTGCTTGCAGGTTCTTGGAGGGTCAACGAGCAGAAGCTTCCTCTTTGGTGCAAAGGATAGTCAGGGTTGCAGGCCTCGAGCGCCGAATGTACTACGGAGGCACGTGGGTGGGGCAGTGGCTAGTGCGGCACGCAGGAGCCTCGGAAACCCTAGGGTTTCTGAGTTGGTCTAAAGTTTGGGCTCAATGGGCCTATTGGTATAGTGGGTTTGGGTCTGTAATAGGATTGGGTTTGGTAAAATGTAAAGGGGTTTGGTTGTTGTGGGCTGATGTAATTGGACTTTTAACTATTATTTGTTAATTTGGATTTTTTTGGTTTCCCTTTTTTTTATTTTTTTGGTTTTGGTTTATTTGGTTTAAAAGTTGTTTAGTAGCTTGGGCCCGGGCAAATTTAGGCCCGTACACTAATCAAAGAGGATATAATCTGTAATCCCGCTTTGAGTCTTTGGAGTTAAAAAGTAGAGATTATGCCCAGCCAAAAGTGTCAATTGAAGAGCCACCTAAATTAGAATTGAAGATATTTCCCTCACATTTAAAATATATTTATTTAGGTAACACTTCTACTTTACCTGTGATTGTTTCAGCAAAGTTGACCAAAAAGCAAGAAGAAAACTTATCCTAGTATTGAAATAATTCAAGAAGGCTATCGGATGGACCATAGTCGATATTCGTGGTATTAGTCCATTTGTATGCATACACAAGATCATCCTGGAAGATGGTGAGAAAGGAAAAATTAATGGACAATAGAGACTGAACCTCATCATGAAAGACACAGTGAAAAAGGAAATTATTTAGTGGTTAGATGCAGGTATAATTTACCCCATTTCTGATAGCTCATAGGTAAGTTCGGTCCAGTGCGTTCCAAAGAAAAAAGGTATCACGATCGTAGAAAATGAAAACAACGAGTTGATACTAACCAGAATGGTTACAGGATGGAGAATTTGCATCGATTACCAGAAATTGAACAAAGCAACTAGGAAAGACCACTTTCCTTTATTGTTTTTGGATCAAATACTGGATAGACACATGGGGCGAGACTATTATAGTTTCCTTGATGGATACTCGAGGTATTATCAGATCACAGTAATACTAGAGGATCAACACAAAATAACATTCGCATACGCGTACGGTACATTTGCATTTAGATGCATGCCATTTGGTTTATATAACGCACTTGTTGCATTTTAAAAGATGTATGATGTCTATTTTTAGTAACATGGTCAAAAAAATTTAGAAGTCTTTATAGATGATTTTTCAATATTCGGAGATACATATTGTAACCCTTCTAACCTATATTCATTGCCAGAACAGGGTTAAGAAGCATTACCAAACAAACAGAACATTAAATTATTTAATTTATACTTTAATACAATCATAATATAATTTCATTCATATACATTCATAATGCTCCTTAACCGGGCCCTTAAGGCCGTAAAAATACAATAGAGGCAATCCGGGACAAAATCAAAAACATTTGGAAAGTATTGAAAAAGTTAAAAATTTTGGATTGTAGGGGTCACATGCCCATGTTTCAAGCCGTGTAACTTTCGAAATACAACCCTAACAACCTACAGGGAATACACGACCGTGTTGCAGGACCATGTGTCACATACAGTTCAGGCACACACCTGTGTCTTAGGCCGTGTGGACGCAAAATGAACCTTGAACCACAAGTTTACCATTTCAGACTTACTTGAACCTTAAGAAACTCAAATACCAACCAAAACACCTATTCAAAGTGACATTATACAAGCAAAAAACATACCAAATCAACTTATTTAGTGCCTAACTAATGTACCCTTATTGGTACTATAAATATATACAATTATACATCAAAACAAATCTTCAAACACAAATTATCACTTACTCACCTTCACATCTAATTCAATTCCATTTCAAACATACCATATCTCAACTATACCATAATCAATTCACCATCTACTAAATTGGCCATTCTAAAAAGCATCACATAGCCACTTTAACACATAATATAAAGAAATCAAAAGTACCAATTAGGTATCAACCAAAACAACTTATACAATCAATTTCATATTTAACTATTTACATTTCCAAAACATTAGTATAAACATCAATCCTATTACATGCCATATAATCTGGAATAAGCGTTTCAAAAACTACCGAGTTAAGTTGGATAGTGTGATGCAGATCCAATCGTCTAACCTTCTAAATATCTACAAAATCAAAGATTAACACAAGTAAGGTTAAAGAAGTTTAGTAAGTCTAACGTAATAAATGATAAATCTTACTGAATTAAATGCAATAATTCAAACAATAATAATCAACCGTGAGAATTCCCTGTCATCCACAATTTCAACCGATAAATTCATCTATGTTCAAATCAATACTCAATATATAACCAATCTTTCAAATTCATTAAACAGGTTACCTTACCAACATTTTCCATTCAAAGAACAGCTTATGGATAAATGTAATACCCTAAACCTAGCCCAGACGTTATGGCTGAACTTGGCGTGTCACATTGAAGTGTTTTTCGAAAACCAAGTTTTCATTGAAAAACCTTCTTTGTCTAAAAACTTGTTGCCAACCAAAACTTGTGTTTGTTAAAATGTAATTAATTCAAAAGTTAATTTCAGGAAAGAAAATAAAACATTATTAATTATTCCGTAAAATATATTTCTGGTGCGGAAGCCTAATTTAATTTTTAATAATGAACTACGTTCTGCCTCAAAAGCATAAATCGTAAAACCAAACATGCCGATTTGAAATAATATCCAGGGGATAGGCCTTATTACAACCCAATAAAAATAATTTTAAAATACTAAAAAAATTGTATTAAAACTAAGTCCAAACATCTTGCGAGTTGGGCACCTCCGAATCCCTCCAACCATCAAACCGTCTACTGAGGTTCACCTGAAAAATTAAAATAAAGAGGGGGTGAGTTTGCGAAAACTCAGTGTGTACGACCCTCTTCAAACACATAACATGCAATAACCAATCTGGGCCTAAGCCCTAATCAATAACAGTGGCCTCTAGGCCTTAGCCTACATTAGCCTCAGTTGGGCCGGAGCCCATATCACAATTAACAGTGGCCTTTGAGCCTTAGCCCATAGTGCCCTCAGTTGGGCTTGAGCCCATATTACAGAATTAATATGATTATGCAATGTGCAGTTACCCATAACCAACCTGTACACCCCCTTCCAACCTACACTCCTATGGGGAGATACTTGACCCACCTATCCTTATACACCCGGTGTGGCACCAGTGGCGGCACCACTTATCAGTGCAACATAGCTGCTTGGTGGCTAAAAAGCCTGCGGTGGCTATAAAGCCTTTGGTGGCCATAAAAGCCTTCGGTGGCTAAAAAGCCTTCGGTAGATCCACAGTCGTCAAGGGACTGTGCGACCCTTATATACACTTCCTCCAATCATAATCCTGGACCATATGCAATATAATAACACATGAATACAGATAACATACAACATGCATAAATCATACTCATGGCACATAGGAGTATTTTGGTAATTTCCCAACTAAGGGTTTTTCTGTAATTTTGTAGTTTAAGGGTATCTTAGTAATTCTACCCTACAGAGGTATTTCAGTAATTCTACCCTACAGGGGTATTTTAGTAACTTCTTAACACCATGGGTTTAATTACGTGCTTTATCCTGTCAACAAGTCATCGTTACTATGCACCAGGTAGGATTCCAAAAAAGAGGAGGTGAGTCATTAAGACCGCTTAAGTACCAAGCTCTCCCTAGATCCAATCCTAGACATGCATATACCCATTGCCACACTTCAACCTTATGACTTGTCCACAATTACACTTAGTTGGTTAATTAAGTTTTATGTCTGCTTAAGCAATTATTAGATACTAGGCCCAAAAGTCCATTACAACCCTAACGAGTCCACATACATTCATATAGCCTATCAGGCCCAATCACAGTTATACGGCCCATCAAGTCTAAATCTAGTCCAAGCCTTATATCCAACTTAATCAGTTTGTCACTTATTACCAATCTACCCATTCTGCTTATCTGGGCCCACGAGCCCGTCGGGCCCATTTGGCCCATTCTGGCCCAATTGGCCAAAACTTGACCCAAGTCCATGCGATCACTCATGGGATCTCCGGTATCATATCGATTACTCTCATACGAGTGTTCGCGCACTCGTAAGACTACTGTAGCCAAACCTTTGGCTTTTCGGCATTTCGAATTTTTAGCATTTCAGCTTTTCGGCATTTTGGGATTTGCCAATCTATTGTGTGTGTGAAGTGTATGTACACACCTGATAACAACACGCACTACGATCTCCTTAGCCACGAACCTACAAACAATATCGCTCTTCAATTAATCATATGCCTAACCAATATCTTTACCGAAACTGAAATCTTACCACTTGCCTTACCTTGAGCGACAAATCCTAATAGTCTTTCCCTGATCCCTATAATAGGTGACTCGCATCCAACACAAGTCCCCCTTCCATTACTTATGACCATTCGACCAACCTTTAAACTAAAGTAAAGTTTACTTACCCAAAACCCAAAACGCAAGGAATGATTTGGCAGAGGTTTGGAGAATAGAGATTCGATACTAACTCCAAAGATCAGTCGGCCAAAATTGAAGAAAGTAGTGGCAGCACAAAAGAGATTCGGCCAAAATTATATTCGGCCCTAGAGTCTAGTGTGGTGAAAAGAGATATTCAGCACAAGAAGAGAATAGAAAATTGCCTAATTTGGTTTAACACCCAATCGGTTAAGGTTCAAGAATGATGCAGCAAAGAAAGGGTTGTGAAGAGAAGGTTTCTGGCAAAAGCAATAAAGAAAAGGAGAATGCGGTTTTGAGGCAACTATTTATCACGAAGAGAACAAAAAAAAAACTTGATAGAGAGTTTTCAGGATTCGGCTACCCCCTAGAAAAGACTAAATTCGGCACCTAAACATATACCTTTACCGAAATTGGTCACCACACACACTCATTCAGCTCCAACCCTTCTCTTATCCCCATCTCCTAATTTTTCTCCACGATAAGCTCATTAATCCCTTCCTTGAATTTCTCTTCTGATCACTCCCTTCGGAGTCCACTCCAATGCCACTACTAGCCTTCCAAAGTGTAAAAATAAATTCCCAAATAATGCCACTCTAGGCCTCGAACCTAGGATCCTTTTACCTGCTAATGACGCCACTTACAGCTCCCTAAGTGGCACTACTTTGCCACTGCAGCACAAGCTCACTTGTGTCTAATTTCTACCCTATTTATTTAAAAGCTATACAACTCGATGTCAAGGTTCCTTTAGTACTTAAACTAAAATTTTCCCTACTTCTAAGTTCAGATTTAAGACTTTATGGAAGCTCTCCAACACTAAAGAAAAATTACCTAACTAGAAAATCAGTCACACATTCCATATCCAAAATCGCAAAAAAAGAAGGTTCGAGATTTTTGGGGCGTTACATTAAGTTTAATAATAGTTGAACTCTCTAAACTCCCCCTATATAAAGAGAGCCTTGGGCCATTATTTTACACATGCTTGAATTCAAGATAAAGTTGTAGAAAGAAAAATCTTTGAAGAGATTATTTCAAAAAATTTCTAAAGATATTTTTCTGATTTATAACTTGACCCAAAAGTTTAGAGAAATTGCGAAATTACCTAATTTGTAATTTTTGTGAAAAAATTTCTAATTTGAAGTGAGCCCACACTCGGCAGATGTGAGCTTAAGGATAAGGGACAAAATTACTCGATCGAAGCGCTTATCCAAGATTTTGTTTTCGAAAAAAAAATTAAAACTTTGGTTTTTCCCTAAATTTATTTTCCGTTGGATTTTCAAAACCTGTTTTTTCCAACACTAATGACTTGAATACAAATTTCATTATATATATTGATAGAATCTGAAAGACCATGTGGTACAACTAAACTAATCTAGAGGAAGGATAGCAAAGGAGTTAATTTGATTCGAAAATAAAATCTCAGTACTTAAACCTTTTCTCATATAAATTTCGAGGACAAAATTTCTTAAGGGGGAGAATTGTAACTACTCAAAAGTCAGTGGTGTCAAAAACAGTGGATTCAAAATTCTATTTTTTGATGACCGATTCAATAAATATTATTTATTAATATTTACGAGGTTATTACATTATTATACTGAATTTTCATCTAATAATTTTGGTTATTTGGAACGTTAGACAATGTACAAGTTTATCGGTTCTAAAGTCAGTGATTTTGAAAATTAAGGTATCGGGACCTCGTTTTCATAAATCAAGGTCGTAAATATTTGTATTAAATATTTACGAAATTATTGTATAAGTAGATTAAATTTTGGAAAATAATTTTAACAAATTAATAATTAATTAAGGTACAAGAATTAAATTATAAAAATTAAAAAATTTAATCGCTATAGGTTTTTAAGTGATAAAAGGCCCAAATAATATTTATTCAAGGCCCAAAATGGAAATTGAGCCATATTGGATTAAGTGCGACGGTAGGTGATTGTTTACAATAAATATATGTTAAAAACTTAATAAATCTCCTTTCTCCCCACTGTATGCTCAACCTAAGAGAAGGAAGTCATTTTTTTTCAGTTTGAATCTTTCGGTCATTGAATGGTAATGAATAGACCCCGGAGCAGATTATGATAATAGCTTTCTCTCCTTGGATTATCATAATAGCTTTCATAAGCTTAAATAGACCCCGAACAGATTGTATAATATAAAGTTGATGATGAAATGAGGATGTTAGTGGATATATAGAGTATTGAATCGATAGAAATTGTGACAATAATTACTCTAGTAATAAATGTGATATTTTATAGTTTGGACTCAATAATAAGATCAGATACGGAATATTATAATTCTAATTATATCCTTAGAAAAGTAGTGTGACCTTCAGAAAAATACTGTAACCTTGATAAAAGTCTATATTATAAATATTTGATATTGTAAAAAAGTGTTTAGTATTAAATGTAATATCCATCGTTTGAATTTTCTCATGTAAGAGTTGCTATAAAAATATATATGATAAATTTTATATATATATATATATATAAGCATTAGAAAACATAACAAACTTTAATACAAAATAATATTATTAAAATAATATAAAAATAAAATCATTATAGAAAGATAAATGGGAAGCTTTTAAAATTAGCATATTAGTAATTTTAACTCTCAACATTTATACATTGTGTTAATTTAGTCTTATTCTAAAAAAAATAACCCTCAACATTTACACATTGTGTAATTTGGTCTTTTTTGTACTTTTGCTTTTCTTTATAATATTGAGGGTCAATTTTAAAAGAATGAGAAAATGTGAAATTATTATCTTAGATTTTTTTTATATTTTCGATCAAATTTAGTTGATAAATTTGTGTTTTAGCTTTTAGGTGAAAATGTCATAAAAAAGAAGAAGCAAAACAATAAGGAAGACCAAATTACACAATGTGTAAATGTTGAAGATTAAATTTTTTTTAGAATCAAGGCAAATTTGACAAAATGAATAACTATTGAGGTTTAAATTGTTGTTATTTCAATATGTAAATGTTGAAGATTAATTTTATTAAAATCAAGATTAAATTGACACAATTAATAAATGTTGATGATTAAATTGTCTATTACGCTAATTTTAAAAGTTACTACATCATCTTTCTATTAACTATAGAGTTGATAACTAAAAAAAAATTAATTGTTGGATGATTATTTTATAACTTTATATAAAATAAGCAACTAAAACAAATTTATCAATAAGTGAGTGTCTGCCAATACAATAAAACAAATTTATCAATAAGTGAGTGTCTGCCAATACAATTTACCCAATAAATTTGCCGACCATTGCATAGGTTAAAATTAGTTTTCTTTTATTTACACGATTCAAGATTTGTTTTTTTTTTTTTTTTTGTTGAGTTCCGACTATCTAAAATTAAGCTGTGGAATGGGTCCCACCAAATCCGCCGATATACCAAACTTATCAAACATTTAAAACAAGCGGCTCCCGTCCCGAGGCGCTCACATTCAGATTTTTCTTTTAAGAAATATTTAAAAATATGGTTTTGTTTATAATGCCTGAAAATCCAAGGTACTTGCTCTTGCAGATAAAGTGGGATCCACATGCTTTTTCAACCCACGTGCTTAGAATTTGGGCTCCACTTATAAACATGAGTTTCTGTTTATTTTCTTTTTCTTTTTCTTTTTTTGGACGAATATAATATGGATATACAAATGTAACATCATTTATCTCAATTTTTCAGGTTAATTGGACTATTTCTACTACTTTTGTGAACTTTATTTGAATTTAATATTATAGGTGATTTTCCAGCATCCATTTAAATAAAATTATTATAATTTGATAAAATAAATTAAAAGAGTATATTCCTTTAAATTTAATTTTGAATTACTTATATTAATAATATTAAGGTTTTTGATGAAATAGGTAATAACATAAAAATTAAATTAACTTGATAAAAGAATGAAAATAATAAAAATGAGGTAATATATATTATTAAAAGAGCAAAAAAATTGAAAGGATTAATATATTTTTGAATAATATAATTTATTTTAAATATAAAAAATATTTTTATAATTTTTAATTAAGTATCTAATAGACATGTGACACCAATTCAGATAAGAACTTAAATAATAGTAAGTATAGATATATAATTGATATATGTAGAAAAAATGTACATGATAATATTAAAATAAAACAATAGTTAATTGTTAAATTTAAGATTTTACTAATACAATAGGTGTGAGTTGAAATTTCATTATATTTTTTGTTCTATTAATTTTATTAAAATACTTTAAAATAATATAATTTAATTTAATTATAAAAAAATATTTTCATACTCTTTCTAGCTAAACTAATACCAGATTAATTCATCACTTAGGTAAAAAATTAAATAATATTATAGATATTTATTCCATTTTCCCCCTTCCTTATAACTATTTATCCGTCTCAGAGCTTCAGACTTATCCAAAATCCAATTAATGCATCCCAAGAGGAACCTACGCCGGTGTTAGGCACTTCCATCACCTGATTGACACGTTATCCATTGGGATGACGCCACATCATCTTTGATTGTAAACATGTTGTTGGTTCTTGTCGCATTCACTGCCCAATTTAAACAATTTAAATTTAAATTCAACTATATCCAAATTTCATACATATGGTTTCATGAATTTTTCACATTTGCTAGAATTAGCCTTTGAAAATATTTGGCAGAAGGAAACCATCCAGAAATTTAATTTAAAATTTAGCGCTTCTACGATTTTTTTTATAAATTATTTTTATATATTAAATAAAAAATAAAATAAATAAATTTATTTTTTTACAATTTTATCAATTTTTATTGTTAAAAACAATATTACTAATAAAAGAATAAGACAATTACACGTGACATTGCACGTGCAGCTCATGACATTTATGGACCAATTTTTAATTATAGATAAAATTTTTAATAAAAAACTTAATTTACTCTTTAATATAATATAAAAAGACTAATTCACTCTTTTTTTGGTAAAAAAGAATAAAATACAATTCATCTCTTAATATAAAGATCTCCATAGTTCCTTTACCTCTTCAGGTAAGAGCTATTTTATTCAAATAACTTAAAAAAATAATTGATTACATGAATGACCTTAATTAAAAAAAATCAACTAAATAACTTGAAATAAATAGTAAATTGAGTTATTGGGAGTAGATGGCGAGTACCACTATTTTCTATTAAAAAAATAATTTTTGAGGTTTTGAACGTTAGATTGTTGACACCTATGTATTTTTTTAAAAAAAAATTGAATACTTATACACTGATAGTCGATATCTCTTTATCTGATTAAAAAATTATTTTTAAGGGGTGTCAGGTACCGGCCAACAAAAACCCAAACTCACCCAACAAAAGGAATGAGAATATTGCAACAAAAGGGGATGAGAATATTCTTATCCCCTTTTGTTGGGTGAGTTTTGGCCTTTGTTGGGTAGCACTTAACACCCTTTAAAAATAATTTTTTAATCAAAAAAAGCTTGCTGACCATCAGTGTGCTTGTATTAAAAAAAAATTGAAAAAAATACATAGGTTCGGCCATCTAGTGTTCAAAACCCCAAAAATTTATTTTTTAATAAAAAATAGTGGTGTCGACCATCTAGTCCTCATAACCCAATTTTACTGTTGATTTCAAGTTATTTAAGTGATTGTTTTTGAATCAGGGTCATTTATGCATTTAAATTTTTTTGGTTATTTGGGTAAAATAACCTCTGGTATGTAATGTTTCTTCGATTTTTTTTTGAAAGAAAAATGTTTCTCTTTTCTGTATGAATGAACCTTTATGGGACAATTTTGAATGGGATATTATCTATTTTAGTTTAGTTTAGCACACATATATGCATATGGAAATCATATATTTAGAATTATAGGTATCTATTTAAAAATAACATATAGCAAATAATAAAACGTACAATTTAAAACTAATAATAACACATATGTAATATGTACAAAACAAAAAAAAAGGGAAATAATTCAAATTGTGAATAAAAAATTAAATAAGAAAATACATTAAATTAAGAATAATAAATGCACTAGTGTCATTTTCTTATAGCATGTTAAAAAGTTATCATGTAGGTGAATGGAAAATTCAATATTAAAAATCTAATTATAAAAAAATTAAATATCAAGTTGACTTGTGAAACCAACATAATCAGTGACATTATATATATATATATATATGATGTGAGTGTGAGAAAATAATTTATTTAAAAATCTGGTTTTTAAAATTTACTCCATAATAATTACCGATTTAGTGGTAAATAACTTATTTATAAATCCTTCAAGAAAAAAGAACTTATTTATAAATTAGCTTAATGGTATTTTAGGCCTTCGAACTTTTTTAAAAAAAAAAAAATTAAGCTCCTTCAAATTTTTTGGCCTAATTAATCCCCTAAACTAACAAAACTGACCAAATAGACCTTTTGACTAAAGTTGATCGTTAATACTAAATGGCAAAACTAACGTGGTCGTTAACAGATACCATGTTAGCAATTTATGGCAATGCCACATTAACACCAATTGCTGAAGTGGCAATGCTAGCAAAAAATAAAAAATAAAAAAAATTATATTATTTTTAAAATAATTAGAAAATGAATCTGGACAAATAATTGTCTAGGTTCATTTGAATCTAAACACTCATATAACTAGATTTATTCTAGAAATATAAACAAATAAAAATATGTAAAAATTATAAAAAATAATTGAATTTTTTAAAAATTATAAAAAATTAATTAAAAACCATAAAAACTTATAAAAACTTATTTTCCTCATTTTGATTAAATTATTTGATTAATATAACTTTTGCAAATTGAAAAGTGAGAGGCATCAATATAACAAAAAAAATGATAATCTTGATTTTATAATATAAGTTGTTGGTATTCATTTTTTGATTTGAAATATAAAAAATAATAAATTATTATTTATAAATTGTATAATATTTTATGATTTTTAACAATTTTTATAAATGTTTTGTAACCCTCCTAACCCATGTAGTAAGGGACAAAACCATGTATTGAGGCCGTGTGAGTATTCCCATGTCTCAAGCTGTGCAATAACACACGCCCGTGTCCCTTACCCGTGTAACTCTCTGACTTGCAACCCATGAAGAAATTGAAGTCACATGCCCGTGTGTTAGGCCGTGTCGTTAATTTAATTTTTGAAAATTAGGTGCAGGTTTCACACAGCCAAGAGACATGCCCGTGTTTTAGGCCGTGTACCTCACACGACTGAGACTCATGCCCGTGTCTCTGCCCATGTGCTCAATTTAGAGCATTCTGTTTCTCAATTTACGGGATGTAGGGGACACACGACCAGGCTACACGCCCATGTACCAAACCGTGTGTCACACATGGCCTAGACACACGCCCGTGTGTCTACCCGTATGGACAAAATAAGGCTATTTTCCAAGCTTTATTCCTCACCCTTTCTCATCCAAAACCTGCATAAAACTTTACCAATACCAACCAACCAATTCAAGCATTTAAGTTCAACCAAATTTATCATTCAATATGTTATATTTTCACATATTCACTTATTCCAAATCTTACCTCATTTAACACACATGTTTATTCTACTAACTTAAACCATACCAATATACATGTAAAACCATAATTTACTTTATAAACATACCAAAATCAAATCATCACTAGCCATACCAATAACTAGGTTACATTCAATCATTTCAATATATACATTAGCCTTACTAGCCTATACATGCCATTATACCAAATAAGATCCATATTTATACCAAAATGAGCTGGAGGATAGTGTGATGTTGCTCCGACTGTTTCCAACCTTCATGAGCTTCCGAGCACTATAAAATAGAGAAATAAAACCTAGTAAGCATTTAATGTTTAGTAAGTTCATGTAACAAGAAGCTAACTTACCATATATTTTTGTGCATTTTAATCACATATATAAACATCCAAATAAGTGAATTATTAGCCTATCACACAACTTAAACAATTCAAGTTAGTTAAGTAACGTCACATAATCTCATTAACTTAGATGAGCTCATCATATCATGTTTTCCATATCACATATACATTTTCAAGACAAATTCATTCAAATTCCATTAACTATTTCCAAATTTTACCCGTTGAATTTATTGGAAATATTGATGGATACTCTCATGTAGTACACTTAAAGTGTACGAAACTCTAGAGCCACATTTTCCAGTCATTCGGGTAAATCGTGTAATATATATCATGAAGCTAATCCGGGCTAATCAAGTATGCTCATAAGAGCCATGTCTCATGTATTAGTTCAGAAAGAACTTTTAGTTCACAAAGAACTTCTAACCAGAAAAGTCATGTAATAAAAGCACCGAATAGCCATATCTCGTATAGTTCATGCGAGTCATGTCTGGATGCTCACACAGAGCTCCATTTGTGTCTGCAACATATGTAAGATCACAACCGATCGATTATCATAATGCTCACAAAGAGCCATGTTTGTGTCTGCAATGTATGCAGCATCACAATCGGGCAAGTCATGTATCAAGATGCTCACACAGAGCTACGGTAGTCCACAACTTATGCGGATTTACTATCGATCACTATACTCGCAGAACTTTATCTCATAATGCTCGAGATACTTATCAGGATTACTCGTCCGAGCTAAATCCTGTCTGCAACACATGCAGAATCACGTTCACACTAATCCATCGAATTTCCTTCATTCAACCGAATCTTATTCCTTTTCTCAAGTAACATTATGTATATAACCACAATTTAAACATTTATCATTTACATAGTATTCACACAATGTAACATGTAATTCAAACATGTTAATATTCATAATTAGGTTACACGAACTTACCTCGATACTTGTTTGTACGAAAATCTACTAATCCGAAATATTTTCCTTTTCTCGATCTATTTTTGTATTTGAGTTTTCCGGATTTATATAAATGAATTTATTCATCAATTCATCATATTTCATATTTATTTGGACTCAATTTACACTCTAGGCAAAATTACTATTTTGCCCCTAAACTTTTCACAAATTCCAATTTTGTCCCTAGGCTCAGAAAATGAAATTCATGCAATCTAATCCTTGTTCCAAGCCTAACCGAAATTTTCATGTATTATTTACAGCACTTTTAATTCACAAATTTCAAAATTTTTTCCATAATTTTACAACTTTACAATTTAGTCCCTAAATATCAATTTTATGTAAATTCACTTTGTAAAAGTTGTTTATCTACTAACAAACTTTCATTTTCTACCATAAATTTCTAATTTTCAGCATATTCATCCATGGCACAAACTTTGTACTTTGATTAATTTTCAAATTAATCCCCAAAATAGAAAGAATAAATTATCCTACTCTCAAAAATATAAAAAATTACTAAAAAGGGGACTTGATTACTTACCTATTTATGCCAAGAAAGTTTTCTTCCTCTCTCGTAGGGTTTCCATCAAAGTTTTGGGGATGAAGATGATAAAATGTTGATATTTTTCACGTTAATTAATTATCATCTTTTATTTTCTTTGAATTCCAATTTAGTGCTTTTCTTTTTCTCAATTTCCATGGATGATTCATCCATAAATATCTACTAACTTTTAATTAATGATCTAATTACCATATAAGGACCTCAAGTTTTGAATTCCATAACCAATTAATCCTTCTAACTTCTAGAATTCAACTTTTACATTTTATGCAATTTGGTCATTTCTCTAATTAATCACTTAATCAGTAAAATTTTTCTATCAGTGTTTTTATACAACTTTTCTATCATAATATAGACCATGCAATAATATTAAAATAAATTTTCTTTCTAGCTTGGATTTGTGGTCCCGAAACTACCATTCTGATTTCACTGAAATTAGGCCATTACATGCTCATTTTTTATAATTTTTTTATGTTTTTATAATTTCAAAATGCATTTGAATAAAGTCTAGATTCAAATGAACTTAGATAACCATTGGTCCATATTTCTTGTGTACTTATTTTAAAAATAATTTAAAAATATTTTTATTTTTAAAATTTTTAGTTATTGTTGACATGGCACTGCCACATCAGTATTGTCATTAAATACTAACGGTCAACATTAGTTAAATGTCTTATTTGGCCAATTTTATTAGTTCAATGGTTTAATTGAGTGCAAAAAAAAGTCACCAAAACAATGATAGCAATCATTTAATAAAATGGGTAAATTAGTATTTTTTTCCAATTGAGTTAATATTCGATTAACCTGTGACACTAACTTAATCAAAGTTTAAATAATAGTATAGATGAAAATGCCAATTGTTTTAAAAAGAAATTAATGGGATAGTACCTAAAGTTGCCCCCTAAAGTATACATTTTTTTTTCACGTTGATACTTCAATTTATTTTGGGTCTAAGTTAATAGGAGTGTTCAATCGGTTAACCGACCCGAATTACCATTAATCGAATGAACCGACCATTTTAAACATTTAACCGTTAATCGAACCAAAATTTTTTCAAAAAAATTAACCGAATCGAACTTTTTTGGTTAATTTGGTCGGTTAACCGAATTAATCGCAATTTATATTTTTTTATATTTTTGGTTAAAACAAGTATAAAACATATAAAAAATTAACCGACTTAACCGACTGATTAATTTATATTTCCAAAAAATTAACCGAACCAACCGAATACTTATATATTATAATATTTTTTATTAAATTCGGTTAATTCGGTTAACCGACCGATTCCAAACCGAATTAACCGTTAACCGAACTCTCAAAAAATTATTAACTGACCCCCGACTGAATTAATTCTGTTAACCGACCGATTAACCGAATTTGGTCGGTTAACCAAATTAATTCAGCTTTACCCGAAATTTGCACACCCCTACAAGTTAGTACTTAAAGTTACATTATGTTTATCGGTCCAATATACTATCATTAAAAAAATTAATTGAAATGTGATCCAATTAAAATGTGCCATGTGACACTTCAATCCAATTAAAAAGTGTCACACGACGTCTATATGTATTAAAAATAAAATAGATTTATAAATTCTAAAAGAATAAATAAAAATTATAAAAAAAATTCAAAGATAATTTATAAAATAAAAATATAATTAAAAAATTTTAGAAAGTTATTGTTTGGCTTTGACCTAGTGTTGACAGATCATTAACCGAGATTGATAAATGTTGATAAAGTATTGACTGATCATTGTCCATGGTTGATTTAATAGTATTTTCAAGTTTTAGATTAGAATATTATTTTTAAAAATTTAAAATTATATTTTTTTACTATGAGAAATATTTTTAAATTTAAAATTTAATTTTTTCTAATATGTTAATTTTTTATACTTTTTTAGTTTTCATAATAGAGCTATTATTTCAATTTTGAATTTTTTATTGCAATAATTTAAATAAATCTATTTCAAAGAAACCAAAAAAGTATAATAAAAATTTTAGAAATTGAAAAAAAAGTAAATTATGAAAAATAAGAATAATATAAAAACTAGACATTAGAATTTTTTAAAAAAATTTAAAATATTTTTCTCATAAAATAAAAAATATATAAATTTATTTTTTTAAAATTTTCTAATATAAAACTTGAAGAATACTATTAGTCAGTCAAAATAAAATGGAACTTTCTAAAGATGCTAATTATATTTTTAATTTTATAAATTATCTTTAAATTTTAATTATTTTTAGAGCTTATAATTTTTATTTTTAATAAAACGATACTACGTGACATTCTCTAATTGGGACATTTTAATCAAAATTTTAATAATAGTGGACTAAACTGGTTAACAAAATGTAATTTTAGATATCAATAAAAGTAAAATAAATATTAAAATGAAAAAAAAATGATATACTTTAAAGGGCAAATAATGTTTAGAACTTGATAAAATTATGAAATTTTCTTTTGAAAGAAGTTATAATTGTTCTTTCAGAAAAATGCAATTTATATACTATAATTGAAATAAAAAAAAATCATTTACACAATCAAACTAATAAAAACAGTTATAATAAAAATGAGAAATACAATAAATTATAGCATAATAATTTATTTGGCCTTCTAACTTTATAAAAAAATTATTTTAGCTCTTTGTTTAATTTTTTGTTTTTTTAACAGTTGAACTTGCGTATGAATGGAAAAATTAACGTTTGTTAACTTGGTTGATGCGTAATCCATGTGTATACTAAATTAGCAATTAATATTTTTAAAATTTAAAATATTAAATATATTTTTAAAATTTTTAATATAATTTATAATTTTTTTGAAAAATTTAAAGTTAAAAAATTAATTAATATGACATTTTTACGTGTATGCCATGTGAGTAAAGTTAAAATATGTTAACTTTTTTCACATACTTTAAAATGATTTGATAAATAATATAAATTAAAAAATTAAAAAAAATATAATGCTAAAATGAATTTTTTAATTAAAATACTAAATATGATTATGCGATAAAATTATGAATATGTACATGAAAAACAATAAATTATGGATTTTGTTGGAAAGGCATAACATAACCTAAGCCCATCTCATCCATTATCACAATGAAACCTTACAACAATTTTTGAAGGAAAGAAATGTCCTAAGTTGGTGAGTGACGTGGCAGCTCATAAGTGGTTGACAACACTAACTCCGAAGATACGCGAATCTGCCACGTCATCAGTCGAAGACACGTCCGTGACTTTGGCTTCGTTTAACAACCAAAACACGCCACATTTCCACTAAAATAATTCCACATGGCAAACTCTACCTCCCTTTAATTTATTGCACGTGAAATTTAATTAATAATAAATAAAAAAACAACTTTGTTCAAGTGTTTTTCCCTGAACCTCGTCACGGAAAATGAAAATAAAAATAAAAATAAAAATAAAAATAAAAATAAAAATAAAAATGAAATAAAAATAGAATATATGTTTACTCCATCTATAAAAAACTAAAATAAAATATTTGAAAAAATCCAAAAGAAAAAGAAAAGTCCTTTGACAGAGAGAGAGAGTCTGATGGATAGGCGTCTAGAGTTGAAATCTTTACACGTGCCAGCGATGAGAAAATTCATGACCGAGTAAATCTGTGTAGCGATTCCGGACACGTTTCTTTCTGATTTTTTTTTTGACGTGCTACTTTTCGAAATAAAAAAAAAATCTTCCTTTCTATTTGGCTATCGCTATTTAAGAGTGTAAAATATAAAAAGAATAATACATAATTGTCCCTTTTGCTCCAAAAAATCAGCACCTTGATTAATGGCAGAATGAAGGTGTTAACCTAATCCAAAATACTTCTTAATAAATGATGCATATAATACTAATGCTGTTTTAATTCTCAAATCATAAGTAACTTTTCCTTTTTGTGATTTTATCAATGTATACAAATTTTGTTAGCGCGCTTAAAATTACTGCAAAAGAATATTTTACTTAATGTATTAAAAATCAAATAAAAATATATTAAGTATTTTGATTTCTATATCACTGCTTTTATCATTTTTTTTTATAAATAACCTATTTGAATAGCTTAATTAACACAACCCTTAGCATAATAAAAGAAATGCTAGCTAACATTTAATGTCAATGATTAAATATTTAATCGCACCATTAGTGATTCGATAAGTACTAATCCAAAATCACATTAAAAATACTGAAATCTTAGTCTTACTTATCCCAATCTCTCATTTATTATTGCTTTTATTTTTTGTAACTTTAAAAATTTTTAAAAGCAAAGAACAAAATTATGAAGTAGTAAAATAAAAGTAACCGCGGGCGAACAGTGGATCGGACAGAAAGAGTCAGTTACAGGGAGAAGAGAACCTGATGTACCCAAGTTCAGAAGATAATGGTGTAGACGCATTGAATCAGGACCGTTGGAACCATGCCTTGACGTACTCACGCACATATATAATATTTTCTCTCTGTCTCTCACTCTTTTCGTTCTTATCCTCAGCCTGCTTCTTTCCTTGCCCTTTCTCTCTCTTTTTTCCTCCGTTTCTTGGGTTCCTTTATGGAATGTGTATCCATATCTTTGATTTAAATCACTGCCAAGATTCATATTTCTTTGTAGTAATGCTCTTCTGTAAATGCCTTTTAACAGAACCCTAAAGCTGCATCCTCCCCTTCTCAAAGAACGTATAGAAAGAAAACACCACCAAAGAATTGAACTCCCTTCTTCATTGATTTTTTGAATACCCCGGTATTGGTTCTTTGATTCCTTTTCTTCTTCTTCTTCCTCTTCTTCTTCTGTTTTCTATGTTTGTATAGAATTTCACATACGGAGTTGGGTTTCTTCGCTTGAAACATGGTTTCTAGTTGTTGCTTAGACCAATTAAATTTATTGTCTACCGATGATTTTCGAGTCATGAATCGGATCCCTCGAGTCATGAAGGTATCAGGAGTCATATCTGATTTCGGAGAAGATCAGCAAGCTATGCCACGGAAAAGGGTTATTATCGTTTCCAACCAGCTGCCTTTACGTGCGTGGAGGGACTCGGTCTCCAATGAATGGTGCTTTGAATTTGACGAGAATGATCTCCTTGCTCTGCTGAGAGACGCTTTCCCTCCTGATACAGAGGTGCGATACGTTGGGACGTTGAAAGCTGATGTAGTCACAGCGGATCAAGAGGAGGTGGCTCAAGTTCTGCACGACAAGTTCAGTTGCGAAACCATATTTCTGCCTGTGGATATGCGGAACGAGTTTTATCATGGCTTTTGTAAACACTATCTATGGCCTTTGTTTCATTACATGATGCCTATGACGGGGAACGATGGGGGACGTTTCGATCGTTCACAGTGGATGGCTTACGTGTCTGCTAATAGAATATTTGCTGATAAAGTTCTGGAAGTAACGGATAGAGATGATGAAGATGAAGATCATGTTTGGGTGCATGATTATCATCTTATGGCTTTACCTACTTTCTTGAGGAGACGGTCTAATAGGGTAAAGCTTGGCTTTTTTCTACACAGTCCATTTCCTTCATCTGATATGTATAAAACTTTACCTGTTAGAGATGAAATTCTTAGAGCTTTGCTAAATTGCGATTTGATTGGCTTCCATACATTCGATTACGCTAGGCATTTCTTGTCTTCTTGTCGAAGGATTTTGGGCTTGCATTCTGAGTCCAACAGGGGTCACATTGCATTAGAATATTATGGGAGGACTGTGACTATTAAGATTTTGCCTGCTGGGATTCATATGGGGCAACTTGAATCTATGATGTCCGAGGAAAGCACCCTTAGGATGGCTAAGGAGCTGCAGCATAAGTATGAGGGGAAAATTATGATGGTTGGCGTCGATGATTTGGACTTGTTTAAGGGAATTCCTCAGAAATTTTCAGCCATGGGGGAGCTTTTGGAAACGAATCAGGGATTGAGGGGCAAAGTGGTGTTAGTACAGATTACAAACCCGGCGAGGAGTTTAGGCCGGGATGTGCAACAACTTCTGGATGAGGCCAATAGCATTGCCAAGGAGGTCAATAACAAATATGGGGAACCTGGATACCAGCCAATAGTTTTCCTCAAGGGACCTGTCACTACACAAGAGAAGCTTGCATATTATGCAGTTGCCGAGTTTTGTGTGGTGACTCCTGTTAGAGATGGGATGAATTTGGTGCCATACAAGTATACTGTTTGTAGACAGGGCTGCCCTGCTTTAGATAAGGCATTGGGGGTTGATGAAAACTCGCCTCCCAAGAATAGTGTTATCATTGTCTCTGAATTCATTGGCTGCTCACCCTCTCTAAGTGGGGCAATCCGTGTCAATCCATGGAATATTGATGAAATGGCTAATGCAATGTATAGAGCCATTGATTTATCGGAGACGGAGAAACATTTGCGCCATGAGAAACATTACAAGTATATTAGCTCTCATGATGTTGCTTATTGGGCTCGGAGTTTTGATCAGGACCTCGTGAGAGCTTGTAGGGATCATT
Organism: Gossypium stocksii; assembly: GCA_020496765.1. Lineage (NCBI taxonomy): Eukaryota > Viridiplantae > Streptophyta > Magnoliopsida > Malvales > Malvaceae > Gossypium > Gossypium stocksii. Next base: position 46,000,287 of record CM035623.1, read on the forward strand.
ATCACAAGAGGTATTGGAGAGTTGGACTTGGTTTAGCGTTTAGGCTTGTTGCTTTGGAGCCTAACTTCAGGAAGCTACTAGGGGATACTCTCAACTCTGCCTACAAGATAACCAGTAGCCGATTGATCCTTTTGGACTACGATGGCACTATGATGCCTCCAACTTCAGTGAACAAGGGACCCAGTCATGAGGTTATTTCGGTTTTGAATCGTTTATGCGATGACCCCAAAAACATTGTTTTCATTGTGAGCGGCAGGGACCGGGATACCCTTAGCAAGTGGTTTTTTTCATGTGAGAAATTGGGTATTGCAGCCGAGCATGGATACTTTACAAGGTAACTTTTTAAATTTGTGCTCATATGATCCAAGATATGTTGCAATATCTGTTTCTTGATTGATAATATCTTTTCTTCCATGGGTAGATGGACTAGGGATTCCGCATGGGAAACCTACCGCTCGGTGGACTTGAGTTGGAAAGAGGTTGTTGAACCTATAATGCAACTTTACATGGAGGCAACTGATGGGTCATGCATAGAGAACAAAGAAAGTGCAGTCGTCTGGCACCATCAAGATGCCGACCCAGATTTCGGTTTATTCCAAGCTAAGGAGCTTCATGATCACTTGGAGAATGTTCTAGCCAATGAGCCCGTTGTTGTTAAAAGGGGGCAACACATAGTTGAGGTTAAGCCACAGGTACAAAGTGTTTTCAGAAGCTTATACCAGTAGTTAGAGAGCATATTCTAAATTGTATTACTTCAGTGAATTGCTTAAGGGTTTGTTTTGTGTGGAAGTGCAGGGACTGAGCAAAGGCATTGTTGCGGAAAATCTGATATCAAGCATGAGAAGTAAGGGCAAATCACCAGATTTTCTGCTTTGCATAGGAGATGATCGTTCAGATGAAGATATGTTTGAGAGCATTGCTCGCTCATCTGCCAACCCTACCTTACCTGCCATAGCAGAGATATTTGCTTGCACTGTTGGGCAAAAACCAAGTATGGCAAAATATTATGTTGATGACATTGTTGAAGTCATTGGACTGCTTCGAGGGATTCCGGAAGCAACAGTACAGCCAAACTGACTTAGAGAAAATTAGTGAAAAAAAAATCGAAACAAAAGGAACAATGTTTACAAAAGGATTTATTTAGGGCTAATGGTATATAGGAAACGTTACCTTGTGCAGACAATACTTTTTAACAGATTTCATTACTTAGAAATGCTACACCGCTGTTTCATGTTCTTTTATTATACCTATATCAATATCAAGCAAACTTCTTGTCTAAGAATCTGCCTTGTCTTTGTACACTTCCATTTATCATCTTTGTCACCTGCAAATGTTACAAGACCGAGAAACATTCATTCCAGTCTCTTTCCATAAGCTTCAATTATATTCAAAGTTGTTGGACGTAATTGAGACGCTAACCTTTAGCTTGATTAAATATTATTTTTTAAACTATGATAAAAATCGACCTAAAATATTCTCATGATCAATTACTTGAACTCAAACTAGATTTTCGTAAAGTTCTAAAAGTAATATTGATTAATAAAAAACTCGAGTAGAGTTGGATAAAAAACTCGAGTAGAGTTGAACACTAAAATTTCAAATTGAACTATCTATAATTATAGAGGTAAATCCAATTGATGAAACCAATTTGGACTGACCAACTTGCAAACAAAATCGTCTGGTTTTACCTAATACAGTTTCCTGAATAGCACAAGTCATTGGGAAAGGTTTCAAAGGTTTTGACTTACATTAGATTAATTAATCACATATTAAGAAGCTTGTATGTGAATTTAAGAGGGGTGTTCAAAGCTTTTCGATAGAAGTGCAATCCCTCTAGTTTGGAAAAATGAACCTAGAACTTACTTTTTCTATAAAGTAATCCAACAGGAACATTTTTAGTTCCTAAATATTGACCGTATGATTCAAACTTAGGCCGCTAACCATGGCTCTATTTCAAGCTGCCTAATGTTACCAATTCAATCTAGGATTGATCCTTAATAAAACCCTCATATAGCGGTGATATTAGGTTTCTATAGGATCTAAACAAACTATTGACCACCATTTCCTATGCCATAATTCTCTCACTAAACTAAACCATGCATAATCTTCAACTCTCACATTAGCTAGGAAGTTGGCAAATAAAGAAAATGTGTCCTTGAGAATATCAAATAAGAAATGGGTTTATATTTGAGAATATTTTATTAGGATAATTATTATATAATCGTTGATCCCTATGTATTTTGTAATGGGAAAAGTAGTAGAATTAAAGCTGTCTAGATTTATCTAAAGGTGCATGAATAAACTTGGTGGATACAATCACATATACCATTTATCTTATTTCTGAATCTAGACAATCAATCTAATATTTATTTCAAGCTCGGTGTTATGTGAATATACTTGCAAGGCTTAAACTATATGAATTGATACCCTTTTTATTGGACAGGCAAATTAATGAAATAGATTTTAGTAGGAGTTGGTTAAATCATGCATGAAGAAAGGGCCTTGCAAAGTTGCAGGATAAAAAAAAACCATAAGTTACTGAGCTTGGAGAGCATCTTCTTGTAGGAATAAATTCTAAACATAGCGACACAACCCCGCTTAACATTGAAGCATATTCTTGGTCTTTGAGAGTATGGCTATACTATACCTATAACAATTGATTAAATTGATGTTATCAATCAATGAAATTACTTAAAACTACTAAAATCACTATAATACAAAGTGAAGTGAAGGATATTTAAGATTTTTATTTTTATTAATAAATAATTAATCACTATAATCATAATTAAAAGATGGGCTTAATTAGCTCAAGGGTTTTAGGGGTTCAAACGGGTGAAATTCTAAGTAAATTCAAGGTATATTTGATGAAGTAAAAAATTTGTATGTACGAACTGCTAAATAATTCTTAATTGCCGTTAAGGGCGAAGTAAGAAATGTTTTTGAAGGGTCAAAAGTAAATTATAAATGTTTAGAGGGGTCAAAGTGAAATTCTACTAATGTACTAATAATCTTACAATTTCTAAAGAGATTATAAAATAAGTGTACCATTTTTGGGTCAAGGTCCTGCTCAATGCTGACTGCAATTATTATTGTACCAATAAAGTAATTCATCAAATTGAGTGGTGGAGATTTTTTTTGGGTAAAAAATCAAGTTGCGAAGTGGGAAGGGAATTACATCAATATGATTTGAATCCTAATTATTGGAGAGTCAACAAGTGGCTTTAACCACTACTTTCTTATGTTGTTTATGAATGGTAGAGATTTTAAAGATGGGTATTGTCTCCTGCTAGATAAGAAAGCTAAAAATTTTAGTGATAATAGTACCATCATTTTCTACAACCAGTTTTATAAAGCATACTTTGAGGCTAGCTTTGAAGAAAACAATTTAAGGTGTTTATAATGCCTTCTTTTTTAGTTTTGATTCACTTTTTTTGAAAGCAAAAGGTCTATAAAGGCCTAACTATATAAAATTAAAGAGTATCATCCAACATTAATTGGTGGATGATATCCAGATTGTCCAGACTGAACTCCAAAACAATATTCCCATAATCATCCAGTGTGCCAATCAATGTGCGGCATAATTAACTGACCTATGGATAAAAGAAAAACTAACAACATTAAAAGATTGGCAAATACGTAAGACTTCTCAAACAATATGATCATAAAGAGATAAATCAAGAGTTCGATTGTTAAAATTATTAACAATAAAAGCATAATCAAACTCAAAGATGACTCTGGCAAAACCCTTCTTAAAGGCCTTTTGAACAACCCATTCGAAAATGAGGGCCTTAATTGAAGGAGTGTCGAAAGCCTTGACAATCGAACAAGCAAAAATGGCTAGCACCATTCTCTTAGGGTCACGAACAATGACTCCATAAGCAACAGATCTCATCTCCATATTCCATTCCGCGTCAACATTTATTTTGATTGTATTTTCACAAGTTGGAGTCCATTGGGCCACAGTCGGATGCTAAGGTAACAACGACACATAAAAGAGGTTATGCACTCAGAAATCATGATGGATAGAGGGAGAACTCAACCATATCTTGTGAAGATGAATTTCACCCCTGAATCATAAACAAGTTCCTTGTTTCCCATATTTGCCAGAGGAGCACAAGAAAACTAGTGAAAGTTCCTTTGTCCATCTTCCGTATAGCTATCTCGAGCTAATAGATTGCGCTACAATAAGTTACACAAAGAAAATCATTATGAGTATTACACAAAACTAAAGCTTCCCTCAAAATTTGGCAATCCCTAAGAGTGTGTATAACATCCTCCTTAAGGGCCCCACAACTAGGACTACTATAATAGTCCGTTTTCAGTGAAATCGAAACAGTAATTTTGGAATCACAAATTTGAGGTTAAAATATTTATTTTAATATTATTTTGAGGTCTACAGTATGATAGTAGGATTTCATGAAAGTTTCATTAAGAAATTTTATCGTTTGGGTGCTCAATTTGTGAAAAATGACTAAATCGCGTAAAGTGTAAAACTTATGTTCTATTAGCTAAAGTTGTCTAATGGCTATAGAACTTTAAAATGGAGGTCCTTATATGGTATATAAGACATTAATGTGTTAGTGGATGATAATGGCTTGATAATTTTGTAAATTGAATTAATTTTAAAGGTTAAATTAGTAAATAGGTATATAATGATAAATTAAATAACATATATGGTTATCATCTTTGCCTATCATCTCCAACCAAATATTAGGGTGAAAAACTCCATGGAAGGAGCTTATGCATTCGGCTACGTATTAACCTTGTACGTAAGAGCATTTTGATTCGGTTTTTAATGATTTTTATGTTTTTGAGGCTGTTTTAGCTTAATCTAGCTAGCCCAGGGACTAATTTGCAAAACTATTAAAGAGTTAGTGTAATATCCTATTTTTGGTCAAATTGGAACAATGATTTTGAACAACAAATCCGCATTCAAAATAATCATTTTTTTATTTTATTAAGGTTTACAACATGATAGAATAATTGTGTGAAAATTTCATCAAGAAATTTTACTGTTTGAGTGCTCAATTCGATAAAAAAGGACTAAATCGCATAAAAGGTAAAAGTGGTGTTCTATTAGCTAAAAGTGCCTAGTAGCTATAGAACTTAACAATGAAAGTCCTTATGTGGTAAATAGACCATTAATTAGATGGTGGATGATAATGGCTTGGCATTATTGAAATTTTGATTAAGTAATAAGGTTAATTTTGGTATTTAGTAATTAAAGTTAATTTATATAAAAAACTATTTTTTTATTCATTCATCTTCCTCCATCGATTATTAAGCAAAAAGGGAGCCATTTTCATCTTTCACATTCGGCCAAGCTAGGGTGTGCAATTGGTGAGTGAATTTGGATTCGTTTTTAATGATTTCTATGTTTTTGAGATCGTTGCAGCTTAGTTTAGTTAGCCTAAGGACTAATTTGAGAAACTGTTAAAAGTTTAGGGTTTTTTTCGTTGATGAATATAGGTGTATTTTGATGTTCGATGATAAATTTTAAATGGTTGTTGTTAGATAAACAACATTTGTAAAGTGATTTTTGGTTAAAATGTCAATTTTGGATTAAATTAAAAAATATGAAAATTTTATGGTTGAAATGTGAAATAAATGAAAATTATGGGCTGTTATGGTAATAAAGAGAATTCGTCTAGCATGGGTTAGGATGAAATTGCATGAATTTGCATTTTATTGTGATAAGGACTAATTTTTCAAGTAGTCAGAAGTTTTGGGGTAAAAGTGTAATCTAGCCAAAATAAGTGTTTTGGACTAAATTGAATTGAATCGAAATTAAACATGTAACAGCCCGATTTAAGGCCTAAATGGAATTGTGGTTTTAGAACCACGAATTTGAAGTAGAAAAATTTATTCCGATAAAGTTTTAAAGTTTAATGAGTGATTGAATGCATGTGTGAGAAATTAATTAAGAAGTTTTAGTGAAAAAGTGCCCAATTGAGTTACTAGGACTAAATTGCAAAAATTGCAAAATGTGTATTTTAGAAGCATTTAGTGTTTAATTAAAATAGATTCATAAACTAGAGGTCCTTATTTAGTAATTAGACCATTATATGTCAAGATGGACAAAAATTGGCATGCAAGGGTAAAAATCTCAAGGAAGGGCCTTAAGGGTATTTTGGTCATTTGGGTATTAAAAGAAATAAAATGAGAAAATAAAGTAAAAAATGTGTCCATCTTCTTCCTAAGGAGGCCGAAAATTGCAAGGGACACCATAGTTAGGGTTTCATTCTTTTTCAAGCTCAAAGTAAGTGACTCCTAGCCCCGTTTTTAATGCTCTTCGTATTTTTGAAACCATCGTAGCTTGATTTAGCTATTTCTACCACTAATTTGAGCTAGGGTTCATGTTCAAAATTTTACCCATGTGTGACATGTTAGTATTTTGATGTTTAATGGTAGGAAATGAGAGTTTGATGTGTAATAAACAACTTTTACTAGGTGATTTTTCATGAAAATGCATAAAAGACTAAATTGTAAAAGTTGTAAAACTTGTGCATAAAATGTGAAATAGTATAAAATGTGGGCTGCTATAAGAGAGAAAATGAGTCAGCTATGCTTGGGTATTGAGAAAAATGGATGCATTTCATTTTACAAGCCTAGGGACTAAAGTGTAAAAATTGACAAAGTTAGGGGTAAAATGGTAAATTTTACCATAGGATGATTTTATGCTAAATTGAGTAATGTATGTATTAAATGAGTTAAATTTGGTATTATAGATCAAGAAAGACGGGAAATCGACCTTGACCGGGGGAAATGCAAGGTTTCGGACTAAATTATAAAGTATAGCATTTTGCACCGATGTAAGTTTATATGTGAATAATGCATTATATTGAACCTATAAATATTTATTTTTAATATTTGCAACATTGTAATAAACTATACCCAATGTGTATATTGATAGAAATCGATAAGTGTGCGAACCCCGATTGAACCTTAGGAATCGACTAGGATATGGGTGACATGTCACTAGGAAACCCATCGTATATGTGTATAAGTGTAAAAGTGATTCCAGGTACTGGTCTAGTTCGAATACCAGTGGCTAGGTAATCCTGCATTTGTTGCGGATACCTATCAGTTTGTGTGAGCAACACTGAGTAACTCCGACTCAATCGTCAACTTGTGTGACCAGGCCCGTTAATAGCTCGATAGAGAGCATCTAAGTGAAATGTGATAAGTAGTAGCTTTGGCTACATATCAGTGGTAGCTTTGGCTACAAATAATGTGTGACATCTTTTGCAACTTTTCTGTGTATCCTTTAGAATTTCGTATGGTTCAACGGGTAGCGAAGTGATATGATAAAGTGTGATAGAAAGTGAAAATGGTCGTGTGTTGAGATGATGTATGTGCAGGTTTAAGTGAAAAATATATGTTCTATGTGCTCAATGTGTGTGATAAATCATTTGGTAAGGCTATATGAGTAAGTGATGATTATATACTCTCAAATGTGGTCATATGAATTTATTCGTGCTAATTATGTATTATAAGATTAAGATGTCCATTATTTGCATATAGACTTACTAAGCTATGTAGCTTACCTCTTTTCTTTTCCCTTCCCATATAGGTTCGTCAGGCTAGTCGAGGTTCAGTGATCAATGGGAATCCATCCACACCATCAACAACCGCTTTGGTATTTTGATATTAACATTTAGACTATGGCATTTATAGGTGGTCTATCTTTTGGTTATGTGTCATAGTCCTTTTGGTCATAATGTTGGTTAATGTTGTTAGTAGCTATTTTGTATTTGGCCATTGGAAATGAGCCAATATGATTATGCTATGTTGTTCAATGTGATGAAATTCATCAAAGTGCAAGCTGGCATATTTATGTGAAATGTAGTGTGATGTGTATATATGGTGAATGTGAATGAAATTGATGTTTGGATTAGTGTTTAGGCCATGTTGTGTATTGGCAAGATTGGTATATGTTTGCTTGTGTTTCGGGGTGGCAAAAAGGCTTGGTAAATAGCCTTATATTTGTCCACACGGGTAGACACACGGGCGTGTGTCTAGGCCATGTGTGACATACGGTCTGCCCCATAGGCGTGCATACTGGCCGTATGTCCTTTGCATGCAATTTGTGAAAAATTGATTACGTCACACGGGCTAACATACGGGGGTGTGCCTTGGCCGTATGACTTAAAATGTGTGATGATGTCATAAACAGGGAGATACATGGGTGGAGAACACTAGCGTGTCATGGACATGTGAGAGACACGGGCCAAGGACACGAGCGTGTGCTCAGCCGTGTGAAAACCCCTGTAGGTTCGAAATGAAAAATAAATTCACATGGGTTAGGGACATGGGCGTGTGTGACCACACGTCCTGCCCACACGGGCGTCTCGCTGTATCACATGGGCATGTGCCCTGTTTTGATTAAAAATTTTCTATGTAGTCAAAAGTTTCTGGTTTAGTTCCGACCCACACCCAAAGTATGTTTTGGGTCTCATAGGCCCATAATAGGAATGTTCTGGATATGAATATGAAAGTTTCAAATTTGAATGAATATTTGTGTCTTGTAATTGATCGATCATGTAAAATTAAGTCCAGTAATGCCTTGTGCCTTAATCCGGTGATGGATATGGCTGAGGGGTGTTACAAAACAAGTTAAATTTGATTATATATAGATCAAGAAAAGCAAATATTGGAATTAGATCGGGGAAAAGGCAAAGTTGACGAATAGTCGATAGTTTTCATCCGAGGTACATTGAGGTAAGTTCGTATAATTAGAATTGAATATTTGCATTTGTACTTAATTGAATTGTAAGCATGTGAATTAAGAAAATAAATTACATGTGTAATAAATGCCTAAATGATGAAATTCGAGTAATATCAAGTCCCATTTGAACCTTAAGAATTTGTAGGATACAAGTGACATGCCACTAGGGTTACTATTTTGGTTGAGATCCAACATGTGTTGTGGACTCACCACAGCTAGTATGAGCTTACCGATATTCAGCTCGTAAGAGCTTACTATTTCTCAGCTCATTAGAGCTTACTGTTACCTACCTTAGGAGGAGCTTACTGTTTATAGCTCGAAAGAACGTGTATATATATGAATTGACGGATTACTGGTTAATACACTTCGTGTGTACCACCCGCGTATCTATCGATATTCTAAGTGGTTCAACAGGCATATTTCTGTTACAGGTTCAGTAAATGGATATGAATGAGTATAAAAGTTATACAAATTATGTTGAGATAGTACTGTATGCTATATTGATATATGGAATGGTTGTATATGTATTTGGAACTTGTTTAATGCATAAGTTCATCTATGCTTATTGGTTATGGTATTTGTTATATAACTAACCGAATGATGAGTTCATGTGTTAGGTAAATGAGAAAAGAATCAGAATATATGATGTTTGTTTATTTTAATTATGAATAAATGGTAAGTTTAATTCTATGTTATACGGGCTTACTAAGGTTTAAAGCTTACTCTGTTTATTTTTCTATGTTTTATAGTGATTCAAAAGCTTGCTCGATTTAGGAGTCGTCGGAGATCGCATCACACTATCCAGCTGTCATTTGATATTTTTGAACTTGTTAATTTTGGTAATATGGCATGTATAGGAGTTGTGTCATTATGGACTATGTGTTAATGATGAATTTAGCCAAATGAATTGGTTTGTAAATAGCTAATGTTCTGACTTTGTATATAGCATGTGATGTGGTTCATTTTGGTATGATTTGGTGATATGTTATAATGTGCAAATGGTCATTTTGATATGCTTGTGATTTGAGGTTAGAAAATGCATAATTGAAGGTAACCAATTTGATGAATTGAGAATGGAAATTTGGTATGAAATTGAATGGCATATTGTGGTATTTGTGTATCATGTACTTGTTGGTATTGAAATAGCATGAAATAGAGTTTCCTTAGATGAATTTGGAATGCCTATTTGTGCCGTATTATGTGGTATTTGGCATGTTTGAATGGATGTAGGTTTGGGTGAGAAAAATGGCCTGTAATCTAGCCTATTTTCTCCACACGGGCAAAGACATGGGTGTGTGTCTCAGCCGTGTGTGATACATGGTCAGTTGACATGGTCATGTGTCCCCTGTAGTATTTAATAGAGGCAAGTTAGTGAGTTACACGGCATAGACACACGGGCATGTGGTTGGCCGTGTGACACAAGTCAGAGAGTTACACGGGGTAGGACATGGTTTGAGATACGGCCATGTGATCCCATTTCGAATGTCCACACGGCCTGTGACACGGGCGTGTCTTGTGGTTGTGTGAGACATACGGTGTGCCCCCTCTTTATGAAAAATTTTCTAAGTTTTCCCAAAAGTTTACTGAGTTATTGGTTTAGTCTCAAATCACTTCTAATACATGTTTCGGGCTTCGTAGGCTCGTATTAGGGACAACGTGAATGTAATTGATTGATGATTATTTGGGAATAGAAAATGTATGTGAAATGTATGTCAAATTATGATATAAGTTCGGTAATCCTCCGTAACGCTATTCTGGTGACGAATATAGGTTATAGGTGTTACATTTGTTGGTATCAGAGCTATAGTTTAGTCAATTCTAGGACTCACATAGCATATGTGAGTCTAGCTATACATGCCATACATAACCTACGATAGTGTGATATCTCCTGATAGTTTTTGAGTTGTGTTTTTATATAGTAAATGGATTCCAATCGAGTTGACTCCGATGATGTCGAGAGTAATACGCCAGCCTCCATTCACGGAGCCACGCCTTTTGAATTGATACCCAAATTCAAGGGTCGTGGAGGAGAGGCCAAAGAATCCTTCTTTCAGATGATGGATGAAAGGTTTTTTTAGTATGTCTGAACGAATCTGGCTACTCAACAACCTCCACCCCTACCTATTCCTCAACCGATCCCCATAGTTTCTCAAGGTATGGAACTTATATGTGTAAATAAGCAGCTAGTTGATAAAATTTGAAAGTATACGATGAAGAGTTTAGAGCCACTATTGATGATGATATTGAGAAAGCTGAGCTTTGGCTTGAAAATACGATTCGTGTTTTGATGAACTATCTTGTACACGGGCTGAATATGTTAGATGCATCGTATCTCTTCTAAAAGATGCTGCATACTAATGGTGGAACACTTTAATTTTTGTGGTACCAAGAGAATGTGTTACATGGGATTTCTTTTAGACTGAGTTTAGAAAGAAGTGTATCAGTCAACTATTTATTAATAAAAAACGTAAAGAGTTTCTGAAGTTGAAACAGGGTCGTATGACTGTGTCAGAATATGAGAGAGAGTTCGTCAGATTGAGTAAGTATAGTAAAAAATATGTCTCTATTGAAGAAATTATGTGCAAACGATTTGAAGATAGGTTAAATGAAGACATTAAACTCTTAGTCGGGATTCTTGAACTGAAAAAGTTTATTGTATTAGTTGATTGAGCTTGCAAGGCCGAAGAGCTTAGCTAAAAAGGGAGAAAAGCCGATTCTGAAGCTAGAGATTCAAGAAAGAGATTTACGGGAAAATTTCATTAGTCAGCATCAAAGAAATTTAAAGAACAACATTACTGTTCTGCTGTTCCTATAGGGCATTCTAGTTGAGACAGAGATGCGAGACATTTTACTCCTAAATCTCATGCTACGTCTGTAGCTAGTGTGGGTAATGTTAGAAATGTCAGACCTGAGTGCAAACATTGTAACAAACCACATTATGGTGAATGTTGGGTAAAGAGCGGAGCATGTTTCAGATGTGGATCCCATGATCACTATCTCAGAGATTGCCCAAAGAAGTCTGTGAATGAAAAATATCAAACTACAAAACCGGGTAATACAATTGCTAGAGGGAGACCATCCTGAAACACTGGAAATACGAGTGGTAATCGTAGTGCTACGAGAGATTCTACAGTGAGATCCGAGGCATGAGCTCCAGCCAGAGCTTATGCCATTCAAGCACGTGAAGATGCATCGTCACCAGATGTTATTATCGGTACTTTTTCTCTTTATGACCACTGATTTAGTTACATTGATTGATTGTGGATCGACTCATTCATATGTTTGCATGAATTTAGTGTCTAGTAAGAGTTTGCCTGTTGAGTCTACCGAATTTGTGATTAAAGTATCGAACCCCTTAGGCAAATATGTTCTAGTTGATAAAGTTTGCAAGAATTGTCCTTTGATGATTCGGGGCTACTGTTTTCCGGCTGATTTGATGCTATTACTGTTTGATGAATTTGATATGATTCTGGGTATGGATTGGTTGACTTTATATGATGCAGTTGTGAATTGTAGATGAAAGACCATTGAATTGAAATGTCAGAACGGTGAGATTATTCATATTGGATCTGATGATTTGACTGGGTTGCATATAGTAATATTATCTATGCTAGCACAGAAATATGTGAAGAAAGGTTGCGACGCTTACCTTGCTTATGTACTGGATGCAAAAGTATCAAAGTCGAAGATCGAATCAGTACTAGTAGTTTGTGAGTATGCAGATGTATTTCCAGAGGAATTACCGGGATTGCCACTGATTAGAGAAGTTGAATTTGCAATTGAGTTAATACCGGGAACTTCACCGATATCGATAGCTTCATATAGAATGGCACCAACAGAGTTAAAAGAATTGAAAGCTCAGTTGCAAGAGTTAACAAATAGAGGATTTTCACAACCTAGTTTTTCGCCCTGTGGTGCACCAATTCTTTTCGTAAAGAAGAAAGATAGAACGATGAGAATATGCATTGATTATCGATAGCTCAATAAAGTGACAATCAAGAATAAGTATCCACTGCCATGAATCAATAATTTATTTGATCAGTTAAAAGGAGCAACAATGTTTTTGAAGATTGATTTGAGATCAGGCTATTATCAATTGCGAGTTAAAGATTCAGATGTGCCAAAAACTGCGTTCAGAACAAGGTATGGACACTATGAATTTTTAGTTATGCCATTCGGATTAACTAATGCTCCCGCCGTCTTTATGGCTTTGGTGAATCGAATATTCAAATTGTATTTAGATAGACTTGTTGTTGTATTCATTGTCATACCGTATTTAGACAGATTTGTTGCTGTATTCATTGATGACATTCTGATCTATTCACAAGATGAGTTTGAACATGCTGAGCATTTGAGAGTCGTATTGCAAATCTTAAGAGATAGACAACTGTAAGCTAAATTCAGCAAATACGAGTTTTGGCTCCGAGAAGTTGGATTTTTGGGACACATTGTTTTCGCAGAAGGAATCAGAGTTTATCTGAGGAAGATTCGCCATTATTGACTGGAAACCACTGAGAAATGTATCTGAAGTCAGAAGCTTTCTAGGATTAGCTGGCTATTATCAGTGTTTTGTAAAAGAGTTCTTAATGATTGCTACACCGATGACCCGATTATTACAAAAAGATGTGAATTTTGAGTGGTTTGAAAAATGTCAACAGAGTTTGAATAGTTGAAAGCACTGTTAACTGAAGCACCAGTTTTAGTTCAGCCTGAGTTGGGTAAAGAATTTGTGATTTTTAGTGATGCTTCATTGAATGGTTTGGGATGCGTTTTGATGCAAGAGGGCAAAGTGATAGCTTATGCTTCCAGACAATTAAAGCCACATGAAAAGAACTATTCGACACATGACTTGGAATTGGCTGCTATTGTTTTCGCTTTGAAAATTTGGCAACATTATATATACGGTGAAAAGTGCCACATATTTAGTGTTCAAAAAAGTTTGAAATATCTGATGTCATAGAAAGATTTGAACTTGCGTCAAAGAATATGGTTAGAGTTGTTGAAAGACTATGAATTAGTAATTGATTACTATCTGGGGAAAGCTAACGTAGTTGCAGATGCACGGAGCCGAAAATCATTATTTGCTTTGTGAGCAATGAACACACAGTTAACTTTGTCTGATGATGGTTTGATTTTGGTTGAATTTAAAGCTAAACTGTTATTTCTTCAGTAGATTTGTGAAGCTCAGAAATATGACAGTGAATTGCAAGTTAAAAGAGTTTAATGTGAGTCGAATACTGATTTAGAATTTCATGTCGGCTCTGATGATTGTTTAATGTTTAGAGATGGGATTTGTGTACTGAAAAATTCTGAGCTTATTTAGAAAATCCTACATGAGGCACACAATGGTTGCTTATCTGTTCATCTGGGAAGTACTAACATGTATAATGATTTAAAACAATTGTACTGGTGGTTGGGTATAAAAAGAGACATTTTAGAGTTTGTGTCGAGATGTTTAGTTTGTTAACAAGTTAAAGCCAAACATCAAGTTCCTTCAGGACTGTTACAACTAGTAAAGATACCAGAGTGGAAATAGGATAGAGTTACAATGGATTTTGTATCGGGTTTACCCCTATCTCCGAAAAAGAAAGATGCTATTTGGGTTGTTGTTGATAGACTGACGAAATCAACACATTTCATTTCGGTACGTATAGACTATTCACTTGGTAGATTGGCTGAGTTGTACCTTTTTGAGATCGTTAGATTGCACGGGGTGCCAGTTTCTATTATTTTAGACAGAGACCCAAGGTTCACGTCGTGATTTTGGAAGAAATTGTAAGAAGCTTTAGGTATGTGGTTACACTTTAATACTCCTTTTCATTCTCAAACCGACTGTCAGTTTGAGAGAGTAATTCAAATTCTTGAAGATATGCTTCGTTACTGTGTTTTAGAGTTTGAAGGCAGCTGGGAGAAATATTTACCATTTGTTGAATTCGCGTATAACAACCATTTTCAATCGAGCATAAAGATGGCACCGTATGAAGCATTGGATGGTCGTAAATGCCGAACTCCAGTATATTGTACCAAGCTTAGTGAGAAAAAGATTCATGGGGGTGATTTGATTAGAGAAACTGAAGATAAAGTGATAGTAATTCGCTACAGTTTGAAAACAGCTTCAGACCGACAGAAATCCTACATGGATTTGAAACGTAAAGAAATTGAGTTTCAAATTGGTGACAAAGTGTTTCTAAAAGTAACTCCGTGGAAGAAGATTCTTCGATTTGGTCGTATAGGAAAATTTAGTCCACAGGTTATTGAGAGAATAAGACCAGTGGCATATCGACTAGCTTTACCGTCAGAGTTAGAAAAGATCCATAATGTGTTTCATGTATCAATGTAACGACGGTACTGTAACAGCCCTAATTTGACCCTAGTCTGAATGTGATTTGGGACCACAAAGTCAGGTTATTAGAATAATTTGATATTTATTTTTAAGCCTATTATAAGTGTTAATTCATGTATGACATCTTTGGTGATTTAATTTAGTCTTATCATCGTGAATTGCACTTAAAAGGGCTTAGTTGTAAACTTTGAAACTATGATGGGTAAATGTATGATGACTAATTAATGCATGCATGTGAAATAGTGGGGTTGCATATCAATTTGACCACTTTTATGATAGTGGATGGTAATGATGAGTTCTTTTGGCATTTTGTGTGTTGTAATTTAGTTAAATAATAATAATATGAATTTGTAAATGGTTATCACAAAATTTGGAAATAAAATTATATTATGGTGATAAAAACAAGGTTAGTCTCCATGGCTTCTTTTTTTTGGCCGAAACTAATGCAAAGGGAAGGAAGAACCTAAGCTAAGGCATTCGGTCCTCTTAGACTTTAACCAAGGTAAGTGTTCTTGCTAATTTTCTTTAAAATTTTGAAGTTTAGTGCGTTTTAAAAACCCTTGCCATGACCCATGTACGAATTTTTTTATGCTTTTGGGTTGAAGCTTGCATTCGGTCATGTTGGTAATGAGACAATTTGGGTGTTTCAAATTTTGAAATGAAAATGGTGGCAAGAGGTGTAAGAAACTAGTTAAATTGAGGTGTATAAACTATTGTGCTATACAGAAGTTTTCTTGAATAGTATTTGATCAATTTCATTTGGTCATTATAGTTAAATCAAGAGTTTGTGCTTTGTTTGAAAATTTTGTAAATGGAATTGTTAATATTAGATTCTTGTTGGCCGAATGAATGTGTAGTCCATGAAGAAATAAATTGAATCCTTAAGTAGAAGGTACAAGTGGAAATTACCGTATATGTGCTAATTAATTGAAAAGTATATTCATGTGGGTATGGAATTGTTTTAATGATAAGCATTTGTTAATTTACACTTTGTCATGAAAGAATGTGGTTATAAACCGTATATGAATAAATGGTTGCTAATGAAGCAGCCGTATATGTGAATTTGGGAAAGGAAACTATTTTGTGGGATATCTTAAACTAAATGTTATAGGGTGTTGTTTGATTATAAATTGAATTTAACAAATTGCCGCATGTACACTTGGATGAAAATGTGAACGAATTGTTGTTTAAATGAGGTATGTACCTTCAGTCATGGAAGAATCATATGACATTTTGGGGCATTTGATGTATTAAAATGCAAGATGAGCTATGAGCTTAGTAATCTTGATATATTAGGCTTAAATGACTACTTAGTGTTCGGTTAAGTTATATGTTTCATTACATGTCAAATGTATTAAACTTATAAGGTTAATTTATGAAATGAAATGAAAGTATTGATGAAGTTATATGCGGCTATGTTTAGAAATTTTTGAATGAGGTTGCTATGAATTAATGCAAATTTGCTGAATGAGATTTTAGGTATTTTCATTAAGATAATTTAAGGAAAGATGCTGGTATTTTGATGTGGTTTTTTTTATGAAGAATATATGATTTCCAAGTGTATTGATAGGTAAATAATGGTATTTCTTAATTTGAATGAATTATGACATACTCGAATAAGGTGCCGGAATAATGAATTAATAATGATTTTAAAATTGATGATAAATGAGGATTTGCCGTGTGCCTCATGTGTATCACATTATATGTGTTTTGAATAGAAAATAAATTAGTAATTTGATTTAGAAAGTGAATTGTTTGATTAAGCTCAAAAACTCAAAGAAACAAATCCGGATCGTGGGAAGGGGAGACCAATCGAATAGTTGAAATCTAGTACAAAAACCACCCAGGTAAGTTCTTAAGTCATTGAATTAAATTCTTTTACAAGTTTTGAATATTAAATCTATGATATGATCAAGTGGAGGGCACTGAAACTCTATTAAAGAATCATGATCCATGGAATTTGCACGTATATAGCCGAATGGCCACTATAAATCTTAAGAAAATTGTACAAGTGAGGTTACTAATGGCTACTATGAAAAGATGATGTATTTGAATTGATGTATATGTTGGTATATATGTTATATGGCCTAATGGCTCTTATGAAATGAAGATAATTGTTATGATGCATGAAGGAGATCAACTAAAAGTAATGTGTCATTAATGTGATTATGTTGGGAAAGTTGAAAGTATATGAATAGATGTGTATAAAATTCTATGAATTAAACATCGTGTGCCATTATCGGGTCTCGACCTAGCAAACTTTTGAGCTGGTGGAGTATATCGAGTTCTGAGTCTAATAGACAGAATGCTGCTGTAAAGTATCAGATTGGAAGTATAACAGGTTTGGTGCTAAGGATGAATTCAGACTTTCAATATCTTTGAGACTCAATGATAAATGGTAATCGAATTGGTTCAATAATTTACTTCGGTCAGGTATGTATCCCATGTTTATAACTAAGCTTGATTATGAGTAAATTAAGTAT
Organism: Gossypium stocksii; assembly: GCA_020496765.1. NCBI lineage: Eukaryota > Viridiplantae > Streptophyta > Magnoliopsida > Malvales > Malvaceae > Gossypium > Gossypium stocksii. The sequence continues at coordinate 46,017,841 of CM035623.1, forward strand.
GAAAGGTGAGAAATCTATGAATGAGGTATTAATTTATATGCATATGACCTTGGTGCATTCGGTTAAAGTATGAAATAATGTGTCAAAATTTGAATTATATATGTTACATGAATATAATTTCAAGAGAAGTTAGCATGTTTAATGCGTGTTAAGTGCTTGTATATTTATTCATATATGCGTTCGGTTAAAAAGGGGCAATAGATCAAAGAGATGTATTTAAGAAATCAAATGATAGCTATATATATATATGTATTAATGAGGTAGTGGTGTGACATGAAAAAGAGTATTGTGTAATAGAACACTAATTACCATCATAGGTAAATAAGTTTTTACGAGAATAAAGATGAAAAATGAAATGAAGATAAGAGTATAATATGTGGTATAGCCTAACAATAGATCTTGCCACGAAGAAGTTTATGCTATACGGTATCCATTTTCGTTCACTAAATTAAGTAGTTCAGGTATGTGAAGGTTATAGATGCAAGGCAAATGAGAAATGGCGGTATATCCATGTGTTCAGTTTCTGTGGAATTTATACACATAGAAGTGTATGTGGTACCTATATGGTGAGATCATAGAAAGTATCGATTGTTATGATGTCTTCAACTTAATTCTAATAAATTGAACAAATAAATGACAAGATGATACTAGATGATGTAACTATGTGATTTCGGATTTCTAAGTGAAGACGAGGTCGATGTCAACGTGTATTATCGTAGTTAAGCCTATGCTACCAAATAAAGTTGTAATTAGACTATTTATACTTACTCAATGTATTAACTAAGTTAAGCTGTTAAATTCACTTAAGACTTACGAAGCTTATGGAAGCTTACTATGTTTGTTTCGTGTCTTTGTTTTATAGATTGTGGACTATGACTACCAGCTCGGGGATCGTCAGCGCTTCGTCACACTGTCAAATCGTTTGGTACTGTTATATTTTAGAATTATTATGGCATGGATAAAGTAGACCATTGTGAACTATATAATTATTAAACAAAAAAATAATTAATAATAAAAAGAAAAATATATTTCGGTCATATGAATATGTCACATATCTTGAGTGTCATTATAAGACTCAGTCTCCAATCTTTGATTTCGTTGAGCGTACCTAGGAATGCTAATGAAACCTAGGAATGCTAATGAACCTATGTCTATGTGAAAGGTGTAAATTGGTAATACCTCTTAGCCCAAAATTCAGCGATCGGACCAAAATTCGGTGATCGGATACGGGTTAGGGGTGTTACAGGTACTGATCGGATCCTTCTCATATAATTTCTCTAGCTGAGATTGAAATTCAACCTGATATGATATATAACAAAGAACTGATCAGAATTCTGGTTAGAGAGGTTAAAGAATTGAGAAATAAAAGCATAGCCTTAATAAAGGTTCTTTATAATATTGAAGAAGCTACGTTGGAACCTAAAGAAGCTATGAGAAAATAGTACCCTAACCTATTTACTGGTAAGATTTTCGTGGACAAAAATTGCTAAGGGGGAGAGTTGTAATAGCCCGTTTTTTGTCAAATCAAAACATTAGTTTTGGAACCACAAATCTGAAGTCAAAATAATTATTTTATTATTTTATTAAGGTTTACAGCATGATAGAATAATTGTGTGAAAATTTTGTTAAGAAATGTTACTATTTGAGTGCTCAATTCGATAAAAAAGGACTAAATTGCGTAAAAGGTAAAAATGGTGTTCTATTAGCTAAAAGTGTCTAATAGCTATAGAACTTAAAAATGGAAGTCCTTATGTGGTAAATAGATCATTAATTAGATCATGGATGATAATGGCTTGGCATTATTGAAATTTTGATTAAGTAATAAGGTTAATTTTGGTATTTAGTAATTAAAGTTAATTTATATAAAACAAAAGCTATTTTTTTATTCATTCATCTTCCTCGACCGGTTATTAAGCAAAAGGAGCCATTTTCATCTTTCACATTCGGCCAAGCTAGGGTGTGCAATTGGTGAGTGAATTTTGATCCGTTTTTAATGATTTCTATGTTTTTAAGATTGTTGCAGCTTAGTCTAGCTAGCCCAAGGACTAGTTTGAGAAACATTTAAAAGTTTAGGGTTTTGCTATTGATGAATATAGGTTTATTTTGATGTTTGATGATAGATTTTGAATGGTTGTACTTAGATAAACAACATTTGTAAAGTGATTTTTGGTTAAAATGTCAATTTTGGACTAAATTTAAAAATATGAAAATTTTGTGGTTGAACTATGAAATGGCTATTATGGCAATAAAGAGAATTCGGCTAGCATGTGTTAGGATGAAATTGCATGAATTTGTATTTTATTGAGATAAAGACTAATTTGTAAAGTAGTAAAAAGTTTTAGGGTAAAAGTGTAATTTAGTAAAAAATAAGTGTTTTGGGCTAAATTGAAATGAATGGAAATTAAATAAGTTAAATTTGATTATATATAGATCGAGAAAAGCAAAGATCGGAATTAGATAGGGGAAAAGGCAAGGTTGACGAATAGTCAATAGTTTTCATTCGAGCTATATTCAGGTAAGTTCATATAATTAGAATTAAATATTTGCATATGTCTTAATTGAATTGTAAGCATGTGAATTAAGAAAATAAATTACAAGTGTAATAAATGCCTAAATGATGAAATCTGAGTAACACCGAGTCCTGTTTGAACCTTAGAAATTCTAAGATACAAGCAACATGTCACTAGGGTTACCGTTTTGGTTGAGATCCAACATGTGTTGCAGACTCACCGCAGCTTGTATGAGCGTACTGATATTCAGCTCGTAAGAGCTTACTATTTCTCAGCTCATTAGAGCTTACTGTTACCTAGCTCAGGAGGAGCTTTCTGTTTATAGCTCAAAAGAGCGTGTATATAGATGAATTGACGGATTACTGGTTAATACACTTCGTGTGTACTACCCGCTTATCTATCGATATTCTAAGTGGTTCAACGGGCATATTTCTGTTACAGGTTAAGTAAATGGATATGAATGAGTATAAAAGTTATACGAATTGTGTTGAGATAGTACTATATGCTATATTGATATATAGAATGGTTGTATATAAATTTGAAACTTGTTCAATGGATAAGTTCATCTATGCTTATTGGTTATGGTATTTGTTATATAACTAACCGAATGATGAGTTCATGTGTTAGGTAAATGAGAAAAGGATCAAAATATACGATGTTTGTTTATTTTAATTGTGAATAAATGGTAAGTTTAATTCTACGTTATACGGGCTTACTAAGGTTTAAAGCTTACTCTGTTTATTTTTCTATGTTTTATAGTGATTCAAAAGCTTACTCGATTTAGGAGTCGTCAGAGATCGCATCACACTATCCAGCTGTCATTTGACATTTTTGAACTTGTTAATTTTGGTAATATGGCATGTATAGGAGTTGTGTCATTATGGGCTATGTGTTAATGATGAATTTAGCCAAATGAATTGGTTTGTAAATAGTTAATGTTCTAACTTTGTATATAACCATGTGATATGGTTCATTTTGGTATGATTTGGTGATGTGTTATAATGTGCAAATGGTTATTTTGATATGCTTGTGATTTGAGGTTAGAAAATGCATAATTGAAGGCAACCAATTTGATGTATTGAGAATAGAAATTTGGTATGAAATTGAATGGTATATTGTGGTATTTGTGTACCATGTACTTGTTGGTATTGAAATAGCATGAAATAGACTTTGTTTAGATGGATTTAGAATGCCTATTTGTGCCATATTATGTGGTATTTGGTAGGTTTGAATGGATGTAGGTTTGGGTGATAAAAATGGCTTGTAACCTAGCCTATTTTTGTCCACACGGGCAGAGACATGGGCGTGTGTCTCAGCCATGTGTGATACACAGTGAGTTGAGACGGCCGTGTGTCCCCTGTAGTATGTAATAGAGGCAAGTCAGTGACTTACATGGCCTAAACACACGGTCGTGTGGTTGGCTGTGTGACACAAGCCAGAGAGTTACACGGGGTAGGACATGGTTTGAGATACGGCCATGTGATCCCATTTCGAATGTCCACACGGCCTGTGACACGGGCGTGTCTTGTGGCTGTGTGAGACACACGGCCTAGCCACACGGGCGTGTGTCCCCTGTTTATGAAAAATTTTCTAAGTTTTCCCAAAAGTTTACTGAGTTATCGGTTTAGTCCTGAATCACTTCTAATACATGTTTCGCGCTTCGTAGGCTTATATTAGGGACAATGTGAATGTAATTGATTGATTATTATTTGGGAATGGAAAATGTATGTGAAATGTATGTCAAATTAGGAGATAAGTCTGGTAATACTCCGTAACCTATTCTGGCGACAGATACGGGTTAGGGTTGTTATAGTTAGGGTTTTACCATTGATGAATGTGTGAGTACTTTGATGTTTGATGATAGAAAATGAATCCTTGTTGTTAGATAAACAACATTTGTTAAGTGATTTTTAGTGAAAATGTCAATGAGGGACTAAATTGAAAAATGTGGGAATTGTGTGGTTAAATGTGTGAATAAATAAAAAATATGGGCTATTATAAGCATATATGGTATTCAGCTTGCTTAGATTAAGGCTAAATTGAGTGAATTTGCATTTTTATTTGATAAGGACTAAATTGTAAAGAAGTTAAAAGTTTCGGGGTAAAGTGTAAATTTGTAAAAATGTGAAATTGGATTAAATTGAATTGAGTAATGTTTAAAATAGTTAAATTTGATTATATATATCAAGAAAAATGAAGTACGAATCTAGATCGGGGAAAAGACAGTTATCGAGTAAACGATCGTTTTCATCCATATTGTATCAAGGTAAGTTCATATGTTTAATAAGCTTTATATTATAATTGTTTAAAAGTTTAAATTGTGTAATGGTGATAATACAACATTGCGAAAGTTATCAATGAGGCATCAACAAAGAAAATATCCCGTTTGAACCTTAGGAATAGATAGTGTAACAGCCCTTACCCGTGTCCGATGCCGAGACAAGATACGAGGCATTACCGGGCTTAGACATAAACATTCGTTGTAACAACCTAAATTAGGGCCTAGTCGGAATAGTGGTTTCGAGACCACCAATTCGAAGTAGAAAAGTATGGTTTCGAGACCACCTATTCGAAGTAGAAAAGTATGATTTATGATTATTTTTAGGTTTGTGACATGATTTCATAATAATGATAAAAATTCATGAAGAAATTTTGAGAATTTGTGATTAATTTTTCCTTTAGGACTAAATTTAAAAAGTTGCAAAATTGAGTTTCTAGAAGGTTTAAGTATGAAATAACACTAGAAAAATTAGTAGGAGTCCTTATTTGGCAATTAGACCAATTTTTGGCACTATGGACAAAAATGCCCGTGGAAGGGAAAAATTTTAAAGAAAGGCCATAACGACATTTTGGTCATTTGGTAAATTAAAGAAATAAAAAGGGAAAACGAAAGCAAAATTTTTCCATCTTCTTCCCCAAGTGTGCCAAAAATTGAGGGGTTCTCCATAGCTAGGGTTTTGACATTTTCAAGCTCCAAGTAAGTGACTCTAAGCCCTGTTTTTCATGCTCTTCGTATTGTTGAAATCCTTGCAACACGAGCAAGCTATTTCTACCACTAATTTGAGCTAGGGTTTATATTAAAAAATATACCCATACATGACATGCAAGTATTTTGATGTCTAGTGGTAGATTATGAAAGTGTAAAGTGTAGTAAACACCTTTCTCTAAGTGATTTTTCATGAAATTCCCTAATAGGGACCAAATTGCAAAGTTAGTAAAATGTGTAGTAAAAGTGTGAAATTATGAGAAATGTGGGCTGTTATGAGTATATGAAAGGTTTGGCTAGGCTTGGATTTTACGAGCCTAGGGATCATTTTGTAAATATGCAAAAATTTAGGGGCAAAATCATAAATTTTGCCAAAGTGTCAATTATGAGCTATTTAGTCAATATAGGTACTAAATAAATTAAAATTTTCATTTTAGATCAAGAAACACAAAGCCCAGACCGAAACCGGGGAAAAAGTAAAGTTGTGGACTAAACCGAGCATCACATTTTGGACCCGAGGTAAGTTGTATGTAATAATTTAGCCCTATGCATTATTTAAATTTATGATGATGATATTCTATGTGATTATGTAAATTCCATGAAATTAATTATCATGATTTTCATCAAGAAAAGATGAATTGTAAATGAGAAATTTTGGTTAAAAATGTTAAGTAATACGAGGGATACTGAAGTCACGACATGAGTTATATAGGTCTCGTATAAGACCATTTCTGGGAGATGGCATCGTCACCAAACTGAGATCCCATGTAAGACCATGTCTGGGACATTTCATTGGCATCGAGTTGTGATCCCTTGTAAGACCATGTCTAGGACATGGCATGGGCATCCGAGACGAGGTCTTGTGTAAGACCATGTCTGGGACATGGCTTTGGCGCCGAAATGAGATAATGATCCCCTGTAAGACCATGTCATGGCATCGGCATCAGAGTACGATCTCATGTAAGACCATGTCTGGGACATGGCATTGGCATCATTTCATGAGATTGACTTACGGGTATCCTTCAGTATTCAAAAAGGATCTTAAAGGAGAAAGTATCCAAGTTGATAAATTTCAAGAGAAAGACTAAAGTTTCACGTTGAGTGTTATAGGTATATACGAGTAAGTTATGAGAAATTGAAAGTACATTGTTATGTGAAATACAACATGAAAAGCATGAGTAAGTTATATGATTAAGCAAGTCATGAGGATGAGTATGAAATTATATTTAATTCATGATAAAGTATTTGGATGATGATTCATGATTTTTGTTGCTATTTTATTCATGCAACTTACTAAGCATATATGTGCTTACTCTTTTCCTTTTCCTCTTCCATGTAGATTTGCCGAACCAGCTCAGGGATCGTTAAAGTTGGAGCTCGAAGTCACAGTATGAACCCATCCATTTTGGTATAGGAAAGTTGGTCATTATGTTGTATGGCATGTATAGGAAGTTGATTACTTTTGATAAGTGTCCCTTTGGTGTAGCCAAAGTCATTGGCTAGTAATATTACTTATGTGGTATTGTAATAGCCTTATAAATGGGCTAATGTTGATTAATTTATACCTTATTTAATGAGGATGGAATTCATGAGTATGCAAATTGCAAGTTCAAGTAGAGTGTTGATAGATGAGAATGATGTGCATAATGGCATGTGGATGCCTTAGTTGTGAGTATTTAGAGAGTAAATTATACCTTGATGTGTGCTATGGAATTGGCATTATGTTTTGTTATGTTCCAGGGTGGCAAAAGGCTTGGAAATAGCCTATTATTGTCCACATGGTTGGGTACGCGGGCATGTGCCTAGGCTATGTGTGACACACGGTTAGCCTCAAAGGCGTGTTAATAGGTCGTGTGTCCCCTGCATCTAATTTAGTTAAGTTAGTATAGAACACAAGCTGAGCACACGGGCGTGTGCCTTGGCTGTGTGCATCTCTAATAGTTATAGTGTTAAAAGTCAGGATACTCTACGGGATATTGGCACGGGCGTGCCTAGACCATGTGAGGGACATGGGTCATAGACATGGGTGTGTGCCCAAGCCGTGTCAAAACCTCTGTAGGTTGAAATTAAAAATAAATTCAACATGGGCTAGGGACATGAGCGTGTGAGAGCACATGGCTTGCCCACACGGGCGTGTCCCATCTCACACGGGCATAGTGGCCCTATTTTAGGCAAAAACTTTCAAAGTGCCCAAAAGTTCTCGAACTAGTTCCAGAACACACTCGATGTATGTTTTGGGCCTCGTAATCCGCTGATAAGGTTATTAAGAGAATGAATGAAAAGTTTTAAAAAGAAAAGAAATTTTATAGCCCGAGTTTACGTGATTTAGTATGATTCAGCACGGTAACGCCTTGTACCTTGTCCCAGCGTTGGACTCTGGTAAGGAGTGTTACATTCATGCAAAACCGGGCCATAAAATTTCATTCATCTTTAATGAAAATCATTCAAACACATTCACATCGTCCCTTGAGTGAGCCTACGAGACTCAAACGTACTTTGGGAGTGGTTCAAGACTAACCCGGAAACTTTGGAAAACTTAGAAAAATTTTCATCAAAACAGGGGTCACAAGCTCGTGTGAATATAGGACACACCCGTGTGGGTAGGCTGTGTGGTCACACACGCCCATGTCCATACCCCGTGTAACTCTCTGTTTATGACATCATCAACTAAATGAAACCACACGGCCAAGCTACATGCCCGTGTGCTAGGCCATGTGACGAATTAAATTCTCGTAAATTAGGTGCAGACTTCACACGCCCTTGGCACACGCCCGTGCCTAAGACAGTGCCGTCCACACTGCTGAGAAACACGCCCGTGTGCTCAGCCCGTGTTGAATTATTTTTCATTTAGAAGCTTTTCACACGGCCTAGTACATGCCCGTGTTCCCGGCCGTGGCCTTCACACGGCCGAGACACATGCCTGTGTCTTTGCCCGTGTGCTCCATACTGGGCATTCTATTTCTTACAAATTAAGGTGTAGGGGACATATGGCCTGTTCACACGCCTATAGGGCTGACCTTGTGTCACACACGGCCTAGACACACCCGTGTGTCTACCTGTGTGGACAATATATAGTCTATTTACCAAGCCAATTGCCACCTTGAAACATAAACACACAAGCACCAAAGCATTGGTGTAATTCATGGCTTATTTAAGCAACCAACATGCCCACAACTAAGACATCATCACATCATTCTCACTACATTTCTAGCATACTTAACCAATCACATACTCAACAACTTAAACCATGCAAATTACTACATCCATGAAATGCGTCAACATGCCATAATTATTGAATTCAACATTAGCCAATATCAATTGGCTTTATACAAAATGAATTAAGTATCATAATAAGCCAACACATTTAGTTAAACCAATATGACACATAACAAAAAGATCACCAAGTCCCTATACATGCCATACTCAAATGTGTTAAAACTAGCTATACCCAAATTTCCAATTGATAGTGATAGTGTGATCGGGCCTCCGATGTCCTTCGATCCCCGAGCTAGCTTGGTGATACTATAATAAAAATGGAAAAGAAAGGGTAGTAAGTATAAAGCTTAGTAAGTTTTCATGTAAATAAATAACAACATTAATCATATAATATCATTCACATAACATATTTATAACTTATCACAAATGTCATTAAATATCATGGATACATCTTTACTCATGCCAATTTCATAGTATACCATAAAACTTATAGTCATGATTTATTCTTTCACCTCTTACCAAGATCTCATCGATTCATAAACTCAATAGTTATGAGCTTCGTGTACATACCTGTACCCTTTAAACATGAACATACCTTATCTTTTCTTTGGCATACTTTTTGGATTACCCGTTGAACCACTTGGAATACTAAAGGATACTAGGGAAATCTCATATACATGGTAGGATGCCAACGCCATGTCCCAGACATGGTCTTACATGGGATCACATGTCGATGCGGATGCCATATCCCAGATATGGTCTTATACGAGATCTCATATTGATGCCAATGCCATGTCCCAAACATAGTCTTACATAGGATCACATATCGATGCCAATGTCATGTCCCAGACATGGTATTACATGGGATCACATATCGATGCCAATGCCATGTCCCAGACATGGTCTTACATGGGATCACATATCGATGTCAATGCCATGTCCCAGACATGGTCTTACATGGGATCACACATAATCCTAATGTCACGACATTTGTATCCTATCTATTCCTAAGGTTCAACCAGGATTTCCAAACTTAAAACCTTGTTACATCTTCATCGAGTCATTGTAAACCAAAATTCATAAAACAATTATACATATCATGCAAAAAATAAAGATCAAACACATAATAACATAATGTTGCATCATTTACCAACAAACTTACCTCGGTACCCAAAATATGACTAGTTATTCGGTTTAGTCCTCAACTGTGTTCTTCCCTCGATTTAGGTTCGGACCTCTTTCCTCTTGATCCATAATAGAAAATTTCACTTATTTAATCATCACATTGTTCAATTTGGTCCATAAATCATACTTTGGCAAAATTATAATTTTGCCCCTAAACTTTCACATATTTAGAAATTAGTCCTAGGCTCGTAAAATGACATGGACTCATTTTCTTTGCTACTTAAGCCTAGCTGGACCACTTTCATAACCATAATAGTCCATCATTTTCATTACAACCCTTGTTTACTATTTATTTTGTAACTTTTACAAATTAGTCCTTTTTAGGTGTTTTCATGAAAAATCACTTAGCAAAAGATGTTTATCGCACATCAAACTTTCATATTCCTTCATTAAGCAACAAAATACATGCATGTCACACATGGGTAAGTTTTTGAACATGAACCCTAGCTCAAAATATGGCTAGAAATAGGTAAATCGGGTTACGAGGGTTTCAAAAATGTAAAGAGCATTACAAACGAGGCTAAGATGTACTTACTATGAAGCTTGGAAGTTGAAAAAACCTAGCTGTGGAGGGCTTAGAAATATGAGCAACCACTTGGAGAAGATGAGCATATTTTTGCTTTCTTTTTCCCTTTGTATTAATTTATTAACTAAATGACCAAAATGCCCTTAAGGCCCTTCCTCGAGGTTTTTCCCTTCTATGCCCATTTTTGTCCATCATGACATAAAATGATCTCTTTACTAAATAAGGACCTCTAATTTACACATGCATTTCAATTAAGTACCCCAAAGCTTATGGAACCTCATATTGTACAACTTTTGCAATTTAGTCCTAAAAGTTAAATTGGGCACTTATTCACAAAATTTTTTCATGAAACTTTCACACAATCATGAAAACATGTCATGGACCTCAAAATAATCATAAAACAAATATTTATACTTCGGATTTGTGGTATGAAAACCACTATTTTGACTAGGCCTTAATTCAGGATGTTACTGATAGGATACAAAATGACATGTCATTAGGGGTTACAGTGATCAGTGATTTGGGTGCTGGTCCTGTACGTCCTACCAGTGGCTTAGTTTTTTGGCATGTGTTGTGGTTACTCGACAGCTTGTGTGAGCAGCACCGTGTAGCCGTGTCTTGACCGACAGCTTGTGTGAGCAGACCCGGTATTGACTCAAGAGTTAGCATCAATAGGAGATATGTGATAGAGGTGGTTTAACCACGTATATGATACTTAGTGTGCAAGATACCCGAGTATTCGATATTACTTTGAGTGGTTCAACGGGCAAAGATGATAGTACGAGGGTATAATGGATGATATGGCACGGTTTAAGTACTTGTGATAAGTTTGAAAAGTAAGTGATATTTTATAAATGCATATGATAAGTAAGTGATTATTGATGAATACATATATGACTCATACAATGATGACAATGTGTTAATTGTTGGATTGAATGATACTTATCTGTATTTACTTTTGCTTCTTTAAATTGTGAATGAATTGGTAAATTGTACTTATTAGCCATACGAGCTTACTAAGTTTCATAGCTTACTTTGTTTCCATTTTCGTGTTTTATAGTGAATCAGAAGCTCGTTCGGATTCAAAGTCATCGGAGATCTCAACACACTATTTAGTCGTTGTTTTGGTACTTTTGGACTCAATGTATTTTGGTTATATGGCATGTATAGGTCTATTGGCTAATGAAGCCTATATGTTTTGGTATGTGATTAGCCAAGTGATATTGCTTAACTTGATATATATGTTGTTGGTATGTATATATATATATATATATATATATATATGAGTAGTTGGCCTCATTTTATATGAAGTTTGATTGTCTTGAGTATGCCTAATGGTTGTCATGGAAATGCCTTATGGTAACATGTTAATTTGCATGATTTCTTGTCTTTAGTTTGGTTTATTTCTAAATTGATCCCTGCTAAATTAGTGTTTGTTTATGATTTAATCTTACTAGGGATGTAATTGGTCAAAAACAAGCTAAAAAGGGCCAAATTGAACGACAATCATTGAAATGGGCAAAATCAAGAAGGTGGAGAAAGCCAAGGACACATAAGATATTTTGACTTTGTAAAAGCCAAAAATAGGAAAATCTTATTTTATTTTATTTTTATATTATTTTTGATTTTATATTAAATTAGATTAGGCTAAATTTAGTAAACCCCATGTATATATATAGGGGCTTTTTGTTCTTAGAAAAGTATCAATTAATTCTACATTCCTACGTCAATTTGGATTTGCATTATCCTCTTTGTATTTTTCTTCTTCAATTTGAAATTGAATTATTCTCTTTTCTCTTTCAATTTGACATGAGAATTCTGTTCATTTCATTTCAATTTCTTTGTTTTTTCTAAATTCATCCAATTGTTTTCCACGCCTTTTTATTCCTCAATTTCTTCCATTATCATACAAATTCAATCACCTTCCACAACTTACAAGCATGAATAATTCATGCTACATAAATTTCATCTTAGCCCTAAGCAGAAATTGTAAGATACGAATCCGTGTTAAAGTAATCCTTCCAATTGTTATTCATCTTTTTCCTAAGTATCGGGATTGGCAACTCATCCCTTAAAGTTAATTCGATTTCAAGTTAAAAAGTGCATGTTGGATTGGAGTTGTGTTTGCTGACAGTTGGGGAAATGAATCGGCCGTGCTGTATTCAGATCTCTGGGAACAAATCAAGGAAGAGGCGATTGGATTTAAATGACCCACGTGGTTGAGGCCGTTAATTCAAGTTGGGTTCTTCAGAGCGCACGGCTGCCTGAATCTTGAATCAGGAACGCATGTATCTCTGTGATATAATCGATAAGGGTTGGTTTGCAGGTCGTACTGGGACCAACTACAAGAGGAAGAATTGGTGGTTAGGATGTTCTTAATCGCTATAACCAGCTTATCATTTGGAGGAGAAGATCAATTTTTGAGGATCGATTCTTGATCCGGAATCTACGGAGTCTAGGGCTAAGGCTTATTTCCCTTGATTACAAAAATTCAAATTTTGTTTCTAATTTGTTAAATTATTTATTTTTGCTATTTCAATTATTTAGTGTCTAATCATTTTCAAAACCCCATAATTTATTTGTTTAATTTTAGCAGGTACGTTTTGCGTCGTGGGTAAGACTCTTGCCACTACCTTTGACTCAACGAACAATTTGCTCATAAGAAAACATGGAAGTTGGTTACAACATCCAATCCTTGTGGGCTCGACCCTACTGCCACTCTTTACTACTATTTAGAGTTATTTAGTAGGAATTATTTTTGGTGGTTTTGACGCCCATCAAATTTTTGCGCTGTTGTCGGCGATTGGAGATATTTTTCAAATTTTTGTTTGTTTACTGATAAGCAATAAATTATACATGTTTTTACCTCATGCTTAGCCTAAATTCTAGATGAATTATCATTGAAATTGTGGAAATTGGTGCTCTTAATCCCTTTATTTCATGTTTTATACTCAAGTGAGCTTAGGGAAGAGAAAAGAGCAAGGAACGGGCAAAAAACGAGTAAATTAGGCCTAGTTCAGTAACCAACACAGCTCGGAGGTTGGCCACACGGGCGTGTCACACGGCCGTGCCACCTTAAGCTCAAACATAGCCCAAACCCCACTCGTATGGCCAAACCACACGGCCATGCCACCTTAACAGGCACGAGCACGGCCTGGGCCTTGATCCATATGGGTGTGGCCTACGGGCGTGTCCCTGTCATGAGGAAGTTTAATTTCACTCGGAAAAGGTTGCTTAAGGGTTAAGAAAGCCATTCTAAACTCTATATAAAGACCCTAAGAGGTAACCTCAAGGACATACATTATTTTCCCGCCAAGACGGGGAGTTAAAGGTAGGGAATTACTCGATGGGAAGCCGATTGATTCATCCTAGAAGCTGAATTCTGCCTCAAGACTGAAGATCTCCCTTCAAATTCCTGCAGGGGTTTTTGGGTTCTTTATGTTTTGTTATTTTATTTCTTCTGAGATGTTTTCTTTATTAATTATGAACTAAATCCCCCAAATACTTGAGGGGGATGAAACCTAAGACAGATCTTGTTATTATTTTCTCTTGAATTATATGATAAATATTTGATTTGTTCTTAATTGTGTTTTTAACTCTTAAATTGATATTTTCGGGATATTGATTTAAGTCAAATGTGCTTATGTAGAGGAGCAAAAGTCCCTGTATAGGAGTAGATCCAATACAATTAAGCAAAGTTGATCGCAATCCTAAAGATAGGATGACAAAAATCTGCCAGATTAGGGTCAAACCTAATAAGGGAATCCATAGATCAAGTTAATGCGACTCTAGGGGTTTTAATTAGAAAGAGATTTCAATTAATCAACCTAGGGTTAGTTGTTTTTAGTCTCGAGAGAGATATTAACGTAAGTTAGGGATTTCTATGGATCAAGTCAGGTGAATAAATCGTCTAGTTCAAGAGTTGATAACAAGTGAAGTCTAGGTGGATTCTCCCTTGAGTATTGTCCAAATCAATCAGTTTTTCCTAAGAGTTTTTCCCCAATTTACTTCTTGTGCATTCATAGCTTAGTTTTAGAATTAGTTTAGTTTCATTAAAACCCCTTTTATTTCTAGGCTAAATAATAGAAAGAAAGTTAGTACTAGTACTTTTGGTTCCCTTGGGTACGATATCTCGGTCTTGCCACTAAGCTATACTACTGTTCGATAGGTGCGCTTGCCTTAAAATTGTGATAATAGTTAGTTTCTGGTGTGATCATTATTATAAATTTTATTACTTCATATCGCGAATATCAAGTTTTTGGCACCGTTTTCGGGGAACTAAGATATTAAGAACACTCAATTTCTATTACTTTAGCCATTACTATTTTTATTTATTTTCAAACTTTATTTTTATCTATTGTAATTTTCTTTGCCTTTTTCCCTTTTAGGTATCTCTAGTTTATGACTAGAAGAAACCCGGGAGGACCACTACTTTTTGACGACGATTTAGAAGTGACAGTTCGTCGAACTCGCCGAGAGATAATAAGAAGCTTGCAATATCCAGAACAAGGAGAAGAAGAAGAATCGGAACCTATTGAAGAGATGGAAGCAAATCAAGACAATCTACCACCTCCCGCGATAGCCGCAGAACTGGTGAATCAAAATAATGCTCCTCGTAGTATGTATGATTATGCTAAACCTAATTTGGCTGGTATTGAATCTAGTATTGTTAGGCCTGCTATTGCTGCAAATAATTTTGAATTGAAACCTAACACTATTCAGATGATTCAACAATTTGTTCAGTTTGATGGTTTACAGGATGAGGATCCAACCTCACACTTAACTAATTTCTTGGAATTTTGTGACACTTTTAAAATTAATGGTGTTTTTGATGATGCCATTCGCCTCCGACTATTCCCTGTTTCTCTAAGGAATAAAGCCAAACAGTGGTTAAATTCTTTACTACGAGGGTCTATCACTACATGGGAACAAATGACCGAAATATTTTTACTTAAGTATTTTCCTCCAGCTAAAATAGCTAAATTGCAGCATGATGTCTCTTCTTTTACACAGATGGATTTAGAAACACTTTACGATGCTCGGGAGAGATATAAAGATCTCTTGAGAAGGTGCCCTCACCATGGGTTACCTCTATGGGTATAAGTTCAAACCTTTCACAATGGTTTGAATCCTTCAACGAGACAAATGATCGATGCCGCCGTCAGAGGAACAATCAATAACAAAACACCAGAAGCAGCCTACGAATTTATAGAAGAGATGTCACTGAATAACTATCAGTGGCAAGTCATGAGAACAAAGCTATAGAAAGCTGCAGGAGTTTTTAATATTGATGTCGTAACCATGCTTTCTAATCAGGTAGAACTTTTAAATAAAAAGATTAATAATTTTGTTAGTTCTACGCAGGCACACCCAGTAATGCAATGCGACGCAATTCAAGGGAATATGTACAATCCCGATTACTCCTCCTATGGACATAGTATTGAAACCGAGCAAACCAATTATATGGGTAATAACTTTAGACCTCAAAATAATCCTTATAGTAACACTTACAATACAGGTTGGCGGAACCACCCCAATTTTTTATGGGGAGGACAAGGAAATCAAAGAAAACCACCTCCTCCGGGATTTCAACAGCTACCATTCCAACAAGAGAAAAAGCCAAACCTTGAGGAAATGCTCACAAAATTTATCACCGTATCAGAAACTCGTTTCCAAAACACCAAAATAGTATTGAAGAATTAGCAAGCATCCATTCAAGGACTCGAAACTCAAATAGGCCAGCTCGCGAAGCTAATTTCTGAAAGACCGGAAGGTGGGTTACCAAGCAACACTGAGACCAATCTTAAGGAGCAACTCAATGCCGTGGATACAATAGATGAGGAGGGGTTAACCAAAACTAACCCAGAGCCATGCAAGGAGACTGTGGTAAGTAAAGGTAAGGATGAGGTAAATTCTAGAGAAGTAACTATCAAAGAGTATAAACCTCGTATCCCATACCCAAATACGTTACAAAAAGACTGTACAGATGAGCAATTTGGTAAGTTTCTTAAACTCTTAAAGAAATTACATATCAATTTACCGTTTATTGAAGTCCTCTTGCAGATGCCAAATGCTGTTAAGTTTTTAAAAGAGCTCTTGGCAAACAAGCGGAAGCTAGATGAGAAATCTCATGTGGAGTTGAATGTAGTATGCTTAGCCACCTTACAGAATAAGCTACCCAACAAACTAAAAGATCTAGGGGGTTTTACTATTCATTATTTACTTGGTAGCTTAGATGCCAAAAATGCTTTAGCTAATTTAGGGGCTAGTATTAATGTCATGCTTTATAAACTGTTTAAACAGCTAGGTCTTGGAAAACCTAAACAAACTAAGATAAACATCCAATTAGCTAATAAGACCATTAGATTTCCCTGGGGAATAATTGAAGATGTGCTTGTCAAAATTGATAAATTTATATTCGCAGTTGATTTTGTTGTTTTAGACATTGATGAGGATATCAATGTACCCTTAATTCTAGGGCGACTCTTTTTAGCAACTGCTAGAACGATAATTGATGTAGGAACAGGTGAGCTTACACTACATGTAGGTGATGACAAAGTTACTTTACAAGCTTGGAACTCGATTAAGACTGCTGATAATAAGAATATAGTTACGAGTCCTTGTAAAAACACTAATCTCACCACCCAACCTTCTGTGCAGGATACACTCCACATAAAGGCGACCCAACCACAGACAAGTCCATCCAAGGGAGACGTACCTGAAAAGTGAATGCTTCAGATTGAGGAACTAGATGAGTGGCTAAACTATCACGAAAAGCCCAAAATATGCCACATCAACCCAGAACATCACCAAGACGACCCTCAGGTAACAATGAATCAAATCAAGGTAGGGGATAAGGTAATCTTAGGGGAAGACGATCCTTGAATCTTTAATTCAAAAGAGCCTACAAGTGATACTCCTTACTTCACGGTAATGAAAATATTTCCCTATGGTACAGTCGAGATAAAATATAAGTGACTCGGCACTTTCAAGGTAAATCACACTCGACTCAAATCTTACGTTGATAATGAAATTGTAAGCAGGATAGAAGAGAATTAACTCTTCAAGCCACCGTGACCAAACAAGCTTGAGAAAAGTCGAGCTTAGACTATAAGCAAGCGCTTCTTGGGAGGCAACCTGAGCACTAAAGAGTTTGATTTTCTTAAATTTTTACTTAAAACACAGATTTCCCAGGACCACACGACCAGACACATGGGCGTGCCTAAGGCCGTGGACACCCTATTGGTAGAAACACGACCGTGCGATACTGCCGTGACCAAACCTGTCTATTCATACACGAGTGTGTGATTTACAACACGACCGTGGGCCAAGCGTACACCAAAAGAAACGACCGTGCTATAAGGCCGTGTGACTCAACACGCCCGTGCCCACCATCCTGGCCGCACTGACAGAAGCACGAAACACACGGGCTAGACCTAGGCCACACGCCCGTGCCCAACGGCCCTGTGCCCAATTCCGTATTAATTTTATTTTCATTCTCTTCACTTTACATTTTTCCTTTTATTTTACACGTCACTTCTTATCGAGTAAGACTTAAATTCCCTACGCAGTTATACTCCAAGTTACCCAAGATCATGAACTTCAAGTGGTCATCTCTCCAATCCAGCTTTTACAACTTTCAAGGAATTCATCCAATTCAGGGAGTTTCACTTCTCTCCCTATCTTATGATTTTATGTTTCTATTGCTATTAGTGTTATCTTTCTACATTGAGGGCAATGTACATCTTAAGTGTGGGGGGGAAACTTACTTTCAGTCATTGCATTCTCTTTGAAACCCTGAAAATGTTTACAACTAACATTTTGCATTGTTCTCAAAATTTTGAATTCTCACTTTCACTCTCTGCATTATCTTAATCTCCTATTAGGAATTACTTCTGATTGATTTATGATTTTTATTGATATGTTGAGAATTAAGACATAGGTACTTATGCTTTGATTATTCAAACTTTAAGACATCAGGGAATCAAGCATAATAAGTTGAAATTTTTGAGAATTTAAATTTTTTCTAGGTTGTTTTCCTTAATTTTAAGTGTTATCTTGAGATTTGAAATTTGCAGGATTGACATAAAAAAGCCATAATTCTGGGGAGATTTTTAAGCCTTTTGAGCATACATTCTTTTGTGCTCACTTTTATTGTTGCTTTGAGCGAGTCAATATTGATTTGTTATTCTAGAACTTGCTTCGATTATACATATCGAGACCACATCATTGGTTTGATACACCAAAATGATAAACGCACCTAGGTTTAATCCACTTACTCCATAAAAGCCTACCTCCATAAATTAACCCCTAGTGAACCCCATTGAGCCTAACAACCCATTCTTTGACTTACCTCTAATATTAACCTATAACCCATTTTTTGTTGAATTCCATTCAATTATTTTGATCCTTATTTTTGTCGAGATTTGAGTTGAAATTATTATCTAGCTTTGTTCTTTTGTTCAGTTTATAAACATTCAAAGTATTATATTTGATTTGTTCTTAAAAAAAAAAAACAAAATAAAAAAATAAAAAAACAAAAAGAACAAAAAGGTGTTTATACAATTAATTCAGTTGTAATTCATATTTTAGTTATAGTTTAATAATTTTTTGCATATTTCTATTATAAGCTACCGAATCCGGAATGATGTCATCAGAAGACTTAAGCTCTAAAAATATGTTCAAGTGATAGAGATTTTTCTAGCTAGACGATCTTTCAATTCAATCTCGATTTTAACCTTCTTTTTCAGCTTGTGACAACACCCCTAACCAAAGCCCCATTACAACCGTTGAAAGACCTTTTGATCGATCTGTCATATCAATCTATAGTGGTGGAGATTTGATTTTCCTGCAAGCTTATGGTAAGAACTTTTTAGATTGACTAATGAGTGCTTAATTTTTGAACCCGAAACACTTTGAGTGGATAGAGTGAATCTTTAGTGAGGATGTCAACTCTTGTTGATTTCGATTGAAAGGTAATTACTTAGGAAAAGTGAGAAAACCTATGTTTTCGTGATAAAATTCTCAACTTAGAGTGTTTGAAACTTTAATGTTCTTCTGGTTGAATTTTCATTGTATGATTATTTGTGGATTAGTTTGAAACATTATTGATAATGATTATAAGTTGAGAAGAATGATTCTTAATTTGAGTTGAGATTTTGCTTGAGGACAAACAAAGGCTTAAGTGTGGGGGTATTTAATAAACAATAAATTATACATGTTTTTACCTCATGCTTAGCCTAAATTCTGGATGAATTATCATTGAAATTGTGGAAATTGGTGCTCTTAATCCCTTTATTTCATGTTTTATACTCAGGTGAGCTTAGGGAAGAGAAAAGAGCAAGGAACGGGCCAAAAACGAGCAAATTAGCCCAGTTCAATATCAACACGGCTCGGAGGTTGGCCACACGGGCGTGCCACACGGCCGTGCCACCTTAAGCTCGAACACGGCCCAAACTCGACTCGCACGACCAAACCACACGACCGTGCCACCTTAACAGGCTCAAGCACGGCTAGGGCCTTGATCCACACGGGTGTGGCACACGGGCGTGTCCCTGTCATGAGGAAGTTTAATTTCACTCGGAAAAGGTTGCTTAGGGGTTAAGAAAGCCATTGTAAACTCTATATAAAGACCTTAGGAGGTAACCTCAAGGACAAACATTATTTTCCTGCCAAGACGGGGAGTGAAAGGCAGGGAATTACTCGATGGGAAGCTGATTGATTCATCCTAGAAGCCGAATTCTGCCTTAAGACTGAAGATCTCCCTTCAAATTCCTATAGGGGTTTTTGGGTTCTTTATGTTTTGTTATTTTATTTCTTCTGAAATGTTTTCTTTATTAATTATGAACTAAATCCCCCAAATACTTGAGGGGGATGAAGCCTAAGACAGATCTTGTTATTATTTTCTCTTGAATTATATGACAAATATTTGATTTGTTCTTAATTGTGTTTTTAACTCTTAAATTGATATTTTTGGGATATTGATTTAAGTCGCATGTGCTTATGTAGAGGAGTAAAAGTCCCTGCATAGGAGTAGATCCAACACAATTAAGGAAAGTTGATCGTAATCCTAGAGATAAGACGACGAAAATATGCCAGATTAGGGTCAAACCTAATAAGGGAATCCATAGATCAAGTTAATGCAACTCTAGGGGTTTTAATTAGAAAGTGATTTCAATTAATCAACTTAGGGTTAGTTGTTTTTAGCCTCGAGAGAGATATTAACATAAGTTAGGGATTTCTACTGATCAAGTCAAGTGAATAAATCGTCTAGTTCAAGAGTTGATAACAAGTGAAGTCTAGATGGATTCTCCCTTAAGTATTGTCCAAATCAATCAGTTTTTCCTAAGAGTTTTTCCCCAATTTACTTCTTGTGCATTCATAGTTTAGTTTTAGAATTAGTTTAGTTTCATTAAAACTCATTTTATTTCTAGGCTAAATAACAGAAAGAAAGTTAGTACTAGTACTTTTGGTTCCCTTGGGTACGATATCTCGGTCTTTCCACTAAGCTATACTACTGTTCGATAGGTGCGCTTGCCTTAAAATTGTGATAATAGTTAGTTTCTGGTGTGATCATTATTATAAATTTTATTACTTTATATCGCGAATATCATTTACCTTATAACCAGATCAGAATTAGGAACTCTAAAGTTTGAGCCAGAAGTTGAGAAATTTGCTCGAATATTGTGAAAAGAAGCCACACAACGTGGTAAATGGCCAAATCTCGTATTTGAAACCATATCTTACACTAAGGAAATTTTTGACGAAACAGACGAGATTGTCGGACAAACGATACGCCAGCTTGCAACGACACCGGATGAACAATAGCCCTTATATATAACCTATCTGGTAGGAGGAATGCCGTTCGAGCTAAAGTTGGGTTTGATCCATTGATTGCGCACTTTTCGTGGATCACAGAACGAAAATTTGCATACTCACCTTAAAGAGTTCCATATGGTGAGCACAAACATAAAGCCTCAGGGAGTAACCAAAGTCCAAATTAAACTTTGTGCTTTTCCATTCTCATTAGCCAACTCTGCTAGAGAGTGGCTATTTTATTTACCTACAGGATCTGTTAACACATGGTTTGACATGTCTCGTTTGTTTCTTGACAGGTTCTTCCCTGCAGCTCGAGCGACCGAACTAAGGATGGACATCATAGGAATCCATCAAAAGGACACTGAATCATTCTACGATTACTGGGAGCGGTACATAAAGTTGTGTGCAAGTTGCCCATAATATGGACTGACTAAACAGTCACTCTTGCAGTATTTCTATGAAGGATTGCTCCCAATGGAAATGAAAATGATAGATGCTACAAGTGGTGGGGCACTAGTCAATATGACACCTCAAAGAGCGAGAAAGTTGATTTCAACCATGGCTGCCAACTCTCAACAATTCCGACCAACCACAGAACCCATGAGATAGGTTCATGGGTTAAGTTCTTTATTTTTGGAAGATA
This sequence comes from Gossypium stocksii, assembly GCA_020496765.1. Classification (NCBI taxonomy): domain Eukaryota; kingdom Viridiplantae; phylum Streptophyta; class Magnoliopsida; order Malvales; family Malvaceae; genus Gossypium; species Gossypium stocksii. Next base: position 46,039,725 of record CM035623.1, read on the forward strand.
AAATCGATAAGCTAACTAACGTTGTTCAAACTTTGCTTACAGATAAAATGGGCCCAGCACAATTGTGCGGAATGTGCGTTAAGCCAGACCGTCCGATGGACTCATGTCCAATTCTACATGAAGATTCAATCGAACAAGCAAATGTTGTCAGGAAATTTCCAGGACCGCCCCAAAGATGGTATGACCCCTACTCGAACTCATATAATGTGGGATGGTAAGGTCACCCAAATCTAAGTTATGGGTCGAATACTTAGTTTAATCAACTGTACTGACCAAGGCACCTCAGAATTAACAGTTACCACACCCAAAGTCATCTTTGGAAGCCATAGTGGAAAGGCTAGCCAATAGTATTGAGAAATTAAAAAAAAAAATTGACTTGCATTTGCAGGAGTTGGATAAGCAAGTGAGTAAGCTCGAGCTCACAGTTAGCCATTTGGAGTCCCAATGTAATACCCCTATCTTGTGACTATCGCCGGAATAGGTAAGGGGCATTACTCGACTTGTAACTCAGATCAGAACAATATATTATCAAATATATAACATATATCATTTTAATCCAATAGCTTTCAAACATTCATAATCAAATCATGCTTTAATCAAACATATAAAGCTTTAATAATACAATAGGGACTAATTTGATAACATATAAAAGATATAGGAAAACTTAGGAGATTTTTTGAAATAGGGTCACATGGCTGTGTGCCCAAGCAGTGTGCCTCACATTGTCACCAAACACGCCATGTGTCCAGGCCGTGTGAAAATAGGGCATACATACTGACTTGTGCACACGGTCACAAGACACGCCCGTGTGTCTCAACTGTGTGAAAATTAAGGAGCTATTAACTTGCACCAACATCCACAAGACATGCCCGTGTGCCTAGCCCATGTGGCATCCTGTCCAAAATAACTAAGGTGCAGGGGTCACACAGTCGAGTCACACGCCCATGTGCTCAAGATGTGTGGCACAAAATGGGCTTGATTTAAGCCATTTTCGCACTTTATTTGATCAAGTACCTATAATCATCAATTACACAACATTTATATACATAAACAAGCAACCAATTCAACCAATTTGAAACACATTATGTACCATTGAATAATCAACCAATTCAATGGTATAAATATAGCACAAACATGTACAAATTTATAAATATTCACTTCAAGTCAATACCTACACTTCATATCTCAATCTCATTTAATTCATGCATAACATAATCTCATCTTAATACACAAATAACCCATTCCAAAATGACCATTTCATTTTCTCCAAAAATACCATATATCAATTCATTCAAGGTCAATATATATATCATTTCCACATCAACCAAAACAAAGTTATTTACCACAAGCATTATCATTACCAATACATTCACATATCATATAAAAAGGCATATCATATAAAAGTGTCATACCAAATCATCATTTTCAAAATTCAAGCCATATCACATAGCTTGAACATGTGCCAAAATCATACCAATTTCATTAACAAAGATAGCCATACAATTTGACCTATAAACTAGCCTATACATGCCAAATTCATATCGTTTACAAAGGTTCTCAAAAGTACCAAAAGTCTGCTTGGATAGTGCGATAGCAATCTCCGACTTCGTCCAAAATCAAGCTAGTTTCCAAAATCTATAAAACACGGGGAAAAATAAACGGAATAATCTTAAAGCTTACTAAGCCTGTATAATATAGAATTAAACTTACCATTATGACATTAAACATTTAAAGCAATACAAAACCAAATCATTTGCCCAAATGCCTATTCATCACATTCATCCAAAGGTTAATACTTATCCATATCAGATACATTCATGTATGAGGAAGAAATCAAACATATCTTTCATGTAATACTTCAATACATATCTTATATCTTATAAAACATATAAACCATGTAACCATATAATTCATGTATCAATTAATTCATTTCTCATTTAATCATATAACATATAACTCATGTACATGTATTTCTTGCAACATGTATTCTTATAATTCATATCGGTATAATGCCCGTTGAACCTTTGGAAACATCGAGGGATACTTGGGTGATACACACTAAGTGTATATATATCTGCAATCCATCAATTCATTAAATATGCTCTTCCGAGCCATGTACGGTATGCTCCTCCTGAGCCAGTATCGGTAAGCTTTGTAGAGCTGAAACTGTAAGCCAGAAGGCTGAAGGGTAAGCTTGAAGGCTGAACGGTAAGCTCATGAGCTGTGGTGAGTCCGCAACAAATGTAGGAGCTCGACCAAACGATAGCCCTAGTGACATGTCACTTGTATCCAACGACTTTCTACGGTTCAAATGGGACTCGGTACTTAATCAAATCATATAACCAATAGGAATTTCAATTCGTTATTTCATATACACATTTATATAGTATAAAATTCAAACATTTCAAATATAAACATAAATTAGATTCTAATTATACGCACTGTAACACCCTACGCCCCTGTCCGTCGCCGGATTAGGGTCTAAGGTATTACAAAATCAAAATACAACTACCGAGGTTCATAGATACAAAGCTAGACGTGAATTCACTGAGTTCAATAGTTGAATTTAACACTTAGGTCGGTTCGGTTAGAACATCGTATCTCATTAAAATCGTTCCATAAGCCTACTAACAAATCTTTACCTTGTGACTACTAACAAATTGGCTAAATCGAACAAATTCAATAACCAAACATCACATTAGAAAAGTCATTGCATATTAGGTACTAACTAAATTTCATGCCACAACATCAAATAGTATGAGAATCACTCCAACCCATATAAGCAAACTCGAAGACTAAACAAGCCATTTTCACATGGCTAGAAATATTTACAACTCAAAATGAAGTTTGATTCTACCGAAGGAAAATAGCCTATACATGCCATTGACCCAAAAATAACCATCAAATGTACCAAAATAACAGCGATAGTGTAGGTGATTAAGGCTTCAATCCTCGAGTCCGTAGCTTCCAAAATGAGATCTATAAAATAGAGGAAACAAGGGAAAATGGAGTAAGCATTATAATACTTAGTAAGTTTTGAGCAATGTCACAGATAAAGCATTAAATTCTAACATAGTTGATCATACCTTTGTTTCCCTCTCCTTTTTGGGTAAGTCACCCTTTTTCCAAACATAGACATTCACATCACATACGAAAATGGATAGCTTCCACTCATAGTAAGTTCACATAACATATACATGTCACAAAAAGTCAAATAACATTTCACATAGGCCAACTGTACTTTGATCATATTAATAATCTCATTTCATGCACACATATGAAATCACATAATGACCTTAGTATTCGATCCAAAATCCAGCTTGCATATAAGCCAAGGGTACATACCTGTATAGCTTAACACTTTCAGCGCAATTCATTAGCGATCGTTACCTTGAAGACCATTAGTCTTAGGCTTTATTCTCATCATCATCGAGATCTTTAGCTCGGATAAACTTTATACTTAGCCATCGGGTCTCTACCCCAGACATAATCTCCGCATATAGCCTTCGGGTCTTAACCCGGACGTCATCTCTACATATAGCCTTCGGGTCATAACCCGGACATAGTCTCCACATATAGTCAGCGGAACTTAAATCCCGGATTCGCATCACAATTTCTCATACATATATATATATTCGCATGTAGCCGAGTTTCACATAGCCAGATTTATTTGCAATTCAATCAATTCATGTGCATACAAACAGATAACATGCTTCTCGACTTTAAATCATAAATGTACATATAATTCAAAACTTATACACGTATACTCTTCTTTTCTAGACTTTCGGCCTAAAGATCAAACATACATGAGCAATGCATTTCAAATCTCATTTCGGTCCTTTTTCTCTATGAGCCATTCAGCTATTTAGCAAACATAAATAAGGTGTCTTTCTCAATGGGACATCATTCAAATATCAGCATGTATGTCATGGCATTTTAACTTAAATACCAAATTCGATTACTCAAAACTTACCTTGAACTTTCACGAGGAATTACGGGTTGGCTATTCGACCACTTTAGCCTTCCCTTTATCCAAACTCGTCCCTCCATGCTCTTGAGCTTAATCAAGATTTCTCCCAACCAAATTGCTTGAACCCTATTTCTCTTCTCCCTTAGTCAAATTCGGCAATGAAGGAAAAAAGATGAACAAAAATATTGTTTTTACCATCTTTTTCTTATTTTATTAACTATATTATTTCTATTTTATGACAACTTATTTTATTTAATATAAACAAATTTATTTTCATCATTATTATTATTAATTAGCAACAAACAAAGCACAAAATGACAAACTAGGTCATCATTACCATCCACTATCATAAAAGTGGGTAATTTGACATGCAAGTCCCTTATTTTGCATGCATGCATTTATTAGTCATCACACATCTAGCTAGTTTACTTTCAAAGTTCACAACTAAGCCCTTTTAAGTGAAATTCAAATTTATAACTCTAAATTGACACACCAAACATGTCACACATGAATTAACACATATTATAGGCATCTAAATGAACATTAAATATATTTTATGCCTCAGTTTTGTGGTCCCGAAACCACATTCCGACTAGGGTCGCTTTAAGGCTGTCACATGCACTTACTTCATAATAGCTCGAAAATTCGATATCTACTCGTCTACCTTTTGTTTCCCCTGATCAAGTTCCTGTATTTGTTTGTCTTGATCTATATTTATAAAATTCAATGTTTTCATTAACTATTCAATTCAATATAGTCCCTAATTCACATTTATGGCAAATTATAGATTTGCCCCATACTTATAACTATTTTGTAATTTAGTCCATTATACTCAAAATGACAAATTACACAAAATCTCCCTAACCCCATTTATAGCTGAATGTTCATGTCCTCAATATCGACCCATACTTTCAATTATTTCTCATTTCTAACCATCACATTTCTATCTTTTACAAATTAATCCTTAATATACATTTTTGTCAAAAATCTCTTTATAAACTTGTATATCTATAAACAACCATCAATAATCTTTCAAGAAATATCAAAATAAACATATATTCAACGATGGCACATTTCAAAAAATCACTAATTTCAGAAATTGAGGTATGGGCTAGCTATAACGAGCTGCAACGAGCTCAAAAACATAAAAATCATTAAAAACCAAGTAAAAACCGTACCTTAATTGAAGATTAAAGATTGGCTGAATGATAATGTTCTAAAATGGCTTCTTCCTCTTGTTACAATCGGCTATAGAGAAAAATTAATGAACAAAAATGTTTTTGTTTTGTTTATTAAAGCTTAATAATTAAATTACTTAATTACCCTTTTATTAAACAACCAAATATCATTATAAAAGTGTCCAAAAATGTCCACTATGACTATTAATGGTCTAATTTCAATGTGAAGACTTCTAATGCTAAAACCATAGTCATTTAAGCCACTTTGCTAAAAGAACTCATGTTTATCATTTTACGTGATTTAGTCCTTTTTACTGAATTAACTATTTAATCGGTAAAATTTCTTTACGAAACTTTCGTACAGTAATTCTATCATGCTGTAAAAATTTTGAAAATAATAAAATAAATATTTTGACTCGGTTAAGTAGTCCCAAAACAACTTGTTTTGATCAGACTAAAAAATGGGCTACTACACCCAAGGTAAGTTGCCGTCCCAAACTGAGCCTAATACTTGACACAATGTAAGTGCTATGACGTTGAGGAGTAGGAAGGTTTTGGAGCCCGTACTTGGCATGAGTCGTGCCTATGACGTTGGTCGAGATAAGAAGAAACTTGACACAAAGGCTCTAATGGAGTCAATACCATAAAAATCATTTCCAGTACCACCTTCGTTTCCTAGAAGACTTGGCTAGTACAAAAAGGAGCAAGAAGAGAATGAGATCCTTGACACCTTTCGAAAGTTAGAAATCAACATATCTCTTCTTGACACGATCAAGCAAATCCCATGATACGCAAAATTCTTAAAAGAATTATGCACAAGTAAAAGGAAACTCCTGGGCTATGAAATGGTAAGTGTCGGAGAAAACGTCTCCGCCGTTTTGCGAAGAAAAATAGCAGCCAAGTGTAATGACCAATGTATGTTTTTTATATCTTGTAAGATGGGTAGTGTCGATATTAAAAAAGCAATGTGTGACTTAGGCATATCAATTAATGTGAAGGAAACATGTGTAATTATTCAACTTGAAGATAGGTCTGTGGTGCATCCGGAGGGAGTATTGGAGGACATTCTTGTCAAGGTAAACGAAATAATATTTCCTGTAGATTTTTACATTATCAACATGAAGGATGACAATTTGGCTAATTCATCTGACAATGTAACACTTCTAACCCGTATCCGTTGTCGGACTAGGGTTACGAGGTATTACTGATCGAAACTTAACATTTAACAAGCAATCAACATTGAATACTCATTCATTATCAAATAACACTCATTCACATGCACAATATCACTTAAGAAGGTCTACGAGACCTTAAAACATGCTTAGAAATGGTTTGGGACTAAACCAATAACATACAAAAATTTTTGAAACTTAGAAAAATTTTCAACTTTTAAATGTGCTTCACATGGCACTAGACACGCCCATGTAACAAGTCGTGTGGAAACAGGGCATGCATACTAACTTGGTCACATGGCCAGTCACACGCTCGTGTGTCCAGCCCGTGTGCCCATTCGAAATGGCCTCACATGCCCATGTGCCAAGGTTGTGTGCCACACACGGCCTCCAGACACGCCCGTGTATCTAGGTTGTGTAACTCACTGACTTGTTTTAATTAAGCATCAGGGGTCACATGGTTGAGTCACATGCCCGTGAGCTCAGCTGTGTGGCATGAACATGGGCTTGTTTTAAGCCATTTTTCTGACCTAAGTCTCATGCATCCTAAGGCATCCAAATGGTACCAAATTTACATTCAATAAGCATTCAAAATATGGCCATTTCATGTATAAATCAAACCATAATAACTTTAACCATTTCTAGATACATTTTGCCTAACCCAAACCATACCAAATTAACATGCCAAATTCATACCATGATCACATAACTTAATCAGAATTTAATCCATATACAATCCTACTTTTCCTCACAAATCCAACTACCAAATAAATGACAAAACTTACCAATGATATACCATTATAACAATCACACACACTTGGCCAATTTCATAAGTCATGACATTATCAATTACAAGCCAAATCACATGGCTAAAACTCACAACTCAAAACATACCAAATAACCATTTGAATAACCAATTAAAACCTCAAATGCATATCAAAACAAGCCATTCCTCAGGCCACAATACATCATTAAACAAATTGCCAAAGGCATGTCTTATGGCCACCTAGATAACCATTTCAAACATGCCAACACATAAGGCAATATATACACATTACAAATCATTATCTTTAGGTCATATTCAAGGCCAAACACACATTAACCTTATCAACACTTACTAGCCAAATGTTATGGCTATGCACAACCAAAATACCACATATAGCCTATACATGCCATATATTCAAACATAGTTTGAAAATATACCAAATAGATATCCGATAGTGCGATGATGCTCCTGATGATCCCTGAGTCCTAACTAGCTTTAATTCACTATAAAACATGGAAAGGAAACCACAGTAAGCTTTATAGCTTAGTAAGCTCATATGTATTAAACTTAACTCAACAAATAAAAATAATTCAATCAATAAGCATTAAAATTTATCGTAAAACACCTATAATTACTCAAACCTTTCCATGAATTTCTAAACACTTAGCTTGGTATATCATATCACATTACTCAACTTTCCTTTTTACTCATGATCATTACTCATTTCCATACATTTCCATCAAAATTTCATATACATAGTACCAACAATCACATATGTTTAGTACGTACCTGTACTACCTCGTATTTATCTTTCAACTTATCATCTTTTAGCTCAATACGTTAAATCATTTGAAAAATTTAAATATTCGATGAACTCACACACTTAGTGCCAAATGAATAGCCGAAACTAAAATGATATCTCACACTTAGTGCCATCACATTTATTCAAAGCTATTTCGTTCTCGCACACTTAGTGCCAATTACTTAGCCGAAGTTATTTAATCTCGCACATTTAGTGCCACATATCACCGAATCATCGTCGAACATATTTTTACTTCACATTCAAAATTCAATTCATTTCATATCATATAAACATTGTTAAAATAACACGTATTACATACGAACTTACCTTAGACATAGAAACAACGAAACTAGCCGATTAATCGAGTACTTTGTTCTTGCCTCAATCTAAGTCTGGGTTCCTCTTTTCTTGATCTATATAATATCAAATTCAACTCATTCAATGACATTTTCATTAAATTTAATCCATAACACACATTAGGGCTATTTTACACATTTCCCCTAAACTTTTATATTTTTACAATTTAATCCTTATTACACAAAATCACAATTTCATGCGAATTTCAAGATACCTATGCTTAGCGGAATTTAAGACATGTTACTAGCAACCCATATTTTCAATTTATTCACACTTTTAATCACCACATTTCACATTTTCTCAATTTAATCCCTTTTTGACATATTTTTCAAAAATCACTTTACAAAAGTTATTAATCTAACATTAAACCTTCCAAATTTATCATAAATTATCAAATTACTCAAGCATTCAACAATGGCAACATGATAAATTATTAACAATCTTGAAAATTAAGTCACGGGCTAGCTAGTACGAGCTGTAACGATTATAAAAACATAGAAATCAACAAAAATCGAGCTCAAAATGGACTTACAATTGCTTCCCCAAAATGCCGAATGTTTAAAGCTTCCATGCCCTAGCTTTACTTCTTATTTTCGGTTGAAGAGAATGAAAAAGATGAACACTAATTTGGCTTTGTTTTATTTAAGATACATTAATTCCATAATTACCATTTTAACTTTTGTTTTAGACATTATAAATCATTTAGTGAATGGCTATTCATGTCAGTTTCCACTATCCATGGTTTATTTACCACATAAGGACTTCACATTTAATAATTCATAGCAAATAAGCACTTAAACAATTAGAATGCAACTTTTACATTTTATGCGATTTAGTCCTTTTTGCAAATTAAGCAACCAAACGCTACAATTTCTTCACGAAACTTTCACACATATCTAATCACATGCTATAAATGCCAAAAATAATATTAAAATAAATTTACGACCTCAGATTTGTGGTTCTAAAACCACTGTTCCAATTTAGCTAAAACCAGGCTGTTATAAACATACTTCTCGAGAGGCCATTCTTGAGTATCGCACAAACAAAGATTGACATACGAAGTGGGATACTCACTATAGAATTCAATGGGGAAATGGTGAAAGTTAATTTCTATGAGGCCATGAACCGCCCCAGCATGATTTCTAACGTTTCTAATGTTGATATAATCAATCCTTTAACTAAACTACATTTAGAATATCATGACGAGGATGAATTACGAACTGTTCTTTGCAGAAGCCTAGAATTTGATGCCATGAAGGAACTAGAGGAGTGGATAACTTTTGACAAGTCTGTTCACAAAACAGTAGCTCATATGGAGGCATCGCAATTACGGAAAACTTCAGGTAATATTTTTGAATTATCTCCTTCACAAACTAAGCTTGTACCATTTGTTTTGCAGGCCCCGGAGTTGGAACTCAAATCACTCCCAGACCACTTGAAGTATGCTTTTCTCGGGCAAAGAAAATACCTTACCGGTAATAATCTCGAGTAAACTCTAGAGGGTAGAAGAGGAAAATTTGGTACAAGTTCTTAGGGACTATAAAGAGGTAATTGGATGGACAATAGCCGACATTAAGGGGTTGAGCCCCTCAACTTGCATGCACAAAATTCAAGTTGTGGATAATGCTGCTCCTAAATGACAGGACCAAAGGCATCTAAATCCGTCCATGATGCAAGTGGTAAGAAAAGAAGTCCAAAAGCTACTTGATGCTGGGATGATCTATCCCATTTCTAACAGTAATTGGGTCAGCCCAGTCCATATAATACCGAAAAAGATCGGCATAACCGTAACTGAGAATTCAACAAGTGTGATGGTTCCCACTCGGGTCCAAAACGGGTGGAGAGTCTACATCGATTAAAGGAAGTTGAATTCCCTAACTCAGAAAGATCACTTTCCACTTTCTTTTATTGACTAGATGTTAGAACATTTAGCTAGAAAGGCTCGTTATTGTTGTCTTGATGGTTACTCAGGGTTTTTCCAGATTCTAGTGGCACCGGAGGATCAGGAGAAGACGATGTTTACATGCCCGTTTGGCATGTTCGCTTAGAGACGAACGCTGTTTAGGCTTTGTAACGTACCGGCCATATTTCAGAGGTGCATGGTAAATATATTTTCTGACTACATTTAGAAAATAATTGAGCTGTTCATGGATGACTTTGTTGTATACGATGAGTCATTCGAGGTATGTTTGTCAAATCCTGCAAAAATTTTGGAAAGATGCTTAGAGTTTAATCTTTTTCTAAATTATGAGAAATGCCATTTTATGGTAGACAAAGGATTAGTTCTAGGTCATATCATTTCTGCTGAGGGAATTTCTGTCGATAAAGTAAAAATTGACATCATTAACTCACTACCATACCCTACGACTGTGAGGGAGATTCGTTCTTTCCATGGTCATGCAGGTTTCTATCGGCGGCTCATTAAAGACTTTTCAAAAATTACGTAACTATTTTGTAATCTTTTATAGAAGGATAAGGAGTTCGAATTTGACCAATCATGTAGAGATGTGTTTGACACGCTCAAACATAAGCTCATGTCAGCACCTATCATTCAACCACCCAATTAGAATTATCCTTTCAAAATAATGTGCAACACTAGTGACCATAGCGTTGGTGCAGTCCTTGGATAAAGAATCGAGAAAGAACCACAGGTTATCTCCCATGCTTCTAAAACCTTAAATGCTACCCAAAGTAATTACTCGACTATTGAAAAAGATTTTTTAGCTATAGTTTTTGCTTTAGAAAAATTTCGTTCATATTTATTAGGAACTAAGATTGTGGTTTTCTCTGATCATGTAGCTCTTAAATATCTGATCGGGAAGAAGGAAGCAAAACTGAGACTTATATGATGGATATTACTTTTGCAAGAGTTTGATCTCGAAATAAAGGATAAAAAAGGATGTGAAAATTTGGTAGCTGATTATCTGAGCTGAATTCCTCCATCGAAGGATGTAACACCACTTAAAGATGATTTTTCGGATGAAAGTCTACTTGCTGCTCAGACGATTTTTCCTTGGTACGCAGACATGGTGAATTATCTTGCTACAGGTATAGTCTCTTCTAACTTATCACAATCTGAAAGAGACAAGATCAAACGTGAATCTCGATATTATAGTTGAAACGACCCATACCTTTGGAAATACTGATCTGACCAGGTAAGTCGATGATGCGTTACAGAAACTAAGGTAAAATCGGTTCTATCTTTTTGTCATACTTATGCATGTGATGGACATTTTGATCCTAAATGAACTGCGCATAAAGTACTTGAATGTGGGCTACATTGGCCACATATTTTTCGAGAGGCATATTTGTTCTGTAAAATGTGCGAAAAATGACAAAAGGTAGAAACCTTGCGCCAGAAAAATGAAAGGTCTCTAACCTCTGTACATGTCTGTGAAATATTTGATATATGGGGAATTAGCTTTATGGGACCTTGTGTCTCATTGTATGGTAACATTTATATTTTACTTGCTGTTGATTATGTGTCAAAATGGGTGGAAGCAAAAGCCACTCATTGTGCTGACGCCAAAATGGTAGTCAATTTTCTAAAGAGTTATTTTTTTTCCAGGTTTGGCACACTGCGAGCACTGATCAGCAATCAGGGAAAGCATTTTTGTAATAAGGTAATTGACACACTCCTGAAAAGATACAGGGTAGTGCAATGAGTCTGTACGGCTTATCACCCACAGTCAAATGGTCAAGTAGAGGTGCTGAATTGAGAAATCAAGTTGATTTTGGAGAAGACCGTTAAGCCAGATAGAAAAGAGTGGAGTTTTCAACTTAACGTCGCACTATGGGCATATTGTACAACTTATAAAGGACCGATAAGTATGTCTCCTTATCGACTAATTTTTGATAAACTGTGCCATCCTGTTGAGCTAGACATAAAGTGTTTTGGGCAGTCAAGTAGTGCAACATGGAGTTGGAAGCTGCAGGTAAACATCGTAAGTTACATATTCAGGAACTTGAGGAAATTCGATAAGAAGCGTATGAAAGTGCCCAAATTTATAGGGATAATAAGGATAAGGTTAAAGCATATCATGACCAAAAGATAACCTGTAAACAATTTATGGTACGACAGAAAATATTGCTTTATGACCCTACATTAAGAATTTTTGTAGGTAAGCTTCGAACTAAGTGGTTAATGCCTTTTATTGTTACTTATGTGTTTCCGCATGGTGCAGTCGAGGTTAAAAGCAAAAAATCTAGAGAAAATTTCAAAGTCAATGGACAACAACTAAAGCCTTTCAAAGAAAATTTTTAAGTCCACGTGGTTGAGGAATTAATCCTCGAAGAACTAGCTAAATAAATAAATAAATAAATAAAAGCACTTTTTGGGAGGCAATCCAAATTTATTTTCATTTATTTAATTTTTAGTTTAGTAAATTTAGGCTATAAATAAATAAATAAATAAATTCCTATTTTAATCTAGATGATTTGATGTTTTTAGGAACACAATGGAGGTTGTGAATTTTTAAAAAGACGGATAATGATGGTGGTAGGGGCACGTGATAAACCGTAAATTATACATATTTTTACCTCATGCTCAGCCTAATTTCTGGATGAATTATCATTGAATTTGTGGAATTTGGTACTCCTAATCCTTTTATTTCATGTTTTATACTTAGGTGAGCATAAGGAAGAGAAAAGAGCAAGGAACGAGCCAAAAAGGGCAAATTAGGCCAAAATCAATAATCAACACGGCCTGAAAGTTCATAACACGGGCGTGGCACACGATCGTTGTAACACCCTAAACCTGGCCCAGATGTTACGGCCAAGTCTGGTGTGTCACATTACCTACAACTAATTGTGTGACCTAGTTACTAAGATTAGAGAGAGCTTTGTAAAACTGTAGTTGTAACTTGGGAAGAAAATCTAGGTTTAGTTTGAGATTATCCTATCCACTAACCGTTTAAAATTTATCTTGTTCGTTGATTTGCTGTTCATTTGTTACTGGAGCTCTGTTTTGAAAACATTGATTGATTTTTAGAAAAATCCGCGCAGCCTTGTTTAAATCGTTTAGATCAATTTGTAATAAAAAGTAAAAATAAATAATTTAAAACCAAAATTAAAATAATTAGAGCGGCCTTATTACATACCCAAAAATCAGAATAAAATAAAATTATTTAAAGAAAATAATAAAGTAAAATGAATAACTTGATTAAACCCGAAATGCAGTCCACGTGGCCACTCCGAATCACTCCAGCTCCAAGTCTACCAATCTAGGGCTCACCTGCATGGATGGAAGAAAAATGGGTGAGTTTGGAAACGCAGTGTGTAAAGAAAGCCCATCCAAAGCCGAAATTAGCTCAAGCCCATTGGGCCTAAGCCCTGTCCAGTCTCAGTATATACTGGGCCGAAGCCCTATTCAGATACTGTAAACTGGAACTTAACCCTTTACAATTAACTGTACGGCCCGTGGGCCCATTTCAGTAACAGATTAGATATCAATTATGAATGTAAGCCCAAACCCAACCTAGATCCAACCGCTGCACTCCACCCGTACCAGCCCTACACTCCATGTGGGGAATAACTCAACCCACCCAGCCCTACACTCAACAGTTGCAGCATAGCTGCTCAGATAACAGTATAACGAGGCAAAGCCCCTTCAGTACGTGGTCAAGCCACTATTAGTACTTCCTCCATCAATAACCCAGTCCCATTCAACAGATAATCATATAATGAACATAAATAGTAAAACATGTATTTTAGTAAGATTTAGCCCTAAGGGTATAATGGTCATTTTGCACCTAGGGGTAAAATAGTAAATTTCCACCCATAAGGGGTATTTCAGTAATTATACCAGTTTTTAGGGTTTTATGCATATTTTAATCCCTAATAGTCCAACTTTCATCTCAGTAGTTAATTTAGCCCATTTTAGCAGTTTTTAGTTATTGGGCCCTAAAACCCCTAATAGGCCCTACAGTGTCATATTACTATTTTGGCCCATTTAGCTAAAAATCTATGATCGGTTTACCAGTTTAAGCAGTTTGGACCTACAATCAACTAGAACATGTTTATTGCCTATTTTACCCATATGGGCCCGTAAGCCCATTGGGCCCACATTTAGCCCATCGAAGCCCAAACTTACTGAAGTGCACGAAATCGCACAATCACCAACCTTACCGATTCTGATTATAGATCTATAATTTCCAAAAGACGCACGAGCGCTCGCACGCTCGTTAGTCCATGAAATGCCAGAATTTTGGCATTTCAGTTTTTAGGCTTTTGCCGATTTAAACTACTAGAGGGTGTTCGATACACACCTGATTTGCGACGACAGCTAACGAGATCTCCCACGATATCCTACAATCGATCACTTGACATATCAGATTCCCAAATCCAATGATAACAATCATAATCTTACCTACCGTAGTCGGCCATCATCACCTAGGTCCTTGAGATCTTACCTTTGTCGAAATTAGTGACTAGATCTAGATCTAGTCGTTCCACTTGTCCAAGCCCTCAATCAGTAGCCTCTAGATCACACTAACACAAAATAAATTGATTGTTAATACTCTTAGAGCCCTAAGCCCCAAATCGGCAGCCTCTCTATGCACATAGGGGTTTCGACTTTTCTAAATCTCGAAATAAATATGAACAGGAGATTTCCAATAGCTTACTAATAATTTAATACTCTAGAATGATTCCAATCTCGTTTCTAACTTAGATCTAGGGTAGATCTAGCCTCTAAACACGAGCAGAGAGTGAATTTAGAGAACTAAAGGTTCAGCTCCTGACTCCCTATGAGTATGGTGATTTCGGCTTTTGTTGTGAGGAAGAAGAAGTTGATTTCAAGTGGTGATGTCGACAGAGATTAAGAGTTTGAAGGATGTGAACTTCGGCCAAGGAGAAAAAGAAAGTAGGAGGATTTAGCTATAGACAAATCGGCACAAAAACAAACTTTTGGGATTTTGGCTTTTATGTGTATTCGGCTATGGGGAATTGAAAGAGAATGGGAATGAAAGAAAAGAGAATGGAAGAAGAGGTGAGTAGAGTGATGAGGATGTTTCGACTTGAGAAGAAAAGAAGAAGAAAAGGAATGAAAGAGGAGAGGAGAAGAGATTCGGCTATGGCAAATCATCACAAGAGGAGAAGTTTTCTTACGTTTTCAGCTTTTTGGTACAGTAAGAGGAGAATAAAACCAAAAGTAGAAAACCTTAAGTGGCAAAACCCTAATTCGGCAAGACGGGAAAGAATTAGAACTTACCATAATGGCTATTCAAACAAACGGCACAACCTTCCTTTATTTGCCGAAATTACAACCTCGAAAGCCCTAGCCGAATGCCCCTATCCATATGACTAAATTGGCAAAAATTAAAAGTATCATCTACTTACCCTGCAACTAGAACCTTGGCCCTAACACTTAGTCCACACGCCACTTTTGTGGGAACTTAGTGGCGCCACCTTGCCACTTTACCAAAGGCTTACTTGTGTCTTAATTTACTAACTTTTCCTTAAAGGCCCACTTAACCAAGTCCTCTTCACTTTAAATTCAAAACTTGATATTTTTGCCGGGTTTTATTGAAGGCTTGGGCCTTCTAAAGTCCCACTAACACACTTAAACACAATTCCAATAACTCAATCACCAAAATTCCAAGATTTCACCAAAACCACAAAAATCCTAAAAATCCCGAAAATCAGGGCGTTACAACCCTACCCCCTTAAAGAAATTTCAGCCTCGAAATTTACCTGATCCAAATAGTTGTAGGTATTTTCGACGCGTTGTCTCTTCTAGTTCCCAAGTAGCCTCTTCTTTGCCATGATTGTGCCAACGCACTTTTACCAATGGAACTGACTTCTTTCTCAACACTTTGATCTCTCGATCCAGAATTTACACAAGCTCTTCTTCAAAGGTCAAATCGGTCTTTACCTTAATCTCTTCTACTGGTATGGCATGCGAAGGATCCGATCGATACCGTCTTAGCATGGACACATGAAAGACGTCATGTTTACGGTCTAGCTCTGGCTGTAACTCGAACTAATAAGCTACTTCCCTCCCCGTTTAAGAACCTGATAAGGCCCAATAAACCAAGGACTCAATTTGCCCTTCTTGCCAAACCTCAAGATCTTCTTCCAAGGCGAGACCTTCAAAAAGACCATATCCCCTATAGAGAACTCGATTTCCTTACGCTTCAGATCAGCATATGACTTTTTCCTATTAGATGCCTCCTTTAACTGATCTCTGATCAACTTAACCTTAGTCTCAGTATCTGCCAGTAACTCTGGTCCAAGAACCTGTCGTTCTCCCAATTCTGTCCAACACGTAGGCGTACGACATCTTCGCCCATAAAGCACCTCATAAGGAGCCATCTGAATACTCGCTTGATAACTGTTGTTGTACGCAAATTCCGCCAATGGCAAGTAGTCCTCCCAACTACCCTGAAAGTTGATAATACAACCTCTTAACATGTCTTCCAGAACCTGGATAACCCTTTCCGACTGTCCATCCGTCTGAGGGTGAAAAGTAGTACTGAAGTCCAATCACGTACCCAACGCCTCATGAAACTTGTGCCAGAATTGAGATGTAAACCTGGGATCCCAATCAGAAATTATCAAAACTGGCACCCCATACAGTCGCACTATCTCCGCCACATACAATTTGGCCAACTTCTGAAGTGAGTAATCGGTTCGGACATGTATGAAATGGGTAGATTTCATTAACCTATCCACAATTAACCATACAGAATCCTTCTTGGAGGGTGTCAAAGGTAGCCCACTCACAAAATCCATGGTCACACTTTCCCACTTCTAGAGTGGAATCTTTACTAGCTGCAATAGTCCAAAAGGCAGTTGATGCTCAGCCTTTACTTGCTGGCACGTCAGACATTTCCCCACAAATTCAGTCACCTCTCGCTTAAGTCCAGGCCACCAGTACACCTCTCGCAAGTCTCGATACAGCTTAGTCCCTCCAGGATGCATGGCACAAGGTCCACCATTAGCCTATTTTAGAATTAACTGTCTCAAGTCAGAGTCCTTCGGAATGCAAACTCTTCTATGAAAGCATAGAACCCCATCAGTATTCAGTCCAAAATCTAAATTCTCATCATTCTCAGCTTGCTGAAATCGAGGAACCAGCGACTCATCCTCTAACTGCTTCTTTTTGATCTGCTCAGTCCAAGTTGGTCTTACTTGCACTTCCACTAAAAGACTCCCATCGTCATATAGACTCAAACTAGAAAACATAGCTCCCAACTCAGCAACAACCCTTCGACTTAGTGTATCAGCCACCACATTCACCTTGCCTGGGTGGTACTCAATCAAACAGTCGTAATCCTTAAGCAGCTCTATCCATCTACGTTGCCTAAGATTCAACTCCTTCTGAGTCAATAGATACTTGAGACTTTTATGGTCTGTGTATATAATACACCTTTCCCCATATAGATAGTGCCTCCAGATTTTCAACGCGAAGATCACCGCTGCCAACTCTAGATCATGCGTAGGGTAATTCGCTTCGTTAGGCTTAAGCTGTCGCGAAGCATAAGCGACCACTTTACCCTCTTGCATCAGTACAGAGCCTAATCCCACATGCGAAGCATCATTGTACACAGTGAAATCCTTCCCAGACTCTGGCTGCATCAACGCTGGCGCATCAGTCAATACCTTTTTCAACTTATCAAAGGCTTCTTGCTGCTTCTCAGTCCATACAAAAGATACTCCTTTCCTCGACAATTTCGTCAACGGGGCCGCAATTAGAGAGAATCCTTCTACAAATCTTCTGTAGTACCCTGCCAGACCAAGAAAACTTTGAATTTTCGATACTGACCTCAGTGGCTTCCATTCTAGAATTGCCTCAATTTCTGAGGATCTATCCTAATTCTTTCAGCAGAGACAACATGACCTAGAAAAGTCACTTCTCGCAACCAAAATTCACACTTACTAAACTTTGCATAAAGTTGCTTCTCTCTCAGCACTTGCAGAATAATACGAAGATGCTCATCATGCTTCTCCTCAGTTTTCGAATATACCAGAATATCATCGATAAAGTCGACTACAAATCTGTCAAAGTAAGGTTGGAACACTCGATTCATCAGATCCATGAAAGCTGCAGGTGCATTCGTCAGTCCAAAAGGTATAACCAGGAACTCGTAATGACCATACCGAGTTCTGAATGCTGTCTTATGAATATCCACTTCCTTTACCCTTAACTGATGGTATCCAGATCGAAGATCGATCTTGGAAAACACTGAAGCTCCTCTAAGCTAGTCAAACAGATCGTCAATTCTTGGTAGAGGATACTTGTTCTTTATCGTCATTTTGTTCAACTGGCGATAATCGATGCACATACGCATCGTCCCATCCTTTTTCACGAACAGTACTGGTGCTCCCCACGGAGACACACTTGGTCTTATGAAACCTCTATCCAACAACTCTTGGATTTGTGCTTTCAGTTTCACTAACTCCTTCGATGCCATTCTATAGGGCGCGATGGACACTGGAGTCGTTCCAGGCAGTAAGTTGATTCCAAACTCGACTTTTCGATTCGGAGGTAATCCAGGAAGCTCTTTTAGAAAAACATCCTGGAACTCCTTAACAGTTCTAAGCGTCTCTACAATCAAGTCCTCAGTCTCAGTCTGACTTACAAAAGCCAAGTACACCTCGCAACCTTTACGAATTAGCTTTTCAGCTCTCAAGGCCGAAACCACATTGGACAAGTAGTCCCTTCGCTCCCCAATAACCACTACCTCCTCATCCTCGGCAGTCCTTAACACCATTCTCTTAGCCGCACAATCCAGAGTCACCTTATGCTTAGTCAACCAGTCCATACCCAAGATCAGATCGAACTCTCCGAATGGTAGCTCCATTAAGTCTCCAATAAAGATCCTACCTTTAGTCTCTAAAAGGACCTCCCTAAAGAGTTTATCTACCCTAACCGAGTGACCTAGTGGACTTATCACAGTTACTCCACTCACAGTTTCCTCAGAGTGCACACCCAACACCCAGAAATGTCACATGCTACATACGAATGAGTAGAACCCATGTCTATCAGAGCAGTGTATGGCATGCTAGAGATAAAAAATGTACCAGTTATGACGTTAGGTGCATCACCCTCCTCTCGACGTCGAGCAACGTATACTAATGCAAGCTGGTGAGCCTCAGCATCACCAGCACCTCTGCCAGGTGCTCTACGTCCACGTCCATTTCCATTGCCACATCTACCTTGTCCACGGCCCTTTGGCGGTAGTAGTCCACCTTGCACGGGTTGAGCAACCCTCTGTTCTGCAACTTGAGTCTGAGCTGGCCTCCGCGGACAGTCCTTGATCCTATGCTCTTTGGATCCACATCAGAGACAGTACGCTTCCAGCATTCTCCTAGTTGCACTCTACCACAGTCCCCGCAAGGCTACGGTCTAACCGTATTTATTGGAACTACTCAAACTGGTTCCTTCACTCTCGCTCTCTTGAGATTTCAGTTTGCAGCACCAGACGGTCCAGAATCCCTTCTAAATCGGTTTCGATCCTTATCACGATTCTGTCGTTCAGTTCGCTTCACTTCCTCGGCCATCTTGGCATTCTTCACCAACGCAACAAAGTCGCGCTCCCTCTGCGGAGCTATCAGCACCCTTAACTCATCCCTGAGGCCATCCTCAAAGTGAATACTACGTTCATACTCCGTAGCAACTATACCGCTGGCATACCGACTCAGCCTCAGAAATTCTGCCTCATACTCAGTAGCAGACTTATTACCCTGGGTCAGGTTTAGAAATTCCTTCCTACGTGTATCCACATAACTTGCTACGACGTACTTCCCCTTGAAAGACGTCTTAAACAGTTCCCAGGTTACCCGCTCAGCTAGGGTACTCTCCTTCACAGTGAACCACCATTGATACGCCTCGTCTCGCAGTAGAGACACTACAACTTTCAGCTTTTGCACCACCGAGCAATCCAAGTCGTCCATATTCCGTTTCGTAGCTTTCAGCGAATACTCAGCTACATTTGGGGCTACTCCAGATATGTCCCTGAAAACCTCTGCTCCGTTAGCCCAGAGTAGCTCAGAGATGGATCCCCTATTCACTGGCCCAACATTAGCTCTAGCAACCCTTTCCAAAACCCTTAACATTGCCTGAGACAAGGCATCATCCCCTACGGCCCGATTATAGGGCCCATTTTTGGCTACCGGTGGCAGTCGTGCCCCCTCAGCGGGCAAGTGTTCCGAAGATAAAGACCCAGCTTGAACACTACCTCAGCCACGTCCACGGCCTCATCCACGAGTAGCCCTTGTACTTATAACGTCTTATCTGATTACGAATTTTATGACATTAGTTTAATATTTCAGTTGTTTATTACAGAATGTCTTATGTAACAATAGAGTTTCAGAGTGGGTTTCGCGATTTCGTAGCCTAGCTATAGTCTCAGTTTTCTAGGGTTTTTTTTTAGTTTCCTTACAGTCTCAGTCTTACAATTTTCAGTACTACCCTATCTACAGTTTCATGATGTCTCAGTACAGTACAGTATAAGAAAAAGAAATACTTACAGACTTGGTGCTGGGGATTCAGTGTGCCATCTCTTTAGTTATCAGATTTGAACCTTAAACCTTTTTAAAATTTGAAGAAAATAAGTTTGAAAAGGGTTTCCTAAATTTTCCAAAAATTGATTTCCAAAAATACCCTTCTTTAAATTTTAAAATTTTCAAAAACTTTTTGGGCCTGATCCACAGCGGAGTTGTTGCAACCGGGCTCTGATACCACTAAATGTAACATCCCAAACCTAGCCTAGACGTTACGGCCAAGTTTGGTGTGTCACATTACCTACAACTAACCGTGTGACCTAGTTACTAAGATTAGAGCGAGCTTTGTAAAACTGTATTTGTAACTTGGGAAGAAAATCCAGGTTTAGTTTGAGATTGTCCTATCCACTAACCGTTTAAAATTTATCTTGTTCGTTGATTTGTTGTTCATTTGTTACGAGAGCTCTGTTTTGAAAACATTGATTGATTTTTATAAAAATCCACGTGGCCTTGTTTAAATCATTTAGATCAATTTGTAATAAAAAGTAAAAATAAATAATTTCAAACCCAAATTAAAATAATTAAAGTGGCCTTATTACATACCCAAAAATCAGAATAAAGTAAAATTATTTAAAGAAA
Organism: Gossypium stocksii; assembly: GCA_020496765.1. Classification (NCBI taxonomy): domain Eukaryota; kingdom Viridiplantae; phylum Streptophyta; class Magnoliopsida; order Malvales; family Malvaceae; genus Gossypium; species Gossypium stocksii. The sequence goes on from CM035623.1 coordinate 46,061,056, forward strand.
ATAATAAAGTAAAATGAATAACTTGATTAAACCTAAAATGCAGTCTACGTGGCCACTCCGAATCCCTCCAGCTCCAAGTCCACCAATCTAGGGCTCACCTGCATGGATGGAAGAAAAAGGAGTGAGTTTGGAAACTTAGTGTGTAAAGAAAACCTATCCAGAGCCCAAATTAGCTCAAGCCCATTGGGCCTAAGCCCCATCCAGTCTCAGTATATACTGGGTCGAAGCCCTATTCAGATACAGTAAACTGGGCCTTAACCCTTTACAGTTAACAGTACGGCCCGTAGTCCCATTTCAGTAACAGATTAGATATCAATTATGAATGCAAGCCCAAACCCAACCTAGATACAACCGCTACACTCCACCCGTACCAGCCCTACACTCTATGTGGGGAATAACTCAACCCACCCAGCCCTACACTCCACAGTTGCAGCATAGCTGCTCAGATAACAGTATAACGAGGCAAAGCCTCTTTAGTACGTGATCAAGCCACTATCAGTACTTCCTCCATCAATAACCCAGTCCCATGCAACAGATAATCATGTAATGAACAGAAATAGTAAAACATGCATTTTAGTCAGATTTAGCCCTGGGGGTATAACGGTCATTTTGTACCTAGGGGTAAAATAGTAATTTTCCACCCATAAGGGGTATTTCAGTAATTATACTAGTTTTTAGGGTTTTATGCATATTTTAATCCCTAATAGTCCAACTTTCATCTCAGTAGTTAATTTAGCCCATTTTAGCAGTTTTTAGTTATTGGGCCCTAAAACTCTTAATGGGCCCTACAATGTCATATTATTATTTTGGCCCATTTAGCTTAAAATCTATCATCGGTTTACCAGTGTAAGCAGTTTGGACCTACAATCTACCAGAACACGTTTATTTCCTATTTTATCCATATGGGCCCGTAAGCCCATTGGGCCCATATTCAGCCTATCGAAGCCCAAACTTACCGAAGTGCACGAAATCGCGCACTCACCAACCTTACCAATTCCGATTATAGATCTATCGCTTCCAACCGACCCACAAGCACTCGCACGCTCGTTAGTCCATGAAATTCCAGAATTTCAAAATTTTAGCATTTCAGCTTTTGCCGATTTAAACTACAAGAGGGTGTTCGATACACACCTAATTTGCGACGATAGCTAATGAGATCTCCCACGGTATCCTACAATTGGTCACTTGACATATCAGATTCCAAAATCTAATGATAACAATCATAATCTTACCTACCGTAATCGGCCATCATTACCTAGGTCCTTGAGATTTTACCTTTGTCGAAATTAGTGACTAGATCTAGATCTAGTCATTCCACTTGTCCAAGCCCTCAGTCAGTAGCCTCTAGATCACACTAACACAAAATAAATTTATTGTTAATACCCTTAGAGCCCTAAGCCCCAAATCGACAGCCTCCCTATGCACATAGGGGTTTCAGCTTTTCTAAATCCCGAAATAAATATGAACAGGAGATTTCTGATAGCTTACCAATGATTTAATACTCCATAATGATTCCAATCTCGTTTCTAACTCAGATCTGGCGTAGATCTAGCCTCTAAACACGAGCAGAGAGTGAATCTAGAGATCTAAAGGTTCGGCTCCTAACTCCCTATGAGTATGGTGATTTCAGCTTTTTTTACAAGGAAGGAGAAGGTGATTTCAAGTGGTGATGCCGACAAAGATTAGGAGTTTGGAGGATGTAAACTTCGGCCAAGGAAAAGAAGAAAGTAGAAGGATGCGGCTATAGACAAATAAGCACAAAAACAAACTTTCGAGATTTTGACTTTTATGTGTATTCGGCTATGGGGAATTGAAAGAGAATGGGAATGAAAGAAAAAAGAATGGAAGAAGAGGTGAGTAGAGTGATGAGGATGTTTTGGCTTGAGAAGAAAATAAGAAGAAAAACAATGAAAGAGGAGAGGAGAAGATATTCGGCTATGGCAAATCGGCACAAGAGGAGAACTTTTCTTGTGTTTTCGACTTTTTAGTACACTAAGAGGAGAATAGAACCAAAAGTAGAAAACCTTAACTGGCAAAACCCTAATTCGGCAAGAAGGGAAAGAATTAGAACTTACCCTAATGGCTATTCAAACAAACGGCACAAGCTCCTTTTATCTGCCTAAATTGCAACCCCTAAAGCCCTAGCCGAATGCCCCTATCCATATGACCAAATCGACAAAAATGAAAAGTATCATCTGCTTACCCTGCAACTAGAACCTTGGCCCTAACACGTAGTCCACACGCCACTTTTTTAGGAACTTACTGGTGCCTCCTTGCCACTTTACCAAAGGCTTACTTATGTCTTAATTTACTAACTTTTCCTTAAAGGCCCATCTAACCAAGTCCCCTTCACTTTAAATTCAAAACTTGATATTTCTGCTGGGTTTTATTGAAGGCTTGGGCCTTCTAAAGTCCCACTAACACACTTAAACACAATTCCAATAACTCAATCACCAAAATTCCAAAATTTCACCAAAATCAAAAAAATCCCGAAAATTAGGGCGTTACAACCGTGCCATATTAACAGGCGCAAGCACGGCCTCCACATCGACTCATACAGGCGTGGCACACGGGCGTGTCCCTGTCATGATGAAGTTCAATTTCACTCAGAAAAGGCTACTTAGGGGCTAAAAAAGACATTCTAAACTCTATGTAAAGACCCTAAGAGGCAACTACAAGGGTGAACATTATTCCCGCCAAGACGGGAGTTAAAGGTAGGGAATTACTCGAAGGAAAGATGATTGATCCATCTCAGAAGTCAAGATCTACATCAAGACAGAGGATCTCCCTTCTATCCTTTCAGGAGTTTTGGGTTTTCTTATGTTCTGTTATTTTATTTATTCTGAGATGTTTCTTTTTATAATTATGAACTAAAACCCCAAATATCTAAGGGGGATGAAACCTAAGACGAATCTTGTTATTGTTATCTAAACTATATGATAAATATTTGATTTGTTCTTAATTGTGTTTTTAACTCTTGAATTGATATTTCTGGGATATTAATTTAAGTCGAATGTGCTTATACAGAGGAGCAAAAGTCCCTATATAGGAGTAGATCCAACACAATTAAGTGGAGTTGATCACAATCCTAGACATAGGACGACGAAAATATACCAGATTAGAGTCAAATCTAATATGGGGAGCCATAGATCGAGTTAATGCAAGACTAGGGGTTTTAATTAGAAAGAGATTTCAATTAATCAACCTAGGATTAGTTGTTCTTATCCTCGACGGAGATATTAACATAATTTAGGGATCTCTACGGATCAAGTCAAATAAAGAAATCGTCTAGTTCAGAGTAAGATAACAAGTGATGTCTAGGTGGATTCTTCCTTAGGTATTGCCCTCATCAATCAATTTTCCCAAAAGAAATTTCCCAATTTACTATTTGTCGTTTCTTTAGGTTAGTTTAAAATAGTTTACTACCAAACCCCTTTTATTTCTTAGGCTAGATAATAGGAAGGAAGTCATTACTAGTACTTTTAGTTCCTAGGATTCGATGTTTTGGTCCTGCCACTAGCTATACTACTATTCGATAGGTATGCTTGCCTTTTATCTTGATGATAGTTAGTTTCCAGGTGTGATCGATTTTATTACTTCATCATCACGAGATCAAGTTTTTGGCGCCGTTGCCGGGGAATTGAAATATTAGGAACACTCGATTCCTATTACTTTGGCCATTCTTTACTTTTATTGCAAATTATTTTCTATTTTTCTTTTTTTTTATTTTAGGTTTTTAATTTTCTTTTTACCTTTCCCTTCTAGGCATCTCTAGTTTATGACTAGAAGAAATCTAGGAGGACTATTATTGTTTGACGACGATTTAGAAGCTACAATTCGTCGAACTCGTAGAGAGATAAGAAGAAGCTTGCAATATCCAAAGCAATGTCAAGAAGAAGAACCTGAACCTACTGAAGAGATAGAGGCAAATCACGATAATCAGCTACCTCCTGTAGTAGCCACAAATCCTGTTTAACAGAATCCTATTCCTCATACTATGTATGATTATGCTAAACCTAATTTGGCTGGTACTGAATCTAGTATCTTTAGGCCCACTACTGCTGCAAATAATTTTAAACTGAAACCTAACACTATTCAGATGATACAACAGTTTGTTTAGTTTGATGGTTTGCGGGATGAAGATCCTAACGCTCATTTAACCAATTTCTTGGAATTCAGCGACACATTCAAAATAAATGGCATTTCTGATGATGCCATTCATCTTTGGTTATTCCCATTCTCCTTGAGAAATAAAGGTAAACAGTGGTTAAATTCTTTACCATGAGGGTTTATCACTACATGGGGGCAAATGACTAAAAAATTTTTGCTCAAATATTTTCCGCTGGCTAAAACAGCAAAATTAAGGAATGATATCTTTTCTTTTGTGGAGATGGATTTAGAAATACTTTACGATGCTTAGGAGAGATACAAGGACCTATTGAGAAGGTGCCCTTACCATGGGTTACTTATGTGGTTACAAGTTCAAACCTTTCACAACGGTTTGAATCCTTCGACGAGGCAAATGATTGATGCAGCCACCGGTGGAACAATCAACAAAAAAACACCAGAAGCAGCTTACGAGTTCATAGAAGAGATGTCACTGAATAACTATCAGTGGCAAGTCATGAGAACAAAACTACAAAAAGCTACCGAAGTTTTTAATATTGATGCAGCCACCATGCTTTCTAATCAGGTAGAACTTCTTAATAAAAAGATTGATAATTTTGTTGGTTCTACGCAGGTACACCAAGTGATGCAATGTGACTCTAACCAAGGAAACATGTACAATCCCGATTACTCCTTTTATGGACATAGCATGGAAACCGAGCAAGCTAACTATATGCGTAATAATTCAAGATCCTAAAATAACCCTTATAGTAATACTTACAATGCAGGTTGGAGGAACCACCCAAATTTCTCATGGGGAGGACAAGGAAATCAAAGGCAACCACCTCCTCTGGGATTTCAACAGCCACCGTTCCAACAAGAGAAAAAGTTGAACCTTGAGAAGATGCTTACAAAATTTATCACTGTGTCAGAAACCCGTTTCTAGAACATCGAGACGGCACTTAAGAACTAGCAAGCATCCATTCAAGGGCTTGAAACTCAAATAGGCTAGCTCGCTAAGCTAATTTCTGAAAGCCACAAGGTGGGTTACCAAGCAACACCGAGACTAACCCTAAGGAGCAACTTAATGTCGTGGAAACAATAGATGAGGAAGGGTTAACCAAAACCAACCCAGAGCCATGTAAGGAGACTGTGGTAAGTAGAGGTAAGGATGACTTAAGTCTGAAAGAAGCAATTGTCAAAGAATATAAGCCTCCTATCCCATACTCAAATGCGCTAAGGAAAGACCGCACAGATGAACAATTCGGTAAATTCCTCAAACTTTTAAAGAAATTACATATTAACTTACCGTTTATTGAAGCTCTGTCGCAGATGCCAAACACTGTTAAGTTTTTAAGAGAACTCTTGATGAACAAACGAAAGCTAGATGAGACATCTCATGTGGAATTAAATGTAGTGTGCTCAACAATTTTGCAAAACAAGCTACCCAACAAACTAAAAGATCTAGGGAGTTTTACAATTTTTTGTTTACTTGGTAGTTTAGACGTCAAAAATGCTTTAGCTAATTTAGGGGCTAGTATTAATGTAATGCCATATAAATTGTTTAAACGACTAGGTCTTGGGAAACCTAAACAAACCAAGATGAGCATCCAATTGGCTGATAAATCCATTAGATTTCCTAAGGGTATAATCGAAGATGTGCTTGTCAAAATTGATAAATTTATATTCCCGGTCGACTTTGTTGTTCTAGACATAGATGAAGATAGCAATGTACCCCTAATCAAAGGCGACCCTTTTTAGCAACTGCTAGAACCATAAGCGATGTAGGCACAGGCGAGCTTACACTTCGTGTAGGTGACGACAAAGTTACCTTACAAGCCCGAAACTTGAATAAGATTGTTGATAATAGAAATATTGTTACAAGTCCTTGTAATAAGAATGATCTCACCGCCCAACCTTCTTCGCAGGATACACTTCACATAAGGGCGACCCGACCACAGATGAGTCCATCCAAGGGAAACGTACATAAAAAACGAATGCTCCAGATTGATGAAATAGATGAGTGGCTAAACTATCAACAAGAAAAGGCAAAAATATGCCACCCTAACCCAGAGCATCACCAAGACGACCCTAAGGTAAAAATGAATCAATTTAAGGTAGGGGATAAGGTATTCTTAGAGGAGGAAGATCCTCGAATTTCGAATGCAAAACTTCATACATGTGACATACTTCCCTTTACGGTAATGAATATCTTTCCTTATGGTACAGTTGAGATAACACACAAGACATTTGGCACTTTCAAGGTAAATCAGACTCGACTCAAACCTTATGTTAAAAAAAATTGAAAGCAGGATAAAAAAGTCTCAACTCTTCAAACCACTGTGACCAAACAAGCTTGAGAAAAGTCGAGCTTAGACTATAAACAAGCGCTTCTTGGGAGGCAATCAGAGCACTGACATAGTAAAGTTCTTTTATTTAAGCTCTCTAATCCATTAACTAACCCTTTGAATGGAGATTTTTAAGCCACATGGCCATGCGCACGGCCGTGCCTAAGGCCGTGTGGACAACCTGGGCAAAGACACGGCTGTGTCATATGGCCGTATATGAGCAGGGTAAGATTTTCCAGACACACAGACTACGACAACTAGCCACGGTTGTGCGAGGTGGTTGTGGCCAATCCTGACGAATCAACACAGGCGTGCGACACGCCCACGTCTCAAGGCCATGGTTGATCCTGTTAATTTAACACGGGAATACAACATGCCCATGTCTCCACCTCGTGGTCGAACCTGCCAATTTGTACACGGGTGTGTGACCCCCTACACGGGCGTGGGAGAAGCAAACATCGAAGGATACGGCCTTGTGTCCCAACACGCCCTAGGAACACGGGCGTGTGCCACGACTCAGGCATGCCAAAATCCTCAAATTTCAAATCGTACGGGCTAAACCTGATGCACACGGGCGTGTAACATGCCCGTGTGACCCAAAATCCTATATAAACCCTCACTATTCATCTTCTTCTCGACTAAAACCCTAAAAATTTCTCGACCCAAAACCCATACCAGCCCTCTCTAGCACCGCTGTCGACCTCAGCCACGCCACCACACCCGTGCAAGCACCACTACGACTGTGTTCTACTCCTAACCTTACGTTTCTAGTTCCCCTTTCTCACTTTTCTCATAATTTTTAATGCCTTTATTTATTTATCTATTATTGATTTCATTCTTTTAGGTTGTTTACATTATTCTTGATAATATTCTCATACATTTTTCATGGTTAATCTAGAATACTCATTGTGCCACTTTGAATCATTTTCTTGCTACCACTTTTAACTATCTCATACAATTGGCTTTAGACATACATTGATTATAAAAACCCACTAGAGCAACCATTGTTTTCATTATTTCTGCTTAGGATGAATTTAATATGGTATCTAGGTTAGTGAAATTACCCTTTGCATGAAGCACTTAGTAATTCCTGATTAAGCCTAATTTGTCGTTTAGTACTTTATGAGTATCCATAATTTAGTCCTTTCTTTTTCTATTTTATTTTAGGTAAAATGTCATCTTCACGAGGGAAGAAAGCTGCCGTCCCCACTTCCAAAAAGTGAAAAGGGCCCGGTGGGTCCTCTTCTAGAGCCACAACAGAAAGCTGCCATCCCTTTCTCTAATTTTCGTAAAACTCCCAGGAGGAACTGTTCCAAAATTTAAGGGTGAGACCACTCAGAGTGGGGGGGATGCATCGATTGGCCCGCACTAGAGCAGGTCCAATTAGCAGACGCGGTTCGGGCCTTATTGACGACGGATCTGTGGGACCAATTTTTCCAAATTGTGGAGCCCACTTACCTTGAGCTCACCCTAAAGTTCTGCTCCATGTTCCATCTCCAAACAGTCATGACCCGACACGACAACCCAGGGACGATCCAATTTTGCCTCGGAGGCATCGTTTGACAACTTAGTGTACTGGAATTCGGTACTGCACTGGGTTTGTACATCGAGCAGTTTTAGGAGGAGGAAGACCTCTCAGAGCTTCACCGCCATATCCACTTTTCACTATCTAAGTGTTGGCAGGCCTTGGTTCCTGTTTCGGCCACTTATGATCCCAGCCGCTCTAAATCGATAGCTCTCGCCCCCTCATTGAGGTACCTTCATGCCAAACTAGCACATACATTGACGGGCAGGCGAAAGAGCACCCGCGTCGTCAACACTCACGATGCCTATTTCTTATGGAGCATGGCGCACGCACACGTGCTCGATCTTGCATACTTCATCGCCCATGCCATCCAGCACCAGATGGAGCGGCACCAGAGGGGAGTGATCTCGATGGGCCCGTACGTGACCTGCCTAGCTCGCTACTATGGCCTCTTCAACACAGTGGCCTAGACATCCTCCTACACCTTGATCGACCAGATGTCCCTACAGGGCATCTAGAGCATGCTTCATATGAGGATGATTCAGCGCCGACACGGGACCGATCCTCCACAATACTACCTATTCCAGGGTATTGGGTAGGAGGTCCCAACGGACATTCTTGATGATGTCCCACCATAGGAGGAGGCACCAACTGAGCCACCACCTACTCGCTGCCTAGTTCATGCGGTAGCTTCAGGCTACGTCACTTCTGAGCAGTTCGCCTAATTCCAAGCAACAATGTTTTCAACGCTTTGATCACATTGATGCTACTTTAGCTCAGATTTGTCAGCACCTTCATCTCGCACCGCCATCCCCACCTTACGAACCATCTGAAGATTAAGACTCACGAGTCCTCTTATCTTCTCCTTTATTTTCATTTTATTTTTCCTTTTTCTTTTATTTTATCCTTTTCATTATTTGAATTTTAGTATTTTTAGAACTTAGTTTATTTTATTTCAATTATTTCATATTGGCTATTTCCTAACGAGTACACTTTGCTAATCTAAATTTCCTGAAATTGATAAATGCTATCGCAGTTTCAAAAGAGCTTTACAGCTCAAATCCATATATAATGGGAAAACCCTGCCATGACTGTTGGTTCCTACACAACCATGACCATAGCCACCACAACCATAGCCACCACGACCCCGATCATCATATCCTTTTGGCATGGAAATTGTAGATAAACACCCTTCCCTACAAATGTTCACACCCAGCTCAAGGAATTCATCTAATATCCAAGGAGTTCCACTTCTCTCCCTATCTTATGATTTTATGCTTCTATTGCGACTAATATTATCTTTGTACATTGAGGGCAATATACATCTTAAGTGTGGGGGGAATTTACTTTCATTCTTTATATTATTTTTGAACCCCTGAAAATTTGTGCCACTAACTTGTTGCATTGTTCTCAAATTTCGAATTCTCACTTTCACTCTCTGCATTATCCTTAATCCCCTATTAAAATGAATTCTGATTGATTTATGATTTTTATTGATATGTTGAGAATTAAGACATAGGTACTTATGCTTTGATTATTCAAACTTTAAGACATTAGAGAATCAAGCATGATAAGTTGAAATTTTTGAGAATTTAAATTTTTCTAGGTTGTTATCCCCAATTTTAAGTGTTATCTTGAAATTTGAAATTCGTAGTATTGACATCAAAAGCCATAATTCTGGTGAGATTTTTGAGCCTTTTGAGCATACATCCTTTCGTGCTCACTTTTATTGTTGCTTTGAGTGAGTCAATACTAATTTGTTATTCTAGAACTTGCTTTGATTATACATATCGAGACCACATCATTGATTTGATATACCGAAATGATAAAGGCACCTAGGTTTTAACCCACTTACTCCATAAAAGCCTACATCCATAAATTAACCCCTAGTGAACCCCATTGAGCCTAACAAACTATTCCTTGACTTACCCTCAATATTAACCTATAACCTAGTTTTTGTTGAATTCCCTTCAATTATTTTGATCCCTATTTTTGTCGAGATTTGAGTTGAGTAATTATCTAGCTTTGTTCTCCTTTTTCAGTCTGTAAAATGTATAAATATTCAATTTGTTGTTAATTGATTTGTTCTTAAAAAAACTATGTATATCCAGTTGTAATTCAATGTTTTCCATATTTCCTTGTAATTTTTGAGCTCTTGAACGATGTCATCCAAAAGGCTTTATTCTAGGAATATGTTTCAGTGATAGAGATTTTTCTAGTTAGATGATTTTTCAATTCAATCTCGATTCGAACCTTCTTTTTCAGCTTATGACAACACCTCTAACCAAAGCCCCATTACAGCCCTTGAAAAACCTTTTGATCGATGTATCATGTCAATATATAGTGGTGGAGATTTGATTTCCATGCAAGCCTATGGTAATAGCTTTTCATGTTGACTAATGAGTGCTTAATTTCTGAAGCCTAAACACTTCGAGTGGATAGAGTGAATCTTTACCGAGGATGTCAACTCTTGTTGATTTTGAATTAAAAGGTTAACTACTTAGAAGAGGGGAGAAAACCTATGTTTCTGTGATAAGATTCTCAACTTAGATTGTTTGAGAATTTAATTTTCTTTCGGTTGAATTTTCAAGGTATGATTACTTGTGGATTAGTTTGAAACTTATTTGATAAGGATTATAAGTTGAGAAGAATGATTCTTAATTGTGAATTGAGATTTTGCTTGAGGATAGGCAAAGGCTTAAGTGTGGGGGTATTTGATAAACCATAAATTATACATATTTTTACCTTATGCTTAGCCTAATTCCTAGATGAATTATCATTGAATTTGTGGAATTTGGTGCTCCTAATCCTTTTATTTTATGTTTTATACTTAGGTGAGCATAAGGAAGAGAAAAGAGCAAGGAACGAGCCAAAAACTGGGCAAATTAGGCCCAAATCAATAATCAACACGGCCTGAAAGTTCGTCACATGGGCGTGGCACACGACCGTGCCACATTAACAGGCTCGAGCACAGCCTCCACATCAACTCACACGGGCGTGGCAGACGGGTGTGTCCCTGTCGTGATGAAGTTCAATTTCACTCGGAAAAGGCTACTTAGGGGATAAGAAAGACATTCTAAACTCTATATAAAGACCCTAGGAGGTAACTACGAGGGTGAACATTATTCCCGCCAAGACGGGAGTTAAAGGCAGGGAATTACTCGAAGGAAAGCCAATTGATCCATCTTAGAAGCCAAGATCTACATCAAGATAGAGGATCTCCCTTCTACCCTTTCAAGAGTTTTAGGTTTTCTTATGTTCTATTATTTTATTTATTCTGAGATGTTTCTTTTTATAATTATGAACTAAAACCCCAAATATCTAAGGGGGATGAAACCTAAAACGAATCTTGTTATTGTTATCTAAACTACATGATAAATATTTGATTTGTTCTTAATTGTGTTTTTAACTCTTGAATTGATATTTCCGAGATATTAATTTAAGTCGAATGTGCTTATACAAAGGAGCAAAAGTCCCTGTATAGGAGTAGATCCAACACAATTAAGCGGAGTTGATTGCAATCCTAGACAAAGGACGACGAAAATCTGCCGGATTAGAGTCAAATCTAATATGGGGAGCCATAGATCGAGTTAATGCAAGACTAGAGGTTTTAATTAGAAAGAGATTTCAATTAATCAACCTAGGATTAGTAGTTCTTACCCTCGACAGAGGTATTAACATAATTTAGGGATCTCTACGGATCAAGTCAAATGAAGAAATCATCTAGTTCAGAGTTAGATAACAAGTGAAGTCTAGGTGGATTCTTTCTTGGGATTGCCCTTATCAATCAGTTTTCCCAAAAGAAATTTTCCAATTTACTCTTTGTCGTTTCTTTAGTTTAGTTTAAAATAGTTTACAACCAAACCCCTTTTATTTCTTTGGCTAGATAATAGGAAGGAAGTCATTACTAGTACTTTTAGTTCCTAGGATTCGATATTTCAGTCCTGCCACTAGCTATACTACTATTCGATAGGTGCGCTTTCCTTTTATCATGATAATAATTAGTTTCCAGGTACGATTGATTTTATTACTTCATCATCACGAGATCAGCACGACATGCTACAAATAAAAAAACCCAAAATCCCTAAAACCCTCAAAACCCAAATCCAACACCCATCCACCACCCAACCGATTTAACCCACCTGCCAAATAAAAGAAAAACCATATTACCCATAAAATAAACCCAATACCCAATACCATGAACTAAAACCATTACAAGCCCAATACCCAAGAGGCCCAACCAAAAAAAATGAAACACCCAAAATTTCTAAAAATTCGCAAACCTCTTTTTCTCTTCATCTTCTCTATTTTTTTCAAAATAAAAAGAAACCCTAACCCCCACAACCAACCACTCCGCAGTTCGTCACCCCCTCACCTACTCGTCATCGCCTCATTGCCGCACCGTTGCCACCTTGACTAATTGCCATTACCTTTTCCTTCGACGTCGTCAACACCAAATTCCCGTTACTCCCTTTTCTATTTCTTTTACCTCTTTATCCATTCACCGTCTAACATCGAAACAACCACACATCGGCCTTCGTGACCACCACATCACCTCGCCATTGCCCATCGGAGCGCTCACCCGTTCGTTATCCCTCTTCCCTTCCCCAAACACCACCTCCTACATTTCTTCTTTTTCTTCTCCATCACCAAACACCCAAACCACCCTCCTACCACCTTAACCAGCACCCAAACTGAAACCCCCACCACTACCCTTTTAAAAATAAGCCTAAACTATGTAGTCACCACCGTTTATCATTGTTGTCACCACTGGTTACCGCCGTCACCGCAACCACAAGTGGAACTAATTATTTGTGACATTAGCACAGAAACCATGGTCTGAACTCAGAACCAAACAGCAAACAATATTATAGTTTCACTCAATCAAAATCAAAATTATTTTTCAGTGCCTCCTATCGTCAATGTAACTGATGATGCCTCAGACCGTTCTCTACCTCCTCCTAGACGAATGACCCTTCTGGCGAGAACTCGTCACCTATAAAGTCTAACCCCAATCGAAACAGAACGTTCGGACAGTAAACCCGCTACTCTTGAAAGGTCAATCACTGATCCTCAACCTATTTTGCCTTCACTGACATATTATGCAGGTAATTCAGAAGAGGTTGGACTTCTAACGACAATGCCGAAGGTTGAGCAAGTATAAACAAGTGCGTCTGTCAGTGCCAAACATGAATGTCCACTACTCGAAACCCTCAACAACCGACATTCAAGCCAGCGACACCACCACATAGCAGTACTGACGTTGCTAAAATTCCAAGTCCACCTAACTCACCCAACAAATATGTTCGTCCAACACGAAATGGTCAACGTAATAGACAGGGTCGTGCAAACACTATTCCTACCGAAGGATGATTACGAGGGTTTTTAGACTTTTTGACCCCGTAGTATCGCGCACGATACGATGACATCTGATAACGTCCGCTCCCAGTTTGTGAGCAAATCGATCTCTCTACTCTTGATATGTTAAATATTTGTGATGTTGTGATTGACTATTTTGATGCTATTGGTTGGAATTCATTTGCAAATATTTTCTGTGATGCATATTATGTGTTGATTTATGAATTCTACACCACATTTAGCTTCAATATCAGTGCATTACGAACTGTTGGAACACAAAGCATTGGCTATTTTTGTTTGCTTGGTAAGGACTTTCAAATGTCAATTTCTAAATTTAACATTGTCATGGGTTTCGTCGACCCTGACAATATTTTAATCTGAATCCTATCATACTGCTCTATTAGATATCCTAATTAATTTTTATGCTTAAGATGCTTATTGTGTTTTAACTAATTCCAATCAACTTCATAATCTGAAAACAACAAAAGATTTATTGGTGTATGAACCTGCTTTAAGATACATTCACTGATTTTTGGCCTTTAGTTTTTTAGGACGAAATGATTCATTCTCTGTCCTAACTAGAACTGAATTGTTTTTCTTGTGGTGTATGCATTCTGGATTTAAAGTTAATTTAGGATATTGGTTTGCACGAAACTTTCATGCTATTTTGCAATGTAATCGTCCACTAATACTTGGGTCATATATTACGAATTTAACCTCTACACTTTTTCCCTCTGAAATTGATTTCTCGTCTTTAACATGTGCATATAGTATGGACAACCTAGTAAATATTGTTTGGATTCTATGGGTTTGCTTGTCGGCACCCCTACTGCGTCTTATTTTGCTCCTCCAAGTACACGGACTACTCGTGGGAATATGGTTTTTCGCCAACTCTCACACTTCACTACTAGGGAGCAAGAGGAACAACCTCTAACTATGGAGGCATGTTTAAGTCAGATCGAAGCTCAACTTGGAACAGTGGAAACCCAAGTCTCCACAATCCTCGACATCCTGCAAAGTTGTTACTCTCAACACCAACAACATCATTTAAACAAAAACATATAGGGAGTGTTCTTAACTTTTCTTTTTATTTGTTACTTAGGCTGCTGACTTCTATTTCATATAACACATGCTTGAGGACAAGCATAGATGAAGTAGGGGGTTGAATTGGATAGTAAATATGCATAATTTTTGCTACATGTCTCTCTTTCACATGTGTTCAATCTTACGTTGAATTTATTTGATAGTTTATTTGACATTGAACTTTTAATCTCATACTTAGTCAATTTGGACAATTGGGCAAATTTTTGAATTTAAATGTTCAAGTATATAGAGTAGTCGACATTTGTGTTTTAGGGTTGATATATGTAGCTATATTTTCTGTATAAATTGATTGTTTGGAAAAATATTTGCTTATGCATAAATAAATTAATAAAATAAAAAAATTAGGCTCAAGTTATGAGTGAAGTTTCAAAAATGTGCCCGAATTTAGTTACCGGGGTAAGGTGCTTGGGTTGTCATCTTATCTCACGTAAAAAGGTTCGAGTGACAAGTCGATAACTTACAAACATTCTACTAACTGAGCCTTCAAAATAATAATAATAAAGACTGTTTGAACTGAATAACTGTGATTGGGTGCTTGGGTTGTCATCTTAGTTCGTGTAAAAATGTCTGACCTTGTTTAAAAAAACAAAAAAAAAAAAATACTAAAGCGTAGTTAATTAACAATGCCTTGCAAATTATTGGATTCAAACTCAATTTAATGAAATTATCTAGTTTACATATTTCAAATTTTATGACACTTGTTGATTAAACTATATGTTCTGAGCATTTTTTTATTTTTGCTTATGTCGTTTGCATTGATTATGTGTAACAGCCTTGTAACACCCCAAACCCGGCCCAAACGTTATGGCCAGATTTGGTTGCATCACATTGAAGGGTGAAAAGTAGAATTCGATGTTGTTGGAAAACCATGAAAACATTTGATCGTTTGTGGTTTAAAACAATATTTACAAAATGGGTTCTTATATTCAAAAGCCAAGCCTCGCTTGAGAAGTACTTTAGTTGAAATGGAAACTAGAGAAAACTTGCATATTCAAAAGTTTGGAGTAAAACCTTGAGTTGACATTTGGAAACATTAGTTTTTATACTCAATGTTAATTTCTCATATTTCAGTTACAGCGGAAGCTCTATCTTTGAAAAACGCTCATGTTTTTAGTTTGGTTGGTAAAATGTTATTTTAGTTTCTTTTTGGAAACAAGTTTTAAATTTAGAAATTAAGCAATTGTTGTAATAAAATTCAAAAACCAAATCAAAATGGAGAATGGCCTTATAACATCAAAAACTCAAAAAGAAAGCAAATATTAAATAATGTAAAGTAAAATACTAAAATTTAGAACTGTTCGTAGTGTGGCCACCTCCGAGTCCTTCCATACGTCGAACCGCCTACTGAGGATCACCTAAAAAATTAAAGGAGGGGGTGAGTTTGTGAAAACTCAGTGTGTAAAACCCCTATCTGCCGACTAGCATGCATCACAACAAATTGGGCCTAAGCCCATTACAATAACGATGGCATTTGGGCCTTAGCCCATATTAGCCTTAGTTGGGCCAAAGCCCATATCACAATCAAATCAATATATGTAATGCACAAAATATCCCATCCAACCTTGCACTTTGTATCCCTTCAACCCTACACTCCTGTGGGGATTTAATCGACCCATCCATCCCTACACTCTAACGTAGCATCGGTTGTGGCACTAACCAATGTTACAACAGAGCTGTCAATCACATAATAGGCTTAAAGCGGTCGGTGGATCCACAGTTGTCAAGTGACCGTGCGACCCTAACAATTATACTTCCTCCAATCAATATTCCCATCCCCCATGCAGCATAATATCACGTGAATGCAAACATATCATAAATGGTATACAATAACAATCATATAACATGTAGGGCTTCTGGGCCCACTTGGCCCATTTCGACCCATTTGGCCTAAAAGCAGCCCGAAGCCATAAGATCGCTTATGTGGCCTCTATCAATATATCAGCTTTTCCACACAAGCGTTCGTACACCCGTGTGGCAACTATTGCCACTCTTTCAACTTCTTGGCATTTCGGCATATCGAGATTTTGAGATTTTGGCATTTTGAGATTTCAGGATTTCAGTATTTTGGGATTTCGATATTTCAGGATTTCAGGATTTCGATATCTTATCACATAGTACTAGAAAAACTCTTAACAACCACTTAACTGAGAGATTGACTACCACTTGCCTTGACTAGATTGGTTGACTACGATTTACCTACTTAATCCAAAGTTTGGTGCAGTCACCCTTCCGCATCCAGGTGGAAAGTCCCAAATTGCTGACACCTTATGCCGCTTAAACTTAGGAGTAGCGGCTACGCGCTCATACCAGTCAGCACCTTTGCCATCACTTTATTACTAGCATTCCCTTTACCCATATAAAGTTTGATATAGAAATTACTTTGCCAAATTGAAACAGAGATGGAGAGAAAGAGTTTGGTAAAAAGACTAGATCTAATCAGAAGTGGAAAGCATAATCACCTACAAACACAAGGTATTCAGTCACGCAAAACAAATGAGAGAGGAAGAGGATGGAGAGGTTCGACTTAGAGATAAAATAAAAGAAAAGATGAAGGGATTAGAATGAGAAGAGAAGGATTCAGTTTTAGAGAAAAAGAAGAAAAAATCAAAAGTAAGTAGAGGCAATTTGGCAATACCAAAGAAGTGAGAGCAATTCAACACTTTAGGATCTTAAGTGAAAGACTAAATGAACACCAGAGAAGAGCCCAAACATGATTCCCCTTAAATTATTACCCTAATTGCCGTATGCACACCCCTAAAGACCTCCTTAGCCCTTCCCAAAACTCCCCAATCGGTTACAACTCTTCACCAAGCAGAACCCCTAGATTTTCTCCCCCTAATTCTCCTCCTTATCTCCAACTACCACCTTATCCCCTAAATCTCTCTTCCTTGATCATTCCAAACTTCATCCATCAGAACTTTACTACAATACAAACTCTAACATGCTGCAAAATAACACCTCCCTTGCTCCTTCCAAGACTTGAACCTCAGACCTCTTGCCACACTTGTAACACTACATACCACTACACCACAACTCTTTTTGTGTCACAGTTCCAACCCAATTTCTTTTAAAGCCTACCTGCTAATACCAAGGTTCATTTAGAGGAAAACCAAAATTTTCTAAAGCCTAGAATTGAACCCAAGTCTTCTACAACACTTCTTAGGACACTTAATCACACAAGTAGGCATTTAATCATGCCATTTTCTTGCTCACATACATTTTTATGTGTTCCATTGCTCAAGGCCCAATTATTCTAGGCCCAAATTTGAGGTGTTACAAGATCGATTTTAACTAAATCGAAACAGTGGTTTCAGAACCACAAATCCAAAGTCATAAAACTATTTTAATATTATTTTTATGTTTATGGCATGTGGTTATGTAGCAGCCCGATTTAGACCCTATTCGGAATGGTGGTCTCGGGACCATAAATCTGAGTCAGAAAAATATTTAAAAATTATTTTCTGTGTTTATTATATGTGAATTTATATGTGTTAAATTTTCGTGTCTAAATTTTAGCGTTTGAGTGCCTGATTAAATAAAAGGGCTTAATAGCGTAAAATGAAATTTTGATGGTTAATTGTAAAAGGGCTGAATTGTTGTTGTCTTTTAAATTTGAAGTGCTTATAATGCAATTAGGCCATGATTTATATGCATGGACGGTAATGGCATGCAATATGAGGTTTTAACATTAAATAATAAAGGTTAAAGTTGTAATTTAATAATAACTTATTATATAATAATAAAACATAAACTAAGGCTTGCATGTTCATCTTATGATCAAAACTATCAAGAAAAAAAGAAAAAGAAAGGTTTTTGAGCATTCAGCCATGGTTTGATTCGATTCAAGGTGAGTTTTGCTTCGGTTTTTGATAATTTTTACGTTTTTGAGATCATTGCAGTGAAATCTATAAAGCCCATATTGAAATTTTTGGATATGATGATTTTTTATTTTTCCATTGATGATAGCTTGATGAATTTGTTGTTTGATGATGAAAAATAAAGCATTGTTGTTAGATTGTCATGATTTACTAAGTGAATTTTGGTAAAAATGCTGAATTAGGACTAAATTGTGAAATTTGAGGGACTTTAATGTGAAATTGATGAAATATGTGGGATTATTTGAGCACTAGTAAAATTCGGCCAAGCTTGGGCAATGTGAAATTTTGAATATTTTGTGTTGATTTGAATTAAGGACCAAATTGTAAAAATGTGAGATGCTAGGAGCTAAAATGAAAATTTCCCAATTATATGTTTTTTTTGGATGAAATTTAATAGAAATGTTGAATAAGTAAGTTAATTTTGATATTAATTAGATTGGCAAAAAGTGGAATTCGGATCTGAATCGGGGAAAGACGAAAATTGTCGAATAGTTGTTTGATCCGTTTGTGTCTGTACGAGGTAAGTCATAAGTAAATAAATGTTGTTTAATTGAAATGTATATGTATTAAATATGTTAAATTGAGTTGTGAATATATATAAATGTATGTGCCGAAATGAATTGAGCTTTGGAGGACCTGTTCTGAGATTGGTTTAATTGAATTGATGAGTTTGAGTAAGTTCGTATTTTAATAGACGTTATGAAATCATGTTGTAGATGCATATTATTTATGTGATGGAATTCAAGGTTGAATGTTAATATAATTATATGTATTTTGAATAAGTTATGAATGAAACAAATGGAACAATATGTGTATATATAAGATTGATCATATTCAGCCTAATGATATATGTACAATATATTGAAGTGTAAATTTTGTATTTGTACTAAAGGTTATATGTGCATTCGGCTATATGGTATTTAAATGGTAAAGTATGTTTAATGAAATGTGAATTATATGTATGCATATGTGAAGATATACATTCAGCCAAATTAGGTATTTATGATGATGAAAACGAAAGTTAATTATGTTAATGATTAAATGTGTATTCGGTCAAGATATAGTTTATGCATAGTTATATGTGTTTGATATATGAATTTTGCAAGCTTGAATATGTATATGTGATGGCACTAAGTGTGCGAGAACATATTAATTATGGTTATGTAATGGCACTAAGTGTGCGAGAACATATTAGCTATAGTTATGTGATGGCATTAAATGTGCGATATGTTACAAGGCTTGAATATATAATTTGCATCGATATGTGATTCGAGTAAGAGCTTGTGGGGGACAGTGGCGTCGATATTTGATTCGAGTAAGACCTTGTGTGGGATAGTGGCATCGATATATGATTCAAGTAAGACTCTATGTGGGATAGTGGCATCGATATGTGATTCGAGTAAGACCCTGTGCGAGACAGTGGCATTGATATGTGATTCGAGTAAGACCCTGTGTGGGACAGTGGCATCGATATGTGATTTGTGTAAGATCCTGTGTGGAACAGTGGCATCGATATGTGTTTACGAGTAAAACCACGTCTAGGACGTTGGCATTGTACAAGCTTTCCGCCTATCCGTGTATCCTTTTAATTTCGAGTGGTTCAATGGGCAATATCACGAAATGAATGACTATGTGAAAATATATTTGATTCAGGTACGTACAAAGTGTAAATATTATTCAAGAATGAAAGGTGAGCATGTTTCAAAAGACTATTTGTGATACATATGATAATGAATGATGAGTGTATGCAAATGAGTTATGAGTAAGTGAATTAGATGTTATTTATGAGATTGAGATGTGCTATTGTGCAAGTGATTATGAACAAATGGGCTAAATGATTAAGATATGTATGAGATTTATATGTTCACTGAGAAATATAGTAAGTGAAGTTATTTAGTATGATCATATGAATTTATGAGTATGATGGTGGTATATGTGATTGAGATTGGTTAAATTCAGCCTAGTTATAAAAAAATGAATTATAAATATCATTGGAATGATTTAATTGCTTATGGCTTACTAAGCTTTCAAAGCTTACTCTGTATGTTTTTCTTATATTTATAGATTTTTAGATATTTTCTTGGGTTGAAAGTCGTTGGAGACGTCATCACACTATCCAGTTATCGCATCAGTAAATAAAAGCTTTGAGTTTTGGTTATGTGGCATGTATAGGCTAGTTTTGATATGCTTAATTTTGAATTTGTATATGTATATAGCCATGCAAAAATGGCTTGATTATAATGTTTAAGTTGTGAGCATGTGGTTATGACTTATACTTATTTTGGTATTATGTCTCATGGAATATATATATACATGCATAAAGTGTTGGTTGTGGTTTGGCTTTGAGAATTGGTAAGTATGGTTTATAATCAACTTTATTAGTTAATTCCTTTGGTAATATGAAAAGTGGTGAAGATTGTATATTGGTTATTTGAATCGGCTTGGTAATAGTATAATGATGATGGATGTGTTTTGAGTATTTTGATATGTAATGTTAAATTCAATGTCCATGTAGGAAATGGTATGTTCGGCTTTGGTTCCTGTTTGATTAGGTTTGGTTTATAATGATATGAATGTCTAAGTCTTCTTGGTTGTATGGAAGTTTGATTAAATAACCGGATCATATACTAAGTTGGTTAGGTCGTATATGTGAAACTTTGGGCTTAATTTTATGGTAGACGAAATTTGACATTTGATTAGGACATAATCATGTTTTGTGAGTTACACAGTTGTTTTAGTATATGTATACGAAAATGGCTCAAATAGAAAAGATATGTTTTAATTTAGTTATTTGGAAATGGTACAAATTGAATGGCAGATGAGCATAGGATTTATATGTTCAAAGGTTAAATTAGTCATTGGTGACAATTGTAATGGCACATGTTTAGTTAGTTAAAAAGTTATATATATATATATATATATATATCTTGTTTTATTATATGCGTTTAATAATGGAAAATTTTGAATAAGTCATATGCGCATGAAATTTAGTAATGTGTATGAAATTACATTAGACTATTTTTTGTAATGAATGCTAATGTTTCATGTAGGGATGCATAATAAGTGAATGTCCATAAGTTTATATGATGATATGTTCGGTAATTATTTCAAGGAGAACATTTGATTCAAACATGAGTTTTAATACATGTTTTAACGACTAGATGCATATTCATTTTTTTGAAACTTGAACTAATGTTTGATAATGACTTGGATGAATTTTTGGTATGATTATAAGATGAATTTTGTTTTTTTTTTTAATTTATAGTGTGATTTGTACATTAGCGATGTATGTGAACTCGACTATATTTGATTGGTTTTGAAAATTAAATATGCATGACTGGTTTATATGAATTGTTGATTTGTGGCCTTTTGGTTGTGAAGTTTTTTTTTATATATAGAGAGAGAAGATAAAATTTCTTTTATACGCTCAAAGGTGAATGACTATTCTGAACTGTATTTTTGGTTAGTAATACCTCGTAACCCTAATTTGGCGACAGATACGAGTTAGGGGTGTTACAGATTATATGTGTGTGAAATTTTCATAAGCTAATTTTATCGTTTAAGTGATTAATTTGACAAAAAGGACTAAATTGCATAAGATGAAAAAGTTTCATTCTAATTGTGTAAGTGCTTAATTGTTATGATTTATTAAATGTGAGGTCCTTATGATGTGATTAGACCATGATTAGTGGAATTTGACATAAATGGGCATATTATGTGTGATTTTATATGTTATAAACTAAGGTTAATTTAGTAATTATGTAAATTAAAGTATATTAAATAAAACAAAACCAAAATGATGTTCATATTTTTATTTCATCAACCAAAAATAAAGAACAAAACAAGGGTTTTGAAGCTTTAAAGTTTTGGTACTCTTAAACCTTGATTAAGTTATGTTTTTTATTTGGTTTTTAGTGATTTCTATGTTTTTGAGATTGTTGCTGTAACACCCCAAACCCGGCCTAGACGTTATGGCCAAATCTGGTGTGTCACATCACCTAAACTAATCCATGTTACGTAGTTATTAAGTGTGGTGGTGAGGTTTGCAAAACAATATTTAGGGTTGAGGAGAAATTCCTGATTTATTTGACGATCATACTAATCTCTACCAGTTATTAAAAGATTTACCTATTTATCATTACCTTGGTTAGACGATTGAGGTGTTAGATTAGTTTTGAAAACATTGGTTTAAGTTTTAGAAAAATGTGCGTTGTTGTAGTTAGAGTAAATCATGCATAAGTAAAAAGAAATAAAAACCCCAAATACAAATAGTTAAAGCGGCCTTATTACAAACCCAAAATGAAAATAAAACGAGTAAGTAAAAATAACGAAATAACTTAAGCAAGTTTAAAACCAAAACTAGGTCTCTGTGGCCACTTTGAATCCCTCCCAGCTCCAAGTCCACGAACTAGGGCTCACTTGCAAGGACAGAAAGAAAAGGGTGAGTTTGGAAAACTCAGTGTGTGCAGAAGCCAATCCAAAGCCCAAATCAGCTTAAGCCCACTGGGCCTAAGCCCTATTTAGTCTCAGTCGGTTACAGGGTCGAAGCCCTATTCAGTCTCAGTAATCTGGGCCGAAGCCCTATTCAGATAGCAGTATGGCCCACAGGCCCAAACAAAACAATATAGATAAACAATATGCATGCAAGCCCATATCATGTGGGGAGACTACTCAACCCACCTAATCGCTACACACCACTCGTACCAGCCAACACACCATGTGAGAAATAACTCGACCCACCTAGCCCACACACCACAGTCACAGCATGGCTACTCAGATAAACAGTATAATGAGGCAAAGCCCCTTTTCAGTAATACGAGGCATAGCCCCTTTCAGCAAACGTGGCAGTGCCACTCACACTTCCTCCATTATTAACCCAACCCATGCAACAGATATATATAGTATGGCACATAGTAACAGTAATAGTCAAGTCATGCATTTCAGACATACCTAGCCCTAAGGGTATAACGGTCATCTTTCACCTAGGGGTAAAATGGCAATTCCTCACCCTAAAGGGGTATTTCAGTACTTATTTCATAATTTATGAGTTTTATGTGTAACATCTCGAAATAGGGCCTAATCAAAATAGTGGTTTCGTGACCACAAATCTGAGATAGAAATAATTATTTTATTATTATTATGATGTTTATGATGTGATTGCACGATGGTGTGAAAATTTCGTGAAGAAATTCTATGCATAAAGTGCTTAATTTGAAATTAGGGACTAAATCGAATAAGTTGCAAAATTTGCATTCTAGAAGTTTTTAGTATGAAATTGCTTTGGAATATTAATTAGGAGGTTTTAAATAGAAATTTGACCAATTTCTAAGTTTATGGACAAAAATTGGACATGGGTGGAATTTTTGAAAGTTTAGTAAGGAAGGGCATTTTGGTCATTTGGTTATTAACATGATTAAAAAGGGAAAAAGATGACAAAATTGCTATCATCTTCTTCATTAGCACGAAATTTCAAGGGTTCTCCATAGCTAGGGTTTGGTTCAAGCTTCCAAGCTCCATAGTAAGTGATTCCAAGCCCCATTTTTAATGTTCTTTACGTTTTCAGAGTCCCGGTAGCTCGATAAAGCTTATGCTAGCAATAATTTAAGTTAGGGTTCCTATTTGGAAAAATACCCATAGGTGAAAAGTGTTTATTTTGATGTTTTATAATAGAATATGAGGTTTTAGATTATGTTAGACAACTTGTGCTACTCGGTTTTAGGTAAAAACGAGTAAAATGGCTTAATAGGTAAAAATACCTATTATACATAAGTGTATGTTATAGTAGGAATTTGAAAATTTTGTTGGTAAATAAATGATCAGCATGTCTTAAAATACAAGAATTTGTGATAAATTTTGATTTCCGAGTCTTGAGGCAAAAGTGTAAATATGCAAAAGTTTAGGGGCAAAAATGTAATTTTGTCAAAGTTTGAGTAAAGGACTGTTTTGATAAATGTGAATATTAAATAAGTTAAATTTGCTATTATAGATCAAGAAGAATGAAATTCGGGAGTAGATCAGGGAAAGGAAAAAGTGAAGGACTAAATTATAAAGTTTAGTCACATTTTGTATCGAGGTAAGTTTACAGTAAATAAATGCAATATTCCTTTATTTTACATTAATATTTTCAATTTCCAGCATTTATATATTCATTTTATGAAAATATTCAAAGTTGAATTAAAGACGATGTAACAGAGAAAAGAATTAGAAAGCCCCGATTGAACCTTAGGAATGTTAGGATACGAAATGTCATGACATTTGGGGTTGACAGGATAGGACAGGACAGGAATGAGCCATGTAAGTCCATATCAGATATATGGCTTTGGAGACAGGAATGAGCCATGTAAGCCCATATTAGATATATGGCATTGGAGACAGGAATAATTCATGTAAGTCCATGTCAAGGACATGGCATTGGCAGGATATTGTTAGACAGGAAAGACCCTAGTATCCTTAGTATTCCGAGTGGTTCAACGGGCCATTGTACAAGTTAAATTACAGTGAATTATCAGCAAAGGAAAGGTAGACTGTATTTATGAAAGGTCAGGTAAGAAAGAAGGTAAGTGAATAAAGAAGAAGGTAGAAAATTAGATGTAAAGAAAGTTTATGATGCTAGGTGACATTATGCATAATTATCCTTTGTGATGAATGTTGTGATTTATTTGCTTCTAAACTTACTAAGCCTAGTGCTTACTCTCTTTATTTCCTTCTTCTTATAGTTCTTGCCAAGCCACTCAGGGATCGAAGGAAACGTCGGAGATCCGATCACACTATCGAAGGAATCACTTTGGTATAGCTAGACGTTTCGTTTCGTGTATGGCATGTATAGGAACTTGGCTTCTTTTGTTATGATATGATCAATGAATGATGTGTAAATACTTTCTAGTGATTAGCTAATAGAATGGCTGATGATATACATGTTTAATAGTATGTATGATTGAGTAGTAACTATCACATGGAAATTAAGGAAAATGTGAAAGTAGCTTAAAAATAGATTCAAGTAGTAGAAATGGCGTGACTTTGAAAAACTCACTAAAAATAGTAGAAACATGGTTTGATGGTGAATAATATATGAAATTAAAGCTTATTATGTCTATTTTCATATGGAATAAGAAAAATAGGTAAATGTATTGTATTTTATGAGATATCTGAGTTTTAGTGAAACAGGGCTAGAGCAATTTCTATATCCCCTGTTCCAAATTTGGAAATTTACCATAAATTTTAAAAAAATAATTAGGTGGTGAAATTTATATGTTAAGAATCCTTATTGAGTCTATTTTTAATAGAAATAAACAGCATAGTCATATGAATTTTGCACAAGGAGAAAAGTGGTTTGCAATAAGTAGAGGTAAGTGCAGTCCAGTTCTAAAATAGGGGTAAATTTAACTAATAAAATGTACTAATTGGCCCAGCAAAAAATTCTACAAAACAATTAGTAGATAGATATATGAATCTAGTTTCAGGGAAAATTTACAGATCTTAATTTCGAGTTTTGGAACTTGAGATATGAATTTTTAAGCGACTATGACGCAGAATGGCAACAAATTTCGAGAAGCTTAAATAAACGATTTAAGGTTGCTTAAGTGATAGATTAAGTTTAGTAGCGCCTCGTGTTTGATTCTGGCGACGGTCTCGAGTAAGGGGTGTTAAATTATGCATGTTACAGTCTCTACTAATCTCTATTTTCATCTCGACAGTCTATGTAACAGATTTTAACCATTTCAGTCACTGGCCCTAAAACCCCTAATGGGCCCTACAATGTCTATTGGTCACTTAAGCCCATTCAGTCCAGTTTTAGTATTCAGTTACCAGTTTTAGCAGTTTTAACCCTACAGTCTTCAAAATACCCTTAAAGCCTATTTTTACCCAAATGGGCTCGAAAGCCCATTGGGCCCATATTCGGCCCACCGAGGCCCAACTCACCGAAGTGCACGAAATTACGCACTCGACTCACATACCAGTAGCGACTTCAGATCCATCATACTCCTATCGACTTGAGAGTGTTTGCACGCTCACAAGCCCACGAAATGCCAGAACTTCAGCATTTCGGCTTTTTGGCTTTTACCGGTTTGAACCATGAAAGGGTGTTCGATACACACACCTGTTTTGTGATACTATCAGTGAAAACTCCTACATGCTTTCTCCTACAAACAATCACTCAAACATTTTAGATCCTGTTACAACTTTACCGAAACGAAAACTCACCAATAACCCAACACACATATTCGGCCAATACCTTTAATGGCCAAGAAATCTTACCTCTGCCGATTTAGATCTACTTGATCTAAATATTGTTATCCCGACGATCTTAATTCCAACCACACCTTGTTTGATCACCTACTTCACGTACTAACACATAAGAACTGAATGCGAAATTAAAATCACATTAGTTAAGTCGACAATCTCCCTAAGTATATAGAGATTTCGGCTTCTGCTAAAGTTTTAAGAAAACGAATATACACAGTGTTTAACCACTTACCAATAACCCTACTTGAAGAATACTGCTTCCACGCCCCCTCTAAACTAGATCTGTAATGGATCTAGCCTCAAACGCTAGCAAAATATGGCTCTAGAATGTTCGGCTTTTAGATCTATTAGTTAGGTATTCTTGTCGATACAACAGAGAATTAGGGGCAATAAACCGACGGCAAAAGGAATAGATGATGAGGGATTCGGCTTGGTGAAGGATTGAAGAGAAAGAAGGGTTACTTTCGGTCAAAAGGGTATTAGGCAATAGTGGGGGTTAGGCCTTTAATGGTTGTCGACAGGGCTTGAAGAAAAGAGAAAAGAATAGGTTGATTCGGCTTTGAAGAAAAAGTAATGGTATAGAATCAGTTTGGGGTGCAAGGGGAAAAGAAGAAGAATGAGAGAAGAAGAAGAAAGGAAAGTGAATTCGGTCCAAAAAGAGAAATCGGCAATAGGGGTCTTTTTGGGGTGTAAGTTTCAACTATTAGGTCAGAAAAGAAGAAAAAGAGTGAAAACAAGACCTACCTTAGTATACCTAATTCGGCAATAAAGAGGGAGGCTCAAGCACCTAAAGAAATCGGCACAAAAACTCACTAATGCCGAAAATACTAACCCTCAAGCTAGGTGTCGAATTTGCAACATCATGAGTCCCTTGGCCGGCCACTGATTCATCAAATTCGAATCTCCTAAAATCTCTCCTTGATCCACTCTCATGAGCAATTCAAAATCTCCAAGATAGAGTTCCACTTGAGTGCCAACACTTGCCCACACTTGCACATAAAAATAAAAGTACCTTGAACTTACTTGGCTTGAACCCTGGACCTTTAACTCCCTCCTAGGCGCCACTTTTTTAGGAGCTTAGTGGCGCCACCTTACCACTTTGCCAAGGCTCCCTTTGTGACAAATATTACCAAGTTTTTCTTAAGAGCCCTCTTGACCAAGTTCCTCCCTTCACTTAAAAACATACTTTGCTATTTTTTTATCAGGTTTTAACCTGAGTTTAGGCCTCCTAAAGGCTCACTAACATACTTAAACACAAATTTAGCAGCCTCAATAAAGAAAAATTCACAATTTCTGTAAAATCGCAATAAACCCGAAAAATCCCGAAATTCAGGGCGTTACAGTTGCACTTAGTACTATTTAGCCCATGTCCCAATTTTCGAATCTATGGATGATTTTGTAAAGTGCCATTAATGAATTCATGAGCTTTGTAATGTTTGATGATGAAAAATAAGTATTTGTTGATTGATTATCATATTTGGTTAAGTGATTTTTGGTGAAATTGCATATTAGGGATTAAATTGTGAAAATGAGAAATTATGTGGTTGAAATGTGTAATAAATGAAAGATATTGTAACACCCCAAACCCAACCCAGACATTATAGCCGAATATGGTGGTGTCACATTGAAGGGTGACTCATATAAATCGAATATGTCGGAGGATTTTGAGATAAGTGTCCTCTTATGGTTCAAATAAGGGTTTATTTTCAAAACCGCTTAAAAAAAAAACATTTTGTTTTAAAGCAAATCCCTTTGAATGTCTGCTTAATTAAAAGTTTAGGTGAGTTTAAATAAAAACTTTGAGTTTGCCAGTTGAAAAGCCAAGTTTGCCAATCTTGATCAAAATAACCCAAAAAACAATCTTTTTCTCAAAAAGCTCGATCTAGTACAACGGAATTCGGTAATTGCAACTATACAATACTTCATACAATGCCATCTTTATACTTACCTGATAACTATTATCATATGCAAACTCAACCAACAGTGAATGTCTTTCTTAGTTGCTTTCAGATTCTAAAAGACAGCAACAAAACATATTTTTGAGAATATGAATCACTTTGTCAGATTAACTATCAGTTTGAGGATGAAATGCGGTATTAGAACTCAATCTCGTACACAAAACTTACTGTAGTTTCCTACCAAATCACAGTAAAAACCTTGGGTCTCCACTCGAAATAATGGAGACTGATACGCTGTGTAATCTGAAAATCTCTGATATGTACAACTATCAAAATAGAATATGTACGTATGTAAATAAATGTGTAGATTTTTTAAACATTCGACAGTGACTAAAATAACATCTTTCTTTTTCAGTGCTAAGAACAATCCCAATACAGAATCCATCGTAACACTATCCCATTTTTCACTCAGATATCATTTCAGTTTGTAATAGTCCCGAAGCCACATGACAATCATCTTAACTTGCTGATACTTTAAACTTCTAAGTGTAGAGTCAGAAATATCTCGTCTCATACCTGCCCACCAATACAATTGTTTCAAATAATTTTACATCCTGTTATTTCCTCAAAGAACAAGCAAGCTACCACTATGACCTTCTTGTATCATTCACTGCAAAATCTTTGGATTTCTTGGTACTTGAACTTTGTCTCAGAACAATAAATAATCAACGGTTCCAATCTGAAACTCTGAACCAGAAGACATCTCCAATTGTACTCTTTTAGCTTGCAATTCACTGTCTTATTTCTGAGTCCCATAGAATTGTTAAATAAACACCGATTTAGCTTTTTAACTTAGCTAATATCGAGCCACCTTCCGATAAAGTAAACTGCATACTCATTACCCATAAAGCAAAACAAAGATTTTTTGGTACTTGTACCTGTGACTACAATCACTTTTCCTAGATGATAACCAGTCACTAATCCATAATCTTTCCACAATTAATAACTTTATTAACAAGTATCAAACCATTCAAAATTCACAAATGCGATAGCTTTCTCCATCAGAATAACTTTAATTTACAATATCATTTTCGATTTAAATTTGATTCGATAGTTATAATTCTGTATCATGTCTTCTAGAATATGAATTCTTCATTCAAACTACCTGTCTGTTCACCCGTGAGCGTACAAGAGTTATTTTCCTAACCTTGGATAAACTCAAGTACACATAATTCAATTACCTTTCAAGTGAATAACTCAATCAGATTAAACAAATGAGCCGATCTCAACTGTTAATAATAACTTTTCAAGAAATCCTTTCTTCTTATTGCCAATCTAACTCATATTTTTAATTTATCACAATTCCCTCAAAATACAAATCAAAGATCTTTAAAAACTGCATAACTCAAACAAAACATAACGTCACATTTAACTCATTAACATTTATCATGATTATCTAGAAAAAGATAACCAATATACAAATTTAAGCTTGATCTTTCACTATTTACACTTTTGCCGATGTCATCCCTTTCATGAAAACTAGAAAAGGATTAGATAAATAAAGCTATTTCATCTATAAATCATCGAACCATACTGATGTAACAACCATCAAAGAGATTAAAATCATAGCACCATTATAATGTCGACGTCTCAACCATATAGATAGATGATATCCCAACTATCAATAATGCAGTTTTAAACAAAAGTAAAAATCAGATATAATTCCAATAACAACCAGTGCAGAATCACAACCTCTATAAATCTGAGATTTGTATAACACTGCTACTGTGATCAAACCAGAAATTATAATCGAAGTAAATATACTTATATCCATGAAATAAATATCTCGATAATGTCTCAGAGAAAAGTCCAAAAGTAAAGCAGCACTCATATGCATTGGAATCAACAGTGACAAAGGCTATATGATCTCCATGTATATTTAACAGAACAATAACCAGTAGAAATAGAATACTAGCATCATACAAATTTTACTGTTGACTTTTTTATCAGCACAACGAAATAGAATACCAAAGAAAGATAGATATATGGCATTAGTTATGACTGCATCAATGCTTTCGTCTAACAGTATACTTGTAACAACGCAAACCCAGCCTAGATATTATGGCTGCATCTGACGGCGTCACATTGAGGGGTGATACGTAAAATTTGATGTTGCTGGAAATCTCAAAAATCATTTAGTCAAGTCACTAAAAACGGTAACTTTAAAATGGATTTTCAATTTTAAAACATGTATCACTTGATGAGTTATTAGCTTTTAAAACAAAGTCTCATTGAAGATCCAAACTAGGTTTAGACTTTTTGTGTATATTAAGAATTGATTTAAAAACCTTGTTGTTAATGAAAATCTCAGTCTTTATAATCGTTATTAACTTTTCATGACTCAAAAACAGCAGAAGCTTTCCTTTGAAAACATTTGCGTGCTTATGTTTGATTTGTAACACGGTGTTCCCTTTTTAAAACTTGAGATCTATAACCAGAAGTTAAGTAATCTTAACTTAATAAAATCTCGAAATTAAAATGAAAACTAGAGAAAGGCCTTATTACATCAAAAACCCAAATAAAAGAAAACGTAAATAAAATAAAGTAAACTAAAGTACTAAAATTCAGCTGTCCATAGTGTGGCCACCTCTGAGTCATCTGATACGTCGAACCGCCTCTCACTAGGAATTACCTGAACAATTAAAAACATGGGTGAGTTTACGAAAACTCAATGTGTACTACCCTAACAAACAAATAACATGTATCACATCAATCTGGGCCTATGCCCATTATAGTAAAGATGGCAATTGGGCCTTAGCCCATAATAGCCTCGGTTGGGCCTTAGCCCATATTAATATCAGAACCAAAATATGTAATGCATATAACCCAACAACCCTGCACTCTGTCTCCTATCCAACCCTACACTCCTGTGGGTATTAAATCGACCCACCCATCCTTACACTCACAATGTTAGCACCGGTTACGGTACTAACCAATATTGCAGCAGAGCTGCCAATCATATAATCGACTTAACTTTAAGCCATCGGTGGATCCACAGTCGTCTCGTGCAACCTGTTTGACCTTAACAAATCAATCACTTCCTCCAATTATAAGATCCTATCCCCATGCAACATAATATCACATATGAATGCAACCATATATATCAAATGGCATACAATGTCAATCACACATTATTTAGGTGTAATATAGACATTTTACCCTACAGGGGCATAACAATCATTTCTCATTTCGAGATCTAAGTACACCTATCGATCTATCAGTAGGTCCACAGTTGTCTCATGTGACCTTGCAACCTTTAGCAAACAAACAGTACGTTTGGGCCCAAAACCCAATATGTGGCCCAAGCGGGCCCACACATTCGTATGGCCCACTAAGCCTAAAATACCCTTGGCCATGTGAACGACATGGCTGGGCTCATTATTTCCCATACATCCCAAATATTTTCCTGTGTGGGGCCCACGAACCCACTAGGCCCACACGACCCATTTCGGCCCATTTGGCCTAAAAATGACCCAAGGCCATGAGATCGCTAATGGTGGCCTCTATCATTGTATTGAATTTCCTACACGTGCGCTCGTGTGGTAATCGTTGCCGTACTATTCAGCTTTTCAGCTTTTCGGCTTTTTGACATTCTACGATCTCGTTAGCCAGTTGTCCACTAGAGTTAATCACTTTAACACATAGCCCAAAACTCTCATTCCTTACCTTGTCTGAACGAACGGCCTTAAACCTTCCAAGATTACTGATCACAATCAGTTACGCATCCTTATAAAAAATCTGTAATATAACAGATCTCATTAGACAAAAATATTCATAAGTGTGGCTTAAATCCACTCATATCGTGCTTCGAGGCACAAAAGCACATTCAGCCAAAACCCAATAAGAATGAAGGTAATACATTTACCTACTGAGTACGGAAGAAATGGTTGTGATTGTTTCCCAAACGATGGTGTCTCTTCACTTCATTGAAAGTCCCTAGAACCCATCGCACATTACAATGTGAAGAAGAGAAGAGTCGTAGTTAGAAGTCATAAGAATAAAGCATTTGGCTTTTTCCAAAACTCAAAGAACTGATTGAACACACACACTGAACAATCAGGAAACAAGAGAAGAAGTATGAGGATACCTTTCAATTTGTCTACACCCTTATAAGATCCAACCCATGACAGCAATAGCACGACACAAAGACAATCTGCCAACCAAATAATAGGGAAACCGAATGGAAATCAAGTAAAGAAAATAAGATGGTGAAAGTGAAATGATACGAGTAAGAAGAAGAACAGAAAATAGTGAGGCAAGGTGAGAAGATTCGGCTATGAGAGAAACCAGTTGAAGAAGAAATGGTAAGGGAGAGTACGTGCTAGATTCGATCAAGGAGAGAAAGAAAACACAGAAAAGATGAAAGGAAAAGAGCAATAGACCTCGATTTTCAGCTATGTCACACGCCACTTACCATTAAGCCACAAGCTCCTCTTGTGACATAATTTCGTCACAATTTATTTTAAAGACTACAAGCTAACATCAAGGTTTATTTAAAAGAAAACCAAAATGTTTGCTAAAGCCTAGATTTGAACCCATGACTTCTCCAACACTCCCAAACACTCCTAAATCTCTTAACCAATAAATCAAGCATGCATTTAGTGCCACAACATACAAACATTAAAGGCTTGGATTTTTGGGGCATTACAACTCTATGCCCTAAAAGAAATATTGGCCTCGAAATTTACCTGGTTAAAGCAGATGAGGGTGTTGTTGTCGTATTGCCTCCTCGGGCTCCCACGTGGCCTCCTCAGAACTATGGTTATGCTAAAGCACTTTAACTAACGATATAGATTTCTTTCTCAGCACCTTTACCACGTGGTCCAATATTTGCACTAGCTCCTCCTCAAAGGTAAGATCTGGCCTAACCTCGATCTCATTGGTCGAGACCACATGCGTAGAATCAAAGCGGCAACGCCTTAGCATTGAAACATGAAACACGTCATGAATCTAATTCATCTCTAGAGGTAATTCAAGCTGATAGGCAACCGGTCCCACACGCTTTAGTACACGGTATGGCCCAACAAATCTAGGGCTTAACTTACACTTCCACCCAAACCTTAGTATCTTCTTCCATGGGGAGACCTTAAGAAACATGAAGTCCCCCATAGTGTACTTAATCTTTCGGTGTTTAAGATCATCATATTATTTATGCCTATCAGATGCTTCTTTCAACCAGTCTCGAATTAGTTTTACCTTATCCTCGGCATCAGTAACTAACTCTGGCCCCAAAACTCACCGCTCGTCCAACTCAGTCCAACATGTAGGAGTATAACACCTGCGACCATATAATGCCTCATACGGTGCCATCTGAATGCTAGACTTGTAACTATTGGTATATGCAAACTCTGCTAATGGCAAGTAGTCCTTCCAACTACCTCGAAAGTCTATTACACAACTTCTTAACATGTCTTCCAATATCTGGATCACCCTCTCCGACTGACCATCTATCTGAGGGTGGAATGCGGTACTAAAGTCCAACCTTCTACCCAGTGCCTCGTGTAACTTCTTCCAAAACTAAGACGTGAAACGAGGATCTCTGCAAGATATTATAGAGACTGGTACCCCATGTAGTCTTACAGTCTCGACCACATATAACTTAGCCAGCTTCTGTAATAAGTAATCAGTTCGGACCGGTATAAAATGGGCAGACTTGGCCAATCGATCCACGATAACCCATATCGAATCCTTCTTAGTAGGCATCAAGGGTAGCCCACTAACAAAATCCATCGTTACCCTTTCCCATTTCCAAAGTGGAATCTTAACCGGCTGAAGTAACCCTAAAGGTAACTGATGTTTCGCCTTGACTTGCTGGCATGTCAAACACTTACTCACAAACTCAGTAACCTCGTGTTTGAGTCCTAGCCACTAGTATAACTTACGGAGGTCTCAGTACATCTTGTACCCGCCAGGATGCATAGCATAATAACTACTATACGCCTCTCATAGTATAGATTGTCTTAAATCAATATCCCTTGTACACAAACTCTCCCACGGAAACACAGTACCCCTTCATTATTCAACCCAAAATCTGAAGTTTCCCCATTATCAACCTGTCAGAATCGAGGACCTAGTGTTATCAACTGTTTACATTTAATCTGCTCAATCCACAACGACTTAACTTAAAGCTCAGCCAATAGACTACCATCGTCAAACAAACTTAAGGCGGGTGAACATAGCCCTTAGGTCAGACATAGCCCTACAGCTCAGTGCGTCGGCTACCACATTCGCTTTACCAGGGTGGTATTCAATCGTGCAATCATAGTCCTTAAGCAGCTCAACCCACCTATGCTACCTAAGGTTTAGCTCCTTTTGAGTAAGGAGGTATTTGAGACTCTTGTGATCCATGTAAATTATACACCTCTCACCATACAAGTAATATCTCCAAATTTTTGGTGTGAAAACCACCGCAGCCAACTCCAAGTCATGGGTTGGGTAATTCACCTCATAGGTCTTAACCTTACCCTCCTGCATTAATACACAACCCAAACCAATGTGTGATGCGTCACTGTAGACCGTAAACTCCTTCCCAGGCTCTGGTTGAATCAAGACAGGGGCCTTAGTCAAAACTTTCTTAAGTTTCTCAAAACTCTCCTGCAGCTTATCAATCCACTTAAAAGGTACCCCTTTACATAGTAACTTAGTCAGAGGAGCAACAATTAACGAAAAACCATCAAAAACCACCTGTAATACCCTACCAGACCTAAAAAACTTCGAATCTCGAACACTATCTTTGGTGGTTTCTAGTATAATATAGCTTCAATTTTCTGAGGATCAACCTTAATCCCCTCAGTTGAAACCACATGACCCAGAAAAGTAACTTCCCTCAATCAGAACTCACACTTGCTAAATTTGGCATACAGCTGCTTCTCCCTCAAAATCTGTAAAACAACTCGGAGGTGTGCATCGTGTCCATCTTCGGTTTTCGAATACACTAGGATATCATCTATAAACACTACCACGAACCGGTCCAGATAGGGTTGGGACACTCGGTTCATGAGGTCCATGAAAGCGACTGGTGCATTCGTTAGCCCAAACGGTATCACAAGAAACTTGTAGTGACCATAACAAGTCCTAAATGTTGTCTTAAAGACATTCGCCTCCCTAACCCTCAGTTGATGGTACCCTAAACGGAGGTCAATTTTGGAGAAAACCGAAGCTCCTCGTAACTGATCGAAAAGATCGTCTATCCTTGGCAGAGGGTACTTATTCTTGATGGTCAGCTTGTTCAACTGCCGATAGTCGATGCACATCCGCATGGATCCATCCTTCTTTTTCATAAATAACACCAATGCTCCCCATGGAGACACACTCGGTTGAATAAATCCTTGATCTAGTAACTCTTGATTTGAGCTTTAAGTTCCACCAGCTTCTGCGGTGCCATTTTGTAAGAGGCGATAGACACCGGAGCTATACCAGGGAGAAGCTCGAATCCAAATTCAACTTCTCGGTTGGGAGATAACCCAGGTAGCTCATCGGGAAAAACATCAGGAAATTCTTTAACTATTCTCAAATCCTTGACAGTAGGACCCTCAGAATCCAAATTACTAATATAGGCTAAATACACCTCACAGCCTTTGCGAACCAATTTCTCGGCCCTTAATGCAGAAATTACATTCGACAAATAATCCCGATGCTCCCCAATCACCACCACCTCTTCATCCTCTGTAGTTCTCAGTACCATGCATTTTGTAGCACAATCCAAACTTGCCTGGTGTTTCACCAGCCAATCCATTGCCAAGATTAGGTCGAATTCACCAAAAGGCAGTTCCATCAAATTCGCTTCAAAAGTAATCCCTTGAACCACTAAAGGCACATCCCTAAATAGTATGTTCACTTTCATAGACTACCTTAAAGGACTTAACACAGTAACCTCACTTATAGTAATTTCAAACATGTCGCCCAAAGTCTCAGTCATAGAGCATGCAATATACGAATGTGTAGACCCAATGTCAATTAGTGCAGTATAAGGTACTTCATGATTAAAGAACATACCGGTTATCACATCTAGGGCATCTCCGTCCTCTCGGTGATGAGTAGCATAGACCAGAGCTAGCTACCTCGCTTCAACATGTCCTGCACCTCTGCCCGGTGCTTCACGACCCCTTCCCAACCGTTTCCACCTCTAGCCTGACCACGGCCTCTTAGCGGCTATTGACCACCCCTCGGCCGCTGTACATTACCTCTACCAATAGCTTGCATCTAATCCGGCCTTCTAGGACATTCCCTAATACAGTGCTCCATCGATCAGCAACTTAGACAAGCTCTTGTCCTCCTCCAACACTCACCTACATGGCCTTTTCCACAAAAGGCGCAAGGTGGCAACCCAGTAGAGTAACAGGGGGCCCAGCTTTGACTGGCCCATCCACTCTGGCCCTTTTCTTAGGCCTCTGAATAGAACCGGAAGGCTCTAAGTCCCTCTTATTTTTGCCCCTTTCTTTTTCCGGGTTTAGGCGCTCAGTGCGCTTCACATCCTCTGTGATTTTTGCTTTCTCCACCAATGCTGTGAAATCTTGCTCCCTCTGTGGAGCTATCAATACCCGAAGACTATCCCTGAGGCCATCCTCGAACCAAACACAGTATTCATAATCTATTGCCACCAACCCTTTAGTATATCAACTAAGTCATCGGAACTCCGCGTCGTACTCCGCCACAGATCTATCCCCCTGAGTCAAGCTAAAAAATTCTCTCCTCCATAACTTGCGCCCACATATTTCCCTTGGAACACCGATTTGAAGAACTCCCAAGTTACCCGATCAGGCTGAGTGCCTTCTTTCACAGTAAGCCACCATTGATAGGCTTCCTCTCGCAGCAGTGATACTACACCTTTTAATTATTCTTTCTGTGGACTCCAACCAATATTCAGCCATATTAGCGGCTACTCCAGCAACACCCCTGAAGATCTCAGCCAATTCAACCACAGTCATTCTAAAATCAAACCACGACCTTGAATACTAGTATTGGGCCCAGTGACCCTTTCCAGAATCCTCAATATTGCTTGGGATAATGTGTCGTCCCCGGCTGCTCGTCCGTACGACCCCGTCTCAGATACTAGTGAAGCCGATGCCTCCCTCGCCTCAACATTGGGCATGTGGCCTGATGCCAAAGATCTAGCCTTAGCACTTCCATAGCCTTTGCTGCGGCCTCTTTTACCCCTTCCATGAGTACCTCTAGTACTCATTTTCACTTTGTGTATTATCAGAATTACAAATTTTATGCAAATAGTTACAGTTTCAGTAATTAAAGAAGATGTTTTATGAGAAGTAGTAATTTAGAGTTGTTTTCACAGTCGTATGCTCACTACAGTCTTAGCTTCCTACAATTTTTAGTTTACTCTGACTAAAGAGTCTCAGTATAGCCTGTTATCTAAAGTAATCCCAGTCACTATCTACAGCATAACAGTTTAAAATAGATTTTAATATTAAGAAAATTTACTTGGTTCGACGCTGGAGACTCGGTGTGCCACACAATAAAATCCTTCAAAATGCTTTGATTCATTGGTAAAAAACATTAAAATCCAAAAAACTAAAGCCCATTCCATAGCTGAGTTTTGCAACCAGGCTCTGCTACCACCAAATGTAACACCCCAAACCCGGCCTAGACGTTATGGCCGTATCTGACGGCGTCACATTGAGGGGTGATACGTAAAATTTGATGTTTAGTCAAGTCACTAAAAACTGTAACTTTCAAATGGGTTTTCAATTTTGAAACGTGTATCATTTGATGAGTTATTAGCTTTTAAAACAAAGTGTCATTGAAAATCTAGACTAAGTTTAGACTTTTTGTGTATATTAAGGGTTGATTTAAAAACCTTATGCTGTTACTAAAAATCTTAGTCTTTATAATTATTATTAACCTTTTATGACTCAAAAACAGCGGAAGCTTTCCTTTGAAAACATTTGTATGCTTATGTTTGATTTCTAACACGTTGTTCCCTTTTTAAAACCCGAGACCTATAACTAGAAGTTAAGTAATCTTAACATAAGAAAATCCCGAAATTAAAATGAAAACCAAAGAAAGGCCTTATTACATCAAAAACCTAAATAAAAGAAAACATAAATAAAATAAAGTAAACTAAAGTACTAAAATCTAGCTGTCCATAGTGTAGCCACCTTTGAGTCCTCCGATACGTCGAACCACCTCTCACTAGGGATTACCTAAACAATTACAAAGAGGGGTGAGTTTATGAAAATTTAGTGTGTACTAGCCCAACAAACAAATAACATGTATCACATCAATCTGGGCCTAAGCCCATTACAGTAATAGTGGCAATTGGGCCTTAGCCCATAACAGCCTCGGTTGGGCCTTAGCCCATATCAATATTTGAATCAAAATATGTAATGCATATAAACCCAACCAACCCTGCACTCCGTCTCCTATCCAACCCTACACTCCTGTGGGGATTAAATCGACCCACCCATCCCTACACTCACAATGTTAGCACCGGTTACGGCACTAACCAATATTGCAGCAGAGCTGCCAATCATATAATCGGCTTAACTTTAAGCCATCGGTGGCTCCACAGTCATCTCATGCGACCCGATCGACCCTAACAAATCAATCACTTCCTCTAATTACAAGATCCCATCCCCATGCAACATAATATCACGAATGAATGCAACCATACATATTGAATGGCATACAATATCAATCACACATCATTTAGGGTTAATATAGACATTTTACCCTGCAGGGGCATAACGCTTATTTTTCATTTTGGGGTCTAAGTATACCTACCGATCCATCAGGAGGTCCACAGTCGTCTCATGCAACCCGTCTAACCATTAGCAAACAAACAGTGTGTTTGGGCCCAAAGCCCAATATGTGGCCCAAGTGGGCAACACACGCTCGTATGGCCCACTAAGCTCAGAAATGCCCTTGGCCATGTGAATGACATGGTCGGGCTCATTATTTCCCATACATCTCTGGGATTTGCCCGTGTTGGCCTTACAAGCC
Source organism: Gossypium stocksii (assembly GCA_020496765.1). Lineage (NCBI taxonomy): Eukaryota > Viridiplantae > Streptophyta > Magnoliopsida > Malvales > Malvaceae > Gossypium > Gossypium stocksii. Next base: position 46,100,534 of record CM035623.1, read on the forward strand.
CATTGGGCCCACAAGACCCATTCGGCCCTTTTGGCCTAAAAAAGGCCCAAGGCCATGAGATCGCTCATGGTGGCCTCTATCATTGTATTGAATTTACCACACGTTCGTTCGTGTGCCCGTGTGGCAATCATTTCCTTATTATTTAGCTTTTTGGCTTTTCAGCTTTTCACTGGTCTACGATCTAATAGTGTGAGTACACACCTGCCTACGAGACACGCGTTTAACCCACTCGTATCGATCCTACAGCCCAATAAGAATATATTGTTAGCCAGTTGTCCACTAGAGTTAATCATTTTAACACATAGCCCAAAACTCTCATTCCTTACCTTGTCTGAACGAACGGCCTTAAACCTTCCAAGATTACTGGTCACAATTGATTACACACCTTTATAAAAAATATGTAGTATAACAGATCTCATTAGACAAAAACATTCATAAGTGTAGCTTAAATTCACTCATATCATGCTTACAAGCACAAAAGCACATTCAGCCAAAACCCAGTAAGAATGAAGGTAATACATTTACCTACTGAGTACGGAAGAAAGGGTTTTGATTGCTTCCCAAATGATGGTGTCTTTTCACTTCACTAAAAGTCCGTAGAACCCATCACACATTACAACGTGAAGAAGAGAAGAATCATGGTCAGAAGTCATAGGAATAAAACATTTAGCTTTTTCCAAAACTCAAAGAACTGATTGAACACACACACTGAACAATCAGGGAACAAAAGAAGAAGTATGAGGATACCTTTTGATTTGTCTACACCTTTACAAAATCCAACCCATGGTTTCAATAGCATGACACGAGACAATTGACCAACCAAATAATAGGGAAGACCGAATGGAAATGAAGTGAAGAAAATAAGATGGTGAAAGAGAAATGATACGAGCAAGAAGAAGAATAGAAAATAGAGGGGCAAGATGAGAAGATTTGGCTGTGAGAGAAATCAATTGAAAAGGAAATGCTAAGGGAGAGTAGGTGCTAGATTTGGTCAATGAGAGAAAGAAAAAAGTAGAAAAGATGAAAGGAAAAGAGTAGTAGGCAGCAGTAGAGAGGGGTAATCGGCAATCAACAAAAGAAAAGGCATGAATGGTCAATTTTCCAAAATGAATTTGCAGCACAGATAGATAAGAGGAGAACCAAAAATGCAAAAAGGATAAACAAGTCCCGAAATGGCAGAAAGAGATTTCGACAGCCCCCCACTACTAGCCTAAAACCAAATTTCTGAGTAGCTAAATTCCCAATTCTGCAACACTCTTCCCACACACTTCAAACTCTTAAATTTCTTGCACAAATCCCTCCATAATCCTCTCCTCAAATTTCTCCACCATCCACTCCTTAAATCCCTCTAACTCTTATCCATCAGAGTTCTACCGCACCACAAACTCCAGCTGCACATATCAACAAAAATAAATCCCCCCATTGTACTCCCAAGACTTGAACCTCAAACCTTTCAGCTGTGTCACACGCCACTTGCCACTAAGCCACAAGCTCCTCTTGTGACATAATTCCATCACAATTTATTTTAAAGCCTACAAGCTAACATCAAGGTTTATTTAAAAGAAAACCAAAATTTTTGCTAAAGCCCATATATGAACCCAGGACTTCTCCAACACTCCCAAACACTCCTAAATCTCTTAACCAATAAATCAATCATGTATTTAGTGCCACAACATACAAACATTAAAGGCTTGGATTTTTGGGGCGTTAAAATACTTAACCAACAATCTCATACAATAAGAATTTCATCTGAAAATATACAGCTACACATACCTCTGAGGATAGATGAACACATAGAATACCCAGAAGAAATCATCATAATTTACTTCAACTATAACCGCTGCACTCAGCTATCAATAGAATTCAAACATTATTCCACTGTCTAATCCTATCATCACTAATTCCACATTATTTAATCCCTTATTGAAAATCCGTTCAGAAGAAATTTTGGTAACACATTATTTAATTATCATACTTGAATAATTCAGTTATATGAAGTTAATTTCTTCTTTAACAATGACATTGCGTAATCTAAATGATATTCTGAACAATCTGCCATCTCTTCCAGAACGGTCTTTACTTATTGACCCTTCTCATATTTGACCACGTTATAAATCATTCAATCTTTGAACTCTTTGATTTCACACTAGGGAACTTATTCAATCCAGATCAGATAAGTTTCATTGTAACTCTATACTGGTAAGGGGGTGAAGGTCATAAAGCCTTATAATTTGACTCTCACATATGCTCGCATATGACATAACATTTATCAATAACATAGTGTTATAAACTATCATTCGTACCTTTATGAGTTTTGACTCCTCATACACATTTGACTCAAATATTTAAGTATCACATTTAATACTATCAGAATTAGCTGGTTGGAAAGCACATCTGTCTTAGTAAAACAATTCTCGTCAGAGTCAGGAGATATCACACTATCGCAGGTTAAATATGACATGTACAGCTAGACTTACATATGCTACGTTAGTTCTAGAATTGACTAAACCGTAGCTTTGATACCAATAAATGTAACGCCACTAATGCATATCCGTCGTCGGAATAGGTTAAGAGGTATTATCGGACTTGTAACTCAGATGAGAACATTTATTTAACAACAATCATCATATTGCAATCAAAACCATCCATTTTTGTTCATAGCATACATTAAACGAGTATGAAAAACTTTAAACATATATTTGGGACTAAATCATTAACATCCAAGAGTTTATAGAAAACTTAGAAAATTTTTCGAACAGGGGTCGCACACACGTGTGACCAGGCCGTGTGCCTCACAGGCAACCATACACGCCTATGTCCAGGTCGTGTGGAAACAGGGTGTACATACTACTTAACCACACGACTGACCACATGCCCGTGTGTCTGGCCTGTGTTCCTATTCGAAATGACCACACATGCCCATGTGCCAAGGCTGTGTGCCACACATGGCCAATAGACACACCCGTGTGTCTAGGCCGTGTAACTCTCTGACCTGATTTTTAAAGCATCATCAGGGGGCATACGACTGATAAGCGATAAATTATACATATTTTACCCTATGCTTTAGCCTAATTTCTGATGAATTAATCCTTGATTTGTGTAAATTGGTGCTTTTAAGCTTTTAATTTCATGTTTTGTTCTCAGGAGAGCATCAAGAGACAAAAGAAGCCTAAAATGAGCCAAAACGGGACAAAACAAGCCTAATCTATCAAAGCCATACGGCCTGACCCATAGCACACGGGTAACTCACACGCCCGTGTGAATCGAGGGTGTCATCCCAAGGATTCACGACTCACATGGCCTAGCCAATAACCCACATGGCCTTGTGAAATCAACAGTATCGACCATGGCTCATTGCCGAAGTCACACGGCCGTGGCACATGGGCATGTCCCTATCATCAGGAAGTGGAGTTTCACTCAGAAAAGGATACTTAGGGGCTTAGAAAGCCATTCTGAACTCTATATAAAGACCCTAGGAGGCAACTTCAAGGGTATCAATTAATTTAGCGCTTTCCTTCCGCCAAGGATACATAAAGCAGAGGGAGGAATTACTCCAAAGAAGCCGATTGATTCATCCTAGAAGCCGGATCCAACGTCAAGACTAAATATCTCCTTCAATCCTTCAGGGGTTTTTAGGTTCTTTATGTTTTGTTATTTTTATTCTTCTGGGATGTTTTCTTTATTAATTATGAACTAAATCCCCCAAATACTTGAGGGGGATGAAACCTAAGACAGATCTTGTTATTATTTTATCTTGAGTTATATGATAAATACTTGAATTGTTCTTAATTATGTGTTTTTAAGTCCTGTTTTAATAATCCTAGGTATTAATTCAAGTATTGATGTGCTTATTCAGAGGAGCAAAAGTCCCTATTTAAGAGTAGATCTAGCATAATTAAGCGGAGTTGCGTGCAACCCTAGACATAGGGCGACATAAATCTGCTGGATTAGGGTCAAACCTAATAAGGGGATCCATAGATCGAGTTAATGCAAGACTAGGGGTTTTAACTAGAAAGAGATTTCAGTTAATCAACCTAGGATTAGTTATTCTTATCCTCAACAAAGGTATTAACATAAGTTAGGGATCTTTACGGATCAAGTCAAGTGAATAAATCGTCTAGCTCAAAAATTGATAACAAGTGAAGTCTAGGTGGATTCTCCCTTGAGTATTGCCCAAATCAATCAGTTTTTCCTAAAGAGTTTTTCCCCAATTTACTTTCTATGCATTCATAGTTAGTTTTAGAATTAGTTTCGTGAAAATCCCTTTTATTTTTAGGTTAAATAATAGAAAGGAAGTAAGTACTAGTACTTTTGGTTCCCTTGGGTACGATATCTCGGTCTTACCGCTAAACTATACTACTGTTCGATAGGTGCGCTTGCCCTAAAGTGGTGATAATAGTTAGTTTTTGGTACGATCATTATTATAAATTTTATTACTTCATATCACGCATATCAAGTTTTTGGCGCTGTTGCTGGGGAACTAAAATATTAAGAAAACTCGATTTCTATTACTTTGGCCATTACTATTTTTATTTATTTTCAACTTTTATTTTTATTTTTATTTATTTTAATTCTCTTTGTTTTTTTTCCTTTCTAGGTATCTCTAGTTTTTGACTAGAAGAAACCTAGCAGGACCATTACTTTTTGATGAAGATTTAGAGGCGACAGTTCGCAAAAATCGTAGGGAGATCAGAAGAAGCCTACATTATCTAAAACAAGGACAAGAACAAGAGCCAGAACCTACGGAAGAGATGGAAGAAAATCAGGACAATCTACCACCTCCTGCGATAGCCGCACAACCAGTGAACCAAGATGATGCTCCTCGTACTATGTATGATTATGCTAAACCTAATTGTGTTGGTACTCAATCTAGTATTATTATACCTGCTATTGCTGCAAATAATTTTGAACTAAAGCCTAACACTATTCAGATGATTCAGCAATTTGTGCAGTTTGATGGTTTACAGGATGAGGATCCCAATTTACATTTAGCCAATTTTTTGGAATTCTGTTATACTTTTAAAATCAATGGCATTTCTGATGATGCCATTCGTCTTCGATTATTTCCTTTTTTCCCTAAGCAATAAAGCTAAGCAATGGTTAAACTCTCTACCACGAGGCTCAATCACTACATGGGAATAGATGACCGAAAAATTCTTACTTAAATATTTTCCTCCAGCTAAAACAGCTAAATTACGAAACGATATCTCTTTTTTTGTGCAGATGGATTTAGAGACCCTTTATGATGCCTGGGAGAGATACAAAGATCTGTTGAAAGGTGCTCTCACCATGGGTTACCTTTGTGGTTACAAGTTCAAACCTTTCACAACGGTTTGAATCCGTCAACAAGGCAGATGATCGATGCAGCCGTAGGAGGAACAATCAACAACAAAATACCCGAAGCAGCTTATGAGTTTATAGAAGAGATGTCACTAAATAATTATCAGTGGCAAGTCATGAGGACAAAGCCGACAAAAGCTGCAGGAGTTTATAATATCGATACTGTCACCATGCTTACTAACCAAGTAGAACTTTTAAATAAAAAGTTTGATAATTTTGTTGGTTCTACGCAGGCACAACCAGTGATACACTGTGACTCAACCCTAGGAGGAGTGAGCAACCCAGAGTACAATCCCTATGGGCAAAGCACAGAAACCGAACAAATGAATTATATGGGTAATAATTCTCGACCTCAAGACAATCCTTACAATAATACCTACAATGCAGGTTGGAGGAATCACCCAAACTTTTCATGGGGCAATTAAGGCAATCAAGGAAATCAAAGACCACCAGCACCCCCTCAGGGATTTCAACAACCACCGTATCGGCAAGAAAAGAAGCCGAGTCTTGAGGAGATGTTGGAAAAATTTATATCAGTTTCTGAAACCCATTTTCAAAACACCGAGCAAGCACTAAAGAACCAACAAGCTTCTATCCAAGGGCTCGAAAATCAGATTAGTCAACTTGCAAAGATGATATCTGAGAGACCACAAGGTAGCCTACCAAGTAACACAGAAGCTAACCCAAGAGAGCAACTCTATGCTGTCACTGTGCTCGATGAAGGAAGTTTAGACAAACTAGAATCAAAGCAAGACGATGTGGTAAGTAAAGGTAAAGTTGAGGTAAGCAACAAAAAACCAATAGTTAAAGAGTTTAGACCTCGTGTGCCATATCCTAACGCGACAAAGAAAGACCGCACAGATGATCAATTCGGTAAATTTCTCAATCTTTTGAAAAAATTACATATTAACTTACCGTTTATTGAAGCTCTTTCGCAGATGCCAAACGCAGTTAAATTTTTAAAGAAGCTTTTAGCGAACAAACAAAAGTTGGACGAGTAGTCGTATGTGGAATTAAATGCAGTGTGCTCAGCTATTTTGCTAAACAAGTTACCCAACAAACTGAAAGATCCAAGGAGTTTTACAATTCCCTGTTTAATTGGTAGTTTAACTATTAATAATGCATTAGCTGATTTAGGAGCAAGTATAAATGTCATGCCTTACAAAATGTTTAAACGACTAGGTCTTGGGAAACCCAAACAAACTAGGATGAGCATACAATTGGCTGATAAAACCATTAGATTCCCTAGGGGTATAATTAAAGATGTTTTAGTTAAAATCCATAAATTCATATTCTCAGTTGATTTCGTTGTTTTAGACATGAATGAGGATAGTGATGTTCCTTTAATATTAGGACGGCCCTTTTTAGCAACTGTTAGAACTATCATTGACGTTGGTACAGGAGAACTCACATTACATGCAGGTGGTGAGACAATTACTCTTCAGGCTCGCGACTCAATCAAAACATCAAGTAATGAAGGTAATTATATAAACTCTGTAATTAAGACTAATCATATGGTTTCATCTTTGTTATAGGAAACACATTTAAAAGATGCAAACGAGCCTCGTTTTAACCCATGCAAGGACAAAACTACCCACGAAGAGTGAAAGCCACCGATCAAGGAACTAGATGCAGACCCTCGAACTGCCACATATAAGCTTGATGAAGAAATGCCCTGTACGGTAGTAAACATTTTTCCATACGGCCCAGTCGAGGTAACTCATTCTCCATTTGACACTTTTAAGGTTAACCAACTCGACTTACACTGTATTTTGACAATAAGAGAGAGGAGTTTTAACTCCTTGAGCCACCATGACCGTTTGAAAAGCAGAGTTGAGCTTAGACTCTAAATAAGCGCTTCTCGGGAGGCAACCCGAGCACTAACTTGGTAACCTTTTATTTTAGTCTTTTAATACATCAACTAACCTTTTTTGAATGCAGGATTTAGGGCCACACGGCCATACCCACGGGCATGCCTAAGGCCGTGTGGACACTATAAGTAGAGACACGGTCGTGCAATTTGGCACTGTATAAGCAGGGGAAAAAATTTTCTAGAAACACGGCCTACGACAAAGTGCCACGGCCGTGAGATGTGGCCGTGGCCAACACTATCAATTCAGACAAGACCTTAAACCATATGACACGGCCGTGCGGCATGGCTGTGTTAATCTAAACATGGGCGTTCGACACACCCGTGCCCTAAGACCGTGGTCGACACTGTTAATTCAGACACGGGCATGTGACCTACTACATGGCCGTGGGAGAACCGAACATTACAGGACACGGCCGTGCGACACGGCCGTGTGCCTCAATATGCCCTAGGAACACGGGAGTGTGAATTGCAACCGGTGAGATAAAAACCCCTAAATTTCAAACCACACGGGCAAGACCCGAGTCATAGGGCTTGTGCCATGCCCGTGTGACCCAAAATCCTATATAAACAGGGCTCTATTCACTTTTTTCTCCATTGAAACCCTAAAATCCTCCACCCAAAACTCCTACCAGACACCCCTAACCCCGCTATCAGCCTTCAAATCGACGCCACGATCGCACAAGACCACCCCCACACTCGTGGAAAGCATACCACGATCGTTCAACTCCATCCATGCCCGTGCCCAGCCTCTAAAAACATTCATTCAATTTTAGTTTTTGTTATTTCTCATTTTTCCTTTAATTTTTGAATGTTTTTCGTTAAATTATTTGGTAATGATTTCATTATTTAGTTATTAGCATGATTATTTGCATGATTTTTACCCATTTAGCATGATTACTCTAGAAACATCTCTCATGAGATTTAGAACAATCTTTTGCTACCATTTTAAGTTATCTTAAGCCTTTAAAGTTTAGGCATTTTGTTCAAATACCCGTATTATGTTCATCTCCACTCTTGGGTAAAATAGCATGTTATTTGTGCATTAACATAGGTACTAGTCTTAATCAATTAATTCAGTGTTTATTTTTTATCATTTCGCTACAACTAACTCATGCCCATTTTCTTTTAGGTACCATGTTATCATCCCGAGGTAAGAAAGCTGCCGTACCTGTTTCAAAGAAACGTAAAGGGCCCGGTGGCTCATCCTCTAGACCCACGACAGAAGTCCGACACCCATACCTTCAGTTTTTACAAGACTCCTAAGAGGAGTTATTTCAAATTCTAAGGGCGAGACCCCTCGGAGTAGGGAGATGTATCGACTGGCCCGCCTTAGAGCAAGTCCACCTAGCAGATGCGGTTCGACCTTACTGATGACGGACCCATGGGAGCAATTCTTCCAAATTGTAGAGCCTACATACCTCAAAATCACCCTCGAGTTCTACTCCACTTTCCACCTACAAACCGTGATGTCCCAATATGATGATCCAGGGACAGTTCAGTTCCACCTCGAAGGCCTTGTTCGACAACTTAGCCTCCCTGAGTTCGGTACCGCACTGGGGCTATACACGGAGTAATTTTTGGAATAAGAAGACCTCTCTGAGCTCCACCGCCACATCTACTATTCACCCTCTAAGTGTTGGGAAGCCCTAGTCCCGGCAGCATCAACGTACAACCCCAATCACTCCAAGGCGACCGCCCTATCTCTATCATTGAGGTACCTTCATGCCCTCCTCATGCATACACTCACCGGATGGCGCGAGAGCACCAGCGTCGTCAACACCCACGACGCCTACTTTTTATGGAGCATGGCACACGGCCATGTCTTTGACCTAGCTTACTTCATCGCTCTCGCCATCCAACATCAGACGGAGAGGCATAGAAAGGGGGTGATCAGCATAGGCCCGTACGTGACTCGCTTAGCCCGCTACTTCGGGCTATTCAATACCGCGGCCCAGACTTCCTCCTACACACTCGTCGGTCTGATGTCTCCGCAGGGCCTCCAAACCATGCTTCACATGAGGATGATCCAACGACGACAAGGGACCATTCCTCTACAATACAGACTATTCCAAGACGACGAGCAGGAGGACCCATAGGACATTACTGATGATGTCCCATCACTAGAGGAGCACCCCACCGACCCACCACCACCGCGCCACCCAGTTCACACGAAGCCTCTTACGCTGATATATCTAAGTGCCTCATAAAATTTGAGCAGCAGTGCTTTCAGCGATTTGACCATATCGATGCTACTCTTTAGCAGATATGTCAGCACCTCCACATTGTATCACTGCCACCACCGCCAAGACCATCTGAGGATTGGACTTCTCTAATCCTCTTATCTTCTCCTTTATTTTCCTTTTTCATTTTATTTTCAATTTTTTATTTTATTTTTATTTCTAATTTTTATTTTTCAGGATTGTTTAGATTTTCTTTATCTTTATTTCAATCTTTAGTTTTTTTCTTTATTGGAATAATTTTAATCTTTTAATTTTTCGGCTATTTCCTAATGAGTAATTGTTCTAACCCTGAAATAACTAAAATTTCCCTAAAGTGCCATCATAGTTTTAAAAGAGCTTTATAGCTCACATCCAACTCTAATGGGAACCTTGGCCACCACCGGAGTATCCACTTACACCCTTCCTTTGTCCTAGATACTCTATACCTGCCACCATCTCAAGGAATTCATCCAAAAATTCAGGGAGTTTCACTTATCTCCCTAACTTATGATCTAATGCTCCTATTTGATATTAATATTATCTTTATACATTGAGGACAATGTATATCTTAAGTGTGGGGGGGAATTCGCTTTCATTCCTGGCATTATCTGTGCACCCCTGAATTCTTACTTTCACTCGTAGCATTATCTTCAATCTCCTAAGAGGAATTATTTCTAATTGATTTATGATTTTTATTGATATATTGAGAATTAAAACATAAGGCAATTGTGCTCTAATTATGAAAACTGTAAGGCATTAAAGAATTAAGCATGATAAGTTGAAATTTTTGAGAACTTTTAAAATTTCTAGGTTGTTTTCCCAATTTTAAGTATTATCCTTAAAATTGAAATTCGCAAGACTGACATCAAAAGCCATAATTTTAGTGAGATTTTTTAGCCTTTTGAGCATACATTCTTTCGTGTTCACTTTTATTGTTGCTTTGAGTGAGTCAATACTGATTTGTTATTCTAGAACTTGCTTTGATTATACATGTCGAGACCACACCATTGATTTGATATACCGAGATGATAAAGGCACTTAGGATTTAACCCACTTACTCCATAAAAGCCTACCTCCATAAATTAACCCCTAGTGAACCCCGTTGAGCCTAACAAACCTATTCTTTGACTTACCCACAATATTAACCCATAACCCATTATTGTTGAAATCCCCCCAATTATTTTGATCCCTATTTTTGTAGAGATTTGAAGTTGAATTATTATCTAGCTTTATTCTCTTGTTCAATTTGTAAAGTGTATAAATATTTAATTTATTATTATTTGATTTGTTTTAAAAAAAATTTGGTTGTAACTTTTATGTCAAGTTGTAATTTTTGCATATTTCCTTGTAATTTTTTTGAGCCTCTGTTCTAAAACAACATTATCTAAAAGAAAAGGCTTTATCTTAGAAATATGTTTCAAGTAATAGAGATTTTCCTAGCTTGATGATTTTTCAGTTCAATCTCGATCCTAACCCACTTTTTTAGCCTGTGACAACACCCCTAACCAAAACCCCATTACAACCAATCAAAGACCTTTTGATCGATGTATCATCTCAATTCATAGTGGTGGAGATTTGATTTTCCTGTAAGCTTTTGGTAATAACTTTTCATGTTGACTAAAGAGTGCTTAATTCTTGAACCCTAAACACTTTGAGTGGATAAAGTGAATCTTTAGTGAGGATGTCAAATCTTGTTGATTTTAATTGAAAGGTAATTACTTAAGAGAAGGGAAGAAGCCTATGTTTCTGTTGTAAAATTCTCAACTTAGAATGTTCGAAACTTTAACGTTCTTCTGATTGAATTTTCATTGTATGATTACTTATGGATTAGTTTGAAACATTATTGATAAAGATTGTAAGTTAAGAAGAATGATTCTTAACTATGGGTTGAGATTTTGCTTGAGGACAATCAAAGGCTTAAGTATGGGGGTATTTGATAAGCGATAAATTATACCTATTTTTACCTTATGCTTTAGCTCAATTATTGATGAATTAATCCTTGATTTGTGTAAATTGGTGCTCTTAAACCTTTAATTTCATGTTTTGTTCTTAGGAGAGCATCAAAAGATAAAAGGAGCCTAAAACGAGCCAAAACAGGACAAAACGAGCCTAATCTATCGAAGCCACACAGCTTGACCCATAGCATAGGGCAACTCACACACCTGTGTTAATTGAGGGTGTCATCCCAAGGATTTCACGACTCACACGGCCTTGCCAATGACCCACACGGCCGTGTGAAATCAACAGGATTGACCATAGCCCATTGCCAAAGTCACACGGCTATGGCACACGGGCGTGTCCCTATCATCAGGAAGTGGAGTTTCACTCGGAAAAGGATACTTAGGGGCTAAGAAAGCCATTCTGAACTCTATATAAAGACCCTAGGAGGCAACTTCAAGGGTGTCAATTAATTTAGCACTTTCCTTCCGCCAAGGATACACAAAGTAGAGGGAGGAATTACTCCAAGGAAGCCGATTAATTCATCCCAGAAGTTGGATTGAACATCAAGACTCAATATCTCCTTCAATCCTTCAGGGGTTTTTGGGTTCTTTATGTTTTGTTATTTTTATTCTTTTGAGATGTTTTCTTTATTAATTATGAACTAAATCCCCCAAATACTTGAGGGGGATGAAACCTAAGGTCGATCTTGTTATTATTTTATCTTGAGTTATATGATAAATACTTGAATTGTTCTTAATTATGTGTTTTTAAGTCTTGTGTTAATAATCCTAGGTATTAATTCAAGTATTGATGTGCTTATTCAGAGGAGCAAAAGTCCCTGTTTAAGAGTAGATCTAGCATAATTAAGCGGAGTTGCATGCAACCCTAGACATAGGGTGACATAAATCTGCCGGATTAGGGTCAAACCTAATAAGGGAATCCATAGATCGAGTTAATGCAAGACTAGGGGTTTTAACTAGAAAGAGATTTCAGTTAATCAACCTAGGATAAGTTGTTCTTATCCTCGACGGAGGTATTAACATAAGTTAGGGATCTCTACGGATCAAGTCAAGTAAATAAATCGTCTAACTCAAGAATTGATAATAAGTGAAGTCTAGGTGGATTCTCCCTTGAGTATTGCCCAAATCAATTAGTTTTTCCTAAAGAGTTTTTCCCCAATTTACTTTCCGTGCATTCATAGTTAGTTTTAGAATTAGTTTCATAAAAATCCATTTTATTTTTAGGTTAAATAATAGAAAGGAAGTAAGTACTAGTACTTTTGGTTCCCTTGGGTACGATATCTCGGTCTTGCCGCTAAACTATACTACTGTTCGATAGGTGCGCTTGCCTTAAAGTCGTGATAATAGTTAGTTTTTGGTACGATCATTATTATAAATTTTATTACTTCATATCATGCATATCAACGGCTATGCACCAAGGCCATGCGTCACACACGGTCGAGCCACACACCCGTTTGCTCTGCGAGTGTGGACAAAAATAGGCTATTTACAAGCCACAATTCTCACCCAAAACACATGTACCTACAATCATTCTAATGGTACCATTTCTATGTACATATAAGCAACCAACTAATATCATTCAAGGCATATTTTATACCATTTCACGACCTAATCATATCAATACTCAATTATCGTTATTTACACATCCAAATATATCACTAACTTGACATGCTTTATGAGCAAATAAACACGTATACATAACATATCTATAACTCAACCTTATAATCATTCAAAATGCCATACTTAACAAAAAATTTTCAATCCAAATATAACCATCACATAGTCAAACCATTTGCATATCTTTATTCCATCAACTACTTGCCAAAGCATGCCATATTTATACCCATATACACCACCAAATATTTAGCCAAGTTAAGCCAAATCACATGGCTTAAACACATCAATACATATAAGCTTTAATGGCTAAAATAGCTTATACATCTCATATCAGCATCTAGCCTATACATGCCATATTACCACATTTCAAAGAGTTCAAAAATTCCAAATCGACTCCTGGATAGTGTGATGAAATCTCCGACGACTTCCAAACCGAGCGAGCTTCCAATTCACTATAAAATACGGAAAATAAACAGAGTAAACTATAAAGCTTAGTAAGCTCGTATGACTAGTATTTACTACATACAATTTAACAATTAATTCATAATTAGAGAAGCATGAGTACATATAAATCAACTCTATCCAAATCAACACGTATTACAATAACAACCTGGAAATTCATGTATGTATTCATCGGTTTTCACTTACGTATCATATTAAATTATCAAATATCACTTACTTTTCAAGCGTATCACGTATACCTGAACTGATTCATATCATCATTTCTATTCTCGTATCATCATCTTTTCCGTTGAATCATGGGGAATAACATCGAATATTCAGTATCTTGCACACTAATGGGCATATATGTGGTTAAACCACCTATCTCTCATTTCACATATATATCATTTGTTCGTACATCATTTTAACATGTTTTACCATTTCAATACAATCCAACCAAATTTCCCAATGCCTAAGTATTTAAAACCATCAATAGATTAGTATTATTATATCAATGTAATCATCAAGTCACTATAGGTAAAAACAATAAACATTCAATCTCAAGTACATATAACTTTCATTCCATACTTTAATTCACCAAATAAAATCAATACCATGTAATTCACATAACATTATAAAAATTCATTTCTATTCGTATAAACTGTAATTCATTCATATAATTAGTAATTGATCCGTAGACTAGTACTTCATCTGTATAACCAATAATTTATTCATATAACTAGTAATTCATCCGTATAACCAATAATTAATCTGTATAACCAGTAATTTATTCATATAACCAGTAGCAGAAATTATACCCGTTGGAATATCGAAGGATACTCGAGTGATACACTCTAAATGTATTAAATTGTAATCCATCAATTCATTATCATTTTCGCTCTTTCGAGCCATGGTCGGTAAGCTCCCCCTGAGTTGATGAACAGTAAGCTCTTATGAGCTGATATATCAGTAAGCTCATACGAGCTGTGGTGAGTCCGCAACACATGTAGGATCTTGACCAAAACGGTAACCCTAGTGACATATCACTTGAATCCTACGAATTCTTACGATTCAAACAGGGCTCGGTATTCAATATACTTAATTAAATAAGTATTCGATATTTAGGTAATTCAATTACTCAGTTTACATATATCAATTTCAAATAAATACATGTACTTAAAAGTTCGATTCTAGTTATACGAACTTACTTGGTTAAATTGTAGAAATTCCAAGCTTTAGGAGTATTTTGGTAATTTCCATTTTCCTTGATTTCCTCTCGATCTTGATCTAATTAATCAAATTTATCTATTTCAATCCATATTCTAGTCAATTCAATCCAATTTCACATTTTGGTAAAATTACTATTTTACCCCTAATATTTTAACATTTTTACAATTTAGTCCCTAGCTCAAAAAATATAAAATTCATGAAATTCAACCTCAACCCAAGTTAGCCAAATTTCGATTGAGTCCCTACCAGCCCAAAATTTTCATTTATTTCACATTTCTACCACAATATTTTCATATTTCACAATTTAGTCCAAAATTGACATTTTTACTAAAATTCACTTAACAAAACTCATTAATCTAACATCAAAGATTTATTTTCTATCACCAAACAACAAGATAATCAAACATTCATCAATGAAAAAACTCACAAACTTTAACAATTCAGAAATTAGAGAGACGGGCTGGCTAGATTAAGCTACAACAATCTCAAAAATGTATGAATTATTAAAAACCGAGCAAAAACCACTCACCAATTATTCTTCAAAGCTTGGTCGAATGTAGCTTCATCCATGGCTATTTTATTCATGCATTTTTGGTGGAGAAATGGTGAAAACATGATGACATCTTGTTTTTATTTAATTATCTTATCATTTATTTACTTAATTACATAATTAACCTTTAAAAACATTTGTAATTACACAAAATTCCACTCCACTATCATCCGCTATATCATAAATGGGTTATTTATCACATAAGGACCCTCACTTTAAAGTTCTATAGCTATTAAACACATGTAGCTTATAGAGCACAACTTTTACGCTTTACGCGATTTAGTCCTTTTTACCGAATTAAGCACTCAAATATAAAATTTCTTCACAAAATTTTTACACAATCATAATATCATACTGTAGATGTTAAAATAATAATAAAATAGATTTTTTGACATCAAATTTATGGTCCTAAAACTACTATTTCGATTTGACTAAAAACGGGCTATTACTGGTTCCATATCATGGTACAAGGGTTCTATGTCGCGACACATCCATCAATTTGGACATCCTCAGGGATTATCTACTATGTCGTGACTTGCTATTGGGATGTCACACACCGACTCTATTTCAGCCCAAAACTTTATCTTAACGATGCTTCGATCTTAGGATAAACCTACATCAAATAAAAGTTAAAATCTAAACTATGTGTTTAGTTAAGTATAGAATGATTTAAAAATATCATGCAACAATTCACAAATTTTAAGTTATACTATCAGATTTATTTAGTAGTATTGTCAATTCACCCATGGATGATCTCTTTATTCTATCAGTATTGGTCCACCATCCGTCGCGCCATTCCGCCCTTGCCCGTTTGTCCCTTTCCTTGAACCTATTTATTCTTTCTGCATGCATAAAAGGAAGCGTGTCCCTTGACTCGGGGACATTAGGAATAAATATCTTTTTACATTGCTCCCCTATCTTTGTAACACCCCTTACCCGTGTTCAACACTGGAACAGGATACAAGGCGTTACTAGACTGAAACGCACATGAACATGTAAAACCGAGTCATAAATTTTTGTTCAAATTTAAACTTTTCAATTCCTATATTAAAGTCCCTTATATGGGCCTACGAGGCCAACACATACACTTATAATGATTCGGGACTAAACTGAGAACTTTTGAAGACTTTTGAGACACAATTAAAATTTCCCTATTTTGTAGAGTCACACATCTGTGCGAGCAGGCCGTGTGGTCTCACACACCCGTGCGGCTCAGGACACGCCTGTGGATTCCACCCATGTAACTCTTTGTTTATGACATCATCAAACGTTTAGGGGCACACGACCAAGTCACACGCCCATTTGCTAGGTGATGCCCTCCACACGGCTGAGACACATGACCGTGTCTCTGCCTGTGTGATCAAATCTTAGGCTATTTTCCAAGCCGTTTTGTACTCTTGACTCTTCACACTCATAAAAAATTCATAAACATACATCACACTTTTGATTTTTGTGGATTTAACCATCAAACATATGTAATATACCTAACTACATCAAGGCATTTCCATGCATGCATAAACTAGGCTTACATATTCATAACCATTATGAGCCACATCTCATGGCTATATACAATGCAGTATCATTAGCTAATACATTTAGCCAATTCAGAATAATACATACTATCAGCAATTAAATCTCTATACATGCCACTCACTTGTATACTAAGAAGAGTTGCCATTACTTCAACTTGACAAATTGATAGTGTGATGTGCCTCCAATGATCTCCAACCCCGAGCCAACCTGAAGACACTGAGAGAAAAAGAAAAGGAGGGTGTATGCTTTACAACTTAGTAAGTTGGCATAAAACAATAAGCAGATTTGATTAACAATACATTTCTCATAATTTCACTTCTTACTCATGTATGGCCTAAGCTGTCTTCCTGAGTCACAGTTACTAAATTAATTATATCTAGAGTTACGGAACTCCAAATTTAGATCCATTAATTTTCTTTGAAACTAGACTCAAATATCTTCTTACCATAAAATTTCTAGAATTTTTTGTTTAGCCGATCACTACAGTTTATTCATTAAACTTTCCCCTATTTCACTATTTAACAGCTCTAACTCCTCTTCACTAAAAATCAAATTTCTCATTATACAGAGTTCAGATAACCTTCCCATTTATTTCTCTTGAAATTAGACTCATCAAGGATTCTGATAATATAAATTACACACAATAAACATTTTTATACATTTTTAGTAATTTTCCAAATTTGGAATAGGGGATTTCCAAAACCATTCAGACCCTGTCTCACTAAAATTTAAATATCTCATAATGTAAAATTCATTTACTCACATCGTTTCTTTTATGTGAAAACAGACTCAATTAGCTTTAATTTCATATCTCATTCAACATTTCAATTTCCACTATTTATGGTGATTTTATGAAATCACGTAACTCCTGCTATTTCAAACTGTTTTACTAAAAATTTTACTCTCCCATGTTTTCTTCATATTACTTTCATATATGCACACATAACACCAAGCATGTTCAATACTAACCATTCAAATGAATAATCATCACTAATATTTATGAGTATTCATAGTAGCTTACACCATATCAGCCTTACCACAATTTGAATCACATATTGAGCACATTGCTCACATTACACCATTGCTTTCATATACATTTGCCCAAATATACACCTGTGCTTATTCATCACATAATCACATAAACATCACTTAGTAAATGTTCCCGTTGAACCCTTCAGAACCTTATCTCATTCTCGGTGGTTTCAGCTCATAGCTCCACCCTCACATAAACCTGGCTCTCGTGTACACATGGTGAACACTCAATATCACCCATGTGACCTAGCCATTTAATTCTGTAGCTCTCGTGTCTACATGGTGTCCACCACTTGGATCACACATGCGACCTAGCTACACATAACATAGCTCTCGTGTCTACATGGTGCCTACCACTCGGATCACACATACGACCTAGCTACACATAACATAGCTCTCGTGTCTACATGGTGCCCACCACTCGGATCACACATGTGACCTAGCTACACATAACATAGCTCTCGTGTCTACATGGTATATACACAGTATTACGCATGTGACCTAGCTACGGGTATGTAAGAATATCCCGTGGCTTTCTTATACACATGGTATACACCTCATGTTACACATGTGACCTAGCTACCACATGATATCTCGTAGCTTTCTTGTACACATGGTGTCCTACCCTCGGAACCACTCATGTGACTTAGCTGCAATCATCAGTATGTTTCAGTGTCCGAAGGTTCAAACGGGAACCCCACATTTCAAAATTCACCAATTCATAATTATCACCCAATCATGCTTAATAATTTACATCAAATATTATCATGTAAATAAAATCAGTATATTACTTACACATAAACTTACAATTTCACATAATCACCATAGTCATCAAAAACACTTTTAAACACATCATTTCAATTCATTTCCATGTCACCTTGTATCATAGACATATTTTTAAATCAATTCCCCAACATAATATACTAAACATGTAATTCAAAAAAATCAGTTTAATACCACAATTTAGGTTTCAAACAACATTATGACATTATTGCATTATTATTACACCAATTTATATCGAATGCGAAAATGACAATTTGCCCGATTCGATCCACAACCTCGATTTAAGCCTGAATCTTGTTTTCCATGATCTATACTATCACAATGAGCTCATTTATTAGTCACATTATTCAATGTGACCCAAAAATCACATAATGAAAGTTTTACATTTTTGCCCCTAAACTTTCACATATTTACACTTTCGCATTTAAGTCCTTTTTACGGTTTTCACCAAAAATCACCTAGCAAAAGATGTTCACCACACTTCAAGAATTCATTTTATACCATTAAACATCAAAACACACAATTATTCAACATGGGTAAATTTTTAAACTCAAACCCTAGCGCAAAATAATGGTAGAAATGGCTAAACCAAGCTAATGGGATCCAAAAAATGTAACGAGCATTAAAAATAGGGCTTGGATGCACTTACTATTGAGCTTGGAAGCTTGAAAACCCTAGCCATGGTGTCTCCCCCCTAAGTGTCGGCCACATAAAGAAGATGGACATGATTGTGACCTATTTTTCCCTTTTTAATTCTTTTAATTACCAAATGACAAAAAAGTCCTTCATTAAAAACTTTTGGTATTTTGTCCTTCCATGTCCATTTTTTTCCAAACTAAATATATTGGTCTAATTGCCATTTAAGGACCTCCACTTTAAAACCCCATTTCAATCAAGTACCTTTATGAACAAGAACACACATTTTTCACCTTTTATAATTTAGTCCTAAATACCAAATTGAACACCCAATTGAGAAAATTTCTTAACGAATTTTTCACACAAGTATCCAATCACATTATAAAACTTAAAACTTAATCACAATAAAATTTTTTACTTCGGATTCATGGTTTTGAAACTACTGTTCCGTTTAGGCCTTAATTCGGGTTGTTACAATCTTCCTCCTACCTTCCTCGCTTAGTTGATGGTCACATTTAAATGTTTTAGCCTCACCATTAATTTTCAATGTTAATTCATTTTTCTTAAAATCAATGGTGGATCTAGAGGTGGCTAGAAAAGGTCTCCCTAATAAGATCGGTATTTCACGATCTTCTCCAAAATCAAGTAGTACAAAATCCACAAGAATAATAAAACTTCCCACTTTGACTAGTGCATCTTCTAGTACTCCCTTTAGATGTACCAACAATCTAATGGCCAATTATAATGTCATTTGAGTTGTTTTAAGATTCCTTAACCCAAGTTTTTTCAAAAATTGATAAGGGACTTAAATTGATACTAGCTTCTAAATCGCATAAAGCTCTATTAAAGTTAAGGCTCTCTATTTCTATAGGAATAGTAAAACTTCCTGGGTCTTTCAACTTCTAAGGAGCTATCTTGAGGTTCATTAGTATTATCCACAGTTACCTCTAGGGTAGGTATTTTTGGGCTACTCACTACTTTGCCCAATCGGAGTGCTATAGTTGTCGCATGCTTTTTACCTTCCCTCCATGAATTATCCTCTGTATTTCTTATGATACCTATGCCAATTTATCTTTTAATGTCACCTATCATTCTCATCAATTAGCTCATTTGATCTTTGAGCTTTGTCAATGTTCTTGTTGAGTTAGCGCACTTAGATTGCATTTGCTTGACATCTATTCTCATTGACTACATCTCTTCCTTAATTCTATCTAGGCGTTGACCACATGCAGTATGGTCACTTGGGTTGGTTCTATCCTGAGGTTTCTGCAAGTAAGGAGGTTGGTAATTGGTATTTTTTAGCTTGATTTGAATCGTTACCTCCTCGTTCATTTCCACCCCATCTCAAATTTGGGTGATCTCTCCAGTCGGGGTTGTATGTATTTGAATAAGGGTTTCCACCGTTATTCCCGATGTGCTTTATATCCTCAGTAGGATTATTAACATAATGGAAGAGTGGCTTGCCTCCTCTATGCATAGGTAGTGTAGAAGAAGATTCGATACGGTTGAAACTATCCACTATTTGCTGATACTTATCATCCTCTTAAATAGCTTTGACCGTAGCAGGTTTCTAGCCATATGTGAATCATTCAGTAGGCCACTGATAGGAGTTTAATTCCATATTTTCAATAATTTCATACATGTCCTTGTATGTCCTATTCATAAGGGCTCCTCTTATTGCCCCGTCTAATCCAGATCGTGCATTTGCATCCAACCCATTATAAAATACCTACAATCACATCCACTTAGGAAATTTGTGGTGCGGACATTTTTGAATCAACATCTTGAAATGTTCCCACGCCTCATAAAAACTTTCTGTAACACCTCTAACCCGTCTCTGCCGCCAAATTAAAGTTGCAGAGCATTATCGTACAATCGTAAAACATTTAACATCATAACAGTTAAATAAATTAAACATACTATAAACTATTGAATCATATACACTTTCTCCTTAAATCGAGTCTTCAAGGCCTAAAAAATAGCTTAGAAGTAATTCGGGGCTAATTTGAAACAAAATAGAAGTTTTAAGAAAAAGATACAAATAATTGGAAAATAGGGTCACATAGCTGTGTTGCAGGCCATGTGCTCGGCCATGTAACTCACTCACTTGAAATAAAAAAAATTTTCCAATGACACACGGCTGTGTTATCGGGCCATGCTGTCACACGGCCATGTGATAGCCCATGTCCCAAGCCGTGTGAACCTATAAACTTACCTAAAATGAAGCCATTTTAAGTCCAATTCATACCTAGCCATTCAAACCATTTGGGCACACATTCAAGGGATTCAAACATCATTCAAAGACACATAAACATGCCATTCCAAACATCCTAAATCACCTAACCAATATTCCATTCAAAGACACCACAATTGTATCAAGCATTAAGAATCAAACCAAACCAATTTAACCATATCTCAAACACACAATCTAGTTCACTTAACTACCATACATGACCATTTGCAAGCCATCAAAACATACCAAAAGAATCTTAATTACAAGCCCTTAAAACTGACTAATATCAGATAAGTTGATAAGGCATTAAAGTGCACCAAACTAACATAACCTTAAAAACTTAAACATACTAAAACATACTTTACAAGGATCCTATACATGTCATTATTAACTAGGGCCAAAATATAAAAAATCTACCGATTTGATTGTTCGATAGTGTGATAGGTCTCCGACGAGCTTCCAATCGATCGAGCTCCTGATTATCTATAAAACAAAGGAAAGTAACTATGGAAGCAACGAGTGCTCAGTAAGATCGTATAAACTTAAACATAACTTACCACTTCATTAATACAATTCATAGATTAAGCATAAATCATTAACAATTCCACAGGCTCAATATAAGCCTACACAACACCATCAAACTAACAAGTTAGTATACTTGTTCATGATACAAATGAATTCAACCATAAGATAAGTAGATTT
Source organism: Gossypium stocksii (assembly GCA_020496765.1). Classification (NCBI taxonomy): domain Eukaryota; kingdom Viridiplantae; phylum Streptophyta; class Magnoliopsida; order Malvales; family Malvaceae; genus Gossypium; species Gossypium stocksii. Next base: position 46,122,684 of record CM035623.1, read on the forward strand.
CCATATGTAAATTAATCATTTAGCTAATAAATCTTTTCTTAATGTCAGTATTCATTCCATTTGAATACTTACCATTTCATTTCCTTTTCATACCCATTGAACCTTCTAGAATCACATTGGATATTCGGGAAAGCTCACACATAGTGTGCCTTTACATATAACTGTAACCTTTCCTTTACATCAATGCTCACACGAGCTGTGGGTTGAAATGTAAGCTACACGATGCTCACAAAAAATGCAGGACCTCAACCATCGGTAGGACATTCAAGACTAGCACCCGAAACATGAAATCCCTAATGACATGTCATTTGTATCTAAAGAATTCTTAAGATTCAACTGGGACTCATTATCCATCAATTTATCATAGCATTGATACATTTATATTTAGATTCATTTATATTAAAACAACTTAGCATTTAGTCAATTTAGCTAACATTAAAATGATCATAGCTCATATGAACTTACCTCGACAACTAGGGCATAGAAGTAGAATTGAATACTAATCTGAAGCTTCAGCTTTTCCTCGATTTAAGTCTGAATGTGGTTTATCCTGATCTAAATAGATAATTTCAATCAATTAAGTACTTCTAGTATTCAATTTAATCTATAGTTCATATTTATGCAAAATTTTGAATTTGCCCCAACATTTTAACTTTTCACACTTTAGTCCTTAACCTCATAACTTAAATATAACCAATGTTACAAGGGACCTTGAAAAAACCCATTATTGCCAACATTTCATAATAAAACCCATGGATTTATACTTTTAACTATTTAATCCCTATTTCTAAAATTCAACAAAAATCACTTAACAAAACATGTTTATTTTAAAATAAAGATAAATAATCCATCAACGAACATTAAAAACATTCAAAACCATTCATGGAAAGTCCCTCAACCTTTAACAGTTTTCCAAATTAACCCCCGAGCTAGCTAGATTAAGCTAAAGCGAACTCAAAACATAAAAATAATTAAAAATGGGACACAAAATCATATCATGCATGTGAAACAAGCCTTGGATGAATTCTCCTCCTTTTTTAATGGCTATTTAAGTTTTGAAACAAAGATGAAGAAGGTGTCATCTTTCTATTATCTTTTATTTACTTATTTTTCATTTTATTTACCAATTTACTATTTTAACCTTTTTATTAATCCAAAATTTCAAATGAACTTATCCATGCATATCCACTAACATTAAGGATGGAGTAATTCTTATCTTAGTCCATTAGTTTTCCTTTCCATAGCCATTTGACCCCTTTAACTAATAGAAATAAACTTTTTCACCTTTTACGATTTACTCCTTTTCACCTAATTAACCATTTAAACATTAAAACTTCTTAAAAAAATTTTAATACAACCTTAATATAATCCCGTAGATAATAAATAAATATTAAAATAATAAATTACTCATCAAAATTATGATCCTGAACCCACTATTTCTGACACCATTAAAAATGGGCTGTTACACTTTCTCTTTTCATCTGTCTAAACACAACGATCTCTTTTCTTAGTTGGACTACTTTACTGATTGGGAAAAAATTCTGTAAGAAATTTCTAGATAGTTCATCCCATGTCGTGATAGACCCTAGTACCTGCGAGTCTAACCAAGAAAAAGTGTTATCAATCAAAGAAAAGGGGAACAACCGAAGGCGAATAGTGTCATCAGTGACACCATTATACTTAAAAGTATAACAGAGTTGAAGAAACCGTTTCAAATGTTGATTAGGGTCCTCTATCATACTACCCCTAAATTGCATATTATTTTCGATTGTTTGTATTATCACCAGTTTGATCTCAAAATTATTAGTTATAATCATCAATCTTGCTATACTTTCCTGAACTATGTCTAGACTTAGTAGGGCATAGTCCCTTAGAGTTCTCTCATTTCAAGCCATATGCATGTTTTCGGATAGCAGTGGCACTGATGGGTCTCCTAGAGCGCTATCATTAGTGTAGCCAAATAATAGATTATCACGTCGTACATTACCTGTAGCGGGTGGTGGTTACTCTTGCATCTGCTCTTGCTGTTGTTGTTACTATCGATGATTCCTTCTGATTATTTTCTCTAGATCTGTGGCTACTACAATAGGTGTGCCCCTACTACGATTTATACGCCAAACCCAGAAAGAGGAGGTTAGTAGCAATAAATGCAATAAAATTGTAGCTATAACCTACAAATTTCTTCATTATTCCTTTAAAGTGCAAAATTTTAAATTAATCTAGTGGCGATGCCTCTCTAGCAACAGCACCAACAATTTGACCGCCTCTGGATGTACCAATGTTCGGAGTGTAAATACTACGATAAATAAAGAATTACGAGATGGTATCTGTAAGTAAACTGGTCGAGTTATAATATAGATTTTACAACGAAGTAGGTGAGTACTTCGAGGATCGTACCCAAGGGAGGTAATTACTAAATCAAGCTCAACCTAAACACTTAAAGATCTAATTAATATTTTTAAATTAGTTATAGTATAAAAGTAAAATAAGAGATAATTTTAGGGTTTTTTAAATAAAATAAAATAATATAATGAATTGAATTTCAAGAGATATAAAGAATAAAGTGAATCAAATCTGAAGGTGGGTGATTAGCTCGATTTAGCAATCCCAATCAACTATCGTCTTAGGTTCCTCGTCAACCAACTATTTGATACCCTAGTAGGATCTTCCGTACTTCCACTAACATAATGAGTTAGCAAGCACTACTTATCTTCCAACCTCATAGTCCAGATTGGCTTGGGGTAAAGGTGTTCACGAATGGACAATACCAATTTTGGGTTAATTCCCACCTTGATGACTTCTTGGAGTTGTCAGGCCTAGGGTTTGTTTCATGTTCAAACTTTACCAAACAATTGATTTATTGAGTAACCCTACAAAATAGTTAAGAGATCATGCTTCCACTCACTAATCCCTAATAGAACGATTAGTTCCTCATGGCCTATAACAGCATAAACACAATTTTAATAATTTAAGAAGACAAAATGCAATCAAACCAACACAAATTAAATTCAAGATACGTTGATTAAATTAACCATTTCAATAGCATAAATATTCATAAACATGTTTTTCAAAACAAAAACCAAAATAAATAAAGTAGGGAACAAGAAACAAATCCAGTGTTTCTCTGTGGCTTTGAATGGTTGTTCCGGTCTTCGTTCTTCATTGTCCTCAGCGACCAAGGTGGCTTATGAACACTTGATTGCTACCCAAAATGGCTGGAAAACACCCCTTTTCCAAAAGGAGGGAATCGGCACTAGAAGGCTTGGCTTTTGGAGGAAAAGAGAGAGTGGAGAGAAGTGAAGTGAAAGAAAGAATGAAGAAGTGAGGGATGATGAGGGATGCTTTGAAATGGGCAGCAAGGGGGGCTTTATATAGCTGAGGATGGCTGCTAAAAATAGTAGTTTTCAATAGACAAAGAACCCCCTCATGGCCTTACATGGCAAAGTTGAGACTCTCAACTTTGCCAAAATTAGCTTGGGGCAAATCCATAAAGCCTTAATTTAAGGTGGGGTTTGAATGCAATTTGGAGGTCTTTCAAGGGCTTGTTTACAAGCTCATTTAATCAGCTAAAATTCTGATTTGGCTCAGCATTTGAACGGTTCTGGGCTGCCCAATTGGTGGCTGGTTCGGTTCGATAAATTTGGTTCAACTGGTGCGGTTCAACTGGGCCCTTTTTCCATAATTGATTAAAATTAATTTATTTAGCCCAAATTAAATTTGGAATAAATTAAAATTAATTACATTATGGATTAATACACATTTTTGGACTGTCTTAGGCTGGAAATTATTTTGCCTTGTTACTTCAAATTGCTTCTCGATTTTGTTCTTCTAACGGTGTCTGCCGAGTTAATTTTCGCCCTTTGTGCGAATTTGTCAAAAATAATCACAATTCATTAAAAATAATTGTAAAATTGACTAAAAATTAACATGATCAAATTTTTAATACAATTTAATTATTTTATAAAAATTAATTATTTTATGACAAAAATTCTATCGAAACTGCATGATTTTAAGTAAAATTAGGTATGGAAAAGTATATAAATTTTTGTGTTTCCAATTGATTACCAACTCATAGTCTTTTAACAACTCAAGCCATCTCCATTGCCTTAAATTCAAATCTTTTTGAGTCATAATATACTTTAAACTCTTATGATCAGTAAAAATATGACATCTTTCACCGTACAAATGATGACGCAAAAATTTCAAAGCAAAAACAATGGCAGCCAATTCCAAGTCGTGGGTCGGGTAGTTCTTCTCATGTGGCTTCAATTGTCTCGAGGCATAAGCTATCACTTTACCCTCTTGCATTAATACACAACCAAGACCATTCAAAGACGTGTCACTATAAATTACAAATTCCTTTCCAAACTCACGTTTACCAAAATCGGTGCCTCGGTCAATAGTGCTTTCAGTCTCTCGAAGCTTTACTAACATTTATCGGTCCATTCAAACTTAACATCTTTTTACAACAACTTGGTCATAGGAGCAGCAATCATCGAAAATCCCTCGACAAAGCATCGATAATACCTAGCTAAGCCCAAAAAGCTTCTAACCTCAGATACATTTCTCAGCGATTCCAATAAAAATTGTCGAAATCTTACTTGAATCAACCGAATACCATCACCCGAAACTATATGTCCCAAAAATCTGACTTCTCGAAGCCAAAACTCACTTTTACTAAACTTAGCAAACAATTTATTTTCTCTCAAAATTTGCAATACAGTTCTCAAGTGTTTGACATGTTCAGTCTCATCTCAAGAATAAATCATAATATCATCTATGAACACAACCACAAACTTATCGAAGTACGGTCGGAAGATCTGATTCATTAAGTCCATAAAAACAATAGGAGCACTAGCAAGTCCAAAAGGCATAACAAGAAATTCATAATGTCTATACCGTATTCTGAATGCGGTTTTTGAAACATGTTACTCTCTAACCCTCAACTGATAGTAGTCGGATCTTAAGTCAATCTTGGAGAACATTCTTACCCTTTTTAACTGGTCAAACAAATCATCAATTCTCAGCAACAAATACTTGTTCTTTATAGTAACTTTATTGAGCTGTCTATAATCGATATAAAGTCTCATAGATCCATCTTTCTTCTTTACAAACAAAACGGGAGCACCATCTCGGAAACCCCTTATCTGTCAACTCTTGCAACTGAGCTTTTAATTCTTTTAATTTAGTCAGAGCCATCCTATACGAAGCAATCGATATCAGGGCAGTCCCAGGTCAATAGCAAACTCAATCTCTCTGACTGGAGGCAACCCAGGCAACTCTTCTAGAAACACGTCTAGAAATTCACAGACTATCGGTACCGATTGAAGTTTCAATTTAGACATCTTTGTATTCATCACATAGGCAAGATAAGCTTCACATCCATTTTTTACATATCTCTGAGCAAATATATATGAAATCACCATCATCAATTCCCTCATTTCATCTGTTTCAACCCGAAAAACCTCACCATTTTCACATTTCAATTCAATAATTTTCTGCCTATAGTTTACTTTAGCATCATGCAATGTTAATGTAACATCTCGAAATAGGGCCTAAACGGAGCAGTGGTTTTGTGACCACAAATCCGAGATAGAAATAATTATTTTATAATTATTTTGATGTTTATGATATGATTTCATGATGGTGTGAAGATTTCGTGAAGAAATTCTATGCATAAAATGCTTAATTTGAAATTAGGGACTAAATTGAATAAGTTGCAAAACTTGCATTCTAGAAGCTTTTAGTATGAAATTGATTTGGAATATTAATTAAGAGGTCTTAAATATAATTTGACCAATTTCTAAAATTTTGGACGAAAATGGGCTTGTACATGAAAAATTTTCAAAGAAAGGCATGAAGGGTATTTTAGTCATATGGTAATTAAAAGATTAAAAAAGGGAAAAAGATGGAAAAATATGTCCATCTTCTTCATTAGCACAAAATTTCAAGGGTTCTCCATATCTAGGGTTTGTTTCAAGCTTCCAAGCTCCATAGTAAGTGATTCCAAGCCTCATTTTTAAGGTTCTTTACGTTTTTGGAATCCCGGTAGCTCTATAAAGCTTATGCCAGCTATAATTTAAGTTAGGGTTCATATTTGGAAAAATACCCATAGGTGAAAAGTGTTTATTTTGATGTTTTATGATAGAATATGATGTTTTAAATTATGCTAGACAACTTGGGCTACTCGGTTTTAGGTAAAAACGAGTAAAAGAGCTTAATCGGTAAAAATACCTATTGTTCATAAGTACATGTTATAGTAGGAATTTGAGGTTGTTGTTGGTAAATAAATGATCAGCATATCTTAAAACATAAGAATTTGTGATAAATTTTGATTTCCGAACCTTGGGGCAAAAGTGTAAATATGCAAAAGTTTAGGGGCAAAAATGTAATTTTGCCAAAGTTGGAGTCAGGGACTGTTTTGATAAATGTGAGTATTAAATAAGCTAAATTTGCTATTATAGATTAAGAAGAACAAAATTTAGGAGTACATCGGGAAAAGAGAAAGTAAAGGACTAAATTGTTAAGTTTAGTCATATTTTGTATTGAGGTAAGTTTACGGTAAATAAATGCAATATTGCATTATTTTACATTAATGTTGTTAATTTCCAGCATTTATACATTTATTTTACGAAAATATTCAAAGTCGAATCATAGACGAGATGACAGAGAAAGAGTATTGAAAGGTCTCGTTAAACTTTAGAAATATAGGGATACAAATGTCATGACATTTGGGGTTGACAGGACAAGACAGGAATAAGCCATGTAAGTCCATATCAGATATATGGCTTTGGAGATAGGAATAATCCATGTAAGTCCATATCAAATATATGGCTTTGGAAAGACAGGAACATTTCATGTAAGTCCATGTCAAGGACATGGCATTGACAGATTATTATCAGACAGGAAAACCCGAATATCCCTAGTATTTCGAGTGGTTCAACGGGCTATTGTACGAGTTAAATTATGGAAAATTTATCAGCAAGGGAAAGGTAAGTTATATTCATGAGTACTGAAAAGATCAGGTAAGAAAGAAGACAAGTGAATAAGGAAGAAGGTAGCAAATGAGGTGTAAAGAAAGCTTATGATGCTAGGTGATATATTGAATAATTATCGTTTATGATGAATGTTGTAATTTATTTGATTTTAAACTTACTAAGCCTAGTGCTTACTCTCTTTATTTTCCTTCTTTTTATAGTTATTGCCAAGCTCACTTAGGAATCGAAAGGAACGTCGGAGATCTGGTCACACTATCGAAGGAATCATTTTGGAACAGTTAGATGTCTCATTTTGTGTATGGCATGTATAGGGACTTGGCTTCTTTTGATATGATAAGTTCAATGAATGGTGTATAAATACTTGTTAGTGAATAGCTAATGGAATGGCTAATCATATACATGTTTAATAGTATGTATGCTTGAATGGAAACTATTTGTGACAGCCCTAATTCGACCCTAGTCGGGAAATGGTTTCGTAACCATTAGACCGAGTTACAATAATTAATAAATGCTAATTTTCGTGTTAAATTATGTGAAAGTATTTGAGTGAATAATTGATTTATTTTTTTTTTGTCGTTAGATTGTGTGATCTCTTGGTATGGATTTGAATGCAAAGTAGTGAAAATGTGTGTGATATTTTGTAAAGGGGCCGAATTGGTGCATGGCTTTAATAGTTGGATTTGCATGTCAATTTCCCACATATATCCTTTAGTGGCAGGCCATGATAACTTATTTACACAAATAATATTTTCTTTATATTAGATAATAAAGATAATTGGTTAAATGACTGGTTTAAGAATAATAAAATAATGGAAGTGAGGTGAAAAGAACAAGAATCTCCTCATTTGTTCTTCTTTGCCGTGAGTTGAGAGAAACAAGAGAGGGAGAAGCTTTTGTACAATCGGTCTTTTGGAAGGTAAAAATCCAAGGTAAATGCTTGATAGTTAGTTTTGTAATTGAAAATTTGAGTTTGTTGTTATGCCTCCTTTCAAACCTATGTTAGACATTTGAAATTGGTGGAACTATGAGTTCATGGGTTAATTTTGGTTTGTATGAATGGCATGTGGATTTCACGTAATTGGGGGTAATTTCTTTGAATTTGGCTATAAAAATTGGTTGCTAAGATCATGAAGTGGAGAACCCATGGTTTAATTTCTAAATTAAATGAACTAATGGCATTCGGCAATTAGGTATAAATGTAGAGAAATTTCAAGACCTTGTAATTCATGCTTAGTTGATTAAGAGAGCCTTGAATGGTTGTAAACAAGAGTCAATTAGTAGTGTGAGCTCCTTATCTTGCTCTTGACCGAAACTCATTGGCAAATTTTAAGTTTAATTAGTATATTAGCTTCGGCCATAGTAGTAAAATGCAAACATTAAGAGCTTGATGTCTTACATCTCATAATAGGGATAAAGGAAGCATAATTCAGTTATATACACATATATGTATTAAAGTTTAATCTATGAATGTACCTTGGGAGAATTGTTTAGTGATGAATTTGTCAAGTCGGTACCATGTGTTTGGAAGACATGCTTAAGTGTGGATTCTTGCTCATGAATGCCGAATGTACTCTTAAATTTATGTGACTTAGATTAATTATGGCATTTAGTTATGTATTAAAGAAAGAAAGGATGGGAAGAGAGTAATTGTTATCATGTGTAAGGGTATACCTTGGTAAGGTACAAATTATATTCGGTTATAATCATGTGTAATGATTTTAATTTTTGATAGCATAATGTTAAATAATAGTAATATCTATGCTTTCGGTTTTGTGTTTATGATTGTTTGAACTAGGTGCTAATATGTATTCTAGTTGAACATGGCTTGTGATATGAGGAAATGAAAGTTGTGCTATGCTCTATTATGTGCCAAGTAAAAATTAAACATGGAATAAAAAGAGCTATGCAAACTAATAAAGGTTGATAATGCATACTAGCTCTTGTTACATTCGGCCAAGAGAATGAACAACTAAGTCTTAGTAAGTTTTAATTGTTTATTTAAGCTCAAGAACCAAGAGGGCCACACTCGGACAAAGGAAAGGCAAATGTGGTGGAATAGTCGGTTCGTAGATAATTATCGACCAACGAAGTAAGTTTCAAGTGTTTAAATTTAGTTATAATGAGGAATGATATGGAACATGTGTTAAGTTAGAAATATAAGTTGATGTGGTTATCTATAATAAAAATTTTATAAAATAACTCACTACTAAGGGATATAGCCGAATGGATATTTGGAAGATAGAATTTGAAGCATGTTTTGGTATATGATACTGTTGAATGATTGTATAGGATAAAATGCACCATATACATTATATGTTGCAGCAAGTATATATGAATGAAATAAGGTGTGGTCAGATTTTATGTATATGCCTATAGCCGAAGGTGTAAAATGAGTCATGAGTAATTTATGCTATGTGGGAACTAATATTATGTGATTGAATGTGTTTGAAATTAAAATGAGTTGGGATATCGTATATTCAGGCTTCATGCCTAGCAGGCTATATGCCAGTGATTATGTCCAGGCTTCATGCCTAGCAGGCTATATGCTGGTGTTACATTTAGGCCTTCGTGCCTAGCAGGCTTCGTGCTAGTGTTCTTTATTCGGGCCTTCGTGCCTAGCAGGCTATAATTCGGTGATACATTCGAGCTTTGTGCTCAGCAGGCCTTAGGCCGATGATTGAATTCAGGTTTTTAAACCTAGCAGGCTTAAGGCCGGTGATGAAAATAAAAATATAATAATAGCTTCGATTACTGCGGTAAACTGTGATTGGAAACAAATAATACCTTAAATCGGCCAGGTACGTACTATGTACTCCAATTTGAATTTGCTTGAAAGTAATGATCAGTGACAAGGAAAAACGTATATGTGGATAGTGTGTTAACTGTATATGAATGTTTATGCATAAATTTTGTGATCCATTTAGCTAATGTGTTCTATTATGTGGAAGTATGAGATTTCATTTTCATGAATGAATTTTGTGGCAAGTGAAAATATATGTGAAATGTCCCTAGTATATAGATATATATTCGGATCAAGGATTTTCTTTTTATAAAAATCAAGTTGTGAGGTAAATGTGCAATCAATGATAAGTTTTGTTAGTTTGATAACTTGAAACTTACTAAGCGTACATTAGCTTACTCTATTTGTTATGTTTATCCTGTTTTATAGATTTCTTTTGAAGCTACGGTTCGAGGGATTCAAGTCAAAGTCACACACTCTATCGTCATCATATTTTGGTACCTTTGAAGTTTACTTCATTTAAACAATGGCATGTATTGGCTAAAACTTATATTTTGGAATTAAATTTCATTTTGATTTGTAAATATGAAAATCCATGCGAAAGTGGCTTGCGTATCCACTTATGTTCATATCGTATATACTTATAATATGCATACTCTTGATCGGATGTTAATGAACCTGAAAGAGGTGTGCCTATAGTGTTAATGCCGTATGTGTTTTACCTATTAGAATGATAGTTTAATGTCACTTATGAACTTGCATTTTTTTTTTAGTCATGTGCCAAGATAGGGCTTTGGTTAGAATCGTTTATAAAATCTTGTATTTGAGCGGTAAACATCTTTTAAAGTATATTACGTGTTCAATTGGTAATGGGTAATGTATACATATGTTTTCAGATTAAGGATGCTAGAATCATTTTGTGATTTTCCTTTTGTGCTTTTAAGTGTTTGTTCTGTAATGTCTCTTAACCCTCCGTCGTTGGGCACGGGTTAAGGGTGTTACACTATTACAAGGAAACTATGAAAAAGGTGAAAGTAATTTAAAAACAGATTCAAACAGCAGCAATGACGTGACTTTTAAAAATTACTAAAAATAGTAGATATGGAATTAAATGGTGAATGAGGCATGAAATTAAAGCTTAATGAGTCTATTTTCATGTAGAAGAAACAGAGTAAGGAAAACAGTAGTATATTATGAGTTATTTGCACTTGAGTGAGACTGCTTTAGACTGACTCTGTGATCCCCTGTTCTGACTTTAAAAATTCACCATAAATTGAACATAAATAATTAGACATTATAATTTATATGCCTATATTTTTTTAATGAAACAAACGTCATGCCTATTGAGTTTTGTACAGAGAGAAACTTTATTTGTAGTGAACAGAGGTCAGAGTAGTCGGACTGTGCAACAGGGGAGACTTTAACTAATAAACTGTACAAATTGGCTGAACCAAAAATTCTAGAAAAAAATTAGTAAATAGATACATGAGTCTAGATTCAGAGAAAATTTACGGATCTTGATTTCAAGTTTTGTAACTCGAGATATGTTTTTTTTGTAACCATGATACAGTTGGACAATTTTATAAGGAATAGAGAAATAATTCATTTTGGCTCGTTAAAGTAACCAGTAATATTTGATTGATCCCGGTTTGGTCCTAAACTATTTCAATACCATGATTTAGGGTTTCGATGACCCCTTTTTAGGGACGTATTGAACGAATGAAAATAAATTAATTTTAGAAAGTAAATTTTTATGCCCGTTTGAGTAAGTAAAGTTCGGTGTGCCTCGTGCTCAACTCCAGCGATAGTCTTGGGTAAGGGGTGTTACATTTTTTGGTATTAGAGCCGAGGTTTAGTCAATTCTCGAAATAGTTAGCATGAGCAAGAGTCTAGCTATACATGCCATACTTGTATTTTGATAGTGTGACGACTCTTGACGATTTTGAAATGCTTTTATTTTATAGTTATGGATCCCAAACGAGCTGAGGTAGATGAGGTAGAAATTAATGTGCCTGCTCCCGCGGAAGGCGCAGTGCCACCCGCGGATAGGCCAGTGACAGTTGATCAGGGAGGAGGGGCTCGAGAAGCCTTCTTCCACATGATGAATGAATAGTTTACCGAGTTCGTTCGTACGAATCCGGCTGTTAGACCTCCACCCCCTCATGATCCTCAGGCCACCCATATAGCTCAAGCTCCCCCAGTCAGAGGTACAGTGATAAGGGAAAAGCCACCAGTTAATAAAATCAGGAAACAAGAGGCAGAAGAATTTCGAGCAACAAAAGATGATGACACAGAAAGAGCAGAATTTTGGCTGGAAAATTCCATCAGATTCTTTGATGAATTATCCTGTACACTTGAGGAATGTATGAAATGTGTAGTATCACTCCTTAGAGACTCAGCCTACCATTGATGGAAGACACTTGTATCAATTGTACTGAAAAAGAGGGCCACTTGGGATTTCTTTCAGGAGGAATTTTGTAAAAAGTACATCAGCTAGAGGTTTATTGATCAGAAGAGAAAAGAGTTCTTAAAGCTGAAACAAGGTAATATGACAGTGACTGATTATGAGCGTGAATTTGTTAGAATCAGTAAATATGCTAGAGAATGTGTGTCTACAGAGGCTATTATGTGTAAAAGGTTTGAGGATGGGTTAAATGATGATATCCGACTGTCAGTGGGTGTCCTAGAAATAAAAGAGTTCGTTGTTCAAGTTAAGAGAGCCTGTAAGGCAGAAGAGCTGTTAAAGAGAAAAGGCAAAGTTGAGACTGAGACGCAAGATACAAAGAAAAGACAGATAAGCAGGTCATTTCAGGCTACATCCAAAAGGCCCAAAGAGTTTTCTACTAGATCTAGCTTTTCGGCTGGGTATTCTAGTCAAAATAGAGGTAGCAGATTTAAGGACTCGAAGGCTCAGACCACCTCGACTGCGAGTGTAGGTAATGTCAGGCCGGGTAGATCAGGGTGTCCACGGCGTGGTAGACTTCATTATGGTCCTTGTCGAGCAGATGAGAATGTTTGTTTTAAGTGTGGTGCTCCAGATCATTTTGTGCGACAATGTCTCGAGGTGGCTAAACGAGAGGTAATACAGAGTGTGAGATCCGGAAATGCTCCTACTAGAGGCAGATCTACGAGGAACCCAGGAGTAGGAGCGAGTAACAGAGGCACCTCTAGAGACTCGGCAGTGAGACCAGATGCTAGAACACCTGCAAGGACTTATGCTATTCGTGCTCGCGAAGAGGCATCCTCCCTTGATGTGATTATGGGTACATTTTCTTTACATGATATTAATGCCATTACTTTGATTGATCCGGGTTCGACCCATTCCTATGTTTGTATGAAATTGATGCCTAGTATGAGCATGCCTATAGAATCTATAGAATTTGTGATTAAAGTATCGAATCCACTAGGCAAGTATGTATTGGTAGATAAAGTATGTAGAAATTGCCCCTTAATGATTAGAGGTCACTGTTTTCCAGCCGACCTCATGTTATTGCCGTTTGATGAGTTTGATGTTATTCTGGGTATGGATTGGCTGACTGCACATGATGTGGTAGTAAATTGTGGAAGGAAATTCATTGAGTTGAAATGTGAAAATGGTGAAATTTTTCGGGTTAATTCAGATGAGTCAGATGGTTCGTTTGCCATGATTTATGTTATGACAGCTCAAAAATGTTTGAAAAAGGGGTATGAGGCTTATCTTGCTTTTATATTGAATACTAAAGATCCAGAACTAAAAATTGAATCAGTGCCCGTGGTGTGCGAGTATCTAGATGTATTTCCAGAAGAACTACCAGATTTGCCTCCTGTTAGAGAAGTCGAGTTTGGTATTGAGTTAATTCCAAGTACCACACCTATTTCTATTGCTCCTTATAGAATGGCCCCGTTGGAATTGAAAGAATTGAAAGCTCAGTTGCAGGAATTAACCGATAAAGGCTTTGCAAGACCCAGTAGTTCGGCATGGGGTGCACCAGTGCTATTTGTGAAAAAGAAAGATGGTTCAATGAGATTGTGCATAGATTATCGGCAGCTTAACAATGTAACTATCAAGAACAAATATCCATTGCCTAGAATTGATGATTTGTTTGATCAATTGAAGGGAGCCACTGTGTTTTCCAAGATAGATTTGAGATTTGGATATTATCAGCTGTGAGTTAGAGAGTTAAATGTTTCGAAGACTACATTCCGAACTAGGTATGGTCATTATGAGTTCTTTGTGATGCCGTTTGGCTTAACTAATGCTTCTGTCGTTTTTATGGACTTAATGAACCGGATATTTAGGCCGTATTTGGACGAGTTTGTAATTATGTTCATTGATGACATCTTGATTTATTCTCATGATGAGACTAAACATGCAGAGCATTTGAGAATAGTTTTACACATTCTGAGAGATAATCAGTTGTATGCTAAGTTCAGGAAAAGTGAGTTTTGGCTCCGAGAAGTTGGATTCCTTGGACATATTTCAGGTGAAGGTATTAGAGTTGATCCAAACAAAATTTCAGCCATTGTCGATTGGAAGCCTCCTAGGAATGTTTCAGAGGTTAGAAGCTTTCTTGGCTTAGCTGGTTATTATAGACGATTTGTAGAGGAATTTTCTATTATAGCTACCCCGTTGACGAGATTGCTACGGAAAGGTGTTAAGTTTGAATGGACTGAGAAGTGCCAGCAGAGTTTTGACAAGTTAAAGGCGTTGTTGACTGAAGCTCTTATCTTAGTACAGCTGGAACCGGGTAAAGAATTTGTGATTTACAGTGATGCATCCTTGAATGGGCTCGGTTGTGTACTCATGCAGGAAGGAAAGGTAATTGCTTATGCCTCTAGACAATTGAATCCACATGAGAAAAATTATCCGACGCATGATTTGGAATTAGCTGCTATTGTATTTGCGTTGAAGATTTGGAGACATCACTTGTATGGCGAAAGGTGCCGGATATTCACCGATCATAAAAACTTGAAATACTTGATGACTCAAAAAGATTTGAACTTGAGGCAAAGAAGATGGTTGGAACTGATAAAAGATTATGAGTTAGTGATTGATTATCACCCGGGTAAGGCCAATGTAGTTGCCGATGCTTTAAGTAGAAAAACTTTATTTGCATTGAGAGCTTTGAATACCAATTTGGGCATATCAGATGATGGTTCTATTTTAGCTGAGTTAAGAGCTAAACCGGTGTTTCTTGAAGAAATTGCAAAGCTCAGAAAGATGACAGTGAGTTACAAGCTAAAAGAGCTCAATGTGAGTCAGGCATAGAATCAGATTTTCGGATTGGTTCTGATGGTTGTTTGATGTTTAGAGATAGAGTATGTGTACCAAAGAATGATGAGCTTATTCAGAAGATATTATAGGAAGCACATAGCAGTTTTTTGTCTATTCATCTAGGTAGTAAAAGATGTATAATGATTTGAAGAAATTGTACTGGTGGGTAGGAATGAAAAGAGATATTTCAGAGTTTGTTTCTAGATGCTTGATCTATCAACAGGTAAAGGCTGAACACCAGGTACCATCAGGTTTATTGTAGCCTGTGCTAGTTCCGGAGTGGAAATGGGACAGAGTTATTATGGATTTTGTGACAGGGTTACTGTTGACACCAAAAAAGAAAGATGTTGTATGGGTTGTGATTGATAAGCTCACTAAGTCGGCTCATTTTATCCCAGTTCGTATGGATTATTCACTTGACAAGTTGGCCGAGTTGTACATTTCAGAGATAGTTAGACTATATGGAGTACCATTATCGATCATTTCAGACAGAGAACTGAGATTTACTTTACGATTCTGGAAAAAGTTACAAGAAGCTTTGGGTACAAAGTTGAGTTTTAGTACGGCTTTTCATCTTCAGACCGACGGTCAGTCAGAGAGAGTTATTCAGGTACTTGAAGATATGTTTAGATGTTTTGTATTGGAATTTCAAGGCAGTTGGGAAAAGTATTTACCATTGGTAGAGTTCGCCTATAATAATAGTTACCAGTCGAGTTTGAAGATGGCACCTTATGAAGCTTTGTATGGACGCAAATGTCGTACACCTTTATATTGGACAGAGCTTAAGGAAAACCAGATTTACGGGGTTGATCTACTTACAGAAACAGAAGAAAAAGTGAAAGTTATCAGAGATTGTTTGAAAGCAGCTTTAGAAAGACAGAAGTCATATGCAGATTTAAAAAGAAAAGAGATCGAGTATCAAGTTGGCGACAAGGTATTTTTAAAAGTATCCCTGTGGAAAAAGGTTCTCAGATTTGGCAGGAAAGGCAAGCTAAGTCCACGTTTTATTGGACCGTTTGAAGTGATTGAGAGAGTTGGGCCATTAGCGTATTGATTAGCCTTGCCGACTGAGTTAGAAAAGATTCATGATGTGTTTCATGTGTCGATGTTACGACGTTATTGATCAGATCCGTCACATGTGATTTCTCCGACAGAGGTTGAGATTCAGCCAGATATGACTTATGGTGAAGAATCGGTAAAAATTCTAGCTCGAGAGGTAAAGCAATTAAGGAATAAAAGTATTGCTCTTGTGAAAGTCTTATGGAATAGACATGGGGTTGATGAGGCTACATGGGAGCCTGAAGAGGCCATGCGAAAACAGTACCCAAATCTCTTCACAGGTAAGATTTTCAGGGACGAAAATCCCTAAAGGGGGGAGAAATGTAACATCCCGAAATAGGGCCTAAACGGAACAGTGGTTTCGTGACCACAAATCTGAGATAGAAATAATTATTTTATAATTATTTTGAAGTTTATGATATGATTTCATGATGGTGTGAATATTTCGTGAAGAAATTCTATGCATAAAATGCTTAATTTGAAATTAGGGACTAAATCGAATAAGTTGCAAAACTTGCATTCTAGAAGCTTTTAGTATGAAATTGCTTTGGAATATTAATTAAGAGGTCCTAAATAGAAATTTGACCAATTTCTAAAATTCTGGACAAAAATGGGCTTGTACATGAAAAATTTTCAAAGAAAGGCATGAAGGGTATTTTAGTCATTTGGTAATTAATAGATTAAAAAAGGGAAAAAGATGGCAAAATATGTCCATCTTCTTCATTAGCACGAAATTTCAAGGGTTCTCCATAGCTAGGGTTTGTTTCAAGCTTCCAAGCTCCATAGTAAGTGATTCCAAGCCCCGTTTTTAATGTTTTTTACGTTTTTGAAATCCCGGTAGCTCGATAAAGCTTATGCTAGCTATAATTTAAGCTAGGGTTCATATTTGGAAAAATACCCATAGGTGAAAAGTGTTTATTTTGATGTTTTATGATAGAATATGATGTTTTAAATTATGCTAGACAACTTGGGCTACTCGGTTTTAGGTAAAAACGAGTAAAAAGGCTTAATCGGTAAAAATACCTATTGTTCATAAGTACATGTTATAGTAGGAACTTGAGGTTTTTGTTGGTAAATAAATGATCAGCATGTCTTAAAACATAAGAATTTGTGATAGAGTTTGATTTCCGAGCCTTGGGGCAAAAGTGTAAATATGCAAAAGTTTAGGGGTAAAAATGTAATTTTTCCAAAGTTGGAGTCAGGGACTGTTTTGATAAATGTGAGTATTAAATAAGCTAAATTTGCTATTATAGATCAAGAAGAACGAAATTCGGGAGTACATCGGGGAAAAGAGAAAGTAAATGACTAAATTGTTAAGTTTAGTCATATTTTGTATTGAGGTAAGTTTACGGTAAATAAATGTAATATTTCATTATTTTACATTAATGTTGTTAATTTCCAGAATTTATACATTTATTTTACAAAAATATTCAAAGTCGAATCATAGACGAGATGACAGAGAAAGAGTATCAAAAGGTCCCGTTGAACTTTAGAAATATAGGGATACAAATGTCATGACATTTGGGGTTGACAGGACAGGACAGGAATGAGCCATGTAAGTCCATATCAGATATATGGCTTTGGAGACAGGAATAATCCATGTAAGTCCATATCAAATATATGGCTTTGGAAAGACAGGAACATTTCATGTAAGTCCATGTCAAGGACATGGCATTGGCAGATATTATCAGACAGGAAAACCTGAATGTCCCTAGTATTTCGAGCAGTTCAACGGACTATTGTACAAGTTAAATTATGGAAAATTTATCAGCAAGGGAAAGGTAAGTTATATTCATGAGTACTGAAAAGAGCAGGTAAGAAAGAAGACAAGTGAATAAGGAAGAAGGTAGGAAATGAGGTGTAAAGAAAGCTTATGAAGCTAGGTGATATATTGAATAATTATCGTTTATGATGAATGTTGTAATTTATTTGCTTGAAAACTTACTAAGCCTAGTGCTTACTCTCTTTATTTTCCTTCTTTTTATAGTTATTGCCAAGCTCACTTGGGAATCGAAAGGAACGTCAGAGATCCGGTCACACTATCGAAGGAATCATTTTGGTACAGTTAGATGTCTCATTTCGTGTATGGCATGTATAGGGACTTGGCTTCTTTTGATATGATAAGTTCAATGAATGGTGTATAAATACTTGTTAGTGAATAGCTAATGGAATGGCTAATCATATACATGTTTAATAGTATGTATGCTTGAATGGTAACTATTACAAGGAAACTATGAAAAAGGTGAAAGTAATTTAAAAACAGATTCAAATAGCCACAATGAAATGAATTTTAAAAATCACTAAAAATAGTAGAAATGGAATTAAAAGGTGAATGAGGCATAAAATTAAAGCTTAATGAGTTTATTTTCATGTAGAAGAAACAGAGTAAGCAAAAGAGTAGTATATTATGAGTTATTTGCACTTGAGTGAGACTACTCTAGACTGACTCTATGATCCCCTATTCTGACTTTAAAAATTCACCATAAATTGTACATAAATAATTAGGTGTTATAATTTATATTCCTAGATTTCTTATTGAGTATAGTTTTTAATGAAACAAACTTCATGCCTATTTGAGTTTTTTACGGAGAGAAAATTTATTTGAAGTGAACAGAGGTCAGAGTAGTCAGAATGTGCAATAGGGGAGACTTTAACTAATAAACTTTACTAATTGGCTGAACCACAAATTCTAGAAAAAAATTTGTAAATAGATACATGAGTCTAGATTCAGGGAAAATTTATGGATCTTGATTTTGAGTTTCGTAACTCGAGATATGATTTTTTTTGTAACCGTGATACAGTTGGACAGTTTTATAAGGAATAGAGAAATAATTCATTTTGGCTCATTTAAGTAACCGGTAATATTTGATTGATCCCAGTTTGGTCCTAAACTATTTCAATACCATGATTTAGGGTTTCGATGACCCCTTTTTAGGGACGTATTGAACGAATGAAAATAAATTAATTTTAAAAAGCAAATTTTTATGCCCGTTTGAGTAAGTAAAGTCCGGTAGCACCTCGTGCTTGACTCCGGCGACGGTCTCGGGTAAGGGATGTTAGAGTCAACCAATCCATACCCAAAATGGCATCAAATTCATCAAATGGAAACAACATTAAGTCAGCTAGAAAACAATAATCTCGAATCATCAAAGGACAATTCTTGCAAAATTTATCCACTAATACATACTTGCCTAAAGGGTTTGAAACTTTAATCACAAACTCCGTAAACTCAACAGGCAATTTCATATTAGTTACCAATTTCATACAAATATAAGAATGCATCGATCTGGGATCAATTAATGCAACAACATTAGTATCATAAAGAGAAAATGTACCCGTAATCACATTAGGAGATGATGCATCTCTATGAGCACGTATGGCATACGTTCTAGCAGGTGCTTTAGCTTCGGATCTCATAGTTGAATCCTTCGTCGCACCTTTACTGCTAGTTCCATTCTCGATGTTCCTCAGTGGCCTACCTCTATTAGTAGTATTACTTGGCCTGGCACTATGAAATTTTTCTTCCTCATCCCTTTCAGGGCAATCTCGGATAAAATGTTCTAAGGAACCACACTTGAAACAGTCTTGGCTATTCGTTCGACACTTGCCAAGATGTTGCCTACCACAATGTTGACATTCAGTTCTATTAGACCTAACGTTACCCACACTCGCCATTGAAGTAGCTGGAGCTTTAGAACCAGAATATTGTTTCTCACGTCTTTACGTGAATATTTAGCTGAAATATTCGAACAAGAATACATTTCTCTAGATTTCTTCGACTGAGACGAGCATGACTTACTCATCGGCTTTTTTCTTGCATCTTTGGCCTCACTCTTAGCCTTTCTATTCTCTGTACTTAATTCTTTAACTTTGCAAACACATTCAACCAAGACAACAAATTCTTTAATTTCCAAAATCCCAACTAACAATTTGATATTCTGATTCAATCCATCTTCAAACCTTCTACACATAATAGCTTCGGAGGAAACACACTCTCGAGCATACCTACTAAGCCTGACAAATTCTCGATCATATTCTATCATAGACATTCGACCTTGTTTTAGCTCAAGAAATTCCTTATGCTTCTAATCCATAAACAGTTGACTAATATACTTCTTCCCGAAATTCTTCTTGAAAGAACTCTCATGTAACCCTTTCTCTCATACCACTGATACTAGAGTTTTCCACCAATGATATACCGCATCCCCCAACTATAACAGCCTAAACTTGGGCCTAATCGGAACAGTGGTTTTGGGACCACAAATCTGACGAGGAAAAATTTATTTTTATTATATTTTTATGGTCTACAATTTCACGGAATGAATTAGTGAAAATTTCGTTCGAAAATTTTGACGTTTGGGCACTCAATTTAGTCAAAAGGACTAAATTGTAAAAAGTGCAAAAGTTGAGTTCTACATGTTAGAGGTGTCCAATTGTTATGAAATTTTAAATTGGAGGTCCTTAAATGGTAATTAGACCATGGGTTAATTTCTTAGACAAAAATGGACATGAAATAGGTGAAATAAAATATTATTAAGTTAGGGGCATTTTGGTCATTTAGTGATTAAATGATTAAAGAAACAAATTTAAAAGCCAATTTTTGTCCATCTTCAAGACTTGGCCAAATTTCATAGGGGGAAACCATGGCTAGGGTTTTTCAAGCTTCCAAGCTCGATTGTAAGTCCGTTCTAGCCCAATTTTTAATGATTTTTAAGTTTTTAAAATTCTCGTAATAAGATCTATCTATTTCTACCCCTAATTTGAGATATGGTTAAAGTCTAGTGTTTTTTCCCATGATGAATATGAGTGTATTTTGCTGATTAATGGTAGATTAGGCATGTTTATGGTTAGAGAAACAACTCTTATTAAGTGATTTTCGATGAAAATGCATAAAAGGACCTATTTGTAAAAGTTATGAAATATGAGTTAAAAATCTATTTTAATGGAAAATGTGGGCTACTATAAGCATGAAAATGGTTCAGCTAAGCTTAAAGTGCAAAGAAATTGAATGAAAATCATTTTATGAGCCTAGGGGTAAAATTATAAATATGTGAAACTTTAGGGGTAAAAAGTAATTTTTCCATAATATGATTTTTGGGTCACATTGAATAATGTGGATAATAAATAAGTTAAATGTGTTGTTATAGATCAAGAAAGACGAGGAATTGACCTTGATCGGGGAAATGAAAATGTTTTGGACTAAAACACAAAAATTGTCATTTTGTACCGAGGTAAGTTTGTATGTAAATAATTTTTCATTTTTAATTATGTTATAATATTTTTGTTATATTACATAACATGTGGTTGTGTATTGAATGATTATTTGATGTAAATTATGAACTGAGATTGACTATGGATAAAATTGACAAAGTGAGAATAAGTGAGAAATTTCCCGGTTGAACTTTCAGAATACAAAAGGATACGAAGGACGTCATGAGAACTCATGTGTAGTTCTATGTGTAGGCTACTATAAGTATAAGATAGTTATGGTCACATGTGTAGTACTAACTGCAGGCTACTATGTGTACCGGATAGCTTTGGTGGCGTGTGTAGTACTATGTGCAGGCTACTATGTGTATCGGATGGTATTGGTCACATGTGTAGTACTAAGTGTAGGCTACAATATGTACCGGATAGCATTGATCACTAGGGTGGTGCTATGTGCGGAACCACCGTGCATCTATTATTATTCCTAAGTGTTCATCGGGAAAATCGACTAAGTGAAATTTTGTGTGACTATGTGGTGATAAGTGCGGGTATATGTATCTACATAGTCATGAGCAATGTGTTCGGTATGTGATCGAAATGTGGTAAAGTTACAAAGGAGTAAGTGAAGTGAGAAAGTCTTGTATCATGCATGCAAGTAGAATTATCTTATTGAATGTTGAGCATATTGTTATGATGTTTCATGAAAGAGTGAAATTTGAAATAAAACAGTTTTGGACAACAGCAGTTGTGTGATTTTGAAAAATCACCAAAAATTGTGAAAATTGAATTAGAGATTGAATGAGATATGAAATTAAATCTTATTGAGTCTATTTTCACATAAAAGAAACAGAGTAAGCAAAAAGAATTTTATATTATGAGATATTTTAATTTTAGTGAGACAGGGTCAGAATGATTTTAGAATCCCCTATTTTGACTTGGGAAGATCATTACAAATTGTAAAAAAAATAATCGTGGGATATAATTTATATTCTTAAATTTCTTAATGAGCCTACTTTCAAGAGAAATAAATGAGAATGTCATCTGAATTCTGTACAATGAGATAATTAATTTTTAGTGAAGAGGGGTTGAAACTGTTGAACAGTGAAATAGGGGAGAATTTAAAGAATAAAATGAACTTATTGGTTAACCCAAAATTTTTGAAAATTTTATGGTAAGAAGATAGGTGAGTCTAGTTTTAGGGAAAATTAGTGGATCTAAATTTGGAGTTCTATAGATCCAGATATAATAAATTTAGTGACTGTGATTTAAGTAAACAGCTTAAGATGAACATGAGTAAAAACTAGAACCGTGTGCAATTATGATTATAATATTTTAAGGACATATTGTGAAGATTTATAATAGCATGTTAATAAATTGCTTATTATTTGCATACTTACTTACTAAGCTATAATGCTTACTCCCTTCCTTTCCTTTTTCCTATAGTGTCACAGATGCTAGCTCGAGTTGGAGGTCACCGGAGACTCAATCACACTATTAAGCTATTGGTTTATATTAAAAAGCTTTCAAGTATTTATAAGTCTATGGCATGTATAGGGACTTGTTTAATTGTTTATATGTTATTATGAGTTAGCCGAAAATATTGGCCCATGCTATTTGAAGGTCTTTGTTGTATAAGGCCAATTAATATGGCTATTATTGGTTATGTTATTAGAAAATGATGCAATTCATGAATGAGCATGCTTGCAAATGTGTGTGGATGAATTAGTGCATGATGTTAATGTGGTAAATGTGGCAGAAGAATGGTGGTGTAAGTCGTATGTGGTTATTGGCAAAGTGAGTGAGATGTTGTGCACGAGGAATGTGTCATTGGAATGA
Organism: Gossypium stocksii; assembly: GCA_020496765.1. Classification (NCBI taxonomy): domain Eukaryota; kingdom Viridiplantae; phylum Streptophyta; class Magnoliopsida; order Malvales; family Malvaceae; genus Gossypium; species Gossypium stocksii. The sequence goes on from CM035623.1 coordinate 46,145,779, forward strand.
TGAACTTATGTCTTGAATGTGGCCAATTGAGTGTCTAATTGTAACATCCCTTACCTATATCCAACGCCGGGATAGGGTACAAGGCGTTACCTTTCTTAAACATGTTCCTCAAACTTTGTTCTAAATTAAAACTTTTTAAACGTTGTCTTACGATCTTTAATGTGGACCTACGAGGCCCAAAACATGGTTTGGGAACAATTTAGGACCATGGCAGGGACTTAGAAAAATTTCAACAAAAACTACTAAAAAAAGGCACACGCCTGTGTGGCCCCTGGACATGGCCATGCTAATAACCCGTGTGATTCACACGGCCTAAGCACTTAGGGACACGCCCGTGCCCCTCGTCCGTGTGGATTTATTTTCTAACTTTGAACCTATAAGGATTTTCGCACTGCCTGGCACACTTCTGTGTGCTCAGCCCGTGTCCCTCACACGGCCATAACACGCCGAGTCGCAGCCCATGCGTAAAAACCTTGACAATCTATTTTTGATGTCAGCAACCATTTAAGGTCACACGGCCGTGGCACATGCCCGGATGCTAGGCCGTGTCTTCCACACGGTTGAGACACATGGCCATGTCTCAGCCTGTGTGTTTAGTACTGGACATTTAATTTTGTCAATTTAAGAGACACACAGCTTAACCATACACCCGTGGGGCAGACCATGTGTCACACACAGCCTAGACACATACCCATGTGTCTACCTGCTTGGACAAAAATAAGGCTATTTACTGAGCCTTTTGCCACCCTGAAGCAAGATCACACACAAACCAAAACATAACAAGTCCTCAATACTCAACCAATGACCATAATTTTGCATCAACACATATTCACATCACCAACCCAACCATGCATTCATTCTATCACTTCTGGTACATACATTCGTCCATGCCAATTACTCATTCTTGAAAACATCAACATTTTCATTTATAAACGAATAGAAAATTTTAGCCAATATCCTTCGCCTTACACAAAATGAATCCAATTCGATGACATGCTAACCTATGTGTCACCACAACAATATGACACTTGGCAAAAGAATAAGTCCCTATACATGCCATATTTAAAACATTAAAAATAACTATACCAAGTGTTGCTTTTAACAGTGTGATCGTTGCCTCCGACGTCTTTTGATCCACAAGCTAAGTAGGTAGCACTATAAGAAAAGAGAAACGAGAGGGTAAGCATACATTTTAATAAGTTGCAAGTAAATAAAGGACAACAATTTGCCATGCTATAACATGCTCTCAATACATCACAATTTGTGCATGCTATAAAAGAATGGCTACAGGTATAACTTACTTATTTTCATCTTTTATTAATCATACAACATAATTTTGAGCTCACATTTCATACATTTCATATAGGTACCTGCACCACTCACAAGGTCATCATAATATCTCTCGATCTTGATACAAACTTTAAATTTCTCGTTGAACACCATTTAGAATATGAAAGGATATTTAGTAAGCTTCATATAAAGGGTATCATGCCGATGCCATGTCCCAAACATGGTCTTACACTGGCTCACATGTCAAGTTGATGCCATGTCCTAGACATGGTCTTACATTGACTCTCATGTATCAAGGCCGACGCCATGTCCAAGGCATGGTCTTACACTGGCTCTCCTCTATCTGTGCCGATGCCATGTCCCAGACATGGTCTTACATTAGAACTCGTATCAACACCGATGCCATGCCCCAGACATGGTCTTACACTGGCTAGTACATATCAATGTCAATGCCATGTCCCAGACATGGTCTAACACTGACACATAACGAGGCCGATGCCATGTCCCAGACATGGTCTTACACTAGCACTCATATTGACTCTAGTAATCACGGCATGAATATCTAGTCTATTCTTAAGGTTCAATTGGGTTCTATCACATAGGTTCTCATCATTTCATTACTACAAATCACAATTTATTAATTCATACTCAATAAATGTTCTCACGCCTAACTCATATTTAAAATTAATCATTTTTTGCCAAATCAATCATTATATGGTTAGATTCCTTATTGAGTCTATTTTTAAAAGAAACAAATGTGAACATATTTTGAATTCTATATAAAGAGAAATTGAAATGTTAGTGAAGAGTGGTCAGGACTGCCATGCAGTGAAACAGGGGAGGCTTTAATGAATAAACTGTATGAATTGGCCAAACCAAAAATTCTGGAAAAATTATGGTAAGAATATATATGAGTCTAGTTTCAGCAAAAATTTACAAATTTAAATTTTAAGTTTCGTAACTCGAGTTATAATTAATTTAGTTACTATTAGCAGGTGGACAGTTTTATTATGAATAGTGAAATAAATTGTTTTGATTTGTGTAAGTAATCGAAAAATTTTTAATGTTCCTGGTTTGGTCCTGAACCATTTCAATTGTATGTTTTAGGGCCTCGAGGACCCTTTTGAGAGATATATTGGATTAATGTGAGCAAATTAATTTTAAAAGTAAATTTTTATGCCCCGAACTAGTAAGATAAGTCTGGTAATGCCTCGTGCTCGACTTTGGTGACAATATCGGGTAAGGGGTGTTACATGTGGCATTTTGTTGGCAACCTGATCTGTTTTTGCCACAGCATTCTTATGCTTACCCTTCTTAGATGTGGTATGTTTTTTAGATGGTTCTCGGATCGTTACTTGGTTATTACTTACATTATCCTTTCCTACTATGGCATCATGAGCATCACTCAACTGAGTCTCGCTTCTATGGGTGACAGCCTTGCACTGCTCCTTACCTTGTGTTCTTGAATTCTTGGTACCACTTCGCAATGCTCCTTGTGGCCTTGAATTGAGAGCATTCGCTATTTCCCCACTCGATTTTCAAGTGCTTAGAGAGATGCAGCCTGACTTTGAATTACTGCATCATTCTTGGCCATATATTCCTTTAACAAAACTTTAATGGAAGTAGAAGATGATGTTTAACCCTATTGAGCATTTTGCTGTAACACCCCAAACCAGGCCCAGACATTATGACTAGATCCGGTGTGTCATATGGTCGATTGATTTATCTCTGATCTTCTTTTAATGAAACGTTATGTTGTTCGTAGTAAAACCATGTTTAATAGCTCGTAATTAAGAAACATTATCATTTTTAAAAACCGTATCTATTACCAAATAGAATTCACTTTTTAAAAGATCTTATTGATGTGTTATCTTTGATGAGTAATCCAATCATTACGCAATGCATGTTTCGAAAATGTTTGATTAAGTTTGAAAAACCCCGTATGGACTAGTCTGCTTGTAACACCCCAAACCCGGCCCAGACGTTACGACCATATCTGGTGTGTCACATCACCTACAACTAACCATGTTACCTAGCTACTAAGATTGGGGTGAGCTTTGCAAACCGATATTATGGGTTTAAGAGAAATTCTCAGTTTTTAGAGAACGTCCTAAGCATTACTAGTCATTAAGAAGATAATATTAAAACTTAACTTTGTTACTTGTTTGAAACGTGTGATGAGATTTTGAAAAAATTTGATTAATTTTAAGAAAAACTTGCGTAGCTATATTCAAAATAATTAAAGTACTGTATGAATAAGTAATTAAAAACCCAAAACAAAAATAATTAGAGCGGCCTCATTACAAACCCAAAACCATAAAAATAATTAAAAATAAATACGAAAATAAAATAAATTAAAATAGAACTTAAATAACTGTAGTCCATATGGCCACTCCGAATCCCTCCCAGCTCCACGTCCACCAATTTACGACTCACCTGCATGGATGGAGAGAAAGGGGTGAGTTTGGAAACTTAGTGTGTAAGGAAAGCCCATCCAGAGCCCAAATCAGCTCAAGCCCACTAGGCCTAAGCCCTATCCAGTCTAAGAAATAACTGGGCCGCAGCCCTATTCAGATACAGTAATCTAGGCCTTAGCCCTTCTCAGATAACAGTACGGCCCGTAGGCCTATTATAGTAACAGAACAGATATTAATCATGAATGCAAGCCCAAACCCAACCTAAATCCAACCACTTCACTCCACCCATACTAGCCCTACACTCTATGCGCGAAATAACTCAACCCACCCAGCCCTACACTCCACAGTTGCAGCATAGCTACTCAAATAACAGTAAATTGAGGCAAAGCCTCCAGTACATGGTCAAGCCACTATCAGTACTTCCTCCATCAATAACCCAGCCCTAATGCAACAGATATTCATGTAATGAACAGAAACAGTAAAACAAGCATCTCAGTCGGATTCAGCCCTAGGGGTATAATGGTCATTTTACACCTAGGGGTAAAATAGTAATTTCGCACCCATAAGGGCATTTTGGTATTTATTCCAATTTTTAGGGTTTTATGCATATTTCAGTCACTAACAATCTAATTTCTGTCTCAGTAGCCTATTTAACTCATTTTAACAGTTTTTAGTTATTGGGCCCTAAAACCCCTAATGGGCCCTATAGTGTCACTTAACCATATTAGCTTGTTTAGCCCAAATTCTAGGTCTAATCTAGCAGATTAACCTACAGTATATCGGAACACACTTACCATAAACTTTTACCCATATGGGCCCGTAAGCCCATTGGCCCAGTTTTAGCCCATTGAAGCTCAAATTTACCGAAGTGCACGGAATTGCACACTCATCCATCTTACCACTTGAGATTACGGATCTAATGGTTTCCAACTGACTTATGAGTGCTCGCACGCTCGCAAGCCCATGAAATGCCAGAATTTCGGCATTTCGGCTTTTTAGCTTTTACTAATTTAAGCTATAAGAGGGTGTTCGATACACACCTGATTTGCGACGACTACTAACGAGATCTCCCACGATATCCTACAATCGATAACTAGACACATCAGATCCAAAATACAATGACAACCATCATAATCCTACTTACCATAATCGGCCATCAACACCTAAGGCCCTTGAGATCTTACCTTTGCCGAAACTAGTGACTAGATCTAGATCTAGTCAGTCCACTTGTTCAAGCCTTCAATCAGTCGCCTCTAGAACACACTAACACTAAAATAAATCATTTGTTAATAACCTTTAGAGCCCTAAGCCCCAATCGATAGCCTCCCTAAGACTCTAGGGATTTCAAATTTTCTAAATCCCGAAATAAAGAATAGATCTGAGATGTCGAGTACTTACCACAGATTCCCCTTTCGTTTCTACTTAGATCTAATGCAGATCTAGCCCTTAAACACTAGCAGAGATTGAGCCTCAGAGATCTAAAGATTCAGCTACAAGTCCCTAAAAATATGGTGGTTTCGGCTTTTTGAATGGTAAAGAAGAAGATGATTTGGTATTGTGGTTTTGAAGTAGTGTTGCCGATAGGGGTTAAGGGTTTAGAGAATGTGAAAATTGGCCAAAAGAGATGCAAGAAAGGTAGGAGGATTCGGCTAGAAGAAATCGACACAAGAAGCAGCCTTTCAGGATTTCGGCTTTTAGCAGTTGATGGGTTTTAGAAGAAAAGAATGGCAGATTTGGCTTGTGAAGCAAAGAAAAGGGAAAATGAATGAGGAGGAGAGGTAGTTTTGGCTATAGAAGAAAAGAAAAAGAAAAGAATGGAAGAGAGGAGAAGAGAAGGAAGAATTCGGCACCCAGGAGAACTAGCTTGCGTTTTCAGCTTTTTGGTACACTGAGAAGAGAATGGACAAAAGTGAAACCCCAGGTGGCTAACCCTAATTCGGCAAGACAGAAAAGAAAATAAAAATTACCCTAATAGCCATTCAAACCAACGGCCCAACATTCCTAAAGCCCTAGCCGAATTCCACTTGAGCTCTATCACATGCTCGGCACATGCACAAAAATAAAAGTACCACCTGCTTACCTTGCGACTAGAACTCTGGCCTTTAAACCCAGTCCACACGCCACTTTTTTAGGAGCTTAGTAGCGTCACCTTGCCACTTTGCCAAGGCCCTCTTTGCATCTTAATTTGCTAACTTTTCCTTAAAGGCCCTCTTAACTAAGTCTCTTTCACTTAAAACCAAAGTTGATATTTCTGCCGGGTTTTAACTTAGGCTTGGGCCTCCTGAAGGCCCACTAACACCCTTAAACATAATTTCAGTAACCAAAACACTGAAATTTCAAGATTTCACCAAAAATCACAAAAACCCGAAAAATCCCGAAAATCAGGGCGTTGCAACTCTACCCCTTTAAAGAAATTTCGGCCTCGAAATTTACCTGATCCAAATAGTTGAAGGTATTGTTGACGCATTGTCTCTTTGGGTTCCCAAGTAGCCTCTTCTCTGCCATGATTGCGCCAAAGTACTTTCACCAACGGGCTGACTTCTTTCACAATACTTTGACCTCTCGGTCCAGAATTTGCACAGGCTCCTATTCAAAGGTCAAATCGATTTTTACCTCAATCTCCTCCACTGGTACGACATGTGAAGGATCCGATCGATACCCGTCTTAGCATGGACACATGAAAAACGTCATGGATTCGATCCAACTCTGATGGCAACTCCAACTGATATGCCACTGGCCCTACTCATTTAAGAACCCGGTAAGGCCCAATAAACCGTGGACTCAATTTGCCTTTCTTGCCAAACCTCAAGATCTTCTTCCAAGGTGAAACCTTCAAGAAGACCATATCCCCAACAGTGAACTCAATCTCCTTACGCTTTAGATCTGCATACGACTTCTGCCTATCAGATGCCTCCTTTAACCAATCTCTGATCAACTTAACCTTACTTTCAGTATCTGCCACTAATTCTGGTCCAAGAACTTGTCGTTCTCCTAACTCTGTCCAACACGTAGGCGTACGACACCTTCACCCATAAAGTGCCTCATATGCAGCCATCTGAATACTCAATTGATAACTGTTGTTGTATGCAAATTCCGCCAATGGCAAGTAGTCCTCCCAACTACCACGAAAATCGATGACACAACCCCTTAACATATCCTCTAGAACCTGAATAACCCTTTCCGACTATCCATCCGTTTAAGGGTGAAAAGCAGTGCTGAAATCCAATCGCATACCCAACGCCTCATGCAGCTTCTGCCAGAATCGAGATGTAAACTTAGGCTCTCTATCAGAAATAATCGAAACTGGCACCCCTACAGTCTCACTATCTCTACCACGTACAACTTGGCCAACTTTTGTAGTGAATAATCGGTTCGGACAGGTATGAAATGGGCAGATTTCGTTAACCGATCCACAATCACCCACACAGTATCCTTCCTGTAGGGTGTTAGTGGTAACCCACTCATGAAACCCATGGTAACCCTCTCCCACTTCTAGAGTGGAAGGCAGTTGATGCTCAGCCTTTACTTGCTGGCATGTCAGACATTTTCCCACGAATTCGGTCACCTCTCGCTTAAGTCTAGGCCACCAGTACACCTCTCGTAAGTCTTGATACAGCTTATTTCCTCCAGGATGCATGGCACAAGGTCCACCATAAGCCTCTTTCAGAATCATCTACCTCAAGTCAAAGTCCTTCGGTATGCAAACTCTTTCACGAAAGCACAATACTCCATCAATATTCAGTCCAAAATCTGAATTCTCATCATTCTTAGCTTGTTGAAACCGAAGAACCAACGAATCATCCTTTAACTGTTTCTCCTTAATCTGCTCAGTCCAAGTTGGTCGCACTTGCAATTCTGCTAACAGACTTCCATCGTCATAAAGACTCAAACGAGCAAACATCACTCTCAACTCAGCTATAGCCTTTCGACTTAGTGCATCAGCGACCACATTCACCTCGCCTGGGTGGTACTCAATCGAACAATCGTAATCCTTAAGCAATTCTATCCATCTTCATTGCCTAAGGTTCAACTCCTTCTGAGTCAACAGATACTTGAGACTCTTATGGTCTATGTATCTAATACACTTTTCCCCATATAGATAGTGTCTCCAGATTTTCAATGTAAAGATCACTGCTGCCAACCCTAGATCATGCGTAGGGTAATTCGCTTCGTGAGGCTTCAGCTGTCGCGAAGCATACCTTACCCTCTTGCATCAGTACACAGCCTAGACCTACATGTGATGCATCACTGTACACAGTAAAATCTTTCCCAAACTCTGGTTGAATCAACACTGGCGCCTCAGTTGATACCTTTTTCAACTTGTCAAAAGCTTCTTGCTGTTTCTCAGTCCAAACAAACACTACTCCTTTCCTTAACAGGTTCGTCAACGGAGTAGCAATCAGGGAGAATCCTTCTACAAATCTTCTGTAGTAGCCTGCCATACCCAAAAACCTCTGATTTTTTGATACTGACCTTGATGGCTTCCATTCCAGAACTGCCTCAATTTTTTGAGGATCTACCCTAATCCCCTCAGCAGAAACAACGTGACCTAGGAAAGTCACTTCTCATAACCAAAATTCACATTTACTGAACTTCGCATAGAGTTACTTCTCTCTCAGCACTTGCAGCACAATACAGAGATGCTCATCATGTTTCTCCTCAGTTTTCAAATATAACAAAATATCGTCGATAAAGACGACTACGAATTGGTCCAAGTAAGGTTGGAACATTCAATTCATCAGATCCATGAAAGCTGCAGGTGCATTCGTCAGTCCAAATGGTATAACCAGAAACTCGTAATGACCATACCGAGTTCTGAATGCTGTCTTATGAATATCCACTTCCTTCACCCTCAACTGATGATATCCAGATCGTAGATCGATCTTGGAAAACACTGAAGATACTCTAAGCTGGTCAAACAGATCGTCGATTTTTAGCAGTGGGTATTTGTTTTTTATCGTTAGTTTGCTCAACTGGCGATAATCGATGCACATACGCATTGTCCCATCCTTCTTCTTCACAAACAGTACTGGTGCTCCCCACGGAGACACACTCGGTCTAATGAAGCCCCTTATCCAACAACTCTTGGATTTGTGCTTTCAGTTTTACCAACTCCTTTGGTGCCATCCTATAAGGTACAATGGATACTGGAGTCGTTCCAGGCAGCAAGTCGATTCCAAACTCGACTTCTCAGTTTGAAGGTAATCCAGGAAGCTCCTCAGGGAATACATCTTGAAATTCCTTAACAGTTCTACCTATCTCCATAGTCAAATCTTCAGTCTCAGTTTGGCTCACAAAAGCTAAGTACGCCTCGTATCCCTTGTAAATCAGTTTCTCAGCCCTTAAGGCCGAAACAACATTGGGCAAGTAGTCTCTTCGCTCTCCAATAACCATTACCTCCTCATCCTTGGCAGTCCTTAACACCATCCTCTTAGCCGCACAATCCAAAGTCGCCCTATGCTTGGTCAACCAGTCCATTCCTAAGATCAGATTGAACTCTCCGAATGGTAACTGCATCAAGTCTCCACAGAAAATCCTACCTTGAGTCTCTAAAGGCACCTCCCTAAAGAGTTTATCTACCCTAATCGAGTGACCTAACAGACTTATCATAGTTACTCCACTCACAGTTTCCTTAGATTGCATACCCAACGACCCAGAAATGCCACATGCAACATATGAATGAGTTGATCCTATATCTATTAGAGTAGTGTAATGTATGCTAGAGATAAAAAACGTACTGGCTATGATGTTAGGTGCATCACCCTCCTCTCGGTGACGAGCAGCATACACCAAAGCTGGCTGACGAGCCTTAGCATTACCAACACCCCTACTAGATGGTCCACATCCACCTCCATTGCCACCTCTACCTTGTTCACGACCTCTTGGCGGTTGTGGTCCACCTCGCACTAGTAGGGCAACCCTCTGTTTAGCAACTTGAGTTTGAGCTGGCCTCCTAAGACAATCATTGATTCTATGTTCCTTGGACCCACATTAAAGACATGCCCCAGCACGCTTCCAGCATTCTCCCAGATGTACTCTACCACAATCCCCGCAAGCCTGTGGTCTTACTATATTTACCGCGACCGCCTGGACCGGTTCCTCCACTCTAGCTCTCTTGGCATTTTTGGTTACAGCACCAGATGGTCCAGTATCCCTCCTGAATCGGTTTTGATCCTTATCACAGTTCTGCAGTTCAACTTGCTTTACCTCTTCGGCTATCTTAGCCTTCTCCACCAGTGTAGAAAGGTCACGCTCTCTTTGCAGAGCTATCATTACCCTTAGCTCATCCCTGAGGCCATCCTCAAAACGAACACTACGCTCGTACTCAGTGGCAACTATACCTCTAGCATAATGGCTCAACTTTAAAAACTCTACCTCATACTCAGTAACGGATTTATTACCCTAGGTCAGATTCAGAAATTCTTTCCTACGTGCATCCACATAGCTCGTTTTGACATACTTTCCCTTGAAAGACATCTTAAATAGTTCCCAAGTTACCCGCTCAGTTGGGGTACTCTCCCTTATAGTGATCCACCATTGATAAGCCTCGTCTCGTAGCAGCGACACTGCTCCCTTCAGCTTTTGCTCCACCGAGCAATCTAGGTTGTCCATAATCCGTTCCGTAGCTTCCAGCCAATAATCAGCTACATTTGGGGCCACTCCAAATATGCCCTTGAAAACCTCTGCTTCGTTAGCCTGGAGTCGCTCAGAAATAGATTCCCTATTTATAGGCCCGACATTAGCTCTAGCCACCCTCTTTAGAACCCTTAACATGGCCTGGGATAAGGCATCATCCCCTGCGGCCCGCTCATACGGCCCATTTCCAACAATCGGTGGCAGTCATGCCTCACCAACTGGCATGTGTTCCGAAGATGATGACCCAGCTTGAGCACTGCCTCAGCCACGTCACGAGCAGCTCTCGTACTCATATCGTCTTATCTGATTACGAATTTTATGACATTAGTTTAATATTTCAGTTGTTTATTACAGAATGTCTTATGTACAAATAGAGTTTCAGAGTTTGTTTTCGCAAAATCGTAGCCTAGCTACAGTCTCAGTCTTTTAGGGTTTAGTTTCCCTACAGTCTCAGTCTTACAGTTTTCAGTACTACCTTATCTATAGTATCATAGTAGGGTCTTAGTTCTATCTACAGTGTTGTCTCAGTATAGTACGGTATAAGGAAAGAAATACTTACAGACTTGGTGCCAGGGATTCAGTATGCCACTTCTTCATATACTAGATTTAAAAAAACACAAAAAGATTTAAACTTTTCAAAATCAAACCTTTAAAACATGTATATTTTGAATAAAACAAATTTGAAAACGGTTTTTTAAATTTTTCAGAAACAGATTTCCAAAAATACCCTTCTTGGGCATAAATTTCAAGAATTTTTGAAAACATTGTTGGACCCGATCCACAGCCGAGTTGTTGCAACTGGGCTCTGATACCACTAAATGTAACACCCCAAACTCGGCCCAGACGTTACGGCTAAATCTAGTGTGTCACATCACCTACAACTAACCATGTTACCTAGTTACTATGATTGGGGTGAGCTTTGCAAACCGATATTGTGGGTTTAAGAGAAATTCCCAGTTTTTGGAGAACGTCCTAAGCATTACTAGTTATTAAGAGGATAATATTAAAACTTAACTTTGTTACTCATTTGAAACGTGTGAAGAGATTTTGAAAACATTTGATTAATTTTAAGAAAAACTTGCGTAGCTATATTCAAAATAATTAAAGTAGTGTATGAATAAGTAATTAAAAACCCAAAACAAAAATAATTAGAGCGCCCTCATTACAAACCCAAAACCATAAAAATAATTAAGAATAAATATGGAAATAAAATAAATTAAAATAGAACTTAAATAACTGCAGTCCATGTGGCCACTCCGAATCCCTCCCACCTCCAGGTCCACCAATCTAGGGCTCACCTGCATGTATGGAGAGAAAGGGGTGAGTTTGGAAACTCAGTGTGTAAGGAAATCTCATCCAGAGCCCAAATCAGCTCAAGCCCACTAGGCCTAAGCCCTATCCAGTCTCAGTAATAACTGGGCCACAGCCCTATTTAGATACAGTAATCTAGACCTTAGCCCTTCTCAGATAACAGTACGGCCTATAGGCCCATTATAGTAACAGAACAGATATCAATCATGAATGCAAGCCCAAACCCAACCTAAATCCAACCACTACACTCCACCCATACCAGCCCTACACTCCATGTGGGGAATAACTCAACCCACCCAGCCCTACACTCCACAGTTGCAGTATAGCTGCTCAAATAACAGTAAATTGAGGCAAAGCCTCCAGTACGTGGTCAAGCCACTATTAGTACTTCATCCATCAATAACCCAGCCCTAATGCAATAGATATTCATGTAGTGAACAGAAACAATAAAACAAGCATCTCAATCAGATTCAGCCCTAGGGGTATAATGGTCATTTTACACCTAGGGGTAAAATAGTAATTTCACACCCATAAGGGCATTTCAGTATTTATTTCAGTTTTTAGGGTTTTATGCATATTTCAGTCACTAACAATCCAATTTCTGTCTCAGTAGTCTATTTAACTCATTTTAACAGTTTTTAGTTATTGGGCCCTGAAACCCCTAATGGGCCCTACAGTGTCACTTAACCATATTAGCTCGTTTAGCCCAAATTCTAGGTCTAATCTAGCAGATTTAACCTATAGTATATCGGAACACACTTACCACAAACTTTTACCCATATGGGCCCATAAGCCCATTGGGCCCAGTTTCAGCCCATCGAAGCCCAAATTTACTGAAGTGCACGGAATTGCACACTCATCCATCTTACCACTTGAGATTACGGATCTAATGGTTTCCAACCGACTTATGAGTGCTCGCACGCTCGCAAGGCTATGAAATGCCAGAATTTCGGCATTTCGGCATTTCGGCTTTTACTAATTTGAGCTACAAGAGGGTGTTCGATACACACCTGATTTGCGACGACTACTAACGAGATCTCCCACGATATCCTACAATCGATCACTAGACACATCAGATCAAAAATACAATGACAACCATCATAATCCTACTTACTATAATTGGCCATCAACACCTAAGGCCCTTGAGATCTTACCTTTGCCGAAAGTAGTGACTAGATCTAGATCTAGTCAGTCCACTTGTTCAAGCCTTCAATCAGTTGCCTCTAGAACACACTAACACTAAAATAAATCATTTGTTAATAACCTTTAGAGCCCTAAGCCTAAATCGATAGCCTCCCTAAGACTCTAGGGATTTCAGTTTTTCTAAATCCCGAAATAAAGAATAGATCTGAAATGTCGAGTACTTACCACAGATTCCCCTTCTGTTTCTACTTAGATCTGATGCAGATCTTACCCTTAAACACTAGCAGAGATTGAGCCTCAGAGATCTAAAGCTTCGGCTACAAGTCCCTAAAAATATGGTCGTTTCGGCTTTTTGAACGGTAAAGAAGTAGATGATTTGGTGTTGTGGTTTTGAAGTAGTGTTGCCGATAGGGGTTAGGGGTTTAGAGGATGTGAAAATAGGCTAAAAGAGATGCAAAAAAGGTAGGAGGATTCGTTTAGGAGAAATTGACACAAGAAGCAGCCTTTTCTGATTTCAGCTTTTAGCAGTTGATGGGTTTTAGAAGAAAAGAATGGCAGATTCAGCTTTCGAAGCAAAGAAAAGGGAAGATGAATGAGAAGGAGAGGTAGTTTCGGCTATAGAAGAAAAGAAAAAGAAAAGAATGGAAGAGAGGAGAAAAGAAGGAAAAATTCGGCACCCAGGAGAACTAGCTTGCGTTTTTAGCTTTTTGGTACACTGAGAAGAGAATGGACAAAAGTGAAACCCCTGGTGGCTAACCCTAATTCGGCAAGACAGAAAAGAAAATAAAACTTACCCTAATGGCCATTCAAACCAATGGCCCAACCTTCCTAAAGCCCTAACCGAATTGCACTTGAGCTCTATCACATGCTCGGCACATGAAAAATAAAAGTACCACCTGCTTACCTTGCAACTAGGACTCTGGCCCTTAAACCCAGTCCACACGCCACTTTTTTAGGAGCTTAGTGGCCCTACTTTGCCACTTTGCCAATGCCCTCTTTGTGTCTTAATTTGCTAACTTTTCCTTAAAGGCCCACTTAACCAAGTCATTTTCACTTAAAACCAAAGTTGATATTTCTGTCATGTTTTAACTTAGCTTGGGCCTCTTAAAGGCCCAAACCCAGCTTGGACGTTATGACCAAATCTGGCATGTCACATGGACTTACGACTAAGTATGTGTTTTTCGTTTAATGTGACTAAAGTGATTTGTGTAAAAACAGTGGGTTAGTGAAAAGTCGGTTTAATAAGTCTTTAAGTTATCCATTTGTTACGCTTTTTGAGTTTTGAAAATGTTCATTAAATTTGAAAACCCGCACAGCCTATATCTAGCAGTTTTGATATAGTATAAATAAAATCAGTAAATAAAAACCATAACGGAAAAGAAATTAAAAGAGCGGCCTTATTACAACTTAAAACCCAAAATTTAAAAATTAAATAATTAAAATAGACTAACTAAAATAGAAACCAACTTTGCAGACGATGTGGCCACTCCGAATCTCTCGCAGCTCCAAGCCCACTAAGGTTGGGGATTACCTGCAAGGACGAAAATAAAGGGTGAGTTTGGTGAACTCAGTGTGCAACATAACCCAACCATAGCCCAAAACAGATCAAACCTCAGAGTCAGATTTATTTGAGCCTTGGCCCAGTATAGAAATAAAAATGAAACCCATAAGCCCATAACAGATACAGAATAGATATATCATATATGTAGAAAGCCCAACCCAGATCCATCCATGACACCCCCGTACTAGCCTTACACCATGTGGGGAGACTACTCGACCCACCCATCCGCTACACACCACAGTATTTGCAGTGAGACTGCTAGATATTGTGACAAAGTCACCAGATACAGATATAATGGCAAGGCCACCAGAACAGATATATATGTATATATATATGTGGCGAGACCACCAGAACAGATATATGTGGCGAGGCCACCAGAACGCTTCCTCCATCCATATAACCCATAACCCATGCAACAGATATACATGTCATAACATACATCATGCAGAATCAGAATATTATGCATCTCAGATAAACTTAACTCTAGGGGTATAACGGTCATTTTGTACATAAAGGTATAATGGTAATTTCATATACTTAGGCGTATTTCAGTAATTTTAATCATTCTCAGAGATTTTATACTTATTATACACACTATTATTCCATGTGTTGTTAGGGTAGTATATCTTAACTTAGTTAATAGGTTTGGCCTCCTAAGCCCAAAACCCCTAATGGGCCCTACAGCATCTATTAGTAACTTAAACCCAATTAATCCAAGTTTTAGATCAGATTAACGATTTTAACCATTTTGTTTTATACAATCTGACAGAACATCTTTAATGGCTATCTTGATCCACATGGGCTCGGAAGCCCATTAGGCCCATATTTGGCCCATCAAGGCCCAACTTACCAAAACGCACGAAATTACGCTCTCTGCAATTCTACCATCTACTATTTTAGATCCAACCATCACAGAGTAATTGTATACTCACATATCCTCACTGTACTAACCATTCAGTCACTTTCGGTCACTTTTCGGCTTTTGCCGATTTAGTCTATAGAGGGGTATGATACACAGCTGTTAACTGATGAAGTGTTGACAAGATCCTCGCACGAAAAGCCTACAATCGATCACTAACACGTTAGCCTAATAATCGACAACACTTAAAGCCTCAACCCCCTTACCACAATAGGCCAACATGGCTTAAGTCCCTAAAAATCTTACCTTTCTACCGGATATGGACTAAATCTAGATATCCAACTACGTTAGTCTTCAAAGCCCCTTGGTGTACATCCCTTTGTCCACACAAGCGCATACAAAACCAAAAGAAAGAGAAACCAACAAACCCTCAGTCCAATCATTAATCACCCCTAAAGGGTTTCGGCTAGTACCTTAACCATATGCAACTAACGAAAATTGTTTGAGTACTTACCAATATGTTAATCGGCCCAAGAAGAATCCCTAAATGCCCCCTTAATCCCGTTCTACGCTAGATCCAATTGTGAAGCTGAGATTAATCCCCAATCTGAATAACTAGAGATTCGGTCGACAAACTATAGAAGGGTTTAATTGCGAGAAAATAAGAAAGGAAAGGAGAGAGTGATGATGGTGAGATGGTTCGGCTATAGGGTTGTAGAAGATACAAATGAAGAGAAAGAAGAGAATATGAGACTAGGAAGAAATCAGTAAAGTGCAATGGAGGTTTCGGTCAACAAAAGCAATCGATTTCAAAGGCTTTCGGTCAAAAGGTGAATCGACAATGGAAGTAAGATGAAGAAGAAGAGATACGGTTGACAGAAGAAGAAGAAGAATTCGGCTAGAAAAGGGAATGATGGTATGGAATCGATTTGTGGTGTGAAAAGAGAAGAAAAGAAGAATGAGAAAGAGGAAAGAAAAGAAAGTGGTTTCGGTCAAATGAGGATTCGGCAATAGAGGTGTAGTAAGATTCTGCTACTAGGATAGAAAAGAAGAAGAGAAGGAGAAAAAGAAGACCTAATGTGCTAAGCAAAATCGACAAAAGAAAGCTCAAAAAGATCCCTAAAGAAATCGGCACAACTAGCACCCTAATTGCCGAAATACTCCCCTATGCAAAATGCCAAAATTGCATTACCAAGAGTCCCCTGGCCGGCCACTTTCCTTCAAAATTCAAATGCCCTCAACTTCCTCCATGATTTACTCACATGACCATTTCAAACTCTTCCAACCAAAGTTTTACCCAAAGTCTACCACTTACCACTCCTGTGCATAAAAAATAAAACACCATCCTTTGATAACCTTGTGACTTGAACCTTGTCTCCCCCTAACTCCACACGCCACTTTAATAGCTCCCTAGAGGCGTCACTTAGCCACTCTACCAAGAGCCCTTTTTGTGATCCATTTCGCTAACTTTAATCTTAAAAGCCCATTTCTTTGGGACCTCCTTCTCTTAAACACTAAAATTTCTTAAATCCGTCGGGTTTCAACCTAAGCTTGGGCCTTCAAGGGGCCCACTATCGTACCAAAATATAATTTATTCAGTCAAAACACAGAAATTTAAGAATTTACCTAAAATCACAGAAATCCTGAAAAAGTCCCGAAAATTAGGGCGTTACAACTCTACCCTCTTTAAAGAAATTTCGTCCTTGAAATTTACCTGGTCCAAACAATTGAGGGTATTACTAACGCATCGCCTCCTCTGGCCCCCAAGTAGCTTCCTCTCTGCCATGATTACACCACAATACTTTCACTAATGGAACTGACTTCCTTCTTAGAACCTTCACATCTCGCTCTAGAATTTGTACGGGTTCCTCCTTGAAAGTCAAATCAGGCTGTACCGCGACCTCTGCAATTGGCACGACATGAGTAGGGTCAGAACGATATCGCCTTAACATTGATACGTGAAAAACATTGTGAATCCTATCCAACTCTGGAGGTAACTCTAATCGGTAAGCCACGGGACCTACTCGCTTACAAACCTGGTAAGGCCCAATGAACCTTGGACTCAACTTGCCTTTCTTTCCAAATCTTAGTATCTTCTTCCAAGGTGAAACTTTCAAAAAGACCATGTCACCCACTGAGTACTCAATCTCCTTACGCTTTAAGTCTACATAAGACTTCTGCCGATCCCTAATCACCTTAACCTTTTCCTTAATCTCTGCTACTAACTCAGGTCCAAGAACTTGTCACTCACCCAATTTGGTCCAACAACTAGGTGTACGACACTTATGTCCATACAATGCTTTGTAGAGTGCCATACGAATACTAGCTTGATAACTGTTATTGTAAGCGAATTTTGCCAACGGTAGATAATCCTCCCAACTGCCTCGGAAGTTGATTACGCATCCCTTTAACATGTCTTCCAGAATCTGAATAACCCTTTCCGACTGACCATCAGTCTGAGGATGAAAAGCTGTGCTAAAGTTCAACCGCGTTCCCAACGCCTCATGCAACTTTTGCCAAAACTAAGACGTGAATCTAGGATCTCGATCAGAAATAATCGACACTGGCATTCCATGCAGACGCACAATTTCTGCCACATACAATTTGGTTCACTTTTGAAGTGAATAATCAGTGCGAATAGGTATGAAATGAGTAGATTTGGTTAACCTATCCACAATTACCCAAATCGAGTCCTTCTTCGTCGGTGTCAAGGGTAATCCACCCACAAAATCCATGGTTACCATCTCCCACTTCCAAAGTGGTACTTTCACTGGCTGCAAAAGTCCGGAAGGTAACTGATGTTCAGCTTTCACTTGCTGGCAAGTTAGACATTTCCTCACAAATTCTATTACCTCTCGCTTCAGTCCAGGCCACCAATACAATTCCTTTAAATCGCGATACATCTTATTCCCCCTAAGATGCATAGCACACAGTCCTCCATGAGCTTCTTTCAGAACTGCTTGCCTCAAGTCAGAGTCCCTCGGAATGCAAACTCTACCTCGAAAACACAGAGCTCCCTCACTGTTCAGTCCAAACTCAGAAGTATCCCCATTCTTAACCTGCTGGAATCGAGAAACTAATGACTCATCCTTTAGCTGCTTTTCCTTAATCTCATCAACCCAAGTTGGCCTTACTTGCAGTTCTGCTAGCAGACTACCGTCGTCATACAAACTTAAACGAGTAAAAATTGCTCTCAGATCAGATACGGTTCTACGACTTAGGGCATCAGCCACCACATTAGCTTTGCTTGGGTGATACTCAATCGCACAGTCATAATCCTTAAGCAACTCTATCCATCTTCGTTGCCTAAGGTTCAGCTCCTCCTGAGTCAATAAGTACTTAAGACTCTTATGATCTGTGTATATAACACATCTCTCTCCATACAGATAATGTCTCCAAATCTTGAGTGCAAAGATTACTGCTGCCAACTCCAGATCGTGAGTAGGATAGTTAACTTCATGAGGTTTAAGCTGTCGCGATGCATAAGCAACCACTTTACCCTCTTGCATCAACACACAGCCTGTAATATCCCGAATTAGGGCCTAATCGGAATAGTGGTTTCGTGACCACAAATCCGAGGAAGAAATAATTATATTATAATTATTTTGATGTTTATGATATGATTTTATGATGGTGTGAAAATTTCGTGAAGAAATTCTAAGCGTAAAGTGCTTAATTTGGAGTTAGGGATTAAATCGAATAAGTTGCAAAACTTGCATTCTAGAAGTTTTTAGTATGAAATTGCTTTGAAATATTAATTAGGAGGTCTTAAATGGCAATTAGACCAATTTTAAGTTCATGGACAAATTAGGACATGGGAGGAATTTTTGAAAGTTTAGTAAGGAGGGGTATTTTGGTCATTTGGTTATTAACATGAATTAAAAGGGAAAAATAACACAAAATTGTTATCATCTTCATTTGGTTGCTGCCGAAACTTGCTCTCTCCATAGCTAGGGTTTCTTCAACTTTCAAGCTTCATAGTAAGTGCATCTAAGCCCCGTTTTTAAAGATTTTTACGTTTTTGAGATCCCGGTAGCTTGATAAAGCTTATGTTAGCATTATTTTAAGTTAGGGTTCACATTTGGAAAAATACCCATAGGTGAAATTTGTGTATTTTGATGTTTTATGATAGAATATGAGGTTTTAAATTATGTTAGACAACTTGTGCTACTCGGTTTTGAGCAAAAACGAGTAAAACGGCTTAATCGGTAAAAATACATATTGTTCATAAGTATGTGTTTTAGTGGGAATTTGAGAATTCTAATGGTAAATAAATGATCAGCATGTCTTAAAACATAAGAATTTGTGATAAAGTAAATTTCCGAGCTTTGGGGCAAAAGTGTAAATATGCAAAAGTTTAGGGGCAAAATTGTAATTTTTCCAAAATTTGAATTAAGGTCTAATTTTAAAATGTGAATATTAAACAAGCTAAATGTGTTATTTTAGATCAAGAAAGACGTGGAATCGACCTCAATCGGGGAAAAGAAAAGATTACGGACTAAATTGCAAAATCGTTGTATTTTGGTACTAAGGTAAGTTCATATGTAAATAATGTAACATAATTGTTATTTTAAGTAATTTAATGTTATTTATATGATTGGTACTTACTATCATGGAATATTATGCCTTGTGAATTATTATTTATTGGTATGCAAAGTATGTAATTAGCTTGATAAGCATGAAGTGCTAGCGATTATTTGTACTGACATTCCGAGGAAGATGGCCAAAAAGGTGAAATTTGAGGGAAAATCCCGTTTGAACCTTAGGAATAGATTAGGATACAAGTGACATGTCACTAGGATGGTTTGGCACCCGAGCTCGTTGAGTTGAGTCCGAGTTCACTTATGGGTGCGAATGTCCGAACTCGTTGAGTTGAGTCCGAGTTCGTGAGATGTAACTAGGCATCCGAGCTCGTTGAGTTGAGTCCGAGTTCACTTATGGATGCGAACGCCCGAGCTCGTTGAGTTGAGTCCGAGTTCACTTATGGGCGGGTTACATGATGGATTGATTACATATGTGGCATTTATGTGCAAATGATCCGTGTATCCGAGTTATATTCCGATGTGTTCAACGGGTAAAATTCTAGCGGAATGGAAGAATACTCAAGGTGTAAGTGACAATTCAGTAATGTTGAGAAATGGCCACATTGGACAGGTATGTACTTAACCCTCGGGTTGAAATTCGACACAACAACAAAGATGTGGTAAGATGAAGTATGATGATTAGAATGGTGACATATGTTTGGTGATGCTATGTTAATGTTGTTTGGCATAATGACTTTGTTATGTTACTTGTTATTTGCATGTGAACTTACTAAGCATTTAAGCTTACTCCCTCCTTTTTATTCATTGTAGTTTTGGACAAGCCGGCTCGAGAATCGGGATAGGTCGAAGACTCGATCACACTATCCGAAGGACTTTTTGGTAAACGGCTTATAGAACTTAGAATGGCATGTATAGCAATATACCTACTATGTGTAAATAATCTTGTGATATGGTGGTGTTTGGTTGAGGAAATGCTTGACAATGATGAGTCATTGAAATGGCCAATATAGGTTATGTTTGATGTCATGAAAGAATAATAGATTAATTAGTACATGGAAGCTTTTATGAAAATGGAACTAGCCATAAAACAGAACATTGCAGCAACACTGACGTGAGTTTGAAAATTCACTAAAAATCATAGAAATCGAATTTGGTAATGTATTAGTTATGAAATTGAAGCCTATTGTGTCCACTTTCATATGGAAGAAGCAAAATAGGTAAAGGAGTTACACGTTAGGAGATATTTGAGTTTTAGTGAGACAGGGCCAGAACGATTTCTGGATTCCCTGTTCTAATTTTGAAAATTCACCATAAATTGTACAAAAATAATTAGGAGGTGTATTTTATATGCTTAGAATCCTTATTGAATCTAGTTTTAAGAGAGATAAACGGCACAATTATATGAGTTTTTTACAGAGAGAAAAGTGGTCCGTAGTAAACAGAGGTCAGTACAGTCAAGTTCTGAAACAGGGGCAACTTTAACTAATAAACTGTACTAATCGGCCCAGCCAAAAATTCTAGAAAAAAATTAGTGAATAGATATATGAGTCTAAATTCAGGGAAAATTTACGGATCTTGATTTCGAGTTTCGTAACTCGAGATATGATTTTTCGAGCGACCATGACGCAGGAGATAGTTTATTCCGAAAATGAAAATAGTTTTTGTAAAGTTGTTTAAAATGATAAATTACGTTTAGTGACGCCTCAAGCTCGACTCCGGTGACGGTTTTGGACGTGGGGACGTTACATTTGGTGGTATCAGAGCAGGTTTAGTCGGTTCTCGGACTAACGTGTTTTATGTACGGATTTTGCTATACATGCTATATGTGTATATTGTGATAGTGTGACGACTTCTGACCTTTTAAATGATTTTTTTTATAGTAAATGGATCCCGATCCAGCTGTGGCTGATGAAGTAGAGAGTAATGCGCCAGCTCCGGCTGAAGGGGCAGCGCCGACTGAAAACCCACCACCTACTGTTGGTCAGGGAGGAGAAAGGGATCGAGAAGCCTTTCTCCAAATGATGAGTGCATGGTACACGGAGTTCGTTCGTACGAACCCGAATGTACGACCTCCCCCACCTCCCCCAATTCCTCAACCTGTGCCCCAGATGTCTCTAGATGTGGGTACGATGAAATTCCAAAGAACTCCAGTTGATAAAATTCGTAAGCTC
Organism: Gossypium stocksii; assembly: GCA_020496765.1. NCBI lineage: Eukaryota > Viridiplantae > Streptophyta > Magnoliopsida > Malvales > Malvaceae > Gossypium > Gossypium stocksii. The sequence continues at coordinate 46,167,711 of CM035623.1, forward strand.
GGGGCCGAAGAATTCAGAGCTAATGTAGATGATGATGCGGAAAAAGCAGAGTTCTGGCTTGAGAATTCTACCCGGGTATTTGATGAATTGTCCTGCACACCTGAGGAATGTTTGAAATGTGCTATATCTTTGTTGAGAGATTCAGCATATAATTGGTGGAAGACACTGATTTCCGTGGTACCGAAAGAGAGGGTAACTTGGGAATTCTTTCAAGATGAGTTCCGGAAGAAATACATCAGTGAAAGATTTATTGATCAGAAGCGTAAAGAGTTTCTTGAGCTAAAGCAAGGTAGTATGACAGTCACTGAATATGAAAGAGAGTTCGTCAGACTGAGTAAGTATGCTAGAGAATATGTTCCTACCGAGGCCAAGATGTGTAGGCGCTTTGAAGACGGGCTCAATGAAGAAATTAAAGTATTTGTTGGGATTCTTGAATTAAAGGAAATGGTGGTACTTGTCGATCGAGCTTGCAAGGCTGAAGAATTACTTAAAGAGAAGAAAAAGGCAGAATCTGAAACACGAAATTGGAAGAAAAGACCAATGACAAATGCACCCTCACAGCAATCCGGAAAGTCAAGAAATATGAATCCTTGTTCCCAAGTTTCAGCTGGACAATCCTATGGGAATTTTAAGAAGCAAAATGTGGGTCCAAAGTCCCAAACTACTTCGACAGCCAGTGTAGGGAACACGAGATTTGTTAAACCCGAATGTCAGCGGTGTGGCAGAAATCATTTTGGTCCGTGCAGAGCAAACGAATGTTTTCGGTGTGGTTCTCCGGATCATTTTATTAGAGACTGCCCAGAGAGAATTGAAAAAGAAAAATTTCAGAATACAAAAGCTAGTGGTGCAGATTCGCGAGGAAGGTATCCAAGAAAAGCTGGGAGCGAGGCAAGTAGCAAGAATGTAGCCAGAGATGCAGCAGTTAGATCTGAAGGAAGGGCTCCGGCTAGAACTTATGCTATTAAAGCTCGTGAAGATGCTTCCTCACCCGATGTGATCACCGGTATATTTTCTCTCTATGATGTTAATGTTACTGCTTTAATTGATCCCGGTTCTACTCACTCATATGTATGCATGAAATTGGTGTCTAGCATGAATATACCTGTTGAGAATACAGAATTTATGATTAAAGTGTCAAACCTGTTAGGCAAATGTGTTATAGTTGATAAAGTATGCAAGAAATGTCCTTTAATGATTCGGGGTTATTACTTTCCGGCCAACTTGATGTTGTTGCCGTTTGATGAGTTTGATGTTATTTTGGGTATGGACTGGCTGACATTGCATGATGCCATAGTAAATTGTAAACAGAAAGTTATTGAGCTAAAGTGTGAAAGTGGCGAAACTCTGCGGGTTGAATCAGATAAATCAGAGGCATTGTCTAGTGTAATTTCTTCAATGGCAGCTCAGAGATATTTGAGAAAAGGTTATGAAGCCTATTTAGCATATGTGTTGAATACAAAGGAAATTGAAAAGAAAGTGGAATCAGTGCCGATTGTATGTGAATTCCCAGATGTATTTCCTGAAGAATTGCCGGGTTTGCCCCCAGTTAGAGAAGTAGAGTTTGGTATTGATTTGATGCCGGGAACAGCTCCGATCTCGATTGCTCCGTATAGAATGGCACCAACAGAGTTGAAAGAATTAAAGTCGCAGTTGCAAGAGTTGACAGACAAAGGCTTTGTGAGACCGAGTTTTTCGCCTTGGGGTGCTCCGGTGTTGTTTGTGAGAAAGAAAGATGGTTCGATGAGATTGTGTGTAGACTATCGGCAATTAAACAAAGTGACAATTAAAAACAAGTATCCGTTGCCAAGAATTGATGATTTGTTTGATCAGCTGAAAGGAGCAACATGGTTTTCAAAAATTGATTTGAGATCTGGGTATTATCAGCTACGGGTAAAAGAGTCGGATGTGCCTAAAACTGCTTTTAGAACAAGGTACGGTCATTATGAATTTTTAGTTATGCCGTTTGGATTAACAAATGCTCCTGCCGTGTTTATGGATTTGATGAATCGAATATTTCGGCCATACTTGGACAAGTTTGTTGTGGTATTTATAGATGATATCTTGATTTATTCGAAAGATGAGACAGAGCATGCTGAACACTTGAGGATAGTTTTGCAAACTTTGCGAGACAAGCAGTTATATGCCAAGTTTAGTAAAAGTGAATTTTGGCTTCGGGAAGTAGGATTTTTGGGTCATATTGTTTCGGGTGATGGTATACGGGTTGATCCCAGTAAAATTTCAGCTATTGTTGATTGGAAGCCACCGAAGAATATAACCGAAGTTAGAAGTTTCTTGGGGCTAGCCGGATATTATCGACGGTTTGTGAATGGATTTTCTATAATTGCCGCTCCTATGACTAGATTACTTCGAAAAGATGTTAAATTTGAGTGGACGGAAGAATGTCAACAAAGTTTCGAAGAATTGAAAAAGTTATTAACAGAGGCACCAGTGTTAGTACAGCCCGAGTCAGGTAAAGAATTTGTGGTATATAGCGATGCTTCTCTAAATGGTTTGGGATGTGTATTGATGCAAGAAGGAAAGGTTGTGGCTTATGCTTCGAGGCAGTTAAAACCTCACGAGAGGAATTATCCTACTCATGATTTAGAGTTGGCTGCAGTGGTGTTTGCTTTGAAGATTTGGCGACATTACTTGTATGGTGAGAAATGTCGGGTATATACCGATCACAAAAGTCTTAAATACTTGATGTCACAAAAGGACTTGAATTTGAGACAGCGAAGATGGTTGGAGTTATTAAAAGATTACGAGCTTGTGATTGATTACCATCCAGGAAAAGCAAATGTAGTTGCTGATGCTTTGAGTAGAAAACTGTTGTTTGCTTTAAAAGTTATGAACGCTCAATTAGAAATGTCAGATGATGGTTCCATTCTGGCCGAACTAAAAGTAAGACCGATGTTTTTACAAGAGATTTGTGAAGCTCAGAAAAGTGATGAAGACTTACAAGCCAAAAGAAAGCAATGTGAGGTTGATACAGAGTTAGACTTCAGAATCGGTCCTGATGGTTGCTTGATGTTTAAAGATCGGATTTGTGTACCGAGGAACGGAGAATTAATTCAAAAGATTTTGCAGGAAGCACATGGTAGTTATTTGACAGTTCATCCAGGTAGTACGAAAATGTATAATGATTTGAAGAAAATGTATTGGTGGAATGGAATGAAAAGAGATATATCAGAATTTGTGTCCAAATGCTTAATTTGTCAACAGGTGAAAGCTGAACACCAAGTGCCTTCAGGATTACTTCAGCCTATTATGGTTCCTGAATAGAAATGGGATCGGATTACTATGGATTTTGTTTCAGGGTTGCCGTTGACTCCAGGAAAGAAGGATGCCATTTGGGTAATAGTTGACAGATTAACTAAATCGGCTCATTTCATTCCGGTACGTACGGATTATTCTCTTAACAAGTTAGCTGAATTGTATGTTAGAGAAATTGTTAGACTACATGGAATACCATTGTCAATCATTTCAGATAGAGACCCGAGATTTACTTCGCGGTTTTGGCAAAAGTTACAAGAGGCGTTAGGTACAAGGTTAAATTTCAGTACTGCTTTTCATCCACAAACTGATGGGCAATCAGAAAGAGTAATTCAGATTCTTGAAGACATGCTTCGATGTTGTGTATTAGAATTCCAAGGAAGTTGGGAGAGATATTTACCGTTGGTGGAATTTGCTTACAATAACAGTTATCAGACGAGTTTGAAAATGGCACCTTATGAAGCATTGTATGGTCGTAAATGTCGGACGCCTTTGTATTGGACCGAACTCAAGGAAAATCAGATCTATGGGGTTGATTTAATAAAAGAAACCGAAGAAAAAGTGAAGGTAATTCGAGATTGTTTGAAAGCTGCTTCGGATAGACAGAAATCTTATGCAGATTTGAAACGAAAAGAAATCGAGTTTCAAGTTGGTGATAAGGTATTTTTAAAGGTGTCTCCGTGGAAGAAAGTCCTCAGCTTTGGACAGAAGGGTAAGTTAAGTCCGCGTTTTATCGGGCCGTATGAAATAACTGAAAGAGTTGGACCGGTAGCTTATCGGTTAGCATTACCATCTGAGTTAGAGAAAATTCATGACGTGTTCCATGTATCTATGTTACGTCGGTATCGCTCGGATCCTTCGCATATAATTTCATCGACAGAAATTGAATTACGACCAGATATGACCTATGAAGAAGAACCGATAAAAGTTTTAGCTCGAGAGGTCAAACAACTAAGAAACAAAAGTATTGCTCTTGTGAAAGTGTTGTGGCAAAAGCATGGGATAGAAGAGGCTACATGGGAACCCGAGGAAACTATGAGAAAACAATACCCACATCTGTTTACCGGTAAGATTTTCGAGGACGAAAATCCTTAAAAGGGGGGGAGAGTTGTAATATCCCGAATTAGGGCCTAATCGGAATAGTGGTTTCGTGACCACAAATCCGAGGAAGAAATAATTATATTATAATTATTTTGATGTTTATGATATGATTTTATGATGGTGTGAAAATTTCGTGAAGAAATTCTAAGCGTAAAGTGCTTAATTTGGAGTTAGGGATTAAATCGAATAAGTTGCAAAACTTGCATTCTAGAAGTTTTTAGTATGAAATTGCTTTGAAATATTAATTAGGAGGTCTTAAATGGCAATTAGACCAATTTTAAGTTCATGGACAAATTAGGACATGGGAGGAATTTTTGAAAGTTTAGTAAGGAGGGGTATTTTGGTCATTTGGTTATTAACATGAATTAAAAGGGAAAAATAACACAAAATTGTTATCATCTTCATTTGGTTGCTGCCGAAACTTGCTCTCTCCATAGCTAGGGTTTCTTCAACTTTCAAGCTTCATAGTAAGTGCATCTAAGCCCCGTTTTTAAAGATTTTTACGTTTTTGAGATCCCGGTAGCTTGATAAAGCTTATGTTAGCATTATTTTAAGTTAGGGTTCACATTTGGAAAAATACCCATAGGTGAAATTTGTGTATTTTGATGTTTTATGATAGAATATGAGGTTTTAAATTATGTTAGACAACTTGTGCTACTCGGTTTTGAGCAAAAACGAGTAAAACGGCTTAATCGGTAAAAATACATATTGTTCATAAGTATGTGTTTTAGTGGGAATTTGAGAATTCTAATGGTAAATAAATGATCAGCATGTCTTAAAACATAAGAATTTGTGATAAAGTAAATTTCCGAGCTTTGGGGCAAAAGTGTAAATATGCAAAAGTTTAGGGGCAAAATTGTAATTTTTCCAAAATTTGAATTAAGGTCTAATTTTAAAATGTGAATATTAAACAAGCTAAATGTGTTATTTTAGATCAAGAAAGACGTGGAATCGACCTCAATCGGGGAAAAGAAAAGATTACGGACTAAATTGCAAAATCGTTGTATTTTGGTACTAAGGTAAGTTCATATGTAAATAATGTAACATAATTGTTATTTTAAGTAATTTAATGTTATTTATATGATTGGTACTTACTATCATGGAATATTATGCCTTGTGAATTATTATTTATTGGTATGCAAAGTATGTAATTAGCTTGATAAGCATGAAGTGCTAGCGATTATTTGTACTGACATTCCGAGGAAGATGGCCAAAAAGGTGAAATTTGAGGGAAAATCCCGTTTGAACCTTAGGAATAGATTAGGATACAAGTGACATGTCACTAGGATGGTTTGGCACCCGAGCTCGTTGAGTTGAGTCCGAGTTCACTTATGGGTGCGAATGTCCGAACTCGTTGAGTTGAGTCCGAGTTCGTGAGATGTAACTAGGCATCCGAGCTCGTTGAGTTGAGTCCGAGTTCACTTATGGATGCGAACGCCCGAGCTCGTTGAGTTGAGTCCGAGTTCACTTATGGGCGGGTTACATGATGGATTGATTACATATGTGGCATTTATGTGCAAATGATCCGTGTATCCGAGTTATATTCCGATGTGTTCAACGGGTAAAATTCTAGCGGAATGGAAGAATACTCAAGGTGTAAGTGACAATTCAGTAATGTTGAGAAATGGCCACATTGGACAGGTATGTACTTAACCCTCGGGTTGAAATTCGACACAACAACAAAGATGTGGTAAGATGAAGTATGATGATTAGAATGGTGACATATGTTTGGTGATGCTATGTTAATGTTGTTTGGCATAATGACTTTGTTATGTTACTTGTTATTTGCATGTGAACTTACTAAGCATTTAAGCTTACTCCCTCCTTTTTATTCATTGTAGTTTTGGACAAGCCGGCTCGAGAATCGGGATAGGTCGAAGACTCGATCACACTATCCGAAGGACTTTTTGGTAAACGGCTTATAGAACTTAGAATGGCATGTATAGCAATATACCTACTATGTGTAAATAATCTTGTGATATGGTGGTGTTTGGTTGAGGAAATGCTTGACAATGATGAGTCATTGAAATGGCCAATATAGGTTATGTTTGATGTCATGAAAGAATAATAGATTAATTAGTACATGGAAGCTTTTATGAAAATGGAACTAGCCATAAAACAGAACATTGCAGCAACACTGACGTGAGTTTGAAAATTCACTAAAAATCATAGAAATCGAATTTGGTAATGTATTAGTTATGAAATTGAAGCCTATTGTGTCCACTTTCATATGGAAGAAGCAAAATAGGTAAAGGAGTTACACGTTAGGAGATATTTGAGTTTTAGTGAGACAGGGCCAGAACGATTTCTGGATTCCCTGTTCTAATTTTGAAAATTCACCATAAATTGTACAAAAATAATTAGGAGGTGTATTTTATATGCTTAGAATCCTTATTGAATCTAGTTTTAAGAGAGATAAACGGCACAATTATATGAGTTTTTTACAGAGAGAAAAGTGGTCCGTAGTAAACAGAGGTCAGTACAGTCAAGTTCTGAAACAGGGGCAACTTTAACTAATAAACTGTACTAATCGGCCCAGCCAAAAATTCTAGAAAAAAATTAGTGAATAGATATATGAGTCTAAATTCAGGGAAAATTTACGGATCTTGATTTCGAGTTTCGTAACTCGAGATATGATTTTTCGAGCGACCATGACGCAGGAGATAGTTTATTCCGAAAATGAAAATAGTTTTTGTAAAGTTGTTTAAAATGATAAATTACGTTTAGTGACGCCTCAAGCTCGACTCCGGTGACGGTTTTGGACGTGGGGACGTTACACAGCCTAACCCTACATGTGATGCGTCACTGTACACGGTGAAATCCTTCCCAGACTCTGGCTGAATCAATACAGGTGCCTCGGTCAGAACTTTCTTTAACTTCTCAAAAGCTTCTTGCTGCTTTTCAGTCCAAACAAACGGTACTTCTTTCCTTACAAGCTTTGTCAGAGGTGCTGCCAACACAGAAAATCCTTCCACAAACCTTCTATAGTACCCAGCCAAACCCAGAAAACTCTAATTTTTCGATACTGACCTCGATGGTTTCTATTCTAGAATCGCTTCAATCTTTCAAGGGTTCACCTTGATCCCTTCAGCAGAGACAACATGACCTAAGAAGGTTACTTCCCTCAACCAGAACTCACACTTACTGTAAGAAGGTTACTTCCCTCAACCAGAACTCACACTTACTGAATTTTGCATAGAGTTCCTTCTCCCTCAGCACTTGCAGCACAATACGAAGGTGTTATCATGCTTCTCCTCAGATTCAGAATATACCAGAATATCATCAATAAAGACGACCACGAACCAATCCAAGTATGGTTGGAAAACTCGATTCATCAGATCCATAAATGCTGCAGGTGCATTCGTCAGCCCAAATGGCATAACCAAGAACTCATAGTGACCATACCGAGTTCTGAATGCCGTCTTGTGAATATCCACCTTCTTAACCCTTAACTGATGGTATCCAAATCAAAGGTCAATCTTGGAAAATACCGAAGCTCCCCTAAGCTGGTCGAATAAATCATCGATTCATGGCAGTGGGTACTTATTATTAATCGTTAGCTTGTTCAACTACCGATAATTGATGCACATCCACATTGATCCATCCTTCTTCTTCACGAACAACACTGGTGCTCTCCACGGAGACATGCTCGGCCTAATAAAGCCTCTATTCAACAATTCCTGAATCTGGGCTTTCAGTTCCACCAACTCCTTCAGTGCCATTCTGTAAGGTACGATGGACATCGGTGTTGTTCCCAGCAATAAATCGATTCCAAACTCGACCTCTTGGTTCAGAGGCAAACCCGAAAGCTCCTCTAGAAAAACATCTTGAAAATCCTTAACGGTTCTAACCTTATCCACTGTCAGATCATCAGTTTCCGATTGACTTACAAATGCCAAATAAGCTTTACAACCCTTACGAATCCACTTCTCAGCCTCAATACCGATACCATATTAGACAGATAATCCCTACGCTCACCTATCACTAGAACCTCCTCATCCTCTATGGTCTTTAACCTCATTCGCTTGGCAGCACAATCCAGAGTAGCCCTATGCTTAACAAGCCAATCCATCCCCAAGATGAGATCGAATTCTCCGAAAGGCAGTTCCATCAGATCTCCAGAGAAAACTTTTCCTTGAGTTTCTAAAGGCACGTCTCTATACAGTTTGTCTACCCTAACCGAGTGACCCAAAGGACTTAGTACAGATACCCCACTCACGGTCTCCTCAGAGCGCACACCCAGCGACCCAGATATAGCACATACAACATATGAATAAGTAGATCCAACATCTATCAACGCAGTGTATGGCATAGTAAAAATCAGAAAGGTACTCGTTATGACGTCAGGTGCATCATCTTCCTCTCGGCGACGAGCTGTATACACTAATGCTAGCTGACGAGCCTCAGCAAAACCAGCACCTCTGCCAGGTGCCCCTCATCCTCGCCCATTACCATTACCACCTCTACCTTGCCCTCATCCTCCCAAGAATTGTGGTCCACCCCTCACCGGTTGAGCAACCCTCTGACCTACAGCCTGAACCTGATTTGGTTCCTAGGGACAATCCTTAACCCTATGTTCCATTGATCCGTATCAGAAACAAGCACTAGAACATTTCCGGCACTCAACCAATGTACCTTACCATAATTGCTACAACCTTGTGGTCTACCAACATTCATCGGCACTGCTCGAACTGGCTCCACCACCCTTACTCTCTTAACATTCCTGTTAGCACCACCTGCTGGTCCAGAATCTCTCTGAAAACAATTTCGATCTTTTTCCCGATTCTATCTTTTAGTACGCTTCACCTCCTCAGCTATCTTAGCTTTCTCCACTAAAGCAGCAAAGTCGCGCTCCCTCTGCGGAGCAATCAGCACCCTCAATTCATCTCTCAGACCATCCTCGAAACGCACGCTATGCTCGTACTCCATAGCAACTATCCCCGAAGCATACCGGCTCAGCCTCAGAAACTCAGACTTGTACTCAGCAACTGTCTTATTCCCTTGAACCAGATTCAAAAATTCTTTCCTGCGAGCGTCCACATAACTAGCCCTAACATACTTTCCTTTGACGGCTGTCTTAAACAGCTCCCAAGCTACTCTGTCAACAAGAGTTCCATCTTTCACTGTGAGCCACCACTGATAAGCCTCATCTCTAAGTAACGATATGGCTCCCTTCAGCTTCTGCTCCACAGAGCAGTCCAGATCATCCATAATCCACTCCGTAGCCTCCAACCAGTACTCAGCCACATTTAGACCTACACTAGATACGCCCCTAAAAATCTCTGCTCCATTAGCCCTGAGCCGCTCAGAGATAGACCCTCGAATTCCATTTCTCGTGCTTGCCCCAACAACCCTTTCCAAAACTCAAAGCATTGCCTGAGATAGAGCGTCATCCCCTCAGCACCTCGATCATGAGACTCTACTTCCGTTGCCAGTGGTACCGGTGCATCAGTTGCTGGCATATGTCCTGAAGACAATGACCCAGCCTGTGCACTACCTCGACCACGTCCACGGCCTCTTCCACGATCTGCTCACGTACTAATTTCGTATTATCTGTTTAGGAATTTTATGCATCAGTTAAATATTGTAATGTTTATTACAGATGTCTTATGAACAGATAGTAATTTAGAGTTTTTTTTCTTTCGCGGTAGCCTAGCTACAGTCTCAGTCTACTTATCAAAATTTTTATGATTTCAGTACTACTCTAATCTAGAGTATCATAATAGGGTTTTAGTACAAGCATGTAACAGAATTTCATAAAGAATCAGGAAAATTCAAAAAACTTACAGACTTGGGTTGGAGATTCGGTGTGCCACCTTTTTAAAACCCATTTTAGAAAACTGAGTTCAATCCTTAAAAATCATTTATTTGTAGGAAGAGAATATTGAAAATGACCTCGAAAACAATTTCGAAAACAACTTCTTAAAAACAATTTTCCAAAAACCTTTACTCAACATTACTTTAAAAACTCCTATTTTAGACCCGTTCTACAGCCGAGTTGTTGCAACCGGGCTTTGATACCAATAAATGTAACACCCCAAACCCAGCCTGGATGTTATGACCAAATCTGGCGTGTCATATGGACTTACGACTAAGTATGTGTTCTTCGTTTAATGTGACTAAAGTGATTTGTGTAAAAACAGTGGGTTAGTGAAAAGTCAGTTTAATAAGTCTTTAAGTTATCCATTTGTTACGCTTGTTGAGTTTTGAAAACGTTCGTTAAATTTGAAAACCCATGCAGCCTATATCTAGCAGTTTTGATATAGTATAAATAAAATCAGTAAATAAAAACCATAACAGAAAATAAATTAAAAGAGCGGCCTTATTACAACTTAAAACCCGAAATTTAAAAATTAAATAATTAAAATAGACTAACTAAAATAGAAACCAACTTTGCAGACGATGTGGCCACTCCAAAGCTCTTGCAACTCCAAGCCCACTAAGGTTGGGGATTACCTACAAGGATGAAAATAAAGGGTGAGTTTGGTGAACTCAGTGTGTAACATAACCCAACCATAGCCCAAAACAGATCAAGCCTCAGAGTCATATTTATTTGGGCCTTGGCCCAGTACAGAAATCAGAATGAAACCCATAGGCCCATAACAGATACAGAACAGATATATCATATATGCAAACAGCCCAACCCAAATCCATCCATAACACCCCCGTACCAGCCTTACACCATGTGGGGAGACTACTCGACCCACCCATCCGCTACGCACCACAGTATTTGTAGCGAGGCTGCTAGATATTATGAGGAAGTCACTAGATACAGATATTATGGCGAGGCCACCAGAATAGATATATATGTGTATATATATGTGGTGAGGCCACTAGAACGGATATATATGGCGAGGCCACCAGAACGCTTCCTCCATCCATATAACCCATAATCCATGCAACAGATATACATGTTATAACATACATAATGCATAATCAGAATATTATGCATCTCAGATAAACTTAACCCTAGGGGTATAACGGTCATTTTGTACATAGGGGTATAATGGTAATTTCACATACTTAGGGGTATTTCAGTAATTTTAATCATTCTCAGAGATTTATACTTATTATACACACTATTATTCCATGTGTCGTTACGGTAGTATATCTTAACTTAGTTAACAGGTTTGGCCTCCTAAGCCCAAAACCCTTAATGGGCCCTACAGCATCTATTAGTAACTTAAACCCAATTAATCCAAGTTTTACGATCAAATTACTGATTTTAACCGTATTGTTTTATACAATCTAACAGAACATCTTTAATGGCTATCTTGATCCATATGGGCTCGAAAGCCCATTGGGCCCATATTTGGCCCATCGAGGCCTAACTTACCAAAACGCACGGAATTGCGCTCTCTGCAATTCTACCATCTACTGTTTCAGATCCAACCATCATAGAGTAATTGCATACTCACAGATCCTCACTGTACCGACCGTTCAGTCACTTTCTGTCACTTTTCTGCTTTTACCGATTTAGTCTATAGAGGGTATGATACAACCTGTTAACTGACGAAGTGTTGACAAGATCCTCGCATGAAAAGCCTACAATCGATCACGAACACGTTAGCCTAATAATCGACAACACTTAAAGCCTCAACCCCTTACCACAATCAGCCAACATGGCCTAAGTCCCTAAAAATCTTACCTTTCTGCTGAATATGGACTAGATCTAGATGGCCAACTGCGTTAGTCTTCAAAGCCCCTTGCTATACGTCCCTTTGTTCATACTAGCGCATACAAAACCAAAAGAAAGAGAAACCAACAAACCCTCAGTCCAATCATTAATCACCCCTAAAGGGTTTCGGCTAGTACCTTAACCATATGCAACTAACGAAAATTGTTTGAGTACTTACCAATATGTTAATCGGCCCAAGAAGAATCCTTAAATGCCCCCTTAATCCCGTTTTATGCTAGATCCAATCGTGAAGCTGAGATTAATCCCTAATCTGAATAACTAGAGATTCGGTCAACAAACTATAGAAGGGTTTAATAGCGAGAAAATTAGAAAAGAAAGGAGAGAGTGATGATGGTGAGATGGTTCGGCTATGGGGTTGTAGAACATACTAACAAATGAAGAGAAAGAAGAGAATATGAGACTAGGAAGAAATCAGCAAAGTGCGATGGAGGTTTCGGTCAACAAAAGCAATCAATTTCAAAGGCTTTTGGTCAAAAGATGAATCGGCAATAGAAGTAAGATGAAGAAGAAGAGACACGATTGACAGAAGAAGAAGATGAATTCGGCTAGAAAAGGGAATGATGGTATGGAATCGGTTTGTGGTGTGGAAAGAGAAGAAAAGAAGAATGAGAAAGAGGAAAGAAAAGAAAGTGGTTTCAGTCAAATGAAGATTTGGCAATATAGGTGTGGTAGGGTTCGGCTACTAGGACAGAAAAGAAGAAGAGAAGGAGAAAAAAAAGACCTAATATGCTAAGTAAAATTGGCAAAAGAAAGCTTAAAAAGATCCCTAAAGAAAACGGCACAACTAGCACCCTAATTGCCGAAATACTCCCCTATGCAAAATGTCGAAATTGCATTACCAAGAGTCCCCTGGCCGGCCACTTTCCTTCAAAATTCAAATTCCCTCAACTTCCTCCTTGGTTTACTCACATGACCATTTCAAGCTCTTCCAACCAGAGTTTTACCCAAAGTCTACCACTTACCACTCCTGTGCATAAAAATAAAACACCATCCTTTGATAACCTAGTGACTTGAACCTTGTCTCCCCCTAACTCCACACGCCACTTTAATAGCTCCCTAGAGGCGTCACTTAACCACTCTGCCAAGAGCCCTTTTTGTGATACATTTCGCTAACTTTAATCTTAAACGCCCACTTTTTTAGGACCACTTACTCTTAAACACTAAAATTTCTTAAATCCGTCGAGTTTCAACCTAAGCTTAGGCCTTCTAGGGGCCCACTATCGTACCAAAATATAATTTATTCAGTCAAAACACAGAAATTTAAGAATTTACCTAAAATCACAGAAATCCTAAAAAAGTCCCAAAAATCAGGGTGTTACAGGCCCACTAACATCCTTAAACATAATTTCAATAACCAAAACACTGAAATTTCAAGATTTCACCAAAAATCACAAAATCTCAAAAAATCCCGAAAGTCAGGGTGTTACACTACTGTTGTAAAACAAATAATAAAGAAAACCCAAAACAAAATATCGAGTGACCTTATTAAAACTTAAATCTAAAATTTAAAAATGAACTATAAATAAATTAAATTTAAGAAACCATTAAAAATCGAAAGCATGAATTACGTGGCCACCCCGAATCCCTCGCAGCTCCAAGTCCTCTATGGTTGGGGTTACCTGCATGGATGGAAATAAGAGGGTGAGTTTGTGAAAACTCAGTATGTAGTTAACCCAACCAGTGTCAAAGATCAGACAAAGCTTAGTCTGGGCCGAAGCCCTATTCAGATACATATAAAACTGGGCCTTGGCTCTTTTCAGAATAGAGTGGGCTGTGGGTCCATTTTGGATACAGAACAGAATATATATAAATGTATGTATGCAAAGCCCAAGCCTAGTCCAGCCCAACACACCATCCGTACCAGCCCTACACACCATGTGGGGAATAACTCAACCCACCCAGTCCTACACACCACAGACGCAGCAGAGCTGCTAATACAACAATTGTGGCAGAGCCACCAGAACAGAAATACGAGGCAGAGCCTCTAAGCATATTACGTGGCAATGCCACTTTTAGCACTTCCTTCATATCCATAACCCATGTAACGCCCAGATTTTTGGGGTTTTTGTGGTTTTGGTGAAATCTTGAAATTTTGGTGCTTTGATTATTAAATTTATGTTTAAGTGTGTTAGTGGGCCTTTAAAAGGTCCAAGCCTAAGATAAAATCTGGCAAAAATATCAAATTTCAGATTTAAAGTGAAGGGGACTTAGTTAAGTGGGCCTTTAAGAAAAAGTTAGTGAAATATGACACAAAGAGGCCCTTGGTAAAGTGGCAAGGTGGCGCCACTAAGCTCCTAAAAAAGTGACGTGTGGACAGGAGTGCAAGGGCCAATGTTCAAGTAGCAAGGTAAGCAAGTGATACTTTTATTTTTGTGTATGTGCTGGGCATGTGATGGAACTCAAGTAAAACTCTACAGAAGAGAGTTTGAAGTGTTGAGGAGATTGAATTTGGTAGGATAAGGCAAAGAGATTTAGGAATTTGGAAAGGTTGAAGGTTGTGGCCGATTGTAGGGTTGTAGGGAGAGTGCATAATCGGATAGGGGAAATAGGTATCAATTTCAACATTGTTCTTTGTATGCCAACTGGTTAAGGGTGGCCTTTCGGGATTGTTGGTCTTTCTTTTTGCCGAATTAGGTATAGTAAAGTGAGGGTTTCGTTGCTTTCGTTCCTTTCTCCTCTTTTTTGTCCCAAAAGTCGAAACCTATTACCTAAGGGTTCATTGTCGATTTCTCCATCTAGCCGAATCTGCTCTTCTCTTCTCCTCTTCTCTCTTTCTTTCTTTCATCTTTCTCTTCTTTAGTTTTCAAAAAGCTGAACCCTTGTCATCTTTCCTTTTCTTTTTGTCAAAACTGAACCTACCATTCTTCTTCATTCTTCTCAAGTTTCCTAGCCGATTGCTATAAAAGCCAAAATCCTAAAAAAGTTGTTGTGTGTCGATTCCTTCTTGAGTAAATACCCTTGCACTTTTCTTCTCCTTTAGCTAAATTTCACACTTTCAAAACCCTAGTCTCTGTCGACATCACCACTTCAAACCCATAACTTCGAACCACTCTCTTCTTCATCACATCAAAACCAAAATCACCATAATCATAGGGACTTGGTAGCCGAATCTTTAGATAGTTAGATTCATTCTCTGCTTACGTTTAAGAATTAGATCTACATCAATCTGGATTAAAAAAGGGTTGGAAACATTCTTGTTTAGTAGATCGTTGGTAAGTACTCAAATCTTTCATGTCTATTTGTTATTCGGGATTTAAGAAAAACCGAAAACCCCTATATGTATAGGGTGGCTGTCGTGTAAGGCTAAGGGCTTGTTGTTTTGTCGTTCTATTGTGAGTAGGGTGGATCAAAGGCTATTGATCAAGGAGCTTTGGAAGGCTAGGATCGTTTAAGAGACTAGATTTAGATCTAGCCATCAGTTTCGACAAAGGTAAGGGATTTACGGCTTTACTTATGGTTGGCCAAATATGGTAAGTGTGTTAGTTACTTATCATCGAATCATGGTTTAACGTTTAGGTGATCGATTGTAGGTTAATTCCGTGGGAGATCTTGTTAGCATTCGTCGCAAAATAGGTGTGCAAACGAACACCCTTCCGTAGTCTAAATCGGCAAAAGTTGAAAAGTCGAAATGCCAAAATTCTGGCATTTTGTGGACTTGCGAGTGTGCGAGCGCTCGTAGGTCGGTTGGAAGTAATAGATCTATAACCAAAATCGGTAAAGTTGGTGAGTGCGCAATTTCATGCACCTTGGTAATTTTAGGCCTTGATGGGCTAAATTTGGGCCCAATTGGCTTACGGGCGTGAAAACTAGCGGTAAGAGGGTTCTAGAGACTCATATGCTAAAACTGTTAAACTAGACATAAATTCAGGCTTAAATGGGCTTAAGTAGCTAAATGACACTGTAGGGCCCATTAAGGGCTTTAGGGCCTAATAACGTTAAACTGCTAAAATGGGCTAAATAAGTTACTGAGATGAAAGTTGGATTATTAATGACTAAAATATGCATAAAACCCTAAAAATTGGAATAATTACTGAAATACCCCTTAAGGGTGAGAAATTACAGTTTTACCCCTAGGTACAAAATGACTGTTATACCCTTAGGGCTAAATTTGACTGAAATGCATGATTTACTGTTCCTGTTTACTGTATGCCATATCATGATTATCTGTTGCATGGGATTTGGGATTATTGATGGAGGAAGTGCAAGTGGCATTGCCACGATTACTGAAAGAGGCTTTGCCTCGTACTGTTTACTGAAAGAGGCTTTGCCTCGTACTGTTTACTAAAAGGGGCTTTGCCTCGGTATACTGTTAGTGGCTTGGCCACATTATCTGAGCAGCTATGCTGTGACTGTGGAGTGCAGCAGCTGGGTGGGTTGAGTTGTTTCCCCACATGGAGTATTTATGGCTGGTACGGGTGGAGTGTAGCGGATGGACATAGGATGGGCTTTGGGCTTTGCATACATGCATAATCATTGATCTGTTATTGTAATGGGCCTACGGGCCGTACTGTTGACTGAAAAAGGGCTAAGGCCCAATTTACTGTATCTGAATAGGGCTTTGGCCCAGTTACTACTAAGACTGGACAGGGCTTAGGCCCATTAGGCTTGAGCTATTTTGGGCTCTGGATAGGCTTTCTTTATACACTGAGTATCCAAACTCACCCCTTTCCTTCCATCCTTACAGGTGAGCCCTAGATTAGTGGACTTGGAGCTGGGAGGGATTCAGAGTGGCCACGAAGACTGCATTTCTGGTTTAATCAAATTATTTATTTTATTACTTATTTCAATCATTTTATTTTTAATTTGGGTTTGTAATAAGGCCACTCTAATTATTTTTACTTTGGGTTTTTAATCACTTATTCATACTACATCTTAATTATTTTGAATATGGCTGCACGAGTTTTCTCAAAATTAAACAAATGTTTTCAAAATCAATCACACGCATCAAACAAGTAACAAAGGTTAAGCTTTATTATAGAAATACCCCTAGGATTTAGTAGTGGATAGGACGTTCACGATCTAATCGGGATTTTATCTTTAAACTCTAATAACGGTTTTGCAAAGCTCACCTTAATCGTAGTAACTAGGAAACATGGTTAGTTGTAGGTGATGTGACACACCAGACTTGGTCGTAACGTCTGGGCTGGGTATGGGGTGTTACAACCCAACCCCATGCAAATTAGAGTACTACATGACATGGCATACAGAATATCAGATACAGTAACATGCAAATCAGTCAACATTTCTAGGGGTAAAACAGTCATTTAGCATCTAGGTGTAAAATGGTAATTTTCACCCTTCACGGGTATTTTGGTCATTTAGCTACGTCTCTAAGTTTCATGCTTAATACGACCTTCTAGCAGGTCTAACGACGCTCCGAGCGACTCAAATAGTCCATACATTCATATAGTGCCATCGGGCCCAAAAACCCTTAATGGGCTTGAGGGAGCCCACATGCTACTGTGGCCCGCTCAGTCTAATTTTACACATATCATTGAAGATTTAATGTCCAGTTTACCAGAAATTACTTATCGCATTCTTTTACCCATCTGGGCCCGTAAGCCCATTGAGCCCAATTTCGGCCCATCGAGGCCCGAAACAGCCGAAGTGCACGAAAACGCGTACAATAGCCCTTACCGTCCATTAATCGAGATTCATGATTTCATATCGACCCACGAGCATTGGCACACTGGCAAGTCCACGAAATGCAGGCATTTCGGCATTTCGGCTTTTCCATTTTTATCGATCTAAGCTACTAGAGGGTGTCGTTACACACCTAATTTCGTGATTTCCACAGTCAGCACGCGCTCAACCTATTACCATAACAACAATCATCAAAACCCTAACTAGTAATTAATGAAACTCTACGCCAACTTACTCATCGGTTACTTACCACTGCTCCACTTGCCCACAATCACTTAAATCCAATGTTTCCCTCCGGGATTGATCGAACGATATCAGATCTAAGTATCGACAACCATGGATAGATCCAACCCAACACATGAAATTTAAAGGAGTGTTAACCTCCCAAACCAAATCTCTACTAAAAGAAAAACTAAAATACAAAAACTGAAATCTATAACGAGAAGTACTTACCCAATTCGCTTTAACTGATCTATTGAAATCTAGCAGCAGTCGCTCACTAGCCCAAACTTAACCCCCTTACAGATCAAATCGAAACTCAATACAATAGGAGATCCTACTATTCGACTAATGCAGACAACACAAGAGGGATGATTACTTGATGAAGGTAATTGGTTTAGGGACTTGTTTAACAAAAGGGAATAGTATTTGGCTATACAAAAAGTGGGTAGAGAACGATTAGTTTTGGTCTTAGCAAAGTATGGAGTATGAAAAAGAAGAGAAAGATGTGAGTTTTGGCTTTGAAGAAATCAGCCAAAGAAGAAATCGGCAAGAAGGGGACTAAGTGTTTCAGGTTTTCAGCTTTTGAAACAATCGGCCAAGAGATGTTTAAGGGGATTGAATCCAAATGAGAGAACAAAAAGAAAAGGAATGAGAGTGCTTTCATATTCGGCTAGAGTAAAAAATGCCGAATCAAAGGGTACGAATGAGTAGAAAGAAGAATGATGGGCTCGGCTCTTTAAAACAATCGGCCAAGGTGCTATCTTTGACAAAAAAAATTGAGGGATAAAAGAGAGGAGAAAAATTTTGGCACACTCACAACTTACAAACCCAAATGCCCAAAGTGCTCCCAAAACGTGAATTCTTAAAACCCAAAGAGGAGAAATCGGAACACATACACTCCCTAATTGCCGAAAATGCTAACTCTTACCCCCTAGCCGAATTTGCACATCCTACAGTCACTCATTCGGCCAACACTAGCCTCATACTCAAACTCCTAATTTCTCTCCTTGATAATCTCCCCTTATCACTCCTTAATCCAATCCCATGAGCAACTCAAACACTTTACCTCAGAGTTCAACTTGGATTCCACCTCTTACTATGCTCATGTAGTAAAATAAAATAAGTACCTTGCTCACAAGGGGATTCAAACCTTAGCTCCCTCACAAGCTACCATACGCCACCTCCCTGAGCTTTAAGTGGCTCTACCTTGCCACTTTACCACAGACTTACTTGTGCCATAAAACCCCAACATTTATTTAATAGCCCACTCTGCCAAAGTCCATTCTCACATAAGCTAAAAACTAAAATCTGCCAGGCTTTAGACTTAAACCCAAGCCTTCTAAAGTTCACTAAACACACTCAATTCACTTCTTTAGCATATCAAGACATGCAAAAAAAAATAAATCCAAGCAGAAATTCAAAAACCCTAAAAATTGGGGCGTTACATTTGCTGTAATAGTCTGATTTTAACCCTATTCAGAACGGTGGTTTTAGGACCACAAATCTGAGTCAGAAAAATATTTTAATATTATTTTTAGTGTTTATAATGTGTGAATTTGTGAGTGTCAAAATTTCGTTTAAAAATTTTATCATTTAAATGCCCGATTTAATAAAAAGGGCTTAATTTGCGTAAAATGAAAATGAGATGATTTAATAGTAAAGGGCTGAATTGATTATGTCTTTTTAATATGGAGTATCTAATTTGATATTAAACCATTAATTAATGCATGGGACGGCACTAACCTTAATATAAAATGGTTTAAAGTTAAAGTCATTAAGGTTAAATTTGTAATTCAATTATATTATATGTTAAATAAAACATAAAACATTTTATATCCATGCATGTTCATCTTTAGAAAGCCAAAATTGGCTAAGGAAGAAGAAAACTAACATTCGGCCCTTGTGTTCTTCAATTTAGGTATGTACTTTGTTCGGTTTTTTATAATTTTTATGTTTTTGAGATCGTTGCTTCGAATACTACTCGACCCATGCCTGAATTTTTTATTTTGATGATGTATTCATGAGTTGCCATTATTGATATCTTAGTGAATTTTGTGTTTGATGTTGTTAAATAAAAGATATGTGTTAGATTACTAAGTTTGTATTGGAAATTTTCATGAAAATTAAGTAAATAGGGCTGAATTGCAAAAATAGTAAATAGAGGGACTAAATTGTGAATTAAATTAAATGTGAGGACTTGTATGGGCATGGAAAGTATTCGACTTTAGCTTAGTATAAGCAAATTATGTTTATTTTGTGTTTTGTGAATTTTGGATTAAATTGTTAAAAGTGTCAAATGTATGGGGCAAAAGTGCAGTTTATCCATTTATGTATTTTTGAGTGAATTGGATTGAATATTTAATTAAATAAGTTTAATTTATATCAATTTGGATCAAGAACAGAGAAAATCAGATTCGGATTGGGGAAAAGCCAAAATAGTCGAATAGTCGATCAATACCGTTTGTTGATATCCGAGGTAAGTCAATAAGCAACTAAACATTTGTGTTTTGAATAAATATTTGTTTAAATGTTAAAATTATAATATATGGCTAAATGAGTGATAGCCGAATGTAGTATGTTAAAATGTGATATTTGGACTAAGTTATGATATTGATAAATTGAAAGGAAATGTATGATAGTCAAATTTATGTTGATTGAAAAATATGCTTGAGTTGAATTTGAACAAGTGATATTAGGCTTCTAGCCTAGCATGCCTTGTGCGGGTGACAATAATCGAGCTTTATGCCTAGCAGGCTTAATGCCAGTGTATCAAAATTCAAGCTTTGAGCCTAGCAAGCTTTGAGACAGTGTGGTTTCAGGTTTATATCTAGCAGGCTTGATGCCAGTGAATTGTAAAGAGTTTATGCTTACGAGACTTTGAGATGAAGTGATGATTTCATATTTTTAATGAGCTAAAATAAACAGGTATGTGATAGTTAGTTGTATTTGTATAATAAGGTAAGTTGGCTATTGTATTAGTGATGCAAATTATATGAGATGAAAATGGAAGTTGATGAATATATGGAATTATGTATTCGGCCAAAAAGGTATCAATGTAATATCATAGTTGAGATAAATTAGCTTGCATATATATATGTGAATACATATAGTCTGGAATGTGAATGTGAATTTAAAGGTGAAAGAAAGCTTTGTTATTAATTATAAGTGTGTTTGACAAAGATGAATAGAAGTTTGGCTATGTTTTTGATATATTGAATTTTGGAAAAATTGAATGAGTATATATGAATATGAAAGTATGAAATGGTTTTTATTTCATTGATTTATTAGTGTTAATGAGTTGTACATTTGCTTTTGACTTACTAAGCTATAATAGCTTAATGTGTGTTTATGTTTGTATTTGTTTTATAGATTTTTTTGGAGGTCATTACGTGCTCGGGGATCGTCAGTAAAGTCATCCACATTATCTTTTGATTTCTGGTACTTTTAAAGCTAAACTTGAAACTTATAGCATGTATAGGCTAAACTAACTAGTGATCAAATGTGATTTTGGTATGTGTATATATAAGCCTTGCGAAAATGGCTTGTTCATTTTGTTATGTATGGTTTTATGGTTTAATTAAATGATGTGGTTGAGGTATTATTGGTGGTTGGTATTTTCGGCTTTGTTATATGCTTTGATGTGGATTTTATTCAATGTTAATGGCATAAGTGTGATGTTGTGAGTTTGCGGTTGGTTATGTGTGATGTTTTGAATAGTGGTTAGAATTCAAATTTTTATTCGGCATATGTTTATAGTTAGATTAGTAATGTTTAGGTTTGAAGTGTATTTGAATGAATTTAGCCAAGTATGGATGCTTTAAAATGACTATATATTAAATCTTTGAATTAATATGAAGTGATTGATGTTAGTTATATGTTAGTTGTATAATGGTTAATTATTTATGATTATTAATAAGTGAAACATTGGTATTCGGCAATTAGCATGATAAATTGATTATTTATGCATTATAATATTTGCTAGTGGAATATAAGAATTTGGTTTTATGAGGAAATGGTCATTAAATGAAATGCATGTTTTAAATATAGACATATTCTGCCAATGCTCTTAAAGTGACCAAATGAATAATGTAATAATTTTTTTTATAAAGCATGCTGTTGCATGTAAAGTTAGTTAGAAAGCATGAGAATAGGTACTTTGGTAATGTATCATTAAATGTTCAGTGATTTTGGTTTAAGTCATTATTATTTTAGTATATGCCGAAATTTACATGTCAATTTTGGTATGTAATTTGATTAGGTAATATTTATAAGCTAAGAAATCAAATTTGTTACTTATTAAAAATATCAAATGAAACTTAGTTAAAATGAAAGATATTTATATATGTATACTTATTATGTTTCTTGTAAGTAACTATAGATTGAATTGTTATTTTCATTATTTATTTATAGTATGAGCATTTATGTTGTGATAAAATGACATGATATTTGATAATTGCTTATAAAGTGTTATTAGATTATTTGGTTGAAAGATTTTATGATTTGAATTGCAAAGTGATTAACTATTATTAGTAATATTTACCTGGTTTAAAAATTGAGTAAAAGTATACATGTGATTTTTTATAAGTTGAGTTTATTTTGGTAATGCCTTGTAACCCATTCCGAAGATGGATAAGGGTTAGGGGTGTTACATTTGCCTTGGCATAGGTTGAACATAACCAAGTGGTGCATTGTTGACATTCTATCTTGTAGCATTGTTGAAATTTTTTGCACCTTGATTACCCCAACTGAAATTCGGATATTGCTTCCACCCTAAATTGTAGGTGATGGAATATGGATTGCTATTTCAGTTGGAATTACCCATGTAGTATATTGATGGTAGGTTTGATAGGTATTCGTCAAACACATAATTTTCCCCAACAATAAACACGTGATAACTATGTTGATTTCAACTAATGGACAACAGTTGGATTTTTCATGGTTTTAATCATATTAGCTAGAGAAGATAATTGGGCCATTAACGAAGTGATTGCATCAAGCTCTATGCAAGAAGTAGCTCTCTTACCCATCGTAACTCTCGTGGTCAAATACTGATAATCATTGCTCGCAATCTTTTCCAAAATCTCATTTGCTTCATTATAAGTTTTACCCAACAAAGTACCATTGGCAGACACATCAACTACCATCCTCGTATGCACATTTAACCCATTATAAAACATCACTATTTGAGTTCAGTGCTAGAATCCATGAATCAAGCATTTTCAAATTAACTCATTCAATCATTCCCAAGCTTCATATAGCATTTCTTTCTCCATCTACCTAAAAGACGTAATATCGCTTCTCAACTTGGCATTCAGAGTAGGCGGGTTATACTGTAGAAAGAATCTCTGGCAAAGATCATTCTATAATGCCAATGTTTTCAATGGCAAAGAATTTAGCCATGCTCTTGCACGATCTCTTAAAGAATACGGGAATAGCTTAAGTCTCAAGGTGTCTTCAAGAACACCCTGCTATTTGAATGAATCACATAGTTCTAGAAAAAGTCTTAAATGTAATCGTGAGTCTTTAGTGGAGAGTCCACTAAACTATCTTACGATTTGTAACATCTGAAACATTACCAGTTTCAACTCGAATTGCTGAGCTTGTATATTTGGTCTTACTATGTATTATGTGTTAGTGGGAATGCATCTCCTCATGCATTGATGGAAAACCTGTAAAAAGTAAATACACTAAGTTAAATAAAACTACTAAGTAAAATAACCAAACAAAATTTCACCAAATTATTGATCTCTAACAACAGCACCAAAAACTTGTCGCATGTAAAATGATGTGTGATTTTATGCAAGTATACACATCGGTTCAAGTAATAAAGTGATGAGTGAGTATCGTTCCCACAAGGATCAGATTGAGGCATAAAATTGGTTAAGTTATTGTACTATGGATAATGTGGTGGCAAAATTGACAAATAAGATGTTATGGTAAACTAAGGTAAGTATGCACTAATAATTCAAAAGAATGATGATGTATGCGATAGATGGAATTGATGAATAATTGGAAATGCTATGGCAAAAGTGAAAGCAAAAATCAGAAATGTAATGGAAATAACGAGAGTGATTATCCAAATATAATGTAAACAAAGAAATAAACAACTAAACATGTTGTAACACCCCTAACCCGTATTACCGATCAAATCACATCATTATGCACACATGCCACATTCAATAATCAAACATTATCAAACATCATTCAGGCATATTCACATTCTCCCTTATAAAGGTCTACGAGACCTTAACCATGCTTTAGAGAAGGTTCAGGACTAAACCGGTCACATATAGAAATTTTAGAAACTTAGAAAATTTTCATGCATATAAGGGCCACATGTGACAGCCCTAATTGACCCTAGTCGAGAAGTGGTTTCGAGACCACTAAATCAAGTCGTATAAATAATTGAATGTTAAATTTCGTGCCTATTGTATATGAAAAATGCATATGTGAAGTGTTGATGCTGTGATTTTTGTCATTTGATGTGAAACTAATTGAAAGGGATTTATGTGTAAAACTTTGAAAATGTAATAGGTTATAATTAGAGGACCGATTAATCTATGGTTTTAAAATAATAGGACTTGCATGTCAATTTTCCACTTAATTCTTTAGTGGCCGGCCGTGGTGATTTATTTTATACAAATATATGTTTTTATATTAGAATTTGAAGCTAATTGGTTATATATTATATTAAAGTATAATAAATTAAAAAAAAGTGGGGTGAAAAGAACAAAGATGTTTGCTTTTTCTTCATTTTGCCGAAATTGAAATAGAAAAGTGAGAAGAAGGGCTAACATTCGGCCATTGAAGCTTTTAACAAGGTAAGGATTCATGTTAATTCTTCATTAATTTTTTGTTGATTTTAGTTGATAGTTAAGCTTAGGATAAAACCCATGAGTCTATTTTTGGTTTGATGATGAATATCCCATTCGGCCATTGTTGAAACAATTGGGATTTTGAAGCTTTTGGAGTTTTGATGATAGAAATGTATGATGGTGTGCTTGAGGGATGCTATGAGGATAAATTGATATAATTATATGTTAATAAGCTTAAGATATACAAATTTGTGCTTGTGTGACTTAATTAGTTAAATGGGATATTCGGCCATGTCCATTAGGACTAATAAATTGAGTTTAGATTTATACAAGGCTTGAATTGATAGTAATTTGAGAAGAATGAATATATGTGATTAAAAATGTTGCTATAAATGATTTATTAAGCAAATTATGCATTCGATCAAGGGATTTAAAGTATTTCTTGTTGAGTTTTGATGAATTTGTGTTATAAGAGAAATTTATGATGAATTAAGTTGGTTATTTATGAATTGTGTAACTCATTTAGCTATGTGGGGAAAATTCGGTTATGTCCATTAGAACAAGTATTTAAATGCCATATGTGATTTACGGCATTGAGTGAATTTAGTATAAAGGATAAATGTTTGACTCATGGTTTATGTATATATTTAATTGATGGAAATAATGGTTGCCGAATGTGGATCTCCATAGTGTTTTGTAATGTTGGCATTTTAATTGAAAAATAAGTGTGTTTGAATAGGAGTTTTCCATTCGGCCATGTATATATTATGAAGTGGGATCATGTTATGAGGTTGAACTTGAGAATGAGTTGAGTATATACATATGCTTTAGGTATGTGATATGTTTTGTTTATGTTTAAGTGCTATACACTTAAATGACATTCGGCTAAATGGCTATTAAAATGGATTTTTGTAAGCTTAAAATTTATGCAAGGTAAATAATGAAAGTAATTCGAAAGGCATGGAATGAAATTACCATTTGTAGGCATTGATAAGAAATTATCCTTAATTTGAATATTCTTAATTGGAGTTATATAGCTTGAATTGTTAGTAGGAAGAAAGTCAATTACATTTCGATACTATGAATTGTTAGTAGGAAGAAAGTCAATTACATTTCGATACTATGTTTGCTTAATCGATTAACACTAAGTTACATTTGTTTGATTAAGCTCAAGAGCCTAGAGGAGCAAATTTGGACAAAGGAAAAGCTAAGGTGATTGACTAGCCGACAGTAGTTGTTCAGATATACTCCAAGTAAGTTTTGAGTAATCAAACTAGCACATACTTGAAGATGACATGATATATATTTAAATTAGAAGCATTATGACTATTTGATCCTACTTAAATAAAATTATTTGTGAAATGAAATGGTTTAAGTGTTGTAGCCGAATGATTATTGGAAATGAAAGTTAAAGAGAGTGATATGTGTATATGAGATTGATGTGTTCACTTCTATTAAACCAAATGGGTAGTGAATGGTATATATATACATGTGTTGGGCCGACTGTTATTTATGAAATAATATCAAGATGTGTATGATATGCATATATTGAAAAGAAGCAAGTGAAGTAAAAATATGATATGCTATGTGAAATGTATTAGAATGTGAATAAATATGCATGAAACTCGGTGATGTGTATTTGGGCCCTCGTGCCTAGCAGGCTTCGTGCCGATGATGTGCATTCAGGCCCTCGTGCCTAGCAGGCTTCATGCTGGTGATGTGTATTCGGGCCCTCGTACCTAGCAGGCTTCGTGCCAATGATGTGTATTCGGGCCTTTGTGCCTAGTAGGCTATAAGCCGGTGATACATTCGGGCTTCGTGCCTGGCAGGCTTAATGCCGGTGATTCGAGCAAAGTTTAAGATTATGAGAATTTGCAATATAATTGCAAATGAGTATGTCCAATACACTAAAATGGCCAGGTATGTATCATGTACTCATATGTGAACTTAATTTGGATCGAATCATAAGTATTAAGATTGAAGTATATGTGAAAAAGTGCTATACCTACACATGAAATGATGATACACTCGGCCAATGTATGATGCTATATGAAAGTACGAGATTTAGCTATATAGTATGAGTTTTAAATCAATTGAAAGCGTATGCTGAATTTTCCTTATGTATATATGTGCATTCGGCCAGGTGGTTATGTATTTAGAAAAAAATGAGTTTTGTGATATTGAATGTTCGTGTAACTATAAGTTTTAAGTTGTTCGTATTGCTCAAAGCTTACTAAGCTTATGGAAGCTTACTCGTTGTTATGGTTCCTTCTGTTTTATAGGTCTCTGTGTCCAGCTACAAGCTCGGGGATTCAAGCTTAAGTCACCCACACTATCGTCGTTATTTTGGTACCTTCAATAGTTTATTTTTTAAAAAAGAAAAAAGAAAAACAATGGCATGTATAGGTTAAGCTCTCTATTTTGGAATTGAACTTCATTTTGACCTTGTAAATATTCGAGCCATGCGAAAATGGCTTAATAGTTCATAAACACAAATGAATGGCTTGATGAAGTTATGTGAATGGTTATTTAGTATTATTGCCTAGTAGTGGGATAAGTACATAGAATTATGATATTCGCATATATTTGAATGGAATAGCATGAGTATCTGATGTGATTAATGAGAAAATTGACTTAACAATGAACTTCTTTGCTATTATGTAGTTTCGGCTATTATCATTGGTATGTAATCACTTTATGAAATTTGATAGTGCACATTTGGTGAACAATAGAGATACATTGGTCTGGATGGAATCATATTAGTGAATTGAAACATATTTGGTTGTAGTCAAAATTAAAGTAGCTTATTTTTTATATTGATGCACCCTTGGAAATTATGTCTGGTATGTGTTTATAAACCTCTGTAAGTTCTGTTTAGTTAAGTAATGCTTCGTAACCCTATTCCGATGACGGACACGGGTTAAGGGGTGTTACACCACACGCCCATGTGAACAGGCCGTGTGCCTCACATGACTATGGACACGCCCGTGCCACAGGTCGTGTGAAAACAGGGCATACATACTGACTTGCACCACACGATTGATCGCACACCTATGTGCTTGGCCGTGTGAAAACTGGAGGGTATACTGACTTAGGTCACATGGCCGACCACACACCCGTGTGTCTAGGCCGTGTAACTCACTGACTTGGTTTTTAATTCAGCTTCAAGGGACACACAGTCGTGTTCCAAGGCCATGTGTCACAACCGGTCGAGTCACACGCCTGTGTGCTCAGCCGTGTGGACGAAAATAGGCTAGTTTAAAGGCACATTTCTCACCCAAATTATACATACATACATTAGCATAAATGGTACCATTTCTAAGTGCAAATAGGAAACCAAATTATATCATTCCATACCCAATTCATGCATAAATCATACTATACCATTTCAACCATTTCACTTACTCAAACATGTACCAAAACAACATGATCATAACCTTAATTCATATAAGTATATACTAACTTATAACTCACTAATTCATAACAAAAATCCATCATCAATTCAATCAATTCATCAATTTAAATACATAACATTTAGCTACAAATTTGACCTATAAATTTATACCATAATAATACCTTCCTTATGCATTCATCAACATCATTCAATTAACCATTTAACATTAAAAATGACTCAACCTCAATCACATCAAAACATACCATTTGCCAATTCGTTATATACATCAAACCATAGCCATTATCAAGCCATTTCAAATAACCAAACACACATCAACATTAATATCATTTACAAGCCAAATCTCATGGCTATATTCACAACCAAAATACCACATATTGCCTATACATGCCATATACCATAAATGTACAACTTCAAAAGTACCAACTTACATTGTTTGATAGTGCGATGATGTTCCCGATGATTCCCGGATCTAAGCTAGCTTTAATTCACTATAAAATAGAGGAAAAATAAACACAGTAAGCTTTATAACTTGGTAAGCTCATATGAAAATAAACTTAGTATAACAAATATATACTATTTAATCAACTAAGCATAAATAAGCATAATATGCTATTTCATATTTCAAACACTAACCTTTTATATATTTACCACATAATAAGCATAATATCCTTGTCCCATCTTTACTCGTTGAACCATTCGGAATATATTTGTATACTCGGGAGTCTCGTATACACAGCAACAATGCCATATCCCAGATATGGCCTTACATGTAATCTCATATCGATGCCAATAGCCCAGCTATGGTCTTACATGAATCTTGTATTGATACCATGTCCCAGACTTGGTCTTACATGTAATCTCATCTTGATAACCCTAATGTCATGACATTTGTATCTTAACTATTCCTAAGGTTCAACCGGGATTTCTCAACTAACATATCTCTGTCGATTGTTGTTCATATTCATATCCAACCAGCATTTCAATTTAATTTGACAATAATAAAGCATTAATAACATAATTAAACAACGTTTATTAGCATACGAACTTACCTCGGTTGTGAAAACAACCAAATGAGTTTATTACTCGATAATTTTGCCTTTCCCCGGATCTATTTTTGGATTCCTCTTTTCTTGATATAAATTTATTAAAAATTAACTTATTCAATCACATATTCATTCAATTTAGTTAATAAATACACATTTGGGCATTTTTACGCATGTGACAGCCTTAAATTGACCCTAGTCGGAATGTGGTTTCGGGACCACAAAACCGAGTCACAAGAATAATTTGATATTTATTTTGATGCCTAATATATGTGTCAAATCATGTGTGACATTTTTGGTGTTTTAATTTAGAGTTATAAATGTGAATTGCACTTAAAAGGACTTAGTTGAGAACTTTGGAAGTATGCTAGTTAAATGTGTGATGACTAACAAGTGCATGCAAGTGAAATGATGGCCTTGCATGTCAAAATTTCCTTTTTTCTTTTACTGGCCGGCCAACCAACCTAATGATGATGTTTTGGTTGTTTTTATTTTGTATTTTAGTGAATATATATGCTTATTATGTGCTTAAAATAAAAGTTAATATAATATTATGAAATAAAAAATAATTTAAAATAAGAAAAGGGTGATAAAAACAATATATGTTCATCCTTCCTCCTTCATTGCTGTAACTAGTTAAAGAAGAAGAGAAAATTTGTCAAAGGGTTCGGCCATAAGTGAAGCAAATTGAAGGTATGTGGTGTGAATTTTTCTAAATTGTTTTTGAAGTTAGCATGGTTAATGCATTGCTAAATTAACCCATGGCCAAAGTTTTTGAATTAAGAAGTATAGGTGAATTCGGCAAGTTGAATTTAAGTTGTAAAATGTTGATAGACATTAGAAAATGATGCTTTGATGTTGAATTTGAGTTTATGATGGCTGAATGAGCTTATTGATAGTGAATGGTTAAAATTGAACATTTCTTTTGAGATTTGAAATGAAATTGCCGTATAAGTGCTATTGAAAAGGGAAATTTGTTTTTGTTTAAAATCAAGCATGTTTGTTTTTGTTTAAAATCAAGCATGTTCTTGTTAATTGAGCTTTGAATTGATGGAATTAGGTGTAAATTGAATGAATTGAGTTGTAAGTGTATAATTGTTTGAATTTGAGATGAGGTATGCTTTCGATCATGGTTCAAAGTGTGCTAATTCATGTTAGTTGATTTTTTTAAATAGAAATGATAGGAATGGATAAATAAGTGTTTAATAGACATTGTGATGTTAAAATGTATGTGCTTATAAGCTTGTAAGTTTGATTGTGAAATTTATGCTTTGTGAGAGTAAATTGTTCAAGTGAGCATTCGGCCATGGGGTATATATTGTTATAAGTTGAATTTAAGGTTTGTTAAATGGTCCTTATTATTGCTGAATGTGAAAATGGTTAAAGAAAATTTGTTTAAATGCTTAGTTAATTGAGATTCGGTTAATAGCGTGTGAATAAAATTATTTGAAGTGTAAAT
Source organism: Gossypium stocksii (assembly GCA_020496765.1). Taxonomy (NCBI): domain Eukaryota; kingdom Viridiplantae; phylum Streptophyta; class Magnoliopsida; order Malvales; family Malvaceae; genus Gossypium; species Gossypium stocksii. The sequence goes on from CM035623.1 coordinate 46,198,381, forward strand.
TTGGTATAAGCACTAAAGGTCTTAGGTGGTATTCGGCCTTTGGGAAATTTAGGCATAAAATATTTGAATGTTGTTTTGGTTAATTCTCTAATGGCCAATTGGGCTAAATACTAAAGCATGATTTAGCTCAATCGAGAGAGAATAGGATAGTGTTACTTTGTGTCAATGAGCTTAAAAAAATTTATACAAGGACTAGTTGAATTAAATGGTGGTGCCGAATGTGATTTGTGTATAAATATAACCTTGTGTATTCAGCCATTTAGGTAATGTGACCTTGATAATATATTAGCTTTGTAATGAAATGTGAATTATATGTGTGCATGGTTGAGGGTATACATTCGGCCAACTTAAGTGATAAGTGGTAGTTGATGAAGGTGATTAAAATGTATCTCAAAAATGTATTCTTATGTGTATAAAGTTAAGGAATGAGTTAGCTAAATGCATTGGTGATAATTATGTTTTAAAAGTTGGTTATATTACCTTGATCTAGGCCAAATGAGTTGATTTAATTAGGTACACTTTAGTTGAAGGGCAAAAGGGTTAACCTTAGTAAAGTCCTTATTCGGCCATATTATTTAGATGATTAGAATGTTTGTTTTAATGCATGATAGCATTCGGCGTTAGGCCTTAGGAGGATTTGGCAAAATGGACTAAATGTTTAATTATTAGAATATGCATGCACAAAAGTCTAACATACTTAATTAATAAGTATGAAATAAGGGTTTGAATGACATGTATGTGCTTTCTAAAGTATTTATGAGTATACATGCTTGTATGCACTTAAAATGTGATGGATAGCCGAAAGTTGGTTACTTGATAAAGTGAAAGTCTTAGTACAGATTAATTATATATGTGTTTCATGGTGTTTGGCCAACATGAGATATGGATAAAATTGTGTCGTAGACAGTATATGGGAATGTTTAAAGATTATTGTGTGTTTGTGCTATGGGAAGTATATGCATTTCTTATTTTGACTGTAAGTGAAAATGATTAATTGAGATGTTTGAATAAGGATTAATATAATTAAATTATTTAATTTAGCTCAAGAGCATAGAGGGACAAATTCAGATAAAGGGAAAGTGAAAGTGACGGAATAGTCAACTCGTAGTTGTTCAGAAAAATTCGAGGTAAGTTTTGAGTAATTGAATTTGGTATTAAATTAAATATAACTAGATATATGTATGATAGATGAACTATGGCCTATAGTCTTTACCTTAATAAGGTTAATTATAGGTTAAAGACATGTAAATGATATGAGGCCGATTGGTTACTAGAAAATAAGCTGAGGAAGTAATATGAGTATATGATCATGTATGTGGTTGCTTATTGAGATGGAAGTTTAGTGAATGAGGTATATGTATTTTAAATTCAAATGATGTCTATGCAATGAAGTTAAGATGCATGTTATATGCTTATATTTGAATGAGGCAAGGGATTTATATATGTGATAATCAATGTGAAATGTTATTATATGTGACTAAATTTACATATAACTTGGAGATTATGTCCGGGTTAAGACCCACTGGCTATGTGCGGAGATTATGTCCGTGTTAAGACCCGCTGGCTATGTGTGGAGATTATGTCTGGGTTAAGACCCGCTGGCTACGTGTGGAGATTTCATCCGAGCTAAAGGTTTCGCCGATGATCCGAGTAAAGTCTAAGACTAAAAGACTTCACAGTATCAATTATTAATGAATATGTTCAATGCGTTAAAATAAACAGGTATGTATCCTGAACTTATATGTAAGCTTGATTTGGACTAAATCATAAGGTTATTATGTGATGTATATGTGAGTAAAACAATAAGACTGTCTCTATGATTATAGTGCATCTGGTCAATGTGAAAAGTTATGTGAAATTATGTAATATACCTATGTTTATATGAGCTCACTTTCAAGTGAAAGTTATCTGCTTATTGTGTATTATGAGAGTGTGTGTGTATATTCGGCTAAGGGGTGATATACCCAAAAGAAAATTGAATTGAAACCGCGAACGACCAATTTATAATTGAATTTTTATCTGTTTACATTGCTTAAAACTTACTAAGCATTGAAATGCTTACTCTGTTTACTTTGTTTCCTCTATTTTATAGATCTCATTTTGAAGCTACAGACTCGGGGATTCAAGCTTAAATCACTACACTACTGTCGTTATTTTGGTACATTCGATAGTTATTTTGGAACAATGGCATGTATAGGCTAATCTCCCTTCTTTTGAATCGGATTACATTTTGAGTTGTAAATATTTTAGCCATGAGAAAATGGCTTGCTAAACCTTTAAGTTTGAGTATATGTGTTGATGAAATTTATGTGGCTTGTTATTTTGTAGCATAATTTTTGGATAGTAACAAATGTGCAATGAGGTTCGAATATGGTTGATTTGCAATCTAAGAATTTGATTAGGCTTCTTTGTTAGTAGTCACATTATGGAAATTTAGTAAATGCTTATAAAGTAAATTTAACGAGATATGATGTATTGATCGAACCTTTTTGCAAGTAGGTATATTCGGTTATAAAATTTAAAATGAATCTATGCCTGATATGTATCTATGAACTCTTGTAAGTTTAATTTAGTTGAGTAATTCCTTGAAACCCTATTCCGGCGACGAACAGGGGTTTAGGGTGTTACAACGCATTACCCCCTAAAGTTTCACATTTTTGCACTTTAGTGCTTATTTCACAAAAACATAATTTCACACCCAAGCTAGCTGAATTTCTATAAGTTCCATAACAGCCCAAATTTATCAATATTTCACACATTTAACCACACATTTTCATCTTTTCACAAATTAATCCCTATTTTGCAATTTCACTAAAAATCACTTTACTAAACATGTATATCTATCCTCAAATACTCATATTTCATCAAAAACTTTCAAAGAACTCAAGTATTCATCAATGGAAACTCACATAATCTTTAACAGCTTTGGAAAATAGTCTCTAGGCTAGCTAGTACTAGTTAAAACGATCACAAAAAAACATAGAAATCATCAAAAATCGAGCTTAAAACACTTACCAATCAAGCTATGAATATGACGAACCCTAAAAGCCTCAAAATCTTATACTTTCCTTTGATTTTCAGTGAAAAAAGATGAAGATGGACAAAAATTATCTTTTGTTCTATTTAATTAACATTTATTTACTATATTACTATTATACCCTTAATGAAAACATTATTTAATGACATATACAATGCCCATAAATGTCCAATTCACAACCAATGGTCAATTTACAACATAAGGACTTCCCATGTAATAAATGATAGCTATTAAGCACTTTTAACTAATAGCATGCTACTTTTGCATTTTACGCGATTTAGTCCTTTTATCAAATTTAGCACACAAACGATAAAATTACTTCATGAAACTTCCACACATATATATTCACATGCTGTAAAAACTAAAAATAATATTAAAATAATTTTATGATCTCAAATTTGTGATTCTGAAACCACTATTTCGATTTAATGAAAAATAGGTTGTTATATACGTTGTGGCAAAGTTACTAAAACAAAGAATAAGGATAGAGTGATGTTGATTTGGAAGATCCGGATTACCCAAAATCAACCCTTACTGTCAATAATGCCTTGGCAAAATCATATCTACTTTACTTTACAGAAGAGTTCTAAAATGGCCTACCTCTCACGAGAGTAAAACCTCAAGTTACCTTGCCCATGTCTATAGCCTTTTTAGATATCTTGCATGGGTTCCTTCTATATGATTGTGACTCTATGTCTAGAGTCGACTACAAGTGTCCATCGAATACTTGCTCATTTCATTTAATTTAACTCAATTAATTAGAATCAATTTATAAGTATACGAACAGTCTTATATGTCTAGAGATCGTTTGCATTTTAATTAAGAAATAAAAACAATCAAATGAAATAGTAAAGTAAATTAGATATATACTGCATCTATAAAAACAGTTTAAGGTTTCATCAAAAGTAATCCCAACCCTATTAGATTTAGCTCATGGGCTGGGAAATAAAATTCAAAACCAAAATATTTTCTGGCATTATGTTCAACTACTTCAATTCAATCTTTTGAAGAAACACTAATGGAAATAATGGAAGAACTTTGCAAAACAACTTTCACTTGCCCAGTCCACTTTTCGGCAGCACAGCTTCCTATGATGGCTAAGAAGGACTACCTTCGACTTCCTTTCCTTTGCGTAGCCAAACCCTTATTCATGCCTAAGGATCTCTCCCACTTTTTTTCACCATTTGTGAGGTTCCTTTCATTGGCCTTTATAGATAAATTAGGCTAAGGTCTGTTAATAGCTCGTGATTATATTCTCCACTTTTAGAGGGATTTATCTGGTACAAGTTTGAATTTAAGCTAGGACTGTTGCACAAAAAATGTTGACTTGGTCTTTCCAGCATTGCCATGGCATCCGTGCTTGCAAACTATTTGCACTTTGCCCGGACAAAATTGTAAGAGTATGCCCAAAGATCAATCACGAGATGGTTGTAATAACATACTTGATTTATCATGTTTATTAATATAAGGCGTTGCCATTATTATTTCATTTTCTTTTCTGTATGTATAAATAAACTATTTTATAATAATGTCTTGAGAATAATATGATTATTCTTAAAAGATCCTTAGTCAAGTATTATTGTTGGCTAGGACAACAATAATGCATTAAGACTAACAGGTAGTTGATTGATGAGAAAGAGTTGTCATTGATATGGAGTGTCAGAATCAATGCATGAATATGTGTGTTAGAGAATAACATATTGGACTGACCCGCTATGAGTATGTTTCTTGGATTATTATGTAATTGTCACAACATTACTCATAGTGATTAATATGTATATGATCCTCACACTTGAGATCATCATTATCCCAACATCGTGAGTTGTATATTTTGATATAGTTAAACGAACACCGTAACTGGTTGTTCTATAAAGGCTGATGTTGGATATACCACAATCTATGTAGAGGGATATGGTTGATCAATATAGGATAAGTCCCTCCTACATAATGAGAGTAATATCTCAGGCCACTTGATTGAGTGAGACTAGAAATGCATGGCCATGCTCAAATAAGTTGATATGAGATGTCATACTTATTTGTGTATCATAGTCTACTAAAGGTATAAAGAAACATGGGATGGACTATGCAAGTGTGACTATTCCATGACTTGTGTCCATTCCAGAGATAAAGGACTGAAGGATTAATGCATGAAAGGTTAATCACAAAAAAAAAGGTTATGTCGAATCATGACTTCTTGTAACTTAGGTAGCAATGATGCATTGCTAGATGCCACTCATTGTTTGTAACATTAGAATCATTCTAGTATTATTGCTAATGTTACAAGAACCTATAGGGTCACACCCTATGGTTGAAATGAACAGAGTATAACATAGTTGGTATTATGTTTGGTTGTGACATGAATTAAATTTATTATAGAATTAATTTAATTGGGCAATCAAATATCGAACATACTATATATACAAGGATGTTGTACATATAATGAGAACATAATTTTATTAATATATGAATTTGGTTCGTATATAAATTTAAATAAATATAGTTTACCGAAATATTTATTATAATTAATGTAATTATAATTTTCGGTTAAAACCTTATTATATTTTTTTTAATTATGATTATTATGTTCGGATTAAAGTTTAATGAATTAAGAATTCATTATATACATACCAATTAAGAGGGGAGTTATATATAGAAAGGGAGAAAAACCCTAAAAAGTGAATAAATATAAAAACGCAATTTTTTGCTATGATAAACGCTAAATTATACATATTTTTACCTCATATTTAGCCTATATTTTGGATGAATTATTATCAATTTAGTGAGAATTGGTGCTCTTAATCTTTCTTTTTCATATCTTATACTCAGAAGAGCATAGGGAAGAGAAAAGAACGGAAAATAGACCGAAAACCGGAGAAAATAGGCCAAAATGTGAAAATGCACGACCCAAGAAGTCACCACACGGCCGTGGCACACGGCCGTGCCACACAAAGATCACACAGTCCAGCCCCGACAAGCACGGCCAGGCTACACGGCCGTGCCCCAATCGACAGAATCTCACACGGCCTCTTGTCGAAGTACACGGGCGTGGCACACGGGTGTGTTCTAATCGTGAGGAAGAGGAATTTCACTCGGATTTGGATGCTTAGAGGCTAAGAAAGGCTCCCCAAAGCTCTATATAAGGACCCTAGGAGGCAACTCTAAGGGTGTACTCTTTTCTCCCAAAAAGGAGCGCCATCTTTCAGCCAACACAAGGAGTGGAAGCAAGGAATTACTCCAAGGGAAGCCGATTGATTCATCCCAGAAGCCAGAGTTCTACATCAAGACTAAGGATCTCCCTAAATTCCTTCAGGGGTTTTTGGGTTCTTTATGTTTTGTTATCTTATTACTTCTGAGATGTTTTCTTTCTTTATTATGAACTAAACCCCTCAAATACTTGAGGGGGATGAAACCTAAGACAGATCTTGTTATTATTTATTCTTGAATTATATGATAAATACTTGAATTGTTCTTAATTATGTGTTCTTCATTCTTGATTTAATAATCCTAGGTATTACTTCAAGAACTTGATGTGCTTAGGAAGAGGAGCAAAAGTCCCTGTTTTAAGAGCAGATCTACCATAATTAAGCGGAGTTGCATGCAACCCTAGACATAGGGTGACATAAATCTACCGGATTAGGGTCAAACCTAATATAGGGATCCATAAATCGAATTAATGCAACCTAGGGAGTTAATTAATAAAGGAACTTTAATTAATAACTTAGGCCTAGTTGCTCTATGCCTCGACGGAGGGTTTAGCATAAGTTAGGGATATCTACGGATCAAGGCAAGTAATCAATTATATAGTTCAAGAAGTCAATAACAAGTGAAGTCTAGGTATATTCTCCCTTGAGTATTGCTCATATCAATCAGTTTTCTCGAAAGTTTTTCCTCAATTTACTTTTTGTGCACTTTTAGTTAGTTTTAGAATTAGTTTAAATCAACTCTCTTTATTTTTAGGCTAGATAATAGAAAGGAAGTAAGTACTAGTACTTTTGGTTCCCTTGGGTACGATAACTCGGTCTTGCCACTAAACTATACTATTGTTCGATAGGTGCACTTGCCTTTAAGGTCATGATATTAGTTAGTTTTGGTGTGATCAGTTTTATAAATTTTATTACTTAATATCGCGATAGCCGTTATCAAGTTTTTGGCGCCGTTGCCAGGGAACTAAAATATTAAGAAAACTCGATTTCTATTACTTTAGCCATTACTATATTTTTATTTATTTATTTATTTTTCTTTTATTTTTATTTTCAGTTTTTTTATTTAATTTTAGATTTTCTTTACTTTTTCCTTCTATGTATTTCTAGTTTTTGACTAGAAACAACCCAGTAGGACCATTACTTTTTGACGAAGATTTAGAAGCAATAGTTCGCAGAACTCGCAGAGAAATCAGACGAAGTCTACAATATCCAGAACAACATCAAGATCAAGAGCTAGAACCTACAGAAGAGATGGAAGCAAATCAAAACGTTCCACCACCTCCTGCAATAGTCGAGCCACCAGCAAATCAAGAAGAAGCTCCTCGCACTATTTATGATTATGCTAAACCTAGTTTGGTTGGTACCCAAACTAGCATTATTAGACCTGCTATTGCTGCTAATAATTTTAAATTAAAACCTAACACTATTCAGATGATTCAGCAGTTTGTGCAGTTTGATGGTTTGTAGGACGAAGATCCAAATTCACATTTAGAAAATTTCTTGGAATTTTGTGATATTTTTAAAATAAATGGCGTTTCTGACGATGCCATTCGCTTGAGGCTATTTCCATTCTCTTTGAGAAATAAAGCCAAACAGTGGTTAAATTCCTTACCACGAGGCTGAATCACTACATGGGAACAAATGACCGAAAAATTTTTACTCAAATATTTTCCTCCAGCTAAAACAGCCAAATTATGAAACGATATTTCTTCTTTTGTGCAGATGGATTTAGAAACACTTTACGATGCATGGGAGAGATACAAAGATCTTTTGAGAAGGTGTCCTCATCATGGTCTACCTTTGTGGCTACAAGCTCAAACCTTCCACAACGGTTTAAATCTGTCAACCAGACAAATGATCGATGCAGCCGCAGGAGGGACGATCAATAATAAAACACCTGAAGCAGCTTATGAATTTATTAAAGAGATGTCATTGAATAATTATTAGTGGCAAGTCATGAGGATAAAGCCAACAAAAGCTGCAGGAGTTTATAATATTGATGCTGTTACTATGCTTACTAACCAAGTAGAACTCTTAAATAAAAAGTTTGATAATTTTGTTGGTTCTACGCAGGCACAGCCACTGATGCAGTGTGACGCAACTCCAGTAACCATGTTCAATCCAGATTTCTCACCATACGGACACAATGTGGAAACTGAACAAGCCAACTATATGGGTAACAATTCTAGATCTCAAAATAACCCATAGTAACATTTACAATGCAGGTTGGAGAAATCACCCAAACTTTTCATGGGGAGGACAAGGAAATCAAAGACAACAACCCCCTTAAGGATTTTAGCAACCACCACCGCAACAAGAGAAAAAGCCGAATCTTGAAGAGATGCTCACCAAATTTATGGCTGCATTAGAAAGCCGTTTTCAAAGCACTAAAACGGCACTGAAAAACCAGCAAGCGTCAATTCAAGGGTTGGAGAACCAAATCGGTCAACTTGCAAAATTGATTTAAGAAAGACCGCAAGGAGGATTACCAAGTAACACTGAGCCAAATCCTAGAGAACATGTCAAAGCAATTACTTTAAGAGATGGGAAAACACTAGCCGAGCTAGAAAAGAAGACTATTCCAGAATCTTCAGAAGACAAGGCAGAGGAACTCAAGGAAAACACTCCACCACCACTCAAGGAATACAAACCGCACATCCCATATCCGGCAAAATTGAAGAAAGACCATACAGACGCTCAATTCGGTAAGTTCCTAGAACTTTTTAAATAATTACACATTAACTTACCTTTTGTTGAAGCAATTTCACAGATGCCAAAGTATGCGAAGTTCCTTAAAGAACTCCTGACAAAAAAGAAAGTTGGAAGAATTAGCCACAGTAGAACTTAACGAGGAATGCTCATCTATTCTCCAAAATAAACTGCCGACAAAACTGAAATATCCAGGGAGTTTTACTATTCCTTGTTTGATTGGTAGTTTACTTATTAATAAAGGATTAGCTGATTTAGGTGCTAGCATTAATCTCATGCCTTACAAAATGTTCAAGCAACTAAGTCTAGGGGAACCCAAGCCCACTAGAATAAGTATTCAATTAGTGGATAGATCTATTAAATATCCTAGGGGAATCATTGAAGATGTGCTAGTAAAAGTAGATAAATTTATATTCCCTGTTGATTTTGTCGTGCTTGACATGGATGAGGATATTGAGGTACCTTTAATTTTGGGACGTCCATTTTTAGCCACTGCTAGAGCTATTATTGATGTAGGGGATGGTAAATTAGTGCTTAGAGTTGGTGATGAAGAAGTTGTTTTCAAAATCTATGATGCCATAAGATTTTCTAAAGAACAAGATGATTCATGTTATTTCGTTGATATTATTGATCATCTTGTTCAAGATAAATTTCAGGAACTTTCTCTCGCAGACATGTTGGAACTGTGTCTTGTTCAAGGTGGGGGGAAGATGAAGCCACCACTGAGATAAAGGAAGTAAGGAAGGAGTTAGAATCTAATAAAATCATCACTAGGCACATAAGTTATGAAAATATAAAGATGAGTGATGAATTAAGACAGAAACCTCCCGTTGCTGAACCTCCTCAATTAGAGTTAAAATAACTGCCAGATCATTTAGAATATGCCTTTTTAGGGGAAGAATCAACTTTACCAGTTATTATCGCATTCGATCTGAGCATCGTAGAAAAAGAGGAATTACTCCATGTGTTACGAGAACACAAATGTGCTATAGCTTGGAAAATTTCAGATATCAAGGGAATAAATCCTTCTTTCTACACCCACAAAATTTTAATAGAGGACGAATTCAAACCATCAGTGCAAGCCTAGAGACGATTGAATCCCAACATGAAGGAAGTTGTAAAGGCCGAGCTAATTAAACTTCTAGATGTAGGTATTATTTATCCTATTTCTAATAGTTCTTGGGTAAGCCCTGTGCAGGTTGTTCCTAAGAAAGGTGGATTGACTGTGATGTCTAATGACAAGGAAGAGTTAATACCTACAAGAACAGTCATAGGATGGAGAGTTTGCATTGATTATAGGAAACTGAATGACGCCACTCGGAAAGATCATTTTCCTTTACCGTTTATTGATCAGATGTTGGAAAGATTGTCAGGTCACATGTATTATTGTTTCCTAAACGGTCTCTCTAGTTACTTCCAGATCCCGATAGCTCTAGAAGATCAGGAGAAAATGACATTCACATGTCCTTACGGTACGTTTGCTTACCGCAGAATGCCTTTTGGTTTATGTAATGCTCCTGCTACTTTTCAGCGATGCATGCTAGCTATCTTCAATGAATTCGTGGAAGACATCATGGAGGTATTTATGGATGATTTTTCAGTTTTCGGTAATTCTTTCCAACTTTGTCTTAATAATCTAAAACGTGTTTTAATGAGATGTGAAGAAACAAACTTAGTGCTAAACTGGGAAAAATACCACTTATGGTCCAAGAAGGCATTGTATTAGGACATAAAATTTCTAGTAAAGGGATAGAGGTAGATAAAAAAAATCGAAACCATTGAAAAATTACCTTCCCCCAATTCTGTAAAGGCTATAAGAAGCTTTTTAGGACATGCTGGTTTTTATCGCAGATTTATTAAAGATTTTTCTAAAATAGCCAAGCCTTTAACAAAATTACTAGAAAAAGATGTGCCTTTCAATTTTGACCAAGAATGCTTAGAATCCTTCAATACTCTAAAGGAAAAATTAATCAATGCACCAATCATGATTTCACCCGATTGGAACTTACCTTTTGAGCTAATGTGCGATGCAAGTGATTTTGCAGTAGGTGCAGTTTTGGGACAGCGAAGAGACAAGCATTTTCAACCGATCTACTATGCTAGCAGAACTCTAACAGCTACCCAAGCAAATTATACTACCACAGAAAAAGAGTTGCTAGCTATTATTTTTGCATTTGATAAATTTAGATCTTATCTGATTTTGTCAAAAGTCATTGTTTATACTGACCATTCTGCTCTTTGCTATCTTTTAGCCAAAACTGATGCAAAACCTCGACTAATAAGATGGATTCTATTGCTACAGGAATTTGATTTAGAGATAAAGGACAAGAAAGGAGCTGAAAATTTAGCAGCAGATCACCTTTCAAGATTGGAAAACATGCAGCCCACGTATCACGATAAGATAAATGACTTGTTCCCTGAAGAACAACTCCTATCTTTAGCAGATACAACAGTGCCTTAGTTTGTCGATTTTGCAAATTATTTAGCAGCTAACATAACCCCAAAAGGGTTGACACATCAGCAGAAGAAGCGATTCTTCGCTAATGTGAAAAACTACTTTTGGGAGGATCCTTTTCTTTTTCGAATTTGTGCAGACCAGGTTATTCGGAGATGCGTTACTGAAATAGAAGCATACCAAATTTTAAATCACTGCCATTCAGGACCCACAGGAGGGCATCACAGTGGAGCTAGAACTGCTCATAAGGTACTCGAATCAGGCTTCTATTGGCCTACACTTTTCAGGGATGCCAACAGGTATGTGACCTATTGTGATAAATGTTAGCGAATAGGTAATATCTCTCAACGTAATGAAATACCTCAGAACTATATACTTTCATGTGAAATATTTGATGTATGGGGTATTGATTTCATGGGTCCATTCCCTACTTCATTTGGGAATAAATACATATTAGTAGCAGTAGATTACATGTCAAAATGGGTGAAAGCCCAAGCCTTGCCTACTAATGATGCTAGAATGGTAGTACGATTTTTAAAGAAACTTTTCTCTCGATTTGGAACACCTAGGATAATTATTAGTGATAGGGGTACTCATTTTTGCAATGCCCAGTTTGAAAAGGTTTTAAAAAGGTATGGAGTGCACCATAGGACAGCTACCACTTATCACCCACAAACCAGTGGGCAAGTCGAAGTAACAAATAGGGAATTAAAACGTATTCTAGAGAAAACAATAGAAACAAATAGAAAAGATTGGTAACGAAAAATAGACAATGCATTATGGGCTTATAAAACTGCTTTTAAAACACCCATAGGTACATCTCCCTATAAACTCGTCTATGGAAAAAGTTGTCATCTACCATTTGAACTTGAACACAAAGCATTCTGGGCTATAAAATTTTTAAACCTTGATTTCAAGCTTGCAGGTGAGAAAAGATTAATGTAGTTAAATGAACTAGACGAATGGCACTAGAATGCTTACGAGAACTCACGACTGTATAAAGAAGCCATGAAGCGACATCATGATAAAAGGCTGAAACAACCTAAGCAGTTCAAAACAGGATATCTCGTCTTATTCTACAACTCAAGGCTGAAACTATTCCCTGAAAAACTCAAATCAAGGTGGTTAGGTCCATTCACTGTTCTAAATGTTTTCCCATACGGCACCATTGAGGTAACTCACCCTAACCATGGTACATTCAAGGTAAACGGCCATAGGCTTAAACATTATAGAGGTGAGAATTTTACAGAAAACAGGGAGGGGCTTCGGCTCCACGAAATTCCATCATGACACATCCAGGCAGAGTCAAGCTTAGACTCTAAATAAGTGCTTCTCGGGAGGCAACCCAAACACTAACTTAGTAATTTTTCATCTATTTTGTTTTTAGTATTTTTTCATGCATTACACTAACCCATTTTAATGCAGAGATTTAGGACCACACGACCATGCCCACGGGCGTGTCCCAGGCCATGTGAACCCTTTAAACAGAGACACGATCGTGTACTGAGGCCGTGTACAAATAGACCACAAATTTTCCCAAAACACGGGCCACCGATATCACCCCACGGCCGTGCAACATGGCCGTGGCAACCTTTCGACTTCAACACGGGCTACCAACAACACCCCACGGCCGTGCGACATGGCCATGGCAACCCTGCAGTATCAACACGGGCCCACACAACTCCACATGCCCGTGTCCCCAGACCGTGGAAGACACTGTCAAATTTCATACGGCCGTGGAACATATCACACGACCGTGTGAAACACGAACACGATCTCTCACTGCCGTGGAAACCATCACACGACCGTGTAAGTAACGAAGACTCTATCTCCCACGGCTGTGTGAATCAACCACACGGGCGTGCTCGTTGAAACCAGGCGCGCCATAACCACCGATTTTCGAAAGACACGGGCAAAACACGACTCACACGGGCGTGTGACATGCCCGTGTGACCCAAAAACTATAAATAAAGGGCCACTATTCACCTTCCCTTTCACTCAAACCCTAAATTATCTTATCCAAACTCCTCTCCAAACCACCACTAGCGCTGCCACAGCCCTCAAAACACCACCATACTCGAACTCAGCCAACCCACGCCCGTGTAAACTCAACCCACGACTGTGCACCCTCAATTTTGGTTCTATTCTCTCAATTTTTCTAATTTATTTTTTTATATCTCATTTTCATTATATATTTTTAATTTTGCTTTATTCTTTATGATAATTCAAGCATGGAATTAGAAAAATAGGATGAATAATCTAGAATAGTATAGAATATATTAGGATTGCATGCCACTTAATTTCAATTTTTGCTTGCCACTTAGAACTCAATTTCATTTGCTATTTAAACTCATATTTGCATGCCATTTTGTCATAAAATTAGTATATATACACACCCATAGTTTTTAATTTTGTTACAAGTCAATATGATTAGATTATACTATTTAGGTTAATCCTCATTTTTATTTTTCAGAACATTGTCATTTTAATCTATATTTTACTTATTATCTATCTAGTTTAATTTCAATAATTTGGACTAATGCTTATATTTTATTTCAGATACGATGTCATCATCACGCAGTAGGAAAACCGTTGTCCCCGTCTCCAAGAAACGAAAGGGACCAGGAAGTTCCTCATCCAGGCCCATATCCGAGGAATGCCACTCATTCATCACCTTCTCGCAAGCCTCCCAAGAGGAACGCTATCAACAACTTCGGACCCGCACTATCTTCACGGGCCACTGCATAGACTGGGACGCCCTCGCCCAGATACAGTTAGTAGATGACGTCTGGGCCTTACTGATGACAGAGCCATGGGAGTAGTTCTTCCAGATCATAGAGCCGACATATTTAGAACTCACCCTCGAGTTTTGCTTCACATTTCTCCTACAGATCATGATGAATAGATTCGACGATCCAGGCACGGTACAGTTTCGTTTGGGAGGACTCTGCGACACCTCAGCATGCCAGATTTCGGCACAGCACTTGGGCTCTACACAGAGCAATTTATGATGGACGAGGACTTCCCCACCCTTTCTCGTCGCATCCACATTTGGCCCGTCGACTGCCGGAATGAGATCGCCCCAGGACGTCAAACCTATAACCCCAGCGTCAGCAAGGTGACCACCCTCGTGCCTTCCCTGAGGTACATTCATGCTCTTCTTGCTCACACTTTGACAGGTAGACGAGAAAGCACCGGCGTCGTCAATACTCATGACATCTACTTCCTCTGGCGCATGGCCAATGAACACATTATCAACCTCGCATACTTCATCGCGCTTGCCATGCAGCACCAGACTGAGAGGCACCGGAGAGGTGTCATATCCATGGGCCCTTACATCACGAGACTAGGCCTCTACTTTGACTTATTCAACACTGCAGCCCAAACATCCTCCTATACTTTACTTGGCCAAATGTCCTCGCAAGGCATCCAGAGCATGCTGCACATGAGGATGGTAGAGCGACGGCCAGGTGGCGGCCACTTCCACTTCCGCCTTGTACAGGAGGGCGAGGACCCAGAGGACATTGCTGATGATGTCCCACCACCACCACTAGAGGAGGATGAGCCCGCTGAGCCACCACGCCCCAGACGGCCCACCCAGACGGTAGCCCCACTTGCTGACATATGCGAGCGCCTGGATAGATTTGAGTAGCAGTGCTTTCAGCGCCTCGATTACATCGACGCCACTCTAGCGCACATATGCCAGCACTTGGCCATCACCCCGCCACCGCGTGATCCATCCGAGGACTAGATCCTCTTATGTTTATTTTCTTTTTCTTATTATTTTATCTTCACTTAGATTTGAACACTAATCTTTATTTTTATCTTTTCTACTAACTTTGTTTTTCTTTTTCAGTTTATTTATATTTTCTTTCATTTCATCTTTTTCATTTTTTGAATATTAGTATTTTTAATATTTCGTTTTGTTTTATTTATTTTTCATAACGGCCAACCCCTAACAAGTAATTTCTATTTATCCAAATTCCCCACGATTAATAAATCCATTCGCAGTTTCAAAGGAGCTCTACAGCTCAAATCTCTACGAAAATGGGAACACCGTACCACAATTGCCAACTCTTCCAAGTCCAATCTCTGTCTCACAAATTCATCCAAAATTCAGGGAGTTTCATACCCTTCCCTACCTTATGATCTTGTGCTTCTATTGCTACTAATGTTATCTTTGTACATTGAGGGCAATGTACATCTTAAGTCTGGAGGGGAAATTTACTTTTAGTTATTACATTCTCTTTGAAATCCCTGTATTTTTTTCTTTCTAACTTGTTGCATTGTTCTCAATAGCATCATCTTCAGTCTCCTAGTTAGGAATTTATTTTGATTGATTTATAGCTTTTATTGATATGTGAAAATTAAGACATAGGTGCTTGTACTTTGATTATACAAACTTTAAAACATTAGGGAATCAAGCATGATAAGTTGAAATTTTTGAGAACCCCAATTTTTTTCATAAGCTCTCTTCCCTAATTCTAAGTGTTATCTTGAGATTTGAAATTCACAGGATTGACATCAAAAGTCATAATTCTGGTGAGATTTTTGAGCCTTTTGAGCATACATTCTTTCGTGCTCACTTTTATTATTGCGTTGAGTGAGTCAACACTGATTTGTTATTCTAGAACTTGCTTTGATTATACATGTCGAGACCACATCATTGATTTGATATACCGAGATGATAAAGGCACTTAGGATTTAACCCCCTTACTCCATAAAGGCCTACCTCCATAAATTAACCCCTAGTGAACCCGGTTGAGCCTAACAACCCATTCTTTGACTTACCTTCTAATTATTAACCAATAACCCATTTTTTGTTGAATCTCATTCAATTACTTTGACCCCTATTTTTGTCGAGATTTGAGTTGAATTAGTATTTAGCTTTATTCTCTTTTCCAAATTGTAAAGATGTAAATTCCCAAATTAATTGCTTGAATTGTTCTTAAAAAAATGTATTAATTCAGTTGTAATATAGTTCAATAGTTTTTGCATATTTCTATTTTAAGGATACCAAGGCGGAAATGATGTTATCATAAGAATTAGCTCGAAGAATATGTTCTAGTGATAGAGGTTTTTCTAGCTAGATAATTTTTCAATTCAATCTCGATTCTAACCCTCTTTTGCAGCCTGTGACAACACCCTAACCAAGCCCCATTACAACCCTTGAAAGACCTTTTGATCGATGCATCATATCAATCTACAGTGGTGGAGACTTGATTTTCTAGCAAGCCTATAGTAATAACTTTTCAGGTTGACTAGAGAGTACTTAATTTTTGAACCCTACACACTTCGAGTGGATAGAGTGAATCCTTAGTGAGGATGTCAACTTCTGTTAATTAAGATGGAGAGATAACTACTTAGGAGAAAGAAGAAAACTTATGTTTCAATGATAAAATTCTCAACTTAAAGTAATTGAGTCTTTAATGTTCTTTTAATTGAATTTTCATTGTATGCTTACCTGTGGATTAATTTGAAACATTATTGATAAAGATTGTGAGTTGAGAAGAATGATTCTTATTTAGGGACTGAGATTTTGCTTGAGGACAAGCAAAGGCTTAAGTGTGGGGGTATTTGATAAACGCTAAATTATACATATTTTTACCTCATATTTAACCTATATTTTGGATGAATTATTATCAATTTAGTGAGAATTAGTGCTCTTAATCTTTCTTTTTCATATCTTATTCTCAGAAGAGCATAGGAAAGAGAAAAAAACAGAAAATGGATCGAAAATCAGAGAAAATGGGCCAAAATGTGAAAACGCACGGCCTAAGAAGTCACCACACGGCCGTGTGCCACGGCCGTGCCACACAAAGATCACACGGTCCAGCCCCGACAAGTATGGCCAGGCCACACGGCCATGCCCCAATCGACAGAATCTCACACGGCCTCTTGTCAAAGTACACGGGCGTGGCACACGGGCTTGTTCTAGTCGTGAGGAAGAGGAATTTCACTCAGATTTGGATACTTAGAGGCTAAGAAAGGCTCCCCAAAACTCTATATAAAGACCCTAGGAGGCAACTCTAAGGGTGTACTCTTTTCTCCCAAAAAGGAGCGTCATCTTTCAGCCAACACAAGGAGTGGAAGCAAGGAATTACTCTAAGGGAAGCCGATTGATTCATCCCAGAAGCCAGAGTTCTACATCAAGACTGAGGATCTCCCTAAATTCCTTCAGGGGTTTTTGGGTTCTTTATGTTTTATTATCTTATTACTTCTGAGATGTTTTCTTTCTTTATTATGAACTAAACCCCTCAAATAATTGAGGGGGATGAAACCTAAAACAGATCTTGTTATTATTTATTCTTGAATTATATGATAAATACTTGAATTGTTCTTAATTATGTGTTCTTCATTCTTGATTTAATAATCCTATGTATTACTTCAAGAACTTGATGTGCTTAGGAAGAGGAGCAAAAGTTCCTGTTTTAAGAGCAGATCTACCATAATTAAGCGGAGTTGCATGCAACCCTAGACATGGGGTGACATAAATCTGCCGGATTAGGGTCAAACCTAATATGGGGATCCATAAATCAAATTAATGCAACCTAGGGAGTTAATTAATAAAGGAACTTTAATTAATAACTTAGGCCTAGTTGCTCTATGCCTCGACGGAGGGTTTAGCATAAGTTAGGGATCTCTACGGATCAAGGCAAGTAATCAATTATATAGTTCAAAAAGTCAATAACAAGTGAAGTCTAGGTGGATTCTCCCTTGAGCATTGCTCATATCAATCAGTTTTCCCGAAAGTTTTTCCTTAATTTACTTTTTGTGCACTTTTAGTTAGTTTTAGAATTAGTTTAAATCAACTCTCTTTATTTTTAGGCTAGATAATAGAAAGGAAGTAAGTACTAGTACTTTTGGTTCCCTTGGGTATGATAACCCGGTCTTGCCACTAAACTATACTATTGTTCGACAGGTGCACTTGCCTTTAAGGTCGTGATATTAGTTAGTTTTGGTGTGATTAGTTTTATAAATTTTATTACTTAATATCGTGATAGCCGTTATCATGCTACAAGGTCTAACAGCCGTCAAGTAAAATATTTCTGAAAATAGTTTTGGGGATTTCTCTCGTTCATTGTCAACTGGGTGGATTAAGTGGAAGCCGAGATCATAAGGATTGCAGCTTGGATTCGATAGCACAACAGTATTCTCGTTGTCGAGGCGACGCTGTCTACTCAGATTGAAGTTTCGGTAATTTCGAAACCTTTTATCACCCCGATTCGTTCCTTACACATGGCTCCATGGTTTGGATCGCCGAAATTTTTTTCGCTGCGCCTTGGAGGCACCGGCGTTCCAATAAAAACTTCACTCATTTATTTCCTCATTCCAAAACCTATTCTTGCCATACCAACACACAAAAGAACTCCACCACAAGCGATTAAAAGCACCTAATTCCAACGCAGTCCAAGTCCTAATGCAATATTTAAAATGTTAAATAAAATGTCCTAAAATGCAACAAAATGTACTTAAGTTCAAGCAATTAGCTAGGTCTAAAGGCATGAAATATAACTCTTTTCAAGAGTTATCAATGATCTAATGTCTTGACAAATAATTCTCTTGGAAAGACTTAGGAGAACTTATCTATTTTCTTAATCTTGAAGTAACTCGGAATGGTGATTGTGTGCATGTGTCTCAAAAGAAATATGCTTGAAAATTATTGGAATAAGCTGAAATGGCCAACACCAAGCTTGTCGTTGTACCCATGGTGAGTTCTCCCACCTTAACATCTCTTCCTCTTATTGATGGTACCAAGTATCGACAAGTTGTTGGAGGTTTGCAATATTTGTGCTTAATAAGGCCTGATATATCCTTTTTCGTCAACAAGGTTAGTCAATACATGCACATGCCTCATGATGTTCATTGGAGTGCTGACAAATGAATTTTAAGATGCATCTGTGGTACAATTGGCCATGGGGTAGTGTTTCATCCTTCGACAGTCTCATTAATGGGATTTTTTTATGCTGATTAGGCTAGCTCACTTGAAGGTCATAGATCAACTTCTATGTAACAGCCCGAAATAAGGCTTAAACGGAACAGTGGTTCCAGAACCACAAATTCGAAGTAGAAAAATTTATTGCAATAAAGTTTCAAGGTTTATTATATGATTGAATGCATGTGTGAGAATTTGGTTAAGAAATTTTAGTGATAAGGTGTCCAATTTGATTTTTAGAACCAAATTGAAAAAGTTGCAAAATGTGTGTTTTAATTGCTAAAGGGATTTGATTGTGATGAGTTCCTAAATTTGAAGTCCTTATATGGTAATTAGACCAATATAGTTTGGGTTGGACAAAAATAGACATGAAAGGGACAAAATATCAAAGTTTTAGGTGAAGGGCATTTTGGTCATTTGGTTAATAAAATAATAAAAAGGGAAAATAAGTCAAAAATTGTGTCCATCTTCTTCCATCTTGGCCAAAATTCTCAAGCTCTCAATAGCTAGGGTTTCTTCAACTTTCAAGCTTGATAGTAAGTGCATCCTAGCCCGGTTTTTAATGCTCTTTACATTTTTGAAGTCGTTATCGCCCGATTTACCTATTTCTACCACTAATTTGAGCTAGGGTTCATGTTTAAAAATTCACCCATGTATGACATGCATGTATTTTGATGTTTAATGGTAGGAAATGAATGTTAGTTGTGTAATAAACGACTTTTACCAAGTGATTTTCGATGAAAATGTCCATAATGACCTATTTATAAAAGTTGTAAAATCGGTGGTAAAATTCTAAATTGAAAGAAAATGTGGGCTGTTATAAGCATAAGATAGGTTCGGCTAGGCTTGGGTTTTGAGAAAAATGAATACATTTCATTTTACGAGCCTAGGGACTAAAGTGTAAATAAGTGAAAAGTTAGGGGCAAAAATATAAATTTTCCTTAATATGAATTTTGGGTCAAATTGAATAATGTGAGTAATAAACGAGCTAGATGTGTTATTATAGAGCAAGAAAGACGTGAGATCGACCTTGATCAGGGGAAAGGAAAGGTCATGGACTAAATTGCAAAATTTGCCATTTTTGTACCGAGGTAAGTTTGTATGTAAATAATACATAATTAAATTTATGTTATATGTTGTTATATTGTATGAATTGTGTAAATGACTCATCAAATGTATTTGACAAAGCTTCGATAAGTGTTAAGTGAGAAATCTCGGTTGAACCTTAGGAATAAAATAGGATACGAGTGACATGTCACTAGGACCTTAAGTGTGATTATGTGATTATGTGACATTCGGGTGCTGGTATTGTATGACTACCAGTGGCTAGGTAATCCTGCATATGTTGCAGATACCTATCAGCTTGTGTGAGCAGCACTGAGTAGCCATGTCCCGACCGTCAGCTTGTGTGAGCAGACCCATGACTAGCTCGAGAACAAGCATATACATGAAATGTGATAAGTGGTAGCTTTGGCTGCATATATGTGGCACTAATGTGCAAGTTTTCTGAGTATCCGTTAGTATTTTGATGTGTTCAACAGGAATAATGAAAGATTTGAAAATGTATGTGTGTTTGTATGATGATGCGGTACAGGTGTGCACGAGTAATTAGTAAGTATGAACGTTATAAGTGGTGATATCGTGGTAAGTTGTGCTTTTGTAAGCTTAATATATATGAGCTCAAGGGTAAATGTATTAACTCTCCTTACATGAATTTGTATGGTTACGATGCTATTTATTTGCATATAAACTTACTAAGCTATATAGCTTACCCCTCCTTTCTTTTCCTTTGTCTTATAGTGTCACCAAGCTAGCTCGGGATCAGGACTTGTTGGAGGCTCACATTACACTATCAAAATTGTTATTTTTGGTATTTGAAATTAGTGATCTTTTTGTAAGTATGGCATGTATAGGAACTTGGTCATTTTACTTTATGTCATATTTGGTTTGGCCAAAAATGTTAGCCTAAGTTAGTTTAAAGTTCATTTTGTATGTAGCCATTTGAATTTTGCAAAAGTGGGTTATTGGTATAATCAATTAAAGATGCCTTTCATGAATGTGGTTGAATGTATGAAAGAGTTGATAATTGGGAAATGTCCATGCATGGGAATTATGGTATGTGAATGATGAGTGGATGCCTTGATTGTGAAAGTTGGTTGTTCAAATGTGTTATGATAAGAGTTGTTGAATAGGCATATGTGCTATTGTGTTTCATGGTGGCAAATGGCTTGAAAGATTGCCTATATTTTGTCCACACGAGTAGGCACACGGGCGTGTGTCTAGGCCGTATATGACACACGGTCAACCGCATGGGCGTGTTGATAGGTCGTGTGCCCCCTACACCCTAATTAGGAAAAATAGAATGCCCAGTAGTAAACACACGGGCAGAGACATAGCCGTGTGTCTCAGCTGTGTGAAGAACACTGCCTCGGGACATGGGCGTGTGCTTAGGCAGTGTGAAGTCTGCACATTAATTGTGAGAAATAAATTGGCCACAGGGCCTAGCACATGGGCGTGTGACTTGGCCGTGTGAGCCTCAATTGTTGATGACGTCATAAACAGAGAGTTACACGGGTTGAGAACACGGATGTGTCCCAAGCCACACGGGCGCGTGTGACCACACGGCCTACCTACACGGGCGTGTGACTCTCCAAATATGAAAATTTTCTAAGTTTTTATAAAATTTTCTAGAGTTCTCGGTTTAGTCTCGAAATGTTTCCCAAGCATGTTTTGGGCCTCGTAGGCCCTTAATAGAGATGTTATGAATATGTTTGAAAATTTTTAATTTTGACACAAATTTTATGACTTAGTGTGGTACGTTTATGTGTGTTTAAGTCTAGTAATGCCTTGAACCCTGTCCCAGCGTCGGATACGGGTAAGTAGTGTTACATTCTAGCTTTTGTGCGTATCTTGTTAACAATTTGATTGGTTGTTCATCCAAGAAATAGAAAGTGGTGTCTCGGTCTACATTAGAAGATAAGTACAAGAGTTTCGCAAACGCAACATCTGAACTTACATGGTTTTACTCCTTGTTTGATGAAGTAAGAGTGACTTTTAATGGAATTCTAGTTATCTGGTGCAATAATTCTAGCACAGTTTCATTGGCAATAACTTGTGTTGCATGCTTATGTCAAGCATGTAGCTAAAAATGATCAAGTGGTTGATGTTCTTACCAAGCCATTAACCATAGGAGTTTTTGCTCAATTTCATGATAGGTTGAATGTGGTTGCATTTGAAGTTTTCTAGCGAGGAAATGCAAGGAGAATATTAGAGGAAGTAACTGGTGTAAGTTGAGAAAAGTTGTTAAACACAATTGAATTATTGTGATTAGTTATGAGTAGTTATCTCTTCTGTTGAGAATTTGTAGTTGACTTGTGAGTTAATTTAGAGTCGATATTCAACCATTTATTGGAAAATTGAAAAATAAATTTTAGTCATTATACACTTAAAAAGATGTAACTAAAAGAGTTAGTTTACTTAATTACTCGATGTTAATTAATTTAATATCTCTATTATATTGAACTAAAAAAACGGTATTCAATACATTATAAACTTTTTCTTTATTTTTAAAATTCTTACTTAATTAATGAGAGTGAAGAAAAAACTTTTGGATTTATTTAAAATGATTGTAACAAATATAAGTTTCATAATTAACAAATATATAATATAAGATAACAATTTAAAATAAAATTTAAATATATTGATTAATTAAATATTAATTTAACTTTAAATTGAATTTAGTAATAAATAAATAAAAAGTAAGAGATCTAGTATAAGCGGGTGACAAATAGTAGTATAATATAATATAATATAAACTTCTTGTACATCACTAGGTACAAAGTTTTATTGGAGAAAAAGAAACATGAACAAATAAGAGGAAACCTTACAAGGGGATGTAAAATATCCTATTTCAAAACTATTCGATTAACATCACTTGCCCTTAGAAAGCCTTTCGAGTAGAAGCATCAAACTCAAACCCTGTGTATATAAGAAACGGAAAAACGTGAAAATAGTATTAGGGTCTATTAATAAAGTTTTTTTTTTAGTTTGGATTGAGCTTAGCTTGAATTTTATTCATTTTATTTAATTTTAATTATAGTATTTTTTTAAGATTGTTGATATATGGTATCAACAAAAGTCGAGGAGGAGAAGGGTGGTATCGAAGAAAACTAGTTCACCCATTCTAAGGCCAAGAGCTGGAAAGATAGAGGGACTCAAGTAGAAAAGACCAAAAGCTTAGTGTGTTAAGGTTTTGTGAGTGAAGGAGTCCTCCTACTATGTTGCAGCTTGGGATATTTATAGGAGATTGGTGGTTCCCACTTGAGGAGAGCGTATTAGTTAAAAGTGGATGGCTTTATAGAGGGTCCAATTGGGTGGTTAAGGATGGACGGTCCCTCTCGTGGGGTATGAGGCATACGGATAGTCTGTCACCAAGTCACCATTCAAATGGTACAAGATGGAGGGTCGCTTGTGGGTGCCTCTTTGGTTGGTTCTCATATTGCCATGTGTCTCAATCAGGGTAGGGGTATAACAAAGATAGTGAAAGGGTTACTTTGAGTTGACTCAGAGATAAATAAAAAAAAAAATTAATTACTTTGGTTCTCATCTCATCATTTCAATTCTAATGCATAAAAATCAATCATTTCAAATTGAAATGATGAAATGAGAGAAAATTAGAGAGATGTGCATGTTACTTAAAAAAACAATCATTTACAAATATTTTATTTTTTTCGTTCCATTTTTCACCTCTACCAAACAATGAATGGAAATGAGACGTAATTTTCTTTTTATTTTTCCATCTCTCTAACTAAGCACTGTTATGAAAGGAAATTTTATGTTTTTCATTCTTCCAATTTTCTTTCCACTCTACCAAGTAAAATCTTAAAGTTGGCCACGACCAACTGCATGAACTTGTACAACAACTAAAGAGGAGAAGGGGTATTGCTTACTCATTAAATTCAACTTGGATTATACCGGCGTCAGGATCAGCAATGGTAGAGAAAGCATGTTTAGAAAGGTTAATAATCCCTTGGCATCCAGCTTTACAGTAGTCAACAACTTTAACCACCGCAGTGTTACCATTCTTGCAAGGATGTGGTGCTTCATTGGCTCCTCCTATGCATTTAACCCTGTAACTCTTTCCACATGCTCTTCCATTGTTCCACAACGCATCACTAACTCCCGCCACCATATTTCCATAGCTTTGTGTACCATAGCATGCCGAGGCTGTTTAATAAGTCATTTAAAAAATTCACTTGCTCAGTGATTGTTATTCTATCAAACATCATGTCTAAAAAATAATGTTTAAGTGAAAAATAGAAGATATATTGAATAATTTATACTCACGAGAATAAGGAGGTTCAAAGAAAACAGCCTTCCCCTGATCGGCATGCACAATGGAAGTAAGACACAAGATCATGCATACAGTTAGGGAAACTTTCATCTCAATCCCAATATATCCTCCACCCACCAGTTTAGATCTTATTAATTATAATTTCTTGGAGCTGCTAACACCTCGCCTTTTATAAGTGCGCAAAGCATTACCATTTTAAAAGAATTTCAACTAATTTTGTAAAAATAAAATGGAGAACTTTTGTATTAAAAGTTAGATTATATTTTATTTATTTTATTTAAAAATAGGTAAATTAGTTCTTATATGGTAGATCAAATAGAAAATTAGTCATTCTGTTAAGAAATTTCATATATTTTTACTAATAAAAACTTATCTATGTACGTTAGCATGATATACATGTGATAGGCCACGTATATTTGTTTGGTTATTCCGTCAGCCACACTAATTTTTAACCGTACAAATTGATAAAATTTTTAACAAAAATGACAAACTTACTCTTTACATTAATAAAGGGACTAATTTATTTATTTTTTAAATAAAAAATTAAATACAATCTAACCCTTAATACAAATACATTCATAATACTGTTACCCCAAAAAACTATTCATAGTCGCTTTGGTCAAGAGTCATCGACACTTTAGTCTATCCTTGGATCTAAATTTCTTGCTTTTCTTACACGGTTAGGCTTCACATTAAATTTCCACCTCATTTCCCTTTAGACTTGGAAAATGATGTTTTGATGGTGTTGTAATTTCTCCACAGCTTATTTATTTTCAACATGGGATAATAGCCTCTAAATTATTATACTAAAATGTACTTCTATTTAATTTTCTGCATTTTTCTACTTTTTAATCTTTTTATTTTATTTATTATTTGATTGTTTTATAATTTAGTTCTAACTTGATTAATTGTTCTTGGAGTATTGTTTATGTCGTCTATTATGGTTCATGCGAATAAGGATGCTCTATCTTGTCTCATATTCAAACTTGTTATCAAGTGCTAAAATATAAATGATTGTTCTTTAATCACGGTTTCGATGAAGATATGGCCATATAATATAAGTTTAACGTATAATTCCATATTAATAACTTTTCTTAATTTCATACATGTAAACTTTTTTTATCAATACAATATTTAAACTTGACAAAAATTACATATATTAGCCTAATAACTTGACACCATTATTTTTTTGAGGTGCCATATTGAGCTAATGAGTAATCAACATGTAGTTTCTTTTTATATATGTTTCAATTTCAAATGTGAAAATTTTTTATCTTTCTATTTCTTAATTATTGAATGTTTATTATATTCACTTTATTTTTTTTATATAACTTATTTTTACCCATCTTAAAAAAAATATTTAACCCAAAACTTTTTTTAATTTTTTATTTAAAAAACTCAATCCTAAACTAAAGCTTTCTGTTTAAGAAATAAAAAATTCCCAAATGATTTCAATAATTGAAGGATAATTCTTTTTAATTAATAATTATTGGATGCAATAAAAAGATATATTGCATTCTCAATTAGATAATAACTTTAAATTTTAAATACGATATTATTAAGAGAAACAGCTAAAAAAGAATTTCTTTGGTAAATTTCATGTTTTATTCAATTTATTTTTGTTATTCTGGAAAGTTGATATTTTTACGAAAAGATATTTATTTTCTTATGAAATGAATGGCAAAAAATGAGTTTTGTGAAATTAATCTATGAGTTTTTATAAAAAAAAAAAATTTGATGGAGGTTTGAATTACTTTCGTCTGAAATGATTTAGAGCTTTAATTAAAAAAAAGTTAATGGCAGGACAAGCCACCTATATTTAAGGGCTTATTTTAATATTTTTATATGATACTTGTCGTTTTAAATTGTCCAATTTAATAGCGCAAGTTTAATTTCGTTAACCAATTTTATCTATAATCCTAACGCGGTTAACTTTTTGGTGATATGCCCTTGTAACAAATAAAATGATTACATGTGGCACTTTTGTCACGTGATCATCCTTTTCCGCGATCGTTTTAGGGACTAAAAAATAATTTATCCAATCTTTATATTACCCAAAATAAAATCATAAAAAAGAAATTTTTTTTCTTTCTCGTCAGATTTTAACCTCGATTTTTTTCATCTCCATAGACAAACCCCTGCTCATCTTCTTCAAACAATTCGTCAAATTAATAACAAAAAAACCCATCTTCTTTATCTAATTTCATCCACAAAAATATAAACCAAAATTTTAACTGAGTTCCACTTTTTAATAATCTCAAATTTCATCTTCTTTCTTCATCTCAAACCTTAAAATTTAATCCAAAAATTGAAAAAGAAAAACTAAAACTTTTAGGTTTCAAATGCCCCAGAAACCTATTTGCTTTGTGAAGCATTTGAAGGCGTAGATCTGAAGAAGAAACCTTTTCTTCGTTTTATTTCTTTTAATTTATTGCTCCCTTCCAAATATTCCTCTCTCAAAACCACATTAACCATGGCAGGAGCGACTTCGAAGGGGGCTAGCAGCCGCCTCTTCACCCTAAATTTTTTAAAATTTCGTTTTAGATGCTTTGAGTTTTGAATTTTTTATTTTAATATTATAATTAGTATTTAAAAAGGGATAAATTTGTGTTTCACCCTCCAAAATTTTTCAAAAAATTTTTAATTTGATACTTTTGTAAGATTTATAATTTTTTTAATATAAATTTAGTAATATTTTTTAGTTTAATTTGATAAACTAATACAATGTAGTATTCTAAATATTAATTTAGTGAAATAAAATTTAATACTTTTAATATCTAAGTGTAAATATTATCTAAATATTAATTAGGTAAAAATAAAGTTAAATAATTATTTGTGGGTGATATATTTCAGTTACTGGTTTGAGGTGGTGAGGGATGGCTGAAGATTGATGAATGCTTAAGGTAAGTAATGATTTGGTGAGCTAAGATCAATGATGATGAATGGTGGAGTTGTGGGTGACCGAAGAAAACCACCGGACAACGGCGAGACAATAGTGACGGCAAAAATGGTGTAGAATCGGCAAAGATGGTGAAATTAGCAAAATGGGAAATGAAGAAGAGATTTTGAAAAATTTTGTGGTTTATTTTTTAAATTTTTAAATTTCTGAATTTTAAATTTTAAATTTAATTTTGGTAAAAAAAAAAAGATATGAAACCTTTTCCTTTTCAGTTCCTCTTGATCCTTTAATTATGTATTATGTTCTCTATGTTTTGATATTGAACTTTTCGTGTTGCAACACAACCACCAGCTTTGAGTTTCTAAGCCTTTGTATGGTATCCTACACACTCACTAAGTATGTTAACTCACCCTTTAATCTCATTAGGCCCGTAAGGTCATAAAAAGACTTAAAATACAGTTTTCATTGAATTCAAAGCAAAGATAGGAAACTTAACTAAAACTTAATAAAAATGATTGTATTCAAGCTCCTTAAGGGCAAAACCTAGTTTAATCTGCTACATCGAATTACAACAAATTAGTGTCTAATTGTGCGAGCTTTCCTGCTGACATGTCAGGGAAAGTGCGCCTAGCTAGAAGCGCTTTCCACTAAATACAAAGAAAGCATGTCCAGCTAGGCGCGCTTTTCCTGACATGTCAGTAGGAAAGCTCACCCAACTGGACGCGCTTTCTGTCCACCACAACTCAAAGCTTGCCAAAAGTGCCCTGATCTTGGAAATCCTGGGTAAGATTTGAGGCTCCTCTTTCAGATATTCGAAGAAAGCACCTCTTCTAAAATGCTTTTCGACCATGAGTTTTTTCTTTTCAATCTCACCTTTCCCCTGCGCCTATAAGAGGTGGCTCTCCCTCCACACTTCATCATTCCTAAACCTATTGTAACGCCCCTCACTAGTAACCGTCGCCGGACACGATACGAGGCATCACCAAACAACACTCACACGATAATTTGATTTCGATAAATAATTTCCATGAAAAAATTTAAACTTTTTCATTCATATAGTTTACACCCTCATTGTAGGCCTACGAGGCCCAAACGATACATTGAGTATGATCCAGGACTAAGCTGGAATTTTTCGAATACTACTAAAATTTTCACTCAAAACAGTGTCATACGCCTGTGTGACTCGGAACACGCCCGTGTGGCCAGCACTTGGGCTATTTTCCAAGCCTTTTTTGTTGCTCTTAACTCTTTACACTCATATGAATTTCATGGACCCATTTATACCTTTAATTAATCCTAACTTAACCATCAAACATGTAATACCCTTATCCCGTGACCGTTGCCGGAATAGGTAAGGGGCATTACCGGACTTGTAACACAGATCAGAACAGAGGAATTTGAACTTTACAATCAATAGCATAGTTCTATAATCATTCACCCAATCATGCTTTAAAGCTTATATAAAGATACATACATTCATTTAGGATCAAATTGAAAACATGTGAAAGATGAAGAAAACTTTTAGAAAATTTTCAAGTTAGGGACACACGGCCGTGTCCCTAGACCATGCACACCAACACGGTTGTGCCCACCAGACACGCCCATACACTCAGTTCGTGGCCAACACTGTCAAATACCATACGGCTACTAGACACGCCTGTGTGTCTAGGCTGTGTGCAAGACTGTCTAAAATATTCTAGGTGCAGGGGTTACACGGCTGAGTCACACGCCCGTGTGCCTAGACCATGTGGTACAATGTAAGCTTGGTTTAAGCCATTTTGCCACCCAAATGGGTCACCCTACAAACATCACATAACCATACCATTTCATAGACAATTTGGCAACCAAAACAACCATCTCAAAGACATAGTTTCCAAACCTTTATTCCCATCTAAACAAGTACCATATATGCAACATTTCATACCAATTCACTTATCAATTCTATAGCAAATAATCCTACTTAAAAACATCATAACACTTTGAAATTTATCCTATAAGAACACATCATAATAGCCATTCAAAATAAGTTAACATATACAAAACAAGCCACATCTCATAGCTTGAATAGATACCAAAACATACCACATTCATTAGCAAAACTAACCATAAACATTCATTTAGCAACTAGCCTATACATGCCATGATCATCTCATTACAAAGATTCAAAAGTACCAAAAGCTTGATGGATAGTGTGATAGCAAGTCTCCAACTCGTCTGAAACTCGAGCTAGCTTCTGAATCTATAAGACAAGGGAAAGTAAACAGAGTAAGCTTTTAAAAGCTTAGTAAGCCCGTATAACGTAGAATTAAACTTACCGAACATTAGAGATAAGCACATAAATAATGTCAAACCAAATCATGAACTTATTTTGCCTATTCATCTATAATGCACAAGTTAGTACTTGCAAAATCTTGTGATCATTTATTCACTGAATGGATCATTCACATGACACAAACATATATCAAGTACTTATAACATTTAATTCATGTAATTCATATCATATAGTTCATGTAAATCATGTACCATGTACTTCATATAACCTTTGATCATAATATAACATGTATCGGTAATTGCCTATTAAACCTTTAAGAACATCGAGGGATACTCGGGTGATACACACACAGTGTATATACATATAACCTGTAATCCGTCAATGCATCATGTATGCTTTTTCGAGCCTGTAACGGTAAGCCCAAAGGCTGAACATGTGATCCCGAAGAATGAACGGTAAGCCCGTAGGCTAAATGATAAGTCCTAAGACTGAACATGTAATCCCAAAGGATGAACATATAGCTCATGAGCTATGGTGAGTCTGCAACAAATGCAGGAGCCCAAACCACCCTGTAGCCCTAGTGACATGTCACTTGTATCCTATGACTTTCTACGGTTTGAACGGGACTCGATAATCATATTGAACTTGAAATCTTTAAACATTTC
Organism: Gossypium stocksii; assembly: GCA_020496765.1. Lineage (NCBI taxonomy): Eukaryota > Viridiplantae > Streptophyta > Magnoliopsida > Malvales > Malvaceae > Gossypium > Gossypium stocksii. Next base: position 46,228,910 of record CM035623.1, read on the forward strand.
CATATCAATTCATACACATATAATCAATAGGCAATTTCATTTCTATAAAATATCATACATTCACATGACAAATTAAACCACAATTATAAGCATTTACAATTCAATTCTAATTATATGAACTTACCTCGATTTCTCGATATCTACTCATCTACCTTTCATTTTCCCCGATCAAATTCTGGGATTTGATTGTCTTTATCTATATTAATACAAATTCAGCTATTTAATCACCAACATATCCAATTTAGTCCAAAAACATGTATTTTGGCCTATTTACAAATTATCCCTTAACTTTTCATACTTTTACACTTTACTCCTAAATTCACAAAATAGCAATTTACACAATAAGACCATCAATTCAGCATAGCTGAATATTCATATACCTCATACAAGCACATATATTTCATTTATTCACAATTCCAACCACAAAAATTCTACCTTTTTCAATTTAATCCTTAAAACTCATTTTCATCAAAAATCACTTTGTAAAACTTGTATATTTTCAAATAACCTTCAATAATTCATCAAAAATCACCAAAATAACCATGTATTCATCAATGGAACATTTCAAAACACAACCAATTTCAGAAATTGAGGTACGGGTTAGCTAGACTGAGCTGCAACGAGCTCAAAAACATAAAAATCATTAAAAACCTAGTAAAATCGTACCTTAATCACTTAGAAAACCATGGCCGAATGCTAGTTTTGAAAAATGTGGTTCTTCCTCTTACAATCGGCATGAAGAAGAGAAAATAAGACTAAAATATGACTTTGTTTTAATTAAAACAAATTTTAATATATAATTTACTATTATAACCTTTTTAAAACCATTATAAAAATCATAATAATATGGACATAAATGTCCACTATCATTTAAAATGGTAAAATAACCATTTAAGGACTCCCATTTTTAAAGCCATGAACAAATGAGTCATTTATCAAACAGAATTCCTATTTATCACTTTATACGATTCAATCCTTTTTATCTAATTTACTATTTAAACGATAAAATTTCTAAACGAAACTTTCACACAATACATTTATCATGCTGTAAAACATACTAAAGCAATAAAAACAATATTTCGACTCGGTTAAGTGGTCCCGAAACCACTCATTCTGATTAGGGTCTAAAATGGGCTGTTACAAAACACATGTAGTATACTTATCTACATCAAAACAATTCCACAACACATGCATAAAATAGAATTTGTTTACCTATAACTATCATGGGCTAAATTTCTTGGCTATATACAACGTAACGATATAAGCCAATACGTTTGGCCAATACCTACTATCTATGACTAATACTTTATACATGCCACTCACTCGTTAGCAATAAGAATCTTTATTGAGCCATCTTGACAAAACGATAGTGTGATGTTGCCTCTGACGATCTCTAACCTCGAGCCAACCTGACAAAACTAAGAGAAATAGAAGAGAGAGTGTAAGCTTTTAAAGCTTAGTAAGTTGGCATATAATAATAAGCAATTAAATTAACAAAATTTTTCCATTTCTCAAAAGGTATTCTTAGGAAATAAAATCATTGAATACATGGTTCTACTTTTTACACATGTTCAGCTTAGGCTGTTTCCTGAGTCACAGCCGCTAAATTAATTATATCTTAAGCTAACGAACTCAAAATTAAGTTTTGTAAATTTTTCCTGAAACTAGACTCATATATCTTCTTGCCATAAAATTTTCAGAATTTTTGATTGGGCCAATTAGTACTGTTTATTCATTAAAACTTCCCCTATTTTGCTACTCGATAATCGTGACCACTCTTCACTAATATTTCAATTTCTCTTTATATAGAATTTGAAAGTTGTTTCTACTAAAAATAGACTCAATAAGGTCCACCCATATAAATTATGTTCCATAAATATTTTTTTACAATTTTTAATGATTTTCACAAATCACAACAGGGGATCACGAAATCAATCTAAACTAGTCTTACAAAAATATAAATATATCAAAATATAGAATTCATTTGCTTCTCTGTTTCTTTTATATGAAAAGAGACTAAATAAGCTTTAATTCCATATCTCATTCAACCTCTAATTCAATTTCTACCATTTTTGGTGATTTTTCAAATTTACCTAACTGTTGCTACCAAAAACTGTTATATTTCGAATTTCACTTTTTCATAAATTTCTTTGTATCAATTTTTCATAGTAACACTTAACTATATCAAACTTACCAAAGTTCGATTACTTATCGTGCACATTGCTCACAACACATATATTCATATCCCTATACTTAACACCATATTTTCATATGAATTTACAATTAATAAGTTTTCCCGTTGAACACATCGAAATAGTAACAAATATTCGGTGGCCTGCACATAGTACCACCCTTGTAGCCGAAGCTAATTGGTGCACATAATAGCCTGCACTTAGTACCACACCTGTGATCGAAATAATCAAATACGCATAGTAGCCTACATATAGTACTACACATGCGACCCAACCATTTGGTACACGTAGTAGCCCGCACTTAGTACTACACACGTGATCTAAACTATCTTGAACACATAGTAGCCTGCACATAGTACTACACATGTGTTCTCAACACGGATCATTCATATCTCTTCTATTCCGAAGGTTCAACTGGGAAATTCTTCACTTTTCAACATTTTACCAATTCATCCATACTCAATTTCAATTCATAATTTACCTCAAGTCAGCATTTAATATGCAACCACGACTTATATAATAACAAAATATTATAACATAAGTAAAAACGATATATTATTTACATACAAACTTACAATTTCACATAGTCACCATAATCATAGAAAGCACTTTTAACCACAACATCTTAATTTATTTCCATGTCATCTATGTCACATTGTATCATAGGCATTATTAAATCAAATCACTAACATAATAATATCATAATCATATAATTCAACAAAATCAAATCTAATATTACAATTTAGGCTTCAAACAGACATTATAACATTACTGTATTATTATTATAGCAACTTACCTCGAATGCAAAAATGGCCAACTTTTCTAACTTAGCTCATAACCTCGTTCTAAGTCTGAATTTCATGTTTTCTTGATAATCGAGCTTGGAAGCTTGAAAAACCCTAGCCATGGTTTCTCCATGCTATATTCGGCCTTGAGGAAGAAGATGAGCAAAAATTGGTTTTTAATTTGATTTTTAATTCATTTAATCAATAAATGACCAAAATTCCCCTAACTTAAAAATATTCTTTTTTTCACCCATTTCATGTCCATTTTTGTCCAATAAATTAACCAATGGTCTAATTACCATTTAAGGACCTCCAATTCAAAATTTCATAACAATTGGACACCTCTAACATGTAGAACTCAACTTTTGTACTTTTTACAATTTAGTCCTTTTAACTAAATTGAGTGCCCAAACGTCGAAATTCTCGTACGAATTTTTTGCAAAATAATTTCATAAAAATGTAAACCATAAAAATATAAACAAAACACATTTCAATTAAACACCTTTACCTTTTAGAATGCACATTTTACTACTTTTGCAATTTAGTCCAATTTATCAAATTGGACACACAAACAATAAAATTTTGTAACAAAAATTTCACAAAATATTGCAAACAAAAAATAAAATTTAAAACTCAATCGGAATAAATATTTTAACCTCAGATTTATAGTTTCGTAACCACTATTCCGTAGAGCGTATTGGGCTATTACACCCATCATCTCTCTCAACCATCATCCCTCCACAAATAATACTCTGAAACGACATATTTTCATGTATTAATTACATATTTATTTTGAGTATGATCATACTAATTTGAGCTATTTAAGGACTAAATTGAAGGCAAAAAGGAAATTTAAGGGCAAAAAGCATGAATTTCAAGATAAAATGGGCTAGAATGCAACATAGGAAAAAATGTGGTGCTGAAAATGCAAGTATGGAAGACATGAGGGAAAAAATGCAAAGAAGAGATATTTTATAAATAGAAAACTCTATTTAATTTTTAATTATATTAGGATAATTGTTAGATATTATTATTTAGATTTTATTTTAGCTTTTATCTTTACTTATCTTTATTTATCTATATTTATCTTTTAGAATTTAAGTAGGACTAGACTAGGTTTCTTAGTACTATAAATAGGGGATGGAGTGAAACAAATTTGATATCATCTTTTTCTGTAGCACTCTCCCCCCCCAAAAAGCTTAGCCTTTGTTCCTTTCTTTATTCAATAAAAATTTCCATTTCCATTACATTTATTTCTTTTCCCCAAAAACATGAACCACTAAATTTATCTAGCCAAAGGTTGCCGAAATTCCCCAAAAAGGGTTCATGAGGCTTAGAACCTGCACTTCACCTTCTCAACGAGTATTCATCGCTTCTCTGCAATACGGGACTGACGCTTCCATCCATGTCCTTTCAAAAGTGATCTTTTCAACTTGTGCAATGAGTGGGCGCTTTGTATATTTTGGGAAGGTTGCACAGTCAATTCGTTAGCTAACTGCGTCAGTGGTTGTCGAGCCTAAGAGACAAAATGACGTGGCATTCGCTATTGAGAAGTGATGATCTAGTGTAAGACGGTCCTACAAAAGCGACGGTTGGCTAGAGTTAGGTTCCTCTAAATCATAAGTTTAAACCCTAAGTGGAGCTGGTGCTCGTAGGGATCTTTTCCCACAATAACTAGCTTATTCAGTTCGAGAAGGATCACCTAAAAGTTGAGAATTGAACCCAATGAGGATCGAGAAAACCAGAGGTTGGAATCTCGCCATATAAAAAAAACTCTTTCTTTTCTCAAACTCTGTCTTTCATTTACATTTTAATTTTAATTTTCGTAATTTCAATTCAACAAAACTTTAAATTCTTTTTCTTTTATTTTTTTAAGAACGCAGGTTTTCTTGGGCACGATTCTGTTCAGAATCTCACAAAACAAGATATTGTGCAAATCCAGTCCCTAAGGATTTGACCTCCCTTATACTATTCTTTTAATTATTTTATAGGGATAGGATATATTTGGTGCTCTCAAAGACGCATCAAATTTTGGCGTCGTTGCTAGGGACTGGTAACTTACTAATCTTGTTTCTTTTTTTCTTATGACCAGATTTGCTCCAGGTACTCTTGCATTTGATTCAGAAATAGAGAATACTGTGAGAGCTAATCACAAGGAAACAAAGCTAAGGAAAAAGCAGTCAGCGATGGTTGGGACGTAAAGTAACCCACCACCAGAAATTGAAGTCGATAATGAAGTTGAGTCTAGGGTTAATGAAAACCCTACTCAAATAATTAAAAGCGAAAAAGTAGAAGTTGACTCACTAGAAGAAGTGCTTAATGCTAGGGTTAATGAAAACCCGAATCTAGCACATCAACCAATGGCTCAAACAATTCGGCAATTGGCCGAAGATCCTGCAGAATAGCCGCCATTGTGCATTGCGTATCCTACTATGGATACTGATTTTGAACTAAAGTCAGGTTTAATCTAGTTAGTGCCAACTTTTCGTGGGTTGCAAAATGAAAATCCCCACAAACATTTGAAAGAGTGTCATATGGTTTGCCTTATCATGAAACCTCAAGGGGTAACTGAGGATCAAATCAAATTGCGTGCTTTCCCTTTTCCCTAACAGATTCAACTAGGGAATGGTTATTTTATCTACCCTCTAGATCTGTTACAACTTGGGCTGAACTATCTTGTTTATTTCTCAATAGATTTTTTCCAGCATCGCGTTCAGCTGAGTTAAGAAGGGAGATCGTTGGGATAGGGCAAAAAGAAGCAGAGTCTATTTACGACTATTGGGAGCAGTTTAAGAAGTTGTGTGCAAGTTGCTCACAACATGGTATAACAAAACAGTCTCTACTCTAATACTTTTATGAAGGCCTGAAGCCCATAGAGAAGAATATGGTAGACACCGCTAGTAGATGAGCATTGGTGAACATCATCCCCAACAAGCAAGAGACTTGATCTCCACGATGGCTGTAAATACTCAGCAATTTTGAGCCAATCCTGAACCCATTATAAAGGTTCACTAGCTAAGTAATTCAACCCTAGAAGATAAAGTTGATAGAATTACCAATGTTCTGAATTCTCTTGTTGTAGAAAAAATAAAGCCAGCCCATCTACACGAAATATGTGCTACACCTAAACATACAACTGATGCATGTCCTAGTCTGTATGATGATACTATGGCTCATTTGGATGTTGTGGGAAACTTTCCTGGGCCACCACAAAGGTGATATGACCCTATGTTGTGGGAAACTTTCCTGGGCCACCACAAAGGTGATATGACCCTTACGCTAATACTTACAACCTAGGATGGAGACACCATGTAACACCCCTAACCTGTATTCGTCGCCAGAACAGGGTTATAGAGCATTACCGAACTTATCCCATAATTCAGAAATCATTTCACAGACAATCCTCAATTAATCATAACATCATTCATATACATTCATAAAGTTCCTAACACGAACTCTCGGGGCTCAAATCATGCATTAGAAATGGTTCAGGACTAAAATGATAACTCTTGAAACTTTTGGAAAAACATAGAAATTTTGCTCAAAACAGGGGACACACGCCCGTGTGAACAGGCCGTGTGTTTCACATGGTCACTAGACACGCCCATGTTATAGGCCGTATAGACATTCAAAATGGGATCACATGGCTGTGTCCCAGATCGTGTCCTACCCCGTGTAACTCTTTGACTTAGGTCACACGGTCGACTGTACGCCCGTGTGTCTAGCCTTTGTGCCTATTTGAAATGGCCTCACACGCCCGTGTGCCAGGCCGTGTGCTAGGTCGTGCCAAACCTGTAGGGTATACTGACTTATGCCCACACAGCCAGTCACATGCTCGTGTGTGAGATCGTGTGGTACATACTGACTTGCATTTAATTACAACACCAGGGGACGCAAGGCCATGTACCATGACCATGTGTCGTACACGGCTGAGACACACACCTGTGTCTCTGCCCGTGTGGACAAAAATGGGCCATTACAAGGCCATTTTGCCACCCAAGTTAAGCATACCTACATAAGGGCAATGGTACCATTTTCATACACAAATAAGCAGCAAATTCAACCTCAAATCATTACATTACAAATCATTTAATACAAACCATTCAAAACTTCTATCACAATAATTTACCTAACCAATTCACATACCTAACCATCATGATTCATTAGCTATAATTCACATATATATACCAAATAGCCATTTTAGCAATCTTAACCACATTAACAAACTCATAAAATAAACCAATCTATATGACCATATACATATCAACCCTTACATCATTTACAAACCAAATCTCATGGCTAGAAATTCATATATCAAAAACATACCAAAAGACTACATAGCCTATACATGCCATATAAACCAAAGTCGTAAAGCTTATAAGTACCAAATCGATATCTGGATAGTATGATGTGATCTCTGTTGACTTCCAATCCGAGCGAGCATCTGAAACTCTATGAAACACAGAAAAGGATTAAAGTAAGCTATAAAGTTTAGTAAGCTCATATAATAATAAACTCATCTCATCAAATAAACATTTTAAAATATTATAAATATCTTAATATAACTCATATTATTTAACTATTTTATCACATATTCAATAACATAGTATGTAATGTAAATTATCATCAATTTCCACTTAATCATCATATGAATTTCACAATTTTTACTTGTTAGTTTCAGTCACGAGTACCTTGATTTTCTCATACCATCACTTAGATCCGCTTTCATCATCTTTTCCCCATTGAACCATTGGAAATAATGTCCAATAACAGTATTTCGCATACTATGTGCCATATATAAATATATGGTTAAAATAACTATAGCTTATATCTCATATATCAATCATTTCATACCTCAATATAACTAAATTCACAAGTCTCATTAACTCAATGCTTGTATATCTCATTTACATACCTGTACTAACTCGTGTCAATCTCATACTCATTCACATCTTTAAAATATTCTTCAAACATTTTGGAATATTATTGGATACTCGGAAAACTCACACACTAAGCTCCAAACAATTAGTTGAAGCTGTATCAATCTCGCACACTAAGTGCCAAATAAATATATAGCTATCTCGATCTCGCACACTAAGTACAAATATATATGTCCAAGGCTATCTCAATTTCACACACTAAGTGCCCATAATTAATCAAATCATCATCGAACACAACTGTAGTCTCATATACACAATTTATGCAATATCAAAGCATTTAAAGCATAATTATAACAATGTTTATTACATACGAACTTACCTCGTTCGCTGAAACAACGAATTAGGTCGACTAATCTGATACTTGGATTTTCCCCCGTTTTAGATCCAAATCTCATTTTTCTTGATCTATATAATATCAAAATTTACTTATTAAATCAACAATTCATTAAATTTAAAATTCACATTAAGGCAGCTTTATGCTTTTGCCCCTAATATTTCACATTTTTACAATCTAGTCCTTATCTAAAAAATATACAAATTCAATCAATTCAATTTCAACCTATGCTAGCCGAATTCTCTTTATTTCCATAACAGCCCATATTTTTCATTTATTACATATTTCTACCACAACATTTTCATATTTCACAGTTTAGTCCAAAATTGACTTTTTTACTAAAATTCACTTAACAAAACTCATTAATCTAACATCAAAGATTTATTTTCTATCATTAAACATCAAGATACTCAAACATTCATCAATGGAAAAACTCACAAACTTTAACAGTTTTGAAATCGAAGGTACAGGCTAGCTAGATTAAGCTGCAACGATTCCAAAAATATAAAAATCATTAAAAACGGATCAAAAACCACTTACCTATTGACAAATTAAGGTTGGCCGAAACAAGCTTCATCCATGGATTTTTATAATCTCCATGTTCGGTTGAAGAAAGAAATAATAAAGATGAAAACTTTATTTTATTAAACTTATTTTAACATTAAAATACTTATTTACTAAATCAGCCTTCATAAACTTTATTAATTACACCATATGCCATTCCACTATCACCCACTATCTTATTTATGGGCTATTTGCCACATAAGGACCTTCACTTTTAAGTTCTATAGCTATTTGACACCTTTAACTAATAGAGCTCAACTTTTAAGTTTTACGCGATTTAGTCCTTTTATCAAAATTAAGCATTTAAACAGTAAAATTTCATAATGAAATTTTCACACAATCAGCATGTCATGTTGTAGACATTAAAATAATAATAAAATAAATTTTTTGACATCAAATTTATGGTCTTGACACTACTGTTCTGATTTAACTAAAAAAGGGTTGTTACAGACCATCTTAACTTGAGTTATAAGGCCAACCCACGATATAACTAACCATACCAAAATCAGTTTCCATAACAGCTGTGAGATTCAGGTAATTCTCTAGAAACTATGATCAATAAATTAGCAACTAATGTCCTTGATTTACAACAACAAACTCTTAATTTCCAAAAAGAAATAAAAGATTTTCAACAGAAAACCGAGGCATCTATAAGAGAGTCGACCATATCAATTGAGAAATTGAACTCTCAAGGGAAGCTACCATCACAAACAGAACCAAACCCGAGATAGAATGCGAATGCAGTGATGTTGTAAAGTGGAAAAGTATTGGATCGATTCCTAGCAGAAATCTTGGCCAAGATTCCACCCAAGAAAATCACGAGAATAATGAATAGGTCCGAACAAAACCTCTATTGCCTAAAATTCAACATCCATTTCTAGGAAGGTTATACCAGTGTCGAAAAGGTAAATAGGACAAGGAGATCTTCGAAGCATTTAGAAATGTAGAGATCAACATACCACTGTTGGATGCCATCAAATAGATTCCGCGATATGCTAAGTTTCTTAAAGAGCTCTGCACCAATAAGAGAAAATTAGCAGGTAATGAGAAGGTAAGCGTTGGTGAGAATGTATCCGCAGTGTTACAGTGGAAGATGTTAGCGAAATGCAAAGATAGGGACATGTTCGCAATACCATACAAAATAGGCCACTAGGGAATAAAAAACACTATGTGTGATTTAGGGACCTCTATAAATGTCATGCATTTTTCTATTTATGAATCATTTAACGCTGGTTTGTAACACCCTTTACCTGAGCCCGACGCCGGAACGGGGTATGAGGCATTACCGTACTTAATCATGCTTAAACATGTAAACTCGGGCTATAAAATTTCTTTTCTTTTAAAAACTTATCATTCATTCTTCTAATAACCTTACCATGGGTTTACGAGGCCCAAAACATATATCAGCTACATTCCAAATCCGATCCGAAAACTTTTGGGCACTTAGAAAATTTTTACCTAAAACAGGGCCACACGCCCGTGTGGAATGGAACACGCCCGTGTGGGCAAGCCGTGTGGTGTCACATGCCTAATTTCCGAGCTTGTGTCTAATTTATTTTTATTTTCAACCTATAGGGATTTTCACTCGGCTTGGGCAAACGACTGTGTCTATGGCCCGTGTCCTTCACACGGCCTAGACACGCCTATGTCATTATCCAGCGGAGCATTTTGACTTAAACACTATACTCATCAGAGGTGCACACGGCCATGGCACATGCCCGTGTGCTTAGCCCTTGTTCTATACTGACTTAACTAAATTAGATGTAGGGGACACACAACCTATTAACACGCCCTTGAGGCTGACTGTATGTTATACACGGCCTAGGCACACGCCTATGTTCCCAACCGTGTGGACATTAATAGGCTATCTTCCAAGCCTTATGCTACCCTGAAACATGACCAAACATAAGCCAATTCCGTAACACATAACGAGGTATAACATATTCTCTATATACTCCTAATTCAGGCATCCCAATGCCAACATACATATCATTTTCAACACTATACTACACTTAAACATGTAAGATTTCACATTCATGAATTCCGTCTTTATTGTATAAAGTATGAGTTAGACAATATTAGGCCATTTTCAAAGGCCGTTACAACACTACTTAACTACACAAAATGACACTTAACAAAATGATCAAACTTCCTATACATGCCATACATCAAAATAACTAACTATACTATACCAAAACGAATGTCTTGATAGTGTGACTTTGAGCTCTGAGTTTAACAATTCCCGAGCTGGTACGACAAATCTACGTGGAAGAGGGGAAAAGAAAGAGTAAGCACATAAAATGCTTAGTAAGTTACATGAATAAAATAGCAATAAAATCATGAGACATTACTCAAACAATTATCATGAATTTCATGTAGTTCTTACTCATTCTCATGGCTTACTCAATCATATACTTACTCGTGCTTCTCATGCTGTATTTCTTTTAATAATGTAATCTCAATTACTCAAACTTACTCGTTTATAAACTTGCAACACTCAACATGAAGTTTTAGCCTTTCTCTTGGAACTTATCAACATGAACACTTTTCTCATTTAATTTTCTTTTAGAAATGCCGATGGATACTCGTAAATCAATCTTATGAGATGATGCCAACGCCATGTCCCAGACATGTTCTTACATGGGATCACTCGTCCATGCCGATGCCATGTCCCAGACATAGTCTTACACGAGATCATACTCTGATGCCTATGCCATGTCCCAGACATGGTCTTACATGGAATCTCATATCAGATGCCCAACCCATGTCCTAGATCTGGTCTTATAAGGGATCCTTATCTCCTCTCGGTGCCGAAGCCATATCCCAGACATGGTCTTATACGGGACCTCATCTTGGATGCCCATGCCATGTCCTAGACATGGTCTTATACGGGACCTCATCTTGGATGCTCATGCCATGTCCTAGACATGGTCTTATAGGGGATCCTTATCTCCTCTCGGTGCCGAAGCCATATCTCAGAGATGGTCTTATCTGGGACCTCATCTTGGATGCCCATGCCATGTCCCAGAAAAGGTCTTACAGGGGATCACATCTCGATGCCAATGCCATGTCCCAGACATGGTCTTACATGGGATCACAATTCGGTGCCGATACCATGTCCCAGACATGGTCTTACCCGGGACCTACAATGCTCATGACATGATTACGGCGTCCTTTTGTATCATTCAAACTTGCATGTAATTTATCTTTTTATGTTTTTCATAGATTCTTGGTAAAATTTCACATAAGTATCTCATGAATCTTATACTTTGCCTCAATAATCAATTTCATGGCACTTAACATAATTCATACAAGATTTCATCCATGACTTCATAGAATATCATAATTTCATAAAAAGTCATCAAAATAAATTTACATAACATATGGGCTAAATTATTTTATACAACTTACCTCGAGTCCAAAATGTGGGCGAATGCTTGATTTAGTCCGCTACCTTACTTTTTCCCCAGTTTCGGTTTGGGCTTCGTGTTTCTTGATCTAAAATGGAAATTTTGACTTATTTAGTACCCACATTGGGCAAATAGCTCATAATTGACACTTGGGAAAAATTTATAATTTTTCCCCTAATTGACACTTGGGCAAAATTTATAATTGACACTTGGGCAAAATTTATAATTTTACCCCTAAACTTTTGCATATTTACAAAATAGTCCCTAGGCTAGTATAATGAAATGTGTTAATTCTCTTGGCTACTTAAGCCTAGCCGACATCTACTAGAGTCTATAAAGCCCACATTGCTCATAATTTCATACCTTTACTACACATTTTACTAACTTTGCAATTTGGTCCGTATTAGGGACTTTCCTGAAAAATTACCTAAAGAAAGGTCTTTACTACACTTTAATCTTTCATTTTCTACCACGAGGCATCAATTTACTTGTATGTCATGCATGGGTATATTTTTTAATATAAGCCCTGGCTCGAATTAGTGGTAGAAATAGCTAGATTAGGCTACGAGGATTTCAAAAATACGAAGAGCATGAAAAACAGGGCTTGGAGTCACTTACTTGAAGCTTGGAGGCTCTTCAAATTCGACACACTTGGGGAAGAAGATGGACACTTTTTTTTATTCTTTTCCCCTTTTTATTTCATTAATTTACTTAATGACCAAAATGCCCCTAAGTCCTTTTTTTGAAATTTTACCTTTCCATAGGCATTTTTGTCCATCATGCTAATAAATGGTTTAATTGCTAAATAAGGAATTCTAATAATTTCTCTTATGCTATTTCATACTTAAACTTTCTAGAAACTCATAATTTGCATCTTTTGTAATTTAGTCCTAAATAACAAATTAATCACTATTTCATAAAATTTCTTTCATGGAATTTTCTCACTATCATGTAAGCACGCCATAAACTCAAAAATAATCATGAAATAAAATTTTCTACTTTGGATTTGTGGTCTCGAAACCACTATTCCAACTAGGCCTTAATTCGGGTTGTTACAATTCTCCCCCTTTAGGGATTTTGGTCCCCGAAAATCTTACCGGTGAATAAGTTGGGATATTGGTTCCTCATGGTTTCCTCAAGTTCCCATGTCGCCTCTTCTACCCCATGTCTTTGCCAGAATACTTTCACAAGGGGTATACTTTTATTTCTTAACTACTTAACTTCTCAGGCTAAAATTTTAACCAGTTCTTCCCCATATGTCATGTCCGATTGTATCTCGATTTCTGCCAGGGTAATCACATGTGAAGGGTCTGATCGATAGCATCGTAGCATGAAAACATGGAATACATCATGAATCTTTTCCAATTCGGGCGGTAAAGCTAGCTGATAGGCTAAAGGCCCTATCTTTTCAGTGATCTCATAAGGCCCAATAAAGGGTGGACTTAACTTGCCTTTCCGGCCAAATCTAAGAACTTTCCTCCATGGAGAAACCTTCAAGAACGCTCTGTCATCGACTTGGAACTCTATCTCCTTTCATTTCAAATCAGCATACGACTTTTGTTTATCGAAAGTAGCTTCCAAGCAGTGGCAAATCACTTTTACTTTCTCTTCTATTTCCTTGACTAGATCAACCCTATGAATCTAATTTTACTTGAGTTCTGTCCAATACAAAGGCGTCCTACACTTACGCCCGTATAAAGCCCCATAAGGCGTCATTTTCAAACTTGACTGAAAACTATTGTTGCATGCAAATTCAACCAAAGGTAAGTACTTTTCCCAACTACCTTGGAATTCCAACACACGACACCTAAACATGTTCTCAAGCACTTGTATCACTCTTTTTGACTGACCATCAGTCTGTGGATGAAAAGTAGTACTGAAATTTAGCTTTGTGCCCAAAGCTTCTTGTAGCTTCCTCTAAAATCGTGACGTGAACCTCGGATCTCTATCCGAGATGATCGACAATGGTACCCCGTGCAATCTCACAATCTATGAAATGTACAAGTCGACCAACTTATCAAGTGAATAATCCAACGCAATGGTATAAAATGGGCTGACTTTGTAAGCTTATCAATCACAACCCAAACGGAGTCTTTTTTTTTCGGAGTTGTCGGTAAACCACGTTTCGAAGTCCATGGTTATACGATCCCATTTCCACTCGGGAACCATGATAGGTTGTAGTAAACCGGAGGGTACTTGGTGCTCTGCCTTTACTTGTTGACAAATCAGGCATTTAGAAACATACTCGGAGATATCTCTTTTCATGTTTGGCCACCAATACCATTTCTTCAAATCATTGTACATCTTAGTACTGTCATGGTGGACTGACATTCTGCCACTATGTGCTTCACATAGGATTCTCTAAATAAGCTTATCATCTCTAGGCATGCAAAGTCGATCTCTAGGCAGCGAACTCCAAATCATGAGTTGGTTAATTTTTTTTTGGGGCTTCAATTGTCTCGATGCATAGGCAATCACTTTGCCTTTTTACATAAGCACACAGCCCAATCCATTTAGTGAAGCATCGCTATAGACCACAAACTCTTTTCCCGGTTCAGGCTGCACCAAAATAGCAGTTTCAGTCAATAACGTTTTTAACCTCTTGAAACTTTGTTGACACTTTTCTTTCCAGTCGAACATAACATCTTTTTGTAGCAATCTCGTCATAAGAGTGGCGATCGTGGAAAATCCCTTAACAAATCTCCGGTAATAACTGGCCAAATCTAAGAAACTTCTGACCCTGGATACGTTCTTCGATGGTTTCCAATCAATGATTGCTGAAGTCTTACTTGGGTCAACTTTAATGCCATCACTCGAAACGATGTGGCCCAAAAATCCAACTTTCTTAAGCCAAAATTCGCTCTTATTGAACTTGGCATAAAGTTGCTTATCTCGTAAAATCTGCAAAACTATCCTCAAATGCTTGGCATGTTCGTTTTCATCACGAGAATAGATTAAGCTATTGTCGATAAAGACTACAATGAATCTATCCAAGTATGACCGAAAGATACGATTCATTAGGTCTATAAATACTGCCGGGGCATTGGTCAAGCCGAATGGCATGACAAGAAACTTGTAATGGCCATACCTCGTCCGAAAAGTTGTCTTTGGCACGTCAGACTCCTTAACTCTTAACTGATAATACCCAGACCTCAAGTCTATCTTGGAGAACACTATGGCTCCTCGCAACTGGTCAAATAAATCATCGATCCTTGGAAAATGATACTTGTTCTTCACGGTCACCTTATTAAGCTATCGGTAATCAATGCATAATCTCATTGAACCATCCTTTTTTTCACGAATAATGCGGGAGCACCCCATGGAGAATGGCTAGGTCTTGCGAAGCCTTTGTCTGTTAAATCTTGTAGTTGAGCCTTCAATTCCCTTAACTCAGTTGGGGCCATTCTATAAGGAGTAATAGAAATAGGAGTCGTACCTAGGGCCAACTTTATACCAAATTCGACCTCTCTGGCCAGAGATAATCCTGGCAACGCTTTCAGAAATACATCTTGATACTCGTAAACTACTGGTACTAACTCTATTTTCAACTCTGTCTCTTTATTATTCATAACAAAAGTAAGATAATCTTCATACCCTTTCCTTATGCACTGTTAGGAAACCAAGGAGGAAACTACTGTGGGCAAACTTTCTGATTCATCTGACTCAAATCGAAGAGTATTACCATCCCCACATTTCAATTCGATATATTTTCTACCACAGTTCACTACCACATCATGAGTGCTTAACCAATCTATGCCAAGAATTACATCAAATTCATCGAATGGTAAAAGCATGAGGTTGGATGGGAAGCAATGCCCCTAATTATCAAAGGGCAATTTCTACATACTTCATATACTAATACACACTTGCCTAGGGGATTAGATACTTGTATCACAAATTCCGTGGATTCTACGGGTATACTCATGCTAGGAACTAATTTCAAGCAAATATACGGGTAGGTAGATCCAGGGTCTATCAAAGCAATAATAGAAGTTTCATGAAGAGAAAATGTACCCGTTATAAATTTGGGCAATGACGCCTCTTCAAGTGTGCGAATGGCGTATGTCCTCGCAGGGGCTCCACCCTCAAGTTTCACAGTTTGTTCCTTTGGTGTGCCCTTACTACTTGCCCCCGTTCCTGGGTTTCTCTGAGGTCTACCTTTAGAGGGAGCATTACCCGACCTTGCACTCTGATCATTGTCTTTTTTTGCCATCTCGGGGCACTCTCTAATGAAGTGATCTAGAGAGCCACACTTGAAACAAACCCTCTTGTGACCTCGACATTTGCCGAGGTGACATCTACTGCACTGAAGGCACTTAAGTCTATTTTGTTGAGTGTTGCCCAAGCTCGCAACCAAGGTAGTCTGAGCTTTGGAGACTGAATACTATTTACCGTTGCCTTTACTTGAAAACTGATACTGAAGTAGCTGATCATGTAGAAAATTCCTTTGATTTCTTGGAAGAGGATTGAAACGACTTACTGAACTGTCTCTTCCTCGAGTCACGAGACTCCATCTAAGCTTTCCTCTTTTCTTTGGCCAACTCTCGACCTTACAAGCTCTATCCACTAGCACCACAAACTCTTTTATTTCAAGAATTCCAACAAACATTTTGATGTCCTTGATTAGTCCCTCCTCAAACCTTTTGCACATGATGGCTTCAGTGGATACACACTCTCAAGTGTACTTACTGAGTCTCACAAACTCACGCTCATATTCAGTCACTGTCATCCGACCCTGTTTTAACTCTAAGAATTCCTTGCATTTTTTATCGATAAACCTCGGACTAATATACTTCTTGCGAAACTCCTATTGGAAGAATTCCCAATTAACTTTCTCCCTTGGTACAACTGACACAAGGGTGTTCGACCACTGATAGGTAGAGTCTCGTAAGAGAGATACCACACGCTTCATGCACTCTTCAGGGGTGCACGATAACTCGTCAAATACCCTGATGGTATTTTCCAGCCAAAACTCGGCTCTTTCCAGGTCATCATCCTTAGTAGCCCAAAACTCTTCTGCCATTTGTTTCCTGATTCTATCAACTGGAGGCTTTTCTCGCCTTACTACCTCTACTATCTGGGGAGCTGCTGGGGTAGATTGAGGAAATTGAGGGTGTAGAGCTTGGTGTTGAGTGTCCGGGTTCGTTCGAACAAACTCAATGAACCACTCGTTCATCATTTGGAAGAAGGCCTCCTGAACCTCTCCTTGCTGACTCACAGTAGCGGGCCTATGATTGGTTCTAACTAGCACCGTCCCTTCTACAAGAGTTGGCGCATTGCTTTCTACATCATCTACCGTAGCTCATTTGGGATCCATTTACTATAAAAAAACACATTCAAAACGTCAGGAGTCATCACACTATCATTTCTCATAACTAGATAAGTATGACATGTATAGCTAGACTCACACATGTGCTAGGTTAGTCCTAGAATCGACTAAACACTAGGTCTGATACCACTAAATGTAACACCTCTTACCCGAGTACGACGTCGAAATGGAGTACGAGGCATTACCATACTTAATCATCCTTAAACGTGTAAACTCGGGCTATAAAATTTCTTTTCTTTTAAAAACTTATCATTCGTTCTCTTAATAACCTTACCATGGGCTTACGAGGCCCAAAACATATATCGGGTACATTCCAAAATAGATCTGAAAACTTCTGGGCGCTTAGAAAATTTTTACCTAAAACAGGGTCACACGCCCGTGTGGAATGGAACACGCCCGTGTGGGCAGGCCGTGTGGTGTCACACGCCCAGGTTCCTAGCCCGTGTCTAATTTATTTTTATTTTCAACCTACAGGGGTTTAGACACGGCTTGGGCATACTCCCGTGTCCATGGCCCGTGTCCCTCACATAGCCTAGACACGCCCATGTCATTATCTCGTGGAGCATTCTGACTTAAACACTATAATCATCAGAGGTGCACATAGCCAAGGCACACACCGTTGTGCTAAGCCCTTATTCTATACTGACTTAACTAAATTGGATGCAGGGGACACACGGCCTATTAACACGCCCTTGAGGCTGACCATATGTCACACACGGCCTAGGCACACGCCCATTTGCCCAACCGTATAGACATTAATAGGCTATCTTCCAAGCCTTATGCTACCCTAAAACATGACCAAACACAAGTCAATTCCGTAACACGTAACAAGGTATAACATATTCTCTACATACTCCTAATTAAGGCATCCCAATGCCAACATACATATCATTCTCAACACTTTACCATACCTAAACATGCAAGATTTCACATTCATGAATTTCATATTTATTGTATAAAGTATGAGTTAGACAATATTAGGCCATTTTCAAAGGCCATTACAACACTACTTGACTACACAAAATGACACTTAATAAAATGATCAAACTTCCTATACATGCCATGCATCAAAATAACTACCTATACTATACCAAAACGAATGTCTTGATAGTGTGACTTCGAGCTTCGACTTTAACGATCCGTGAGCTGGTACGACAAATATACATGGAAGAGGGGAAAAGAAAGAGTAAGCACATAAAATGCTTAGTAAGTTGCACGAATAAAATAGCAATAAAATCATGAGACATTACTCAAACAATTATCATGAATTTCATGTAGTTCTTACTCATTCTCATGGCTTACTCAATCATATACTTACTCGTGCTTCTCATGTTGTATTCCTTCTAATAATGTACTCTTAATTACTCAAACTTACTCGTTTATAAACCTGCAACACTAAACATGAAGTTTTAGCCTTTCTCTTGGAACTTATCAACTTTTACACTTTTCTCATTTAATTTTCTTTTAGAAATACCGAAGGATACTCCTAAATCAATCTCATGAAATGATGCCAACGCCATGTCCCAGACATGGTTTTACATGGGATCACTCAGCGATGTCGATGCCATGTCCCAGATTTGGTCTTACTTGAGATCATACTCTAATGCTGATGCCATATCCCAGACATGGTCTTACATGAAATCTCATATCGGATGCCCAAGCCATGTCCCAAACGTGGTCTTACAGAGGATCCTTATCTCCTCTCAATGCCGAAGCCATATCCCAGACATGGTCTTATACGGGACCTCATCTTGGATGCCCATGCCATGTCTCAAACATGGTCTTACAGGGGATCCTTATCTCCTCTCGGTGCTGAAGCCATATCCCAGAGATGGTCTTATACGGGACCTCATCTTAGATGCCCATGCCATGTCCCAGACAGGGTCTTACAGGGGATCACATATTGATTCCAATGCCATGTCCCAGACATGGTCTTACATGGGATCACAATTCGGTACCGATGCCATGTCCTAGACATGGTCTTACTCGGGACCTATAATGCTTATGACATGATTACGATGTCCTTCGTATATTTCAAACTTGTATGTAATTTATCTTTTTATGTTTTTCATAGATTCTTGGTAAAATTTCACATCAATAATCTCATGTATCTTATACATTGCCCCAATTATCAATTTCATGGCACTTAACATAATTCATACAAGATTTCATCCATGACTTCATAAAATATCATAATTTCATAAAAAGTCATCAAAATAAATTTACATAACATATGGGCTATTACATACAACTTACCTCAAGACCAAAATGTGGGTGAATGCTCGACTTAGTCTGCTACCTTACTTTTTCCCCGGTTTCGGTCCAGGCTTCTTGTTTCTTGATCTAAAATAGAAAATTTGACTCATTTAGTACCCACATTGACCAAATAACTCGTAATTGACACTCGGGAAAAATTTATAATTTTCCCCTAAACTTTTATATATTTGCAAAATAGTCCCTATGCTTGTATAATGGAATGTGTTTATTCTCTTGGCTAGTCAAGCCTAGCCGACATCTACTAGAGTCCATACAAGCCCACATTGCTCATAATTTCATACTTTTACTACACATTTTACTAACTTTTCAATTTGGTCCCTATTAGGGACTTTCATGAAAAATCACCTAGAGAAAGGTGTTTACTACACTTTAATCTTTCATTTTCTACCACCAGGCATCAATTTACTTGCATGTCATGCATGGGTATATCTTTTAAATATAAACCATAGCTCAAATTAGTGGTAGAAATAGCTAGATTAGGCTACGAGGATTTCAAAAATACGAAGAGCATGAAAAACGAGGCTTGGAGTCACTTACTTGAAACTTGAAAATAAAGGAAACCCTAGCTGTGGAGGCTCTTCAAATTCGACACACTTGGGGAATAAGATTGACACTTTTTTTTATTCTTTTTCCCTTTTTATTTCATTAATTTACCTAATAACCAAAATGCCCCTAAGTCCCTTTTTTGAAATTTTACCCTTCCATGGGCATTTTTGTCCATCATGCTAATAAATGGTTTAATTGCTAAATAATTACTTCTAATAACTTCTCTTATGCTATTTCATGCTTAAACTTTCTAGAAACTCATAATTTGCATCTTTTGCAAGTTAGTTCCAAAGAACAAATTAATCACTATTTCATAAAATTTCCTTCATGAAATTTTCTCAATATCATGCAAGCATGCCATAAACTCAAAAATAATCATGAAATAAAATTTTCTACTTTGGATTTGTGGTCTCAAAACCACTATTTGAACTAGGCCCTAATTGGAGCTGTTACATGGTTTTTTGATGAACAAGTGTCATCATACAGTTAGCAGACAGGTCCGTTGTACAACCCGAAGGAGTCCTTGAGGACGTAATAGTAAAAGTTAACGAGCTTATTTTTCCTACAGATTTTTATGTGATAAAAATAGAGGAGGAAAAAGCTCCTGGGTCTTCAGACATCTTGTTGGGGCGACATTTCCTTAGTACTGCAAATACTAAGATAGACGTACGAAGTGGAACTCTCACGATGGAGTTTGATGGGGAGATCGTGAAGTTTAATGTTTACGACGCTATTAGTCATCCAAGTGAAATCTTGAATGTAAACCATGTCGACATAATGGACTCATTAGTAGAAGAAACTTTTGAGTCATCTTATGAAGATAAATCTAAAATGATGATTGATGATTTTGAATCTGTTAATGAATTATTAGCTCCTATGGATACTAAACTTCTACCTTCTAATTATGCAGGCCCTAGACTTGAAATTAAAACCATTTCCCAAGCATCTCAAACACACATTTTTGGAGAATGATGAGACCATTGCTGACTTAAAAGGGATCAACCCATTGACAAGCACACATAAAATTTTCTTAGAAGAAAATACAAAAAAAACAAAGAAAGAGGCACAAGGAAAATTGAACCCAAATATGGTGGATGTAGTAAAAAAAAAGAATTTTTAAGCCCATACGAACAAAACAATTCAGCCGAAATAGCTCCGGTACTAGTTGGGGTGCAAGCTAGTGACGTTAAACAAACGCTTGTTGGGAGGCAGCCCATTTTTTATTTTTATTTTTATTTTTTACTTTATTTTATCATTTATTACTTTATTTTGTTTGGATATTAATAAATTTCTCTTCTTCTATCTAGGTAAACCGATGAGGAAAAAATTTAGTAATTGACATGCTTTCACAAACATCCTTTATTCTATCCCTATTTCAAGTAAGAATAGCATATCCCTACTCCATAACTACCCAAAACTTGCAACCAAACACCCCACCCTTGTAACAGCCCGAATTAGGGCCTAATTAGAATAGTGGTTGTGAGACCACAAATCTAAAGTAAAAATGCATGTTCTATGGTTATTTCATGGTCTATGGTATGATTTCATGATTGTGTGAAAATTTCATGAAGAAATTTTATGAGTAAGTAATTAATTTGTCCTTTAGGACTAAACTATAAAAATAGCAAAATATGAGTTTCTAGAAGTTTTAAGGATGAAATAGCATTAGAAAATTTATTAGAGGTCCTTCTTTAGTAATTAGACCATTTTATGGCATGATGGACAAAAATGCCCAAGGAAGGGTAAAATTTTAAAGAAAGGCCATAAGGGCATTTTGGTCATTTGGTAAATTAATGAAATAAAAAGGGGAAAAGAAGCAAAAATCTTGTCCATCTTCTCCAAGGGGCTGTCGAAATTTCCTCAGACTCCATAGCTAAGGTTTTTGACATTTTCAAGCACCAAGTAAGTGACTCTTAGCCCCGTTTTTGATGCTCTTCGTGTTTTTGAAATCCTTGTAACTTGACCTAGCTATTTTTACCACTATTTTAGGCTAAGGTTCATGTTCAAAAATATACCCATGCATGAAATGCATGTATTTTGGTGTTTAATGAAAGAAAATGAAAGTTAGATGATTACTAAACATCTTTCTCTAAGTGGTTTTCTATGGAAATTCATGAAAATGATCAAATTGTAAAGGTTGTAAAAATACTAGTAAAAGTTTGAATTGATGAGAAATATACCAAAGTATGAATTATGGGTTATTTAGCCAATGTGATTATTAAATGAGTGTAATTTTTCATTTTAGATCAAGAAACATGAAGCCTAGACTGAAACCAAATAAAAAACAAAGTGGTGAACTAAATTGAATATCCATCCACAATTTGATTCTGAGGTAAGTTGTGTGAAATAAATTCAACGTTTTGATAATATGTATTTATTGTATGATGTTGTGTGAAATATACCTTGTTCCCAAGAATTTATTGATGAGATTTCGATAAAGAAATGATAGAGTTATTACATTGAATCTCGGTTAAATTTTAAGGATAAGAAAGATACGTAGTCATGACATGAGATTTAGAAGGTCCCGTATAAGACCATGTCTGGGACATGGCATCGGCACCAATTTGTGATCCTATGTAAGACCATGTCTGGGACATGGCATTGGCATCGACATGTGGTCCTGTATAAGACCATGTCTGGGACATGGCATCGGCACCGAGTTAAGATCCCTTTCAAGACCATGTTTGGGACATGGCATTGGCATCTAAGAGTGATCCCGTATAAGACCATGTCTGGGACATGGCATCAGCATCAGCTTACGATCTCATGTAGGACCATGTTTGGGACATGGGATAGAGATCGATATGAAACCCCGTGTAAGACCATATCTGGGATATGGCTTCGGTATCGACATATGATCCTATGTAAGACCATATCTGGGATATGGCATTGGCATCTTACCATGAGAATGACATTTCAAGTATCCTTCGATAATCTGAGTGATTTAACGGGAAAAGTATTTAAGTTGATATTTATGATGAGAAAGACTAAAGTTATGTGATGAGTGATACAGGTGTATATGAGAAACTCGGGGATCAAAAGGGACGTCGGAACTCGAAGTCACACTATCAAACATTTCATTTTGGTATAGTAAAGTTTAATCATTTTGAGTATGGCATTCATAGGAACTTGGCCTTTTAGCTATATGTCATATTGGTTAGCCAAATGTGTTGGCTATTAATGTTACTTGAATCATATTGTAAATGGCCATTAGAATTGGCCAATATTGACTAAGTTATACTTATGCAATGTGGATGAAATTCATGATAATGCAAGACTGCATGTCTAAGTAGAGAAATGAATAATGAGAATGCATGATAAATGCAATGTGTTATGTCATGTGAATGCCTTAATTGTAGGTATTTAGAGGTGTACTTATGCCATGTTATGTGATATTGAAATTGGCCTTGTGTTTGGTTAAGTTTCAGGGTGGCAAAGGGCTTGGAAAATAGCTTATAATTGTCCACATGGGTAGGCACACGGGCGTGTGTCTAGGCCGTGTATGGCACACGAGCGTGTGTCTAGGCCGTGTATGACACACGGTCAGCCCCATGGGCGTGTTGATAGGTCGTGTGTTCCCTGCACCTAAATTATGCAAAATAAAATGTCTAGTAATAAAAACACGGGCAGAGACACGACCGTGTGTCTCAACTGTATGAAGGACACGGCCTAGCATACGGGCGTGTGACTTGGCTGTGTGTATCAAAATGGTTGCTGAAGTCATAAACGAATGTCAAGGTTTTCACACACGGGCTAGGACATCGGCATGTCATGGTCGTGTGAGGGACACTGGCGTGTGCTAGGCTGTGTGAAAACCCCTGTAGGTTCGAAATGAAAAATAAATTCAACACAGAATAGGGACACGGGTGTGTGTAACCACACGGCCTGCCTACACAGGTGTTTCCAATCCTACACAGGTATGTGCCCTGTTTTGAGCAAAGAAAAAGTTTCCAAATATACCAAAGTTTCTGATTAGGTACCAAACCATTCCTGATGTATGTTTTGGGCCTCGTAAGCCCATGATAGGGACATTAAGAGAATGAATGAAAGGTTTTAAGTTCTATTGAAAATTATGGCCTGACTTTACAAACATGTTTAAGTACGATAACGCCTCGTATCCCGTCCAGGCGTCAGACACGGGCAAGGGGCGTTACATTTAGTAGTATCAGAGCTAGTGTTTAGTCGATTCTAGGACTAACCTAACGTATGCACTAGTCTAGCTATACATGCCATACCTATGTGTATATGTAATATGATAGTGTGACGACTCCTAACGATTTAATATGTGCTTTCTTATAGTAAATGGATCCTGATTGAGCTGTGGCTGATGATGTAGAAACTAATGCACTGGCTCCCGCTGAAGGGACAATGCCCACTAGAATTGAGAATAGACTAGCAATTGTGAGTTAAAGAGGAGAGGCTGAGGAAGCCTTCTTCGAAACGATGAATGAGTGGTTCACAGAGTTCGTACGAACGAACCCGACCACTTAACAACAAGCTCCACCCCCTCCAAACCCTCAACCTACCTTTGTAGCTCCCCAAATAGTAGAGGTGGTAAGACGAAAAAAGCCTCCGGTTGATAGAATCTAGAAACAAGGGGCCGAAGAGTTCTAGGCTAATAAAGATGACGACCTAGAAAGAGCTAAATTTTGGCTTGAGAATACCATCAGGGTATTCGATGAATTATCTTGCACACTTGAATAGTGCATGAAGTGTGTTGTTCCCTCTTACAAGATTCGGCCTATCAATGGTGGAGCACCCTTGTGTCGGTTGTACCAAGGAAAAGAGTTAATTGGGAAATTTTCCAAGAAGAGTTCCGCAAGAAGTACATTAGCCCAAGATTTATTGATAAAAAACACAAGGAATTTTTGGAATTGAAGCAAGGTTGAATGACTGTAACAGAATACAAGAGTGAGTTTATGAGACTTAGCAAATACGCTCGAGAATGTGTATCCACCAAAGCCATCATGTGTACAAGGTTCGCAGATGGATTAATTGAAGATATCAAACTACTAGTTGGAATTTTAGAATTAAAAGAATTTGTGGTTCTAGTGGATAGAGCTTGCAAGGCTGAAGAGTTAGCCAAGGAGAAAAGAAAAGCTGAGAATGAGTCCCATTGTAATAGCCTAAAATTAGGCTTAGTCAGAATAGTGATTTTGAAATCACTTACCTGAGGTTAGAGAAAATCATTTTAGCATTATTTTATGTGCTATGGTATTTTTATAAGAATGCATGAAATTTTTTGGTGAATTAATTTACGCGATTGAAAGCTTCATTGCGAAAAAGTACTAAATCGCATAAGGGGCAAAAGTTGAGAATTACTAGTAAATTGAGTTAAATAGCTAGAACACTAAAATTGGGGACCTTTAATGAGCAATTTCACCCTTTTAAAATAGGGTGGCCGGCCATAACAAGAGAAGTGAAGAAAAGTCAAAGAGTAGGTGCGATTTTGGTTGATTAAATTGATAAAATAATACATATAATGCCTAGCTTTCATTTTTCTTCATTTTGGTCTTCTTCTTCACCAAAAATATCAGCTCTTTAAGGGGTTTTGAAGCTTTCAAATTTCAGCCACTTATTTTTTCTCTCTAGTAAGTGATTCTTAAGGCCTTTATTGAATATTTTTGCATTTTTTGAACCCTTGTAGCATAAGCTGTCTATTGAGGGGGCTATTGTGTAAAATGGTTGAAAGTTTAGAGATTCACCATGAATGCATAAGTGTTATTTTCTGGGATTTTATGGAAGAAAATGAATCATAGTTGTTAAATAAACAACTTTTGTTAAAGAGCTTGCATGAAAACTCCTAGAATGGACTTAGGTGTAAAGTTGATAAGTTATGTAGTAATTTCATGAAATAATGGAAACAGAGGGTTGTCATAAGAGTGAAAAAGATTTGGTTAGGCTTGGTTAATAAGGAAATTCGATAAAAATCAATTTCCGAGCCTAGGGGTAAAATGGTTATTTTGCCAAGGTCTAGGGGCAAAATGGTCATTTTGCCAAATTTATGATTTTTGAATTTGTTAGATTAAGTTAGTGAACTTTTATTATTATAGATCAAGAAGTACGAGACCCAAACCTTGACTAGGGGAAAACTAAGCTTGTAGATTGATTCAAACTAGTCGTCTACATTTTTGTATATCGAGGTAAGTTGTAGGTAAATAATACAACTTATTTATATCTATGCATGAAACCATTGAATTGGCATAAAATGATTAATTGTGACTATGAGTTATATATGAGAATTGTACTAGCCCAATTTTGCCTAGGGCCCACAAATAATTCAATGCCCATTTTACAACCTTAAAAATAAACCAACAAACCCAACTAAAGCCAAACACAAAGCCTAATTACAAGCTAAGACCCAAAACTTAAAAAATCAAACCCAACCTTTAACCCAAACAGACCTATTTAAACCCACCTAAACTAAACCAATTACCCTAAGACCCGAGCCTAACTAAACAAAACCCAACTAGACTAAACCTACCCTAGCCCAAATGACCCAAAATGCCCAACACACAATCGGACTCTCAAACCCTAGGTGCGCCGCACCTAGGGTCTTCTGACTTTTGAGCCCTCTGACACCACCACCAGCACTGCCTCAACTTGCCACTGCCCATGGCACCTGCAAAATTAAATAGAAAAGATAGCAAAGAATATAAAATTTGTAAATAGTGGCTATAAAAGCCACTCAAAAAGTTGTAAAGAGGTTTCGATTTTTAGTAATAAAAAGTTGAGATTTAAAGCATAAAAGAAATCAGTTCAAACACAAGCAAAAAAAAAAGTAGGCAGATCCGATCAAGCTAGCCGTTGTTATTCTTTTTTTATCCGATTCATAGCCATATACATATATATATACAAAGATTTTAGTTTATTTTTTTTGTCATATACATGTATATATATTCAAAATATAAAAAATAAATAATAATAAAAAAGAAAGAGAGAAGAAACTTACCTCACGCACTGCCGTTCACATCGGTCGCCGGTGACAGCCAGCAGCAGAGGTGCAGCGACCCTCCTGGCTGGATTCTAGGTTTACCCAGGGAGGGGGGAGAGCACTCAAACATTTTTTTTCTTAAGCACCTGAAAAATGAAATTTTTTAGAAAATTTTTTGATTTTATAAACCTTATGAAACGATGTCGTTTTGGACTTGGATACCAGTGCCAAAACGACGTCGTTTTGTCCTGGTCCGACCCGATCCGACCTACTCCGACCTAGGATCCGTCTGTTTTTTAACCGAAGAGCTAATTGCACTTTTAGCCCTTCCGCTTTTTTATTACTTTGCAATTAAGCTTTTTTTTTAATTTCACCCCAAACTTTTGTTTGGATTTCGATTGAGCCCTCCCTGATGTTGCGCGTTTTAAAGGGTGGGGTTATTGCCCATTTTAGTCCCTCCACTACTTTCGTGTTTTACAATCTGGTCCTTCCCCTTTCCTTTTATTTCGAATTTGCCTCGGACATCTTGTTTTTTAATTTAATTTAGTCCCTTTTTGTTATTTTCACCATTTTATTATTAACTTAACTAATTTCCTTATTATTATTATTATTATTATTATTATTATTATTATTATATATACACACCATTATTATTCTTATTAATATACTATTATTTTTATTTTTTTTATTATTTAATTTGTTACTTTCATCCTCATTAATATATTATTATTTTTATTAGTATTTCTACTATTATTATTAACGTTTTATTATTATTCATATTAATGTACTATTATTATTATTCCCTCTTTTGCTATTACTAACATATTATTATTTTTATTTATATTATTATTCTTGTTAATGTATTATTATTATTATTATTTATTCCTATTATCATTATTATTATTTTCATTATTTAGTAACATATTATTATCATTCCTATTAATGTATTATCATTATTTTTTCTATTTTATTTGTATTATATTGTTATTATTATATTCATTTAAAATAAGTAAATATTATTACTACAACTATTTTTATTATATTATTATTACTATTATATTATATTATTTATTTATTATTGTTATATATATTTATTTACTTATTACTCTTTAAATACACTCTTTTTGTTTTTGTCATCAGTCTCATTATTATTATTTATTTATTTTTATATCCTTTTATATTATTTCAAACTTTAAAATATGCATTACTTACATTATTACCATTAATATCATTACTATTACTATTATTTTTTTAAAAAATAATCTTACATAATATTTATTTGTTTACTACTAGTTTTTAAATTTCAAATATTTTTTAGCTTGTTCATTTTATTCATTTATTTTATTCTTGTTCTTATCATTGTCATTCATATTACACCTTTATTCTTATTCTGTTTTGCCTGTTAATACCAAAATTTGTATCTGTTTACTCATTCTTTATTTTTACATTTTATTACAAATTCGTGTTATATTAACTTTTACCCGAGAAAAATAATTCTTTCATTAAAGTAATATTCCGTATTTGGAAATGCGAGGATAAGTTATGAATGCTTATTGTTGGAGACTTGAAGTGTTGTGCCCTAACTTATAGGACATGATATATTGTTACCTCGAGATAAGTTTTTTTTAAAAAAAATAAAAGCAATATTCGGTATTTAGAAATTTGAGGAATCGAGCCCTAACTTACTGGGTTTCGATTTTTCTCGTTTAATGTAAGTAACCAAGTATCCTTTTAGAATTAAAATACATGATATTTTAAATGAAAGGCAGGCTTATTCTCAAGTATTCGAGATTTGTGTCCTAACTTACTAGATGCGATGTTTCGTTACCTCAGGATGAGAAAGCCTTTAAAGCTCTTCTCAATTCATTCAAGTTTTGTTTTAGTAAAATTAGCATTAATACAAAGATGGATCGTATTTTAAATTCTTTCAAGTTTTTAAATCTTCGACACTAAGACACTAATTAATCAACTAGGTACCAATTTTGGGTGTATCGAGGGTGCTAATCCTTCCTCGTTCGTAACTGACTCCCGAACCCGTCTTTTTCATTTTCGTAAACCAAAATTGTTATTTTGATATATCAAACTATTTATTAAAACAACTACTTTTCGAGGTGACCCAATCACACCTCAGCAAAAAAAGATTGGTGTCGACTCCTACGTTTTTCATTTTCATTTTCGAAATCCAAGTCCACCCCGTTTTTCAAAAAAATGGTTTCGATAAGAGTGATGTTGAGCTAGAATTGATAAACTATGATTTGTGTAATGCAATGATAAAAATTTATGTAATAGAGCCCATTGAACTTTAAGAATAGACTAGATATTCATGATATGATACTAGGGTCAATACGAGAGCTAGTGTAAGACCATGTCTAGGACATGGCGTCGACCTCGTTACGTGTTAGTGTAAGACCATGTCTAGTGTCTAGGACATGGCATCAGCCACGTCGGCAAGCTAGTGTAAGACCATGTCTGGGACATGGCATCGGCTTGGAGATGTGTTAGTGTAAGACCATGTCTGGGACATGGCATCGGCTTGGAGATGTGTCAGTGTAAGACCATGTCTGGGACATGGTACCTACACGAATAGAGGAGAGCCAGTGTAAGACCATGTTTGGGACATGCCGTCGACGTGACATATGTGCTAGTGTAAGACCATGTCTGGGACATGGAATCGGCTTGATACGCTACGTTGGAGGCTCATTGAACATCCTTTCATATTCTAAATAGTTCAATAAGAAAACATAAAGTTAATGTTAAGTTGAGAGTTATTGTGATGATTTTTGCGAGCGGTGCAGGTACCTAAGTGTAATGTATGAAATGTGAGCTCACTAGTATGTGTATGATTAGTAAAGGATGAAAACGAGTAAGTTATGTTTGTGGCCATTCCTTGTATCATGCTCAAACTATGATACATTGAAAACATGCTATAACATAGTAAATTGTTATTATTTATTTACTTATAACTTACTAAGCTTTGTGCATACCCTCTACTTTCCATTTTCTTATAGTGCCGCCTATATAGCTCGAGGATCAAAGAACATCGAACGCTTTGCTCACACTATCTACAAAAGCACTTGGTATAGTTAGTTAATCCTTTGAAATATGGCATGTATAGGATTTCACTCTTTTGTCAAGTGTCATGTTATTTTGGGCGAAATGTGTTGGCTTACTTGAGGATATACTATTTTGTATAAGACCATGGATAATGGCTGATAGTCCTCATTGATAAATGGAAATGAGGTTTTTATAATGTACAAAGTATTGCGGATAAATACGTGTACTAAGAGTAGTAAAATGCATGTTTGATTGGATTGGTTTGATGAGAATATGTTAGGATACGGATTTATGGCCTTTGATGAAGTATTTAAGTCTTAGTATGTTTGGGTATACATTTGATCTTGTTTCAAGGTGGCAAAGAGGCTTGATAGAGAACCTATTTTTGTCCACACAGGTAGACACACGGGCGTGTGTCTAGGCTGTGTGTGACACACGGTCAGCCCCATGGGCTCGTGGTTAGGCTGTGCATCCCTACACCTTGAATTGGTAGAATTAAATGCCCAGTAGTAAACACACAGGCTGAGACACACAGCGGAGGACATGGCCTAGCACACGGGCATGTGCCACAACCGTGTGATTGCTGATGTTAGAAATATAATGTCAAGGTTTTTGCATACAGGCTGCAACACGGGCGTGTCATGGCCATGTGAGGAACACGGGTCAGTACACGGGTGTGTGCCAAGCCATGTAAAAACCCTTGTAGGTTTGATATTAGAAAATAAATCCATATGTACGAGGGGCACGGGCGTGTCTTTAGGTACTTAGGCCGTGTGAACCATACGGTCCATTAGCACGGCCATATCTAAAGGCTACAAGGGCGTGCGCCCTTTTTTTAGAAGTTTTTGACGAAATTTTCTTAAGTACTCGAAATGATCCCAAATTGTTTCTAAATTACGTTTTCGGCCTCATAGGCCCATATGAAGGACTGTAAGCCAATGTTTGAAAAAGTTTTAAATTGGGACGTATTTCAATGAGTTGAAGTTGAATGTTTGTGAGTGTTTTAGTAAGGTGATGCCTCATACCCTATCTCGACATCTGATACGGGTAAAGGGTGTTACATTTAGTGGTATCAGAGCTATGGTTTAGTCCATTCTAAGACTAACCTAGCTTGTGTACTAGTCTAGCTATACATGCCATATTTGTAATATGAGAGTGTGACGACTCCTAACAATTATAAATTGTATTTTTCACATAGTAAATGGATCCTGAAGGAGCTATGGCGGATGATGTGGAAAGTAACATATCGGCTCCCGCTGATGAGACTGCACCAGTTGAGACCAGGCCCGTAGTGATGAGTCAGGGCAGAGGGGCTAGAGAGGCATACCTCCAGATGATGAACGCTTTGTACATAGAGTTTATTCATGCCAACCTGAATACTCTGCCTCCCCTACCTCCATCAATTCCAAGCCTATCCATGTAGCTCATCAAGGGGCAGATTTGTTAGAAGGGAGAAACCCCCGATTGATAGAATTAAAAAACATGGGGTCGAGGAATTACGAGTAAATAAAGATGATAACCCAGAGAGAGTTGAGTTTTGGTTGGGGAACACCATCAGAGTGTTCGATGGGCTATCATGCACGCCTAAAGAGTGCATAAAATGTGTAGTGTCACTTCTACGAGATTTGACCTCCTAATGGTGGAATACTCTCGTGTCAGTTGTATCGAGAGAGAGAGTGACTTGGGAATTCTTTTGGAGGAGTTCCACAAAAAGTATGTTAGTCAGAGGTTCGTCAACCAGGAGAGGAAAGAGTTTTCGGAACTTGAACAAGGTTGAATGATAGTGACAGAATATGAGCGCGAGTTCGTAAGGCTCAGCAAGTATGCTAGAGACTGCGTATCTATTGAGGCTACGATGTGTAGAAGGTTCGAAGACGGTCTAAATAAGGACATTCGGTTTCTAGTTGGCATCTTGGAGTTCAAAGAGTTTGTAGTGCTCGTTGATAGAGCATGTAAGGCCAAAGAGTTGGCCAAGGAAAAGAGGAAATCTAATATGGAGTCTCGGGACTAAAAAAAAAGACAGATTGGGAAATTGCATTAATCCTCATCCAAGAGATCGAGAGAGTTTACTACCCGATCCAATACTTTAGTGAGATTCTTGGGTAAGAACAAGAGTAAGCAACATGCGACGTCCAAACCTCAGTCTACCTTTGTTGCGAGTGTTGGTAGTGCTTGATTGGATAAACCTAAGTGCTCACAATGTGGTAGACAACACTTCGACGCGTGTCGAGGAAATGAAAAAGGTTGTTTTTAGTGCAGTGCGCTTTACCATTTCATCCGAAACTGCCCTAAGTTGGATGAGAGTAATAAAAGCAAGAGGTCAGAGCTAGTAGTGCTCCATCGAGGGGTACCGCAGAAGAAGCCAGGCAGTGGGGCTAGTAGTCGAGGTGCCCCTAGAGGCCCTACTATGAGGTCTGAGGGCAGAGCACCTGCGAGGACCTATGCAATTTGTGCCAGTGAAGAGGCTTCATCCCTTGACGTGATTATGGGTACCTTTCCTATCCATGACATTTCTGTGATAGCTTTGATTCAGATGGGTTCTACCCATTCCTATATTTGCATGAAATTGGTGTCTAGAATAAAAATGCTAGTCGAGTGAACCGAGTTTGTAGTGAAGGTGTCAAACCCATTGGGCCAACATATGCTAGTTGATCAAGTGTGTAAGAATTGTCCCTTGATAATTAGAGGCCATTGCTTCTCGGCTAAGTTAATATTATTGTCGTTTGACGAATTTGACATAATACTTGGTATGGATTGGTTGACTGCCCATGATGTAGTTGTAAATTGTGGAAAGAAGTTTAGTGAGCTGAAATGTGAAAACAGAGATGTTCTCCGAATTGAATCAGGTGAACCAGATGGTCTACCTATAGTAATGTCTTCTATGACAGCTCAAAAGTATTTGAGAAAAGGGTATGAGTCGTACCTTGCTTTCGTATTGAATACCCAAGTATCAGAGGCAAAGATTGATCTAGTGCCAATGTTATGCGAGTACTTGGATGTGTTTCTAGAAGAGTTGCCTGGATTACTGCTAGAGATGGAAATCAAGTTTGATATTGAGTTGGTCCCTGATATGGCACCTATCTCGATCGCTCCATATAGGATGGTTCCGACAAAACTTAAGGAATTGAAGACTCAGTTGTAAGAGTTAACGGATAAGGGTTTTGCGGGACCGAGCTATTCTTCGTGGGGAGCTCTTGTACTATTTGTTAAGAAAAAGGATGGCTCAATGAGATTGTGCATAGAATACCGTCACCTCAACAAGGTTATAGCGAAGAATAAGTACCCTTTGCCGAGGATCGATGACTTCTTCGACCAGCTGAAACCTATGTTCTCTAAGATTGATCTAAGGTTGGGGTATTACCAGTTGAGAGTCAAGGAACAAGATGTACCGAAAATTGCCTTTCGGACAATGTACAGTCACTCTAAGTTCCACGTCATGCCCTTTGGCTTGACAAATGCTCCTGCGGTATTTATGGATTTGATGAACCACATTTTCTGACCCTACTTGGACAACTTTGTCATGGTTTTTATTGATGATATACTTGTTTATTCTCGTAACGAGGCTGAGCATGCAGAGCTCTTGAGGACCGTATTGCAGATTTTGAGAGATAAACAGTTGTACGCCAAGTTCAGAAATAGTAAATTTTCGCTACGAGAGGTTAGATTCTTCGGACACATTTTGTCGGGAGATGGGATTATCGGCTATTGTTGAGTGGAAACTACTGAGGAACGTAACTGAGATTAGGAGTTTCTTGGGCCTAGCGGGCTACTACTGATAATTTGTTAAAGGGTTTTTAATGATCACTACTTCGATGGCGAGGCTACTTCAAAAAGATATTAAGTTTGAGTGGACGGAAAAGTGCCAACAGAGTTTTGAGAAGTTAAAGGCTTTGTTGACTGGTGCCCCAATGCTAGTACAACTGGTATCAAGAAAGGAATTCGTAGTCTATAGTGATACTTCCTTGAAGGGATTGGGGTGTGTGCTTTTGCAGGAAGGCAAGGTAACAGCCTATGCCTCGAGGCAATTAAAGACACGCGAGAAAAATTACCCGAACCATGATTTAGAGTTAGTTGCCATCGTGTTCGCATTGAAGATTTGAAGACACTATTTGTATGGCGAGAGATGCCAATTGTTCATGGGCCACAAAAGTCTAAAGTATTTGATTATACAAATAGAGTTGAATCTACGGCAACGAAGATGGCTAGAGCTACTAAAGGACTATGAGTTGATAATTGACTATCACTCCGGAAAGGCGAATGTGGTAGCCGACGCATTGAGTAGGAAATCATTGTTTGCATTGAGGGCTATGAATAGTTAGTTGACTGTAAGCGAGGATGGATCAATCCTAGCTGAGATGAGAGCCAGGCTAATGTTTTTGCAAGATATTGTTGAAGCTTTCAAATTTCAGCCACTTATTTTTTCTCTCTAGTAAGTGATTCTTAAGGCCTTTGTTGAATATTTTTGCATTTTTTGAACCCTTATAGCATGAGCTATCTATTGAGGGGACTATTGTGCAAAATGGTTGAAAGTTTTGAGATTCATGATGAATGCATAAGTCTTATTTGCTGGGATTTTATGGAAAAAAACGAATGATAGTTGTTAAATAAACAACTTTTGTTAAAGAGTTTGAATGAAAACACCTAGAATGGACCTAGGTGTAAAGTTGATAAGTTATGTAGTAAGTTCATGAAATAATGGAAACTGAGGGCTGTTAAAGTGAAAAATATTTGGTTAGGCTTGGTTAATAAGGAAATTCAATAAAAATCAATTTTCGAGCCTAGGGGTAAAATGGTCATTTTGACAAAGTTTAGGGGTAAAATGGTCATTTTTCCAAATTTATGATTTTTGAATTTGTTACATTAAATTAGTAAACTTTTGTTATTATAGATCAAGAACTACGAGACCCAAACCTTGACCGGGAGAAAACCAAGCTTGCAGATTGATTCGAGCTAGTCGTCTACATTTTTGTATATCGAGGTAAGTTGTAGGTAAATAGTACAACTTATTTATATCTATGCATGAAATCATTTAATTGGCTTAAAATGATTAATTGTGACTATGAGTTATGTATGAGAATGATGTTGAGCTTGAATTGATAAACTATGGTTTGAGTAATGCAATGATAAAAATTTATGTCATAGAGCCCCGTTGAACTTTAATAATAGACTGGATATTCATGCTATGATACCATGGTCAATACGAGAGCTAGTGTAAGACCATGTCTGGGACATGGCATCAGCCTTGTTACATATTAGTGTAAGACCATGTCTGGGACATGGCATCAACCTCGTTACATGTTAGTGTAAGACCATGTCTGGCACATGACAGTAACCCCTATATGTGTGAGCCAGTGTAAGACCATGTCTGGGACATGGCATCGGCATTGATACGAGTGCTAGTGTAAGACCATTTCCGGGAAATGGCATCGGCTTGGAGATGGGTCAGTGTAAGACCATGTCTGGGACATGGCATCGGCATGAATAGAGAAAGCTAGTGTAAGACCATGTCCGAAACATGGCATCGGCCTCAATACACTGAGAGTTAGTGTAAGACCATGTCTGGGACATGGCATCAGCTTGATACCCTATGTTGGAGGGTCATTGAATATCCTTTCGTATTCTAAATAGTTCAATGGGAAAACTTAAAGTTAATGTTAAGTTGAGAGATATTGTGATGATTTTTGGGAGTGATGCAGGTACCTAAGTGTAATGTATGAAACATGAGCTCTCTAG
Source organism: Gossypium stocksii (assembly GCA_020496765.1). NCBI lineage: Eukaryota > Viridiplantae > Streptophyta > Magnoliopsida > Malvales > Malvaceae > Gossypium > Gossypium stocksii. The sequence goes on from CM035623.1 coordinate 46,265,008, forward strand.
TATGTGTATGATTAGTAAAGGATGAAAATGAGTAAGTTCTATTTGTGGCCATTCCTTGTATCATGCACAAACTATGATACATTGAAAACATGCTATAACATAGTAAATTGTTGTTATTTATTTACTTATAACTTACTAATCTTTGTGCTTACCCTCTCCTTTCCATTTGCTCATAGTGCCACCTAAAAAGCTTGAGTATCAAAAAATGTCAGAGGCTTTGCTCACACTATCTACAAAAGCACTTGGTATAGCTAGTTAATCCTTTGAAATATTGCATGTATAAGATTTCACCCTTTTGTCAAGTGTCATGTTATTTTGGGCAAAATGTGTTGGCTTACTTAAGGATATACTATTTTGCATAAAGCCAGGGATAATGGCTGATAGTCCTCATTAATAAATGCAAATGAGCTTTTTATAATGTGCAAAGTATTATGGATGAATACGTGTACTAAGAGTAGTACATGACATGTCCAAGCCAATGTAAGACCATGTAAGATAATGTAAGACCATGTTCGGGACATGGCATTGGCCTCATCAGGCAAGCTAATGTAAGACCATGTCTTGGACATGGCATCAGCTTGGAGATGTGTCAGTGTAGGACCATGTCTAGGACATGGCATCGACACGAATAGAGGAGAGCCAGTGTAAGACCATGTGTGGGACATGGCATCAGCCTCGATACATTAAGAGTCAGTGTAAGACCATGTCTTGGACATGGCATCGACTTGACATGTGAGCTAGTGTAAGACCATGTCTGGGATATGGCATCGGCTCGATACCCTACGTTGGGGGGCTCATTGAATATCCTTTTGTATTCTAAATAGTTCAACAGGAAAACTTAAAGTTAATGTTAAGTTGAGAGATATTGTTATGATTTTTGCGAGTGGTACAGGTAGCTAAGTGTAGTGTATAAAATGTGAGCTCACTGGTATGTGTATGGTTAGTAAAGGATGAAAACAAGTACGTTATGTATGTGGTCATTCCTTGTATCATGCACCAACTGTGATACATTGAAAACATGCTATTACATAGTAAATTATTATTATTTATTTACTTATAACTTACTAAGCTTTGTGCTTACCCTCTCCTTTCCATTTTCTTATAATGCCGCCTAAATAGCTTGAGGATCAAAGAACGTCAGAGGCTTTGCTCACTCTATCTACCAAAGTACTTGGTATAGTTAGTTAATCCTTTGAGATATGGCATGTATAAGGTTTCACTCTTTTGTCAAGTGTCATGTTATTTTGGGCAAAAATTTACTGGCTTACTTGAGGATATACTATTTTGTATAAGGCCATGGATAATGGTTGATATTCATCATTGATTAATGCAAATGAGATTTTTATAATGTACAAAGTATTATGGATGAATACGTGTACTAAGAGTAGTAAAATGCATGTTTGATTGGATTGGTTTGATGAGAATATGTTAGGATACCAATTTATGGCCTTTGGTCAAGTATTCAAGTCTTGGGATGTTTAGGTATGCATTTGATCTTGTTTCAGGGTGGCAAAGAGGCTTGATAGATAGCCTATTTTTGTCCACACAGGTAGACAGACGAACGTGTGTTTGGGCTGTGTGTGACGCACGGTCAGCCCCACGAGCGTGGGGTTAGATCGTGCGTCCCCTATGCCTTGAATTGGTAGAATTAAATGCCCAGTGTAAAGACACGGGCTGAGACACGATCGTGTATCTCAACTGTGTAGAGCACACGGCCTAGCACACGGGTGTGTGCCACAGCTGTGTGAGTGCTACGTAAGAAACAGAATGTCAAGGTTTTTGTACACAGGCTGTGACACGGGCATGTCATGGCTGTGTGAGGGACACGGGCTGAGCAGACGGATGTGTGCCAGGCCATGTGAAAACCCATGTAGTTTCGATGTTAGAAAATAAATCCACACAGACGAGGGGCACAGGTATGTCCCTAGGTGCTTAGGCCGTATGAACCACACGGGCCATCAGCACGGCCATGTCTAAAGGCTACAAGGGCGTGCGCCCTTTTTTTAGAAGTTTTTGACAAAATTTTCTTAAGTACTCGAAATGATCCCAAATTGTTTCTAAATTACGTTTTCGGCCTCATAGGCCCATATGAAGGACTGTAAGCCAATGTTTGAAAAAGTTTTAAATTGGGATGCATTTCAATGAGTTGAAGTGGAATGTTTGCAAGTGTTTTAGTAAGGTGACGCCTCATACCCTATCTCGACATCTGATACGGGTAAAAGGTGTTACATTTAGTGGTATTAGAGCTATAGTTTAGTGGATTCCAAGACTAACCTAGCTTGTGTACGAGTCTAGCAATAAATGCCATATTTGTAATATGATAGTGTGACGACTCCTAACAATTATAAATTGTATTTTTCACATAGTTAATGGATCCTGAATGAGCTATGGCAGATGATATGGAAAATAACGCGTCGGCTCCCGCTGATGGGACCACGCCAGTTGAGACCAGGTCCGTAGTGATGAGTCAGGGCAGAGGGGCTAGAGAGGCATACCTCTAGATGATGAACGCTTTGTACACGGAGTTTATTCATGCCAACCTGAATACTCTGCCTCCCCCACCTCCATCGATTCCTCAGCCTATCCATATAGCTCATTAAGGGGCAGATTTGTTAGAAGGGAGAAACCCCCGATTGATAAAATTAGAAAACATGAGGCCGAGGAATTTCAAGCAAATAAAGATGATGACCTAGAGAGAGTCGAGTTCTGGTTGGGGAACACCATCAGAGTGTTCGATGGGCTATCATGCATGCCTAAAGAGTGCATAAAATGCATAGTGTCACTTCTACGAGATTCAGCCTCCTAGTGGTGGAATACTCTCGTGTCCATTGTATCGAGAGAGAGAGTGACTTGGGAATTCTTTTGGAGGAGTTCCATAAAAAGTATGTTAGTTAGAGGTTCGTCAACCAGGAGAGGAAAGAGTTTTCGGAACTTGAACAAGGTCGAATGACAGTGACAGAAACTGCCCTGAGTTAGATGAGAGTAATAAAAGCAAGAGGTGAGAGCTAGTAGTGCTCCGTCGAGGGGTAGACCACAGAAGAAGCCAGGTAGTGGGGCTAGTAGTCGAGGTGCCCCTAGAGGCCCTATTGTGAGGAAATGAAAGAGGTTGTTTTCAGTGCAGTGCGCTTTACCATTTCATCCGAAACTGCCCTGAGTTGGATTAGAGTAATAAAAGCAAGAGGTGAGGGCTAGTAGTGCTCCGTTGAGGGGTAGACCGCAGAAGAAGCCAGGCAGTGGGGCTAGTAGTCGAGGTGCCCCTAGAGACCCTACTGTGAAGTTTGAGGGCAGAGCACTTGCGAGGACCTATGCAATTTGTGCCCGTGAAGAGGCTTTATCCCGTAACGTGATTACGGGTACCTTTCCTGTCCATGACATTTCTGTGATAGCTTTAATTCAGATAGGTTCTACCTATTCCTATATTTGCATTAAATTGGTGTCTAGAAGGAAAATGCTAGTCTAGTCAACTGAGTTTGTAGTGAAGGTGTCAAACCCACTAGGCCAACATGTGGTAGTTGATCAAGTGTGTAAGAATCGTCCCTTAATAATTAGATGTCATTTCTTCTCGGCTAACTTAATGTTATTGTAGTTTGACAAATTTGACATAATACTTAGTATGGATTGGTTGACTGCCCATGATGTAGTGGTAAATTATGGAAAGAAGTTTATTGAGCTAAAATGTGAAAACAGGGATGTTCTATAGATCGAATCAGGTGAACCGGATGGTCTAGCTATAGTAATGTCTTCTATGACAGCTTAGAAGTATTTGAGAAAAGGGTATGAGTCGTACATTGCTTTGTATTGAATACCCAAGTATAGGAGGCAAAGATTGATTCAGTGCTAATGGCATGCAAGTACCTGGATGTGTTTCCAGAAGAGTTGTCTAGATTACCACTAGAGAGGAAAGTCGAGTTTGGTGTCAAGTTTATCCCTGGTACGACATCTATCTCGATCGCTCCATATAGGATGGCTCTGATGGAACTTAAGGAATTGAAGACTTAGTTGCAAGAGTTAATGGCTAAGGGTTTTGCGAGACCAAGCTATTCTCCGTGGGGAGCTCTGGTACTAGTTCTTAAGAAAAAGGATGGCTCAATGAGATTTTGCATAAACTACTGTCAGCTCAACAAGGTTACAATAAAGAATAAGTACCCTTTACTGAGGATCGATGACTTGTTCAACCAGTTGAAAGGAGCTGCTGTGTTCTCTAAGATTGATCTAAGGTTAGGGTATTACCAATTGAAAGTCAAGGAACAAGATGTACCGAAAACTGCCTTTTGGACAAGGTATGATCACTATGAGTTCCTCGTCATGCCCTTTGGCTTGACAAATGCTCCTACGGTATTTATGAATTTGATGAACCGCATTTTCTGACCCTACTTAGACAAGTTTGTCGTGGTTTTTATTGATGATATACTTATTTATTCTCGTAACAAGGGTGAGCATGCGAAGCACTTGAGGACTGTATTGATGACTTTGAGAGATAAAAAGTTGTACACCAAGTTTAGCAATAGTGAATTTTGGCTACGAGAGGTCGGATTCTTGGGACACATTGTGTCGAGAGATGGGATCCTAGTCGACCTAAGCAAGATATCGACTATTCTTGAGTGGAAACCACTGAGGAATGTCACAGAGATTAGAAGTTTCTTGAGCCTAGCGGGCTACTACCAATGATTTGCTAATGGGGTTTCAATGATTGCTACTCCGATGAAGAGGCTACTCCAAAAGGATGTAAGTTTGAGTGGATGGAAAAGTGCCAACACAGTTTTGAGAAGTTAAAGGCTTTGTTGACCGAAGCCCTAGTGCTAGTACAACCGGAATCAGGAAAGGAATTCGTATAGTGATGCTTCCTTGAATGGATTGGGGTGTGTGCTTATGTCAGAAGGCAAGGTAATAGCCTATGCCTTGAGGCAACTACAGCCACAGGAGAAAAATTACCCGACCCACGATTAGAGTTAGTTGCCATCGTGTTCGCATTGAAGATTTGGAGACACTATTTGTATGGCGAAAGATGCCGAGTGTTCACGGACCACAAACGTCTAAAGTATTTGATGATGCAAAAAGAGTTGAATCTATTCTAATGACGATGGCTAGAGTTACTAAAGGACTATGAGTTGATAATCGACTATCACCCCGGAAAGGCGAATTTGGTAGTTGATGCATTGAGTAGGAAATCATTGACTGCATTGAGGGCTATGAATACTCAGTTGACTGTAAGTGAGGATGGATCAATCCTTGCCGAGATAAGAGCCAGGCCAATGTTTTTACAAGAGATTGTTGAAGCTAAGAAAAATGAAAAGGATGTACAAACTAAAATAGCTCAGTGTAAGTTGTGAAATGAATCAGATTTTAGAGTTAGTGCTGGTGGTTGTTTGATGTATCGAGACTAAATCTGTATACCTAAGGACAATGAGCTTATTTAGAGGATTTTGTGGAAGGCATATAGTAGTCGCTTATCAATTCACTCGGGTGGCGTGAAAATGTATAACAACTTGAGGAAAATGTTTTGGTGGTTAGGAATGAAAGGAGACATATTAGAGTTCGTCTCTAAGTACCTAATTTGTTAGCAAGTAAAAGCCAAACACCAAGTGCTGTCTAGTTTACTTCAGCCTGTGATGGTTTCCGAGTGGAAATGGGACCGAGTCAGCATGAACTTCGTGTTAGGTCTGTGTTTGTCGCCAAAGAAGAAAGATTCAGTATGGGTTGTAGTGATAGACTAACAAAATTGACTCACTTTATATCAGTTCGTACGGGCTACCCACTCGAGAAACTAACCGAGTTGTACATTTTCAAGATAGTGAGACATCACGGAGTACCCTTATCAATTATTTCGGACAGAGATCAGAGGTTTACATCTCGATTTTGGAAAAAGTTACAAGAAGGATTAGGAACAAAGTTGAATTTTAGCATGGCTTTTCATCCTCAAACTGATGGCCAGTCTAAGAAGGTAATCCAAATACTGGAGGACATGTCGAGATGTTGTGTCTTCGAGTTCCAAGGCAGTTGTGAAAAGTATTTACCGCTTGTCGAGTTTGCCTACAACAATAGTTATCAGTCGAGTCTGAAAATGGCACCTTATGAGGCTTTGTATGGGTGCAAGTGCCGAACGCCCTTGTATTGGTCAGAACTTAAAGAGAATCAGATACATGGGGTCGACTTGGTTAAAGATACTAAAGAGAAGGTTAAAGTAATTAGAGATTGCTTGAAAACTATCTCAGATAGACAGAAATCCTATGCGAATTTGAATGAAAAGAGATCGAGTTTCAAGTTAGGGATAACGTGTTTTTGAAAGTTTCCCCGTGGAAAAAATTTCTTCGATTCAGTAGGAAAGGCAAGTTGAGTACACAGTTTATTGGACCCTATGAGGTGACTAAGAGAATTGGACCAGTAGCATACTGTTTAGCATTGCCATCCGAGTTGTAGAAAATCCATGATGTGTTTCATGTATCTATGTTATGCCATTATCACTCCGACCCTCACACGTGATTTCACCGATAGAAATTGAGAGAAGTCCAGGTATAACCTACAGTGAGGAACCGGTTAAGCTCTTAGATCGATAGATCAAGAAATTGAGGAGTAAAAGCGTAGCGGTTGTAAAGGTCTTATGGCATAGACATGGAGTCGAGGAAGCCACATGGAGCTCGAGGTGACTGTGAGAGATCAGTACCCGAACCTCTTTAACGGTAAGATTTTTTGGGACGAAAATCCCTAAGGGGGAGAATTGTAAAAGCCCAAAATTGGACTTTGTCATAATAGTAGCATTATTATATGTGCTATAGTATTTTTATAAGAATGCATGAAAATTTTTGGTGAATTTATTTACGCGATTGAAGGCTCAATTGCGAAAAAAGACGAAATTGCATAAGGGGAAAAAGTCGAGATTTGCTAGTAAATTGAGTTAAATAGCTAAAGAAATAAAATTGGGGACCTTTAATGAGCAATTTCACCCTTTTAAAATAGGGTGGCCGGCCATGACAAGAGAAGTGAAGAAAAGTCAAAGAGTAGATGCATTTTTTAGTGATTAAATTGATAAAATAACACCTATAATGCCTAGCTTTCATTTTTCTTCATTTTGGTCTTTTTCTTCACTGAAAATATCAACTCTTTAAGGGGTTTTCAAGCTTTCAAATTTTAGCCACTTATTTTTTCTCTCTAGTAAGTGATTCTCAAGGCCTTTCTTGAATATTTTTGCATTTTTGGAAACCTTGTAGCATGAGCTATCTATTGAGGGTGCTATTGTGCAAAATGGTTGAAAGTTTAGAGATTCACCATGAATGCATAAGTGTTATTTGTTGGGATTTTATGGAAGAAAATGAATCATAGTTGTTAAATAAACAACTTTTGTTAAAGAGTTTGCATGAAAACACCTAGAATAGACCTAGGTGTAAAGTTGATAAGTTATGTAGTGATTTCATGAAATAATGGAAACTGGAGGCTGTCATAAGAGTGAAAAAGACTTGGTTAGGCTTGGTTAATAAGGAAATTTGATAAAAATCGATTTTCGAGCCCAGGGGTAAAATGGTCATTTTGCCAAGGTCTAGGGGCAAAATGGTCATTTTGCCAAATTTATGATTTTTGAATTTGTTAGATTAAATTAGTGAACTTTTGTTATTATGTATCAAGAAGTACGAGACCCAAACCTTGACTGGGGGAAAACCAAGCTTGTAGATTGATTCGAACTAGTCATCTACATTTTTGTATATTGGAGGTAAGTTATAGGTAAATAATAAAACTTATTTATATCTATGCATGAACTCTTTGAACTGGCTTAAAATGATTAATTGTACCTATGAGTTATGTATGAGAACAATGTTGGGCTTGAATTGATAAACTATGATTTGAGTAATGCAATGATAAAAATTTATGTAATAGAGCCCAATTGAGCTTTAAGAATAGATTGGATATTCATGCTATGATACTAGGGTCGATACGAGAGCTAGTGTATGACCATGTCTGGGACATGGCATCGTCCTCATTACGTGTTAGTGTAAGACCATGTCTGCGAAATGGCATCAACACCGATATGTGCGAGCCAATGTAAGACCATGTACAGGACATGGCATTGGCCTCATCAGGCAAGCTAATGTAAGACCATGTTTTGGACATGGCATCGGCTTGGAGATGTGTCAGTGTAGGACCATGTCTAGGACATGGCATCGGCACGAATAGAGGAGAGCCAGTGTAAGACCATGTGTAGGACATGGCATCGGCCTCGATATATTGAGAGTCAGTGTAAGACCATGTCTTGGACATGGCATTGACTTGACATGTGAGCTAGTGTATGACAATGTCTGGGATATGGCATCGGTTCAATACCCTACATTGGGGGCTCATTGAATATCCTTTCGTATTCTAAATAGTCCAATGGGAAAACTTAAAGTTAATGTTAAGTTGAGAGATATTGTTATGATTTTTGCTAGTGGTACAGGTACCTAAGTGTAGTGTATGAAATGTGAGCTCACTAGTATGTGTATGGTTAGTAAAGGATGAAAACAAGTAAGTTATGTTTGTGGTCATTCCGTGTATCATGCACCAACTGTGATACATTGAAAACATGCTATTACATAGTAAATTATTGTTATTTATTTACTTATAACTTACTAAGCTTTGTGCTTACCCTCTCCTTTCCATTTTCTTATAATGCTGCCTAAGTAGCTCGAGGATCAAAGAACGTCAGAGGCTTTGCTCACACTATCTATAAAAGCACTTGGTATAGTTAGTTAATCCTTTGAGATATGGCATGTATAAGATTTCACTCTTTTGTCAAGTGTCATGTTATTTTGGGCAAAATTTGTTGGCTTACTTAAGGATATACTATTTTGTATAAGGCCGTGGATAATGGCTGATATTCATCATTGATAAATGCAAATGAGATTTTTATAATGTGCAAAGTATTATGGATGAATACGTGTACTAAGAGTAGTAAAATGCATGTTTGATTGGATTGGTTTGATGAGAATATGTTAGGATACCAATTTGTGGCCTTTGGTCGAGTATTTAAGTCTTGGTATGTTTGGGTATGCATTGGATTTTGTTTCAGGGTGGCAAAGAGGCTTGATAGATAGCCTATTTTTGTCCAGACAAGTAGACACACGAGCGTGTGTCTAGGCTGGGTGTGACACATGGTCAGCCCCACGGGCATGTGGTTAGGTCGTGCATACCCTACACCTTGAATTGGTAGAATTAAATGTCCAGTAGTAAACACACGGGCTGAGACACAACCTTGCGTCTCAACCGTGTAGAGGACACAGCCTAGCAGACGGGCGTGTGCCATAGCCGTGTGATTGCTGATATCAAAAACAGAATGTCAAGGTTTTTGCACAGGGGCTGTGACATGGGCGTGTCATGGCCTGTGAGGGACACAGGCTGAGAAACGGGCATGTGCCAGGCCTTGTGAAAACCACTGCAGGTTCGATGTTAGAAAATAAATCCATATGGACGAGGGGCACAGGCGTGTCCCTATGTGCTTAGGCCGTGTGAACCATACGGGCCATCAGTACGACCATGTCTAGAGGCCACACGGGCGTGTGCCTTGTTTTTTGAAGTTTTTGCCGAAATTTTCTTAAGTACTCGAAATGATCCCAGATTATTTCTAAATTACGTTTTAAGCCTTGTAGGCCCATATGAAGGACTATAAGCCAATGTTTGAAAAAGTTTTAAATTGGGACGCATTTCAATGAGTTGAAGTTGAATGTTTGTAAGTGTTTTAGTAAGGTGATGCCTCATACCCTATCCTGGCATTGGGTACGGGTAAAGGGTGTTACACCCATTGATAAACCATAATATATACATATCTTTATCCCATATTAGGCACATTTATGGATGATTTATCAATTTATTTATGAAAAGAACGAGAATCAGGCCAAAAACGGACCAAATAGGCCAAAATTAAAGTGCAACACGGGCTGGACCTCCACACACGTGATATCCACACGCCCGTGTCAATTTAACAGTGTTGAACACGGCTTGAGCCCGAGTCACACGGGCGTGTCCCTATCGTGACTTGTTTTAATTTCACACAGAAAAGGCTACTTGGGGGCTAAGAAAGGTATTCAAGAGTCTATTTAAACACCATGGGAGAGGGCTAAGAGGACACATAGAGTAGAAAGCATAGAATTACTTGAAGAACGTCGATTGATCCATCTCAGAAGCAGGATTTCCATCAAGGTTGAAGATCTCCGTTCAATTTCCTTCAGGGCTTTTTGGGTTTTCTTTATGTTTTGTTGTTTTCCCAATTTTGAGATGTTTTCCTTTATAATTATGAACTAAATCCCCTAAATACATTAGGGGGATGAAACCTAAGACGGATCTTGTTATTAATATCTGAACTATATGATAAATACTTGATTTGTTCTTAATTGTGTTTTTAATTCTTGTGTTAATATTTCAGGATATTAATTCAAGTCGAATGTGCTTAGTCAGTAGAGCAAAATTCCCTGTTTAAGAGTAGATTTAACACAATTAAGCAGAGTTGATCTCAATCCTAGACATAGGACGACAAAAATCTACCAGATTAGAGTCAAATCTAATAGGGAACTCCATAGATCGAGTTAATGCAGCACTAAGGGTTTTAATTAGAAAGAAGTTTCAATTAATCAACCTAGGGTTAGGTATTTTTATTCTTGAAAGAGATAATAACATAAATTAGGGATTTTTACAGATCAAGTCAAGTGAATAATTCGTCTAGTTCTGAGTCGAATAACAAGTGAAGTCTAGGTGGATTCTTCCTTGGGTATTGTCTTAATCAATCAGTTTTCCCAAAAGTATTCTCCCCAATCTACTCTCTGTCGCGTTTTAGTTTAGTTAGATTTTAGTTTAAAACAATTCCCCTTTATTTCTAAGCTAGATAATAGAAAGAAAGTTATTACTAGTACTTTTAGTTCCTGTGGGTTCGACATTCCAGTCTTGCCACTAAACTATACTACTGTTCGAAAGGTGCGCTTGCCTTTATCATGATAATAGTTAGTTTTCAGGTATACTTTATCATCACAAACGATAGATCACCCGTCATTTGAGAAAAAGAAAGTTGGGCAAGTCATTCCAATCCTCGTCTAAGAAATTAAAAGAGTTTGCTACTCGATCAACTACTTCAGTGGGGTTTTCAAACAGCGGTAAAGGTTGCAAGTGTATGTAATACCCAACCTAATAGGCCGGAATGTCCCCAGTGTGGCAGACGCCACCTCAGTGAATGTCGAGCACATGAGAGAGGTTACTTCAAATGTGGTTCTCAAGACCACTTCATTAGAGAGTGCCTTGAGATGGTTAAAAAAGATAGTGATCAGAGTGAGAGATCGGGTAATGCTCCCTTTAGTGGTAGACCCCAGAGAAATCTGGGAATAGGGGTGAGTAGTAAAGGTGCACCAAAAGAATAGGCTGTGAGATCTGAGGGTAGAGCACCCTCAAGGACATACGCATTCACGCTCGCGAAGAGGCGTCATCGCCCAATGTGATTACGGGTACATTTTCTCTTTATGAAACTCATGTTATTGCTTTGATTGATCTAAGATCTACCCACTCTTATGTTTGCATGAAATTAGTATCTAGTATGAACATTCCCGTAGAGTCCACAGAAATTGTGATAAAAGTATCAAATCCCTTAGGAAAATGTGTACTAGTTGACAAAGTATGCAAAAATTGCCCATTGATAATTAAGGGTCATTGTTTTCTGGCTAACCTTATGCTTTTTCCATTTGATGAATTTGTTGTAATTCTAGGTATGGATTGGTTAGCTACTCATGATGTGATAGTGAATTGTGGAAGGAAATTTATTGAATTGAAATGTGAAAATGATGATATTCTTCGAGTTGAAGCAGATGAACTGGATGGATTGCCTATAGTGATTTCTTTTATGTCTGCTCAGAAATGTATTAGAAAAGGATATGAAGCTTATCTTGCTTTTGTGATGAATAAAAGAGAGACTGAGTTGAGAATTGAGTTAGTGCTTGTAGTTTGTGAGTATCGAGATGTATTCTAAGAAGAATTGCCCAGATTGCCTGGATTGCCTCCGGCTAGAGAGGTTGAATTTGGTATTGAGTTAGCTCCCGATACTGCACCTATTTCAATTACTCCATACAGGATGGCTCCAACTGAGTTAAAGGAATTAAAGCTCAATTGCAAGAATCGACAGATAAAGGTTTTACAAGACCGAGTTATTCTCTGTGAGGTGCTCCCGTATTATTTGTGAAAAAAGAAAGATGGTTCTATGAGGTTGTGCATAGATTATCGATAACTTAATAAGGTGACCATAAAGAACAAGTATCATTTTCCGAGGATTGATGATTTCTTCGACTAATTGAAGGGAGCCACAGTGTTTTCCAAGATAGACTTAAGGTCTGAATATTACTAGTTAAGAGTTAAGGAGTTCGATGTGCCAAAGACTGCATTTTAGACAAGATATGGCCATTATGAATTCTTAGTCATGCCATTTGGGTTAACTAACGCCCCTGCCATATTTATGGATTTAATGAATCGTATCTTTCAGCCATACTTGGATAAATTTGTTTCAGCTTTTATTGATGATATCTTCATTTATTCTCGTGATGAGAATGAGCATGCTGAGCTCTTGAGGACAGTTTTGCAAATTTTACAAGATAAATAGCTTTATGCCAAGTTTAACAAGAGTGAATTTTGGCTTAGAGAAGTTGGATTTCTAGGTCACATTGTTTCAGGTGATGGCATTAGAGCTGTTCTTGGAAAGATTTTGGCTATTGTTGAATGGAAGCTGTTAAGGTATGTATTCGAGGTCAGAACCTTTTTGGGCTTGGCTGGTTATTACTAAAGGTTTGTCAAAGGATTTTCCATGATTGCTACCCCAATGACAAATTTGTTACAAAAAGATGTTAAATTTGAGTGGACAAAAAAATGCCAGTAGAGTTTTGAGAAATTAAAGATGTTATGACTGAAGCTCCTATATTAGTACAACCGGAACTCGGAAAGGAATTCGTGATTTACAGTGATGCGTCCTTAATCGGATTGGGTTGTGTACTTATGCAAGAAGGTAAGGTGATAGCCTATGCCTCGAGACAACTGAAGCCACATAAGAAAAATTACCCAACACACGATTTAGAGCTGCCCGCCATAATTTTTGCATTGAAGATTTGGAGACACCATTTGTACTGTGAGAAATGTCGAGTATTCACCGATCACAAAAGTCTTAAGTACTTGATGACACAAAAAGACTTGAACCTACTATAGTGAAGGTGGCTTGAATTATTAAAGGATTACGAGTTGGTAATTGATTACCACCTGAGAAAAGCGAATGTTGTTGCAGATGCTTTAAGTCAGAAATATCTATTTGTGTTGAGAGCTATGACTACATAGTTGGCCATAACTGATGATGGTTCGGTCTTAGCAGAGATGAGAGCTAGACCAATGTTCATTTAAGAGATTTGTGAAGCTTAGTAGTGACAGAGAATTGCAAGCTAAGAAAGCTCAGTGTGAATCAGGTATCGATTCGGATTTTTAGATTGGTTTCAATGGTTGTGTAAAGTTTCGAGATTGAATTTGTGTGCCAAAGGATAATAAGCTCATTCGGAGAATTTTACATGAGGCACATAGTAGTTGTATGTCCATTCACCCCGGCAGCACCAAGATGTATAATGATTTGAAGAAATGGTATTGGTGGCTGAACATGAAAAGAGATGTCTCCGAGCTTGTATCAAGATGCTTGATTTGTCAGCAGGTAAAAGCAGAACCTGAAGTACCTTCTAGTTTATTACAGCCTATCATGGTTCCCGAGTGGAAATGAGACCGTATTACCATGGACTTCGTGATGGGTTTGCCACTGACACCGAAAAAGAAAGATGTCGTTTGGGTTGTGGTTGATAAGTTAATGAAGTCAGCTCATTTTATACCAGTACACATGAATTATTCGCTTGATGAGTTGGCTGACATGTATATTTCTGAAATAGTGAGACTACAAGGAGTGCCTTTATCGATCATTTTGGATAGAGATCCAAGATTCACATCACGATTTTGGAAGAAGTTAAAAGAGGCTTTGGGTACGAAGTTAAACTTTAGTACCGCTTTCCATCCACAGACTGACAGTTAGTCAGAGAGTAATTCAGATACTTGAAAATATGCTCCGATTTTGTGTATTGGAATTCCAAGGTAGCTAGGAAAAGTACTTACCTTTGGTTGAATTTGCCTACAATGACAGCTTTCAGTTGAGTTTGACGATGGCGCCTTATGAGGCATTGTATGGGCGTAAGTGCCAAACACCTTTTTATTGGACTAAACTCTAAGAAAATCAAATTCACGGGGTCGATTGAGTCAAGGAAACTAAAGAGAAAGTAAAAGTGATTCGAGACTATTTGAAAGTTGCATCTGACAGACAAAAGTCATATGCTGATTTGAAACAAAAAGAGATCGAGTTCCAAGTTGGAGATAAAGTATTCTTAAAAGTGTCTCCGTGGAAGAAAGTTCTCAGATTTGGCCAAAAGGGAAAACTAATTCCACATTTTATTGAACCATATTAGATTATGAAAGGATAGGATCGATAGCTTAGGCTAGCGTTGCCGTCTGAGATGGAAAAGATTCATGATGTGTTTCACGTATCAATGTTGCGCCGTTATAGATCAGATCCTTCACATGTGATTGTACCGACAGAGGTTGAGATTCAATCGAACATGACTTATGGTGAAGAGCCGATTAAGATTTTGGTTCAAGAAGTCAAGCAGTTGAGAAATAAAAGTATAGCCCTTGTAAAAGTATTGTGGCAAAGACATGGGGTAGAAGAGGCTACATGGGAGCTTGAGGAAGCAATGAAAAGTCAATACCCAAACTTATTTATGGGTAAGATTTTCGGGGACAAAAATCCCTAAGGGAGAGAATTGTAACAGCCCGAATTAGGGCCTAATCAGAATAGTGGTTGTGAGACCACAAATTCGAAATAGAAATATATGTTTTATGGTTATTTCAAGGTCAATGGTATGATTTCATGATTGTGTGAAAATTTCATGAAGAAATTTTATAAGTGATTATGTAACACCCTTATCCCGTAACCGTCATCGGAATAGGTAAGGGGTATTATCGGACTTGTAACTCAGATCAGATTAGTGAAATTTTGAATCCAACATTCAATAATATAGTTCTATAATCATTCACCATAGCATGCTTTAAAAGCTCGTACAAAGATACATACATTCATTGAGGATGAATTTGAATACATGTGAAAAATCTCAGGAACTTTGAGAAAATTTTCAAGTTAGGGACACACGGCCGTGTCCCTAGCCCATGCACCCCACACGGTCGTGCCCCCAAACTTACCTTAACCGTGGGCAACACTGCCAAACATCACACAATCACCGGACACGCTCGTGTGTCCAGTCCGTGCTCAATACTGCCAATTACCACACGGCTACCAGACACGCCCCTGTCTAGGCCATGTGAGAAATTTTCCTAAAATACTTTAAAAGCATGGTGTAACATGGCTGAGTCACACGCCCGTGTGCTCTGACCGTGTGGCATAATGCAGGCTTGGTTTAAGCCATTTTGCCACCCAAATGGGTTAACCCTTCTAGCATCACATAACCATACCATTTCATAGATAATTTGGCAACCAAAATAAGCATTTCAAACATATAATGGAATATTTTATAGCTAACCAATTTAGACACAACACTTTCCATTTTTATCAACACCATTCAACCAATTCACTCATCAACTCAATAGCTATAAAGCAAATCAAATAACATCATAATACTTCTCAACTTATCACATAAGAACACATCATATTTGTTATTCAAAACAGGTTAAACATATACAAAACAAGCCATATCTCATAGCTTGAATAAGTGTCCAAAAACATACCACATTTACTAACAAAACTAACCATAAGCATTAACTTAACAACTAGCCTATACATGCCATGACCAACTCATTTACAAAGATTCAAAAGTACCAAAAGCTTGATGGATAGTGTGATAGCAAGTCTCCGACTCGTCCAAAAATCAAGCTAGCGTCCGAATCTATAAAACAAGGGAAAGTAAACAGGGTAAGCTTTAAAAGCTTAGTAAGCCCGAATAACATAGAATTTAACTTACCGAATTAATAGAAATAAGCATGCCATAATTACCAACCCAATTCACATGTTCATATTGCCTATTTAACAAATCCACATATGTTAGTCTTTATAACCTCATGAATCATTCATTCTCCAAGTAAAACATTTACATATCAAAATCATATATCAAATACTTATGACATATATTTCATGGAATTCATGTTAAGTATCTCATGTAAAGTTTATAATTCATGTTACATATAATTCATATACTCTTTAGCCTTCACATAGCATATATCGATACTTGCCCGTTGAACCTTTAAGAACATCGAGGGATACTCGGGTGATACACATACAGTGTATATACGTGTAACCTGTAAATCTGTCAATGCATCATATATGCTCTTTCGAGCCTGTAACGGTAAGCCCAAAAGCTGAACATGTGATCCCGAAGGATGAACATGTGATCCCGAAGGATGAACAGTAAGCCCGTAGGCTGATAGTAAGTCCGAAGACTGAACATGTAATCCTGAAGGATAAACATATAGCTCATGAGTTGTGGTGACTCTGCAACAAATGCAGGAGCTCAAACCACCCTGTAGCCCTAGTGACATGTCACTTGTTATCCTATGACTTCTATGGTTCAAACGGGACTCGGTAATCAAATCGTTGTTATAACGTTTATACAATTCCATACCAATTCTATAACGCCCTTAAACCCCTATCCGTCACCAGAATAGGGTTACAAGGTATTACTCAACAAAACACAGCTGGCGGACATTCAATTCATATAAGTAAGACATTCAAAATTATACGCTTTTCAAATTTGTACAGAGAAACCTAAGATTCGGCATTCTACTGGTTCAAGCTTCAATATATCAACTAATAACTGTTTTATTATCATGTTCAATATAATAAATGCATATTAGCCATTTACTAATAAAGCAAATCGAATAAACAATTCATATTTATAAACATTGACTACACATGGACATTTTATGAATTTGCAATTAAGAAACGTGGTCAAGCCGTTTTCGCACGGCTTTCAAATACACACCAAAATCAAACTTGTTCCAAAAATAGGTTTATCTACACATGCCATGTAACACTCCTTACATGTTAACTCGATAGTGTGATGTTATCTCCGGCCCTTCCAACTCGAGCTATTGAACAGACCTATAAGAAATAGGGAAAGGGAATGGGGAGGAAGCTTTAAAGCTTAGTAAGTTCGTAAGAAAAACAATAAGCAACTCGTTAACAAGTTTTATCAATGTTTGCAACAAAATCACAAATTCACTGCAAGCTGTCTTCCTAAGCAACAGTCACTAAATTTTTATAACTAGAGCTACGAAACTCCAAATCAAGTGCTGTAAATTTTCACTGAAAATAGATTCTTATATATTCTATCTATAAAATTTTCAGAATTTTTGGTTTGACCAATAAATACCAAATTTTGCTTAAATTTCCCTGGTTTCACTGTTTGACTGCTCTGGACACTCTTTACTACGAATCAGATTTCTCATTGTACAGAATTCAAAATATGTTCTCATTTATTTCATTTGAAATTAGGTTCATTAAGGAGTCTAAACATATAAATTTTATCTTATAAACATTTTTATACCATTTATAATGATTTTCTAAAAACAGAGCAGAGGATCTCAAAGTCATTTTGACTCTATTCAATGCCACATCAAATATCTCATTATCGGCAATTCTTTTGCTTACAAGGTTTCTTTTATAAGAAACTAGACTCATTAAGCTTTAATTACATAATTTATGTAGCCTCTAACTCAACTCCAACAATTTATGGTGATTTTCTAAGGACACGTTACTGCTGCTGTCCCAAGCAGATTTACTATAAATTTACTCTTTCACACATTCTTTGCATTCATATTATTTAAACATGTATATCATATTGTTCAAGATTGAACTCATGTAACATAGGCATTTAAAATGCTTCACTGTCAACTTTAATTCAATCGAAACGAACAAAATACAATGTCTTATCCACAATTAATTTCCCATGATCGTAATCTCATATAAAAATTATATACTTCCATAAAACATTCCACAAGGACCAAGTGGTTGTATATATAAATATAAACATAGAATCACTTCACATATATTCTGCATCCATCATCTAATTCCCTTAATTCTCATGAGCATAAATAAGTTATACATACCTGGATAACTTAATTAATGAAACGAATCCACATGCCGTATTAGCACAAAGTCTCATAATCACAACATCTAAATGCCTCGAAGTAATTCTTTAATTCAACTTTATAGGGTTAATTCAGAGCACTACATTCACATAAAATTTTCAATGATCATAATCACATATATAACATATACTTTCATGTACTAAATTTAAATTGGCCGAATATAAATATACACAACCACATTTCATACACTTCTCGTTTCACTTTGTAATTCGATTCACATTATCCTCATATGCATAAACAATTTATACGTACCTGAACAATTTAATCTATCGAATGAATTCCGATGTCGTATGGCACAAATCTCATATTCATAGACTTTTATTATTTCACCGGCACTTAGCCTGCTAGGCTCGTAGCCCGAACATTACACACACACACACACACACACACACATATATATATATGGTACCTCAATTCACATGACTAAAACTCATTAAGATCTCAAATTCTTTCCTTCAAATTCCAAATCACAATTAGAAATTTCACTCACTTTATAACACTAATCCAAAACTCACCTCATAATACATTAGGAAATTTCATCACCTAATTCATTGAAATACCCTACACATATATTAATTTCAAATACATTTGGCTACCACATTTAGCCATTTCTAAAGGAATACACATCCTATTTACCCTTGTTCTTTAGAAATACATATGTCATTCGTATATTTTAAATCTCATATACTCATCATTCCCATTTATACATACATATATTCATTTAACCTTTAATCATATATGTGATCAAACTTAATTACTTAAGAACTTACCTTTTTGTCGGATGAAAAACTCCAATCAGCTACCCAACCGCTTTCGCTTTCTCCTTGGCTGAATTTGACTCCCTTTGGTCTTGAGCTCAATCCAAGCTAAGTATTGACCGAACCTCCCAAGGATTTTTCTTTTCTTTCTTTTCTACTTAGTTTAGGCTAGAAGAAACAATAAAGCCTTCTCTTTGTTTTTATCACCCCACTATCCTAATTATAATTATATTATACTCATTTCACATATTTGAACAATTATAAATTCATTTATCAATATAATAAAATCATATATATTGACTTATAAGCACTCCCACTACCATTCACTAAACAAAATGGTCAAATGATCATGCAAATGCCTCACCTTGAAATCCACTACATTCGGCCATTATGACTATTTACCCCACAAATTTCCAAATTCAACAATTAAGCCCTTTCTAATTAATTCACATTCAAATGACAAAAATCAAAGCATCAAAATTTCACACATACATATTCACATATAATAGGCATGAAATTTAACATTAAATTATTTTTGCGACTCGATTTAGTGGTCCCGAAACCACTTCCCGACTAGGGTCAAATTAGGGCTGTCACAAATTCACATATATCTAACAGGCAATCTCATTCCATAATAATTTACACATTCATATGGCATTAATACAACTATTATAAACGTAATATGAATTGAATTCTAATTATACGAACTTACCTCGATTTCTCGATATCTACTCGTCTACCTTTCGTTTTCCCCGATCAAGTTTCGGGATTCGATTGTCTTTATCACATTAATACAAATTCAGCTATTTAATCACTAACATGTTCAATTTAATCCAAAAACATGTATTTTGGCCTATTTACAAATTAGCCCTTGACTTTTCATACTTTAACACTTTAGTCCTAAATTCACAAAATAGCAAATTACACCATAGGACCTTCTATTCATCATAGCTGAATATTCAAGTACCTCATACTAGCACATATAATTAATTTATTTCCACTTCTAACCACAAAATTTCTATCTTTTTCAATTTAATCATTAAAACTCATTTTCATTAAAAATTACATTGTAAAACTTGTATATTTTCAAAAAACCATCAATAATTCACCATTGTTCATCAAAATAAACATATACTCATCAATGGCATATTTCAAAAACATAATCAATTTCAGAAATTGAGGTATGGGTCAGCTAGACTAAGCTGCAACGAGCTCAAAAACATAGAAATTGTCAAAAACTGAAGTCAAAACATACCTCAATTGATGAATTGAAGCTTGCCGAATATGAAAGCTTTCCAAACCCTTTTGTTTTGTTTACAATTGGTGAAAGAAGAAAATAAAATGAAGCATTTTAAAACCATTTGAAACTTTTACACAATAAATCTATCATATACAATTTGAAAATCATTTGAAAATTATTTGAAAATTATTTAAACAAACCCACTACTGTCCATATACAATTTTAAAAGGAAAATTTCACTTTAAGTATCTTCATTTAAAAAGCCAAGGTCATTTAAGCCTATCTATGCAATAAAATTCAAGTTTATCGCTTTACGCGATTTAGTCCTCTTTACCGAATTAGCTATTTAAACGATAAAATTTCTGTACGAAACTTTTACACAATAAATCTATCATGCTGTAAAAAAATTTAAAATAATAAAAATAATATTTCAAATAGGTTAAGTGCTCCCAAAACCACTCGTTCTGACTAGGGTATAAAATGGGCTGTTACAGATTAATTTGTCCTTTGGGACTAAATTCCAAAAATTGCAGAATATGAGTTTCTAGAAGTTTTAAGGATGAAATAGCATTAGAAATTTATTAGAGGTCCTTATTTAGTAATTAGACCATTTTATAGCATGATGGACAAAAATGCTCAAGGAAGGGTAAAATTTTAAAGAAATGTCATAAAGGCATTTTGGTCATTTGGTAAATTAATGAAATAAAAAGGGGAAAAGAAGAAAAAATCTTGTCCATCTTCTCCAAGGGGCTGCCGAAATTTCCTAAGACTCCATAGCTAGGGTTTTTGACATTTCAAGCACCAAGTAAGTGACTCCTAGCCCCATTTTTTTATGTTATTCATATTTTTGAAATCCCTGTAACTTGACCTAGCTATTTCTGCCACTATTTTAAGCTAGGGTTCATGTTCAAAAATATACCCATGCATAACATGCATGTATTTTGGTGTTTAATGAAAGAAAATGAAATTTAGATGATTATTAAATATCTTTCTCTAAGTGATTTTATACGGAAATTCACGAAAAGGATCAAATTGTTAAGGTTGTAAAAGTACAAGTAAAAGTTTGAATTGATCAGAAATGTTGGTTGGTATGAGTACATATAAGGTTCAGTTAGGCTTGGGTAATTAAGAAAATAAGTGCATTTCATTTGACGAGCCTAGGGACCATTTTGAAAATATGTAAAATTTTAGGGGCCAAACTATAATTTTAGGGGCAATTTACTAAGCATTTATGCTTACTCCCTCTCTTTTCCTCTTCCTTATAGTATTGCCAAGCTAGCTTGGGGATCAAAAGGGACGTTGGAGCTCGAAGTCACACTATCAAACATTTTATTTTGGTATAATAAAGTTTAATCATTTTGAGTATGGCATGTATAGGAACTTGGCCTTTTAGCTATATGTCATATTGGTTAGCCAAATGTGTTGGCTATTAATGTTACTTGAATCATGTAGTAAATGGCCATTAGAATTAGCCAATATTGACTAAGTTATACTTATGCAATGTGGATGAAATTCATGATAGTGCAAGATTGCATGTTTAAGTAAAGAAATGAATAACGAGAATGCATGATAAATGTAATGTGTTGTGGCATGAGAATGCCTTAATTGTGGGTATTTAGAGGTGTACTTATGCCATGTTATGCGATATTGAAATTGGCCTTGTATTTGGTTAAGTTTCAAGGTGGCAAAGGGCTTGGAAAATAGCCTATAATTGTCCACACAGGTAGGCACAGGGGCGTGTGTCTAGGCCACGCTCGTGTGCGATACACGGTCAGCCCCATGGGCATGTTGATAGGTCGTGTGTCCCCTACACTTAAATTATGCAAAATAAAATGTCCAGTAATAAAAACATGGGTAGAGACACAGCCATGTGTCTTAACTGTACGAAAGACATGGCCTAGCACACGGGCGTGTGACTTGGCAATGTGTATGAAAATGGTTACTGACGTCATAAACAGAATGTCAAGGTTTTTACACACGGGCTAAGACATGGGCGTGTCATGGTTGTGTTAGGGACATGGGCCATAGACACGGCGTGTGCCAGGCCGTGTGAAAACCCCTATAGGTTCGAAATGAAAAATAAATTTGACACGAAATAGGCACACGGACGTGTGTGACAACACGGCCTGCCCACACGGGCGTGTCCCATCCCACACGGGCGTGTGGCCCTGTTTTGAGCAAAAAAAAAAAATTACAAGTATCTGAAAGTTTCTGATTAAGTGATTAATTGATTGAATGTTTGGGATGGAATATAGGTTGAGTGCTTGAGGAGTTTGGGAATGGTTTTGTAAACAGGTGTGTAACTGTATACTGCATATGATAGTCGACTGAAAAGCTGGAGGTGTGTGTACTAACACCGCTTGACTATTGATCGGCAGAAGTCGAAAAGCTAAAACTTTGGCACTTGATGCCACACAAGCGGGCAATCGCACGTGTGGTAAATCGAGCCCACGAGCATGGGCGTTAGGCTGAAGGGGCTGCCATAAGCATTCTTATGGGTTTGGACCGTTGTGGCCACGTTGGGCCAACTAGGCTGTGTGGGTCCAATGGGCTTATAGGCCCACATAGATAAAGTGTATGTTATGTGGTAAGTTTTGGATTGGGTTGTGTCGTGCGCATAGCCGTGGCTAAATCGGGGCTAATTGGGCCACACGAGTTGGTGGGCCCATTGGGCCAAGTAGTGGGCCTTAGGCCTATTTGCATTGTTATGTCAATTTAGGTTCTTTAAGTCACTCGAGGTGACTGTAGACCTTCCAAGAGGTCGATTGTCTGTACCGAGACCCCAGAGGGTAAAATGACCAAAATACCCTTGAAGGGTAAAATGACTATTTTTCCCCTCGAGGGTAAAGGAGCGACTTGTGCTATGATTGGACTAATTTGACTATGATTGTATGAATATGATTGGACTAATTTGACTATGATTGTATGACTGATTATGAACATGACATTTTGCATACATGACATTTTGCATGAGGGTTGGGATTTTGTACGGAGGAAGATTTGATCTGTTAGGGTCACACAGGTCGCCCGAGATAACTATGGACCCATCAAAGGCTTAAAAGTCGTACAGTCATATTAATCTAATAAGGTCGCATGGGTTGCCTGAGATGACTGTGGACTGATTGATGGCTTAGTGTCGATCATTTGTTCCAATGGCTGAGTGTCGATCATTCTATCGATGGCTTTGTACCACGTACACTATCGATGGCTTAGTGCTATCCATTCTATCGATGGCTTTATGTCACGTACACTATCGATGGCTTAGTGTTGTCCATTCTATCGATGGCATTGTGCCACACACATTATCGACAGTTTCGTGCTGTCTATTCTATCGATGGCTTTGTGCCATACATATTATTATGGCTTTGTGCCATTCTGTTTATGGCATCTAGCCATTCTGATTTCAGGCAGCGTTGTTGCAATTTTTGTTAGTGTTGCAACCGGTGCTAACATTTGTAGTACCAGGATGGGTGGGTTAATTTTATCCCCACAAACTGTGCAGGGTTGGACGGAGGCAAGTGCAGGGTTGGATGGGGTTAACACATAACATGCATCATACATCATTCATTATGATCCTGTTCTGATATGGGCTAGGCCCAATTGATTTTGCAATGGGATGTGACCCAAATGATAATGTATTGGGCTTTGGCCTATGAACTGGACTGTTCTATTTCTGACTAGGGCTCAAACCAAGATTGTATCTTATTTCTATTATTCTGACTGACTTTTTTTATATAGTAGGGGATTGCACATTGAGTTTTTGTAAAATCACCCCGTTTATTAACTTTTCAGGTAATCCCAGCATTAGGAGGATTAGTGCTGTGAGGGACTCAGAGATGGCCACACAACTGCTTATGTTTTTTTCTGTTTTGTTTAGTTTACTTTTAAGTACTTAAATTTTGGTTCGGCTTGTAATAAGGCCTCTCTTAATTTCTGGATTTAATTTGGGGTTTTACAGTATTAAGTTTTGTATCTGCTAGTTTTAAGATGCGGTTTTTCCAAAACGATAACTATTTTCAAAACAACACGTTTTCGCAGCATTTTCAAAATGGTTTTGCAATTCAATTTTTAAACATCATGTTTTCGTAAATCGACTATTTTAAGTTAAACTTTTGCAACAAACAATGTTTTAGAGATAAAGCAACGTGTTAGTAAAAGAATAACTTTTCAATGAACCACGTTTTGGAAATAAACTAACGTAGGAGTTACACCAGTTTTTGAATGGCTAGAAGTTTTAAATTTTAAAAAGGGTTTACAATGAGAACATGGTTTTCGAAAAACACTTCAATGTGACACGTCAGATTTGACCCTAATGTCTAGGCCGGGTCTGGGGTGTTACAATGCAACTGCGTAGCCAAAGTTTCTTACAGTTTCTTCCAAAATCATGACATAAACCTCGGATCTCTATCCGAAATAATCAAAACAGGCACTCGTGCAATCTAACAATCTCAGGCATGTACAACTCAGCCAATCTATCAAGTGAATAGTTTGTACGTATCGGAATGAAATGTGCAGACTTCATCAATCGATCAATGACAACCCAAATGGCATCTTTCTTTTTTGGAGATAACGGCAAACCCAATACAAAATCCATTATAACTCTATCCCATTTCCTGTAATAGCTTAAATTAGGGGCTAAACAGGAAAGTGGTTTCGAAACCATAAATCCAAGGTTTAAAATATTATTTCAATTTAGTTTTTTATGTTTATTGGGTGTTTGGATAAATATGTGAAATTTTGGTGTGTGAATTTTATTAGTTGCATGTCCAATTTGGTATGTTGGACTAAATTGCAATAGGTGAAAAATATGGGTTTTATTTCTTAAAGGTACTTGATTGAATTAGGTTTTGAAATTAGAGGTCCTTATATGGTAATTAGACCCTTTTTAACTTAGTTGGACAAAAATGCCCAAGGAAGAGTAGAATACTAAAGGTTTTTTATGAAGGGCATTTTGGTTATTAGTTAATAAAAGAAATAAAACGAGAAAAGAAGTCAAAATTGAGTGTCCATCTTCCTCCTTGGTGCCGAAAATTAGAAGCCTTCCGTAGCTAGGGTTTTGGTCACTTTCAAGCTTGGTTCAAGGTATATTCAAGCCCCGTTTTTAATTTACTTCATATTTTTAGAATCCTCGTAACTTGCTCTAGCTATTTCTACCATTATTTTAAGCTATGGTTGATGTTTAAAATTTTACCCATGTATGACATGTAAATATTCTGATATCTAATGGTGGAATATGAAGGTTTAGGGTGTGGTAAACTATGATTACTGGGTGATTTTTCATGGAAGTCCCTAAAAAGGATCAAATTGCAAAGTTAATAAATTGAAGGGTAAAAGTATAAAATTGTGAGAAATGTGGGCTGTTTTGAGTGCCATGGATATTCGGCTAGGCTTGGGTAACTAAGAGAAGTGATACATTTCAATTTACGAGCATAAGGACCTAATTGCAAAATTTACAAAGTTAGGGGTAAAATGGTAAAAGTTTTGATAGGACGATTTGGTGTCCAATTGAGTAATGTGTGCATTAAATAAGTTAAATTTATCATTATAGATCAGGAAGATTGAGGAATTAGCCTTGACAGGGGCAAGGGCAAGGTCTTAGATTAAGTTACAAATTACCGCTTTTTGTTGTCGAGGTAAGTTTATATGTAAGTAATGTGTCAGTTTTATTTGTACATTGATTATTATAATGGATATTATGAAATGTTGATATTGACAATCTTCTATGATGTTGGATGTGTTGGAAATGAGAGTTCCTAGTTGAACCTTGAGAATAACGGGTGATACGGATAAAATATGGTTTGGTTACATGTGTGATAAAGTGATCTTCACCATGTAGACCCAAGGGCTATGGAGCTCAATGGCTAAGCCACATGTGTGATAAAGTGACATTCACCATGTACAATGATAATTATGGGACTTAATGAGTATGCCTCATGGGTGATAAAGTGACCTTCACCATGTATACATAAGAGCAATGTCATATGTAGCTAAGTCACATGGGTGATAAAGTGACCTTCACCATGTGCACACGAAAACTACAAGCTTAAATGGCTAAGTCACATAGGTGATAAAGTGACCTTCACCATGTGCACATGAGGGCTACGAGAATAAATGGCTAGGTCACATGGATGATAAAGTGATCTTCACCATGTGTACCCGAGAGCTGGACTTATGTATTGATGGAATCATGAGTGGAAAATCCACTGAGTATCAAATGTTAATCTGAAAAGTCCAATGGGAATGCTCACGAAAGAGACTTGGTGTGGTAGTTCGATATGTGTGTGCAGGTGTATTCTTTGCGCAAGTGAAATTGTGGAAAAATGCATGTGGTTGTGAAGATGCATATGGACTTAAATAGGTGAAAATAATGTGTATGAATTGTATGGGAAAGTTGGTAAGATTTGGGTGGTAAGTTGGTATATGAGTGATATCCTTGGTGTGGCTCAATGTTATCTTAATGCTAATTATTTACATATAGACCTACTAAGCTTTTGAAGCTTACTCATTTCTCTTTTCCCTTGTTTTATAGATTCAGTCAAGCCAGCTCGAGATCGGATCGAGTCGGAGGATCACCCATACTATCGACATTATTTTTTCGTATAGTGAAACAAACTCTTAGACTATGGCATGTATAGGGACTTAGTGAGGTTTTTAATGTTAAGTTGGTTGGGTTATGTTATGGTAATTGTCATGGGATAAGAAATTTTGCAATCAAAGGCTAAGTGATTTAGCCATTGATGAATGATATTTTTTTATCTATCCTTATGAGGAACTTCATGAAATACTTGGTATGTTTGTGTGTGTTTAACTTCAAATGGATGAGTAAATGGAGTCTTTTAGAAGATTAAAGATGTGTTTATTATGTGGTGTTAAAAGTAGTAGTGATAACATGTGTTTTGGGGCAAGGTATGGCTTGGAAAATAACCTAACTTAGGGCCACATGGCCAGTCCCCACGGCCATGTGTGTAGGGCGTGTGAACCTTGCATGGGATTTTTAGAGTTTAGCGACATTACACGGCCTGGTCACACGGGCATGTCCCGTGGCCGTGTGACCAAAATGGCATGCTGACGTCATAAACAGAATGTCTCAGTTTTTCACACGGGGAGGTCACACGGGCGTGTCGAGGCCATGTGGTGGACAAGGGCCAAGGACACGGGCGTGTGGTCGGCCGTGTGAAAACCCCTGTAAGTTCAAAAAGAAAAATAATTTTCCAATAATTCAACACGGGTAAGAGACACGGGCGCGTGTGACCACACAGCCTGCCCACACGAGCATGTCCCTATTTCACACGGACGTGTGCCCTGTATTAGGTCAAATTTTCCAAAAAATTTTCTAAGTTCTCAGTTTGGTCTCGAACCATGCTCAAACCATGCTGTGAGCCTCGTAAGCCCATCTTAAGGGTTGTATGATATTTTATGAATATGTTTCAAATTGGAATGAAAATTTGTGGTTCGATTATGTGTGGATGATGGTGATTTTGTTTGGTAATGCCTCGTGCTCAGGTAAGGTGATAAACCCGGGTAAGGGGTGTTACATTTCCACTCTGGTATCATCACAGGCTGTAACAATCCTGAAGACACTTGATGTTCAACTTTGACTTGTTGACAAATTAGGCATCTCGACACAAGCTCTGAAATGTCTCATTTCATGCCCGACCACCAGTACAATTGTTTCAAATCATTATACATTTTAGTACTCCCCGAATGAACAGATAAACATCCACTGTGTACTTCGTTTGGAATTTTCTGTATAAGCTCTAGATCTCTCGGTACACAAATTCTACCTCGGAACATCAGAAAATCATTGGATTCGATCTAATAGTCTGAATCACTAGTCGACTCACACTGTACTCTTTTAGTTTGTAACTCGTCATTACACTATTGAGCTTCACTAATCTACTGAAGAAATAACGATTTAGCTTTTAATTCAGCTAAGATTGAACCATCATCAAAAAAACTTAACCACGTATTCATCACTCATAAAGCATATAAGGATTTTCTACTCAGAGCATCTGCGACTACATTCGCTTTCCCCAGATGGTATTCAATCACTAACTCATAGTCTTTCAGCAACTCGAGCCATCTCCGTTGTCGCAAATTCAAGTCCTTCTAATTCATTATATACTTCAAACTCTTGTGATCTGTAAAGATGTGACACTTTTCACTGTATAAATGATGTTGCCAAATTTTCAATGCAAACACAATAGCGGCCAACTCTAAATCGTGTATCGGATAAATCTTTTCATGCGACTTTAACTGTCTAGAAGCATAAGCTATCACTTTTCCCTCTTGTATCAAAACACAACCTAAACCATTCAATGACACATTGCTGAAAATCACAAATTCTTTACTTGAATCAGGTTGAACCAAAACAAGTGCCTTAGTTAACAGTGCTTTCAACTTCTCAAAACTCTGTTGGCATTTCTCAGACCACTTGAATTTCACATCTTTTTGTACCAATCGAGTCATCAGTGTAGCAATCATTGAGAATCCTTTTATAAAATGTCAATAGTAACCAGCTAATCCCAGAAAGCTTCTAACTTCAGATACATTTCTCAGTGGTTTCCAGTCAACAACTGTTGAAATTTTTCTTGGATAAACTCGGATACCATTTGCTGAAACAATATGTCGCAAAAATCCAACCACTCGTAGCCAACACTCACATTTACTGAATTTGGCATACAATTACTTATCTCTCAAGGTTTGTAGCACAATTCTCAAATGCTCGGCATGCCCAGACTCATCTCGTGAATAGATCAAAACATTGTCAATGAATACAACCACAAATCTGTCCAAATACGATCTAAAGATTCGATTCATCAAATCCATAAAAACGGTAGGAGCATTAGTTAATCCTAATGGCATAACAAGAAATTCATAATGCCCATATCTTGTTCTGAACGCAGTTTTCGGCACATCCGAATCTTTAACTCGTAACTGATAATAGCCCGATCTCAGATCAATCTTCAAAAACATTGTTGCTCCCTTTAACTGATCAAATGAATCATCGATTTGTGGTAGAGGATACTTGTTCTTTATTGTAACCTTGTTGAGTTTTTTATAGTCAATACACATTCTCATTGATCCGTCTTTCTTCTTTACAAACAATACTGGTGCACCCCAAGGCAAAAAACTAGGTCGTGCAAATCATTTATTTGTTAACCCTTACAATTGAGCTTTCAACTCTTTCAACTCTGTTGGTGCCATTCTATACGGAGCTATCGATATCGGTAAAGTTCCCGATAATAACTCAATAGCAAACCCAACCTCTCCAATAGGGGGTAACCCTAGTAACTCTTCTAGAAACACATACAGATATTCACAAACAACTGGTACTAATCCAAATTTCGATTCAAACACTTTTGTATCCAGAACATACGCTAAATAAGCATCACAACTTTTTCTCACATATCTCTGAGTTGACATTGATGAAATCACAAAAGGCAATCCACTCAACTCATCCAATTCAATTCGAAGAATTTCATTATTCTAACATTTCAATTCATTAATCTTTCATCTACAATTCACAATAGCATCAACCAATCCGTACCCAGAATTACATCGAATTCACCAAATGGTAATAGCATCAAATCAGCCGAAACGCAGTAACCTCGAGTCATTAAAGGATAGTTCTTGCAAACTTTATCAACCAGGACATACTTGCCTAAGGGGTTCAATACTTTAATCACAAATTTAGTAGACTCGACAAGCAAATTCTTACTAGACACTAAATTCATACAGATATATGAATGAGTCGATCCAGGATCAAACCAAGCAATCACACTAGTGTCAAATAGAGAAATTGTACTGGTGATAACATCTGGTGATGACATATCTTCGTGAGCACGAATAGCATAAACTCTGGCAGGTGCTCTAGCCTCGGATCTCATAGTAGAGTCCTTTGTTGTTCTTTTTCTATTGGTCACATTTCCCGCATTTTTAGGTGGTCTTCCTCTAGCGGATGTGTTACTTGTTCTTGCATTTTGAAATTCATCTTTCTCAGCTAATTGGGGACAATCTTTAATAAAGTGATCTAATGAACCACATTTGTAACAAGCCCAGTCATTCATTCTACATTCACCAGGATGTCATCTTCCACATCGTTGACATTCAGGTCTGTAAGACCTAGAACTACCAATGCTCACTATTGACGTGGTTTGAGCTTTAGAACTTGAATGTTGCTTCCTACATCTCTATTGGAATATCCCACAGAAGCAGTTGAACAGTTATACGAATCTCGTGATTTCTTTGAAAAAGAGTGATAGGGTTTACTCATCGATCTCTTTCTCGAATCTCCAGCTTCAACATCAGCTTTTCTCTTTTCTTTGCCAAGTTCTTCAACTTTTCAAGCTCTGTCACCTAGCACCACAAATTCTTTCAATTCCAAAATCCTGACTAACAGTTTGATGTCTTTGTTTAACCAATTTTCAAATCTTTTACACATTATTGCCTCAGTGGAAACACATTCTTGAGCATACTTACTAAGTCTCAAAAACTCTCGCTCGTACTCAGTCACAAAATACGACCCTGTTTCAATTCTAGAAACTCTTTGCGCTTCTGGTCAATAAATCGTTGGCTAATGAATTTCTTTCTAAACTCAACTTGAAAGAATTCTTAGGTGACCTTTTCTCTCGATACTATAGATATCAAAGTGTTCCACCACTAATATGCAGCATCTCTTAGAAGTGATACAGCACATTTCACACATTCCTCTAGCGTGCAAGATAGTTCATCAAATACCCGAATTGTATTTTCTAGCCAAAACGTGGCTCTCTCAATATCATCATCAACAGTAGCTCTAAACTCTTCAGCCCCATATTTTTGGATCTTATCATCTGGCGGCTTATTCAATTGTGCAGCTATAGGAACCGGTTGAGGATTAGGTGGGGTGGAGGTTGTTGAGCAGCCAGATCTATTCGAATAAACTCCGTAAATCACTCGTTCATCATCTGGAAGAAGGCTTCTTTGGTCTCTCCTTCCTGACTACTCGATACGGGTCTCAACTCAAATTGTACTACTTCGTGAATGGAGGCTGGTGCATTACTTTCAACATCATCAGCTACAGCCCGATTGGGATCCATTACTTTATAAAAGCACAATTTAAAACTGTCAGGAGACATCACACTATCACAAGTTATATATGGCATGTATAGATAGACTCACACATACGCTACGTTAGTCCTAGAATCAACTAAATCGTAGCTCTGATACTAACAATGTAACACCCCTCACCCATATTCAACGCCGGAATAAGGTTACGAAGTATTACTAGACTTATTATAGAAATAACCATACAATTCACATACATTTTTACATTTCATGTAATTATAGATCAAATATATTCGCATTGTCCTTATTATAGGCCTACAAGGCCCAAAATATGCATTCGAGGTAGTTCGAGACTAAACCGACAACATAGAAAATTTCTAGAAAACTTAGAAAATTTTACAAAATACAGGAAACACACGCTCGTGTAACCCGGCCGTGTGAGAGACACGCCCATGTTACAGGCCATGTGGACATTCGAAATGGGATCACATGGCTGTATCCTAGAATGTGTCCTACCCCGTGTAAATATCTGCCTTGGGTCACACAGCCAACCACATGCCCATGTGCTTAACCCGTGTAACTCACTGACTTGTTTTCATTAAATGCTACAAGGGACACATGGTCGTGTCACCTAACCGTGTGTCACACATGGCTGAGACACACGCCCGTGTCTCTACCCGTATAGACAAAAATAGGCTATTTACCAAACTATCTTGCCACCCAAATTTGCATACACATACATCGAACCAAATGGCACCAGAACATGACATAAATAGGAATTCAAATAACCTCAACCAAGCATGATTCATACCATTTTCATACCAACCAATACAAGGTATACAAATACCACAACTTGTCATTCAATTTCTTACCAATTCAACATTTCTCCAATCATCTAAATGGTCATATTCTTTTATGCACTAATGTAATTATAATCACAAGCATACTAATCTCAATTTACCAATTCACAACAAGCTTGAATATAGCCATTTCCAACCACATAAGCTTAAAATTTGGAATTTTGGGTTTAGGGACTAAATTGTAAAAATTGTAAAAGTTTAGGGAAAGTGTAAATAACAAAAACTTAAGGGTCTCATGTATTGAATTGAATTTGAAATGTATGCGAATGTAGTAAATTGAATTTAATTATTATATAGATCAAGACCCTAGTCAAAAAGACAATAACCGAGGGAAGGGGAAAATTACAGAGTAGTCCCTGCATTTTAACCGAAAGTGGTCATAGGTAAGTTCATAGTATTTTGATATGAAAATGTAAATTTCTTGTTATTATGTCATTGGTTTTTAGTTAGTTGTGTATATATATGAAATTTCATTAGTTATCTATATAATACCGATTATTACAATTGGGTACGTATGAAAATGAATAGTTGATGGTAGCAATTCTTGTTATTGCACATTATTAACATTAACACATTGAATTATACTATGTGTATTGAAATGATGAAGTGCCTCTTAATGGTGAATATGTACAAAAGGTAACAAATTTACGTATAATGCCTGGTTGAACATAGTAAACACTTAAGATACGATTGGCATACCATTAGGGTCAGTATGCAAACTTCTGGGTTTGCACTTCAGTGCCTCTGTTATGCATTTATGATGCCACTAGTGTGGTGTAGTTACCCAAGCATCCATGTCGAGTTAGTTAGTTCATTAGGCTAAATGTTAATTGAATTACAATTTAATTATGTGCTTAAATGTTCATGCATATTCATGGTATTAGTAAGTGAAAAATGTTAAAATGAACCATTTGCTTATATATGTGTGGACTATTACATTGATAAAATATGGTTTATGGTATTTGAGAAAAGATTATCATTATATATTTAAATATGTGAACAAAAACAAATGTGGTTTGTGAACTTGTATTTGGTTGTCAGGAATTGTAAATTATTTCTTTGAATATTTATTTTGAATATGGTAAGTTAGTTTGATGTTTAAACTATGAGCTTACTAAGCTTCTTTAGCTTACTTGTTTCATTTGTGTTCTTTTGTAGTAGTCAAGGTTGCCAACTGACTGGACAATTGATTTGGAGCTCACACTATCCAACCATTTTGGTAGCTTTTGTATTTTGTTTTGGGATGTGGCATGTATATAGGTCTTTTGTTGTGAATATGTAAATGTTATGCTATAATGGTATTTCTAGTGAAATGGTTGGTTTTTAATGTGTAAATTTGAAGTGTTTTGGTTTGGTAATCTTTGATGTTAAGAATTAGGTCATGATGCTTGGAACAGTAACTTGATATGAGTGTTTATATTTGATCAATTTGGTTGATGGTTTGAGCATGGATAGATGACCAATGTTAGAACATTTTTAGTTTGGTTATTTGAGTGAATGATCTTTAATTGTGGTGCCTTTGAAGGGCGTATTGGTTAGGGATAGGATGAATGAAATTTTGGCATGTAATTGGTGTTTTGGATGTGTTTTTGAGCTATGGAAATGAACTAGAGATGGCATGTCTTGTTGTACAAGGAATGGTGCATGAATTGGCTTGAATTAGGGGTTAAAAATGGAGCATACGGCTAGGGAAACAGGCTGTCACACACCCGTGTGCCACACACGGTCACCTCACATGACCGTGGGTATTTATTATTTCTAGGTGTAGTATCCATACGGCCGTGTGACCCTATTTCGAATACTTACATAAGCAGACACATGGGCTGGGACACAGCCATGTGTCCTAACTTTGAATCTTCACACAGTCTGGGCTATGTCACAAGGCTGCGTGACCTGTGTTTTACAAATTTTAAATTTTTTCTATAATTTTCTTATTTATTTCGATTTGAACCCAGATTGTTCTCAAACTATTTTAGGGGTCTTGTAAGCCCGATTTAAGACCCATAAGTGTATTTATATCATGAATTAATTTGTTTACTATATGTTTGTGATTTATTTACTTAACTATTTTGAAATGAATTCAAATGTTCTGTTTTGCTTGATAACACTCCATAACCCTAATCCAATAACAGAGACGGGTTAAGGGTGTTACATTGCCTGAGTTCAAATAGATAAGGAACTGAAAGCTAGTGCGTTGGGTGTACAACTTCTGTAGTATGTAGTGTCATTCACAATAGTGAAATTCATAGCCCAAACATGGTAAATGGTATCTTCTCATTGACATTACATTGTTGATGAAAAGTAAATGTCTCCACAGGTCGTCCATCTTTGTGATGGATGACTTGATCACTATTTGATAGCGATTGACATTTCATTAGAAAAGATGTAATGATTACCACAAGATAAAATAGGATCATATTGGGGGAACGAATATTATTGTGACAGCCCGATTTAGGGCCAAATTGGAACAGTGGTTTCGAGACCATGAATCCGAAGTAGAAAAACTTATAGTGATAATATTTTAAGGTCTATAGTATGATTGAATGCATGTGTGAAAATCTCGTTAAGAAATTTTCTCGAAAGAGGGTCCAATTTGACTAGTAGGACTAAATTGCACAAAGTGCAAAATTTATGTTCTAAAAGCTTTGGGTGCTTAATTGAAATGAATTTGTAAACTAGAGATCCTTATTAGTAATTAGACCATTATATATCATGATAGACAAAAATGGACATGGAAGGGTAAAATTTCAAAGTTAGGCATTAAGGGCATTTTGGTCATTTGGCAAATAAAGACAAAATAAAACAAATAAAAGTCTTCATCTTCCTAATTTAGTCCCCCATAGCAAAAAATCACAAGGGTCTCCATAGCTAGGGTTTTGGCCACTTTCAAGCTTGATTGTAAGTCCATTCTAGCCTCGTTTTTAATGATTTTGATGTTTTTGAAATCCTCTTAACCTAATCTATCTTTTTCAAGGATCAATTTGAAATAGTAGAAAAGTTTAAAATTTTACCCATGTTAGACATGCATGTATTTTGATGCCTAATGGTAGAATATGAATGTTAGTTGTGTGATAAACGACTTTTACTAAGTAATTTTCGGTGAAAATGTTAAAAAGGACCTATTTGTACAAAGTAATGAAATGAGTAGTAAAAGTGTGATTTAATGGAAAACATGGGCTGGTATGAGTAGAAATAAGTTTCATCTAGGCTTGGGTTTTGAGAAAAAAATGAATACATCTCATTTTACTTGCTTAGGGACTAAAGTGTAAATAAGTGAAAGTTAGGGGCAAAAATTTAATTTTTCAATAATATGATTTTTGGGCTGAATTGAATAATGTGATAATTAAATGAGCTAAATTTGTTATTATAGATGAAGAAAAGCGAGATTCTGACCTAAATCGGGGAAAGGGCAAGATTGTGGACTAAATCGCATTAGTAGCTATTTTTGTACCGAGGTAAGTTTATGTGTAAATAATGCATCGTTATATTATGTTTAAAAGTTTAAATTTTACTTGAATTGTATGATTGACCATGTGGATGAGTTTAATTGTATGAGTGAGTTCGACGATAATTCGATAAGTGTGGAAGTCCAGCACGAGCCCTTGGAACATTATAGGATACAAGGGTCATAACATTGAGATTATTGAAATGTGATTACATGTAAGACCATATCTGGGATATGACATCGGTATGGTAGTGTGTGTAAGACTATGTTTGGGACATGGCGTCGGTACGAGATTTCGTGTAAGACCATGTCTAGGACATGGCATCGATATAAGTTTTCGTGTAAGACCATAGCTGAACTATTGGCATTGATATTGAATTACATGTAAGACCATATCTGGGATATGGTATTGTACAACCTATATATGACTCCCGAGTATCATTAATGATTCTAAGTGGTTCAACGGGCCTAGTTTAAACGAGAACGAAAATACATGCAAGTAAGTAATACAGGTACGTACAAAGTCCATATGACAATTGGATGGAAGAATAACGATGAGTTAATATGTGATGTTTAGTAATGCCCTTACGGTAAGGTTATGAAATGGGTAATAAATGGTTATCAAAGTTTAGTAATGTTTATACCAATTTTCTTTAAGGATTTTGTATAATAAAGTTATAAATACGATGTCTATTATTTGCATATAAACTTACTAAGCTATATGGCTTACCCCTATTTTCTTTCCCTTGTTTTATAGTGTCACCAAGCTAGCTCAGGGATCGGGAAGTCGTTGGAGTTTTGCATCACACTATCAAGGCTTTATTTTGGGTATTGATGATTTTAGCATTTTAAAAGTATGGCATGTATAAGGACTTGGTCATTTTGTATATGAGTCATAGTTGATTGGGCCATTGGTGTTGGCTTATATTAGTTAAATGATCATTTTGTATAAGGCCATTGGAAATTGGCTAATGTTGATTATAAGTTTAATCAGATGATGATACATTTCATAGATGTGGTACGTTGCATGATTTGGGTTGATAAGTGTGTGATTGCCTTGAGTATGATGGATTAAGCATGAGAATGATGTGTATGTAATAGCCCGATTTAGGGCCAAATCAAAATAGTGGTTTTGAGACTACAAATTCGAAGTAAAAACAATTTATTGTGATAATGTTTTAAGGTCTATAGTTTGATTGAATGCATGTGTGAAAATTTCGTTAAGAAATTTTATCGATAAAGGGTTCAATTTAATTAGTAGGACTAAATTGCAAGAAGTGCAAAATATGTGTTCTAGAAGCTTTGGGTGTTTATTTGTTATGATTTTTAAATTAGAGGTCCTTATTTAGTAATAAGACCATTATAGCTCATGATGGACAAAAATAAACATGGAAGGGTAAAATTTCAAAGTTAGGCATTAAGGGCATTTTAGTCATTTGGCAAATAAAGAGAAAATAAAACAAATAAAAGTCTTCATCTTCTCAATTTCATCCCCCTTGTACCAATTTGAAGAGTCACCATAGTTAGGGTTTTGGCCAAGCTTTCCAAGCTCAATTGTAAGTCCATCCTATCCTCATTTTTAATGATTTTTAAGTTTTTGAAATCCTCGTAACCAAATCTATCCTTTTCAAGGAAGAATTTGAAGTATTAGCAAAATTTAAAATTTTACCCATGTTAGACATACATGTATTTTGATGTTTAATGGTAGAATATGAATGTTAGTTGTGTGATAAACACTTTTGCTAGGTGATTTTCGGTGAAAATGTCAAAAAGGTTCTAAACGCAAAAGTTGTAAAATGTGTGTAGAAATATGTGAATAAATGAAAAATGTCGGCTGCTATAAGTATGTATAAGGTTTGGCTAGGCTTGGGTCTTGAGAAAAATGAACACGTTTCATTTTACGAGCCTAGGGGACTAAAACGTAAATAAGTGAAAAGTTAGGGGAAAAAATGTAATTTTGCCATAATATAATTTTTGGACTGAATTGAATAATTTGATAATTAAATGAGCTAAATTTTTCATTATAGATCAAGAAAAACAAGGTTCTGACCTAGATCAGGGAAAGGGTAAGATTGTGGACTAAATCGCATTATTAGTTATTTTTGTACCGAGGTAAGTTTATGTATAAATAATGCATCGTTTTATTATGTTTAAAAGTTTAAATTTTACTTGAATTGTATGGTTGACCATGTGGATAAATTTAATTGTATGAGCGAGTTCGACGATAATTCAATAGGTGTGGAAGTCCAGCACGAGCTCTTGGAACATTACAGGATACAAGGGTCATAACATTGAGATTATCGAAATGTGATTACGATAAGACCATATCTGGGATATGGCATCGGTATGGTAGTATGTGTAAGACCATATTTGGGACATGTCGTCGGTATGAGATTTCGTGTATGACCATGTTTAGGACATGGCATCAATTTGAGTTTTCGTGTAAGACCATAGCTGGGCTATTGGCATCGATATTGAATTACATGTAAGAACATATCTGGGATATGACATTGTATGACCTATGTATGACTCCCAAGTATCCTTAGTGATTCCGAGTGGTTCAACAGGCCTAGTTTAAACAAGAACGAAAATACATGCAAGTAAGTAATATAGGTATGTATGAAGTCCATATGACAATTGGATGGAAGAATAACGATGAGTTAATATGTGATGTTTAGTACTGCCCTTATGGTAAGGTTATGAAAGTGGTAAGAAATGGTTATGAAAGTTTAGTAATGTTTATACCAATTTTCATTAATGATTTTGTATAATAAAGTTATAAATATGTTGTCTATTATTTGCATATAAACTTACTAAGCTATATAACTTACCCCTATTTTCTTTCCCTTGTTTTATAATGTCACCAAGCTAGCTCAGGGATCGAGAATTCATTGGAGTTTCACATCACACTATCAAGGCTTTATTTTGGGTATTAACAATTTTAGCATTTTAAAAGTATGGCATGTATATGGACTTGGTTATTTTGTATATGTGTCATAGTTGATTGGGCCAATGGTGTCGGCTTATATTGGTTAAATGATCATTTTATATAAGGCCATTGGAAATTGGATAATGTTGATTATATGATGCATTTCAGAGATGTGGTAAGTTGCATGATTTGGGTTGATAAGTCTGTGATTGCCTTGAGTATGATAGATAAAGCATGAGAATGGCGTGCAAATGTCTTGATTGTGGACATTTAATTACTTGATTATGCTATGTTTTGTACCTATGATTTGGTATTTGTGTGTATGTGCAACAGGGTGGCAAATGGCTTAGAAAATAGTCTTGTTTTTGTCCACATGGGTAGACACACGGGCATTTGTCTAGGCTGTTTATGAAACACGGTCTGCCCCACGGGCGTGTGTTTAGGCCGTGTGTCCCCTACACCTTAATTTGAAGAAACAGAATGCTCAGAATTGGCACACAGGCAAAGACACGGGCATGTGTCTTAGCTGTATGGATGGCATGGCCTTGAACACGGGCGTGTACCTAGGGCGTGTGAAGTATGCACCTATTTTATGAAAATATTTGAAAATTAAATTTACCACACATCCTAAGCACACGGGTGTGTGACTTGGCCGTGTGACCTTCAAATGTTGATGACATCATAAATAGAGAGTTACAAGGGTTAGGGACAAGGACATGTGTGACCACACGGCCTGCCCACACGGGCGTGTCCCATAACCACACTGGCATGTGACCTCAGAATTTTCTAACATTCTCGGTTTTGTCCCGAACCACTCCTAATGTATATTTTTGGCCTCGTAGGCTAGTTTTAGGGACTTTATGATTTAATGTGAATGGTTTTAATTTGGACGAAATTTTATGTCTCAAAATTTTGTGTTTATTCGTGTGATAAGTCCGATAATGTCTTGCACCCTGTTCCGGTGTTGAATACGGGTAAGGGGTGTTACAGTGTTAATGTCTTGGTTATGGACATTTAGTTACTTAATTATGCTATGTTTTGTACCTATGATTTGGTATTTGTGTGTATGTGTAGCAGGGTGGCAAATGGCTTGGTAAATAGCCTTTATTTTGTCCACACAGGTAGACACACGGGCGTGTATCTAGGCCACATGTGACACACGGTCTGCTCCATGGGCATGTGTTTAGGTCGTGTGTCCCCTGCACCTAAATTTTGAGAAATAGAATACCCAGTATGGAGCACATAGGAAGAGACACGAGCGTATGTCTCAGCCGTGTGGAGGCACGGCCTCGAACATAGGCGTGTGCCCAAGGCGTGTGAAGTCTGCACCTATTTTATGAAAAATTTTGAAAATTAAATTGACCATATGGCCTAAGCACACGGACGTGTAACTTGGCCATGTGACCTTCAAATGTTGATGGCATCATAAACAGAGAGTTACACGGGTTAGGGACACGGGCATGTGTGACCACACGGCCTACCCACACAGGCGTGTCCCATAACCACACAGGCGTGTGACCCCTGTATAGTGGAAGTTTTCTAAGTTTTTGTAAACTTTTTTAAAGTTATCGGTTTAGTCCCAAACCACTTCCAATGTATGTTTTGGGCCACATAGGCTCGTATTAGGGACTTTATGATTAAATGCAAAAAGTTTTAATTTGGATGAAAATTTGTGACTCGGTTTTGTATGTTTGCTTGTGTTTAAGTATAGTAATGCCTAGTACCCTGTTCTGGCGTTGAATATGGGTAATGGGTGTTATAATTATCCCGAAAAGGTCAAGGATATCCTATGAGGGTAACACACTTATGAAAATGTCATTGGACGATACTATAGTGGAATGAATTTATGACTAAATGAGTTTATAATTATTAGGTTAAAAGTTAGAACTTAATTATCAACCATTCTAGCTTCAATTACATATGTCCAATTGGTCTCTCCACTAGCTCATTGAAACTAGAAATAAATTGCTTATTTGAATAAAAAAGAATGGAATGAATAGGAAAAGAGAAATGCAAAACATTCAGAAATAATTATGGTTTTCTCCAAAATGGAGAAATGTAATCATTTGAAAATGAATGTAGATTTCTTAAAATGGAAATGAAAATGAAAATTATCCTTTTACAATCCTATATGTATTACTTAAAAAATAATTAGAAGAATGAATATATGTTTTTAGACTATTATGAAGCCTGAAAATTAAAATAAATCATTTGGTCATAGTGAACATGTTTTTTTGTGAAATATTTATCATATTTTCTCCATATTTTACTAGGGAAAAATCGTCAAAGTTTTACCAATGGTAAAATCGTCAAAATTTGTTGGGTGCAAAATTGTGATGAGAAAATTGTTTTATATATAAATATTAAAGTTTATTTTGGAAAATAGAAAAACTTAATCGTGTTGGATCACATTACAAAGTACCAAGTAAAAGAGGCCCAAAAAGTACTCGTAATTGGATCCGATGTGAGAGAGGCCTAAAAACCCCTCATGGACATGAAAAGGGCAGCAACCCTAGTACGAATACTAGGGTGTGTCATCCACCTTAATCCTATTCTAAGTATGATGTTGTTTTTCTATTTGAAATAAACCACTACAACTCAACAAGGGTTCTACCTTCTCTTCCTATAAATAGATGACATCAATAGAGCTATTAACACAACTTTGAGAGATTGTTATTGTAACAACCCGATTTAGGACCAAAACGAAATGGTGGTTTTGGGACCACAAATCTGGCATAGAAAAATTTATTCCGATAAAGTTTTTGGGTCTAATGTGTGAATGATTACATGAGTAAAATTTTAGTAAATAAATTTTATCGATAAAGTGCCTGATTGAGTAATAGGACTAAATTGCAAAATTTTCAAAATGTGAGTTCTAGAAACATTTAGTGTTTAATTGAAATGAATTCATAAATTAGAGGTCCTTATTTAGGAATTAGACCATTTTATGGCATGATGGACTAAAATACCCATGGAAGGAAAAATTTTCAAAGAAAGCCATTAAGGGCATTTTGGTCATAAGGTAAATTAGTGAAATAAAAAGGGAAAAAGAATAAAAAATTTGTCCATCTTCTTCAAGGGGCTGTTGAAATTTGTAAACTCCATAGCTAGGGTTTTGTTTCACTTTTCAAGCTCAAAAGTAAGTAAATTTAGTCCCGTTTTTCATGTTATTCGTATTTTTGAAATCCTTGTAATTTAACCTAGCTATTTCCACCATTAATTTAAGCTAGGGTTCATGTTTAAAAATTTACCCATGTGTGACATGAAAGCATTTTGATGTTTAATGGTAGAAAATGAAGGTTTGATTTGTAGTAAACAACTTTTACTAGGTGATTTTTCATAAAAATACATTAAAGGACTAAAATGCAAAAGTTGTAGAATATGTGCATAATGTGTGAAATATTGAAAAATGTGGGCTGCTATAAGAGAGAAAAAGAGTCGGTTAGGCTTGGAAATTTTAAAAAATGGATACATTTCATTTTACGAGCCTAGAAACTAAAATGTAAAAATTGACAAAGTTAGGGGTAAAATGGTAAAATTTACCATGGGATAATTTTCTATCAAATTGAGTAATGTATATATTAAATAAGTTAAATTTGATGTTACAGATCAAGAACGACATGAAAACGACCTTGACTGGGGGAAAGGCAAGGTCTCGGACTAAGTTGAAAAAGATCGCAATTTGACACCGAGGTAAGTTTATGTGTTAATAATGAGTTATATTAATATTATGATTTATTATTTTTAATATTTGTAATATTGTTATGAATTGCAAATTTGTGTATATTGATAAAATCGATAAGTGTGGAAAACCCCAATTGAACTTTAAGAATCAACTAGGATACGAGTGACATGTCACTAGGAACCCATTGTATATGTGATCGATTGTATATGTGATTCTGGGTGCTGGTTTAGTTCAACTACCAATGGCTAGGTAATTCTGCATTTGTTGTGGATACCTGTCAGCTTGTATAAGTAGCACTGAGTAGCTTCGACTCTACCATCAGCTTGTGTGAGCAGGCCTGTGAATAGCTCAATGATGAGCATCATGTGATATGTGAAAAGTGGTAGCTTCAGCTACAAATCATTGGTAGCTTCGGCTATAATATGTGTGGCACTTCTGTGCATCTTATTCTGAGTATCCTATAGAATTTCACATGATTTTACGGGTATTTAAATTGATATAATAAATTTATGATTTCGATGTAAAAAGATTTGATCGGGTGTTAGGAATATGTATGTGCAGGTTATGTGAAACATATACCATGTGTGCTAAGTGCTTAATGTGTGTATTGACTCATGTGGTAAGGCCATATGAGTAGGTGATGATCTTATACTCACAAAAGTGATAAAAGGGAAACTTATTTTTATTAGATATGTAATTTAAGCTTTTAATGCACATTATTTGCATATAGACTTACTAAGCTTTATAGCTTACCCCTTCTCTTTTCCCTTCCCTTATAGGTTCGTCAAGCTAATCCGAGGTTCGGTGATCAACGAGATTCCATCAACACTATCAACAACCATTTTGGTATTTTGAAATTGAACTTTGAAATTATGGCATGTATAGGTGGTCTAATATTTTGGTTATATGTCATAGTTCTTTTGGGTCCAATATTGTTAATGATGATTTGGTATTTGGCCACTTGAAATGAGCCATATATGGTTAAGTTATATTTTACGAAAATGATGTAATATATTAAGGTGCAAGCTTGCAAAGTTCATGTGAAATGTGGTGTGGTGTGTATGCTTGATGATGGTTAGTATATGAATGTCATATTGTATATGTTTGAATGAGTACTCGTATTATGTTGAGTATTGGCAAAATTGGTGTGTATTTTGTTTGTGTTTCAGGGTAGCAATTAGCTTGGAAAATAGTCTATATTTGTCCATACGGGTAAACACCCGGGCATGTGTCTAGGCCGTGTGTCGCCAGCCCCAGGGGCATGTTGGTAGCTCGTGTGTCCCCTGCATCTGAATTAATGAAAATTAAATGCCCAATAGAAAACACACGGGTGAAGACACGGCCGTGTGTCTCGACCGTGTGATGGACATGGCCTAGCCCACGAGTGTGTGGCTTGGCCGTGTGGCTTAAATTGCATGCTGACGTTAGAAATAAAATACCCAGGTTTTTGCACAGGGGCGAAGACACGGGCGTGTGCTCGACCGTGTAAAGGACATGGCCTAGGACACAGGCGTGTGCTTAGCTATGTGAAAACCCATGTAGGTTCGAATTGAAAAATAATTCCACACAGCTGGAGACATGAGCGTGTGCGACCACACGACCTACCCACACGTGTGTGTCCCTGCACTATAGTAAGATTGTTATGAATAAGAATAAAAAGGTCTTAAATTTATGTGGTAATCGTGTGTCGAAAGTGAATGATTGTGTGAGTGTAAGTACGGTAATGCCTCGTATCCTAATTCGGTGACGGATATGGGTGAAGGGTGTTACAGTTATTCTGCCAAAAAATAGAGAGAATTTATTCTCAACTATTACATATATTTTTTCTGGAATAA
Source organism: Gossypium stocksii (assembly GCA_020496765.1). Lineage (NCBI taxonomy): Eukaryota > Viridiplantae > Streptophyta > Magnoliopsida > Malvales > Malvaceae > Gossypium > Gossypium stocksii. The sequence continues at coordinate 46,309,031 of CM035623.1, forward strand.
CAATTCTATCGATTTCTATTAAAAGAGAATTTTCGTTTTCACCATAAAAGAAGAGAAAACTTTTTCTATTTTTGTGTTTCAATTCAATTAGTTCGAGGCCACACGCAAAGTAGTTCATTGTACGGGAATAAAAGAGAAGATTGTTTGGTTGAAAGCCAGGAACAATGAACGTCTGCTAAGCTGAAAACACAGGTACGAATTCGGTTAAGGTTTATTGCTACAAATATCACAAACCGTGTCGATTTTTCAAAATTTTAATTTTTCATTGTACAATAAATCTATTTTCAAACTGGGATTTTTTCCAACACTGAAACACACACATTTCATATATCCTGCCGAGATGAGACATTACCTCAAAAAGCTATCTTGTAAAAGTCGAGTTTTAGGGTGATTTTGCTTTATACAGTCACGGGTGGAAGTCTACTTAAAGGTCTCAGTTGACGACTGTTATGACATCATGGGTTAGAGTATAACTGGAGAGCCAATTGACGATCTTTATATGGGCACGGGCTCAAACTTTTTGGATACCTTGAGATGTTGTCTTATATATACCATACAGAGTTTCAAGGCTTAATCATAGGGAAAAATTTTGGGGCTTCCCGCTATAATCAGCATAAGTTTTTTCTCTATTTCCACGCAATAGGTATCTTTAATATTCCTTTTTATCTAAAGGTTGACACCGCCATGGATGCAAGAGGACTCTTAGGCAGGCAACGATTGTTATGGTGGAGTAAAGGTGACGCTCCTTTCAGGACGACAACTATTGACGTTATTAAACAACCCATTAATAACTACAACCACTGCCGCACGACCAGAGTTTGACCTTCGTTGGAACATCCTCTCTCCACCTAAGAGCCCTCTTGTATCCACCTCGGTGTTAGCCTGTGGATAAGAGTAAAAGGTTAAAGATACTAGCTGTTTGGAAATAGAAAAAAAAAATTACGTTGATTACATTGAAAAGCCCTTTATTTTTCTATATGATTATAACCTCAATCTTATGTATAGAATATTAAGGCATCATTTGTGAGTATCCAAAAAGCTTGAACTTGTGACCACATAACAACCATCAATTGGTCCCCAATTATACTCGAACTCATGACCGCATAATGGCTACCGACTGAGACATCCATTTAGACTTCAACCTGTGACCGTATCAAGCATTGTCACTCCGAAACTTGACTTTCATAGGATGAGTTTCTGAGGTAATGCTCCTATCCTGGAATAACATATAAAATGTATGTGTTCTGAGACGCGTTATCGCATCCCGACCCCTCAAATCTACCTATAAACTTTCACGGCTTCACTCTCAAAAACCTTAAACCAATAAAAACCCTAACCCTAACCCTAAAAAACCCTTAACAAATCGGTGGCTAAAGAGAGAGTGTGTGAAAGCACGCCCAGTTAGACATGCTTTCACACTTTCTCTCCAAAATCGACCTATTTTCCTAAATCTTAAAATAAAAGATTTATTTGGTCAATTAAAAAAATCAACATATATTGCCTATTTAACCAAAAAAAAAAAAAAAAAACTAAGGACCCAAAATCATAAATTGATTTTTTTTATTTTAGATTATATTAAAACAAAAAATACATGAATATTTTATATACTTAAATATTTTTATCAAATATTTGCATATCACTCATTTACTCGCTCAAGATACCATCTTAAAAAATTTTAATGGTTTTAAATTATTGAAATAATATGTGAAACTTTAACTACGACTTTGATAAAGAAAATATATATGTATCAAATAAGTAAACTATTTAAGTTCGGATATTAAATTATATATTAAGGTTATAGTATATCTCTTCAACGTATAGACGAGAAATTTACTGAAATAATATTAAAATAATAAATTATCTCTCAAATAATATAGATTTACTTTTATTTATCTAAATAATATGTTTTAATAATAAAAATAATAATTTGAGTTACTCAATGACTAAACTGACTTAATATAATAATTTTAAAAAATAAAAATAAAATTATGAAAAATAAATGCTCTTTAAAATTTAAAAAAATTAAATAAAATATGAAAACAAATCTAAAATTTAATGTTATCTAATCCGGACTAAACTAGTTGAATAAAAAATTAGTTGAGTTATCGAAGCGAGCTAAAAAATCAATTGAACTAATAGTTGAACCAATTTTAAACTGGTCTAACCAATTGGTTCTTATAATCACTAGCCTGATCGGTTCAAAGCAAATAAATTATAAAAATTAAAAATTATAAAATTAAAAAAATCAATTCAACTATTAGTTCAAATTATTTTTTAGTCCGGGGTTAAACAATCCGTACTAGTTCATGGGTCAACCAATTTTTAAAATTTTTAAACTTTTTTTAGCCTTTAACATTTACAATAATTTTCTATTAATTTGGTCCATACTCTTTAAAATTATTTAAAATTATTTAAAAATTATTTTTTCATATTTTAAAAAACATAAATGTTTAAATTTATATTTTTTAAAATAAAAAATGAAAAACTCTTTACAATTCAAAAGTAATATGTTTTAAAAATATAAAAAAATTCAAAATTCATTGTTATAAAAATCGAACTGGATCAGTTGAATTAAAAATCAGCGAGTCAGCCAATTTTTTACCTTTTATTAGACCAATACCCCAACCAATTTCTGGTCTAATTTGATTTAGATAATATTAAATTTTAAAATTTTTTATATTTAATTTTAAAAAAATAATTTTAAAAAGTTTCTATTTTCATAATTTTTTATTTTTTAAGATTATAATTTTAAGATTTTACTTTTTTAATATTAAAAACAACAATTTAAGTTTACTAATGTCGAAATCGCATCAATTGGAAACCCAAATTATTTTTTACTATTTCAAAATATATCATTTGGGTAAATAAAAATAGATATATTATTTAAGTAATAAATGATTATTTTAGTATTGTTTCAGTAAATTTCCCTAGTATGGACCTTTGTCACTTAACACAGTCTAAATTGGATTGAAGTAACAGTTTCGAGGGGCTAGCCATGGCTGAGGGAACATAAACAACAAGGGCCTTGGATCATTATTTGCGGGCTTACAGCAGTTATCTGTTTGATCCATTTAAGAATCCATGCCATCAATTCCCAAGTGCCAACCCAAAATTAAAAAATAAATAAAGCAGAAGAAACTTCAAACTTGTTTGTTCCTAAGCTAAAAACCTACTCAACCCAACTGCAGCTAGCTATACTTGGATGAAAGAGCAGAAGTTGAAATACTACAAGCAATAATTACACAAAACCCATGTCCTCCACCCGATACTCCATCTTAGCATTGGCACTTGCAACTCTGTTTTCTGCTTCTTCAGCTATCTCCTGTATCACCTCTCTTCACCCCCTTTTTATTCTTTTTATTTAATTTGTAGCGATGGTGGATGTTGATCTTCTTTCTTTCAGTTTATATATGGAAGAAAAATTTGATAGAATGGGATTCAAAGATGAAAGAGCTTCAAAAATCCCTCAATTCTGCTTTGGAAAAATGTGCTGCTGAAAGACAAGGTCGGATTAGGGCTCAACAGGTTCTTCCTTCTCTCTTTTATTGTTTTTATTCTTTATGATGACTGTTATTGTTCTTTTGGTTTTTTATTTATTTGTAAGAAAAAATCCAACATTTGTAGGCATTGAGGAAAGCAGTAGTCGCTCAACCACAAGCCAAGTCTGAGAATTTAGACATACCATCGTATCCAATGGCACCTATTGGTATCGTTCAATCTTGTTTTTCTACAAGGTGATTTCCAGATGGTGCTTCGTTTAAAAAAAATTTTAATGACTGATTGGGTGAATAAAATTTTTTATTCTGTTAATAGAAGCTATGCAATAATAACGCTTGCCTTGGTAAATAATCAGATTGAAGCTTACTACTAATTTATCTTTGCTACTCAAGGATGGTTCCAATTGCTTGTAAAATTTATGTAGGAATGGAACCCCTAGGCAACCTCTAGTTGTACCTCTTGCTAGGGCATGTTTGGTTTTTGATTCAACTACAGTGCCTCCAGCATCACTTGAGGGTCTCGAAGAATACTCTCATTGCTGGATTATATATGTATTTCATTTGAATACGGATCTGGAGAAGTTATGGAAGCATCCATCTAAATCAAAGTTTAAGGCCAAGGTTTGTGGAACTATAATAATGATACATATATATTCATTTCTATCTTTTATGAAACTTTCTTATCATCCTTAGACTTCTATGGAAGGTTGGTTACTTTAATAGGTCAGAGTTCCAAGATTGAAAGGAGGAAGGATGGGAGTTTTTGCTACACGATCTCCACATCGACTGTGTCCTATAGGACTCACGGTAGCAAAGGTATGGAGTCATGTACAAATGTGTTATTGTCGCAACAATATGTTTACCTATGATTTTTCCTTCAATAGATCTAATGGGAGTTTTGTTATCAACACTAAAAGGAGGATTTTTCATAAATATATTCCAATGGCACTTTTCTTGAGGGTTAATGTTTACTTGAGCTCATAACAATTGTGATGTTTCATGTCTCAATTGGAAAAATACTTATCTCTGTTAAAAGAAGCCTTTCAATGTCAATATTTTTGTCTGCCTTGAGTAAATTTCTGATACATCATGGAGGATTTTGGTGAAGCATTGTCAGGATACATGAAATTTGAAATTGAGAGAGTGATCACTTTAGAACTGATATACTCTTTATATATTAGGTGGAGGCAGTACAAGGAAATATGCTTCTACTCTCAGGAGTAGATCTAGTTGATGGAACAGTAAGCTCGCATTTTCTGAACTTTACTGGGAGCTATGATTGGCTTTTTCTGCTTTCCTGTTTTTATGCATTTTCTTGACAGCTATGTATATAAATCATGCCTCGTGTATGATTTTGTTAACAGCCAGTGCTGGACATCAAACCGTATCTTCCATATTGTGACTGTATTGAAGGAGCAGTTGTACCCAACTGGGTCATGGTATTTTTTCTTTTATTGTTCTTTAGCTTCCTACTTTGTTTATGTATATTGTTAAGAAATATTGTTTTGTTTATTTTATTACAAGTCTTATTCTTGAATAACACAACTAAACTGATTCATTTTTTACTAAATTTGGTTTAGACCTGATCATATGGCCCAGCCCGAAGGCTCACTTGAAAAGTGAAGAGGGTTTGAGTAAAAATATATGCCTGAAAAATAGGCTTGGGGAAAAAAAAAAAGATAAGGCTTATTTGGAAAACAGGTCGGGTCTTGGGTAAACTTTTTTGACCCAGGTCCAGCTCAAATTTTAAAGAAAAAAGCTGCTGCTGTTTATTACCATTTCAGTATTATATTGTAACTATTTTGTTGTTATTGTATAGATATTGTATAAATCTTATTTTATGGTTAATTTTACTACTATTTTAAAAGCATTTGCTTGTTAAGTTGTACCTATTTTAATTTATTTTTAATTTATTGGGAAACATTTATTTTAATGTTTTTAGTGTATTTGATGTATTATATTTTTATATAAAAAATAATATAAAAATTTTAATACGGGTGGCTGGGCTTGGCTTGGGTTTTAGCTTTTTTATTTGGGCCAGGTTGAGTAAATTTTTAGGCCTATTTTTCAAGTCGGGCCTATAAAATGGGCCTATAAAGTGGCCCATGATCACTTCTAATTTAGTTTCTTAGAAAAATAATATATAATGCTGTAACATTTTCCTTGAATGAGATATTGTCCATTAATTTGATAAATGCATACACGTCCGTCATTATTTCATTCTAGCGTCTGCCTTTTACTCTTTAGCTGCTCATTGAGAGTGTAACTGTTAGCAAAATATGCCACTTCATACCTTTCCTTTCCATTCCATTCCATTCATTTCATTATGTGCATCTGCCCTCAATTTTTTCTGAAGTATGCCTAAATTTTTGTCAGTTGGATAGTATGTTGTCAGTGACTTCCGTTGGCTTCTCTGATGACTTCTCTTCCTCACTCCGGGACTGCTGGAAATCAGTGGTAAGCATGCTGATGTGTTTCTATAATTTTAAATAAGGCTTGATGGTGTAGCATCTATGCGACAGCCAATCTGGAAGTCTTATTTTGTTTGTTTATTGTTTTGCCCGCAAGACTGCTTTGTTTTTTTGGTAGGAAACTATTTGTTGATCCAAAAGAATTTGTTTGTAACAGGAGAAGAAGTCCCTATATTCTTCACCAGATGAGCTCAAAAGCTTGGTAAAACAAGCCCTTTCATGGGATATTCGTTCGGTATCTCAACGAAACCGACCTCATAATAATCTCCTCAAAATAGGAAGTGGTGATGCCTCTGATAATGATTCAGATTTGGATGATTCCCAAGATGGAGAAGCTTCTGGAGAGTTAATTTATCACCTGATTTTGGATGGAATGGATTTCTCTTACAAGATTGATGGCAATGGCAATGTGATGGTGAAGGAAGTCCATCTTTCATCTGCCATCTCTTTTGGTAATAATAAAAAACGTTGCAATTTCTTGATGTGGAAAGACAAGATTAAATAAACTTTTTGCTTTCTAAAGCCCGACATTTTTCCTATTCTCACTAATGTTGATTTTGTTGGGACATTTTCTTTTTCTGGTGCTGCATAAAACTAAGAATGTGTTGTTTTTAATTACTGACTGACTGTCAGCTTTGAATTTGACAAGAAATATGATATGATTCAAGAGATAATACTCTCTCTTTTTGAAGCTAATTAATGATAGACAGGATTTTAGATGGGAGTCATTTACATTTTACAGGAGATGTAAGGTCTTTCTTTATGGCTAAGAAAAAAAAAAAAAAAAAGGAAGAGATTTTAAGACCCTCCAGAGGATCTTCAAAGGCCTGTAAATGATGTCCTTTGAAACAAGTTGACATGGATCTGTGCAAAACCATATCCTTCACATGGACCTCTTCAATGCCAATTTGTTGGTGGATAAGTGTTGCTTACATTATACTATTTTTTTTTTTAAAGTAGATTGGTATTTAAGCTTTTTTTTTTTTCAGTTACCTAAAGTGGTATTTAATTTCCTAAATTATCTCGATAGTTAAAGGGAACTCTTTAGCAAATTATTTTATGATGTGTGGTACTTTTAAATTACAGTTAAAATTAAAAGAAAATTTTAATTATAAAAAATCAAAATTAATTAAATTGAAACTGTTAAAAAATTTACTCTCCTTTCTCATTATTCTTTCTTTTTTTAATATTCTTTTTTAACTATTGGATAATTTTTCTAAGCAATTTTCTTACAATTTTTCTTCTACTCAACTTATTGAATATTTGGATTTCATGCTCTATATGTTTTTTTTTTTATTATAAAAGTTGACTCAACAATAACTATTTTATACTAAATAGAAATAAACGAAAGTTATTTTTTTTAAAATAATACATAGGTTTTGAATTGAGGGTGAGCAATGAATAGAAATTGAGGTTTAAAATAGAAAAGTAGCTCATCCAAGTTACCGGAAATTAGGTTTCAATGAATTTTTTTTACAGATTCATAAAAAATTTAAGAAAATAATATTTAGCTTTTTTTTTTTTTTACTTTTAAGTTAAAAAGTGCAACGTTATCACAAAATTGATTGGTTAAGAAAAATAATTTTAATAACTAAGAAAATTTGGATAATGCAGAATAACATGATTTAGGTACCATTTATGAAAAAAATTAGGTACCATTGAAAAAAGATAAAATTTAGATACTATTTTAGGTACTGCCGAAAAAAAAGTTTAAACACCTTAAAATAATATATATAAAATTCACCATTTTGTTATTTAAGTGATATATATATATATATATATATATATATATATATATAAATATAAGATAGTTTGTAGAACCATGAAAATTGGAATAGGTGGCTGTAAATTGGTTAAACGGACGGCCCTAAAGCATTGGCCTTCTAGTAAATGTTTATCGCTAGGTTAATTTGGTTGACCAACAATATGGTGCAAAATCAAATTTTTACTGAAGTAAGCGAGTTAGAAAAATTATCGATTTGCTTACATTTAAAATATTTTACGAAAAATGCTTTTTTATATTTTTCTGTATTTGTTTCATAGAAAACAGTTTGGTTAATAGAAAATGACTAATGACTTACATGTTAACGTAAAATAAGCCATTTTTCTGTAAAATGACTTACCATTTTAAAAAAACTTAAGTCATTTTTCAAAAAAGAGCTCATTTATAGGTATTTTTTTATATAAAAATTAATTTATATCAAGTTTAATACTATTATATTGATAATAATTTGATTTTTAAATTATTTAAAATTATTAAAATATTAATATAAAATATTATATTTTTCAATATTATTAAACATACATATTTAATTATTTATATTTAATCATATAATAATTTATTGATATAATTAATATAATTTATTATTTTAATAAATTATTTAATATTCCAATTTAATTTTAATAATAAATTTTAAAAATAATAATTTTAAATAATATACTTCATTATTGTAATACCCCTTACCCGTATCTATCGCTGGAATAAGGTACGAGGCATTACTGGACTTAATCACATATAATCGATCATTTTCGAGTCACAAATTTCCATTCAAATTTAAAACTTTTCATTCATAGTGATATTGTCCCTACTACGGGCCTACGAGGCCCAAAACATACTTTGGAAGTGGTCCGGGACTAAACCGAGAACTTTAAAATACTTAGAAAATTTTACCACAAAATAGGGTCACATGCCCGTGTGGCTTGGGACACGCCCGTGTGGGCAGGCCGTGTGGTCACACACGCCCGTGTCCCTACTCGTGTGAAAAACATTGAGCATTCTGTTTATGACGTCATCAACCATTCACATTTAGTATTTGCCACACATAATTATCACACATTCACTCGTCCAACCCAAACAAGCATGCACATCCATGTAATACTTCATCATAGACTTATAACGTAACAAATATTGGCTACATTAAATAGCCTGATACAACGATAACCTTCAATTAACATAGGCCAATATTCTAGGCCAACTCATAATAACATATACACAAATGACCAAGTCCCTATACATGCCATAGACTTAAAAAGCTAGAATAAAAAAAATTATTGATACCAATCCATAGCTTGTTAGTGTGATAGAATCTCTGACGACCTCCAACTCGAGCTAGCATCTGTGACACTATAGGAAATAAGAAAGGAAATGAGGTAAGTTATATAGCTTAGTAAATTGACATGTAAATAATAAGAAATTTATTTATATGTTTTTACCAATCCTCACAATATGTTTTCAAGATAATACAATCATAATTGCACAAAGTTCCACTTTTTACTTATGTTCATATCAAGCTGTCTACGCGAGTCATAGTCACTATATTATTTATATCTTGAGCTATGAAACTCCAAATTAAGATCCGCTAATTTTCTCTGAAACTAGACTCACATATCTCCTTACCATAAAATTTTAGATTTTTTGGTTTATCCAATAAGTATAGTTTATTCTTTAAAGTCATCCCTATTCTGCTGTTTGACAGTTCTGACCCTTCTTCACTAAAAATTAATATCTTCTCGTACAGGATTTGGATGGTGTTCCCATTTATTTCTTTTGAAAATAGACTCATTAAGGATTTTAAACATATAAATTCTAACCCATAATTATTTTTATACAATTTTTAATGATTTTCCAAATACAGAATAGGGGATTCCAAAGTCATTGTAACCCTGTCTTACAAAAATTCAAATATCTCATAATATGAAATTCATTTGCTTACAACGTTTCTTTTATGTGAAAATAGACTCAATAAGCTTTAATTTCATATATTATTAAATCTCTAATTCGATTTACACCATTTTTGGTGATTTTTCAAAGTCACACAACTACTGCTATCCAAAACTGTTTTATTGCTAATTTTACTCTTTTATGTTTTCTTTGTATTAACTTTCATAGTAACACTTACTCCATAATAACCTTACCAAAGTTCGATCACATATCGAGCACATTGCTCATAAGTTTACACACACATACTTGCACTTATTCATCACATAGTGATATTCATTTACACTTAGTCATTTCCCGTTGAACACATCGAAATATTAATAGATACATCGGGATATTTCACATAGTGCCACTCTTGCAGCCAAAGCTACATCATTTCACAAAGTTTCACATAGTCTCGTTCTCGAGCTAATCACATTTATGGGTCTGCTCACACAAGCTGATGGTCAAACGTAGCTACTCAATGCTGCTCATACAAGCTGTCAGGTATCCGCAACAGATGACGGACTACCCAGCCACTGTTAGGCCGTACGGACCAGCACCCAGATCACTTATCTCACTTAGCACAATGTCATGGACTTATTTCCCTTAGATGCCATGAACTTATTTCACTTAGATTTTCACATAGATCCCTAGTGAACATGTCACTCGTATCCATTTTTATTCCTAAGGTTCAACCGGAAAATTTCTCACTTGTCGATATTTTGTCAATTACATTCAATATTCAGCCACAATTCATAAAATATATCAAAATATGAAAACATAAATAAAACCGATGCATTATTTACATACAAACTTACCTCGGTAGCACAATCAGTGAAACAAACTTATTCGTCAATTTTTCGTTATTCCCTCATTCTAGTTCCAAACCTCGTTTTTTTTGATCTATAATATCACATTTAATTTATTTATTAGTCACATTATTCAATGTGACCCAAAAATCATATTATGGAAATATTACGTTTTGCCCCTAAAGTTTCACATATTTACAATTTTGCCCCTAGACTCGTAAAATGATTTTCAATCAATTTATTTGTAATTTAATCCTAGCCAAACCATTTTCATAAGTATAACAGCCCACAATTTCCATTAAAACACACTTTTATGACACATTTTATAACTTTTACAAATTAGACCTTTTAGGCATTTTCACCGAAAATCACTTAGTAAAAGTCGTTTCTCTAACCATAAACATGCATTTTCAACCATTAAACACAAAAATACACACATATTCATCATGGGCCAAATCCCTATACTTTAACCATATCTCAAATTAGTGGTAGAAATAGATAGATCTTGTTACGAGGATTTTAAAAACGTAAAAATCATAAAAAAGGGGGCTAGAATAGACTTACAATCGAGCTTGGCAGCTTGAAAAACCCTAGCCATGGTTTCCCCTTGTGAAATTTAGCCATGGGGTTGAAGATGGAAAAAAATTGGCTTTTAATTTTGTTTATTTAATCATTTAATCACTAAATGACCAAAATGCCCCTAACTTAAAAAAATATTCTATTTCACCTATTTCATGTCCATTTTTGTCCAAAAAGTTAACCAATAGTATAATTACCATTTAAGGACCTCTAATTTAAAATTTCATAACAATTGGACACCTCTAACATGTGGAACTCAACTTTTGCACTTTTTACAATTTAGTCCTTTTGACTAAATTGAGTGCCTAAACGTCGAAATTTTAGAACGAAATTTTCACAAAATCATTCCGTGAAATTGTAAACCATTGTTTCGACTAGGCCCAAGTTCAGGCTATTACAATTATTGAAAATATTTATTACACTTATAAATATTGTAATAATAAATTTTTTGTAGTATAAAGGTTCAAATATGTCATAATGCTATGTATTTTTCACGAATTTTCAATTTATTTTTTGTACTTTTATTTTCAAGAATTTAGTCCCTTTACTTTTTAGATTCAAAAATCAAGACCAATTGTTGATATTGTTAAAATTTTTTTGTCAATTTTGTTGATGTCACATTTTTAAATAAAAAATACTCACTTGGTAGTCATGTAACTAAAAAATGATGTTGTAATGAACCTAAATTTAACAAAATGTTTGTGAAATATAAAAAAAAAACAATGTAAAATATGACTTTATTGATATAAAATAAACTCAATTAAATAATGAAAATATAAGAAATCTCAAATGTATGTTTGTTTCATTGAAAACAATTTTTATATAATATTTTTAAGAAATCTGTCAAACAACAGAAAATATTTTACACAAATTCATCCAAACACCAAAAAATATTAACTTTTTCAGGAAAATAAGTCATTTTTCGGAAACCATTTTTTGTGAAACAAATAGACCCTAAAAGACAAATATTTTTAGCCTTTTCCAATGTCTGTTTTATGTAAAATAGGATGGTCGATGTAAAAGTTTTCTAGTCAACATATAATTACTCTCTTATTCTTGTAAAATGTCTTACCATTCTTTTATAAGACATTTTCTAAATTGATAAGCATTTGCTCACTATAACACCCCAATACCCGACCTGGACATCAGGTCAAAGCACTGGGATGTTACGTTCTCTATTATATTTTCACTTATCAAATATTTTTTCTTTTATAATTTTTCATAAATTTTCAATTTAGCCCCTTTTTGTCATAAAAATTCAATATTCACTAATTAACCATATTAAATCAATTTTCTTTCTTGTTACACTTTAATAACATAATCTATCTCAATATCTTGTTTCATATATCAAATTTCTATGTATTTCATTTCTATTATTTCATCCACATAGTCATCATAAAAATTCCATATTTTTCCACAATTTTACTTTTACAATACTTTATGCGTATTTCATCATCTCATAACACATTCATTAAACTTTTGTTATAATTTTCTTATTCACATATTAAATTGTTTCACACTTAATGTAACACCCCCAAACCCGACCTAAATGTTAGGCCCGAATCTGGTGGTGTCATATTGGAGTGCTTTTTGAAACCATATTTCTTGTTTATAAAAACCCGTATGAAGGTTAAATCCTCTTTATCAATTCTCAAATCAACCCGCTTGAGGTGTTTTTCGAAAACATGATTCCGTTTGAAAACTTGTTATATATTAAAAAACCTTATTACAACTTTATCAGATATTTGTTAATCATATTCACACATTGTTGCACTTAAAAACAATGTTTGTTGTGGAAGTTTAAAAACCGTGTTGCGAAAACGTGACGTTTTGAAAACAGTTAATGTTTTGGAAAACTGCGCTATATTTCTAACAGGTATAAATCATAATAAAGAAAACCCCAAAATAATAGTCAAAAATTAAAGAGGCCTTATTACAAAAATAAATAAACCCAAATTGAAAATTACTATAAATCAAAGTCGAATGTGAAAGCAGATGCAGTTGTGTGGCCACCCTCGAGTCCCTCGAAGCACCGATCCATCTAACGCTGGGGATTACCTGTATAGTTAAAAGCGGGGTGAGTTTACGAAAACTGAGTGTGTAATCCCCTAATATGAAAACAATCAGTTAGACAAATGAAATACAGAAGCAGTCTAGGCCTGAGCCCATTATAGAAGACAGTATCAGATGGGCCTTAGCCCATTATAGTAGCAGAATCAGAAGCAGAACACATGTGGGCCTAAGCCCAAAACAGAAATAGAATCAAAATGCAGTATGTATGATGCATGATGCATGTTATCCCATCCAACCTTGCACTTGCCTCCGTCCAACCCTGCACTTACTGTGGGGATAAAATCGACCCACCCAACCAACACACTAAGAGTTAGCACCGGTTATGGCACTAACTAGAATCGCAACATAACTGCCAATAAAATAAGTGGCTTAAAGCCATCAATAGCGGCATAGAGCCTTCAGTAATGGCACAAAGCTATCGGTAAAATGAATGGCGTTAAGCCATAGATAATATGCGTGGCACAAAACCATCGGTAAAATGAACGGCACTAAGCCGTCGATAATATGCATGGCACAAAGCCATCGGTAAAGTGAATAGCACTAAGCCATCGATAATATGAACGGCACAAAGCCATCAATCAAATGGACAGCACTAAGCCATCGTTAGTATGAATGGCACAAAGCCATCGGTCGCCAGTCATCTCGTGTGACCCGTGCGACCTTAATAGATCAGTACGAATATACGGCTTTAAGCCTTCGGTAGGTCCACAGTCGTCTCGTGTGACCCGTGTGATCCTAACAAATCAGTACGAATATATGGCTTTAAGCCTTCGGTGGGTCCAAAATCGGCTTGTGTGACCCGTGCGACCCTAACAGATCAGTATGAATATACGGCTTTAAGCCTTCGGTTGGTCCACAGTCGTCTCGTGCGACGCTAACAGATCAGTACTTCCTCCATAACAATAACTCAACCCATGCAGCATGTCGTGCATGTATGCAGAACACATAAATATCACATAACATACTCAATCAATCAAACATCATATAAGGCATATCGGTCATTCTACCTTACAGGGGTATTACGGTCATTTTACCCTACAGGGGTATTACGGTCATTCTACCCTACATGGGTATTACAGTCATTTTACCCTACAGGGGTATTATGGTCATTTTACTCTACTGGGGTATTACGTTCATTTTACTCTAAGGGGTATTACAGTCATTTTACTCTACAGGGGTATTACGGTCATTTTACCCTACAGGGGTATTACAGTCATTTTACTCTACATGAATATTACGATCATTTAACCCTTTAGGTGTAATTCGATCATTGTACCCTTTAGGGGTAATTCGGTCATTTTACCCTCTAGGGGTAATTCAGTCATTTTACCTTCTAGGGTAATTCGATCATTTTACCCTCCATGGGTAATTCGGTCATTTTACCCTTCAGGGGTAATTCGATCATTTTACCCACCAGGGGTAATTTGGTCATTTTACCCACCAGAGGCAATCTCGATACAAAATCCATTATAACTCTATCCCATTTCTACTCTGGTATCATTATTGGCTGTAACAGTCTCGACGGTACTTGATGTTTGGCTTAAACTTGTTGACAAACTAAACATCTTGAACAAACTCTGAAATGTCTCGTTTCATGCCAAACCACTAGTACAATTGTTTTAAATCATTGTACATCTTAGTACTCCCCGGATGAACAAATAAGCAACCACTGCGTGCCTCGTGTAGTCTTTTCTGAATAAACTCGAGATTTTTTGGTACGCAAATTCTACCTCGGAACATTAAACATGTAAACCCCTAAACCTGTATCCGTCACCAAAATATGGTTACAGAGCATTACAGGACTTATAATACATTTACATATACATTTTGCATTTTCAAACATACATTATTCAAATACATTCACATTGTCCCTAATTCAAGCCTGTGAGGCCCAAATCATGCAATAGAAGTGGTTCAGGACTAAACCAATAACTCAAAAGACTTTAAGGAAGCTTAGAAAATTTTTCTCAAAATAGGGGACACACGCCAGTGTGACTAGGCCGTGTGTCTCACAAGGACACAAGACATGCCCGTGTCACAAGTCGTTTGGACATTCGAAATGGGATCACATGGCTGTGTCCCAACCCATGTCCTACTCCGTATAACTCATTGACTTGGGTCACACGACCAACCACATGCCCGTGTGTCTAGGCCATGTAACTCACTGACTTGTTTTCATTAAATGCTACAAAGGACACACGGCCGTGTCACCTGACCGTGTATCACACACGACTGAGACACGCGCCCATGTCTCTGCCCTTGTGGACAAAAATAGGCTATTTACCAAGCCATCTTGCCACCCAATCTTGCTTATTCCTACATCCAACCAATTTGCACCAAATCTAAGACATATATAAGCATTCAACAAATCTCAACCAATCCCAAATTCATGCTATTTCTAAGCTATGAAACATATAATTCAATACACTATAATTTACCAATTCAAAACATACCAAAACCACAATGTCATATCATCAATAAGAACCCTTTAAATTTGGCATTATTTAACCTAATTATCACAAACATATCAACCTCAATCTTCAACCACATGATAACCACAATAGCCAATTCTCAACAAGCATTATAATTCCATCATTAAGACATAATACAAGCCATATGCATATATATGTATTTACATCACTAAAACAACCAAAATAAGCCAACTCACATGGCTATATACCAAACTAAATACTTATCAATTACAAGCCAATTCAAATGACTAAAATCCATCACTAACACATATCAAAATGACCATATAGCCTATACATGCCATATTACCATATACACAAGTTCAAAAGTACCAAAGTAGAATATCGATAGTGTGATGGAGTCTTTAACGATCCCTGAATCCGAGCTAGCTTTGAGATCACTATAAAACATGGAAAATAAAAACAGAGTAAGCTATATAGCTTAGTAAGCTCGCATGCATAAAATAGCACATATCAATTATACAAAACTTCAAAATATATATCAAGTTATAACATAACTCATACTAAATCACAAACCTTTACTTGTTATTCACAAGAATAGATATGAAATTCTCATATCCCTTTGATTCATTTCTCATATAGTTCGTGTACGTACTTGTACCAACTCATAATAACCTTGTACTCATTCATTTCTCCAATTTAGCCGTTGAACCATTCAGAATACTAAAGGATGCTAGGGAACACATTGCACCTAAGTGCCACATTTCTTGGTGGTTTCCAATCAATAATTGTGGAAATCTTGCTCGGGTCAACTCTAATGCCTTCAGTTGAAACGATATGCCCCAAAAATCCAACCTCTCATAGCCAAAACTCGTTTTTACTAAATTTAGCATACAATTTTTTATCTCCCAAAGTTTGTAGCACAAATCTCAGATGTTCGGCATGCTTAGCTTCTTCCCGTGAATAAATTAGAATGTCGTCAATAAATACAACAACAAATCTGTCTAAATACAGTCAGAAAATTTGATTCATCAAATCCTTAAAAACTGCTATAGTATTAGTTAATTCAAAAGGCATAACAAGGAATTCATAATGTCCATACCTGGTTCTAAATACTGTTTTTGGTACATCTAAATCTTTACTTCGCAACTAGTAATAACCAAACCTCAAATCAATCTTCAAAAGTATTGTTACACCTTTCAGTTGGTCAAACAAATCATCAATTTGCGGTAATGGATACTTATTTTTTATTGTCACTTTACTGATCTGTCGATAATCTATACACACTCTTATCGTGCCATTTTTCTTCTTTACAAACAACACTAGTGCACCCCAGGGTGAAAAACTCGATCGTGCAAATCCTTTATCTGTTAACTCCTGCAACTAAGCTTTCAACTCTTTCAATTTTCTTGAAGCCATTCTGTACGAAGCTATCGATATCGATAAAGCTCCCGATAAAAACTCAATAGCAAACTCAACCTCTCCGATCGGCGGTAACCTTGGTAACTCTTCTGGAAACACATCCAGATATTCACACACTACTGGTACTATTCGATCTTTAATTTTGATACTTTTGTATCCAATACATAAGCAAGATAAGCATTGTAACCCTTTCTCACATATCTCTAAGCTGACATTGATGAAATCACAATAGGCAATCTACTCAACTCATCTGGTTCGATTCAAATAATTTCATTATTCTGACATTTCAATTCAATAATCTTTCATCTACAATTCATAACTACATTATGAAGAGTCAACCAATCCATACCCAGAATTACATCGAACTCATCAAATGGTAATAGCATCAAAATTTTCAGAAAATAGTAACCCCGAGTCCTGAGAGGACAATTCTTGCAAACTCTATCAACTAGAACATACTTGCCTAAGGGGTTCAATACTGTAATCACAAATTCAGTTGACTCAACAGGTATATTCTTACTAGACACTAAATTTTCATACACATATGGATGAGTTGATCCAGGATCAATCAAAGCAATCACATTAGTGTCATAAAGAGAAAATGTACCGGTGATAACATCTGGTGATGGCGCTTCTTCGCGAGTACGAATAGGGTAGGCTCTGGCAGGTGCTCTAGCCTCAAACCTCACAGCGGTGTCCTTTGTTGTTCCTTTCATACCACTCACATTTCCAGTATTTCTAGGTGGTCTCCCTTTAGCAGATATGTTACTCGGTCTTGCATTCTAAAATTTCTCTCTCTCAGGTAATTTAGGGTAATCATGAATAAAATGATCTTGTGAACCAGATTTAAAACAAGCCCGGTCATTCATTCTACATTCACCAGGATGTTGTCTTCCACATCATTGACATTTAGGTCTATTGTTTCTCACATTACCCACACTTGACACTAAAGTAACTTAAGCCTTAGCACTAGTCTTTTGCCTTTCACGATCTCTATTAGAATATCCCACCGAAACGGTCGAAAGGTTATACAAATCTTGTGATTTCTTTGATGAATAGTGATAGGGTTTACTCATTGATCTCTTTCTCGAATCTCTAGCTTCGGAATTAGCTTTTCTCTTTTCTTTGCCAAGTTCTTCGGCTTTACAAGCTTTGTGAACTAGCACTACAAATTCTTTCAACTCTAAAATCCCAACTAACAGCCTGATGTCTTCATTTAACCTGTCTTCGAATCTTTTACACATAATTGCCTTAGTGGATACACATTCTCGAGCATATTTACTGAGTCTCACAAATTCTTGCTCATATTCAGTCACAATCATACGACCTTGTTTCAATTCTAGAAACTATTTGTGTTTCTGATCAATAAACCTCTAGCTGATGTATTTCTTTCTAAATTCAGATTAAAAGAATTCCCAAGTGACCCTTTCTCTCAAAACTACGAATATTAAAGTGTTCCACCACTGTATGCAGCATCTCTTAGGAGTGATACAGCACATTTCGCACATTCCTCTGGCATGCAAGATAGTTTATTAAGTACTCTAATTGTATTCTCAAGCCAGAACTCAGCTCTCTCGGGATCATCTTCGATTGTAGCTCTAAACTCTTTAGCTCCGTATTTCCAGATCTTATCAACTTGTGGCTTATTTAAATTTATGGGGTCTATAACTTGAGAAGCCACGGGAATCGGTTGAGGATTAGGGGCGGGTGGAGGTTGTTGAGTAGCCAGATTTGTTAGTACAAATTCTGTGAACCACTCATTCATCATTTGGAAGAAGGCTTCTTTGGCCTCTCCTGTGTGACTACCCAATACGAGCCTTGAATCAGATTGCACGGCTCCGTGAATAGAGGCTGGCGTTTACTTTCAACATCATCAGCTATAGCTCGATCGAGATCCATTTACTATACGAAAACACAATTTAAAATTGTTAGGAGTCATCACACTATCACAGGCTAAATATTGCATGTATAGCTAGACTCTTACACATGCTATGTTAGTCCTAAAATTAGCTAAACCGTAGCTCTGATACCAACAAATATAACACCCTTAATCCTGTATCCGTCACCAAAATAGGGTTACGGAGTAGTACCC
Source organism: Gossypium stocksii (assembly GCA_020496765.1). Taxonomy (NCBI): domain Eukaryota; kingdom Viridiplantae; phylum Streptophyta; class Magnoliopsida; order Malvales; family Malvaceae; genus Gossypium; species Gossypium stocksii. The sequence goes on from CM035623.1 coordinate 46,328,103, forward strand.
GACTTATAACACGTTTACATATACATTTTACATTTTTAAACATACATTATTCAAATACATTCACATTGTCCCTAATTCAAGCCTACAAGGCCCAAATCATGTAATAGAAGTGGTTTAGGACTAAAGCGATAACTCAGAAGACTTTAAGAAAACTTAGAAAATTTTTCTCAAAACATGAGACACACGCTGGTGTGACCAGGCCGTGTGTCTCAAATGGCCACAAGACACGCCCATGTCACAGGCTGTGTGGACATTCAAAATAGGACCACATGGCCGTGTCGTAGCCCATGTCCTACCCCGTGTAACTCTCTGACATGGGTCACATGGCCAACCACATACCCGTGTGTCCAGGCCGTGTAACTCACTAACTTGTTTTTATTAAATGCTACAGGGGACACATGACTATGTCACTTAACCGTGTATCACACACGGCTGAGACACACACCTATGTCTCTGCCCATGTGGACAAAACACCGATAACTCAGAAGACTTTAAGAAAACTTAGAAAATTTTTCTCAAAACATGGGACACATGCCGGTGTGACCAGGCCGTGTGTCTCACATGGCCACAAGACACACTCATGTCACAGGCCGTGTGGACATTCGAAATGGGACCACATGGCCATGTCATAGCCCATGTCCTACCCCATGTAACTCTCCGACATGGTCACATGGCCAACCACATACTCGTGTGTCCAGGCCGTGTAACTCACTGACTTGTTTTTATTAAATGCTACAAGGGACACATGACTATGTCACTTGACCGTGTATCACACACGATTGAGACAGACATTTATGTCTCTGCCCATGTGGACAAAAATAGGCTATTTACCAAGCCATCTTGCCACCCAATCTTGCTTATTCCTACACCCAACCAACTTGCACCAAATGAAGATATATATAAGTATTCAACAAACCTCAACCAAGCTTAAATTCATGCTATTTCCAAGCTATGAAACATATAATTCAATACACTATAATTTACCAATTCAAAACATACCAAAACAACAATCTCATATAATCAACAATAACACTTCAAATTTGGCATAATTTAACCTGATTCTCACAAACATATCAACCTCAATCTTCAACCACATCATGACCATAATAGCTAATTCTCAACAAGCATTACAATTCCATCATCAAGACATAATCCAAGCCATATGCATATATATATTTACATCACTAAAACAACCAAAATAAGCCAACTCACATGGCTATATACCAAACTAAATACTTATCAATTACAAGCCAATACTAATGGATAAAATCCATAACTAACATATATTAAAATGACCACATAGCCTATATGTAACACCCCTTACCCGTATTCGATGCGGGAACAGGGTATGGGGCATTACTGAACTTATCACACGAATAAACATTCAATCTTGGGTTACAAAGTTGCGTCCAAATTAAAATCATTTACAATTAATCATAAAGTCCCTAATATGAGCCTACGAGGCCCAAAACATGCATTGAAGGTGATTTGGGACCAAACTGAGAACTTTAGAAAATTTTACAAAACTTAGAAAATTATTCCACAAAATAGGGGTCACACGTTTGTGTGGTTTGCGATATGCCCGTGTGGGCAAGTCGTGTGGTCGTACACGCCCGTGTGCTAGGCCATGTGAAATTAATTTTCACAAAAATAGGTGCAGACTTTACACGGCCAATGCACACGCTTGTGTTCGAGGCCGTACCGTCCACACGGCTGAGACACATGCCCGTATCTCTGTTTGTGTGCTCAATTATAAGCATTCCGTTTCTCAACACTAAGGTGGAGGAGACACACGACGCTGACCGTGTGTCACACACAGCCTAAACACACGTCTGTGTGTCTACCCGTGTGGACAAAATAAAGGCTACCTACCAAGTCATTTTGCCACCCTTTAATGCACACACCTACACAAGCTGTCAGGTATCCACAAAAAATGCCGGAATACCCAGCCAGTAGTAGGAGATACTAGACCAGCACGCGGAGCACATAAACATAGATATACACATGGATTCCTAGTGACATGTCACTTGTTTCCTATTTTATTCTTAACGTTCAACTGAGATTTCTTGCTCGTTGAAACTTGGTATAATATTTCCAAAGAGTTAGCCACACAATTCATGCAATATTAAAGCATTTTAACATAATACAACAATACATTATTTACATATGAACTTACCTCGGTACAAAAATAGTTGAAATGGGACCTAATCGTCAAACACTTTGTTTTTCCCCCGATCAAGGTCTGAACCTCGTTTTTCTTGATCTATAATAACAAATTTAACTCACTTAATACACACATTATTTAATTCAATCAAAAAATCATATTATGATAAAATTACATTTTTGCCCCTAAATTTTCCATTATTTACACTTTAGTCCCTAGGCTCGTAAAATGAAATTCTTTCAATTTCTTCATTACCCAAGCCTAGCCGAATTTGTTTCATACTCATAACAGCCCACAATTTTCATTTATTCACATGTTTCTACACACATTTTACAACTTTTACAATTAAGTCCTTTTTAACATTTTTACTGAAAATTACTTAGCAAAAGTCATTTATCCTAGAACTAACATTCATTTTCTACCATTAGACATCAATGTACATGTATGTCTAACATGGTAAAATTTTAAACTTTGATAATAGTTCAAATTAGTCCTTGAAAGGGTTAGATAAGGTTACGAGGATCTCAAAAACGTAAAAATCATTAAAAATGGGGCTAGAACGGGCTTACAATCGAGCTTGGAAAGCTTGGCCAAAACCCTAGCTATGGAGACCCTTGAAATTTCGGCACTAAGGGACTAAATTGGGGGAAATGAAATCTTTTATTTGTTTAATTTTGTCTTTATTTGCCAAATAACCAAAATACCCTTAATGCCTAACTTTGAATTTCACCTAACCATGTCCATTTTTGTCCATCCTGTGATATAACAGTTTAATTATCATTGACGGACCTCCAATTTAAAAATTCATTTCAATTAAGCACCCATATATTCTAGAACACCAATTTTGCACTTATTGCAATTTAGTCCTATTAGGCAAATTAAACACTTTATTGATAAAATTTCTTAACGAAATTTTCACACAAGCATTCAATCATACTATAAACCTTAAAAATAATATCACAATAAATTTTTCTATTTCGGATTTGTGGTCCCGAAATCACAGTTTCGTTTTAGCCCTAAATCAGACTGTTACAACTCTCCCCCTTTAGGGATTTTCATCCCCAAAAATCTTACTGAAAAAGAGGTTTGGGTACTATTTTCTCATGGCTTCCTCGGGTTCCCACGTAGCCTCTTCAACCCCATGTTTTTTCCATAAAACTTTCACTAGGGTTATGCTTTTATTTTTCAACTGTTTGACTTCCCGAGCCAAAATCTTGATCGGTTCCTCCCCATAAGTCATATCGGGTCAAATCTCTGCCTCTGTTGGTGAAATTATGTGCGAAGGATCTGATTGATAACGGTGCAACATAGATACATGAAACACATTGTGGATCCTTTCTAACTCTACCGGTAAAGCTAACCGGTATGCTACCAACCCTATCTTTTCAATGACCTCATACAGACCAATAAAGCACGGACTCAACTTACCCTTGCGACCGAATCTAAGGATTTTCTTCCATAGAGACACTTTCAAGAATACTTTATCACTGACTTGAAACTCAATTTACTTTCGCTTCAAATTCGCATACGATTTCTATCTATCCGAAGCTGCTTTCAAACAATCACGAATTACCTTCACTTTTTCTTTTGTTTCGCGATCCAAATCAACCCCGTGAATCTGTCTCTCACTAAGCTCGGTCCAGTATAACAGAGCTCAACACTTGCGGCTATACAAAGCCTCATACGGTGCAATCTTTATACTTGACTGAAAACTATTGTTATAAGCAAATTCGACTAAAGGTAGATATTTTTCCCAATTACCTTTGAACTCTAGAACACAGCAGCGAAGTATATCTTCGAGAACCTGAATCGTCCTTTCTGATTGACCACCTGTTTGCAGATGAAATGCAGTACTAAATTTTAGCTTTGTGCCCAAAGCCTCTTGCAACTTTTTCCAAAATCGAGACAGAAACCTTGGATCTCTATTCGAAATAATAGAAATAAGCACTCTGTGCAATCTAACAATTTCAAAAATGTATAATTCCGCTAGTTTATCAAGTGAATAGTCGGTACGTACCGGAATAAAATGAGCCGATTTTGTCAATCTATCCACAATGACTAGAACAACATCTTTCTTTTTCAGAGTTAGAAGTAGTCAAGTTATGAAATCTATCGTAATTCTCTCCCATTTCCACTCGGGAATCATCACAGGCTGAAGTAAACTTAAAGGTACTTGATGTTCGACCTTCACTTATTGACAAATCAAACATTTCGATACAATTTGAGAGATATCCTGTTTTATACCCGACCATCAATACAATCTCTTCAAATTATTATACATCTTTGTACTGTCCGGATGAACTGATAAACAACCACTATGTGCTTCGTGCAAAATCTTTTGTATAAGGTCATCATTTTTTGGTACATATATTTTGTCTCGGAACATCAAAAATCATTTGAACCGATCTGAAAGTCTGAATCACTACTCAATTCAGACTGAGCTCTTTTAGTTTGCAAATCACTATCATTTTTCTGAGCTTCACAAACTTGCTGAAGAAATAACTATCTAGCTCTCATTTCGGCCAAAATTGAACTATCGTTAGACAAAGTCAGTCTCGTATTCATAGCCCTCAAAGCAGACAAAGATTTTTTGCTCAAGACATCTGTGACTACATTCGCCTTTCTTGGATGTTAGTCAATCACTAGCTCATAATCTTTTAGTAACTCGAGCCATCTCTGTTGTCGCAAGTACAAATCTTTTTGAATCATCAAGTATTTTAAACTCTTGTGATTGGTATAGATGTGGCACCTTTCACTGAACAAACAGTGTCGCCAAATTTTTAAGGCAAACACAATGACAGCCAACTCGAAATCGTGCTTTGGATAATTCTTCTCATGTGGTTTCAATTGTCTCGAGGCATAAGCTATCACTTTGCCCTCTTGCATCAACATACATCCAAGACCGTTCAAAGATGCGTCACTGAAAATCATAAACTCTTTTCTCAGTTCAGGTTGCACTAATACCGGTGCCTCAGTCAATAACGCTTTCAGCTATTCAAAGCTCTTTTGACATTTCTTGGACCACTGAAACTTTGATAATACTTCAAATTAGTCCTTGAAAGGCTAGATTAGGTTACGAGGATCTCAAAAACGTAAAAATCATTAAAAATGGGGCTAGAATGGACTTACAATCGAGCTTGGAGAGCTTGGCCAAAACCCTAGCTATGGAGACCCGTGAAATTTCGGCACTAAGGGACTAAATTGGGGAAGATGATATCCTTTATTTGTTTAATTTTGTCTTTATTTGCCGAATGACCAAAATGCCCTTAATGCCTAACTTTGAAATTTCACCTAACCATGTCCATTTTTGTCCATCCCATGATATAATGGTCTAATTACCATTTAAGGATCTCTAATTTAAGAATTCATTTCAATTAAGCGCCCATATCTTATAGAACAGTCATTTTGCATTTATTGCAATTTAGTCCTATTAGGCAAATTAGACACTTTATCGATAAAATTTCTTAATGAAATTTTCACACAAGCATTCAATCTTACTATAAACCTTAGAATAATATGACAATAAATTTTTCTTCTTTGGATTTGTGGTCCCAAACCACTGTTCCATTTTAGCCCTAAATTGTGCTGTTACACTATACATGCCATATTACCATATACATAAGTTCAAAAAGTACCAAAGTAGAAGATTGATAGTGTGATGGAGTCTTTGACGATCCCCAAATCTGAGCAAGCTTTGAGATCACTATAAAACATGGAAAATAAAAACAAAGTAAGCTATATAGCTTAGTAAGCTCGTATGCATAAAATAGCACATGCCAATTCTACACAACTTCAAAATATATATCAAGTTATAACATAACTCATATCAAATCACAAACCTTTACCTGTTATTCACAAAAACAGATATGAAATTCTCAAATCCCTTTGATTCATTTCTCATATAGTTCGTGTACGTACTTGTACCAACTAATAATCACCTCATATTCATTCATTTCTCCGATTTACCCGCTGAAGCATTCAGAATACTAAAGGATACTTGGGAACACATCTCACCTAAGTGCCACATTCATAGCCGAAGGTATCTCAATCTCATATCTCGAATATGTTCACTCTCGAGTTATCACAGGGTCTGCTCACACAAGCTGTCACTCAAGACATAGCTACACGATGCTGCTCAAACAAGCTGTCAGGTACTACAACACATACTGGAAACCCAGCCACTGGTAGGACGTACGAGACCAGCACCCTAATCACATAATCACGGTAATCCCTAATGTTATGACATTCGTATCCTATCTATTCCAAAGGCTCAAACGAGATTTTGACATAATTGAACCATCGTCGAACATATCTGCAAGGCCGAAATCACAGATTATACAATATTAAAATAAATAAAACACAATTATATCAAAACTCATTAACATACGAACTTACCTCGATTCATAAAAATGAGAAAATAGGTCGATTAGTCGAGTACTTTGTTTTTCCCCCAATCTAGAACTATCTATAAGTTATCAAAATTAACTTATTTAATCATCACTCTATTCAATTTAGTCCACAAATCACATCAAGGCAACTTTACACTTTTGCCCCTAATATTTCAATATTTTTACAATTTAGTCCTTATTTCACAAAATCACAAATTCATGAAATTTTGTCAAAACCCATGCTTGCTGACTTGCTATTAGATCTCTAGCAGCCCATATTTATCAATTATTCACACTTTTAACCACGCATTTTACACAATTCACAATTTAATCCCTATTTTGCAATTTCACTAAAAATCACTTTATAAAACTTGTTAATCTATAATCAAACATTCATAATCTATATAATCAAACATTCATAATCTATCATTAATCATCAAAGAAAACATGTATTCATCAATGGTAACATTCACATACTTTAAGAATTTTGAAACCGAAGATACAGGCTAGCTAGATTGAGCTATAACGAATTAAAAAACATAGAAATTATTAAAAACCGGGTCAAAATTTACTTACATGCAATGTTAATACTAGTTGAACCTTAAGTATCATCCATGGAGGTTTCTTCTTGGAAAATTTGATGGAGAAAGATGAATTTTAAGATGACAAAATTGTTTTTTTTACTCAACTTATTCCATAAATTACTAATTTAACCTTAAAATAAAACATTAAAATTCACATAAAAGATTTCCATTAATGTCCACTCACATTTCAAATGATCTAATTATCACTTAAGGACTTCCACTTTTAAAATTCATAGCCATTTAGCGCATTTAGCTAATAGAACACAACTTTTACGCTTTACGTAATTTAGTCCTTTTTATCAAATTAAGCACTAAAACGATAAAATTTCTTTAGTAAAATTTCACACAACTCTAATATCATGCTATAGACATTAAAATAATAATAAAATAAATTTTATGAAGTCAGATTTGTGGTCCCAAAACCACTGTTTCGATTTGACTAAAAACAAGTTATTACAAAACAATCTTTTGAAACCGATCTGATAGTCTGAATCACTAGTCAACTCACATTGAACTCTTTTATCTTGGAATTTACTATCACATTTCTAAGCTTCACAAATCTACTGAAGAAATAACGGTTTAGCTTTTAATTCAGCCAAAATCGAACCATCATCAGACAAAGTTAACTGTGTGTTCAATGCTAGCAAAGCAAATAAAGATTTTCTACTCAAAGCATCCGTGACTACATTCGCTTTCCCGGGATGATAATCGATCACTAACTCATAATCTTTTAGCAACTCAAGCCATCTTCGTTGTGGCAAGCTCAAATCTTTCTCTGATATCAGGTATTTTAGGCTTTTATGATCAGTAAATATGTGACACTTTTTACCGTATAGGTAATGTCGCAAAATTTTTAAATCGAAAACTATAGCAACCAATTCTAGGTCGTGCTTCGGATAATTCTTTTCATGCAGCTTTAACTATCTAGAGGTATAAGCTATCGCTTTGCCCTCTTGCATCAAAATGCATCCCAAACCATTTAATGAAGCATCACTAAAAATTATGAACTCTTTACCTGACTCAAGCTAAACTAGAACTGGTGCCTCAGTTAATAGTGCTTTCAATTGTTTGAAACTTTGTTGACAATTTTCAGACCATTCAAACTTTATAGCTTTCCATAGTAATCGAGTCATCAGTGTAGCAATCATTAAGAACCCTTTTACAGATCTTTGGTAATAGCCAGCTAATCCTATAAAGCTTTTAACTTCAGATACATTTCTTGGTGGTTTCTAGTTAATAATTGCTAAAATATTACTCAGATAAACTCTGATGCCTTCTGCTGAAACAATATGTCCTAAAAATCCAACTTATCAAAGCCAAAACTCACATTTGATTAATTTAGCATACAATTGCTTATCTCTCAAGATTTGTAATACCACTCTCAAATGTTCAGCATGTCCAAACTCATCTCATGAATAGATAAGAATGTCATCAATGAATACAACAACAAATCTGTCTAAATACAGTCTGAATATTCCATTCATCAAATCCATAAAGACAGCAGGAGCATTGGTTAATCCAAATGGCATAACAAGGAATTCATAGTGTCCATACCTGGTCCTGAATGCAGTTTTTGGCACATCCAAATCTTTAACTCGCAACTAATAATAGCTCGATCTCAAATCAATCTTCAAAAACACTGTTGCTCCTTTTAACTGATCAAATAAATCATCGATTCATAGCAGTGGATACTTATTCTTGATTGTCACTTTATTGAGCTATCGATAATCAATGCACATTCTCATAATTCTATCTTTCATCATTACGAAAAGAACTGGTGCACCTACGACGAAGAGCTAGGTCATACAGATCCTCTATCTGTTAACTCTTGCAACTGGGCATTCAACTCTTTTAACTCTGTCGGCGCTGTTTTGTACGGTGCTATTGATATCGATGATGTTCCTGGCATTAACTCAATTGCAAATTCAACTTTTCTAATCGATGGCAATCCTAGTAATTCATCTGGAGACACATTTGGATACTCATAAACTATTGGCACTAATTCAATCTTTGATTCTGATACTTTTGTATCCAATACATAAGCAAGATAAGCGTTGCAACCTTTCTTCACATATTTCTGTGCTAACATCAACGATATCACTATAGGCAACCTAGTAAAATCATTACATTCAATACGAATAATCTCATTATTCTGACATTTCAATTCAATGGTCTTTTGTCTACAATACAAAACTGCATCATGTAGATTCAACCAATCTATACCCAGAATCATATCGAATTCATCAAACAGTAATAGCATCAAGTCAGTCGAAAGACAGTAACCCCGAGTCACCAAAGGACAAATCTTGCAAACTTTATCAACTAAAAGATATTTTCCTAGAGGGTTTGATACTTTAGTCATAAATTTGGTAGACTCAATAGGGAAACTCTTACTAGACACTAAATTCATGTAGACATATGAATGAGTTGATCCAAGATCAATCAATGCAACTACATCAGTGTCATAAAGAGAAAAAGTACCAGTAATAACATCTGGTGACGATGCGTCTTCATGTACACGAATGGCATAAGCTCTGGCAAGGGCTCGTACCTCGAATCTCACTGTAGAATCACTTGTAGCACTACTATTACCACTTGAATTTCCAATGTTTCGAGATGGTCCCCCTATAGTAGCTGTATTACTCAATTTTTCCGCTTGAACTTTTTCATTCACAGACTTCTCTAGACAATCTCTGAAATAGTGATCAAGAGATCCACATCTAAAACATGCTCCACTCTTTACCTGACATTCAGCATAATGAGGCTTGTTACAATATTTACACTCAGGTCTAACATTTTTAACACTACCTGCACTAGCTACAGGCATTTCCTGGATTTAGGAGTAAAGTGTCTCATATCTCTATCTTGATTTAGTATGCCCCAAAGAAACAGCAGGGCGATAGTGTTATTCTTTGAATTTCTTTGATGTTGTTTGATGAGACTTTCTCATAATTCTCTTTCTTGAATTTTGAGGCTCAAAATTGATTTTCTCTTTTCTCGGCTAAGCTCTTCGGCCTTGCAAGCTCAGTCAACTAATACAACAAACTCTTTCAATTCAAGAATCCTGACTAAGAGTTTAATGTCTTCATTTAACGCATCTTCAAATAGTGTTCACATAATTTCTTCCGTGGAGACACATTCCCATGCATACTTACTCTATCTGACGAACTCTTTCTCATATACTGACACGGTCATATGACCCTGTCTCAACTTTAAAAACTCTTTACATTTTTTATTAATAAATTGTTGACTGATATACTTCTTTTTGAACTCAGTCTAAAATAAATCCCATGTAACACGTTCTCTCAGTACCACAGATATCAGTATACTCCACCATTGGTATGCAACATCTTTCAGAAGAGATACAACATATTTAACACATTTAGCCGGTGTACAGGACAGCTCATCAAACACTCGGATAGTATTTTCAAGCTAAAACTCAGCTTTCACAAGATCATCATCAACTGTAGCTATGCATTCTTTAGCCCTGTATTTTCAGATTTTATCAACAGGTAGATCATTTACACGTATAGGTTCCATATCTTGAGAAACTATGGGGATCGGTTGAGGAATAGGCAGGGGTGGAGGTTGTTGAGCAGTTAGATTCATTCGAACATACTCAGAAAACCATTCGTTCATCATCTGGAAGAAGGCTTCTTTAGCCTTTCTTCCAAGACCCTCAGACACAGGTCTCGACTCAGAAGGCGCGACTCCATGAACGGAGGCTGACACTTTACTTTCTACATCATTGGAGGCAACTCAATTGGAATCCATTTACTATGTGAAATCACAATTCAGAAATTGTCAGGAGATATCAAACTATCGTAGTTTATATATGGCATGGATAGCTAGACTTGCATATGCTATGCTAGTCCTAGATTCGACTAAATCGTAGGTCTAATACCAACAAATGTAACACCCCTAACCCGTATCCATCGTCGGAATAGGGTTACGGAGCATTACCATACTTATCTTATAACACACCAAAAATTTATCATTCAATTTACATTTCAATCAATAAACATTCAATCATATTCATAAGGTCCCTCATGCAAGCCTATGAGGCCCAAATCATGCATTAGAAGTGGTTCGGGACTAAACCGTAACTCAAAAAACTTTTGGTAAAATATTTAGAAAAATTTTTCATAAACAAGGGACACATGCCCGTGTGGCTAGGTAGTGTGCCTCACTTGGCCACAAGACACGCCCGTGTCATAGGTTGTGTGGAAATTCGAAATAAGATCACATGGCTGTGTCCCAGACCGTGTCCTACCCCGTGTAACTCTCTGACTTGGGTCACACGGCCAACCACACGCCCATGTGATCAACCCGTGTAACTCACTGACTTATTTTCATTAAATGCTACAAGGGACACATGGCTGTGTCACTTAACCATGTGTCACACATGGGTAAGACACACGTACGTGTCTTTGCCCGTGTAGACGAAAATAGGCTAGTCTATAAGCCACATTTCTCACCCAATTGTAGTGCCAACCTATACATTTCAAGAGCAAATAACCACAATCCAAATAGGCCTTTAATCAACAAAAATTCAAACCTATAGCAAGCAACATCAAATGATTAACTCATGTTCAAACTAACATCACAATGACTATTCAACCATATGCCAATTTCACTTTCAATAATTCATCTATTTGGATACTTTCAATCATGCATCATTTACCTATTTATAACATATTATCTCATTCTAACGATTCAACCAAATGCACATATATATATATACATCATTAAGCATACCAAAATGAACCACATCACATGGCTATATACAAAGTCAAAACATTAACTGTAATGCCCCAAATCCCGAAACTTTAAATTCTGTGTGCTAAAGTTGGCTTATATATATAGCACTGTTAGAATATTAATTTTAAGGTATTACAAGGGTTATTTCAAGTCTCAAGGATAGGGAAAACCATAGGGAACATTTTAATTTTTGCCTTAGTGGAACCTTAGTTTTAGTTATTAGGCCTTTTGAACAAATTAAGGGGAAAATAAGATGCAAATGGACCTATGGCTCAATGGAAAGTTAGCGCCACTTACAGAGCTATAGGTGGCGTCACTATCAGGTAAAAAGATCCAAGGTTCGATGCTTAGAGTGGTGAATTTGGGGACTTTATTTTTGCTCTATGGAAGGATGGTAGTGGCGCTGGAGTGGACTCTGGAAGGGTGTGTTCAGGAGAGAAATTTAAAGTAAAGATAATAGAGAAAAAATAGGAGATTGAGGTGTGAATGTGTTAGAGCCGATTGGAACTATGGGAGAAGTTAGTTTAGCTTTTGGTTATTTAAGGGGGGTGCCAAATTCCTTTGAAGGGTTCTTTGGCTTGGCCATTATTTTTCTTCTTCTCCTTGTTGCCGAATCCTTTTCTCCCTCTCATACTATTTCTTTCATTGTCAAATTTCTATTGGTGTTGTGTTCTTCTTCTTTCTCTAAAAGCCAAATAGCTATATCTAATTACTGATTCCTTGTTGTTTTCTTCCATCACAAATCTGTTTCTGTTATCTACTACCCTTAATCAAGTTTTAAAAACTGGATCTCACTCAATAGCTACCTAGGCCGCAGGATCAAAGGTTAGATTCAGTAAGTACTTAGTCAAACATCCTTTAGTGCCTTTTGGTAAAAAGCCGGAGGGCTATCTAACTCTTTCTTTTCATTTACCCTGTATTAACAAGGGTAGGGTTTAGAGCTCGCAACCGTGGTAAGGATCATCTAGCAAGTGGTAAGTGTACTCGTTTTCAATTTTGGATTAATAAGAGGCCGAATGTAAGTGTAGCTTATAGAGGTGACCTGTGTGGAATATGAGTCACTTGACTTTTGATAGTATATGTGTGGGTGCAGATCTTGGAATCAGAGGAGGGTAGCTATTCATAGGATTGACAATCTTGAGTACCGATTTCCAATAAGGTGTGTACATGCACTTCACACACGACAGATCGGCAAAACCCAAAATCTCGAAAAGCGAGAATACTGAAAAGCTAAAAGGTTGGCGCTGGCAACCACACGAGCGTGCTAAGATTAGTGTTTCGAACTCACTCCCTTTTTATTTAATGTTTCAGGTAACCCTCAGTAGGCGGTTCGACGTGGGTGAGGACTCAGAGGTGGCCACACTGCAAGTTACTTAGAAGTTTTTAATGGTTTCACATTACTTTATTTTTAATTACTTTATTTTTCATTAGGATGTAATAAGGCCTTGTATCTCCGGTATGATTTTACAAATGGGTTTTACTATTATTGCAACTGCTGAATTTTCAAACTCAACGGATTTCTAAAATTAAATATGCTTTCTAAATCATCATAAACATTTGAACGTTTCCTTAAATTATGGGCTTTTGTCGTAATATAAAAAAACACGTGCACTCAGGTTTTCAACTCATAAACCTAAGCTTTTACTCAAACTCGCCTAAGCTTATAACCAAGCGAACTTTCTATTGAACCCATTTCAAATTAAGTTAAACTTTTCAACAAAGCCGTTTTGGAAATAAACCCTTCAATGAGACATCATCAGAATAGGCCATAATGTCTGGTCCAGGTCTGGGGTGTTATATTTAGTGGTATCAGAGCTAGGTTGCAAAGCTCAGGCTATGAAATGGGCCTTGGATTTTTGGATTTTAAAATAAGTAGATTAAAAAGTTTTTATAGGATTCTTGAAGTGTGGTTCGCTGAGCCCTCGACGTCGAGCCAAGTAAGTTTTTCGATTACTAAACTTGTTTAAGTTACTGAAATATAGTTAGATGTTGGGCTACTTTAGACAATAGGTTCTTAGAGACTAAAGTCCGTAGGAAACTTAAGCCTGTAGTGGAATTATGACTTTGAAACAACTTTAAAATTGTTACTTGCATAAGACATATGCTTTAAACAGTGGAACTAAGTAATTTCATAAAAATTCTAATCCAAAAATACACGCGCAACGATAAGCGCTAGAAGAGGTTCAAGAGACTGTGGTAGAGGCCGTGGAAGTGTTAGGGCTGGGTCATCGGCGTCGGGCCATATGCCCAATGTTAGAGTAGAAGAGGCTCCGGCCTCACCAGTAGTTGAAATGAGACCATACGAATGGGCTGCTGCTACAGAAGATGCAGTATCATAGGCTATGTTAAAGATTTTAGAAAGGGTCGTTAGGCCCAATAATGGTACCAGAAGTCGTGGGTTGATCTTAGAGCCACTTCGAGCTAATGTGGCGGAGATTTTCAAATAAGTAGCTGGGGTGGCCCCGAATGTGGCAGAGTATTGGTTGGAAGCGATAGAGAGAATAATGGACGACCTGGATTACACGGCGGAACAAAAATTGAGAGGGGCAATATCATTTCTTAGGGTGGAAGCTTATTAATGGTGGTTGACCGTAAAGGAGGGCAACCAACCGGAGCAGGTCACCCGGGAGTTCTTCAAATCGACATTTTAGGGAAAATACATTGGAATGGGCTATGTGGACGCTCGAAGGAAGGAGTTTCTGAATCTGACTGAGGGAGACAAATCGGTAGCAGAGTATGAGGTTGAGTTTATGTGCCTTAGTTGTTATGCCAATGGAATAGTCACAACGGAGTATGAGCGTTGTGGGCAGTTCGAGGACGGTTTAAGAGACAACCTTAGGGTACTTATAGCTCCACAGAGGGGGTGAGACTTTGCGGCCTTGATAGAGAAAACAAAGATAGCAGAGGAAGTAAAGTGCACAGAGCGCCTCAACCGAGAAAAGAAGAAAGGCAAAAACAATAGAACGTGGAAGCTTTGGGGGATGGACAGAGGCTTACGAGGAGAGCCAGAGTGAATGGGCCAGTTAGAGCTAGGGCCCCTGTTGCTGCTGCTAATACCGAGATACCGCCTTGTGTTGTGTGTGGAAAAGGGCATATGAGTGAATGTTGGAGGAGAACAGGAGCTTGTTTGAGTTGCAGATCTATGGAACATAGGATTAGAGGGTGCCTGAGAAGGCCAGATCAGGTGCAAGCTGATGGCAGAGGTAATTTTCAGCCGCAGAGAGGTGGTCAACAACCACCAAGGGGCCGTGGACAAGCCAGAGGCGGCAATGGCACAGGACAGGGACGTGAAACACCAGGCAGAGGTGCAGGACAGGCAGAGGCAAGGCAGCCAGCATTAGTCTATACTGCTCATCACAGAGGGGATAGAGATGCTCCAGATGTGATAACAGGTACGTTCTTTATTCGTGAGCTTCCTTATATTGCATTAATTGATGTGGGGTCAACATATTCGTACATTACATGCAATAAGACTAAAATTTTAGGTGATGTGTTTGAAACCATGGCAAATGAAATTACTGTGTTAAGTCCTTTAGGGCAGACGGTGAAAGTTAGTAAGTTGTTTAGGAATGTACCATTGGTAGTTCAAGGAGTTACTTTCTTAGCAGACTTGGTAGAATTACCATTTGGTGAGTTCGACCTCATCTTAGGCATGGATTGGTTGACGAGGCACCGGACAACTCTAAATTATGCTGCGAAGCAGATGGTATTAAGAACTATGGAAGATGATGAAGTAGTAGTGATCGGGGAACGACGTGATTACCTGTCGAATGTCATTTTGGCTTTAAGGGTAGAAAAGTTGGTGAGAAAGGGCTGTGAAGCTTATTTAGCCTATATTAGTGATGTAGAATCTAAGAGTTTTACTATTAAGGATTTGAGAATAGTAAAAGAATTCCGTGATGTTTTTCTGGAGGAATTGCCTAGGTTACCTCCCAATAGAGAGGTGGAGTTTGGAATAGAATTGTTACCTGGTAAGGCTCCAGTGTTGACGGAGCTGGTGGAGTTGAAGGCCCAGATTCAGGAGTTATTGGACTGCGAATTTATTAAACCAAGTGTGTCTCCTTAGGGAGCACCGGTACTATTCGTGAAAAAGAAGGATGGGTCCATGAGGATGTGTATCGATTATCGACAGTTAAATAAGTTAACCATTAAGAATAAGTACCCCTTACCTAGGATAGATGATCTTTTCGATCAACTTAGGGGAGCCTCTATTTTCTCGAAGATTGACTTGCGTTCAGGGTACCATCAACTGAGGGTTAAGGAAGCAGACGTGTATAAGACAGCTTTTAGAACTCGTTATGGACATTATGAGTTTTTGGTGATGCCTTTTGGGCTAACGAACGCACCTACTGGTTTTACGGATCTTATGAACTGGGTTTTTCAACCTTATCTAGATCAATTCGTAGTAGTTTTCATAGATGACATCTTAGTATACTCGGGAGCGGAAGATGAGCATTATGCACACTTGAGGATTGTGTTGCAGATTTTAAGAGAGAAGCAACTATATGCTAAGTTTAGCAAGTGCGAATTCTAGCTAAGGGAAGTCACTTTCTTAGGACATGTGGTCTCAACAGAGGGGATTAGAGTTGATCCTCGAAAAGTTGAAGCAGTGTTGGACTGGAAACCACCTAAGACGGTGTTAGAAATTCAGAGTTTTCTAGGCATGGCAAGGTACTATAGGCGGTTTGTTGAAGGGTTCTCACTAATTGCTGCACCCTTGACCAAGCTGCTACGGAAGGGGGTGTGTTTGTGTAGACTGATAAACAGCAAGAAAGCTTTGAGAAGCTTAAGAAGGTTTTAATAGAGGCTCTTGTTTTGATTTAGCTGGAGCCCGAGAAGGAGTTTACGGTTTATAGTGATGCGTCACACGTGGGCTTGGGCTGTGTTTTGATGCTGGAAGGGAAGGTGGTGGCATATGCGTCGCGCTAGCTTAAGGCTCACGAGGGGAATTACCCAACCCACGATTAGGAGTTGGCAGCAGTGGTATTCGCACTTAAGATTTGGAAATATTACTTGTATGGAGAGAAGTGCACCATCTATACAGATCACAAGAGTCTGAAGTACCTCTTAACTCAGAAGGAGTTGAACTTGAGGCAGCGCAGATGGATTGAGCTATTAAAGGATTATGATTGCACGATCGAATATCACCCGGGCAAAGCAAATGTGGTCACGGATGCGCTAAGCTGTAGGGCTATGTTGGGGTTGAGGGCGATGTTTGCTCGGTTGAGTTTGTATGACGATGGTAGTTTGTTAGTCGAGTTACAAGTGAAGCCATTATGGGTTGAGCAGATTACAGTTAAACAGCCATTGGATGAAACTTTGGATTCTTGATCGTGATCTCGAGTGATGATGATAAAGTAATAAAATCTGATCGTACCTGGAAACTAACTAATATCAAGATAAAAAGGCAAGTGCACCTATCGAATAGTAGTATAGTTAGTGGCAAGACCGAAATATCGAATCCAAGGAACTATGAGTACTAGTAATGACTTTCTTCCTATTGTCTAGCCTAAAAATATATGGGGGTTTTGTTTCTAAATTAACTAATCTAAACTAAACTGAAAAGAAACGGCAAGGAGTAAAGAGAAAGATTGCTTTTGGGAAAACTGATTGATTAAGGCAATACCTAAGGAAGAATCTACCTAGACTTCACTTGTTATCTAACTCTGAACCAAATGATTTCTTCATTTGATTTGATCAGTAGAGATCCCTAAATTATGTTAATACCTCCGTCGAGGATAAGAACAACTAATCATAGGTTGATTAACTGAACTCTCTTTCTAGTTAAAACCCCTAGTCTTGCATTAACTCGATCTATGGCTCCCCATATTAGATTTGACTCTAATTCGGCAGATTTTCATCGTCCTATATCTAAGATTACGATCAAATCCGCTTAATTGTGTTGGATCTACTCCTATGCAGGGATTTTTTCTCCTCTACATAGGCACATTTGGCTTAAATCAATACCCCGGACATATCAATTTAAGAGTTAAAAACACAATTAAGAACAAATCAAATATTTATCACACAGCTCAGATAACAATAACAAGATCCGTCTTTGGTTTCATGCCCTTTAGATATTTGGGGTTTTAGTTCATAATTATAAAAAAAACATCACTGAAGAAATAAAATAACAAAACATAAGAAAACCCAAAACTCCTGAAAGGATTGAAGGGATATCCTCTGTCTTGATGTAGATCTTGGCTTCTGAGATGGATCAATTAGCTTCCCTTCGAGTAATTCCCTTCATTTAACTCCCCGTCTTGACGGGAAAATAATGTCTCCTTGGCGGGAGAAAAGCACCCACTTGTAGTTGCCTCCTAGGGTCTTTATATAAAGTTTTTGAATGCGTGTCTTAGCCCCTAAGTAGCCTTTTCCGAGTGAAATTGGACTTCCTCACGATAGGGACACGCCCGTGTGCCACGCCTGTGTGGATCAACTACCAGGCCGTGCTTGAGCCTGTTAAAGTGACACGGCTGTGTGACACGACTGTGTGGCGAACCTCCAGGTCGTGTTAATTATTGAACTGGGCCTAAATTACCCATTTTCGGCCTGTTCCTTGCTCTTTTCTATTCCTTATGCTGACCTAAGTATAAAACATGAAATAAAAGGATTAGGAGCACCAATTTCCATGAATTCAATGATAATTCATCCAGAATTTAGGCTAAGTATGAGGTAAAAATATGTATAATTTACGGTTTATCAAATACCCCCACACTTAAGCCTTTGCTTGCCCTCAAGCAAAATCTTAACTCACAATTAAGAATCATTCTTCTCAACTTATAATCCTTATCAATAATGTTTCAAACTAATCCACAAGTCATCATACAGTGAAAATTCAACCAGAAGAACATTAAAGTTTCAAACACTCTAAGTTGAGAATTTTATCACAGAAACATAGGTTTTCTCCCTTGTCGTAAGTAATTACCTTTGAATCAAAACCAACAAGAGTTGACATCCTCACTAAAGATTCACTCTATCCACTCAAAGTGTTTAGGGTTCAAAACTTTAAGCACTCTTTAGTTAACCTGAAAAGTTATTACCATAAGCTTGCAGGAAAATCAAATCTCCACCACTACAGATTGATATGACACATCGATCAAAAGGTCTTTCAATGGTTGTAAAGGGGATTTGGTTAGGGGTGTTGTCACTAGCTAAAAAAGATGGTTAGAATCAAGATTGAATTGAAAAATCATCTAGCTAGAAAAATCTCTATCACTAGAACATATTCCTAGAGCTAAGCCTTATGATGACATTGTTTTGGATTCAGTAGTTTATAATAGAAATATGCAAAAATATTAAACTATAACTAAAATATGAATTACAACTGAATTAACTGTGCATACACCTTTTTTAAGAACAAATCAAATATTTAATTAAATATTTATGAACTTTACAAATTAAAAAAGAGAACAAAGCTAGATAATAATTCAACTCAAATCTCGATAAAAATAAGGATCAAAATAATTGAATGAAATTCAACAAAAAAGGGGTTATAGGTTAATATTAGAGGTAAGTCAAAGAATGGGTTGTTAGGCTCAATGAGGTTCACTAGGGGTTAATTTATGGAGGTAGGCTTTTATGGAGTAAGTGGGTTAAACCTAGGTGCCTTTATCATTTTGGTATATCAAATCAATGATGTGGTCTTAACGTGTATAATCGAAGCAAGTTCTAGAATAAAAAATCAGTATTGACTCACTCAAGGCAACAATAAAAGTAAGCACGAAAGGATGTATGCTTAAAAGGCTAAAAAATCTCACCAGAATTATGGCTTTTGATGTCAATCCTGCGAATTTCAAATCTAAAGATAATACTTAAAATTAAGGATAATAACCTAGAAAAAATTTAAATTCTCAAAAATTTCAACTTATCATTCTTGATTCCCTAATGTTTTAAAGTTTGAATAACCAAAGCATAAGTACCTATGTATTAATTCTCAACATATCAATAAAAATCATAAATCAATTAGGATTAATTCCTAATAGGAGATTAAGACTAATGCAGAGAGCGAAAGTGATAATTCGAAATTTGAGAACAATGCAAAAAGTTAGTTGTAAAAATTTTCAGGGGTTCAAAGAGAATGTAATGACTGAAAGTGAGTTCCCCCCCACACTTAAGATGTACATTGTCCTCAATGTACAAAGATAACATTACTAGCAATAGAAGCACAAGATCATAAGATAGGGAGAGAAGTAAAACTCCCTGAATTTTGGATGATTTTGTAGAGACGGATATTGGAATTGTAAAAGTTGGCAGTTGTGGCAGGGTTTTCCCATTAGATATGGATATGAGCTGTAAAGCTCCTTTGAAACTGTGATAGCATAAATAAGTGTTTATGGATTTAAGTTAAGCATAATTTTCTCGTTAGGGAATAGCCGATATGAAAATAAAATTGAAATCTAAACTAAAATATTCAATAAACATAAAGATCGAAATAAAGATAAAGAAAAATTTAAAAATTCTAAAGAAACATAAAATGCGAGAGAAGGTAAAAATAAAGAGCAAAAAAGCAAATAAAAAAGAAGAGAAGAGGAATAGAAAGTTCTAATCCTCAGATGGTCCGCGAGGTGGGGGCGGTGGTGCGAGATGGAGTTGTTGACAAATCTGTGCTAATGTTGCATCAATGTGGTCAAATCGTTGAAAAGATTGATGCTAGAATTAGGCGAACTGCTCAGAAGTGACGTAGCCTGAAGCTGTCGCATGAACTGGGCGGCGAGTCGGTGGTGGCTCAGTCAATGGCTCCTCCAATAGTGGGAGAGATTTTTAGGGCTTTTGATGAAGAAGAAGATGAATAGTGGGGGTTTATATAGGATTTTGGGTCACACGGGCATGGTATACGCCCGTGTGGCTCGGGGTTAGCCCGTGTGGTTCGAAATTTGTGATTTTTGGAGCGTCAGATTCGTATCGCACGCCCGTGTTCCTACAGTGTGTTGGGGCACACGGCCGTGTTAGACGACCGTGTCCTTCGATGTTCACTTCTTCTACAGCCGTGTTGGAGGTCACACGCCCGTGTATGAAATGGTAGGTTCGACCACGGTCTTGAGGCACGAGCATGTCGCACGCTCGTGTTGAATTAACAAGTTTGGCCATGGCCACATCGTACGGCCGTGGCAAGTTGTCGAAGCTCGTATGTAGGGAGATCTTACCCTGCTCATACACGGCCATATCGCACGGCCGTGTCTTTGCTCGTGGTGTCCACACGGCCTTAGGCATGCTTGTGGGATGGCTGTGTGGCTTGAAAACCTGCATTCAAAGGGTTAGTTGATGTATTAGAGAGCCTAAATAAAAGAATTTACTAAGTCAGTGCTCGGGTTGCCTCCCGAGAAGTGCTTGTTTATAGTCTAAGCTCGACCTTTCTCAAGCTTGTTTGGTCACAGTGGCTTGAAGAGTTGAAACTCTTCTATCCTGCTTTCAATTTCATTATCAACGTAATATTTGAGTCGAGTGTGATTTACCTTGAAAGTACCGAGTGACTCATGTTTTAACTCGACTGTACCATAGGGGAAGATTTTCATTACCGTGAAGTAGGGTATGTCACTTGTATGTTCTTTTGAATTCAAGATTCGAGGATTGTCTTCCACTGAGATTACCTTATCCCCTACCTTGATTTGATTCGTTTTTACCTAAGGGTCATCTTGGTGATGCTCTGGGTTGGTGTGGCATATTTTGGGCTTTTCTTGATGGTTCAGCCACTCATCTAGTTCCTCAATCTGAAGCATTCACTTTTCATGTACGTCTCCCTTGGATGGACTTATCTATGGTTGGGTCGCCCTTATGTGAAGTATATCTTGCACAAAAGGTTGGGTGGTGAGATCATTCTTTTTGCAAGGATTCGAAACAGTATTTTTATCATCAACAATTTTAATCGGGTTTCGGGCTTGTAAAGTAATTTTGTTATCACCTACACGTAGTGTAAGCTCGCCTGTTCCCACATCAATTATTTTTCTAGCAGTTGCTAAAAAGGGACGCCCTAGAATTAAGGGTACATTGCTATCCTCATCAATGTCTAAAACAACAAAGTCAACTGGGAATATGAATTTATCACCTTAACTAATACATCTTCAATGATACCCCTAAGATGTTTAACGGATCTATCGGCTAATTGAATACTCATTTTAGTGGGTTTTGGTTCCCTTAAGCCTAGTTGTTTGAACATTTTATAGGGCATCAAATTAATGCTAGCACCTAAGTCAGCTAATGCCTTTTCAATATTTAAATTACTAATAAAATAGGGAATAGTAAAACTTTCTGGGTCCTTCAATTTTGTTGGGAGTTTGTTTTGGAGAATTGCTGAACACTCTTTGTTAAGTTCCACTATGGACATGTCTTCAAACTTCCTTTTGTTTGTAAGAAGTTCTTTAAAAAATTTTGCATATGTTGGCATCTATTAAATAGCTTCAACAAAAGGTAAGTTGATGTGTAATTGCTTAAAAAGTTCAAGAAATTTACCGAATTGGGCGTCCATGCGGTCTTTCTTTAATTTTGCTGGGTATGGGATAGGTGGTTTATATTCCTTGAGTATTGGTGGAGCGCTTTCTTGGGGTTTAGCTTGCTCAACTTTTTCTTTTTCAGGCTCTTGTAATATCCTCTTTGCAGGTTCATCTAGTGTTTTCCCACTCCTTAGTGTAACAGCTTTAACGTGCTCTTTAGATTTAGTTTCTGTGTTGCTTGATAACCCACCTTGCGGTCTTTCAGAAATTAGCTTGGCGAGCTGGCCTATTTGAGTTTTGAGTCCTTGAATGGATGCTTGCTGGTTTTTCAGTGCTGTTTCGGTGTTCTGGAAATAGGTTTCTGACACGGCGATAAATTTTGTGAGCATCTTTTCAAGGTTCGGCTTTTTCTCTTGTTGGAATGGTGGCTGCTGAAATCCCGGAGAAGGTGGTTGTCTTTGATTTCCTTGTCCTTCCCATGAAAAATTGGGGTGGTTCCGCCAACCTGCATTGTAAGTGTTACTATAAGGGTTATTTTCGGATCTAGAATTATTACCCATATAGTTGGCTTGCTCGGTTTCCATGCTATGTCCATAGGAGGAGTAATCGGGATTGTACATGTTTCTTTGAATTGAGTCACATTGCATCATTGGGTGTACCTGTGTAGAACCAACAAAGTTATCAATCTTTTTATTAAGAAGTTCTACTTGATTAGAAAGCATAGTGACTACATCAATATTAAAAACTCCTGCAGCTTTCTGTGGCTTTGTTCTCATGACTTGCCACTGATAGTTATTCAGTGACATCTCTTCTATAAACTTGTAAGCTGCTTCTGGTGTTTTGTTGTTAATTGTTCCATCAGCGGCTGGATCAATCATTTGCCTTGTTGAGGGATTCAAACCATTGTGGAAAGTTTGAACTTGTAGCCATAGAGGTAACCCATGGTGAGGGCACCTTCTCAAGAGATCTTTGTATCTTTCCCAAGCATCGTAAATTGTTTCTAAATCTATCTGCATAAAAGAAGAGATACCATTCCTCAATTTAGCCGTTTTAGTCGGCGAAAAATATTTGAGCAAAAACTTTTCTGTCATTTGTTCCCATGTAGTGATAGACCCTTATGGTAGAGAATTTAACCACTGTTTCACTTTGTTTCTCAAGGAGAATGGGAATAGCTGAAGATGAATGGCATCATCAGAAACGCCATTTATTTTGAATGTATCGCATAATTCCAAAAAGTTGGCTAGATGCGAGTTAGGATCCTCATCCTGCAAACCATCAAACTGAACAAACTGTTGTATCATCTGAATAGTGTTAGGTTTCAGTTTAAAATTATTTGTAGCAATAGTGGGCCTAACAATGCTAGATTTAGTGCCTGCTAAATTAAGTTTAGCATAATTATACATAATACATGGAGTAGGATGTTGCTCGATAGGATTTGCGGCTACTACAGGAGGTAGCTGATTATCTTGATTTGCTTCCATCTCTAGAGTAGGTTCAAGTTCTTCTTCTTGACTTTGTTCTGGATATTGTAAGCTTCTTCTTATCTCTCTGCGATTTCTGCGAACTGTAGCTTCTAAATCGTCATCAAAAAGCAGTGGTCCTCCTGGGTTTCTTCTAGTCATAAACTAGAGATACATGGAAGGGATAATGGCTAAAGTAATAGAAATCGAGTGTTCCTAATATCTTAGTTCCCCGGAAACGGCGCCAAAAACTTGATCGTGATCTCGAGTGATGATGATAAAGTAATAAAATCTGATCGTACCTGGAAACTAGCTGATATCACGATAGAAAGGCAAGTGCACCTATCGAATAGTAGTATAGTCAGTGGCAAGACCAGAATATCGAATCCAAGGAACTATGAGTACTAGTAATGACTTTCTTCCTATTATCTAGCCTAAAAATATATGGGGGGTTTTGTTTCTAAATTAACTAATCTAAACTAAACTGAAAAGAAATAGTAATGAGTAAAGAGAGAGATTGCTTTTAGGAAAACTGATTGATTAAGGCAATACCTAAGGAAGAATCCACCTAGACTTCACTTGTTATCTAACTCTGAACCAGATGATTTCTTCATTTGATTTGATCCGTAGAGATCCCTAAATTATGTTAATACCTCCGTCGAGGATAAGAACAACTAATCCTAGGTTGATTAACTGAAATCTCTTTCTAGTTAAAACCCCTAGTCTTGCATTAACACGATCTATGGCTCTCCATATTAGATTTGACTCTATTCCGGCAGATTTTCGTCTTCCTATGTTTAGGATTACGGTCAACTCCGCTTAATTGTGTTGAATCTACTCCTATGCAGGGACTTTTGCTTTTTTACATAGGCACATTCGACTTAAATCAATATCCCGGACATATCAATTTAAGAGTTAAAAACACAATTAAGAACAAATCAAATATTTATCGCACAGCTCAGATAACAATAACAAGATCCGTCTTAGGTTTCATCCCCTTTAGATATTTGGGGTTTTTGTTCGTAATTATAAAAGAAGACATCTCTGAATAAATAAAATAACAAAACATAAGAAAACCCAAAACTCCTGAAAGGATTGAAGGGAGATCCTCTATCTTGATGTAGATCCTGGCTTCTGAGATGGATCAATCGGCTTCCCTTCAACTAATTCCCTTCCTTTAACTCCTCGTCTTGGCGGGAAAATAATGTCTCCTTGGTGGGAGAAAAGCACCCACTTGTAGTTGCCTCCTAGGGTCTTTATATAGAGTTTTGGAATACCTTTCTTAGCCCCTAAGTAGCCTTTTTCGAGTGAAATTGAACTTCCTCACGACAGGGACACGCCCGTGTGCCACGCCTGTGTGGATCGACTACCAGGCCGTGCTCCAGCCTGTTAAAGTGGCACAGCCGTGTGACACAGCTGTGTGGCAAACCTCCAGGCCATGTTGATCACTGAACTAGGCCTAAATTGCCCGTTTTCAGCCTGTTTCTTGCTCTTTTCTATTCCTTATGCTCACCTAAGTATAAAACATGAAATAAAAGGATTAGGAGCACCAATTTCTATGAATTCAATGATAGTTCATCCAGAATTTAGGCTAAGTATGAGGTAAAAATATGTATAATTTACAGTTTATCAGTTCTCAATTCAAGCAAGTTGAGAATGGGGAAATGATGGATTTTGGGTTAAATAGTGATGGGTTGTTATGTTTCCGTGGTAGAGTTTGCATGCCACGAGACAATGAGTTCAGAAAGTTTATACTGCGGGAAGCGCATAGTAGTCCCTATGCTATGCACCCCACAGGTAACAAGATGTATCGGGATTTATGAGAGCTTTATTAGTGGCCAAGGCTGAAACGTGAGGTTACAGAGTTTGTAGGAAAATGTTTAGTATGTTAGCAAGTGAAAGTAGAGCTTCAACTACCATCAGGGTTACTCCGGTCGGTTAAGATCCCACTCTAGAAGTGGGAGTGTGTTACTATGGATTTCGTTAGTGGGTTACCCCCAACGCCTGCTAAGAAAGACTCTGTGTGAGTTATTGTGGATCAGTTAATTAGGTCTGCCCATTTTATACGGGTCCGCACCGGCTACTCACTACAGAAGTTGGCAAGGTTGTATGTGGTGGAGATTGTGAGATTGCATGGGGTGCCGGTCTCTATTATATCTGATAGAGACCCTCGATTTACATCTCGCTTTTGGAAGAAGCTGCATGAGGCACTGGGTACGAGGTTGGATTTTCATACAGCATTTCACCCTCAGATTGATGGTCAGTCGGAGAGGGTAATTCAAGTTTTGGAGGATATGCTAGGAGGGTGTGTAATTGAGTTTCGAGGCAGTTGGGAGGATTACTTGCCGTTTGCTGAATTTGCATATAATAATAATTATCAGGCAAGTATAGGGATGGCACCATAATAACAAGAAATAGCTTTTAAATACACCTCGTTTTGAAAAGAAATAAAAATAAGGATTTTACTTAAGTTTTTCTTAAGAAGGGTTTTCAATGAAAACAAGGTTTTCGCAAAAACACTTCAATTTGACACGTTGGATTCCACCATAGATGTCGTACTCCAACTTGTTGGATTGAGTTGGGTGAGCGGTGAGTATTGGGTCTGGAGTTGGTAGTAGACACCAAAGATAAGGTAAAGTTGATTTGGGATCAGTTGAAAGAGGCGGTGAATAGGCAAAAGTCATATGCCGACCTCTAACAGGGAGATATTGAGTATGCGGTAGGGGACTTGGTTTTTCTCAAGGTTTCCCCTTGGAAGAAGGAGTTAAGGTTTGGACGGAAGGGCAAGTTAAGCCCTAGATTCATTGGGCCATACTGGGTGTTGAATCAATTTGGGCCAGTTGCCTATCAGCTGGAATTACCTTCTAAACGAAGTCAAATACACGATGTGTTCCATGTATCAATGTTAAGGCGTTATTGCTCGGACTCTTCTCACGTTGTGTCAGTCAAGGAGATCGAGGTTAGGCCAGACCTAACTTTCGAAGAGGAGCTAGTTCAAATAATTGATCAAGAGGTTAAGGTGTTAAGAAAGAAATTTGTTCCTTTGGTCAAGGTACTTTGCCGTAACCACAATGTCGAGGAGGCTACATGGGAACCTGAGGAGGCGATGCAGCGACAATACCCTCATTTGTTTCTATTAGGTAGATTTCGAAGCTGAAATTTCTTTTAGGGGGTAGAGTTGTAACGCCCCAAATCTCGAAACTTTACATTCTGTGTGCTGAAGTTGGCTTATATAGGTAGCATTGTTAGAATATTAATTTTAAGGTATTACAGGGGTTATTTAAAGTCTCAAGGATAGGGAAAACCATAGGGAAAATTTTAATTTTTGCCTTAGTGGAACCCTAGTCTCAGGTATTAGGCCTTTTAAACAAATTAAGGGGAAAATAAGATGCAAATGGGCCTGTGGCTCAGTGGCAAGGTAGCGCCACTTAGGAAGCTATAGGTGGCGTCACTATCAGGTAAAGAGATCCAAGGTTCGAGGCTTAGAGTGGTGAATTTGGGGACTTTATTTTTGCTCCATGAAAGGATGGTAGTGGCGCTGGAGTGGACTCTGGAAGGGTGTGTTCAAGAGAGAAATTTAAGGTAAAGATAATAGAGAAAAAATAGGAGATTGAGGTGTGGATGTGGATGTGTTGGAGCCGGTTGGGACTATGGGAGAAGTTAGTTCAGCTTTTGGTTATTTAAGGGGGTGCTGAATTCCTGTGAAGGGTTCTTTGGCTTGGCCGTTATTTTTCTTCTTCTCCTTGTTGTCGAATCCTCTTCTCCCTCTCATACTATTTCTTTCATTGTCGAATAACCTATCATTCTTTTGCCAAAATTTCTATTGGTGTTGTGTTCTTCTTCTTTCTCTAAAAGCCGAATAGCTATATCCAATTGCCAATTCCTTGTTGTTTTCTTCCATCACAAATCTGTTTCTATTATCTACTACCCGTAATCAAGTTTTAAAAGCCGGATCTCACTTAGTAGCTATCTAGGCCGTGGATCAAAGGTTAGTTTCAGTAAGTACTTAGTCAAACATCCTTTAGTGCATTTCGGTAAAAGCCAGAGGGCTATCTAACTCTTTCTTATTGTTAACCCTGTATTACCAATGGTAGGGTTTAGAGATCGCAAGCGTGGTAAGGATCATCTAGCAGGTGGTAAGTGTACTCGTTCTTAATTTTGGATTAGTAAGAGGCCGAATGTAAGTGTGGCTTATAGGGGTGACTTGTGTGGAATACGAGTCACTTGACTTTTGATAGTATATGTGTGGGTGCAGATCTTGGAATCAGAGGAGGCTAGCTATTCATAGGATTAGCAATCTTGAGTATCGATTTCCAATAAGGTGTGTACATACACTTCACACACGACAGATCAACAAAAGCCAAAATCCCGAAAAGCCGAAATGCTAAAAAGATGAAAGGTTCGCGCTGGCAACCACACGAGCATGTAAACATTCATGTGGAGATACCGATATGACTACCGAGGCCAAGAGAACGATCTCATGGTCTCGGGCCACTGTTTGGCCAACCGGGCTAGAAAGGGCTAAATAGGTCTACCGAGCTCGTAGGCCCAAATCAGTAAAAGTCGATAAGTGATGGTAAATGATGAGTTGGTATGGATGGTTGAATGATTTGAATATGAACGGGCCTAATGGGCCATATATTTGTGATTGGGCCATATAGACATGATTGGGTTTGATGGGCCATTTGTGCTTTTAGGGAAGCATGCAGACTTGCTAGGGTTTTCTAATGGACTCTAGGTCTAGTTCTGATGAATTCTTAAACAGCATAAATCTTAATTAATTAATCAAACATGTCTATGGACAAGTCGCAAGGTTAGAGTGTGGCAATGGGCATATGCATGTCTAGGATTGGATCTAGGGAGAGCTTGGTACTTAAGCGGTCCAAGTGACCTACCTCCTCTTTTCTAGAATCATACCTGGTGCATAGTGTCTGTTCATTTTAGCCAACGAGGACTTGTTGATGGGCCAAAGTTTGTAACTAAAACTCGTACTGTTAAGAAATTACAAAAATACCCCTGTAGGGTAGAATTACAAAAATACCCCTGTAGGGTAGGAAAACGGAATGATATGACTAAAATACCCCTAGGTGTTTAATATGTGGAAATGTGTATGTTGTATTCATGTTGCACTTGGGTGGGTATAATGGTACGGAGGAAGATATGTGAGTATCACATAGTCGCTTGATGACCGTGGATCCATCGGTGGCTTTAAGCCCATTATATGATTAGCAGCCTTGCCACAATGTTTGAGTAGCACTGCTACTGGTGCTACCACTGGAGTGTAGGGATGGGTGGGCTGATATTTATATCCCCAGAAGAGTGTAGGGTTGGATTTGGGATGGGAGCATTGCATTCATGTGATACTGATGTGATATGAGGTCATTGTGGGCTAAGGCCAAGGACCATCGATATTGATAGGGCTTAGGCCCAATGTGATAAATTGCATGTTGATTTGATTGCCGAGGGTTGTACACACTGAGTTTCAAAACTCAATCCCTTTTTATTTAATGTTTCAGGTAACCCTCAGTAGGCGGTTTGACGTGAGAGAGGACTCGGAGGTGGCCACACTCTAAGTTACTTAGAAGTTTTTAATAGTTTCACATTACTTTATTTTTAATTACTTTATTTTTCATTGGGATGTAATAAGGCCTTGTATCTCCGGTATGATTTTACAAATGGGTTTTACTATTATTACAACTGCTGAATTCTCAAACTCAAATGGATTTCTAAAATTAAATATGCTTTCTAAATCATCATAAACATTTGAACATTTCCTTAAAATATGGGCTTTCACCATAATTTAACAAAACACGTGCACTCGGGTTTTCAACTCATAAACTTAAGCTTTTACTCAAACTCGCCTAAGCTTATAACCAAGAGAACTTTCTACTGAACCCGTTTCAAATTAAGTTAAACTTTTCAACAAAGCCGTTTTGGAAATAAACCCTTCAATGTGACATCGCCAGAATCGGCCATAACGTCTGTGCCAGGTCTAGGGTGTTACATTAACCATTTACAAGCCAATTCATTTTGCTAAATACATCAGTAACGTATATAGGCCATATTGACACAACTCCTATACATGCCATATAACCAAAATTTACAAGTTCAAAAATACCAAATGACAGTTGGATAGTGTGATGCGATCTCCAAAGACTTCTGAATCGAGCGAGCTTCCGAATCACTATAAAACATAGATAAAAAACAGAGTGAGCTTTAAAGCTTAGTAAGCCCGTATAATATAGAATTAAACTTACCATTTAATTCACAATTAAATAAACTAATGTAGTGTATATCCCAATCCCTTTCTTAAATGCCTATCACATGTACTCATCGATCGGTTAGTCAAGTAACATACATTCATTTATCAAATCAATATGAATGCATTCAATAATGATTCAAGCTTCATATACTCATATCATTCATTTCATATTTCAATGCATCTTTTAACTTCAATTTCATAAAATTCACTTATCATTTGTATTTATTCAAATCAACTCATATAACCTGTAATAGTTTTATACTCGTTGAACCACTTAGAATACCGACAGATATGCGGGTGGTACAGTCCAGGTGTACTAATTGGTAATCTGTCAATTCCTGAACATATATGTTCTTTCGAGCCATAAACAGTAAGCTCCTCCTAAGCTGAGGAAACAATAAGCTCAAATGAGCTGAGAAATAGTAAGCTCTTACGAACTAAATATCACTAAGCTCATACGAGATGTGGTGAGTCCGCAACACATGCAGGATCTCAACCAAATTGGTAACCCCAGTGACATGTCACTTCAATCCTACGAATTCCTACGGTTCAAACAAGACTTGGTAAATTCTCAGATTTCATCATTTAGGCATTTCAATATCTTGCAACTCAATTTCTTAATTCACACATATATATACAATTCTAATTGTACGAACTTACCTCGTATTGTTTGGATGTAAACTATTGAAGGATGCCCTGCTAGGGATAGATAAGATGCATTCGATATTGATGGATGAAGAGAAGAAGTGCAAGGATCGAAAGGCTTTGATGCAATTACATCTACATTTGTCTAACGAAATTTTGCAATATGTGATGAAGGAGAAGACTATCGTTGCATTATGGAAAAGGCTAGAGCAGCTATGTATGTCAAAAATTCTAATCAACAAGTTGTACATGAAGCAACATCTTTATGCTCATTCTTTGGAGGAAGGTGCATTTGTGCATGAACACTTAATAGTGTTTAAAGAAATTCTCTCAAACCTTGGGGCCATGGTGGTTCAGTATGATAAATAAGTTCCAGGGTTGATTATGCTTTGTTTGTTGTGCCTGTCTTATTCAACCTTGATACGAACTCGGTTAGCTGTTGACTCGAGTCGTTTAGATTTCCCGATCATTAAATCTGAGAAGTATCATTCTTACTTAAAGTAATAGGATATTTGGCTAAGTATAAGGCTTAAGAAAGGTTTGCAAGATTGTTCAAAGGGTTTGGGAATAAAATGGATGTTGGTTCGACTAAGGAATGAAATAAAACAAGAAAAAAAAGGATGATAATTGGATGGAGATTAAGCTTAAGAATCAAGAAAGAACCAACACTATATTAGAGTATTGACCCGAATCTTATAAGACTCTTAAGATGGATGGAAGATAGAAAATGGAACCTTGACCCACTATCTATAAAGAGATAGGAACTAAAGTTATCAATGGTTTGAACGCCACACTCAATTTAGGAGTGATAAGTTCACCAAGAAACGGGTTTGACGCCACTAGCAAGCTAGATAAGTCAAGCTGAGTCTTAAACAAAATAAGAGAGTTGAATAACTCGCAAACGTTATAAACATTCATCAAAGTATCAAAAGTCCTTAACATTTTCCTTTTACAAGCTATTTATAGGCACTAATATGACTATTCAAATTCAACATTCATATCAGTTATTAACAAAATATTAAAATTCAGTTATAACTCTTAATAGGCAGCAAAAGAGTCATGTCTTTTCACTTGATTCTGGTGTAGATGAAAAGGCATGTCTCTTCGCTTTATTAATGACTTAATGAACCCTTAATGTGCTATTTGGTGTCCCTTCTTCTCCCTTAAACCGAATGTCAAAAGACTTGAGCATTCATCTCTTCAATTGGCCCCTTAACTAGCTTTGAGTACTTTAAAACTGGTCAAATTTGAAGAGACTCTCTTGGACCATTTAAACAACCACCATGATGATCTTTGAAGGCCTGTAAAACATCCAAACTTGAAAAGTCAATTAGCCATATGAGTAGTCACCCATAATGATCTTTTAAGGCTTGAAAAAAGGTCCAAACATGAAGAGTTAATTAACCATATGAATAGTCACCTACAAAATAGATAATTAAGCATTAAAGACACTCATAAAAATCAACACACTATAAACACTCATACATGAATTAATTATTGAACATGCAACTCAAATCACCTTATTTAAAATGAAAATAAACACACTTTAATTTATGCAGTAAAATGTAATAGCCAAATTAAATAACATACTTATGCAAACAAACTCAAACATATTAAACAACTAAGATGCTTAAATGCATGGTTTAAGATGCAAACTAAATAAACAATTGAGTTACTTAATGCATGACTTAAACTAACATGGGAGTTACAAAAATGCATGTCATAATTAAAAGATGTAGATTAATAATGCAAGATATTAATCAAAGATGCATATTAATGATGTTCAAACTATAACATAATTAAAGACATAAAATAACTAAAATAACTAAAATAAATGAATCAAAGTCCTTATTTTCCAATAGTTGAATTAAGCTAGCTGGAAATTATTCTTCATTTAACACTTGGGCCCCTCAAGCTTGGACCAATCTCGATGTCGTCGAGATGTATCGAAACATGATATGGCCGGGATCGCATCAAACCTTTAGAGACACGATTTTGTATAGCTATGAGTCTCTCACAATTGATTAGATTTATGATTCTTTGACCTCGTATGATAAGATGAAGCATCTTGTGGTTAAACTCGACTCTCAAAGAAAGGGCCTCATTTTTCGTGGGAAGCAAGATCAGGATGTTGATGATGATTGTGGAAGGACACAGGGACAGATTCATCATGGTACATCTAAGGTAAGATCGAAGTCTTCTAATAGAGGCAAAACTTGTAACTTTTGTAAGAATGGGCACATTAAATATAAGTGTTTTAAGCTAAAGAATTAGATCAAAATGGAGGCTGCAAATCAAAAGAGCAAACAAATAGAAAACTCCGGTGAAGCTGATGTTGTAGAAGACTATAGCGATGGTGAACTTCTAGTCGCTTCTGTCAACAATTCTAAAGTGAACGACGAGTAGATCCTTAATTTGGGCTGCACCTTTCACATGAGTCCCAATCGAGATTGGTTTACAGCTTATGAAATAGTGTCTAAAGGCGTTGTTTTGATGAGAAATAATGCTTTGTGTAAAATCGTAGGTGTTGGAACGATTAAAGTTAAGATGTTCGACGGAGTTGTTAGAAACTTAGTAACATGCGACATGTTCCAAAATTGAAGAGAATTTTGATCTCATTGAGTACTTTTGATTTAAAAGGGTACAAATACACAACTAAAAGTGGGGTTTTCCAAAGGTCCCCTCGTTGTAATAAAAGGGCAGAGAAAGACTACCAAGTTATATATTTTGTAGGGTTTTATGGTTACTGGTGATGTAGTTGTCGCTTCCTCTTCCTTATCAGATAATGATATTACTAGACTTTGGCTTACGTGCCTAGGACATATAAATGAGAATGGCATGGCAAAATTGAGTAAAAGAGGACTTATTGATGGGTAAGGAATTTGCAAACTGAAGTTCTGTGAGCACTGTGTTTTTGAGAAGTAAAAGAGAGTTCGATTCACCAGAGAAATCCATAACATAAAGGGAACATTGGAGTATATTTAGTAGAGAAAGCCATTCAGAGTGCCTTCGAGAGGTGGAGTGAATTATATGCTAACACTTATTGATGATTTTCTAGAAAAGTTTGGGATTTTTTCCTGAAGCAGAAAAATGATGTGTTTTTTACATTTAAGTCTTGGAAAACTATGATTGAAAAATAGATAGGAAAACAAATAAAACACCTCCGCACAGGTAATGGCTTAGAGTTCTATTCTGATGAGTTTAATGAACTGTACAAGTTAGAAGGGATTGTGAGACACTTGATAGTTCATCATACTCCATAGCAAAGCAGTGTTGTAGAACGAATGAACAGAACGATCATGGAGAAGGTTCGATGTATGTTATCGAATGCCAACTTACCAAAGCCATTTTGGACTGAAGCAGCTCTACTGCATGTTTTTTTGATCAATCAATCTCTATTCGTTGCCATTGAGAAAAAGACTCCACAAGAGGTATGGTCCGGTAATCTTACTGATTATTCTGATTTAAAGATCTCTGGGTGTTCTACGTATGCTCATGTTGATAATGGAAAATTGGAACTGATATCCATTAAATGTGTTTTCCTTGGTTATAAAGCTAGTGTAAAGGGGTATAAGTTTTTGTGTCTTGAAAATAGAAATGTTGTGATTAGCAGAGGTGTTGTTTTTGATGTAACTGCTATGCTACCTAACTTATCTCTTAAAGACTCTTCCAATAAAGAACAAAAAAAGTAGGTGGAACATTAAATTAATCTAGAATCTACAACAAAGGTGACTCCTCAAGCCAGTATAGAAATTCAGAATAGAGTTGCTTCCTCACCATAATACTCTATCACCAAAAAACAAAACTAGAAGAGAGATTAAACCTCCAAAGAGGTATGCTGAAGTTGATCTAGTTGCTTATGCTTTAAATGTGGCTAAAAATATAGATACAAACCAATAGCCATCTACTTATTTTGAGGCGGTTAGATGTGAAGACTTAGAAAAGTGGATGTTTGCTATGCAAGAGGAGATGGGATCACTCCACAAAAAATAAAACATGGGATTTTGTGAAACTTCCTGAAGGCAAAAAGGTTGTTCGTTGTAAATGGGTGTTTAAAAAGAAATAAGGGACTAAAGGAGTTGAAGAACCCAGATATAAAGCAAGACTTGTTGCAAAGAGTTATAGTCAAATTCCAAGAGTTGACTTCATAGATATGTTCTACCCAGTTGTGAAGCATAGTTCGATTCGGGCTTTGCATGGTATCGTGGTCATGCATGATTTAGAGCTTGAGCAGTTAGATGTAAAAACTACATTTTTTCATAGAGAACTTAAGGATGATATTTACATGCAACAATCAGAGGGTTTTATAGTCTCAAAAAAAGAGGACTATGTTTGCTTGCAGAAAAAGTCCGTTTATAGTTTGAAATAGTCACCAAGACAGTGGTACAAAAGGTTTGATTCCTTTATGACTTCTCATGATTTCAAAAGAAGTAACTTTGACCATTGTTTTTACTTTAAGAAAAATAATGACTATTTTTCTGTGTCTTTACTTCTCTATATTGATGACATGTTGATAGTAGTGAAAGATAAAAGAGAGATAAGAAAGGTCAAAGCCCAACTTAGTGAAGAATTTGAGATGAAAGATTTGGGACCAACGATGAAATACTTGGTATGGAGACTATCAGAGATAGAAAAACAAGTAAATCGTACCTAAGTTAGAAGGAGTACATTGAGGAAGTTCTTTGCAGGATCAATATGTAGAGTGCTAAGCTTGTTAGTACACCTTTAGCAGCCAATTTCAAACTTTCATCCGCTTTGTCTCCACAATCAGATGATAAGATTGACTGCATGACACATGTTCCATATTCTAGTGCAGTGGGATCTCTCATGTATGCTATGGTTTGTTTATGTCCAGATTTATTAGATGCAGTCAATGCAATTAGCAGATACATGACAAATCTTGGTAAAGAACATTGGAAAGCAGTTTAGTGGATTTTAAGATACTTACAAGGTACTACTAATGTTTGCTTATAGTTTGGAAGAACTAAAGATGCAGTCATTGGGTATGTTGATGCTGATTTTGTTGGAGATGTTGATAGAAGATCTCTCACAAGTTATGTCTTTACAATTGGAAGTTGTGTAATTAGTTGGAAAGCCACTTTGCAAACTATAGTATCTTTGTCTACCATTGAATCTGAGTACATGGTGATTACTGAGGCTTGTAAAAAAGCCATTTGGTTGAAGGGACTGTTTAGTGAACTCAATGAAGACCTTCAAATCAATATAGTATTTTGTGACAGTCAAAGTGTCATCTTCCTTACAAAAGATCAAATGTTTCATGAGAGAATAAAGCACATTGATGTTCGGTATCGTTTTGTTTATGATATTATTGCTCGTGGTGATATTGTTGTGAGCAAAATTAGTACTCATGAAAATCCTGTTGATATGATGAATAAGTCACTTCCCGTAACCAGGTTTGAGCATTGCTTAGACTTGGCTGGTGTTCATTATTGAAGATAAACCCTTAAGGGGTTTTGTGGAAGAGGTGGAGAACTTGTTCGTCGAAAGTTTACGATGAAAAACTTGTTTGTTGAAGAATTTGTGTCAAGGTGGAGATTGTTAGAGATGTGACCCAAATTCATGATAAAATTAGATACAAGAGTGTATGAGAAGTTCGAGTAGAAGTATACTTCATCTTTTTAATGTTGATTTGAATAAGGTGTTTTAACCTTATTGTATTACCTCTATTTTATTTTGATTAGAATATGGTTTTACACACCTATAAATATATATAGTCTATTTCTCTTGTAATCATTCGAACTCGACATAGTGAATTATCTTTTCCTATACCTATAGTTTTTTTCCCGAAAGGGTTACCACATAAAAATCTGTGTGTTCTTTATTTTTTCTTTCTGTTTCTTTGAGATACATTGTCATTAGCGTTCCATTTTTCAAACTAATATCTTATTTCACATAGCAAAATTTCATGCATATCACTTCTCTTCAATTATAAATTTCACAAAGTTTACAGTTTAATCCTTAACATCATGAAGATTGATTGCTTAATATAATTTCACTTTAACATAACTTTGTTATCAATTCACTATTTCATTTAAACTCTTTATCATAAATCTTAAATGTATGTTTGTTTCATTGAAAATAAGTTTTATGAAATATTTTCAGAAAATTCACCAAACAACAAAAAATATTTTATACAAATTCATCCAAACTATTTTTAAAAAAAAATGAAGATTACTTCTCAATCTGAATAACGCGGTTCTATTATACGTTTGTGGAAGTGATGTGAATCAACCTATCAGTGCCATCATTGGACGAGATAACATCATTGTTATGAGAATTTTAATATCAGTGTTAATGTCTATTAGGATAGGAAGGAAAAATGTGCAACTTGTTTCGTGCCAACATAAACAACTACACCTGCCTACCACAACGTAGGTTTTAATTGGCAGTTTTTTTTTTGAATTTCCATTTTTCTATCTCGAAAATATGTAGCAAAAGTTTTGTACTTAGTCCTACCTACAACACGTGAAGACTACTCAAAGAGAGTGTTTCGTTCGGAAGGTAAAAGCTAAAGAAGAGTCCAATGATATTTGGTATTATCATGAAATAGTGATAACGGGAAACAACAGCCATAAACTCAAATATATATAAATATAATTAGGTAGATATATTAAAATTATGACAAATGGTGTATCTATATTTTTTTATATTTAGATAAACATTTGACTAAATAAAAAATTAATTAGATAAATTATTCATTTGATTTAATTTAAATATTAATTTATTTTTTATATATTATCTTTATTATTGTCTAGGGTAAATTACAGCAATAGTCACACAATTTTGGGATAGCTAACAAAACAATTACTCTATTTTCAATTCTGTCACTTAACTTTCGAAAAATAACAAAATAGTCCTTTTAATCATTTTCCGTTACAGACGTAACGTTTTCTTTTCTTCTCCTCTATTTTTTTCCTTAACTTTAGTCGTGTCGTTCATGGTGTTTTCTAGCCAATCGTCATCACCAAATGGCTTCTCTTTGTCCCTTTTTAAATCTCACTTCAAATTTTCCAATAGGCTTTTTAAACCTTAAAGCTTTGAATAAGGCTTCAATATATCTACCAAGTCATTTTGCCACCTTTTAATGTACACACCTACACAACAAAACATAGCACCAATCCAAGCATATATATATATATACAACCAAACATCAACATTCACGACATCAACACATCATTCATGAAAGGCAACATCATATGAATATACTTATAACCAATATTCACCCATTTCCAATGGCCTTATACAAAATAATTATCAAACCAAAATAAGCCAACATATTTGGCCAAATTAAATATGACACATAACAAAATAACCAAGTCCTTCTATACATGCCATACATTCAAAATGCTAATATCATCAATACCCAAAATGAGGGAGTTGATAGTGTGATTCGAATCTCCGATAATCACCGATCCCGAGCTAGCTTGGTGACACTATAAGATAAGGGAAAGAAAAGGGGAGTAAGCTATATAGCTTAGTAAGTTCATATGCAAATAATAAGCATCTCAACCACAAAATTAACATGCAATTCATATAATAGGAGATCACATTAATGTCATTAACATCTCATAGTCATAACTTACTTAATCCCAACCTTACCAAGAGTTCGTCACCTATCGAGTTTATCACTTACAAGTTTTGTGTACATACTTGTACCAACTCATAACATACCACATACTTTTTGATCTTTGACCTTCTTGTTGAACACTTGGAATATTAAAGGATACTTGAAAATTTGCACATAAGTACCACATATGTATCGAAGCTACCTCATATCACATAACACACATAGGCTCACTATCGAGCTATTCACGGGCCCACTCACACAAGCTGTCGGTCAAAATGTAGCTACCTATTATTGCTCACACAAGATGTCATGTATCCGCAACAAATGCCAGAATACCTAGCCACTAGTCACACAGCCACACAAGTCATACAATATTAAAGCATTTTAACATAATATAACAATGCATTATTTACATATGAACTTACCTCGGTACAAAAATAGTTGAAATGGGACCTAATGGTCAAACACTTTGTTTTTCCCCCGATCAAGGCCTGAACCTCATTTTTCTTGATCTATAATAACAAATTTAACTCATTTAATACACACATTATTCAATTCAATGCAAAAATCATATTATGGAAAAATTACATTTTTTCCCTAACTTTTCCATTATTTACACTTTAGTCCTTAGGCTTGTAAAATGAAATTCTTTCAATTTCTTCATTACCCAAGCCTAGCCGAACCTTTTTCATACTCATAACAGCCCACATTTTTCATTTGTTCACATATTTCTACACCCATTTTACAACTTTTACTATTAAGTCTTTTTTGACATTTTTATCAAAAATTACTTAGCAAAAGTCGTTTATCCTACAATTAACATTCATTTTCTACCATTAGACATCAAAATACATGCATGTCTAACATGGGTAAAATTTTAAATTTTGATAATACTTCAAATTAGTCCTTGGAAAGGCTAGATTAGGTTATGAGGATCTCAAAAACGTAAAAATCATTAAAAATGGGCCTAGAACAGACTAACAATCAAGCTTAGAAAGCTTGGGCAAAACCCTAACTATAGAGACCCTTGAAATTTCGGCACTAAGGGACTAAATTGGGGAAGATGATATCTTTTATTTGTTTAATTTTTTCTTTATTTTCCAAATGACCAAAATGCCTTTAATGCCTAACTTTGAAATTTCACCTAACCATGTCCATTTTTGTCCATCGTATATAATGGTCTAATTACCATTTAAGGACCTCCAATTAAAGAATTCATTTCAATTAAGCACCCATATCTTTTAGAACACTAATTTTGTACTTATTGCAGTTTAGTCCTATTAGGCAAATTAGACACTTTATCAATAAATTTTCTTAACGAAATTTTCACAGAAGCATCCAATCATACTATAAACCTTAATAATATCACAATAAATTTTTCTACTTTGAATTTGTGGTCCCGAAACCATTGTTCCGTTTTAGCCCTAAATCGGGCTGTTACACTATACATTCCAAATTACCATATACACAAGTTCAAAAGTACCAAAGTAGAAGATCAATAGTGTGATGGAGTCCCTGACGATCCCCAAATCTGAGCTAGCTTTGAGATCACTATAAAACATGGAAAATAAAAACAAAGTAAGCTATATAGCTTAGTAAGCTCGTATGCATAAAATAGCACATACAAATTATACACAACTTCAAAATATATATCAAGTTATAACAAAACTCATACCAAATCACAAACTTTTACTTGTTATACACAAGAATAGATATGAAATTCTTAAATCCCTTTGATTCATTTCACATATAGTTCGTGTACATACCTGTACCAACTCATACTCACCTCGTATTCATTCATCTCTTTGATTTATCCGTTTAACCAATCGAAATACTAAGGGATACTCGGAAACACATTGTATCTAAGTGCCACATTCATAGCTGAAGCTATCTCAATTTCATATCACATATATGCTCACTCTTGAGCTATCATAGGGTCTGCTCACACAAGCAGTCACTCAAGACCTACATGGTGCTGCTCACACAAGTTGTCAGGTACCTCAACACATGCCAAAAACCTAGCCACTCGTAGGACGTACGAGACCAACACCCTGATCTGTAACACCCCTTACCCGTGTTCAACACCACAACAGGATATGAGGCATTACCGGAGCAAAATAGATACAATTGTACTAAACCGAGACATAAAATTTATGCCCAAATTAAAACCTTTAAATTATTCACCATTTGCTCACTCAACTCAATTATGTATTGTAATGTCCCTAACTCGAATCCATCGCCGAAATAGGGTTATGACACATTACCAAAATTTTTAGAACAAATTCAGATAATCTGTTTTATAAGAGAATTTCACAACTTAAAACTTACCACATTTCCACGAACACAATATATATTTTCATTTAAGTACTTACCCTTTCAACGCATCATATAATAAACATTTTACCGTTTAACCAGTAAATAGACACTTGTCTAAGCGTCAACAATAATAACAATAACACTTGTTAATATACTTGATCATATTTCCTATAAACTCAACATTGATGAACTTATTGTATCAACATATTATGTTTGAGTTTATTGCTCATCACAATTTACATAATTTTTGTAATATCCCGAATTAGGGCCTAATCGGAATAGTGGTTTCGTGACCACAAATCCGAGGTAGAAATAATTATATTATAATTATTTTGATGTTTATGATATGATTTTATGATGGTGTGAAAATTTCGTGAAGAAATTCTAAGCGTAAAGTGCTTAATTTGGAGTTAGGGATTAAATCGAATAAGTTGCAAAACTTGCATTCTAGAAGTTTTTAGTATGAAATTGCTTTGAAATATTAATTAGGAGGTCTTAAATGGTAATTAGACCAATTTTAAGTTCATGGACAAATTAGGACATGGGAGGAATTTTTGAAAGTTTAGTAAGGAGGGGTATTTTGGTCATTTGGTTATTAACATGAATTAAAAGGGAAAAATAACACAAAATTGTTATCATCTTCATTTGGTTGCTGCCGAAACTTGCTCTCTCCATAGCTAGGGTTTCTTCAACTTTCAAGCTTCATAGTAAGTGCATCTAAGCCCCGTTTTTAAAGATTTTTACGTTTTTGAGATCCCGGTAGCTTGATAAAGCTTATGTTAGCATTATTTTAAGTTAGGGTTCACATTTGGAAAAATACCCATAGGTGAAATTTGTGTATTTTGATGTTTTATGATAGAATATGAGGTTTTAAATTATGTTAGACAACTTGTGCTACTCGGTTTTGAGCAAAAACGAGTAAAACGGCTTAATCGGTAAAAATACATATTGTTCATAAGTATGTGTTTTAGTGGGAATTTGAGAATTCTAATGGTAAATAAATGATCAGCATGTCTTAAAACATAAGAATTTGTGATAAAGTAAATTTCCGAGCTTTGGGGCAAAAGTGTAAATATGCAAAAGTTTAGGGGCAAAATTGTAATTTTTCCAAAATTTGAATTAAGGTCTAATTTTAAAATGTGAATATTAAACAAGCTAAATGTGTTATTTTAGATCAAGAAAGACGTGGAATCGACCTCAATCGGGGAAAAGAAAAGATTACGGACTAAATTGCAAAATCGTTGTATTTTGGTACTAAGGTAAGTTCATATGTAAATAATGTAACATAATTGTTATTTTAAGTAATTTAATGTTATTTATATGATTGGTACTTACTATCATGGAATATTATGCCTTGTGAATTATTATTTATTGGTATGCAAAGTATGTAATTAGCTTGATAAGCATGAAATGCTAGCGATTATTTGTACTGACATTCCGAGGAAGATGGCCAAAAAGGTGAAATTTGAGGGAAAATCCCGTTTGAACCTTAGGAATAGATTAGGATACAAGTGACATGTCACTAGGATGGTTGAGCATCCGAACTCGTTGAGTTGAGTCCGAGTTCACTTATGGATGCAAATGTTTGAACTCGTTGAGTTGAGTCCGAGTTCGTGAAATGTAACTAGGCATCCGAGCTCGTTGAGTTGAGTCCGAGTTCACTTATGGATGCGAACGCCCGAGCTCGTTGAGTTGAGTCCGAGTTCACTTATGGGCGGGTTACATGATGGATTGATTACATATGTGGCATTTATGTGCAAATGATCCGTGTATCCGAGTTATATTCCGATGTGTTCAACGGGTAAAATTCTAGCGGAATGGAAGAATACTCAAGGTGTAAGTGACAATTCAGTAATGTTGAGAAATGGCCACATTGGACAGGTATGTACTTAACCCTCGGGTTGAAATTCGACACAACAACAAAGATGTGGTAAGATGAAGTATGATGATTAGAATGGTGACATATGTTTGGTGATGCTATGTTAATGTTGTTTGGCATAATGACTTTGTTATGTTACTTGTTATTTGCATGTGAACTTACTAAGCATTTATGCTTACTCCCTCCTTTTTATTCATTGTAGTTTTGGACAAGCCGGCTCGAGAATCGGGATAGGTCGAAGACTCGATCACACTATCCGAAGGACTTTTTGGTAAACGGCTTATAGAACTTAGAATGGCATGTATAGCAATATACCTACTATGTGTAAATAATCTTGTGATAAGGTGGTGTTTGGTTGAGGAAATGCTTGACAATGATGAGTCATTGAAATGGCCAATATAGGTTATGTTTGATGTCATGAAAGAATAATAGATTAATTAGTACATGGAAGCTTTTATGAAAATGGAACTAGCCATAAAACAGAACATTGCAGCAACACTGACGTGAGTTTGAAAATTCACTAAAAATCATAGAAATCGAATTTGGTAATGTATTAGTTATGAAATTGAAGCTTATTGTGTCTACTTTCATATGGAAGAAGCAAAATAGGTAAAGGAGTTACACGTTAGGAGATATTTGAGTTTCAGTGAGACAGGGCCAGAACGATTTCTGGATCCCCTGTTCTAATTTTGAAAATTCACCATAAATTGTACAAAAATAATTAGGAGGTGTATTTTATATGCTTAGAATCCTTATTGAATCTAGTTTTAATAGAGATAAACGGCACAATTATATGAGTTTTGTACAGAGAGAAAAGTGGTCCGTAGTAAACAGAGGTCAGTACAGTCAAGTTCTGAAACAGGGGCAACTTTAACTAATAAACTGTACTAATCGGCCCAGCCAAAAATTCTAGAAAAAAATTAGTGAATAGATATATGAGTCTAAATTCAGGGAAAATTTACGGATCTTGATTTCGAGTTTCGTAACTCGAGATATGATTTTTTGAGCGACCATGACGCAGGAGATAGTTTATTCCGAAAATGAAAATAGTTTTTGTAAAGTTGTTTAAAATGATAAATTACGTTTAGTGACGCCTCAAGCTCGACTCCGGTAACGGTTTTGGGCGTGGGGACGTTACATTTGGTGGTATCAGAGCAGGTTTAGTCGGTTCTCGGACTAACGTGTTTTATGTACGGATTTTGCTATACATGCCATATGTGTATATTGTGATAGTGTGACGACTTCTGACCTTTTAAATGATTTTTTTTATAGTAAATGGATCCCGATCCAGCTGTGGCTGATGAAGTAGAGAGTAATGCGCCAGCTCCGGCTGAAGGGGCAGCGCCGACTGAAAACCCACCACCTACTGTTGGTCAAGGAGGAGAAAGGGATCGAGAAGCCTTTCTCCAAATGATGAGTGCATGGTACACGGAGTTCGTTCGTACGAACCCGAATGTACGACCTCCCCCACCTCCCCCAATTCCTCAACCTGTGCCCCAGATGTCTCTAGATGTGGGTACGATGAAATTCCAAAGAACTCCAGTTGATAAAATTCGTAAGCTCGGGGCCGAAGAATTCAGAGCTAATGTAGATGATGATGCGGAAAAAGCAGAGTTCTGGCTTGAGAATTCTACCCGGGTATTTGATGAATTGTCCTGCACACCTGAGGAATGTTTGAAATGTGCTATATCTTTGTTGAGAGATTCAGCATATAATTGGTGGAAGACACTAATTTCCGTGGTACCGAAAGAGAGGGTAACTTGGGAATTCTTTCAAGATGAGTTCCGGAAGAAATACATCAGTGAAAGATTTATTGATCAGAAGCGTAAAGAGTTTCTTGAGCTAAAGCAAGGTAGTATGACAGTCACTGAATATGAAAGAGAGTTCGTCAGACTGAGTAAGTATGCTAGAGAATATGTTCCTACCGAGGCCAAGATGTGTAGGCGCTTTGAAGACGGGCTCAATGAAGAAATTAAAGTATTTGTTGGGATTCTTGAATTAAAGGAAATGGTGGTACTTGTCGATCGAGCTTGCAAGGCTGA
This sequence comes from Gossypium stocksii, assembly GCA_020496765.1. NCBI lineage: Eukaryota > Viridiplantae > Streptophyta > Magnoliopsida > Malvales > Malvaceae > Gossypium > Gossypium stocksii. The sequence continues at coordinate 46,372,622 of CM035623.1, forward strand.
AGAATTACTTAAAGAGAAGAAAAAGGCAGAATCTGAAACACGAAATTGGAAGAAAAGACCAATGACAAATGCACCCTCACAGCAATCCGGAAAGTCAAGAAATATGAATCCTCGTTCCCAAGTTTCAGCTGGACAATCCTATGGGAATTTTAAGAAGCAAAATGTGGGTCCAAAGTCCCAAACTACTTCGACAGCCAGTGTAGGGAACACGAGATTTGTTAAACCCGAATGTCAGCGGTGTGGCAGAAATCATTTTGGTCCGTGCAGAGCAAACGAATGTTTCCGGTGTGGTTCTCCGGATCATTTTATTAGAGACTGCCCAGAGAGAATTGAAAAAGAAAAATTTCAGAATACAAAAGCTAGTGGTGCAGATTCGCGAGGAAGGTATCCAAGAAAAGCTGGGAGCGAGGCAAGTAGCAAGAATGTAGCCAGAGATGCAGCAGTTAGATCTGAAGGAAGGGCTCCGGCTAGAACTTATGCTATTAAAGCTCGTGAAGATGCTTCCTCACCCGATGTGATCACCGGTATATTTTCTCTCTATGATGTTAATGTTACTGCTTTAATTGATCCCGGTTCTACTCACTCATATGTATGCATGAAATTGGTGTCTAGCATGAATATACCTGTTGAGAATACAGAATTTATGATTAAAGTGTCAAACCCGTTAGGCAAATGTGTTATAGTTGATAAAGTATGCAAGAAATGTCCTTTAATGATTCGGGGTTATTACTTTCCGGCCAACTTGATGTTGTTGCCGTTTGATGAGTTTGATGTTATTTTGGGTATGGACTGGCTGACATTGCATGATGCCATAGTAAATTGTAAACAGAAAGTTATTGAGCTAAAGTGTGAAAGTGGCGAAACTCTGCGGGTTGAATCAGATAAATCAGAGGCATTGTCTAGTGTAATTTCTTCAATGGCAGCTCAGAGATATTTGAGAAAAGGTTATGAAGCCTATTTAGCATATGTGTTGAATACAAAGGAAATTGAAAAGAAAGTGGAATCAGTGCCGATTGTATGTGAATTCCCAGATGTATTTCCTGAAGAATTGCCGGGTTTGCCCCCAGTTAGAGAAGTAGAGTTTGGTATTGATTTGATGCCGGGAACAGCTCCGATCTCGATTGCTCCGTATAGAATGGCACCAACAGAGTTGAAAGAATTAAAGTCGCAGTTGCAAGAGTTGACAGACAAAGGCTTTGTGAGACCGAGTTTTTCGCCTTGGGGTGCTCCGGTGTTGTTTGTGAGAAAGAAAGATGGTTCGATGAGATTGTGTGTAGACTATCGGCAATTAAACAAAGTGACAATTAAAAACAAGTATCCGTTGCCAAGAATTGATGATTTGTTTGATCAGCTGAAAGGAGCAACATGGTTTTCAAAAATTGATTTGAGATCTGGGTATTATCAGCTGCGGGTAAAAGAGTCGGATGTGCCTAAAACTGCTTTTAGAACAAGGTACGGTCATTATGAATTTTTAGTTATGCCGTTTGGATTAACAAATGCTCCTGCCGTGTTTATGGATTTGATGAATCGAATATTTCGGCCATACTTGGACAAGTTTGTTGTGGTATTTATAGATGATATCTTGATTTATTCGAAAGATGAGACAGAGCATGCTGAACACTTGAGGATAGTTTTGCAAACTTTGCGAGACAAGCAGTTATATGCCAAGTTTAGTAAAAGTGAATTTTGGCTTCGGGAAGTAGGATTTTTGGGTCATATTGTTTCGGGTGATGGTATACGGGTTGATCCCAGTAAAATTTCAGCTATTGTTGATTGGAAGCCACCGAAGAATATAACCGAAGTTAGAAGTTTCTTGGGGCTAGCCGGATATTATCGACGGTTTGTGAATGGATTTTCTATAATTGCCGCTCCTATGACTAGATTACTTCGAAAAGATGTTAAATTTGAGTGGACGGAAGAATGTCAACAAAGTTTCGAAGAATTGAAAAAGTTATTAACAGAGGCACCAGTGTTAGTACAGCCCGAGTCAGGTAAAGAATTTGTGGTATATAGCGATGCTTCTCTAAATGGTTTGGGATGTGTATTGATGCAAGAAGGAAAGGTTGTGGCTTATGCTTCGAGGCAGTTAAAACCTCACGAGAGGAATTATCCTACTCATGATTTAGAGTTGGCTGCAGTGGTGTTTGCTTTGAAGATTTGGCGACATTACTTGTATGGTGAGAAATGTCGGGTATATACCGATCACAAAAGTCTTAAATACTTGATGTCACAAAAGGACTTGAATTTGAGACAGCGAAGATGGTTGGAGTTATTAAAAGATTACGAGCTTGTGATTGATTACCATCCAGGAAAAGCAAATGTAGTTGCTGATGCTTTGAGTAGAAAACTGTTGTTTGCTTTAAAAGTTATGAACGCTCAATTAGAAATGTCAGATGATGGTTCCATTCTGGCCGAACTAAAAGTAAGACCGATGTTTTTACAAGAGATTTGTGAAGCTCAGAAAAGTGATGAAGACTTACAAGCCAAAAGAAAGCAATGTGAGGTTGATACAGAGTCAGACTTCAGAATCGGTCCTGATGGTTGCTTGATGTTTAAAGATCGGATTTGTGTACCGAGGAACGGAGAATTAATTCAAAAGATTTTGCAGGAAGCACATGGTAGTTATTTGACAGTTCATCCAGGTAGTACGAAAATGTATAATGATTTGAAGAAAATGTATTGGTGGAATGGAATGAAAAAAAGATATATCAGAATTTGTGTCCAAATGCTTAATTTGTCAACAGGTGAAAGCTGAACACCAAGTGCCTTCAGGATTACTTCAGCCTATTATGGTTCCTGAATGGAAATGGGATCGGATTACTATGGATTTTGTTTCAGGGTTGCCGTTGACTCCAGGAAAGAAGGATGCCATTTGGGTAATAGTTGACAGATTAACTAAATCGGCTCATTTCATTCCGGTACGTACGGATTATTCTCTTAACAAGTTAGCTGAATTGTATGTTAGAGAAATTGTTAGACTACATGGAATACCATTGTCAATCATTTCAGATAGAGACCCGAGATTTACTTCGCGGTTTTGGCAAAAGTTACAAGAGGCGTTAGGTACAAGGTTAAATTTCAGTACTGCTTTTCATCCACAAACTGATGGGCAATCAGAAAGAGTAATTCAGATTCTTGAAGACATGCTTCGATGTTGTGTATTAGAATTCCAAGGAAGTTGGGAGAGATATTTACCGTTGGTGGAATTTGCTTACAATAACAGTTATCAGACGAGTTTGAAAATGGCACCTTATGAAGCATTGTATGGTCGTAAGTGTCGGACGCCTTTGTATTGGACCGAACTCAAGGAAAATCAGATCTATGGGGTTGATTTAATAAAAGAAACCGAAGAAAAAGTGAAGGTAATTCGAGATTGTTTGAAAGCTGCTTCGGATAGACAGAAATCTTATGCAGATTTGAAACGAAAAGAAATCGAGTTTCAAGTTGGTGATAAGGTATTTTTAAAGGTGTCTCCGTGGAAGAAAGTCCTCAGATTTGGACAGAAGGGTAAGTTAAGTCCGCGTTTTATCGGGCCGTATGAAATAACTGAAAGAGTTGGACCGGTAGCTTATCGGTTAGCATTACCATCTGAGTTAGAGAAAATTCATGACGTGTTCCATGTATCTATGTTACGTCGGTATCGCTCGGATCCTTCGCATATAATTTCACCGACAGAAATTGAATTACGACCAGATATGACCTATGAAGAAGAACCGATAAAAGTTTTAGCTCGAGAGGTCAAACAACTAAGAAACAAAAGTATTGCTCTTGTGAAAGTGTTGTGGCAAAAGCATGGGATAGAAGAGGCTACATGGGAACCCGAGGAAACTATGAGAAAACAATACCCACATCTGTTTACCGGTAAGATTTTCGAGGACGAAAATCCTTAAAAGGGGGGGGAGAGTTGTAATATCCCGAATTAGGGCCTAATCGGAATAGTGGTTTCGTGACCACAAATCCGAGGTAGAAATAATTATATTATAATTATTTTGATGTTTATGATATGATTTTATGATGGTGTGAAAATTTCGTGAAGAAATTCTAAGCGTAAAGTGCTTAATTTGGAGTTAGGGATTAAATCGAATAAGTTGCAAAACTTGCATTCTAGAAGTTTTTAGTATGAAATTGCTTTGAAATATTAATTAGGAGGTCTTAAATGGTAATTAGACCAATTTTAAGTTCATGGACAAATTAGGACATGGGAGGAATTTTTGAAAGTTTAGTAAGGAGGGGTATTTTGGTCATTTGGTTATTAACATGAATTAAAAGGGAAAAATAACACAAAATTGTTATCATCTTCATTTGGTTGCTGCCGAAACTTGCTCTCTCCATAGCTAGGGTTTCTTCAACTTTCAAGCTTCATAGTAAGTGCATCTAAGCCCCGTTTTTAAAGATTTTTACGTTTTTGAGATCCCGGTAGCTTGATAAAGCTTATGTTAGCATTATTTTAAGTTAGGGTTCACATTTGGAAAAATACCCATAGGTGAAATTTGTGTATTTTGATGTTTTATGATAGAATATGAGGTTTTAAATTATGTTAGACAACTTGTGCTACTCGGTTTTGAGCAAAAACGAGTAAAACGGCTTAATCGGTAAAAATACATATTGTTCATAAGTATGTGTTTTAGTGGGAATTTGAGAATTCTAATGGTAAATAAATGATCAGCATGTCTTAAAACATAAGAATTTGTGATAAAGTAAATTTCCGAGCTTTGGGGCAAAAGTGTAAATATGCAAAAGTTTAGGGGCAAAATTGTAATTTTTCCAAAATTTGAATTAAGGTCTAATTTTAAAATGTGAATATTAAACAAGCTAAATGTGTTATTTTAGATCAAGAAAGACGTGGAATCGACCTCAATCGGGGAAAAGAAAAGATTACGGACTAAATTGCAAAATCGTTGTATTTTGGTACTAAGGTAAGTTCATATGTAAATAATGTAACATAATTGTTATTTTAAGTAATTTAATGTTATTTATATGATTGGTACTTACTATCATGGAATATTATGCCTTGTGAATTATTATTTATTGGTATGCAAAGTATGTAATTAGCTTGATAAGCATGAAATGCTAGCGATTATTTGTACTGACATTCCGAGGAAGATGGCCAAAAAGGTGAAATTTGAGGGAAAATCCCGTTTGAACCTTAGGAATAGATTAGGATACAAGTGACATGTCACTAGGATGGTTGAGCATCCGAACTCGTTGAGTTGAGTCCGAGTTCACTTATGGATGCAAATGTTTGAACTCGTTGAGTTGAGTCCGAGTTCGTGAAATGTAACTAGGCATCCGAGCTCGTTGAGTTGAGTCCGAGTTCACTTATGGATGCGAACGCCCGAGCTCGTTGAGTTGAGTCCGAGTTCACTTATGGGCGGGTTACATGATGGATTGATTACATATGTGGCATTTATGTGCAAATGATCCGTGTATCCGAGTTATATTCCGATGTGTTCAACGGGTAAAATTCTAGCGGAATGGAAGAATACTCAAGGTGTAAGTGACAATTCAGTAATGTTGAGAAATGGCCACATTGGACAGGTATGTACTTAACCCTCGGGTTGAAATTCGACACAACAACAAAGATGTGGTAAGATGAAGTATGATGATTAGAATGGTGACATATGTTTGGTGATGCTATGTTAATGTTGTTTGGCATAATGACTTTGTTATGTTACTTGTTATTTGCATGTGAACTTACTAAGCATTTATGCTTACTCCCTCCTTTTTATTCATTGTAGTTTTGGACAAGCCGGCTCGAGAATCGGGATAGGTCGAAGACTCGATCACACTATCCGAAGGACTTTTTGGTAAACGGCTTATAGAACTTAGAATGGCATGTATAGCAATATACCTACTATGTGTAAATAATCTTGTGATAAGGTGGTGTTTGGTTGAGGAAATGCTTGACAATGATGAGTCATTGAAATGGCCAATATAGGTTATGTTTGATGTCATGAAAGAATAATAGATTAATTAGTACATGGAAGCTTTTATGAAAATGGAACTAGCCATAAAACAGAACATTGCAGCAACACTGACGTGAGTTTGAAAATTCACTAAAAATCATAGAAATCGAATTTGGTAATGTATTAGTTATGAAATTGAAGCTTATTGTGTCTACTTTCATATGGAAGAAGCAAAATAGGTAAAGGAGTTACACGTTAGGAGATATTTGAGTTTCAGTGAGACAGGGCCAGAACGATTTCTGGATCCCCTGTTCTAATTTTGAAAATTCACCATAAATTGTACAAAAATAATTAGGAGGTGTATTTTATATGCTTAGAATCCTTATTGAATCTAGTTTTAAGAGAGATAAACGGCACAATTATATGAGTTTTGTACAGAGAGAAAAGTGGTCCGTAGTAAACAGAGGTCAGTACAGTCAAGTTCTGAAACAGGGGCAACTTTAACTAATAAACTGTACTAATCGGCCCAGCCAAAAATTCTAGAAAAAAATTAGTGAATAGATATATGAGTCTAAATTCAGGGAAAATTTACGGATCTTGATTTCGAGTTTCGTAACTCGAGATATGATTTTTCGAGCGACCATGACGCAGGAGATAGTTTATTCCGAAAATGAAAATAGTTTTTGTAAAGTTGTTTAAAATGATAAATTACGTTTAGTGACGCCTCAAGCTCGACTCCGGTAACGGTTTTGGGCGTGGGGACGTTACAATTTTCATATATCACGTATTAGAGATAGTTAGATATTTACATATCAGGATGTATATCATTGTCTTGTTGTTTCATCACAAACATAAATCATTCAATTTATTGTATCAATATTTCATATACCATCATTTTTATGGATTTCGTGTAACAATTCATGATCCTGAATATGCATAATTATCTGGTAAGTTTCACATACATGTATTTTCCATGTCGTATTTCAATATATCAAATAAATATGATTTACATGTATTTCAAGTTTAATTTCACAATTAATTATCTCATGCTCAGATTATTCCATGTTGGAACTTTATTCATTAAACCATTCGAAATATCATCATCATCAAAATCACGTTCATTTTCACTTAGTCATTTTAATTCAATTCCTGTTGAACACATTGGAATAATAATGGGTACATTGGGACATTTCACATGGGCCACATTTGTAGCCAAAACTACTTCATTTCACATAAATCACGTAGGTTCATTCTTGAGCTAATCGCATTTAACACAATGCCATGGACTTATTTCACTTAAATGCCATGGACTTTATCACATAGATTTCCACACAGGTCCCTCGTATCTATTTTCTATTCCTAATGTTCAGCTGAGAAATTATCTCACTTTCTGACACTTTATCAATTACATCAAATATTCAACATTATTTCATAAATTATATCAAATTATGAAAATGTAATTCAAAATGATACACTACTTACATGCAAATTTATTTTCCACATCATGAACTCAAATAACATATACAAAACATATTAGTGTATTTAAGTACGTTTCTTAATATTTCATTTCGAACTCAGACTATTTCATATTAGAACTTTTCTCATTAATTCATTTAAAATACCAATTCATATAGATAGTATACTCAAGGTGTACAAATATATATAATCACAAATGAATTCATTCATCAAACATATTCCATGTTTATATATCATAGTCTCATTTTTCCATGTATCATTTACCATTATTTCCTTGTATTTCAGACAAATATGTGTAATAATTTATAAGCATGCAATTTATTAACTCTTCCTGCCAATCACAATCTAAAATCACAAATCATTTATTGAGTCCAATTTCAACCTTCCCTAAAATTTAACCATATAAACTCACAAGTTCGATATTTTGTATTATAATGATAATCATAATTTCATAATAAATATTCCGAATAAAACATTATCTCATTTCCAATTCAACATTTATCGATTATAAGCGGGCATGTGATCAATTTATACACACGTCATTCATATATATTTTTTCCTCCTCCTCCTCCTCTCCATCCACATCCTTAGTATAAATAATACACTTGTAAGTAACATTATCTTTAATTTCCACTATTTACTTATGTGCATATTCAAGCTATCCATCCGTGTCACAGTCACTAAATTATTTTTATCTTGAACTACAGAACTTCAAATTAAGATTCGTTAATTTTTCCTGAAGGTAGACTCACATAGCTTCTTACCATAAAATTTTTAGAATTTTTAGTTTAGCGAATTAGTACAGTTTATTCATTAAATTCTCCCCTATTTGGCTGCTAGACAGTTCTGACCACGCTTTGCTAAAATTTAATTATTTCCTTGTACAGAAATAAAATGATGTTCTCGTTTATTTCTTCTAAAAATAGACTGATTAAGGAATCTAACCATATAAATTATATCCTAAAATTATTTTTGTACAATTTTTAATGATTTTTTCGATTCAAAATAGAGGATCTCAAAATCATTCTCAATCAATCTTACAAAAATATAAATATATTAGAATACAGAATTCCTTTACTTGCTCTGTTTCTTTTATACGAAAATAGACTCAACAAGCTTTAATTCCATATCTTACTCAACTTCTAATTCAATTTCTACCATTTTTGTTGATTTTTCAAATTTAAACTACTGCTACTGTCCAAAACTGTTTCTTATAACTTATTTCTCAATTTAATCCTTTTATCAATTCTAACTTGAAATTCATTCAATTAAGTCCCTAATTCATCTTTTAGTTCAACATAAACTATACTTGAAAACCATAAACTTCCAATATGTCAACTTAATTTTATCAAAACCTTATTCTAAAGCTTCTAAGATATCAAAATTAAAAGAAAAGAACTTGATGGACTTACCTATTAAAACTTGAAGCTTCAAAATTCTAGTTTCCCCTATTTCTTTTTCTTTCCCTTTTCTCCCTTCCTTTTACCCTTTTTGCTTCTGTTCTTCTTCCCCCCTTTTTTCCACACACACACACACTTGCATATATATATATATATATATACACTAAATAAAACAATACAATCATAAAATATCTTATTAATATATTAAATAAATAATAATTATCTAATTAAATAATTATAAAATATCACCAACATCATCATTACTTTCTAGATTTCTCTCTCTTCTAATTGACCATTTTGCCCTCTGTGATCTTTTAAAATTTTATTCTTGAGTCATTACTTAATTTGGTAAAATTGCAATTTAGTCCCACATAATTCTTTACCTGTCAATTTGGTCCTAATTCATTAGTTTTCCTTAGTTTCTAGATCATTCCACCCTTAAAATATTTGCACTATTAGTCCTTTAACTTTTTCATATTTACACTTTAACCCTTCAAATTTTGAGTATTTACTCTTGGGCAACAAAACATTTCTCACTTTTGAAATTTAGTCCTTTTTATTTAATTAACCAACCAAACGTCAAAATTTTCTAACGGAACTTTAATACTACCTTATTAACACTCCGTAAATATTCATAAAATATTTATGGCTCAGTTTACAACATCGAGATTTCGATACCTCTTTTTATCAATTTTTTGACCAAATAAATCTTTATAAAACTCAATTTACTATTTCAAAAATCTTTTAAAAGCTACATTTGGCTCATAAATATTAAATAATATAATCTACGAGTTTATTTTTCAGATTCAGTGGTCTCGAACCACTATTTTCAACGTCATTGAAAGTTGGGCTATAACATAATCACATAATCACAGTAATCCTTAATGTCATGACGTTCATATCGTATCTATTCCTAAGGCTCAAACGGGATTTTCACATTGTCGAACCATCGTTGAACATATCTGCAAGGTCATAATCATAGATTTTACAATATTAAAACATATAAAACACAATTATATTAAAACTCATTAACATACGAACTTACCTTGATTCATAAAAACGAAGAAATAGGTTGATTAGTTGAGTACTTTTTTTTTCCCCGATCTAGATCCGAATTTTGCTTTTCTTAATCTATATGTAATCAAAATTAACTTACTTAATCATCACTCTATTCAATTTAGCCCATAAATCATATCAAGACAACTTTACACTTTTGCACCTAATATGTCAACATTTTTACAATTTAGTCCTTATTTCACAAAATCACAAATTCATGAAATTTTGTCAAAACCCATGCTTGCCGAATTTCTATTAGATCCCTAGCACCCAATATTTATAAATTATTCACACTTTTAAGCACACATTTTACACAATTTACAATTTAATCCCTATTTTGCAATTTCACTAAAAATCACTTTATAAAACTTGTTAATCTATCATCAAACATTCATAATCTATCATTAATCACATACTTTAACAGTTTTGAAATTGAAGATACGGGCTAGCTAGATTGAGCTGCAACGAACTAAAAAACATAGAAATTATTAAAAACCGAGTCAAAATTTACTTACATGCAATGTTAATACTAGCCGAACCTTAAGTATCATCCATAGAGGTTTCTTCTTGCAATATTCAGTGGGGAAAGATGAATTAAAAGATGACAAAATTGTTTTTTTTAATTTTTACTTAACTTATTCCATAAATTACTAATTTAACCTTAAAATAAAACATTAAAATTCACATAAAAGATTTCCATTAATGTCCACTCACATTTCAAATGGTCTAATTATCACTTAAGGACTTCCAATTTTAAAATTCATATCCATTTAGTGCATTTAGCTAATAGAACAAAACTTTTACGCTTTACGCGATTTAGTCCTTTTTATCAAATTGAGCACTCAAACGATAAAATTTCTTTACGAAAATTTCACACAACTCTAGTATCATGCTATAGACATTAAAATAATAATAAAATAAAATTTATGATGTCAAATTTATGGTCTCAGAACCACTATTCTGGTTTGACTAAAAATAATCTATTACAAAACAATCATTTGAAACTGATCTGATAGTCTAAATCAGTAGTCGACTCACATTGAACTCTTTTATCATGCAATTCATTGTCACATTTCTAAGGTTCACAAATCTGTTGAAGAAATAACGGTTTAGCATTTAATTCAGCCAAAATCGAACCATCATCAGTCAAAGTTGGCTGTGTGTTCAATGCTCACAAAGCAAATAATGTTTTTCTTCTCAAAGCATCCGCGACTACATTCACTTTCCTCGGATGATAATTGATCACTAACTTATAATCTTTTAGCAACTCAAGCCATCTTCGTTTTCACAAGTTCAAATCTTTCTGTGACATCAGATATTTCAAGCTTTTGTGATCAGTAAATATGTGAGAATTTTCACCGTATAGGTAATGTCGCCAAATTTTCAAAGTGACAACTATGGCAACCAATTCTAAGTCGTGCGTCAGATAATTCTTTTTATGTGGCTTTAACTGTCTAGAGGCATAAGCTATCACTTTGCCCTTTTGAATAGAAATGCATCCCAAACCGTTTAATGAAGCATCACTAAAAATTACAAACTCTTTTCCCGACTCAAGCCAAACTAGAACTGGTGCCTCAGTTAATAGTGCTTTCAACTATTCGAAACTCTGTTGACCTTTTTTAGACCACCCAAACTTTACATCTTTCAGTAGTAATTGAGTCATTAGTGTAGCAATCATTGAGAACCCTTTAACGAATCTTCGGTAATAGCCAGCTAATCCGAGAAAGCTTCTAACTTTAGATATGTTTCTTGGTGGTTTCTAGTTAATAATTGCTAAAATCTTACTCAGATCAACTCTGATGCCTTTCGCTGAAACAATATGTCCTACAAATCCAAATTATCAGAGCGAAAACTCGCATTTGCTGAATTTTAGCACACAGTTGCTTATCTCTTAAGATTTGTAATACCCCTCTCAAATGTTCAACATGTTCAAACTCATCTTGTGAATCATATCAAATTCATCAAATGGTAAAAGCATCAAGTTAGCCAAAAGATAGTAACCCCGAGTCATCAAAGGACACTTCTTGCAAACTTTATCAACTAAAACATATTTTCCTAAAGGGTTTTATACTTTAATCACAAAATCGGTAGACTCAATAGCCAAACTCTTACAAGACACTAAATTCCTGCAGACATATGTATGAGTCGATCCAGGATCAATCAATGCAACTACATCAGTGTCATAAAGAGAAAAAGTACCGGCAATAACATCTAGTGAGGATGTGCTGTAACACCCCAAACTGGCCTAGACGTTACGGCCAAGACTGGTGTGCCACATTGAAGTGTTTTTTGAAAACCGTGCTTTCATTGAAAACCCTTCTTAATGTTTAAAAACTCTTACCGTTAAACTTGTATAAAACCTTAGCTTGTCTTTTTCCAAAACGTGATTCGTTGAAATAATCATCCCTTTGCAAACATCATTAAAACCTTTGTAAAAGTTTTATGAAAGCTTATAAACCCTTGTAGTTTGCAAAAACATGTTATTTTAAAAATAGATCAAATATCGAAAAATCAGATTTGTAACCTTTATAAAACATGTTATCTTGAAAACGGTTTAAGTATAAAATAATTTTGACCTTTTTCGTTAAGACTTAAAGTGAATGGAAGCTGGGCACCAGGTAGGATTCCAGAAAAGAGGAGGTGAGTCGAATAGACTGCTTAAGTACCAAGCCCTTCTTGGATCCACTCCTAGACATGTACACTACCATTGCCACACTTTAACTATTTGAAACATTTATCTACAAGATCATTTAAAAATTACGGAAGCTTTACTTGGTTATCGTGTTATTTTGAAAACAAGTAACTTTTATAAAAATCGCGTCTTAAAATCATTTATTTTCAACTCGATTTAAATAATATCCTACGTAAGCTAAACCCAATTTAAATAAGTAAAGAATAAAAATCCAAAATAAAAATAATTAAAGAGGCCCTTTTTACAACCCAAAACCAGAAATAAATATTAAATCTAAATTCAAATAGGTAACTTAATTAGAAATCCAACAGTCCAGTCCATGTGGCCACTCTGAATCCCTCCCAGCTCCAAGTCCACCAATCTAAGGCTCACCTGCAAGGATGGAAGGAAAAAGGGTGAGTTTGGAAAACTCAGTGTGCAACAAGCCACTTACAGAGCCCAAATCAATATCAGCATACTAGGCCTAAGCCCCCAAATCAGTCTCAACATATAACTGGGCCGAAGCCCTTTTTAAATATCGGTTACTGGGCCTTAGCCTTTTTCATAAATCAATTCACTGGGCCGAAGCCTTTTCTGTAAACGGTATGGCCCAAAGGCCCATTTTAACATCACATATAATATCAATGTATGTGTGCAAAGCCCATTTCAATATCACATGTAATGTCAATGTATGTATGCAAAGCCCAGTTGGGGAGACTACTCAACCCACCATCAGCTACTCTCCACCCGTACCAACCAAGCTCTCCATGTGGGGAATAACTCAACCCACCTAACCAAACTCTCAACTGGCAGCATAGCTGCTTTATCATATAACCGGAGGCCAAGCCTCTTTTAATAACTGGGGCAAAAGCCCTTTTCGGTAAACTGGGGCAAAGCCCTTTATCACTTCCTCCATCATATAATAACCCAACCCATGCATTTAATGAGTAAAACATGGGATATCGTATACATGTCATAGCATATCATGTACATATCATGTGCATATCATGTCAAAGCATGTAAAATAACAATATCACAATCATCATGTTCAGAATGAAACCCTAGGGGTATAATAGACATTTTCACCTAGGGGCAAAATAGACATTTTCATGTTTTAAGGGTAATTATGTAATTTTATCTATTATTAGGGTTTTCCATGTTTATTCATCAATTCCAAATGTTTAAACAGCAATTTTAGCCTATTTTAGTACAACCGAGTTATGGGCCAAAAAACCCCCTAATGGGCCCTTTGTAGCTAGTTCAGTCGTCTAAGCCCACTTAGTCCAAATCCTACAATTAACTACTAATTTAACCAGTTTTAAGCCTATAGTCTATTAAGAAATGTCTATTGCCCATTTTTACCCATATGGGCCCGTAAGCCCATTGGGCCCAATTTCAGCCCATCGAGGCCCAACTTACCATCGTGCACAAAATCATGCCCTTACCTGTTCTATTGATCCAATCACCGACCTTATCGTATGTATCACGTCTCAAACCATTCACAAAACCACAAGTTCGAAATGCCGAAGTTTAGGTATTTTGGCTTTTCAGCAAATATTAATCTAAGCTACTATGAGGTTTATTACACACCTGCTTGCAACGAACGATGACTATATCTGATCCAAGTCAATCCTACATTCGATTACTAAAACATTAGACCACGGATCAATGATAACTAAATTTAACATACTCTTACCATATTTGGGCATCCATGAACAAGGCCCTAAATCCTTACCTTTGCTGAAGTTGATATCCAAATCTGGATCCGAACGCTCCATTGATCCAAGCCTTTAACCCTTACAAGCACAGAGTAAAATAATTGGTAACAGCCCCTTAAAGCCTTAGGCACTATTTCGACAGCCTCCCTAAACACATAGGGATTCCAACTTTTCCAAATCCCAAAAAATAAGAATAGATCACAGTCAAGTCATTCATATCACCAACTTATATCCACGATCAAACTAGCCCAATCATCACACAAGTTAGTCATTTACCCACGGGGGGCAAAACAGTCATTTAACACCCTAGGGGCAAAATGGTAATTTTACCCCATAGGGGTGTCTCGATAATTCTACCCTATAGGGGTATTTCGGTAAATTCGCAAAATGAGGGTAAAATAGTAATTTTTACAAATCAGGGGTAAAATAGTAATTTTACAAATTAGGGGTAAAACGATAATTTTTACAAATCATGGGTAAAATGGTAATTTTACAAATCAAGGGTAAAATGGTAATTCTATAAATTAGGGGTAAAACGGTAATTTTACAAATCAAGGGTATGTCTATCATTTTACAAATCGAGGGTACTTCTGTAATTGTACAAATCAAGGGAAATTCGATAATTTTCTAAATCGGGATATTTCTTGTAATTTTGCAAATCGAGGGTAATTCGGTAATTTTGTAAACCAAGGGTATTTTAGTAACTTTGTAAACTAAAACATTTCTAAACAGAGATAACAATGCGGATGGGCCTAGGGCCCATTGTTGGCCCAAATGGGTCCACACGCTCGTGTGGCCCTTTTAGCCTAAATCTAGCCACAGATATGAGATTCACCTAATCTAGCCCAATATTTACTATACAATCAAACAACTTATCCAATTGGGCCCGCAGGCCCATTGGGCCCACATGGCCTCTTCGGCCCATCGCAGCCCGAAGTAGCCGTCCTACCGCTAGAGTAGTGAGAAATACACACCTGATAGGAGACTGAAGTTAATCCGCGCTCCAAACACTTTTAGCTGATGCCTAACCCAAACGGGCAGGCCATAAAGCGAAAGGGATCAGCCAAGAAGGCTGTGCCTACTCTCCTCCTGGTTTGCTCTATTTAAAGCTAGCTCCTCACCTGCTCTCATGTTAGCTTTCCGATGTGGGATTCTCCATCAATCCCCCCAAAATTAAAGCATTAGCAAAATAATCAACCTTTGCGTGCAACGGGATTCGAACCAAAGTCCTCTCACTAACCCTGTCAAGCCATCACCACTCGGACACAAGCTCCTTTGTGTCATAAGTCCAACACATTTAACTTTAAAGCTCACCTACTTGCTTCCAGATTTATTTAAAAGAAAAATCAAAATAAATTGTAAGAGCCAAGACTTGAACCTTGGACCCTTTGCTTCCTTGTCCCCTAAGTGGCGCTACTTTGCCACTACACCACATTCCTTTTTTGTGTCTTATTACACACATAATTCCTTACAACTCCTCTTTTCCAAGTCCTCTATTCCTTAAGTCCAAAAATCCAAGAATTATCCGGGTTTTTAACCAACACTTGGGCCTTCCATAGGCCCAATAACACACTCCAAACATGAATTACACATCCATATATCAAAATTTCAACATTACACCAAATATCACAAAAATCCCGGAATCCCAGAAATTAGCCCAAGACTTTTCCCCACACTATGAATCCTTCGCGGTTCACTAAAATACCACATTAACCCATTAATAATAACCTTCCATAACAGAATTCAACACATCAATAATTTTATTTCGAACTATCTCACACCTGAACCCAGGCCCAAGGCCCAATACTTCTAGGCCCAAATTCAGGGTGTTACAACTCTACCCTCCTTAAAGAAATTTCATCCTCGAAATTTTAAACATCAACTAACCGTATTACTCAAGTCCAACCACTATGCTTCTGCTGCGCACTCTGATCCAAATAATTTTAGTACGACCCAGAACATCTAATTACTGAAATAAACATTAACACTAGCGCACACAATTCGTAACCAAACATCTCACATTCCTAACTAGAATAAGCTTTGCAATCAAGAGCTTGATGTTCGAGGGACCCACATAAAAAGCACGCTTTTTTCTCCCTATCGCATTCACCCAGATGACGTCTATTGCAGTTGTTGGAAACCGGAGGTCTTAGTCGTGCCCTAGCATGTTTCACTGAATGAGACTTTGTCCTTTGCGAACTAGGATCCTTCCTCTTCTTACACTCCAAGCACCCTACTTGAAGCATTTCCCTAATTTCCTTAATTTGGGTATCCAAAACTTCTTCTACCACTTTCCTTACTAGCTCGACCAGTGCCTCAGTACCAGGCTCCGAGTTACTGCTACCTGAAATTGGCAAACTTTGCTTACCCTCAGAATCCATATCAATACTCTACATTACCAGTACACATATCAAATAAATATAGAGTTCTCAAAAATTTCTACTATTTATTCATATGTCTTATGCAGAGATAGTATTTTAAAGCTTTTATTTTATTCAAGATCATATCATAGCTACAGTCTCAAACTTTTAGTTTCTCTACAGTTTCAGTCTCTATAATTTTTCAGTATTACTCTATCTACAGTATCATAGAAAAGTCTCAAGTCTATCTACAGTACAGTTCAGTACATTACAGAATATAAAGTAGAAATACTTACAGACTTGGTGCCGGGGATTCAGTGTGCCACATCTCAATTTATCATATTCTAGAAAAACTCAGAAAGATTCAAGCCTTTTAAAATCAATTTCTCAAAACATGTTAATTTTAGAGAAAACAAGTTTGAAACAATTCTTTTTTAAACATAAATTTTCCAAAAATCTGATTTTTCCAAAAATTTCCCAAATTTTTTTTTTTTACAAAATTATTTATTTGTAGAAAGAAAATCTTATAAACAATTTCGAAAACAAATTCTTAAAGCAACTTTCGGAAATCTTTGTTTTACCCTCTAGAAACTTCCATTTTTAGACCCGTTCCACAGCCGAGTTGTTGCAACTTGGCTCTGATACCACTAAATGTAACACCCCAAACCCGGCCTAGACGTTACGGCCAAGACTGGTGTGCCACATTGAAGTGTTTTTCGAAAATCGTGCTTTCATTGAAAACCCTTCTTAATGTTTAAAAACTCTTACCGTTAAACTTGTATAAAACCTTAGCTTGTCTTTTTCCAAAACATGATTCGTTGAAATAATCATCCCTTTGCAAACATCGTTAAAACCTTTGTAAAAGTTTTATGAAAGCTTATAAACCCTTGTAGTTTGCAAAAACATGTTATTTTAAAAATAGATCAAATATCGAAAAATCAGATTTGTAACCTTTATAAAACATGTTATCTTGAAAACGGTTTAAGTATAAAATAATTTTGACCTTTTTCGTTAAGACTTAAAGTGAATGGAAGCTGGGCACCAGGTAGGATTCCAGAAAAGAGAAGGTGAGTCGAATAAACTGCTTAAGTACCAAGCCCTTCTTGGATCCACTCCTAGACATGCACACTACCATTGCCACACTTTAACTATCTGAAATATTTATCTACAAGATCATTTAAAAATCGCGGAAGCTTTACTTGGTTATCGTGTTATTTTGAAAACAAGTAACTTTTATAAAAACCGAGTCTTAAAATCATTTATTTTCAACTCGATTTAAATAATATCCTACGTAAGCTAAACCCAATTTAAATAAGTAAAGAATAAAAATCCAAAATAAAAATAATTAAAGAGGCCCTTTTTACAACCCAAAACCAGAAATAAATAATTAAATCTAAATTCAAATAGGTAACTTAATTAGAAATCCAACAGTCCAGTCCATGTGGCCACTCTGAATCCCTCCCAGCTCCAAGTCCACCAATCTAAGGCTCACCTGCAAGGATGGAAGGAAAAAGGGTGAGTTTGGAAAACTCAGTGTGCAACAAGCCACTTATAGAGCCCAAATCAATATCAGCATACTAGGCCTAAGCCTCCAAATCAGTCTCAACATATAACTGGGCTGAAGCCCTTTTCAAATATCGGTTACTGGGCCTTAGCCTTTTTCATAAATCAATTCACTAGGCCGAAGCCTTTTCTGTAAACGGTATGGCCCAAAGGCCCATTTTAACATCACATATAATGTCAATGTATGTGTGCAAAGCCCATTTCAATATCACATGTAATGTCAATGTATGTATGCAAAGCCCAGTTGGGGAGACTACTCAACCCACCATCCGCTACTCTCCACCCGTACCAACCAAGCTCTCCATATGGGGAATAACTCAACCCACCCAACCAAAGTCTCCACTGGCAGCATAGCTACTTTATCATATAGCTGGAGGCCAAGACTCTTTTAATAACTGGGGCAAAAGCCCTTTTCGGTAAACTAGGGCAAAGCCCTTTATCACTTCCTCCATCATATAATAACCCAACCCATGCATTTAATGAGTAAAACATGGCATATCGTATGCATGTCATAGCATATCATGTACATATCATGTGCATATCATGTCAAAGCATGTAAAATAACAATATCACAATCATCATATTCAGAATGAAACCCTAGGGGTATAATAGACATTTTCACCTAGGGCAAAATAGGCATTTTCATGTTTTAAGGGTAATTACGTAATTTTATCTATTATTAGGGTTTTCCATGTTTATTCATCAATTTCAAATGTTTAAATAGCAATTTTAGCCTATTTTAGTACAACCGAGTTATGGGCTAATAAACCCCTTAATGGGCCTTATGTAGCTAGTTCAGTCGTCTAAGCCCACTTAGTCCAAATCCTACAATTAACTACTAATTTAACCAGTTTTAAGCCTATAGTCTATTAAGAAATGTTTATTGCCCATTTTTACCCATATGGGCCCGTAAGCCCATTGGGCCCAATTTCAGCCCATTGAGGCCCAACTTACCATTGTGCACAAAATCGTGCCCTTACCTGTTCTATTGATCCAATCACTGACCTTATCGTATGTATCACGTCTCAAACCATTCACAAAACCACAAGTTCGAAATGCCAAAGTTTAGGTATTTTGGCTTTTTAGCAAATATTAATCTAAGCTACTATAAGGTTCATTACACACCTGCTTGCAACGAACGATGACTATATCCGATCCAAGTCAATCCTACATTCGATTACTAAAACATTAGACCACGGATCAATGATAACTAAATTTAACATACTCTTACCATATTTGGGCATCCATGAACAAGGCCCTAAATCCTTACCTTTGCTGAAGTTGATATCCAAATCTGGATCCTAACGCTCCACTGATCCAAGCCTTTAACCCTTACAAGCACAGAGTAAAATAATTGGTAACAGCCCCTTAAAGCCTTAGGCACTATTTCGACAGCCTCTCTAAACACATAGGGATTCCAACTTTTCCAAATCCCAAAAAATAAGAATAGATCACAGTCAAGTCAGTCATATCACCAACTTATATCCACGGTCAAACTAGCCCAATCATCACACAAGCTAGTCATTTACCCACGGGGGGCAAAACAGTCATTTAACACCCTAGGGGCAAAATGGTAATTTTACCCCATAGGGGTGTCTCGGTAATTCTACCCTATAGGCGTACTTCGGTAAATTTGCAAAACGAGGGTAAAATAGTAATTTTTACAAATCAGGGGTAAAATAGTAATTTTACAAATTAAGGGTAAAACGGTAATTTTTACAAATCATGGGTAAAATGGTAATTTTACAAATCAAGGGTAAAATGGTAATTCTATAAATTAGGGGTAAAACGATAATTTTACAAATCAAGGGTATGTCTGTCATTTTACAAATCGAGGGTACTTCTGTAATTGTACAAATCAAGGGTAATTCGATAATTTTCTAAATCGGGATATTTCTTGTAATTTTGCAAATCGAGGGTAATTCGGTAATTTTGTAAACCAAGGTATTTCAGTAATTTTGTAAACCAAGGGTATTTTAGTAACTTTGTAAACTAAAACATTTCTAAACAGAGATAACAATGCGAATGGGCCTAGGGCCCATTGTTGGCCCAAATGGGTCCACACGCTCGTGTGGCCCTTTTAGCCTAAATCTAGCCACAGATATGAGATTCACCTAATCTAGCCCAATATTTACTATACAATCAAATAACTTATCCAATTGGGCCCGCAGGCCCATTGGGCCCACATGGCCTCTTCGGTCCATCGCAGCCCGAAGTAGCCGTCCTACCGCTAGAGCAGTGAGAAATACACACCTGATAGGAGACTGAAGTTAATCCGCGCTCCAAACACCCTTAGCTGATGCCCAACCCAAACGGGCACGCCATAAAGCGAAAGGGATTAGCCAAGAAGGCTGTGCCTACTCTCCTCCTGGTTTGCTCTATTTAAAGCTAGCTCCTCACCTGCTCTCATGTTAGCTTTCCGATGTGGGATTCTCCATCAATCCCCCCAAAATTAAAGCATTAGCAAAATAATCAACCTTTGCGTGCAACGGGATTCGAACCAAAGTCCTCTCACTAACCCTGTCAAGCCATCACCACTCGGGCACAAGCTCCTTTGTGTCATAAGTCCAACACATTTAACTTTAAAGCTCACCTACTTGCTTCCAGATTTATTTAAAAGAAAAACCAAAATAAATTGCAAGAGCCAATACTTGAACCTTGGACCCTTTGCTTCCTTGTCCCCTAAGTGGCGCTACTTTGCCACTACACCACATTCTTTTTTTGTGTCTTATTACACACATAATTCCTTGCAACTCCTCTTTTCCAAGTCCTCTATTCCTTAAGTCCAAAAATCCAAGAATTATCCGGGTTTTTAACCAACACTTGGGCCTTCCATAGGCCTAATAACACACTCCAAACATGAATTACACATCCATATATCAAAATTTCAACATTACACCAAATATCACAAAAATCCCGGAATCCCAGAAATTAGCCCAAGACTTTTCCCCACACTATGAATCCTTCGCAGTTCACTAAAATACCACATTAACCCATTAATAATAACCTTCCATAATAGAATTCAACACATCAATAATTTTATTTCGAACTATCTCACACCTGTACCCAGGCCCAAGGCCCAATACTTCTAGGCCCAAATTCAGGGTGTTACATGTACCTTTACGTGTACGAATGGCATAAGCTCTGGTAGGGGATCGTGCCTCAAATCTCACTATAGAATCTCTCGTAACATCGTGATTACCACTCGAATTTCTAGTGTTTCAAGATGGTCTCCCTCTAGTGGCTGTATTACCTAGTTTCATTGTTTGAACTTTTTCATTCATAGACTTCTCTAGACAATCTCTGAGATAGTGGTTAAGAGATCTACATCTGAAACATGCTCCACTCTTCACCCGACATTCACCATAATGAGGCTTGTTACAATGTTTACACTCTGGTCTAGCATTTCTAACACTACCCGTACTAGCTACAGACGTAGTCTGGGATTTAGGAGTAAAGTGTCTCGTATCTCTATCTCGATTTAGTATGCCCCAAAGAAACAACAGGACGATAGTGTTGTTCTTTGAATTTCTTTGATATTGTTTGATGGGACTTTCTTGGAATTTTCTTTCTTGAATCTCGAGCCGCAGAATCGGTTTTCTCTTTTCTCGACTAAGCTCTTCAGCCTTGCAAGCTTGGTCAACTAATACAACAAACTCTTTTAATTCAAGAATCCTGACTAAGAGTTTAATGTCTTTATTTAACCCATCTTCAAATCATTTGCACATAATTTCTTTAGTAGAGACACATTCCCGAGCATACTTACTCAGTTTGACGAACTCTCTCTCATATTCTGACACGATCATACGACCCCATCCCAACTCCAGAAACTCTTTCCATTTTTTATCAATAAATCGTTCACTGATATACTTCTTTCTGAACTCAGTCTGAAAGAAATCCCATGTAACACGTTCTCTCGGTACCACAAATATCAGTGTATTCCAGCATTGGTATGCAGTATCTTTCAGAAGAGATACAATGTATTTAACATATTCAGCCGGTGTACAGGACAGTTCATCAAACACTAGGATGGTATTTTCAAGCCAAAACTCAGCTATCTTAGGATCATCATCAACTGTAGCTCTGATTCTTTAGCCCCGTATTTTTGGATTTTATCAACAGGCAGATTATTTACATGTACAGGTTCCATACCTTGAAAAGCAATGGGGATCAATTGAAGAATAAGCGAGGATGAAGGTTGTTGAGCAGCCCGATTCATTCAGACATACTCAAAGAACCATTCGTTCATCATCTGGCAAAAGGCGTCTTTAGCCTATCCTCCATGACCCTCAAGCAAGGTCTCGACTCAGTAGGCGTGGCTCTATGAATGGAGGCTAGCGCATTACTTTCTACATCGTTGGAGTCAGCTCGATTGGAATCCATTTACTATATGAAAATACAATTCAGAAATTGTCAGGAGATATCACACTAACGTAGTTTATATATGGCATGTATAGCTAGATTCACATACACTACGTTAGTCCTAGAATCGACTAAATCGTAGCTTTGATACCAACAAATGTAAAACCCATAACCCGTATCCATCACCGAAATAGGGTTATGGAGCATTACCGGACATATCTTATAACACACCAAACATTTCTCATTCAATTCACATTTCAATCAATAAACATTCAATCATATTCATAAGGTCCCTAATATGAGCCTACGAGGCCCAAAATCATGCATTAGAAGTGGTTTGGGACTAAACCGATAACTCAGAAAACTTTTGGAAAAAAGTTAAAATTTTTTTCAGTAACAGGGGACACATGCCCGTGTGGCTAGGCAGTATGCCTCACACGGCCACAAGACATGTCCGTGTCACAGGCTGTGTGGACATTCAAATGGGATCACATGGCTGTGTCCCAAACCATGTCCTACCCCATATAACTCTCTAACTTAGGTCACACAGCCAACCACACACTCGTGTGATCAAGTTGTGTAACTCAGTGACTTCTATCATTAAATGCAACAAGGGATGCACGGCCGTGTTACCTGACCATGTGTCACACACGGCTGGGACACACGCACGTGTCTCTGCCCTTGTGGACGAAAATATGGTAGTTTACAAGCCACATTTCTCACCTAATTCTAGTGCCAACCTATACATTTCAAAAGCAAATAACCACAATACAAATAGGCCTTTAATCAACCAAAATTCAAACCTAGAGCAAGCAATATCAAATGATTAACTCATGTGCAAACTAACATCACAATGACTATTCAACCATATGCCAATTTTACTTTCAATAATTCATCTATTTGGATACTTCCAATCATGCATCAGTTACCTATTTATAACATATTATCTCATTCACACAATTCAACCAAATGCACACATATATATACACATCATTAAGCATACCAAAATGAACCACATCGCGTGGCTATATACAAAGTCAAAAAAATAACCATTTACAAGCCAATTCATTTGGCTAAATACATCACGAACACATATAGGCCATATTGACACAACTCCTATACATGCCATTAACCAAAATTTACAAGATCAAAAATACCAAATGATAGGTGGATAGTGTGATGTGATCTCCCTAGACTACTGAATCGAACGAGCTTCCGTATCACTATAAAACATAGAAAAATAAACAGAGTAAGCTTTAAAGCTTAGTAAGCCTGTATAATATAGAATTAAACTTACCATTTAAAACACAATTAAATAAACTAACATAGTGTATGTAACACCCCAAACCCCGAATCCAACGTGTCACGTTGAAGTGTTTTATCGAAAACCTTGTTTTCATTGAAAACCCTTCCATAGGAAATTTCAAGTAAAATCCCAGTTTGAATGTCTTTAGAATGAGGTGTATTCAAAAGCTATTTCTTTGTTACTAGTTAATAGTTATTTTGAAAGCAAAATTCTCTTTAACTGCAGAAGCTTAATTTTTAAAAAAAAATATTAATGGATTCCAGAAAAATTTGAAATGTGTTTAATAGAAACAGGCGTATGTTCCATTCTTATAGCATAATAATGAATAATAGTAACCAGAGAAAAGGCCTTATTACAATTCAGACTTAAATAATTAAAATACTAGAACTTTTAATAAAGAAAAAGAAACAAGTCTAAGTTATCTTGCTAGTTGGCCACCTCTGAGTCCCTCCATCCATCGAACCGCCTACTGAGGTTCACCTGAGAAAAATAAAAGAGGGAGTGAGTTTTAAAACTCAGTGTGTACAACCCTCAGCAACAATATATATATATCGTGCAACACAAGTCATCTCGGGCCTGAGCCCAATACAATAGTAGCACAAAATCTAGAGCAATCATGTATGCAATAATGCAATGCCCAACCCATCCAACCGATACACATCATCTCCGTCCAACCGAAACACATCCTGTGGGGATAACTATACCGACCCACCCATCCGATAAACTCCAAGGGTAGCGCCGGTTGCGGTACTACCTAATGTTGCAGCAAAGCTGCTGATCATATATTGGGCTTAAAAGCCTTCGTTGGATCCACGGTCGTCAAGCGACTATGCGATCCTCATATAACACTTCCTCCAATATAATTTCCACCCATATGCAACATCTTAACACATGAGTGCAATATATAGCATACAGTATACATAAGTCATACTTATAACACACAAGGGTATTACAGTAATTCTACCCTATAGGGGTATTTTAGCACTTTACTAATGTATGGGTATTAATTACGAACTTTGGCCCATCAACAAGTCCCCATTGGCTAAAGTGAACAGACTCTATGCACTAGGTAGGATTCCAGAGAAGAGGAGGTGAGTTATTAAGACCGCTTAAGTACCAAGCTCTCCCTAAATCTAATCCTAGAAATGCATATGCCCATTGCCACACTCTAACCATATGACTTATCCATATATGCACTTGATAAATTAATTAAGTTTTATGCCTGCTTAAAGATTCATTAGAAACTAGGCCTAAAAGTCCATTATAAAACCCTAGTATGTTTGCATGCTTTCATTCATTCATATAGCCCATCAGGCCCAATCGCATTTATATGGCCCATTAGGCCCAATCACAATCATATGACCCATCAGGCCTAATCCAAACCCTTGTGTATGTGCTTGATAGTAAAGTGACTAATAAGAAGGTTGAATCTGTGCCTGTTGTGTGCGAATATCCGAATGTGTTTCCTGAAGAATTGCCAGGATTACTGCCTATTCGAGAGGTAGAGTTTGGTATTGAGTTAGTACTAGGGACGACTCCTATTTTGATTGCTTTGTACCGTATGGCACCTACTGAATTAAAAAAGTTAAAAGCCCAGTTGCAAGAACTGACAGATAGAGATTTTGTGTGATCGAGTTTCTCTCCTTGGGGTGCGCCAGTTCTATTTGTAAAAAAGAAAAACAGAACTATGAGAATGTGCATTGACTATTGGTAGCTTAATAAGGTGACTATCGAGAATTGGTATCCATTGCCACGGATTGACGACTTGTTTGATCAGTTAAAAGGGGCTTCAGTGTTTTCGAAGATAGATTTGCGTTCGGGTTACTGCCAGTTGCGAGTTAGAGATTCTAATGTACCTAAGACTGCTTTCCGAACGAGATACGAGCATTATGAGTTCTTGGTGATGCCGTTCAGACTTACTAATGCACCTGCTAATTTCATGGACTTGATGAATCAGATCTTCCAACCGTATTTAGATCAATTTGTGGTTGTGTTTATTGATGACATTTTGATCTATTCACATGATGAAATCGAGCATGCCGAGCATTTAAAATTGGTATTATAGACTTTGCGAGATAAGTAGTTATATGCAAAGTTTAGTAAATGTGAGTTCTAGTTACACAAGGTTAGCTTTCTAGGTCATGTAGTTTCAGCATCGGGCATCCGGGTTAATCCGAGTAAGATTTCGGCTATACTAGATTGGAAACCTCCGAGGAATGTATCAGAAGTTTGGAGTTTTCTGGGACTTGCTGGGTACTATAGACGATTTGTGAATGGTTTCTCTATGATTGCCACTTCGATGATAAAGCTACTTTAGAAAGATGTTAGATTTGAGTGGACGGAAAAATGTCAGAAAAGTTTCGACCAGTTGAAAACCTTGTTGACTGAAGCTCCAGTGCTCGTTCAGCCAGAATCGGGTAAAGAGTTTGTTATCTTCAGTGATGCATCCTTGAATGGTTTGGGCTATGTTTTAATGCAGGAGGGCAAAGTTGTAGCTTATGCCTTGAGACAATTAAAGTCGCATGAAAGGAACTACCCGACGTACGATCTCGAATTGGCTGCTATAGTATTTGCTTTGAAGATATGGCGCCATTACCTGTTCGGTGAGAGATGTCATGTTTACTCTGATCATAAAAGCCTCAAACGTTTGATGACTCAGAAAGATTTTAACTTGAGATAGTGACAGTGGTTAGAGTTGTTAAAAGATTACGAGCTTGTAATTGATTATCATCCGGGAAAGGCTAATGTGGTCGTTGATGCCTTAAGCTGAAAATCACTGTTTGCTTTACGTGCTATGAATGCACATATGGCTATGTTTAATAACGGTGCGGTAATAGCAGAATTAAAAGCAAGACCGTTATTTATTCAGCAGATTTGTGAAGCTTAGAAAGTGGATGATGACTTGATAGCAAAAAGGACTCAATGTGGTTTGAATGCTGATTCGAAATTTCAAATTGATGTTGATGGATGTTTGTGGTTCAGAAATCAATTATGTGTATCGAAGAATCCTGAGTTGATTCGAATGATTTGTAACGAAGCTCGTAATAGTAGATTGTCTATTCACCTGGGTAGCACGAAAATGTATAATGATCTAAAACAGTACTACTGGTGGCACGGTATGAAAAGAGATATTTAAAATTTTGTTTCGAAATGTTTGATATGTCAGCAAATAAAAGCCGAACATCAGGTACCATCGGGATTACTTCAGTCGATTAGGATACCTGAATACAAATGGGATTGAGTCACGATGGATTTTATATCTGGTTTACCGTTGACACTGAGCAAGAAAGATGCAACCTGGGTTATTGTGGATAGATTGACAAAGTCGGCTCATTTTATTTCGGTCCGTACAGATTATTCCCTCGATAAGCTAGCTGAATTGTACGTTTCTCAGATTGTGCAGTTACATGGAGTACCTATTTCTATTGTTTCAGATAGAGATATGAGGTTTACATCACGATTTTGGAAGAAATTGCAAGATGTTTTAGGTATTAAACTGCATTTTAGCACTGCTTTCCACCCCCAGACGGGTGGTCAATCTGAACAAACTATTCAAATACTTGAGGATATGTTGAGATGTTGTGTTCTCAAGTTTGAGGGTACATGGGAAAGATACTTGTATCTAATCAAATTTGTGTACAATAATAGCTTTCAATCGAGTATCAAAATGGCACCCTACAAGGCTTTGTACAGTCGTAAATGTCGTACACCTTTATATTGGACCAAGCTAAGTGAAAGCAAGATACACGGGGTTGATTTAGTTAAAGAGACTGAATAGACTATAAAAGTGATTTGTGAAAGTTTGAAAGTAGCGTCAGACTGTCAGAAATCATATGCAGATTTGAAACGTAAGGATATAGAATTTTAGATCGGTGATCGAGTATTTTTGAAATTCTTGCCGTGGAAGAAAATACTTAGATTTGGTCGTAAAGGAAAGTTGAGTCCAAGATTTGTTGGGCTATACGAGATTATCGAGTGTATCGGGCCGGTTGCGTACAGATTGTTGTTGCCACCTGAGCTAGAAAACATCCACAATGTTTTTCATGTCTCGATGCTCCGACGGTATAGATCCGATCCTTCTCATGTGATTAATCCATTCAAGATTGAGATTCAATCCGATTTAACTTATGAGGAAGAACCGATCCGTATTCTGGCACACGAAGTGAAAGAGTTGAGAAATAAGAAAATCTCATTGGTGAAAGTGTTATGGTATAAGCATTGGGTCAAGGAAGCAACTTGGGAGCTTCAGGATTCGATGAATGAATGTTATCCAAACTTATTCATCGGTAAGATTTTCGGGGACAAAAATCCCTAAGGGAGGAGAGTTGTAACAGTCCGAATTTGACCCTAATTGGAACTGTGGTTTCGGGACCATGAATCCGAGTCTAAAAATTTTCTAAATATTATTTTCTATGTTCATTATGTGTGAATTTATGTGTGTGAAATTTTAGTGAATTAATTTAGTCATTTGAGTGTCCGATTAAATAAATGGACTTAATCACGTAAAGTAAAAATCTAGTGGTCAAATGCCTAAGTGCCGAATTGATGATGGTTTTATAATTGGAAGTGTTGAAAGTGCAATTTATCCATAATTTAAGTTAGTGGATGGTTTTGGTGTGCATGTAATAGTATTTAAATTGTTTAATATTTTCCTAATGGCATTGGTGTAAAATTTGAAATAAATGATTTATGAATTAAACAAAAGATGAAAAATGTTCATCTTTCTCCCATTTTTTGTAACCGTTGGGCATATTTGGCCATTTCAAGCTTAATTTAAAGATCAAGAGCAAAAAGGATCGGGTTTGGATCGGGGAAAGCAAATATAGTCGAATAGTTGAAAGGATCGTCTGTCAATAGTCGAGGTAAGTTATTAAGCAAATATTAGTTGTTGATTTAATTTAAATCAATTTTAATATATGTACTGGATTGAATACTTGAAAGATTGATGTTTTCGAATTCCAAAGAAATTGATGAGTATGTATTGATGTGCATTGAGCAATGAAAAATAAGCACAAGTGTGCGAATAGAAACGAGTACGGATGTGTACCCTGCACTAAGTGTGCGAAAATGAGTATAGAGCACTAAGTGTACGAATTTAAATATCGAGTACTAAGTGTACGAAATCGATACATATTTTGCAAGAAAGCATTTGCACTAAATGTGCGGCATAAGTGAGTGTGGTGATAGTTGGACTAATTAAGCTCAAAATTTTCTTAAAGAATGTATATGTTTTTTTTTCTAAGTTGAAATTGTACATGTGAGTATTGAAAATCATGTGATTGATATTATGGATTAATTTCTATGTGATTGATAGTAGTAAAAATGATTACATGATGGATGTAAAAATTGAAAGTGTGAGATGATTCGTGGATATATGTATAAACCTATATATATATACCATTTAGTAATGTTATGAGAAAATGCTAATGGACATTCGACTATGGTGGTTTTAAAATAATAAGTGTGCAACATAGCCTTATGATTGGTGATATTATTGATTTGAACAAATGGATAATGGTACTGGGATATGAGATGAATGAAAGAAATGTCATGTATATTTATGTTATAGTGAATAAGTGGTAGTAATAAATATGAGTGAATATACGGCTTGTACAAATTTGTAATATTTGAAACAAATAAAGCTTTTTGCTCAATTATATTGTTTTTAGGATGAATGAAAATTATGTTTGAAAATTAGTTATTAACTTCATGTATAGAATGACTTTGGTATAAGTATTGATTACCTAAATTGAATTATTAATATATTTTTTAAAAATGTTTTAAATGCTTATAACTTACTGAGTTAAATTAGCTCACTCTGTGTGTTTGGTCATCCCTGTTTTATAGATTACGAAGTTCGTTACGTGCTCAGGATCATTAGTGGAGTTCATCGCACTATCCTTTACAATTTGGTACTTTTGAGAAAGTTTAAGTTTGATACTTATGGCATGTATAAGCTATGTTATCCTTGGAATTTATTTTGTTGAATTTGTATATATAAAAATCCATGCGAAAAAATGGCTTGTTTCCATTGATGAATGTGATTAAAATTTTATGAGCGGATGATATGACGACATACTTGCTTGATGGTTGATTAGAAGTATAGTTTATAGATTGAATATATATATGTGTGTGTGTGTGTGTGAATTAGTTTTGATATGTTTTAAAATAAGATAGGGATGAATTTTGACAAGGATATATTAGATGGACGATTTGAGTAAATTATAGATTTAGTAATGAGCTATGAATTTTTGGTTTAATTTGATATTTGGAGGGAATGGTCGATTATATATATATATAGCTTTAAAGTTGGAATATGGTTGGCATTAATAGTTGATATCGATATGGTTATAAATATGTGATCGCATGTTATGATGTATTGCTAAATGAATAGTAATATACCTTTGTGGTGTTTAACATGTTCATGACATATTGGTCAATTATGCGTGTATATATATATATATATATATGCATGTATAGATGGTGCCTTAACTCTAATTACAAACTCATTTTATGTTTGAGTGTATTTTATAGGTAAACGATGATTTGTAAACTATGAAATGATTTGATAGTCATGAGTTGGAAGCAAATGTACTTTCAACTTTAGTAGAAAAATATATGATCATATGAATTCTCTATATGTTCTTGCATAAATGATTAGTTAAAATGTTTCAATCGTGGTGAGATACTAGTTATAATGTGATTTTATTTTCGTGGTAAGACAAATATGTTCATATGCTTATTTGTGTTACATTTGATTGGTGAATACTAATTTGATGGTTGAGTATCATTTTGTGATGCTCCGTAATCCTTTCCAGCCATGGATACGGATTAGGGGTGTTACATACCAGGTAACAGCTTTATCCCAAACTCCACTTCTCTGTTGGGAGGTAACCTAGGCAATTCATCAGGAAAAACATTAGGGAATTCCTTTACTGTTCTCAAATCCTCAACAGTAAGACTCTTAGATTCCACATCACTAATGTAGGCTAAATAAGCTTCACAGCCCTTCCTTACCAACTTCTCTGCCTTTAAAGCCGAAATCACATTTGACAGGTAATCCCGTCGTTCCCCGATCACCATTACTTCTTCATCTTTCGCAGTTTTCGATACCATCTGTTTTATAGCACAATCTAGAGTTGCCCGGTGTCTCACCAACCAATCCATGCCCAAGATGAGGTCAACCTCACCAAAACGCAATTCCATCAAATCTGCTAAAAAAGTAACCCCTTGGACTAACAACGGTACATCCCTAAACAACTTATTAACTTTCACCGATTGCCCTAAACTACTCAACACAGTAATTTCATTTGCAGTGGTCTCAAACACATCACCTAAAGTTTTATTCATGTTGCATGCAAGGTATGAATGTGTTGACCCAACATCAATTAGTGCAATATAAGGTAGCTCATGAATAAAGAATGTACCTGTTATCACAGCTGGGGCATTCCCGTCCTCTCTACGACGCGCAGCATAAACTAACTTTGGTTGCCTCGCCGCTCCTGTCCTGCACCTCTACTCGGTGCTTCGCGTCTGCATCCTGCGCCATTGCCGCCCCTGGCCTACCCACTACCCCTTGGCGGTTGTTGACCACCTCTCTGTGGTTGAACATAACCTCTGCCACCAGCTTGCACCTGATCTGGCCTTCTCGGACACTCTCTAATACTATGCTCCACCGATTTGCAGCTCAAACAGGCTCCTGTCTTTCTCCAACACTCGCTCAAATGCCCTTTTCCACAAACAGCACAAGGTGGTATCCTAGTATTAGCAGCAGTAACAGGGGCCCCAGCTCTAACTGGCCCATCCACTCTGACCCATCGCAGGCCTCTATCCAACACCAGGAGCTTCTACGTTCCCTTTGTTCTTGCCTTTTTTTTTCTCTTAGTTTAGGCACTCTGTGCGCTTTACTTCCTTCGCTATCTTTGCTTTTTTCACCAAGGCCGCAAAGTCCCGCTCCATCTGTAGAGCTATCAACACCCTAAGATTGTGCCTCAAATCGTCCTCAAACCGCATGTAGTGCTCATAATCCGTTGCAACTATTCCTTTTGCATAACGACTAGAAACTCACCCTTATATTCTACCACTGACCTGTCCCGCCGAGTCAGGCTCAAAAACTCTTTCCTTCGAGCATCCACATAGCCTGCTCTAATGCATTTTCCCTAGAAGGTGGATTGGAAGAATTCCCAGGTAATCTGCTCAGGTTGGGTGCCCTCTTTCACAGTCAACCACCATTGATAGACTTCCTCTCTAAGTAGTGACACTGCCCTTTTCAGCTTCTGTTCAGCTGTACAATCCAGGTCATCCATTATTCTTTCAGTGGCTTCCAACCAGTATTCAGCCACATTCGGAGCCACACTAGCAACACCTTTGAAAATCTCCGCCCCATTAGATCGAAGTCGCTCTGAGATTGACCCACGACTTCCCATGCCATTATTGGGCCCAGCAACCCTTTCCAGAATTCTTAACATGCCCTACAATAATGCATCGTCTGTAATGGTGACCCGTTCGTCTGGTCCCGTTTTAGCTACTAGTGAAGCCGACGCCTCCTCTACTCTAACATTGGGCATGTAGCCCGATGCCGATGATCCAGCCCTACCGCTACCACAGCCTCTACCTCGGCCCCTCACACCTCTTCTAGCGCTCATCGTTGCTTGCGTATTACCTGAATTAAGAATTTTATGGTATTAGTTCATAGTTCCACTATTTAAAGCAAGTGTCTTATGAAAGTAGTAGTTTAAGAGCTGTTTTCACAGTCGTACGTCCACTACAGGCTTAAGTTTCCTATGGGCTTTAATCTTTCCCTACCTAAGAGTCTATCACCTAAACTAGCCCGGTAACTATCTACAGTACAGTAGCTAAAGACAAGTTTGGTATTAGAAGAACTTACTTGGCTCGACATCAGAGACCCAGTGCGCCACACTTCAAAAATCCTTCAAAACTTTTTGGTTAACTTGTAAACTATTTTTTTAAAACCCAAAATCTAAGGCCCAATTCACAACTGAGCTCTAATACCACTAAATGTAACACCCCAAACCTGGCCCAGACATTATGGCCGAATATGGTGGTGTCATACTGAAGGGTGATTCGTATAAATCGAATATGTTGGAGGATTTTGAGATAAGTGTCTGCTTGTGGTTCAAATAAGGGTTTATTTTCAAAACCGCTTAAAAAAAAAACATTTTATCTTAAAGCAAATCCCTTTAAATGTCTGCTTAATAAAAGTTCAGGTGAGTTTAAATAAAAACTTTGAGTTTGCCAGTTGTAAACCCGAGTTTGCCAATCTTGTTAAGTTTCTTGCTAAATTATAACAGAAGCTCATGTTTTAACAGAATGTTCAGGTATTTATGTTGAATTTGAAATGTTATTTAAATTGGAAAACGTGTTTAATTTGAAAGTCAAACAAGCATGGAAATAATAAAACCAAATATAAAAACCTACCAGAGATAACAGGCCTTATTACAACCCAATAAAAACAATTTAAAATAAAATAAAAGAAATTAACATTTAAATTACTAATCAACTTGCAATGTGGCCATCTTTGAGTCCTCTCCTACGTCGAGCCGCCTATTAGGGATCACTTGAAAAATTAAAGGAGGGTGTGAGTTTTCAAAAAAATTAGTGTGTACGACCCCCGGCAAACATATTAACATGAAAATAACAAATTGGGCCTATGCCTTATCAATATCGATGGCCTTTGGGCCCTAGCCCATAGTGGCATCAGTTGGACCTTAGCCTATATGACAACAATATCATATGTAGGCAATGAACCCATCCTAGTCCAACCCTGCACTCCGTTTTCCCTTCCAACCCTACACTCCTGTGGCGATATAAATATCAACCCACCCATCCCTACACTCCAGTGGTAGCACTAGTTGCGGCACTAACTCAATCATTGCAGCAAAGCTGCTAATCATATAATGGGCTTAAAAGCCACCGGTGGATCCACGGTCGTCAAGCGACCATGCGATCCTTACATATCTTCCTCCATAACATAAAACCCACCCAAATGCAACATACATCATGTGAATGCAACACATACATTTTCACATGTTTAGCACCTAGGGGTATTTTAGCCATTTATGCATTTAGGTAATTTAATCACTTATTGTCTACTTAAACATACCAATCATATCCTATCGTGGGCCTATGTACACAAGTTGGCCCATTAACACAATCCCATTATTTTATGCATTTAAAGCCAATTCCATTAGGGTTTCTAATTCATTAGAGCCTAAAAGCCCATTTGGCCCATTTCGGCCCAGATGGCCAAACGGTGGCCAAAGTCCATGGAATCGCCCACAAAGCCTCTATTGTCTCATTAGTATCTCTATGCGAGTGTTCGCATACTTGTGTGGTTGTCGGCGCCAACCTTTCGACTTTTCTGCTTTTCTGCATTTCGGCTTTTAAGGATTTCAGCTTTTGCCGATTCGTCGTGTGTACGGTGTATGTACACACCTTATTGGAATGGGTGTAAAACTCCATGTATGCAAAAACCTATATTTGGACAAAATATTTTGGTTAGGCCATCCATAATATCTAACTAATCTTTCCAATACCAAAGCCAAATGTTTGCCACACACTTACCTTGACCAAAACGATTCACACCTTTTAAATCGATTGATTAATATCCAATCCTACCCCCCTCCTTGCGATTAATCTAAATCATCCACATAACCACTAATAAAAGCCATGTAAAGTTATCATGCCACCGTTAAACATAAAATACATGCCTCCAAAAAGGGAAGATAATTGGCCAATCCACAAAACCCCTAAAGCTTACCTTGAACCGGTTGATCAAGAAGTAAGTAACCTACCACGATTGCGATCTCTGGAAACTACCCTTGTTGAGATAGGGTTATTCGGCTTCCACCAAAACGCACTAAAGAAGGATTGACTTAGTACTTACCCAAACTTAACCTTTGATCCCGCGACCCAGATAGCTTAAAGGTGAGATCCGACTTCTAAGAATTGAATGAGCATAGTAGACAATAAGGATAGATTTGAGATGGAGGAGAAGTAGGAAAATGTGACAGCCCCAATTTGAACCTAGTCGAAAAGTGATTTCGAAACCTCAAAAAAAAATTGAGTCACAAAAATAATTAAATATTATATTCCATGTTTATTATATGTGAATTTACATGTGTGAAAAATCCCATGCTTTAATTTTTGTCTTTGGGTGTGAAATTTACTAAAAAGGGGCCTATATGTGAAAATTTAAAAATATGATAGATGGATGTTAAAAGGGCCGATTTGTGTATGGATTAAAAAGAGGGGATTTGCATGTCAAATTCCCCTTTTAAACATTAGTGGCCGGCCATGGTAATGATGAAGAGCATTATATGCATTTGATATTAATTTTATATTAGTTGGTGACTTAAAGTAGGAAAAAAAAAAAAAAGAAGAAAGAAGAAAATTTACCTTCAATTTGTTTGTGTTGTGCCGATGGTTAAAGAGGAGAAAATGGGATGGTATTCGGTTGCTGTTAAGTTAAAATCAAGGTAATGTTTTCAAGTAATTCTTGTAAATTTTATGGAGTTGAGATGAATGTTGAGTTCCTAGCATTGCCCATGTAGGAATTTTTGAATTAGTGTTGACTCTTGTATTCGGCTATGATAGAAAAATGAGGAATGGTTTTGGTTTTGTATGTTTTGATGAGTATGGATGATTGAAGTATGTTTGAGCTCACTAGAGGTCAAAATTATGAGTAAAATTTTGTTTATACGCTGTACAATTTCCGAATGGGAATTTAGAAGATGATTTAGGCGAAACTGCTTTAGTATGTTTCGGCTATGTCTATGTTAGATGAAATGGCTAAGCTTTAATGTTGCACAAGGAATAAGGAGGTAATGCTAGTGTGGATAGGAATTGGATATTCGGCCATGAACAAAATATTTTAGAAATTATTTGTAGAAATGGACGTTTAAAGTGGTAAATTGGGGACAAGTGAATGAATTGGGTTATATGAAATTTAATTGAATAAATTAATGATAGTATGGTTAAGTGTGTGATTCGGTTTTAGTGGAAAATTGGGAAGAATGTTTAATTAGCATCTTTTATGTAATTGCCGAATGAGAACCAAAGTGAGGATTGGAGTAATTGTTGTGTATTGATTTAGTAAAGAGTGAAAATTTGGCCGAAAGTGTGTTACTAGAAAGGGGATTGGTTCTTGATTGAATAAATCATGTCATTTTTAATTGGAATTTTGATTAAGTAAAATGAGTAAGAATGAGAAGGAGTAGTTTGAACTTGTAAATTGATTTATGTGTGAATGATGCTTCATAAGAAGAAATAAGTAAAGTTGTATGTCATAAATTTGTTAAAGAAATGATGGTTTGATTTTCAATATAGATGAAGTTAAAGGCTATATGCATTCGGCCATTGTACATATGTACAAATTTGAGAGTGCTTTGATGTTTTGAAATAAATAGAAAGGAAGTTGCTGTATGTGTGTGTGGATATTAGAGAATAGATATATTTGTATAAGGGTTAATATGTTAATTGGCCGAGTGGCAACTCTTTGTAACAAAGATGAACTTTGATCTTTGTTAAGGTCATTACCGAAACTAATTATTAAATGGTAAATTTTGTTCAAAATCAAGCTCAAGAGCAAAAAGGAAACAAAGTCGGATTGAGGTAAAGCGAAGTTGGTCGAGTAATCAAAATCAATCGTACAAAATTGTCGAGGTAAGTTCTAAAGAGTTTGATTTGATTCATTATGTTAAATCATTAATATAAGTAGCTAAAAGAATGTTGTTGTTATTTGATTAATAATCCAAATGAGATTGGAATGAAATCTATTATCCGAGGATAGTTATTAAATATAATTATATATATTTATACATTGAATTGGATGTGAACAGTGAGGTGACTTACAAGTACTTTGACGGATATAAACATTATTATATGAGAGTTTATCACAAGTAGTGAGTAGTTAAAGGTAATTATACTTATACATGATATTAATTGCTATGTGAGAAAGCCAGATGGGATATGAACTTCTAAATTTGGTAACTGCTGAAAGTGAACAAATGTCGGCCATAAGTCGAATGTGTCCTGTGCTCGTAACAAATTGGCCTATGGATTAAAAAGGGATTAAGGCCTTGTGAATTCGTGCTAAATTAATTATTGAGTTCGATAAGGTATTAAGTGGCTCAGGTACGCATTTTGTATTTTTGGTTATGATGACAATGTGATTCGAATTATAAATGTAAAATGAAAAGTAAATGAGAATCAGTTGTATACTCTTATATTTCGGCCAAATGGAATTTAGTATGTGAATAATTGTTATATATAAGCATGTATCTACTACTTGAGTTTGAATAGTTGAATTAAGAATAGCATGGTAAGTTTTAAGTGATTAAAATGTGTTAAATTATATATATTAATATAGTATAACATGAAATGAAGTGATCTATAATATATATATATATATGTTCGAAGTATATTGGGAAATTGAAAATAAATGTTTAATTGTAAGCGGCAGCTTGTGGTACGATCTATCTTTTGTGTTCGGGCAGTTGTTTCACAAGCTAAAAGCTGGTGGTAAATCTCGGGTTTTAAGCATAGCAAGCATAGTGCTGGTGGAATCAAATCAAATTGGTACTTAGTGAATAACAAGTCGGGTTGTTAACCCAAGACTTTGAAATTATGTATTATTACCAAAGTTAACACGAGTAGTGAAGCAAGGTATGAGCTCTAATTTTTACTAACTCGTATTAAGGTATGTATGCGTTTCCATCTTGAGACCTTGAACCACGTTCAAATGTGTTTGAATTATGGTCGTTTATTCGTTTGCAATTGAGCAAATTGTGCCTTGTGGAATTAAATTATGAATATGTGATAAAACTTTTGGTTATTTAAGGCATAAGTAAATAAGCATGATAAATGGAAATTTAGTTTTTGGTTAAGCGTAATTTTGTACAGAATTGGTGACTATGATTAAATATGAATTTACATATGAGATAATACCGAGTGTATATATATATATATTTTGCTATATGTAATATACCGTTTAGTAAGGGTATAAAAGTATATGTGATACCTATGTGATATGACCATTAAAATTTTAGATTGTTATGGAGCTCTAGCTTAACTTTATTGAGTTGAATAAATGAATGACATCTTGATAGGAGATGATGAGATTATGTAATCTTAAGCCGACAAATGACAGGTGACTTGATAAAAGTCTAATATTATGTGACTTCACGATAGGATAATTAAATTGAAAGGATTTAATACTTTAATTCTGTCAGGTATGTATCCTACGCTTAAAATTAAATTTGCTTTGGATTGAACTTCAAGTATAAAATGAAATGTTTATAGGTGAATAAGTATTAAGATTCATTATGTGATTAAAATATGTTCGACCAATGTATGAAGTTATGTGACATTTATATGCAAATTGTGCATTGTGCGATTATGTATAATCGGCTCTTTTATGAGATTATCAAGGAAGTGGAGATAGCACTAGAGAATTTGAATGTGGTTGAACACATTTACATTTGGCCACAGTTGAAATCGTTATTTAATTTAATGATTATATGATATTAAATTCTAAGCAAATGAGGTGATGAGTAAAGTTAATGTCCTTAATTCAGTAAAGTTAATTATTTTATTTAAGACTTACTAAGCTTATGAAGCTTACTCCATTTGTTTCATTTCTCTGTTTTATAGATCTTTGGCCCTAATTACGAGCTCGAGGATTCAGTCGAAGTCATCCACACTATCTAAACTTGATTTTGGTATTCTTAAAGTCTTTATGTTTTGCTAATGGCATGTATAGGCTTAACTCCTTTCTCTTTGAAACCAAGTTGTTCTTTGTATATGTATGTGAAATCAAGCTATGCGAGAATGGCTTATTTATTTGTTTAGTAAAGTAATATAGTCGAATTATTGGTTGCAAAAGTTTTAGTGTTGATGGTATATTTGGATTGGCCTATCTATACATAATTTGCATATTTGGTAGATATAAGCATATTTATGTTATTAAATATGAGAAATGAATTTGGTTTCTTGTGATGATTTTAGATAAAGTCTAAAGGTTTTAATCTCACTGATTTTCATTCCATAGTGTGTGTAAGATCTACTTTATATGTGTGTCTCAAAATGTCTGGTAGTAGGTTTCAGATGAGTAAAACTTTTTAACCCTAATCTGGCGACGGACGTGGGTTAAGGGTGTTACAGAAAAAGTCAGCAAAGTAGTAGAGGTAGCATTCGGTTTTTGGGAGCAGAAAGAATAGATCGACTTTTAATAAAACCAATTGAAGAAGTGTAGATCTGAATCTAAGATAAGATAGTCGCTTTGGGTTATAGAGAAAAAAATTGGTTCAAGAAGTATTTGAGAAGAAAAGGGAGTTTTCGGCTATGGAAAGAACAGAAAAAAGAAGAAAGTGATTTGAGAGAAGAAGAGTGCACACCCAGTCGTCTCTACAGCAAATTTGGCATTAACCCCAAAACAACAAAAATGTCTTCGGCTTTTAGGGATTGAGAGAATGAGTATACGAAAGAAATAGTTGAGCAAAGAAATAATCAACCCCAAAACCTAAAGCACACAAATACCGAAAACAAAATGGCCAAGAGAATTCGGCTACACCCTTAAAAAAATGACCAAATCAGCACTAAACCTCCCTACCTAAGCCGATTTTTCCCTTCCCCTAAAGTCCCATTCGGCTCCACTTCATCCAACAACCTAATCCCTATGTTTTGTCCAAGATTTCCTCCCCTTATCGCTTCCTAAATCTCTCTTTTGACCATTTTAAACTCCTACATTCAGAGTTCTGTTCCATGTCCAACACTGGCTAACCAAACTTACAAAATAAATACTCATGCACAACCCATGCCACCACTCGAACCATGGACCTCTTCACATCCATTGTGGCATCACCTTCTACTCCCAAAGTGGCGCCACCTTGCCACAAAGCCACAAGCCTACTTGTGTCTTACTTCCCTTATATTTATTTCAGAGTCATAACCCTAAGGTCAGGGTTCCACTAAAGCCAAAAATTAAAATTTTCCTATGGTCTACCCTAACCCGAGACTTCATAAAAACCCTATAATACCTCAAAATTAACACTCTAATAGTGCTAATCATGCACATCAACTACAATACACAAAATTAAAAGTTTCGAGATTTTTGGGGCGTTACAAAGCCGCTAGAATCAGAATACGTGGCAGAGCCACTTGTATAGTACTTCCTCCATAATAGAAACCCAACCCTATGCAGAATGTCGTGACATAAATGTTACGTGAATGTAGTATGTCATACTTAGAACCAGTTGTATAAACATCATATACACATCAATTAACCTACCACTAGGGGTAAAATGGTCTTTCTATCAGTTGGGGGTAAAACGGTAATTTTACCCCTTAGGGGTATTTTGGTCATTTTACTAGCTTAAGGGTTTCAGTACAGATAACGACCTCTCGAAAGATCTTTAGTCGCCTCAAGCGACTCAGGTAACCTATGTGGCCAAAATAGTGTAAATGGGCTTAAGGCCTATTACTAGGCTCAAGTGGGCCCACATGCTCGTGTGGCCTGTTTAGCCCAAATTCAGTCACGGCTATGTGAGCACCATAGCCTATTCCACTATTTGTCACTTACTGCCAATTTTATTCATGTGGGGCCCACGAGCCTATTGGGCCCACACGACCCATTCTGACCCAACGAGGCCCATAACGACCCTAGCCCATGAGAATGCTCGTGGCGGCCTCTACAATCTGTTGCCCATGATTTGTGGGCTCGTTTTACCACACGAGTGTTCGCACACTCGTGAGGCCTCAAATGCTGAAGTTTCAACTTTCTGGCTTTTCGGCTTATGGTGATTCATAGTAAAACAGTGGTGTGAATACACACCTTTCTGGCTTTCAACAGTAGCAAGATGGTGAACGGTTACAAACCTTCTCTTTCGTGAAAGTGCAAATCAGACCTACGAGCACCCACCTACACAAAATCAAGATACTCCATTACTCGTTTCCCAAAACCAAATACTCACTTATACTAATCCAAGTCATCGCCATATTTTACCTTGATTGAACGAGAAGAGGTATCTCACTTGAACTGTTACCTAGGACTAGCAAGACTTCCCCCTATTGAAATCCTTGTATTCCCAAATGTCATAAATGATGAACAAAATACACACGAATGTTAGAGGAATGGTATAGTCACTTCCAATCTCACCAAGATAGAAACCGAATTAGTATCGCCCCAATCTTAGTAACCATTGATAGGAAAAGAAGATGTTAAGAGATTATAAATCAATTGGCAGAAAAAAAGACTAGAACCGAACATCCAAGTTGCAAACTTTACCACCAACCCACTAGGGTAAAACAGAAAGAACGGTCACCCCTACGAAGCCGATTAGAACAGAGTAGGGGGAAAGGAATTGTAACGCCCTAATTTTCGGGTTTCTCTTAGATTTTTCTTTAGCTGATAGAATGTTTAAATTCTAGTATGTGGGTGTGTAATGCATGTTGGGAGTGTGTTAATGGGCCTATAGAAGGCCCATGTGCTGGTTAGAAGCTCGGCAAAATTTTG
The DNA here is from genome assembly GCA_020496765.1 of Gossypium stocksii. Classification (NCBI taxonomy): domain Eukaryota; kingdom Viridiplantae; phylum Streptophyta; class Magnoliopsida; order Malvales; family Malvaceae; genus Gossypium; species Gossypium stocksii. The sequence goes on from CM035623.1 coordinate 46,413,973, forward strand.
TATTTTTGACTTAGGAGATAGGGGACCCTTGAAGATAGGTGTTATAAGAAAATAATTGTGAAATAAGACACAAATGAATCAGTGGTAAAGTGGCAAGGGAGACGCCACTAGGCTCCTTAAAAGGTGGCGCCTAAATGAGCTTGGAGGTCCAAGGTTCAAGCTGCAGGGGTTGCAAGTGTGGTGTTTTATTTTTGAGCTTGAGCAGGTAAGAATTTGAAGCAGAATTGAACTCTGTTGGAAGAGATTTGAATCGGTCAAGGGAGCAAATTGTGGAGGAGGTTGAGGAGAAAATCAAGGAGTTTGAATTTTGAATGATGGTGGCCGGTTAGAGGACTCTTGGGGAAGGCAAATTTGGCTAGGTGCTTAGGTAGCATTTTCGGCAATTAGGTGCTAGAGTGTGCCGAATTCTCCTTTAATTCTTGGGTGACTTGTGCCGATTTCTCTAAGAGTGAAAAACCCTTCTTCGTTTGTCAATTTTTGCATAGTCTATTAGGTATCTTTTGCCACTTTGCTCTCCCATCAAGCCTAGAAGCCGAACCTTAATCCACCTTTGTGCCGCACACTCATTTTGACCGAAGCATTTCCTTTACATCTCTTCTCTACATTCTTTTCTTCTCCTCTTATACCATAAACCAAACCTTCATCATTACCTCCTTCTCTAGCCGAATCATTCTTCCTTGACTCTCTTCTCTAAACCTCTGTCGACAACTGCAAGAAGAAGACGAAACTCAGTGTGGCCGATTGTTCTTTGTCAAGCGAACACTCTTATTCTTTTACTTCTTCTTCTACAACCTTCCATAAGCCGAAATATCCTATTTGCCGAATCCATCTTCTTCTATCAAATCTATCGTCTCTTCTCATCCTACTTCTTTGCCGAACCTTATTTATTTTTTTTGATCGAAACTCATTGTGTTTGGCCGAATCCTTTCCTCTCTCAACTCTTTCTTTCTCACTATTACAAGTGCAGCGGCGGTGGTGAGGACTTGGATTGGTAAGTATTTTGTAGCCTTATAGCGTTGGTTTCATGATATTAAGGCAAGTAGCCGAACCCTTTAGGGGTATTGTCGTTTGAATTAAAAGGCTCTTTGGCCTCTTTCTTTTGTTGAAGGTGTAATAGCGTAGTCAAGGAGAGGATCGAGCATCGAAGGATCGTGAAGATCAACGTAGTTGGACGTTGCGATTTAGTCCATAACCGAAAAAGGGTAAGATTTTAAGGACTTAGGCCATCTAGGCCGATTATGGGAAGGGATTATAGCTATTTGGTTATCGATTAATTAGACTGAAAGTTAGCGTTCAATTGTAGGTTCTTCGTACGTGGATTTCTTCAACGGTTTCAACAGTATCAGGTGTGTAACGTATCTCCATCATAGACTAGGATGGCTAAAAGCTGAAATAATCGAAACTGTGCTAAGTGACCGATCAAAAGTGACCGAAAAATCAGCCTTGGAAAGGAATAAGAGTGACCGAATACTCTGTTGTGGTCACATTGGGAGTTGGTGATGGCGAAATTGCAGAAGGTGCAATTTCGAGCGATTTGGTAAGTTGGGCCTCAATGGGCCAAGGTGGGCCCAATGGGCTTCCGAGCCCAAATTTGAAAATGTTCATAAAAGACTCTTTGGTAACTTGAATAATAAAAACTTGGTAAAGTCGGTAAACTAAAACCTAAAATTGGGCTTAACGGACTTATCGACGATATTGGACATAGTAAGGCCATTAGGGGATCTAGGCTAAAAAGGGCAAAATTGGAAATTTGGCTTAAGTGGACTTCCGTGGTTATTCCGGGACTGTTAATTTATCAGACTTGCATAAAATCTCTAAAAATATGAAAAAGGACTAAAATACCCTTAAATATGGAAAATTACCAAAATACCCCTAGGTGTAAAAAGACTATTATACCCCTAGGGTCAATTCTGTATGAAATGTATGATGTTATGTATCTGCATGAGTTAATCATTAATATGAATATATCTGATGCATGAGATGCTATATATTGCATGTTAGTATGATTATCTGTTGCATGGGGTATGGGTTTATGATGGAGGAAGCGTTCTGGCAGCCTCGCTGCAATCTGGTGACTTTGTCACATTATTATCTGGCAGCCTCGCTGCAATCTAGTGGCCTTGCCACAATATTTATATCTGGTGACCTCGTCATAATATCTGGCAGCCTCGCTGCAAATATATCTGGCAGCCTCGCTGCAAATGTTATCTGGCAGTCTCACTGCAAATTATATCTGGCAGCCTCGCTGCAAATATCTGTGGTGTGTAGCGGTTGGGTGGGTCGAGTAGTCTCCCCACATGGTGTAAGGCTGGTACGGGGGTGTTAAGGATGGATCTGGTTGGGTTTCTGTTTGCATAATGCTTATATCTGATCTGTTTCTGTTATGGGCCTTTTGGGCTTAACCTGATTCCTGTAATGGGCCAAGGCCCAATTAAATCTGTTTCTGAGGCTTGATCTGTTTTGGCCTATGGTTGAGATAATGTTGCACACTGAGTTGTCAAACGCACCCCTTTTAATTAATCTCTGCAGGTAACCCTCAACCATAGTGGGCTTGGAGCTGCGAGAGATTCGGAGTGGCCACAGCGACTGCAATAAAACTGGTTTTCATTTATGTTTTAGTATTTTAATTTTTATGTTAATTTTTGGGTTTTAATGTTTAATAAGGCCGCTATTAAATCTTCTTTTTGGGTTTTAACTTTCCAAAAGATTTGGTTCGTACTTTATCGAAACTGCTAGATATAGGCTGCGCGGGTTTCCAAAACCTTAATAACGTTTTCAAAATAATGTTTATAAAATTTAAACAAATCTTGAATAATGACAACTTAAAGTAGTTTAACAAGAACTTTTCTCACTTTGCTAGTTTTACAAAATATCACCTATGTCTCAACTTCTTTAAAAAGGGTATAAGCGTAGTTTAGGATCATGTGACGCACCAGATCTGGTCATAACGTCCAGACCGGGTTTGGGGTGTTACAGGAATTCGGGCAACAACCAACACAAAGAAAGAAATGAGAAGGTGCAAGGGAGGTGTTCGATCAAATCCCAAGTACATGAGAAAGGAAGAAACAATATTCTATTTAGATAAGAAAAGAGAGGAGAGGTAATGAACAACAAATGGAGAGAGGGACGAGCAGAGATGAGTTTGGTCTAGACTAGAAGAGAGGAGGTGTGCAAGGATTCAGCCAAGAAGAAGAAAAGAAAGAACAAGTTTGGCTAGGGAAAACCGAAAGTGAGTGGAGGCAAACAGAGAAAAAAATGACTTAGCACAGAGAATAAATAAGACCTAAGAATGAACACCTATTCTGGACAAGGAACCGCACTAATCAAATCCCGAAGGAGCCCAAATGGTCACTTGTGAAATCGGCACTAGGGAGAAAAGAAGCTAAAAATGTCAAAAAGAACAAAAACCCGAAATGATAGGGAAAATTCAGCACCTACACACCCACAAATTGCCGAAAATGCACCAAATGAACTACCTAGCTGAATTTGCATAATCAAAATCCCCCAATCGGCTACAACTTCTCCCATTTTCAAATTCCTTGAAAATCTCCATGAATCTCTTCCATTATCCCTCATTGATATCCTCCATAACTAACAGTAGGACCAGTTCAAACTCTCACACAACAGAGTTCGAAACCACTTAAAACTCTTGCCATCCCAAGTAGCAAAATAATCATCCCTTGCCTGCCATGGGACTCAAACTTCAGCTCTCACAATGCCCAGTCACGCCACTTGCCACCAAGCCACAAGGCTTTTTGTGTTATGGAGCAACCACAATCAAATATATGTTCTATAAACTAACATCCAGGTTTACTTTAGAGCAAAAATCAAAATTTCACCCAACACACCCAACACTCTTAGCCAATAAAGCAACCATGCAATTTACGTCAAAACATGCAAAACAAAGATCCTATATTTTTGGGGCGTTACAGTAAAGTACTTGATGACTCAAAGGGAATTGAACTTATGGAAATGGAGATGGCTTGAGCTAATAAAAGATTATGAGTTGGTGATTGACTATCACCCAGGGAAGATGAATGTAGTCGCTGATGCATTGAGTAAAAAGTCATTGTTTGCATTGAGAGCTATGAATACTCAGCTGTCTGTAACCGATGATGGGTCGGTTCTAGCAGAGTTGAGAGCTAGACTGATGTTTCTTCAAGAGATTTGTGATGCTAAGAAAGATGATAAATATTTGCAAGTCAAGATAACTCAATATGAGACAGGTATATAATCAAATTTTCGAATGGATTCTGATGGTTGTTTAATGTTTCAAAATAGAATTTGCGTACAGAAAGATGATGAGCTTATTCAGGAGATTTTGCAAGAGGCACATAGTGGTTGTTTGTCTATCCATCCGGGTAGTGTGAAAATGTATAATGACTTGAAAAAATGTATTGGTGGTCGGGAATGAAAAGAGACATCTCAGATTTTGTATCTAAGTGTTTAATTTGTCAGCAAGTGAAAGTCGAACACCAAGTACCTTTGGGTTTACTTTAGCCCGTGATGGTTCTCGAGTGGAAATGGGACTGTATTACCATGGATTTTATGTCTGGACTACCGTTGATGCCAAAGAAGAAAGATGCTATATGGGTTGTGGTTGATAGGCTAACTATGTTAGCTTATTTTGTACTGGTGCGTACCGATTATCCACTTGAGAAATTGGTCGATTTGTATGTTTTTGAAATTGAGAGACTTCACGGAGCGACCTTGTGAATTATTTCGGATAGAGACTTGAGATTTACATCTCAGTTTTGGAAAAAGTTATAAGAAGTGTTGGGGACAAAATTTAATTTTAACACTGCATTCCATCCACAAATCGACAACCAGTCAAAGAGGGTAATTCAGATACTTGAAGACATGCTGCGGTGTTGTGTCTTTGAGTTTCAAGGCAGTTGGGAAAAGTACTTACCACTGGTAGAGTTTGCCTACAACAATAGTTATCAGTCGAGTTTGAAAATATCACCTTATGAAGCTTTGTATGGGCATAAGTATCGAACGCCCTTGTATTGGACGGAACATAGAGAGAATCAAATTCACGAGGTTAACTTAGTCAAAAAGATAGAAGAGAAAGTAAAAGTGATTTGCAACTGTTTGAAGGTCGCTTCGGATAGACAGAAATCCTACATGGATTTGAAATGAAAATAATTAAGTTTCAAGTCAGTGATAAGGTGTTTTTGAAAGTATCCCCGTGGAAGAAAGTCCTCAGATTTGGTTGGAAAGGCAAGTTAAGTCCACGGTTTATTGGACCTTATAAGGTGACTAAGAGAATTGGACCGATATCATAATGATTAGCTTTACTATTTGAGTTGGAGAAGATACACGATGTATTGCATGTATCAATGTTGTGCCGCTACTGATCTGACCCTTCGCATGTGATTTCGCCAGCAGAGGTTGAGATTCAACCGAATATGACTTATGGTGAAGAGCTTGTTAAGATTTTGGCTCGAGAGGTTAAATAATTGAGGAATAAGAGTATAGCACTTGTAAAGGTGTTATGGCATAGACATGGGGTTGAAGGGGCCACATGGGAGCCCAAGAAGGCTATGAGAGACCAATACTCGAACCTTTTCACCGATAAGATTTTTGAGGACGAAAATCCCTAAGGGGGAGAATTGTAATAGCCCGATTTTGGGCTTAGTCAGAACAGTGGTTTCAGAACCACAAATCCAAGTTCAGAGAAATTATTTTAATATTATTTTATGTGTTATAGAATGATTATATGAGTGTATGGAAATTTTGATGAATTAATTTTAACAATTGCATGCTTAATTGCGAAAAAAGACTAAATCGCATAAAGGGCAAAAGTTTTATTTTACTAGCAAATGGAATCAAATAGATATGAAATATAATGTACAGGACTTTCATGGGCAAATAAGCCTAATTTATAGAGGTGGTCAGCCATAGAGACAAAGAAAATCAAAAAGTCAAAATTAGGTGAAGTTTGGTGACTTATATTGACTTGAAATAAAATAAAATAAAACAAAAGGGTTCATCTTTTTACCTTCTTCTTCACTGAAAATATCAGCCAAGGAGAGGATTTTGGAAGCTTGAAAACTCAGCCATTAAGTTCTCTCATAAGTAAGTGATTTTAATGACTTTTCTTGATAATTTTTGTACTTTTGGAACCCTTGTAGCATAAGCTAACTAATGGGGGGACTATTTTGCAAAATGGTTAAGAGTCTAGGGTTTTCCCATGAGTGAATAAATGTTGTTGCTGGATTTTTATGAAAGGAAATGAAATTTGGTTGTCTAATAAATAACCTTTGGGAAGTAGTTTTCGTGGAAACCCTAAATAGGGACCATTTTGTATAAGTTATAAATTATGTGGTAAATGTGTGAAATAATTGGAATTGTGGGCTGCTTCAAGTATAAAAAGAATTTGGCTAGGCTTGGTTAATGAGGAAATTTGATGAAAATTGGTTTACGAGCCTAGGGGTAAAATCGTCATTTTGTGAAAGTCTAGGGCAAAACGATCATTTTGCCAAAATATAAATTATGGAATGTCCTAATTTATGTGATGATTAAATTGGTAAATTTTATTCATTTTACATCAAGAAATACAAAATCCAGACCTAGACCGGGGGAAGGCCAAGCTAGTGGACTAAATCGATTAGTTGCCCACATTTTGTATATCGACGTAAGTTGTGTATGGATAATGTAACTATATTGTTATTTGACATTGAATAATTGGCATTGCATAGAATGTTGAAATTGATTGCGAATATAGATTAGATATGAATAGAGGTGGTAAATTCCCGGTTGAACCGTAGGAATAGATTGGATATCCATGCCATAACACCAGGGTTATTCGAGAGCAAGTGTAAGACCATGTCTGGGACATGGCATCGGCCTCGATATATGAGAGTCAGTGTAAGACCATGTCTGGGACATGGCATCAACATTGACATATGAGCCAGTGTAAGACCATGTCTGGGACATGGCATCGTCACTGATATACGAGAGCTAGTGTAAGACCATGTCTAGGACATGGCATCAACCTCGAGAGATGAGAGTTAGTCTAAGACCATGTCTAGGACATGGCATCGACTTGATGTGTGCACCATTGTAAGACCATGTCTGGGACATGGCATCAACACTTTATCCTTTGTTTAAGGCTTATCGAACATCCTTTAATATTCCAATGGTTCAATGGGAAACACACACAGTTTATGTTAAATGAGAGAGGTTATGACCATGTTGTCAGTGGTATAGGTATCTACATGAGATTCATGAGATGTGGGCTCAATTTGTGTTGTATGTTTAGTAAGGGATGAAAACGAGTAAGTTGTGCTTATAGCTGTTTACGTATTATGTATAACTCATGATATATTATGAGCATGTTATTGCATGGTAAATCTATTGTTAATTATTTACATGCAACTTACTAAGCTTTCTGTTTACCCCTTTTCTCTTCATTTTCTTATAGTGCCGCCTAATTAGCTCATGGATCAACGGACGTCAGAGGCATCGATCCCACTATCAATAGAAGCACTTGGTATAGCTAGTTTTATCATTTGAGTAATGGCATGTATAGAGACTTAGTCTTTTTATGTTTTGTGTCATTTTTATATTTGGCCAAATGTGTTGGCTTGAGATGACACTAGTCATTTTGTATAAGGCCATGAATGATGGCTAATATTGAAATATTGATATATGCATATGAGAAGTCTTTCATGAACGTGAAAATTTTGGTATGGTGGGACATGTGTTGTGTAATGTATGAATGGATAAGAGTTGCTTGTGCATGAAGTACAATAGCCTTGATGTGTGGCTGAATTGGTCTTGTGATTGTGTGTGAATTGGTTTTGCTTAGCAAGGATTAGGTTGGTGCAAGTAAGGGTGGCAATAAGGCTTTGTAAATAGCCTTAGATTGTCAACATGGGTAGACACACGGGCATCTGTTTAGGCTGTGTATGACACATGGTCCGCCCTATGGGCGTGTGGTCAGGCCATGTGTCCCCTGCACCTTAAGTTGGCTAAGTCAGAATTCCCAGTAGTAACCACACAGGCTGAAACACGGCCGTGTGTCTCAATCATGTAAAGTTTGCACCTTGCATGTGGAATTTAAAATCACCACACGACCTAGCACACGGGCATGTGCCTTGGCCGTGTGACCATTAAGAGTTGATGACGTCAGAAATAGAATACCAAGGTTTTTTGTACACGGGTTAAGACACAGGCGTGTCGTGGCCATGTGGGGGACACGGGCCACGGACACAGGCATGTACCAGGTCGTGTGGAAACCCCTGTACATTCAATGTGAAAAATAAATCCACATGCGTAAGGGACACGGGCATGTCCCGATATGTCTAGGCCGTGTGAGTTACACGGGCCTTCAACATGGCCATGTTAAGTGATCACACGAGCGTGTCACCTTTCCACACAGGTGTGTGCCCTGTTTTTAATGAAATTTTTTAATGTTTAAGATAGTGCTAGGTTTAGTCTCGAATTGTTCCTAAAGTGTGTTTTGGGCCTCGTAAGTCCTTATTAGGGACCTTAAGAGAAATTTCAAAAAGTTTTAAATTTGAACAAACTTTTAAGACTCAAAATTGTAGGTTTGTATGTGTTTAAGTAAGGTAACGCCTTGTACCCTGTACCAACATCGGATACGGGTAAGGGGTGTTACACAAGCTTCATGTACTCATATCATTCATTTCATATTTCAATACATCTTTTAACATCAGTTTCATATAATTCACTTATCACTTGTATTTATTCATATCAACTCATGTAATCTATAATAGATTTATGCCCGTTGAACCACTTAGAATATCGATGGATATGCAGGTGGTACACTCTAGTTGTACTAATCGGTAATCCATCAATTCTGGAACATATATGCTCTTTCGAGCCATAAAAAATAAGCTCCTCCTAAGTTGAAGGGACAGTAAGCTCTAATGAGCTTAGAAATAGTAAGCTCTTATGAGCTGAATATGGGTAAGCTCATACGAGCTGAAGTGAGTCCATAACACATGCAGGATCTGGACCAAACGGTAACCTTAATGACATGTCACTTTTATCCTACGAATTCCTACGATTCAAACGAGGCTCGATATTCATTAGACTTTATTGTATAAGCATTCAATTCACATGTAATCTATTTTCTCAATTCATATTCATGCATTTCAATTAAATCCGTATTTTAAAATACTTAATTCTAATTATAGGAACTTACCTTAATGTAGCTAAGATGAAAACTATCGACTATTCGCTAACCTTGCTTTTTCCCCGATCTAATTCCGATCTTTGCTTTTCTTGATCTATATATATATAATCAAATTTAACATGTTTAATTTTCCATTCAATTCAATTTAGCCAAAAACACTTATTTTGGCTAAATTACACTTTTACCTCTAAACTTTTAACTTCTTTACAATTTAGTCCTTATCATATAAAAATACAAATTCATACAATTAGGTACAAACCCATGCTAGCCGAATTCTATATAGTCCCATAGTAGCTCATTTTTCATTTATTCACACATTTAACCACAAAATTTCCACATTACTCAATTTAATCAAAAATTGTCATTTTTACTAAAAATCACTTTACATATGTTGTTTATCTAACAACGACCATTTAAAATCTATCATCAAACATCAAAATACACCTATATTCATCAATGGAAAAACCTTAAACCTTTAACAGTTTTGTAAAATAGTCATTGGGCTAGCTAATCCTAGTTGCAACTATCTCAAAAACATAGAAATTATTAAAAACTGACCTCAAAATTTATCTCATGCAAGGACTATAATTGCCGAAGCTTCAAGGTGACAACAATGGAGTTTTTCTTCTAAATTTTTGGTCAACCAAGCTTAGGAAGATGATACCTTTGTTTATGTTATTTTATTTTAAATTATTTATTAATTTACTAATTTAACCTTGTTAATAAACATAAAATCACTTAACTCATGTCCATTATTGTCCACTCATGCTATTAATGGTCTAATTCCACATAAGAACCTCTAATTTAAGGTTCTATAGCTATTACCCATCTTTAGCTAATAGAACACCAATTTTACCTTTTACGCACTTTAGTCCTTTTTATCAAATTAAACGCTCAAACGATAAAATTTCCTAACAAAATTTTCACACAATCATACAATCATATTGTATGCATTAATAAAATAATAAGATAATTATTTTGACTTTGGATTTGTGGTTTTGAAACCACTGTTCTGATTTGACCAAAAACGAGCTGTTACGACTCTCCCCCTTAGGGATTTTTGTCCCCGAAAATCTTACCAGTGAATAGATTAGGGTACTGCTTTGGGTTCCCACGTAGCTTCTTCAATATCATGCCGTTGCCAAATAACCTTTACTAAAACTATGCTTTTATTTCTCAATTTGATCTCTTTAGCCAGAATCCTGACCGGTTCTTCGTTATACGTCATATCAGGTTGAATTTTAATCTCGATAGGAGAAATGATATGCGATGGTAAATAATTCTCCAAGTTACCTTCAAACTCTAAAACGCAACAACGCAACATGCCTTTGAGAATCTAAATTACTCTCCTAGACTGACCGTCAATTTGAGGATGCAATGCAGTACTAAAGTGTAACTGCGTACCTAAAGCCTCTTTTAATTTCTTCCAAAATCGTGACGTAAACCTCAGATCGCTATCTGAAATAATAGAAATTTGTACCCCGTGCAATCTAACAATTTCAAAGATGTACAACTCAGCTAGTTTATCAAGTGAAATGTCTGTACGTATCGAAATAAAATGCGCCAATTTCGTTAATCTGTCAACAATAACCCAGATAGCGTCTTTCTTTTTCAGAGATAGGGGCCAGCCTGAAACAAAATCATTGGATATCTATCCCATTTCCTCTCTGGTATCATCACAAGCTGTAATAATTCCGAAGGCACTTGATGTTCAGCTTTGACTTGTTGATAGATCAAACATTGTGACACAAACTCTTAAATGTCTCCTTTCATACCCGACCACCAATACAACCATTTCAAGTCATTGTACATTTTAGTGCTTCTTGGATGAACAGATAAACAACCACTATGTGCTTCATTTAAATTTTTTTGAATAAGCTCAAGATTCTAACATTAAACAATCATTAGATCTGATTTGAAATTCTGAATCAGTAGTCGACTCACATTAAACTCTTTTAGCTTGTAATTCACTATCATATTTCTGAGCTTCACAAAATTGCTGAATAAATAACAGTTTAGATTTTAGCTTGGCTAAAATAGAACCATCATTAGACAATATCAATCGTGTATTCATCATCCATAGAGAAAATAAAGATTTTCTACTTAGAGCATCCGCGACTGCATTCGCTTTCCCCAGATGATAATCAATTACTAATTCATAGTCTTTCAACAACTTTAGCCACCTTCATTGTCGTAAGTTTAAATCTTTCTGTGACATCAGATATTTCAAGCTTTTGTGATTGTTAAAGATATGGCACTTCTCACCATATAGATAATGTCACCAAATTTTTAATGCAAAAACTATAACAGCCAATTCTAAGTCATGCGTCGAATAGTCCTTTTCATGCGGCTTTAACTGTCTAGAAGCATAGCTATCACTTTGCCTTCTTACATCAAAACACATCCCAAACCATTTAATGAAGCATCACTGAAAATAAAAAATTATTTACCCGAGTCAGGCTGAACAAAAACTAGTGCTTCAGTTAACAGTGCTTTCAACTTTTTTAAACTCTATTGGCATTTCTCTGACCACTCAAACTTCATATCTTTCTACAGCAATCGAGTCATCGATGTAGCAATCAATGAGAACCCTTTTACAAAATGCCAATAGTAGCCAGCTAATTCCATAAAGCTTCTAACTTCGGATACATTTCTCTAAGGTTTCCGATAAATAATTTAGGAAATTTTGCTCGGATCAACTCTGATGCCTTCTGCTGAAACAATGTGTCCCAAAACTCCAACTTCTTGGGGCCAAAACTCGCATTTGCTGAATTTAGCATATAGTTGCTTATCTCTCATGATTGGTAATACCATTCTCAAAGGCTCAATATGTAACACCCCTATCCCGTAACCGTCGCCGGAATAGGTAAGGGGTGATACCAGACTTGTAACTCAGATCAGACCCGTAAAATTTTGAACTTTACAACCACAATATAGTTCTATAATCATTCACCCAATCATGCTTTAAAGCTCATATAGTCATACACACACTCATTTAGGATCAAATTGAAAACATGTGAAAGATAGGGAGAACATTGAGACAACTTTCAAGTTAGGGACACACACCAACACGGTCGTGCCCTACTAGACACACCCATGCATTCAAACCGTGGGCAACACTGCCAAACCCCACAGGGTCACTAGACACGACCGTGTGTCCAATCCGTGGCTAACACTGTCAAATACCACACGGCTACCAGACATGCCCGTGGGTCTAGGCCGTGTGCAAGACTGCCTAAAATCTATTAGGTGCAGGGGTTACACGGCTGAGTCACACGCCCGTGTGCTCTGAACGTGTGGCACAATGTAGGCTTGGTTTAAGTCATTTTGCCACCCAAATGGGTCATCCTTACAAGCATCACATAGCCATACCATTTCATAGACAATTTGATAACCAAAACAACCATTTCAAAACATATAATGAACCATTTCTTAGCTAATCAATTCAAACATTATTCATCATCTACGCATATACCAAATATGCATCATTTCTTACCAAATCATTCGTCAATTCAAAAGCTAATATGACTAACCACATAACATTGTAACACTTCACAATTTAACACATAAGAACATATCATAATAGTCATTCAAAATGAATTAGCCATATACAAACAAGCCATATCTCATAGCTTGAAAAGGGTACTCAAAACATACCACATTCACTAACAAAATAGCCATGTACCTTCACCTATCAACTAGCCTATACATGCCATGACCATTTCATTTACAAAGATTCAAAAGTACCAAAAGCTTGATAGATAATGTGATAGCAAGTCTCCGACTCGTCTGAAAATCGAGCTAGCTTACGAACCTATAAAACGAGGGAAAAGTAAATGAAGTAAGCTTTAAAAGCTTAGTAAGCTTTAAAAGCTTAGTAAGCTCGTATAACGTAAAATTAAACTTACCAAACATTAGGAATAAGCACGTAACTAATGTCAAGCCAAGTCATAAGTTCATATTGCCTACTCATCAATCATACACAAGTTAGTACTTATAAAACCTTGTGACCATTCATTCTCTCAATGGAACACTTACATAACACAAGCATTTACCAAATACTTATGACATATAATTCATGTAATTCATATAATATAGTTCATATACATTGTAATTCATATATCCTTTGATCATCATGTAACATGTATCGATAATTGCCCGTCAAACCTTTAAGAACATCGAGGGATACTCGAGTGATACACACACAGTGTATATACATATAACCTGTAATCCGTCAATGCATCATATATGCTCTTTCGAGCCTGTAACGGTAAGCCAAAAGGCTGAACATGTGATCCCGAAGGATGAACGGTAAGCCCGTAGGCTGAACAGTAAGTCTGAAGACTAAACATGTAATCCCGAATGACGAACATATAGCTCATGAGCTGTGGTGAGTCCACAACAAATGCAGGAGCTCAAACCACCCTATAGCCCAAGTGACATGTCGCTCGTATCCTACGACTTTTTACGGTTTAAACGGGACTCAGTAATCATATGGAACTTGGGATCTTTAATCTTTCAATATCAATTCATATGCATATAATCAATAGGTGATTCTTTTTTTTTTATAGTGTACTATACTTTCACATGACAAATTAAACCACAATTATAAGCATTTACAATTCAATTCTAATTATACGAACTTACCTCGATTTCCCGATATCTACTCGTCAACCTTTCGTTTTCCCCGATCAAGTTCTGGGATTTGATTGTCTTTATCCATATTAATACAAATTCAGCTATTTAATCACCAACATATTCCATTTAGTCCAAAAACATGTATTTTGACCTATTTACAAATTATCCCTAAACTTTTCATACTTTTACACTTTAGTCCTAAATTCAAAATATTGCAATTTATACCATAAGACCCTCAATTTGTCAAAGCCAAATATTCATATACCTTTTATAAGCACATATGTGTCATTTATTTACAGATCCAACCACAAAAATTCTACCTTTTTTAATTTAATCCTTAAAACTCATTTTCATCAAAAATTACTTTATAAAACTTGTATATTTTCAAATAACCTTCAATAATTCCCCAAAAATCATCAAAATAACCATGTATTCATCAATGGCATTTTTAAAAACACAACCAATTTTAGAAATTGAGGTATGGGTCAGGTAGTATACTGAGCAACGATTTCAAAAATATAAAAATCACTAAAAACGGATTAAAACCATACTTTAATTGAGCTTAAACCCTTGGCCGAATGAAAAAGCTTTTAAACCCTTAATTTTGTTTGAAGAATCGGTGGAAGAGAAGAAATATGAAGTATTTTTTTCATGTTTTGTTTAATTAGAACATATTATAAAACTAAAAGACTATTTTAACCTTTGATAAAATCATTTAAAAGCCATAATAATATGGACATGGATGTCCACTACCTTTTAAAATGGTAAAATAACCTTTTAAGGACTCTTATTTTAAAAGCCATGATCAAATATGTCCTTTATGAATTTGAACTCCTATTTATCGTTTTATGCAATTTAGTCCTTTTTATCGAATTAACTATTCAAACAATAAAATTTTTAAACGAAACTTTCACACAATATATCTATCATGCTGTAAAACATATTAAAGAAATAAAAACAATAATTCGACTCGGTTAAGTGGTCCCGAAACCACTCGTTCCGATTAAGGTTCAAAATGGGCTGTTATAACTCCCCCCTTTAGAGATTTTCGTCCTCGAAAATCTTACCGGTAAACAGGTTAGGGTATTGTTTTCGCATAGCTTCCTCAAGTTCCCATGTAGCTTCTTCTACACCGTGTTTACACCAAAGAACTTTTACAAGTGTTATACTTTTATTTCTTAATTCTTTAATTTCTCGAGCTAGAATTTTGATCGATTATTCAGTATACGACAAATTAGACTGTATTTCTACGTCAATGGGAGAGATGACATGAGACCGATCGGATCAATATCGATGAAGAATTGATACGTGAAACACATTCTGAATCTTTTCGAGTTCAGACGGTAATGATGGTCGATAAGCTACAGGTTCTATTCTTTCCACAATTTCATACGGCCCGACAAATCGAGGACTTAACTTTCCTTTTCGACCAAAACGAAGGATTTTCTTCCACGGTGACACTTTCAGAAATACACGATCCCCGACTTGAAACTCTATTTCTTTTCGTTTCAAATTTGCATATGATCTCTG
Organism: Gossypium stocksii; assembly: GCA_020496765.1. NCBI lineage: Eukaryota > Viridiplantae > Streptophyta > Magnoliopsida > Malvales > Malvaceae > Gossypium > Gossypium stocksii. The sequence continues at coordinate 46,429,310 of CM035623.1, forward strand.
TCTGTCAGATGCTACTTTCAAGTTGTCACGAATTAGTTTTACTTTTTCTTTCGTTTCTCGAATCAAATTAACCCCGTGTAACTTTTTCTTACTCAACTCGGTCCAGTACAATGGTGTCCCACATTTACGACCGTATAGTGCTTCGTACGGAGCCATTTTCAAACTCGTCTAGAAACTGCTGTTATATGCAAATTCAATTAGGGGTAAATATTTCTCCTAGCCACTTTCAAATTCAAGAATACAACAACGTAACATATCTTCTAAAATCTGTATAACTCTTTCAGATTGACCGCCAGTTTGGGGATGAAATGCTGTACTGAAATTCAATTTCGTTCCCAAAGCTTCTTGCAATTTCTTCCAGAATCTTGAAGTAAATCTCGGGTCTCGATCAGAAATAATAGACAACGGTACACCATGTAGTCGTACAATCTCTGATAAATACAATTCAGCTAATCTATCTAGAGAATAGTCTGTACGTACCGGTATAAAGTGTGCTGACTTCGTTAATCTATCAACAATAACCCAGATTGCATTTTTCTTTTTCAGACTCAAGGGTAATCTGGATACGAAATCCATTGTAACTCTATCCCATTTCCATTCCGGAATCAGAATAGGTTGTAATAAACCCGATCGTACTTGATGTTCAGCCTTAACTTGCTGGCAGATCAGACATTTAGATATAAATTCAGAGATATCCCATTTCATTCCTGACCACTAGTATAATTGTTTCAAATCATTATACATTTTAATGCTACCCGGATGAACTGAAAAACGACTATCATGTGCTTCATGCAAAACTTTCTGAATGAGTTCACTATCTTTCGGTATGCAAATTCTATTTCAGAACATTAAACAATCATCAGTCCCAATAGAAAATTCAGAATCAGAATTTAACTCACAGTGAAGCCGCTTAGCTTGTAGTTCATGATCATTCTTCTGAGGCTCGCAGATTTGTTGTAGAATCATCGGTTTAGAGTTTAACTCGGCTACAATAGATTCGTCATCACAAAGCTCCATATGAGTATTCAAAGCCCGCAAAGCAAAAAAAGATTTTTGACTTAATGTATCAGCTACAACATTAGCTTTTCCTAGATGATAATCGATTACAAACTCGTAGTCTTTCATTAATTCGAGCCATCTATGTTGTCGCATATTCACGTCTTTTTGGGACATCAAGTATTTCAGACTCTTATGATCTATAAAGATTTGACATTTCTCACCATATAGATAATGTCTCCAAATCTTTAAAGCAAAAACTATAGCAGCTAGTTCAAGATCATGTGTTGGGTAATTCTTCTCATGCGGTTTTAACTGTCGGGAAGCATAAGCTATAACTTTCCCATCTTGCATCAATACACAACCCAGTCTGATTATCGATGCGTCACTATATATCACAGATTCTTTACCCGATTTAGGTTGAACTAAAACCAATGCTTCGGTTAACAAAGCTTCCAACTGTCCGAAACTCTGCTGACATCTATCTGTCCACTCAAATTTCACATCTTTTTGTAGCATTCAAGTTATCGGTACCGCAATCATCGAAAATCCTTTCACAAATCTTCGATAATAACCCGATAATCCCAAAAAACTTCTAATCTCAGAGACATTTCTTGGTGGTTTCCAGTCTATAATTGCAGATATTTTACTCGAATCAACTCTTATGCCTTCTGCAGAAAGAACGTGACCTAGAAATCCAACTTCTCGAAGCCATAATTCACATTTGCTAAATTTAGCGAATAACTGTTTATCTCTCAAAGTCTGTAACACGATTCTCAGATGTTCAGTATGTTCTGTCTTATCACGTGAATAGATCAAAATGTCGTCAATGAATACAACAACAAACTTGTCTAGATAGGGTCTGAAAATACGATTCAACAAATCCATAAACACTGCAGCAGCGTTGGTTAACCCAAAAGGCATAACCAAAAATTCTAATAACCGTACCGTGTTCTAAAAGCAGTCTTTGGTATGTCTGAATCTTTAACTCGTAACTGATAATAACCCAATCTCAAATCAATCTTTGAAAATACAGTAGCCCCTTTTAACTGATCAAACAAATCATCAATTCGCAGAAGAGGGTATTTATTCTTCACGGTTACTTTATTCAACTGCAGATAATCAATACACATTCTCATTGACCCGTCTTTCTTTTTCCCAAACAATACGGGAGCACCCCAAGGTGAAAAACTTGGTCTTGGGAAGCCTCTACCTGTTAATTCTTGTAACTGTGCTTTCAACTGTCTCAATTCAGTCGGTGTCATTCTATACAGAGCTATCGAAATTGGTGTAGTACCCAATAATAACTCGATACCAAATTCAACCTCTCTGATTGGCAGTAAACCTAGTAACTCTTCTGGAAAAACATCTGGAAACTCACAAACAACTGGTACATACTCAATTTTTGATTCTGACACTTTAGTATCCAACATATACGCTAAATAAGCCTCACACCCCTTTCTCACACATTTCTGAGCTCGTAAAGCAGATATAACTATCGGCATTTCATTCAAATCATTTGACTCGATCTGAAAAATTCCAACATTTTGACATTTCAACTCTATACTCTTTCGTCTACAATTCACAACTGCCTCATGTACATTTAACCAATCCATACCCAGTATCACATCAAACTCATTAAATGGGAGAAGCATCAAGTCAGCCGGAAAACAATATCCTCGAGTCATCAATGGACAATTCTTACATATCTTATAAACTAACACTGACTTGCCTAACGGATTCGATACTTTAACTACAAATTCTATAGACTCAACATGTAGACTCCTTTTAAACACTAATTCCATACAGATATTTGAATGAGTTGATCTAAGATCTATCAACGCAACAATATCAGTGTTATAAAGAGAAAAAGTACCAGTGATAACATCAAGTGATGAAGCTTCCTCACGTGCACGTATCGTATAGGCTCTAGCATGAGTGCGTGTCTCGGATCTCACATTAACATCTCGGGAAGCATTGCGGGATCCAGTCCTATTCCCAGTGTTCTGGGGTGGTCTACCCCTAGTCACAGTATTATTTACTTTAGTTGACTGTTCTTTATCAGCTACAGATCTTTCAGGACAATCTCACAAATAGTGATCCAACGATCCACATCTTAAAAAAGCTCCACTTTTCGGCATTCACCAAAATGCTTTCGGTTATAGTACTTACAATCAGGTCTGGGAGTTCTCACACTATCCGCACTAGCCACGGAGGTTGCCTGAGGTCTCGAATGAGAAGATCTAACATTTCTTTCTCTAATGGATATACCCGTAGAAGCAGTAGGACGAGGATGAAAGTTTTTTGATCTCTTGGATCCGGACTGGTGTAACTTACTTGCAATTCTTTTTCTGAATTCTCTGGATTCGAAATCAGCTTTCCATTTTCCTTTAGCAAGTTCTTCAGTTTTACAAGCCCGATCAACTAAAACTACAAACTCTTTTAGCTCAAGTATCCCGACTAATAATCGAATTTCTTCATTTAACCCATCTTCAAATCGTTTACACATAATCACTTCAGTAGAGACACATTCATGAGCATATTTACTGAGTCGTACAAACTCTCTCTCGTACTCAGTCACAGACATTCGACCTTGTTTCAGCTCTAGGAACTCTTTTCTTTTCTAGTCGATGAATCCTTGACTAATGTACTTCTTTTTGAATTCTATCTAAAATAAATCCCAATTAACTCGTTCTCGTGGTACAACCGATATCAAAGTATTCCACCACTGGTATGCCAATCCCATAGCAAAGAAATAGCACATCTCAAGCATTCATCAGGTGTACAGGCTAATTCATTAAAAACTCAGATTGTATTCTCAAGCCAGAACTCGGCCCTCTCAGCATCATCACTTGCTGAAGCTCTGGATTCTTCGGCCCCATACTTCCGTATCTTATCAACCGGAGGCCTACTCAGTCTCAGAGGATCTATAACTCGTATATTTTCAGGGTTAGGTTGAGGGACAGGAGGGGGTGGAGGTTGTGGAGCAGCCGAGTTTGCTCGCACAAATTCGCTAAACCATTCAAACATCATATGGAAGAAAGCTTGCTTAGCTTCTTCCTGATTGCCCGCAGCAGGGCCCGATTCAGAAGGCACAGCCTCTTGAGTAGGTGCTAGTGCAATACTTTCAACATCGTCTGCTATTGCTCGATTCGGATCCATTACTATATAAAATAGATTTCAGAGGATGTCAGGAGATATCACACTACAACATTTCATAAACATGGCATGTATAGCTAGACTCGTACTTACTATGGTAGTCCTAGAATCGACTAAACCGTAGCTCTGATACGAACAAAATGTAACACCCCTATCCCATAACTGTCGCCGGAATAGGTAAGGGGTAGATCCGTAAATTTTTGAACTTTACATTTAAGGACGTACATTTATTTATCACATGTACTCATCGATCGGTTAGTTAAGTAACATACATTCATTTATCAAATCAATATGAATGCATTCAATAATGATTCAAGCGTGATATACTCATATCATTCATTTCATATTTCAATACAACTTTTAACATTAATTTCATATAATTCACTTATCACTTGTATTTATTCATATCAATCTGTAACAAATTTATGCCCGTTGAACCACTTAGAATATCGATAGATACGCGAGTGGTACACTCTAGGTGTACTAATGGTAATCCATCAATTCCTGAACATATATGCTATTTTTAGCCATAAACATTAAGCCCCTCCTAAGCTGAGGGAACAATAAGCTCTTACGAGCTGAATATCGGTAAGCTCATACGACCTGAGGTGAGTCCGCGACACATGGAAGATCTCGATCAAACGGTAACCTTAGTGACATGTCACTTGTATCCTACGAATTCCTACATTTCAAACAGGGCTTGGTATTCATCAAACTTTATTATTTAGGCATTCAATTCACATGTAATCTATTTTCTCAATTCATATTCATGCATTCCAATTGAGTACATATGTTAAAATACTCAATTCTAATTATACGAACTTACCTTGATGTAGCTAGAATGAAAACTATTGACTATTTGTCAACCTTTCCTTTTCCCCTATCTAATTCCGATCTTTACTTTTCTTGATCTATATATATAATCAAATTTAACTTGTCTAATTTTCCATTCAATTCAATTTAGATCAAAGAACTTATTTTGGCTATATTACACTTTTATCCCTAGACTTTTTAGACTTTTAAGTTCTTTATAATTTAGTCCTTGTAACAGCCTAAACTTGGACCTAGTCAGAACAGTGGTTTCGGGACCACAAATCTGACGAGGAAAATTTGATCTTTATTGTTTTTTTATGGTGTACAAATTCACGGAATGATTTTGTGAAAATTTCATTCGAAAATTTCGACGTTTGGGCACTCAATTAAGTCAAAAGGACTAAATTGTAAAAAGTGCAAAAGCTGAGTTCTACATGTTAGAGGTGTGCAATTGTTATGATATTTTAAATTGGAGTTCCTTAAATGTTAATTAGACGATTGGTTATTTTTTTGGACAAAAATGGACATGAAATAGGTGAAATAGAATATTTTTAAGTTAGGAGCATTTTGGTCATTTAGTGATTAAATGATTAAATAAACAAAATTTAAAGCCAATTTTTGTCCATCTTCAACCCCATGACCAATATGGTCAAGTATCAATACCACATACAAAAATAGCGATAACTAAGTTTAGTAATGGTAAAATTCATTCTTTAAATTGTTTATTTCATACCCAAATTACCTTCAACTTAAATGGTACCATCACTATGATTATAAACCTGAAAAACATCAACAAAAGCATATGAAATGCCTCATATGGCACTCAAATATAATCAATCTAAAAAAAAATAAAATAAAACGTCTATACATATCAATTTAATATGCCTTTCAAGGCACCTCAAACAATAACTCCATTTTGCACCAACTAACTATTCAAAACATTTTTCAAAGTGACACCAATTCAAATCAATATCATATGCACTATAGCTATCAAACTATTTCAAGCATAGCATAAGCATATTAATCACTTTTACATACTTATTCTAAGGCATATTACCTAATCACCATTTAAGCCATCAACCAAACAAATGAAATACTCCCCAACATACCGTCTTCATGATCAATGTCACACACATATATACAATATATATACATAAGATTTCTCAAAAAGCCAAAACAAACCAAATAAACGTTATATAACTATAAGACATCCTAAGTACATGCCAAGACCAAAATGAACATGTAACACCCCTAACCTGTGTCCGTCACTGAACTAGGGTTAAGAGGCACTACCGACCAAAACACTACTTTCGGATATGATATATTCACATAGGTCATATTCTCAAAAATAAAACATATAATAGATTTAATATCAAACATATATTATTAATCGAAATACAAATACAATTCATAATTCAATTTATCAACCAAATTCATATCGTACAAATAAACATATTATCACATTAAAATGTGTGCCTCAAAGCCATAGAAAACATGCTTTCCAATTATATGCACAAGTCGGGTGTTTCTCAAAGTAAGGGTAATCAAATACTTAATAATATTCATGCACTTAAAAGACCGAACAATTTATATCACAATATCCAAACATACTAATTCAATTATTAAAATTACAAGACTATGCACCAATTCATATATCAAATTTACCAAATTTAAAACACAAAAATACATATCCACCAAACATACTTTAATATTAATTATAATGTACAATTTAAGTTATTAATAAACAAATACCATTCTCATTAGTTAAAGCAAATTAAAATATCCATAAAGTCAATATAAATTAAACAAATGATTTCATAATTCAATTACCAGTGCCGCACAATTATAAACTAAAACCATCACTTATACAACATCATATAAACCTAATTCAATCAATAAATGTTCATTCATTCTTTTACCTTATTACTAGGTCGAAATAGTAGACCACTCATAAATACAAATCAAACATATATTAAATATACCACTTACATTTATATATCATGCATTATATTAAACCATAATTCACATAAGTTTAAATATACTTACCGAATCCAAAATTTAATATGTTCGAAACTTATATCACATTTATTCAAATATACTCATTATCTCATTTTTAAATTTTTATTAATACATATACAACATAATTAATCATCTTAACCAAAGACAGCATAACATCTATAATTCTTTCGATTTGTGTATATATATAAAGACACCTAGACACATTCGAATAGGCTTTATAATGAGTCACGTTTATAGATTACCAAACGTTCAACACGCATCAATTAACAGCTGCTGCACAAACTCATAGTAGCATTAATTCAAATCATGTTACAATTTTAAATAGCAATCACGCATGTAAAATTTATACCTTATACCAAATACATATTATGCTATTTGGTTTCATAATCGAATCTTGTTACCTAAATTCATATACACATCTAAAGCTTCTATCATTAAATTACCAATAATTAAACTCATCAAAAATTTTAATTAAGAATATGTACAACCAAACTTAAGCATAATAAGCAAGCCATTTTCGCATGGCTTTAAATACATGACCTAATTCATTATTTCAGAAAAAAAACACTTCCCAACCTATACATGCCATAGTTTCAAAACGTAATTTATAAAATACCGAAGAAGTCGATAGCGTGATAAGCTCATCTGACGATTCCTGAATTTGTAACTTGGATTCAAAATCTATAAAACAGAGTAAATATGAAAACAAAGAGTAAGCTATTATAGCTTAGTAAGTCATAAGCAACTAAACAATTTAATGGTATAGTTAACTCGAATAACTAATCAAACCATAATATCATTATCACATATAAACTCATACTTAGAATTTCAATAATAATACATATACTTTCATACACAATTAGCACCTTAACCGAATGCATCATTAACTATATTAACAAAACACCATTTAAATTATAAAGCCAAAATGTCATATTATGACTAAATAACTTACACTCATATACATAAGCTCATAAAACCAGATTCAATTTCATTTACAAACTTCACTTATTTGACCGAATACATAAGGCCATTTATAATATCACATATAAACATTACTTAGATGGTCATACATATACACATAGTAAAGAACCAATTCATAGACACTCAAATTATTTAGCCACAAAACCGAATATACATATTACCATAAATACGTTCATACATTTCACATTTCTTTATACATGTTTTCAAATTCAAGTTCCAAATGCCCGAATACAAATATAACCTTTGGCATAAATATAAAATTTACATTTTAATATCTCATACATAAACTTTCATTTGCAACATATATATAAATTGTATCACAATTGCATAGTCAACTTACCTTATTATCATACATCATTTAACTTTCACATACCTATACTATCACGTACATATATATACCACATTTGCCACCTTAAAATTCGATCTATTAACTCCTTCAATTGCCTTTTATCACTCAATGGATTTGCACACTTAGTGCTCCATAATTAACCGAAACTATAATGAAATCGCACAATTAGTGCCCCGGAATTAAACCAATTGAGTCACAGTATCGCACACTTAGTGCTTGTTATTTAATCACCATCGTTTTAGTTTCACACACTTAGTGCCATTCGAATGGCCGTAGCCACTTTATACTCGCACACTCAGTGCTATATATCAACAAATCACATTCACATTTATTTATATTTCCCAAGCATATATATATTCTGCTACTATATATATTTCTACACATTTCACCTTAGCATATATAACACTTATTTATTTAAAATCAACAACGTATACTTGCTTATAAACTTACCTCAGATGATGAAAAAGGGAACAAGATGACTAGTGACAACTTTAGTTTTCCCCCGATCCAAATTCGATTACTTTGGTTCTTGATCTAAACATATTTAAATTAAGCTCATTCAAACATATTTTCATTCAATTTAGTCCAAACACACGCAAATGGGCAAATTATCATTTTACCCCTGACATTTACACTTTTTACAATTTAGTCCTTATTGCACAAAACACAAAATATACAAAATTTCAAAATACTCTTGTTTGGCTAAATATTCCTACTACTCATACAAGTCCTTATATTTCACAATTTCACATTTTAGTCCCCGAAATTTTTATTTTTGCTATTAAGTCCTAATTACTCAAAATCATCAAAAATTCCAATACAAAACTGGTTAATCTAAAACATATCTTTCATATTTCATCATAAAACATAAAAAATCACAAGCTCTCATCAATGGCATAACTCAAAATATTCATCAAAATAAAAAATTCAAGTATGGATTTTGTAGTACTCGAAGCAACGATCTCAGAAACGTAAAAATTATCAAAAACCAACTAAGAACGACCCTTAAATCAAGCTTGAAATGGATGGCCGAACCTAAGCTTTCCTTATTTATTTTTCTTTTCTTTTATTTCGGCATAGGTGAAAATAAAACATATGAGCACTCATATTTTACTTTATGATATATTTTATATTATAAAGCTTATAATTTTTAGTTTCCAAAAATGCCCTTAATGAAATAATAATAAAATCATATATTATAGATATCATTTACCATCCAACAATAAGTTAATGCACATGAAATGGTTACACGTTTATGCTTTATAATATATATTATACCTTAATATAAAATAATATTTGATTTACACATATATATATCATTAATAAAATAATATAAAACTATATGGTATATACTTACCACCGTCCCACTAGTAATTAAATGGCTAATTACAACTTAAATACTTCAATTTAAAATGCCACTAACAATTCGGCCATTATACTATAAACCATCAAATTTTCTTTTTACGCTATTAAGTCCTTTTATTTAATCGGACACCCAAACGATAAAATTAAATCATGAAAATTTTAGAGTTATAAATTCACACAAAATAAACATAGAAATTAATTTTAAAATATTTTTCTGACTAAGATTTGTGGTCCCGAAATCACCATTCTGATTAGGGTCTAAGTCAGGCTGTTACAGAACATATCACTAACAATTGAGTCCAGGATTTGCTACTGGATGCTGAGTCGATGATCGAAACATGCAGTACCTAACCTGCACATGGAAAAACAAAACCCTTCATTTAGTATAACTCAGTGGTTTTTTATGATCTGAACATTTAAAACATAATATAAGGCATAATAGTGCATAAATTTAATAAAGATGATATGCAACATACAAATCCAATAGGTTAATTCACATAGTTAATTGTTAATTCAACTAATATAATGGCACATTTCATCTCAATTTGTCATTTCAAGAGTTCATTGATTATGTACAATCAATATTCATAGTTCAATCCACCATTTCGTGTTTCATTCCACATTTCATTTCCATTTCCTAACTGCTGCTTAACATCCTTATTAACACGACTCGGACTTTGACGGATACACAGGTCCAACCAACACACCAGTTTGGTACCCAATGCCTCATCAGATAAATTTGAAGCAAATATTTATGTCCAACGCTATAAGTAAATTAACACGCAGTGTGTCATCGGTTAAACCAAAGCAAATTGGCACCCAGTGCCTTATCGATTCGCAGTCGAAGTAGCCCTGAACTCTATCCCATGGCATGCCAATTATATCCAACTTTTCCCAAATAGTTAATAGATTCCCATTTCATATTTGATTAACAACAAATATCTCATTTCACCTTTATTTTCATCATAAACATATAAATTTACTTTTGGCAACATTCAATCATCACATCACATACTCAATTTCACATTTGAACAATATATATACATTTTTCATGACATTCAATTTAGTCCTTAGATATATTAATCAAGTCAATTTAATTCAATGAATCTCACTATCACAAAATGACTCACCTCATACTCTTACTATGCATACACAGTTCAAAATGTAGCAATTTACAAGTAGTTCGGATTATAGAAACAAAAATCGTAAACTCTGAGCTATTCGCCAATGGCTTTGTCTTTTCCTTTATTTTTCGAGAAATCTAGGACAGCGTTAGCTACGGATTAAAACAAACATAATAAATTATCAATACACAGCCAATTTTGCATTCAACTACTGAATTATGCCACATTTCCATTTTATTTAGTTTAGTCCCTAAAATAGGGACTATCATAACTTTCAAATTTAACCCCCAATCTTTATACCAATTTCACACTAGGCCTTATTTAAATTAATATTTCACATTTCTACCACTAAATTTGAAATTTTTGCATTTTAGACCCTAGTGCACAAAATCATCAATTGGTTTTACAATTTAGCCCGTTTTCAAATCTAAACTTAAAATCCATCAAAATATCACCAAAAGCTTCAACTATCTAACAATCGCAACTTCTTAGTTATTTAACCATATAGAAAATTTCAACATGGGCCAAGTAACTTGAACTATCGGGATTCTAAAAATATAAAAATTACTAGAAAAAGACTAAATTGCAATAACCAATTGAAGCTTGAAATTTTAGAACTCAATAGTCGAATGTTCTTATTTTCTTCTTCACTTAGTTTCAATTTGCATGAAAAGATAAAATGAAAGAAATGTTTTATTATTTTATTTCCACTATGTTTATAAAGTGGTATAATTACTACTCTAGTCATTATTCCATTCTAATTAATAAAACATATAGTAATTACAATTTTCTCAATTTCTTGATTTATTCTGTTAACCTTAATTAAGAACTAATTTGATAAAATTATCCGACTGAAATTTATTTTGCTTCTAATATAACTCTATAAATATTTAATAATAATATTTATGAATCTGGTTCACGGAAATAAGGTTTCAAAGCCACACATTTTGACACCACTGACTTGGGGGTCGTTACAATAACATAGAAATTTTACAAAGTTTTTAATTTTTGTTACTTATTTTTATTTATTTTAGTAGTTAAATTTTATTTTTGTGCGCGAGCTTGTAGTGTAACAGCCCGACTTAGGGGCTAAACAGAATAGTGGTTTTGAAACCATGAATCCGAAGTCTAAAATATTTTTTTTGATTGAGTTTTGATGTTTGTTGGGTGTTTGGATAATTATGTGAAATTTTGGTGCATGAATTTTATTGTTTACATGTCCAATTTGATAGGTTGGACTAAATTGCAATAGGTGAAAAATATGGGTTTTAATCCATAAAGGTACTTGATTGAATTGAGATTTTAAGTTAGAGGTCCTTATATGGACGTAGTTTGGACAATAATGCCCAAGGAAGGAAGGAATATCAAAGGTTTTTAATGAAGTGCATTTTGGCCATTAGTTAATAAAAGAAATAAAAAGGGAAAATAAGGCCAAAAAATGGTGTCCATCTTCTCCGCCTTAGCCAAATTCTTCAAGCAACCATACCTAGGGTTTCTTTCACTTCTCAATCTCATAGTAAGTGATTTTTAGCCCCGTTTTTAATGTTCTTCGTATTTTTGAAATTCTCGTAACTTGCTCTTGCTATTTCTACAACTATTTCAAGCTAGAGTTGATGTTTAAAATTTTACCCGTAGATGACATAGATGTATTTTGATGTCTAGTTGTAGAATATGAAAGTTTAAAGTGTGGTGAACAACTTCTACTAGGTGATTTTTGATGAAAATTGTAAAAAAGGACCTAATTGTAAAAAGTGAAATATTGTGAGCATAAATTGTGAACTGATGGAAATTGTGGGTTGCTATAAGAGCAAAAGTGGCTCGGCTAGACTTGAAATACAATAAAATGGGATGAAAATCATAAATCGATCATAGGGACTAAAGTATAAAATTGAAAAGGTTAGGGGTCAATTTGTAAAATTTGCTATAGGAAGATTTTGGGCTGTTTTGAATAATGTGGTCATTAAATGAGCCAAATGTGTTATTGTGGATCGAGAAGAACGAGGACTTGAGCTTGACCGAGGTAAAGGCAAGGTTTCGAACTAAATTGCAAATTATCACATTTTGTTATCAAGGTAAGTTTATATGTAAATAGTATAATACTTTTAATAATGTTTTTTTTTTATATATGAGGTTGCTTAATGTGATTTGTTTTTTAATATTATTAATGGTTGATATTATGAAAAGAAATGAGGAGATTCCCATCTAAGCCTTCAGAATAGAAAAATGTGGTGCTAAGTGCGTATACCACAAATTTATATCAATGTGAACTTTAAAGTGTGGTGCTAAGTGTGTATACCACCAGAAATGTATATATATATATATATTGATTCAAATGTGGTGCTAAGTGCGTATACCACGAAAACATACGTTGTCCCGAAAGTGTGGTGCTATGTGTGTAAACCATAAAAATTGGACATTTATTTAAGAGCGTGGTGCTATGTGCGTAAACCAAAAAAATTAGATTTTTGTTTAAGAGTGTGGTGCTATGTACGTAAACCATGAAAATTGGACATTTATTTAAGAGGGTGGTGATATGTGCGGAATTCGTCGTGTATTGGTTTCTATTCTGAATAGTTTGTTGGGAAGGCTTACTAAGTGACATTTCTATGTGACTATATGATAATAAGTGCAGGAATTTTAAATGTATGTTTATGTGAGAAATATCTATGCTATGAATGTGGATTATGGTAAGGTCAAATTGAGTAAGTGCAACCACAAGACTCATGTCTAATATTCTTGATATGTTATGCTCTTGGGTGTTAAGTTTGTGGTTGTGATTATTATTGTTTACATATAGACTTACTAAGCTTTTCAAAAGCTTACTCCTTTCTCTTTTTCCTTGTTTTATAGAGTAGTCAAGCTAGCTTAGAGACCAGGAAGTGTCAAAGGATCACCCACACTATCCACAATGTTGTTTTGGTATTGTAATATGAATTCTTTTGCACTATGGCATGTATAGGGACTTAGTGGAGTTGTAAGTGTCAAGTTGGTCTGGCTAACATTTGGGTTTGTGGCATTTGATAAATTATTTTGTAATTAAGGCCATATGATATGGCCAATGATGATAATGTTTTGTATACCCTTATATGAGGAAATTCATGAAATGCTTGGTGTGCTTGTGTGTGGATGAATTGGTATATGTTGTTAAACCACCAAATGTGGTTATTTAGATGCCTAAAAATGTGTATGGTGCATGATGTTAAAAATGGTATGGTTTGTATGTGTTTTGGAGCAAAAGATGGATTGGAAAATAGCCTAACTTTGGGCCACACAGCCAGCCACCACGACCATGTGTGCTGGGCGTATGAACCTTGCATGAAATTTTCGTAGGATAAGGACATCACAAGGCCTGGTCACACGGGTGTGTCCTGTGGCCGTGTGACCAAATTTGCATGCTGACGTCATAAACAGAATACCCCCAATTTTGCACACAGGGTGGCCGCACGGGCGTGTCAAGGCCGTGTGAAGGATACAGGCCAAGGACACGAGCGTGTGCTCAGCCGTGTGAAAACCCCTGTAGGTTCGAAGTGAAAAATAATTTTCCAATAATTCAACATGGGTTAGGGGCACGGGCGTGTGTGACCACACGGTCTGCCCACACGGGCGTGTCCCTGCCTCATACGGGCGTGTCCCTATTTTTGACGTAAATTTCCAAAATTTTTCTAAGTTCTCAGTTTGGTCCCAGACCACTCCCAAATTATATTTTGGGCCCCGTAGGCCCATTTTAAGGATTGTATGATATACTAAGGAAAATTTTTAATTTGGAACGAAATTTTATGGCTCGAATTTGTATGATTGGTTGTGTTATCGTCAGGTAATGCCTTATACTCGGTTCCAGCGACGAACCCGGGTAAGGGGTGTTACATGTAGAAATACAAGTGATTGGTTAGAATCATGTAAATAGGATTTTTTTTGTTTAAACTATAATTTTAAATTGATAGTGATTGATTTTGGGTTATTTAATATTAAACTATTTAGTTCATTTTGTTACACTATAAATAGGTGAAAGTGTGTTAAGTATACCAAATGAAAAATAAGTACGTAAAAGCATATATGTTTGTTTGAATGATAATTTGTTAGAATATTAAAATTTAGTTAATTGATTCCATGAATTGAGACACTTAGGGATGACCTAAGGTATTGTTTGGTTGCCATTGGAGCAAAAAATCTGACTGTATATGTAAATTCCCTAGCACCTAATTTTTTAGCCTAGTTCCACTTTCTTAATTAACCCCGAATGAAACCACGAACCAAAAGCATAAATTCTTGATCCTTTTTCTTCTTAGTCCCAGCACAAACATAAATGTCTGACCATTAATATTGTGGGTTAAGAAGTTACATTACGGAGGGTTCAAAATAATTGAGAGTGAAAACTAAAGGATGGTGTAGCATGGTGAGTATGAAATTCCTACAAAGTTGTGCATGAATGAAGAAAAATCAAGTGTAGAAAAACTTTGTGAAGGCCAAAGTCGAGCAAGAAAATCTTGAATGAATACAAGCAAAGTGAAAAAAAGCTCATTTTTGCACAAAAGACTCGCTAAGATGATTGTACTCATAAATACTATACTATACCTTAGGAAATAGAGAGAACAGGAAGGCGAGAGAAGTGAATATAAGGTGGTGAGCTGAAGGATATAATTGGGATATTATTGGGGTCAATGTAATGTGACAAACTATTTTCGTGCTTTACCCATTTTATAAAGTTCGTTCTTTAATTTAGAACCAACCTAAGCCGCATAACTTTACAAGTCGAAAAGTCCTATGTGACCTAAGTGATATGACTCATGGATGAAAATTAAACTAAATATTGACATTTCTGACTACTTGTATTCTTTGAAAAGAAATATAAATTTTGTGTACCTGTTTCGATGGAATACTATTCTTAATATTCTTGAATTTGTTTATCTTGTAACCTAGTGAACTAACTGTATGATATGAAAAACTGGAAGTCAATTATATATCATACTAGGATTATGCGCTTAGTCATATTGTCTTGTTTATATTATTCCGAGTAAATATCTTGTATTCAGCATGCTTAAGCATCGTTAGTTATTTTTCTTTTCATATTTTGTGTGCTTTTTTTTTTTTGTTACTTGAGGACAAGCAACAACTTAAGTGTAAGGGTATTTGACCTGCTGCCAATTGTGGTGGTAGTTTTAGTACATTTCAGGACTTAATGAGATTATTTTCTAGTCATTTTATGTTTATTTATTGCATTTCCAGCTTTCATAGTTTAGATTTAATTATTTCCAAAAATAAGTGTTTTTATGTACTTTTTAGTATCTCAATGACTTGTTAGGCCAATTCGGGCCTCGAGAATGACTAATAGGTCATTTGATTGTGTAGGATGCCATTTCAGGTCAAGGAGCACAAGGGATGATGGCCAAGTCACAACATAGGGAGGTCCGTGTTGCAACACCAAACAACGAAGCTTCCAAGGTTGAAATCCATCCCATGTCGTGACAAGGAATTTCCTTATGTCACGACAACGTGACGAATATCTGAAGAAATCTTCAAGGTAGCATTGTGATGAGGAATTCCCGGTGTCACAACAAAAATTGGAAACATTCAGTTAAATTTTGATGGCCACTTAGGGTTATGCACCCTAATTAAATCCTAATCCCTCAAAGGGTGTTTTAGGCACCTAGCACTTTAATGTAAGCCTATATAAATAGCTTTATCACCTTATTATGGGAGGCTATTTAGACCTAGATAGTTTTATTTAGTTTTCCATTGTATTTTATTTTTATGCTTGCTTAGTCGAAATTCTTTTTATTATGATGTGAAGACAGTTACGAATGGAAATTGTTCTGAAACCGCGCTTCAGTTATTTATCAATGAGCAATTTTTTTATCTCATTCTTTTATTCTTTTATTTATATTTCCTTAGCCGATCAACTAATGTTTTTATGAATATTAGACTAAATTATATGCTTTATTTATATCTTGCATGATTTGGTTATAGAACTAATTAATTAATTAAGTGCGTTATCTAATGGAAGAATGCAGGTTTCTCACAAAATTAGTTGGTATAAATTATGTGTGCCTAAACCCTATGATTGACAACCCTATAAAGTAACCTATGTTAAACGAGCACGAGAGATATGTTTATCGAGTAAATAATAATTTATCCCAATAGGGGAAGTACGGTCAGGAGATAAGCGTGTACCTGTCGGTTAGTTAACTAGTAAAGGCCAAGAAGTAATACTAGTTAATTATAACTAATTCTCTAAAAGAAATGAGTTTCAAAGTTAAGTTTTTAGCTTTTAATTAAGATTTCTTAATCAATTATAGGCCAGAGGCTTGCATCATTGACACTAGGAATAGGAAATTTCTGTAACGCCCCAAAACCTGGCCTAGAAGTTTAGACCGAATCTCGGAGGTTACATTGATCACTGAAGTGATCGTGGGAAAATTTTAGTTTAACAAGCTAGAAAAAAATAGCATTTAAGTTACATAAAACTCTCAGTTATAAAATCCTGATATTTGAAAAAAAATTCAGTCCCAATGTAACAACCCATTTTTAGTCAAATCGAAACAGTGGTTTTAAAACCACAAATTTGAAGTCAAAATAATTATTTTATTATTATTTTGAGATCTATAGTATGATAAAATGATTGTGTGAAAATTTTGTTAAGAAATTTTATCATTTGAGTGTTTAATTTGATAAAAAGGACTAAATCTTGTGTAAAGTGCAAAAGTTATGTTCTAATAGCTACAAGTATTAAATGGTTATGAAATTAAATAGTGGAGGTCCTTATGCTGTAATTATACCTTTGCTAATGTTAGTGGACATTTACGTACATGGTTTAAATGACTTTTAATGGTTTATTAATAAGGTTAATTAGGTAATTTGGTTATTAAGGTATAATAAATAAAAAAAATCATATTTTGTTGGCTATCATCTTCATTAGCCAAAATTAACAAGAAGAAAAGCCAAAATTCTTAGGGTTCTATTCGGCGATGCTATCTATGGTCAATTAGGTACGATTTTTGTCCCGTTTTTATTGATTTCTATGTTTTTGAGATCGTTGAAACTTGGTCTAGCTAGCCTAGGGACTATTTTGCAAAACTATTAAAGGTTTAAGGTTTTTCCATTGATGAATACATGTGTATTTTGATGTTTGATGATAGATTATGGATGTTTGATTATAGTTATACAAGTTCTGTTAAGTGATTTTTAGTGAAAATGCAAATTAAGGATTAAATTGTAAAATGTGGAAACCTTGGTGTTAAAATGTAAAATAAATGAAAAATATGGGTTGCTAGGGACCCAATTGAAATTCGGCTAGCATGGGTTTAGATGGAATTGCATGAATTTGTAATTTTGTGAAATAAGGACTAAATTGTAAAAATGTTGAAATAGTAGGGGCAATAATGTAATTTTACCATAATATGATTTTTGGACTAAATTGAATAGGGTGATAATTAAATAAGTTAATTTTGATTACATATAGATCAAGAAAAGAGAAATACGGACTTAGATTAAGGAAAGAACAAGGTTTCCAAATAATCGACTTGTTTCATCATTTTTGCATCCGAGGTAAGTTTGTACATATTAAACATTGTTATCTTTGTGTTTTGAACACTTTGATATTGCATAAGTTTTGAATACGACTTGGCGGACATATTCGACGATGATTCGGCAAGTGAGAAATCCCATTTGAACCCTATGAATAGTTTAGGAAACAAATGTCATGACATTAGGGTTACTATGATTATGTGATCCGGGTGTTGGTCCTGTACGTCCTACCGGTGGTTGAGTATACCGGCATGTGTTGTGGTTACTTGATAGCTTGTGTGAGCAGCACTGTATAGCTATGTCTTAACTGACAGCTTGTGTGAGCATGTCGTTGATAGCTCAAGAGTGAGCATTATATGTGATATGTGATTGAGATAGCTTCGGCTATATATGTGGCACTTTAGGTGCGAGATTCCCATGTATCTGATAGTATTCTAAATGGTTCAAAAGGTATATGAAAGATATGGATGAGTATGAGATTGACTCGAGATGGTACAGGTATGTATTGAACCATATAAGCTTTAAACCGAAGAAACTTGTGAAGTTCACATCTAATCTTGTCAGTTTATATGTGATAGGTTTTGTGTATTTATATCAGTTGCATCATGATATGTTCAATTGTTTGAATTGTAAATTTATGATTAATTGTGTTTATTAAATATGGGCTTACTAAGCTTTATAGCTTACTTTGTATATTTTTCCATGTTTTATAGTGATTTCAAAGCTAGCTCGGATTCAGGGA
Source organism: Gossypium stocksii (assembly GCA_020496765.1). NCBI lineage: Eukaryota > Viridiplantae > Streptophyta > Magnoliopsida > Malvales > Malvaceae > Gossypium > Gossypium stocksii. The sequence continues at coordinate 46,448,379 of CM035623.1, forward strand.
TTGTTAGAGACTTCATCACATTATCAAGCTATCATTTGGTACTTTTGAACTTATGTATATGGTTATATGGCATGTATATAAGTGTGGTCATTATTTTGATACATGTTGGTAATGGTTTTAGCAATATGTTTTGGCTTGTAAATGTTGAATGTTTAGGTATGTGTATAGCCTTGTGAATTGGCTTATTTTGGCATATTTGTGATGTGTATATATTTGAACGAATGGTCATTTTGATGTGTGCTTGGTGTTGGCTATTTATATGCTAGTTGTGAATTGATAGCTGCTTTACAAATGCTTGAGGTAATGGTTGATAATAGAGTAGTTGTATGTTAGCGAATTTAGGGAAAATGATGCTTAAATGGAAGTGTACATATTAATGACTATGAATATGAATTTGGTATGAAATTTTATGACTTATCTTGACATATGTGTATCATATGGTTGATGGTATAGAACTAGTATGAATTAGGCTTGGTTCAAATTGGTTTTATTGTCTATTTATACCTTGCTATGTGACAATTGGATTGGTGTAGGTATATGCAAATTTGGGTGGAAAAATGGCTTGGTAAATAGCCTATTTTTGTCCACACGGGCAGAGACACAGGCGTGTGTCTCAGTCGTGTGTGACACACGGTCAGGTGACACAGCCGTGTGTCCCCTGTAGCAATTAATGAAAGTAAGTCAGTGAGTTACACGGGCTAGTCAAGCGAGCGTGAGGTTGGCCGTGTGACTCAAGTCAGAGAGTTACACAAGGTAGGACACAGCTATGTGCTGCCATTCCGTGTAACATCCCAATCCCGTAGCCGTCGCCGAAATAGGTAAGGGGCATTACTGGACTTGTAACTCAAATTGGAATAGTAGAACTTTAAAAATTTTCAAACATTAACCCATTTGAACAATATGAATCATATATAAACATATCATGCTTAAAACAAACATATAAAGATTCAATCATACAATAGGGACTAATTTGGTAACATATAAAAGATATGAGAAAACTAAAGAAAATTCTCGGAATAAGGTCACACGGCTGTGTGCACAGGCCATGGACACACCCGTGTGTCCAGGCCGTGGCAAAACAGGTTATACATACTGACTTGTGTACACGACCACAAGACACGCTCGTGTGTCTTGGCCGTGTGAAAATTATGAAGGTACTAACTTGCGCCCACGGGTACGAGACACGACCGTGTGGCAAACTAACCAAAATAACTAAGATACAAGGGTCACACAGTCGAGTCACACGTTCGTGTGCTCTGGCTGTGTTGTACAAAATAGGCTTGGTACAAGCTATTTTCACACCCCAAATGATCATGTACCTGTAAGTATCAATTCACAACAATTTCATTTGCCAAAAGAGCAACCAATTTAGCCAATTCAACATTAAAAACCGTGCCTTCTTAAAAACCATGGCTGAGTATGAGCTTTGAAAATGGTGGTTCTTTTCTCTTACAATCGGCATGAAAGAGAAATTTTTAACTAAAATATGGCTTTGTTTTAATTAAAACTAATTTAATATCTAATTTACCAATATAACCTTTAAAAACCATTATAAAAATCATACTAAATATGGACATAAATGTCCACTATCTTTAATTAAAGGATATTAACAACTTAAGGCCTCCCATTTATAAAGCCATATTCAATTAAGCCATTTTACTAATTAAACTCATATTTATCGCTTTATGCGATTTAGTCCTTTTTATCGAATTAACTTAAACAGTAAAATTTTTATACGAAACTTTCCTACGGTAATTCTATCATGCTGTAAACAGAAATAAAATAATAATAATAATATTTCAACTCGGTTAAGTGGTTTTGAAACCACCTGTTTCGATCAGACTCAAAATTGGGCTGTTACAACTCTCCCCCCTTTAGGTATTTTCGTCCGCGAAAATCTTACCGGTAAACAAGTTAGGGTACTGTTTTCGCATAGCTTCCTTGATTTCCCACGTTGCTTCCTCTATTTCGTGTTTGTACCAGAGAACTTTAACAAGTGTTATACGCTTATTTCTCAACTCTTTGATTTCCTGAGCCAGAATCCTGATCGGTTCCTCGTTATAAGATAGATCAGACTGTATTTCCACATCAACAGGAGAGATAACATGTGATGGATTGGATCGGTATCGACGTAGCATCGAAACATGAAAAATATTATGTATCTTTTCAAGTTCAGACGGTAACGATAGTCAATAGGCTACAGGCCCTATTCTTTCAACTATTTCATATGGCCCGATGAATTGCGGATTTAACTTTCCTTTACGGCCAAAACGGAGAATTTTTTCCACGGTGACACTTTTAAGAAGAATCAATCTCCAACTTGAAACTCTATTTCTTTGCGTTTCAAATCTGCATATGATTTCTATCTATCAGAAGTTGCTTTTAAACTATCGCGGATGACTTTCACTTTTTCTTTGGTTTCTCTGATTAATTCAACCCTGTGAATCTTTGTTCTCGTTCAATTTTGTCTAGTATAACAGTGTTTGACATTTACGACCGTATAAAGCTTCGTACGGAGCCATTTTTAAACTCGTCTAGAAGCTATTATTATAACAAAATTCGATCAGAGGTAAGTGTTTAACCCAACTACCTTTGAATTCAAGGATGCAACATCGTAACATATCCTCTAAAATCTATATAACTCTTTCAGACTGCCCATCAGTCTGAGGATGAAAAGCTGTACTAAAATTCAATTTCATTCCCAGAGCCTCTTGCAATTTCTTCCAGAATCTTGATGTGAACCTAGGATCTCTATCGAAGATAATGGACAACGATACACCATATAATCGTACAATCTCAGACAAATACAATTCAGCTAATCTATCCAAAGAATAATCTGTACATACCGGTATAAAATGAGTAGATTTCGTCAATCAATCTACAATAACCCAGATTGCATCTTTCTTTTTCAGAGTCAAGGGCAATCTCGATACGAAATCCATTGTTACTCTATCCCATTTCCATTCCGGAATCATCACTGGCTATAATAAACCTGATGGTACCTGATGTTCGGCCTTTACTTGCTGACAGATCAAATATTTAGATACAAATTCAGATATATCTCGTTTCATTCTCGACCACTAGTATAATTTTTTTAGATCATTATACATTTTAGTATTACCAGGATGAATAGAAAAGCGACTATCATGTGCTTCATGTAAAATTTTCTGAATGAGCTCGGTATTTTTTGATATACAAATTCTATTCCAGAACATTAAACAATCATCAGTTCCTATAGTAAATTCAAAATCAGAATTAGACTCACACTGAAGTCGTTTAGCTTGCAACTCTATGTCACCTTTCTGAGCTTTGCATATTTGTTGTAGAAATACCAGTTTAGCTTTTAACTCAGCTAGAATAGATCCATCATCACATAGCATTATCTGAGTGTTCATAACCCGTAAAGTAAACAAGGACTTTCGGCTCAAAGCATCTGCCACAACATTAGCTTTTCCCAGATGATAATCAATTACAAACTCGTAATCTTTCAATAGTTCTAACCATCTTCGTTTTCGAAGATTCAAATCTCTTTGTGACATCAAATACTTCAGGCTTTTATGATCTGTGAATATTCGACATTTTTCACCATAAAAATAGTGATGCCAAATCTTTAATGCAAAGACTATAGCAGCTTACTCAAGATCATGCATCAGATATTTCTTCTCATGTGGTTTCAACTGTCGAGAAGCATGTGATATAACATTTCCATTGTACATCAATACACAACCTAGTCTGTTTAACGATGCATCGCTGTAAATTACAAACTCTTTACCTGATTTAGGTTGAACTAAAATCGGTGCCTCTATTAACAGTGCTTTCAGCTGATCGAAACTCTGTTGACATTTCTCAGTCCACACAAATTTCACATCTTTTTGAAGTAATCGAGTTAACAGTACTACAATCATCGAGAACCCTCTTACGAATCTCTGGTAGTATCCCGCTAATCCCAAAAAACTTCTGATTTTAGATACATTTTTCGGTGGTTTCCAGTCCAATATCGTAGATATTTTACTTGGATCAACTCTGATGCCTTCCATTGATACAATATGACCCAAAAATCTGACTTCTCGAGCCAGAACTCACATTTGCTGAATTTAGCATATAACTGCTTTTCTTTCAAAGTTTGTAACACGATTCTCAAATGTTCAGTATGCTCCTTCTCATCACGTGAATAGACTAGAATGTCGTCAATGAACACAACAACAAATCTTTCCAATTACGGTTTGAATATATGATATTCATCAGATCCATAAACACCGAAGGAGCGTTAGTCAAACCAAAAGGCATAACTAAAAATTTATAGTGACCGTACCGTGTTTTGAAGGCAGTTTTCAATTTATTAGAATCTTTAACCCGTGGTAGAGGATACTTATTCTTTACGGTTACTTTATTCAATTGTTGATAATTGATACACATTCTCACTAAACCATCTTCCTTTTTTCACGAAAAGCATTGGAGCACCCCAAGGTGAAAAGCTCGGTCTTGCAAAGCCTCTATCAGTTAATTCTTGTAACTATGCTTTTAACTCTTTTAATTCAATCGGTGCCATCCTGTACGGAGCTATAGATATCGGTTTAGTGCCTGATAACAACTCAATGCCAAATTCAACTTCTCTGATCGGTGGTAAACCTGATAACTCTTTAGGAAATACATCCAGAAATTGACAAACAACCGATACAAATTCAAGCTTTGTTTCTGATACTTTAATATCCAGTACCTATGCTAAATATGCATCACATCCCTTTCTCACACATTTCTGAGCCCGCATAGCAGATATCACACTTAGTAATTCATTCGAATCATTCGATTCAATCTGAAGAGTTTCACCGTTATGACATTTCAACTCTATACTCATTCATCTGCAATTCACAACCGCTTCGTGCATATTTAGCCAATCCATGCCTAGTATCACATCAAACTTGTCAAATGGTAGGAGCATCAAGTTATCCAGAAAACAGTATCCCCGGGTCATCAATGGACATTTCTTACAAATTTTATGAACTAATACTGACCTGCCTAACAGATTTGATACTTTAACTACAAATTCTGTAGACTCAACATGTAAACTCTTTTTAAACACTAGTTCCATACAGATATACAAATGAGTTGATCTAGGATCTATCAACACAACTATACCAGTGTTAAAAAGAAAAAAAGTACCGGTAATGACATCAGGCGACGAGGCTTCCTCGTGTGCACGTATGGCATAGGCTCAAGCAGGTATGCGTGTCTCAGATCTAACATTTGAACCTCGTGTAGCACTACGGTTTCCAATCTAATTCCTAGCATTCCGGGGTGGTCTACCTCTAGCAACAAAATTATTAACTTTTACGAATTGCTCTTTAACAACAGTAGATCTTTCTGGACAATCTCAGAGGTAATGATCTAATGACCCATATCTGAAACATGCTCCACTTTTCAATCGGCATTCACCAAAGTGCTTTCGGTTACAATGTTTGCAATCAATTCCCGAATTTCTCACACTACCCACACTAGCAACAGATGTCATATGGGGCTTCAGATTATATGATCTTGCATCTCTATCTCTGATTGTTACAACCGCAGATGTAGTGGAACGGGGATGAAAGTCTTTTGATTTCTTTGATCCAGACTGATGTGACTTACTCACAAATCTCTTTTTAAAGTCTCTCGATTCAAAATCAACTTTTTATTTTTTGTTAGAAAGTTCCTCAACTTTACAAGCCCTGTCAACTAGAACTACAAACTCTTTCAACTTAAGAATCCCAACTAATAATCGGATATCTTCATTCAATTCATCCTTGAACCTTTTGCACATAATAGCTTCAGTAGAGAAACACTCGCAAGAGTACTTACTAAGTCGTACGAACTCTCTTTCATATTCGATTACCGTCATACGGCCTTATTTCTGATCAAGGAACTCTTTTCTTTTCTGGTCGATGAATTGCTGGCTAATATATTTCTTCCAAAATTCAATCTGAAAGAAATCCTAATTAACTTTTTCACGCGGAACAACTGATATTAGGGTATTCCACCACTGATACGCAACGTCTCGCAATGATGAAATAGCACATTTCAAACATTATTTTGATGTACAAGCTAATTCATCAAAAACCCTGATCATATTTTCAAGCCAGAACTCGGCCTTCTCAGCATCATTACTAGCTGTAGCTTGAAATTCTTTAGCCCCTTATTTCCATATCTTATTAACAGGTGGCTTATTAAATCTCAAAGAATTCGTACCTCTTATAATTTCAGGGTTTGGTTGGGAACTAGAGGGGGTGGAGGTTGTGGAGCAGCCGGATTTGCTCACACAAATTTAGAAAACCATTCTAACATCATTTGGAAGAAAGCTTGTTTAGCTTCTCCCTGACTACCCGTAGTAGGGCTCGATTAGGTAGGTAGAGCCCCTTGAGTAGGAGCTAGAGCATTGCTCTTGACATCATCGTCTATTGCTCGATTTGGATCCATTTATTAAATAAAACAATGTTTGGAAGTTGTCATGGGATTATCACACTATCATAGTTTATATATATGGCATGTATAGCTAGACTCGTGTGCTCTATGGTAATCTTAGAAATGACTAAACCGTAGCTCTGATACCAATTAAATGTAACACCCCTATCCCGCAGCCGTCGTTGGAATAGGTAAGGGGCATTACCAGACTTGTAACTTAAACCGGAATAGAAAAACTTAAAAATTTTTCAAACATTAGCCCATTTCAACAATATCAATCATATATAAACCTATCATGCTTAAAACAGACATATAAAGCTTCAATCATACAACAAGGACTAATTTGGTAACATGTAAAGATTTGAGAAAACTAAAGAAAATTTTTGAGATAGGGTCACACGGCCGTGTGCCCGGGCCGTGTGCCTTACACGGTCGCCAGATACACCCATGTGTCCAGGTCGTGGCAAAACAAGGCATACATACTGACTTGTGCACACGGCCACACGATCACCCATGTATCGTAGCTGTGTTTAAATTGTGAAGCTACTGACTTGTGTCCACGGGTATGAGACACGCCCGTGTGCCTATCCCCTGTGGCAAACTGACCAAAATAACTAAGATATAGGGGTCACAAGGTCGAGTCACATACCCACGTGCTCTAACCGTGTTGCACAAAATAGGCTTAGTACAAGCCACTTTCACACCCCAAATGGTCATGTACCTACAAGTATCAATTCACAACAATTTCATATGCCAAAAGAGCAACCGGTTCAGCCAATTCAACATTAAAAACCATTTCATAACAACCATTTCAATGTCATATAATTGACTCAAACAAAAATACATTTCAAGAATCCATTTACTAGACAATACCTACATTTCATATTCTAATCTCCTCCATTTTCAAACCTTACCAAACTCACAAGTAAACATATACCAATATGACCATTTCATATTCATTCCAAACTTACCTATTCAACCAAAATAAAATCTATCAATAGACCATATTCATTCATCACATAAGCTATGTACCAAACATCAAATTTCCATTATCAATTCACACATATAATATATAAAAGACATATCATATAAGTCCTTATACCAAAACATCCATTTCAAAATGAAGCCATATCACATAGCTTGATTAGGTGCTAAAATCATACCACATTCATCAACACAAAGATAACCATAATCATTAACTTATAAACTAGCCTATACATGCCATATTTTCAACATTAACAAAGATTCAAAAGTACCAAAAGCTTATTTGGACAGTGTGATGGCAATCTCTGATCTTGTCCAAATCGAGCTAGCTTTCGAAATCTATAAAACACGAGAAAATAAACAAAGTAAGCTTTTAAAGCTTAGTAAGCCCGTATAATATAGAATTTAACTTACAAAATCAACATTTTAAACGTAAAAACATTATCAAACCAAGTCATAAGTCCCCAATGCCTATTCAACCATCACATACACATGTTAGTCATGTAACAACCATGTATTTATCCATTCCAATGATGAAACAAATATACAACGTCCATGTAACCATAATTGAAGTATCAATTCATTCATTTGTCTTATACTTATATAGCATATAATCATATACCATGTAAAAATTTATCTAACACATCTTATATCTCAAATAACATATAATTCTTGTATGCCATGCAATATGTATCATTTAAACATGTACTTGTAACATATAAAACATGTATCATATAACTTATAAGTCATGTAACATGCATCTTAAAATCATATTCTTGTAACAAGTAATACATGTAGACATATACTTGTACTTATAATCCATGTAACATATTCCTCATTTATCAATTCATTATATAACATTTATACTATTCTACCACTTAATTATATACCTATAACATATCATCCGTGTAGTTCATGTAGTCCATGTATTCGTACAACATATATACACATCGGTAAATTGCCCGTTGAACCTTTGGAAACATCGAGTAATACTAGGGTGATACACACAGTGTATATATGTAAACCTGTAATGTAACACCCCAAACTCGGCCTGGAAGTTTGGCCTGAGTCTGGCGTGTCACATTGAAGTGTTTTTCTTGAAATCCTTGTTTTCATTGAAAACCCTTCTTGTTAAAATTTTACGTCAAACCTCAGTTTGTACTTGATCAATTCCAAAATGTGATTTTTTTAAAAAAGTTAATCCCTTTTTAAAATGTTATTACTTTTAAAATCTTAATTATTGTGAAAGCTTAATTTAAAACGATTGTAGAGACATGTTATTTTAAAACTAGTTGATGTTTTGGAAAAACCGTGTTCTACGCACAATAATGTAACACAATAAGTAAAAACTTAATTTAAAATCCAGAAATTATAAAGGCCTTATTACAACCCAAATCAAAATACTTTAAAAATAAGTAGTTAAAAGCAAAGTAATAGCAGTGTGTGGCCTTCTCTGAGTCCCTCACAGCTCCGATCTGTCTAAGGCTGGGGATTACCTGAAGGAAAAAAATTAACAAATGGGGAGAGTTTACGAAAACTCAGGGCGTAATCCCCTTTCTAAAGTAATAGTCAATATACAGAATTAAAACAGTTTGGGCTAGAGCCCTTTAATCAGGAACAGAATAGCCCAACACAGAGCATAAGTGGGCCTAAGCCCAATACAATCATTTGGGTCTCAGCCCATAATAGAATCAATTGGGCCTAGCCCATATCAGAATCAGAGCAAAAATGAATTATGCATGATGCATGCAAACCCATCCAAGCACCACACCACTTTGCCAAAATGACTAAAATCGAAACTCCCCAATCCCCTAAGCAAATTCGGTACTAGCCAACTCCAAATCAAATTCCACCTTTTTCTCCTCTAACCAACATTATCACCTCATCTTTCTCCTTAAATCACTCCCCACCTCCCATTCAAACACCAAGACTCATTCAAAGTTTTTCAAAATTTCCCCAATAACCGACCACAACAAATATCCACCAAGACCGATTCAACCATCCTCCCCTAAAAGTTTCAGTCAACTTCAATTACCTTCCCAACTTGTTAAACACCCAAAATTTGGGCCTAGAAGTATTGGGCCTTGAGCTTGGGATCGGTTAGAAGGCGGCCTAAATATTTCTTTTAAAGTGTGCTTATAAATATCACAATGGCATGTTTGGTATGTTGTTTAAGTGATTTGGAGTGTTTGGGGAGGTTTGGGAAGTCTTGGGCTCAAACCAGGGCACTAGCGGAATTAAATGTGGGGAAATGTGACACAAGGAAGCATGTGATCTAGTAGCAATGAGGCGTTAAGAGTGTACATGTGGTCTAAGGTTCAAGCCCTAGCGTTTGCAAGGTTTTTATTTTGGGTTCTTAAGTGAACCGGGACGTTAGCTTATAGGACTTATAATTATTTGTGCTCGTTGTGTGTCACAAGAAGCTTATTTGGTTCAGTGGTGGTGGCGTGTTTGAGCATATGAGAGGGAGTGGGTTCAAATCCCATTATTGGCAAAGGGTATTTATTTTGCTTCGTGAATGTAAGAGTTTAAGGTGGATTGAAATTTTTTGGGGTTGTTGTGGACTTGGGAAAAGGGTAAAGTTTGAATTGGTCAAAGGGATTTGAATTGAGTCTAAATGGGAAGTTGGAGTGAATCAAGGAGGAAAATATGGAGGAAAATAAGGAGAAAATCTTGGGATTTGAAGATGGAGGAGAGTGTAGCCGAATTTGGTATCTTGCATGTGCAAATTTGGCTAAGTGAAGGCATTTTGTGCTTTTTCAAAAACTAAGGGGTGGGTAGGTGTTGAATTTAGTAGCATACCATTTGGGATTTTGTTAGTATTCATTTTTGGTTTTGGTCTACTATGAAAGTTTGCCCAGTGTCTCCAACGTTACACTATTCTTTCTCTGCGTTTAACCCTTGTCGAAATGGCTTTCCATTCTCATTTCTTCTATTTTACTTCATTTTCTTAAATAGATTATAGCTCCTATTTGTTACTCTCTTCTCTTGGCATTGTCTCCCTTGTCACTTTGAGCTGAATATTCTTCGCTTCGCTTCACTCTGGCACATTCGACTTTAGCCTTTGTATTAATCGAACCACTCTATTTTTACTGCTCTGTATTATCTTTTTCTTCCTTTTCATTAGACCGAATAATGTTTGTCACTCTCTTTATCAGATATTGATATTCAATCATCCATCTCTGTGTCGTTCTCCGATGTTCTTTGTCGACTCAATAATTAGGACACAAACTGGTAACATTTCTTTCTTTCTTCTCTTGTTCTGAATCAAATTGAAAAATCCTTTCTCTTCTTAATGCCGAATTTTCCCCCTTATGTTCATAGAGTGCTATTCATTTTAATCAGAGTTTCTCAAAAGGTGAAGGGGTTGTGGGGGAATAAAGTCAACGGAACCCTGTTCTTATCGCTTGTGTAAAGGTAAGTTTATGGGCTAACATTCCAAGGTGCTGGCCGAATGCCCTATTTCTCCCCATCCTTGGTTTGAGCTTTTTAATTAGACAATGGGTATTCTTCTATGATTTGATTGTTGGATTCTGCTAATAATGTAGTTTAACAGTTAAGTGGGTGTAATCGATTGTCGTCAATAGTTTAGGTGGGTCAGACCACGTTCGTGCAATCAAGGTTGGGTACTCGTGGATCAATAGCGTTTGTCGTAAAATAGGTGTGTATCCGTACCTTATAAACGGAAGTAGGTGTAAAATCCATAAACATGTATATATCTGTATGCTATTTTGATGGTCGGCTGAAAAGCCGAAAGTCATATTTCGTACTATTTTGATTGTAGATCGGCATAATGCTGAAAAGTCGAAAATATGGCATATGAGGCCACATGGGCGTGCGATCGCACGTGTGGTGTACTGAGCCCACAAAACGTGGGCGTATGATAAATGAGGCCACCACGAGTGATCTCGTGGACTTGGGCCGTATGGACCATGTTGGGCCCAATAGGCCCATGTGCCCATATGGGTGAATCTTATTGTAAGGTGGAAAGGTTAGACTGGCCATGTTGCGCACGTGGCTTAGAATGTTTATGGGCCTCGATGGATCAAAATGGATTGTATGGGCCTAATGGGCCTGTGGGTCACACACAGATTAAATTGTATGTTATAAGGCTGTTGTTGGTTCGGAGTGTGTAGTTGGTATAGTTGAGTCTATTTTGGGTTAAAATGGTCCTGTGGGCCCAATGGGCTTGTAGGCCCACACGGATAAAATCTATGTGATGAGATAAGTGATTGACTTGGGTTGTGTGTTCGCATAACCGTAGTTGTTTCTAGGCTAAATGGGCCACACGAGAGTGTGGGCCCATTTGGGTCGAGTAATGGACCCTAGGCCTAATTACCCCATTTTGTCAGTTTAGGTTATAAAAAGTCGCTCGAGGTGACGATGGACCTTCGATTAGGTCATTAAGACCCCTATTTACAAGATCACCAAAATACCCTTGAGTTGCAAAATTATCGAAATACCCAGAGTTTGCAAAATTACCAAAATACCCCTAGATTGTAAAATTACCAAAATACCATTGATTTGTAAAATTATCAAAATACCCTCGATTTGTGAAATAATCGAAATACCCTCGATTTGCAAAATTATTGAAATACCATTGAGTTGTGAAATTACTGAAATACCCTCGATTTGCGAAATTACCGAAATACCCCCAATTTGTGAAATTGCAGAAATACCCTCATTTGGTGAAATTATTGAACTACCCTTGTAGGGTAGAATTATTAAAATACCCTCGTAGTATGATATTACAAAAATACCCTTGTAGGATGAAATGACTAAAATACCCCTACTGGGTAAAAAGACCATTTTGCCCTTCGAGGGTAGATGACTCACTGGTGATACAATTTGATTGATTTGACTATGTTTGACCAAGAAAGTATGACTATGATTGGGCTGTTGTGACTGTGATTTGTATGATTGTGTATGGGCATGACGTTTCACATACATGACTTGCTACATGGGGTTGGGATATTGTTATGGATGAAGATCTATTATAATAGGGTCGCACGGGTCGCGCGAGACAATTGTGGACCCAATTCTATTCTGATAGGATCACACGAGTCCCACAAAACGACTGTAAATACAGTATTTATGGCTAAAAGCCACTTGTTCTGATTACGGCTCTGTGCCGACCTAATTGTGGCTTTGTGCTACCTTGATTATGGCTTTGTGCCAATTGTACTTACCTACGGCTGCGTGCCAATTGCATTTATTGATGACTATGTGTATTGTACTTACATACGACTACGTGCCAATTGCATTTATTGATGACTATGCATCAATCACATTTACCCATGGCTGTATGTTGGTTATGTTAACCTAATTGATGGCCATGTGCCTAACGTAATGCAATTATCGATGGCTTTGTGCCATTCTGCTTACGGCTTTTAGCCGTTCTGTTATTTGGTAGCGTTGTTGTGATATTTACGGCTTCTAGCTGTTCTGCCTACGGTGTTGAGCTGTTCTATTGACTTAGTGCCACAATTGGTGCTAAGCTCGGTGTGTTGACTAGGTGGGTTGATTTATTCCCTATAGATGTGTAGGGTTGGTACGGGTGGTGTGTTGGCTGGATTGGGATGGGATGCATACTCATACTATTGCATGTCTACTTTTGAGGTCTATCTCTAGATTGGGTTAGGCCACTTTTCTGTTATTATTTTGGGATGGGCCCAATTGATTCTGTTATGGGCTCTGACCCAAATGATATTGTAGTGGGCTTAGCCCATGTATGCTCTGTACTGGACTGGCCTATTTCTATTAAAGGCCTCTGGCCTAGACTGTACTTAATTTTGTTTACTGACTGTTACTTTAGTAAAGGGGATTACACACTGAGTTTTTTGTAAACTCACCACATTTATTTACTTTTCAGGTAATCCCTAGCCTTAGACGGATCAGAGCTACGAGAGACTTGGAAATGGCCACACATATGCATTTGTTTTTCTATTAAGTCATTCATAAGTACTTTATTTTGGGTTTGGTTTGTAATAAGGCCTCTTAAAGTTTTGGATTTTAATTATAGGTTTTTATTTATTTTGAATTATATCTATTAGAGGTCAATCGCAGATTTCCAAAATGTTAACTATTTTAAAACCACACTACGTTTCCATAAATCATTTATTTATAAATTAAGCTTCCGCAACTGAAAAAGAGTTTACAAAGTAATTAATAACGTTTTAAAAAGGGAATAGCTTTTTAGTAAATGACGTTTTGAAAATTAACAAACGCGAGCTGAGATTTCAACAAAAGTTTTAAACAACAAGAAGGGTTTATAATGAAAACATGGTTTTTGAAAAACACTTCAATGTGACATGCCAGATTCAAGCCTAACTTCTGGGCTGGATTTGGGGTGTTACAACGTGAGTAGCAAAAATAACAGTCTTATTGTGCATAGAGTAGCTTAAACTCAAGACCTCTAAGCTTCCTACACGCCACTTGCCTCTTTGACCGACCAGCTTTTTACATCATGAAACAATCACAACTAAACATAAGTCCTACTTGCTAGTGTCAATCTCTTCCAAAAAAAAAAACAACACTTTGCATGACATGAGATTCGAACTCATGCTCCCCAACAGTCCTAACATGCCTTTGGAAAAACATTATTTTGAAAGTTAATCTACAACCTAATCCTAAGCGAAGAATGCACAAAAAGTGAATTGGGGAAAAACTCTTAAGAGAACTGATTGAATTGGATAATACTTAATGGAGAATCCACCTAGACTTCACTTGTTATCAACTCTTGAACTAGACGATCTATTCACTTGACTTAATCCGTAGAAATCCCTAACTTATGTTAATATCTCTCTCGAGACTAAAAACAGCTAACCCTAGGTTGATTAATTGAAATCTCTTTCTAATTAAAACCTCTAGTGTCGAGTTAACTTGATCTATAGATTCTCTTATTAGGTTTGACCCTAATTTGGCAGATTTTCGTCATCCTATCTCTAGGATTGCGATCAACTCCACTTAATTGTGCTGGATCTACTCCTATGCAGGGACTTTTTCTCCTCTACATAAGCACATTTGACTTAAATCAATATCCCAGAAATATCAATTTAAGAGTTAAAAACACAATTAAGAACAAATCAAATATTTATCATATAATTCAAGAGAAAATAATAACAAGATCTGTCTTAGGTTTCATCCCCCTCAAGTATTTGGGGGATTTAGTTCATAATTATAAAAGAAAACATCTCAGAAGAAATAAAATAACAAAACATAAAGAACCCAAAAAACCCTGTAGGAATTTGAAGGGAGATCTTTAGTCTTGAGGCAGAATTTGGCTTCTGAGATGGATCAATCGGCTTCCCTAGGAGTAATTCCTTGCTTCTACTCTCCGTGTTGACAGGAAATAAGCACCTTCTTGAGGGGAGAAAAGTACACCTTAGTAGTTGCCCTATAGGGTCTTTATATAGAGCTTTGGAATGCCTTTTTTAGCCTCTAAGCATCCTTTTCCGACCGAAATTGTACTTCCTCATGATAGGGACACGCTCGTGTGCCACCCCCGTGTGGATCGAAGCCCAGGCCGTGCTCGAGTCTATTAAGGTTGGCATGGTCGTGCTTGTCGGGGTTGGGCCGTGTTCGAGCTCAAGGTGGCACGGCCATGTGGCAGGCTGTGTGGAGAACCTCTAGGCCGGGTTGTTTTCATTCTTTGGCCCATTTTCTCCGTTTTGGGCTTGTTTCTCATTCTTTTCAGTTCCCTATGCTCACCTGAGTGTAAAACATGAAATTAAAGGTTTAAGAGCATCAATTTACACAAATTCAATGATAATTCGTCCAGAAATTAGGCTAAGCATGAGGTAAAAACATATATAATTTATCGTTTATCAACTAGCTTACCAACTTATCAAGCACTTAACTTATCGTATAATAAAATTTCAACTAAATCCAACACGCATGCACTCAACAACAAAGTATTTCTTTACACCCAAACACAAAGCCAAATGCATTGTAGGATTCCATCACCATGTAATATCAATATAATATACATATATCACTACATCTCATCTTACAATCTATCTTCCAAGTATAAACCTCATCTTATTATATTATCAATATATATATATCCAAGCATAAAAATTTTCGGCACTCCAACTATTATGTATTCACAGAAGACCGAATATTCATTTACATTAAACAACATCATAAATAACTTACAATTAGCATGTAATATACCATCTCATCATTTCACCACATTTCCTTTCATACATTTAATATTTTCTATTATCAATCACATAGGTTTAATTCCATATTATCTATCATTTTGGTTAGAATACATACTTGTCCTATCTCATCTTATAACATCATTAACCACATCATAATTCGATGCATAAATTATTTCGATCATATTTGATCACTAAATAGATTTGCACACTTAGTGCTAATTAATTAGTTCGGAGCTAAATTGAACTCGCACACTTAGTGCTCAATAATTGAATTCACACACATAGTGCTCGGTAATCAAATTCACACACTTAGTGCTTAAAAATCAACTCGCACACATAGTGCATTTCTCAGACCTGTAACTAGTTTATAAATGCACACATAATGCCGAAATATCAATCACATACATACATGTTAACTTGATTGTCTCCCAAACCAATATCACATTCGGCTATCAATAATATATATATACATACTTCAATTAAATTCGTATAATTCATACATAAATTAACTCAACATAGCTTAATTGCTTAAAAACTTACCTCGGATATCGACAGACTGTATTTTTCGACTATTCGACTATTTTTGTTTTCCCCTGATCCAAACCCGATCCTTTTTGTTCTTGATCTATTCAAATTCAAATTGAGCTTATTCGATAAATTTTCATTCAATTTAATCCCAACCGCATAATTAAGCAAATTGCTAATTTGTCCCTCACATTACACACCATTACAATTTTATCCAATATACTTTAAACACAATAATATCCAAAATCTCAACATGACATGCTTAGGCCGAATGCTCCCTAAGCTTATACAAGTTCTCGCATTTAATTTATTTCAAAATCTATCCCCTCCATTTACCATTTTTGCAATTAAGCCCTATTTATTAAATTTCATGAAAATTTCTAATACAAAACTTAATAATCTAACACATATCTTCTATTTTCCAACACCAAACACAAAATTTCACAAGCTTTCATCCATGGCCGAATACAAAATCCTCATTGATTTCAAAATTTGAAACATGGGCTAGATAGGCAACTTAACAACAATCTGAAATATATAAAAATTTCTAAAAACCAAACTCAAACATACCTTGGATTAAGCTTGAGAAATGGCTGAATGTCACCAATCTTTAGTTTCTTTCCTTTCCTTTTTATTTTCAGTCATGCATGAGAAAGAGGAACATGCTTTGTTTTATTCTATGTTTTGTTATTAACAATAATTATCCTTTTACTAAAATAACCTTATAATATTTCTATATAAGCATCATATAATAATACACCTTTACCGTCCATCCATTCAACTTATGGCATAATTGCCACTTAAAACCCCAACATTAAAAGACATGGCAAATTTAATACTTTACAAGATAACATGCTTAATAATTACTTCATGCAATTTAACCCCTTTTTCATAATCGAGCATTCAAACATAAAAATTTAGTCACAAAAAATTAACACATTGAAATTCACACATAGTAAACACTAAAAAAAAATTTAATATTTTTCTGACTCGGATTTGTGGTCCCGAAAGCACTATTCTAAATAGGGTCAAAATCGGGCTGTTACGGTTTAAGCCTGAAAGTGGGAAAAATTTTAGTTTTAATTAAGGGAACCTTAATGGCAAGTAGCTTGGGTTTTAAGTAAATGAAGGAGGAATTTGACACAAATAAGCTTGTGTTGGGGTGGCAAAGGGTGCCACATGTGAGGCATGGGGTTGGTGTCACAGTCATGGCAAGGAGATCTAGGGTTCGAATCCCTCCTTGATCAAAAGTAAGGTTTATTTTTGCTCATTAAAAAGGTTAGTAGTTGCGTGGAATGTGAACTCTGAAGGGAGTGATCAGAAGAGAATTTTAAGGAAGGGATTAGGGAGTTATCATAGAGAAAAGTTAGGAGATTGGGATAGGAGTGGTGTTGGAGTTGAATTGGCAATTAGGGGAAGGCAATTTCGACTATGGTAGTATAAAAGCCGAATTCACTTGTCATTTTTTGGCATTTGTACCTCTTGAGTTCGATTTTCATTGTGCACCTAGGTAAAGTGTTGATTTCTTCTTTCTTTGTTTCCCTGTGCCAATTTCACCATTTTTTTCCTTTTGCTGAATTTTCCCTTTTCGTACTGCTTTTGCCGAGACCTTCTCCTCTTAACTTTTTTTACTACATCATTCGTTCCCTTATTCTTTAGCCTTAGCCCATTGGGGGCTAAGCCACTTAGTTGATTATTCTTTTTTCCTTCTGCAACTTAGGTCTATTCTTGAGATCTCTGACAAATCACTCCTTGCGTTCCAGGTTTTAGGTAAGTGTTCATCACTTTGGTTTTAGGGGTTGGCCGAATGGTCATATATGTTATGAGGGTGACTCGTATTGGATGCAAGTCACCTATTACTTAGGCTCTAATGGTTAAGTTGGTGCAAATCGAGGAGTAATCATGGTGAGTGATTAAAGAAAAAGCTATTAGGACTTGTCACGTAAGGTTTCAGTTCTTGGTAAAGATTGTGGTTAAGCTATGATTAATTGAAGGGTGGTGTTGATTGTAGGTTTGTGGCTAAGGAGATTGCAGCATGTTTTATTACCAGTTTTGTACATACACTACACACACACATATAATAGATCGGCAAATCCCAAAATGCTAAAAAGTCGAAATGCAAAAAAGTCAAAATGCCAAAATGTCGAAAAGCTGAAAGTTTGTCTACGGTAGTCGTTCGAGTGCGCAAACACTCATATGAGTGTAATCGATATGTTATCAGAGGGCCCATGAGTGATCTCATGGACTTGGGTCACATTTTGGCCAACCGAGCCAGAATGGGCCAAATGGGCCAGACGGGCTCGTGGGCTCAAATCAACAAAAATTGATAAGTTGATGATAAGTGATGAGCTGATAAGTTTGTTGAATGGTTTGGAATGGATTGGGCCTGATGGGCCGTATAATTGTGATCGGGCCTAATGGGCCATATAAATATGATTGGGCCCGATGGGCCATATGAATGTATGAAAGCATGTAGACTTGGTAGGGTTTTATAATAGACTTTTAGGTCTAGTTTCTAATGAGTCCTTAAGTAGGCATAAAAGTTAATTAATTTATCAAGTGTGCGTGTGGACAAGTCATGAGGCTAGAGTGTGGAATGGGCATAAGCATGTCTAGGATTGGATCTAGGGAGAGCTTGGTACTTAAGCGGTATTAATGACCCACCTCTTCTTCTCTGGAATCTTACCTGCTGCATAGTGTCTATTCACTTTAGGCAACGAGGACTTGTTGACAGGCCAAAGTTCTTAATTAAGACCCATACTATTAAGAAATTACCAAAATACCCCTGTAGGGTAGGAATTACCCAAAACACCCTTGTAGGATATCTGCTGCACTCATATAATTTTATGTTGCATGTGGGTGGGAATTATGGAACGGAGGAAGAATTGGGGAACGCATGGTTGCTTGACGACTGTGGATCCACCGATGGCTTTTTAAGCCCAATATATGATTAGCAGCTTCGCTGCAACGTTAGGTAGTACCGCAACCAGCGCTACCCTTGGACTATATCGGATGGGTGGATTGATATAGTTATCCCCACATGGAGTGTTTCGGTTGGACGAAGATGTTGTGTATCGATGGATGGGTAGGATTTTTGCATATCTGATTACTCTAAGTTTGTGCTATTATTGTATTGGGCTCAAGCCCAATATGACTTGTGTTGCATGATATATATATTGTTGCCGAGGGTTGTACACACTAAGTTTTCGAAAACTCACCCCCTCTTTTATTTTATTTTTCTCAAGTGAACCTCAGTAGGCGGTTCGACAGATGAAGGGACTTAGGGGTGGCCAACTAGTAAGACGATTTAGACTTGTTTTTTTTTAAATCTCTAACATTTTGATTATCTTATTCTGGATTGTTATAAGGCCTTTCCTCTGATTATTATTCATTATTGGTTACTAAGCTTTATATACATTTCAAACGGAACATGGATTTAGTTACTTCAAACACCTTTCAAGTTTTTCTGAAATCAATTATTGTTTTTCTTTTAAATTAAGTTTTCGCAGTTAAAGAGAATTTTTTCAAACAAACTATTAACATGTAACCAAGCAATAGCTTTTGAATACACATCGTTCTAGAAACAAATACAAACTGGGATTTTACTTGAAATTTTCTTTTCGAAGGGTTTTCAATGAAAACAAGGTTTTTGATAAAACACTTCAATGTGACATGCTAGATTCAGTCCTAACGTCTGGGTCAGGTTTGGAGCGTTACTTTTAGTGGTATCAGAGCCCGGTTGCAAAGCTCGAAATGTAAAGTGGGCCTTATTATTTGGGTTTAAAAGTCAAATTTGATTGGGTCAAAATATTTTGGAAATTCTTACTGCGTGGCACACCGAGTCTCCAACGTCGAACCAAGTAAGTGCTCTTGATATTAAATTATTCTTATACTGCTATACCGTAGGAAGACTATTAGGATCACTTTAGATAAAGAACTATTGTGACTCTTTAGTTAGATAAAGACAGAAACTTTAGAAACATTAAAGCTATAGAGGATTTACGACTGCAAAAAATAAGTTTTTACTTAATACTTTCATAAAACATCGGCTTAATTACTGAAAATGACTAAAACTGTATAAAAATTTTAATCCAGCTAATACATGAATCGATGATGAGTGCTAGAAGAGGTGCAAGAGGCCACAACGAGGCCGCAGAAGTATTAGGGCTTAATCGTCGGCATCGGGCCATATGCCCAATGTTGAATTAAGAGATGCTTCAGCCTCACCTGTGGTTGAGGCTAGACTGTATGATCGAGCTGTTGGGATGATGCATTGTCACAAGCAATGCTGAGGATTTTAGAGAGGGTCGCTGGGCCCAACAATGGTATGGGTAGTCAAGGGTCAGTTTCGGAGCGACTACGATCTATTGGGGCTGAGGTCTTTAAGGGTATTACTACTCCTAATATGGCCGAATACTGGATGGAGGCCACTGAAAGGACAATGGAGGACTTGGACTACACACTTGAGGAAAAGTTAAAAGGGGCAGTGTCATTACTTAGGGAGGATGCCTATCAGTGGTGGTTGACAGTAAAATAGGGCACTCAACCTGAGCGGGTCACTTGGGAGTTTGTCAAAACTGCGTTTCAGGAGAAGTATGTGGGTGCAAGCTATGTGGATGCTAGGAGGAAGGAGTTCCTGAACTTGACCTAGGGGAACAAATCTGTGGTGGAGTATGAGGCGGAGTTTCTACGCTTTAGTAGGTATGCAAGGGTTATGGTGGCAACGAGACTATGAGCATTGCGTTAGGTTTGAGGATGGTCTGAAAGATAGTCTTAGAGTATTGATAGCCCCACAAGGGAACGAGTTTTCTCGAAATTGGTTGAAAACGCAAAGATAGCAGAAGAGGTGAAGCGTACTGAGTGCCTAAACTGGGAAAAAGAAAGAGGTAAGAATAAAAGGGAGGCTGAGACTTCTGGTGTTGGACAGAGACCTAGAGCTAGGGCCAGAAATACTGGGCCAGTTAGAGTGAGGCTCCCTGCTGCTAATCCAAGGGTGCCATCTTGTGCTGATTGTGGAAAAAGTCATGCAGGCAAGTGTTGAAAGAGGACGGGAGCTTGTCTAGCTTGCGGATCTATGGAGCATAGGATCAAGAGTTGCTTTAGAATGCCGGGCCAGGTTCCAGCCGTGGGCCGGGGTAATGTTCAGCCACCAAGGGGTGGTCAGCTGCTACCAAGAGGCCGTGGGCAGGCTAGGGGCAGTAACAGCAATGGACATGGACTTGGAGCACTGACAGAGGTGTAGGCCATGCTGAGGCAAGGCAGCTAGCTTTAGTATATGCTGCTCGTCGCCGAGAGGATAGGGATGCCCCAGATGTGATAACGGGTATGTTTTTTATACATGAGTTACCTTACACTATATTAATTAACATTGGATCGACGCATTCATATGTTGCATACAATATGACTGAACCTTTGGGTGATATGTTTGAAATTACTGCAAATGACATTACTGTGTTATGTCTATTAGGCCAGTCGGTGGTAGTGAATAAGTTGTTTAGGGAGGTATCCTTAGTAGTCTAAGGGGTTACCTTTTTGGCGGATTTGATGGAACTGCCTCTAAGTGAGTTTGATTTAATCTTGGGTATGGATTGGCTAGTGAAACACTAAGCAACTTTGGATTGTGCTGCAAAGCGAATGGTGTTAATAACGGCGGAGGATACGGAAGAGGTGGTAATTGGTGAACGCCGAAATTATTTGTCAAATATAATTTCAGCATTAAGGGCTGAGAAGTTGGTTCGTAAGGGTTGCGAAGCCTATTTGGCTTATATAAGTGATACGAGGCTAAGGGTTTTACTGTTAGGGATTTAAGAACAGTTAGGGAATTTCCTAATGTCTTTCCCGATGAACTGCCTGGGTTACTACCCAACAGAGAAGTAGAATTTGGAATTGAGTTGATACCTGGTATGGCTCTAGTGTCCATCGCCCCTTATCAGACGGCACTGAAAGAATTGGTAGAACTTAAGGCGCAGATTCAGGAATTATTGGACTGAAGATTTATCCGACCAAGTGTGTCTCTGTGGGGAGCACCGGTATTATTCATAAAGAAGAAGGATAGGTCTATGCAAATGTGCATCGACTATCGGCAGTTAAATAAGTTAACCATTAAGAACAAGTACCCTCTGCCAAGAATCGATAATCTTTTTGATCAGTTTAAGAGAGCCTCAGTTTTCTCAAAGATTGATTTATAATCAAGGTATCACCAACTGAGGGTTAAGGAGGTGGATGTTTGTAAGATAGCTTTTAGAACTCATTATGGGCACTACGAGTTCTTGGTGATGCCATTTGGGCTAACAAACGCACTTATCGCTTTTATGGATCTCACAAACCGGGTTTTCCAACCTTATTTGGGTCGGTTCATGGTAGTCTTTATTGATGACATTTTAGTGTACTCTAGAGATGAGGATAAGCATGATGCACACTTAAAGATTGTGTTGCAGATTTTGTGGGAGAAATAGCTATATGCCAAATTCAGCAAGTGTGAATTTTGGCTAAGGGAAGTTACTTTTCTAGGACATGTGGTGTCAGCTGAGGGGATTAGGGTGAATCCTCAAAAAATTGAAGAAGTGTTAGATTGGAAAACACCTAAGATGGTGTCTGAGATTCGAAGTTTTTTGGGCTTGGTAGGGTACTATAGGTAGTTTGTTGATGGCTTTTCATTAATTGCTGCACCTCTAACTAAGTTGTTGCAAAAAAGGGTACCATTTGTTTAGGCGGACAAGCAGTAAGAGAGCTTTGAAAAGCTCAAGAACGTTTTAACTGAGGCCCCTATGTTAATTCAGCCAGAATCTGAAAGGAGTTTTTGGTTTATAGTGACGCATCGCATGTAGGCTTGGGTTGCGTATTGATGCAGGAAGGTAAGGTGGTTGCATATACGTCACATCAACTTAAGACTCACGAGGTGAATTACCTAACGCTTGACTTGGAGTTAGCTGCAGTGGTTTTTGTGCTAAAAATATGGAGGCATTATTTATATAGGGAGAAGTGCATAATCTATTCAAATCATAAGAGTTTGAAGTACCTCCTTACCTAAAAGGAGGCAAACCTTAGGTAGAGCAGGTGGGTAGAATTATTGAAGGATTATGATTGTACGATCAAGTACCACCCTAGCAAAGCAAATGTGGTAGCTGACGCATTAAGCCGTAGGGTTATGTCAGACTTGAGTGTTATGCTTGCTCGTTTAAGCTTGTTTGGGGATGGTAGTTTGTTAGCTGAGCTTCAAGTAAAGCCATTATGGGTTGAGTAGATAAAGGGTAAGCAGTTATTGGATGAGACCTTGGGTTCTCATTTTAGACAAGTGGAGAATGGGGAGATGTCAGACTTTGGGCTTAATAGTGAAGGAGTGCTATGTTTTGGTGGGAGAATGCATATACCAAAGGATGATGAACTAAGGCAGTCTATTCTGTGGGAAGCGCATAGCAGTCCCTATGCTATGCATCCTAGCGGAAACAAGATGTACCAGAATTTGCGTGAGCTGGCGACCTGGACTTAAGCACGAGGTGACGGAGTTCGTAAGTAAATGTTTGACATGTCAGCGGGTGAAGGTAGAACATCATTTGCCTTTAGGATTGCTTCAACCTGTGAAGATTCCACTTTGGAAGTGAGAAAGGGTGGCTATGGACTTTGTTAGTGGGCTACCCTTGGCGCCTACTAAGAAAGACTTGATATGGGTTATAGTGGATCGGTTAACCAAGTCTACCCATTTTGTACCGGTCCGCACTGATTACTCGTTGCCAAAGTTGGCTAGGTTGTATGTGGCTGAGATTGTTAGATTGTATGGAGTGCCAGTTTCCATAATATCTGATAGGGATCCACGTTTCACATCGCGGTTCTAGAAGAAGCTGCATGAGGCGTTGGGTACTAGGATGAATTTCAGTACGACGTTCCATCCCCAAACTGATGGATAGTCAGAAAAGGTTATCCATGTTTTGAAGGATATGTTGAAGGGATGTGCAAATGAGTTCCGAGGTAGTTGGGAAGATTATTTACCATTAGCTGAATTCGCGTACAATAATAGTTATCAGGCAAGTATTGGAATGGCACCGTATGAAGCACTATATGGGCGAAGGTGTCATACTCCAACATGTTGGACAGAATTGGGCAAACGGTGAGTTTTGGGCCCTGAGTTAGTAGCAGATACTAAGGATAAGGTGAAATTGATTCGGGATCAGTTGAAGGAGGCCTCAGATAGGTAAAAGTCGTATGCCGACCTTAAGCATTGAGAGATTAAGTATACAATATAGGACTTATTCTTTCTTAAGGTCTCTCCATGGAAGAAGGTGTTAAGGTTTGGACGGAAGGGAAAGCTAAGACCTAGATTCATTGGGTCATATCGTGTTCTGAAACGAGTTGGGCCAGTTGCCTATCAGCTAGAGTTACCTTCTGAACTAAGTCAGATCCACGACGTGTTCCATGTTTCTATTGTTAGGTGTTATGGCTTAAATCCTTCACACATCGTGTCATTTAAGGAAATCGAGGTTAGGCCGGATCTAACTTTCAAGGAGGAGCCTATACAGATAATTCAGCGAGGTGTTAAGGTGCTGAGAAGGAAATCTGTCCCATTAGTCAAGCTACTTTGGTGTAATCACAACGCTGAGGAGGCAACTTGGAACCTGAGGAAGAGATGCGATGTCAATAACCTCAACTATTTGAATTAGGTAATTTCGAGGACGAAATTTCTTTTCGGGGGGTGGAGTTGTAATGCCCCAAAAATCCCAAACTTTCTTTTCCTTTCGGCTTTGTTGTGGAATGTGTGTGTTTGATATTTAGTTAAGTATTATTAAAGTGTCAGTAGGTCATTGGTTAAGTTTTGAGTTCAAGCCCGAAAGTGGGAAAAAATTAAGTTTTAATTAAGGGAACCTTGATGGCAAGTAGCTTGGCTTTTAAGTAAATGGAGGAGGAATTTGACACAAATAAGCTTGTGTTGGGGTGGCAAAGGGCACCACATGTAAGCCATGGGGTTGGTGTCACAGTCATAGCAAGGAGGTCTGGGGTTCGAATCCCTCCTTGCTCAAAAGGAAGGTTTATTTTTGCTCATTAAAAGGGCTATTAGTGGCGTGGAATGTGAACTCTAAAGGGAGTTATTAGAAGTGAATTTTAAGGAAAGGATTAAGGAGTCATCATAAAGAAAAGTTAGGAGATTGGGATCGAGAGGTGTTGGAGTCGAATTGGCAATTAAGGGAAGGCAATTTCGACTATGGTAGTATAAAAGCCGAATTCACTTGTCATTTTTTGGCATTTTCTCCTCTTGAGTTCGGTTTTCTTTGTGCACCTAGGTAAAGTGTCGATTTCTTCTTTCTTTGTTTCCATGTGCCGATTTGACCATTTTTTTTCCTCTTGCTGAATTTTCCCTTTCCATACTGCTTTTATCGAGACCTTCTCCTCTCAACTCTCTTTACTACATCATTCGTCCCCTTGTTCTTTAACCTTAGCCGATTGGGGGCTAAACCACTTAAGCAATTCTCCTCTTTTCCTTTTGCAACTTTCGTCTATTCTTGAGATTTCTGCCAAATCACTCCTTGTGTTTCGGGTTTTGGGTAAGTGTTTATTACTTTAGTTTTAGGGGTTGGCCGTATAGTCATATATGTTATGAGGGTGACTCGTGTTGGATGCAAGTAAGCTATTACTTAGGCTCTAATGGTTAAGTTGGTGCAGATCTAGGAGTAATCGTGGTGAGTGATTAAAGAAAATGCTCTTAGGACTTGTCGTGCAAGGTTAGGCTAAGGTAAGGTTTCGGTTCTTGGTAAAGATTGTGGTTAAGAGTATGATTAATTGAAGGGTGGTGCTGATTGTAGGTTCATGGCTAAGGAGATTGCAGCCTTTTTTATTACCAGGTGTGTACATACACTGCACACACAAAATAGATCGGCAAATCTCGAAATGTCAAAAAGCCAAAATGTCGAAGAGCCGAAATGCCGAAAAGTCGAAAGTTTGGCTACGGTAGTTGTGCAAGCGCGTGAACACTCGTATGAGGGTAATCGATACATTATGAGAGGCCCTATGAGCTATCTCATGGACTTGGGTCATGTTTTGCCAACTGAGCTAGAATGGGCAAAATGGCTTGGTAAAATGCCTATTTTTGTCCATACGTGCAAAGACACGGGTGTGTGTCTCAGCCGTGTGTGATACACAGTCATAGTACACGGTCGTGTGTCCACTGGTGTTGCATTTCAAAGCAAGTCAGTATGCTCCACACGACCTTACACATTGGCGTGTGACTGGCCGTATGGCATAAGTCAGTATACCCTACAGGATTGACACGGCCTAGCACATGGCCTGGCACATGGGTGTGTATAGCCATTTCAAAATGGCATACGGGTTAGACAAACGGGCGTGTGGTCGACTGTGTGACCCAAGTCAAAGAGTTACACGGGGTAGGACACAGGTTGGGACATGGCCATGTGCTACCATTTCGAATGTCCACACGGCCTAAGACACGAGCGTGTCTCTTAACCATGTGAGACACACAACCAGATCGCACGGGGGTGTGTCCCCTATTTTGAGAATTTTCCTATGTTATCCCTAATTGTTCCTATGTTATTGGTTTATTCCTAAATGCATGTTTAAAGCCTCGTAGGCTCATTTTAAAGATGATATGATTGTATATGTATGATATTTATTGTTAAATGGTGAATGTATGAGATATAAATGTTTTAAATCATGTTATAAGTCTGGTAATGCCTCATAACCCATTCTAGTGACGGATACAGGTTAGGGGTGTTACAACCCAGGCCATGTGGCAGTCAACACACCCATGTAGAGGGGTATACACCCGTATGGAAGGAGGCACACAGCCATGTGCCTAAGGCACATGCCCATGTGACCTAGAGACATGGCCAGGTGAAAAGGCCGTGTAACTCTCTACTCGTTTATGCTAAAATAAGGTTTAAGGTAGACACGACCGTGTGAGGGTCTCACACACCCGTATGGGATCCCTAAATCCCCAAATTAGACATAGGGTCGTGTGGCCAAGCTGTACGGCACCAAATCAACCAAACCTTAATTCCCAAACACACACATCCGTGTGCCCAAGGGACATGGTCGTGTGAAAATTGACTAATTTCCCCAAATCAACCACACGGCCGTGTGGCAGCTAATCCTACCCAGAAACCCTAATTCCTATTTCCACTAACCATGTGAACAAGCATATGCCCATGTGGCCACCCATGTGGTCCCAAAACCACCTTGAAGCATCCTGCAAACTGTGAATTTACACACCAAACACCCTCTAAACTCTAATAGTTTAGAAACATGCCATAAAAAACCAAGTTTTATGCAACTTAGAAGCGAAACCTTCCACACATTCACAAAATCACTTGGATTATATCAAATTCCATATAATAGAAACAACAAATCTCAAATGGAGTTGGAGAGTTTGAACCCACACCTAATTCGAAATCAAAGACGTCTAGACACTGACTCAACGACAAAAAAATCAAAGCTCTCCGAAAACCACAAATAAAACCATTTTCAAAAAGAAAAAAAAAAGAAAAAAAAAGAAAGCGAAACAAAGGAGAAGGAGAGGAGAATGTAAAAAGAAAGAAAGCAGTAACAAAATAATAATAATAATAATAAAACTAAATAACTATTTTTAAACTTAAAACAAATGTACTATTTAACAAAATAAAAATATTTCTCCAAAACGCACACAAGGATTCGAGCACACGACCTAAAGATACACTAACACACAACTAACCACCAGACTAGCAGGCCCATTCTACATCAAAATGCGCTACTAAACACAATAGCTCAACCTAATCATTGACCCTAACCACAAAACTCAAAACTTCTAAAATTCAGGGTGTTACAATTTCATTAGGTTAATTTAAGTTCATTAGTTTAATCAGTTTAATACATCCTTTAATTTGGGTTTATGCTACTAGTCTGTGACTCAATTAGTTTAGTAATTATTTTCTATAATTAACTTAGTAACAAGATTTTCCAATCTGTAATCCCTTGGGTACAATCCTTGGAACACTTATCGGTGTTCCATTGTAATACTTCTATATTAAAATTTTACATGTATACTTGCAGACATCGCTGATTTAATTTAATATAGTTTTGGTGTGGTATTTTCTAACCAAACGTTCGCATGTCTGGTGGCGGTCAATAGTGAATTTTTTCATTCCACAAGCAACTTTAAAAAATTGTAACGTATCTCTCTTTTAAGAAAAATATTTTACTGTACCCTTATAGGATACTTATTAACCCTCTAACCCTAGAGTTTACAAGTTCCATTAGTAGTGTACCAAATATTTTTCCTAGTAATTAATATATCAATTTAAGGTGAAAGTACTTGCTAACTCCCTCTATTGTAGGGACTAGATCAAATTGGTCCCTCTACTAGTAATGCATCAATTTAATAAATTTATGCCTTGTTTAGTTACTAGTATAATAATACGAGGAAAAAGCTTATTTCTTACAAATTTATTAAAATAATTAGGCATCAAATAAAGAATAGTTAGTACAAATTTAAACTTGACATTAGAAAGATAAGCAATAACTTCAGTAAAATATAAGACCTCTTCAAAATAAGCGAAAATTTTTCTTTCTCTTGACTAAAAATAAGTCGTGGGAATGGCTAAATATTATCGATTGAATAAATTTTTTGTAATAGAGTTAACATTTGCTCTCAAAAATGAGAATTTCTGTTCATTTTAAATTTAAGTTCAAAGAAAAAAGAAATTGCACAACCATAAAAACACTTTCAATTCATTAATCATTTGAATTGTACATGACATTTTAAAAAATTGAAAATTTAATAATGGAGGGTGGATTTCATTTGATCTCTATAATAGAGAAACTTTAGATACATTCATCTAATTTCTTATCTTAAATTTAGCCTTTAAAGTTTACATCTTTTTTTTTTCACTAAATTTGGCTCTCAACTTTTTTTTAAAAAAATTTAAATTTGACTATTAATATTTTAAAAAGAGTTAAATTGTTATTTTTTTAACAGAAATATTGACTCAAATATTAATCTTTTAAACATGGAGGCTCTCATGATAATTAACATATACTTCTTGCTATTTTCTAAATTTTATAAACGTTTTTCTAAATTTGTTTAATTTTAAAATTATTTGTTAGTGTAGCAAATGAGACAAATAGTTCACATTAGTGTAAAATATATGCGAGTTGCCATGTCATTTGATACGAGTTTCAAGGTCCAATTTTAGGCCCTTGGATGTGATGGGCTTACACTACCTCAAGGCCCAATAACAAGGTCAAAGGCCAAGTAAATCAAACTAAGATTCTATCAAAGACAATATTTGAGGATGAATTTTTTCGAGGAAATGGGGAATGATACATGCATGGAATGAGTAAATTTTATTACTGTCAATTCAACCAAGCTACCAATTTTCAAGTTGAAAAGATGCGTTGAGTTGGTGGACTCAACTTGGAATTCGTTGTTAAAGAAACTATGAAAGGGAAAATGAAACATGGGATGAGTTAAAGCAAGTGATGTGAAAGTATTTCATTCTTTTTTGTTACTACAGAGAGGTCAAGGCGAAACTTCAATGCCATATTCAAGGCAACTGATCAGTTGATGAGTATTTTAAGGGGAGATGCCCAAACAAAGGGAGGAGTACGATTAATTTCTAACATGTTGTGAAAAGTTATTAGTGTAGTTCAAAAGATTATAAGGGTTTCCAATGTCCCATTCAATATCCAACTAGTGAAGAATGTAAGTATGACATTGTGCCTTTTGTTGAATCATCTTACTCTAGTGGAAAAGAGATTTGTGATGGTGAACTTTGTGAACTAGAAAGAGATGATAGTGAGAATTCTTTCCTCGAATCTGTGGAGTTAGGTAAGATAGAAATGTCATGTTCTCCTATTGAGATGTATTGTACTAAATTGAATATTCATAATATTTGTGAGGGGGATATGAGAAGTGTAACACTTCTAACTCATATCCGTCACCAGAATAGGGTTATAGGGCATTATCGTAAAAATGTAACATAAAAATGTTCAATTCAAAACATTGCAATAATCACAGCACAATCCATTCATATACATGCATATCATCCATTAATCAAGCCCTTGAGGCCTTAGAAACACTTTAGAAATGATTTAGGACTAAATCAGAAACATTTGATGAATTGAAGAAAAAGTTAGAAAAATTGAACTGCAGGGGTCACACAGTAATGTGTCTAGGCCATGTGACACACACAGTTGAGACACACGTCCATGTCTCAAGCCGTGTAACAATTGAAATAGGGACACACAGCCATCCCTACCCGTGTCCGTGCTCATGTCCTTGCTTGTGCCCGTGCAACTCTCTGAGTTGGGTCACATGGCCAAGCCACATGCCCGTGTGCCAGGCCAAGTATCACACATGGCTGAGACACATGCCCGTGTCTTAGGCCATGTGGACAAGAAATTGGCCAAAATCAAGCCATTTCCTTCACCCATTCAAGCATATACCTACAAGCAATATGCACATATAATCAAGGCACCAAAACATACATAAAAGACCCATTCAATAGGCCATTTATCCTTCCAACCAATATGTCATATAGGCACCTCAATTACAACCAAACAATTATACCTAAACTTATGTCTAATCGGTCATATTTCATCCAAACACATTTAGTTCAATTCCATATCAAAGCATACCATAATTGACCACATTGCAAACATACCAACACGTATCACTTTGGTCATAAAACTATGCATCAACTTGGCCATATTAACATCCAAACCATAAGGTACCAAAATCACCATATATTCAAAATAACATTTACTTGCCAAAATCATCAACTAGCTATTAAACATAAATTCACCTATACATACCATTATAACCTTGACCAAAACATCAAAATCTACCGACATAATCGCTAAATAGTGTGATAGATCTTCAACGAGCTTCCAAACCGATTGAGTTTCTGATAATCTATAAAGTGAAGAGAAAATAACTACGTAAGTAATGAATGCTTAGTAAGCTCGTATAAACTTTTAACATAACTTTCCATTTCAATAATAAACTTTATAGGGCAAATATAAACCTCTACCAGTGCCACAAAGTTTATCAAACTTTATAACCATTAACTTATAAATGAGTAAGCCCCTCAATATCACATATATTTTTCATTCCTAACAATAGTATTTAAAGGACATGTTACATAATCATTAACCTTTTCATAAACTATGAACCACTCATTTACTTTCTTACCATTCCTTTTAGTTACTTTCTGTAACACCCCAAACCCGGCCCAGACATTATGGCCAAATTTGGTGTGTCACATGGACAATTAACTAAGTTTTGATATTTTTTTACTAAAACATTATGTGGATTTAGTAAAACCGTATTTCACAGCTTGTAATTAAGTAACAATATTAGTTTATAAAACCCATATCTACTACCAAATAAATTTAACTTTTTAAAAGATCTCATTGTTGTGTTATCATTGTTAATTTATCCACTCATTATGTATTGCATGTTTTGAAAACGTTTGATTAAGTTTGAAAAGCCCACATAAACTAGTCTACCGTTGTAGAAACAATTAATAAAGAAAAATCCAAAATAAAATACCCGAGTGGCCTTATTACAACTTAAAACCAAAAATAAAACATAAATAAAGTAAATTTAAGAAAACTATAAACTAGAAATATGATTCACGTGGCCACCCCGAATCCCTCGCAGCTCCAAGTCCTCTATGGTTGGGGGTTTTCTACATAGATGGAAATGAAAGGGTGAGTTTGTGAAAACTTAGTATGTAAAGAAACCCAACCAGTGTCAAAGATTAGTCCAAGCTCAGTCTAGGCCAAAGCCCTATTCACATATAGATTAAACTAGGCCTTTGCCCCTTTCAGAAAATAGTGTGGGCCTTGGGCCCATTACAGACATAGATCAGAGTATATTTAAATATGCATGTATGCAAAGCCCAAGCCCAATCTAGCCCTACACACCACCCGTACCAGCCCTACACATCATGTGGGGAATAACTCAACCCACCCAACCCTACACACCATAGTCACAGTAGAGTTGATAATATAGATATCGTGGCCAAGCCACCAGAACAGTAATACGAGGCAGAGCCCCTAAACAGATCACGTGGCATTGCCACTTTTAACACTTCCTCCGTATCAATAACCCAACCCCATGCAAATTAGAATATAACATGACATGGCATACAGAATATTATATACAGTAACATGCAAATCAGTCAACTTTTCTCTAGGGGTAAATTTGTCATTTAGCATATAGTGGTAAAACGGTAATTTTCACCCTTCAGGGGTATTTTGGTAATTTGCTAAGTCTTTAAGTTTCATGCTTAAAATGAACTTCTAGCAGGTCTAATGTCGCTCCGAGCGACTCAGACTGCCCATTCATTTATGTAGTGCCATCGGGCCCAAAAACCCCTAATGGGCCCAAAGGAGCCCACATGCTACTGTGGCCCGCTTACTCTAATCTTTACACATATTATCGCAGATTAAATATCCAGTTTACCATAAATCACTTACTGCATACTTTTACCCATATGGGCCCAATTTTGGCCCATCGTGGCCCAAAATAGTCCAAGTGCACGAAAACACGCACAACGACCCTTAGAGTCCAAATTTCCAATTTCATGATTTCGTACCGACCCATGAGCGATCGCAAGCTCGTAAGCCCTCAAAATGCCGGCATTTTGGCATTTCGACTTTTGCCGATCTAAGCTACCAAAGGGTGTCGCTACACACCTATTTGCGTTCTACGTTAAGATCCCGTACACGATTAACCTACAACAATCCAACTACATCATTAAGCTATAATCCAAGTGAAATCGACATCACTTTAATACCACCATATTCGACCATCATTACCCAAAATCATTATTCACTTACCTTTGCTGAAATCTACAAATAGATCTAGATCTGGATTACTTCGACTCCCCTAGCCTCTAATCGCTCCTCGCTAGATCGCCCCTTTACCACACTAATACACATAAAAACCAAAAGAAAAGAGGCTAAAATGGTTTAACAAAAGGGGTCAAAACCGATAGCAACTATTAGGAGATAAGGGTTTTCAACTTTTCTTAATTCACAAGAATATGAAATAAGAGATTTGAATACTTACCACAGGGATTTGCTAGATTGATTTTAATAACACTAGAAGTTATTTCCATCGTTCTAAGCCCAGATCTACACTCGATTTAATCAAATCACAAGAGAATAGATCAAAGGGGTTGAATGCCCTCCAAACACTCCCATAATCGGTCAACTATTGCTCCTCACCAAACTCCTCAATTTTCTCCTTGATATTCTCCCCGTATCACTCCTTAATCCAATCTTATGAGCACTTCAAACTCCTTTATTCAGAATTTAACTTGGAGTCCACCTCTTACCATGCATATGCAATAAAATAAAATAAATGTTTTGCTCACAAAGGGGTTCGAACCTCAGCTCCCTTACAAGCTTCCACACGCCAATCCTGTGCTCTAAGTGGCGCCACCTTGCCACTTTGCCACAGGCTTCCTTGTGCCTTAAATCCCCAACATTAATTTAAAAGCCCATTTAGCTCAAGTCCCTTCTCCTATTAACCTAAAATTTAAAACTCTACCCAGCTTTAAACTTAAACCTAGGCCTTCTAAAGGTCCACTAATCGCACTAAATTCACTTCTTCAGCATGCCAAGACATGTAAAAATAAATTCAAGCAAAATTCAAAACCCCTAAAAATTGAGGCGTTACACTTTCCATTTCATTTACTTACTTTCCATTCCATTTACTTAGCATAAGCTTAAATAACATTATCAGTTAATGGATTAGTGTGTTTATTCACGACATAGGTAAATTCTTCTATAGCATAAGTAATTTTTCACATATAAGTAAGCCCATTAACTCATCAATCCTTTTATATCATCATTTCACATCTCAATTATAAACTTACAGTTTCATTACCTTTTCTTACCCGTTTCATTTGCATAATACAAGACATAAGCACAAACATTCACCAATCATATAACCTTGACACAAGCCTAAATATCATCATCAACATACAAGTTAGTGGATTTATACATAATTCATTTGGGATCAACCACATATAAACCATTTCATTAGAAAATACATCTCTTGGTTCATACCACATTTTCATGATCATAAGCATGTTTCTATTTGGACACTTACCATTTCAATGTATAAAATTACAATTAAACATGATATGTGGCACAAGCCTAAGCATCATCAACAACACATGTCAACATATCCAAACATAATTCACATAAATTTAATATAGGTAAGCCATTTCACATTAATATAATTCATTTGAACTCATCATTTTTGTAATAGTCCAATTTTTAGTTATGTCAAAAATAGTGGTTCAAGGTCACTAAATTCAGCAAATAAGCTCGTAAGTTATATTATTTAATATTTATGAGCCAGATGTGGTTTTTAAAAGATTTTTGAAATAGTTATTTGTGTTTTATAAGGATTTATTAGATCAAATGGTTTAGAAAATGAGGTATCGAGACCTCAATTTTATAAACTGAGTCGTAAATATTTTTAAATATTTACGAAGTGTCATTACAGTAGTATTAGAATTTTGTTAGAAAATTTTAATGTTTCGATAGTCAATTAATTAAAAAGACTAAATTGAAAATTGTGTAAAACTTGCTAAAGTGATTAAATAGCTTAACAATTAAATAAGGGATGTAACACCCTGAATTTGGGCCCAGAAGTTTTGGGCCTTGAGCATGGGAGTGGTTGGAAGCAGCTTATAATATTTTGTTGTGCATATAAATTCCGTTAATGAAGGCTTGTTTCAGTGGTTAAGTGTGCTAAAAAGTGTTGGAGAAGTCCTGGGTTCAAACCTGGACTCTAGCAAAAATTTTGGTTTAAGGTGAATTAAACCTTGGGTAGAGTAAGTAGGCCTTAAGAATATTGTTGAAGAATTTGTGCTACAAAAAACCTTGTGGTCTAGTGGCAAAGTAGCGCCACATAAGAGGCAGGAAGGTGGCGTCATAGAGTTGGCAAGGAGGTCCAGGGTTCGAAACTCATGGCAATCAAAGAGCTTTTATTTTGCTAACAGGGGGCGGCAAGAGTTGGTGTTGAATTTAAACTCTGATGATGGGGGGATCCCACATTGGGAAGCTAACATAAGAGTGGATGTGAAGCTAGCTTTAAATAGGGAGAACCATGAGGAGAGTAAACGTACCTTTCTTGGCTGATCCCTTTCGCTTTATGGCGGGCTCGTTTGGGTTGGGCGTCGGTTAAAAGTGCTCAGAGCGCGGATGAACTCCAGTCTCCTATCAGGTGTGTATTTCTCACTACTCTAGCTATAGGATGGCTACTTCGGGTCGCGATGGGCCGAAAGGGGCCATGTGGGCCCAATGGGCCTACAGGCCCAATTGGATAAGTTGCTTGATTGTGTAGTAAATATTAGACTAGATTAGGTGAATCTCATATCTGTGGCTAGATTTGGGCTAAAAGGGCCACACGAGCGTGTGGGCCCATTTGGGCCGAGAATGGGCCCTAGGCCCATTCGCATTGTTATCTCTGTGTAGAATATTTGAGTTTACCAAATTACTGAAATACCCTCGACTTGTAAAATTACCAAAGTACCCCCGATTTACAGAATTGCCGTTTTATCCTTGATTTACAAAATTACTGAAATACCCTTAATTTACAAAATTACTAAAATACCCTTGGTTTACAAAATCACTGAAATACCCTTGGTTTACAAAATTACAAAAATACCCCCGATTTGTAAAATTATCGAATTACCCTCGATTTGTAAAATTATAAAAATACTGTCGATTTGTAAAATTACAAAAATACCCCCGATTTGTGAAATTACAAAAATACCCTTAATTTGTAAAAGTTTTACCCCTAATTTGTAAAATTATCGTTTTACCCTTAATTTGTAAAATTACTATTTTACCCATAATTTGTAAAATTATCATTTTACCCTTAACTTGTAAAATTATCATTTTAGTCTTGATTTGTAAAATTACCGTTTTACCCTTGATTTGCAAAATTATTGAAATACCCCTAAAGGTAGAATTACCGAAATACCACTATAGGGTAGAATTACCGAAATACCCATGTAGGGTAGAATTACTGAAATACCCCTGTAAGGTCGAATTATCGAAATACCCCTGTAGGATAAATTACTGAAATACCCCTTGTAGGGTAGAATTACCGAAATACCCCTGTAGGGTAGAATTATCGAAATAGCCCTATAAGGTAGAATTACCCCTATAAGGTAGAATTACCGAAATACCCCTGTAGGGTAGAATTACCAAAATACCTCTGTAGCATACAATTACCGAAATACCACTGTAGGATGGCATTACCGAGATACCCTTGTGGGGTAAAATTACCATTCTGCCCCTAGGGTGTTAAATGACTATTTTGCCCTTGTGGGCAAGTGACTGACTTGGACTGTGTGTTTTACGGATTTGATTGTGAATATATGTTGGTGATATGAATGACTTGACTGTGATTGTTTGATTCAAATATGGGCATGACATTTTGCATACATAACATGTTGCATGGGTTGGGATTTTGTATAGAGGAAGACCTGATCTGTTACGATCACCTGGTTGCTTGATGACTGTGGATCCACCGAAGGCTTAAGAGCCGTATATTCATACTGATTTGATAAGGTCACACGGGTCGCCAAAGACGAATGTGGACCGATCGACGGCTAAATGTCGATCATGTTACCAAAGGCTGTGTGCTGTTATTGTGGGCTTCGTATCAATATTGTGGGCTTCGTGCCGTTATTATGGGCTTGTGCCGTTACCAAAGGCTGTGTGTCGTTATTGTGGGCTTCGTATCGATATTATGGGCTTCGTGCCGTTATTATGGGCTTGTGCCGTTACCGAAGGCTGTGTGTCGTTATTGTAGGCTTCGTATCGATATTATGGGCTTCGTGCCGTTATTATGGGCTTTGTACCATTACCGAAGGCTTTGTGCCAATATCACAGGCTTTGTGCTGATTATAGACACGTTACCGATGGCTTTGTGCCACGTATTCTGTTAAGTGGCTTTGCCACGTTATCTGATTTTGGTGGCTTTGCCACGATATTCTATTATTGGAAGCTTTGCTGCCCATTGGTGTGTGGGCTGGGTGGGTTGAGTCATTCCCCGCATGGTTTGTTGGTTGGTACGGGTGCTGTGATGGCTGGAATGGGTTGGGATTGCATTCACATTATGATTCTGATTCTGATTCTGTTTATTGATACTGATTTTGATTCTGATTCTGATTCCGATTCTGATTCTGATTTTGTTAATTGATACTGATTCTGATTCTGA
Source organism: Gossypium stocksii (assembly GCA_020496765.1). Classification (NCBI taxonomy): domain Eukaryota; kingdom Viridiplantae; phylum Streptophyta; class Magnoliopsida; order Malvales; family Malvaceae; genus Gossypium; species Gossypium stocksii. Next base: position 46,485,726 of record CM035623.1, read on the forward strand.
TTTTAATTCCGATTTTGATTCTGATACTGATACTGTGTCTGATTCTGATGTTGATTCTGATTCTAATTTTCATTTTGATTCTAGTTCTGATAATGTTTTCTGATTCTATAATGGGCTAAGGCCCATCCGGTGCAGTCTGTTATAGTGGGGCTAAGGCCCAATGGATACTGGAACTGTGGTAGGGCAAACTTTTTCATTCTTTTACATGACTGATTGTTTGTATTTGTAGTACGGGATTACACACTGAGTTTTCGTAAACTCACCCCGTTTATTAACCTTTCAGGTAATCCCCAGCCTTAGACGGATCAGAGCTGCGAGGGACTCAGAGAAGGCCACACACTGCTTATGCTTTCTATTTTGATTATTTACTCTCAAGTACTTTATTTTGGGTTTGGTTTGTAATAAGGCCTTTTATATTTTCTGGATTTTTATTTTAAGGTTTCTATTTTCTTTGAATTATATCTACTAGAAGTGAATCGCGGTTTTCCAAAATGTTAATTGTTTTCGAACACTACGTCTTTCACAACTAACTAAATTAAGCTTTCGCAACAAGGAAGGTTTTAAAGGTAATAATGTTTTTAAAAAGGATTAACTTTTAGTTGACCACGTTTTGAAAATAAACAACCACAAGTTTTAGTTTGCAACAAGTTTCTTTAAGAAGGGTTTCTTTGAAAACATGGTTTTCGAAAAACACTTCAATGTGGCACGCCGGACTCAGACCTAGCTTCTAGGCTGGGTATGGGGTGTTACATTTAGTGGTATCAGAGCCAAGTTGCAACGACTCGGCTGTGGATTGGGTTTTCAAAGTTTGAATTTCAAAAAATTATTATCAAACATTTGGTATTTTTGAGGTATTTCTCTTAAAAAGTGTGGCACACCAAGTCTCCGATGCCGAATCCGTAAGTCTTCCAAATACTTTTGTCTGTTTAGAAATTGAAGTATTGTGGATTCTTTAGATATTGGTTTGAATTTAAATTTGGTATTTATTTTATGTGGATGTGATGTTTGGATATAGAAATTGTATATATGTTTGATAAATATGTGTCTGCTTCAGTGATTAAGTGTTGTATGTATGAGATGTTTCAATTTCTAGTTGAAGTGTGATGGTGATAGTAGGATCAAAGTGCGCAGCGGTAGCGTAGTGGGGTAGATGTTACACAACTATCTTGTTAGATGGAAATTTTGGGGACGAAATTTCTTTAAGGGAGGTAGAGTTGTAACACCCTAAATTTGGGCCTAGAAGTTTTGGGCCTTGAGCATAGGAGCGGTTGGAAGTAGCTTATAATATTTTTTTGTGCATGTAAATTCCAGTAATGAAGGCTTGTTTCAGTGGTTAAGTGTGCTGAAAATTGTTGGAGAAGTCCTGGGTTCAAACCTGGACCCTAGCAAAAATTTTGGTTTAGGGTGAATTAAACCCTAGGTGTAGTAGGTAGGCCTTGAGAATATTGTTGGATAATTTATGCCACAAAAAGCCTTGTGGTCTAGTGGCAAAGTAGCGCCACATAAGAGGCAGGAAGGTGGCGTCATAGAGTTGGTAAGGAGGTCCAGGGTTCGAAACTCATGGCAATCAAAGAGCTTTTATTTTGTTAACAGGGGCGGCAAGAGTTGGTGTTGAATTTAAACTCTGATGATGGGGGGATCCCACATCGGGAAGCTAACATAAGAGTGGATGCGAAGCTGGCTTTAAATAGGGAGAACTATGAGGAAAGTAAACGTACCTTTCTTAGCTAATCCCTTTCGCTTTATGGTGGGCTCATTTGGGTTGGACGTAGGCTAAAAGTGCTCGGAGCGCGGATAAACTCTAGTCTCCTATCAGGTGTGTATTTCTCACTACTCTAGCTGTAGGACGGCTACTTCGGGCTGCGATGGGCCGAAAGGGGCCATGTGGGCCTAATGGGCCTACTGGCCCAATTGGATAAGTTGTTTGATTGTGTAGTAAATATTGGACTAGATTAGGTGAATCTCATATCTGTGGCTAGATTTGGGCTAAAAGGGTCACACGAGCGTTTGGGCCCATTTGGGCCGAGAATGGGCCCTAGGCCCATTCGCATTGTTATCTCTGTTTAGAATACTTTAGTTTATCAAATTACTGAAATACCCTCGACTTGTAAAATTACCAAAGTACCCCCGATTTATAGAATTACCGTTTTACCCTCGATTTACAAAATTACTGAAATACCCTTGATTTACAAAATTGCTGAAATACCCTTGGTTTACAAAATTACTAAAATACCCTTGGTTTAAAAAATTACTAAAATACCCTTGGTTTGCAAAATTACAAAAATACCCCCGATTTGTAAAATTACCAAATTACCCTCGATTTGTAAAATTATAGAAATGCCCCCGATTTGTAAAATTATAGAAATACCACTGATTTGTGAAATTACAGAAATACCCTCGATTTGCAAAATTACCGTTTTACCTCTAATTTGTAAAATTATCGTTTTACCCCTAATTTGTAAAATATCGTTTTACCCTAATTTGTAAAATTATCGTTTTACCCCTAATTTGTAAAATTACTGTTTACCCCTGATTTGTAAAATTATCGTTTTACCCTTAATTTGTAAAATTATCGTTTTACTCTTGATTTGTAAAATTACCATTTTACCCTTGATTTTTGAAATTATCGAAATACCCCTGTAGGGTAGAATTACTAAAATACCCCTGTAGGGTAGAATTACCGAAATACCCCTGTAGGGTAGAATTATCAAAATACCCCTGTAGGGTAGAATTACTGAAATACCCTATAGGGTAGAATTACCGAGATACCATGTGGTGTAAAATTACCATTTTTCCCCTAGGGTGTTAAATGACTGTTTTGCCCTTGTGGGCAAGTAACTGACTTGAACTGTGTGTTTAACAGATTTGATTGTGAATATATGTTGGTGATATGAATGACTTGGTTGTGATTATTTGATTCAAATATGGGCATGGCATTCTGCATACATATCATGTTGCATGGGTTGGGATTTTGTATGGAGGAAGATCTGATCTATTAGGATCACATGGTTGCTTGACGACTATGGATCCACCGAAGGCTTAAGAGCCGTATATTCATACTGATTTGATAAGGTCGCACGGGTCGCCCGAGACGAATGTGGACCGATTGATGGCTGAGTGTCGATCATGTTACCGAAGGTTGTGTGCTGTTATTGTGGGCTTCGTACTGATATTGTGGGCTTCGTGCCGTTATTATGGGCTTGTGCCATTACCGAAGGTTGTGTGCCATTATTGTAGGCTTCGTATCGATATTGGGGGCTTTGTGCCGTTATTATGGGCTTTGTGCCATTACCGAAGGCTTTGTGCCAATATCACAGGCTTTGTGCGGATTATAGACACGTTACTGATGGCTTTATGCCACGTATTCTGTTATGTGGCTTTGCCACGTTATCTGATTCTAGTGGCTCTGCCACGGTATTCTGTTATTGGCAGCTTTGCTGCCCATTGGTGTGTGGGCTGGGTGGGTTGAGTTATTCCCCACTTGGTGTGCTGGTTGGTACGGGTGCTGTGATGGCTGGACTGGGTTGGGATTGCATTCACATTCTGATTCTGATTCTGATTCTGTTAATTGACACTGATTCTGATTCTGATTTTGATTCCAATTCTGATTCTAATTCTGTTAATTGATATTAATTCTGATTCTGATTCTGATTCTGATACTGATACTGACTCTGATTCTAATTTTGATTCTGGTTCTAATTCTCATTTTAATTCTAGTTTTGATAATGTTTTCTAATTCTGTAATGGGCTAAGGCCCATCTGGTGCAGTCTGTTATAGTGGGCTAAAGCCCAATTGATACTGGAACTATGGTAGGGTAAACTTTTTAATTCTTTTACATGACTAACTGTTCGTATTTGTCGTAGGGGATTACACACTGAGTTTTCATAAACTCACCCCGTTTATTAACCTTTCAGGTAATCCCCAGCCTTAGACGGATTGGAGCTGCGAGGGACTCGGAGAAGGCCGTACACTGCTTATGCTTTCTGTTTTGATTATTTACTCTCAAGTACTTTATTTTGGGTTTGGTTTGTAATAAGGCCTTTTATAATTTTTGGATTTTATTTTAGGGTTTTTATTTACTTTGAATTATATCTGCTAGAGGTGAATCACGATTTTCCAAAATGTTAGCTGTTTTCGAACACTACATCTTCCGCAACTAACTAAATTAAGCTTTCGCAACAAAGAAGGTTTTAAAGGTAATAATGTTTTTAAAAGGGATTAACTTTTAGTTGACCACGTTTTGAAAATAAACAAACACAAGTTTTAGTTTGCAACAAGTTTCTTTAAGAAGGGTTTCTTTGAAAACATGGTTTTTGAAAAACACTTCAATGTGGCACGCCAGACTCGGGCCTAAGTTCTAGGCTGGGTATGAGGTGTTACAAGGGACGACTAAAAGGGCAAATGGAACCATTTTAAATGGCTGAGGTGGCATAGCCTGAAAAAAATCAGGGATTTTATGTGATTAAGGGCAAAATTGGAATTAAAAAAAGTTTATTTGGCCAAATGTGATTTTAATAGTTTCTAGACATTTTCTTCATCATTTTTTTGTTAGAAATAGCCATTGAAGAGGATTTAAGCTGGTCTTTCATATTTTAGCTTCATGTAAGTTTAATTCTTGGTTTTCCTTGATATTTTTATATTTTTGGACTTTTACAACTAGGTCCAACTTAATATTTCACTAGTTTTTAATTTTGTTGGAAGTTTTGGAAGTTACCATTGATAAGTTCATATGATTTTAGTTACTAGATGATGAAATTGAGATGTTAATGGGTATTTAAAGGTATTTTATTAAGGAATTTTGGATGAAATCATGTTTTAAGGATTAAATTGAAAAGTTGTTGAATTCATTAGAAATTTTAAAATTTCATGGAATTTATGGGCTGCTATTGATATATATGAAAGTATTTAGGCTTGGAATGAGGAATAAATTGCATGAATTTCATTTTTCAAGCCTAGGGATGGAATTGTAATTAAGTAAAAGTATAATGGCAAAATGATAATTTTTCCTAAGATGTGAATTGAAGTAAATTGAATGTAAATTTTATTAAATTGATGTTAAATTTACTCATATAGATCCGGATAGACCAAATACAGAGCTAGATCGAGGTAAAGAAAAAGTGACGGATTAGTAGACATCAATTCACGAACACTTGTCAAGGTAAGTTCGTGTAACTTAATTGTGTAATTGTGTGTTTAAATTGATTTAAATGAATGGTGTACTGGCCATGAATATGAAATCTGATTACATATCTGAAAAATACTCGATAAATGTTAAATACCATTTGAATAAATGGAATTCGATTGGATACAGAGTTCTGTTTCTCGAAATGGTTGTGGTGCTGCATTTGTTGTGGACATACCATAGCTCGAAAGAGTGTTCCGTTACAAGCCCTTTCAAGCTTCTTGTTATAGTGTTCTTGTGAGCTTCCTGTTAAATGCTCTTCAGAACATCCCGCCTGGTTGTGATATGCATATGTTGTAGACATACCCATGCTCTTATGAACGTTCTATTTATAGACTCTTTGTGAGCTTCCCGTTAAGGGCTCCTCGAAGCTTCCCGTTACTGCTTGCTTGAACTTCTCGTTATATGGCTATCTGGTGTTTTTTGATTAAGTGCTCTTCAGAGCATCCCGTTAACTGCTATTTGAAGCTACCCGATATAGGCTCTTTGTGAGCTTCTTGTTATTAGGCCCAAATAAGCTTCCCGGTACATCGCTCAATGAGCTTCCCATTATATTGCTTAAGAGAGAGCTTTCTATTTAAGTGCTCTAATGAGTATTCTCGAATATGAATTGACGAATTTTTTATTTGTACATTTTATGTGTACTACCTTCATATCCATCGAGATTTCAAATGGTTTAGAGGGTGAAATTCTGGCATGAAGACAAGTAACAATCAAAATGAAATCAATATCTGAAAAATACATGAAATGCATAGAACTTGGTATTTGATGAGCTCATCTTTGTTATTGATATTTACATGAAATGAATAACTAACATATTTGATGAGATTGTGTGCTTAAACTATGGCCAAGTTATTTGGAATGCATACTTATAGTACAAATGAATGGTAAGTTAAATTCCTGTTATGCAGTTTAGTAAGCATAATATGCTTACTTCATTTTATTTCATCTGTTTTATAGTAATATGGAAGCTCATTGGATTGGACGCTTGGTAGAGATCACTCACACTATCCACCGACACACTTTGGTACAAATATGATACTAATTATAGATATAATGGCATGTATAGGTTTTGGTTAGCCAATGTTGGCATACAAATATTTTGGTTGTAAATAGCCATTGAAATGGCTTGTGAAGAATGTGTTTTGGTATATTAACATATGAGTTAATTTCATGTTTGATATAAGTGCTTAATTTAGTTTATGAATTTTAGTATGATATTAAGTTAATACAGTCAAATAGATAAATTCATAAACATGGATTTATGAAGTGATATGGTATTATGAGACTTGAGTTTTGCACGATTTAAATGTTTTGGATTGGCTTTTGGATGTGTTAAAATGTTGTGCAGGTGGATGATCAAATGGGTGAGAAATAAGGCTAGGAAATGGCCTTATTTTGTCCATATGGGCAGAGACACGGTCATGTCTCAGCCGTGTGTGGCACACGACCTGGCACATAGGCATGTATTTTGGCCATGTGTCCCATACATCTTAAAATTCAAAACAAAATGCTCAGTATTTTTTACACGGCCTGGCACACGAGCGTGTGGCTTGGCCGTGTGACCCTTGCACCTTAGTGTTTTGCAAGTCAGAGAGTTACACGAGTTGGGGACATGGCTGTGTGACCTACTTCATATACCACACAGCTAGGACATGGGTGTGTCACTTAGCCGTGTGGCTCACACGGCTTGACCACACGAGTGTGTAACCCCTGCACCCAGGAAAAAAATTTTGAAATTTCAAAAAAAATTCTTTGAGTTCCCGATTTAGTCCAGACTTGTTTCTGATGTATGTTTTGGGCCTTGAGGGCCCTAATAAGGGACTTTAAGATAAATTTTCTGACATGTATGATAAAATAAGATAAATTACCTGTATTCATTCTGTAAGTTCTGGTGATCCTTCGTAATCTTATTCCAATGACAGATACGGGTAGGGGTGCTACAATTGTTCGTATCAGAGTTACGATTTAGCCAATTCTCGTACTAGCGTAGCAAATTACGAGACTAGCTATACATGCCATTATATAACTTGTGATAGTGTGATATCTCCTGACCATTTTAAATATGTTTTTCATATAGTAATGTCATCCAACCGAGTTGAATCTGAGGAAGCTAAGAGCCACGCTCAAGCTTCTGTTCGAAGAGAACCATCCAGTAGTAGAAGGCCCATATCTAAGGGCCGAATCAAAAATGCTAAAGAAGCCTTCTTTCAAATGATGAATAAATGGTTTACAAAATTCGTAAGAACAAATACGGCTATACAATCACCTCCCCCTCCAGTTTCCCAGCCAGTTCTTGATATACAACAAAGTACAGAACTTGTTAGAACTGGTAAGCCTTCGGTAGATAAAATCTGCAAATACAGGGCAGAAGAATTTTGAGCTACTGCTGATGATGATGCTAAAAGGTTCTAATCCGAGATCTTGAGCTATATCCGTAGCAAGTGCAGGTAGTATTGGGAATCTCAAACCTCGATGTAAACATTACAATAAATTTCATTTTGGTGAGTGTTGTATGAAGAGCAGAGCATGCTTTAGATGTGGATCTTATGACCACTATCTCAAAGATAGTCTAAAAAAGCTCGAGACATATTGTACAGACTTCAAAGCTGAGTTGTAACACCCCCAACCCGGCCTAGAAGTCTAGACCAAATTTGGAATGCTACATTGATCACCGAAGTGATCGCAGAAAAATTTTCAAAACAATTTAGCTTATCAAACCAAATCATTTAAAATCATTTCTTAACACACCAATACAATTTTAAGTAAAACTCAACGTAAAGCCAGTTTAAAATAAACAAGTAAAACATAAAGTGAAATTTGTACCACGGGATTATAATTTCTTACAGTTCTAAACTTTTACGAGAATCAATTAAAACTAAAATAAAATAAAGGGTTTATCCATCAAACTGTCTGAGACCTTCACGTACTGCATCCAGCATCCAAAATCTAGAACTGTACCTGAAAGAGAGACAAAAAGTGGGTAAGCTACTCGAGCTCAGTGTGAAAACAAAACAGATATTCTACTACGGGAAAAAGCCAAGTGACTAGAAGTAGTTCAGAAAGGAGCATACTTACAAATCGTTAAAACAAAATACAGACCATATGTAACTTTACAATTATATGGCTCTGTCAGATACAGTAACGATAATTCTCAACAATCGCAGACTGGGCCTAAGCCCTTTTCAGTATCAGTAACAGACTTGGGCCCTAGCCTATCTCAGTATAGTAGCAGTCATGTCTATGGAAACCACTTAGGTATGAGTGCCTTTCAATCAACCAGTCAATTACAAACGGTAAATCAGACATAATAGTCAATATTGCAGACATATTCAGTTGCAGTAACACACTCAGTCAATCTGATATATTTATCAGTCAAGCAGTACTGTCACATTCAAACAGTCAAATTCAGTCAAATGTATATGAGTGTAGATGAGTTATGAAATAAGCCCACCCATCCAGCCAGCACACCATCTCTGTCCACCCCTGCACATCCAGTGGGGATATGGTCGTGATTGTGATGAAGTAATAATAATGATCGTAACTAAAAACTAACCATTATCACGATAAAAGGTAAGCGCACCTATTGAATAGTAGTATAGCTAGTGGCAAGACCAGAATGTCGAATCCAAGGAACTAAAAGTACTAGTAATAACTTTCTTCCTATTATCTAGCCTAGAAATAAAGGGAGGTTGTTTAGAAACTAAAATTCTAACTAACTAAAGATGTGATAAAGAATAAGATGGGGAAAGACTTTGGGAAAACTTGATCAATAAAAGCAATACCCAAGGAAGAATCCACATAGACTTCACTTGTTATTTAACTCTGAACTAGACGATTTATTCATTAAACTTGATCCGTAGAGATCCCTAAATTATGTTAATATCTCCGTCGAGACTAAGAACAACTAACCCTAGGTTGATTAATTGAAATCTCTTTCTAATTAAAACCCCTATTGTTGCATTAACTCGATCTATAGATCCCCCTATTAGATTTGACTTTAATCCGGCAGATTTTTGCAGTCCTATGTCTAGGATTACGATCAACTCCGCTTAATTGTATTGGATCTACTCTTAAACAGGGACTTTTGCTCCTCTGAATAAGCACATTCGACTTGAATTAAAATCCTGAAATATCAACTCAAGAATTAAAACACAATTAAGAACAAATCAAATATTTATCATATAGTTCACATAACAATAACAAGATCTATCTTAGGTTTCATCGCCCTTAGGTATTTAGGGAATTTAGTTCATAATGATAAAAATAAAATATCTCAAAATAAGGAAAGCAACAAAACATAAAGAAAACCCAAAACCCCTGAGACAAATTTAGGAAGATCTTTAGTCTTGATGTAGATCCTTGCTTCTGGGATGGATCGATTGGCTTTCCTTGAGTAATTCCTTGCTCTCTACTCTGTGTGTCTCCTAAGTCTTCTCCTAGGGTGTTTATATAAACTTTGGAATACCCTTCTTAGCTCTTAAGTAGCTTTTTTCGTGTGAAATTGAAACTTGTCACGACAGGGACACACCCGTGTGGCATGCTCATGTGCATCGAGCCTAGGCCGTGTTCAAGTCTACTAATGTGGCATGGGCGTGTGGTGCACCCGTGTGAGGAATCCAAGCCGTGTTGATTTCTTACTTTGGCCCATTTTTTTCGTTTTTGGCTCGTTTCTTGTTCTTTTTCTTCTCATATGCTCACCTAAGTATAAAACATGAAATTAAAGGATTAGGAGCATCAAATTCTGTAATTCAAGGGATAATTCATCCAAAATTATTCTAAGCATAGGGTAAAATTTTTGTATAAATTATGGTTTATCAAATACCTCCACACTTAAGCCTTTGCTTGTCCTCAAGAAAAATCCTTAACTTACAATTAAAACTCATTCTTCTCAACTTGTAATCTTTATCAATAGTGTTTTGAATCAATCCATGAGTCACCATTACATTGAGAATTCAACTAAAAGAATATCAAAGTTTCAAACAATCTAAGTTAAGAATCTTATCACGGAAACATAGGTATTCCCCCTCTTTTAAGTAATTATCTTGAATTCAAAATCAGTAAGAGTTGACATCCTCACTAAAGATTCACTCTATTCACTCGAAATGTTTAGGGTTCAAAAATTAAGCACTCATTAGTCAACATAAAAAGTTATTACCATAAGCTTGCATGAAAATCAAATCTCCACCACTATAGATTGAGATGATACATCAATCCAAAGGTCTTTAGAAGGTTGTAATGGGGCTTTGGTTAGGGTGTGGATAAAGCTGAAAGAGAAGGGTTGGAATTGAGATTGAACTAAAAAATCATCTAACTAGAAAAATCTCTATCACTGGGGGCGATGGTGAGATGTGGAGATGCTGACAAATCTGATAGAGAGTAGCGTCAATGTGATCAAAGTGCCGAAAACATTATTGCCCGAATCGTGTAAGGCGCTCAGATGTGTAAGAGTATGGAGCAGTCGCATGAACTGGACGATAAATGGGCGGTGGCTGAGACGGTAGCTCCTCGTGAGATGGAGGGACATCATCAATAATGTCTTTTGGGTCCTCCTGTTCGGTAGATTGAGCTAGACGATACTGAGAAGGATCGATCCCACATCGTCCCTCGATCATCCTCATGTGAAGCATGCTTGAGATGTCCTGTGGTGACATCTAGCCGATAAGAGTGAGGGAAGATGATTGCGCCACTGTGTTGAGGAGACTGAAATGTCTTGCGAGGTGCGTCACATATGGGCCCATGGAAGTTACCCCCTTCCTGTGCCACTCTGTCAGATGTTGAATGGCGAGGGCGATGAAATAGGCTAGGTCGAACACGTGCCCGTGCACCATACTCCATAGAAAATAAGCGTCATAGGTGTTGACGACGCCGGTGCTCTCATGTCTCCCAGTCAATGTATGTGTGAGGATGGCGTGTAGGTACCTCAGTGATGGGGAGAGAGCCGTCGCCTTAGAGCAACTGGGATTGTAGGTGGATAAAGCAGGGACCAGGGCCCTCCAACATTTTGATGGAGAGTGGTGAATGTGACGATGGAGCTCGGATAGGTCTTCTTCCTCCATGAATCTGTCGATATATAGGCCTAAAGCTGCACCGAACTCAGGTACGCTTAGTTGGCGTACCAAACCGCTGAGACAGAACTGGACTGTTCCAAAATCGTCATACTGAGACATGACCATCTGTAGGTGGAAGGTGGAACAAAGCTCTAAAGTGAGCTCGAGATATGTAGGCTCGACGATCTCAAAGAACTGGTCTCATGGATCCATGGACAATAGAGCTCGAATTGCGTCTGCTAGTTGGACTTGCTCTAAGGCGACCCAATCGATACATCACCTCACTCAGACCGGCCTCGCCCTAAGTATTTGAAATAGTTCCTCTTGGGAACCTTGTGGGAATAGGAAGAATGGGTGCTGAATCTCGGTGGTGGCACTAGAGGAGGTAGCATCGGGTCCCTTACGCTTTTTAGAAGTGTGGACAACGGTTTTGGACTTGCCGCGAGGATTTGACATGGTACTTACATGGTAAAATTAAGGCATTAGAGTAAGAGGGTGCCGATAGTTGCTCATAAGTTGAAGTATTCCTAAATTTTACTCCTGAAACCAATGGAAGTCAATTAATGAAATGGTGAAGACTATTAAGAACATTAGACAATTTTTTTATAAGTGTACTCCTACTTGAAACAAAGTTTATTAGTAAAATAGATCAATGGTCTTAGTAAGTTTTAGAATTAATGAATTTAAGACTAACATACCAAACCAAGAAAAACTAAACAGAAACTCAGTCAAAAGCAATTTAAAGGCAAAAATCATAACAAATGCATGACTAAGATCAATGTTCAAAAATGCACGATAAATAGTTGTAGATGTATGAGAAGCAAATTAGTAATAATAGGATATATAGTGTAATAATAATTAAAATTAAAAATTTCAAGAAAAGGAACGAGAAGATGGAACCGGTGTTGACGAAGGGGTGGCCGGAGTAGGGCTGGCGGCAACGATGGTGGTGGCAAAGGGTGGTTGTGGTTAGGGAAAGAGAAGAAAGGAAAATGAGGAGGGATAGTTTAGGGGTTTTGAGTGAAGGAAAAAAGAAAAGAGGAGTAAGAGGGTGGAGGAGAAGGGGAGAGGGGTGGTGGCTAGTTTTTAGGCAATAGTGGCGTTAGGGAGGAGCGGCGGCTGCTAGAGGAGGTTGGTGGCTAGGGTTTGATGGAATAAGATGAGTGAATAGTGAGGGGGTTTATAGAAAAATAGGGTCACACGGGCATGTGACACGCCCGTGTGCCTTGCGTTCAGCCCGTGTGATTCGAAATTTTTGGGTTTGGCACCCCTGATAGTTGGGTGACGCCCGTGTTCTTTGGGCGTGTTGGTTCACACGGGCGTGCCGCATGGTCGTGTCCTGCATTGTTTGCTTCTCCCACGCCCGTGTATGATGTCATACACCCATGTTTAATTCAAAGGTTCACCCACTGGTTTCAATCACGGGCATGTCCAACGCTCGTGTTAATTTCTCAACTTTAAACACGGCCTGGCGACATGCCCGTGTTGATTTAGCAGGTTCACCCACGGCCATATTGCACGACCGTGGCGATTGTATAAAGTAGTGTATTGGGAACATTATTGCCCTATTTTCACACAACAGTGTCGCACGGCCGTGTCTCCATCTGTGGTGTGTCCACGGCCTTAGGCAAGCCCATGTGCCTGGCCTTGTGGTTTTTTAAAAACTTGCATTCAAGAATTCAGTTTATGATTTAGATGGTAAAAGCTTAAGTTAAAGAAATTAACTATGTTAGTGCTCAGGTTGCCTCCCGAGAAGCATTTATTTAGAGTCTAAGCTCGACTTTTCTCAAGCTTGCACAGTCACGGTGGTTTGAGGAGTTGAAACTCCTCTTTCCTGCTATCAGTTTTAGTTTCAAAATAAGGTTTACGCCGAGTATAATTTACCTTAAAAGTGCCAAATTCTTTATGTGTTATCTCCACTGTACCAAAGGGAAAGATTTTCATTACTGTGAAGGAAGATGCGTCATCTGTATGAAGTTTTGAATTTGAAATTTGAGGGTCCTTCTCCTCTAATAATACCTTAACCCCTACCTACAGTTGATTCTTCTTTGCCTTAGGGTCATCATGGTGATGCTTTGGTTCAACATGGCATATTTTCGTTTCCTTCTTACTATAGTTTTACCACTCGTCTAGTTCGTCAATCCGTAACATTTGGTCTTCATGAACTACTCCCTTGTTGTAGCATGAACTCGAATGTGCCTCAATTGTACTTTTGTTAAGAATATCTTGCAACGAAGGTTGAGAAGTAGGATTATTCTTGTTACAAGAACTTGTAATAACATCTTTATCATTAAAAGTTCTATTAGAATTACGAGCTTGCTTAGTAATTGTGTCATCGCCTACGCGAAGTGTGAGTTCACCTGTGCCTACATCTATGATAGTCCTAGCAGTTGCTAAAAACGGTCACCTTAAAATTAATGGCACATCGCTATCCTCATCCATTCTAGAACAACAAAGTCCACTAGGTATATGAATTTATCAATTTTAGCAAGTACATCTTCAATTATACCCCTAGGAAATCTAATAGTTTTTTCAGCCAATTGAATGCTCATCCTAGTTTATTTGGGTTTCCCAAGACCTAGTTGTTTAAACATTTTATAAGGTATTACATTTATGCTATCCCCTAAATCAACCAAGGCATTTTTAACGTCTAAGCTACCAATTAAACAAGGAATCGTAAAACTCCCTAGATCTTTTAGTTTGTTGGGTAGCTTGTTTTGTAGAATGGCTGAGCAAACTGTATTTAGCTCTACATGTGATGATTCATCCAATTTCCATTTGTTTGCTAGAAGTTCGTTTAAGAATTTAACTGCATTCGGCATCTACGAAAGAGCTTCAATAAACAGTAAACTAATATGTAATTTTTTAAGAGTTTAAGGAATTTATCAAATTGTTCATTTGTATGATATTTCCTTGTCGCATTTGGGTATGGGACACGAGGTTTAAACTCCTTACTTACCGGTTTTTGTGTACCATGACTTACCTCAATTTCATCATCACTTACCACATTTTCTTGCCTCTTTTCAGATTTACGTTTAGCTAACCCTTCTTCATCGTGCACAATGATGGCATGGAGTTGCTCCCTTGGTTAGTTTCTGTGTTACTTGGCAGACCATCGTATGGTCGTTCAGTGATCAGCTTAGCAATTTTCTAGGCCTTTAATTGATGCTTGCTGATTTTTCAGTGTCGTCTCGGTATTCTGAAAATGGGTTTCTGATACTGAGATAAATTTCGTGAGCATCTCCTCAAGGTTTGGCTTTTTCTTTTGCTGGTAAAGTGGTTGTTGGAAGCTTGGAGGGGGTGGTGGTCTCTGATTTCCTTGACCACCCCACGAGAAGTTGGGGTGGTTCCTCCAACCTACATTATAAGTGTTACTATAAGGGTTGTTTTGAGATCTAGAATTATTACCCATATAGTTGGCTTGTTCATTTTCTTTGGTAAGATCATGGGATGAATAATCTGTGTTGTACATTACTCCTCCATTTGAATTGCTCCTTATCACTGGATGTACCTATGTAGAACCAACTAGATCGTCAATCTTTTCATTTAGAAGCTCTACCTGATTTGACAGCATTGTGACTGCGTCAACATTAAAAACACCGGTAGATTTTTGTGGCTTTGTCCTCATGACTTGTCACTGATAATTATTCAATGACATCTTATGGTTCCATCGGCAGCTACATCAATCATCTGTCTTGTTAAGGGATTTAAATCGTTGTGAAAGGTTTGAACATGTAGACACAAAGTGTAACACCCCTAACCCATATCTGTCACCAGATTAGGGTTACGAGGTATTACAGATCAGAAGATGGATCAGACTAATCACACATTATCAAACATGCATAAAAATATAATTTCTTTAACTGTACAAAGTAAAGTTTACTCAATAAAGTATGTACTTACTCATGATTGAACAAATATGCCATAGACCGATTATGCATCATGTGAAATTAAAACTATTCATTTGGTAAATTCTTAAAACCATAGCCGAATATAAGACCATCTTAGACTTGTGAATCCATTCCTTAATACTTATAACCAAGACCAAGTTAACAACAGCGAATGTTTACAAAATTATCAGCCACATAATTTCATTAAACCATACATTCATACTTAGCAATTAAGCAAGCCATTTTCGCATGACTAGAATATATATACAAATTCAGAATATAACTTGTTCCAAAAGAGGGTTAAGCCTATACATGCCATCTTCCAAAATATAGATTTTTAAAAGTATCAAAACAGTGACGATAGTGTGGATGACTCTGAACTTGAATTCCCGAGCTCTAGCTTTCAACCAAGATCTATAAAATAGAACGAAACACAAAAATTCACAGTAAGCAATTAAGCTTAGTAAGTCTTAAGTAATTTAAACAATTAAACTTGTTTGAGAACTTTATTTACATATGTACTCACTTCATAAAACAACTTCCAATTAATAAAACGAATATCCAATATCACGTAGAACATTATTTAAGCATACCACATTTGGCTGATTATGCATTGCCACATTGTACCCATTTTCATTGACATATCATTTCTTTAAAAATTCGAAATCACATAATCACATCATCTAAATGCCTCAATATCATTCTTTGATTCGACTTAATAGGGTTAATTTAAGGCACCACATCCACATATAATTTCAATGATCGTAATCACATATATAACATATACTTTCATGTATTTAATTCCAAAATGACCGAATATAAAAATACACAACCACATCTCATATAATTCTCGTTTCAGCTTCGTAATTCAACCCACATTATCTTCATATGCATGAATAATTTATACGTACCTTGACGATTTAAATCTATTGAACGAATTCAGATGCTGTATAGCACAAGTCTCAGAGTCTTAGACTTTTATTATTTCACCGGCAATTAGCCTGCTGGGTATAAACCTGAACTTATCACCGGCACGAGGCCTGCTGGACATTGAGTCCGAAACTCATTCACCGGCATTACGCCTGCTAGGCTCGTGGCCTGAAACAAATTCACTAGGTGAAAGCTTGCTGAGCCAAAGGCCCGAATAATAATTCGAAGATAAATTTCGCAAAATCATAACCATATTCACATCATATACTTATGCATTTCGCACAAGGTAACCATATTAGTCGACTTTGACTTCATTCGAGTATAAACATATAATATCTTTCACATTATTGTTTCTTAACTTACCATTCGGCATTATAACATAATATCCACCACATTTCAATTTCATGTATACCATTCGGCAATATTTCTATATCCACTACATATTTTCCATTTCATGAATATAACTTTTGGCACTATAATCATAAAAATGACCTTATTTCACTTTCATGCATACAATTCGGCAATATGCATGTGTATATGTATATTAAAAGAATGCCAAATTTTCATGACATATCATGATTTATTCACAAATAACTTATGTTTAAATACTTAAAACTTACCTCGGATGTCGTCGAATAATTACGGATCGGCTATTCAATTATTTTCGCTTTCCCCCTATCCGAACTTGGCTCCCTTTGATCTTGAGCTAAATAAACCAACAAACAAGGTTCACTACTTCCATTCATCTCATGACAAAATATCATTTAATTTAATATTCAAATTACTTTAATAATTTAACACTCGACTAAAATTTAGGTATATCAACTATATATATAACAGAAGGCATTACCAACTAATAAGCCATAATTGAAATTAATCAAACATATTTATGGTCAAACACAACATCTTCAACTACTCCATTTCTTAACATTAAACACAATTCGACTATTGAAATAAGCTAATTTAGCATTCAAACATTAACTTCTATCAACTAACACGGAGTTTCACAATTAACATCCATACCCGGATGATATTCCAACCTTTAAGCACTCTTTTCTCTTATCTATCAAAACTCCTCATTATGCCACATTAGCCGAGTATAATTAATCATTTTAGCCACATAAATCAAAGTTTAGCTAGCTCAATTACACCTATAATCATCCTTCATTTAGCAAAAGATTTCAAACTTTAACCACAATGGCCGAATACTTCATAAAGCTACCAAGACTCACCGTTTGCTATTTTCATAGATACACAACTAAATTCTTTTGTTCATCACTTAATTCCATTGTTTCATAGCTTATTGTAACAATGTCATGATTAATTCAAGCAAAGACAATTTCCTTTCCCCATAACACATATACGGCAACTTCTCTTTTTAACATTTGAATACTCAAACACTTATTCAAATTATTATTTAGTTTCTCACTCGGCAAACATACATGTAAATGCTAACAATTAAGCATTCGTTTCTTATAATTAGCGTAGTCTTCTCAAATACCACACTAGTCAATTTCCATGTATCCCAAAGCCACACACATATCAATTTGACAAGCTTCACACTCACCTTTCTACCATTTCCATTTTAAAACATTAACACTCCATTAAGTTTGCACATATGTACCATGACTGAATGCGCATAGCTTTTAAATTCACCCTTAACAAAATTTATCAAACTTCAAACTAAATTTTTAACTATATACCATTTAAATCATCCAACACTAATTCTTTATGCATATACACCATAGCCGAATACTCCTTTTTGGCATTCAAGCCACACAAAGCACAAGTTTCACCATTAAACTTACAAACTCATAATCTCATAGATTTTAACATCAAAATGTCTATCTAACACTCATTCATCAATTTCTAACATCAAATTTCAAAATTCATAGCTTTTCTACCATGATCGAATACATACTTTGCCACAACTCAAAAGTTCATACATGGGTTATGTCAAGAGCTTTACAAATCACAAAAATTTAAAAGAAATCACATGAAACCTTACCTTAATTTAGTTTCTTCAATGGCTGAATACCCCTAGGCTTTTCTATTTCTTTTTTTCTTTGAAGGTTTCGGCAAAACAAGAGAGAATGGCAACTATTTCCATTTTTACTATTACATGCATGAATCATAATTATTAATTTACCAAACTAGCCCTTTTAATATCATTACTTCTCCACTATCTCATGGTTGAATATGTCCATGCAATTTATGCATGGTCTAATTGCATCTTAAACCCTTCATGTTAAAAGAACATCCATAATTCGACACTCACACATTATCCACTAGATTTTTCTTTTATGCAATTGTGTCCTTAATTAATAATTTAGCATCCAAATGACAAAATTAAAACACCAAACTTCCACATATGACAATTCACATAATATAAACACATAAAATAATATTTTAAAAATTTTCTAACTCGATTTCGTGGTCCCGAAACCACTTTTTCGATTAGGGCCAAAATAGGGCTGTCACACAAAGGTAACCCATAGTGAGGGCACCTTCTCAATAAATCCTTGTATCTCTCACAAGCATCGTAGAGTGCCTCCAAATCCATCTGCACAAAAGAAGAGATATCATTCCTCAACTTTGCTGTTTTAGCCGGCAGAAAATATTTAAGTAAAAACTTTTTGGTCATTTGTTCCCAAGTAGTGATTGACCCTCTAGGTAGAGAGTTTAACCACTGTTTTGCCTTATTTCTCAAAGAAAAGGGAAACAACTGAAGGTGGATGGCGTCATTAGAAACACCATTGATTTAAATGTGTCACAGAATTTTAATAAGTTAACTAAATATCCATTAGGATCCTCATCTTGCAAACTATCAAACTGAACAAACTGTTGAATCATTTGAATTGTGTTAGGTTTCAGTTCAAAATTATTTGTAGCAATAGCAGGCCTAACAATACTAGATCCAATACCAGCTAAATTAGGCTTAGCATAATCATACATTGTATGAGCAATAGGATTTTGATTCATAGGATCAGCGACAACCATAGGAAGTAGCTGATTATTTTGATTTACTTCCATCTCTTTAGTAGATTTGGGTTCGTTCTTTTATCCTTGTTCTATGTACTGTAAGCTTCGCCTTATGTCTCTTCGGTTTCTGCAAACTGTGGCTTCTAAATCGCTATCAAGCAATAGTGGTCTGGACAGGTTTTTTCTAGTCATAAACTAGAGATACCTATCAGATAAGAACAAAAAGAAAATTTTAGTAAATAAAACCTAAAAATAAAAATAGAAAATAAATTGCAATAAAAGAAAAAATGGCTAAGGTAATAGAAATAGAGTGTTCTTAATATCTTAGTTCTTCAGCAATGGCGCCAAAACCTTGACCGTGATTATGATGAAGTAATAATAATGATCGTACCTAGAAACTAACTATTATCATGATAAAAGGCAAGTGCAACTATCAAATAGTTGTATAGTTAGTGGCAAGACCGGAATGTCGAATCCAAGGAACTAAAAGTACTAGTAATAACTTTCTTCCTATTTTTTAGCTTCGAAATAAATGGAGGTTGTTTATAAACTAAAATTCTAAGCAACTAAAGATGCGACAAAGAATAAGTTGGGGAAATACTTTAGGAAAACTTGATCAATAAAAGCAATACCCAAGGAAGAATCCACCTAGACTTCACTTGTTATTTAACTCTGAAGTAGATGATTTATTCATTCAACTTGATCTGTAAAGATCCCTAAATTATGTTAATATCTCCGTCGAGACTAAGAACAACTAACCCTAGGTTGATTAATTGAAATCTCTTTCTAATTAAAGCCCCTAAGTAGCTTTTCTCACGTGAAATCGAAACTCGTCACGACAGGAACACGCCCGTGTGGCAAGCCCGTGTGTATCGAGCCCAAGTCATGTTCAAGTCTGCTCATGTGGCACAGGTGTGTGGTGCACCTGTGTGAGGAACTTTGGGCTGTGTTGATTTCTTACTTTGGCCAATTCTTTTTCGTTTTTGGCCCGTTTCTCGTTCTTTTTGTTCCCCTATGCTCACCTAAGTATAAAACATGAAATTAAAGGATTAGAAGCACCAAATTTAACAATTCAAGGGATAATTCATTCAAAATTATGCTAAGCATGGGGTAAAAATATGTATAAGTAATGGTTTATCAGGATATAATCGACCCATCCATCCCTGCACTCCATACGATGTCATCCCTGGTTGCCCAACAATGATGATCATCTACGTTATCCACGACCCTCAGGGAATTGGGACCGCCCTCGACCCTCTAGGAATTGGGGCTATTGGTGTGTAGATAGACTGCCAGTTTCATATATCATGCAACAATGCTAGCTATGGGCTGTATTGTGCAAGGCGGTAAACCACGGTACAGACATGTAGTGTGAACTGCCAGATCTAATAACCGTACGTAGCGTAGCTATCATACATGCGGTACAGTGCAATGCGATAATCCGTTATACCGATGAGTTTGTAGTAGAGCTACTAGACTAGATAATGATATGCAGCGATGTTGACGTATGTGCTATACAGTGCAGTGCGAAAATTCACAATATAGTCAAATCGTCCATGACCCTTTGGGAATTGGGACTACAAAATGCAGTTAAACTACCAGATCAAATTAGTCTTCCCTCTCTTCAATATCCCAACCTAATATGTTTAATGCACATGTATGTATACAAATGCATGAATACAAATGCACCAACTCAGAACATCATTACAGATAGTCAATCAGATATAGTCACTTACTAGCAGTCACTTAGTAACAGACATTCAGAAGTAGACAACGAAAGCAATCATTCAGAGATAATCATTCATTTTCAAAAATGTGCCAACTTGTGCACTCAGTTTCAATATCTAACATTACCCACAATTGATCACATGTTACAAACAGAGCAGAGTTGTATCAACCCTCAGTAAGCCTAATATAGGGGTTGGAACACTCAGAATCAGAATTGCACTTAACCACCCTAAAATCAGAATTTCGCGAGTTAGGGCCACACGCCTGTGTACCCTGGCCGTGTGGAGCAGTCCAGGCTGTGTGGGATCTATACGCCTGTGTAAAGGGTAGCACACAGTAGTGTGACAAAGGCACATGCCCATGTGGTGAAGGGGCACGGCCATGTAACCAGGCCATGTAACACACTGCTCAGTTCCTCTAAGTTCAAGTGCAGAGCTGACATGGTTGTGTGAAGGTGTCACATGCCTGTGTGGCCATCAGACACGGTCGTGTGTCGCATAACACATGCCTGTGTGGACTCCCTAGGCCCTAAATTAGTCATATAGTGGTGTGTCCCGAAACACACGCCCGTGTGGAAACCTTAAATTCCCAATTCAATCACACGGCCATGTGTCCCACAACACACGCCTGAGTGGAAGCCCTAGATACCCAAATCAGTCACATGATCGTGTGTCGAAGGGACACGGACATGTGGTTTCTGACAAAATCCCCAAATTGACCACTCGTCCGTGTGGCCGTCGGGGTGGCTACAAAACCACCTCAAACTAGCCTCGTTTTCACCATCTTTGCCACTGAAACGGTCCCAAAACTTCACCCTATCAACATATATCAGAAAAGGGAGTTTTCTCATCCCTTCTAGCATCTAAAAACTTAGAAATAGAAGGTTAATGTAACAATATGAAAAGCCTAAGGGAAATAGGAATTTGTACAACAAAATAACAATTGAATAATGGAAAATAGGAAGTCAAAGACTAGTTCTGAATCCCACACCTGTTAACTGTGATCTAAGACAGTGGCGAAGGAGCAAAAATCTCGAAACCACAAGTCAAAACTGAAGAATCAAAAAGAAAAAGGTAGAGGGAGAGAGAGGGGAAGAGAAGAGAAGAACATGCAAAAACAAAATTGCTATTAATAACAATAATAATAATAATCCCCTAAAATCTAATTTCTTCCTACATAACTTAATAATTATAAATACTAATAAATACTTATAATTATTAACTAAACAGGAATGAAATAATAGTAAAAAGGCTCTCTAAAATACGCACCCCAAGACTTGAACCCAACACCTCTAGGCACACTAACACTTTCTCAACCACCGGACCAGTAGGCCCATTCTGTCAAATTTTACACACCAATGTTTAAAAGGCCTACTTTCAAGCACCAAAGGTTTTATTCACCTAAAACAAAAATTTTGCTAAAGCCCAGGTTTGAACCCAAGACTTCCCAAATACTCCCAAACACTCCTAAATCATTTAGTCATTAAAGGAAACATGTAATTGTGTTAGTTTCTTGCACTCATAAACTTCTATGTGCTGTTTCCTGATTGATCCCTTTCTCAAAACCTATTTCTTCTAGGCCCAAAATTTGGGGCGTTACATGAATAACCTCATTGTGAGAGGTATACCACTACAAAACCCTGGTAATGTAAGTAGTAGTCGAGGCACAACAAAAGATTCGACTGTAAAATCTGAAGCACAGGCCCAAGCTAGAACATATGCTATACGTGTACGTAAGGATGCCTCTACACCTAGTGCTTTTACTGGTACTTTCTCTCTCCATAATACTGATATAACTACCCTGATTGATCCTGGTTCATCTCATTCATATATTTGTACAAATTTAGCATTTAATAAAAATTTATCTGTTAAGTTTACTAAATTTGTGGTTAAAGTTTTGAACCCCCTGAACCAGTATGTTGTAACACCCCTTACCTGAGTCCGACGCCGAAATAGGGTACGAGGCATTATTGAACTTAAACATAACCAATCGTAGAAAACTAGGCCATGAAATTTCATTCAGTTCAAAACCATTCATACACATGCAGATCGTCCCTTATACGGACCTACGAGGCCCTAAACACACATTCAGGAGTGGTTTGGGACGAAATCGGCAGCTTTAGAACACTTAGAAAATTTTCATGCTTTAGATAGTCACACGCCCATGTGGGTAGGCCATGTGGTCAGACACGCCAGTGTGGCTCAGGACACGTCCATGTCCTCAACTCGTGTAACTCTCTGTTTATGACGTCATTAACAAAATAGGGTCACATGGCCAAGTCACACGCCCGTGTGCTAGGCTGTATGGTGAATTTAATTTACGCATTTAAGCTGCAGACTTCACACGGCCTGGGCACACGCCCATGTCCTATGACCGTGTCCTTCACACGTCTGAGACACACGGTCGTTTCTCTACTCGTGTGCTCCATAGTGGGCATTCTGTTTCTCAAAATTAAGCTGCAGGGGACAGACGGCCTATTCACACGCCCATAAGGCTAACCGTGTGTCACACACGACCTATACACAAGCCCGTGTGTCTACCCGTATGGACAATGTATAGGCTATTTACCAAGCTAATTGCCACCCTGAAACTCATAAACACTTATACCAATTCAAAGGCACAAATCATAGTATACTTCAACAACCAAACATCCATAATTATCATCTCAAATCACGTAAGTGCCATATCCATGCAATTCATTACCATAGGATTATACTTCTAATCACCATTAGCCAATTTCAATGGCCTTATACAAAATGAATCAATTATAATCATAAGCCAACACATTTGGCTAAACCAATATGACATATAACAAAAAGACCAAGTCCCTGTACATGCCATACTCAAAAAGTTGAGACTAGCTATACCCAAATGTTCTAATTGATAGTGTGATCAAGTCTCCGACGTCCTTTGATCACTGAGCTAGCTTGGTGATACTATAAGAAAATGAAAAAGAGAGGGGAGTAAGCATAATGCTTAGTAACTTTGCATGTAAATAAATAACAACATTAACCATGCATTATTATACTCATAACATAATACTTTATCATAATGTCATCAAGTATCATAGATACAATTAAAATCATGTCATTTACATAATGTACGATAAAACTCAGGATCATATTTCATCCATTCATTCACTTCTTACCGAGGTCTCATTAATTCATAATCTCAATATTTATGAGTTTTGTGTACATACCTGTACCCTTTCAACATGACCATGCCTTGTCATCTCTTTGACATTATCCTTGGATTACCCGTTGAACCACTTGGAATACTAAAGGATACTCGGGAAATCTCATACACATAGTAAGATGCCAATGCCATATCCCAGATATGGTCTTACATGGTATCACATATCGATGCTGATAGCCCAGCTACGGTATTTCACGATGTCTCATATCGATGCCATATCTGAGATAAGGTCTTATACGGAGTATCATTTCGAAGCCATGTCCCAGACGTGGTCTTACACGAAATCACATGCAGACACCATATCCCATATATGGTCTTATACGGGATCGCAATAACTCTAATGACATTTGTATCTTATCTATTGCTCCGGTTCGACCAGGATTTTTGAGGTATCAAATCTTTACCGAATCATCATTGAGTCATCATTAATCAAATCCACAACGACAATTATACAATTCATGTAATATTAAAGCATTAAATACATAGTAATGACATGTTGCATTATTACAAACAAACTTACCACGATACCAAAATATGGCTAACTATTCGATTTAGTCCACAACCTTGTCCTTTACTCGGTTTAGGTCCGGACTCCATTTTTCTTGATCTATTGTAACATCCCGAAATAGGGCCTAGTCAGAACAGTGGTTTCGAGGCCACAAATTTGATGAGAAAAATATTATTTTTATTATAATTTTTATGATCTACGATTTAACGAAAAAATTTCGTGAAAATTTTGTTCGAAAATTTTGACGTTTGGGCACTCAATTTGGTAAAAAGGACTAAATTGTAAATAGTGCAAAAGTTGAGTTCCATATGTTACAAGTGTCTAATTGTTATGAAATTTTAAATTGAAGGTCCTTAAAAGGTAATTAGACCATTGGATAATTTGATGGACAAAAATGGGCATGAATAGGACAAAAATTGAAAGAAAAGCCTTAAGGGTATTTTAGTCATTTAGTGTTTTAATTGAGTAAAAAGACAAAATAAAAGAAAAAAATCTGCTCATTCTTCTTGCTATGGCCAAATGTTTTATGGGAGAAGCCATGGCTAGGGTTTCAAGCTTTCTAAGCTCAATAGTAAGTGATTCCTAGCCCCGTGCATGATAATCTACCTATTTCTACCATTATTTTGAGCTAGGGTTCATGTTTAAAAATTGACCCATGCTGAATAATTGTGTATTTTGATGGATCATGGTAGATTATGCATGTTTAAGGTTAGGGAAACGGTTTTTACTGAGTGATTTTCGACGAAAACGTCTGAAAGGACTAAATTGCAAAAGTTATAAAATTGGTCATGAGTGTGTGTTTTAATGAGAATTTTGGGCTGCTATATGCATGAAATGATTCAATTAGACCTAAAATGCAAAGAAATTGAATAAAATTTTATCTACGAGACTAGGGGCAAAATCATAATTTTGACAAACTTTAGGGGTAAAATTGTAAAAATGTAAAAGTGTGGTTTTTGGACTAATTTGGATAAGGTGATCATTAAATGAGCATTATTTGATATGTTAGATCGGGAAAACACGAAATTTGGACCTAGAACGAGGCTATGGGCTAAGTCGAAAAAGTTAGCCATTTTTGCATTCAAGGTAAGTTCATGTGTAAATGTGGTAACATAATTGTCATTTTAAGTAATTTAATGTTATTTATATGATATGATGACTATTATCATGAAATATTATGCTTTGTGAATTATTAGTTAGTATTATGCAAATTATTTGAGCTACTTGATAAATATGAAATGCTACCAAGTATTGGTTCCGAAATTCCGAGGAATATGACAAAGCTGTGTGATTGAAGAAAATCTCGTTTGAACCTTGGGAATAGATTAGGATACAAGTGACATGTCACTAGGATAGTTGAGTTCCGAGCTCGTTGAGTTGATTCTGAGTTCGTGAGATGTAACTAGGCATCCGAGCTCGTAAAGTTGAGTCCGAGTTCACTTATGGATGCGAACGCCCGAGCTTGTTGAGTTAAGTTCGAGTTCGCTTATGGGTGGGTTACATGGAATACGAGTGGCACTTTTGTGCATCTTTCTGAGTATCCTTTAGAATTCTGCATGATTCAATGGGTAGCAAAATGATATGACTAAGTGAAATAGAAAGTGATTATGACCATGTAAATGATGAAACAATATGTTCCTTACTATGATGCATTTATATGTGTAAGTGTGAAAGTGAAATCTTATGAATAAGTGCAGGTACGTTTGTGTATAAGTTAAGAGCAATATGCTCATTATATGATTGAATTTAGGTAAGATCAATAAGAGGTAAGTGTTACCGTTAATGCTATATCAATGAAAGCTTGAAAGAGTGAAAATGAAATAAAACAGACTTGGACAGCAGTAGTGTAGTGACTTTGAAAAATCACCAAAAATGGTAGAAATTGTGTTAGAAGTGGAATGAGATATGAAATTAAATCTCATTGAATCTATTTTCATATAAAAGAAACAAAGCAAACAAAGGAATTATTTTTTTGAGATATTTATATTTTTGTAGGACTGGTTCAGATTGATTTCGTGATCCCCTGTTTTGAATTGTCAAAATCATTAAAAATTGCACAAAAATAGTTAAGAAACATAATTTTTATGGTTGGATTACTTATTTAGTATGTTTTTAGAAGAAAGAAACGAGAACCTCATTTGAATTTGGTAGCAAAAGATAATTAAATTTTAGTGAAGAGTGGTCATAGCTGTTGAACTGCGAAACAGAGGAGACTTCAATGAATAAATTGTATTAATTGGCCCAACAAAAAATTCTGAAATTTTTGTGGTAAGAAGGCATATATGAGTCTAGTTTCAGGAAAAATTTATAGAACTTAATTTCAAGTTCTGTAGCTTAATTTATAATTAATTTATCGACTGTAACGCAGAAAATAGCCTAAGCTAAACATGAGTGAAAAGTGAAACCATATGGATAATGCCTCTATTTTCTTAAGAATACTCCTTCGAAAAATGGAAATGTTTTGTCAATTAAATTGCTTATTTTTATATGCCAACTTACTAAGCTTTAAAGCTTACACCCTCCCTTCATTTCTTTTAGTGTCGTCAGGTCAGCTTGGGGTTGGAGATCGTTGGAGGCGGCAACACACTATCAATTTGTCAAGATGGAGTAATAACCATTCCCATTTTTTTCTGCGTGAGTGGCATGTATTAAGATATAGTTATTGATAGTTGTATTCTTGTGAAATGGCCAAATATATCGGCTCATGTCATCAATTTGTATAAGGTCATGAAATGTGGTCCTTAGCGGTTATGGATTTATAAGCCTGTTCTTGTGCGTTAACGAAAAAGTTTTAAATTTTACACAAAAATTATGTTTCGAAATCAATTGATCGAGCAAGTGTTTATTCAATAACACCTCGTACTCGTATCCAGCGACGGTTACGGGTGAGGGTTGTTACATCTATAATAGCAAATTTCACTTCTTTAATTATCACATTGTTTAAAACAGTCCAAAAATCATATTCTGGCAAAATTATAGTTTTGCCCATAAACTTTCACATATTTACAAATTAGTCCCTAGGCTCGTATAATGATTTTCATTCAATTTCTTTGTACTTTAAGCCTAGCCGAACCATTCTCAAAGTTATAGCAGCCGACATTTTTCATTAGAACACACTTTTACTACACATTTTATAAACTTTTACAAATAGGTCCTTTTGAATGTTTTCACCAAAAATCACTAAGTAAAAGTCGTTTATTACACATCAAACTTTCATAATCTACCATGAAACCTCAAAAAACAAGCATGCCACACATGGATAAATTTTTGAACATGAACCCTAGCTCAAATAAATGGTAGAAATAGGTAAATCGGGTGATAACGACTTCAAAAATGTAAAGAGCATTAAAAACGGGGCTAGGATGCACTTACTATCAAGCTTAGAAGTTGAAGAAACCCTAGCTATGGCTTCCCTTCTAAAATTTGGCTATGGCATGGAGAATATGGACAAATTTTGACTTTATTTTCTTTTATATTCTTTTATTAACCAAATGACCAAAATGCTCTTTTTACTAAACTATCAAATTTTATCCATGCATGCCCATTTTTGTCCAAAAATAAAGAAATTGGAAAATTGCTATTTAAGGACCTCTAATTAAGATCCTAACACAATTTCATACTTAAAGCTTCTAGAATTTTATATTTTGCAACTTTTTCAATTTAGTCCTAAAAGTCAAATTGGACACTTATTCACAAAATTTCTTCATGAAACTTTCACACAATCTTGTAAACATGTCATAGACCTCAGAATAATCATAAAAAAAATATTTTTACTTTGCATTTGTGGTCTCAAAACCACTATTTTGACTAGGCCAAAATCAGGATGTTCCATATGTGTTGGTGGATAAAATTTGCAAGAACTGTCCATTGATGATACAGGGTTATTATTTTCTGGCTGATTTGATGTTATTGCCATTTGATGAATTTGAAGTGATACTGGGTATGGATTGGTTGACTCAGCGTAATGCTCTAGTGAATTATAGAGAGAAACATATTGGACTAAAATGTTAGACTGGTGAGATACTCTGTATTGAATTTGCTAATTCGAATGGTTTGAAATATGTCAGAAAAGGTTGTGATTCCTACCTTGCATATGTGTTGGATACTAAAGTGTCTAAATCGAAAATTAAATCAGTGCCAGTTGTCTGTAAATATCTTGATGTATTTCCAGAAGAATTACCTGTTTACCTCCAGATAAATAATTTGAATTTTTTATATATCTTGTTCCACGGACAACACCGATATCTATAGCACCCTACAAAATGACTCCAACAGAATTAAAAGAGTTGAAAGCACAGTTGCAAGAACTGACCGACAAGGGCTTTGCATGACCTAGTTCTTCACCTTCGAGTGTATCAGTTCTATTTGTAAAGAAGAAAGATGGATCGTTCAGGTTGTGCATTGATTACAAACAGGTGAACAAAGTCACAATTAAGAATAAGTATCCATTGCCTCGCATTGATGAGTTTTTGATTAGCAGAAAGGTCCTGCCGTGTTTTCAAAGATTGATCTTTGTTCTGATTATTATCGGCTATGGGTGAAAGAGTCAGATGAACCGAAAACAACCTTCAGAACCAAGTACGAACATTATGAATTTCTTGTAATGCTATTTGGTTTGACAAATGCACCTACGGTATTTATGGATTTGATGAATAGAATTTTCAAACTGTATCTTGATATATTTGTGGTGGTATTCAATGATGATATTCTGGTATATTCCCGAGATGAAAATAAACATGCTTATCATTTGAGAATTATAATGCAAACTTTGCGTGAAAAACAACTGTATGCTAAATTCAATAAATCTGAATTTTGGCTTTGGGAAGTTGGTTTTTTTGGGCATATAGTATTTGCTGAAGGCATCAGAGTGGATCGAGGTAAAATTTCAGCATTTGTTAACTAGAAACCACTAAAGAATGTGTCTGAAGTTAGAATTTTTCTGGAATCAGCCAGTTTTAGAATTTTTCTGGAATCAGCCAGTTATTATTGGAGATTTGTACAGGGAATTTTGATGATAGCTTCTCTGATGACACGATTGTCACAGGAAGATGTGAAGTTTGAATGGTCTGATAAATGTCAATAGAGTTTTGATCAATTAAAAGTCCTATTCACTGAAGCACCAATTCTGATTCAGCCTAAATCGGGTAAGGAATTTATGATTTATAGTGATGCATCATTAAATGGTTTAGGTTGTAACGCCCCTCACCCAACACCTGTCGCTAGATTAGGGTACGAGGCATTTCCGTACTTACACTCGCACGAACATTCGATTATGGTACAAAATTTCTACATAAAATTTAAAACTTTTTCCTTCTTATTCATAACATTCTTATTATGGGCCTACGAGGCCCAAAAGATATGTCGGGTACGATCTAGAACCAAACTAAAACTTATCGAACACCTAGAAAATTTTTACTCGAAACAGGGCACATGCTCGTGTGGTACAAGGACACGCCCGTGTGAGCAGCCCGTGTGGTCGTACATGCCCATTTCCCTACCCGTAGGGAATTATTTTTCAGTTTGAACCTACAGGAGTTTTCACATGGTCGAGCACATGCCCTGTCCTAGGCCATGTCCTTCACATGGCCGGGCACACAACTGTGTCTTAGCCCATTTAAAAAATTTGGGGCATTTTGTTTCTAACGTCAACATGAAATTTTTGTCACACGGCCAAGCCACACGCCCGTGGGCTAGGCCGTGTCAAGGACATGGTTGAGGTACAAGGCCGTGTCTCTAACTATGTGTTTACTATTGGGCATTTAATTTTCATAATTTTAGGTGCAGGGGACACACGGCGTATGAACACACCCATGGGGCTAGCTGTGTGTCACACACAGCCTAAACACATGCCCGTGTGTCTACCCGTGTCGATAATTATAGGCTATTTTCCAAGCCAATTGCCACCCTAAAACACAAATAAATACCAACCAATTTTGCCATTATACAACATAGCATGAAAACTCATACTAACATGCACATTATGTCATTCACACACTAACTTATCTATCATCAACAAGCATACACATCTACACACATTCCTCAAAAAAACTATGCAAGCTTGCACTTTAATAGATTGCATCATTTTGGCCAAATATAACTTAACTATTTATGGCTCATTTCAGGTGGCCAAAATACCAAAATATCACTAACAACCATGGACCCAAAAAGAACTATGGCATATAACCAAAACATTAGACCACCTATACATGCCATAATCTCAAAATTCACTTGCAAAATACCAAATTGTGGTTGATAGTGTTGATGGAATCCCACTTGATCACCGGACCTCGGGTTAGCTTGACGTGCCTAAAAGGGAATGGAAAAAGAGGGGTATGCTATAAAGCTTAGTAAGTCTATATACAAAATAATGAGCATTTAAACTCATAGTACATATCTAATGAAAATAAGCTTCCCTAATATCACATTAAATCTGAGATTCATCGCTTATTCATATGGTCTTACTACATGATTCAAATACATATATTAAGCACTTAGCACACATGATATTTTTCACATAACTTGCACATATACATTCTTAACACACAGTCAAATCTTTTTACATACAATCACATTTTATCATATCAATACAAATACCCGTTGAGCCATGTGGAATACTAAAGGATACACGAAAAAAGGCACAAGTGCCACACATAATGTAGCCGAAGCTATCACTGATATGTAGCCGAAGCTATCAATGGTTTGTAGCCAAGGCTACCGCTTGATAAACCATAATTTATACATCTTTTTTACCCCATGCTTAGTATAATTTTGGATGAATTATCCCTTGAATTGTGGAATTTGATGCTCATAATCCTTTAATTTCATGTGTTATACTTAGGTGAGCATAGGAGAACAAAAAGAACGAGAAACGGGCCAAAAACGGAAAAAATTGGCCAAAGTAACAAATCAACATGGCTTGGAGTTCCTCACACGGGTGCAGCACACGTCCGTCCATATTAGCAGACTTGAACACGGCCTGGGCTTGATGCACACAGGCGTGCCACACGGGCGTGTCCCTATCGTGACGAGTTTCAATTTCACGCGAAAAGAGCTACTTAAGGGCTAAGAATGGTATTCCAAAGTCTATATAAACACCCTAGGAGAGGACTTAGGAGACACACAGAGTAGAGAGCAAGGAATTACTCAAGGAAAGCCAATCGATCCATCCTAGAAGCAATGATCTACATCAAGACTAATGATCTTCCTAAATTTCCCTTAGAAGTTTTGGGTTTTCTTTATGTTTTGTTGTTTTCCTTATTTTGAGATGTTTTATTTGATCATTATGAACTAAATCCCCTAAATACCTGAGGGGGATGAAACCTAAGACGAATCTTGTTATTGTTATTTGAATGATATGATAAATATTCGATTTGTTCTTAATTGTGTTTTAATTCTTAAGTTGATATTTCAGTATTTTAATTCAAGTCGAATGTGCTTATTCAGAGGAGCAAAAGTCCATGTTTAAGAGTAGATCTAACATAATTAAGTGGAGTTGATCGCAATCCTAGACATAGGATGACGAAAATCTACCGGTTTAGAGTCAAATCTAATAGGGGATCCATAGATCGAGTTAATGCATCACTAGGGGTTTTAATTAGAAAGAGATTTCAATTAATCAACCCATGGCTAGTTGTTCTTAGTCTCAACTGAGATATTAACATAATTCAGGGATCTATACGGATCAAGTTGAATGAATAAATCGTAGAGTTCAGAGTTAAATAACAAGTGAAGTCTAGGTGGATACTTCCTTGGGTATTGCTTTTATCGATCAAGTTTTCCCAAAGTATTTCCCCAACTTATTTTTTGTCGCGTCTTTAGTTAGTTAGAATTTTAGTTTATAAACAACCTCCCTTTATTTCTAGGCAAGATAATAGGAAGAAAGTTATTACTAGTATTTTTAGTTCCTTGGATTCGACATTTCGGTCTTGCCACAACTATACTACTATTCAATAGGTGCACTTGCCTTTTATCATGATAATAGTTAGTTTCTAGGTACGATCATTATTATTACTTCTTAACAATCACGATCAAGTTTTTGGCGCCGTTGTCGGGGAACTAAGATATTAGGAACACTCTATTTCTATTACTTTAGCCATTTTTTCTTTTATTGCAATTTATTTTCTATTTTTATTTTTAGGTTTTATTTACTAAAATTTTCTTTTTGTTCTTCACTGATAGGTATCTCTAGTTTATGACTAGAAGAAACCCGTCAAAAAGACGGGCTATGAATCTGTAAGAGTATGCCCAAAGATCAATCACGAGATGGTTGTAACAACATACTTGATTTATCATGTTTATTAATATAAGGCTTTGCCATTATTATTTCAGTTTCATTTCTGTGTGCATAAATAAACTGTTTTATAATAATGTCCTAAGAATAATATGATTATTCTTAAAAGATCCTTAGTCAAGTATTATTGTTGGCTAGGACAATAATAATGCATTGAGACTAACATGTAGTTGATTGATGATAAAGAGTTGTCATTGATATCGAGTATCAGAATCAATGCATGAATGTGTGTGTTAGAGAACAACATATTGGACCGATCCGCTATGAGTATGTTTCTTGGATTATTATGTAATTGTCACAATATTACTCATAGTGATTAATATGTATATGATCCTCATACTTGAGATCATCATCATTCCAACATCGTGAGTTGTATATTTTGATATAGTCAAACGAACACTGTAATTGGTTGTTCTATTAAGACTAATGTTGGATATACCACAATCTATGTAGAGGGATATGGTTGATCAATATAGGATAAGTCCCTCCTACATAATAGGAGTAATATCTCAGGCCACTTGATTGAGTGAGACTAGAAATGCATGGCCATGCTCAAATAAGTTGATATGAGATGTCATACTTATTTGTATATCATAGTCTACTCAAGGTATCAAGAAACATAGGATGGACTATGCAAGTGTGACTATTCCATGACTTGTGTCTATTCTAAAGATATTGGACTTAAGGATTAATGCATGAAAAGTTAATCACAAAAGGTTATGTCGAATCATGACTTCTTGTAACTTAGGTAGCAATGATGCATTGCTAGATGCCACTCATTGTTTGTAATATTAGAATAGTTCTAATATTACTGCTAATGTTACAAGAACCTATAGGGTCACACCTTTTAATTGAAATGAACGGAGTAAAACATAGTTGGTATTGTGTCTGGTTGTCGCATGAATTAAATTAATTATAGAATTAATTAAATTCGGCAATCAAATTATTGAACATACTATATGTACAAGGATGTTGTACACATAATCAAGAACATAATTTTCTAATATATGATTTTGGTTCATATATATATAAATTTAAATAAATATAGTTTACCGAAATCTTTATTATAATTAACGTAATTATAATTTTCGGTTAAACGTTATTATATTTATTTAATAACGATTATTATGATTCGGATTATTTATGGTAATAAATATTCATTATGAATATATACCAATTAACACAAAGTTTTAAATATGGCAAGGGTAAAAACCCTAAAGGGGATATACATAGGCAATCCCGAAACCATAAAAGTGAGGCCTAGCAGCCGTCAAAAGTGATACTCTCTGAAAATAGTTTCTGAGAGATTTCCGTTCATTGTCAATTGGGTGGACTACGTAGAGGCCGACATCGTTAAAGGTTGCGGCTTGGTTCGATAGTGCTTCAGGATTCCCGTTGCCTTGGCGTCGCTGTCTACTCAGATTGAAGTTTCGGTAATTTCGAAACCTTTATCACCCCGATTCGTTCCTTACACATGGATCCATGGTATGGATCGCCGGTAAAATTTATTATTCTAATTTTCCGCTGCGCCTTGGAGGCACCGGGCGATCCAACAGAATCTTGCTAATTGATGTGAAATTAAGTAAAAAGGACTTATGTGAGATAAATTGAATTAATGTGACTAATTATGGATTGAAGTGAAACAAATGGGCTTGCATGTCAATTTGACATTTTTCTAGTTAGTGGCCGGCCATGTGGGTAATAATCATTGAAAAACATGTGTTTTATATATTATAATAGGTAATAATATTTTTTTAATGAAATATTAGAATATGTTATAAAATATATGTTATTTGGGTGATAAAAACAAAGTGAATTTTGTTTCATCTCTCCTTTGTTTCTCCTATTTTTTGCTGAAACCATAAGAAAGACTAAGAAAATAGAGCTTGCACCATTCGGCCATTTGAAGATCATGAATTCAAGGTAATTCTTGGTAATTTGGCTTAAATTTGTTGTTTTGAGTTCCATTTTTAGTCTAGCCTTAAACCCATGAAGAAATTTTGAATCTTTGTGTTGTTGAAGGAGTCGGCCATGAGTAGAAAAAGTATGGATTTTTGAGTTTTATGTTAGAAGTTGCTAATTGTGTGTTTGATGGACTTTTTGAAGTCAAATTCATGTGCCTATGAGTTTGTAAGGTGTGATAGTGAAAATTTGAAAGTTTGTGGTATTATAATCATTCGGTCATGGAATTTATTTTGTGAAATGCTTATTGTTTTCTTGTAATTGGGATGAAATGGTGGATAGATGAAATTGAATTAGTCAATTATGTTTAGATATATTATTATTGCAAAAAGAGAAATCAGCTTTTATGCTCAGGTGAGAGTAGTGACCGAATATTGAGGTACTAAATTATTAAAATGGTAATTTAGGATGAATTAATGCTTGGGAAATTCATGCTAGTTGATGTTAGTAAAGATGTTAATTTGTAAACTTAGTTGTTCCATAATGACCGAATGAATTTAAGGTATACATGGATGTGTTTAAGGGTGTTATGATGGAAAGGAAATTCCCTTGTGCCGCTTGTGGGCTTAGTTTTAAAATTTAATTGAATTGTTAAAATTGATTGAGTAATAAAGTATTATAAGGTAAATGTTTAAATTTGTTCATGTATTAGCTAATAAGATTTTGAAAAGAAATTGCTAAGGCCGAATGTGCCAGGGAAAATAGTTGGATAATGGGTTGAATTGTTTAAATGATTTGCCAAATGTGAGCTTGGTGTTAGCTAATTGGCAGTTGTGTTCTAATTAGTTATTAAAGGGGTTTTGAAATGTACATTTAGGAATAAATATAGTATCATGATTTTGGTAATCAAAAAGAGAGAATTTGGTATTAGTTTCTATGCTTGTAAAACGTTTTATTAAAGCCTAGAAAATGTGATGTGAATATTAATCTAGGCATGAACTTTTGGCCGAATGCTATTTTTGTGAATGAATTGAGTAATGTTTATGTTTTAAAGCAATTGTGGACATGATTAATGTGATATCTTAGAAACCTTTTTGTGATAATTATTTATACGTGTATATGTTTTATATATGTACATTGTTTACCTTAAAGAACATTCGGTCATAACCTAGCATAATAGGATTTTGATAAATGGAATTTTGTTTATATTAAGCACAAGAGCATAGAGAGGCAACATTGGATAAAGGAAAAGCTAATGTCGCGGAATAGTCAATCCGAGATTTGTTTTGAAGGGTACTAGGTAAGTTTTAAGTAAGGGAAACTTAGTTTTTGAGATGATTAAATATGATATATATATATATATGTATGTGGTTGATAAGGGGAGGCATGATGATTTTAATTGACACAAGTAGTAGTGAGTATGGCAAGTAGTCAAAAACTCCTTATGAATGGAAGTTATGAGGATCGATTGATATGTGGTATATATCTATAGTCCAAACATTAATGAAAATGGTATGTTATGTTATGTGCTAATATGTGAATGAGGTAAGTAAAGGTAAAACGTAATAGAATTGGTGGAATGCATACTTGATGAATACAAATGCATAAGTTTTAGTGTTACATCCGAGCTATGTCCTGAAGGGCATTCGTGCCAGTGTTACATCTGGGCTATGTCCCGAAGGGCATTCGTGCCAGTGTTACATCCAGGCTATGTCCCGAAGGGCATTCATGCTAGTGTTACATCCGGGCTAAGTCCCGAAGGGCCTTAGGCCTAGTGTACGTGGTTTATGTCTAAATTATCTCAATAGAGGTGCTCATTATCTTAAGTCTGTCAGGCACGTACCTAATACTCATTGTGAAATTGATTCGTTTTAGATTTTAACCACACTTTGGGAAAGTGATGCCGAGATTATAGCCTAATGTTACATGAAAGCAAAATAACTTATCTATGATATGTGAATTTTCAATTCAAGTAGAATTGTATTAAATCAAACCCTTAGTATATACACATATTTGATTAAAGTATGAAGCTACATGATTATGTGAGTATAAGTATACCTTTAAATTTCGTAGTGAAATGAAAATGTATGCATTCGGCCAAAGGGAAAAATTTTAGCTTAAATAGAAGTATGATTTAAATACAACTGAGTTCATTGCTTAAAACTTACTAAGCATAAATGCTTACCCCGTTGCTTTGGTTTGTCTATTTTATAGATCTCGTTCATTAGCTACGGTCTCGGGAATTTCAAGATTTAAGTCATCCACACTATCAAAGCATCTTTTGGGTATTGGTATCTAAACCTTGAAAATGGCATGTATAGGCTTGGCATTTTGTTGTTAAACAAATATCTTTTGATGATGTAATTAAGTATAGCCATGCGAAAATGGCTTCCTGAATACCTTACTTCTATGTCT
The DNA here is from genome assembly GCA_020496765.1 of Gossypium stocksii. Lineage (NCBI taxonomy): Eukaryota > Viridiplantae > Streptophyta > Magnoliopsida > Malvales > Malvaceae > Gossypium > Gossypium stocksii. The sequence goes on from CM035623.1 coordinate 46,522,799, forward strand.
ATGGTGTTAAACTTGGTTATGATGCATGTGAATGGAAGTGTAAGTAATATTTTTATTAACTAGGCTCAAAGTATGTCATATCTTATATTCAGGTTCTATAAAACATGTGTGGTTTGAATATGAATAACGATGAATTTAAATGAAACCATTCGATATGTTTATAAAGACTATATGAGACTCGTTGAAATGGTTCTGTAGCATAAACATAGAACTAGGAGTAAAGTTGTTTGATGTTTTAAATTTGCATGGGAGATCAAATGTTCATGGAATTATACGAAAAGCAAGCAATAAAATTGGGTACCATTTGTTTGAGGTTTAACAGGGTGGTATGTTATGTTGTACATTATTTTGAGCATGGTAAGTTAGCCTAGTTGATTTTGGATTTGCCCTTTTGCTAATCTTTGACATTCTTTTTACCATATGAATAGTAATGGTCATATTGTATGCAAAAGTGGTCTTATATGAAATGGTTATGTGTGATCATTGATCCGATATATGAGTGTCAAAATTATGATTGTTGGGTGATGCCTCTTGACTCTCCTACGATGGATACGGGTCTAGGGGTGTTACATTCTGTGACACATTTAAAGTCAATGGCATTTTGATGATGCCATCTACCTTTGGTTGTTTCCCTTTTCTTTGAGAAATAAGGCAAAACAGTGGTTAAACTCTCTGCCCAGAGGGTCAATCACTACTTGGGAACAAATGACCGAAAAGTTTTTACTTAAATATTTTTTGCCGGCTAAAATGGCAAAGTTGAGAATGATATCTCTTCTTTTGTGCAGATGGATTTAGAGACACTCTATGATGCTTGGGAGGGATACAAGGATTTACTGAGAAGGTGCCCTCACTATGGGTTACCTTTGTGGCTACAGGTTTAAACCTTCCACAATGGTTTAAATCCCTTAACAAGATAGATGATTGATGCAGCTGCCGGTGGAACCATAAAAAATAAAACACCTAAGGAGGCTTATGAGTTTATAGAGGAGATGTCACTGAATAATTATCAGTGGCAAGTCATGAGGACAAAGCCACAAAAATCTGTCGGTGTTTTTAATGTTGACGCAGTCATAATGCTATCAAATCAGGTAGAGCTTCTAAATAAAAAAGATTGACGGTTTAGTTGGTTCTACGCAGGTACATCCAGTGATGAGGTGCGATTCAAATGGAGGAGGAATGTACAACACAGATTATTTATCCCACGATCTTACCACAGAAAATGAACAAGCCAACTATATGGGTAATAATTCTAGATCTCAAAACAACCCTTACAGTAACACTTATAATGCAGGTTGGAGGAACCACCCCAATTTCTTGTGGGGTGGTCAAAGAAATCAGAGACCACCACCCCCTCCAAGCTTCCAACAACCACCTTACCTGCAAGTGAAAAAGCCGAACCTTAAGGAGATGCTCACAAAGTTTATCTCAGTATCACAAACCTGTTTTTAGAATACCGAGATGGCACTTAAAAATTAGCATGCATCAATTAAAGGCCTTGAAACCCAAATAGGTCAGCTTGCTAAGCTAATCTCTAAACGACCACAACATGGTCTACCAAGTAACACAGAAACTAACCCAAGGGAGCAACCATATGCCATAACTGTGCACGACAAATAAGGGTTAGCTGAACATAAATTTGAAAAGAGGCAAGAAAATATGGTAAGTGATGATAAAATTGAGGTAAGTCAAGGTACACAAAAATCGATAAGTAAGGAGTATAAACCTCGTGTCTCATACCCGAATGTGACAAGGAAAGATCATACAAATGAACAATTCAGTAAATTCCTTAAACTCTTAAAAAAATTACATATTAATTTATCGTTTCTTGAAGCTCTTTTGCAGATGTCGAATACAGTTAAATTCTTAAAGGAACTTCTAGCAAACAAACAGAAATTGGATGAATCATCGTGCATAGAGCTAAATGCAATTTGCTCAGCCATTCTACAAAACAAGCTACCCAACAAACTAAAAGATGCAGGGAGTTTTATAATTCCTTATTTAATTGGTAGCTTGGGCGTTAAAAATGCCTTGGCCAATTTAGGGGCTAGCATAAACGTAATGCCTTATTAAATGTTTAAACAACTAAGCCTTGGGAAACCCAAACAAACTAGGATAAGCATTCAATTGGCTGATAAAACCATTAGATTTCCTAGGGGTATAATTGAATATGTACTTGTTAAAATTGATAAATTCATATACCCAGTGGACTTTGTTGTTCTAGACATGGATGAGGATAGCGATGTGCCATTAATTTTAGGGCAACCCTTTTTAGCAACTACTAGGACTATCATAGATGTAGGCACAAGTGAACTCACACTTTGCGTAGGCGATGACACAATTACTATGCAAGCTCGTAATTCTAATAAAACTTTTAATGATTAAGATGTTATTACGAGTTCTTGTAACAAGAATAATCCCAGTATTCAACCTTCGTTGCAGGATATTCTTAGCAAAAGTACAATTGAGCCACATTCGAGTCCATGCTACAACAAGGGAGCAGTTCATGAAGAGTAAATGTTACGAATTGACGAACTATACGAGTGGTGAAACTATAGCAAGAAGGAAACAAAAATATGCCACGTCGAACCAAAGCATCACCATGATGACCCTAAGGTAAATAAGAATCAACTCAAGGTAGGGGATAAGGTATTTTTAAAGGAGGACCCTCAAATTTTAAATTCAAAACATCATACAGATGATGCATCTCCCTTCACGGTAATGAAAATCTTTCCCTTTGGTACAGTCGAGATAACACAGAAAGAATTTGGCACTTTCAAGGTAAATTATACTCGGGTTAAACCTTATTTTGAAACTAAAATTGATAGCAAGAAAGAGGAGTTTCAACTCCTCAAACCACCGTGACTGTACGAGCTTGAGAAAAGTAGAGCTTAGACTCTAAATAAGCACTTCTCGGGAAGCAACCTGAGCACTAACATAGTTAATTTCTTTAACTTAAGCTTTTACCATCTAAATCATAAAATGAATTCTTGAATGCAGGTTTTTTAGAACCATACTTCCAGGGACACAGGCGTGCCTAAGGCCGTGGACACACCACGGGTAGAGATATGGTCGTGTGACACAGCCATGTGAAAACAGGGCAATAATCTTCCCAAGACACGACTTTCAACAAATTGCCACAGCCATGCGATATGGCCGTGGGCAAACCTGCTAAATCAACATGGGCGTGCGAGAGGCCCATGTCCGCAGGCCGTGTTTAAAGCTGAGAAATTAACACGAGCGTTGGACACGCCCATGCTTGAGACCCATGGGTAAACCTGCTAATTAAACACAGGCATGTGACATTATACACGGGGGTGGGAGAAGCGAACAATGCAGGACTCAGCCGTGCGACAGGCCCGTGTGAACCAACACGCCCAAAGAACACGGGCGTGGCCCAACTATCAGGGGTGCCAAACCCAAAAATTTCGAATCACACACAGCCTGAGTTAGACCTTAATCAAAACTGTGGTTTCAGGACGACGAATCTGAGTCAGAAAAATATTTTAAAATTATTTTCTGTGTTTATTTTGCGTGAACTTATATCTGTGAAATTTTTGTGATTTAATTTTATCGTTTGGATGCCCGATTAAATAAAATGACTTAATTACGTAAAATAGGGATTTGGCATTTATTTCAACAAGGGGGCCGAATTGCTATTGGCTTTATAACTGAAAGCCCTTAAGTTGTAAATAGTCCATTTAGTTATTAGTGGGATGGTGGTGGGCATAATTATATAGTTTTATATTATCTTATTTAAGTTATATATATGTGTGAAAATTAAACTTCATTTTTATGATAAGATATAATATATATTAATGCATACAAAAATGATGGAAGCCATTTATGTTTATTGATTTTTGAAAGGACGGTATTAGGCATATTTTATAAGGATTTTATATTAATTCATTAAGGGTGACTTTGGAAACTAATAATTCAACATTATATCATAAAAGCATATCACAAAAACATTAGTTTATAATTTTGCTCTTCATTGCCATAAGTGAAACAAGAAAAAAAAGAAAAGAAACTTAGGGTTCGGCACTTCTAAGCTTGATTCAAGGTCAGTTCTAGCTCGGTTTTTGATAATTTTTATGTTTTTGAGATCGTTGCTTCGAGTACTACAAAAACAATGCCTAAATTTTGAATTTTGATGAATATTTTGAGTTATGCCATTGATGAGAGCTTGTGATTTTTGTTGTTTGATGATGAATTATGAAATATATGGATTGGGTTAAAATATTATGTAAAGGAATTTTTGATGATTTTGAGTAATTAGAACTTAATTGCAAAAATAAAAATGTGGGGGGACTAAAATGTGAAATTGATGAAAAATATGGGCTTATTTGGACATTAGGAGTATTTGGCCTACCTTGGGTGTGATTAATTTTGTAGATTTTGTGTCTTATGCATTAGGGACTAAATTGTAAAAATTGTAAATGTTAGGGGTAAAATGGTAATTTGCCCATTTATGTTTTTTGGACTAAATTGAATGAAATATGTTTGAATGAACTTAATTTGAATAATATTTGAATGAACTTAATTTGAATATGTTTAGATCAAGAATTAAAGAAACCAGAATTGGAACAGGGAAAAGCTAAAGTTGTCGACTAGCCGTCCCATCCTGTTTTGCATCACCTGAGGTAAGTTCATAAGCAAATAGATGTACTTAGATTTAATTAATTGTTAGATTTACATGCTGAAATGAAATGTATAATTTATTACTCATGAAAGCTGAATATGAGTTATGAAGTTTTCGAATTCGTTTCGACCAACCTACGACGTCCGAAAGCCCCGTATGAACCTTAGGAATAGTTAGGATATGTATGTCATGACATAGGATTCCGATTTATGTGTGTGAGTAAGACCATGGCATCGATATGTGATTCTGATATATGTGTGCGAGTAAGACCCTGTCTGGGACAGTGGCATCGATTTGTAGTTACATGTAAGACCATGTCTGAGACGTTGGCATTGTACGATATTTGCGATTTTTCTTAGTGTCCTATCCAATTCCTAATGGTTCATCGGGCAAAGGTAAATCATGTACGAATGTGTAAAACGAGTTAATGCTCAGGTAGGATTTGACTTGATACCTACCAATAATGAGGTAAGTTTATAACTCAGTAGTTGATGCAAACTATGTGAAATGTCTATGATGAATGTATGTGAGATTATCTTGTGTATTCGGATGGGTGAATAGATGATTTGTGTATTAACAAAATGATTTCTAACTATGAACATATGTGTGACTATGTATATTCGGCCACATAGATTTGTATTTAAGTATGCATGAGGTTATGTTATGACTTCAAGCTCAAGTATGTATATATATATATATGAATGCGTATCATATATATATGTGTACATATTGATAAATTGGCTTGAAGGAACGTATGGAAACTAATCATTTAGATTATAATGGTATTCGACCAAGGTACGGTTTAAGCATGAAAATGCATCGTTAAGAAACTTGGTAATTGTAACCAATTATGTTATCTATATTTTTTTAAGCTAGAGGAAGCAATGGATTGTTTATTTGCTTATGGCTTACTAAGTTGTGGTAGCTTACTCAGTGTGTTTGTATTCACTTATTTTATAGACTTTGGATTCAAGCTACAAGTTCAGGGATCATCAGTAAAGTCTATCACACTATCGACTGTTTTTGGGTACATTAAAAGTTTAAACTTGGATCTATGGCATGTATAAGTAGGTTGTGTTTGGATAGGTATAATGTGATGTATATATATCAAGCCATGCGAAGATGGCTAATATGATAAGTGAACATATGAATTTAGTTATGATCATATATGTTATATGCATGGAATATGGCTGATGGTTTTTGGATGTGATTTGGTTGAATCGGTATTGACATATACATAGTTATCAAATATATTTGCTAGGTTACTTATGTTAAAAAAGAGGTGCGTATGTCTTGTATTAAATATTAATAGTTATTTTGGACTGATGAGTGAACTTGGATAAATGTTGGATTTGGGTAATGAATGTGTCTCATTGATGATTCGGCACTTGTATATATATATACACATAAGTGTTTTTAGACATACATATATATAGGTAAGTCTGAGGTGTTTGTTATATTGGTTGAATTATTTGTTTAATTAATGACTATAGTGGATCATGTCTAAAGGTAATGTAACACCCCAAACCTGGCACAGACATTACGGCCAAGTCTGGTGTGTCACATTACCTACAACTAACCGTGTGACCTAGTTACTAATATTAGAGCGAGCTCTGTAAAACCGTATTTGTAACTTGGGAAGAAAATCCAGGTTTAGTTTGAGATTGTCCTATCCACTAACCGTTTAAAAATTATCTTGTTCGTTGATTTATTGTTCATTTGTTACGAGAGCTCTGTTTTGAAAACATTGATTGATTTTTAGAAAAATCCGCGCAGCCTTGTTTAAATCATTTAGATCAATTTGTAATAAAAAAGTAAAAATAAACAATTTAAAACCCAAATTAAAATAATTAGAGCGGACTTATTACATACCCAAAAATCAGAATAAGATAAAATTATTTAAAGAAAATAATAAAGTAAAATGAATAACTTAATTAAACCCAAAATGTAGTCTACGTGGCCACTCTGAATCCCTCCAGCTCCAAGTCCACCAATCTAGGGCTCACCTGCATGGATGGAAGAAAAGGGGGTGAGTTTGGAAACTCAGTGTGTAAAGAAAGCCCATCTAGAGCCCAAATTAGCTCAAGCCCATTGGGCCTAATCCCTGTCTAGTCTCAGTATATACTGGGCCGAAGCCCTATTCAAATACAGTAAACTGGGCTTAACCCTTTATAGTAAACAGTACGGCCCATAGGCCCATTTCAGTAACAGATCAGATATCAATTATGAATGCAAGCCAAAACCCAACCTAGATCCAACCGCTACACTCCACCCGTACCAGCCCTACACTCCATGTGGGGAATAACTCAACCCACCTAGCCCTACACTCCACAGTTGCAGCATAGCTGCTTAGATAACAGTATAACGAGGCAAAGCCCCTTTAGTACGTGGTCATGCCACTATCAGTACTTCCTCCATCAATAACCCAATCCCATGCAATAGATAATCATGTAATGAACAGAAATAGTAAAACATGCATTTTAGTCAGATTTAGCCCTAGGGGTATAACGGTCATTTTGCACCTAGGGGTAAAATAGTAATTTTCCACCCATAAGGGGTATTTCAGTAATTATACCAGTTTTTAGGGTTTTATGCATATTTTAATCCCTAATAGTCCAACTTTCATCTCAGTAGTTAATTTAGCCCATTTTAGCAGTTTTTAGTTATTGGGCCCTAAAACCCCTAATGGGCCCTATAGTGTCATATTACTACTTTGGCCCATTTAGCTCAAAAGCTATGATCGATTTACCAATTTAAGTAGTTTGGACCTACAATCTACCAGAACATGTTTATTGCCTATTTTCCCATATGGGCCCGTAAGCCTATTGGGCCCACATTTAGCCCATCGAAGCCCAAACTTACCGAAGTGCATGAAATCGCGCACTCACCAACCTTATCGATTCTAATTACAGATCTATCGCTTCCAACCAACCCATGAGCGATCGAACGCTTGTTAGTCCATAAAATGCCAAAATTTTGGCATTTTGGCTTTTCGGCTTTTACCGATTTAAACTACAAGAGGGTGTTCAATACACACCTGATTTGTGACGATAGCTAATGAGATCTCCCACGATATCCTACGATCGGTCACTTGACATATTAGATTCCAAAATCCAATGACAACAATCATAATCTTACCTACCGTAATCGGCCATCATCACCTAGGTTCTTGAGATCTTACATTTGTCGAAATTAGTGACTAGATCTAGATCTACTCGTTCCACTTGTCCAAGCCCTCAGTCAGTAGCCTCTAGATCACACTAACACAAAATAAATTGATTGTTAATACCCTTAGAGCCCTAAGCCCTAAATCGACAGCCTCCCTATGCACATAGAGGTTTCGGCTTTTCTAAATCCTGAAATAAATATGAATAAGAGATTTTCGATAGCTTACCAATGATTCAATAGTCCAGAATGATTCCAATCTCGTTTCTAACTCAGATCTGGTGTAGATCTAGTCTCTAAACACGAGTAGAGAGTGAATCTAGATATCTAAAGGTTCGGCTCCTAACTTCCTATAAGTATGGTGATTTCAACTTTTGTTGCGAGGAAGAAGAAGGTGATTTCAAGTGGTGATGCCAACAGAGATTAGGAGTTTGGAGGATGTGAACTTCGACCAATAAGAAGAAGAAAGTAGGAGGATTCGGCTATAGACAAATCGGCACAGAAACAAACTTTTGGAATTTTGGCTTTTATGTGTATTCGGCTATGGGGAATTGAAAGAGAATAGGAATGAAAGAAAAGAGAATGGAAGAAGAGGTGAGTAGAGTGATGAGGATGTTTCGGCTTGCGAAGAAAAGAAGAAGAAAAAGAATGAAAGAGGAGAGGAGAAGAGATTCGGCTATGGCAAATCGGCACAAGAGGAGAACTTTTCTTGCGTTTTCGGCTTTTTGGTACACTAAGAGGAGAATAGAACCAAAAGTAGAAAACCTTAAGTGGCAAAACCCTAATTTGGCAAGAAGGGAAAGAATTAGAACTTACCCTAATGGCTATTCAAACAAACGGCACAACCTCCCTTTATTTGCTGAAATTGCAACCCCTGAATCCCTAGCCGAATGCCACTATCCATATGATCAAATTGGCAAAAATTAAAAGTATCATCTGCTTACCCTGCAACTAGAACCTTGGCCCTAACACTTAGTCCACACGCCACCTTTTTAGGAACTTAGTGGCACCACCTTGCCACTCTACCAGAGGCTTACTTGTGTCTTAATTTACTAACTTTTCCTTAAAGGCCCACTTAACCAAGTCCCCTTCACTTTAAATTCAAAACTTGATATTTCTACTGGGTTTTATTGAAGGCTTGGGCCTTCTAAAGTCCCACTAACACACTTAAACACAATTCTAATAACTCAATCACCAAAATTCCAAGATTTCACTAAAATCACAAAAATCCCGAAAATCCTGAAAATTAGGGCGTTACAGGTAATGTGTATTTAATTAACATAATAAATGCCCATGAAATGTATGATATTATGAATAGATGATTTCGGTAATCAAGATTAAAAAAAAAAAGAATTAATGTGTGGTATTCAGTACATGTTTTGGTTAAGTCCTGTGAAAATTTTATTCTATAGTATAATTAGTTATTTGGTGAATTGTACTTGTAAAATTTACTTGGAAATTGGTAAATGGCATGTATGTATATTCGGCTAATGCTATATATATATATTTATATATTTATACCTTTGCATATGATAAATTTCGATACGTTTTATTATCAAGTTTGGTATAATTGAATGGGATTTATTATTTGGGTTCATTTATGATAATGGAGTATGTGTTTATATGAATGTGCATAGGTCATGGTTGTTAGCATATTGAAATAGACAAGTAAAGTTGACTTGGTATGTCAATTAGATTTATTATCATGTTATATTTGTGATTCGGTAATTGTATTTTAAATTATGTGCAACATTTAATTTCTATGATTATCTGATTGTATCGAGTAACAGTAATTCAAATGATTGCGTGTATGGTGTAATTGAAACCTGTTAGTTTTGTTTAAAAAAAAAACTTACTAGGTGATTTACTCTGTAATGAGAGTCTGTTCTGAACTGTAACAGCCCACTTTAGACCCTAGTCGGAACGGGTGGTTTTGGGACCACTTAACCGAGTCAAAATATTATTTTAAATGCTTTAATATGTTTTACTATATGATAGATATATGGTGTGAAAGTTTCGTATTGAAATTTTACTGTCTGATCGGTTAATTTGATAAAAAGGATTAAATCGCATAAAGCGATAAATTAGAGTTCTATTTTATAAATGGCTTATTTGAGCATGGCTTTATAAAATGAGGTACTTGCATGGCAATTATGCCTTTTTTAATTGGAGTGGTTGGTAATGGACCATTATGTCCATGTTTTATAATGTTTTATAATTATTTTACAAAGGTTAAAAATGTCATTTGGCTTTATTATATGTTTTAATTAATAAAACATGAAAATTCTTTCATATTTTCTTCTCTTCCACCGATTCTTCAAACAAAACAAGGGTTTTAAAGCCTTCAAACATTCAGCTACTATTTTCTAAATTGAGGTATGTTTTGACTTCGGTTTTTAGTGATTTTTACATTTTTGTAATTGTTGCTTTGTATATTAGTCGACCCGTACCTCAATTTCTGATTTTGATTATGTTTTTGGAAAATGCCATTGATGAATCCTTGATATATTGATAGATTTTGATGAATTATTGTATATTATGTGAGAAAATACAAGAATTTTAAAGTAAATTTTGATGAAAATGAGTTTAAGGATTTATTTGCAAAAAGGTAGAATTTTTGAGGTTAAATTGTGATTAATTGAAAGATATATACTTGTATAAGCCCCTTGAATATTCGGCTATGGTAAATTGGGGGATTGATTGTGTAATTTGCCATTTGGTGTTAAAAGGGTTAAATTGCAAAGTGTTGAAATTATAGGGGCTAATTTGTAAATAGGTCAAAATATATGTTTTTGGATTGAATTGAATATCGAATTTGATTTAATTTAGATAAAGACGATCGAATCCCGAAACTTGATCGGGGAAAACGGAAAATAGACGAGTAAATACGGGATTTCGAGGTAAGTTCGTATAACGAATTTAATGTATATATATATGTTCATATGTATAGTTATTTGAAATTGTGAAATGCTAGATGATTAAATAGCCTAATGGAACGAGTGTATATGAAATTAAAATAGAAATGTTAAATGGTTACAAGTGATAAATTGAATACCGAGCCCCGTAAGAACCGTAGAAGTCGATAGGATACAAGTGACATGTCATTAGGGCTATAGGGTGGTTCGAGCTCCTGCATTTGTTGCGGACTCACCACGTGCTCATGAGCTACAGGTTTATCCTTCGGGATTACATGTTCAGCCTACGGGCTTACTGATTATCCTTCGGGATCACATGTTTAGTCTTCGGACTCACTGTTCAGCCTACGGGCTTACCGATTATCCTTCGGGATTATGTGTTCAGCCTCCGGGCTTACCGTACAGGCTCGAAAGAGCATATATGACGCATTGACGGATTACAAGTTATATGTATATACACTGTGTGTGTATCACCCGAGTATCTTTCGATGTTCTTATAGGTTCAACGGGAAATACCGATACATGTTACAGGAAAGGTTAATTGATATTTGAATATATGAAAGAGATGTTATGTGAATACATGAATGGTATAAGGTACATGTTATAAGAGTTATGTGCTATACATGAGATAATGAAGTATATGAAATACATGACATATGAATTGTATGAATGGAATGATACTAGTTACATGATCAACATGTTATATGAGAAAGTGCAAAATGAAGGCATATTATGCCATATGATTTACAAGATTTGTATATGTTACTTGAAATGAAGTACTTGATAAGCTTTTATATATGATATGTTATGAAACTACATGAACTAATGAGTGTGAGCTTGTGCAATAGGCTATAAGATCATATGTTTGTACTGGCCTTACTTATGGATACCTCATTGAAATGGTAAGTTTCATTTCATGTTATATGGACTTACTAAGCTTTAGAAGCTTACTCCGTTTATTTTTCTCACTGTCTTCTAGATTCGGAAGCTAGCTCGGATATCAGACGAGTTGGGGATCGCTATCACACTATCGATAAAGCTTCGGTACTTTTGAATATTTTGCAAACATTTGGTCATGGCATGTATAGGCTAGTACTTTAGTGAACATGATATATTTTGGTAAATGATCAAGCTATGAGATGTGGCTTGGGTCATATGTGTTTATAATCAAGCACTTGAGTTGTCCTTTAGCTATATGTACTTATGGAAAGATATGTGATTTTGATGAGGTTATAAGCTTGCATAATTGATATGTATATATGTTTGGATGAGTGCATGGAAATGGTCATTTAGGCCTTTGAGTAGGTGTACTTGATTTGTGAATGAATTGAGATGATTTTGGGTCCATTTTGTGCTTGAATTGGTTTGTTTTTGGGTGGCAATTTGGCTTAAACTAAGCCTATAACGTGCCACACGGCCAGGGAACACGGGTGTGCGCTTCGACCGTGTGTCCCCTGCACCTTAATGTTTTGGTCAGTTTTGGTACACAGCCTAGACACACGGGCGTGTCTGGTAATTTGTAGCCGTGTGAAATTTGGCCGTAGAGTCACACGGTCTGCTTTGTTTTGTACATGGGCGTGTCTGGCAGCCGTGTGATATTTGACAGTTCTGACCATGGGGTAAGGGCACGGGTATGCCTAGGCCGTGGGCGACACACGGCCTAACCCCATGGGCGTGTTGGACAACCGTGTGGGATAAGTCAGCTTCGACCATGGGCTGAAAGATTTGGGCGTGTCTGGGGGACACGGCCGTGTGTGAAGAACACGGGCAAGGGGCACGGCTGTGTGTCTCTAACTTTGAAATTTTGCAAATGTTCTCCTATCTTTTAGCATATTTCCAATTAGATTTCCAATAGTTATATGCATCATTTTATAATCAATTGAAGCATGCTCTGATGATTGATGATACGTGTTGGTTCTTGATTAAAAAGTTTAAAATTTTACTGCTCTGGTATATGTTACAAGTCCGGCAATGCCCCTTCCCTATTCCGGCGACGGTTACGGGATAGGGGTGTTACATGAACTGCCTATGTCAATACTGCCTTGTAATTTCATTTCGACGATAGATATAGGTTAAGGATGTTACATTTTATTGGTATCAAAGCCAGATTTAGTCGGTTCTGGGACTAACATAGCGCGTGAGAGTGTAGCTATACATGCCATAATTATATACTACGATAGTGTGATGACTTCTAACATTTGAAATGTGTTTCATATAGTAAATGGATCCCGACAGAGCTGTAGCTGATGATGTTGAGAGTGTAGGGCCTGCTCCCGTGCAAGGGACAGCGCCGGTTGATTCTCGACCGACTTCGAGTAATTAAGAAAGTGAGGCTAAACAAGCCTTTTTTCAAATGATGAATGATTGGTTTGCTCAATATATTTAGACTAACCCGGCTGCACAACAACCTCCACCCCTGATTAATCCATTCCATATGTCGGCTATACCCCAAGTAAGTGATCTGTTGAGATTAAATAGGCCACTTGTTGATAAAATCAGAAAACATGGGGCTAAAAAGTTTAAAGCTACTGATGATGATGATGCTGAGCGGGTTGAGCTTTGGCTTGATAATACTATTCGTGTGTTTGATGAGTTGTCCTGTACTCTAGATGAATGTTTGAAATGTGCTATATCCTTGCTCTGACACACAGCATATCACTGCTGGAATACCCTAGTATCAGTGGTTCTAAGAGAGCAGGTGACCTGGGAATTATTTCAGACTGAGTTTCGTAAGAAATATATCAGCCAGAGATTTATTGATCAGAAGCTAAAGAATTTCTGGAGTTGAAACAGGGTCGGATGACTGTGAGAGAGTACTAGTAGAAATTCGTGAGACTCAGTCGTTATGCCAGACAGTGTGTCTCCACTGAAGCCATAATGTGTAAAAGATTTGAAGATGGGTTGAATGAAGACATTAAACTGATAGTTAGCATACTTCAGATAAAAGAGTTTGTGGTACTAGTTGAGCGAGCCTGCAAAGCTGAAGAGCTCGGGAAAGAGAAAAGAAAAGTTGACTTTGAAGCTAGAGATGCATACAAAAGAACATCTATAAGTCATTCGAGTCGGCATCAAAGAAGTTTTAAGATGATTTCAGCTGTTCTAAAGCCACTTCAGGTTACTCCAAACGGGATCAAAATAAACCACTAGTGAGCTCGAGAACTACTTCAGTAGCGAGTATGGGTAATGTCAAACCAAATCAACCCGAGTGTAAACATTATGGTAAACTACATCCCGATAGTTGCAGATTGGATGATCAGGCATGTTTTAAATACGGATCGACAGATCATTATATTCGAGATTGCCCAATGTTAGCCGAAGAAAATCCAGTGCAGAATACAAGATCGGGTAATACTACAAATCGAGGTAGACCACCCAGAAATGCTGGTAATACAAGTTATAGTTAGAGAGGGACTAAAGATAAGATAGTCAGATCTAAGGCTCGTGCACCTGCCAAAGCTTATGCCCGCACGCGAGAGGAGGCTTCATCCCCAGATGTTATTACCAGTATATTCACTCTTTATGATACTAATGTAATTGCATTGATTGATCCTGGTTCTACCCATTCTTATGTGTGTGAGACATTAGTATTCCACAAGACTCTACCTGTTAAATCTACTGAGTTTGAGATTAAAGTTTCAAACCCCTTAGGCCGGTGTGTTATGGTTGATAAAGTGTGTAAAAATTATCCCTTGATGGTTCGAGATCTGTACTTTCCCGCTGATTTAATGTTGCTGCCATTTGATGAGTTCAACATAATTCTGGGTATGGATTGGCTGACTTTACATGATGCTGTTGTGAACTGCAAAAGAAAGACCATTGATCTACGGAGCCAGAATGATGAGATTGGTCGGATTGAATCTAGTGATTTGTATGGTTTACCAGCAGTGATTTCTTCGATGCTAGCTCAGAAATATGTGAGAAAAGGGTGTGAAGCTTATTTTGCGTACGTGGTCGACAGTAAAGCGGCTGAACGAAACATTGAATCAGTACATATTGTATGTGAGTAACCGAATGTGTTTCCAGAAGAATTACCGGGTTTGACACCTATTCCAGAATTAGAGTTTGGTATTGAGTTAATGCTAGGGACAACTCCGATATCCATAGCTCCGTACAAAATGGCACCTGCAGAATTAAAAGAATTGAAAGCTCAGTTGTAAGAATTGACAAATAGAGGTTTTGCGAGACCAAGTTTCTCTTCTTGGGGTGCAGCTGTGTTGTTTGTAAAAAAGAAAGACGGGACTATGAGAATGTGCGTTGATTATAGACAGCTCAATAAGGTTACTATAAAGAATAAGTATCTGTTGCCACAGATTGACGATCTGTTTGATCAGCTGAAAGGAGCTAAGTATTTTCGAAGATAGATTTGAGATCAGGCCACGATCAGTTGTGAGTAAAAGACTCCGATGTGCCAAAGATTGCTTTCAGAACGAGGTATAGACATTATGAGTTTTTAGTGATGCCTTTCAGACTCACTAATGCACTTGCTGTTTTCATGGATTTGATGAATCGAATCTTCAGATCGTATCTAGACCAGTTTGTGGTTGTGTTTATAGATGACATTTTGATCTATTCTCGCGATGAAGCTGAACATGCCAAACATTTGAGACTTGTGTTGCTGACATTGCAAGATAAACAGTTGTATGCGAAATTCAGTAAATGTGAGTTCTGGTTAAGTGAAGTTAGTTTTCTAGGCCATGTAGTATCAGCATCAGGTATTCGGGTTGATCCGAGCAAAATTTCAACCATACTTGATTGGAAACATCCGAAGAATGTTTCTAAAGTTCAAAGTTTTCTGGGACTTGCTGGTTATTATAGACGGTTCGTGAAAGGTTTCTCTTTAATTGTAGCCCCTATGACAAAGTTATTACAGAATGATGTTAAGTTCGAGTGGTCAGAGAAGTGCCAGAAAAACTTTGATTAGTTGAAAGCCCTTTTGACTGAAGCTCTAGTGATAGTTCAGCCAGAATCGGGTAAAGAATTAGTTATTTATAGTGATGCATCATTAAATGGTTTGGGAAGTGCTCTGATGCAGGAAGGCAGAGTGATAGCTTATGCCTTGAGACAGTTGAAGCCACATGAAAAGAACCATCCTACCCACGACCTAGAATTGGCAGCCATTGTATTCACCTTAAAAATCTGGCATCACTATCTGTTCGGTGAGAAATGTCATGTTTATTCTGATCATAAAAGCCAGAAATACTTGATGACTCAGAAAGATCTAAATTTGAGAGAACGTCGATGCTTAGAATTGCTAAAAGACTATAAGCTTGTGATTGACTACCACCCGGGAAAGGCTAATGTTGTTGCGATGTTTTAAGCTAAAAATCACTATTTGCTTTGCGTACAATGAACACGCATATAACCATGTCTGAAGATGGTTTGATAGTAGCTAAATTAAAAGTTAGACCATTTTTTGTTCAACAAATATGTGATGCCCAGAAGGTTGATAATGAATTGATTGCAAAACAAGCTCAGTGTGAGACGAATGCTGATTCAAAGTTTAGAGTTGATACTGATGACTGTTTGAGATTTAGAGACCAAATATGTGTTCCAAGAAATTTAGAGTTGATTCAGATGATTTTGAATGAAGCTCATAGCAGTCAGTTATCTGTTCATCCAAGTAGTACCAAGATGTATAATGATCTGAAACAGCTTTATTAGTGGATTGGTATGAAGCGGGATATTTCTTATTTTGTTGCAAAATGTTTAGTCTGTCAATAAGTAAAAGCTGAGCATTAGGTGCCTTCAGGGTTACTTCAGCCTATCATGATACTTTAGTGGAAATGGGATAGAGTCGCGATGGATTTTGTATCTGGTTTACTGTTGACACCGAGCAAGAAAGATGCAGTCTGGGTTGTTGTTGACAGATTGACTAAATCGGCTCATTTTGTTTCGATACGTATAGACTACTCACTTGATAAGCTAGCTGAATTGTATGTTTCTCAGGTTGTGAGATTACATGGTATGCCTATATCTATTGTTTCAGATAGAGATCCAAGATTCACATCGCGGTTCTAGAAGAAACCACAATATGCACTAGGTACGAAATTACATTTCAATACTGCTTTCTATCCGCAACCAAATGGCCAGTCAGAGCGAATTATTTAGATACTTGAGGTTATGTTGAGATGTTGCATTCTTGAGTTTTAAGGTACGTGGGAACGATACCTACCTCTGATTGAATTTACGTATAATAGTAGCTATCAATCGAGTATCAAAATGGCACCTTATGAAGCTTTGTATGGTCGTAAATGGCGTACACTGTTATTGTTCAGGTTCGTGATGGTTGGTTGTTTCTTTGATAGCAAGGTGAGTTGATATTTTTTTTATATATAAATGATGAAAAAGGATTTATGTGAAGTTGATTTAGTATATGAGTTTGAATGAGACATATATTTAGTCTTATTGATGTATATGAAAGATATGTTAATATTCGAATGATGAATATAAGTTGCAAATGTATATGTGAATTTGGATATATGAATTAAAGTTGTGTTTATACTTATATGTGGATTCGGGAAAGATGGTTTTGTGCATGAATATATGATTAATATATTGAATTTTAGTAAATTGAAAATGAGTGAGTGAACATTAAAGTTAATTACGTTTTATTTCATTGATTTATTAATGTTAATGGATTGTATACTTGCTTAGGACTTACTAAGCTATAATAGCTTATTGTGTGTATCTTATTTGCCTTGGTTTATAGATTTTGGAGGCTGTTACGTGCTCGGGGATTGTTCGTGAAGTCACCCACACTATCGACTATTTCGGTACTTTAAAAAGTTAAACTTGAAACTTATGGCATGTATGGACTACTCTATCTTTCGGGATATATTGTGAATGTTGTTTATATATAATAAGCCATGCGAAAATAGCTTGTTTATTTTGATAAGTAAGGATTTGTGTTTTGATGAAATAATGTGGTTGTTATAATTGTTTATGGATGAATGGTTTAGTTATTTGATAAATAGGTGTGATTTATGTTTGGTTTTGGTCTTGGGTAATTCGACTATGTCTTGTATAAATTAAATTTATATGTATCCTTTTGTACTTAGTCAAATATGTGATTAAGGGATTAATCATGGTTATGACCGTTGTGGCATTGTAAGTGAACAATAAAAAGACATGTTTATATTTCAATTTGGTATGTTTAAGTGATAGTCACATGGTTGCTATGTTTCATGTATATATATATGTTTATATTACGATATTTAGGTGAGAGGCATATTATGTTTGATGACTTGATTTGGTTATATAAGATGTTTATGCATATGTAATAATTGAATAGAAATGGAATTGATCATTGGTTAAGCATTATTTGTGTTCGGCTAATCTCAAGAAAAATGACCAAATGAATAGTATTTTTGGCCTTATGTATGGTTTTTGGTTCAATGCGAAAATGAATGATGTTTCATGTTTGGCTTGAATACTTTCGGTCAATGCATTAAAAAAATAACCATATGAATAGTAGTTTTGTTTAAGTTCTATGATTAAAGGTATAAATAGGTGGTAGTGAATATGCCGATTGGAATTAGTTAAAGATGACTTCTATTTGTATTCGTATGTTTTGCAAAATTCACGGTTGAAATGTTTGATTTAGTTATTCGTATTATTATTAATATGCTTCCTTGTTAAGTGAACAAATGGTATCCTTGACATCATTGTTATAAGTTTCATAATTGATTATATGATTTTAAAATGTTATAATTGATTTTGTAAATTGAATAATTTATTTTTTATCTAAGTTATTATTTTTTTGGTTTAAGAGTTTGGGCAAAAGTATGCATATGATTGTATGAAAGTTGTGTCTTATCTGGTAATACCTCGTAGCCTTTTCTGGCGACGGATACGGGTTACATTTTATTGGTATCAGAGCTACGATTTGGTCGATTCTAGGACTAACGTAGCATGTGTGAGTTTTGCTATACATGCCATAATTTATATTATGATAGTATGGTGACTCCTAACAGTTGAGAATGTGTTTTTGTATAGTAAATGGATCTCGATCAAGCCGTAACTGATGATGTTGAAAGTATAGCGCCTGCTCTCGCGCAAGGGACAGCGCCAGTTGATTCTCGACCAACCTTAAGTAGCCATGAGGGAGAGGCTAAACAAGCCTTTTACCAAATGATAAATGAATGGTTTACTCAATATATCCGAACTAATCCGGCTGTTCAATAACCCCCAGCCCCGAATAATCCATCTCTGATACTTGTGGTACCTCTAATGATAGATCTGATGAGATTAATTAAACCTCTTGTTGATAAAATCAAAAAGTACGGGGTTCAAGAGTTTAGGGCCACAATTGATGATGATGCTGAGTGGGCAAAATTCTTTCTCGATAACACTTTCCACGTATTCGAAGAATTATCATGTACACCTAATGAGTGCTTGAAATGTGCCATATCTTTGTTACACGACTCTACCTATCATTGGTGGAACACTTTAGTTTCGGATACGTCGAAAGAGCGAGTCACCTGGGAATTCTTTCAGATTGAGTTTCACAAGAAATATATCAGTCAACAATTCATTGATTAGAAATGTAAAGAATTTCTCGATCTTAAATAGGGTCGTATGACGGTTACTGAATATGAGCGAGAGTTTATGGGACTCAGTAGATATGCCCGAGAATGTGTTTCAATAGAAGCTATAATGTGTAAAAGATTTGAAGACGGGTTGAATGAAGATATTAAGTTGTTGGTTGGCATATTTGAAAACAAAGAATTCGTGGTACTTGTTGAGCGAGCTTGTAAAGTCGAAGAGCTCGGGAAAGAGAAAAGTAAAGCTGATGTTGAAGCCAAATATGTTTGTAAAAGATCTTTACGTAAAACTTTCCCGTCTTCATTGAAGAAGTTCCGAGATAATTCTGGTCGATCAAAGACTGGTACAGGCTTTTCTAGACGAGATCGAGACCGACCCCCTGTGAGTTCGCGAGCCACTTTTGTTGCTAGTGTTGGCAATGTTCAACAGAATAGAGTCGAGTGCAAATATTGTGGTAAATAGCATTTTGGAGATTGTAAATTGCATGATCGGTCTTGTTTTAAATGTGGATCGACGGATCATTTTATCCGAGATTACCCGATGTTTGCCGAGCAAAACCCTATTCAGAGTGTAAGATCGAATAATATGTCAGTACGAGGTAGACCACCTAGGCATTCGAGTAATGTGAGTGGCAGCCAGAGAGGGACGAAAGATACAGCAGTTCAATCTGAGACCCGTGCACCTGCCAGAGCTTATGCCATATGCGCTCGTGAGGAGGCTTCTTCCCCAGATGTCATTACTGGTACTTTCACTCTTTATGATACTAGTATTATTGCATAGATTGATCCCGGTTCGACTCATTCATACGTGTGTGAGACATTAGTATCCAGTAAGACTCTACTTGTTAAGTCTACTAAGTTTGTGATTCGAGTGTCAAATCCCCTGGGCCGGTATGTTTTGGTTGATAAAGTGCGTAAAAATTATCCGTTGATGGTTTGAGACTCATGTTTTCCAGTTGATCTGATGTTGTTACCATTCGATGAGTTTGATATAATTTTAGGTATGGATTGGTTGACTTTGCATGATGCAGTTGTGAATTACAAAAGAAAGGCCATTAATTTGAGATGTCAGAACAACGAAATTATTCAGATTGAATCTAATGATCTGAATGGTTTACCAATAGTAATATCCTCAATTTTGGCTCAAAAATTTAAGGAAAGGGTGTGAAGCTTACTTTGTCTATGTGCTTGATAGTAAAGTGACTGAAAAGAAGATTGAATCTGTACCAGTTGTGTACGAGTATCCGAACATATTTCCTAAAGAATTGTTGGGTCTACCACCTATCAGAGAGGTTGAGTTTGGTATTGAATTAGTACCGGGGACGACTCTAATTTTGATAGCTCTGTATCGGATGGCACCTACTGAATTAAAAGAGTTGAAAGCATAGTTTCAGGAGTTGACTGATAGGGTTTTTGCGCAACCGATGTTTTCTCCCTGGGGCGCACAAGTGCTATTTGTGAAAAAGAGAGATGGGACTATGAGAATGTGCATCGACTACCGACAGCTCAATAAAATGACTATAAAGAATAAATATCCATTACCTCAAATTGATGACTTGTTTGATCAGTTAAAAAGGGCTTCAGTGTTTTCAAAGATAGACTTGAGATCGGGTTATTATCAGTTGAGAGTTCGAGACTCCGATGTCCCAAAAACTGCCTTCCGAATGAGATACGAACATTATGAGTTTCTGGTTATGCCTTTCAGACTCACTAATACACTTGCTGTTTTCACGGATTTGATGAATTGGATCTTTAGACAGTATTTGGATCAATTTGTGGTTGTGTTTATAGATGACATTTTAATCTATTCACGTGATGAAATAGAGCATGCTAAACATTTGAGACTTGTGTTACAGATTTTGCGAGATAAGCAGTTGTACACAAAATTTAGTAAATGTGATTTCTGGTTACGTGATGTCAGTTTTATGGGGCATGTTGTATTAGCAGCGAGTATTCGATGTGATTCGAGTAAAATTTCGACTATTCTTGACTAGAAATTATGGGTTGGAGAGGTGATGTCGACAGAGGTTAGGGGGTTTTGAGGTTCGGCTATTTGGATCAAAGAAAGAATGAGGATTCAGCTAATGAGGAAAATTGACACAAGCTTTTATGTCTCGAGATTTCAGCTTTCAATAAGTCAGCCAACTAAGGTTCTAAATGAATTGGCAAGGAGGAAGAAGATAAGAGATAAGTAGATTCAGCTTTTAGAAGGGAAGAGAAAAAGAAATAAGAGTAGTTTGATTTACTTGCACAAATCGGCAAAAAGAAAGAATGTATGGGTTACGTTTTCGGCTTTAAAAACATATGAGTAAAGAAGAAGAGAACGAAAATGAATTGAAAGTGTTCTTCAAGAGCCTATACCTATTCGGCAACCCCAACCGATTGACCCAACACAACCCATAGGGTAGACAACCAAGCAATCGGCACACACCTAAACCAAAATGCAGAAATTGCTACCCTAAGCTCTCCTAGCCGAAAATGCAACTTCAAAGTCCCTTGGCCGGCCACCACTTGCTTCAATTTGAAATCCCTACATTTTCTCCTCCTTATCTTCCTTGATTCAATCTCATGAGCATCTCAAACTCTTCCCAACAGCGTTTCACTTGGAGTCCATCACATGCCTTGCACATGTATCAAAAATAAAATAGTTCCTTGCGTATCATGAGACTTAAGCCTAAGCCCTTGCATAGCTTCCACACGTCACCCTTGTCCTCTAAGTGGTGTTACATTGCCACCTTTCCACTGGCTCATTTGTGTCTAAATTACTCACTTTTTCTTAAAAGTCCACATACTCAAGGCCCCTTCTCTTTAAGTCCAAAATTTCAAAATTCTACCGAGTTTTAAGTTAGGCGTGGGCCTTTTAAAGGCCCACTAATATACTCAAAGCATAAATTAACATAACTAGACAGCAAAATTTTATGATCACACTGAAATTGCAAAAATCCCGAAAATCCCGAAAATTAGGGTGTTACAACTCTACCCCCTTAAAGAAATTTTGGCCTCGAAATTTACCTGATCTAAACAGGTGAGGGTATTATTGACACATCGCCTCTTTTGGCTCCCAAGTAGATTCTTCTCTGCCATGATTGCACCAAAGTACCTTTACCAATGGAACTGACTTCTTCCTTAACACTTTGACCTCTCGATCCAATATTTGCATAGGTTCTTCTTCAAAAGCTAAATCGGTCTTCACCTCAATCTTTTCCACTGGTACGACATGAGAAGGATCTGATTGATACCGTCTCAGCATGGAGACATGAAAAATGTCATGAATTCTATCTAACTCCAGTAGTAATTCCAGCTGGTAAGCTACCGGCCCTACCCGCTTAAGATCTCGATAAGGCCCGATAAACTACAGACTCAACTGGCCCTTCTTACCAAACCTTAATATTTTCTTCCAATGTGAGACCTTCAAGAAGACCATATCCCCCTACTGTGTACTCGATTTCCTTACGCTTTAAGTTAGCATATGATCTCTGCCTATCAGCTGCTTCTTTCAACCGATCCCTGATCAGCTTAACCATTTCTTCAGTATCTGCCACCAACTCTGGCCCAAGAACCTAACGTTCTCCCAACTCTGTCCAACAAGTAGGCGTACGACACCTTCTCCCATATAGTGCCTCATATGGAGCCATTTGAATACATGCCTGATATCTATTATTGTAACGTCCCCACGCCCGAAACCGTCACCGGAGTCGAGCTTGAGGTGTTACTAAACACAATTTACCATTTTAAACAACTTTACAAAATCTATTTTCATTTTCGGAATAAATTGTTTTCTGCGTCATGGTTGCTCAAAAAATCATATCTCGAGTTACAAAACTCGAAATCAAGATCCGTAAATTTTCCCTGAATCTAGACTCATATATCTATTCACTAATTTTTTTTTTGAATTTTTTACTGAGCCGATTAGTACAGTTTATTAGTTAAAGTTTCCCCTGTTTCAGAACTCGACTGCACTGACCTCTACTCATTACGAATCACTTTTCTCCCTGTACAAATTTCATATAACTATACCGTTTATTTCTATTAAAACTAGATTCAATAAGGAATCTAGTCATATAAATTAATCCTCCTAATTATTTTTTTACAATTTATGGTGAATTTTCAAAGTTGGAACAGGGGATCCAGAAATCGCTCTGGCCCTGTTTCACTAAAACTCAAATATCTCATAACATATGACTCCTTTACCTATTTTTCTTCTTCCATATGAAAGTAGACATGATAAGATTCAATTTCATAACTAATCCATCATCAAATTCGATTTATATGATTTTTAGTGAATTTTCAAACTCACGTCAGTGTTGCTGCAATGTTCTGTTTTATGGCTAGTTCCATTTTCATAAAAGCTTCCATGTACTAATTAATCTATTATTCTTTCATGACATCAAACATAACCTATATTGGCCATTTCAATGACTCATCATTGTCAAGCATTTCCTCAACCAAACACCACCATATCACAAGATTATTTACACATAGTAGGTATATTGCTATACATGCCATTCTAAGTTCTATAAGCCGTTTACCAAAAAGTCCTTCGGATAGTGTGATCGAGTCTTCGACCTATCCCGATTCTCGAGCTGGCTTGTCCAAAACTACAATGAATAAAAAGGAGGGAGTAAGCATAAATGCTTAGTAAGTTCACATGCAAATAACAAGTAACATGACAAAGTCATTATGCCAAACAACATTAACATAGCATCACCAAAACATATGTCACAATTCTAGTCATCATACTTCATCTTACCATATTTTTGTTGTTGTCTCGGGTTTCAACCCAAGTGTTAAGTACATACCTGTCCAATATGGCCATTTCTCAACATTACCGAATTGTCACTTACATCTTGAGTGCCTTTCCATTTCACTTGAATTTTACCCGTTGAACACATTGGAATACAACTCGGATACACGGATCATTTGCACATAAGTGCTGAATATGTAATCAATCAATCATGTAACCCGCCCATAAACGAACTCGGACTCAACTCAACGAGCTCGGGCGTTCGCATCCATAAGTGAACTCGGACTCAACTCAACGAGCTCGGATGCCTAGTTACATTTCACGAACTCGGACTCAACTCAACGAGTTCGGACATTTGCATCCATAAGTGAACTCGGACTCAACTCAACGAGCTCGGATGCCTAGTTACATTTCACGAACTCGGACTCAACTCAACGAGTTCGGACATTTGCATCCATAAGTGAACTCGGACTCAACTCAACGAGTTCGGATGCCTAGTTACATTTCACGAACTCGGACTCAACTCAACGAGTTCGGACATTTGCATCCATAAGTGAACTCGGACTCAACTCAACGAGTTCGGATGCTCAACCATCCTAGTGACATGTCACTTGTATCCTAATCTATTCCCAAGGTTCAAACGGAATTTTCCTCAATCACATATCCTTGCCGTCTTCCACAGAATACCGAAACCAATACTCGGTAGCAATTTATATTTAACAAGTAGCACACATAATTTGCATATATTCGATAATAACCACAAAGCATATATTTCATGATAAAAATCACCATATCATATAAATAACATCAATTAACTTAAAAATAACAATTATGTTACATTATTTACACATGAACTTACCTTAGTACCAAAATACAACGATTTTGCAATTTAGTCCGTAATCTTTTCTTTTCCCCGATTGAGGTCGATTCCACGTCTTTCTTGATCTAAAATAACACATTTAGCTTGTTTAATATTCACATTTTAAAATTAGACCTTAATTCAAATTTTGGAAAAATTACAATTTTGCCCCTAAACTTTTGCATATTTACACTTTTGCCCCAAAGCTCGGAAATTTACTTTATCACAAATTCTTATGTTTTAAGACATGCTGATCTTTTATTTACCATTAGAATTCTCAAATTCCCACTAAAACACATACTTATGAACAATATGTATTTTTACCGATTAAGCCGTTTTACTCGTTTTTGCTCAAAACCGAGTAGCACAAGTTGTCTAACATAATTTAAAACCTCATATTCTATCATAAAACATCAAAATACACAAATTTCACCTATGGGTATTTTTCCAAATGTGAACCCTAACTTAAATTATTGCTAACATAAGCTTTATCGAGTTACCGGGACTACGAAAACGTGAAGAACATTAAAAACGGGGCTTGGAATCACTTACTATGGAGCTTGGAAGCTTGAAACAAACCCTAGCTATGGAGAACCCTTGAAATTTCGTGGTAATGAAGAAGATGACCAATTTTGTGTTATTTTTCCCTTTTTATTTCATTAAATGTCCAAATGACCAAAATGCCCCTCTATACTAAACTTTCAAAAATTCCTTCCATGTCCTAATTTTGTCCATGAACTTAAAATTGGTCTAATTACCATTTAAGACCTCCTAATTAATATTTCAAAGCAAATTCATACTAAAAACTTCTAGAATGCAAGTTTTGAAACTTATTCGATTTAGTCCCTAATTTCAAATTAAGCACTTTACGCTTAGAATTTCTTCACGAAATTTTCACACCATCATAAAATCATATCATAAACATCAAAATAATCATAAAATAATTATTTCTACCTCGGATTTGTGGTCACGAAACCACTATTCCGATTAGGCCCTAATTCGGGATATTACAACTCTCCCCCCTTTTAAGGATTTTCGTCCTCGAAAATCTTACCGGTAAACAGATGTGGGTTTTGTTTTCTCATAGTTTCCTCGGGTTCCCATGTAGCCTCTTCTATTCCATGCTTTAGCCACAACACTTTCACAAGAGCAATACTTTTGTTTCTTAATTGTTTGACCTCTCGAGCTAAAATTTTAATCGGTTCTTCTTCGTAGGTCATATCTGGTTGTAATTCAATTTCTGTCGGTGAAACCACATGTGAAGGATCTGAACGATATCGACGTAGCATAGATACATGGAACACATCATGAATTTTCTCTAACTCAGATGGTAATGCTAACCGATAAGCTACCGATCCAACTCTTTCAATTATTTTATACGGCCCGATAAAACGCGGACTTAATTTACCTTTCCGTCCAAATCTGAGGACTTTTTTCCACGGAGACACCTTTAAAAATACCTTATCACCAACTTGAAACTCGATTTCTTTTCGTTTCAAATCTGCATACGATTTCTGTCTATCCAAAGCAGCTTTCAAACAATCTTGAATTACCTTCACTTTTTCTTCGGTGGCTTCCAATCAACAATAGCTGAAATTTTACTGGGATCAACCCGTATACCATCACCCGAAACAATATGACCCAAAAATCCAACTTCCCGAAGCCAAAATTCACTTTTACTAAACTTGGCATATAACTGCTTGTCTCGTAAAGTTTGCAAAACTATCCTCAAGTGCTCAGCATGTTCTGTCTCATCTTTCGAATAAATCAAGATATCATCTATAAATACCACAACAAATTTATCCAAGTATGGCTGAAATATTCGATTCATCAAGTCCATAAACACAGCAGGAGCATTTGTTAATCCGAACGGCATAACTAAAAATTCATAATGACCATACCTTGTTCTAAAAGCAGTTTTAGGCACATCTGACTCTTTTACCCGCAACTGATAGTATCCAGATCTCAAATCAATCTTTGAAAACCATGTCGCTCCTTTCAGCTGATCAAACAAATCATCAATTCTTGGCAACGGATACTTGTTCTTAATTGTCACTTTATTTAATTGCCGATACTCTACACACAATCTCATCGAACCATCCTTCTTTTTCACAAACAATACCGGAGCACCCCAAGGTGAAAAACTCGGTCTCACAAAGCCTTTGTCTGTCAACTCTTGCAACTGCGACTTTAATTCTTTCAACTCTGTTGGTGCCATTCTATACGGAGCAATCGAGATCGGAGCTGTTCCCGGCATCAAATCAATACCAAACTCTACTTCTCTAACTGGGGGCAAACCCGGCAATTCTTCAGGAAATACATCTGGGAATTCACATACAATCGGCACTGATTCCACTTTCTTTTCAATTTCCTTTGTATTCAACACATATGCTAAATAGGCTTCATAACCTTTTCTCAAATATCTCTGAGCTGCCATTGAAGAAATTACACTAGACAATGCCTCTGATTTATCTGATTCAACCCGCAGAGTTTCGCCACTTTCACACTTTAGCTCAATAACTTTCTGTTTACAATTTACTATGGCATCATGCAATGTCAGCCAGTCCATACCCAAAATAACATCAAACTCATCAAACGGCAACAACATCAAGTTGGCCGGAAAGTAATAACCCCGAATCATTAAAGGACATTTCTTGCATACTTTATCAACTATAACACATTTGCCTAACGGGTTTGACACTTTAATCATAAATTCTGTATTCTCAACAGGTATATTCATGCTAGACACCAATTTCATGCATACATATGAATGAGTAGAACCAGGATCAATTAGAGCAGTAACATTAACATCATAAAGAGAAAATATACCGGTAATCACATCAGGAGAGGAAGCATCTTCACGAGCTTTAATAGCATAAGTTCTAGCCGGAGCCCTTCCTTCAGATCTAACTGCTGCATCTCTGGCTACATTCTTGCTACTTGCTTCGCTCCCAGTTTTTCTTGGATACCTTCCTCGCGAATCTGCACCACTAGCTTTTGTATTCTGAAATTTTTCTTTTTCAATTCTCTCTGGGCAGTCTCTAATAAAATGATCCGGAGAACCACACCGAAAACATTCGTTTGCTCTGCACGGACCAAAATGATTTCTGCCACACCGCTGACATTCGGGTTTAACAAATCTCGTGTTCCCTACACTGGCTGTCGAAGTAGTTTGGGACTTTGGACCCACATTTTGCTTCTTAAAATTCCCATAGGATTGTCCAGCTGAAACTTGGGAACGAGGATTCATATTTCTTGACTTTCCGGATTGCTGTGAGGGTGCATTTGTCATTGGTCTTTTCTTCCAATTTCATGTCTCAGATTCTGCCTTTTTCTTCTTTTTAAGTAGTTCTTCAGCCTTGCAAGCTCGATCAACAAGTACTACCATTTCCTTTAATTCTAGAATCCCTACAAATACCTTAATTTCTTCATTGAGCCCATCTTCAAATCGCCTGCACATCTTGGCCTCGGTAGGAACATATTCTCTGGCATACTTACTCAGTCGAATAAACTCTCTTTCATATTCTGTAACGGTCATGTTACCTTGTTTCAACTCGAGAAATTCCTTGCGCTTCTGATCAATAAATCTTTCACTGATATATTTCTTCCGAAACTCTTCTTGAAAGAATTTCCAAGTTACCCTCTCTTTCGGTACCACGGAAATCAGTGTCTTCCACCAATTATAAGCTGAATCTCTCAACAAAGATATAGCACATTTTAAGCATTCCTCAGGTGTGCAGGACAATTCATCAAATACCCGGATGGAATTCTCAAGCCAGAACTCTGCTTTTTCCGCGTCATCATCTATATTAGCTCTGAATTCTTCGGCCCCGAGCTTACGGATTTTATCAACTGGAGTTCTTTGAAATTTTATCATACCCACATCTTGAGGCATCGGGGGTACATGTTGAGGAATTGGGGAAGGTGGGGGAGGTCGTACATTCGGGTTCGTACGAACGAACTCCGTGTACCATGCACTCATCATTTGGAGAAAGGCTTCTCGATCCCTTTCTCCTCCCTGACCAACAGTAGGTGGTGGATTTTCAGTCGGCGCTGCCCCTTCAGCCGGAGCTGGCGCATTACTCTCTACTTCATCAGCCACAGCTGGATCGGGATCCATTTACTATAAAAAAAAATCATTTAAAAAGGTCAGAAGTCGTCACACTATCACAATATACACATATGGCATGTATAGCAAAATCCGTACATAAAACACGTTAGTCCGAGAACCGACTAAACCTGCTCTGATACCACCAAATGTAACGTCCCCACGCCCGAAACCGTCACCGGAGTCGAGCTTGAGGTGTTACTAAACACAATTTACCATTTTAAACAACTTTACAAAATCTATTTTCATTTTCGGAATAAATTGTTTTCTGCGTCATGGTTGCTCAAAAAATCATATCTCGAGTTACAAAACTCGAAATCAAGATCCGTAAATTTTCCCTGAATCTAGACTCATATATCTATTCACTAATTTTTTTTTTGAATTTTTTACTGAGCCGATTAGTACAGTTTATTAGTTAAAGTTTCCCCTGTTTCAGAACTCGACTGCACTGACCTCTACTCATTACGAATCACTTTTCTCCCTGTACAAATTTCATATAACTATACCGTTTATTTCTATTAAAACTAGATTCAATAAGGAATCTAGTCATATAAATTAATCCTCCTAATTATTTTTTTACAATTTATGGTGAATTTTCAAAGTTGGAACAGGGGATCCAGAAATCGCTCTGGCCCTGTTTCACTAAAACTCAAATATCTCATAACATATGACTCCTTTACCTATTTTTCTTCTTCCATATGAAAGTAGACATGATAAGATTCAATTTCATAACTAATCCATCATCAAATTCGATTTATATGATTTTTAGTGAATTTTCAAACTCACGTCAGTGTTGCTGCAATGTTCTGTTTTATGGCTAGTTCCATTTTCATAAAAGCTTCCATGTACTAATTAATCTATTATTCTTTCATGACATCAAACATAACCTATATTGGCCATTTCAATGACTCATCATTGTCAAGCATTTCCTCAACCAAACACCACCATATCACAAGATTATTTACACATAGTAGGTATATTGCTATACATGCCATTCTAAGTTCTATAAGCCGTTTACCAAAAAGTCCTTCGGATAGTGTGATCGAGTCTTCGACCTATCCCGATTCTCGAGCCGGCTTGTCCAAAACTACAATGAATAAAAAGGAGGGAGTAAGCATAAATGCTTAGTAAGTTCACATGCAAATAACAAGTAACATGACAAAGTCATTATGCCAAACAACATTAACATAGCATCACCAAAACATATGTCACAATTCTAGTCATCATACTTCATCTTACCATATTTTTGTTGTTGTCTCGGGTTTCAACCCAAGTGTTAAGTACATACCTGTCCAATATGGCCATTTCTCAACATTACCGAATTGTCACTTACATCTTGAGTGCCTTTCCATTTCACTTGAATTTTACCCGTTGAACACATTGGAATACAACTCGGATACACGGATCATTTGCACATAAGTGCTGAATATGTAATCAATCAATCATGTAACCCGCCCATAAACGAACTCGGACTCAACTCAACGAGCTCGGGCGTTCGCATCCATAAGTGAACTCGGACTCAACTCAACGAGCTCGGATGCCTAGTTACATTTCACGAACTCGGACTCAACTCAACGAGTTCGGACATTTGCATCCATAAGTGAACTCGGACTCAACTCAACGAGTTCGGACATTTGCATCCATAAGTGAACTCGGACTCAACTCAACGAGTTCGGATGCCTAGTTACATTTCACGAACTCGGACTCAACTCAACGAGTTCGGACATTTGCATCCATAAGTGAACTCGGACTCAACTCAACGAGTTCGGATGCTCAACCATCCTAGTGACATGTCACTTGTATCCTAATCTATTCCCAAGGTTCAAACGGAATTTTCCTCAATCACATATCCTTGCTGTCTTCCACAGAATACCGAAACCAATACTCGGTAGCAATTTATATTTAACAAGTAGCACACATAATTTGCATATATTCGATAATAACCACAAAGCATATATTTCATGATAAAAATCACCATATCATATAAATAACATCAATTAACTTAAAAATAACAATTATGTTACATTATTTACACATGAACTTACCTTAGTACCAAAATACAACGATTTTGCAATTTAGTCCGTAATCTTTTCTTTTCCCCGATTGAGGTCGATTCCACGTCTTTCTTGATCTAAAATAACACATTTAGCTTGTTTAATATTCACATTTTAAAATTAGACCTTAATTCAAATTTTGGAAAAATTACAATTTTGCCCCTAAACTTTTGCATATTTACACTTTTGCCCCAAAGCTCGGAAATTTACTTTATCACAAATTCTTATGTTTTAAGACATGCTGATCTTTTATTTACCATTAGAATTCTCAAATTCCCACTAAAACACATACTTATGAACAATATGTATTTTTACCGATTAAGCCGTTTTACTCGTTTTTGCTCAAAACCGAGTAGCACAAGTTGTCTAACATAATTTAAAACCTCATATTCTATCATAAAACATCAAAATACACAAATTTCACCTATGGGTATTTTTCCAAATGTGAACCCTAACTTAAATTATTGCTAACATAAGCTTTATCGAGTTACCGGGACTACGAAAACGTGAAGAACATTAAAAACGGGGCTTGGAATCACTTACTATGGAGCTTGGAAGCTTGAAACAAACCCTAGCTATGGAGAACCCTTGAAATTTCGTGGTAATGAAGAAGATGACCAATTTTGTGTTATTTTTCCCTTTTTATTTCATTAAATGTCCAAATGACCAAAATGCCCCTCTATACTAAACTTTCAAAAATTCCTTCCATGTCCTAATTTTGTCCATGAACTTAAAATTGGTCTAATTACCATTTAAGACCTCCTAATTAATATTTCAAAGCAAATTCATACTAAAAACTTCTAGAATGCAAGTTTTGCAACTTATTCGATTTAGTCCCTAATTTCAAATTAAGCACTTTACGCTTAGAATTTCTTCACGAAATTTTCACACCATCATAAAATCATATCATAAACATCAAAATAATCATAAAATAATTATTTCTACCTCGGATTTGTGGTCACGAAACCACTATTCCGATTAGGCCCTAATTCGGGATATTACAACTATTATAGGCAAACTCCGCCAATGGCAAGTAATCCTCCCAACTACCTCAGAAGTCGATAACACAACCCCTCAACATGTCCTCCGGAACCTGAATAACCCTTTTTGACTGTCCATCTGTCTGGGGTTGAAAAGCAGTGCTGAAATCCAATCGCCTACCCAACGCCTTATGCAACTTCAACCAAAACCGAGATGTAAACCTAAGATCTCGATCAGAAATTATTGAAACTGGCACTCCATGAAGTTGCACTATCTCCGCCACATATAGCTTAGCTAATTTTTTGAGTGAATAGTCGGTTCGGATAGGTATGAAATGAGCAGATTTCATTAACCTATCCACAATTACCCACACTGAGTCCTTCTTGGAGGGTGTCAAAGGTAGCCCACTCACAAAATCCATGGTTGCCCTCTTCGACTTCCAAAGTGGAATCTTCATCGGTTGCAGAAGTTCAGAAGGTAGTTGATGCTCAGCCTTCACTTGCTGGCATGTCAGACACTTTCCCACAAATTCCATCACTTCACGCTTAACTCCAGGCCACCAGTACAACTCTTGCAAGTCTCAATATAACTTATTCCC
Organism: Gossypium stocksii; assembly: GCA_020496765.1. Lineage (NCBI taxonomy): Eukaryota > Viridiplantae > Streptophyta > Magnoliopsida > Malvales > Malvaceae > Gossypium > Gossypium stocksii. The sequence continues at coordinate 46,555,405 of CM035623.1, forward strand.
TCCAGGGTGCATGGCACAAGGTCTGCCATGAGCCTCCCTCAAAATTGGCTGCCTCAAGTTAGAGTCCCTCGGAATACAAACTCGTCCACAAAAGCACAGAACTCCTTCACTATTCAGTCCAAAATCAGAAGCTCCATCACACTTAGCTTATTGGAACCGAGGAACTAGTGACTCATCCTCTAACTGCTTTTCCTTAATCTACTTAATCCAAGTTGGTCTCACTCGTAACTCCCCTAACAGGCTACCATCGTTATATAGACTCAGACAAGCAAACATTGCTCTCAACTCAGTTATAGCTCTCATACTCAATGCACCAGCCACCTGAAGGAACGCCGGTGCCTCCAAGGCGCAGCGAAAAATTAGAATAATAAAATTTTTCCAGTGATTCATACCATGGATCCATGTGTAAGGAACGAATCGAGGTGATAAAGGTTTCGAAATTACCGAAACTTCAATCTGAGTAGACAGCGACGCCAAGGCAACGAGAATCCTGAAGCACTATCGAACCAAGCCACAACCTTTACCGATGTAGGCCTCTACGTAGTCCACCCAATTGACAACGAACGGTAATATCCCAGAAAACTATTTTCAGAGATTATATTGTTTTGACGGCTGCTAGACCCTTTAACATAGTTTCGGAATTGCCTATATATTCGCTCTTTAGGGTTTTTACTCTTGCTATATATAACTCTGTATTAATTGGTATATATTCATAACGAATATTTATTGCCATATATAATCCGAATCATAATAGTCATCATTAAAATAAATATAATAATGTTTAACCGAAAATTATAATTACGTTAATTATAATAAAGATTTTGGTAAACTATATTTATTTAAATTTATATATATATATGAACCAAATTCATATATTAGAAAAATTATGTTCTGATTATGTGTACAACATCCTTGTACATATAGTATGTTCAATAGTTTGATTTCCCAATTAAATTAATTCTATAATTAATTTAATTTATGTGACAACCAGACACAATACCAACTATGTTTTACTCCGTTCATTTCAATCGTAGGGTGTGACCCTATAGGTTCTTGTAACGTTAGCAGTAATATTAGAACTATTCTAATGTTACAAACAATGAGTGGCATCTAGCAATGCATCATTGCTACCTAAGTTACAAGAAGTTATGATTCGACATAACCTTTTGTGATTAACTTTTCATGCATTAATCCTTAAGTCCTATATCTTTGGAATGGACACAAGTCATGGAATAGTCACACTTGCATAGTCCATCCCATGTTTCTTGATACCTTGAGTAGACTATGATATACAAATAAGTATGACATCTCATATCAACTTATTTGAGCATGGCCATGCATTTCTAGTCTCACTCAATCAAGTGGCCTGAGATATTACTACTATTATGTAGAAAGGATTTATCCTATATTGATCAACCATATCCCTCTACATAGATTGTGGTATATCCAACATTAGTCTTAATAGAACAACCACTTATGCTGTTCGTTTGACTATATCAAAATATACAACTCACGATGTTGGAATGATGATGATCTCAAGTATGAGGATCATATACATATTAATCACTATGAGTAATATTGTGACAATTACATAATAATCCAAGAAATATACTCATAGCGGGTCAGTCCAATATGTTGTTCTCTAACACACATATTCATGCATTGATTCTGATACTCCATATCAATGACAACTCTTTATCATCAATCAACTACATGTTAGTCTTAATGCATTATTATTGTCCTAGCCAACAATAATACTTGACTAAGGATCTTTTAAGAAAAATCATATTATTCTTAGGACATTATTATAAAACAGTTTATTTATGCACACAGAAATGAAACTGAAATAATAATGGCAAAGCCTTATATTAATAAACATGATAAATCAAGTATGTTATCACAACTATTTCGTGATTGATCTTTGGGCATACTCTTACACCACCACATTTGCCTTGCCTGGGTGGTACTCAATCGAATAGTCGTAGTCTTTAAGTAACTCTATGCATCTTCGTTGCCTAAGATTCAACTCCTTCTGAGTCAACAAATACTTGAAACTCTTATGGTCTGTGTCTATAATACACTTTTCTCCATACAGGTAGTGCCTCCAAATTTTTAACGCAAAGATAATCGCTGCCAACTCCAGATCATGCATAGGCTAGTTCGCTTCATGAGACTTAAGCTGTCGTGAAGCATAAGCGACCACCTTACCCTCTTGCATCAGTACACAGCCTAAACCCACATGCGACACATCACTATACACAGTGAAATCCTTCCCAGATTCTGGCTGAATCAATACTGGCGCCTCAGTCAAAACCTTCTTCAACTTATCAAAAGCCTCTTGCTGTTTCTCAGTACATACAAACGGTACTCCTTTCCTCAGAAGTTTTGTTAACGGTGCAACGATCAAAGAGAATCCTTCTACAAACCTTCCGTAGTACTCTGCCAAACCCAAAAAACTTCAAATTTCTGATATCGACCTCAATGGCTTCCACTCCAGAACTGCCTCAATCTTCTGAGGATCCAACCTAATCCCCTCAGCAGAAACAACGTGACCCAAAAATGTCACTTCTCGCAACCAAAATTCACACTTGCTGAACTTTGCATAGAGTTGCTTCTCCCTCAATACTTGCAGAACAACACGGAGATGCTCATCATGCTTCTCCTCAGTTTCTAAATACACCAGCATATCGTCGATAAAGACGACTACGAATCGATCCAAGTAAGGTTGGAATACCCGATTCGTCAAATCCATGAAAGCCGTAGGTGCATTTGTCAGTCCAAATGGCATCACCAGAAACTCGTAATGACCATATCGAGTTCTGAATGCTGTCTTATAAATATCCTCCTTTTTGACCCTTAACTGATGATATCCAGATCGAAGATCCATCTTGGAAAATACCGAAGCTCCTCTAAGCTGGTCAAACAAATCATCGATCCTTGGCAGAAGGTACTTATTCTTAATCGTCAGTTTATTCAACTGGCGATAATTGATGCATATACGCAGCGTCCCATCCTTCTTATTCACGAATAGTACTGGTGCTCCCCATGGAGACACACTTGGCCTAATAAAACCTCTGTCCAACAACTCTTGGATTTGCGCTTTCAATTCCACTAACTCCTTTGGTGTCATCCTGTAAGGTGCGATGGACACTAGAGCCGTTCCAGGCAACAAGTTGATTCCAAATTTGACTTCACGATTTGGAGGCAATCTAGGAAGCTCCTCAGGAAAGACATCTTGAAATTCCTTGACAGTTCTAACCTTTTCTACAGTCAAACCTTCAGCCTCTATCTGACTCACAAATGGCAAATACGCCTCGCAACCCTTGCGAATTAGCTTCTCAGCCCTTAAGGCCAAAACAACATTGGACACGTAGTCCCTTCGCTCCCCTATAACCATCACCTCCTTATCCTCTGTAGTCCTTAACACCATTCGCTTAGCCGCACAATCCAGAGTCACCTTATGCTTAGCAAGCCAGTCCATTCCCAAGATAAGATCGAATTCTCCAAATGGTAGCTCCGTTAAATCCCCAGAGAAAATCCTACCTTGAGTCTCTAAAGGCACATTTCTATAGAGTTTGTCTACCCTAACCGAGTGACCCAGTGGACTTATCACAGTTACCCCACTTACAGTATCCTCAGAGTGCACACCCAACGACCCAGATATATCACATGCAACATACGAATGGGTAGAACCAACATCTATCAAGGCAGTGTATGGCATGCTAGAGATAAAAAGTGTACCAGTTATGACGTCAGTTGCGTCACCCTCCTCTTGGCGACGAGTAGCATACACCAACGCTGGCTGTCGAGCCTCCGCATTTCCAGCACCCCTACTAGGTGCTCCATGTCTACGACCATTTTTGTTACCGCCCCTACCTTGACCATAGCCTCTCGATGGTTGTGGTTCGCCTTGCACTGGTTGAGCAACCCTCTATTTAGCAACTTACATCTGAGCTGGCTTCTGAGGACAGTCCTTAACTCTATGCTCCTTGGATCCGTATCGAAAACAAGCCCTAGTATGCTTCCAGCACTCTCCTAGATATACTCTACCACAATCTTCACATGCCTGCGTTCTAACCACATTCACTGGAACCGCTCGGACTGGTTCATCCACTCTAGCTCTCTTAATATTTCTGCTTGCAGCACCCGAGGGTCCAGAATCCCTCTTTAACCAATTTTGATCCTTCTCACAGTTCTGCCGTTCATTTCGTTTCACCCCTTCAGCTATCTTAGCTTTTTCCACTAAAGCAGCAAAATCACGCTCCCTCTGCAGAGCTATCAGCACCCTAAGCTCATCCCTGAGGCCATCCTCAAATCGAATGCTATGTTCGTACTTAGTAGCAACTATTTTGCTGGCATATCGGCTCAATCTTAAAAACTCAGCCTCATATTCAGCAACTGACTTGTTACCCTGGGTCAGATTCAGAAATCCCTTTCTCCGGGCATCCACATAGCTCGCCTTGATGTACTTCCCTTTGAAGGCCGTCTTAAACAGCTCCTAGGTTACCCGCTCAGCTGGGGTACTATCCCTCACAGTGATCCACCACTGATACACCTCGTCTCGTAGCAGAGACACCGCTCCATTCAGCTTCTGCTCCACTGAGCAATCCAGATCGTCCATGATTCACTCCGTCGCCTCCAACCAGTATTCAGCCAAATTTGTGACTACTCCAGATATGCCCCTGAAAACCTCCGCTCCGTTAGCCCGGAGTCGCTCAGAAATGGATCCCCTATTCATAGTCTCAGTACTTGCTCCAGTAACCCTTTCCAGAACCTTTAACATTGCCTGGGACAAAGAATCGTCCCCCTGCCGCCCGATCATACAATCCAGTCTCAGTCACTGGCGGCGTTCGTGCCTCCTCAGCTGGCATATGTCCCGAAGATAAAGACCCAGCTTGTACACTACCTCGGCCATGTCCACGGCCTCGTCCACAAGCTGCCCTCGTACTCATAACGAATTATCTGATTACGAATTTTATGAAATTAGCTTCGTATTTCGGTGTTTATTACTAATGTGTTATGCATAGATAGTGTTTCAGGGTTTGTTTTCGCAGAATCGTAGCCTAGCTACAATCTCAGTCTTCTAGGGTTTAGTTTCCCTACTATCCCAGTCTCTACAATTTCAGTACTGCCCTAACTACAATGTCTTAGTAGGGTCTCAGTACTATCTATAGTAGTATTTCAGTACAGTACAGTATAGAAAAAGGAATACTTACAGACTTGGTGCCGGGAATTCAGTGTGCCACTCTTTAGAAACCAAATTTCAGAAAGCCCAATTTTAGAAAAAAAATTCTAGGAAAACTTAAACTTTATTTTTAAAGTAAACCTTCAATAAGTATGTCTTGAAGAAAATAAGTTTGAAAAGGGTTTTCTTAAAATTTTCCCAAAACTGATTTTTAAAATAGCTTACTTGGGCCTTAATTTTAAAATTTTATGAAAACTTTTTGGACCCGATCCACAATCGAGTTGTTGCAACTGGGCTCTGATACCACTAAATGTAACACGCCAAACCCGGCCCAGACGTCATGGCCAAGTCTGGTGTGTCACATCAACGAGAAATTATATCATATTCTTTAATTGATTCATTTAAGGTGAGGTTGCAAAATCATTGTTAAAAGTTTGGAAAGATATCTAGGTTTTTAATTTGTGAAAGTCCTCTCCACTACCAGTTTAGAGTTTATTTTGTTAGAAGATCTTATCTGTCTTTAAGTTATCCATTTGATACGTGTTTTATATTTGAAAACGTTGATTAATTTTAAGTAAAAACCTGCGCAGCCTTAGTCTATTTAAGCAAGTTACAATAAAAGAAATGAAAACCAAAATGAAATACTTAAGAGCACCCTTATAACAAATCAAAAATTGAAAAGGAAATAATTTAAGTAAAATACTGAAATAAAATAACTCGAGAAAGTATAACCAACTGTAGTTCACATGGCCACTCCAAATCCCACCGCTCCAAGTCTCCTAAGGTTGGGGCTCACCTGCATGGATGAAAGATGAGAGGTGAGTTTGGAAAACACAATGTGTAAGCTAAACCCCACAAAAGCCCAAATCAGTTCAAGCTTAATTGGGCCTAAGCCCTATCCAGATATAGTTGTAACTGGGCTTTAGCCCTATTCAGTAAATCAGTAATTACTAGGCTTTAGCCTTATTCAAAAATCAGTGTTGCCCTTAGGCTCATTACAGTAACAGAATAGTTTAATGCATGTATACAAAGCTCAGCCCAATCCAGCCCTACACACCACTCGTACCAGCCCTACACACCATGTGGGGAATAACTCGACCCACCTAGCCCTACAAACCACAGCCGCAGCATAGCTGCTTAATCAGATAACGTGGCCAAACCACTAACAGTAAAACAAGGCAAAGCCCCTATCAGTAAACGTGGCATTGCCACTTAGCACTTCCTCCATCAAAAACCCAATCCTATGGAACAGTATAAAATGTCATGGCATACAGTGAACAGATTTAATTTAGCATGCATTTCAGTCAGATTTAACCCTAGGGGTATAATGGTCATTTTGCACCTAGGGGTAAAATAGTAATTTTCCACCCTTGAAGGGTATTTCAGTAAATTTACCAATTTTTAGGGTTTCATGCTCATTACAGTTATTAACAGTCCAAATGGCACCTAGGTATCCTATTTAGCCCATTTTATCAACTTAAAGTTATCAGCCCTAAAACCCCTAATGGCCCTATGGGGTCCACTAACTATTATGGCCCACTAAGCCCAAATTTCACATTCATTTTAGCAGTCTTAACATTCATATTACTAGAACCCGCTTACCGCTCGTTTCCACCCATATGTGTTTTTAAGCCCATTGGGCCCAAATTTAGCCTCTCGAGGCCCAAATTTACCAACATGCATGAAATTACGCACACATCCTCCTTACCATTTGAGATAACTGGTTTTACCATTTTAACCAACCCACAAGCGCTTGCAAGCCCACGAAATGCCAGAATTTTGGCATTTTAGCTTTTCGGCTTTTACCGATCTAGTCTACTAGTGGGTGTCGTTTACACACCTGATTTGCAGTATATTATGACGAGATCTCCCACGCGATTAACCTACAACCATCCATTATGATGTTAGACCATGAACCAATGATAACTAATGTAACAACTATCACCATATTCGGCCAACATCCTTAAGGGCCCTCGAATACTTACCTTGCCAAAATCAATGATTAGATCTAGATCTAGTTGCTCCAATGGTCCTAGCCTCTAATACCCCTTGATTGATAGCCTCCAGTCCATACTAACACATAATAAACTGAAAATAAAACCAATAAAGCCTTTAGCCTTAATCTACAGCCACCCCATGAAGTTAGGGGTTTTCGACTTTTCTTGAATCACCAATTAATGGATAGAGACGGGATTTTGAGTACTTACCAAATATTTACTTACCAGAAACATTCCCAAGTACCTTCCTATCCCAGATCCGTAGTAGATCTAACCCAAAGTACGAGTAGAGGATAGATCTAAGAGATCTAAAGGCTCGATTCCCGAATCACTATAAATATGGAGGTTTCGTCTTTGATATGAGAAGAAGAAGATGATTCGAAATTATAGGTTGGAAAGGTGATGTTGACAGAGGTTGGGGGTTTTGAGGTTCGACTATTTGGATGAAAGAAGTAATGGGGATTCGGCTAACGAGGAAAATCGAAACAAGCTTATATGTCTCGATATTTCAGCTTTCAAGAAGTTGGCCAAATAAGGTTCTAAATGAATCGGTAAGGAGGAAGAAGATAAGAAAGAAGTAGATTCAGCTTTTAGAAGGGAAGAGAAAAAGAAATAAGAGTAGTTTGATTTACTTGCACAAATCAGCAAAAAGAAAGAATGTACGGGTTACGTTTTCAGCTTTAAGAACATATGAGTAAAGAAGAAGAGAAAGAAAATGAATTGAAAGTGTTCTTCAAGAGCCTATACCTATTTGACAACCCTAACCGATTGACCCAACATAACTCGTAGGGTAGGCAACCAAGCAATCGACACACACCCAAACCAAAATGCCGAAATTGCGACCCTAAGCTCTCCTAGCCGAAAATGCAACTTCAAAGTCCCTTGGCCGGCCACCACTTGCTTCAATTTGAAATCCCTACATTTTCTCCTCCTTATCCTCCTTGATTCAATCTCATGAGCATCTCAAACTCTTCCCAATAGAGTTTCACTTGGAGTCCATCACATGCCTTGCACATTTATCAAAAATAAAATAGTTCCTTGCGTATCATGAGACTTGAACCCAAGCCCTTGCATAGCTTCCATACGCCACCCTTGTCCTCTAAGTGGCGTTACATTGCCACCTTTCCACTGGCTCATTTGTGTCTTAAATTACCCACTTTTTCTTAAAAGCCCACATACTCAAGGCCACTTCTCTTTAAGTCCAAAATTTCAAAATTCTACTGAGTTTTAAATTAGGCTTGGGCCTTCTAAAGGCCCACTAACATACTCAAAGCATAAATTAACATAACCAGACAGCAAAATTTTAAGTTCACACTGAAATCGCAAAAATCTCGAAAATCTCAAAAATTAGGGCGTTACAACTCTATCTTTTGGAATATATTTTGAATGTTGTTTATATATAATAAGCCATGTGAAAGTGGCCTGTTTATTTTGATAAGTAAGGATTTGAGTTTTGATGAAATAATGTGGTTGTTATAATTGTTTATGGATGAATGGTTTAGTTATTTGATAAATAGGTGTGATTTACGTTTAATGTATTTTGGTTAAATGTGATCATGTGTTTGATATTTAAATGGATGGATGTGGTATTTATGAAATGTTTTAGCATGATTTATGTTGTAAGGAATTCTAATGATTATGTTTGGTTTTGGTCTTGGGTAATTCGGCTATGTCTTGTATAAATTAAAGTTATATGTATGCTTTTGTACTTAGTCAAATATGTGATTAAGGAATTGATTGTTGTGGCATTGTAAGTAAATAATAGAAAAACATGTTTATATCTCAATTTGGTATGTTTAAGTGATAGTCACATGGTTGCTATGTTTCATGTATATATATATGTTTATATTACGATATTTAGGTGAAAGGCCTATTATGTTTGATGACTTGATTTAGATATATAAGATGTTTATGCATATGTAATAATTGAATAGAAATGGAATTGATCATTGGTTAAGCATTATTTGTGCTCGGCTAATCTCAAGAAAAATGACTAAATGAATTGTATTTTTGGCCTTATGTATGGTTTTTGGTTCAATGCGAAAATGAATGATATTTCATGTTTGGCTTGAATACTTTCGGTCAATGCATTAAAAAAATAACCATATGAATAGTAGTTTTGTTTAAGTTTTATGATTAAAGGTATAACATAGGTGGTAGGGAATATGCCGGTTGGAATTAGTTAAAGATGACTTATATTTGTATTTGTATGTTTTGTAAAATTCACGGATGAAATGTTTGATTTAGTTATTCGTATTATTATTAATATGCTTCCTTCTTAAGTGAACAAATGGTATCCTTGACATCATTGTTATAAGTTTCATAATTGATTATATGATTTTAAAATGTTATAATTCGTTTTGTAAAGTGAATAATTTAATTTTTATCTAAGTTAATATTTTTTTGGTTTAAGAGTTTGGGCAAAAGTATGCATATGATTGTATGAAAGTTGTGTCTTATCTGGTAATACCTCGTAGCCCTTTCTGGTAACGGATACGGGTTATGGGTGTTACACCACATCTGGGACGTTGACATTGTACGATATTTGTGATTTTTCATAGTGTCCTATCCAATTCCGAATGGTTCATCGGGCAAAGGTAAATCATTTACGTATGTGTAAAACGAGTTAATGCTCATGTAGGATTTGGCTTGATACCAACCAATAATAAGATAAGTTTATAACTTAGTAATTGATGCAAGCTATGTGAAATGTCTATGATGAATGTATGTGATTATCTTGTGTATTCGGATGGGTGAATAGATGATTTGTGTATTAACGAAATGATTTCTAACTATGAACATATGTGTGTCTATGTATATTCAGCCTCATAGATTTGTATTTAAGTATGCATGAGGTTATGTTATGACTTCAAGCTGAAGTATATATATGAATGTGTATCATACATATATGTGTACATATTGATAATTTGGCTTGAAGGAACGTATGAAAACTAATCATTTAGATTATAATGGTATTTGGCCAAGGTAGGGTTTGTGCATGAAAAAGCATCGTTAAGAAACTTGGTAATTGTAACCAATTATGTTATCTATATTTTGCTATAGTCTAGTTACATTAAGCTAGAGGAAGCAATCGATTGTTTATTTGCTTGTGGCTTACTAAGCTGTGGTAGCTTGCTCTGTGTGTTTACATTTCCTTATTTGATAGATTTTGGATTGAAGCTACAAGTTCGGGGCTCGTCAGCAAAGTCTATCACACTATCGACTGTTTTTGTGTACATTATAAGTTTAAACTTGGATCTATGGCATGTATAAGCTAGGTTGTGTTTGGATAGGTATAATGTTATGTACATATATCAAGCCATGCAAAGATGGCTATATGCATGGAATATGGCTGATGGTTTTTGGATGTGATTTGGTTGAACCGGTATTGACATATACATAGTTATAAAATATACTTGTTGGGTTACTTATGTTAAAAATGAGCTGCATATGTCTTGTATTAAATATTAGCAGTTATTTTGGATTGATGAGTGAACTTGGATAAATGCTAGATTTGGGTAATGAATATGTCTCATTGATGATTCGGCACTTGTATATATATACATAAGTGTTTTTAGACATACATATATATAGGTAAGTGTGAGGTGTTTGTTATATTGGTTGAATTATTTGTTTAATGTGTATATATAGGTAAGTGTGAGGTGTTTGTTATATGTCTGAAGGTAATGTGTATTTAATTGACATAATAAATGCCCATGAAATGTATGACATTATGAGTAGATGATTTCGGTAATCAAGATTAAAAAAAAAAATTAATGTGTGATATTCAGTACATGTTTTGGTTATGTCCTATGAAAATTTTGTTATATAGTATAATTAGTTATTAGGTGAATTGTAGTGTTGACACAAACCCTGGTATATAATTTGACTTGTAAAATTTGCTTGGAAATTGGTAAATGGCATGTATGTATATTCAGCTAATGCTATATATATATATTTATATATTTATACATTTGCATATGATAAATTTTGATACGTTTTATTATCAAGTTTGGTATAATTGAATGGGATTTATTATTTGCGTTCATTTATGATAATGGAGTATATGATTATATGAATGTGCATAGGTCATGGTTGATAGCATATTGAAATAGACAAGTAAAGTTGACTTGGTATGTTAATTAGATTTATTATCATGTTATATTTGTGATTCGATAATTGTATTTTAAATTATGTGCAACATTTAATTTCTATGATTATCTGTTTGCATCAAGTAACAGTAATTCAAATGATTGCGTGTATGGTGTAATTGAAACCTATTAGTTTGGTTTTTAAAAAAAAAAAACTTGCTAGATTATTTACTCTGTAATGAAAGTATGTTCTAAACTGCCTATGTCGTTAATGCCTTGTAATCCCGTTTCGACGACAGATACGGGTTAATGATGTTACAGGCTGAAAGCAAGGCACACGGGCGTGTGACATGTCCGTGTGACCCTATTTTTATATAAACCCCCTCACTATTCACTAATCTTCTTCCATCAAATCCTAGCCACCAACCTCCTCCAGCAGCCACCGCTCCTCCCTAACGCCACTACTGCCTAAAACCCGGCCACCACCCCTCTCCCCTTCTGCTCCACCCTCTTACTCCTCTTTTCTTTTTACCTTCACTCAAAACCCCTAATATATCCCTCCTCCCTTTCCTTTCTCCTCTTTCCCCAACCACAACCACCCTTGCGCCACTACCATCGCTGCCGCCAGCCCCCACCCTGACCACCTCATCGTCAACACCGGTTTCATCTTCTCGTTCCTTTTCCTGAAATTTTTAATATTATTACATTATGTTTCCTATTATTACTAATTTGCTTCTCATACATCTACTAACTATTTATCATGCATTTTTGAACATTGATCTATTCAGTTTTTCTTGGTTTAGTATGTTAGTCTTAGATTGATTACTTCTATAGCTTACTGAGACCATTGATCTATTTTACTAATAAACTTTGTTTCAAGTAGGAGTACACTTATAAAAAAATTCTCCGATGTTCTTAATAGTCTTTACTATTTCATTAATTGACTTCCACTGATTTTAGGAGTAAAATTTAGGAATACTTCAACTTATGAACAATTATTGGTACCCTCTTACTCTAATACCTTAACTTTATCATGCAGGTGCCATGTCAAATTCTCATGGCAAGTCTAAAACCGCTGTCCCTGCTTCTAAAAAGCGTAAGAGACCCAGCGCTACCTCCTCTAGTGCCACCACTGACATTTAGCACCCATTCCTCCTATTCCCACAAGGTTCCCAAGAGGAACTATTTCAGATACTTAGGGTAAGGCCGCTCGAAGTAGGGCGATGTATCGATTGGGACGCCCTAGAGCAGGTCCAACTAGCAGACGCGATTCGAGCCCACATATCTCGAGCTCACTTTAGAGCTCTGTTCCACCTTTCCACCTACAGACGATCATGTCCCAGTATGACGATCCCGGAACAGTCCAGTTCTGCCTCAACAGTTTGGTACGCCAACTAAGCGTACCTGAGTTCGATGTAGCTTTAGGCCTATATACCAACAGATTCATAGAGGAAGAAGACCTATCTAAGCTCCATCGTCAGATCCACCACTCTCTATCAAAATGTTGGAGGGCTTTAGTCCCTACTTCAGCCAACTACGATCCCAGTCGCTCTAAGGTGACGGCTCTCTCCCCATCACTAATGTACCTACACGCCATCCTCACTCATACATTGATTGGGAGACCCTAGAGCACTGGCGTCGTCAACACCTACGATGCTTATTTTCTATGGAGTATGGCATCCGGGCACATGTTCGACCTAGCCTATTTCATCTCCCTCATCATTCAACATCAGACAGAGTGACACAGGAAGGGGGTAATTGCCATGGGCCCATATGTGACATGCCTCGCAAGACATTTCAGTCTCCTTAACACAGTGGCACAATCATCCTCCCTCACTCTTATTGGCCAGATGTCCCCACAGGGTATCTCAAGCATGCTTCACATGAGGATGATCGAGCGATGACGTGGGACTGATCCTCCTCAATACGGTCTAGCTCAATCTACCGAGTAGGAGGACCCAGAGGACATTACTAATGATATCCTTCCATCTCACGAGGAGCCACCGTCTCAGCCACCGCCCATTCATCGTTCAGTTCATGCGACTGCTTCATACTCCGACACATCTGAGTGCCTTACATGATTCGAGCAGCAGTGTTTTCGACGTTTTGATCACATGATTCGTGTTGGCATTATAATTGTTTATGCTGCTATAGGTCTCAGTGAAATGCTTGATTAAGTAAAATCATGCTTAGATTATCTGGCATTATAATTGTTTAGATAATTAAAGAATTAATTATTTAAGCAGATTGAAATTGCAATTAATGGACTCAATACTTAATCTATGTATGTTTAATTCTTCTAAGGTAGCTGAAAATTAAATTAGCATTTTATCTGACGATTCATATGCCTTGCATAACTTGCAAGATTGTTGTGATTAAATTGTTTCAAGGTATGACTACTTTGTTACTTCACATAATCTATTACATGTTTATTAAGTTGAATTAATCGGTTGAATCGACATAGGAATATGCGAGAGATAATTTAATTTAATAAATATGTATGTGCTATAGCATGTTTATCTTATTAATTTTGTTTAGTCGGTTGAATTGGCATAGGAATATGTTCAAGAGATAAATGGATTTTAATTGGTAAATATGTTCATAAGTTAGCAAATTACTGGGTTCCCGTGAATTTATTCGTAACAGCATAAGCATGAATTTAATAATTCTAAGTGAAAAAGGTATAATTAATCCAACACAATTATATCATCTTGATTAAATCGTATTTGAAATCGTGCACTAGGACTCTTTTCTTTTAATTAATATTTTTTCTTAGTTTTAAAATCTTAGTTTATAAATTACTCTTTTCAAAACCAAATTATTTTTACCTTACAAAAGTGTTTTAATTAATTTCATAAATAATTTTTTTCATAGTCCTTGTGGGTACGATAACTCGACATTTACTTGTCACTTTATTACTTGTTACAATTGTGTACACTTGCACATTTCCACCGCTCCACCCGGTGACCATCCAACACTCACCGGGATGTCTCCTACTACAGTGTTGATGCTCAGGGTTACTGATGTGATATGATCGAACCTATAAAACTAGACTATTATCACGATAAAGGCAAGCGCACCTATCGAACAATAGTATAGCTTATGGCAAGACCAGAATGTCAAACCCACAGGGACTAAAAGTACTAGTATTAACTTTCTTTTTATTATCTAGCTTGAAAATAAATGAGATTTGTTTAAACTAAAAAAAACTAACTAAACTAAGAATGTGACAAAGAGTAAATTGGGGAAATTGCTTTTGGAAAACTAATTGATTAAGACAATACCCAAGGAAGAATCCACCTAGACTTCACTTGTTATTTGACTCTGAACTAGATGATTTATTCACTTGACTTGTTCCTAGAAATCCCTAATTTATGTTAATATCTCTTTCAAGACTAAAAACAATTAACCCTAGGTTGATTAATTGAAATTTCTTTCTAATTAAAACCCCTAGTGTTGCATTAATTTGATCTATGGATTTCCCTGTTAGATTTGACTCTAATCCGGCAGATTTTTGTCCTCCTATGTCTAGGATTGCAATCAACTCTGCTTAATTGTGTTGGATTTACTCTTAGACAGGGACTTTTTCTCCACTAAATAAGCACATTAAACTTGAATTAATATCCTGAAATATGAACACAAGAATTAAAACACAATTAAGAACAAATCAAATATTTATCATATAATTTAAAAATTAATAATAAGATCCATCTTAGGATTCATCCCCCTCAGGTATTTTAGGGATTTAGTTCATGTTTATAAAAGAAAACTTCTCAAAATAGGGAAAACAACAAAACATAAAGAACCCAAAAACTTCAAGAGAAATTGAAGGGAAACCTTCAGTCTTGATGTAAATCCTTGCTTCCGAGATGAATCGATCGGCATTCCTCGAGTAGTTCCTCGCTTTCTACTCCGTGTCTCCTTAGGTTCCTCCCGTTGGGTGTTTGTATAGACTTTTGAATGTCCAGAATACCTAAAAATGAACTTTTTTTCGCCTGAAATTGAAATGGGGGTCAACAAAGACACTCCCATGTGATGCTGCTCAGGCCATGTGCAATTCTGTGTGTCACACACGGGCGTGTGGTTTACCCATGTGAAGATGTCTAGGCTATGTTAAAGGTTAATTTTAGCCCATTTTGTCCATTTTTGACCCGTTTCTTGTTCTTTTCGCTTCCTTCTACTCACCTAAGTATAAAATATGAAATTAAAGGATTAGGAGCATCAAAGTCCATAAATTTAATGCTAAATCATCCATAAATGTGCCAAGCATGGGATAAAATATGTATATATTATGGTTTATCAAATATCCCCACACTTAAGCATTTGCTTATCCTCAAGCAAAACCCTCAACTCACAATTAAAAATTCATTTTTCTCAACTTATAATTCCTGTCAACAATGTTTCGAACTAATTCACAAGTAATCATACATTGAGAATCCAACTAAAAGAACATCAAAGTCTCAAATAATCCAAGTTGAGCATTTTATCACGAAAGCATATGTATTCCCCCTTATCTAAGTAGTCACCATTAATTTAAAACTAACAAGATTTGACATCCTCACTAAAGATTCACTCTAATCACTCAAAGTGTTTAGGGTTCAGAAATTAAGCACTCATTAGTCAACATGAAAAGTTATTACCATAGGCTTGCATGAAAATCAAATCTCCACCACTATAAATTGAGATGATACATCGATCAAAAGGTCTTTTAGAGGGTTGTAATAGGGCTTTGGTTAGGGGTGTGGGCACAAGCTGAAAGAGAAGGGATAGAATCGAGATTGAGCTGAAAAATTACCTAACTAGAAAAATAACCAATACTGAGAAATTACATCACTGAATAAATTCCTAAGATTGAGCTTTTTCCTCATAAATAACATCGTTTAAGATTAAGAGATACACAACTTCATAAAAATATGCTAAGCGACAAATTAACAGCTGAAATAATTTTTTTAAGAACAAATCAAATATTTAAAACTTTCCTAATTGAAATGGAGAACATAGCCAGGTAATTATTTAATTCAAACCTTGACAAAATAAGGATCAAATTAATTAAGGGGATTTCAACAATAATGGGTTATAGGTTAATATTGAGGGTAAATCAATGAATAGTTTGTTAAGCTCAAGGGGGTTCACTAGGGGTTAGTTATGAAGGTAGGCTTTTATGGAGTGAGTGGGTTAAACCTAAGTGCCTTTATCATCTCGGTATATCAAATCAATGGTGTAGTCTTAACATGTATAATCAAAGCAAGTTCTAGAATAACAGATCAAAATTGACACACTCAGAGCAACAATAAAAGTGAGCAAGAAAGAATATATGCTCTAAAGGCTCAAAATCTCACAAAAATTATGGCTTTTGATGCCAATCCTGTGAATTTCAAACTTCAAGATAATCCTAAATTTGGCGAAACAACCTAGAAAAATTTTTTATTCTCAAAAATCAACTTTTCATGCTTGATTTTCTAATGGCTTAAAGTATAAATAATCAAAGCACAAATGCCTATGTTTTAATCCAAAACATATTAATAAAAATCATAAATCAATCAAAATTCATTCTAATAGTGATATGAGAAAGTTATTTGAGAACAAGATAAAATTCAGGGATTTTCTGATAAAGATATAAATAACCTCCCCACACTTAAGATGTACATTGTCCTCAATGTAAAAAGTTAGGTCATAAGATTATAAGCATAATATCATAAGATAGGGAGAGAAGTGAAACTTCCTGAATTTTGGATGAAAACTTTGGAGTAGGGAGAGCAGATTTGGAAAGGAAGCATTTGAAATGCATGATGACCTAGGCAGAGGTAAAGGTGGGGGAGGATACTCTGATGGTGGTAGAGGATGGGGTTCCACAATGAAGATATCCGTGATGTTCAGCGTCGTGGTCAAGCAGGACATGGTAGTCATGGAGTATCTTTTCTCAGTGGATTATCATGGCATCAAGCACCTTGAACCTTTTGAAATTGCGGAGTCATCAATAATATTTTAGGGAGGTGTATTAATGGGATTAGCATGGTTACTCGTTAAGAAACAACCAAAAAGGAAAAGTTCAAAATATACTAATAGGAGTTTTGGATAACATATGTAACACCCTAGGCCCCTGTCCGTCGCCGGATTAGGGTTTAAGGTATTACAAAATCAAAATACAAACTACCGAGGTTCATAGTTACAAGCTAGACGTGAATTCATTGAGTTCTACAAGCATGCTAGCAAAACTATACCTTGAGGCTACTAATAATTGGGCTAAACCGAACATTCAATGACCGACCATCATGTTAGAAATTCATCGCATATTGGTTGATAACTGAACAACATGCCACAACATTAAACCATACGAGTATCATTCACATAAATATTCAACTCGAAGACTAAGCAAGCCATTTTCACATGGCTAGAATAATTACAATTCAAAATGAAGTTTGGTTTAATCGAAAGAAAATAGCCTATACATGCCATTGACCCAAAATAACCATCAAATGTACCAAAATAACAGCGATAGTGTAGGTGATTTAGGCTTCAATCCCCGAGTCCGTAGCTTCCAAAAAGAGATCTATAAAACAGAGGAAACAAGGGAAACGGAGTAAGCATTACAATGCTTAGAAAGTTTTAAGCAATGACATCAAATAAATCATCAAATTAAAGCATAGTTGTTCGTATTTTTGTTTCCCTCTTCTCTTGGGTAAGTCACCCTTTTTTTCCACACATATACATTCACGTCATATACGAAAGTGGATATCTTTCACTCATAGTAAGTTCACGTAAACATATACATGTCACAAAAGTCACATAACATTTCACATAGGCCAATTGCACTTTGATCATATTAATAATCTCATTTCAAGTACACGTATGAAATCACATAATGACTTTAGTATTCGGTCCAAAATCCATCTTGTATATAAGCCAAGGGTACATACCTGTATAGTTTAACACTTTCAGCGCAATTCATTAGCGTTCGTTACCTTGAAGACCAGTAGTCTTAGGCTTTTCTCGTATCATCATCGAGATCTCTATCTCGGGTAATTTCTATACGTAGCCATCGGGTCTTTTCCCCGGATATAATCTCTGCATATAGCCTTCGGGTCTTAACCCGGACATCATCTCTGCATATAGCCTTCGGGTCTTAACCCGGACATAGTCTCCACATATAGTCAGCGGGAATTAACCCCGGATTCACATTACAAATTCTCATACACATATATATTCACATGTAGCCAAGTTTCACATAGCAAGATTTCATTTGCAATTCAATCAATTCATGTGCATACCAACATATAACATGCTTCTCGACTTTATATCATAATTATACACATAATTCAAACTTATATACATATATTCTTCTTTTCTAAACTATCGGCCCAATGATCAAACATACATAGGCAAAAGCATTTCAAAGCTCAATTTCAGCCCTTTTCTCTATGAGCCATTCGGCCATATAACAAACAAGAAATAGGCTTCTTTCTCAATGGAACATCGTTCAAATATCAGCATGTATATCATGGCATTTTAACTTAAATACCAAATTCGATTACTCAAAACTTACCTTGAACTTTCACGAGAAATTTCGAGTTGGCTATTCGACCACTTTAGCCTTCCCTTTATCCGAACTCGTCCCTCTATGCTCTTGAGCTAAATAAAACATTTAATTCTATTAATCCTTATTCAAGCACCTTAAAGAATCATTTTCACTTATAGAAAATTCATACATACATATTCTTCTCATTGCAACCACTCATGCACATAGGAGCATTTCACATACATATCATAAATCACAGCAAGCTGATTTTCTGAGCAGCATTCAATAATTTACTCATAACTGGAGCTACGAAACTCCAAATGAGGTGCCGTTAATTTTGTATGAAAACAGACTCATTTATCTTCCATCCATAAAATTTTCATAATTTTTGGTTTGACCAATCAATACCAGAATTTTCTCAAAGTTTCCCTATTTCACTGTTTGAGTAAACTGACCACTCTATACTACGAACCGAATTTCTCCTTGTACAGAATTCCAAATATGGCCTCACCTATTCCATTCGAAACTAGACTCATTAAGGAGTCTAAGCATATAAATTTTGTCTCTTAACAATTTTTATACAATTTATAGTGATTTTCCAAAAACAGGGCAGGGGACTTCGAAGTCAATCTGACACTGTCTCACTCTACTCTAAAAATCTATTTATCAGAAATTCCTTTTCTTGCAAAGTTTCTTTTATAAGAAACTAGACCCATTAAGCTTCAATTACACAATTTATTCAGCCTCTCATTCAACTCGTACAATTTGTGGTGATTTTTCCAAAACACGTTACTGCTACTGTACTAAGCAATTTCTTATACAAAACCCACTCTTTAATGTTCTTAAGCACATACTTAAAACATAGCATTTCCTAAGGCACCACTAAGGGTAATCATTGACCTTAACACATATATATATATACAATTCATGTTCCTTCCATCCATAATCAGATTTCTCCATATAGCACAAACTAAACCAATTACCAATTTGACACCCAAAACATCCAAAAGCAACATCAAAGGCTCATTCGGCCATTGCACATACATACATTATAGCAATTGAAACATCAAAACAAAATTAAGAGTAAAACAACTCAATCATTCAAAGAACCAAAGGTCCTTTAGGCAATTATCCTCACCAAAGTTCCAATCTTACTATTTTGTGCTTACAAATCCAATTCTTATGAATTTTTGACATCATGGAGTCTATTAACAAGCTTTAGTAAGTTCATAATTGCAAAACAAGACTCCCTAACAAATTTTGACAAGGCCGAATGCCTTCATCCTATAAGGCTCAAGAAATTTTCACATTAACAAAGAAGAGGACCCTTAAACAAGTTCAAACAACACCCACCCTCCATTATTTAACACAAGCATTAAGGAAAACATAATTTACCCTACACTTGGTCATGGCCGAATGTTCCATCTAGATTATCACACAAAAGTTTCATGTTTTCAAGCTCAAATCTCTTAACAAGACCTTCAAAACATCACCAAAGAGAGCATGCATCCATGGCCAAATGCTTATAGCACTTAGGGCTCAAGAAATTCAAACATGGACAAGAAAAGAGCTTCAAAACCAACTAGATTTCATGAAGTGCAAAGAAAATCATCTAGAAATTGTACCTTAATCAAGATTTCTCCCAACCAAATTGCTTGAACCCTATTTCTCTTCTCCCTTAGTCACATACGGCAATGAAGGAAAAAGATGAACAAAAAATGTTGTTTTTACCCTCTTTTTCTTATTTTATTAACTATATTATTTCTATTTTATGACAACTTATTTTATTTAATAAAAACAAATTTATTTTCATTATTGTTGTTATTAATTAGCCATAAAACAAAATACAAAATGACAAACTAAGTCATCATTACCATCCACTATCACAAAAGTGGGTAATTTGACATGCAAGTCCCTTATTTAGCATGCATGCATTTATTAGTCATCACACATCTAGCTAGTCTACTTTCAAAGTTCACAACTAAGCCCTTTTAAGTGAAATTCAAATTTATAACTCTAAATTGACACACCAAACATGTCACACATGAATTAACACATATTATAGGCATCTAAATGAACATTAAATCTATTTTATGCCTCGGTTTTGTGGTCCCGAAACCACATCCCGACTAGGGTCGTTTTTAAGGCTGTCACAACTCTCCCCCACTAAAGAAATTTTCGTCCCCGAAAATTCTTACCGGAAAATAAGTTTGGGTAACGTTCTCTTATCGAATCCTCAAGCTCCCAAGTAGCTTCTTCGACCCCGTGTTTGACCCATAACACTTTCACTAACGAAATCCTCTTATTCCGCAACTCTTTAACCTTGTGTGCCAAAATACGAATTGGTTCCTCCTCGTAACTCATATCAGATCGAATCTCAACGTCAGACGGATTAATCACATGCGATGGGTCGGATCTATATCGTCGGAGCATCGAAACATGAAAAACGTTGTGAATCTTTTCAAGTTCGGGAGGCAAAATCAGTCGATATGCTACCGGTCCAATCCGTTCAGATATTTCATATGGTCCGATGAACCTCGGGCTCAATTTGCCCTTACGGTCGAATCTTAGCACCTTTTTCCAAGGTGACACTTTAAGAAATACTTTGTCTCCGACCTGGTACTCGATATCTTTCCGCTTTAAATCCGCGTAAGACTTTTGACGATCTGAAGCTACCTTAAGGCTATCACGAATCACTTTTACTTTCTGTTCGGCATCTCTAATTAAATCGACTCCAAAGATCTTACTTTAATTGAGCTCGGTCCAAAACAACGGTGTACGGCATTTGCGACCGTACAAAGCCTCGTACGGTGCCATCTTAATGCTCGATTGGAAACTGTTGTTGTAAGCGAATTCAATCAAAGGCAAATATCGTTCCCACGAACCACTAAACTCAAGAACACAACATCTCAACATATCCTCGAGTATCTGGATTACTCATTCTGATTGACCGTCCGTCTGAGGATGGAACGATGTACTAAAATGTAGCTTAGTACCCAAAGAATCTTGTAGTTTCTTCCAAAACCGCGATGTAAATCTCGGGTCTCTATCCGACACGATAGAGATAGGGACCCCGTGCAATCTGACGATCTGAGAAACATACAACTCCGCTAGCTTATCAAGTGAGTAATCCGTACGCACAGGTATAAAGTGAGCGGATTTAGTTAATCGATCTACAACAACCCAAATCGCATCCTTCTTGCTCGGTGTCAACGGTAGCCCAGATACAAAATCCATCGTGACTCTATCCCACTTCCACTCGGGAATCAAAATCGGTTGCAACAAACCCGATGGCACCTGATGTTCCGCTTTTACTTGTTGGCATATCAGACACTTCGACACAAAATTTGAGATGTCTCGTTTCATACCATGCCACCAATATTGACGTTTCAAATCATTGTACATTTTAGTACTTCCCGGATGAACTGACATTCGGCTATTGTGGGCTTCCTCTAAAATCATCGAAACCAACTCCGAACTTCTCGGTATACATACTCGGCCTCGAAACCTCAAACAATCATGGTCGTCAACTTGAAACTCAGGATCCACATTTACATCGCATTGAGCTCGTTTGGCAATTAAATCTTCATCCGCTTTCTGAGCTTCACAAACTTGTCGGAGAAATATCGGTTTGGCTTTTAATTCCGCTATCATCACGCCGTCATTAGATACTGATAAATGCACGTTCATGGCTCGTATAGCAAACAATGATTTTCGGCTAATAGCATCAGCAACTACATTCGCCTTTCCCGGATGATAGTCAATGACAAGCTCGTAATCTTTTAGCAATTCAAGCCACCGTCTTTGTCTCAGATTCAAATCTCTTTGCGTCATCAAGTATTTGAGGCTTTTATGGTCGGAAAAGACATGACATTTCTCACCAAAAAGGTAGTGACGCCAAATCTTCAAAGCAAAAACAATAGCAGCTAATTCGAGATCATGAGTCGGATAGTTTTTCTCATGAGGCTTCAATTGCCTCGAAGCATAAGCAACAACTTTGCCTTCTTGCATCAAAACACATCCCAAGCCATTCAAAGACGCATCACTATATACTACAAACTCCTTACCGGATTCAGGTTGAACTAAGACTGGAGCTTCCGTCAATAGGGCTTTCAATTGGTCAAAACTCTTTTGGCACTTCTCGGACCATTCGAATTTAACATCCTTCTGCAATAGCTTCGTCAACGGGGTTGAGATCATCGAAAAATCTTTCACAAACCGTCGATAGTACCCTGCAAGCCCTAAAAAGCTTCGGATTTTCGAGACATTTTTAGGAGGCTTCCACTCGAGGATAGCAGAGATTTTATTCGGATCAACTCGGATACCCGCAGCAGATATAATGTGTCCCAGAAAACCGACCTCGCGCAACCAGAACTCACACTTGCTGAATTTTGCGTATAACTGGTTATCACGCAAAACCCGTAGCACAAGTCTTAAATGCTCGGCATGCTCGATCTCATCGCGAGAGTAAACCAAAATGTCATCGATAAACACGACCACAAATCGATCTAGGTACTGCTTAAACACTCGATTCATCAAATCCATGAAAACAGCGGGGGCATTAGTCAGCCCAAACGGCATCACTAAAAATTCATAGTGTCCGTATCTCGTTCTGAAGGCAGTCTTAGGCACATCTGAGTCTCGAACTCGCAATTGATAATAACCGGATCGTAAGTCAATCTTTGAAAACACTGAGGCTCCCTTTAACTGATCGAATAAGTCGTCGATACGAGGCAATGGATACTTATTCTTTATGGTCACCTTGTTCAGCTGCCGATAGTCAATACACATCCTCAAAGTCCCGTCCTTCTTTTTCACGAATAAGACGGGTGCACCCCAGGGAGAAAAGCTCGGTCTTGCGAAACCTCTATCGGTCAATTCTTGCAACTAGGATTTCAACTCTTTCAACTCCGTCGGAGCCATACGATATGGAGCAATTGAAATCGGAGTTGTACCTGGAACTAACTCAATGCCGAACTCAACCTCTCTAACAGGCGGTAATCCCGGTAATTCTTCGGGAAACACGTTTGGATACTCACAAACCACAGGAACAGACTCAAGCTTCTGTTCGGATATTTTACTATCTAAAACATAAGCAAGATAAGCCTCGCAACCCTTTTTCATAAATTTCTGAGCCAACATAGAAGATATTACTGCCGGCAGCCCGTTTAAATCCGTAGACTCAATCCGAATGATCTCATTAGTCGAACATCGTAGATCAATAGTCTTTCATTTGCAGTTCACTACCGCATCGTGCACGGTCAACCAATCCATTCCAAGTATAACATGAAATTCATCGAATGGCAAAAGCATCAAATCGGCCGGGAAACAGAAATCTCGAATCCTAAGGGGACATTTCTTACACACTCTATCGACTAACACACAACGACCCAAGGGATTTGACACTCGAACCACAAACTCAGTAGACTCAATAGGAAGAGTCTTACTAGATGCCAAAGTTTCACATACATATGAATGAGTTGAACCGGGGTCAATCAAAGCAATTACATCAGTATCAAAAAGAGTGAAAGTACCGGTGATAACGTCGGGCGAAGAGGCATCCTCTCGTGCGCGAATTGCATAGGCTCTAGCAGGAGCATGAGCCTCAGATCTTGTCGTAGCATCTTTAAACCTTCTCTGACCACCGCTAGCATTCCCCGGATTTCTAGGTGGCCTCCCTCGAGCTGAAGTAGTATTCGATTTTCCACTCGGGTTCATATTTTGTTCGGACCATCTAGGGCAATCTCTTATAAAGTGATCAGCCGACCCGCATTTATAACAAGAGCGATCATGAAATCTGCAGCTCCCCGAATGCCATTTTCCACAATACTTGCACTCGACTCTGTCTCGACGATCGTTCCCAACACTAGCGGCAGAAGTGGCACGTGAACTCATAGGGGGTCGATCACGGTCTCATCTAGAAAAACCCGAAGTAGCAGATGGTCCGTCCGATTCACTTCGGAACTTCTTTGAGGATTTTTGAATAGACCTCCCAGAAGACCTCTTACGGAACTCTCTGGCTCCGCTATCAGCTTTTCTCTTTTCATTTCGAAGCTCTTCGGCCTTGCAGGCTCGCTCGACAAGAACAACGAACTCTTGAATTTCTAGAATGCCAACCAGCAGTTTGATGTCTTCATTTAACCCGTCCTCGAAGCGTTTACACATAATAGCTTCGGATGATATACACTCGCGACATATCGGCTAAGTCGTACGAATTCCCTCTCATATTCGGTCACCGACATTCTGCCTTGTTTAAGCTCGAGGAATTCCTTCCGTTTCTGATCGATAAATCTTTGGCTGATATACTTCTTTCGGAACTCAACTTGGAAGAACTCCCAACTAACTCGCTCTCTCGGCACCACCGAAACCAATGTGTTCCACCAATAGTAGGCAGAATCACGCAGCAGGGATACGGCACACTTCAAGCATTCTTCGGGCGTACACGACAGCTCATCAAACACACGGATCACATTATCGAGCCAAAACTCGGCCCGCTCAGCATCGTCATCAACTGTAGCCCGGAACTCTTCAGCCCCATATTTTCTAATCTTATCAACCGGGGGTTTACTCGACCTCACAGGGTCGGCCTCAGGAGGAGCCACAGGGGTCGGAAGTGGGTTATTCGGGGGAGGAGGTTGTGGAACAGCCGGATTAGTTCGAAGAAATTGGGTGAACCAATCATTCATCATTACATAAAAGTTCTGCCTCATGTCATCATCTCGACGACTAGCATTCGGCTGAGAGTCGATCGGCGCGGTCCCTTGTGCGGGAGCAGCCGCTACACTCTCAATATCTTCCGCTACGGCTCGATCGGGATCGGAATCCATTACTATACGAAAACACATTTCAAATGTCAGAAATCACCACACTATCGCATTATCACAAAATGGCATGTATAGCTATACTCACACACGCTACGTTAGTCCGAGAATCGACTAAACCGTAGCTCTGATACCAATAAAATGTAACACCCTAGGCCCCTGTCCGTCGCCGGATTAGGGTTTAAGGTATTACAAAATCAAAATACAAACTACCGAGGTTCATAGTTACAAGCTAGACGTGAATTCATTGAGTTCTACAAGCATGCTAGCAAAACTATACATTGAGGCTACTAATAATTGGGCTAAACCGAACATTCAATGACCGACCATCATGTTAGAAATTCATCGCATATTGGTTGATAACTGAACAACATGCCACAACATTAAACCATACGAGTATCATTCACATAAATATTCAACTCGAAGACTAAGCAAGCCATTTTCACATGGCTAGAATAATTACAATTCAAAATGAAGTTTGGTTTAATCGAAAGAAAATAGCCTATACATGCCATTGACCCAAAATAACCATCAAATGTACCAAAATAACAGCGATAGTGTAGGTGATTTAGGCTTCAATCCCCGAGTCCGTAGCTTCCAAAAAGAGATCTATAAAACAGAGGAAACAAGGGAAACGGAGTAAGCATTACAATGCTTAGAAAGTTTTAAGCAATGACATCAAATAAATCATCAAATTAAAGCATAGTTGTTCGTATTTTTGTTTCCCTCTTCTCTTGGGTAAGTCACCCTTTTTTTCCACACATATACATTCACGTCATATACGAAAGTGGATATCTTTCACTCATAGTAAGTTCACGTAAACATATACATGTCACAAAAGTCACATAACATTTCACATAGGCCAATTGCACTTTGATCATATTAATAATCTCATTTCAAGTACACGTATGAAATCACATAATGACTTTAGTATTCGGTCCAAAATCCATCTTGTATATAAGCCAAGGGTACATACCTGTATAGTTTAACACTTTCAGCGCAATTCATTAGCGTTCGTTACCTTGAAGACCAGTAGTCTTAGGCTTTTCTCGTATCATCATCGAGATCTCTATCTCGGGTAATTTCTATACGTAGCCATCGGGTCTTTTCCCCGGATATAATCTCCGCATATAGCCTTCGGGTCTTAACCCGGACATCATCTCTGCATATAGCCTTCGGGTCTTAACCCGGACATAGTCTCCACATATAGTCAGCGGGAATTAACCCCGGATTCACATTACAAATTCTCATACACATATATATTCACATGTAGCCAAGTTTCACATAGCAAGATTTCATTTGCAATTCAATCAATTCATGTGCATACCAACATATAACATGCTTCTCGACTTTATATCATAATTATACACATAATTCAAACTTATATACATATATTCTTCTTTTCTAAACTATCGGCCCAATGATCAAACATACATAGGCAAAAGCATTTCAAAGCTCAATTTCAGCCCTTTTCTCTATGAGCCATTCGGCCATATAACAAACAAGAAATAGGCTTCTTTCTCAATGGAACATCGTTCAAATATCAGCATGTATATCATGGCATTTTAACTTAAATACCAAATTCGATTACTCAAAACTTACCTTGAACTTTCACGAGAAATTTCGAGTTGGCTATTCGACCACTTTAGCCTTCCCTTTATCCGAACTCGTCCCTCTATGCTCTTGAGCTAAATAAAACATTTAATTCTATTAATCCTTATTCAAGCACCTTAAAGAATCATTTTCACTTATAGAAAATTCATACATACATATTCTTCTCATTGCAACCACTCATGCACATAGGAGCATTTCACATACATATCATAAATCACAGCAAGCTGATTTTCTGAGCAGCATTCAATAATTTACTCATAACTGGAGCTACGAAACTCCAAATGAGGTGACGTTAATTTTGTATGAAAATAGACTCATTTATCTTCCATCCATAAAATTTTCATAATTTTTGGTTTGACCAATCAATACCAGAATTTTCTCAAAGTTTCCCTATTTCACTGTTTGAGTAAACTGACCACTCTATACTACGAACCGAATTTCTCCTTGTACAGAATTCCAAATATGGCCTCACCTATTCCATTCGAAACTAGACTCATTAAGGAGTCTAAGCATATAAATTTTGTCTCTTAACAATTTTTATACAATTTATAGTGATTTTCCAAAAACAGGGCAGGGGACTTCGAAGTCAATCTGACACTGTCTCACTCTACTCTAAAAATCTATTTATCAGAAATTCCTTTTCTTGCAAAGTTTCTTTTATAAGAAACTAGACCCATTAAGCTTCAATTACACAATTTATTCAGCCTCTAATTCAACTCGTACAATTTGTGGTGATTTTTCCAAAACACGTTACTGCTACTGTACTAAGCAATTTCTTATACAAAACCCACTCTTTAATGTTCTTAAGCACATACTTAAAACATAGCATTTCCTAAGGCACCACTAAGGGTAATCATTGACCTTAACACATATATATATATACAATTCATGTTCCTTCCATCCATAATCAGATTTCTCCATATAGCACAAACTAAACCAATTACCAATTTGACACCAAAACATCCAAAAGCAACATCAAAGGCTCATTCGGCCATTGCACATACATACATTATAGCAATTGAAACATCAAAACAAAATTAAGAGTAAAACAACTCAATCATTCAAAGAACCAAAGGTCCTTTAGGCAATTATCCTCACCAAAGTTCTAATCTTACTATTTTGTGCTTACAAATCCAATTCTTATGAATTTTTGACATCATGGAGTCTATTAACAAGCTTTAGTAAGTTCATAATTGCAAAACAAGACTCCCTAACAAATTTTGACAAGGCCGAATGCCTTCATCCTATAAGGCTCAAGAAATTTTCACATTAACAAAGAAGAGGACCCTTAAACAAGTTCAAACAACACCCACCCTCCATTATTTAACACAAGCATTAAGGAAAACATAATTTACCCTACACTTGGTCATGGCCGAATGTTCCATCTAGATTATCACACAAAAGTTTCATGTTTTCAAGCTCAAATCTCTTAACAAGACCTTCAAAACATCACCAAAGAGAGCATGCATCCATGGCCAAATGCTTATAGCACTTAGGGCTCAAGAAATTCAAACATGGACAAGAAAAGAGCTTCAAAACCAACTAGATTTCATGAAGTGCAAAGAAAATCATCTAGAAATTGTACCTTAATCAAGATTTCTCCCAACCAAATTGCTTGAACCCTATTTCTCTTCTCCCTTAGTCACATACGGCAATGAAGGAAAAAAATGAACAAAAAATGTTGTTTTTACCCTCTTTTTCTTATTTTATTAACTATATTATTTCTATTTTATGACAACTTATTTTATTTAATAAAAACAAATTTATTTTCATTATTGTTGTTATTAATTAGCCATAAAACAAAACACAAAATGACAAACTAAGTCATCATTACCATCCACTATCACAAAAGTGGGTAATTTGACATGCAAGTCCCTTATTTAGCATGCATGCATTTATTAGTCATCACACATCTAGCTAGTCTACTTTCAAAGTTCACAACTAAGCCCTTTAAAGTGAAATTCAAATTTATAACTCTAAATTGACACACCAAACATGTCACACATGAATTAACACATATTATAGGCATCTAAATGAACATTAAATCTATTTTATGCCTCGGTTTTGTGGTCCCGAAACCACATCCCGACTAGGGTCGTTTTTAAGGCTGTCACAACATAAATTAAAATTAAGGATAAAATAAGAAAGAAAATAAAGATAATAATAAAATTAAAAACAAAAGCAAATATTAATGGACTCAAAAGCCCTCATCAGCATATGGGTCGTGAGGTGGCGGCGATGGTGGTGACATATGGAGGTGCTGACAAATTTGTTGTAGAGTAGCATCAATGAGGTCAAATCGTTGGAAAGCACTGCTGCTCGAATCGAGTGAGGTGCTCAAAAATGTCAGTCAATGAAGCAGCTGCATGAACCAATCTATGACTCAGCAGTGGCTGAGAAGGCGGATCATCATGACGTGGAGGGATATCATCAGTAATATTTGAGGGGTTATCCTACTCGGTAGACTAAGCTAAACGGTATTGAGGAGGATCAAACCCACGTCGACGCTGTATCATCCTCATATGAAGCATACTCAAGATGCCCTATAGGGACATCTGGCCGATGAGTTTGAGAGATGAGGATTGCGCCACTGTGTTGAGGAGGTCAAAGTGCCATACAAGTCGTGTCACATAAGGACTGATGAAAATGGCTCCCTTCCTGTGTCGCTCAGTCTGATGATGAATGGCGTATTCACAATGCTTCATAAAAAGTAAGCATTGTGGGTATTCACAATGCTAGTACTCTCTCGCTGACCCGTCAAAGTATGAGCTAGGATGGCGTATAGGTATCGTCATGATGGGGAGAGAGCTGATGCCTTAGAGCGACTGGGGTCATATGTGGCTAAATCAGGGACGAGGGCCACCCAACAGGAGGAAAGAGCATAGTAGATGTGGCGATGGAGGTCAAAGAAATTGTATTCATCCATAAATTCGTCTTGATATAGTCCCAAGGCAACTCCAAACTCTGGTACACTCAGTTGGCGTACTACGCTACCGAGACGGAATTGAACTGTGCCTGGATCGTCGAACTCTGACATGAGTATTTGTAGATAAAATGTAGAACAGAGCTGTAAGGTGAGCTCTATGTACGTCGACTCGATAATATCAAAGAAATGCTCCCATGGGTTAGTAGTAAGGAGGGCTCGAATTGAGTCTATGCAGTGGACTTACTCTAATGCGGCCTAATCAATGCATCTGCCTATGCCAAGGGGTCGCACCCAAAGGATTTGAAATAGTTCATCTTGAGATCCGAGTGGAAACTATAGGAAGGGGTGCCGCATTTCAGTGGTTGCATTGGAGGAGGTAGCTCTGGGTCCCTTCCACTTTTTCGAAGGGGGGACGACAACTTTCAACTTCCCTCGAGTGTTTGTTATTGTGTTCTGCAAAGAAAACAACCAAGAGAAGTTAACGAATAAGCTTATTGGATGGGTGCTAATAAAAGTCAATATAAATGCGTCAATTGGTCTAAGATAGAAAGAAAACAACCTTGAACATGAAATATTCAAGCCAAAATAAAATGTAGTTTTAATAATCAATAATCAATAATAAAATGAATAATTGAAAGAATCAACAATGAAAACAGGTAACAACCTAAATGTATAATCTTATTAACTAAAACGAAGCTAGCAGTAAGCATCGACAAAATCAATTTAATAACTAAATCAAGGAAAATCCATCAGTAGAAGAAATTAAAAAACAATAGTGAATAATTTAATAAAGCATTATCAATAATAATGACAAAGGATTCAACAAAGTAGCATAAAACAATAATAAAGAAATAATAGAGAAATAATAATAATAATAATAATAATAATAATAATAATAATAAATAATCAAAAGAAAAATGGAGAAATAGGAAAATCGACAATGAAATACTAGTGGTAAGAGTTAGAACGGTGGCGGCGAGTGGAGGAAAGGGGAATAGAAAGGAATGGGGGTGGTCAAGTGGTTTGGGTCGACTGGAAGAGTGTATGGCGGCAGCCAAAGTTGGGGGAGGGGAGTAGGGTTGGCGGTTTAGGGTTTGTAAGGGGGAGAATTTGGGGAAGAAGGTGAACAGTTGTTTTAGGGGTTTAAATAGGGGGATTTAGGGTTTAGGTTGAAAATAAGGGGGGCCATGGTCTTACAGGTCCCGTGTTGGACCCTACGGTCGTGGCCCACGCCCGTTTGCCCTGAGATTAGCCCATGTTTTTCATGAAATTTTAGGTCCATATCGCTTATGGCCTTCTACCATGCCCGTGTTCCTTGGGCGTGTTGGTGCCTACGGCCATATCACACGGTTGTGTACTGCTTCGTTCGTTTCTCCCACTCCCATGGATGGGTTAACACACCTGTGTGTTTTGGGCAAATTCACACACCCTCTGTAGGCACAGCCATGGTCAATTGCCCGTGCTCTCTAGTCGGTATTGCCCATGATTTATGGGTACGGGCATGTCACACACCCGTGTTGAATCATCAGTATTGACCACGGGTTATAAGCATGGCCGTGGGATCGGTTCATATTCCAGTGTGCTTTGGTCAAGTTTGCCACGATCTATAGGCACGCCCGTGGGGATCTCCGGATCCCATGTTTCCAGTATATTTTAAATATTCAAAGTCTAGTTTTTAGACGGCCTTGGCCATGCCCATGTGGCCTACCCGTGGGGTTCGTATGCCCACAACACACGACCGTGGTAATTAATCAGGTTCGTACATGGCCATATCGCACGGCCATGGTGGTTAGTCGCATCCCGTGTGGCATCCTAAGTTTGGGAAAAAAAATTTGTCCTATTTTCACACGGCAAAGGACACGCCTGTGGCTCCAACCCGTGTTGGGGACATGGCCTAAGGCACACCCGTGTGCCAAGCCGTGTGGTTAGAAAAACCTATGTTTTAGCAACTCAATTAGTGACTGTTAGATGTAATAAACTAAAATTAAGAAAGTTATCAATGTTAGTGCTCGGGTTGCCTCTGAGAAGTGCTTATTTATAGTCTAAGCTCGACTTACCTCTCGTTCACATGGTCATGGCGGTTCGAGTTGAAACCCCTTTCTCCTACTATCAATCTTAACATCAAAATAAGGTTTAAGTCGAGTGTTGTTTACCTTGAAAGTGTCGAATTTGGGATGATTAACCTCAATCATACCATAGGAATAAACTTTTATTACCGTGAAAGGAGGTGCATCATTTGCATTAAGCTCAAACTTGGCAATTCTAAGGTCTGATTTGCCTAATAATACCTGATCCCCAACCTTAAACTGACCAGTTTATTTGTAGGCTCATCATGGATTCACTTTGGCTCTGTGTGGCATATCCTAGGTTACTCTTTGCTATAGTTCTGCCATTTGTCTAGTTCATCAATCTGTAACATTCGCTCTTCATAGATTGCTCCCTTGTTGTCGCATGAAATTGAAAGTGGCTTATTTGTGTTTTTGCGAGGAATGTCCTATGAAGAAGGTTGAACAGTGAGGTTACTCTTAATAAAAGAACTCGTAATATCATTTCCATCATTAGATATCCTAACAGAATCATGAGCTTGAAGCGTAATCGTGTCATCGCCTACACGAAGTGAGAGTTCACCCGTGCCTACATCAATAATAGTCCTAGCAATTGCTAAAAAGGGTCGCCCTAAAATTAAGGGTACATCGCTATCCTCATCCATGTCTAGGACAATAAAATCTACTGAGAATATAAATTTATCAATTTTAACAAGAATATCTTCAATTATACCCCTAGGAAATCTAATGGTTTTATTGTCCAATTGAATGCTCATTCTAGTTTGTTTGGGTTTCCCAAGACCTAGCTGTTTAAACATTTTATAAGGCATTACATTAATACTAGCCCCTAAATCAGCTAATGCATTATCAATAGTTAAACTACCAATTAAACAAGGAATCGTAAAACTCCTTGGATCTTTCAGTTTGTTGGGTATCTTGTTCTGCAAAATAGCTGTGCAAACTGCATTTAACACCACATGCGACGATTTATCTAACTTTTGTTTATTTGCTAAAAGCTCCTTTAAGAAGTTAACTGCGTTTGGCATCTAGGAAAGAGCTTTAATAAACGGTAAGTTAATATGTAATTTCTTTAAAAGTTTAAAAAATTTACCAAATTGTTCTTCTGTGCGGTCTTTCCTTATCGCTTTTGGGTATGGTACACGAGGCTTATACTCATTACCTACTGGTTCTTTGTGGCTTACCTCAACCTTATCTTTACTTACCACATATTCTTGCCTCGGTTCTGGTTTGTCTTTAACTAAACTTCCTTCATCGAGCACAGTGATAGCATGAAGTTGCTCCCTTGTGTTATCTTCTATGTTACTTAGGAAGCTACCTTGTGGTCATTCAAAGATCAACTTAGCAAGTTAATAGGTTTCTGACACTGATATGAACTTTCCAACATCTCTTCAGGGTTTGGTTTCTTTTCCTGCCGATAGGGGGGTTGCTGAAATCTCGGGGGTGGTGGTGGCCTTTGATTTCCTTGATTCCCTTGATCGCCCCATGAAAAATTTGGATGATTTCTCCAACCTGCATTGGAATTGTTACTGTAAGGATTATTTTGAGGTTGAAGATTATTACACATATAAGTCATTTACTCATTTTCCATGCCATGTCCATAGGAGGAGTACTTTGGGTTGCCTATACTACTTCCATTCGTGTCTCATTACATAACTAGATGTACCTGCATAGTACCAACTAAACCATCAATCTTTTTATTCAAAATTTCTACCTGGCTA
Organism: Gossypium stocksii; assembly: GCA_020496765.1. Lineage (NCBI taxonomy): Eukaryota > Viridiplantae > Streptophyta > Magnoliopsida > Malvales > Malvaceae > Gossypium > Gossypium stocksii. The sequence goes on from CM035623.1 coordinate 46,589,339, forward strand.
GAAAGCATGGCAACTACGTTGACATTAAAAACATCGGTGGCTTTTGTCGGCTTTGTCTTCATGACTTGCCACTGATAGTTTTTCAGTGACATCTCCTCTATAAACTCATAAGCCTCCTTAGGTGTTTTGTTATTTATCATTCCACCGGCAGTCGCATCTATCATTAACCTTGTTGAGGGGCTCAAACCGTTGTGGAAAGTCTAAACCTGTAGCCACAGATGTAACCCATGGTGAGGGCACCTTCTCAATAAATCCTTGTATCTCTCCTATGCGTCATAAAAAGTTTCTAGACCCATCTACACAAAATAAGAGATGTCATTCCTTAATTTTTTCGTTTTAGCCAGCGAAAAATATTTTAAAAGGAATTTTTCGTCCATTTGTTCCCAAGTAGTGATAGATCCTCTGGGTAGAGAGTTCAACACTGTTTATCCTTAATCCTTAAAGAAAAGGGAAATAACCAAAGTCGAATGGCATCATCAGAAACACCATTAATTTTAAAGGTGTCATAGAGTTCCAAAAAGTTTGCTAAATGTGTGTTGGGATCCTCGTCCTGTAAACTATCAAACTAAACAAACTGTTGAATCATCTGTATAGTGTTAGGTTGCAGTTCAAAATTATTTGCAACAATAGCAGGCCTAACAATATTAGATTCAGTACCAGCTAATTTAGGCTTAGCATAATCATACATAGTACGAGGAGTAGGATTCTGATTCACAGGATTCGCAGCTACTATAGAAGGTAACGGAATATTCTTATTTGCCTCCATCTCTTCAGTAGTGTTGGTCACGTCCTCTTACTTTTCCTCTATGTACTGTAGGCTCCACCTTATTCCTCTACGGTTTCTACAAGCTAATGCTTCATCTCACTATCGAATAATAAGGGTCTTGACAGATTTCTTCTATTCATAAACTAGAGACACCTGTTAGAAAAAATAAAAAGAAAAATTTAGTAAATAAAATATAAAATAAAACAAAAAGTAAATTGCAATAAAAGTGAAAATGGCTAAAGTAATAAAAATCGAGTGTTCCTAATATTTTAGTCCCCAGTAAAGGTGCAAAAAACGTGAAGTGATATGATCAAACCTATAGAACTAGACTATAATCACGATAAAGGCAAGCACCCCTATCGAACAGTAGTATAGCTTATGGCAAGACTGGAATGTCGAACCCACGGGGACTAAAAGTACTAGTATTAACTTTCTTTTTATTATCTAGCCTAAAATAAATGATATTTGTTTAAACTAAAGAAAAAACTAACTAAACTAAGAACGTGACAGAGAGTAAATTAGGGAAATTGCTTTTGGAAAACTAATTGATTAAGACAATACCCAAGGAAGAATCCACCTAGACTTCACTTTTTATTTGTGTAATAGCCCGATTTGGACCCTAGTCAGAATAGTGGTTTCGGGACACATATTCGAGTTTGAAAAATATTTTAATATTATTTTTTGTGTCTGTGTTATCTGAATTAACTTCTGTGAAATTTTCGTGATTTAATGTGTTTGTCTCTGTGCTAAATTATTAAAAAGGATTAATTTGCATAAAGCAAAAACTATGTGTGTCATTAGTAAAATGACTTATTTGAGTATGGCTTTGTAAATGATGTCCTTTCATGGTAATTATACCATTATAAACTTGAGTGGTTGGTAGTGGACAATTATGCCCATATATTATATGTTTATAAACTAGTTTTATTAAAGGTCAAAATGGTAAATGTTTTATCTTTATGTATTAAATAAAACACAGCATGAAAAGTGTTTATTTTCATGTTCTATTTCCCAAAAATCACAAAAGAACAAGAAGGGTTTGGGTTTTGTTACATTCGGCCATTTTCAAGTCAAATTCAAGGTATGAATTTGATCGGTTTTTGATAATTTCTACATTTCTATGATCGTTGCTTCGAAATATTTCATGCCCATGTCTCAATTTCTATTTTTGATGAAGATTATGAATAGTGACATTGATGATTTTTGAAGCTTTGTGATGAATTTGGTTAAATTATGATGGATAGTTGTTGAATAAATGTGCTTTGCCTTGAATTTTTGATGAAATTAAGCAATTTGGGCTAAATAGTGAAAATAATACTTTGGGAGGACTAATTTGTGAAGTAAATGTGTTATATAGGCTTAATTGAATAGCATCAAAATTTGGCTATGTTTAAATATGGTTAAACTTGCTGAATTTGATGATTTTGTGTGAATTAGGGACTAAATTGTCCAAATGTGAAAATGTGAGGGCTAAATTGTAAAATGCCCTAAATAAGTGTTTATGGATTGAATTGAATGAATTGGATAATTGAATGGTTGAATTTGGATTGATTTAGATCAAGAACCAAGGAAATCAAACTTAGATAGAGGGAAGTCCAAAATCGTTGAATAGTCGGTTTGAAATCATCTAAATCAGTACGAGGTAAGTCAATATACAATTATGCATTATATTAAGGTTTGTTATAAATTCTTGAATTATAAACTGTATTTGGATGGCCTTGAGAGCCTGATGTATTAATTCCGACTAAATTCTGATTGAGTAATGATAAAATAATATAATGTAAGACCTCGTCCGAGACGTAGGCATTGATGAAAGAATCATGTGTAAGATCGTGTCTGGGACACTGGCATCATATACGTTTCGTGTAAGACCCTGTCTGGGATAGTGGCATCAATATCGAATGACATGTAAGACCACGTCGGGAATGTCGGCATTGTATGAGATTTATAAGTTCAGTAACATTTCTGAATGATTTGAGGAGAAATTTTGAGAAATGAATGAATGCATACCTTATGTGTCTGACTCAAGTACGTCTATTTTGTACTGAACTTCCAAGTATGGAAGGTATGATAATTGTGTGAACTAGAAGTATGGATTAAAAGAGTAAATCTGATTCGTGAATTATCTATGCGAAATGGTTATCATATTGCATTTATGAATTGTATATTTTTGTATTTGGCTTACTAAGCTCAATGTAGCTTACTCTGTTTATTCTTTCAACTATTTTACAGATATCATAGCCACTGTGGGCTCGTGGATAGTCAATGATCGTCACCACACTATCGAGCTCGAATTTGGTACCTTTAAAATGTACAATGTTTAAGTATGGCATGTATAGGCTAGAATGACTAAGTTATGATTTTGAGTTGTATGTATATATGTCATGTGATGTGGTTAAGATATGGTTATATGCTTTGTTTTGGCGTTTTGAATGGCGCAAGTATTGGTATGAAACTGTTGAATGAATGAATCTAGGGATGATGTTCGGTAAGTTTAGTTGGTGTTTGGAATGGGTTATAAATTATGAGTTTTAATTATGGACATTACCTATGAGATGTTTGTTCCTTGGCATGAGATTTGTGTATGAAAGTTTTGACCATATAGATGAATGTTTTAGGCCTTGAATTGGTTGGTTTTTGTTTAGGCCAAAATGGTGTTTTTGGCATATTTTTGATTGACCCAAATGGGTGGAAAATGACTTATATCAAGTCTTCTTTGTGCCACACGGCTAGGGTAAACGGGCATGCCTTATGGCCGTGCTAATTTTCCAATAATGGCACAAAAACTCACACGGCCAAGACACACGGGCATGTCTTGTGGCCGTGGCAAAAAGTCAGTATACTTGCTTTGTTTTGGCACGGCTTGGGTGCATGGGCATGCCCAAGTCCCGTGTGAGGCAGACGGCCTGGTCACACGGGCGTGTGACCTCCTTAATTTGGAAAATTTTATTTCTGTTCTGAAGTTTATGAATGTGTTCAGTTTAGTCCCGACCCTATCTCATTGCTGTTTGAGGCCTTGTAGATCTCAAAAAGGGACTTTATATTTGAATCTTGTTATAAACTGTGAATATTATGTTCTGATCTGTTTTGAAATTCGGTAATACCCCTTACCTGCTCCGGCGACGGTTTCGGGATAGGGGTGTTACATTTAATTGGTATCAGAGCTACAGTTTAGTCGATTCTAGGACTAACATAACGTGTTTGAGTCTAGCTATACATGCCATATATCTGAACTATGATAGTGTGATGAATCCTGACAAATGAGATATGTTTTTCATATAGTAATAGATCCTGAACGAGCCGTAGCTGACGATGTTGAAAGTAATGCGCCTGCTCTCGCTCAAAGGATAGCGCCATCTGATTCTAGACCGATTACAAGTGGTAATGAGGAGAAGCTAAACAAGCTTTCTTCCAAATGATGAATGAGTGGTTCACTCAGTATATTCGGACAAATTCAGCTGTTCAACCCACACCCTCGACTGCTCCTCAACAAACTTCAGGTGTACCACCTATGATTAATCCGATTCGTCTAAATAAGCCTCCCGTAGATAAGATCAGAAAGTATGAGGCTGAAGAGTTTCAAGCTACTACTGATGATGACGATGCAGAGAGGGCTGAATTTTGGCTTAAAAACACGATCCGAGTTCTTAATGAATTGTAATGTACCTCAGAGGAATGTGTTAAATGTGCGGTCTCATTGTTGCGAGATTCAGCATACCATTGGTGGAAAACATTAGTATTTGTAGTTCCAAGTGAACGTATCATCTGGGATTATTTTTAGACTGAATTTAGAAAGAAGTATATCAGTCAGCATTTCATTGATCAGAAACGTAAAGAGTTTCTTGAATTGAAACAAGGTACAAATTTGTTACGGAATACGAGCAAGAATTTGTAAGATTGAGCCAGTATGCATGGGATTGTGTAGCTTCAGAGGCCACTATGTGTAAAATATTTGTCGAGGGTTTGAATGAAGACATTAAACTTCTGCTCGGAATTCTCGATCTGAATGAGTTTGTTGTGTTAGTTGAAAGGGCTTGTAAAGCCGAAGAACTTAGTAGAGAAAAGAAGAAAGCTGATTCTGAAGCTAGAGAAGTTCGAAAGAGATCCTCAGGTAGATCATTTTAGTCTGTGTCAAAAAAGTTTCGAGATGATTCTAACTATTCGAAAATTAATATGGGACATTCGGGCAGAAACCGTGATAAATCGCGTTCAAGTTTTAGAACTCCTGCTACGTCTATTGCTAGTGTCAGGAATGTTAGATCTGAGAAACTCGAGTGTCCACACTGTGGCAAAAGGCATCCGAGAAGTTGTAGATTGAAAGACCGAACCTATTTTCGATGTGGGTCTCTAGATCATTTTGTTCGAGATTGCCCTGAATCTGTTGATCCAGAGATAGTGCAAAATCTGAGATTGAGTAATGTTTCCATTAGAGGTAGAACTCCCAGAAATACGAGAAATGCTAGTGCTGGTCAAAGAACTACTAAAGATACGATTGTGCCATTTGAGGCTCGAGCGCCTGCTAGAGCTTATGCTATCCGAGCGCGTGAAGAAGCTTCGTCCCCTGATATGATTACTAGTACTTTTACTCTTTATGATACCTTTGTGATTACTTTGATAGATCCTGGATCAACGTATTCTTATATCTGTGTGAATTTAGCATATAGTAAGACTTTGCCTATAGAGTCTACAGAATTCGTAATTAGAGTATCAAACTCGTTAGGTAAAAGTGTCCTGGTAGATAAGGTTTGCAAGAATTGTCCGTTAATGATTCGAGATATCTGCTTCTCTAATGACTTGATGCTATTTCCATTTGATGAACTTGATATAATTTTGGGTATGGACTGGTTAACTCTGCATGATGTCGTTATTAATTGCAAATGAAAAGTTATCGATTTGAGAGGCAAGAATGGTGAAATTGTTCGAATTGAGTCTAGTGATTTGAATAGTTTACCAGCTATGATATCTGCATTAAAAGCTCAGAAATATGTGAGAAAAGGTTGTGAAGCCTGCCTTGCTTACATGATTGACTCTAAGGTATCTGATAAAAAGATTGAATCTGTGCCGGTCGTCTATGAATTTTCTGATGTATTTCCTGAAGAACTTTCGGGTTTGCCTCCGATTTGAGAAGTTGAGTTTGGTATTGAATTGGTTCCGGGAACTACTCTGATTTTAATAGCTCTGTATAGAATGGCACTGACCGAATTGAAAGAATTAAAGACTCAGTTACAAGAATTGACTGATTGAGGCTTTGCTAGACTGAGTTTTTCACTATGGACTGCTCCTGTTCTGTTTGTGAAAAAGAAAGATGGCACGATGAGAATGTGCATTGATTACCGTTAGCTTAACAAAGCGACTGTAAAGAATAAATACCCTCTGCCCTGAATTGATGATTTGTTCGATCAACTAAAAGGCGCCTCTGTGTTTTCGAAAATAGACCTGAGATCGGGTTGTTATCAATTGCGAGTGAAAAATTTTGACATTCCGAAAATAGCTTTCCGAACAAGGTACGGGCGTTATGAATTCTTAGCCTTTCGGATTAACGAATGCTCCTACTGTGTTTATGGATCTGATGAACAAAATTTTCAGACCATATTTAGATCAATTTGTTGTTGTTTTCATTGATGATATATTGATCTGCTCGAGGAATGAAAGTGAACATGCTGAACATTTAAGAATTGTATGTCAGACACTGCGTGATAAGCAATTATATGAAAAATTAATCAAATGTGAATTCTGGTTACACGAAGTTAGTTTTCTAGGTCACATTGTATCAGCATCCGGCATCCGGGTTGATTCGAACAAAGTCTCAGCTATTTTGGATTGGAAACCTCCGAGGAATGTTTCTAAAGTCTGTAGTTTTCTAGGACTTGCTGGTTATTACCATCATTTCGTAAAAGATTTCTCTGTGATAGCAACCCCGTTGACTCAACTGCTTCAAAAAAATGCAAGTTTCGAATGGTCTAAAAAGTGTTAGGAAAGTTTCGATCGGTTGAAAACTCTGTTAACCGAAGCCCCAGTACTTGTGCAACCTGAATCAGGCAAAGAATTCATTGTGTATAGTAATGCTTCGTTGAATGGATTAGGCTGTGTTTTCATGCAAGGAGGAAATGTTATAGCATATGCCTCTAAACAGTTAAAGCCACACGAGAAGAGCTATCTGACACATGATCTTGAGTTATCTGCCATTGTTTTTGCACTGAAAATTTGGCGTCACTATCTGTTCGGTGAGAAATGTCATGTGTTTTTGGATCACAAAAGTCTAAAATACCTAATGACTCAAAAAGATTTGAATCTATGTCAGTGAAGATGGTTAGAACAGTTCAAAGATTATAAGCTTGTTATTGATTATCAACTAGGTAAAGCAAATGTTGTAGTTGATGCTTTAAGTCGAAAATCACTATCTGCATTGTGTGCCTTAAGTGCCAGTGTCGATCCGTTTGTTGATGATTTAGTGTTGGCTGAATTAAAAACAAAACCTTTGTTTTTGCAACAAATCATTGACGCTCAGAAAGTGGATAATGAATTGTTAACGAATCGAGCTCAGTGTGATTCTGATCCTGAATTCTGAATTAATGTTGATGATTGTTTGAGATTCAGGGATGGAATTTGCATTCCAAGAAATTCCGAATTGAACATTTTTTGTACTTACACTCGCATGAACATTCACATAAACATTCGAACCTACAGGGGTTTTCACACGGCCGAGCACACTCCTGTGTTCTAGGCCGTGTCCTTCACACGATCGGGCACATGCCCGTGTCTTAGCCCATGTGAAAAAAATTGGGTTATTCTGTTTTTGACGTCATCATGAAATTTTTGTCACACGGCTAAGCCACACGGCCGTGGACTAGGCTGCGTCAAGCACATGGTCGAGACACACGGCCATGTCTCCTCTTGTGTGTTTACTGCTGGGCATTTACTTTTCATAATTTTAGGTGCAGGGGACACACGGCCTATCAACACGCCCATGGGGCTGACACACGGCCTAGACACATGCCCGTGTGTCTACCTATGTGGATAATTATAGGCTATTTTCCAAGCCAATTGCCACCCTGAAACACAAATCAATACCAACCAATTTTTCCATTATACAACAAAGCATGAAAACTCATACTAACATGCACATTACGTCATTCACAAACTAACTTATCTATCATCAACAAGCATACACATCCACACACATTCCACAAAAAAACTATGCAAGCTTGCACTTTAATAGATTACATCATTTTGGCCAAATATAACTTAACTATTTATGGCCCATTTCACGTGGCCAAAATACCAAAATATCGCTAACAACCATGGACCCAAAAAAAACTATGACATATAACCAAAACATTAAACCACATATACATGCCATAATCTCAAAGTTCACTTGCAAAATACCAAATTGTGGTTGATAGTGTTGATGGAATCCCACTTGATCACCGGACTCAGGTTAGCTTGACGTACCTAAAAAGGAAGGGAAATAGAGGGGTAAGCTATAAAGCTTAGTAAGTCTATATGCAAAATAATGAGCATTTAAAACATATCTAATGAAAATAAGCTCCCCTATTATCACATTGAATTTGAGATTTATCACTTACTCATATGATCTTACCACATGATTCAATACATACATTAAGCACTTAGCACACATGATATTTTTCACATAACATGCACATACACATTCTTAACACAAGGTCAAACCTTTTTACATACAATCACATTTTATCATATCAATACAAATACCCGTTAAACCATATGGAATACTAAAGGATACACGAAAAAAGGAACAAGTGCCACACATAATGTAGCCGAAGCTACCACTGGTATGTAGCTAAAGCTATCGATGGTTTGTAGCCGAGGCTACCACGTATCACATGAGGGCTCACTAATGAGCTATCTACGGGTCTACTCACACAAGCTGACGGTATAGTCGAAACTACTCAGTGCTACTCACAGAAGCTGACAGGCATCCGCAACAAATCTAGGATTACCTAGCCACTAGTAGTCGAACTAAACCAGCACCTGGAATCACATTGATAAACCATAAAAGTAACACTTTTAAACCCCATGCTTGGTATATTTTTGGATGATTTACTTTATGATTTAATGAATTTGATTCTCCTAATCCTTTAATTTCATGTTTTATACTTAGGTAAGCATAGGAAAGTGAAAAGAGCGAGAAATTGGCCAAAAATAGACAAAATGGGATAATTTTAGCATTCCACACGGCCTAGGCACTTCCACACGGGATTCACCACACGCCCGTGTGAAACACATAGGTAGGCCACATGCTCGTGTGTCAAGGCTGTGTCAACTTCAAACCTAGCCAGTATTGCACACGACCGAAACCTTCACACACAGGTAGGCTACACGCCCATCTCTCTATCGAGCCCTGTTGTTTCAATTTCACTCAAAAAAGGCTAATTTTTAGGTATTTTGGGCATTCCAAAGTCTATTTAAACACACTATGAGAGGATTAAAGGGGACACACATAGTAGAAAGCAAAGAATTACTCAAAGAAAGCTATTGGATTCATCTCAGAAGTACGAATCTCCCTTAAGACTTAAGATCTCCCTTCAATTTCCTCAAAGCTTTTGGGTTTCTTTATGTTTTTTATTTTCCAAATTATATGATAAATACTTGATTTTTCATAATTATGTGTCCTTGATTCTTGTTTTAATATTTTAGGATATTACTTCAAGTTTTGATGTACTTATTCAGTGGAGCAAAAGTCCCAATTTAAGAGTAGATCCAACATAATTAAGCGGAGTTGATTGCAATCCTAGAGATAGGATGACAAAAATCTGCCAAATTAGAGTCAAATCTAATATGGAAATCCATAGATCAAGTTAATGCAAAAATGGCGGTTTTAATTAGAAAGAAATTTCAATTAATCAACCTAGAGTTAGTTGTTTTTAGTCTCGAAAGAGATATTAACATAAATTAGGGATTTCTACAGGTCAAGTCAAGTAAATAAATCATCTAATTCAGAAATGAATAATAAGTGAAGTCTAGGTGGATATTTCCTTGGGTATTGTTTCTCTCAATCGTTTTCTAAAAGTAATTTCCTAATTCGTTGTTTGTGCATTCTTAGTTAATTAATTATTTTAGATTTAAAAAATCCCCTTATTTTTAGGCTAGATAATAAAAAGATAGTTAATACTAGTAATTTTAGTCCTTGTGGATATGATATATCGGTCTTACCATAGCTATACTACTGTTCGATAGGTATACTTGCCTTTATCGTGATCATAGTTAGTTTTGGGATCACCATCAAGTTTTTGGCGCCGTTGCCAAGGACTAAGATATTAGGAACACTAAATTTTTATTACTTTAGCCATTTTTACTTTTATTGCAATTTACTTTTTGTTTTTCTTTTAGTTTTATTTACTAATCTTTCTTTTATTTATTTCTGACAGGTGTCTCTAGTTTATGACTAGAAGGAACCCGTCAAGACCTTTACTATTTGACAGTGAGATCAAAGCATCAGCTCACAAAAATCAAAGAGAAATAGGGAGAAGTCTACAGTACATAGAGGAAGAGCAAGAGGGCGTGACCAACATTACCGAGGAGATGGCGGAGAATCCGAACAATCCACTACCTCCCATGATAGCCGTAGTTCTTGTAAATCAGAATCTTACTCCTCGTATTATGTATGATTATGCTAAGCCTAATTTAGCTGGTACTGAATCAAGTATTGCCAAAACCTACTGTTGATGCAAATAATTTTGAACTTAAACCTAACACGATTCAAATGATACAACAGTTTATTCAGTTTGATGGTTTGCACGATGAGGATCCCAATAAGCATTTAGTAAACTTTCTCGAATTCTGTGACACCTTTAAGATTAATGGCATTTCTGATGATGCCATTCGCCTTTGGTTATTCCCATTTTCATTAAGAAATAAGGTTAAACAGTGTTGAACTCTCTACCTCGAGGGTCTATCACTACTTGGGACCAAATGACTGAAAAATTTTTACTAAAATATTTTGTGCCGGCTAAAACGGCAGGGTTGAGGAATGATATCTCTTCTTTTGGGCAGATGGATTTAGAAACACTATACGATGCATGGAAAGATATAGGGATTTATTGAGAAGGTGCCCTCACCATGAGTTACCTCTATGGCTTCAGGTTCAGACTTTCCACAATGGTTTGAACCCCTCAACGAGGCAAATGATCGATGTAGCTACCAATGGAAATATAAATAATAAAACACCTAAGGAGGCTTATGGGTTCATAGAAGAGATGCCACTGAATAATTATCAGTGGCAAGTCATGAGGACAAAGCTAAAAAAAGCTGCTGGTGTTTTTAATGTTGATGCGATCACTATGCTATCTAACTAGGTAGAGCTTTTAAACAAGAAAATTGATGGTTTGTATGGTTCTACGCAGGTACATCCAATGAAGCGGTGTGATTCAATTGGAGGAGGGGCGCACAACACAAAGTACTTATCCTACAATCCTGGCATAGAAGACGAACAAGTCAACTATATGGGTAATAATTCTAAACTAAAAAATAATCCATATAGTCACACTTATAATGCAGGTTGGAGGAATCATCCCAATTTCTTATGGGGTGGTCAAGGTAGTCAGAGACCCCCACCCCCTCCAAGCTTCCAACAATCACCTCACCAATAAGAAGAGAAGCCAAACCTTGAGGAGATACTTAAGAAATTCATCTCGGTGTCAGAAACTCACTTTCAAAACACCAAAACCACGCTAAAAAATCAGCAAGCATCGATTCAAGGGCTGGAAAATCAAATTGGTCAACTGGCCAAGATGGTTTCTGAATGACCACAAGGTAACTTACCAAGTAATACTGAAACTAACCCAAGGGAGCAACTCCATGCCATCATTGTGTACGATGAAAAAGGGTTAGTAGAACCTGAACCAAAACCGAGGTAAGAAACTATGGTAAGCAAAGGTAAGGTTGAGGTAAGCAATAATGAACCAGTAGGTAAAGAGTATAAACCTCGTATGCCATACCCAAAGCGACAAGGAAAGACCGCACAAACAAATAATTTGGTAAATTCCTTAAACTTTTAAGAAAATTACATATTAATTTACCATTTATTGAAGCTCTTTCGCAAATGCCAAATGTTGTTAAATTCTTAAAAGAGCTTTTAGCAAACAAAAAAAAAGATAGATGAGTCATCGCATGTGGAGTTAAATACAATTTGCTCGGCCATTTTACAAAATAAACTACCCAGCAAATTAAAAGATCCAGGCAGTTTTACGATTCCTTGTTTAATTGGTAGTTTAACTGTTGATAATGCCTTGGCTGATTTAGGGGCTAGTATTAATGTAATGCGTTATAAAATGTTTAAACAACTAGGTCTTGAGAAACCCAAACAAACTAGGTTAAGTATACAATTGGCAGATAAAACTATTAGATTTCCTAGGGATATTGTTGAGGATGTACTTGTAAAAATTGATAAATTTATATTCTTAGTTGATTTTGTTGTGCTAGACATGGATAAGACTAGTAAAGTGCCCTTAATCTTAGGTAGACCCTTTTTAGCAACTGCTAGGACTATCATTGATGTTGGTACAGGTGACCTTACACTTCGTGCAGGTGATGAAATAATTACCCTTCAGGCTTGTGATTTGATTAAGATATTGACTAAACAAGATGACTTTATAAAACCTGTTAAAAAGACTAATCACATGGCTCAACCGTCTTTGCAGGAAACACGTTTGAGAAGCACAAATAAGCCATGTTCTAGTTCATGTGACAACAAGGAAGCCATACATGAAGGGCGAATGCTACAGATAGATGAACTAGATGAATGGTGGACCTGTGGCACAAACGAACCTAGGATACACCATGCAAAACTGAAACAATGCTAGGACGAACTTCAGGTTAGAACAAATCAATTTTAGGTTGGGGACCAGCTACTTTTGGACAAGGTACTTCCGTTTGGATGATGGTCGAATATGGTATGGGTGCTTTGAGGTGACATTTATGTATTCAAGACCAACAAGTTGAGTAATTCGATTAATAAGATTCGTGTAGGTGGTTTAGATATTCGTCAGAGGGCAGGCGATTGATTTAAGTCAACGGTCTTGGTGGAATAGGCTGGTTTCCACTCTAGTGAAGAGATAATAGTGCCGATTTTGGGTTAGAGATAATACATAGGCGTTAAATCTTTTGGCAATTGAATAACTATGTGCGCCATTTGGTTCTAGGTTCGGTGCTTGTGGAGTGATCTTGCATTCGCAAAACAGGTGTGTAATCGCACCCTTATATTATTGTGATTCGGCAAATGTCGAAATGCCTAAACCTTGGCATTGGCGTCCTCGTGAGTATGCGAATACTCACATGGTAAACTGAGCCCACTGATCATTCGCGACGAACTATAGAGGCCTCCACGAGCGTTTCGTAGGCTTAAGCTACCATGGCCCTTGATGGGCCAAAATTGGTCGTGTAGGCCCATTGGGCTTGTGGGCCCCATTTGGGTAAAATCATCGATAAGTAAAAATTTACTAATTGAAATATGAGGCTCGTGTTGTCGTGTCTAGATTTGGGGCTAAATCGGCTACATAAGCATGTGGGCACACTTGGGCCCACTAGTGGGTTTTGGGCCCATATACACTGCTTTAGCTATGTAGGTTATCTACGTTGCTCAAGGTAACGGTAGACTCTCTAAGGGGTCATAGTAGATACCAAGACACCAAAATTTGGTTAAGTGACCAAAATACCCCTAAGGGGTAAAATTACCATTTTACCCTTAACTATCGAAATGACTATTATACCCCTAGAGGTAGGTTAACTGATGAGTATTTGGTTTACGTATGACTGTTTTTGAGCATGGTCTTTTGTATGCACGATATATATGTATGACATGACATTCTGCATGGGGATGGGGTCTGATTGGAAGAAGTTCTGTACTAGTGGCTTTGCCATGTATTTCTGTTATCAGTGGCTTCGCCACATATTCTGATTCTGGTGGCTCCGCCACGATTTCTGTTATTAGTAACCTTGCTGTGTTATTAGTTTGTTGGCTGGGTGGGTTGATTTAATCCCTGTAGGGTGTGTTGGATGGTACATGTGGTGAGTTGGATAGATTGGGTTGGGTTACATATCTGCTCTATTCTGTTTCTGTTTTAGGCTTGAGGCCCACTCTGTTTTATATAGGGCTAAAAGCCCAGATTGCTCTATTCCTGTATAAGGCTTCGGCCCAAACTGTCTTGCATGTTCTAATTTCTGTGGTCTAATAGGGGATTACACATTGAGTTTTCGCAAACTCACCCTTTATTTTAACTGTACAGGTAATCCTCAGCCTTAGGCGATTTGGAGCCGCGTGGGACTCAGAGGTGGCCATGCGATCACTGATTATTTAATCTGGACTTACTCATTCTAAATTTGGTATTCGGGCTTACATTTTGTAATAAGGCCATTGGGACTATAATTTTCTTTTATTTGGGCTTCTGATTTCGTATTTTAAGATACTAGAATAGGAAACTCGAGTTTTCAAATTAATAAACGTTTTCAAAGAAAAGCACGCACTTTTTATCTTCAGATTTTCAACTAAAAGGCTTCCGCGATTTTATTCATATTAAGGAACCAACAATAATAAATATGGCAACTACTTTTCTAACAATTGGTTTGGAAGTGTAATAATGGATTTTTCCAAAATTTTATCATTTTCTAGAAAAAAACCTAAATAGTATTAACTTAACTACAAGTTTTTTACAACAAAACCAATTTTTGGAAAGCTTTTAGCGAGATTTTTTACTAATTTAAACCATATAGGATTTAAACGTAGAAATGATCGTTTATCAACAAATCCAATTTTGAACGACACTCTGGTATGACACGCTAGATTCGGCCATAACGTCTGGGCTGGGTTTGGGGTGTTACATTTAGTGGTATCAGAGCTAGGTTGCAAAACTCGATTGTGGATGGGTTTTTGAAAATTTTCTCAAAAATGGGCTTTTAATAGTTTTTTTAAATCTTGGGTTGAAGAGTATTTTAAAAGAATTGGAATTGTTTTCAAACGATTTTACTGTAAGTGTGGCACACCAAGTCTCCAGCGCCAAATTCGTAAGTTCTCTGACACTGTGTGCTGTTATAGATTAAATGTATTTCTGAGAAACTATGTAGGACTGTACTGTGAAACTATAGATAGAGGAAACTGAAAACTGTAGAAGACTGAAACCTATAGTTAGAATCTAATCTACGAAAACAAAACTTTAACTACTGCATTTTTCATAAAATATCCGTTAATAATTACTGGAGTTATGAACTAATTAATAAGACTTTTCAAATAGATAATACGCTAAACCAATATGAGCACAATAGGTACTTGGGAAAGGGCTACATGAGGCTGCGAAAGAGGCCAAGGGAGTGTTAGGGCTGAGTCTTCAGCGTCGGGCCACATGCCTACTAGGGAGGGACCAGTATCGCCAGTCACTAAGATGGGGTCTCATGATCGAGTTGCAGGGGATGATGCTTTATCCCAAGTAATGCTCTGTGTCCTAGAGAGGTTGCTGGAGCGAGTACTGGATCAGTGGGCCGTGGGTCAATTTCTGAGCATCTCCAGGCTAATAGAGTGAAAATCTTCCGGGGAGTATCTATTGTAGCCCTAAATGTGGCAGAGTATTTGTTAGAGGCTACTGAATGGATAATGGATGACCTTGACTGCACAGTGGAGCAGAAACTAAAAGGAGCAGTGTCATTACTGCGAGATGAGGCTTACCAATGGTAGCTCGCTGTTAGAGATGGTACGCAGGCTGACTGTGACAGCCCTAATTTCGACCCTAGTCGGGAAGCGGTTTCGTGACCGCTAAACTGAGTCTTTAAAATAATCATTATTAATTTTTCAATGCTTAAATTATGTGTTAAATGCATGTGTGAAAGTTGTGAATTTGAATTTAATAAATTCAATAAGAAATTTTTTTATAAGGATTTAGTTGAAAAACTTAGAAACTTTGTTAGGCAAATTAGAAAGGGCCAAATTAAGTAAGGCTCATAATAAGTGGTTTTGCATGTCAATTCTTCCATTCTTATGTAAGTGGCCGGCCATGCAAATGAAATTATTAGTGGTTTAAGTGTTTTATTGGTTAAATTAAGTTAGTGGGAATTTTGGCTTCTTAAAATAATAAGGAATTTAGAATTGAAGAAAAGAAAATTTGGGTGATTTTCTTCCTTGTTTTGCCGTGTAACCTAGAAAGAAAAGAGAAAGGAGAAAGAACAAACATTCTATTTTTGAAGCATCAAATTGAAGGTATGGATTCATGTTTCATTGTGTTTCTTCAATTTTTTGGTGAAATTAAGCTAGTTACTAAGTCCCTTACCTAGCCCATGTTTAAATTTTGATTTCGGTGGATGTTGGTACATTCGGCCATGTTGAAAACTTGAGTGAAAAGATGATTTTGAGCTGCAAATTGTTAGAATGGTATGTTAAAGATTTAATACATGTGTGTATTTGCCGTATATATATATATGGATTTAGGGAGATGGAAATAAGTATTAGGTTTTGATATATTTATGTGTTAATTTGGATAATGGATGATGAAGTTTGTTTAAGGATTGTTAAGTTGTTGTTTTGAGGTTGAATTTACTAATTAATATATATATATATATATTTATATGTGTGGCTTTGATGTTTTAGTAATCGGCTAAATGGAGAATTTGTAATAGTATTGGGATTTTGTTAATTTGAAGTTCTAATATTTGATTTATTAAGGGCCGAATGAAGAAATTCTTGAGAAAGGATTTAGTTAAAATTTTGTTTGGTGAGTACAAATGAAAATTTACCGTATATGTGCCAATTAAATTATAAGTCTATTTTGTGCATTGAGTGATGAATATGTGTGGCTTAAAAACAAATTTTAAACCTTGATATATGTGGTTAAATGGGCATTGACATTCGGCTAAGTAGCATTCGGCCATAGAGTGAGTTATTGGTGAATGTGAGTTCAAAGAAAAAAATAAAAATAAAAATAAATTAATTGATTAAGTAAGGGATGTCATTGAGAGGAAAAATGTTTAGATATTTTTGTGACTTCCGACCTTGAGTAAATTAATTATAAAGATTTAGTTTTAAATTCTTAATACATGTATGTAAAATTGCTTGAGGTGAACGTGATGAATAAGCATAAGGTTTGGGACATGGCATGTCTATGTAGACTTAAATTGCAAATTGAATTTTTATGGAATGACCGAATGTGAAACAATTTAGTTTGATTTTGAGAATTTAATTTTGGCATGAAATCGACCTTATGAAACTAGTATGTGAATAATGTGTGTGTGCTTATAATGATTATATGTGCTAAAAATGAAAAGGGTATCAAAGCTACATAAGCAATATGTACTCATCTATGTGCTGCTAAGAAATGACTTATGGGGAAACTCTAGTATTCGAATTGATGCAGTGGCCGAATTGGTCATAGATTTGTACATGAATGATTGTGGCTGTACATGAGTATGTTGGATTAGCTAATAATAGCATTCGGCATTTTGGAATGCCAAGTTTAAGTTGAGAGAGGAATTTACAAGCGTATCCATGCTTTTAATTTATTTTGTCTGAGTGGCTTAAAAAGGATAATTTCATTCTTTGTTGATCTAATAACGGATACGAAATTTATATGTTCGAATTTGTGTATTGAAGCTCAAGAGCTAAGAGAGCCACACTCGGACAAAGGAAAGGCAAAGGTGGTGGAATAGTCGGTTCGTAAATAATTATTAATCATCAAGGTAAGTTTAAGTATTTAACCATATCATGCAAGTAAATTTAACATGGCTTATGTGGTTAGTTACCTATGAAGCTTTTAGTAAACAAATTGGCTTGTGCTATGCTTATATGCCATTAGACCGAATGCAACTCCTGAAAGTGCCATGATATGTGTAATGTGTGAAGTGAGCAAATGAATGATGTTTTGAAATTTTTTTTTTTTTTTGGTGACAAGTTTATATGCTGAATTTGACTTATGTGTATCTGTGTTTCAAAGCCGGGTTAAATCCCGAAGAGCCTTAGGGCTAGAGTTCAAAGCTGGGTTAAATCCCGAAGAGCCTTAGGGCTAGAGTTCAAAGCCGGGTTAAATCCCGAAGAGCCTTAGGGCTAGAGTTCAAAGCCGGGTTAAATCCCGAAGAGCCTTAGGGCTAGAGTTCAAAGCCGGGTTAAATCCCGAAGAGCCTTAGGGCTAAAGTTAAGGATTTGGTTTTATCAACCTCTGTTAATGAGACATGTGCTATAAAATGACCAGGTACGTGAGTTACATAATAGTGAACAATCTTCTATTGAATTATCATACAAAAGAGTGATGTTTTGTCCTAAAAATGGTCTTAAAGAGATCGTGACAATCTATGGCTTCTTTGCCCTATGAGTGAACCTATAAATTATGTGAGTATGTATTTTTGTGGACTACTAGCATATTCAATTAAGAGAGGATGGGAAATAATTTAGTATACGCACATTCGGCTAAGGTGAATTCTTTTTAAATGAGCAAATTGAAAATGTCTTAAATTTAGTAAATTGTTTTGTTTTTATTTCTTAAACTTACTAAGTATAGAAATGCTTACTCTGTTGCTCTAAATCTTCTGTTTTATAGATTTTGTTCGTCAGCTATGGTCTCGGGAATCTCATCTTGAAGTCATCTCTACTATCAAAGCTTCGTTCGGTACTATTTGATTAAACTCTCGTGAATGGCATGTATAGGCTTAACTATCCTTTTGAAACAAGATATATTTTGGTTTTGTAAATATTAAAGCCATGCGAAAGTGGCTGGTTATTTTGATTAGTAAGTTCCTAAATTAAATCAATATTCGTGAAATGATCTAGCTAGATGGCATATTCGGTTAAGGTTTATATACATATATGTGTGCATTTCATTGGTTGTTATATTTATTGAATTACAAATGAGGATGAATGGTTCTTTTATTATGTACTTATTGTATGTTCTTTTTGGTAAGTCACTATTGTTTATAAACTAAAAAGAAAGCTTGATTGGATAATACTTATATTATTATTACGTAAATGCATAAGTTATACAAAACTAAAGTCAAGAAGTGTATTATTTATTTGTTTACATGGGTCACCTGAGAAACGGTTCCTATGTTGTTCCGTGATTGTCCTGAGGTTGTCTTAGATGGTTAATTTCCCAATAACCCCTTCCGGCGACTGATGAAGGTTCTAGGGTGTTACACTGACCATTTGACGTGAGACTTCTTTAAGATGGCCTTTCAAGGGAAATACGTTGGGGCACGTTACGTGGATGCTCGTAGGAAGGAATTTCTAAGTCTAACCTAATGGAACAAAACTGTGGCCGAATATGAAGTAGAGTTTCTATGACCGAGCCGATATGCCCATGGGATTGTCGCAACTGAGTATGAATGCTGTGTGCATTTTGAGGATGGACTCCGGGATGAGTTACGAGTGTTGATAGCTCAACAGAGGGAGCGAGACTTTGCTGCCCTTGTTGAGAAAGCAAAGACTACTGAGGATGTAAAGCGCTCTCAGCGCCAAAATCGCAAGAAAATAGGGGTAGATTTAAGAGGGATTCAGGACCCTCGGGTTCTTCTAGAGGGCATATAAAGAATGTCATATTTAATGGGCCAGTTAGAGCAGTCCTTATTATTGTTATTAGACCATAGACTTGTGCAGATTGTGGGAGGTCTCACTAGGGTAAATGTTAGAGGCAAACCGGGGCGTGCTTTAGATGTGAGTCCAAGGATCATCAAGTCAGGGATTGCCCTCAGAGGTCGTGTCAAATGCAAACTGCAGAGCAAAGGCTTCTTCAGGCAGTAAGAGGTGGTCAGCAGCCACCGAGGGGCCATGGTCAGGCCAGGGGTGGAAATGGTAATAGTTGTGGTCGAGGAGCACCGAGCAGGGGTACTGGTAACACTAAGGCGAGGCAGCCATCCTTGGTTTATGCTGCTCATCGCCGAGAGGATGGTGACGCCCCTGATGTCATAACTGGTACCTTTTTTATTCATAGGATACCTTACGTTGCTTTAATTGACATTGGGTCTACACACTCGTATGTTGTGTGCACTGTGTCTGAGATGCTAGGTATCCAGTTTGAGAATACTGCTAAAGAGATGTTTGTGATAAGTCCACTGGGGTAGTCAGTTAGGGTAGACAAATTATCTAGAGACGTGCCCCTAGAAGTTCAAGGTATAATCTTTCCACGGATTTGATAGACCTACCGTTTGGAGAATTTGACCTTATCTCGAGTATGGACTGGCTAGTGAAACACCATACAAGTTTGGATTGCTCTACTAAGCGAATGGTGTTGAAGACTATGAAGATGAGGAGGCGACTGTGATAAGGGAGCTAAGGATTATCTGGCTAATGTAATCTCAACATTAAGGGCTAAAAAATTGGTTCGCAATGGTTGCGAGGCGTATCTAGCATATATGAATATTTCTAATTTTGGAAGTCCTTCTGTGGGAGATGTAAGAACTATCAAGGAATTTCTGGATGTATTTCTTGATGAGCTTCCTAGGTTGCCTCCAAATCGTGAGGTCGAATTCGAAATTGAGCTATTGCCTAGAACAACACCGGTGTCCATCACCCCTTATAGGATGGCGCCAAAGGAGCTAGTGGAATTAAAGGCTCAAATCCAAGAACTACTGGATCGAGGTTTCATTAGACCTAGTGTGTCTTCTTGTGGAGCACCAGTGTTATTCGTAAAGAAGAAGGATAGGACTATACGCATGTGCATCGACTACCATCAGTTAAACAAACTGCTATCAAGAACAAGTACCCCCTGCAAAGGATTGATGTTCTTTTTGATCAGCTAAGGGGAGCTTTGGTATTCTCCAAATCGACCTTCATTCTGGGTACCATCAGCTAAGAGTTAAGGAGGCTGATGTGTATAAGACCGCATTTAGGACTCGGTATGGGCACTATGAATTCCTAGTAATGTCGTTTGGGCTTACGAATGAACCAGTTGCTTTTATGGACCTCATGAACAAGGTATTCCAACCATATCTGGATCGGTTCGTAGTTGTATTTAGAGAAGATACTTTGGTGTATTCGAGAACTGAGGAGGACCATGATGCACATCTTTGAACTATTTGCAAATTCTGAAGGAGAAGTAAATATATGCAAAATTCAGCAAGTGTAAGTTCTAGCTATGAGAAGTGACATTTTTGGGTCACATATCTGCCGAGGGGATTAGGGTCGATCCTCGAAAGATCGAAGCCGTATTAGATTGGAAGCCACCGAAGACTGTATCAAAATTTTGAAGTTTTCTGGGTCTGCCTGGGTACTGCAGGCATTTTGTTCAGGGGTTTTTTGTAATTGTTGCACTGCTAACTAAGTTACTGCATGAAGGGGTACCATTTGTTTGGACAGATAAGCAGTAGAAGAGTTTTGAAAAACTAAAGAAAGTTCTGACTGAGGCCCCTGTTTTAATACAACCGGAGTTTGGGAAGGATTTTATTGTGTATTGTGATGTGTCGTACATGGGATTGGGTTGTGTGCTGATGCAAGAGGGTAAAGTGGTGGCCTACGCGTCTCGTCAACTTAAGCCTCACGAGGTGAATTACCCTACTCACAACTTGGAGTTAACTACGGTGGTATTCATGTTAAAGATTTGGAGGCACTACTTATATGGGAAGAAGAGTATTATTTACACGGATCATAGAAGCCTCAAATACCTCCTTACTCAGAAGAAGATGAACCTTAGGCAACGAAGATGGATAGAGCTACTTAAGGATTATGACTACTCGATCAAGTACCACCTTGGTAAGGCTAACGTGGTAGCCGACGCACCGAGTGGTAGGGCTATGTTAGATTTGAGGTCAATGTTTCCTTATCTCAGCCTCTTTGATGATGGTAGTTTATTGGCTGAGCTTTAAGTGAGATAGAGATGGAATGAGCAAATTAGGGAAAAATAGTTATTGGATGAATCACTGGTTCCTCAGTTTCGACTGGTTAAGAATAGAGAGACTTCTAACTTTGGGCTGAATAGCGAAGGAGGGTTATGCTTCCATGGGAGCCTGAAGAGGCGATGCGATAGCAATACCGTAACTTATTCTAACCAGGTAAATTTTGAGGCTGAATTTCTTTTAGAGGGTAGAGTTGTAGCACCCCAAAATTTTAGGATCTTTAATTCTACATGATTTGACAAATTATATGTGTTGTGTGATGGCTAAGTAATTTGGGTGTGTTTGAGGGTCCCTAGGAAGCCTAGGTTTGAGTCTGGGCCTTGGCAAAAATCATTAGTTTTTGCTCTTAAGTAGAGATGGATGCTAGCAGGCAGGACTTATATTTAATTGTGTTTGTTTCATGTCACAAAAAGCCCTGTGGTTTGGTGGCAATTGGGATGTTGGGGCAACTGAAAGGGAGTGGGTTTGAATTCCATGGCAAGCAAAAAGCATTTATTTTTCAAATTAGGGACGGCAAGAGGTTGAGTTGGGTTCAAATTCTGGAAGGTTGTTATGGATTTGGTAAAAAGAGGAGTTTGAATTGTTCTTGGTTGTTGAATTGAATTTGAGTGGGGAGTTAGAGGAAATCAAGGAGGGATAAGGGGAGAGATATGTGGAGATTTTCTAGGAGATTGAGTGTGGGGAGAAGAGTGTCGAATTGGGGAAGGTGTTTAGGCAAATTCAGCTAAGGGGTTTTCTGTCAAGCATTTTTCGACAATTTGTTAGGAGTAGGTGCCAAATTCCCTCTCTGCCATTTTGTGTTTAGTACTTTTTTGACAGTTTTAGCTTCGTTTGTAACGCCCTGATTTTCGAGATTTTTCAGGATTTTTGTGATTTTGGTGAAATCTTGAAATTTTGGTTTTCGATTATTAAATTTATGTTTAAGTGTGTTAGTGGGCCTTTAGAAGGCCCAAGCCTAAATTAAAACCCAGCAGGAATATCAAATTTTAGAGGTAAGTGAAGGGGACTTAGTTAAGTGGGCTTTTAAGAAAAAATTTGTACAATAAGACACAAATAAGCCATTGGTAAAGTGGCAATGTGGCACCACTTAAATGCCTAAAAAAGTGGCGTGTGGTGTGTGCAAAGGCCAGGGTTCAAGACGCAAAGTAAGTAAGCTGGTGTTTTATTTTTACTGCATGAGTTGGTCATGTGATAGGGCTCAAGTAGAACTCTGCTGAAGAGAGTTTGAGTTGTTCATGAGATTAAATCAGGTAGGATAAGGGACAGTTTTTAGGAGATTTGAATGGAAGCTAGTGGTGGCCGGCCAAGGGGCTTGTGGTGTTGCAATTTCGGCATTTGAATCTAGGGTTAGCATATTCGGCAATTTGGTTTTGTGTGCTGATTTCTCTAGGTGGCTGAGCCTTCGGGATTTAGTAATTTTAGGGTAATTTCACTCTTTTGCCGAATGGGTAGGAAATATTAGGGTTCTTGTTCTCTGTTGACCCCTTTTTCCTTTTGTTACTAAAAGCCAAAAACGCAAAACCCTCTTCTCTTCTTTTCTTCTTTTCTTTTCTGCTCTTCTTCCACCCCTATTCTCTCTTTTCTTTCTCGAAACCAATTTCACTTTGTTACCTTTCTTCCATACCGAACCTATTCCTCTTCTCTCTTTATTTTTCTCTCATCACCTTTCTCTTTGATTTTCACAAAAGCCGAAAGCAGAATCTAGCCTTACCGATTTCCCTAAAGCCAAATCCTTTTGAATCAAATCCTGAAAGTCTGAATCATCCCTGTCGATTTCTTCATTTATCAAATCTTGATTTTTCATAAACCTTAAACTTCTAAATAAAAGCCGAAACTCACCATACCCTTGGGTTCTGTTGACATCATCTCTTTTGTACAAAGGCCAAAATCAATACTGTTGATGCCATTCTCTTCTTGGCTGAACCTTTTGCTCTCCTCTCCTTAAAGTTCAATTAGATCTGCGTTGAATCTAGATTAGAAGGGTGATTGGAGTAAGTTCTTTAGTAAGAGGATCTGGGGTAAGTTAACGAAACTCTTTCCATTAGTTTATGATTTAAGAAAAGCTGAAATCCCTAAACATATTAGGGAGGCTGTCAAATTTGGTAAGAGGTAGTGCTAATCTCGTGTTATGGTTTTATGTGTTCTTTGTTCACAAGAAGGAGTGATTAGCAAGGTGCAGGAAAGGTTGGAAACGTGGAAGCAAACTAGATCTAGATCTAGCAGTTAAGATCGACAGAGGTAAGTGGCCAAGAACACCCTATAATGGCCGAATGTGGTAACGAGTTTAAGATTGGTTATTGGTGATTCGTGATCTAAAAACTGTAGTGGTCGATTGTAGGTTACCATGGGAGATCTCGTTAGAGTTCGTCGCAACACAGGTGTGTATCAGACACCCTCTTGTAGTTCAAATCGGTAAAAGCCAAAAAGCCGAAATGTTAAAATTTCGGCATTTCGTGGGCTTGTGAGCGTGCAAGCGCTTGTGGGTCAGTTGGAAGCGTTAAGGTTCTGTAACCGAAATTGGTAAGATGGATGAGTGCACTATTTCGTGCACATCGGTAAGCTTGGGCCTCGATGGGCTGAATGTGGGCCCAATGGGCTTACGAGCCCATATGGGTGAAATAAGGCGATAAACATGTTCTGGTAGATTATAGGTCCGAAACTACTAAAACTGGTAAATCAATCATAAAACTTGGACTAAATGGGCTTAAGTAGCTAGTAGACACTGTAGGGCCCATTAGGAGGTTTTAGGGCCCAATAGCTAAAGACTGTTAAAATGGGGTAAAATGGAAATGAGACCGCCAATAACTAAAATATGCATAAAACCTTAAAAACTGATGAAATTACTGAAATACCCTTATAGGTGCAAAATTACTGTTTTACCCCTAGGTGCAAAATGACAGTTATACCCCTAGGGCTAAATTTGACTGAAATGCATGATTTACTATTTCTGTTTACTATATGCCATGACATGAATATCTGTTCCATGGGATTGGGTTTATTGATTGAGGAAGTGCTAAGTGGCATTGCCACGCTTACTGAAAGAGGCCTTGCCTTGTACTGTTTACTGAAAGAGGCCTTGCCTCGTACTGACTATTGAAAGAGGCTTTGCCTCGTACTGATTACTGAAAGGGGCTCTGCCCCATACTGTTTACTGAAAGAGGCTTTCCCTCGTATTACTGTTAGTGGCTTGGCCACCTTATCTGAGCAGCGATGCTGCGACTGTGGAGTGTAGCGGTTGGGTGGATTGAGTTGTTTCCCCACATGGTGTGCAGGGCTGGTGCGGGTGGAGTGTAGCGGTTGGACATAGGATGGCTATGGGGTTGTATACATGTATAATATCTGTCAGTTCCTGTTATGGGCCTCTGGGCCGCACTGATATCTAAATAGGGCTTCGGCCCAGTTATCACTAAGACTGGTTAGGGCTTAGGCCTAGTGGGCTTGGGCTATTTTTAGACTCTGGATGGGCTTCCGCTACACACTGAGTTTCCAAACTCACCCATTTTTCCCTTCCATCCATGCAGATAAGCCCTAGATTGGTGGACTTGGAGGTGGGAGGGATTCAGAGTGGCCATGTGGACGACGTTTCTAGTTAAATTAAGTTAATTATTTTATTAATTATTTTAATTGTTTTTATCTTTTAATTTGGGTTTGTAATAAGGCCACTCTAATTATTTTACTTTGGATTTTTATTACTTATTTTTACTATAACTTAATTATTTTGAATATGGCTGCGCGGGTTTTCCCAAAATTAATCAAACATTTTCAAAATCAGTCACATGATTCAATCGAGTAACGAAGTTAAACTGTATAATAAATCTCTTAATAACTGGTAGTGGATAGGACGTTCACCAATAAACCGAGAATTTCTCTTAAAACCTTAATATCAGTTTGCAAAGCTCACCCTAAGATTGGTAATTAGGTAGCATGGTTGGTTCGTCGATGATGTGACAAGCCAGACTTGGTCGTAACGTCTGAGCTGGGTTTGGGGTGTTACATCGTTTCTCTCTAGTACCATTTTTACAAGTAACTTTTGGGATTTGTTTTGAGTAAGCTCTTAGTGCCAAAAATCCTATTATGAACTTCCTTTCTTTTGTCGAATCACAACACTCTTCTCCTCTTTCCTTTCTAAGCCATTGGCCTAATATTCTATCATTTGTTGCTGCCTATTCCTTTCTTTTCTAGCCAAACCCATTCTTTCTTCCTTTCTTTTCTCCAATCCGTTCCTTTTCTTTTAGTGACCTAACTCCATTCCTTTTCCACTCCCATCGTATTGTTTTCATCTCAGATCCTCCTTGAGGCGACTATTTCTTCTCCTTTTTGTTTTTCCCTTTCGATTGGCCCTCATAGTCAAACTCTCCATTACCCTCTTCTTGTGTTTCTTTTCTCTTTACATCGGCTGGAGTTGACGTTACAGTTCTGCAGGTGTTCTATCAAAGGGTAAGTGTTTTTTCTTTTTCTTTTGTGTTTCTTGTGGAAGCCGAATCTCTCATGCTTTCCTCCTATATGTCGATCATCTTCTGACTCTTACGTTTTTTGACAAAATTTGATTTTCTTTCCTTTCTTGATGGTTCCGTTTCGGTTTCTTAGGTGTTACTTGATAATCGGTCTATCAAAGGTTGGAGGAATTGCTAGTGTTATTAAAGCAATTTAGATCTTTTCATCGATTACAGTCATGGTAAGTAGTTGGTTTTACTTTCTTTCAGATGATGGTCAAATATGGTATGGGTGCTTTGAGGCGAAATTTATGTATTTAAGGCCTCCAATTTTGGTTATTGAATTAATAAGATTCGTGTAGGTGGTTCAAATATTCGTCAAAGGGTAGGCGATTGATTTAATCCAACGGTCTTAGTGGAATAGGCTAGTTTACACCCTAGTGAAGAGGTAATAGTGTCGATTTTGGGTTAGAGATAATACATAGGCGTTAAATCTTTTGGCAATTCATTAACTATGTACGCTGTTTGGTTTTAGGCTCGGTGCTTGTGGAGTGATCTTGCATTCGGAAAATAGGTGTGTAATCGTACCTCTAGATTACTATGATTCGGCAAATGTCGAAATGCCGAAACCTTGGCATTGGCATTCTCATAAGTATACAAATATTCATAGGGTAAACTGAGCCCACCAATCATGGGCGACGAACTGTAGATGCCTCCATGAACGTTTCATGGGCTTAGGCCGCCATGGGCCTTGATGGGCCGAAATAGGACGTGTGCACCCTATTCGAGTAAAATCCATGGTAAGTAAAATTTACGAATTGGACTGTGAGACTCACGTTGTCGTGTCTGGATTTGGTGCTAAATGGGCCACACGAGCGTATGGGCCCACTTAGGCCCAATAGTGGGTTTTGGGCCCAATAGTGGGTTTTGGGCCCATATACACTGCTCTGGCTATATGGGTTATCTACGTCACTCGAGGCGATGGTAGACTCTCTAAGGGGTCGTAGTATATACCGAGACACCAAAATTTGGTTAAGTGACCAAAATACCCCTGAGGGGTAAAATTACCATTTTAACCCTAACTGTCGAAATGGCTATTATACCCCTAGAGGAAGGTTAACTGATGAGCATTTGGTTTACATATGACTATTTCTAAGCATGGTTTTTTGTATTTATGATATATATGTATGACATGACATTCTGCATGTGGATGGGGTCTGATATGGAGGAAGTTCTATACTAGTGGTTTTGCCACATATTTCTATTATTAGTGGCTCCACCACTTCTTCTGATTCTGGTGGATACACCACGATTTCTGTTATTAGCAGCCTTGCTACATTATTGGTGTGTTGGCTGGGTGGGTTGATTTAATCCCCATAGGGTGTGTTGGATGGTACGGGTGGTGAGTTGGATGGATTGGGCTAGGTTACATATCTGCTCTGTTCCGTTTCTGTTTTGGGCTTGGGGCCCACTCTATTCTATATAGGGCTAAAAGCCCAGATTGCTCTGTTACTGTATAGGTCTTCAGCCCAGACTGTCTTGCATGTTCTAATTTCTATGGTCTGATAGGGGATTACACACTGAGTTTTCGTAACTCACCCTTTTTTTTAACCGTACAGGTAATCCTCAACATTAGGCGATTTTGAGCCGCGTGGGACTCGAAGGTGGCCATGCAATCACTGATTATTTAATCTGGACATACTTGTTCTAAATTTGTTATTCGGGCTTAGATTTTGTAATAAGCCCATTGGGACTATAATTTTCTTTTATTTTGGCTTTTGATTTCATATTTTAAGCTGCTAGAATAGGAAACTCGAGTTTTCAAATTAATAAACATTTTCAAAGAATAGCACGCACTTTTAACCTTGAGATTTTCAACTAAAAGGCTTCAGCAATTTTATTCAAATTGAGGAACCAATAATAATACAAATGGCAACTATTTTTTCTAACAATTGGTTTGGAAGTGTAATAATGGATTTTACCAAAATTTTCTCATTTTCTGGGAAAAAAAAAAAAAAAAACCTAAATGGTATTAACTTAACTACATGTTTTTGACAACAAGACTAATTTTGGGAAAGCTTTTGACGAGATCTTTTACTAATTTAAACCATATAGGATTTAAACGTAGAAATGATCGTTTATCGACAAATCCAGTTTTGAACGACACTCTAGTGTGACACGCCAGATTCAGCCATAACATCTGGGTCGAGTTTGGGGTGTTACAGTAAATAAGACCCAACCAACCCTACACTCCGTGTCTCGTCCAACCCTACACTCCTGTGGGGATTAAATCAACCCACCCATCCTTACACTCCCAATGTACTACCAGTTACGGCACTAACCAATAATGCAGCAGAGTAGCCAAAAGTATAAGCGGCTTAAAGTCATCGGTAGATTCAGAATCGTGTCGGGCGACCTATGCGACCTTACCAGAATGGGTCCACAGTCGTCTTGAGTGACCCGTACAACTAGGTCCACAGTCGCCTCGAGCAACCCGTGCGACCATAACAGATCAAACACTCCTTCCAATTATACATCCCGTCCCCATCCAGCATAAAATCACACATGAATGCAAACATAAATAACAGATACATATCACATAAGGGTATTATAGACATTTCACTCTACAAGGGCATAATGGTCATTTCACAATTCGGGGTCTAAGTACACATACCGACCCATCAGTAGGTTCACAGTCGTGTCGAGTGACTTGTGCAACCTTTTTCAATCAAAATGTACAATTGGGCCCAAGCTCATTACATCGCCCAAGTGGAGATATTTTATAAATCGTAAAGGTAACACTTTTTAACCCCATGCTTGGTATGTTTTTGGATGATTTACTTTATGATTTTAATGAATTTGATGCTCCTAATCTTTTAATTTCAAGTTTTATACTTAGGTTAGTATAGGAAAGTGAAAAGAGCGAGAAACGGGCCAAAAACGAACAAAATGAGCTAATTTTAGCATTCTACACGGCCTAGGAACTTCCGCACATGATTCACCACACACCCGTGTGAGACACACGAGTAGGCAACACATCCGTGTGTCAAGGCCGTGTCGACTTCAAACCAAGCCAGTATTGCACATGACTTGAGCCTTTGCACATGGGTAGACCACACACCCATGTCCCTATCGAGACATGTTTCAATTTCACTCGAAAAAGGCTAATTTTTAGGTATTTTGGGCATTCCAAAGTCTATTTAAACACACTAAGAGAGGATTAAAGGGGACACAAAGAGCAGAAAGTAAAGAATTACTCACAGAAAGCTGTTGGATTCATCTCAGAAGTAGGAATCTCCCTCAAGATTGAAGATCTCCCTTCAATTTCCTCGAAGTTTTTGGGTTTCTTTATGTTTTGTAATGTAACACCCCTAACCCATATCTGTCACCAGATTAGGGTTAGGAGCATTACCGGACAAATCAAAACTTCTACAGACATTTTGAATTTATTAACATCATAACATAATCATACATCATCAAAGAGTCCCTTATGAAGGTCTACGAGACCTTAAACTTGCATTAGAAGAAGGCCGGGACTAACCCAAACATTAAGAAAATTTTTTCGAAACTTGATCATTTTTCAAAACTGTTGAGGTCACACGCCCGTGTAGTCAGGCCGTGTGCCTCACACGGCCACTAGACACACCCACATGTCCAGGCCGTGGCAAAATAGAGCATACATACTAACTTGTTCACATGGCCACAAGACACAGCCATGTGCTCAACCGTGTGAAAATTAGGGAGGTTACTGACTTGCACCCATGGCCATTAGACACGACCGTGCGCCTAGGCCGTGTCAATCCTTTAAGGTATACTAACTTAATCCAACGGGTACCCTAGGGGACACATGGCCATGTACTATGACTGTGTGTCGCACACGGTTGAGACAGACGCCCGTGTCTTTGCCCGTGTGGACAAAAATAAGGCATTCAAAACGCCAACTTTGCCACCCAAATATGGGTCATCCCTACAAGTCAAAACCAATACATTTATACCAACAATTCTCAACCAAAACACACTCAAAACACTCATCAGTATAACTAAGAATATCACCAACCAATTTATGCACCTTAACCAAACTAAAGCGTTGCAATTAATTACTAAAACTTACCAAAGTCCATAATTTAACTCATAACAAAATGGCCATACTTACCTATGCTATTCATGCATTATAAGATATGCTAAAAACTTGCATCACATATCACATACCAAAACAACCATATTCTCAAACTTTGATACGGTCGCACCACCTAATTTGCCAACCACAAATGGAGACCCACTCGAGCTACCTGTTGGTCCAATTACCCGAGCTCGAGCTAAGAAGTTTAAAGATGCAGTGTCAGCCTTAGTTGAGCGAGTTTGGGCTGAATCAATCACCAATTTACTTGATAGTTCCTGGACTAGCTCAACGAGTCATTCGTTTCATCTTTCCAAAACTCATCCAGCTCATTTTCAGCTCAACCTGCTCGGTTCCAGCTCATCGAGTTTACATCCAGTTCAACTTCAGCTCATGAGTTTATTTTCAGCTAAATTTTAGTTCACGAGCTCAGAATTAGCTCAGCCTTAGCTCTCGAGTTGGACTTAGCTCGATTTTAGCTCACTATCTAAATTATAGCTCATTAAGTTCATTCAAAGCTCATGATAATAAGTTGACTTTTATTTTAATTTTATTAATTTATCATATTGAATGGTTTCACATTAATATATTAATATTGTCTTAATTTAATTTAATTCTGCTTATTTAATATGTCATAGCCGAAATTTATAGGTTGACATTATTGCTTTCACATTGCCGAATTTTTTGTTCACATTTGGGTTTAATTAGTTCATGAATTTTGCAGGAAATTCGAAGAGTGCAAGAGCATGAAGAAACACCACTTTTGGAAGGTGCATGGATGGTTAGAGGGCTTGAACATCCTAGGTGCATGTTCGGCCAAGTACATGAATGATTACATTCATTGTATCAAGGTTCATGAATGTTCATATTCATGTATGGAGTGCTATCTCTTCAATTTTCAAGGGTGGCCGAATCTACCTTTGTCCATTAGGGTTCCATTCATTCACATACATTTGCTTAAGCTTGAAGGATGCATGCTTCAATCTTCCATGGCCGAATGTGGACAAGGCATTTAAGGAGTTTCTTTCTAGAATGTTACATGATTCATTCATGATACATTACTTAGTTTTTAAGACTATGGATTAGACTATTCGGCTACTTAGTCTAAAAGCCTATAAATACTTGTATTTTTTTTCATTTGAGGTAATTTTTGAACTTTATGAATTTTATTCACAACTAATGAGGAATTCTTTTCTCTAATTTCGTTCAAAGATTTCGATTGGCTTGCCTAGTGTCCTAGTTGTGTCAACCGTTTTTTCTTTGTCGAAAATCTGAACTTATCACTACCCGTAGTGTGGCGTTCAACTATACCGAGGTTCCTATCTCTTTAGATAGTGGGTCGAGGTCCCCTTTATCAAATCCAAACCGAACCAAAAGAGCATATAGACAAAGGGTCGATATCTTTTTGATATTGGTTCTTGTTTGCACTTTTCCGTTCAAAACCTATCTCTCTTTCCCTTCTAAATCAATCTAAACGAACCTTCCCCTATTTAAACTATAACCAACTTATTTCTTCTTCACCTACTTAGTTCAAACAATACCTTCTCGTAGACGATCGGGCCACTTCAAATACGACTCGACTCACTCCGAGGCGGTTCGTATCATTTGGTATCAGAGCTACTAAAACGAGAAGCACGTGCGACGAAAACATCCCCGAGATAGTCCAAGTGTACACAAGTAAGTAGAGTCAAAAAAAAAAATTTCGTGTACACAAGAGTTTCTATTGTATTTAGTTCATTGTTATAGTAAAAAAAAAAATTATACAAGTTTGAAAAAAAAAATACAAAAAAAAAAATTTAAAAGAAAAAAAAAAAATTCCGAAAAAAAAAAAAAAAAAAGTGGTTGAAAGTGGAAATTGTTTCATCGATATTCATTCCTGATCCTAAAATTATTCTTCTACCCTTTTCATCTTTTCTATTTGATTTGGCCACACTAGAACCCAAACTCTTATTAGCCTACCCCAAACCGAGTACATCAACCATTGTTACCCCTTTTAAGCCGACCTCTAGACCAAGGCTAAGCCTGTGTCGAATCTGCTTACGAAATCACGAGAAAAGATAAGGAGAGGAAAAAGGCACGAGTGTCGCGAGTTACATTCGAGGGGAGGTAAAAGCCGAAATCGAGTGAAAAACACGAGTGTGAGTGGATTTTCTTTTTCTTTCGGAGAGAATTAGTGAGATTTGTGGTGAGGTTGTCAAAATGTCACAAAGCCCGGAGCGTAACGAAGGACTACCACGCCAACCGATCAGAAATATGGTTCCAGGCGGCGGAGGAGTGCCCGACTTGGGACAACAAGCCCTCTTAAGAGAAATTCAACGAATGTTTCGAACCGAACTTGAACCCATGAACGAGAGATTAGATCGGGTCGAAGAGAGGGGGCAACGAGATCAAACTCCTCAAGGCCCTAGAAGAGACCGCGGACGAGCTCGACCACTAGAAGAAGATCTTTTCGACCAAAGTGACCTAGAAAGTGACCAAGGTTCCAACCAAAGTGGGCGATACCGAGGTCAGCGAAACCGAGGCCAAAGGGATAGAGGCCGAGTCGACGACGATCTCAAGAATATCAAGCTCTCCATACCACCCTTCCAAGGCAAGTCTGATCCGGAAGCATACTTGGAGTGGGAAAAGAAGATAGAGCTAGTCTTTGATTGCCATAATTATTCGGAGATCAAGAAGGTTAAATTGGCAGCCATCGAGTTTTCTGATTATGCGATGGTATGGTGGGATCAACTTATAACAAGTCGACGACGCAACGGGGAAAGGCCAATTTCCACATGGACTGAAATGAAAGCTATCATGCGGAAGAGATTCATTCCGTCTTATTATCATCGCGAGTTGTACCAAAAGCTGCAAACCCTCACACAAGGTAGTCGAAGTGTGGAGGACTATTTCAAAGAAATGGAGATAGCGATGATACGAGCGAATGTGGAGGAAGATCGAGAAGCGACCATGGCAAGATTCCTCTCTGGGTTGAACCGAGAAATAGCTAACATTGTAGAACTTCAACACTATGTCGAGGTGACCGATATGGTCCATGTTGCCATCAAAGTGGAAAAGCAGCTCAAGCGAAAAGGTACTCTCAAGCCCTTTTTAAACCCTTCCAATAATCCGAAGTGGGGCCAAGGAGTAAACAAACGAGACTTTCCTAACCGTTCAAAGGTGGCAAACTTTCCGGTGAAGCCAAATAAATCCACGGGAGATTCCAGCAAAGGAAAAGAAATCGCTCATCCCGATAGATCCCGAGACATCAAATGTTTCAAGTGCTTGGGGCATGGACATATCGCTAGTCAATGTCCAAATCGGAGAGTAATGGTGATGTCCGCAAATGGAGATATTGAGTCAGAAGAAGAAAAACAAGAAGAATCCGACGAATCTTCTGATAAAGAGGAAGAAGAACTCGAATATGCGGTAGAAGGAGAGATACTTGTGATCAAACGAAGCCTAAGCTTGCATAGTGTCGAAGACGAGCAACAACGTGAGAACATTTTCCACACTCGTTGCCATGTTCAAGGCAAAGTGTGTAGTCTCATCGTTGACGGAGGAAGTTGCACGAATGTTGCTAGTATGCTTATGGTGGAGAAGTTAGGACTACCGACTACAAAGCACCCACATCCATATAAGCTTCAATGGCTTAACGATGGTGGAGAATTGAAGGTGACCAAACAAGTAAAGGTGCCTTTCTCGATTGGAAAATATTCCGATGAAGTGCTTTGTGACGTAGTTCCAATGCAAGCCGGACACTTACTGCTGGGCCGACCTTGGCAGTTTGATCGAAAGGTGGTACATGATGGATACACCAATCGTTATACTTTCAAGTATCAAGGCAAGAATGTCACCTTAGCACCTTTGACACCTCGTCAAGTTTACGAAGACCAAGTAAGATTGAGAGATTCCATTGAAAAACACAAAGAAAGCGAGAAAAAAGAAAATAAAGAAAAAAATTGTGAGAAAATGAGTGAAAAGAAACATGAGAAAGCAAAAGAAAAGAATCAAAAGCGAGAGAACAAAAAGAGAGAAGAAAAAGAGAGTGCAAAAGTGAATGTTTATGCAAAAGCGAGTGATATACGAAAGTCGTTTCTGTTGAGACAACCGGTGCTTGTACTTTTGTACAAGGAATCATTTTTAAATTCTAACGACTTGAATCCCGATCTACCGTCTTCTGTTAAGATTCTTTTGCAGGAATTTGAGGACGTATTTCCCGATGAAGTTCCGAGTGGATTGCCACCGATTCGGGGGATCGAACATCAAATCGATTTCATTCCTGGCGCATCCATTCCTAACCGACCAGCCTATCGCAGTAACCCCGATGAGACAAAGGAATTACAAAAGCAAGTAAATGAGCTTTTGGAAAAGGGGTTCATACGAGAAAGTCTTAGCCCTTGTGCTGTGCCAGTCCTACTAGTTCCGAAAAAGGATGGAACGTGGCGTATGTGCGTCGATTGTCGTGCAGTTAACAAGATTACCATTAAGTACCGGCATCCGATTCCGCGACTCGACGACATGCTAGATGAGTTAAGTGGTGCGCAGCTATTTTCAAAAATCGACCTCAAGAGCGGGTACCATCAAATACGCATGCGCGAGGGAGATGAATGGAAGACTGCTTTCAAAACCAAACATGGTTTGTATGAGTGGTTGGTAATGCCCTTCGGCCTTACTAACGCTCCTAGTACTTTCATGCGTCTAATGAACCATGTGCTTCGAGCCTATATCGGTAAATTTTGTGTGGTATACTTCGATGATATCCTTATTTATAGTCGAACTTTGAATGAGCACTTGATTCATTTACGAGCTATATTAGATGTGTTACGAAAAGAGACTCTTTACGCAAATATTAAGAAATGTACATTTTGCACTGATAAAGTTGTTTTCTTAGGATTTGTTGTCAGTTCGCAAGGCCTCGAAGTCGACCAAGAGAAGGTGAAGGCAATTCGAGAGTGGCCGAGGCCGACTAGCATCACACAAGTGCGAAGTTTCCATGGCTTAGCAAGTTTTTACAGACGATTCGTTCCACATTTCAGCACGTTAGCCGCACCTCTCACGAGTGTGATTAAAAAGAACTCAGCATTCTTTTGGAATGAGGACCAAGAAAAATCGTTTACTGCTCTCAAAGAGCATTTAACTAACGCTCCTTTATTATCTTTGCCTAACTTTGATAAAACTTTTGAAATTGAATGTGATGCCTCAGGTATCGGAATAGGAGCTGTTTTAACTCAAGAAGGCAAACCTGTGGCATACTTTAGTGAGAAGCTTAGTGGTGCTCCATTGAATTACCCAACATACGACAAAGAAATGTATGCGTTGGTTCGAGCATTGGAAACGTGGCAGCACTACTTATGGCCGAAAGAGTTCGTCATTCATTCGGACCACGAATCTCTAAAGCATATAAAAGAACAGCATAAACTCAATAAACGACACGCAAAATGGGTAGAGTTTCTTGAATCCTTTCCTTATGTTATACGGTACAAAAAAGGTAAGGAAAATATTGTTGCTGATGCACTTTCTCGTCGTTATACCTTGTTGAATTATTTGGATTCAAGATTGCTTGGCTTTATGTTTCTGAAAGATTTGTACATAACTGACCCTGATTTTGGAGAAATTTATAAATCATGTGAGCATAATGCTGTTGATAGATTTTTCAGGTTCGATGGCTTCTTATTACGTGAAGGAAAACTTTGTGTCCCACAAAGCTCTGTGCGAGAGATGCTAGTACTTGAGGCTCACGGCGGTGGGTTAATGGGACACTTTGGTATTGCAAAAACTTTGGCCATATTGCAAGAACATTTCTATTGGCCACGAATGAAAAAGGATGTTGAGTAGGTCTGTTCTAGATGTATAGCATGTAAGAAAGCCAAATCTAAGGTTAACCCCCATGGGCTTTACACGCCTTTGCCCATTCCTGAAGGGCCTTGGGTCGACGTTTCTATGGATTTCATCTTAGGGCTACCGCGGACACGAAATGGGAAAGATTCTATATTTGTGGTTGTAGATCGATTTTCCAAAATGTCACATTTCATTGCTTGTTCAAAAACTGATGATGCAGTTAATATTGCTAATCTTTTTTTTAAAGAAATTGTCAGGTTGCATGGGATTCCAAAGACCATTGTTTCTGA
Source organism: Gossypium stocksii (assembly GCA_020496765.1). Taxonomy (NCBI): domain Eukaryota; kingdom Viridiplantae; phylum Streptophyta; class Magnoliopsida; order Malvales; family Malvaceae; genus Gossypium; species Gossypium stocksii. Next base: position 46,625,597 of record CM035623.1, read on the forward strand.
TCGAGACGCAAAATTTTTGAGCCACTTTTGGAGAACATTATGGAGTAAACTTGGCACGAAGTTACTATTTTCCACAACTTGTCATCCTCAAACGGATGGCCAAACCGAGGTGGTGAATCGTGTTCTCTCTACCTTGTTGCGAGCAATCATTCGCAAGAATCTTAAATCGTGGGAAGAGTGCCTGCCTCACATTGAGTTCGCTTACAATCGGACTGTGCATTCGGCTACCAAATTTTCTCCCTTTGAAATTGTTTATGGTTTTAACCCTTTATCTCCTCTTGATTTAATTCCTATACCTAACGACCAAATTGTTAATGTAGATGCAAAGAGGAAAGCTGAATATGTGAAACAGCTCCATCACAAAGTTAAAGCCAATATTGAGGCCCGAACGGAGCAATACGTGCGGAAAGCCAATAGAGGAAGAAAACAAATAATTTTTGAACCCGGAGATTGGGTGTGGGTTCATATGCGAAAAGAGAGGTTTCCGGTTCAGCGAAGATCGAAATTACTACCTAGGGGAGATGGGCCGTTTCAAGTTTTGGAACGCATCAACGATAACTCATATAAACTTGACCTTCCAGGTGAGTATAGTGTGAGTGCTACCTTTAATGTGGCTGATCTGTCTCCTTATGATATAGGTGACGATTTGGGGGCAAATCGCCTCGAAGAGAGGGGGAATGATACGGTCGCACCACCTAATTTGCCAACCACAAATGGAGACCCACTCGAGCTACCTGTTGGTCCAATTACCCGAGCTCGAGCTAAGAAGTTTAAAGATGCAGTGTCAGCCTTAGTTGAGCGAGTTTGGGCTGAATCAATCACCAATTTACTTGATAGTTCCTGGACTAGCTCAACGAGTCATTCGTTTCATCTTTCCAAAACTCATCCAGCTCATTTTCAGCTCAACCTGCTCGGTTCCAGCTCATCGAGTTTACATCCAGTTCAACTTCAGCTCATGAGTTTATTTTCAGCTAAATTTTAGTTCACGAGCTCAGAATTAGCTCAGCCTTAGCTCTCGAGTTGGACTTAGCTCGATTTTAGCTCACTATCTAAATTATAGCTCATTAAGTTCATTCAAAGCTCATGATAATAAGTTGACTTTTATTTTAATTTTATTAATTTATCATATTGAATGGTTTCACATTAATATATTAATATTGTCTTAATTTAATTTAATTCTGCTTATTTAATATGTCATAGCCGAAATTTATAGGTTGACATTATTACTTTCACATTGCCGAATTTTTTGTTCACATTTGGGTTTAATTAGTTCATGAATTTTGCAGGAAATTCGAAGAGTGCAAGAGCATGAAGAAACACCACTTTTGGAAGGTGCATGGATGGTTAGAGGGCTTGAACATCCTAGGTGCATGTTCGGCCAAGTACATGAATGATTACATTCATTGTATCAAGGTTCATGAATGTTCATATTCATGTATGGAGTGCTATCTCTTCAATTTTCAAGGGTGGCCGAATCTACCTTTGTCCATTAGGGTTCCATTCATTCACATACATTTGCTTAAGCTTGAAGGATGCATGCTTCAATCTTCCATGGCCGAATGTGGACAAGGCATTTAAGGAGTTTCTTTCTAGAATGTTACATGATTCATTCATGATACATTACTTAGTTTTTAAGACTATGGATTAGACTATTCGGCTACTTAGTCTAAAAGCCTATAAATACTTGTATTTTTTTTCATTTGAGGTAATTTTTGAACTTTATGAATTTTATTCACAACTAATGAGGAATTCTTTTCTCTAATTTCGTTCAAAGATTTCGATTGGCTTGCCTAGTGTCCTAGTTGTGTCAACCGTTTTTTCTTTGTCGAAAATCTGAACTTATCACTACCCGTAGTGTGGCGTTCAACTATACCGAGGTTCCTATCTCTTTAGATAGTGGGTCGAGGTCCCCTTTATCAAATCCAAACCGAACCAAAAGAGCATATAGACAAAGGGTCGATATCTTTTTGATATTGGTTCTTGTTTGCACTTTTCCGTTCAAAACCTATCTCTCTTTCCCTTCTAAATCAATCTAAACGAACCTTCCCCTATTTAAACTATAACCAACTTATTTCTTCTTCACCTACTTAGTTCAAACAATACCTTCTCGTAGACGATCGGGCCACTTCAAATACGACTCGACTCACTCCGAGGCGGTTCGTATCATTTGGTATCAGAGCTACTAAAACGAGAAGCACGTGCGACGAAAACATCCCCGAGATAGTCCAAGTGTACACAAGTAAGTAGAGTCAAAAAAAAAAATTTCGTGTACACAAGAGTTTCTATTGTATTTAGTTCATTGTTATAGTAAAAAAAAAAAAAATTATACAAGTTTGAAAAAAAAAATACAAAAAAAAAATTTAAAAGAAAAAAAAAAATTCCGAAAAAAAAAAAAAAAAGTGGTTAAAAGTGGAAATTGTTTCATCGATATTCATTCCTGATCCTAAAATTATTCTTCTACCCTTTTCATCTTTTCTATTTGATTTGGCCACACTAGAACCCAAACTCTTATTAGCCTACCCCAAACCGAGTACATCAACCATTGTTACCCCTTTTAAGCCGACCTCTAGACCAAGGCTAAGCCTGTGTCGAATCTGCTTACGAAATCACGAGAAAAGATAAGGAGAGGAAAAAGGCACGAGTGTCGCGAGTTACATTCGAGGGGAGGTAAAAGCCGAAATCGAGTGAAAAACACGAGTGTGAGTGGATTTTCTTTTTCTTTCGGAGAGAATTAGTGAGATTTGTGGTGAGGTTGTCAAAATGTCACAAAGCCCGGAGCGTAACGAAGGACTACCACGCCAACCGATCAGAAATATGGTTCCAGGCGGCGGAGGAGTGCCCGACTTGGGACAACAAGCCCTCTTAAGAGAAATTCAACGAATGTTTCGAACCGAACTTGAACCCATGAACGAGAGATTAGATCGGGTCGAAGAGAGGGGGCAACGAGATCAAACTCCTCAAGGCCCTAGAAGAGACCGCGGACGAGCTCGACCACTAGAAGAAGATCTTTTCGACCAAAGTGACCTAGAAAGTGACCAAGGTTCCAACCAAAGTGGGCGATACCGAGGTCAGCGAAACCGAGGCCAAAGGGATAGAGGCCGAGTCGACGACGATCTCAAGAATATCAAGCTCTCCATACCACCCTTCCAAGGCAAGTCTGATCCGGAAGCATACTTGGAGTGGGAAAAGAAGATAGAGCTAGTCTTTGATTGCCATAATTATTCGGAGATCAAGAAGGTTAAATTGGCAGCCATCGAGTTTTCTGATTATGCGATGGTATGGTGGGATCAACTTATAACAAGTCGACGACGCAACGGGGAAAGGCCAATTTCCACATGGACTGAAATGAAAGCTATCATGCGGAAGAGATTCATTCCGTCTTATTATCATCGCGAGTTGTACCAAAAGCTGCAAACCCTCACACAAGGTAGTCGAAGTGTGGAGGACTATTTCAAAGAAATGGAGATAGCGATGATACGAGCGAATGTGGAGGAAGATCGAGAAGCGACCATGGCAAGATTCCTCTCTGGGTTGAACCGAGAAATAGCTAACATTGTAGAACTTCAACACTATGTCGAGGTGACCGATATGGTCCATGTTGCCATCAAAGTGGAAAAGCAGCTCAAGCGAAAAGGTACTCTCAAGCCCTTTTTAAACCCTTCCAATAATCCGAAGTGGGGCCAAGGAGTAAACAAACGAGACTTTCCTAACCGTTCAAAGGTGGCAAACTTTCCGGTGAAGCCAAATAAATCCACGGGAGATTCCAGCAAAGGAAAAGAAATCGCTCATCCCGATAGATCCCGAGACATCAAATGTTTCAAGTGCTTGGGGCATGGACATATCGCTAGTCAATGTCCAAATCGGAGAGTAATGGTGATGTCCGCAAATGGAGATATTGAGTCAGAAGAAGAAAAACAAGAAGAATCCGACGAATCTTCTGATAAAGAGGAAGAAGAACTCGAATATGCGGTAGAAGGAGAGATACTTGTGATCAAACGAAGCCTAAGCTTGCATAGTGTCGAAGACGAGCAACAACGTGAGAACATTTTCCACACTCGTTGCCATGTTCAAGGCAAAGTGTGTAGTCTCATCGTTGACGGAGGAAGTTGCACGAATGTTGCTAGTATGCTTATGGTGGAGAAGTTAGGACTACCGACTACAAAGCACCCACATCCATATAAGCTTCAATGGCTTAACGATGGTGGAGAATTGAAGGTGACCAAACAAGTAAAGGTGCCTTTCTCGATTGGAAAATATTCCGATGAAGTGCTTTGTGACGTAGTTCCAATGCAAGCCGGACACTTACTGCTGGGCCGACCTTGGCAGTTTGATCGAAAGGTGGTACATGATGGATACACCAATCGTTATACTTTCAAGTATCAAGGCAAGAATGTCACCTTAGCACCTTTGACACCTCGTCAAGTTTACGAAGACCAAGTAAGATTGAGAGATTCCATTGAAAAACACAAAGAAAGCGAGAAAAAAGAAAATAAAGAAAAAAATTGTGAGAAAATGAGTGAAAAGAAACATGAGAAAGCAAAAGAAAAGAATCAAAAGCGAGAGAACAAAAAGAGAGAAGAAAAAGAGAGTGCAAAAGTGAATGTTTATGCAAAAGCGAGTGATATACGAAAGTCGTTTCTGTTGAGACAACCGGTGCTTGTACTTTTGTACAAGGAATCATTTTTAAATTCTAACGACTTGAATCCCGATCTACCGTCTTCTGTTAAGATTCTTTTGCAGGAATTTGAGGACGTATTTCCCGATGAAGTTCCGAGTGGATTGCCACCGATTCGGGGGATCGAACATCAAATCGATTTCATTCCTGGCGCATCCATTCCTAACCGACCAGCCTATCGCAGTAACCCCGATGAGACAAAGGAATTACAAAAGCAAGTAAATGAGCTTTTGGAAAAGGGGTTCATACGAGAAAGTCTTAGCCCTTGTGCTGTGCCAGTCCTACTAGTTCCGAAAAAGGATGGAACGTGGCGTATGTGCGTCGATTGTCGTGCAGTTAACAAGATTACCATTAAGTACCGGCATCCGATTCCGCGACTCGACGACATGCTAGATGAGTTAAGTGGTGCGCAGCTATTTTCAAAAATCGACCTCAAGAGCGGGTACCATCAAATACGCATGCGCGAGGGAGATGAATGGAAGACTACTTTCAAAACCAAACATGGTTTGTATGAGTGGTTGGTAATGCCCTTCGGCCTTACTAACGCTCCTAGTACTTTCATGCGTCTAATGAACCATGTGCTTCGAGCCTATATCGGTAAATTTTGTGTGGTATACTTCGATGATATCCTTATTTATAGTCGAACTTTGAATGAGCACTTGATTCATTTACGAGCTATATTAGATGTGTTACGAAAAGAGACTCTTTACGCAAATATTAAGAAATGTACATTTTGCACTGATAAAGTTGTTTTCTTAGGATTTGTTGTCAGTTCGCAAGGCCTCGAAGTCGACCAAGAGAAGGTGAAGGCAATTCGAGAGTGGCCGAGGCCGACTAGCATCACACAAGTGCGAAGTTTCCATGGCTTAGCAAGTTTTTACAGACGATTCGTTCCACATTTCAGCACGTTAGCCGCACCTCTCACGAGTGTGATTAAAAAGAACTCAGCATTCTTTTGGAATGAGGACCAAGAAAAATCGTTTACTGCTCTCAAAGAGCATTTAACTAACGCTCCTTTATTATCTTTGCCTAACTTTGATAAAACTTTTGAAATTGAATGTGATGCCTCAGGTATCGGAATAGGAGCTGTTTTAACTCAAGAAGGCAAACCTGTGGCATACTTTAGTGAGAAGCTTAGTGGTGCTCCATTGAATTACCCAACATACGACAAAGAAATGTATGCGTTGGTTCGAGCATTGGAAACGTGGCAGCACTACTTATGGCCGAAAGAGTTCGTCATTCATTCGGACCACGAATCTCTAAAGCATATAAAAGAACAGCATAAACTCAATAAACGACACGCAAAATGGGTAGAGTTTCTTGAATCCTTTCCTTATGTTATACGGTACAAAAAAGGTAAGGAAAATATTGTTGCTGATGCACTTTCTCGTCGTTATACCTTGTTGAATTATTTGGATTCAAGATTGCTTGGCTTTATGTTTCTGAAAGATTTGTACATAACTGACCCTGATTTTGGAGAAATTTATAAATCATGTGAGCATAATGCTGTTGATAGATTTTTCAGGTTCGATGGCTTCTTATTACGTGAAGGAAAACTTTGTGTCCCACAAAGCTCTGTGCGAGAGATGCTAGTACTTGAGGCTCACGGCGGTGGGTTAATGGGACACTTTGGTATTGCAAAAACTTTGGCCATATTGCAAGAACATTTCTATTGGCCACGAATGAAAAAGGATGTTGAGCAGGTCTGTTCTAGATGTATAGCATGTAAGAAAGCCAAATCTAAGGTTAACCCCCATGGGCTTTACACGCCTTTGCCCATTCCTGAAGGGCCTTGGGTCGACCTTTCTATGGATTTCATCTTAGGGCTACCGCGGACACGAAATGGGAAAGATTCTATATTTGTGGTTGTAGATCGATTTTCCAAAATGTCACATTTCATTGCTTGTTCAAAAACTGATGATGCAGTTAATATTGCTAATCTTTTTTTTAAAGAAATTGTCAGGTTGCATGGGATTCCAAAGACCATTGTTTCTGATCGAGACGCAAAATTTTTGAGCCACTTTTGGAGAACATTATGGAGTAAACTTGGCACGAAGTTACTATTTTCCACAACTTGTCATCCTCAAACGGATGGCCAAACCGAGGTGGTGAATCGTGTTCTCTCTACCTTGTTGCGAGCAATCATTCGCAAGAATCTTAAATCGTGGGAAGAGTGCCTGCCTCACATTGAGTTCGCTTACAATCGGACTGTGCATTCGGCTACCAAATTTTCTCCCTTTGAAATTGTTTATGGTTTTAACCCTTTATCTCCTCTTGATTTAATTCCTATACCTAACGACCAAATTGTTAATGTAGATGCAAAGAGGAAAGCTGAATATGTGAAACAGCTCCATCACAAAGTTAAAGCCAATATTGAGGCCCGAACGGAGCAATACGTGCGGAAAGCCAATAGAGGAAGAAAACAAATAATTTTTGAACCCGGAGATTGGGTGTGGGTTCATATGCGAAAAGAGAGGTTTCCGGTTCAGCGAAGATCGAAATTACTACCTAGGGGAGATGGGCCGTTTCAAGTTTTGGAACGCATCAACGATAACTCATATAAACTTGACCTTCCAGGTGAGTATAGTGTGAGTGCTACCTTTAATATGGCTGATCTGTCTCCTTATGATATAGGTGACGATTTGGGGGCAAATCGCCTCGAAGAGAGGGGGAATGATACGGTCGCACCACCTAATTTGCCAACCACAAATGGAGACCCACTCGAGCTACCTGTTGGTCCAATTACCCGAGCTCGAGCTAAGAAGTTTAAAGATGCAGTGTCAGCCTTAGTTGAGCGAGTTTGGGCTGAATCAATCACCAATTTACTTGATAGTTCCTGGACTAGCTCAACGAGTCATTCATTTCATCTTTCCAAAACTCATCCAGCTCATTTTCAGCTCAACCTGCTCGGTTCCAGCTCATCGAGTTTACATCCAGTTCAACTTCAGCTCATGAGTTTATTTTCAGCTAAATTTTAGTTCACGAGCTCAGAATTAGCTCAGCCTTAGCTCTCGAGTTGGACTTAGCTCGATTTTAGCTCACTATCTAAATTATAGCTCATTAAGTTCATTCAAAGCTCATGATAATAAGTTGACTTTTATTTTAATTTTATTAATTTATCATATTGAATGGTTTCACATTAATATATTAATATTGTCTTAATTTAATTTAATTCTGCTTATTTAATATGTCATAGCCGAAATTTATAGGTTGACATTATTGCTTTCACATTGCCGAATTTTTTGTTCACATTTGGGTTTAATTAGTTCATGAATTTTGCAGGAAATTCGAAGAGTGCAAGAGCATGAAGAAACACCACTTTTGGAAGGTGCATGGATGGTTAGAGGGCTTGAACATCCTAGGTGCATGTTCGGCCAAGTACATGAATGATTACATTCATTGTATCAAGGTTCATGAATGTTCATATTCATGTATGGAGTGCTATCTCTTCAATTTTCAAGGGTGGCCGAATCTACCTTTGTCCATTAGGGTTCCATTCATTCACATACATTTGCTTAAGCTTGAAGGATGCATGCTTCAATCTTCCATGGCCGAATGTGGACAAGGCATTTAAGGAGTTTCTTTCTAGAATGTTACATGATTCATTCATGATACATTACTTAGTTTTTAAGACTATGGATTAGACTATTCGGCTACTTAGTCTAAAAGCCTATAAATACTTGTATTTTTTTTCATTTGAGGTAATTTTTGAACTTTATGAATTTTATTCACAACTAATGAGGAATTCTTTTCTCTAATTTCGTTCAAAGATTTCGATTGGCTTGCCTAGTGTCCTAGTTGTGTCAACCGTTTTTTCTTTGTCGAAAATCTGAACTTATCACTACCCGTAGTGTGGCGTTCAACTATACCGAGGTTCCTATCTCTTTAGATAGTGGGTCGAGGTCCCCTTTATCAAATCCAAACCGAACCAAAAGAGCATATAGACAAAGGGTCGATATCTTTTTGATATTGGTTCTTGTTTGCACTTTTCCGTTCAAAACCTATCTCTCTTTCCCTTCTAAATCAATCTAAACGAACCTTCCCCTATTTAAACTATAACCAACTTATTTCTTCTTCACCTACTTAGTTCAAACAATACCTTCTCGTAGACGATCGGGCCACTTCAAATACGACTCGACTCACTCCGAGGCGGTTCGTATCAAACTTAGCTAGCCAAATCACATGGCTTAGCCTAAATATAATTCAAAATATACATGTAACCCTCCCTAGCTTATACATGCCATATTTAGCTATTCAAAAACACTAAAAGTACCAAAATGAGTTCAGATAGTGTGATGATGATCCTCAATGATTCCAGAGCCTTCAGTAGCTTTGATGATCTATGAAAAAGAAGTGAACAAACCAAGTAAGCCTAAAAGGCTTAGTAAGTCATAAGCAAGTAATTTAACATATGATCTTAACATTAAAGCTATTATTCCATCAATTTGAACCATGAACAAGCATTACAAACCTTTATCCATGTCTTACCACATGGTTACTCAAACTCATGAACTTAATCTCATCGATTCATAAGATCTCTTCATTTACTCATTCATAATCGATATGTACTTCGTAAAGAGTAAATGTACCCGTAATAACATCAGGAGATGTAGCTTCCTCTCTAGCTCAGATAGCGTATGCTCTGGCAGGTGCTCTGGCCTCTGACCTCACTGTCGTATCTTTCATGGCCCCACGACTACCACTCACATTTCCAGTATCTCTAGGTGGTCTCCCTCTAGCCACAGTGTTACTCGTCTTTACGTTTTGTACTGTCTCTTCTCAATCATCTCAGGACAATCTCGTTTAAAATGATCTAATGATCCACACTTATAGCAAGCTTTATTACTTTTATTCCAGCATTCACCAAAATGTCATCTCCCGCACTGCTGAAACTCAGGTTTATTATCTCGAACACTACTAACACTCTATACTGAAGTAGCTCGTGCCTTAGAACCAAAATATTGTTTTGCACGATCTCTTCCCGTCGAAACATTTAAACGAGCATAAGAATCTGTAAATTTCTTTGAATAAGATTGGTGTTGTTTACTCATCAATCGTTTTCTCATCTCGTTAGCCTCAGAATCAGTTTTCTTTTTCTCTTTGGTGAGATCTTCGGCTTTACAAGCCCTCTCGACTAACACAATAAACTCTTTTAACTCAAGAATTCCAACCAAAAGTTTTATATCTTCGTTTAATCCATCAGCAAACCGTTTATGCATGATCTCTTCTGTTGCAACATATTCCCAAGTATACTTACTCAATCGCACAAATTCTCGCTCATATTCTGTTACTAACATTCGACCCTATTTTAGTTCCAGAAACTCTTTATGCTTTAGATCAAGAAACCGCTGACTAATATACTTTTTCTGAAAATTTGTCTGAAAGAATTACCAAGTAACTCGTTCCTTCGGAACTATCGATGTCAAAGTCTTCCACCAATAACATGCGTTATCTTGGAGTAAAGATACCACACACTTTATACATTCGTCAGGTGTACAGGATAGTTCATCAAACACTCTCATCGTATTTTCAAGCTAAAATTCGTCTCTCTCAGGATCATCATCAACTATAGCCTTGAATTCCTCAGCCCCGAATTTCTGTATCTTATCAACTGGTGGCTTACCTGATCTCAACTGATCAATAACTTGTGGAATCACAGGAACTGGTTGAGTAACAGGTGGGGGTGGAGGTTGTTGTAAAGCTAGATTCGTACGAACGAATTTCGAGAACCATTCATTCATCATCTGGAAGAAGGCTTGCTTAGCCTCTCCCTCATGACTACTCATAGCAATTCTAGATTCATTTGGCACCACCCTTGGAGCAGAAGCCAGTGTATTGCTTTCTACATCATCAACCATAGCTCTTTCGAGTTCCATATACTATAAAAAAAAAGGTTTCAATCATTAGGATTCATCACACTATCACAATTCATAAATATGACATGTATAGCTAGACTCAAACATGATACGTTAGTCTAAGAATCTACTAAACCGTAACTCTGATACCAATTAAAATGTAACACCCCTAACCTGTATCTGTCGCCGGATTAGGGTTAAGAGCATTACAGGACAAATCAGAACTTCTACAGACATTTCACATTTATTAACATCATAACATAATAATACATCATCAAAGAGTCCCTTATGAAGGTCTATGTAACACCCCTAACCCGTACCCGTCGCCAGAGGGTTAGGTGGCATTACCGTACAAGTACGCAATTCGAATAAACTATAAACACATAGAACTCGGTTGAACATTTGTGGATAATGATAATGTAAAATAGAAGTTATGAGTACATTTATATAAATATACACGTATGAATTCAATGCGATCTCAGCACTCATAAAACTGAACATATGAACATGCAGAACAATTTTTATTTTAAAATCCATTATGCAAGATGAAAGACAATTACTATTCATGTGGTAATAAATTTGCAAGGCTTAGCCAAATACAAGACTTTATTTTCTAGAGCCGAATATACATAGCTACCCAAGACTCAAAATCTAACCATCTTATCTCTGTTCATTCAATACTTAATTCATCAAAGCTCAATCCACAACTAGTCTAACACATCAAGCATTCATCTACGCAAAAGCTTGATTCATAACCATGACAACTAAGGCCAAAAGTATGCATTAATGCATCACACAATATATCACCAAGCTTGTATAACTCAACCAAGTTCTAACATAAATTTTGATTGTTACAACGCAAGAAATTCATGGAGTATCTTAGTGCTTACATTTCCTAATATACTTTCCATTTGGTAATCAATCCAAATCATGATCGAACATGGTCATCTCATGATAATAAGTGCGTTGATTCATTCTTAAGTTTAATTCACATCAAAACATCAAAGACATATGTCAAATAGCAACCACATATTAACACCAACTTTACAGATTACAAAAGATAACTCAGCAAGCCATTTTCGCATGGCTATACATATATACAATATCAAAATGACACTTACTTAAACTCAAAAGTCAGACCTATACATGCCATTATCAAAGTTTAACTACTAAAATACCGAATTTAGCTTGGATAGTGCGGACGACTTTAACTTTGTGATTCCCAAGACCGTAGCTAACGAACGAGATCTATAAAACAGAGAATTAAGAGCAACAGAGTAAGCATTTTTTTATGCTTAGTAAGTTTTAAGTAATAACTTCGTTGAAATAAATCAAAGCATAGTAATCTTAAAGCTTGTCATCTCCTCTTTGGCCGAATGTAACCATGACTAAATATACTACCTTTGATCATTTCATACCATTTCAATTATTCCTTACACACACATTCATATCACATTGATAATCTCTTTGTATCCAATAAGCTTCATTATTTGGCCGAATACATTCAATTCAATTACAAGGCTAATTATTACAAAAATGCATTTTCACATATACATGTTACTTTACTTATCAATCACATATACCCATATGCTCAGAGCCGATCATATCCTAATACCACTTGAGTCAAAATTCATATATCAATTAGGTCATAGACTTACATGTAATCTCGAACAATGGTAAGAGCACCACTATTGAAATATGTATTCATAATCTAAAACGAATCAAATTCACAAATGAATATGAGATACGTACCTAACTAATTTAAGGTAGTGAGCACATATGTTGGGATTATTACGACATAAATCGTATAATTCACGCACGAATGCCTTCGGGATTTTTAAGCCGGATATAACACCGGCACAAGGGCCCTTCGGGACTTAGCCCGGATATAACACTGGCACAACCGCCCTTCAGGACTTAGCCCGGATATAACACTGGCACAAACGTCCTTCGGGACTTATCCCGGATATAACACTGGCACAACCGCCCTTCAGGAATTAGCCCGGATATAACTTATTGAAGCTTTTGTGTAACGCCCTGATTTTCGGGATTTTTTGGGTTTTGTGAATTTTAGTGAAATTTTAAAATTTTGGTGTTCTGAAGGTTGAAAATGTATGTACATGTGTTAGTGGGCCTTTAGAAGGCCCAAGCTTAAGTTAAAACCCGGTAAAATATTAAGTTGGATTTTCAAGTGAGAGGGGACTTGGTTAAGTGGGCCTTTAAGAAAAACCGTGGGAAATATGTCACAAAGGGAGCCTTGGTAGAGTGGCAAGGTGGCGCCACTAAGCTCCTAAAAAAGTGGCGCCTAAGTGGGTATTCAAGGACAAGGGTTCGAGTTACAGGGTAAGCGTAGTGTTCTTTTTAATTTTTAAACATGTGCCGGGCATGTGCCTAACTTAAGTGAATTTCGGCAAGGGCTTTTAGGGACTTGGGTCGATTACTTTAGAGAGATTATTAGGGTTATATCTTTTTCTAATTTCTGTCATAAGAATTAGGGTTAGCCACCTTAGGAATTAATCTTCTCTTTTACTGTCAGAAAAGCCGAAACTTGCCTCCCTAGAAAGCTTCTAGCCGATTTCTTCTTCTTCACCTCTACCATTATTTTTTTTCACTTTTCTTTTTCCTCTTTGATCTCTTCCCTAGCCGAATACCCTCCTTACTCAGATCCACTCTTTCTTTTGCTTTCATCCCTCTCAAAATCAACCATAGCCGATTGCTCAAAGTGCCAGAAATCCTGAAAACTGCTTTCTTTTGCCGAATCTTTCTAAGCCAAATTACCTCTGTTCCTTTCACCTGTTGTGGCCAATTACTACATCCCCTTGAGCCACATCATTGTCGACATCACTCAAACTCATAGTGTAACACCCTGAATTTGGGCCTAGAAGAATTGGGCCTTGGGCCTGGGTGTGGGTGTGAGATAGTTCGAAATAAAATTATTGATGTGTTGAATTCTGTTATGGAAGGTTATTATTAATGGGTTAATGTGGTATTTTAGTGAACTGCGAAGGATTCATAGTGTGGGAAAAGTCTTGGGCTAATTTCTGGGATTTAGGGATTTTTGTGATATTTGGTGTAATGTTGAAATTTTGATATATGGATGTGTAATTCGTGTTTGGAGTGTGTTATTGGGCCTATGGAAGGCCCAAGTGTTGGTTAAAAACCCGGAGAATTCTTGGATTTTTGGACTTAAGGAATAGAGGACTTGGAAAAGAGGAGTTGTAAGGAATTATGTGTGTAATAAGACACAAAAATGAGTGTGGTGTAGTGGCAAAGTAGCGCCACTTAGGGGACAAGGAAGCAAGGGGGTCCAAGGTTCAAGTCTTGGCTCTTGCAATTTATTTTGGTTTTTCTTTTAAATAAATCTGGAAGCAAGTAGGTGAGCTTTAAAGTTAAATGTGTTGGACTTATGACACAAAGGAGCTTATGTCCGAGTGGTGATGGCTTGACAAGGTTACTGAGAGGACTTTGGTTCTAATCCCGTTGCACGCAAAGGTTGATTATTTTGCTAATGCTTTAATTTGGGGGGGGATTGATGGAGAATCCCACATCGGAAAGCTAACATGAGAGCAGGTGAGGAGCTAGCTTTAAATAGAGCAAACCAGGAGGAGAGTAGGCACAGCCTTCTTGGCTGATCCCTTTCGCTTTATGGCGTGCCCTTTTGGGTTGGGCATCGGCTAAGAGTGTTTGGAGCGCGGATTAACTTCAGTCTCCTATCAGGTGTGTATTTCTCACTGCTCTAGCGGTAGGATGGCTACTTCGGGCTGCGATGGGCTGAAGAGGCCATGTGGGCCCAATGGGCTTACTGGCCCAAGTGGATAAGTTGTTTGATTGTTTAGCAAATATTGGGCTAGATTAGGTGAATCTCATATCTGTGGCTAGATTTAGGCTAAAAGGGCCACACGAGCGTGTGGGCCCATTTGGGCCGACAATGGGCCCTAGGCCCATTCGCATTGTTATCTCTGTTTAGAAATGCTTTAGTTTACAAAGTTACTAAAATACCCTTGGTTTACAAAATTACCGAATTACCCTCGATGTGGAAAATTACAAGAAATATCCCGATCTATAAAATTATCAAATTACCCTTGATTTGTACAATGACAGAAGTACCCTCGATTTGTAAAATGACGAACATACCCTTGATTTGTAAAATTACCATTTTACCCCTAATTTGTAAAATTACCATTTTACCCATGATTTGTAAAATTACCGTTTTACCCCTAATTTGTAAAATTACCATTTTACCCCTAATTTGTAAAATTACCATTTTACCCCTAATTTGTAAAATTATCGTTTTACCCATGATTTGTAAAATTACTATTTTACCCCTAATTTGTAAAATTACTATTTTACCCCTAATTTGTAAAATTACCATTTTACCCCTAATTTGTAAAATTACCATTTTACCCATGATTTGTAAAATTACCGTTTTACCCCTAATTTGTAAAATTACTATTTTACCCCTGATTTGTAAAAATTACTATTTTACCCTCGATTTGCAAATTTATCAAAATACCCCTGTAGAGTAGAATTACCGAGACACCCCTATGGGGTAAAATTACCGTTTTGCCCCTAGGGTGTTAAATGACTGTTTTGCCCCTTGTGGGTAAATGACTAACTTGTGTGATGATTGGCCTAGTTTGACCGTGGATATAAGTTGGTGATATGAATGACTTGACTGTGATCTATTCTTATTTTTGGGGATTTGGAAAAGTTGGAATCCCTATGTGTTTAGGGAGGCTGTCGAAATAGTGCCTAAGGCTTTAAGGGGCTGTTACCAATTATCTTACTCTATGCTTGTAAGGGCTAAAGGCTGCTGACTAAGGGCTTGGATCAGTGGAGCGTTCGGATCCAGATTTGGATATCAACTTCAGCAAAGGTAAGGATTTAGGGCCTTGTTCATGGATGCCCGGATATGGTAAGAGTATGTTAAATTTAGTTATCATTGATTCGTGGTCTAATATTTTAGTAATCGAATGCAGGATTGACTTGGATCGGATATAGTCATCGTTCGTTGCAAGCAGGTGTGTAATGAACCTCATAGTAGCTTAGATTAATATTTGCTGAAAAGCCAAAATGCCTAAACTTCGGCATTTCGAACTTATGGTTTTGTGAATGGTTTGAGACGTGATACATATGATAAGATCAGTGATTAGATCGATAGAACAAGTAAGGGCACGATTTTGTGCACGATGGTAAGTTGGGCCTCGATGGGCTGAAATTGGGCCCAATGGGCTTACGGGCCCATATAGGTAAAAATGGGGAATAGACATTTCTTAATAGACTATAGGCTTAAAACTGGTTAAATTAGTAGTTAATTGTAGGATTTGGACTAAGTGGGCTTAGACGACTGAACTAGCTACATAGGGCCATTAGGGGTTTTAGCCCATAACTCGGTTGTACTAAAATAGGCTAAAATTACTGTTTAAACATTTGGAATTGATGAATAAGCATGGAAAACCCTAATAATGGATAAAAGTACGTAATTACCCTTAAAACATGAAAATGTCTATTTTGCCCCTAGGTGAAAAATGTCTATTATACCCCTAGGGTTTCATTCTGAATATGATGATTGTGATATTGTTATTTTACATACTATGACATGATATGCACATGATATGCACATGATATGCTATGGCATGTATACGATATGCCATGTTTTACTCATTAAATGCATGGGTTGGGTTATTATATGATTGGAGGAAGTGTTAAAGGGCTTTGCCCCAGTATACCGAAAAGGGCTTTTGCCCCAGTTTACCGAAAGGGCTTCTGCCCCAGTTATTAAAAGAGGCTTGGCCTCCAGTTATATAATAAAGCAGCTATGCTGCCAGTGGAGAGTTTGGTTGGGTGGGTTGAGTTATTCCCCACATGGAGAGCTTGGTTGGTACGGGTGGAGAGTAGCGGATGGTGGGTTGAGTAGTCTCCCCAACTGGGCTTTGCATACATACATTAACATTACATGTGATATTGAAATGGGCTTTGCACACATACACTGATATTATATGTGTTGTTAAAATGGGCCTTTGGGCCATACCGTTTACAGAAAAGGCTTCGGGCCAGTGAATTGATTTATGAAAAAGGGCTAAGGCCCAGCAACCGATATTTGAAAAGGGCTTTGGCCCAGTTATATGTTGAGACTGATTTGGGGGCTTAGGCCTAGTATGCTGATATTGATTTGGGCTCTGTAGGTGGCTTGTTGCACACTGAGTTTTCCAAACTCACCCCTTTTCCTTCCATCCTTGCAGGTGAGCCTTAGATTGGTGGACTTGGATCTGGGAGGGATTCAGAGTGGCCACATGGACTGGACTGTTGGATTTCTAATTAAGTTACCTACTTGAATTTAGATTTAATTATTTATTTCTAGTTTTGGGTTGTAAAAAGGGCCTCTTTAATTATTTTTATTTTGGGTTTTTATTCTTTACTTATTTAAATTGGTTTTAGCTTACGTAGGATATTATTTAAATCGAGTTGAAAATAAATGATTTTAAGACGTGACTTTTATAAAAGTTACTTGTTTTCAAAATAACACGATAACCAAGCAAAGCTTCCGCAATTTTTAAATGATCTTGTAGATAAATATTTCAAATAGTTAAAGTGTGGCAATGGTAGTGTGCATGTTTAGGAGTGGATCCAAGAAGAGCTTGGTACTTAAGCAGTCTATTCGACTCACCTCCTCTTTTCTGGAATCTTACCTGGTGCCCAGCTTCCATTCACTTTAAGTCTTAACGAAAAAGGTCAAATTTATTTGATATTTAAACCGTTTTCAAGATAACATGTTTTATAAAGGTTACAAATCTGATTTTTCGATATTTTATCTATTTTTAAAATAACATGTTTTTGCAAACTACAAGGGTTCATAAGCTTTCATAAAACTTTTACAAAGGTTTCAACGATGTTTGAAAAGGGATGATCATTTCAATAAATCCCGTTTCGGAAAAAAAAAATAAACACAAACTAAGGTTTTATACAAGTTTAACGGTAAGAGTTTTTAAACATTAAAGAAGGGTTTTCAATGAAAACACGGTTTTCGAAAAACACTTCAATGTGACATATCAGACTTGGCCGTAACGTCTAGGCTGGGTTTGGGGTGTTACACATAGCCCAAATCGCCATCTTCTTCTCTAGTTGAAAAGCCGAAATCACCATAGTTTTAGGGAGATAGCCGAATTTGCAAATCTCAGAGATAAGGATTCCAATAACGTTTAAGGGTCAGATTTACATTGGATCTGCATAGGAATTGAAGTGAAATCGTTGGTAAGTGTTTAATACCTCAGATCTGTACATTATTTCATGTTTTGGAAAAGCCGAAAGTCCCTAAAGTTAGGGGGATTATCGATTTGGACTTTTAGTAATTCAAAGTGGTATTTTTACTCTTTTTGAGTGATAGTTAACGAGGAAGGTGATCAAGCAAGGAGTTGAAGGCATCGGTATCACCAGATCTAGATCTAGTGTACCTAAATCGTCAGAGGTAAGTTTTCATGGCCATTAAGGGTGTGGCCAAATGTGGTAAAGGATTGTGGCTTTGGTTTTTCGTAGATCTATTGATTAATCGAGTAGATATTGGGTTGTAGGAACTGTCGCATAGAAGATCTCATCGGTGAAACTGCAAAACAGGTGTGTGTTTCGAACACCCTTCAATGCTCAAATCGGCAAAAGCCGAAAAGCCAAAATGCCGAAATTCTGGCATTTCGAGAGCTTGTGAGCATGCGAACGCTCTCAAGTTGGTAGGAGAATGTTGGTTTTGGAATCGACACTGTCAGGCAGGCTGACCGCTGAATTTTAGGCGTTACGGTAAGTTGGGCCTCGGTGGGCCGAATATGGACCCAATGGGCAATTTGGGCCCAGTCGGGTAAAAATAGGTATAAAGGAAATAACATGGATTACAGGCATAAAAACTGTTAAAACAAGATAATGGATTGGAAATTAAGGCTTAGATGGGCCTAATGGGCTAAAATGGCATGGTAGAGCCCATTAGGGGTTTTAGGGCCCAAGTGCTAAAACTGATAAACTGAATTAAATGAGTTTCTGTAACAACCACTGTAATAGTAGAGGCTGTAATAATAATAAAAACTGTAATAAGAGAACAAAATTACTGAAATACCCTTAGGGTAAGAAATTACTAATTTACCCCTAAGTATAAAATTACCATTATACCCCTAGGGCTAAAATCGACTGTACTGCTTGATATGACTGTTACTGTTACTGCATACCATGATATGTATCTGTTGCATGGGTTGGGTTTTATAATGGAGGAAGTGTGAGTGGCACTGCCACGTTACTGAAAGGGGCTATGCCTCGTACTGTTACTGAAAGGGGCTTTGCCTCGTATACTGTTTATCTGAGCAGCCATGCTCCGACTGTGGTGTGTGGGCTGGGTGGGTCGAGTTATTCCCCACATGGTGTGTTGGCTGGTACGGATGGTGTGTAGCGGTTGGTGCGTTGAGTAGTCTCCCCAAATGGGTTGCATTCATACTGTTATATTGTACTGTACTGTTATGAGCCTATGGGCCAAACTGTTATCTGAATAGGGCTTCGGCCCAGTATCTGTTATAGGGCTTTGGCCCAGTATCTGTAATCTGGATAGGGCTTCGGCCCAGTATCTGACTGAGACTGGTTAGGGCTCAGGCCCAGTGGGCTCGAGCCAATATGGGCTTTGGATGGGTTCTGCACACACTGAGTTTTCCCAAACTCACCCTTCTCTTTCTATCCTTACAGGTGAGCCCTAGATCGTTACTTGCTTGCTGGGAGGGATTCAGAGTGGCCACGAAGACTGAACTCGTATTTTAATTGGTTTATTAATTTAATTACTTTTACTATTGGGTTTTATTTTGTTATGGGTTGT
This sequence comes from Gossypium stocksii, assembly GCA_020496765.1. Lineage (NCBI taxonomy): Eukaryota > Viridiplantae > Streptophyta > Magnoliopsida > Malvales > Malvaceae > Gossypium > Gossypium stocksii. The sequence continues at coordinate 46,644,966 of CM035623.1, forward strand.
AATAAGGCCACTATATCTGCTTTTATTTGGGACTTTCAACTATTTTATTTCATCCACAATTACACATTGTTTTCAAAAATTAAACAAATGTTTTCTTAACCAACCTGTTATTACAAGAGACTAAGTAAGATAATAAGGTTAAAATGAATCGCTTAACAAATGGAATAGAGATTAAGTTGAATAATTACTAAAACGGGAATTTCCAAAAAGTCAAGCATTGCTTTTCAAAACTCACCACCAGACTTAGTAAATAGGGCGGCGTAGGATAGTCTAGGTGATGTAGCACACCGGACATGGCCATAACGTCTGGGCCGGGTTTAGGGTGTTACATTTTGCATATGTATCCATCAAATATACATTTCACAAAATGTATCACAATTGAAATTTATTTTCCTCATTCACATATTAGCACATAACGTAACACTTTCAATTAATATTCGGTCTATAGACACATACATAGATCACACATCAAATCGATTATCATAACTTTTATTTCTAAGGGACTTTCGGATATTTGCCATATTCACAACTTACTTTGCATCAACCATAATCAAGCGATGTCAATAGGTCACAATTTATCAATCACTTGTATATATATAAATATGTATATCATATTCAATCAATTCATATGCTAGGTATCACTACTTAAAACTTACCTCGTATCCTTCTAAACAGATTTCGGGTTGGCTATTCCGTGATCTTAGCTTTTCCCTTATCCAATGCTGTCCCTCTATGCTCTTGAGCTAATTTAAGCAAAATTCAATTTCATTAAACACTCATACACTTCATTCGATCAAGACAAGGGATACAAATATAGTCTCTTTACCACACACACACATTTGGCCAAATGTATACTCGTCATCAATCACGACTAAATCATTTACTAGCCAAATATACAAAAATCTCAATTGAAACCATTCGGCTCTTCACATATATATATATAACTAAGAGTCATTTCTCTCAATCATTACATTCGGCATTTTTGAGCAATGAAATTAACATATATAATAAGCCTTAAACCAAATATATTAAATCTATATCCGGTTCACAAGCATAACCATTAATCTTACATAACCAAATGTCTCCCTAAATAATTTCACATGTATATTATTTAATCACAAGATAAATACACTTATCAAAAGTATCTATTCCCTTATTTGCTTTATAAACCCCATTCGGCCATTTCCAAAACACATATAAAAACATTATCATAAAACCCAATACCATATATAAATCAAGACACACATATATAAATTTCTAAAATTAAGCACAACTTTGTACCTTGCACCTCACTGGCCGAATGTACCTCACTTCCAAATTCACTTCTATTAATTTAACAAATCCACACTCTCATACTATTATTTTCTAAAAACACCATCTAAACAGTACCATTTAAAAAATATATATATATATATACACCAAGACCGAATGTTTATTTTCTTAACAACCAAATTTCCATTCGGCTAACATATATGCTTATACCAAAATTGTTAACTCACAATTTCAACATCAATTAGTTCTTCTCATTAATCAAACAAAGAATCTTACACCCAAAACATCAAAACACCCACTAAGCATCTCCACATCCATGGCCGAATACTTCCATACATCTCAAAGAATATACACCAAGTACAATTTAGCATATAATCAAATTTTCATAGGATTTTTACCACAAAACACTTCACAAGCATACTATATTGCCATTCTATCATCAAAACCCACTAAAGCTTCAAAATTTCAATTTATTCACTAATGGCCGAATGAATTATATTTCACCAAATCAAAATTTAACTCATGGGTTTTGTCCCTAGCTTAACTATCAACCAAAAATCACAAACATGCAACTAAAATAACATAATTCAATTACCTTAATGTGTGAACTAAGATGGCCGAATGTCACTCTTCTTCTTCTATTTTTTTCTTCTTTAGAAATGACAATGAAGAACACCAGGAAACCACTTGTTTTCTTTTCACCAAATTCTTTTATTAATTTTATTTTAACACCAAATAACATATATTATTATAATTATATTATATTACCATTATAAGTATAAAATACATACTTTTCAATGATTAATTCCACATGGCCAGCCACTACTTACAAAAATGCCAATTTGACATGCAAGCCCTTGAATTTTGAATTCACATAATACTAGGCCAGTTCCAATTTACCTAGAACATTTTCAAAATTTTCCACACAAGTCCATTTTCGAATAATTTCACATCAATTAGCAAAATTTATAGCCAAAAGAAAATTTTGCACATGCATAAACACATATTTTTCACACAATTATTTTATTCAATTATATTCGTGATTCGGTTTAGTGGTCCTGAAACCACTTCCCGACTAGAGTCAAAATAGGGCTGTCACAACTTTCCCCCCTTTAGGGATTTTCATCCCCGAAAATCTTACTAGTGAATAAGTTTGGATATCTTTCTTTTATAGATTCCTCGGTTTCCCAAGTCGCTTCTTCGATCCCGTGCTTGAGCCATAACACATTTACTAATGGAACCTTTTTATTTCGCAACTCTTTCACCTCTCGAGCTAAAATACAAATCGGTTCTTCTTCATAACTCAAATCGGGCTGAATTTCAATTTCGGACGGACAAATCACATGAGAGGGATCGGATCTATATCGACGGAGCATTGAAACATGAAATACGTTGTGAATCTTTTCAAGTTCAGGGGGCAAAATTAGTCTATAAGCAACCAGCACAATCCTCTCTGAAATCTCATACGGTCCGATAAATCTCGGACTCAATTTGCCTTTACGGCCAAATCGGAGTATCTTTTTCCACGGCGAGACTTTTAGAAAAACTTTTTCTCCAATCTGAAGCTCTATATCTTTACGCTTCAAATCTGCATATGATTTTTGGCGATCTGATGCTGCTTTCAGACTGTTACGAATTATTTCTACTTTTTGCTCGGCCTCTTTAATTAGATCAATCCCGTATAGCTTATTCTCACTGAGCTCGGTCCAAAACAAAGGTGTACGACATTTACGACCGTAAAGAGCCTCGTAAGGCGCCATCTTGATACTCGTCTGGAAGCTATTATTGTAGGCAAATTCAATCAACGGAATGTACTTCTCCCACGATCCACTAAATTCGAGAATGCAACATCTTACCATATCCTCGAGTATTTGAATCGTTCTTTCAAACTGACCGTCAGTCTGAGGATGAAAGGCGGTGCTAAAATGAAGCTTAGTACCCAATGCCTCATGCAGTTTCTTCTAGAATCACGAAGTAAATCGGGGATCTCTGTCTGAAACAATAGAAGTCGGCACCCCGTGCAGTCGTATAATCTAAGAGACGTATAATTCCGCTAGCTTATCAAGTGAAAAGCCCGTACGAACTGGGATGAAATGATCTGATTTCGTCAATCTATCAACAATAACCCAGATTGAATCCTTTTTGCTTGGTGTCAACGGTAGACTAGATACAAAATCCATTGTGACTCGATCCCATTTCCACTCAGGTATCATGATCGATTGCAGCAATCCCGAAGGCACCTCATGTTCCGCTTTCACTTGTTGACAAATTAGACATTTAGAAACATAGTCAGAGATGTCTCGTTTCATACCGTGCCACCAGTACTGCCTTTTCAGGTCGTTGTACATTTTTATGCCACCCGGATAAACCGACATTCGGCTATTATCAGCCTCGCTCAAAATCATCGATATAAGCTTTGAGCTTCTCAGAACACACAGTCGGTCTCGAAACTTCAAATAGTCATTGTCATCAATTCGAAATTCTGAGTCCACATTCGGATCACACTGAGCTCGGTTAGCAGCCAAATCATTGTCGACTTTCTGAGCTTCACAAATTTGTCGTATTAACACTGGTTTTGCTTTTAACTCTGCTATCAACACATCATCTACCGACAAGGACAATTGCACGTTCATTGCTCGCAAGGAAAATAACGATTTTCGACTAAGAGCATCCGCAACTACATTAGCTTTTCTCAGGTGATAGTCAATGGCAAGCTCGTAATCTTTAAGTAACTCTAACCACCGTCTTTGTCTCAGATTCAAATCTTTTTGAGTCATTAAATATTTGAGACTCTTGTGATCGGAAAAGACATGGCATTTCTCACCGAACAAATAGTGACGCCAGATCTTCAGAGCAAAAATAATGGCAGCTAACTCAAGATCATGAGTCAAATAATTTCTCTCATGAGGCTTTAATTGCCTCGAAGCATACGCAACCACTCGACCTTCTTGCATCAACACGCAGCCCAAACCGTTCAACAATGCATCACTATAAACAACAAACTCTTTACCAGATTCTGGCTGAACTAACACTGGGGCTTCCGTCAAAAGTGTTTTTAGCTGGTCAAAACTTTTTTGATACTTTTCAGACCACTCGAATTTGACTTCTTTTTGCAGCAATTTCGTCAAAGGTGTTGCGATCATTGAAAAACCTTTTACAAATCGTCGGTAGTAACCGGCAAGTCCAATGAAACTCCGAACTTCTGAAACATTTATAGGAGGTTTCCAGTCAAGAATGGCTGAAATCTTGTTCGGATCGACTTGAATGCCCGAAGCAGACACTATATGTCCCAAAAAGCTGACCTCGTGCAACCAGAACTCACATTTACTGAATTTGGCGTACAATTGATTATCATGTAAAGTCTGAAGTACAAGTCTCAAATGCTTGGCATGCTCAATCTCATTACGAGAGTAAATCAAGATGTCGTCGATGAACACCACCACAAATCGATCCAAATACTGTCTAAACACCCGATTCATCAAGTCCATGAAAATCGCAGGGGCATTAGTGAGCCCGAACGGCATCACTAAAAATTCGTAGTGTCCGTACCTCGTTCGAAAAGTAGTCTTTGGCACATCGGAATCTCTAACTCTCAACTGGTAATAACCGAATTGCAGATCAATCTTTGAAAATACTGAAGCTCCTTTCAACTGATCAAATAGGCCGTCGATTCGAGGCAACGGATATTTATTCTTTATAGTGACTTTATTCAACTGTCTATAGTCGATACACATTCTCATAGTCCCGTCTTTCTTTTTCACAAACAAAACTGGTGCGCCCTAAGGTGAGAAACTCGGTCGTGCAAAACCTCTATCTGTCAACTCTTGTAGCTGAGATTTCAGTTCTTTCAACTCAGTAGGTGCCATACGGTACGGGGCAATCGAAATCGGAGTCGTACCTAGAACCAACTCTATACCGAACTCAACTTATCTAACAGGTGGCAATCCCGACAATTCCTCGGGAAACACATTCGAATACTCACAAACCACCGGCACAGTCTCACGCTCTCGTTCAGATACTTTACTGTCTAGCACATAGGCCAGATACGCTTCACAGCCCTTTCTTACGTATTTCTGAGCTGACATGGTAGTTATTATAGCAGGTAGCCCGTTTATATCAGTGGACTCAATCCGGATTATCTCATTGTTCGAGCATCGCAAATCGATAGTCTTTCGCTTACAATTCACTACAGCATCGTGCACAGTCAACCAATCCATCTCGAGAATAATGTCAAATTCATCGAAGGGTAACAGCATCAAGTCGGCCGGGAAGCAAAAATCTCGAATCATTAGGGGACATTTGTTGCACACTTTATTAACCAGAACATAACGACCCAAAGGATTTGACACTCGAATCACAAACTCAGTAGACTCAACCAGAAGAGTCTTACTGGATGCTAAAGTTTCACACACATACGAATGGGTTGAACCGGGATCAATCAAAGCGATAACATCAGTACTAAAGAGAGTAAAAGTACCAGTAATAACATCCGGAGAAGAAGCCTCCTCCCGGGCACGAATGGCATACATTCTGGCAGGTGCACGAGCCTCGGATCTGACTGTAGTGTCTCTGGTCCCTCTCTAACAGCCACTAGTATTTCCCCCACGCCTCAGTGGTCTACCTCGTGCTGCCGTACCACTAGGCCTCTGACTCGGATCAGTATTGTGTCCATCTAATTTCGGGCAATCCTTAATAAAGTGATCAGTGGATCCACATCTGAAACAGGAACGAGCATGGAATCTACAGTTCCCTGGGTGCCATTTACCATAATATTTACAATCAGATCAGTCCCGACGTTCATTGCCAACACTAGCGACTGAAGTAGCTCGCGAACTCACAGGGGGTCGATGATGATCACGTCTAGAAAAACCCAAAGTATTTTTGGATCGGCCCAAATCATCTCTAATTTTCTTGGATGATGGCTGAATAGACTTTCCCACAGACCTCTTCCAGAACTCTCTGGCTCTGTCTTCAGCTTTTCTCTTTTCACTACCGAGCTCTTCCACCTTACAAGCTCGCTCGGCAAGTAGGACGAACTCTTTGATTTCCAAAATTCCCACTAGTAATCTGATATCTTCGTTTAATCCGTCCTCAAAACGTTTACACATGATAGCCTCGGATGATACACACTCGCGAGCATAACGGCTGAGCCGCACGAATTCCCTTTCATATTTGGTTACTGACATCCGGCCTTGTTTAAGCTCAAGGAATTCCTTTCGTTTTTGATCGACAAATCTCTGACTGATATACTTCTTGCGAAATTCAGTTTGGAAAAACTTCCAGGAGACCCTCTCTCTCGGGACAACAGAAACCAAAGTGTTCCACCAATAGTAAGTAGAATCGCGTAACAGAGATACCGCACATTTCAGACATTCCTCGGGCATATACGAGAGTTCATCGAACACTCGGATTGAATTATCAAGCCAAAACTCAGCCCGTTCAGCATCATCACTAGGTGTAGCCCGAAACTCTTCAGCCCCGTATTTTCTAATTTTATCGACAGGGGGCTACTCGATCTCACCGGATCGGTTACAGGAGGGGCCATATATGTTGGAAGAGGAGTATTCGGGGGCGGAGGTTGTGGAATAGCCAGATTTGTTCTAAGAAATTGAGCAAACCAATCACTCATCATTGTGTAGAAGGCTCGTCTCGTGTCATCGTCTCGATTACTGATATTCAGCTGAGAGTCATTCGGCACTGTCCCTTGCGTGGGAGCAGGCGCTACACTCTCAACGTCGTCCGCTACAGCTTGGTCAGGTTCGGGATCCATTTCTATACCAAAAATCACATTTTAGATGTTAGAAGTCATCACACTATCGAATTAACACAAAATGGCACGTATAGCTAGACTCACACGCGCTACGTTAGTCAGAGAATAGACTAAATTGTAGCTCTAATACCAATAAAATGTAACACCTCTAACCCGTACCCGTCACTGGAGGGTTAGGTGGCATTACCGTACAAGTACGCAATTCGAATAAACTATAAACACATAGAACTCAGTTGAACATTTGTGGATAATGATAATGTAAACTATAAGTTATGAGCACATTTATATAAATATACACGCATGAATTCAATGAGATCTCAGCACTCATAAAACTGAACATATGAACATGCAGAACAATTTTCATTTTAAAATCCATTATGCAAGATGAAAGACAATTACTATTCATGTGGTAAGAAATTTGCAAGGCTTAGCCAAATACAAGACTTTATTTTCTAGAGCCGAATATGCATAGCTACCCAAGACTCAAAATCTAACCATCTTATCTCTGTTCATTCAATACTTAATTCATCCAAGCTCAATCCACAACTAGTCTAACACATCAAGCATTCATCTACGCAAGAGCTTGATTCATAAACATGACAACTAAGGCCAAAAGTATGCATTAATGCATCACACAATATATCACCAAGCTTGTATAACTCAACCAAGTTCTAACATGAATTTTGACTATTACAACGCAAGAAATTCATGGAGTATCTTAGTGCTTACATTTCCTAACATACTTTCCATTTGGTAATCAATCCAAATCATGATCGAACATGGTCATCTCATGATAATAAGTGCGCTGATTCATTCTTAAGTTTAATTCACATCAAAACATCGAAGACATATGTCAAATAGCAACCACATATTAACACCAACTTTACGGATTACAAAGGTTAACTTAGCAAGCCATTTTCGCATGGCTATACATATATACAATATCAAAATGACACTTACTTAAACTCAAAAGTCAGACCTATACATGCCATTATCAAAGTCTAACTGCAAAATACCAAATTTAGCTTGGATAATGTAGACGACCTTAACTTTGTGATTCCTGAGACCGTAGCTAACGAACGAGATCTATAAAATAGAGAATTAAGAGCAACAGAGTAAGCATTTTTTTTATGCTTAGTAAGTTTTAAGTAATAACATCGTTGAAATAAATCGAAGCATAGTAATCTTAAAGCTTGTCATCTCCTCTTTGGCCGAATGTAACCATGACTAAATATACTACCTTTGATCATTTCATACCATTTCAATTATTCCTTACACACACATTCATATCACATTGATAATCTCTTTGTATCCAATAAGCTTCATTATTTGGTCGAATACATTCAATTCAATTACAAGGCTAATTATTACAAAAATGCATTTTCACATATACATGTTACTTTACTTATCAATCACATATACCCACATGCTCAGAGCCGATCATATCCTAATACCACTTGAGTCGAAATTCATATATCAATTAGGTCATAGACTTACATGTAATCTCGAACAATGGTAAGAGCACCACTATTGAAATATGTATTCATCATCTAAAACGAATCAAATTCACAAATGAATATGAGATATGTACCTAACTAATTTAAGGTAGTGAGCACATATGTTGGGATTATTACGACATAAATCGTATAATTCACGCACGAATGCCTTCGGGATTTTTAAGCCGGATATAACACCGGCACAAGGGCCCTTTGGGACTTAGTTCGGATATAACACTGGCACAACCACCCTTCGGGACTTAGCCCAGATATAACACTGGCACAACCGCCCTTCGGGACTATCCCGGATATAACACTGGCACAACTGCCCTTCGGGACTTAGCCCGGATATAACTTACCGAAACTTTTGCATATGTATCCATCAAATATACATTTCACAAAATCTATAACAATTGAAATTTATTTGCCTCATTCACATATTAGCACATAACGTAACACTTTCAATTAATATTCGGTCTATAGACACATACATAGATCACACATCAAATTGATTATCATAACTTTTATTTCTAAGGGACTTTCGGATATTTGCTATATTCACAACTTACTTTGCATCAACCATAATCAAATGATGTCAATAGGTCGCAATTTATAAATCACTTGTATATATATAAATATGTATATCATATTCAATCAATTCATATGCTTGGTATCACTACTTAAAACTTACCTCGTATCCTTCTAAACAGATTTCGGGTTGGCTATTTCGTGATCTTAGCTTTTCCCTTATTCGATGCTGTCCCTCTATGCTCTTGAGCTAATTTAAGCAAAATTCAATTTCATTAAACACTCATACACTTCACTCGATCAAGACAAGGGATACAAATATAGTCTCTTTACCACACACACAATCGGCCAAATGTATACTAGTCATCAATGACGACTAAATCATTTACTAGCCAATATACAAAAATCTCAATTGAAACCATTCGGCTCTTCACATATATATATATATATATATAAGAGTTATTTCTCTCAATCATTACATTCGGCATTTTTGAGCAATGAAATTAACATATATAATAAGCCTTAAACCAAATATATTAAATCTATATCCAATTCACAAGCATAACCACTAATCTCACATAACCGAATGTGTCCCTAAATAATTTCACATGTATATTATTTAATCACAAGATAAATACACTTATCAAAAGTATCTATTCCCTTATTTGCTTCATAAACCCTATTCAGCCATTTCCAAAACACATATAGAAACATTATCATAAAACCCAATACCATATATAAATCAAGACACACATATATAAATTTATAAAATTAAGCACAACTTTGTACCTTGCACCTCAATGGCCGAATGTACCTCACTTCCAAATTCACTTCTATTAATTTAACAAATCCACACTCTCGTACTATTATTTTCTTAACAACCAAATTTCCATTCAGCTAACATATATGCTTATACCAAAATTGTTAACTCACAATTTCAACATCAATTAGTTCTTCTCATTAATCAAACAAAGAATCTTACACCCAAAACATCAAAACACCCACTAAGCATCTCCACATCCATGGCCGAATACTTCCATACATCTCAAAGAATATACACCAAGTACAATTTAGCATATAATCAAATTTTCATAGGATGGCCGAATGTCACTCTTCTTCTTCTATTTTTTTCTTTTTTAGAAACGGCAATGAAGAACACGAGGGAACCACTTGTTTTCTTTTCACCAAATTCTTTTATTAATTTTATTTTAACACCAAATAACATATATTATTATAATTATATTATATTACCATTATAAGTATAAAATACATACTTTTCAATGATTAATTCCACATGGCCGGCCACTGCTTACAAAAATGCCAATTTGACATGCAAGCCCTTGAATTTTGAATTCATATAATACTAGGCCATTTCCAATTTACCTAGAACATTTTCAAAATTTTTCACACAAGTCCATTTTCGAATAATTTCACATCAATTAGCAAAATTTATAGCCAAAAGAAAAATTTGCACATGCATAAACACATATTTTTCACACAATTATTTTATTCAATTATATCCGTGACTCGGTTTAGTGGTCCCGAAACCACTTCCCGACTAGGGTCAAAATAGGGCTGTCACAATCTACGAGACCTTAAACTTGCAATAGAAAAAGGTCGGGACTAAACCAAACACTAAGAAATTTTTTTAAAAACTTAATCATTTTTCAAAACTGTTGAGGTGACGCACCCGTGTGGTTAGGCCATGTGCCTCACACGGCCACCAGACACACCCATGTGTGCAGGTCGTGTCAAAACAGAGCATACATACTGACTTGTTTACACGGCCACAAGACACGCTTGTGTCCTAGGCTGTGTGAAAATTAAGGAGGTTACTGACCTGCACCCACTACCATTAGACACACCCGTGTGCCTAGGCCGTTTCAATCTTGTAGGATATATTGACTTAATCCAATGGGTACCCTAGGGGACACACGATCGTGTACTATGACCATGTGTCGTACACAGCTGAGACACACCCCCGTGTCTCTCCTCGTGTGGACAAAAATAGGCCATTCAAAAAGCCAACTTTGCCACCCAATTATAGGTCATCCCTACAAGTGAAAACTAATACATTTATACCAACAATTCTCAGCCAAAACATACTCAAAGCACTCATCAATATAACTAAGAATATCACCAACCAATTTATGCTCCTTAACCAAACTAAAGCATTTCAATTCACGACTAAAACTTACCAAAGTCCATAATTTAACTCATACCAAAATGACCATACACGACTAAAACTTACCAAAGTCCATAATTTAACTCATACCAAAATGACCATACTTAACTATGCTATTCAAGTATTATAAGATATGCTAAAACCTTGCATCACATATCACATACCAAAACAACCATATTCACAAACTTAGCTAGCCAAATCACATGGCTTAGCCTAAATATAATTCAAAATATACATGTAACCCTCCCTAGCTTATACATGCCATATTTAACTATACAAAAACACTAAAAGTACCAAAAAGAGTTTAGATAGTGCGATGATGATCCCCGATGATTCCTGAGCCTTCAGTAGCTTCGATGATCTATGACAAAGAAGTCAACAAACCAAGTAAGCTTATAAGGCTTAGTAAATTATAAGCAAGTAATTTAACCTATGATAATAACATTAAAGCTACTATTCCATCAATTCGAACCATGAACAAGCATTACAAACCTTTATCCATGTCTTACCACATTTTTACTCAAACTCATGAACTTAATCTCATAGATTCATAATGTCTCTTCATTTACTCATTCATAATCGATATGTACTTCTTATGTACCTACTTGTTCCATATGAACTCACTCGATTCCATAACCGAAGCTCATTCACTATACCATTTGAATTATAAATTAAAATACATGAATGTATCATCCGATAAGTACTCATACCATGGCCCAAAGCCAAATCAGAGTAACTTATCCAGGAGCACCTATACCACGGCCCATAGCCAAATCAAGATGTTTATCACACCCGTAGTGCTAATACCTTGGCCCGAAGCCAACATTTTACCCTAGTGACATGTCACTACCTTCCGAAAGTAATTCTACGGTTCAACCGAGCTTTCTTAATCCCATTTTCTATTACTTACTCATCTACATCATCAATATCACTAATTCCACCTCCTCCGAGGTTCCATTCATTTCAATTCATTCAATATTAATGCAATTGACAGCGTTATAACTAAATTACTACTTATGAACTTACCTCGAGTGTGATTTGTCGATATAGTCGATTACTTGTCAACATTCGTTTTCCCGCGATCCAAGTCTGGATTTTGCTTTTCTTGATCTAAATGTAGTCAAAATATCTCATTCAATCACACACTCAATCAATTTAATTTAAGGACTCATAATTAGGGCACTTTACAATTTGGCCCTCACATTTCCACATTTTGACATTTAAGTCCTCAATTCATAAAATCATCAATTACAAAGAATCTCATTACAATTTAGCTAGGCTGAATCTTCCTAGTGTTCAAATAAGTCCATTTATTTCATCAATTTCACATTTTAGTCCTTCAAAACATCATTCTTATAATTTAGCCCTATTTAACTAATTTTACCAAAAACTGAATACATATATATCAACCCAATTCATATTTTTCATTTTTTAATAGCAAACTTCATAAAACTCACATTTTCATCAATGACACATCTCATAAAACATCAACAATTTCTCAAATTACAACATGGGCTTGATAGTAGACTAAGCAACAATTTCAAAAACATAAAAATCATTAAAAACCAAAGTCAAAGCATACCTTAAATGACCAAAAACAATGCCAAAACCCTAGCTTCCTTTTCTTTTCTTTCTTTTGTATATAATCGACCAACTAAGATGAATATGGCCTATTTTCATGCTTTTACTTAATTAAAACCATGTTGATTTTATAGATTACTAAATTGCCCTTCATTAGACATCATATAAAACATATTTAATAAGGCTAGATATGACCACTCATGATTCAAATGGTTTAATTTCCATTTGAATCCATCATATTTAAAAGCCAAGATCAATTTAAACCTTTAACAATAAACAAGCAACTTTTACCTATTATGCAATTTAGTCCTTATACATAATTAAGCACATAAACAACCAAATTTTTATACGATACTTTCACACATGCTAATTCATATATAATATGTACAAAGAAATATTAAAATATTTTTTGTACTCGGATATGTGGTCCCAAAACCACTATTCCAACTAGGGTCTAAACCAGGCTGTTACATGTTATTTTCCAAATTTTGAGATGTTTTCCCTTGTGATCATGAACTAAATCCCCTAGATACCAAAGGGGGATGAAACCTAAGACAAATCTTATTATTTTCTTAATTATATGATAAATACTTGATTTGTTCTTAATTATGTGTTCTTGATTCTTGTTTTAATTTTTCAGGATATTACTTCGTTTTGATGTGCTTATTTAGTGTTGCAAAAGTCGCTGTTTAATAGTAGATCCAACATAATTAAGCGGAGTTGATTGCAATCCTAGAGATAGGACGACAAAAATCTGACAAATTAGAGTCAAATCTAATAGGGAAATCCATAAATCGAGTTAATGCAACAATAGGGGTTTTAATTAGAAAGAAATTTCAATTAATCAACCTAGAGTTAGTTGTTTTTAGTCTCGAAAGAGATATTAACATAAATTAGGGATTTCTATAGGTTAAGTTAAATGAATAAATCGTCTAATTGAAAGTTGAATAATAAGTGAAGTCTAGGTGGATTTTTCCTTTGGTATTGTTTCTTTCAATCGTTTTCTAAAAGTAATATCCCAATTCGCTCTCTGTCCATTCTTAGTTAATTAATTAGTTTATATTAAAAACAAATCCCCTTATTTTTAGGCTAGATAATAAAAAGAAAGTTAATACTAGTACTTTTAGTCCTTGTGGATACGATATTCCGGTCTTACCATAGCTATAATACTGTTCAATAGGTGCGCTTGCCTTTATCGTGATCATAGTTAGTTTTGGGATCACCATCACACATACATAATCGATCACATTCATTGGTTTCCTAGTGACATGTCACTCGTACCCTAAATGATTCCTAAGGTTCAATCGGGACTTTTTCTCACTTATTGGTTTTATCATAACACATATTAGACGATTTATTGTAAAATTTCAAAATTTAACTAATCAAGATAATTAAACATAATAATTAAAATAAGTCATTATTTACATATAAAACTACTTCGGTGTCAAACTGTGATCTTTTTCAACTTAGTCTGAGACCTTGCCTTTCCCCTAGTCAAGGTCGTTTTCGTGTCGTTCTTGATCTATAACATAAAATTTAACTTATTTAACACATACACTACTCAATTTGGCATAAAATCATCCTATGGTAAATTATACCATTTTACCCCTAACTTTGTTAATTTTTACAATTTAGTCCCTAGGCTCGTAAAATGAAATGTATCTATTTTTCTACATTCCCAAGCCTAGCCAACTCTTTTTCTCTCTTATAGCAGCCCACATTTCTCAACATTTCACAATTTATGCACATGTTTTAAAACTTTTACATTTTAGTCCCTAAATGCATTTTCATGAAAAATCACCTAGCAAAAGTTATTTATTACACATCAAACTTTCATTTTCTACCATTAAACATCAAAATGCTTTCATATCACAGATGGGTAAAATTTTAAACATGAACCCTAGCTTGAATTAATGGTAGAAATAGGTAGTTCAAGCTTCAAGGACTTCAAAATTACAAAGAAAATTAAAAATGAGACTTAATTACACTTACTTGGAGCTTGAAAAAGAAAGAAACCCTAGCTATGGTGTTCCCCAAAGTTTCTTCCAAGGGTAGGAGAAGATGGACACATTTTTTGCCTTATTTTCCCTTTTTATTTCTTTTAATACCCAAATGACCAAAATGCCCTTAATGGCCTTCTTTGAAAATTTTTCCTTCTATTGGTATTTTTGTCCATCCTACCATAAAATGGTCTAATTGTTAAATAAGGACATCTAATTTATGAATCCATTTTAATTTCACACTAAATGTTTCTAGAACACATATTTTGAATTTTTTGTAATTTAGTCCTGTCAATCAATTGGGCCTTCTAACGATAAAATTTATTTACTAAATTTTCACTTATGCAATCAATCACACAATAGACCTTAAAACTTTATTAGAATAAATTTTTCTATGTCAGATTCGTGGTCCCAAAACCACCATTCTATTTAGGCCCTAAATCAGGCTACTACATAGGCTATGTCTTGATGCAAGAAGGAAAAGTAATAACCTACACCTCTAGACAACTTAAACCACATGAAAATAATTACCTAATACATGATCTTAAATTGGCAAATATTGTGTTTGGGCTAAAAATTTGGCAGCATTACTTATTCGGTGAAAAGTGCCATATATTCATTGACCATAAAAGTTTAAGATACCTGATGTCATACAAAGATTTGAATTTGAGACTGCGCAGATGGCTTGAATTATTGGAAGACTATGATTTGGTTATTGATTATCATCCAGGGAAGACAAATGTAGTTGCAAATGCTCTAAGCAAGAAGTCACAGTTTGCTTTATGAGCAATGAATACCCGATTATCATTTTCTAAAGATGGTTCGATTATAGTTGAGTTAAGATCTAAGCCGACATTTTCGCAGCAGATTTGTAAAGCTCAAAAGAGTGACAATGAGTTGCAAGCTAAATGGACACAATGTAAAACAACTTCTAATTCAAAATTTTAGATTGGACCTAATGATTGTCTATTGTATAAAGGCAGAGTATGTGTGTCGAGGAATTCGAAACTTGTACAAAAGATTTTACATGAAACTCAGAATGCCATTATGTCTATACATCCCGGGAGTAACAAAATGTGTAATGATTTGAAGAAGATGTACTGGTGGCATGGAATGGAACGTGATATTTCTAAATTTGTATCGTGATGCTTGGTATGTCAGTAAGTAAAAGTTCAACATCAAGTACCATCGGGTTTACTACAACAAGTGACGATACCGAAATGGAAATGGGAAAGGACTATTGTAGACTTTGCATCAGGATTGCCTCTATCTCCGAAAAAGAAAAATGCCATTTGGGTAATTGTTGACCATTTGACAAAGTCTGCACACTTTATTCCGGTACGTTTGGATTTCTCTCTAGATAGATTAGTAGAGTTATATGTTTCTAAGATCGTCAGGCTACATGGAGTACCAATCTCTATTATTTCAAACAGAGATCCACTCTTTACATCACGATTCTGGAATAAGTTACAACAGGTTTTGGGTACACAATTACATTTTAGTACGGCATTCCATCCTTAAACGGATGGACAATCAGAGCGTGTAACATAGATTCTAAAAGATATGTTTCGGTGTTGTGTATTGGAATTCGAAGGCAATTGGGAAAAATATTTGCCGTTAGTCGAATTCACATATAATAATTGTTATCAGTCAAGTATGAAAATGGCACCATATGAAGCTTTGTATGGTCGAAAATGTAGAAATCCATTATATTGGACTGAGGTCAGTGAGAAAATGATACATGGAGTTGATCTAATTCGTGAGACTAAAAAAAAAGTGAAAGTAATTAGAGATAGCTTAAAAGCAGCTTCTGATCGACAGAAATCTTATGCGGATCTTAAGCAAAAAGAAATAGAATTCCAAGTCTATGACAAAGTATTTTTGAAAGTTTTGCCTTGGAAAAAAGTTCTTCAGTTTGGCCGTAAAGGCAAATTGAGTCCACAGTTTATCGGGCCATATGAAGTGATTGAGAGAATTAGACCTGTTGCATATCAATTGGTACTACCACCAGAACTAGACTGGATTCACAATGTCTTCCACGTGTCTATGTTACAATGATATCGGTCAAATTCTTCACATGTTATCTCCCCAATAGAGGTTGAGATTCAGCCTGACTTGACTTATAGTCAAGAACAGATTAAAATCTTGGCACGAGAGACAAAAGAGTTAAAAAATAAAAGGGTAGCACTGGTGAAAGTTCTCTGGCAATGACATGGAATAGAATAGGCTACCTGGGAACCGGAAGAAATTATGAGGAAGCAATATCAAAACCACTTTATTGGTAAGATTTTTGAGGACGAAAATTCTTAAGGGGGAGAGTTGTAATAGCCTAATTTTCAGTGATGTTAGAAATAGTGGTTTGAGGCCACTAAATTTGGCAAATGAGCTTATAAATTATATTATTTAATATTTACAGGTCAAATGTGGTTTTTAAAAGATTTTTGAAATAGTAATTTATGTTTTATAAGGATTTAATAGATCAAATGGTTTAAAAATAAGGTATCGAGACCTCAATTTTATAAACCGAGCCATAAATATTTTTATAAATATTTATGGAGTGTAATTAAGGTAGTATTAAAATTTCATTAGAAAATTTTAATGTTTCGGTAGTCAATTAATTAAAAAGGACTAAATTAAATAAGGGAAGATTAGAAAAATCAAGGATTTTATGTGATTAAGGGCAAAATTGGAATTAAAACAAAGTTTATATGGCCAAATGTGATTTTAATAGTTTCTAGACAGTTTCTTCATCATTTTTTTGTCAAAAATAGCCATTGAAGAGGATTTAAGCTAGTCTTTCATATTTTAGCTTCATGTAAGTTTAATTCTTGCTTTTTCCTTGAAATTTTTATGTTTTTGGACTTTTACAACTAGGTCTAACTTAGTATTTCATTAGTTTTTTATTTTGTTGGAAGTTTTGGAAGTTACCATTGATAAGTTCATATGATTTTAGTTACTAGATGATGAAATTGAGATGTTGATGGATATTTAAAGGTATTTTATTAAGGAATTTTGGATGAAATCATGTTTAAGGTCAAATTGAAAAGTTGTTGAATTCATGAAAAATTCTAAAATTTCATGGAATTTATGGGCTGCTATTGATATATATAAAAGTATTTAGGCTTGGAATGAGGAATAAATTGCATAAATTTTTTTCCGAACCTAGGGACTGAAATCGTAACTAAGTGAAAGTATAGGGGCAAAATGGTAATTTTGCCTAAGATGTAAATTGAAGTGAATTGAAGTAAATTGAATGTAAATTGTATTAAATTGATGTTAAATTTACTCATATAGTTCCAGATAGACCAAATACGGAGCTAGATTGAGGTAAAGAAAAAGTGACGGATTAATAGACATCAATTCACAAACATTTGTCAAGGTAAGTTCGTGTAACTTAATTGTGTAATTATATGTTTAAATTGATTTTTAATGAATTGTGTATTGGCCATGAATATGAAATCTGATTACATATCCCGAAAATACCTGATAAATGTTAAATCATGTTTGAATGAAAGAAATTCGATTGGATACAGGGTTTTGTTTCCCGAAACGGTTGTGGTCCTGCATTTGTTATGGACATACAATAGGTTGAAAGAGCGTCTCGTTACAAGCCCTCTCAAGCTTCCCATTAGTGTTCTTGCGAGCTTCTCGTTAAATGCTCTTCGGAGCATTCTGGCTAGTTGTGATCAACATATGTTGTAGACACACCCATGCTCTTATGAGCGTTCTATTTATATGCTCTTTATGAGATTCCCATTAAAGGCTTCTTAGAGCTTCCTATTAGTGTTTGCTTGAACTTCTCGTTATATAGCTATATGGTGCTTTCTGATTAAGTGCTCTTCAGAGCTTCCCATTAAGTGCTCTTCGGAGCTACCCGATCTAGGCTCTTTGTGAGCTTCTCGTTATTAAGCCCAGATAAGCTTCCCGTTACACGGCTCAATGAGCTTCCCGTTATAGTGCTTGAGAGAGAACTTTCTGTTTAATTTCTCTAATGAGTACTCCCAGATATAAATTGACAAATTTCTTATTTGTACACTTTATCTGTACTACCCTCGTATCCATCGACATTTCAAATGATTTAACAGGTGAAATTCTAACATGAAGACAAGTAAAAATCAAAATGAAATCAATATCTGAAAAAAACATAAAATGCATAGAACTTGGTATTTGATGAGTTCATCTTTGTTACTGATATTTACATGAAATGAATAACTAACATATTTGATGAGATTGTGTGCTTAGACTATGGCCAAGTTGTTTGGAATGCATATGTATGTTCACTTATTGTAAAAATGAACGGTAAGTTAATTTCTTGTTATACGGACTTACTAAGCATAATATGCTTACTCCATTTTATTTTATCTGTTTTATAGTAATACGAAAGCTCGTTGGATTGGACGCTTGGCAGAGATCACTCACACTATCCACCAGCACATGTTGGAACAAATATGATACTAATTATAGATATAATGGCATATATAGGTTTTGGTTAGCCAATGTTGGCATACAAATATTTTGGCTATAAATAGCCATCGGAATGGCTTGTGATGAATGTGTTTTGGTATATTAACATATGAGTTAATTTCATGTTTGATAAAAGTGCTTAATTTGGTTTATGAATTTTAGTATGATATTAATGAAATATGGTCAAATAGATAAATTCATAAACATGGATTTATGAATTGATATGGTTTGTATAAGACTTGATTTTTGAATGATTTAAATGTTTTGGATTGGCTTTTGGATTTGTTAAAATGCTTGTGTAGGTGTTTGATAAAATGGGTGAGAAATAAGGCTTGGAAATGGTCATATTTTGTCCACATGGGTAGAGACACGGGCGTTTCTCTCAGCCGTGTGTGAGACACGACTTGGCACATGGGCATGTGTTCTAGCCGTGTGTCCCCTACATCTTAAAATTCAAAACAAAATGCTCAATATTTTTCACATGGCCTGGTACAAGGGTGTGTGGCTTGGCCGTGTGACCCCTGCGCCTTAATGTTTTACAAGTCAGAGAGGTACACGGGCTAGGGACACGGCCGTGTGACCTACTTCATTTACCACACTGCCTAGGACATGGGCGTGTCACTTGGCCGTGTGAGCCATACTGCCTG
This sequence comes from Gossypium stocksii, assembly GCA_020496765.1. Classification (NCBI taxonomy): domain Eukaryota; kingdom Viridiplantae; phylum Streptophyta; class Magnoliopsida; order Malvales; family Malvaceae; genus Gossypium; species Gossypium stocksii. Next base: position 46,664,909 of record CM035623.1, read on the forward strand.
ACCACATGGGTGTGTGACCTCTGCACCTAGGGATAATTTTTTTTTTAATTTCGTAAAAAAATTCTATGAGTTCCAAATTTAGCCCCGACTTGTTTCTAATGTATGTTTTGGGCCTCGAGGGCCCTAATAAGGGACTTTATGATAAATTTTCTAACATGTATGATAAAATAATATAAAATGTCTGTATTCATTCCGTAAGTTTAGGTAGTGCTCCGTAACCCTGTTTCGATGACGGATACGGGTTAAAGGTGTTACAATTTTCCTTAACATATCATACTTTCAATGAAACTTACCATTTCAAACTTTTCATAAATACATGACATAGTTTCTTTTGAATTCTTACCATTCCTTTCCTTGTCATGCCCGTTAAACTATTTAGAATACCATCGGATTTGCAGGATAGCTCACATGAAGTGTGCTAAACATATAACTGTAACTTTTCCTTTCATTTACATCATTGCTCATATGAGCTTTGGGTCGGAATGTAAGCTACACAATGCTACTCACATGAGCTGTAGTGTATCTGCAACAAATGCAAGACCTCAACCATCAGTAAGACATTTAAGACCAGCACCCAAAACATGAAAACCTTAATGACATGTCATTTTTATCCTATAAATTCCTAAGGTTCAAATGGGGCTCGATAATTGCCGCGACATTATTGGATTTACATCATTCAGCTACATAACAATTAACATATTAACATATAGCTCAATATATAGCATTAAAAAATATATAATCATATATATATTGATTCATTTACATTAGAGCAACACATAAAACTTTCAATTTAATCAACATTTAAACAATTATAGTTCATATGAACTTACCTGGCTAAATTTTAGCAAATACTGAGTATAGGGGCTATATGGTAATTTTTTCTTCTCCTTGATTTTCCATTCGTTCTTGATCTAAATTAATAATTTCATGAAATTCATTAATTCAAACAACAAAACCAATTCATTTTATGCAATTTAGTCCTTTTCAATATTTTTACAAAATTGCCCCCAATATTTTTATTTTATTCAATTTAGTCCCTAAGCCTAAAACATGCAAATTAATCATTTTTATTGAAAACCCATACCAACCAGATGTTCATAGTTTCCATTACAGCCTATATTTGTAACAATTTCACACTAAGTCCTTGTATTTTTACTAATTCAACAATTTAATCCCTAATCGTTAAATTCATCAAAATTACTTAACAGAATACTTATAAATAAAAACTACTACCTAAAATTCATCATTTAACATTTAAAATCACAAATATTCATCAATGGAAACATTCAAAATCTTTAACAGTTTCAAAAACAAAGGTACAGGCTAACTGGACCTAATTGTAATGATCGTAAAACTAAAAAAAATTAAAAGAAACGGGTGAAAATTTGCTTACCATGCATAAATTGAAGCATGGCCCAACTTAACTGCTCATTTGGCTATGGCTTTCGGTTGAAACAAATAAAATTAAAGGTTGAAGATGGCCTCTTTTGTTTTATTTATTTTTAACCCTTTTACTTTAATTTATTAATAAAAATAACATATAAAATATTAAAATTAAAATAAATTAAAGCATCAAACCATCCCACTATTTTAAGTATGGTTAATTTATCCCTTAAGGCCATCCAATTATAATTCTTTAATCAATTAACACCTTTAAACTAATAGCGATTGACTTTTTCAACTTTTACGATTCAGTCCTTTTTACTTAATTAACTATCCAAACATTAAAATTTATTAACGAAACTTTAATACAACCTTAATAACACTCCATGAATATTTAATAAAATATTTCAGCTTGGTTTATAGAAACGAGGTCCCGATACCTTATTTTTTAAAATCACTTGACTTTAGGGTCATACCACTTGAACCTAATTAATCATTCATATAACATAAATTACAATATCAAAAACCTTTTTAAAATCCTATTTGACTCATAAATATTAAATAATAATATTTATAAACTTACTCGTCGAATTTGTGGCCCCGAAACCATTATTTTTGACACTACTGAAAAACAGGTTATGACAAGAAGTAAGGAAAAATCATGTGAAAAGACCGAGAGAAAAGAGACCTAGAGTGATAAAAGTCTACTTGATGGTCTAAATTTAGTATTTGAAAATTCATATGAGGTAAAATTGGAGAGTTCTCTAGTGGAAAAAAGAAATTGGAAAGCATGAAAATCCTCATATAAAAGTGAAGAATGATTATGTTTTAACTAACCCTAACTCAAATTTGTTCAGTGGTGTTTCTTTGTTATAAGATTTAAAGAATCCATTGACAGACTTTCAATTACATTACTCTACCATTGATAGAAGATTTCACCTGCGGGAGCAAGGTAAATTAAACATTGATTATTCTCCACATGTGCTACAATGTAAGAAAGGTAAAGAAACATTAGAAATTGATTTAAGAATGCATACCTTGAATGTTTTTTATAAGTATGATATTGATTTTGTTAGAAATTTATTTAAGACTTTAAAATGGATGACCATGCATTTTCAAAGAAAGTTACAAATTATTTTTTACTTGATCATTCATGTACCCAACATTTATTTGTTTAGTGTTGATGGTTTGTTTTTGAAGGAGAGGTAATTTATCCATATTGATTTGGGGGATCAAAATCATGTCTTTGATCATGGAGATAGTTTTGGTGCACGGGAAAGTGTAGGTATGTATTTGTTTACTTTTATTATTATTATGTATTTGTTTGCTTTTATTATTAGTAATTCTAATCCAATTTCTTTTTCTACAACCAAAGATTCAATGATAAATCATCTTGAGGAATGGGGAATGATGCAAGTCTCAAGGCCCAATTTTAAGCCCATGGATATGATAAGCTTACACTACCTCAAGGCCCAATAACAAGGTCAAAGGCTAAGCAAATCAAACCTAGATTCAATCAAAGACAATATGTGAGTATGAATCTTTTCAAGTAAAGAGGGAATGATACATGCATGAAATAGGTGAAATTTATTAAAGTCAATTCAACCAAGTTGCCAATTTTCAAGCTAAAAAGATAAATCAACTTGCAATGAATTTTTAGATCAAATACAAACATTTATGAGCTTACAAGTCTGGTTGAAAAGTTATCTCCTAGCTTTGCAATGCACTTTGAATCACTAAATTTTGAGATAGGGAGCTCAAGTTATAACTATTTTAGTGAAGATTGCATGAGCAAAATTTCTAGATAAGATTATTACGGAAATTACGAGTTTCAGGTTTTAATTCGAGTTTAAATCATATTGGGTTTGACTCTTAGGTTTAATTTTTATTGTATATGAGTCCAATATTGTATTTATTAGCTCTTATTATTTCATTATTTATTTATTTCAAATTTTCTTTATTTTTAAGTATTTTAAGTTATTTAGGAGTTTTATGTTAATAAGAAAGTTTAGTTCAGAATTTTTGCTTGCTTAAGTTAATTAGAGTTTCAGTATGCTTAAGAGTTTAATTTGTATTTACTTAGCTAGCCTATATCAATGTCTCTTCATTGTACACAATCAACAACCAATTCATTCATTATTCACTTTAAGTTAATAAAAATTCTCTTTGAGTTTTCTTTTAAAAGTGTTTTTGTAACACCCCGAACCCGGCCCAGACGTTACGGCCAAGTCTGGTGTGTCACATCACCTACAACTACCCATGTTACCTAGTTACTAAGATTAGGGTGAGCTTTGCAAAAACTGATATTTAAGTTTAAAGAGTAATTCCATTTTATTGGTGAATGTCCTATCCACTACTAGTCATTAAGATATTTATCGTAAAATTCAACTTGGTTACTTGAATAACCTGTGTGACGGATTTTGAAAACATTTGATTAATTTTGAGAAACCTTGCGCAGCCATATTCAAAATAATTTAAGGTATAATAAAAATAAGTAAATAAATAAAACCCAAAATAAAAATAATAAGAGCGGCCTTATTACAAACCCAAATTGAAAATAAAGCAATTGAAATGAGTAATAAAATAAATAATTTATTTAAACCAGAAAATGCAATCTTCGTAGCCACTCTGAATCCCTCCCAGCTCCAAGTCCACCAATCTAGGGCTCACCTGCATGGATGGAGAAAAAGGGGTGAGTTTGGAAACTCAGTGTGCAAAGAAGCCCATCCAAAGCCCAAATCAGCTCAAGCCCACTAGGCCTAAGCCCTAACCAGTCATAGAAATAACTAGGCCGAAGCCCTACTCAGTATTCAGATAACTGGGCCTTAGCCCTATTCAGTAACAGTGCAACTGGGCTTTAGCCCTTTTCAGATAATAGTACGGCCCATAGGCCCATTATAGTAACAGAACAGATATCATGCATGAATGCAAAGCCCATCACATGTGGGGAGACTACTCAACCTACCCAACCGTTACACTCCACCCGTACCAACCAAACACTCCATGTGGGGAAACTACTCAACCCACCCAACCGCTACACTCTACAGTGGCAGCGTAGCTGCATAATCAGATAAGGTGGCCAAGCCACTAACAGAAATATGAGGCAAAGCCTCTTTCAGAAAACAAAATGGGTAAAGCCCTTTTCAGATATCAATACGAGGCAAAGCCTCTATCAGAAAACAGAAATCGTGGCAATGCCACTTACACTTCCTCCATCAACAATCCCAAATCCCATGCAACAGATAATCATGATATGGCATACAGTAAATGGAAACAATAAAGCATGCACTTCAATCAATCTTAGCCCTAGGGGTATAACGGTAATTTTGCACATAGGGGTAAAACTGCAATTTCTCGTTCCCAAGGGTATTTCAGTAGTTTTATCAGTTTTTAGGGTTTTATGCATATTTCAGTCTCTAAAAATCTAACTTTCGTCTCAGTAGTTATTTACCTCATGTTAACAGTTTTCAGTTATTGGGCCCTAAAACCCTTAATGGGCCCTACACTGTCATTTATGTAACACCCTTAACCCACGTCTGTCACCAAAACAGGGATTTCGAGTATTATCAATCAAAATTATAACTCATACTTCAATTTAATGTTACAAAAATCATAACTTCTTTTTTTCCGAATATAAACTCTAATTTACCATTCCTTATTGTCGAATCATGTAACCAACATAGCAAATTATTTACTATAAAACTTACCTCCCAAATTAAGCTCAAGATCGAATAACTATCAACATTAGCATTATGATCAAGCCATTTTCGCATCACTATGTACATATAAAATTACAAAGCTAAGAATAACAAAACTAGCCTATACATGCCATAGTTCCGAAATGTAACTTCGTAAATACCGAAGGTGGTCGATAGTGTGATAAGCTTCTCTTACCGAGTTTATATCTGGAATTTAAAATCTATAAAATAAAGTAAAAACGAAAACACAAAGTAAGCTATTGCAGCTTAGTAAGTCATAAGCAAATAATAAATTATTAATATAGTCATTCAAATAAATTTGACCAGACGATAATTTCATTTCCACCTTTAACCCCATACCTAGCATTTCAATAGTAATGCATGTACTTTCATACACAATTTTCATCTTAACCAAATGCTCAATTAACTATATTAACCAAAACACTATGTAAATTTCAAAGCCAAAATGTCATGTTTGGACCAAATAACCTTACACTCACATCTATATTCAGGTTAATGGATCATTATATATAATATTTCATACATACTCTTTTATGTGGCTAAATATACATAATTTATAAAACTCATAATCAAGAGATATTCCAAAAGTATACGAAATGTTTGCCTACTAATACTCGCTCCATATTCCCATGCAATTACCATATAGACAATTACACCTATAAAATTTGACACAAATAAGTAATTTACATTACCTTGTCCTACCTATATACATATCTTTAACCCGAAAATGATTTGCCACAGAATTAAACATATAGTTTCATTCACTTCATTCATAGCTCAATTTCTTAATTCAAATAGCATTTCAATGGCATTGATAATTTGTTAAGGCAAAATTAAGCCATACTTATAAAATTTAATATCAAACATTTATCTAAACCAGAGTTTTAACATTTTCAGTCACACATTAATTTATTGACTTGATCGGTATCATATAGGCCTTACTTGGCCGAATATAGATATGCTTCCCTATAAAACATTCAAAGCTCACCTTTTAAATAACTACTAATCGGATGTATATAAATCCTTTAATAATGATATGAATTTCATATTTCAATTATTTCTCATGTATCATTAGGCCAAATATAAGATCAATATCAAACATTAATATCACTTATTTATACATTAATTCACATATAGGTTTTCATATACACAATCACTACCATTAACATCATTGATAATTTACATCACATGTCACACAATCAACTTACTTTATTTCCAACTAGTTAAATAAATTGTCGCATAACTGGTCGCTTAAACTCTTATCCACAATTGACATTACATTTGCATGAAATCTTTAAAATATAAGCTTATAATAATTCACTTTATAAATCATTTTCAACTACTTCAATATAACTACAAATAAAACCATTCAACACTTTGATTCACTATAATATCCCGAATTAGGGCCTAATCAGAATAGTGGTTTCGTGACCACAAATACGAGATAGAAATCATTATTTTATAATTATTTTGAGGTTTATGATATGATTGCATGATTGTGTGGAAATTTCGTGAAGAAATTCTATGCATAAAGTGCTTAATTTAAAATTAGGGACTAAATCGAATAAGTTGCAAAATTTGCATTCTAGAATTTTTTTTAGTATGAAATTGCTTTGGAATATTAATTAGGAGGTCTTAAATAGCAATTTGACCAATTTCTAAGTTTATGGACAAAAATTGGACATGAATGGAATTTTTGAAAGTTTAGTAAAGAAGGGCATTTTGGTCATTTGGATATTAAATGAAATAAAATGGGAAAAAAAACACAAAAATTAATCATCTTCTTCATATGTTGCTGCCGAATTTTGCTCTCCACCATAGCTAGGGTTTCAACACTTTTAAGCCTTGATTGTAAGTGATTTCCATGCCCATTTTTAATGTTCTTTACATTTTTGAAATCCTCGTAGCTCGGTTTACCTATTTTTACCAATATTTTGAGCTAGGGTTTATATTTGGAAAAATACCCATAGGTGAAATTTGTGTATTTTGGTATTTTATGATAGAATATGAGGGTTTAAATTATGCTAGACAACTTGTGCTACTCGGTTTTAAGTAAAAACGAGTAAAATAGCTTAATCGGTAAAAATATATATTGTTCATAAGTGTATAGTGGGAATTTGAGCTTGTTAATGGTAAATAAATGATTAGCATGTCCTAAAACATAAGAGTTTGAAATAAAATTTAATTTCCGAGCCTTGGGGCAAAAGTGTAAATATGCAAAAGTTTGAATTAAGGACTATTTTGATAATGTGAGTATTAAATGAGCTAAATGTGCTATTTTAGATCAAGAAAAACGAGATTCAAGTCGTGAACGAGGCAAAAACAAAGTTGTCGAGGAATAGGCTCGATTCCAAATATTTTGCCATAAGGTATGTTCACGTGTAAATAATGTAACACAATCGTTATTTTTAAGTTAATTGATGTTATTTATATGATATCCTGATTTTTATCATGAAATATATGCTTTGTGGTTATTATCGAATAATATGCAAATTATGTGTGCTACTTGTTAAATATAAATTGCTACCGAGTATTGGTTTCGGTATTCTGTGGAAGACGGCAAGGATATGTGATTGAGGAAAATCCCGTTTGAACCTTAGGAATAGATTAGGATACAAGTGACATGTCACTAGGATGGTTGGACATCCGAACTCGTTGAGTGAGTCCAAGTTCACTTATGGATGCAAATGTCCAAACTCGTTGAGTTGAGTTTGAGTTCGTGAGATGTAACTAGGCATCCGAACTCGTTGAGTTGAGTTCGAGTTCACATATGGATGCGAACGCCCGAGCTCGTTGAGTTGAGTCCGAGTTCGCTTATGGGTGGGTTACATGGTCGTTTGATTGCATATGTGGCACTTATGTGCAAATTATCCATGTATCTGAGTTATATTCCGATATGTTCAACGGGTAAAATTCTAGTGAAATGGAAGAACACTCAAGATGCAAGTGTCATTTTGATAAATGTTGTGAAATGGACACTTTGGACAGGTATGTACTTAACCCTTGGGTTGAAACTCGATACAACAACAATAATGTGTTAAGATGATCAATGATGATTAGAAATGTGATATTGTTTTAGTGATACCATGCTAGTGTTATTTGGTATAATTGATTTGTTATGTTACTTGTTATTTACATGTGAACTTTCTAAGCATTTTTGCTTACTCCCTCATTTCCATTCATTGTAGTTTTGGACAATTCGGCTTGGGAATCGGGATAGGCCGAAGGCTCGCTCATACTATCTGAAGAACTATTTTGGTAAAATGGCTTGTATGACTCGAATATGGCATGTATAGCAATATACTTGTTTTGTGTAATTAATCTTGTGATATGGTTGTGGTTTGGTTGAGAAAAGGCCTGACAATGATTAGTCCTTGGAATGGCTAATTTAGATCATGTATGAGACCATGTATGTTCAAAGTGATAATAGTCCATGAATATTCATAGAAAAGTGAAATTTGTCATAAAACAGAATATTGTAACAGGAGTGACGTGAGTTTGAAAAATCACTAAACATAGTAGAAATAGAATTAGGTGATGAATTAAAAAATTGAAGCTTATTGTGTCTACTTTCATATGGAAGAAGCGAAATAGGTCAAGGAGTTATATGTTGTGAGATATTTGAGTTTTAGTGAAACAAGGCCAGAGCGATTTCTAGATCCCCTGTTCCAACTTTGGAAATTCACCATAAATTGTACAAAAATAATGAGGAGAAATGGTGGTATTTGTTTGGATTCTTGAACTAAAAGAAATGGTGGTACTTGTCGATCGAGATTGCAAAGCTGAAGAACTACTTAAAGAGAAGAAAAAGGTAGAATCTGAGACACGAAATTGGAAGAAAAGACCGATGAGCAGTGCACCCTTACAGCAACTCGAAAAATCAAGAAATATGAATCCTCGTTCCCAAGTTTCAGCTGGACAATCATATGGGAATTCTAGGAAGCAAAATGTGGGTCCTAAGTCCCAGACTACTTCGGCAGCTAGTGTAGGGAATTCGAGATTTGTTAAGCCTGAGTGCCAGCGGTGTGGTAGAAATCATTTTGGTTCGTGCAGAGCAAATGAATGTTTTCAATGTGGTTCTCCAGATCATTTTATTAGAGACTGCCCAGAGAGAATTGAGAAAGAAAAATTTCAGAGTACAAAAGCAAGTGGTGCAGATTCGAGGGAAAGGTATTCAAGAAAAGCTGGGAGTGAAGCAAGCAGCAAGAATGTGGTCAGAGATTCAGCAATTAAATCTGAAGGAAGGGCTCCGGCTAGAACTTATGCCATTAAAGCGCGTGAAAATGCTTCCTCACCCGACGTGATCACTGGTATATTTTCTCTTTACGATGTTAATGTTACTGCTTTAATTGACCCCGGTTCTACTCATTCATATGTGTGCATGAAATTGGTGTCTAGTATGACTATACCTGTTGAGAATACAGAATTTATGATTAAAGTGTCAAACCCGTTAGGCCAATGTGTTATAGTTGATGAAGTATGCAAGAAATGTCCTTTAATGATTCAGGGTTATTACTTTCCGGCCGACTTGATGTTGTTGCCGTTTGATGAGTTTGATGTTATTTTGGGCATGGATTGGTTGACATTGCATGATGCTATAGTAAATTGTAAACAAAAAGTTATTGAATTAAAGTGTGAAAATGGTGAAACTCTACGGGTTGAATCAGATAAATCAGAGGCATTGTCTAGTGTGATTTCTTCAATGTCGGCTCAGAGATATTTGAGAAAGGGTTATGAAGCTTATTTAGCTTATGTGTTGAATACAAAAGAAATTGAAAAGGAAGTGGAATCAGTGCCGATTGTGTGTGAGTTTGCGGATGTATTTCCATAGGAATTGTCGGGTTTACCTCCAGTCAGAGAAGTAGAGTTTGGTATTGATTTGATGCCAGGAACAACTCCGATCTCGATTGCTCCGTATAGAATGGCACCAACGGAGTTGAAAGAATTAAAGTCGCAGTTGCAAGAGTTGACCGACAAAGGCTTTGTGAGACCGAGTTTTTCACCTTGGGGTGCTCTTGTATTGTTTGTGAAAAAGAAGGATGGTTCAATGAGATTATGTGTTGACTATCGGCAATTAAACAAAGTGACAATTAAGAACAAGTATCCATTGCCAAGAATTGATGATTTGTTTGACCAGCTGAAAGGAGCAACGTGGTTTTCAAAGATCAACTTGAAATCTGGGTACTACCAGCTGTGGGTAAAAGAGTCAGATGTGCCTAAAACTGCTTTTAGAATAAGGTACGGTCATTATGAATTTTTAGTTATGCCATTCGGATTAACAAATGCTCCTGATGTGTTTATGGATTTAATGAATCGCATATTTCGACCATACTTGGACAAGTTTGTTGTGGTATTTATAGACGATATCTTAATCTATTCCAAAGATGAGACCGAGCATTCTGAGCACTTGAGGATAGTTTTGCAAACCTTGCGAGACAAGCAGTTATATGCCAAGTTTAGTAAAAGTGAATTTTGGCTTCAGGAAGTTGGATTTTTGGTTCATATTGTTTCAGGTGATAGTATACGGGTTGATCCCAGTAAAATTTCAGCTATTGTTGAATGGAAACCACCGAAGAATGTAACCGAGGTTAGAAGTTTCTTAGGGCTAGCTGGATATTATCGATGGTTTGTAAATAGATTTTCTATAATTGCTGCTCCTATGACTAGATTACTCCGCAAGGATGTTAAATTTGAGTGGACGGAAGAATATCAACGAAGTTTCGAAGAATTGAAAAAGTTATTAACAGAGGCACCAGTGTTAATACAGCCCGAGTCAGGTAAAGAATTTGTGGTATATAGTGATGCTTCTCTAAATGGTTTGGGATGTTTACTGATGCAAGAAGGAAAGGTTGTGGCTTATGCTTCGAGACAGTTAAAACCTCGCGAGAGGAATTATCTGACTCATGATTTGGAATTGGCTGCAATGGTGTTTGCTTTAAAGATTTGGCGACATTATCTATATGGTGAAAAGTGTCAAGTATATACCGATCACAAAAGTCTTAAATATTTGCTGTCACAAAAAGATTTGAACTTGAGATAGCGAAGATGGTTAGAGTTATTGAAAGATTACGAGCTTGTGATTGACTATCATCCAGGAAAAGCAAATGTAGTTGCCGATGCCTTGAGCAGAAAGTTGTTGTTTGCTTTGAGAGTTATGAACACTCAGTTGGAAATGTCAGATGATGGTTCGATTCTAGCCGAGTTGAAAGCAAGACCGATGTTTTTACAAGAGATTTGTGAAGCTCAAAAAAGTGATGAAGACTTGCAAGCCAAAAGAAAGCAATGTGAGGTTGATACAGAGTCAGATTTCAAAATCGATTCTGATGGTTGCTTGATGTTTAAAGATTGGGTTTGTGTACCGAAAAATAATGAGTTGATTCAAAAGATTTTACAGGAAGCACATAATGGTTGCTTGGCAGTTCATCCGGGCAGTACAAAAATGTATAATGATTTGAAGAAAATGTATTGGTGGAATGGAATGAAAAGAGATATCTCTGAATTTGTATCCAAATGCTTAATTTGTCAACAAGTGAAAGCTGAACACCAAGTGCCTTCGGGACTACTTTAGCCTATTATGGTTTCTAAATGGAAATGGGATCGGATTACTATGAATTTTGTTTCAGGTTTGCCATTGACTCTAGGAAAGAAAGATACCATCTGGGTAATAGTTGACAGATTAACTAAGTCAGCTCATTTTATTCCGGTACGTACAGATTATTCTCTTAACAAGTTGGTTGAATTGTATGTCAGAGAAATTGCTAGATTACACGGAATACCATTATCAATCATTTCATACAAAGATCCGAGATTTACTTCACGATTTTGGCAAAAGTTACAAGAAGCATTAGGTACAAAAGTTAAATTTCAGTACTGCTTTTCATCCACAAACTGATGGGCAATTAGAGAGAGTAATTCAGATTCTTGAAGACATGCTCTGATGTTGCGTATTGGAATTTCAAGATAGGTGGGAAAGATACTTACCGTTGGTAGAATTTGCTTATAATAATAGTTATCAGACGAGTTTGAAGATGGCACCTTATGAAGCATTGTACGGTCGCAAGTGTCGGACGCCACTGTATTCGACTGAACTTAAAGAAAATCAGATTTATGGAGTTGATCTTATAAAAGAAACCGAAGAAAAAGTGAAAGTGATTCGAGATTATTTAAAAGCTGCTTCGGATAGATAGAAATCTTATGCAGATTTGAAACGAAAAGAAATTGAGTTTCAAGTTGGTGATAAGATATTTTAAAAGGTGTCTCCTTGGAAGAAATTTCTTAGATTTGGACGGAAGGGCAAATTAAGTCCGCGCTTTATCGGGTCGTATGAAATAATTGAAAGGGTTGGACCGGTAGCTTATAGATTGGCATTACCATCTGAGTTAGAGAAAATTCATGATGTGTTCCATGTGTTTATGTTACGTCGGTATCGTTTGGATCCTTCACATGTGGTTTCACCGATAGAAATTGAACTACAACCAGACATGACTTCGAAGAAGAACCGATTAAGATTTTAGCTCGAGAAGTCAAGCAACTAAGGAATAAAAGTATTGCTCTTGTAAAAGTGTTGTGGCACAAGCATGGAGTAGAAGAGGCTACATGGGAACCCGACGAAACTATGAGGAATCAATACCCACACCTGTTTACCGGTAAGATTTTCAAGGACGAAAATCCTTAAAGGGGGATAGAGTTATAATATCCCGAATTAGGGCCTAGTAAGAATAGTGGTTTCGTGATCACAAATCCAAGATAGAAATAATTATTTTATAATTATTTTGAGGTTTATGATATGATTGCATGATTGTGTGGAAATTTCGTGAAGAAATTCTATGCATAAAGTGCTTAATTTGAAATTAGGGGCTAAATCGAATAAGTTGCAAAATTTGCATTCTAGAATCTTTTAGTATGAAATTGCTTTGGAATATTAATTAGGAGGTCTTAAATAGCAATTTGACCAATTTCTAAGTTTATGGACAAAAATTGGACATGAATGGAATTTTTGAAAGTTTAGGAAGGAAGGGCATTTTGGTCATTTGGATATTAAATGAAATAAAATGGGAAAAACAACACAAAAATTAATCATCTTCTTCATATGTTGCTGCCGAATTTTGCTCTCCACCATAGCTAGGGTTTCAACACTTTTAAGCCTTGATTGTAAGTGATTTCCATGCCCATTTTTAATGTTCTTTACATTTTTGAAATCCTCGTAGCTCGGTTTACCTATTTTTACCAATATTTTGAGCAAGGGTTTATATTTGGAAAAATATCCATAGGTGAAATTTGTGTATTTTGGTGTTTTATGATAGAATATGAGGGTTTAAATTATGCTAGACAACTTGTGCTACTCGGTTTTAAGTAAAAACGAGTAAAACAGCTTAATCGGTAAAAATATATATTGTTCATAAGTGTATGTTATAGTGGGAATTTGAGATTGCTAATGGTAAATAAATTATCAGCATGTCCTAAAACATAAGAGTTTGAAATAAAATTTAATTTCCGAGCATTGGGGCAAAAGTGTAAATATGCAAAAGTTTAGGGGTAAAATTGTAATTTTGTCAAAATTTGAATTAAGGACTATTTTGATAATGTGAGTATTAAATGAGCTAAATGTGCTATTTTAGATCAAGAGAAACGAGATTCAAGTCGTGAACGAGGGAAAAACAAAGTTGTCGAGGAACAGGCTTGATTCCAAATATTTTGCCATAAGGTGAGTTCATGAGTAAATAATGTAACATAATCGTTATTTTTAAGTTAATTGATGTTATTTATATGATATGCTCATTTTTATCATGAAATATATGCTTTGTGGTTATTATCGAATAATATGCAAATTATGTGTGCTACTTGTTAAATATAAATTGCTACCAGGTATTGGTTTCGGTATTCTGTGGAAGACGGCAAGGATATGTGATTGAGGAAAATCCCGTTTGAACCTTAGGAATAGATTCGGATACAAGTGAGATGTCACTAGGATGGTTGGGCATCCGAACTCGTTGAGTTGAGTCCGAGTTAACTTATGGATGCAAATGTCCGAACTCGTTGAGTTGAGTCCGAGTTCGTGCGATGTAACTAGGCATCCGAACTCGTTGAGTTGAGTCCGAGTTCACTTATGGATGCGAACGCCTGAGCTCATTGAGTTGAGTCCGAGTTCGCTTATGGGCAGGTTACATGGTCGTTTGATTCCATATGTGGCACTTATGTGCAAATTATCCATGTATCTAAGTTATATTCTGATGTGTTCAATGGGTAAAATTCTAGTGAAATGGAAGAACACTCAAGATGCAAGTGTCATTTTAATAAGTGTTGTGAAATGGACACTTTGGACAGGTATGTACTTAACCCTCGGGTTGAAACTCGATACAACAACAATAATGTGGTAAGATGATAAATGATGATTAGAAATGTGATATTGTTTTGGTGATACCATGCTAGTGTTATTTGGTATAATTGATTTGTTATGTTACTTGTTATTTGCATGTGAACTTACTAAGCATTTATTCTTACTCCCTCCTTTCCATTCATTGTAGTTTTGGACAAGCCGGCTTGGGAATCGGGATAGATCAAAGGCTCGCTCAGACTATCCGAAGAACTATTTTGGTAAAATGGCTTGTATGACTCGAATATGGCATGTATAGCAATATACTTGTTTTGTGTAATTAATCTTGTGATATGGTTGTGGTTTGGTTGAGAAAATGCCTAATAATGATTAGTCCTTGGAATGGCTAATTTAGATCATGTATGAGACCATGTACGTTCAAAGTGATAATAGTCCATGAATATTCATAGAAAAGTGAAATTTGTCATAAAACAGAATATTGTAACAGCAGTGATGTGAGTTTGAAAAATCACTAAAAATAGTAGAAATAGAATTAGGTGATGAATTAAATATGAAATTGAATTTTATTGTGCCTAATTTCATATGGAAGAAGCAAAATAGGTCAAGGAGTTATATGTTGTGAGATATTTGAGTTTTAGTGAAACAGGGCCAGAGTGATTTCTGGATCCCCTGTTCCAACTTTGGAAATTCACCATAAATTGTACAAAAATAATGAGGAGATGTACTTTATATGTTCAGAATACTTATTGAGTCTTGTTTTAATAGAAACAAACGGCATAGTCACATGAATTTTTTACAGAGAGAAAAGTGGTTCGTGGTAAGCAGAGGTCAGTGCAGTCGAGTCCTAAAATAGGGGTAACTTTAAGTAATAAAATGTACTAATTGGCCCAACCAAATATTCCAAAAAACATTAGTAAATAGATAAATGAATCTAGATTCAGGGAAAATTTACGGATCTTGATTTCGAGTTTCGTAACTCGAGATATGATTTTTTTGTAACCGTGACGCAGATAGACAGCATGTTGCTAATGTAGAAATAAAGGATTCAAAGTTCTTAAAATGGTAAATTATGTTTAGTAACACCTCAAGCTCGGCTCCGGCGACGGTCTCGGGCGTGGGGGCGTTACATTCACATTCGGCAATATCAACCCACACCATATGTACACTTTTGATTATATCAAGTCATACATTTATATACACTTTATTAAATTCATGAACAGTACTATAATTAACTTCAACCTCAACTTAATATCATATCCACTCAATTCATTTATTCAATGTAACTTTGGAAATATCAATTGCACAAGCTAATACCAATCGTTCATAGTCACACTTGTAAATGCAATATATATATATACTCACCTATGTGGCCGATTATAAAATGTCACATAACTCCATTACCATTGTTCTTTACTTGTAATGAATTGAACCCGTATAATCATTGACTTAGAAATAATTCACCGATATAAGGTCTGCTAGACTCAAAGTCTGTTATTCATTCACCGACAATATGCCTGCTAGGCACGTAGCCCGATTCAAAATCACTAGCTTAAAGCTTGCTAGGCCTAAAGCCCGAATATCACAGTTTTAAAATCAATGTACAATGTTTCACATATCATTTCATGTAACACAAACACATCATTAAGCCTTAGCATCATTCAAATTCATATGTAAACATATCACTACCCCAATCGCATTTCATATTTCCACTCAGCTATATGAATACATATATATATATCAACCTTCAAAGTTTACTTCCATACTTCCATTCGGCTATACAATTACATGTATATATATATCAACCATCAAAGTTCATTTCCATTCCTCCCTTCGGCTATATAAGTACATAAATACATCACCCATCAAAGTTCATTTCCATACCTCTCTTCGACTATATAAGTACATAAATACATATCACCCATCAAAGTTCATTTCTATATAACACAACCACAATTTAGCTCATAGTATCACATTGAATACATTTCAACTACCTTGTTACCTTTCTATATTATTCATTCGGCTATATACCCAAGCATCATAAAAATATAGTTTCTACTAATCCATTATGTTATATTCAAGATAAGCTAAGTTCAATCACTTAAAACTTACCTCGATTAGCAATGTACGACAAGCTCGACTACTCGACTAGTTTTGATTTTCCCCGATCCAAATTCAGTCCCTTTTACTCTTGAGCTTGAATAAAACAAGTTGAATTTACTTAATCACTTAGCAAACTTATTTCACTCACATATCATATACTTATATAATTTATGTAATAACCCTTTACAATTTATGCGTTAATAAGTAAATCTAATTTCTATAAAATAACCAACAACACAAATTTACCCATATATATACATAGGCCAAATTCATGACATTTAATAATAAATCCCTCTATTTCATTTTTTTTTCTTAAATTTCACTACTCACATTTATCAATTAAACAAAAATTTAACCTATAAGATGAAATTACATGAAATACTTATATATAATTTGTTCATTACAACTTATATTTCATTTCCAACCTCAAATATCAAATTTATCTAATATTTTTCACATAGCCGAATTCACTAGCATCAACTACTAACAAAATTAAACCTAATCTAATTATAAACTCAAAAATAAACACAAAACTCAAAATTAACACCAAACTAACCTTGAATTTTGCTTAGAAATGGCTGAACATGGGAGAGCTTCTCTTATCTTTTTCTCTCAACTTTCGGCACTCAAAGATAAGTTGTATGTTTTCTTTCCCATCTTTATTTTCTTTTATATTATATATTAACTTTATTTTATGTCTTATTTCCTAATATAACCTTATATGACATACATATATTTTATGTCTTATTTCCTAATATAACCTTATATGACATACATATATATATATATATATTAGCACTATGCCATTGCCATACCATGAAGTGAATAAATGGCAAATTTGCTTTTTAAATTCTTCCAAAATAGAAACATTTTCAAATCAACCATCACACATACAACCATAGAATTTTCATCTTATGCAATTAAATCCTTTTTGATAAATCAAGCATTAAAACCTCGAAATTAAATCACAAAACATAAGCACACATAAGTACACTCATTCAGAACATAGAAAAATAATATTAAAAAAATTTTCCAACTCAGATTCTTTAATAAACATTATTAAACCATTTACTAAATTAGCCTTATTATTATCATCAAAATCCCACTACCTAATGTCCATTAATGTCCATGCATTATTTCAATGATTTAATAACATCTTAAGGACTCCATAATATAAAGACAATGGGAATGTGGTACTTTATCAATTAGCTAGTCACTTTTAAAATTTTCGCTATTAGATCCTTTTATTAAATTGAACAAACAAACAATAAAATTTTCATACGAAATTTTCACACACGCTAATTCACATTTAATAAACACAGAAAATAATATTTAATTATTTTTCTAACTCGGATTCGTGGTCCTGAAACCACCGTTCCGACTAGAGTCAAATCAGGCTGTTACAATTTAGCTACTTAAGCCCATTTAGTCCAAATTTTATGATCGGTTCACCAGTTTTAACGGTTTTGGGCCTACAATCTACCAAAACATGTTTATCGCTTATTTTACCCATATGGGCCCATAAGCCTATTGGGCCCACATTCAACCCATCGAGGCCCAACTTACCAAAATGTACGAAATCGCGCACTCACCAACCTTACCGATTCCGATTACAGATCTATTGCTTCCAACCAACCCACGAGCGCTCGCACGCTCGTAAGTCCATGAAATGTCAGAGTTTCGGCATTTCAGCTTTTTGGCTTTTACCGATTTGAACTACAAGAAGGTGTTTGATACACACCTATTTTGCTATTACTACAGCGAGATCTTCCACATGATTTTTCCTACAATCAGTCACTAACATATTTAGATTACGAATCCATGAAAACCAATGTAGAAATCACTTACCACATTCGGCCAATATCCCTAAGGCCCTAAACTACTTAGCTCTGTCAATTTTAATCTACTAGATCTAGATCTAAATCTAGATTGCTTCCACGACTCTAGCCTTTATTGCTCCTTGCCAACTCTCCCCTTCTTGCAAACTAAAACACATAGAAACCACATAAAAGGACTAGCATTACACTTTACCAAAATCGTCAGCCTTCCAAAGAGTTTTAGGGATTTCGGCCTTTCTTAAATCCCAGATAACGAATAGAAGAGGGGTTTAGATAATCTTACCGTAAGTCTTCTTGCCATATGATCACCCCAATCACCTTCCTAATCCCAATCTGATACAGATCTCACTTAAAGTACGAGTAGAGAATAGATCTAAAGATTTAGATCCTCAATCACTATATATGAAGGTTCGGCTTATTGGAAATCGACACAGACTTGTATGTCTCAGGATTTCGGCTTTTGTATGAAGAAATAGAAGAAATAAACTAATGGGTAAAAAAGAATGTAAGTTTTGGCTATTATGGAAAGAAAAACAAAATGGGAGAAATTAAAAATATGGGTAAAAGAAGTGAGCGAAGAGAAGAAGAACAAAAGAATAAAATAAAACAAAACCAATTGAAAAAAAGGATAAACAAAATCGGCTAACTCCAAATCGAGCAAAGAAGAAAAAAAAGAAACGAATCCTAAGAGCCAATATTTAAGAGCCTTTTTGGCACTTATTTCCTATAGCCGAATGAGTGTATTTTGGTACAAAAGATTCCTTCCCAAAATCCAATTCCAAAATTTTAGCTAAAAACAAAGTTTGAATTTCATTCAAACTTTCCACCGATTAGCAGTAGCCTTATCCACTCCTACCGATCAGCCGACTCCAACTGCTGCTAGGGAGAGTTTCAGTCCACTTGAACCACTCTCCCCACACGTGCAGCAAAAACACAGCTCCTCGCGCGCACAGCAGCTCAAACCCGGGACCTCCAAGCACCCACACACGCTGCTGGCCGCTGCAATGCGACCTTGCGTTCAATATAATACGATCGCATTTTATTTTAAAGCTTACATGCTTCAATCACGGGTCACTAAAAATTAAATGCTAAAATTTCGCTTGCCCAAGCTCGAACTCACGCTCGCTCGGAACCCCTAGCACGCTGCCGCCACTGTGCCATAGGCGCTCTTTGTGCTGAACTATGTCCGCAACTTCTCTTAAGGGCTATTTTAACGCAGCCAGTTTACTAAAAAAAACCCTCTATTTTGCGTGCGTCGTGCCTTGAACCCAGCACCTCCCCTTTCTCCTAGTGCTTCTTGCCACTGGACCGAACGCTCCTTTGTGCCGCAATTTAGCCCCATCCATTTATAAGGCCTATCTGCGACAACCCCTAATTTGTTAAAAATAAAAACCCACATTTGCGCACGCTGGGAATCGAACCTATTTCCCCTCCTTGCTTCCTAGCGTGCTTAGCCACTGGGCCAGGCTTTCACTTGTATCCAGTTATGACCCAGCTTAACTAAAAGCCCTATTGCCCAGTTTCCCTTAAGGAAGCAAAAATTAATTTTTTTTGCTAGAGCCCTGGGCCGTAATTCACTTAAATACTACACTAAACAATAATTTAATAATAATATTAATAATAATTTTCTATAAAAATTTAAAACATCAATAATTTTATTTCGGGCCATCTTCTACCTGAACTCGTACTCAAGGCCCAATACTTCTAGGCCCAAATTCAGGGTGTTACAGTTTTAACAATATTGTAAAATTGCAAGGATCATATTCAAGCTTTTTCTTACCAAGTTTTCTTTATTGGAGGAAAAATTAGGATCATTTGAAGAGGGTTATAGATTCATCTTGTTTTCAAGGCTCCTTGGGGCTTTTACACGCCACTTTCCATCTTTTCCATCTATCTTATTTTCTTATTTATTTTCTTATTGTTTAATTGTTCAAATCTTTAATTTATTTAATTGTTCTTTTTTTTCTATCTTAATAATTTATTTTAATCGTTTCCTTTTAATTCTTAGATCTAATTTGGATTTGTTTGTGTTTTAGGTTGTGTCAAACTCCAAGTTTTCTTTATTTGTCTGAGTCCTAGGCCAAATTCGAGACTTGGACAAACTTACGATCCTATTCCGCACCCATTTTTTATCATTTGGTATCATTTGCGATCTTATTTCGTTGTCGGTTCCTTATCATCAACATTGTTAAAATTTTAATGTTTTAGTTATATTTAGTTATAATTTCTATTAAAAATATTGATTTCACTCGTTTTGAAATATTAATAAGTAAATTTAACTTAAAAAAAGTAATGGTCAAATTAGAAGAAAAATGTAAACACTATGACTTTTCAAAAGATATAATATTTGTTCTGACGGATAAATGATTCTTGTAAGATGGTTTGAATAAAAAAGCCCAAAAAATAAAAGAGGTTTGTATGAAGTTTGGGACATAACTAGACTTGTTTATGAGTTGGGATATTCATGTAAGTCCGAAGGTTCGCTCGAAAATTAAGAGGGTTTGGGTAAATATATTAGATCCGAAAAATAGACTTGGACAAAAAATAGACCCATTTAAATTGTTGGCTAAACTCGGGTTTGAACATTCAAAACCCGAATTCGATCCGACCCAACCTATTTTTAAGCTAATAATGTTTTATGTTATGTCAATTTATTACTTATAAAAATTAAATCTATAGCCGTACTACTATTATGATGTAAACACTAAAAATAGTTAAGGTGATTATATATGAAATTTTAATGAATAAAAATATATAAATTATTAAATATTAAATTAAAAATAATATAAATATATGTTTTAAAATTTTTAAAAATTAATATAAGTAAATTTAAAATAAGTTTGAATTAATCATTTACAAATAGACTTAGATAAAATTTTAAATTTATATTTCAAATTGAGTCAAATTTAAATAAATATAAAATATATTAATATCTTAGATATACCCAATCGATTTATGAAACATTATTTCCGATTACTTTAAAAATAATAGACGGTTAATATGCGAAAGGTTGCAGCAGCTATGAGGGGTGGGTGTAGATGTGCGTGACTTACAAGGTTATCTAAAAAGGAATAAAAAAGGGAAAAGAGGAAGAGAAACGAAGGGTTGAAAGAGACAGTTGGGTGAGTGGGAGAGCTTTTTCTTTAGTGACCGCTGCTGGCTGGGAAGGGCAGGTTGTAGGAAGAAAGAGACAAAAGGGTGGTGGGGCTCCGTAGCCGTGTCTCTTATGAATCAATTTGTGAAGTCATCAGTGTCTTTGCATTAGGAAACAAGTGCTCTTCTGACCCATTTCCCATTTGCTTCTCCTATCGGGTCACTCACCCCCTTAACTACTGACTCACCCTCCACAAATATCATATCTTCACTCTCACTACTTAACAACAGCCTTATTCCCTGTCATTTTCAATATGTTTTCTGTTGGTTTGGAATTTATGATGAGTGATGGAAGATGTTCTTGCATTCAAGGTGGCTGACCCAATCCCAGGTTAAGATTTACGAGTGAGATCCACTTTTAGTCCTCGGGAAGATTATGATTTATGAGTTCAAATGGAACAAATAATATAACAATTGGCTGCAACCAAACAGCTGCAAATTAGGAAATATAGTTTATGATTCAATCTATCCTATAATCATGGATACATTTCAGCATTCAACTCTCTCAAAAACCATGAATACTCGCATGGATGTGAAAGCTGAACTTCCATATCTAGCAAACAAGATAGCGTTTTCCGTTTCAGTGTGAAACAAGGAACATTGTTTCAGGTCTATGTCGACATGTCATTACGTATAATGATTCTCAGCGACGAATTTTATAAAAAAGATGGGGTGCCACCAATACTTTTTAAGTGCTCTCCCTTGTATAAATTGCTATTGTGATTGGCATTCTTAGCACTAAACAATCCTTGATTCCTCCGAAATTTAAGAGTAAAATAAATGGTGAAAATATCACCTAGTTACAGTTTTGTTTTTGTCAGGGAGTTGATAAATTGACTGCTACAATGCTTCTGCCCTTTCCTCTCTCTTTCTAACCAGATTAGAGTGGTAAAATTATCTCAATTATTTGTGGGAAATATGTAAGGATTTTATATTTTCTTAGCTACCAAACAAGAGATATGTCGTGGGAAATGTTGTTTCATTTGTACCTTGGTGTATGCAGGCCTCTGCCTGCTGCTTTGTTGGGTAGTGTCCCTAGTTTTGGTTCTTTCAAGTGGTAAGGTTGGGCCAAAATGCTTTAACTTTCTCACATGGAGACTTTTACGAGGATCACATCACAGTTTATATTTGGTTGTAAATTTAATGAAAAGGAATGGAGCATTTGGTGAAAATGTTTTGAGGATGTTGCTTGTAAAAGTTGACATAAGTTGGAAGCTTTTTTGACCAGAAAATTGTAATCGATTTGGCCCGTGCAGTCCTACATGCCCTGCCCCATACAAAACATATGTCCTTGTTATTGAAAACACTTCATCATTCACAGCTACTACTAGACATGTATGCCACATGTTCCTTAAAGTTCATTGATGCCGATGGTTTTATACTCTATATTTGCTTTTGCACACGGATCTCTCAAAATAAAGTTTTTTATTTTTATTTTGCTAGTAATGATTTACTTTTTCTAAAGCATAGTATCGAGGATAGAATTTAATTAGTTAATGTAATTATTAATAAATTTATATTTTAGTTATTCAACTAATAAAATAGTAATTAAATTATTCAAAAGTTTTTATCGTTATTGGACTATTAAAAATATTGTTGTATGGCTTTTTCCATTCACACTATTTGTATTAATCAAAAGTTTTCTTTCTTCTTATTTTTTATAGTTCAATTTTTCATGAAGCAATCTTTGAATGTTACAAATTTGTAATCCAAAATTTAAATAGTTTTCTTCTTCAATCTTCAATATTGATCGTTAGATCGACTTAGATTTAAGGTATGTTCTATTTTTCAATGGATACTGACCCTTTGTACAATTACCGAATTATCGCTTAAAACTCGCTAACTCTATTTAAAAAAAAACTTTAAAAGTGCAATGCTTTAATTAAAAATATTCGAATAGTTTATAATATAAATGAAATTTTTAAATAACTAAATGGTTATTTTATAACTTTTTAAAATTAAATAATTAAAATATAAATTTACTGATAGTTTAATAATATTAAATATAATTTACCCTAATTATTTTATCTATAGCTAAAACTTATTTTTATAAAAAATAAATCAGTTATCTCCCACCTATTAATTCACTTGTTAAGATATGAATAAGTAGAATTGATTAAAAAAATAGGTGAAAATGGCTTAGATAACCATATCAAGTCAACTATTTTAACCTTGTTGTTATGATAATTATCTACTCTGCATTTTCCAAATGCAAACAGGTTTTCAATATTTGTATGATTGAAACGAGACAATAATGACTGCAAATTGCAGATAAATTTTACTATCATTGCTATCATACTATCATTATCACTTTTTTCTCTCAGGGATTTCTTTATTATCTTGTTTTTGATAATTCAAACCTTATCTTATTCGGAAACAATATCTTTCTTCCGCCATTATCCAAATGTGCCAAGTTATTTACTTTACTCTTTTGGCAATTGCTGTGATTTTGCATTAAGGAACAGCGTAAGCATTGTAAAAATGGGCATCGGTTTTTAATATTTCCCCACAGTATTTAACTTAGTACCACCATTTCTCTTTTTATTGGTTTTTTTAACTTAATTTCCATATAACTCTATTTAATTATTCGTCTCTTTTAGTTTTTAAATTTAATTTTTTTACAAATCACTCTAAAATAGATAAAAAATTTAACTTAAATTAATTTTGTTGACATGACATCCACGTGTTTCTATATTATCAATTAATTAATTTTTAAAAACTAAAAATATTGAAAAAATAATTTTTATACTTTTTTTAAAAAAATTTAAAATTTTTAATTTTTTTTAAAATAACTAATTAATTATTAACGTGACAATCTACGTGTATATCATATTGATAAATTTACAAATATTAACTTTTTAATTTATTTTGAAGTAATTTGATAAAATAAAAAAATAAAATAATTTTTTTTAGATTAAGACGAAATAAATTATTTTACCAAATATATATATAAATAACAAAATTTTGGTTTTCAGAATTGCAGCGATGTGAGGTAGATAGGGTAACAACTTTACATTGAAATTTGATGCAATAAATGTTTTCACTCGCTTCACGGCAAATATATAAATTCCATAATGGGTGTGGTCTTTCTCGGCCTTTTCCCTTTGGTCTTTGTCTCTCTTTCTATTCTAATTGGAAACGGCAGCGCCAAGGAATATAATAAATTATTCAATTAACATTAATACATTGCTAATCAAAACAATTTTCTTAAAAAAATTAAAATGTAGGAAATGGCGATGTATATTAGGCTTAAATGTAAAATTAATCCTTATATTTTATCTTTTTTTCATTTAGCTAGTTAAATTTTTTATAAAAAATAATATCTAAACTATTAATTTTTTTTTATTATTATCAAAAACACAACACTAATCAATAAAAACATAACATATAACCTGTTCTTGTTAGATGCCTGCACTTTATAAAATATATTACATTGAATTAAAATATGTTAATTATTTTGAAATTACAAAACTTCAAATCATAATTAAAATTAATGAAAATAATGATGAAATTTTAACTATTTATTTTAAAACATTTAGTTATTAATATAATGAAAATAACAAGATGTTAAATTTTATTACATCTATTTTATAATGTCAATTATTACTTTTTCATTATTGAAAGTGTGATTCAAATCATAATGAAAATGTACACAAATTGCAACTTTAGTTTAAATAAAAGATTTCCTAATAATCAAAATTTAATACAAGCAATAAAGTTTTAGTCTAACATTAATATAGCAATATAATAAATAATAAAAGTTACTTCTAAAATCCAAATAGTTAGCACTACTTTGTATAATATTTTGATATAATAAAATTAAATTATAATTTTTTTTAAATTGCAATCAATAGATATAAAGCTTCCAATATTATTTTTAAAGTGTTTAGAAACTTAAAATGATAAAATGTCTTTGAAAAATTTTGATTCAAAACAAATTTTACAACTTTGGGAGACTTCTACCGATACAAGGCCACACAAGTATCAATAGAATCAAGTTAGAGAGAAACCAAAGAATCTTTTCACACTTCTACTGATACTTGGGAACACTTCTACTTATACAACCCTAGTTGCATCGATACTTGGGTTGCATTCTACCAATAGAAATATGTCAGAGAGCATTCCAAGCCAAGCATCAGACTTTTATCTATACTTAAAGGGACTTATATTGATACAACCAAGTCAATGAGCAATTCTTGATCTCCCTTGCACCTTCTACTGATACAACTATTGGTACAAGTAAACCCTTAAAACCTTCAAACTTTTACTAATACAAGTAGACATCTATCGATACCCATGACTCCAATAGTCATAATTTTCAGGACTTCTATTGGCATAAGTCCACTTGTACTGATACAAGTAGTTTACAATCAACAATTAATGCACGAATTAATTGTAGCAACAACTCTAATTGACCCCTAATGTCTCAAAATGGCTCCAAGGCTATTAGAAGGCATAACTACAAGTCAATAGCTTCACGTTGAAGACAAGAGACAAGTTTGTAAGGCCATTTGCTCTAAAATCCAACATTTTCATTGATATTCATTTTGTTTTTCATACACACGAATAACCATTTTTCTTATTCTTTTCAAGTGTTCTTTTGTTATTGAGTGAACTTTATTATTGTAATATCTTCTTTTGAGAGGTGTCTTCAATTCTGGTTCTTATATCTCATCTTTGTAAGGGATTACTTAAGAGTTTAGGTAATAAATCTTAAAGGAAAGTGATTCTGTATTGCCTAGTGAAAAGATAGTGTTTTGTCAAGATTAAATATTATTCCTGAAAGGTTCAAATATAGTGAATTTGAGAAATCTTTAATTGTAGTAAACTAAAATAGTAGATGTAAACAACTAGGGTCAAACCATTATAAATTCTTGAGTCTCTTTCATTTTTTATATATTTTATTAAAAAAAATTAACACGCTAATTCTCTCAAGCATAATATATATTATATAAAGAAGTCTATTCTTTGACTTTTGTTCAACAAAGCCATTAATTTTAATTAAAAATAAAAATACTTTTGGAAAAACCTAAATCCCTACATTATAAACAATGTTATAGAGATATTAAACTATTAATGTTTATTTTCAATTTTTTTATTTTAATAGATTACAATTGTGACATTCTTCAAACATAATGTGTTTGTTCAAATAAGTAAATTTTTACTATATCATTCTTCCAAATTATAAATTTTTGAATATTTTAATAATAAATGCATAAAAATTAAGCAAGTTGGCTTGGTTTTCACGGTATCATTTCAGCTAGGCTCAAACTCATGATTCATAAGCTTGTTCAGCCTGTTTGAACTGTCAGCTTGAGTCATTAACTCGAGATCGGTTATACTTATTTACTATTTAAAATATTAAACAATTGTTTTAATATTTTATTTAAAATTAAATTTCAACAACAAAAAGTAATAATATAGATGGTGTCGAAACCATTTTTTAGAGAGTTTTGAAAAATAGGGTCGACTTATTTTAAAAAACGAAAGTGGGAGTCGCCACCAACCTTTTTAGGTGCGATTGGATCACCTTATAAAACATTTTTTGGTGTACGAAGAATCGAGAAAACGGGCTTGGGAGTCGGTTACGTACGAGGAAGGGTTAGCACCCTCGCAACGCCCAGAATTGGTACCAAATTGAGTAGTTTTCTGTCTTAGGTCAAAATTTGGAAAGATTTAAAAATAGGATCCCTTTTCTAAAACTAGAATAATTTGAGTTGAAAAATCGAAACTCCTTTGCTCCGAAAGAATTCAAACGTCACATCCAGCACGATTGGACATGATGTTCTTAAACTTTCGTAACTAAAATCATCTCGTGATTTGTAAAATTTATTTAGAAGGATATCTTAGGTATTTAGACAAACGGGAAATTGCAACCCAGCACGTTAGGGCACTATTTCCCGGATCTCTAAACACAAAAACATTGCCTCATTTTTTTAGATCATTTTGGATTAAATGAAATATATATTTTTTAAAATAATGATGCAATCAAAATATAATATTAACAGATTACAAGATATCAATACTAAACTACGTAATTTATAAAATACTAACAATGCATATGATATTTAACATGATAATAATAGTATTAAACACGAAATAAAACAATGAATATATATAAACATATAATAATAAGTAAGGTGACGGAAACATGCAGAAAAAATAAATCATACTATATATACGATATATAATACTAGCATTAAAAATATATATATAATATAAAAAAAGGATATAATATTAAAAGATATATACATAACACATAAAGATATGTAAATAAAATAATATTGAAAATATGTACATAATATAGATAAAAAGGGTAATACTAAAAATATATACACAATATATATATGTTGGAAATAACAATAATCCTAAAAACAAATATTGATAAGACTACGTAGATATATACATATGTATTAAAAATATATACATAATAGTAATATTAAAAGTGTG
This sequence comes from Gossypium stocksii, assembly GCA_020496765.1. Classification (NCBI taxonomy): domain Eukaryota; kingdom Viridiplantae; phylum Streptophyta; class Magnoliopsida; order Malvales; family Malvaceae; genus Gossypium; species Gossypium stocksii. The sequence goes on from CM035623.1 coordinate 46,692,886, forward strand.
TATGGATATATTATAATGACAATAATGTTTACAAATAAAAAATAATGAAAATAATGTACTAATAATATAATAGGAAGAAGAAGAATATATATATATATATATATATATATTTGTAATAGTAATAGAAAATAATCATATGTACAAGTGTATATATATAAGTTAATAATGATAATAATAATAATAATGACAATAATAACAACAACAACAATAATAATAATAATAATATAAAACTATAAATAAAGATAATAAATATAATAGTTAAGAAAATATACAACAAAAATAAAGTATAATAATAATACAAAAACTAAATTAATAATATAATAATATAATATGATCATAATAATAATGATAATAGAAATATATATAGTAATAATAAATAGTAATAATAATACTAATAATAAGAAAATATATATAAAAAAGGTTGCACTAATAATGTTAAAAAGGTAAAGTAGTATATAAAGAATATAAATAATAGTAATAATAATAAATATAATAATAATAATAATGAAAATAATACGAAATATTAATTAATAAGCGAAAATGGGCAAAATTGAAGTTAAAACAAAACACTTGGGGCAGATCCGAAATAAAACGAAAGAGGAAGGACCATATTGCGATGCGCAAAAAAGGGTGGGGGACTAAAATGGATGATAAACCTTTTTCCCAGAACGCACAGCAACACGGAGGATCAAATCAGAAACTGAAGTAAACTGTGGGGCCAAATTAAAATTAAAAAACACTGGATTCTAGAAGCATGAAAAAGTGGAAGGGCTAAATGCGCAATTAGCCCTTCTATTCAAAAACACGTGGACCCTAGGCCGGACGGGTCGGGTTGGATCGGGTCGGCTCAAAACGATGTCGTTTTGGGATTAAAATGCAGCCCCCAAAACGACGTCGTTTTGGGAGGCTATAAAAGGGCCAATCCTTCCAAAAAAAAAATCATTTGTAGCTGGAGAGAAAAAAAAGGGAGGGAGGGGAGAGCTGGGAATTTCCGGCCACAAGGCCGGTCACCGTCTGGTCACCGAACCGCCGCCAGCCACCGTACACGGTGGTCGGAAAAGGTTAAATTTTCCATTTTTTATTTTTTATTTCCTTTTATTTATTAGCAAATTATGCATGTATTAAAAAATAGATTCGTAAAATATATAAAAAAAAAATGAAATCACCTTAAGCTTGATTTTGATTCTCGATATTTTGATTCTCTGATTCGGGGGTATTCCCTTTGCTGATATTGTATTATTGGGATCACTATTTTATTAGTATTTTGAAATCTAGCTTGTATTGCTTGCAAAAACTGCCGACCCCCATTACAGTGTTTCAATTCGGCTTTTATAGCCTTTGTTACAAGCTGTTTTTGTATTATTTCTTTTTCCTGTCTTTTCCTGTTTATTGTTTGTTGGTGCTGTGGCGGTGCTTGGGCGGTGGATTTGACCCGAGTTGGTGGCCGCAGGAGGTGTCAAAAGCAAGTGGCAGCTGAAGGCCCTAGGTGCTGCGCACCTAGGGTTTGGGATTATTTTTGTGTTTTTTTGGGTATTTGGGTTTAGAGTTAGGAATTGTGTATTGGGCTAGGTGGGTATTTGGGTTAATTGGGTCTAGGTTTGGTTGTATTGGGTTTTTAATTTTGGGTAGACTATAGGATGTTGGGTTGTTTGTGGGTTTAAGGGTTTTGTTTGTTTGTTTGTAAACGGGCCCCGGGTTTAGGTGGGTCAAAATTGGGCTTCAACAGATGGGATTGGAAGAGAACTAGACCTAAATTAATTTCGTAATTACAAAATAAGTAAATGCATCTTAATTCAAAATTCATTACAGTTGATATTAGGTAGGGGTATAAGCAAAAGGTTAAATTTTCCAATAATAATCCAGAAATGATGAAGAAAGAGAAGGAGGAGATTGAGATAAAGCTTGCATTGGTGATGGATCCATGAGCCACCTAACAACTTTTAATATGGTATTAGCTTATTAGGGTGCTTTCATATTCTTTCCTTTTATTTGAGAGTGTGGTGGGAAGAATTTTCATTTTCATTGTTTTATATATTATTTAATTTGTGGGTCTTCATCATAAGCCATCCACATCTTATGCGAAACTGTTTTTTTTTCTAAATTTAAAATAATGTAAAAATATAAATATTAAAATATGTATCCTAAAATTATTTCTTTTAGAATAGACTTTTTTCCACATTTAGGGATTTAGTCATTGCAATATTAAATCTTCAAAGAATTCATACCCCTGACTATGAATAGAAGTATCAATAAAATATAATTTAGAAAATTCGATATTTATAAGTGTCAAAGTTTATTCAGTCAACATTGATTGAACTCTAAACTTTAAATCTTAAACCCTAAACCCTAATATTTATTACGAGTAAGTCCAACTAACTAATTTAATACGAGAAATTATAACACCCATAAGTATTAGAATCTTTTCTTATAAATAACTCACTTTATTTTAATTTGTTTTCATCGAAAATCCTCTTAAAAGAACCTAAAACTATCCCACCCAACCAAAAAAAGTGCACTAATTTGCTAATTTTATACTAAAACTATTATAAGGTTTCAATGAGAATACATAGTTTACCATGCCATAAACATGGTAGAATTTTTTACTCAAATGTTTAATTTTATTTTGTTTAAATTTTGTTACAAAATTAAATTTTATTCTAATGAAACTTTTTTTAAAATTTTACGAAATTAAATATTAATTTTACTAATATTTTGAACATGGTGTGGCACACCACACCTGACCCAGACAACAAGTTCGTATACACGATGTTATCCATTTCTAGAGAAACTCAAACAACAATCTTTCATTTTATTAAGTTAAGAAACAAATTTTAACACATTTTTATACAATCATAGAAAATAGATAAAATGTGAGGGTTTTAAAACATATTTTTTTGTGCCATGTCTTAGATCAAGTTGTGCCCACGAAAGGGACCGTGAACCTTTAGATAAGTTTCAGAACTTATGCTGAAATAGTGAGTAAGGTTGCGACATCATTGGTTGTTTGGCAAAGTCTCGATGTGGGATAAGTGAGGTTGTGACGTTGGGGGACAAAGTTGCAGCGTTACGGTTTTGAGGTTGCGACACCACTTGTTGTGTAACCTTAGAAACAAACCAAAGGGTCCCTCAAGTCATGCAAAATGGTTTCCTGAAATAAGTCTAGCTAAAACTACATAGTACCAAATCAATAACACCCCTAATCTAGTCCGGTCATTGGACTCGAGTTACAGATTGCTACAACTATCAGAATTTATACATATGCATACATAGTTTCAAATAAAAGAAAATACTACCACTATCAACTTTTAGAGATGAAATCATGACTAATTAAATATTTAAATAAATATTAGAAATAGAATTCTTTGAGAAGTAAGGACCATTTTGAAAAATTTTGAAATCCAACATAAGTATCGATACTCTTACCGAGAATGCTAAAAATTCACAAGTTGAAACATTTTTCATGCTTAAAACATATTACTACTAAACATAAAACTAATGTCTACTTCAACCAAGCCTTCTATCATCTTTCAACCATTTTTCATTCTACATTAACACATATTCGTCAAGCAACTATAGAATGCATTACTAATATCAATCTCAAGTATCAAAATTTATCCATATCAAAAGTCCAAATACAAAATCAATAGTTCATAAGTATAATCCCAAAATAATGATATGAATAATAATAGTAATAATAAACTACAACCCACATTGACTTTATTCAGTAAGTTCAAAAGAATAAAAAATCCACCTACTCAAGAATTATGCCCTATTTAGATCACTTCCTTTGCCACTCCACCCACATTGACAGTGCTACTTAGCTGTAAAATTTTAATGTGGAGTGTGTAAGTTTAAATAAGCTTAGTGAATGTATAAAATTACAGCAAAACATACACAACAACATAAGTTAAGCAAAAGCATACTAAGACACATTCACAACAATGAATTCATCAATGCAAAATAATATAATCATGCTTCATTATTAAAAAAAAAAGTTAGCATATACTCTCACATGCATTTACACACAAAATGTTTCATAAATAAATCATTTAATGATAATTTGGCAACTTGAGATTATGAAACACAAAAGTGGACTCTATCACCACACATTGGATAAATGGACCTCCATCACACTAATAACTCAAAGAGTCTAAAATGTCTCACAAGTGTAGCATAAAGCTGAACAGTCTCAAATACACCAACATGTCTCGATGAATGAAGCTTAGCTTGTAAAACCCTATAATCACCCTAGTCGCTGAGCCCGAATACTAGGACGCTACACCACTATCTCACTTCATGTTCATCTTAAAATGACATTATTACACATGCATCTTTTACATCAGTTATTAATAATGTAGCAATTACATGAACTAAAAGTCATACATTCATTTTCTATTGATAAACCATACCAAGAATTTATAAAGTAGCATAAAGTAGCCATTAAACATGTTTTATGACCACTTAGCAAAATTTTCCAAACCTATTATGTAGGTATCGATACTTCCACTGAGGTATCGATATTTCTTTTAAATGGTATTGATACCACATGGAAAATCGATACCAAATTGGCATTCTGTTTTTCACCAAATTTTGAATTATCGAGAATTATAGGTACCTTTTGAAATGTATCCTGATAGTTTACCCTCGAGTATCCATACTTGAACCAAAGTATCTATACCAATTTAGTATTCTAACTCCCTGCACTTTTGAAATTGTTGACGTATCATTTTTGAAACCCGAATATTGATACCTCTACTTTAGACCACCAAATTTCAGCATACAACAATACAAAGTTCATACCAAAAACATCAAAATGTTCCCAAATAGCAGCTTCAACATCACATTCAAGTCCACATACATTCAAAATAAATAGCAATGAACAGTCCAAAATTTTCTTAGTAAAACCCATATAAATGTCTACCGCATTACCTTAACTTCTATATCTAAAAATAACCAATAACACCTACTATAATAAATAAAATCTTGCTTGGATTACTCTTTTGGAACCACACTGCTCACACCGGCACACAACTAGTCTGCAAAGTTTAAAAAGAGAGTGGGTGAGCTTTAACAAGCTTAGTGAATGCTCAGAATAACCACAATGTACACACACAGTGTCAAAGTTTAATCAAGAGCATATTACAATACATTCACAACCATATTCCATTCAAATTAGAATTATATGTTCATGCTTCATTTTACAATAATTCATCAAGACTAAAACACATATACATGCTTTATGATAATGTCTCGCGATATTAGGTAATAAAATTTATAAAACTGATCACACCAAAACTAACTAATATCACGACCTTAAAGGCAAGTGCACCTGTTGAACAATAGTATAATTTAGTGGCAAGACCGAGTTATCGTACCCAAGGGAACCAAAAGTACTAGTACTTACTTCTTTTTTATTATCTAGCCTAAAAATAAAGAGAGTTGATTTAAACTAATTCTAAAACTAACTAAAAGTGCACAAAAAGTAAATTGAGGAAAAAATTTCGGGAAAACTGATTGATATGAGCAATACTCAAGGGAGAATCCACCTAGACTTCACTTGTTATTGGTTCTTGAGCTAGACGATTTATTCACTTGACTTGATCCGTAGAGATCCCTAAGTTATGCTAAACCCTCCGTTGAGGCGAAGAGCAACTAGGCCTAGGTTGTTAACTAAAGTTTCTTTATTAATTAACACCTTAGGTTGTATTAATTCGATCTATGGTTCCCCATATTAGGTTTGACCCTAATCCGGCAGATTTATGTCACCCTATGTCTAGGGTTGCATGCAACTCCGCTTAATTATGGTAGATCTACTCTTATCACAGGGACTTTTGCTCCTCTGCTTTAAGCACATCTGTTTCTTGAATTAATACCTAGGCTTATTAACACAAGAATTAAGCACACATAATTAAGAACAACTCAAGTATTTATCATATAACTCAAGAATAAATAATAACAAGATTCGTCTTAGGTTTCATCCCCCTCAAGTATTTGAGGGTTTTAGTTCATAATAAAGAAAGAAAACATCTCAGAAGAATTAAGATAACAAAACATAAAGAACCCGAAAACCCCTGAAGGAATTTAAGGAGATCCTCTGTCTTGATGTAGAATTCTGGCTTCTGGGATGAATCAATCGGCTTCCCTTGGAGTAATTCCTTACTTTAACTCCTTGTGTTGGCAAAAAGATAGCGCTCCTTTTTGGGAGAAAAGAGTATTCCCTTAGCAGGAAATAAGCACACCCTTATATGAGCTTTGGGGGGCCTTTCTTAGCCTCTAAGCATCCCAATTCGAGTGAAATTCCTCTTCCTCACGGCAAGAACACGCCCGTGTGCCACACCCGTATGACTTCGACAAGTGGCCGTGTGATTTTATCAGTGGAGGCACGGCCGTGTGGCCTGGCCGTGCTTGTCGGGGGCTGGACCGTGTGATCTTCATGTGGCACGATCGTATGCCACGGCCGTGTGGTGATTCCCTGGGCCGTGTCATTTTTGCATTTTGGCCCATTTTCCTTATTTTCGGTCTATTTTCCATTATTTTCTCTTTCCTATGCTCTCCTGAATATAAGATATGAAAAAGAAAGATTAAGAGCATCAATTCTTACATAATTGATAATAATTCATCTAAAATATAGGCTAAACATGAAGTAAAAATATGTATAATTTATCGTTTATCAAATACCCCCACACTTAAGCCTTTGTTTGTCCTCAAGCAAAATCTCAATCCCTAAATAAGAATTATTCCTCTCAACCTACAATCTTTATCAATAATGTTTCAAACTAATCCACAGGTAATCATACAATGAGTAATTCAATTAGAAGAACATTAAAGACTCAATCACTCTAAGTTGAGAATTTTATCATTGAAAACATGAGTCTCTCCGTTCCTTCTAAGTAGCTATCTCTTCATCTTAATTAACAGGAGTTGACATCCTCACTAAAGGTTCACTCTATCCACTTGAAGTGTTTAAGGTTCAAAATTTAAGCACTCCTTTGTAACACCCTTTACCCGAAACCGTCGTCAGAATCGAGTAATGGGTGTTACTAGACTTACCGGAATTCGGATTCATTTTTTAATCAAATTAATGAAATATTACTCTTCCCTAGGGTTTTCTATGGTAATACTAACCCTTCGGATGGTTAGGATTCGAATCCTATTGCATCGGAAGCTTAGAAAATTTTTCACTTTTAAAACAACGTCACCCGCCCGTGTGACACAAGGCACGGCCGTGTGATAAGGCCGTGTGGCCCTCACACGCCCATGTCTAAAGACGGTGGAACATTTTGACTTACTCGACACGGCCACAAACTATATCACACGCCCGTGGGAATAGGCTGTGTACTTTCACACGCTCGTGGGGTTGGCTCGTGGCTCGACCACGGCCAAGGCATGCCCGTGCCTCTATCCCGTAGAGTATTCTGTCAAATCCCACACGGCCGAGACACACGCCCGTGTGCCCTGCCATGTAGGCCGTGTCCGGCTATTTACCAAGCCTTAACCTCCCTGAGACATCATCACAACTATATTTCATTCATATTAACCAATTCCAATGACATACATTCGAAGACTACATTCATATCTCATTTACAAAACGAGTTACACATATTCATCCTTTTCATTCTAACCACTAAATAACATTTATACAAAAACTAGCCAACTATACATGCCAATCTCAAATTATCAAACCATAGCACATACTCAACGGTAGCTTGATAGTGTGAGACGAGCCTCCTTGGATCACAAATTCCAAAATGCTCTTCACTTGATAATCTAAAGGAAAAAGGAAAGAAAAGGGGAGTAAGCTACAAGTAGCTTAGTAAGACATAAGCAAATCAATAGCCAAATGCACAATAATTAACCAAGATGTTGGTTCTAACATAACAGAGGTGCAATATTGGTGTACTTACTCATGCATAATCTTACCAAAATATCCGAACATAGACATTTACAATTATTTTGTATTCAACTGATTTCTAATTCTCAACCTGCATAATTACTTCACATATTCAAGTTAATTTCCCCGTTGAACCTTCAGAACAGAGACGGATATAGAGAGGTTAGCACCAAAATGCTTCACAGGTATATGGCCGAAGCCAATCACAGAAATATGGCATAAGCCAACAGAGTATGTAGCCAAAGATACCAGAATATGTAGCCGTAGCTACCTCAGATCACAGATACATAGACGTAATCCACGGGTCTGCTCACATAAGCTGACAGGTGACTGCAACACATGCTAGTACACCTAGCACCCGGGATACGAAATCAGACAGATTTAGAGCCCTCAAGTGACATGTCACACATATCTGAAAACATTCTTACAGTCTAACTGGGGTTTATCCAAATAATCACAATTACACATTTACTTAATTCAATATCATATTCACATATTTTCACATCGAAATCATCAAATAATTAACAATGATACAGATAAGCTATAATTTACTTATAACTTACCTCGATAACAAATCGACTAACTTGTGCTATTCTACTATCTTTTCCTTTCCTCAATTTCGATCGCCCTCTCTTCTTTCTTGATCTAAATAAATGCATTTAACACATTTATCAATATTCTATCCAACACATTCATAAATCGGACTTGTTGGGCAAATGACCATTTTACCCCTAGTCTCGAAATTTCAATTTTACTTCATTTTCTTGCATTTTAAACTCAATTAGCTTCTTTTATCAATAAAATCATCCAAAAATTCACTCACATTCATCTATTTATGAGCAACTTTTCTCTTTTCTTATTTTAGTCCCTTAGGGACGTTTTTATCAAAAATCACTTGTAAAAACACGTAAATAACACATCAATAACTCAATTACTACCAAAATTCATCAAATAACAACATTTCTCTAAAATGGGAAATTTTCAAACCCTAATTTCTTTTCAAATAAATAGCAAAATCATGAAATTCAAGCTTCAAGGGACTCAAAAATATGAAAATAATTGAAAACGGGGTTGAAATACACTTACAATTTGATTGACAAAGCTCAAAACCCCTTTAGCAATGGTGGAGAGAAAATTCGGTAGAAACATGAGAAGAAGATGAACATTTTCATTTTTTTCTCATCTTTTATGACAATTTTTATCAATTGGACAAAATTGCCCTTAGCCATGTTTCTTAAAAATTTCTCTAGAATTACCCTTTTGTGTCCATCCTATTAACTTATGGTATAATTGCAACATAAACACTCCTACATTCATATCACAATTCAATACAATAACTTGAATATTTACATTCTGAAAAAGAGAATAAAGCTAGATGATAATTTCAACTCAAATCTCGACAAAAATAAGGGTCAAAGTAATTAAATAAGATTCATCAAAAAATGGGTTATTGGTTAATAATTAGGGGGCGAGTCAAAGAATGGGGTGTTAGGCTCAACAGGGTTTACTAGGGGTTAATTTATGGAGGTAGGCTTTTTGTGGAGTAAGTAGCTTAAATCCTAAGTGCCTTTATCATTTCGGTATATCAAATCAATGATGTGGCCTTGATGCGTATAATCAAAGCAAGTTCTAGAATAACAAATCAGTGTTGACTCACTCAAAGCAATAATAAAAGTGAGCACGAAAGAATGTATGCTCAAAAGGCTCAAAATCTCACCAGAATTATGGCTTTTTGATGTCAATCTTGTGAATTTCAAATTTCAAGATAATACTTAGAATTAAAGAAAATGACTTATACAAAAATTTGGGGTTCTCAAAAATTTCAACTTATCATGCTTGATTCCTTAATGTTTTAAAGTTTGAATAATTAGAGTACAAGCACCTATATCTTAATTCTCAACATATCAATAGTAATCATAAATCAATCAGAATAAATTCCTAATAGGAGATTGAGAATTGGTTAAGAACAATGCGTAAAGTACAATTTCAGGGATTTTCACAGATAATGTAAAGATTTCAAGTAAGCTTCCCCCCCACACTTTCGATGTACATTGCCCTCAATGTACAAAGATATATCAATAACAAGAGAAGTATAATATCATAAGGTAGGGAGAGAATTGAAACTTCCTGAATTTAGGATGAAATTGTAAGGAAGAGTCGGCAATTGTGGCAGGGTGTTCCCATTTCCGTTTGAATATGAGTCGTAGAGCTCCTTTTTGAAACTACGAAAGTATTAATTAGTCGTGGGAATTTCCGATTAATAGAGATTACTCGTTAGGGATTGGCCGATATGAAAGATAGAAAATTAAATAATAGAAAAATAAGAAACTAAGTTCTAAGAATACTAATACTTTAATGATTAAAAGGATTAAACATAAAAATAAAATGCGAAATAAAAAGGAAACTAATAAAGGAAAAATAAAAATGAAAAATGAGAAAAATAGAACCAAATGGGAGAATAGAGGCACACGCCCATATGGCTCGGCTTTAGCCCGTGTTAGCCATATTGCACGGCCGTGTGCGAACTTGTTCACTTTTCGCACGGTCGTGTAGGTAGTCACACGGTCGTGTCTAATTTGACAGTGTTGGCCACGGCTTGGGGACACGGGCGTATGGCATTGTGTGAGCCCATGTTGATACTACAGGGTTGCCACGGCCATGTCGCATGGCCGTGGGAAATTTTTGATAGCCCGTATGGAATTCGTAAAGTTGCCACGACCATATCGCACGGCCGTGGGGATTTGTCGACCTCCCGTGCTTTTGGAAAACTTCTGATCTGTTTGTACACGGTCTGGGTGCATGACCGTGTCTTTGATTTAAGATGTCACACGGTCTTAGGCACACCCGTGTGCCAGGCCGTGTGGTCCTAATTTCCTGCATCAAGTGTGTTAGTTGCTGTATAAAAAGATTGAAAATAGAATAGAAGAAAAGTTACTAAGTTAGCGCTCGGGTTGCCTCCCGAGAAGCGCTTATTTATAGTCTAAGCTCGACTTTGCTCGAGCTTGTACGTTCACGGTGGTTTGAAGACTTGATACTCTTCTATCCTGCTTACTATTTTATTATTAACATAAAATTTGAGTCGAGTGTGATTTACCTTGAAAGTGCCAAGTGACTCATGTTTTATCTCGACTGTACCATAGGGAAAGATTTTCTTTACCGTGAAGTAAGGTGTATCACTTGTATGCTCTTTTGAATTCAAGATTCGAGGATCGTTTTCCCCTAAGATTACCTTATCCCTTACCTTGAGTTGATTCGTTTGTACCTGAGGGTCGGCTTGGTGATGCTCTGGGTTGGTTTGGCATACTTTGGGCTTTTCATGATAGTTCAGCCACTCATCTAGTTCCTCGATCTGAAGCATTCGCTTTTCAGGTGCATCTCCCTTGGATGGACCTGTCTGTGATTGGGTTGCCTTTATGTAGAGTGTATCCTACACAAAAGATTGGATGGTGAGATTATTCTTTTTATAAGGACTCGAGACTATATTATTATCAACAGTTTTATTCGAGTCTCAAGCTTGTAAAGTAACTTTGTCATCACCTACACGTAGTGTAAGTTCACCTGTTCCTAAATCAATTATTGTTCTGGCAGTTGCTAAAAAGGGTCGCCCTAGAATTAGGGGTACATTGCTATCCTCATCAATGTCTAAAACAACAAAGTCAACTGGGAATATGAATCTATCAATTTTGACAAGCACATCTTCAATTATTCCCTTAGGAGACCTAATAATTTTATCAGCCAGTTGAATGATCATCTTAGTTTGCTTAGGTTTTCCAAGACTTAGTTGTTTAAATAATTTATAAGGCATGGCATTTATACTAGCCCCTAAGTCAGCTAAAGCATTTTTGGTGTCTAGGCTACCAAATAAACAAGGAATAGTAAAACTCCCTAGATCTTTCAGTTTGGTTGGCAGTTTATTTTGGAGAATAGCTGAGCATTCCTTATTGAGTTCCACTGTGGACAGTTCTTCCATCTTCCTTTTATTTGTGAGAAGTTCCTTTAAAAATTTTGTGTATTCTGGCATTTGCGTAATTGCTTCAACAAATGGTAAGTTGATATGTAATTTCTTTAAGAGTTTAAGAAACTTATCGAATTGCTTATCTGTGCGGTCCTTCTTTAGCACGGTTGGGTATGGGATACGAGGTTTAAATTCTTTGGTAATTTCGTCTTTGTAACTTACCTCATTCTTTCCTTTACTTACCACAGGCTCCCTGTATGGCTCTGGGTTGGTTTTGGTTATCCCCTCATCATTTATCGTATCCACATGCTTCATTTTACAATAATTCATCAAGACTAAAACACATATACATGCTTTATGATAATGTCTCGCGATATTAGGTAATAAAATTTATAAAACTGATCACACCAAAACTAACTAATATCACGACCTTAAAGGCAAGCGCACCTATTGAACAATAGTATAGTTTAGTGGCAAGACCGAGTTATCGTACCCAAGGGAACCAAAAGTACTAGTACTTACTTCCTTTTTATTATCTAGCCTAAAAATAAAGAGAGTTGATTTAAACTAATTCTAAAACTAACTAAAAGTGCACAAAAAGTAAATTGAGGAAAAAATTTCGAGAAAACTGATTGATATGAGCAATACTCAAGGGAGAATCCACCTAGACTTCACTTGTTATTGGTTCTTGAGCTAGACGATTTATTCACTTGACTTGATCCGTAGAGATCCCTAATTTATGCTAAACCCTCCGTTGAGGCGAAGAGCAACTAGGCCTAGGTTGTTAACTAAAGTTTCTTTATTAATTAACACCTTAGGTTGTATTAATTCGATCTATGGTTCCCCATATTAGGTTTGACCCTAATCCGGCAGATTTATGTCACCCTATGTCTAGGGTTGCATGCAACTCCGCTTAATTATGGTAGATCTACTCTTATCACAGGGACTTTTGCTCCTCTGCTTTAAGCACATCTATTTCTTGAATTAATACCTAGGCTTATTAACACAAGAATTAAGCACACATAATTAAGAACAACTCAAGTATTTATCATATAACTCAAGAATAAATAATAACAAGATTCGTCTTAGGTTTCATCCCCTTCAAGTATTTGAGGGTTTTAGTTCATAATAAAGAAAGAAAACATCTCAGAAGAATTAAGATAACAAAACATAAAGAACCCGAAAACCCCTGAAGGAATTTAGGGAGATCCTCTGTCTTGATGTAGAATTCTGGCTTCTGGGATGAATCAATTGGCTTCCCTTGGAGTAATTCCTTACTTTCACTCCTTGTGTTGGCAGAAAGATAGCGCTCCTTTTTGGGAGAAAAGAGTATTCCCTTAGCGGGAAATAAGCATACCCTTAGAGTTGCCTCATGGGGTCTTTATATAGAGCTTTGGGGGGTCTTTCTTAGCCTCTAAGCATCCCAATTCGAGTGAAATTCCTCTTCCTCACGACAAGAACACGCCCGTGTGCCACGCCCGTGTGACTTCGACAAGTGGCCGTGTGATTCTATCGGTGGAGGCACGGCCGTGTGGCCTGGCCGTGCTTGTCGGGGACTGGACCGTATGATCTTCATGTGGCACGGCCGTGTGCCACGGCCGTGTGGTGATTCCCTAGGCCGTGTCATTTTTGCATTTTGGCCCATTTTTCTTATTTTCGATCCATTTTCCATTCTTTTCTCTTCCCTATGCTCTCCTGAATATAAGATATGAAAAAGAAAGATTAAGAGCATCAATTCTCACATAATTGATAATAATTCATCCAAAATATATGCTAAACATGAGGTAAAAATATGTATAATTTATCATTTATCACTTTAATAACCCACAAGTTTAACTTATATTTTCACAGGCATTCATTAGTTATATGAAAACAACCCAACCCACATTTACATATGTAATTTACTATGAGAACATTTTAACATTTTCATGAAACTTAAATAAACCCATTTCACACATTATTCACAATTATAAGCATCCATCTTTTATCGTATTATTATAACATATAAAATCATATTTAAATGATAAGTTGGCACTTGAGGCTATGAAACATAAAAGTGAGCTCTATCATCACTCATTAGATACACGGATCTCCAACACACCACATAGACTTAGAGTTTCAAACATATCCCAAAAGCATAGCATATAACTAACACTCTCTAACACACCAAACATGTCCTATTGAATGGAGCTTAGCTCACATTTCGTTAACTCTCCAACAAGTCTTAGGGCCTCAACGCCGAAATCACATAACACACATATAGGTGAGCACTCATAATCCTATGGCATGCGAACTATATCCAGTGATCTCAGAAGGTCACAAGGCCAGAATATCCATAATATAATTACACATTTTTAATTACTGATTTAATGCGCATCATCTCAGTTCATATTTATCAATTCACATTACAAACTTGTGCATAATGCATGCTTACTGAATTCACATTTAATTTCACTTCAAATGTTGTAATAATGCTCATTCAGCCATCACATATCCAACTACGTATATGAGTGCACTAAAATCAATTTATCACATACAAAACCTGTCACATTAGCATCATATTCCACAATGCAACACAAACGTACTTACCAACTTTTGCACACTTTCACTGCTCATTTATATCGCTAATGCAACATCGTCACTATCATTTGGCATATTTAATATGCCCACAACATAATATAATTTACAAAGGTCATCACACATACCTCGTATCACAACATCGCATCATAATAATCAATCAACAATTATTCACATAATCACATAATTTACCAGAATAAAATAAGGGAAAATAGAAAACTTACACTCGAAACTTAGGATAGGGTTTTAGGCTATTCTTAAACTCCCAATTAACACTATGAAGTATGTCTACTAGTAGTGATTCTAAACACTCACTGATTACGCTTACGTCAAAAAGTCAAAAGCTTAAACTAGCTTTTCCTTACTTTTCGCCTTGCTCGAAGAAGGTTCCAACGGTCCCTGTAATAGTTTGATTTAGAGCTTAGTCGAAACAGTGGTTTTGAAACCACAAATCTGAAGTTAGAAAAATATTTTGATATTATTTTCCATATTTACAACATGATATATGATATGTGTGAAAGTTTCGCGTGAAAATTTTATCGTTTGTGTGCTTGATTTAACGAAATGACTTAATCGTATAAAATGCAAAAGTAGCATGCTATGTGGTAAAAGTGCTTATTAGCTATGTTTTATTAAATCAAAGGTCCTTATGTTGTTATTATGCCATTATTAGCTTGAGTGGATTATTATGGGCATGAATTAAATGAAATTCATGTTTATTAAATAAGGGTATTATAGTAATTTGTTAATTAAATATGAATTAAGTAAAAACAAAGCCAAAAATTCATTTAGTACATTATTTTTCCATCGAAAATAGAAAGAATAGATAAGGTTGAAAGCTTTGGAGATTTCGGCATTAGCATAATTGATTTGGTAAGTAAATTTTGTTTGGTTTTTGATGATTTTTATGTTTTTGAGATCATTGCTTTGTATTCTAACCAGCCCATGCCCTGATTTCTAAAATTGTTGATGATTTGACGAGATGCAATTGATGAATTCATGTGTTTTGTGTTGTTAAATGATGAAATATAGAAGTTTGGTGATAGATATCCATGTTTTGCAATGTGATTGAGTAAAAATATATTTTAGGGACTAAATTGAGAAATGTGTAAATTGTGGGGTTAAAATGTGAAATAAATAAAAGTTTAGGGTTGCTAAAGACCTATAGATATTTGACAATCATGAAATTAGAAAGAATTTGTGTAATTTTTCTGTTTTATGAAATAAGGACTAAATTGAATAAACGTGTAACTTTAGGGGCTAAAGTGTAAAAATGCCAAAATATGTATTTGTGGATTGAATTGAATGAAATAGTGATTAAATAAGTCAAATTTGAATTTATATAGATCAAGAATGAAAGAAATCAGAATTAGATCGGGGGAAGTCGAAGGTTAACGAGTAATCGACTCCTATTGCTATTTTCATTTCCGAGGTAAGTTCATATACAAATAAATGTATTTAAATTTAATTTTTTTATGCTTATATGATTTTGAAATGTATTGAATGACTATGGAAGATGAATATGTGAAATTGAGAAAGTATCGACAGAGTTGAGATATTCGAAAGCCTTGTACGAACCATAGGAATAGTATAGGATTCATATGTCATGACATACAATTCTGAGGTGTGATATCGTGTAAGACCATATCTGAGACATTGGCATCAATTTGAGATTACGTGTAAGACCATGTCTGAGACATTGGCATCGTATATGATTTCATGTAAGACCCTGTCTGGGACAGAGGCATCAATATTTGATAACATGTAAGATCATATCTGGGACATGGCATTGTATGAGCTACGTGTGCTATCTGAGTATCCTTGTCCATTCTGAATGGTTCAACAGGCATTATCGAGAAATGAACGAGTATGTGAATGAGTATAAGATTCAGGTATGTATGAAGTGTATGTGAAATTCATGAATGAAAGGTAGGTATGTTTATAGATATTGACATGTGACATACATGAGAAAGAATGGTGAATATGTGCAAATGAAATGAGAAAAAGTGAACTAGATGTGAATTATGAACTCGTATATGTGGTTTTCCATTGTTTCTATGAATGAATTGGCTTATAATTGTTTTATATGTTAAATTTATTTGTATATGGCTTACTAAGCTTTCAAAAGCTTACTTTGTGTGTGTTTTCATTGTTTTATAGATTATCAAAGCTATCGTGAGCTCGAGGATTGACAAGGATTGTCGTCACACTATCGAACAATATTTTGGTACTTTTGATGTTGTAAATATTAGTGCATGGCATGTATAGGCTAGTGAAGCTATGGTATGTTTAAGTTGTGACTCTTGCCATGAGAAGTGGCTTGAGATTGATGATGATATTGACTTGTTTTGGTATATGATATGTGATGAAATATGATGTTATAATGTGTTCATATATGGCCTAGTGAAATGGTCACTTTGGTGTGTTTGTTGTGAAGTTGATTTGGTATATTTCATGGTTGAAATGGTAAGGATTTGGTATGTTTTGTAATGGTTTATAATGAGGTATGTAGTATGTGGTTTTGGTATGATTTATGTACATAAAATTGGTGTACTTTGAGTTGGAAATGAGTATGGAATTGATTGGTCATATTATGGTATGAATTATGCATGTTTTTGGTATTATTTTGGCTGCAATTTGGCTATGAAATATGTGTCATTTGGTGTTCGTAGGGATGACCTTGCAAATGGCCTATTTTTTTCCACACGGGCAAGGACACAGGCGTGTGTCTTTGCTGTGTTGCTCGAAGGCCAATTCGAATTGAGCCTGGGCGCTCTGAACGGCCTCACACACAGGCGTGTGACTGGCCATGTGGCGTAAGTTAGTATACCCTACAGGTTTGGCACGGCCTAGCACACGGTCTGATGCACGGGCGTGTGGACCATTTTGAAAGGGCGCACGGGCTGACACACAAGCATGTGGTTGGCCGTGTGACCCAAGTCAGTATAGTCTCCAGATTTGACACAGTCTGGCACATGGGCGTGTCCTTGGCCGTGTGACCTAAGTTAGTATGTATGCCTTGTTTTCACACGGCCTGTGACACGGGTATGTTTGGTGTTCGTGTGAGGCACACAGCCTATTCACACGAGCGTGTGACCTTTAAATCGAAGAAATTTTTAAGTCTCCTAAAGTTTACAAATGTTATCGATTTAGTCCCGAACCACTTTTAAGTATGTTTTAAGGTCTTGTAAGACCTTATAAGGGACAAAGTGTTTGAGATGAATGGATTTTAATTACGATTGCACAAATGTATGATTATGTTATGGTTGATCGGTAATGCCTCGTAACCCTATTCTGGCGACGGATATAGGTTTGGGGTGTTATATTTTATTGGTATCAGAGCTACAGTTTAGTCAATTCTAGGACTAATGTAACGTGTGTGAGTCTAGCTATACATGCCATATATATGAATTACGATAGTGTGATGAAGTTTACCAGGTAAAATATGTTTTTCGTATAGTAATGGATCCCAAACGAGCCGTAGTGGATGATGTTGAGGGCATTGCGCCTGCTCCCATTCAAGGGGCAGTACCGGCTGATTCTCGGCCAATTTCTAGTGATCATGAAAGAGAGACAAAGTAAGCTTTTTTCCAAATGATGAATGAGTGGTTCATGAAATTCGTTCGAATAAATCCGATTACTCAACAACCTCTACCTCTACCTATTCCCCAACAAGTCCCAGTTATGCCACAAGTGATAGATTCGATTCGATTAAGTAAGCCACCTATCGATAAAATAAAAAAATATGGGGCTAAAGAGTTCAAGGCCACTGTGGATGATTATGCTTAGAGAGCTGAGTTCTGGCTCGATAATACGATCCAAGTGTTTGATGAAATGTCGTGTACTCTTGATGAATATCTTAAATATGCTGTTTCACTTTTGAGAGATACGGCGTATCAATGGTGGAAAACGTTGATATATGTGGTTCCAAGAGAAAGAGTCACCTGAGATTTCTTTCAAATTGAGTTTCGAAAGAAATATATCAGTCAACCATTTATAGATAAAAAACGAAAAGAGCTTCTTGATCAGTCAACGGTTTATAGATTAAAAACGAAAATAGCTTCTTGAGCTGAAACAAGGCCGTATGTCTATTACAGAGTATGAACGAGAATTTGTGAGATTGAGCCAGTATGCACGGGAATATGTTTCAACTTAAGAAACAATATGTGAAAGATTTTAATATGGTTTGAATGAAGACAACCGCTTGTTAGTTGGGATTCTGGAAATAAAAGAGTTTGTTATGCTTGTCGATCGAGCATGTAAAGCTAAAGAACTCAGGAAAGAGAAAAGAAAAGCTAATTCAAAAGTTAGAGATGGAAGAAAAAGATTATTGAGTAATTTATTTTAGTCACCATCAAAGAAATTCCGAGATGATTATAGTCGTTCAAGAGCTAATGTGAGTCATTCAAGTAGAAATCGTGTAAGGCCACATTCAAGCTTTAATGCTCCAACTACTTCAATAGGTAGTATTGGGAGTGTGAGATCTGATCGACCTGAGTGCAGACATTGTGGTAAAAGACATCCCGACAATTGTAGACTGAATGATCGAGCTTGTTTTAAATATGGATCTTTAGATCATTTTATCCGTGATTGTCCCGAGTCAGTTGAGCAAGAGATTGTGCAGAATTTGAGGCTGAGTAACACTACAGTTAGGGGTAAACCACCTAGAAACACTGGTAATATGAATGGTAGACAGAGAGCAACTAAAGATACAGCTGTGAGATTCGAGGTGAGAGCACTTGCTAGAGCCTATGCTATTCGTGCTTGCGAAGAAGCTTCATCTCCAGATGTTATTACTGGTACTTTTACTTTTTATGATACTTTTGTAATTGCATTGATAGATCCAGGATCGACACATTCATATATATGCATGAACTTAGTATCCAGTAAGACTTTACCTGTAGAGTATACTAAATTTGTGATTAGAGTATTGAACCCTTTAGGCAAGTTTGTCCTGGTTGACAAAGTGTGCAAGAACTGTCCGTTGATGTTTCGAGATATTTGTTTTTCGACTGATCTGATGTTATTACCCTTCGATGAATTTGATATAATTCTGGGTATGGATTGGCTACCATTACATAATGCTATTGTAAATTGCAAATGGAGACTATAGATTTGAGAAGTTAGAATGATAAGATAATCAGGATTGAATCTAATGATTTGAATGGGTTATTGGCCGTGATTTCGTCAATGAAAGCTTTGAATTATGTGAAAAAAGGTTGCGAAGCTTATTTCGCTTATGTAATCGACACAAAAGTGACAGAAAGAAGATTGAATCAGTGCTCGTTGTTTGTGAGTATCCAGATGTGTTTCCTAAAGAACTACCAGGATTACCACCGATCTGAGAGGTTGAGTTTGGCATTGAGTTATGCTGGGAGCAACTCCAATTTCGAAAGCACTGTATAGAATAGCTCCGATAGAGCTAAAAGAATTGAAATCTTAGTTACAAGAATTGACAAACAAGGGTTTTGTATGACCGAGTTTCTCACCCTAGGGTGCTCCCGTACTGTTTGTGAAAAAGAAAGACGGCACGATGAGAATGTGCATTGACTATCGACAGATAAATAAAGTGACGATCAAGAATAAATACCCTCTACCCAGAATTGATGATTTATTCGATCAGTTGAAAGGAGCTACAATGTTTTCAAAGATAGATTTGAGATCGAGTTACTATCAGTTGCGAGTTAAAGATTCAGACATACAGAAAACTAGTTTCAGAACGAGGTGCAAACATTATGAGTTTCTAGTAATGCCTTTCGGATTAACAAATGCTCTTGTAGTCTTTATGGATTTAATGAACAAGATATTCAGGCCATATTTAGATCGATTTTTTTCGTACTCATTGATGAGATCTTGATTTAATGAATCTGAGCATGCCAAGAACTTAAGAATTGTGTTACAGACCCTGCGTGATAAGCAACTTTTTGCTAAGTTTAGTAAATGTGAATTCTAGTTATGCAAAGTTGGTTTTCAGGGGCATATTGTGTCGGCATCGGGTATTCGAGTAGATCCGAGCAAGATTTCAACGATTTTAAATTGGAAGCCTCTGAGAAATGTGTCAGAAGTCTACAGTTTTTTGGGACTTACTAGTTATTACAGACGGTTTGTAAAAGGTTTCTCAATTATTGCGACTCCGTTGATGAGATTACTTCAGAAAGATGTTAAGTTTGAGTGGTTCGAGAACTTTTAGAAAAGCATTGATCAGTTGAAAACCCTACTAACTGAAGCTCTAGTGTTAGTACAGCCAGAATCAGGTAAAGAATTCGTGATTTATAGTGATGCTTTGTTGAACAGCCTGGGTTGTAACACCCTTCACCCAAGTCTGATGCCGGGACCGGGTACGAGGCATTATTAGACTCACGAACACTCGATCACTCGATCTCGACTCACAAATTTCATAAAAATTTAAAACTTTTTCATTCTTATTCAAAACACTTTTATTATGGGCTTATGAGGCCCAACAGGCTCATTGGGTACGATTCGGAACCAAGCTGGAACTTTTTGAACACTTAGAAAAATTCTACTTAAAACAAGGCATACGCCCCATGTGGGACAAGGGCACGTCCGTGTAGGCAGGCCGTGTGGTTGTACACGCCCATGTCCCTAGCCCGTGCGGAATTAATTTTCATTTCAAACTTACAGGGGTGTTCACACGGCTGACCACACACCTGTGTCTTTGGCTCGTGTCCTTCACATGGCCTAAACACGACAAAGCCACACGCCCGTGGGCTATGCCACATGACCAAGTCACACGCCTGTGGGCTATGCCATGTCTATCACACGGTTGGCACACACAGTCGTGTCTCCAACACTTATGTTTACTATAAAAACATTTAATTCCCATAATTTCAGGTGTAAGGGACACACGGCCTATCAACACGCCCGTGGGCTGGTCGTGTGTCACACACGGTCTAGACACACTCCCGTGTGTTTACCCGTGTAGATAATTATAGGCTATTTTCCAAGCCAATTGCCACCCTGAAACACAAATCAACACAAACCAATATTGCCAATATACAAAATAACACTAAAACACATCTAATCAACCACATTTCGGCATCCACACACTACATTTTAACAATCATACACAAGTATACACATCCATCCACATTTTACCCATACTATGCAAGCTTACTCATTAGTAAATTACAACATTTTGACAAAATAGGACTTAACCATTCATGGCTCATTTCTCATGGCCTAGGATCAAAATACCACTACCAACAAATGGACCCAAAAGAGTTATGACACATAACCAAAACAATAGACCACCTATACATGCCATAACTTTCAAAGTTTGTATTCAAAGTACCAAAAGAGATGGTTGATAGTGTTGATGGAATCCCGTCGATCACTGAGCCTCAATTAGCTTGACGAACTTATATAGGAAGGGAAAAGGAAATGGGTAAGCTATAAGGCTTAGTAAGTCTACATGTAAACAAAATGAGCATTTAAACTAAATAGGCTTAGCCAATGGAAAATAAGTTTTCCAATCATACAATTGAGTTGGGAATTTATCACTTACTCATCTGATCTTACCATATGCTCAATACAGATACTAAGCACTTAGCACACATAATATTTTCATATAACCTGTACATACACAATCTCGAATGCACAGTTAAATCTTTTCGCATACAATCATATTATAACATTAATTCAGTTAGCTCGATGAACCACGTTAACACTAAAGGATACACGGAAATAAGGTGCAAGTGCCACACACATAACGTACCTGAAGCTACCACTAATACGTAGCTGAAGCTACCACTTATCACATAAGGCTCAATAATGAGCTATTATCGGGTCTGCTCTCACAAGCTGGTGGTGTAGTCGATTCTACTCAGTGCTGCTCCCACAAGCTGACAGGTATCCGCATCAAATGTAGGATTGCCTAGCCACTGATAGTCGAACTAGACTAGCACCCGAAATCACATAAACAATCGATAACGGTCGATGGTTTCCTAGTGACATGTCACTCGTATCCTAATGATTCCCAAGGTTCAACCGGGACTTTTCATCTCTTATCGGTTTATTAAATCCAAAAATAATAATTTGATACGCTATTTCATAATTTTAAATTGTTTGAACCAATTAAACATAATGATTAAAAAATAACTCATTATATACATATAAGACTTACCTCGGTACAATTGTGCTAATCTTTTCGATTTTAATCTGACACCTGCCTTTCCCTCAGTCAAGGTTGTTTTCACATCATTCTTGATCTATAACATCAAATTTAACTCATTCAATACACACGTTACTCAATTGGGCACAAAATTACCCTATGGTAATTTTTACCATTTTACCCCTAACTTTGTTAATTTTTACAATTTACTCCCTAGGCTCGTAAATTGAAATGTATCAATTTTCTACATTTCCAGGCCTAGCCGAACATATTTTTCTTCTATAGCAGCCCACAATTTTCAATGTTTCACAATTTATGCACAAATTTTACAACTTTTGCATTTTAGTCCCTAAATGCATTTTCATGAAAAATCACATAGCAAAAGTTGTTTACTACACCTCAAGCTTTCATTTTCTACCAATAAACATCAAAATGCTTCCATGTCACATATGGGTAAATTTTTAAACATGAACCTTAGCTGAAAATAATGGTATAAAAAGCAAGGTCAAGGTACGAGGATCTAAAAAATACGAAGGACATGAAAAACGGGGCTAGGAATCACTTACTTGGAGCTTGAAAAGTTGAAAAACCCTAGCTATGATACCCTTACAAGTTTCGACCAGCACTTGGGGAAGATGGACACATTTTTGGCCTTATTTTCCCTTTTTATTTCAGTTAATAACCGAATGACCAAAATGCTCTTAATGGCATTCTTTGCAAATTTTTCCTTCCAAGGGTATTTTTATCCATAATGCCCAAAAATGGTCCAATTGCTAAATAAGGACTTCTAATTTGTAAATTTCATTTCAATTTCACACTAAAAGCTTCTAGAACACATATTTTAAATTTCTAGCAATTTAGTCCTATCACTCAATCAGACACTTTATCGATAAAATTTATTTACTAAAATTTTACTCATGTATTCAATCACACATTAAACCTTAAAACTTAATCGGAATACATTTTTCTACGTCAGATTTATAGTCTCGAAAGCACTGTTCTGTTTAGGCCCTAATTCTGGCTGTTACATGGGTTGTGTTTTGATGCAAGACAGCAAAGTTATAGCTTATGCCTCGAGATAATTGAAGCCACATGAAAAGAATTACTCGACACATGACCTTGAATTAGCTGCAATTGTGTTTACGTTAACGATTTGGCGTTTCTATCTATTTAGTGAAAACTGTCATGTGTATTAAGATCACAAGAGTTTAAAATATCTAATGACTCAAAAAGAATTGAATTTATGACAAAAAAGATTGCTAGAATTGTTAAAAGATTACGAGCTAGTGATTGATTACCATCTAGGAAAAACAAATGTTGTTGCTGATGCTTTGAGCCGTAAATCTTTGTTTGCTCTATGTGCAATGAATGTTCAGTTGGATCTATCAGATGATGGTTTGGTTTTAGCTGAGTTGAAAGCTACACCATTGTTTTTGTAGCATATACATGATGCGCAGAAAGTTGACAATGAAATGTTAATGAAACGAGCTTAGTGTGGTTTGAATTTTGATTAAAAATTTGTTATTGATGATGGTGATTGTTTGAGATTCAAAGTTCCAATTTGTGTTTTGAGAAATGCAAAGTTGATTCAGATGATTTAAATGAAGCTCATAGTAGTCGTTTATCTGTTCATCCGGGACACACGAAAATGTATAACGACTTGAAACAGTTTTACTAGTGGCCTGGTATGAAAAGAGATATCTCTGATTTTGTTTCGAAATGTCTGATTTGTTAGCAAGTTAAAGCTAAACATCAGGTATCATCTAGTTTGTTACAACCGATTATGATTCCCGAGTGGAAATGGGATAGAGTGACGATGGATTTCATTTTTGGTTTGCCCCTATCTTCGAGAAAGAAATTTGCAATCTGGGTTATAGTTGACAAATTAACGAAATTAACTCATTTCATGCCGGTATGAACAGATTATTCACTTGATAAATTGGCTGAGTTATACGTCCCAGAGATTATAAGATTGCACGGGGTACCACTATCTATTGTTTTAGACAAAGATCTGAGGTTCACTTCACGGTTTTTGGAAGAAATTGCATGATGCTCTGGGTACGAGACTACATTTTAGTACAGCTTTTCATCCGCAAATAGATGGTCAATCTGAGCGGATCATTCAGATGCTCGAGGATATGTTGAGGTGTTGTATTCTTGAGTTTGAAGGTACGTGGGAGCAGTACTTGCCATTGATTGAATTTACGTATAATAATAGCTTTCAATTGGCTATTAAAATGGTACCGTACCAAGCTTTATATGGTCGTAAATGCTGAACACCCTTGTATTGGACTAAGCTTAGCGAGAATAAGATTCACGGAATAGATTTGATCAAAGAGACTAAATAGAAAGTGAAAGTGATCCGTAATAGTTTGAAAGCAGCGTTAGATTATCAGAAATCATATGCAGACTTGAAACAAAAAGATATTGAGTTCGAGATCGGTGATAAAGTGTTTTTGAAAGTATCTCTATGGAAGAAAATACTCCGACTTGGCAGATAAGGCAAATTGAGTCTGAGATTCATCAGGCTGTATAAGATTATCGAGCGTACCGGGCCGGTTGCTTATAGATTATCATTGCCACCTGAACTAGAAAAGATTCACCTTGTACTTCACGTATTGATACTTCGATGATACAGATTCGACCCCTCGCATATGATTTCTCCGTCGAGATTTAGATTCAGTCTGATATCACTTATGAAGAAGAACCGATTCATATTTTAGCTCACAAGGTTAAAGAATTGCGAAATAAGAAAATAGCATTACTGAAAGTGTTATGGCATCGACACGGGGTTGAAGAAGCTACGTGGGAGCCTAAGGATGCTATAAGAGAATAATATTCGAATCTATTCACCGGTAAGATTTTTGAAGATGAAAATACCTAAGGGGGAGAGTTGTAACAATCTAGTTTAGAGCCTAGTCAGAATAGTGGTTTTGAAACCACAAATCAGAGGTTGGAAAAATATTTTAATATTATTTTCCATATTTATAGCTTGATATATGACATGTGTGAAAGTTTCGTGTGAAAATTTTATCGTTTGTGTGCTCAATTTGACGAAAGGACTTAATCGTATAAAATGCAAAAGTAGCATGCTATGTGTTAAAAGTGCTTATTAGCTATGGTTTATTAAATCAAAGGTCCTTATGTTGTTATTATGCCATTATTAGCTTGAGTGGACTATTATGGCATGAATTAAATGAAATTCAAGTTTGTTAATTAAGGGTATTATAATAATTTGTTAATTAAATATGAATTAAGTAAAAACAAAGCCAAAAATTCATTTAGTTCATCCTTTTTCCATGAAAATAAAAAGAATAAATAGGATTGAAAGCTTTGGAGGTTTCGGCATTAGTATGATTGATTTGGTAAGTGAATTTTGTTTGGTTTTTGATGATTTTTACATTTTTGAGATTGTTGCTTTATATTTTAACTAGCCCATGCCCTAATTTCTAAAATTGTTGATGATTTGATGAGATGCAATTGATGAATTCATGTGTTTTGTGTTGTTAAATGATGAAATATAGTAGTTTGCTGATAGATATCCATGTTTTGCAAAGTGATTTTGAGTAAAAATGCATTTTAGGGGTTAAAATATGAAATAAATAAAAGTTCAGGGCTGCTAGAGACCCTATGGAAACTCGACAATTATGAAATTAGAAAGAATTTGTGTAATTTTTATGTTTTATGAAATAAGGACTAAATTGAATAAATGTGTAACTTTAGGGGCTAAAGTGTAAAAATGCCCAAATATGTATTTGTGGATTGAATTGAATGAAATAGTGATTAAATAAGTCAAATTTGAATTTATATAGATTAAGAACGAAAGAAATCGAGATTATATTGGTGGAAGTCAAAGGTTAACGAGTAATCGACTCCTATTGCCGTTTTCATTTTAGAGGTAAGTTCATATGCAAATAAATGTTTTTGAATTGAATATTTTTATGCTTATATGATTTTGTAATGTATTGAATGACTATGGAAGATGAATATGTGAAATTGAGAAAGTATCGCTAGAGTTGAGATATCCAAAAGCCCCGTACAAACCATAGGAATGGTATAGAATACATGTCATGACATTGGATTTCGAGGTGTAATATCGTGTATGTAACGCCCTGATTTTCGGGATTTTTCGGGTTTTGTGAATTTTTAGTGAAATTTTAAAATTTTGGTGTTCTGAAGGTTGAAAATGTATGTACATGTGTTAGTGGGCCTTTAGAAGGCCCAAGCTTAAGTTAAAACCCGGTAAAATCTTAAGTTGGATTTTCAAGTGAAAGGGGACTTGGTTAAGTGGGCCTTTAAGAAAAATCGTGTAAAATATGTCACAAAGGGAGCCTTGGTAGAGTGGCAAGGTGGCGCCACTAAGCTCCTAAAAAAGTGGCGCCTAAGTGGGTATGCAAGGACAAGGGTTCGAGTTATAAGGTAAGCATAGTGTTTTTTTTTTTTTTTTAAAGCATGAGCCTAATTTAAGTGGGAATTCGGCAAGGGGCTTCAGGGACTTGGGCCGATTGTTTTAGGGGAATTATTAGGGTTTTGTCTTTTTCTATTTTCTGTCATGAGAGTTAGGGTTAGCCACCTTAGGTGTTATTATTCTCTTTTCAGTCAAAAAAGCTGAAATTGGCCTCCCTAAGAGTATCTAGCCGATTTCTTCTTCTTCTCCCTCTCTATCATTGCTTTTCTTCTTTTCTTTTTACTCTGTTGATCTTCCCCTTAGCCGAACACTCTATCATACTCAGATCTGCAATTTCTTTCGATTCTATCCCTCCAAAAATAGCCATAGCCGATTGCTCAAAGTGCCAGAAATCCCGAAAACTGCTTTCTTTTTTGCCAATTTCTTGTAAGCCGAATTACCCCTATTCCTTTCACTTGTTGTGGCCGATTACTACATTCCCTTGAGCCACTTCATTGTCGACACCATCACCCAAACTCACAGCTCAAATCGTCATCTTCTTCTCTAGTTGAAAAGCCGAAATCACCATTAGTGTAGGGAGATAGCCGAAAATTTCAGATCTCATAGTTAAGGGTTCTACTAACGTTCAAGGGGCAGATTTGCATCAGATCTGTGTAGGAATCGAAGAGAAACCATTGGTAAGTGTTTAATACCTCAGATCTGTTCAATATTTCATGTGTTGGAAAAGCCGGAAGTCCCTAAAGTTGGGGACTTTGCCGATTTGGACTTTTAGTAAATCAAGTGGTGTTTTTCTTTGTTCTTTGAGTGATAGTTGCGAAGGAGGCGAGCAAGTGAGGCAGTAAAGGCATCGGAATCATCAGATCTAGATCTAAAGCGATCTAAATCGGTAAAGGTAAGATTTTTAGGCCATTAAGGGGTATGGCCGAATGTGGTAAAGGATTGTAGCTTTGGTTTTTCGTAGATCTATTGATTAATCAATTAGATTTTGGGTTGTAGGAACTGTCGCATAGGAGATCTCGTTGGTGAAACCGCAAAACAGGTGTGTGATTCTGAACCCCTTCATTGTGCATGTTGGCGAATGCCGAAAAGCCGAAATGCCGAAGATTGGGCATTTCGAGGGCTTGTGAGAGTACGAACACTCACAAGTTGGTAGGGAAACTTTGGATATGAAGTCAGTACTGAAGGGGGAGTTAGCCACGAAATTTTAGGCGTTACGGTAAGTTGGGGCCTCGGTGGGCCGAGTATGGGCCCAATGGGCAATTTGGGCCCATTTAGGTAAAAATGGGTTTAAGGGTAATAAAATGAACTGTAGGCGTAAGAACAGCTAAAACAAGGTAACTGAATATGAAATTTGGACTAAACGGGCCTAATGGGCTAATTGACGAAATAGGGCTCATTAGGGGTTTTAGGGCTTAAGAGCTAAAACAATTAAACTGTGTTAACCGAATTTCTGTAACGACTATGGGATTAGTAGAGACTGTAATAAGCATAAAAACTGTAATATGAGAGAAAAATTACTGTAATACCCTTAGGGTGAGAAATTACTGTTTTGCCCTTAGGTAGAAAATTACCGTTATACCCCTAGGGCTAAAAACCGACTGAATTGTTTGACATGACTATTACTGTTACTGCATATCATGATGTATGTATGTTTGATGCATGGGGTTTGGGTTTGATATTGGAGGAAGTGTGAGTGGCACTGCCACGTTACTGAAAGGGGCTATGCCACGTATTGTTACTGAATGGGGCTTTGCCTCGTATACTGTTTATCTGAGCAGCCATGCTGCAACTGTGGTGTGTGGGCTGGGTGGGTCGAGTTATTCCCCACATGGTGTGTTGGCTGGTACGGGTGGTGTGTAGCGGTTGGTGGGTTGAGTAGTCTCCCCAATTGGGTTGCATTCATACTGTTATACTGTACTGTACTGTTATGGGCCTACGGGCCAAACTGTTATCTGAATAGGGCTTCGGCCCAGTGTCTGTAATCTGAATAGGGCTTCGGCCCAGTATTTGACTGAAACTGGCTAGGGCTCAGGTCTAGTGGGCTCGAGCCGATGTGGGCTTTGGATGGGTTCTGCACACACTGAGTTTTCCCAAACTCACCCCTCTCTTTCCATCCTTGCAGGTGAGCCCTAGATCGTGACTTGGTTGCTGGGAGGGATTCAGAGTGGCCACGAAGACCGAACTCGTATTTTAATTGGTTTATTAATTTAATTATTTTTACTATTGGTTTTATTTTGCTATGGGTTGTAATAAGGCCACTTTATCTGTTTTTACTTGGGACTTTCAACTATTCTATTTCATCCATAATTACGCACTGTTTTTCGAAAATTAAACAAATGTTTTCTTAACCAACCTGTTATTACAAGAGACTAAGTAAGATAATAAGGTTAAAGTGAACCACTTAACAAATGAAATAGAGATTGAGTTGAGTAGTTATTAAAACAGGGATTTTCAAAATAGAAAATCAAGCGTTGCTTTCCAAAACACACCATCGGACTTAGTAAATAAGGCGGCGTAGGATAGTATAGGTGATGTAGCCCACCGGACATGGCCATAACGTCTGGGCCGGGTTCGGAGTGTTACAGTGTAAGACAAAGTTTGGGGCATTGGCATCAATCTGAGATTACGTGTAAGAATATGATTTCATGTAAGAAACACAAAACACCATCATTATTCAACCCAAAATTCATAGTGCTGCCATTCTCAACTTGATGGAACTGTAAACCAAGAGACTCATCCCCCAACTACTTATCTCGAATCTGATCAATCCAAGTCAGTCTAACTTACAACTCAGCCAACAAACTCCCATTGTCAAATAGACTAAGGCAAGCAAACATCACCCTCAGATCAGACATTGCTTTTTGATTCAGTGCATCGGCCACAACATTAGCCTTACTAGGATGTACTTAATGGTACAGTCATAATCATTGAGCAGCTCAATCCATCTACACTGCTTAAGATTTAACTTCTTCTGAGTAAGGAGATACTTGAGGCTCTTATGATTAGTATAGATAATACACCTCTCACCATACAGATAGTGCCTTCAGATTTTTAGTGCAAATACCACAGCAACCAGCTCGAGGTCATGCATCGGATAGCTCCCCTCGTGTGTCATAAGCTGACGCGACGCATAAGCTACCACTTTCCCATCTTGCATTAGAACACAACCCACTCCCACATGGGATGCATCACTGTATACCACAATACACACATTGTATCGTTTGACACAAAAACCACACCCAAGACGAACATTACCTAAAAATTTGCAACCCAACTCCAAAATTAGTTTTAATTCACGAATGAATAGAAATCACGAAATTGACAATATTTCTAATTAGAATGTTCAACACTTACCTCGAAGCCCCAAACGAACTCGACTAAAATTCTACAGAAAAAGAATCCTGTTCTACACGATTTTTTGCTGTCAAAAACATTGATTCAGTACAACAAAAAAGACATTAACACTCAAAACAACTAAAGAGAAAAGCACCCTTCTTGAAGAAAAATACCATTACCACTTACCAACGTATTCGAACATCGTGAATCGCAAAAACCACAATTTGGATGAATCAAAAAGGGAATTTCAATTGAAGGGAAAAACAACAGAAGTGGAGAAAAAGGGAGGCCGCAAAAGAGAGGAAAATTACGTCAGATTTAGGAGGGGGAAGGAAGAGAGCCGAAAATTTGAAAAACAATCAAAATGGGATATTCTGGTAACCCCCAATATCTCCACTCCCCAATATTTTCTCCATTAAACTTCTCACTAATTAGAACTTTATCACAACCGAAAATTTCAGACACAGATCCGGAAAAAATAATAACCACGCTCACGTAGGGATTTGAACGCAAAACCTCTAACAACTTGACACTCAACCTAGCCACTGGATTAGCAGACCCATTCTGATATCAAACAGTAAACAAATAAATATAAGCCTACTCACCAAGGGTCAGGCTTAATTCCAAAAATAACAAAACTGCTAAAGATAAGGCTTGAACTTGGGACCTCACACACACACCCAGAACACTTAACCACTAAAGCAGACAAATATTTGTGTAAAATTTCACAAAAGCCGAAATAAGAAAATTTGGTGCGTTACAATAACATTAAAAACTCACAAGTAATTGAATTGTTACCTTGGATGAAGAAAATCTATGTGTTCAATTGAAAACTCAAAAAACTTGAAAGCTTGACTATCGAGGAAACTATGATGTTTTTGCTGGTTTTCTTAACTTCTATGGAGATTTGTAGCTAGGTTGATGGTAGAAATTGATAAGAATTAGAATTTGAGTTCAAAATTAATTGAAATAGCAATATAGAGTAAGGGATGACAAACACAAATTTTAGGGTTATTTTTACGTGAAATAATTTGAAGAAGAGGGGTTTGTTTAGCTTGAATTTTAAAATATAGTTAAATTACTTTATAAAAACTCTCAATTTTGACTCTTTTACAAATCAGTCCTATTTTCAAAATTAAAGGTATTTAAAACTCAATTTCATAAACTGATTTAATTTCTAAAAGACCATAGATGGAAACATTACTGAGATACCTTGTCACAAAATTTTGAACACTTTATGGCTAAAATTCCTAAAATACCCTAAAAAATTCTAGGCCGACTTTTAAGGTGTGATATAGCTCGACATTCCCTTATCTCTCCTACCTGTCTCGGGGCCTTAATGCCCAAATCACGAAAGGCAAAGGTGAGTACTCACAAGCCTATGGTATGCTAACTATATCTAATGGTTTGAAGTGATCACAAGGCCAAAATATTTGCAAATACACACATTTAATTAATGTTTTAATGCACATAAACTCTGTTCATAATCATTAATTACACTTTAAGTGCCACAACTATGCTCAGTGAATCGTCACATACCCAACCATATATGTGTGCATTAAAATCATATTATCTCATGCCATATACAATTATTCACTTACATTACTTATCCTATTAGCATCGTATTCAACAACTCGACATTCAGTGAGTGTAATTTCAAAACAAGGTATATAAGAAAGACTTACACTCAGAACTTAGGATAGGGGTGTAGGCTATTCCTAACCTCTCGATTAATAGTACGAATCATGCATACCAACAGCGACTCTGGAACACTCACTAATCACGCTTTCGTTTACTAGTCGAAAGCTCAAACAAGCTTTTCCTTGCCTTTAGACTTGCTCATAGTGGCTCCCAATTGATCCAAAACTTTACACAAAAAAAAAAAATTCCAAACCCATAAAAAAAATCCTTGAACACAACAAATAGTAAGAAAAACACATTTCAAGCCTCTCCTTTCTCACAACTGAAAACTAGCTAATTTTGCCAAAATTGAAGTTTTGACCTTCTAATATTATTTTTAATCCTCAATTTCAATTTCAAAAATCTTAAATATCATTTAATTTCATATCTAAACCATTAATTTAACCTAAATCCATGGTTCTAAATTTTTCAAAAAATTTAAGCTTTTAAGAACACGTAAAAAGGGAAGATGTTTGATTCTTAAAAATTCAATTATGAACTATAAATTTGAAGAGAAATACCTTATAATTAGGTTAAAATGAATCAAAAATAACTTTGAAAACATGGGTTCACTTAAGATTATGAGATTTGCCCTTTTTTAATCCAAGCTTGCTTTAGTAACATCAAATCTAAATAAATATTCATACAATCATTTAAAACTCAAACTAAATTAAAAACACTCTTAGTTAAACCCCAAAAATTTAGAATATTACCTTAATTTGATGAAAATGATGATATACAACTCTAATGTAAGATTTGAACTCAAGAAGAACAATGATGAATTCGGGGAAGAAAACATGATTTTTGTTTGAAATTGAGGGCTATTTTGGTGTTTGGGAGGTTAATAAATCTAATGGAATGAATTAATTTTGAAAGAACTATCTAATTTTAGGTTTTTGCAAAACTTTTGAATAATTTGGGATTTTTGAGAAGAGATAAACATGAATGACTTTATGTAGGAGACCAGTTTTAAAAAATTGGGCAATTTAACCTTTAGGTTACTCCTAATTCTTTCCATTTCTAAATAGTTCTTAAATCAATTAAAATTTAATTTTTTTTCAAATTAGACCTTAAAATTGAATTTTATTTTGAGCTAGTTAATAAAATAAAAACCCGAATATATAACTTTAATTTTTTATTTATCCATTTACGACCCTAATTTTCGATACCTGACTCAACCCTAATTTACTGACCCAATTCTACTAACCTAATTTTTAAGATGTGACAAATCAATTTGCATACATTTGACCTTTAATTGCATATCCAAAACAACTTCAAGATCAAGACATACATTACTCCCTAAAATAGTTGATTAACCAATTAGTAACATCTTAACATATATACCTAGAAATGAATCAAGTATCAAAGTTTACCAAAAGAAATATTATAGCTTCAAATATGACCATGTCATAAAAACTAACCAAAAACCATCAAATAAGACTCACAGTGCTCCCTAGACTTAGGCACATTCCATCTATAACCCGAAATCAAAAGAAATGTTACAAACATTAATAGATTTTGAAAATCCAAAAGATGACAAAATACATTGATAGAAAATGTCATATTATAAGGAAGACAGTAACAAACAGAATAATAGATTTAGTCAAATTCGTATAATAAGTGAACCTTGTAGATCTGTTTACCAAGACTTTAGTGGTTAGGAGCTTTGAGAAACATGTAGAGGGTATAAAAATGCAAAATATGACACATCTACTTCACTAGGGCAAGTGAAAGATTATTGGATCTAGGGCAAGTGAAAGATTATTGGATCTACTTCACTGAGTGCAGTGATTTCGTTCATATGTACTTGTAACTTTTCGAACAAATTGATTTAATAAAATATCCGTTAGTACCATTAATATTTTTTATACTATCCTTAATAGTTTTTACATGCAAAGCAAAATGAAAGCAAATATTGGCTCATCGATTATCTAACGTTTAATTAATTTTAAGTGATATTACGTGGTCATATTGTAATACAAAAAGACAATTTATATTATTGGATAATCTAAACACATCCTTAGTCTATTCAAAATTGAGAAAATCAATTAAACGACTAATATGAGTCTATTAAGTCTAATTGAGGAGATATATTGTCTTGTATATTAGATTACATGCCTTTAAAAAGATAATAACTATAGATGTGACTGACTAGATTGACAATACAATGGACATGACCTAAGTAAAATAGATCTTAGATTTGTTTATGGATCTACTCACTTGTCACATTTATAATGTGACATACCTTAATCCTAAGGGAATGACTAACTATGTAAAAGCCTAATTTAGGGCCAAGTCGGAATGGTGGTTTTGGGACAACGAATCCGAAGAAGAAAAATTTATTGTGATAAAGTTTTAAGATCTATAGTATGATTGAATGCATGTGTGAAAGTTTCGTTGACAAATTTTATCGATAGAGGGTCCAATTTGACTAATAGGACAAAATTGCAAAAAGTATAAAATATTTGTTCTAGAAGTTTTGTGTGTTTCATTGAAATGGATTTGAAAATTAGAGGTCCTTATTTAGTAATTAGACCATTATATATCATGATGGATAAAAATGGACATGGAAGGGTAGAATTTCAAAGAAAGGCTAAAACGTCATTTTGGTCATTTGGTAATTAAATGAATTAAAAAGCCAAAAAGAAAGAAAAAGCCATAAAGAAACCCAAAAGCTTGTCCATCTTCTTCTCCCATGGCTGAATATCACTAAGGAAGACATGGCTAGGGTTTGTCAAGCTTTCAAGCGTGATTGTGCGTCTGTTTTAACCCCGTTTTTAATGATTTTAACGTTTTTGAAATCCTTGTAACATAATCTATCCTTTTCAAGGACTAATTTGAAGTATTAGCAAAGTTTAAAATTTTACCCATGTTAGACATACATGTATTTTGATGTCTAATGGTAGAAAATGCATGTTAGTCGTAAGATAAACGACTTTTGCTAAGTGATTTTTGGTTACAATGTTAAAAGGGACTTATCTGTAAAATTTGTAATATATGTGTAGAAAATGTGAATAAATGAAAAATATGGGCTGCTATATGCATGTATGAGGTTCGACTAGGCTTGGGTATCGAAGAAATTGAGTACATTTCATTTTACGAACTAGGGACTAATTTGTAAAAATGTGAAACTTTAGAGGAAAAATGTAATTTTTGCCATAATGTGATTTTGGGCTGTTTAGAATAGTATAATAATTAAATAAGTTAAATTTGATGTTATAGATCGAGAAAAATGAGGTTCAGAATTGGAATAGGGGAAATAAAGTTTCAGATTTTTCGACCTAATTCCTCGATACAACAGACGAGGTAAGTTCGTATATTAATAAACATTATTGGATTATGTTAATTATGCATTATGATCATATATAATTGATTAAATTGTAGAATTTAAATTAAATGCTCACGACTAGTAAAAATGCAGAATCTACCGAAACTATCTCATAATGAAAGATGAATTGACGAAAAAGACCATGGTTGGACCATGACAATATATGTTTTCATAGAACACCATAGCTGGGCCATGGCATCAATATGTGATTTCGTGTAAGACCATATCTAGGATATCGCATCGGTATATGATATGTGATTCCGTGTAAGACTATATTTGGGATATGGCATCGGTATGAGATATGTGATTTTGTGTAAGACCATATTTGGGATATGGCATCGGTATATGATATGTGCTTTTGTGTAAGACCATGTCTAGGACATGGCGTCAGTATCAGATTTCGTGTAAGACCATAGTTGGGCAATGGCATCGGTATCTGATTACATGTCAGACCATATATGGGATATGCCATTGTACTATGCATATGTGATCCATGTGCTGGTCTTGTATATCCTACCAGTGGCTAGCTACTCCGACATGTGTTACGGATACCTGTTAGCCTGTGTGAGTAGCACTGGGTAGCTACGTCCCAACCATCAGCTTGTGTGAGCAGACCTATGTTTAGCTCGAGAGTGATCCTATATGTGTTATGAGATATGAGGTAGCTTTGGCTACATATATGGCACTTATGTGCATGAGCTCGAATATCTCTTAGTATTCCAAGTGTCCAATGGGCAAAGGCAAGATGAGAACATAAGTGAGACTGAATTAAGTAAACCAGGTATGTATCAAATCTATGTGAAAATTGAATGAAGGTAAAATAGTGAGCTTATAGTGTATCGTGTACATGAAACGAGAAAAAAATTTGTGTATGAGTATGTTTCATGCCATCATGTGTATATTTAGTTATATTGAAATATGAATCGAATGATATATGATATATTAGATATAATTGCTTTTCATTATATGCAAGTATGGCACATAGTGTGCAAAGTACCATTATATGATGAGATTTTACATGGTTTATCTTGGCTAAAGTATTTGTGATGGATATTGGATTGCATGAAATTATATTCATGTTCGATTATGTATGAATAAATGTGGACAAATTGGTACAAGGTAATTGATCCATACGAACATGGAATTGCATATACTCGTGAAACCTTTGGTTAATTAAGTGATTGAAATTATGGTATAAAGACGAAATCAAATGAGTTTGCACCATAGTAATGAAATTTCTTAATTAGTGCTTACTCCATAAGTCGTGTTTATTTTTATATGAGCTTACTAAGCCTTATAGCTTACTTGTGTTATTTCTCTATGCTTATAGGATTTTGAAGACTCGCTTGAGTTGGAAGCTGTCGGAGATCTCATCACACTATACAACTATCATATTGGTTCTGAAAGACTTGTGAATAGGGTTATATGGCATGTATACACTAGTTGGTTAGGAAGTGTATAAGTCATTTTAGTTATTGAAGCCTAAAGGAGTTTGATAGGACTAGCCAAGTGTCTTGGATCATTTTAGTAATGTGTTTGACTTTGAAATGGCTTGGAAAGGTTGGTATATTTGGCCACTTAAGTTGGCTAACCTTGGTTATATTTATGAGCATGTGATGATGTCTTTCTTGGATGTGTAAGTTTGCATGGTTTGAGTGGATAAGTATGTGATGTTCACGTATGATAGATGTAGCATGTGAATGGTGTGTTGATGTCTTGGTTGTGGATGTTTGATGGCTTAAATATATCAGGTTATGTGTTGTTGAATTAGTGCAAGTGTGATTGTGTTTCAGGGTGGCAAATGGCTTGGAAAATTGTGACAGCCTTAAAACGACCCTAGTCGGAATGTGGTTTCGGGACCACAAAACCGAGGCATAAAATATATTTAATGTTCATTTTGATGCCTATTATGTGTGTTAATTCATGTGTGACATGTTTGGTGTGTCAATTTAGAGTTATAAATTGAATTTCACTTAAAAGGACTTAGTTGTGAATTTTGAAAGTAAACTAGCTAGATGTGTGATGACTAGTTAATGCATGCATGCAAATTGAGGGAGTTGCATGTCAAATTTACCTTTTTGTGTTAGTGGATGGTAATGATGACTATGCTTGGCATTTTGTGCTTTGTATGTTAGTAAATAATGATAAAAACAAATTTGTTTTCATTAAATAAATTAATTTGTTGTCATAAAATAGAAATAATAAAGAATTAACAAAATTAGAAATGTGTGTAAAAAAAAAAGAGAAAGCTTCATATCTCTTTGTTCATAGCCGAAACTAAAGAAAACTTTGAGAAGGTGAGCTTTGGGCATTCGGTCACTTGAGAGGCAAGAATTCAAGGTAAATCTTTGATATTTTGTGTTGAATTTAGAAATGTGAGCTCCATGTCTTGTTTTCTCTTAAACCCAAGCTAAATTTTGATTTTTGGTAGAGATATGAGCATACGGTCTTGTTCAAAATTGGTGAGAAATGGTTGTTGTTTCATGCATTTAGAAGTAATGGTGGTTGAGAGAAATGGAACTAAACAAATGCACTTATATGTGGAGTAATTTGCTAGAGAGGATTCGGCTTGCATGCTTGGGTTGTATGATTTCTAAATGTTGCTTTTAATTTGAATTGTGAGCAAAGAGTGGTGTATAAAGATGTTGATTCGGTTGGACAATTGATTCTATTTGAGTATGAACAAAGTAGGTGTGATTGATGGCTCATATGAGCTTGAAAAGTTGGCCAATGTTGTTTAAATTCATGAACTAGAGCATAATTGTTTTCGGCCAACTAGGATAAATTGTAGAAATTTTCTTAGCATTAGTAGCATGTGCTTAATTGGTGTCTTGAGAGTGGTATAATGATTAAAATGAATATGAAATATGTACTTTGTGTTAAGAGCAATAACTACTCTAAATGGTGCCTTAGGAAATGCTATGTTTTAAGTATGTGCATAAGAATATTAAAGAGTGGATTTTGTATAAAAATCTGCTTGGTACAGCAGTAGTAACGTGTATTGGAAAAATCACCATAAATTGTGCAAGTTGAATTAAAGGCTGAACAAACTGTGTAATTGAAGCTTAATGAGTCTAGTTTCGAATAAAATAGGTGAGGACATATTTGGAACTCTGTACAAGGAGAAATTCGGTTCATAGTATAGAGTGGTCAGTTTAATCAAGCAGTGAAATAGGGAAACTTTAAGAAAATTATGGTATTGATTGACCAAACCAAAAATTATGAAAATTTTATGGATTAAAGATAAATAAGTCTATTTTCATGCAAAATTTACAGCACTACATTTGGAGTTTCGTAGCTCCATTTATGAGTGAATTATTGAATGATGCTCAGAAAATCAGCTTGTTGTGACTTGTGATATGTATGTGAAATGCTCCAATGTGCATGTGTGTTTGCAATGAGAAGAATATGCATGTATGATTTGACTATGACTGAAAATGATTCATTGAGGTGCTTGAATAAGGATTAATAGAGTTAAATGTTTTATTTAGCTCAAGAGCATAGAGGGACGAGTTTGGATAAAGGGAAGGCTAAAGTGGTCGAATAGCCAACTCTTAATTGCTCAGAAAAGTTCAAAGTAAGTTTTAAGTGATTATATGTTGATTATATCCGATTATAGTATGACATATTAAGTGGTTGCATTAGACCGGTTGATAAGTATAAAATCTAATAAATTTGAGTTGCGAAATTTTGTTTGAATGCGAATTAATAAAGCTGTTTACCAGCATAGGTAATCAAGTCTTTATGAGAATAGATTT
This sequence comes from Gossypium stocksii, assembly GCA_020496765.1. Classification (NCBI taxonomy): domain Eukaryota; kingdom Viridiplantae; phylum Streptophyta; class Magnoliopsida; order Malvales; family Malvaceae; genus Gossypium; species Gossypium stocksii. The sequence goes on from CM035623.1 coordinate 46,731,950, forward strand.
GAATACGAATTAGTAAAGCTGATTACCAGCATAGGTAATCAAGCCTTTTTGAGAACAGAGTTAAGTGTGAATTAATAAAGCTGTTTACCAGCATAGGTAATCAAGCCTTTATGAGAATAGAGTTGAATGCGAATTAGTAAAGCTGTTTACCAGCATAGGTAATCAAGTCTTTATGAGAATAGATTTGAATACGAATTAGTAAAGCTGATTACCAGCATAGGTAATCAAGCCTTTTTGAGAACAGAGTTAAGTGTGAATTAATAAAGCTGTTTACCAGCATAGGTAATCAAGTCTTTATGAGAATAGATTTGAATACGAATTAGTAAAGCTATTTACCAGCATAGGTAATCAAGCCTTTATGAAAATAGAGTTGAATGCGAATTAGTAAAGCTGTTTACCAGCATAGGTAATCAAGTCTTTATGAGAATAGATTTGAATACGAATTAGTAAAGCTGATTACCAGCATAGGTAATCAAGCCTTTTTGAGAACAGAGTTAAGTGTGAATTAATAAAGCTGTTTACCAGCATAGGTAATCAAGTCTTTATGAGAATAGATTTGAATACGAATTAGTAAAGCTATTTACCAGCATAGGTAATCAAGCCTTTATGAGAATAGAGTTGAATGTGAATTAATAAAGCTGTTTACCAGCATAGGTAATCAAGCCTTTATGAGAACAGAGTTGAATGTGAATTAATAAAGCTGTTTACCAGTATAGGTAATCAAGCCTTTATGAGAACAGAGTTGAATGTGAATTGATAATGCAGTTTACCAGCATAGGTAATTAAGCCTTTATGAGTATGTGATGAATGTGAAATATTATACCACGTGATTAGTTATATAAGAAACTTGAGTTTATGTCCGGGTAAAGACCCGATGGCTATATGCGGAGATTTTGTCCGGGTAAAGACCCGATGGCTATATGTGGAGATTTTGTCCGGGTTAAGACCCGCTGGCTAGGTGTGGGGATTTTGTCCGGGTTAATACCCGCTGGCTTCGTGTGGAGATTTCGTCCGAGCTAAAGGTCTCGCCGATTATCCGAGTAAGTCTAAGATTAAAAAAAAAAATTCACAATAAGAGTTGTTTGTAAATATTCTCAATGCGATAAGTAAAAACAGGTACGTACCTTGAACTTAGATGTAAGCTTGTTTTGGACTAATTTCATAAGGCTGTTATGTGATGCATAAGTGAGTAAACAATGAGATTGTTTCGATGATTATATGGCATCGGGTCATCGTGACAAGTTATGTGAAATTATGTATTGTATCTATGTTTAAATGAGCTCACTCTCAAGTGAAAGTTTATCTACTTATTGGTATTATGAAAGTGTGTATATTCGACTAAGGGGTGAAATATCCCAAAAGAAGATTGAAAGGAAAATGCTAGCAGCCAATTTATACCTAAAATGTTTATCTGTTTACATTGCTTAAAACTTACTAAGCATTGAAATGCTTACTCCGTTTCCCTTGTTTCCTCTGTTTTATAGATCTCTTTTTGAAAGCTGCGGACTCCGGGATTGAAGCCTTAATCACCTACACTATCGCTGTTATTTTGGTACTTTTGATGGTTATTTTTGGGTCAATGGCATGTATAGGCTATTTTCCGTTGGTTGAATTAAACTTCATTTTGAGTTGTAAATATTTCTAGCCATGCGAAAGTGGCTTGCTTAGTCTTCGAATTTGATTATATGTGTTGAAATGATTTTCTTACGATTCGATGTTGAGGCATAATATTTAGTTAGTACCCAATATGCAAAGACTTTTCTAATATGATGCTTGGTTATTAAATCGTTCGATTTAGCCATATTGTTAGTAGCCACAAGGTAGAGATTTGCTAGTATGCTTAAAGAATGTTTTTAATGAGATATAATGTTCTGACCGAATCGACCTATAAGTGCCATATTCAACTATAGAACTCAATGAATTTACGTCTAGCTTTGTATCTATGAACCTCGGTAGGATGTATCTAGTTATGTAATGCCTTAATACCCTATACCGGCGACGGACGGGGGTGTAGGGTGTTACATTTTTATTGGTATCAGAGCTACGGTTTAGTCGATTCTCAGACTAATGTAGCGCGTGTGAGTATAGCTATACATGCCATTTTGTGAAAATGTGATAGTGTAGTGATTTCTGATATTTGAAATGTGTTGTCCCTATAGCGATGGATTCCGATCCCGATCGAGCCGTAGCGGAAGATATTGAGAGTGTGGCGGCTGCTCCCGCGCAAGGGACCGCACCGGTCGACTCTCAACCGAATGCCAGTCATCGAGATGATGACATGAGGCAGAACTTCTATGTAATGATGAATGATTGGTTCACCCAATTTCTTCGAACTAATCAGGCTGTTCCACAACCTCCTCCCCCGAATAACCCACTTCCGACCCCTGTGGTTCCTCCTGAGGCCGACCCTGTGAAGTCGAGTAAACCCCCGGTCGATAAAATCAGAAAATATGGGGCTGAAGAGTTCCGGGCTACAGTTGATGACGATGTTGAGCGGGCCGAGTTTTGGCTCGATAATGTAATCCGTGTGTTTGATGAGCTGTCGTGTACGCCCGAAGAGTGCTTGAAGTGTGCCGTATCTCTGCTGCGTGATTCTGCCTACTATTGGTGGAACACATTGGTTTCAGTGGTGCCGAGAGAACGAGTTAGTTGGGAGTTTTTCCAAGTTGAGTTCCGAAAGAAGTATATCAGCCAAAGGTTTATCGATCAGAAACGGAAGGAATTCCTCGAGCTTAAACAAGGCCGAATGTCAGTAACCGAGTATGAGAGAGAATTCGTACGACTTAGCCGATATGCTCGCGAGTGCATAGCATCCGAAGCTATTATGTGTAAACGCTTCGAGGACGGGTTAAATGAAGACATCAAATTATTGGTTGGCATTCTGGAAATTCAAGAGTTTGTTGTTCTTGTCGAGCGAGCTTGCAAGGCCGAAGAACTTCGAAATGAAAAGAGAAAAGCTGATAGCGGAGCCAGAGAATTCCGTAAGAGATCTTCTGGGAGGTCTAATCAAAAATCCTCAAAGAAGTTCCGAAGTGAGTCGGACAGACCATCTGCTACTTCGGGTTTTTCTAGGCGAGACCGTGACCGACCCCCTATGAGTTCACGTGCCACTTCTGCTGCTAGTGTTGGGAACGACCGTCGAGACCGAGTCGAGTGCAAGTATTGTGGAAAATGGCATTCGGGGAGCTGCAGATTTCATGATCGCTCTTGTTATAAATGTGGGTCGGCTGATCATTTTATAAGAGATTGTCCCAGATGGTCCGAGCAAAATGTGAACCCGAGGGGGAAACCGAATACTACTTCAGCACGAGGTAGGCCACCTAGAAATCCGGGAAATGCTAGCGGCGGTCAGAGAAGGTTTAAAGACGCCACGACAAGATCTGAGGCTCAAGCTCCTACTAGGGCTTACGCTATTCGCGCACGAGAGGATGCCTCTTCGCCTGATGTTATCACCGGTACTTTCACTCTTTTTGATATTGATGTAATTGCTTTGATTGACCCCGGTTCAACTCATTCATATGTATGTGAAACTTTGGCATCCAGTAAGACTCTTCCTATTGAGTCTACTGAATTTGTGGTCCGAGTGTCCAATCCCTTTGGTCGTTGTATGTTAGTCGATAGAGTGTGTAAGAATTGTCCCCTTATGATTCGAGATTTCTGTTTTCCTGCTTATTTGATGCTTTTGCCATTCGATGAATTTGACGTTATACTCGGAATGGATTGGTTGACTGCGCACGATGCGGTAGTGAACTGTAAAAGAAAGACTATTGATTTACGATGTACGACTAATGAGATAATTCGGATTGAGTCTACGAATTTAAACGGGCTGCCGGCGGTAATATCTTCTATGTTGGCTCAGAAATTTATGAAAAAGGGTTGCGAGGCCTATCTTGCTTATGTTTTAGATAGCAAAATATCCGAACTAAAGCTTGAGACTGTACCTGTGGTTTGTGAGTATCCGGACGTATTTCCTGAAGAATTACCGGGATTACCGCCTGTTAGAGAGGTTGAGTTCGGCATTGAGCTAGTTCCGGGTACAACTCCGATTTCAATCGCTCCTTATCGTATGGCTCCGACGGAGTTGAAAGAGTTGAAGTCTCAGTTGCAAGAGTTAACCGATAGAGGGTTCGCAAGACCGAGCTTTTCTCCCTGGGGAGCACCCGTCTTGTTCGTGAAAAAGAAGGACGGGACTTTGAGAATGTGTATTGACTATCGGCAGTTGAACAAGGTGACTATAAAGAATAAATATCCATTGCCTCGTATCGACGACTTATTTGATCAGTTAAAGGGAGCCTCCGTGTTTTCAAAGATCGATTTGCGATCCGGCTACTATCAGTTGCGAGTTCGAGATTCAGACGTGCCCAAAACTGCTTTCAGAACGAGGTACGGACACTATGAATTTTTAGTGATGCCGTTTGGGCTGACTAATGCCCCCGCTGTTTTCATGGATCTGATGAATCGAGTGTTTAAGCCGTACTTAGACCGGTTTGTAGTCGTGTTTATCGATGACATTTTGGTTTACTCTCGCGACGAGATCGAACATGCCGAGCATTTAAGGCTTGTGCTACAAATTTTGAGGGATAACCAGTTGTATGCGAAATTCAGTAAGTGTGAGTTCTGGTTGCGCGAGGTTGGCTTTCTGGGACACATTGTATTTGCGGCGGGTATTCGAGTTGATCCAAATAAAATATCCGCTATCCTTGATTGGAAGCCTCCTAAAAATGTCTCGGAAGTCCGAAGCTTTTTAGGACTCGCCGGGTATTACCGACGGTTTGTGAAAGACTTTTCGATGATCTCAACCCCGTTGACGAAGCTATTGCAGAAGGATGTTAAATTCGAATGGTCCAAGAAGTGCCAAAAGAGTTTTGACCAATTGAAAGCCCTATTGACGGAAGCTCCAGTATTAGTTCAACCTGAATCCGGTAAGGAGTTTGTAGTATATAGTGATGCGTCTTTGAATGGCTTGGGATGTGTTTTGATGCAAGAAGGCAAAGTTGTTGCTTATGCTTCGAGGCAATTGAAGCCTCATGAGAAAAACTATCCGACTCACGATCTCGAATTAGCTGCTATTGTGTTTGCTTTAAAGATTTGGCGTCACTACCTTTTTGGTGAGAAATGTCATGTCTTTTCCGACCATAAAAGCCTCAAATACTTGATGACGCAAAGAGACTTGAATCTGAGACAAAGACGGTGGCTTGAATTGCTAAAGGATTACGAGCTTGTCATTGACTATCATCCGGGAAAGGCGAATGTAGTTGCTGATGCTCTTAGCCGAAAATCATTGTTTGCTTTACGAGCTATGAATGTACATTTATCAGTATCTGATGATGGCATTATGATAGCGGAATTAAAAGCCAAACCGGTATTTCTCCGACAAGTTTGTGAAGCTCAGAAAGCGGATGACGACTTAATTTCTAAACGAGCTCAATGCGATTTAAATGTGGATTCTGAGTTTCAAGTTGACGACAATGATTGTTTGAGGTTTCGAGGCCGAGTATGTATACCGAGAAGTTCAGAGTTGGTTTCGGTGATTTTAGATGAAGCTCACAATAGCCGAATGTCAGTTCATCCGGGAAGCACTAAAATGTACAATGATTTGAAACGTCAATATTGGTGGCATGGTATGAAACGAGACATCTCAAATTTTGTGCCGAAGTGTCTGATATGCCAACAAGTAAAAGCGGAACATCAGGTGCCATCGGGTTTGTTGCAACCGATTTTGATTCCCGAATGGAAATGGGATAGAGTTACGATGGATTTCGTATCTGGGCTACCGTTGACACCGAGCAAGAAGGATGCGATTTGGGTGGTCGTAGACCGATTAACTAAATCCGCTCACTTTATACCTGTGCGTACGGATTACTCACTTGATAAGCTAGCGGAGTTGTATGTTTCTCAGATCGTCAGATTGCACGGGGTCCCTATCTCTATCGTGTCGGATAGAGACCCGAGATTTACTTCACGGTTTTGGAAGAAACTACAAGATTCGTTGGGTACTAAGCTACATTTTAGTACCGCGTTCCATCCTCAGACGGACGGTCAATCGGAACGAGTAATTCAGATACTCGAGGATATGTTGAGATGTTGTGTTCTTGAGTTTAGTGGTTCGTGGGAACGGTATTTACCTTTGATTGAATTCGCTTACAACAACAGTTTCCAATCGAGCATTAAGATGGCACCTTACGAGGCTTTGTACGGTCGCAAATGCCGTACACCGTTGTTTTGGACCGAGCTCAGTGAAAGTAAGATCTTTGGAGTCGATTTAATTAGAGATGCCGAGCAGAAAGTAAAAGTGATTCGTGATAGCCTTAAGGCAGCTTCAGATCGTCAAAAGTCTTACGCGGATTTAAAGCGGAAAGATATCGAGTACCAGGTCGGAGACAAAGTATTTCTTAAAGTGTCACCTTGGAAAAAAGTGTTCAGATTCGGCCGTAAGGGCAAATTGAGTCCGAGGTTCATCGGACCATACGAAATATCTGAACGGATTGGACCGGTAGCATATCGATTGATTTTGCCTCCCGAACTTGAAAAGATTCACAATGTTTTTCATGTTTCGATACTCCGACGATATAGATCCGACCCATCGCATGTGATTAATCCGTCTGACATTGAGATTCGATCTGATATGAGTTACGAGGAGGAACCAATTCGTATTTTGGCACACGAGGTTAAAGAGTTGCGGAATAAGAGGATTTCGTTAGTGAAAGTGTTATGGGTCAAACACGGGATCGAAGAAGCTACTTGGGAGCTTGAGGATTCGATAAGAGAACGTTACCCAAACTTATTTTCCGGTAAGATTTTCGGGGACGAAAATTTCTTAAGTGGGGGAGAGTTGTGACAGCCTTAAAACGACCCTAGTCGGAATGTGGTTTCGGGACCACAAAACCGAGGCATAAAATATATTTAATGTTCATTTTGATGCCTATTATGTGTGTTAATTCATGTGTGACATGTTTGGTGTGTCAATTTAGAGTTATAAATTGAATTTCACTTAAAAGGACTTAGTTGTGAATTTTGAAAGTAAACTAGCTAGATGTGTGATGACTAGTTAATGCATGCATGCAAATTGAGGGAGTTGCATGTCAAATTTACCTTTTTGTGTTAGTGGATGGTAATGATGACTATGCTTGGCATTTTGTGCTTTGTATGTTAGTAAATAATGATAAAAACAAATTTGTTTTCATTAAATAAATTAATTTGTTGTCATAAAATAGAAATAATAAAGAATTAACAAAATTAGAAATGTGTGTAAAAAAAAAAGAGAAAGCTTCATATCTCTTTGTTCATAGCCGAAACTAAAGAAAACTTTGAGAAGGTGAGCTTTGGGCATTCGGTCACTTGAGAGGCAAGAATTCAAGGTAAATCTTTGATATTTTGTGTTGAATTTAGAAATGTGAGCTCCATGTCTTGTTTTCTCTTAAACCCAAGCTAAATTTTGATTTTTGGTAGAGATATGAGCATACGGTCTTGTTCAAAATTGGTGAGAAATGGTTGTTGTTTCATGCATTTAGAAGTAATGGTGGTTGAGAGAAATGGAACTAAACAAATGCACTTATATGTGGAGTAATTTGCTAGAGAGGATTCGGCTTGCATGCTTGGGTTGTATGATTTCTAAATGTTGCTTTTAATTTGAATTGTGAGCAAAGAGTGGTGTATAAAGATGTTGATTCGGTTGGACAATTGATTCTATTTGAGTATGAACAAAGTAGGTGTGATTGATGGCTCATATGAGCTTGAAAAGTTGGCCAATGTTGTTTAAATTCATGAACTAGAGCATAATTGTTTTCGGCCAACTAGGATAAATTGTAGAAATTTTCTTAGCATTAGTAGCATGTGCTTAATTGGTATCTTGAGAGTGGTATAATGATTAAAATGAATATGAAATATGTACTTTGTGTTAAGAGCAATGACTACTCTAAATGGTGCCTTAGGAAATGCTATGTTTTAAGTATGTGCATAAGAATATTAAAGAGTGGATTTTGTATAAAAATCTGCTTGGTACAGCAGCAGTAACGTGTTTTGGAAAAATCACCATAAATTGTGCAAGTTGAATTAAAGGCTGAACAAACTGTGTAATTGAAGCTTAATGAGTCTAGTTTCGAATAAAATAGGTGAGGACATATTTGGAACTCTGTACAAGGAGAAATTCGGTTCATAGTATAGAGTGGTCAGTTTAATCAAGCAGTGAAATAGGGAAACTTTAAGAAAATTCTGGTATTGATTGACCAAACCAAAAATTATGAAAATTTTATGGATTAAAGATAAATAAGTCTATTTTCATGCAAAATTTACAGCACTACATTTGGAGTTTCGTAGCTCCATTTATGAGTGAATTATTGAATGATGCTCAGAAAATCAGCTTGTTGTGACTTGTGATATGTATGTGAAATGCTCCAATGTGCATGTGTGTTTGCAATGAGAAGAATATGCATGTATGATTTGACTATGACTGAAAATGAATCATTGAGGTGCTTGAATAAGGATTAATAGAGTTAAATGTTTTATTTAGCTCAAGAGCATAGAGGGACGAGTTCGGATAAAGGGAAGGCTAAAGTGGTCGAATAGCCAACTCTTAATTGCTCAGAAAAGTTCAAAGTAAGTTTTAAGTGATTATATGTTGATTATATCCGATTATAGTATGACATATTAAGTGGTTGCATTAGACCGGTTGATAAGTATAAAATCTAATAAATTTGAGTTGCGAAATTTTGTTTGAATGCGAATTAATAAAGCTGTTTACCAGCATAGGTAATCAAGTCTTTATGAGAATAGATTTGAATACGAATTAGTAAAGCTGATTACCAGCATAGGTAATCAAGCCTTTTTGAGAACAGAGTTAAGTGTGAATTAATAAAGCTGTTTACCAGCATAGGTAATCAAGCCTTTATGAGAATAGAGTTGAATGCGAATTAGTAAAGCTGTTTACCAGCATAGGTAATCAAGTCTTTATGAGAATAGATTTGAATACGAATTAGTAAAGCTGATTACCAGCATAGGTAATCAAGCCTTTTTGAGAACAGAGTTAAGTGTGAATTAATAAAGCTGTTTACCAGCATAGGTAATCAAGTCTTTATGAGAATAGATTTGAATACGAATTAGTAAAGCTATTTACCAGCATAGGTAATCAAGCCTTTATGAGAATAGAGTTGAATGCGAATTAGTAAAGCTGTTTACCAGCATAGGTAATCAAGTCTTTATGAGAATAGATTTGAATACGAATTAGTAAAGCTGATTACCAGCATAGGTAATCAAGCCTTTTTGAGAACAGAGTTAAGTGTGAATTAATAAAGCTGTTTACCAGCATAGGTAATCAAGTCTTTATGAGAATAGATTTGAATACGAATTAGTAAAGCTATTTACCAGCATAGGTAATCAAGCCTTTATGAGAATAGAGTTGAATGTGAATTAAAAAAGCTGTTTACCAGCATAGGTAATCAAGCCTTTATGAGAACAGAGTTGAATGTGAATTAATAAAGCTGTTTACCAGTATAGGTAATCAAGCCTTTATGAGAACAGAGTTGAATGTGAATTGATAATGCAGTTTACCAGCATAGGTAATTAAGCCTTTATGAGTATGTGATGAATGTGAAATATTATACCACGTGATTAGTTATATAAGAAACTTGAGTTTATGTCCGGGTAAAGACCCGATGGCTATATGCGGAGATTTTGTCCGGGTAAAGACCCGATGGCTATATGTGGAGATTTTGTCCGGGTTAAGACCTGCTGGCTAGGTGTGGGGATTTTGTCCGGGTTAATACCCGCTGGCTTCGTGTGGAGATTTCGTCCGAGCTAAAGGTCTCGCCGATTATCCGAGTAAGTCTAAGATTAAAAAAAAAAATTCACAATAAGAGTTGTTTGTAAATATTCTCAATGCGATAAGTAAAAACAGGTACGTACCTTGAACTTAGATGTAAGCTTGTTTTGGACTAATTTCATAAGGCTGTTATGTGATGCATAAGTGAGTAAACAATGAGATTGTTTCGATGATTATATGGCATCGGGTCATCGTGACAAGTTATGTGAAATTATGTATTGCATCTATGTTTAAATGAGCTCACTCTCAAGTGAAAGTTTATCTACTTATTGGTATTATGAAAGTGTGTATATTCGACTAAGGGGTGAAATATCCCAAAAGAAGATTGAAAGGAAAATGCTAGCAGCCAATTTATACCTAAAATGTTTATCTGTTTACATTGCTTAAAACTTACTAAGCATTGAAATGCTTACTCCGTTTCCCTTGTTTCCTCTGTTTTATAGATCTCTTTTTGAAAGCTGCGGACTCGGGGATTGAAGCCTTAATCACCTACACTATCGCTGTTATTTTGGTACTTTTGATGGTTATTTTTGGGTCAATGGCATGTATAGGCTATTTTCCGTCGGTTGAATTAAACTTCATTTTGAGTTGTAAATATTTCTAGCCATGTGAAAATGGCTTGCTTAGTCTTCAAATTTGATTATATGTGTTGAAATGATTTTCTTACGATTCGATGTTGAGGCATAATATTTAGTTAGTACCCAATATGCAAAGACTTTTCTAATATGATGCTTGGTTATTAAATCGTTCGATTTAGCCATATTGTTAGTAGCCACAAGGTAGAGATTTGCTAGTATGCTTAAAGAATGTTTTTAATGAGATATAATGTTCTGACCGAATCGACCTATAAGTGCCATATTCAACTATAGAACTCAATGAATTTACGTCTAGCTTTGTATCTATGAACCTCGGTAGGATGTATCTAGTTATGTAATGCCTTAATACCCTATACCGGCGACGGACGGGGGTGTAGGGTGTTACAAAAATAGCCTTAAAGTTGTCCACATAGGTAGATGCATGGACTTGTGTCTAGGCCGTGTGTCCCCTGCACCTAAATGTTGAGAAACAAAATGTCGAGTATCGTGCACACGGGTAGAGACACGGGTGTGTGTCTCAGCCATGTGGATGGCACGGCTTTGGACACTGGCGTGTGCCAAAGGCGTGTGAAGTTTGGACCTATTTTGTGAGAATTTAATTCGTCACATGGCCTAGTACATGGGCGTGTGGCTTGGTCGTGTGGTTTCATTGGCTAATGATGTCATAAACAGAGAGTTACACGTGGTTTGGATACGAGCGTTTGTGACCACACAACCTACCCATACGGACGTGTGACCCCTGTTTTATGCAAAAATTTTCTAAGTATTGACAAACTTTCCAAAGTTCTCGGTTTAGTCCCGAATAACTCCCAAACTATGTTTTGGGCCTCGTTGGCCTGTAATAAAGACGTTATGAGTATGTATGAAAATTTTTAAATTTCAATGTAAATTTATGGCCCAGTTTTGTATGATTTGTTATATTTAAGTCTGGTGACACCTCGTATCCTATTTCGATGCAAATACGGGTAATGGGTGTTACATTTAGTGATATCAGAGATATGGTTTAGTCGATTCTAGGAATAACATATCATATGTGAGTCTAGATATACATGCCATATTACTACCTGTGATAGTGTGATGTCCCCTGACTCTAACGAAATTGCTTTATTGAGATAGAGATGCTTTCTAATTGAGCTATTTTCGAAAATACTGAAAGTGATACTAAGATATTGAAAAATATGTTTGTGATGAGTCGAAACTTGGAAAGGTATGAATGATAGTTCATGATATGTATGTGATGATGTACAAAATGAAATAAACATAAGTTGAAAAATATGGGTAAAATGTCATTGTTTCGGTTGAACATTGTATCTCGATGGATTATAGTGATTTTATGAAACGAATAAAGTGTTATAAGTGTTATGAAAGGATTTAACCTGAAATAGAAATCTTGTTATATCATATGTGACTTGGAAGTGTATTCCTTAATATATGCATAAAGGACACTTTTGAATATCAATCGACAGACTGTGACATGCATACCTCAAGTATGCTACCTGAGTATCCATTGAAACCACCATGGTTCTATGGGAATAATCCTTGAAATATGGAAAAGTGAAACAAAATGAAAGTTTATGTTGTGGTAAGAGCCTCTGTTCTTTGTAATTCATATGATGTTATGTGCCTAACTTGTTTGATTAAGTGAATGCGATAAGTAAGTTTACTCAAAATTTATGGAATGTATGTATGAGTGAACTTGTTTGGACAAGATAATCGACAAGCTTGTGTAACGTAAATATGTATGTTAATTTTCCTGAATTTGTATAACTGTGATGATATTAAGATGATGATGAACGTTAAGTCATGTGAGTGTATATATGAGAGTCAAGTTAGAGGCTTTACAACCTCACCTCCTTACCAATAGGGCTTTTTATAATAAAATCCCACGAGATCTACGTCGAATGAGCTCACAAGTAAGAGAATAAATAGTTCAGTAGTGGAATAACTAATAATGTGGTCAGAATTGAGAATAGTTTGGCAAGTAAATACAGTTTTGGAAAAAGTGACAGATTATTCTAAAGACCATTTGGATTTCACAATGTCATAATAAAAGGAAAAGTTAATCTCAGATAATTGACTCATTTAGGTATGAGGTCTAAAGTGTGTATTTGCTCGAATTTCTTCCGGATCAATTTTTGTTAGTGAACAGAATAATACAGGATTAGTGATGATAGAATTAGTCAAAGAAATGATATTTGAATCGTAAAGATATTTGAGTGTAGCAGTTGTAATTGAATAGATTATGATGATCTCTCTTGGGTATTTTACATATTCATTTATCCTTAGAGATATATGTGGTTGTTTATTTTCTGATGAAATTTTTATAGTATGAGAATGCTAGCTGATTATAATGTTAGAAGAAACCAATGTTGGTCTGGTTGGTTGATGATCGACATATCTTATCTCTCTCTGAGGTTTATTATATTATGTTTAGAATAAAAGTTGATGGTGAAAACTTATGTGAGGCTATTCTTCTGATATACTGAATGTTGTTTTGCACTATGTATATTGGAAAATATATCATTTCTGTTACAACTGATTTTAAATTTGTAAGAATTGTTTTTCTTTTGGATTTCTCTGAGGAATAATCAAGATCACCATTATTTTCCTTGAACGTGGAGATTCTAGTATCAGAGTTCTCTAAGTTTCGTGAAAGGAATTAACATTGACAAAAGTATAGGTAGTGGAAGCTTAAGCTTGAATTGTATAATGGTTTTCTTTTCTTAGGTAAGTTCTATTAAGGTTAGTGAGTTCAATCAGGACACTTTGTCCTTTTGAGCTAATGTAGTTGTGAAGATCTGAAATTAGTGTGCTAAAGGAATTATAAAAGAACGTATGTTTGAGTTGTTTAGCAACATAAAGAAAGGAATAATTTGATATGTTATTATTTGATAATTGAGACTGACTCAGTGTTTTATCGGAGTGAGCTAGTCAGTTGAAAGGTAAATTGAGTTATATGCATTTAAGTTATCCTCAGGTAAGAAAATAAAATCTTATGCATTCATGAGTGAATAGATGGACAGTTTGAAGGAGGAATACATATCTGAGAAAGTATGGTACAAAAATATACCTATTAGATTTGCTCTAATCGAATGATGTTGTTAAGAGTTAAAGTTGTTCCGATTGATAAAGTTATCACATTGGTGGAAGTTTGAACAATTTGTTAGATGTTAAGTCGAATTGAAAATAGTTAAGGTTTTATTAACTAAAGCACTGGTTCTAGGTTCTACCTAAAATGAGATAACAAGGGTGCCTTGAAGTGTTATAAGTTTATGAGTTAGGAAATGATTATTCATCCAAGGAAAACTATTATAATTGGGAAAGTTCTAAATAGGAAGTCTTTAAGTGCATTGCAGGCGGTAGATAAGAGATTGATATTATCTAATAACAAATCGGTATTAACTGAGTTAGAAACCAAATTGATGTTTATTCGGCAAATGTGTGAAGCTTTGAAATGTGTCAGTGAATTGTAAGTAAAAAAAAAAAGTTTAATGTGAGATGACTTCGGAATTAGAGTTTTAGATTTGAAATCAATGATTGTTTGTTGTTACAAGACAGAGTTTGCGTACTGAGAAATTTAGAGATATTCTGACTTTATGCTTAGATACTTCCTTTGTCAGCAAACTAAGGTTAAGTATCAAGTATCTTCAGGACTGTAATAGCATGTGCCGATATCTGTGCTGGAAATGAGATAGAAATTTGATGAATATGTATCAGAATTTTTCTTATCACCGATAAAGGGGGATGCTATGTGAATTATTGTTGATTATTCAATGAAGTTACATATTTTACCTCGGTAAATACAAATATCTCTATTGATAGACTAGCTGAGTTATAAATTTATGAAGTTGTTAGTTTACACAGAGTATAAGTCTTCATTGATTTGAATAAAGATCCGAAGTTATGTTGAGATTTTGAAGGAAACTACAGTGAGTTTGAGTGCAGAATTGAGTTTTATTTCTGTATTTCATCCTTAAACTGATAGTCAATCTGAGGAAGTGGTTCAGATTCTCGAAAGTATGTTCTGCCATTATGTCATAGAATTTGAAAGCAACTGAAAAGAGACAAATGATGTTAGTTGAGCTCGAGTATAATAGTAGTTATTGTATGAGTAGAAAGATGATAATGTAAGAAATATTGTATGGTTACAATTACTAAACTCCATTGTTATTGGATCGAATTTTGTTTGAAAAAGATTTGCAGAATTAAATTCCTCATAGAAATTGAAGGGAAAGTGAAAGTAACTCGTAATGGTTAGAAAGCAGATTCAGATTGACAAAAAATTCGCATGGACTTGATACGTAAAAGCATTGAAATACAAATAGTGAGATAAGTGTTTGTGAAAGTATGGTTGTGAGAATTTGATAGGGCTATGAGAAAGAAAATCTCAAATCTTTTTTCTGGTAAGATTTTTGGGGACAAAAATCCCTAAAGGAGGGAGAGTTGTAATAGCCTAATTTAGGGCCAAGTCGGAACGGTGGTTATGGAACCATGAATCTGAAGAAGAAAAATTTATTATGATAAATTTTTAAGATCTATAGTATGATTGAATGCATGTGTGAAAGTTTCGTTAAGAAATTTTATCGATAGAGGCTCAAATTTAACTAATAGGACTAAATTACAAAAAGTGCAAAATATGTGTTCAAGAAGTTTTGGGTGTTTAATTGAAATGGATTTGAAAATTAGAGGTCTTTATTTAGTATTTAGACCATTATATATCATGATAGACAAAAATGGACATGGAAGGGTAAAATTTTAAAGAAAAGCTAAAAGGGCATTTTGGTCATTTGGTAATTAAATGAATTAAAAAGCCAAAATAAAGCCAAAATCTTGTCCATCTTCTTCTCCCATGGTTGAATATCACTAAGGAAGACATGGCTAGGTTTTGTCAAGCTTTCCAACTCGATTGTAAGTCCGTTTTAGACTCGTTTTTAATGATTTTAACGTTTTTGAAATCCTCGTAACCTAATCTATCCTTTTCAAGGACTAATTTGAAGTATTAGGAAATTTTAAAATTTTACCCATGTTAGACATGCATGTATTTTGATGTCTAATGGTAGAAAATACATGTTAGTTGTAAGATAAACGATTGTTGCCAAATGATTTTTGGTGAAAATGTCAAAAAAGGACTTATTTGTAAAAGTTGCAATATATGTGTAGAAAATATGAATAAATGAAAAATTTGGGTTGCTATAAACATGTATGTGGTTCGGCTCAGCTTGGTATCGAAGAAATTGAGTACGTTTTACTGTACGAGCCTAGGGACTAAATTGTAAAAATGTGAAACTTTAGGGGGAAAAATGTAATTTTTCCATAATGTAATTTTGGGCTGTTTAGAATAGTATAATGAATAAATAAGTTAAATGTGATGTTATAGATCGAGAAAAACGAGGTTCGGAATTAGAATGGGGGAAAATAAAGTTTTGGATTTGTCGACCTAATTCGTCGATACATCAGACGAGGTAAGTTCGTATGCTAATAAACATTATTGGATTGTGTTAATTATGCATTATGATCATATATAATTGATTAAATTGTAGAATTTAAATTAAATGCTCGCGACTAGTAAAAATGCAGAATCTATCGAAATTGTCTCATAACGAAAGATGAATTGAAGGAAAAGACCATGGTTTGACCATGGCAATATATGTTTCCATATAAGACCATAGCTGGGCTATGGCATCAATATGTGATTTCGTGTAAGACCATATACGGGATATGGCATAAGTATATGATATGTGATTCCGTGTAAGACCATATCTGGGATATGGCATCAGTATAAGATATGTGATTCCGTGTAATACCATATCTGGGACATGGCGTCAGTATGAGATTTCGTGTGAGACCATAGCTGGGCTATGGCATTGGTATGTGATTACATGTAAGACCATATCTGGGATATGGCATTGTACTATGCATATGTGATCCAGGTGCTAGCCTTGGACATCCTATCAGTGGCTAGGTACTCCGGCATGTGTTGCAGATACCTGTCAGCTTGTGTAAGCAACACTAGGTAGCTACGTCCCGACTGCCAGCTTGTGTGAGCAGACCTGTGGTTAGCTCGAGAGCGAGTCTATATATGTTATGGGATATAAGGTAACTTTGGCTACATGTGTGGCACTTATGTGTTAGATTCTGAATATCTATTAGTATTCCAAGTGTCCAACGGAAAAGACAAGACGAAAACATAAGTGAGATTGAATTAAGTAAACCAGGTATGTATCAAATTTATGTGAAAATCGAATGCTAGTAAAATAGTAAGCTTATAGTGTATCGTGTACATGAAACGAGAAAAAGATTTGTGTATGACTATGTTTCATGCCATAATGTGTATATTTAATTATACTGAAATATGAATCGAATGATATATGAGATATGAGTTATAATTGATTTTAATTATACGCAAGTATGGCACATAGTGTGAAAAGTACCATTATATGATGAGATTTTACATGGTTTATCTTGGCTAAAGTATTTGTGATGGATATTGGATTGAATGAAATTATATTCATGTTCAATTATGTATGAATAAATATGGACAAATCGATACAAGGTATTTGATCCATACGAATATGGAATTGGATATGCTCGTGAAACCTTTGTTTAATTACGTGATTGGAATTATGGTATAAAGATGAAATCAAAAGAGTTTACACCATAGTAATGAAATTTCTTAATAAGTGCTTACTCGATAAGTTGTGTTTATTTTCATATGAGCTTACTAAGCCTTATAGCTTACTTGTGTTATTTCTCCTATGCTTATAGGATTTCGAAGACTCGCTCGGTTTGGAAGCTGTCAGAGATCTCATCAAACTATCCAACTATCATATCAGTACTGAAAGACTTGTGAATAGGGCTTTATGGCATGTATAGGCCAGTTGGTTAGGAACTGTATAAGTTTTTCTAGTTATTGAAGCCTAAAGGAGTTTGATAAGACTAGCCAAGTGTCTCGGATCATTTTAGTAATGTGTTTGACCTTGGAATGGCTTGTAAAGGTTGGTATATTTGGCCATTTAAGTTGGCTAACCTTGGTTATATTTATGAGCATGTGATGATGCCTTTCTTGGATGTGTATGTTTGCATGGGCTGAGTGGATAAGTATGTGATGTTCATGTATGATAGATGTAGCATGTGAATGGTGTGTTGATGTCTTGGCTGTGGATGTTTGATGGCTTAATTATGTCAAGTTATGTGTTGTTGAATTGGTGCAAGTGTGATTGTGTTTCAGGGTGGCAAATGGCTTGGAAAATAGCCTTAAAGTTGTCCACATGGGTAGATACAGGGGGTGTCTAGGCCTTGTGTGACACACGGTCTGCCCCGTGGGCATGTGAACAGGCCGTGTGTCCCCTGCACCTAAATTTTGAGAAATAGAATGTCGAGTGTGGTGCATATAGGCAGAGACACGGGCGTGTGCCAAGGGCGTGTGAAGTTTGCACTTATTTTGCCATAATTTAATTCGTCACACGGCCTAGCATACGGTCATGTGGCTTGGCCGTGTGGTTTCATTGGCTGAGGACGTCATAAATAGAAAGTTACATGGGGTATGGACACGGGCATGTGTGACCACACGGCCTACACACACAGATGTGTCCCAAGCCATACGGATGTGTGACCCCTATTTTAGGCAAAAATTTTCTAAGTTTGACAAACTTTCCAAAGTTCTCAGGTTTAGTCCCAAACCACTCCCAAACTATAATTTGGGCCTCGTAGGCTCGTAATAAGGTATGTATGAAAAGTTTTAAATTTGGATTTAAATTTATGGCACGATTTTGTACGATTTCTTGTGTTTAAGTCCGGTAACACCAAGTATCCTATTCTAGCACGGATGCGGGTAAGGGGTGTTATAGACTATGTATGCGTGACTCGTATGTTTTGATGTAAGTGAAAGCCTAAGTTTAAGTAGATAAGGAATTGAAAGCTGATACTTAGGTATACAACTTCTTCATGATGTAACATCATTTCATAAGAAAAGGATATATAGCCTAATAAAAGGTAAATGATGTCCTCTAATCGGCATTATATGATAAATGAAAAGTAACGTGACCACGGGTCATTTGTCTTAGCGATAAATGACTTAATTACTATTTGATAGTAATTGACTTTTCATGAAAGAAGATGTAATGATTATCATTAGATAAAATAGGATCATACTAGGAGAATGAATTTATCCCAAAGAGATTAAAGATATCCTATGAGAGTAACACATTTATGACAGGGTCATTAGACAAGCACTTGATAAGTGTCATTCGTAATGGTACATAATAAGGGAGAACTCAATCATGATACTTTAGTGATATGACTTCATGATTAAATAATGTTGTAATTAATAAAAGAAGAGTCAAAACTTAATTACAAAATATTTGAGGCCTAATTATATATGTCTAATCGGTCCCTCTACTAGCTTGAGATAACTTGAAACGAATTGCATAAAGAACCAACAATAAGAAATGAATGAAAATGGTGAACTAAGAGAAATGGATCGCATATATCACTATCCTTACTGAATGTGTTTTCTCACTAAGTACAAAAGATGACTTAGAAAGTAATTTAAGGCAATTTATTGTAATTAAATAATTGAAGTTCGAAGTGATAATTAAATTAATTAGTCATTGTGGATTTGTTGAATAAGGCAATTAAATATATTTTCTCTTAGATTGTAAAACAATAAAGTTGTCACGAATTTAATGAAATTAGAATTGGATTGAGAAAATAATTGAGTTAATTTAATTAATTATTAAATAAATAGTATTTTTGGAAATAAAAATATTTATTAGGTTAGAAAAATAATAAGTGTTGAATAAAAGTGTAACACCCCAAACCTGGCTCAGACGTTATGGCCAAGTCTGGTGTGTCACATCAACGACAAACCAACCATGTTTCCTAGTTACTACGATTAAGGTGAGTTTTGCAAACCATTATTGAAGTTTGAAGACAAAATCCCACTTAATTTGTGAACGACCTATCCACTACCAGATTTTAGGGTATTCCTTATTATAAGGTCTTGTATTAACTTTCGTTACTCATTTGAAACGTTTGGTGGATGTTGAAAACATTTGATTAATTTTAAGAAAACTTGCGCAGCCTTAGTCTATTCATTTAAGACAAATTATAAGTAAAGAATTAAAACCAAAAATTAAAAATAATTAAAGCGGCCCTATTACAAACTCAAAACCATACTGAAAATAATTTAAAATAAATACGAAAATGAAATGACTTACTTAAACCATTAATTGCAGTCCATGTGGCCACTCTGAATCTCTCCCAGCTCCAAGTCCACTAGTCTAGGGCTCACCTGCATGGATGGAAGAAAAAGGGGTGAGTTTGGAAACTCAGTGTGCAAAGAAGCCCATCCAAAGCCCAAATCAGCTCAAGCCCACTAGGCCTAAGCCCTATCCAGTCTCAGTAATAACTGGGCCGAAGCCCTATCAAGATATAGTAAACTGGGTCGAAGCCCTATTCAGTGTTCAGTTATTAGACCGAAGCCCTATTCAGATGCCAGTGCGCCCATAACAGTAACGGTATAGATATCATGCATGAATGTAAAGCCCAAAGACCATCCTAAGTCCAACAGCTACACTCCACCCGTACCAGCCCTACACTTCATGTGGGGAAACAACTCAACCCACCCAGCCGCTACACTCTGCAGTCGCAGCGTAGCTGCTCAGAATATGTGGCCAAGCCACTAACAGTATATCGAGGCAAAGCCCCTTTCAGTAAACAGTACGAGGCAAAGCCTCTTTTAGTATTCGTGGCAATGCCACTTGCACTTCCTCCATCAATAAACCCAGTCTCATGCAACAGATACTCATGTCATGGCATACATTGAACAAAAATAGTAAAACATGCATTTCAGTCAAATTTAGCACTAGGGGTATAACGGCCATTTTGCACCTAGGGGTAAAATAGTAATTTTTCACCCTTAAGGGGTATTTTATTAATTATACCAGTATTTAGGGTTTTATGCACATTTTAGTCCTTAATAGTTCAACTTTTATCTCAATAGCTTATTTAGCTCATTTTAGCAGTCTTTAGCTATTGGGCCCTAAAACTCCTAATGGGGCCTATAGTGTCTAATAGCTACTTTAGCCCATTTAGTCCAAATTTTATGATCGGTTCACCAATTTTAACAATTTTTGACCTACAGTCTACCAAACACGCTTATCGCCTATTTTTACCCATATGGGCCAATAAGCCCATCGGGCCCAAATTTCAGCCCATCGAGGCCCAAACTTACCAAAGTGCACAAAATCGCGCACTCACCAACTTTACTGATTTTAGTTACAGATCTACCACTTCCAACCAACCCATGAGCGCTCGCACGCTCTTAAGTCCACGAAATGCCAGAATTTTGGCATTTCGACTTTTCGACTTTTGCGGATTTGAACTACAAGAGGGTGTTTGATACACACCTGCTTTGCAACAATCACTACCAAGATCTCTTACGATAACCTACAATCAGCCACTACAATCTTTAGATTACAGATTAACAATAACCAATCGTAAAACTCCTTACCACATTCGACCACAATAAGGTGTTCTTAACCACTTACCCTTGTCGATCTGTTTACTAGATCTATATCTACCAGTCGCTCCAACGATCCAAGCCTTCGATCAGCAACCCTTAGTCTATACTAGCACAAAACAATTCAAATAATAAGACCAATAGAGCCTCTAGCCCCAATCGACAGCCTCCTATACACATAGGGGTTTCAGCTTTTCTTAAATCCCAAAATATAGTATGAACAGGAGATTCTAATAACTTACCGAAGGTTTAATACTCTAGAATGATTCCAATCCCGTTTCTAACTCAGATTTGACATAGATCTAGTCTCTAAACACGAGTAGAGAATGAATCTATAGATCTAAAAGTTTGGCTCCCAAATCCCTATGAATATGGTGATTTCAGATTTTGATGTGATGAAGAAGAAGGTGATTTCAAGTTATGGGTTTGAAGTGGCGATGCCGACAGAGGTTAGGGATTTTGAGAGTGTGAGATTCTGCTAGATGGGATGAAGAATAAAGGAGGATTCAGCTATGAACAAATCAGCACAAAAACAAACTTTCGGGATTTCGGCTTTTAATAGAATTGACTAGGCTTGAGTAGAAGAGAATAGCAAATTTGGTTTTGAAGAAGAGAAAAGAAAAGATGAATGGTGAGGAAAGGTTGTTTCAGTTTGGGAAGAATAGAAGAGAAGAAGAAAAGAAGAAGATGAAAGAGGAGGGAGAAAAGAATGAGGGAGAGTTTAGTCTTGAAGAATCGGCACAAAGGGAGGGGAATTGTGTTTTCAGCTTTTAACACAAAAGAAAAGAAATCGAATGAATAACAAGAACCCTAATGTTTAGCAAAAAAAAGGAATGGACCCGCAATTACTAAATCCCGAAGGCTCAGCCACCCAAAGAAATCTGCACACAAAACCAAAGTGCCGAAAATGCTAAACCTAAATTCAAATGCGGAATTTGCAACTACACAAGTCCCTTGGCCGGCCATCACTTACTCCCATTCGAATTTCCTATAATTTCTCTTTCTAATCTAACTAATCTAATCCCATGGACAACTCTAACTCTCTTCACAGAGTTCTACTTGAGTTCCATCACATGACCAGCACATGCAGCAAAAATAAAAACACCATACTGCTTACCATGCAACTAGAACCTTGGCCTTAGCTCTTAATCCACATGCTATTTTTTTAGGCATCCAAGTGACACCACCTTGGCACTTTACCAAGGGCTCACTTGAGTCTTATTTTCCCCACTTTTTCTTAAAAACCCACTTAACCAAGTCCCCTTCACTTAAAAATCCAAAGTTGATATTTTTGTCAGGTTTTATCCTACTAAAGGCCCACTAACACTCTTAAACACAAATTTCATAACCAAATCACCAAAATTTCAAGATTCACCAAAATCACAAAATTCCCGAAAAATCCCGAAAATCAGGGAGTTACAACTCTACCCCCTTAAAGAAATTTCGGCCTCAAAATTTACCTGATCCAAATAGTTGAGGGTATTCTTAACGCATTGCCTCTTCTGGCTCCCAATTAGCGTCTTCTCTGCCATGATTGCACCAAAGCACTTTTACCAACGAAACTGACTTTCTTCTTAACACATTGACCTCGCGATCCAGAATTTGCATAGGCTACTCTTCAAAGGTCAGATCTGTCTTTACCTCAATCTCCTCCCTTGGTACGACATGTGAAGGATCCGATCGATACCGTCTTAGCATGGACACATGAAAGACATCATGAATACGGTCCAGCTCTGGTGGTAACTCTAACTGATAAGCTACTGGCCCTACTCGTTTAAGAACCTGATAAGGCCCAATAAATCGCGGACTCAACTTGCCCTTCCTACCAAACCTCAATATCTTTTTCCAAGGTGAGACCTTCAAAAATACCATATCCCCTACAAAGAACTCAATCTCCTTACGCTTTAGATCAGCATATGATTTTTGCCTATCAGATGCCTCCTTTAACCGATCTCTGATCAATTTAACCTTACTCTCAATATCTGCCACTAACTCTGGTCCAAGAACCTGTCGTTCTCCCAACTCTGTCCAACATATAGGCGTACGACACCTTCACCCATAAAGTGCCTCATATAGAGCCATCTGAATACTCGCTTGATAACTGTTGTTATATGCAAATTCCACCAATGGCAAGTAGTCCTCCCAACTACCTCGAAAGTTGATAACACAACCCATTAGCATGTCCTCCAGAACCTGAATAACTCTTTCTGATTGTCCATCTATCTGAGGGTGAAAAGCAGTGCTAAAGTCCAATCGTGTACCCAGTGCCTCATGCAACTTTTGCCAGAATCGAGATGTAAACCAAGGGTCCTGATCAGAAATAATCGAGATTGGCACCCTATACAGTCGCACTATCTCCGCCACATACAATTTGGCCAACTTCTGAAGTGAGTAATCCATTCGGACAGGTACGAAATGGGTAGATTTTGTTAACCTATCCACAATTACCCATACAGAATCCTTCTTGGAGGGTGTCAAAGGTAGCCTACTCACAAAATTCATGGTAACTCTTTCCCACTTCCAGAGTGGAATTTTTACTGGTTGCAACAGTCTAGAAGGCAGTTGATGCTCAGCCTCTACTTGCTGGCACGTCAGACATTTTCCCACAAATTCAGTCACCTCTCGCTTAAGTCCAAGCCACCAATACACCTCTCACAAGTCTCGATACAGCTTATTCCCTCCAGGATGCATGGCATAAGGTCCACCATGAGCCTCTTTCAGAATTAACTGCCTCAACTCAGAGTCCTTCGGAATACAAACTCTTCCACGAAAGCAGAGAACTCCATCAGTATTCAGTCCAAAATCTGAATTCTCAATAGTCTCAGCTTGTTGAAAGCGAGGAACTAACGAATCATCCTTTAACTGCTTCTCTTTAATCTACTCAATCCAAGTTGGTTTCACTTGCAACTCCGCTAATAGACTTCCATCGTCATATAAACTCAAACGAGCTAACATCACTCTCAACTCTGCTACAGCTCTTCGGCTCAGTGCATTAGCCACCACATTTGCCTTACTTGGGGAGGGGAATTATGTTTTCGGCTTTTGACACAAAAGAAAAGAAATCAAAAGAATAACAAGAACCCTAATGTTCAATGAAAATAGGAATAGACCCGCAATTACTAAATCCCAAAGTCTCAGCCACCCAAAGAAATCGGCACACAAAACCAAAGTGCCAAAAATGCTAAACCTAAATTCAAATGCCGAATTTGCAACCACACAAGTCCCTTGGCCGGCCATTCACTTACTTCTATTCAAATTTCCTATAATTTCTCTCCCTAATCTAACTAATCTAATCTCATGGACAACTCCAACTCTCTTCACAGAGTTCTACTTGAGTTCCATCACATGACCAGCATATACAGCAAAAATAAAAATACCATACTGCTTACCATGCAACTAAAACCTTGGCCCTAGCTCTCAGTCCACATGCCACTTTTTTAGGTATCCAAGTGAAGCCACCTTGCCACTATACCAAGGGCTTACTTGAGTCTTATTTTCCCCATTTTTTCTTAAAAGCTCACTTAACCAAGTCCCCTTCACTTAAAAATCCAAAGTTGATATTTTTGTCGGGTTTTATCCTAGGCTTGGGCCTTCTAAAGGCCCACTACAACTCTTAAACACAAATTTAATAACCAAATCACCAAAATTTCAAGATTCACCAAAATCACAAAATTCCCGAAAAATCCCGAAAATCAGGGCATTACAAAAAGTCTAGGTAACACATATAATTTAACCCAATACATGAAAGGCCCAATAGAGCATAATACATGCGAGGGGTGCCAACCCTAGTGTATCCCCAAGGTATGTCTTCGCCCTATACTTCTCGTTGGAGTTGAAGTTGTAGTTGTAGTTTCTATTAAAATATTATTCTTTAATCATGTCTTATTCGAACAAAACTCTCATACTTATTAATTATAAATAGGGACTATGAGTTAAGCTTCTGAGATTGCATTATTTACATCATTATTCTATTATAAAATAATAGAAATTTATTTTACAATAAATTCTATTTTTGGGGGAAAAACTTATATTTTTCAAGAGAAAATTAGTTGTCTTACTGAAAGTTAACAAAGTTTTCATTTTGTGTGATTGGTTTGATAAACTGTGAGCCACACTTAACGTATTTCATGGAGTTCGTGGTTCAAGAATAGTAGAAAAGGTCATTCAGTAGAAAGTTGAGATTGATTAAACCGCCTCATACAAAGCGCAAGTATAATTTCGATTAAAGTTTGCTATTATAAATATTACAATGGTTTGGTTTCAAAGAAACATTTTAAACTTTCGTTGTGCTTAAAAACACTATTTTAAACTAATTTTTCTAATAGGAAAAGTGTATCTCGAGACATGGTTACATTGTTTTAAGACATTAGTTTCAAAATATATTATTTAAGTTTAGATTCAGATTCTAACTCAATATTTGAGCCCATATGAACTCATATCACTTTAAATTAGATTATTGAATAACCATTGTTTATATTTATGTTTGGAAATTGAGAATGCATAAGTTTTATCAAAATTTCTAGATAAATTACTTAGTTTTTTGGAATGAAACAATTTAAATTTCTCTAACAATGAATGTGATGTCTTACCTTTAGATTTGACTATTGGATCGAGTTTAGGGGTGTCACAGAGTTCTAATTCAATAGTTGTGTTTACGTTTAGAACAATGTCCCACATATCGTGTGAGCTATGAGTTAGAGAATAATGGAGAAGATCCGATCGGTTGAAAACAACTATTAAATTTATGTGAGAATCAAAAATCAATATCATAGGATTCAGTTAGGCAATCTTTGACTGGACTTTTCGAGATTCCCCAACTAGTTTTTGGGTGATTCTTGTGCCTAAATTGTATATCTTTGATTTTTCTTTAAAACGGTTTTTGAATCACCTTATTTTGTGGTTTGTAACTTGAGATATTGTCATTTTCATAAAGTAGTGCAATTCCCTATGAGAAGTTCGAGATTAATCACTGAATTTCACAAGGGTAACTTAGACTTGACTTTTTGAGACCTTCTAACTACCTTTTGGGTTATTCTTATGCACAAATTTTAAATCTTCAAGTCATATTCAAAATGACTTTTAAATCACATGATTTCGAAGTTTATAATTCGAGATATAATTCCCTATGAAAAGTTCTAGCTTAAATTGCAATTTAACTTCTTTTAACTTATCAAAATAGGTTAGAATACAATTGTGTATTAGAATATCAACATTCTATTGTTCTTAATCATGTATAAAGACCTTTACAATTCCACCGCACAACATACCTCGTTTTTCCAACACCAAGGGTGGCGAAGTTAGTTTATTTATTTTTAATTATCTTTTCTCTTAATTTAAAATTTTGTTTATTTGGTTTTGTTAGGGTATTTTTTTAAGATTAAATAGTACACTATCATTACAAAATACCTTTAGTGTTGGGTTTTAAAATTTTTATTAGGACCTTTACACCTCAAGGTTCTTTTAACCATTCCTTAACCATTTCTCTAATTCTAATGGGCTTAGCAATACCTATAAATTAAAGACGTTAACTAGAGGTGTCGAGTCTATTTGGAAAAAAAGATTAACTTTCTCATTTCCATATTTTAGTTATTTTTTATAATATTTTAATTAAAAAATCGTGAACCTGGGATTCAAGCGTTAGCTATCAATTACGTTCGATTTCTTTTTGTTTACAAATATACTTGTTTTGTAAACAAAAACAATAATTTTACCCCTTTGTATTTGTGATCAAACCATTATTGTATTCCTTTTAAAAGTTCCACCTTTGTCATCTTATTGGTATCCCACTTCAAGGGTTCTGAATCTCAAGTGGCTTTCCAACTTTATGTGTCTTTAATTAATAATTTTATCTTCTTAATTAATTATCATATGTTTTAAATTGACTATATAATTTTATTTTTGTGTTGATTTTAGGTAATTATGTTTAGTTTAATTAATTCATATTTTAGCATATTTGAATTCAGATTTTAACATTTGCAATATTTGAATTGTGTTAAATTTGAGAAAAGAAAAATAACACAAATTTTATGAGCCTTAGTTGAATTGAGAATTATATTTATGATCCTTTAATATATTTCATGTTGCTGGGAGTGTCTCATTCCTCATTTGTAATTCATCCACTTATTTTTTGAGTTGTACTATAAACCTTTATGAAAAATGAGTTGCCATCATCTCATTATAGTTCCGTCCATCAAGGGAGCAAGTTCTTTATATTCCCCTTTCCTCCAAAATTTTTGTTGCGACTATAGATTCCAACATTATCCAATGCACTCAAACAGATTGATTTTATAATATTTGAAGCAAATAACTACTGCATGGCCCAATGGTTGAATCTCTTACTCGTTGCACTAAACATAAAGTTTATCCACTCTCGAATTAATTAATTAATTGAATAGTTTACACCTAATCACGGATGAAGCAAAAGTTGAGAAATAAGCAATCATGGTTTTGTGGGAACCCATATTCTGAGTAATCAATCACTTAATTAGCAATTAAAAGATAATCAAGTTGGTGGCAATCCCACTTCAATAAAGTAATCATATAATTTATCACAACCAAGGTTCCTGATCTCTTAAAACACAAGTGGATTGCAATAATTAACGAATATATAAAAATTATTTTTAGTAGGGACTTCAGATTTCGTAAGTAGAGTTCACAAGATGGCATATATCTTGAAGCATATTAAAATTAATAAATAAAAAGATAAAATGAAACGGGTAATATCATTTGACTCACTTTTGAAACTAAAAAATAAATTTACTGGAAGTGATTTTATTGGAACCGATTTTGAATACTGTTGATTTCACTGATAGGCAGCAAAGCTCATAGAAGAAAGAAGATCCCATAGGTTTCAATTTTGCTTCTGCTAAGGTTTTCACGGTTTTGTTGATGGGGTTAGCAAGAACATTCACAAGACAACACTTTGGAAAGCTTTTTAGGTATGCGGGGAGGTTATTGACGTTTACGTGGTGTAAAGGAATCATAGACGGAGGATGCATGACGCTACTTTTGCATTTATTCATTTTAGGGAAGAAGAGGATATGAATAGAGCTATTGTGGAAGGTAAGTATCTGTTAACCTACGAATATAAGATTTATAACATCCTTCACTCGTCTTGTCATCCGGTATAGATATCACGTGCCACCACAATACATATGAAATAGAAATCTCTAAAATATTTATGATTTTGAACTTTGTAATAATTTTGTTAGAATTAAGTGACCCAAATTCTTATTTAAATAAAATAAGATGGAAAATAAAATAAAAGTAATATCCAAATAGAACTAGACTTCTTTTATTTTATTTTAGAATAAGGTTTTTTAAACCTTATTAAACTCCATCTATTTTATATTGATTAGGATAAAGTGTTTCAATCCTAATAGAATATGGCTTTACAAGCCTATAAATAGATATAGTCTATTCATCTTGTATTGATTCGAATTTTTCGACATAGTGAATTTTCTTCTCCTCTGCCCGTGGTTTTTTTCCCGAAAGGGTTTCCACGTAAAATCTGTGTGTTCTTTATTTTTATTTTATTTTTATTTATTTGTTTGAAATATTTTGTCATTACCGACATTATATTTTTTCACAAATTGGTATCAGAGCTTCTGGGTTTTTTTTCATCTCGATCACATTAATGGCGTCTTTGAAGTATGAAATTTCGCTGTTGGATCGCAACACCAAATTTGCATTGTGGCAAATTAAGATGCAAGCAGTTCTTGCGCAGATGGATCTAGAGGACACCCTGCTAGGGATAGATAAGATGCCTTCAACATTAACAGATGAAGAGAAGAAGCGTAAGGATCGAAAGGTATTAACACAGTTACATCTGCATTTGTCTAACGAAATTTTGCAAGATGTGATGAAGGAGAAGACCGCCGCTGGATTATGGAAAAAGCTGGAACAAATATGCATGTCGAAAACTCTAACCAGCAAGCTGCATATGAAGCAACGTCTTTATGCTCATCGTTTGGAGGAAGGTGCATCTGTGCACGAACACTTAATAGTGTTTAAAGAAATTCTCTCAAACTTGGAGGCCATGGAGGTTCAGTATGATAAGGAAGATCTAGGGTTGATTCTACTTTGTTCGTTGCCCCCGTCTTATTCAACCTTTAGAGATACAATTTTATATAGCCGTGAGTCTCTCACAGTCGATGAGGTTTATAATTCTTTAACCTCGTATGATAAGATGAAGCATCTTGTGGCTAAAACCGACTCTCAGGGGGAGGGTCTCATTGTTCGTGGGAGACAAGATCGGAATGTTGATGATGATCGTGGAAGGACACAAGAACAAAATCCTCGCGGTAAATCTAAGGGTAGATCAAAGTCTTCAAATAGAGGTAAAACTTGTAACTTCTGTAAGAAGAAAGGGCACATTAAATCTGAGTGCTATAAGCTACAGAATAAGATCAAAAGGGAGGCTGCGGATCAAAAGGGAAAACAACCAGAAAATTCCGGTGAAGCTGATGTTGTAGAAGACTACAGTGATGGTGAACTTTTAGTCGCTTCAGTCATCAATTCTAAAGTGAGCGATGAGTGGATCCTTGATTCGGGCTGCACCTTCCACATGAGTCCCAATAGAGATTGGTTTACAAATTACGAGACAGTGCCTGAAGGTGTTGTTTTGATGGGAAATAATACTTCGTGTAAAATCGCAGGTGTTGGAACGATTAAAGTTAAGATGTTTGATGGAGTTGTCAGAACACTTAGTGACGTACGACATGTTCCAGAATTGAAGAGAAATTTAATTTCATTAAGTACTCTTGATTCAAAAGGATACAAATACACAACTGAAAGTGGGGTTTTGAAGATTTCTAAAGGTTCCCTCGTTGTGATGAAAGGGCAAAGAAAGACTGCCAAGTTATATGTTCTGCAAGGTTCTACTGTTACTGGTGATGCAGTTGTCTTCTCCTCTTCCCTGTCAGATGATGATATTACTAAACTTTGGCATATGCGCCTAGGGCATATGAGTGAGAATGGTATGGCAGAATTAAGCAAAAGAGGACTTCTTGATGGGCAAGGAATTTGCAAACTGAAGTTCTGTGAGCATTGCGTTTTTGGGAAGCAAAAAAGAGTTCGATTCACCAGAGGAATCCATAACACAAAGGGAACGTTGGAGTATATTCATTCTGATTTGTGGGGGCCATCCAGAGTACCTTCGAGAGGCGGAGCTAATTATATGCTAACTTTTATTGATGATTTTTCCAGAAAAGTTTGGGCGTTCTTCTTGAAGCAGAAAAGCGATGTGTTTTCTGCATTTAAGTCTTGGAAAACTATGATTGAAAAACAGACGGGAAAACAAATAAAACACCTCCGCACAGACAATGGCTTAGAGTTCTGTTCTGATGAGTTTAATAAACTGTGCAAGTCAGAAGGGATCGTGAGGCACTTGACAGTTTGTCATACTCCACAGCAAAATGGCGTTGCAGAACGAATGAATAGAACGATAATGGAGAAGGTTCAATGTATGTTGTCAAACTCCAACTTACCAAAGTCATTTTGGGCCGAAGCAGCCTCTACTGCATGTTTTTTGATCAACCGATCTCCATCCATTGCCATCGAGAAAAAGACTCCACAAGAGGTATGGTTTGGTAACCCTGCTGATTATTCTGATTTAAAGATTTTTGGGTGTCCTGCTTATGCTCATATTGATAATGGAAAATTGGAACTAAGATTCATTAAATGTATTTTTCTTGGTTATAAAACTGGTGTTAAAGGGTATAAGTTATGGTGTCCTGAAGATAGAAAAGTTGTGATTAGCAGAGATGTTGTTTTTGATGAAACTGCTATGCTACCTAACTTATCTCTTAAAGATTCTTCCAATAAAGAAAATCAAAAGCAGGTGGAGCATCAGATTAATACAGAGTCGACTCCTCAAGCCAGTACAAAAATTAAGAATAAAGTTGCTTCTTCACCACAATACTCTATCGCCAAAAACAGAACTAGAAGAGAAATTAAACCTCCAAAGAAGTATGCTGAGGCTGATCTAGTTGCTTATGCTTTAATTGTGGCTGAAGATATAGATGCAAATCAAGAGCCATCTAATTATTCTGAGGCGGTTAGTTGTGAAGACTCAGAAAAGTGGATGTTTGCTATGCAAGAGGAGATGGAATCACTCCACAAAAACAAAACATGGGATCTTGTAAAACTTCCAAAAGGTAAAAAGGTTGTTCGTTGTAAATGGGTGTATAAAAAGAAAGAAGGGACTCCAGGAGTTGAAGAACCCAGATATAAAGCAAGGCTTATTGCAAAGGGTTACAGTCAAATTCCAGGAGTGGACTTCACAGATGTGTTCTCCCCAGTTGTAAAGCATAGTTCAATTCGAGCTTTGCTTGGTATTGTGGCCATGCATGATTTGGAGCTTGAGCAGTTAGATGTTAAAACTGCATTTTTGCATGGAGAACTTGAGGAGGATATTTACATGCAACAACCAGAGGGTTTTACAGTCTCAGAAAATGAGGACTATGTTTGCTTGCTGAAAAAGTCTCTTTACAGTTTGAAACAGTCACCAAGACAGTGGTACAAGAGGTTTGATTCCTTTATGACTTCTCATTATTTCAAAAGAAATAGCTTTGACAGTTGTGTTTACTATAAGAAAAACAATGATGGTTCTTTTGTATATCTACTCCTTTATGTTGATGACATGTTGATAGCAGCAAAAGATAAAGGAGAGATAAGAAAAGTCAAAGCCGAACTAAGTGAAGAATTTGATATGAAAGATTTGGGACCAGCAAAGAAGATACTTGGTATGGAAATTCTTAGAGATAGAAAAGCAAGTAAATTGTACCTAAGTCAGAAAGGGTACATTGAGAAAGTTCTTTGCAGGTTCAATATGCAGAGTGCTAAGCCTGTTAGTACTCCTTTAGCAGCTCATTTTAGACTTTCATCAGCTTTGTCTCCACAAACAGATGATGAGGTTGAGTATATGTCACATGTTCCATACTCTAGTGCAGTGGGATCTCTCATGTATGCTATGGTTTGTTCACGTCCAGATTTATCATATGCAGTCAGTGCAGTTAGCAGATACATGGCGAATCCCGATAAAGAACACTGGAAAGCAGTTCAGTGGATTTTAAAATACTTACAAGGTACAACTGATGTTTGCTTACAGTTTGGAAGAACTAGAGATGGAGTCATTGGGTATGTTGATGCTGATTTTGCTGGAGACCTTGATAGAAGAAGATCTCTCACAGGTTATGTCTTTACAATTGGAGGTTGTGCAATCAGTTGGAAAGCCACTTTGCAAACTACAGTCGCTTTGTCTACCACTGAAGCTGAGTACATGGCGATTACTGAGGCTTGTAAAGAAGCTATTTGGTTGAAGGGACTATTTAGTGAACTCAATGAAGACCTTCAAATCAGTACAGTATTTTGTGACAGTCAGAGTGCCATCTTCCTTACAAAAAATCAAATGTTTCATGAGAGAACAAAACACATTGATGTTCGGTATCATTTTGTTCGTGATATTATTGCTCGTGGTGATATTCTTGTGAGCAAAATTAGTACTCATGAAAATCCTGCAGATATGATGACTAAGTCACTTCCTATAACCAAGTTTGGGCATTGCTTAGACTTGGTTGGTGTTTATCGTTGAAGTTAAACCCTTAAGGGGTTTTTTGGAAGAGGTGGAGAACTTGTTCGTTGAAAGTTCGCGATGAAGAACTTGTTCATTGAGAATTCGTGTCAAGGTGGAGATTGTTAGAATTAAGTGACCCAAATTCTTATTTAAATAAAATAAGATGGAAAATAAAATAAAAGTAATATCCAAATAGAACTAGACTTCTTTTATTTTATTTTAGAATAAGGTTTTTTAAACCTTATTAAACTCCATCTATTTTATATTGATTAGGATAAAGTGTTTCAATCCTAATAGAATATGGCTTTACAAGCCTATAAATAGACATAGTCTATTCATCTTGTATTGATTCGAATTTTTCGACATAGTGAATTTTCTTCTCCTCTGCCCGTGGTTTTTTTCCCGAAAGGGTTTCCACGTAAAATCTGTGTGTTCATTATTTTTATTTTATTTTTATTTATTTGTTTGAAATATTTTGTCATTACCGACATTATATTTTTTCACAAATTTAATCAAGTATAAAAAATTTGTTAAAATCAATTTAAAAGTTTTAAAATTATCTTAAAATCATTTAGAATCATTTTATAAATGATTAGAGGTATCTTGAACCAAGTATGAAACTCTAGAAGCTCAATGTACATGAAACAATATAGTAGCACTGCCCGAGGGGCTAAGTATGGATACTATAATTTTTTTAGCTATTCGACTTAAAAAGTTCTAATACTTTTTCTCCTTTATCATTTAAATGAGTATTAAGAGCATTTCTAACCACGTAAATGCAACCAAAATAAGTTCAATACCATTTAAAACATAGCTGAAGATGAATTATAGTGGTATGCATGCTCTTATAGTGTTCACAAATCATCTATAGTTTTAAACCTTAAGCCGATCAAATGGTCCTTCAAACACATCCATCAATGTCATTCAAAATAACAAGACTCATAGTAAGATGAAAGTAGCCTATATGCATATAACAAAAAACAACTCTAGTACATGTTACTAGAACCTAATTATAAAAATAGGCAATTTTTATACTCTTCAAATCTAACGAGTAATGATATGACTTTAAAGGAATCACTTAATTTTATGCACTCTTCTCTAAATCTACACACAAATAAACAGCATGATATAAGAAATCAAGGAAAACACTTACTTATCTTTCTGCAAGAGTGGAGGTCCATGCAAGGAAAATAAAGATTTATTAAATCATAATTTAAACAAATGTTTTCTACAATAACACACATAATTAATCTATTTATAATGTAATACTCTTTACCCATAATCGACGCCGGGACAAGGTTCAAGGCGTTACCGAACTTAAACATAAACATCCATGCAAAACCGGGCCATAAAATTTCATTCATCTTTAAAAATCATTCAAACACAAGCACATCGTCCCTTAAGTGAGCCTACGAGACTCAAAACGTATTTTGGGAATGGTTCGAGAGTAAACTGGAAACTTTGGAAAACTTAGAAAATTTTTCATCAAAACAGGGGTTACACGCTCGTGTGGGTAGGCCGTGTGGTCACACATGCCCGTGTCCATACCCTGTGTAACTCTTTGTTTATGACATCATCAACTAAATGAAACCACACAGCCAAGCCACACGCTTGTGTGCTAGGCTGTGTGACGAATTAAATTCTCGTAAATTAGGTGTAGACTTCACACGCCTTTGGCACACGCCCGTGCCCAAGGCCGTGCCATCCACACGGCTGAGAAACACACCCGTGTGCTCAGTCCGTGTTGAATTAATTTTCATTTTGAAGCTAAAATAGTTTTCACACGGCCTAGTACACGCTCGTGTTCCAGGTCATGGCCTTCACACGGTCGAGACACACACCCATGTCTCTGCCCATGTGCTCCATATTGAGCATTTTGTTTCTTACAAATTAAGGTGCAGGGGACACACGGCCTATTCACATGCCCATGGGGTTGACCGTGTGTCACACACGGCCTAGACACATGCCCGTGTGTCTACCCGTATGGACAATATATAGGCTATTTACCAAGCCAATTGCCACCCTGAAACATACACACACAAGCACCAAAGCATTGGTATAATTCATGGCATATTTAAGCAACCAACGTGTCCACAACTAAGACATCATTACATCATTCTCACTACATTTCTAGCATACTTAACCAATCACATACTCAACAACTCAAACCATGCAAATTACCATATCCATGAAATGCATCAACATGCCATAATATTTGAAATCAACATTAGCCAATGTCAATTGGTCTTATACAAAATGAATTAAGTATCATCAAAAGCCAACACATTTGGCTAATCAATATTACACATAACAATAAGACCAAGTCCCTATACATGCCATACTCAATTGTGTTAAAACTAGCTATACCCAAATCCCCGAGCTAGCTTGGCGATACTATAAGAAAAATAGAAAAGAAAGGGGAATAAGCATAAAGCTTCGTAATTTTGCCTGTAAATAAATAACAATATTAATCATACAATATCATACACATAACATATTTATAACTTATCACAAATGTCATTAAATATCATGGATACATCTTTACTTATGTCAATTTCATAGTATACCATAAAACTCATAGTCATGATTTATTCATTCACCTCTTACCGAGATCTCATCGATTCATAAACTCAATAGTTATGAGCTTCGTGTACATACCTATACCCTTTCAACATGAATGTACCTTGTCTTTTCTTTGGCATACTCTTTGGATTACCCGTTGAACCACTTGGAATACTAAAGGATACTCGGGAAACCTCATATACTTGGTAGGATGCCAACGCCATGTCCCAGACACGCTCTTACATGGGATCACATGTCGATGCCGATGCCATATCCTAGATATGGTCTTGTACGGGATCTCATATCAATGTTAATACCATGTCCCAGACATGGTCTTACATGGGATCACATATCGATATCAATACCATGTCCCAGACATGGTCTTACATGGGATCACACATAACTCGACATTTGTATCCTATCTATTCTTAAGGTTCAACTAGGATTTCAAAACTTTATACCTCGTTACGTCGTCATCGAGTCATTGTAAACCAAAATTCATAAAGCAATTATACATAGCATGCAAAAATTAAAGCATTAAATACAAAGTGAAGTACTGTTGCATTATTTACCCACAAACTTACCTCGGTACCCAAAATATGACTAGTTATTCGGTTTAGTCCTCAACTTTGTTCTTCCCTCGGTTTAGGTTCGGACCTCTTTCCTCTTGATTATGAAGCTTGGATGTTGAAAAACCCTAGCTATGGAGGGCTTAGAAATTTTGGCAGCCACTTGGAGAAGATGAGCACATTTTTGCTTTCTTTTTCCCTTTTTATTAATTTATTAACAAAATAACCAAAATGCCCTTAAGGCCCTTCCTTGAGATTTTTCCCTTCCATGTCCATTATGACATAAAATGGTCTATTTACTAAATAAGGACCACTAAACTACGCATGCATTTCAATTAAGTACCCTAAAGCTTCTAGAACCTCATATTTTACAACTTTAGTAATTTAGTCCTAAAAGTTAAATTGGGCACTTATTCACAAAATTTCTTCATGAAACTTTCACACAATCATACAAACATGTCATGGACCTCAAAATAATCATAAAACAAATATTTCTACTCTGGATTTGTGGTCTCGAAACCACTATTCCGACTAGACCCTAATTCGGGATGTTAGATATAATTACCAATAGTTAATATGCTCTCATTAACATTTGTTGAATAAACTTATAGCATCATTTAATACATAGCATTTGATAACCTTAGCAAAATAAAATTTGGATAACTTGGGATTCCCACTCCAACTCTTCATATATTACATTTCAAGATTTTAGAAATTCTTTAGCCAATCCATGATATAAAATCTATATAATCAATCTTACATAAACAATTTATAATTATAATTTCAAGATCGCCCTCGAACCATACTGATGAGATATAGACAATAAAAATTAGAGGAAAAAAATAGTAACATATTGTATGTAAGGCATGGTCATAAAGATCGAATCAATAGATCAATATTCCAACTTTAAGGAGGTAATTTAGAAATAATTTTCCATTAAAATAAGACCCAACAATTAATTTTAAATTTAAAGGAAAGTGAAGTCTTTAGCCTATAAGTAGAAAATGAGATACGTTTACTTAATCATCATTTATAAGTAGGGTTTGGTTTGGATTTATTATATTTCTTTTATCCATCTTGAAAGTTATATAAAAAAGAAAATCAGTGGAAGAAATAATATACAAAGCGTCGAATTATAGAAACGAGACAAATAATAGTTTAACTCTTAAGTTATTCTTACGACGTCAGTTGTAAATTTAACAAATCAAAATAAGAAGCGCAATTTTATCTCTCTCTCTTTAAGAAAAAGAAGTCATTAATTAATTATTAGCTTTCCAATACGTTAGATATTATCATTTTAAGCCAATAATAACAACAATAGTAATAACATATATACTCTCACTCTCACTCTCACTCTCACTCTCACATCACATGATAATTTACTTTATTTATGTTTCTTTGTCTATTTGCCTGCTTAATGAATATTGATATGAGATTACATAAATTTTTTATTTTGAAAGAAAGAAAATATGAGATAAGAAATTAAGAAAGTAGTGTAGGGATGACGAGGCGGTGTTGTCTTATTTACTTATGTGGTATGTTTGTATGGATGTTGAAATATTCTTTTATGGATGTCGGCTATATTTATAATCATTTTCATATTTCTCTATCTTATCATTTTATCACGGAAATTTAAAATTAATATTATACAAATATATTTGTAATTTATTCATGGATGTAAATTTAGCATATATATTTTTAGAACATGTATAATATAAAAACATTTTAACGCTTTCCGTGGAAGGAATTATTTTATGTTAAAAAATATTTTATTTAAAAAATTTATTGAACAATAAATATTGGTGAGTTGCGATAAATTTTAATTTTTAATATTATTAAACACATGTTCGGTTTTTTATTTTATAATTTGTAATTCTTTTATTTAAATATATAAAAGTATGAAAAGATAAAAGTGTCATCATAATAATATTAATTATAATTTTAAAATGGAGATATTTCTATAATTTTATAATTAAATTGGTGGCCCAATTATGGGTTACAGTAACTCAATAAAATACTTAAATATAAGTATTAGATATATCATTTTCACATGTTTATGATTTTAATTTATATTTAGTATATACTAGTCATATGTAGAGGTGTTCATGAGTTGAACTAAGTTCAAATTGGGCCTAGACATGATATTAACATACTTTATACTTGCCCAAACTCGATCCGGCCTAAAATATGAACTTAAAATTTTGTCCAAATTTGTCCATATTTATAAATGATTAACCCAAGCCTATTTTAGTTTCACCCATATTATTTTTTTAAAAAATTATATTATTTTTAATTTAATATTTTATTTTTTAAAATTTTATATATAGTTATCTTAACATTTTTTAATATTTAAAATATAGTAGTATTATATATTATTATAGATTTAATTGTTATGTGTTATAAATTTTGCATAATATATAAAAGTAATGTAATATAAGACATTACAAATTTAAAAAACAAGTTGGGTCAGCCTTGAGCCTTGAATGTTCAAGTTCATACTTAACATATTTTAACTAGACCTAATAGTTTTACCCAAACCCTTCCAAAATTTATTCAAAATTTTAAGCTTAAATAGGTAACTCAACCTATAAAAAAAATGTAGTCATATGCATACCCATTATGTGATTAAAAAAAATACTCTAAAAAATTATTTAAAAAAACACTTATTAATGAAGGAATAAAAATCGCAAATAATTAATGAAAACATTGAATGGGAAAAAGTAGAAGAGTAAGTTCTATTTTTTTTACAAGTATTAAATTACCCTTATAACTTTAATATTGTATTATTTCTTTTTTGTAAATTTTCTTTTTTTTAATTAAATATCTTTTTAATTAAATATCTTTTTAATTTGAGATGCTTACTCATTCAATAATTTTAATTATAGCATAAATAGTAAAAAAATAAAAAATATTACATAAAATATTACATTTGATAAAATAATAATTTTAAAAGAAAGAGAAGGTCAAAATAGAACATACATTTACCAATAAGAGGCGAAGCCAATGATAGACAAGAGACCTTTGTCCTCCCATCATTAATGAAATAATTAAATTTCTTTTTGGCTTCTCTCAAAAATTAAAATTTTAATTTAAAATCTTTAGACATTAAATTTTAAATTATATTTTTTAAATTTTCAAATTTTATTTCATCTCTTAGTACAAAATATTTGATTTGATAAGAGGGTGCAGCTAGAGGGGCACATTTGGCTTTGAACTTCCTTGATTAAAGTGGTAAAATTTTTTTCTTTAATCAAGGGTTGAAACAGCCCATAATTAAAAAATATATATATATTAAGTAAGTCTTGCAGAAAAAAGTTGCAACCAATTAAGTTCTCAAATTTGAAAGTTTCATCAATTAAAATTTTTTACTAATAGAACCGTATTTTACCATTACTATGTTAACATGACCCTTATTAGCAGCTGAGTCAACCGTTATGATACTGGTATAATAATTCATGTCAACAAAAAAAAAATCTAAATATTCTAAAAAATATATTAAAAACTCAAGGAAAATATTAAATATTTATAAAAATTTATAAAAAGTTATCAGATTTTCATAAAAATTATGAAATTTGATTAATCTAGATCAACATAATAAAAAGAAAAAAAAAAACTGACAAAAATATCAAGATTTCGCACTACCCCTTAATATATGTACTCATTTTTTTTGTCATTTTAACTTTTATATATTTTCTTAAAATCTAATCGGTTTCACAGTTGTCTTCAAGATCAAAACGTTTTTAAGAAAAAAGGATATATATATATATATATATATATAATACAAAAGTTTTCTTAAAATTTTATGAGTTTTTACAAATTTTAATATCTTTTTAATAAAATATTGAGATAGGTGATTCTCTGACCAAATAATACACTAATATCTTGAAAATGCTATAAAGCAAGGAAAAAGGTAGACCCCTTTAAGGAAAAATATTAC
The DNA here is from genome assembly GCA_020496765.1 of Gossypium stocksii. Lineage (NCBI taxonomy): Eukaryota > Viridiplantae > Streptophyta > Magnoliopsida > Malvales > Malvaceae > Gossypium > Gossypium stocksii. The sequence continues at coordinate 46,771,528 of CM035623.1, forward strand.
ATAAACTTTTGCCATGTTATTAGCTTTTGTAGATTTCATAAGGTTGGTAAAGTTAATTTGTATTTTCACTAAAAAGAAAATTCTTTCCTATGCTTTGAAGTTTCGATACTAGTAGTAAAAAGTAAAGAGATGTAGTTACACCAAATGGTACTATAACATCACATTGGCCTGGTTATTGGACCTGAATTATGGAACATCATATTAGCCACTTAAATGACTCTCCGGCTGAAAACCAACTGAACCTGTAATGCCCAAAAATATAGGGGCTTAAATTTTGCATGATTTGATACAAATTGCTTGTTTACTTTATTGGCTAGATGATTTGGATATGTTTGGGAGTGTTGGAGAAGCCTAGGTTCGAATCTTGGGTTTTGCAGAATTTTTGAAATTTGCCCTTAAATAAATCTAGATATTGGGACATAAGCCTTTTAAATAATAGTGGTTGTTTTATGACACAAAAAGTCTAGTGGAGTTTGGTGGCAAGGTAGCGTGTCAGTGCTCCATGAGGGCCTATGTTCAATTCATGCTAGGCACAAAGGGGTATTTATTTTGCAGCTTGGGTGGTCAGTGGTTGTGTTGCAGTGAAATTCTGATGGAGGAGTTGTGGGGAGTTATGTGGAGTAAATCAAGGAGGGATAAGGGGAGAAATTTTGGGAGAAAATCATGGAGTTTTGTTTGAGGGAGGTGTTGGCTGAATTTGGGAGTCTTTGGGGTGCCATTTGGCTTTGCGGCATTAGTGGCCGAATTTGGTCTATGGTCATGAGGGGAGTTCGGCATTTTGCCTTTTGTGCCAATTGTGTTTCTTTTGGTCAATTCTGTGCTATCCCTATTGATTTAACCGAATAGGTAATTGTTCCATTAGGTCTCATTTCTTTTTCCATTCTCAGCTTAACATTGTATTTTTCTCTCTTTCTCCTCTATTCTTTTGGCATTGCCGAAATTCACCTCCTATCTCTACCCCATTGTTCTTGCAATTTTCTCTCATAACTTTAATGACTCTACTTCTCTTCTTTTCTCTCTTCACTTTGCGGTTCAATTCTTGCTTTCCCTTTTCCTTTGTGACCGAATCTTTAAAGTGAGTATACTTTTATTTTCTTCTACCTTCTATTTATGTTCTCCTTTCTTCTTGAGATTTCCTTTTCTCTTGGCTGAACTCTCCATACCATTCCCCTTCTTATTTTGTTTCTTTCTCGACTTTCTGGTAAGTTTGAACCAAATCTCTTCTGCTATTAATGCTTTGGGTGGCCACATACTCTGCTCGCTTTTTCTTTAAATTCCGTTTATTTGCATATTCGACTGTTGGTAGATTATTTCGGTTCTTCAAGGATTTCTGACAAAGGTAGGCATTCATTTTTCGTTCCCTCGTTCAATTTGTCTTGTACCTTTTGCTAAAAGGCTGATTATTTCCTTTCTCTCATTCTTTGTTTGTGTTTCTTGCCTTTCTTTGCGATGTAATGCTTGTTGGGGACTAGGCTTGGAAGAAGGGTAGGAGTGTGCAGGTATTTGTAAGTGATCAAAACCTTTCCTTCCATTCTCCAACCAGGGTAAATACCTTCCTTTCCGGGGTTAGGCCGAATGTGATTTAGTTACTAATAGGGTTACATTGTGGTCTAAGACTACACTTTTGGGTCGTTATTTATAAGATTGGTTGTGTCATAGATATTCATTGTAGGTGTGTGATCAATCTTGAGCGGTGATTTTCGGGGTTTAAAATACATTCGTTTAACCAAGGTAAGGGAGGTGGTTAACTTTGGGCTTAATGTTGAAAAGTTGATTAACTCATTTTGTTACTAGCTAATCGGATTTGCTAATGCAATGTAGGTTCGGGGCTCTAAGCTATTCGCAAGCTTTCGCTAAAAGGTGTGTAACCGTACACCACTTTGTTACTGTCAAAAGCCAAAAAGGTGTGTATCCACACCCCTATTCCACTGTGAATTGAGAAATGCCAAAAAGCCGAAACTTTGGCATTGAGGCCTTACAAGCATGCGATCTCTTATAAGGTGAATCGGGCCCACAAAACATGGGCAATAAGCTGTAGAGGCCGCCACGAGCGTTCTCGTGGGCTTAGGCCATTATGGGCCACGTTGGGCCAAAATGGGTCGTGTGGGCCCAATGGACTCGTGGGCCCTACACGAACGAAATCCTTGATAAGCGGCAAATGTTGGACTAGGCTAGGTAAATTATGTAGTTGTGACTGAATTTGGGCTAAATGGACCACACGAGCGTGTAGGCCAATTTGGGCCGATTAATGGGCTTTGGGCCTATTTGCATAGTCTTGCTCATATAGGTTACCTGAGTCGCTTGAGGTGACGGTAGACCTTCTGAGAGGTCGTTATCTGTACCGAGACCCCAAAATTAGTTAAATGACCAATATACCCCTGAGGGGTAAAATTACCGTTTTACCTCTAACTGACAAAATAACTATTATACCCCTAATGGTAGGTAAATTGATATGTAGATTACATTTATATGACTGATGTCGAGTGTGACATACTACATACACGTAATATTTATGACATGACATACTGCATGGGGTTGGGATTTGGATACGGAGGAAGTATTGTACTAGTGGCTCTACCACGTATTTTCTGTTACTGATGGCTTTGCCACATATTCTGATTCTAGTGGCTTCGGTACGTTTACTGTCACTAGTAGCTTTTTTGCTATGTTATTATTACTAGCAACTTCACTGGGATATTGGTGTGTTGGTGGGTGGGTTGATTTTATCCCCACATGGTGTGTTGGTTGGTACGAGTGGTGTGTTGGTTGGACAAGATGGGTTGCATAATTATACTGTACTTATACTGTATTGGGCTTAGGCCCACCCTGTTACCAAATAGGGCTAAAACCCAAACTATTCTGTTACTGAATAGGGCTCAGGCCCAGACCGTTTCTACATGCTCTGTTTATTGTTAGACTGATAGGGATTACACACTGAGTTTTCGCAAACTTACCCCGTTTTTAACTGTACAGGTAATCCCCAGCCTCAGGCGATTTGGAGCCGCGAGGGACTCGGAGAAGGCCATATGATCGCAGATGTCTTGTTTCGACTTTATTTATTTAAATTTCATATTGGGCTTTTGGTTATGTAATAAGGCCTTTTTGGTGGATTTAATTTCTGATTAGGTTTTGGATTTATTATTTTAAACTACTGGAATAGGAAAAACGAGTTTCCAAAATTAATAATTGTTTTCAAGGAAAACACGCGTTTAAAAACTTCAAGGTTTTCAATTAGAAAAGCTTTCGCGATTTTAATTAGTTAAAGAAACCAATGATAATAAATATTGCAACTATTTTTGGAAATTTGATTTTAAATAGTAATAACCTAACTTTGCTGAAGTACTCTAACAATACAAACTAAATGGGTTTTAACTGAAGTACAGATTTTCGTCTACATGACCAAGTTTCAAAAAGCACTTCGATGTGACACGTCAGATTCGGTCATAACGTCTAGGCTGAGTTTGGGGTGTTACAGAACCTCCAACACACCACACAAAACTAGTTTAGATTTTAAAAAATAAGCTCGTTAACTCCTATTGCTTGCTTCATGGTACGCAAAGTAGTAATATGCGAACCCTATGACATGCAAAACAATACACCTCGTGGAACACAGTAATTCAACTATCAAGCATCAGGGTTTTCACATTGCATAGCTCACGCATTATAAGTCTCAAAGAGTAAGTCTCCTTAAATAGGGTAAGTTTCGCAAATGATCCCTACGCATTTACATTCTGCGAACACGTTTTGTAGGGTCTCTCCTTTTCTACGTTTCATTTACTATTAAGGGTTCACAAGTAGTTTTTCGCTAATCATTAGGGTTCACACTTTGCATAGTTCGACAATCCTATCACTTTGCAGTAACTTTGGCGAACTCTATACATAACAACCTATTTCAAATAGTATAAAAAACAATGGTTTGGGACCATAATTTTGACATGTGAGTCAATATTTTATTATTTATTTATTATTTATATGATTATTACAAGGTCATATTAAAATTTGGTTAAGAAATTTTAATGTTTAGATAGTTAATTAAGTAAAAAAGGACCAAATCATAAAAGCTGCAATAGTTAGTTTTTATTGATTAAAGGTGTTAAATGGCTTTATAAATTTTACTTGAGGGCCTTAGGTGGTAAATCCACCTATTTCATTACTATTGGATAGTTTTGATGACTATTAACATGAAATTTAATTAATTTTTAAAAGGCAAATATGTAATTTGATAAATAAATAAATAAACTTAAAACAAAATAAAATATGAAATAAAACCATCTTCTTCATCATTTTCTTGTTAAAACAGAAGCACTATAGCTAAGGGAGAGAAAGCTTTTGACCAAGACATTTTCTATTGCATGGTATGGAATTTTAGTCCATTTTTAGTGATTTTTATGTTTTTAAGTTCATTTTAGGTTAATCTAGCTAACTCGGGGGTTATTTCCTTAAACTGTTAAATGTTTTAGATTATGCCATTGATGGATTTGAAAAGTTTTTGAAGTTTGATGATATATTATTAAGCTTGATTGTTAAATTGGACTATTTTATAAAGTAGTTTTTAGTGATTTTAATGTTAAAGGACTAACTTGTTTAAATGTTAAAACTTCATGAAATTTTTGTGAAATCATGATAAAGATGGGCTGTAGGTGAACCCTAGGAAATTTGGCTAGCTTGAATTGTAGTTAAATGTTGTTCATTTGCAAGTTTCGGGTTTAGGGACTAAATTGCATAAAGGGTAAAATGCTGCGGTAATTTTGTAAATTTATAATGAAAGGTCTTATAAGTTTAATTTTAATTATTTTAGTTGATTAAATGGATTAATTAAGTGAAAATTATTATTCAGATCAAGAAACGAATCAATTAGACTCAAACCATGGAAAAGTTAACAGATTAGTCATTGGCAACGTATTCATAATCGTTTTTGTTTAGGTAAGTTCATATATTATTTAGACTTATAAATGTTCTTTTTGTCAACATGTTAACTATTATTCATGTTAGGCATAGTTTAACTGAATGATATACGTCGATTAGAGATTTTGGACTAAATTGCAATGTTGATTAAATTGATGATTATGTTTGGGAAATGTGAAATAAATGGATGTGAGCTTGAAATGGTATAGTGAAAATGGAGTTCGTAACACCCCTTACCCGTATTCAATGCCAGAACAAGGTACGAGGCATTACCGGACTTATCAGATGAACAAACACAATTTCAAGTCATAAATTTGTATCCAAATTAAAACCATTTGTATTTAATCATAAAGCCCCTGATACGAGCCAACTAAGCCCAAAACATGCATTGAAAGTGGTTCGGGACTAAATCGAGAATTAGAAGATTTTACAAAACTTAAAAAATTTTTCCACTAAATAAGGGTCACACACCCATGTGGACATGGGACAGGCCCATGTGGGCAGGCCGTGTGGTCACACACGCCTGTATCTCGACCTCTTGTAACTCTTTAACTTGTAACTCATGACAAAAATGAGCTCACACAGACATACACTCCTGTGTTTGAGGCCGTGCCGTCCATACGGCTGAGACATACACTCGTTTCTCTGCCTGTGTGCTCAATTCTGAGCATTCTGTTTCTCAAAATTAAGGTGCAGGGGACACACGGCCTAAACACATGCCCGTAGGGTAAGCCGTGTGGCACACACAGCCTAGACACACGCCCGTGTGTCTACTCGTGTGGACAAAAACAAGGCTATTTACCTAGCCATTTTGCCACCCTCACTTGCTCACACAAATTGAACATCACATGGAACAAATATAAGCAAGTAAAAACAACCAAACAATCAACCCAAGACAATAACATGCCATTCTCATACCATTATTAATCATGCTCAGAACATCAACCTTTCCACATCAGTTTATGCAAATTTCCATATTCATAAGTGACATTAATAAAAATATACTCATAACCAACATTAGTCAACTTCGAAGGCTATACATATACAAAATGAACCACGAACCACTATAAGCCAACACATATGACCACAAGATTGAGTCCCTATACATGCCATAAAATTTAAATACTTGGGTTCATCAGTACCCGAAATGCTAGCTTGATAGTGTGATAGGATCTCCGGCGATCTCCAATCTGAGCTAACTTGATGAGACTATAAATGTAACACCCCTAACCCTTATCCGTCGCCGGAATAGGGCTATAAGGTATTACCAAGGAAAACATAACTGTCAGATACCATATGACATTAAATCAACTATCATCCGCTTCTATATTACACATTAATCATATTTGAAATACATTACTACTTTAATACTGTTTCTATCATTAACAATTGATATTTCTATTATAACCCAAGTATACTTATTGTATAACTATGAAACAAATTGAATAAACACATCACATTATAAACATTGACCACATATTATCTTTTATATAACATAAAATAAGCAAAATGATCGAGCCATTTTCGCATGGCTTTTACAAATACATAACCGAAATATCTTGTTTCAAAAAGGAGTTAAGCCTATACATGCCATTAACAAAACATAAAGTCTTTAGAGATACCAAAATCAAGTTTAGATAGTGTGGATGACTTCGACTTTGAATCCCCCAAAGCGTAGCTAGCAAATGAGATCTATAAAACAAAGAATCAAAGATAAACGAAGTAAACATTTCTATGCTTAGTAAGTTTCAAGCAATACAATCATTTAAACTCAATCGAAAAGATATTATTCAAATTTGAGAATAGTATTCCTATGGCCTATTATCTCTTTTTTTTTTGGCCGAACACATATACGACTAAATGTACAAACACTTAACACACATTGAGCATTTTTAACTTCTCTTAATTCGGTACTCATATAACATAGCTCATTCGAATCATTGCATATAGTTCCACACTTTGACCGAATATGTACACATACACAAGGCAAAGTTTAGCATATGATTTCACTTGAATTGAATTTCATATATCATAAATAATCACATACTTTCATATAACCTCATACAATGGCCGGATGTATCATCATCACATTAGATACTTATAATTTGATCCAAATTAAATTCACGAACGAGTACATGATACATACCTGGCCAACTTAATGCATTGACCATATTTGTTTGTAATTATTACTATGAAGTCTCATAACCTTAAACTTCACTCAAATCACCGGTGGGACTTTTAGCCCGGATATATTATTAGCACGAAGCCTGCAGAATTTTAGCTCGGATATATTACTAGCACAAAGCCTGCGGGATTTTAGCCTGGATATATTACCAGCACAAAGCCTGCGGGATTTTAGCCCGGATATATTACCAGCACGAAGCCTGCGGGACTTTAGCCCGGATATACATCACCGAGTTTCATGCATATTTATTCACATGTTAATACATTTACTTCATTCGGATATAAGCATATAATATACACCTCGACCTCATATCATAAATATCATTCAACCTTAAAACATATATATATCATTTTTCACTGAACTTCCGGCTCAACAAGCAAACACACATGATCACATATCCATACCGTTCTCTTAGCTTATTTTCCTAGTAACCATTCGGCTACATACCATGTATATAAGTTATTTCACAAGTAACCTTATTACAGTAAGGACAATAAGCCATAATTCAACTATCATACATATGTCATGTCATCTTTAATTATTTACTAGGTTTGGCTACTCAAAACTTACCTCAAAAGTTGTTGTATGATTGAAAATAGCTATTCGAACACTTTAGCTTTCCCCCTATCTAAATTTGGTGTCCTTGGTTCTTGAGCTAGATTAAACAAAGTTCACATATAAAATTCCTATTTTACTTACTTATAGTAAATAAAGTACATATAATAAACATATACACATATATATACAATGAGCTATAAAAAATATAAACATTACTAAATTAATTCATATAAATAACATTCGGCCAAATGTTCATGCATAGATTAACACTCACATCTTGTTTTCTAGACTTTAACTAAATGTTTTATAAGTATAAGAACTAGTATCAAATCCTCTTTTCTTATTACCAAAAGCATGATACAAAATCTATTTATAAAAGTACACTTCAAAACCCTTTTTTACTAACTAATTAAAACACAACCACCAATTAGCTAACACCAAGTTCACACTCGGCAAACATTTAAGAAATTCAACCCATTATCAAACTATTTTTCTGTGGCACACTCGGCCTTAACAATATCCTTACAAACTATTATCAGCTAATGTACAACCCGACTAACACATCTACCTCATATTGTTTTACTATTAGATAAAATTAACAATTCAATTTAAATTTCAAATACTAAGACCACATTCGGCACAAAGAAGTTTTATTGCCATCATAACACCCTAAAACACAACCATGTATACCTTACATTCATTCGGTCATCAACAACAACCAAGATAACAATTTATGTTTTTTATTTTTTTATTTTTTATTTTTTTACAACTTTACTAACATTCACAAGCATGAATCTCCCAAACATTAATAGCCGATTTTCCCCCTTTTTGCAATTATAACATGTAAACATATTTGACTAATTCAAATTCATTTATCCACCAAATTCATCCCAATTACACGAAAACATCAAACATTTCACGTAATCACTCCATGACCGAATGAATATAAATGAATAAACCTCAAGAAATCCATCAAACACTCAATTAACAACTTCTATCATAAAACTCAAAATCCCTGTTTTTTCTACTCATGGCCGACTCCTTCAACAACACAAAGACTCAAAATTTCTTCATGGGTTAAAGGCTTAATTAGAAATGGAACTCAAAAACATCAAAATAGAATTAAAATATCAAAAATTTACCTTGAAATCATGAGCTTCAAATGGCCGAAAGATGCAAGCTTAATTTCTTATTTGTTTCTTATGGTTTCGGCACAAAAGAGAGATGAAACAAAGTTTACTTTGTTTTTATCACCAACTAACATATAAGAAAACATATTATAATATTCCATTACCTAAAATTATTATTACCATTTATATGCATATAAATATATAAAATACATGCATTTTTAATTCACTTAATATCATGGCCGGCCATTAACTTAAAAAGTGACAATTTGACATGCAAGTCCTCATGCTTTTAAACCATGCACTAATTTAGCCTCTTTTTAATCAACCTCCCTCATTTTCACTATTTCACACATAAACCCTTTTAATTAAATTCACATCCAAATGTCACAAATCAATAAATCTAAATTTCACACTTGTAATTGCACATATAATAGACATAAAATTTAACATGTATTTAATATCGTGGCTCGATTTTGTGGTTCCGAAACCACTTCCCGACTAGGGTCAAATTAGGGCTGTCACAACTCTCCCCCCCTTTTGGGATTTTCGTCCCCGAAAATCTTACCAGTGAATAGGTTAGGGTATCGCTCCTTCATTGCGTCCTCGAGTTCCCAAGTCGCTTCCCCAACTCCATGTTTGTACCATAGGACTTTAACTAATGGAATCTTTTTATTTTGTAATTCTTTTACCTCGCGAGCCAGATTACGAATCGGTTCTTCCTCATAACTCAAATCGCATTGAATTTCAACCTCTGATGGTTTAATTACATGTGAGGGATCAGATCTATACCGACGAAGCATCGAACCGTGAAAAACATCGTGAATCTTTTCGAGTTCAGGCTGTAGAGTCAATCTATAAGCAACCGGCCCAATCTGTTCTGAAATCTCGTACGGTCTGATAAATCTCGGGCTCAATTTACCTTTACGGCCAAATCGGAGGACTTTTTTCCACGGTGAGACTTTAAGAAAGACCTTATCCCCAATCTGATACTCTATATCTTTGCGCTTCAGATCTGCATACGATTTCTGACGATCCGATGCTGCTTTCAAACTATCACTCATCACTTTTACTTTCTGCTCAGCCTCTTTGATCAAATCAACCCCGGAAATCTTATTCTCACTAAGCATTGTCCAAAACAAAGGCGTACAGCATTTACGATCGTATAAAGCCTCGAAGGTGCCATCTTGATACTCGTTTGATAACTGTTATTATAAGCGAATTCAATCAACGGTAAATATTTTTCCCACGTGCCATTAAGCTCAAGAATGCAACATCTCTACATATCCTTGAGTATCTGAATCACTCGTTCGGATTGACCGTTGGTCTGGGGATGGAAAGCAGTGCTAAAATGTAACTTGGTATCTAATGCCTCATGCAATTTCCTCCAGAATCGTGATGTAAATCTGGGGTCTCTATCAGAAACAATAGAAGTAGGCACACCATGCAGTCGTATAATCTGAGAGGCATATAATTCTGCTAACTTATCGAGTGAAAAGTCCATACGAACAGGGATGAAATGAGCTGACTTCATCAATCTATCAACAATAACCCAGATGGAGTCTTTCTTGCTCAGGGTCAACGGTAGACCGGATACAAAGTCCATCGTGACTCGATCCCATTTCCATTTAGGTATCATGATCGGCTAAAGTAATCCCGAAGGCACCTGATATTTCGCTTTCACTTGTTAACATATCAGACATTTGGACACAAAATCAGAGATGTCTCGTTTCATATCGTGCCACCAATATTGTCGTTTCAGGTCGTTGTACATTTTTGTGCTACCCAGATAAACTGACATTCGGCTATTATGAGCCTCACTCAGAATCGTAAATAAGCTCTGAATTTCTTGGGACACATAATCGATCTCTGAACCTCAAACAATTATTGTCGTCAATTCGAAATTCTGAATCCACATTCGAATCACACTGAGCTTGCTTAGCAACCAAATCATCATCAGTTTTCTAAGCTTCACAGAATTGCTGTAATAACACTGGTTTTGCTTTCAATTCTGCTATCAACACATCATCAACAGACACAGACAAATGTACATTCATCGCTTGTAAAACAAACAATGATTTTCGACTAAGAGCGTCGACAACTACGTTAGCTTTTCCGGGATGATAATCAATGACAAGCTCATAATCTTTCAGTAATTCAAGCCACCGTCTTTGTCTCAAATTTAAGTCTCTCTGAGTAATTAAATATTTAAGGCTTTTGTGATCGGAAAAGACGTGGCATTTCTCTCCAAACAGGTAGTGACGCCAAACCTTTAAAGTAAACACAATAGCAGCTAGCTCGAGATCATGAGTTGGATAATTTCTCTCATGAGGCTTTAACTGTCTCGAAGCATACACGACAACTCTACCCTCTTGCATCAAAATGCAGCCCAAATCGTTCAAAGATGCATCGCTATAAACCACAAACTCCTTACTGGACTCAAGCTGAACTAACACTGGAGCTTCCGTCAAAAGAGTCTTCAGTTGGTCAAAACTTTTCTGACACTTTTCAGACCACTCGAATTTAACATCTTTCTGTAAGAGCTTCGTCAATGGAGTTGAGATCATCGAGAAACCTTTTACAAATCGTCGGTAGTACCCAGCAAGTCCCAAAAAGCTCCGAACTTCTGAAACATTTCTCGGTGGTTTCCAATTAAAAATAGATGAAATTTTGTTCGGATCAACTCGAATACCCGAAGCGGATACAACATGTCCCAGAAAGATGACTTCGCGTAACCAAAACTCATATTTACTGAGTTTCATGTACAACTGATTATCACGTAAAAATTGAAGCACAAGACTCAAATGCTCGGCATGCTCGATCTCGTCGCGAGAGTAAATCAAAATATCATCGATGAACACAACCACAAACCGATCTAAATACTGTCTGAACACCCGATTCATCAGATCCATGAAAACCGCAGGGGCATTAGTGAGCCCAAACGGCATCACTAAGAACTCATAATGTCCGTATCTTGTTCGGAAAGTAGTTTTGGGCACATCTGAGTCTCTGACTCGCAACTGATAATAGCCAGATCGCAGATCGATCTTTGAAAACACTGAAGCTCCCTTTAACTGATCAAAACGGTCGTCGATTCGAGGCAACAGATATTTATTCTTTATAGTCACCTTGTTTAGCTGTCTATAATCGATGCACATTCTCATAGTTCCGTCTTTCTTTTTCACGATAGAACTGGTGCACCCCAAGAAGAGAAACTTGGTCGTGTAAAACCTCTGTCTGTCAACTCTTACAACTAAAACTTCAACTCTTTCAACTCGGTCAGTGCCATACGATACGGAGTAATCAAAATCAGAGTCGTACCTGGTACAAGCTCTATGCCGAACTCAACTTCTCTAACAGGTGGCAATCCCGGTAATTTTTCGGGAAACACATCCGGATACTCACAAATTACAGGTATGGTCTCAAGCTTTCGTTCAAATACTTTACTATGCAATACATAGGCAAGATAAGCCTCATAGCCCTTTTTCATATATTTCCAAGCCAATACAGAAGATATTAGTGCCGGTAGTCTGTTTAGGTTAGTAGACTCAACCTGAATTATCTCATTATTCGAACATCGCAAATCAATAGTCTTCTGCTTGCAATTTACTACAGTATCGTGCATAGTTAACCAATCCATCCCGAGAATAATATCAAATTTGTCGAATGGTAATAGCATCAAATTGGCCGAAAAGCAAAAATCTCGAATCACTAAGGGACATTTCTTGCACACTTTATCAACTAATACACAACAACCCAGAGGATTGGACACTTGAATCACAAACTCAGCAGACTCAACAGAGAGAGTCTTACTAGATGCTAAAGTTTCACACACATATGAATGAGTTGAGCCGGGATGAATCAGAGTAATAACATCAGTGTCAAAGAGAGTAAAAGTACCAGTAATAACATCTGGAGAAGAAGTTTGCTCCCGAGCGTAGATAGCATATGCTCTGGCAGGTGCACGAGCCTCAGATCGAACAGCAGTATCTCTAGTCCCTCTCTGACTACCGCTAGTATTACCCCCACGCCTCGGTGGTCTACCTCGTGCTACCGTGCTACCAGGTCTCTCACTCTGATCAGTATTACGCTCAACTAGTTTCAGACAATCTTTAATAAAGTGATCAGTAGACCCACATTTATAACAGGAGCGGTCATGAAATCTACAGCTCCCTGAATGCCATTTACCCCAATGCTTACACTCAGATTTGTCCCAACGATCATTACCAACACTAGCGACTGAAGTAGCTCGTGAACTCACAAGTGGTCGATCGCAATCTCGTCTGGAAAAACCCGAGGTAGCCTTAGATTTGCCTGACTCATCTCGAAATTTCTTCGACGATTGTTGAATAGATTTCCCTGAAGATCTCTTACGGAACTCCCTGGCTCCATCTTCAACTTTTCTCTTTTCAATTCCAAGCTCTTCGGCTTTGCACGCTCGCTCGACAAGTACTACAAATTCTTTAATTTCCAAAATACCAACCAGCAATTTGATATCTTCATTTAACTCGTCTTCAAAACGTTTGCACATAATAGCCTCGGATGAAACACACTCTCGAGCATATCTGCTAAGCCTTACAAATTCTCACTCATACATTGTCACTGTCATTCAGCCCTGTTTAAGCTCAAAAACTCTTTGCGTTTTTGATCAATGAACCTCTGGCTGATATACTTTTATAGAATTCTGTCAAGAAGAATTCTCAGGTGTCCCTCTCTTCCTCCAGTGGTAAGCAGCATCACGCAGCAAAGACACCACACATTTTAAGCTCTCATCAGGGGTACACAATAATTCATCGAATACTCGGATAGTATTATCGAGCCAGAATTCAGCCCTCTCTGCATCATCACTAACTGTAGCTCGAAACTCTTCAGCCCTATATTATTTAATTTTATCAACCGGGGGCCTACTCAATCTCAACGGATCAATCACAGAAGGCACTACAGGTGTCGGAAACAGAGTATTCAGGGGCGGGGGTTGTGGAGCGGCCGAATTATTTCGAATGAATTGTGTGAACCAGTCACTCATCATAGCATAAAAGGTTTGTCTCATGTCATCCTCTTAATGACTGGTATTCGGCTAAGAGTCATTCAGCACAGTCCCTTGTGCGGGAGCAGCCACTACACTCTTGACATCATTAGCTACATCTCGGTCAGGATCGAGATTCATTTCTATACGATAAACACATTTTAGCTGTCAGAAGTCATCACACTATCATAATAACACATTATGGCATGTATAGCTAAACTCTCACGTGCTACATTAGTCCTAGAATCGACTAAACCGTAGCTCTGATACCAATAAAATGAAACACTCCTAACCCTTATCCGTCGTCGGAATAGGGCTATAAGGTATTACCAAGCAAAACATAACTGTCAGATACCATATGACATTAAATCAAATATCATTCGCTTTTATATTACACATTTGATCATATTCGAAATACATTACTACTTCAATACTGTTTCTATCATTAACAATTGATATTTTCTATTATAACCCAAGTATACTTATTGTATAACTATGAAACAAATTGAATAAACACATCACATTATAAACATTGACCACATATAATCTTTTATATAACATAAAATAAGCAAAATGATCGAGCCATTTTCGCATGGCTTTTACAAATACATAACCGAAATATCTTGTCTCAAAAAAGAGTTAAGCCTATACATGCCATTAACAAAACATAAAGTCTTTAGAGATACCAAAATCAAGTTTAGATAGTGTGGATGACTTCGACTTTGAATCCCCCAAAGCGTAGCTAGCAAATGAGATCTATAAAACAGAGAATCAAAGATAAACAGAGTAAACATTTATATGCTTAGTAAGTTTTAAGCAATATAATCATTTAAACTCAATCGAAAAGATATTATTCAAATTTGAGAATAGTATTCCTATGGCCTATTATCTTTTTTTTAGCCGAACACATATACGACTAAATGTACAAACACTAAACACACATTGAGCATTTTTAACTTCTCTTAATTCGGTACTCATATAACATAGCTCATTCGAATCATTGCATATAGTTCCACACTTTGACCGAATATGTACACATACACAAGGAAAAGTTTAGCATATGATTTCACTTGAATTGAATTTCATATATCATAAATAATCACATACTTTCATATAACCTCATACAATGGCCGGATGTATCATCATCACATTAGATACTTATAATTTGATCCAAATTAAATTCACGAACGAGTACATGATACATACCTGGCCAACTTAATGCATTGAACATATTTGTTGGTAATTATTACCGCGAAGTCTCATAACCTTAAACTTCACTCAAATCACTGGTGGGACTTTTATCCCGGATATATTATTAGCACGAAGCCTGCGGGATTTTCACCGGGATATATTACCAGCACGAAGCCTACGGGATTTTAGCCCAGATATATTACGAGCACGAAGGCTGTGGGATTTTAGCCTGGATATATTACCAGCACAAAGCCTACGGGATTTTAGCTCGGATATATTTCCAGCACGAAGCCTGCGGGACTTTAGCCCGGATATACATCACCGAGTTTCATGCATATTTATTCACATGTTAATACATTTACTTCATTCGGATAGAAGCATATAATATACACCTCGACCTCATATCATAAATATCATTCAACCTTAAAACATATATATATATATATATCATTTTTCACTAAACTTACGGCTCAACAAGCAAACACACATGATCACATATCCATACCATTCTCTTAGCTTATTTTCCTAGTAACCATTCGGCTACATACCATGTATATAAGTTATTTCACAAGTAACCTTATTAAACTAAGGACAATAAGCCATAATTCAACTATCATACATATATCATGTCATCTTTAATTATTTACTAGGTTTGATTACTCAAAACTTACCTCAAAAGTTGTTGTATGATTGAAAACAGCTATTCGAACACTTTAACTTTCCCCCTATCCGAATTTGGTGTCCTTAGTTCTTGAGCTAGATTAAACAAAGTTCACATATCAAAATCCTATTTTACTTACTTATAGCCGCATGTCCCTTAAGGTAAATAAAGTACATATAATAAACATATACACATATATATACAATGAGCTATAAAAAATATAAACATTACTAAATTAATTCATATAAATAACATTCGGCCAAATGTTCATGCATAGATTAACACTCACAAATTGTTTTCTAGACTTTAACTAAACGTTTTATAAGTATAAGAACTAGTATCAAATCCTCTTTTCTTATTACCAAAAGCATGATATAAAATCTATTTATAAAAGTACACTTCAAAACCCCTTTTTACTAACTAATTAAAACACAACCACCACTTAGCTAACACCAAGTTCACACTCGACAAACATTTAAGAAATTCAACCCATTATCAAACTATTTTTCCATGGCACACTCAGCCTTAACAATATCCTTACAAACTATTATCAGCTAATATACAACCCGACTAATACATCTACCTCATATTGTTTTACTATTAGATAAAATTAACAATTCAATTTAAATTCCAAATACTAAGACCACATTCGGCACAAGGAAGTTTTATTGCCATCATAACACCCTAAAACACATCTATGTATACCTTACATTCATTCAGTCATCAACAACAACTAAGATAACAATTTATTATTTTTATTTATTATTATTTTTTTTTTACAACTTTACTAACATTCACAAGCATGAATCTCCCAAACATTAATAGCCGATTTTCCCCCTTTTTGTAATTATAACATCTAAACACATTTGACTAATTCAAATTCATTTGTCCACCAAATTCATCCCCATTACATGAAAACATCAAACATTTCACATAATCACTCCATGACCGAATGAATATAACATCACAACTTCCAAATTTTCTTTGCCCATCACACTTACAAAACTCATAGGCACATGAATAAACCTCAAGAAATCCATCAAACACTCAATTAACAACTTCTATCATAAAACTCAAAATCCCTATTTTTTTCTACTCATGGCCGACTCCTTCAACAACACAAAGACTCAAAATTTCTTCATGGGTTAAAGGCTTGACTAGAAATGGAACTCAAAAACATCAAAATAGAATTAAAATATCAAAAATTTACCTTGAAATCATGAGCTTCAAATGGCCGAAAGATGCAAGCTTAATTTCTTATTTGTTTCTTATGGTTTCGGCACAAAAGAGAGATGACACAAAGTTTACTTTGTTTTTATCACCAACTAACATATAATAAAACATACTATAATATTCCATTACCTAAAATTATTATTACCATTTATAATGCATATAAATATATAAAATACATGCATTTTTAATTCACTTAATATCATGGCCGGCCATTAACTTAAAAAGTGACAATTTGACATGCAAGTCCTCATGCTTTTAAACCATGCACTAATTTGGCCTCTTTTTAATCAACCTCCCTCATTTTCACTATTTCACAAATAAAGCCTTTTAATTAAATTCACATCCAAATGTCACAAATCAATAAATCTAAATTTCACACATGAAATTGAACATATAATAGACATGAAATTTAACATGTATTTAATATCGTGACTCAGTTTTGTGGTTCCGAAACCACTTCCCGACTTGGGTCAAATTAGGGCTGTCACAATAAAACAGGGGAAAGGAAGGGGAGTAAGCTATATAGCTTAGTAAGTTCATATGCAAATAATGAGCATCTTAAACAAAACTTAGTCATACAATTTTTATAATGAAAGATAACATAAATGTCATTAAAAATCTTAGTCATAACTTGCTTAATCACAACCTTACCGAGAGTCCACCATTTATTGAGTTTATCATTTATGAGTTTTATTACCAATCATTTACCAAGACTATCAAGATAAGCACAAGGTAAAATAAGTTATATAAAGCTCACAGTTATAACTTATTCAGTCACATTATTTGCTCTATCAATTTACATGCATAATTTAATATGTCCTGACATTAGACTACCAACCGTAATCTCTCTATTATATCAGGTTACCACAATCATCGAATCATTCCCAACCTCATAATAAACATGCACATTATTTATGAGTATTCACCTTTCAAACATATATTTTAACATCTTTCAATTGTTTAAAACACATATTTTCCCATAATCATTTTGATAGGTAATTTTGTAAAATTTTTCCATTTTCTCTTATAAGATAAATCACAATTGTGCAAATAAAACATGTTATAAAATAACACAATTTGGCCTGAAATCCAATTTCACAATCACCAACCGAGTTTACCATGTATTTCATACATTACATGTAACAGCCTAATTTTTGGCCTAGTCGGAACAATGGTTTCGAGAACACAAATCCAACGAGGAACATTTTATTTTTATTATGTTTTTATGGTCTACAATTTCACAGAATGATTTCGCAAAAATCTTGTTCGAAAATTTTGATGTTTGGGCACTCAATTTATTCAAATAACTAAATTGTAAAAACTGCAAAACTTGAGTTCTAGAAGCTAGAGGTGTCTAATTGCTATGAAAATTTTAAATTGGAGGTCCTTAAATGGTAATTATACCATTGGATAATTTGTTGGACAAAAATGGACATAAGATAGGTGAAATAATATTTTTAAGTTAAGGGCAATTTGGTTATTTGGTGATTAAAATGAACTAAAAACAAAATTAAAAGCCAATTTTTGTCCATCTTCAACCCCATGGCCGAATTTCACAAGGGGAAACCATGGCTAGGGATTTTCAACCTTCCAAGCTCGATTATCAAGAAAAACGAAGTTCAGACTTAGAATGAGGGAAAGAACGAGTATTGGACGATTTGGTCCTTTTTGCCATTTTAGGTTGAGGTAAGTTTGTATGTTAATAAAAATTATTGATTTGTGTTAATTATGCAACATTATTATATATTTTATTAAATTGTGAAAATTAAAGCAAACGTTCATTGCGTAGTGAAATATGAAGTGACAGTAAAAGACAATGGTTAGACCATGGTAATGTGCTAAGTGAAATAAGTCCATGGAATCTAAGTGAAATAAGTCCATGGCAACGTGCTAAGTGAAATAAGTCCATGGCATCTAAGTGAAATAAGTCCATGGTATTGTCCTAAGTGAGATAAGTGATCCGGGTGCTAGTCCGTACGTTCTACCAGTGGCTAGGTAGTCTGGCATGTGTTGCGGATACCTGACAGCTTGTGTGAGTAGCATTAAGTAGCTACGGCTGACCGACAGCTTGTGTGAGTAGACCCGTAAATGTGAATAGCTTGAGAACAAGCGTATGTGAAACTTTGTGAATAAAATAGCTTTTGCTACAAGTATATGTGAAGGCCACGTGTATCCGTTATTATTTCGATGTGTTCAAGGGGTAAGTTAGAAATGAAAATGAGTAGCAAATGGTAAGTGAAATGATATAAGTAAGTATATGTATTATACAAGCATCAAATCAAAGAAACTTGTGAAAATCATGCCTAGATTATGAATAAGTGTGAAAAAATTATGAACCAATAATAGTATTTGATGTTGAATTGAAATAATGTGTTTTCATTGAGGTTTAAGTGTATCAACTGACATAGCCAAGATGAAAAATGGAAGTATAACTGAATTAGGCAATATAGGTACGTACAAAATATGTGAATGTTGAATGAAAGTTAATACAAAGAAAACATGAAAGAGTAAAATTAGAAATAAAACAGCTTGGACTGCAGCAGTTGTGTGACTTTCAAAAATCACTAAAAAACGGTGGAAATCGAATTAGAGGTTGAATAAGATATGAAATTAAAGCTTATTGTGTTTATTTTAACATAAAAGAAACGATATAAGTAAAAGAATTTCATATTATGAGATATTTGAATTTTTGTGAGACAGAGTCAAAATGATTTTGGAATCCCCTGATATGAATTTGTAAAATCATTAAAAATTATATAAAAATAATTATGGGTTAGAGTTTATATGTTTAAAATTCTTAATGAGTCTAGTTTTAGGGAAAATTAGCAGATCATAATTTGAAGTTCCGTAGCTCAAGATATAAATAATTTAGTGACCATTACTCGAGTAGACAACTTGAAATGAACATGAGTAAATAGTGGAATTATGTGCAATTGTGATTGTATTATCTTGAGAACATATTGTGAGAATTGGTAAAAGCATGTTAATAAATCGCTTATTATTTACATACCAACTTACTAAGCTATATAGCTTACTCAGTTTATTTTCTGTGTTTATAATGTCCTCAAGTTAGCTTGAGTTGAAAGTCACCGGAGAACCTATCACACTATCAAACTAACAAATTGGGTATTGATGAATCTTACACTTAAGGTCATGGCATGTATAGGGGACTTGGTTATTTTTGTATGTGCCATACTTGTTTTGGCCTAAAATGTTGGCCTATGCTATTTGAAAGTTCATTGTTGCGTAAGGCCATTTGATGTTGGTATATTGGCTATATTATAAGTCCATAATGATGCATTTCAAGGATGTCTATGTTTACGTTTGTGGATGAATGAGTGGTGATAGCTATGTGTGACGTAAATTTGTTCGCAACGGCAAGCCAGGTTAGTGCATGGGCTAAGGACATGGCCATGTGAGCCACACGGCCGTGTCCTAATACCACACGGGAGTGTGACCCTATTTTACACGAAATTTTTCAAAGTTTTCTAAAATTCTCGGTTTGGTCTCGAACAGTTTCCAAAGCATGATTTGGGCATTGTAGGCCCATATTAGGGACTTTAGGATGAAAGGTGAAAATTTTTAAATTTGAACGCACATTCATGACTCGATTTTATACGATTGCATATATTTATGTCCGTTAATGCCTAATACCCTATTTCGGTGTCAAACACGGGTAAGGGATGTTACATCACAAGCATGGACCAATAATCACAAAGCCTTCACAAAACATTCTCGTGGAAACCATAAACTCACAATATCATGGAGTCAATGATTATAAACGTTATGCACATACCTGTACTAATTTTAACATAACCACATCCTTTTCACATCTTTACCATTCCCGTTGAACACTCAGAATATTACGGATACTCGAAAATTTTCACATAAGTGCCACATATATAGCTAAAGCTACCTCATAACTCATAACATACATAAGCTCACTCTTGAGCTATTCACGGGCCTGCTCACACAAGCTGTTGGACAAAGTGTAGCTACACAGTGCTGCTCACACAGGCTGTCAGGTATTCGCAACAAATACAAGATTACCAGCCACTGATAGGATGTACAAGACCAACACCCGGATCACAATAACACATAATCACATAGGTCCCTAGTGACATGTCACTTGTATCCTATTCTATTCCTAAGGTTCAATCGGGATTTCTCGCTTGTTGAAAAGTTGTCGAATATGTCCATAGAGTTAATTACACAATTCATGCAATATTCAAGCACTTAAACATAAGTATAACAATGCGTTATGTGCATACGAACTTACCTTAGCATAAAAGTGGCAAAAAAGAGCTAACTGTCAAATACTTGTTTGTCCTCTGTTCTAATTTTGAACCTCATTTTTCTCGATAATCGAGCTTAGAAGCTTGACAAACCCTAGCCATGGTTTCCCCTTAAGAAATTTGGCCATGGGTGGAAGATGATAAAAATTGGCTTTTAATTTGGTTTTTTAATTCATTTTGTAACACCCCTTACCCAGGTTCGATGCCGTAACCGAGTACAAGGCATTATCAGACAATAACACAACCAATCCTACAAAGTCGGGCCATAAAATTTCATTCCAATTTAAAATTTCTCCATAATATATTATACAATCCTTAAAATGGGCCTACGGTGCCCAAAACATAATTTGGGAGTGGTTCGGGACCAAGCCTAGAACTTAGAAAATTTTTGAAAATTTAGGTCTCAAACAGGGCACACGCCCGTGTGAGACAAGGACACGCCTGTGTGGGTAGGCCGTGTGGTCACACACGCCCGTGTCCCCAACCCATGTTGAATTATTAGAAAATTATTTTTCACTTCGAACTTATAAGGGTTTTCACACGGCCTCGACACGCCTGTGTGGTGACCCCGTGTGAAAAACTGGGGGTATTCTGTTTATGACATCAACATGCAAATTTGGTCACATGGCCACGGGACACGCCCGTGTGACCAGGCCTTGTGACATCCTTATCCTCTAAATATTTCACGCAAGGTTCACGTGCCCTACACACATGACCGTGGTGGCTGGCCGTGTGGCCCAAAGTTTGACTACTTTCTAAGCTATCTTTTGCCCCAAAACACATACAAAATTTACCATTTTTAACACCACACACCATACACATTTTTAGGCATCTAAATGACCGCATTTGGTGATTTATCAATATATACCAATTCATCCACACACAAGCACACCAAGCATTTCATGAATTTACTCATATAAGGGTATACAAACCATTATCATCATTGGGCATATCACAATGAATTTACTCTATATAACAAGGAAAAAGAGAAAGGAGTAAGTTTTTGAAAAGCTTAGTAAGTCTATATGTAAACAATAATAATCACAACACAAACTTAACACCCAAGAGCATAATATATAAAGAATATTGGACATGAGTCTTGTGGTTGCACTTACTCAATTTGACCTTACCACTATCCACATACATAGAATAGACATTGCGCACATAAGCATACATTTAAATTCCTGCACTTATCATCATATAGTCACATAAAAATGTCACTTAGTAAGCCTTCCCGATAAACTCTTCAAAATAGAAACCAATACACAATATATTCCGTACATAGCACCACTCTCTTAAATAAATGTCCAATTTTTGTGGTTTACGCACATAGCACCACACTGTTGGGACAACGTATGTTTTCGTGGTATACACACTTAGCACCACATTTGAATCAATATATATATATTTCTAGTGGTATACATACTTAGCACCACACTTTCAAGTTCACATTGATATAAATTTGTGGTACACGCACTTAGCACCACATTTTTCTATTCCGAAGGCTTAGCCGGGAATCTCCTCATTTCTTTTCATAATATCAACCATTAATAATATTAAACCAAAAATCACATTAAGCAACCTCCTATAAAAAAAACATTATTAAAAGTATTATACTATTTACATATGAACTTACCTCGATAATAAAATGTGATAATTTGAAATTTAGTGCGAAACCTTACCTTTGCCTCGATCAAGGTCAATTCCTTGTTCTTCTCAATCTATAATAACACATTTAGCTCATTTAATAATTGCATTACTCAAAATTGCCCAAAATCTTCCTATAGCAAATTTTGTAATTTGACCCCTAATTTTTTCAATTTTACACTTTAGTCCTTAGGCTCAGTTTATGATTTTCATCCCATTTTCTTGTATTACAAGAGTAGCCAAACCACTTTTCCTGTTATAGCAGTCCCCAATTTCCATCATTTCACAATTTATGCACACAATATTTCATCTTTTTCAATTAAGTCTTTTTTTTTTTACAATTTTCATCAAAAATCACCTAGTAGAAGTTGTTCACCACACTTTAGACTTTCATATTCTACCATTAGACATCAAAATACATCTATGAAATCTATGGGTAAAATTTTAAACATCAACCCTAGCTTGAAATAGTAGTAGAAATAGCGAGAGTAAGTTACAAGGATTTCAAAAATATGAAGAACATTAAAAACGGGGCTAAAAATCACTTACTATGAGCTTGAGAAGTGAAAGAAACCCTAGCTATGGTTGCTTGAAGAATTCGGCCGAGGGGGAGAAGATGGACACCATTTTTGGCCTTATTTTCCCTTTTTATTTCTTTTATTAACTAATAACCAAAATGCCCTTCATTAAAAACCTTTGATATTCCTTCCTTCCTTGGGCATTTTTGTCCAAACTAAGTTAAAATGGCTTAATTACCATATATGGACCTCTAAATTAAAATCTCAATTCAATCAAGTACCTTTATGGATTAAAACCCATATTTTTCACCTATTGCAATTTAGTCCAACCTATCAAATTGGACATGTAAAGAATAAAATTCATGCACCAAAATTCACATAATTATTCAAACACCCAATAAACATAAAAACTTAATCAGAAAAATGTAGTAGGCTTCGGATTCATGGTTTTGAAACCATTATTCAGTTTAACCCCTAATCCGGGCTGTTACACATTTAATCACCAAATTATTGAAATACCCTTAATGAAAAACTTTAGAAACATACCTAACCATGTCCATTTTTGTCCACCAACTTAACCAATGGTCTAATTATCATTTAAGGACCTCCAATTTAAAAATTCATAGTAATTAGACACTTTTAACCTATAAAACTCACATTTTTCACTTATTACAATTTAGTCATTTTAGCTAAATTGAGTGCCCAAACGTCAAAATTTTAGAATGAAATTTTCATGAAATCGTTCCATAAAATTGTAGACCATAGAAATATACTGAAAATAAATTTTTCTACATCATATTTGTGGTCCTGAAACCACTGTTCCGACTAGACCCAAAATCGGGCTGTTACAACTCTCCTCCCTTAGGGATTTTCATCCTCGAAAATCTTACCAGAAAAGAGGTTAGGGCAACATTCTCGTAATGTCCTCTACCTCATCAAAGAGTCCTCTTTGAGGGCAATACTTCTAGAAGCACTCTGACATCTATCTAGAATCCAATATCTTAAAGTTTTAAATCTGTATACTACTTATGCCAGTCTAAAGTTGCTTTCAACTTTCATGAATCACTTTCACCCTTTTACCTCAGAATCACAAATCAATTCCACCTCGTACATCTCTTTCCAATCACCTTTGAGCTCTGAAACACAGTGTCGGAGCATATCGTCAAAGATCTAAATTACTCTCTGAATGAACAAACGAGCTCCTACTGAGTCTCGTACAACATTTTCTGTATAAGCTCTGGATAATTCATTGTGCGAAATCTATCTCAGAGTAATAATAACATAAATCAGAATCAAAAGTCGTCTCCTACTGTACTCGTTTAGTTTACCACTCACTATCACATTCTTAAGGTTCTCAATCTTGCAAAGAAAACATCGCTTTAGCTTTTTAATTTAGCTAGATTTAGACTTCCATCAAATAAGATTAATCATGTAACCAACACTCACCAAATGAACAAAGGCTTTCTATTCAAGCATCTACAAGTACATCTACTTCCCCAAAGGTTAAATGTTAATTATTCACAATCTTTCAATAGTTCAGGCCATCAACATTG
The DNA here is from genome assembly GCA_020496765.1 of Gossypium stocksii. Classification (NCBI taxonomy): domain Eukaryota; kingdom Viridiplantae; phylum Streptophyta; class Magnoliopsida; order Malvales; family Malvaceae; genus Gossypium; species Gossypium stocksii. The sequence continues at coordinate 46,796,427 of CM035623.1, forward strand.
TCTTACATTTAGATTTTTCCACTAAATGTAACATTAGATACTTTATACTCTTGGAAATTAAGAAGCACATGACATTTTTTGTCAAACAAATGATGTCATCAATTTCTCAACATAGACATACTAGCAGCTGACTCTAAGTCATTCGTCGAATAATTCTTTTAATGAGATTTTAACCCTCTAAAAGCATAAACTATCACTTTACATTTTTATAGTAAAACACATTCCAATCCGTTCGGTAGTGCACCGCTGAAATATCACAAATTCTTTACTCATTTCAAATAGAACCCAGAACCAGTGCTTCAGTTAGTAACACCTTCAACCGTTTTCAACTTGGCTAACATGCAACAGACCCTTCAAACTTTCATAAATGTGATAACTTTATCAGTCAAAACAACTTAACTCATAACAACATCATTTGATTAGAACAAATCTAATAGGTATATCTCAGTATCATACTTTCTAGTATATGAATTCTTCCTTCAAACTATTCATCTATTCACCCATGGATGTACAAGATTTTGTTTTCTTACATGAGGATGAACTTAAATGCATATAACTCAAATTACCTTTCAATAGACTAGCTCGCTCAGATAAAACAATTGAGTCAATCTCAACTATCAAATAATAACATATCAAAATACTCATTTCTTCATGCTATTAATCAGCTCAAACATACAATCTTCCACAATTTTCTTAACATGCTAATCAAAGATCTTCACAACTACATTAGCTCAAGAGAACAAAATATCCTAATTGAACTCACTGACCTTAATCGATCTTACCTGAGAAAAGGAAACCATCATACAATTTGAGCTTGAGCTTCCACTATCTATACCTTTTCTGATGTCAATTCCTTTCACAAAAATTAGGGAAATCTTGATGCTAGAATCACCACGTTCCTATGATCAAACCAGAAATACGTCCATAATAGACATAGTTATCACAAGCCAAAGAACACTCTTTAAAGATGAGCCATGATTGATAATTTACGAAATAAGGATGATAAGAAAATCGAGATAAAGAAATCCAAGATACGATACCATACTAAAAGTCTGAGAACATAACTCATAAGAAAATAATAAAATTCCTGATGATTCATCAGAGAAATCCAAAAGAAAAACAATGCTTATAGTCTCTAATATCAATTGTAACAGAGATAATATATTTTCCAAATATATATAGAACAAAACTACATCCAGTAAAAACAGAAGGATACCTTCACATAAATTTTCGCCATCAACTTTTATTCCAAATATAGTAGAATAAAACCCCAAAGAGAGAGATAAGGTATGCTGATCATCAACCAACCAGACCAACAGTGCTTTCTTCTAACATTATAATTAGCTAGCATTCTCATACTATAAGAATTTCATCAGAAAATGAACAATCACATATATCTCTGGGGATAAATGGATATATAAAATACTGAAGAGAGATCATCATAATCTATTAAATTACAATTGTTACACTCAGACATCATTACGATTCAAATATTGTTTCTCTGGCGAATTCTATCATCACTAACCCTGTATTATTCCATTCACTAACAAAAATCAATCCAGAAGAAATTCCAGCAAATACATACATTAGACATCATACCTGAATGAGTCGATTACCGAGATTAACCTTTTTTTTAACTGTAACATTACAAAATACGAAAGGTCTTTAGAATAACCTGGCATCTTTTCCAAAACTGTATGCAGTTGCCAAACTATTCTCAATTCTGACGACATTATTTGTTATTCCACTACTGAGCTCTTTAGTCTCTCCCTTGTGAGTTCATTCAACATAAATCTTGTAACCCCCTAACCCATATCTGTCCCCGGACTAGGGTTAAGAGGCATTACCTATCAAAACACAACATTATACAATCATTTCACATATATTGCTCATATACCATCATATTACATTCAATCATAATCACAAAATCCCTTATATAGGTTTACGAGACCTTAAACATATTTTAGGAAGGGTTCGGGACTAAACCGATCACATGCAAAAATTTTTAGAACTTAGAAAAATTTTCAAAATTTCAGTCATCACACGCCCTTGTAGATAGGCTGTGTGCCTCATACGACCACCAAACACGCTTGTGTCTTAGGCCGTGTGAAAATAGGGCATACATACAGACTTGCACCACACGACTGAGGACACGCCCATGTGCTAGGCCATGTGAAATCTGGAGAGATTACTAACTTGGATCACACGGCCGGCCACACGCCAATGTGCCAGCTCGTGTGCCACACACGACCAATTGACACGCCCATGTACCTATACCGTGTAATTCACTCACTTGTTGTATTTAAAGAGTAGGGGTCATACGGTCGAGTCACATGCCTGTGTGCTCAGCCGTGTGGCACGAAAATAGGCTTGGTTTAAGCCACATTTCTCACCCTCTTCATGTATACCTAAAATAAGACATTTTATACCATTTCCACACTTTAATAAGCAGCCAAAACTAATCCATTTCATGCATATTTCATACCATTTCAATACCATTCATTTTACTACTGTAATAGCCCGAAATAGGGTCTAGTCAGAATAGTGGTTTCATAACCACAAATCCGAAGTAAAATTTTGAATTTTTGTAAAATTTTGATAAGATTTGATTTATTGATATTTGATGTGAAAGTATTATCTGAAAAATTTTATTGATTAAGTGCCCAATTTTATGTTTAGGACTAAATTGCATTAGTTGCAAAATGTGATGTATAGAGTTTAAGTACCCAATTGAAATGGGAGTTTGAATTGGAGGTCTTTATGTTGCAATTAGACCATTAAATAGTGTCATGGACACAAAAGGGCATTTCTAGAAATGTTTATTAGTTATGTCATTAAGGGCATTTTTGTCTAAGGAAGAAAATAACAAAATAAGATGATATAAACATCATCTTCTTCATGGAAAAAGAACCCATAGCTGTCGATTTTCATGTCTTCCATGGCCAAGGGTTTCTTTGCTTTCTATGCTCATTTGTAAGTGCAATCTTGCCCCGTTTTCAATTATTTTCGTATTTTTGTGTTCCCTTAAGCTTGAATATCATGATTTTACCATTAATTTGAAGAGAAATCAAAGTTTAAAATATACCCATTTGTGATAAGAGTGTATTTGGTTGATTAATGGTAGATAATGAAGGCTAAAAGGGTTATTTGCATGTTTTTGGTAATGGAATTGAAGGAAATTATGTAAAAAGGGACTAATTTGAAACGTTTACAAATTATGCCTAAATGTATTAAATTTTGATAAACTGAGTTCCATTGTTGTGAAAATGGGTTGAACAAGTCCATGGAATAAAGAAAATGAAATTTTGAGTCCTAGGGACTAAATTGTGATTATTGAAAATTTGAGGGGGAAATTTTAAAATTTACCCAAAAATGTGAATTGTGTCCATAATTGAATAATTGATTAATAAAGTGTGTTCTACGTGTTAATCTAGACTTAGAAGGGTGTGATAAAGCCCGAGTACGGGAAATAGAGAAGTCTCGAGAATTAATTCGTTGATGATTCAGGTAAGTTGTATGTAAATTCTAGCATATTTGCTAAAATATAATTGTCTATTCACGATTGATTGTTTGTATTGATATGTAAGTCATGAAATGATTGGAAATCGAGTGTACTTCCGTGTTTCTAAGAATAAGGTATGTTTGGTGAACTTTCGATTGATAATTAGATGTATTTTTAGAACTATTGATATGTAGATTACGATATAACTGGAAATATGGTATGTATACATCTGTAAATGTGGAATTAAAGTAAGTACAGTAAATTACGATTGATTGTTTGATGTGCTTCTGAAATTATTCGGCTAATCAGTGGTTATATCTTTGAAATTGTGAAAACGATGAATTGTCTGTAAAATCCCTATTGAGCAAGTAGGAATAGACATTGATATAAGTGACATGTCACTAGAGGGTTCTGATTCTGTCTGATAAAGTTCCCGGGTGCTGAGTGGTCTAGCATGTATTGTAGACACCTATCAGCTTATGTGAGCAGGCTCGAGGTAACTTCTGTTCTGATTCTGTGATGTAGGTTCAGCTACCCCTCTATTATCAGCTTCGGCTACCTCATGGCTCTGCCAAGTCTGTGAGGCACTTCGGTGCTAACTTCTAAATATCTGGTCATATTCTAAATTTGCTCAATAGGATTAATTGATCTGTACTATGATGAAGTGTTTCTGCAGGTGACATGAAATAGTTCTGTACATTGAGATTAGTACGATTAAGCACACATATGATTGGTATGTGAAATGTGCAAAAAAGAGTAAGTTGAGTATGGAATGATATGTATTAATAATTGTTATGAAGTAATTGATAATTTGTAATGCTCATTGCTTTAATTTGCATACGACTTACTAAGCTATCATAGCTTACTCTGTTCTATTCTTTTCTCATTTTTAGTGTATGAAAACGGTTGGATTGGGAGCCCAGTCTTCGGAGTAAGCTTCACACTGTTAAGTCTTATTAGTATGTTATGTTTCTAGAGTAAGTTTATGGCATGTATAGAAGGTTATGGATATGTATAATCAATTTGTAAGCTTATAAGCATTATGTTTCTAATGTGGTATATAGAAGTAAATGTTTGTATAAGTAAAGTATTATTTGGATTGGTTGTGGATGTGCTTATTTGTGTCTCAGGGAACCAAAGGCTTGGTAGATAGCCTAACACGGCCTGCATGGCATGGTACATGGGCGTGTGCCATGGCCATGTGGGACTTGGCAGAATGCTCCACAAGTATGTGGCACGGGCGTGCCACTAGACCGTGCCTTCTCTGTACCTTGATTTAAATTTTAGTGTACCACACGGGTAGGAGACACGACCGTATGTCACAACCGTGTGGGAGCACACGACCTCCAAACGGGCGTGTGAAATGGCCGTGTCAATTTGGACAGTTTCATCCACGGGTACTTGACATGGGCGTGTGAAGCCCACACAGTCTCACAACACGGCCGTGCTAAGGGTCACACGGGCGTGTGACATTGTTTTCCTATGAAAAGTTTTCTGAGTAACCGATTTGAAAGGATTCAAATCCTAATCATCTGAGATGTCTGTATCATGTCTGAAAATCCTCAATAAGAGTGATTCTGAACCGATTTGCATGAAATTCTGTATCTATTTCTGATTAAGTTCTGTAAAGGTCCATTTAAGTCCGGTAACGCTCTGTACTCGATTCTGGCGACGGTCTCGGGTATAAGGGTGTTACATTTATTGGTATTAGAGCTACAGTTTTGTCGATTCTCGGACTAACATAGCAACTGTGGTAGTCTGTCTATACATGCCATAAGTATAGTGTGACAGTGTGATATTCTCTGACTCCCATGAATGATTCTGTTAGAGTTGGGATGATGTTTCTGACTAATCTGTTGTTGATTTAGCTGAAATGTCATTGAAATGACTATATGTGTTTGTGATATGTCTGATTCTGGAAAGACATGAAATGATGTGTAAGATATAGCATAAAGTGAATTGTGCTAGTGTGATAGTATTGTGATAATATTACATGTATTAAGTGACAAGTGTAAATGAATGTGAGAGTCCCCTTCGAGGCTTAACGACCTCACCCCCTTATCAATGATATTTTGATAATAAGGTTCCTGTGTATTGAAATTTGATTGAGTTTCTATGAGAGAGATTAAATAGTACTGTGGTAGACAAGTGATTTTGTAAATAAAATTCAGAGTGGTTTAGTAATAAATTGAGGTTAGAAAGTATGGTAATATGTTTTGAGAGATTTTCTGATTGAAAATTTGTTATTTGTTACTGATAAAGGAAGAAAAACTGGTTCTGGTAAATTAATTTAATTAGATCTGATGTTTGAGCATATGTCTACTGGGAAATCTTCCAGAGCAGTTTCCGTTAATAAATGAAATTTGAAACAGTATGAGAATTCATGATGACAAGTGAATTGAAAGGATGTTTGAATTGAATATCTGTAGTAGAATAGAGTATGTTAGTCTCCATTGGATGTTCTACATTTCCTATTCACAGAAATACATATGTGATTGTTCCTTCTTTGATGAAATTGTTATAGAATGAGAATGTTATCTAACTCTACTATTTAATGAAGATATGGTCATTCTGATTTGTTTACAATCAGTACAATTGTATTATTTCTTTGGGATTTTATTGTACTGTGATTGGAATGAGTCTGAGAGAAAAATTTGTATGAGGTTATTCTCTATTTCTATTGAATGGTATTCGATGGTAAAGAAATGTTGGAGAATGTATTAAGAATAGGAAATCCGAAATGAATTGACTATCTATGATAGAGTGTAATATGCGCATTTGTTTATGAATTAAATTTGAGACTTTACTAATCTCACCTCTTATCAGTAAAATATTACGATGAAGTCTGTGAGATTTGAATAGAATAAGTTTGCGATTAAGGAATTTCAAAAACCTGAAATGGGAAGATTGAGAGAAGTGGTGTTAGTTAGATAATTATTGTAACTCCTCCTAGACATTTTATGTGTACGTTATCTTCAGAGATATATATATGTGATCTGTTTGGGTTATGTCTGATATGGTTTCATCTCTTCCTAATATTCTATTCTATTGTACGAATATAAAAGCCAACGGAAAAGTCTGTAAGTGGTTAATAATCTGTTTCTTCGAAGTTGTTGTTCTGTTAAATATATGTGAAGGTTATATTACTTTTGTTACTGAGGAATTCAGTGTTCAAGAGTGACACTGTTCTTTTTGGATCTTATGTGGGATATTATCGGAATCGATATCATTCTATATGGGTCGTGATCTTCTGATATTTAGTGTAACTTCAGACGTCGAAACTTTGTTATGTTGATTTTTTTATGATACCATGTGAATGTTTGTAAGAGACCTCTATTTGACAGGATAACTATGTCTATGATGATTATAAATTCTGGTTCAAAGGATAAGAGTATAGTGGTACCTTCATCTGAGCTACAAAAGTTGTATTTCTGCATTGATTTCTGTTTGAATTATAATTGACTTTCTTCAGTGTTCGAATGCTTTATAAAGAATTGAGATATTGTTTATTAGTACGATTAAGACATCAATATGATTATGATTCTATGATTCCCAATTTAGTGGTTGTGATTTCTGTAAAATGATAAGTCTGGGTTACCTTATAACAAGAAGAAACGGCATCTGTAAAAAGGGCCGATTCGAAATGTAGTCTGATTTGATGTAATTCAATTGAAAGGCTATTTGAATTTCATATGATAAATTTTATCCATTGTACTGGGGAGATAATTGTTAATTGTATACGTGTGAACGGAAGATTCAGTGTTATTGAAGATTTGACACAGCAGTACTTCTATTAGAACAATCCTGTCTGAGAAATGTTGTGGTAATCTAAGTTTGTCAGACTATTAAAGTTTTCTTTTGCACAAAGATACTTTTAACTGAAGTGTTAGTTCTGGTTCAGTCTGAGTTGAGTAAAGGATTTGTGAATTCCAGTTATGTGACATTGTTTAGTTCGAAGTGTGTTCTGATGAAAGAGATTTCAGAAATATCTGGTAATTCTGTATAATTAGAACTGTATGCAAGGAGTTTTAAATGCTTATTGTTAGCAAGACAAACTTGGTGTGATTCTGATTCTGATTTTGAGATTCGAGTAAATGTTATAATCGACTACAGTTCAGAGATAGGTTTTATATTCTGAGAAGCTCAGAATTAATATGTTTAATTTTGAATGAAGCTCACAGTAATAGATTTTCTGTACATCTGGGAAACCCGAAAGGAAATATTTCTAACTTTAGTATGAAATGTTTGATCTGTCAACAAATTTAGACTAAATATCAAGTGTCATCTGATTTGTTACAACCGATCACGATTTTTGAATGAAAGTGGAATTGAGTAATTATGGATTTTGTTTTAGGTTGCCTTTATTTCCGAGAAAGAAAGATTCGACATGAATTGAAGTGATAGATTGATGAGAGCAATCCATAATATTCCGGTATGATCTGATTTCGTACTCAATAATTAGTCAAGCTTTACATTTCTGATACTGTGAGGTTGTACAGTGTATCTTTATCAGTTATGTTTGCTAGAAATCAGGGATTTACTTTGCGATTCTGAAAGAAGACTTCAAGATTATTGATTATGGTTTTCTTCTGGTATTCTCTGAAGCACTATTTTACCGTGAGGAAATCTGTATCTGGTTTTCTTATTATTAATCTTTTTATGTGAATTCTGGAATGTTGTTATTCTGATCTATTTTTGAAGTATTTTATTCTCTGATCTAAAACGACTACATTCGCTATGATTATGTGTTTGGAGCTCTCTGATTCTTATGAAAAGTTTATGGTAGAAGTTCAAGCTTGAATCGTACAGTGATCTTTTCTCTCTTATATGGATCTGATAATTCTGAGTATATAGTGGGAACTTAGTGTACTTTCCGACTTAGATTGAATAGTACTAAACATCACAGAAGAGACTTAATGTATGAGACAGAGTGGTCAGATTGGGATACTGAAAAGTTTTTTGTAGCTATGGACTAATTCTATTAAAAGAAAGTCTGAGTTTAGTTGCATTAAATGCTAAAACAAGGTTCTTTTGATGAAACTGAGTTATATGGATATGCATCAGAATGTGATAACCAAAATAAGTCAGAGCTACTATTATTTGATGTTGAAATTTTAAAAGTATAAGGTTTCTGTTAATGTTATTATTGTTCTGACCTGAGATATGTGCCAAGATAAGTTAAAATTTATGCCAGAGATTTTATCTACGTTTCAGTTGTGAAATGTTGTCTGATATATGCGTTGTCTGTCTGAGATACGTGTTTAGATATATGTTCGGATGTGCAGTTATATGGACTAGGTATAATAAGGATTGTGTATGTTGTATCATGCTCTGACTTTGTATTTAAATGACAAGTTAATATCTGATAAAGTTAGAAATTTATTCTATTTGGAATGAGAATAGTCAGTGGTATTATGAGAATGATTATGAGATAGAACTTCTGTCCAAATTAAATCTGGAAATTGTTTGCTTCTGATAAGATATTTGGGGACAAAAAACCCTGAAGGGGGAAGAGTTGTAACAGCCTGAAATAGGGTCTAGTCAGAATAGTGGTTTCGTAACCACAAATCCAAAGTAAAAGTTTGAATTTTTGTAAATTTTTTATAAGATTTGATTTATTGATATTTGATGTGAAAGTATTGTTTGAAAAATTTTATTGATTAAGTGCCCAATTTTATGTTTGGGACTAAATTACATTAGTTGTAAAATGTGATGTATAGAGTTTAAGTACCCAATTGAAATGGGGGTTTGAATTGGAGGTCTTTATGTTGCAATTAGACCATTAAATAGTGTCATGGACACGAAAGGGCATTTCTAGAAATGTTTGTTAGCTATGTCATTAAGGGCATTTTTGTCCAAGGAAGAAAAGGACAAAATAAGATGATATAAACATCATCTTCTCCATGGAAAAAGAACCCATAGCTGCCGATTTTCATGTCTTCCATGGCCAAGGGTTTCTTTGCTTTCCATGCTCATTTGTAAGTGTAATCTTGCCCATTTTTGGATTATTTTCGTATTTTTGTGTTCCCTTAAGCTTGAATATCATGATTTTACCATTAATTTGAAGAGAAATCAAAGTTTAAAATATACCCATTTGTGATAAGAGTGTATTTGGTTGATTAATGGTAGATAATGAAGGCTAAAAGGGTTATATGCATGTTTTTGGTAATGGAATTGAAGGAAATTGTGTAAAAAGGGACTAATTTAAAAAGTTTACAAATTATGCCTAAATGTGTTAAATTTTGATAAACTGAGTGTCATTGTTGTGAAAATGGATTGGACAAGTCCATGGAATAAAGAAAATGAAATTTTGAGTCCTAAGGACTAAATTGTGATTATTGTAAAGTTGAGGGATAAATTTAAAAATTTATCCAAAAATGTGAATTGTGTCCATAATTGAATAATTGATTAATAAAGTGTGTTCTACGTGTTAATCTAGACTCAGAAGGGTGTGATAAAGCCCGAGTACGGGAAACAGAGAAATCTCGAGAATTAATTCGTTGATGATTCAGGTAAGTTGTATGTAAATTCTGGCATATTTGCTAAAATATAATTGTCTATTCATGATTGATTGTTTGTATTGATATGTAAGTCATGAAATGATTGGAAATCCAGTATACTTCAGTGTTTCTAAGAATAAGGTATGTTTGGTGAACTTCCGATTGATAATTAAATGTATTTTTAGAACTATTGATATGTGGATTACGATATGACTGGAAATATGGTATGTATATATCTGTAAATGTGGAATTAAAGTTAGTACAGTAAATTACGATTGATTGTTTGATGTGCTTCTGAAATTATTCGGCTAATCAGTGGTTATATCTCTGAAATTGAGATAATGATGAATTGTTTGTAAAATCCCTATTGAGCAAGTAGGAATAGACATTGATATAAGTGACATGTCACTAGAGGGTTCTGATTCTGTCTGATAAAGTTCTCGGGTGCTGGGTGGTCTAGCATGTGTTGCAGACACCTATCAGCTTATGTGAGCAGGCCTGAGGTAACTTCTGTTCTGATTCTGTGATGTAGGTTCAGCTACCCCTCTGTTAGTATCTTCAGCTACCCCTCTGTTAGTAGCTTCGGCTACCTCATGGCTCTGCCATGTCTGTGAGGCATTTCGATGCTAACCTCTAAATATCTGGTCATATTTCGAATCTGCTCAATGGGATTAATTTATCTGTACTATGATGAATTGTTTCTACAGGTGACATTAAATAGTTCTGTACATTGAGATTAGTACGGTTAAGCACACATATGATTGGTATGTGAAATGTGCCCAAAAGAGTAAGTTGAGTATGGAATGATATGTATTAATAATTGTTATGAATTAATTGATAATTTGCAATGTTCATTGCTTTAATTTGCATACAACTTACTAAGCTATTATAGCTTACTCTGTTATATTCTTTTCTCCTTTTTAGTATATGAAAAAAGTTGGATTGGGAGCCCAGTCTTCAGAGTAAGCTTCACACTGTCATGTCTTATTAGTATGTTATGTTTCTAGCGTAAGTTTATGGCATGTATAGAAGGTTATGGATATGTATAATCAATTTGTAAGCTTATTAGTATGTTATGTTTCTAGTGTAAGTTTATGGCATGTATAGAAGGTTATGGATATGTATAATCAATTTGTAAGCTTATAAGCATTATGTTTCTAATGTGGTATATAGAAGTAAATGTTTGTATAAGTAAAGTATTATTTGGATTGGTTGTGGATGTGCTTATTTATGTCTCAGGGAAGCAAAGGCTTGGTAGATAGCCTAACGCGGCCTGCATGGCATGGTACACGGGCGTGTGCCATGGCCGTGTGGGACTTGGCAGAACGCTCCACAGGTATGCGTGACGGGCGTGCCACTAGACCGTGCCTTCTCTGTACCTTGATTTAAATTTTAGTGTACCACACGGGCAGGAGACACGGCCGTGTGTCTCAACCGTGTGGGAGCACACGGCCTCCAAACGGGCGTGTGAAGTGGCCGTGTCAATTTGGACAGTTTCATCCATAGGTACTTGACATGGGCGTGTGAAGCCCACACGGTCTCACAACACGGCCGTGCTAAGGGTCACATGGGCGTGTGACATTATTTTCCTGTGAAAAGTTTTCTGAGTAACCGATTTGAAAGGATTCGAATCCTAATCATCTGAGATGTCTGTATCATGTCTGAAAATCCTCAATAAGAGTGATTCTGAATTGATTTGCATGAAATTCTATATCTATTTCTGATTAAGTTCTGTAAAGGTCCGTTTAAGTCCGGTAACACTCTATACTCAATTTCGACGACAGTCTCGGGTATAATGGTGTTACAACTACTCAAAACATAATCATTTTGATACATAGCACATACCAAAACTAACTTGGTTCATTAGCTATAGCCCACATATAACCTCAACATTCATACCAATCTCACATCTCAATTTCATACCCAAAACCTATGATAATAATTACCATAACAAGCTTACCAAAATTCTAAATGCACAAGACTCCACAAATTCATCATTTAACATATTTGAACATATAACATAAACACGTATACAAACTCATAACATATGCTAAATTCACATTCATCATTGCCATTCTTTACAAGCCAACTCACATAGCTATATTTACAATTCAAAATATACCATATCAACACTAGTTTATACATGCCATATTCCATAATTAAAAGCTTCAAAAGTACTGAAATAGTGATCGATAGTGTGACGATGATCCTTGATGATCCCCAAGCTCGTGCTATCTTTGATTATGTAACAACCTGATTTAGGGTCTAAACGGAATAGTGGTTTCGAAACCACAAATTTGAAGTAGAAAAATTTATTTCGATTAAGTTTTAATGTTTACTGTGTAATTGAATGACTATGTGAAATTTTCGTTGCGAAATTTTATTGTTTGTGTGTTCAATTTGATAATTAGAACTAAATTGCAATAGGTGAAAAATGTGGGTTCGATTTCATAAAGGTACTTGTTTGTAATGGGTTTTTAAAGTGGAGGTCCTTAGTTAGTAATTAGACCATTATAATTAGTTTGGACAAAAATACCCAAGGAAGAATAAAATACCAAAGGTTTCTAATGAAGGGCATTTTGGTCATTTGGTTAATAAAATAATAAAATGGGAAAAATAAGCCAAAAATTGTGTTCATCTTTCTCAACCTTGGCCGAACCTTTGGGAGAACACCATAGCTGGGGTTTTTCATCTTTCAAGCTCAATAGTAAGTGCATCCTAGCCCCGTTTTTAATGTGCTTTACACTTTTTAGATCCTCGTAGCTCTGTTTAGCTATTTCCACCATTATTTTGAGCTAGGGTTTATGTTTAAAAGTTTACCCATGGATGACATGCATGTATTTTGACGTTTTATGGAAGAATATGAATGTTTGGAGTGTGATAAACAACTTTTACTAAGTGATTTTTGATGAATTTGCATAAAAGGACTAGTTTGTAAACAGTTCTAAAAAGTTTGTAAGTGTGTGATTTAGTGCAAATTGTGGACTGCTATAGTTATGAAAATGGTTCAGCTAGGCCTAAAATGCAAGGAAATTGAATAAAAATTATTTTTCAAGCCTAAGGGCAAAATCATAAATTTGTGAAACTTTAGGGGCAAAATTGTAATTTTTCCATAGGATGTTTTTGGGCTGATTTGAATATTGTGAGCATTGAATCAATCAAATGCGTTATTATAGATCAAGAAAGACATGGAATTGACCTTGATCGGGGAAAGGAAAAGATTATGGGCTAAATTGCAAAATTACTATATTTTGCATCGAGGTAAGTTTGTATGTAAATAATATATCGTTTTTACTTATATTATAATATTTTGTTATTATATGAGATGTGGTTGCATATTGAATGCTCACTTGAGGTAAATTATGAATTGAAATTGAGTATGGATGAATTGGTAAAATGTTGAAAAGTGAGGAATTTCTCGGTTGGACCTTCAGAATAGAAAAGAGACGAATGGTCTATTGTGAGAACACATGTGTAGTACTATGTGTAGGCTACTATGTGTTTAAGATGGTTTTGGGTCCCATGTGTAGTACTAAGTCCTGGCTACTACATGTACCGGATGATTAAGTCGCATGTGTAGTATTAAGTGCAAGCTACTATGCGTACCCGATAGTTTCGATCACATGTGTGGTACTAAGTGTAGGCCACTATGTGTAAGAGATGGTTTTGGTCACAGATGTAGTACTAAGTGTAGGCTACTATGTGCACCAGATAGCTTCGGCTATAAAGGTGGTACTATGTGTAGGCCACCATGTATATATTATTATTCTGATGAGTTCAACGGGAAATTGACTAAGTGAAATTCATGTGATCAAGTAATGACTAGTGTAATTGAATATGACTATGTGATGAATAAGTGTAGGTATATGTGTGTGAAAATTTATGAGCAATGTGCTCGATAGTTGATCGAACTTTCGGTAAGATGAAATGAAGCAAGTGAAATTATGTAAGAGTGAAATTTGTAATAAAATAGTTTTGGACTGTAGCAGTTGTGTGACTTTGAAAAATCACCAAAAATGGTGGAAATCGAATTAGAGGTTGAATAAGATATGAAATTAAATCTTATTGAGTCTATTTTCACATAAAAAAACAAAGTAAGCAAAAAATTTCATTTTGAGATATTTGGGTTTATTGAGATAGGGTCAGAATGATTTTGGAATCCCTTGTTCTGATTTTGGAAAATCATTAAAAATTGTACCAAAATAATTATGAGTTATAATTTATATGCTTAAAATCCTTAATGAGTGTATTTTCAAAAGAAATAAACAAGAACATTATTTGTATCTTGTACGAAGAGATAATTAATTTTAGTGCAGAGGGGTCAGAACGGTCATATAGAGAAACAGGGGAGACTTTAATGAATAAACTGTACTTATTGGATAAATCAAAAATTTTTTAAATTTTAAATAATTTAGTGACTGTGACTCGAATAGACAACTTCTTTTAAACTTGAGTAAATGGTGGATCTATGTGTAGTTATGATTGTATTATTTTAAAAATATATTTTGAGGTTTTATAAAAGCATGTTAACAAGTTCTTTTATTATTTACATACTTACTTACTAAGCTATATGCTTACTTCCTTCTCTTTTTTTCCCTTGGTTTATAGTGTCACCAAGCTAGCTCGGGATTCAGAAATCGTCAGAGATCTATCCACACTATCAACACTATTTTGGTATTTTGAAAACAATATTTTGGGATTATGATATGTATAGAGTACTTGGTTATTTTGTTATGTGTCATAATTGATTCGGCCTAAAATGTTGGCCTATGTTATTTGATAGTTCATTTTGTATAAGGTCATTGATGTTGGCTATTATTGATAAAGTTATATGTTTATGATGATGCAATTTATGAGATGCATGACTAGGTTGAATGAGTGTGTGATGAAGATTGAAAAGATTTAAATTTGGATGTAAATTTTGTCTCGATTTAGTAAGACTGTAAGTGTTTTGTTCTGGCAATGCCTTGTACTCTGTTCTGGCATTGAACACGAGTAAGGGGTGTTACAGTTTATCTTTAAAATAGAGAAATAATACAAAAAGTAAGCTTTCCAAAAGCTTCGTAAGCCATATACAAATAAACATAACACATGGAACAAATATAAACTAATTCAACTATAGAAACTTAGCTAGTCTCATATTCATGTATCACATTTCTCATTTCCTTCTCTTAATCAACATTCAATATGCATCACTTACCTTCCTTTCACTAATCACATAAACATCAATGTACCTATATCATTGATCTCATTTACACATTCTTTCTCGTGTTAACTTTTCCCATTGAACCATTCGGAGTTGTTAAGGATACTCGGATAGCACATAAAGCTTGTACAATGCCATATCCCAGATATGGTCTTACATGTTATCACATATCGGTGCCACTTTCCTAGACAGGGTCTTATACGAAATCATATACAATGCCAATGTCCTAGACATGGTCTTACACGTAATCTCAGATCGATGCCAATGTCCTGGACATGGTCTTACACAAAATCACACATTGGTAATCCTAATATCATTTCATTTATATCCTAAACTAATCCTAACGTTCACACGGGGCTTTCGAACGTCATAACTCTGTCAATACTTTCTCGTGCTCGAATATTCAGCATCCAAAGCAATTCAATATCATAAAAACATATATAATTGAATCGAATTACATTTATTTGTATATGAACTTAGCTAAAAAACGAGATGAACAGATCGAAGCGACTATTCAATAACTTTCGACTTCCCCCGATCTAAATCCGATTTATTTCTTTCTTGATCTATATAAATTCAAATTTAACTTGTTTAATCATTCATTCATTCAATTCAATCCACAAATACATATTTAGGAATTTTTACACTTTAGCCCCTATAATTTCACATTTTTGCTTTTTAGTCCTTAATTTCAATAAAACACAAAATTCACATAATTCATTAAGATCAATGCTTAGCCAAATTACCCTTATGCCCTTAGTAGCCCATATAATTCATTTATTTCACATTTTAACCACTAAATTTGTAAAATTCACAATTTAGTACATAAAAAACATTTTCACCAAAAAGTCACTTAACAAAATATGATAATATATCAACAAATACTTATTTTTCATCATCAAACATCACCAAGCTCAAACATTCATCAATGGCACTTCACAAAATCATCAAAAATTTCAAAAATCAAGGTACAGGCTAGCTAATACGAGTTGCAATGATTCCAAAAACATAGAAATAATCAAAAATCGAGTTAAAACTGTACCTCAATCAAGCCAAATGTGTGCCAAAACTTAAAGCTATTCCACCCTAGGTTTTCTTTTCTATTTCCGGCTGAAATATATAAAGATGAACATGTTTTTACTTTTTGTTTTATTTAATATACTTTGATTTATATAATTACCATATTAACCTTGTTTAATAAACATTTTGATCATTTATTATAAGGTTATTTATGACCAATCCTACTATCCATGGTCCAATTACTTAATAAGGACCTCACATTTATTTAATCATAACAATTAAAGCACTTTAACAAGTAGAATGCAACTATTGCATTTTATGCAATTTAGTCCTTTTGTCAAAATAACCAACCAGTCGATAAAATTATCACACGAAGTTTTCACACGTATATAATCACATATTGTAAACATCAAAAATAATATCAACATAATTTTATGATCTCAGATTTGTGGTTCTGAAACCACTATTCTGATTAAGCTAAAATCGAGCTATTACAAATCTCGTGAAATTTTGTTATAAAATGCCACATTGGTAAGGGGGTGAGGCTGTAAACCTTTTAACGTGACTCCCATCTATACACACATGTGAGTTAACATTCATATTCATCATCATCATAATATCATCACAGTTATATAATTCACTTCAGGCAAATTAACATAAATATTTATGTTACATGAGCTTTTTGATTATTTTATTCAAACAAGTGCACCTCTGGAACACCCCAAACCCTACCCAGATGTTATGGCCGTATTAGGAAGTGTCACATTAAAGTGTTCTAAAATCATGAACTTAACATGTCTTAATTTGATGTGAAACCTTTTTAGTTTGGAAGAAAACAGTAATTTGTTTATCTTAGTTTATCCAGTTTAAAAAAATAGTTTACTTTTGAAAACTTGTTAATTGCGGAAGCTTTGCTTATACCATCGTTTGTTGTGAAATTGTAGTTTTTGAAAAATGCGTATCTTTTTGTTAAAAAACTGCGCCCTAGAGCTAACAGATTTGAGTAAATTAAATAAATCCAACATTTTAATTTAAAGTTTAAATAATGGCCTTATTACAAACCTAAAATAAAAATAATAACCTAAGTAAATTAAATCCAAAGACAATGTAAAAGCGAAGTGTGTGGCCACCTCCAAATCCCACGCAGCACCGAACCGTTTATGACTCAGGATTACCTGTATAGTAAAATTAGATGGGCGAGTTCACGAAAACTCAATGTGTATTCCCGTGCATAACAGTATCACAGAATCAAATTGGGCCCAAGCCCATTTCAGAACAGTATAGTATGCATACAAAACCCTACCCAATCCAACCTCTACACTCCATCCCCGTCTAGCCCATTAGTCCACGTAGGGATATAATCAAACCACCCAACCCTACACTCCATAGTGTAGTACCAATGCGGCACTATCGATAAATTCTAGCAGTGCTGCTAGAATATTTGGCTAGAAGCCATCAGAATAATGCAGCGAAGCTGCCAGCACAGAACACTTCCTCCACAACCATATACCCAAACCCCATGCAATGCAATATAATCAATGTCATGTTATATCATAGTGCAGACTATACACACATATAAATGTATCTCAGAGCATGCATAATTATCCAAATATCATACAGGGTCAAAACGGTCATTTTACCCACGAGGGGTATTTTGGTCATTTTTCCCTTAGGGGCATTTTAGTCATTTACTTGTGTAGGACTAAGTATGTGAAGGCCCATCAGTAGGCCCATGGTCGTCCAGCGACACATGCAACAAAACAGTCCAGAAACGCAAATATGGGCTACAACCCATCTAGCGGGCCCACGGCCTGTTGGGCCCATTCGACCCAGTTTGGCTCAACACATGGAACCGCTCGTCATGGCCATTTTTTGATGTAGGGCCACAATCTGAGGCCTCAGCCGACCACTTGTGCGTTCGCATGCTTAGGTGGCCAACCGTTCGATTTGTCAACTTTTCGGCATTTGACAATTCTGCATTTCGCCTTCGTAATTTAATAGTGTGATTAACACACCTGTAATGAGGTAGATGCTAACTGCTTTTGAAAACTGAGCACCTACGATAACAACAATTTCACAGTCATTCAACTCCCACGGTTAACCCAAAATCCCTTGTAAGACCAATGCCATAACCAGTCATCATCACTTCCCACGAAGGAGATGATCACTTGAAAGAGACAGAGATTCGGTCTAACACCCTCCTTAATGGAATTGAACCCCTAGCCAAAACTGTTGAAACACAGTGTTACACGATAGCCACTTAACGAAACAATTGAACCATAAGGTACACGCAGCCCTTAGATGACACAATCAACATTTGAGCCCAAGGAAACTTACCAAGACTCTAATCTCGCAGTTGCCCTAAAACGAGAAGGGTCAAATCGACTAAAGAGTAGAAGATTCAGCCTATACAGAGACAAAATGAGAAAGAGATTAGAGAGGAAGATAAAGATGAGACTTGGTTATGGCCAAGAATTTGACAACTAAAGAAATACTCAATCGGTCCCTTTGCAGTGACAGAGTTCCTATCTCTTGATACTTGATGTACTCGGGAATTGAATGGAAGAATGGTAAAAGTAGTTCAATGAGAAGGAGAGAGAGAATGGCTATGGTGTGATCGGCTACTTTTGAAAAACAAAGTAATAGAGATGAAGAAAAAATCGATTGAGAGAGAAGGGAAAAGAAATTGAACATAAAAGTAGAAGAAAGAAAATAGAATCAATGATGATGGTGATGCCAGAGAAGTCGGTCAAGAAGGAAAAAGGGAGGATGGTGATGGTGCAATCGGGCTTAAGGACTTAAACAAAAAAATAATAGGGAAGAAGAAGTAAGGGATATTCGGCTTTTGAGTAAGCACAAGAGAAGAATAGAGAGAGATGAGAATCAGCTAGAATGAAGAAGAGAAATAGAGTGCACGAGAGGTCGTGTTCAGTTTTAGTTGTAAAATCAGCAATATGGAAAAGAAGATGAAAATAAAAGTGCAAAAAGAAAAAGCACACAAGTGCACTCGGGCCTAAAAGAACTGAGCAAAAACAAAAATAAAGAGACCATTTTTTTCCCAAAACCAAAAAAAATACACTTAGTTTTAGCAAAAGCACCAATACCCCTAGAGATTCCCACATTCGGCCAACCACTTCCATCATTCAAATTTCCTTAACGCACTCCACATTATCCTCCTCCCAACCGAAACAACCTCATCCAAATCCCTTAGATAGCTCCTTAAGACCTACTCAAACCTCTTCTTAGAAGAGTTTCAGTCAGACTCAACCATCACCACGGCACAACTACAAAAATAAACCTCCTTTTGCTCCACTTGTGCCTCAAACTCAAGTCTTCACATCCACATGAGGCACTACTTACCCCTTGAGCCAGCAGGCTCCTTTCTGTCATATTTCACACACCATACTTTAAAAGGCTTTCAACCCAACGTCAATATCCCTTAAAGCCCAAAAGTAAAAATTTTCCCATAGGCTAAGGCTCGAACCTAGGCCTTCCCAGACCCCCCAAACATGCCCAAACACACTAGCCACTACAACAAACATGATGCTATTTCATGCACACACAAAGATTCAAATCATCAGAGCATTACAACCTATACATACATTCCATAAATTTTGTGTAAATTTGCTTATCGCAGTCACTTAATCAAACAGGTTAGGCACATAACATCATATCATGCCAAACAACATGGATGCTTATCACAATATAAACTTTCATTTCGTTCCACTTTTCCAACTTTCAAGGATAATTTCCATTAAACTATTATAGTTTTGATGGATATTCGTGTAGTATACTCAAGGTATGCATGTCAACAATCCATCGATTCATATTCAAAAGTGCCCCTTTTTGCACATATTCATAGAGCACACTCTCGAGTCACATATGATATAACAAGATTGCCAATCCAGGCTAAATCCTTTCGGTAACGTATACTCTAAGGGCTTACTTTGGATTACCCATCCAGGCTAAAACCATTTTATAACATTTATAACATTTTATCTGTTTTATAAAATCACCATAATCCATTGAAATACAACGTTCAATCGAAACAATGACATTATACCCATATTTCTCAACTTATGGTTATTTCATTTTGTACATCATCACATACATATCATGAACTATTATTCATACCTTTCTAAGTTTCGACTCATCACAAACATATTTTCAAATATCTCAGTATCACTTTCAGCATTTTTGAAAATAGCTCGTCAGAGTCGAGAGGTATCACACTATCACAGGAAGTAATATGGCATGTATATCTAGACTCACTTACGCTATGTCAGTCTGAGAATCGACTAAACCATAGCTCTAATTCTATTAAATGTAATACCCCTTACTCGTATTCAACGCTGGAATATGGTATGAGGCATTACCGAACTTATCACACGAATAAACATACAAATTTAAGTCATAAATTTGCGTCCAAATTAAAACCATTTGCATTTAATCATAAAGTTCCTTGTACGAGCCTACAGAGCCCAAAACATGCATTGGAAGTGGTTCGAGACTAAATCGAGAACTTTAGAAAATTTTACAAAACTTAGAAAATTTGTCCACTAAAAAGAGGTCACACGCCCATGTGGACATGGGACACGCCCATGTGGGCAGGCCATGTGGTCACACATGCCTGTGTCCCTACCCCGTGTAACTCTCTGACTTGTAACTCATGACCAAAATGAGATCACAGGGCCAAGTCACACGCCCATGTACTAGGCCGTGAGGAAAATTAATTTTCATAAAAATAGGTGCAGACTACACAGGCCAGGGCACATGCCCGTGTTCGAGGCCGTGCCGTCCACACGGTTGAGACACACACCCGTGTCTTTGCTCGTGTGCTCAATTTTGAGCTTTCTGTTTCTCAAAATTAAGGAGCACGAGACACCCGGCCTAAACACATGCCCGTGTGGACAAAAACAAGGTTATTTACCAAGCCATTTTGCCACCCTCACTTGCTCACATCTACTGAACATTACATGGCACAAATTCAAGCATGTAAAAGCAAACAAACAATCACAACCAAGACGATAACATGTCATTCTGATACCATTATTAATCATGCTTAGAACATCAACCTTTCCACATCAATTTATGCAAATTTCTACATTCACAAGTGACATTAATAAAAATATACTCATAACCAACAGTAGTCAACTTCTAAGGCTATATATATACAAAATGAACCACAAACCATTATTAGCCAACACATATGACCACAAGACGGGGTCCCTATACATGCCATAAACTTTAAATACTTGGGTTCATCAGTACCCAAAATGCTAGCTTGACAGTGTCATAGGATCTCCGGGGATCTTCAATCCGAGCTAACTTGATGACACTATAAAACATGGGAAAGGAAAGGGAGTAAGCTATATAGCTTAGTAAGTTCATATGCAAATAATGAGCATCTTAAACACAACTTAATCATACAATTTATATAATAAAAGATAACATAAATGTCATTAAAAATCTCATAGTCATAACTTGCTTAATCACAACCTTACTGAGAGTCCATCACTTACTGAGTTTATCAATTGTGAGTTTTATTACCAATCATTTACCAAGACTATCAAGATAAACACAAGGAAAAAAAGTTGCTATAAAGCTCACAGTTATAACTTATTCGGTCACATTGTTTGCTCTATCAATTTACAAGTATTATTTAATATGTCCTGAGATTAGACTATCAACCGTAATCTCTCCATTATAACAGCTTACCACAATTATCCAATCATTCCCAACCTTATAATAAACATGCCCACTATTTATGAGTATTCACCTTTCAAACATAGATTTTAACATCTTTCAATTGTTTAAAACAAATATTTTCCCATAATCATTTTGATAGGTAATTTTGTAAATTTTTCCTTTTTATCTTATCAGATAAATCTCAATTGTGCAAATAAAACATGTTATAACATAGCAGAATTTGGCCCGAAAGCCAATTTCACGATCACCAACCGAATTTACCTTGTATTTCAACATCACAAGCATGGACCAATAATCACAAAGCCTTCACAAAACATTCTCATGGAAGCCATAAACTCACAATATCATGAAGTCAATGATTATAAATGTTATGCACATACATGTACTAATTCGTAATATAACCACATCCTTTTCATATCTTTACCATTCCCATTTAACACTCGGAATATTACAAATACTCAGAAGTTTGCACATAAGTGCCACATTTGTAGCCAAAGCTACCTCGTAACTCATAACATACGTAAGCTCACTCTCGAGGTATTCACGGGCTTGCTCACACAAGCTATAGGTCAAAGCGTAGCTACACAATGCTGCTTACACAAGCTCTCAGGTATCCCCAACAAATGTAGGATTACCCAACAACTGGTAGGACATACAAGACCAGCACACAGATTACAATAACACATAAACACAAACATGTAGGTCCCTTGTAACACCCCAAACCTGGCCCAAACGTTATGGCCAAATCTGACGTGTCACATTGAAACAAAAACACAAGTTCTGATTTAAAACCTCTCTTAAAGGATGTGATGATGATTTTTAAAGACTAAAGTGAATGGAAGCTGTGCACCAGGTAGGTATCCGAAACAGAGGAGGTGAGCCATGAAGGCTGCTTAAATACCAAGCTCTTGATTGGATCCAATCCTCGACATGCCCACAACCATTGCCACACTTTAGGTTATTGATAATTTTGAAAATATCTCGAGATGGAGTTTGTACAAAGTGATATCTTAGTTAAAATGTTATATTTTATCTTTGTAAGATTTGAAAAGGGAGAGTTGTTTAAAAACGTAACCTAGATCTAGCCCATTTTAAGATATAAATACTAACGCAGAATTCAAAGTTCAAAACCAACCAAATCCAGAAAGAAATTAGTTAAAATGGCCTTATTACAACCCCAAAAATAAATAATAAAATTTATTTAAAACTTTTAAAAGAAAGTCCAACTGCACATCATGGCCACTCTGAATTCCCACCGGCTCCAAGTCTCCACATCAAGGCTCACCTGCAAGGTTGAAGAAAGGGGGTGAGTTGAAAACTCAGTGTACAACAAGCCCTTTCAGAGCCCAAATCCATACTTGCACAAATTTTAATTTTTCATCATATACTGGGCCGTAGCCTTTCGGTTACTGTTACTGGGCCGAAGCCTTTCAATTTCATATTTCTAGGCCAAAGCCTTTCTGTACACGGTATGACCCTTAGGCCCATTTCAATATCACATATGACAAAACATGTATGTATGCAAAACCCGTTTGGGGAGACTACTCGACCCACCATCCTCTACTCTCCACCCGTACCAACCAAACTCTCCATGTGGGGAATAACTCAACCCACCCAGCCAAACTCTCCACTGGCAGCATAGCTGCTTAATCATATAACTGGAGGCCAAGCCTCTTTTAATAACTGGGGCAAAAGCCCTTTCGGTAAACTGGGGCAAAAGCCCTTTAACACTTCCTCCATCGAATAATCCCAACCCATGTATGTAATGAGTAAAAACATGGCATATCGTACATGAGTCATAGCATATCATGTGCATATCATGTCATAGCATGTAAAATAACAATATCACAATCATCATATTCAGAATGAAACCCTAAGGGTAAAATAGACATTTTCATATAGGGGCAAAATAGTCATTTCCCATGCTTAGGGGTAATTTCGTAATTTTACTAACTATTATGGTTTTCCCACGTTTATTCATCAATTCCAAGTGTTTAAACAACCGTTTTTAGCCTATTATAGTGCATTCAAGTTATTGGGCCCAAAACCCCTAATGGGCCCTTCGTAGCGGATTTAGTCATTTAGGCCCTTTTTAGCCCAAGTTACGTAACGGTAATAAAAATTTAACATGCAATTCAATCAGATTCCATTTTTACCAATTTTTACCCAAATGGGCCCACAAGCCCATTGGGCCCTATTTTAGCCCATCGAGGCCCAACGTACCAAACTGCACGAAACCGTGCTCTTACCTGTTCCATCACTCTTGCTTACTGTGTTCATCGCGATTGAACTCATCCACACTTCATCTCGTATTTACAGGTTACATCAACAACATAACCCGATGTTTCGGCTTTTATGCAATATGAACCTAGGCTATTACGGGGTATGTTACACACCTGTTAAATGACGGTCGATTCCTCAAAGTCGTCCACGCACTCGTCCTATATTCATTTACTTGATGTATTAAAACCAAATCTAAAAGAATAATCACTATTTATTAACACCAGTCGGCCACTATGCTTATAACCGTAGATAGCTTACCTTCGCAATGTCGATTATTGATCCAAACTTATCCAACACCGCTTCACCAACCTATTGCTCCCTCAAGGTTTGTTTGCTTCGCTACAGGAGACCATAAAACGAAAGAATAAGGCTTAATATAGCCTAGACTACAAATCGGCAATCTCCCTAAACTTTAGGAGATTTCGGCTTTTCTTAACATCCATAACATCAAAATATAACTAAGGTTTCGAACTCTTACCGAGGGTTCACTTACACCAATGGTTCAATCCTGTATTGGCTCAGATTCGACACAACTCCAAGCTTCTAAACACCAGTAGAAGTCGCCCCAAAAAGATCCTAAGATTCGGCCACCAAGACTCCACAAGTGTTGCGCTTTCGGCTTTTAATCTAAGAGAGAAGAAGTTGTTTTGGGATGGAATTTTTATGATGATTTAATCGGTATGGGTTGAAGGCTCAGAGGTTGAAAGATTCGGCTACAAGAGATGAAGAGATCGTGAAGAGTTTAGCTTACAAGAAAATCGGCACAAAGTACTTTTTTCGGGATTTGGCTTATTTAGTGTTCGGCTACCAAGAGAAGGAGGGAGGTGAATATGGTTCGGCTTTTCTAGATGTTAAAGGGAAAACAAGAGAATAGAAAGTATAGAAGAGAAGAGAGAAAGAAAATGAGAGGAATTTCTGATGTGTATCAAACGGCACAAGGGAAATGAATGGAAAAAATGAAAAACTTAATTCTAATGCCGATTTAGCACTCCACACCCCCCTTGGCCGGCCACCCCTTCTCTACTTTCAAATTCTCCTAAAATCTCTCCCCAATATCCTCCCCCTTATCATTCCTTGATTCTAGCTCATGACCAATTCAAACCTTTAGCCAACAGAGTTCCGTTCAACTTCAAACTCTTGCATACACAAGACATAAAAATAAACATCACAAATACCTGCATAGAGAGTCGAACCTTGGCCTTCTCCCTTCCACTTACACGCCACATTTTTAGGAGACTAGTGGCGCCACTTAGCCACTCTACCAAGGCTCCTTTTGTGATACATTTTACCCACATATTTTGATAAGACCTCCTAACCCGAGCCCCTAATTCTTTAAGTCCAAAATTTCAAAAATTCCTCCGGGTTTTGGCCAACTCATGGGCCTTCCATAGGCCCATTTATACACTCTAAACATGAATTCCACAACCACATCTCAACATTTTAAAATTTTACAAAACATCACATAAAGTTACTAAGCCCCAAAAATTAGGATGTTAAAAACTCTACCCTCCTTAAAGAAATTTCAGCCTCGAAATTTACCTTATTAAAATAGTTGAGGATACTGTTGACGCATCGCCTCCTCGGGCTCCCAAGTAGCCTCCTCT
Organism: Gossypium stocksii; assembly: GCA_020496765.1. Classification (NCBI taxonomy): domain Eukaryota; kingdom Viridiplantae; phylum Streptophyta; class Magnoliopsida; order Malvales; family Malvaceae; genus Gossypium; species Gossypium stocksii. Next base: position 46,822,251 of record CM035623.1, read on the forward strand.
CTGCCATGGTTCCTCCAAAGTACCTTTACCAATGGGACTGATTTTCTTCTCAACACTTTAACGTCACGATCAAGTATTTGCACTGGTTCTTCTTCGAAGGTTAAATCTGCTTGTACCTCAATGTCTGCAACTGGCACGATATGAGTAGGATCAGAACGATATCGCCTTAGCATTGAAACATGAAAGACATCGTGGATACGATCCAACTCCGGAGGTAATTCTAGCTGATAAGCAACCGGTCCTATTCGCTTTACAATTCGATAAGGCCCAATGAATCGCGGACTCAACTTGCCCTTTTTAGCAAATCTCAATATCTTCTTCCAAGGCGAAACTTTAAGAAAGACCATGTCTCCTACTGCATACTCAATATCCTTACGCTTTAGATCTGCATAGGACTTCTGTCGATCTGCTGCCTCCTTCAAGCGGTCTCTAATTACCCTAACCTTGTCTTCAATATCAGCCACTAATTCTGGTCCAAGTACTCGTCTCTCTCCCAACTCAGTCAACAAGTAGGCGAACGACATCTTCTCCCATACAGTGCCTCATATGGAGCCATCTGAATACTCGTTTGATAACTGTTATTATAAGCAAATTCTGCCAACGGCAAGTAATCCTCCCAGCTGCCCCTAAAGTCGATCACACAACCCCTCAACATGTCTTCTAAAATCTGGATAACTCTTTCTGACTGCCCATCTGACTGAGGGTGAAATGCTGTGCTAAAATCCAATCGCGTCCCCAACGCCTCATGCAATTTCCTCCAAAACTGAGATGTAAATCTTGGGTCTCGATCAGAAATTATTGACACTGGCACTCCATGCAACCGTACTATCTCTGCTACATATAGCTTGGCTAACTTCTGAAGTGAATAATCTGTTCGAACAGGTATGAAATGGGCAAATTTCGTCAGCCTATCCACAATCACCCAAATCGAATCTTTCTTGGAAGGCGTCAAAGGCAACCCACTTACGAAATCCATGGTTACCCTTTCCCACTTCCAAAGTGGTATTTTCACTGGCTGCAACAATCCTGAAGGTAGTTGATGCTCGGCCTTTACTTGTTGACACGTTAAACACTTTCCCACAAACTCGGTCACTTCTCTCTTCAGTCCAGGCCACCAATATAACTCTCGCAAGTCTCGATACAACTTATTTCCTCCCGGATGCATGGCACAAGGTCCACTATGAGCCTCTTCCAGAATCATCAGCCTTAGTTCAGAGTCCTTTGGCATACAAATTCTTCCTCGAAAACAAAGAATCCCATCACTGTTTAACCCAAAGTCCGAATTCTCCTCTTTCTCGGCTTGCTGAAACCGAGAATCCAAAGACTCATCCAACAGCTGCTGCCTCTTAATCTGTTCTACCCAAGTTGGTTTCACTTGTAACTCTGCCAACAGGCTCCCATCATCGTATAAGCTTAAACGAGCAAACATTGCTTTCAATTCTGCTATAGTCCTACGACTCAACGCGTCGGCCACCACATTTGCCTTGCCTGGATGGTACTCAATCGAACAATCATAGTCTTTCAACAACTCTATCCACCTTCGCTGTCTAAGATTCAGCTCCTTTTGAGTCAATAAATACCTAAGACTCTTATGATCTGTATAGATGATGCACTTCTCCCCATATAAGTAATGCCTCCAAATTTTAAGCGCGAAGATCACCGCCGCCAGCTCCAAATCATGCGTAGGATAGTTCGTCTCGTGAGGCTTAAGCTGCCTTGAAGCATATGCAACCACCTTTCCCTCCTGCATCAACACACACCCCAAACCTACATGTGATGCATCGCTGTACACAGTGAAATCTTTACCAGACTTTTGCTGAATCAACACTGGTGCCTCGGTCAAAACTTTCTTTAACTTTTCAAAAGCTTCTTGCTGCTCCTCAGCCCAAACAAACGGTACTCCTTTCCTTATGAGTTTGGTCAATGGTGCAGCCAGCATAGAGAACCCTTCCACAAACCTTCTATAATAACCTGCCAACCCCAGAAAACTTCGAATTTCTGACATTGACCTTGGTGGCTTCCACTCTAGAATCGCCTCAATTTTTCGAGGATCTACCTTAATCCCTTCGGCAAAAACAACATGCCCTAAAAAGGTCACCTCACTCAACCAAAATTCGCACTTACTGAACTTAGCATAGAGTTGCTTTTCTCTTAATACTTGTAGAACGATACGAAGATGCTCATCATGCTTTTCTTCTGTTTCTGAATACACTAAAATATCGTCGATGAACACGACTACGAATTGATCCAAGTATGGCTGGAATACACGATTCATCAGATCCATGAATGCTGCAGGTGCGTTAGTCAGTCCAAAGGGCATAACTAGGAACTCGTAATGACTATATCGAGTTCTGAATGCCGTTTTATGAATATCCCCCTCTTTGACTCTCAGCTAATGATATCCGGACCGGAGGTCGATTTTTGAAAATACCGATGCTCCTCTCAACTGATCGAACAAATCGTCGATTCTTGGCAAAGGGTACTTGTTCTTGATCGTCAGTTTGTTCAGCTGCCGATAATCGATACACATTCGCATGGTTCCATCCTTCTTCTTTACAAACAAAACTGGTGCGCCCCACGGAGAAACACTTGGTCTTATAAATCCTCTGTCCAATAGTTCTTGTATCTGAGCTTTCAGTTCTACCAACTCCTTTGGTGCCATCCTATACGGTGCAATAGACATCGGAGCTGTTCCAGGTAACAGGTCAATTCCAAACTCAACCTCGCGGTTTGGAGGTAATCTAGGAAGCTCCCCAGGAAAGACATCTTGAAACTCTTTGATAGTCCTGACTGACTCTAAGGTCATCTTTTCAGGCTCCGCTTGGCTCACAAAGGCCAAATATGCCTCACCACCTTTTCGAATCAACTTCTCAGCTTTTAAGGCTGACACCACATTAGACAAATAATTTCTTCGCTCCCCTATAACTAATACCTCCTCATCCTCGACAGTTCTTAATACCATCCTCTTAGCAGCACAATCCAATGTCGCCCTATGCCGAGTTAACCAATCCATTCCTAAGATAAGATCAAATTCTCCGAATGGCAATTCCATTAAGTCTCCCACGAATACTTTATCTTGAGTCTCTAGAGGCACTTCCCTAAAAAGTTTATCTACCTTAACCGAGTGACCCAAAGGACTTATCACTGATACCCCACTCACAATCTTCTCAGAACGCACACCCAATGCCCCAGATACGTTACAGGCAACATACGAGTGAGTGGAACCAACATCTATTAAAGCAGTATAAGGCGTGCTATGAATGAAAAACGTACCGGTTATAACATCAGGAGCATCACCCTCCTCTCGACATCGTGCAGCATAAACCAACGCCGGCTGACGAGCTTCAGTATGCCCAGCACCCCTGCCAGGTGCCCCACGTCCTCGTCCATTACCATTACCACCTCTACCTTGCCCACGGCCTCTCTGTGGTGGTGGTCCTCCTCGCACTGGTTGCACAACCCTTGGCTCAGCAACTTGGTCCTGAACTGCTCTCCTAGGACATTCCCTAAACTTGTGTTCCTTGGACCCACATCGAAAACAACCCCCAGTTCTTTTCCAACACTCACCCAAGTGTGCTCTACCACAATCCCTACAAACTTGAGGTCTGACGGTATTCACTGGCATGGCCCGAATCGGCTCCTCTACTCTGGTTCGTTTAACATTTCTGTATGCAGCACCCGAGGGTCCAGAATCCCTCCTAAATCTAAGTCGATCCTTCTGACGATTCTGTTGCTCCACCCGCTTAACCTCTTCGGCTATCTTGGCCTTTTCTACCAACGCAGCAAAGTCACGCTCCCTTTGTGGAGCTATCAGCACCCTAAGCTCATCCCGAAGGCCATCCTCAAACCGAACGCTACGCTCGTATTCAGTCGCCATTATCCCACTAGCATATCGGCTTAATCTCAAGAATTCTGCCTCATATTCGGCAACAGTCTTATTACCCTGGGTTAGATTTAGGAATTCCTTACGACGAGCATCCACATAACTAGCTCCCACATACCTGCCCTTAAAAGCAGTCTTAAATAGATCCCAAGTTACCCGCTCAGCTGGGGTACTCTCTCTTACTGTGATCCACCATTGGTAAGCCTCGTCTCGCAGCAACGATACAGCCCCTTTCAACTTTTGCTCCACAGAGCAATCCAAGTCGTCCATAATCCGTTCTGTTGCCTCAAGCCAATATTCAGCGACATTCGGAGCTACTCCAGATACGCCCCTAAAAACCTCTGCTCCGTTGGCCCGAAGTCGCTCAGAGATAGATCCTCTATTCACTGTCCAAGTACTAGCTCCAGCAACCCTTTCTAAGACCCTCAGCATTGCTTGGGACAAGGCATCGTCCCCTACAGCTCGATCATGCGACCCAGTCTCAGATGCTGGTGGCACAGATGTCTCTTCAGCTGGCCTATGCCCTGAAGATGAAGATTCGGCTCGCGCTCTACCGCGACCACGTCCGCGGCCTCATCCACGAGTTCCTCTAGTACTCATATCGACTTATCTGATTACGAATTTTATGACATTAGTTAATATTTCAGTTGTTTATTACGAGATATCTTATGGAAGTATAGTAGTTCAGAAGTTGTTTTCGCAACATTGTATCTAACTACAGTCTCAATCCTAAATGTTTTTAGCTCTGCCCTAACTAAAGTAACATAGTAGGGTCTTGATTCTATCTATGGCATCATGTTAAGACCAACAATAATATCATATCATTCTCAAATATCATTTTAATATTCCACGATAAAGAAAGTATACTTACAGACTTGGGGCCGGGAATTCAGTGTGCCACCTCTTCCTTTGAATCATTTAAAACATATATTTATCCACAAAAATGTGTTGAAAGATTTTATTTAAATTTGATTTAAAAAGAAAAATCATTATTTAAAATTTTTGGAAAAACCCGTTAAAAAGCCCGTTAAAAAGACCATTAAAATACCGTTAAAAACCCACAACCGAGTTGTTGCAACCTGGCTCTGATACCACTAAATGTAACACCCCAAACCCGGCCCAAACGTTATGGCCAAATCTGACGTGTCATATTGAAACAAAACACAAGTTCTGATTTAAAACCTCTCTTAAAGGATGTGATGATGATTTTTAAAAGACTAAAGTGAATGGAAGCTGTGCACCAAGTAGGTATCCGAAACAGAGGAGGTGAGCCATGAAGGCTACTTAAATACCAAGCTCTTGATTGGATCCAATCCTCGACATGCCCACAACCATTGCCACACTTTAGGTTATTCATAATTTTGAAAATATCTCGAGATGGAGTTTGTACAAAGTGATATCTTAGTTAAAATGTTATATTTTATCTTTGTAAGATTTGAAAAGGGAGAGTTGTTTAAAAACGTAACCTAGATCTAGCCCATTTTAAGATATAAATACTAACGCAGAATTCAAAGTTCAAAACCAACCAAATCCAGAAAGAAATTAGTTAAAATGGCCTTATTACAACCCCAAAAATAAATAATAAAATTTATTTAAAACTTTTAAAAGAAAGTCCAACTGCACATCATGGCCACTCTGAATTCCCACCGGCTCCAAGTCTCTACATCAAGGCTCACCTACAAGGTTGAAGAAAGGGGGTGAGTTGAAAACTCAGTGTGCAACAAGCCCTTTCAGAGCCCAAATCCATACTTGCACAAATTTTAATTTTTCATCATATACTGGGCCGTAGCCTTTCGGTTACTGTTACTGGGCCGAAGCCTTTCAATTTCATATTTCTAGGCCAAAGCCTTTCTGTACACGGTATGGCCCTTAGGCCCATTTCAATATCACATATGACAAAACATGTATGTATGCAAAACCCGTTTGGGGAGACTACTCGACCCACCATCCTCTACTCTCCACCCGTACCAACCAAACTCTCCATGTGGGGAATAACTCAACCCACCTAGCCAAACTCTCCACTGGCAGCATAGCTGCTTAATCATATAACTAGAGGCCAAGCCTCTTTTAATAACTGGGGCAAAAGCCCTTTCGGTTAACTGGGGCAAAAGCCCTTTCGGTAAACTGGGGCAAAAGCCCTTTAACACTTCCTCCATCGAATAATCCCAACCCATGTATGTAATGAGTAAAAACATGGCATATCGTACATGAGTCATAGCATATCATGTGCATATCATGTCATAGCATGTAAAATAACAATATCACAATCATCATATTCAGAATGAAACCCTAAGGGTAAAATAGACATTTTCATATAGGGGCAAAATAGTCATTTCCCATGCTTAGGGGTAATTTCGTAATTTTACTAACTATTATGGTTTTCCCACGTTTATTCATCAATTCCAAGTGTTTAAACAATCGTTTTTAGCCTATTATAGTGCATTCAAGTTATTGGGCCCAAAACCCCTAATGGGCCCTTCGTAGCGGATTTAGTCATTTAGGCCCTTTTTAGCCCAAGTTACGTAACGGTAATAAAAATTTGACATGCAATTCAATCAGATTCCATTTTTACCAATTTTTACCCAAATGGGCCCACAAGCCCATTGGGCCCTATTTTAGCCCATCGAGGCCCAACGTACCAAACTGCACGAAACCGTGCTCTTACCTGTTCCATCACTCTTGCTTACTGTGTTCATCGCGATTGAACTCATCCACACTTCATCTCGTATTTACAGGTTACATCAACAACATAACCCGATGTTTCGGCTTTTATGCAATATGAACCTAGGCTATTACGGGGTATGTTACACACCTGTTAAATGACGGTCGATTCCTCAAAGTCGTCCATGCACTCGTCCTATATTCATTTACTTGATGTATTAAAACCAAATCTAAAAGAATAATCACTATTTATTAACACCAGTCGGCCACTATGCTTATAACCGTAGATAGCTTACCTTTGCAATGTCGATTATTGATCCAAACTTATCCAACACCGCTTCACCAACCTATTGCTCCCTCAAGGTTTGTTTGCTTCGCTACAGGAGACCATAAAATGAAAGAATAAGGCTTAATATAGCCTAGACTACAAATCGGCAATCTCCCTAAACTTTAGGAGATTTCGGCTTTTCTTAACATCCATAACATCAAAATATAACTAAGGTTTCGAACTCATACCGAGGGTTCACTTACACCAATGGTTCAATCCTGTATTGGCTCAGATTCGACACAACTCCAAGCTCCTAAACACCAGTAGAAGTCACCCCAAAAAGATCCTAAGATTCGGCCACCAAGACTCCACAAGTGTTGCGCTTTCGGCTTTTAATCTAAGAGAGAAGAAGTTGTTTTGGGATGGAACTTTTATGATGATTTAATCGGTATGGGTTGAAGGCTCAGAGGTTGAAAGATTCGGCTACAAGAGATGAAGAGATCGTGAAGAGTTTAGCTTACAAGAAAATCGGCACAAAGTACTTTTTTCAGGATTTGGCTTATTTAGTGTTCGGCTACCAAGAGAAGGAGGGAGGTGAATATGGTTCGGCTTTTCTAGATGTTAAAGGGAAAACAAGAGAATAGAAAGTATAGAAGAGAAGAGAGAAAGAAAATGAGAGGAATTTCTGATGTGTATCAAACGGCACAAGGGAAATGAATGGAAAAAATGAAAAACTTAATTCTAATGCCGATTTAGCACTCCACACCCCCCTTGGCCGGCCACCCCTTCTCTACTTTCAAATTCTCCTAAAATCTCTCCCCAATATCCTCCCCCTTATCATTCCTTGATTCTAGCTCATGACCAATTCAAACCTTTAGCCAACAGAGTTCCGTTCAACTTCAAACTCTTGCATACACAAGACATAAAAATAAACATCACAAATACCTGCATAGAGAGTCGAACCTTGGCCTTCTCCCTTCCACTTACACGCCACATTTTTAGGAGACTAGTGGCGCCACTTAGCCATTCTACCAAGGCTCCTTTTGTGATACATTTTACCCACATATTTTGATAAGACCTCCTAACCCGAGCCCCTAATTCTTTAAGTCCAAAATTTCAAAAATTCCTCCGGGTTTTGGCCAACTCATGGGCCTTCCATAGGCCCATTTATACACTCTAAACATGAATTCCACAACCACATCTCAACATTTTAAAATTTTACAAAACATCACATAAAGTTACTAAGCCCCAAAAATCAGGATGTTACATCCCTAGTGACATGCCACTTCTACCGTATTCTATTCCTAAGGTTCAATTGGGATTTCTCGCATGTCGAAACTTTTTCAAATACATCCAAAGAGTCAATTACACAATACATGCAATATTAAAGCATTTAAATAGAAGTATAACAATGCATTATGTACATACGAACTTGTGTGAGCAAAAAGGAGCTAACTATCAAATACCTGTTTTCCCCCGTTCTAATTTCGAACCTCGTTTTTCTCGATAATCAAGATTGAAAGCTTGACAAACCCTAGCCATGGTTTCCCCTTGAGAAATTCAGCCATGGGTGGAAGATGAGAAAAAATTGGCTTTTAATTTGGATTTTTAATTCATTTAATCACCAAATTACTAAAATGCCCGTAATGAAAAGCTTTAGAAACATACCTAACCATGTCCATTTTTGTCCACAAACTTAACCAATGGTCTAATTACCATTTAAGGACCTTCAATTTAAAATTTCATAACAATTAAACACCTTTAACCTATAGAACTCACATTTTTCACTTATTACAATTTAGTCCTTTTGACTAAATTGAGTGCCCAAATGTCAAAATTTTTGAACGAAATTTTCACGAAATCATTCCATAAAATTGTAGACCATAGAAATATATGAAAAATAAAATTTTCTGCATCAGATTTCTTGTCCCGAAACCACTGTTCTGACTAGACCCAAAATCGAATTATTATAGAGTTAAATGATTTAGATATGTAATATGGCTCATAAGAACTTCATGAATACTTAGGATACAACTGACTTGTCATTAGGGGTCATTTACAATTTCGGGTACTGGTCTTGAATGTCGTAGTCATTACTTTGGTCCTGTATTTGTTGCAGATTCTCCATAGTTGTAACTCCCCATACTTGGCCTAAACGTCAAGCTGAATATCGAGATGCCACACCATCGTCCTCACATTGATTTCGTTATTATTGTCATGTTTGATATTCATGTGTTTTTTTATTGTTACAATAACATATATGTGAATAATAAGTCCTATAGGGCCAAATTAACATTTAGTCATACTAATATACAACAAACAACCATAAAGTAGGCATAAATCAAACATTAAGACTATTTATGAAATTTTCCCAAAAATGTTACATAGGTATTGATACCGCCTCTTTGGTATCGATATTTCCTTTAAGTGGTATCGATACCACCTAGAAAATTGATACCAAACTAGCATTCTCTCGCCAAATTTTAAACATCGGAACAATATCAATACCTCTCGTAAGGTATCGATAGTTACACCCTGAGTATCGATACTCGAGCCAAGGTATTGATTCCAATTTGGTATTCTAACTCCCTGCACTTTCAAAAATACAGAGGTATCATTTTAAAAGCCTCAATATCAATACCTCTACTTCAGGTTAAAAAAAATCAGCATATGAGAGCATTTAAATCATTCAAACTTAGTCTCTAAACATCATGCTTCATTCACTTAGTCATATAAGCATCAAAATGTCTAAACAACAAACCAAACACCATGTCCCAGTTCACAAGCTTCCAAACATACACATTATGCAAATAATCCCAAATATGTCTTAAGAAAATCTATATAAATGTCTACCACATTGCCTTTTTATTCCCTAGAGCTAGAATAAGTAAAACACCTACTATAATGAATAAAGAATAGCTTGGATCAATCCCTCAACGACCACTTCGCTTACATTGGGAACGCAACTACTCTACAAAGGATAAATTGGAGTGGGTGAGCTTAACAAGCTCAATGAATGCCTAGAGTAACCATTACACAAATAAGTTGTCATGCAACAACTAAACAACATACAACATGTTTCCAAAATGTCATTAATTAAGTGCCATAATTCACATATCTAGTCATATTCCATGCATTCTTCTACACATTATTTTTACAAACATTTAGGCATATATATATTTCGACATGTATTAATCACATATAGGCACATATAATCACATATAATCACAATGTATGATAATTTAGCTTTTCAGATTATGAAGCATAAAGTGGACTTTATCACCACTCATCAGATACATGAATCTCCAGCACACCACACATAGACTCGTAGAGTCAAACATATCCCATAAGTGAAGCATATAGCTAACACCCTCCAACACACTACACATACATATCCCAGTGAATGGAGTTTAGCTCACATTCCTTTACCTCTTCAAAACTGTATTGGTCCTTAACGCCCCATATATCACAACACATATAAGTGAGTACTTATAATCTTATGGCATGCCAACTATATCCCATAGTCTTATTAAAATTATTAAATATTTAAAAATATGGCATGGACGAAATTGTGATGTTTTTGAAGTTCTATGATAGAATATTAAACTTCATAGTTAAGTAGGATTATTTTGTAAAGTAATTTTGGTTAGTTTTAGGTTATATGAGTGACTTGATAAAATACTAAATTTTACATGAAATCTTTGTGAGATTTTAATAAATATGGTTTGTATTGGTATAAGGGAAAATTCTGTTAGCATGAAATTAGGGTAATTGTGTTAAGTTTGAAAGTTTCGGGTTTGAGGACTAAATTATATAAAAGGTAAAAGTGTAAGGTAAAAGTGTAAAACATTAATAAAGGGTCAAATGAGTGAATTTAAAGTATTTTATGATATTTAAATTGATTAATTGGATAAAATTATTATATTTAGATCAATAAACAAATTAGTTAGTTAAAAATGCAAGAAAGGAAAAGTCTTCGAGTAATCATCATCTAGTGTTTGTAGCTACCGTATTTTAATAAGTTCGTATTAGATTTTGTTATGCTTATTGATTTTTAAATTGTAGTTAATATGTGTATATGTATGTATGTGTATAATGAAAATAGTTGATTGAGGTATGTTACAAATGCTAAAATGGTATTGATAAATATTTTCGTATCGATACTTATTTACTTGGTATCGGTATAGGTCCAAAGTTTAAAAGTTTTATAATTTAGTCCATTTATTCAAACTAGAATCAAATTTTATAAAAATTTAAAGCTCAATATAGTTCTATTTTCATTCTTATTGGTTGACATTTGTATAATTATGAATAATTTATGGTTAAATTGAACAAGTTTATTCTGGTTTGTTCGTAGATCTCATAGCTCGGGCCTAGTGATTGGATCGAATATGGGGTGTTAAATTTAGTGGTATCATAGTTACAATTTAGTCGATTCTAGGACTAACGTAGCATGTATTGAGTATAGAGCTACATGTCACTTTATAACATGTGATAGTATGATGACTCCTGATTGGTTTGACTTGTTTACCTATAAATTAAATATGTCAATTGATTCTAATCAAACAAATTACAATGATGGTCAGAGTAATATTCCAACCACCGATTAAGAGGTTGCTCATAATGTACTCAAGCTTCAATAGCCTAGAGAAAAGGCTTTTGATAACTTTTTCAATATGATGCACGTCATGTTTAGTGCATATATGAGAGTCAACCCCACAGCTTAACAACCTCCACCACCTTGTCCTCAAAGCCCTATACACTTAAATACTCATAGAATTTCTATTGATAAAGTCTAAAATATGGAGTCGAAGAGTTTTGTGGTAAGGTAGGTGATGATCCGACTAGAGCTAAATACTGGTTAGAGCACACACAAAGAGTTCAAGATGAAATGTTATGTTCTTAGGAAGATTGTTTGAGATGTTTTGTATCGTTGTTAAAAGAGGAAGCTTTTAACTGCTGGACAAATTTGATTGCGATTGTACCTAAGGAATAGGTTAATTGAGAAATCTTCAAAATCTAGTTTCCAAAGAAATACGTTAGCAAACGATATCTTGATAAGAAGAAGAAGAAATTCCTCGAATTGAAGTAGAGAAATAGATCAGTTGTGGAGTATGAGAGGGAGTTTGTTGAACTCAGTAATTATACTCATGAAGTTGTGTTTGCTGAGGAAGAAATGTGTATCCATTTTAAAGACGGCTTCAAAAATAAAAACAAGTTGTTAGTTGGTGCCATGGAGATTAGAGAATTTGTAGTATTATCTGATCGAGCTCAGAAAATGGAAGAAGTTTACAATCAAATGAAATAGAATGAGGTGAAAGCTTGTGACTTCAATAAATGTAACTCAACCAGAACACTTTTTTCATCATCATCTGGATTTTTGGGGGGATCAATCGAAACAGAATAGTATGAGACCACTAACGCCTTCAATAGCTAGCATAGGCAGCATTCAAAATGTAAACAAACCTGAATGCAACCAACGTGGCTAGTACCACTTTGGAGTGTGTTGGTTGAAATACGGATCTTGCTTTAATTTTAGGTCTCTCGATCATTTCAAGAAAGATTGCTAGAATCAAATTGAGCCAAACAGAGATCAGAATGTAAAACATGTTGTTAATACTACTAAAAGTAGACGACCAGGGAATAGTGGTATGGCGGGAGTCAACAGAAGTGGGACCAAGGATTTAGCTATTCAATTTGAAGCTCGAGCTCCTGCTAGCACTTATGCGATCCATACACGTGAGGAGACCTCGACTTTTGATGTTATTGTTGGTTTCTTTTCTATCTTTGATGTTACTATGTATACATCAATTGACCTAGGATCGACTAGATGCACTACGTTAGTAACTAAAAAGAATTTACCAATTGAGTCAACTGAATATGTCGTTAAAGTAACGAATCCTTTAGGTCAGAGTGTGATAGTTGATTTGGTTTGTAAATAGTGTCCACTAAAAATTTTGGGCTACAACTTTCCTATTGAGTTGATGTTACTTCCATTTAACGAATTTGATGTTATCCTGGGAATGGTTTTGTTGACTATTCATGATATTGTGGTGAATTATCGACAAAAATGGATTGATTTGAGATGTCAGAATGGTGAATTGATTTTTGTTGAGTCTACTAAGTCTAGTTGTATTTTGAGTATAATTTCAACAATTTTTGCACAAAAATTTATCCGAAAAGGTTGTGATGCATTTTTAGCTTATATCTTGGACTCTGGAGTATCTAAATTAAAAGTTGATCAGGTACCGACTATTTGCAAGTTTACCAATTATTTTCTTGAGGAATTGTTGAGTTTACCACCAGAGCAAGAGGTTGAGTTTGCTATTGAAGTAATGTCAGAGACCGCTCTGATCTCGATTACTCCATTCAAAATGGCTCCAACCGAATTAATAGAATTAAAAGCTCAACTGAGTATATCACCTTAGGGTAAACTTGTTTTGTTAGTGAAAAAGAAAGGCGGTTCAATGAGTTTGTGTATAGATTATCGATAATTGCATAAAGTCAAGATAAAGAATAAATATTCATTGCCTCGTATTAATGATTTATTTATCAGTTGAAAGGTGCCACAATATTTTCAAAGATTGATCTCAGATCTAGTTATTATTAATTGTGAGTTGAAGATATCGATGTACCAAAAATAGTGTTCAAAACTTGTTACGGATATTGTGAGTTTGTAGTTACGCCATTCAGATTGATGAATGCCTGGACAACATTTATGGATTTGATGAGTCAGTTTTTTTAGCCTCACCTCTACAAGTTTGTTGTTGTTTTTAATGATGACATCCTAATTTACTCTAAAAATGAATTTAAGCATACCCAACATCTGAAAATCGAATTATAGACCTTGCTTGAAAAAAAAACTTTACGACAAGTTTAGTAAATGTGAGTTTTGGCTTAAAGAAGTCGAATTCCTCAGTCATGTGATTTCAATTGAAGGGATACGAGTTGATCCAAGTAAAATTTCATCTATTTTGAACTAGAAACCTCCACAAAACTTTTCTGAGGTTCGTAGTTTCCTAGGATTAGTCGAATATTATCGATGGGTTGTTAAGAACTTTTCCCTGATAGCTTTATCCATAAAAAAACTATTATAGAAAGATCTTAGTTTTGTGTGGTCTAATAAATGTTGGCGAAGTTTTGATCAATTAAAAAGTATGTTGACAAAGGCACCATTGTTGACACAGCCTGAATCCGGGAAAGAATTTGTTATATATAATGATGCTTCCTTGAATGGTTTGAGATGTGTTTTGGTGCAGGAAGCCAATGTTATTACGTATGCTTTTTGACAGCTTAAAACTCATGAAACGAATTACCCGACACATGACCTTAAGTTAGCTGCAGTTGTATTTGTTATAAAAATTTGGTGACACTTTTTGTACGGTGAGAAATGTCATGTTTATACTGACCATAAATTTTTAAAATATTTGATGACCTAAAAAAAATTAATTCTACGTCAATGAAGGGGGCCTGAGTTTTTAAAATCTATAATCTAGTGATAGACTATCATCTAAGTAAAGTTAATGTTATTACCGATACTTTGAGTTGAAAATCCCTTTTTTCTCTCCGATCAATGAATGCTGAACTTAGGTTGAAGCATGACGATTCTATTTTAGCTAAGTTTAGGGCTAAGCCCTTGTGTCTACAAAAAATTCGGGAGTTACAGTTTAATGATTGAATTTGTTGGCTAAATGGAAAATGGGTGAGAATGGTGAAATCGTGGATTGCAGTGTTGGTTCAGATGACAATTTATATTTCAAAAATAGATTGTGTGTACTTGATTATACGCAATTGAAGCATAACTTTTTAAATGAAGCTTACAATAGTGTTTATTCATTACACCTAAGAAGTAAAAGAATGTGTTATGATTTGAAACAAATGTATTGGCGGCTGGGAATGAGACGTGAAATTTCTAAGTTTGTATCTAAATATGTTGTATGTTAATAAGTAAAAGACGAGGATTAAGTCCAATCCAGGTTGTTGTGGACTTATGATTCTTGAGTGGAAATGGGAGCATATTACTATGGACTTCGTATCAGGATTACCATCAACACTGAGAAAGAAAGATGTGATTTAGGTTATAGTTGATCGATTAACGTATTCTACACATTTTACACCGGTATATACAGATTACTCGCTTAATAAATTGGCAAAATTGCATGTTCCAGAAATAGTTAGATTACATGGTGTTCCATTATCGATCATTTTTTTATCGCGATTCGAGATTTACCTTCATGTTTTGGGGTATGAAACATGAGGCTCTGAGTACCAAGTTAAAATTCAACAAAGCTTTTCATCTACAAACGGATGACTAGTCAGAGTGGTTAATTTAGCTAGTCGAAGATATGCTCTAATGTTGAATTCTTGAGTTTGAGGGTAGCTAGGAAAAGTTTATTCCATTGGTACAATTTGCTTATAAAAATAATTACAAGTCGAATATTAAAATGACATCGTGTGAACCTTTGTATGAGCAAAAATATGGAACTTCATTGTATTGGACTAAGTTAAGTTAGAGTGATTTTTGGGACAAATTTGATTCTCGAGATCAAATATAAAGTCTGAATTATTTTGGATTGTTTGAAAGATGCTTCAGGTCATTAGAAATTGCATGCTAATCTAAAAGGAAAAGATATCGAGTTTCAAGTTGGTGAAACAGTATTTTTGAAAGTATCACATTGGCAAAATTTCTTCGTTTTGGTCGGAAGGGAAAACTCAGTCCCAAGTTTAATGGTTCATATGAACTTATTGGAAGTGTAGGTCATGCAGCGTATCGTTTGGCTTTGCCGACAAAAATTTAAAAGATTCATAATGTTTTCCATCTGTCAATACTAAGACGATACAAATTATATCCTTCTCATGTGTTTTTTACGGTTGGATTAGAGTTATAGCATGATGTGACCTACAGATAAGAACCATATAGGATTTTGGTTTAAGAGGTTAAAGAACTTCGAAATAAATGGATATCTTTAGTAAAAGTTCTCTGGAAAAGTCATGGTGTTGAGGAAGCCACCTAGGAATTCGAGGAAACTATTAAAGTACAATACTCGAATCTCTTTATTGGTAAGATTTTCCAGGAAGAAAATTCCTTTAGGGGAATTGTAACAAACGGTTTCAGTGGTGTCAGAAACAATGGTTTTTGGACCATGATTCTGACCAATGAGTCATTATTATATTATTTATTTATGATTTATAAGGTTATTATAGTGTAGTATTAAAATTTGGTTAGAAAATTTTAACATTTAGATAGTTAATTAAGTGAAAAGGACTAAATCGTAACAAGCTACAAATTTTAATTACTATTTGTTTACATGTGTTAGATAGTTGTAAAATCATAAATTAATGGTTTAAAATGGTAAATCTACAAAACTATTTTATAGTGAACCCCTTGGGTAAGTTTTGTCAAGAAATTTAACTTATTTTTAAAGGGCAAAATGGTAATTTAATAATTAAATAACATAAACAAAAGATGAAATGGTTATCATCTTCTTCTTTATTTGATCAAAACTGATTCTTCCGTGGATGCTTAAGATATGTTTCGACCAAGCTTCATTTGTTCTTCCATGGTATTAAATTCAAGCCCCTTTTTAGTCATTTTTATTGTTTTTAGATCGTTGTAGCTTAATCTAGCTAACTGAGGTACTATTTCATAAAATTATTAACTGTTTAGAATGTAACATACTGGTTTTGGGCCTAGTCAGAATAGTGGTTTTGAGACCACAAATCTGAAGTAGAAATATTTATTTTATGATTGTTTTGAGGTCCATGACATTTTGTATGACAGTGTGAAAGTTTCATGAAGAAATTTTGTGAATAAGTGTCTAATTTGACTTTTAGGACTAAATTGAAAAAGTTGCAAAATATGAAAATCTAGAAGCTTTAAGTATGAAATTACATTATTAGAGGTCCTTAAATAGAAATTTTCCAAATTTCTATATTTTGGACAAAAATGGGCATGCATGGATAAAATTTGAAAGTTTAGTAAAAAAGACATTTTGGTCATTTGGTTATGTGACAGTCGATTTAGACCCTAATCGGAACGGTGGTTTCGGGACCACGAATCTGAGTCAGAAAAAATGTTTTAAAATTATTTTTGGTGTTTATAATGTGTGAAATTGTGTGTGATAAAATTTCGTTCAAAAATTTTATTGTTTGGATGCCCGATTTAAAAAAGGGGCTTAATCGTGTAAAATGAAAATTTGGTGGTTTAAAGTGTAAGGGCCGAATTGCATTTGTTTTTAAATCATGGGGTTTTTAAATTGTAATTTGGCCATTATTAAAATGATGGACGGTTTAATGCATGTTTTATAATGATTTTTATATTAGTTAGTAAGGTTAGTTTGGTAATTAAACAATCATTAAGTTATAATAAAACATAAAATAAAAGAAAACATTGTTATTTTCATCTTTGCATGACCGAATATCATTAAAAAGAGAAGAAAGAAACAAGCTAGGGCATTCAGCCATTGTTGAGTTTGATTGAGGTATGTAATAAGCTCAGTTTTTTTACAGTTTTTACGGTTTTTAGATCGTTGCTATGAGATGTTCAAAGCCCATGTCCTAATTTTTTATTTTGATGATGATTTTGTGTTCTACCATTATTGATATCTTGGTGAAATTTGTGTTTGATGTTGTTAAATAGAAGATATGTGTTAGATTATTAAGTTTGTATTGGAAATTTTCATATAAATTAAGTAAATAGGGCTTAATTGCAAATATGGTAAATAGAGGAACTAGATTGTGAAATAAATTAAATGTGAGGAGCTGTAGGGGCATGGGGAGTATTTGGCCTTAGCTTAGTGCAAGCAAATTATGCTTATTTTGTGTTTTGTGAATTTTAGACTAAATTGCTAAAAGTGTAAAATGTATGGGGAAAAAGTGCAATTTGCCCATTTATGTGTTTTTTAGTGAATTGGATTGAATATTTGATTAAATAAGTTTATTTTAAATTAATCTAGATCAAGAAAAGAGAAAATCATATTCGGATCGGGGGAAAAACAAAAATAGATGAATATCAATTTACGTCGTTCGTCGATATCCGAGGTAAGTCAATAAGCATTTAAACATTCTTGTTTTGAATAAATATTTGTTTACAATGTTAAAATTTAAATATGTAGCTAATTAGATGATAGTCGAATATATTGTGTTTGAAATGAAAATGTTTGAGTTGTTTGGTCTAAGTTTTGATAATGAGAAATTGAATGGAATATGTGTGATAATCGAATTTCTTATGCTTGATAGTGTGCTTGAGTTGATTGTGAAAAAAAGTATAATTCGGGCTTTATGCCTAACAGGCTTAATGCTGGTGAATAAAAATTGAGCTTAATGCCTAGCAAGCTTATTGCTGGTGAATATAATTTGGGCTACATGCCTAGCAGGCTTCATGTCAGTGTGAATTCAAGTTTATACCTAGTAGGCTTGATGCCGGTGAATTATAAAGAGTTTATGCTTACGAGACTTTGTGCTGAAGTGATAAATGCATATTTAAAATGAGCTAAAGTGAACAGGTATGTGTTAGTTAGTTGTTTTTGTGTTATAAGGTAAGTTGGCTATTGTAATTATAATGCAAATTATATGAGATGAAAATAAAAAAAAATTGATGAATTCATGGAACTATGTGTTCGGCCAAACATGTAAATGAGTATATGATTGTATGAATTAAAGTTAAGTTTATAATTACATGTGAATTCGGCAAAAATGGATTAATGAATGGCTATATGTTTGATATATTGAATTTTAGCAAATTGAACATGAATGAGTGAACATTAAAGTATGAATCTGTTTTTATTTCATTGATTTATTAATGTTAATGGGTTGTATATTTGCTTATGGCTTACTAAGCTATAATAGCTTATTGTATGTATATGTTTGCCTTGGTTTTATAGATTTTGGAGGTCGTTACGTGCTCGGAGATTGTCAGTGAAGTCGTCCACACTATCGTTTAATTATCGGTACTTTTAGAAGCTAAACTCAAAACTTATGGCATGTATAGGTTAAACTATCTTGTGAACAAGTCTGATTTTGGTATGTATATATAAGCCATGCGAAAATGGCTTGATCATTTTGCTAAGTATAGTTTCATGTTTTAATTAAATAATGTGGTTGATATATGTGATTATGGAGTGTTTATTTAGCATTGGTTTATAATTAAATGTCACGATATGTTTTGATGTGTAGTTGGTATAATTTGGTAAGCTTTAGGTTTAATTACTCTTGGTTAGTATAATATAATATATGTGATTTATTCGATGTGAAGCTAAATTGTGGTTGGCATATTTGATTGAGTAGATAAATTATTAAGCATATTTATTGAAAAATTTTAGTTATATATTTACTTATGTATTTAGTCGAATATGAGATCATTGAATTAATCTTATATATGACTTTTGTTATATGTTTCATGATAGATAATATTAGCATGTATGGATTACGTTTTGGCTAGTTAAAGTGTTAGTCAAAATGGTTGCTATGTATTATGCATATATGTATATTTGTGATATATTAATGAGAAAAGCATATTATGATTGATATTTTGGTTTAGTTCTTTGAAATGTTTTGACATGTTTAATGAATGGGAAAGTTGAAAGTGGCCATTTGTCTAAGCATAAATGTTAAGAGCAATTGCATTCGGCTCAAGCATTGGAAAAAATACCAAATGAAGAGTAACCTATGTTAAGTAATTATAATGAGGAGTTTGAGTGTATATTATATTTGGACAAATAGTATGACATTTAGGTGATGTGTTTGTTTATATATTTGATGACTTGTAATGTTTTAATTTGGTATTAATGTTTGTTCAAGTAAGTTAATAATTTGGTAAATATGCTATGAGTTATTATTACATATAATGAGTATTGCAAGTTAGTACACCACGTTTTATGAATCTTTGCCACATATAATATTAATCAATGTGTTTTGATACATGGTATATTAGTTGATAATAAATGGGTGATTACAATATGTTATTTAAATTTATAATGTGATTAGTTAAATGAATAAAAGTTGTACATTGTCCGGTAATGCCTCATAACCCCATTCCAGTAATGGATTCAGGTTAGGGGTGTTACAGGTTAATAAAAGATTAAAAAGGAAAAAATCAAGCAAAATTTGCTCATGTTTCTCATGTGGGTGCCGAAAATCACAAAGACACCATAGCTAGGGTTTCTTCAACTTTCAAGCTCGATAGTAAGGGCATCCTAGCCCTGTTTTTAATGCTCTTTACATTTTTGAAGTCTTCGTAACCTGATTTACCTATTTCTACCATTTATTTGAGCTAAGGTTCATGTTCAAAAATTTACCCATGTGTGACATGCATGTGTGTTGATGTTTCATGGTGGATTATGAAAGTTTGGTGTGTGATAAACATCTTTTACTAGGTGATTTTTTATGAAAACACCTAAAAAGAACCTATTTGTAAAGGTTGTAAAATAGGTGGTAAAAATCTAATTTGAAAGAAAATGTGGGCTGTTATAAGCATGGGATAGGTTCAACTAGGCTTGGGTAACAAAGAAAATAAGTACATTTCGTTCTACGAGCCTAGGGACTAATTTGTAAATATATAAAAGTTTAGGGGTAAAACCATAATTCTACCAAAGTATGATTTGTGGACTGTTTTGAACAATGTGATAATTAAATAAGTTAAATTTTCCATTATAGATAAAGAAAAATAGAGTCTGGACCTAAACCGATGAAATAACAAGGTTGTGGACTAAATCAAATAGTTAGCCATATTTTGGTACTGAGGTAAGTTTGTTTGTAATAGCACAACATGATGTTATTTATGTATTTAATGCTTTAATATTGCATTAATTCTGGCTTGAAAATACTATTCGAGTTTTTGATGGTTGTCGTGGACAATGGAAGAATGTATGAAGTGTGTTGTATCGCTCCTACGAGATTTGGCTTACTAAGGGTGGAACACCCTTGTGTTGGTTGTGCCAAGGGAGAGGGTAACTTGGGAATTTTTCCAGGAAGAGTTCTGTAAGAAGTATATTAGCGAGTTCCGTAAGAAGTATATTAGCGAGTGGTTTACGCATCCTTTCAAGCACGCATGGCATAAGCTCTAGCAGATGCTCTCGCTTCTGACCTCACAACTAAATCTTTCATTACACTTTTACTACTAGCTCCACTTCCAGCATTTCTCGGTGGTCAGTATTACCCAATCTAACACTCTAAAATTTTTCTTCTCCAGCCTTCTCTAGGCAATCTTTAATATAGTGCTCTCGAGAACCACACTTGTAACAAGCTCGATTAATTGCCCAACACTCACTAGGATGCCATCTACCATAATGTTAACATTCAGGTCTATTGGATCTAACATTACCCACACTCGCCATTGAAGTACCTTGAGTTTTAGGACATGAATATGATCTCCCACGGTCTCGGTGTGAATATCCAGCTGAAATAGTCAATCGAGGATTCATCTCTTTTGACTTATTTGACTGAGATTGGAATGACTTACTCATTGGCCTTTTTCTTGCATCTCAGGACTCAATCACAGCTTTTCTTTTTTCTTTGTTCAGTTCTTCGGCCTTGCAAGCTTGATCAACCAACACAACAAATTCCTTTAATTCTAAGATTCCAACTAACAGTCTAATGTCCTCATTCAGTCCATCTTTAAATCTCTTACACATAATGGCCTCAGTAGACACACATTCTTGGGCATACTTGCTTAGTCTAACAAATTCACATTCATATTCTGCCACATACATTTTACCTTGCTTCAGTTCGAGAAATTGTTTCCGCTTTTTATCAATGAACCGCTGGCTTATGTACTTTTTTCTGAATTCCTCTTGAAAGAAATCCTATGTAACCCTTTCTGTCAGAACCACGAATACCAGTGCCTTTCACCAATGATATACTGAATCCCTTAGTAAGGATATAGCACATTTCAAGCATTCTTCGGGAGTACAAGAAAGTTTATCAAATAGTCAAATAGAATTCTCAAGCAAAAATTTACTTTCTCGGGATTATCATCTATATTAGCTCTGAACTTTTCACCCATTTGCTTTTTGATCTTATCAATTGAAGGCTTATTCAATCTTACCAAGTCAACACCTTGAGGAGCTACAGGGACCGGTTGAGGAATAGGAGGGGGTGGAGGAGGTTGAGCATTTGGATTTGCTTGAACAAATTCTGTATACCAATTACTCATCATATAGAAAAAGGCTTCCCGAGCCCCATCTCCCTAACTATGTGTTTCAAATCTACTTTCAACTGGTGTGGTCCCTTACGCGAGAGTAGGCGCATTACTCTCTACGTCATCAGCTACAGCTTGGTCGGGAACCATTTAGTACATAAAAACACAATTTAAATTGTCAGGAGTCACCACACTATCACAATATATTTATGGCATGTATAGATAAACTTTCACACACGTTATGCTAGTCCGAGAACTGACTAAACCATAGCTCTAATACCACTAAAATGTAACACCCCTTACACGTGTTTGATGCCGAAATAGTGTACGAGGCATTACCGAACAAAACACATACAGTCAAACTAAATTAAGACATCAAAATTACATCCAAATTTAAATCTTTTCAATTTTCATTACACTCTAATTCAACCTAATCATGCATCTCATAAGTTGCATCATCATAAACATATAACTTGACTAATATTAGCCAACATCGATGGCCTTATACAAAATGAGCTATCAAATATTAAAGACCAACATTTTAGGCCAAATCAATTATGACATATAACAAAATAACCAAGTCCTCTATACATGCCATAATTCTAAATATTGATTTCAAAATACCAAAAGATTGATGATAGTGTGGATGGATCTCTGACGATCTCCGTATCCTGAGCTAGCTTGGTGACACTATAAAACAAGGGAAAAGAGAGGGGAGTGAGCGTATAGCTTAGTAAGTAGGTATGTAAATAATAAACAAATTATTAACATGCTTTTATAAAACCTCAAAATATATTTTCAAAATAATACAATCATAACTACACATAGATCCACCATTTACTGAAGTTCAAAACAAGTTGTCTATTTGAGTCATAATCACTAAATTATTTACTCTGGAGCTACGGAACTCCAAATTACGATATGCTAATTTTCCCTAAAATTAGACTCACATATCTTCATACCATGAAATTTTCAAAATTTTTGGTTTATCCAATAAGTATAGTTTATTCTTTAAAGTCTCCCCTATTATGCTATCCGATAGTTCCGACCCCTCTTCACTAAAAATTAATTATCTCATTGTACAAGTTTCGGATGATGTTCCTATTTGTTTATCTTGAAAATAGACTCATTAAAAAATTTAAGCATATAAATTACAACCCATGATTATTTTTTTTATAATTTTTAATTATTTTCCAATTTTAGAATAGGGGATTTCGAAATCAATGTAACTCTATTCCATGAAAATTCAAATATCTCATAATATGAAATTCTTATTCTTACACTATCTCATAATATCTCATAATATGAAATTCAAACTTTATTTCAAAAGTTTCACATAGGCTCGTTCTCGAGCTAATCACATTTAGCACAATGCCATGGACTTATTTCGCTTTGATGCCATGGACTTATTTCGCTTAGATGCCAAGGACTTATTTCACTTAGCACAATGCCATGGACTTATTTCACTTAGGTGCCATGGACTTGTTTCACTTAACACAATACCATGGACTTATTTCACTTAGGTGCCATGGATTTATTTCACTTAGCACAATGCCATAGACTTATTTCACTTAGATGCCATGGGCTTGTTTCACTTAGATCTTTAGTAGCATGTCACTTGTATCCATTTATATTCCTAAGGTTCAATCGGGAAATTTCTCACTTATTGCCACTTTGTCGAATACATCAAATAGTTATTCAATATTCAGCCATACATCATAAAATATATCAAAATATTAAAAACGTAAATAAAACGATGCATTATTTAGAGACAACTTACATCGGTGCAAACTATAGTAATTTTGCAATTTAGTCCACAATCTTTTCCTTTCCCCAATCAAGGTTGATTCCACATCTTTCTTGATATATAATAACACATTTGACTTATTCAATGCTCACATCATTCAAGTCAGCCAAAAAACATCTTATGGTAAAATTACAATTTTGCCCCTAAGTTTCACAAAATTATGATTTTACCCCTAGGCTTGAAAAATAATTTTTATTCAATTTCCTTGCATTTTAGGCCTAGCTGAACCGTTTTCATAGCTATAGTAGTCCACAATTTGCACTAAATCACACATTTACACATATTTTACAACTTTTTACAAACTAGTCCATTTATGCAATTTCATCAAAAATCACTTAGTAAAAGTTGCTTATCACACTTCAAACATTCATATTTTTCCATAAAACATCAAAGTACATGCATGTCATCCATGGGAAAATTTTTAAGCACAAACCCTAGCTCAAAATAATGGTGGAAATAGCTAAACCGAGTTACGAGGATTTAAAAAATGTAAAGAACCTTAAAAAACGGGGCTAGGGTGTACTTACTATTGAGCTTGAAAGATGAAAAACCCTAGCTATGGTGTTCTCCCAAAGGTTCGGCCAAGGTTGAGAAAGATGAACACAATATTCGTTAATTTTTCCCATTTTATTCTTCTATTAACTAAATGACCAAAATGCCCTTCATTAAAAACCTTTGGTATTTTATTCCTCCTTGGGTATTTTTGTCCAAACTAAATTATAATGGTTTAATTACTATCTACGGGCCTCTACTTTAAAAACCCATTACCCAAATAATAAAATTTCGTAGCAAAAATTTCACACAGTCATTCAATTTCATAGTAAAAATTAAACCTTAATCGCAATAAAATTTTCTACTTCAGATTTGTGGTTTTGAAACCACTATTTCGTTTAGGCCCTAAATCGGGCTGTTACAACATGGCCTAGACATGGGCGTGTGAGGCCATTTCGAATAGGCACATGGCCTAGAAACACAGGTGTGTGACTGGTCGTGTGACTTAAGTCAGTATACCCTCCAGTTTTCATACGGTCAGGCATACAGGCGTGCGGTCGGTCGTGTGACCCAAGTCAGTATGTATGCCTTATTTCCACACGGTCTGTGACACTGGTGTGTCTGGTGGCTGTGTGAGGCACACAGCTTGTTCACATGGGCGTGTAACGTTTAAAAGTTAGAAAATTTTCTGAGTTCTTGAAATTTTTATACGAGATCGGTTTATTCCCGAACCCTTCTAAAGACTGTTTAAGGTCTCGTAAACCTATAAAGGATGTTATGTTTGAGAATGAATTATATTTGATTATGATTGATTGTTGAATTGCAAAATGTGGCTAAATGTTGTGAATTGTTCGATAATGCCTCTTAACCTTAGTCCGACGACGGATATGGGTTAGGGGTGTTACATAGAAAAAGTTTTCTTTTCTTTTTAGGGTAAAAATTAAAATTCTCTCTTTTTTAATAGAAACCAGTAGAATTGTTATTCTGAAAAAATATATTTAATACTTAAGAATAAATTCTTTCAATTTTTTAGCAGAGTAATAATCTCTCAAAGTTGTGTCAATAGTTCTACCAATGCCTTCTATTTATAGGGAGAGAACGTAGAACCCTTGTTGAATTGTAGAGATTTATTTGAAATAGAAAATCAACTTCCCAGTCCAAGTAGGAGACAGAGAGGAGCTAATAGGGTGTGCTTCTCCTCATATGTATTATGATGGTGATTTGAGCCTCTCTCACATTGGGTCTAATTACGAGTACTTCCTATGCCTTTTGACCCAGTTCTCTATAGTGTGATCCAACCCAAATCAAATTTTCTATTTCCGAAAACAATCTTTAATATTTTATATTAAACAATTTTCTTGTAACACCCCTATCCCGTAACCGTCGCCGGAATAGGTAAGGGGCATTACCAGACTTGTAACATATATCGGAATAGTAAAATTTCAAACTTTTTAATCAAGAACCATCACGTATCATCTGTCATTAGAGCATGCTTCAATTGATCATAAAATGATGTATATAATTATTGGAAATCTAATTGGAAAACATGCTAAAAGATAGGAGAACATGTGCAAAATTTCAAAGTTAGGGACACACGGCCGTGCCCCTTGCCCGTGTTCTTCACACACGGCCGTGTCCCTCTAGACACGCCCAAACCTTTCAGCCCATGGTCAAATCTAAGTTATCCCACACGGCTGTCCAACACGCCCATGGGGTTAGGCCGTGTGTCGCCAACGGCCTAGGCACGCCCATGCCCTTACCTCGTGGTCGAAACTGTCAAATATCACACGGCTGCCAGACACGCCCGTGTACAAAACATAGTAGACCGTGTGACTATATTGCCAAATTTCACCTGGCTATAAGTTACTAGACACGCCCGTGTGTCTAGGCTGTGTACCAAAACTGACCAAAACATCAAGGTGCAGGGGACACACGGTCGAAGCGCACGCCCGTGTTCCCTGGCCGTGTGGCACATTATAGGCTCGGTTTAAGCCAAATTTGCCACCCAATATGGGTCATTTCTACTAGCCATTAACCAACAACATTTCATGCCATTCTACCAACCTAAAACATACCAATTCAAGCACAAAATGGACCCAAAATCATCTCAATTTATTCACAAATCAAGCACACCAACTCAAAGGCCTAAATGACCATTTCCATGCACTCATCCACACATATATACATATGAATTATGCAAGCTTATAGTCTCATCAAAATCACATATCTTTCCATAAGCACATATAGCCAAAGAACAACTCTAATACTTGATTATATTCATATATGATCCAAGCCACATCTCATAGCTTGATCATTTACCAAAATATACCATATTCACTAAACATCTAGCCTATACATGCCATGACCATTTTATTTACAAAAGTTTCAAAAGTACCAAAGTTTGATAAATAGTGTGATGGCAATCTTCGATTCGTCTGATTATCGAGCTAGCTTCCGAATCTATAAGACAGTGAAAGAAATGAACAGAGTAAGCTTCTAAAGCTTAGTAAGTCCGTATAATATAGAAATTAAACCTTACCGAACCAATACGATAATTACAACAACAATGCCAATTCAATTCATATACTCAAGTTGCCTATTTCACAAGTATATACTTGTTAGTCCATGTAACATATAAATTCATTCATGTACTAACCACAACATTCATGTATTATATCATTGCTCAAATACTTGTACATGTATTTCATATAACTTATACCATATAATCCATGAAATTCTCATGTCTCATATAATATGTAACACATATATCATTCAATCTTCATGTAACATGTATCGGTAGTTGCCCGTTGAACCTATAAGAACATCGAGGGATACTCGGGTGATACACACACAGTGTATATATATATAACCTGTAATCCGTCAATGCATCATGTATGCTCTTTCGAGCCTGTATCGGTATGCCCGAAGGCTGAACATGTTATCTCGAAGGATGAACGGTAAGCCCATAGGCTGAACGGTGAGTCTGAAGACTAAACATGTGATCCCAAAGGATAAACCTGTAGCTCATGAGCACGTGGTGAGTCCGCAACAAATGCAGGAGCTCGAACCACCCTGTAGCCCTAGTGACATGTCACTCGTATCCTATCGACTTCTACGGTTCTAACGGGGCTCGGTATTCAATTTATCACTTGTAACAATTTAACATTTCTATTTCAATCTCATATATACTCGTTCCATTAGGCTATTTAATCATCTAGCATTTCATATTTTCAAATAACAATACGTATGAACATATATATACACATTAAATTCGTTATATGAACTTACCTCGTAATCCCGTATCTACTCGTCTATTTTTTGTTTTCCCCGATCAAGTTCCGGGATTCAATCGTCTTTATCTCAATTTAGCAAAATAGTAGCCGAATGAAGAAAACCTTTAAACCCTTTATTTTTGTTCATATAATCGGTGAAGAAGGTAATGAAAATGAAGACATTTTATGTTTTGTTTTAATTAAAACATATAATAAATCAAATAACCCTTTTACCCTTTGTAAAATTATTATAAAACCTTATAAAATATGGACATAATGGTCCATCACCAACCACTCCAAATAAAAATGGCATAATTGCCATGCAAGTACCTCCTTTTGTAAAGCCATGCTCAAATGAGCCATTTATAAAATAGAACTCTAATTTATCGCTTTACGCGATTTAATCCTTTTTATCAAATTAACTAGTCAAACGATAAAATTTCTAAACCAAACTTTCAGACTGTGATTCTATCATGCTGTAAAGCATATTAAAGCAATAAAAATAATAATTCGACTTGGTTAAGTGGTCCCGAAACCACCCGTTCCGACTAGGGTCTAAAGTGGGCTGTTACAACTCTCCCCCCTTTAGGGATTTTCGTCCCGAAAATCTTACCAAGAAATAGATTTGGGTATTGTTTTCGCATAGTTTCCTCGAGTTCCCACGTAGCTTCTTCTATTCCGTGTTTACACCACAGAACTTTTACAAGTGCTATACGCTTATTTCTTAACTCTTTCATTTCTCGGGCCAGAATTCTAATCGGTTCTTCGCTGTACGATAGATCAGACTGTAATTCCACATCTATGGGAGAAATGACATGAGACGGATCAGATCGATATCGTCGAAGCATTGAAATGTGAAATACGTTGTGAATCTTTTCAAGCTCAGACGGTAATGATAACCGGTAAGCTACAGGTCCAATTCGTTCCACAATTTCATACGGCCCGATAAAACGAGGACTTAACTTTCCTTTTCTGCCAAAACGAAGAATTTTCTTCCATGGTGATACTTTCAAAAATACTCTGTCTCCAACCTGAAACTCTATTTCTTTCCGTTTCAAATCTGCGTATGATTTCTGTCTATCTGAAGCTGCTTTCAAATTATCACGTATTACTTTTACTTTTTCTTCTGTATCTCGGATTAGATCAACCCTGTGTAACTTTCTCTTACTCAATTCTGTCCAGTATAGCGGTGTTCGACATTTACGACCATATAATGCTTCATATGAAGCCATCTTTAAACTCGTCTAAAAACTTTTATTGTATGCAAACTCTATCAGAGGTAAGTATTTCTCCCAATTACTTTCGAATTCAAGAATACAACACCGTAACATGTTTTCCAGAATCTGAATAACTCTTTCAGACTGACCGTCGGTCTGGGGATGAAATGCTGTACTGAAACTCAATTTTGTTCCCAAAGCCTCTTGAAACTTCTTCCAGAATCTCGAGGTAAACCTCGGATCTCTATCAGACACAATGGATAATGGTATACCATGTAATCGCACAATTTCAGATACATATAGTTCCGCTAATTTATCTAGAGAATAATCAATACGTACCGGTATAAAATGTGCAGATTTAGTCAATCTGTCAACGATAACCCAGATTGCATTTTTCTTCTTCAGAGTCAGAGGTAGTCCAGATACAAAATCCATAGTGACTCTGTCCCATTTCCATTCCGGAATCATAATAGGCTGTAATAAACCTGACGGTACCTGATGTTCAGCTTTAACTTGCTGACAGATCAAACATTTTGATACGAATTCTGATATGTCACGTTTCATTCCTGACCACCAGTATTGCTATTTCAAATCGTTATACATCTTAGTGCTACCCGGATAAACTGAAAATCGACTATCATGTGCCTCGTGCAGAACTTTCTAAATGAGTTCACTATTTTTTGGTATACAGATTCTATTTCGGAACATTAAACAATCATCATTCCCTATAGAAAAGTCAGAATCAGAATTAGACTCACAGTGAAGTTGTTTAGCTTGCAGATTGGGATCAGTCCTTTGGGCTTCGAAAATTTGCTGCAGAATCAACGGTTTAGCCTTTAGCTCAGCTAAAACAGATCCATCATCATATAACGTCAATTGAGCATTCAGAGCTCGCAGAGTAAACAGAGACTTTCGACTTAGCGCATCAGCTACAACATTAGCTTTCCCTGGATGATAATCAATTACAAATTCATAGTCTTTTAGTAGTTCGAGCCATCTCCGTTGTCGCATATTTAAATCTTTCTGTGACATCAGATACTTCAGACTTCTATGATCGGTAAAAATTCTACATTTCTCACCATATAAGTAATGCCGCCAAATCTTTAATGCAAATACTATAGGAGCTAACTCAAGATCATGCGTCGGGTAATTCTTCTCATGCGGCTTTAACTGTCGGGAGGCATAGGCTATGACTTTCCCGTCTTGCATCAATACACAGCCCAGTCCGATAATAGATGCATCACTGTATAAAACAAATTCTTTGCCAGATTCAGGTTGAACTAAAACCGGAGCTTCTGTTAACAGGGCTTTCAACTATTCGAAACTCTGCTGACATTTATCAGTCCACTCGAATTTCACATCTTTTTGTAGCATTTGGGTTAACGGCACTGCAATCATCGAGAATCCTTTAACAAATCTTCGGTAATATCCTGCTAATCCTAGAAAACTTCTAATTTCAGATACATTTCTCGGGGGTTTCCAATCTATAATAGCAGATATTTTACTCGGATCTACTCTGATGCCTTCCGCAGAAACAATGTGACCCAAAAATCTGACTTCTCGAAGCCAAAATTCACATTTGCTGAATTTGGCAAACAACTGCTTATCTATCAGAATTTGTAACACAGTTCTCAAATGTTTAGTATGCTCTACCTCATCACGCGAATAAATCAAAATGTCGTCAATGAATATTACAACGAACTTGTCTAAATACGGTCTGAAAATACGATTCATCAAGTCCATAAACACTGCCGGAGCATTTGTTAAACCGAAAGGCATGACCAGAAACTCATAATGTCCGTATCGTGTTCTGAAAGCAGTCTTCGGTATATCTGAATCTTTAACTGGCAACTGGTAATAACCCGATCTCAAATCAATCTTTGAAAATACAGTAGCTCCTTTTAACTGATCGAATAAATCATCAATCCGCGGAAGAGGGTATTTATTCTTCACTGTTACCTTATTCAACTATCGGTAATCAATACACATTCTCATCGTTCCATCTTTCTTTTTCAGAAATAATACGGGAGCACCCCAAGGTGAAAAGCTCGATCTCGCGAAACCTCTATCCGTCAATTCTTGTAACTGTGCTTTCAACTCTTTTAATTCCATCGGTGCCATTTTTTATGGAGTAATCGATATCGGAGTAGTGCCCGGTAACAATTCAATACCGAATTCAACTTCTCTAATCGATGGTAAACCCGGTAATTCTTTCGAAAAAACATCTGAAAACTCACAAACAACTGGTACAGACTCAATTTTTAATTCTGTCTTGCTAGAATTCATCACATACGCTAAATACGCATCATAGCCTTTTCTAACATACTTCTGAGCCCTCATGGCAGAAATCACTATCGATAATTCATTCGAATCATTTGATTCAATCCAAAGAATCTCACCATTCTGAAATTTCAATTCTATACTCTTACTTCGACAATTCACAATAGCCTCATGCACATTTACCCAGTCCATGCCCAGTATTACATCAAATTCGTCAAAAGGGAGGAGCATCAGATCAGCCGGAAAACAATATCCCCAAGTCATCAATGGACATTTCTTACATATCTTATCAACTAACACAGAGTTTCCTAGTGGATTCGATACTTTAACTACATATTCCGTAGACTCAACACTCAAGTTCTTTTCATACACTAATTTCATACAGATATATGAATGAGTTGATCCAGGATCTATCAACGCAACAATATCAGTGTTATAGTGAGAAAAAGTACTGGTAATAACATCAGGCGACGAGGCTTCCTTGCGTGCACGTATTGCATAAGCTCTCGCAGGAGTATGCATCTCAGATCTCACATTAGCATCTCTCACCACATTGTGATTTCCACTTTGGTTCCCAACACTTCGCGACAGTCTACCTCTCGATGCAACATTATTTGTCTTAGTCGACTGTTCTCTATCAGGTACAGATCTTTCAGGACAATCACGTAAATAGTGATCTAACGATCCACATCGAAAACAAGCTTCGCTTTTCAATCGACATTCACCAAAATGTTTCCTATTACAATACTTACATTCAGGTCCGGGAGTTCTCACACTACCCGCACTAGCTGCAGAAGTCGTCTGAGGTCTCAAATGAGAAGTCTTAACACTTTTCTCTCGGATAGATGTGCCCGTAGAAGCAGCAAGATGAGGATGAAAATCTTTTGATCTTTTGGATCCAGACTGATACGGTTTACCCGCAAACCTTTTTCTAGCTTCTCTGAATTCAAAATCAGCTTTTCTCTTTTCTTTAGCAAGCTCTTCGGCTTTACAAGCCCGATCAACGAGAACTACAAACTCTCTCAGCTCAAGTATCCCGACTAATAGTCAAATTTCTTCATTTAGCCCATCTTCGAACCTTTTGCACATTGTTGCTTTGATAGAAACACATTCGCGAGCATATTTGCTGAGTCGAACGAACTCTCTCTCGTATTCAGTTACAGACATTCGACCCTGTTTCAGCTCTAAAAACTCTTTTCTTTTCTGATCGATGAATCGTTGACTGATGTATTTCTTTCTGAATTCCGTCTGGAAGAAATCCCAATCGACTCATTCTTGTGGTACAACCGAGGTCAATGTATTCCACCATTGATATGCTGAATCTCGAAGAAAAGAAATAGCACATCTCAGGCACTCATCAGGAGTACAAGCCAGTTCATTAAAAACTCTGATCGTATTCTCAAGCCAAAATTCAGCCCTCTCAGTATCATCACTTGCTGAAGCTCGGAATTCCTTAGCACCATACTTCCGTATCTTATCGACAGGAGGTCTGTTCAATCTCAGAGGATCCACAACTCGTACATTATCAGGGTTAGGTTGTGGAGCGGGAAGGGGTGGAGGTTGCGGAGCAGCCGGGTTTTCTCGCACAAACTCACTAAACCATCCAGACATCATTTTGAAGAAAGCTTGTTTAATTTCTTCCTGATTGGCCACAACAGGGCCTGATTCAGAAGGCACAGCCCCTTGAGCGGGTGCTGGCGCAATACTTTCAACATCATCAGCTAAAGCTCGATTTGGATCCATTACTATATAAAACAGATTTCAAAGGATGTCAGGAGATATCACACTATCACATTTCAAGTACATGGCATGTATAGCTAGACTACTACTCACTACGGTAGTCCTAGAATCGACTAAACCGTAGCTCTGATACCAAGCAAATGTAACACCCCTATCCCGTAACCGTCGCCGGAATAGGTAAGGGGCATTACCGGACTTGTAACATATATCGAAACAGTAAAATTTCAAACTTTTTAATCAAGAACCATCACGTATCATCTGTCATTAGAGCATGCTTCAATTGATCATAAAATGATGTATATAATTATTGGAAATCTAATTGGAAAACATGCTAAAAGATAGGAGAACATGTGCAAAATTTCAAAGTTAGGGACACACGGCCGTGCCCCTTGCCCGTGTTCTTCACACACGGCCGTGTCCCTCCAGACACGCCCAAACCTTTCAGCCCGTGGTCGAATCTGACTTATCCCACACGGCTGTCCAACACGCCCATGGGGTTAGGCCGTGTGTCGCCCACGGCCTAGGCACGCCCGTGCCCTCACCCCGTGGTCGAAACTGTCAAATATCACATGGCTGCCAGACACGCCCGTGTACAAAACAGAGCAGACCGTGTGACTATACTGCCAAATTTCACACGGTTACAAGTTACCAGACACGCCCGTGTGTCTAGGCCGTGTACCAAAACTAACCAAAACATCAAGGTGCAGGGGACACACGGTCGAAGCGCACGCCCGTGTTCCCTGGCCGTGTGGCACGTTATAGGCTCGGTTTAAGCCAAATTTGCCACCCAATATGGGTCATTTCTACTAGCCATTAACCAACAACATTTCATGCCATTCTACCAACCTAAAACATACCAATTCAAGCACAAAATGGACCCAAAATCATCTCAATTTATTCACAAATCAAGCACACCAACTCAAAGGCCTAAATGACCATTTCCATGCACTCATCCACACATATATACATATCAGTTATGCAAGCTTATAGTCTCATCAAAATCACATATCTTTCCATAAGCACATATAGCCAAAGAACAACTCTAATACTAGATTATATTCATATATGATCCAACCTACATCTCATAGCTTGATCATTTACCAAAATATACCATATTCACTAAACATCTAGCCTATACATGCCATGACCATTTTATTTACAAAAGTTTCAAAAGTACCAAAGTTTGATAGATAGTGTGATGGCGATCTCCGATTCGTCCGATTATCGAGCTAGCTTCTGAATCTATAAGACAGTGAAAGAAATGAACAAAGTAAGCTTCTAAAGCTTAGTAAGTCCGTATAATATAGAAATTAAACCTTACCGAACCAATGCGATAATTACAACAACAATGCCAATTCAATTCATATACTCAAGTTGCCTATTTCAGAAGTATATACTTGTTAGTCCATGTAACATATAAATTCATTCATGTACTAACCACAACATTCATGTATTATATCATTGCTCAAATACTTGTACATGTATTTCATATAACTTATACCATATAATCCATGAAATTCTCATGTCTCATATAACATGTGACACATATATCATTCAATCTTCATGTAACATGTATCGGTAGTTGCCCGTTGTTAAGAACATCAAGGGATACTCGGGTGATACACACATAGTGTATATATATAACCTGTAATCTGTCAATGCATCATGTCTCTTTCGAGCCTGTATCGGTATGCCCGAAGGCTGAACATGTGATACCGAAGGATGAACGGTAAGCCCGTAGGCTGAACGGTGAGTCCGAAGACTAAACATGTGATCCCAAAGGATAAACCTGTAGCTCATGAGCACGTGGTGAGTCTGCAACAAATGCAGGAGCTCGAACCACCCTGTAGCCCTAGTGACATGTCACTCGTATCCTATCGACTTCTACGGTTCTAACGGGGCTCGGTATTCAATTTATCACTTGTAACAATTTAACATTTCTATTTCAATCTCATATATACTCGTTCCATTAGGCTATTTAATCATCAAGCATTTCATATTTTCAAATAACAATACGTATGAACATATATATATATACATTAAATTCGTTATACGAACTTACCTCGTAATCCCGTATCTACTCGTCTATTTTTTGTTTTCCTCGATCAAGTTCCGGGGTTCGATCGTCTTTATCTCAATTTAGCAGAATAGTAGCCGAATGAAGAAAACCTTTAAACCCTTTATTTTTGTTCATATAATCGGTGAAGAAGGTAATGAAAATGAAGACATTTTATGTTTTGTTTTAATTAAAACATATAATAAATCAAATGACCCTTTTACCCTTTGTAAAATTATTATAAAACCTTATAAAATATGGACATAATGGTCCATCACCAACCATTCCAAATAAAAATGGCATAATTGCCATGCAAGTACCTCCTTTTATAAAGCCATGCTCAAATGAGCCATTTATAAAATAGAACTCTAATTTATCGCTTTACGCGATTTAATCCTTTTTATCAAATTAACCAATCAAACGATAAAATTTCTAAACCAAACTTTCACACTGTGATTCTATCATGCTGTAAAGCATATTAAAGCAATAAAAATAATAATTTGACTCGGTTAAGTGGTCCCGAAACCACCCGTTCCAACTAGGGTCTAAAGTGGGCTGTTACATTTCTCATCCCTATTTTAACCCTAGTAAATTTTGACAATTCTACCCTAGATAAAATTTTTAACAATTTTATCCCTGGTAAATTTTCAAGAAAATATGTTCGATATTTTATAACTCAACATGTTAGCTATGACTAAATGGTTGTTTTCATTTTTAGTGTTCAAAACAACTCAATAACATAACCTTATTCTTCCGATCATTTTTAAGCAATACATATAAAATTGCAAATAGATTATTTCCATTTCCATTTCTATTTTTGGAAACCTACATTTATTTCCAGATGATTCCATTTTTCCATTTCGAAAAAAAACCATAATCATTCCTAAATTTTCTCCATTTCCCTTTTCCTATTCATTTTATTCATTTCTATTCAAACTCGTAATTTATTTTTAGTTTCCACGAGCTAGCACAAGAACCAATTGGACATATGTAATTAGGGCTCAAATGTTTTATAATTAATTTTTAGCTCTTTGCCTATTAATTATATATTCATTTAGTCACGAAGTCATTCCACTATAGTATCGTGATTGAGCTCTCCCTACCGAAATAGCATTACAAAAGCAACTACTCAGTGCTGGTCCAAGTACCTTGTTATAAATGTGTTACCCTCATAGGATATCCTTGATCTCTTTGGGATAATATCTGCTCTTTCAATATGATTCTATTTTATCTCATAGTAACCATTACATCTTCCTTCATGAAAAGTTCAAATAGTGATCAAGTCATCCATCACAAAGATGAATGACCCATGGCCATGTTTACTTTTCATCAACCATGTAATGCCTATAAGAGAATATCATTTACCCATGTCTCAAGCTATGAATTTCACTTTTGTTAATGATGCTACATACTACAGAATTCGTACACCCAGCACGCCAACTTTTAGTTCATTATTTATTTGAACTTAGGTTTTTACTTACATCAAAGTGTACAAGTCATACATACATAGTCCATCATCCACTTATGATTTAGGTATGCCACACTATGAACATCACAAGTGTATAAATCCATAAATAGATTCAGAATCTATTCATCTTAAGTCATCTCTAATGTATTGTCAATCCAGTCAGCCACATCTATATCTCTATCTTTTGGGAGTCATCCGCTCCACTGCCCAAGACAAAGCATCATTGCAATTGGTCTTGATAGATGGCATATTAGCCTTTCAATTGGTTTTCACATTTCCTGTTAGACTAGGGACATGTTTAGTTTCATCTACTAATATTATTTTTATTCTTGTATTACAATCCAACCACATAATGTTGCTTAGTACTAGTTAAATATTAGACAAACCAATAAGCAACATTTGCTTCCATTTTACTTTACGCTAACAATCATTTGAGGACAATATACAAAGTATTAATGTAATTCATGAATATTTTTATTAACCAATTAGTTCGAAATAATTATAAGTGTACATTGATGAAAATACTACACTTTGGCACCATGTCCAACATGTTTCGCTCGAGATGGACAAGACAATATACTGTAAATCAGGTACTCCCCCACAGTGCGGTGGAACTAATAAACAAAGGTGAGGTAACCTTCCTTATCAACGGGTAGAGAATAAAACATTACTTTGAAGGTGCCATTGAAATTGCTATAAAAAAAATAGAAGTTAGAGTATAAAGCAATAGCGGACTTCAAAGATGAAGTAGATGATTCAAAACAATATTGGACTTGGGCACTAGATGAATCTGGTAGCCATACGTGACACAATCAAACTTTATTAATATATTTTTAAATAATGTAAAATTATTTCTGTTTTAGACTTTAGAATTTTTCATATTTTCTTTTTAGTATCAGTTAGGATAGAAGTTTTAAAAGTGAAAATGGCTTTAGAGGTGGATTAAGGCAATTAAGTACAACACGAGGAGTCTAACATGCCCCAAAAAGATGCTTTTGGGAGATTTCCAGTCCGTGTCGTGACACCACATCCCTCTTATTGCGAAACGAAACTTTGAAGCATAGAAAAAAATTCATGGGCTGTGTTGTGACACAAAGCCGCAGGGTTATAATGCTAAACTTTAAAGAAAATGAATTTTTGAAACACAGGGTTGTGTCACGACACTAAGCCCTGGTGTTGCGACACAAAACTTCAAAGTAAATTAGTTTTAATAACAAAGGGGTAGTTTGTGTGAAAATCTGCCACTTTCCTTTTCTAACCTTCATGAAATCTATTGGGATTTTGTGTGAAAATCACATTAAAAGAGCCTTAAATCCTTCTATAAATCATCTTTAATAGCAACCCAGTCATCCAACGTTTAGTTGTAGCCACCAAGCAACACCAAGAACACTATTCCTAGTGTTTTGAAAGTATCCTTGCTTTTTCTTTGTCCACCCATACATTGTTGGTCTGCCTCACCTCCATCCATTTGTATGTACACTCTATTGCAACCAGAACAACAAACTTGTCTTACAAACTCGAGCAGCATTAAGAAAGACATTAGGCATTCCGAATTTGTAACCATATTTTTTTATATTCTTATCAAGCATTTGCATTTTCAACTTATAGTGTGTTGAGACTATTAATGGGATACAAGAATAATAGTACAATCCCGGATAGTGAGTCATTAGGGGTGGATAATTTTGAAATACTTCGAGAGAAGGAAGTTGATACCTACCTTGCCAAAATTCAAAGAAAAACACCTTTTCAGGAAAAGGGATCCGAGTCCCTAATGACGTTAGGTAGCAAGATAAGGGACTTAGATTAGTACCATAGGTGGACAGGTTCTGTCAAACCCTGACAAAACTGGCTTACATTCCCATTGTACAAGAATTTTATTCATCCTTAAAAGAAATAAAAGCCAAGCAACTATCAGGTGAGTCATGGTCACACATCATAGTTAGGGGCATAAAAATATATTTATCAGCATGGGAAATTTGTAGATATTATGATGTTCCAATCTACATGTATGATTTTTTGTAAAGATCTAATTTAAATTTTTTCAAAACATAGATATGGGCATCATCATAGACTACTTAACTAAAGGTAAAGTTTAATGGAAACATTAGTTAAGCACTTATTTTCCAATATCATTTTTACATATTAGACTATCCCCTACAACCAAGATATGGTTACAATTTATTTTCACCCGAATACATCTTGCAGTAAATGTGTCTAACATTAATACTTTCATAGCCACTATGCTTTATGCCATATTATAAAAGGGAAGAACTTGTATTAGAATATGGATATATCGAAGGATGATCTGTTGTGTTCGTAGAAGGAAAGTAGGGTTACTCTTCCCACATCATGTGATAGTCTTGTGGAAATAGGCAAAGATTCCTATTGGCAGGTCAGGATTATTTTTTCAGCCAACAAAGAATCTTATAAGAGAGTTTAGAAAAAGACAATTTTTAGAGCTTCAAAAATGAAAAAGGGATTTTGAAGCCCACCAAACTCTAGATGAAGGTAACATTACTAACTCATAATGGATAATTCGAAGGATGCAAGAGGCGGGGTCGATTTACAAGGATTATGCTGAGTGACACAACCTGAGGATTCCACAATTCTCATCCATCAAATATGGCTCGAAACAGAAATAACAAAATGGATGTGGAGTATCCAGAAGAAGAGGAAGTCCAAAAAGGAAGAGGATGAGGCGTCAAAACAAAACTCCTACGGAATTTGAACTCTTTTTATTTTAATTTTTTGGATTGTAATTTTAAAACATGGATGATTTTTAAATTTTTCTTTAGCTACATTTTTTATTATTCCTATTTTTATTAAAATAACTTTCTATGTAGGAACTCTGCACTTTGGATGACACTACATTTTGGGGCTAAACCAACAAAGAGGAGCTAAAATGGGTAATCTCATCTCCTAATTCTTTTTGGTGCACATTAGGGACAATGTGCCAAATAAAATGTGAGGGTGACATAAAATTTTTACATTTTTGCTACTATTTTTGTTTTATTTTTAGTAATTTTTAGTTGATTTTTTTTCTTGTGTGCTAGTTTGTGCTCAAGCCCATAGAAATACAAGTGATTGGTTAGGAGCATGCAAATAAGGTATTTCTTTAAATTGTAAATCTAACCTGAGAGTAAACAATTTTAGGTTATTTGCATTTAGACTAGTTAGTTCAATTTGTTAAATGTGAATGGGCCTAAGGCTCGTTCTCAGCCTAGGTGGGCCCACACGCTCGTTTGGGCCTTTAGCCCATTCGCAATGTTATCTCTATTTAGAATACTTGAGTCGCTCGAGGCGACTGTAGACTTTCTGAGGGATTGATAAAATTACTTAAATACCCTTATAGGGAAGAATTACTATAATACCCTTGATTTGCAAAATTATAGAAATACCCCGATTTGTAAAATTACCGAATTACCCTCGATTTGTAAAATTATAGAAATGCCCCCGGTTTGCAAAATTACCGATTACCCTCGATTTTTAAAATTACAAAAATACCCCTGATTTGTAAAATTACCGAATTACCCTTGATTTGTAAAATTACAGAAATACCCCTAATTTGCAAAATTACAAAAATACCCCTGATTTGTAAAAGTACTATTTTACCCCTAAATTGCAAAATTATCGTGTTACCCCTGATTTGTAAAGTTACCATTTTACCCCTGAATAGTAAAGTTATCGTCTTACATCTATTCTAACCGTTTTACCCTTAGTTTACAAAATTACAGAAATACCCTAGTTTACAAATTACGGAAAAACCTTGAATTTCAAAACGACTGAAATACCTCTTATTTACAAAATTATCGAAATACCTCTAGTTTGTGAAATTACTGAAATACCCTTGGGTTGCAAAATTATCGAAATAGCCCTGTAGGGTAGAATTACCGAAATACCCCTTTAGGATAGAATTACCGAAATAGCCTTGTAGGGTAGAATTACTGAAATAGCCCTGTAGGGTAGAATTATTGAAATACCCCTTTAGGGTAGAATTACCAAAATAGCCCTGTAGGGTAGAATTACCGAAATAGCCCTGTAGGGTAAAATTACCGAAATACCCCTTTAGGGTAGAATTACCGAAATACCCTTGTAGGGTAGAATTACCGAAATACCCCTGTAGGGTAGAATTACCGAAATACCTTTGTACGGTAGAATTAGAGAAATACCCCTATAGGGTAGAATTACCGAGATACCCCTGCGGAGTAAAATTACCATTTTGCCACTAGGGTGTTAAATGACTATTTTACCCTTGTGGGCAAGTGACTAACTTGGATTGTGTGTTTGACGGATTTGACTGTGTTTGTATGACAGTCATTTGACTGATGTGACCGTGGTTGTGTGATTAATATGTTTTAATATGTGTTCAAATGATTGATACTGAACCTGGCCATTTTGCACACATGTGTGATGATTAAGCATAGCATACACGACATATTGGGTTGGAACATTGATATGGAGGAAATTTTGTTCTGATAGGATCGCACGAGTCGCACGAGACAACTGTTGATCCAATAATAATCTGATAAGGTTGCACGGGTCGCACAAGATGACTGTGGACCGACGAGAGCTTAATGCCAGTTATTCTGAGTATGGCTCTCTGCCAACCAATATATGGCTCTGTGCTATCGGGATCATGGCTTTGTGCCGATTATATTTGCCTAAGGCTATGTGCCTATCTTATTTACTGATGACTATGTGTCGATCACATTTACCCATGGCTATGTACCGGTTATATTACCCTAATTGATGGCTATGTGCCAATCCTATTACAGTTATTGATGGCTTTGTGCCAATTATGATACTGCTACTAAAGGCTTAAAGCCGCATTTAAATTAGCAGCATGGTTGCGTCATTAGTGTGTAGGGCTAGGTGGCTCGAGTTATTCCTCACATGGTGTGTTGGGTTGGTATGGGTGGTGTGATGGCTGGACTGGGTTGGGATTGCATTCGCATATTGTTCTGATTCTAGTATGGGCTTGGCCCACATTGTTCAGTATAGGGCTAAGGCCTAGACTGATCTGCTATATAGGGCTTCAGCCCAGTCTGCTCCGTATATCTGTATTATACTGTTACTGATTCTGTTTTGGGCTTAGGCCCACCTGATTCTGATCTGATTTTGATTCTAATTTGATAATGTTTCTGATTCCATAATGGGCTAAGGCCCATCAGGTACTGTTTGTTATAGTGGGCTAAGGCCCAATTGATACCGGAATTGTAGTAGGGCTGGGGCCTAACTTTTAATTCTTTTGTATGACTGACTGTTCGTTTTATATGGTAGGGGATTACACACTGAGTTTTCATAAAACTCACCCCATTTAATAATTGTGCAGGTAACCCCTAGCTTTAGGAGGATCGGTGCTACGAGGGACTCGAAGAAGGCCACACATTGCTTATGCTCTGTCTTGATTTACTTTTAAGTATTTTATTCCGATTTGGGTTGTAATAAGGCCTTTTAAACTTTCTGGATTTTACATTTGGAATTTTATTTATTGTTTTATAATTGCTAGAAGTCAGACACTATTTTCCAAAACAACAACTAGTTTTCAAAATGTAACGCCCTAATCTTTAAAGGTTGTTAAGTTCTGTGCATAAATTATTTTTCATGTCTGGATCTATTGAGTTGATGTTTTGAGTATGTCTAGTGGGCCTTTGGAAGGCTTAGGTTTGGGCCCAACCTCTGGTAAAATTTTAATTTTAGTCTTAAGTGAATTTGGACTCCGGTGAGTGGGACTTATAAATTAATGGTGGGGTTTTCAATCACAAAAAGCCCTGTGGTAGATTGGCATGAGGTGCCACTCGTGGGCCTTGGTGTGGCGTGATCTAGTAGGTGAGGAGCTTGGGTTCGAACTCCCTTGGTAGCAAAATACTTTAATTTTGCTTCAGGGACCTGGTAGGTGGTGGAGTTGGATACAAAGGCAGGAGTTCAGT
This sequence comes from Gossypium stocksii, assembly GCA_020496765.1. NCBI lineage: Eukaryota > Viridiplantae > Streptophyta > Magnoliopsida > Malvales > Malvaceae > Gossypium > Gossypium stocksii. Next base: position 46,864,461 of record CM035623.1, read on the forward strand.
AGAGACTTGGTAAAAGTTGAATTGGTCATGGAATTCAATTTGAATTTAAATAAGAGGTTGGAATAAATCAAAGAGGAAATTTAGGGATGTGGGTGTGAGGATAGAGTTTGCCGAATGTGGGGTACTTAGGAGAGTAAGCCTACTATTGAACATTAGAGTTGGTTTTCGGCAAATTGGGGATTAGGGGTGAAAGTCGATTACTTTTTTAGGGTTTTGGGGTCATTTTTTGTTGTTGTTTTGTTTCAGTATTTAGTGTAGTAGTGTGCGGACTTCTCCTTTAGGTTTTTTGAGATTCTTCTTATGGGTATAGCTTGTGACCATTCGAGGTTTAGAGTATATTGTGGGTATCGAATTCTCTATTGAAGTTTCTTCCTTTACTCTTTCCTTCTTAGCATCCGAAACTTACTTCCCTTTTTCCTCTACTTCTCCTCCGTTTCTTCTTCTTTCCAAATAGCCGAATCTATTCTCTTTTCCTCCTCCTTCGTTTCTCCATTGCTGGAACTGACACACTTAACACCTCTCTTGGCTGATTGTACAAAAGCCGAACACTACTATTCCTTACCTCTAATCACTCTTTTGGCCGAACCCTTTTCACTGTTTCTTTTCAAAGTCGAACCTCCCCATTCTCTTCTCCCTATTATTCTTCCAACCTCTTTTTCTATTCTTCTTTTCTTTCTAGACGCATACTTGGCTTAGGTCCCTTCTCTCTTTTTGTTCTTTGATTAGACGGTCTCTTATGATAAGTATTCTATGCTTTTTCCTTCTATGTTTCATGAAGATAAAAAAAAGCCAAAACATTCCCCCTATTTTCTTTTATTACTGTCAGTTTGACCCCTTGGTCGAGTATTCATTATAGTTGTAACGCCCTGATTTTCGGGATTTTTCGGGTTTTGTGAATTTTAGTGAAATTTTTAAAATTTTGGTGTTCTAAAGGTTGATAATGTATGTACATGTGTTAATGGGTCTATAGAAGGTCCAAGCTTAAGTCAAAACCCGGTAAAATATTAAGTTGGATTTTCAAGTGAAAGGGGACTTGGTTAAGTGGGCTTTTAAGAAAAACCGTGTAAAAGATGTCACAAGTGAGCTCTTGGTAAAGTGGCAAGGTGGAGCCACTAAGCTCCTAAAAAAGTGGCGCCTAAATGAATGATCAAGGACAAGGGTTCGAGATGCAAGGTATGCGTGGAGTTCTTTTTAATTTTCAAGCATGAGCCTAACTTAGGTGAATTTCGGCAAGGGGCTTTAAGGACTTGGGCCGATTGCTTTAGAGGGAATGCTAGGGTTATATTATTTTCTTTTTGTGTCATGACAATTAGGGTTAGCCACCTTAGGGTTTTTTTTCCTCTCTTCTACTGTCAGAAAAGCCAAGAGTTGCCTCCCTGGAAAGTTCATAGCCGATTTCTCCTTCCCCATCTCCACCATTGTTTTTTTTCATTTTTCTTCTTCCCTTTGATCTCTTCCCTAGCCGAATACCTATCTTGCATAGATCCACTCTTTCTTTTGCTTCTATTCTTCTTAAAATCAACCATAACCGATTGCTCAAAGTGCCAGAAATCCCGAAAACTGCTTCCTTTCTTGCCGATTTCTTGTAAGCCGAATCACCTCTGTTTCTTTCACCTATTATGGCCGATTACTACACTCCCTTTAATCACACCATTATCGACACCATCACCCAAAAGCTACAGCCAAAACGCCATCTTCTTCTCTTATTAAAAAGCCGAAATCACCATAGTTGTAGGGAGATAGCCGAAATTACAAATCTCAGAGATAAGGTTTCTACTGACGTTTAAGGGTCAGATTTACATCAGATCTGCATAGGAACTGAAGAGAAATCGTTGGTAAGTGTTTAATCATTCAGATCTGTTCGATATTTCATGTTTGGAAAAGCCGAAAGTCCCTAAAGCTAATGGTTGTGTCGTTTTGGATTTTTGGTAAATAAAAGGCCGTTTTCTTTGTTCTTTTGTGTGTTAGTTGGATGAAAAGGTGATCAAGCAAGGGGTTGAAGACTTTGGAACATCAGATCTAGATCTAAAGGGATCTAAATCGTCAAGGTAAGAACATTAAGGCCATTAAGGGTGTTGGCCGAATGTGTAAGTAAGGTTTTGGGTAAGTTTTCGATTCAGATTAAGTGTTGATATGGTCTAATCAGTTAAGTATTGGATTGTAGGGATTAACGCATAGGAGATCTCGTAGGAGAAACTGCAAAACAGGTGTGTGTTTCGAACACCTTTCCATGCACAAATCGGTAAAAGCCGAAAAGCCGAAATGCCGAAGTTTCGGTATTTCGAGAGCTTGCGAGCATGCGAATGCTCTCAAGTTGGAAGGAGAAGGTTAGTTTTGGAATCGGCACTGTTAGACGTGTTGACCGCTAAATTTTGGGCATTTTGGTAAGTTGGGCCTCGGTGGGCCAAATATGGGCCCAATGGGCGATTTGGGCCCATGTGAGTTAAACTGGATTTAAAGGTAATATTATGGACTGTAGATGTGAAAACAGTTAAAACAAGATAACCGAATGTGAAATCGGGACTAAATGGGCCTAATGGGCCAATCGGCGTAATAAGGCTCATTAGAAGTTTTAGGGCCTTAATGCTAAAACTGAAAAACTGAGGTAACTGAATTTCTGTATAGCTGTATGATTAATAAATACTGTAATAAGCATAACATCTGTAACATGGGAGTAAAATTACTGAAATACCCTTAGGGTAAGAAATTACTGATTTGCCCCTAGGTAGGAAATTACCGTTATACCCCTAGCGCTATAATTGACTGTACTGTTTGACATAACTGTTACTGTTATTGCATGCCATGATATGTATCTAATGCATGGGTTGGGTTTTGATAATGGAGGAAGTGTGAGTGGCACAGCCACGTTACTGAAAAGGGGCTATGCCTCGTACTGTTTCTGAAAGGGGCTTTGCCTCGTATACTGTTTATCTGAGCAGCCATGCTGCGACTGTGGTGTGTGGGCTGGGTGGGTCGAGTTATTCCCCACATGGTGTGTTGGTTGGTACGGGTGGTGTGTAGCGGTTGGTGGGTTGAGTAGTCTCCCCAATTGGGTTTGCATTTATACTACATTACTGTACTGTACTGTTATGGGCCTATGGGCCAATCCGTTATCTGAATAGGGCTTCGGCCCAGTATCTGTTATAGGGCCTTGGCCCAGTTTACTGCTATCTGAATAGGGCTTTGGCCCAGTATCTGACTGAGACTAGTTAGGGTTTAGGCCCAGTGGGCTTGAGCCAATTTGGGCTTTGGATGGGTTCTGCACACACTGAGTTTTCCCAAACTCACCCCTCTCTTTCCATCCTTGCAGGTGAGCCCTAGATTGTGACTTGGACGCTGGGAGGGATTCAGAGTGGCCACGAGGACTGAACTTTCTTGGTTTAACTTAAATATTTCGTATTGGTTTTTACTTTGATATGGGTTGTAATAAGGCTGCTATAACTGTTATTTGGGATTTCTTTACGGTTTTATTTCAAACTTGAACATACACTGTTTTTGAAAATTAAATCAATATTTTCTTAAACAACCTGACTTTACTAAAAACTAAGAATGATGATAAGACTAAAATGAAACAATTCACAAATGAGATAGAGATTAGGTCGAATAGTAATCAAATTGGGAATTTCAAGAAGAACAAATATTACTTTTCAAAAATCTCGAACATCAGACTTAGTGCATAGGACGGCGTAGCATAGTCTAGGTGATGTGGCACACCGGACATGGCCATAACGTCTGGGCCGGGTCAGGGGTGTTACATTTAGTGGTATCAGAGCTAGGTTGCAACAACTCGGCTATGGATCGGGTCCAAAAATGGGTTTTCAAAATTTTAAGCTCATAAAAGGTATTTTTGGAAAACCAGATTTTCTGAAAGAATTTTTGTTTTCGAAGTGATTTCTTTTAACTTGTCTTTTCTAAAATATGTTTAAAAAAAATTATTTTTAGGTCTAAGATTTTATTGAAATCTGGTACTTCGAGAGGTGGCACACTGAATCCCCGGCACCAAGTTGTAAGTATTTTCTGCCTTAACTTCTATACTGTACTGATAATAAAACTGTAGATAGCACTGAGCCTTAGATAGAATACTATGGATGAGGTAGTATTAAGGCTGTAGCACTGAGACGGTAGGGTAAACTAAACCCTAGGAAACTGAGACAGTAATTAGATTACGTTGCGCGAGAACAACTCTGAAATTCTACCTATTCATAAGATATTCCGTAATAAAAACTGAAACATTGAGCTAATGTCATAAAACTTTGTAAATCAGATAATCGATATGAGTACAAGGGCTACTCGTGGACGAGGCCGTGGACGAGGCCGAGTTAGTGCTTAAGCTGGATCGTCGTCTTCTAAGCATAGGCCAGCAGGAGAGGCACGACCACCGGTTGAGGAAAATGGGCCGTACGATCGGGCCGCAGGGGACGACGCTCTGTCCCAGGCCATGCTGAGAGTTCTGGAAAGGGTGGCCGGAGCTAATGTTGGGCCGGTGAATAGGGGGTCCATTTCTGAGCGACTCCGGGCCAATGGAGCGGAAATTTTTAGGGGCATATCTGGAGTGGTCCCAAATGTGGCTGAGTAGTGGTTGGAAGCCACAGAGCGAATTATGGACGACTTGGACTGCTCAGTGGAGCAGAAGCTGAAAGGAGCGGTATCGTTGCTGAGGGACGAGGCATATCAATGGTGGATCACCGTAAGAGAGGGTACCCCAGCTGAGAGGGTAACTTGGGAATTGTTCAAGCAGTCTTTCAAGGTGAAATATGTTGGGGCTAGTTATGTGGATGCACGAAGGAGGGAATTTCTGAACCTGACCCAGGGTAGTAAGACTGTGGCTGAATATGAGGCAGAATTTCTGCGATTAAGCCGGTATGCTAGTGGCATTGTTTCCACCGAGTATGAGCGTAGTGTTCGGTTCGAGGATGGCCTCAGAGATGAGCTGAGAGTATTGATAGCGCCGCAGAGGGAGCGCGACTTTACTGCACTGGTGGAGAAGGCTAAGATAGCCGAGGAAGTGAAGCAAGCTGAAAGGCGGAATCGCGATAGGGATCGCAACCATTTTAAAAGAGACTCTGGAGTATCAGGAGCTGCAAACCGAAATTTTAAGAGGGTTAGAGTAGAAGAACCAGTGCGAGCTATGCCAGTGAATGTTGTTAGACCACAGGCTTGTGGAGACTGTGGCAGAGTTCATCGAGGAGAATGCTGGAAACGCAGTGGAGCCTGTTTTCGTTGTGGGTCTAAGGACCATCAGGTTAAGGACTGCCCACAGAAGCCAGCTCAGGCTCAAGCTGTTGATCAGAGAGTTGCTCAGCCTGCGCGTGGCGGACTGCCACCGCCAAGGGGCCGTGGTCAAGGTAGAGGAGGCAATGGTAATGGACGTGGTCGTGGAGCACCTGGCAGGGGTGCTGGAAATGCTGAGGCTCGTCAGCCAGCCTTAGTGTATGCTGCTTGCCGTCGCGAGGAGGGTGATGCACCTGATGTTATAACTGGTACGTTCTTAATAGATCATACACCATACACTGCTTTAATTGATGTGGGTTCGACTCATTCGTATGTTGCTGGTGAAATTTCTGGGTCGTTGGGTGTGCATTCTGAGGAGACTGTGAGTGGGGTAACTATGATTAGTCCTTTAGGTCACTCTGTTAGGGTAGATAAACTCTTTAGAGATGTGCCTTTAGAGACTCAAGGTAGGATCTTTCTGAGAGACTTGATGGAGTTACCTTTTGGAGAATTTGACTTGATTCTGGGCATGGACTGGTTAACCAAGCACAAGGCAACGTTGGATTGCGCGGCCAAAAGAATGGTATTAAGAACAACCGAAGGTGAGGAGGTGATGGTTATTGGTGAACGAAGGGACTATTTGTCCAATGTGGTTTCTGCCTTAAGGGCTGAAAGGTTGATGCGCAAAGGTTGTGAAGCATACTTAGCGTTTGTAAGTCAAACTAAACCCGAAGGGGTGACCGTGGAGACAGTGAGGACTGTTAATGAATTTCAAGATGTATTTCCTGAGGAGCTACCTGGACTACCTCCTAACCGAGAAGTGGAATTTGGGATTGATCTGTTGCCTGGAACAGCTCCAGTGTCCATTGCGCCTTACAGAATGGCACCAAAGGAGCTAGTGGAATTAAAAGCCCAGATTCAAGAGTTGTTAGATAGGGGCTTCATTAGACCGAGTGTGTCTCCGTGGGGAGCACCGGTGCTGTTTGTGAAAAAGAAGGACGGTACGATGCGTATGTGTATCGATTATCGCCAGTTGAACAAACTGACAATAAAGAATAAGTATCCTCTGCCAAGAATCGACGATCTATTTGACCAGCTTAAAGGAGCTTCAGTGTTTTCCAAGATCGACCTTCGATCTGGGTATCATCAGTTAAGGGTAAAAGAGGTGGATGTGCATAAGACAGCATTCAGAACTCGTTATGGTCACTACGAGTTCTTGGTTATGCCCTTTGGATTGACGAATGCACCAGCAGCTTTTATGGATTTAATGAACCGAGTATTTCAGCCGTACTTGGATCGTTTTGTGGTCGTCTTTATTGACGATATATTGGTGTATTCGGAAATAGAGAAGAAGCATGATGAGCATCTTCGAATCGTTCTGCGGACTCTAAGAGAAAAGCAATTGTATGCGAAATTTAGTAAGTGCGAATTCTGGCTTCGAGAAGTGACTTTTCTGGGTCATGTTGTTTCTGCTAAGGGAATTAGGGTAGATCCTCGCAAGATTGAGGCAGTTCTGGATTGGAAGCCGCCTAGGACGGTGACAGAAATTCGTAGTTTTCTGGGTTTGGCAGGCTATTATAGAAGGTTTGTTGAGGGGTTCTCTATCATCGCGGCTCCATTAACGAAATTGTTAAGGAAGGGAGTACCCTTTAATTGGACTGAGAGGCAGCAAGAAGCTTTTGACAACCTGAAAAAGGTGTTGACCGAGGCGCCAGTGTTGATTCAGCCAGAATCTGGGAAGGACTTTACGGTTTATAGCGATGCTTCGCATGTGGGATTAGGTTGTGTACTGATGCAAGAGGGTAAGGTGGTTGCCTATGCTTCGCGATAGCTTAAGCCTCACGAGGTGAACTACCCTACGCATGATTTGGAGTTGGCAGCGGTGGTATTTGCATTGAAAATCTGGAGACACTACCTTTATGGGGAAAAGTGTATTATATACACTGACCACAAAAGTCTCAAATATCTGTTAACTCAGAAGGAGTTGAACCTTAGGCAACGGAGATGGATAGAGTTGCTTAAGGACTATGACTGTTCGATTGAGTATCACCCTGGCAAGGCTAATGTCGTGGCTGATGCACTGAGCCGAAGGACTGTTACTGAGTTAAAGGCGATGTTCGCTCGTTTAAGTTTGTATGATGATGGAAGTTTGCTGGCCGAACTGCAAGTGAGACCGACTTGGACCGAGAGGATTAAAGAATTGTAGTGGAAGGATGATTCGTTGACTCCTCGATTTCAACAAGTCAAGGAGGGTAAGAGTGAGGATTTTGGACTGAATTCTGATGGAGTCCTATGCTTTCGAGGAAAAGTCTGTATTCCTAAGGATTCTGACTTGAGGAAGTTGATATTGAGTGAGGCTCATGGTGGAGCCTATGCTATGCACCTTGGAGGTAATAAGTTGTATAGGGATTTGCGAGAAGGGTACTGGTGGCCTGGACTTAAGCGAGAGGTGACTGATTTCGTTGGGAAATGTTTGACGTGCCAGTAAGTTAAAGCTGAGCACCAACTGCCGTCTGGATTGTTGCAGCCAGTAAAGATTCCGCAGTGGAAATGGGAAAGAGTAACGATGGATTTTGTGAGTGGCTTGCCTTTGACACCTTCAAAGAAGGACTCTGTTTGGGTAGTTGTGGATAGATTGACGAAGTCTGCTCATTTTATACCAGTTAGAACTGATTACTCACTTCAGAAGTTGGCCAAGCTGTATGTAGCAGAGATAGTGCGTTTGCATGGGGTGCCAGTTTCGATAATTTTTGATCGAGATCCTAGATTTACATCTCGATTTTGGAAGAAGTTGCATGAGGCGTTAGGTACGCGATTGGACTTCAGTACTGCATTTCACCCTCAGACAGATGGTCAGTCTGAAAGGGTCATTCAAGTGTTGGAAGACATGTTAAGAGGATGTATCATTGATTTTCATGGTAGTTGGGAAGATTATTTACCGTTGGCAGAATTTGCATACAACAACAGTTATCAAGCAAGTATTCAGATGGCTCCATATGAGGCACTTTATGGACGGAGATGTCGCACTCCTACTTGTTGGACAGAATTGAGAGAACGTAGAGTTCTTGGACCAGAGTTGGTAGCAGATACCGAAAGTAAAGTTAAGCTGATTCGAGATCAGTTAAAGGAGGCGTCTGATCGGCAGAAGTCATATGCTGACCTTAAGCGTAAGGAGATTGAGTTCGCTGTTGGGGATATGGCGTTCCTAAAGGTGTCGCCGTGGAAGAAGATCTTGAGATTTGGTAAAAAGGGCAAGCTAAGTCCGCGGTTTATTGGGCCTTATTAGATTCTTAAGCGGATTGGGCCAGTAGCCTATCAGTTGGAGTTGCCACCAGAGTTGGATCGTATCCATGACGTTTTTCACGTGTCTATGCTAAGACGGTATCGATCGGACCCTTCGCATATTGTACCAGTAGAGGAGATTACAGTAAATGCCGATTTGACTTTCGAGGAGGAACCTGTGGAGATCTTAGATCGTGATGTCAAAGTCTTAAGGAGGAAGTCTGTTCCTTTGGTAAAGGTGCTATGGCGTAATCATGGTAGAGAAGAAGCTACTTGGGAGCCAGAGGAGACTATGCGTCAACAATACCCTCAGTTATTTGGATCAGGTAAATTTCGTGGACGAAATTTCTTCAAGGAGGGTAGAGTTGTAACGCCCTGATTTTTGGGATTTTTCGGGTTTTTTGAATTTTAGTGAAATTTTTAAAATTTTGGTGTTCTAAAGGTTGATAATGTATGTACATGTGTTAATGGGTCTATAGAAGGTCCAAGCTTAAGTCAAAACCCAGTAAAATATTAAGTTGGATTTTCAAGTGAAAGGGGACTTGGTTAAGTGGGCTTTTAAGAAAAACCGTGTAAAAGATGTCACAAGTGAGCTCTTGGTAAAGTGGCAAGGTGGAGCCACTAAGCTCCTAAAAAAGTGGCGCCTAAATGAATGATCAAGGACAAGGGTTCGAGATGCAAGGTATGCGTGGAGTTCTTTTTAATTTTCAAGCATGAGCCTAACTTAGGTGAATTTCGGCAAGAGGCTTTAAGGACTTGGGCCGATTGCTTTAGAGGGAATGCTAGGGTTATATTATTTTCTTTTTGTGTCATGACAATTAGGGTTAGCCACCTTAGGGTTTTTTTTCCTCTCTTCTACTGTCAGAAAAGCCAAGAGTTGCCTCCTTGGAAAGTTCATAGCCGATTTCTCCTTCCCCATCTCCACCATTGTTTTTTTTCATTTTTCTTCTTCCCTTTGATCTCTTCCCTAGCCGAATACCTATCTTGCATAGATCCACTCTTTCTTTTGCTTCCATTCTTCTTAAAATCAACCATAACCGATTGCTCAAAGTGCCAGAAATCCCGAAAACTGCTTCCTTTCTTGCCGATTTCTTGTAAGCCGAATCACCTCTGTTTCTTTCACCTATTGTGGCCGATTACTACACTCCCTTTAATCACACCATTGTCGACACCATCACCCAAAAGCTACAGCCAAAACGCCATCTTCTTCTCTTATTAAAAAGCCGAAATCACCATAGTTGTAGGGAGATAGCCGAAATTACAAATCTCAGAGATAAGGTTTCTACTGACGTTTAAGGGTCAGATTTACATCAGTTCTGCATAGGAACTGAAGAGAAATCGTTGGTAAGTGTTTAATCATTCAGATCTGTTCGATATTTCATGTTTGGAAAAGCCGAAAGTCCCTAAAGCTAATGGTTGTGTCGTTTTGGATTTTTGGTAAATAAAAGGCCGTTTTCTTTGTTCTTTTGTGTGTTAGTTGGATGAAAAGGTGATCAAGCAAGGGGTTGAAGACTTTGGAACATCAGATCTAGATCTAAAGGGATCTAAATCGTCAAGGTAAGAACATTAAGGCCATTAAGGGTGTTGGCCGAATGTGTAAGTAAGGTTTTGGGTAAGTTTTCGATTCAGATTAAGTGTTGATATGGTCTAATCAGTTAAGTATTGGATTGTAGGGATTAACGCATAGGAGATCTCGTAGGAGAAACTGCAAAACAGGTGTGTGTTTCGAACACCTTTCCATGCACAAATCGGTAAAAGCCGAAAAGCCGAAATGCCGAAGTTTCGGTATTTCGAGAGCTTGCGAGCATGCGAATGCTCTCAAGTTGGAAGGAGAAGGTTAGTTTTGGAATCGGCACTGTTAGACGTGTTGACCGCTAAATTTTGGGCATTTTGGTAAGTTGGGCCTCGGTGGGCCAAATATGGGCCCAATGGGCGATTTGGGCCCATGTGAGTTAAACTGGATTTAAAGGTAATATTATGGACTGTAGATGTGAAAACAGTTAAAACAAGATAACCGAATGTGAAATCGGGACTAAATGGGCCTAATGGGCCAATCGGCGTAATAAGGCTCATTAGAGGTTTTAGGGCCTTAATGCTAAAACTGAAAAACTGAGGTAACTGAATTTCTGTATAGCTGTGTGATTAATAAAATACTGTAATAAGCATAACATCTGTAACATAGGAGTAAAATTACTGAAATACCCTTAGGGTAAGAAATTACTGATTTGCCCCTAGGTAGGAAATTACCGTTATACCTCTAGGGCTATAATTGACTGTACTGTTTGACATAACTGTTACTGTTATTGCATGCCATGATATGTATCTAATGCATGGGTTGGGTTTTGATAATGGAGGAAGTGTGAGTGGCACAGCCACGTTACTGAAAAGGGGCTATGCCTCGTACTGTTTCTGAAAGGGGCTTTGCCTCGTATACTGTTTATCTGAGCAGCCATGCTGCGACTGTGGTGTGTGGGCTGGGTGGGTCGAGTTATTCCCCACATGGTGTGTTGGTTGGTACGGGTGGTGTGTAGCGGTTGGTGGGTTGAGTAGTCTCCCCAATTGGGTTTGCATTTATACTGCATTACTGTACTGTACTGTTATGGGCCTATGGGCCAATCCGTTATCTGAATAGGGCTTCGGCCCAGTATCTGTTATAGGGCCTTGGCCCAGTTTACTGCTATCTGAATAGGGCTTTGGCCCAGTATCTAACTGAGACTGGTTAGGGTGTAGGCCCAGTGGGCTTGAGCCAATTTGGGCTTTGGATGGGTTCTGCACACACTGAGTTTTCCCAAACTCACCCCTCTCTTTCCATCCTTGCAGGTGAGCCCTAGATTGTGACTTGGACGCTGGGAGGGATTCAGAGTGGCCACAAGGACTGAACTTTCTTGGTTTAACTTAAATATTTCGTATTGGTTTTTACTTTGATATGGGTTGTAATAAGGCCGCTATAACTGTTATTTGGGATTTCTTTACGGTTTTATTTCAAACTTGAACATACACTGTTTTTGAAAATTAAATCAATATTTTCTTAAACAACCTGACTTTACTAAAAACTAAGAATGATGATAAGACTAAAATGAAACAATTCACAAATGAGATAGAGATTAGGTCGAATAGTAATCAAATTGGGAATTTCAAGAAGAACAAATATTACTTTTCAAAAATCTCGAACATCAGACTTAGTGCATAGGACGACGTAGCATAGTCTAGGTGATGTGGCACACCGGACATGGCCATAACGTCTGGGCCGGGTCAGGGGTGTTACAATAGTCTCTTCCATTTTGGTTTCTTATGTGTATAAGTGCAATTAAGGATGATCTCGCGATGAGCAGTTGGTGGCCAATCCTATCGTAGCAACTTAGATCTATTGTTTAGATCTCAGCAAGGTAAGAAAAATGGGTAACTTTCTCTAGTTTGGGCCGATTATTAAAGGATATTTTTGGATATGATTGGTACAACGATTAGATTGTTTAATAGTTTATTCAACGTTTATAGGTTGATCGTTCGCAGGGATTGGTCATATCTATTTGTAAGCAGGTGTGTAACTACACCCTCTGTATTGTAGTCGGCAAAAGTCGAAAAGCCAAAATGCCGGCATTTCGAGGCCCCATTGGCGTACGATCGCTTGTGGGCCAATCTGAACCCGTTGAGATGGGTTGAGACTGAGGGGAACGATTGGTGCATTTCTATGCACTTAGACAATTTTTGGCCTCAGTGGGGCAAAATAGGCCCAGTGGGCCTACGGGCCGTAGGAGTGAAATATTTAGTAAGTGGCTATTAAAAGGACTAGATAATAAAATTTGTAACTCTGGGCATAAAAATGAACTTAATGGGCCACACGCGCATGTGGGCCCACACAGGCTCGATAGGGGTTTTTGGGTCCATAATCACTTTTGCGCTAATAGTTGAGCTAATAGCATCGTAAGACTTGTTAAAAGGGTCGTTTCTTGTAATAATACATTAAAATCTGGTAAAAAGGACTGAAATACCCCTAGAAGATAGAATAAGGATTTGGCATGATTAATTATGTATATGTTAATCTGTAAGCATGCTATTATCTATCCTGTGAGTCTGCATGGGGTTGGGATGATTATGGAGGAAGTTCTGTTAAAGTGGCTCTGCCACATACTTCTATTAACAGTGGCTTTGCCACATATTCTGATTCTGGTGGCTTTGCCACAATATTCTGTTAACAGCGGGTTTGCCATATATTCTGATTCTGGTGGCTTTGCCACAATATTCTGTTTTTAGCAGCATGGCTGCATATTGGTGTGTAGGCTGGATGGGTTCAGTTATTCCCCACATGGTGTGATGATGGGCTAGTACGGGTGGTGTGATGGCTGGCTTGGGTGGGTTTTAAATATTCAATATATACTCTGTATCTGTTATGGGTTTAGGCCCGATCTATTTCTGTTTGGGGCTTTGGCCTATTCTGTTCTGATGGGGAGTTGCACATTGAGTTTCCACAAACTCACCCTTTTAATTTTCAACATGTGCAGGTAACCCCCAGACTTAGTGATTTGGAGCCGTGACGGACTCGAGGTGGCCACATGTTTTCTACTTGTTTCTGCACCAGATGGACTTCCACTATTTGCATTTCTATTTCTGTTTCCTATATTTGGTTTAAATTTGTAATGAGGCCATTACGGGGTTTTAACTTTTATTTGGTTATTTATTTATTTTGAACGATAAAGGCATGAAACCGGATAATTAATCAAACTGGGCTTCTAAAATTGATAACAAATGTTTTGGAAAGAAAACCCACGTCCTATATTTTGCAATCCAACTCCGTAACTTAACTTTCATCACGATTTCAAAACAAAGGAAAAAGGATTTCTAACTAAACTAAAAGAAAGTTTTCAAACTAAACGAGCTTGTGATAAATAGGACTCTAACTTCTTTAGAATACTTTAAACGATTTTCAACTTTAAGCCATGTGACCCTCTAGATCCGGGCGGAACGTCCATGCCGAATTTGGGGTGTTACATAAAATATCACGTTTCTGCAACTGTTTTAAATTAGGCTTCCGTAAAAATTAAGGTTTTAAAGGTAATAACATTTTACAAGAGAAAGGCTTTTAATAAACCACATTTTAAAAATATGCATAAGAAATTCGAGATTTTACACAAGTTTTAAATGGAAACTAGGTTTTCGAAAAAAACTTCAATGTGACATGCCAATTTAGGCCTAACTTTTAGGCCGGGTTTGGGGTGTTACATTTAGTGGTATCAAAGCCAGGTTGCAAAACTCGACTGTGGATTGGGCTTTTAAAATTAAATTTTTGAAAGAACTGTTTTAAAAGATTTGAAGTATTTGAAATGTTTTACTAACTATTTTCCTGAAAGTGTGGTTCACTGAGTCTCCGACGCCAAATCTGTAAGTTTTCTAAATACTTTTGTCTGTTTGGAATTGGAATACTGTCGATTTTTTAGATATTGGACTGTATTGAGATTTTGTGTTTATTCTGTGTGTTTGGAATTGTTTGGATGTGATGTTTTGAACATAGAAATTGCATGTGATATATATCCACTTCGTTGAATAGATATTTTTGGATGTGTGTTAGTATTATTAGGATTAGAGTGAGCAGCGGGAGCATAGTGGTCTAGTCTAGGCTATGAGACCGTTTAATAGTTGGAAATTTTTGGAATGAAATTTCTTTAAGGGGTGTAGAATTGTAACGCCCCAAATTTTGGGCCTAGAAGTATTGGGCATTAAGTTTTGGATCGGTTAAAAGGCGGCTTAAATAATTCAAATGTGTGATTTTGGAGTGTTTGGAGGGTGCTATGATGTCCCAGGTTCAAGTTAGGCCATAGGAAAATTTTTAATTTTTAGCCTTAGTGGAACCCTGATCTCAAGTGGTATCACTCTTAAATAAATCAAGGTAAAATAAGGCACAAAAAAAGAGTGTGGTGTAATAGAAAAGTAGCGCCACTTAAGGGACAAGGAAGTGACTCCATAAAGGAAGCAAGGGGGTCCAAGGTTCAAGTCTTGGCTCTTGCAATTTATTTTGGTTTTTCTTTTAAATAAATCTGGAAGTGAGTAGTTAGGCTGTAAAGTTAAATATGTTGGACTTATGACACAAAGGAGCTTGTGTCCTAGTGGTGGTGGCGTGACATGGTTATTGAGAGGACAATGGTTTGAATCCCTTTTCACGCAAAGGTTGATTATTTTGCTAATGCTTTAATTTTGAGGGATTGATGGAAAATCCTACATCAGGAAGCTAACATGAGAATAGGTGACGAGCTAGCTTTAAATAAAGCAAACCATGAGGAGAGTAGGCATACCTTTCTTGGCTAACAAGGTTTTCGAAAAACACTTCAATGTGACACGGTAGATTCGGGTTTAACTTCTAGGCGTGTCATATTGAAAACCCTTAATTAAAACATGAGGTGTTTTTCGAAAACCTTGTTTCCATTGAAAACCTTTCTTATTAAAACTTGTTGCCATTTAAAACTTGTGTAAAATTACGAAATTTGTATGCATATTTTTAAAACGTGGTTTATTAAAAGACGTTCTCTTGTAAAATGTTATTACCTTTAAAACCTTAATTGTTACGGAAGCCTAATTTAAAACAGTTGCAGAAACGTGATATTTTGAAAATTAGTTGTTCTGAAAAAACTGTGTCTGACTTCTAGCAATTATAAAACAATAAATAAAATCCCAAATGTAAAAACCAAAAAGTTTAAAAGGCCTTATTACAACCCAAACCGGAATAAAGTACTTAAAAGTAAATCAAGACAGAGCATAAGCAATGTATGGCCTTCTCCAAGTCCCTCGCAGCATCGATCCTCCTAAAGCTAGGGGTTACCTACACAATTATTAAACGGGGTGAGTTTTATGAAAACTCAGTGTGTAATCCCCTAGCATATAAAATGAACAGTCAGTCAAACAAAAGAGTTAAAAGTCTGGGCCCCAGCCTTACTACAATTCCGGTATCAATTGGGCCTTAGCCCACTATAACAAACAGTACCTGATGGGCCTTAGTCCATTACAGAATCAGAAACATTATCAGATTAGAATCAAAATCAAAATCAGAATCAGGTGGGTCTAAGCCCAAAACAAAATCAGTAACAGTATGATACAGATATGTAGAGCAGACTAGGCTAAAGCCCTATACAGAAAAGATCAGTTTGGGCCCTAGCCCTATACAGAACAATGTGGGCCAAGCCCATAGTAGAATCAGAACAATATACGAATGCAATCCCAACCTAGTCCAGCCATCACACCACCCGTACCAACCCAACATACCATATGGGGAATAACTCGACCCACCCATCCTTACACACCAATGACACAGCCATGCTGCTAATTTCAATGCGACTTTAAGCCTTTAGCAGCAGTATCATAATTGGCACAAAGCCTTCAGTAACTGTAATAGAATTGGCACATAGCCATCAATTGGGGTAATATAACCGCCACACAGCCATGGGTAAATGTGATCGACACACAAGCATCAGTAAATAAGATAGGCATATAGCCTTAGGCAAATATAATCGGCCAAAGCCATGATCCCGGTAGCACAGAGCCATATGTTGGTTGGCACACAGCCATACTCAGAATAATTGGCATTAAGCCCTTAGTCGATCCACAGTCGTCTCGTACGACCCGTGCGACCTTATCAGATTATTACTGGATCCATAGTCGTCTCATGCGACCCGTACGATCCTATCAGAAATGAACTTCCTCCATATCAATGTCCCAACCTAATATGTCATGTATGCTATGCTCAATCATCACACATGTATGTAGAATGGCCATGTTCAGTATTAGTCATTTAAACACATATTAAAACATATCAATCACACAACCACAGTCACGTTAGTCAAATCACTTTCATACAAACACAGTCAAATCCGTCAAACACACAGTCTAAGTCAGTCACTTGCCCACAAGGGCAAAATAGTCATTTAACACCCTAGGGGTAAAATGGTAATTTTACCCCACAGGGGTATCTCGATAATTCTAACCTATAGGGGTTTTTCAGTAATGAAGTTAATCCAAGCTCTGAATGCTGCTATGCTTAGAATCCAACAATAATCGTACCCTTGACTCCCAGGGTGTGTGTCGATCAACTACGGTTACCACCACCGTGACCCAACGGCATATAGATCAACGAATGATCCAACACCTAACCCAAATGAACACGCCACAATGTGAAAGGGATAAGCCAAGAAAGGTATGCCTACTCTCCTCATGGTTTGCTTTATTTAAAGCCAGCTCGTCACCTATTCTCATGTTAGCTTCCCAATGTGGGATTCTCCATCAATCCCCCAAAATTAAAGCATTAGCAAAATAATCAACCTTTGCGTGAAAAGGGAATCGAACCATGGTCCTTTCAATAACCATGTCACGCCACCACCACTAGGACACAAGCTCCTTTGTGTCATAAGTCCAACACATTTAACTTTAAAGCCTGCCTACTCACTTCCAGATTTATTTAAAAGAAAAACCAAAATAAATTGCAAGAGCCAAGACTTGAACCTTGGACCCCCTTGCTTCATTTATGACATCATTCCTTGTCCCTTAAGTGGCACTACTTTGCCATTACACCACACTCCTTTTTTGTGCCTTATTTTACCTCGATTTATTTAAGAGTCATACCACTTGAGATCAGGGTTCCACTAAGGCTAAAAATCAAAATTTTTCCTATGGCCTAACTTGAACCCGGGACATTATAGTACCCTTCACACACTCCAAAATCACACATTTGAATTATTTAAGCCACCTTTTAACCGATCAAAAACTCAAGGCCTAATACTTCTAGGCCCAAATTTTAGGGCGTTACAAAAATTGAGATCAATACCCAAAAACTTGTGAACCGGGCTTGGTATGTGAAACTGGGATGACGGTCCAATCAGTGCATGGATAGGACTAATCGGGTTATATTGGCCCAGATCAAAGTGGCAAAAATTGAACCAGCTCGAGGTGTCGGCAACATTCCAATGGATGAAAAATGGTCGTCAAGGATGGGTCTTTGGTGGTTGAGGAGTGGAAGAATTACACTCCTACTGGAACTCTACAAGAGAATTTGATTTCAAATGAAATATTAAAAAATATTATTTTAGTTGATTTAATATTAAATTAAATTTAATACTTATCTTAATAATATTTTATTAATTGAATATTAAAGTGATTATCTTAATATCAAGTTTAATATAATATTTATCTGGATAAGTATTATATTAATTTAATATTAAAGTGATTAAGTTTAATCATAGTTGAACTCTCTAAACTCTGCTTATATAAAGAGAGTCTTGGGTCATTATTTCACATAGTTGAATTCAATAGAAAGTTGTAGAGAGAATATTCTCTGAAGAGATTATATCAGAAAATTTCTAGAGATATTTTTCTTATTTACAACTTGGCCCAAAAATTTAGAGAATTGTAAAATTACCCCACTGGTAATTTCTATGAAAAATTTTTTGATTCGAAGTAAGCCCATATTTGACAGACGTGAGCTTGAGGATAATAAAAAAGACTACTCGGTTTGTAACACCTCTAACCTGTATCCGTCGACAAAATAGGGTTGTAGAGCATTACCGTAAAAATATAACATAAAATATACATTTCATACATTAATAAAATCATGAATTAAATCATTCATTCACATGCTTATCATCCTTTAATTGAGCTCTCGAGGCCCTAAAAACACTCTAGAAACAAATCGGGACTAAATTGGAAACATTTGGACAGTTTAGAAAAAAGTTTGAAATTTTGAACTCCAAGTGTCACAGGCCGTGTGGCCTGGCTATGTGATTCACACGACTGAGACACATGCTCATGTCTCAAGCCATGTAATAATCGAAATAGGGACACACGGCTGTGTCCTAGCCTGTGTCGCTTGACTCTGTCTCACACGCGTCTGAGTCACACGCTCGTGTCTTAGGCCGTGTGAACATGAAATTGGCCAAATTCAAGCCATTCCCATCACAAATTCATGCATCCACTTAAAATCTTTTAGTGCACATTATCAAAGAATCAAAACCTTATCAAAACTTATATATAATGACCCATTTAATGGTCCCAAATCAATCAACCAATATGCCAATCAAGGTACCTCAAATGCAAATATTTAAACTTACCTAAACATGCATTTATTTGATCTCATTTCCATTCTTGAACCTAATTCAACTTCTAACAAATCAAACATCAAATTTGACCATTACTATTCCAATACAAAACATACCATTTTAGCCATTCAGAACATGTAACACCCTAAACCGGGCCTAGAAGAATTTAGAATCCTACATTGATCACCGAAATGATCGTGGGGGAAATTTACAAGCAAAATTATCTCGTCAAACCAAATACTCAATTGCTCAAACATCAATTAATAAAATTTACAGACAAGTTTAACAAATAGTCAAAATCAAATAAACGAGTAAAAATTTAAAATGGAAACTATACCACAAAATTATATAACTTTACAGTTCTAAAACAGTGTAATCAAACTATAAATTAGAATGCAAAACCAAACTAATCTTTATAATCGTGACCGTCTGAGACCTTCATGTACCTAGTCCAGCAACAGAATCCAGAAAAGTATCTGAAAGGGAAACAGAGAGGGGTGAGCTTTATGAGCACAGTGTGAGATCAAAACTAGCTAACCTCAGATCCAGAAACAGGAATAGAAAAAGTTTAGAGGCGAAACATACTTACAGAACCAGTTGGTACAGTCTCAACGGACGTACTGACAAATAACAATATGTAGAGCATGTTAAAAACACACTCAAACATACAGTCACAAGTACCATTCAATCGGACAGTTACAACCCGAGTATACAACATTCACATAGTCATAAGTTCTTTTCAATTAGACAAAAATAGTCAAATACACAATGGTGTTATTCAGTCAAACAGAAGCAATCAATAGTTGTGATGCATGTTGATCACTCGAACAAATGTGTATGTATGCAATTTGTTTCTAAAGTAACCCACCCATCTAGCTAACACACCATCTGCGACCATCCTTACACTTTCTGTGGGGTTTAGAACACTCACCCAACCCTACACTTTCAAGTGAAGTCATCCCAGGTTGCCCGACAATGATGGCCATCAATTAGTCCAAGACCCTCAAGGTATTGGGACTACCCACGACCCTCTGGGTATTGGGGCTAACAGTAAGCAATTAAATTGCCAATCCATGTATTATGTAGCAAAGCTGGCGTATAAGCTGCACAGTTCCATGCGGTAGACCGCGGTATAGTCATGCAGTGTGAATTGCCAGATCAGATAAGGGTACATAGCACAACAAACCTACATACGGCACAATGCAATGCGGTAAACTGCTATACCAATTAGTTGTAGTTGAACTGCCAGATCAGATAATCATACGTAGTGAAGTTGACATATATGATGTACAGTGCAGTATGGTAATCTACAGTACAAACTAGTTGCAGCAAAACTGCCAGTTCAGTTCAGTTACAGTCTTTCTTCTCTTCATAATCCCACCCAAAAATATTTTATGCATATCTGTGAGTGCAGACAGACAAACAGTAACAGATTACCAATTTCAGATAGTCATTCAGAGACAGACACTCGTATTCAATCAATCAGAATCAGAATTGTGAACACTCATTTACTTGGTTTTAGTATTAGGCATGCCACGCAAATAGTCACTAGTATCACATAAATCAAATCCAGAGCAGAGTCGTGATTACCCTCACTAAAGCTTAGCTGAGGGACGAAACACACAGAGCCACAATTACATTTAAATTTGACCTAAAACCAACATTTGACGAGATAGGGCGACACGCCTGTGTACTCCAGCCATGTGGGATAAAATTGGCAGTATGGCGGCCAAAACGCCCAAGTAGAAGGTGGCACACGGTCGTGTGGCAAAGGTACATGCTCGTGTGAAGTAGGGATACGATCGTGTGAATAGGCAGTGTAACTCTCTGTCCATTTGTGCTAAAATGAGTGCAGGGCAGACATGGCCAGGAGAGGGTCTCACACACCCGTGTGCCTTACCAAACACGGCCATGTATCTATAAGACGAGCACATATAGGATACCTAAATCCTAAAATCAGCCACACGACTATGTGGCCAGGCTGTGTGACTCCAAATCCCTAAATCCCTAAATCTCAAATACACACGCCCGTGTGCCTAGGGAACATGACTGTGTGAGAAATGATAAAAATCCCCAAATCAGCCACACGGCCATGTGGCCAGGCCACGTGCCACTCTAATTAGCCTGAAAACCCTAACGCCTAATTTCACACGGCTGTGTAAGTTGACACACACCCGTGTGGTGGGTAAAGTGTTCATGAAACCAACCTTAAATAGCCCCAAAATCACCGTTTTGGCCACCTAAATACTTCTCAACCTTAGCTATAACACACTAAAAATTTAAGTTTTTAATTTTTGTGTTGTGGCTTTAAATGCATCTTAGCACTGCTTGGTTAGTGATTTTGGAATGTTTGGGGGTCTCTATGCAGTCTTGGGTTCAAGCCTTGGCATATGGAAAATTTTTGTTTTTAGCATTAGGGGAACCCTAAATCTAGGTGGTAAGCCTTTTAAATAATTGAGACTAAAATGTGACACAAGGAAGCATGTGGTCTAGTGGCAAGGTGGCGCTAGAAGTGTGCATGTGGTCTAAGGTTCGAGTGTTGCCACTATATTATGATGACTATTTATTTTGCATCTTTGGACGGCTAGTAGTTAAGGTGGACTCAAAATTTGTTCAGTATAGTTTGAATTAGTCAAGTGATTGATTGAAGGAGTGGCTTATGGAGTGATAATGGGAGATAATCAAGGGGATTTGAGTTATTGGGATGTTGGAGCCAAAATGGGACACTAGATTTGCATAGATTTTGGTTTTGAGTGGTGTAGGGTATTGTCGTATGTTTTCTGCTCTTGCTAGTTTGGTTTTGTGTAATTTATTTTTCACGTTTTGGTCACATTTCCTTTTCCAAAAAGTAGGCTTTGCTAAATTTCTTCTTTTCATTTTTGACTTTTGCGCACATTCGAGTTTTTGTGCAACTGAAGTTTTGTGCCTCTTGTGCCGAATATTGTTTTCTCCTTTTCTCTACTAAATCGTGACTCACTTCTTCTCTTTTCGAATCTCTCATTTCCTCTTTGATCATTTGACTTCTAAATTGTGTACTCCTTTCTTACTCTTTCGAATGTTTTTTCATTTCTTTTCATATAACTAAGAACTGATTACCTTATTATTGTTGGCTGAACATCTCATGTTGTCAATTGAGGTTCTCTAGTCGACTTCTACACTTCTCTTCCTCCCTATTTTCTTTTTCTTTATCTTTCATCTCCATTTCTCTCAATCTCAAATTTTTTACTACTTAGCCAGGGAATTCGATTTAGGAATCTCTCATCTTTGTCGAATGTGAGAGTAAGTAATGGTGAAATCTTTTAATTGTTTTCATTACTAGTACTATTCTTCTCCTTTCTGCTAAAACTCCCCTCTCTTGTCTTTTCTGATGATTGGTTGGTAATTAGGGCTCCTCGAGGTGCGATAGAAGGACAAGTGATTGGCAGTAGTCGACATTCTACTCTTAGTTCTTGATTAAGGTAAGTAATATTGCCTTGTTTTTGTTAGGGGCCAAATAATCTTGATGGCTCTGTAAACTATTAAGCATGGATTTAACCACATGTTTTTGCAATCTCTTTAATTGAGTGTTTGTAACATAGATTTGGTCAAGAGGTTTAATCGTGGCTAATAGTTGGGGAGGGTTTAACAAAGCTTGATCGATTGAGGCAAATATTAGTGTGGCTTCGACTTTTTTTGGAAAATGAGGGTAATGGTATTAATTGAGTGACTAACTGTTAGTCTTATATATTATAGGTGCGGTGCTAGGGATTCGTAACGAGTTTTCATAAACAAGGTGTGTGTACTCACACTAATAGATTGTAGACCGGTGAAAAGCTAAAATGAAAGTTCGACAACAGTTGCCACACGGGCGTGTAAATGCACATGTGGAAAATTTGATACGAAGGTAGAGGCATTCATGAGCGACCTCATGGGCTTAGGCCAATTTTGGGCCGTGTGGGCCCAATGTGCTCGTGGGCCCCACACGGGTCTTTGTCATGGATGTGTGGAAATATTGGACCTGGTTATGTCATTCACATGGCTAAGATTGATTTTGGGCTTAGTAGGCCAAATGAGCTTGTGGGCCCACTTTAGATACGTAATGGGCTTTGGGCCCAATTGTACATTTTGATTGAAAAAGGTTGCACGAGTCGCGCGAGTCAATCGTGGGCCTACGAATAGGTCGGTAAGTGTACCCAGACCTTAAATTCTGAAATGATCATTATGCCTCTGAAGGGAAAAATGACTAAAATACCCCTATGTGATATGTGATTATTTTTGCATAATATCTAATATTATGTTTGCATTCATATGTGCCATTATACTGCATGGGGGTTGGGTTCATTAATTGGAGGAAATGATTGATATGTTAAAGTCGCACGGATCACGCCAGATGACTATGGTCCCACCGATGGCCTTAGGCTGATTATGCGATTGGCAGCTCTGCTGCGAAATTGGTTAGTGCCGCAACTGGTGCTACATTGGAGTGTAGGGATGGGTGGGTCGATTTAATCCCTACAGGAGTGTAAGGTTGGACAGAAGACAGAGTGCAGGGTTGCTTGGGTTTGCACACATTTCATATTCTATTTCAAATATTGATATGGGCTAAGGCCGAACGAGGCTGTAGCAGGCTGAGGCCCAATTGCCATTGATTTTGATATGGTCTTAAGCCCAGATTGATGTAATACATGTTATTTGATTGATGGGGTTACACACTGAGTTTTCGTAAACTCACCCCTCGTTTTAATTTCTTTTCAGGTAATCCTCAATAATTTGACGGTTCGACGTAACAGAGGATTCGAAGTGGCCACACCATGGACAAATGGTTTTTATGTACTTTAAATTACTTTTCTTTTATTGCATTTCTTTTCATTTGGGTTTTTATAGTAATAAGGCCTTTCTGTGGTTTTTACTTTTTTTTTTTAATTTTGGGATTTTATTATGTTTGAATTGCTTAACTTCTAGTTCTTAAGTCTTATGTTTAAAACAATTAGAAAACGACGTCTTTCAAATCTCATGCAAGTACATAAACATTTTCAAAGAATTGCTTCCACTGTAAATGAATGTGAAAGTCTAATAACGTTTTTAAAGTAATAAAGGTTTTCTTTAACAATATGAGGTTTACAACCAATTCTTAATGCTTAAAAGAATTTGAGTCTAGCTTAAATTTTCGGATTACATATGTTTTAAAAGCTAATAAACAAAAGTGTGTGGTTTTTAAAAGGGAAACCTATTTAAAATCTCGATTTAATAACATTTTTGATCAAATGATCTTGAAGTTTTTCCAAACATAAAAATTTTATGACACGTGCCCCAATGTAACACTGCCAGATTCAACCATAATATCCTGGCTAGGTTTAGGGTGTTACATTTAGTGGTATCAGAGCCAAGTTACAAAACTCAACTGTGAAATAAGCTTTAACTTTTGGATTTTAAAAATGTTTACAAATGAATTAAAGCATTTTGAAGGATTTTATTGTGTGGCACACCGAGTTTCTAACGTCGAAACAAGGAAGTCTTCTTAACATTGAAATTTGTTTTAAACTGCTATACTGTAGGTAACTAATGAGATTACTTTAGATATCAAATTATCGTGACTCTTTAGCTAGAGTAGACTAAAAACCATAGGAGACTAAAACTGTAGTGAGCCTATGACTGCGAAAACAACTCTTAGTTACTGGTACTCATAAAACATCCGCTTAAAATTACCAAAACTAATTTCATAAAATTCCTAATTCAGATAATATGCGAAGCAGTAATGAGCAGTAGAAGGGGTGTAAGAGGTCGCAGCAGAGGCCGTGGAGGTGCTAGGGCTGGATCTTCGGCATCAGGCCACATGCCCAATGTTAAGGATGGAGAGGCACCAACTTCACTGTAGCTGAGACAGGGTTATACGATCGAGCAGCTGGGGACGATGCATTGTCCCAAGCAATGTTGAGGATTCTAGAAAGGGTCACTGCGCCCAACACTGGTATTGGAAACCGAGGGTCAATTTTGAAATGACTCCAGTCGAATGGAGCTGGGATCTTCAAGGGTATTGTGGGTGTAGCTCCTAACGTGGCTGAATAATTGTTGGAGGCTACAGAAAGGATCATAGATGACCTTGACTACACTCCTGATCAAAAATTAAAACGTTCGGTATCGTTGCTGCGAAAGGAAGCCTACTAGTGGTGGCTTACTATGAAAGATGGCACTCAGCCTGAACTTGGGAGTTTTTTAAATTGGTGTTCCAAGGGAAATATGTAGGCGTAAGTTATGTATATGCTCAGAGGAGAGAATTCTTGAACTTGACTCAGGGAGACAGATCTGTGGTAGAATATGAGGCAGAGTTCCTACGACTCAGTCGATATGCTAAAAGGATGGTAGCAACAGATTATGAACGCTGTTTATGATTCAAGGACGACCTCAGAGACAGTCTTCGGGTATTGATAGCTCCACAGAGGGAGCGAGATTTCACAGCATTGGTGGAGAAAGCAAAAATCACTAAGGATGTGAAGCACACTGAGTGCCTTAATCGAGAAAGAGAGAAGGGAAAAAATAAAAGGGATTCAAAGCCTTCTGGTTATAGAGGCCTAAGAAAAGGGCCAGAGTGCTGGAGGTACTAGGGTACCATCTTGTCCTGTTTGTTGAAAAGGCCATGTGGGGGAGTACTGGAGGAGGACAGGAGCTTGTTTGAGTTGCGAATCCATAGAGCATCGTATCAGGGAATGTCCCAAAAGGCCAAATCAGATACAAGCTACTGGTAGGGGTAATGTACAGCCACCGAGGGGTGGTCAGTAGCCGTCGAGAGGCCGTGGACAAGCTAGAGGTGGAAACAGTTTAGGACGTGGTCGTGGAGCACCAGGCAGAGGTGCAGCACATGTTGAGGTGAGGCAGCCAACTTTGGTCTATGCTGCTCATCGCCGAGAGGATGGACACACCTCGGATGTGATAACTGGTACGTTCTTTATTTATGAAGTACCTTATACTGTATTGATTGACATTCGGTCGACACATTCGTACATTGCATGCACTATGACTGAGACTTTGGGTGATATGTATGAAATTACTGTGAATGAGGTCATTGTGTTAAGTCCATTAGGGTAGTCTGTGAAAGTGAACAATCTATTTAGGGATGTGCCTTTAGTGGTGCAAGAGGTTACTTTTGAGGCAAATATGATGGAATTGCCTTTTGGCAAATTTGACTTAATCTTGGGGATGGATTGGCTGGTGAAATACCGGGAAACGTTAGATTGTGTTGCAAAACGAATGACACTAAAAACTGTAGAAAATGAAGAGGTGGTGGTGGTTAGAGAGCATTGGGATTACTTGTCGAATGTAATTTCTGCATTAAGGGTCGAGAAATTGGTTCACAAAGAATGTGAGTCATTTTTGGACTACATTAGTAATTCGAATTCTAAGGGTCCTACTGTGAAGGAGTTAAGAACAGTTAAAGATTTTCCTGATGAGTTTCCCAATGAGCTACCCGGTTTACCCCCAATCGAGAAGTCAAATTTGGAATCGATCATCTACCTGGTACAGCTCCGGTGTCCATTACCCCATACAGAATGACACTGAAGGAGCTAGTGGAACTAAAGCGCAAATTCAGGAATTGCTGGATCGAGGATTCATTCGACCTAGTGTGTCTCCTTAGGGAGCACCGGTGTTATTTGTGAAAAAGAAGGATGGGTCCATGTGAATGTACATTGACTATCAGTAGCTGAACAAGTTGACCATCAAGAATAAGTGCCCTCTGCCAAGGATAGATGACCTTTTCGATCAGTTACAAGGAGCATCGACTTTCTCTAAAATGGATCTCCATTCAGGGTACCATCAACTGAAAGTTAAGGAGGCGGATGTCTACAAGACAGCGTTGAGGACTCGTTATGGTCACTACGAGTTCCTTGTGATGCCGTTTGGGCTAAAGAATGGCTAGCAGCTTTCATGGACCTCATGAATCGAGTGTTCCAACCTTATCTGGACCGGTTTGTAGTAGTGTTTATAGATGATATTCTGGTGTATTCGAGAATCGAAGATGAACACGATGCACACCTTCGAGTTATTTTATAGATTTTGAGGGAGAAGCAACTGTATGCCAAATTTAGCAAAAGCGAATTTTGGTTGAGAGAAGTCACTTTTCTGGGTCATGTGGTTTCAACTGAGGGGATTAGGGTTGATCCTCGAAAAATTGAAACTGTGTAGGACTGGAAACCACCGAAGACAGTGTCTGAGGTTTGAAGTTTTCTGGGTCTGGCAGGATATTATAGAAGGTTTGTTGAGGGTTTTTTGTTAATTGCTGCTCCTCTAACCAAGTTACTGCATAAAGGGGTACCGTTTATTTGGACTGACAAGCAGCAGGAGAGTTTTGAGAAACTTAAAAAGATTTTGACTGAGGCCCCTATTTTGATTCAGCCAGAGCCTGGAAAGGAGTTTACGGTTTACAGTGATGCATCGCATGTTGGTTTGGGCTGTGTGTTAATGTAGGAGGGTAAGGAGGTGGCTTATGCATCTTGTCAGTTGAAGACCCACGAGGCGAATTACCCAACCCATGACTTGGAATTGGCTGTGGTGGTTTTCGCACTAAAAATTTGGAGACATTACCTGTACGGGGAGAGGTGCATAATTTACACAGATCACAAAAGTCTTAAATACCTCCTTACACAGAAGGAACTAAACCTTAGGCAGGGGAGATGGATTGAGCTGCTTAAGGACTATGATTACACGATTGAATACCACCCTGGTAAAGCGAATGTGGTAGCTGACATGTTAAACCGAAAGGCTATGTCTGACCTAAGGGCTATGTTTGCACGCTTGAGTTTCTTTGACGATGGTAATCTACTGGCTGAGCTACAAGTTAAGCCGTTATGGATTGAGTAGATAAACAGTTGATAGATGTAACTCTAGGTCCTCGTTTTCGATAGGTTGAGAATGGGGAAACTTCAAATTTTAGGTTGAATAGTGAAGGGGTACTGTGCTTTTTTGAGAGAGTTTGTGTACTGGGGGATATTGATTTAAAGTAGGCTATACTACGAGAAGCTCATAATAGTCCTTATGCTATGCATCCCGAAGGAAACAAGATGTATCGGGACCTTCGTAAACTTTACTGATGGCCAGGACTTAAGCGCGAGGTTACTGACTTCGTGAGTAAGTGTTTGACATGCCAGCAAGTCAAGGCAGAACATCAGTTACCTTCAAGATTACTTTAGCCAGTTAAGATTCCACTTTGGAAGTGGGAGAGGATAACTATGGACTTTGTTAATGGGCTGCCTCGGATGCCTACTAAGAAAGATTCAATATGGGTTATTGTGGATCGGTTAACTAAGTTTGCACATTTTATACTTGTCTGAACTGATTACTCACTATAGAAGCTGGCTAAGTTATATGTGGCTGAAATTGTAAGACTACATGGGGTACCAGTCTCCATAATATCTGACAGAGGTCCTCGTTTCACATCTCCATTTTGGAATAAGTTACACGAAGCACTGAGTACAAGGTTGGACTTTAGTACTGCGTTCCACCCTCAGATAGATGGTCAGTTGGAGAGGGTGATTCAGATACTAGAGGATATGTTAAGGGGTTGTATAATTAAATTCTAAGGCAGTTGGGAAGACTATTTGCCGTTAGCCGAGTTTGCATATAATAATAGTTATCAGTCGAGCATTGGGATGGTACCATATGAGGCATTATATGGTCGCAGGTGTCCTACTCTTACATATTGGACTGAGTTGGGCAGCGGCAAGTTCTGGGATCGAAGTTAATTACTGATACTGAGGATAAGGTGAAACTAATTTGGGACCGATTAAAGGAAGCATCTGATAGGCAGAAGTCTTATGCCGAACTTAAACACCGAGAGATCGAGTATTCTGTGGGAGACTACGTCTTTCTTAAAGTCTCACCGTGGAATAAAATACTAAGGTTCAGTCGTAAGGGTAAGTTAAGCTGTATATTCATTAGGCCTTACCGAGTACTGAGGCATGTGTGACCAGTTGCTTATAAGCTTGAATTACCCCCAGAGTTGGACTGAATTCATGACGTGTTCCATGTTTCAATGCTAATACGATATCGCTCTGATCCCAGGGATGTGGTCTCGACTAAGGAGATCAAGGTTAGGCCAGACCTTACCTTCGAAGAGGAACCAATGCAGATATTAGATAGTGAAGTAAAGGTGCTGAGGAAGAGATCTATCCCATTGGTCAAAGTGCTTTGGTGTAACCACAATTCTGAGGAGGCTACCTGGGAACCTGAGGAGGAAATACGACAATAATGCCCTCAAATATTTTAATAAGGTAAATTTCGGGGCCGAAATTTCTTTTAGGGGGTAGAGTTTTAACACCCCAAAAATTTAAGCTTTTAATTTTTGTGTTGTGGCTTTAAATGCATGTTAGCACTACTGGGTTAGTGATTTTGGAGTGTTTAGAGGTCTCTATGAAGTCTTGGGTTCAAGCCTTGGCATATGGAAAATTTTTGTTTTTAGCATTAAGGGAACCTTGACTCCAGGTGGTAAGCTTTTTAAATAATTGAGACTAAAATATTATGATTGTGCATGTGTTGTAAACCTTGGCATTTGGAGTGTGCATGTGGTCTAGGGTTCGAGTGTTGCCATAATATTATGATTGTTCAAGTCAGTTATTTAAGGAGTGGGTTATGACGTGATAATGGGAGATAATCAAGGGGATTTGAGTTGTTGGGAAGTTAGAGCTGAAATGGGACACTAGGTTTGCATAGATTTCGGTTTTGAGTGATGTAGGATGGTGCCGTATCTTTTGCTTTCTTCCTAGTTCGGTTTTGTGTAATTTGTTTTTCACCTTTTGGTCACATTTTCCTTTTCCAAAGAGTAGGCTTTGCTGAATTTCTTCTTTTCATTTTCAACTTCTGAGCACTTTCGGGTTTTTGTGCAACTGAAGTTCTTTGCCTCTTGTACCGAATATTATTTTTTCTTTTCTCTACTAAATCGTGACTCACTTCTTCTCTTCTCAACTCTCTCCTTTCCCCTTTGACCCTTTCACTTCTAAATCGAGTACTCCTTTCATACTCTTTCAAATGTTTTTTCATTTCTTTCATATACCTAAGAATCGATTACCTTATTATTGTTGGCCAAACATCTCGTATTGTCAATTGAGGTTCTCTTGTTGACTTCTACACTTCTCTTCCTCCCTATTTTCTTTTTCTTTATCTTTCATCTCCATTTCTCTCAAACTCAAAATATTGATTACTTAGTCAGGGAGTTCGATTAAGGAATCTCTTATCTTTGTCGAATGTAAGAGTAAGTAATGGTGAATTCTTTTAATGGTTTTCATTACTGGTACTATTCTTCTCATTTCTGCCGAAACTCCGCTCTCTTATCTTGTCTGATGATTGGTTGGTAATTAGGGCTCCTCGATGTACGATAGAGGGACAAGTGATTGGTAGTACTCGACATTCTACTCTTAGCTCTTGATCAAGGTAAGTAATCTTGCCTTGTTTTTGTTAGGGGCCAAATAATCTTGATGGCTCTGTAAACTATTAAGCGTGGATTTAACCACATGTTTTTGCAATCTCTTTAATTGAGTGCTTGTAACAGATTTAGTCAAGAGGTTTAATCATCGCTAACAGTTGGGGAGGATTTAACTAAGCTTGATTAATTGAGGCAAGTATTAGTACGGCTTCAGCTTTTGTTTGGCAAAGGAGGGTAACGGTATTGATTGAGTGACTAACTGCTAGTCTTGTATATTTTAGGTGTACTGCTTGGGATTCGTAACGAGTTTTCATAAACAAGGTGTGTGTACTCACACTAATAGATCGTAGATTGGTGAAAAGCCAAAGTGCCAAAATGCCAAAAAGTCAAAAGTTCGGCAACAGTTGCCACACGAAAGTGCGATGGCACGTGTAGAAAATTCGATATGAATGTAAAGGCCACCATGAGCGACCTCATGGGCTTAGCCGATTTTGGGCCAAAGTGGGCTGTGTGGGCCCAATGGGCTCGTGGGCCCCACACGAGTCTTTGTCATAGATATGTGGAAATATTGGACCTGGCTATATCGTTCACATGGCTAAGATTGATTTTGGGCTTAGCGGGCCAAATGAGCATGTGGGCCCTATTTTGGCTGCGTAATGGGCTTTGGGCCCAATTGTACATTTTGATTGAAAAAGGTTGCACGAGTCATGCCACTTAAAACATAAGTGCAACCTTCTCACTGTCCCTACTCTCAAAACCCAAAACTTCTAAGCCCCAAAATTTAGGGCGTTATAGAACATACAACATGATATAGTCACAATTACAAAAACTAGCAGGGCATCAAATGTACCAACATAGTTAACTTACATAATGTATACTTACCAAATCACCTTCTACCATTTTCAAACATTATAACCTAGTTCAATTATTAACTAAAACATGTCACAAGTAACCATTTTTCAATCTACCATCAACATACCAAATGAATCATATCAATAAGCACTTTACAATAATTAGCATCGCATAATTTGCTAAGGTGTCGATATGTGCGAAACCAATAGATATTTCCGAAGCTTACATATACCAAAACATCATTTACACATGCACTATAATACCATTACAATCATCCTATACATGCCATTATTGTAACACCCTTAACCTATATCCGTCGCTAAAATAGGGTTACGGAGCATTACCATGAAAACGTAACTCAAATCATTCATTTCCAATCATTTCATAAATCATAACATAATCCATTCAAACACATGCATATCATTCCTTATTTAAGCCATCGAAACCTTAGAAACACTTCAGAAATGATTTAGGACTAAATCAGAAACATTCAAAACTTTAAAGAAAAAGTTAGAAAAATTCACACTGTAAGGGTCACACGGCCGTATGACTAAGCCGTGTGACTCACACGGCTGAGACACATGCCATGTCTCAAGCTGTGTAACAATCGAAATAGAAACACACAGTCGTGTCCCAGCTCATGTCCATGTCCGTGTAACTCTCTAACTTGGGTCCGACAGCCAAGCCACATGCTCACATGCTAGGCTATATAACACTCGAAATGGCCTCACACGCTCGTGTGCCAAGCCATGTGCTAGGCTGTGTAACTTACAAAAAGTAACCTTTAAAACCTACAGGGGTCACATGGCTGTGTCGCATGACACACGACTGAGACACACACCCGTGCCTTAGGCTGTGTGGACAAGAAATTGGCAAAAATCAAGCCATTTCCTTCACCTATCTCAAACATGAACCCAACTATCATTTGCACACATGACCAATTCATGAAAACATGTTTAAACATGCATAAAATGACCAAGTTCAAATGGTCAAATTCCATTCAACTAATATGCCATATAGGCACTTCGAATGCAAACATACAGTTTACCTACACATATACATGTACTTGACACATTTCATTCATCAACCCATTTTCCATCTCAAAACTCATCATAAATTCACCTATATCACTTCAACATAAACTTACCATATTTGACCACATTTAGACCATTAGAAATAGTTCATATCTACCTCAAAGCATAACTCCACATGGCCTCATTATAAACATACAAAATATGGTCATTCCAAACATACATCAATTTAACTATATTAACAACCACCAATAAGCATCAATATACCATAAGTACCTCAAATCGAAAACAACATTACATGCCACAATATCAACTAAACATTAGACATACGTCCACCTCTACATGACATTATAACATAACCAAAGCATCCAAATTTATTAATATAATCATTGGATAGTGTGATAGGTCTCCAATGAGCTTCCAAACTGATTGAGCTTTCGATAATCTGTAAGGTAAGAGAAAGATGACTACGTAAGAATGAATGTTTAGTAAGCTTGTATAAACTTGAAACATAACTTCTCACTTCAATACTATTATAAATAGAATAAACATGACTCAACACCAATACTGTAAACTTAGTATAAACCTATTGAACACCATTCAACTTAAAATTGAGAATATTTGTAAACATCACGTACACATTTCATTCATAACATAATAAGGTCTCATAGGTTGACTTAAATATTTATCAACCTTTCCTTAAAACAATAAAGCATTTTATCTACTTACTTACCATCCCATTTACTTAGCATAAGCTTAATTACATTATTATCTCACGAATTAGTGTATTTATTCATGACATAAGTCAACCCACATATAGCATAAGTAAATTTCTTTCATACAAGTAAGTCCTTTAACTCAACGAATCCTTTTATTTCATCATATTACATCTCAACTGTGAACTTATCATTTCATCACCTATTCTCACCCATTTCGTTTGCATAACATACAAGACATAAACATAACATTAATCATAGCCACAAGTTAGTGCATTTAAGCATAACTCTTTTAGAATCAACTACACAATAAATCATTTCATGATAAATTACATACTTTGATTCTTACCACTCTTTCATGCATATAAACATCTTTCCATTTGGTCACTTACCATTTCAAAGCATTTCTTTAAAACTCACATAATACAATCCAACCAATAGCCTGGCATAAAGCATCATCAATAACATATGTTAATGCATCAATTCATAATTCACTTGAATAACATACGATAAGTCATTAAACATAAATAACCTCTCTAGAAATCATTAATTCCATGAACATAGTCATACTTTTATTTAACCTTTCCTTTTCATTCCTTTTTAGAGTTTTCATAATATAAGTCATTGTATTTCTACTATTTCAACAATTTAGTCCCTAATCGGTAAATTCATCAAAATTACTTAGCAAAATACTTATAAATAAAAAATAACACTTCAAATTCATCATTTAATATCTAAAATCACATAGATTCATCAATGGCAACATTCAATATCTTTAACAACTTCAAAATCGAAGGTACGAGCTAGCTGAAACCAGTTGCAAAAACATAAAAACTAAAAGAAATAGGGCCAAAATCACATACCATGATAGCTTCAAAGATTTCTAAAAATTCAATGTACAAAAATGGCTTCTTTTCCTTAACAATTCAGTGAAGAAGACAAATTAAAAGATAATAAAAGCTTTTAGTTGTATTCAATTTAATTAAATTATCAAATTATCATTTTAACCTTGGTTAATAATTAAATAAAACACTAAATCCATGCCCATATTAGTCGACTAACTCCTTAAGTGGTTTTGTAACATCTTGATTTTGAGCCTAGTCAGAATAGTGGTTTCGAGGCCACAAATTCAGAGTAGAAATATTTATTTTATGATTTTCTCAGGTTTATGACATGTTTACATGATTCCGTGAAAGTTTCATGAAGAAATTTTGTGAATAAGTGTCCAATTTGACTTTTAGGACTAAATTGCAAAAGTTACAAAATATGAAATTCTAGAAGCTTTAAGTATAAAATTGCATTGGAATCTTAATTAGAGGCCCCTAAATAGCAAATTGCCCAATTTATATTTTTTTCAACAAAAATGGGCATGCATGGATAAAATTTGAAAGTTTAGTAAAAAGGGCATTTTGGTCATTTGGTTAATAAAAGATTAAAAAGGGAAAAATCAGGCAAAATTTGCTCATCCTCCTCATGTAGGTGCCAAAATCTAAGGAAGCCATAGCTAGGTTTTCTTCACTTTTCAAGCTTGATAGTAGGTGCATCCTAGCCCCGTTTTTAATACTCCACATTTTTAAAGTCCTGATAACCTGATTTACCTATTTCTACCATTTATTTGAGCTAGGGTTCATGTTAAAAATTTTACCCATGTGTCACATGCATTTTTTTTTTTTTTGATGTTTCATGTTAGATTATGAAAGTTTGATGTGTAATAAACGACTTTTACTAAGTGATTTTCAGGGAAAACATCCAAAGGGACCTATTTGTAAAAGTTTATAAAATATATAGTAGAAGTGTGTTCTAATGAAAAATGTGGGCTGATATAATTATGAAAGTAGTTCGGCTAGGCTTAAAGTACAAATAAATTGAATGAAAATCATTCTACGAGTCTGGGGACTAATTTATAAATATGTGAAAGTTTAAGGGCAAAACTATAATTTTGCCAAAGTATGATGTTTGGACTGTTTTGAACAATCTGATAATTAAATGAGTGAAATTCAGTATTATAGGGCAAGAAAACGGAGTCCGGACCTAATTCGAGGAAAGAACAAGGTTGTGGACTGAATCGAATAGTTAGCCATATTTTGGTACCGAGGTAAGTTTGTGTGTAAATAATGCAACATTTTATTATTATGTATTTAATGCTTTATTATTGCAATGAATTGTATAATTATTTTTGTGGATTTGATTAATGATGACTCGATGACAATTAAGTGAAGATTTGATACTCGAAATCTCAATTGAACCTTAAGAATAGATAGGATACAAATGTCATGACATTAGGCTTTTTGAGATCCCGCATAAGACCATATCTGGGATATGGCATCGGCATGTGATTTCATGTAAGACCACGTCTGCGACATGGCTTCGAAATGATACTTCCTATAAGATCATCTCTGGGATATGGCATTTGCATCTTACTATGTGTATGAGATTTCCCGGGTATCCTTTAGTATTCTAAGTGGTTGAACTGGTAATCCAAAGATAATCTCAAAGAAATGACAAGGTATGATCATGTTGAAAGGGTATAGGTATGTACACAAAGCTCATAAATAATGAGATTATGAATCGATGAGACCTCGATAAGAAGTGAATGAATGAATGAAATATGATCATGAGTTTTATCGTCCATTATGCAAATGACATTATTTTAAATGTATCTATGATACTTGATGACATTGTGATAAAATATATTATCTTATGTGTATAATAATGCATGGTTAATGTTGTTAATTATTTACATGCAAACTTACTAAGCATTATGCTTACTCCCCTTTCTTTTTCCATTTTCTTATAGTATCACCAAGCTAGCTCAGGGATCAAAGGACGTCGGAGACTTGATCACACTATTAATTGGAATATTTGGGTATAGCTAGTCTTAACATTTTGAGTATGGCATGCACAGGGACTTCATCTTCTTGTTATATGTCATATTGATTTTGCCAAAGGTGTTGGCTTATGATGATAATTGACTCATTTTGTATAAGGCCATGAGATGTGGCTCATATTGATTATTAGGTTGTAAACCTATTCATATATGCATACATGCTCCCATGCCATTGTGATATTTCCTAGAGTTTTGTGTGTGTATATGTTGGTATGAAAATGCATGCAATCAAGTGAATGGAGTTTAATTATATGTGAGGTGGTGTAGTTGGTCTTGATAAAGTATGAAGTCTTATGCATGCATAAGTAGTGATGAAATGATCATGATCATGTCCTGTTTCTGTATGTTAAGTGTCATTGAAATTGTACATGTGAGTGACCAATTAAGGGTGGCCAACAGCTAGGAAAATAGCCTCAAAATGGTCCACATGGGTAGACACATGGGCATGCGTCTGGGCCGTGTGTGACACATGGCTAGCCCCACGAGCATGTGAATAGGTCGTATGTCCCCTGTAACTTAATTTCAAGAAATAGAATGCTCAGTATGAAGCACATGGGCAAAGACACGGCCGCGTGTCTCAGCCATGTGAAGGACACGGTCATAGGACATGGGCGTGTGCCTAGGCTATGTGAAGTCTGCACCTTAAATGCGAAAATTAAATTCACCACACGGCCTAGCACACGAGCGTGTGACTTGGCTATGTGACCCTATTTTGCTGATGACGTCATAAACAGAGATTTACACGGGTTGAGGACACGGGCGTGTCCTAAGCCACACGAGCGAGTGCGTCCACACGACCTACTCACACGGGTGTGTGACTCTCTAAAACATGAAAATTTTTCTAAGTGTTCCAAAGTTTACGGTTTAGTCCCGAACCACTCCGGTGTATGTTTTGGGCCTCGTAGGTCCATATAAGGGACGATATGCATGTGCATGAATAGTTTTGAAGTGAATTAAATTTCATGGCCCAGTTTTGTATGATTAGTTATGTTTAAGTCCGGTAATGCCTCATACCCTGTCCTAGCATCGGACTCGGGTAAGGGGTGTTACAGGTTTAATTATCATTTAAGTCCATGTACCTTTATTCATTAAGCCATTTAATCACTCAAATCAAATAGTGATCAATTTTTATATTTTTTATGATTTAGTCTTTTTTAATTAATTAATTATTGACACATTAAAATTTTTTTAATGAAACTTTAATACAACCTTAATAACACTCATAAATTTTACAAAAATATTTATGGCTCAGTTTATAGAAACGAGGCCCCGATACCTCATTTTCTAAAACCACTTGACTTTAGGGCTTACCACTTGAACTTAATTAATGATTTATATAACCTAAGTTACCAAATAAAAAACCCTATTAAAACTATATTTGACTCATAAACATTAAATAATAGTATTTATGAACTTACTCGTCAGATTTGTGGCCTCGAAACCACTATTTCTAACACCACTGGAAAACGGGCTATTACAACTCGCCCCTCTGACGAAAATTTCATCCTCAAAATTTCTCACCTGATAATAGCCATCAAGTCGAGTCTTTCTTGTACCTTTTCAATGGTAGTCCATAAATAAATCAATTCTAACTCATCTTGATTCAAAACTCATATTAGAACTCATAATAGAACTTGATAGTATACTTGGACTTAACTAAATAGTTGCGATGTTCTTTTGTCATAACTTTATCATTAGTAGCACAAGTACGAGAAATTTCCAACAATCATCTATAACACCCCTTACCCGTATCTGACACCGGAATAGGGTACGACGTAATACCGGACTTAAACACACGTGAACATACAAATCTGTGTCATAAAATTTGCGTCAAATTTAAACCTTTTCATTTATATTCATAACGTCCCTATTACGAGCCTACAGGACTCTAAATGTACATTACGAGTGGTTTGGGATTGAACCGAGAACTTTCAAAACTTTTTCGACACTTATAAAAATTTCATGTTTTGGAGAGTCACACGCCCGTGTGGGTAGGTGGTATGGTCACGCACACCCTTGTGGCTCGAGACACGCCGTGTCCTCAACCCATGTAACTCTCTGTTTATGACATCATTAACCATTTAAGGTCACATGGCCAAGTCAGACGCCCGTCTGCTAGGCCGTGTGGCGAATTTAATTTTCGCATTTATGGTGCAGACTTCACTCGGCCTGGGCACATGCTGTAACAAGCTGAACTTGGGCCTGGTCAGAACAGTGGTTTTAGGAACACAAATTCAAGTAGGAAAATTTTATTTTTATTATATTTTTATGGTCAACAATTTCATGGAATGATTTCATGAAAATTTCGATCGAAAAATTCAACGTTTGGGTATTCAATTTAGTAAAAAGGACTAAATTGTAAAACATGCAAAAGTTGAGTTCTACATGTTAGAGGTGTCCAATTGTTATGAAATTTTAAATTGGAGGTCCTTAAATGGAATTAGACCATTGGTTAGTTTGTTGGACAAAAATGGACATGAAATAGGTGAAGTAGAATATTTTTAAGTTAGGGGCATTTTGGTCATTAGTGATTAAATGATGAAATAAACAAAATTAAAAGCCAATTTTTGTCCATCTTCAACCTCATGGCCAAATTTCACAAGGGGAAACCATGGCTAGGGTTTTTCAAGCTTCCAAGCTCGATTGTCAGTCCGTTCTTGCCCCATTTTTAATGATTTTTATTGTTTTGAAATCCTCGTAACAAGATCTATCTATTTCTACCACTAATTTGGGATATGTTTATAGTCTAAGGTTTTGACCCATGATGAATATGTGTGTATTTTTATGTTTAATGGTAGAAAATGCATGTTTATGATTAGAGAAACGACTTTTACTAAGTGATTTTCGATGAAAATGCCTAAAAGGACTAATTTTTAAAAGTTATAAAATGTGTCATACAAGTGCATTTTAATGGAAATTTTGGGCTGTTATAGTTATGAAAATGGTTCGTCTAGGCTTAATGTACAAAGAAATTGAATGAAAATCATTTTATGAGCGTAGGGGCAAAATTATAAATATGTGAAACTTTATAGGCAAAAATGTAATTTTGCCATAATATGATTTTTGGGTCACATTGAATAATGTGACTAATAAATAAGTTAAATGCGATATTATAGATCAAGGAAAATGAGGTTTGGAACTAGAACGAGGGAAAAATGAGAAATTAACGAATAAGTGCTTTTTACCGGTTGTGCTACCGAAGTAAGTTTGTATGCAAAA
Organism: Gossypium stocksii; assembly: GCA_020496765.1. Lineage (NCBI taxonomy): Eukaryota > Viridiplantae > Streptophyta > Magnoliopsida > Malvales > Malvaceae > Gossypium > Gossypium stocksii. The sequence goes on from CM035623.1 coordinate 46,903,118, forward strand.
AATGCATCCTGTTTACTTACACTTTCATATTTTGATATATTTTGTGAAATGTGGCTGAATATTTGATGTGTTTGATGAAATATCAACAAGTGAGAAATTTCTCGGTTGAGCCTTAGGAATAGAATAAGATACAAGTGACATGTCACTAGGGACCTATGTGAAATCTAGGTGAAATTGTGACTAAGTGAATCTGGGTGCTAGTCTTAAGTTCTACCAGTGGCTAGGTATACTGGCATGTGCTGCGGATGTAAGAGTATGCCCAAAGATCAGTAATGAGATGGTTGTAATAACATACTTGATTTATCATATTTATTAATATAAGGCGTTGCCATTATTATCTCAATTTATTTTGTGTGTATAAATAAACTATTTTATAATAATGTCCTGAGAATAATATGATTATTCTTAAATGATCCTTAGTCAAGTATTATTGTTGGTTAGGAGAACAATAATGCATTAAGACTAACATGTAGTTGATTGATGATAAAGAGTTGTCATTGATATGGAGTGTTAGAATCAATGCATGAATATGTGTGTTAGAGAACAACATATTGGACTGACCCGCTATGAGTATGTTTCTTGGATTATTATGTAATTGTCACAACATTACTCGTAGTGATTAATATGTATATGATCCTCGGACCTGAGATCATCATTATCCCAACATCGTGAGTTGTATATTTTGATACAGTCAAACGTACACTGTAACTGATTGTTCTATAAAGGCTGATGTTGGATATACCACAATCTATGTAGAGGGATATGGTTGATCAATATAGGATAAGTCCCTCCTACATAATGGGAGTAATATCTTAGGCCACTTGATTGAGTGAGACTAGAAATACATGGCCATGCTCAAATAATTTGATATGAGATGTCATACTTATTTGTGGATCATAGTCTACTCAAGGTATCAAGAAACATGGGATGGACTATACAAGTGTGACTATTCCATGACTTGTGTCCATTCCAGAGATAAAAGACTTAAGGATTAATGCATGAAAAGGTTAATCACAAAAAAAAAAAAAAGTTATGTCGAATCATGACTTCTTGTAACTTAGGTAGCAATGATGCATTTCTAGATGCCACTCATTGTTTGTAACATTAGAATCATTCTAGTATTACTGCTAACATTACAAGAACCTACAGGGTCACACCCTATGGTTGAAATGAACGGAGTAAAACATAGTTGGTATTGTGTTTGGTTGTCACATGAATTAAATTAATTATAGAATTAATTTAATTGGGCAATCAAATATTGAACATACTATGTGTACAAGGATGTTGTACACATAATGAGAACATAATTTTATTAATATATGAATTTGGTTCATATATAAATTTAAATAAATATATTTTACCGACATATTTATTATAATTTTCAGTTAAAACATTATTATATTTATTTATTTTAATTATGATTATTATGTTCGGATTAAAATTTAATGAATTAAGAATTCATTATATACATACCAATTAAAAGGGGAGTTATATATAGAAAGGGAGAAAAACCCTAAAAAGACAATAAATATAAAAAAACCCGAATTTTTGCTACAAGGTCTAGCAACCGTCAAGCAAAAAAATATCTCTAAAATAGTTTTGGGGATTTCTTCATTCAGCATCAACTGGGTGGATTACGTAGAGGTCAACATCTCAAAAGGTTGCGGTTTGGTTCGATAGTAGATTTGTATTATGGTTGCCAAGGCGTCGCTGTCTACTTAGATTGAAGTTTTGGTAATTTCGAAACCTTTTTCACCTTGATTCGTTCCTTGCACATGGATCCATGGTTTGGATTGCCAGAATTTTTTTTCTGCTGTGCCATGGGGGTACTGACATTCCAACAGCAGATACTTGACAGCTTGTGTGAGCAGCACTGAGTAGCAGCTAATGACTGGCAGCTTGTGTGAGTAGGCCCGTGAAAGTAAATTACTCAAGAATGAGCGTCTATGTAAAAAGCGATGTGAAGTAGCTTTGGCTATAGGTGTGGCATTTATGTGCAAACTTCTGATGTATCCATTAATATTTCAATGTGTTCAATAGGAAAAAATGACTAAGTGTAATTGAATGTGATTATGTGATGAACAAGTGTAGGTACATGTGTATATATATTTATTCATGAGCAATGTGCTTGATATGTGATCGAACTTTGGTAAGGTTTATATGGAGTAAGTGTTCCAATAAAGACTTGTAAATATTTGATACTGACTAGTTATTGGAATGACTAACTATGGATATACTTTAGTGTTACATGTGTGTAAATGAGAATTAATACAAATGAAACATGAAAGAGTAAAATTAGCAATAAAATAGTTTGAAGAGCAGCAGTTGTATCACTTTGAAAAATCACCAAAAATGGTGGAAATTGAATTAGAGGTTGAATAAGGTACAAAATTAAAGCTTATTGGTTCTATTTTCATATAAAAGGAATAGTGTAAGCAAAAGAATTTCATATTATGACATATTTGAATTATTGTGAGACAGAGTTAGAATGATTTTGGTATCCCCTATTTTGAATTTGAAAAATCATTAAAAATTGTAAAAAAATAATTATACTTTATAATTTATATTTTTAAAATCCTTAATGAGTCTAGTTTCAAAAGAAACAAATGTAAACATCATCTGGATCCCATACGAGGAGATAATTAATTTTAAGTGAAGAGGAGTCGGAACTATCAGACAGCAAAACATGGGTGAGTGTAATGAATAAAATGTACCTATTGACTGAACCAAAAGTTCTGAAAATTTTTTGGCAAGAAGATATGTGAGTCTAGTTTCATGGAAAATTTGAGGATCTTAATTTGGAGCTTCGTAACTCAACATATAAATAATTTAGTGACTAGGACTTGAGTAGACAGCTTGATATGAACATGAATAAATAGTGGAACTATGTGCAATTATGATTGTATTATCTTGAGAACATATCGTGAGGATTGGTAAAAGCTTGTTAATAAATTTCTTATTATTTGCATACCAACTTATGAAGCTATATAGCTTACCCCCTTCCTTTCCTTTTCCTTTAGTATCACAGATACTAGCTCGGGTTGTCAATCGTCGAAGATTCTATCATACTATCAAGCTATTGATCGGTATCAATGTTTTCAAGCATTTTAACTTCATGGTATGTATAGGGACTCGGTCATTTTGTGCATGAGTTGTTATGTTTTGGCCAAATGTATTGGCTTGTAATGGTTAAAGGTTTTATTTATATGTAACCATGTAACTTGACTTATATTGCCTAATTGGTTGTAAGCCTATATATATATTATTTATGTACGAATGCCTTATGATGTGAGTTGTGTTTGCATGATACATGATGAGTTGTAGGTTATGGCCTAAATACATGCTGTTTGAATGTGCTAGTAGTCTTGCTACCTAATGGCTAAGTTTGGCAATATGGTATGGTATTATAGTTAGGTATAATTATGCATCGATAAGAGATGTTGATGATGCATATTGAATGTGACTAAGTGAGACTAGGTATATTGGTTGTTAAATAACAAGTTTAAGGTTAAATTGTTGATATATTGGTAGCTTATTTATGCCATGGAATATACCTTTGAAGTTATGTTTAAGTATGTGCAAATGAGGTTGACAAATGGTTGGGAAAATAACCAATTTCTTAGCTATACGGGCAAAGACACGGCCGTGTGTCTCAGTGTAACACCCCAAACCAGGACCAAACGTTATGGCAAGATCTGGTGTGTCACATAGATGATTCATTTGAAAGCGGTCACTATGACAGATGGCTTTTTCTATTTTTAAAACCTTGTCTGATAAATTGTAGGTTTTGAGCAAAATCAAATTTAAAACATTTTTTATTAACTTGAAATATTACAACAAAATCTCATTTGTTGTCGTTTATTATCATATCCTCTAACCATTACGCAAGGGTTGTTTAAAAACGTTTGATATAAATTTTGAAAACCCGAGTACCTTAGTCTACCGCTTTAAAGCAAATAGCAGTGTAACCAAATTAAAAACCCATAGTGCCTTATTACAAAAATAATACCGAAACTAAAATAATGATAAAAGTAAAAATGAGCACTAAATCCAGAAGCAGGAGTCATGTGGCCACCCCGATTCCCTCGCAGCTCCAAATCCTCTATGGTTGGGGGTTACCTGCATAGGTGGAAATAAAATGGTGAGTTTTTGAAAACTCTGTGTGTAATTTCCCCAGCCAAGAACAGAGATCAGGCATTCAGAACAGACTAGGCCAAAGCCCTATTCAGATACAGATCAATCTGGGCCTTGGCCCTATTCAGAAACAGAGTGGGCCTTGGGCCCATTACAGATATAAAATAGAACAGTATGCAAAACCCAACCCAGTCCAGCCCAACACACCACCCATACTAGCCCATCACACCATGTGGGGAATAACTCAACCCACCCAGCCCACACACCAGTTCGCAGCCATGCTGCTAAAATCAGATATCGTGGTAGAGCCACCAGAATAGAATTACGTGGCAGAGCCACTAAATAGAATACGTGGCAGTGCCACTTTACAGAACTTCCTCTGAATCCAAACCCAACCCCATGCAGACTAATAATACTATAGATCACATGCATACAAATTACTAGATAAGATAAACATACATAAATCAGACAATATACTATTAAGGGTATAACAGTCATTTGGTAACTAGGGGTAAAATGGTAATTTTAGCATTTAGGGGTAATTTGGTCATTATACTAAGTCTCGGTATCTCATTACCTAATACGACCTTCGAGCAACTCCGAAAGTCTATATAGTCACATAGTGTATTCGGGCCCAAAACCCCTAATCGGCTCGGTGGCCCACACGCTCGTGTGGCCCGCTCAGTCCAATTTCACATACAGTATTACAGATCTTAACATCTAATGTACCAGATATCACTTACAACATCACTTTACCCACATGGCCCCGTCGCCCCATTGGGCCAGCTTCAGCCCGCCGAGGCCCAAAACAGCCCAAATGCACGAATATGCGCACAATGGCCCTCACAGTCAATCGCCCACAATTTGTGGCTTTGTATTGGCCCACGAGCATTCGCACGCCCGTAAAACCTCGAAATGCCAGCATTTCGACATTTTGGCTTTTTGGCTTTTGCGGACCTATGCTATTAGAGGGTGTCGTTACGTACCTATTTTTGCGATTCCCATTGTCGGCACGCGTTCAACCACCGCTCTGCTTGTCTTCTATCACCTGTGATTAACATGTACCATCAGTACTTGATTGAACGACAACAGATCTAGGCTCCCAAAACCAATTGATTCAAGCGACAAAATCTAGTAGCAGTTGATCCCTTGCTTATCAATTTGCCATTGCCTTCGGTGACTAGCACGGTATCCTAACGTAGGACGAGGTTCGACCAACAAGGAGAAGGAGAGCAATGTGGCCTGTGATTACTCACAAGTGAGACAGAGATTCAGCTAGGAATAGTATAAAGTCAAGGGAAGAAAGAGTTAGAGGGTTTAAAAACGGATAGAGAAACACGAGATTCAGTTCTTGAAGGGTTTAGTCGAGAGGTAGAGTGATGAGAAGAGCGAGGAGTATAACAAAAAGGTAGGTTTTGGCTTATAGAAACTATATTTGACAATGGCCTAGATTTGGCAAATAAACAATAGGCCCTAAGGATGTCAAACGAAGCAAAGGAGTACGCGAGAGAAGGGAGAGATAAATAGGATTCGGCTGAGCACAACCGATGGATTGAAGGTTTAGAGTAATCGATATAAACAAGAAGTGAAAAGAAGATGTACGGTAGGAGTAGATAGGAGGAATCAGTTTGTGACCAAAACGAAAGAGAAGAGAACTAGAAAAGATATAAGGTTTGGTTAACTCCAAAAGAGAAAATTCGGCACAACACCTATACTCACCCTTTTACCAAAAATGCCAAATGCCGGAGACCCCGAACCGATTTTGCCTACTCAAGCTTACCCACATTCGGCCAACTCTTCCAAACCCTTAAAAACCTCCACAATTTCCGCCACAATTTACTCTAATTTTAATTGCATATTAACTTAAACTTTCAAGATCATATTATCCTTATCTCTCCACCAACCTAAAGAGTTTACATCCAAGACCACCACTTGCCGATTCCAACTAGCAAAATAGGTACCACTTGCATGCAAAAGGACTTGCTAAATCACGCCACACCAAGCCCCACATGTGGCACCCCTTGCCACTCCAACACAGGGCTTTTTGTGCTAAGAAAGCACACCATTAGTTTATAAGTCCTACCCTCCAACGTCCAGATTCCCTTAAGGCTAAAATTAATTTTTTTTCCAGGGGTTGGGCCTAAATCTAGACCTTCTAAAGCCCCCTAGACACACCCAAAACATCAATTTAATATACCCAAGTATGCAAATATCAATTCAAGTAAAAAATCATGAAACCCCAAAATTTAGGGCGTTACAACTCTACCCCCTTAAAGAAACTTCGACCTTAAAATTTTACCTGATCAAAACAGGTGATGGTATTGTTGATGCATCGCCTCTTCAGGCTCCCACGTAGGTTCTTCCCTGTCATGATTATGCCAAAGCACTTTAACTAACGGAACCAATTTCCTTCTCAACACCTTGACATCATGCTCCAGAATTTGCATTGGCTCTTCCTCAAAAGTCAGGTCAGGGTTAACTTCAATTTCTTCAACTGGTACTACATACGAGGGATGAGAATGGTACCGCCTCAACATGGAGACTTGGAACACGTTGTGAATCCGGTCCAACTCAGGAGGCAACACCAGCTGATATGCTACCAGACCCACTCGTTTCAAAACTCCGTAGGGCCTAATAAATCGAGGGCTCAACTTGCCTTTCTTACCAAATCTTAAAATCTTCTTCCAAGGAGAGACCTTTAGGAAAACTTGATTCCCCATAGAGTACTCAATCTTCTTACGCTTCAAATCGGCATAAGACTTTTGCCTATCTGAGGCCTCCTTTAACCGATCCCTAATCAGCCTAGCCTTAGTCTCAGAATCTGCCACCAACTCTGGTCCAAGAACCTGACGTTCACCCAATTCCGTACAACAGGTAGGCATACGACACCTACAACCATACAACGCCTCATATGGAGCCATCTGAATACTCGCCTTGTAATTGTTGTTATACGCAAAATCTGCTAATGGCAAGTAATCTTCCCAGCTACCTCGAAAATCAATAATACACCCTTTTAACATATCTTTCAGAACATGAATCACCCTCTCTGACTGTCCATCAGTCTGAGGGTGAAAGCAATGCTGCAATCCAACTGCGTACCCAAAGCCTTATGCAACTTCCTCTAGAACTGAGATGTAAACCTAGGGTCTCTATCGGAAATAATTGAAACTGGCACCATGAAGTCACACTATCTCAGCTACATACAACTGCGCCAACTTCTAAAGTGAATAATCCGTTCGGACGAGTATAAAATGAGCAGATTTCGTCAGCCTATCCACAATCACCCAAACCGAGTCCTTCTTGGAAGGAGTCAAGGGTAGCCCACTCACGAAATCCATGGTTACCCTTTCCCACTTCCAAAGTGGAATCTTGACTGGCTGTAGAAGTCCAGAAGGTAGTTGATGCTGAGCTTTCACTTGCTAGCATGTCAGACACTTGCCCACAAATTCTGTTACCTCACGTTTAAGTCCAGGCCACCAGTACAGCTCCTGTAGATCCCGATACAACTTACTTCCACCCAGATGCATAGCACAAGGGCCACCATGTGCCTCTCACAGTATAGCCTGCCTCAAATCAGAGTCTTTAGGAACACAAACTCTCCCACGGAAGCACAAAATCCCTTTACTGTTCAATCCAATGTCAGAAGTTTCACCATTTTCCACCTGTCGAAATTGAGAAACCAATGACTCATCCAATAATTGTTTCTCTTTAATTTGCTCAGTCTAGGTCGGTCTTACTTGCAATTCTACCAACAGGCTACCATCATCATAAAGACTAAGACAAGCAAACATCGCCTTCAGATCAGATACAACCCTCCGGTTCAAAGGATCCACTACCATGTTAGCTTTACCTGGGTGATACTCAATGGAATAATCATAATCCTTAAGCAACTCTATCCATCTTCATTGCCTAAAGTTCAACTCTTTCTGAGTTAGAAAGTACTTGAGGCTTTTATAATCCGTGTAAATGATACACTTTTCTCCATACAAGTAGTGCCTCAAGATCTTTAGTGCAAAAATCACCGCCGCCAACTCCAGATCATGCGTAGGGTAATTCGCCTTGTAAGGCTTAAGTTGATGTGATGCATAGCCAACCACTTTACCCTTTTGCATCTACACACAACCTAATCCAATGTGCAATGCATCACTATACACAGTAAAATCCTTCCTAGACTCATGCATCACTATACACAGTAAAATCCTTCCCAGACTCTGGCTGAATTAACATAGGTGCTTCAGTCAAGACTTTCTTCAACTTATCGAAACTTTCCTGTTGCTTATCAGTCCAATTAAATGGTACCCTTTTCCTTAGAAGCTTCGTCAATGGTGCTGCAATTATAGAAAACCCTTCTATAAACCTTCTGTAGTACCCTGCCAAACCTAGACAACTCTGAATTTCTGACATAGTCCTCGACGACTTCCACTCCAAAATAGCTTCAATTTTTCGAGGATCCACCCTAATCCCCTCGACAGAAACAACGTGACCTAAGAATGTCACTTCTTGCAACCAAAATTCGCACTTGCTGAATTTTGCATAACGCTGCTTCTCCCTTAAATTTTGCAGAGCAATCCGAAGGTGCTCATCATGATCCTCCTCGATTTTCGAATACACCAGGATATCGTTTATAAATACAACCACAAACTAATATAGGTAGGGTTGGAATACCCGGTTCATAAGATCTATAACGGCCACTGGTGCATTCATAAGTCCAAACGGCATTACCAGGAACTCGTAATGACCATATCGAGTCCTAAATGATTTCTGATAAATGTTTGCCTCCTCAACCCTTAGTTGATGATATCCAGATCGAATATCGATCTTGGAAACTACAGAAGCTCCTCTAAGTTGATCAAACAGATCATCGATTCTTGGTAGAGGGTACTTGTTCTTAATAGTCAGTTTGCCCAGCTAACGGTAGTCAATGCACATGCGCATCATTCCATCCTTCTTCTTAACGAATAGTACCGGTGCTCCCTGGAGAGACACACTCGATCGGATAAAACCTCGATCCAAAAGTTCTTGGATCAATGCCTTCAACTCCACTACTGGTGTACCATCTCTCACAGTGAGCCACCACTAGTAAGCCTCGTCACATAGTAGAGATACTGCCCCTTTTAGCTTCTGCTCCATCGAATAGTCCAGATCGTCCATTATCCGCTCTGTGGCCTCTAGCCTATACTCGGCCACATTCAGAGGTACACCATGCCCCTGCAGATCTCCACTCCATTTGCCCAGAGCTGCTTAGAAATCGATCCCCGATTTACCGTTCCAGTACTTGCTCCAGCAACCCTTTCCAGATCATGGAGCATTGCCTGGGACAAAGCATTATCCCCTACAGCCCGATCATAAGGCCCCATCTCAATTGCTGGTGGCGCTCGCGCCTCCCCAGCAGGCATATGTCCCGAGGATGATGATCCCACCTGATCACTTCCTCGGCCTCTACCATGACCTTGTCCACGTGCAACTCTTGTACTTATATCGTATTATCCGATTTACTAGTTTTATGCATTAGTTCATAATTTTAGTATTTATTACAAATGTTTTATGAAAGGACAGTACTTTAGAGCTTTGGTTCCGCAGAATCACAATCTAGCTACAGTTTCCAGTTTTTCCTACTATCTCAGTCTCCTACAGTTTCAGTGCTGCCCTAACTACAGAGTTTCAGTAAGGTCTTCGCACTATCTATAGTAGTGTCTCAATATCACAGTTTAATACAATACAGTATAGCAGAGAATACTTACGAACTTGGTGCCGGAGACTCGGTGTGCTACCTTTAGTAGCCATTTTCAGAGTAATTCAAGTACCAAAAATTTTAAACTAGCTTTATTAGAAACTTTCAAAACCCTAGATTTTGGAGAAAACATTTTTGGGAAGACACCTAGTTTAAAAGAATTTTCCTCAAAGAAATTTTAAAAATCAAATTTCAAAAGCAATTTAAGTCTTCCAATCAAATTTTAAGAAAGCTTTCAAACCCATTCCACAGCCGAGTTATTGCAACCTGGCTCTGATACCACTAAATGTAACACCCCAAACCCGGCCCAAACTTTATGGCTAGATCTAATGTGTCACATAGATGATTCATTCGAAAGCGGTCACTATGACAGATGGCTTTTTCTATTCTTAAAACCTTGTTTGATAAATTGTAGGTTGATCATGATTTCGATGAAGTAATAAAATGATCGTACCTATAAACTAACTATTATAACGATAAAAGGCAAGTGCACCTATCGAATAGTAGTATTGTTAGTGGCAATACCGAAATATCGAATCCAAGGAACTAAAAGTACTAGTAACGACTTTCTTCCTATTATCTAGCCTAAAAATAAAGAAGGATTTAGTTGTAAACTAACTAATCTAAATTAAACTAAAGACACGACAAAGACTAAATTGGAAAATTACTTTGAGAAGACTGAATGATAAAGGCAATACCCAAGGAAGAATCCACCTAGACTTCACTTGTTATCTAACTCTGAACTAGACGATTTCTTCATTCCACTTGATCCGTAGAGATCCCTAAATTATGTTAATATCTCTGTTGAGAATAAGAACAACTAATCCTAGGTTGATTAATTGAAATCTCTTTCTAATTAAAACTCATAGTCTTGCATTAACTCGATCTATAGATCCCTATATTAGATTTGACTCTAATCCGGTAGATTTTTGTCATCCTATGTCTAGAATTACGATCAACTCCACTTAATTGTGTTGGATCTACTCTTACACAGGGACATTTGGTCCTCTACATAAGCACATTCAACTTAAATTAATATCCCAAAAATATCAATTCAAGATTAAAAACACAATTAAGAACAAATTGAATATTTATCATATAGTTCAGATAACAATAATAAGATTCGTGTTAGGTTTCATCCCCTTTAGGTATTTGGGGGTTTAGTTCATGTTCATAAAAGAAAACATCTCATAATAAAGAAAATAACAAAACATAAAAAAAACCCACAACTCCTGAAAGGATTGAAGGGAGATCTTCAGTCTTGATGTAGATCCTGGCTTCTGAGATGTATCAATAGGCTTCCTTCGAGTAATTCCCTGTCTTCTACTCTTAGTCTTAGCGGGGACACTGTACTCCCTTGTAGTTGCCTTCTAGGGTCTTTATATAGAGTTTGGAACGTCTTTATTATCCCCTAAGTAGCTTTTTCTGTGTGAAATTAAACTTCATCACGACAGGGACACGCTCGTGTGACACACCAGTGTGAATCGAGCCTAGGCCGTGCTTGAGCCTGTTAATGTGGCACGGCCGTGTGGGTTACCCGTGTGATGAACTCCAGGCCGTGTTGTTTCCTTGCTTTGGCCCATTTTCTCCGTTTTCGACCCGTTTCTCGTTCTTTTCACTCTCTAATGCTCTTCTAAGTATAAAACATGAAATTAAAGGATTAGGAGCATCAAATTCAACAAATTCAGTGATAATTCATCCCTAAATGTGCTAAATGTGGGATAGAAAATATGTATAGTTTACAGTTTATCATAGGTTTTGAGCAAAATAAAATTTAAAACATTTTTATTAACTTGAAATATTGAAACAAAATCCCATTTGTTGTCGTTTATTATCATATCCTCTAACCATTACGCAAGGGTTGTTTAAAATCATTTGATATAAATTTTGAGAACCCGAGTACCTTAGTCTACCACTTTAAAGCAACTAGCAGTGTAACCAAATTAATAACCCATTGTAGCCTTATTACAAAAATAATACCGAAACTAAAATAATGATAGAAGTAAAAATGAACATTAAATCCAGAAGCACGAGTCATGTGGCCACCTCGAGTCCTTCGCAGCTCTAAATACTCTATGGTTGGGGGTTACTTGCGGAGGTGAAAATAAAAGGGTGAGTTTTGGAAAACTCAATGTGTAATTTCCCCAACCAATAACAGGGATCAGGCATTCAGAACAGACTGGGCCAAAGCCCTATTGAGATACAGATCAATCTGGGCCTTGGGCCTATTTAGAAACAGAGTAGGCCTTGGGCCCATTACAGATATAGAACAGAACAGTATGCAAAACCCAACCCAGTCCAGCGCAACACACCACCTGTACTGGCCCATCACACCATGTAGGGAATAACTCAACCCATCCAACCCACACACCAGTTCGCAGCCATGCTGCTGATAATACTCTAGAATAACGTATTTTTATGTATTAATTGTGTATTTATTCTGAGTATGATCCTGCTAATTTGAGCTATTTATGATATTTTATCTTATATGGATTAAATTGAAGGCAAAAGCAAAATTAAGGGCCAAAAGCGTGAAATTAAAGATAAAATGGGCCAATTTGTGACGCAAGGAAAAGTTGGTGCCAAAAGTGCAAGCATGGAGCACATAGGGGTTGAAAGGCAAAAGAAGAGATTTTATTCTATCAAGACTCTATTTTGATTATATTATGATAATTAATATTAAGATAATTATTAGGAATTATTTAATTTTAGGATTTTATCTTTATTTATTTTCAATTAAATGTACTTATCTTTTGGGAGTTTAAGTAGGATTAGACTATCTCCCCTAGCACTATAAATAGGGGGTGAGGTGACTCAAAATTTATACTTATTTTTTTTTGTAAACACTCTCTTTCCCAAAAAACTCTTTTTGTTCTCTCCATATTTTCTTCAATAAAAATCTCATTTCTATTATATTTATTTCTTTCCCAAAAATCTTGAGCCACTAAACTAATTTAGCCGAAGATTGTCAAAAATCCCAAAAAAAGGTTCTTGAGGCTTAGAATCCGCCCTTAGCCTCCTCGCCAATGCACTTAGCCCCCTCGCCGAGTATTCATCGTTTCTCCGTACTATGGGGCTAACGCTTCCGTCTATGTCCATTAAGAAGTAAACTTTTCAACATATGCAAAGGCGGCCGCTTTGTATGTTTTGGAAAGATTGCATAGTCTGCTCGTTAACTTATTGTGTCAAAGGTTGGCGAGCCCAAGAGACAAAATGGCGTGGGATTCACCATTGAGAAGCGTTTATCTAGCATAAGATGATCCCACAAAGCGATTGTTGGCTAGAGTCAGGTTCCACTAAATCATAAGTCTAAATCTTTGGAGCTGGTGGTCGTAGGCGTCCTCTTCCACTATAACTGGCTTATTCGGTTTGAGAAGGATCATCTAAAAGCCAAGGATTGAACCCAAGGCAGATCGAGACAACTGGAGGCTGGAATTTTCCCATAAGAATTTCCTTATCTCAACCCTATTTCCTATTTTTAATTTTCGCAATTCCAATTCGACTTCTCAATTCTATTTTTATTATATTTTTGTTTCCAGATCAAAACTTTTAATTCTGTTATTTTTATTTTTTTAGGAACGTAGGTTTTCTTGGGCACGATTCTGCCCAGGATTTCGAGAAACAAGCATTCGTATAATCCGGTCCCTGAGGATTCGACCCTACTTCTCCTTTACTATTTTTTTCATTATTTTTTTAGGGAATAGGATATTTTTGGTGCTTTCAACGATCGCATCAACTGCTAAAATCAGATATCGTGGCAGAGCCACTAGAACAGAATTACGTGGCAGAGCCACTAAACAGAATACGTGGCAGAGCCACTAAACAGAATACGTGGCAGTGCCACTTTACAGAACTTCCTCCGAATCTAAACCCAACCCCATGCAGACTAATAATACTACAGATCAGATGCATACAAATTATCAGGTATAGATAAACATACATAAATCAAACAATCTACTATTAGGGGTATAACAGTCATTTGGTAACTAGGGGTAAAATGGTAATTTTACCCTTTAGGGGTAATTTGGTCATTATACTAAGTCTTGGTATCTCATTACCTAATACGACCTTCTAGCAATTCTAACATCACTTCAAGCAACTCAAAAAGTCTATATAGTCACATAGTGTATTCGGGCCTAAAACCCCTAATGGGCCCGGTGGGACCACACGCTAGTGTGGCCCGCTCAGTCCAATTTCACATACAGTATTACAGATCTTAACATCTAACATACCAGATATCACTTACCGCATCACTTTACCTATATGGGCCCGTAGCCTCATTGGGCCCGCTTTGGCCCGTTGAGGCCCAAAACAGCCCAAATGCACGAAAATGCGGACAATGGCCCCACAGTCAATCGCCCATGAGTTGTGGGTTCGGATCGGCCCAAGAGCATTCGTACGCCCACAAGACCTCGAAATGTCGAGATTTCAGCAATTCACCTTTTCAGCTTTTGCCGACCTACGCTATTAGAGGGTATCGTTACACACCTATTTTTGCGATTCCCACTATTGGCACGTGCACAACCACCACTTCGCTTGTCTTCTATCACCTGTGATTAACGTGTACCCTCAGTACTTGATTGAACAACAACAGATCTAGGCACCTGAAACCAATTGATTCAAGCGACAGAATCCAGAAGCAATTGATCCCTTACTTATCAATTTGCCGTTGCCTTCGGTGACTAGTGCGGTATCCTAACGCAGGAAGAGGTTCGGCTAACAAGGAGAAGGAGAGCAATGTGGCATGCAAATACTCAGAAGTGAGACAGAGATTCGGCTAGGAATAGTATAAAGCCAAGGGAAGAAAGAGTTAGAGGGTTTAAGAACGGATAGGGAAACACAAGATTCGGTTATTTAAGGGTTTAGTCGAAAGATAGAGTGATGAAAAGGGTGAGGAGTATAACAAAAAGGTAGGTTTCGGCTAATAGAAACTATATTCGGCAATGGCCTAGATTCGACAACTAAACAATAGGCCTAAGGGATGTTGAATGAATCAAAGGAGTACGTGAGAGAAGGGAGAGATAAATAGGATTCGGCTGAGCACAACTAAGGGATTGAAGGTTTAGAGTAATCGGTATAAACAAGAAGTGAAAAGAAGAGGTACGATAGGAGTAGATAGGAGGAATCAGTTTGTGACCAAAATGAAAGAGAAGAGAAGTAGAATAGATATGAGGTTCGGCTAAATCACGCCACACCAAACCCCACATGTGGTGCCCCTTGCCACTCCAGCACTGGGCTTTTTGTGCTAAGAAAGTACACCACTAGTTTATAAGTCCTACCCTCCAACATCCAGATTCCCTTAAGGCTAAAATTAAAATTTTTGCCAGGGGTTGGGCCTAAACCTAGACCTTCCAAAGGCCCTCTAGACACACCCAAAACATCAATTTAACATACCCAATCATGCAAATATCAATTCAAGCAAAAAATTTTCAAACCCCAAAATTTGAGGCGTTACACTCAACCGTGTGGGGGACACGGCTTAGCACACGAACGTGTGACCACAAATTATTGATGATGTCATAAATATAGAGTTACATGGGCTAAGGGCATGAGCGTGTCCCAAGCCACACGGGCATGTGTGACCACACGGCCTACCCATACGGGCATGTGACTCTCCAAAATATGAAAATTTTCTAAGTGTTGTAAAAGTTTCAAAAGTTCTCAGTTTAGTCCCTAACCACTTCCAATGTATGTTTATTGCCTCGTAGGCACATTTAAGGGATGATATGATTGTTTTTGAAAAGTTTTAATTTTAAGTGGAAATTTTATGGCCTGATTTTGCATGGATGTTAATGTTTAAGTCCGGTAATGCCTTGAACCCTGTCCCGACGTCAGATACAGGTAACGGGTGTTACAATGCCCATGTCCTATGGCCGCGTCCTTCACACGGCCGAGACACACGACCATGTCTCTACTCGTGTGTTTACTACTAGACATTATGTTTCTCAAAACTAAGGTGCAGGGGACACACGGCCTATCAACACCGCGTGGGGCTGACCGTGTGTCACACACGGCCTAGACACATGCCCGTATGTCTACTAGTGTGGAAATATATAGGCTATTTAACAAGCCAGTTTCCACCCTAAAACACAAAGAAAAACACATATGTCTATCCAATAACACTTATCATGACATAAATTAAGCACTTAATCCTTCACAATCAAGGTATCCACTCATCATCCACATACCACAACCACGATGCACGAACATTACACAATTATCGGCTCAATCATGCATGCAACCACATTCATGAAAGACATCATTACATGTTCATACCAATAACCAATATTTGCCAATTTCAAATGGCCTTATACAAAATGAACTTTCAACTAAACTAGGCCAACATTCTTAGCCAAATTAAAGATGACATTTAACAAATGACCAAGTTCTTATGCATGCCATACTTTCAAAAATATCACAAGTATCAAATACCCAAAATAACGATTCTGATAGTGTGATGTGAGCCTCCGACAAGTCCCGATCCCGAGCTAGCTTGGTGACACTATAAAATAAAGGAAAAGAAAAGAAGGCTAAGCTATATAGCTTAGTAAGTTTATATGCAAATAAATATCATCTGAACCATGCAAATTCATAAAATGATAGTTAACACATTTACCATTGAGCTCACATATGCTAAACTTACTCAAACACAACTTATCACGGTATCCTCACTTATAACGTTCATATTACAAATTGCTCGTACACATCTGTACCACATCATCATACAAACACACATATTTTCACATCTTTTGTTATTTCTCTCGTTGAACACTGGGAATACTAACAGATACACAGATAATTTGCAGATAAGTGCCACATATATGTAGTTGAAGCTACCACTTACGACTTTTCACATATATGCTCGTTCTTGAGCTAGTCACGGGTCTGCTCACACAAGCTAACAGGTGTTCGCAACAAATATAGGATTAGCTAGCCACTGGTAGAAGTACTAGACCAACACCCGGACATCACTTAATCACATAATCACACATTTTTGCCCTTAACTTTTCACTTATTTACACTATAGTCCCTAGGCTCGTAAAATGTAATGTACTCATTTTCTTTGTTACCCAAGCCTAGCCGAACTATTTTCGTACTCATACCAGCACATATTTTTCATTTAATCAGACTTCCTACACACATTTTTACAACTTTTACAAAAAGATCTTTTTATGCAATTTCATTAAAAATCACTTAGTAAAAGTTGTTAAACACACCTCAAACTTTCATATTCTTCCATTAAACATCAAAACACATGCATTTCACACATGGGTAAATTTTTTAACATGAACCCTAGTTTAAATTAATGGTATAAATAGCTAGATCAGTTGATTACGACTTCAAAAATGTAAAGAGCATTAAAATTGGGGCTGAGATGCACTTACTATCAAGCTTGAAAGTTGGCCAAACCTTGGCTATGGTGTCCTTGAAAATTTTGACTATGTGTGAGGAAGATGGACACAATTTTTTACTTTATTTTCCCTTTTTATTCTTTTATTAACCAAATGACCAAAATACCCCTAAAGGCCTTTGAAATTTTACCCTTCCATGTCTAATTTTGTCCATCATGATATATAATGGTCTAATTACTAAATAAGGACCTCTATTTTACCATTTCATTCCAATTAAGCACCCAAAGCTTCCAAAATATATATTTTGCACTTTTTTTGCAATTTAGTCCTACTAATTTAAGTGGACCCTCTATCAATAAAATTTCTTAACTATATTTCCACACATGCATTCAATCATACTATAGACCTTAAAACTTTATCACAATAAATGTTTCTACTTCAGATTTGTGGTCCCGAAACCGCTATTCTGACTTAGGCCTGATTCAGGCTGATATAACTCTCCCCCTTTAGGGATTATCTTACCAGAAAAGAGGTTTGGGTAATATTTTCTCATGGCTTTCTCGGGTTCCCACGTAGCCTCTTCAACCCCGTGTCTATGCCACAACACTTTCACTAATGCTATAGTTTTATTCCTCAATTGGTTGACTTCCCGAGCCAAAATCTTAATTGGTTCTTTGTCATATGTCATATCCTGTCGAATCTCAACTTCCATCAGAAAAATCACATGTGAAGGATTGGAACGATATCGTCGAAACATCGACACATGAAACACATTATGAATGCTTTCCAATTCTGCCGGCAAAGCCAACCGATATGCCACTACCCAATTCTTTCGATAACTTCATACTGTAACACCCCTAACCCGTAATCTGTCACCGAACTAGGGCTACGAGGTATTACCAAATAACCGGAGCAATCCACAATCATACTAAAGTAATTTATAACACAACAATTCCATCATCAAACATAAGAAATAAGTCCCTTGAACAGGTATATCAAGCTTCAAACATTCATTTAAATAGGGTCAGGACTAAATTGAACACTTAGAAATTTTTTTCAAAAACTTAACATTATCATCACTGCAGAGGCCACATGCCTATGGGCTTAGGTCGTGTGCCTCACACAGTTACTAGACACGCCCATGTGTCCTAGCCATGGCAAAACAGAGCAAACACACTGACTTGTGCACACGGCCACAAGACACGCCTGTGTGTCTTGGCCGTGTGAAATTATGAAGGCTACTGACTTGCACACACGGCCACAAGACACGCCCGTGTATCTAGCCCGTGTGACATCCTGACCAATTTAGCCAAGGTGCAGGAATCACACTGTCGAGTCACATGTCCGTGTGCTCAGGCTGTGTATGTGACAGCCCTAATTTAACCCTAGTCGAAAAGTGGTTTCGAGACCACTAAACCGAGTCGTAAAAATAATTGAATGTTAAATTTTATGTCTAATATATGTGAAATTACATGTGTGAAATTTTGGTGTATTGATTTTGTCATTTGGATGTGAATTTTATTAAAGGGCTTAACTGTGAAACATTGAAAATGTGTGAGGTTAATTAAAAGGGGCCAAACAATTGCATGGAGTAAAAGAATGGTTTTGCATGTCAATTTACCCTTTTATAAGTAAGTGGCCGGCCAAGGCAATCATGATGGGCATTATATACATTTTATGTTATTATTATATTAGATAGTGGTGTAAATTAAATAAAAAATAATAATTAAAATAAGGAAAATTAATAAACAAAAGAAAAAGAAAGAAGTTATTCATCTTGATGGAGGTTAGCCGATTTTTTAAAGGAGAGAAAGAAGTGAACTCAAGCTAGGTTTCGGTTCTTGATTTAGCAAGATTCAACGGTAAGTTTGATGATTTTCTTGTTATTCTTGTGGAATTTTCATAGTTAATACATTGTTTAATTAAGCCATGATAAAATTTATAAGTTGGTTGAGGGTTGAGCAATCGGCCAAGAGGTTTTTGTGCATCTGAAAATGGTGTTTTCTTTTAGACTTAAGTGATGAAATTTCTCCACTTGACCTTGGCATATAGAAGGAGTTTGAGCTTATTTAGATAAAAAAAATTAATTGATGAATTGCTTGTATATATATGTAATGCAATTGCCGAATGTGCCATTAGCTTATATTTGAACCATTTGCGGTTTTGAGATTTGAAAATATGAACTCCTTATCTTGCTTCCACCGAAACCACATGTTGATTTTTTTTAGTTTAAGTAAAGCATTAGTTTCGGCTATGAGTTTTTGGCATATGAAAATGATGTGTTGAATTTGTATATATGTGATGAAGTTACTCCATTCAGCTTTGGTAAGTAGAGGAGATTTGAGTTTACTTTGATGTTAAAATTAAAAAGTTAAATTATTGGTGTTTATTGTTCAAAGTGTCGAATGTGATTCTAGAAAATGATTTAAGGAAAAATGTTTGTGTGTCCTGTTTTAAATTATATTCGGCCAAGGACCCTATGTGTTAGTAGGTTCGGCTATTAATGCTTGATGTGTCATGAATGATATGATTAAGATTTTGATGATGGAATGGTATGTTTAAAATATTTGTATATGGTGGTACATTGGCCGAATATGAGTCAATTTGGTTAGGTAAAATTTAGCTCCTATAATAAGTTAAGAGGTATGTTAATAAAGGATATATTTGGTTAATGAGCTTAGGAATGCCCTTAATGCCGAATGTGGATTTAAGAGAGGACTTGAGAAATTGTGGTGTTTTTATTTGCTCATGAGAAAACTTGGAATGAATGTTGTGATATTTGATTTATTTATGAAATGTTTTGATAACTTAAGGAAGCTTTCGGTCATGGTGCATGTTCATGTTGAAATGATGATAAATGCTATGTTTGGTTACTTGGGATGGCATTCGGCTATTGGGGTCAACTTATAAAAAAAAAAGCCTTATGATGAGGTCGTAATAATGTTTATATTGTAATTGAATTGGCAAATTGCCGAATGTGATTTTATTAATAGCACCTCAATTTGAGTTTATATATATATATATATCGTTATGTATCAAAGTAATTGCATTATGATTAAACAATGACATTTCCAATGATATTGCTTGTTAATGTGCATAACTTCTGCTATGAGATTATGAGTATAAGGGTCGAATAGATATATATATATATGCTTATATTCATGAATTTTCGGTTGAAGAGTTAAGTGTTAATAAGATAAAAATTTGTTTAATTTTAGCTCAAGAACAAAAGGAATCAATTTTGGATAGCGGGAAGGCGAATATAATCGAATAGCCGTTTTATAATTGTTTGACAGCATCCGAGGTAAGTTCTTAAGTGTTTGAACTTTACTTAGTATGCTTAAAGATTAAATAAACCTAGTTGCGAGAAGGATGAATTTATATAGTCTAAGTGCCGAATTAGTCTTGACAGATTTGAGTTACTGCAGTAGTGTAACTTTGAAATTACACCAAAAATTGTAAAAGGCAAGTTAGAAGCTGAATAAAATATGAAAATGAAGCTTATTGAGTCTAGTTTCTTATAAAAGAAACCTGTAAGCAAAGGAATTTCCTATAAAGATATATTTAAAGTTGTGTGAGACAGTATCAGAATGACTCCGAAATTCCCTGTTCTGTATTTAGAAAATCATTATAAATTGTACAAAAATTGATATGAGAAAAAATTTATATGCTTAGACTCCTTAATGAGTCTAGTTTCAAATGAAATAAACAAGAACATATTTTGAATTCTGTACAATGAGAATTTAATTTGTAGTGAAGAGTGGTCAGTATAGTCAAACAGTGAAACAGGGAAAACTTTAAGAAAAGTCTGGTATTGATTGGCCATACGAAAAATTCTGAAAATTTTATGGATAGAAGATATATGAGTCTAGTTTCAGGAAAAATTAGCAGCACTTCATTTGGAGTTTCGTAGCTCCAGTTACAAATAATTTAATGACTGTTGCTTAGGAATACAGCTTGTAGAGAATTTGTGATTGTGTTGTAAACATTGATAAAACTTGTTTGAGTTGCTTATAAGCTATTGATTAAACCCATACGTGAATTTTAATTTGTGACATTATGAAATGATATATGAGTGTTAGATGGATCTTTGATATTAAAATTGTGAAATTATAAGTTTATAAGTATTCGAATATGAAATGATAGTATGGCTTGAAATTGAATTATTCATTAGAAAATGATAGATGTATATTCAGCCAATACAAAGTGTATACATGAAAGTATATGTGGTATATAAAGTATATTTGGATAATTGTGATGTGAATACATGAAAATTTATATTTTGATTCGGGATTTTATGTGTAAAGGCGAAATTAGGCGAATAGTCGTTCCGTAGTGGTTCGACGACAATTAAAATAAGTTCTTAAGAATTTAGTTTGATTAGTCTTGCTTAATGATTGAATGAAGTAGCTAAATGAATGTTATTGTTATTTGTTATTAACATGCCGAATGAGAATGTAATTGAAACTATTAGCCGAAGATAGCTAATATGCTTATATTTTGAATTGGATGTGAGAAGTGAGATGACCAAAGAGCATTTTGATGGATACATATTATGTCATATGTGTGATACAAGAGTTTAACACAAGTTGTGATTAGTTAAAAGCTAAAAGTAAATATGTTATACATGTTATTATTAACTATGTGGGGAAGGCCGAATGTGATATGGAAATTTAGATGTGGTAATTGCCGAGAGTGGAATGAAGGTGGGCTATAAGCCGAATATGTTTGGTGTATATAAATGGATTTGATAAGTACATGTGACAACAAAGTTCTGTGCATAAATGACAAGTAAATTCGCATAATGTAATAAATTGTTCAGGTACGTGATATTTACTTATTTATGTAAGAATGAGTATAAGAATTGTGGATTATACAACTGTGTTTATTTGACTCATGTGATGATATTTATGGAATTAAATAATATGTGTATAGTCTTGAATTAAAGAAGGGATGTGTTAAATATGGATGTGACTATGAGTATACATTCGACATTGCGAATTATATACAAGGTGGTATATGTTTTGGTTCATATGGATTGAATTCATTAAAATTATAAGTGAGAATGTTGATTCGAATTACCTTTTAATGGCAATATGTTATTAAATTGTATGATTTCGTGAGATTGCATATTTAAAGGATGGTGTTTATATGGTACTTATATCCGAATGTGACATAAGACTACTAATGTGACAGAAATGTGAAATGTACACTTGATGAATAAATATGCATAAAGGTTCAGTGTGTCATATTCGGGCTTAGTCCCGAAGGGCATACGTGCCGGTGTCATATCCGGGCTTAGTCCCGAAGGGCATACGTGCCAGTGTCATATCCGGGCTTAGTCCCGAAGGGCATACGTGCCGGTGTCATATCTGGGCTTGGTCCCGAAGGGCATACGTGCCGGTGTCATATCCAGGCTTTGTCCCGAAGGGCATATGTGCCAGTGTCATATTCGGGCTTAGTCCCGAAGGGCATACGTGCCGGTGTCATATCCGGGCTTGGTCCTAAAGGGTATACATGCCGGGGTTATATCTGAGCTTAGTCCCAAAGGGCATACGTGCCGGTGTAATATTCAGGTTTAGTCCAAAGGGCATACGTGCCAGGGTTATATCTGGGTTAAAATCCCGCAGGCATTCGTGTGAGAATTATATGATTTATGTCATAATAATCCCACACAAATGTGCTCACTATCCCTAAGTTTGTCAGGTATGTACTTCATACTCGTTTGTGAATTTGATTCATTTTAGATTATGAATACACATTTGGATAGTGCGGCTTCGGCCATTGCTTAAGGTTGTATGAAAGTCTATGACTTGTTTACGATATATGAATTTCGATTCAAGTGGAAATATGTTAAGATTTGCTCTGAGTATTGAGTATATTCGGTTGAAGTGTGAATTATCATGAAATTACATGTGAGTTTGGTTTAAACTAAACCAAAAGTATATAATGTGATGCTTATGTGAGTAAGTTATAAGACTATATTTGCATAATAGTGGTACATTTGGACAATGTGTGGTGTTAGGTGAAGATATCTGATTCACCTATGTCTAGATAAGTTAGACTTAGGTAAAATCAATCTGTTATATGTGTTTTTATGTAGTTGTGTATATTTGAGAATTCGTAAGATCGACCTATAATTGAGTTGGTCAGGTAAGTGTTATACTCTTGTACATGTTAGATCTATCGGAATTAAATCATGATTGTAAAATGAGAAGCAAATATGAAAATGTCAAATGAATACGCATGTATTCAGTTATGGAGAAAATTAAAAATTATAGGAGCTTATAAGTGAATAAGTATATTCGGCCAAGAAGGTGTTAAACCGTGAATGAAATGAAATGTTATATGTGAATCGAACAAATTAGTTTTATTTGAGTTCAATGGTTTTAAATTGCTTAAGACTTATTAAGCTTATAAAAGCTTACTCTGTTTGTTCGTGTTTTTTTTTTTTATAGATTGTGGTTTTTGACTACCAGCTCGGGGATCATCAGCACTTCGTCACACTATCTACTTTTACGGTAACCATGTGATTGGACTTAGTTTATGGCATGTATAGGGTAGACAATAAGTAGAATGACACTTTGACCTTTGTATATAAGTCATGTGAATATGGTATCTTATGGAACTTACTTGTATAAGTTTTAAATTCGAACTTTGTTTGCGTCTAGCAATTTAGTAAATGAATGATCTTTATTCAAGAAAATGTTAAAAAAAAAATTTACTGTCCTGATCTGATTCATAGTTTTTCGGTAACACCTCGTCCTAATCCGGCGACGGTTACGGGGTAGGGGTGTTACAGTGTAGCACAAAATAGGCTTGGTTTAAGCCATTTTCATACCCAATTTGCCATGTACCTACAAGTCACAGTATGCAACATTCACCAACTAATTTCAGCCAATCTCATGATTCAAAACATACTTCAATATTACCAGTTCATCTTCAACTAATCTATACACAAAAATCATCTCAATTCACAAGACATAAACATAGTCAAACATACACTTCAAAGATCATTCATATATCTTTTCAATCTATGAACCTAACTTGCCAAAGTTCACCATTTAGCTCATACCAAAATGACCATATTCAACTAAGCCATATATGCATTATAAATCATGCCAAGCTTACGCCATAAACATATGCCAAATCCAAACCATTTCACAACTTAGCTAGCCAAATCATTTGGCAAAGCATATTCACAACTCAAAATATATTCAAACCTCCCTAGCCTATACATGCCATACTTAGCTATTCATAAACAAAAGTTACCAAAATGAATTCTAATAGTAGGATGATGATCCTCAATGATTCCCAAGCCTTCAGTAGCTTCGATGATCTGAAAAAATATAAATAAACAAACCAAGTAAGCTTTTAAAGCTTAGTAAGTCATAAGCAAGTAATTTAACATATAACATTCATAATAATACTATAATTCCATCAATTTGAACCAGGAATAGACATCACAAACCTTTATCCATGTCTTACCACATGGTTACTCATTTACATAGGATTCATCCTTCTTGAAGCAATTCTTATCATTTCATATGCATACATTCTCTCTCAACAATTGAACATAACATACATACCTGTCCACTTTCACACAACCTTTTTCCATGAGCACTACCACAACTCATTAGATGAACCATCCGGATTAAAAATCGTACATTCGAACATTTCATCTGATAAGTACCTATACCATGGCCCGTAGCCAAATCAAGGTAACTTATCTCAGAGCACCTATACCATGGCATGTAGCCAAATCAAAGTCACTCTCGAAACATCTATACCATGGCCCGTAGCCAAATCAGGATGTTTCTTGCATCTGAAGTGCTGATATCATGGCCTGAAGCCAACATTTAACCCTAGTAACATGTCACTAACTTTCGAAACTAAACCTATGGTTCAACTGAGTTTTATCTATCTCATTTTCCTTAATATCTCAACCATAACATTCATTTCATTAACCTCATCTCATCCAAGGTTTCTTTCGTTACAATTCAATATATATAGTGATGCAATTATCAACATTTATAACCAAATTACTACTTATGAACTTACCTCGAGTGTGATTTGTAGAACTAAGCCAATTACTCGTCGACTTTCGATTTCCTGCGATCTGAGTCCGGATTTCACTTTTCTTAATCTATATGTAATAGAATTTAATTCATTCAATCTCATACTCATTCAAAAGAATTTAAGGCCAGACATTTAGGGCATTTTGCAAATTAGCCCTCACATTTCCACATTTTATTAATTTAGTCTAATTTTTTTTCACAAAATCATAAATACACAAAATTCACTAATACTATAGCTTGGCCGAATTTTCCTAGTGTGTCCAAATAAGCCCATATATTTCATGAATTTCACATTTTAGTGCTCCAAAATATCATTTTCACAATTTAGCCATATTTAACTAAATTCCTCAAAAATCCAAGAATAAAACATGTAACCAAGCACATATCTTTAACTTCATATCATTAACTTCATGAAAGTCACAAAATCATCAACATCACACTTTGAAATCTTCATCAAAAATAGAAATTGAAACATGGGCTTTGAAATATACAAAGCAACGATCACAAAAACATAAAAATTATCAAAAACGGATTAAAAACGAACCTTTAATCAAAGAAAATATTGGCCGAACCCTAGCTTGGATGTTTTCTTTTTCTTTCATTGAATATTTCGCTATGGTGTATGAAACAAACAACATTTTCATGCTTTAATTTTATTATTCATCATTTTATAACCATTTTACTAATTTACCCATGTATTATAACATTAATAAATCATCCACTAATGTCCATCTTTGTCATTTATAACCTTCAATGGTCTAATTGCATCATAAATGCTTCATGCTATAAACACAACCTTTGGCCCTTACAAATTAAACCATCAAACTTTCTTTTTACGCAATTAAGCCCTTTTTCTTAATTCGGCACTCAAACAATCAAATTTTCATACAAGACTTTCACACAAGCTAATTCATATATTATAAGCATAAAAAATAATAGTAAAATATTTTTTTGACTCAGATATGTGGTCTCGAAACCACTATTTAGACTAGGGTCTAAATCGAACTGTTACACATACAGACCAATAAAACGCGAACTTAACTTGCCTTTCCGACCAAATCTCAGAATCTTCTTCCACGGAGACACTTTTAGAAACACTTTATCACCAATCTGAAATTCAATCTCTTTTCTTTTTAAATCCGCGTATGACTTTTGTCGATTAGAGGCAACTTTCAAACAACCACGAATTACCTTCACTTTCTCCTCAGTCCATAACCAAATCGACTCCGTGAATATGTCTCTCACTAAATTTGGTCTAATACAAAGGAGTTTGACACTTGCGGCCATATAAAGCACCGTATGCTGCCCTTTTTATACTCGACTGAAAACTGTTGTAAGTAAATTTGACCAAAGGTAGACTTTTTTCCCAATTACCCTCGAATTTTAGAACATAACATCGAAGCATATCTTCAAGAATCTGATTTACGCTTTCAGATTGACCATCGGTTTGCGGATGAAACGCAGTACTAAAATTCAATTTCGTGCGCAAGGCCTCTTGCAACTTTTCCAAAATCTCGAAGTAAATCTCAGATCTCTATTCGACATAAAAGAAATAGGCACTTCGTGCAATCTCACAATCTCAGCAACATACAATTCATCTAGCCTGTAGAGTGAATAATCGGTATGTGTCAAAAAAAATGAGTCGATTTCATCAACTAATCAACGAAGACCCAAACAGCATCATTCTTCCTCGGGGTTAAAGGCAAACCCATTACGAAATCAATTGTAATCCTATCCCATTTCCACTCAGGTACCATCACTGGCGGAAGTAAACCCGAAGGCACTTGATGCTCGGTTTTTACTTGTTGGTAGATCAAGCACTTTGATACAAATTCAAAAATATCTCTTTTCATACCTGACCACCAATACAATTTCTTCAAATCATTATACATCTTAGTACCACCCGGATGAACTGATAAACAACCACTGTGTGCCTCGCATAAAATGTTTTGGATAAGGTCATTACCCTTAGGTACACATACTCTATCTCGAAGCATCAAACAATCATCTGAATCGGCTAAAAAATCTAAATCATTACTCACTTCACACTGAGCTTGTTTGGCTTGTAATTCACTATCACTCTTCTGACTTTCTCAAATTTGCTGAAGAAATAATGGTCGAACCTTTAATTCGGCCAAAATCGAACCATCATCTGACAAAGCCAACTTAATACTCATAGCTCTCAAAGCAAACAGGGATTTTCTACTTAAAGCATCGATGACTACATTCGCCTTTCCTAGATGATAATCAATTACCAACTCGTAGTCTTTCAACAACTCAAGCCATATTTGTTGTCTTAAATTTAAATACTACTGAGTCATAATATACTTTAAAGTCTTATGACTAGTAAAAATATGACATCTGTCACCATACAAATAATGACGCTAGATCTTCAAAGCAAAAATGATGGTAGCCAATTCCAAGTCATAGGTCAGATAGTTCTTCTCGTATGGCTTTAATTGTCTAGAGGCATAAGCTATCACTTTGCCCTCTTGTATCAATACACAGCCAAGACCATTCAAAGATGCGTCACTATAAATTACAAATTCCTTTCCTGACTCAGGTTGTAACAAAATCGACGCCTCGGTCAATAGTGCTTTCAATCTCTTGAAGGTTTACTAACATTTGTCGGTCCATTCAAACTTAACATCTTTTTGCAACAACTTGGTCACAAGAGTAGCAATCATTGAGAATCCCTCAACGAAGCATCGATAATACCTAACTAAGCCCAAAAGCTTCTAACTTCGGATACGTTTTTCAGTAGTTTCTAATCAACAACTGCTGATATCTTACTTGGATCAACCCGAATACCATTACCCGAAACTATATGTCCCAAAAATCCAATTTCTCAAAGCCAAAACTCACTTTTGCTAAATTTAGTAAACAATTTCTTTTCTCTCAAAATCTGCAATATAGTTCTCAAGTGCTTGGCATATTCATACTCATCTCTAGAATAAATTAGAATATCATCTATGAACACAACCACAAACTTATCTAAGTATAGTCGAAAGATCCGATTCATCAAGTCCATAAAAAGGGCAGGAGCATTAGTAAGTCCAAAAGGCATAACAAGAAACTCATAATGTCTATACCTCGCTTTGAAAGCGATTCTCGGTACATACAAGTCTTTAACCCTCAATTGGTAGTAGCTGGACCTCAAATCTATCTTCGAAAACATTGTTGCTCCTTTCAACTAGTCGAACAACTCGTCAATTCTCGGTAAAGGATACTTATTCTTTATGGTTACCTTGTTGAGTTGCCGATAGTTGATGCAAAGTCTCATAGATCTGTCTTTGTTTTTAACGAATAACACCAGTGTACCCCGGGGAAAAAACTCTGTCTCGCAAATCCCTTGTTTGTCAACTCTTGCAACTGAGCTTTTAACTCTTTTAATTTAGTCGGAGCCGCCCTATATAGAGCAACCGATATCGGTGCAGTCCTAGGCACTAAATCAATAGCAAACTCAATCTCTCTCACCAAAGGCAACCTAGGCAACTCTTCTGGAAACACGTTTGGAAATTCACAGACTATCGGTACCAATTCAAGTTTCAATTTAGACATCTTTTTATTCAACACATAGGCAAGATAAGCTTCACATCCTTTTCTTACATGTCTCCGAGTAGACATATACGAAATCACCACAGGCAATTCCCTTGTACCATCTGTTTGAACACGAAGAACCTCACCATTTTCACATTTCAATTCAAAAGTTTTCTGACTACAATTCACTTTAGCATCATGTAATATCAACCAATCCATACCCAAAATGGCATCCAATTCATCAAATGGCAACAACATGAGTCAGCTAAAAAAGAGTGACCTCGAATCATCAAGGGACAATTCTTGCAAACTTTATCCACTAACACATACTTGCTTAAAGGGTTTGACACTTTAGTCACAAACTCAGTAGACTTAACAGGCAAATTCATATTAGTTACCAATTTCATACAAATATAAGAATGAGTAGACCCAGAATCAATCAAAGCAATGACATTAGAATCATAAAGACAAAATATACCAGTGATCACATTAGTATCATACAAATATAAGAATGCATAAGTTCTCATAGGTGCTCTAAATTTCGATCTCGCAGCTGAATCTTTGGATACACCTTTGCTACTGGCCCAAACTCTCGTATTTCTCACGGTCTCCTTCTAGCAGTAGTCTTACTCGATCTAACATTCTGGGAATTATAGATTTCAATTATCCCAGGGCAATCCTTAATGAAATGGTCTTAGGAGCTACATTTAAAACAAGCCGGGTTGATCATCCAACATTCACCAGGATGTCGCCTACCGCAATGTTGGCATTCAGGCCTATCAGATCTCACATTCCCAACACTCACTATAAACGTAGTTTGGTCCTTAGAACTCGAATATTGCTTCCCACAATCTCTGCTAGGATTCCCAACTGAAACATTCGAACGAACATGCATATCCCTCGATTTCTTTGACAAGGACTGAAAAGACTTACTCATCAGCCTTTTTCTTGCATCTTTGGCCTCACTCTCGGCCATTTTCTTCTCTTTACTTAATTCTTCAGCTTTACAAGCTCGTTCAACCAACACAACAAATTCTTTAATTTCCAAAATCCCAACTAACAGTTTGATATTCTCATTCAGTCCATCTTCAAACCTTTTACACATAATAGCCTCAGAGGAAAAACACTCCCGAGAATACTTATTAAGTCTAACAAACTCTCGCTCGTATTCAGATACAGTCATTTGGCCTTGCTTTAACTCTAAGAACTTTTTATGTTTCTAACTAATGAACCGTTGACTTATATACTTCTTTCTGAATTCCTCTTGGAAGAAACCCCAAGTAACTCTTCATTGGGTACCATTGACACTAAAGTTTTCCACCAATGATAAGCCAAGTCCCTCAAAAGTGAAATAGTACATTTCAAACACTTCTCTAGAGTACAAGAAAGCTTATCAAATACCCGATGGGTATTTTCAAGCCAGAATTCTGTCCTCTCAGGATCATCATCTACATTATGTAACACCCCAATCCCGGCCCAAACGTTACGGCCGAATCTGGCATGTCACACTAAAGTGCTTTTCGAAAAAAGAGAACTAATCTTGTTGATAAAAACTCGTTGAAGGTTGAAGCCTCTATGTCAATTCTCAAATCATCTTAATCATTTGTTAATCATTGTAAGTCGTCATTACTTTTAAAACAATATTTGTTGCAGAAGCATTTCCAAAAATGTTGCGGAAACTTGATGTTTTGAAAACAGTGAACCCTTTCATAAAAACCAGTGTTCTACTTATATCAGTTAAGTATCAATTTAAATAAATAAAGTCTAAGATAAAATAATATAATTTTAGAAGCCTTATTACATAAAAAACCCAAATATCAAATTTGTAATCCAGAAACTAATATAAACCATTATCGATATATGGCCACCTTCAAGCTCCTCGCAGCACCAAATCACCTAACACTGGGGATCACCTGTACAGTTCAACAGTGGGGTGAGTTTATGGAAACTCAGTGTGTAATCCCCTAATAAAGAATCAGTCAGACATATAGAATGCAGAAACAATCTGGGTCTAAGCCCATTACAGTAGCAGTATTAGGTGGGCCTTAGCCCAAAACAGATTCAAAAGTAGAATACATATGGGCCTAAGCCTAATACAGTATCAATAACAGGGTAGATATGCAAACAGACATCCCACCCCAATCCAGCCAAACACACCACTCCGTCTTGCCAGTCACACTATATGGGAATAAAATCAACCCACCCAACCAAACACACCAAGATTAGCACCAGTTGTGGTACTAATCGATATCGCAGCAAAGCTTCCAATAAACATGATGGCTACAAGCCATAAAAAGGATGGTTAAAAGCCATAGACAGGACTAAAAGCCATAAGCAGAATGGCAAAAAGCCATAATCAAGATGGTTAAAAGTAATAACACTTACTCATCCCTATGTAGAATGTCATGTTATAGTATCATACGTGTATGCAACATGTCATAGTCAATCACAGTCATACATACATATCATAGACAAATTAGTCATGTTACCACGAGGGCATAATAGTCATTTTTACCCTATAGGGGCAAAATAGTCATTTTCATCAGAATGGGTCCAGGCACACTTACTGACCCATTAGAAGGACCACAGTCGTCTCCGACGACTCGTATAACCTTAACAAACATAATAGTGTGAATGGGCCTAGAGCCCATTATGCGACCTATGTGGGCTTACACGCTCGTGTGGCCCATTAAGCCTAGAAACTACCTTAGCCATGATGTGACACAATCAGGTCCAATTTCCCACATGTCTGTGAGATTTACCCGTGTGGGGCCCACGAGCCCATTGGGCCCACACGGTCCATTTCAGCCCAATATGGCCCATGATGGCCTAAGCCCATGAGATCATTCATGGTGGTCTTTACAGTCTTTTACCCATGTTTTGTGGGCTCGGCTCACCACACGTGCGATCGCATGCTCGCGTGGTATAAATTGCCAATTTTTTTCTTTTCGGCTTTTGCCGAGCTACAGTTAGAACAGTGTGAGTACACACCTATTAATGATGCTGATTGAACTGTCCACAGCCGAAGCCTACATTCATTCAAGGCTGACAATTAGTCCTACAATCACTAGCATTCATAAGCACTTAACCCAAACCAATAATCACCCCTTACCTTGAACGAACGAGTATGGCTTATTGCCTTAAGATCACTTGGCTATAACCGATCCGACGTTTCTTACCAAAAATCTGCATTATGAACACAGATCTTAATAATCAAGATTGATCATATACGTGGCCTAAACCCACAAATATTAATCTGATAGAATCGAAGGCATATTTAGCCTACCCAGAAAGTAAGGTAGTGCTCTTACCTTTATTGTACGATGAAAATAGATTTTGATTGCTTCCAAATCACCTGCAGTCCTTCACCCCACTGAAATACCTAAAATCCAACGAGCATCAAATTTCAAAGAAGGGTCAAGGAACGTAAACAGTGAATGTAAGAAGAAAAATAAGAAAGATTTGGCTTTTTAGAAAAAGTAAGAGAGAACCGAGTTGTAGACATAAAGAAAGATTAAAGAAACAAAAGGGAAAAAATATGGGTACCTACCGATTGTCAAAAACTCTTGCTGAACCAAAATAACAACACTAATCATAAAACACAGAAGTAGTCGGCCAATAATAAGGAGAGAAGAAAGCCATGAGCAATTGGTCTACCAATCGAAATGGAAAGAAAAAGAGGGAGGAAAGAAATAGAGAGGGAGGTGTATTCAATTGGGATTGAAAGAGGGAAAGGAAAACAAAGTATTCAGCCGAAAGACCAATATCAAAAAAGGAGGAGAACCAATAGGTGGAGAGAGTAGAAAAGAAGGAAAGGGAAATTGATTAATAGGGAATTGGAGGAAAAAGTGAAACCGAAGGCAACCCCAAAAACCAAAAGCTTGAAATCCCTAATAGTATTCGGTATAGTAGCAAAAAGCAACTAAAGATGTTAACCAAAAGCCAAAATGGAGAGAAACTAGAACTTCACAACCTGTACAACCCCTACAATAATTCAAAAATCAAATCCTAGAGTGTAGAGTCCAATTTCGGTACTAAAACTCTCTCCTACTCAAACCCTCTTATTTTTCTCTACATTCTTTTCCCAAGAATCCTCCTTTATCACCCCAAGATTTGCTCCAAATATCACTCTCTCATTCAAATCCTGTAGCATTTCAGTCAAACTCCTCCACCTCACAGCTCAGGTGACAAAAATAAACACTCCACAATGCAACACAAGACTCGAACCTCAAACCTCCAGAAAACTCTACACGCCACCTACCACTAGGCCAATCGGCTCTTTGCATCATAACTTATCCATCATAATTTAATAACCTACTATCTAGAATCAAGGGTTTTTATTCACTTAAACTAAAAATTTTGCTAAAGTCTAGGTTGGAACCCAGGGCCTCTCAGAGACCCCCAAACACTCTTAATTCACATAGCCACTAAAGCAACCATGCATTTATGCCATTTTCTAGAACAACTAAATATTTATGTGCAGTCTCCTAACTGATCCTGCGCTCAAGGCTTAATATTTCTAGGCCCAATTTTAGGGCGTTACATATTAGCCCTAAATTCTTCAGCCCCAAACTTCTGAATCCTATCAATAGGAGGCTTACTTAGTCTTACCATTTCCACACCTTGAGGGGCTACGAGAACCGATTGAGGAATAGGAGGGAGTGCAAGGGCTTGAGCATTCGGATTCACCCAAATAAACTCTGTATACTACTGATCCATCATGTGGAGAAAGACTTCCTGAGCCTCTCTTCCATGGCTAGTTGTCACATGCCTACTATCGGGCGACACGGTCCCTTGGGTGGGTGCCTGGACATTACTTTCTACATCATTAACTATGGCTCGATTGGGATCTATTGACTATATGAAAGCACAATTTAAGTTATAAGGAGTCGTCACATTATCACAATTTATATATGACATGTATAGCTAAACTCGTACACACTCTAGGTTAGTTTGAGAATCGACTAAATCATAGCTCTGATACCACTAAATGTAGCACCCCTTACCCGTATCCAATGCCGGAATAAGGTACGAGGCATTACCGGACTTAAACACACATGAGAACACAAATCCAAGTCATAAAATTTGCATCAAATTAAAACTTTTCATTTGTATTTATAATGTCCCTATTACGGGCCTACGGGGCCCTAAACATACATTAGGAGTGGTTCGAGACTGAACCAAGAACTTTCAAAACTTTTTCAACACTTATAAAAATTTCATGTTTTGGAGAGTCACATGCCCGTGTCGGCAGACCGTGTGGTCACAGACACCCATGTGGTCACAGACACCCGTGTGGCTTGGGACACACCCGTGTCCTCAACCCTTGTAACTCTCTATTTATGACATCATCAACCATTTAGGGTCACATGGCCAAGTCACACACACGTGTGCTAGCCCGTGTGGTGAATTTAATTTTCACATTTAAGGTGTAGACTTCACACGACCTAGCCAGACGCCCATGTCCTATGGCCATTGTAACAGGCCCAATTGCCCGGGCCTAAGACAAAAACCCATAAATAATAGAAAAACAACAAACAAAATCAAAATAAAAAATAATAAGCCCAAGTCCATTTACAAAATATATTAGACCAAAAATATTACAAGCCTAATGGCCCAAAAACCTAAACCTAGTTTCAGTAAAAAAATAAACCCCTAATACCTAACAGCCTCCAGCACCGCACCCTACGCTGCTCCCTCATGTGCCTTCATGTCAGCAGCTCTGTATCCTCCTAGTACCTCCACAGCATGCTCCCAAAACAGTTGGCCTTGCACCAAAATCGTACCTGCAGACATGAACAGCAAAGGCAAATAGTAGATAAAACACAAAAGAAGAAAATGTTCTATTTTCTACTATAAAGTCCATGAAACCACAATGTATTTTTTTATAGACAAAAGCGGATAGATTTGAAATACAAAAAAAAAAAAGAAGCAATCAGCATATTAAAAAGGTTGCCTTTTTATTTTATTTTATTTTTGTTTCTTTTTTGCTTGATATGTGCTTTGAGTTTTGAAAGAAAAAAAATGAAAATACAAATAAGGGTTGAAAGACTAACCTGACTTTTTGAATCCCACAGACGTGGGCAGTCGAGGTTTGTCATTTTTGATGAAAAACGACGCCTTTAGGCTCGAGAAGTTAAAAAAACCTAAAAAAATGAGACTTTTTTGCTTTCCAGCCACTGTGGACGGCGGCGTCGTCACCGGCGATCGGTAGCCGCCACGGTGGTCTGGTGATTAGAGCCATGTCCGTAAGGGAAGGGCTGAGAGAGCTTGAGAGAGTTTTTCTTTGTTTTTTTGGAGGAAGAAGAGAGAAAATGACTTTTTTAAGAAATTTTGATTTAAATAAAGGTAGTGAAACAGCATCCTTTCACTTAGGCCGTTTAAGTGTCAAAATGGTGCCGTTTACACCCTTAACCCGCACCTTGACCTAACCCGCAAGTAGGATCCACGTGTTTTCAGTTTGACATATTTGTGGATCCTGTCCCTCCGTTTTTATGGCCTATTGCGATTCGGTCCTATTTCCTTTTTTTCTTCTTTAAATTTTACCATGTAATTTTGGTAGTGTTTTATTTCAATCCATATTGAAGTTATGCATTTTGGGGGACAGGGATATTATCCCATTTGGTCCCCCATCTCATTCGCGTGTCATAGTTTGGACCCGATATTTTACTTGTACTCCGGTTTTTCCCTATTAATTTTATTTTAATTTTGATTTAATCTGAATTTGATTAATTTTGCTATTTATTTATTTTTATTGTTTGTTTCTTTTTAAATAATATTTATATGTTATATTTATCTATTGATTTATTCATTACTCTTTTTTTATGATTAGAATTGGTTTATCAATTCATTTATTTATTCATAATTCTTACTTTAAAAATATTTAAAATTAATATTATTTATATCATTTTATCTATTATTTGCTCTTAAAATACATAAATTTAATATTATGTAAATCTATTATTCTACATACGTATTATTCTTTTACTTCAAATAGTTAAGCCAAATCTTATCTACATTTATTTTACCTATTTATTTATTTATTCATTTATTCGTTTAACTTTTCAAACATTTAAATTTGTAGTTATTTATTTTTTATATTTATTATTCTTGTAATTTTCTTTTAAAATGTTTTAAAATGTCTTATTTATATTTTATTTTTGTTAAGTATATTTCATTTTCATCATTTTATTTATTTTGAGTTATTTTATTTACTTGGTTGTTAATTGATGTTCACATTGCTATTACATTTATGTTGTTACTAGTATGATATTTATTTGTTTATGTGTTATTCATCATCCTAATATTCTCTCGTATAATCATTTTATATCATCATTACTACATGCATTAGGTGATAACGTCTCGCGATATTAAGTAATAAAATTTATAAAACTGATCATACCAAAACTAACTAATATCATGATAGTAAAGGCAAGCGCACCTATCGAACAGTAGTATAGTTTAGCGGCAAGACCGAGTTATCGTACCCAAAGGAACTAAAATACTAATATTTACTTCCTTTCTATTATCTAGCCTAAAAATAAAAGAGGTTTGTTTGAAACTAATTCTAAAACTAACTAAAAGTGCACAAAAAGTAAATTGGGGAAAACTTTAGGGAAAAGCTGATTGATATAAATAATACTTAATGGAGAATCCACCTTGACTTCACTTGTTATTGGTTCTTGATCTAGACAATTTATTCACTTGACTTGATCCGTAGAGATCCCTAATTTATGCTAAACCTTTTGTCGAGGCGAAGAGCAACTAGGCCTAGGTTTTTAACTAATGTTTCTTTATTAATTAACACCCTATGTTGCATTAATTCGATCTATGGTTCCCCATATTAGGTTTGACCCTAATCCGGCAGATTTATGTCGCCCTATGTCTAGGGTTGCATGCAACTCTACTTAATTATGGTAGATCTACTATTAAAATAGAGACTTTTGCTCCTCTGTCTAAGCGCATCCGTTTCTTGAATCAATACCTAGGCTTATTAACACAAGAATTAAGCACACATAATTAAGAACAACTCAAGTATTTATCATATAACTCAAGAATAAATAATAACAAGATTCGTCTTAGGTTTTATCCCCCTCAAGTATTTGAGGGGTTTAGTTCATAATAAAGAAAGAAAACATCTCAAAAAAATTAAAATAACAAAACATAAAGAACCCGAAAACCCCTGAAGGAATTTAGGGAGATATTTTATCTTGATGTAGAATTCTGGCTTTTGGGATGAATCAATTGGCTTCCCTTAGAGTAATCCCTTGCTTTCACTCTTTGTGTTGGCAGAGATATGGTGCTCTTTCCTGAGAGAAAAGAGTATATCCTTAGAGTTGCCTCCTAGGGTCTTTATATAGAGCTTTGGGGAGCCTTTCTTAGCCTCTAAGCATCTAAATCTGAGTGAAATTCCTCTTCCTCATGACTAGAACATGCCTGTGTACTTTGACACGAGGTCGTGTGAGATTCCGTCAATTGGGGCACGGCCGTGTGGCCTGGTCGTGCTTGTCGGGGCTGGACCGTGTGGTCTTCGTGTGGTACGGCCTGGTGCCACGACCGTGTGGTGACTTCTTGGGCTGTGCGTTTTCACATTTTAGCCCATTTTCTCTGGTTTTCGGTTCATTTTTCATTCTTTTCTCTTCCCTATGCTCTTCTGAGTATAAGATATGAAAAAGAAAGATTAAGAGCACCAATTCTCGCTAAATTGATAATAATTCATCCAAAATATAGGCTAAACATGAGGTAAAAATATGTATAATTTAGCATTTATCAAATACCCCC
Organism: Gossypium stocksii; assembly: GCA_020496765.1. Taxonomy (NCBI): domain Eukaryota; kingdom Viridiplantae; phylum Streptophyta; class Magnoliopsida; order Malvales; family Malvaceae; genus Gossypium; species Gossypium stocksii. The sequence goes on from CM035623.1 coordinate 46,940,734, forward strand.
ACACTTAAGCCTTTGCTTGTCCTCAAGCAAAATCTTAATCCCTAATAAAGAATCATTCTTCTCAACTTATAATCTATATCAATAATGTTTCTAACTAATTCACAGGTATTCATACAATGATAATTCAATCAGAAGAACATTACAGATTCAATCACTCTAAGTTGAGAATTTTATCATTGAAACATAAGTTTTCTCCCTTCTCCTAAGTAATTATCTCTTAATCTTAATTAACAGAAGTTGACATCCTCATTAAAGATTCACTCTATCCACTCGAAGTGTTTAGGGTTCAAAATTTAAGTACTCTCTAGTCAACCTGAAAAGTTATTACCATAGGCTTGCAAGAAAATCACATCTCCACCACTATAGATTGACATGATACATCGATTAAAGGGTCTTTTAATGGTTGTAATGGGGTTTGGTTAGGGGTGTTGTCATAGGCTGCAAAAAAGGGTTAGAATCGAGATTGATTTGAAAAATTATCTAACTAGAAAAATCTCTATCACTGGAACATATTTCTCGAGCTAATTCTTAGGATAATATTATTTCTACCTTGGTAGCCTTAAAATAGAAATATGCAAAAACTATTTGAACTATTACAGATTACAACTGAATTAGTACATATGTGTTTTTTAAGAACAATAAATTGAATAAAACTTTATAGTCTGGAAAAGAGAATAAAGCTAGATAAAAATTTCAACTCAAATCTCGACAAAAATAGGGATTAAAGTAATTGAATGGAATTCAACAAAAATAGGTTATAGGTTAATATTAGAGGTAAGTCAAAGAAAAGGTTGTTAGGCTCAATGGGGTTCACTAGGGGTTAATTTATGGAGGTAGGCCTTTGTGGAGTAAGTAGGTTAAATCCTAGGTGCCTTTATCATCTCGGTATATCAAATCAATGATGTGGTCTTGACATGTATACTCAAAGCAAGTTCTAGAATAATAAATCAGTGTTGACTCACTCAAAGCAATAATAAAAGTGAGCACGAAAGAATGTATGCTCAAAAGGCTCAAAAATCTTACCAGAATTATGGCTTTTTGATGTCAATCCTGTGAATTTCAAATCTTAAGATAACACTTCGAATTAAAGAAAAGAACTTATAAAAAAAAACTGGGGTTCTCAAAAATTTCAACTTATCATGCTTGATTCCCTTAGGTTTTAAAGTTTGAATAATCAAAGTACAAGCACCTATGTCTCAATTCTCACATATCAATAAAAATCATAAATTAATCAAATATATCCCTAATAGGAGACTAAAGATAATGCAGTTAAGAACAAAGCATCAGATTTCAGGGTTTTCACAGATAATATAGAGATTTAAAGTAAGTTCCCCCCACACTTAAGATGTACATTGCCCTCAATGTATAAAGATAACATTAGTAGCAATAAAAGCATAAGATCATAAGATAGGGGGATGTATGAAACTCCCTGAATTTTGGATAAATTTGTGAGACGGATATTGGAATTGGAAGAGCCAGCAGTTGTGGCAGGGTGTTCCCATTTTCGTAGAGATTTGAGCTGTAAGGCTCCTTTGAAACTATGAAAGAATTTATTAGTCGTGGGGAATTTGGAGCAATAGAAATTACTTGTTAGGGTGAGGCTGTTATGAAAAATAAATAGCTAAAATAAAATAACATACTAAAAATACTAATATTCAAGTAATGAAAAAAATGAAATGAAAGAAAATGAAAACAAACTGAAAAAGGAAAACAAGGTTAGTAGAAAAGGTAAAAATAAAGATTAGTGTTCAAATCTAAGTTAAAATAAAAATAAGCAAAATATAAAAGAAAAATAAACATAAGAGGATCTAATCCTCGGATGGATCACGCGGTGGCAGGGTGATGCTCAGGTGCTAGCATATCTGCGCTAAGGTGGCGTCGATATAATCAAGGTGCTGGAAGCACTACTACTCAAAACGATCTAGGCGCTCGGATATGTTAGCATGTGTGGCTGTCGTTTGGGTGGGTCATCTGGGGCGTGGTGGCCCAGCTGGCTCATCCTCCTCCTGTGGTGGTGGTGAGACATCATCAGTAATGTCCTCTGGGTCATCTCCCTCCTGGATGAGTCAGAACTGAAGGGGGTACCTCCTGGCCTTCGCTCTATCATCCTCATGTGTAACATCGTTGCGATGCCTTGGGGAAACATCTGACCAATCAGGGTGTAGGAGGATGTCTGGGCTGAAGTGTTGAGGAGCCCAAAATACCGGGCCAAGCATGTGATTTAGGGCCCCATCGATAAGACGCCTCTGCAAGTGCCTCTCTGTCTAATGTTGCATCACAAGCACGATGAAGTATGCTAAGTCAATGACGCGCCCGTTTGCCATGCGCCACAGGAAGTAGACGTCGTGAGTGTTGACGATGCCGGTGCTCTCTCGTCTACATGTCAAAGAATGAGTAAGAAGAGCATGAATGTACCTCAGAGAAGGCACGAGGGCGGTCGCCTTACTGACGCTGGGGTTATAGGTTTGATGTCCTATGGCGATCTCATTCCAGCAGTCAACAGACCGAATGTGGATGCTAAGAGAAAGGATGGGGAAGTCCTCGTCCATCATAAATTGCTCTGTGTAGAGCCCAAGTGCTGTGCCGAACTCTGGCACACTGAGGTGTTACACGACTCCTCCCAAACAGAACTGGACCGTGCCTGGATCGTCGAATTTATTCATCATGGTCTGTACGTGCAATGTGGAGCAGAACTCGAGCGTGAGTTCTAAATATGTCGGCTCTATGATCTGGAATAACTGCTCCCATGGCTCTGTCATCAGTAAGGCCCGGACGTCATCTACTAACTGTATCTGCGCGAGGGCGTCCCAGTCTATGTAGCGGCTCGTGGAGATAGTGCGGGTCTGGAGTAGTTGATAGTGTTCCTCCTGGGAGGCTTGCGAGAAGGTGATGAACGGGTGGCGCTCATCGGATATGGGCCTGGATAAGGAACTTCCTGGTCCCTTTCGTTTCTTAGAGACAGGGACGGCAGTTTTCCTACTACGTGATGATGACATCGTATCTGAAATAAAATATAAGCATTAGTCCAAATTACTAAAATTAGACTAGATAGATAATAAGTAAAATATAGATTAAAATGACAATGTTCTGAAAAATAAAAATGAGGATTAACCTAAATAGTAGAATCTAATCATATTGACTTGTAACAAAATTAAAAACTATGGGTGTGTATATATACTAATTTTATGACAAAATGGCATGCAAATATAAGTTTAAATGGCAAATGAAATTGAGTTCTAAGTGGCAAGCAAAAATTGAAATTAAGTGGCATGCAATCCTAATATATTCTATACTATTCTAGATTATTCATCCTATTTTTCCTAATTCAATGCTTGAATTACCATAAAGATTAAAGCAAAATTAAAAATATATATAATTAAAATGAGATATAAATAAATAAATGAGAAAAATTGAGAGAATAGAACCAAAATTGAGGGTGCACGGTCGTGGGTTGAGTTTACACGGGCGTGGGTTGCTGAGTTCGGGTATGGTGGTGTTTTGAGGGCTGTGGTGGTACTAGTAGTGGTTTGGGAAAGTGTTTCCATGAGAGAATTTAGGGTTTGAGTGAAAGGAAAGGTGAATAGTGGCCCCTTATTTATAGTTTTGGGTCACACGAGCATGTCACATGCCCGTGTGAGTCGTGTTTTGCCCGTGTATCGGTGGTTATGGCGCGCCTGGTTTCGACAAGCACGCCTGTGTGGTTGATTCGCACGGTCGTGGGAGATCGGGTCTTCATTACTTACACGGTCATGTGATGGTTTCCACGGCCGTGGGAGATCATGTTCGTGTTTCCCATGGTCGTGTAATATGTTCCACGGGAGTGTGAAATTTGACAGTGTCTTCCACGGGCTGAGAACACGGGCTTGGGGATTTGTGCAAACCATTGTTGATGCTGCAGGGTTGCCACGACCATGTCACACGGCCATGGGGTTTTATCAGTGGCCCATGTGGAATTTGTAAGGTTGCCATGACCATCTCGCACGGCCGTGGGGGTTTGTTGACATCCCGTGTTTTTGGAAAAATTCTGCTCTGTTTGTACACGGTCTGGGTACACGACCGTGTCTCTGTTTTAAGCGCTCACACGGACTGGGGCACGCCCATGGGCATGGCCATGTGGTCCTAAATCTCTGCATAAAAAGGTTAATGGATGCATGAAAAGTACTAAATTTTGTAAAGAAAGAAAAGTTACTAAGTTGGTGCTCGGGTTGCCTTCCGAGAAGCGCTTATTTAGAGTCTAAGCTCGACTCTGTTCGAGCTTTATGTATTCACGGTGGCTTGAAGAGTTGATACTCTTCGATCTTTTTTTCAAGTTCAATATCGAAATAGTGTTTGAGTCGAGAGTAATTTACCTGGGAAGTGCCAAGTGACTCATATTTTATCTCTACTATACCATAAGGGAAGATTTTTATTACCGTAAAATAGGGTATGTCACTTGTATGTTCTTCTGAATTTGTGGTTCGAGGATCATCACCTCTTAAAATTACCTTGTCTCCTATCTTGAATGGGTTCATTTGCTTTGGAAGGGTATCTTGGTGAAGCTCTGGATTAGTGCGGCATATTTTGGATTCCTTATGATAGTTTAACCACTCATCTGACTCCTCGATTTGAAGCATTCGTTTTTCAGGTGTATCTTTGTTGGGTGGGCTTCTCTGTTGGTTGGTCGCCTCCACGTAGAGAGTATCCTGCATAGAAGGTTGAATTGTGAGTTTAGTGCTTTCACAGGGACTCGAAACTTTATTCTTGTCTGTAGGTTTAACCGAGTTATCAGCTTGTAAGGTAACACCTACTCGTAATGTGAGTTCACCTGTTTCTAAATCAATTTTTGTTCTAGCAGTTGCTAAAAAGGGTCGCCCAAGAATTAAGGGTACATTGTTATCCTCATCAATGTCTAAAACAACAAAGTCGACTGGGAATATAAATTTATCGATTTTGACAAGTACATATTCAATTATTCCCTAATAGTTTTCTCAGCTAGTTGAATGCTCATATTGGTCTTCTTAGGGTTTCCAATACCTAGTTGTTTAAATAATTTATAAGGCATGACGTTTATACTAGCCCTAAATCAGCTAAAGCATTCTTTTCTTCTAAGCTACCAAGTGAATAAGGGATAGTGAAACTCCTTGGATCCTTTAATTTAGTTGGCAGTTTGTTCTGTAGAACAGCTAAGCAAACTACATTAAATTCCACATGAGATTTCTGCTTTAGCTTCTGCTTGTTTGTCAAGAGTTCTTTTAAGAATTTAATAGCATTGGGCATCAGCAAAATTGCTACAACAAAGGGTAAGTTAATATGTAATTTCTTTAAGAGTTTAAGAAACTTACCGAATTGTTCGTCTGACTGGTCTTTCTTTAACGCATTTGGGTATGGGATTCGAAGCTTGTATTCTTTGATGTCTGGCTTGTTGCTATTTACCTCTACCTTACCTTTATTCAGCTCGGGTTCGTCGTTTGATTCTGGATTGTCTTTGGTTAATGCCTCATCTTTTATTGTACTTACAGCATGAATTTGTTCTTTTGGATTGGTCTCAGTGTTACTTGGAAGTCCTCCTTGTTGTCTTTCTGATATTAGCTTGGCGAGTTGACCAATTTGATTCTCTAGGCCTTTAATTGATGCTTGCTGGTTCTTTAATTCCGTTTCAGTGTTCTGAAAACGAGTTTCTGACATGGCCATAAATTTGGTGAACATCTCTTCAAGGTTGGGCCTTTTCTCCTGTTGCGGCGGGGGCTGCTGAAATCCCTGAGGGGGTTGTTGTCTTTGATTCCCTTGACCTCCCCAAGAAAAATTGGGATGGTTTCGCCAACCTGCATTATATGTGTTACGATATGGATTATTTTGAGATCTAAAATTGTTACCCATATAATTGGCCTACTCAGTTTCTGTGCAATTGGCAAAAGATGAGTAGTCTAGAGTGAACATATTTGCCTGAGTTGTGTCGCACTGCATTATTGCTTGTGCCTGCGTAGAACCAACAAAATGATCAAACTTTTATTTAAAAGTTCTACTTGGTTAGAAAGCATAACGACAGCATCAATATTATAAACTCCTGCAGCTTTCGTCGGCTTTGTCCTCATGACTTGCCACTGATAATTATTTAGTGACATCTCTTAAATAAATTCATAAGCTACTTTTGGTGTTGATTGTTCCTCCTGCGGCTGTATCGATCATTTGTCTCGTCGATGGGTTCAAACCGTCGTGAAAGGTTTGAACTTGTAACCATAAAGGTAGGCCGTGATGAGGGCATCTTCTCAAAAGATCTTTGTATCTCTCCCAGGCATCGTATAGTGTTTCTAAATCCATCTACACAAAAGAAGAGATATCGTTTCGTAATTTAGCTGTTTTAGCTGGAGGAAAATATTTGAGTAAAAATTTTTCGGTCATTTGTTCCCATATAGTGATTGAGCCTGGTAAGGAATTTAACCACTGTTTGGCTTTATTTCTCAAAGAGAATGGAAATAGCCTCAAGCGAATGGCATCACCAGAAACGCCATTTATTTTAAAAGTATCACAAAATTCCAAGAAATTTACTAAATGTGAATTTGGATTTTCGTCCTGCAAACCATTAAACTGCATAACCTGCTAAATCATCTGAATAGTGTTAGGTTTTAATTCAAAATTATTAGCAGCAATAGCAGGTCAAATAATGCTAGTTTGGGTACCAACCAAACTAGGTTTAGCATAATCATACATAGTGCAAGGAGCTTCTTCCTGATTTGCTGGTGGCGCGACTATTGTAGGAGGTGGTGGAACGTTTTGATTTGCTTCCATCTCTTCTGTAGGTTCTAGCTCTTGATCGTGATGTTGTTCTGGATATTGTAGACTTCGTCTGATTTCTCTGCGAGTTCGGCGAAGTGTTGCTTCTAAATCTTCGTCAAAAAATAATGGTCCTGTTGGGTTGTTTCTAGTAATAAACTAGAAATACCTAGAAGGAAAAAGCAAAGAAAATCTAAAATTAAATAAAAATAAAATAAAAATTGAAAATAAAAATAAAAGAAAAATAAATAAATATATATAAATATAGTAATGGCTAAAGTAATAGAAATCGAGTTTTCTTAATATTTTAGTTCCCCGGCAACGGCGCCAAAAACTTGATAACGTCTTGCGATATTAAGTAATAAAATTTATAAAACTGATCACACCAAAACTAACTAATCTCACGATAGTAAAGGCAAGCGCACCTATCGAACAGTAGTATGGTTTAGCGGTAAGACCGAGTTATCGTACCCAAGGGAACTAAAAGTACTAATACTTACTTCCTTTCTATTATCTAGCCTAAAAATAAAAGAGGTTTGTTTGAAACTAATTCTAAAACTAGCTAATAGTGCACAAAAAGTAAATTGGGGTAAACTTTAGGGAAAAGCTGATTGATATAAACAATACTTAAGGGAGAATCCACCTAGACTTCACTTGTTATTGGTTCTTGAGCTAGACGATTTATTCACTTGACTTGATCCGTAGAGATCCCTAATTTATGCTAAACCCTTTGTCGAGGCGAAGAGCAACTAGGCCTAGGTTGTTAACTAATGTTTCTTTATTAATTAACACCCTAGGTTGCATTAATTCGATCTATGGTTCCCCATATTAGGTTTGACCCTAATCCTGCAGATTTATGTCACCCTATGTCTAGGGTTGCATGCAACTCCGCTTAATTATGGTAGATCTACTCTTAAAATAGGGACTTTTGCTCTTCTGCCTAAGCACATCCGTTTCTTGAATTAATACCTAGGCTTATTAACACAAGAATTAAGCATGCATAATTAAGAACAACTCAAGTATTTATCATATAACTCAAGAATAAATAATAACAAGATTCATCTTAGGTTTTATCCCCCTCAAGTATTTGAGGGGTTTAGTTCATAATAAAGAAAGAAAACATCTCAAAAAAATTGAAATAACAAAACATAAAGAACCCGAAAACCCCTGAAGGAATTTAGGGAGATCCTCTGTCTTGATGTAGAATTCTGGCTTTTGGGATGAATCAATCGGCTTCCTTTGGAGTAATCCCTTGCTTTCACTCTTTGTGTTGGTAGAGATATGGCGCTCTTTCCTGAGAGAAAAGAGTATATCCTTAGAGTTGCCTCCTAGGGTCTTTATATAGAGCTTCAGGCAGCCTTTCTTAGCCTCTAAGCATCCAAATCCGAGTGAAATTCCTCTTCCCCATGACTAAAACACGCCCGTGTGCCACGCCCGTGTACTTCGACACGAGGCCGTGTGAGATTCTATCGATTGGGGCACGGCCGTGTGGCCTGGCCGTGCTTGTCGGGGCTGGACCGTATGGTCTTTGTGTGGCACGGCCGTGAGGTGAGTTCTTGGGCCGTGCATTTTCACATTTTGGCTCATTTTCTCCAGTTTTCGGTCCGTTTTCCATTCTTTTCTCTTCCATATGCTCTTCTGAGTATAAGATATGAAAAGAAAGATTAAGAGCACCAATTCTCACTAAATTGACAATAATTCATCCAAAATATAGGCTAAACATGAGATAAAAATATGTATAATTTAGCGTTTATCATTAGGCATAGATATAATAGGTTGTCTTTACACTACACCCCAAATAAGATAAATACACATCGCTTAAAAAAAAAGGTTTTACACTTATATTTATTCATAAAAAAGGAAATTTTCAAAAATAATGCAATGTTCCGTATTTAGAGATTCGAGAAGGTTGCACCCTAACTTACGGGTTGGGTCTAAATTAAAATGCATAAGGTTGGGTCTAAATAACAAAATCTCCGCTTAAAATTAAAATGCATAAGATTTCAAATAAAAAATAAAGACAAGCTTATTCTCACAGGTTCAAGGTGTCGTGTCCTAACGTACGGGATATGAAATTTTGTTATCACAAGATGAGAGGATTTTTAACATTTGTTTCAATTTAGTCAAGCGTTTTTTAAAATTAACATTAATAAAAAATGGATCTATTTTTAACTCTTTCTAAACTTTCAACATTTGACATTAAGACATTAATTAATCAATTAGGTACCAATTTTGCGTGTTACGAGGGTGCTAATCCTTCCTCGTACGTAATCGACTCTCGAACCCGTTTTCTCGAATTACATTGACCAAAATAGTTGTTTTAGTAAATCAAAACATTTTATTAAAACAATTAAATTATGAGGTGATCCGGTCACACCTCAAAAAAAAAAAGATTGGTGGTGACTCCATTTTTATTTTTAAATAAAAGTCGACCCTTTTCAAAAAAATGGTTTCGACAGGTGGCAACTCCACTAGGGATTAAAATAAGAGACCCAAGCCACAAGTTGATTATTTCTTGTCTTCTGTCAAAAATTGATAATTTGGTTTAAATTTACGATCCTTTTGTTGCATTTCATTTTTATAGTCTGTATCAATTGGTTATGTTTGCTTTATTTCTTCAAGTCTCGACATATTTTTGTATATTGCATTTGTGTAACACCCCTTACCCGTATTCAACGCTGGGATAGGGTACGAGTCGTTATCTTACTAAATCACATGCAACCCTTCAACTTACACTCATTGAAATATGTCCCAATTTAAAAAATTTTCAAACAATGTCCTACGAACCTTCATATGGGCCTACTAGGCCTAAAACATGATATAGAAATGAGCCGGGACCATTTCGGGCACCTAGGAAACTTTCAAGAAAATCCATTAAAAACAAGGCACATGACCATGTGGCCTCTAAACATGGCCGTGTTGATGGCCCGTGTGCCTCACACGGCCTAAGACTCCAATACTCAACCAATAGCCATAATTTGGGATCCGCACAACTTAATATAATCCACAAACCATGTATTCAATCTATTACTCCTAGCACATACAATTGCTCATGCTAAATTCTCATTCTTGAAAACACTATCATTGCATTTGATAACCAATGGTAAATATTAGCCAATAACTTTGGCCTTATACAAAATGGAGTATTTCAAAGACAAGCCAACACATTTGGCTTCAAAATAATATGACACTTAATCAAAGAATAAAGTCCTATACACGCCATATTCTCAAAATGCTAAAGCTAACTATACTGAGTGCTTAGGATGATAGTGTGAACGGAGCCTCTGACGTATTTTGATCCACGAGCTAACTAGGTGGCACTATAAGAAAATGGAAAGGAGAGGTGTAAGCATAAAGCTTAGGAAGTTGAATGTAAACATTATCAACAATTTACTATGAATTAACATGCTCATAACATACTAACATTCATTTATAAACATGAATGATTTTAGACATAACTTACTCATCATCATTCTCTTACTAATCATATAACATAAGATCGAGCTCATTTCGCATACATGATATACAAGTACCTGTTCCACTCACAATAAAGTTATCATTTCTTTTAGTTACTCAAGCTACATTTTTTCCCATGAAACTCAATGGAATAGGTGAGGATACTCAATAACCTCGAATGTAGGTTAAGCGTCGATGCCATGTGTAACGCCCTAAATTTTTGGCCTAGAAGAATTGGGCCTTAGGCTTGGGTGCTTTTCAAATTCTTGAGTGTAAGACATCGGATCAATTTGCAAGTTAGAATTGTTGGGTTAGTGATTTTGGAAAGTTAGAGGGTTTTTATGAAGTTTTGGGTTTAAGCTTGGGTATAGGAAAAATCTTGGTTTTGGCCTTAAGGGAACCCTGAGCTCAAGTGGGTTAGCTTATAAATAAAAGGGGCTAAAATAAGACACAAAATTGGATGTGGTCTAGTGGCAACGAAGTGATGCCATAAGGGAAGCAAGAGTTCCAAGGTTCAAGTGTTGGCTCTTACAATTTATTTTGGTTTCTCTTTTAAATAAATCTGGAAGCGAGTAGGTGGGCTTTAAAGTTAAATGTGTTGGACTTTGGTTCGAATCCCTTTGCACACAAAGGTTGGTTATTTTGCTAATGAGTTGGTTTTGGAGGATTGATGGAGTTCACATCGTGAAGCTAACATGAGAATAGGCGAGAAGCTGGCTTTAAATAGAGCAAATCATGAGGAGAGTAAGCATAACTTTCTTGGCTTATCCCTTTTGCGTTGTGGCGTGTTCATTTAGGTTAGGCTTTGGATCATTCATTGATTTGTATGCCGTTGGGTCATGGTGGTGGTGAGCGTCGTTGATCGACACACCCGCTGGGGAGTCAAGGGTGCGATTATTGTTGGCTTCTGGGCATAATAGCCTTCAAATCGCAGATTAACTTCAGATACCTATCAGGTGTGTATTTCACACTACTCTAGCTGTAGAATGGCAAATGCCGGAATGGCGAAATGTTGGTCACACGGCGATGGTAGCCATACGAGTGTGCAAGCACACGTGTGGGAGCTTTGACGTGATAGTTGAGACCATTATGAGTATTCTCGTGGGTTTAGGCTATTTTGGGCCACGATGGGCCTGAATGGGCCATGAGGGCCCAATGGGCCCATGGGCATGGGCCCAATCGATCAAATTGTATGATTTTGTAGTAAATATTGGACTGTCATATCTATGGCTAGATTTGGGCAAAAGGGCCACACGAGCGTGTGGGCCCACTTGGGCCGAGAACAAGCCTTAGGCCCATTCGCAGCGTTATCTCTATTTAGAATACTTGAGTCGCTCGAGACGACTGTAGACCTTCTGAGGGATTGACAAAATTAAAAAAAAAACCCCTATTTACAAAACCACCAAAATACCCCTGGTTTACAAAATTATTGAAATACCCTTGATTTATAAAATTATCGAACTACCCCCGGTTTGCAAAATTACAAAAATACCCTTAGATTGCAAAATTATGAAAATACCATTGGATTGCAAAATTACCAAAGTACCCCTAGTTTGCAAAATTACCGAAATACCCATAGATTGCAAAATTACCAAATTACCCTTAATTCATAAAATTACTGAAATACCCCTATAGTGTAGGATTACTGAAATACCCCTATAGGGTAAGATTATCGAAATACCCCTATAGGGTAGGGTTACTGAAATACCCTCAGTAGAGTAAAATGATCATTTTGCCCTAAGGTATAAAATGATTATTTTGCCCTAGTGGGTAAATGACTGACTTGGGCTATGACTGATTTGATTGTAAATGTATTATTGTGTTTTCATTGACTTGACTGCGATTGTATGACTTATTTTGAGCATGTCATTCTACATAATGCATGGTTTGGGATGTTTTTTATGGAGGAAGTTCTGTTTTGATAGGGTCGTACGGGTCGCACGAAATGATTGTGGATCCAGTATTGATGGCTTAAAGCCATTTGTTCTGATTATGGCTCTATGCCAACCAAATAGTGGCTCTGTGCTGCCTTGATTATTGCTTTGTGCCGCATTGAGTATGGCTTTGTGCCACATTGATTATGGCTTTGTGCCAATTGTATTTACCTACAGCTACGTGTCAATCGCATTTATTGATGACTATGTGTCTATCACATTTACCCATGGCTGTGTGCCAGTTATGTTACCCTAATTGATGGCTATATGCCTAACATAATGCATTTATCGATGGCTTCGTGCCATTCTGCTTACGGTTTCCAGCCGTTCTGTTATTTGGCAGCATTGCTACGATATTTACTGCTTCTAGCTGTTCTATCTATGACGCTGAGCCGTTCTGTTGACTTAGTGCAGCAACCGGTGCTAAGCTTGATGTATTGGCTGGGTGGGTTAATTTATTCCCGACAGATGTCTAGGGTTGGTATAGGTGGTGTGTTGGCTGGTTTGGGGTGGGATGCATACTCATACTATTGCATATCTGCTTTTGAGTTCTATCTTTGGATTGGGCTTAGGCTACTTGTTCTGTTACTTGTTTGGGCTAGGCCTAATTGATTCTGTTATGGGCTGTGACCCAATTGAGATTGCAGTGGGCTTAGCCCACGTACGCTTTAAACTGGACTGTACTATTTCTGTTATAGGGCTTTGGCCCAGTCTGTTTCTACTTCTGTCTCTGTGTACTGACTGTTGCTTTAGTAAGGGGATTACACCATGAGTTTTCATAAACTCACCCCGTTTATTAATTTTTATCAGGTAATCCCCAACCTTAGGAGGATCGGTGTTGTGAGGGACTCGGAGATGGCCACACATATGCTTCTATTTTTCTATTAAATTATTCATGAGTATTTGGTTTTGAGTTGTAATAAGGCCTTTATAATTTCTAAATTTTAACCTTGGATTTTTATTTACTTTGATTTATATCTGTTAGAGGTAAATCACAACTTTCCAAAACGTTAACTATTTTTCTTAAAACATCTCATTTTCGTAAATCGGTTTCTTTTACATAAAGCTTCCGCAACAAATAGGGTTTAAAAGGGTAATAACATTTTACAAGAGAATAGCTTTTAATAAGCCACGTTTTGAAAATAAGCAAACGAAATCCGAGATTTTTTGTAAGGTTTAAATGGCAACAAATTTTAAATAAGAAGGGTTTACAATGAAAACAAGGTTTTCAAAAAACACTTCAATGTGACATGGCAGATTCGTGCCTAACTTCTAGGCTGGGTTTGGGGTGTTACACCATGTCCAAGAAATGGTCTTACACTGGCTCACATGTCGAGGCCGATGCCATGTCCCAGACACGGTCTTACACTTACTCTCTCGTATTGAGGCCGATGCCATGTCCCAGACATGGTCTTACACTAGCTCTTGTATAGCCCTAGTCTCATGGCTCAATTATCTAATCTATTCCTACGGTTCCATCGAGAAATTTACCACATCAACGTCATTATATCAATTGCAAAGGTATAATCATCATCTTATCTAATATCGAAGTCAATGTATAAACATAAAATATAGTTGAAATATTTACACCCAACTTACATTGGTATATAAAATGTGGTAACTTGATCAATCTCAATCTACGAGCTTGGCCTTCCCCCGGTCTAAGTTCAGGTCTCGAACTTCTTGATCTATAATGGAAAATTTTCACTAATTTACTCAATATATTAATCTAAACAAATCAAGAATCATAATTTGGCAAAATAACCATTTTGCCCCTATACTTTGGTAAAATGACCATTTTACCCCTAGGCCCGAAAATTAATTTTTATCAAATTTCCTTATTCACCAAGCCCAGCCAAATCTTTTTCACTCTTATTACAACCACAAATTCTCCTTTTTTCACACAAGTACTAACAACTTATCAACTTTACACTTTAGTCCAATTTAGGAGTTTTTCCTAATCATCCTTTCACAAAAGTTGTTTATTTAACAACCTACATTCATTTTCCTTCATAAAGTTCTAGCAAAGAACACTTATACACTCATGGCAAAACTTTAAATTTTCAACCAAATTGCAAAATACACCTCTCAAAAGATAGCTCATGCTACAAGGGTTCCAAAAATGCAAAAATATTTAAGAAAGGCCTTAAGAATCACTTACTTGCAAGGATGAAAGATGGCTGAAATTTTGGAAGCTTTCAAACCCTTATTTTGCTGGTATATTTCAGCAAGAAGAAGAAGAAAATGAAGAAAATAATGACTTTGTTTATTTCATTGTTTTCTAGTCAAAATTAGTCACCAACTACATCTAATTTTAACCCAAATTTGTTTCTTTGTCTCCCTTACTTCTCATGGCCGGTCAACCATTCAAAAAGGGTGTAATTTCCCATTAATGGCCCCCAAATTTTAGTTCTATGATCATATAACACCATTTGCTATTGAAACACTACTTTTTCCTTTTATGCAATTTAGTCCTTTTTAATGATTAAGCCTCCAATCGCGTAAATTAATTCATCAAAATTTTCATGCACTCTTATAAAAATACTATAACACATAAAATAATACTAAAATAATTTTCTCTAACCTTGTGTAAGTGATTTCAAACTCACTATTCTAACTATGCCCAATTTCGGGTTGTTACAATTTGCATAACCCTTCGCTTATGCCCTTTTAAGTGGGAGTGAGAAACTATTCCTTCATGAGGTTTTCACCTTCGTATAGGATAGTGGATTGCTTTTGGGATACATCCGTACCTATGTCTTCATACGATTTTCATCTCCGTATAGCCATAGGGAAATGTATTCCCCTAAGCTGAACTCGGTTCGTATGAGCCTATAATGGGTGAGGATCAAGGAATCTGCCAGTTCAGGTACCCTTTCATTAGAATCAAACCACATATAGTGAGCCAAAATAGCCTACCCTAGGTAGAATCGCACCAAACCACTAGTGGTCGACTTAGTAGGTGCTCTATTTTTTACTTCTTGCTTACTTTAAATTTTAGTTTTGTGTAAAATGTACTGACTTGTTTTGTTTTGCTTCGATTGTGATTGCATGACATTTTCATCATAAAAAAGTTTTTGATTCACGTTCGATTACTAAATACTAGCTTGCCATGGAAAATGAATTTCTTGATAAAGTGGAAGATAATGCGACTGTCCGAATATGGTCAGAGAAAAAACAATTAGAAAAAGGTGATAGTTTGGTGAAGGGGTACGGATCAAAACTATGGGACTTCACTCGTATCAGCGTGACCTAGAACAATCTCCAAGAGTTGAAAGAGATATGGGTCCAATGGGATGATGAAGTCAAGCAGGTATTTTACTGTAATTATGGTGATCTGCCCTATCTACTCGATATAAAGGTGGATAAGCACTTGTTTCGAGCTTTGGCTCAATTTTGGAATCCCACCTACAGCTACTTTACCTTTGGGAAGGTGGATTTGGTGCCTACTATGGAGGAGTATACAGCCTTGCTTCATTGTCCGAAGATTCAAGCTGAAAAGGTCCATTCTATAGCTGTCAATGTCCTGACTTTCGTAAAGAAGTTAATGAGCATCACGAGAATGAGTGAGCAATGGGTTACGACTCAGATCAAGCAAAAAGGAGAAAGCAAATGTATTCCTTGGAAAAGTTTGCGAGACCTGATTTTGGCACACCCTGATACGAATAGAAGGGTAGATGTTTTTGCTTTAAGCATTTACGGGCTGATTGTTTTCCCTAAAGTGCTAGGATACATAGATGACGTAGTTTCAGATTTGTTTGATCGACTTGATAAGAGGGTCACACCTGTCCCAGCAATTTTGGCAGAAACATTCAGATCTTTGAATGAGTGTCGGAGGGTGAGTGAAGGAAGATTCCTCAGATGTGTGCAACTCTTGCTAGCTTGGTTTCACAGCCACTTCTAGAAAGTAGACAAAGTTTCTAATCGGGTATTCTCCAAGAACTAGTCTGCATTGAAAGAATTAGTTGCTACACCAAGGCAAGACGATATTTCGGAAGAAAAATGGATAGCAATCCTCCAAAATCTCCAAGATGAAGACGTCGAATGGAGAGCCCCTTGGATAGTCCCCGATGAGATTCTGTTCCGATGTGGGGATTTTGACTGGGTCCCTCTACTTGGGATTTGGGGAGCTGTCGGATATTCTCCTTTGCTCGTATTAGGATAGTATAAATCAAGACAGTTCATACTAGCAACGTAACGGTTGGCTTAGCACGAGTTTTGGTATAAGTGTGATAACTACAAGAAAAAGATTCGAGAAATGTCTAACGCCTGGAACCAAACCCGTTGGATGAAAAGATTTGTGATAGGTCTGATGACTACCCCCGAATATAATGGGTGGTGGAGTAAAATAATGAATGACAACATCCCCGAGCTAAGTCAAGAAGGCATTCGACTGATGGAAGAACACCTGCAAGAGGTCTTGTTCAAGCTAGAGATCATAAAGCATGATTTTGAAAAGAGGAATTTGGAGCTAGGAAAGAAGATAGAGCAATTGGAGGAGGAAAAATGCATTTAAGATTAGATGTTGATGTTCAGAAGCTAGAGGTTGAGAAATTGAAAAAAGGAAAGAACAAGGCTGAAGAAGATTTGGATAGTTTGAAAATAGATTATAAGAAGCTACGTTTCTTGATGAGAATTGTCGGATCGGGGAAAACGTTAGAGCAATGGCAACAAGAGATCCATGAAGAAAAGATTAGAGCTGATCGATGGGAGAAAAAATTCTAAGATGCTCAAGTTCGAAAAAAGGCCCGAGAAAAGAGTTTGTCAGAAAATTGAAATGAAAAAATTGAATTAAAGGCTAGGGTAGCAGAACTAGAAAAGTCACTTCATCAGTATCATAGTCGCAACTCTACAATTGAGCTGAAGACAAGCTTAAACAAGTTTGAAGAGTTGAAAAGAAAGATAGAGAAGCTCAAGACCGCTTTACAAAATTGTGAACTCCAAGTTGAACTCCTTAAAGCAAATAATAAGCATTGGATGTAACACCCCTTACCCAAGACCGTCGCCGGAGTCGAACACGAGGCATTACCAGATTTATCTTACTGGTTCGGGGCATAAAAATTTACTTTTAAAATTAATTCACTCACATTCTTCTAATATACCCCTAAAAAGGGCCCTCGAGGCCCTAAAACATGCAATTGAAACGGTTCGGGACCAAACCAGGAACATTAAAAATTTTTTGATTACTTACACAAATCGAAACAATTTATTTCACTATTCATAATAAAACTATCCACCTGCGTGACAGTCACTAAATTAATTATAACTCGAGTTACGAAACTTAAAATTTAAATCCATAAATTTTCCCTGAAATAGATTCATATATATTCTTACCAAAATTTTTCTACAATTTTTGGTTTGGCCAATTAGTACAATTTATTCATTAAAATTTCCCTTGTTTCGCAGTCTAACAGACCTAACCTCTCTTCACTAAAAATCGATTATCTCATTATACAGAATTCGAATAATGTTTCCATTTGTTTCTCTTGCAATAGACTCACTAAGGAATCTAGATATATAAATTATAATCCTTAATTCTCCTTTTATAGTTTCTAGTAAATTTCTAAAATCAGAATAGGGGATCATGAAGTCATTCTGAACTAGTCTTACAAGAATTTAAATATCTTAGAATATAGGCTTTCTTTGCTTGCTCTATTTCTTTCCTATGAAAATAGACTCAATAAGCTTTAATTCTATATTTCATTCACCATTCAATTTCATTTCTATAATTTTTAGTGATTTTTCAAAATCATGTCACTGCTACTGTCCCAAAACTGTTTCATAACCAACTTTTACTCTTTCATAATTTCTTTGCATTAAACCTCATACATAACATCAACACATGTTCTTATTTAGCCATTTCCATAGCTAATAATTATCAAGTATTTGCATGCCATTCTTTAGTCATATCACAAGGACATACACACAAAATAACCAAGTCCTTATACATGCCATGACTTAAAACGTTTCAATGAAAATACCCAATTGGTAACTTGATAGTCGAAAGTGTGAAGCGATCTCTGACGACCTCCAACTCGAGCTTGTTTGATAAAACTCTGGAACAGAGGAAAGGAAAAAGGTAAGCTTATAAAGCTTAATAAGTTCACATGTAAAATAATAGGCATTAGTAATGAATATAGCTTATTATTAAGCTTTCATAATTTGCATAAATAATATTAAGTTCTTACTTTCCCATCTTACTCATTTGTAACCTTACCAAAGGCTCAGAATAATAAAAAGAATACCTTACTTAATAGCTTGTTTATGTACCTATAACATCTCACTTAACACATTAATACTCTCTCAGAATATATAGGTATATTGCTAATCATGTCATAAAGCGCCATAAGTATAATTGAAAACTTATCACTTACTTAATACTTGAATATACTCATTAAAATACTTTTAATATCATCAACTAACAAAATCTTTATTTTACGTCTCCACTTACTCTTTTTTCTTGTTTATCATTCCTTTACCTGAACTTTCTTATAACATACCTGTATATTAGCCCGATGAACCGTTTGGAATCCTAAGGGTACTTGGGTTGTCTTGCCTGATAATAGCCTACCAATGCCATGCTCTAGGCATGGTCTTACATGGGATGTTCCCTGTCCTGCCAAAGCCATATATCTAATATGGACTTACATGGGATATTCCTCAACTGTCTCAACCTACCAATGCCATATGTCTGGTATGGACTTACATGGGATGTTCCTCAACTGTCTCAACCTGCCCATGCCATATGTCTGATATGGACTTACATAGGATCCTTGCCTTATATACTCACCAATGCCATGCCTTGGCAAATCATAGCTAAAACATACTTGCTCAAAATTCTCAAGGTCAGTCACATAACTCAATAATAATAATAGCAACAATTGCATAATAATAAAATACTACTCAACTTACATACTTACATTCTCAATCTCATCATATCCTCAATTTATCTTACTTTCCTCAAACTATGCTATTCAATACTTTCTTGATCTTATGCAAAGCCACATTACCACTATGGTCTTATGTGTAAACTTTTTTGAATTCTCATTTTTAATGTCAAATCATTATCGAACATTTCTCGATTATTATCATTATATTCAAAAATCTATACTAAAACATTTCTAACTAATATATCAATTTAGCATTCAAATATGCTTAATTAAATGCTTATTAAACACATGAGCTTACCTCGATAGGAATACGACCATTTTGACCAACTTTCTTAATTTTTTATTTTTCTCCCGTTCTAGGTCCAAATCTCGTTTTCCAATATCTAAAACATCATATTTCACTTATTTAATCAATGTACTAATCATTTCGGACTTAAAACATATTTTTACAAAATTTACATTATTGCCCTTAAACTTTTGCATATTTACACTTTTGCCTCAAAGCTTGGAAATAAATTTTTATTCACTTTCTTTGCATGTTAGGCCTAACTGAACCATTTCATAAATATGGCAGCCCACAATTCTCATTAAAACTTACACTTATGACCAATTTTATAACTTTTACAATTTAGTCCTTTCGGACGTTTTCGTCGAAAATCACTCGGTAAAAATCGTTTCTCTAACCATAAACATGCATAATCTACCATAATTCATCAAAATGCACAATTATTCAACTTGAGTAAATTTTTGAAATCAAACCCTAGCTCAAATAAATGGTAGAAATAGAGAAATCATGTTATCGGGATTTCAAAAACATAAAAATCATTAAAACGGGGCTAGAACAGACTTACAATCGAGCTTGGAAGCTTGAAAAACCCTAGCCATGGTTTCTCCATGCTATATTCAACCTTGAGGAAGAAGATGAGCAAATTTTTGCTTCATTTTCCCTTTTTAATTCTTTTAAATTACTAAATGACCAAAATGCCCTTAAAGACTTTTCTTTCAAATTTGTCTTATTCATGCCCACTTTTGTCCAACAATTTAACCAATGGTCTAATTACTATTTAAGGACCTTCAATTTAAAACTTCATAACAATTGGACACTTCTAACATATGGAACTCAACTTTTGCACTATTTACAATTTAGTCCTTTTGACTAAATTGAGTGCCCAAACGTCGAAATTTTCAAACAAATTTTCACGAAATCTTTCTGTGAAATCGTAGATTATAAAAATATAATAAAAATAATATTTTCCTTGTTCTTATCCTCGACGGAGGTATTAAAATAATTTAGGGATCTCTACTGATCAAATTAAATGAAGAAATCATCTGGTTCAGAGTTAGATGACAAGTGAAGTCTAGGTGGATTCTTCCTTGGGTATCGCCCTAATCAATTAGTTTTCCCAAAAGCAATCTTTCTCTTTACTCCATGCCGTTTCTTTAGTTAGTTTAGTTTAGTTTACAACCAAACCCTCTTTATTTTTAGGCTAGATAATAGAAAGAAAGTCATTACTAGTACTCATAGTTCCTTGGATTCGATATTCCGGTCTTGCCACTAACTATACTACTATTCGATAGGTGCACTTGTCTTTTATGATGATATTAGTTAGTTTCCAGGTACGATTAGATTTTATTACTTTATCACAATCACGAGATCAAGTTTTTGGCGCTGTTGCTGGGGAACTAAGATATTAGGAACACTCAATTTCTATTACTTTAGCCATTACTATTTTTATTTGTTTTCAGCCTTTAGTTTTATTTTTATTTACTAAAATTTTCTTTGCCTTTTTCCCCTTCTAGGTATCTCTAGTTTATGACAAGAAGAAACCCGGGAGGACTACTGCTTTTTGACGATGATTTAGAAGCTACAGCTTGTCGGACTCTTCGAGAGATAAGAAGAAGCTTGCAATATCCAGAACAAAGGCAAGAAGAAGAGCCAGAACCTATTGAAGAGATGGAAGCAAATCAGGATAATCAGCTACCTCCTGTAGTAGCCACAAATCCTGTTGAGCAAAATCCTGCTCCGCGTACTATGTATGATTATGCTAGACCTAATTTAGCAGGAACTGAATCTAGCATTGTTAGGCCTACTATTGCTACAAATAATTTTGAGCTAAAACCTAACACTATTCAAATGATACAGTAATTTGTTCAGTTTGATGGTTTGCAGGATGAGGATCCTAACCCGCATCTAGCCAACTTTTTAGAATTATGCAATACATTTAAAATAAATGGCATTTCTAACGATGCCATTCGTCTTAGGCTATTCCCGTTCTCCCTGAGAAACAAAGCTAAACAGTGGTTAAATTCTCCACCACGATGGTCTATCACTACATGGGAACAAATGACCAAGAAGTTTTTACTTAAGTATTTTTCGCCTACTAAAATGGCTAAATTAAGGAATGATATTTCTTATTTTGTGCAGATGGATTTAGAAACACTTTATGATGCTTGGGAGAGATACAAAGATCTCTTGAGAATGTGCCCTCACCATGGGTTACCACTGTGGCTACAAGTTCAAACCTTTCACAAGAATCCCTCACAAGGCAGATGATCGATGCAGCCGCTGGTGGAACAATCAACAACAAAACACCCGACGCAGCTTATGAGTTTATAGAGGAGATGTCACTGAATAACTATTAGTGGCAAGTCATGAGAACAAAGCCACAGAAAACTGTAGGAGTTTTTAATATTGATGCAATCACTATGCTTTCCAATCAAGTAGAACTTCTTAATAAAAAGATTGATAACTTTATGCAGGTACACCCAGTGATGCAGTGTGATGCAATTCAGGGAAACATGTACAATCCTGATTACCCCTCCTATGGACATGGCATGGAAGCCGAGCAAGCCAACTTACGGGTAATAATTCTAGACCTCAAAATAACCCTTATAGTAACACTTACAATGCTGGTTGGCTGAACCACCTTAATTTTTCATGGGGAGGACAAGGAAATAAAAGATAACCACCTCCTCCGGGATTTCAACAGCCACCATTCCAACAAGAGAAAAAGCCAAATCTTGAGGAGATGCTCACAAAATTTATTGTCGTATCAGAGACCCATTTTCAAAGCACCGAAACGGCATTGAAGAACCAGTAAGCATCTATTCAAGGACTCGAAACTCAAATAGGCCAGCTCGCCAAGCTAATTTCTGAAAGACTGCAATGTGGGTTACCAAGCAACACTAAGACTAACCCTAATGAGCAACTTAATGCCGTGGATACAATGATGAGGAAGGGACCCAGAGCCATGTAAGGAGACTGTGGTAAGTAAAGGTAAGGATGAGGTAAGTTCCAAAGAAGCAATTGTCAAATAGTATAAACCCCATATCCCATACCAAAATGCGCTAAGGAGAGACCGCACATATGAACAATTCGGTAAATTCCTTAAACTTTTAAAGAAATTACACACTAAATTACCATTTATTGAAGCTTTTCCGCAGATGCCAAACGCCGTTAAGTTCTTAAGAGAGCTACTGACAAATAAGCAGAAGCTAGACGAGACATCCCATGTGGAACTAAATGTAGTGTGCTCAGTATTCTATAGAATAAGCTGCCCAACAAACTAAAAGATCCAGGGAGTTTTACAATTCCTTGTTTACTTGGTAGCTTAGACGTCAAAAATGCTTTAGCTGATTTAGGGGCTAGTATTAATGTAATGCCTTATAAATTGTTTAAACAACTAGGTTTAGAGAAACCTAAACAAACTAAGATGAGCATTCAAATGGCTGATAAGACCATTAGATTTCCAAAGGGAAGAATTGAAGATGTGCTTGTTAAAGTTGATAAATTTATATTCCCAGTTGACTTTGTTGTTTTGGACATCAATGAGGATAACAATGTACCCTTAATTCTAAGGTGACCCTTTTTAGCAACTGCTAGAACAATCATTGATGTAGGAATAGGCAAGCTTACACTACGTGTAGGTGATGACAAAGTTACTTTACAAGCTCGAAACTCACTTAAGACTATTGATGATAAAAATACTATTTCGAATCCTTGTAAAAACACTGATCTCACCACCTAACTTTCTGTGCAGGATACACTCCAGAAAAGCAACCCAGAGCATCACCAAGACGACCCTCAGGTACAAACGAATCAAATCAAGGTAGGGGATAAGGTAATCTTAGGAGAAGATGATCCTTGAATCTTGAATTTAAAAGAACATACAAGTGACATGCCCTACTTCACGGTAATGAAAATTTTCCTCTATGGTACAGTCGAGATAAAACATGAGTCACTCTGTATGTTCAAGGTAAATCACACTCAACTCAAATCTTACATGGATAATGAAATTGAAAGCAGGATAGAAGAGTATCAACTCTTCAAGCCACCATGACTGAACAAGCTTGAAAAAGTCGAGCTTAGACTATAAACAAGCGCTTCTCGGGAGGCAACCCGAGCACTGACTTAGTAAATTCTTTTATTTAGGCTATCTAATACTTCAACTAACCCCTTTTGAATGCAGGTTTTTTGAGCCACACGACCATGCACACGGGCGTGCCTAAGGCCGTTGCACACCATGGCAAAACACGAGCTGAGACAAAGAGCTATGGCCGTGTGATATGGCCGTGACCAAGCCTAACAAATCGACACGGGCATTTTACACGCCTGTGTCTGAAAGCCGTGGCCCAACCTATTACTCCAAACACAGGCACGCGACACGCCCGTGCCTCAAGACCATGGTCAAACCTGCCATTTCAAACACAGGCGTGTGACCTCTGACACGGCGTGGGAGAAGCGAACATTGAAGGACATGGCCGTGTGACACAACCGTGTGCCCCAACACGCCCTAGGAACACGGGGGTGTGACACGAATCCAGCGTACAAAAATTCCTAATTTTTGAACAACACGGGCTAACCCCGAGTGACACAGGCGTGTGCCATGCCCGTGTGACCTAAATTCCTATATAAACCCTCACTATTCATCGTCTTCTTCATCAAAAACCCTAAGAAACTCTCCCACCACCATTCACACTAGCCTTACCTAGCAACGCCGCCAGCCTCAACCACCCCTCCACGCCCGTGCAACCCTTGCCATGACCATGCTCCGCCCTATAACCACCCATTCGGTTCCCTTTCCTCACTTTTTCTCTTCATTTTTAATGTCTTTGATCTATTTATCTATTAATAATCTCATTTATTAAATTCATTCATTTAGCATGATCATTCTATTATATTCATTATGCCATTTTGAAACATCTCTTGGCTGCCACTTATCACTATCTTGAGAAGTTTGAAATTTCTATATATTAAAACCTATTTTTCTTCAATGAGATGATCCTATGCTTGCATGACTTATTTAGAAATCTTGGTTAGTATAAGTTGTTAATAGGAACTTATTAATATTCCTATCTTTATTGTTTAGGACTAATGCATACCTTTTTTCGTTTTGTTTGTAATATCATGTCATCTTCTCGTGAAAAGAAAGCTATTGTCCCTACCTCCAAAAAGTGCAAAGGGCCAGGTGGCTCCTCTTCTAGATCCACCGCCAAAGTCTGACACCCCCTCCTCTAATTCTCGTAAAACTCACAAGAAGAACTATTTCAGATATTGCGGGCAAGACCTCTTGGAGTCGGAAGGTGCATCGACTGGGCCGCACTAGAACAGGTCCAGCTAGCTGACGAGGTCCGAGCCTTATTAACAACGGACTCGTGGGAGCAATTCTTTCAAATCATAGAGCCCACCTATCTCGAACTCACCCTCAAGTTCTGCTCTACATTCCACCTCCAGACAGTGATGAGCCAACATGATGATCAAAGAACGATACAATTCCGGCTCGGAGGCCTCGATCGTCAACTCAGTGTACCGGAGTTTGGTACAGCACTAGGCCTCTACACTAAGTAGTTTATAGAGGAAGAAGACCTTTCTGAGCTCCATCAACATATCCACTTCTCACATTTCAAGTGTTGGCAAGCCCTGGTCCAAGCCTTGGCCATATACGACCCCAACCGCTCTAAAGCGACCGCTCTCGCCCCATCTCTGAGGTACATACATGCCCTACTCGCAAACACATTGACGGGTAGATGCGAGAGTGCCAGCGTCATCAACACCCATGACGCCTACTTTTTATGGAGCATGGTGTATATTCATATGATCGATCTCTCCTACTTCATTGTCCATGCCATCCAATACCAGACAGAGCGACACCGTAGGGGCGTGATCTCGATGGGCCCATACATCCGAGATTAGCCCACCACTTCGGCCTACTTAACACTGCGGCCCAGACATCATCCTATACACTGATCGGACAGATGTCCCCACAGGGCATTCAAACTATGTTGCATATGAGGATGATTCAGCGCCGACCTGGGACCAATCCTCCACAATACTGTCTACTCTGAGATACCAAGCAGGAGGACCCCGAGGACATTACTGATGATGTCCCACCACTGGAAGAGCCACCCACTAAGCCACCACTGACTCACCGCCCAGTTCATGCGACAGCTTCAAGCTACGTCACTTCTGAGCAGTTCGCCCAATTCCAGCATCAATGTTTTCAGCGATTTGACCACATTGATGCAACATTAGCTCAGATTTGTTAGCAACTCCATCTCGCACCACCGCCTCCACCTCGCAGACCATTTGAGAATTAGAACTTTCTATTCCTCTTATCTTCTTTTTTATTTGCTTTCTTGATCTTTATTTTTACATTCTCTTGAACTTTATGTCTCTTTAGGATATTTAGATTTTCCTTTATCTTTATTTCGATCTTTATATTTATTAAATATTTTAGTTTAAATTTCAATTTTATTTTTATATCGGCTATTCCCTAACGAGAAAATTATGCTTTACTCAAATTCCCTAAAAGTGATAAATGCTTTCGCAGTTTCAAAGGAGCTTTACAGCTCAAATTTATATGTAATGGGAAAACCCTGCCACAACTGTCGGCTCTTACAATTCCAATATCCGTCTCTACAAAATCATCTAAAATTTAGGGAGTTTTATTTCTCTCCCTATCTTATGATTTTATGCTTCTATTGCTACTAATGTATCTTTGTACATTGAGGGCAACATACATCTTAAGTGTGGGGGGGAAACTTACTTTCAGTCATTGCATTCTCTTCAAACCCCTGAAAATTTTTGCAACTAACTTTTTGCATTGTTCTCAAATTTCGAAACTATTACTTTCACTCTCTGCATTAGTTTCAATCTCCTATTAGGAATTAATTCTAATTGATTTATGGTTTTCATTGATATGTTGAGAATTAAGACATAGGTACTTATGCTTTGATTATTCAAACTTTAATACACTAGGGAATCAAGCATGATAAGTTGAAATTTTTGAGAATTTAAATTTTTTCTAGGTTATTTTCCCTAATTTTAGGTATTATCTTGATATTTGAAATTTGCAGGATTGACATCAAAAGCCATAATTCTGGTGAGATTTTTGAGCTTTTTGAGCATACATTCTTTCGTGCTCGCTTTTATTGTTGCTTTGAGTGAGTCAATACTAATTTGTTATTCTAGAACTTGATTTGATTATACATGTCGAGACCACATCATTGATTTGATATACCGAAATGATAAAGGCACCTAGGTTTAACCCACTAACTCCATAAAAGCCTCCCTCCATAAATTAACCCCTAGTGAACCCCATTGAGCCTAACAACCCATTCTTTGACTTACCTTTAATATTAACCTATAACGCATTTTTTGTTGAATTCCATTCAATTATCTTGATCCCTATTTTTGTCGAGATTTGAGTTGAATTATTATCTAGCTTTGTTCTCTTTTTCAGTTTGTAAAAGTTTGTAAATATTTAATTTATTGTATTTGATTTGTTCTTAAAAAAATGTATATATAGTTAATTCAGTTGTAATTTATAGTTCAATATTTTTTGCATATTTCGATAAGCTTCCGAATCCAGAACGATGTCATCATAAGACTCAACTCTAGGAATATGTTCTAGTGATAGAGATTTTTTCTAGCTAGATGATTTTTCAGTTCAAATCTCAATTCTAACCCTCTTTTTTAGCTTGTGACAACACCCCTAACCAAAGCCCCATTACAACCATTGAAAGACCTTTCGATCGATGTGTCATACTAATCTACAGTGGTGGAGATTTGATTTTTCTGCAAGCTTATAGTAATAACTTTTCAGGTTGACTAAAGAGTGCCTAAGTTTTGAACCCTAAACACTTTGAGTGGATAGAGTGAATCTTTAGTGAGGATGTCAACTCTTGTTAATTTTGAAATGAAAGGTCATTACCTAGGAGAAGGGAGAAAACCTATGTTTCTGTGATAAAATTCTCAACTTAGAGTGTTTGAGACTTTAATGTTCTTCTGGTTGAATTTTCACTGTATGATTACTTGTGGATTAGTTTGAAACATTATTGATAAGGATTATAAGTTGAGAAGAATGATTCTTAATTGTAAATTGAGATTTTGCTTGAGGATAAGCAAAGGCTTAAGTGTGGGGGTATTTGATAAATCGTAAATTATACATGTTTTTACCTCATACTTAGCCTAAATTCTGGATGAATTATCATTGAATTTGTGGAAATTGGTGCTCCTAATCCTTTTATTTCATGTTTCTACTTAGGTGAGCATAAAAAAGAGAAAAGAGTAAGGAACGGGCCAAATATGGGCAAATTAGGCCCAGTTCAATAATCTACACGGCCTGGAGGTTCGCCACATGACCGTGCCACTTTAACAGGCTCGAGCACGGCCTGAGCCCCGATACACTCGAGCGTGGCACACGAGCGTGTCCCTGTTGTGAGGAAGTTTAATTTCACTCGAAAAAGGCTGCTTAGGGGCTAAGAAAGGCATTCCAAAACTCGATATAAAGACCCTAGGAGGCAACTACAAGGGTGTGCTTTATTTCCCGCTAAGGGTGTGCTTTTCTCCTGCCAAGACGGGGAGTTAAAGCAGGGAATTACTCGAAGGAAAGCCGATTGATCCATCCCAAAAGCTAGGATCTACATCAAGACGGAAGATCTCCCTTCAATCCTTTTATGAGTTTTGAGTTTTCTTATGTTTTGTTATATTATTTCTTCTGAGATGTTTTCTTTTATAATTATGAACTAAAACCCCAAATATCTAAGGGGGATGAAACCTAAGATAGATCTTGTTATCGTTCTGAGTTGTGAGATAAATATTTGATTTGTTCTTAATTGTGTTTTTAACTCTTAAATTGGTATGTCCGGGATATTGATTTAAGTCGAATGTCCCTATGTGGAGAGCAAAAGTCCCTATATAGGAGTATATCCAACACAATTAAGTGGAGTTGATCACAATCCTAGAGATAGGATGACAAAAATCTACCGGATTAGAGTCAAATCTAATATGGGGAGCCGTAGATCGAGTTAATGCAAGACTAGGGGTTTTGAATAGAAAGAGATTTCTGTTAATCAACCTAGGATTAGTTGTTCTTATCCTCGAAGGAGGTATTAACATAATTTAGGGATCTCTACGGATCAAATCAAATGAAGAAATCATCTAGTTCAGAGTTAGATAACAAGTGAAGTCTAGGTGGATTCTTCCTTAGGTATTGCCCTAATCAATCAGTTTTACCAAAAGCAATATTTCTCTTTACTCCTTGCTGTTTCTTTAGTTACTTTAGTTTGTTTACAACCAAACCCTCTTTATTTTTAGGCTAGATTATAGGAAGAAAGTCATTACTAGTACTCATAGTTCCTTGGATTCAATTTTCTAGTCTTGCCACTAACTATACTACTATTTGATAGGTGCACTTACCCTTTATCGTGATATTAGTTAGTTTCCAGGTATGATCAGATATTATTACTTCATCATGATCATGAGATCAGTGTCCTTTAACATTAGACCCTAATATCAGACAGGTACCTCGGCACCGATAAACTTCCCGATGAGTTTATGATCTGGTGCTCCCTCCCAAGTTTAAAACTTCGAAGTTTGAGAAATATCAGGGACAGTTTCCCCAAAGCTCACATTACAATGTTATGTTAGAGGATGATAGTATATGTCAATAATGATTAGTTCTTGATTCACTACTTCCAAGACAACCTGACTAGGGCTGCGGCCAAGTGGTATAATCAACTAAGTCGTACCCAAATTAATTCGTGGAAGGACCTGGCATAGGCCTTCATGAAACAATATGGCCACGTTACAAATATGGTACCTGATAGAATCACATTACAGAATATGGAGAAAAAGCCAAATCAAAGCTTCAGGTAATATGCTCAGAGGTGGAGGGAAGTCACCATGCAAGTCCAACCACCTTTACTAGAAAAGGAAATAGCAATGCTCTTCATTAATACCCTGAAGGCTCTATTTATTAATCACATGATGGGAAGTGCAACTAAGAGTTTCTCGAACATAGTAATGTCCAGTGAGATAATAAAGAATGCAAAAAGGTGTGGAAAAATAGAGGTAGAGGAAAATGCCAAGAAATCGGCCCCGAGGAAAAAGGAAAATGAGGTGAATAATGTGAGTGTGTATAACAAGGGCTACTCAAAGCCAAATATTGTGAGCCAGCTGAGAATGGTAACCACTGGTCATCAAGGTCTACCAAGAAAAGAGTCCAACACAAGGCAAAATAAGGAGAAACTCCAGTTTATGCCCATTCTAATGACGTATAGGGAGTTGTACCAAAATTTATTTGATACACGTGTAGATCACCTTTCTACCTAAAACCCATGCAACCTCCATTCCCTAAATGGTACGACGCGAATGCCTAATGTGAATACCCTGCAAGAATCAGGGGCATCGATCGAGAACTACACTCCTTTCAAAAAATTAATCGAGAGGCTCGTCAAAATGGGCATTGCAAAATTTGATGATCCATATGGTGCGAAAAATCCGTTACCCAACCATATGGATGAGGGGGTAAATGTGATAATTGAGAATGCGGGGAAGAAATTCAAGATGAATATTGCAGAAGTGAAAACCCCGCTGAGAGAGGTTTGGAAGAAACTAGTAGAAAGAGGGTTAATCACATAAGACTCAGGGGATAGATCTTGAGAAGCAAGGAACTATTGCGAGTTCCATAATGAAGAAGATCATGAGATTCAAAAGTGCAGTGAATTCAGAGCCCTAGTACAAGGTCTAATGGACAACAAGGAGCTAGAATTCTTTGAGTATACCGAATGAAAAGATGTGTGTGCCTCAGAAGGAGGGTCGACAAAGAAGGTCTATAAGGCCAATCACCCGGTGGTAATCATCTCACGACCAAGAATCAACGAAGCCAAAACACAAATTGCACCAAGAGTCATAATACATAAACCTATTGCTTTTCCTCATAAAGATAGCAAAAGGGTAGCTTGGAACTATGACTGCAATGTGAATCCTGAAAGAGGAGAACCTGGTTAGCAATATAGAAGAAGGTCAAAATGTGGGTTTCTATACACGCAGCAGAAGGCGTTATGATACCCCGAACACGAAAGCTGAACTTGTTAAAGGAAAACCCTTGGCGATTGAACAGAACAAAGAGAAACTGACCATACTTGAATCACAGGTTAATGAGCCAGTAACTGAGAAGGAGTCTTCGAAATTCTTGAAATTCCTCAAGCACAGCAAGTATAGTGTCGTACAACAACTACACAACAACTACTCTTAAGCTCAGAGACACACCGTAGTGCGCTGATGAAGGTGTTAAATGAAACCTATGTCGCTGGTGATATCTTCGTAAACAAGCTAGACCGTCTCATCAAAAATACAAACACTGATAATTTCATCTTTTATAATAACGATGGAATACTGTCAGGGGGCATGGGATCTACAAAGGCTCTGCATATCACCACCCACTGCAAGGGGTATACATTGTCAGGGGTATTGATTGACAACGGATCTGCACTAAATGTCTTGCCCCTGTCCACACTGAATAGGTTGCCTATGGACAGCTCTCATATGAAGACGTGCCAAAACATAGTGAGAGCTTTCGACGGTACCGAAATGAAGGTAATGGGAAGGATTGAGGTAGCCCTCTTGATCAGTCCGAATAAGTACGAGGTAGATTTCTTGGTGATGGACATCAAGCCTTCTTATAATTGCTTGTTGGGGAGGCCTTGGATTCACTCAGTAGGGGTAGTACCGTCATCACTACACCAAAAGCTAAAGTTGGTAACAGAGGGATGACTGATAACGATAAATGTGGAGGAAAATATTATTGCATCTGTTACCAGTGATGCACCATACATAGAGGCAGATAATGAGGTGATAGAATGTTCCTTTCAATCACTGGAATTTGTGAATGCAACCTTCATCATCAAGGGAAACAATATCCCAATGCCCAAAATATCCAGAGCCACGGGGATGAGCATACAATTGGCCATTGGAAAAGGAGCGTTACCTGGAAGGGGACTCAGGAAATACCTCCAAGGAAGAGTCGAGGTACCAATCTTGACAAAAAAATGGGATCATTTTGGCTTAGGGTATAAGCCAAATGCGAAGCAAAGAAAGACGGAGTTGGAAAAGAAGTAAGAAAGGAGAAAAGCACAGTTAAGCAGGGAAGAGGTCAAATGGGAACCAATGACCTTTCCACATATATCCAGAACATTCGTATCAGGAGGGACTATTTACCCTACACGAAAGATGACAAGAAAAGAATCTGTCGAAGAAACGATGAGAAACCTAAACATCAACGCCATATCCAAAGAGGGAATTGGGGAAGGAAATTTATCGGGCATTTTCATTTATGTACCAGGAAGTGTTCTAAACAACTAGACTGCAAAAGAGATTCCTATAGTTTTTAGAGCCAATTCAGGGTAATGTTCAAAACACGCTTATCGCTATAAGCCTATAAGCAATAAAAATCCTTTTGTGAAATAGGCATATGTCCAACATCTTTATTTTAATAAAATGTATTTTTACGTATTATATTGAGCAAATATTCGTTTATTCTTTCCATTTCATTCATAATCGTGCCACACAAATATTTATTCCTATCATGCAAATAATCATGCGACACTGCTATTGATTCAGAATCTCCTTTTGAGCAAGATATGTGTCCAGAAGAACTTCAGGATTTTGAAGATGACTGAGACTGTAGCTTATCTCCTGATTTATTAAGGATGGTAGAACAAGATGAGAAACAGATCCTACCTTACCAAGAATCAGTGGAAATTGTAAGCTTAGGAGAAGGGAAAGAAGTAAAGATTGGAGTTTGCATCACTGTGAAAACAAAACGAGACCTCATTGAGTTACTCTGAGAATTTAAATATGTCTTTGCATAGTCATATCAAGACATGCCTGGGTTAAGTACTGATATCATGGTACACAGGCTCCCTATAAAGGAAGAGTGTAAACCAGTTCAATAGAAGCTCCGGAGAATGAGGCCCAACGTCTTATTGAAAATAAAAGAGGAGGTTAAGAAGCAATTTGATGCTGGATTCTTACAAGTGCTTAAATACTCAAAATGGGTAGCCAATATTGTCCCCGTCCCTAAAAAAGATGGGAAAGTATGTATGCGTGTGGACTATAGTGATTTGAGCAAAGACAAGCCAAAGGACAATTTCCCATTGCCTCATATTAACACCTTAGTGGACAATATAGCAGTTTACTCATTTTGCCCTGGCGAAAGCTAGAAACCCATAAATAATAAAAAAACAACAAAAAAAATCAAAATAAAAAAATAAGCCCAAGCCCATTTACAAAATATATTAGACCAAAAAAATTACAAGCCCAGTGTCCCAAAAACCTAAACCTAGTTTCAGTAAAAAACTAAAACCCTAATCCCTAATAGCCTCCAGCGCCGCACCCCACGTTGCTCCTCTTCGTGCCTCCACATCAGCACCTCCATACCCTCCTCGTACCTCTACAACATGCTCCCAACATAGCTGGCCATGCACCAAAACCGTACCTGCAGACACGAACAGCAAAGGCAAATAGTACATAAAAAAACAAACAAGGAAAACGTTGTATTTTCAGCTATAAAGGCCACGAAACCATAATGTATTTTTTTACAGACAAAAGCGGAGAGATTTGAAATACTAAAAAAAAAAAAGCAATCAGCATATTAAAAAGGTTGCATTTTATTTTATTTTATTTTATTTTTTGTTTCTTTTTTGCTTGATATGTGCTTTGAGTTTTGAAAGAAAAAACGAAAACACGAAAAAAGGTTGAAAGACTAACCTAACTTTTTAAATCCCGTCGCCGTAAACGGCCGAGGTTCGTCGCTTTCGATGAAAAATGATGCATTTAGGCTAGAGAAGTCAAACCCAAAAAAAATGGGATTTTTTTCCTGGCCACCATGGATGGTGACGTCGTCACCGGTGACTGGCGGCGGCCACGGTGGTTCGGTGACCGGAGCTATGTTCAGAGCGGAAGGGATGAGAGAGCTTGACAGGGTTTTGCTTTGTTTTTTGGAAGAAGAAGAGAGAAAATGATATTTTTCAAAAAAAAATTGATTTAAATAAAGGTAGTGAAACGGCGTCGTTTTGCTTAGGCCGTTTAAGTGTCAAAACTGCACCATTTAGTCCCTTAACCCGTGCCTTGACTCGACCCGCAAGCAAGATCTGCGTGTTATCACTTTGACAGGATATTTGTGGATTCAGTCCCTCCGATTTTATGGCCTGTTGCAATTCGATCCTATTTCTTTTTTTTCTGCTTTAAATTTTACCGTGTAATTTTGGTAGTGTTTCATTTCAGTCCATATTGAAGTTATGCGTTTTGGGGGACAGGGATATTATCCCATTTGGTCCCCCATCTCATTCGCGTGTCACAGTTGGAACCCGATATTTTACTTTTACTCAGATTTTTCCCTATTAATTTTATTTTGATTTCGATTTAATCTGGGTTTGATTAATTTCGTTATTTATTTATTTTTATTGTATGTTTCCTTTTAAATAATATTTATATATTATATTTATCTATTGATTTATTCATTACTCTTTTTTTATGTTTAGGCTTGGTTTATCAATTCATTTATTTACTAATAATTCTTACTTTAAAAATATTTAAACTTAATATTATTTATATCATTTTATCTATTATTTGCTCTTAAATACATAAATTTAATATTATGTACATCTATTATTCTACATACGTCTTATTCTATTACTTCAAATACTTAAATCAAATCTTATCTACGTTTATTTTAGCTATTTATTATTTTATTCATTTATTCGTTTAACTTTTCAAACATTTAAATTTGTAGTTATTTATTTTGTCTATTTATTATTCTTGTAATTTTCTTTTAAAATGTTTTAAAATGTTTTATTTGTATTTTCTTTTTATTAAGTATATTTCATTTTCATCATTTTATTTATTCTAAGTTATTTTATTTACTTGGTTGTTGATGCATTAAATTGATGTTCACATTGCTATTACATCCATGTTGTTACTATTACGATATTTATTTGTTTATGTGTTATTCATCATCCTAATATTTTCCCGTATAATCATTTTTTATCATCATTACTACATGCATTAGGTGTAGATATAATAGGTCGTCTTTACACTACACCCCAAATAAGATAAATACACATCACTTTAAAAAAGGTTTTACACTTGTATTTATTCATAAAAAAAGGAAAATTTCAAAAATAAGGCAATCTTCCATATTTAGAGATTTGAGAAGGTTGCGCCCTAACTTACAAGGTATCAATCTTTCTCGTTGGGTCTACCTTTTAAAATTAAAATGCATAAG
Source organism: Gossypium stocksii (assembly GCA_020496765.1). Taxonomy (NCBI): domain Eukaryota; kingdom Viridiplantae; phylum Streptophyta; class Magnoliopsida; order Malvales; family Malvaceae; genus Gossypium; species Gossypium stocksii. The sequence continues at coordinate 46,975,333 of CM035623.1, forward strand.
ATTTCAAATAAAAAATAAAGACAAGCTTATTACTCAAAGGTTCAAGGTGTTGTGTCCTAACTTATGGGATATGACATTTTGTTATCTCAAGACGAGAGGGTTTTTAACATTTTTTTCAATTTATTCAAGCATTTTTTAAATTTCACATTAATAAAAAAGGGATCAAATTTTTAATTCTTTCAACATTCGACATTTAGACATTAATTAATCAATTAGGTACCAATTTTGGGCAATACGAGGGTGTTAATCCTTCCTCATACATAACCGACTCCCAAACCCATTTTCTCGAATTTCGTAGACCAAAACCGTTGTTTTAGTAATTCAAAACATTTTATTAAAACAATCAAATTACGAGGTGATCTGATCACACTTCTAAAAAATGGGTGGCAACTCCATTTTCGTTTTTAAATAAAAGTTGACCCTTTTCAAAAAAATGGTTTCGATAGCCGTGTCCTTTACACGGCCGAGACACATGACCGTGTTTCTGCCCATGTGTTTACTACTAGACATTTTGCTTCTTAAAAGTTAGGTGTAGTGGACACATGGCCTATCAACACATCTATGGGGCTAACCGTGTGTCACACGGCCTAGACACATGCCCGTGTGTCTACTTGTGCGGACAATATATAGGCTATTTACCAAGCCAATTGCCACCCTGAAACAAGAAAAAAAAAACTCATATGTCCATCCAACAACATTTATCATGACATAAATTAAGCACTTAAACCTCCACAATCAAGGTATCCACTCATCATCCACATACCACAATCACCATGCAAGAACATTAAACAGTTATCGACTCAATCATGCATGCAACCACATTCATGAAAGACATCATTACATGATCATACCAATAACCAATATTTGCCAATTTCAAATGGCCTTATACAAAATGAACTTTCAACTAAATTAGGCCAACATTCTTAGCGAAATCAAAGATGACACTTAACAAACGACCAAGTCCTTATGTGCCATACTTTCGAAAATATCAAAAGTATCAAATACCCAAAATAACGATTCTGATAGTGTGATGCAAGCCTCTGACAAGTCCCGATCTCAAGCTAGCTTGGTGACACTATAAAACAAAGGAAAAGAAATGAGGGGTAAGCCATATAGCTTAGTAAGTTTCTGTGTTATTTCTCCCGTTGAACACTCGGAATACTAACAGATACATGAATAAATTACACATAAGTGCCACATATATGTAGCTGAAGCTACCACTTACCACTTTTCACATATATGCTCATTCTTGAGCTAGTCATGGGTCTGCTCACACAAGCTGATGGTAGGGACATAACTACTCAGTGCTGCTCACACAAGCTGATAGGTGTCTGCACCAAATGCAGGATTATCTAGCCACTGGTAGAAGTACTAGACCAGAACCTGGACATCACTTAATCAAATAATCACACACTTGAGTTCCTAGTGACATGTCACTCGTATCGTATTCTATTCCTAGGGTTCAACCAGGATTCCCCAATCACATTTATCACTTATCAAAACTTTGTCAATTATATCACATAATACCATTCACACATTTTATACAACATTAAAACATCAAAACTAATAAAATCATGCATTATTTACATACAAACTTACCTCGGTACAAAAATAGCAAATTTTTGTGATTTAGTCCACAACTTTGCCCATTCCCCGATCTAGATCAATTCCTCATCTTTCTTGATCTATAATGACACATTTAGCTCATTTATTTCTCACATTATTCAATTTGTTCCAAAAATCATATTAAGGTAAATTTATATTTTTGCCCTTAACTTTCACCTATTTACACTTTAGTCCCTAGGCTCGTAAAATGAAATGTACTTATTTTCTTTGTTACCCAAGCCTAGCTGAACTATTTTCGTACTCATACCAGCACATATTTTTCATCTAATCACACTTCCTACACACATTTTTACAACTTTTACAAAAAGGTCCTTTTATGCAATTTTATTAAAAATCACTTAGTAAAAGTTGTTAAACACACCTCAAACTTTCATATTCTTCTATTAAACATCAACAGACATGCATGTCACACATGGGTAAATTTTTTAACATGAACCCTAGTTCAAATTAATGGTAGAAATAGCTAGATCGGTTGATTATGACTTTAAAAAAGTAAAAAGCATTAAAAACGGGGCTAGGATGCACTTACTATCAAGCTTGGAAGTTGGCCAAACCCTAGCTATGGTGTCCTTGAAAATTTCGGCTATGTGTGAGGAAGATGGACACAATTTTTGACTTTATTTTAGCTTTTTATTCTTTTATTAACTAAATGTCCAAAATGCCCCTAAGGCCTTTCTTTGAAACTTTACCCTTCCATGTCCATTTTTGTCCATCATGATATATAATGGTCTAATTGCTAAAAAATGACTTCTAATTTACCATTTCATCCCACTTGATCAGCCAAAGCTTCCAAAACATATATTTTGCACTTTTTGTAATTTAGTCCTACTAATTTAATTGGACCCTCTATCGATAAAATTTCTTAACGATATTTTCACACATGCATTCAATGATACTATAAACCTTAAAACTTTATCACAATAAATTTTTCTACTTCAGATTTGTGGTCTCGAACCACTATTCTGACTTAGCCCTTATTCGAGCTGTTACAACTCTCCCCCTTTAGGGATTTTCATCCCCAAAAATCTTATCAGAAAAGAGGTTTGGTTACTATTTTCTCATGGCTTCCTCAAGTTCCCACGTAGCCTCTTCAACCCCGTGTCTATTCCATAACACTTTCACTAATGCTATACCTTTATTCCTCAATTGTTTGACTTCCCGAGCCAAAATCTTAATCAGTTCTTCATCATACGTCATATCTGGTCGAATCTCAACTTCTGTCGGAGAAATCACATGCGAAGGATAAGAATAATGTTATCACAACATCGACACATTAACCACATTGTGAATCCTTTCCAATTCCACCGGCAAAGCTAACCGATATGCCACTGGCCAAATTCTTTTGATAACCTCATAGGACCAGTAAAACGCGGACTTAACTTGCCTTTCCAACCAAATCTCAGAATCTTATTCCACGGAGACACTTTCAAAAACACTTTATCACCAATTTGAAATTCGATCTCTTTTCTTTTCAAATTCGCATACGACTTTTGTCGATCAGAGGCGACTTTCAAACAATCACAAATTACCTTAACTTTCTTCTTGGTTTCCTTAACCAAATTGACTTCGTGAATCTGTCTTTCACTAAGTTCGGTCCAATACAAAGGAGTTCGACACTTGCGGCCATAGAAAGGCTCATATGGTGCCATTTTTATACTCAACTAAAAACTGTTGCAAGCAAATTCGACCAAAGGTAGATGTTTTTCCCAACTACCCTCGAATTCTAGAACACAACATCGAAGAATATCTTTGAGAATTTAAATTACCCTTTCCGATTGACCATTAGTTTGCAGATGAAATGCAGTACTAAAATTCAATTTCGTGCCCAAGGCCTCTTGCAACATTTCCCAAAATCTCGAAGTAAATCTCGGATCTCTATCCAAAATAATAGAAATAGGCACTCCTTGCAATCTCACAATCTCAGCAACATACAATTCAGCTGGCTTGTCGAGTGAATAGTCGGTACGTACCAAAAAAATAAGCCAATTTCATCAACCGATCAACGACGACCCAAATGGCAACTTTCTTCCTTAGGGTTGAAGGAAAACCCATTACGAAATCTATCATAATCTTGTCCCATTTCCAATCGGGTACCATCACTGGCTGAAGTAAACCCGAAGGCACTTGATGCTTGGCTTTTACTTGTTGACAGATTAAACACTTAGATACAAATTCAGAAATATCTCTTTTCATACCCGACCACCAATACAATTTCCTCAAATCATTATACATCTTAGTACTACCCGGATGAACTGATAAGCGACCACTAAAAACCTGTGATCTGTATCACCATGCTTACATTATCCAATCAAGAATTATACCTGTAATAAATATACTTATCTCAAGTCAATATATACATATCCTTTATACATGAACCACCTTTGATAGAATAGACTAGAAGAATGTTAAGAAAGGTGAGATAAAAAAAATCTAAATGTAAACCTTTACTGAACCTCTAAGGATACAACCTACATTGAATGATAAAGAGATCGATGATAACCCAAAGAAAATCCAAAAAAGAATATCACTCATACGCACTGGAATCAATTGTGACAGAGACAACATAAATTACATATATATAATTAAGAGCATCAACCAGTACAAGAAATAAAATAACATCATATGAGTCTTATCATTGAATCTTCTACCAAACATAGTAGAATAGAATGCCAAAGAAAAATATATCAATGTTGATCATTAATCAACCAGACCAACAATGCTTTCGTCTAACGTTATGGTTAGCCAGCATCTCATATGATAAGAATCACATTTGAAGATAAGCAATTGCATATGCCTGTAAGGATAAAAGAACATATATAATACCCAAAAGAGATCATTGTAAGATACTCTATTATAACAGCTGCATACAGATATCTTTGCAATTCAAACACAATCCCGTCGACTACTAAAACCATCGAGGACTCCACATTATCCCGTTCCACTAAGGAAATCAATTCAGAAGAAATTTTGGTTAATCAGTTCTTTAGATATCATAGTTGAATAAGTCGATTAACGTGAATAACCTCTTCTTTAACAGCAACATTACATATATCGAATGATCTTAAAAAAAATCTAATATCTCATCTAGAACTCTCTTTACTTGCTAACCCATTCATGGCTCTGACTGTGTTATTATACATTCAACATTGAACTCTTCGATTTCATACTTATGGGCTTAATAAACATAAATCTTCTAAATTTCGTTGCATAAGACTTTAAGGGTGAGGGGGTGGAGGTCGTAACGCCTTTAAATTTGATTCTCTTATACACATAATGTAACAACCAGATTTAGACCCTAATCGAAACGATAGTTTCGAGACCACGAATCCGAGTCAAAAAATATTTTAAAATTATTTTCTGTGTTTATTTGTGTGGATTTATATTTGTGAAATTTTCGTGATTTAGTTTGTCGTTTGAATGTCCGATTTAATAAAAGGATTTAATCGCATAAATTAAAAATTTGATAGTTTAAAGTATAAGGGCTGAATTGTTAGTGGCTTTTTAAATGGAAGCACGTATGTTGTAAATAGCCCATTTTTGCATGTTAGTGGGACAGTAGTAAGTATAAGTTATATAGTTTTTTTATAATATCTTATTTAAGTTAAATATATATGTAAATTAAACTTTAACTTATAATAAGATATAATATATATTTAGATATATTATAAAGCATAAAAGTGAAAGACAACTCATGTCCATTAATTTATTGGAAGGATGAATAAGGTTATATGTTATATGACTTGGTTATAATTTAAATAAGGGTAATTTAGGAAACTAATAAATGAGTTAGTATAATATAAAAATATATCATAAAACAGGTGTTCATATTTTCTATCTTCCATTGCCGAAACTTAAGCATGAAAGAAAAACAAAAACAAAGAGCTAGGGTTCAGTTATATTGAAGCTTGATTAAGGTATGTGTCTAGCTCGATTTTTGATAATTTTTATGTTTTTGAAATTGTTGCTAAGTAATCTACAAGACCCATGCTTGAATTTTTTATTTTGATGAATATTTTGAATTATGCCATTGATGAGAACTTGTGATTTTTTGTTTTTTGATGGTGAAATATGAAAGGTATGTTTGGGTTAACATATTTTGTATTGGAATTTTTGGATGATTTTGAGTAATTAGGATTAAATTGCAAAAATAATAATTTGAGGGACTAAAAATGTGAAATAAATGAAATATATGGACTTCTATGGACATTAGGAACATTCGGCTAACATGGGTGTTGTCAAATTTTGCATATTTTGTGTTTTGTACAATGGGGACTAAATTGTAAAAAGTGTAAATGTCAGGGGTAAAATGGTAATTGTCCTATTTATGTGTTTTTGGAATAAATTGGATGAAAATATGTTTCAATGAGCTTAATCTGAATGTGTTTAGATGAAGAACCCAAGAAATCAGATTTGGATTGGGGAAAAACTAAAGTTGTCGACTAGTCGTCCCGTTCCGTTTTTCATCATCTGAGGTAAGTTCATAAGCGAATAGACGTACTTGAATTTAATTAATGCTAAATATACATGCTGAAATAAAAAATATTAGTTATTATACATTATGGTCGAATGTGAGTAGGCTTAAATTCAAAGTTTCTGAATTCGCTTTGATTGAGTTCTGATGTCCGAAAGCCATGTATGAACCTTAAGAATAGTTAGGATACATATGTCATGACATAGGATTTAGATTTATGTGTGCGAGTAAGACCATGGCATCAATATGTGATTTTGATATATGTGTGCGAGTAAGACCCTGTATCAGACAGTGGCATCGATTTGTGGCTACATGTAAGACCACGTCTGGGATGTTGGCATTGTATGATAATAAGTGAATATCTGAGTGTCCTACCCAATTCCAAATGGTTCATCAGGCATTAACATGTGGTGAATAAATATTTAAACTAACGAAAAAGCCGGGTATGTGCTAACTCTATATTTATTTGAGACAAGGTAAGTGAATAACCTATTACTATAGTAAGCTATATGTAATACTAATAAAAATTATGTGTCTATGTGATTAGAAATATTCGGCTTGTGAATAATAATGTATGAATTTCAATTATATGCATACGTGATTATGGGAAATCGGCCAAATATTTACCATATGTAATTGAGGTTATTTTTGCGATACTTGAGCCTATGGAATTTTATTTGTTCAACTATATGCTTGGTGATTATTTGGCTTGAGAAGTTAAATGTAGTTGTGTTAACTTGATAATGTGAGTATTCGATCTTGATGGTAATAGATTGTGAATAATGTGTAAGCTAAGTAATTTTTTTGGTTTAAGATCAAGCATGATAACGTTATTGCAATTCATTTAGTGAAAGTGAGTTGTTATTTGCTTATAACTTACTACACAATGAAAGCTTATTCTATGTGTATTTGTGCTTCTGTTTTATAGATTTTGGAAGTCAAGTTACGAGCTCAGAGGTCGTCGTCAAAGTCTATCGCACTATCAACTGCTTTTGGTACCCTATTAAGTAAACTATCAAACCTATAGCATGTATAGGCTAGATTATCTTTTGCATTGATGAATTTTAGTTTGTATAATTTGAGCCATGCGAAAATTGCTTAATTTCCAGGCTTGGTTGTGGTCATATTTGCTTATGATGGAGTTTGTTTTTGGCCAAGGTATTTGATGCTTGAATGGATAAAGTTTTGATACGTGCTTTGTAGAATATTGGTGTGACATCCCTATTTCGACCTTAGTTGGGAAGTGGTTTCGGGATCGCTAAACCGAGTCATAAAAATATTTGAGTATAATATCTTACGCTTAATTCATGTGATTAATTTTTGCGTAAATTTTTGAATGTTAAATTTGACAAATAGAATGTGATTTTAAGAGTAAGGACTTAGGTGAGAAACCTAGAAACTTTGATAGGCAAATTAAAGTGACTTAAATTATGAAGATTACAAAATTTTGGGCTTGCATGTCAATTTGCCATCTTTGTTAGTTAGTGGCCGGCCATGTGGGAACAATGATTTAAAAATTTGTGTAATTAGTTATATATATTAATATTATTAATAGAAAATGACATGATGGATTATAAAATACTTGTTTAATAAAAAAAAATGGGTGAAAAGAACAAGGTGTGGTTCCTTTGTTCTTATTTTTGCCGTAACTAAGTGAAGGAGAGGAGAAAATTTTGCTTAAAGCTTTCGGCACCTTCAAAGGCTTGATTAAGGTATGTGAATTGTTTTTTCGTGGAAGATTTTTGTACATTTGAGTTGTTAGCTAGTATGTTATCTAGCCCATGGTTTAAATTTAGCCAAATGGGGAGAGATCACATTCGGTCATGGACATTGTGTATGAAATTGTGTGGGAGAATGATATTATGTATTAATGGAAACGTAGATTGATAAATTGAATCGTTGTGGGGACTTTGTGGTGGTTTAAGTTTTGCTTGTGGATTAGAGTAGGGAATTTTGTATGTGCCGAATGTGAGGGTAGCAAATAGTTGGATGAATTGCTAGTTTGAGTTTATATTAACAAAAGGCTTGAATTTTTGGTAAATTAGGTGTGTTTTAAAAAGGGGTTGAGTTATGTGCTTGTGAAACTATTTGCAAAAGACTTTCATTAGCTAAGCTTGGAGATTCGGCTTTGAATGTTTTAAAGATGGGTGTAAATTAATTAAAGTGTAAACTTTAGTGGTTTATGGAAGGTCTTATGGAATTCGACCGATTTAAATGCAATTTTCGTAAGGTGGGGAAAGTTATATAATTTAAAATGAGAATGACCAAAACGTGTGCAATGTTAAGACTCTAGTTTCGGCTTGCGAATGAACATCTTGCATAATTGTTAGTCTTTTTTTTTTGTTCTTAAAAACCGAATGGTTGATATTCATATAGATAAAAAGGGTGTTATGTTATTCAAGGAATGTGTAATTGAAATTTTGTATACTTGGTCTACCCATGATTTCGTTATGATTAGTAATGTGCATATATGTGGCCGAATGTTTGGTAAAAGAAATATGGGAGTTCTATGTCTCGTATTGAAGTGAAAGTATTGAGCCCTACGAGTAAAGATTTATATAATTAAATTTGTTTGATTAAGCTCAAGAGCATAGAGAAGTAACATCGGATAAGGGAAATGCCAAAGTGACGGAATAGTCGACTTGTAAAGACTGAGAAGAACACGAGGTAAGTTTTAAGTGTTATAGCTTAGCACACGACTTGATTTAACATGATGTAAACTTTTGTTACTCACATGATTTACGATTTTTAATGTAACAGCGAAATGGGCATATAGCCAGAATTTATTAGTCCTAGGAAGGCTTTAGAAATAAATTGGAGATATGGATTACTTACATGTTTATTGCCGAACATATAGTGAAATAATGACATACTATGTATGAAACTGTGAAAGAGGCAAATGGATATTATTTTGCGATAAATTATGCGGAAAGTATACATGATGAGTTGATTTAATAAGATATGATGTGGCCATGATATGTTCTAAACACAAATGGTAAGTTCTTAAGTGTTTGAACTTGGAAATTTAAGAACAAAATTGTAATAATCTGCTTAGGACAACAGCAGTAACGTGATTTTAGAAAATCACCATAAATTGTTGGAGTTGAATTAGGTGCTGAATAAAATGTGTAATCAAAGCTTAATGAGTCTAGTTTCTTATAAAAGAAACCATGTAAGCAAAGAAGTTTCCTATAAAGAGATATTTAAAGTTGTGTGAGACGGTGTCAGAATGACTCTGAAATCCCCTGTTTCGTATTTAGAAAATCATTATAAATTGTACAAAAATATTTATAAGATAAAATGTATATGCTTAGACTCCTTAATGAGTCTAGTTTCAAATGAAATAAATAAGAACATATTTTGAATTCTGTACAATGAGAAATTAGATTCGTAGTGAAGAGTGGTCAGTTTAGTCAAACAGTGAAATAGGAGGAACTTTAAGAAAATTCTGGTATTGATCGGACAAACCAAAAATTCTAAAATTTTATGGATATAAGTTATATGAGTCTATTTTCAGGAAAAATTAACGGCACTTCATTTGGAGTTTCGTAGCTCCAGTTACAAATAATTAAATAACTGTTGCTCAAGAAAAACTGCTTGTAGTGAATCTGTGATTTTGTCGTAAACATTGATGAAACTAATTGAGTTGCTTATAAGCTATGTGTATGTGATATGTGTTGATAGTTTTATTAATTGAAGGTGAAGTGACATATATGTTGTTTAGCCGAATGGTTGTCATGAGAAGAATGTAAGTCATGTGTGTACTTGTTTATTTAGTTGGAAGTTTACTAAAAGGGATATATATATATGTATGTATTAAAGTCGAATGATATTATGACATGAAGTTAAGGTGCATGCTATATGCTTATATTCGAATGAAATTTAAGAATTACAAATGTGATAGTCTGTGTGAAATGTGGTAACATGTGATTGAATATACATGTAATTTGGAAAGTGTCCGGGTTAAGACTCGCTGACTACGTGATGTGGCCTAATGGCTCTTGTGAAATGAGACTAACTATATTGAGATACGAATAAGTTCGAATAAAGTGATACCTCAATAATGTGTTTTCGTGATGGGGAAATCGAAGGCGGATTGCCGATGATCTGACAGTATATATGACAACGAGGCTCGTTAGATATATAAAAAGGACAAGTAAAATTTCATAAAGCATTAAGTAATCCAGGTATGTAATATTTATTTTCTAGTATGTGAGAGTAATCTCAATATGATTCTTGGATTTGAAAATTTAAAAGTAGTTGGAAATTGTTATATGATCATAGATATTTATTTGCATTCAACCATCTTAGAAGGTATCTTGAAATGGATGTATTTTATAAGTATTAGAACCTCAAAAATTTGGTTGGGATTAAGTACATGTATAATTAGCCATTGTGAGCTCTTATGTATGAAAGTATATAAGTTTTAGGGGAATGACGATCATTTGAAACTTTATATGAAATGTGATGTCTGAGTTAGTTTCGTTGAATCAATGATATGTCAGTGATATAGTTATAATGAGGCTATGCATATTCGGTAAGTCGGCAGTTCTTTCGAATATGATAGAGATGAACTTTGAGCATAAATTTAGTTGTTGTTTAAGTACTTATTACTTACTAAGCTCATGCGCTTACCGTGAATTTGTTTTACTCAGTTTCTTGAATATGTTCAATACAATAAGTTGGCCAGGTATGTATCATGCACTCGTATGAGAATTTAATTCGAATTGGATCATGAATCTCTAAAGTGATGTGTATATATATATTGTTTAAGACTTACTGAGCTTATGAAAGCTTACTCCGTTTGTTTCGTGTCTCTGTTTTATAGATTATGGATTCTTACTGCCAGCTCGGGGATCGTCAGTGCTTCGTCACACTATCAAATCGTTTTGGTACAGTTATATTTTAGAATTATTATGGCATGTATAAAGTAGACTGTTGTGAACAAAATACTTATCTGTAAATATATTTCAGCCATATGAATATGTCACATACCTTGAGTGTCATTTTAAGACTCAGTTTTCAATCTTTGATTTGCGTCGAACTTACTTATGAATGCTTTTGAACCTATGTCTATGTGAATGGTTTAGATTGGTAATACCTCTTAGCCCAAAGATCCGGCGATCGGATACGGGTTAGGGGTGTTACAATTGGAGTTGGATGGTGACTTGGTTATGGTATGAGTGAATCGGTCATAACATATGCATAGATTTGGTTGTTCAATTTTGGATGCGGTTCTTGCTGGCTAAAAGAAAAATATATAGGTAAACTTTAATTGCTATATTATGTTAAGATGTGGTAAATAATTTGATGAAAAAAACTGGGTAGTTTAGCATAAAAGAATATGTGATTACATTCGGACATAAGAGAGGTGTCTTGATATGATTATTACACGGCATGAAAGGTATGTTTTGGACTTTTATATATAGCAATTATCTTGTAATGATAGAAATGATCTTGTTTAATTATTTAAGCATTCTTGGTCAAACTTAGTTAATGTAAAATTGTATACTTAATTTAGTTGTCATGAATGTCAATAAATGAGCACTATCCATGAAGTCCGAATGCTGTCTGCCACTTGGGTATTGATTGTGAAATTTAGACTTATTAATTAATACCAGTAAAAAGGGATTGAATTCACTAAGGCTAAGTGCGTCTAATTTAATGCCCTTGAATGTCTTTAATAGTTGATACTTAAAAGAGAATTATACAGAGGAATATGATCATTACCGTGTAAATGTTTCCATTTGTTTTGAAATACAAAGCATACAAATTCAAAGTGACCTGGACTTAAATCATAGGTACAAGTGGTTCTAAGGTAAGCTAATTTGCTTACTAAGTTAATAGAATATATATGCCATTTTGTGGGTTTTATGTATGATTACAATAGTGCTTTAGTAAAATGTTTGACTTGGTTGATAATAATTAATGCTGTATATATATTGGTGCAATATGTACATGGATCTAATATATTAATACTTGTTCGACCTTTCTAAGCAAGGCTCAAATTAATGTACGTTTTGACTTGTCTATTAATTTAATTAATTTTGTTTGTTTATTTATAAATGTTTAAAAATTGTGAATTCGATTGGTGATGTCTCATAACCCTAATCCAGCGATGGACACGGGATAGGGGTGTTACACATAAAACATAACTTCCATTATCAACATAACATTATGAAAATTTTCTCTTACCTTTATGAGTTTCTACTCATCCTCAGTAACTTTTAACTAGATACTTGAGTACCGCTTTTAGCATTATCAAAACTAGCTCAGTTGGAAAACATCCCTATCTATAAGTGAAGCAAATATCATCAGAGTCAGGAGACATCACACTATCACAGGTTATATAATGACATGTATTTCTATACTTCATACACGCTACGTTCAATCTGAGAGCTGACTAAACCTGGCTCTAATACCACTAAATGTAACACCCCTAACCCGAATCCGTCGCCAGAAAAGGGTTACGGAGTATTACCGTAAAAACGTAACTGGAATCATTCATTTCCAATCATTTCATAAATCATAACATAATCCATTCAAACACATGCATATCATCCCTTATTCGAGCAATCGAGACCTTAGAAACACTTTAGAAATGATTCAGGACTAACTCAAAAACATTTAAAACTTTGAAGAAAAAGCTAGAAAAATTCAGGCTGCAGGGGTCACATGGCCGTATGACCAGGCCGTGTGACTCACATGGCTGAGATAAACGCCCGTGTCTTAGACCGTGTAACAATCGAAAGAGGGACAGACGACCATGTCCCAGCCCGTGTCCGTACCCGTGTAACTCTCTGACTTGGGTTACATGGCCAAGCCACACGCCTATGTGCTAGGCCATGTAACATTCGAAATGGCCTCAAATACCCATGTGCTAGGCCGTGTGCTAGGCCGTGTAACTTTCAAAAAGCAACCTTTAAAACCTACAGGGGACCAGCCGTGTTGCATGGCCTTGTGTTACACAAGGCTGAGACACTTGCTCGTGTCTTAGGCCGTGTGGACAGGAAATTTGCCAAAATCAAGCCATTTCCTTCACCCACCTCAAACATGCACCTAAATATCATTTGCACGCTTGAACAATGCATTAAAACATGTTTAAACCTGCATAAAATAACCAATTTCAAATGGTCAAATTCCATTCAACCAAAGCATAGCTCCATTAAACCATTAGAAATAGTTCATATCTACCTCAAAGCATAACTCCACATGGTCTCATTATAAACATACCTAATATGGTCATTCCCAACATGCATATATTTAACCATATTAACAACCACCAACATTCATCAATATACCATAAATACCTCAAATCCAAAACAACATTACAAGCCATAACATCAACTAAACATTAGACATAAGTCCACTTATACATGCCATTATAACATAACAAAAGCATCCAAATCTACTGATACAATCGTTGGATCATGTGATAGGTCTCTAATGAGCTTCCAAATCGATTGAGCTTCCGGTAATCTATAAAGGAAGAGAAAGACAACTACGTAAGCAACGAATGATTAGTAACCTCACATAAACTTGACACATAACTTCTCATTTCAATACTATTATACATAGATTAAACATGATTCAACACCAATACTTTAAACTTAGTATAAACCTATTGAACACCATTCAACTCACAATTGAGTATATTTATAAACATCACATACACCTTTCATTCATAACATAACAAGGTCTCATAGGTTGACTTACATATTTATTAACCTTTCCTTAAAATGATAAAGCATTTCATCTACTTACTTACCATTCCATTTACTTAGCATGAGCTTAATTACATTATTAACTCACAAATTAGTGTATTTGTTCATGACATAAGTAATTGTCACTAAATTAATTATAACTCGAGTTATGAAACTCGAAATTTAAATATGTAAATTTTCCCTGAAGCTAGACTCTTATGTCTTCTTACCATAATTTTTCCAGAATTTTTGGTAGGGCCAATTAGTACAGTTTATTAGTTAAAGGTTCCTCTGTTTCGTAGCCCAGTAGACCTAACCTCTCTTCACTAAAAATCAATTATCTCATTGTAAAGTTTTCATTTAGTGTTTCCACTTTTTATAATGAAAATAGACTAGCTAAGGAATCTATACATATAAATTATGACTTATAATTCTTTTTGTACAATTTTTAGTGAATTTCTAAAATCAGAACAAGGGATCACGAAATCCCTCTGAACCAGTCTCACAAGAATTTAAAAATCTCAAAATATAGACTTCCTTTGCTTGCTTTGTTTCTTTCTTATAAAAATAGGCTCAATAATATTTAATTCTATATCTCATTCACCATTTAGTTCCATTTCTACAATTTTCAGTAATTTTTCAAATTCACGTCACTGCTGCTATTACAAAACTGTTTTATGGCCAACTTTTACTCTTTCATAATTTCTTTGCATAAACTATCATTTAGGCATACATAACATCAAAACATGTTCTTAATTAGCCATTTCAATAGCTAATCATTATCAAGTATTCACATGCCATTCTTTAATCATATCATAAGGACATACACACAAAATAGTCAAGTCCCTATACATGCCATAACTCAAAACATTTCAAATTATAAAATATTGAGATAGCCTTTGATAGTGTGAGACGAAACTTCGACGTCCTTACGATCCCCGAGTTGGCTTGGCTACGCTATAAAAGAGAGAAAGGAAAAGGAGTAAACTACAATGCTTAGTAAGTTTACAAGTAAATAAATGACAATATTCACCAAGTATAAATATACTCATATTATACAATCAACTAACAAAATCTTTACTTTACTTCTTCGCTTACTCTTTAACTTTCCTGTTTATCGTTCCGTTACCTGAAATTTTTTGTAACATAACCTGTATATTAGCCCAATGAACCATTTGGAATACTCAGGATACTTGGGTTTTCTTGCCTGATAATAGCCTGCCAATGCCATGCTCAAGGCATGGTCTTACATGGGATGTTCCCTGTCCTACCAAAGCCATATATCTGATATGGGCTTACATGGGATGTTCCTGAACTATCTTAACCTGCCAATGCCATATGTCTAATATGGACTTACACGGCATGTTCTTCAACCACCTCAATCCGAAATGTCATGACATTCTGTATCCCATACATTCCTGAGGTTCAAATGGGCTTTCTGATATTTTTTCTCTGTTACCTCATCATTGATTCAACTTGAAATATTCTCATAAAATAAATGTATGTATGCTGGAAATTAACAACATTAATATAAAATATCAAAATAATACATTTATTTACCGTAAACTTACCTCAGAGCAAAATACAATCAACTTGACAACTTAATCTTCTACCTTTTTCTTTCCTCGATCAATCCCTAAATTTCGTTCTTCTTGATCTATAATTAGCAAATTTAGCTTATTTAATACTCACGTTTATCAAAATGGTTCTTAACTCTAACTTTAGAAAAATTATGATTTTGCCCTTAAATTTTTGCATATTTACACTTTTGCCTAAAGCTCAGAAATTAAACTTTTTCCCTAATTCTTATGCTTTAGGACATGCTAATCATTTTCTCTTAATGGCAACATCAAATTCTCACTCTAACATGTACTTATAAACATTAGGTATTTTTACCGATTATGTTGTTTTACTCGTTTTTACTTAAAACCGAGTAGCACAAATTGTTTAACATAATTTAAAACCTCATATTCTATCATAAAATATCAAAATAAACACATTTCACCTATGGTTATTTTTCCAAATATGAACCTTATGTTAAATTATTGCTAGAATAAGCTAAATCAAGTTATCGGGACTCCAAAAACTTAAAGAACATTAAAAACGGGGCTTGGAATCACTTACTATGGAGCTTGGAAGCTTGAAACAAACCCTAGCTATGGTGATACATAAAGTTCAGCCACTTGAAGAAGATGATAGTAATTTTGCCATCCTTTTCCATTTTAATTCCTTTTAATTACCAAATGACTAAAATGCCCTTCATTAAAACTTTGGTTATTTCTACCTATGTATGTCCATTTTTGTCCTTGAAAACCTTATGGTATAATTCCATTTAAGGACCTCTACTTCAATTATGCTCTTCAGTTTAATCCTTTCCTATCTAGAACTCATATTTATCAACTTTTGCAATTAAGCCCTAATAGGCAAATTTAACATGCAATTCATGAAAATTTCTATCAATATTCTAACACATGCATCTAATCACTCGGTAAATCATAAAAATTAATTGGAATAAATTTTTCTATCTCGGATTCATAGTTTCACAACCACTGTTCTGTTTAGGCCCTATTTCAGGATGTTACAATGCATCAATTCAAAATTCACTTGAATAACTTAAGATAAGTTATTAAACATGAATAACCCTACTAGAAACCATCAATTCCATGTACATAGTCATACTTTTATTTAACATTTCCTTTTCTTTCCTTTTCATAATTTTCATAATATAAGTCATTTGAATACTTACCATTCCTTCCCTTTTCATTCCTGTTAAACTACTTATAATGAATCAAATACGTGGGAAAGCTCACACAAAGTGTGCTAACATATAGTTGTAGCTCAAACGAGCTGTAAAATGGGTCTACTCACATAAGCTGACAGTCAGAATGTAAGCTACATAATGTTGCTCACATAAGCTGATGAGTATTTGTAACTAATGTTGGACTCAGCCATCGATTAGACATTCAAGACCAGCATCTGAAACATGGTAACTTGGGTCTACTCAAATAAGCTGACGGTCAGAATGTAGCTACATGATGGCACTCACACAAGCTGACAAGTATCCGCAACTAATGCCAAAACTCAACCATCGGTAGGAGATTCAAGACCAGCACCCGAGACATGGTAACATTAATGACATGTCATTTGTATCCTATATATTCCTAAGGTTCAAACAAGGCTCGATAGTCATCAAATGTCGTTGGATTTCCATCGTCACTTTACTTGATAAATTAAATAATAACATATATATTGAGTCATTTACAATAGAATCACACATTAAACAATCAATTTAATCAACATTTAAGTTATTTTTGTTCATACAAACATACCTAGCTAAAATACAGAAATGTCAAAGTACAAGGGCTTTTTGGTAATTTTTTATTCTCCTCGATTTTTCACTTGATCTTGATCTAAATCAATAATTTCATTCAATTTATTAATTTATATAGTAAAAAATTTTATTTATACAATTTAGTTATTTTTACATTTTACAAAATTACCCCGAACATTTTACTTTTATTCAATTTAGTCTCTGAGTCTAAAACATGCAAATTAACCATTTTTAATGCAAACCATGCCAACCGAATATTCATGACATCCAATACAGCCCACATTTATAATAATTTCACAAAAATCCTTATATTTTTACTATTTCAACAATTTAGTCCCTAATCGGTAAATTTATCAGAATTACTTAACAAAATACTTATAAATAAAAACTAATACTTCAAATTCATCATTTAAAATCTAAAATCACATAGAGTCATCAATGGCAACATTCAGTATCTTTAATAGCTTTAAAATCGAAGGTACGAGCTTGCTAGACTTAGTTGCAATGATCTTAAAAACATAAAAATTAAAAGAAATGGGGCCAAAATCACATACCATGCTAGCTACAGAGCTTTCCGAAAATTCAAGATATAAAATGGCTTCCTTCCCTTAAAAATTCGGTGAAGAAGTCAAATTAAAAGATGATAAAAGCTTTTAGTTTAATTTAATTTAATTAAATTATCAAATTACCATTTTAACCTTGGTTAATAATTAAATAAAACACTAAATTCATGCCCATATTAGTCAACTAACTCCTTAAGTTGTTTAATTACCATTTAAGTCCCTTTACCTTTATTCATTAAGCTATTTAATCACTCAAATCAAATAGTGATCAAATTTTACATTTTTAAGATTTAGACCTTTTTAATTAATTAACTATTGAAACATTAGAATTTCTTAACAAAACTTTAATACAACCTTAATAACACTCCATAAATATTTATAAAAATATTTATGGCTCGGTTTATAGAAGCAAGGTCCTAATACCTCATTTTCTAAAACCACTTGACTTTAGGATCTTACCACTTGAACTTAATTAATCATTTATATAACATAAATTACCAAATAAAAAACCTACTTAAAACCATATTTGACTTGTAAATATTAAATAATAATATTTACAAATTTACTCGTTGGATTTGTGGCCCCCGAAACCATTGTTTCCAACGCCACTGAAAAATGGGCTACTACAATTATAAACTGAACCAAATTACTAAAAAAACTACCGATTTGTCCATTGGATAGTATGATAGATCTCGAACAAATTTCTAACTAGTCGAGCTTCCGATAACCTGTAAAGTAAAGAAAAATAATTACGTAAGTTATAAATGCTTCGTAAGCTCGTATAAACTTTAAACATAATATCCTATTTCAGTAATGAACTTTATAGGATAAATAATAAGTTACACCAATGCCATAAGATTTATAAAACTACATAACCATCAACTCACAAATGAGTAAGTCCATCAGCATCACATATATTTTTCATTCATAACATAATAGGATTTTATAAGATATATTATGAAATCTTCAACCTTTTCATAAGATTATGAACCTTTCGATTTACTTACTTTCCATTTCATTTCAAATGTTTAACATAAGCCTAAACAACATTATCATTTCATAAGTCAGTGTATTTATTCATGACATGAGTATTTTCATCCATAACATAAGTATACTTCTCACATATAAATATGTCATTTAACTTATCAATTCTTTTATTTCATCATATTACATCCCAATTATGAACTTACTGTTTCATTACCTTTTCCTACCCGTATCATTTGCATAATACAAGACATAAGTATAAACATCAACCAATTACACAAGCTAAACACAAGCCTAAGCACCAACAACAACACATGTTAGCATATTCAAACATAATTCACATGAGTTTAACATAGGTAAGCCATTACACATGAACATAATTCATTTGAATTCATCATTTTCCTTAACATATCATACTCTTAATGAAACTTACGATTTCAACCCTTTTCAGAAATACATGATATAGTTCCTTTTGAACACTTACCATTTCTTTCCTTTTCATGCTCGCTAAACCATTTAAAATATCATTGGATACGCAGGATAGCTCACACAAAGTGTGCTAAACATATAACCATAACATTTCCTTTCCATTACATCATTGCTCACGCAAGTTATGAAATAGTTTTGCTCACACGAGTTGTAGGTTAGAATGTAAGCTAAACGATGCTGCTGACACGAGCTGTGGAGTATCCGCAACAAATGTAAGACCTCAGCCATCAGTAGGACATTCAAGACCAACACCCGAAAATGAAAACCCTAATGACATGTCATTTGTTTCTTACGAATTCCTAATGTTCAAACGAGGCTCAATAGTCATCGTAACATCGTTGGATTTACACTATTCAGTTACATAGCAATCAACATATTAACATACAGATCAAAACATAGCATTAAATGATATATAATCATACGAACTTACCTAGCTAAATTGCAACAATGACTAAGTACAAGGGCTATTTGGTAATTTTCTCTTGTCCTTGATTTTCCACGCGTTCTTGATCTAAACTAATAATTTCATTCAATTCATTAATTTAGATAGTTAAACCAACTCATTTTATGGAATTAATTATTTTTTTACATTTTTACATAATTACTCTCAACTTTTCATTTTTAGTCAATTTAGTCCCTATTTCCTAATCATGCAAATAAACCAATTTTATTGAAAATTCATACCAGCCCAATGTTAATAGCATCCATTACAGCCCATTTTTGTAACAATTTTACACCAAGTCCTTGTATTTTTACTATTTCAACAATTTAATCCCTAATAGTTAAATTCATAAAAATTACTAAACAAAATATTATAAATAACAACTAATACCTCAAATTCATCATTTAACATCTAAAACCATAGAGATTATCAATTGAAACATTCAAATCTTGAACAATTTCAAAAACAAATGTTCGGGCTAGCTGAACCTAGTTGCAACAATATCAAAAACATAAAAATTAAAAGAAAGAGGTGAAAAATGGCTTATCATGCATAATTTGAAGCATGGCCAAACCTTGGTTCTTCTTGCCATGGTGTTTCGGTAATGAACAAAACAATTGAAGAAGAAAACATTATGTTTTCTTATTTATTAACCTTTTTACTTTATTTTAAAAATATTTAAAGCTTAAATTGTGCACCATCATAAAAGTGAGTAATTTATCCATTAAGGTCATCCAATTATGTTTCTTTAATCAATTAATACCTTTAAACTAATAGCAATTGACTTTTTTAACTATTACAATTTAGTCTTTTTTGCTTAATTAGCTATCTAAACATCAAAATTTCTTAACGAAATTTTAATACAACCTTAATAAATTCCATAAATATTTATAAAAATATTTATGGCTCAGTTTATAGAAACGAGGTCTCAATACCTTATTTTCTAAAACCAGTTGACTGTAGGGTCTTACCACTTGAACCTAATTGTTAATTCGAATAGCATAAATTGTCAATTCAAATTTTATTTTAATACCATATTTGACTTGAAAAATATGAAATAATAATATTTACGAACGTACCCGTTAGATTTGTGGCCTCAAAACCACTATTTTCGACACCATTGAAAAACAGGCTGTTACACGGTTGAAGCATTCATCCTAGATGAATTGAAAAGTTACAATTTTAATTAAGTGTTTATTACTTTAGATATCACAACCAAGTTCTTATTTTGGAAAAGAAATTTAAAACTTTGGTTTTTCCCATAATTTATTTTTCGCTAAGTTTCCTAACTTGATTTCCCAACAGTATGTGCTTAAAGATGTAAATTAACGAGTGAACAAAAGCATTGTGAGGGTTAAAAGCAAAGCCAGTGTGATAAAAGTATAGAAGAATTAAAAGTCATGTGAGTGAAAAGTGAATAAATTGAAATAACTCAAAAATATAATAAATTGAGAAAATCTCACTCATATTGGCACAAAATACTCATCAATTGCTTATACTTGTAAATATTATATTAGAGTTCAAAGCATGGATAAAAGAAACTGAGTAAGTAGAATTATAATTGCCAGTATTCTACAACCATATATGTTATACTCATGTATATGTTTTGATAGAATTATATGTTAAGTGTTCTTTAACTTGTTTACTTTGTAACTTATTAAACTAGAATACTTGAAGTGAAAATCATGAATCATTTTGATATCTAGCTATAATTACTTGTTTAGCGGATTTTCCTATCTCAAATGTTCCAAAACCAATCTCATGTATGAAACATGCTCAAGTACATTGTTGTTTTGTGTGTTTTCTTTTTCTTTTTCATTTATCCTTGTTTTGTTTGCTTGAGGACTAGCAATAAGTTAATTGTAAGAGAATTTGACCTACCGCAATTCGTTGTGACAAATTAGACTCTTTCTGGCACTTAATGAACTTGTTTTTAAGCCATTTTATGTTATTTTAATGTATTTTTGGTTTCAGCAACCTAGATTTAATTTCTAGCAAAATAAGCATTTTTACACATAATTTAGCTTTAGTTGACCTAATTGGCCGATACAGGCCTAAGGTAGTTTTAACGACCTTAATCGAGTGCATAGGACACCTATTTTTAGGCCTAAGTGCATTAGGAATGACAACCGAGTCGCAACACAATAGAATAATCTCCAAAGTATAGGTTCAAAATTGTGTGTCACAACATGCCTTCCTTGTGTCGTGACACAGGGCTAGAAATTAATCAGGGGTGTAATCCATATTTATAAGATTTTAGGCTTGTATTTGACCTAATTATGGTAGTTAATTATCCCTATAAATAGCAAGGCTTAGGTTGAGCTGTGGGAGACAAATTAGGAGGCCATTAGTTAGGTTTAGACATTAGAGTAGTTTTTAACTAGGTTTTTATTTCAATTTTAAAATACTTTATTTTCTTGTTTCTAACTTGGATAAGATCTGAGTCGAAGCCTTTATTATTTAAGATTTTAGTATTTTTCTTTTACTTTTCTCTTGCAGTCGTCTATATCTCACTAGTTGTTAAAGGATTTTCTACAACTTAGCACATTCAACCACTGAATGGATCGATTTCTCATTTTCCTTCATTTTATTTTAATTTGTTTGTTTTGCATGATTAATTTTTTTAGGGAAAATGATATTTAGTTTCATGAGTAGCTAATTCCTTTAGGGAGACTAACAAGCGAATGTGGGAGTATTTAACGGATGAATAAAGGTTTGTCGTCAAATTAGTTGGCTTACATTATGCGTGTTTAAATCATAGGTGTAACATCCCGAAATATGGCCTAAACAGAACACTGGTTTCGTGACCACAAATCCAAGATAGAAATAATTATTTTATAATTATTTTGATGTTTATGATATGATTTCATGATAGTGTGAATATTTCGTGAAGAAATTCTATGCATAAAATGCTTAATTTGAAATTAGGGACTAAATTGAATAAGTTGCAAAACTTGCATTCTAGAAGCTTTTAGTATGAAATTGCTTTGGAATATTAATTAGTAGGTCTTAAATAGCAATTTGACGAATTTCTAAAATTTTGGACAAAAATGGGCTTGTACATGAAAAATTTTCAAAGAAAGGCATGAAGGGTATTTTAGTCATTTGGTAATTAAAATATTAAAAAAGGGAAAAGGATGGAAAAATATGTCCATCTTCTTCATTAGCACGAAATTTCAAGGGTTCTCCATAGCTAGGGTTTGTTTCAAGCTTCCAAGCTCCATAGTAAGTGATTCCAAGCCCCGTTTTTAATGTTCTTTACGTTTTTGGAATCCCGGTAGCTCGATAAAGCTTATGCTAGCTATAATTTAAGCTAGGGTTCATATTTGGAAAATACCCATAGGTGAAAAGTCTTTATTTTGATGTTTTATGATAGAATATGAGGTTTTAAATTATGCTAGACAACTTGGGCTACTCGGTTTTAAGTAAAAACGAGTAAAAGGGCTTAATCGATAAAAATACCTATTGTTAATAAGTACAAGTTATAGTAGGAATTTGAGGTTGTTGTTGGTAAATAAATGATCAGCATGTCTTAAAACATAAGAATTTTTGATAAAGTTTGATTTCCAAGCCTTGGGGCAAAAGTATAAATATGCAAAAGTTTAGGGGCAAAAATGTAATTTTTCCAAAGTTGGATTCAGGGATTGTTTTGATAAATGTGAGTATTCAATAAGCTAAATTTACTATTATAGATAAAAAAGGACGAAATTCGGGAGTAGATCGGGAAAAGAGAAAGTAAAGGATTAAATTGTTAAGTTTAGTCATATTTTATATTGAGGTAAGTTTACAATAAATAGATGCAATATTTCATTATTTTACATTAATGTTGTTAATTTCCGGCATTTATACATTTATTTTACGAAAATATTCAAAGTCGAATCTGTGACAGCCGTAATTTGACCCTAATCGGGAAATTGGTTTCGTAACCATTAAACCGAGTTAGAAAATTTTTTTTAAATGCTTTTTTTCTATGTTTTATTCGGTGGATTGTTATGTGTGAAAATTTGGGTGTTTTAATTTTTGCCATTTGATTATAAATTTATGAAAAAGGACTTATGTGATAAATTTGAAAAATGTGTTAGGTACAATATAGTTGACCAAATAATGTATGGCTTATTAAAATAAGGGGCTTGCATGTCAAATTTACCAATAAATGGATAGTGGCCGGTCACATGTACATGAAATGATTACTATTACTTGTTTTATATAATTATTGAATTATAATAATAAAATACACAAATTATAATAAAATATGAGAGATAGTGGGTGGAGAAACCAAAGTTGGATTCATTTTCTCTCCCATTGCCGTGAATAGAGAAAGAATAGAGAACAAAATTGAAGCTCAAGCATTTGGTCCTCCTAATAGCTTGATTCTAAGGTATGATTTTGCTATTTTCATTAGATTTTTGTGGGATTAAATTGATGGTTAAGTCCCTAACTTAGCCCATGTCAAAATGTTGAAATTTGGTGGTAGTAAGAACATTTGGCCATGGATTAGAGTGGATAAATAGAATTGTGGTTTTATGTTTTAGGAGTAATGTTGGATAATTGAGGTTTGAATTAGTTAAATGTGTATATAGGTGGACGAATTGTTAAGGGAAGTAAGTTAGCATGCTTATGTAGGTGTAGTTGCCGAATGTGGTGTTTTAATCAAGGAATGATTTAAATTGAATGTTATAAAAGCTATGAACATTCGGTTAACTAGTATATATGTTATATATTAGGATGTGGCTATGTGTTTGTATTCGGCCATGGAAAGAGTTGAGAGAAATGGTTAAGTTTTGATGCTTTAAAAATAGAAAATGATTATGGTATAGGAATGGAAATTTGTAAGCTCAATTTGTGAATAAATTTGAGTCTTGTATAGCCTAAATGTCAAAGAGGCATTCGGCCAATAACAAATTGTACCTTGTGATGGATGAATGATAATTTTAGTTTAGAAATGGTATCAAGATGAAATTTGAGCTAGCTAAATATATGTATATATATATGTGTGTGGATAGATGATTAATAGTACATATCAATAGTGATACCGAATGGAATTTTTGCTAAATACAAAACATAGTTGCTTAATCTTCTACAAATTTTATGTATGGCCAATTATGAGTATAGGTGGTGAGTTGAATAAATATTGTGCATTTGGTAATCTTTGAAGGTAATCGGCTATGGAACAATTTGGAAATTTGATGTACAAAATGATGTCTTGAAATTTAACTTGTGAAATGACCTTGTCGAATGCACTAATTATTAAAACATGAGTTTAATTGGTGAATAAGAATTTGATTACTTGTTTGATTAGGTCCAATTTACCGAATGTGAATTTAGAAAAGGATTTTAGTAACTTTGAAAAGACTTGCCAATTTGGTATTGAAAAGTACCGAAAATACACATGTGTTATGGAAGTTGTCTTAATTTTCTTATAAACTTGAAGATGAATTTACTATGATTAATATGGTGAATGCTGAATGATCCTTTTGTGGATATAATGTGGGATTGTTTGTAAATTGAAATGATTGGAGATATGAATTTGATATTTAGTGATAATTAACTAGAATATATATATGTAATGGTGCCTTATTGCCGTATATGAATATTGAAGTAGAAATGTCTTTATGCATATGTTTTAATGAGAAAGGAAAATGAATTGGAAATCTAATTAAATGAAATGTCTTGATTTATCTAAGCTCAAGAACATCAAAGGGGAGAGTCAGACAAAGGAAAGACTAAGATTATCGAGTAGCCATAGAGGCAAATCCATCGGATCATAAGGTAAGTGCATAAGCAATTATAAGCTTAGTTATTTTATACATAAATGGTGCGTACATATCATGAAAGAATTATTCTTAAAATTATATATTTATATATATTTGCTTGCTTGATAGACTTGTGGTAGTAAATTCGAATTGGATTAAGTTAGTTGATTGGTTTTAATGAAATGGTAATGGCACTATGTGTGTGGATTTGAATGGCACTAAGTGTGCGGATATGAACGGCACTATGTGTGCAGATTGAATGGCACTATGTGTGCGGATATGAAGGGCACCATGTGTGCGAATTTGAATGGCACTATGTGTGTGGTTATGAGCAGCACTATGTGTGCAGATATGAATGGCACTATGTGTGCGGATTTGAATGGAACTATGTGTACGGTTATGAACGGCACTATGTGTGCGGATATGAATGGCACTATGTGTGCGGATTTGAAGGGCACTATGTGTGCGGAATTGAAGGGCACTATGAGTACATAATTGAATAAACTATGTGTGCGAATTTCTTGACTGAGCACTATAAGTGTGCGAAATCAGTTGTATGTACAATATATGCATGAATTGAATGAGGAAATAGAGTTATTGAATGAAATAAGAAATTGGATTGGAGAATCAAAAATGTGTGAATCTATTATTAAGTCGTCTTTAAATACTTTGAGGAAAGATTTGAGATAATTGGTATTATGTTATAAATTGAATGGTGTAACATGATTGCAGTTAGCTTAAAAATCTAACGATATATGACATGGATGGGTTCGGTTGTGTTAATTGAGTTTGCGAAAGAATGTTATAATTAGTAGTTGTCTATCAAATAGAGAAAGAGCCAAATGTTTCTTGAAGTGTTAATTGTAATGTCTATTTCATTAATATTTATTGCATCATATCAAGCAAATTGTTTGTATTTTATTGCTTATAACTTACTGAGTTGAAAAACTCGTTTGGTGTGTTTAATTGTCTCTTATTAGATTTCTTTTGATCCGTTGTAAGCTCGGGACTGTCATCAAAGTCATCACACCTGTCAGCAACGTTTTGGTACCTCGTTTTATTAGTCTTAAGCATGATATTTTGGCATGTATAGACTTTATTTTTGGGATGTTGATGATGTAATGTTTCCTTTTGTATAAATGGCCATGCGAATATAGCCTAAGTGTTAAAATTTCAAATGTGGTTATGTATGTTTTATAAATTAACTTTTTGTTTAAGTGAATCGTTACTAAATAGACTGAATACTTAAGTTACATTTAGAAGATGGGATCATGAGATGTATTTGCTGTGATGTGTATAAGCTAGGTATAAATGGTCATGCATTCAATTATGAAGGTAAATTACCAAATGAATAGTGAATTATTTATCATACTTAAATGAGTGTAAGACATGCTGAAGTAGTGTTTGTAATTGATAAATTAATGGCTTGAGAATTCAGTTTTAATTGTTGCAAAGATAGATAAGACGATTATCCTTTAATATTCTTTGTTCGAAGATCTGACTTGTATCAATTTATTCGAGATAGAATAACTTTGTGAATGCTGAATTTATCATTGAAAGTCTGCATAAGAATTGGTTCTATACTACCTCGTAACCCCTCCGGCGATCAGAACGGGTTAGGGGTTTTACATTTTATTGGTATCAGAGCTACGGTTTAGTCGATTCTAAAACTACTGTAACGTGCGTAACAATAGCTATACATGCCAAAATATGATAATGTGACACTGTGATGACTTCTGACGGTTAAAAATTTGATTTTGTATAGAGAATGGAACCTGACCCCGAGTGAGTCGTAGCGGATGATGTAGAGAGTATAGCGCCTGCTCCCGCGCAAAGGACAGTGTTGGTAGATTCTCGACCATCTGCGAGTAACCAAGAAGTTGGAGTTAGGCAAGCCCGCTATTCCATAATGAATGAATGGTTCACTCAGATACTCATGTAAATTTGGCTGTTCAACAACCCCCTAATTTAAACAATCCCCCCCCGGTACCTGTAGTGCCTGTGACCACCGATCCGTTGAGATTGAGTAAACCCCCTGTTGATAAGATCAGAAAATACGGAGCTGAAGAATTCAGAGCCACAGCTACCGATGATGCTGAGAGAGCTGAATTTTGGTTAGATAATACTCTTCGTGTATTTGATGAGCTGTCTTGCACACCCGATGAGTGTCTAAAATGTGCTGTGTCCTTGCTTCGAGATGCGACTTATTACTGGTGGAGTACTTTGATTACGATTGTTTGAAAGAAACGAGTTAAGTGGGATTTCTTTCTGACAGAGTTTCGTAAGAAATATATAAGTCAGCGATTTATCGACCAGAAGCGCAAAGAATTTACGGAACTTAAACAAGGTCATCTGACTGTATCAGAATATACACATGAATTTGTGAGGCTCAGTCGTTACGCCCGAGAATGTGTTGCTAATGAAGATGCAATGTGCAAAAGATTTGAAGAGGGATTAAATGAAGACATAAAACTGCTTGTGAGTATTCTTGAAATAAGAGAATTCGTAGTACTCGTTGAACGGGCTTGCAAGGTGGAGGAGCTTGGGAAGGAGAAAAGAAAAGCTGAATCCGAAGCTAAAGACTTCCGCAAGACATCCATGGGAAAAGCTTCATTTTCGGCCTCAAAGAAATTCAGAGATGAAAGTAACAAGTCAAAGACAAATGTCAGGATTTCGATTCGAGAACGACCTTCGACGGATTCTCGAGCTACTTCGGTTGCTAGTGTGGGCAATAATCGGCAAATGAAACTGGAATGTCAATAGTGTGGAAGACGACATGTGGGCGAGTGGTGGGGCAAGATTAATAACCGAGCTTGTTATAGATGCAGTTCGCTAGATCATTATGTTTGAAATTGTACGAAACTTGTTGAGAAAGATAATATAAGAGATATGAGGTCAAGTGGTGCTGCTGTTAGGGGTAGGACTCCGAGAAGCGCGGGAGGTAGGAGTGGTACTCAGAGAGGGACTTCTGATACAGCTGTTCGGTCAGAGGCTCGTGTTCCTGTAAGAGCATATGCTATCCATACTAGAGAGGACGGTTCTTCCCCTGATGTTATTACCGATACTTTCACTCTTTTTGATTCTGATGTTGTTGCTTTGATTTATCCCAGGTCAACCCATTCATATGTGTGTTAAACTTTGGCATCCAGTAAGACTCTTCCTGTTGAGTCTACTGAGTTCGTAATTCGAGTGTCAAACGTTTTGGGTTGGTATGTGTTAGTAGACAAAGTGTGCAAGAAGTGTCCTCTAATGATTTGAAACTCTTGCTTCCGAGCCGATTTAAGGCTTTTTCCATTTGACGAGTTTGATATTATCCTCGGTATGGATTGGTTATCTGTACATGATACGGTGGTGAATTGTAAAAGAAAATCAATTGAATTGCGATGTTCGAATGGAGAAATAATTCTAGTTGAGTCCACCGATTTGAACGGGCTACCGGTAGTGATATCTTCGATATCGGCTCAAAGATATGTGAAAAAGGGGTTTGAAGCTTATCTGGCGTATGTTTTAGATAATAAAGTATCTGAGTGAAAGCTTGAAACTATACCTATGGTTTGCGAATATCCAGATGTGTTTCCTGAGGAGTTACCAGGATTACCACCTGTTCAAGAAGTTGAGTTCAGCATAGAGCTAGGGCCAGGAACAACTCCAATTTCGATAGCTCCATACCATATGGCGCCAACCGAATTAAAAGAATTGAAATCTCAGTTGCAAGAGTTGACGGATAGAGGTTTCGCTCGACCGAGTTTCTCTCCCTAGGGTGTGCCAGTACTGTTTGTGAAAAAGAAAGATGAAACTATAAGAATGTGCATTGATTATCGTCAACTTAATAAAGTCACGATAAAGAATAAATATCCATTGCCGAGAATTGATTATTTTTTTGACCAGCTAAAGGGAGCTTCAGTATTTTCGAAGATAGACTTGAGATCATGTTATTATCAGTTGCGAGTTAGAGACTCCGATGTGCCTAAAACTGCTTTCAGAACGAGGTACGGACATTATGAGTTTTTAGTGATGCCATTTGGACTTACTAATGCCTCTGCGGTTTTCATGGATTTAATGAACCAGATTTTCCACCGATATCTAAATCGGTTTGTGGTGGTGTTTATTGATGACATTTTGATCTACTCGCGTGACGAAAATCAGCATGCCGAACACCTCAGGTTAGTGTTACAGATTTTACGAGACAAACAACTTTACGTGAAGTTTAGCAAATGTGAATTCTGGTTGCGTGAAGTCAGGTTTTTGGGACATGTTGTATCCGCATCGGGCATCAAAGTAGATCCGAGCAAAATTTCAGCTATAGTGAATTGGAAACCTCCGAGAAATGTTTCAGAAGTCCGAAGCTTTTTGGGACTTGCCAGGTATTATAGAAGACTTGTGAAAGGGTTCTCGACGATAGCAACACCGCTGACAAGACTACTTCAGAAAGGGGTTAGATTTGAATGGTCAGAAAAGTGTCAAAAAAATTTCGATCAGTTGAAAGCCCTATTAATTGAAGCTCTAGTGTTAGTTCAGCCAGAACCGGGTAAAGAATTTGTAGTCTTTAGCGATGCCTCCTTGAATGGTTTAGGCTGTGTGTTGATGCAAGAAGGCAGAGTCATTGCTTATGCCTCAAGACAGTTGAAGCCTCACGAGAAAAACTATCCGACACACGATCTCGAGTTAGCTGCCATCGTTTTTGCTTTAAATATTTGGCGTCATTATTTGTTCGGGGAGAAATGCCATGTTTATTCCGATCATAAAAGCCTCAAATACTTAATGACACAGAAAGATTTGAATTTGAGACAACGACGGTGGTTAGAATTATTGAAAGATTACGAGCTCGTCATCGATTATCACCCGGGAAAGGCTAACGTGGTTGCGGATGCTTTAAGTCAAAAATAACTGTTTACCCTTCGAGCGATGAATTGTCTTTGTCCACTGATGATATGTTGATAGCGGAATTGAAAGTAAGACCAGTGTTGATACGACAAATTTGTGACATCCAGAAAATCGATGATGATTTGGTTGCGAAATGGGATCAGTGTGATTCAAATGTAGATTCAGAGTTTCAAATTGACGATAATGATTGTTTGAGGTTCAAAAATCGATTGTGTGTTCCAAAAAATTCAGAGATTATTTCAATGATTTTGAACGAAGCTCATAACAATCGGATGTCTATTCATCCGGGTAGCACGAATATGTACAATGATCTGAAACTCCAATATTGGTGGCACGATATGAAACGAGACATATCTGACTTTGTTTCGAAGTGTTTAGTATGCCAACAAGTGAAGGCAGAACATCAAGTGCCTTCGGGATTACTTCAACCGATTATGATACCCGAGTGGAAATGGGATCGTGTTATAATGGACTTTGTATCGGGTTTACCGTTGACACCAAGCAAGAAAGATGCAATCTGGGTGGTCGTCGATAGATTAACAAAGTCAACTCATTTTATCCCTGTTCGTACCAATTATTCGCTTGATAAGTTAGCTGAATTGTACATTTCTTAGATTGTGAGACTGCACGGGGTGCCTACTTCTATTATGTCAGATAGAGACCCGAGATTCACATCATGATTTTGGAAGAAACTGCAAGAAGCTTTGGGTACCAAGTTGCATTTTAGCACTGCTTTTCATCCCCAAACCGATGGTCAATCTGAGCGGACTATTCAGATACTCGAGGTTATGTTGAGATGTTGCATCCTTGAGTTTAGTGGTTCGTGGGAACAATACTTACCTTTGATTGAATTCGCTTACAATAACAGTTTTCAATCGAGTATCCAGATGGCACCTTACGAGGCTTTGTACGGTTGTAAATGACGTACACCCTTGTTTTGGACCGAACTCAGTGAGAATAAGATTTATGGGGTTGATTTGATCAAAGAAGCTGAGCAGGAAGTGAAAGTGATTCGAGATAGTTTGAAAGCAGCATCGGATCGTCAGAAATCATATGCAGACTTGAAGCGTAAGGATATAGAGTATCAGATTGGGGATAAACTGTTTCTGAAAGTATCACCGTGGAAAAAAGTACTCCGATTTGGCCGTAAGGGAAAATTAAGCCCTAGATTTATCGGACCATATGAGGTTTCAGAACGGATTGGGCCGGTTGCTTATAGATTGATTCTGCTACCTGAACTCGAAAAGATCCATAATGTGTTTCATGTTTCGATGCTTAGATGGTATAGATCCGATCCATCACATGTGGTTAGCCCGTCAGAGATTGAAATTCAGTCTGAATTGAGTTACGAAGAGGAACCGATTTGTATTTTGGCACACGAGGTGAGAGATTTGCGGAATAAGAAAATTTCGTTAGTGAAAGTATTGTGGGTCAAGCACGGTGTGGAAGAAGCCACTTGGGAGCTTGAAGACTCTATGAAAGAACAATACCCTAATTTATTCGCTGGTAAGATTTTCAGGGACGAAAATTCCTACGTGGGGGAGAGTTGTGACAGTCATAATTTGACCCTAATCAGGAAAGTGGTTTCGTAACCATTAAACCGAGTTAGAAAATTTTTTTAAAATGTTATTTTTCTATGTTTTATTCGGTGGATTGTTATGTGTGAAAATTTGGGTGTTTTAATTTTTGCCATTTGATTATAAATTTATGAAAAAGGACTTATGTGATAAACTTGAAAAATGTGTTAGGTTCAATATAGGTGACCAAATAATGTATGGCTTATTAAAATAAGGGGCTTGCATGTCAAATTTACCAATAAATGGATAGTGGCCGGTCACATGTACATGAAATGCTTATTATTACTTGTTTTATGTAATTATTGAATTATAATAATAAAATACATAAATTATAATAAAATATGAGAGATAGTGGGTGGAGAAACCAAAGTTGGATTCATTTTCTCTCCCATTGCCGTGAATAGAGAGAGAATAGAGAACAAAATTGAAGCTCAAGCATTCGGTCCTCCTAATAGCTTGATTCTAAGGTATGATTTTG
Organism: Gossypium stocksii; assembly: GCA_020496765.1. Lineage (NCBI taxonomy): Eukaryota > Viridiplantae > Streptophyta > Magnoliopsida > Malvales > Malvaceae > Gossypium > Gossypium stocksii. The sequence continues at coordinate 47,007,634 of CM035623.1, forward strand.
CTATTTTCATTAGATTTTTGTGGAATTAAATTGATGGTTAAGTCCCTAACTTAGCCCATGTCAAAATTTTGAAATTTGGTGGTAGTAAGAACATTCGGCCATGGATTAGAGTGGATGAATAGAATTGTGGTTTTTATGTTTTAGGAGTAATGTTGGATATTTGAGGTTTGAATTAGTTAAATGTGTATATAGGTGGACAAATTGTTAAGGGAAGTAAGTTAGCATGCTTATGTAGGTGTAGTTACCGAATGTGGTGTTTTAATCAAGGAATGATTTAAATTTAATGTTATAAAAGCTATGAACATTCAGTTAACTAGTATATATGTTATATATTAGGATGTGGCTATGTGCTTGTATTCGGCCATGGAAAGAGTTGAGAGAAACGGTTAAGTTTTGATGCTTTAAAAATAGAAAATGATTATGGTATAGGAATGGAAATTTGTAAGCTCAATTTGTGAATAAATTTGTGTCTTGTGTAGCCTAAATGTCAAAGAGGCATTCGGCCAAGAACAAATTGTACCTTGTGATGGAGGAATGATAATTTTAGTTTAGAAATGGTATCAAGATGAAATTTGAGCTAGCTAAATATATGTATATATATATATATGTGTGTGTGTGGATAGATGATTAATAGTACATAGCAATAGTGATACCGAATGGAATTTTTGCTAAATACTAAACATAGTTGCTTAATCTTCTACAAATTTTATGTATGGTAAATTATGAGTATAGGTGGTGAGTTGAATAAATATTGTGCATTTGGTAATCTTTGAAGGTAATCGGCTATGGAACAATTTGGAAATTTGAAGTACAAAATAATCTCCTGAAATTTAACTTGTAAAATGACCTTGCCGAATGCACTAATTATTAAAACATGAGTTTAATTGGTGAATAAGAATTTGATTGCTTGTTTGATTAGGTCCAATTTACCGAATGTGAATTTAGAAAAGGATTTTAGTAACCTTTAAAAGACTTGCCAATTTGGTATTGAAAAGGACCGAAAATACACATGTGTTATGGAAGTTGTCTTAATTTTCTTATATACTTGAAGATGAATGTACTATGATTAATATGGTGAATGCTGAATGATTCTTTTGTGGATATGATGTGTGATTGTTTGTAAATTGAGATGATTGGATATATGAATTTGATATTGAGTGATAATTAACTAGAATATATATATGTAATGGTGCCTTATCGCCGTATATGAATATTGAAGTAGAAATGTCTATATGCATATGTTTTAATGAGAAAGGAAAATGAATTGGAAATCTAATTAAATGAAATGTCTTGATTTTTCTAAGCTCAAGAACATCAAAGGGGAGATTCGGACAAAGGAAAGACTAAGATTATCGACTAGCCATAGAGGCAAATCCATTGGATCATAAGGTAAGTGCATAAGCAATTATGAGCTTAGTTATTTTATACATAAATGGTGCGTACATATCATGAAAGAATTATTCTTGAAATTATATATTTATATATATTTGCTTGCTTGATAGACTTGTGGCAGTATATTCGAATTGGATTAAGTTAGTTGATTGGTTTTAATGAAATGGTAATGGCACTATGTGTGCGGATTTGAATGGCACTAAGTGTGCGGATATGAACGGCACTATGTGTGCGGATTGAATGGCACTATGTGTGCAGATATGAATGGCACTATGTGTGCGGATTTGTATGGCACTATGTGTGCGGTTATAAACAGCACTATGTGTGCGGATATGAATGGCACTATGTGTGCGGATTTGGATGGAACTATGTGTAACACCCCTAATCCCGTATCCGTCACTGGAGGGATTTCGAGGCATTACTTGACCAGTATTACACTTTTCAAATCATCAAGATAAAATTCATGTTTGAATCTTTGTAAATCATAGCTTAAATACATGTAAATGACTAAATTCAAAACGATGTGTAAACTTTAAGACATATCTATTCCATAACATTTTATAAGCATTTATTAGTAGGAATTTAGTGAGCATGCATAAACACTCACCCTCAAGCTAAAAATACAAACCCAAATAGGGTTACTATTCGTATGGTAACATTTTACAAACTTAGGCCGATTGTATAAAAGTTATGCACATACATAGTCTTCAAACATACCTTCAAAGAGAGCATTACTTCCATTATAATGACAACTGGAAATAGCAACCTATACATTCATCTAATCATCCAAGAGATTAAACTTAAATCCATATTAAAAAGGAAAAGAAATTAGCAAGCCATTTTCGCATGGCTATACTTATATACACCAAAAACATTTCTTGTTTAACGACAACAAAACGAAACCTATACATGCCATTCTCAAGAGTTTAACTATAAAATACCAAAAGGTTTTGATAGTGTGGATGACTTCGATCGAGTGATCCCCAAGACCGTAGCTACCGGTTGAGATCTATAAAACTGTAACGCCCTAAATTTTGGGTCTTTCTTGGGGTTATTGTTCATCTAACAAAATGTTTGAAGTTGGGTATTTGGTTGTGTAATTCTTGTTTGGGGGAGTATTAATGGGCTTATGGAAGGCCCAAGTGTTGTTTAAAACTCGAAAAAAATTTTAGATTTTCACTTAGGAGATAAGGGGCCGTTGGAAGGAAGTGTCTTAAGGAATTGTACGTGGAATATAGCACAAAAGGAGTCTTGGTAAAGTGGCAAGGGAGGTGCCACTAAGCTCCTTAAAAAGTGGCGCCTAAGAGAGCTTGGAGGTCCAAGGTTCAAGTCCCAGAGTATGCAAGGGTGGTGTTTTATTTTTGTGCAAGGAACAGGTAAGAGTTTGAAGTAGAGTAAAACTCTACTTGGAGAGAAGTTTGAATCGGTCATAGGAGTGAATCTAGGAGTAAGTTATGGACTTTTCAATTTTGAATGAAGGTGGCCGGCCAAGGGGCTCTCTATGGTGCAAATTCGGCAAGCAGCATAGGTAAGGCACAATTGGCATTTGGGTCTCTTTTGGTGCTAATTTCTTTAGTCTAATAGGTCCCCTCTTCTGCCGATTCTGTTTAGTAAATTAGGGGTCATTTTTCTGCTTTTCTAAACCTAGTAGCCGAATCTCCTACCCTAGAAACCTCTCTGCCGATTTCTCTGTGACAAAAGCCACTCCTCTAAACTTTTTCACCGTTCTTCTCTTCTCTTTACATCTCTAGCCGATTTCATCTTTTTGCAAACCTCTCTCTCTCTGCTGAATCTTTGACTTTCTTCTTCTTCTTTTCTGCAAGCCCTTGTCGACAGCTTCAAAAGCCGAAACACCCCTTCTTGCCGAATCCATCTTCTTCTATCAATCATATCACCTCTTCTCACCCTACACCCATTACCGAATCTTCTCTTGACCGAAACTCTCATTGTGTGTGGCCGAATTCTCCTCTCCCTAGTCTCAAATTCTTTCTTTCTTCTTACTTAGATTGTGATTAAGAGGGCATCTAGAGGCACTTCTTGAACCGATTAGCACACTGGTAAGTACTCAGAAATTTTGATTGGTTTCATGTGTTTAAGATATAAGCCGAAACCCCTTTAGGGGAGGCTATCGTTTGGACTAAGGCTTTGTGGTCTCTTGTTTGATGTTGTTGTGCTAGTGGAGGCAAAGGGGGGCGCTTTGCAAGGATTTGAAGGTTGGCACGGCTAGGCACATAGACCTAGTTCATATTTCGGCAGCAAGGTAAAGGCTTTTAGGGACTTAGGCCATGTTGGCCGATTTTGGTAAGGAGATTATGGCTTATTGATTAGCGAGTTTTATACTAACACTTTACTAATCAACTGTAGGCTTTCGTACGTGGATCTCATCGTCACTTCATTCATTAACAGGTGTGTACAATATCTCTACTATAGACTAGAACGGCAAAGGCCGTAATGACTGAAAAGTGACCGAAAAGTCAGTCTTAGGAGGATCTGTGAGTAACTATTTACACTGTGGTGGCTAAACTTGGAATCAATGGCGATAGAATTGCAAAGTGGGCAATTCTGAACGTGTCGGTAAGTTGGGCTTGATGGGCCAAATATGGGCCCAATGGGCTTTCGAGCCCACATCAGTAAAATTGTCGTTAAGGGCATTCTGGCGGTATGTTGAGAATAAACCGGTTAAAACCAACAATCTGAACATAAAAATTAGATTTAACGGGCTTAAGATGTTAATGGACTCAGTATGGCCCGTTAGGGGTTTTTGGGCTAAAAAGGGCAAAAATGGTATACAAGTTAAAATGAACTTCTGAAGTCACATATGGGCTAATTGTCACTTGATATTCATAAGTCCCTAAAAATCGGTAAAATGACTAAAATACCTCTAAGTATGGAAATTACCATTATACCCCTAAGTGCAAAAATGACCATTATACCCCTAGGGTAAATTCTGTATGGAATGTATGATTTTCTGTTTCTGTATATCATGTCTGATAAAGTATGAATGTATCTAATGCGTGAGATTCTGTATGTTGCATGCCATAGTATGTCTACATTTGTTGCATGGGGTATGGGCTTTTATGATGGAGGAAGCGTTCTGGCAGCCTCGCTGCAATCTAGTGGCCTCGCCACATATATCTGTTCTGGTGACTATGTCACAATATCTATATCTAGTGACCTTGTCATAATATCTGGCCACCTCGCTGCAATTTCTGTGGTGTGTAGCGGATGGGTGGGTCGAGTAGTCTCCCCACATGGTGTAAGGCTGGTACGGGGGTGTTATGGATGGATCTAGGTTGGGCTTTCTGTTGCATTTTATATATCTGTTCTGTATCTGTTATGGGCCTATGGGCTTAACCTGATTTCTGTAATGGGCCAAGGCCCAATTAAATCTGATTCTGAGGCTTGATCTATTTTGGCCTATGGTTGAGATTATGTTACACACTAAGTTACCAAACTCACCCCTTAATTTAATCTCTGCAGGTAACCCTCAACCATAGTGGGCTTGGAGCTGAGAGAGATTCGGAGTGGCCACAGCATCTGCAAGTTCGGTTTTTATTTTATTTTTAGTATTTTATTCCGCTATTTTTGGGTTTTAATTGTAATAAGGCCACTATTTAAATTTCTTTATTGGTTTTATTTTCTTTAACGGTTTAATTTATATTTTTACCGAAACTGCTAGTTATAGGCTGCGCGGGTTTTCAAAATCTTGAGAATGTTTTCAACACTTAACGAGTTCAACAAATGGATAACCTAAAGGCCTAACAAAATGACTTCTCATAAACTTGCTGCTTCAATAAAAATATCACCTAAGTCACAATAAGCAAAAGGTCATAAACTTGGATGTAAGTCTATGACACGCACTAAATCTGGCCATAACGTTTAGGCTGGGTTTGGGGTGTTACATTTAGTGGTATCAAAGCCAGGTTGCAACAACTCGGCTGTGGATCGGGTCTAAAAATGGAAGTTTTAAAATATTAAGAACAAAGATTTTCGAAAGATCATGTTTTTAACAACTGCATTTAAAATTATTTTAAGCTTGTCTTGGACCGTGCATGAATGATTTTTTTTTTCAAAGATTAAATTAAGTTTTTCTATTAAACTTCTAAAGAAGTGGCACACCGAATCTCCGGCCCAAGCCTGTAAGTTTTCTAAACTTTTCTGATTAATTCTGAAATTCTGATTATATGCCTGACTACGACTCTATTATGATACTTTAGTTAGGGTATTACTGAGACTATATAAGTAGACTGAGACTGTAGCTAGGCTACCGCAGAAGATAATAAACTCTGAATTATTATTCATCCATAAGACATCTGTAATAAACACTGAAATATTAAGTTGATTCATAAAACTTCTAATTAGATAATGCGAACTGAGTACGAGAACAGCTCGTGGTAGGGGCCGTGGACGTGGCCGAGGTAGTGCACGAGCTGAATCTTCATCTTCGGGTCATGCATCAGCAGCTGAGGTACCGATACCACTAGCGATGGAAGTGGAGTCTCATGATCGAGGTGTATGGGATGACGCCCTATCACAAGCAATGCTTCGAGTTCTGGAAAGGGTTGCTGGGGCAAGTACCGGTAATGGATTTCAGGGGTCTATTTCTGAGTGACTCCAAGCTAATGGAGCAGAGTTCTTTAGGGGTGTGTCTGGTGTAGCTCCGAATGTGGCTGAGTACTGGTTAGAGGCCACAGAGCGAATCATGGATGATCTGGACTGCTCTGTGGAGCAGAAGCTGAAGGGAGCCGTATCGTTGCTTAGAGATGAAGCTTATCAATGGTGGCTCAGGTGAGAGATGGAACTTCAGCTGGTGAGGTAACATGGGAGCTGTTTAAGACAGCCTTTAAAGGGAAATATGTTGGGGCTAGCTAAGTAGACACCCGTAGGAAAGAATTCTTAAATCTGGTTCAGGGAGGTAGGACAGTATCTGAGTACGAGGCTGAGTTTCTGAGGCTAAGCTGGTATACTTCTGGGATAGTTGCTACTGAATATGAGCGTAGCGTGCGCTTCGAGGATGGTCTAAGGGATGAAGTTAAGGTGCTGATTGCTCCGCAGAGGGAGTGTAACTTTGCTGCTTTGGTTGAGAAAGCTAAGATAGCTGAAGAGGTAAAGCGGATAGAAAGACAGAACTACGAAAAGGATAGGAACCGTTTCTAGAGGGATTCTGGACCATCAGGTGGGGCTAACAGGAATGTTAAGAGAGCAAGAGTGGCAGAACCAGTGCGAGCAGTACCGATGAATGCTATTAGACCGCAGGGTTGTAAGAGTTGTGGTAAGGTACATATGGGCGAGTGTCGGAAACGTTCTGGAGCTTGTTTTCGATGTGGGTCTATGGAGCATAGGGCTAAGGATTGTCCTCAAGAACCTGATCAGGGTCAAGTTATGGATCAAAAGGTTGCTCAACCTGTGAGAGGTGGACCACCAGCTCAGAGAGGTCGTGGACAAGGCAAAGGTGGAAATGGTAATGGTCGAGGACGAGGAGCACCTGGCAGGGGTGCTAGTTTTGCTGAGGCTCGTCAACCAGCGTTAGTATATGCAGCTCATCGCCGAGAAGAGGGTCATGCAATTGACATCATAGCTGGTACGTTTTTGATTTCTAGTATGCCATACACTGCATTGATAGATGTTGGATCTACCCATTCATATGTTGCATGTGCTATATCTGGGTCACTGGGTGTGCGCTCTGAGGAGACAGTGAGTGGGGTATCAGTGTTAAGTCCTTTGGGTCACTTGGTTAGGGTAGACAAACTATATAGAGACATGCCTATAGAAACTCAATGAAAAGTCTTCTCTGGAGATTTGATGGAGCTACCTTTCGGAGAATTTGATCTTATCTTGGGAATGGATTGGCTTGTTAAGCATAAGGCTACTTTGGATTGTGCTGCTAAGCGAATGAGGTTGAAGACCGCAGAGGATAAGGAAGTTATGGTGATAGGTGAACGTAGAGATTATCTGTCTAATGTGGTGTCGGCATTGAGAGCCGAGAAGTGGATTCGAAAAGGATGTGAGGCTTATTTGGCATTCATAAGTCAAACAGACACTAAGGAACTGACTGTGGACAAAGTTAGAACTGTTAAGGAATTCCAAGATGTTTTTCCTGAAGAGCTTCCGGGTTTGCCTCCGAATCGAGAGGTTGAGTTTGGGATTGACCTGTTGCCTGGAACGGCACCGGTGTCTATTGCACCTTATAGGATGGCACCGAAAGAGTTGGTGGAGCTGAAAGCTCAGATTCAAGAGCTGTTGGATAGAGGCTTTATTAGGCCAAGTGTGTCTCCGTGGGGAGCGCCAGTGTTGTTCGTGAAGAAGAAAGATGGGTTAATGCGAATGTGCATCGATTATCGGTAGTTGAACAAGCTGACGATTAAGAATAAGTATCCGTTGCCAAGAATCGATGACTTATTCGACCAACTTAGAGGTGCTTCAGTATTCTCCAAGATGGGTCTTCGGTCTGGGTATCATCAGTTAAGGGTTAAGGAGGTGGATATTCACAAGACGGCATTCAGAACTCGGTATGGTCACTATGAATTATTGGTTATGCCATTTGGGCTGACAAATGCACCTGCAGCATTTATGGATCTGATGAATCGAGTGTTTTAGCCATACTTGGATCGATTTGTGGTCGTCTTTATCGACGATATTTTGGTCTATTCTGAATCTGAGGAGAAGCACGATGAGCATCTCCGTGTTGTGCTGCAAGTGTTAAGGGAAAAGGAGCTTTATGCCAAATTCAGTAAGTGTGAGTTCTGGTTAAGAGGGGTAACTTTCTTGGGACATGTTGTTTCTACTGAGGGGATTAAGGTGGACCCTCGAAAGATTGAAGCAATCCTGGAATGGAAACCACCGAGGTCATTGGTAGAAATTCGAAGTTTTCTGGGTTTAGCTGGGTACTATAGAAGGTTTGTGGAAGGATTTTCTATGATGGCAGCGCCGTTAACAAAGCTCATAAGGAAAGGGGTACCATTTATTTGGACCGAGCAGCAGCAGGAAGCTTTTGAGAAGCTAAAGAAGGTTCTGACCGAGGCACCTATTCTGATTCAGCCAGAGTCTGGAAAAGATTTTACCATGTACAGTGACGCATCATATGTTGGGTTGGGCTATGTGTTAATGCAAGAGGGTAAAGTGGTTGCCTATGCATCGCGACAGCTTAAACCTCATGAAGTAAACTACCCTACCCATGATCTGGAGCTGGCAGCAGTAATCTTTGCACTTAAGATTTAGAGGCATTACTTGTACGGGGAAAGGTGTATTATATACACAGATCATAAGAGTCTTAAGTACTTGTTGACTCAGAAGGAGCTGAATCTTAGGCGGCGGAGATGGGTAGAGTTGCTTAAAGATTATGACTGTGCGATCGTGTATCATCCAGGCAAGGCTAATGTGGTGGCTGATGCCCTAAGTCATAGAACTGTATCTGATTTGAGAGTGATGTTTGCTCGTTTGAGCCTGTATGATGACGATAGTCTGTTAGCAGAACTGCAAGTAAGGCCAACCTGGGTGGATGAGATTAAGGAAAAGCAGTCGAAGGATGAGTCTCTGGTTTCTCAAATCCAGCAGGTTAAGGATGGGGATACTTCTGAGTTTGGACTTAACAATGAGAGAGTTCTATGTTTCCGAGGTACAGTTTGCATTCCGAAGGATTCTAATTTGAGGCAAGCAATTCTGAATGAAGCTCATAAAGGATTATGTGCTATGCATCCTGGAGGTAATAAGATGTATCACGACTTAAAGGAACTATATTGGTGGCCTGGGCTGAAGCGAGAGGTAACGGAATTTGTGGGAAAATGTCTGACCTGCCAGCAAGTGAAAGCTGAACATCAGCTACCTTCTGGACTTCTGCAACCAGTGAAAGTACCACTTTGGAAGTGGGAGAGGGTGACCATGGATTTTGTGAGTGGGTTGCCCTTGACACCGTCAAAGAAGGACTCGATCTGGGTGATTGTGGATAGGCTAACTAAATCTGCTCATTTCATCCCTGTTCGTACCGACTATTCACTTTAGAAGTTAGCCAAGTTGTATGTAACCAAGATTGTGCGACTACATGGAGTGCCAGTGTCGATTATTTCTGATCGAGACCCTAAATTTACATTTTGATTTTGGCAGAAGTTACATGAGGCATTTGGAACCCGACTGAATTTTAGCATAGCTTGTCACCCACAGTCTGATGGTCAATCAGAAAGAGTTATCCAGATTCTAGAAGACATGTTGAGGGGATGTGTTATCGACTTCCGAGGCAGCTGGAAGGATTATCTACCGTTGGCAGAGTTTGCGTATAATAACAGTTATCAGGCTAGTATTCGTATGGCACCTTATGAAGCGCTGTATGGTCGCAAGTGTCGTACACCTAGTTGTTGGACCGAACTGGGCGAGTGGCAAGTTCTTGGACCTGAGTTGGTAGCAGAGACTAAAGAGAAGGTCAGAGTGATTAGGGATCAGTTAAAAGAGGTATCTGATCGGCAGAAGTCTTATGCAGATTTGAGGCGTAAAGAGATTGAGTATTCAGTGGGTGACATGGTCTTTTTGAATGTTTCGCCTTGGAAGAGGATACTAAGGTTTGGTAAGAAAGGCAAGTTGAGTCCGTGGTTCATTGGGCCTTATCAGGTTCTTAAGCGAGTAGGTCCAGCGGCTTATCAGTTGGAATTACCTCCGGAGCTAGATAGGATTCATGATGTGTTTCACGTATCCATGTTAAGGCGATATCGATCTGACCCTACTCATATTCTACCAGTTGCAGAAGTGGAAGTACAACTTAATTTGACTTTCGAGGAAGAGCTTGTGTAGATTCTAGATCGAGACGTGAAGGTTCTTAGAAGGAAATCGGTCACATTAGTAAAGGTACTTTGGCGTAATCATGGTAGAGAGGAAGCTACGTGGGAACCAGAGGAGGCAATGCGTCAACAATACCCCCACTTGTTTGGATCAGGTAAATTTTGAGGACGAAATTTCTTTAAGGAGGGTAGAGTTGTAACGCCCTAAATTTTGGGTCTTTCTTGGGGTTATTGTTCATCTGACAAAATGCTTGAACTTGGGTATTTGGTTGTGTAATTCTTGTTTGGGGGAGTATTAATGGGCCTATGGAAGGCCCAGGTGTTGTTTAAAACTCGGAAAAATTTTTAGATTTTCACTTAGGAGATAAGGGGCCGTTAGAAGGAAGTGTCTTAAGGAATTGTACGTGGAATATAGCACAAAAGGAGTCTTGGTAAAGTGGTAAGGGAGGCTCCACTAATCTCCTTAAAAAGTGGCGCCTAAGAGAGCTTGGAGGTCCAAGGTTCAAGTCCCAAAGTATGCAAGGGTGGCGTTTTATTTTTGTGCAAGGAACAGGTAAGAGTTTGAAGTAGAGTAAAACTCTGCTTGGGGAGAAGTTTGAATCGGTCATAGGAGTGAATCTAGGAGTAAGTTATGGACTTTTCAATTTTGAATGAAGGTGGCCGGCCAAGGGACTCTCTATGGTGCAAATTCGGCAAGTAGCATAGGTAAGGCACAATCGGCATTTGGGTCTCTTTTGGTGCCGATTTCTTTAGTCTAATAGGTCCCCTCTTCTGCCGATTCTGTTTAGTAAATTAGGGGTCATTTTTCTGCTTTTCTAAACCTAGTAGCCGAATCTCCTACCCCAGAAACCCCACTGCCGATTTCTCTGTGACAAAAGCCACTCCTCTAAACTTTTTCACCATTTTTCTCTTCTCTTTGCATCTCTAGCCGATTTCATCTTTCTGCAAACCTCTCTCTCTACTGAATCTTTCACTTTCTTCTTCTTCTTTTCTGCAAGCCCTTGTCGACAGCTTCAAAAGCCGAAACACCCCTTCTTGCCAAATCCATCATCTTCTATCAATCATATCACCTCTTCTCACCCTACACCCATTACCGGATCTTCTCTTGACCGAAACTCTCATTGTGTGTGGCCGAATTCTCCTCTCCCTAGTCTCAAATTCTTTCTTTCTTTTTACTTAGATCGTGATTAAGAGGGCATATAGAGGCACTTCTTGAACCGATTAGCACATTGGTAAGTACTCAGAAATTTTGATTGGTTTCATGTGTTTAAGATATAAGCCGAAACCCCTTTAGGGGAGGCTATCGTTTGGACTAAGGCTTTGTGGTCTCTTGTTTGATGTTGTTGTGCTAATGGAGGCAAAGGGGGGCGCTTTGCAAGGATTTGAAGGTTGGCACGGCTAGGCACATAGACCTAGTTCATATTTTGGCAGCAAAGTAAAGGCTTTTAGGGACTTAGGCCATGTTGGCCGATTTTGGTAAGGAGATTATGGCTTATTGATTAGCGAGTTTTAGACTAACACTTTAGTAATCAACTGTAGGCTTTCATACGTGGATCTCGTCATCACTTCATCCGTTAACAGGTGTGTACCATATCTCTACTATAGACTAGAACGGCAAAGGCCGTAATGACTAAAAAGTGACTGAAAAGTCGGTCTTAGGAGGATCTGTGAGTAACCGTTTACTCTGTGGTGGCTAAACTTGGAATCAATGGCGATACAATTGCAAAGTGGGCAATTCCGAACGTGTTGGTAAGTTGGGCTTGATGGGCCAAATATGGGCCCAATGGGCTTTCAAGCCCACATCGGTAAAATTGTCATTAAGGGCATTCTGGCGGTATGTTGAGAATAAACCGATTAAAACCAACAATCTGAACGTAAAAATTGGATTTAAAGGGCTTAAGATGTTAATGGACTCAGTAAGGCCCATTAGGGGTTTTTGGGCTAAAAAGGGCAAAACTGGTATACAAGTTAAAATGAACTTCTGAAGTCACATATGGGCTAATTGTCACTTGATATTCAAAAAATTCCTGAAAATCGGTAAAATGACTGAAATACCCCTAAGTATGGAAATTACCATTATACCCCTAAGTGCAAAAATGACCTTTATACCCCTAGGGTAAATTCTGTATGGAATGTATGATTTTCTGTTTCTGTATATCATGTCTCATATGATTTTCTGTTTCTGTATATCATGTCTCATAACGTATGAATGTATCTAATGCATGAGATTTTGTATGTTGCATGCCATAGTATGCCTACATCTGTTGCATGGGGTATGGGCTTTTATGATGGAGGAGCGTTCTGGCAGCCTCGCTGCAATCTGGTGGCCTCGCCACATATATCTATTCTGGTGGCCTCGCCACATATATCTGTTCTGGTGACTATGTCACAATATCTATATCTGGTGACCTTGTCACAATATCTGGCAGCCTCGCTGCAATTTTTGTGGTGTGTAGCGGATGGGTGGGTCGAGTAGTCTCCCCACATGGTGTAAGGCTGGTACGGGGGTGTTATGGATGGATCTGGGTTGGGCTTTCTGTTGCATTTTATATATCTGTTCTGTATCTTTTATGGGCCTATGGGCTTAACCTGATTTCTGTAATGGGCCAAGGCCCAATTAAATCTGATTCTGAGGCTTGATCTGTTTTGGCCTATGGTTGAGATTATGTTACACACTGAGTTACCAAACTCACCCCTTAATTTAATCTCTGCAGGTAACCCTCAACCATAGTGGGCTTGGAGCTGAGAGAGATTCGGAGTGGCCACAGCATCTGCAAGTTCGGTTTTTATTTTATTTTTAGTATTTTATTCCGCTATTTTTGGGTTTTAATTGTAATAAGGCCACTATTTAAATTTCTTTATTGGTTTTATTTTCTTTAACGGTTTAATTTATATTTTATCGAAACTGCTAGTTATAGGCTGTGCGGGTTTTCAAAATCTTGAGAATGTTTTCAACACTTAACGAGTTCAACAAATGGATAACCTAAAGGCCTAACACAATGACTTCTCATAAACTTGCTGCTTCAATAAAAATATCACCTAAGTCACAATAAGCAAAAGGTCATAAACTTGGATGTAAGTCCATGTGACGCACCAGATCTGGCCATAACGTCCAGGCCAGGTTTAGGGTGTTACAAAAATAGAGAGTTAGGGAACAGAGTAAGCATTCATAGGCTTAGTAAGTTTTAAGTAATAAAATGTATTTAAAAGACTAAGGTATAGTAATTCCCAATGATTGCTTATTACTCTTTAGCCAAATGTAACCAAGGCCAGGTATACCATTATTATACGTGCATGCTAAACAATTTTCCTTTAACAAAACTTGAATCATATAGATAGTTCATTATTTCAATCAAACTCATTCTTCCCATTAGATAACTCCAATTCTATAACGAGCTAAATTATTACAATAATGCGGACACACATGCACTTGCACTCTCCAACTAAAACTTATTCATATGCTCAATACCAACTTATCACATTTCCATAAGAACCGAATTGTTACCTATATTATATAAGTCACCTACCTTCATACATCTTTAAAACATAGCTAGAAACAAAATACACACTTGATAAATCCTAATTCAACAAAAGCTAGTTCATCATTTGTATATGGCACATACCTGACTATCTTATGGTTATAAGCTCATTAGTTACTATTATTAAAGCCAAAAATTTGTGTAATTCCATCATGAGTGCCTTCGAGCTTAGCTCAGATTTTAACTCTAGCTCTAAGGCTCTTCGGGACTTGACCCGGCTTTTAATGCTAACCCTAAGGCTCTTCGGGACTTGGCCCGGATACCACATTGGCGCGAAGGCCCTTCGGGATTAACCCGGATAAAACTCTGGCACATAGGCCCTTCGAGAGTTAACCCGGATAAAACTCTGGCACATAGGCCCTTCGGGAGTTAACCCGGATAAAAGAACTAAGACATATGCATTCGGGTCCATCACGTATACTTTTCACATATTTTATCACAAAATAACTTTCATTCGCAAGTTAATGCATAATATAACATTGTTTCACAACATGTTCGGTCAATAGGCACATAAGTAATCCTCATATTGAATTGATTTCTAAAGCCTTCCTAGGTCTAGTAAGCATTCGGCTAAATGGCCGTTTTCTCCAATACATTATCATCCAAAAATCATGCTAAAACAATTCATGTGATAAGCTATGACACTTAAAACTTACCTCGTTTTGTTGCTTAGCAATTACGGTTTTAGCTAATCCACCACCTTGGCCTTTCCTTTATCCGAATGTGCCCCTCTAGGTTCTTGAGCTTAAATTTAAACAAAGAAAGAATTTGCTATTCAAAACCCTATTATATCAAATATTCAGCTAATTTCACACTACCACAAATTCATTCAAAGCCAAAAGTCACAAAATTCATAAATACCAACTCAGTCAATCGTTAGACATTCACTTCAAAAAGACACATACACATGCTTCTCTTATACACACATTCGGCCAAACATCACTAGATTGTAAGTCATGAATAGTTTAAGGATTAGATCCAGTACATAATCTTTAACCAAACTCATCGTTCAAGGCATATTAGTCAACCAAGGCCGAATAGGTTTTTCACAAGGTGAGCTCAATTCATTGCTCCTCTATGGCACTCACCCTAGGACCTTGACCCTTTAACAAATAACCAAAAGTTGGCTTATTAACTACTTTAGCTGATTATCACCTAGGATTACCAAAATCTCACCTTAACCAAAGTCAAAATTCACTCTCGGCAATCACAAATACACGGCAATCCTTACTTCAATCTATCAAAGGATAATTTCACATATTAAACAACAAAACACTTCTCTTACCTATCCTTACTCATACGGCGTTCCTTGCTCCTCAAACACAATTTGACCACATAATTTTCCCACGCTAATAGACCTTAACCGAATGTCCCCTTTCCCACTAAGCCACATTAAGCTTAAATCTCCCTCATTTAACTTATAGATTGTAATTTACATGTTTTTAACATCATACTATCCACCTAGTATTCATTTAAGAATTTAACAAGTATTTCATCACTTCCATGACCGAATAAGCATTTCCAAAAGCAACAATGTCCAATTTATCAACAAATCAACATATAACTCATCTAAGATCAAAATTTTCATTCCTTTAATACAACATCCAACTAACAACAAAATTGACCAAATTTCTAAGCATGGTCGAATACTTAGAACCTCAACCAAAATGGAAATTTCAACGTGGGCTAATGAGGGAACTAGGTGCCTTGCTAAATTTTCACAAGAATTTGGAAAAATCTCATGAAACATACCTTAAATTTGAAGCTAGAATGACCGAATGCTTGGTTTTCTCTTCTCTCCTTTCTCTTGGTGAAATCGGTAATAAAGAACAAAGGTAAGAAACCTTGTTCTTTTAACCTTAATTTTTATTTCTGAAATTATTTTATGACATTCATTTAATTAAACAAAAATACCATTACTATTACAACATTATACTTGTATAATTATGCAAAATACATGAAAAATACATTTTTCAATCATTATAACACATGGCCGGCCACTACATGAAGAAAATGTCAATTTGACATGCAAATCCCTTTGTTTTAAGTCCATCTAAATTTAATAATTTAATTTGCCCATCAACGTTTCTAAGTTTTTCATCTAGGTCCTCATGCTCAATTTCACACTCAATTTGACATGTTCAATCATTCAAAATTCACACATACACTTATTACATAAATTTGACTTCGAATATTATAATCAGATATTTCCATAACTCGGTTTAGCGGTCCCAAACCGCTTCCCGACTAGGGTCGGAATAGGGCTGTCACAACTCTCCCCCTTTAGAGATTTTTGTCCCCAGAAATCTTACCAGAAAATAGGTTTGGGTATCGTTCTTTCATAGCATTCTCGGGTTCCCAAGTCGCTTCTTCAATCCCGTGCTTGAGCCATAGCAGTTTTACCAACGGAACCTTTTTGTTTCGCAATTCTTTAATCTCTCGAGCTAAAATACAGATAGGTTCTTCTTCATAACTCAAATCAGGCTGAATTTCAACTTCCGACGAATTAATCACATGCGAAGGATCAGATCTATAACGACGGAGCATCGATGCATGGAAAACGTTGTGGATCTTTTCTAGCTCAGTAGGCAAAATCAATCTATAGGCAACTGGTCCAATCCGTTCCGATATCTCGTACAGTCCGATGAATCTCAGACTTAATTTGCCTTTACGTCCGAATCTGAGCACCTTTTTTCCAAGGTGAAACTTTTAAAAACACTTTCTCACCAACTTGATACTCGATATTTCTACGTTTATCCGCATACGATTTTTGACGATCTAATGCTGCTTTCAAACTATCTCGAATCGTCTCCACTTTCCGTTCAGCCTCTTTAACTAAATCAACCCCGAAAATCTTATTCTCACGAAGCTCGGTCCAAAACAGAGGTGTACGACATTTTCGACCGTAAAGAGCTTCGTAGGGTGCCATCTGAATACTCGATTGGAAACTGTTGTTATACGAGAATTCAATTAGGGGAAAATATTTTTCCCACGAACCACTAAACTCGAGAATGGAACATCTCAACACGTCCTCGAGTATCTGAATAACCCGCTCGGATTGACCATCAGTCTGCGGATTAAAAGTGGTACTAAAATGTAACTTATTACCCAAAGCCTCATGTAATTTCTTTCAAAATTGCGAAGTAAATCGAGGATCTCGGTCTAAAACAATAGAAATCGGCACTCTGTGCAATCGTACAATTTGGGAGACGTACAATTCCGCTAGCTTATTAACTGAATAGTCCGTGGGAGCGGGAATGAAATGAGCTGACTTCGTTAATCTATCAACAATAACCCAAATGGAGTCTTTCTTTCTTGATGTTAGCGGTAACCTAGTCACAAAGTCCATCGTAACTCGGTCCCACTTCCACTCGGGTATCAAAATCGGCTGAAGCAAACCCGAAGGCACCTGATGTTCTATTTTTACTTGTTGGCACACCAAACACTTAGATACAAATTCAGAGATGCCCGTTTCATACCGTGCCACCAATATTGTTGTTTCAAGTCGTTAAACATTTTTGTGCTACCCGGATGAACTGACATTCAGCTATTATGGGCTTCATTCAAAATCGTCGAAATTAGCTCAAAATTTCTCGGAACACACAATCGGTCCCTAAATCTCAAACAATCTTTTTCATCAATTCGAAACTTTGTATCCTCACCTGACATGCATTGAGCTCACTTAGCAATCAAGTCATCATCGACTTTCTGAGCCTCACAAATTTACCGTACAAACACTGGCTCTACTCTTATTTCGGCTACCAACACATCATCTGCCGACATCGTTAATTTCACGTTCATAGCTCGCAAGGAAAATAAAGATTTTCGGCTAAGAGCATCTGCAATTACATTAGCTTTTCCTGGGTGATAATCAATAATAAGCTCGTAGTCCTTAATCAATTCTAGCCACCGCCTTTGTCTCAAATTCAAATCTCTTTGAGTCATCAGATACTTGAGATTTTTGTGATTGGAGAAGATGTGACATTTCTCACCAAATAGATAGTGTCGCCAAATCTTTAAGGCAAAAACGATAGCAGCTAATTCAAGATCATGAGTTGGATAATTTCGTTTGTGAGGCTTCAACTGTCTCGAAGCATAGGCGACAACCTGACCTTCTTGCATCAAAACGCAGCCTAAACCGTTCAGAGATGTATCACTATAAACTACAAACTCTTTGCCGGATTCTGGCTGAACTAACACGGGAGCTTCCGTCAAAAGGGTTTTTAGCTGGTTAAAACTTTACTGACATTTATCAGACCACTCGAACTTGACATCTTTTTGTAGCAGTCTCGTCAATGGTACCGCAATCATCGAGAAACCTTTGACGAACTGTCGGTAATAACCAGTAAGTCCTAAGAAGCTTCGAACTTCGAAAACATTTCTAGGGGGTTTCCAGTCGAGAATAGCTAAAATTTTGTTCGGATCAACTCGAATACTCGAAGCAGATACTGTATGTCCCAAGAACCCGACCTCACGCAACCAGAACTCGCACTTGCTAAATTTCGCATATAATTGATTTTCACGTAAAGTCTGAAGTACAAGTCTCAAATGCTCGGCATGCTCGATCTCATCGTGAGAGTAAATCAAAATATCATCAATGAACACTACTACAAAGCGGTCCAAAAACTACCTAAACACCCGGTTCATCAAATCCATGAAAAGCGCAGGGGCATTAGTGAGCCCAAACGGCATCACTAAGAATTCGTAGAGTTTGTATCTCGTTCTAAATGCGGTCTTTGGCACGTCAGAATCTCTAACCCTCAACTGGTAATAACCGGATCTTAAATCAATCTTCGAAAACACTGAAGCTCCTTTCAACTGATCAAACAAGTCGTCAATTCAGGGCAACGGATACTTATTCTTTATAGTGGCTTTATTCAGCTGTCGATAGTCGATGCACATTCTCATAGCCCCGTCTTTCTTTTTCACAAACAAAACCGGTGCGCCCCAGGGTGAGAAACTTGGTCATACTAAACCCCTGTCTGCCAACTCTTGTAGCTGAGATTTCAATTCTTTTAACTCGGTAGGTGCCATACGGTACGGGGCAATCAAAATTGGAGTCGTACCCGGAACCAAGTCTATACCAAACTCGACCTCTCTTACTGGCGGCAATCTCAGCAATTCTTCAAGAAACACATTCGAAAACTCACAAACTACAGGCACAGTCTCAAGTCCTCATTCGAAAACTTTGTTGTCTAGCACATAGGCTAGATATGCTTCATAACCCTTTTTCACGTATTTATGGGCTGACATGGAAGTGATTACGGCAGGTAGCCTGTTAAAATCAGCGGATTCAATTCAGATTATTTCATTATTTGAACATCGCAAATCAATAGTCTTTCGCTTGCAATTCACTATCGCGCCGTGCACGGTCAACCAATCTATTCCGAGAATAATGTCAAATTCATCGAAGGGTAAAAGCATCAAATCGGCCGGAAAACAGAAATCTCAAAACATTAGGGGACAGTTTTTGCACACTTTATCAACCAGAACACAATGACCCAAAGGGTTCGACACTCGAATTACGAACTCAGTAGACTCAACAGGAAGAGTCTTACTGGAGGCTAAGGTTTCACACATGTATGAATGAGTCGAACCGGGATCAATCAGAGCGATAACATCAGTGTTAAAGAGAGTAAAAGTATCAGTGATGACATCGGGAGAAGAAGCCTCCTCTCGGGCTCGAATAGCATATGCTCTGGCTGGTGCACGAGCCTCGGATCTGATTGTAGTGTCTCTAGTCCCTCTCTAACTACCACTAGTATTACCTCCTCACCGCGGTGGTCTACCCCGTGCAGCCGTGCCACTAGGTCTCTGACTCGGATCGGGTGTGTGTTCATCCACTTTCGGACAGTCTTTGATAAAATGATCGGTAGATCCACATCGGAAGCAGGAGCGGTCATGATGTCTACAGCTCCCCGGGTGCCATTTACCATAGTGTTTACATTCAGATCTGTCCTGACGTTCATTACCAACACTAGCAACGGAGGTAACTTGCGAACTCACAGGGGGTCGATAATGATCACGTCTAGAAAAACCTAAAGTATACTTGGATCGGCCCGAGTCATCTCTAATCTTTTTGGACGATTGCTGAATAGATTTTCCCGCAGATCTCTTATGAAACTCTCTGGCTCCCTCATCGAATTTTCTTTTCTCATTCTCGAGCTCTTCGGCTTTGCAAGCTCGCTCGACTAACACGACAAATTCTTTAATTTCCAGAATTCCCACTAGCAGTCTGATTTCCTCGTTTAACCTATCCTCAAAATGCTTACACATAATAGCCTCGGAGGATACACATTCTCAAGCATATCGGCTGAGACGCATGAATTCTCTCTCATATTCGATTACTGACATCTGACCTTGTTTAAGCTCAAGAAATTCTTTTCGTTTCTGATCGATGAACCTCTGACTGATATATTTCTTATGAAACTCGGTTTGGAAAAACTCCCAGGTGACTCGCTCTTTCGAAACAACAAAAAGCAGAGTATTCCACCAATAGTAGGCAGCGTCACGTAACAGAGATACCGCACATTTCAGACACTCCTTGGATGTGCAGGACAGTTCATCAAACACTCGGATGGTATTGTTGAGCCAAAACTCAGCCCGCTCGGCATCATCACTAGAAGTAGCCCGGAACTCCTCAACCCCGTATTTTTTAATTTTGTCAACTGGGGGCCTACTTGATCTCACCGGATCAGTCATAGGTGGGGCCACATAGGTTGGGAGCGGAGCATTTGGAGGTGGGGGTTGTGGAACAGCCGGATTTGATCTAAGGAATTGAGCGAGCCAATCATCATCATTGTATAGAATGCCTGTCTCGTGTCATCGTCTCGATGACTGATATTTGACGGGGAGTCATTCGGCGCTATCCCTTGTGCGGGAGCAGGCACTATGCTCTTAACATCGTCCGCTACGGCTCGATTAGGTTCGGGATCCATTTCTATATAAAAATCACATTTTAGTTGTCAGAAGTCATCACACTATCGCATTAACATTAAATGTCATGTATAGCTAGACCCATACTTACTACGGTAGCCCGAGAATCGACTAAACCGTAGCTCTGATACCAATAAAATGTAACACCCCTAATCCCGTATCCGTCGTCGGAGGGCCTTCGAGGCATTACCTGACCAGTATTACACTTTTCAAATCATCAAGATAAAATTCATGTTTGAATCTTTGTAAATCATAGCTTAAATACATGTAAATGACTAAATTCAAAACGACGTGTAAACTTTAAGACATATCTATTCCATAACATTTTATAAGCATTTATTAGTAGGAATTTAGTGGGCATGCATAAACACTCACCCTCAAGCTAAAAATACAAACCCAAATAGGGTTACTATTCATATGGTAACATTTTACAAACTTAGGCCGATTGTATAAAAGTTATGCACATACATAGTCTTCAAACATACCTTCAAAGAGAACATTACTTCCATTATAATGACAACTGAAAATAGCAACCTATACATTCATCTAATCATCCAAGAGATTAAACTTAAATCCATATTAAAAAGGAAAAGAAATTAGCAAGCCATTTTCGCATGGCTATACTTATATACACCAAAAACATTTCTTGTTTAACGACAACAAAACGAAACCTATACATGCCATTCTCAAGAGTTTAACTATAAAATATCAAAAGGTTTTGATAGTGTGGATGACTTCGATCGAGTGATCCCCGAGACCGTAGCTACGAATTGAGATCTATAAAACAGAGATTTAAGGCACATAGTAAGCATTCATATGCTTAGTAAGTTTTAAGTAATAAAATGTATTTAAAAGACTAAGGTATAGTAATTCCCAATGCTTGCTTATTACTCTTTAGCCGAAAGTAACCAAGGCAAGGTATACCATAATTATACGTGCATGCTAAACAATTTTCCTTCAACAAAACTTGAATCATATAGATAGTTCATTATTTCAATCAAACTCATTCTTCCCATTAGACAACTCCAATTCTATAACGAGCTAAATTATTACAATAATGCGGACACACATGCACTTGCACTCTCCAACTAAAACTTATTCACATGCTCAATACCAACTTATCACATTTCCATAAGAACTGAATTGTTACCTATATTATATAAGTCACCTGCCTTCATACATCTTTAAAACATAGCCAAAAACAAAGTACATACTTGATAAATCATAATTCAACAAAAGCTACTTCATCATTTGTATATGGCACATACTTGACTATCTTATGGAAATAAGCTCATTAGTTACGATTATTAAAGCCAAAAATTTGTGTAATTCCATCATGAGTGCCTTCGAGCTTAGCTCGGATTTTAACTCTAGCTCTAAGGCTCTTCGGGATTTGACCCGACTTTTAATGCTAGCCCTAAGGCTCTTCGGGACTTGGCTCGGATACCACATTGGTGCGTAAGCCCTTTGGGATTAACCCGGATAAAACTCTGGCACATAGGCCCTTCGGGAGTTAACCCAGATAAAACTCTAGCACATAGGCCCTTCGGGAGTTAACCCAGATAAAAGAACTGAGACATATGCATTCGAGTCCATCACGTATACTTTTCACATATTTTATCGCAAATTAACTTTCATTTGCCTCATTCGCAAGTTAATGCATAATATAACATTGTTTCACAACATGTTCAGTCAATAGGCACATAAGTAATCCTCATATTGAATTGATTTCTAAAGCCTTCCTATGTCTAGTAAGCATTCGGCTAAATGGCCGTTTTCTCCAATACATTATCATCCAAAAATCATGCTAAAACAATTCATGTGATAAGCTATGACACTTAAAACTTACCTCGTTTTGTTGCTCAGTAATTACGGTTTTAGCTAATCCACCACCTTGGCCTTTCCTTTATCCGAATGTGCCCCTCTAGGTTCTTGAGCTTAAATTTAAACAAAGAAAGAATTTGCTATTCAAAACCCTATTATATCAAATATTTAACTAATTTCACACTACCACAAATTCATTCAAAGCCAAAAGTCACAAAATTCATAAATACCAACTCATTCAATTGTTAGACATTCACTTCAAAAAGACACATACACATGCTTCTCTTATACACACATTTGGCCAAACATCACTAGATGGTAAGTCATGAATAGTTTAAGGATTAGATCCAGTACATAATCTTTAACCAAACTCATCATTCAAGGCACATTAGTCAACCAAGGCCGAATAGGTTTTGCACAAGGTGAGCTCAATTCATTGCTCCCCGATGGCACTCACCCTAGGACCTTGACCCTTTAACAAATAACCAAAAGTTGGCTTATTAACTACTTTAGCCGATTATCACCTAGGATTACCAAAATCTCACCTTAACCAAAGTCAAAATTCACTCTCGGCAATCACCAATGCACGGCAATCATTACTTCCATCTATCAAAGGATAATTTCACATATTAAACAACAAAACACTTCTCTTACCAATCTTTACTCATACGGTGTTCCTTGCTCCTCAAACACAATTTGAGCACAAAATTTTCCCATGCTAATAGACCTTAACCGAATGTCCCCTTTCCCACTAAGCCACATTAAGCTTAAATCTCCCTCATTTAACTTATAGATATGTAATTTACATGCTTTTAACATCATACTATTCACCTAGTATTTATTTAAGAATTTAACAAGGATTTCATCACTTCCATGACTGAATAAGCATTTCCAAAAGCAACAATGTCCAATTTATCAACAAATCAACATATAACTCATCTAAGATCAAAATTTTCATTCCTTTAATACAACATCCAACTAACAACAAAATTGACCAAATTCCTAAGCATGGCCGAATACTTAGAACCTCAACCAAAATGGAAATTTCAACGTGGGCTAATGAGGGAACTAGGTGCCTTGCTAAATTTTCACAAGAATTTGGAAAAATCTCATGAAACATACCTTAAATTTGAAGCTAGAATGACCAAATGCTTGGTTTTCTCTTCTCCCCTTTCTTTTGGTGAAATCGGCAATAAAGTACAAAGGTAAGAAACCTTGTTATTTTCACCTTAATTTTTATTTCTAAAATTATTTTATGACATTCATTTAATTAAACAAAAATACCATTGCTATTATAACATTATACTTGTATAATTATGCAAAATACATGAAAAATACATTTTTCAATCATTATAACACATGGCCGGCCACTACATGAAGAAAATGTCAATTTGACATGCAAATCCCCTTGTTTTAAGTCCATCTAAATTTAATCAATTTAATTTGCCCATCAACGTTTCTAAGTTTCTCATCTAGGTCCTCATGCTCAATTTCACACCCAATTTGACATGTTCAATCATTCAAAATTCACACATACACTTATTACATAAATTTGACTTGGAATATTATAATCAGATATTTCTATGACTCGGTTTAGCGGTCCCGAACCGCTTCCCGACTAGGGTCAGAATAGGGCTGTCACACTATGTGTGCGATTATGAACGACACTATGTGTGCGAATATGAATGGCACTATGTGTGCGGATTTGAAGGGCACTATGTGTGCAGATTTGAAGGGCACTATGAGTGCGGAATTGAACAAACTATGTGTGCGAATTTCTTGACTGAGCACTATGAGTGTGCAAAATCAATTGTATATACAATATATGCATGAATTGAATAAGGAAATAGAGTTATTGAATGAAATAAGAAATTGGATTAGAGAATCAAAAATGTGTGAATCTATTATTTCGTCGTCTTTAAATACTTTGAGGAAAGACTTAAGATAATTGGTATTATGTTATAAATTGAATGGTGTAACATGATTGCAGTTAGCTTAAAAATCTAATGATATATGACATGGATGGGTTCGGTTGTGTTAATTAAGTTTGCGAAAGAATGTTATAATTAGTAGTTGTCTATCAAAGAGAGAAAGAGCCAAATTTTTCTTGAAGTGTTAATTGTAATGTCTATTTCATTAATATTTATTACATCATATCAAGAAAATTGTTTGTATTTTATTACTTATAACTTACTGAGTTGAAAAACTCATTTGGTGTGTTTAATTGTCTCTTATTAGATTTCTTTTGATCTGTTGTAAGCTCGGGACTGTCATCAAAGTCATCACACCTGTCAGCAAAGTTTTGGTACCTCATTTTGTTAGTCTTAAGCATGATATTTTGGCATGTATAGACTTTATTTTTGGGATGTCGATGATGTAATGTTTCCTTTTGTATAAATGGCCATGCGAATATGGCCTAAGAGTTAAAATTTCAAATGTGGTTATGTATGTTTTATAAATCAACTTTTTGTTTAAGTGAATCGTTACTAAATAGATTGAATACTTAAGTTACATTTAGAAGATGGGATCATGAGATGTATTTGCTATGTTGTGAATAGGCTAGGTATAAATGGTCATGCATTCGGCTATGAAGGTAAATTACCAAATGGATAGTGAATTATTTATGATACTTAAATGAGTGTAAGACATGCTGAAGTAGTGTTTGTAATTGATAAATTAATGGCTTGAGAATTCGGTTTTAATTAGTTGCAAAGATAGATAAGATGATTATCCTTTAATATTCTTTGTTCGAAGATCTGACTTGTATCGATTTATTCGAGATAGAATAACTTTGTGAATGCTGAATTTATCATTGAAAGTCTGCATAAGAATTGGTTCTGTACTACCTCGTAACCCCTCCGACGATCGGAACGGGTTAGGGTTGTTATAGAATCATAGACGAGATGACAGAGAAAGAGTATCGAAAGGTCCCGTTGAACTTTAGAAATATAGGGATAGAAATGTCATGACATTTGGGGTTGACAAGACAGGACAGGAATGAGCCATGTAAGCCCATATCAGATATATGGCTTTGGAGACAGGAATAATCCATGTAAGTCCATATCAAATATATGGCTTTGGAAAGATAGGAACATTTCATGTAAGTCCATGTCAAGGACATGGCAATGGCAGATTATTATCAGATAGGAAAACCTGAATATCCCTAGTATTTTGAGCGGTTCAACGGGCTATTGTACAAGTTAAATTATGGAAAATTTATCAGCAAGGGAAAGGTAAGTTATATTCATAAGTACTAAAAAGATCAGGTAAGAAAGAAGGCAAGTGACTAAGGAAGAAGGTAGGAAATGAGGTGTAAAAAAAGCTTATGATGCTAGGTGATATATTGAATAATTATCGTTTATGATGAATGTTGTAATTTATTTGCTTGTAAACTTACTAAGCCTAGTGCTTACTCTCTTTATTTTCCTTCTTTTTATAGTTATTGCCAAGCTCACTCGGGAATCGAAAGGAACGTCGGAGATCTGGTCACCCTATCGAAGGAATCATTTTGGTATAGTTAGATGTCTCATTTCGTGTATGGCATGTATAAGAACTTGGCTTCTTTTGATATGACAAGTTCAATGAATGGTGAGTAAATACTTGTTAGTGAATAGCTAATGGAATGGCTAATCATACACATGTTTAATAGTATGTATGCTTGAATGGTAACTATTACAAGGAAACTATGAAAAAGGTGAAAGTAATTTAAAAACAGATTCAAATAGTAGCAATGATGTGAGTTTTAAAAATCACTAAAAATAGTAGAAATGGAATTAAAAGGTGAATGAGGCATGAAATTAAAGCTTAATAAGTCTATTTTCATGTAGAAGAAACAGAGTAAGCAAAAGAGTAGTATATTATGAGTTTTTTCACTTGAGTGAGACTGCTCTAGATTGACTCTGTGATCCCCTATTCTGACGTTACAAATTTACCATAAATTGTACATAAATAATTAGGTGTTATAATTTATATGCCTAGATTTATTATTGAGTATAGTTTTTAATGAAACAAATTTCATGCCTAGTTGAGTTTTTTATAGAGAGAAACTTTATTTGTAGTGAACAGAGGTCAGAGTAGTCAGACTGTGCAACAGGGGAGACTTTAACTAATAAACTGTACTAATTGGCTAAACCAAAAATTCTAGAAAAAAAATTATTAAATAGATACATGAGTCTAGATTCGAGGAAAATTTACAGATCTTGATTTTGAGTTTCGTAACTCGAGATATGATTTTTTTTGTAACCATGATACAGTTGGACAGTTTTATAAGGAATAGAGAAATAATTCATTTTGGCTCGTTTAAGTAACTGGTAATATTTGATTGATCCCGGTTTGGTCCTGAACTATTTCAATACCATGATTTAGGATTTCGATGACCTCTTTTTAGGGACGTATTGAACAAATGAAAATAATTTAATTTTAAAAACCAAATTTTTATGCCCGTTTGAGTAAGTAAAGCCCGGTAGCGCCTCGTGCTCGACTCTGGTGACAGTCTCGGGTAAGGGGTGTTACAGCAGGATTGACGACCATATGAAGTAATCTAGGTAGATAGGCCAAGAGGATAAGTTTACAGAGCATATCTTAATTTATCCTAGTTTTAAACTGTAAGGTCGAAACATAAGTGGGTTTTTTACCGATTAATTAATCAATTAGAGGTCCACAGGTAATAATTGGTTAGTTATTAGCTAATTCACTAAAACTCGAGTTTTGGAGTTAATTAAATACACTAAAACAAGATAATCATCTTCTTATTATTCGAGATTTCATTAATTGCTAATTTCTTTTCAGTAAGTTTAGTTTATTTTATGATCTTAAATTTTACCATTATTTTTCGTAATCTAATTTTCAGTTATTACTATTTAGACTAGTCATTGTAGAAAATAATATCAAGTTTAATCCATCCTCCCTTGGGTATGATAGTTGGAGTACTTCTTGTACCCCATTATACAATACTATATTACAATTTGGCTCATATACTTGTAATATTACTACTTTAATTTCATATTTTTCTATTGCAGTATTCTTGGTCCAAACATTTGCATGTTTGGCGGCAGTCAGTGTTGATATTCAACATGAAGAACCAAGACAATTTTGGGGCATTACATATGTTCTATGTTAGAAGACAATGATTTGTTTAAGACAACAATATGTGCCTTATGGAGCTATACATAAGTGCATAGTAAGACCCCTAGTCTTTGGTATAATGGTTAGGATGCACCTTTAGTGAAAGTGTATGGTGTGCAGTTGGAATCCCAAGTATTCAAGTCATATTTTACTAAATTTTACTAAAGCTAAGTGTTCATAATAAGTGTTAATTTCACTCTTGATGATATTAAGTGTTGCAATGGGTAAGAACAAATCGACCTAAGTAAAAAGGAAAGATAAAAGTGAATAGTTGATTGTAAGTGGACTTAAAATGTGAATGTTAAAATTATTAATAAATGAAATTAACAAAACACGAACTTAATTGTGAAGTACCAAGTGTTTAAAAAGTAGAATGAGTTAAGTGACATAGTTACAAGTCCCATAATAATAGAAGTTTGTGATGTAAAACTCCTAACCCGTCACCGGCACAGGACTAGGGTTACGGGAAGTTACAACAGTTAATAGAACACAAGTAAAACATTTCATTTCAAAAATTTATTTCCAAAACATTCAATAATATTTCATTTAATAAACATGTCACTCAATCATATACAAAGCTTAATTAGAGCCTATAAGGCCTTAAAAATAGATTGAAAACAATCCGGGACTAGTATGAAAAAAAACAAAAAAATATGGACAATTTGAAAATTTTGGAAAAAGGGGTCACATAGCCATGTGGCTAAGCCGTGTCACGAAACCCAGGCCATGTGTCTCAAAGACATGGACGTATGGCCAAACTGTGTAACAAATTGTGCCCGTGTAACTCAAGGTCACATGGTTGTGTCATCGACCATGTACCAGACCATGTTCAGCTTAATGTCAGGACACACGACCGTGTTACTAGACTGTGTAACAGCTTGATGGCATGCGGAAAAAATCTACTCTTAAAATCAATAAGCTTTTGGATGTTCTTCAATGGTGTATTTGATGGAACAAAAGAAAACATGAAAGCAGATGATATTTTTTTTTTTTTGTCTTTATCTTTTTAACAAATGTTTACTATTTAAACTAATTAACATATAAATTATTTTTATAAAAAACAATGTGAAATACCATCTACCAACCTTAATAATGGCTAAATTGCCTTATAATCCTTAAACAAACCTTAATTATGCACTTTACTTAATAATAACCAATAGTGGTGAAGTTTTATAGTTTTTACAATTTAGTCCTTTTTCCTTAATTAACTAGCCAAACGTTAAAATTTTTGGACCAAACTTCAATATACCAATATAATAACTCTGTAAATATTTAATAAAAACATGTATGCCCTCATTTATAGAAATGAGGTCCCAAAATCTCATTTTCCAAAACCACTCAACTTATAAGAACAAACTACTTATCTTTACTATTTGTTCAATAAACTAAAATTTATGAAATCAAAACTTAATATAAAATTATAGTTGACTCATATAAATTAAATAATAATAATTACAGACTTACTCATCAAATTTGTGGTCCCAAAACTACTATTTCTGATTCCACTAACAAACAGGTTGTTACATGTGAACACTTGTGAAAATTGAGTAATAATTCAATTAGTGAACTAATAAATTGATAACTTATGTGAGTGTTTAACAAGTGAGTAAAAGAACTAATAAATGGAAATTATCTCAAGGGTGTAAAGTGATTAAATGCGTGGAAAAACCTTGAGTTTTAGTGAAATAAATGGATAAGTGGAGAGAAATAAATTCTCATTATTAGGTGGCATAACTAAGTGAAACCTGTAACTAATAAAAAAATAAATGCTAAGTGTAAGAATTGATAAATTTTAGTGTGCTTACTAAGCTCTTTGAGCTTAATGTGTTAGTAGTTTAAATGCGTAGGTGGAACACCTTCTTGAGAAGTTAGAGATCGTGCCTTCAGAGAATCACATCATTGTGCAAGGTTGGAATAACATATTGGATTTTATTGTATTACTTTGTATTAGAAGAATTTTTAATGGTTTGTACATAGGCTAAGTGTCTACTCTTAAAATGTAAACTTACCTTTATTTCGTAATGTTTATGAAACTTTCTATTGGTTTCAATTTAAGTTTTGGCCTTTGATGTGATTTAAACATTTTTATGAAATTATTTTAAGTTTAAATGTTCTTTAATAATTTTTTTAAGTGATTTGGAAATTATTGGTTTAACTTGATGATGTTTGAGGATGTTTTAAAGTGTTTTTGGGTTATTTTGCTATAATGTCAAAACATCGTCCCTCGCAATACTGTGAGATTCATCATATAGAGAGTGATGTTGCAACATCAAGTAAGACAACATCACAGCATTCTACAATGTCACAACATCATGCTCTTACATTGTCTCCCACTGGACTATTTTAACTCATTTTAACTTTTGGTGGCTTTTTTTGTGTCTCAAATGCCTCCAATCACTCCCAAATATTTTCTAAATGATTTTAAAATGCATCTACCTCAAATGATCCTAAACTTCATTTTATGATTTTATAAAAGATTTCAAGTTTCAAATTTTTAAAAGAGTAGAGATTTTTGTTACTTTTGTGTTTAGGAAACATCTCCTATTCGTACCATATGTTAGGGTGGTTAAAGGGTTTTGCACGCCACCTTATCTGTAACACCCCTAACTCGTACCTGTCAACGGAATAAGGTTACAAAGTATTACCAAAGTTTACAGAACAATTATAAATAATTCATGTCATTTACTATTCATATCCCAAAACTATTCATTTCGTCCCTTGATTGGACCCTCGAGGCCCAATTTAGGGATTAGAAACAAGTCGGGACTAAATCAGAATCTCAAAGAATTTTTCGTAAAATTTTGAAACTTTTCTTATATATTGGGGTCACACGCTCGTGTGTGTAGGCCGTCTGGCTCACACAGCCAAGTGATATGCCCATGTCTCAGGCCGTGTGGCATATGAGGTAGGGCACATGCCCGTGCCCCTAACCCGTGTAACTCTCTAACTTGCAACTTAGTTTTAGGTAGGGTTCACACGCCCAAGCCACACACCTGTGTGCTAGATCATGTGGTCAATTTAATTTTTGAAAATTAGGTGTATATATCACACAGCCAAGGCACACGCCCGTGTTCTAGGCCATGTGTTTCACATGGCTGAGACACATGCCCGTGTCTCTGCTTGTGTGCCCAATTCTGAGCATTTTGTTTCTCAATTTTAAGATGTAGGGGACACACAGCCAAACCACATGCCCATGTGTCAGGTCATGTGTCATACACAGTCAAGGCGCACGCCTATGTGTCTACCCATGTAGACAAAATAAGGCCATTTCCTAGCCTTACTTCTCTCCCAAATTTGCCAATATCCTACACCAATATTTGCAAACATATACCAACCAATTCAAGCATTGTAATCAAACCAACTCTGTAACGCCCCAAAAATCTATGTTTTTTATTTTGTATGTTTTTGACACAACTGACTGTTTACTTCAGTGGTTAAGTGTCCTGGGAAGAGTCTGAGAAGTCTTGGGTTCAAGCCTTGGCTTGTGCAAAAATTTTTGGGTTTTACTTGAATAAACCTTGACTCTATTCTGTAGACTTCTTAAATAATTTTGGTTAAGACATTACATAAAAAGCCTACTGGTCTAGGGGATAAGTGGCGTGCTATGGTTATCTGATGTCTGAGGTTCGAATGATGGCACTGCAGAAAGAAGTATTCATTTTGCTTCATTGTCGTGTGAGTAGTAGAGGTTGACCAAAAGACTGAGATGGTGGAGTGAAGGTCAAACTGAGTAGTTGAGGGAATTGATGAGTGACCAGTGGAGGGATATTAGGAGAGATATTAGGAGAAAAAATGGGAGTTTGAGGTATAGTGGGGTTATGCCGAATTTGAGGTGGAGAAACTCAAAGTTTCGACTGAGCAATTCACCATTGGTTCCGGTTGGTTTTTGCTCTTTTTTTTCTCTCAAAGGCCGAATATAGCATTTTGTTCTAGAGTGTCTTATTGTTTGTGGTTGTTTCAGATTTTGAACTATCCTTCAAGTCCCTTGTTGGTTGATTTTGCTTGTTCTTTCTCCTTCAAATACACCTCTTCTCTCTCATTCTTTTGAGCCAATCGATTTCTCATTTTGTGTGCCTAGCTATTTTGACCAATTCACATTGTTTTTGTTACCTTAGGCTTGGCCGAATATCTCTTTTGGTTCTCGCTCAATTATTTTCAGTTGTTGGCCAATTCTTTTCTCCCCTTTTCTTTTCTAATCGGTTGTTTCTTCCTTCCCCTGGCTTTCGCAATCGGTGGGGTTTAGCCGAGTACTACCCTTTTCTTTTTCCTCTCAGTGTCGACTCTTCTTTCTTCTCCTCTGTTAGGTTGCGGTGGTGCTAGCTCGGTTTCTGTCATAGTGGATATTTAAGTAAGGACTGTGGGTATTGTTCCTCTTCTATTTTCTGTAGTACATGTAACACCCCAGACCCAGCCCAGACGTTATGGCCATGTCTGGTGTGCTACATCACCTAGACTATGCTACGCCGTCCTATATACTAAGTCTGATGTTTGAGATTTTTGAAAAGTAATACTTGTTTTTCTTGAAATTCCCGATTTAATTATTATTCAACCTAATTTCTATCTCATTTGTTAATCGTTTCAATTTAGTCTTATTGTCCTCCTTAGTCTTTAGTAAAGTCAGGTTGGTTAATAAAATGTTTGTTTAATTTTGAAAACGGTGTAGGTTTGTGTTTGAAATAAAACGGTAGAGAAATCCCGAATAACAGTTATAGCGGCCTTATTACAACCCATGTCAAAATAATGCCAATAAAAGGTAATTAAATAAAAAAAACCAACTATGATGAAAGTTCAGTCCTTGTGGCCACTCTGAATCCCTCCCAGCGTCCAAGTCACGATCTAGGGCTCACCTGCAAGGATGGAAAGAAAGGGTGAGTTTGGGAAAACTCAGTGTGTGCAGAACCCATCCAAAGCCCAAATTGGCTCAAGCCCACTGGGCCTAAACCGTAACCAGTCTCAGTCAGATACTGGGCCGAAGCCCTATTCAGGGAACAGTAACCTGGGCCAAGGCCCTATAACAGATACTGGGCTGAAGCCCTATTCAGATAACAGATTGGCCCATAGGCCCAGAACAGTACAGTACAGTAATACAGTATAAATGCAAACCCAATTGGGGAGACTACTCAACCCACCAACCGCTACACACCACCCGTACCAGCCAACACACCATGTGGGGAATATCTCGACCCACCCAGCCCACACACCACAGTCGCAGCATGGCTGCTCAGTTAAACAGTATACGAGGTAAAGCCCCTTTCAGAAACAGTACGAGGCATAGCCCCTTTTCAGTAACGTGGCTGTGCCACTCACACTTCCTCTATTATCAAAACCCAACCCATGCAATAGATACATATCATGGCATGCAATAACAGTAACAGTCATGTCAAACAGTACAGTCAATTTTTGCCCTAGGGGTATAACGGTAATTTTCTACCTAGAGGCAAAACAGTAATTTCTTACCCTAAGGGTATTTCAGTAATTTTGCTCTCATGTTACAGATTTTATGCTTATTACAGTATTTATTAATCACATAGTTGTCACAGAAGTCCGGTTAACTCAGTTTTTCAGTCTTAGCATTCAAGCCCTAAAACCCCTAATGAGCCCTATTACGTCGATTGGCCCATTAGGCCCATTTAGTCCCAATTTCATAATCAGTTATCTTGTTTTAACTATTTTCACGCCTACAGTTCATAATATCACCTTTAAACCCATTTTTACTCACAGGGACCCAAATCGCCCATTGGGCCCATATTTGGGTCACCGAGGCCCAACTTACCATAATGTCCAAAATTTAGCGGTCAACACGCCTAACAGTGCCGATTCCAAAACTAACCTTCTCCTACTAACTTGAGAACGTTCGCACGCTCACAAGCTCTCGAAATACCGAAACTTCGATATTTCAGCTTTTTGGCTTTTGCCGATTTGCGCATTGAAGGGCGTTCGAAACACACACCTGTTTTGCAGTTTCTCCTACGAGATCTCCTATGCGTTAATCCCTACAATCCATTACTTAATTGATTAGACCATATTAACACTTAATCTGAATTGAAAACTTACCCAAAGCCTTACTTACACATTCGGCCAACACCTCCAATGGCCTTAATGTTCTTACCTTGCCGATTTAGATCCCTTTAGATCTAGATCTGATGTTCCAATGTCTTCAACTCCTTGTTTGATCACCTTCTTCTCTAACTAACACACAAAAAGAACAAAGAAAACACCACTTGATTTACCAAAAGTCCAAAATGACAAAATCCTTAACTTTAGGGACTTTCGGCTTTTCCAAATATGAAATATTAAACAGATCTGAAGTATTAAAC
Source organism: Gossypium stocksii (assembly GCA_020496765.1). Lineage (NCBI taxonomy): Eukaryota > Viridiplantae > Streptophyta > Magnoliopsida > Malvales > Malvaceae > Gossypium > Gossypium stocksii. Next base: position 47,041,531 of record CM035623.1, read on the forward strand.
ACTTACCAACGATTTCCCTTCAGTTCCTATGCAGATCTGATGTAAATCTGACCTTTAAACGTCAGTAGAAACCTTATCTCTGAGATTTGCAATTCTAGCTATCTCCCTACAACTATGGTGATTTCGGCTTTTCAACAAGAGAAGAGGATGGCGTTTTGGGTGTAGATTTTGGGTGATGGTGTCGACAATGGTGTGATTCAAGGGAGTGTAGTAATCGGCCACAACAGGTGAAAGGAATAGGGGTGATTCGGCTTACAAGAAATCGGCAAGAAAGGAACCAGTTTTCGGGATTTCTGGTACTTTGAGCAATCGGTTATGGTTGATTTTAAGAGGAATGAAAGCAAAAGAAAGAGTGGATCTGTGCAAGGTGGGTATTCGGCTAAGGAAGAGATCAAAGGGGAAGAAGAAAAATGAAAAAAAAACAATGGTAGAGGTGGAGAGGAAGAATTCGGCTATGAGCTTTCCATGGAGGCAACTTTTGGCTTTTCTGACAGTAGAACAGAGAAAAATTCCTAAGGTGGCTAACCCTAATTGTCATGACAGAAAAAAGAAAATGATATAACCCTAGTAGTCCCTCTAAAGCAATCGGCCCAAGTCCCTAAAGCCCCCTTGCCGAAATTCACTTAAGTTAGGCACATGCCCGGTACATGCTTAAAAATTAAAAAGAACTCTACGCTTACCTTGTAACTCGAACCCTTGTCCTTGAATATCCACTTAGGCGCCACTTTTCTAGGAGCTTAGTGGCTCCACCTTGCCACTTTACCAAGAGCTCACTTGTGACATATTTTACACGGTTTTTCTTAAAAGCCCACTTAACCAAGTCCCCTTTCACTTGAAAATCCAACTTAATATTTTACCGGGTTTTAACTTAAACTTGGGCCTTCTATAGGCCCACTAACACATGTACATACATTATCAACCTTTAGAACACCAAAATTTTAAAAATTTCACTAAAATTCACAAAACCCGAAAAATCCCGAAAATCAGGGCGTTACAACTCTACCCCCCTTAAAGAAATTTCGGCCTCGAAATTTACCTGATCCAAATAACTGAGGGTATTGTTGACGCATCGCTTCCTCTGGCTCCCAAGTAGCTTCTTCTTTACCATGATTACGCCATAGCACCTTAACTAATGGAACAGACTTCCTCCTTAAGACTTTGACTTCACGATCTAAGATCTCCACAGGTTCCTCCTCGAAGGTCAAATCGGTATTCACTGCAATCTCCTCCACTGGTACAATATGCGATGGGTCCGACCGATACCGTCTCAGCATAGACACATGAAAAATGTCATGAATACGATCCAACTCTGGTGGCAACTCCAACTGATAGGCTACTGGCCCAATCCGCTTGAGAATCCGATAAGGCCCAATAAACTGCGGACTTAGCTTGCCCTTTTTACCGAATCTCAAGATCTTCTTCCACGGCGACACCTTTAGGAAGACCATATCCCCAACAGCGAACTCAATCTCCTTAAGCTTAAGGTCAGCATATGACTTCTGCCGATCAGATGCCTCATTTAACCGATCTTGAATCAGCTTAACCTTACTTTCAGTATCTGCCACTATCTCTGGTCCAAGAACTTTACGTTCCCCTAACTCTGTCCAACAAGTAGGAGTACGACATCTCCGCCCATAAAGTGCCTCATATGGAGCCATCTGAATGCTTGCTTGATAGCTGTTGTTGTATGCAAACTCTGCCAACGGTAAATAATCTTCCTATTTCCACTGCGGAATCCTCACTGGCTGCAACAATCTAGAAGGTAACTAGTGTTCAGCTTTAACCTGCTGACACGTCAAACATTTCCTCACGAAATCAGTCACCTCTCGCTTAAGTCCAGGCCACCAATACACCTCTCGCAAATCCCTATACAACTTATTACTGCCAGGGTGCATCGCATAGGCTCCACCATGAGCCTCACTTAATAACAACTTTCTTAAGTCGGAGTCCTTAGGAATACAAATTCTTCCTCGAAAGCAAAGGACTCCATCAGAATTCAGTCCAAAATCATCACTCTTACCCTCCTTGACTTGCTGAAATCGAGGAGTCAACGAATCATCCTTCCATTGCAACTCTTTAATCTTCTCAGTCCAAGTCGGTCTCACTTGCAGTTCTGCTAGCAAACTCCCATCATCATACAAACTCAAACGAGCGAACATCGCCTTTAACTCAGTAACAGTTCTTCGGCTCAGTGCATCACCCACTACATTAGCTTTGCCAGGGTGATACTCAATCGAACAATCATAGTCCTTAAGCAACTCTATCCATCTCCGTTGCCTAAGGTTCAACTCTTTCCGAGTTAACAGATACTTGAGACTTTTATGGTCAGTGTATATAATACACTTTTCTCCATAAAGGTAGTGTCTCCAGATTTTCAACGCAAATATCACTGCAGCCAATTCCAAATCATGCGCAGGGTAGTTCGCCTCGTGAGGCTTAAGCTGCCACAAAGTATAGGCAACCACCTTACCCTCTTGCATCAGTACACAACCCAATCCCACATGCGAAGCATCATTATAAACCGTAAAGTCTTTCCCAGATTCTGGCTGAATCAGTACTGGCGCCTCAGTCAACACCTTTTTCAGCTTCTCAAAAGCTTCTTGCTGTTTCTCAGTCCATACAAATGCTACTCCCTTCCTTAACAATTTCGTCAGTGGTGCCGCGATTAACGAAAATCCCTCAACAAATCTTCTATAATAACCTGCTAGGCCCAGAAAACTGCGAATTTTTGAAACTGATCTTGGAGACTTCCAATCCAGAACTGCCTCAATTTTACGAGGATCTACCCTAATCCCCTCAGCAGAAACAACATGACCTAGAAAAGTCACTTCGCGAAGCCAAAATTCGCACTTGCTAAATTTCGCATACAGTTGCCTTTCCCTCAATACTTGCAGAATGATTCGAAGATGCTTGTCATGCTTCTTCTCTGTTTCCGAATACACCAATATATCATCAATAAAGACGACCACGAAACGATCCAAGTACGGCTGAAATACTCGGTTCATTAAATCCATAAAAGCTACCGGTGCATTCGTCAATCCAAAGGGCATAACCAAAAACTCGTAGTGACCATATCGAGTTCTGAATGCGGTCTTATGCACGTCCACCTCCTTTACCCTTAACTGATGGTATCCGGATTGAAGGTCAATTTTGGAAAACACTGAAGCTCCTTTAAGCTGGTCAAACAGATCGTCAATTCTCGGCAAAGGATACTTATTCTTGATCGTTAGTTTGTTCAACTGGCGATAATCAATGCACATACGCATCATCCCATCCTTCTTTTTCACAAACAGCAGCGATGCTCCCCACGGAGACACACTCGGTCTAATGAAACCCCTATCGAGCAACTCTTCAATCTGGGCTTTCAATTCCACTAGCTCCTTTGGTGCCATTCTGTAGGGCGCAATAGACACTGGAGCCGTTCTAGGCAACAGATCGATCCCAAATTCAACTTCGCGGTTAGGAGGTAAACCAGGAAGCTCTTCAGGAAAAACGTCTTGAAACTCATTAACAGTCCTCACTGTCTCTACTGTCACCCCTTCGGGTTCAGTTTGACTTATGAACGCCAAGTATGCTTCACAACCTTTACGCATCAATCTTTCAGCCCTTAAGGCAGAGACCACATTAGACAAATAGTCCCTACGTTCGCCAATAATCATCACCTCCTCACCTTCAATTGTTCTCAGTACCATCCTTTTGGCCGCGCAATCCAGCGTTGCCTTGTGCTTGGTTAACCAGTCCATACCCAAAATCAAATCGAAATCACCAAAAGGTAGCTCCATTAAATCTCCAGTAAAGATCCTACCTTGAGTCTCTAAAGGCACTTCCCTAAATAGTTTGTCTACTGTAACAGAGTGACCTAAAGGACTAACTACTGTGACACCCCTCACAGTCTCCTCAGAATGCACACCCAATAACCCAGAAATCTTACAAGCAACATATGAATGTGTTGAACCCACGTCAATCAAAGCAGTGTATGGTACACTAGATATCAAGAACGTACCAGTTATAACATCAGGGGCATCACCCTCCTCGCAGCGACGAGCAGCATACACCAAGGCTGGCTGACGAGCCTCAGCATTACCAACACCCCTTCCAGGTGCTCCACGACCACGTCCATTACCATTGCCTCCTCTACCTTGACCACGGCCCCTTGGCGGTGGCGGTCCTCCTCGCACAGGCTGAGCAACCCTCTGATCAACAGCTTGAGCCTGAGCTGGCTTTTTTGGACAGTCTTTGACTTGATGATCCTTTAACCCACAACGAAAACAAGCTCCAATGCGTTTCCAGCATTCTCCTCGATGAACTCTGCCACAGTCTCTACAAGCTTGCGGTCTAACAACATTCACTGGCACAGCTCGCACTGGTTCCTCCACTCTTGCTTTCTTAAAGTTTCTGCTCGCAGCACTAGTCGATCCAGAATCTCTCTTGAAGCGATTACGATCTCTATCGCGGTTCTGACGCTCATCTCGCTTCACTTCCCCAGCTATCTTAGCCTTCTCCACTAGTGCAGCAAAGTCACGCTCTCTCTGTGGCGCTATCAACACTCTCAGCTCATCTCTAAGGCCATCCTCAAAACGAACACTGCGTTCATATTCCGTGGAAACAATACCGCTAGCATACCGACTTAATCGCAGAAATTCCGCCTCATATTCAGCCACAGTCTTACTACCCTGGGTCAGGTTCAGAAATTCCTTCCTTCGCGCGTCCACATAACTAGCCCCAACATATTTCGCCTTGAAAGACTGCTTAAACAATTCCCAGGTTACTCTCTCAGCTGGGGTACCCTCTCTCACGGTGATCCACCATTGATACGCCTCGTCCCTCAGCAACGATACCGCTCCTTTCAGTTTCTGCTCCACTGAGCAATCCAAGTCATCCATAATTCGCTCTGTGGCTTCTAACCAATACTCAGCCACGTTCGGGGCCACTCCAAATATGCCCCTAAAAACTTCCGCTCCATTGGCCCGAAGTCGCTCAGAAATGGACCCCCATTCACCGGCCCAACATTAGCTCCGGCCACCCTTTCCAGAACTCTCAGCATGGCCTGGGACAGAGCGTCGTCCCCTGCGGCCCGATCGTACGGCCCATTTTCCTCAACCGGTGGTCGTGCCTCTCCTGCTGGCCTATGCTCAGAAGACGACGATCCAGCTTGAGCACTAACTCGGCCTCGTCCACGGCCTCGTCCACGAGTAGCCCTTGTACTCATATCGATTATCTGATTTACAAAGTTTTATGACATTAGCTCAATGTTTCAGTTTTTATTACGGAATATCTTATGAACAGGTAGAATTTCAGAGTTGTTCTCGCGCAACGTAGTCTAATTACTGTCTCAGTTTCCTAGGGTTTAGTTTACCCTACCGTCTCTGTGCTACAGCCTTAAAACTACCTCATCCATAGTATTCTATCTAAGGCTCAGTGCTATCTACAGTTTTATTATCAGTACAGTACATAATTTAAGGCAGAACATACTTACAACTTGGAGCCGGGGATTCAGTGTGCCACTTTCCGGTTTAGTAGTTCAAATACTTTGAGGCCTCAAAAAACAATGTTTAAAAACTACAAGATTGTTTAAAACCAAAAGAAAATTTTCAAAAAAATTTGATTTTCCAAAGATACCCTTCTGGACTTTTAGATTTTTGAAACCCCTTTGTTTTTGGACCCGATCCACAGCCGAGTTGTTGCAACTTGGCTCTGATACCACTAAATGTAACACCCCAGACCCGGCCCAGACGTTATGGCCATGTCCGGTGTGCTACATCACCTAGACTATGCTACGCCGTCCTATATACTAAGTCTGATGTTTGAGATTTTTGAAAAGTAATACTTGTTTTTCTTGAAATTCCCGATTTAATTATTATTCAACCTAATTTCTATCTCATTTGTTAATCGTTTCATTTTAGTCTTATTGTCCTCATTAGTCTTCAGTAAAGTCAGGTTGGTTAATAAAATGTTTGTTTAATTTTGAAAACGGTGTAGGTTTGTGTTTGAAATAAAACGGTAGAGAAATCCCGAATAACAGTTATAGCAGCCTTATTACAACCCATGTCAAAATAATGCCAATAAAAGGTAATTAAATAAAAAAAAAAAACCAACTATGATGAAAGTTCAGTCCTCGTGGCCACTCTGAATCCCTCCAAGCGTCCAAGTCACGATCTAGGGCTCACCTGCAAGGATGGAAAGAAAGGGTGAGTTTGGGAAAACTCAGTGTGTGCAGAACCCATCCAAAGCCCAAATTGGCTCAAGCCCACTGGGCCTAAACCCTAACCAGTCTCAGTCAGATACTGGGCCGAAGCCCTATTCAGGGAACAGTAATCTGGGCCAAGGCCCTATAACAGATACTGGGCTGAAGCCCTCAGATAACAGATTGGCCCATATGCCCAGAACAGTACAGTACAGTAATACAGTATAAATGCAAACCCAATTGGGGAGACTACTCAACCCACCAACCGCTACACACCACCCGTACCAGCCAACACACCATGTGGGGAATATCTCGACCCACCCAGCCCACACACCACAGTCGCAGCATGGCTGCTCAGTTAAACAGTATACGAGGCAAAGCCCCTTTCAGAAACAGTACGAGGCATAGCCCCTTTTCAGTAACGTGGCTGTGCCACTCACACTTCCTCCATTATCAAAACCCAACCCATGCAATAGATACATATCATGGCATGCAATAAAAGTAACAGTCATGTCAAACAGTACAGTCAATTTTTGCCCTAGGGGTATAACGGTAATTTTCTACCTAGGGGCAAAACAGTAATTTCTTACCCTAAGGGTATTTCAGTAATTTTGCTCTCATGTTACAGATTTTATGCTTATTACAGTATTTATTAATCACATAGTTGTCACAGAAGTCCGGTTAACTCAGTTTTTCAGTCTTAGCATTCAAGCCCTAAAACCCCTAATGAGCCCTATTACGCCGATTGGCCCATTAGGCCCATTTAGTCCCAATTTCATAATCAGTTATCTTGTTTTAACTGTTTTCACGCCTACAGTTCATAATATCACCTTTAAACCCATTTTTACTCACAGGGACCCAAATCGCCCATTGGGCCCATATTTGGGTCACCGAGGCCCAACTTACCATAATGTCCAAAATTTAGCGGTCAACACGCCTAACAGTGCTGATTCCAAAACTAACCTTCTCCTACTAACTTGAGAACGTTCGCACGCTCACAAGCTCTCAAAATACCGAAACTTCGGCATTTCGGCTTTTCGACTTTTGCCGATTTGCGCATTGAAGGGCGTTCGAAACACACACCTGTTTTGCAGTTTCTCCTACGAGATCTCCTATGCGTTAATCCCTACAATCCATTACTTAATTGATTAGACCATATTAACACTTAGTCTGAATTGAAAACTTACCCAAAGCCTTACTTACACATTCGGCCAACACCTTCAATGGCCTTAATGTTCTTACCTTGCCGATTTAGATCCCTTTAGATCTAGATCTGATGTTCCAATGTCTTCAACTCCTTGTTTGATCACCTTCTTCTCTAACTAACACACAAAAAGAACAAAGAAAACACCACTTGATTTACCAAAAGTCCAAAACGACAAAATCTTTAACTTTAGGGACTTTCGGCTTTTCCAAATATGAAATATTGAACAGATCTGAAGTATTAAACACTTACCAACGATTTCCCTTCAGTTCCTATGCAGATCTGATGTAAATCTGACCCTTAAACGTCAGTAGAAACCTTATCTCTGAGATTTGCAATTCCGGCTATCTCCCTACAACTATGGTGATTTCGGCTTTTCAACAAGAGAAGAGGATGGTGTTTTGGGTGTAGATTTTGGGTGATGGTGTCGACAATGGTGTGATTCAAGGGAGTGTAGTAATCGGCCACAACAGGTGAAAGGAATAGGGGTGATTCGGCTTACAAGAAATCGGCAAGAAAGGAAGTAGTTTTCGGGATTTCTGGCACTTTGAGCAATCGGTTATGGTTGATTTTAAGAGGAATGAAAGCAAAAGAAAGAGTGGATCTGTGCAAGGTGGATATTCGGCTAGGGAAGAGATCAAAGGGGAAGAAGAAAAATGAAAAAAAACAATGGTAGAGGTGGAGAGGAAGAATTCGGCTATGAGCTTTCTATGGAGGCAACTTTTAGCTTTTCTGACAGTAGAACAGAGAAAAATTCCTAAGGTGGCTAACCCTAATTGTCATGACAGAAAAAAGAAAATGATATAACCCTAGTAGTCCCTCTAAAGCAATCGGCCCAAGTCCCTAAAGCCCCCTTGCCGAAATTCACTTAAGTTAGGCACATGCCCGGTACATGCTTAAAAATTAAAAAGAACTCTACGCTTACCTTGTAACTCGAACCCTTGTCCTTGAATATCCACTTAGGCGCCACTTTTCTAGGAGCTTAGTGGCTCCACCTTGCCACTTTACCAAGAGCTCACTTGTGACATATTTTACACGGTTTTTCTTAAAAGCCCACTTAACCAAGTCCCCTTTCACTTGAAAATCCAACTTAATATTTTACCGGGTTTTAACTTAAACTTGGGCCTTCTATAGGCCCACTAACACATGTACATACATTATCAACCTTTAGAACACCAAAATTTTAAAAATTTCACTAAAATTCACAAAACCCGAAAAATCCCGAAAATCAGGGCGTTACAGTACACTTTTGAAAACCTCTAAAGGGGATCGATATCAGTCTTGAGTAACGGTTCAAGTGGTGATATCTTTTAGTTCAATCAAGGATTGGTGCTCGTGGACTTCTCACACGTTTTCGAAAATAGGTGTGTAATCACACTGTCTTAACCGTAAATCGGTAAAAGCCGAAAAATAGGACTTTTGACGCTACACGAGTGTGCACTCGCTCATGTAGTAATCGGATCGCATAAAACGTAAGCGTTCGACTACTGAGGCCACCATGAGCGATTTCATGGGCTTAGGTTGTTTTGGGCCTTATTGGGCTGAAATGGGCCGTATGGGCCCAACGGGCTTGTGGGCCCCACCCAGATAAATCACACCGATGTGTGGAAAATATTGACCTGACTGTATCGTGCACACGAGCAAGGTCATTTTTGGGCTTAATGGGCCACACAGGTGTGTGGGCCCACTTGGGCCGCGTAATGGGCCTTGGGCCCATTTACACTGTTTAACTGTTAAGGGTTGCACGGGTCGCTCAAGACGACTGTGGACCTACTGTTGGGTTGGTAAGTATGCCTAGAGCCCAAATTGGTTAAAAAACTGATATACCCCTAAGAGGTAAAATGACTGTTATACCCCTATGAGACAAAATGACTGTTTTGCCCTTATTTTGTATATGACTATGTTTGAGCTTGTCATGTTATATTTATGTTGCATCCATGTATGATATTATGATACGATGCATGACATGTTGCATGGGGATGGGATTATTATTTTGGAGGAAGTGTACTGTACTGATAAGGTTGCACGGGTCGCCCAAGACGATTGTGAACCCACTGATGGCTTAAAGCCACTTATATTACTGGCAGCTTTGCTGCAATACTGTTTAGTGCCACAACCGGTGCTAATCTTGGTGTGTAGGGCTGGGTGGGTCAATTTTATCTCACATGGTGTGATGGGTTAGACGGAGCTGGTGTGCAGGGTTGGTAGGTATGTTATATGTTATATGTTATCTGTTTTTGATATTCTGTTACTGTTACTGTAATGGGCTAAGGCCCCACTGATACTGATATTGTAACGGGCTCAAGCCCAAAATGCATTTATATATTGTATGATTGACTGTTGCTCATTGGGGGATTACACACCAAGTTTTTGTAAACTCACCCTTCTGTTTATCTGTACAGGTAATCCCCAGCATTAGATGAATTGGTGCTGCGAGGGACTCGGAGGTGGCCACACGATTGCTCCTGCCTGTACATTTAACTTTTATTTACCATTATATTTTGAGTTGGCTATTATTATGTAATAAGGCCTCTTTAAAGTTTTAACTTTAAATTTGAGATTTTTACTTGCTTTGTTATAAACTGCTAGTTTTAGAACTCGAGTTTTAAAAAGAAACAACATTTTTACAAAACAAACGTAAGTACGCAACTGTTTCAAAAAGCTTCCACTATAAACAGGGTTTTGAAATTAATAACGTTTTCAAGAAAGTACTTTTGATAATGACACAAGAATTAAAATCATCATTTACATCACATAAAGAGGCTAAATAACAATTCGGCCAGATTCGACCATAACTTTTAGGCCGGGTTTGGGGTTTTACAAGCTCTATCATCTAACATGATATATTATCTCATGCATTAATGTTTATAATCTTACCTTTTATGAACATACATATTTAACATGAATTAACCTTATAAATATACCAAAACAAACTATCACTAGCCATTCCAATGGCTAGATTACAAACAAGCATTTACGAGCCAACAATTGGTTAAGTTAACCGATACATGCCATTATACCAAAATAAGTTTACTATTTATACCAAAACGAGCTGGAAGATAGTGTGATGATACTCCGACTGATCTCCAACCTTTACGAGCTTTCGAGAACTATAAAATAGAAGAAATAAACCTAGTAAGCATTCAATGCTTAGTAAGTTCGTATAACAGGAATTTAACTTACCATTTATTTACATTTAAGATATATATAATAATACATCCAAGAAATTTCGCTTATTGCCTAATTCACATCTTCAACAATCATGTTAGTCAAATAACTCACATAATATCAAGAATATAGATGAGCTCATCATTTAATGTACTTCATATACTTATGCTTTCCATATCATTATTCCAAATTACATGTACACTTTAATGATAATACATGTGAAGTTCAATTTAGCCAGGTCAAAACTTTACCCGTTGAATTTAGTTGAAATATTGATGGATACATTCATGTAGTACACTTTAGTGTACAAAACTAAATTCCATCAATTCATATCTGGGGGTATCCAATTTGGGCACATAATCGGGAAGCACACTCTCAAGCCTTATAATGAAAAGCTCACACAGAGCTATTTCGAGAAGCGCATAAAGAGTCTATCGGAAAGCTTACCCGGGCTATATATATTGTGAAACTCATAAGAGCTATAATCGGGAAGTTCACAAAGAACCATATTGAAAAGCCTATGAAGAGCCATGTAACAGGAAGCTCTGGATAGCCAAATATCAGGAAGTTCAAGCGAGCACCATCGAGAAGCTCACGAAGAGCCAATTTAACAAGAAGCTCATAAAGAGCCTATAATCGAGATGCTCATAAGAGCTAAGGTGTGTCCGCAACAAATGTACGATCACAACCTATTGGGACACTTCGAAGAGCTATAACGGGAAGCTCACTGAACCATATAATAGGAAGCTTGAGGAGGCTAATATGGGATGCTTGTAAGAGCAGTGGTGTGTCCGCAACACATGCAGGACCACAACCAATCGGGAAATCTTGCATCCATCAAATTTCATTATTCAAATGGGATTTAATATTTCTCGGGCTTTATCGAATATGTGACCAATATCAAATATTTGGCAATTATACAATTCACATACACAACATTTAATTCAAGCATATAAATATACACAATTTAGTTACACGGACTTACATCGATATTTGTTCGTATGCGAAATCTACTAATACGACCCTTTTTCTTGTCCTCAATCTAACTTTGTATTTGAGTTTTCCGAATCTATATAAATGAATTTAATCATCAATTTAACACAATTCACATTCAATTGGATTCAATTTACAACTTAAGAAAAATTACAATTTTGCCCCTATACTTTTCATAAATTCCAATTTCATCCCTAGGCTCGAAAAATGAAATTTATGCAATTTATCCTTTACTCCAAGCCTAGCCGATTTTCATATATGATAATAACAGTTTCTAAATTTCACAAAAAATCAAAATTTTTCCATAAATTTTACAACTTTACAATTTAGTCCCCAAATCATGTTTTCATCAAAATTCTCTTTGTAAAAGTTATTTATCTATCAACAACCTTTCATTTTCTACCATAAATTTCAAATTTTCAACATAATTATCCATGGAAAAACTTCTATACTTTAAGAACTTTTCAAATTAATCTCCAAAATAGATAGATTTAGCTATTCTGATCTCAAAAATATAAAAATTACTAAAGCAGGATAATAATACTTACCCAATTAAGCCAAGAAAGTTTGTTTTCTCTTTCCTAGGGTTTCCATGAAATTTGGGAAAGAAAATGATATATATCGATGATATTAAACCTTTATTTAATTTATCATCTTTTAATTATTCTCATTTCCAATTTAGTCCTTATCCTTTTCTAATTTTTCCATGGATGAATCACCAAAAATATCTACTACTTTTCTTTAATGGTCTAATTACCATATAAGGACCTCAAGTTTTGAATTCCATAGCTATTTGGTCCTTCTAGCTACTAGAATTCAACTTTTACATTTTATGCATTTTGGTCCCTTCCATAATTAAACACGTAATCGGTAAAATTTTCTTATCAGAATTTTCATATGACATTACTGTCATAATGCAGACCATGCAATAATATTAAAATAAATTTTCTTTCTGACTTGAATTTGTGGTCCCAAAACTACTATTCCAATTTCACTAAAAATGAGTTGTTACACTATCATTGTACCTGAGGTAAGGAAACTCAAGAAGCTAGAACCCACACCTCATCCTTAATTTCTCTAGAAATACCCCTCATCACCAGGGTAAAGGGGACAAAAGAATTTTTCAAGAATAAAAAAAAAAAGACAAAAGAAAAGATATAGTCCTCACTCTATCAAGACTCCTCCCGACTCACCTTTTAAAACTTTCAAGCCAAGTAGCTCTTCGCATCTTCCATAATGTGAACCAGCCCTATATAAATCACTCTTTGCACCCTTATGGTGTGAACTATCATAAAAAACCATCCAATTTTTATGTTATAATAATAATATTTTTGTCGTCATAAAAATCATTTTAATTAATTTTATAAACACTATTAATGTAATTTATCATTTTATAAATAAATTCTGTAACACCCCTAACCCTATTCCGTCGCCAGAGGGTTATGAGGCATTACAAGACAAACACCTAATTTCATTAAACTTCTTTCGCATAAATCATGTTAATAAAACTTATGGATAATCACTTAAAAGTATAAAAAAATTTCAAATAAAAGATATATATACATATACATAAACGTACATCCATCCATCAACCCAATCTGATTTCAACACTCATAAGACCAAATCATATAAGTGTGTACAACAATTTTCACCTTGAATCCATTATACATGTAAAGTGGCAACCTACTATTCATATGGTGATATTTAAAGTTAGTCGAATGCGCCACTTATTCTACTAATACCATTTATAAAAGCATAAACATATTTTTCGGTGGTGTCCAAATTCATGATGTTTTAAACATTCACTAGTCATACCACCATTCACATTAACTATACAAAAACACATATGATAACTTGGCAAGCCATTTTCGCATGGCTATTCATATTTACAATATCAAATGCTACTTATTAAAACCTAAAGTCAAACCTATACATGCCATTATCAAAGTTTAATTACCAAAAAGTACCAAATTAAGTTTGGATAGTGTAAACGACTTTGACTTTGAATTCCCGAGACCGTAGCTAACGAACGAGACCTATAAAACAAAGAATTAAGGGCAACAGAGTAAGCATTTCAATGCTTAGTAAGTTTTAAGCAATGAGTTCATTATGAATAAAAAACATAGTTTTATTAATACTAAACCTCTTCACTTTGGCCGAATATATCCTTGATAAAAAAAATACTACTATCTTTCATACAAAACCATTTCACTTCCTTTAAACATCAGTTCATATCACATAGGTAATTTCATTGTACCCATTTAATTTCTCCCTTAGCCAAAAACATACATTGCAATTACAATGCTAAACTTAAGCTTATACACATACTCACAAATTTATGTAGCTTCACACTTTGATCTAATATGCTCGTATATTAAAAAAAATCCATCTTAGTTCAAGTCCACTTGGATTGAAATTCACTCATCATAAGTAAGTCATAGACTTTCATGTAACCGTAAACAATAGCCAAAGCATTCCCTATCGAAATGTGTATTCGTAATCTACAACGAATCAATTTCATAATGAGCATGAAGTACATACCTGACAAACTTAGGGTAGTGAGCACATTTGTTTGAGATTATTACGACATAAATTTCGTATTTCTAGTATGAATGCCTTCGGGGCTTAGCCTGGATATAACACTGGCACGAATGCCCTTCAGGACTTAGCTCGGATATAACACTGGCACGAATGCCCTTCAGGACTTAGCCCGGATATAACACTGCACGAATGCCTTCGGGACTTAGCCCGGATATAACACTGGCACAAATGCCCTTCAGGACTTAGCCTGGATATAACACTGCACGAATGCCTTCAGGACTTAGCCCTGATATAACACTGCACGAATGCCTTCGGGACTTAGCCCGAATATAACACTGGCACGAATGCCCTTCAGGACTTAGCCTGGATATAACACTGCACGAATGCCTTCGGGACTTAGCTCGGATATAACACTGCACGAATGCCTTCGGGGCTTAGCTCGGATATAACACTATACGAATGCCTTCGGGGCTTAGCCCGGATATAAATCTCTGAACCTTAGTGCATTTTTATCCATCGGTTATATGATTCACAAAGTCTTTCACATTCGAATTTCATTTGTCTCATTCGCATACAAGCGTATAATATATAACTTTCAATTAACATTTGATCCTATATGTACACAAAGATCCCATATTCATCTAATTATCATGCATATTATTTACATATTAACTCATCTCACATAACATAACACATTAGTAATTCATTTGCTTCATTTGAATACAAGCACGACATGATTGCCATCCATTTAACCTTCGGTTCCATAGTCACATACAAGAACACATATTCATTTCACTAACCAACTTAATTTCTAATAACCATTCGGCTATAAACCATATGCACAAATTATTTATCACACAACTTAATTCAAGTAGAACCAATAGGTCACAATTTATCTATTATACACATATCACGACATCATCAATTATACACTAAAAGTGACTACTCAAAACTTACCTCGTATCTTTCTGGAAAATTTTTGGGTCGACTATTCCGCGACTTTGGCTTTCCCCTTATCTGATGTTGCCCCTCTATGCTCTTGAGCTTAATTTGAATAATACAATTATATTAAACTTTATTCACACATCTCTATTGATAGTCACACTTCATTTCAAACAAGACACACACGCATACTTCCTTTGTCATACACATTCGGCCAAGTACAAATACATCACAAATCACAACCAAATCATTGATTTATTTCGGTAAACAAAGTCTTTTAATCCAACTCACAACTCATGACACCCTAATTAACAAGAGACGAATATGTTAACACCTAAATGCTTTAGCCATAAGTCATTTTCCATCATTTTTAGTATATAATTCACCTATTCGGTTTAGGCTCAAACATTTACAACCACTTTAGCAAATTTCATGTCATCACTTAGTAAACTCAAAATCATGTGAATTTTAGTATCAAAATGTTTATGAAATAATTTCTCACTATCTTCTATCTTTAAACTCAATTCCCTAACTCATATTCACTAAAACTGAACCTAAAATGCAAAACGGTATTCTTAGCTCTCAAATTTCAAGCTTTAACAACAATCTACTTAACCAATTCCTTAAGCCTACATTCGGCAATATAGCGTAATGACTAAAACACATAGGCCGATTCTAAAACATCCATAAATCCTCATAATAGCACATGTAACTAGCTCAAATCTCAAACAATCTAATGTACTATCAAAATATAGAATATTACAACCAATTTACAAATCCTTAACATGACTGAAGGTAAGTTTTATATGAAATTTAAAAATCCTTACAACCATCACTCATTTCTTACAATTAAAGCTTAATTCCATCAATTTAAGACTCCATTCAACAATTAAGCATGAATTACAAGCTTTAAACAAAACTTCCACATTTCTCTCAAATGGCTGAATGCACTATGCTCATTTAATCTAGAATTAAATTCATGGGTTATCTACCACATGTCATTAACAACCAAATTTCATAATCAATTTAACAAAAATCACATTACATACCTTTAGAAATCAATCTATGCAAATGGCCGATTGTTTGAGCTTCATTCTCTCTATTCTTTCTTTACTACGGCAATGAAGAAGAATGAACCAAACTTTGTTTTTTTCACCCAATTCTATTTTATTATAATCAATTTGTGTCATTTCATATATTTTATAATATAAAATTATGGTTTTCTATTATAATGCATATATATATATAATTATAATAAATAAAATACATGCATTTTCAATTTTCAACAACATGGCCGGCCACTATCTCTGAAAGTGGCAATTTAACATGCAAACCCTTATACTTTTAAACTATAAAATATTAGGCCATTTCATAAATACCTAACACATTTTCAAAGTTCTCACACAAACCCCTTTTAATTAAATTCACATTCAAATAATAAAATTTAAAGCATCAAAGTTGCACACATGCATCTTCACATATAATAAACATTTAAAAAAAAATTAACATTCAATTATTTATACAACTCAGCTTTTGTAGTTCCGAAAGCACTTCCCGACTAGGGTCAAATTAGGGCTGTCACAAATTCTTTATCTTTAAAAAATTGAATTATTTATCGTACTAAATTGTAATTATTTATTTTCTCAAACTTAGTACCATATAACACAAACCTTATTAAATATTGATGAAGGTACATATAGTGTGAAGTGGCAAGTGCCAATGACGCAACACGTCTCGGGGGTATGTACCAAATTGATGAACTACACAGCTAGCAATGGACCAATGAACCAGCAAAGCATTAGCGCAACAATTGGAGTCCACATATCTTTAACCGTTTCATATTCAGGTATTTTCTCAAAAGTTAAAAATCATTTAAGCCCCTGTAATATAGTGTTCCATCAAAGCCTCGACTAGACCGTTATATACTGACGTGATAGGTGATGTGATATCTAACATGAAAAAGTTGATGACATGACGATTGATATGGCATCTGACATGGAAAAATGACGTAGAAGGCTTAATTGATTTTTTTATAATTATTTTAAGAGGGCTTAAATGATTTTATCACACAAAATTATAATAATAATAAATTCTAAAATTTATAAATGAAGTCGTAATTTTAATTTTTTTAACATTTAATAATTTTCAATAACTATAATTTTTATAATTTTTAAAATTTTTAAAATATTTTAGTAATTTCTAATCATTTATAAAAAAAATTTAATAAAAATTACTACTCATTTTTGTTTCCCCACACATGTTGCCTTATGTCATACCTTAACTTATCCTTATAAATGTCTATTGCATCATCTCTTCTCAACCAAAATCGTTACTTATCACTCAATTTAAGCCACCAAACATTGAGTTCATTACCTCCCATACATGTTACTCAACACCTCATACAAGTTAGATTGCACATCAACTAACTATAACACCCCTAACCCATACCCGTCGCCAAAATAGGATTTAGGAGTATTATCGGAATTTACAAATCAAATTCAGACATTTCATATTATTTCACATCCATATCAGATCTTAATCTGACTGTCCCTTATATGAGCCCTCGAGGCCATGTCGCTCACACGGCCAAGTGACATGCCCATGTGGTCAGGCTGTGTGGTATTTGAGGTAAGGTACATGGTCATGTCCTCAGCCTGTGTAACTCTCTGACTTGTAATACATTTAAGTGCAAAGGTCACACGGCCAGGCCACACGCCTATGTGCTAAGCCATGTGTAAAAACCTGGGTATTCTGTTTTGAAATCCAAGGTGCAGGGAACACACGGCCAGACTACTCGCCCATGTGCTAGGCTGTGTGTCACACACAACTGAGACACACGCTAGTGTCTCTGCCCGTGTGGACAGAATAAGGCTATTCCCAAGCCCTATTCCTCACCCAATTTCACCTTCCACCAACATAAACATTTAAACATATTCCCAATTCAATACAAAACATTTAAACCAAGTCAAAATTAAGTCCCATGCATGATATTTCATCACATACAACTACTATAACATCATGCTTACTAATTCATTCATTACCCAAACCAACATTTATACCAAACATAATAATCTATACTTATCTAAGTTAATATGAACATAACTAAAGTATAATTTCTAATATTTACACCACCATTTCAATTACTATACATGCCATATAAAACATAGCATGTTTAGCAAAATCTACCAGTAGTTGGATAGTGCGATTCGATGTATTGATCTGATGCTTCGAACTTCTTGAAAATATACAAAGAACGCGAGTAAGCTTAATGAAGCTTAGTAAGTTCAATAGGTTAAACATTGATCTTACCAAACTTAATATAATAAACTAAATTGTAAATAATTCATATGTTCTTCCTGTCAAATACACATAATTCAATGAACACATTTCTTCAGATCAATATCATTAATAATCAATATATCTTTCAAATCATGCACATAGGTCTTTTTACCAATTCTTACTGAATCTAGGAGTGACTTACGGATATGAGTACATAATTTTCTTTGTGCCATAGTCCTATGGTCTTTCACATGAATTGCCATGGCCCATCCAATATCTTACACTCGTAGTGCCATAACACAATTATGGTATAATCATTAGAATGCCATAGCCTAGCTATGGTCTTACTTAGAAATACTGTCATGGTCCAACCATGGTCTTACGGCCAAAGTGTCATAACCCAGTTATGGTCTTTTCATTAAAATTCCATAGCCCAGCTGTGATCTTACATATAAACATTGTCATGGTCCAACATCCGTCAATTCTTCCTTTACACTGAACGACTATACTCAATCCTGAGTTTCGTTGACTTCGAACATTCAGTTTAATTCAATAATTTTACAATAATCTTATTTTCAACAGCAAAATATGAATAAATATATTATACCATTCCTAAATTAACACATAATCATGAAAGTTTAACCATATGAACTTACTTGGGTTAATTTGTACGATTTGTAAAAGTTCAGGGACTATTCTACTAATTTCCCTTTTTCTCGTTGATCTATGGGCTCTTAATCTAAAATATAAAAAATTACATTCATCAGTATATATTTCAATTCTAGTTCACTTCACAATTCATACCCCTCAATTTTTGAAATTGCACAATTACCTCAACTTTTACAATTTTTGCAATTTAGTCCCTCACCAATTAGCCCTTCAAATAAGCTAATTTTTCTCAATTAACATTTTATCTAAATATTCTAAGCTATTACATAGCCTTTGATAAACAGAATTTAATACCAAACCTTAAGATTTAATCATTTTCACAATTTGGTCCTAAAAATCAATTTCTATTACTTGATAAAATCATCATATAACAAAATTAAAGGCTCAAATCCATGTTAATTCATCATAAACATCCAGAACTCATCAATGGTAACTTTCAAAGTTACCCATAAAATAAAAAAACTAATGAATTAGATAGTTAGACCTAATTGCAAAAGTCTTAAAAACACAAAATTTAATAGAAAAAGGCAAGAATTGAACTTACATGAAGTAAAATAAATAAAACCAGTTTAAAAAATTCTCTATGGCAATTTTAACTAATAAATTGAAGAAGAATAGCCTAGAAAATTTTAGAATTCAATTTATTTAAGTTAATTTCACAAAATTTAAAAATTTTCCCTTTAATCACATGATTTTTGTTTTCTTTTCTGCTCATGCTGCCTCGTGCCTTTATTTTACGCATAATTGCTCTTTAAGTCCTCATTTGTTCATTAATTACGCCATTTAATCACCATTTCTTTAATTAGCAAGTTTTGCACATTTTTTAATTTAGTCCTTTTTAGTTAATTAGCTATCGAAACGTTAAAATTTTCTAACGAAACTTTAATGCTACCTTAATGACACTCCGTAAATATTTATAAAAATATTTACGACTTGGTTTATGAAATCGAGGTCTCAATTCCTCGTTTTTGAAACCATTTATCCTAATAAATTATTTTAAATCACAAATCACTATTTCAAAAATCTTTCTAATCTCACACTTAACTCAGAAATAATAAATAATAAAATTTTTGAGTTCATCAGATCTAGTGATCTCGAATCACTGTTTTTGACACCACTGAAAATTAGGCTGTTACAACTCTCCCTCCTTTAGGAAATTTCATCCTCAAAATTTGTTGCCTAGAAATAAGTTTGGATACTGTGAGCTCCTTGATTCCTCTGTTTCCCAAGTAACCTCCTCCGAACCATGACGGTGCCATAATACTTTTACTAGCAGTACTCATTTATTCTGTAATTTTTTAACCTCTCGAGCCAAAATTCTCACCGGTTCTTCTGAATACGTCATATCCGGCTGTAGTTCAATCTTATTATGAGGAATCACATGTGAAGGATCAGATTTGTACTATCTGAGCATCAATACATGAAACACGTTATGAATTTTCTCAAGTTCTGAAGGCAAAGCTAATCGATAAGCCATAAGGCCTATTCTTTCAATAATTTCATACGGTCCAATAAATCTCGGGCTCAGTTTCCCTTTTCTACCAAATTATAATACTTTCTTCCACGGTGAAACTTTTAAGAACACTCGATCACCCACACTGAATTCAATATCTTTTCTTTTCAAATTTGCATATGATTTCTGACGATCAGAAGCAGCTTTCAAGCTATACCGGATAATCCAAACTTTTTCTTCAGTTTCTCGAATTAAGTCAACTCATACTAACTAGGATTCACTCAATTCAGACCAATACAATGGAGTCTTACATTTTCTTCCATAAAAAGCTTCAAATGGTGTCATTTTTATGCTAGATTGATAACTGTTGTTATATGCAAATCCAGCTAACAGTAAATACCTTTCCCAGCTACCTCCAAACTCGAGTATGCAGCACCTTAACATATCTTTCAGAATCTAAATTACTCGTTTTGATTGGCTGTCAATCTGAGGATGAAATGATGTGCTGAAACTTAACTTTGTACCCAAAGCTTCTTAAAATTTATTCCAAAATCTTGATGTAAACCTTGGTTCCCGATCTAAAATAATAGATGTAGGGATCCCAGGTAATCTCACAATCTGCGATATATACAATTTCACTAATTTTTCAAGCAAAAAGTCGGTTCTGACCTGAATAAAATATGCTGACTTAGTCAATCTATCAACAATCACCCAGATCGAATCTTTCTATCTCGAAGTCACAGGCAAATCGGATACAAAATTCATCATGATATGCTCCCATTACCACTCAGGAATCATAACAGGTTGTAACAAACCCATTAGTACCTGATGTTCTGCTTTGACATGCTGCCAAATCAAACAGTTGGCTACAAACTCGCAAATTTCTCGTTTCATACTCGGCCACCAATACATTGGTTTCAAATTACGATACATCTTCATACTACCCGAATGAATAAAATACGTACAACTGTAAGCTTCAAAAAGAATATCATTTTTCAAATCCAAATTATTTAGAACACAAATTCTATTGCGATAATGCAACGTACCATTTTCATCAATGCTATACTCTGAACTTAATTGGTTCCGAACCATCTGTCGTTTCAACACTAATTTTGGGTCATCGTCTTGCAGCTCACAAATCCGTTGGAGTAACAAATGTTTTGTTCTCAATTTTGCTAGTACAGAACCATCCTCATTAAGAGACAAATGAGCATTCATTGCTTGAAGTGCAAACAAAGATGACTTTCAGCTAAGTGCATCCGCAACCACATTAGCCTTTCCCAGGTGGTAGTCAATAACCAAATCATAATCATTCAGTAGCTCTAACCACCGCCTCTATCTCAAATTCAGCTCTTTCTGAGTCATCAAATACTTCAAACTTTTACGATCCGTAAACACATAACACTTCTCGCCATATAAATAGTGTTTCTAAATATTTAAAGCAAATACAATTGCAGCCAACTCGAGATCATGTGTATGATAATTCTTCCAATGTCGTTTTAACTGTCGAGAAGCATAAGCCAACACTTTTGTTGACTGCATCAATACACAACCCAAACCATTCAAAGACGTATCACTATAAACAACATACAGTACACCCGATTCTGAATGAGTCAAAACTGAAGCCTCTGTCAACATCTTCTTTAACTGATCAAAGCTCTTTTAACATTTATTAGACCACATAAATTTAACATTCTTCTATAATAATCGGGTCATCGATGAAGCAATCATCAAAAAATTCTCGACAAAACGTCGATAATAACCTACTAGACCTAGAAAACTTTGCACTTCTGTAATAGTCTTTAGAGTTTTCCAATTTACCATGGCAGAAACTTTCCTTAGATCAACTCGAATTCCATCGGCTGATACAATATGACCTAGAAACCCAACCTTATGAAGCCAGAATTCACATTTACTAAACTTTGCATATAATTGCATCTCTCTCAAAGTCTGTAACACAATTCTCAAGTGTTAAGTGTGTTCAGTCTCTGCCTTTGAATAGATTATTATATCATCGATAAACACAACCACAAATCTATCCAAAGAAGGTTGAAAAATTTGATTCATTAAATCCATGAAAGTAGCAAGAGCCTTAGTCAAACCAAATGGCATTACTAAAAACTCATAATGATCATATCGAGTTTTGAAAGCAATCTTTGGCACATCACACTCTTTAACTTTCAACTGGTAATACCCAGATCTGAGGTCTATCTTTGAAAATACTGAAACACCTTTCAATTGATCAAACAAATCATTAATACGAGGCAAATGATATCTACTCTTAACTGTGACCTTATTCAACTGTCTGTAGTCTATACGTAGCCTCAAAGAATCGTATTTCTTTTTCACAAATAAGATAGGTGCATCCGAAGAAGTCATATTCGGCCTGATGAACCCTTTGTCTAATAACTCTTGCAATTATGTCTTTAACTCTTTTAACTCAGCCGGTACCATACAATATAGTGTCACTGATATAGGAGTTCTTCTGGGGATCACATCAATTATAAATTCAACTTCACGATCAGGTGGTAAACCTGGCAATTCTCAAAACACACATCAACAAACTCATTAACGATTGGAAACTATTCTAACTTTGATTCAGAATTTCGAGTATCAAGAATGTAGGCTAAAAATGCCTCATTACCTTTACATAATAATCTCTGAGCAAAAAAAGATGAAATAATTCTCACAGTATCGTTCAAAAATTTCGACGTTTGGGCACTCAATTTAGTCAAAAGGACTAAATTATAAATAGTGCAAAAGTTGAGTTCCATGTGTTAGAAGTGTCCAATTGTTATGAAGTTTTAAATTGAAGGTCCTTAAATAGTAATTAGACCATTGGTTAAATTGTTGGACAAAAAGGGGCACGAATAAGATAAATTTGAAAGAAAAGTCTTTAAGGGCATTTTGGTCATTTAGTAATTTAAAAGAATTAAAAAGGGAAAATGAAGCAAAAATTTGCTCATCTTCTTCCTCAAGGCTTAATATAGCATGGAGAACCATGGCTAGGGTTTTTCAAGCTTCCAAGCTTGATTGTAAGTCAGTTCTAGCCCCGTTTTTGAAATCTTGGTAACATGATTTCTCTATTTCTACCATTTATTTGAGCTAGGGTTTAATTTCAGAAATTGACCCATATTGAATAATTGTGCATTTTGATGAATTATGGTAGATTATGCATGTTTATGGTTAGAGATGATTTTTGCCGAGTGATTTTCGACGAAAATGTTTGAAAGGACTAAATCGTAAAAATTTATAAAATTGGTCATAATTGTGTGTTTTAATGAGAATTGTGGGCTGTCATATTTCTAAAATGGTTCAGTTAGGCCTAAAATACAGATAAATTAAATAAAAATTTATTTCTGAGCTTTGGGGTAAAAGTGTAAATATGTAAAAGTTTAGGGGTAAAAGTGTAAATTTTGTAAAAATATGTTTTAGGTCCGAAATAATTAGTAAATTTATTAAATAAGTAAAATATGATGTTTTAGATCCCAGAAAATGAGATTTGGACCTAAAACGAGAGAAACATCAAAAATCGAGAAAGTTGGTCAAAATGGCCGTATTGGTATCGAGGAAGGTTCATGTATTTAATAAGCATTTAATTAAGCATGTTTGAATGCTAAATTGATATATTAGTTATAAATGTTTTAGAATTAATTTTTGAATATAATGATAATAATTGAGAAATGTTTAATAAATTCAACATTAAAAGTGAGAATTCGAATAAGTTTACATATAATAACATAGTGGTAATATGGCTTTGTATAAGATCAAGAAAGTATCGAATAGCATAATTTGAGGAAAGTAAGATAAATTGAGGATATGATGAGATTAAGATTGTAAGTATGTAAGTTGAGTAGCATTTTATTATTATGAAATTGTTGCTATTATTATTATTGAGTTATGTGATTGACCTTAAGAATTTTGAGCAATTGTGTTTTAGCTATGAATTGCCAAGGCATTAATATTTCAAGTCCATGTTTATAACATGGTAATTAAGGAAGAATTGACAGAAAAATACCATGGTTGACCCATGGCAACATAAGATAAGGATACCAAGTAAGACCATGCTGTAATATCGCGAATTAGGGCCTAATCGGAATAGTGGTTTCTTGACCACAAACCTGAGGTAGAAGTAATTATATTATAATTATTTTGATGTTTATGATATGATTTTATGATGGTGTGAAAATTTCGTGAAGAAATTCTAAGCGTAAAGTGCTTAATTTGGAGTTAGGGATTAAATCGAATAAGTTGCAAAACTTGCATTCTAGAAGTTTTCAGTATGAAATTGCTTTGAAATATTAATTAGGAGGTCTTAAATGGTAATTAGACCAATTTTATGTTCATGGACAAACTAGGACATGGAAGGAATTTTTGAAAGTTTAGTATGGAGGGGCATTTTGGTCATTTGGACATTTAATGAAATAAAAAGGGAAAAATAACACAAAATTGGTCATCTTCTTCATTACCACGAAATTTCAAGGGTTCTCCATAGCTAGGGTTTGTTTCAAGCTTCCAAGCTCCATAGTAAGTGATTCCAAGCCCCGTTTTTAATGTTCTTCACGTTTTCGTAGTCCCGGTAACTCGATAAAGCTTATGTTAGCAATAGTTTAAGTTAGGGTTCATATTTCGAAAAATACCCATAGGTGAAATTTGTGTATTTTGATGTTTTATGATAGAATATGAGATTTTAAATTATGTTAGACAACTTGTGCTACTCGGTTTTAAGTAAAAACGAGTAAAATGGCTTAATTGGTAAAAGTACATATTGTTCATAAGTATGTGTTTTAGTGGGAATTTGAGCTTGCTAATGGTAAATAAATGATCAGCATGTCCTAAAACATAAGAATTTGTGATAAAATTTAATTCCCGAGCTTTGGGGCAAAAGTGTAAATATGCAAAAGTTTAGGGGCAAAATTGTAATTTTTCCAAAATTTGAATTTAGGACTATTTTGATAATGTGAGTATTAAATAAGCTAAATGTGTTATTTTAGATCAAGAAAGACGTGGAATCAACCTTGATCGAGGAAAAGAAAAGATTACGGACTAAATTGCAAAAATCTTTGTATTTTGGTACTAAGGTAAGTTCATGTGTAAATAATGTAACATAATTGTTATTTTTAAGTTAATTGATGCTATTTATAGGATATGCTGATTTTTATCATGAAATATATACTTTGTGGTTATTTTTGAACAATATGCAAATTATATGTGCTACTTGTTAAATATAAAATGCTACCAAGCATTGGTTCCGGTATTATGTGGAAGACGGCAAGGAGATGTGATTGAAGGAGAATCCCGTTTGAACCTTGGGAATAGATTAGGATACAAGTGACATGTCACTAGGATGGTTGGGCACCCGAACTCGTTGAGTTGAGTCCGAGTTCACTTATGGGTGCGAATGTCCGAACTCGTTGAGTTGAGTCCGAGTTCGTGAGATGTAACTAGGCATCCGAGCTCGTTGAGTTGAGTCCAAGTTCACTTATGGATGCGAACGCCCGAGCTCGTTGAGTTGAGTCCGAGTTCGTTTATGGGCGGGTTACATGATTGATTGATTACATATTCAGCACTTATGTGCAAATGATCCGTGTATCCGAGTTGTATTCCAATGTGTTCAACGGGTAAAATTCAAGTGAAATGGAAAGGCACTCAAGATGTAAGTGACAATTTGGTAATGTTGAGAAATGGCCATATTGGACAGGTATGTACTTAACACTTGGGTTGAAACCCGAGACAACAACAAAAATGTGGTAAGATGAAGTATGATGACTAGAATTGTGACATATGTTTTGGTGATGCTATGTTAATGTTGTTTGGCATAATGACTTTGTCATGTTACTTGTTATTTGCATGTGAACTTACTAAGCATTTATGCTTACTCCCTCCTTTTCATTCATTGTAGTTTTGGACAAGCCGGCTCGAGAATCGGGATAGGTCGAAGACTCGTTCACACTATCCAAAGGACTTTTTGGTAAATGGCTTGTAAGATTTAGTATGGCATGTATAGTAATATACCTACTTTGTGTAAATAATCTTGTGATACAGTGGTGGTTTGGTTGAGGAAACGCTTGATAATGTTGAGTCATTGAAGTGGCTAATATAGATTATGTTTGCTGTCATGGAAGAATAATAGGTTATCTAGTATATAAAAGCTTTTATGAAAACGAAATTAGCCATAAAACAGAACATTGCAGCCACACTGACGTGAGTTTGAAAATTCACTAAAAATCATATAAATCGAATTTGATGATGGATTAGTTATGAAATTGAATCTTATCATGTCTACTTTCATACGGAAGAAGAAAAATAGGTAAAGGAGTCATATGTTATGAGATATTTGAGTTTTAGTGAAACAGGGCCAGAGCGATTTCTGGATCCCCTGTTCCAACTTTTAAAATTCACCATAAATTGTAAAAAAATAATTAGGAGGATTACTTTATATGCCTAGATTACTTATTGAATCTAGTTTTAATAGAAATAAACGGTATAGTTATATGAAATTTTTACAGGGAGAAAAGTGATTCGTAATGAGTAGAGGTCAGTGCAGTCGAGTTCTGAAACAGGGGAAAATTTAACTAATAAACTGTACCAATCGGCTCATTCAAAAATTCTAAAAAAAAATTATTGAATAGATATATGAGTCTAGATTCAGGGAAAATTTACGGATCTTGATTTCGAGTTTTTTAACTCGAGATATGATTTTTTGAGCGACCATGATGCAGAAAACAATTTATTCCGAAAATGAAAATAGATTTTGTAAAGTTGTTTAAAATGGTAAATTGTGTTTAGTAACACCTCAAGCTCGACTCTGGTGACGGTTTCGGGTGTGGGGACGTTACATTTGGTGGTATCAGAGCAGGTTTAGTCGGTTCTCGGACTAACGTGTTTTATGTACGGATTTTGCTATACATGCCATATGTGTATATTGTGATAGTGTGACGACTTCTGACCGTTTAAATGATTTTTTTTATAGTAAATGGATCCCGATCCAGCTGTGGCTGATGAAGTAGAGAGTAATGCGCCAGCTCCAGCTGAAGGGGCAGCGCCGACTGAAAATCCACCACCTACTGTTGGTCAGGGAGGAGAAAGGGATCGGGAAGCCTTTCTCCAAATGATGAGTGCATGGTACACTGAGTTCGTTCGTACGAACCCGAATGTACGACCTCCCCCACCTCCCCCAATTCCTCAACCTGTACCTCCGATGCCTCAAGATGTGGGTATGATAAAATTTCAAAGAACTCCAGTTGATAAAATCCGTAAGCTCGGGGCCGAAGAATTCAGAGCTAATATAGATGATGACGCGGAAAAAGCAGAGTTCTGGCTTCAGAATTCCATCCGGGTATTTGATGAATTGTCCTGCACACTTGAGGAATGCTTAAAATGTGCTATATCTTTGTTGAGAGATTCAGCTTATAATTGGTGGAAGACACTGATTTCCGTGGTACCAAAAGAGAGGGTAACTTGGGAATTCTTTCAAGAAGAGTTTCGGAAGAAATATATCAGTGAAAGATTTATTGATCAGAAGCGCAAGGAATTTCTCGAGTTGAAACAAGGTAACATGACCGTTACAGAATATGAAAGAGAGTTTATTCGACTGAGTAAGTATGCCAGAGAATATGTTCCTACCGAGGCCAAAATGTGTAGGCGATTTGAAGATGGGCTCAATAAAGAAATTAAAGTATTTGTTGGGATTCTTGAATTAAAGGAAATGGTGGTACTTGTCGACCGAGCTTGCAATGCCGAAGAACTACTTAAAGAGAAGAAAAAGGCAGAATCTGAGACACGAAACTGGAAGAAAAGACAAATGACTAATGCACCCTCACAGCAATCTGGAAGATCAAGAAATATGAATCCTCGTTCCCAAGTTTCAGCTGGACAATCCTATGGGAATTTTAAGAAGCAAAATGTGGGTCCAAAGTCCCAAACTACTTCAGCAGCCAGTGTAGGGAACACGAGATTTGTTAAACCCGAGTGTCAGCGGTGTGGTAGAAATTATTTTGGTCCGTGCAGAGCAAACGAATGTTTCCGATGTGGTTCTCCGGATCATTTTATTAGAGACTGCCCCGAGAGAATTGAAAAAGAAAAATTTCAGAATACAAAAGCTAGTGGTGCAGATTCGCGAGGATGGTATCCAAGAAAAGCTGGGAGCGAAGCAAGTAGCAAGAATGTAGCCAGAGATGCAGCAGTTAGATCTGAAGGAAGGGCTCCGGCTAGAACTTATGCTATTAAAGCTCGTGAAGATGCTTCCTCTCCTGATGTGATTACCGGTATATTTTCTCTTTATGATGTTAATGTTACTGCTCTAATTGATCCTGGTTCTACTCATTCATATGTATGCATGAAATTGGTGTCTAGCATGAATATACCTGTTGAGAATACAGAATTTATGATTAAAGTGTCAAACCCGTTAGGCAAATATGTTATAGTTGATAAAGTATGCAAGAAATGTCCTTTAATGATTCGGGGTTATTACTTTCCGGCCGGCTTGATGTTGTTGCCGTTTGATGAGTTTGATGTTATTTTGGGTATGGACTGGTTGACATCGCATGATGCCATAGTAAATTGTAAACAGAAAGTTATTGAACTAAAGTGTGAAAATGGTGAAACTCTGCGGGTTGAATCAGATAAATCAGAGGCATTGTCTAGTGTAATCTCTTCAATGTCGGCTCAGAGATATTTGAGAAAGGGTTATGAAGCTTATCTGGCATATGTATTAAATACAAAAGAAATAGAAAAGAAAGTGGAATCAGTGCCGATTGTATGTGAATTTCCGGATGTATTTCCTGAAGAATTGCCGGGTTTGCCTCCAGTCAGGGAAGTAGAATTTGGTATAGAGTTGATGCCGGGAACAGCTCCAATCTCGATTGCTCCGTATAGAATGGCACCAACAGAGTTGAAAGAATTAAAGTCACAGTTGCAAGAGTTGACAGACAAAGGCTTTGTGAGACCGAGTTTTTCACCTTGGGGTGCTCCGGTATTGTTTGTGAAAAAGAAGGATGGTTCGATGAGATTGTGTATAGACTATCGGCAATTAAATAAAGTGACAATTAAGAACAAGTATCCGTTGCCAAGAATTGATGATTTGTTTGATCAGCTGAAAGGAGCGACATGGTTTTCAAAGATTGATTTGAGATCTGGATACTATCAGTTGCGGGTAAAAGAGTCAGATGTGCCTAAAACTGCTTTTAGAACAAGGTATGGTCATTATGAATTTTTAGTTATGCCATTCGGATTAACAAATGCTCTTGCTGTGTTTATGGACTTGATGAATCGAATATTTCAGCCATACTTGGATAAATTTGTTGTGGTATTTATAGATGATATCTTGATTTATTTGAAAGATGAGACAGAACATGCTGAGCACTTGAGGATAGTTTTGCAAACTTTACGAGACAAGCAGTTATATGCCAAGTTTAGTAAAAGTGAATTTTGGCTTCGGGAAGTTGGATTTTTGGGTCATATTGTTTCGGGTGATGGTATACGGGTTGATCCCAGTAAAATTTCAGCTATTGTTGATTGGAAGCCACCGAAGAATGTAACCGAGGTTAGAAGTTTCTTGGGGCTAGCCGGATATTATCGACGGTTTGTGAACGGATTTTCTATAATCGCTGCTCCTATGACTAGATTACTTCGCAAGGATGTTAAATTTGAGTGGACGGAAGAATGTCAACAAAGTTTCGAAGAATTGAAAAAGTTATTGACAGAGGCACCAGTGTTAGTACAGCCCGAGTCAGGTAAAGAATTTGTGGTATATAGTGATGCTTCTCTAAATGGTTTGGGATGTGTACTGATGCAAGAAGGAAAGGTTGTGGCTTATGCTTCGAGGCAGTTAAAACCTCACGAGAGGAATTATCCGACCCATGATTTGGAGTTGGCTGCGGTGGTGTTTGCTTTGAAGATTTGGCGACATTATCTGTATGGTGAGAAATGTCGGGTATACACCGACCATAAAAGTCTTAAATATTTGATGTCACAAAAGGACTTGAATTTGAGACAACGAAGATGGTTGGAGTTATTAAAAGATTACGAGCTTGTGATTGACTACCATCCAGGAAAAGCAAATGTAGTTGCTGATGCTTTGAGTAGAAAACTGTTGGCTGCTTTGAGAGTTATGAACACTCAGTTGGAAATGTCAGATGATGGTTCCATTCTGGCCGAACTAAAAGTAAGACCGATGTTTTTACAAGAGATTTGTGAAGTTCAGAAAAGTGATGAAGACTTACAAGCCAAAAGAAAGCAATGTGAGGTGGATACAGAGTCAGATTTTAGAATCGGTCCTAATGGTTGCTTGATGTTTAAAGATCGGATTTGTGTACCGAAAAATGAGGAGTTAATTCAAAATATTTTGCAGGAAGCACATGGTGGTTATTTGTCGATTCATCCAGGCAATACGAAAATGTATAATGATTTGAAGAAAATGTACTGGTGGAAAGGAATGAAAAGGGATATATCAGAATTTGTGTCCAAATGCTTAATTTGTCAACAGGTGAAAGCAGAACACCAAGTGCCTTCAGGATTACTTCAGCCTATTATGGTTCCTGAATGGAAATGGGATCGGATTACTATGGATTTTGTTTCAGGGTTGCCGTTAACTCTAGGAAAGAAAGATGCCATTTGGGTAATAGTTGACAGATTGACTAAATCGGCTCATTTCATTCCAGTACGTATGGATTATTCTCTTAACAAGTTAGCTGAATTGTATGTTAGAGAAATTGTTAGACTACATGGAATACCATTGTCAATCATTTCAGACAGAGATTCGAGATTTACTTCGCGGTTCTGGCAAAAGTTGCAAGAAGCGTTAGGTACAAGGTTAAATTTCAGTACTGCTTTTCATCCACAGACGGATGGGCAATCAGAAAGAGTAATTCAGATTCTTGAAGATATGCTTCGATGTTGTGTATTAGAGTTTCAAGGAAGCTGGGAAAGATATTTACCATTGGTGGAATTTGCTTATAATAACAGTTACCAGACAAGTTTGAAAATGGCACCTTATGAAGCATTGTATGGTCGTAAGTGTCGGACGCCTTTGTATTGGACCGAACTCAAGGAAAATCAGATTTATGGGGTCGATCTAATTAAAGAAACTTAAGAAAAAGTGAAGGTAATTCGAGATTGTTTGAAAGCCGCTTCGGATAGACAGAAATCTTATGCAGATTTGAAACGAAAAGAAATCGAGTTTCAAGTTGGTGATAAGGTATTTTTAAAGGTGTCTCCGTGGAAGAAAGTCCTCAGATTTGGACAGAAGGGTAAGTTAAGTCCGCGTTTTATTGGGCCGTATGAAATAACTGAAAGAGTTGGACCAGTAGCTTATCGGTTAGCATTACCATCTGAGTTAGAGAAAATTCATGACGTGTTCCATGTATCTATGTTACGTCGGTATCGCTCGGATCCTTCGCATGTAGTTTCACCGACAGAAATTGAATTACGACCAGATATAACCTATGAAGAAGAACCGATAAAAGTTTTAGCTCGAGAGGTCAAACAACTAAGAAACAAAAGTATTGCTCTTGTGAAAGTGTTGTGGCAAAAGCATGGGATAGAAGAGGCTACATGGGAACCCGAGGAAACTATGAGAAAACAATACCCACATCTGTTTACCGGTAAGATTTTTGAGGACGAAAATCCTTAAAAGGGGGGGAGAGTTGTAATATCCCGAATTAGGGCCTAATCGGAATAGTGGTTTCGTGACCACAAATCCGAGGTAGAAATAATTATATTATAATTATTTTGATGTTTATGATATGATTTTATGATGGTGTGAAAATTTCGTGAAGAAATTCTAAGCGTAAAGTGCTTAATTTGGAGTTAGGGATTAAATCGAATAAGTTACAAAACTTGCATTCTAGAAGTTTTCAGTATGAAATTGCTTTGAAATATTAATTAGGAGGTCTTAAATGGTAATTAGACCAATTTTATGTTCATGGACAAACTAGGACATGGAAGGAATTTTTGAAAGTTTAGTATGGAGGGGCATTTTGGTCATTTGGACATTTAATGAAATAAAAAGGGAAAAATAACACAAAATTGGTCATCTTCTTCATTACCACGAAATTTCAAGGGTTCTCCATAGCTAGGGTTTGTTTCAAGCTTCCAAGCTCCATAGTAAGTGATTCCAAGCCCCGTTTTTAATGTTCTTCACGTTTTCGTAGTCCCGGTAACTCGATAAAGCTTATGTTAGCAATAATTTAAGTTAGGGTTCATATTTCGAAAAATACCCATAGGTGAAATTTGTGTATTTTGATGTTTTATGATAGAATATGAGGTTTTAAATTATGTTAGACAACTTGTGCTACTCGGTTTTAAGTAAAAACGAGTAAAATGGCTTAATTGGTAAAAGTACATATTGTTCATAAGTATGTGTTTTAGTGGGAATTTGAGCTTGCTAATGGTAAATAAATGATCAGCATGTCCTAAAACATAAGAATTTGTGATAAAATTTAATTCCCGAGCTTTGGGGCAAAAGTGTAAATATGCAAAAGTTTAGGGGCAAAATTGTAATTTTTCCAAAATTTGAATTTAGGACTATTTTGATAATGTGAGTATTAAATAAGCTAAATGTGTTATTTTAGATCAAGAAAGACGTGGAATCAACCTTGATCGAGGAAAAGAAAAGATTACGGACTAAATTGCAAAAATCTTTGTATTTTGGTACTAAGGTAAGTTCATGTGTAAATAATGTAACATAATTGTTATTTTTAAGTTAATTGATGCTATTTATAGGATATGCTGATTTTTATCATGAAATATATACTTTGTGGTTATTTTTGAACAATATGCAAATTATATGTGCTACTTGTTAAATATAAAATGCTACCAAGCATTGGTTCCGGTATTATGTGGAAGACGGCAAGGAGATGTGATTGAAGGAGAATCCCGTTTGAACCTTGGGAATAGATTAGGATACAAGTGACATGTCACTAGGATGGTTGGGCACCCGAACTCGTTGAGTTGAGTCCGAGTTCACTTATGGGTGCGAATGTCCGAACTCGTTGAGTTGAGTCCGAGTTCGTGAGATGTAACTAGGCATCCGAGCTCGTTGAGTTGAGTCCAAGTTCACTTATGGATGCGAACGCCCGAGCTCGTTGAGTTGAGTCCGAGTTCGTTTATGGGCGGGTTACATGATTGATTGATTACATATTCAGCACTTATGTGCAAATGATCCGTGTATCCGAGTTGTATTCCAATGTGTTCAACGGGTAAAATTCAAGTGAAATGGAAAGGCACTCAAGATGTAAGTGACAATTTGGTAATGTTGAGAAATGGCCATATTGGACAGGTATGTACTTAACACTTGGGTTGAAACCCGAGACAACAACAAAAATGTGGTAAGATGAAGTATGATGACTAGAATTGTGACATATGTTTTGGTGATGCTATGTTAATGTTGTTTGGCATAATGACTTTGTCATGTTACTTGTTATTTGCATGTGAACTTACTAAGCATTTATGCTTACTCCCTCCTTTTCATTCATTGTAGTTTTGGACAAGCCGGCTCGAGAATCGGGATAGGTCGAAGACTCGTTCACACTATCCAAAGGACTTTTTGGTAAATGGCTTGTAAGATTTAGTATGGCATGTATAGTAATATACCTACTTTGTGTAAATAATCTTGTGATACAGTGGTGGTTTGGTTGAGGAAACACTTGATAATGTTGAGTCATTGAAGTGGCTAATATAGATTATGTTTGATGTCATGGAAGAATAATAGGTTATCTAGTATATAAAAGCTTTTATGAAAACGAAATTAGCCATAAAACAGAACATTGTAGCCACACTGATGTGAGTTTGAAAATTCATTAAAAATCATATAAATCGAATTTGATGATGGATTAGTTATGAAATTGAATCTTATCATGTCTACTTTCATACGGAAGAAGAAAAATAGGTAAAGGAGTCATATGTTATGAGATATTTGAGTTTTAGTGAAACAGGGCCAGAGCGATTTCTGGATCCCCTGTTCTAACTTTGAAAATTCACCATAAATTGTAAAAAAATAATTAGGAGGATTACTTTATATGCCTAGATTCCTTATTGAATCTAGTTTTAATAGAAATAAACAGTATAGTTATATGAAATTTTTACAGGGAGAAAAGTGATTCGTAATGAGTAGAGGTCAGTGCAGTCGAGTTCTGAAACAGGGGAAAATTTAACTAATAAACTGTACTAATCGGCTCAGTCAAAAATTCTAAAAAAAAATTATTGAATAGATATATGAGTCTAGATTCAGGGAAAATTTACGGATCTTGATTTCGAGTTTTGTAACTCGAGATATGATTTTTTGAGCGACCATGACGCAGAAAACAATTTATTCCGAAAATGAAAATAGATTTTGTAAAGTTGTTTAAAATGGTAAATTGTGTTTAGTAACACCTCAAGCTCGACTCCGGTGACGGTTTCGGGCGTGGGGACGTTACACATGCCAAGGCACGGCATTGGTAAGTTTTACATGTCAAGGAAATCATGTAAGACCATGTGAAGACATGGCATTAATAAGTTACTATAAGGCAAAGATCCCATGTAAGACCATGCCAAGGCATGACATTGGTAAGTTTTACAAGGCAAGGAAATCATGTAAGACCATGTCAAGACATGGCATTAATAAGTTACTATAAGGCAAATATCCCATGTAAGACCATGCCAAGGCATGGCATTGGTGAGTACATAAGGCAAGGATACCACGTAAGACCATGTCAAGACATGGCAATGGTAAATTTTAAAAGGAAAGCTACTTGAGTAATCCAAAGAGTAAGTTAAAGAGATGACAAGGTAAGATCACGAGGAAAGATCACAGGCATGTACATAAGGCTTATTAATATTGAGGTTATAAGTTGATGATATTAAAAGTATTTTAATGAGTATATTCAAGTATTAAGTAAGTGATAAGTTTTCAATTATACTTATGACGCTTTGTGACATGATTAGCAATATGCCTATATATTGTAAGAGAGTATTATTGTGTCAAGTGAGATGTTGCATGTACATTAGCAAGCTATTAAGTAAGGTATTTTTTTTATTATTCCGAGCCTTTGGTAAGGTTACCAATGAGTAAGATGGGAAAGTAAGAACTTAACATTATTTATGCAAATTATGAAAGCTTAATAATAAGCTAAATTCATTACTAATGCCTATTATTTTACATGTAAAATTACTAAGCTTTATAAGCTTACCTCTTCCCTTTCCTTTGGTCCAGAGTTTTATCAAACAAGCTCAGGTTGGAGGTCGTTAGAGATCGCTTCACACTTTCGACTATCAAGTTAAAAATTGGGTATTTTCATTAAAACATTTTCAGTTATGGCATGTATAGGGACTTGGCCATTTTGTGTGAATGTCCTTATGATATGGCTAAATAAGAACATGTATTGATGTTATGTATGCCTAAATAAGGTTTAATGCAAAGAAATTATGAAAGAGTAAAAGTTGGTTATAAAATAGATTTGGGACAACAGCATTGATGTGATTTTGAAATATCACTAAAAATTATAGAAATGGAATTGAATGGTCAATGAGATATAGAATTAAAGCTCATTGAGCATATTAACTTAGGAAAGAAATAGAGTAAACAAAAGGAAGTCTGTATTTTGAGATATTTAAACTCTTATGAGACTGGTTCAGAGTGACTCCGTGATCCCCTGTTTCGAATTTAGAATTTCACTAAAAATTGTACAAAAAGAATTATGATGTATAATTTATATGTCTAGATTTCTTAGTGAAACTATTCTCATTACAACCAAACGGAAACATTATCCAAATTTTGTAAAATGAGATAATTGATTTTTAGTGAAGAGAGGCTAGGTCTATTGGACTGTAAAATAGGGGAAACTTTAATGAATAAACTGTACTAATTGGCCTAACCAAAAATTCTTGAAGAATTATCGTAAGAAGATATATGAGTCTAGTTTCAGGAAAAATTTACAGATTTAAATTTCGAGTTTTGTAACTCGAGTTATAATTAATTTAGTGATTATTATGCAAGTGGACAATTTTATTATAAATAGTGAAATAAATTGTTTTGATTTGTGTAAGTAATCAAAAAAAATTTAATGTTTCAGGTTTGGTCCCGAACCATTTCAATTGCATGTTTTAAGGCCTCGAGGGCCCTTTGTAGGGATATATTGGATGAATGTGAGTGAATTAATTTTAAAAGTAAATTTTTATGCCCCGAATTAGTAAGATAAGTCTGGTAACACCTCGTGCTCAACTCCGGTGACGGTCTCGGGTAAGAGGTATTACATTTATTGATATCAGAGCAAGAGTTTAGTCGGTTCTCAAACTATCTAGCATGAGTAAGAGTCTAGCTATACATGCCATATTGAACTGTGATAGTGTGATGACTCCCGACCCAGATGCAAAATGTTTTGTCAGACAGATATGCACTCCAACTGAGCTAAGTTTGATAGTATAGACAGTATGTTTATGATGAGTTGGGGCTCATAAAAGGTAAGAATAATAGTTCATGATGTTTATGTGAAAATAAATAAATTGCGAATAAGAACTGTTTGGGAAATATGAAAGATGAGATAAGATGAAAGGAATGTTTATATTGAGATAATTGTTCATGTTAAATTGACATTTGTATGATGCTATATGTATAACTAGAGAAGTTAAGTGAATGTTATGAGTAATGTTATTTGAGATTCATGAATGCATGTATAAGTGCACTAGTTTGCATAAGATGATCAGGAAGTCTCTGTATTATGAACGTGTAAGCTAAGTTGCTTGAAGCAAATTGTATAATTGTGATAATATTATATATTGATAAGTGTTAAGTTATATGCATGGGTATATACGAGGTAAATCAAAGGTGTTACAACCTTACCGCCCTTTTCAACAAGGTATTTCAGAGAGAGATTACATGAAATTCAGACTGAATAGGCTTTAGTGGAAGATTCATTGACAACATAATCAGAGTTGAGAATGATTTAGCAAATGAATACAATTATAGAAAAGATGCCAGGTTAATATGAAGATCATCCGAATTTTGAAACGTTACAGTGAAAGAAAAGTTAGGTTCAGCTAATGCACTTATTTAGGTATGATGTGTAAGGTATATGATTGTTAGATTTTTTTTTCAAATAAATTCTGATTTTGAATGAGATAATGTGGATTTAGTAATGACACAATTAGACAGAGGAATAATGACTGAGCTGCATTAATAGCTGAATGCAAAGTTTTTGGTTGAAAAAATTTCAGAAATTTCTTTCAAGTTTTATATGTGTACATTTATTTTCAAAGGTATATATATTTATATCTGCAAGATTTCAGATGAAATTCCTATTGTATGAGGATGTCAATTAAATATACAAACAGATGAAGGCATTATAGTTTGCTTGAGTTGTGATTCATATTGCTCTATCTATTCTGGTTTTTTGCTCCAGTGTGCAGATGGAAAGTTGACTGTAAGGTCCGTATGATGTTAGCGTCCCGTTCTACTAGCTATTGTTTGGTAAATATAAAGGAAAATTATATGGTTTCTGTTATAGTTGATTTTAGTGCTTCTAAGTATTATATTTCCTTTTTGGAAATTTTCTGAGATGCTATCGAGACCTTAACTGTTCTACATGAGAAGTGATCTTCAAAAATTCTATAGAGCTTCGTGTTCTAAGATTTTGTTATCTCGGGTTTCTTAATAAATTACTGTTCAAAGTATTAGCCATAAGATAATAGCAAGAAATGTTCTATTGATGAATATGTGTTCGAACCTGATAATGAAAGTACAGAGCTGGACGTCATTTACTAAAGTAATTGAGAAGTCAGTCTTATTATGGCAAGAGAAAGTGACTTTGGCAAAATGTGAGTGATAAGAAGTTCAGCTTAGATCGAGGTAATGATTTTTCTTTTTAAATTATTTTGATACATGTATCAGCAAGTTAAAGATTGAATGTTATGTTCTTTCGAGTTATGCAGTGATAATGACCTGTGATTTGCTTTTTGAAGAGATCATGATACAATGTATGTCTGAGATATAATGACAGCATAAAGAAGAGCAGTTCTTGAAAAGTTATTGTTTATTAGTCAAAACCGATTCAGTTGAGTAGTCTGATTGAGTTATATGTATGTTAGAATTATTCACAGTTCTAGAATTAAATGTTGGTTGTTTATGTATAAATGGATAAACGACTTGAGTGAAGAGTACCTATTCTAGAAGTTATGATACAGAGTTATATATATACATCGAAAGGGTTGCATTTGAGGTATGATTTTTCCAATCCAAGTTGCCCGATTGCTAGAGTTCTCATTATATGAAGTTTAATTTGGCTTAAATCCATGCTAGTAAAGTTATAAACAGCTAAAGAAATTGATGACCGAAGTATTTGTTATGATTCAGTTTGAATTGAGTAAAGAGAGTATGCAACAGTTATGAAGCCTGACACGGTGATAATTATCTGTCTAATCGAGGAGTACAGAGATGGAGGATACTCAGAAATAGTTACACTAGTAAGCCTAAGATATGCTATGTTCCAGATTTTGAACCTGATGTCTGAACTTTGAAAGAGTTAAAGTTGATTTTTTTTTAGTATCTTAGAAGCTATTACTGTAACACCCCCATGCCCGAGACCGTCGCCGGAGTCCAGCTTGAGGTGTTACCGAACATAATTTATCATTTAAATAACTTTACATCATTTATTTTGATTTTCGAAATAAGCAGTCTTTCTGTGTCATGGTCGCTAAAAAAATCATATCTTGAGTTACGAAACTCGAAATAAAGATCTGTAAATTTTCCATGAATCTAGACTCACATATCTATCTACTAATTTTTTTCTAAAATTTTTGGTTGGGCCAATTAGTACAGTTTATTAGTTAAAGTTACCCCTGTTTCAGGACTTGACTGCACTAACCTCTACTTACTTCAAACCACTTTTCTCCATGTAAAAAATTCATATAACTATACGGTTTATTTATCTTAAAATTAGATTCAATAAGGATTCTGAGCATATAAATTACATTTCCTAATTATTTTTTTACAATTTATAGTGAATTTTCAAAGTTGGAACAGGGGATCCAGAAATCGCTCTGGCCCTGTTTCACTAAAACTCAAATATCTTATAACATATAACTCATTTACCTATTTCGCTTTTTCCATTTGAAAGTGGGTACAATAAGCTTCAATTTCATATTAATTATTCACCTAATTCGTTTTCTACTATTTTTGGTGATTTTCCAAACTCACGTCGTTGTTGCTGTAGTGTTCTATTTTATGCCAAGTTTCATCTTTTTATGAATTCTCATGAACTATATAACATATTAAACTCACAAGGCATCCAACATTATCTAGGCTAGCCATACCAATGATTAATCATTATCAAGCATTTCCTCAACCAAACCACAACCATATCACAAGATTATTTACACAAAACAAGTATATTGCTATACATGCCATACATCAAAACATACAAACCAAAATACCAATTCTTCCTCGGATAGTGTGAGCGTTTCTTCTACCTTCCCGATATCCAAGTTGGCTCGCTAAAAACTACAATGAATGTAAAGGAGGGAGTAAGCATAAATGCTTAGTAAGTTCACATGCAAATAACAAGTAACATAACAAAGCAATTATATCAACAACAATAGCATGATATCACCAAGATACAAACCACATTTCTAGCTATCGTGTATCATCTTACCATCTTATTTCTGTTTTATCAAGTTTCAACCCGAGGGTTAAGTACATACCTGTCCAAATTGTCCATTACACAACACTTACCAAAATATCATTTTCATCTTGAGTATTCTTCCATTCCGCTAGAATTTTACCCGTTGAACACATCAGAATATAACTCGGATACACGGATCATTTGCACATAAGTGTCACATATGTAATCAAGCGACCATGTAACCCGCCCATAAGCGGACTCGGATTCAACTCAACGAGCTCGGGCGTTCGCATCCATAAGTGAACTCGGACTCAACTCAACGAGCTCGGATGCCTAGTTACATCTCACGAACTCGGACTCAACTCAACGAGTTCGGACATTCTCATCCATAAGTGAACTCGGACTCAACTCAACGAGCTCGGATGCCCAACCATCCTAGTGACATGTCACTTGTATCCTAATCTATTCCCAAGGTTCAAACGGGATTTTCCTCAATCACATATCCTTGCCGTCTTCCACAGAATACCGAAACCAATACTCGGTAGCAATTTATATTTAACAAGTAGCACACATAATTTGCATATTATTTGATAATAACCACAAAGCATATATTTCATGATAAAAATCAGCATATCATATAAATAACATCAATTAACTTAAAAAAAACGATTATGTTACATTATTTACACATGAACTTACCTCGGTACAAAATATAGCAATTTTGTAATTTAGTCCACAATCTTTTCTTTTCCTCGATCAAGGTTGATTCCATGTCTTTCTTGATCTAAAATAACACATTTAGCTTATTTAATACTCACATTATCAAAATAGTCCTAAATTCAAATTTTGGCAAAATTACAATTTTGCCCCTAAACTTTTGCTTATTTACACTTTTGCCCCAAAGCTCGGAAATTAAATTTTATTTCAAATTCTTATGTTTTAGGACATGCTGATCATTTATTTGCTATTAGCAAGCTCAAGTTCCCACTATAACACATACTTATGAACAATATGTACTTTTATCGATTAAGCCGTTTTACTCGTTTTTACTTAAAACCGAGTAGCACAAGTTGTCTAACATAATTTAAAACCTCATATTCTATCATAAAACGTCAAAATACACAAATTTCACCTATGGGTATTTTTCCAAATATGAACCCTAACTTAAATTATTGCTAACATAAGCTTTATCGAGTTACCGGGACTACGAAAACGTAAAGAACATTAAAAACGGGGCTTGGAATCACTTACTATGAAGCTTGGAAGCTTGAAACAAACCCTAGCTATGGAGAACCCTTGAAATTTCGTGGTAATGAAGAAGATGACCAATTTTGTGTTATTTTTCCCTTTTTATTTCATGTTAATATCCAAATGACCAAAATGCCCCTCCTTACTAAACTTTCAAAAATTCCATCCATGTCCAAATTTTGTCCATGAACTTAAAATTGGTCAAATTGCTATTTAAGACCTCCTAATTAATATTCCAAAGCAATTTCATACTAGAAACTTCTAGAATGCAAGTTTTGCAACTTATTCGATTTAGTCCTTAATTTCAAATTAAGCACTTTACGCTTAGAATTTCTTCACGAAATTTTCACACCATCATAAAATCATATCATAAACCTCAAAATAATTATAAAATAATTATTTCTACCTCGGATTTGTGGTCATGAAACCACTATTCCGATTAGGCCCTAATTCGGGATATTACAATTACAGTCAGTATTGATATCTGTGTGGAAATGCAAAGGTAATTCGAAGAATTGTACAACAGAATTAGTATTATCATCAAAAGGGTAAAGGTTATGTGAGCTATGGTTGATTACTCGAGGAAGTTTATGTATATTTTTTTCAGCATGACCAAGTTTTTCTATTGATGGATTATTTGAGTTATTTATCTTGAGGTTGTCAGTTTATACAGAGCCCAAATTTTCATTGGTTACGGTTGAAATTTGAGATTTGTATTATAACTTCAGAAGAAAGTTACAATAAGCCTTGAGTACGAGATTTCTAAATGTTATTGTGTGTCACTCTAATACTAATAGTTAAATTGAGGAAGTGATTCAGATTCTTAGAAAGGTAAGTTTTGTATTGTGTTTTAAATATTAAGAGCAATTTAGAAAGAGAACTCACAGGGTTAATTTGAGTTAAAATATTAGAGAAAGGAAAAAATTGATTTTTGAGATCAGAGACAGAATATCAGAAATTGTGTATAGAATCGAAAGGCAAGAATATTAAAACTCAGATGGGTGTCAGGTGTTTCTGAAAGTATTTTATTAGAAAATTTCTCATTTTGGTAAGTAGAGAAAAGTTAGTTATGGTTCATCTAAGAGTATGAGATTATAGAAAGAATAAGGTCAGTTACTTATCAGTAGGTATTTTAGTCAAAATCTGAGAATATCAGTAATGTGATTCCTATGTCTACGATAAGAGAGTATAATTCAGAATCTTAGTTTGAGTAGTAAGATGATAAGGATGCCGAGACTATACGAGAAATTGAAAGTGCCTTGTGAAATCAGTCCTTAATCCGTCATCCGGTAAGATTTTCGGGGACAAAAATCCCTAAGGGGGGAAATGTAACATCCCGAGTTTTGGCCTAGCTAGAACAGTGGTTTTGAGGCCACAAATCCGCATTATTTTTATTATATTTTTATGATCTATGATTTCTCGAAAAGATTTCGTGAAAATTTTGACGTTTGGACACTCAATTTAGTCAAAAGGACTAAATTGTAAATAGTGTAAAAGTTGAGTTCCATATGTTAGAAGTGTTCAATTGTTATGAAGTTTTAAATTGAAGGTCCTTAAATAGTAATTAGACCATTGGTTAAATTTTTGGACAAAAATGGGCATGAATATGACAAATTTGAAAGAAAAGTCTTTAAGGGCATTTTGGTCATTTAGTAATTTAAAAGAATTAAAAAGAGAAAATGAAGCAAAAATTTGCTCATCTTCTTCCTCAAGGCCGAATATAGCATGGAGAAACCATGACTAGGGTTTTTCAAGCTTCCAATCTCGATTGTAAGTCTATTCTAGCCCCGTTTTTAATGATTTTTACGTTTTTGAAATATCGGTAACATGATTTCTCTATTTCTACCATTTATTTGAGCTAGGGTTTGATTTAAAAATTGACCCATGTTGAATAATTGGGCATTTTGATGAATTATGGTAGATTATGCATGTTTATTGTTAGAGAAACGTTTTTGCTGAGTGATTGTCGACGAAAACGTCTGAAAGGACTAAATTGTAAAAGTTAGAAAATTGGTCATAAGTGTGAGTTTTAATGAGAATTGTGGGCATCCATTGTTATGAAATGGTTCAGTTAGGCGTAAAATGCAAAGAAATTGAATAAAAATTTATTTTCGAGCTTTGGGGCAAAAGTGTAAATATGCAAAAGTTTAGGGGCAAAAATGTAATTTTTGTAAAAAATATTTTAGGTCTAAAATGATTAGTACATCGATTAAATAAGTGAAATATGATGTTTTAGATCCCGAAAAATGAGATTTGGACCTAGAAAGGGAGAAAACTCGAAAATCAGGAAATTTAGTCAGAATGGTCGTATTGATATTGAGGTAAGTTCATGCGTTTAATAAGCATTTAATTAAGCATGTTTGAATGCTAAATTGATATATTAGTTATAAATGTTTTAGTATTGATTTTTGAATATAATGATAAAAATTGAGAAATGTTCGATAATGATTCGACATTAAAAGTGAGAATTCGAATAAGTTTACATATAAGACCATAGTGATAATGTGGCTTTCTATGAGATCAAGAAAGTATCGAATAGCATAATTTGAGGAAAGTAAGATAAATTGAGGATATGATGAGATTAAAAATGTAAGTGTGTAAGTTGAGTAGCATTTTATTATTATGAAATTGTAGCTATTATTATTGAGTTATGTGACTGACCTTGAGAATTTTGAGCCAGTATGTTTTAGCTATGAATTGCCCAGACATTCATATTTCAAAGTCCATGTTTATAACATGGCAATTAAGGAAGAATTGACGGAAAAAGACCATGGTTGACCCATGGCAACAGAAGATAATGATACCAAGTAAGACCATGCCAAGGCATGGCATTGGTGAGTTTTACAAGGTAAAGAAATCATGTAAGACCATGTCAAGACATGGCATTGATAAGTTACTATAAGGCAAAGATCTCATGTAAGACCATGCCAAGGCATGGAATTGGTGATATAAGGCTAGGATGCCATGTAAGACCATGCCAAGGCATGACATTGTGAGTATATAAGGCAAGGCTCCCATGTAACACCATGCCAAGGCATGGCATTAGTGAGTAAATAAGGCAAGGATACCATGTAAGACCATGTCAAGACATGGCAATGGTAAATTTCAAAAGGAAAGCTACTTGAGTAATCCAAAAAGTAAGTTAAAGAGATGACAAGGTAAGATCACGAGGAAAGAGCACAGGCATGTACATAAGGCTTATTAATATTGAGGTTATAAGTTGATGATATTAAAAGTATTTTAATGAGTATATTCAAGTACTAAGTAAGTGATAAGTTTTCAATTATACTTATGACGCTTTGTGACATGATTAACAATATGCTTATATATTATGAGAGAGTATTAATGTGTTACGTGATATGTTGCAGGTACATAAGCAAGCTATTAAGTAAGGTATTTTTTTTATTATTCCGAGCCTTTGGTAAGGTTACCAATAAGTAAGATGGGAAAGTAAGAACTTAACATTATTTATGCAAATTATGAAGGCTTAATAATAAGC
The DNA here is from genome assembly GCA_020496765.1 of Gossypium stocksii. Lineage (NCBI taxonomy): Eukaryota > Viridiplantae > Streptophyta > Magnoliopsida > Malvales > Malvaceae > Gossypium > Gossypium stocksii. Next base: position 47,086,306 of record CM035623.1, read on the forward strand.
TAAATTCATTACTAATGCATATTATTTTACATGTGAACTTACTAAGCTTTATAAGCTTACCTCTTTCCTTTCCTCTATTCTAGAGTTTTATCAAACATGCTCGAGTTGGAGGTCGTCGGAGATCGCTTCACACTTTCAACTATCAAGTTACAAATTGGGTATTTTTATTGAAACATTTTCAGCTATGGCATGTATAGGGACTTGGCCATTTTGTGTGAATGTCCTTATGATATGGCTAAATAAGAACATGTGTTGATGTTATGTATGCCTAAATGAGGTTTCATGCAAAGAAATTATGAAAGAGGAAAAGTTGGTTATGAAAACATTTTGGGATAGCAGCAATGATGTGATTTTGAAAAAACACTAAAAATTGTAGAAATGGATTTGATTAGTGAATGAGATATAGAATTAAAGCTTATTGAGTCTATTTTCATAGGAAAGAAACAGAGTAAACAAAGCAACTCTCTATTTTGAGATATTTAAACTCTTACAAGATTGGTTCAGAGTGACTTTGTGATCCCCTGTTCCGATTTTAGAATTTCACTAAAAATTGTACAAAAAGAATTATGATGTATAATTTATACGTCTAGATTTCTTAGTGAGTCTGTTTTCATTAGAAACAAACAGAAACATTATCCATATTTTGTAAAATGAGATAATCAATTTTTAGTGAAGAGAGGTCAGGTCTATTGGACTGCAAAATAGTGGAACCTTTAATGAATAAACTATACTAATTGGTAAGAAGATATATGAGTCTAGTTTCAGGGAAAATTTACGGATTTAAATTTCGAGTTTTGTAACTCGAGTTATAATTAATTTAGTAACTGTTATGTAGGTGGACAGTTTTATTATAAATAGTGAAATAAATTGTTTTGATTTGTGTAAATAATCGGAAAAATTTTAATGTTCCTGGTTTGATCCCGAACCATTTCAATTGCATGTTTTAGGGCCTCGAGGGCCCTTTTTAGGGATATATTGGATAAATGTGAGTGAATTAATTTTAAAAGTAAATTTTATGCCCCGAATTAGTAAGATAAGTCTGGTAACGACTCGTGCTCGACTCTGGTGACGGTCTCGGGTAAGGGGTGTTACACGTTTCTCTCGACAATTTACTACAACATTATGCTTTGTTAACCAATCCATTCCCAGAACAACATCAAATTCCTGAAAGGGTAGCAACATCAAATTAGCAAGGAATTCACAGCCTTTTACTTTCAATGGACAATTTCGACAAACTAAATTTGTAACACCCCTTACCCGTGTTCGACGCCGGAACAAGGTACGAGGCATTACTAGAACATGTCCAATGCAGTCGTACTAAACCGAGACATAAATTTTGTATCCAAATTAAAGTTTTTCAATCAAGTCATGCTAGCTTACAGATCCACGAAATGCATCATCATGAACATATAATTTGATCAATATTAGCCAATATCAATGGCCTTATACAAAAATGAATTATCAAATAACATAGGCCAACATTTTAGGCCAAATTGATTATGACACATAACAAAATAACCAAGCCCTCTATACATGCCATAATTCAAAATATTGATTTCAAAATACCAAAAGAGTGTTGATAGTGTGGATGAATCTCCGACGATCTCCGAACCCCGAGCTAGCTTGGTAACACTAGAAGACAAGGGAAAGAAAGAGGGTAAGCATATAACTTTGTAATTTAATATGTCAATAATAAAAAATTTATTAACATGCTTTTATCAATCTTCACAATATGTTCTCAAGATAATACAATCATAATAGCACATAGTTCCACTATTCACACAAGTTCATATCCAGTTGTCTACTCGAGTCATAGTCACTAAATTATTTATATCTTAAGTTAGGGAACTTTAAATTAAGATCTATAATTTTTTTCCTAAAACTAGACTCACATATATTCTTACCATAAAAGTTTTAGAGTTTTTGGTTTAGCCAATAAGTACAGTTTATTCATTAAAATCACCGCTGTTCCACTGTCCAACAGTTCTGACCCCTCTTCGCTAAAAATTAGTTCTCTCCTCATAAGAGATTTGGATGATGTTCCTATTTGTTTTTTTAAATAGACTCATTAATGATTTTAAGCGTATAAATTATAAGCCATAATTATTTTTTTACAATTTTTAATGATTTTCCCAAGTCAGAATAGAGGATTCCCAAATCATTCTTACTCTGTCTCACAAAAATTCAAATATCTCATAATATGGAACTCTTTTGCTTACACATTTCTTTTATATGAAAATAGACTCAATAAGCTTTAATTTCATAACTTATTCAATCTCTAATTCGATTTCCACCATTTTTGGTGATTTTTCAAAGTCGCACAACTGCTGCTATCTAAAACTGTTTTATTGTTAATTTTACTCTTTCATATTTTATTTGTATTAACTTTTATAGTAACACTTATTCCCTATCAATCTTACCAAAGTTTGAGCACATATCGAGTACATTGCTCATAAGTTTACACACACATACCTGCACTTATTCATCACATAGTCATATTCGTTCACACTTAGACATTTCCTGTTGAACACATTGGAGTATTAATAGATACATCTGGATGTTTCACAAAGTGTCACACTTGTAGCCAAAGCTACTTCATTTCACAAGTTTCATATAGGCTTGTTCACGAGCTAATCACATTTAGCACAATGCCATGGACTTATTTCACTTAGCACAATGCCATGGACTTATTTCACTTAAATGCCATGGACTTATTTTGTGACAGCCCGATTTAGGGCCTAAACAGAATAGTGGTTTTGAAACCACAATTTCAAAATAGAAAAATTTATTGCAATTAACTTTTAATATTTACTATGTGATTGAATGACTGTATGAAATTTTCGTTACAAAATTTTATTGTTTGGATGTCTAATTTGGTGTTTATGACTAGATTGAAATAGGTGGAAAATGTATGTTCAAATTCATAAAGGTACTTGATTGAAATGGGTTTTTAAAGTAGAGGTCCTTAAATGGTAATTAGTCCATTTGTTAAAATGTTGGACAAAAATGGACATGGAATAGGTGAGATAAGATATTTTTTTAGTAAGGGCATTTTAGTCATTTTGTAAATAAAAGAATTAAAAAGAGAAATAATGCCAAAATTTTGTTCATAATCTCCTACCTTGGCCGAATGTGGTATGTCCTCCATAGCTAGGGTTTTACCAACTTTCAAGCTTGATTATCAAGAAAGACATGTAATCGACTTGAATCGGGGAAAAAAAAAGGTGGTGGATTAGAGTATAAATTCGTCATATTTTGCATCGAGGTCAGTTAATATGTAAATAAAGCATTGTTTTTATTTATGTATAATATTTTGTCATATTATATGAAATGAGGTTGGACATTGAACAATTATTTGATGGAAATTATAAATTGTAGTTGAATAAGAATGAATTAGTAAAATGAATGATTCTCGGTTGAACTTTCAGAATAGAAGAGATATGAATGATCTGGGATGAGAACACATGTGTAGTACTATGTACAATGTACTATATGTTTAAGAGGGTTTAGTCACGTGTGTAGTACTATAAGTATCATATGGTTGGGGTCGCATGTGTAGTACTAAGTGCAGGCTACTATGTGCACTAATTAATAGTAGTTAAGTTACAGGTTTATAATATATATGATTTCAATGTCTAAATGAATGATCAATAGTTGAAGGTTTTAAATTGGATGTTCTTTTTATGTCTCGGTTTACTACGATTATATATGTGTTATTCTAGTAATGCCTCGTATCTTGTTCCGGTGTTAAACATGGGTAAGGGGTGTTACATTTTAGTGGTATCAGAGCTATAGTTTAGTCGGTTCTCAGACCAGTATAGTGAGTGTGAAAGTCTATCTATACATGCCATAAATATATTATGATAGTGTGGTGACTCTTGACATTACTATACTGTGTTTTGTTTTTATATAGTAATGGATCCCGATCGAGTAGCGGCTGATGATGCTCAAGTAACGCTTTGGCTCCAGCGCAAGGGACCGCGCTTGTAGAAAGTAGACATGAGACATCGTTTTGGGAAGACGAAGCTAGGAATGTTTTTCTTCAAATTATGAATGACTGGTATACTAAAGTTATTAGAGCAAACCCTAATTCTCAACCGCCTCCTCTCTCCCACTTGTACCACAACCGATCCCCGCAGCTCCACAGAGTATTGATATGGTACAATCGACAAAACCTCCGATAGATAAGATTCGTAAACAAGGGGCTGAAGAATTTAGAGCTAACATTGATGATGATCCAGAAAAAGTAGAGTTCTGGCTCGAGAATTCTATACGGATATTTGAGGAATTATCTTGAACACTTGAGAAATGTTTAAAATGTATTGTATCATTACTGAAAGATTCAGCCTATCATTGGTGGAAGACTTTGATATCCGTAGTTCCAAAGGAAAAAGTAACCTGGGATTTCTTCTTGGAAGAGTTTCAAAAGAAATATATTATTCAACGATTTATCGATAAAAAACGAAAGGAATTTCTTGAGTTGAAACAAGGTAAGATGACAGTGGCTGAATATGAACGTGAGTTTGTAAGGCTCAATAAATATGCACAAGAATGTGTTTTTACCAAAGCAATGATATGTAGAAGGTTTGAAGATGGACTTAATGAAGACATCAAGGTGTTAGTGGGAATTCTAAAATTAAAAAAAATGGTGGTACTGGTTGACAGAGCTTGTAAAGCTGAGGAGTTGAATAAAGAAAATAGAAAAGCTACTATTGAAGCCCGAGATCAAAGGAAGAGGCCAATGAACAAGTCATTTCAATCCCAAACAAAGAGGTCTAGAGAGATAATCCTCGAAAGACAACTTCAGTTGAGTATTCATGCCGAGATCATGGGAAATCCTATTCAGGTTCTAGAACTCTAGCTACGTCAATGGCGAGTGTAGGTAATGTGAGATCTAATAGATCCGAATGCCATCATTGTAGTGACGACACTTCGGTGAATGTTATATGGTTAGTTGTGCATGTTATAGATGTGGCTTTAGAGAACATTTTAATAAAGACTGTCCCGAGAAAGTGGAAGAAGAGAAAGCTTAGAGTGTTAGGCAGAGTAATACTACTAGCAGAGGTAGACCCCTGCGGAATATCGGAGGTGGGACTAGTAGTAGAGGCATGATAAAAAACCCAGCTGCAAGGTCAAAAACAAGAACATCTATTAGAGCTTATGCAATATGAGCTCGTGAGGAGGCATCATCTCCTGATGTGATCATTGGTACATTCTCACTTTATGATATTGATGTTATTGTATTGATTGACCTCGGGTCCACTCATTCTTATATTTGTGTAAATTTAGTACATAGTAAGAAATTGCCTGTTGAATTAACTGAATTTGTGGTTAAAGTATCAAACCATTTAGGCAAATATGTGCTAGTAGATAAGGTTTGCAGGAATTGTCCTTTGATGATTCAAGGCTATTGTTTTTTGGCTAATCTGATGTTGTTGCCATTTGACGAGTTTAATGTTATTTTAGGTATGGATTGGCTAACTCAGTATGATGCAGTAGTAAGCTGTAGATAGAAATATATTTTGTCAAAATGTTAGAATGGTGAATTGCTCCGAGTTAAATCTGATCAGACAGAGGGATTATTTGATGTGATTTCAGTTATTGCTACTCAGAGGTACGTTAAAAGTGTTATGATGCTTTTTTTACTTATGTATTAGACACTAAGGTATCTGATTGAAGATTCAGGCAGTGCCAGTGGTATGTGAATTTTCTAATGTGTTTCCAGAGGAATTACCAAGGTTACCACCAGAAAGAGAAATGGAATTTTCTATAGATTTGATTCTAGGAACTACTCTGATTTCCATAGCTCCATACCAAATGGCTCCTACAAAATTAAAGGAGTTAAAGATACAGTTACAGGAACTTGTTGATAGGGGTTTTGTTCGACCAAGTCATTCACCTTGGAGTGCTCTGGTTCTGTTCGTGAAAAAGAAAGACGGGTCCTTGAGATTGTGTATCGACTATCGTCAGCTCAATAAGGTAACTATAAAGAATAAGTACCCGTTGCCCCGAATTGATGATTTATTTGATCAGCTGAAAGGTGCCACAGTATTCTCAAAGATTGATCTCCGATCAGGGTATTATCAACTACATGTATAGGAATTAGATGTGTCAAAGATAGCCTTCAGAACCAGGTACGGGCATTATGAGTTCTGGTTATGCCATTTGGGCTAACTAATGCACCTGCAGTATTTATAGATTTGATGAACCGAATATTTAAACTATACTTAGACAGATTTGTGGTAGTATTCATTGATGATATTTTAGTTTTTTCTCGAGATGAAAATGAGTATGCAAAACATTTGAGAATAGTGTTGCAAATTCTGCGTGAAAAGTAGCTTTCTACTAAATTCAGTAAATGTGAATTTTTGCTCTGAGAAGTGCGTTTCCTTAGACATATTGTATCTGCCGAAGGCATCAGGGTAGACCCGAATAAAATTTTAGCTATTATTAATTGTAGTCCACCTAAGAATGTATCTGAAGTTAGAAGTTTCTTGGGTTTAGCTGGTTATTATCGAATATTTGTACAGGAGTTCTCTATGATAGCTTCTCCAATGACCCGTTTATTGTAGAAAGATGTTAAATTCAAATGGACTGAAGAATGTTAGAAGAGCATTGATCAATTAAAAGAATTGTTGACAAAAGCACCTGTGTTGGTATAGCCTGAACCAGGTAAAGAATTTATTATTTATAGTGATGCATCATTAAATGGTTTAGGTTGTGTCTTGATGCAAGAAGGTAAAGTAATAGCCTATGCTTCCATACAACTTAAGCCACATGAAAGAAATTACCCGGTACATGATCTCGAATTAGCTTCTATTGTATTTGCATTGAAGATATGGCGGCATTACTTGTACTGTGAGAAATGTCATATTTATACTGATCATAAAAGCCTGAAATATTTAATGACACAGAAATATTTGAATTTGAGATAATGCAGGTGGCTTAAGCTAATAAATGACTATGATTTGGTTATTGATTACCATCCGGGTAAGGCTAATGTTGTAGCTAATGCTTTAAGCCGAAAATGTTTATTTGTTTTGCGAGCTATGAATACTCGGTTATCATTATCTGATGATGCTTCAGTTGTAGCTGAAATGAATGGTAGACCAGTGTTTCTACAGCAGATCTGTGAGGCTCAGAAAAATGATGAAAAGTTACAAGCTAAATGGGCACAATCGGAGTCAGATACTGATTTTGAATTTCAAATTGGGATCAATGGTTGTTTGTTATTTAAAGGTAGGGTATGTGTACCTCAGAATTCAGAACTTATACAAAAGATTTTACACGAGGCTCACAGCGAAACTATGTCTACACATCTGGGGAGTAATAAAATGTATAATGATTTAAAAAAGATGTACCAGTGGCCAGGTATGAAACGTGATATTTCTGAGTTTATATCAAAGTGTTCGGTATATCAGCAAATTAAAGCTGAACATCAGGTACCTTCGGGGTTACTTCAACCAATCAATATACCAGAATGGAAATGGGAAAGAATTACTATGGATTTTGTAAATGGGTTATCGTTGTCTCCGAGAAAGAAAGATGTCATTTGGGTGATTATTGACCGATCGAAAAAGTCAGTGCACTTTATTCCAGTACGTATGGATTATTCTTCAGATAAACTAGTTGAATTGTACATATATGAGATTGTCAGGCTACATGGAGTGCCTGTCTCCATTATATCAGATAGAGATCCCCAATTTATGCCTCGTTTCTGGAATAAATTGCAAGAAGCCTTGGGCACCCAGTTGTATTTGAGCACTGTATTTCATCCTCAAATTGATGGCCAAACTGAGCTTGTAATTTAGGTATTGGAAGATATGCTCCGATGTTGTATACTAGAGTTTGAAGTTAATTGGGAGAGGTATCTACTTTTGATTGAATTTGCTTACAACAATAGTTATCAGTCCAGTATTAAAATGAATCCGTATGAAGCTTTGAATGGTAGAAAATGTAGAACACCAGTATATTGGATAGAACTCAATGAAAAAAAGATACATGGGGTTGATTTAATTCGAGAAACAGAAGAATAAGTAAAGGTGATTAGAGATAGTCCAAAAGCAGCTTCCGATCGTCAGAAATCATATGCTGATCTGAAACGAAAAAAAGATTAAATTTTAGGTTGGTGACAAGGTATTCCTGAAAGTGTCTCTTTGGAAAAAAGTTCTCCAGTTCAGTCAAAAGGGTAAATTGAGTCCAAGATTTATCGGGCCATATGAAATCATAGAAAGAATTGGATCGGTCGCTTATCGATTGGCATTACCATCGGAACTTGATAGAATCCATAATGTTTTTCATGTGTTTATGTTATGACGGTAATGATTGGATCCTTCACATGTTATTTTTCTGACAGAAGTGGAGATTCAACCAGATATGAGTTACAGTGAAAAACAAGTTAATATTTTGGCACAGGAGACCAAGGAACTCAGAAATAAAAAGATAAAGTTAGTAAAAGTATTCTGGAAAAAACATGGAGTAGAAGAGGCAACATGGGAACTGGAGGAAGTTATGAGAAAATAGTACCCAAACCTTTTTAACGGTAAGATTTTCGGGGATGAAAATCTCTAAAGGGGGGAAGAGTTGTGGCAGCCTGATTTAGGGAGTAAATGGAATAGTGGTTTTGAAACCACAAATTCAAAATAGAAATATCTATTGCGATTAACTTTTAATATTTACTATGTGATTGAATGACTGTGTGAAATTTTTGTTATGAAATTTTATTGTTTGGGTACCTAATTTGGTGTTTAGGACTAATTTGAAATAGGTGGAAAATGTGTGTTCTAATTCATAAAGGTACTTGATTGAAATGGGTTTTTAAAGTAGAGGTCCTTAAATGGTAATTAGTTCACTTGTTAAATTATTGGACAAAAATGGACATGGAATAGGTGAGATAAGATATTTTTTAGTAAGGGAACTTTAGTCATTTTGTAAATAAAAGAATTAAAAAGGGAAATAAGGCCAAAATTTTTTCATAATCTCCTACCTTGGCTGAATATGGTATGTCCTCCATAGCTAGAGTTTTACCAGCTTTCAAGCTTGATTATCAAGAAAGACGTGGAATAGACTTGGATCGAGGAAAAGAAAATGTGGTGGATTAGAGTATAAATTCATCATATTTTGCATCGAGGTAAGTTAATATGTAAATAAAGTATTGTTTTTATTTATGTTATAATATTTTGTCGTATTATATGAAATAAGGTTGGACATTGAAGAATTATTTGATGGAAATTATGAATTATAGTTGATTAAGAATGAATTGGTAAAATGAATAATTCTCGGTTGAACTTTTAGAATAGAAAAGATATGAATGATCCGGGATGAGAACACGTGTGTAGTACTATATGCAGGCTACTATGTGTTCAAGATGGTTTAGGTCACATATGTAGTCCTACGTGTATCATATGGTTGGGGTCGCATGTGTAGTATTACGTGCAGGCTACTATGCATACCTGATAACTTCAATCACATGTGTAGTACTAAGCGCAGGGTATTATGTACACCAATTAACTTCAGGTACAAAGGTGATACTATGTGCATGCCACCGAATATCTGTTATTTTTCCATTCCGATGTGTTCAATGGGAAAGTGGCTAAGTGAAAATGAATGTGATTATGGAATGGCCAAGTGAAAATGAGTGTGATTATGTAAAGACTAAGTGCAGATATAGGTGTATATAAGTACATGAGTAATGTGTTCGATAAATGACCGAACTTCGGTAAGTTTGATGGGGACAAGTGTTATTTGGAAAATTTTATATGAGGAAATTTATGGAAAAGGTGAAATTTGAAATAAAATAGTTTGTGACAGTAGTAGTGGGATGACTTTGAAAAATCACCAAAAATAGTAAACATCAAATTAGAGGTTGAATGAGATATGAAATTAAATCTTAGTGAGTCTATTTTTATATAAAATAAACAAAGCCAATAAAAGTTTTCAATATCCTGAGATATTTAAATTCTTGTGAGACTAGTTTAGAATGATTATAAGATCCCTTGCTCTGACTTGGAAAAATCATTAAAAATTTTAGAAAAATAATTATTGAACATAATTTATATGGTTAGATTCATTAACGAGTCTGTTTTTAGAAAAAACAAACAAAAGCATCATTTGAATTCTTTATAAAGAGAAATCTAAATTTTAGTGAAGAGTGGTCAGGACTATCAGGTAGTGAAACAAGGGAGGATTTAATGAATAAACTGTACTAATTGGCCAAACCAAAAATTCTGAAATTTTTATGGTAAGAAGATATATGAGTCTAGTTTTTGGTAGAATTATCAGATCTTAATTTGGAGTTCTGTAGTTCTAGATAAAAATAATTTAGTGACTATGACTTGAATGGACAGCTTGTACTGAACTTAAGTAAATGGTAAATTCATGTGTAATTACGGTTGTATAATTGTGGAAACATATTTTTTGGGTTTATAAATGTTATTAATGGTTTGTTATTATTTACATATTACTTGCTAAACTATAAGCTTACTTTGTTTTTTTTCTCTTTCTTATCTTATTTTATAGTGTGATCAAGTTCGTTTATGACTCAGGAAAATTGTTAGAGGATCACCAACACTATCCATCCTTCCTTTTGGTATTTTGCAAACAGATTTTGGAACAATGGCATGTATAGAAGACTTGAGTATTTTTTTGTAAATTAGGTTAGTATTACTTGAAATATTGATCTTTAATTTTTGATATATCACTTGTATTATGCTATCAATGTGGATTAATAGTAGTTAAGTTACAGGTTTATAATATATATGATTTCAATGTCTAAAGGAATGATGAATAGTTGAAGGGTTTTAAATTGGATGTTCTTTTTATGTCTCTATTTAGTACGATTATATGTGTGTTATTCTGGTAATTCCTCGTATCTTGTTCCGATGTTAAACACGGGTAAGGGGTGTTACATATTTCACTTAGCAAAATGCCATGGACTTATTTCACTTAGATTTTCACATAGATTTTCACATAGATCCCTAGTGAACATGTCACTCGCATCCATTTTCTTCCAAGGTTCAACCAAGAAATTTCTCACTTGTCGATATTTTGTTAATTACATTCAATATTCAGCCACAACTCATAAAATATATCAAAATATGAAAACGTAAATAAAATCGATGGATTATTTACATACAAACTTACATCGGTACAAATATGACGAATTTGCAATTTAGTCTACAACCTTGCCTTTCCCTCAATCAAGGTCAATTCCACGTCCTTTTTAATCTATAATAGCACATTTAACTTGTTTAATACACACATTTTTCAATTTGACCCAAAAATCACCTTATGGCAAAAATTACACTTTTACCCCTAAAGTTTCACAAAATTACAAAGTTGCCCTAGGCTCGTAAAATGAAAAGTACTAATTTTTCTCAAATCCTAAGCCTAGCCGATTCATATTCCCTCTTATAGCAGCCCATATTTTTCACTAAATCACATTTTCTACACATATTTTTCAACTTTTACAAATAGGTCATTTTATGCAATTTCATCAAAAATCACTTAGTAAAAGTTGTTTATCACACTCCAAACCTGCATAATCTACCATAAAACATCAAACCACATGCATGTCATCCATGGGTACATTTTTAAACAAAAACCCTAGCTCAAAATAATGGTAGAAATAGGTAAATCCAGCTCTGAGGATCTCAAAAATGTAAAGAACATTAAAAACGGGGCTAGGATGCACTTACTATTGAGCTTGGAAGCTTGAAAAACCCTAGCTATGGAGACTTAGAGAGATTAGCCAAGGTTGAAGAAAGATGATCACAATTTTGGCTTATTTTCCTATTTTATTCTTTTATTAACCAAATGACCAAAATGCGCTTCATTAAAAACCTTTGGTATTTTATCCCTCATTGGGTATTTTTTTCCAAACTAAAGTATAATGGTCTAATTATTATCAAAAGACCTCCACTTTAAAAACCCATTGCAAACAAGTACCTTTATGAACTAGAACACGCATTTTTTACCTATTGCAATTTAGTCCTAATTATAAAATAGAACACACAAACATTAAAATTTCGCAACGAAAATTTCACACAGTCATTAAATCACACAATAAACATGAAAACTTAATTGCAATAAATTTTTCTACTTCAGATTTGTGGTTTTAAAACCACTGTTCTGTTTAGGCCCTAAATCGGGCTATTACAAAATTAACTATCACACTTTGGCCTAATGGATTAGTGACTTGAATATCATAATCAGTAGGTTCAACAGACAATTTCTTTTCTAATGCTAATGCAGTGCAAACATAAGAACGTGTAGACCTAGGGTCAAACTCAATGTATATACAATAACATAAAAAAGATAGAATGTACCAGCAATTACGCCTAGAGCTATAGCTTCTTCCTTTGCTCAGATAGCATAAGTTTGTGCTGATGCTTTAGTCTCTGACCGAATAGCCTTATCTTTCATATTCGAATGAGTAGCTTACTAGCACTACTTTGACCTGAACGTTTATGTAACACCCCAAACCCGGCCCAGACGTTATGGCCATGTCCGGTGTGCTACATCACCTAGACTATCCTATGCTGCCCTATTTACTAAGTCCGGTGGTGAGTTTTGAAAAGCAATGCTTGATTTTTGGAAATTCCTGTTTTAATAATTATTAAACTTAATCTCTATTCCATTCGATAAGTGATTCATTTTAACCTTATTATCCTACTTAGCCATTAGTATTGTCAGGTTGCTTAAGAAAACATTTGTTAAATTTTCGAAAAATGGTGTGTAGTTGTGGTTGAAATAAAAAAGTTGAAAATCCCAAATAAAAACAGTCATAGTGGCCTTATTACAACCCATTAACAAATTTAAAAGTAGAAACCGATAATTAGAAATATAAAGTAGTAAAACTTATTTAAACCGTGCTCAGTCCTCATGGCCACTCTGAATCCCTCCCAGCAACCAAGTCACGATCTAGGGCTCACCTGCAAGGATGGAAAGAGAAGGGTGAGTTTGGGAAAACTCAGTGTGTATAGAACCCATCCAAAGCCCACATCGGCTCGAGCCCACTGAGCCTGAGCCCTAACCAGTCTTAGTCAGATACTGGGCCGAAGCCCTATTCAGATAACAGTTTGGCCCATAAGCCCATAACAGTACAGTACAGTATAACGGTATGAATGCAACCCAATTGGGGAGACTACTCAACCCACCAACCGCTACACACCACCCGTACCAGCCAACACACCAAGTGGGGAATAACTCGACCCACCCAGCCCACACACCACAGTCGCAGTATGGCTGCTCAAATAAACAATATACGAGGAAATGCCCCTTTCAGAAACAGTACGAGCCATAGCCCCTTTCAGTAACGTGGCAGTGCCACTCACACTTCCTCCAATATAAGCCCAACCCATGCATCAGACATACATACATCATGATATGCAGTAACAGAAACAGTCATGTCAAACAGTACAGTCGATTTTAGCCCTAGGGGTATAATGGTAATTTTATACTTAGGGGTAAATCAGTAACTTCTCACCCTAAGGGTATTTCAGTAATATTGTTCTCTTATTACAGTTTTCATTATTATTACAGCCTCTATTATTACAGTGGTTACAGAAACTCATTTAATTCAGTTTATCAGTTTTAGCACTTAGGCCCTAAAACCCCTAATGGGCTCTACCATGCCATTTTAGCCCATTAGGCCCATTTAAGCCTTAATTTCCAATCCATTATCTTGTTTTAACAATTTTTATGCCTGTAATCCATATTATTGCCTTTAAACCTATTTTTACCCAACTGGGCCCAAATTCCCCATTGGGCCCAAATCCCGCCCACCGAGGCCCAACTTACCGTAGCGCCCAAAATTTCGCGGTCAGCCCGGCTGACAGTGCCGATTCCAAAACCAACCTTCTCTTACCAACTTGAGAGCGTTCGCACGCTCTCAAGCTCTCAAAATGCTAGAATTTCGGCATTTTGACTTTTCGACTTTTGTCGATTTGAGCATTGAAGGGTGTTCGAAACACACACCTGTTTTGCAGTTCCACTGACAAGATTTCCTACGCGTCCGTTCCTACAATCCATTATCTAAGTGACTAATCAGTAGATCTATGAAAAACTACAACCAAAATCCCTTACCACATTCGGCCACACCCTTAATGGCCATGAAAACTTACCTCTATCGTTTTAGATGCACTAGATCTAGATCTGATGATACCGATGCCTTCCACTCCTTGTTTGATCACCTTCCTTGCTAACTAACATCCAAAAAGAACCAAAATACTACTTTAAATCACTAACAGACTAAATCGACAACCTCCCTAACTTTAGGGACTTTCGGCCTTTCCAAAGTATGAAATATCTTAAAGATCTGAGTTGATAACCACTTACCACTACTTTTACCTTGCCTCTAACTCAGATCTGAAGTAGATCTAACCCTTAAACGTTAGTAGAACCCTTATCTCTGAGATCTGAAATTTTCAGCTATCTCCCTAAACTAATGGTGATTTCGGCCTTTAGAAAGGTAAGGAAGAAGATGATTCGGTGTGGGGAGTTTAGTATAGGTGTTGTCGACAGGGATTTAGAGTGTAGAAGGAGTGAGATTTGGCCAAAAGAACGAAAGAAAGTTGAGGAATCTTGGCTTAGGAAATTTGGCACAAAGGTGAGTTCTTTTCGGGATTTCGGCTTTTTAAGGAAATTGATTATGGTGATTTTATAGAGGGTGTGATCAAAAGAGAAGATGAATGAGGGAATAAGGGGGTTTCGGCTAAGGAATGAATCAAAGAGGAAGAAGAAAAGTGAAGAAAAGTAATGGTAGAGGTGGAGAGAAAGAATTTGGCTATGAGCTTCCTAGGGAGGCAAATTTTGGCTTTTCTGACAGTAGAAGAGAGAAATAATTCCTAAGGTGGCTAACCCTAATTCTTATGACAGAAAATAGAAAAAGATCTAACCCTAATATCACACTTGAGTAATCGGCCCAAGTCCCTAAAAGCCCTTGCCGAAATTCCTACTTAAATTAGTCACATGCCCGGCACATGCCTGAAAATTAAAAAGAACACTACGCTTACCTTGCAACTCAAACCCTTGTCCTTGAATACCCACTTAGGCGCCAATTTTTTAGGAGCTTAGTGGCGCCACCTTGCCACACTACCAAGGCTCCCTTTGTGACATATTTTACACGGTTTTTCTTAAAGGCCCACTTAACCAAGTCCCCTTTCACTTGAAAATCCAACTTAATATTTTACCGGGTTTTAACTTAAGCTTAGGCCTTCTAGAGGCCCACTAACACATGTACATACATTTTCAACCATCAGAACACCAAAATTTTAAAACTTCACTAAAATTCACAAAACCCGAAAAATCCCGAAAATCAGGGCGTTACAACTCTACCCCCTTAAAGAAATTTCGGCCTCGAAATTTACCTGGTCCAAATAACTGAGGGTATTGTTGATGCATAGTCTCCTCTGGCTCCCAAGTAGCTTCTTCTCTACCATGATTACGCCATAGCACCTTTACCAATGGAACAGACTTCCTCCTTAAGACTTTGACTTCACGATCTAAGATCTCCACAAGTTCCTCCTCGAAGGTCAAATCGGTATTTACTAAAATCTCCTCTACTGGTACAATATGCGAAGGGTCCGACGGATACCGTCTTAGCATAGATACGTAAAAAACGTCATGGATACGATCCAACTCTGGTGGCAACTCCAACTGATATGCTACTGGCCCAATCCGCTTGAGAATCCTATAAGGCCCAATAAACCGCAGACTTAGCTTGCCCTTTCTACCGAATCTCAAGATCTTCTTCCACGGCGACACCTTTAGGAACACCATATCCCCAACAGCGAACTCAATCTCCTTACGCTTAAGATTAGCATATGACTTTTGCCGATCAGACGCCTCCTTTAACTGATCTCGAATCAGCCTAACCTTACTTTCAGTATCTGCCACCAATTCTGGTCCAAACGTTCTCCTAACTCTATCCAACACGTATGAGTACGACATCTCCGCCCATAAAGTGCCTCATATGGAGCCATCTGAATACTCGCTTGATAGCTATTGTTGAATGCAAATTCTGCCAATGGCAAATAGTCTTCCCAACTACCACAGAAGTCAATCACACATCCTCTCAACATGTCCTCCAACACTTGAATAACCCTCTCAGACTGACCATCTGTCTGAGGGTGAAATGCAGTACTAAAGTCCAATCGCGTACCTAACGCCTCATGCAGCTTCCTCCAGAATCGAGATGTAAATCTAGGGTCTCGATCAGAAATTATCGAAACTGGCACCCCATACAAATGCACAATTTCTGCTACATACAATTTGGCCAACTTCTGCAGTGAGTAATCGGTTCTGACCGGTACAAAATGAGCAGACTTCGTCAACCTATCCACGATTACCCATACAGAGTCTTTCTTCGAAGGCGTCAAAGGCAACCCACTCACAAAATCCATCGTTACTCTTTCCCATTTCCACTGCGGAATCTTCACTGGCTGCAACAATCCAGAAGGCAATTGGTGCTCAGCTTTAACTTGCTGACACGTCAAACATTTCCCAACGAACTCAGTCACCTCTCGCTTAAGTCCAGGCCACCAATAAACCTCTCACAAGTCTTTATACAATTTATTACCTCCCGGGTTCATAGCACAAGGTCCACCATGAGCCTCACCCAAAATCAACTGCCTTAAATCAGAGTCCTTAGGAATGCAAATTCTCCCACAGAAACAAAGAACCTCATCAGAATTCAGTCTAAAATCCTCACTCTCACCATTCTTGACTTGTTGAAATCGAGGAATCAATGAATCATCCTTCAACTGTAACTCTTTGATTCTCTTAGTCCAAGTCGGTCTTACTTGCAACTCTGCTAGCAAGCTCCCATCATCATACAAACTCAAACGAGCAAACATGGCCTTTAACTCAGCAACGATCCTTCGACTCAGTGCATCAGCCACTACATTAGCCTTGCCAGGGTGGTATTCAATCGAACAGTCATAGTCCTTAAGCAACTCTATCCATCTCCGTTGCCTAAGATTCAACTCCTTCTGAGTTAACAAATATTTGAGACTTTTATGGTCAGTGTATATAATACACTTTTCCCCATAAAGGTAGTGTCTCCAGATTTTTAATGCAAATACCACCGCTGCCAACTCCAAATCATATGTAGGGTAATTCACCTCGTGAGGCTTAAGCTGCCGCGAAGCATAAGCAACCACCTTACCCTCTTGCATTAGTACACAACGTAATCCCACATGCGAAGCATCGCTATAAACCATAAAGTCTTTCCCAGATTCTGGCTGAATCAACATTGGCGCCTCAGTCAACACCTTTTTTAGCTTGTCAAAAGCTTCTTGCTGCCTCTCAGTCCAATTAAAGGCTACTCCCTTCCTTAACAATTTCGTTAACGGAGCCATGATGATAGAAAACCCCTCAACAAACCTTCTATAATAGCCTGCCAAACCCAGAAAACTACGAATTTCTGATATAGACCTTGGCGGCTTCCAGTCCAAGACTGCCTTAATCTTGCGAGGACCTACCCTAATCCCCTCAGCAGAAACAACATGACCCAGAAAAGTCACTTCTCGAAGCTAGAATTCGCACTTGCTAAATTTCGCATATAGTTGCTTTTCCCTCAAAACTTGCACAACAATTCGAAGATGCTCGTCATGCTTCTCCTCTGTTTTGGAATACACCAATATATCATCAATAAAGACGACCACAAAACGATCCAAGTACGGCTGAAATACTCGGTTCATTAAATCCATAAAAGCTGCTGGTGCATTCGTCAATCCAAATGGCATAACCAAAAACTCGTAGTGACCATAGCGAGTTCTAAATGTCGTCTTCTGCACATCCACCTCCTTTACCCTTAACTGATGATATCCAGATCGAAGGTCGATCTTGGAAAACACAGAAGCTCCTTGAAGCTGGTCAAACAAATCGTCTATTCTTGGTAGAGGGTACTTGTTCTTTATCGTCAGTTTGTTCAACTGGCGATAATCGATGCACATACGCATCGTTCCATCCTTCTTTTTCACGAACAGCACCGGTGCTCCCCACGGAGACACACTCGGTCTAATGAAGCCCCTATCTAACAACTCTTGAATTTGGGCTTTCAATTCCACTAACTCCTTCGATGCCATTCTGTAAGGCGCAATGGACACTGGAGCTGTTCCAGGCAACAGATCGATCCCAAATTCCACTTCTCGGTTAGGAGGTAATCCAGGAAGATCCTCAGGAAATACATCTTGAAATTCATTAACAGTCCTCACTGTCTCCACTATCACCCCTTCGAGCTCAGTTTGACTCACGAACGCCAGGTATGCTTCACAACCTTTGCGCATAAACCTTTCAGCCCTTAAGGCAGAAACCACATTAGACAAATAGTCCCTACGTTCACCAATAACCATCACCTCTTCGCCTTCGGTTGTTCTTAATACCATTCTTTTGGCCGCGTAATCCAGAGTTGCCTTGTGCTTGGTTAACCAGTCCATGCCCAAAATCAAGTCGAATTCTCCAAAAGGTAGCTCTATTAAATCTCCAGTAAAGATCCAACCCTGAGTCTCTAAAGGCACTTCCCTAAATAGTTTGTCTACTTTAACAGAGTGACCTAAAGGACTAACTACTGTGACCCCACTCACAGTCTCCTCAGAATGCACACCCAACGACCCAGAAATTTCATAAGCAACATACGAATGCGTCGAACCCACATCAATTAAAGCAGTATATGGTGTATGAGATATTGAGAACGTACCAGTTATAACATCAGGTGCATCACCCTCCTCGCGACGGTGAGCAGCATACACTAAGGCTGGTTGACAAGCCTTAGCATTACCAGCACCCCTGCCAGGTGCTTCACGACCACGTCCATAACCATTGCCTTCTCTACCTTGACCACGGCCCCTTGGCGGTGGCAGTCCTCCTCGCGCAGGCTGAGCAACCCTCTGATCAACAGCTTGAGCCTGAGCTGGCTTCTGTGGGCAGTCCTTAACCTGATGATCCTTAGACCCATAATGAAAACAAGCTCCACTGCGTTTCCAGCATTCTCCTCGATGAACTCTGCCACAGTCTCCACAAGCCTGTGGTCTAACAATATTCACTGGCACAGCTCGCACTGGTTCTTCTACTCTAGCCCTCTTAAAATTCCAGTTTGCAGCTCCTTATGTTCCAGAATCTCTCTTAAAATGGTTGCGATCCCTATCGCGATTCTACCTTTTAGCTTGCTTCACTTCCTTGGCTATCTTAGCCTTCTCCACCAGTGTAGCAAAGTCGCGCTCCCTCTACGGCGCTATCAAAACTCTCAGCTCATCTCTGAGGCCATCCTTAAACCGAACACTGCGCTCATATTCAGTGGAAATAATGCCGCTAGCATACCGGCTTAGTTGCTAAAATTCTGCCTTATATTCAGCCACAGTCTTACTACCTTGGGTCAGGTTCAGAAATTCCTTCCTTCGTGCGTCCACATAACTAGCCCCAACATATTTCGCCTTGAAAGACTGCTTGAACAATTCCCAGGTTACCCTCTCAGCTGGGGTACCCTCTCTCACGGTGATCCACCATTGATACGCCTCGTCTCTCAGCAACGATACCCCTCTTTTTAACTTCTGCTCCACTGAGCAGTCCAAGTCATCCATAATTCAATCCGTGGCCTCCAGCCAGTACTCAGCCACATTCGGGGCTACTCCAGATATGCCCCTAAAAACTTCCGCTCCATTGGCCGGAGTCGCTCAGAAATGGACCCCCTATTCATGGGCCCGACATTGGCTCCGGCCACCCTTTCCAAAACTCTCAGCATGGCCTGGGACAGAGCGTCGTCCCCTGTGGCCCGATCGTATGGCCCATTATCCTCAACCAGTGGTCGTGCCTCTCCAGCTGGCATATGCTCAGAAGACGACGATCCAGCTTGAGCACTAACTCAGCCTTGTCCACGGCCTCGTCCACGAGCAGCTCTTGTACTCATATCGATTATCTGATTTATGAATTTTATGACATCAGTTAATGTTTCAGTTGTTTATTACAGAATATCTTATGAACAGATAAAATTTCAGAGTTGTGTTCGCGCAATCGTAGCCTAGCTACTGTCTCAGTTTCCTAGGGTTTAGTTTACCCTACAGTCTCAGTTTTATAGACTTAATACTACCTCACCTATAGTATCACATCCAAGGCTCAGTACTATCTACAGGTTTATTTTCAGTACAGTACAGAAGTTAAGGCAGAAAATACTTACAATTGGTGCCGGGGATTCAGTGTGCCACTTTCTGATTTATCAGATCAAATAGTTTAGGGCCTCTTAAAAATCAATATTTCAAAACAACTTGTTTAAAAACTACAATTTGAAGGAAAAAAAAAAACCTTTTTAAAACCAAAAATTTGATTTTTCCAAAAATACCCTTCCGGACTCTAAATTTTTTTTCAAAACCCTTTTTGGACCCGATCCACAGCCGAGTTATTGCAACCGGGCTCTGATACCACTAAATATAACACCCTGAACCCGGCCCAGACGTTATGGCCATGTTTGGTGTGCTACATCACCTAGACTATCCTACGCCGCCCTATTTACTAAGTCCGGTGGTGAGTTTTGAAAAGTAATGCTTGATTTTTGGAAATTCCCATTTTAATAATTATTCAACTTAATCTCTATTCCATTTGATAAGTGATTCATTTTAACCTTATTATCCTACTTAGCCATTAGTATTGTCAGGTTGGTTAAGAAAACATTTGTTAATTTTTCGAAAAATAGTGTGTAGTTGTGGTTGAAATAAAACAGTTGAAAATCCCAAATAAAAACAGTCATAGTGGCCTTATTACAACCCATTAACAAATTTAAAAGTAGAAACCGATAATTAGAAATATAAAGTAGTAAAACTTATTTAAACCGTGCTTAATCCTCGTGGCCACTCTGAATCCCTCCCAGCAACCAAGTCACGATCTAGGGCTCACCTACATGGATGGAAAGAGAAGGGTGAGTTTGGGAAAACTCAATGTGTGCAGAACCCATCCAAAGCCCATATCGGCTCGAGCCCACTGAGCCTGAGCCCTAACCAGTCTCAGTCAGATACTGGGCTGAAGCCCTATTTAGATAACAGTTTGGCACATAGGCCCATAACAGTACAGTACAGTATAACGGTTTGAATGCAACCCAATTGGGAAGACTACTCAACCCACCAACCGCTACACACCACCCGTACCAGCCAACACACCATGTGGGGAATAACTCGACCCACCCAGCCCACACACCACAGTCGCAGCATGGCTGCTCAAATAAACAGTATACGAGGCAATGCCCCTTTCAGAAACAGTACGAGGCATAGCCCCTTTCAGTAACGTGGCAGTGCCACTCACACTTCCTCCAATATAAGCCCAACCCATGCATCAGACATACATACATCATGATATGCAGTAACAGAAACAGTAATGTCAAACAGTACAGTCGATTTTAGCCCTAGGGGTATAATGGTAATTTTATACTTAGGGGTAAATCAGTAATTTCTTACCCTAAGGGTATTTCAGTAATGTTGTTCTCTTATTACAGTTTTTATTATTATTACAGCCTCTATTATTATAGTGGTTGTTACAGAAACTCATTTAATTCAGTTTATCAGTTTTAGCACTTTTGGCCCTAAAACCCCTAATGGGCTCTACTATGCCATTTTAGCCCATTAGGCCCATTTAAGCCTTAATTTCCAATCCATTATCTTGTTTTAACAATTTTTATGCCTGTAATCCATATTATTGCCTTTAAACCTATTTTTACCCAACTGGGCCCAAATTCCCCATTGGGCCCATATCCGGCCCACCAAGGCCCAACTTACCGTAGTGCCCAAAATTCCGCGGCCAGCCCGCCTGACAGTGCCGATTCCAAAACCAACCTTCTCCTACCAACTTGAGAGCATTCGTACGCTCACAAGCTCTCGAAATGCTAAAATTTTTGCATTTTAGCTTTTCAGCTTTTGCCGATTTGAGCATTGAAGGGTGTTCGAAACACACACCTGTTTTACAGTTCCACTGACGAGATTTCGTACGCTTCCATTCCTACAATCCATTATCTAAGTGACTAATCAGTAGATCTATGAAAAACTACAACCAAAATCCCTTACCACATTCGGCCACACCCTTAATGGCCATGAAAACTTACCTCTGTCGTTTTAGATGCACTAGATCTAGATTTGATGATACCGATGCCTTCCACTCCTTGCTTGATCAACTTCCTTGCTAACTAACATCCAAAAAGAACCAAAATACTACTTTAAATCACTAACAGACTAAATCGACAACCTCCCTAACTTTAGGGACTTTCGGCTTTTCCAAAGTATGAAATATCTTAAAGATCTGAGTTGATAACCCCTTACCACTACTTTTACCTTGCCTCTAACTCAGATCTGAAGTAGATCTAACCCTTAAACGTTAGTAGAACCCTTATCTCTGAGATCTGAAATTTTCGGCTATCTCCCTAAACTAATGGTGATTTTGGCTTTTAGAAAGATAAGGAAGAAGATGATTCGGTGTGGGGAGTTTAGTATAGGTGTTGTCGACAGGGATTTAGAGTGTAGAAGGAGTGAGATTTTTCCAAAAGAACGAAAGAAAGTTGAGGAATCTTGGCTTAGGAAATTTGGCACAAAGCTGAGTTTTTTCGGGATTTTGGCATTTTAAGGAAATTGATTATGGTGATTTTATGGAGGGTGTGATCAAAAGAGAAGATGAATGAGGGAATGAGGGGGTTTCGGCTAAGGAATGAATCAAAGAGGAAGAAGAAAAGTGAAGAAAAGTAATGGTAGAGGTGGAGAGAAAGAATTCGGCTATGAGCTTCCTAGGGAGGCAAATTTCGGCTTTTCTGACAGTAGAAGAGAGAAATAATTCCTAAGGTGGCTAACCCTAATTCTTATGACAGAAAATAGAAAAAGATCTAACCCTAATATCACACTTGAGTAATCGGCCCAAGTCCCTAAAAGCCCTTGCCGAAATTCCTACTTAAATTAGTCACATGCCCGGCACATGCCTAAAAATTAAAAAGAACACTACGCTTACCTTGCAACTCAAACCCTTGTCCTTGAATACCCACATAGGCGCCACTTTTTTAGGAGCTTAGTGGCGCCACCTTGCCACACTACCAAGGCTCCCTTTGTGACATATTTTACACGGTTTTTCTTAAAGGCCCACTTAACCAAGTCCCCTTTCACTTGAAAATCCAACTTAATATTTTACCGGGTTTTAACTTAAACTTGGGCCTTCTAAAGGCCCACTAACACATGTACATACATTTTCAACCTTCAGAACACCAAAATTTTAAAACTTCACTAAAATTCACAAAACCCGAAAAATCCCAAAAATTGGGGCGTTACAGTTTACTTCTTTAAGAAGTGGCTAATTGCTTTTCTTTTTGCAGTTGAGGACAATCTCAAATAAAATAGTCTGTGGCTCTGCACTTGTAACAAGCTCCTACCTCGCCTCTACATTCATCAAAGTGATTTTTCCCACAATATTTACATTTGGGCTTAGAAACATTTTGCACACTACCCACACTAGTTGTAGGTCTAATAGTTATCCCAAAATCTTGTTGAGTCGCTTTATTCTTATTTGATCGTTCAAGCATTGAAGTAGCTTGATTGAATTCGTCTCTAGGCTTTTTAGCCAAAAATGCTGAAAATAATTTGGAGGAATTTATTTTGTAGGATTCTTTATTCCTTTTATCTCGTTAAAGTTTTTCATTGTACACCTCTTCTATTTTCTGAACACAATCTGATAGAACGACAAATTCCCTTATTTTCGTGCCCCAATCATCATTCTAATTTCATCATTTAGCTCTTTCGCAAATCGAATGCACATCTCTTCCTCGGTCGGTACAATTTTTCGAGCATATCTACTGAGGTATACAAATTTTATTTTGTACTCGGCTACCGAACTATTTCCTTGGTGCAGGTCAAGGAATGAATTCCCTCTTCTTTTTTTCTAAATACCTCTTGCTGACATACTTCTTTTTAAATTCACTCTAAAAGAATTTCCAAGTGATTTTCTCTTTTGGCACTATGGCCACTATAGTCATCCACCAATTATATGCTTCCTCTTTCAATAAGAAAACAACACATCTCAAATAATCATCTGGGGAACAAGTATTTCTTCAAAAACTCTTACTATATTCTTAAGCCAATATTTAGCTTTGACTGGATTATCATCTGACCTACCCAAAAATTCTTCGGCCCCAAACTTTTTGAGTTTTTCTATCAGAGTACGTTTATAGGAGGAGGTGGAGGTACAACCGGAGGCACTTCGAGCGATGCAGTAGGGGGTGAAGGTTGTTGAGCCTGATTTCTCTCTTGCATAAATTTGTTAAACCATTTATTCATAAACCCAAAAAACATGTTTTTAAGTTCTTGTTCTTGAGCTAGAGGAATTGGGACATTACTACTTGTCTCGTGTTCGAATGTCTGAACTCTACTATTAGCCTCATCATGTTCAGCATGTTTGGATCTACCTGACATCCTTATAATTTATATGAAAAACAAGGATTAGATCGGATCATACAAATCACACTATCACAGTTTTATATGGCATGTATCTCTAAACAATTTAAACACTACATTCGTTTTAAGAATTGGCTAAATTGAAGCTCTGATACCAATAGATGTAACACCCCCAACCCGTATCCATCATCGGAATAGGATTTAGGAGCATTTTCGAAATTTACAGATCAAATTCAGAAATTTCATATTACTTCACATTCATATCAGATATTAATCTTACCATCCCTTATATGAGCCCTCGAGGCCTAATTTACACTTTAGAATCAAATCGAGACTAAATTGAAAACTCAGAGAATTTTTTGCAAAATTTCAAAATTTTCCAAGGTATAGGGGACACATGCCCATGTGGTTAGGCTGTATGGCTCACACAGCTAAGTGACACACCAGTGTGGTTAGGCTGTGTAGAATTTGAGGTAAGGCGCACGGCCGTGTACCCAACCCGTATAACTATCTGATTTACAATACATTTAAGTGCAAGGGTCACACGGCCAAGCCACACGCCCTGTGTTAGGCCGTGTGTAAAAACTTGGGTATTCTTTTTTGAAATTCAAGGAGCAAGGGACACACAGCCAGACTACACGCCCATGTGCTAGGCCGTGTGTCATACACAACAGAGACACACGCGAGTGTCTCTACCCATGTGGACAGAATAAGGCTATTCACAAGCCCTATTCCTCAGCCAATTTCACCTTCCACCTACATAAACACTTAAACATATTCCTAATTCAATACAAAGCATTTAAACAAAGTCAAAATTAAGTCACATGCATTATATTTCAGCACATATAACTAATATAATATTACTAATTCATTCATTACCCAAACCAACATTTATACTAAACATAACAATCCATACTTATATAAGTTAATATGAACATAACTAAAGTATAATTTCTAATATTTACACCACCATTTCTATTCCTATACATTCCATATAAAACATAACATCTACTGGTAAATGGATAGTGATATTCGATGTGTTGATCTGATCTCCTGAACTTCTTGAAAATATACAAAGAAAGTATAACAACATGATTAAGCTTAATGAAGCTTAGTAAGTTCAATAGGTTAAACATTGATCTTATCGAACTTAATATAATAAACTAAGTTGTAAATAATTCATATGTTCTTCCTGTCAAATTCACATAAGTCAATGAATACATTTCTTCAGATCAATATCATTAATAATCAGTATATCTTTCAAATCATTCACATAGGTCTTTTTACCAATTCTTACTGAATCAAGGGGCGACTTACGGATATGAGTACATTGTTTTCTTTGTGCCATAGTTCAACTATGGTCTTTCACATGCATTTCCATGGCCCAGCATGGTATTGCACTCATAGTACCATAACCTAGTTATGGTCTTATCATCAGAATGTCATAGCCTAGCTATGGTCTTACTTAGAAATACTGTCATGGTCCAACCATGGTCCAACCATGGTCTTACGTTCAAAGTGCCATAACCTAGTTATGGTATTTTCATTAAAATTCCATAGCCCAACTATGGTCTTACATATAAACATTGCCATGGTCCAAGTACGGTCTTATCCGTCAATTCTTCCTTTACACTGAACGACTATACTCAATCCTGTGTTCCATTCACTTCGAACATTCACTTTAATTCCATAATTTTACAATAATCTTATTTTCAACAACAAAATATGAATAAATATATTATATCATTCCTAAATTAACACATAATCATGAAATTTTAACCATATGAACTTACCTGGGTTAATTTGTAAGATTTGTAGTAGTTCAGGGACTAGCTAATTTTCCTTTTTCTCATTGATCTACGGGATCTTGATCTAAAATATAAAAATTTTCATCATCAATATATATTTCTATTCTAATTCACTTCACAATTTATACCCCTTAATTTTTGAAATTGCACAATTACCCCAACTTTTACGATTTTTGTAATTTAGTCCCTCACCAATTAGCCCATCAAATAAGCTAATTTTTTTTCAATTAAAATTTTATCTAAATATTCTAAGCTATTACACAGCCTTTGATAAACATAATTTAATAAAAAACCTTAAGATTTAATCATTTTCACAATTTGGTCCTAAAAATTAATTTCTATTAAAATTACTAGATAAAATCATCATATAAAAAAAATTAAAACCTCAAATCCATGCTAATTCTTCATAAACATCCAAAACTCGTCAATGGTAACTTTCAAAGTTACCCATAAAATAAAAAACTAATGAATTAGATAGTTGGACCTAATTGCAAAAGTCTTAAAACACAAAATTTATAAGAAAAAGACAAGAATTGAACTTACATGAAGTAAAATAAATAAAACTAGCTTAAAACCTTCTCGTATGGCCTTTTTGGCTAATAAATTGAAGAAGAACAGCATAGAAAATTTTAGATTTCAGTTTATTTAAGTTAATTTCACAAAATTTCAAATTTTGTCCTTTAATCACATGATTTTTGTTTTCTTTTCTACTTATGCCACCTCATGCCTTTATTTAGGCATAATTGCTCCTTAAGTCCTCCTTTGTTCATTAATTATGTAACAACCCAGTTTAGACCCTAGTCAAAATAGTGGTTTCGGGACCACATATTCGAGTCCAAAAATATTTTAATATTATTTTTTCATGTTTATAATATGTGAATTGTCATGTGTGAAATTTTTGTATGAAAAATTTGATCGATTGATTTCTTAATTATGAAAAAGGACTTAATCGCATAAAATGCAAAAGTGGCCTTCTCATTGTTAAAGTGTTAAATTGCTATGAAATATTAATGTGGAGCCCTTGTATGTTAAATAGACCATTTAAATTAATGGTGGACAATATTGGACAAGGTTAGGTGAATGTTTATATTATTTCATAAAGGTTAAAATAGTAAACTAGTTAATAATATGATTATAATAAAATAAATAAAACAAAATGGCCATGCAATTTGTGTTCTTCTTGGCCGAAAATACAATAGGAAAAGAAAAGGAAGAGAGTCTTGCATTTGTCTAGGGCTTTGGCTAATTAAGGTATGAAATTTGATCAGTTTTTTATGATTTTTGTGTTTTTGTGATCATTACTTCGTGTTTTCTCAAGCCCATGCCTCAATATTTGAATTTGAGTATGATTTTGAGATTATCCATTGATGAAATGGTGAGCTTTGTGATGATTTTTGGTGTTAAATGAAAGATATGAATTGGGTTGACATATTTGTATTGAATTTTTGATGAAATTAGTTAATTTGGGCTAATTTGTGAAAATGATTATATAGAGGCACTAAAATGGGAAATTTATGAAATATGTGGGCTTGAATGGACTAGATAGATATTTGGCTAGGCCTTGTTTAAAGAAATTGGGTGTATTTGATGATTCTATGAAATAGGGACTTAAATGTCAAAATGTGAAAATGTAAGGACTAATTTGCAAAGTCCCCTAATTAAGTGTTTATGGATTGAATTGATTGAGTGTGAGATTGAATGAGTTGATTTTAATACATATAGATCAAGAAAAGTGAAACCCAAACTTGGATCGCGGGAAATCGAAAGTCGACGAGTAATCGACTCTTTTTGACAAGTCATACTTGAGGTAAGTTCATAAGTAGTAATTTGATTATAAATGTTGTTAATTGCATTATTATAGATTGATTTGTAATGAATGAAACTTCAAACGAGGTGAGTATATTGAATTGAATGTTATGGTTGAGATATTAAAGAAAACGAGATAGATAAAGCTCGGTGGAACTGTAAGTTTAGTTTCGGAAGTTAGTGACATGTCACTAAGATGAATATTTGGCTTCAGGCCATGTTACTGACACTTTGGGTGCGATAAGCATCTTGATTTGGCTACTGGCCATGGTATAAATGTTTCAGGAGTGACCTTGAGTTGGCTTCGGGCCATGGTATAGGTGCTACAGGATAAGTTACCTTGAGTTGGCTACGGGCCATAGTGTAGGTACTTATTGGAAGAACTGCTCGATGAATTAACTGTTAATCTAGAGAAATTCAATGAAAGAGTTATGGTGGTGAATGTGGATGAGATGGCATGAAATGGTCAGGTATGTAAATGTACATCATTGCTATAAAAAAATATGTGATGGTGTGACAGCCCTAATTTGGCCCTAATCGGGAAAGTGGTTTTGAAACCACTAAATCGAGTCGGAAATTTTTTTTTAAATATTAATTTTTGTGTTTGTATTAAGTGAATTACCATGTGTGAAAATTTGGTGTCTTGATTTTGTCAATTAGATGTTGAATTATTAAAAAGGACTCATGTGATAAACCTTGAAAATGTGATAGATAAATTTGAAAGCGACCGAATATTATGTGGTTACCAATATGGAGTACTTGCATGTCAAATAGACCATCCTCGACATAGTGGACGGCAATGATGATAAATGAAGGAATAAAATATGTGTTTTCTACAAGTGTTATAAAATTCAATTGTTTTATAATATAAAATATGAATTAATAAAAGGAAATTGGGTGATGAAAACAAAGTGGGTTCATCTTTGTCTGCCATTGTCGAAATTGAAGAAAGAAAATAAAGAAAGAACACCAAAGGCATTCGGTCACTTTATGTTGGGAATTAAGGTATGTTTTCATGAAATTGTCTTTAAAAAAATTATGTTTATGAGTTCTTGAACCAATTCCTTCCTAAACCATGAATTAAATCTTTGATTTAGTGCAAGGAGAATGTTCGATTATGAGTGGTGAAATATAGATTTTTCTTTGAATTTCAATGCTAGCAATTGATGAATGAATATTATGGATATTATGATGTTAAATTATGAAATTATGCTTTATGTGGTTTAAATTGTACAAAAGAGTACTCGGCTATGGTTTCAGTGTGATGAATTGTTGATATTTGGATGTTTTATGAGGAAAGATGATTATAAGCATTTTTGAACTAGTTAAATTTTGCTATAGGTGGCTAAAATGAGTAAATTGCATTCGGTTGATATGTTGAAATGTGGGAATTGTGCTTAAAATTAGATATTGATAACTAAGTGGTTAGTATGTTTATAAATGTTTGTCGATTATGAACCAAAGTGAGTGACTTGTTGTAACATGCAAATTTTATGCATGCTGGCCGACTTTAACTTGATATTATGATTGATTTTGTTTGAGATTTTGACTGCCAAATATTTAAATTGAACCATTAGGGGCTAACCTTGCATAAAATGGTAAGTAGAGAAATGAAAATGTGATTAATATTACAAAAATTTTATTTGAAGGATACAAGGGTTTAATGATGCTAAAAATCCATGTGAACTTAAGTTTGTAAGTTTGAATTGGGAGATTTTGCTTAATGTGGCCTAATTGTTCAAGAAGGCATTCGGCTATAGTTCAATTGTACAAAGAAATAGTGTTGAATGTTTATTTGATATATATGTATATGTATATACTTAGTCATATAGGAAATTAAAT
This sequence comes from Gossypium stocksii, assembly GCA_020496765.1. Taxonomy (NCBI): domain Eukaryota; kingdom Viridiplantae; phylum Streptophyta; class Magnoliopsida; order Malvales; family Malvaceae; genus Gossypium; species Gossypium stocksii. The sequence continues at coordinate 47,116,166 of CM035623.1, forward strand.
GGAATTTGAGTATGATTTTATTAATTGAGAAATAGATGAATCTTTGATAATAAGGTGAATGCCGAATAAGATTTAAGTTAGGATATGGATATTTTAATTGTATAATGAATTGACCAATTGTGGATTAATGAATTAACTACTCGTTGAATGCAAAAAATTGAGTTGTAAGTGGTCAAAAATATTTAAGTTGAAATAGTGACAGAGATACATAGTGCCGAATGTGTCCATGAGTGAATGGATTATGCTAGTCCTTTAAATGAAAGAAATAATTAAAGTAATGTGTAAATGAGTGTCCGTATATGACTTACAAAGCATAAATTTTGAAAATGAAATGATGATAGACTTAAGTGGCCAAATGATGAAAATGATTTGGTTTTTGAATTGTATATGGTTGCCGATTATAATGATAAGTAAATAATTTTAATTATTGTTTGAACGAATTATGTTATAATCGAATGAGGTGCTTGATTAATAGATTAGTGAATGAGGTTAGCCGAATGTGTTTATTGGTGTGTAAAATTAGAAGTGTATAATTAAAATTGATAGCATGTGTTATATGGATTGTCGTATATGTGATAGTAGGAAAGGAAATTTGTTTGTTTAAATTAAACATGTTCTTATTAAGTTTAGCTTTGAATTTATGAAATTAAATGATAAATAGCAATCCGCAATTGTGTTTATGTGAATATAGATACCGAATGTGGACTTAAGTAATGAATTCGTAATCTGTTGATTATTAAGGTGATCAAACTAGTTTTAATTTGTTGAATTAAGCTCAAGAGCTTAGAGAGCCAAATTTGGATAAAGGGAAAGCTAAAGTAATTGAATAGCCGATCCGCAACTGTACAAAATTATCCGAGGTAAGTTCATAAGTGTTTAAGCTTGATTCTTTTACCTAAAAGTTAAATTAATATGACAAAGAGAATGTAAATTTTATTTAGTTAATGTGCAGAATATGTATTGATTTAAGACCATAAGCCGAATGTGGCTTGGTACTAAGTGATTAAATGTGAACTTCGATGAGGTAAATTTTAGTGATCGATGATATAAGTTATACTTATAAAATATATTCGGGTTTTAAACCTAGCAGGCATTGTACCATTGTATTCGAATCAAATTGGTACTTAACGAGCAATATGCTCGAATGTTATTACGAGACTTTGGATCGATTGTGCTATTATGTGAGTTAATATACATGGAAAAGTTAAACATGAGCTAAAATCTTGTTAGCTCGTAATAAAGTACGTATGTGTTTTATTATGTAATTAAATTATATAAAATGTGTTTGTATGATGGTTAGGTATCCGAATGAGAATGGAATTAATGCTAAAAACTGAAGATACCTATTATATCTAAATTGAATTGGATGTGAAAATATGATGTGTTAAATGAGCATTTTGATGAATGTACTATGTCGTATGTATGATGAAAGGGGTATCACTATTTGTGATTATTAGAAACCCATAAGTAACCATGTTGGATATGACTTTATTATTAGTTATGTATAAAAGTCGAATGTGATTGAGATATGGGATTTGAATATAATACGATATGTCAAATGTATGTTTTATATGAATGATGAAAACTTTTGTACAAATGTATATGTTCCGACAATATGTAAAGTTGAAGCATAAGTTACGAATATATTAAAGAATATGTGAAGTGATTATCGTAATGAAATGATATTCGGGCTTTGAGCCTAGCAGGCATAATGCCGGTGATATGATATTCGGGCTTTGAGCCTAGCAGGCTTAATGCCGGTGATATGATAATTGGGCTCTGAGCCTAGTAGACGTAATGCCGGTGAAATAATATCGAGCTTTGAGCTTAGCAGGCGTAATGCCGGTGAAATGATATCGGGCCTTGAGCCTAGCAGGCGTAATGCCGGTGAAGTAATTTCAGACTTAAGAAGTCTAGTAGGCTTTGAGCCAGTGATGGAACCCGGGTTTTATACCCAGTAGGCCAAGTGCCGGCAAATTTAATAAAAGTATATGACAACAAGATCCTGTGCTAAAATGACAAATTGAATTTGTATTACATATTAAGTGGTCCAGGTATGTGATACTTACCTATTTATGTGAGAATGATTCGAATTGGATTATGATTATGTTCATTTGTGAACATTTGGTCCACGTGAAATTATTCATGGAAGTATATTAATTATGTATGTGGTTACGAATAAAGAAAGTATGTTTTGAATGTGGAAATGGAATTAAATTATAGCTCAATTTGGGTGAATTAAAATGGGCATTGAGAACTTGAAATGTTCACGTTTATATGAATTTGAAGCTAATTGAATAATTTTCCATTAGTGCATATAAGTGATTATGTATATTCGGCCCTTGTGGAATTATATACACGGAAGATATGTTTTGTTCATATGTGATCATAATCATTGAAATTATAAATGGTTATGAAGCCTTGAATTAACTCTGTTAAATAGAAATAAGGATTGACATTGTGCTATACAATTTCTGTGATTATGTGATCTTGCATTTTTTTAATAAATGATATGGTATCGATTTAGTAAGCAATAATTGTAAATGAGTAAATTTAGCCTGGACAGCTTTGGGTTACAGCAGTGGTGTAAATTTGAAAATACACTAAAAATAGTGGGAGATGAGTTATAGGCTGAATAAAATATGTAATTAAAGCCTAAAGAATCTAGTTTCACATAAAAGAAACCTGAAAGCAAAAGAAATGCCTACAATGAGATAATTGAAATTGGGTGAGATAGGGTCAGAATGACTCCGAAATCCCCTATTCTGTTTTGAGAAAATCATTATAAATTGTAAAAAAATATCCATGAGATGTAATTTATATGATTAGAATTGTTAATGAGTCTATTTTCAAGAGAAATAGACGAGAACATTATCTGAGTCCTGAGCTGTGAGATAATCAAACTTTAGTACAGAAGGGTCGGAACCGTTAGTCAGTGAATCAGGAGTAACTTTGAGAAATAAACTGTATCAATTGGCCAAGTCAAAAATTTTGGAAATTTTATGGTAGAAAGGTACATGAGTCTAGTTTTAGGAAAATTTACGGAACTTGATTTGGAGTTTCGTAGTTCCAGATATAAATAATTTAGTGACTGTTACTCAGGAAGACAGCTTGTAGTGAATTTGTGATTATGTTGTAAACTTGGGTAAACTTGTTAATGAGTTGTTTATTGTTTTCTTATGAACTTGCTAAGTGTAAAGCTTACTCCCCCTTTCTTTTCCATATTCCCTAGGTTGTCAGGTTAGCTCGGGTTGGGGGCCGTCAGAGATATTATCACACTGGCGAATTTACGATATCAGCGTAAGTAAATCCAAATGTTTCCGAGTCTATGGCATGTATATGGTTGTAAAGTAAATAGGTAATATTATAATTTAGCCAAAAGAATTGGCTTGTGGTTAAGGTAGTATGTATTCTTGTAAATAGGTCTATGTCGGCTAATAATGTTATGGACCTTTATAATTATTCTTATGTTTGTCTGTTATTATTGTGATGTGGTTTATAGCATAATTGTTTTGAAAGAAATTTTACGGGCCTATTTTACATGATTGGTTGAGTTTAAGCCCGGTAGCACCTCGAACCCTGTTCCGGCGTTGAATACGGGTGAGGGGTGTTATAGATGGAATCACTTAAATCAAATGGAGGAAATTCATGTAGGTGAACAAACCATGTGGTAAGGCATGGGACAAGGTTTGCGATACTTTAGAATGGTTGGAATTGGTAAATGATAGATTTACTATTGTATTTATACATTGAGTACATGCTTATGACTTACTAAGCTTTATAAGCTTACTTGGTTTGTTTATTTCTATTTTATAGATCATCGAAGCTACTGAAGGCTCGGGAATCATCGAGGATCTTCATCACACTATCAGAACTCATTTTGGTACTTTTTGGGTTTTTGAATAGCTAAGTATGGCATGTATAAGCTAGGGAGGTTTGCATGTATATATTTTGACTTGTAAATAGGCTAAGCCATGTGATTTGGCTAGCTAAGTTTGTGAATATGGTTGTTTTGGTATGTGATATGTGATGGAATTTTGGCATGCCTTATAACGCATGAATGACCTTGTTAAATATGGTCATTTTAGTACGAGTTAAATGATGAATTATGGTAAGTTTTGGCAAGAATTGATTAGGATTTTGAAATTATATAAGATTGAATCATGTGATAAATGTTAGGCTAAGTTTATGCCTTATAAAATGGTATAATTTGAGATACTTTTGCATATGTAGTTGGTAATTGATGAATTGGTTATCTTGACGTATGTTTGGAGCATGATTTTGGCTGGAATTGGTTGGTAAAGGTTGTGTAATTTTTTTATAGGAACTTGGCATTGTGAGGTGTGAATTGTGGCTTAAACCAAGCCTAATTCATGCCACACGGCTTGAGCACCTTAGCTAAAATGGTCAGGATGTCACACGGGCTAGACACACGGGCGTGCCTCGTGGCCGTGTGTGCAAGTTAGTAGCCTCCTTAATTGCACATGGCCAAGACACACGGACATGTCTTGTGGCAGTGTGCACAAGTCAGTATGTATGCCCTATTTTGCCACGGCCTGGACACACAGGTGTGTTTGGTAACCGTGTTTGGTACACGGTTTGGGCACACAACTGGGTGACCCCACTCCGGAAATTTTCTTAAGTTTTCTTTGATCTTTATATGTTTTCAAATTAGTCCCTATTTTATTATTATAGCTTTACATGTTTGATTAAAGCATGAAATGATTGTGAATGCCTGAAAATGTTTTGGATTATGTTGATAATATACTGTACTGATCAGTGTTTACAAGTTCAGTAATGCCCCTCACCTATTCCAGCGACGGTTACAGGATAGTGATGCTACAAATTAAGTCATTTAATCACTATTTCTTTAATTAGTAAGTTTTGCACCTTTCAATTTAGTCATTTTTAGTTAATTAACTATCGAAACGTTAAAATTTTCTAACGAAACTTTAGTATTTCCTTAATGACACTTTATAAATATTTATAAAATATTTACAGCTCAGTTTATGAAATCGAGGTCTCGATTCCTTCGAAACTATTTAACTAATAAATTCTTTTAAATCATAAATCACTAATTCAAAAATCTTTCTAATATCACACTTAACTCATAAATAATAAATAATAAAATTTTCAAACTCACTCGTCGGATTTAATGATCTCGAATCGCTGTTTCTAACACCACTAAAAGTTAGACTTTTACATTAACCATTAAAATATGATAAAAAACTTCAATATAACAAAAAATTTCTATAATTTTCTGATGTATATTTTAAATTTTTACTGCTTTTTACTACTTTTAATAAATTTTTATTATTTTGATATTGATTTTTTTATATTGCTATCATTTTAATTATTCTATTCTATTTTCCATAACCTCTAATTTTTATAATATTTATTTAATATTTTCATAACATTTTAATCATACTTAATAGTATTTATAATTTTTAAAATTTTATGATATTTAATAAAATTTATAGCTTTTCTTTAAAATTTTTTTATTTTCAAAATTTTTATAATATTTTTATAATTTTTAGACTTAAATAATTAAAAAAATCAATCAAACGTTTTAAAACTAATTTTTACATTTATTTTTTATATTATAATATACCATCTTTACTATTTTAACTAAAATGATATTTAATTTTTATATTAACTTTTTTAAAATTTATTACATAAAATTTTCACTTTGTATAAATGTGTCATAATCTAGTATATTTTAAATAATGTCTGTGACGCAATAGATAGCATTTCCCAACTAAAATCATATGATAAGAGTACGAAATATGCTTCATTTTATTTTCTTCTAAAAGAAGTGAAAAAGAAAAGAAATAATATGATAAGGGTGTAAAGCACAAGATTTGGCAGAAGAATCACGTCCAATACAAAGGCTTTTGCATGAAACCGTTTTATGTTTATTAGGTAACCGCTTTAAGTAGTCCTCTCCTCTCCTCCCCTGTCATACCATATAAATCCAATCCACCCTTAGCTTTTTCTATCTTTCTACCGCAAGATTTTGCCCAAAAATCAATTTAAAGCGACTTTTTTTGGGAACCGTCTTGCGCACTCCACCCTTAATGTTTTCATACGTTTTCTTTTTTCTCCACTCTTGAGTTAAAATTATGACTAGATTGATTCACCCTCACTACACTTTCAGTTAACTATTTGTTTACCTTAAATTAAAAAAAAAATGGAAAATTAAAATAGGTTCAAAGAAAATTTTTTTAAATTAAATTGGTGGTCAAATTGGTCACGTCACTTATATATATGGTATAAATTATTAAAAAAATCATAAAAGAATTAAAAAAATAAAAACAATATTAACCGGCTTTTTAGATTAGCTCAACCTGCCTGTAGGAATTCATAGGTCAATTGATTTGATGCCTCTTTCTGGATCAATACTCTAATTGGTTCGTTTCAGTTCAAACAATCATAAATTTGGGTCTTTGCACTTTATACATTTAGGATTTAGCCCTCTTCTTTTTATTTCAAATTTTTAATCCATCTACTTTTTGAATTTAGAAAACTTACTTTCAAATTATAAATAATCACATAATATTTAATTAAAAATTTAATAATATTAACTATTTAAACAAATTATAAAATTATAAAATTATAAAAATATTAAATTAATTAATAACATCATAAAAAAATATAAAGACGGTATTATGTTAAAAATAAAAATAAAAAGATTAAATTTTCAATTTAAACTTATTAAAATAATCAAAATTGAAATTAGCTATTTTTTTAATTTGAAAACAAAAAAGAAAAGAAATATGGTAGTTGTGTGCCACTTGTCAATATGAGGAAGATCCTTTCCTCTTATATATAGGTATATAGATTAAGCATTTATAACATGTTTGGTTATTGTTATAAAAAAATTATTTAATACATGTGTTAAAATAATTAGATATTAAATAAAAATAATTAATTTAAATTTAAATTTGAAATTAAAAAGATGAGTAAATTTCTTGTAAAATATAATCTGCAAGGGTAAAGTCAAGAAATTTTTTTTTAGGGGGATTGAAATTAAATTATAATTTTTAGGATAGTACAAATGCAATTTTACCATTTTAATAGTCCATGTTTATAATTTCTAAAGGATTAAATTAAAATTTTATTATTTTTAAGAGTCAAAGTACAATTCTACCTCTACTAATTTAAAATTTTAAAAATTTTAAAAGTCTTAAGTAAAAAGTTTTCCATTGAGGGGGGCTGAGGCCCTGTCAACTTCCTTAGCTACCCCTTGATAATTCGTCTTTAGAATAAGTAAATTTTTTTTTTGTCACAAACAAATTATATAGTGGCTAAAAATTACCAATTATGATGAATTTATTGTAACTTGTGCACTTAACAAGTGAAAAAAAATACTCTTACAAAAATGTAGTATTATAAATTTGAAAATAATAATAATAATAATAATAATAATAATAATAATAATAATAATTGATCGATTATAACCGTACCAAATAGTTTTGGCATCATATGGTTATTTTTGGATGGTTTGGAGGCCAAAAGGAATATCACTCAAAACATATAATCAATCATGCAACAAAAAAAATTCCAATTTATTTTATATCACAATTCGCAAATTAGGCAAATGGTGGAACCAAAGAAGCTTTTTGCTTTTGTCCTTTTATATTTATTATTCTTAGAGCTCATTTATTCCTACTCATTATCCAATCAATGTCTTTGTACCATGGGCACTCTCTAATCCCCAATTTAATCTTTTTAAGTATGAGTTTTTGTTTACCATTGTTTTAAAATGTTATTTTGTTGATAAAGCATTAAATAATAATTAACTCAGCTAATCAGTCAAATATATTTATTTAATTTTACTATAATAAATCATAAAATTATTTATAAGCCTCAAAATTTTCAAAATCTCTATTTCACATTAAATCATCATAATCTTATGAAATCATTTAAGAATAAGATATTTGTTAATTAATTTTTCAAAAATAGTTTCAAGGTTCAATGAATTAAAACGATAAACATATTTGGTAACTTCAACATCTAATATGTTAGTAAAATGGTTTTAATAATCCCAAAACCATGCTGAAGATTTGAAATACCATTGTGAGGGCTTGTGGACTCAAAATAGGAAAAAAATAAACAAAAACTAATCATGGGTGGCCAACTGAATTATAGGCAACTCTTATCATTTTACCAAATTATTGAAGCATGAATGCTTCCAATTAATTTCTAAACTTGAATTTTTGTTTTGTAATTGTTATAGTTTTGTGATATATTTGTATGGTCATCACAATACAATAATTGCAAGAACGGCCACATGTTTTCTAGCAATTACTACACCTTAACTTCAATTGCCATCTAATCTATATATATACACAAAAACACTGCACTTAATCATCAATGTTTCTATAGAAGCTAGACCAGTCGTACGTCCATTCTTAAGATCCGATTTGAAAAAGTCCATTATCAAATTATATGACCAACCCATGAAACCCTGCAGTTACATGTAAAAAATGGTGAAACTGAAACATCCAGACATACAGTTAATAAAAGAGTTCTACTTTTACAGGTGGAAATGTGCAATCCGCATAGATATGATTAGAAAGAGGAATTGAAGGGTTCAGCTATTTTCATTAGATAACCAATCATTGGTTTTAACTTTACTGTAGTGTTTATAAAACCAGTTTCTACATTCTACTCGTTAAGTGGTTTGCCCGTAGTACTGTTTTCTTCCGAAATTCCCGAAGAAGCCCCCAGTTCAATATTTGTACAAAAGTGACGCCATATATCACCTAAATTGTAAAATAATCCTCCCACTTTTCTCCATTTTCTTCCTTTTATAAATACCTTTGCAACTACTCCCCAACGCTCACCAAAGAGAGAAAACAAAAATACCCATCTTTGCAGTTTAGCTTTCCCTCGTATAAGCTTTGTTTAAAAGCAAACAAAAATGGCAGCAAGGGAGACATTCAATGTCACAGCAGCGTCGCCTTCCACGATTCCACACTCGCCATGGCATTCACCAGTTCCCTACTTGTTCGGCGGCTTGGCTGCCATGCTTGGTCTCATAGCCTTTGCGCTCCTCATACTTGCTTGTTCTTACTGGAAACTGTCAGGGTACCTTGAGAATGGCGAGAGAGGTGAAGGGGACAGAGACTTGGAAGCAGGAGACGAGACCCAGAAAGGAGGAGCTCCTGTTATGGAACAAAAGTTTCTTGTGATAATGGCAGGCGAAGTAAAGCCAACGTTCTTGGCCACCCCCATTTCTTCTAGCAGGTCTTCTTCTTTCGGCGATAAGAGCTGTTGCTGTGGTGAAAAGGGTGAGAAATTGGAGGAGGAGACTACTAGTGGTGATGCTGAGGATCAGCATCAGCAGCCCCCGACTCAGGAGACTCAACACCATTGAATTTCCAGGTGATGTGCTGAGGCGGATGGTGGGATTGGTTCCGTAAAAGAGAGCTCCAGGTTTTGCTTTTTTGAGGTCGGGGTTTTATCTATCTGTACATCAGCTTGCATGTCTCTGTTCGCTTTGAGCTTGCCTTCTGTAGCACATAAACTCTTTTTCTCCTTGTTTTATTTACACCTGCTCTGGGGTCTCTTTTTTTTTTTTTTTTTTCTTGTCTGGTCTTCTCTTTCTTTTTACAATTCAGGAAATGTAAATTTTTACACGATCGGATGCAAAGAATTGAATTTACTATATATTATTCCTCAGTATCTTCCAAAAGTGTTTATTGTTTGTCACATTAAATCTATGGTGAAACTATAAATATTTGACTGGCAAGAATTTGCCAAAGGTACAGAGAGAAAGGCACGTGTGAGGCTATGGTGATAGGTTTATGCATATGTTCCTGATGCGGCGTGGTGAAGCAGAACAGCCTCGCGTTCACCAGTTTCCCTCTCTCTCTCTCTCTCGCTCAGTTCACTCCAAGTCTATGCTTTGCCCTGCTGCTGCAGCAGTTCCAACTTCCAACATATAATATTCAATTATTGCAGAGAAATCAATGTCCGGAAATTACAAAGGCATCCTTACTTTTATGCGTTCCTGACTTGGTTTGCTGAGTTTTGGATAATGGAATGGTAAAGGTAGTTTCCTTTTCCCCACTTATGAACCATTATACAAGTAGTTAGCCACTTTGGATAGATCTAAAACTTGAAATGTTTTTTTTACTTTTTCTTTTTTTACAACTAAAACTTTAAATTTAACATTTAGGATTTAGGATTAACTTTATTAAACTTATATAAATTATTGTAACTGGAATAGTAACTTTTGGCTTATAAAACTACTATGTTATATGTTAAAAAGAAGTGCGCAATTCATATTCCAAAGTGGCACAAGCACATCAATAAAAACCCAACAAAGATTGTCCCAATTGCCAAGGATAGCCACGATTTGTACATAACGTTGTGGTTTTTGTTAAAAATGCATCAACTACCTATGACTATGTAAGCAAACAACCATTGGTACATATATTCTGATTTATGACGTATTCCATCTCCAGCGATTATCCATCTTTACTGCCAAATTCTGCAGGACTTGCACCAATGGCCACTTATGCTTTTAAAATGTACAAAATCAAGCTCCAAATTGGATCCGTTAATTTATGTATATGTACTGTACTTTGTAATAATTTTATGTAAATTAATATTAGTTACATTAAAATTTTAGACAATAATAAAATAAATGCGTTAGACATATATTGTATTGATTATATAAATATGTTGTATTTATTATGCACTATATTGTATTGATTATATAAATATGTTGTATTTATTACGCACTCATACGAATGTAATACTTTTAAATTTGTTGAAGGTGAAATAACGAAGGAGAAAAATGACAGTTCACATGGTGGAGATGCATTGTGAGCCACTTGAGAGGGAGGTTGAGCATAAAAAGAAGAGGTCCAAGAAGAAACTCGTTAAGGCCAAAGAAGGGTATTTATATGCGAGGTTGATTGCCCCTTGCCCTCTAGCCTTGACATGTGTTCATGTCGGTCTTGACACGGTTAGTTCTTGAAGGGAAATGCCTTTCTAGCTAAGCAATAATGGCTTAAGGGATTTGATGATCTACCTGTGATTCGACTGATGTGGACTTAATAAAGTTCCACATGAGCTTCATGTGAGGAAGAGGATCAACACTTGTCTTTGGCAAGGTGGCCTGGAGGCATTTCATGTGTTGATCATGCATGTACTTGCGGGGATCAAATTTGGCAAGGTGTTGCTTGAGGGCAAGGTTTTGGTTGGCAAAGTCCACTCTAGTGAGGCTTGTAAAGCATCTGCTCCCTAATTGAGGGGAATATTATAATGTGACCTTTCTTGAGACGAGGAAATGACACTGGATTTCTACTTTTCAAGTGAGGTAGAAAGCTTGGGAATTTGTACGTGAACAATGCATATGGCTGGAGAGTTGTGTATTGTACATATGTCCTATAATCATAAGGACCTCAATTTTGGTAGAGATGTGTGTCATTTAAGTTTTCGCTAGTTATTAATAGAGCCATGTGTTTATTGCTGATAGGGCATATAAATTGACGAATCATAATTGTAGGGACACGTGTCTAACCTCGATTGGTTTTAAAAAAATATTGTTAGTTTTTGAATCATGCTAGGCATGCTTGGGCTCTTTATTGTTAAGGCTTCTTCAAAATTTTCTCAATTCCTTACATTGCTATGTTGAAAGCCTAAAGATTTCTTCAAGTTCTGTGTTTCAGAGTCTTTACTTCTTGGTTTTATTAGGTAAGTTTCAAAGTATTTCTTCTTCTTTTGTGTTTTAGGTGTTGTAAGTAAAGGTTTGCCTAAGGTAAATCAGAATTAAATTTAGGATTTGGATATCATGGTTGGTAAGAGTTGTAACACCCCAAACCCGTATCCGTCACCAGAATAGAGTTACGAGTATTACCGACAAAACATAACTTAAATCATTTATTCCCAACTTTTCATAATCATTGCAAAATCCAATCAAACATATGCATAATATCCCTAATTCGAGCCTGATGTGATGATTTATGAGATCGTACCAATAAAACTAAACTATTATCACGATAAAGGCAAGCGCACCTATTGAACAGTAGTTTATGGCAAGACCGGGATGTCGAACCCACGAGGACTAAAAGTACTAGTATTAACTTTCTTTTTTTATCTAGCCTAAAAATAAAGGGGATTTGTTCTAAACTAACTAAAATAAACTAAGAACGCGACAAATAATGAATTGGAGAAAATACTTTTTGCAAAACCGATTGATTACAACAATATCCAAGGAAGAATCTACCTAAACTTCACTTATTATACAACTCTGAACTAGACGATTTATTCACTTGACTTGATCCGTAGAAATCCCTAACTTCTGTTAATATCTCTTTCAAGACTAAGAACAACTAACCCTAGGTTGATTAATTGAGATTTCTTTCTAATTAAAACCCCTAGTGTTGCATTAACTCGATCTATAGATTTCCCTATTAGATTTGACTCTAATCTGGCAGATTTTCGTTGTTCTATATCTAGGATTATAATCAACTCCACTTAATTATGTTGGATCTACTCTTAATAGGGACTTCTGCTCCACTGAATAAGCACATTCGACTTGAATTAATATCTTGAAATATTAACACAAGAATTAATAACACAATTAAGAACAAATAAAGTATTTATCATATAATTCAGAAAATAATAACAAGATCCGTCTTAGGTTTCATCCCCCTTAGGTATTTAGGAGATTTAGTTCATAATTGTAAAAGAAAACATCTCAAGATTAGGAAAACAACAAAACATAAAGAAAACCTAAAAACCCCTGAAGGAAATTGAAGGGAGATCTTTAGCCTTGATGGAGATCCTACTTCTGAGATGGATCAATCGGCGTTCTTCGAGTATTTTCCTTGCTTTCTACTCTATGTGTCCCCTTAATTCCTCTCCTAGGGTGTTTTTATAGACTTTAGAAAGTCCAAAATACCTAAAATTTAGCCTTTTCCGAGTAGAATTGAAACAAGGCTCGATAGGGGCACGGGCGTGTGGTCAGCCCGTGTGAAGGTGCCCAGGCTGTGTGCAATACTGACTTGATTACTTGTCAACACGGTCGTGATACACGGGCGTGTGGATAACCCGTGTGGAAGTGCTTTGGCCATGTGAAACACTGATTTTGGCCCATTTTGTTCGATTTTGGCCTGTTTCTTGCTCTTTTCACTTCCAATGCTCACCTAAGTATAAAACATGAAATTAAAGGATCAGGAGCATCAAATTCGTTGAATTGCAATGAAAATCATCCTAAAATATGATAAGCATTCGTTAAAAATATGTTACAATTACAGTTTATCAAATACCCTCACACTTAAGCGTTTGCTTTTCCTCAAGCAAAATCCTCAACTCACAATTAAAATTAATTCTTCTCAACTTATAATTCTTATAAATAAATCTTGAAATAATCCACAAGTAATCATGTATTGAGAATTCAACTAAAAGAGCATCAAAGTTTCAAACAATCCAAGTTGAGTATTTTATCTAAAAAACATAGGTATCTCCTCTTATCTAAGTAATTACCTTTAATTCAAAATTACACAGAGTTAACATCCACACTAAAGATTCACTCAAATAACTCAAGGTGTTTAAGGGTTTAAAAATAAGCACTCAATAGTCAACATTGAAAGTTATTACCATAGGCTTGCATGAGAATCAGATATCCACCACTATAAATTGAAATGATACACCAATCAAAAGGTCTTTGATGGGTTGTAATGGGGCTTTGGTTAGGCGTGTAGAGACAAGCTAAAAAAGAGAGGTTAGAATCGAGATTGAACTAAAAAATTACTTAACTAGAAGAAAACGAAAACTGAGAATTTACATCACTGAATAAATAATCATAAACTTGAGCTTTTGCTCATGAATTACACTGTTTAAGATTAAGCGCACTGGAATTTCATAATAATATACTCAATGGCAAATTAAGAACTAAAATAATTTTGTATATGTTTTTTTTTAAGAACAAATCAAGTAGGAAGCTTTACTAACTAAATATAAGAAAATATCTAGGCAACTTATTCAAATCAAATCTCGACAAAAATGGAGATCAAATTAAATAAGGGAAATTCTCAAGGAATCAAAAATAGGCTTATGGGTTAATATTGAGGGTAAACCAATAAAAGGTTTGTTAGGCTCAAGGGGGTTCACTAAGGGTTAATTATGAAGGTAGGTTTTTTATGGAGTGAGTGGGTTAAAACCTAGGTACCTTTATCATCTTGGTATATCAACTCAATGGTGTGGTCTCAACATGTATAATCGAAGCAAGTTCTAGAATAACAAATCAATATTGACACACTTATAAACAACAATAAAAGTGAGCAAGAAAGAATTAATGTTCTAAAGGCTCAAAATCTCACAAAAATTATGTCTTTTGATGTCAATCTTGTGAATTTTAAATTTCAAGATAATACCTAAATTTGGGGGAAATAACCTAGCAAATTTTAATTCTCAAAAACTCAACTTATCATGCTTGATTCTCTAATGTCTTAAAGTTTAAACAATCAATGCACAAATACCTATGATTTAATCCAAAACATCTCAATAAAAATCATAGATCAATCATAATTTCTTTTTAATAGTAATATGAGAAAGTTACTTGAGAATAAGACAAAATTTAGGGATTTTCTAATAATGAAATTAATAACTTCCCCAGACTTAAGATGTACATTGTCCTCAATGTACAAAGATAGATCATAAGATTATAAGTGTAATATCATAAGGTAGGGATAGAAGTGGAACTTCCTAAATTTTTTATGAAATCCTTGGAATAGTAAAAGGGGAATTTGAGGAGGAGCTAGTTGATGTGCATGATTCTAAGTTATGTAAGAAAATAAACACAACTGTCGAGAGAATTAAAGGATTACTCGATAAAAATCATAAGGATAGACAAAGTTCAAAATATAAATAATAAGTCTTTAAAAGGAAAAGGAAAAACATAAGAAATAAAGAAAAAGAAAAATAAAAATAAAAAAATAAAAAAATATAAATGGACTCAAAGGTCCTCATCATCAAATGCCTCGTGGGTTGACAGTTTCGAATGAGAAATGTGTAGGTGGTGGCAAATCTGTCAAAGAGTGGCATCAATGCTATCGAATCGCTCAAAGCACTGCTGCTTAAAGCGAGTAAGTCACTCGGATATGTCAGTCAATGTAGCAGCAGAATGGGTAGGTAGGCGACACGGTGGTGGTGGGGGGTGGGTCCTCATGAGGGGGAGGGACATCATCAGGAATGTCCTCAGGGTCGTCCTGATTGCCAGATTGAAAGAGTCTGTACTAAGGAGGGTCAAATCCACAACGTTGCTTGATAATCCTCATGTGGATCATACTAGAAATTCCCTGAGGAGACATGTAGCCTAGAGGGTAAGTGTCGAAGACATCTCTGGCGTGTCGAAAAGGCCGAAATGATGAGCTAAACGAATCACACAGGGGCCCAAACAGATAGGCCCCCTCCTATGCCGGTCCGTCTGATGGCGAAATGTGAGTGCGATAAAATAAGCCAAGTCGAAAATGTGGCCGATCGCCATGCTCCAAAGATAGTATGCATTATTAGTGGACACGACATCGGTGCTCTCTCTTCTGCCAGTCAAAGTATGTACAAAAATAGCATGGATGTATCGAATAGCTGGAGGGAGAGCAGTTGCTTTCAAGCGACTCGTATTATAAGGGATTTGGCATGCTGTAAGGTCTGTGTAGCAATAGGAGGGTGAATAATGAATATGACGATAGAGTCTAAGAAAGTCCTCGGAGGCCATAAACTCCTCCGTATAGAGGCCTAATGCAGCTCCAAACTTTAGTACGCTCATGTGTCGTATGAGTCCACCATGTCAGAAAGTAATAGTGTCAGTCTTATCGTGTGTACTCATCATGTGCTGCAAATGGAATGTCGTATGAAACTCAAGAGTCAATTCCATGTAAGTAGGCTTGATGATGTCAAAGAATCGATCCCAAGGGGCAGTGGCAAGATGGAATTGAACAAGGTGGGCAAGATGAACCTGCTCTAAGGTGGCACAATCAATACAACGGCCCACTCCCAATGGTCGTGCATGAAGGAGCTAAAATAGGTCTTCTTGAGGGCTTTTGGAAAACTGAAGCAAAGGATGGCGCACCTCGATGGAGGTGCTCGAGGAGGTCGTGCTTGAGCCCTTTCGCTTCTTTGAAGCGGGAACTGTGACTTTGGATTTGCCTCGTGAGTTTGTTATAGTGTACCTGCAAACAAAGACTTAATTAATAAAGAAAACATTATCTAAGATGCAAATTAAATCTTCAAATAGCAAAAAATATAATAAAACTAATATGGTAAATGTAACACCCCTATCCCGTAACCGTCGCCGGAATAGGTAAGGGGCATTACCGGACTTGTAACATATATCGGAGCAGTAAAATTTTAAACTTTTTAATCAAGAACCATCACGTATCATCTGTCATTAGAGCATGCTACAATTGATCATAAAATGATGTATATAATTATCGGAAATCTAATTGGAAACATGCTAAAAGATAGGGAAAATTTGCGAAATTTTTAAGTTAGGGACACACAGCCGTGCCCCCTTGCCCGTGTTCTTCTCACACGGCCGTGTCCCTCCAAACATGCCCAAACTTTTCTGCCCGTGGTCGAATCTGACTTATCCCACACGACTGTCCAACACGCCCATGGGGTTAGGCCGTGTGTCCCCCACGGCCTAGGCACGCCCGTGCCCTTACCTCGTGGTCGAAACTGTCAAATATCACATGGCTGCCAGACACGCCCGTGTACAAAACAGAGCAGACCGTGTGACTATACTGCCAAATTTCACACGGCTACAAATTACCAGACACGCCCGTGTGTTTAGACCGTGTACCAAAACTGACCAAAACATTAAGGTGCAGGGGACACACGGTCGAAGCGCACGCCCATGTTCCCTGGCCGTGTGGCACAAATATAGGCTTGGTTTAAGCCAATTTGCCACCCAACATGGGTCATTTCTACTAGCCATTAACCAACAACATTTCATGCCATTCTACCAACCTAAAACAAACCAATTCAAGCACAAAATGGACCCAAAATCATCTCAATTCATCCACAAATCAAGCACACCAACTCAAAGGCCTAAATGACCATTTCCATGCACTCATCCACACATATATACATATCAATTATGCAAGCTTATAACCTCATCAAAATCACATATCTTTCTATAAGCACATATAGCTAAAGGACAACTCAAGTGCTTGATTATAAACACATATGACCCAAGCCACATCTCATAGCTTGATCATTTACCAAAATATATCATGTTCATAAAAGTACTAGCCTATACATGCCATGACCAAACATTTGCAAAATACTCAAAAGTACGGAAGCTTTATCGATAGTGTGATAGCGATCCCCGACTCGTCCGATATCCGAGCTAGCTTCCGAATCTAGAAGACAGTGAAAGAAATAAACGGAATAAGCTTCTAAAGCTTAGTAAGTCCATATAACATGAATTGAAACTTACCATTTCAATGAGGTATCCATAAGTAAGGCCATTACAAACATATGATCTTATAGCCTATTGCACAAGCTCACACTCATTAGTTCATGTAGTTTCAAAACATATCATATATAAAAGCTTATCAAATACTTCATTTCAAGTAACATATACAAATCTTGTAAATCATATGGCATAATATGCCTTCATTTTTGCACTTTCTCATATAACATGTTGATCATGTAACTAGTATCATTCCATTCATACAATTCATATGTCATGTATTTCATATACTTCATTATCTCATGTATAGCACATAACTCTTATAACATGTACCTTATACCATTCATGTATTCACATAACATCTCTCTTATATATTCAAATATCAATTAACCTTTCCTGTAACATGTATCGGTATTGCCCGTTGAACCTATAAGAACATCGAAAGATACTCGGGTGATACACACACAGTGTATATACATATAACCTGTAATCCGTCAATGCGTCATATATGCTCTTTCGAGCCTGTACGGTAAGCCCGGAGGCTGAACATATAATCCCAAAGGGTAATCGGTAAGCTCGTAGGCTGAACATGTAATCCCGAAGGATAAACCTGTAGCTCATGAGCACGTGGTGAGTCCGCAACAAATGCAGGAGCTCGAACCACCCTGTAGCCCTAGTGACATGTCACTCGTATCCTATCAACTTCTACGGTTCTAACGGGGCTTGGTATTCAATTTATCACTTGTAACAATTTAACATTTCTATTTCAATCTCATATATACTCGTTCCATTAGGCTATTTAATCATCTAGCATTTCATATTTTCAAATAACAATACGTATGAACATATATAAATACATTAAATTCGTTATACGAACTTACCTAGTAATCCCGTATCTGCTCGTCTATTTTTCGTTTTCCCCGATCAAGTTCCGGGATTCGATCGTCTTTATCTATATTAATGCAAAATTCAGCTATTTACTAACTCACATATTCAATTCAATCCAAAAACATATAATTTGACATATTTGCAATTTAGCCCCTATATTTTCAATACTTTGCAATTTAGTCCTCTCATCACAAAAATGACAAATTACACAATCAATCCCCCAATTCACTATAGACGAATATTCAAGGGACTTATACAAGCATATATCTTTTAATTAATCACAAATTTAACCTCAAAAATTCTACCTTTTTACAATCAAATCCTTAAAACCCATTTTCTTCAAAAATTACTTTAAAATTCTTGTATATTTCCACATAATAATCAATAATTGATCAAAATCCATCAAAATAACATAGATTCATCAATGGCATTTTTCAAAAACATAATCAAAATCAGAAATTGAGGTATGGGTCGGTTAATATACGAAGCAACGATTTCAAAAACGTAAAAATTATCGAAAACGGAACAAAAACGAACCTCAATTTGAAGCTTGAAGTAGTCGAATATTTGAAAGCATAAAAACCTTTATTTTGTTTATGAGAATCGGTGAAGAGAGAAAAGAAATTAAAGCCATTTTTCTTGTTTTATTTAATTAAAACATATTATAAAGCCATTTGACCATTTTACCCTCTGTAAAATTATTATAAAACCTTATAAAATATGGACATAATGGTCCATCACCAACCACTCCAAATAAAAATGGCATAATTGCCATGCAAGTACCTCCTTTTATAAAGCCATGCTCAAATAGGTCATTTATAAAATAGAACTCTAATTTATCGCTTTACGCGATTTAATCCTTTTTATCAAATTAACCAGTCAAACGATAAAATTTCTAAACCAAACTTTCACACTGTAATTCTATCATGCTGTAAAACATATTAAAGTAATAAAAATAATAATTTGACTCGGTTAAGTGGTCCCAAAACCACCCGTTCCAACTAGGGTCTAAAGTGGGCTGTTACAGTAAAACTAGCTTAAATCAATGTGATAGAATAATAGTAGAATCAAAGGTAGATCATGATATAAAAGCAAGAATAAAAGCAAGTGACCTAATATTGGCTAATCTGAGAAACAATAATAAATGAATCTAATGGTTAGAAGCACTAAATAACATAAACAGCATAAGTAAAACCAACAGAGTACCCAAAATAGTTAAATAAAGTCCATAAAAAGGCAAATCTAAGTGGTCCTAAAGGAATTACTATTAAAATAGTATGGATAGAGAAAATTTAGCATGCCAAAACCAGATAACGAATCCAAGAATAAATTAAAATAGATTAAAAAATAAATTAAAGAAACAATGCAAAATGGAAAATAAATTGGAATTAAAAAACAAAGTTAGTGATACTAATAATAGTAAATATCGGAACTGACATAGGCCAATCATTTTAGACATAAAAGCAATATAGATCAGATAAGTAGGAATTCGAACATGCTACTTAATACTAAAATGCAAATGATATATAGGAAACAACGTAATAATACTAATCCTAGGATGTGCTAAAAGAACCAAAGAAATAGAAATTGACTAATAGAACCATAATGTAGTATGCATAAGTCAAATTTATAATTGATAAAGAAGATTACTGAACAAAATGACAAATCATAGTTATTAAAAATTGGCAGCAGTGAAAAACTAAATAAATAAGAATAGAAATAAAGAAATTGGAGAGGGAGAAAGGAAAGACTGATTAGGATAAAGATGGATGGTGTTTAAGTGTTAGGTTTGTACATGAGCGGTGGGGCGATGTGGGGCGAGTCAGTGGTGGCCGAGTGGTGCTGGTTCGTGCTGGGTGTGCGTCGTGGGTGCAAGGGAGCGAGAATTATGGGTATGGGTTTTTTTGGAGAAAGGAGACAGGGAAGAGTATGTGTGTGTGTGTGTGAAGGAAACGGAGAAGAGGGGGTTTGTGGTCGGATGTGCAAAGGGAGGAGCAGCCAGTGGCCGTAGTGAAGGAGAGGGGGCTGCGGTGGCTAGGGTTTTTGTGAGTTGGGGAAGAAGACAAACGAGAAGAAGAAAGGGTTTGGGGGGTTTAAAAAGGGACACGATCGTGTAACGGCCCATGTTGGGCCACATGGCCGTGTCACACACCCTTGTGGCTTGGGGTTAGCCCGTGTTTATCCTGTAGAGGGGTCAGGATCTCACACAGCTTGTGGACACGCCCGTGTGTCTAGGCCGTGTCTCCCACACGGCCATATCGCACGGCCGTGTGGTGCTTTGTTCGCTTCTCCTACGCCCGTGTACTGCTCACCATGCCCAAGTTACATGCAGCACGCCCGTGTGGCTCGGTCGTGTCTCACATACGGCCATGTACCTTGCTCGTGTTCGTCTCTAACTTGTTTAAAAATTTGGAAAGTCAGCTCCAGGTTTCACACGGCCATGTTGCACGGCCGTGTAGATTTATCGCAAGCTGTGTGCATCCGTCTTATTTGGGATTTTTGGCCCTGTTTTCACATAGCCAAGGACACGCCTTTGTGTCCAGGTCGTATGGCTCGAAAACCTGCACGAAAAACATGAAAAATAGATAAAAATAAGTTCATTAGTGATGTTAGTGCTCGGGTTACGTCCCAAGAATGGCTTATTTATAGTCTAAGCTCGACTAACCCTTCTTTCACATGGTCACAGTGGTTCAAGGAGTTGAAACTCCTCTTTTCTGCTATCAATTCCATCAACATAAGGTTTGAGTTGAGTACTATTTACCTTGAAAGTTCCAAATTTAGAATGTGTTACCTCGACTGTTCCCTAAGGAAAGACATTTAATACCGTGACGGGAAGTGCATCGTTTGCATTAGGCTCTAAGGTAACAACTCTAGGGTCCGTTTTTTTCTAATATTACCTGATCCCCAATCTTAAATTGATTTAGTTTAGCGGTAGGTTTGTCATGGTATTGGGTTAGTTCTACATGACGTATCCTGGGTTCCTCTTTGCTATAGGTTCGCCATTCATCTAGTTCATTAATCTGTAGCATTCACTCTTCATGGATTGCTCCCTTGTTGTCGCATGAACTTGAACGTGGCTCATTTGTGCTTTTGCGAGGAATGTCCTGAAAAGAAGGTTGAATAGTAATGTTACTCTCATTAAAAGAACTCGTAATATCATCTCTATCAGTAGATATTCCAACAGAATCACGAGTTTGAAGAGTAATTGTGTCATTGCCTACATGAAGTGTGAGTTCACCTGTGCCCCCATCAATAATAGTCCTAGCAGTTGCTAAAAAGGGTCGTCATAAAATTAAGGGCACATCGCTATCCTCATCCATGTCTAGAACAACAAAATTTACTGGGAATATAAATTTATCAATTTTAACGAGAACATTTTCAATTATACCCATAGGAAATCTAATGGTTTTATCGGCCAATTCTATACTCATCCTAGTTTGTTTGGGTTTCCCAAGACCTAGTTGTCTAAACATTTTATAAGGCATTATGTTTATACTAGCCCCTAAATCAACCAAGGCATTATCAATAGTTAAACTACCAATTAAACAAGGAATCGTAAAACTCCCTGGATCTTTTAATTTGCTGGGTAGTTTGTTTTGCAAAATGGCCGAGCAAACTGCGTTCAGCTCCACATGTGATGACTCATCTAACATCCGTTTATTTGCTAAAAGCTCTTTTAAGAATTTAACAGCATTTGGCATTTGCGAAAGAGCTCCAATAAATGGTAAGTTAATATGTAATTTCTTTAAGAGTTTAAGGAATTTACCAAATTGTTCATCTATGCAGTCTTTCCTTGTCGCCTTTGGGTATGGCACACTAGGCTTATACTTTTTACCTACTGGTTCATTGCGACTTACCTCAACCTTACCTTTACTTACCTCATCTTCTTACCTCGGTTCTGCTTCGTCTAACCTTTCTTCATCGAGTACAGTGATAGCATGGAGTTGCTCTCTTGGGTTAGTTTCTATGTTACTTGGCAAGCCACCTTGTGGTCATTTAGATATTAGCTTAGCAAGCTGACCTATTTGAGTTTTGAGCCCTTGAATCGATGCTTGTTGATTTTTAAGCGCTGTTTTGGTATCCTAAAAGTAAGTTTCTGACACCGATATGAATTTTGTGAGCATCTCTTCAAGGTTCAGCTTTTTCTCTTGTTGGTAAGGTTGTTGAAAGCCTGGAGGGGGTTGTTGCCTTTGGTTTCCTTGACCACCCCATGAGAAATTGGGATGGTTCCTCCAACCTGCATTGTAAGTGTTACTATATGGATTATTATGAGGTCTAGAATTGTTACGCATATAGTTGGCTTGCTCTTCCTCAGTGCTACGGTTGAAGGATTGATACTTTGTGTTGTGCATCCCTTCTCCAATTGAATCACACCTCATCACTGGATGCACCTGCGTAAAACCAACTAAAATGTCAATCTTTCTTTTCAAAAGTTCTACCTGATTTGATAGCATCGTGACCGCGTGAACATTAAAAACACCGGTTGCTTTTGTCGGCTTTGTCCTCATGACTTGCCATTGATAGTTATTTAGTGACATCTCCTCTATAAACTCATAAGCCTCCTTAGGTGTTTTGTTATTTTTTGTTCCACTGGCAGCTGCATCAATCATTTGCCTTGTTGAGGGGTTCAAACCATTATGAAAAGTTTAAACCTGTAGCCATAAAGGTAACCATGGTGAGGGCACATTCTCAACAAATCCTTGTATCTCTGCCATGCGTCATAAAGAGTTTCTAGATCCATTTACACAAAAGAAAAGATGTCATTCCTCAACTTTGCTGTTTTAGCTGGCGGAAAATATTTAAGTAAAATTTTTTCGGTTATTATTTCCAAGTAGTGATGGACCCTTATGGTAGAGAGATCAATGACTGTTTAGCCTTATTCCTTAAAGAAAAGGGAAACAATCGAAGTCGAACAGCGTCATCAGAAATGCCATTTATTTTAAACGTATCGTAGAATTCCAGAAAGTTTGCTAAATATGTATTAGGGCCCTCGTCCTGCAAACCATCAAACTGAAAAAACTGTTGTATCATCTGTATAGTGTTAGGTTTCAGTTCAAAATTATTTGCAGCAACAGCAGGTCTAACAATACTCGATTCAGTACCAGCTAAATTAGGCTTAGCATAATCATACATAGTACGAGGAGTAGGATTCTGATTCATAGGAGCTGCGGCTACCACAAGAGGTAGTGGATTATTTTGATTTGCCTCCATCTCTTCGGTAGTGTTAGTCATGTCCTCTTGCTCTTCTTCTATGTATTGTAGACTTTGCCTTATTTCTCTTCGGTTTCTGCGAGCTGATGCTTCTATCTCACTATCGAATAATAGATGTCCTGACGGATTCCTTCTAGTCATAAACTAAAGAAACCTGTTAGGGAAAAATAAAAAGAAAGATTTAGTCAATAAAACTTAAAACAAAAACAAAAAGTGAATTGCAATAAAAGTAAAAATGGCTAAAGTAATAAAATTTGAGTGTTCCTAATATCTTAGTCCTCGGCAACGGTGCCAAAAACTTGATGTGATGATTTATGAGATTGTACCTGTAAAACTAAACTATTATCACGATAAAGGCAAACGCACCTATCAAACAGTAGTATAGCTTATAGCCAGACCGGGATGTCGAACCCATAGGGACTAAAAGTACAAGTATTAACTTTCTTTTTATTATCTATCCTGAAAATAAAGTGGATTTGTTTTAAACTAACTAAACTAAACTAAGAACGCGACAAAGAATGAATTGGGGAAAATACTTTTTGGAAAATCGATTGATTACAACAATACCCATGGAAGAATCCACCTAGACTTCACTTATTATACGACTTTGAACTAGATGATTTATTCACTAGACTTGATCCGTAGAAATCCCTAACTTACGTTAATATCTCTTTCAAGCCTAAGAACAACTAATCCTAGGTTGATTAATTGAAATTTCTTTCTAATTAAAACCCTTAGCGTTGCATTAACTCGATCTATGGATTTCCCTATTAGATTTAACTCTAATCCGGTAGATTTTCGTCGTCCTATCTCTAGGACTACAATCAAATTCGCTTAATTATGTTGGATCTACTCTTAGACAGGGACTTTTGCTCCTTTGAATAAGCACATTCGACTTGAATTAATATCCTGAAATAACACAAAAATTAATAACACAATTAAAAACATATAAAGTATTCATCATATAATTTAGAAAATAATAACAAGATCCATCTTAAGTTTCATCCACCTTAGGTATTTAGGAGACTTAGTTCATAATTGTAAAAGAAAACATCTCAAGATTGGGAAAACAACAAAACATAAAGAAAACCCAAAAACCCTTGAAGGAAATTGAAGGGAGATCTTTAACCTTGATAGAGATCCTGCTTCTAAGATGGATCAATTGGTGTTCTTCAAGCAATTCCTTACTTTCTACTTTGTGTGTCCCCTTAATTCCTCTCCTAGAGTGTTTTTATAGACTTTGGAATGTCTAAAATACCTAAAATTTTGCCTTTTCTAAGTAAAATTGAAATAGGGCTCGATAGGGGCACGGACGTGTGGTCAGCTCGTGTGAAGGTGCCCAGGCCATGTGCAATACTGACTTGATTACTTGTTGACACGACCGTGTGGCTTGCCCGTGTGTCTCACACAGGCGTGTGGATAACCTGTGTGGAAGTGCTTTGGCTGTGTGAAACACTAATTTTGGCCCATTTTGTCTATTTTTGGCCCATTTCTTGCTCTTTTCACTTTCCAATGCTCACCTTAGTATAAAAAATGAAATTAAAGGATTAAGAGCATCAAATTTCGTTGAATTGTAAGGAAAATATCCAAAAATATGCCAAGCATGGGTTAAAAATATGTTACAATTACTATTTATCAGAGCCCTCGAGGCCTTAGAAATACTTTAGAAACTACTTGGGACTAAATCGAGAACATTTAAAAATTCATGGAAAAAGATGGAAAAATTCAAACTATAGGGCTCACACGATCGTGTGGCTAGGCCATGTGACTTACACGACTGAGACACACACTTGTGTCATAGGCTGTATGGACATTCGAAGTAGGGACACACGATCGTGTCCCAGCTTGTGTCCATGCTTGTGTAACTCTTTGACTTGGTTCACATGGCCAAGCCACATGCCCGTCTGCTAGGCCGTGTAACTTTCGAAATGCAATCTTTAAAAACCTACAGGGGACACACGGCTAAGTCACACGTCCGTGTCTTAAGCCATGTGGCCAAGAAATAGGCTATTTTCGAGCCATTTCTTTCACCTAGTACCTATCCACACATTCATGCCATTTGCACATATTTCAAGCATTAAAACATACCTAAAACATGCATTCTAGGACCAATTCAATAGATCATTTATCCATACAACCAATATACCAAAACCTCAAACATAGATCATCAAGTCAACCTAAACATGGGCACATTTACCATTTATCAACCAATTTGCTTCCTTGCCAAAACATATCACAATTGATACATATCAACCATACCATATTAGAATTATGTCATATCAAACTAACTTTACCTTTTTGACCATTCCTTACATGCATCATCAAACCACCTAAATGACACATACCAACCATCAAGGCATCAAAATAACATAAGTTTCATAAAGTCATAGCAATATTACATGCCAATATCATCAACTAATCATTAGACATAGTCCACATATACATGCCATTATAACCACGACTAAAACATTAAAATCTACCAATAAAATTGATGGATAGTGTGATGGATCTCCGACTAGCTTCCAACTCGATCGAGCTTTTGATAATTTGTAAAGTAAAGTAAAATAACTACATAAGCAATGAACGCTTAGTAAGCTCGTATAAACTTTAAGCACAATTGTCCATTTCAATAATGAAATTTATAGGTTAAATATAAACCTATACCAATGTCTCAAGACTTATCAAACCATAATCATCAACTCACAAATGAATAAGTTCATTAATGTCACATATTTATTGACCATTCATAACATTATAGGATTTCATTAGACATAATATATAATCATCAACATTTTTATAAGATTATATATATATATATATATCTTTTTATTTACTTTCCATTCCGTTCCCAATGCTTATCACAAGCCTAAACAACATTATTAATTCCCAATTCAGTGTATTCATCCATGACATAGGTAGATTCATCCATAGCATAAACAATTTGCTCACATACAATTACCTCATTTATCACATTAAACCTTTTATAAAATCATAATACATCCCAATTACATACTTACCATTTCATTCTCTTTTTCTTACCCGTTTCATATGCATAGTACAAGCATAGTCATAAACATCAATCATATCCACAAGCTCGGCATAAGCCTAAGCACATCAACAACACATGTTAGTTCATTTAAACATGATTCATACGAATTTTGCATGGATAACCAATATACTTGAGCATGATTCAATTGGATTTTTCATGTAGCTCACCATTTTAAATTCTTTCATACATACATGTCTTGGTTCATATTGAACACTTACCATTTCATTTGCATAACACATAACATTAACCATAGCCACAAGCTAGTGATTAAACACGTAACTTAGCAATATCATCATATGGTAAGGTATGGTACATAAACATAACATCACTTAAATCATACTTTTTGTAATTATGAATATACATACTTCATACCTTTCTATAATATCAAAGTGAATTTCATCGAATCCTTACCAAAGCTTACACAAAGTGTGCTAAACGATGGTTGAAACCATCACTTTTCACATTCGATGGTCATCACCATCATTTTTCATATTCGATAGTTAAAATTATCCTTTTCATATTCAATGGTTGTCAGCATCCCTTTTCATAATTGATGGTTGTCACCATCCCTTTTCATGGTCGATAGTCGTTGATACGTTGTTAGATTTTTCTGTGGAGACATAATATGATAATATAACATGGTAGCATTTAAAACATAATTTTAAAACACTATTTAAACGTACGAACTTACCTTGCTAAATTGCCAAAAAGACAAAGTTTAGGGGCATTTTGGTAATTTTCCATACTCTTTGATTTTCCACTCGATCTTGATCTAAATTAATAATTGCCCCTAACATTTTACTTTTATTCAATTTAGTACCTAGGCTTAAAACATGCAAATTAACCATTTTTAATGCCAATTCACATCAGCCGAATTGATACGATCCGCCTCGAGGTGAGTCGAGTCGTATGTAAGTTTGCCCGATCGTCTACGAGAAAGTATCGTTCGATTTGCTTGTGAAGTAAAGTTAATGGGAAAATAAGGCGGAAGCTAGGTTAAAGTGTTCAAAGATAGGTTATGGGTAAGAATATGTATAGGTTCGGTTATGATTAACAAATAAAAAAGATGAGGAGATAGGAAATGGTTTGGATAGGCGATGTGATGAATAAAAGGAAATTGGATAGAAAGATGGATATGGTAAAATAGGACTTAAGTTTCAAGTATGATTCGACACTATAGAGAGTATCGCCCCGGTACTTATATCACTTAAGGTGGAAATGAAAATGATAGAACCTCGACCCACTACTTAGCAAAGTAGGAACCTTGGTATAAGGGTGAACGCCACACTCGGTTGAGTGATAAGTTCAAAAGGAAGAACAAGGTTGACACCAACTAAGAACTAGATAGGCCAACAAGTCTTCAACGAAATATGAGAGAAAGAAATCTCACAAATTCCATAAATTTAACAAAGTTTCATTAAGAGAAAAGTCTGCCCTACAAATGAAAATGACAACTATATATATAGTGCCTAAAATGTCTATTGGAATTCGGCATCTAATGTGTTCACACAACAATAAAAACATTCACACTAATTCATTAAAATTGTTCATGAATTCAGTAGATTCATGCACTAGCTGAATAGACACTTTCTTCCCCCTTGGTGTGTGCATGGATGCTTAGCCATGAAGTAAGGCTTCAAGTGCCTTGTATGAGCACCAAAGGTTGCATTCATCTCCTTGGGACGTTCATGCACTTGTATAGAACATGCATCCTCATTAATAAACACTTTAATGACATGTAGGTTCATGAATGGTAGCATGAACTTAGTAGATTCGTTCTCCCCTTTGTGCATGCACTTAATTCAATCAATGTGTTGAATTATTGAGTTAATTCCTTCCCTTGGACGTTCTTGAACCCATCCATGCATGTGTAGTAGCTTATAGGTCAATTCAAAGTGTGAACATGTTTAAGGAACTCAACGGTCAACATAGAATTAGTTGGCAGCTACTTCTTGGCCGAATAAGTGCCTTGGAAAGTTAGGAGACAGCCACCGTACATGCACTTAAGCCATTCATGCATTCTATCATCCCATGCATTTGATCCATTCATGGATTAGCCTTTAATGTCCATACATGCATTCGGCACATGCATGAATTTGTAGAAACCTTGCATCTAGCCATACATGCACCAGCATTTAATACTTCTTCATTCATGCATGTGTGTCGTCCAAATAGGTTGAATCTTCAAGCACTCATTGTACCGTCCATGAGCATTGCACCTATAAAAAATAAAACAATTCATAAGACATCATGTGAACACACATAAATTCGGCACAATGTGAACATATTAATGACATGCATTAAATCAGCTAAAATGTGATCATAATTAAAATATGTAATAACTATGACATATTAAAAACAGATATTAATATAAGACAAATTTGATGCTTAAATAAATATGTTCGGCTTTTATTTAATGCATTAAAGTCAAAATCAAGTTTAAACTAAAATGAGCTAAGTTTTAGCTCGTGAGCTAAAGTTGAGCTGGGGTAGAACTCCTAAGCTGAAGTTGAGCTAAGGGTTAGCTCGTGAGCTAGAAAAGAGCTAGGAGTGAGCTCGGTTTAGCTCAGGCAAGATGGATCGAGCTCGAATGAGCTGGATTTGAGCTGGACGGAGCTCGGGGAGCTGGAAAGGAGCTGGGATCAGCTTGCCAACAAAGCAATACTCGACTCGGAAGACTTGACCAATGGGGTTTACTGGGTGCACTCGCATCATTCCCCCCTTCTTTTAGGCGACTTGTCCTCAAGTCGAGCCATTTGTTCGCTTCAAAAACTTTTCTCATGCATGGCTTTCCTCGGTCAAATGGAATAGAAGATATCAAATAAACCTGAAAAAGTCTCACCACTTTTGGCAAGAAGAAATTCAAACAAGTCAGATTCATATGATATTCAAAATTTAAGAAAAACTCATTTAATCGAACATATGCCAAAAATCTAAGCTGTACAAAACAAGCATATGAAAAGTCATCGAAGGGTTTCGTTATGTCATCATTACAAACATGTAAACTTAATTGGAGTAAAGGGTAGTTGGTCACAAATTTTTGCAAATAATTGAACTCATTAAACCTCATCAAAAACTTTTCAATATAATTACCCCAAAATATAAACTCATTTGATTCGTCATCTTGCACACACAAAGGGTGCCATGGCCAATTAATTGCGATCTTATCCATAGGCTGATTAACAACATGATTTGAGTCATCACATTTCAACACAAATAGATCAATACCAGGCCAAAGACAACAATCAACCACATCAGGATTCGAATAATGTTCAAACTTCAAACAATCACAATGATTTTCAATATCATTCGAATTAAGCAAAGATGTTCGAAGATTTTCAGAAATCTTACCTTGACATCCTTGATGAGAAGAAAATTTATAACATGTTTTACCTTTTTCAATCAAAACAAATCTTCTCTCTTCAGGAAGATAATGTAAAACCAACTTTTTACTTCGGTTGATTTGCATGGGTGATGAAGCACCATAACAGCTCATGTTTACCAAAGGGTTACGTTCACAATTATGAACAATGTTAGTATCAATAATGAATGAAGTAAGAGGGGAAACCAAATCATGATTCGTTTCAAAACCAAGGGCATAAGTCGGCCTTACCTTAACAAAATGTAACAAAAATTCCACGTGGGGCCATGGGAAGTAATTAAGGAACGAATCAGAATTGAAACCAAAATTCTTTAATAAAGATCGAGCATCGAGCAAACATATAGGGGATACGCAACACACAAGATGCTTAATGTTTTCATAAAATGAATCCATGTAGCAAATACCAGGCTTGAACACACGAACTTGATCAGGAATTCCAACAAGCAACATATTAGAAGAAGATAAAATCAACTCACCACACGAATTATATTTCACTAGTTTAAACATGCATGTTGAATTGACAAAACTGGGCATACCAATATGCGAAGATTCATGCTTCAAGAGTATCAATCGAGAATGCAAATCATTACATGGAAATTTCACACAAAAATTCAAAGATTGTTCATGAAGAGCACAATTGCACATATCATGTGAAGATCTTTTAACATGGATGCCAAACAAAGAATTTTTAGAGAACATGCAACTTTTCAAACATGCAAATTTGTCACAAATCAATTGAGCAGGCATATTTAAAGATTTAACACATGAATTCAAAAAGTTTGCATGGTCAAACACATCAGAATTTTTAATTGACAGACTTTGATCAAACATATTCAAAATTCGCTTAGAGAAAACCACTCCAATATTGTCAACAGATTTGCCAATGTAGTCATTGTCATAAGAAAATTTGTATATGGCACCTTTTAAAACAAAATCGTTAACAGCAATAAGTGACCAAGAATTAGCCAAATCAAGCGACTTTGATTCGATAATCAAAGAATCCTTACCTTCCTTACCTTCGATCGCAAGTGGGTGGTTGTCATTCACGAACTTACTTTTTTCGAACAACTGAAATCGCCTCTCGTTTGGAAGGTATCGGAGTTGGAATTGGTCACACGAACTTTTAGGAACCTGAAAAGAAAATTCACAAGGAAGACAAACAGAAGGGTTTGAAAGAATCCTCACTTGCTCACTATTTTCTTTTTCACTCGATTCTTTTTTCTCAAGAACACTCGATTCTTTTATCTCAATTTCTTTTTCATTTTCTTTTTCTTTTTCAAAGACTTTTTCAAAGGCTTTTTCAAGTTCTCTCAAGACTCGCTCATTTTCTCTTTTGCTTGCCTTTTGTCTCTCTTTTCTTTTTATTTCTTTTGCCTTTTCTTCTTTTTCTTTTCTCGCTTTCTCTTTACAAAAAGAACTATGAGAATATAAGTTGTGTTTGAAAGAAGAAAAACTATTTTCATATGAATCACGATCAAGGCTTCGAGAAGAATACTCCTTGGATGATTTCTTTGAAGTTCGGGAAAAGATATATTTATCTCTTCGGATATCATCTTGGAAGGAGTTAATATCGTAGTCAGCTTCTCGTCTTCTTGAATTTCTTGATGAAAAGGACTTTCGATCTAAATCACTTCTCAAATTCATCGATGAATATGAGTCATAGTATGAATCTCTTTGTCTTAAATCCCTGGGGAAATAAGAATCTTGATCGAAATCTCGTCTCGAGTAATCATTAGAAGTGTATCTTCGTGAAGTTCTCGATTCTGCTTTTTGACTTGATGACACTCGTTCTTGTGGATCTCTTTGTTCCAATCGATCTAACCTCTCATGCAATTTATCAAATTTGAACTTCACCATTCTTTGCATTTCTTGTACCAAATATTGGAATTCTGATTCGGTGAATTCTTCACGAGACATGATTTTTGTTTGGTGAAAAGAAATACGTTAGATCATAAAACAAAAATTAAGTACCTCACCTCAAACCTCACGATTTCACTCGGAAAGAAAGAAAAATTGGTAGCACTCACACTCGTGTTTACACTCATTTGGCTTTTACCTCCACTCGAATGCGCTCACTTACTCGTGCCTTTTACCTCTCAAACTTTCTCTTGTAATTTCGTATTCGGACTCGCCAAGGCCTTATCGTAGGCTTAGGGGTCAGTTTCAAAATTATTTAACAAAGGATAAATATGAGGGGTTCAGGGTTGGCTGAAAAGAAAAAAAAATTTCTCGGGTCTAAGTGTGGCGATGGGGTAGGAAGTGAATGGTAGAAATGAACGAACCTGATCAGGAGTACAAAATGGTCAACAAAAGAACAAAATCTTTCACACTTTTTTTTTAATACTTCAAATTTTTTTTCCACTTTTTTTTCACTTTTTTTTTACCTTTTTTTTTCACTTCAATTTTTTTTTCGAATTTTCTTTTCACACTTTTTTTCTCTTTTTTTTTCACGTTTTTTTTTTCACTTCAATTTTTTTCGAGTTTCTTTTTTTTTTCAAAATTTTTTTATACCACTCTCTTTTTTTTTTAAGTACAAAATGATGAATAACAAAACAAATAAAAAAAATTTTTTTGAATTTTTTTACGAACCTATTTTGATGATGCTTCGAACGTCAGTACTCCTCGTTTTAACAGCTCTGATACCAAATGATACGATCCGCCTCGGGGTGAGTCGAGTCGTATGTAAGTTTGCCCGATCGTCTACGAGAAAGTATCGTTCGATTTGCTTGTGAAGTAAAGTTAATGGGAAAATAAGGCGGAAGCTAGGTTAAAGTGTTCAAAGATAGGTTATGGGTAAGAATATGTATAGGTTCGGTTATGATTAACAAATAAAAAAGATGAGGAGATAGGAAATGGTTTGGATAGGCGATGTGATGAATAAAAGGAAATTGGATAGAAAGATGGATATGGTAAAATAGGACTTAAGTTTCAAGTATGATTCGACACTATAGAGAGTATCGCCCCGGTACTTATATCACTTAAGGTGGAAATGAAAATGATAGAACCTCGACCCACTACTTAGCAAAGTAGGAACCTTGGTATAAGGGTGAACGCCACACTCGGTTGAGTGATAAGTTCAAAAGGAAGAACAAGGTTGACACCAACTAAGAACTAGATAGGCCAACAAGTCTTCAACGAAATATGAGAGAAAGAAATCTCACAAATTCCATAAATTTAACAAAGTTTCATTAAGAGAAAAGTCTGCCCTACAAATGAAAATGACAACTATATATATAGTGCCTAAAATGTCTATTGGAATTCGGCATCTAATGTGTTCACACAACAATAAAAACATTCACACTAATTCATTAAAATTGTTCATGAATTCAGTAGATTCATGCACTAGCTGAATAGACACTTTCTTCCCCCTTGGTGTGTGCATGGATGCTTAGCCATGAAGTAAGGCTTCAAGTGCCTTGTATGAGCACCAAAGGTTGCATTCATCTCCTTGGGACGTTCATGCACTTGTATAGAACATGCATCCTCATTAATAAACACTTTAATGACATGTAGGTTCATGAATGGTAGCATGAACTTAGTAAATTCGTTCTCCCCTTTGTGCATGCACTTAATTCAATCAATGTGTTGAATTATTGAGTTAATTCCTTCCCTTGGACGTTCTTGAACCCATCCATGCATGTGTAGTAGCTTATAGGTCAATTCAAAGTGTGAACATGTTTAAGGAACTCAACGGTCAACATAGAATTAGTTGGCAGCTACTTCTTGGCCGAATAAGTGCCTTGGAAAGTTAGGAGACAGCCACCGTACATGCACTTAAGCCATTCATGCATTCTATCATCCCATGCATTTGATCCATTCATGGATTAGCCTTTAATGTCCATACATGCATTCGGCACATGCATGAATTTGTAGAAACCTTGCATCTAGCCATACATGCACCAGCATTTAATACTTCTTCATTCATGCATGTGTGTCGTCCAAATAGGTTGAATCTTCAAGCACTCATTGTACCGTCCATGAGCATTGCACCTATAAAAAATAAAACAATTCATAAGACATCATGTGAACACACATAAATTCGGCACAATGTGAACATATTAATGACATGCATTAAATCAGCTAAAATGTGATCATAATTAAAATATGTAATAACTATGACATATTAAAAACAGATATTAATATAAGACAAATTTGATGCTTAAATAAATATGTTCGGCTTTTATTTAATGCATTAAAGTCAAAATCAAGTTTAAACTAAAATGAGCTAAGTTTTAGCTCGTGAGCTAAAGTTGAGCTGGGGTAGAACTCCTAAGCTGAAGTTGAGCTAAGGGTTAGCTCGTGAGCTAGAAAAGAGCTAGGAGTGAGCTCGGTTTAGCTCAGGCAAGATGGATCGAGCTCGAATGAGCTGGATTTGAGCTGGACGGAGCTCGGGGAGCTGGAAAGGAGCTGGGATCAGCTTGCCAACAAAGCAATACTCGACTCGGAAGACTTGACCAATGGGGTTTACTGGGTGCACTC
Source organism: Gossypium stocksii (assembly GCA_020496765.1). Taxonomy (NCBI): domain Eukaryota; kingdom Viridiplantae; phylum Streptophyta; class Magnoliopsida; order Malvales; family Malvaceae; genus Gossypium; species Gossypium stocksii. Next base: position 47,150,612 of record CM035623.1, read on the forward strand.
GCATCACGAATATTCATGGCACACAAAACAACCCACATTTGCAATAATTACACATCAAATCCTTTTTTACTATTTCAACAATTTAGTCCCTAATCGAAAAATTCATCAAAATCACTTAACAAAATGCTTTTAAATATCAACCAACATTTCAAACTCATCATTTAATAACTAAAGTCACATAGATTTATCAATGGAAACCTTCAAAAATCTTTAACAGTTTCAAAATAGAAGGTACGGGTTAGTTGGACCTAATTGCAATGATTTCAAAAACATAAAAATTATTAAAAACGGGTGAAAAATGGCTTACCATACATGAAATGAAACATGGCCGAACCTAGCTTCTCGATAGCCATGACTTTTGGTTGAAACAAAAATGAGAAAGGAAGATGACAAGCATTATCTTTTACTTATGCTTTATTTAATTTAATTAATTATCAAATTACCATTTTAACATTAGTTAATAAATAAAACACCAATTTCATGACCATAATTGTCCACTAACTCCTTGAATGGTTTAATTACCATTTAAGTCCCTTTTCGTTTATTCCATAAACCATTTAATCACTCAAATCAAATAGGATCAAAATTTTACATCTTTTATGATTTAGTCCTTTTTAATTAATTAACTATCGAAACGTTAAAAATTTTCAATGAAACTTTAATACCACCTTAATGACACTCCATAAATATTTATAAAAATATTTACGGCTTAGTTTATATAAATGAGGTCCTAAAAACTCATTTTCTAAAACCACTTAACCTTAAGGTATTACCACTTAAGCTTAACTAATCATTCGAATAGCATAAATTATCGAATCAGAAACCTTTTTAAAACCATATTTGAGTCATAAATATTAAATAATAATATTTACAAACTTACTCGTCGAATTTGGTTGCCTCGAAACCACTATTTTTGACATCACTGAAAAGCGGACAGTTACAAAAGTAGTTAAAGGGGTAAATGTAAGGGCGATAGAAATGAAAATGGAAGGAAAAGATGAGTTCAAGTGTGATCATAATGGAGAATGTGGAATAGTTACGTGAATTTTTTATGGTAGTGATTACCAATGAGTGGTTACGTAAGATAAAAGAATAGGAGATGATGAGGATGTAACACCCAAAATCTGGGTGCAATTGCTACTCGATTTTCTACTCCCTTTCAATATATATTGCATTTCTAGATTAAACTCTCAAAGTAGAAGAACTCATTGGATCAGTCTTTGTAACAGCCCGAATTAGGGCTAAATGGGAAAGTGGTTTCAAAACCATGAATTTGAGGTTTAAAATATTATTTTAATTTAGTTTTGATGTTTATTGGGTGTTTGGATAAATATGTGAAATTTTGGTGTGTGACTTTTGTTGGTTGCATGTCCAATTTGGTAGGTTGGACTAAATTGCAATAGGTAAAAAATATGAGTTTTAGTTCTTAAAGGTACTTGATTGAATTATGTTTTGAAATTAGAGGTCCTTATATAGTAATTAGCCTTTTTTAACTTAGTTGCACAAAAATGCCCAAGGAAGGGTGGAATACGAAAGGTTTTTAATGTAGGGCATTTTGGTCATTAGTTAATAAAAGAAATAAAATGGGAAAAGAAGTCAAAATTGAGTGTCCATCTTCCTTCTTGGTGCAGAAAATTAGAAGCCTTCCATAGCTAGGGTTTTGGTCACTTTCAAGCTTGGTTCAAGGTATATTTAAGCCTCGTTTTTATTTCTCTTCGTATTTTTTAGAATCCTCGAAACTTGCTCTAGCTATTTCTACCATTATTTTAACCTAGGGTTGATGTCAAAAATTTTACCCATGTATGACATGCAAGTATTTTGATGTTTAATGGTGGAATATGAAGGTCTAAGGTGTGGTAAACTATGATTACTAAGTGATTTTTCTTGAAAGTCCCTAAAAAGGACCAAATTGCAAAGTTAATAAATTGAAGGGTAAAAGTATGAATTTGTGAGAAATGTGGGTTGTTTTGGGTGCCATGGATATTCAACTAGGCTTGGGTAACCAAAGGAATTGATACATTTCAATTTACGAGCCTAGGGACTTAGTTGTAAAAATTTACAAAGTTAGGGGTAAAATGGTAAAAGTTTCCCTAGGATGATTTTGTGTCCAATTGAGTAACGTATGCATTAAATAAGTTAAATGTGTCATTATAGATCAAGAAGATTGAGGAATCAACCTTGACCGGGGCAAGGGCAAGGTCTCGGATTAAGTTGCAAATTATTGTTTTTGTTGTCGAGGTAAGTTTATACGTAAGTAATGTGTCTGTTTTATTTGTACATTAATAAGTTTAATGGATATTATGAAATTTGATATTGAAAATATTTTATGATGTTGGATGTGTTGGAAATGAAAGTTCTCGGTTGAGCCTTCAGAATAACAGGTGATACGGATAAAATATGGTTTGGTCACATGTGTGATAAAGCAATCTTCACCATGTAGACTCGAGGGCTATGGAGCTCAATGGCTAAGCCGCATGTGTGATAAAATGACCTTCACCATGTGCAAATGAGGATTATGGGACTTAATGGCTATATCACAAGGGTGATAAAGTGAACTTCACGATGTGTACAATAGAGCAATGTCCTATGTAGCTAAGTCACATGGGTGATAAAGTGACCTTCACCATGTGCACATGAGGGCTACGAGATTAAATGGCTAGGTCACATGGGTGAGAAAGTGATCTTCACCATGTGTACCTGAGAGCCGAGCTTATGTGTTGGTGGAATCATGAGTGGAACATCCACCGGGTATCAAATGTTAATCCGAAAAGTTCAACGAGAATGCTCACTAAAGAGGTTTGGTGTGGTAGTTCGATATGTGTGTGCATGTGTATTCTTTGGGCAAGTGAATTTGTGGAAAAATGCATGTGGTCATGAGGGTGCATGTGGACTTAAATAGGTGAAAATAACGTGTATGGATTGTATGGGAAAGTTGGTAAGTTTTGGGGGTATATGAGAGATATCTTTGGTGTGGCTAAATGTTATCTTAATGTTAATTATTTACATATAGACTTACAAAGCTTTTGAAGCTTACTCCTTTCTCTTTTCCTTTGTTTTATAGATTCAGTCAAGCCAGCTTGGGATGGGATTGAGTCTGAGGATCACCCGCACTATCGACATTGTCTTTTGGTATAGAAAAAACAAACTCTTAGACTATGGTATGTATAGGGACTTAGTGCTATTGTTGGTGAATGTTGGTTGGTTATGTTGTGGTAATGTCATGGGATAAGTCATTTTGAAACCAAAGCTAAATGATTTAGCCATTGAAGATGATATTTTGTTCTATCTATCCTTATGAGGAAGTTCATGGAATACTTAGTGTATTTGTGTGTGTTTGAATTGAATTGGGTAGTGGATGAGTAAATGGAATCATTTTGATGATTAAAGATGTGTTTGTTATGTGGTGTTAAAAGTAGTAGTGATAACATGTGTTTTGGGGCAAAGTATGGCTTGGAAAATAGCCTAACTTAGGGCCACATGGCCAGCCCCCACATCCATGTGTGTAGGGCATGTGAACCTTGCATGGAATTTTTGGGGTTTACGGACGTCACACTGCCTGGTCACACGGGCGTGTCCCGTGGCCGTGTGATCAAAATTGCATGCTGACGTCATTAATAGAATGTCCCAGGTTTTCACACGGGGAGGCCACACAGGCGTGTCGAGGCTGTGTGATGGACACAGGCGTGTGCTCGGCCATGTGAAATCCCCTGTAGGTTCGAAATGAAAAATAATTTCCAATAATTCAACATGGGTAGGGGACACGGGCGTGTGTGACCACACGGCTTGCCCACACGGGCATGCCTCTGTTTCACATTGGCATGTGCCCTATATTAGGTCAAATTTTCCAAAACTTTTCTAAGTTCGTGATTTAGTCTCGGACCACTCCTAAACCATTTTTCGGGCCTCATAGGCTAACTTTAAGGGTTGTATGGTATTTTATAAATAAGTTTCAAATTGGATTGAAGATTTATGGTTCGATTGTGCATGAATAATGGTGATATTATGTGGTAATGCCTCCTGCTCGGGTAAGGTGATAAACCCAGGTAAGGGGTGTTACATTTAGTCCTATCAAAGCCAGGTTTAGTCGCTTCTCGGACTACCGTAGCGTTGTGGATGAGTCTAGCTATACATGCCAGAGATATATTGTGATAATGTGGTGACTCCTGACTTTTCTAAACTGTGTTTTGGTTTTATATAGTAATGGATCCCGAATGTGCTGCAGTTGATGATGCTGCTATCAATGAGCCGACTCCCGCGCAAAGGACCTCTTAGGTAGATAGTAGAAATGAGACTATGAGTCAAGGAGATGAGGCTTGGGATGCCTTTCTCCAAATGATGAATGATTGGTACACTGATTTTATTTTAGCAAATCCTAATGCTCAACCCCCTCCTCCCTCGCCTATACCACAACTAGTTTCTGTAGCCCCATGGGGTGTTGATATGGTAAGGTTAGCAAAACCTCTTGTGGATAAAATTCTAAAACAAGGATTCGAAGAGTTTAGAACTAGTGTGGAGGATGATCCAGAGAGAGCGGAGTTTTGGCTTGAAATTTCCATTATAGTATTTGAGGAATTATCATGTACACCTGAGGAGTGCCAAAAATGTCTCGTGTCCTTGTTGAAAGATTCGGCTTATTGTTGGTGGAAGACATTAATATTTGTGGTTTTGAGGGAGAAAGTGATGTGGGATTTCTTTTTGGAGGAATTTCACAAAAAGTATATGATGTGTGATATTTATGATGGTTAGTAATATGATCGTACCTAAAAACTAACTATTATCATAATAAAGGCAAGCGCACCTATTGAACAATAGTATAGTTTAGTGGTAAGACCGGAATGTCGAACCTATAGGAACTAAAAGTACTAGTAATAACTTTCTTTCTATTATCTAGCCTAGAAATAAAGGGGAATTGTTTTAAACTAAAACCTAACTAAACTAATTAACTAAGAACATGACAGAGAGTAAATTGGGGAAAATACTTTTTGGAAAATTGATTTATTAAGACGATACCCAAGGAAGAATCCACCTAGACTTCTCTTGTTATTAGACTCTGAACTAGACGATTTATTCACTTGACTTGATTCGTAGAAATCACTAAATTATGTTAATATCTCTTTCAAGACTAAGAACAACTAACCCTGGGTTGATTAATTGAAATTTCCTTCTAATTAAAACCCCTAGTGTTGCATTAACTCGTTTTATGGATTCCCTTATTAGATTTGACCCTAATCCGGTAGATTTTCATTGTCCTATGTCTAGGATTGCAGTCAACTCTGCTTAATTGTGTTGGATCTACTATTAGATAGGGACTTTTGCTCCACCAAATAATCACATTCAACTTATATTAATATCCTGGAATATTAACATAAGAATTAATAACACAATTAAGAACAAATTCAAGTATTTTTCATATAATTCAAATAATAATAACAAAATCTGTCTTAGGTTTCATCCCCCTCAAGTATTTAGTGGATTTAGTTCATAATTATAAAAGCAAACAATAAAACATAAAGAACTCAAAAACTCCGAGAGAAATTGAAGGGAGATCTTCAGTCTTGATGTAGATCCTTGCTTCCAAGATGGATTAATGGCATTCTTCGAGTAATTCCTTGCTTTCTACTCTGTGTGTCCCTTTGTTCCTCCCTTAGGGTGTTTTTATAGACTTTGTAATGCCCAAAATACGCAAAAATTAGCTTTTTCTGCGTAAAATTGAAGTAGGGCTTGATAGGGACACGCCCGTGTGAGGTTGCTCAGGCTATGTTCAATACTGATAAATCCACACAGGTGTGAGGTTTCCTCGTGTGAAAATGCCTTAGGCCGTGTTAATGCTAATTTGGGCCCATTTTGTTTGTTTTTGGCCCGTTCCTTGCTCTTTTCTCTTCCTTATGCTCACCTAAGTACAAAACATGAAATTAAAGGATTAGGAGCATCATATTCCTCAATTTTAATGATAAATCATTCATAAATGTGCCAAGCATAGGGTAAATATATATATATATATATTATGGTTTATCAAATATCCCCACACTTCAGCTTTTGCTTGTCCTCAGGCAAAATCCTCAACTTACAATCAAAATTTGTTCTTCCTAACTCATAATTCCTATTAATAATGTTTTGAACTAATTCACAAGTAACTATACACTGAGAATTCAACTAAAAGAGCATCAAAGTCTTAAACAATCCAAGTTGATAATTTTACCATAAAAATATAGGCATTTCCCCTTATCTATGTAATCACCATTAATTTATAACTTAACAAGAGTTGACATCCTCACTAAAGGTTCACTCAAATCACTCAAAGTATTTAGGGTTCAGAAATTAAGCACTCACTAGTCAACATGAAAAGTTATTACCATAGGCTTGCATGAAAATCAAATCTCCACCACTATAAATTGAGATGATACACCGATCAAAAGGTCTTTAGAGGGTTGTAACGGGGCTTTGGTTAGGGGTGTGGACACAAGCTGAAAGAGAGGGTTAGAATTGAGATTGAACAAAAAAATTACCTTGCTAGAAAAATAACCAATACTGAAAAATTACATCACTGAATAATTCTAGAATTGAGCTTTTCCTCATGAATAACATTGTTAAGATTTAAGAGCACATAATTTTATAATAGTATGTTAAACTCAAAATTTTTTTAAGAACAAATTCAAGTATTTAAACTTTACTAACTAAAGAGGAGAACGCAGCTAGATAATTATTCAACTCAAATCTCGACAAAAATAGGGATCAAAGTAATTAAGGGGATTTCAACAATAATGGGTTAGAGGTTAATATTGAGGGTAGATTAATGGATGGTTTGTTAGGCTCAAGGGGGTTCACTAAGGATTAATTATGAAGGTAGGCTTTTATGGAGTGAGTGAGGTAAACCTAGGTGCCGTTATCATCTCAGTATATCAAATCAATGGTGTGGTCTCGACATGTATAATCGAAGCAAGTTCTAGAATAACTTATCAATATTGACACACTCATAGCAACAATAAAAGTGAGCAAGAAAGGATATATGCTTTAAAGGCTCAAAATCTCATAAAAGTTATGGCTTTTGATGTCAATCCTGTGAATTTCAAACTTCAAGATGATACCTAAATTTGGGGGGACAACCTAGAGAAATTCTTAATTCTCAAATATTCAACTTATCATGTTTGATTCTTTGATGTCTTAGAGTTCGAACAATCAAAGTATAAATACCTATGTCTTAATCCAGAACATATTAATAAAAATAATAAATCAATCAGAGTTTTATTCTAACAGTAATATTAAAGAGTGGCTTGAGAACAAGATAAGATTTAGGGATTTTTTGATAATGAAATTAATAACCCCCCCCACACTTAAGATATACATTTTCCTGAATGTACAAATATAAGTAAGAATATAAGCATAAATCATAAGAGAGGGAGAGAAGTGAAACTTCCTGAATTTTTGGATGAATCCTTGGAGTAGTGAGAGCGGGGTTGGGAAGGTAGCTAATAAGATGTATGATATACTCAGCAGAGGTGGAGGTGGGGTAGGATACTTCGTTGGTGGTAGAGGTTGGGTTCCACAATCGGGATGCCAAAAGGAGATGTGATCGTGCTGTTCGGTGTTGTGGTGGTTATGGTCGTGATAGAGCAAGTCATGGCAGTCGTGGAGTACCTTTCCCATTAGAGTTGGATTTGGGCTCCTGAACTCTTTGACTGCGATAGCATCAATAGTGTTTTTAGGGGTATATATTAGCATGGTTACTCATGAAGAAACAACCATAAAGATAAAATAAAATTTCAAGATAGACTAATATAGTTTTGTAGAACATAAAAATAGAAGTAAAGATAAAGATAAAGATAAAAATAAAGAAACATAAAATTAAAAATAAAGATAAAAATAAAAAGAAAAATAAGTGGACTCAAAAGTCCTCATCGCTAGACAGGTAGTGAGGTAGTGGTGGTGGCGATGTGATGTGGAGGTGCTGACAAATCTACTGTAGAGTAGCATCAATGTGATCAAATCTTTGGAAGCACTGCTACTCAAATCTAGTGAGGTGCTCAGAGATGTCAGTGAGTGAAGCAGCCGTATGAACTGGTCTATAGATAGGTGGTGGCTAAGAAGGTGGATCCTCATGGGGTGGAGGGACATCATCAAGAATGTCCGCTGGGTCATCCTGCTCGGTGGATTGGTTGAGATGATACTGAGGAGGATCGGTCCTACGACGACGCTTAATCATCCTCATATAAAGCATGCTCGAGATACCCTGTGGGGACATCTGGCCGATAAGAGTGAGTGATAAGGATTGCGCCACTGTGTTAAGGAGGCCAAAGTGTCGTGCGAGTCGAGTCACATAAGGACCGATGCATATGGCTCCCCTACTATGTCGCTCCATCTGATGACGAATGGTGAGGGCGATGAAGTATGCTAGATTGAACACGTGCCCGTGCGCTATGCTCCATAAAAAATAGGCGTTGTGAGTGTTGATGACGCCGGTACTCTCTTGTCATCCCGTCAAAGTATGTGCGAGGATGGTGTGTAAGTATCATAGTGAACAGGACAGGGCTGACGCCTTAGAGCGACTAGGATCATATGTGGCTGAAGCAGGGACCAGGGCCCTCCAACAGGCAGAAGAAGAATAGTGGATGTGGCGATGGAGATCGGAGAAGTCGTCATCATCCATGAACTCCTCTGTATATAGTTCCAGAGCGACACTGAACTCAGGCACGCTAAGTTGGCATACCAAGTTACTGAGACGGAACTGGACTATGCTGGGATCGTCAAACTCTGACATGACCATCTGGAGGTGGAATGTGGAACAAATCTCTAGTGTGAGCTCTAGGTATGTCGCCTCGACAATTTTAAAGAAATGACCCCATGGATCGGTAGTGAGGAGGGCTCAAACTGTGTCTGCAAGTTGGACCTGCTCTAAGGCGGCCCAGTCGATGCATCATCCCACTCCAAGGGGTCTCGCTTTAAGGATCTGAAAGAGCTCCTCCTGGGATCCCTATGAGAACTGAAGAACGAGTGTTGTATCTCGGTGGCCACGCTTGAAGATGTAGCACCGGGTCCCTTCTGTTTTTTTGAAGCTGGGATGGTGACCTTAGACTGGCCGGAGTTGGAATGTTGGTGACGCAAGGATAGTGTGGTGGTCAGACTGTGGTTTTGGTGGGAAGGGAGAGGATGGAGGAAAAGGAGAATAGAGGAAGAGGGAGGTATGCGGGAGAGAGAATACAAGAAAAAGAGAAGGGAGAGGGGGGTTGAGTCACCGAAGCACGTTGACGGAGGATGGTGGTAGGCGAACGGCGGCTGGAAGGAGGGCGACGGTAGCTAGGGTTTGTAGGAAGGGGGAGGGAGATGATGAATAGTAATGAATAGTGATGAATAGTGGATTTAGGGGGTTTAAATAGGAATTGGGTTACACGGGCGTGGCACAAGCTCGTGTGCCTTGCTTTCAGCCCATGTGTTTCATGAGATTAGGGTTTTGCGTGTACCTAATTTTGGCCCACCCCCGTGTTCCCTGGGCATGTTGGTTCACACGGCCGTGTCGCACGGCCGTGTCTTGCTTCGTTTGCTTCTCCTACTCCGTGTTATGGTTCCCACGCCCATGTTAATTTTATCAGTATCGACCGCTGTCCTGGGGCATAGGCGTGTCACACGCCCGTGTTGTTTTCTTAGTTTCTCCCACGGGTAATGGACACAGGCGTGTTGGCCGCCCGTGTGATTATATCAGTTTAGCCCACGGCAATATCGCACGGCTGTGGCGATTAGTCGAATCCCGTATGGCATCCTCAGTTTGGAAAAATTTTAATCCTATTTTCACACAGCAAAATCACACGGCCGTGTTCCTACCCATGGTGTGGGCACGGCCTAAGGCACATCTGTGTGCTAGGCCGTGTGGTTAGGAAAACCTGCATTTTAAGTGGCTCAATTAGTGATTGTTAAATGCTCCAACTGAAATTAAGAAATTCAATAACGTTAGTGCTCGGGTTGCCTTCCGAGAAGTGCTTATTTAGAGTCTAAGCTTGACTTTCCTCGCTCGCACCTTTACTGGCATTCGTGGAGCTGAAGCTCCTCTCTATCATTCTTAAAATCCTCACCATTATAAAGTTTAAGTCGATGACCGTTTACCTTGAAAGTGCCATGGTTTGGATGTGTTACCTTTACTGTGCCGTATGGAAAGACGGTTTGAACTTTAAATGGGCCTGACCACCTTGATTTCAGTTTCCAGGGAATAATTTGAGCCTTGAGTTCTAAAGTAAGATGAGATCTCCGGTTTCAAACTGCTTATGTTACTTTAAACAAGCGTCATGGCATCGTTTTGTTGCTTCCTTGTATAATTGTGAGTTCTCGTATGCGTTACTGCGCCACTCATCCAACTCATTTAATTTCATAAGTCTCTTTTCACCTGCAAGTTTAAGATCAAAGTTGAGAAATTTAATAGCCCAAAATGCCTTCTGTTCTATATCAAACGGTAGATGACAACTTTTCCCATAAACAAGTTTATAAGGAAATGTTCTTGTGGGAGTATTAAAAGCGGTCCTATAGGCCCATAAAGCGTCATCTATTTTATTGCCTAATCCTTCCTATTTGATTCTACCGTCTTTTCTAGGATTCATTTAAGTTCTCTATTGGCTACTTCGACTTGGCCACTAGTTTGTGGATGGTAAGGGGTAGCTATTCTGTGGTACACTTCATATTTCTTTAAAACTTTCTCAAACTAAGCATCACAAAAATGAGTACCCTTAACGCTAATACTTGCCCTAGGTGTTCCAAATCGAGAAAAGAGCTTCTTAACAAATCTCACTACCGTTCTAGCATCATTAGTGGGTAAAGCTTGGGCTTCCACCTATTTTGACATATAATCAACCGCTACTAAGATGTATTTATTTCCAAATGAAGTAGGAAATGGACCCATGAAATCAATACCCCATACATCGAATATTTCACATGAGAGCATATAAGTTTTAGGCATTTCCTCACGTTTAGAGATGTTACCTATCCTTTGGCATTTGTCACAAGAAGTAACATACCTGTTGGCATCTTTAAACAGTGTGGGCCAATAAAAACCTGATTTGAGTACTTTATGAGAGGTCTTAGTCCCACTGTAATGTCCTCCAGTTGGTCTTGAATGGCAATGTTCCAAGATCTTGATTGCTTCTAGATTTGTGACACACCTTTGAATGACTTGATTTGCACAAATACGAAAAAGAAAGGGATCTACCCAAAAGTAGTTTTTCACATTAGTGAAGAATCACTTTTTTTTTTTGCTAATGTCTCAACCTTTTTGGGGTTATGTTAGCAGCTAAATAATTCACAATGTCAGGAAACCAAGGTACCTCAAAATCAGATACAACTAGGAGTCGTTCTTCAGGAAATGAATCATTTATTTCGACTTCGTCGAGTTCCTTAAGATAAGGATTCTCAAGCCTGGAAAGATGATCAGTCGCAAGGTTTTCAACTCCTTTCTTATCTTGTATCTCCAAGTTGAATTCCTGCAAAAGTAAAATCCATCTTATTAATCTAGGTTTTGCATCAAACTTAGTTAGAAGATAACGAAGAGCAGAATGATCAGTATAAATGACGACATTAGACAAAATCAAATATGGTCTAAATCTGTCAAACGTAAAAACCATAGCTAGCAATTCTTTTTCTGTAGTAGTGTAGTTCTCTTATGCGGCTGTCAAAGTCTTACTAGCATAATAAATTGGTTGAAAATGCTTGTTTCTTCATTTTCCTAGAACTGCACCTATTGTAAAATCACTCGCATCACACATTAGTTCAAAAGGTAAATTCCAATTCGGTGCAATTATAATCGGAACATTAGTTAATTTATCTTTGAGAATATTAAATGCATCTAAACATACCTGATCAAAATTGAAAGGCACATCTTTCTCTAGAAATTTTGTTAAAGGCTTAGCTATTTTAGAAAAGTCCTTAATAAATCTTCTATAGAAACCAAAATGTCCTAAAAAGCTTCTAATAGCCTTAATTGAATTAGGAGGAGGTAGTTTTTCAATGGTTTCAATTTTTGCTTTATCAACCTCTATCCCTTTACTAGAAATTTTATGTCCTAACATAATACCTTCACGAACCATAAAGTGACATTTTTCCCAATTAAGCATAAGATTTGTCTCTTCAGATCTTATTAAAACTCGTTCAAAATTTTTAAGGCAGAGATGGAAAGAGTTACCAAATACCGAGAAGTCATCCATAAATACCACCATAATGTCTTCCACGAGTTCATCAAAGATGGCTAACATGTAGCGTGGAAAAATAGCAGGAGCATTACATAATCCAAAAGGCATTCTATGATAAGCAAACATACCATATGGACATGTACATGTCATTTTGTCTTGATCTTCAAGAGTTATCGGTATTTGGAAATAGCCAGAGAGTCCATTCAGGAAACAGTTGTATATATGTCCTGACAGTCTTTCCAACATCTGATCAATTTAGCTTCCTGTAATCAATGCAGACTCTCCAATCGGTGACTGTTCTTGTAGGGATCAATTCATTTTTTTCGTTGGCAACAACAATCATGCCTCCTTTCTTAGGAACAACCTCAGCCTTGACAGCTTCTTTCATATTAGGATTCAATCGTCTTTGAGCATGAACACATGGTTTGTACTCATCTTCCATCAAAATTTTATGTGTGCAGAAAGAGGGACTAATTTCTTTAATGTAAGAAATTTTCCAAGCTATGGCTTTTTCATGTTCTCTTAATACTTAGAGTAGTTCTTCTTTCTTCTTAGGTTGCAAGTCCGAAGCAATAATCACTGGCAAGGTAGAGTTATCTCCTAAAAATGCATATTCCAAGTGATTGGGTAATTTCTTAAGTTCCAGTTTGGGGTGTTCCTCAACAGAGGGTTTTTGCCTTAATTTATCATTTATTTTTATAACCTAATAGTCAATTTGTCTTGGAGATGGTTCATTAGAGTTCAAGTCAATTATTACCTTTTCCATCTCAGTAGTGACTTCGTCCTCCTCCCCACTCTGAACTAGCCAACGTGTCTTCAAGGGTGATTTCCTAAAAAGAATCCTAAATAAAGTAGTCAATAGAATCAATAAAATAACAGGAATAATCTTGTTCTCTAGAAAATCGCATTGCATTATAAATTTTAAAAACAATTTCTTCATCTCCCGCCCTAAGCACAAGTTTACCATCTCCCACATCAATAACAGCTCTAGCAGTGGCTAAAAATGGGTGTCCTAGAATTAAAGGTACTTCAACATCCTCATCCACGTCAAGCACAACAAAACCAATAGGGAATATAAATTTATCTATTTTAACTAGCACATCTTCAATGATACCTCTAGGATATTTAACAGATCTATTAGCTAATTGAACATTCCTCGTTGAGTTCCATTGTGGATAGCTCTTTAAACTTCCTCTTGTTTGTTAGAAGCTCCTTCAAGAATTTTGCATATGTGGACATCTGTGAAATAGCTTCAACAAAAGGTAAGTTAATATGTAACTATTTAAAAAGTTTCAGAAATTTACTGAATTGTGCATCCATGCAGTCTTTCTTTAACTTTGTTGGGTATGGGATGGGTGGCTTGTATTCTTTGAGTACCGGTGGGGAGTTCTCTTTGGGTTGAGTCTCCTCAACTTCTTCTTTGTTAGGTTCTTGTAGCAACTTCTTTTTAGGCTCAACTAGCGTTGTTCCACTCCTTAATGTAACTGCTTTGATATGTTTCCTAAGATTAGGTTCAGTGTTACTCGGGAAACTACCTTGTGGTCTATCAGATATCATCTTAACAAGTTGACCACTTTGATTTTCAAGTCCTTGAATTGACGCTTGCTGGTTCTTAAGTGCTGTTTTGGTATTCTGAAAATGGGTTTCTGACATCGATATAAATTTCTCCAACATCTTCTCAAGGTTTGGTTTCTTTTCCTGCCAATTAGAGGTTGTTGAAATCCTGGAGGGGGTGGTGGCCTCTGATTTCCTTGATTCCCTTGACCTCCCCATGAAAAATTTGGATGATTTCTCCAACCTGCATTGTAAGTGTTACTATAAGGATTGTTTTGAGGTCAAGGATTGTTACCCATATAATTTATTTGCTCGTTTTCCATGCCATGCCCGTAGTGGGAGTACTCTAGATTGGTCGCACCACTTCCATTTGCGTCACACTGCATAATTGGATGTACCTGCGTAGAACCAACGAAACCATCAATCTTTTTATTCAAAAGTTCTACCTAGCTAGAAAGCATAGCGACTGCATCAATATTGAAGACATCGACTGCTTTTTGTGGCTTTGTTATCATGACTTGCCACTTATAATTATTCAGTGACATCTCCTCAATAAATTCATAAGCCTTATTGGATGTCTTGTTATTAATTGTTCCACTAGCAGTTGCATCTATCATTTGCCTTGTTGAGGGGTTCAAACCATTATGGAAAGTTTGAACCTGTAGCCACAAAGGTAACCCATAGTGAAGGCACCTTCTCAATAAATCCTTATATCTCTCCCATGCGTCATAGAGTCTTTCTAGATCCATCTGCACAAAAGAAGAGATGTCATTCCTCAACTTTGCCATTTTGGCTGGCGGAAAATATTTTAAAAGAAATATTTCGGTCATCTATTCCCAAGTAGTGATAGACCCTCGTGGTAGAGAGTTCAACCACTGTTTAGCCTTATTCCTCAGAGAAAAGGGAAATAACCGAAGGCAACTGGCATCATCAGAAATGCCATTAATCTTAAAGGTGTCCCCGAGTTCTAAAAAGTTTGCTAAATGTGTGTTAGGATCCTCATCCTACAAACCATCAAACTGAACAAACTATCGAATCATCTGTATAGTGTTATGTTTTAGATTAAAATTATTTGCAGCAATAGCAGGCCTAACAATACTAGATTCAGTACCAGCTAAATTAGGCTTAGCATAATCATACATGGTACGAGGAGCAGGATTTTGATTCACCGGGTTTGCAGCAACCATAATAGGTGGTGGATTATTTTGATTTACCTCCATCTCTTCGGTAGTGTTGTTCTCGTCCTCTTGCTCTTCCTCTATGTACTATAGACTTCGCCTTATCTCTCTTTGGTTTCTACGAGCTGATGCTTCTATCTCGCTATCAAAAAGAAAAGGTCCTGACAGATTTCTTTTAGTCATAAACTTAAGACACCTGTTAGAGACAAATAAAAGAAAGGAAAATTAATAAAAAAAAGTAAAAATGGATAAAGCAATAAAAATCAAGTGTTCTTAATATTTTAGTTCCTCGGCAACGGCGCCAAAAACTTGATGTGTCATATTTATGATGGTCAATTAATATGATCGTACCTAAAAACTAACTATTATCACAATAAAGGCAAGCGCACCTATCGAAAAGTAGTATAGTTCAGTGGCAAGACCGGAATGTCGAACCCACAAGAACTAAAAGTACTAGTAATAACTTTCTTTCTATTATCTAGCCTAGAAATAAATGGGAATTATTTTAAACTAAAATCTAACTAAACTAATTAACTAAGAACACGATAAAGAGTAAATTAGGGAAAATACTTTTTGGAAAACTAGTTGATTAAGACAATACCTAATGAAGAATCCACCTAGACTTCACTCGTTATTAGACTCTGAACTAGACGATTTATTCACTTGACTTGATCCGTAGAAATCGCTAAATTATGTTAATATCTTTTTCAAGACTAAAAACAACTAACCCTAGTTTGATTAATTGAAATTTCTTTCTAATTAAAACCCTTAGTGTTGCATTAACTCGATCTATAGATTCCTTTATTAGATTTGACTCTAATCCGATAGATTTTTGTCGTCCCATGTCTAGGATTGCAATCAACTCCACTTAATTGTATTGGATCTACTATTAGACAGGGACTTTTGCTCAACTGAATAAGCACATTCAACTTATATTAATATCCTAAAATATTAACACAAGAATTAATAACACAATTAAGAACAAATTCAAGTATTTATCATATAATTCAGATAATAAAAACAAGATTCGTCTTAGGTTTCATCCCCCTCAGGTATTTAGGGGATTTAGTTCATAATTAGAAAAGAAAAAATCTCAAAATAGGGAAAACAATAAAACATAAAAAACCCAAAAACTTCGAGAGAAATTGAGGGGAGATCTTTAGTCTTGATGTAGATCCTTGCTTCCAAGATGGATTAATGGCATTCTTCGAGTAATTCCTTGCTTTCTACTCTGTGTGTCCCTTTGTTCCACCCTTAGGGTGTTTTTATAGACTTTGTAATGCCCAAAATACGCAAAAATTAGCTTTTTCCGCGTAAAATTGAAGTAGGGCTTGATAGGGACATGCCCGTGTGAGGTTGCTCAGGCTATGTTCAATACTAATAAATCCACACAAGTGTGAGGTTTACTCGTGTGAAAATGCCTTAGGCCGTGTTAATGCCAATTTGGGCCCATTTTGTTTGTTTTTGGCCCGTTCCTTGCTTTTTTCTCTTCCTTATGCTCACCTAAGTATAAAACATGAAATTAAATGATTAGGAGCATCATATTCCTAAATTCTAATGATAAATCATCCATAAATGTGCCAAGAATAGGGTAAAAACATGTATATATTATGGTTTATCTGTATATAAGTCAGAGGTTTGTGGATCAAAAACGGAAAGAGTTCCTCGAGCTGAAACAAGGTAAGATGATCATGGCTAAGTATGAACGTGAATTTGTCAGACTTAGCAAATATACACAAGGATGTGTTTCTACTGAGACGATGTTGTGTAGAAGGTTTGAGGATAGACTCAATGAAGATATCAAAGTGGTGGTGAGAATTCTAGAACTAAAAGAATTTGTGGTGTTAGTTGACAGAGCATGCAAAGTCGAGGAGCTAAATAAAGGGAAGAGAAAAGCAATTATGAAGGCTTGAGATGCTTGGAAGAGACTGATGAGTAAGTCCTTCCAATCTTCATCAAAGAGGTCTAAAGAAATGAATCTTAGAATGATAGTTTCAGCTAGACAGTCACACCGAGATTGGGGTAAAGCATATTCGGGTTCTAAAGCCCAGCCTACATCGATGGCTAGTATGGGTAACGTAAGGACTGATAGACTTGAGTGTCAGTGCTGTGGTAGACAACACACTGGTGAGTGCTGGAGACCTAACCCAGCTTGTTTCAGGTGTAGTTCCATGATCATTTTATTAAAGATTACCCTAAGGGAGCGGGAGATGAGAAATTCCAAGGTGTTAGATCAAGTCATACTGTTAGTAAGGGTAGACCGCCAAGCAACGTCGAAGGCGGAACTAGTGGTAAGGGTACAGTGAAAGATATAGCGGTGAGATCAGAGACGAGAACACCTGGTAGAGCTTATGCTATGCGAGCTTATGAGGAGGCATATTCTCCGGATGTGATTACCAGTGCATTCTCACTTTATAATATTGACGTTATTGCATCGATAGACCCAGGCTCCACTCATTCTTATATTTATGAAAAATTGGTACATAGTATGACATTACCTATTGAGTTGACTGAAATTGTTATTAAGGTGTCAAATCGGTTAGGTAAATTCGTATTGGTAGATAAGGTTAGCAAGAATTGTCCTTTGATGATTCAGGGTTACTATTTTCTGGCTAATTTGATGTTGTTGCCCTTTGACGAGGTTGATATTATTTTGGGCGTGGATTGGTTGACATTACATCATGTTAAGGTAAATTGTAGATAGAAAACTCTTGAGCTGAAATGTAAAAGTGGGTAAATTCTGTGGGTTGGAACAGATGAGTTGATTAAAATGCCAGTTGGATTTTGTAAAACCCCAAACCCGGCCCAGACATTATGGCTGAATCCGGTGATGTCACATCAAAGGGTTATTTCAAAACACGACTTTGTTTAGTAAGAATTATGAGAAGTAGAAAATTTACTTGGTTAAAAACTTAAGTTTATGATTTGGAAATCCAAACTTGTAATCTGTTTCATTAAGATGGAAGCCCATTTTTTTAAGGAAACATTCACATGTTAAGGTTACTTAGAAAACCGCGATTATCTTTAAAAAGTTATTTAAGTTTGATGATCCAACAGTTGTAACAATAATAAAACCCAAATGTAAGTCAAATTGCCGTCACAAGGCCTTATTACAACTTATTGAAAATAAAGTATCTGAAATAAAGTAATTAAAATTCCTAAGTAGCTTGCACTGTGGCCATCTCCAAGTCCTCTCCCATGTCGAGCCGTCTATTGAGGGTCACTTGAAACATTAAATTAAAGGGTGTGAGCTTCACAACTCAGTGTGTATGACCCTTAGCAATTAAATCAATTCAATATACAAATATCACATTAGGTCTAAGCTCTAACAATATCGATGGTCTTGGGACTTAGCCCACATTGACCTCAAATCACATCAGTTTCACATGAATACAATGCACCAATCCCAAATCCAACCCTGCACTCCATTTCCCTTCCAATCCTACACTCCTGTGGGGATATAAATATCAACCCACCCATCCCTACACTCTAAAGGTAGCACCAACAGCGGCACTACTCAACATTGCAGTAGAGCTGCTACTCAAATTTTAGGCTTAAAGCCATCGGTTGATCCACGGTCGTCAAGCGACTATGTGATCCTCACATATCTTCCTCCGTCTGATTAAACCCACCCAAGTGCAACATACATTTCATGAATGCAACATACATATTATCACACATTAAGGACCTAGGGGAATTTTAGTCATTTCACAACCCAGGGGTATTTTAGTAATTCTACCTTATAGGGGCATTTTTGTCATTCTACCCTACAGGGGCATTTTCATAATTTCCTAATAATACGGGTTTTAATTATGAGTTTTGGCCCATCGACAAGTCCTTGCGGCTAAAGTGAACAGACACTATGCACCAGGTAGGATTCAAGAGAAGAGGAGGTGGGTCACTGAGACCGCTTAAGTACCAAGCTTTTCCTAGATCCAATCCTAGACATACACACATCCATTGCCATACCTTAGCCTAGTGACTTGTCCACGAACATGTTTGATTATTTAATTATGTCGTATGCAACTTGAAAATTCATCAAAACTAGACCTAAAGTCCATTAAAACCCTAGCATGCATTTCTACAATCCCATAAGGCCTATTAACCACAGTCATGTTCATAAAGCCTATTAAGCCCAATCATGCTTATGTAGCCCATTAGGCCCGATCAAAATCAAATCATACAATCATCCATATCAATCCATCATACAATTTCACATAACAACTTTTGCCAATTTGGGCCCACAAGCTCGATAGGCCCATTTAGCCTTGTCTAGCCCGGTTGGCCAAACAGTGGCCCGAGACCATGAGATTGCTCTCTAGGCCTTGGTAATCGTATCGATATCTCTACATGAGTATTCACACACTCGTGTAATTGCCGGTGCCACCTTTTCGATTTTTCGGCATTCTGGCATTTCGGGATTTTGACTTTTGCCGATTGATCGTGTGTGTAGTGTATGTACACACCTGGTTAATGACCTGCACTACACTATCCTCAGCCTCAACCTACAATCAATACCAACCTTGAATCAATTTCCATACTTAGTCACAACCTTACTAAATCCCAAAGCCTTACCGTAACCTTACCGTGTGCCACCAGTTCTAATAGCCTCTCCTTAGCTATTATTCCTGAATATCCTTAGATCTGCATCAACACACATACTATTAACATCAAGTGACTCATATTCCACACGAGTCACCCCTATAAACCACACTTATATTCGGTCACCTACGAAACTGAAATTGAGAATGAGTACACTTACCACTTGCTAGAGATCCTTACCACGCTTGAAACCTTTGAACCCTACCCCTTGTTAACATGTGGTTAATGACAAGAAAAAGATTAGATAGCCCCTTCGGCTTTTACCAAAATGCACTGAAAGATGGTTAACTAAGTACTTATCGAAACTAGTCTCTGATCTTGCAGCCTAGATAGTTACTGAGTGTGCGATCAGATTTTAAAATCTTGACTAAGGGTTGTAAATGACAAAAGCAAATTTGTGATGGAGAAAAGCAAAAGAAATCGGCAAAGGGGATATGGGTATTCAGCTTTTAAGAGATTAAGGAAAGAAATCGGCAAAAGGGATATGAGTATTCAACTTTTAAGGATGGTATTCGGCTTTCAAGGAATCAAGGATGATATTCGGCCTTTGAGACAAAATGAAACTCAATGGAATTTCGGTAAAAGAATGAAAGGGAGAAGAGAGGTTAGCAATGGAATGAATTCGGTAAAAGCAAAGAACCCTCAAGAGAATTAGGCACACTCTTAAATAGGCCTAAGCCCATTCTAGCCCCCTCTAAAGTCCCATTCGGCACCATCATCTCCCCTCTCTCAATCTCTTATTTTCTCTCCTTTATCCTTACCTTAAATTTCTCTCCTGAACACTCCTTTCCAGAGTCCACTCTAGCGCTACTACCTTCCTTCCATAAGCAAAAATAAAGTCCTAAATTCACCACTCTTAAGCCTCGAACCTTGGACCTCTTTCCCTGCTTGCAACGCCACCTTATATCTCTCCATGTAACGCCACCTTGCCACTGGGCCATAGGCCCAACTATGCCTTATTTTCCCCTTAATTTGTTTAAGAGGCCTATTACTTGAGACTATGGTTCTAGTAAGGCAAAAATTAAATTTTCATGGTCTTTCCTATCCCTAAGACTTCACATAATCCTTGTAATATCTTAAAATTAATATTCTAACTGTGCCAAACATGTAATCTGAGCCGCTATCTTACTCTCTAAATTAACACACCTACGCCCGAGGCCCAATTCTTCTAGGCCCAAAATTTGGGGCATTACAGATTTCATGTATGTCTGCTCGAAAATGCATGAGAAAAGGGTGTGAGGTTTATCTTGCATATATGTTAAATACTGAGGTATTAAATTGAGACTTGAATCGATGCTTGTAGTTTGTGAATTTCTAAACGTGTTTCCAGAAGAGTTACTCGGGTTACCTTTTGTTAGAGAAATTTAGTTTGCTATTGATTTGTTACCTAGGACTGCACCTATTTCCATTACTCCATATAGAATGCTCTGACAGAATTGAGAGAGTTAAAGGTTCAGTTGCAAGAGTTAACAGAAAAAGGATTTGTGAGGCCAACTTTCTCTCCTTGGGGCGCACCTGTATTGTTCGTAAAGAAGAAGAATGGGTTTATGAAGTTTTGTATTGATTATAGGCAACTCAATAAAATGACTATCAAGAACAAGTATCCACTACCGAGAATTGATCATTTGTTCGACTAATTAAAAGGGGCAACGGTGTTCTCTAAAATTGATTTGAGATCTGGCTATTACCAGCTGTGGGTTAAGAAATCTGATGTGCCAAAAATTAGTTTTAGAACGAGGTACGACCATTATGAATTTCTTGTTTAACATCTTGAAACAGGGCCTAAATGGAACAGAGGTTGCGAAACCATAAATCTGAGATAAAAAAGTTTATTACGATGAATTATCATGATTTACTGATTGACTAGATGCATGTGTTAGACTACCGATAAGAAATTTTATAGATTGCATGTTTAATTTGTCTATTAGAGCTTACTTGTAAAAGTTGCTGTAACAGCCTGATTTAGGGCCTAAACGGAATGATAGTTTTGGAACCATGAATCTGAGGTAAAAAAAATTATTCCGATTTAGGTTTAAGGTTTATTTATTGATTGAGTAATTGTGTGAAAATTTTGCGAAGAAATTTTATGTATAGGTGCCTAATTTGATAATTAGGACTAAATTCTAAAAATTGTAAAATGTGAGTTCTAGATGTTAAAGGGGATTTAATTAAAATGAGTTCTTAAAGTGGAGGTCCTTATTTAGTAATTAGACCATTGGATAATTTGGTGGACAAAAATGGGCATGAATAGGACAAATTTGAAAGGAAAACCTTTAATGACATTTTTGTCATTTGGTAATTAAAAGAATTAAAAAGGGAAAATAAAGCCAAAATTGGTCCATCTTCTTCATGGAGGCCGAATATAGCATGGGGGAAGCCATGGTTAGGGTTTCCAAGCTTTCCAAGCTCAATAGTAAGTCTGTTCTAGCCCCGTTTTTAATGTTCTTTACGTTTTTGGAATCCCAGTAGCTCGATAAAGCTTACTCTAGCCATAATTTAGGCTAGGGTATATATTTGGAAAAATACTCATAGGTGAAAAGTGTTTATTTTGATGTTTTATGATAGAATATGAGGTTTTAAATTATGCTAGACAACTTGTGTACTCGATTTTAGGTAAAAACGAGTAAAAGGGCTTAATCGGAAAAAATACCTATTGTTCGTAAGTACATGTTATAGTGGGAATTTGAGGTTGATGTTGGTAAATAAATGATCAGCATGTCCTAAAACATAAGAATTTGGGATAAAGTTTAACTTCCGAGCCTTGGGGCAAAAGTGTAAATATGTAAAAATTTAGGGGCAAAATTATAATTTTGCCAAAGTTTAAGTTAGGGACTATTTTGAATAGTACATTAATTAAATAAGTGAAATATGATGTTTTAGATCTGGAAAAATGAGATTTGGACCTAGAACGGGAGAAAAATCGAAAATCAGGAAAGTTGGTAAAATGATCGTTTTGGCATCGAGGTAAGTTCATATGTTTAATAAGAACTTAATTATGCATATTTGGATGTTAAGTTGGTATTTTAGCTATAAATATTTTAGTACTGAATTTTAGATATAGTAATTATTGTTCGATAATAATTCGACATTGAAAAGATAAATTATAAAAGGTTACATGTAAGCCCATATCTGAAATATGGACTTGTATGATATTAAGAAAGTATAGAAAACCATAGTTTGAAGGGGATAAGTTGAATCGAAGAGGAGTCGATAGATAAAAAGTATCAGAAAGCTCCGTTTGAACCTTAGGAATGTTTGGGATACGAATGTCATGACATTTGGGGTTATCAGACAGGACATGAATAATCCATGTAAGTCCTTATCAGACATATGGCTTTGGAAAGACAGGAATAATCCATGTGAGTCCATATCAGACATATGGCTTTGGAAAGACAGGAATAATCCATGTAAGTCCATATCAGACATAAGGCTTTGGAAAGACAGGAATATCTCATGTAAGTCCATGTCAAGAACATGGCATTGGCAGGCTATTATCAGGCAGGAAAACCCGAGTATCCTTAGTATTTCAAGTGGTTCAACGGGCTAATGTACATGTTAAATTACAAGAAGGTTCAGGTAAAGAAATGATAAACAAGTCCAAGTGAGTTCGTAAGAACACCATAGTTATTAGTTGAGGAAAATTTCAACAAAGGAAAGGTAATTTATGTTTATGAGTTTTCAATTTACACCATGAGAATGACATAAGTTGAAATATCTTAATATCTGGAAGGAATATGACTATGATCAGTGAGATGATGTAGGCATGCAAGGGAAATTAGTAAGTGATGAGTCTATAGTATATAGAGCCTTTGGTAAGGCCACATATAAGTAAGTTGGGAAAGTAAGAATTTAGCAGTATTTATTCAAGCTGAAACAACTTAATAGTAAGCTAAATTTATTGTTACTTCTTATTACTTTACATGTGAACTTACTAAGCTTTATAATCTTACTTCTTTTCCTTTCCTATATTTCAGAGTACTCAAAAGCAAGCTCGGGTTGGAGGTCATCGGAGATCGCTTCATACTATCGACTATCAAGTTACCAAATGGGTATCTTCATTTACAAATGTCCTAGTTTATGTCATGTATAGGGACTTAATATTTAGTAAGTGTCAATTATGATATGGCCAATGTATGGCAGGTAAATATTTGATAAGGATTAGATATTGAAATAGCTAATTAAGAATATGTTTTAATGTTATGTGTGCCTAAATGAAAGTGAATACATGGAAATCATGAAAAAGTGAAGTTAGCATTAAAACAGTATTAGATAGCAGAAGTGATGTGAATTTGAAAAATTACAAAAAAATAGTAGACATGGGATTAGATAGTGAGTGAGATATAGAATTAAAGCTTAATGAGTCTATTTCCATGTGAAAGAAACAGGGGAGGCAAAGGAGTTGTAAATTATGAGTTATAAGAATTTGAGTGAGACTGCTCCAGATTGATTTCGCGATCCCCTGTTTTGACTTTAAAAATTCACCATAAATTTTACATAAATAATTAGAAGTTATAGTTTATATTCATAGATTTTTTATTGAGTCTAGTTGTCATAAAACAAGCGGAATTGTTATTTGAATTTGGTACTGAGAGAAATCCATTTCGTAGTGAACAGAGGTTAGGGTAGTTGAGCAGTGAAACAGGGGAAACTTTAAATAATAAACTATACAAATTGGATAAGTCAAAAATTCTAGAAAAAAATTAGTAAGAACATATATGAGTCTAGGTTTAAAGAAAATTTATGGAATTGAATTTTGAGTTGTGAAACTCGAGTTATGATTTTTTTAGCAATAGTGACGCAGTTGGACAGCTTTATTATGAAATAGGGAAATGATATGTTTTGTTCCATTTAAGTAATCAGGAAATTTTCATTAATCCTGGTTGGTCCCGAATCATTTCAATTGTATGATTTAGGGTCTTGATGACCCTTTTTAGGGACATATTGAATGAATGAAAATAAATTAATTTTAGAAACAAATTTTATACCCAGGTTGAGTAAGTTAAGTTCGATAATGCCTCGTGCTCGGCACCGGGAATGGTCTCGGGTAAGAGGTGTTACATTTATTGGTATAAGACCAAAGGTTTAGTTGGTTCTTAGAATATTCAGTATGAGTAAGAGTCTAGCTATACATGCCATACTTATATTTTGATAGTGTGACGACTCCCGACCCAGATGTAACTTGTTTTATCAGATAGATGCGCACTCCAACCGAGCTAAGTTTGATAGTACAGACAATATGTTTATGATGAGTAAGGGTCATAAAAGGTAAGAATGGTAGTTCATGATGTCAATGCGATGATGAATAAATTGTGAGAAGGGTTTTTCTTGAAATGTGGAAAGATGACATGAGATGAAAGTTTATAGTAAGATAAGTGTTCATGTTTAATTGGCACTTGTATGATGCTATGTGTATAACTAGAAAACTTAAGTGAATGCTATGAGCAATTTTATTCGAGATTCAAGAATGCATGTATAAGTGCACTAGTTTGTATAAGATGATCAGGAAGTCTCTGTATTATGAATGTGCATGTTAAGTTGCTTGAAGTAAGTTGAATAATTGTGATAATATTATATATTGATGAGTGTTAAGTTATATGCATGAGTATATAAGAGGTAAGTCAGAGGTGTTACAACCTCACCCCTGTTGTCAGCAAGGTAATTCAGAATGAGATTCCATGAAATATTAGCAGGAAATGATTTATTGACGAAAATAGTTTTTCTTATTATGAGTATGTTTATGGTGATTATGAGTTTGGGCCTGACAATGAAAGTACAGAGGTATAGTATTCAGAGGTATAAAGATTCTATTTTTGCACTGGTTGTTATTGAAATTTATGTTTAAATCTCTCAGATGATCATGATGTTTTATTTTCACCCTTGATATTATTTACTAAAGTAATTGAGAAGTCAGTCTTATTATAGCACTATGATTTTTAAGCAGTATGAGTATTGTGGCCTTAGTATAGTTCAGTTCAGACTTGTGTATTGATCTTCATTTTTAGCATAATCTTGATATATATATATCAGTGAGTTAAAGACCGAATGCTATGTTCTTTTTTTTAGTTATGCAGTAATAATGATTTGTGATTAGCTCTTTAAAAAAAAATCACGACAGAATGTATGTTGACATATCATGACAGCATAATGAAGAACAGTTTTTGAAAAGTTATTGTCTTTTAGTCGAGACTGATTCAATTGAGCAATTGATTGATTTGTATATATATATATGTTTGAATTATTCATGGCTTCAGAGGTAAATGCTGATTTCTAGTAAAAAAAATAGATAAATGACCTGAGTAAAAAGTATATATTCTAGAAGTTATGGTACAGAGTTGTATATGCATATCAGAATGGTTGGATCAGAGGTATATTTTTTTTTGCAAATCCAAGTTGTCTGATTTCTAAATTTCTCATTGTATGAAGTTTATTTTGCCTTGAATTCATGCTAATAAAGTATAGACAGTTAGAGATATTGACAATTGAAGTATCCATTATGATTCAACTTGATTTGAATAAAGAGTTTATAGTTGCTAGAAATGTGTTAATGAGAAATTTAAAGTGCCTTGTGAAATCAGTCCTTAATCCGTCATCTGGTAAGATTTTCGGGGACGAAAATCTCTAAAGGGGGAGAAATGTAACATCCCGAAACAGGGCCTAAATGGAACAGAGGTTGTGAAACCACAAAATCTGAGATAGAAAAGTTTATTACGATGAATTATCATGATTTACCGATTGGCTAGATGCATGTGTTAGACTACAGATAAGAAATTTTATAGATTGCATGTTTAATTTGTCTATTAAAGCTTATTTGTAAAAGTTGCAATAATAGCCTGATTTAGGGCCTAAACGGAATGATAGTTTCGGAACCATGAATCTGAGGTCAAAAAAAAAATTATTCCAATTTAGTTTTAAGGTTTATTTATTAATTGAGTAATTGTCTGAAAATTTTGTGAAAAATTTTATGTATAGGTGCCTAATTTGATAATTAGGACTAAATTGTAAAAATTGTAAAAATGTGAGTTCTAGATGTTAAAGGGGATTTAATTGAAATGAGTTCTTAAAGTGGAGGTCTTTATTTAGAATTAGACCATTGGATAATTTGGTGGACAAAAATGGGCATGAATAGGACAAATTTGAAAGAAAAGTCTTTGAGGGCATTTTTGTCATTTGGTAATTAAAAGAATTAAAAAGGGAAAATAAAGCCAAAATTGGTCCATCTTCTTTATGGAGGCCGAATATAGCATGGGGAAAGCCATGGTTATGGTTTCCAAGCTTTCCAAGCTCAATAGTAAGTCCGTTCTAGCCCCGTTTTTAATGTTCTTTACGTTTTTGGAATCCCGGTAGCTCGATAAAGCTTAGTCTAGCCATAATTTAGGCTAGGGTATATATTTGGAAAAATAGCCATAGGTGAAAAGTGTTTATTTTGATGTTTTATGATAGAGTATGATGTTTTAAATTATGCTAGACAACTTGTGCTACTCGGTTTTAGGTAAAAACCAGTAAAAGGGCTTAATCGGTAAAAATACCTATTGTTCGTAAGTACATTTTATAGTGGGAATTTGAGGTTGATGTTGGTAAATAAATGATCAGCATGTCCTAAAACATAAGAATTTGGGATAAAGTTTAACTTCCGAGCATTGGGGCAAAAGTGTAAATATGCAAAAGCTTAGGAGCAAAATTGTAATTTTGCTAAAGTTTAAGTTAGTGACTGTTTTGAATAGTACATTAATTAAATGAGTGAAATATGATGTTTTAGATCCCGAAAAAAGAGATTTGGAACTAGAACAGGAAGGAAATCAAAAATCGGAAAAGTTGGTAAAATGGTCGTTTTGGCATCGAGGTAAGTTCATATGTTTAATAAGAAATTAATTATGCATATGTGGATGTTAAATTGGTATTTTAGCTATAAATATTTTAGTAGTGAATTTCAGATATATTAATTATTGTACGATAATAATTCGACATTGAAAAGATAAATTATAAAAGGTTACATGTAAGCGCATATCTGAAATATGGCCTTGTATGATATTAAGAAAGTATAGAAAAACATAGTTTGAAGGGGATAAGTTGAATCGAAGAGGACTCGATAGATAAAAAGTATCAGAAAGCTCCGTTTGAACCTTAGGAATGTTTGGGATATGAATGTCATGACATTTGGGGTTATCAGATAGGACATGAATAATCCATATAAGTCCGTATCAGACATATGGCTTTGGAAAGACAGGAATAATCCATGTAAGTCCATATCAAACATATGGCTTTGGAAAGACAGGAATATCTCATGTAAGTCCATGTCAAGAACATGGCATTGGCAGGATATTATCAGGTAGGAAAACCCGAGTATCCTTAGTATTCCAAGTAGTTCAACGGGCTAATGTACATGTTAAATTACAGGAAGGTTCAGGTAAAGAAATGATAAACAGGTCCAAGTGAGTTTGTAAGAACACCATAGTTATTAGTTGAGGAAACTTTCAACAAAGGAAAGGTAATTTATGTTTATGAGTTTTCAGTTTACACCATGAGAATGACAGGAGTTGAAATATCTTAATATCAGGAAGGAATATGACTATGATCAGTGAGATGATGTAGGCAGGCAAGGGAAATTAGGAAGTGATAAGCCTATAGTTTATAGAGCCTTTGGTAAGGCCACAGATAAGTAAGTTGGGAAAGTAAGAATTTAGCAGTATTTATTCAAGCTGAAACAGCTTAGTGGTAAGCTAAATTTATTGTTATTGATTATTACTTTACATGTGAACTTACGAAGCTTTATAAGCTTACTTCTTTTCCTTTCCCATATTTCAGAGTACTTAAAAGCAAGCTCGGGTTGGAGGTCGTCGGAGATCGCTTCACACTATCGACTATCAAGCTACCAAATGGGTATCTTCATTTACAAATGTCCTAGTTTATGGCATGTATAGGGACTTAATATTTAGTAAGTGTCAATTATGATATGGCCAATGTATGGCAGGTAAATATTTGATAAGGATTAGATATTGAAATAGCTAATTAAGAATATGTTTTGATGTTATGTATGCCTAAATGAAAGTGAATACATGGAAATCATGAAAAAGTGAAGTTAGCATTAAAACAGTATTAGATAGCAGAGTGATGTGAATTTGAAAAATTACAAAAAAATAGTAGACATGGAATTAGATGGTGAGTGAGATATAAAATTAAATCTTAATGAGTCTATTTCCATGTGAAAGAAACAAAGGAAGCAAAGGAGTTGTAAATTATGAGTTATAAGAATTTGAGTGAGACTGCTCCAGATTGATTTTGTGATCTCCTATTCTAATTTTAAAAATTCACCATAAATTTTACATAAATAATTAGAAGTTATAGTTTATATTCCTAGATTCCTTATTGAGTCTAGTTTATAATAAAACAAGAAGAATTGTTATTTGAATTTCGTACTAAGAGAAATCTATTTCGTAGTGAACAGAGGTCAGGGTAGTTGAGTAGTGAAACAGGGTAAACTTTAAATAATAAACTGTACAAATTGGCTAAGTAAAAAATTCTAGAAAAAAATTAGTAAGAACATATATGAGTCTAGTTTCACAAGAAATTTACAGAATTGAATTTTTAGTTGCGAAACTCAAGTTATGATTTTTTTAGCAATAGTGACGTAGTTGGACAGCTTTATTATGAAACAGGGAAACGATATGTTTTGTTCCATTTAAGTAATCGAGAAATTTTCATTAATCCTGGTTGGTCCCGAATCATTTCAATTGTATGATTTAGGGTCTCGATGACCCTTTTTAGGGACATATTGAATGAATGAAAATAAATTAATTTTAGAAACAAATTTTATACTCAGGTTGAGTAAGTTAAGTCCGATAATGCCTCGCACTCGACACCGGCAACGGTCTCGGGTAAGGGGTGTTACATGTTATGCCTTTCGGTTTAACTAATGCACTAGCTATGTTTATGGATTTGATGAACTGGATTTTTTGACAATTTTTTGACAAGTTTGTAGTGGTGTTCATAGACGACATATTGATCTATTCTCAGGACGAGTCAAAACATGCTGGGCATTTAAGGACGGTATTGCAAAGTTTGAGAAAAGAAAAGCTATTTGCTAAATTTAGTAAGAGTTAGTTTTGGCTACATGAAGTTGGTTTTTTGGGACACATAGTCTCTGGTGATGGTAATCGGGTTGATAAAAGCAAGGTTTCGACAATTGTTGATTGGAAACCACGAAGAATGTCACTGAGGTTAGAAGCTTTTTGGGTTTAGTTGGCTATTACCGACGATTTGTCAAGGGTTTTTCTATGATTGTTTCTCCTATGAGCAAATTGCTTCAAAAAGATGTAAAATTTGAGTGGACCGAAAGATGTCAACAAAGTTTTGACCACTTGAAAGCTAAATTGACTGAGGCACCAGTGCTAGTGCAACCTGAATCGGGAAAGGAGTTTGTGATTTATACTGATGCGTCACTAAATGGCCTTGGATGTGTACTGATGCAAGAGGGTAAGGTGGTGGCCTATGCTTTGAGGCAATTAAAACCACATGAAAGGAACTGCCCGACACATGATTTAGAGTTGGCCGCTATCATCTTTGCTTTGAAGATTTGGCACCATTATTTGTATGGTGAGAAATGTTAGATTTTTACCGACCACAAAAGTTTGAAATACTTGATGAATCAAAAGGAATTGAACTTAAGACAACGGAGGTGGCTTGAATTGTTAAAGGATTATGAGCTAGTAATTGAGTATCATCCTAGAAAGGTAAATGTGATTGCAGATGCTTTGAGCAGAAAGTCTTTGTTTGGTTTGAGAGCTATGGGCACGAGTATGACATTGTTGGATGATGGTTCCATATTAGTTGAGTTGAGGGCTAAGCCATTATTTCTACAGTGGATTTGTAAAGCTCAAAAGAATGATGGCGGATTGCAAGCCAAGAGGGTTCAGTGTTAGATGAATGGTAACTCTGATTTTTGAGTTGGTTCGGATGGTTGTTTGATGTTTCATGATAGGATTTGTGTTCCTAGAGATGAAGAGTTGATTTGGGAAATTTTGATTGAGGCACATAGTGCTTGTTTTATCTGTTTATCCTGGTAGCACAAAAATGTATAATGATTTGAAGAAATCGTATTGGTCGCCGAGCATTAAAAATGACATATCAGAATTTGTAACAAACTGTCTGATCTGCAAATAGGTAAAGGGGGAGCATCAGGTACCTTCGGGTTTGCTTCATCCAGTAATGATTCCCGAGTGGAGGTGGGATAGGATTACCATGGATTTTGTGACAGGACTGCCATTGACACTAAAAAAGAAAGATGTTGTGTGGGTTATTGATATGCATGATATGAAGTAATAAAATTTATAATAAATGATCACACCAAAAACAAACTATTATCACGATTTTAAGGCAAGCGCACCTATCAAACAGTAGTATAGCTTAGTGGCAAGACTGAGATATCGTACCCAAGGGAACCAAAAGTACTAGTACTAACTTTCTTTCTATTATTTAACCTAGAAATAAAAGGGGTTTTTATTAAACTAAACTAATTCTAAAACTAAACTATAAATGCACAAAAAGTGAATTCGAGAAAAACTCTTAGGGAAAACTGATTGATTTGGACAATACTCAAGGGAGAATCCACCTAGACTTCACTTGTTATTGATTCTTGAGCTAGACGATTTATTTACTTAACTTGATCCGTAGAAATCCCTGATTTATGTTAATACCTCCGTCGAGGATAAGAACAACAAATCCTAGGTTGATTAACTGAAATCTCTTTCTAGCTAAAACCCCTAGTCTCGCATTAACTCGATCTATGGATTCCCTTATTAGGTTTGACCCTAATCCGACAGATTTATGTTGCCATATGTCTAGGGTTGCATGCAAATCCACTTAATTATGCTAGATCTACTCTTAAACAGGGAGAGTATATAGCTTTGAGGCATTTCATTGTGCTGAGAGATGTTACCTATTCTCTGGCATTTATCACAAGAGGTCACATACCTGTTGGCATCTTTGAAAAGGGTAGGCCAGTAAAAACCTGATTCGAGTACCTTGTGAGCAGTTCTAGCTCCTTTGTGGTGTCCTCCTGTAGGTCCTGAATGGCATTGCTCTAAAATTTTATAAGCTTCTGTCTCTGTAACGCATCATCGGATGACTTGATCTGCACAAATACGAAGAAGGAAAGGGTCTTCCCAAAAGTAATTTTTCACATTAGTGAAGAATCGCTTCTTTTGCTGATGGGTTAACCCTTTTAGGATTATGTTAGCTGCTAAATAATTTGTGAAATCAACAAACCAAAGAACGACAGCCTCTTCTATGGCTAGGAGTTGTTCTTCAGGAAACAAGTCATTTATTTTATCGGGGTTCTTGGGGTTTGGATTTTCCAATCTTAAAAGGTGAACTGCTGCCAAATTTTCAGCTACTTTCTTATCTTTTATTTCTAAGTCGAATTCTTGTAACAATAGAATCCATCTTATTAATCGAGGTTTTGCATCAGTTTTAGTTAAAAGGTAACGAAGAGCAGAATGATCAGTATAAACGATGACTTTCGACAATATTAAATATGATCTAAATTTGTCAAACGCAAAAACAACGGCTAGCAATTCTTTTTTTGTGGTAGTATAATTTACTTGTGTGTCTATCAAAGTTTTGCTAGCATAATAAATTGTTTGGAAGTGCTTGTCTCTTCGTTGCCCCAAAACTACACCTACTGCAAAATCACTCGCATCACATATTAGTTCAAAAGGCAGACTCCAATCAGGTGAAATCATAATCTTGGTCAAAATTGAAAAGCACATCTTTTTCTAGTAATTTTGTTAAGGGCTTAGCTATTTTAGAAAAATCTTTAATAAATCTGCGATAAAAACCAGCATGTCCTAAAAAGCTTCTTATAGCCTTAACTGAATTAGGGGGAGGTAACTTTTCGATGGTTTCAATTTTTGCTTTATCTACCTGTATCCCTTTACTAGAAATTTTATGTCCTAGGACAATACCTTCTTGAACCATAAAGTGACATTTTTCCCAATTTAGCACTAAATTTGTCTCTTCACATCTTATTAGAACACGTTTTAAATTACTAAGACAAAGTTGGAAAGAATTACCAAAAACTGAAAAATCATCCATAAATACCTCCATGATGTCTTCCACGAGTTCGTCAAAGATAGCTAACATGCATCGCTGAAAAGTAGCAAGAGCATTACATAATCCAAAAGGCATTCTACGATAAGCAAACGTACCATATGGGCATATGAATGTCGTCTTTTCCTGATCTTCTGGAGCTATCAAGATTTGGAATTAACCAAAGAGGCCATCTAGGAAACAGTAATACATATGTCCTAATAATCTTTCCAACATTTGATCTATAAAGGTTAAGGGAAAATGATCTTTGCGAGTTGCATCATTTAGCTTTCTATAATCAATGCAAACTCTCCATCCAGTAACTGTTCCTGAAGGTATTGACTCCTTTTTGTCATTAGACACTACAGTCATGCCTCCCTTTTTAGGAACAACTTGCACAGGACTTACCCAAGAACTGTCAGAAATAGGATAAATAATGCCTACGTCTAGAAGTTTAATTACCTCGGCTTTTACGACTTCCTTCATGTTGGAATTCAATCGTCATTGAGCTTGCATCGATGGCTTATATTCATCTTCCATTAGAATTTTGTGGGTGTAAAAAGAAGGACTAATTCTTTTAATGTCAGAAATCTTTCAAGCTATAGCCTTCTTGTGTTCCTTCAATACTTGAAGTAATTCCTCTTTCTTTTCAGTGCTCAAATCTGATGCAATAATTACTGGTAATGTAGAATCATCTCCTAAAAATGCATATTCTAAGTGGTCGGGCAATTGCTTTAGCTCTAATTTAGGAGGTTCATCAATCGAGGGTTTTTATCTTAGTTCATCATTTAACTTAAGGCCTTCATAACTTACGTGCCTTGTGACAATCTCATGAGAGTTTAACTCATTCATTACTTCTCTTACTTTAGCGATAGCTTCATCTTCCCCCCACTTTGAATGAGACACAGTTCCAACGTGTCTTCAATAGTGATTTCCTAAAAATTATCTTGAACAAAATAATCAATAACATCAATAAAATAACAAGAATCATCTTGTTCTCTAGAGAATCTCATAGCATCATAGATTTTAAAGACAACTTCTTCTTCACCAACTCTAAATACTAATTTACCATCCCCTACGTCGATAACAGCTCTAGTAGTAGCTAAAAATGGGTGCCCCAAAATTAAATGTACCTCAATATCCTCATCCATGTCAAGCATAACAAAATCAACAGGGAATATAAATTTATCTACTTTTACTGGCACATCTTCAATTATTCCCCTAGGGTATTTAACGGATCTATCAGCTAATTGAATACTCATCCTAGTGGGTTTTGGTTTCCCTAGACCTAGTTACTTTAACATTTTGTAGGGCATTAGGTTAATACTAGCACTTAGATCATCTCAGGCTTTTTCAATAATTACACTACCAATTAAGCAAGGAATAGTAAAACTCCTTGGGTCTTTCAGCTTGGCTGGCACATTATTTTGGAGAATAGCTGAACATTCCTCATTGAGTTCCACTGTGGCTAGTTCCTCCAACTTCCTTTTATTTGTGAGGAGTTCTTTTAAAAACTTTGCATACTTCGGCATCTGCGAAATTGCTTTAACAAAAGGTAAGTTAATATGTAACTATTTAAAAAGTTCAAGAAATTTACTGAATTGAGCATCTGTGCGGTCTTTCTTCAACTTTGCCGGATATTGTATGGTTGGGTTGTATTCTTTAGGTGCTGGTGGAGTACTTTCCTTGGGTTCTTCTTTTGCTACCTTTTTTTGAATAGGCTTCTTTTCAAGCTCAACCAGTATTTTACCATCCCTTAGAGTAAATGCTTTAACATATTCTCTAGGATTTGGCTCAGTGTTACTTGGTAGTCCACCTTGTGGTCTTTCTGAAATTAATTTGGCAAGCTGACCAATTTGATTCTTGAGCCCTTGAATGGATGTTTGTTGATTCTTTAGTGCCATTTCGGTATTTTGGAAATGGGTTTCTGATACGGCCATAAATTTGGTGAACATCTCTTCAAGGTTTGACTTTTTCTCTTGTTGTGGTGGTTGCTGTTGAAATCCTGGAGGAGGTGGTTATCTTTGATTTCCTTGTCCTCCCCATGAAAAAATGGGTTGGTTCTGCCAACCTGCATTGTAAGTATTAATATAAGGGTTATTTTGAGGTCTAGAATTGTTACCTATATAGTTGGATTACTCAGTTTCCATGCCATGTCCATAAGAGGAGTAATCTGAATTGAACATATTTCCCTGGGTTGCGTCACACTGCATCACTGGGTGTGCCTGCGTAGAACCAACAAAATTATCAAACTTTTTATTTAAAAGTTCTACCTGATTAGAAAGCATGGCGACGACATCAATATTAAAAACTACTGTAGCTTTTGTCGACTTTCTCCTCATGACTTGCCGCTGATAGTTATTCAGTGACATTTCTTCTATAAACTCATAGACTGCTTCGGGTGTTTTGTTGTTGATTGTTCCTCCTAGGCTGCATCGATCATTTGCCTTGTTGATGGATTCAAACCATTGTGAAAGGTTTGAACTTGTAACCACAAAGGCAACCCATGGTGAGGGCACCTTCTCAAAAGATCTTTGCATCTCTCATAGGCATTGTAAAGTGTCTCTAAATCCATCTACACAAAAGAAGAGATATCATTTCACAATTTAGCTATTTTAGCTCGAGGAAAATATTTAAGTAAAAACTTTTCGGTCATCTGTTCCTATGTAGTGATTGAGCCTCGTGGTAGGGAATTTAAGCATTGCTTAGCTTTATTCCTTAGGGAAAAAGGAAATAGTCGGAGGCGAATGGCATCATCAGAAACGCCATTGATTTTAAAAGTATTACAGAATTCCAAAAAATTTGCTAAATGTGAATTGGGATCCTCATCCTATAAACATCAAACTGCACAAATTGCTGAATCATCTGAATAGTGTTAGGTTTTAGTTCAAATTTTTTTGCAGCAATAGCAGGTCTAATAATACTAGATTGAGTACTAGCCAAATTCGGTTTAGCATAATCATACATAGTACGAGGAGCATCGTTTTGATTCCCCGGTTCTGCGGCTATCGCGGGAGGTGGTAGATTGTCTTGATTTGCTTCCATCTCTTCTGTAGGCTCAGGTTCTTCTTCTTTTCCTTGTTCTGGATAATGTAGGCTTCTTTTGATCTCTGTATGAGTTCTACGAACTGTAGCTTCTAAATCCTCGTCAAAAAGTAACGGTCCTCTTGGGTTTCTTCTAGTCATAGACTAGAGATACCTAAAAATGGAAAAGAAAATAAAAATAAATAAATAAACAAATAAAAAGAAAAATTAAAAATTTATATAAATATAAATAGTAATGGCTAAAGTAATAAAAATCGAGCGTTCTTAATATTTTAGTTCCCCGGCAACGGCGCCAAAAACTTGATATGCGTTATATGAAGTAATAAAATTTATAATAAATGATCACACCAAAAACTAACTATTATCACGATTTTAAGGCAAGCGCACCTATCGAATAGTAGTATAGCTTGTGGCAAGACCGAGTTATCATACCTAAGGGAACCAAAAGTACTAGTACTAACTTTCTTTCTATTATTTAACCTAGAAATAAAAGGAGTTTTTATTAAACTAAACTAATTCTAAAACTAAACTATGAATGCACAAAAAGTGAATTCGGGAAAAACTCTTAGGGAAAACTGATTGATTTGGACAATACTCAAGGGAGAATCCACCTAGACTTCACTTGTTATCGATTCTTGAGCTAGACGATTTATTCACTTGACTTGATCCATAGAAATCCCTAATTTATGTTAATACCTCCGTCGAGGATAAGAACAACTAATCCTAGGTTGATTAATGAAATCTCTTTCTAGTTAAAACCCCTAGTCTCACATTAACTCGATCTATGGATTCCTTTATTAGGTTTGACCCTAATCCGGTAGATTTATGTTGCCCTATGTCTAGGGTTGCATGCAACTCTGCTTAATTATGCTAGATCTACTCTTAAATAGGGACTTTTGCTCCTCTTAATAAGCACATCAATACTTGAATTAATACCTAGGAATATTTGGTAAACGATAAATTATACATATTTTACCTCAAGTTTAGCCTTTATTTTGGATGAATTATTATCAATTTAGTGAGAATTGGTGCTCTTAATCTTTCTTTTTCATATCTTATACTCAGGAGAGCATAGGGAAGAGAAAAGAATGGAAAATGGACCAAAACGGAGAAAAGAGGACAAAATATGAAATCGACACGGCCCAAGGACTCCCACACAACCGTGCCACATGAAGATCACATGGTCCAGCCCTTGACAAGCACAGCCAGGCCACACGGTTGTGCCTCCATCGACAAACTCTCACACGGCCTCTTGTCGTGGCACACGAGCATGGCACACGGGCGTGTCCCTATCGTGAGTAAGAGGAATTTCACTCGAATTTGGATACTTAGGGCCTAAGAAAGCCATTCTAAACTCTATATAAAGACCCCAAGAGGCAACTCTAAAGATATACTCTTTTCTTTGAAGAAAGTGCGCATATTTCTACCAACACAAGGAGTGAAAGTAAGAGATTACTCCAAGTGAAGCCAATTGATTCGTCCTAGAAGCCAGAGTTCTACATTAAGACAAAGGATCTCCCTAAATTCCTTCAGGGGTTTTTGGGTTCTTATGTTTTGTTATTTTAATTATTCTGAGATGTTCTCTTTCTTTATTATGAACGAAACCCTCAAATACTTGAGGGGGATGAAACCTAAGACAGATCTTGTTATTATTTATTCTAGAATTATTTGATAAATACTTGAATTGTTCTTAATTATGTGTTATTCATTCTTGGTTTAATAATCCTAGGTATTACTTCAAGAACTTGATGTGCTTAGGCAGAAGAGCAAAAGTCCCTATTTTAAGAGTAGATCTACCATAATTAAGCAGAGTTGCATGCAACCCTAGACATAGGGCAACATAAATCTGCCGGATTAGGGTCAAACCTAATAGGGGGATCCATAGATCGAATTAATGCAACCTAGGGTGGTAATTAATAAAGAAACTTTAGTTAACAGCCTAGGCCTAGTTGTTCTTATCCTCGAAAGAGGTATTAACATAGGTTAGAGATCTCTATGGCATTAAAGAACCAGCAAGCATCAATCAAAAGCCTTGAGAATCAAATTGGTGAACTCACCAAGTTAATATCAGAAAGACCACAAGGTGGACTTCCAAGTAACACTGAGACCAATCCTAAAGAGCAACTTCATGCCATAAATACAACAGATGAGGAGGCATTAACCAAAGATGACCCAAAGTTAGGCGAGGAACCTAAGGTGAGTAAAGGTAAGGTAGAGGTAAGCAACAACAAGCCAGATATCAATGAACACAAGCCTCGTATACCATACCCAAGAGCGCTACAGGAAGACCGCACAGATGAACAATTCGATAAGTTTCTTACACTCTTAAAAAAATGACATATTAACTTGCCATTTGTTGAAGCAATTTTGTAGATGTTAGACGCAGTTAAATTCTTAAAAGAACTCTTGACAAACAAGCGGAAGCTAGAGGAGAAATCTCATGTGGAATTAAATGTAGTCTGCTCAGCTATTCTACAAAATAGACTATCGACCAAACTAAAAGATCCAGGGTGTTTCACTATCCCTTGTTTACTTGGTAGCCTAGAGGAAAAACATGCTTTAGCTGATTTAGGGGCAAGCATAAACGTCATGCCTTATAATCTATTTAAACAACTAGGTCTTAGAACCCCTAAGAAAACCAAGATGAGCATTCAACTAGCTGATAAAAGTATTAGGGCACCTGAGGGAATAATTGAAGATGTACTTGTCAAAATCGACAAATTTATATTCCCAATTGACTTTGTTGGTTTAGACATTAATGAGGCTAGCAATGTACCTTTAATTCTAGGGCGACCCTTTTTAGCAACTGCTAGAACTAAAATTGATTTAGAAACAGGTGAACTCAAATTACGAGTAGGTGATGATACAGTCACCATACGAGCTCACAACTCAATTAAAACTACAGACGAGAATAGAGATTTGAGTCCCTGTAAAAACACTGAACTCACTACACAAACTTCTGTGCAGGACGCACTCCACATAAAGACAACGCAAACACTGGCAAATTCAACTACAGGAGATGAACCAGAAAAGCAAATGCTCTAGATCGAGGAACTAGATAAGTGGCTGAAATTTCACGAAAAACCCAAAATATGCCACACCAAAACAGAGCATCACCAAGACGACCCTCAGGGACAAACAGATCAACTCAAGGTGGGAGATAAGGTAATTTTAGGGGAAGACGATCCACGAAGCTCAAATTCAAAAGAACAAACGAGTGATACACCCTACTTCACGGTAATGAAAGTCTTTCCATATGGCATAATTGAGGTAACTCATCCAACCCACGGTACTTTCAAGGTAAACAGCCATAGGCTTAAACATTATAGAGGTGAGAATTTTAAAGATAAAAGGGAGGAACTTCAGCTCCATGAAATCCCTTTGTGATACATCTAGATAGAGTCGAGCTTAGACTCTAAATAAGCGCTTCTCGGGAGGCAACCTGAGCATTAACTTAGCAATTTTTCGTCTATTATTGATTTTAGTATTCTTCATGCATCCACTAACCCTTTTTAATACAGAGATTTAGGACCACACGGCCAGTCCCACAAGCGTGCCCAAGGCCGTATGAACACTTCAAACAGCGACACGGTCGTGTACCGAGGCCGTGTATAAATAGAGCACAAATTTTACCAAAAAATGGGCCACCGATATCTTGCCACGGCCGTACGATATGCTTTGGCAACCTTTCGACTTCAACACGGGCTACTAACAAGACCCCACGGCCGTGCGACATAGCCGTGGCAACCCTGCAGTATCAACACGGGCTTGCACAAATCCCCACGCCAGTGTCCCCAGCCCGTGGAAGACACTTTCAAATTGCACACGGTCGTGGAACCTATCACACGACCATGTGAAACACGAACATGATCGCACACAACCGTGTATACCATCACACGACCGTGTGAGTGACGAAGAACAGATCTCCCACGGTCGTGTCAAAGATTCCCACAGGTGTTTACTTCGAACCAGTCGTGCCAAAACCCCTGGATTTTGAAAGACACAGGCAAAACACGACGCACACGGGCGTGTGACATGCTCATGTGACCCAAAAACCCCTGAAGGATTGAAGGGAGATCCTCTGTCTTGATGTAGAATTCAGCTTCTGGGATCAATCAATCAGCTTCCTTTGGAGTAATCCCTTGCTTCCACTCTCTGTGTTGACAGAAATAAAGCACCCTTTTGAGGAGAGAAAAGTATATCTTTGTAGTTGCCCCCTAGGGTCTTTATATAGAGCTTTGGAATGCCTTTCTTAGCCTCTAAGCATCTTTTTCTGAGTGAAATTGCACTTCCTCACTCTAGGGACACGCCCATGTGCCACGCCCGTGTGGATTGAGGCCCAGGCCGTGGTCGGGTCTGTTGATGGTGGCACGGTCGTGTGGTCCGGGGCTAGGCTGTCTTGGGCTCAAGGTGACACGACCGTGTGGTGAATCTTCGGGCCATGTTGATTATTGAATTGGGCCTAATTTGCCTCTTTTTTGTTCTTTTCTCTTCCCTATGCTCTCTTGAGTATAAAACATGAAATAGAAGGGTTAAGAGCACCAATTTCCATAAATTCAATGATAATTCATCCAAAAATTAAACTAAGAATGAGGTAAAAACATGTATAATTTATCGTTTATCAGTTATAGTGGATAGATTGACGAAGTCAGCTCATTTCATACCAGTACGTATTGATTACTCCCTTGATAAATTAGTCGAATTATATGTTGCTGAAATTGTGAGGTTACATGGGGTACCTATGTCTATCATCTCGGGTAGAGATCCGAGGTTCACCTCGAGATTTTGGAAAAAGTTGCAAGAGGCACTAGGTACAAAGTTAAATTTTAGTACCGCAATTCACCCACAAACGAATGGCCAATTCGAGAGGGTAATACAAGTTTGTGAAGATATGCTTCGGTGTTGCGTTTTAAAGTTCGAGGGTAGTTGGGAAAAACCTTTGGTGGAATTTGCTTAGAATAGTAGTTATCGGTCGAGTATAAGGATGGCACCTTATGAGTTATTATATGGCCAAAAATGTCAAACTCCTTTGTATTGGACTGAGTTAAGTGAAAAATAGATTCATGGTGTTGACCTGGTTAAAGAGACTGAGGAAAAGGTGAAGATAATTCGAGATTATTTAAAGGCTGCTTCTAATCGGCAAAAGTCCTATGCTGATTTGAAAAGGAAAGAGATTGATTTTCAGGTTGGTGATAAAGTATTTTTAAAAGTGTTGCCCTGAAAGAAAATATTAAGATTTGGCCGAAAAGGCAAGTTAAGTCCACATTTCATTAGACCGAACGAGGTTACGGAAAGAATAGGGCCAGTGGCATATTGTTTAGCTTTTCCAACAGAATTGGAGAAAATACATAATGTGTTTCATGTGTCAATGTTACGATGGTATCATTGAAATCCCTCTCATATGATTTCACCTACAGATATTGAGATTCTGCCGGATATGACCTACGAAAAAGAGCCGATTAAGGTTTTGGCTCGAGAGGTTAAACAGTTAAGAAACAAGAGTATAGCTTTGGTGAAAGTGTTGTGGCAAAAGCATGGTGTGGAAGAGGCTACATGGGAATTGGAGGAAACTATGAGGAAACAGTACCCAAACCTATTTACCGGTAAGATTTTTGGGGATGAAAATCTCTAAAGGGGAAGAGTTGTAACAGCCCGAATTAGGGGCTAAATGAGAAAGTGGTTTTGAAACCATGAATTCGAGGTTTAAAATATTATTTCAATTTAGTTTTGATGTTTATTGGGTGTTTGGATAAATATGTGAAATTTTGGTGTGTGAATTTTATTAGTTGCATGTCCAATTTGGTATGTTGGACTAAATTGCAATAGGTGAAAAATATGGGTTTTATTTCTTAAAGGTACTTGATTGAATTAAGTTTTGAAAGTAGAGGTCCTTATATAGTAATTAGGCCTTTTTTTAACTTAGTTGCACAAAAATACCCAAGGAAGGGTGGAATACTAAAGGTTTTTAATGAAGGGCATTTTGGTCATTAGTTAATAGAAGAAATAAAATGGGAAAGGAAGTCAAAATTGAGTGTCCATCTTCCTCCTTGGTGCCAAAAATTAGAAGCCTTCCATAGCTAGGGTTTGGTCACTTTCAAACTTGGTTCAAGGTACATTCAAGCCCTGTTTTTAATTCTCTTCGAATTTTTAGATTCTTCATAACTTGCTCTAGCTATTTCTATCATTATTTTAAGCTAGGTTATGTCAAAAATTTTACCCATGTATGACATGCAACTATTTTGATGTCTAATGGTGGAATATGAAGGTCTAAGTGTGGTAGACTCTGATTACTAGGTGATTTTTCATGAAAGTCCCTAAAAAGGACCAAATTGCAAAGTTAATAAATTGAAGTGCAAAAGTATGAATTTGTGAGAAATGTGGACAGTTTTTAGTGCCATGGATATTCGGTGGAATTGATACATTTTAATTTACGAGCCTATAGACTTAGTTGTAAAAATTTACAA
This sequence comes from Gossypium stocksii, assembly GCA_020496765.1. NCBI lineage: Eukaryota > Viridiplantae > Streptophyta > Magnoliopsida > Malvales > Malvaceae > Gossypium > Gossypium stocksii. Next base: position 47,192,699 of record CM035623.1, read on the forward strand.
AGTTATGGGTAAAATGGTAAAAGTTTCCCTCAGATGATTTTGTGTCCAATTGAGTAACGTGTGCATTAAATAAGTTAAATTTGTAATTATGGATCAAGAAGATCGAGGAATCAACCTTGATCGGAGCAAGGGCAAGGTCTCAAATGAAGTTGCAAATTTTCACTTTTTGTTATCGAGGTATGTTTATACGTAAATAATGTGTTCATTTTATTTGTACATTAATAATTCAAATGGATATTATCAAATGTTGATATTGAAAATCTTTGACGATGTAGGATGTGTTGAAAATGAGAGTTCCTGGTAAGCCTTCGGAATAACAGGTGATACAGATAAAATATGGTTTGGTCACATGTATGATAAAGCGATCTTCACCATGTAGACTCGAGGGCTATGGAGCTCAATGGCTAAGCCACATGTGTGATAAAGTGGCCTTCACCATGTGCAAATGAGGATTATGGGACTTAATGGCTATGTCACAAGGGTGATAAATTGAACTTCACCATGTGTACATGAGAGAAATGTCCTATGTAGCTAAGTCACATGGGTGATAAAGTGACCTTCACCATGTGCACACGAGGGCTACGAGATTAAATAGCTAGGTCACATGGGTGATAAAGTGATCTTCACCATGTGTACCCGAGAGCCGGGCTTATGTGTTGGTGGAATCATGAGTGGAAATTCCACTGGGTATCAAATGTTAATCCGAAAAGTTCAACAGGAATGCTCAGTAAAGAGATTTGGTGTGGTAGCTTGATATGTGTGTACATGTGTATTCTTTGGGAAAGTGAAATTATGGAAAAATGTATGTGGTTGTGAAGGTGCATGTGGACTTAAATAGGTGAAAATAATGTGTATGAAATGTATGGGAAAGTTGGTAAGTTTTGGGTGGGAAGTTGGTATATGAGAGATATCCTTGGTGTGGCTAAATATTATCTTAATGTTAATTATTTACATATAGACTTACTAAGCTTTTGAAGTTTACTCCTTTCTCTTTTCCTTTGTTTTATAGATTCAGTCAAGCCAGCTCAGGATCGGATCGAGTTTGAGGATCATCCACACTATCGACGTTATCTTTTAGTATAGTAAAAAAAAACTCTTAAAGTATGGCATGTATAGGGACTTAGTGATGTTTTCGATGTATGTTGGTTGGTTATGTTGTTGTAATGTCATGGGATAAGTCATTTTGAAACCAAGGCTAGGTGATTTAGCCATTAAAGATGATATTTTGTTCTATCTATCCTTATGAGGAAGTTCATGGAATACTTAGTCTGTTTGTGTGTGTTTAAATTGAATTGGGTGGTGGATGGGTAAATGGAGTCATTTTGATGATTAAAGATGTGTTTGTTATGTGTTGTTAAAAGTAGAAGTGATAGCATGTGTTTTGGGGCAAAGCATGGCTTGGAAAATAGCCTAACTTAGGGCCACACGACCAGCCCCCACGACCATGTGTGTAGGGCGTGTGAACCTTGCCTGGAATTTTTAGAGTTTAGGGACGTCACACGGCCTGGTCACACGGGCGTGTCCCGTGGCCGTGTGACCAAAATTGCATGCTGACGTCATAAATAGAATGTCCCAGTTTTCACACGAGGAGACCACACGGGCATGTCGAGGTCGTGTGATGGACACGGGCATGTGCTCGGCCGTGTGAAAACCCTTGTAGGTTTGAAATGAAAAATAATTTCCAATAATTCAACATGGGTCGGGGACATAGGCGTGTGTTACCTCATGGCCTACCCACACGGGCATGCCCCTGTTTCACTTGGGCGTGTGCCCTGTATTAGGTCAAAATTTCCAAAACTTTTCTACGTTCTCGGTTTAGTCTCAGACCACTCCCAAACCATGTTTTGGGCCTCGTAGGCTTACTTCAAGGGTTGTATGGTATTTATGAATAAATTTTAAATTGGATTGAAAATTTATGGTTTGATTGTGCATGAATGATGGTGATATTATGTGGTAATGCCTCATGCTTGAGTAAGGCGATAAACCTGGGTACGGGGTGTTACAGTCTTAGCTTAACATCTTTATTGGCAAGTAAATACTTAATTGCCGAATGGTTCATAAAGACAGTCACTTTGGTACCTACAAGATAAGATCAAAGGTTGTCAAAAGCATGTACAATAGCAAGTAACTCTTTCTTTATTACCTTATAATTTAGTTGAGCTCCTGTCAGAGTCTGACTTACGTAGTAAAGGGGATGAAAAACTTTGCTCCTTCGCTAGCCCATGACAGCTCCTATCGCAAAGTCACTTGCGTCACACATTAATCCAAATGGCAAATCCCAGTTTGGTGTGACAATTGTGGGTGTCGAAACTAATCGACTCTTCAAACCTGTGGAAGCTCTTAAGCACTCCTCATCAAATTCGAATGTCATGTCCTTCTCCAGTATTTTGCATAAGGGTTTAGCAATTTTGGAGAAGTCCTTGATAAATCTTTGATAGAAACCAGCGTGGCCCAAAAAGCTCCCAACACTTTTTATAGATGTTAGAGGTGGGAGTTTCTTAATAACATCTACCATTGCTTTATCTACCTCAATTCCATGTCTCGTTACCCGATGCCCTAGAACAATACCTTATCATACCATGAAATGACACTTTTTCTAGTTGAGTACAAGTTTTGTTTCTTCACATTGCCTTAGCTCCTTCGCTAGATTGGATAAGCAATCATCATATGTATCTCCAAAAACTGAAAAATCATCCACATACACTTCCAAGTAGTTCTCAACCATGTCAGTAAAAATAGACATCATATATCTTTGGAATGTAGCAGGTGCATTATGGAAACCAAGTGGCATGCGTCTAAATGCAAATGTACCGTACGGATAGGTGAATGTTGTCTTGTGTTGAACTTTAAGTGCTACTGTAATTTGATTATACCTTGAGTTTCCATAAAGAAAATACTAATAGCCTCGCCCCGCGAGTCTCTCCAACATCTGGTCCAAAAAAGGGAAAGGAAAATGATCTTTCCTAGTCACCTTGTTCAACATCTAGTAATCAATGCAAATTCTCCATCCCATAATTGTTTAGTTAATATCAACTCATTCTTTTCATTTTCTACGACTGCAATACCTCCTTTTTTTGGCACGCACTGAACTAGACTTACACACGAACTATCTAAAATAGGGTAAATTATACTCGCATCTAATCGTTTGATGACCTCTTTCTTTACCATGTCCTTCATGATGGGGTTCAGTCTTTGCTGTCCATCAATCATCCATTTCTCGCCATCTTCCAAGATGATCTTGTGTATACATACAGAGGGACTAATGCTACGAATATCGGCTATGGTCCATCCGATAGCTTTCTTTAATTATTTCAATACTAGGATGAGTTACTCTTCTTGCTCAATAATTAATTCTGCTAAAGCAATCACAGGAAAAGTAGAAGCGTTACCTAAATAAACATATTTTAAATACGAAAGATGTACCTTGAGTTCTAATTTAGGTGGCTCCTCAATTGGCGCTTTTCATTAGGCATAATCCCTATTCTCTAACTCCAAAGATTCAAAGCGGGATTGCGGATTGAATCCCCTTTGATTAGCTTCTAGCAAAGCTAAGTATTCATCCTCCTCTTCATCACTTGGAAGGTCTGATGTCAAAATTTGTTCCAATGGGTCCTCAACATAGTTGAGTTCCTTTTCCATGATTAATTCCTCTAAATTGGACACTACAGAACAATCATCAATTATGTCAAGAAATCGCATAAACTGAAAAACATTAAATGTTACCTAATCGTCCTGAACACGTATAGTAAGCTTGCCCTTCTACACATCAATAAGGGTCCTTCTAGTTTCTAGTAAAAGCCTTCATCGAATGGCACGTCTTTGTCTATTTCAAAGTCTAGAATATTAAAGCCAATAGGAAAAATAAAATTTTCTATACATACCAATACGTCCTTGATTTTTCCTTCTGCATGTGCTAAAGATAGATATGCTAACTGAAGTGTAACCATAGTAGGTCTAACTTCACCTATCCCTAACTTCTTAAATATTGACATGGGCATCAAGTTGATACTTGCACCCAAATCACATAGTGTCTTATCACAATATGTTGCTCCAATGTCGTAAGGTATGGTAAAACATCCAAGATCCTTCAACTTTGGGGGTAGTTTGTCTTGAAGACATGCACTGCATTCCTTTGTCAGGGCTACCGTATCAAATTTTCTAAGTCTTAATTTTTTTGACAGGATATCCTTCATGAATTTGACATAGTTTACCATTTGTTCAAGTGCTTCAACCAACGGAATGTTGATATGAAGTTGCTTGAGTACGTCTAGGAACTTCTTGAATTGAACTTCTCATTTCTACTTTTGAAGTCATTGAGGGTAGGGTTGTGGAGACTTCTTTACTGGAACTGGTTGATTCATCTTTAGTGGTAATTCTGCATCTAATAAAGTTGTTAGTTTATTATAATTAGTTGGTTTAGAAGTTGCCTTATCGGATTTATAGATTTAGGTTCCAACGAAACTGAAATTTCAACACTAGGTTGAACTTCCTCTGAGTCTTGAGCATTAGGTGGCTCTCTTCAACTTTGACGGTGTTTGTAACACCCCAAATTTTGGGGCTAGAAGTTTTGGGTTTTGGGGTTAGGGTCACAGAGAATGGTGTGCTATTAAGTTTAGTTGTGCATTTAACTGTCAGAATGGGCCTGCTGGTCTTGAGGTTGAGTGAGTGTTAGTGAATATCTAAGTTCTAGGTTCGACTCATTATGGGTGCATTTTGTAAGGAATATTCTAAAATTTGTTGTGTTAAATGTTAAATTAGTTTTATGATTATTATTTGATTTATTTTAATTTTAATTCTAATTTCTTATTTCTTTTGGAAGGCACATCCTTCTTTTTTTTTTCTCTGGCCTTTCTTTTTCCTGGTTTTTCCTTAAACTTTTGAAAAGGGTGCTGTGTGATTTCGGAAGAGCTTTTGATTTCCTGGTCGGTGAGTCAGGTTTTGGGCATATTTGATCATGATTCAGGTGTGGGATTCGAACACTAAGTTTTCTTCTTTTTGTTTAACGTGCAAACAATTGTTTTGGCTTTTCGTGAGTGTGCGCTAACTGATGATTATCCGTTTTAGTCGTTGGAAGTAAGGGGAAATCTCCACTTTTAGATATACTCTTGTTAGGACAAAGGTTGGGGATTGATTTGGTGGCTAAAACGATTTTTGGGGCTATTTAAGGGTGGTTTCGTGACCACACAGGCAGCCACATAGGTGTGTCCTGATTAGCACTGCCTTGTGGTTTTGGGAATTAGGGTTCCGAGCTGATTTGGGCGCCATACGACTTAGCCACATGACCGTGTGGCTGATTTGGGAAAATTAGTCTATTTTTACACAGCCCTGTCCCTAGGCACACTGGCGTGTGGGTTTGGGAGTTAGGGATTTTGTGTTTTGGTGCCACACGGCATAGCCACACAACTATGTGGCTGGTTTGGGATTTAGGGATCCCGCACGGGTGTGTGTTTTGGACACACTGTCATGCTTGGTGGGGCATGCGAGCGTGCAAGACCCTCACACGATCGTGTCTGTCTTGCACTCTATTTTAGCAAATTTGGATAGTGAGTTACACGACTATGTCCCTGGTCCACACGAGCGTGTGCCTCTGCCACACGGCTGTGTGCCACCCTCCACACGGGCGTTTTGACCTTCACATGGCCTAGGTTATTCCACACGGCCAAAACACATGGGCATGTGGTCTTGTATCGCCAAATTTGGTTCTATGTCAAATTGAAGCTTGATCAAGATTTTGATTCAGCCTAGACTGGTGTGGTATACCTCTGTTTTAGTAGATGGTATGATTGTTGCTTTAGGTTACTTGCTATTGATACTGAATCCGGATAAATGAGTGTGCGCATTTCTGATTCTAGGTGATTGGTCTGTGAGTGTTTGTGTGTTGTGTGCATGCTGTGACTGCACGAGAATTCTATAACTGATTGACTGGTTGTGCGTTTCTGTGTCTGAATGACTATCTGGAAATCTTTTATACTGATTATGTATGTCTATCTGCATACATACATTTGCATAAAGTATTTTGGGTGGGGTTGCGAAGAGAAGGGAGTCTGATTTTGATCTGGTAGTTGTACTCCAACTTATTTGTACAACGGATTTCTGCTCTATGCTGTACAACATATACGTCAGCCTCGTTGAGTACTACATTACCTGATCTGGCAGTTTATCTGTAGCTTATCGGTATAGCAGTTTACCGCACTACATTGTACCATATATACGTCAGTTTTATTGTGTATCATTACTATCTGATTTGGCAATTTAACTGCATATTGATAAGCCATCATTGTCGAGCAACTCGGGGTGGCGGGTCATTGCTGCTGGGCAACCTGGGATGAGTCTATATGGTGTGTAGGGTTGGATAGGCCTACGAGGTCCTATGTAGTATGTTTTGGTTGGATGAGCTTGAACAACTTTTAAGAGGTGTGATCGAGGGACGGAGAAGTGTGCTGGCTGGATGGGTGGGTTCCATTACTCAACTGCATTACATGCACGCCTGTCTATGACTTCCTACTATAAGATTATCTATCTGTTTTCTATTTGTCTGAATAGCCCTTGTGTTGAGATTTCGGTGTGAACTTTTTGTTTGAACTTAGTGTGCTTTAATTTCTACGTTTTGTTGAAATGATAATTCTGTTATGCTATTGACTTGAATTCTGTAATATTATATCTTATCTTGTTTTGAACTCACATTGAGCTTGTGTAGCTCACACCCTTTTAGTGTTTCCGTTGCAGGTACCTTTTGGAATTCTAATGTTGGACTCGGTATACGGGGGTCTTGGATAGTTTCAGAGAAGAATAAATTAATAGTTTTTTTCTATTTGTCATTTGGTTCGTGGACTATAAGATTTTATTAAAACATGGTACAAGCTCCGATTTAAGTTTTTCTTTGCTCATTTAGTTAAGGTTTTATAACAAATTTCGCTGTATTTTTTACTGACTGGTTATGCGATTAAATGTTTGAGTTTGATGGGATAACTTATTTTGCAAGTTTACCTACGATCACTTCAGTGATCAATGTAACATCTAGGATTTAGTCTAAACTTCTAGGCCGGGTTTAGGGTGTTGCATTTAGTGGTATCAGAGTTAGGTTTGCAAAAACTCGACTTGTGTATCTATGTAACCGTGTTAGCTCGTGGGTGTTTTAAGAAAAAGGGTTTGAGAAACTTTACCACAGTAAGTTGAAATAATTTGTGTTTTTGAAAAAGCTTATGAAAATGAAATGTCTGAGACTCCGATGCTGGTCTAAGTAGAGATTTGAAACTATAAGACTAGAAATATAGAATTTTGTATTTACTTTGTGTTTTGTTCTTTAAAATGTAGATATTCTAAGTTAGGGACAAGACTGATATGGATTCTGAAGGTAAGCAAGATCGCGAGAGACTACTCTAGGACGTGTGTCTATTTAGGAGTTGGAGGTTAGTACAGCTCTACCAACTCCAGGTGGCGATAACCCAGTGGTTGGTACCGAGGCGCTAACTCGAGTAGTGAGAGATGTGCTAGAAAAAGTTTTTGAGGCTAGGTTAGAGAGGAATAGAGAGTTAGATCAAGCTAGGAGCATGGTTTGTGGGAAGAAAAGAGATCGTAGTCTTCTGAAGTTGGAGCCTCATTCCGCGAAGCGTGTTAGAACGCATTTGGGTGGCAATAGCAATTTTACAGAGTGTGGTGGTAGTGGTGCGAGTGCTCCATTTTGTAAGCATTGTAAGAAGTGTCATTCGGGCGACTCTTGGAAGAAGTTTGGAGCGTATCTTAGATGTGGGTCCACAAGACATCGAATTAGGGACTGTCCTCGGCAACTTTGAGTCAAGTATGATTGCGATGTTTCGATGTTTAGATCAGAGTATTAAAATTGTATGTGATAGAACAAACATATGTCTGCTTCAGTAGTTATGTGTTCTAGGTGTGTGAATGAGGTCTTAGGTTTGATTTAGTCCTACTCGGGCTAGAGTGCACAACGGGACCGTGCTGGTGTAACTTGTGATATGCCACTATTAGTTGGAAATTTTAGAGACGAAATTTATTTAAGGAGGGGTGAGTTGTAACACCATAAATTTTGGGGCTACAAGTTTTGAGTTTTAGGGTTAGGGTCACAAAGAAGGGTGTGCCATTAAGTTTAGTTGTGCGTTTAAGTGTTAGAATGGGCCTACCGGTCAGGAGGTTGAGTGAGTGCTAATGAATCTCTAAGGTCTGGGTTCGAATCCTAGTAGGTGCGTTTTGTAAGGAATATTCTAAATTTTGTTGTGTTAAATAGTAAATTAGTTTTATGATCGTTATTTGATCTATTTTTATTTTTATTTCTTATTTCTTTTGGAAGGCACGTCCTTCTTTTTCTTCGTCTCTGGCCTTTTTTTTCCCTAGTTTTTCCTTAAAATTTTGAAAATGGTGGTGTATGATTTCGGAAGAGCATTTGATTTCCTAGTCAGCGAGTCGGCTTTTGGGCATTTCTGATCGCGATTTAGGTGTGGGATTCGAACCCTATCCTTTCTTCTTTTTGTTTTATGTGGAAACAATTGTTTCGGCTTTTCGTGAGTATGGACTAACCGTTGATTATGGTTTTAGACATTGAAAGTTTAAGAGTGGTTTCATGACCACACAGGCGGCCACACGGGCGTGTGCCGGTTCAGACGGTCGTATGCTTTTAAAAATTAGGGTTCTGAGCTAATTTGGGCGCAACACGGCCTGGCCACATGACTGTGTGGCCGATTTGAGGAAATTAGTCGATTTTTACATAGTCGTGTCCCCTGGGCACATGGGCGTGAGCGTTTGGGAATTAGGGATTTTGTGCTTTGGTGCCACTCGGCCTGGCCACATGGCTGCATGGTTGATTTAGGATTGAATGATCCTATAACAGCCCAATTTCAATAAGATTGGATTAGTGGTCTTGGGATGACAAACCTGATTCGAAAATAAAATTTATGTTTATTTTATTATATGATCTGTGTTATGTTAGAAATGTCATATGAAAATTCTGATAAGAAATTTTGCTTATTTTGTACCTAATTACGAGAAGGGCTAAGTTGCATAAAAGGAAAAAATTGAATTCTAGTAGCAATAAGGAGTAAATAGCTATGGAATTCAAAATTTGAGGTCATTATTTGGTAATTAGACCACTAAAAAAAGCGTGTAGATATTTTGGAGACTCATCCATGGAAATTTAGAAAAAGGGCAAGGACTAAATTGGCAATAGAAATAATTAAATTAATTAAAAAATGATAAAGGAAAATATCATCTTATTTTCTCATCATCTTCCCCAAAATATACATGGAAACCCGAGGAGAGAGAGAGAGAGGAAACTTTCATGGCTTAATTGGGTAAGTTTTCTTGTCCCGTTTTTAGTAATTTTGATATTTTTGAAATCGAGATAGTCTAATCTATCCATTCGGAGGATTAATTTGAAAATTTATCAAAGTATGGAAAATGGGTCATGGATGTATATGTTGAAAATTAGAAATTTACGGTAGAAAATGAAAGGTTGTTAATAGATAAACAACTTTTACAAAGTGATTTTTGATGAAAACATGATTTAGGGACTAAAATACAAAATTGTGAAATTGAAGAAAAATGCTCAATTTTTATGAATACTTATGCTATAAATATTGTAATGGGATTTTGGTTAGGCTTGGAATAGGGAGTAAATTGCACAAGTTTCATTTTCTAAGCTTAGGCTTGAGAGTGTTTTCCAATAGTTAAGTGCCCTAATGGGTACTCTTGAAAAAGAGATGATGGTTTATTGAATCATACACCTCGAGTGTACCACTTGAGCATCCGACGGAATTTCATTGATTCAACGGATACTATTCTTGAGATGGTATGAAAAATATGAGATGAAATGATAATGACATGAAAGAATATTCCATGATGAGTTCATCTATCCTTACTTGATGTATATGTAAAGTTTGTGACTAACATGTTTGATTGAATGCATGTGTCTAGGAAATTTTTCCAAATGGATGGAAAACATGATATTGTATGTTTGGACTTAATAAATGGGATTGGTAAGTTTAGATTCTGTTATACAAACTTACTAAGCATGTAATGGTTACTCTGTTTTATTTTTTCCCCTGTTTTATAGTGTTCAGAGGCTCATGAAGGTTGGAGATCATTGAGGCATTGTCACACTATCTAGTAGATATTTTGGGTACATATAGTAAAATTCATTTTGGTATAATGGCATGTATAGGATAAATTGGCCTTTAGTGGCCTGATGCTTGATAATTGTAACAGCCCGGTTTAGACCCTAGTCGAAATAGTGGTTTCAGGATCACATATCTGAGTCAAAAAAAATATTAAATATTATTTTTCGTGCCTATTATATGTGAATTAACATGTGTGAAAGTTTCGTATGAAAATTTTTCCGTTTGAGTGCTTAATTTGCAAAAAGGATTAAATCACGTAACAAGTAAAATTAGCATGATACATGATTAATGTGTATAATTGAAATAGCTTTGGAATATTATGGCCTTAAATGGTAATTATACCATTGAATGTTTAAGTGGTCATAAATAACCTTAAAATATGTATTTGTATATGTGTAATAATATGGACATTTTAGTAATTAGTTAATAAATGTTCATTAAAGAAACAAAAACATGAAAATAGGCCATATTATCTTCCATTTTGACAAATTTACAAAGGAAAGAAAAGAATAAAAGCAAAATAGTGTTCGACCTTTGTATTTTGAGATTAAGGTATGTATTTGACTTGTTTTTGATAATTTCTATGTTTTTGTGATTGTTGCTTGGTCTAGTACCGAGGCCATGCCTCAATTTCTGAATTTGAGTATGATTTTGAAATGTGCCATTGTTGATAATGTGAGTTTTATGAAGTTTGATAAAAGAAAACAAAAGATATGTGTTTGATTATTATGTTTTGTATTTGAATTTTTGATGAAATTGAGTATTTGGGCAAAATTGTGAAAAATAAAAATTTGGAGGACTAAATTGTAAAATAAATGAAATGCATTGACTTATATAAACTATAGGTATATTCGGCCAAGCTTGTGTGCAAAGAGATTTTGTGAATTTAATAATTTAATGAAATAGGGACTAAAATGTCAAAATGTGCAAATGTGAGGGCTAATTTGTAAAATGCCCTAATTACATGTTTTTGGATTGAATTGAATGATTTGAATTTGAATTTGAATTCGAATGTTTTGTATTTAACATTTTGATGAAATTGAGTATTTGGGCTAAATTGTGACAAAAAAATTTGGAGGACTAAATTGTAAAATAAATGAAATGTGTGGACTTATATAGACTATGGGTATATTCGGCCAAGCTTGTGTGTAAAGAGATTTTCTGAATTTGATGACTTTAAGAAATAGGGACTAAAATGTCAAAATGTGCAAATGTGAGGGCTAATTTGTAAAATGCCCTAATTATATGTTTTTGGATTGAATTGAATGATTTGTTGAATAAAAGAGTTAAATTTGAATTTGTTTAGATCAAGAATAAAAGAAAACGGAATTAGATCGGGGAAAGTCTAAAGTAGACGTTTAGTCTTTTTCATCCGTACATATCCAAACGAGGTAAGTCGATATACAAATAAACGCGTTAAATTGATTTATATTTGCTATTATGATGTTTGAATTCTGTTGAATGGCTATGAGGGCCTAATATGTGAAATTTTGAGATAAATTCTGAGTATGTGACAAAGCCCGAAAGGCCCTGTTCGAACCTTAGGAATAGCTAGGATACATATGTCATGACATAGGATCTGATATGAGTTTTTGTGTAAGACCATGCTAGGAGGTTGGCATCGATATGAGATTTACGTGTAAGACCATGTTTAGGACATTGGCATCGTGAAAATAAGATAGTATGAAAGCAGCTTCTAATCATCAGAAATCATACGCGGATCTGAAAAAGAAAAGATATCAAGTTTGAGATCGGTGATAAAGTGTTCTTGAAAGTATCTCCGTGGAACAAACTATTTAGATTCGGTAGAAAAGGCAAATTGAGTCTGAGGTTTACCGGACCGTATGAAATCATCGAGTGAGTTGGTCCAGTTGCTTATAGATTACTATTGCTGCCTGAGCTAGAAAAGATTCATAATGTATTCCATCTTACAATGCTTCGACAGTATAGATCTAATCCTTCTCATGTGCTTAATCCATCTGAGATAGAAATTCAGTCCGACATGACTTATGAAGAATAACCGATCCATATTTTAGCTCATGAGATGAAAGAATTATGAAATAAGAAAATTAAGTTAGTAAAAGTATTGTGGCATCGACACATCATAGAATAGGCTACGTGAGAGCCCGAAGATGCTATGAGACAACAACATCTGAATTTGTTGAACGGTAAGGTTTTCGGGGACGAAAATACCTAAAGGGGAGAGTTGTAATAACCCAGTTTAGACCCTAGTCGGAATAGTGGTTTTGGGACCACATATCCAAGTCAAAAAAAAATTTTAAACATTATTTTCCGTGCTTATTATATGTGAATTAGCATGTGCTAAAGTTTCGTATGAAAATTTGTCTGTTGAGTGCTTAATTTGCAAAGAGGATTAAATCGCATAACAAATAAAATTAGCATGTTATATGATTAATGTGTATAATTGAAATGGCTTTGGATTATTATGGCCTTAAATGGTAATTATACCATTGAATGTTTAAGTGGTCATAAATGACCTTAAAATACGTATTTGTATATGTGTAATAATATGGACATTTTAGTAATTGGTTAATAAATGTTCATTAAAGAAACAAAAACATGAAAATAGGCCATATTGTCTTCCATTTTGCTGAATTTACAAAGGAAAGAAAAGAATAAAAGCAAAATAGCGTTCGGCCTTTATACTTTGACATTAAGGTATGTATATTGATCTGTTTTTGATAATTTCTACGTTTCTGTGATCGTTGCTTAGTTTAGTACCGAGCACATGCCTCAATTTCTGAATTTGAGTATGATTTTGAAATGTGCCATATTGATAATGTGAGCTTTATGAAGTTTGGTAAAAGAAAATAAAAGATATGTATTTGATTGTTATGTTTTGTATTTGACTTTTTCATGAAATTGAGTATTTGGGCTAATTTGTGACAAAAAAATTTGGAGGACTAAATTGTAACATAAATGAAATGTGTGGACTTATATAGACTATGGGCATATTCGGCCAAGCTTGTGTGTAAAGAGATTTTCTGAATTTGATGACTTTAAGAAATAGGGACTAAAATGTCAAAATGTGCAAATGTGAGGGCTAATTTGTAAAATGCCCTAATTATATGTTTTTGGATTGAATTGAATGATTTGTTGAATAAAAGAGTTAAATTTGAATTTGTTTAGATCAAGAATCAAAGAAAACGAAATTAGATTGGGGAAAGTCGGAAGCAGTCGATTAGCCGTTTTCATCCGTACATATCCGAACGAGGTAAGTCGATATGCAAATAAATGCATTAAATTGAGTTATATTTGCTATTATGATGTTTGAATTCTGTTGAATGGCTATGAGAGCCTAATATGTGAACTTTCGAGATAAATTTCGAGTATGTGATGAAGTCCGAAAAGCCCCATCCGAACCGTTGGAATAACTAGGATACATATGTCATGACATAGGATCCGATATGAGTTCTCGTGTAAGACCACGTCTGGGACATTGGCATCGATATGAGATTTACATGTAAGACCATGTCTGGGACATTGTCATCGTATTAGATTTCATGTAAGACCCTATCTGGGACAGTGGCATCAATATTTGATTACATGTAAGACCATGTTAGGGACGTTGGCATTGCATGAGCTTTCTGTGCCATCCACATATCCTATTTGATTTCGTATAGTTCAACGGGGAATTCTGAGCAATGTATGACTATGTTAAAGTGTATCCAAATCAGGTATGTTAATATGTGTTCATTATTTGATTATGAAAGGTAAGCATTTGTGCCATTATTGATTTATGATATATGTATAAGCATATGAAAATGAAAAAGGTTATATGTGAGCAAATAAGTATGAATTGGTTCATGGGATAGCTATGTGAAATGAAAGTGATATTTATGCAAATGAATTGATTTATATATGATTCTTGAGTTGATTTTATTGTATATGGCTTACTAAGCTCTTTGTAGCTTACTTTGTGTGTGTTTGCATTATTTTATAGATATTGAAGCTATCAAAAGTTCGGGAATCATCGACGATCATCACCACACTATTAAACCTTGTTTTGGTATATTTTGGAACTGTAAATATTAAATTATTGCATGAATAGGCTAGACATCTTTGAATAAGTTTAGATATGTATATATGTTATGACATATGATATGGCTAGCTTTTGGTTGAATTTGTGGTTTTTTTTGGTATGTGTTTAGCAAGGTAAATAATGGTGTATTTATGATGCTTATATGACCTAATGAGAAATGGTCATTTTGGTATGAAAATGTTATGAATTTGGTAAGTTTTGATAAGAGATGGAATGTGGTAATTGATGAATTATGGATCATGTGTTTTGTTATGGAATTGACCTATGTTTTGGCATGAATTAGTATGTTTATAAAGCATTATCTAGAATGAGGATTCCATGGCATGAATTGTGTGCCTTTTTGGTTGTGAATTGGCTGAGAAATGTTGCCATAAAATTGTTGATTTTGGCTTGTAGGAATGACCCAAAAAAGGTGGAAATTTTGGCTTTTTGAATGGCCTATTTTTGTCCACAAGGGTAGAGACATGGGCGTGTGTCTCGGCCATGTGTGACACATGGTCATAGTACACGGCTATGTGTGTCCCTTGGGTTACCCTTCCAAATTAAGTCAGTATACCCTATAGTTTTGACACGGCCTTGGCACACGAGCGTGTCTAGTAGCCGTGGGTGGCACATGGGCTGGTACACGGGTGTGTGGTTGACCGTGTGACCCAAGTCAGTAACCTCCCTAAATTTCACATGGTCTAGCACACGAGAGTGTCCTTGGCCGTGCTGTGCAAGTCAGTATGTATGCCCTATTTTGCCACAGGTTAGACACACAGGCGTGTCTAAGGCCTTGTGAGGCACACGGCCTGCCCACACAGGTGTGTGACCTCTATAACTTTGAAAAATGTTTAAGTTCTAAAAAATTTTGTATGAGTTCGGCTTAGTCCTAATCTTCTTCCAATGCACGTTTAAGGTCTCGTAAACTTTAATAAGGGACTCATTGATGATGTATGATTATGATATGATGTTGATGATTGTGAAATGTCTGTAAAAGTTTTGAATTGTTTGGTAATGCTCTTAACCCTAATCCAATGATGGATACGGGTTAGGGATGTTACAATAATGATGTTTGTAATCTAGCCATTGGAATGGCTAGTGGTGGTTGTTTTGATATACATGAAATGTCATGCAGTGGTTGCTATTGTATATGCGTTAAGTAGTTGATCAAATCATGTTTAACACATGGATTGAATCAAGGTAAGATTGTAAACATATATGCATGCAACGATATGCCATGTTGAATGATGGAAATTGTCTAATTTGAATGCTTGAAATGGTTGGAATGAGTTTGGTATGTTCTAGTGCAGGAAAATGGTAAATTTGGGTGACAAATGAGGCTAGGAAATGGCTTTATTTTGTCCACACGGGTAAACACACGGGCGCATGTCTAAACCGTGTGTGACAAACGGTTGGGTACATAGGCATGTAGGTAGGTTGTGTGTCCCCTGCACCTTAATTTTGAGAAACAGAATGCTCAGAATTGAGCACACGAGTAGAGCCACAGGTGTGTGTCTCAACCCTGTGAGGCACACGGCCTAGAACACGTGTGTGACTCTTGGCAGTGTGTATCCTACACACCTATTTTTTCAAAAATTCGAATTAACCACACGACTGTGTGACTTGGCCATGTGACATCAATTTGTTCATGACTTGCAAGTCAGAGAGTTACATAGGTTAGGGACACGGGCGTGTGAACCCACACGGCCTGACCACACGGGCGTGTCCCATACCACATAGACATGTGACTCTTAATAGTGAGAAAATTTTTGGGATTTTGTAAAAAAATCCTTGAGATCCTGATTTGGTACTAAACCAATTCTAACGTATTTGCGAAAAATTTCCTGAGATCCGGATTTGGTACTGAACCAATTCTAACATATGTTTTGGGCCTCGAGGGCCGAACTAAGGGATGTTATGACTAATCTCAAAAAATGAATAAGTGTTTGACTCGATTTATTTGAAAGTGTCCCATAAGCCCCGATAATGCCTCGAAACCCTATTCCAACAATAGGTATGGGTTAGTGGTGTTACGAATCCTACACAGACGTGTGTTTTGGACACACGGCTACGCCTGGTGGGACACACTGACGTGCGAGACCCTCACGCAATCGTGTCTATCCTGCACTCTATTTTAATTTGGATAGTGAGTTACACGGCCTATTAACACGGCCGTGTCCCTGGTTCAAACAGGTGTGTGCCTCTGCCACACAGCCGTGTGCCACCCTCCACATGGGTGTTTTGACCTTCACACGGCCTAGGTTATTCCACATGGCCGAAGCACATAGGCAAGTGGTCATGTATCGGCAAATTCGATTTTATGTCAAATTAAAGCTTGATTGGGACTTTGATTCAGCTTGGACCGGTGTGGTATGCCTCTGTTTAAGCAAGTTGTATGATTATTGCTTGATGTAACATCCTGAATTTGGGCCTAGAAGAATTGGATTTTGAGTCTGGATTCGAATAAAAGAAAACCGGAATAAATTGAGAAGTTTTAAATATTATTGTTTAAAAAAAACATTTTTGAATTAAATTACTATTAGAAAATTCTTGCTGTATTTATTATTACTGATATTTTAAATTCTTACTGTATCTATTGATGTTTTTAAACTTTTATGAAAATTAGAAATTATTTTTATTATTATTATCAGCATCATTATACTTATTAGATACAAATATGTTTATAAAATTATTGTTGTTAATTTAGTGTTTAAATTAAAATGTAATTAGAAAATTTTACTGTATTTATTTTTACTGATATTTTAAAAATAATAATTATTATTAGGAAAAAAATTACTATATTTGAAATTTATATAAAAATACATTTATAAATACATTTAAATAAATTACTGTATTTGAAATTTTGGTCAATAAGGCTTTTAAAATAAATTGTGTAAGATTAGGCACAAAGGAACGTGCCTGGCTCAGTGGCTAAGTGCGCTAGGAGGATGTGGGAGTGCCTGGGTTCAAAGCACGGTGGGTGCAAAGTTGCTTTTTATTTTAGCAGTCAGGTTGCAGCTAGAAAAGGGTTAAAAGAAGTTGCTGGTGGAATATGCCACAAAAATGCTTGTGGCGCAGTGGCAGCAGGGTGCTAGGAGTTCCACCCGAGCATGGGTTCTAGTCTAGGCGCTGGAAGAATGTGGATTTTATTTTTAAAGAAGTGGGAACTGCAGCAGGTAAGGTTTAAAGGTGAACGTGGCGCTGTTCTATCAAAGAAGAACACGCGTCTTGGTGGTCAGCAGTGTGCTGGGCAACCTGAAGGTTCTGGGTTCGAGCAGCACCCCGCGCAGGAAAGGATCAATTTTGTTGGGGCGCTTCCCAGCAGCAGATGCAAGCGGTGCGGGCTGTTATCAAGCGGTGGAAAAGTTTGAATTCCATTCAAACTTTGTTTTTGTTTTTTTTAGCTAAAATTAAGGGATTGAAAGCAATTCAAATCTGTTTTGAATTTAAATTCAATGATAGCAAAATTCAAGGAGCAAATCGTGGAAGTAGAAGGCTAAAATCATGGTTTTTGTTTTTTTGAAAAGAATTCGGCTATGGCAAAATTTCGGCCATTATTCCCTTCTTTATTTTGGTTGGGGTATCTTGAGTATTAGTGGATCCCTATTTATTCAATTGGTTTTCCTTATTATTTTTAGCTTCTTTTATTTTGCTCATCTCCTTTTCTCTAATTCTTTTATGCATACTCTTAATCTTTCATTCTGTTTTACACTCTTTCTTTTGCCTTTCTCTTCTCCAATTTGTGAATCTTTTCTACTCTCTTTCGAGCCAATTCACCTCTTCTCTTCCTACTCTTAAACTTCTTTCTCTACCAACCAGCCACGTTAGTTTCTTAAACCGAATAGGCATAGTCGGAACTGGTCTCTAGTGGTGTGTTGGAATTAGATCTACAATAGATCTGGAAAAAGGTGGCGCTTGGGAACGTTTTAGCAAATAGATCTTTGGTAAGTAACTAAACTCCTTCTTATTCGTTATTTTGGAAATTAAGAGTAGCCGAAATCCCTGTATACATGTAGGGAAGCTATCAACATGGCCTAAGGGTGTTTTAACGATATATTTCGGTTCTTATATGTGTTATTTAGCGAAGAAGGTGATTTAGCGAGGAACTGAAGGAATCTATTCAACCAGATCTAGATCTAGTAGATCCAAATCGATAGAGGTAAGGTTTCATGGCCATTAAAGGTGTGGCTGAATATGGTAAGGAATCTTAGCATCGGTTTTCGTAGTTTCTTTGGTTAATCGTTTAAATAATAGATTGTAGGAGAAATCGCATAGGAGATCTCGTCAACGTTTCGACATAAATCAGGTGTGTATCGAATCCTTTCCTTAGTCTAATTCAGCAAAGGCCAATTAACCGAAAAGTTGATATTATATGGGCTTGTGAGTGTACTAATGCTCACAAGATGATTGGAAAATCATGGGATCTGTAAACATAGGTGGTAAGTTGGTTGAGTGTGCAGTTTCGTGCACTTTGGTAAGTTGGGCCTCGATGGGTCGAATGTGGGCCCAATGGGCTTTTGGGCCCATTAGGTAAAAATAGGTAATAAGTATGTTCTGTTAGACTGTAGGATTGAAACTGCAAAAATCGATAACTGAATATGAAGCTTTGACAAAATGGGCTTAATTTACTAATAGGTGTTATAGGGCCCATTAGGGGTTTTAGGGCCCAGTAATTGGAACTTGTTAAAAACTGTTAAATTGACTGCTAAGACGGAAATAATGATTGTTAGTGACTGTAACATGCTTGAAACTTGTGATAATAGTGTAAGTGACTAAAATACCCTTTAGGATGCGAAATTACCATTTTACCCCTAGGTGTAAAATGACCATTATAGCCCTAGGGCTGAATTTGACTGAATTGCATGATTTACTATTTCTGTTTACTGTATGCCATATCATGATAGCTGTTGCACGGGGTTTGGGTTTATGATGGAGGAAGCGTTCTGGTAGCCTCGCTGCAATCTGGTGGCCTTGCCATATATATATCTGTTCTGGTGGCCTTGCCACATATATCTGTTCTGGTGGCCTAGCCACATATATCTGTATCTAGTGACTCTGTCACAATATCTGTTCAGGCAGCCTCACTGCAAATTCTGTGGTGTGTAACGGTTGGATGGGTTGAGTAGTCTCCCCACATGGATCATGGGCTTGCATTCATGCATTGTTATCATTAATACTGTTCTGTTATTGTAATGGGCCTATGGGCCGTACTGCTATCCGAAAAGGGCTAAGGCCCAGTTTACTATTATCTGAATAGGGCTTCGGCCCAGTATCTGACTGAGATTGGTTTAGGCTTAGGCCCAATGGGCTTGAGTTGACTTGGGCTTTGGATGGGCTTCTGTACACACTGAGTTTTCCAAACTCACCCCTTTTTCCTTCCATCCTTGCAGGTGAGCCTTAGATTGGTGGACTTGGAGCTGGGAGGGATTCAAAGTGGCCACATGGACTGGACTAATGGTTTTTAATTAAGTTAACTATTTCAATCTAATCTTAGTTATTTTTATTTTGATTTTGGGTTTGTAATAAGGGCCTCTTTCATTATTTTTATTTTGGCTTTTTAATCATTACTTATTTAAATTGACTTTAGCTTAAGTAGGATATTATTTAAATCAATTTGAAAATGAATGATTTTAGGACGCGGTTTTTATAAAAGCTACTTGTTTTCAAAATATCTCGATAAGTAGAGCAAAGCTTCTGCAACGTAAATGATTTCACAAATATATATCTTCAATACGTTTAAACTTAATTTGTTCGTAGACAAATCACAAGGTTAAAGTGTGGCAATGGATGTGTGCATGTCTAGGAGTGGATCTAGGAAGAGCTTGGTACTTAAGCAGTCTAAATGACACACCTCCTCTTCTCTTGAATCCTACCTGGTGCATAGTATCCATTCACTTTCAGCCATGACA
Source organism: Gossypium stocksii (assembly GCA_020496765.1). Taxonomy (NCBI): domain Eukaryota; kingdom Viridiplantae; phylum Streptophyta; class Magnoliopsida; order Malvales; family Malvaceae; genus Gossypium; species Gossypium stocksii. The sequence goes on from CM035623.1 coordinate 47,212,780, forward strand.
AAGAGGATCTGATTTGCTGATAACCTAAACTGTTTTTAAAATAACATATTTTCCGCAAGTACAGATGTTTACGAGTTTTCAAAATTTCCCATAAGATTTAATAAGGTTGTTTACAATGTTTTGATTATTACAATGTATCACGTTTTGATAAAGCTAAGGTTTTATGCAAATTTTCTGATAAAAGTTTCTAAACATTACGAAGGGTTTTCAATGAAAACATGGTTTTCGAAAAACACTTCAATGTGACACACCAGACTTGGCCGTAACGTCTGGGTCGGGTTTGGGGTGTTACACTTGAGGTTACTTTGCTATTGATACTGAATCTAGGTGAATGAGTCTGATTCTAGGTGATTAGTCTTTGAGTGTTTGTGTGTTGTATGCTTGCTATGACTGCACGAGATTTCTATAATTGATTGACTGGTAGTGAGTTTCTGTGTCTAAATGATTGTCTAGAAATCTTGTATACTGATTATGTACGTCTATCTACATACATACATTTGCATAAATTATTTTGGGAGGGATTACGAAGGGAAGGGAGTTTGATTCTAATCCGGCAGTTCTACTACAACTTGTCTGTACAGCAAATTTCCGCTCTACACTGTACAACATATACGTCAGCCTTGCTGCGTACTACTTGTAACACCCCCAAATTTGGCCCAAACGTTATGGCCGAATTCGGCTATGTCACATTGAAGGGTCACTCGTATAAATCGTATACTTGGAAGACTTTGAAGACATTCATTGTCCATGGTTTGAATAAGGGTTTATTTTCAAAACAGTTTTGCTAGAAAAATAACTTAGTTTAAAATGTGTTCATTAGAGGTTTCGCTTAATCAAAAGTTTAGGTGAGTTTGAGTAAAAGCTTTGAGTTTATAAGTTGAAAACCCAAGTGTACATATCTTGTTAAATTATAGTAAAAGCTCATGTTTTAAGAAAATGTTCAGATATTTATGTTGATTTAGAAAACATGTTTAATTTTAGAAATCTCGTTTGAGTTTGAAACTTTAGTAATTATAATAATAATAAAATCCAAATATAAGAACATACCGGAGATAAAAGGCCTTATTACAACCCAATAAAACAATGTAAAATAAGGAAAGTAAATAAAACTAGTAATCTTCAAAGTAAATAGCAGTGTAGTGTGGCCACCTCCGAGTCCTGTCCTACGTCGAGCCACCTATTGAGGGTCACTTGAAAAAAAATTAAAAAGAGGGAGTGAGTTTCGAAACTCAGTGTATACGACCCTCGTCAAACAAGTAATCATGCAATAATCAGATTGGGCCTAAGCCCTATTCAATATCGGTGGCCTTTGGGCCTTAGCCCATAGTGGCCTCAAATGAGCCTGAGCCCATATCACAATATATAGTAGCCATTGGGCCTAAGCCTATAGTGGCCCCGGTTGGGCCCGAGCCCATATCATAGATATCAATATGCACATGCAATGCACAATTACCCATAACCAACCCTGTACACCCCCTTCTAACCCTACACTTTTGTGGGGAGATAGTTGACCCATCCATCCTTATACACCCGTTGTGACACCGGTTGCGGCACCACTCATCGTTGCAGTAGAGCTGCTCGTGGCTTAAAAGCCTTCTATAACACCCTAAATTTTGGGCTTAGGAGAAATTGGTTTCGTGTATTAGAGAAATTCAAATTTTTGTGGTCAAGAATAATTTCACAATTTCATGGTTGGTTTGTTGGTTAAGTTTTGGAGTGCTTGGGGATGCCTGAGAAGTCTTGGGTTCAAATCAGGGCTTTAAGAAAAATTTTAATTTTTATCACTATGGGAAAATAACGTCACAAGGAAGGGTTTATAAATATTTTTTGGTCAAAACTGACGGATAGAAGCAAGTGGTCTGGTGGCTAGGAGCGTTGGTAGCTAGTAAATGGTCCAAGGTTCAAGTCTTGGCCTAAGCATAATTTTTTTTTTTCGCATATATGGTCATGGAGGCTAGCGTGTAAACCTTATGTATATTTGGGGATGATTAGTGACATATAAAGAGAGTGTGGAAGAGTGACAAGGTGTGTATGGTGTGCTTGGGTCGGGGGTTCATGTCTGCTTAAGGGAAAAATGTTATATTTTTTTAAGGTTTAAAGGGAACACGACATTCTGGACAAAAGGTTTATAATTTGTTACGTGGGGTTATTGACATGAAAGTCATATTGGTTCAGTGGCAATCAGCATGTTGGGCATTTAGATGGGACACAGGTATGAGTCTCTTGGCTAGCGAAATTTTCATTTTTATTTTCGAATAACCGTGGCTCCAGCAGGTATAGGTTAAAAATAATTGTGACCCTATTATAGTTTAAAGAGAAACGCGGTGTAGCGGCCAGCAGCATGTTTGAAGGCGCAGTGACGGGATGAGGTCTAGAGTTCGAGCCTCACCCTACGTGTGGAAGGTTTAATTTTTGCTGCTTGTGCAAGGCTGGCTGATTATGGTAAGTGCTGACTTGTTAAAGCAGTGGATGGAAGGCTGCTGTTGGTGATCAAACCAAACAGCAGAATTGGACTGATTGCTGGTTGTAATTAAGCTGTTATTAAAGGCTTGAGTATGGGGAATTTTAGCCGTATGTGGGACTAATTTTTGGTGCTATTTGGCCATTAGAGATATAGCTAATATAGGTGTTAATTTTAGCTTTCCGATTGTTCTAATTTTTGACCGAATGTGGGACTTTGTTTGTCCTTTCAGTTAATGGTGTTTTGTTGCCAAATTATAGGAGTGAATTTGGAAAGATTTGGCCATTTATGGTGCCATACGTTCATTAGAGAATTTGCTTAATAAAGAATTTTGATTGCTTTCCTTTTTGTTTTTCTTAGCTTGACCAACACATCTTTTTGGCTCAAACACAAAATTCTTGTGTGCTGATTTGGTTCTTTTTCTCCCCTGTTGCCCCTTCTTTTCTCTTTTGGATTTTTGAACACCAAATGCACCTTTGGTTACTTTCTCATCTCTTTTTTTTTTTTTTGCAAGCGTCAAATGCACTTTTAGCCTTGGTCCTCATCGATTCTGTCTACTTTCTTCTCTTCTCCATTTGAGCTGAATGTCTCTTTCTTTTTGTTAAACCGAAAACTCCTCTATTCTCCTTCTCTAGCTGAGTCAGTATCTTTTGACCCTTGACCTTTGTTCATGCCTTTCTAAACCAAGTTGATCATATTCTCATAACGTTGGTTTGAAGGTTGAAGGTAGGTACGGTATGTGTATTTTGCTTTCTTTTTATTTGGGCATACCTAGGAAAGGTCAAGCCTCAATTTCTCCTTTTCTTTTGGTTTCGATCGGCCATAGGTGTTGTACCTTTGGACCGATGGTGGTTTCTTGTTCTTTTATTGAATTGTTCCGGCCACTTGTAGGTACTTCCTAGCAATTGGTTTCCTAGAGGGTGAGCAAGACTACACTTAAGGTAAATGTTTAATGTTGAATGTTCCCATTTGGGTAGTGGCCAAATAAGGATTGTGGCCTTTGGGGTAACTTTCGAATCTTTGGATTTGTGGCTATGTATTTCAGTTTATTAAAGGTTGGTTTGTGATTCAGGCTTTCGAACAAGGACAGATGATTGATTAATAGATAGTGATCTAATTATATTTGGCAAGTTTCGTCACTCGAGAGGGAGAGGTAAGGATGCCGATTATAAGATTTGGTAGTTAGACATGTATAAGATTTATTCTATTTAGTTAACTAATCAGACACTACGATTGATTTATAGGTCCTGAATCGTAAGGTGATCTTCCGTTCACAAGTCAGGTGTGTTATCGCACTTTTTGGTTACAAAGGCAAAATGCCAAAACGGCAAGTGCCGAAAAGCCGACGAATCAATTGTTGGCCACATGGGCATATGAACGGTCATGTGTTTGATTGAGGCCACGGATTGTGGCCCTACAGAGGAAAACGACTATCATGAGAGATTTCATGATTTGGGCCAGAATGGGCCGAATGGGCCGAATGGACTTGTGGGCCCGTTAGATGGGCTTTAGGTCATTTTCGAATCTCTAGACTATTTGGCTGCATGTGTCGCTAGTCAATCATGGGCCTACTGATAGTTTTTCATATACGAAAGACTACACTGACAAATGACTGAATTGCCCCTAATGGGCGAAATGACGAAAATACCCCTCGTAGGTAAAATGTTCGTTTTGACCCTATATGAGTTATGAATGTTTATGCATGCTCTGATATATATATATGTGTGTGTGTATGTGTGTGTGTGTGTATTCTGCATTATGACTTTACATGACATTGAGTATGTTGCATTGCATGGGGGATGGGATATATGTATTTGGAGGAAGTGTACTGTTCTGGCAGCTTCGCTGCATTGTCCTGTTTGCTTATAGCCTATTATTCTGACAACACTGCTGCATTTTATCGATAGTGCTGTATCAGTACTACACTATGGAGTGTAGGGCTGGGTGGGTTGATTATATCCCCACATGGAGTGATGGGTTGGACAGAGATGGAGTGTAGCAGATGGCTGTGTAGGATTCTGATTGCATGTTATACTGTGACTGTTATGGGCTTAGGCCCACTAATTGTGATATGGACTCTGATTGCATGCTATGCTGTTTACTGTAATGGGCTCTAGCCCGGACTAATTATGTTATATTGTTATTGCCAGGGTTACACACTGAGTATTCGTATACTCACCCTTTTATTTTAACTATACAGGTAATTCCGAGCCATAGGCGATTCGGTGCTACGTGGACTTGGAGGCGGTTACACTCTGCTTTTATATTGTTTCTGGTTTTTACTTTTTTTTTAGTTATGGTTTTTATTTTGGCCTTGTAATAAGGCCGTTATTTAATTCTTAAGTTTTGGGATTACTTATCTACATGTTTAAAATCTGTTAGCTTTAAGGCGCGTTTTGTAAAATGATATCTATTTTCCCAAAACCACGTTTCCACAACAAATGAGAATTCAAACAAAGCCTCCACAATCATTGTGTTTTTCCAAAGTAACTACTTTCATAATCTGATTAATCAACGATAGACGGAAATGATAATTTCTTTAAAACTTGTAAGAAGGGTTTAAATGAAAACACAATTTTCTTAAAACACTTCAATGTGACACGCCGAACTCGACCCTAACTTCTAGGTCCGGTTTAGGGATGTGACACCTTCATTGTAGCACCGTTTGCGGCACTACTTATCGTTGCAACAGAACTGCTCGTGGCTTAAAAGCCTTTGTTGGATCCACAGTCGTCAAGCGACCGTGCGACCCTCATATACACTTCCGCCAATCATAACCCAACCCATATGAAACATATAATCTCATGTATGCATCATAATACACATATGTCATACAAATCGTACTTATATCAAATAGGGGTATTTTAGTAAATTTATCCTACAAGTGTGTTTTGGGTAATTTCTACCTTACAGGGTACTTTGGTAATTTATTAACAATATGGGTCTTAATTACGAACTTTGGCCTGTCAACAAGTCCTTGTTGGCTAAAGTGAACGGACACTATGCACCAGGTAGGATTCCAGAGAAGAGGAGGTGGGTCATTAAGACCGCTTAAGTAGCAAGCTCTCCTTAGATCCAATCCTAGACATGCATATGCCTATTGCCATACTCTAACCTTATGACTTGTCTACTGAGGCACTTGATAAATTAATTAAGTTTTATGCCGCTTAAGGATTCATTAGAAACTAGGCCTAAAAGTCCATTATAAAACCCTAGCAAGTCTACATGCTTTCATACATTCATATAACCCATCAAGCCCAATCACATTTATATGGCTCACTAGGCCCAGTCACAATTATATGGCCCATCAGGCCCAAACCTATTCCAAGCCATACAACCAACTTAATCAGCTCATCATTTATTACCAATCTACTAATTTTCGCTTATATGGGCCCACGAGCCCGTCGGACCCATTTGGCTCGTTCTGGCCCAGTTAGCCAAAACGTGACCTAAGTCCATGAGATCACTCATGGGGTCTCTGATAATGCATAGAGTACCCTCATACGAGTGTTCGTACACTCGCACGACTACCGTAGGCAAACTTTTGGCTTTTCAACATTTCGGCATTTCGGGATTTGCCGATCTATTGTGTGTGTGAAGTGTATGTACACACCTGCTAACAAAACGCACTGCGAACTCCTTAGCCACGAACCTACAAATGATGTCACTCATCGATTAATCACACACTTATCAAATACTATCACCAAAAATTGTAATCCCACATTTGCCTTACCTTGGATGACGAGCCTTAACAGCCATTCCTTGATCACTAATCACGAGTATTTCTTAAATTTGCATTAATCTTAATCATTAAGAACTAAACAACAAGTGACTTGCAATCATATTAAGTCACCTTTAAACCACTCATGATCGGTCGGCCAACCTTAACCAATAAAAGAGGAATACTTACCCAAAACCCCAAAATGCTTAATAAGTAATTCGACAGAGATCTGAAATCTGAGATTCGATACTAATCCCCTACCAAAATCGATTTAGAAAGAGTGAGGGAGAGATAGAATCGGTACTAGAGAGACCAACTAAAAGAAAGTAAAGTACTTACACAAGAACTGATCGGCCAACATTGAAGACAAAGTGGTGGCACCACATAATTTTGGCCAAAAGATATTCGGCTTTAGGGAAGGTCAACTAGGAGCAAGAGAGAAAAGAGTTTGATGAGAAAGGAAGGGAAGAAATTGACCAAAAATAAAAGAGAAAGAATGAGGGATTTTGGCTTTTAGATATTTGGAGAGAAAAGTGTTTTTGATAAAACAGAAAGGAAGAATTTGGCATTAGCCTAGAATCCCCAAAATCGGCACCTATATATACTATAGCCAAATTTACCTATCCCCAAATTCCCAATTCTGCTCCACTTCTCTACTCCTCAATCTCTTCCTAAGTTTTCTCTATTATCACTTCCTTGAATTTCTCTTCTGATCACTTCCTTCAAAGTTCAACTCCAATGCCACTACTAGCCGCCCATAGTGTAAAAATAAATCCAAAATATTACCATGCTAGCAGTTGAACAAAGGATCCCCTTGCCAACTATTGATGCGACCTCCTTGCTCCCTAGGTGGCGCCACTTAGCCACTACACCACAACCTAACTTGTGTCCTATTTTTTCTCCATTTATTTAAAAGCCATGGCACTCGCAAACAGGGTTCTTTTAACATTTGATAGAAATTTCTCCACCTCAAAGCTTGAACTCAGAACTTAATAAATGGCCCTTTAACACTTTAATAACACTTAACTAAAATATCAAACACACCATACTCGTCTTAACCATAAAAGAAAGTTTGAGATTTTTAGGGCGTTACACTACTATTATCTGATTTGGCAGTTTACCTGTAACTTACCGGTATAGTGGTTTATCGCACTGCACTGTATCGCATATACGTCAGCTTTGCTACGTATCATTACTATCTGATTTGGCAATTTAACTGCATATTGATAAGCCATTACTGTCGGGCAACCCGGGATGACTCTATATGGTGTGTAGGGTTGGATGGGCCTACGAGGTCCTATGTGGTGTGTTTTGGTTGGATAAGCTTAAACAACTCCTAAGGGGTGTGGTCGAAGGGCAGAGAGGTGTGTTGGCTAGATGGGTTGGTTTCATTACTTCGCTGCATGCTTGTCTATGAGTTCTTATTGTAAGATTATCTATCTATATTCTATTTTTCTGAACAACCCTTATGTTGAGATTTCGATGTGATATTTCTGTGTGAACTTGGTGTGCTCTGATTGCTATGTTTTGTTGAAATGTTAATTCTGTTGTGCTACTGACTTGAATTCCTTAATACTGTCTCTTGTCTTGTTCTAAACTCACACTGAGCTCGTGTAGCTCACCCCCTCTTAGTGTTTCCCTTGCAGGTACCTTTTGGAATTCAGACGCTGGACTCGGTATACTTAGGTCTCGGACAGTTTCTGAGAAGAATAAATTAACAATTTGTTTCTATTTGTCATTTGGTTTTCGAAATAAAAGATTTTATTAAAACTGTGGTACAAGCTCCATTTTAAGTTTTTATTCGCTCATTTAGTTCAGGTTGTATAACAAATTTAACTGTATTTTTGTTTTGGTTACCCAGGTAATACACGGATTCTAGGTTTGTTGGACATTCTTCGAACAGATGTCCTTCCCCATAATAAATACAGGATATATTTTCAAATTGGTTTAGTGGTTGATCTGCAAAAATATTAAACCCACTAGTGGTAAAATTCTTAAGCATTGAGGATATTGAGGATACTTGAGATGCAAGTGAAGTGAGAGAGTCTACTTCATGTATTCCAGCGACTTGTCTTCCTAACACTACTCAATTGGTTGGCCATTGATAATTGTTTATGGCAATCCTCTCAATGATTTCATAAGCCTTATTATAAGACTGAGAAACGTGAGCATCATTAACAGAAGTGTCCACTACCATCCTCGTGTGAGCGTTGAGACTATTATAAAACGTCTCAAGTTGGATGTAATGTGGGATCCTGTGATAAGGGCACTTCTGTTATAATTCTTTGTACATTTCCCATGCCTCATACAAGGACTCACCATCCATTTGTTGGAAAACGTTGATCTCGTTCCTCAACTTAGCACTCTTACTAGGTGGGAAATACTTCATGAGGAATCTTTCTGTTAACTCTTGCCATGTGGAAATTGAATTTATTTGCAATGAGTTCAATTGGGCCCGAGCTCTGGCCCTTAGCGAATATGGGAAATTAAATCGTAGCGCATCTTTGGGTACTCCGGCTAACTTGAAAATATCGCTCACCTCCATGAACAGTCTTAAATGAAGATGAGGATATTCGATAGGCATTCCACTGAATTGGCCCACTGTTTGAAGCATTTGGAACATGACTGGCTTTAGCTCAAACTGTTGTGCCTCGATTTTGGGTCTCCTAATTCTTGGATTAAGATAATGTAATACTGGCACAACATATTGTCTTAAAGCTCTATCCCTATCATCAACAATAAGGATAGGATTTTGAACAGGGTTTGCTTTGTTTCCTTAATTCGGATTTTCGAAGTTCATCTCTTCGATCATTCTTTGACTTGCTTGTCTTCTTTGCTGTCGAAAAGTTCTTTCAATCTCATGATTTACGGGGAGTAAATCGATGATTCGATCAATACTTATAAGCACCTGAAACAAACAATTAATTAAGTTAAAATTTAATAGAAAAATAAACTAAAATGCAAAATTGACAAATCACAAATAATGACATTTTAAAATAGTCCCCGGTAACGGTGCCAAAAACTTGGAATGACAGAAATGTGCAAGTGTACAAGTAATAAAGTGAAAAGCAAATGTCGAGTTATCATACCCACAAATATTGTAAAAAGAATTATTTACGAATGCAATTAAAAATACTTTGGTGAAGAAAAATATTTTGATTGAGGATGTGATTAAAAACTAAGATTTTAAATAAGTAAATAAATAAAAATAAAATAAAAGTTCCAATGCACGATTTCAAAAGATGATTTTAATCAAGATGACATAATTATGCTATATTAATTACATTTCTTAACTTAAAATTATTAAACTCATGTTTATATTGTTACGATTAATCGGTAATTTGCTAACTTATGAACATACTTACCTACCAAAATCCATTTATCTCTTGACTATATCTCTATGTCAATTCAACCGATTAAACAAATTTTAATAAGCAAATGTGTTAATGCACATACATACTTATGAAATTAAAAAAATCTCTTGTACATATCTCTATGCCAATTCAAACAATTAATTCAATTTCATAAGCACATAAAAGATTACATGAGGTAACAATGTATTTCTACCTTAAAATAGTTTAATAACAATCATCTTGAAAGTTATACAAGGCTAATGTATCGTTAGATACCGTTGCTAATTTAACCCTCAACTACCTTAGATGATTAAACATGCACTGATTAAGTATCATGTCAATTAATTACAATTTCAATTTGGTTAAATAATTAATTCATTAGTTACCTTACAATTGTAATGCAAGAATAAGTTAGTCATGGTTTTACTTAGTCAAACATCTTACCGTGGCCTATAACAATATAAACACAATTTTGTTAACTCAAGTAGACGAAATGAAATCAACCTAACACAAATTAAATTTAAGCCATATTAATTCAATTAAGCATACCAAAATCACAAATATTCAAAGACATGTTCATAACAACAACAATAAAATTAAAAGGATAAGGAACATGAATCAAATTTGGTGTTTCTCTGAAGCTTGACTAGTTTGCTCTACTCTTCCTTCTCCGCTTGTCCTTGCTGAACCGAGGCTTCCACGAACATTTGAATGCTGCTCCAAATGGTGGTTGAAGGACTCTTTTTCAAGAGGTGAAATCTACAAAGGAATAGAGGAAGAAAATGAGGAACAATGGAAGGGAATGAAGAGAGAAAAATTAGAGAGAAGTGAAGAAATGAATGGGTTTGAGATGTGTTTGATGTAAGCAGCCAAGGGGGTATTTATAGGTTGAGAAGCATGCTACAAATAGCCAAAATCAGCAGCCATAGACTCCCCTCATTGCCGGCCACACATGTGGCATGTCTGAAGATTTCAAACATGCTATTTTTAGTTAGGGGGAAATCTTGAAAGGCATGTATAGTAGAGGGGTTTGAGTACAAATTGAAGAAGTCTTCAAGGGCCATTTTTCAAGTCAAATAATCAGCCAAACAAGCTGACTGGGTCAGCATGTTGGACAGTTTTGGGCTACTAGTGCTCGGTTGGATCGATTTTCTCAGTTCAGCTTAACTGGGCCAGTTTTCATAATTACTTAATAATAATTTATTTAACTCAAATTAAATTTGATTAAAATTAAAATTAATTATATTATGAATTAATACACATAATTTGGACCATCTTAGGCTGAAAAATTAATTTGCATTGATGCTTCAAAATTGTTTCTCGATTTTGCATTTCTAGCAATGTTTGTCGAGCCGTTTTTCGCCTTTTATGCAAATCTATCAAAAATAATCAAGATTAATCAAAATTTGATATAAAATTAATTAAAATTCAACATGTTCATAATTTGAGTGCAATTTAATTATTTTATAATTATTATATCTTTTTCAACAATAATTATACCGAAACTGCATAAATTTGAGTTTAAAAAGCATGAAAAAGTGTGTATATTTTCGTGTTTCCAAAGGGAAAATGGTCCTTCTAAGTTGCCTTGTTAGCTTGCGGTAGTCCATGCATACTCTCCATCCTGTAACAGTATGAGTTGATATCAGCTTATTGTTATCATTACTTACCACTGTGACAACTCCTTTCTTGGGTACACCTTGTACAGGACTCACCCATGAGCTATTGGAGATAGGGTATATAATTCCATTGTCAAGCCATTTGATAATCTCCTTCTTGACAACTTCCTTCATGATGGGGTTCAACCTTCTCGGCTGTTTAATAAAAGTGCTATGATGATCTTTCAGCAAAATTTTATTCATGTAGACAGCAGGGTTAATTCCCTTGATGTCAGTAATTGTCCATCGTAATGCCTTATTAGATCGTCAGAGAACATCTAACAACATAGTCTCTTGATCAGGTGTCAACTCTGTAGAGATAACTATTGGCGAAATGCTATTGTCTACCAAATAGGTGTATTTTAAATGCAACGACAGAGGCTTTAACTCCAATATGAGAGGTTCCTTCACATAAGGTTTAGGAAGTTTGAAAGAACGATTATATAAATCTAAGGATTCAAACTTCCTCCCTAGTCTATCCAACCATTGCTGGGTCTAACATTTTTGTTTCACTCAACTCAGGTGATTTTTTTCCCTCATTAGACTTATTGTAGCAAAGTTTTGCACACTCCTCCTCCATTGTAGTTTATATTAACCCAATGGCATGGAATTCCTTATTCTTATCAGCACATTTCAAGGCATTGAATACATTGAAGGTGATTTGTTGATCATTTAACTTCATGGTCAATTCACTTTTTTGTACATCAAGTAGAGTTCTACCTGTAGCAAGAAAAGGTCTTCCAAGAATAATCATGTAACACCCCAAACCCAGCCCGGACTTTATGGCCGAATCAGGCACTGTCACAATGAAAGGTGAATCATACAATTCGAAGATGTTAGAAAACCTTGAAAATGTTTAGAGGTCACAGGTTAAAACAGTGTATGCATGACGTATTTTTAAAATGAAACCAATGAAAACTTGTTTATTTGTAAAATTGAATAAAACCTTAAGTTGTTATTTGAAAACCTTAGTTTTTTGTCCCTTAGTAAATTCCCATGTTACAGTTGTTAGCGGAAGCTTTCGATTGAAAACATTTGATTAATATAAAATGTTATTTTTTTTTTTAGAAAACCAATCTTAAATTTAGAAATTGAGCGATCAACGTATTAAAATCCAAAAGCAAATCAAAACTGGATAATGGCCTTATTACAACAAAACCCAATAGAAAGTAATTAAAAATAATGTAGAATTAAATACTAAAGTTTAAAGTTGCTCGTAGTGTGGCCACCTCCGTGTCTTCTCATACACTGAACCACCTACTAATGATCACCTGAAATATTTAAAGAAAAGAGGGTTAGTTTATGAAAACTCAGTGTGTACCACCATCACCAATCACATAGCATGCATCAATCAAATTGGGCCTAAGCCCATCACATTTACGGTGGCATTTGGGCCTTAGCCCATAATAGCCTCAGCTGGGCTTAAGCCCTGTAACAGCCTGATTTTGACCTTAATGGGAAAAGTGGTTTCAGGACCATGAATCCGAGTCAAAAAAAATTTTAAATGTTATTTTATGTGTTCTGAATGTGTGAATTGGCTGGTGTGAAAAATTTATTTTAAAATTTTACCGTTTGGAGGCCCGATTTAATAAAAAGGGCTTAATTGTGTAAAATGAAAATTTGATAGTTTAAAGTGTAGGGGCCGAATTGCTTGTGGTTGTCTAAGTGGATGTATTTATATTGCAAATTTCCCTTAAGCTTGTAGTATGGACGGTTATAGGCTTATATTATAAGCATTGGTTATAAAATTTTAAAGGTTATTATAGTAAATTAATATAATAAAATAAAACAAATGATAAAGCACAAAAGAAAATTTTTGCATGCTATCATCTTTCTTTGGACAAAACTAGGAGAAAAGAGAAGGGGAAGAACACAACCACATTCAGTCATAGTGAGTTAAAATTCAATGTATGTTTGAACTCAGTTTTTGATAATTTTTACGTTTTTGAAATCGTTGCTTTGAATGCTCTTAGACCCATGTAAGAATTTTTGAAATTGATGAGATATTCATGAGTTGACATTGTCGATAGCTTGATAAATTTTGTGTTTAATGAAAGAAAATAAAAGATATTGGTTAGATTATCAAATTTTATATGGGAAGTTTTGATGAACTTAAGTATTTTGGGCTAAATTGTAAAAATATTAAATTGAGGGGCTAAATTGTGAAATAAATAAAATGTAGGGATTTGTATAAGCCTAGTGAACATTCGGCCCTAGCATTGTATATGCAAATTTTGCATATTTTGTGTTTTGTGAAAATTGGATTATATTGTAAAAGTGTGAAATGTCAGGAGCAAAATGGTAATTTGTCCATTTATGTGTGTTGGGATTAAATTGAATGAAATTGCATTTGAATGAACTCAATTTGAAAATGTCTAGATCAAGAATTGAAAAGATCGGACGTGGATCAGGGAAAATCAAAAATCATTAAATAGTCTATAATCTCTGTTTGTCGATATCCGAGGTAAGTTATTAAGCAAATGTTTTTCATTAACTAAATGTAAAAAAGTTTAAGTATATGTGCCGAATTGAAATACATGAAAGATTGTTGTTGCCGAATTCAAAGGAAATTGATAAATTTAAATGGTTGTGTAATGAGTAATGGAATCTAGGCACTAAGTGTGTGAGTATAACCGGTGATGGATTTGAATTTTGCACAAAGTTTGCGAGTGTGATTATTGAGCACTAAGTGTGTGAACTCGAGATATATTTCAAAATAATCATTAGCACTGAGTGTGTGATTTATTTGAGTAACCAGGAATAATTGAATGAATTAAAGTTTCAAATTTCTTGATGAGTAACTATGATGTATAGCTCAAGTGTGTGCATGTGAATATCGAATCTATGTGATGGATATTATAGATTGTAAATCTGTGTGACAGATAGTAGTAAAGATGAATGCAAGATTGTTATACAAATGGAATGGAAAGAACGATACAGTGATATATGCATTCCTAATGCCCTGTTAATGATATAAGAAATGCTAAGGGATAATCGGCTGAATTGTGAGTATGAAATGGTGGATTGGTTTTAATGGCTTTGTGCTTGATTCTATTAATGTTATATGATGATGGAATACCAACATGCATTCAGTTTTGTGTTTGGAAGTAATGTAGTATTTTGTGGTTGAGCTGAGGCATATCGGAATTAGTTGAGATTGAGTATATGACTAATAAATTGCCTTTTTTATGGTAAGCTATTGACTAAATGATCTATTAGCATGACTTAGTTAAATGAAATTAGATTGTTAAGTTAAATTGGGGGTTTTTGATGCTTATAACTTACTAAGCTAATATAGCTTACCCTGTGTGTGTTTGTCTGTCTTTGTTTTATAGATTTTTGGAAGATCGTTACGCGCTCGGAGATCATTTGTGAAGTCATCCACACTATCTCCTATATATATATTTGGTACTTTTGAAATTTTAACTAAACCTATGTAGTGTCGTTTTGGTTGGATTTGAGTTGTATATAAACCTAAGCCATGCAAAAATAGCTGTTTATAAAGTTGATTTTGGTGATATGCTTTGACTGAATAATAGTTTTGGGTTTGATATTTCGTTCTATGTATAGATGTATATGTGTTAGATATTTGATGCTGAATATTAGTTTATAATAGGTTGGATGAGTTAAGTATAACAGGTTGTTGTGTTTCATGATTCATGCAAGTTATCTTTGATTCAGTTTTAAATGAATGTTTAGTGAGAAATGTTGGTTAGTGTATTGAAGTATAATTTACTTTATTGAATTTTTATGTTGACTATGTGATGCATAGATAGAAAATAATAAAGATTTACTTGATGTTTTGGCTTAAATAGAAAAGCCATATTAATTTTTGTATTAAATGATTAGTTGGCTTATAAAAGTTGCTACCTTGCAAAGCTTTTAAATTTTGATATGTATGTATTCGCTAATGTATTGGAAAATGACCAAATGAACAATGAATCATGTTTTAAGGAATTATGATGTTTATATGCTAATAGGTAAATGTGGTTTATTATATGTATTTTGTTGGATAGATTTTAGGATGTTCTTTTAGAACAGGTCTAATTGGTAATGGACCCATTAGTTTTGCACATAATTACTTAGATGAATTTATGAATAGGCTTGTGTAAATTTTGGTCTATTAAACTTGGGTATAGCAAAGTACATTATGCTATGAATGTTTCATTTTAAATTGTTATACATATGTAGGTTGCCAAATATGATAGTGCTACTAATGCCATATGTTTTAATTTGTTTGTTTTATGTGATATTATGAAATGAAATAATTTCCTTAGCTTGGTTATGTGTTCATGCTATTGTGTTTTAATGAAAGGTTGGATATTTCTTGCTTATGAGTTATGTGACTACCAATTTATTAGTTAAGTGATATAAAAAGATTTGTGAGTGCATATTTAGCTATATGACTTATAGTTTAATAAGTTTAAGAGATTCGATCACGTACCTATATAATTGTTCTGATGTTGTACATTGTTTGGTAATACCTCTTAACCTAAATCTGGCGACAGACACGGGTTAGGGGTGTTACAAGCCCATATCACAATCAGAATCAGAATATGCAATGCACAAATAGCCCAATCCAACCCTACACTCCGTATCCCTTCCAACCCTACACTCCTGTGGGGACTTAATCGACCCACCCATCCCTGCACTCCCAATGTAGCACCGGTTGCGGCACTAACCAATATTGCAGCAGAGCTGCAAACCACATAATGGGCTTAAAGCCATTAGTAGGTCCACAGTCGTCTCGGACGACCTGTGCGACCTTACTCGACTAGGTCCACAGTCGTATCGGGTGACCCGTACGACCCTAACTGATCAATTTCTTCATCCAATCCATAATCCCAACCCATATGCAACATAATATCACATGAATGCAACACAGATATATATATATATAGCATACAACATCATACATATCACATAGGGGCATTTCAGTCATTTTGCCCTTTAGGGGCATATTAGTCATTTCACAATTCAGGGTCTAAGTACACTTACCGACCCATTAGTAGGTTCACAGCCATCTCAGGTGACTCGTGCAACCTTTTCCAATCAAAAATTGGGCCCAAAGCCCAATATGTGGCCCAAGTTGGGCCCACACACTCGTGTGGCCTGCTAAGCCCAAAATCAACCTTAGCCATTGGAAATGACATAGCCAGGTCCAATATTTCCTCATATCGATGACAAAGACTCGTGTGGGACCAATGAGCCCATCGGGCCCACACGGCCCACTTCGGCCCAAAATTGACCTAAGCCCAGGGGATCGCTGACGGTGGCCTCTACTATTGCATTAAATTTTCCACATGTGCGTTTGCAGACTCGTGTGGCAACCGTTGCCGAACTTTTAACTTTTTGACTTTTTGACATTTTGGCATTTCAGCTCTTCGGCATTTCGGCATTTTGACTTTTCGTCGATCTACTATAACAGCCCGATTTGGACCCTGTCGGAATAGTGGTTTCAGAACAAAATATCTGAGTCTAAAAAATATTTTAATATTATTTTATGTGTTTATGGTATACGAATTAGTATCTGTGAAATTTTTGTGATTTAATTTGTCAGTCTCTGTCTTGAATTATGAGAAAGGATTAAGTTGCAAATGTGATAAAATTTGCATGTTACTTATGCATATGTTTATTTGGAGTGGCTTTTAAATATAATGGCCTTTTGTGGCAATTTCACCTTTGGATGCTTATGTGGTCATAAATGACCTTAAAATATGTGTTTTACACGTTTATAAATAAGGGTTAAATTTGTAAATGATGTATAAAATATATGTTATAATAAAATATCATGAAAACATGACCATTATATGTTTCTCTGCACCGGTTCACAAAGGAAAAAGAAAAGGGTTTTAGACATTTGTTCATTCGACACATTTTAAGCTCAATTAAGGTATATTTTGACTTCGAATTTTGATAATGTTTCTGTGATCG
The DNA here is from genome assembly GCA_020496765.1 of Gossypium stocksii. NCBI lineage: Eukaryota > Viridiplantae > Streptophyta > Magnoliopsida > Malvales > Malvaceae > Gossypium > Gossypium stocksii. The sequence continues at coordinate 47,229,907 of CM035623.1, forward strand.
TTGCTTCATATTCTTCCATGCCCATGTCTCAATTTTTGTTTTTGATAAAGTTTATAAATAGTGCCATTCTTGATATTTGAAGCTTTATAGTGAAATTAAATGAATTATGATGAATAGGTGTTGATTAAACATGTTTTGCCATGAGATTTTATGTATTTGAGCCATATGGGCTAATTTGTGAAAATGACATTTTGGGAGGATTAAATTGTGAAATAACTGTGTATATGGGCATATATGAGAGCCATGAAGATTCGGCTAGGCCATTTTGTAATGAAATTGTGCATACTTGATGTTTTTGTGAATTAGGGACCAAAGTGTCAAAATGTGAAAATGTGAGGGCTAAAATGTAAAATGCCCTAAATGAGTGTTTATGGGTTAAATTGAATGAAATGGAATATTGAATGGCTGAATTTTGGTTTATTTAGATCCAGAACCAAGGAAATCAGACTTAGATAGAGCAAAGTCCAAAATCATTGAATAGTCTGTTCGAATCTGTTTAAATCCGTACGAGGTAAGTCAATATACAAATATGCGTTATATTAATGTTTGATATAAATGCTTGAATTATAAACTGTATTGGACGGTCATGAGAGCCTGATATAGAAATTCTGAATCACTTTTGATTGTGTAATGGTAAAACGATATCATGCAAGACCTCGTCTAGGACGTAGGCATTGATTTGAGAATTATGTGTAAGACCGTGTCAGGGACACTGGTATCATATATGTTTCGTGTAAGACCCTGTCCAAGACAGTGGCATCAATATTGAATAACATGTAAGACCACGTTAGGGACATCGGCATTGTATAAGGCCTATCTGAATTCTATAACGTTTCTGAATAATTTGAGGAGAAATTTTAATATATGAATAAATGCATACCTCATGTGTCTGACTCAGGTACGTCTATTTTGTACTGAATTTTCGAGTATGAAAGGTATGCAAATTGTGTGAACTAGAAATCTGAGTAAAATGAATGAATTTGAATGGTGAAATATCTGTGGGAAATGGTTATTGTATTATGATTATGGATTACATAATTTTGTATGTGACTTACTAAGCTCTTGATAGCTTACTCTGTTTATTCTTTCAACTATTTTACAGATATCGTAGCTACTGAGGGCTCGGGGATAGTCAAGGACCTTCATCGCACTATCGAGCTAGATTTTGGTACCTTTTGTATGTATAAAGTTTAAGTATGGAATGTATAGGCTAGAGTGTCTATGTATTAAGCTTGGATATATTTAGTTGTAAGGCCATGAGAGTTGGCTAACAAATGATTTTGTGTTTGTTTTTGGTGTATGACTTATGATGCCAATTTAAGTAACTTATAATGGCTATATGAATTTGTATGTTTTGATCTTCATGAATCATGTCAATGTGATGAATGGTAAGAATTGGATATGGTATGAATGAGCTAGGTGCATCATGTTTAGTTTTGACTTTGGTTAAGTCATGGAATTGCTTGGTGTGAGATTTGAAATTAAGTATGTATGTGAATGGTTTGATCATGTTGAGGTGTGTTTTAGGCATTGAATATAGTTGAAATTATGATGTTGATGGGGCATGAATTGGCTTGTAGGGAAAGACACTTAATGGGTGGATAGCATGACTTAAACCAAGTTTGCCTAGTGCCACACGACTAGGGCACATGGGCGTGCCTTAAGGCCGTGTTGGTTTTCCAGTATTAGGCATAAAACCCACAGGGTCAAGACTTACGGGTGTGTCTCGTGGCTATGGCAAAAACTCAGTATGCCTACTCTGTTTTGGCATGGTTTGGGTGCACGGGTGTGCCTGAGTCTCGTGTGAGGCACACAGCCTGGTCACATGGACGTGTGACTTCCTTAAGTTGGAGAATTTTATATGTGTTCTGAAGTTTACGATTGCATTCGGTTTAGTACCGACCCTGTCTCAATGCATGTTTGAGGTGTAGCGGACTTTCAAAAAGGGACTTCATTTTTGGATTTTATTATGATCTCTGAATATTCTGTTCTGATATGTTCTGAATATCCGGTAACACCCTTAACTATTCTAGCGATGATAATGGCATTGGTGTTACATTTGGTTGGTATCAGAGCTACGGTTTAGTCTATTCTAGGATTAACGTAGCGTGTTTGAGTCTAGCTATACATGCCATATATCTGAATTTCGATAGTATGATGAATCTTGACGAATGAAATGTTTTTTTCATATAGTAATGGATTCCGAAAGGGCCATAGCTGACGATCTTGAAAGTAATGTGCCTGCCCCCACCCAAGGTACAGCGCCATCTAATTCTAGTCCAGTTACAAGTGGTAATGAGGGAGAAGCTAAGCAAACTTTCTGCCAAATGAATGAGTGGTTCACTTAGTATGTCCGAACAAATCTGGCTGTTCAATGCCTACCCTCGACTGTTCCTCAACAACCTTCGGTAATACCATCTGTAACTAATCTAATTCATCTGAATAAGCCTCCGGTAGACAAGATTAGAAAGTATGCGACCGAAGAGTTTCGAGCTACTACTGATGACGATACCGAGAGGGCTGAATTTTGGTTGGAAAACAAGATCCGAGTTCTTGATGAATTGTCGTGCACTCCAAAAGAAAGTGTTAAATGTGTGTTTTCATTCTTACAAGACTCTGCATACCATTTGTGGAAAACACTAACATCTGTAGTTTCGAGTGAATGAATTACATGGGATTTCTTTCAAACTGAATTTAGAAAGAAGTATATCAGTCAACGTTTCATTGATCAGAAACGTAAAGAGTTTCTTGAATTGAAGTAAGGCAATGGATCTATTACGGAATATGAATGAGAATTCTTAAGATTGAGCCAGTACGTACGAGAGTGTGTAGCCTCAGAGGCCACTATGTCTAAATGATTCGTCGAAGGTCTGAATGAAGACATTAAACTTCTGGTTGGAATTCTCGATCTGAATGAATTTGTTGTATTAGTTGAAAGGGCTTGTAAAGCTGAAGAACTTAGTAAAGAAAAGAAGAAAGCCGATTCTAAAGCTAAAGAGGTTCAAAAAAGATCTTCAGGTAGATCATTTTAGTCTGTGTCAAAGAAGTTCCGAGATGACCCCAACCATTTGAAGATTACTATGGGACATTCTGGCAGAGATCGTGACAGATCGCGTTCAAGTTTTAAAACTACTGTTACATCTGTTGCTAGTGTTGAGAATATAAGATTTGAGAGACCTGAATGTGTACATTGTGGCAAGAGACATCCGGGAAGTTGTAGATTGAAAGATCGAGCCTGTTTCCGATGTGGATCCCTGGATCACTTTGTTAGAAACTGTCCTGAATCTGTTGAGCAAGAGATAGTACAAAACCCATGATCGGGTAATACTTTTGCTAGAGGCAAAACTTCTAGAGGCACGAGAAATGCTAGTGTTGGTCAAAGAGTTACTAAAGATACGACTGCACGATCTGAAGCTTGAGCGCCTACTAGAGCCTATGCTATCTAGGTACGTGAAGAAGCTTCATCTCCTGATGTGATTGCTGGTATTTTCACTCTTTATGATACCTCTGTGATTGCTTTGATAGATCCTAGATCAATGCATTCTTATATATGTGTGAATTTAGCATACAGTAAGACTTTGTCAGTAGAGTCTTGTAACACCCCAAACCCGGCCCAGACGTCATGGCCAAGTCTGGTGTGTCACAATGAAGTGTTTTTCGAAAACCATGTTTTCATTGAAAACCCTTCTTAGTGTTTAGAAACTTCTACCGTTAAACTTGTATAAAACCTCAGCTTGTGTTTATTTTTCAAAACATGGTTCATTGAAATACTCATTCCCTTTTCAAACATTGTTAACAACTTTGTAAAATTTTATGGAAAATTGTGAAAGCTTATAAACCTTTGTAGGCTGTAGAAAACAAGTTATTTTTAAAATAGTTTAAGTATGGGAAAACCAGACCTTCTTCATTTTGGCTCAAAGTGAATGGATACTATGCATCAGGTAGGATTCCAAAAGAGAGGAGGTAAGTCAATTAGACTGCTTAAGTACCAAGCTCTCCCTAGATCCAATCCTAAACATGCACACATCTATTGCCACACTTAAACCTTATGACTTGTCCACGAATAACAAATTAGGTTTAAGTCTATTTAAAATAATTATTTATGAAAACACTTACATTGCGAAAGCTTTGCTCTGTTATCGTGATATTTTGAAAACAAGTAACTTTTATAAAAGTGCCTTAGAGCTATCCGATTTCAAAACGATTTAAACAATATCATACTTAAGCTAAAAACAAATTAAATAATTAGAGTGGCCTTATTACAAACCCAAATTAAAAATAAGATGATTAAAATAAATAACTTAATTAAACCAGATATACAATCTTCGTTGCCACTCTGAATCCCTCGCAGCTCCAAGTCCACCAGTCTAGGGTTCACCTGCGAGGATAGAAGAAAATGGGGTGAGTTTGGAAACTCAGTGTGTGAAAAAAGCCCATCCAGAGCCCAAATCAGCTCAAGCTCACTAGGCCTAAGCCCTTATCCAATTTCAGTATCAAATGGGCCGAAGCCCAATTCAGTATTCGGTTACTGGGCCGTAGCGCTATTCAATACGATTTACCTAGGCCTTAGCCCCTTTTCAGGTATTAATACGGCCCGTAGGATTAATTCAGTAGCAGAACAGTAATATCGATACATGAATGCAAAACCCATATCAGTATGTGGGGAAGCTACTTAACCCACCCAACCGCTACTCTCCACCCGTACCAGCTAAACTCTCCATGTGGGGAAAACTACTCAACCCACCCAATCGCTACTCTCCATGGTGGCAACATAGCTGCATAATCACATAATGTGGCCGAGCCACCAAAACAGTAAACTAAGGCAAATCCCCCTTTTTAGTAAACTGAGGTAAAGCCTCTTTTCAGTACTTCCTCCATGTAACAGATAATCATGTCATGGCATACAGTGACCAAAAACAGTAAAACATGCGTTTCAGTCAAATTTAGCCCTAGGGGTATAACGGTCATTTGCACCTAGAGGTAAAGTAGTAATTTCTACCCATAAGGGGAGTTTCAGTAATTATGCTAGTTTCTAGGGTTTCATGCATGTTTTAATTTATAATATTCTAACTTTTATCTCGGTAGTTTATTTAGTACATTTTAGCAGATTATAGTCATTGGGCCCTAAAACCCCTAATGGGCCTTATAGTGTCATATTACTATTTTGGCTCATTTAGCCCAAATTCAAGTTTAGTCTAATAGATTTAACTCGTAGTTTATCAGAACACTCTTACCACTTACTTTTACTCATATGGGCCCGTAAGCCCATTGGGCCCAATTTTAGCCCATCGAGGCCCAAACTTACCGAAGTGCACGAAATTACGCACTCAACCATATTACCACTTGCGATTATAGATCCAGTGATATCCAACCGACTTATGAGCGTTTGCACGTTCACAAGCCTGCAAAATGCCAAAATTTTAGCATTTCGACTTTTCGACTTTTGCCAATTTGAACTACAAAAGGGTGTTCGATACACACCTATTTTATGACGAACGCTAACGAGATCTCCCTCACGATTAACCTAGATCGATCACTGACATATTAGATTACGAATCCATGAAAACCATTGTAGAAATCACTTACCATATTTGGCCAAAATAAGGCATTTTTAACGACTTACCTTGTCGATCTTTAACTACTAGATCTGGATCTAGATCTAAATCTAAATCACTTTCGTGACTTTAGCCTTTATTGCTCCTTACCAAATTCCCTTCTTGTGACTAAAACATATAAAAACCATACAAAGCAAAAATAGCATTACTCTTTACTAAGATCGACAGCCTCCCTAAAACTTAGGGATTTTTGGCTTTTCTTAAATCCCAAATAACGAATAGAAATAAGATTCTGAGTACTTACCACCAACGATGTACTTGTCAAGAGCGTTTCCAACACCTTTTCAATCTCAGATCCACAGTAAATCCAACTTAAAACGTGAGTAGAGAATAGATCTAGAGTTTAATTCCCGAATCACTAAGATTACGAAGGTTTTGGCTTTTGGTATAAGGAAAAAGAGAAAGTAGAAGTTGCAATAGAAAAGAGAAGGTGTCGACAAAGCTACTGAAATTGTGAGATTCGGCTAAAAGAAGTTTGGCTAGCAGAGATTCGGGTTTAGCAATATTCAGCTATCATGGAAAGAAAATCAAAAGGGAAAAATTTTAAGAATAGAGGTAAAAGATTATAGGAAGGAAAGATGAGCAAAAATTAAAATAGAATAAAGAAAAAGAAAACCCGATTGAGAGAAAAAAAACCAAGAGGTTGAGAGAAAATCAAGACAAAAATTATTAATACCAAAACTACAAAAATAAATGTTTCCCCTTTTTCTTTCGGCACAACCCCAATCAGCTAAAATTTTATCCCATCAAAATTCTTCAATCCAAAACCTTAATTTTAGCCATCCACCGAATTTGAATTGTATCCAAATTCTTCATTGATTTTAGCTAAAAAAATAAAGTTTGAATGAAATTCAAACTTTTCTATCGATTAGCAGCAGTCCATCGCTTGGCTGACTCCCCTTGCTGCCAAGAAGAGTTTCGGTCCAATTGGACACTCTCTCCATGCATGCAGCAAAAACATACCCCTTCACGCACACAGCAGCTCGAACACAAGACCTCCAGGCGTACATGCACACTGCTGGCCACTGCGTCGTGTCTTTGCTCTCGATATATTAGCGTCGTGTTTTATTTTAAGCCTTACCTACTGAAGCCTCTGCTATTTTAAAAATAAAACTAAAATTTTGCCTACACCTAGACTCAAACTCGCGTCCCCTTAGAGTTCCTAACGCACTGCTGCCACTGCGCCACAGGCGCTCTTGTGGCATAATCTGGTTGCAGCTTCTTTTAAGCCTTATTTCATCACAACCCGCTTACTAAAAAAAATAGACATTTTGCGCGCGCCGTGCCTTGAACCCAGGCACCTTCCACATCCTCCTAGTGCCTTTGCGACTGAGTTAGCGCGCCACTTATGTCTTTTTTCCCCAGGCCTTAATTATGAGTCTTCCAACTGCCTTCTAGGTTTGTTTTAAAAAAAACCAACATTTGCGCAGGCTGGGAATCGAACCTGGTTCCCCTTCTTGCTTCCTAGCGTGCTTAGCCACCAGGCCAAGCACTCCATTTGTGCCTAAACCTAGCCCAATATATATAAGCCCTATTGCCCAGATTCCCCTAAAGAAGCAAAAATTATTTTTTTTTTGCTAGAGTCTTGGATCGAACCCAAGACTTTTCCCGCACTATAAATCCTTCTTAATTTATTTAAAAACTAACCTAAACATCAAAATAATAACAATAATATTTTATTACTAATAATTTTTTTATAACAATAATATATAAAACTTCTCAATTATTCAGGTTTTCTTTTATCTGAACCCAAACTCAAGGCCCAATACTTCTAGGCCCAAATTCAAGGTGTTACAAGTCTACTGAATTTATAATTAAAGTATCAAACTCCTTAGGCAAGAGTGTCCTGGTTGATAAGGTTTGCAAGAATTGTTCGTTAATGATACAGGATATCTGCTTCTCTGCTGATTTGGTGCTACTGCCGTTTGATGAATTTGATATAATTCTAGGTATGGATTGGTTAACTTTGCATGATGCTGTTGTTAATTGCAAACGAAGAGTTATTAACTTAAGATGCAAGAATGGTGAAATTGTTCCAATCAAGTCTAGTGAATTGAATGGTTTACCAGCTGTAATATCTGTATTAAAAGCTCAGAAGTATGTAAGAAAAGGTTGTGAAGCCTGCCTAGCTTATGTGATTGACTCTAGGGTGTCTGATAAAAAGATTGAATTTGTGTCTGTCGTTTGTGAATTTTCTGATGTATTCCCTGATGAACTTCTGGGTTTGCCTTCGGTTCGAGAAGTTGAGTTTGGGATTGAATTGGTTCCAAGAACTGCTCCGATTTTAATAGCTCCGTATAGAATGGCACCAACTGAACTTAAAGAATTAAAGACTTAGTTACAAGAATTGAATGATCAAGGCGTTGCTAGACTGAGTTTCTCACCGTGGGGTGCTCATGTTCTGTTAATGAAAAAGAAAGATGGCACAATGAGAATGTGTACTGATTACTGTCAGCTTAACAAAGTGAATGTAAAGAATAAACACCCTCTGCCTCGAATTGATGATTTGTTTGATCAACTAAAAGGCTTCTTTGTATTTTCAAAAATAGATCTGAGATCAGGCTATTATTAGTTGCGAGTGAAAGATTCTGATATTCCAAAGACAGCCTTCCGAACGAGGTAGGGCACTATGAATTTTTAGTTATGCCTTTTGGATTAACGACTGCCCCTGCTGTGTTTATGGATTTGATAAATAGAATTTTCAGATCGTATTTAGATCAATTTGTTGTTGTTTTCATTGATGATATATTGATATATTCACGGCATGAAAGTGAGCATGCTGAACATTTAAGAATTGTACTTAAGACTCTGCGTGATAAGCAATTGTACGCAAAATTCAGCAAATGTGAGTTCTGGTTACGCGAACTTAATTTTCTGGGTCACATTGTATCTGCATCGAGTATTAGGGTTGATCCGAACAAAATATTAGCTATTGTGGATTGGAAACCTCCAAGAAACATTTTTGAAGGTCGTAGTTTTTTGGGACTTGCCGGGTATTGCTATCGTTTTGTAAAAGATTTCTTTGTGATAGCAACCCCGTTGACTAGACTACCTCAAAAAAGTTTAAGCTTTGAATGGTCTGAAAAGTGTTGAGAAAGTTTCGATCGGTTGAAAGCTCTGTTAACTAAAGCTCTAGTACTTGTACAACCTGAATCAGGCAAGGAACTTGTTGTGTATAGTGATGCTTCATTGAATGGATTAGGTTGTGTTTTAATGCAATAAGGCAAGGTTATAGCATATGCCTCTAGACAGTTAAAGCCATACGAGAAGAACTATCCGACACATGATCTTGAGTTAGCTGCCATTATTTTTGCATTGAAAATTTGGTGTCACTACCTATTCGACGAGAAATGTCACGAATTTTCAGATCATAAAAGTTTGAAATATCTGATGACTTAGAAAGATTTGAATCTACGGCAGCGGAGGTGGTTGGAACTGTTAAAAGATTATGAACTTGTTATTGATTATCATACGGGTAAAGCAAATGTGGTAGCTGATGCTTTAAGCCAAAAATCACTCTCTGCATTATGTACTTTAAATGCTAATGTTGATCCAATTGTTAATGACTCAGTGTCGGCTGAATTAAAAGCAAAACCTTTGTTTTTGCAACAAATCATTGATACTCAGAAAGTAGATAATTAATTGCTAGTGAAACGAGCTCAGTGTGATTCTGATTCTGAGTTTTGAATTGATATAGATGATTGTTTGAGATTCAGAAATAAAATTTGAGTTCCGAGAAATTCTAAATTGATTCAGATGATTTTAAGTGAAGCACATAGTAGTAAATTCTCTATACATCCGGGTAGCAAAAAAATGTATAACGATTTAAAATGGTTATACTAGTGGCCAGGAATGAAAAGAGATATCTCTGATTTTGTTCTGAAATGCTTAATATATCAGCAAGTAAAAGTGGAACATCAGGTGCCTTTAGGTTTGTTACAACTGATTATGATTCCTGAATAGAAATGGGACCAAGTGACTATGGATTTTGTTTTTGGCTTACCCTAACTGTGAAAAAGAAAGATTCAATTTGGATAGTCATTGATCAATTGATGAAGTTTGCTCATTTTATTCCGGTACGATCTGACTACTCACTTGAAAAGTTAGCTGATCTTTACATTTCTGATATTGTGAGATTGCACGGGGTACCACTGTCTATTGTGTCTAATAGAGATCCAAGGTTTACTTCACGATTCTGGAGAAAGTTGCAAGAAGCTTTAGGTACAAAATTGCATTTCAGTACTACTTTTCATCCGCAGACAGATGGTCAAGCTGAGTGGATCATTCAGATACTTGAGGACATGCTTAGATGTTGTATTTTGGAGTTTAAAGTTATGTGGGAACAATATTTACCTCTGACTGAATTTGCATATAATAATAGCTTTCAATCGAGCATTAAAATGGCCCTGTATGAAGCCTTATATGGTAGAAAATGTAGAACTCCATTATACTGGTCTGAGCTTAATGAAAATAAGATATACAGGATTGATCTGATAAAAGAAACAGAACAGAAGGTGAAAGTGATCTGAGATAGTCTAAAGGCAGCATCTGATCATCAGAAGTCATATGGGGATCTGAAACGGAAAGATATTAAATTTGAGGTTGGCGACAAAGTATTTTTGAAAGTGTCTCCGTGGAAGAAACTATTTGGTTTGGCAAAAAGGGCAAATTGAGTCGGAGGTTCATAGGACCCTATGAGATTATTGAACGAGTTGTGCCTGTTGCTTATAGACTGATGTTGCCAACTGAGCTAAAAAGATACATAATGTATTTCAAGTGTCGACGCTTCGACGTTATAGATCTGATCCATCTCATGTCATATTCCCTTCTGAGATTGAATTAAAGTCTGATATTTCTTACGATGAAGAACCAATCAGTATCTTAGCACGAGAAATAAAAGAATTGAGAAACAAGAAAATTTCGCTAGTAAAAGTACTGTGGCATCGTCATGGATTGGAAGAGGCTGGGACCCTGAAAGTGCAATGAGACAAAAATATCCGAATCTGTTTACCAGTAAGATTTTCAGGGACAAAAATCCCTAGGGGGAGAATTGTAACAGCCCGATTTAGACCCTAGTCAGAATAGTGGTTTCGAAACCACATATCCGAGTCTAAAAAATATTTTAATATTATTTTCTGCGTCTGTGGTATAGGAATTAGTATCTGTGAAATTTATGTGATTTAATTTGTCTGTCTCTGTCCTGAATTATGAGAAAGGATTAAGTTGCAAATGTGATAAAATTTGCATGTTACTTATGCATATGTTTATTTGGAATGGCTTTTAAATATAATGGCCTTATGTGGCAATTTCACCTTTGGATGTTTATGTGGTCATAAATGACCTTAAAATAAGTGTTTTACATGTTTATAAATAAGGGTTAAATTTGTAAATGATGTATAAAATATATGTTATAATAAAATATCATGAAAACATGGCCATTATATGTTTCTCTCCATCGATTCATAAAAGAAAAAGAAAGGGTTTTATACATTTGTTCATTCGGCACATTTTAAGCTCAATTGAAGTATGTTTTGACTTCGAATTTTGATAATTTTTACGTTTCTGTGAACGTTGCTTCGTATTCTTCCATGCCTATGTCTCAATTTTTATTTTTTATAAAGTTTATAAATAGTGCCATTGTTGATATTTGAAGCTTTGTAGTGAAATTAAATGAATTATGATGAATAGGTGTTGAATAAACATGTTTTGCCATGAGATTTTGATGAATTTGAGCCATATGGGCTAATTTGTAAAAATGACATTTTGGGAGGATTAAATTGTGAAATAAATGTGTATATGGGCATATATGAGAGCCATGAAGATTCGACTAGGCCATTTTGTAATAAAATTGTGCATACTTGATGTTTTTGTGAATTAGGGACCAAGTGTCAAAATGTGAAAATGTGAGGGCTAAAATGTAAAATGCCCTAAATGAGTGTTTATGGATTGAATTGAATGAAATAGAATATTGAATGGCTAAATTTTGATTTATTTAGATCCAGAACCAAGGAAATCAGACTTAGATCGAGGAAAGTCAAAAATCGTTGAATAGTTTGCTTGAATCTGTTTAAATCCATAGGAGGTAAGTCAATATACAAATATGCATTATATTAATGTTTGATATAAATGCTTGAATTATAAACTGTATTGGACGGCCATAAGAGCCTGATATAGAAATTCTGAATCGCTTTTGATTGTGTAATGGTAAAACGATAGCACGTAAGATCTTGTCCGGGACGTAGGCATTAATTTGAGAATTATGTGTAAGACTGTGTCTGGGACACTGGCATCACATATGTTTTGTGTAAGACCCTGTCTGGGATAGTGGCATCGATATTGAATAACATGTAAGACCACGTCAGGGATGTCAGCATTATATAAGGCCTATCTGAATTCTGTAACGTTTCTGAATAATTTGAGGAGGAATTCTGATATATGAATAAATGCATACCTCGTGTGTCTGACTTAGGTACGTTTGTTTTGTACTGAATTTCTGAGTATGAAAGGTATGCAAATTGTGTGAACTAGAAATCTGAGTAAAATGAATGAATTTGAATGGTGAAATATCTGTGGGAAATGGTTATTGTATTATGATTATGGATTGCATAATTTTTTATTTGAATTACTAAGCTCTTTGTAGCTTACTCTGTTTATTCTTACAACTGTTTTACAGATATCGTAGCTACTAAGGGCTCGGGGATAGTTAAGGACCTTCACCACACTATCGAGCTACATTTTGGTACCTTTTGTATGTATAAAGTTTAAGTATGGCATGTATAAGCTAGAGTGTCTATGTATTAAGCTTGGATATGTTTAGTTGAAAGGCCATGAGAGTTGGCTAGCAAATGATTTTGTGTTTGTTTTTGGTATATGACCTGTGATGCCAATTTAAGTAACTTATAATGGCTATATGAATTTGTGTGTTTTGATCTTCATGAATCATGTCAATGTGATGAATGATAAGAATTGGATATGGTATGAATGAGCTAAGCGCATCATGTTTAGTTTTGACTTTGGTTAAGTCATGGAATTGCTTGGTGTGAGATTTGAAATTAAGTATGTATGTGAATGGTTTGATCATGTTGAGGTGTGTTTTAGGCATTGAATATAGTTGAAATTGTGATGTTGATGGGGCATGAATTGCCTTTTAGGGAATGACACTTAATGGGTGGACAGCATGACTTAAACCAAGTCTGCTTAGTGCCACACGGCTAGGGCACACGGGCGTGCCTTAAGGCCGTGTTGATTTTCCAGTATTAGGCATAAAGCCCACACAGTCAAGACACACGGGCGTCTCTCATGGCCATGGCAAAAAGTTAGTATGCCTACTCTGTTTTGGCACGGTTTGGGTGCACGGGCGTGCCAGAGTCTCGTGTGGGGCATAGGGCCTGGTCACACGGGCGTGTGACTTCCTTAAGTTGGAAAATTTTAGATGTGTTCTGAAGTTTATGATTGCATTCAGTTTAGTCCCGACCCTGCCTCAATGTATGTTTGAGGTCTAATGGACTTTCAAAAAGGGACTTTATGTTTGGATTTTGTTATGATCTCTGAATATTCTATTCTTATCTATTCTGAATATCCAGTAATGCCCATACCTATTCTGGCGACGGGAACGGGATAGGGGTGTCACATCTACGATCTATTAGTTTGAGTACACACCTGATTACAAAACACGCTATGATTCCTTGGCCATAAACCTACAATGATTTAAAACTAATAGTTAAACACACACTTGGTACAGTTCTCCTCCTTTCCCAAAGCTGAAATCACTCTATCCCCTTACCTTGAACGATTAAGCCTTATTAACCCTTCACTAAACACTAGCAACGATTGACTCCAAGATCTACGTTACAAAAGCCCTAACCATCAAAGATTGAATAACATGTGGTTAGACCCACAGTTATTTGCTTCTAGAGCCATCAAAGTATTCGACCTTTAACTTAAAAAAATTAGGAGAAGATCTCTTACCTTAATCGAAACTTGGAGTAGGAAATCGACTAATACTAACTTATTGTCCTTTGCTTAAACCTCGAGCGAACCTAGGTACCAATCAACGTTGGGTCAAGAAAAGAGAGGTAAGATTTGGCATAACTGAAAAGGAACCATTCTAGCAATGAAAATCCATTTCAGAAATCACCAAACTTACACGTACCTTTGGAAAGAAAGAAGAGGCGAAGAAACCACATATACTTAGAGAAAATGAGTGAGAACAGATTTCGCAATAGAAGAGAGAACAAGGTGCTCGGCTTAAATATACTTTTATCCGAAAACTAATAGTGTTAAAACAAAAGAGAAGATTCGACACAAAAGAGATAGTGTTGAGAAAATGATATTCGGCTATGAGAAATGAATAGAGAGAAGTAGAAAAGAAATGATGTAGAAGAAAGCCACGGTCTAGAAAAGTAAAAGGAACAATAATCAGCACAAGAAATCGGCCAAAGGTATTATGAAAAGAAATGCCCAAAATGGTACCCTCACAATTCGGCTAAACACAAAGAAGTAAAGAACAAAATAAAAAGCACAAAAAGCGAAGAAGTCACTTGGCAGAAACGGCTTCCAAAGACCAAAACCCAAAAGAAATAATCTCAAATGCCTTAAAAATCGAATTTACACCACTTAAGACCCTTTTGCTGAAATTTACTTCCCTAAATGTTGAAATGAACCACAAACAACATTCACCCTATCCTATGCCGAATTTGCCTTACCATAATTCCCATATAGGCTCCATCTCTCCTCAACCAAATCCCCTAAATTTTCTCTAAGATTTGCTCCATGATCCCCTCCTTAAATTTCTCATATGACCAATTCAAACTCTCCCCTTCAGAGTCAACTTCAACTCCACCACCAGCTATCCAAAAATGCAAAATAAATACACAACAGTGTACTCTGTCAACACTTGAACCCTAGACCTCCTTGCCTCCACTAAAGCTCAAAAACTAAAATTTTTCCTATGACAAGCCTTGAACCCAGGACTTCCTAGAAACCCCCTAACACTCCAAATTCATTAAACCATCAAAGTAACATGAAATTGTGTCACTTTCTTGCTCACGTAAATTTTTACGAGATCCAAAGCTTAAAGCCCAATTCTTCTAGGCCCAAAATTTGGGGCGTCACAAATCAACACATATTTGTTAGCTTCACATTCTAAAATAATGAAATCAGTTGGAAAAATAAACTTATCTACTCTTACCAACACGTCTTCAATTTTAATTTCTAGATGTGCGTAAGACCAATTAGCTAGCTGTAGCATGATTATTGTGAGGCTTACCTTCTCGATTCTTTTCGCATGTGAATGTGTAATAAGAATGTGCAAGTATACATGTCGAATCAAGTAATAAAGTGATGAGTGATTATCGTCTCCATAGGGACCGAAATTGATCAAAAAATGGTTATGATATTTCGAAGAAATTGATTAATTAAACTTTGAAAAAGAAACATGTGATAAATTGATGAAGAGAATTAATGAATGGATTAATAAAATCAATAATGAATCAAAAAATGCTAGGACAATTGAAATGTTGTGGCAATTCTCAAAGAATAAGTACAGAGGATTTGTACTGTTGAATGATAAAGGCTTGAATTACTTAGGTTTTGTTTCTATATCCTAATAATGCCTTGTCAAAATCTTGACCATTATACTACTTAAGGATTCACCACAGCAGTTTGCTTCTTTCGAGAGCCAGACTTTAAGCTATCATTCTGAGTTTTTGTATTTCTACAGAACTCAAGAATGATATCCAGACTGCTTTTCCTTTCCCTATACAGATTGCAACTTCTATGTCTAGAGTGCTTCAAATATTCTTTCGAATACTTGTCTGTATCAACCGATAATAATCTAATTTATTTATTCCTTTCATAATTAAATCAGATATAACAACATACCATACAATCATCTAAATCTAGAGCTTGCATGCATGCATTTAAAATAATCACAAACCGAATGAAACAGCAATCTACTCAAAATCAGACCATAGGCATTAAAGATAGTAAAAACTCACCAAAATAATTCCAATCCAATGAGATTTAGCTCATGGATTGGACATTCAAATCCAAAATAAACCATTTAACATCATTGTTCAAGTTTACGAATCACAAAGTTCAAATCAAAAAGTAAAGGCAGAACTGCAAGAAGCTCTCGTTATTCCATCTTTCACTTTAATACTGAGATTTGATTCAAAACTAGGGCAAATTTATCTTCCCCTTCCTTGTGTCTGTGATTTTTGCTTTGTAAGATGCTACCCTCTTCTCTCTTTTCTCTAAAATTTTCCACAAGAATTTGATGCAAAGAAAAAATGCTCTCCAATTCCTCTTTCACCAAGATCCTCATCCCTTCATTTCTTTTCTCTTTCCTCCTTCATAGGATAGGTCCCTCTCTCTCAACACACACATTTTTCTTCCATTTTTTTGGGGTGGTTTATTTGGTACATGTACAGATGGCTGAGAGTGATGTGGAATGAGTACTGTGACATCTTCTTAGAATTTCCATGGTATTCTTGTTGGCAATCTAACTAGCATTTTATGATGGCAATATTTCACTTTATTTTTTTCTCCTTTCTCCTCTTCTTCATCTTACACTTGCTACCAACAATAACCAAAACATTTCTTCCCCATTAACAAATAATGACATTTATAGCACAATCCAAGCATTGTTATGCAATGTTCAAAAAAATCTTAAAAATGCAAACATGTTTCCTTACATACGAACAATTAATTCAATCTAGAGGTCTGAAATATAACTCTTTTCAAGAGTTACCAAACCCCCAAACTTGAATTATTGTTTGTCCTCAAGCAAAATATGTATGAGTATGCATGAATGCATGAAATTTCCATAACATACAGTTAGCATATATACTACTAAACCATTTTTCGTATATTTTATTCCTCTATTGTCAACAGTCTTCTATTAAAAAAAAATTGATTTTAGTTTTGTAGGTTTGTTTAGCAAATGAAGTGTAGAAAATGTTACCTAAAAATAAAAATTCCTAAATATACATGCAATTCTGACTATAGTAAATACCTCCTAATGCACTTAGGTTATCTTTCTTCTAAACTCAGTTTCTCTATTCTCATTTATTCCGTCATTTGAAAACTTTAATTACATATATTATTTTTTTTCTAGGGAATTCATCTTGCCACATGGTTACTTTACTTGACAATCTCAATAAAGCATACATTAGATTTCCTGGTATTACATTATGAGCATACATTACTCATGAAGCTAAGGCTTTTAACTAAAAAGATGGATAGAGCAAACAACTACCTCCTTAGCTAACCAGCCTATTACTCTAGTGGAGTATCACTTAACTTTTTTTTTACTCACTCTTATTTGAACATGTTTTTCTGATCAATAATATGATGGAGCAAACAAAATATTACTAATCTACTAAACATTTTAAAACATTGGAGTGATTCTTATCATTTTTCCATGAAATTCATTATTACACACTACCAGTTTACTGAATTTAAGTTTGAGAATTGCTAAATGTTTTAAAAGAAACCTAATATAGACTAGTTACAATTATAAATAGGGAATTCTACTTTTAGGAGTTAATTATTATACAACTATCCTAAACTAAACATACCTATTCATCCATCACAATTTTCTAATTTTATTGAAGAATTATTATCTTGATCGAATATCATAGACAAGAATATACTTGTCATAGTATGGCAGTTACTTGGGATTTGTATGTAATGACAAAATGAATGACAAAATGTGTAACGCCTCAAAAATATAAGGGCTGTAATTTTTCATGTTTTGACATAAATTGCTTGTTTAGCATGTTGGCTAGATGATTTTGGGTGTGTTTGGGAGTGTTTGAGGAGCCTGGGTTCAAGCCTTGGCTTTGGCAAAATTTTTATTTTTCTCTTAAATGAATCTGGACACTGGGGCATATGCCGTTTAAATAATAGTGGTTGTTTTAAGTTACAAAATGCCTAGTGGTTAGTTGGTAAGAGACGTGTGGCATGTGCATGAAGTCTAAGGTTCAATTCGTGGCATAGGCAAATGAGTTATTTATTTTTCTAGCTAAGCTTGGAAGGAGGTGGAGTTGGACTGGAACTCTATGGTTGAATTGGTCATTAGAGTTTGAATTGAATTTGAATGGGAGGTTGGAGTAAATCAAGGAGAAATCAGTGGAGGGATTTGTGGAGATTTTTAAGGAATTTGAGTGTGAGGGGAGTTGTAGCCGAATTAGGGTGTCTTGAGTAGCTGAATTCGACTAGGGGGTCCCTTGAGTGTATATTTTTGGCAAGCTTGTGAGGGAGTAGGTGCCGAATTCTTTTTGTCATTTCGAGTTCTCTTTTGACATTTCGCTGTTCCAATTTCTTCTTTGGTCGAATAGTGACTGCTTCTTGACAACTCGGAGCTCCTTTTTTGGTTAATTCTCGATAAATCAGGCTTTCTTTTATTGCATTGCTGAAGAGCCTTTCACATCTTTTGGTCTCTTTTCTATTCATTCATCTCCTAACGACGTTCTTCTCTCTCTTGCTTCTCTACACTTTTGGTTGCTGAAATACACCTCTCTTTTTAGCCCATTTTCTAAAAGCCGAATTCTCTCATTCATCTCTATCTCCACATTCATCTTGGCATTTTATTCTTTTCCAATTATAGCCAAATACACCATAGACCTTCTTTTTCTCTCTTTTTGCGCTTTGCCGAGTTCAACGCCCTTTGTCGCTCCCACCTTATTACTTTCTTATCTGGATACCTTCTCTGACTGATAACCTTGCTCTTCTTCTCACCTTTTCCTTTTGGCTTCTCCTTTGTATTGAGTGTTCTTGGCCAATTATCTCTTTGCCCTACCGTGAGTATTGGTTACGTCAATTTTGACATTAACTTCTACCTAGAGGTAGGTGTTTCGATAAATTTTTTTATCCGATTTGATTTTTCGATTCTATTTTTTTAAGCCGCATACCCCTCATCCATAGTCTCTAATTACCGATTATGGGTCCCTTATTTTGGATCGAAGGGTTTTAGGGTTTCACGAGAAGTGCTGAAGGAAAATATTTAGGAAAACGATCAAGCCTATTCCGTGTTATTCCAAGAAGGTAAATGCGTTACCTTATCATACTTTGGGCTTAGGCCGAATTACTTTATTCTTTCTAAAGTGATAGTGGTGGTTTTGGGCCACACTTATTCGATCGGTTAAGGATTGATAGATATGTGTTGATAGTTTAGTTATTCTACAAGGTGCGAATAATTGATTTCGGGTCGGTAATCTAGGAGGGGGAATCCCGGATGTTCAAGTCGTGGTAAGTGATGTTGTGTTATCATGGAGTAAGTGATTGAGTATATTAATGAGTTAAGGGTTGATCGAATATTTGGATAGAATATAGGTTGGTGTCTTTGGAGATTCCTCGCGCGATTTTGCAGAAATGTGTGTAATCACACACTTCTATAACTGTAAATCAGCAAAAGTCAAAAAGTGAAAAGCTAAAACATCGACATTTAAGGCCTCAAGAGCGTTCGAACGCTCATGTGGTAAGCTGAGTCCACAAATCATGGGCGACAAACTGTAGAGGCCTCCACGTGCGTTTTCGTGGGCTTCAGCCGTCATGGGCCACGCTGGGTCGAAATGGGTCATGTGGGCCTAATGGACTAGTGGGCCCACATGGATAAAATCTATGGTAAGTGACAATTATTGGACTGGGCTTCGTAAATTAGATAACCATAACTGAATTTGGGCTAAGTGGGCCACACGAGCGTGTGGGCCCACCTAAGCCTGATAGGGGGCCTTGGGCCCATTTATATTATTTTAACTACTTAGGTTATCTGAGTCATTGGAGAGGGCTGTAGACCTTCTAAAGGATCGCTATCTATACCGAGACCCCACAATTAGTAAAATTACTGATTCTGACTATTTTACCCCTAGTAGTAGGCTGATTGATATGTATGGTATTTTTATGACTGATTCTGAGTATGACATAATGCATACACGTAAGATTTAGGTCACGACATTTTGCATGGGGCTGGGATTCTGATATGGAGGAAGTATTGTATAGTGGTTTTTCCATGCATTTTCTGTTACAGGAGGCTTTGCCACGTTTACTGCATTTTCTGTTACAGGAGGCTTTGCCACGTTTACTATCACTAGCAGCTTTGTTGCGTTATTATTACTAGCAGCTTCGCTGTGATATTGGTGTGCTGGCTGGGTGGATCGACTTAATCCCCACATGGTATGCTGGTTGGTACGGGTGGTGTGTTGGTTGGATTGGGTTGGGTTGAATATCTGTACCATGCTGATTTTTGTATTGGGCTTAGGCCCACACCGTTACTATATGGGGCCAAAGCCCAGACTGTTCTGATACTCAATAGGGCTTAGGCCTAGACTGTTCTGCATACACTGTTTACTGTTTGACTGATAGGGGATTACACATTGAGTTCTTGCAAACTCACCTTTTTTTTAATTGTGCAGGTAATCCTCAACCTTAGACGATTTGGGCCACAGAGGGACTCGGAGGAGGCCACACAATCACCACTATTTTGCATTTGACTTTATTTCTTTTAATTACATAATGGGTTTTGATTTTTTGTATTATGGCCATTTGAGGATTTAATTTTTAATTGGGTTTGATTTCTTGCTTTAAAATGCTAGAGTAGGATAATCGTGTTTTCAAATTAAAAACTACTTTCAAAGTAAAACACAAATTTTTAAACTTCATGGTTTTTGATCAGTTTGTTAAACTAGCGATAACAAATATGGATATTGTTTTGCTAAGATGTTTTCAACTCTTATTAACATAATCTACTGAATTTTTTCAAGCAAATAAAAACTAGATGGGTTTAAATTTTAATTCAGATTTTTATCAACATATCTTAGTTATGGAAATCTTTTTGACGAGATGATTTGCTAGACACAAACATTTGAACGTTCAATGAACTTTTAACGACAATTCCACTTCTTTTTCAACACTTTATTGTGGCACACCAGATTCAGCCTGAACGGTAGGGCCAGGTTTGGGGTGTTACATTTAGTGGTATTAGAGCCAAGTTGCAAAACTCAGCTGTGGAATGGGTTTGAAAAATTTCCCTAAAAATATTGTTTTAAAAGAAATGATTTCAAAGAATATATGTTGTTTTAGAATGTTGTTACTGGAAATGTGGCACACCGAGTCTCCAATGCCAAATCTGTAAGATTTTTGACACTGTTTACGGCTATAGACTGAGACATTATACTAAAAAACTACTATAAATAGTAGTACTAAAACTCTTAGGTTAGAGTAAACTAAAAATCATAGAGGGATCTCAATCTGTGAAAACAAACTACAACTACTGCCTTCTCATAAAATATCTGTTAATAATTACTGGAATAAAGAACTGATTCATACAAATTCTAAAACAGATTAAGCGTATATCGATATGAGCACAATGGGTACTTGTGGAAGGGGTACACGAGGCCTTGGTAGAGGCCGAGGAAGTGCTGGGGTTGGGTATTTAGCATCGGGCCCAACTAGGGAAGCACCAGCTTTGCCAGTGACTGAAATGTTGTCGTTTGATTGAGTAGCTAGGGATAATGCTCTATCCCTAGCAATGCTTCGTGGTCTAGAAAGGGTTGTTGGAGTCACTATTGGATCAGTGAGCGGAGGGTCAATTTTTGAGCGACTCCGGTTGAATGGAGCGAAAATCTTCAGGGGTGTGTCTGGTGTGGCTCCAAATGTTGCAGAGTACTGGTTAGAGGCTACTGAGTGGATAATGGACAACCTTGACTATACTGTAGAGCAAAAGTTAAAGGAAGCAGTGTCATTGCTACGAGATGAGGCTTACCAGTGGTGGCTCACTGTAAGTGAAGGTACGCTGGCTGACTGTTTGACATTGGATTTCTTTAAGGTGGCCTTTCATGGAAAATACGTAAGGGGAAAGTTATGTGGACGCCCGAAGAAAGGAATTTCTAAGCCTGACCCAATGAAGTAAGTCAGTGGCAAAGTATGAGGCAGAATTCTTGTGCTTGAGTCGGTATGCTTGTGGGATTGTCACAGTTGAATATGAACGCTGTGTGCGGTTCACGGATGGCCACCGGGATAAGTTACATGTGCTGATAGCTCCGCAGAGGGAGTGAGATTTTGCAACCCTGGTGGAAAAGGCAAAAATTGCTAAGGATGTGAAGTGCTCTGAACGCTAGAATCGTGAAAAAGATAAGGACAGATTTAAGAGGGAACCAGGGCCCTCGGGTACTTCTGAAAGGCCTACTAATAAGGCCAGATTTGACGGGCCAGTTGGGGCAGTCCCTGTTACTACTGTCAGATCGCAACCTTGCGCAGATTGCGAGAGATCTCACCTGGGTAAGTGTTGGAAAAGGACTGGGCATGTTTTAGATGTGGATCAATAGGCCACCATGCTAAGAATTATCCTTAGAGGCCAGGTTAGATGCAAGCTACAAAACAGAGGGTTATTCAGCCTGTGGGTAAGCCAGAGGTAGAAATGTTATGGGACAAGGTCAAGGAGCACCGGGTAGAGGTGCTAGTAACATTGAGGCGAGGCAGCCAGCTCTGGTTTCTGCTGCTCATCGCTGAGAGATTGGTGACACCCCTGATGTAATAACTGGTACGTTTCTAATTTGTAATGTAGCATATACTGCTTTAATTGATATTGGGTCTACACACTCGTATGTTTTTTGCATTGTGTCTAGGATGTTGGGTCTTCATTTTGAAAACACTGCTAGTGAAATGACTATGATAAGTCCATTGTTATAGTCGGTTAGGGTAAGTAAGTTATTCAAAAATGTGCCTCTAGAGGTTCAAGGAGTAGTTTTCTAGGTAGATCTGATGGAACTGTCGTTTGGTGAATTCGACCTTATATTGGGTAAGGAATTGCTGGTGAAACACCGTGTAAGTTTGGACTGTGCTGCTAAGCGTATGGTGTTAAAGATAACCGAGAATGAGGAGGTTGCTCTGATAGGGGAGCGAAGGGATTATCTGGCTAATGGAATCTCAGCATTAAGGGCTGAAAAGCTGGCTTGGAAAGTTTGTGAGGCGTTTCTAGCCTACGTTGGTACTTCTGACTCTGTAGGTCCTTCTGTTGGAGATGTCCAGACTATTAAGGAATTTCCTGACATATTTCCTGATGAGCTTCCTGGGTTGCCTTCGAACTGTGAGGTCGAAGTCGGTATTGAACTTCTATCGGGAACAACTCCAGTGGCCATCGCCCCTTATAGGATGGCACCGAAAGAGCTAGTGGAGTTAAAAGCTCAAATCCAAGAACTGTTGGATTAAGGATTTATTCGACCTAGTGTGTCTCTGTGGGTAGCACTGATTTTTATTCGTCAAGAAGAAGGATGGGACTATGCGCATGTGCATCGACTATCGACATTAAACAATCTGACTATTAAGAACAAGTACCCTCTGCCAAGGATTGATGATCTTTTTGATCTGCTTAGAGGAGCTTTGGTTTTCTCTAAGATCGACCTCCGTTTTGGGTACCATCAGCTAAGGGTTAAAGAGGCTAATGTGTATAAGACTGCATTTAGGATTCGGTACGATCACTATAAATCCTAGTAATTTTGTTTGGGCTTACGAATGCGCCAGAGCTTTTATGGACCTCATGAATCGAGTATTCCAATCCTATTTGAATCGGCTCGTGGTGGTGTTTATAGACAATATTCTGGTGTATTCGAGAATTAAAGAGGAGCACGATGCACATCTTTGAATTGTTTTGCAAATTCTGAGGAAAAAGTAATTATATGCGAAATTTAGCAAGTGTGAGTTCTGGCTGCATGAGGTGACATTTCTAGGTCACGTGGTGTCTGCTAAGAGGATTACGGTTGATCCCTAAAAAATTGAAGCTGTACTGGATTGGAAATGACCTATGATTGTACCTGAGATTCGAAGCTTTCTGGGTTTGGCTGGGTACTATAGAGGTTTCATTGAAGGGTTTTCTGTGATTGCTGCACCCTTAACGAAGTTGTTTCTAAAGGGGTACCGTTTAATTAGACTGATAAGCAATAGTAGAGTTTTGAGAAACTATAAAAGGTTTTGATTGTTGCCCCTGTCTTAATACAGCTAGAGTCTAGGAAAGAATTCACTATTTATAGTGATGCGTCGCACCTCTGACTGGGTTGTGTTTTGATGCAATAGGGGTAGGTGGTTACTTACGCGTCTCGTCAGCTTAAGCGTCACGAGGTGAGTTACCCTACGCATGATTTGGAGTTAGCGGCGGTGGTATTCGTGCTAAAGATCTGAAGGCATTACTTATACGGTAAGAAGTGTATTATTTACATGGATCACAAGAACCTCAAATACTTCTTTACACAAATGGAGTTGAATCTTAGGCAGTGAATACGGGTAAAGCTACTTAAGGACTATGACTGTTTGATTGAATATCACCCTGGTAAGGCTAACATGGTAGCTGACGTATTGAGCCGTAGAGCTGTAACTGGTTTGAGAGCAATGTTTGCTCATCTCAGCTTATTTAACGATGGTAGTTTATTGGCTGAACTACAAATGAGACCGTTATGGACTAATCAGATTAAGGAGAAGCAGTTGTTGGATGACTCACTGGTCGCTCGGTTCTGACAAGTTGAGAAGGGTGAGACTGCAATTTTGGGCTGAACAGCAAGGGAGTACTGTGTTTTCGTGAGAGAGTCCGTATACCAAGGGATTTTGATTTGAGGCAGTCTATACTGCGAGAGGTGCATCGTAGTCTGTACTCTATGCATCCTGGTGGGAACAAGTTATACCGAGATCTTTGTGAGCTCTACTAGTGGCCAGGACTGAAAGTGAAGTTATTGATTATGTAAGTAAGTGTCTGACATACTCGCAGGTTAAGGCTGAGCATCAACTGCCTTCAGGGTTACTGCAGCCAATTAAGATTCCATTATGGAAATGGGAGAGGGTAACCATGGATTTTGTGAGTGGGCTACCCTTGATGCCTTTTAAAAAGGATTTGGTATGGGCTATCATGGACAGGTTGACTAAGTCTGCTTATTTCATACCGGTCCGTACTGACTACTCTTTACAGAGACTGGCTAAGTTGTATGTGGCTGAGATTGTGAGGTTGCATGGGGTACAATATCTATCGTATCTGACAGAGATCCTAGATTCACATCTTAATTCTGGAAGAAGTTACACGAGGCACTAGGTACAAGGCTGGATTTTAGTACTATGTTCCACCCTCAGACAGATGGTCAGTAAGAGAGGGTGATTTAGGTATTGGAAGATATGTTAAGAATATATGTAATTGATTTTCAAGGCAACTGAGAAGACTATTTACTGTTAGTGGAGTTTGCGTAAAATACTAACTACCAGTCCAGTATCCGAATGGCACCGTACGAGGTATTATATGGTCGTAGGTGTCGTACTCTGTCATGTTGGACTGAGCTGGGAGAACGGCAAGTTCTGGGGCCAAAGTTGATTTCTGATACTAAAGATAAAGTAAAGTTGATTTGAGATCGGCTAAATGAGGCATCTAATAGGCAGAAGTCATATGCAAACTTGAAGTGTGAGGATATCAAGTACTCCGCGGGGCAATATGTCTTTCTAAAGGTTTCACCATGGAAGAAAATTCTGAGATTTGGGCAGAAGGGCAAGCTCTGCCCTAGATTTATTGGACCTTACCGAGTTCTAAAACAGGTGGGACAAGTTGCCTACCAGCTTGATTTACCTCTTGAGCTGAATAGAATTCATGATGTGTTCCACGTCTCCATGCTGAGGCATTATTGCTCTGATCCCTCTCACATAGTGTCGGTTGAGTAGATTGAGGTTAGGCCTGATCTGACCTTCGAGGAAGAACCTGTACCAATAATAGATCGTGACGTTAAGGTACTGAGGAAGAAATCTATCCCACTGGTTAAAGTGCTTTGGTGTAATCACGGTTCAGAAGAAGCCACGTGGGAACCTGAGGAGGCGATGCAACAACAATACCCACACCTTTTCTAATCAAGTAAATTTTGAGGCTGAAATTTCTTTAAGGGGGTAGAGTTGTAATGCCCTAAAAATATAAGGGTTGTAATGTTTCATGTTTTGACACAAATTGCTTGTTTGGCATGCTGGCTAGATGATTTGGGTGCATTTGGGACCTGGGTTCAAACCTTGGCTTTGGCAAAATTTTTAGACTTTCTCTTAACTAAATCTGGACACTGGGGCATAAGCCTTTTAAATAATAGTGGTTGTTTTAAGTCACAAAAAGCCTAGTAGCCAATTGGTAAAAGACGTGTGGTGTGTGCATAAGGTCTAAGGTTCAATTCGTGGCATAGGCAAATGAGTTATTTATTTTGCTGGCTAAGCTTGGAAGGAGGTAGAGTTGGACTAGAACTCTGTGGTTAATTGGTCATAAGAGTTTGAATTGAATTTGAATTGGAGGTTAGCGTAAATCGAGGAGAAATCAGTGGAGGGATTTATGGAGATTTTCAAGTATTTTGAGTGTGAAGGGAGTTGTAGCCGAATTAGCGTGTCTTGAGTAGCTGAATTCAGCTAGGGGGTCTCTTGAGTGTGCATTTTCGGCAAGCTTGTGAGGGAGTAGGTGCCGATTTCTTTTTGTCATTTTGAGTTCTTTTTTGGTCAATTCTCGATAAATAAAGCTTTCTTTTCTTGAATTTCTGAAGAGTCTTTCTCATCTTTTGGTCTCTTTTCTATTCATTCATCCCCTAATAATGTTCTTCTCCCTCTTACTTCTCTACTCTTTTGGTTGCCGAAATACACCTCTCTTTTTAGCCCTTTTTCTAAAAATCGAATTCTCTCATTCATCTCTATCTCTACATTCATCTTGGCATCTTATTCTTTTCTAATTCTAGTTGAATACACCATATACCTTCCTTTTCTCTCTTTTTATGCTTAGCCGAGTTCAACCGCTTTTGCCGCTCCTACCTTATTGCTTTCTTCTTTGGATACCTTCTCTGACCGATAACCTTGCTCTTCTTCTCACCTTTTCCTTTCAGCTTCTCCTTTGTATTGAGTGTTCTTGGCTGATTATATCTACGCCCTACCATGAGTATTGGTCATATCGATTTCGACATTAACTTCTGCCTAGAGGTAGGTGTTTCGATAATTTCTTTTGTTCGATCTGATTTTCTTATTCTATTTCTTTAAGCTGAATACCCCTTATCCATAGTCTCTAATTACCAATAATGGGTCTCTTATTTTGGATCGAAGGGTTTTAGGGTTTCATGAGAAGTGGCGAAGGCAAATATTCAAAAAAGCGATCAAGCCTGTTCCTTGATATTCCAGTAAGGTAAATGCGTTAGCTTATCTTACTTTGGGCTTAGGCCGAATTACTTTATTCTTTCTAAAGTGATAGTGGTGGTTTTAGGCCACACTTATTCTATCGGTTAAGGACAAATAGATCTATGTTGATAATTCAGTTGTCCTTCAAGGTACGAATAATTGATTTCGGGTCGAGAATCTAGGAGGGGGAATCCTGGATCTTCTAGTCATGGTAAGTGATGGTGTGTTATCATGGAGTAAGTGATTGAGTATATTAACGAGTTAAGGGCTGATCAAATATTTCGACTGAATATAGGTTGGTGTCTTTGGAGATTCCTCGTGCGATTTTGCAAAAATGTGTGTAATCACACCCTTCTAAAACTGTAAATCGTTAAAAGCTGAAAAGTCGAAAAGCCGAAACTTCAACATTCGAGGCCTCACGAGCATGCGAATGCTCATGTGGTAAACTGAGCCCACAAATCATGGGCGATAGACTGTAGAGCCCTTCACGTGCGTTTTCGTGGGCTTGGGTCGTTATGGGCCATGTTGGGCCGAAATGGGTTGTGTAGGCTTGATGGGCTAGTGGGCCCCACACGGATAAAATCCACGGTAAGTGACAATTATTGGACTGGGCTTTGTAAATTAGAAAGCCGTGACTGAATTTGGGCTAAGTGGGCCATACGAGCTTATGGGCCCACTTGGGCCAGATAGTGGGCCTTGGGCCCGTTTACACTGTTTTGACTGCTTAGGTATCTGAGTCATTCGAGACGACTGTAGACCTTCTAAAGGGTCGCTTTCTATACCGAGACCCCACAATTAGTGAAATGACCAAAATATGTAACACCCCAAACCCGGCATGGACATTATGACCAGATCTGGTGTGTCACATGAACCTATAACTAAGTTTACGACCTTATGCTTGTTGTGACTTAGGTGACATTAAAATAGCAAGTTTGTGAAAAGTCATTTTGGTAAGCCTTTAGATTATCCGTATCGTGATCTTGTTGAGTTTCGAAACCATTCTTAAGATTTTGAAAACCCGCGCAGCCTATAACTAGCAGTTTCGATAAAGTATGAATTAAACCATTATTAAAACAAAACCAATAAAGAAATTTAGATAGCGGACTTATTACAATTTAAACCCCAAAAATAGCATAATAAAATACTTATAATGAAAAGAAAATCGAATTGGCAGATGCTGTGGCCACTCCGAATCTCTCACAGCTCCAAGCCCACTATGGTTGAGGGTTACCTGCAGAGATGAAATGAAGGAGTGAGTTTGAGAACTCAGTGTGTACCATAATCTCAACCATAGGCTAAAACGGATCAAGCCTCAGAATCAGAGTTAATTGGGCCCTGGCCCATTATAGAAATCAGGTTAAGCCCATAGGCCCATAACAGATACAAATCAGATATAATATGCAAACAGAAAACCCAACCCAGATCCATCCATAACACCCCCGTACCAGCCTTACACCATGTGGGGAGACTACTCGACCCACCCAACCGCTACACACCATAGAAATTTGCAGCGAGGCTGCCAGATATTGTGACGAAGTCACCAGATACAGATATTGTGGCGAAGCCACCAGAACAGATATATGTGGCAAGGCCACCAGAACAGATATATATGTGGCGAGGCTGCCAGAACGCTTCCTCTATCATAAAAGCCCATAACCCCATGCAACAGATGTAACATACTATAGCATGCAACATATAGCATCTCAAGCATCAGATATATTTAGATTAAGTGATAAATCATGCAGATACATAAAATTATACATTCGTACAGAATTGGCTCTAGGGGTATAATAGTCTTTTTACACCTAGAGGTATTTTGGTAATTTTCCATTTTTAAGGGTATTTTAGTCTTTTTCCACATTTTCAGAGATTTTATGCATGTTCAATTGATTATGAATCCATAGATATCCACAGAAGTCCGTTTTAAGCTTAATTTCCAATTTCGCCCTTTTTAGCCTAAAACCCCTAATGGGCCTTACTGAGTCCATTAACGTCTTAAGCCCGTTAAATCAAATTTTAACCTTCAGATTGTTAATTTTAACCGCTTTGTTCACAACATACTGCCAGGATGCCCTTAATGGCAATTTTACCGATTTGGGCTTGAAAGCCCATTGGGCCCATATTTGGCCCATCAAAGCCCAATTTACCAAAACGTTCAAAATTGCACCCTTTGCAATCCTATCTCCATCAATTCTATGTTCAGCCACAATAGAGTAAACGGTTACTCACAGATCTTCCCCAATACCGTTTTTTGGTCACTTTCGGTCAGGTTCCGATCACTTTTCAGTTATTACGGCCTTTGCTGTTCTAGTCTACAGTGGAGATGTGATACACACCTGTTAACTGTGGAAGCGTTGACGAAACCCACGTAGAGAGAGCCTACAATTGAACACTAACTTTTAGTCTAATATTCGATAACCAAAGAGTCATAAATCCCTACCAAAATCGGCCAACATGGCCTAAGTCCCCTAAAGTCCCTACCTTCAGCCGAATATGGACTAGATCCCGCTGTCCACTTGCATTAGCCATCAAACTCCTTTGCTATACGTCTCTTGCCCACACTAGCAAAAAAGAACAAAAGAAAAGGCCACACGACCCTTAGACTAAATTGTTAGCCTCCCCTAAAAGAGGTTTCGGCTTATACTTTAAAACGTGATCAACTAACGAAGAAAAGTTCTCGAATACTTACCGATCTAGCCCCAATCCACAATGGCCCCACTTGCTACAAAGAGGAGAGAAGGGTGTTGAAAAGTGTTTAAACACAAGAGGGTTCGGCTATGTTGTTATGGAAGATGTCGACAACAGAAAGGAAGGAAAAGAAGAGAAGTATAAGTCTAAGGAGCAATCGGCAACGAAAGTGAGATGGAGAAGAGAGCTTAAGTTGATAGGGAGAAGATAGATTCGGCTAGCAGGAGAATGATGGTATGGAGTCGGCTTATGTGTGAGAAGAGGAGATAAGAGAAATGAGTAAGAGAAAGGGAAAGAAAAATAGTTCTTTGACAAATGAGGATTCGGCAAAAGAAGGATCGTAGGGTTCGGCTACTAAGTTAGAAAAGAAGGACGAAATGGCAAAAACAAGTATTATGATATGCAAAATGAGCAAAAGAAGGGAGTTTACTTCACCTAGGAAAATCGGCACAAAACTCAAAAGAACCAAAGGTAAATTCGGCACAACTAGCACCTATTTGCTGAAAATACACTACCCAGAACCCCTAGGCCGGCCACTACTCTTCAAAATTCAAAAACACCTAAAAATTCTCCCCAACAAGCTCCCCTTATCACTCCACAAAATCCTCTCTTGACCGATTCAAACCTCTCTCTAAGCAGAGTCTTACTCAAAGTCTACCACTCACCACTCCTACCCATAAAAATAAAACACCTTACTACATACCTATGACTTGAACCCTTGACCTCCACACTCTTTTAGGCGCCACTTTTGTAGCTCCTAAGTGGCGCCACATTGCCACTCCACCACTGGCCAGCTTATGTCCCATTTCACACACATTTTCTTATAACACCTACTTTCCAAGGCCCCCTATCTCCTAAGTCAAAAGTACAAAATTTTACCCAAGTCTTAAACAACACTTGGGCCTTCCATAGGCCCATTAATACTCCCCAAACAAGCATTACACAACCAAATACCAAAGTTCAAACATTTTATCAGATGAACAACAATCTAAGAGAAACCCGAAAATTAGGGCGTTACAACTCTACCCTCCTTAAAGAAATTTCGTCCTTGAAATATACCTTATCCAAACAAGTGGGGATATTGCTGACGCATTGCCTCCTCTGGTTCCCAAGTAGCTTCCTCTCTGCCATGATTACGCCAAAGTACCTTTACTAATGGAACCGACTTTCTCTTTAGAACCTTCACATCTCGATCCAAAATCTGCACAGGCTCCTCCTCGAAAGTCAAATCAGGCTGTACTTCCACTTCTGCAACTGGTAGGATATGAGTAGGGTCAGAACGATATCGTCTTAACATGGATACGTGAAACACATCATGAATCCTATCCAACTCCGGAGGTAATTCCAACTGATACGCTACCGGACCTACTCGCTTAAGAACCCGATAAGGCCCAATAAACCATGGACTTAGCTTGCCTTTCTTACCAAATCTTAATATCTTCTTCCAAGGCGAAACCTTCAGAAAGACCATGTCACCCACTGAGTACTCAAACTCCTTACGCTTCAAATCTGCGTAAGACTTCTGTCGATCAGATGCCTCTTTTAACCGATCCCTAATCACCTTGACCTTCTCTTCAGTCTCTACTACCAATTCAGGTCCAAGAACTTGCCGCTCGCCCAATTCGGTCCAACAACTAGATGAACGACACTTACGCCCATAGAGTGCCTCATAAGGTGCCATACGGATGCTAGCCTGATAACTATTATTATACGCAAACTCTGCTAACGGTAGATAATCCTTCCAACTGCCTCGAAAGTCGATAACACATCCCCTTAACATATCTTCTAGAATCTAAATAACCATTTCTGACTGACCATCAGTCTGAGGATGAAAAACCGTGCTAAAGTTCAGTCACGTTCCCAACGCCTCATGCAACTTTTGCCAGAACCGAGATGTAAATCTAGGATCTCGATCTGAAATAATAGACACTGGCACCCCATGCAGTCGCACAATCTCCGCAACATATAATTTGGCTAACTTCTGAAGTGGATAATCGGTACGTACAGGGATGAAATGAGCATATTTATCAACCTATCTACAATCACCCAAATCGAGTCCTTCTTCGACGGCGTCAAGGGCAACCCACTTACAAAATCCATGGTCACCATTTCCCACTTCCAAAGTGGTACTTTCACTGGTTGCAGAAGTCCAGAAGGTAACTGATGTTCAGCTTTCACCTGCTGACAAGTCAGACATTTCCCCACAAACTCTGTTACCTCTCGCTTCAGCCCAGGCCACCAATATAGTTCCTTTAAGTCATGATACATCTTATTACCTCCAGGATGCATAGCACACAGTCCTCTATGGGCCTCAGTTAAAATTGCTTGCCTCAAATCAGAGTCCTTAGGAATACAAACTCTACCTCGAAAACATAGAACTCCTTCATTGTTAAGTCCAAACTCAGAAGTATTCTCATCCTTAATCTGCTGAAATCGAGAACCCAGAGACTCATCCCTCAACTGCTTTTCCTTAATCTCATCCACCCAGGTTGGCCTTACTTGCAGTTCTGCTAACAGACTACCATCATCATACAGACTCAAACGAGCAAACATCGCTCTCAGATCAGATACAGTTCTATGACTTAGGGCATCAGCCACCACATTAGCTTTACCTGGATGATACTCAATTGCATAGTCATAATCCTTAAGCAACTCTACCCATCTCCGTTGCCTAAGGTTCAGCTCCTTCCGAGTCAGCAAGTACTTAAGACTCTTATGATCTGTGTATATAATACACTTTTCTCCATACAGGTAATGTCTCCAAATCTTAAGGGCAAAGATTACTCCTGCCAACTCCAGATCATGGGTAGGATAGTTTACTTCGTGAAGTTTAAGCTGTCGCGACGCATAAGCAACCACTTTACCCTCTTGCATCAACACACAGCCCAACCCAACATGTGATGCGTCACTGTACACGGTAAAATCTTTTTCAGACTCTGGCTATATCAGTACAGGTGCCTCAGTCAGAACCTTCTTTAGCTTCTCAAAAGCTTCCTGTTGCTGCTCGGTCCAAATAAATGGTACTCCTTTCCTTATGAGTTTTGTCAATGGTGCTGCCATCACAGAAAATCCTTCTACAAACCTTCTATAGTACCCAGCTAAACCCAGAAAACTTCGAATTTCTGCCACTGATCTCGGTGGTTTCCATTCCAGAATTGCTTCAATCTTTCGAGGGTCTACCTTAATCCCCTCAGAAGAAACAACATGCCCCAAGAAAGTTACCTCCCTCAACCAGAACTCACACTTATTGAATTTCGCATAAAGCTTATTTTCCCTTAACACTTGCAGCACCACACAGAGATGCTCATCATGCTTCTCCTCAGATTCAGAATAGACCAAAATATCGTCAATAAAGACGACTACAAAATGATCCAAGTATGGCTGGAATACTCGATTCATCAGGTCCATAAATGTTATAGGTGCATTGGTCAGCCCAAATGGCATAACCAAGAACTCATAGTGCCCATATCGAGTTCTGAATGCCGTCTTGTGAATATCCACCTCTTTCACCCTTAACTGATGGTATCCAGATCGAAGGTCAATTTTTGAAAATACTGAAGCTCCTTTAAGCTGGTCAAATAAGTCATCGATTCTTGGCAACGAGTACTTATTCTTAATCGTCAGTTTGTTCAACTACCGATAATCGATGCACGTTACGCATTGACCCATCTTTCTTCTTCACGAACAACACTGGTGCTCCCTATGGAGACACACTTGGCCTAATAAAGCCTCTATCCAACAGTTCTTGAATTTGAGCTTTTAGCTCAACCAACTCCTTCGGTGCCATCCTATAAGGTGCAATGGACACCGGTGCCGTACCAGGCATCAAATTGATCCCAAACTCAACCTCTCGATTCGGAGGCAAACCCGAAAGCTTTTCTAGAAAAACATCTTGAAAATCCTTAACGGTTCTAACTTTGTCCACAGTCAGTTTCTATGTTTCTGCTTGACTTATGAATGCCAAATAAGCCTCACATCCTTTTCGAATCCATTTCTCAGCTTTTAATACCGACACCACATTGGACAGATAATCTCTACGTTCACCTATCACCATAATTTCCTCATCCTCTGCAGTCCTTAACCTCATTCGCTTCGTAGCACAATCCAAAGTAGCCCTATGCTTAACAAGCCAATCCATTCCTAAGATAAGATCAAATTCTCCGAAAGGTAGCTCCATCAAGTCTCCAGAAAAGATTTTTCCTTGAGTCTCTATAGGCACGTCTCTATACAGTTTGTCTACCCTAACCAAGTGACCCAAAGGACTTAGTACAGTTACCCCACTCACTGTCTCCTCAGAGCGCACACCCAACAACCATGATATAGCACATGCAACATAAGAATGGGTAGATCCAACATCTATCAATGCAGTGTATGGCATACTAGAAATCAAAAACGTACCGGTTATAACGTCAGGAGCATCACCCTCCTCTCAGCGACGAGCTGCATACACCAACGCTGGCTGATGAGCCTCAGCAAAACCAGCACCTCTGCTAGGTGCTCCTCGCCCCCGACCATTACCATTTCCACCTCTGCCTTGTCCACGACCCCTCAGAGCTGGTGGTCCACCCCTTACTATTTGAACAACTCTCTGATCCATAACTTGAGCCTGATCTGGTTCTTGGGGACAATCCTTAACCCTATGCTCCATGGATCCACATCGAAAACAAGCTCCAGAACATTTTTGACACTCGCCCATATGTATCTTACCACAACTTCTACAACCCTGCAGTCTAACAGTGTTCATGGGTACTGCTCGTACTGGTTCTGCCACTCTTGCTCTCTTAACATTCCTGTTGGCCCCACCTGATGGTCCAGAATCCCTCCAGAACTAGCTCCTATCCTTTTCGCAATTTTGTCTTTCTGTCTGCTTTACCTCTTCAGCTATCTTAGCTTTCTCAACTAAATTAGCAAAGTTACGCTCCCTCTGCGGAGCAATCAGCACATTTAGTTCATCCCTCAGACCATCCTCGAAGCGCACACTACGCTCATATTCAGTAGCAACTATCCCAGAAGCATATCGGCTCAGCCTCAGAAATTTAGCATCGTACTCAGATACTGTTCTACCTCCCTGAACCAAATTCAAGAATTCTTTCTGGCGGGCATCCACATAGCTAGCCCCAACATATTTCCCTTTAAATGCAGTCTTAAACAGCTCCCAAGTTACCTCACCAGCTGAAGTTCCATCTCTCACTGTGAGCCACCACTGATAGGCTTTATCTATAAGCAACGATACTGCTCCCTTCAGCTTCTGCTCCACGGAGCAGTCCAAATCATCCATGATTCACTCTGTGGCCTCCAACCAATACTCTGCCACATTTGGGGCTACTCTAGATATGCCCCTAAAGAATTCTGCTCCATTAGCCTGGAGTCGTTCAGAGATAGATCCCCAAAATCCATTACCGTACTAGCCCCAGCAACCATTTCCAAAACTCGTAGCATTGCTTGTGATAGGGCGACATCCCCTACACCCCTATCATGAGACTCCACCTCTGTTCCCGGTGGTATCGGTACATCAGTTACTGGCACATGACCCGAAGATGAAGATTCAGCTCGTGTACTACCTCGGCCACGTCCACGGCCCCTACCACGAGCTGCTCGCATACTCATTTCGTATTATCTGTCTTAGAAATATTATGATTCAGATTAATATTCCAGTCTTTATTACAGATTTCTTATGAATAAGTAGAATTTCAGAGTTTGTTTTCTTTCGCGGACGCCTAGCTACAATCTCAGTCTACTTATCAAAGTTTCTATAGTTTCAGCAATATCCTAACTTAAGTATCATAACATAGTCTTAGTCAGGCATATAATCAGAATTGCAGAATTATTCAGAAAAGTTCAGAAAACTTACAGGCTTGGGCCGGAGATTCGGTGTGCCACTCTTTCGAAAGGTTACAAAGGAAAACTTAATTTATTGCTTGGAAATAAATCATTTATGCACGAAAGGAGTTCATCAAAACAAGTTCCAATTAATTTTGAAAACACCTGTTAAAAACATGATCTTTCAAAAATCTTTCTTTTGATTGTTTGAAAAGTTCCATTTTTAGACCCAATCCACAGCCGAGTTGTTGCAACTTAGCTCTGA
Organism: Gossypium stocksii; assembly: GCA_020496765.1. Taxonomy (NCBI): domain Eukaryota; kingdom Viridiplantae; phylum Streptophyta; class Magnoliopsida; order Malvales; family Malvaceae; genus Gossypium; species Gossypium stocksii. Next base: position 47,265,451 of record CM035623.1, read on the forward strand.
TACCACTAAATGTAACACCCTAAACCCGGCTTGGATGTTATGACCAGATCTGGTGTGTCACATGAACCAGATTGCAGCGAGGCTGCTAGAACGCTTCCTCCATCATAAAAGCCCATAACCCCATGCAACAGATGTAACATACTATAGCATGCAACATATAGCATCTCAAGCATCAGATATATTCAGATTAAGTGATAAATCATGCAGATACATAAAATTATACATTCGTACAGAATTGGCTCTAGGGGTATAATAGTCTTTTTACACCTAGGGGTATTTTGGTAATTTTCCATTTTTAAGGGTATTTTAGTCTTTTTCCATATTTTCAGATATTTTATGCATGTTCAATTGATTATTAATCCATAGATATCCACAGAAGTCCGTTTTAAGCTTAATTTCCAATTTTGCCCTTTTTAGCCTAAAACCCCTAATGGGCCTTACTGAGTCCATTAACGTCTTAAGCCCGTTAAATCAAATTTTAACCTTCAGATTGTTAATTTTAACCGCTTTGTTCACAACATACCGCCAGGATGCCCTTAATGGCAATTTTACCGATTTGGGCTTGAAAGCCTATTGGGCCCATATTTGGCCCATCAAAGCCCAATTTACCAAAACGTTCGGAATTGCACCCTTTGAAATCCTATCTCCATCAATTCTATGTTCAGCAACAACAGAGTAAATGGTTACTCATAGATCTTCCCCAATACCGATTTTTCGGTCACTTTCGGTCAGGTTCTGGTCACTTTTCAGTTATTACGGCCTTTGCCGTTCTAGTCTACAGTGGAGATGTGATACACACCTGTTAACTATCGAAGCGTTGACGAAACCCATGTAGAGAGAGCCTATAATTGAACACTAACTTTTAGTCTAATATTCGATAACCAAAGAGTCATAAATCCTTACCAAAATTGGCCAACATGGCCTAAGTCCCCTAAAGTCCCTACCTTCAGCCGAATATGGACTAGATCCCGCTGTCCACTTGCGTTAGCCTTCACACTCCTTTGCTGCACGTCTCTTGCCCACACTAGCAAAAAAGAACAAAAGAAAAGGCCACACGACCCTTAGACTAAATCGTTAGCCTCCCCTAAAAGAGGTTTCGGCTTATACTTTAAAACGTGATCAACTAACGAAGAAAAGTTCTCAAATACTTACCGATCTAGCCCCAATCCACAATAGCCCCACTTGCTACAAAGAGGAGAGAAGGGTGTTGAAAAGTGTTTAAACACAAGAGGGTTCGGCTATGGTGTTATAGAAGATGTCGACAACAGAAAGGAAGGAAAAGAAGAGAAGTATAAGTCCAAGGAGCAATCGGTAACGAAAGTGAGATGGAGAAGAAAGCTTAAGTTGACAGGGAGAAGATAGATTCAGCTAGCAGGAGAATGATGGTATGGAGTCGGCTTATGTGTGAGAAGAGGAGATAAGAGAAATGAGTAAGAGAAAGGGAAAGAAAAATAGTTCTTTGACAAATGAGGATTTGGCAAAAGAAGGATCGTAGGGTTCGGCTACTAAGTTAGAAAAGAAGGACGAAATGGCAAAAATAAGTATTATGATATGCAAAATGAGCAAATGAAGGGAGTTTACTTCACCTAGGAAAATCGACACAAAACTCAAAAGAACCAAAGGTAAATTCGGCACAACTAGCACCTATTTACTGAAAATACACTACCCAGAACCTTTAGACCGGCCACTACTCTTCAAAATTCAAAAAACACCTAAAAATTCTCCCCAACAGGCTCCCCTTATCACTCCACAAAATCCTCTCTTGACCGATTCAAACCTCTCTCTAAGCAGAGTCTTACTCAAAGTCTACCACTCACCACTCCTACCCATAAAAATAAAACACCTTAATACATACCTGTGACTTGAACCCTTGAGCTCCACACTCTTTTAGGCGCCACTTTTGTAGCTCCTAAGTGGCGTCACATTGCCACTCCACCACTGGCCAGCTTATGTCTCACTTCACACACAGTTTCTTATAACACCTACTTTCCAAGGCCCCCTATCTCCTAAGTCATGTAACACCCTGAATTTGGGCCTAGAAGTATTGGGCCTTGGGTCTGGGTGCGGGTGTGAGATAGTTCAAAATAAAATTATTGATGTGTTGAATTCTGTTATGGAAGGTTATTACTAATGGGTTAATATGGTATTTTAATGAACTGCGAAGGATTCTTAGTGTGGGGAAAAGTCTTGGGCTAATTTCTGGGATTCCGGGATTTTTGTGATATTTGGTGTAATGTTGAAATTTTGATATATGGATGTGTAATTCATGTTTAGAGTGTGTTATTGGGCCTATGGAAGGCCCAAGTGTTGGTTAAAAACTCAGAGAATTCTTGGATTTTTGGACTTAAGGAATAGAGGACTTGGAAAAGAGGAGTTGTAAGGAATTATGTGTGTAATAAGACACAAAAAAGGAATGTGGTGTAGTGGCAAAGTAGCGCCACTTAGGGGACAAGGAAGCAAAGGGTCCAAGGTTCAAGTCTTGGCTCTTGCAATTTATTTTGGTTTTTCTTTTAAATAAATCTGGAAGCAAGTAGGTGAGCTTTAAAGTTAAATGTGTTGGACTTATGACACAAAAGAGCTTGTGTCCGAGTGGTGATGGCTTGACAGGGTTACTGAGAGGACTTTGGTTCGAATCCCGTTGCACGTAAAGGTTGATTATTTTGCTAACGCTTTAATTTTGGCAGGATTGATAGAGAATCCAACATCGGAAAGCTAACATGAGAGCACGTGAGGAGCTAGCTTTAAATAGAGCAAACTAGGAGGAGAGTAGGCACAACCTTCTTGGCTGATCCCTTTTGCTTTAAGGCGTGCCCGTTTGGGTTGGGCATCGGCTAAGAGTGTTTGGAGCGCGGATTAACTTCAGTCTCCTATCAGGTGTGTATTTCTCACTACTCTAGCGGTAGGACAGCTACTTCGGGCTGCGATGGGCCGAAGGGGCCATGTGGGCCCAATGGGCCTACGGGGCCATTTGGACAAGTTGTTTGATTGTATAGCATATATTGGTCTAGACTAGGTGAATCGCATATCTATAGCTAGATTTGGGCTAAAAGGGCCACACGAGCGTGTGGGCCCATTTGGGCCGAGAATGGGCCCTACGCCCATTTGCATTGTTATCTCTGTTTAGAGTGCTTTAGTTTACCGAATTACTGAAATACCTTGACTTGTAAAATTACTATTTTACCCCTGATTTGTAAAATTACTATTTTACCCTTGATTTGTAAAATTACTATTTTACCCCTGATTTGTAAAATTACTATTTTACCCCTGATTTGTAAAATTACCATTTTACCCTTGATTTGTAAAATTACCATTTTACCCCTGATTTGTAAAATTATCGTTTTACCCCTGATCTGTAAAATTACTGTTTTACCCTTGATTTGTGAAATTACTGAAATGCCCCTTTAGGGTAGAATTACTTAAATATCCCGGTAGGGTAGAATTACCGAGATACCCCTGTGGGGTAAAATTACCATTTTGCAACTAGGTGTTAAATGACTATTTTGCCCTTCGTGGGTAAATGACTAACTTGTGTGATGATTGGGCTAGTTTGACCGTGGATATAAGTTGGTGATATGAATGACTTGACTGTGATCTATTCTTATTTTTGGGATTTGGAAAAGTTGGAATCCTTATGTGTTTAGGAAGGCTGTCGAAATAGTGCCTAAGCTTTAAGGGGTTGTTACCAATTATTTTACTCTATGCCTGTAAGGGTTAAAGGATGCTGACTAAGGGCTTGGATCAGTGGAGCGTTCGGATCCAAATTTGGATATCAACTTCAGCAAAGGTAAGGATTTAGGGCCTTGTTCATGGATGCCCGAATATGGTAAGAGTATGTTAAATTTAGTTATCATTGATTCGTGGTCTAATGTTTTAGTAATCGAATATAGGATTGAGTTGGAGCAGATATCATCATTGTTCGTCGTAATCAGGTGTGTATCGAACCCTTCTTTAGTCTAATTCGGTAAAGGCCAAGTAACCGAAAAGTTGGTATTATGTGGGCTTGTGAGTGTGCGAATGCTCACAAGATGATTGGAAATCCTGAGATCTGTAACCGTAAGTGGTAAGTTAGTTGAGTGTGCAATTTCGCGCACCTCGGTAAGTTGGGTCTCGATGGGCCGAACATGGGCTCACGGGCTTTCGGGCCCATATAGGTAAAAATAGGAAATAAATGTATTCTATTAGGCTGTAGTATTGGAGCTGCTAAAACTGGTAGTTAGATAGGAAATTTGGGCTGAATGAGCTTAATTTGCTAAATAGACACTGTAGGGCCCATTAGGGGTTTTAGGGCCCAGTAATTAGAACTTGTTTAAAACTGTTAAATTGACTGCTAAGATGGAACTAAAGCTTATATGTGACTGTAACATGCATAAAACTCGTAATATTGGAACAAGTACTAAAATACCCCTAAGTATGGAAAATTACCATTTTACCCCTAAGTGTAAAATGACCTTTATACCCCTAGGGTAAATTCTGTATGAAATGTATGATTTTCTGTTTCTGCATGTCATATCTCATAACATATGTATATATCTGATGCATGTGATTCTGTATGTTATATGTCATAGCATGTATGCCTGCTGCATGGGGTTTGGGTTTATGATGGAGGAAGCGTTCTGGCAGCCTCGCTGTAATTTGGTGGCCTCGCCACATATATATCTGTTCTGGCAGCCTCGCTGCAATCTGGTGGCATCGCCATGTATATATCTGTTCTGGTGGCCTCGCCACATATACATCTGTTCTGGTGGCCTCGCCACAATATCTGTATCTGGTGACCTCGTCACAATATCTGGCAGCCTCGCTGCAAATTTCTGTGGTGTGTAGCGGTTGGGTGGGTCGAGTAGTCTCCCCACATGGTGTAAGGCTGGTACGGGGGTGTTATGGATGGATCTGGGTTGGGTTTTCTATTTGCATATCATATCTGATCTATATCTGTAATGGGCCTATGGGTCGTACTGTTATCTGAAAAGGGCTAAGGCCCAGTTTACTGATATCTGAATAGGGTTTCGGCCCAGTATTTGACTATGATGGGTTAGGGCTTAGGCCCAATGGGCTTGAGTTGACTTGGGCTTTGGATGGGCTTCTGTACACACTGAGTTTTCCAAACTCACCCCTTTTTCCTTCCATCCTTGCAGGTGAGCCTTAGATTGGTGGACTTGGAGCTAGGAGGGATTCAGAGTGGCCACATGGACTGGACTATTGGATTTCTAATTAAGTTACCTATTTGAATTTAGAGTTAATTATTTATTCCTAGTTTTGGGTTGTAAAAAGGGCCTCTTTAATTACTTTTATTTTGGGTTTTTATTCTTTACTTATTTAAATTGGTTTTAGCTTACGTAGGATATTATTTAAATCGAGTTGGAAATAAATGATTTTAAGATGCGGTTTTTATAAAAGTTACTTGTTTTCAAAATAACACGATAACCAAGCAAAGCTTCCGCAATTTTAAATGATCTTGTAGATAAATATTTCAAATAGTTAAAGTGCGGCAATGGTAGTGTGCATGTCTAGGAGTGGATCCAAGAAGAGCTTGGTACTTAAGCAGTCTATTCGACTCACCTCCTCTTTTCTGGAATCCTACCTGGTGCCCAGCTTCCATTCACTTTAAGTCTTAACGAAAAAGGTCAAATTTATTTGATACTTAAACCGTTTTCAAAATTAACATGTTTTTGCAAACTACAAGGGTTTATAAGCTTTCATAAAACTTTTCCAAAGGTTTTAACGATGTTTGCAAAGGGAGGATTATTTCAATAAATCATGTTTTGGAAAAAGACAAGCTAAGTTTAACGGTAAGAGTTTTTAAAACTTCAAGGGTTTTCAATGAAAGCACGGTTTTCAAAAAATACTTCAATGTGACACACCAGACTTGGCCGTAACGTCTGGGCCAGGTTTGGGGTGTTACAAGTCAAAAATACAAAATTTTACCCAAGTCTTAAACAACACTTGGGCCTTCCATAGGCCCATTAATACTCCCCTAACAAGCATTACACAACCAAATACCAAAGTTCAAACATTTTATCAGATGAACAACAATCTAAGAGAAACCCAAAAATTAGGGCGTTACAAAATACCCCTAAGGGGTAAAATTACCATTTTACCCTTAACTAATGAAAAGACTGTTTTACCCTTAGTGGTAGGCTGATTGATATGTATGGTATTTATTTGACTAATTCTGAGTATGACATACTTCATACACGTAACATTTATGTCACGACATTCTGCATGGGGTTGGGATTCTGATATGGAGGAAGTATTGTACAGTGGCTTTGGCACGTATTTTATGTTACAGGTGGCTTTGCCACATATTCTGATTCTAGTGGCTTTGCCATGTTTACTGTCACTAGCAACATTACTGCATTATTAGTACTAGCAGCTTCGTTGCGATATTGGTATGCTGGCTGGGTGGGTTGATTTAATCCCCACATGGTGTGCTGTTGGTATGGGTGGTGTGTTGGTTGGATTGCGTTGAGTTGTATATATGTACTGTTCTGCATACGCTGTTTACTATTTGACTGATAGAGGATTACACACTGAGTTCTCGCAAACTCACCCTTTCTTTAACTATGTAGGTAATCCCCAGCCTTAAACGATTTGGGCCGCAAAGGGACTTAGAGGTGGCCACAGAATCGTCGTTGTTTTGTGGTTGACTTTATTTCTTTAAATTACATAATAGATTTTGATTATTTTTGTATTATGGCCATTTGAGGATTTAATTTTTAATTGGGTTTGACTTCTTCCTTTAAACTGCTAGAGTAGGACAATCGGGTTTTCAAATCAAAAATTGTTTTCAAGGTAAAACACAAAATTTTAAACTTCACGGTTTTTGATCAGTTTGATAAACTAGTGATAACAAATATGGCAGTTTTTTTGCTAAGGCGTTTTCAACTTTTATTAATGTATTTTGCTAATTTTTTTTCATGCAAATAAAAACTAGATGGGTTTAAATTTAAATTCAGATTTTTATCAACATATCTATATTTTGGAAATCTTTTTAACGGGATGACTTGCTAAACACAAACATTTGAACATTAAATGAACTTTTAACGACGATTTTGCTTCTCTTTCGACACTTTGTTGTGACACGCCATATTCAGCCTTAACGACGGGCCGGGTTTGGGGTGTTACAAAATGCATGAATATTAAAATATATTTCTATTGCACACTATATTTACAACACAACACACCCCCAAACTTGAGGGATGCATTGTCCTAAATGCATGAACAATGAAACATTTCAAAATGCAAAAAGAACAACTTAAAAAAATATAAACATACAATGACAACCAAATATGGACGCATGAAACATATGTTATTAAATGAAAAAGATGCAAATGTAAATAAAAACAAAAGTTGTAATAGCCCGATTTAGGGCTTAAACAAAACAGTGGTTTCAAAACCACGAATCTAAAGTAGAAAAATTCATTGTGATGAAGTGTTGAGGTTTATTATATGACTGAATGCATGTGTGAAAATTTGGTTAAGAAATTTTAGTGATAAAGTGTCCAATTTAATTTTTAGGACTAAATTGCAAAAGTTACAGAATGTGTGTTTTAATTGCTAAAGGGATTTGATTGTGATGAGTTCTTAAATTAGAAGTCCTTATGTGGTAATTAGACTAATATAGTTTAATTGTTGTCCATCTTTCTCCCTTTGCCAAAAATCCCTAAGGACACCATAGCTAGGGTTTCTTCAACTTCCAAGCTTCATATTAAGTGCCTCCATGCCCTGTTTTTAATGTTCTTTACATTTTTGAAGTCCTTGTAGCCTGATTTACCTATTGCTACCATTATTTTGAACAAGGGTTCATATTCAAAAATTTACCCATATGTGTCATGCATGTATTTTGATGTTTACTTGTAGAATATGAAAGTTTGATGTGTGATGGTTTTTTATGAAAGTGCATAAAAGGGACCTATTTGTAAAAGTTGAAAAACATGTGTATAAAATCTAATTTAGTGTAAAATATGTACTATTATGAGTATGTATGTGTGTCGACTAGGCTAGGGTAACAAAGAAAATGAGTACATTTCGTTATACGAGCCTAAGGACTAAAGTATAAATATGTCAAACTTTAGGAGCAAAAATGTACTTTTGTGATAGTGTGATTTTTGGACCGAATTGAGTAATGTGATAATTAAATGAGATAAATTTGGTATTATAAATCAAGAAAGACAAGGAATCGACCTTGACCGGATCAAAGAAAAGATTTTGGACTAAATCGAATAACTAGTCATTTTGGACCGAGGTAAGTTTATATGTAAATAAATCATTGCTATATTATGCTTTTGAATACTTTAACATTAGTATGCTTTGTGATTGACTATTTGAAAGTGTATACTAACCAAGCTTCGATTAATTAGAAAGATCTGATTGAACCTTAGGAATCGAATGGGATACAAGTGACATGTCACTAGAAAACCAAGCGTTTAAGTCATAAGTGGTAGGTTCGGCTACATCTGATAAGTGGTAGCTTTCGCTACAAATGATAAGTGGTGGCTTCGGCTACAAATAAGTATGGCACTTATGTGCAAGACTTTCGAGTATCCTTTACAATTCTAAGTGGTTCAACGGGTGATTCAGCGAAATGATGAAATGTAAGTGCATGTGATTATGTTATGGATTGGCATAGGTACGTGTGTGAAACTCCTAAAAGATGAGTTCAATATGTGATGAACCATTCAAGAATGTTGGCTTATTTTGAGGAATGTTCATTTTGGATAAGGCCATTTGAAATTGGCCAATGCTGGTTCTTGGTGTATGCATATGATGATGTTATCCATGGATGTGGCAGCTTGTATGATTTAGTTGATTAATGAGTGATGTATAGACGTGATGTATGTGGCATGTGGTCAAAGTGCGGATGTCTTGATTATGGATATTTGGTTGTGTAATTATGACATGCTTTGAGTTGGTGAAATTGGTATAAATATGTTTGTGTTTTAGGGTAGAAAATGGCTTGGAAAATAGCCTTATATTTGTCTACATGGGTAGTCACAGGGGCGTTTGTCTAGGTCGTGTGTGACACACAGTCTGCACCATGGGCGTGTAGTCCGGTCGTGTGTCCCCTGCACCCTAAATTTGCAAAATAGAATGACCAGTAGTAAAAACATGGGTAGAGACACAGCCGTGTGTCTCAGCCGTGTGAAGGATACAGCCTTAGGACATGGGCGTGTGCCCAGGTCGTGTGAAGTCTGCACCTTAAATGTGAAAATTAAATTTACGACACGTCCTAGCACACAAGTGTGTGACTTTGCCGTGTGACCCTAAATGGTTGATGATGTTATAGACAGAATGCTCAATGTTTTTCACACGGGTTGGGACAAGGGGCGTGTCTTAAGTCACATGGGCGTGTGACATTGTTTTGGTGAAAAATTTTCCAAGTGCTCCAAAGTTCTCGGTTAAGTCCCGATCCACTTCCAATGTATGTTTAAGGCCTCGTAGGCCCATGTTAGGGACATATTGAGTATGGATGAAAAGTTTTTAATTTGAATGGAAATTGATGATTCAGTTTGTATGTGTAAGTGTGTTTAAATCTGTCAATGCCTCATACCCTATCTTGGCATCAGACTCGAGTAAGGGGTGTTATATTTTAGTGTTATTAAAGCTATGGTTTTGTCGTTTCTCGGTCTAACGTCGCTTGTGTAAAAGTCTAGCTATACATGCCATAAATAAATTTCGATAGTGTTACGACTCCTGACAATTGAAATTGTGTTTTTATATAATAAATAGATCCCAATCAAGAAGCGGCTAATGACGCTGAAAGTAATGCGCCGGCTCCCGTGCAAGGGACCGCACCTGTTGAAAGTAGACCGGTAACACATGGCTAGGGAGGTGAGGCTAGGGAAGCCTTCCTCCACATGATGAATGAGTGGTATACAGAGTTCATTCATGTGAATCCGAATGCTCAACCTCCTCCACCCCTCCTATTACTCAACCGGTTCCCATAGCTCTTCAAGGTGCCTAATTGGTATGATTAAATAAAGACCCAGTGGATAGGATCCAAAAGCAAAGGGCTGAAGAATTCAGGGCTAATATAGATGATGACCCTGAGAAAGCTGAATTTTGGCTTGAGAACTTTATTCGGGTATTCGATGAACTTTCTTGCACCCTTGGAGAATGCTTGAAATGTGATGTATCATTATTTAAGGATTCTACATACTATTGGTGGAAGACGCTTATATCTATGGTATCGAGAGAGAGGGTTATGTGGGCATTCTTTCAATAGGAATTTAGAAAGAAGTACATAAGCCAGTGATTTATCGATCAGAAACGTAAAGAGTTTTTAGAGCTACAATAGGGCCATATGCCTATTGTCGAATATGAGCGAGAGTTTGTTAGGCTCAGTAAATATGCTCAAGAATGTGTTTCTACCAAAGTTATCATGTGTAAGAGATTTGAGGATGGGCTGAATGAGGATATTAGATTGTTTGTTGGGATTTTTGAATTAAAGGAATTTGTTGTACTAGTTGATTGAGCTTGCAAGGCTGAAGAATTAAGCAAAGAAAAGAGAAAGGCAGAGAGTGAGGCTAGATATTCTAAAAAGATGCCAATGATTAAGTCTTATCATACCTCGTCAAAGAAATCGAGGGATATGCACGTTCGTTCGACTATTTTAGTTGGGAACCTAAACAAAGCTTGTAGGAAGCAATATTTAGGTTCTAAGGCTCAAACTACATTTATAGTGAGCATTGGTAATGCTGAACCTAATAACCCTAGTGCCAGCATTGTGGTAGACGACATCCCGATGAGTGTTGGGTGGTTAACCGAGCTTGTTTCAAGTGTGGTTCTCAAGAGCACTTTATCAAGGATTACCTTAAAATGGTTGAGAAAGATGATGTTCAAAATGTAAGATCGAGCAACACAGTGGCTAGTGAGAGACTAGTGAAGAATGTGGGAAATGTATCGAGTAGCAGAGGTGTATCTAGGGATTCAGTTGTGAGATCTGAGGCTAGAGCACCTGCTAGAGCTTATGCCATTCGTGCTCGAGAGGACGCATCATCCCCTGATGTTATTACAGGTACGCTTTCTCTTTATGATACTAATGTTATTGCCTTGATTGATCTCGGGTCTACTCATTCTTACATTTGCATGAATTTGATAATTAGTAAGAATTTACTTGTTCAGTCCACTGAGTTTGTGATTAAAGTTTCAAACCCCTTAGGCAAATGTGCTAGTTGATAAGGTTTGTAAGAATTGTCCTTTGATGATTCGAGGTCACTGTTTTCCGATGGACTTGATGTTGTTTCCATTTGATGGGTTTGATGTTATATTGGGCATGGATTGGTGGACTCTTCATGTTGTAATAGTGAATTGTAGACGAAAAATTATTGAATTGAAATGTCAAAACAATAAAATTCTTCGGTTTGAATCAGATGAACCAGATGAATTGCCTATCGTGATTTCTTCAATAACAGCTCAAAGGTATATCAAAAAGGGTTATGAAGTATTTCTTACGTATGTGTTGAATACAAATATGTATAAGTCAAATATTGAATCAATACCGGTAGTTAGTGAGTATCCGGATGTGTTTCCAGAAGAGTTGCCTGGTTTGCCTTCGAACAGGGAGATTGAATTTGCTATTGATTTGGTACCGAGAACTACCTCTATATCGATTGGTCCATATAGGATGGATCCGATCGAATTAAAAGAACTAAAAGCTCAGTTGCAAAAGCTGACAGATAAGGGATTTGCGAGAACGGGTTCTTCCCTTAGGACACTCCTGCCATGTCGAGGGATTCTCAACGATTGCTACCCCTATGACCAAGTTGTTGCGCAAAGATGTTAAATTTGAATGGGCCGAAAAGTGTCAGCAGAGTTTTGAGAAATTGAAAGCATTGTTGACTGAGGCACCGTTGTTAGTGCAACCTGAGTCTAGGAAAGAGTTTGTAATTTATAGCAGCACATCTTTAAATGGTCTTGGATGTGTGTTGATGCAAGAGGGCAAGGTAATAGCTTATGCCTCGAGACAGTTGAAACCGCACAAAAAGAACTACCTGACACATATTTTGGAATTTGTCGCCATCATCTTTGCTTTAAAGATTTGGCGACATTATTTGTACGATGAGAATGTTGTATCTTCACCGATCACTAGAGTTTCAAGTATTTGATGACTCAAAAGGATTTGAACTTGAGACAAATGAGATGGCCTGAGTTGTTGAAAGATTATGAGCAAGTGATTGATTATCATTCGGGAAAGGTGACTGTAGTCGTCGATGCTTTGAGTAGAAAATCTTTGTTTGCCTTGAGAGCAATGAATACAAGATTGACTTTGATTGATAATGGTTTGATGTTAGCCGAATTGAGAGATAGACCGTTATTTCTTCAGCAAAACTATGAAGCTTAGAAAAATGATCTTGAGTTGCAAGCTAAGAGAGCTTAGTGTGAAATGGATAATGATTTAGATTATCGAATCGGTTAGGATGATTGCTTGATGTTTCGAAATAGGGTATGTGTACCTAAAGATGCTGAGTTAATTCAAAAAAATTTACACGAGGCATACAGTGGTTGTTTGTCAGTGCATCCGGACAGTGTGAAAATGTATAATAATCTGAATAAATGGTATTGGTGGTCAGGTATGAAAAGAGACATTTCTGAATTTGTGTCAAAATGTTTAATTTGTCAACAAGTGAAAGGCGAACATGAAATACCCTCGGGTTTACTTCAGCCAGTGATGGTTCTCGAGTGGAAATGGGATAGGATCCCGATAGAGTTCGTGATGGGTTTGCCTTTAACTCCTAAAAAGAAAGATGTCATATGGGTCATTGTTGATTGATTGACGAAATTGACTTATTTTATTCCAGTACGTACCGATTACTCACTTGACAAGTTATCTGAGTCGTATATTGCTGAAATTGTAAGATTGCATGGAGTGCCTATTCTTATTATTTCAGACAGAGATCCAAGGTTTACTTCAAGGTTTGGGAAAAAGTTGCAAGAAGCCTTGGGTACAAAGTTGAATTTTATCATCGCGTTTTATCCGCAAACCAACGGTCAATCTGAAAGGGTAATTTAGATCCTCAAAGATGTGCTTCGATATTGTGTATTGGAATTCCAATGTAGTTGGGAAAAGTATTTACTGTTGGTAGAGTTTACCTACAATAATAGTTTTGAATCAAGTATAAAAATGGCACCGTATGAGGCTTTGTATGGCTGCAAATGCCAAAATCCTTTGTATTGGACCGAGCTTAGTGAGAGACAAATTCATGGAGTTGATCTAGTTAGAGAAACTGAAGAAAATGTAAAAGTAATATGTGATTGTTTAAAAGCTGCTTCAAATCGACAAAATTCGTATACAGATTTTAAAAGAAAAGAGATTGAATTCCAGGTTGGTGATAGAGTGTTTCTTAAAATGTCTCCGTGGAAAAAGATTCTGAGATTTGGCCATAAAGGCAAGTTGAGTCCGCGTTTTATTGGTCCTAAGAGGTGATTGAAAGAATAGGGCCAGTGGCTTATCGGTTAATTTTTTCGGCAGAGTTAGCAAGAATCCATAATGTATTTCATGTGTCGACTGATGTTACGACGCTATCGCTCTAATCCATCACATGTGATTTCACTGACAGAGATTGAAATTCAACTGGATATTACTTATGGTGAAGAACCGATGAAGATCCTAGCTCAGGAAGTAAAATAGTTGGGAAATAGAAGTGTAGCTTTAGTGAAAGTATTGTGGCAAAGATATGGGGTTAAAAAGGCTATGTGGGAACCTAAGGAGGCTATGAGAAAATAGTACCCAAACCTATTTCTTGGTAAGATTTTTGGGGACGACAATCCCTAAAGGGGGAGAGTTGTAACAGCCTGATTTAGGGCTTAAATGGAATAGTGGTTTCGGAACCATGAATTTAAAGTAGAAAAATTCATTGCGATAAAGTCTTGAGGTTTATTATATGATTGAATGCATGTGTGAAAATTTGGTTAAGAATTTTTAGTGATAAAGTTTCCAATTTGATTTTTAGGACTAAATTGCAAAAGTTGCAAAATGTGTGTATTAATTGCTAAATGAATTTGATTGGGATGAGTTCTTAAATTAGAAATCCTTCTATGGTAATTAGACCAATATAGTTTAGTTTGGACAAAAATGGACATGGAAGGGGCAAAACATCAAAGTTGTAAGTGAAGGACATTTTGGTCATTTGGTTATTAAAAGAATAAAAAGGGAATAATATGTCAAAATTTTTGTCCATCTTTCTCCCTTGGTTGAAAATCCCTAAGGACACATGGCTAGGGTTTCTTCAACTTTCGATCTTCATAGTAAGTGCCTCCAAGCCCCGAAAATCCCTTGGCCGAGTATCCTTTAGAATTCTAAGTTGTTCAACAGGTGATTCAATGAAATGATGAAGTGTAAGTGCATGTGATTATGTTATGGATTGACATAGGTATATGTGTGAAACTCCTAAAAGATGAGTTTGATATATGATGAACCGTTGGTAAAGTATTGAATGAGTAAGATGTGAATATAAGGTTTGATAGCATCCATGGAATTGTTATCTTTTTAATTGTATGTTAAAAATGTGTTTATAATGCCTCATTATTTTCTTATAAACTTACTAAGCTATTTAGCTTACTACTCTCTTTTTTCCCTTGTCTTATAGTGTCACCAAGCTAACTCAAATTGGAGATCGACGGAGGATCGTCTCATACTATCAAACTATCTTTGGCATATGTGGTCATTAATATTTTGAGTTTTGGCATGTATAGTGGACTTGGTTATTTTGTTATATGTGTCATATTTGATTGGGCCAAGAATGTTGGCTGATTTTGATGAATGATCATTTTGTATAAGCCCATTTGAAATTGTCCAATGTATGTTCTTGGTGTATGCATATGATGATGTTATCCATGGATGCGGTAGCTTGTGTGATTTGGTTGATTAATGAGTGATGTATAGGCATGATGTATGTGGCATGTGGTCGAAGTGTGGATGTCTTAATTTTGGATATTTAGTTTTGTAATTATGCCATGCTTTGAGTTGGTGAAATTGGTATAAATATGTTTGTGTTTCAGGTGGCAAATGGCTTGGAAAATAGCTTTATATTCGTCCATACGGGTAGTCACACAGGCGTTTGTCTAGGCCGTGTGTGACACACAGTCAGCACCGTGGGCGTGTAGTTCAATCGTGTGTCTTCTACACCCTAAATTTGTAACATATAATGTCCAGTAGTAAACACATGAGCAGAGACACAGTCATGTGCCTCAGCCGTGTGAAGGACACAACCTCAGGACATGGGCCTGTGCTCCGGCCGTGTGCAGTCTGCACCTTAAATGCATCAATTAAATTAGCCAAACGCCCTAGCACACAGGTGTGTGACTTGGCCGTGTGACCTTAAATGGTTGATGACGTCAGAAACTAAATGCTTAATGTTTTTCACATGGGTTGGGACATGGGCATGTGTGATGACATGGCCTGCTCACACAGGCATGTCCCAAGTCACACAGGCGTGTGACACTGTTATGATGAAAAATTTTCTAAGTGCTCCAAAGTTCTCAGTTAAGTCCCGATCCACTTCCAGTGTATGTTTAAGGCCTCGTAGGCCCATGTTAGGGACATATTTAGCATGTATGAAAAGTTTTTAATTTGAATGGAAATTAATGATTCGATTTGTATGTGTAAGTGTGTTTAAGTCTGGTAATGTCTAGTACCCTGCCTTGGCGTCAGACTCGGGAAGGGGTGTTACAAAAGCTTGGAAGGAACCTGGGTTACTCTAAATGGGTTGGGTTAATTTTTTGGCAACGCATTTGTAGCGCTTCCTTTTTAGCTAGTTAATTGGCACCTCTTCTTCATTATCAGTACTTAATTTTGTGAGATCATCATTTAGTTGATGAATTGCATGCTCTTGCTCGATCATAGGTGCAATGGATTTTGGCATATTGCCAGGTGTAGCAGGTGTAGAAGTTTGAGTCATTTCAACTTCATCCTTATCAGATTCGATATTCATGGATTCAATTTTCTCTTCCTCTTCCTCTTTGTTGTGTTATTTTTTTCTGTAGTGGCTTATTTTCCATATTCATCATCATCTTTTGGCTCCAATTACAATTCTTTAAGAAAAATAGGGAATGTAGGCATAGGTCGGGTAAAGTTCTTTTGCAGGGATTTTTTAATGGCTCTGTCCCATCGTCTGACATATCCAAAATAGAGTTATTTCTTCTTGAGCTTGACTAAGATCAGTGACTATCCTCAGTTGTGTTTCATCATCCGAAATTGTTGTTGCAACAACTAAAGAGCATCAATCAGTTTCTGCTCAAAGTCACTGGGCCGTAATGTGCCTGTAACAAAAGAAAATAAAAGTTAAGTAAAATTATTGAATACACTAAACAAAGGAATTAAAAACAAAGTAAATGAATAAAACAATGCAAGAGAGAAATATTAAGCAGTTCGAAAAGTGATGGAATTTTTATCACGAATTATAAGAACTCCAACGCAATGCTTTAATCACTGGCCATTTAGTTTAAAAGAAGAACCAGTCTTGCCATCTTTGACTTCTTAAACTCCATGATGATAAACATGCACTATCTTGAATGGGCTGGACCAGCGAGATTTTAATTTGCTAAGAAAAAATTTAAGCCTGGAATTAAATAATAAGACTTGTTGTCCAAGTGCAAATTATCCTGGCAAAATCTTGTTGTCATGCCATCATTTGGTCTTTTCATTGTAGATCTTGGCATTCTCATAAAATTATGCTCTAAGTTCTTCCATCTCATTCAACTCCAATAGGCGATTAGTACCAGCACCACTCCAATCCATATTAAATTTCTTAATTGCCCAATATGTAATATGCTCAAGTTCAACAGGCAAATGACAGGGTTTCCCAAAATCAAGTTTGGAAGGTGACAACCACAATGGTGTCTCGAATGTAGTTCGATATGCCCACAAAGCTTCGTCCAATCTGGATGACCAATCTTCACAAGTGGGATTGACTACCTTATCCAGAATTTGTTTAATCTCTCTATTAGAGACTTCCACTTGTCCATTTGTCTGGGGACGATATGATGTGGCAATTTTATGTTTTACTCTATACTTGTTTAGAGCATTAGCAAGTAATTTGCAGTCAAAGTGTGAACCTTCATCACTAATCAGAGCATGAGGGGTACCAAACTTGGTTAAAAGATTCTTATGTAGAAATTTTGGTACCGATTTGGCATCATTCGTTGGTAGACCAATAGCCTCAACCCACTTGGAGACATAATCAACAACTACAAGTATGTATACATTACCCTAAGAAGGTGGAAATGGACCCATAAAATCATTTCCCCATACGTCAAGTAGTTCCACTTCTAAATAGTTTGCAAGGGCATTTCATACCTCCTAGATAGATTCCCAATTCTTTGATACCAATCGCAATCTTGACAAAATACATGAGCATCTTTAAACATGTTTGGCCAATAAAAACCAGATTGGAGAACTTTTGTAGCAGTTCTCATGCCCCCAAAGTGTCATTTATATGGTGCTAAATGACAATGATATAAAATACTTTGAATCTCTTCATTCGAAACACACCTCCGAATTATCTAGTCTACACAATGATTGAGTAAAAATGGCTCATCCCAATAATACTTCTTGGCATCATGGATAAATTTCCTTCGTGAGCTCAGGTGGCAACAATCTACTAACTAACAAATTTACGATATCAACATACCACGGTAATACCTTGGCAACTAATAGTTGCTCAATTGGTAAATCATCCTAAATGCACTAAATATTACCATCTTCATTTCTTGTTTTAATTCGAGACAAGTGATAAACCACTTGATTTTCTGTGGCTTTCCTATCTCTAATTTCCAGATCAAATTCCTCCAGTAGTAGTATCCATCGAATTAACCTGTGCTTAGCATCTTTCTTGGTCAACAAGTACTTAATAGCAGATTGGTCTGTATAAACCGTAACTTTGGTGCCCCCTAAACAAGCTTTGAATTTGTCAAAGGATAATACAACATCTAACAGCTCATTTTTAGTGGTGGTATAATTTAGTTGTGAATCTATCAACATACAACTTGCATAATAGATCGCATGAAATACCTTGTCCTTTCTTTGCCCAAGTACTGCTCTTATGGCATAATCACTAGCATCACACATAAGTTCAAAACATAAAGTCCAATTTGGTACTATGACTATTGGTGCTGTGACCAGTTGCTTTTTCAATTCTTCAAATGCTTGTAAGCACGACTCATCAAAATTGAAAGACCTATTATGTTCTAATAATGTGCACAGTGGTTTGGATATTTTTGAAAATTTTTTGATAAATTATCAATAGAATCCTAAATGATCAAGAAAACAGTGAAATAACTTTCACTATGGAGGGTGGTGGCAAATTCTCAATAACTCCAATTTTTGCTTTGTCAACGACAATCCATTGCTGTGAAATTTTATATCCTAGAACAATGCCTTCACACCGACAAAGAACAAACTTCAGATTTTTTTAAACAGTCCTCAAAAGTATTGCCAAACATCGAGAAGTCGTCCATAAAAGCTTCTAAAGTTTCTTTAACATGTCGAAAATATCTCCATCATGCAACGCTGAAATGTTCCAGGGGCATTGCATAATCCAAATGGCATTTTTCAGAACACAAAAGTTCCATAAGGAAATGTGAATGTGGTTTTCTCTTTATCAGTAGGAGTTATAGCAATATAGTTGTACCCTGAATAACCATCTAGAAAATAATAGAAGGTTATCCTCGCTAATCTATCTAACATTTGGTCAGTAAATGACAGAGAAAAATGGTCATTCCTTATTTCTTTGTTGAGTTTACAATAGTCCATATAGATTCTCCATCTCGTGACAGTACCAGTAGGAGTGAGTTTGTTGTTATCATTTCTTACCACAGTGACGCCCCCATTTTTAAGTAGACATTGAATAGGGCTCACCCAAAAACTATTAGAAGTTCGGTATATAATTCCAACATCCAGCCATTTGATAATCTTCTTTTTAACAGCTTCCTTCATAATGGTATTCAGTCTTCTCTGCTACTCAATAGATTTGCCATGGTAATCTTCCAGTAATATCTTGTGCATAAAGATTGCTGGATTGATTCCTTTAATATCTGTAATCGTCCACCCCAATGCCTTCTTAGATTTCTTTAATGCTTAATTGTGATTGTCAAGTCAAAAACATTTTTGTGACATGACTAATCCCTTAATATTGTTTCAATTAAAAAAAAAGAACGAAAAGATAAAAAGATAATAAATATAATAAATATATGAAAATATGGATAACATATTTTGATATGGGCTTAAAGAAAATGACTTTTGTTTAGTTAACAAATGAACTAAGTGAATTAAAAGATATTTGCTGTAGGATGAAAAAATAGCACATGGGTACTTATGAAATTTTGTTTTGTTGGAGAAAATTTTGCACTGCTTTTGCTAAATAAACCTTTAACATTCGAATCAGTTTTAGGAAAAGATAATATTTCTGAGAACGGAGGTATAAATTGTTTTTCGAATAGCTAGGCAATACAAGAAGGTTTTTTTTTCAAGACAAAATGGGTGCAATCATGCATTTAGGTGTATTTTGCTTGAGGACAAGCAAGAACTTAGGTTTAGGGGTGTGATAACTCATGCAAAGAGTTATATTTCCTTCCTTTAGATCTAGCTAATTGTTTGTACTTCAGTACATTTTGTTGCATTCTAGGAGATTTTAGTTAGCATTTTCAATATTGCACTAGGACTTGGACTATGTTGGAATTAGGTGCTTTGAATTGCTTGTAGTGAGTTTTTTGTGTACTGGTGTGGCAGGAACAAGGTCTAGAACAATGAGTGATGTTTTGTCAGGGCAAAGTGCAGACAGTTTGCCAGTATGAATTCCATGGTAATGCTGGGAAGACCAAGTCAACATATTTCGTGCAATAGTACCTCCTCAATTTCAAACTTGTACAAGAAAAATCCCCCTAAAAGTGGAGAAGATAATCACAAGCTGTTAGCCGATTCTAGCATAATATATCTATAAAAGCCGATGAAGGGGACCACACAAATGGCAAACAAAAATGTTGGAGAGATCCTTAGGCGTGAACAAAGTTTGACTGAGCAAAGGAAAGGAAGTCGAAGGCAGTCCTTCTTAGCCATCATAGGACGCTGTGTTGCTGAAGTGTGGACTGGGCAAGCAAAAGTTGTTTCTTGAAGTTTTTTCGTTATTTCCATTAGTGTTCGTTTGAAAGATTGAATTGAAGTAGTTGAGCATATTGTCAGATAAAATTTTGGTTTCGAATTTCATTTCCCAGCCCATGAGATAAATCTCATAGGGTTGGGATTACTTTCGATGAAGCCTTAAATTTTTTTTATGGATACAGTATATCTCTAATTTACTATTCTATTTCATTTGATTGTTCTTATTTCTTAATTAAAATGCCAACGATCTCTAGACATAGAAGACTATTTGCATACTTATAAACTATTCTAATTTCGAAAGGGTTGGATTAGTTGGATTAAAATCAAATGAAATGAGCAAGTATTCGATTGACACTTGAAGTCGACTCTAGACATAGAGTGGCAATCATACAGAAGGAACCCATGCAAGATATATAAAAAGCCTATAGATATGGGCAAGGTAACTTGAGGTTTTACTTTCGCATGAGGTAGACCATTTTAGAACTTTTCTATGTAGTAAAGTAGATATGATTTTTTTAAGGCATTCTTGACAGTAAGGGTCGATTCTGGGTAATCTCAACCTTCTGAATCAACACCACTTTATCCTTATTCTTTGTCATAGTAACTTTGCCACAACATATTTAGTTTTTTTTTTATTTCTTTTTTTACATTCTATTAAATAATCACTCTCGTTATTGTCATTACATTTATGCTCTCACTTTTTCCATAGCATTTCCAATTATTCATCAGTTCCATCTATCACATACATCATCATTCATTATGACTGCATACTAATAACCTTAGTTTACCATAGCATCTTAGTTGTCAGTCTTGCGAAAACATTAACGATATTAGAATAACTTGACCAATTTTGTGCATCAATACTTTATTACTTGAATCGACATGTAACGCCCCTTACCCAAGTCTGACGCCGGGATAAGATACGAGGCATTACCGGACTTAGACGTAACCATTTGTACAAAATCAGGCCATAAAATTTCATTCAATTCAAAACTATTCACACACATGTATCTCATCCCTTATACGGACCTACGAGGCCCTAAACATACATTGAAGGTGGCTCAGGATTAAACCGAAAACTTTCAAAACTTTTACAACATTTAGAAAATTTTCATGTTTTGGAGAGTCACACGCTCGTGTGGGTAGGTCATGTGGTCACACACGCTCGTGTGGCTCAGGACACACCTATGTCCTCAACCTGTGTAACTCTCTATTTATGACGTCATCAGTAAAATAAGGTCACACGGCCAAGTCACACACCTGTGTGCTAGGCTGTGTGGCGAATTTAATTTTCACATTTAATGTGTAGACTTTACACGCCCTGGGCACACGCCCGAGTTCAAGGCCGTGCCGCCCACACGGTTGAGACACACACCCATGCCTCTACTCGTGTGCTCCATTTTGGGCATTCTATTTCTCAAAATTAAGTTGCAGGGGACACACGACCTATTCACACGCCCATAGGGCTAACTGTGTATCACACATGGCCTAGACACACGCCCGTGTGTCTACCCATTTGGACAAAAATAAGGCTATTTACCAAGCCATTTGCCACCCTAAAAGTCATACACTCTAACACCAATTCATAGGCACAAATCATAGCATTCTAAGGCAACCATAATATCGACAACCAAGATAACAACACATCATTCTCATGCCAATTCTATCACACTCAAACCAACACATACTCGTCAACCCAATCATGCAAATTACTACATACATGAAATTCATCACTATGTGATTAAACTTATAAGCAACATTAGCCAATTTTCCATGGCCTTATATAAAATGAACATTCATCAAAATAAGCCAACATGTTTGGCCAAATAAAATATGACACATAACAAAATAACCAAGTCCCTATACATGCCATACACAAAATATTAAGACTAGTTATACCCAAATGTTCCAATTGATAGTGTGATCGAGTTTCTGATGTCCTTCGATCACCGAGCTAGCTTGGCAATACTTTACAAAAATGGAAAAGAAAGGGAAGTAAGCATAAAGCTTAGTAAGTTTGCATGTAAATAATTAACAACATTAATCATGCAATATCATACACATGACATAAATATAACTTGTCACAATGTCATCAAGTATCATAGATACATCTTAAAACATGTCACTTACGTAATGTACCATAAAATTTCATGTTCATGATTCTTTCATTCACTTATTACCGAGACCTTATCGATGCATAACTCAAGAATTATGAGCTTCGTGTACATATCTATACCCTTTCAACATGTTCATACATTGTCATTTCTTTGACATACTCTTGAATTACCCGTTGAACCACTTGGAATACTAAAGGATACTCGGGTAATCTCATACACATGGTAGGATGCTAATGCCATATCCCAGACATGGTCTTACTGTAATAGCCCGGTTTAGACCCTAGTCAGAAAAATGGTTTCGGAACCATATATCCAAGTCTAAAAAATGTTCTGATATTATTTTCTGTGTCTGTGGTATATGAATTTGCATCTGTGAAATTTCTGCGATTTAATTTGTCTGTTTCTGTGCTTAATTGTGAAAAAGGACTGAATTGTATATGTGATAAAATTAGTATGCTAAATGTCCAAGTGTTCAATTAAGATGGCTTTTAAATAATGGTGGCCTTATGTGGCAAATATGCCATTTAATGTTTAAGTGGTCATAAATGACCATAATGTATATGCTTTGTATGTTTTTAAATGAAGGGTAAAATGGGAATTGAATTATTAATAATGTTTTAATGAATTAAAAGAATGAAATTAAATAATTCATGCATGTTCTTCAACCAAAATATAAGAAAAAAGAGAAGGAAATAAACCTCTTAGTTTCGGCAAGTTAAATCTTAGATTAAGGTATGAGTTTTCATCTATTTTTGATAATTTCTATGTTTCTGTGATCGTTGCTTCGTATTCTTTCATGCCCATGTCTCAATTTCTGTATTTATGAAGTTTATGAATAGTGCCATTATTGATATTTGAAGCTTTGTAGTGCAATTTAATGAATTATGATGAAAAGATGTTGAATAAACATGTTTTTCCATGAGATTTTCATGAATTTAAGTTATATGGGCTAATTTGTGAAAATAAGACTTTGGGAGGATTAATTTGCAAAATAAATGAAATATATGAATTGATATGAGCTACATGTACATTCGGTCAAGCCTTAGTCTTGGTGAGTTTGGCATATTGTGATTTTTATGAAAAATGGGCTAATTTGTTAAAGTATGAATCTGTGAGGGTTAAAATGTAAAATGCCCTAAATTTATGTTCATGGATTGAATTGAATGAAATGAATAATTGAATAATTGAATTATGAATCTGTGAGGGTTAAAATGTAAAATGCCCTAAATTTATGTTCACGGATTGAATTGAATGAAATGAATAATTGAATTGTTGAATTTGAATTGATTTAGATTAAGAACAAAGAAAAACGGACTTAGATCGAGGGAAGTCCAAAGTCGTTGAATAGTCAACTCAAAACCGTTAAATCTGTACGAGGTAAGTCAATATACAAGTTTGCGTTATATTGATGTATGTATTGATGCTCGAATTATAAACTGTATTGGATGGCCATGAGAGCCTGATGTATAGTTCTGATCATTGAATGGTGAAACGATATCATGTAAGACCTCGTCCGGGACGTAGGCATTGATTAGAGAATTTCATGTAAGACCATGTCTGGGATGTTGGCATCGATATCTGTTTTCGTGTAGACCATGTTTGGGGCACTGGCATCGCATGAATTTCGTGTAAGACCCTGTCCGGGACAGAGGCATCATATTGAATGACATGTAAGACCACGTCAGGGATGTTGGCATTGTACGAGGCTTCCATGTTTTGTAAATCTCCGAATAAACAGAAGTGAAATTCTTAAATACAAATGAATGCATTTTATTGATGTTGATTCAGGTATGTCTGTTCTGTACTGAATTTCTGAGAATGGAAATATGATATTGTGAACTATGGGAATGAATGAGTAAGGAGTAGGTCTGAAGTATAATTACATACAAATGTATGAAATGGATATCAACGTGTATTTTTGAACTGCATATCCTTGTATTGGCTTACTAAGCTCATTGTAGCTTACTCTGTTCATTCTTTCAACTGTTTTATAGATATCGTAGCTACTGAAAGCTTGGGGATAGTCAAGGATTGTCACCACACTATCGAGTTTGTTTTTGATACCTTTTGATTGTACAAAGTTCAAGTATGGCATGTATAGGCTAGTGTGTCCATGTTTTGAGCTGGAATATGTTAGTTTGTAATGCCATGTGAATTGAATAGTAAATGTTAGGCTTGTGCCTCATTTTGGTATATGGTTTGTGATTCAAAGTTGAGTAAACTTACAATGGCTATAGATTTTGTATGTTTTGATCATTATGGATTATGCTAATGAGGAGAAATGGCAAGTTTTGAATATAATATGAATGAGTTATGTATTACATGCTAGTTGTGAACATTGTCTATGATATGTATATGCTAAGAGATGAGTTTTGAAATGAACGTGTATATGAATGATTTGATCATGTTGAGGTATGTTCTAAAGCATTGAATTTGGCTTGTAGGTTTGACCCTTAGTGGTTGGAATTTTGGCTTAAACCAAGCCTACATTGTGCCACACGGTTAGAGCACATGGGCTTGTGACTCAACCATGTGACCCCTATATTTGAAACATTTTGGTCAGTGTTGTACACGGGCTGGACACATGGGCGTGTCTGGTGACCTTGTGGTGGTTGGCAGTGTTGCCTACGGGCTGGACACACGGGCATGTCTGGTGACCGTGCTATGATTGGCAGTGTCGTCTAGGGCCAGGGTTAAGTTTAGGGCATGACCGTGTAAGGCACACGGTCTAGGCACACAGCCTTGTGGCCCTAATTTGAAAATTTTCTTAAGATTCTTCATATCTTTTGTCTATTTTCAGTTTAATCAGTGATGAATGAATGAAGTTAAATCTGATCTTTTGTAGCATATTATGTTGCTATAGTTACTGAATTATAATATTGTTTGAATTTGGAAATCTGTGTATATTATGTCCTGACTTGTTCTAAATATCTGGTAACGCCCCTTCCTATTCCGGCGGCGGTTACGGGATAGGGGTGTTACACTTACATGGAATCACAAATCGATGCCGATGCCATATCCCCGATATGGTCTTACACGGGATCTCATATCGACGCCATGTCCCAGACATGGTCTTACTCGAAATCTCATAATGAAGCCATATCCCAGATATGGTCTTACACGTAATCACACAATCAGATGCCGATGCTATATCCCAAATATGGTCTTAACGAAATCTCATAACCCTAATGTCACGGCATTTGTATCCTATATATTCCTAAGGTTAAACCGAGATTTTATGATATCAAAAATTCATCACAACGTCATTGATATTCAGGCTTATAACAGCCCACATTTTCTTTTAAAACACATTTTTACTACCCATTTTATAACTTTTACAATTTAGCCCTTTTAAGGTGTTTTCATGAAAAATCACTTAATAAAAGATGTTCATCACACATCAAACATTCATATTCTTCCATTAAACATCAAAACACATGCATGTCACACATGGGTCAAATTTCAAACATGAACCCTACTTCGTAATATGGCTAGAAATAAGTAAATCGGGTTTTGGGGGTTTCAAAACTGTAAAAAAATTAAAAACGAGGCTAGGATGCATTACTATTGAGCTTGAAGATGACAAAAACCCTAGCTATGGAATCCTTAGAAATTCTGGCACTTGCTTGAGGAAGATGAGCACATTTTTGCTTTCTTTTTCCCTTTTTAGTCATTTAATAAACAAATGACCAAAATACTCTTTTTACCAAACTTTCAAATTTTACACATGCATGCCCATTTTTCTCCAAAAATATAAAAGTTGGGCAAATATCTATTTAAGGACCCCTAATTAATAATCCAAAGCTATTTCAAACTTAAACCTTCTAGAATCTCATACTTTGCAACTTTTGCAATTTAGTCCTAAAAGTGAAATTGGACTCTTATTTATAAAATTTCTTCATGAAACTTTCACAAAATCATGCAAACATGTCATGGACTTCAAAACAATTATAAAACAAATATTTCTACTTTATATTTGTGGTCTCAAAACCACTATTTCGACTAGGCTCCATATCGGGATGTTACACGACATGTATTTTAGCACAAAATCGCACATCATTTTATACGTGACAATATACCATTTGACCTAGAGAGGTAAACACTAAGAGGAGAAGTTGATGATCATATAACCCACACTTACACAACTTAATCAATTCAATATGGTCGGTGGATCGATATAGATACGAGAACAAAGAGTTGGGTGATCTAAAAGAATAATTAAAGAAAAGAGGGTGTGAGATCAACCATAATAAAAAGAATGAGAGGGAAATGAGAAGAAAAAAGATGAAATACCCAACAACCGGCGATGACAGCGATGGCGACGGTCCGACAAAAAAAAGCAGAGGTTTGATGAAAGGTGATGTAAAAAAGAAATAATGAGGGTTTGACACAAATAAGGATGAATTATTGACACAGGAGGAGGAGAGATGGAAGATAAGAGAAATTCACGGTGGTGCATAGTGGTGGTCACGTCGATGATTAGCAGCGACAGAAAAGAGAAAGAGGAGGAGCTATGGTGGTTGGTGTTGATGGGTTCAGTCACGTTTGAGGGAGGAAGCAATATAAAGAAAGAAAAAAAAGGTGCTGGTTAGTAAAAAGGGAGAAAAATGGATGAGAAAAGGAGAGGAAAAGAGAGAAAATGGGAGAGAGGGAGGAGAGGACAATAGTGAGAGGTAGGGAGTGAGGGGAAAGGGTGGTCAACCTAGTCTAGGTTTAATGAACCACTTTTGTTGCAAGGGTGGGAAGAAATGGCAAGAGAGGGAGACATGGGGTAAAAAAGAGGATCATGTTAACTCAACTTATGGTAAGTTTGGCTCTTTAAAAAGGAAAGGAATCCTCCTAGCATGGTAACAAGAAGAGTGGACAACATACATATAATGCACATGGGAAAATGTCTTAAAAAATTAAATAAAAAGATGAAAACAAGGGGAATTGAACTTAGGATCTCTAGGATAGCTTAGGAGCACTTAACGACTTGACCACTTCACTTCGTTATTTTTATTTTTTTGCCACTAATAATAAAAATGTGGGATGTGACAACTTTACCCTATTTAAAAATAAATTTCATCCTCAAAATTTACTTGAAGGAAAACAGTGAGGATATTGTTGTAGCATGGAAAAAGTGGCCCCATTAGAGCCATGATTCCTCCACAAAAATTTCACAAGTGGAATCTTCTTACTCCACAAAAATCTGACCTCAATCTCCAAAACTGAAATTATATAAGAAGGGTTAGATCTGTATCGTTTCAACTTGGACACGTGGAAAACGTCATGAATAAGATCCAAATCTAGAGGTAACTTTAGCTAATATGCCATTGGTACAACTCTCTTAATGACGCGATAGGGTCCAATACACCTAGAACTCAAGTTCCCCTTAGGGTCAAACCTCCACAATTTATTCCAAGGCGAAACCTTAAGAAAGATTGATCACCAACACTAAACTCTATATCCCTCCCCTTCAAGTCAGAATAAGACTTCTGTCGATCTGACACCACTCTTAAACGATCGTGAAAAATCTTCACAGTATTCTCATTCTCGTGCACTAAATTTGGTCCTAACACTACTACCCCAATTCAGTCTAACACAGAGGTGGCCTACACTTGTGTCCATAAAGTGCTTCATAAGGAGTTATCTGAATGCTCAACTTGAGGATATTATTATACGTGAATTCAACAAGCAGCAGATGTTCCTCCCTACTACCTCGAAAATCAATCACGCAACCTTTCAACATATCCTCAAAAATCTAGATAACCCTCTTAGATTGCCCATCAGACTACAGATGAAAGGTTGTACTAAGAGCTTCATGCAGTTTTTTCCAAAATGGAGACGAGAAATGAGGATCTCAATCAGAAATGATAGAAATCAGTATCCTATGAAGTCTGACAATCTCGGAGATATACAACTTCACCAACATTGGTAATGAGTAGTCAGTACGCATTTGTAGAAAATGGGCAGACTTAGTCAACTAATCAACAATCACCCAAATGGAGTCTTTCTTAGAAAACATCAAAGGTACTCCACTAACAAAGTTCATGGTGACACGTTCCTATTTCTACTGAGGAATTTGAATAGGCTATAGCAAACCAAAAGGGAATTAGTGCTCGACTTTGGCTTATTGGCATGTCAAGCATCTTGGCACAAAATTAGTCACATCACGCTTAAGTCTCAGCCACCAAAATTGCTCATGAAGATCTCAATACATCTTACTCCCTCTAGGATGCATAACATAAAGGTTGCTATATGCTTCCCTTAGAATGGACTACCTCAACTCTATATCTGAAGGTACACAATATCTACCATGATAGCATAAAAATCCCTCAGAATTAAAGGAAAAATCTGAAGTCTTACCCTTCTCGATAAGCTTCACACGAGGCACTAAAGACGTATCTGATGACTATATCAACTTGATTTCCTCCAACAAAGTAGGTCCCACTTGTAACTCCGCAAGTAAGCCTCCATTCTCAAACAAATTCAGTCTAGAAAAAATTATTCTTAACTCTTTCATCACTTTTCTACTCAATGTATCGACCACGACATTAGCTTTACCCGGATGATACTCAATAGGGCAGTCATAGTCCTTAAGCAGCTCTATCCAATGCATCTATCTCAAGTTTAACTCCTTTTGAGTGAGGAGATACTTAAGACTCTTATGATCTATGCAGATAACACACTTCTCCCCATAAAAGTAATTCCTCCATATCTTAAGAGAGAAAACCACTATAGTCAATTTAAGGTTATGTGTTGGATAGTTACACTCATGCAATTTGAGTTGTTTTGAAGCATAACCACTACTTTCTCATCTTGTATCAACACACATCAAAGGCCTAGATGAGAAGCGTTATTATAAACCATATAATCCTTACTAAACTCAGGTTGAATCAATACGGTTGCTTGTGCTAACACTGCCTTGAGGCTCCTGAAACTAGCATGATGTTCATCAGTCCATTTAAATGGTACACTCTTTCTTAATAAATTTGTCATTGATGCCACAATCAACGAAAATACCTCAACAAATCTCCAATAATACCTAACAAGTCTGAGAAAACTCTGAATCTCACCAACATTTTTTAGCTACTTCAAATCTAGGATAGCTCGATCTTTTTGGGGTCAACACGGATCCCTTTAACAAATACCACATGCCCCAAAAACATCACTTCTTGGAGCCAAAACTCACTTACACAGCTTTGCATACAATTTTTTTCTCATGTAAGGTTCGAAAGACTAACCTTAATTGTTCCTCATGCTCCAGCTTAAACTTGGAGTAGATCAGAATGTCATCAATGAAGACCACTACAAAATGATCTAGATAAGGCTGAAAGACTCTATTCATGAGGTCTATGAAAGCAACAAAAGTATTCGTAAGTCCAAAGGGCATCAGTAGGAATTCATAGTGCCTATACCGAGTCTTGAAAGAAGTTTTAGGTATATCAACCTCTCTCACCAACAATTGGTAGTGCCTTAACCTCAAATAGATCTTGGAGAAAAAAATGGCACACCTAAATTGATAAAAAAGGTCGTCAATCCTAGGCAAGGGATACTAATTCTTCATAATTAGCTTTTTCAACTGACGATAATCAATACAGAGCCTCATCGACCCATCCATCTTCTTCACAAATAACTCTAGAGCTCCCTATAGTGATATAGTTACCATATGAAGTCATGATCAAGTAACTCTTGCAACTACACTTTGAGCTCTTTAAGCTCCTTAGGTGTCATACAATAAGATGAAATAGACACTGGTGCTATCCCAGGCAATAACTCAATTCCAAGCTCAACCTCACGCTTTGAAGGTAAATTGGAAAACTCTCTCGGAAAAACATCAAGAAACTCTTTCACTAAACGAATATTCTCCAACATAGCACCATCCACATTCGTATCCAAGATATACGATAGATAAGCCTCACATCCTATATGAATCAGATTATCCACTGCTAAAGCATGGATCACATTGGATAAGTAATCCCGATGCTCCCCAATCATACTTATCTCATTCCCATCTAAAGTCCTTAGGGTAACATGTTTTGTTAATAATCAATACTAACCCGATGCGCACTCAACCAATCCTTGCCTAATATGATATCAAACTCTCTAAAAGGTAATTTCATTATATTGACAGGAAATACCTCACCTTGAACTTGCAACAGACATCTCTTATATATCTTGCTCAAATGCATAGATTGTCCTAAGGGACTAAAGACAATCACAACACTTACAGCCTCCTCTACCTGAATTCCTAGCTTATTAACCATTACACAAGACATACAAGTGGGTAGAACCATTATCAATTAATGCAAAGTATGGAACAACATTAACAATAAAAGTACATGTTATGACATCAACTACATCACGATCCTTTCTACACCTAGCTGCATACACAAGTGTTGGCTGCCTCGCATCTGCTCGATTAGTAGCTTGACTCGGTGCTTGCTACCTTGCTGATCATTTTTACCTTTGTTCTAACCCTGAGCTCTCTAGGCTACTATCCAGCTTTCTGATTTAAGGCTAAATTTTGTCCCGGTGCTTGCATTTATTCATTAAGTTGTAGATAATCTCAAATTTTATGATTCAGTGACCCGTACTTCAAACATGCACCCATGCTCCTCGCATAGTCACCTGAATCTCTCTTGCCAAAAGTGGCACAGTTTTGAATTCTGCCTCCTACTGTAACAAAGTTCTGGTAGGGTCAATCATCTCTTACCCACTTAATTACACGTGGAGCAGCACATTAAAGCATGATTCTCTTTTTGTAGGAACTCTCGCATGTTCTTTTCTTTCGCGCTATATCCTCCGTCACAAAATTTGGTATTTTTCACCAAAGCTTCAAAAACCCTTTCTTGAAAGCGGCCACTTGAATCATTAGCTCAGATCTCAACCTAAACTCAAATCCAGTGCACTTATCCTGGTCAGTCGCAACCATACCCGAAGAATAATTACTAAGCTTTAGAAACTCAGCCTCACATTCAATCACGGACATGTCACCTTGCCTAAGCTCAATAAATTCTAACCTCTTGGCCTCAACATACCTCAAGCCCACATATTTCTTATGGAAGGCATTTAGAAAATACCCTCACGTTAGTCAGTCGGCTTGGGTACCTCTCATAATGGCCCAGGACCAATGATAGGCCTCATTTCATAGTAGTGACATAGTCCTCTTAAGTTTTTGCTTTCAGGTGCACTCTATATCATTTAAAATCCTTTCAGTAGCTTCCAACCAGTGTTCAGCTACAGTGGGGGGTCGTTCCAACAACACCCCTAAACAACTTGGCTCTACTCGAACGAAGCCTTTCAGTAGTAGTGCCACGACTGTTAGCCCCAATCTGAGCCCCCGCCACTTGCTTTAACACTTGGAACATGGCTTGTGATACAAACTCATTCCCAGGCTCATGTTGACTCTCCTCAACAATTAGTGCACATTCAACGTTTTCCACTTTTAGATCAGGGGTTGCACTTGGGATACAGATGAGTCAACCTGGGTTCCTTAACCCTGCTCTCCATGAGCTCTCATCCTTCAAGTTCTAAGTCATTGAGTACATATTTTAAGTTTTATGAATTGTCTATTCAATAGAGGCAAGTTTTTATGTTATCATTTGAACATTTTAAATCTATGTTTCATTTTATCAATTAACAATTGTTTCACCATCTATCGATTTCACAGTCTAGACTTTTCACTATCTATAGTTTTCAAATCTAAAGAATAGTTACGTAGGTTCAACTTCGGGAGTCTTATTTTTTTATAATAATTTTAACATGTGGCATATTTTTCCCAAAATACCCCTTTATAATGCATGAAGTTTTTTCGTAAATACCATACCCATAGTCTAGTTTTGAATCGGGCTTTGATACGACCAAATTGAGCCGTTGAAACTGGGCCTAGATGTTATGGCCCAATCTAAGTAATTACTGTAACACCCCAAACCTGACCCAGAAGTTAGGCCCGAATTTGGCGTGTCACATTGAAGTGTTTATCGAAAACCATGTTTTCATTGAAAACATGTTTTTAAGTAAAACTTGAGTAAAACCCCAGTTACGTTTGTTTATCTTTAAAACGTGGTACATTGAACAATTAATTATTTTGTAAAACCCTTTTTAGTTGCGAAAGCTAATTTAAAAGGAAACTGATTTACAAAACGTGGTGTTTAAAGATTAAGTTGCGAAATTATTTTGAAAATGCTGCGGAAACATTGTGTTGTTTTAAAAATAGTTAACATATTTGAAAAAATCATGCTTTACTTCTACATATATAAATCAATATAAATAAAAACCCAAATTAAAGCAAATTAAAATCCCAATGGCCTTATTACAAAATTTTCAAACCAAAACGGAATCTAAACCAGAAATAAAGTCCAAAAGGTGATAAGATAATAGTCGTGTGGCCATCTTCGAGTCCCTCGCAGCACCGATCCTCCTAAAGTTAGGGATCACCTGCACAGTTAACAAAAGTGGTGAATTTATGAAAACTTAGTGTGTAATCCCCTTACTATAGTAATAGTTAGTATACAAAAATAGAAACAGATACAGTCTGGGACAAAGCCCTTGAACAGTAATAGTACAGTCTAGTTCAGAGCATACGTGGGCCCAAGCCCACTACAAAATCATTTGGGTCATAGCCCCTAACAGAATCAATTGGGCCTAGCCCAAACCGATAAAGAACAAATGGGCCTAAGCCTAATACAGTGACAGATCTCATAAGTAGATATGAGATAGTGTGGGCATGCATCCCAACCCAGTCCAACCATCACACCACCAGTACCAGCCAACACACCATATGGGGAATAACTCGACCAACCCAGCCAACACACCAATACGTAGCCATGCTACCAAAAACAGATAACGTGGCAGTGCCACCAGAATCATAATACGTGGCAAAGCCACTAGCATAGTACTTCCGCCAAATCAAGCCCAACCCTATGTAGAATGTCGCGTATGTCGTGCTTAATCATCACACATGTACGCATAATGGCCATGCTCAGTAACTATCATTTCAACATATATTAAAAACATATCTCTCATACAACCACGGTCAGGTTAATTAAACCACAGTCATACCATTGTAATCAAATTAGTCGAATTCATAGTCCAAGTCTGTCACTTGCCTACAAGGGCAAAACAGTCATTTTACACTCTAGGGGCAAAACAGTTATTTTACCCTACCGAGGTATTTCGATAATTCTACCCTACAGGGGTATTTCGGTAATTTTACAAATCGAGGGCATTTCAGTAATTATACAAATCGAGGGTATTTCGGTAATTTTACAAATCGAGGGTATTTTGGTAATTTTACTAATCGAGGGCATTTTAGTAACTTTACAAATTGAGAACATTTTAGTAATTTTACAAATCACGAGTATTTTGGTAATTTTATTAATTGAGGGCATTTCGGTAATTTTACAAATTGAAGGTATTTCGATAATTTTACAAATTGAGTGTATTTCAGTAATTTTACAAATCAAGGGCATTTCAGTAATTTTACAAATCGAGGGAATTTCGATAATTTTACAAAATGAGGGTATTTCTATAATTTTGCAAAAAGAGGGTATTTTTGTAATTTTCAAACTGAGGGTATTTCTATAATTTTGCAAATCGAGGGTATTTTTCTAATTTTGCAAACCGAGGGTATTTTTCTAATTTTGCAAACCGAGGGTATTTCTTTAATTTTATAAACTAAGGTTATTTCTGTAATTTTGCAAACCAAGGTATTTTTGTAATTTTGCAAACCGAGGGTATTTCTATAATTTTGCAAATCGAGGGTATTTCTATAATTTTGCAAATCGAGGGTATTTTTGTAATTTTGCAAATCGAGGGTATTTTTGTAAATCAAGGTCTTAACGACCCCACCAAAGGTCCATCGTCGCCTCGAGTGACTTTTGTAACCTAACTAGACAAGAAAGGGTAATTGGGCCTAGGGCCCATTACTCGGCCGGAGTAGTCCCACCCACTCGAGTGGCTAATTTAGCTTAGAAACAACCACGTCTATGCGAGCAACACAACCCAAAACAAACACTTATCACATCACTTACATTTTATCCATGTGGGCCCAGAAGCCCATTGGGCCCACACGGCCCATTTAGCCCTCGGTTAACATTTACCATAGTATACAAATTTATTTCGTGTGGGGCCCACACGGCCCATTTTGGCCCATCGAGGCCCAATACAACCAAAGTCATGTGCG
Source organism: Gossypium stocksii (assembly GCA_020496765.1). NCBI lineage: Eukaryota > Viridiplantae > Streptophyta > Magnoliopsida > Malvales > Malvaceae > Gossypium > Gossypium stocksii. Next base: position 47,299,829 of record CM035623.1, read on the forward strand.
CAATATGACAAGTCCAACTATTTCCCACTCAGCAGTGAGATTTACCCAAACGGGCCCATGGCCCATTGAGCCCATTCGACCCACTATGCCTTAAGCCCATGAGTTTGTTCATGGTGGCCTTTTCTATCGTACACCCATGTTCCGTGGGTTTGTTCTGCCACACGAGCGATCGCGTGCTCACATGGCCTCAAATGCCGTATTTTTGACTTTTCAGTATTTTGTCGATCTACATTTAAACAAGGATGTGGATACACACCTTAATCACTTTTCACAGCAATGGATTTCGGTAACACTACACACTTGATCGAGGAACGAATCGCCCTCCAAATATCCTTGCACCAATAATAGAAGCACTTGCTTCCCAGGCTTCCAACGAATTGTTAGATCACATTTGGCCACAACCTATAGAAACATCCCTTCCTTGTTAGATCCCGACAAGATATATGATATTATTACAAGAATTCAAAGCCAAACCAACCTTACTCTCAACTACTTACCACCCTACAGAATCGGTTACAGACTAAAGGGGTAAGACACAAGTGTTGGATAACGTGTTGAATCCCCACAGTATCTGTCCACAGAAGTATTGAGGAAGAAGACAGAGATGTGCAGCAAAACGAAGCAGTCAATGCCCTAACGACTGATAGAGACTAACGTCCAAACGGCTTCTAGCTACCCAAGTAGGCTTCAAGACTTTCGGTCAGTATTGAAAATAAGATAGTGAAACAAAAGAGGGGAAAAGAAGGTGTTGTTTCCGGCTTACCAACATTTATGCACAAAAGAGAAAGTGTCAAGGGAACTAAGGCGTTCGATCACCACCTTAAAGGATGTCGAAAGAAAAACAAGAGGGGTGGAAAAGAAAACGAGTTCGGCCGGAGAGGCAAGACACAATCCAAAGCAAAGACAAAGACTTGGATGTTTGGCTTAGAAGGGGTTGTGCAAAAATTAGATAACCCCAAAAGCCAGAACGAAAAAAATGCCTAAAAGATGTATAGCTAACTTCGGTAGGAGAAAAGCTGAAGAAATTAAAATGGGTTGCCCCCTATTGGCAAGCAAAACACACGGCACAAAAACAAAACAATTGCTGAATCCCCCAATTCCCCAAAATCGAAATCACCTTAACCGCCAAACCAAGTTCGACAAACTCACCCATGGCATTTCAAATTCTCCCTTTTCTTCTCCTTGAATCATGGCATAATCCATTCCCTAACAACCAACATCAATCCCTTGATTCACTCCCCCTTTTACCAAGTTCACAACCTTCCACAAGAGTTTGAATCCACCACAAACTCTAGTCTTCCAAGAAGTAATATAATTACATTTTGCTAGCAAGGGGATTCAAACCCAAGCTGCCTCAATAGCTCAACACGCCACTTGCCTCCTTGCCACAAGCTCTTTTGTGTCATACTTTATCCTCAACTAAATATAATGTCTATTTCTAATCACCAAGGTTTCACTTAGGAGCAAAAATAATAATTTTACAAACGCCATGACTTGAACCCTAGACCACACACACTCCTAACGCCTCCTTGCCACTAGACCAAGTGCTTCCTTACGTCATATTTTAACCAAAACTATTTATAAGGTTTTAAAGCTAACGCCGTGGTCCACTTAAGGGAAAATTTAAAATTTTTGCCAGAGCCCTAGTTTGAACCCAGGACTTCTCAGACATCCCCAAACACTCCAAATTACTTAAACAACACACCAAACATGAAATTGTGATATTTCTGTACATATAGACTTTCATGTGCTCCCTCGCTCAAGGCCTAATCCTCTTAGGCCCGAAATCAGGGCGTTACAATTACATGGGCCATAGATATGGAAAAAGTGTTACATGGAGTGATTTCATTCATCTTTAAAAAGGTGTTATTATTTCTTTAAATACGATAAGTTTAAGTTCAAAAACATTTGATAGAAATCCTTTGTCATTATTTGAAAAAAATAATAACTTTAGAAATTTTTAAATTCAAATTTGATAAAGTGGGTTTGCAAAAGAAATGATTTTTCTTTACTTTTTCAAAACTTTAATTTATAGGAAAAGTCTAATTTATTCAATTCATAAGTAGAATCCATGCAAAATGTCCAAGTGTCCAAAGTTAAAAATCTCATGTCACAATACTATCATTTAACATAAAAAGTCCCAAATAGCAAAAAAGTCCATAAAAATCCAAATCATAAATAAGACTCCATATTTATTTAAAAAGCATTCCCCAGAGCATCGCCGACAATAGCATCCGAGTCCTAACCACGAGGATTATTTGAAATACATAAGTAAAATTGGTGAGCTTTAAAGAGCTCAGTGTGAGATCAACACAAATATAATCACATTCATATAAAAATATCAATCTCAACATATCGATCATCATAATAATCACAAGTTCAAAGACTGATACTTTTGCAAGAACATGTCGGTGCATTTTCTAAAATGATGCACATTTTACAAAATTTCCAACCCATCTCCGCTACACACCAATATCGAGTTCCCCAGAACTCATGCAACACCTCTAACCCGTATCCTTCGCTAGAATAGGGTTACAGTGTGTTACCATAAAAACATAATATAAGAACAATCATTACCAAACATTACAATAATCATAGCAGAATCTATTCATATACATGCATATCGCCCCTTAGTCGAGCCCTCGAGGCCTTAGAAACACTTTAGAAATGATTCGGCACTAAATCGGAAACATTTGGAACATTGAGGAAAAAGTTAGAAATTTTAAATTGCAAGGGTTAAACGGCCGTGTAACTCACATGGCTGAGACACACGTCGTGTCTTAGGTCGTGTAACAATTGAAATAAGGACACACAATAGTGTCCCAACCTGTAACGCCTCGAAATTGGGCTTGGAAGAGTAGGCTATGTGGGCCTAATGGGCTTGTGGACCCCACATGGGTGGTTGTCTTTAGACTTGCGAGAATTAGTGGGCCAGCTGTGTCGTACATATGGCTGTGGGCAAATCTGGTTTACAGGGCCATGCGAGACGTGGGCCCCTACTTAGGTTGCGTACATGGGCCCAGGGCATGTTGGTATGTTGGCTAAGAGGTTTCGGAGTGTTGGAAAAGTCCGGGGTTCAAACCTGGACCTTAGCAAAAATTTATGTTTTTTCTCTTATGAGGGCCTTGACGTTAGTGGGTAGACTTTAAGAATATTTTTGGTGAAAGCATGACACAAAAGGAGATGTGGTCTAGTGGTAAGGAAGTGACGCCATAAAGGAAGCAACGGGTCTAAGGTTCAAGTCTTGGCTCTTACAATTTATTTTGGTTTTTCTTTTAAATAAATTTGGAAGCAAGTAGGTGGGCTTTAAAGTTAAATGTGATGGACTTATGACACAAAGGAGCTTGTGTCCGTGTGGTGGTGGCTTGACAGGGCTATCGAGAGGACTTTGGTTCAAATCCTTTTGCACGCAAGGATTGGTTATTTTGCTAATAAGTTGGTTTTGGATGATTGATGGAGAATCCCACATCGGGAAGCTAACATGAGAATAGGAGAGAAGCTGGCTTTAAATAGAGCAAACCATGAAGAGAGTAAGCATACCTTTCTTGGCTTATCCCTTTCACGTTGTGGCGTGTTTGTTTGCGTTAGGCATTGGATTATTCGTTGATCTGTATGCCGTTGGGTCACAGTGGTGGTAACCGTAGTTGATCGACACACCCTCCCTGGGGAGTCAAGGGTGCGATTATTGTTGGCTTCTGGGCATAGCAGCGTACAGAGCGTGGATTAACTTCAGATACCTATCAGGTGTGTACTTCACCCTACTTAGCTGTAGAACGGCAAATGCCAGAATGTTGAAATGGGTCATGTGGGCCCAATCGGGCAAATTGTATGATTATGTAGTAAATATTGGACTAGACTAGGTGAATCTCATATCTGTGGCTAGTTTTGGACTAAAGGGCCACACGAGCGTGTAGGCCCACCTGGGCCGAGAACGGGCCTTAGGCCCATTCGCAATGTTATCTCTGTTTAGAATACTTGAGTCGCCCGAGGTGACTGTAGACTTTTTGAGGGATTGACAAAATTACCAAAATACCCTTACAGGGTATAATTACTATAATACCCCTAATTTACAAAATTACTGAATTACCCTCGATTTGTAAAATTACAGAAATACCCCCGATTGCAAAATTACAGAAATACCCCCGATTTGTAAAAGTATTATTTTACCCCTGATTTGTAAAATTACCATTTTACCCCTAATTTGTAAAGTTATCGTTTTACCCCTGATTTGTAAAGTTACCATTTGACCCCTGATTTGTAAAGTTACTATTTTACCCCTAATTTGTAAAATTATCGTTTTACCATTGATTTGTAAAATTATCGTTTTACCCCTAAATTGTAAAATTACCGTTTTACCCTCAGTTTACAAAATTATAGAAATACCCCAGTTTACAAATTACGAAAATACCATAGATTTCAAAATTACCGAAATACCCCTGTTTGAAAAATTATTGAAATACCTCTAGTTTGTGAAATTATCAAAATACCCCTGGGTTGCAAAATTACCGAAATACCCCTAGTTTGTGAAATTACCGAAATACCCCTGGGTTGAAAAATTACCGAAATACCCCTGGGTTGAAAAATTACCGAAATATCCCTGTAGGATACAATTATCGAAATACCCCTATAGGTTAGAATTACTGAAATACCCATGTAGGGTAGAATTACAGAAATACCCTTGTAGGGTAGAGTTACCAAAGTACCCCTGTAGGGTAGGATTACCGAGATACCCTTATGGGGGTAAAATTACCATTTTGCCCCTAGGGTGTTAAATGACTATTTTGCCCTTGTGGGCAAGTGACTGACTTGGACTGTGTGTTTGACGGATTTGACTGTGTTCGTATGATAGTGATTCGAATGACGTGACCGTGGTTGGGTGATTGATATGTTTTAACATGTGTTTAAATGACTAATACTGAACATGGCCATTCTGCATACATGTGTGATGATTGAGCATAGCATACACCACATATTGGGTTGGGACATTGATTTGGAGGAAGTTCTGTGCTAGTGGCTTTGCCACGTATTCTGATTCTGGTGGCTTCGCCACATTATCTGTTATTAGCAGTATGGCTGCGTCATTGGTGTGTAGGGCTGAGTGGGTCGAGTTATTCCCCACATGGTGTGTTGGGTTGGTACGGGTGGTGTGATGGCTGGACTGGGTTGGGATTGCATTCACATATTGTTCTGATTCTGCTATGGGCTGCCCACACTGTTCTGTATAGGGCTAAGGCCCAGACTAATCTGTTCTGTATAGGGCTTCGGCCTAGTCTGTTCTACATATATGTATTATACTGTTAATGATTCTGTTTTGGGCTTAGGCCCACCTGATTTTGATTCTAATTTTGATTTTGGTACTAATTCTGATAATGTTTCTAATTCTGTAATGGGCTAAGACCCATATGATACTGTCTGTTATAGTGGACTAAGGCCCAATTGATACTGTAACGCCCTGATTTTTGGGATTTTTCAGGTTTTTTTGATTTTTGATGAAATTCTAAAATTTTGAGTGTTGGATACTGATATGGTGTTTAAATGTGTTAGTGGGCCTTTAGAAGGCCCAAGCCTAAGTTAAAACCCGGTAAAATATCAAGTTTGGATTTTAAGTGAAAAGGAGACTTGGTTAAGTGAGCTTTGAAGAAAAACTTCGTAAATTATGACACAAATGGGGCCTTGGTAAAGTGGCAAGGTGGCGCCACTAAACTCCTAAAAAAGTGGCGTGTGGATGAGGGTAGAGAGCCTGAGTTGAAGTCACAAGGTAAGCGTATTGATACTTTTAATTTTTAGGCATGTGTCGGGCATGTGATTAACTTAAGTAGAATCGGCTAGGGCCTTAGAGAGGTTGGGTCGATTGCTCTAGTGGGCATTAGGGTTAGTTTCTTTTCTTTTTCTTTTGTTTGTCAATTAGGGTTAGCCACCTAAAGTGTTATTCTCTTCTCAAGTTTCACAAAGTGACTGAAAACACAAGACTAATCCCTTGTGTCGATTTCTTCTTCTTCTTCCCCTCTCCTTCATTCTTTTCTTTTCCTTTTTCTTTCTTCTCTAGCCGAACATCTCTACCACTCACCTCATTCTCTCTGTCAATCCCATTCTTTTTCAAAGCCACCATAGCCGATTGCCATAAAAGCTGAAATCCCAAAAACTTACTCTTGTGCTGATTTCTCCAAGCTAAAATCCCTCTATTCTTTTCATCCCTTTTGACCGATTTTCACCTTCTCTGAACCCTTAGTACTTGTCAACAACACCACTCCAAAACTATAACCTCAAATCATCATCTTCTTCACCAATCAGAAAAGTCGAAAATGCCACATCCTTAGGAGTCCATAGCCGAAACTTTAGATCTCCTGGGTTCGAGTTCTACTATCGTTTAGGGGCTAGATCTGCATCAGATCTGAGTAGAAACAGAAGGGGAATCAGTGGTAAGTCCTTATCCCCTCAGATCTATTCTTATTTTGTGTTTTGGAAAAGCCGAAGTCCCTAGAGGTTAGGGAAGCTGTCAATTGGGACCTAAGACCATAAGGGGTTGTAGTAATCGGTTTCTTTTGGTGTTAGTGTGATTCAGAGGCTGTTGACGAGTGCTTGGATCTTTCGTACGACTAGATCTAGATCTAGTCATCGATTTTCGAGAAAGGGTAAGATTTTGAGGGCCTTAGGGGCATTGGCCGAATATGGTAAGTGAACATTGAGATTGGTTATACAAATTTGTAAACTAAAAGTTGTGGTAATCGATTGTAGGATATCGTGGGGGGATCTCATTGTAGTCGTCGCAAAACAGGTGGGTATTGAACACCCTTCTTTAGTCTAAGTCGACAAAAGTCTAAAAGCTAAAATGCCGAAATTCAGGCATTTCGTGGGCAAGTGAGTATGCGAATGTTCATAAGATGGTTGGAGATCATTGGATCCAAAATCGCAAGTGGTGAGATGCTTGGGTGTGTAATCTCGTGTTCTTCGGTAATTGGGCCTCGATGGGCTAAAAGTGGGCCCAATGGGCTTACGGGCTCATATAGGTGAAATGAGTGATTAATGTGTACTGATAGACAATAGGTTCAAAACTAGTTAAACTGATAAATTGATCATAAAATCTGAACTAAATGGGCTTAAGTAGCTAGTAGACACTGTAGGGCCCAATAGGGGTTTTAGGGCCCAATAGGGGTTTTAGGGCCCAATAGGGGTTTTAGGGCCCATTAGCGTAAAATTGTTAAAACGAGTTAAATAACTACTGAGACGGAAGTTAGGTTATTGGAGATTGAAATGTGCATGAAAAACCTAAAAACTGATAAAATTACAGAAATATCCTTAGGGACGAGAAATTACGATTTTACCCCTAGGTGTAGAATTACCATTATACCCCTAGGGTTTGATCTGACTGAACTGCATGTGTTACTATAGCCTGTTCATTACATGATTATCTGTTGCATGGGACTGGGATATTGGTGGAGGAAGTACTGAAAGTGGCTTGACCACGTAATGGAGGCTTCGCCTCAACTTACTGTTATCTGAGCAGTTATACTGCAACTGTGGAGTGTAGGGCTGGGTGGGTTGAGTTATTCCCCACATGGTGTGTAAGGCTAATACAAGTGGAGTGTAGCGGCTGGATTTAGGCTGGGTTTGGGCTTGCATTCATATTTATTATCTGTTCTGTACTGAAATGGGCCTATGGGCCCTACTGTTATCTGAAAAGGGCTAAGCCTAGACTACTGTATCTGAGTAGGGCTTCGGCCCTGTAACTGAGACTGGTTAGGGCTTAGGCCCAATGGGCTTGAACGGACTTGGGCTCTGGATGGGCTTTCTATACACACTGAGTTTTCCAAACTCACCCCCTTTCTTTCCATCTATGCAGGTGAGGCCTAGTTGGTGGACTTGGAGCTCGGAGGGATTCAGAGTGGCCACAAAGATCAAATTTCTGGTTTTCAATTATTTTACTTTATTATTTATTCAGATTATTTTTATTATGGTTTCTGGGTTATAATAAGGCCGCTCTATTTATTTTATTTTGGTTTTTTTATTCTTTACTTATTTTATTTGTTTTAACTTAAGAATAATATTGTTTAAATTGTTTTTGAAATCAGATTTACTTGTTTTCAAAATAACACGATAAACGAACGTTTTTAAAACCAAATGCACTTTCCAAAGAGTATCAAAAGTCACGTTTTTTTTTAATAAACCTTTCACGATTGGTAGTAAATAGGACATTTATTAAGTAAATCGGGAATTTCTCTTAAAATAACAAAAACGGTTTTGCAGAGCTCACCCTAATCTTAGTAACTAGGTAACATGGTTAGATGTAGGTGATGTGACACACCAGATTTAGCCATAGCGTCTGGGCCGGGTTTGGGGTGTTACATATACTGAACTGTAGTAGGGTTGGGCCCTAGACTTTTAATTCCTTTGTATGATTGATTATTCGTTTTATATAGTAGGGAATTACACACCGAGTTTTCATAAAACTCACCCCGTTTAATAATTGTGCAGGAAATCCCTAGCTTTAGGAGGATCGGTGCTGCGAGGGACTCGGAGACGGCCACACATTGCTTATGCTCTATCTTGATTTGCTTTTAAGTACTTTATTTCGATTTGGGTTGTAATAAGGCCTTTTAAAGTTTTTGGTTTTTACATTTGGGATTTTATTTGTTGTTTAATAATTGAAGCCGGACACGGTTTTTCCAAAACAATAATTATTTTTCAAAATATCATGTTTCCGCAACTGTTTTAAATTAGGCTTTCGTAACAATTAAGGTTTAAAGGTAATAACATTTTACAAAAGAACGTCTTTTAATAAACCATATTTTAAAAATATGCATACGAAATTTGAGATTTTACAGAAGTTTTAAATAGAAACAAGTTTTAATAAGAAGGGTTTTTAATGGAAACAAGGTTTTCGAAAAACACTTCAATGTGACATGCTAGATTCGGGCCTAACTTCTAGGTCAGTTTTAGGGTGTTATATTACCAGTGTCCGTGCATGTATAACTCTCTGACTTGGGTCACATGGCCAAACCATATTCCTATGTGCTAGGCCATGTAACACTTAAAATGGCCTCACATGCTTGTGTGCCAGGCCATGTGCTAGGCCGTGTAACTTCCTAACTTGCAAACTTTAAAACCAATAGGGGACACACGGTCGTGTAGCATGACACTATGCCACACATGGCTGAGGCATACACCCGTGTCTTAGTCCTTGTGGATAAGAAATTGGCCGAAATTAAGTCATTTCCTTCACCCATTTCAAACATGTACCTATAGGCAATATACACATATAATCGAGGCACCAAACATACCAAAACAAGCATAATAAGACCAAATCAATAGGCCATTAAATCCATCCAACCAATATACCATATAGGCACCTCAATCACTATCAACCAAATATACCTAAACTTATGTATAATTGACCATAACTCATCTATACACATCTAGCTCAATTCCATAACAAAACATACCATGACTTACCACTTTGGTCACAAAATCATGCATCAACTCCTGAAACATGGTAACCCTAATGGCATGTCATTTGTATTCTATATATTTCTAAGGTTCAAACGGGGCTCGATAATTGTCAAAACATCGTTGGATTTCCATCATTCTTTACATGATAAGTAATGCAATAACATATATATGAACTTACCTCAATAATAAAGATGTCAAAACAAGGTCAACTAATCCAAGGCTTAAACTTTTTCTTTATCTAGATTCGTACGAGGTTTATTTTGATCTAAATAAGAAAATTCAATCTATTTAATATCCATACTATTCAATTTAGTCCAAAATTAATACTTTTGCAAATTTACACCTTTATTCCTAATATTTCAACTTCTTTACAATTTATTCCTTAAGCTCATAAATAGAAATTGATACAATTTCATCCACATTTCATGCTAGCCTATTTACCCATACGAACCATCATTTCACAATTTTATTGTGATATTTTACTACATTTACAAATAAGTCCCTAAATGATAATTTCATTAAAAAATCACTTTGTAAAACTTTTTTTATTTAATAACAAAGACTCATAATCTTTCATTAAACTTCAAGAATCATGCAAACATGTTCATAGCAAAACCCTAATCCTTTAGTAGTTTTGCAAATTAGCCCTTGGGCTAGCTAGATTAAGGTACAACGATCCTCAAAACGTAAAAATCATTAAAAATATACTCAAAATCACTTACATACAAGGTAATTTTGCTTGGTTGAAATTTCCTCCCTATCTCAAAAATGGTGGCCAATTCTTTAGGGTGTAAAATAAGGAAGACAATGTTTATATCATCGTTTACTCATATTAACATTAACTTATTTTACTTAATTACAAAATTAACCATAATAACTTATTAAATTTTCAATAAAATCATGCCATGTATGTCCACTATCCGCTTAAATGGTCTAATTACCATCTAAGTGCTCTGTTTTAAAGTTTCATAGCTATTTGATACCTTTAGCTACTAGAACTCCACTTTTGTAGCTTTTACGATTTAGCCATTTTTACAAAATTAAGCATGCAAATGTCAAAATTTCTTAACAAAAATTTTATACGACCTTGTTAATATTCTACAAACACCAAAATAATAATAAATTAAATATTTACTCGTTAGATTTGTGGTCCTAAAACCACTCTTTCAATTTCACTAAAAATAGGCTGTTACAACTCTCGCTCCTAAAAGAATTTTCGTCCCTAAAAATCTTACCAGAAAAGGGGTTCAGGTATTGCACTTTCATAGCTTCTTCTAGTTCCTAGGTAGCTTCTTCTATACCATGACATTGCCAAAGAATTTTCACAAAAGCTATGCTTTTAGTCTCAATTCTTTAACCTCTCGAGCTAGAACTCTGATCAATTCTTCATTGTACGTTATATCAGGCTGAATCTCAACATCAATAGGTGAAATCACATGTGAAGGGTCTGATTGATACCGCCATAACATAGATATGTGAAATACATTGCGAATCTTTTCTAACTCTGACGATAAAGCAAATCTATAATCTACTAGCCTGATTTTTCAATAATCTCATACGGTCGAATCAAAGAATTTTCTTCCAGGGCGATACTTTCAAAAACACTTTGTCACTGACTTGAAATTCAATTTATTTTCTTTTCAAATTCATATAAGATTTCTGTCGATTTGAACCTACTTTCAAACTGTCTTGTATTACTTTAGCCTTTTATTCAGTTTCTCGTATCAAATCAACCCCATGAAGCTTTTTCGCATTAAGCTTAGTCCAATACAATGGTGTTCGACACTTTCGACCATAGAAAGCTTCGTACGATGCCATCTTTATGCTCAATTGATAACTTTTGCTATACACAAATTCAACCAATGATAAAAATCTCTCCTAGTTACCTTCGAACTCTAAAACACAGCACCGAAGCATTTCCTCGAGTATCTAAATCACGTACTTAGATTGGCCATCAGTCTGAGGATGAAATGTAGTAATAAAATGCAAACGAGTAACTAGAGCCTCATGCAACTTGCTCTAAATTCAAGACGTAAACCGCATATCTCTATTGGAAAGAAAGGAAACTAGCATATAGTGTAATCTAACGATCTCAACCACATACAACTTCGCTAATCTCTTGAGTGAAAAATCCACACACACTGGAATGAAATGGGCGGACTTCATCAAACAATCAGCGATAACCTAAACAACATCTGTCTTTCTCGGAGATAAAGGAAATCCCGATACAAAATCCATTGTAACACCCCTTATCCGTATCCAACGCTAGGACAGAGTTTGAGGCGTTACTGGCCTTATACTTTAACATTCATGCAAAATCAAACCATAAATTTCAAATTTCACATTCATATTCATATCGTCCCTTACATGGGCCCAAGAGGCCCAAAACATACATTGCGAGTGATCTGGGACTGAACCAAGAACTTTCAGGACCTTTGGGAAACTTAGAAAATTTTCCTGTTTTGGAGAATCACACGGCCATGTGGGCAGGCCGTGTGGACTCACACGCCCGTGTTCCAGGCCATGTCCAAAGTAGGTGACATTTTCTTTATGACGTCAGCACCCAAATAAGGTCACACGGCCAAGGCACATGCTTGTGTCCCTAGACCGTATGGCAAATTAAATTCTAAAAATTAGGTGCAGACTTTACACGGCTTGGGCACACACTCATGTCCTTAGGCCGTGTCTTTCATACAGTGAGATACATGGCCGTGTCTCTGCCAGTGTGTTTACTACTGGACATTTTGTTTTGAAAAACTTTGGGCAACATATTCACACGCCCATGGGGCTGAACGTGTTAAACACACGGCCTAGACAAATGCCTGTGTGTCTACCCGTGTGGACAAATATAAGGCTATTTACCAAGCCTTTTGCCATCCTTAAACACAAGTACACTTACACCAAATTCAAAGGCACATAACATAACACATTTAAGTTGTTAAATATCTTAAAACTAAGTCATCCACACATCCTTCACATGCCACTATTACCAAGCCTATACATTACAAACTGAGCAACTTAAACATGCAAGCTATCACTTTCATGAATAACATCATCATATGCATATACCAATAACCAATATTGGCCAATTTCATATGGCCTTATACAAAAGGATCATTCATCAAAATAAGTCAACATTTTAGCCAAATAATTATGACTTAAACCAAAATGACCAAGTTCCTATACATGCCATACTCAAAATAAAAGGCTAGCTATACCCAAATATTCCAATTGATAATGATAGTGTGATTGAGCCTCCGACGTCCTTTGATCCTCGAGCTAGCTTGGGCATACTATAAGAAAATGGAAAAGAAAGGGGAGTAAGCATAAAGCTTAGTAAGTTTGCATGTAAATAAATATCATGGATACATCTTTACTCAGGTCAATTTCATACTATACCATAAACTCATAGTCATGATTTATTCATTCACCTCTTACTGAGATCTCATCTATTCATAAACTCAATAGCTATGAGCTTCATGTAAATACTGATACCCTTTCAACATGAACGTACCTTTCTTTTTCTTTGGCATACTCTTTCAATTACCCGTTGAACCACTTGGAATACTAAAGGATACTCAGGAAATCTCAGATACATGGTAGGATGCCAATGCCATGTCCCAGACATGGTCTTACATGGGATCACATATCGATGCCAATGCAATATACTAGATACGGTCTTATACGGGATCTCATATCGATGCCAATGCCATGTCCCAGACATGGTCTTACATGGTATCATATATTGATGCCAAGGCCATGTCCCAGACATAGTCTTACATGGGATGACACATAACCCTAATGGCATGACATTTGTATCCTATCTATTCTTAAGGTTCAACTGGGATTTCGAAACTTTAAACCTCGTTACATCGTCATCGAGTCATTATAAACAAAAATTCATGAAACAATTATACATAATTTGCAAAAATTAAAGCATTAAATGCAAAGTGAAGTAATGTTGCTTTATTTACCCACAAACTTACCTCGGTAACAAAATATGACTAACTATTCGATTTAGTCCAAAAGCTTGTTCTTTCCCCGGTTTAGCTCTGGACTTGGTTTCTTTTGATCTATAATAACAAATTTCACTTATTTAATTATCACATTATTCAAATCAGTCCATAAATCATACTTTGCCAAAATTACAATTTTGCCCCTAAACTTTCACATATTTACCATTTAATTAGTCTCTAGGCTCGTAAAATAAAATGTACTCATTTTCTTTGCTACCCAAGCCTAGCCAAACCTAACACATGCTCATAACAACCCACATTTTCCTTCAAATCAAACTTTTACTACTTAATTTACAACTTTTACAAAAAGGTCATTTTTAGGTGATTTCATGAAAAATCACTTAGTAAAAGATGTTTATCACACATCAAACTCTCATATTCCTTCTTAAACACCAATATACATCACACATGGGTAAAGTTTTCAACATGAACCCTAGCTCAAAATATGGCTACAAATAGGTAAATCGGGTTATGAGTGTTTTAAAAATGTAAAGAGTATTAAAAACAGGGCTAAGATGTACTTACTATGAAGCTTGGAAGTTGAAAAACCCTAGCTATAGAGGACTTAGAAATTTCGGTAGCTACTTGGGGATGATGAGCAACTTTTTGCTTGATTTTTCCCTTTTTTACTAATTTAATAACTAAATGACCAGAATACCCTTAAGGCCCTTCCTTGAGATTTTTCCCTTCTATGTCTATTTTTATCCATTATGACATAAAATGGTCTATTTACAAAATAAGGACCTCTAATTTACACATGCATTTCAATCAAGTACCCCAAAGCTTTTAGAATCTCATATTTTACAACTTTTGCAGTTTAGTGTTAAAAGTTAAATTGGGCAATTATTCAGAAAATTTCTTCATGAAATTTCACACAATCATGTAAACATGTCATAGACCTCAAAACAAATATAAAAAAATATTTCTTTTTTAGATTTGTGGTCTCGAAACCACTATTCTGACTAGGCTCTAATTCGGGATGTTACAACTCTCCCCTTTTAGGGATTTTTGTCCCTAAAAATCTTACCAATGAAAAGGTTTGGGTACTGTTTTCTCATGGCCTCTTCGGGCTCCCATGTAGCCTTTTTAAGCCCATGTCTTTGCCATAACACTTTCACAAGGGAAATACTCTTGTTTCTCAATATTTTGATCTCCTGCACTAAAATCTTAACCAGTTCTTCACCTTAAGTCATATTCGAAAAAATCTCAACCTTTGTTGGCGAAATCACATGCGAGGGATCCGATTGGTAATGACACAACATAGACACATGGAACACATCATGAATTCTTTCCATGTCTGACAACAAAGCTAACCAATATGCAATTGGTTCTATCCTCCCATAAACTCTATACGGTCCAATAAAGCACGGACTCAACTTGCCTTTTCGGCCAAATCTGAGAACTTTCTTCCATAGAGATACTTTTAAGAACACCTTGTCACCGACTTGAAACTCAATCTCTTTACGTTTTAAATCTGTGTAGGACTTTTGTATATCTGAAAAACTTTTAAACAATCACAAATCACTTTTACTTCCTCTTCGATTTTTTTGACTAAGTCAACCCCATGAATCTAATTTTCTCTGAGTTTAGTCCAACACAAAGGCGTCCGGCACTTACGCCCATACAATGCCTCATAAGGCGCCATTTTCAAACTTGACTGAAAACAGTTGTTGTAGGAATATTCTACCAACTGTAAATACTTTTCACCACTACCTTGGAATTCCAATACACAACATCAAAGCATGTCTTTAGGTATCTGAATTACTCTCTTTGACTGACCGTCAGTTTACAGATGGAAACCAGTACTAAAATTCAACTTTGTACCCAAAGCCTCCTGTAATTATTTCCAAAACCGTGATGTAAACCGCGGATCCCTATCTGAAATAATTGACAAAGGTACTCCATGAAGTCTCACAATTTCTAAAACATACAAATCATCCAACTTATCAAGTGAATATTCAATATGTACTGGTATAAAATGAGCCAATTTTGTAAGCCTATTGACCACAACCATATGGCATCTTTCTTACTCTGCGTCAAAGGCAATCCTGTTATGAAATCCGTAGTAATACAGTCTCATTTCCACTCGAGAACCATAATAGGCTGAAGTAAACCGGAAGGTACTTGGTGTTCAGCTTTCACTTGGTGAAAAATTAGGCATCTCAATACAAAATTGGAAATATCTCTTTTCATACTTGGCCACCAATACAATTTCTTCAAGTTATTGTACATTTTCGTACTACCAGGATGAATAGACAAGCAACCACTATGTGCCTCATGCAAAATCTTTTGAATTAACTCAGCATTCTTAGGAACACAAATCCTATCTCAGAGCATCAAACAACCATCAGAATCAATCCAAAAATCTGATTCAATGCCCGACTCACAGTGAACTTGCTTGGCTTGCAAATCACTGTTAGTTTTCTGAGCTTCACAAATCTCTTGAAGAAACATCGGTCTAGCTCTCAACTCTGCTAGAATAGAATCATCATCAAATATAGTTAATTGAGTATTCATGGCTCTCAATGCAAACAGGGACTTCTTACTCAATGCATCAGCTACCGCATTCGCTTTTCCCGGGTGGTAGTCAATCACTAGGTCATAATCTTTTAATAGTTCAAGCCACCTCTGTTGCTGTAGGTTCAAATCCTTTTGAGTTATCAAGTACTTTAGACTTTTATGGTTAATAAATACCCAACATTTCTCATCATACAAATGGTGTCTCCAGATATTCTGTGCAAAACAATGGCGGCTAGCTCTAAGTCATGTGTCAGATAGTTCTTCTCATGTGGTTTCAGCTGTCTGGAGGCATAAGCTATTACCTTGCCTTCTTGCATAAGTACACAACCTAATCCATTCAAGGATGCATCACTATATACTACAAATTCTTTTCTTGGTTTAGGTTGTACTAAAAATGGAGCTTCAGTCAACAATGCCTTTACTTTTTCAAAACTTTGTTGGCACATTTCTATCCATTTGAACTTGACATCTTTTTGTAACAGCCTCATCATTGGAGTAATAATAATAGAAAATCCCCTTAACAAACCAGCTATGCCTAGAAAGCTTCTAATCTCTGACACGTTTCTCGGTGATTTCCATTCAACAATAGCCTCTTACTTGGGTCAACTCTAATACCATCACCCAAAACAATGTGTCCCAAAAATCTAACTTCTCGAAGCCAAAATTCACTTTTATTAAACTGAGCATACAACTGCTTGTCTCTCAAAGTTTGCAAAACTGTTCTTAAGTGCTCAGCATGCTGAGTCTCGTCACGAGAATAAATCAGTATATCATCAATAAAAAGAACAACAAACTTATCCAAGTACGGTCGAAAAATACGGTTCATCAAATCCATAAATACCGCAATAGCATTCGAAACCAGAGACCATGACAAGGAACTCATAATTACCATACCTTGTCCTGAAGGCAGTCTTCGGAACATCTGACTCATTAACTCTCAACTAATAGTAGCCAGACCTTAAGTCTTTCTTTGAAAACACCGTGTCTCCTTTTAATTGATCAAATAAATCATCGATCCTTGGCAACAAATACTTTTTCTTTATGGTTACATTATTAAGTTGTCGATGGTCGATGTAAGGCCTCATAAATTCGTTTTTCTTTTTCACAAAAACTACTGGTGCTCCCCATGGAGAATAACTAGGTCTCACAAAACCTTTATCCGTTAACTCTTGTAACTAGGTTTTCAACTCTTTTAATTCAGTTGGGGCCATTCTGTAAGGAGCAATCTAAATAGGTGCAGTACCAGGGACTAACTCAATACCAAATTCAACTTCTCTAATTGGAGGCAATCTAGGCAACTCTTCTAGAAACACATCTAAATACTCATATACTACGCGTACTGATTCAATTTTCAACTTAGACTCTATTGTACTCAGTACAAAGGAAAGATAAGCTTCACAACCCTTTCTTATACATTTCTAAGAAGACATGCAAGAAATCACTATAGGCAAATTATTCGGTTCACCTAGTTCAACCCAAAGAATATCCCCATTTTCGCATTTTAGTTCAATAAATTTTCTCCCACAATTTACTATCACATCATGAGCAATTAACTAATCCATACCAAGAATTACATCAAATTCATCAAATGACAATAACATGAGATTAGCCAGAAAACAATGACCTCTAATCATCGAAGGACAATTCTTACATACTTTGTCAACTAACACATACTTGCTTAAAGGGTTTGACACTTTTATCACAAATTCTATAGACTCAATAGGCATATTCATACTAGATACCAATTTCATATAAATATACGAATGGGTTCGACACTTTCATGAATAACATCATCATATGCATATACAAATAGCCAATATAGAACAATTTCATATGGCCTTATACAAAAGGATCATTCATTAAAATAAGTCAACTTTTTGGCCAAATCAATTATGACTTATACAAAAATGACCAAGTTCCTATACATGCCATACTCAAAATAAAAGGCTAGCTATGCGCAAATATTCCAATTGATAATAATAGTGTGATCGAGCCTCCGACATCCTTCGATCCCCAAGCTAGCTAGGGCATACTATAAGAAAATGGAAAAGAAAGGGGAGTAAGCATAAAGCTTAGTAAGTTTGCATGTAAATAAATAACAACATTAATCATGCAATATCATACACCTAACATATTTATAACTTATCATAAATGTCATTAAATATCATGGATACATCTTTACTCAGGTTACTTTCATAGTATACCATAAACTCATAGTCATGATTTATTCATTCACCTCTTACTGAGATCTCATCTATTCATAAACTCCATAGCTATGAGCTTCGTGTAAATACCGATACCCTTTGAACATGAACGTACCTTGCTTTTTCATTGGCATGCTTTTTTAATTACCCGTTGAACCACTTGGAATACTAAAGGATACTCGAGAAATCTCATATACATGGTAGTATGCCAACGCTATGTCCCAGACATAGTCTTACATGGGATCACATATCGATGCTGATGCCATATCCCAGATATGGTCTTATACAGGATCTCATATCGATGCCAATGCCATGTCCCAAACATGATCTTACATGGGATCATACATCAATGCCAAACATGTCCTAGACATGGTCTTCCATGGGATCCCTAATGTCATGACATTTGTATCCTATCTATTCATAAGGTTCAAACGGTACTTCGAAACTTTAAACCTCGTTACATCGTCATCGAGTCATTGTAAACCAAAATTCATAAGACAATTATACATATCATGTAAAAATTAAATCATTAAATGTAAAGTGAAGTAATGTTGCATTATTTATCTAGAAACTTACCTTGGTAACAAAATACGACTAACTATTTGATTTAGTCCAAAAGCTTGTTCTTTCCTCAGTCTATGTCTGGCCTTCATTTCTCTTGATCTATAATAGTAAACTTCACTTATTTAATTATCACATTGTTCAAATCAGTCCATAAATACTTTTCTAAAATTATAAATTTGCCCCTAAACTTTCACATATGTACAAATTCGTCCCTAGGCTCATAAAATGAAATGTACTTATTTTCTTTGTGACCCTAGCCGAGCCGAACCTAACACATGCTCATAACAATTCACATTTTCCATCAAATCAAACTTTTACTACTCATTTTACAACTTTTACAAAAAGGTCCTTTTTAGGTGTTTCCATGAAAAATCACTTAGTAAAAGATGTTTCTCACACATCTCTCATATTCCTTCATTAAACACCACAATACATGCATAACGAACATGGGGTAAATTTTTGAACATGAACCCTAGCTCAAAATATGACTAGAAATAGGTAAATTAGGTTACGAGGGTTTCAAAAATATAAAGTGTATTAAAAACGGGGCTAGGATGTACTTACTATGAAGCTTGGAAGTTTAAAAACCTAGTTATAGAGGACTTAGAAATTTCAGCAGCTACTTGTAGAAGATGAGCAACTTTTGGCTTGATTTTTCCCTTTTTTACTAATTTAATAACTAAATAACCAAAATGCCCTTAAGGCCCTTCCTTGAGAATTCTCCCTTCCATGTCCATTTTTGTCCATTATGACATGAAATGGTCTATATACTAAATAAGGACCTCTAATTTACATATGCATTTCAATTAAGTACCCTAAAGCTTCTCGAATCTTATGTTTTACATCTTTTACAATTTAGTCCTAAAAGTTAAATTGGGCACTTATTCACAAAATTTCTTCATGAAACTTTCACACAATCATGCAAACATGTCATAGACCTCAAAAAAATATAAAACAAATATTTCCTTTTTAGATTTATGGTCTCGAAACCACTATTCTGACAAGGCCCTAATTCGGGATCTTACATCCATTGTGACATGTTTCCATTTCCACTCTAGAATCATCACTGGTTGTAACAAACCAGAATGAACCTGATACTCGGCTTTAACTTCTTAGCACACTAAACATCTTGATACAAACAAAGAAATCAGTAGTTTCATATCAGGCCACCAGTACATTTGTTTCAAACCATTGTACATTTTATTGCTAGTAAGATGAATAGACAAACTACTAATATGAGCTTCCTTTAAAATCTTCTGAACAAGATCAGAATTTTTTGGAACATAAATTCTACCTTTTAAATAGAAACTATCATTGGAACCAACATGAAAATCTGAATCAGGTGTCGTCTCAATCTGTTTCCTTTTAGCTAGCAATACACCATCACATTTCTAAGCTTCACTAATTTGTTGCAAAAATATCGGTTTAGCTTTCAACTCAGCTAAAATCGAACCATCATCAATCAAAGTCAACCGCGTGTTTAAAGCTCGTAAAGCAAATAGAGACTTTCTACTCAAAGCATTAGAACTACATTAGCTTTTCCCGGATGATAATCAATGATCAAGTTGTAGTCTTACAATAAATCGAGCCATCTTTGCTGTCTCAATTTCAAATCTTTTTGTGACATCAAGTACTTCAGACTTTTATGATCCATGAAGATATGACATTTTTCTCCGTAAAAATTAGTGTTGCCAAATCTTCAAAGCAAAAACAATCGCTGTAAGCTTTAAATCATACGTGAGATAATTCTTTTCGTACTATTTCAATTATCTAGCTTTTCGTACTATTTCAATTGTCTAGAAGGATATGCTATCGCACAACCTAAATCGTGTAGTGATGTATCATTATAAATAACAAATTCTTTACCTGACTTTAGTTGAACTAACATAGGTGCCTCGGTTAGCAATACTTTCAACTGATTAAAACTTTGTTGACATTTCTCGAACCACTCAAACCTAACATCTTTTTGCAACAACCTCGTCAATGGTGTGGCAATCATCGATAATCCCTTAACGAATCTTCTATAATAACTAGCTAAACACAGAAAACTTGTAACCTTGGATACATTCCTTAGTGGTTTCCAATCTACCACAGCCGAAATTTAGCTCGGATTAACCCTAATGTCATCGGCTGATACAACATGTCCTAGAAATCTGACTTCCCGAAGCCAAAATTCATATTTGCTAAACTTAGCGAACTATTGTTTTTTGCAGAACATTTGTAAAACAATTCTCAAATGCCGACATGTTTTGTCTCATCTCGTGAATAAATTAGTATATCATCAATGAATACCACAACGAATCTATCTGAATACAATCTGGAGATTTTGCTCATCAAATCCATAAATATTGTATGTGTTTTAGTCAAACCAAATGGCATCACAAGAAATTCATAATGCCCATTCCTGGTCCTGAACACAGTTTTTAGCATATTTGAGTCTTTAACTCACAACTGATAGTAACTAGAATGAAGATCGATCTTTGAAAACACTGTCACACCTTTCAACTGATCACACAGATCATCAATACGTGGCAATAGATACTTGTTCTTGATCATCACTTTGTTAAGCTATCAATAGTTAATACATAAACGCAAAGACTCTTCTTTTTGTTTTTTACAAATAACACTGGAGCACCCCAAAGAGAAAAATTGAGTCGAGCAAAACCCCTATCTATCAACTCTTGCAGCTGTGTTTTCAATTCTTTCAACTTTGTTGGTGCCATTCTGCAAGGAGCCATCGATATTGAAGATGTTCCTGGCACTAACTCAATAGCAAACTCAACCTCTTAGATCAACGGTAACCCAAGTAACTCCTCTAGAAACACATCTAAATACTCACGTACCATTAGAACCTATTCTAGCTTCAACTGAGTAACTTTAGAATCAAATATGTAATCGAGATACGCTTTACAACCTTTTCTAACATATTCCTGTGTAGACATAGCTAATATAACATGAGATACACTATCCAATCTATCTGATTCAATTCAAATCTTTTCACCATTCTAACATTTCAATACGATATGCTTTCGTCTACAGTTCACAACAACATCATGTAGAGTTAACTAGTCCATACCCAAAATCACGTCAAATTCATCAAAAGGTAGTAACATCAAATCACCCTAAAAGTTGCAACCCCGAATCATCAAAGGATAGTTTTTACAAACTTTATCAACTAACACATACTGACCTAAAGGGTTCGTTACTTTAACCAAAAACTCAGTAGACTCAAAAGGCAATTTCTTACCTGACACTAAACTCGTGCATACATATGAATATGTTGACCCCAGATCAATCAAAGCTATAACACTAGCACCAAAGATAGAAATATACCAATGATAACATCTGGCAATGAAGCCCCTCTCTAGTACAGATCGCATAAGCTCTAACCAGTGCTCGTGCCTTGGATTTCACAGCAAAACCCTTTGTCCCACTATGGCAATTTTTCGTATTTCTAATGTTTAGTGGCAGTCTACCTCTCACAGCAATGTTGCTTGGTCGAACAATCTGAGGCTTTTTTTCTGACCTCTCTGGGAAATCTCTAATAAAATGTTCATATGAACCACATTTAACACATGCGTCATCTTTCATTTTACAATCACCGAAGTGTCGACATCCACATTGTTGACATCTAGGCTTGCTGCTCTTAACACTGCCTACACTCGCTACAAACGTAGCCTGAGGTTTTGAACTCACATGTTGTTTTCCTCGATCTTTACTAGAGTAACCCACTGAAGCTAGCAAATGACTATGATATTCTTTTGACTTCTCTACAGCTATTGATATGATTTTCTTGCTAATTTTTACCGAAATCACGAGCCTCAAAATCAGCTTTTCTTTTAGCTTTACTCAATTCTTTAGCTTTGTGCACTTTGTCAACTAGAACAACAAATTTTTTTCAATTCTAAAATCCCAACTAATAGCTTTACATATTCATTTAGCCCGTCTTCAAACCATTTACACATAAAAATCTCCGTCGGTATTCATTCTCAGGCATACTTGCTCAATAGAACAAATTCCTCTCATACTCTAATACTGTTATCCAGCACTATTTTAGCTCGAGAAACTATTTATGTTTCTTATCAAGGAATCTATAGTCACATATTTCTTTCAAAATTTAGTTTGAAAGAATTCCCAGTTTACTTGCTCTCTTGACATAATTGAAACCAATATGTTCCACCACGGATAGGTTGAGTCTTTCAATAAGAAACGATACATTTCACATATATTGTCCGTGTAGAAGATAATTTATTGAAAACTTTGGTCGTATTTTCTAACCTGAATTTAGCTCTCTCTGGATCATCTTCAGATGTAACTCTAAACTCTTCACCTCCATATTTATGAATTTTATCAACTAGAGGCCTGCAAACTATATCGGTTCCAAAACTTGAGGAACTACAGGAACTGCTTTGGAAATATGTGGGTGTAGAGGTCGTTGAGACATCTGGTTTGTTCATACAAACTCGATAAACCACTCATTCATCATTTGGAAGAAGGCTCCCTTAGCCTCTTTTCTCTGGCCCTCAAATACGATCCTACTACCACTCGATGTTGCTCCAAAAATGGAGGCTTGCACGTTACTTTTGGCCTCATTGGAATCGGCTCGGTTGGATGATATTTTCTATATGAAAGGATAGTTCAAATCGAGTCAAGAGTTATCACACTATCATAGGTTATATAATGGTAAGGATTTCTAGACTCGTGCACGCTATGTTTAGCCTAAGAATCGACTAAACCATAGCTTAGATACCACTAAATGTAACACCCCTAACCCATATCCATCGCTGGAATAGGGTTATGGAGGATTACCGTATAAACATAATATAAAAACATTCATTTTAAAACATTATAATAATCATAGCACAATCCATTCATATACATGCATGTTGTCCCTTAATTCAGCTTTTGAGGCTTTAGAAACACTTTAGAAATGATTTATGAGTAAACTGGAAACATTTGGAACATTGAGGAAAAAGTTAGAAATTTTAAACTGTAGGGGTCACACGGTCATGTGGCTAGCCCGTGTAACTCACACGGCTAAGATACACGCCCGTGCCTCAGGCCATGTAACAATCGAAATAGGGATACACGGCCGTGTCCTAGCCCATGTAACTCTCTTACTTGGGTCACACTACCAAGCCACAGGCTCGTGTGCCAGGTCGTGCAACACTTGAAATGGCTTCACATGTCCGTATGCTAAGCCATGTAACTGCCTGACTTGAAACCTTTAAAACCTATATGGGACACATGGTCATGTCGCATGGTCTCTCACACACGGCTAAGACGCACGCTTGTGTCGTAGGCCGTGTGGGCAAGAAATTGGCCAAAATCAAGCCATTTCCTCCTCCTATTTCAAACATGTACCAACAAGCAATATACATAGATAATGAAGGCACCAAACATACCAAAACATGAATAATAAGACCAAATCAATAGGCCATTAAATCTATCCAACGAATATGCCATATAGGCACCTTAATCACAATCAAGCAAATATACCTAAACTTATACATAATTGACCATAACTCATCTATACACATCTAGCTCAATTCCATAACAAAACATACCATAACTTACCACTTTAGTCATAAAATCATGCATCAACTTGACCACATTAACACCCAACCACGAGGTATCAAAAGTACCAAAAGTACCACAAATTCAAAGTAACACTTACAAGCCATAAATGTCACTAGCCATTAAACATAAGTCCACCTATACATGCCATTATAACCTTTGCGAAAACATCAAAAATTATCTATTTATTTGCTAACTAGTGTGATAAGTCTCCAACGAGCTTCCAAACTGATCGAGCTTTGGATAATATAAGAAACATAGGAAAGAAAACTAAGTAAAATACAATGCTTGGTAAGTTCGTATAAGATGAATATAACTTACCATTTCAATTCATAACTTTAAAATTAAACATGATATAATTCAACCAATAGCTTGGCACAAGCTTAACCATCATCAACAACAATTGTTAGTGCATTAACACATAATTCAATTGAACTATCACATGGTAAGGTAAATTCACATGAACAAAATGCCATTGAATTCATACTTTCCATAAACATAGATATACATTCATAAATCATTATCATTTCATACCTTTCAATAGGTTCATAACATAACTATTGGAACATTTACCATTCCTTCATGTTTCATGCCCGTTGAATCACTTAGAATAATATCAGATACACAGGAAAGCTCACCAAAGTGTACTAAACACATGGTCGAAACAATTCTTTTTCGTTTTCCTTTTCCTTTACATCGTTTCTCACTCGAGCTATAAAATGGGTCTGCTCACACAAGCTAATGGTTAGAATGTAAGCTACATGATACTGCTCACACAAGTTAACGAGTATCTTCAACAAGGTAACCCTAATGACATGTCATTTGTACCCTATATATTCCTAAGGTTCAAACGGGGCTCGATAATCGTCGAAACGTTGTTGCATTTCCATCGTTCATTACATGATAAGTAATACAATAACATATATATCAAAATAACATTAAAATGTTATTTAAGCATAAGAACTTACCTCAATAATTAAGATGTTGAAATAAGGTCAACTAATCTAAGGCTTTAACTTTTCCTCGATCTAGATCCGTACGAGGTTTCTCTTGATCTAAATAAGCAAATTTAATCCACTTAATATCCATACTATATAATTTAGTAAAAAATTCATACTTTTGCAAATTTACACTTTTGCTCCTAATATTTCAACTTCTTTATAATTTAGTTTTTAGGCTCGTAAATGGGAATTGATGCAATTTCATCAACATTTCATGCTAGCCGGCTTACCTAGGGACTCATATCAACCTATACAAACCATCATTTCACAAATTTACCATTATATTTTACTACTTTTACAAATAAGGACCTAAATGATAATTTCATCAAAATTTTACTTTATAAAACTTGTTTATTTAACAAGGACTCATAATCTTTCATTAAACTTCAAGAATCATGCAAACATGTTCATGGAAAAACCCTAATCCTTTAAAAGTTTTGCAATTAGTCCCTGGGTAGCTAGATTAAGCAGCAATGATCTTGAAAGCATAAAAATCATTAAAAATAGACTCAAAATCACTTACATTCATGGTAATTTTCTTCCTCCCTATCTCAACAATGGTGGCCGATTCTTTAAGGTTTAGAATGGGGAAGAAAATGTTTATTTCATCTTTTACTGATATTAAAATTAACTTATTTTACTTAATTACAAAATTAACCTTAATAACTTATTAAAATGTTAATGAAACCACGCCATGTATGTCCACTGTCCACTCAAATGGTCTACTTATCATCTAGGTTCTCTTATTTTAAAGTTTCATAGCTATTTGATACCTTTAGCTACTAGAATGTAGCTTTTTCACCTTTACTTTAGTCCATTTCACGAAATTAAACATGTAAAGGTCAAAATTTCTTAACAAAATTTTTATACGACCTTATTAATATTTCGTAGACACTAAAATAATAAAAAAATAAATATTTATTCATTGGATTTGTGATCCCAAATTCATTGTTCTACTTTCTCTAAAAATAGGCTATTACAACTCATCCATCTGAAACACCATTTTTGGACAAGCCACCACTGATTTGCAGATAAACTGCCACATACTTTAACCTTTCATAAAACCCACCCCATGCATTTGTTATGGCAATTTCACCTTTTAAGACATCTTATTCACTTTTACACTTAGGCATGTAAACATGCTTTCATAATCACATCACTTATTTATCATTTATAATCACTTTAACATGTTTTCACATGCTTTTCACATTAGATCATGGATCTCAAATTTACAAATAAACATATATAAATATCACATACTCTAAATCATCAAAAGTATCACACATGCCATGTATTATGTAACACCCCAAACTCGGCCTAAATGCTATGGTCAAATTTAGTGTGTCACATGGATGATGAATGACACCTCGTTCTTTTATTAACAAGTTTAGCAAAATCATTTTAAGAGTATTGAGGAAAATAACAGGTTATTTAGTGAAAGTCCTATCCACTATCAATTGGTGTTTATTTCTTTAGAAGGTTTTATCTTGTTATTAGGTGATCCAGGTGTAACGTATGATGTGCTTTGAAAACGTTGATTAATTTTAAATTAAAAACTCATGCAAGTTTAGTTTATCAAATTTTAACAAGTAATAATTAAATGAATAAATCCCCAAAATAAAATAATTAATAAGCGGCCTTATTCCAAATTGAAAACCCAAAAACCATGAAATAATAATATAAGTAACTTAAACATAATTCTTTTAAAACCAGAAAGCAGTCCTCGTGGCCACTCTGAATCCCACCAGGTCCAGGTCCTCTAAGGTTGGGGCTCACCTGCATAGACGAAAGGAAGGGGTGAGTTTGTGAAAACTCAGTGTGTAAGCTAAACCCAACCAGAGTCCATATCAATACAAGCTTAACTGGGCCTAAGCCCTATCCAGATACAATATTAACTGGGCCTTTGCCCTATTCAGTAAATAGTAATTATTGGGCTCTAGCCCTATTCAATCATCAGTGTGGGCCTTAGGCCCATTACAGTAATAGATCAGAAAGTTATGCATGTATGCAAAGCACAGCCCAATCCAACCCTACACACCACCCGTACCAGCCCTACACACCATGTGGGGAATAACTCAACCCACCCAGCCGTACACACCACAGTCGCAGCATAGCTGCTCAATCAGATAACGTGGCCAAGCCACTAAAACATTAAAACCCAATCCCATCCAACAGTATATTATGATATGGCATACAGTGAACAAATATATTTTAACATGCAAATCAGTCAACTTAAGCCTAGGGGTAAAATGGTCTTTTTGCACCTAGGGGTAAACAGTAATTTTCCACCCTAAAGGGGTATTTCAGTAAATTTGCCAGTTTTTAGGGTTTCATGCTCATTACAGTTTGCTAACATCTTAATGGCGTCCAAATAACTTACTCAGCCCATTTTATTATTATAGAGTCATCAAGCCTTAAAACCCCTAATGGGCCCTACAGTGTCCACTAGCTATTACGGCCCACTAAGCCTATATTTTACGTCCATTTTAGTAGAATTAACAGTCCAACTACCAGATTAGACTTACCGCTTATTTTCACCCATATGGGCCCATAAGCCCGTTGGGCCCAAATTTGGCCCTCCAAGGCCCAAAACCACCAACGTGCATGAAATTGTGCACACATCACACTTACCGTTTACGATTATAGATTTTACCGATTCAACTAACCCACAAGTGCTTGGACGCTCCCAAGCCCTCAAAATGCTAGAATTTTGACATTTCAGCTTTTTAGCTTTTGTTGATCTAGTTTACTAGTGGGTGTCAATTACACACCTGTTTGCGCTACTACGTCGAGATCCGCACCGAACTAATCCTACAATCATTTTTAACCACACTGTTAGCCACAAAACAAAAAAATCAATGAAACTAACAACCTACCATATTCGGCCAACATCATTTAAGGCCCTTAATCCCTTACCTTTACCAAAATCAATAACTAGATCTAGATCTAGATTGCCCCACGGTCCTAGCCTTCAATGCTCCCTGTTAGATCACCTTCTATCTACACTAAAACATAAAAGCACCAAAAGAAAGAGGCTAATAAAACCCTTAGTCAAAAAACGACAGCCACCCTAAGGAGTTAGAGGTTTTCGGCTTTTCTTGAATCACAAGATAAAGAATGAAAAGGGTTTCGAATACTTACCAACGATTTATTTGCCAAAGAAGCGTTTCCAATCCAACCTAATCCAGATCTAGTATAGATATAATTGAAACTTGGAAAGAGAATGGATCCAAGGGATCTAAAGGCTCAGTTCCCGAATCCATAGGAGGTTTTGGCTTTCGTATGAAGAAGAAGAAGATTAGATGTTTATGTAACGGAGAGGAGAAGATGTCCACAGAGGTTAAGAGTGTTGTGAGGTTCAGCTTTTGAAGAGAAAAGAGAAAAGAGAAAAGAGAAAAGAGAAAAGAAGAAGAAGAACGATTCTCTGAGTTTCGACTCTATGAGTATGTCGACAAAGGAGAAGGCTTAAGTTTCAGGATTCTGGCTTTTGTGAGCAATCGGCTATTAAGGTTTGAGAGGAGTTAATTCAATCGGTAGAGAAAAGAAGAAGAAAGATGAAAAGAGAAAGGTAAAAGACAAAAGAAAGGAGATGATAGGTTTCGGCTTTTGGAAGAAAAGGGGATGGGAGGGTTCAGTCAAGCATGAGCAATCGGCAAGGGGATTTTTGAGGTATAAGACTTTTAGCTTTTGATGCAAGAGTAGAGAAGAGAAAGAGAGTAGGAAAAGAACCCGAATGCACCCTCTTACTCTACTTTATTTGATACTAGACAAGACCAAAAATGAGAATCCTGATTGCTCAGCAACCTAAAGAAATCGACACACGCTAACCTCAAATGCCGAAAATGCTATCTCTAGGGACCCTAGCTAATTTGCTCCACAAGATAACCCTATTCGGCCATCACTCCCTTCCCATTCAAAATTCCTAAAATTTCTCCCCTTATCCCTCCTTGATTCAATCCCATGAGCACCTTAAACTCTTCCAAACAGAGTTTCACTTGGAGTCCACCACATGCCTTGCGCATGCATTAAAAATAAAACACCACATTGCTTACCATGAGACTTGAACCTTAGCTCTTGCATAGCTTCCACATGCCACTCCCTTGTGTCTCAAGTGATGCCACCTTGCCCCTTTAACACAAGCTTACTTATACCTTAATTCGTCAACATTTTCTTAAAAGCCTATTTACTTAGAGCCCCTTCTCCTTTAGGTCTAAAATTCTAAAATTCTACCAGGTTTTTAACTTAAACTTAGGCCTTCTAAAAACCCACTAACACACTCAAAACATAAATTAACACATCCAGACAAGAAAAAATTAAGTTTATACAAAATCCCAAAAATCCCAAAAATTAGGGCGTTACAACTCTACCCCCTTAAGGAAATTTCGGCCTCGAAATTTACCTAGTCCAAACAGGTGAGGGTATTGTTGACGTATCGCCTCTTTTGGCTCCCAAGTAGCTTCTTCTCTGCCGTGATTACACCACAGTACGTTTACCAAATGAACTAACTTCTTCCTTAATACTTTGATATCACGGTCCAAATTTTGCACAGGTTCTTCTTCAAAAGTCAAGTCGGTTTTCACCTCAATTTCTTCCACTAGTACGACATGAGAAGGATCAGATCGATACCGCCTTAGAATGGAGACATGAAAGACATCATGAATACTATCCAGCTCTGTAGGTAGTTCCAACTGATATCCTACCAGACCTACTCGTCTAAGAACTCGATAAGGCCCGATAAACCGTGGTCTCAACTTGCCCTTCTTACCAAACCTTAATACCTTCTTCCAAGGCGAGACCTTTAAGAAGAGCATATCCCCTACTGAGTACTCAATCGAACAGTCGTAGTCCTTAAGCAACTCTATCCATCTTCGTTGCCTAAGGTTCAACTCCTTCTGAGTCAACAAATACTTGAGACCCTTATGGTCCGTGTATATAATATACTTCTCTCCATACAAGTAATGTCTCCAAATCTTTAATGCAAAAATAACCGCTGCCAACTCC
The DNA here is from genome assembly GCA_020496765.1 of Gossypium stocksii. Lineage (NCBI taxonomy): Eukaryota > Viridiplantae > Streptophyta > Magnoliopsida > Malvales > Malvaceae > Gossypium > Gossypium stocksii. The sequence goes on from CM035623.1 coordinate 47,330,159, forward strand.
AGATCATGCGTAGGTTAGTTCGCTTCGTGAGGCTTAAGCTGTGGCGATGCATAAGCGACCACCTTACCCTCTTGTATCAGTACGCAGCCCATACCAACATGTGACGCATCACTGTACACAGTGAAATCCTTTCCATACTCTGGCTGAATCAATACTAGTGCCTCAGTCAAAACCTTCTTCAACCTCTCGAAAGGCTCTTGCTATTTCTCAGTCCATACAAGCGGTACTCATTTCCTCAAAAGTTTTGTTAACAGCGCAGCAATCAGAGAGAATCCTTTCACAAACCTTCTGTAATACCCTGCCAAACCCAGAAAACTCCAAATTTTTGATACAGATCTCGGTGGCTTCCATTCCAAAACTGCCTCAATTTTCTGAGGATCCACCCTAATCCCCTTAGCAGAAACAACTTGACATAAAAACGTCACCTCTCGCAACCAAAATTCACACTTGCTAAATTTCGCATACAGTTGCTTCTCCCTCAATACTTGCAAAAAATACAGAGATGCTCGTCATGCTTCTCCTTATTTTCTGAATACACCAGAATATCGTCAATGAAGATGATTACAAATCGATCTAAGTAAGGTTGGAATACCCAATTCATTAGATCCATGAAAGTCATAGGTGCATTCGTCAGTCCAAACGGCATCACCAGAAACTCGTAATGACCATACCGAGTTCTAGATGTTGTCTTATGAATATCCACCTCTTTGACCCTTAACTAATGATATCCAGATCGAAGATCGATTCTGGAAAATACAGAAGCTCCTCTTAGCTGGTCAAACAAGTCATTGATCCTTGGCAGAGGGTACTTGTTCTTAATCGTCAGTTTGTTCAACTAGCGATAATCGATGCACATACGCATTGTCCTATCCTTCTTCTTCACGAACAGTACCGGTGCTCCCCATGGAGACACACTTAGGCTAATAAATCCTCTGTCCAACAGCTCTTGGATTTGTGCTTTCAATTCTACTACCTCCTTTGGTGCCATCCTGTAAGGTGCGATGGACACTGGAGCCGTTCCAGGCAACAAGTCGATTCTAAATTCGACTTCATGATTCAGAGGCAACCCAGGAGGCTCCTCAGAAAAGACATCTTGAAATTCTTTGATAGTTTTAACCTCTCCTACGGTCAAATTCTCAGTATCAGACTGACTCACATATGCCAAATACGCCTCGCAACCTTTATGAATAAGCTTCTCAACTCTCAAAGCCGAGACAACATTAGACAAATAATCTCTTCACTCCCCTATAACCATCACCTCCTCATCCTCCACAGTCTTTAACACCATCTACTTAGCAACACAATCCAGAGTCGCCCTATGCTTAGCAAGCCAATCCATTCCCAAGATGAGATCGAATTCTCCAAACGGTAGCTCCATTAAATCCGCAGAGAAAACCCTACCTTGAGTCTCTAAAGGCACATTTCTAAAGAGTTTGTCTACCTTAATCGAGTGACCCAGTAGACTTATCACAGTTACCCCACTCACAGTTTTCTTAGAGTTCACACACAACGACCCAGATATATCACGTACAACATATGAATAGGTAGAACCAATGTCTATCAAGGTAGTGTTTGGCATGCTAGAAATCAAAAACGTACTAGTTATGACGTCAGGTGCGTCACCCATCTCTCAGCGACGAGCAACATACACCAACGCTGGCTGATGAGCCTCAGCATTTTTAACACCCCTGCCTAGTGTTCCACGTCTACGACCATTCCCGTTGCCACCCTACCTTGACCATGGCCTGTTGGCAGTTGTGGTCCACCTTGCACTGGTTGATCAACCCTCTGTTCAGCAGCTTGTGCCTGAGCTGGCCTCTGAGGACAATCCTTAACTCTATGCTCCTTGGATCCACACCAAAAACACGCCCCAGTACACTTCAAACACTCACCTAGATGCACTCTACCATAATCCCCGCAAGCCTGTGGTCTAACCACATTCACCAGAACTGCTCGAACTGGTTCGTCCACTCTAACCCTTTTTACATTTTTGCCTGCAGCTCTCGAGGATCTAGAATACCTCTTGAATCGATGTCGGTCCTTTTCACAGTTATGCCGCTTCGTTCGTTTCACCTCCTCAGCTATCTTAGCCTTTTCCACTAAGGCAGCAACGTCACGCTCCCTCTATAGAGCTATCAGCACCCTAAGCTCATCCCTGAGGCCATCCTCAAATCGTATGCTACGTTCATACTCTATAATGACTATTCCACTAGCATACTGGCTTAACCTTAAGAACTCAGCCTCATACTCTGCAACAGACTTATTACCCTAGTTAAGGTTCAGAAATTCCTTCCTTTGGGCGTCCACATAGCTCGCCCCAATGTACTTCCCATTGAAGGATGCCTTAAACAGCTCCCAAGTTACCCGTTCCGCTGAGGTATTATCCCTCACAATGATCCACCACTGGTAAGCCTCGTCTCGCAGCAGAGATATTGTTCCATTCAGTTTTTGATCCACTGAGCAATCAAAGTAATCCATGATTCGCTCCGTGGCCTCGACCTAGTATTCGACCACATTTGGGGCAACTCCAGATACGCCCCTAAAGATCTCTGTTCCGTTTGCTCGGAGTCGCTCAGAAATAGACCCTCGATTCACAGTCCTCGTACTTGCTCCAGCAACCCTTTTCAGAACCCATAACATTGCCTGGGACAAAGCGTCGTCCCCTACAGCCCGATCATATGACCCGGTCTCAGTAACTGGCGGCGGTCGTGCCTCCTCAGCTGGCATATGCCTCGAATATGAAGACCCAGCTTGTACACTACCTCAGCCACGTCCACGGCCTCATCCACGAGCTGCCCTCGTACTCATATCGTATTATCTGATTACGAATTTTATAAATTAGATCAGTATTTTAGTGTTTATTACAAATGTCTTATGTACAAATAGGATTTCAGAGTTTGTTGTCACAAAATCGTAGCCTAGCTATAGTTTCAGTCTTTTAGGGTTTCAATTTTTCCTACTGTATCAGTCTCTATAGTTTTAGTATTACCCTAACTATAGAATCTTAGTAGGGTCTCAATACTATCTACAGTAATATTTCAATTAGTATAGTATAGTAAAAATACTTACAGACTTGGTGCCAGAGATTCGGTGTGCCACTCTTCAGAAATCAGATTTTAGAAACCAAAATTTTAGTAAGACTAAACTTTATTTTTAAAGTAGAAGCTTTAAATAAAATAAGTATATCTTGAAGAAAATCAACATAAAAGGGTTTTCTTAAGAAATTTTTCCAAAATCGATTTTCAAAATACCCTTTTGGGCATAAATTTTTTAAAACTTTTAGACCCGATCCACAGTCGAGTTGTTGCAACCGGGCTCTGATACCACTAAATGTAACACCCCAAACCTGGCCCAGACGATATGGCCAAATCTGGTGTGTCACATGGACGATGAATGACACGTCGTTCTTTTATTATTAAGTTTAGCAAAATCATTTTAAGAGTATTGAGGAAAATAACAGGTTATTTAGTGAAAGTCCTATCCACTATCAACTGGTGTTTATTTCTTTAGAAGGTCTTATCTTGTTATTAGGTGATCCAATCGTAACGTACGATGTTCTTTGAAAATATTGATTAATTTTAAATTAAAAATCTGTGCAGGTTTAGTTTATCAAATTTTAACAAGTAATAATTAAATGAATAAATCCCCAAAACGAAATAATTAATGAGTGGCCTTATTACAAATTGAAAACCCAAGAACCATGAAATAATAGAATAAGTAACTTAAAAGTAATTCTTAAAAAACAAGAAAGCAGTCCTCGTGGCCACTCTGAATCCCACCAGGTCCAAGTCCTCTAAGGTTGGGGCTCACCTGCATAAATGAAAGGAAGGAGTGAGTTTGTGAAAACTCAGTGTGTAAGCTAAACCCAACCAGAGTCCAGATCAGTACAAGCTTAACTGGGCCTAAGCTGTAACACCCCTTACCCGAGACTGTCGCTGGAATCGAGCACGAGGCGTTACTAAACTTAAACTATCACTTAAGCAACCTTAAATCATTTATTTAAACTTCTCGAAATATACTGCCATTTTGCGTCATAGTCGCTTAAAAATTCAAATCTCGAGTTCTGAAACTCAAAATTAAGATCCGTAAATTTTCCCTAAATCTAGACTCATATATCTACTTTCTAATTGTTTTCTAGAATTTTTGGTTTAGCCAATTAGTACAGTTTATTAGTTAAATTTTCCCTTGTTACACAATTTGACTGCTCTGACCTCTATTCACTACAAATAAAGTTTCTCTCTGTACAAAACTCAAATAGGCATGAAGTTTGTTTCATTACAAACTAGACTTAATAATAAATCTAGGCATATAAGTTATAACACCTAATTATTTATGTACAATTTATGGTGAATTTTTAAAATTAGAACAGAGGATCACAGAGTCAGTCTAGAGTAGTCTCACTCGAGTGAGAATAACTCATAATATACTACTCTTTTGCATACTCTGTTTCTTCTACATGAAAATAGACTCATTAAGCTTTAATTTCATGCAGCATTCACCTTTTAATTCCATTTCTACTATTTTTAGTGATTTTTAAAACTCACGTCATTGCTGCTGTTTGAATCTGTTTTTAAATTACTTTCACCTTTTTCATAGTTTCCTTGTAATAGTTACCATTCAAGCATACATACTATTAAACATGAATATGATTAGCCATTCCATTAGCTATTCACTAACAAGTATTTATACACCATTCATTGAACTTATCATATCAAAAGAAGCCAAGTCCCTATACATGCCATACATGAAATGAACCGTCTAACTATACCAAAGAAATTCCTTCGATAGTGTGTCCGGATCTCCGATGTTCCTTTCAATTCCCAAGTAAGCTTGGCAAGAACTATAAAATAAGTAAATAAAGAGAGTAAGCACTAGGCTTAGTAAGTTTACAAGCAAATAAGTCACAACATTCATCACAAAGGATAATTATGCATAATGTCACCTAGCATCATAAACTTGCTTTACATCTGATTTCCTACCTTCTTCCTTATTCACTTACCTTCTTTCTTACTTGACTTTTCAATATTCATAAATACAATCTACATTTCCCTTGCTGATAATTCTTTGTAATTTAACTTGTACAATGGCCCGTTCAACTACTCAAAATACTAGGGACATTCGGGTTTTCCTGTCTGATAATAATCTACCATTGCCATGTCATTGACATGGACTTACATGAAATGTTCCTGTCTTTCCAAAGCCATATATTTGATATGGACTTACATGGATTATTCCTGTCTCCAAAGCCATATATCTGATATGGGCTTACATGGCTCATTCCTGTCCTGTCCTGTCAACCCCAAATGTCATGACATTTGTATCCCTATATTTCTAAAGTTCAACGGGACCTTTCGATACTCTTTCTCTGTCATCTCGTCTATGATTCGACTCTGAATATTTTCGTAAAATAAATGTATAAATGCTGGAAATTAACAACATTAATGTAAAATAATGAAATATTGCATTTATTTACCGTAAACTTACCTCAATACAAAATATGACTAAACTTAACAATTTAGTCCTTTACTTTCTCTTTTCCCCGATCTACTCCTGAATTTCGTTCTTCTTGATCTATCATAGCAAATTTAGCTTATTTAATACTCACATTTATCAAAACAGTCCCTGACACCAACTTTGGTAAAATTACATTTTTGCCCTTAAACTTTTGCATATTTACACTTTTGCCCCAAGGCTCGGAAATCAAACTTTATCACAAATTCTTATGTTTTAAGACATGCTGATCATTTATTTACCAACAACAACCTCAAAATTCCTACTATAACATGTACTTATGAACAATAGGTATTTTTACCGATTAAGCCCTTTTACTCGTTTTTACCTAAAACCGAGTAGCACAAGTTGTCTAGCATAATTTAAAACATCATATTCTATCATAAAACATCAAAATAAACACTTTTCACCTATGAGTATTTTTCCAAATATGAACCCTAGCTTAAATTATAGCTAGCATAAGCTTTATCGAGCTACCGGGATTCCAAAAGCGTAAAGAAAATTAAAAACGAGGCTTGGAATCACTTACTATGGAGCTTGGAAGCTTGAAACAAACCCTAGCTATGGAGAACCCTTGAAATTTCGTGCTAATGAAGAAGATGGACATATTTTGTCATCTTTTTCCCTTTTAATTCCTTTTTATTTCCAAATGACTAAATTACCCTTAATACCTTTCCTTAAAAATTTTCATGTGCAAGCCCATTTTTGTCCAAAATTTTAGAATTTGGTCAAATTCTATTTAAGACCTCCTAATTAATATTCCAAAGAAATTTCATACTAAAAGCTTCTAGAATGCAAGTTTTGCAACTTATTCAATTTAGTCCCTAATTTCAAATTAAGCCCTTTATGCATAGAATTTCTTCACGAAATCTTCACACCATCATGAAATCATATCAGAAACATCAAAATAATTATAAAATAATTATTTCTATCTCGAATTTGTGGTCACAAAACCACTGTTCTATTTAGGCCTTATTTCGGGATGTTACATAAGCCCTATCCAGATACAGTATTAACTGGGCCTTAGCCCTATTCAGTAAATAGTAATTATTGGGCTTTAGCCCTATTCAGTCATTAGTGTGGGCCTTAGGCCCATTACAGTAACAGATCAGAAAGTTATGCATGTATGCAAAGCCCAGCCCAATCCAACCCTACACACCACCCGTACTAGCCCTACACACCATGTGGGGAATAACTCCACTGGCCCAGCCTTACACACCACAGTCGCAGCATAGCTGCTTAATCAGATAACGTGGCCAAGCCACTAAAACAGTAAAACGAGCCAAAGCCCCTAATAGTAAACATGGCATTGTCACTTAGCACTTCCTCCATGAAAACCCAATCCCATGCAACAGTATATTATGACATGGCATACAGTGAAAAAATATATTTTAACATGCAAATCAATCAACTTAATCCTAGGGGTAAAATGGTCTTTTTGCACCTAGGGGTAAAACAGTAATTTTCCACCTTTAAGGGGTATTTAAGTAAATTTGCTAGTTTTTAGGATTTCATGCTCATTATAGTTTGTTAACGTCTTAATGGCATCCAAATAACTTACTCAGCCCATTTTATTATTATACAGTCATTGGGCCTTAAAACCCCAAATGGGCCTTACAATGTCCACTAGCTATTACGGCCTACTAAGCCCATATTTTACGCCCGTTTTAGCAGAATTAACTGTCCAACTACCAGATTAGACTTACCGCTCATTTTCACCCATATGGGCCTGTAAGCCCGTTGGGCCCAAATTCGGCCCTTCGAGGCCCAAAACCATCAACGTGCATGAAATTACGCACATATCACACTTACCATTTACGATTACAGATTTTACCGATTCAACCGACCCATAAGTGCTTGGACACTCGCAAGCCCTCAAAATGCCAGAATTTTAACATTTTGGCTTTTCAGCTTTTGCCGATCTAGTCTACTAGTGGGTGTCGATTAGACACCTGTTTGTGCTACTACATCGAGATCCGCACCGAACTAATCCTACAATCGCTTTTAACCACACTGTTAGCTACAAAACAACTGAATTAATGAAACTAACAACCTACCATATTCGGCTAACATCATTTAAGGCCCTTAATCCCTTACCTTTACCGAAATCAATAACTAGATCTAGACCTAGATTGCCCCATGGTCCTAGCCTCTAATGCTCCTTGTTAGATCACCTTCTATCTGCACTAAAACACAAAAGCACAGAAAGAAAGAGGCTAATAAAACTCTTAGTCCAAAAACGACAGCCATCCTAAGGAGTTAGGGGTTTTTGACTTTTATTGAATCAAAGATAAAGAGTGAAAAGGGTTTCGAATACTTACCAATGATCTATTTGCCAAAAAAGCGTTCCCAATCCAACCTAATCCAGATCTAGTATAGATCTAATCGAAACTTGAAAAGAGAATGGATCCAAGGGATCTAAAGGCTCAGTTCTCGAATCACTATGGATATGGAGGTTTCGACTTTTGTATGAAGAAGAAGAAGATTAAAAGTTATGTAACGGAAAGGAAAAGATGTCGACAGAGGTTAAAAGTGTTGTGAGGTTCAACTTTTGAAGAGAAAAGAGAAAAGAGAAAAGAAGCAGAAGAACGATTTTTTGAGTTTCGGCTCTATGAGTATGTCGCAAAGGAGAAGTCTCTAGTTTTGGGATTCTGGCTTTTGTCAGCAATCAGCTATTAAGGTTTTAAAGGAGTTAATTTAATCGGTATTGAAAAGAAGAAGAAAGATGAAAAGATAAAGGTAAAAGAGAAGAGAAAGGAGATGACAGGTTTCGACTTTTGGAAGAAAAGGGGATGAGAGGGTTCGGTCAAGAATGAGAAATCGACAAGGGGCTTTTTGAGGTCTAAGACTTTCAGCTTTTGATGCAAATGTAGAAAAGAGAAAGGGAGTAGGAAAAGAACTCGAATGCACCCTCTTACTCTACTTTATTTGACACTAGACAAGACCAAAAATGAGAATCCCGATTGCTCAGCAACCTAAAGAAATCGACACACACTAACCTCAAATGCCAAAAATGCTATCTCTAGGGACTTTAGTCTATTTGCTCCACAAGAGACCCCTATTTTACCATCACTCCCTTCCCATTCAAAATTCCTACAATTTCTCCCCTTATTCCTCCTTGATTTAATCCCATGAGCACCTTAAACTCTTCCCAACAGAGTTTCACTTGGAGTCCACCACATGCCTTGCACATGCATTAAAAATAAAACACCACATTGCTTACCATGAGACTTGAACCTTAGCTCTTTCATAGCTTCCACACGCCACTCCCTTGTGTCTTAAGTGGCACCACCTTGCCAGTTTAACAAAAGCTTACTTGTGTCTTAATTCGTCAACATTTTCTTAAAAGACCACTTAGTTAGAGCGCCTTCTCCCTTAGGTCTAAAATTCTAAAATTCTATCAGGTTTCTAAAGGCCCACTAACACACTCAAAACATAAATTAACACACCCAGACAAGCAAAAATTAAGTTTACACAAAATCCCAAAAATCTCAAAAATTAGGGTGTTACATATCACATATCATAACGATGAGAATTACTTATATATCACAATCACAATTATCATCACATCATATATTGTTTTTTCATAGAATAGTTTTGTTAGGTTTACTTACTTGATATTTATTCTCAATGAGTTTTTCAACTTTCCTTTGTAGTACTTAATATACTTCCATTTGATCGCAATTTTATCACTTACTTATTTAACACCACATTATATTTAATTTAATAGTATTAAACCCATACATTATTTATAGATCCGATATGCCACAATCCTTCACTAGTGATTTCACTTGGATCTAAACCTAAAAGACATATCTAATGCATAAATAATGTATTTTAGTTAGGATCCATCCAAAATGTTTTATTACTAAAGATTAGTAACTAAAAATCTCACCATACACTTACCCTCATGGTTTGCACACTTGAATTGATGATATTTCATCAAAAGTTAAGGATTTCTCTAATTGTTATTGATTGGACCTTTAAAGAGAATAAGGAATAATACTGAGTCGTAAATAAAAAGCTAGCTTCCATGACCAATATACCATTCAACCAAGAGAGGAAATCACTGATAGGAGAAGTTGATGATCGTATAACCCACACTTACACAACTTAATCAATTCAGGATGGTTGGTGGATTAACATAGATACGAGGTCTGATAGTTGGGTATAAGATCAACCATAATAAAAAGAAGGATAAGGAAATAAGGAGAGAAAATAAGGGAAAACCCAACCACCGGTGATAATGACAGCGTCAACAATAGTGGTCCAACGATGTTGGGCCATTGATAAGAGAAGCGACAGTCTGATGATGGGTAAAGTAAAAAGAAATAATAAAGTTTCTATACAAACAAGGGTGAATCATTAAGATAAAAAGAGGAAAGATAGAAGAGAAGAGAAATTTGTGGTGGCTTGCGGTGGTGGTCATAGCAGTAATCAATAGTGACGAGAAAAAGAAAGAGGAGGAAGAGCTACGGTGGTTAAAAAGCATGGTGGTTGGTGGTGATGGGTTCGGTAAGGAAGAAGAAAATGTGGTGGCTAGCAAAAAGGGAGAAAAATGGATGAGAAAAATAGAAGAAGAGAGAAAATAGGAGAAGGGGAAGAGGGGATGGAAATTAGGTAGGGAGTGAGGGACAGGGTGGTCAACCTAGTCTAGGTTCAATGGACCACTTCTATGGCAATGGTGGGAAGAAATGAGAAGAGAGAGAGATATGGAGTAAAATGGGGGATAATGTTTCCTCAACTTATGGTAAGTTTGACATTTTAAAAAGGAAATGAATCTTTCTAGCATGGTAAAAGATGGGTGGACGACAAGCATATAATGCACATGGGAAAATGTGTTAAAAAATTAAATAAAAAGATTAGAACAATGGGACTCGAACTTCGGACTTCTTGGATAGCTTAAGAGCACTTAAACACTTTACCACTTTACTTAATTATCTTTATTAATATGCCACTAATAATAAAAATGTTGAATGTGACAGTTTCTGTTATGAAGAAATTTTTTTGTTTTGATCGATAATATTTCGCAACCTTAATCTGGCGATGGAGAGAAGATAGGGGTCTTACACCCAGCCTAGTTCAATAGACCTAGAATTCATTCCATCAAGAGAATTTGAAGAAGTCTTCATTCTAACCTTCCAATAAATATTATTTGATGAGACTAATCAGTAAGGGTGTATGAGAGTTACAATTACCTTCCTTCATGGCCTGAATTAGTACAAACTAAATTTGAAATCCCTTCCAAGTATGTTTGGATTCAACTTCTAATACCAACTGTAATTGCTCACTAGTTTCCAGATGTTTCACTTTTATATTGAAGGAAATGTTGCAACAACAAAAAATGACTAAACAACAAAGTTTGAATTAGGATCAATATTGTTTATGCATTTTGGATAGCAATCCTACCTCTTCAGAGACTTGCTTGAAGAAGGAATCCATTAAAAAATTTTCACAGTACAGTCAAATTTTAAAGCCCTTACCACCCAAAAACACTAGGATAAAAGTAGCCTCTTGGTGTCCAAGTTGGTTTCACTCTCCCCCAATTTTCCTCACATACAAGTTAAAGAACTCTCAAATAAAACCTTTGACATAAAAATGAATCTACCATAAAAATATTACAAAAGCGAATTGAATGAAGCTCTTAAAACACACTTAAAGAATGCAAACCTTTAATAGACAATATATATGCAGTTTAAACTTGGATAATGCTATCTTATTTGTTATAGTATGCCCAAAGACCAATCATGTAACACCCTGAATTTTGGGCCTAGAATTATTGGGCCTTGAGTTTGGGATCGGTTAGGAGACGGCTTAAATAATTTAAATGTGTTTAAATATTTTACAATTTAACGTTTAGTTTAATATTTGAGTAAATTAGGAAAGGTTAGTAGTGTGGGAAAAGTCCTGGGTTCGATCTAAGGCTCTAACAAAAATTTTAATTTTTGCTTGCTTAGGGACACTTTGGCATTAGACCTTATAAATAAATTAGGTTAAAATTGGACACAAGGAGTGCGCCTGGCCCAGTGGCGAGAGGCGTTAGGAAGTAGGAAGGGAAGCTGGGGCTCAAGTTGTAGCATGCACATAAGTGCTGGATTTTTTTTTTAAAGCAACCTACGTTGTCGCAGGAAGGCTTTATAATTAGTTGGAAGGAAAAACAACACAAATAAGGTAGGTGGCATCATGGCAAGGGATGTATAGTGCAGTCAAGAGGTTAGGGGTTCGAATCTGAATGGTAACAAATATTTTTAGAATAGCTTGGTTACGAGTTAGTAGGCCTTAAAAGAATTTGAGGAGGGAGTGTGACATAAGGGGTGCCTGGGGTACAGTGGCAAGTAGCGTGCTAAGAGTGCTGAAGAGGCACAACTTCGAACCCCTGGGCTGGCAAAGTTTTGGGTTTTTATTCTTAAATAATTGTGGCTTCAACAGGTAAGTGTTATAATTAGTTGTGACTGAGATATAGCACAAGATGAGTTGCAGTGTAATGGCCAGTAGCGTGATGGAGAGGTTGGAAGGCAAGAGTTCGAGCTACACCCTGCGCATGGGTGGTGGATTTTTGCTGCTCACATAGGGAGGAAGTTGTGTTGGAACGAAACTCCTCTCAGTAGCAGGATGAAGCTGTAACACCCCAGACCCGGCCCAGACGTTATGGCCATGTCCGGTGTGCTACATCACCTAGACTATGCTACGCCGTCCTATATACTAAGTCTGATGTTTGAGATTTTTGAAAAGTAATACTTGTTTTTCTTGAAATTCCCGATTTAATTATTATTCAACCTAATTTCTATCTCATTTGTTAATCGTTTCATTTTAGTCTTATTGTCCTCCTTAGTCCTCAGTAATGTCAGGTTGGTTAATAAAATGTTTGTTTAATGTTGAAAACGGTGTAGGTTTGTGTTTGAAATAAAACGGTAGAGAAATCCCGAGTAACAGTTATAGCGGCCTTATTACAACCCATATCAAAATAAAACCAATAAAAGGTAGTTAAATAATAAATAAATAAAAAACCAACTATGATGAATGTTCAGTCCTCGTGGCCACTCTGAATCCCTCCCAGCGTCCAAGTCACGATCTAGGACTCACCTGCAAGGATGGAAAGAAAGGGTGAGTTTGGGAAAACTCAGTGTGTGTAGAACCCATCCAAAGCCCAAATTGGCTCAAGCCCACTGGGCCTAAACCCAAACCAGTCTCAGTCAGATACTGGGCCGAAGCCCTATTCAGAAAATAGTAATCTGGGCCAAGGCCCTATAACAGATACTGGGCTGAAGCCCTATTCAGATAACAGATTGGCCCAAAGGCCCAGAACAGTACAGTACAGTAATACAGTATAAATGCAAACCCAATTGGGGAGACTACTCAACCCACCAACCGCTACACACCACCCGTACCAGCCAACACACCATGTGGGGAATAACTCAACCCACCCAGCCCACACACCACAGTCGCAGCATGGCTGCTCAGTTAAACAGTATACGAGGCAAAGCCCCTTTCAGAAACAGTACGAGGCATAGCCCCTTTTCAGTAACGTGGCTGTGCCACTCACACTTCCTCCATTATCAAAACCCAACCCATGCAATAGATATATATCATGGCATACAATAACAGTAACAGTCATGTCAAACAGCATAGTCAATTTTAGCCCTAGGGGTATAACGGTAATTTTCTACCTAGGGGCAAAACAATAATTTCTTACCCTAAGGGTATTTCAGTAATTTTGCTCTCCTGTTACAGATTTTATGGTTATTACAGTATTTATTAATCACATAGTTGTCACAGAAGTCCGGTTAACTCAGTTTTTCAGTCTTAGCATTCAAGCCCTAAAACCCCTAATGAGCCCTATTACGTCGATTGGCCCATTAGGCCCATTTAGTCCCAATTTCATAATCAGTTACCTTGTTTTAACTGTTTTCACGCCTACAGTTCACAATATTACCTTTAAACCCATTTTTACTCACATGGGCCCAAATTGCCCATTGGGCCCATATTTGGCCCACCGAGGCCCAACTTACCATAATGTCCAAAATTTAGCGGTCAACACGCCTAACAGTGTCGATTCCAAAACTAACCTTCTCCTACTAACTTGAGAACGTTCGCATGCTCACAAGCTCTCGAAATACCGAAACTTCGGCATTTCGGCTTTTCGGCTTTTGCCGATTTGCGCATTGAAGGGCGTTCGAAACACACACCTGTTTTGCAGTTTCTCCTACGAGATCTCCTATGCGTTAATCCCTACAATCCAATACTTAATTGATTAGACCATATTAACACTTAATCTGAATTGAAAACTTACCCAAAGCCTTACTTACACATTCGGCCAACAGCTCCAATGGCCTTAATGTTCTTACCTTGCCGATTTAGATCCCTTTAGATCTAGATCTGATGTTCCAATGTCTTCAACTCCTTGTTTGATCACCTTCTTCTCTAACTAACACACAAAAAGAACAAAGAAAACACCACTTGATTTACCAAAAGTCCAAAACGACAAAATCTTTAACTTTAGGGACTTTCGGCTTTTCCAAATATGAAATATTGAGCAGATCTGAAGTATTAAACACTTACCAACGATTTCCCTTCAGTTCCTATGCAGATCTGATGTAAATCTGACCCTTAAACGTCAGTAGAAACCTTATCTCTGAGATTTGCAATTTCGGCTATCTCCCTACAACTATGGTGATTTCGGCTTTTCAACAAGAGAAGAGGATGGCGTTTTGGGTGTAGATTTTGGGTGATGGTGTCGACAATGGTGTGATTCAAGGGAGTGTAGTAATCGGCCACAACAGGTGAAAGGAATAGGGGTGATTCGGCTTACAAGAAATCGGCAAGAAAGGAAGCAGTTTTCAGGATTTCTGGCACTTTGAGCAATCGGTTATGGTTGATTTTAAGAGGAATGAAAGAAAAAGAAAGAGTGGATCTGTGCAAGGTGGGTATTCGGCTAGGGAAGAGATCAAAGGGGAAGAAGAAAAATGAAAAAAAACAATGGTAGAGGTGGAGAGGAAGAATTCGGCTATGAGCTTTCCATGGACGCAACTTTTGGCTTTTCTGACAGTAGAACAGAGAAAAATTCCTAAGGTGGCTAACCCTAATTGTCATGACAGAAAAAAGAAAATGATATAACCCTAGTAGTCCCTCTAAAGCAATTGGCCCAAGTCCCTAAAGCCCACTTGCCGAAATTCACTTAAGTTAGGCACATGCCCGGCACATGCTTAAAAATTAAAAAGAACTCTACGCTTACCTTGTAACTCGAACCCTTGTCCTTGAATATCCACTTAGGCGCCACTTTTCTAGGAGCTTAGTGGCTCCACCTTGCCACTTTACCAAGAGCTCACTTGTGACATATTTTACACGGTTTTTCTTAAAAGCCCACTTAACCAAGTCCCCTTTCACTTGAAAATCCAACTTAATATTTTACCGGGTTTTAACTTAAACTTGGGCCTTCTATAGGCCCACTAACACATGTACATACATTATCAACCTTTAGAACACCAAAATTTTAAAAATTTCACTAAAATTCACAAAACCCGAAAAATCTCGAAAATCAGGGCGTTACAGAAGCGGCCAAGCAGTGGAGTTGGGGGATGTTGTTTGGTGGTTCGGTAAGAGCAATTTGAATTTTATTCAAATTGTATTGTGGCGTAAATCAATGATTAGATAAGGGGAATTGGAGTTGGGGATAGAATTTGGCCGAAAGTTGGAAATTCTTGGGTGGTAATTCGGCTTAAGGTAGCTATTGGTGCCGTGATTTTGCCATTTTAGGTGTTTTATCGAATTCATTCTTTTAGTCTCGGACATTGTGCTCTTTTTGTGTTTTTCTCTCTTTTGTTCGATTTGGTTTGCCATTTAGGCACTCTTTTTTTTCTAAACCTTGTGGATCTCTTACTTTTCGTGGTAAATTGTGCATTTCCTTTCTCCCTCTCGTTGGTAGCTGACTTTCTTTTCTTTGTTGAATCAAATATTCTCCATTTCTTCTCTTAAGCCGAATACTCTTTTCTTTCTTGCACCTAAGTATCTTGAACCTTTTGGCTAAATATCACATCTTGCAGCTTGGGTTTTTGACCGGTTCTCCTTCTCCTCACCTATTCATCTCGTTTTGGGCATGACAAACGATTCTCTGGTAATTGTAGGCATGATCGACTTTTGCTCAGTTTCTTTATTTTCTTATTTTAAGAGACCTCACACTTTGGTTTTACTTGAAACCGAATGCCATTTTTCCCTATCTCTAAGTTTGTGATTTGGTTGGACTATGGGTTTAGTTTAACGCCTTTTGTGATGCAAGGGTTGTTAATGGTGGTGCATTTCTTGTGTAGATACTAATCAAGAAGTGGGTAATCGCTTTTAATCAGAAGATTAATTGCATGTATCTGTTGGTTCAAGTAAGGTAGGTGACTGTGGTTTCAGTGGTGAGGTTGTTGATTAAGGTTGGTTATGTTTTTGTCGATATTCGAGTAATCTTGTGTTGTGAATGATTATAGGTTGGTGCTCAGAGGTTGGGTTCGAGTTTTCACAAGAAGGTATGTACTTCTACCCATTTTGTTTGATAGTCGAAATAGAGCCAAAGGTGTGTCTTGACACCCTCAATAGCATAGATTGAAAAAAGCCGAAAAGCTGAAATGCTGAAATATCGACATTTCGAGGTCTTGCAAGCGTGCGAGCGCTCATGAGCCGATCCAAACACACAAATCATGGGCGTTTGACTGTAAGAGCTATTGTGCATGTTGTCGTGCACTTGGGCTGTTCTGGGCCTCGATGGGTCGACATGGGCCCAATGGGCCTACGGGCTCATATGGGTAAGTTATATGGGTAAGCGATATCTGGTATGTTAGATGTCAAGATCTGTGATATTGTATGCGAAATTGGACTGCGCGGGCCACACGAGCATGTAGGCCCACCCGGGTTTATTAGGGGTTTTGGGCCCAAATACACTATATGACTATATAGACTTTCTGAGTTGCTCGAAGTGACATTAGACCTGCTAGAAGGTCGTATTAGGTAATGAGATATTGAGACTTAGTATAATGACCAATTTACCCCTGAAGGGTAAAATGGTTTTACCCCTAGCTACCAAATGAGTGTTATACCCCTAATAATAGATTGTCTGATTTATGTATGCTTTATCTGAACCTGTTAATCTGTATGCATGTGATAAATAGTACTGTTAGTTAGCATGGGGTTGGGTTTGGATTTGAAGGAAGTTCTGTATAGTGGCACTGCCACGTATTTTGTTTAGTGGCTCCACCACGTAATTCTATTTTGGTAGCTCTGCCACAAAATCTAATTTTAGCAGCATGGCTGCGAATTGGTGTATGGGCTGGGTGGGTTGAGTTATTCCCCACATGGTGTGATGGGCTGGTACGGGTGGTATGTTAGGCTAGACTAGGTTGGGTTTTGCATACTATTCTGTTCTATATCTATAATGGGCCCAAGGCCCACTCTGTTGCTGAATAGGGCCAAGGCCCAGAATGATCTGTTTTGTATAGGGCTTCGGCCCAGTCTATTTGCATATACATATTGATATTATTGTGATATAAGCTCCGGCCCGATTGAGGCCACTATGGGTTAAGGCCCAAAGGCCACCGTTGTGGAATAGTGCGTTAGCCCAAATTATTAATGCATGTTATTTGTCTGTCGAGGGATGTACACCCTGAGTTTTCACAAACTCACCCCCTCCTTTTAATTTTTCAGGTGATCCTGAGTAGGCGATTTGACGTGTGGGAGGACTCGGAGGTGGCCACACTATGTTTTAGCTTTTAACTTTAGTATTTAAAGTTTATATTATTTTCAATTACATTTTTATTGGGTTTGCGTAATAAGGCCTTTAAATTTCTGGATTACAAATTTTGGGATATTATTTGTGGATTTATAATTGCTAGTGGTAGAAACGGGGTTTCCAAAAAAACAACTGCTTTGAATTAAGCTTTCGCAACGATTAAGAATTTATAATTAGTAACATCTTAAATAGGGAATAATCTTTTTAATAAACCACGTTGGGAATTGATCAAATGCAAACTAAGGTTTTATACAAATTTTTAAACAAGAAGGGTTTTCAATGAAAACTTAGTTTTCGAAAAACACTTCAATGTGACACGCCAGACTCGGGCCTAACTTCTAGGTCGGGTTTGGGGTGTTACAAATCATGAGGTGATTGTAATTACATATTTATTTTACCTTATTTATAAATATAAGGCATTGCAATTATTATTTTAGTTTTTTTACTGTGTATATAAATAAATTAAATTATAATAAAGTCCTAAGAAAATTATGATTATTCTTAAAAGGTCCTTAATTAAGTATTATTGTGGGCTTAGACAACAATAATGCATTGAGACTAATGTGTAGTTGATTAATGACAAAGTGTTGTCATTGGCATTGAGATGTCAAAATGAATATATGAGTTTGTGCTAGAGAATATTAGACTGAGTCACTATGAGTATGTTTCTTGAATTATTATGTAATAGTTACAACATTACTAATAGTGATAACTATTTATACAATTCTCAGACTTGAGATCATCATTATCCCAACATCATGAGTCATATATTTTGATATAGTCAAATTTCTTCCATAACAGGTTGTACTAAAAAGACTGATGTTGGATATGCCACAATTTATGTAGTGGGGTATGGTTGATCAATATAGGATTTGTCCCTCCTGCATATCGAGGGCAATATCTTAGGCCACTTGAATGAGTAAGACAAGAAATGCATGGCCATTCTCGAATAAGTTTATATGAGATATCATACTTACTTGTTAATTGTAGTCTACTCAAGATATCAAGAAACATGAGATTGGATTATGCAAGTGTGACTATTTCGTGACTTGTGGTCGATCTAGATATAAAGGACGAAATGATGTAATACAAGAAAGGTTTACCATAGAGAGGTTATGTCGAATTACAACTTCATATAACTTAGGTAGCAATGATGCATTGCTACATGCCACAAATTGCTTATATTATTAGAAATATGCTAGTATTACTACTAACTTTACATGATCCTACAAGGTAAAACCTTATGGTAAAAACAAACAAAATCCAAACACAATTGGTATTGTGCTTAGTTGTCACATGAATTAAATTAATTATTGAATTAATTTAATTTGACAGTTAAATATTAAACGAATTAAATGTATAAGCTTGTTGTACACTAATAGAGAACATAGTTAAAAATTAATATATGAATTTGATTCATATAAAATTTTAACAGGATATAGTTTACCGAAATTATTATAATTATGATTTCAGTCAAACATTGAAAGATGGTAGTTATAATTATTTTTGGAAATAATATAATATTTTTAATGCTTTCTGTATATCCTCTATAGGATGATTCTATTTTCAATATATGGATACAAAAATCTTGAATTAGGGTTAAGTGTATTTTACAATAAAAAGAAGAAAAAAGTTTAGCAGCCATTTTGGGAGATTTTCTACGAAAATGTTCCAAGAGAGTTTTAATACCGAGTGGACTACGTAGAGGTTGGGATGTTGTCATTGTGGATTTGGATTAACATCGAATCAACAGCATCCTACCATTGCTTTCGATTAACAAGGTATATCTTCAACCATATTTCAACCTATTTACGTTCCTCATACAAAGATCCATGACTGAGGGTTGCCAAAAAATTTTTCACTGCACCACAAGGAGTACTGATGATCCCAATAGTGGTTTCAAAGCCACGTGTACGATTCAAATACATGATTAAATTGATTGGTTGATGTGATTGTATGAGATATATGTTATATGATATGTTTAATCGATTTGTTTTTATGAATATATGATATCTATTGGCTGTTGCTTAAAACATGCATGTTTAATCTGCTAAACCTATGTGAGTACTTATTCCTCTCAATAGATAATTAAAAGTTAATCATTGATTTTGAAGCGTATTGGATATTGTATATGATTTTTTAAGTGTTAATGAATCTGTCTTGGGGTAGTAGGGTTTTAGCATTCAAAATTAATTATTAACTTGTTGATTACATTAGAAAAAGGAACAAAAGCTGTTCTAGTAAAGAAGCATCTTATATCGTTTTATTAAATATTATTCTCTTTTAATAAGAGTTCTCAAATAATGACATTTTTCCACATAGATCTAAGTGTAATTTTTAAAATTTTGCACGGGTCCATCGTTGATTGGTCAACAGCACCACTGCCCTCAGTATTGGGGTACAAGACCCCTTGGAGGGGCTCCACCCCCTGACCCTTATATGTAGGCAACATTAATTGAATGGACAATTTGGTAATTGAAAATAACAATCCATTAAATAAAATGTATCATATGTTGTATACTATGTTTGATATGCATGGTGTTTGGAAATGCATGGTTGTAGCCCGATAGCCCATTTAATTTGTTAATTGCAAATGTTGTAATTTTATAAATACAGCCTGCATGTTGTGCATTTTATATTTCTTTTGTAATTCTCTTCTCATCTTATTTCCTCTTATGTAAAACAAGTTTCTATAATTGTAAATTGTACAAGCTGCTGCGAACTACAGGAAAAGATTGTTGGGCTACTTAAAGCAGAAAAGAAGTTTAAGAAGCGATATACACCATTAGGATTCCTTTCAGTTCTCCCATTGGCTTAGGAGGAGCTATCTAGTTTTATTGGCTATAACCATTGCATTTATTTACTACTTTATAATTGTCTTTTATATGATACAATGAATGATATGTTAGCATGCATGTTACAGGACATTGATAAGAGCAATTCAAAGATTAAATGGACAAATGTTGACAATTAATGGTGAGATTAATTTAATTGAAAAACCCTCAATAAAATATTAAGTTAATATTGCCTTCCAATATTTACCCTCGTTAAAGCCTTAATCAATACAATGTGGGTTCTACTAAAGTGAAGTACATGCATCTATCTTGGTCAAATATGAAGAATAAGAAAGTGATATTTGCCGGTTATAATATTGGTTAATAACTTAACTAGGTGCCAATAAGAGTATTAGATACCTAAAGGTAAGAGTTTGGATAGTCATGAGATGGTTGGAATAAGAGTTGTTTTCAAAATGGAGGAGTTGCATGTGATGTAATTAACAAGTCTTGCTTACCTAAATAACCATAATCTTGAGAGTAAAGCCAAAGCTAACTTAAGAAAAGGTGAAATATGAATCCTTATCCACAAGAAAACTTTAGAGAAAGTATTTCCAAAATTAAAATATGTGGGTTATTGATCGTGATGTGATGAAGTAATAAAATTGATCGTACCTAGAAACTAACTATTATCACGATAAAAGACAAGCGCACCTATCAAATAGTAGTATAGTTAGTGGCAAGACCGGAATATCGAATCCAAGGAACTAAAAGTACTAGCAATAACTTTCTTCCTATTATCTAGCCTAACAATAAAGAAGGGTTTTGTGTAAACTAACTAACTCTAATCTTAACTATGGATGTGACAAAAAGTAAATTAGGAAATTGCTTTGGGAAGACCGAATGATAAAGACAATACCTAAGGAAGAATTCACCTAGACTTCACTTGTTATCTAACTCTGAACTAGATGATTTCTTCATTCGACTTGATCCGTAGAGATCCCTAAATTATATTAATATCTCCGTCGAGAATGAGAACAACTAATCCTAGGTTGATTAATTAAAATCTCTTTCTAATTAAAACCCCTATTCTTGCATTAACTCGATCTATGGATCGTCAAATTAGATTTCACTCTAATTCGGTAGATTTTTGTTGTCTTATGTCTAGGATTGCGATAAACTCCACTTGATTGTGTTGGATCTACTCTTAAATAGGGACTTTTGCTCCACTGCTTAAGCACATTCAACTTACATTAATATGCCGAAAATATCAATTCAAGAATTAAAAACACAATTAAGAACAAATCAAATATTTATCATATAGTTCAGATAACAATAACAAGATTCGTCTTAGGTTTCATCCCCCTTAAGTATTTGGGGGTTTAGTTCATGTTTATAAAAAGAAACATCTCTAAATAAAGAAAATAACAAAACATAAGAAAACCCAAAACTCTTGAAAGGATTGAAGGGAGATCCTCTATCTTGATATAGATCCTGGCTTCTGAGATGGATCAATCGGCTTCCCTTCGAGTAATTCCCTGCCTTTAGCTCTCTGTCTTGGCGGGAAGACTGTTCACCCTTTCTGGTGGCCTCCTAGGGTCTTTATATAGAGTTTGGAATGTCTTTCTTAGCCCTTAAGTAGCTTTTTCTGCGTGAAATTGAACTTCATCACGACAAGGACACGCCCGTGTGGCATGCCCGTGTGAGTCGAGTCTAGGCCGTGCTCAAGCCTGTAAATGTGGCACGGTCATGTGGGTTGCCCGTGTGTTGAACTCTAGGCCGTGTTGTTTCCTTGCTTTGGCCTATTTTCTCCGTTTTCGGCTTATTTCTTGTTCTTTTCACTCACTTATGCTCTCCTAAGTATAAAACATGAAATTAAAGGATTAGGAGCATCAAATTCCACAAATTCAATGATAATTCATCCATAAATGTGCTAAAATGTGGGATAGAAATATGTATAATTTACAGTTTATCAAATACCCCCACACTTAAGCCTTTGCTTGTCCTCAAGCAAAATCTCAACTTATAATTAAAATCATTCTTCTCAACTTATAATCCTTATAAAAAATGTTTCAAACTAATCCACAAGTAATCATACATTGAGAATTCAACCACAAGAAAATTAAAATCTTAGACAATCTAAGTTGAGAATTTTATCACAGAAACATAGGTTTCCTCCCTTCTTCTAGGTAATTATCTTGAACTCAAAATCAACAAGAGTTGACATCCTCACTAAAGATTCACTCTATCCACTCGAAGTGTTTAGGGTTCAGAAATTAAGCACTCATTAGTCAACATGAAAAGTTATTACCATAAGCTTGTAGGAAACTCAAATCTCCACCACTATGTATTGACGTGATACATCGATCAAAAGGTCTTTCAAAGTTTGTAACGTGGCCTTGGTTAGGGGTGTGGTCACAAGCTGAAAAAGAGGGTTAGAATCGAGATCGAACTGAAAAATTATCTAACTAGAAAAATCTCTATCACTGAAACATATTTCTAGAATAAAGCCTTTTTCTTTTGGATAACATTGCTTAAGAACAGAAGCTAAAAATTATATGGAAATATGCGAAACATTGAATTACAACTGAAATATACATTTTTTTTAAGAACAACACAATTAAATATTTATAAACTTTACAAGCTGAAAAGGAGAACATAGCTAGATAGTTATTCAACTCAGATCTCGACAAAAATAGGGATCAAAGTAATTAAAGTGATTCCAACAAAAATGGGTTATAGGTTAATATTGAAGGTAAGTCAATGAATAGTTTGTTAGGTTTAATGGAGTTTCCTAGGAGTTAATTATGAAGGTTGGCTTTTATGGAATAAGTGGGTTAAAACCTAGGTGCCTTTATCATTTCGGTATATCAAATCAATGATGTGGTCTCGACATGTATAATCAAAGCAATTTGTAGAATAATAGATCAATATTGACTCACTCAAAGCAACAATAAAAGTGAGCACGAAAGGATGTATGCTCAAAAGGCTCAAAAATCTCACTAGAATTATGGCTTTTGACGTTAATCCTGCGAATTTCAAATTTCAAGATAACACTTAAAATTGGGGAAAACAACCTAGAAAAATTTAAATTCTCAAAAATTTCAACTTATCATGCTTCATTCTCTAATGTCTTAAAGTTTGAATAATCAAAGCATAAATACCTATGTCTTAATCCTTAACATATCAATAAAAATCATAAATCAATCAGAATTTATTCTATTTGTTAAGGCCAAGATTCAGGAATTTGAGAATAATGCAAAAAGTTAGTGGAAAAAATTTTTAGGGGTTCGGGGATAATGCAAATAATGAAAGTGAATTCCCCCCGACACTTAAGATGTACATTGCCCTCAATGTACAAAATTTACTAACAATATAAGCATAAATCTTAAGATAGTGATAGAAATGAAACTCCCTGAATATTGTATGAATTCGTTGAATACTGAAAGTTGAATTGGAGAAAGGACTACTTGAAGTTCATGATTTTCGGTCACTGAAGAGACTAAGCACAACTGTGTGTAAAATTCAGGTATTACTCGATAAGAATTGAAGTGCAAAATAAAAGGAAAAGGAAAAATATAATGTAAAGAAAATGAAAATTAAAATTAAGTAATAGGGGATTGGGCCCACGGCCGTGGCGCACGCCCGTGTGCCCTTGGGTTGGCCCGTGTGTTTCGTGGACTATTGGTGTGGCCACAAGTGGTCGGCACGGGCCTATCACACGCCTATGTTGATTTCTCAGTTTCACCCACGGCTTATTGGCACGGGCGTGTTGGGGCACATGGCCATATAACAAGGTCGTGTCTTTTGGTGTTCACTTCTCCCACGGTCGTGTCTTGGGTCACATGCCCGTGTATGAATTGATAGGTTTAGCCATGGCAGTATTGCACAGCCGTGGTGATTTGTTGGACCCCGTGTTTTGGGGAAATTTTAGCTCTGTTTTTACACAGCAGTATCACACGGCCGTGTTTCTAAACGTGGTGTGTCCACGACCATAGGCATGCCCGTGTGCCTAGTCGTGTGGTTCTAGAAAATCTAAATTTTAAGGAGTTAGTTATGAATTTAAGAAAATCAAAATTGTTAGTGCTCGGGTTGCCTCCCGAGAAGTGCTTATTTTAGAGTCTAAGCTCAACTTACCTCACCTGTACCTTTATGAGGGTTTGTGGAACCTAAGCTCCTCCCTATCATTCTTAAAGTTGTCACCATAATATAGTTTGAGTCGGTGACCGTTAACCTTGAAAGTGCCGTGAGTTGGATGTGTTACCTTAATTGTGCCGTAGGGAAGAACACTTTGAACTATGAATGGGCCTGACCATCTCGATTTTAGCTTTCCAGGGAATAATTAAATCTTGAGTCATAAAGCAAAATGAAATAGCCAATTTTAAACTGTTTATGTTGCTTTAGGCGAGCACCATAGTGTCGCTTTGTGGTTTTGCTTGTATAAGCGTGAGTTTTCATCTGCATTATAACGCCATTTGTCCAACTCGTTTAGCTGCATGAGTCTTATTTCACCTGCAAGTTCAGGGTCGAGGTTTAGAAATTTGATGGCCCAAAACGCTTTATGTTCTAGCTCAAAGGGTAAATGACAACTTTTCTCATAAATGAGTCTATAAGGAGATGTTCCTGTGGGAGTTTTGAAGGTAGTTCTATAAGCCCATAAAGCGTCATCTACTTTCATTTCCCAATCTTTTCTATTTGCTTGTACGGTTTTCTCTAAGATGTGTTTTAGCTCTCTATTAGCTACTTCAAATTGTCCACTGGTTTAAGGGTGGTAAGGGGTAGTTGTTCTATGGTATATTCCTAATTTCTGTAAAACTTTCTCAAACTAAGTATTGCAAAAATGAGTTCCCCTATCACTGATAATTGCTCTTTGTGTTCCAAATCCAGAAAAAAGATTTTTAAGGAATCTCACTACCATTCTGGCATCATTAGTAGGTAAGGCTTGGGCTTTTACCCATTTAGACACGTAATCAACTGCTACTAAAATGTATTTATTTCCAAATGAACTAGGGAATGGACCCATGAAATTGATGCCCTATACATCGAATATTTCACATTCAAGCATATATGTCTGAGGCATCTCATCATGTATAGAGATATTACCTGTTCGTTGGCATTTGTCACAAGAAGTAACATACCTGCTGGTATTGTTAAATAATGTGGGCCAATAAAAACCTGATTCGAGTATTTTATGGGCGGTCTTGGTTCCACTGTAGTGTCCTCCTGTCGGTCCTAAATGGCTTCTGTCACTGTAACACATCTTCGAATGACTTGGTCTGCAGAAATATGAAAAAGAAAAGGGTCTTCCCAAAAGTAGTTTTTCACATTAGTAAAGAATCGTTTATTTTGCTAATGTGTCAACCCTTTTGGGGTTATGTTAGCAGCTAAGTAATTTGCAATGTCAGTAAACCAAGGTACCTCAGAATCAGATATGACTAAGAGTTGTTCTTCAGGAAACGAGTCGTTTATTTCATCCTCATCAAGTTCTTTGAGATGTGGATTCTCAAGCCTGGAAAGGTGATCTGCTGCCAAGTTTTCAGCTTCTTTTTTTGTCTTGTATTTCCAAATCGAATTCCTGTAACAATAAAATCCATCTTCTTAGTCGAGGTTTTGCTTCGAACTTAGTTAAAAGGTAACAAAGAGCGGAATGGTCAGTATAAACTATTAGATATGGTCTAAATTTCTCTAATGCAAAAACCACAGCTAGCAAATCTTTTTCTGTGGTAGTGTAGTTTTCTTGTACAGCTGTTAGAGTTTTGCTAGTATAGTAGATTGGCTGAAAATGCTTGCCTCTTCGCTATCCAAGAACTGCACCTACTGCAAAATCACTCGCATCACACATTAGCTGAAAAGGTAAATTCCAATCAGGTGCAATTATAATTGGAGCAATAGTGAGTTTCTCTTTGAGAGTATCAAATGCCTCTAAACATTTCTGATCAAAATTGATAGGTATGTCTTTTTCTAGTAATTTCGTTAATAGCTTAGCTATTTTAGAAAAGTCTTTAATGAATATTCTATAAAACCAGCATGTCCTAAAAAGCTTCTAATCGCCTTAACTGAACTAAGGGGAGGTAGTTTTTCAACGGTCTCAACTTTTTCTTTATCTACTTCTATCCCTTTACTAGAAATTTTGTATCCTAGCACAATACCTCCTCGTACCATAAAATGGCATTTTTCCAATTGAGAACAAGATTTGTTTCTTCACATCTTATTAAGACTCGTTCTAGATTTTTGAGGAAGAGTTGGAAAGAGTTACCGAATACCGAGAAGTCATCCATGAATACCTCCATGATATCCTCCATGAGCTCGTTAAAGATCGCTAGCATGCAACGCTGAAAAGTAGTAGGAGCATTACATAATCCAAAACGCTGAAAATGTCATCTTCTCTTGATCTTCAAGAGCTATTAGGATTTGTAAATAGCCCGGAAGTCCGTCCAAAAAATAGTAGTACATATGTCCTGATAATCTTTCTTACATCTGATCGATGAAGGGTAAGGGGAAGTGAGCCTTTCTAGTGACATCGTTCAATTTCCTATAATCAATACAAACCTTCCAACCTGTGATAGTTCTTGTAGGAATTAATTCATTCTTTTTATTGGCAACAACAGTCATGCCACCTTTCTTAGGAACAACCTGTACAGGCCTCACCCAAGCACTGTCAGAAATTGTAACACCCTAATTTTCGAGATTTTTGGGATTTTTGCGATTTTGGTGTGAACTTAAAATTTTGCTGTCTGGTTATGTTAATTTATGGTTTGAGTATTTCAGTGGGCCTTTAAAAGTCCCAAGCCTAAGTTAAAACCCGGTAGAATTTTGAAATTTTGGACTTAAAGAGAAAGGGCCTTGAGTATGTAGGCTTTTAAGAAAAAGTGGGTAATTTAAGACACAAATGAGCCAGTGGTAAGGTGGCAGTGTAACACCACTTAAAGGATAAGGGTGGCATGTGGAAGCTGTGCAAGGACTTGGGTTCAAGTCTCATGATACGCAAGGAACTATTTTATTTTTGATACATGTGTAAGGCATGTGATTGACTCCAAGTGAAACTCTATTGGAAAGATTTTAAGATGCTCATAAGATTGAATTAAGGAGGATAAAGAGGAGAAAATGTAGGGATTTCAAATTGAGGCAAGAGGTGGCCGGCCAAGGGACTTTGAAGTTGCATTTTTGGCTAAGAGAGGTTAGGGTAGCAATTTCAGCATTTTGGTTTGGGTGTGTGCCGATTGCTTGGTTGTTTACCTTACGGGTTGTGTTGGGTCAATCGGTTTGGGTTGCCGAATAGGTATAGGCTCTTGAAGAGCACTTTCAATTCATTTTCTTTCTCTTATTCTTTACTCATATGTTCTTAAAGCCGGAAACGTAACCCATACATTCTTTCTTTTTGCTAATTTGTGTAAGTAAATCAAACTACTTTTATTTCTTTTTCTCCTCCCTTCTAAAAGTCGAATCTACTTCTTTCTTATCTTTTTCCTCCTTGCCGATTCATTTAGAACCTTAGTTGGCCAACTTTTTGAAAGTTGAAATCCCGAGACATACAAGCTTGTCTCGATTTTCCTTATTAGCTGAATCCCCATTCTTTCTTTGTTCCAAATAGCTGAACCTCAAAACCCCTTAACCACTGTCGACTTCACCTCTCCAACCCATAATTTTGAATCATCTTCTTCTTCTCATATCAAAGACGAAACCTCCATATTCATAGTGATTTGGGAACTGAGCCTTTGGATCTCTTAGATCTATTCTCTACTCATACTTTGGGTTAGATCTACTATAGATCTTGGACAGGAAGGTACTTGGGAATGTTTCTGGCAAGTAAATCTTTGGTAAGTGCTCGTAATCCTCTCTCTATCCATTAATTGGTGATTCAAGAAAAGCTAAAAACCCCTAACTTCATGGGGTGGCTGTCGATTAAGGCTAAAGGCTTTATTGGTTTTATTTTCAGTTTATTATGTGTTATTGTGGATTGGAGGCTATCAATCAAGGGGTATTAGAGGCTAGGACCATTGGAGCAACTAGATCTAGATCTAGTCATTGATTTTGGCAAGGTAAGTATTTGAGGGCCTTTAAGGATGTTGGCTGAATATGGTGATAGTTGTTACATTAGTTATCATTGGTTCATGGTCTAACATCATAATGGACGGTTGTAGGTTAATCATGTGGGAGATCTCATCGTAATATACTACAAATCAGGTGTGTAAACAACACCTACTAGTAGACTAGATCGGCAAAAGCCGAAAAGCTGAAATACTGAAATTCTCGCATTTCGTGGGCTTGCGAGCGTGTGAGCGCTCGTGGGTTGGTTAAAAACGGTAAAATCAGTTATCGTAAAAGGTAAGGAGGATGTGTGCGCAAGTTCATGCATGTTGGTGAATTTGGGCCTCGAGGGGATGAATTTGGGCCCAATGGGCTTACAGGCCCATATGGGTGGAAACGAGTGGCAAGTGGGTTTTAATAATCTGAATGTTAAGACTGCTAAAATGAATGTGAAATTTGGGCTTAGTGGGCCATAATAGTTAGTAGACCCCATAGGGCCATTACGGGTTTAGGGCCCGATAACTTTAAGTTGATAAAAATGGGCTAAATAGGATACCTAGATGCCATTTGGACTGTTAATAACTATAATGAGCATAAAACCCTAAAAAATGGTAAATTTATTGAAATACCCCTTAAGGGTGGAAAATTACTATTTTACCCCTAGGTGCAAAATGACCATTATACCCCTAGGGTTAAATCTGACTGAAATGCATGCTAAATTAAATCAGTTCACTGTATGGCATGACATTTTATACTGTTGCATTGGATTGGGTTTTTGATAGAGGAAGTGCTAAGTGGCAATGCCACGTTTACTGATAGAGGCTTTGCCTTGTTTTACTGTTAGTGGTTTGGCCATATTATCTGAGTAAGCGTAGGGCTGGGTGGGTCGAGTTATTCCCCACATGGTGTGTAGGGCTGGTATGGGTGGTGTGTAGGGCTGGATTGGGCTGGGCTTTGCATACATGCATTAAACTATTCTGTTACTGTAATAAGCCTAAGGGCAACAGTAATTTTTGAATAGGGCTAAGGCCCAGTAATTACTGATTTACTGAATAGGGCTAAGGCCCAGTAATTACTTATTTACTGAATAAGGCTAAGGCCCAGTTAATACTGTATCTGGATAGGGCTTAGGCCTAGTTAAGCTTGAACTAATTTGGGCTCTGGTTGGGTTTAGTTTACACACTAAGTTTTCCAAACACACCTCTCGTCTTTTATTCATGTAGGTGAGCCCCAACCTTAGGAGACTTGGAGCTGGTGGGATTCGGAGTGGCCACGTGAACTGCAGTTGGTTATACTTTCTTAAGGTATTTTATTTTTAGTATTTTACTTAAATTATTTCATTTTCGATTTTTGATTTGTAATAAGGCCACTCTTAATTATTTCATTTTGGTTTTTGTTTCTTTTATTATAACTTGCTTAAATAGGCTAAGGCAACGTGGGTTTTTCTTGAAATTAATCAACGTTTTCAAATATAAAACACGTATGAAATGGATAACTTAAAGACAGATAAGATCTTCTAAAGAAATAAACTCTAAACTGGCAGTGGATAGGACTTTCACAAATTAAAAACCTAGATATCTTTCCAAACTTTTAACAATGATTTTGCAACCTCACCTTAAATGAATCAACTAAAGAATATGATATAATTCCTTGTTGATGTGACACACTAGACTTGGCCATGATGTCGGGGCCTACTTTGGGGTGTTACAGAAATAGGATAAATAATTCCAGCATCTAGGAGTTTAATTACCTCGGTTTTGACCACTTCCTTTATATTGGGGTTCAGTCTTCTTTGAGCTTGCACACATGGTTTATATTCATCCTCCATCAAAATTTTGTGGGTGCAAAAAGAATGACTAATTCCTTTGATGTTAGAAATTTTCCAAGCTATGGCTCTTTTATGTTTTCTTAATACTTGAATTAATTCCTCCTTCTCCTTGGGTTGCAAGTTTGAAGCAATAATGACTGGTAGTGTAGAATTGTCTCCTAAAAATGCATATTCTAAATGTTTGGGTTATTGTTTGAGATCTAGTTTAGGAGGTTCGTCAACTGAGTGTTTTTTTCTTAGTTCATCTTTAATCTCAATGCCCTCGTAGTCTATTTGTTTTGGAAAGGGTTCGTTGAAGTTTAATTCAGTTATTACCTTTTTCATCTCAGTGGTGACTTCGTCCTCCCCCTACCTTGAAATAGAGACAGTTCCAACGTGTCTTTAAGAGTGATTTCCTGTAAATAATCTTGAACAGAATGATCAATGGAATAAATAAAATAACAAGAATCATCATGTTCCCTAGAAAACAGCATGGCATCATAAATTTTAAATACAATTTCTTCATCACATACCTTAAGCATAAGTTTACCATCTTCTACATCAATAACAGCTCTGGCAGTAGCTAAAAATAGCCGTCCTAGGATTAAGGGTACCTCAACATCCTCATCCATGTCTAACACAACAAAATCAAAAGGGAATATAAATTTATCCACCTTAACTAACACATCTTCAATAATACCCCTAGGATATTTAATAGATCTATCAGCTAATTAAATACTCATCCTAGTGGGATTTGTTTCCCCTAGACC
Organism: Gossypium stocksii; assembly: GCA_020496765.1. NCBI lineage: Eukaryota > Viridiplantae > Streptophyta > Magnoliopsida > Malvales > Malvaceae > Gossypium > Gossypium stocksii. Next base: position 47,360,813 of record CM035623.1, read on the forward strand.
TAGTTGCTTGAACATTTTATAGGGTATTAAATTAATGTTGGCACCTAAATCTGCTAATGCCTTTTCAATATTTAAATTACCAATCAAACAAGGAATAGTAAAACTTCCTGGATCTTTAAATTTGGTTGGGGGTTTATTATGGAGGATCGCTGAACACTCTTCGTTAAGTTCCACTGTGGACAGTTCTTCAAACTTCCTTTTGTTTGTTAGAAGTTCTTTAAAAATTTTTGCATATGTGGGCATTTGTGAAATAGATTCAACAAAAGGTAAGTTAGTATGCAATTGTTTAAAAAGTTTAAGAAATTTACCGACTTGAGCATCCATGCGGTCTTTCTTCAATTTTACTGGGTATGGGATGGGTGGTTTGTATTCTTTGAGTATTGGTGGGGCGTTTTCTTTAGGCTCGGCTTCTTCAACGTTTTTCTTGTCATGCTCTTGTAATACCCACTTTTCAGGTTTGGCTAGCGTTTTCCCACCCCTTAGTGTAACAGCTTTAACGTGCTCCTTAGATTTAGTCTCTGTGTTGCTCGGTAAACCACATTGTGGTCTTTCAAAAATTAGCTTAGCGAGTTGGCCTATTTGAGTTTCGAGTCCTTGAATGGATGCTTGCTGGTTCTTAAGTGTCGTCTCGGTGTTCTGGAAATAGGTTTCTAACACGAAGATAAATTTCGTGAGCATCTCCTCAAGGTTTAACTTTTTCTCTTGCTTGTAAGGTGGTTGCTAAAATCCCAGAAGAGGTGGTGGTCTCTTATTTCCTTGGTTACCTTGTCCTCCCCATGAGAAATTGGGGTGGTTCCTCCAACTTGCATTGTAAGTGTTACTATAAGGGTTATTTTGAGATCTAGAATTATTACCCAAATAGTTGGCTTGCTCGTTTTCCATGCCATATCCACAGGTGGGGTACTAAGAATTGCCCATGTTTCCTTGGATTGAGTCACATTGCATCACTGGGTGTACCTGCATAGAACCAACTAAACAGTCAATCTTTTTATTAAGAAGTTCTACCTGATTAGAAAGCATGGTGACTACATCAATATTAAAAACCCCGATAGTTTTTTGTGGCTTTGTCCTCATGACGTGCCACTGATAGTTATTTAGTGACATCTCCTCTATAAACAGGTAACCTACTTCTGGTGTTTTGTTGTTGATTGTTCCACTGGCGGCTGCATCAATCATCTGTCTCGTTGAAAGGTTCAAACCGTTTGAACTTGTAACCACAAGGGTAACCCATGATGAGGGCAACTTCTTAATAAGTCCTTGTATCTCTCCCAAGCATCGTAAAGTGTTTCTAAATCAATCTGCACAAAAGAAGAGATATCATTCCTTAATTTAGTCGTTTGAGCCGACGAAAAATATTTGAGTAAAAATTTTCGGTCATTTGTTCCCACATAGTGATAGACCCTCGCAGTAAAGAATTTAACCATTGTTTAGCTTTATTCCTCAAGAAAAATAGGAATAACTGAAGATGAATGGCATCATCAGAAACACCATTTATTTTAAATGTATCGCAGAATTCGAAAAAGTTGGCTAAATGAGCGCTAGGATCTTCATCTTCCAAACCAGCAAACTTAACAAACTATTGTGTCATGTGAATAGTGTCAGACTTCAGTTCAAAATTATTTGCAGCAATAGTAGGCCTAACAATACTAGATTCTGTACCAGCCAAATTAGGTTTAGCATAATCATACATAGTACGATGAAAAGGATTTTGCTCGACAGGATTTGCGGCTACTACAGGTGGTAGTTGATTATCTTGATTTGCCTCCATCTCTTCAGTCAATGCGGGTTCTTCTTATTGTCCTTGTTCTGGGTATCGTAAGTTTCTTCTTATCTCTCTATGATTTTTGTGAACTGTGGCTTCTAAGTCATCGTCAAAAAGCAAAGGTCCTGACGGGTTTCTTCTAGTCATAAACTAGAGATACCTGCCAGTGAAAGAGAAAAATTTAGTAAATAAAATCTAATATACAAACTGAAAATAAATAAAAGTAGCAATGGCTAAAGTAATAGAAATAGAGTGTTCCTAATATTTCAGTTCCCCGACAATGGTGCTAAAAACTTGATCGTGATGTGATGAAGTAATAAAATTGATCGTACCTAAAAACTAACTATTATCACAATAAAAGGCAAGCGCACCTATCGAATAGTAGTACAGTTAGTGGCAAGACTGGAATATCAAATCCAAGGAACTAATAGTACTAGTAATAACTTTTTTCCTATTTTCTAGCCTAAAAATAAAGGAGGGTTTTGCATAAACTAATTAAGTCTAATCTAAATTAAGGATGCGACAAAAAGTAAAATGGAAAATTGTTTTCGGAAGAACGAATGATAAAGACAATACCTAAGGAAGAATCCACCTAGACTTCACTTGTTATCTAACTTTGAACTAGACGATTTCTTCATTCGACTTGATCCATAGAGATCCCTAAATTATGTTAATATCTCCATCGAGAATAAGAACAACAAATCCTAGGTTGATTAATTGAAATCTCTTTCTAATTAAAACCCCTAGTATTGCATTAACTCGATCTATGGATCGTCATATTCGATTTGACTCTAATCCGGCAGATTTTCTTCGTCATATGTCTAGGGTTGCGATCAACTCCACTTAATTGTGTTGGATCTACTCTTAAATAGAGACTTTTGCTCCTCTGCCTAAGCACATTCAACTTAAATTAATATCCCAAAAATATCATTTCAAGAATTAAAAACATAATTAAGAAGAAATCAAATATTTATCATATAGTTCAGATAATAATAACAATGTTCATCTTAGGTTTCATCCCCCTCAGGTATTTGGGGGTTTAGTTCATGTTTATCAAAAGAAACATCTCAGAATAAAGAAAATAACAAAACATAAGAAAACCCAAAACTCCTAAAAGGTTTGAAGGGAGACCTTCTGTCTTGATGTAGATCTTGGCTTCTAAGATGGATCAATTGGCTTCCCTTCGAGTAATTCCCTGCCTTTAGCTCTCCGTCTTGGCGGGAAGACTGTTCACCCTTTCTGGTGGCCTCCTAGGGTCTTTATATAGAGTTTGGAATGTCTTTCTTAGCCCTTAAGTAGCTTTTTCTGCGTGAAATTAACTTCATCACGACAGGGACACGCCCGTGTGGCATGCTCTTGTGAGTCGAGTCTAGGCCGTGCTCAAGCCTGTAAATGTGGCACAATCGTGTGGGTTGCCTGTGTGCTAAACTCCAGGCCGTTTTGTTTCCTTGCTTTGGCCTATTTTCTCCGTTTTCGGCCCATTTCTTGTTCTTTTCACTCTTCTATGCTCTCCTAAGTATAAAACATGAAATTAAAGGATTAGGAGCATCAAATTCCACAAATTCAATGATAATTCATCCATAAATGTGCTAAAATGTGGGATAGAAATATGTATAGTTTACAGTTTATCAGTTATTAATTTTGAATAGAATAGTGGGAGCATTATTTAATAAAGTACTTTTAATGATTATATTTAATTAGGTAAATGTACTCATGAGCATATTTTATTATTGTAGATTTATAATGGCAAACAAGAAAAGCTCTGTATCACTGTGATCTTTCCTTGAGTAGGAAAAATTGAATGGCTTGAACTTCCTTGACTACTTTCGTAACTTAAGGAGTGTGCTCAAACAAGAACGGAAACTATATGTCATTGAAGAACTCATTCTTTATGAACCAGCAACTAATGCCTCTAGAGTTGACAAGGATGCTTATAAGAATCATCTTGATAACATGTTAGACATAGGATGTCTAATGCTTGCCACCATGACTCCTAAGCTTCAAAAGCAACATGAGGATATGGTTACCTATGATATGATCTAGCACCTTAAGGAATTATATGAGGGCCAAGAATGTCAAGAGAGGTATCAAACCTCAAAAGCTATATTTCAGTGCAAAATGGTAGAGGGATCTTTTGTGGGAACTAATGTTCTCAAGATGACATATGATATTAAAAGCCTTGAAAGACTAGGACTCCCTCTAAATATGAGGTTAGCCACCGATGTCATCTTGCAATCGTTGTTAGATAGTTTTAGCCAAATTGTCCTTAATTTCAACATGAATGAAATTGATAAGACTTTGCCACTATTACTCAGCATGTTATGAACTGCTGAAAGTAACATGAAAAGGACTGGGCCTAAGCCCATTTTGATGGTCTGCAAGGACAATGGTAAGGCCAAACCTAACAAACGAAAATGTCACATCCCAAAATTTTATTAAATGTTATTAGTTATTAAACAAGCATGAGATATGGTGTAGTGGTTGAGTAAATTTAGTAACTCCTAAAAGACCCAAGTACTAGCCTCCATAATATTAATTTTTTTTAAATTCACCCAAAATTTAATCAACCTTTTCCATGCAAAAATTGTCCATTCTATGCATTTAACTCCTATTCAACATTTTTTTTGTAACTCCACACTTAAAATTTTGAACAGATGAAACTCCTAAATTTATTGTCCATTACTCTCTCTAACTCTCTTGTCTCCCTTCTTGAATGCTTTGTTGGGAGCTTACCCTTGGTGACAGCCCACTTGTCCCTCTCTCACACTCTCATTTTGTTTTCTTTTCATAAAATTTTCTATCTTTTCTCCTCCTCCTCCTACTGCTCGTCTTGCCCATATTGGTTGCTTCTCCTTACATTTTTCTTTCATTTTTTCTTAATTTTGCAACTGCAAATTGAATGACCAGCCAACAACCACCAAATCACCACCATAAAACCACCACTCCACCACCATTCAACCATTGTAGCATCACCACATCACCACTATATTAAAACCGAACCAATATTCAAATTCCACTACCAAAAAACACATTTCTTTACTTGTTCTCCTTCACTTTTAATTCTATCCTCTTTTATCATCTCTTAGAAAACCATTTTTCTTTTCTTCTACTAGAATTCCCTACTGCTTTTTGGAGTCTTCTTCAATCTTGAAAATATTGCCAATTTTTTTAATTTTTTTATTTTTTAATTTTCTATTTTCATTTTTGTGACCACTAATTCAAATCTTGTTAAATTTTCATTTAAATAGATTATCTCATCAATTCAAGTCCTTAGCTATATAAGTGTTCATCCTGGTTCAATTTGGAAATAAAGGAGCAAGCATTAAGTTGTGAAGCTATGGATAATTTTTATCATGGATAATTCTTTTATTGGAAATAAAAGAATACTAATTTTATGAACAATTTCTTTAGGTGCAAATCAAAGTCCTAATTCTTTTAGATTGAAGGCATTCAAGCATTAGTTGGATTTACTATTCAAATTGATTAAGGTGTGCATTTCATGCAAGTTTAAAACATAAGGTTTTAACTAAGAATTTATCATTTTATTATACAATTGAAAACATTATGTTTTGTTGTAACAAGTGAATGTCTTTATGGTTACAAGGTAAGTCTCTTTACTTGAGATTTATGATTTGATGTGACAATTATTATTATGATTTGTTAAATATTTTTATAATCTCATGTTGTGAAAAAAATCATGGCTATTTGTTTATTGAAATAACATGGATTACCATGTATATTGAAACCTACATGTATATGAAAGCATGATTATCATGTTTATTGTTTTGCTATATGATTTGTATGCCATGATGCATTACATAGGGTTAAGATATGTGTAAAGAGGAAGATGTGGCAATATTAATATGCAAATTTGGTGGTTTATCCACAACTTACATGTCTTAGCAACTTGTTTGCAAATTTGGTGGCTTCGTTCACATGTATATTGGTGTGTTTTGGATGGATGAGTTCTAGGGAACTCCTTATAGGGTGTAGCAGAGATGGGTAGGATGTTTTAAAAGAAACTGCAGAATTGTTTTACAAAATTTGCACTGATATGGATATGTGCATAAAATCGACTATTTTAAATGATATGTTTGTGAATATTTTTATTTAATTTGTTATGAAATTCACACTGAGCTTTAAAGCTTACTACTTTAGTTTTACAACCTTTTCAGATGATTCACAGCTATAGGACATGGATTTAGAATGAGGAGTCTCTAAAATGAAATAATTATTAAAGAGGTTTATGAAATTTTTGGTTTGTTATTTTGGACATTAAACTTTTTATGGGCTATTTTTACTTTTTAAAACTATAATCTTTAGTCATGCATGTTTGATGAACTTAAAATATTTGAAATTGTTGTATTTGGAATTCTTATAATTTTTATTTTCTTTTAAATTTTAATATAGGATTTTCTAAGTATTTACAAAGTCCACTACAAAAGTTTTTATCAAAATCATTTTTAAGACTTATTTAAAGATATTGTAAATTTTATATTTCAACCTTTTAGACTAAAAACTCGATAAGTAATGAAACATTTCAAATGTTGCGCTTTAATAAAATTTTTTCAAAAACTAAATAAATTAGTATATAAAATTTTAAGTTTTTCACAAAAAACTACTTAAACATAGTTGCTTCAATCAACTATTAATTTTCAATGGGTTTTAATGTGACTTCCAGAATTTGGCCATAACATTTAGGCCAGGTTTTAGGGGGTTACAGAAAAGCTACATTGAATCCTAAAGGAGGAATTACTAAGGATGGAAAATGTTTCAATTGTGGTAAGATCGGACATTGGAAAAGCAGCTACCCTGCGTATCTTAAAGAGGTCAACAAGGCAAATGAAAATAGAGTGTCTACATCAAGTATTTGTGTTTTTAATATTAATTTATCAACATCTACTTCATGTGTATTAGACACTAGATGTAGTTCTCATATTTCTTGTAACAGCCCGAGTTAGGGCCTAGTCAGAATAGTGGTTTCGAGACCACAATTCTGAAGTAGAAAAGTATATTTTATGATCATTATTAAGTCTGGGATATGGCTTTGGCACCTTACCATGTAACACCATGTCTGGGATATGGCATTGGCACCTTACCATGAGAATGACACTACGGATATCCTTCAAGATCCTAAACATGTTAATAGAGAATGTATCTAAGTTGTTTATCTAACAAGAGAGACTAAAGTTTCATTATGAGTGTTACAGGTACATTTGTGTAAGTCATGAGAAATTATGAAAATGTAAGGCATGAGAATGAGCAAAGCATGTGAATGAGTAAGCCATGGTGAAGAGTAAGTTACGAGAGTAAGTCGATCTTGAATGAATATGTTATAAGAATAAGTAAGACACGAGAAGGAGTAAGAAGTTATATATACCCCATGATGTCATGTTTGAATGGCATTCTGTGACATTTAATGCAATTTTATATCATGCAACTTACTAAGCATTTTTATGCTTACTCCTTTATTTCCCTTTCTAGGTAGATTTGTCAAATTAGCTCACGGATCGCTCAAAGTCAGAGCTCGAAGTCACACTATCAAGGAATTTATTTTGGTATAGTAAAGTTAGTCATTTTGTTCTATGGCATGTATAGGGAGTTTAGTTACTTTGGTATGTGTTATTTTGAGCAACCAAATGTGTTGGCTACTGTTATCACTTGAGTCAAGTTGTAATGGCCTTTGTAATTGGCTAATATGGTCTAAGTTATATTTTATGCAATGAGGATGGAATTCATGATATGCATGATGGCTAGTGAGTGCCTCAATGATGCAAGTGTTTAATGTATATTATACATTGATTTGTGAGTTTGAAGCTGGTAAGAGTTGGATATGTTTCAGGGTGGTAAAAAAGACTTGGAAGATAGTCTATATTTATCCACACGGATGGGCACACGGGCGTGTGCCTAGGCCGTGTGTGACACATGGTCGGCCTCCATGCGCATGTTAGTAGGCCGTGTGTCCCTTGCATCTAATTTAGTTAAGTTAGTGTTGAGTACGAGTCGAGCACACGGGCGTGTGCTTTGGCTGTGTTAACCTTAAGTTGTTTTGGTGGTTAAGTCAAAATTTCACACGGGCTAAGCACACGAGCGTGTGTCTTGGCCGTGTGAACCCTAGATGTTATAGTGTTTTAAGTCAGAGTCCTCCACGGGATAATGACACGGGCATGTCTAGGCCATGTGAGGGACATGGGCCATGAACATGGGTGTGTGCCTAAGCTTATCAAAACCCCTGTAGGTTCAAAATAAAAATAAATTCAGCACGGGCTAGGAACATGGGCATGTGTGACACACAGCCTGCCCACACGGGCGTGTGGCCCTGTTTTAGGCAAAATTTTTCTAAGTGCCCGAAAGTTTTCGGACTGGTTCTGGAATGCACTCGGTGTATGTTTCAGGCCTTGTATGCCCATGATAAGGTTATTAAGGGAATGAATGAAAAGTTTTAATAGGGAAAGAAATTTTATAACCCAAAATTACATGTTCAGATATGATTCAGTACAAAACGCCTCGTACCCCGTCTTGACGTCAGACTCGGGTAAGCGCTATTACAATTAGTGGTATCAGAGCTAGTATTTAGTCGATTCTAGGACTAACCTAGAACATGTACAAGTCTAGCTATACATGCCATACCTATGTATATATGTGATATGATAGTGTGATGACTGAATCTATGTTATTATAGCAAATGGATCCCGAATGAGCTATGATAGAATGTAGAAAGTAATGCACCAGCTCCCACTGAAGGGGCGGTGTCAGCCGGAACTTAGAATAGGCTAGAGAAGGTCACAAGGCCTTCTTTCAAATGATGAACGAGTGCTTCACTAAGTTCATTCGAATGAACCTGGCCGCTCAACACCAAGCTCTGCCCCCTTAATTTCCTCAATCTACCCCAGCAGCTCCACAGATAGTAGAGGTAGTAAGGTAAGAAAAGCCCCGAGTTGATAGAATCCAGAAGTAAGGGGTAGAGGAATTTCGGGCGACGAAAGATGATGATCCCGAAAGAGTTAAATTTTGGCTAGAGAATACCATCAGGGTATTCGATGAGTTATCTTGCACGCTGGAAGAGCACATGAAGTGTGTTGTATCTCTCCTACGAGATTTCACCAATCTGTGGTGGAATACCCTTGTGTCGGTGGTACTAAGGGAGAAAGTTAATTGGGAATTCTTCAAAGAGGAGTTTCGTAAGAAGTATATCAGTCCTCGGTTCATTGATCTGAAGGGTAAGGAATTCCTAGGGTTGAACCAAGGTTGGATGACCGTGATAGAGTACGAGCGTGAGTTTGTGAGACTCAGTAAGTACGCTCGAATATGTGTTTCCACCGAGGCCATCATGTGTAAGAGGTTTGAAGATGGATTGAATGAAAACATTAAGATGTTTGTTGGCATACTAGAGATAAAAGAGTTCGTAGTGCTCGTAGGTAGAGGCTGTAAGGCCGAAGAATTGGCCAAAGAGAAGAGGAAAGCTGAGATGGAGTCTCATGACTGAGATAGAGACCAGTAAGTAAGTTGTTCTAATCCTTCTCTAAGAAGTCAAAATAATTCTCTACTCGATCAGCTTCAGTAGGGTTTTCGAGTAAAGGCAAGAGTAAACAGTATTCAGTCTCCAAAGCTCGGAGCACCTCAGTTGCGTGTGTGGGTAATACTCGACCTAGTAGGCCTGAGTGCCCTTAGTGTGGCAGACGCCACCTTGGCAAATACGGGGCTCATGAGAGGGCCTATTTTAAGTGTGGTTCACAAGACCACTTCATTAGAGAGTGCCCTAAGATGATTGAAAAAGATAAAGATTAGAGTGCAAGGTCGAGTAATGCTCCCTCTAGAGGAATACCACAGAGGAACCCAGGAATAGGGGCGGGTAGTAAAGGCGCACCGAACGAACAGATTGCACGACCCGGGGGTAGAACACCAGCAAGAATGTATGCCATTCGTGCTCACGAAGAGGCATCTTCATGCGATGCGATAATGAGTACATTTTCTCTTTATGAAACTTTTGTTATTGCTTTGATAGACCCGGGATCTACCCACTTTTATATTTGCATGAAACTAGTTCCTAGCATTAGTATGCCCATAGAGTCTACAGAACTTGTGATACAAGTCTCCTATCCTCTAGGCAAGAGTGTGTTAGTAGACAAAGTATGTCGAGATTACCCTTTGATGATTAAGGGTCATTGTTTCCCTGCTAACCTCATGCTCTTGCCAGTCAATGAATTTGACGGGATCCTTAGTATGGATTGGCTGACCACTCATGGCGTAATAGTGAACTGTAGTAGAAAGTTTATTAACTGAAATGTGAGAATGGTGAAACTCTTCAAGTTGAGTCAGATGAATTCGAGAGGTTGGCTACAGTGATTTCCTCCTTGGCTGCTCAAAAGTGTGTAAGAAAAGGGTACGAAGCTTATCTTACTTTTGTGATGAACACAAGAGAGTCGGAGTTGAAAATTGAGTTGATGCCAATGCTTTGTGAGTATTCGGATGTTTCTCCAGAAGAATTGCCCAGATTACCTCCAGTTAGAGAGGTAGAGTTTAGTATAGGGTTGGCTCTCAGAACCACACCTATTTCTATTGCTCCTTATAGAATGGCTCCGATCGAGTTAAAGGAATTGAAGGCTCAGCTACAAGATTTAACAGACAAAGGTTATGCATAGATTATTGGCAACTTAACAAGGTGACTATAAAGAACAAGTCCCCTTTTCCAAGGATCGATGATTTATTTGATAAGTTGAGAGAGGCCACAGTGTTCTCCAAGATATATTTCAGATCTGGGTACTATCAGTTAAAAGTTAAAGAGTCTGATGTGTCGAAGATTGTATTTCGGATGAGATACGGTGTAACATCCTAAACCCGGCCTAGGCGTTACGACTAGATCTAGTGTGTCACACGATCCTAATCCTAAGTTTACGACCCCTTTAGTCTTGTTGTGTCTTAAGTAAGGTTTGAATCAAAAGAGTAAGTTTGTTAAAACCAGTTTGTTAATCCTTTAAGTTATCCATATTATACACCCGTTGAGTTTTGAAAACGTTCTTTAGGTTTTGAAACCAGCGCAGCCTAAACTAGCGATTCCATAAAACGTAATTTAATCTTCAAAGAAAATTAAACCAAGTAAAAACTTAAATAGCGGCCTTATTACAAAATAAAACCCAAAAATAAGATAATAATAAAATACTTAATCAAAATGAAAACCAGTTTTATTGCAGATGCTGTGGCCACTCCGAATCTCTCGCAGCTCCAAGCCCACTATGGTTGAGGGTTACCTGCAGAGATTAAATAAAGAAGGGGGGTGAGTTTGACAACTCAGTGTGCAACATTATCTCAACCATAGGCCAAAACAGATCAAGCCTCAGAATCAGATTAGTTAGGCCTTGGCCCATTACAGAAATCAGTTTAAGCCCATAGGCCCACAACAGATACAGATTAGATATAATATGCAAACAGAAAACCCAACCCAGATCCATCCATAACACCCCCGTACCAGCCTTACACCATGTGGGGAGACTACTCGACCCACCCAACCGCTACACACCACAGATATTTGCAGCGAGGCTGCCAGATATAATTCGCAGCGAGGCTGCCAGATATTGTGATGAGGTCACCAGATCAGATTGTGGCGAGGCCACCAGATTGCAGTGAGGCTGCCAGATAATAATGTGACAAAGTCACCAGATTGCAGCGAGGCTGCCAGATAATAATGTGACAAAGTTACCAGATTGCAGCGAGGCTGCCAGAACGCTTCCTCCGTCATAAACCCATACCCCGTGCAACAGATGTAATCATACCAGCATGCAACATATAGCATCTCATGCATCAGATATATTCATAATAAAGATTACTCATGCATATACATAAAATAATACATTTCATACAGAATTGACCCTAGGGGTATGATAGTCTTTTTACACTTAGGGGTATTTTGGTAATTTTCCATACTTAAGGGTATTTTAGTCCTTTTTCATATTTTCAGAGATTTTGTGCAAATCCAATAATTTAACAGTTCCCGTGCAACCTCGAAAGTCCATTTAAGTCACAATTCCAATTTTACCCTTTTTAGCCTAAAACCCCTAATGGGTTTTACTAAGTCCAATGTCGTCGCAAGTCCATTACGTCTAATTTTTAGGCCTACTTTACCATTTTAACCATGTTTTGATTATTCACGTTACCAGAAAGTCTTTTATGCCTGTTTTTTTCGAATTGGGCTCGGAAGCCCATTGGGCCCACCTTGGCCGATCGAGGCCTAACTTACCAACACATTCAGAATTGCACCTTTTTGCAATTCCTTCGCCACCAAATACATGCTTAACCCCAATGGAGTAACGATTACTCTCCAAAATCACAGAATGTATTTTTCGGTCACTTTCAACGAGTTGCCGGTCACTTTTATGGCCATTTCGGCTTTTGCCACATCAGTCTAAGAATTGAGATTAGTTACACACCTGTTACTGTCGAAACCGTTGGAGAACCCACGAATGAAAACCTACAATTGATCACTAAGTGTTAGTCTAAGATTCGGCCACATATAAGACCTTCACCCACTAATCATAATCGGCCAACATGGCCTAAGGTATTAAATCTTACCCCTTTGTCGATTAAAGACTAAATCTCGATGTCCAATCACACTATCCTTCACCACTCCTCGCTTGGTAACATCTCCTTGCTATTCCATGCACAAAAGAAACAACCCATAGCATTAGAATCCTACAAGAAATGTCGTCATGTCCTCCAAGGACCTATAGATTTCGGTCTTCCTTTAAGATATTTAATAAACGAGATTCATAGTGATTAAATCACTTACCAATACCACCACTTGAAAAGTATCGCTCCCACGTTCCACTATCTAACGCTAACACCACAATGATATCTCTAGAGATATTTGGTTTTGAATGATTAGAAAGGAGGTGCTTCCGGCTTTTAGAAAGTGATATGGTGTTCAAGTGGTTTTAGTCAACGAAATAGGTGGGGTGAAATGGCAATTAGAAGAGATAGAAGAATGGGGTTCGGCTATTAGGTGTTTTGAAAGAAGAAAAGGCAGTCGGCTTTGGAAGAAGGGTAATCGGTCACCAAGAATTTTGGCCTTACTCACCGTTGTCGGCAAAGATTCAGAGAAGAGAGGGAGAGAAGATTGAATTCGGCTAACAGAAGAATGGTGGTAAGGGGGTCGGTTTATGATTCGAGAAGAAGAGAAGAAGAAAACAAACAAATGAGAATAGAAAAGAAACAATAAAGGAAGTGCTTTCGTCGACTGCAGACTCGGCAACAAGGGGAAATAGGGTTCGGCTTCAAGGTTTAATGAGAAGAATGAAGTGACAACAAAAATACCTAATGGCTTAACGTGATTGACAGAAAAGGAGAGCTTCCACACTTAAGGAAATAGGCACTAAATTATCAAAGAACAAAAGGAGCATTCGGCACTCTCTAGCACCTATTACCGAAAATGCAAATACAAAGTCCCCTGGCCGAATTGCACTTGCACAGACCCAAAATCGGCCACCTTCTTTGAAATTCAAAACTCCTTAATTTACTCCTCAATATCCTCTCATGACCGATTCAAACACTCCCCAAGCAGAGTTCAATTCAGCTTCAACCTCTTACCTGCTCATGCTTAAAAAATAAAACACCACCTTTGCCACCTCTGGCGCTTGAACCCCTGACCTCTAAGCTCCTTTAGGCGCCACCTTTTAAGGAGCCTAGTGGCGTCCCCCTTGCCACTTTGCCACTGATTCATTTGTGCTATATTTCGCACAAAATTTCTTAAGACCCTTACTTTCAATGGTCCCCTATCTCCTAAGTCAAAACACAAAATTTTGCCGAGCCTTTAACCAACACATGGGCCTTCCATAGGCCCATTATCATACTCCAAACATGCATTACACACCCAAATACTAACATTTAAACATTTTATCAGATAAGGATCAATCTAAGGAAAAAAACCCGAAAATTAGGGCGTTACAACTCTACCCTCCTTAACGAAATTTCGTCCTCGAAATTTACCTTATCCAAACAAATGAGGATATTGCTGACGCATTGCCTCCTCTGGTTCCCAAGTAGCTTCCTCTCTACCATGATTGCGCCAAAGTACCTTTACCAATGGAACTGATTTTCTTTTTAGAACCTTCACGTCTCGATCCAAAATCTGCACATGCTCTTCTTCGAAGGTCAAGTCAGGCTGTACCTCCACTTCTGCAACTGGTAGAATATGAGTAGGGTCAGAACGATATCGTCTTAACATGGATACGTGAAACACATCATGGATTCTGTGTAACTCTGGCGGTAATTCCAATTGATACGCCACCGGACCTACTCGCTTAAGAACCCGATAAGGCCCAATAAACCGCGGACTTAGCTTGCCTTTCTTACCAAATCTTAGTATCTTCTTCCAAGGTGAAACCTTCAGAAAGACCATGTCACCCACTGAATACTCAATCTCCTTACGCTTCAAATCCGCGTAAGACTTCTGTCGATCAGATGCCTCTTTTAACCGATCCCTTATTATTTTGACCTTCTCTTCAGTCTCTGCTACCAACTCAGGTCCAAGAACTTGCCGCTCGCCCAATTCGGTCCAACAACTAGGTGAACGACACTTACGCCCATACAGTGCCTCATAAGGTGCCATACGGATACTAGCCTGATAACTGTTATTATACGCAAACTCTGCCAACGGTAGATAATCCTCCCAACTGCCTCGAAAGTCGATAACACAACCCCTTAACACTTGCAGCACAATACGGAGATGCTCATCATGTTTCTCTTCAGATTCAGAATAGACCAAAATATCGTCGATAAAGACGACCACGAATCGATCCAAGTATGGCTGGAACACTCGATTCATCAGATCCATGAAAGCTGCAGGTGCATTGGTCAGCCCAAATGGCATAACCAAGAACTCATAGTGACCATAACGAGTTCTGAATGCCGTCTTGTGAATATCCACCTCTTTCACCCTTAATTGATGGTACCCAGATCGAAGATCAATCTTGGAAAATACCGAAGCTCCTCTAAGCTGGTCGAACAGGTCATCGATTCTTGGCAACGGGTACTTATTCTTAATCGTCATCTTGTTCAACTGCTGATAATCGATGCACATTCGCATTGACCCATCTTTCTTCTTTACGAACAGTACTGGTGCTCCCCACGGAGACACACTTGGCCTAATGAAACCTCTATCCAACAGTTCTTGAATCTGCGCTTTCAACTCCACCAACTCCTTTGGTGCCATCCTATACGGTGCAATAGACACTGGTGTCGTACCAGGCAACAAATCAATCCCAAACTCGACCTCTCGATTCGGAGGTAAACCTGGAAGCTCCTCTGGAAAAACATCTTGAAAATCTTTAACAGTTCTAACTTGATCCACAGTTAGTTCCTCAGTTCCTACTTGACCCACGAATGCCAAATAAGCCGCACATCCTTTACGAATCCACTTCTCAGCTCTTAATGCTGACACCACATTGGATAAATAATCTCTACGTTCACCTATCACCATAACTTCCTCATCCTCTGCAGTCTTTAGCCTCATTCGTTTTGCAGCACAATCCAAAGTAGCCCTATGCTTTACAAGCCAATCCATTCCAAGATGAGATCAAATTCTCCGAAAGGTAGCTCCATCAAGTCCCCAGAAAAGATTTTTCCTTGAGTCTCTATAGGTACGTCTCTATACAGTTTGTCTACCCTAACCGAGTGACCCAAAGGACTTAATACAGATACCCCACTCACTGTCTCCTCAGAACGCACTCCCAGCGACCCAGACATGGCACATGCAACATAAGAATGGGTAGATCCAACATCTATAAACGCAGTGTATGGCATACTAGAAATCAAAAACGTACCAGTTATGACGTCAGGAGCATCACCCTCCTCTCGGTGACGAGCTGCATAAACTAGCGCTGGCTGACGAGCCTCAGCGAAACCAGTACCCCTGCCAGGTGCTCCTCGTCCTCGACCATTACCATTTCCGCCTCTACCTTGTCCACGACCCCTCGGAGCTAGTGGTCCACCCCTTACTGGTTGAGCAACCCTTTGAGCCATAACCTGTCCTTGATCTGGTTCTTCGGGACAGTCCTTAATCCTATGCTCCATCGACCCACATCGAAAACAGGCTCCAGAACGTTTCCGACACTCGCCCATATGTATCTTACCACAACTCCTACAACCCTGCGGTCTGACAGCATTCATTGGCACCGCTCGTACTGGTTCTGCCACTCTTGCCCTCTTAACATTCCTATTAGCCCCACCTGATGGTCCAGAATCCCTCCGAAAGTGGTTTCTATCCTTTTCGCGATTCTGTCTCTCGGTACGCTTTACTTCCTCAGCTATCTTAGCTTTCTCAACCAAAGCAGCAAAGTTACGCTCCCTCTGTGGAGCAATCAGTACCCTTAGCTCATCTCTCAGACCATCCTCGAAACGTACACTACGCTCATATTCAGTAGCAACTATCCCAGAAGCATATCGGCTCAACCTCAGAAATTCAGCCTCGTACTCAGATACTGTCCTACTTCCCTGAACCAAATTCAAGAACTCTTTCCTACGGGCGTCCACTTAGCTAGCCCTAACATATTTTCCTTTAAAGGCTTTCTTAAACAGCTCCCATGTTACCTCACCATCTTAAGTTCCATCTCTTACTGTGAGCCACCACTGATAAGCTTCATCTCTAAGCAACGACACGGCTCCTTTCAGCTTCTGCTCTGTAGAGCAATCCATATCGTCCATGATTCGCTCTGTGGCCTCCAGCCAATATTCGGCTACATTTGGGGCTACACCAGACACACCCCTAAAGAACTCTGCCCCATTAGCTCAGAGTCGCTCAGAAATGGATCCCCGAAATCCATTACCGGTACTCGCTCCAGCAACCCTTTCCAGAACTCGAAGCATCGCTTGTGATAGGGCATCGTCCCCTACACCCCTATCATGAGATTCCACCTCTGTTGCCGGTGGTATCGGCATATCAGCTGCTGGTGCATGACCCGAAGATGAGGTCTCAGCTCGTGCACTACCTCGGCCACGTCCACGGCCCCTACCACGAGCTGCTCGCGTACTCATTTCGTACTTTCTATTTTAGAAATTTTATGAGTCAGATTAATATTTCAGTGTTTATTACAGATGTCTTATAAATAGTAGAGTTTCAGAGTTTATCTTCTTTCGCGGTAGCCTAGCTACAGTCTCAGTCCACCTATCAGAGTCTTTATAGTTTCAGTACTACCCTAGCTAAAGTATCATAATATAGTCTTTAGTCTGGCATACAATCAGAATTTTCAGAAACAATCAGAAAAGTTCAGAAAACTTACAGGCTTGGGCCGGAGATTCGGTGTGCCACTCTTTCAAAAGATTTCATAGGAGAACTTAATAGATTTTTTTGTTGTCTTTGAAAATTTATGTTCGAAAGGAAGTTTATCAAGACTAATTCCAAGTAATTTTGAAAACTATGTTAAAACATGATCTTCCGAAAATCTTTGTTTTGACGATTTGAAAATTTCCCTTTTTGGTCCCGTTCCACAGCCGAGTTGTTGCAACTTAGCTCTGATACCACTAAATGTAACATCCCAAACCCGGCCTAGGCGTTACGACCAGATCTGGTGTGTCACACGATCCTAATCCTAAGTTTACGACCCCTTTAGTCTTGTTGTGTATTAAGTAAGGTTTGAATCAAAAGAGTAAGTTTATTAAAACCAGTTTGTTAATCCTTTAAGTTATCCATATTATACACCCGTTGAGTTTTGAAAACGTTCTTTAGGTTTTGAAACCAGCGCAGCCTAAACTAGTGATTCCATAAAACGTAATTTAATCTTCAAAGAAAATTAAACCAAGTAAAAACTTAAATAGCGGCCTTATTACAAAATAAAACCCAAAAATAAGATAATAATAAAATACTTAATCAAAATGAAAACCAGTTTTATTGCAGATGCTGTGGCCACTCCGAATCTCTCGCAGCTCCAAGCCCACTATGGTTGAGGGTTACCTGCAGAGATTAAATAAAGAAGGGGGGTGAGTTTGACAACTCAGTGAGCAACATTATCTCAACCATAGGCCAAAACAGATCAAGCCTCAGAATCAGATTAGTTGCGCCTTGGCCCCATAGGCCCATAACAGATACAGATTAGATATAATATACAAACAGAAAACCCAACCCAGATCCATCCATAACACCCCCGTACCAGCCTTACACCATGTGGGGAGACTACTCGACCCACCCAACCGCTACACACCACAGATATTTGCAGCGAGGCTGCCAGATATAATTCGCAGCGAGGCTGCCAGATATTGTGACGAGGTCACTAGATCAGATATTGTGGCGAGGCCACCAGATTGCAGTGAGGCTGCCAGATAATAATGTGACAAAGTCACCAGATTGCAGCGAGGCTGCCAGATAATAATGTGACAAAGTCACCAGATTGCAGCGAGGCTGCCAGAACGCTTCCTCCGTCATAAACCCATACCCCGTGCAACAGATGTAATCATACCAGCATGCAACATATAGCATCTCATGCATCAGATATATTCATAATAAAGATTACTCATGCATATACATAAAATAATACATTTCATACAGAATTGACCCTAGGGGTATGATAGTTTTTTTACACTTAGGGGTATTTTGGTAATTTTCCATACTTAAGGGTATTTTAGTCCTTTTTCATATTTTCAGAGATTTTGTGCAAATCCAATAATTTAACAGTTCCCGTATAACCTCGAAAGTCCATTTAAGTCACAATTCTAATTTTACCCTTTTTAGCCTAAAACCCCTAATGGGTTTTACTAAGTCCAATGTCGTCGCAAGTCCATCACGTCTAATTTTTAGGCCTACTTTACCATTTTAACCATGTTTTGATTATTCACGTTACCAGAAAGTCTTTTATGCCCGTTTTTTTCGAATTGGGCTCGGAAGCCCATTGGGCCCACCTTGGCCGATCGAGGCCCAACTTACCAACACATTCAGAATTGCACCTTTTTGCAATTCCTTCGCCACCAAATACATACTTAACCCCAATGGAGTAACGATTACTCTCCAAAATCACAGAATGTATTTTTCGGTTACTTTCAACGAGTTGCCGGTCACTTTTATGGCCATTTCGGCTTTTGCCACATCAGTCTAAGAATTGAGATTAGTTACACACCTGTTACTGTCGAAACCGTTGGAGAACCCACGAATGAAAACCTACAATTGATCACTAAGTGTTAGTCTAAGATTCAGCCACATATAAGACCTTCACCCACTAATCATAATCGGCCAACATGGCCTAAGGTATTAAATCTTACCCCTTTGTCGATTAAAGACTAAATCTCGATGTCCAATCACACTATCCTTCACCACTCCTCGCTTGGTAACCTCTCCTTGCTATTCCATGCACAAAAGAAACAACCCATAGCATTAGAATCCTACAAGAAATGTCGTCATGTCCTCCAAGGACCTATAGATTTCGGTCTTCCTTTAAGATATTTAATAAACGAGATTCATAGTGATTAAATCACTTACCAATACCACCACTTGAAAAGTATCGCTCCCACGTTCCACTATCTAACGCTAACACCACAAGGATATCTCTAGAGATATTCGGTTTTGAATGATTAGAAAGGAGGTGCTTCCAGCTTTTAGAAAGTGATATGGTGTTCAAGTGGTTTTAGTCAACGAAATAGGTGGGGTGAAATGGCAATTAGAAGAGATAGAAGAATGGGGTTCGGCTATTAGGTGTTTTGAAAGAAGAAAAGGCAGTCGGCTTTGGAAGAAGGGTAATCGGTCACCAAGAATTTTGGCCTTACTCACCGTTGTCGGCAAAGATTCAGAGAAGAGAGGGAGAGAAGATTGAATTCGGCTAACAGAAGAATGGTGGTAAGGGGGTCGGTTTATGATTCGAGAAGAAGAGAAGAAGAAAACAAATAAATGAGAATAGAAAAGAAACAATAAAGGAAGTGCTTTCGTCGACTGCAGACTCGGCAACAAGGGGAAATAGGGTTCGGCTTCAAGGTTTAATGAGAAGAATGAAGTGACAACAAAAATACCTAATGGCTGAACGTGATTGACAGAAAAGGAGAGCTTCCACACTTAAGGAAATCGGCACTAAATTATCAAAGAACAAAAGGAGCATTCGGCACTCTCTAGCACCTATTACCGAAAATGCAAATACAAAGTCCCCTAGCCGAATTGCACTTGCACAGACCCAAAATCGGCCACCTTCTTTGAAATTCAAAACTCCTTGATTTACTCCTCAATATCCTCTCATGACCGATTCAAACACTCCCCAAGCAGAGTTCAATTCGGCTTCAACCTCTTACCTGCTCATGCTTAAAAAATAAAACACCACCTTTGCCACATCTGGCGCTTGAACCCCTGACCTCTAAGCTCCTCTAGGCGCCACCTTTTAAGGAGCCTAGTGGCGTCCCCCTTGCCACTTTGCCACTGATTCATTTGTGCTATATTTCGCACAAAATTTCTTAAGACCCTTACTTTCAATGGTCCCCTATCTCCTAAGTCAAAACACAAAATTTTGCCGAGCCTTTAACCAACACATGGGCCTTCCATAGGCCCATTATCATACTCCAAACATGCATTACACACCCAAATACTAACATTTAAACATTTTATCAGATAAGGACCAATCTAAGAAAAAAAACCCGAAAATTAGGGCGTTACATACGGCCATTATGAATTTCTTCTCATGCCATTTGGCTTAATCAATGCCTCTGCAATGTTCATGGATCTAAAAAACTGTATCTTTTGGCCATACCTAGATAAGTTCATTGTGGTTTTTATTGGCGACATCCTAATTTATTCATGTGATAAGGACGAGCATGCTATGCATTTAAGGACAGTCCTGCAAACTCTGCAAGATAAACAACTTCATGCCAAATTCAGCAAAAGTGAATTTTGGCTTAAAGAAGTTGGATCTTTGGGCCACGTCGTTTCAGGTGATGGCATTAGAGTTGATCCAAATAAGATCTCAAAAATTGTAGAATGGAAACCGTCGAGGAATGTGTCCGAGGTCAGAAGCTTTTTAGGTTTGGCAGGTTATTACTAGAGATTTGTTAAGGGAAATTCCATGATCGCCACTCCAATGATAAAACTTTTGCAAAAAGATGTTAGATTTGAGTGGACTGATAAGTGCCAACAAAGTTTCGAGAAGTTGAATACCCTACTAACTGAAGCTCCTATTCTAGTAAAATCGAAGCCTGGAAAGGAATTCGTAGTTTACAGTGATGCATCATTAAATGGATTGGGCTGCGTACATATGCAAGAAGGCAAGGTGATTGCTTATGCCTCAAGATAGTTGAAACCTCACGAAAAGAATTATTTGACTCATGACTTGGAGTTGGCCGCAATAGTGTTTGCACTAAATATTTGGAGACACCATTTATATGGTGAATAATGCCGAGTGTTCACCGACCACAAAAGTCTCAAGTACTTGATGACACAAAAAGATTTAAATCTACGACAACGACGATAGATTGAGTTATTAAAGAATTATGAGTTGATTATCGACTACCACCTGGGGAAAGCAAATGTTGTTGCGGATGCTTTAAGTCGAAAGTCTCTATTTTTCTTTGAAAGCCATGAGCACACGATTGTCTCTAACCGATGATGGTTTGATTTTAGCAGAAATGATAGCTCGACCGATGTTCATTCAAGAGATTTGTGAAGCACAGTTAAAAGACAAAGAATTGCAAGTCAATGCAGCTTAATGCGAGTTAAGTACTAACTCAAACTTCTGGATTGATTCAGATGGTTGTATAAGGTTCTGAGATCGACTTAGTATACCAAAGGATGATGAGCTTATTAGGAAAATTTTATGTGAGGCACATAGTAGTTGTATGTCTATCCACCCCGACAGTACCAAGATGTACAATGATTTGAAGAAATGGTATTGGTGGCCGAATATGAAAAGAGATATCTCCAAGTATGCTTCGAGATGCTTAATTTGTCAACAAGTAAAACCAAAGCATCAAGTACCCTCTAGCTTATTACAGCCTATCATGGTTCCCAAGTGGAAATGGGACTGTGTTACCATGGATTTTGTGACGAGTCTACCAACACCATCGAAAAAGAAAGATCCCATTTGGGTTGTGATTGATAAGCTTACAAACTCAATCCCTTTTATACATGTGTGTACGGATTATTCACTGGATAAGTTGGGTGACTTGTATATTTCAGAGATTGTGAAATTACACGGAGTGCCATTGTCGATCATCTCGGATAGAGATCCGAAGTTGACATCACGATTTTGGAAGAAGCTACAAGAAGCTTTGGGCACGAAGCTAAATTTTAGCATTGCTTTCTATCCGTAGACTGATGGTTAGTGGGAGAGAGTAATAGAAGTGCTAGAGGATATGCTCAAATGTTGTATGTTGGAATTCCAAGGTAGTTGGAAAAGGTACCAACTGTTGGCGGAATTTTCCTACAACAACAGTTTCCAATTGAGTTTGAAAATGGTGCCTTATGATGCCCTATATGGGCGTAAGTGTAGAATGCTTTTATACTGGACTGAACTTAAGGAAAATTAGATTTACAAGGTTGATCTAGTCAAGGAAACAAAGGAAAAAGTAAAAGTGATTCAAAACTATTTGAAAGCTACGTCTCATAGAAAAAAGTCGTATGCCGATTTAAAAGGGAGGGAAATAGAGTTCCAAGTCAGCAATAAAGTATTCTTGAAAGTATCTCCGTGGAGGAAAGTTCTTAGATTTGGCCGAAAGGGCAAGTTAAGTCCGTGATTTATCAGACCATACAAGATCACTAAGAGGATAGGATCAGTAGCTTATCGGCTAGCTTTACCATCTAAATTGGAAAAGATTCATGATGTATTCCATGTGTCCATGCTACGACGCTACCGATCGGACCCTTCACATGTGAGTACCCCGACAGAGATTGAGATTCAATCGGACATGACTTATGGTGAAGAACCAGTTAAGATTTTGGCTCGGGAAGTGAAACAGTTGAGAAATAAAAGTATAGCCCTTTTGAAAGTACTATGGCAAAGACATTGGGTAGACGAGGAAACATGGGAACTTGTGGAAAACTTGAGGAACCAATAGCCCATCTTATTCACTGGTAAGATTTTCGAGGACGAATGTAATGCCCCAGAAATCCTAAACTTCCTTTTTTAGTTTTGTTGTGGAATGTGTGTGTTTGATATTTTTTTTAAGTACATATTATTAAAGTATGAATAAGTCATTCAGAAAATTTTCAGTTCAAGTCTGATAGTGGGAAAAAATTTAGTTTGTTAAAGGAACCTTGATGGCAAGTAGTTTGGTTTTTAAATAAATGGAGGAGGATTTTGACATGAATAATCTTGTGTTGGAGTGGAAAAGGGTGCCACATGTGAGACATGGGGTTAGCGTCACAAGCATGGCAAGGAGGTCTAGATTCGAATCTCTCCTTGCTCAAAAGGGAAGGTTCATTTTTGCTCATTTTAAAGGATAGTAGTTGCGTTGGATGTGGACTCTGAAGGGTGTGTCCATGTGAGAAATTCATGGAAGGGATTAAAGAGCTATCTTGGAGATAAGTTAGGAGATTGGGATAGGAGAAGTGTTGGAGCCGAATTGGCAATTAAGGGAAGGCAATTTCGGCTAGTATATATATAGGTGCCGATTCTGGGGTTCTAGGCTAATGCCAAATTGTTTCTTCTTATTTTGCCGAAAACTACTTTTCTCTCCAAGCACCCAAAAGCTGAAATACCCTTATTCTTTCCCTTTAAGTTTGTGCCGATTTCTTCCCTTTGTTTCTCATTAAACTCTTCTTTTTCTTGCTCCTAGTTCAGCTTCTCTAAGCCGAATATTTTGTTGTCTGAACCTTCTCTGTGCCACACTACTCCTCTTTTGGGCCGATTGCTTCTTGGGTAAGTGTTCTTGAGCTTATTTGGCCGAATGGTCATAGTTTCTATGCCTTAGTAGGTATGCAAGGGATATGATGGCAACGAACTATGAGCGTTGTGTTAGGTTTGATGATGGTTTGAGGGATAGTCTTAGGGTATTGATAGCTCCACAAAGGGAACAAGTTTTCTTGGAACTAGTAGAGAAGGCAAAGATAGCAGAGGAGGTAAAGCGCGCGGAGCGCTTAAATTGGAAAAAAGAGAAGGGCATGAATAAAAAGGATGCAGAGCATTCTGGTGCTGGGCAGAGGCTTAGAGCTAGGGCTAGAGTCAATAGGCCAGTTAGGGCAGGGCCCCCTATTGCTAATCCAGGGGTGCCACCTTGTGTGATTGTGGGAAAGGCCATCGAGGCGAGTGTTGGAAGAAAACGGGAGCTTGTCCAGCTTGCAGATCTATGGAGCATAGGATCAAGAATTACCATAGAGTGCTAGGACAGGTGCCAGCCGTGGGCCGGGGTAATGTTCAGCCACCAAGGGGTGGTCAGCTGCCGCCAAGGGGCTGTGGTCAGGCTAGGGGTGGTAATGGCAATGAGCGTGCACATGGAGCACTGGGTGAAGGTGGAGGCCATGCTAAGGCAAGTCAACCAGCGTTGGTTTATGCTGCTCATTGCCGAGAAGATGGGGCTGCCCTAGATGTGATAATGGGTATGTTCCTTATACATGAGTTATCTTATACTGCATTAATTGACATTGGATCGACACATTCAAATGTTGCATACAATATGACTGAACCTTTGGGTGGTACATTTGAAATTACTACAAATGAGATTATAGTGTTAAGTCCATTAGGCCAGTAAGTAGTAGTGAATAAGTTGTTTAGGGAAGTACCCTTAGTAGTTCAATGGGTTACCTTCTTGGTGGATTTGATGGAACTGCCTTTTAGCGAGTTTAATTTAATCTTGGGTATGGATTGGCTGGTGAAATACCGAGCGACTTTGGATTGTGCCGCAAAGAGAATGGTGTTAATAACGGTGGAGGATGAGGAGGTGGTGATAATTGGTGAGCACTGAAATTATTTGTCAAGTGTAATTTTGGCACTAAGGGCTGAGAAGTTAGTGCGTACGGGTTGTGAAGCCTATTTGGCTTATATAAGTGATACGGAGGCTAAGAGTCCTATTATTAAGGGTTTGAGAACGGTTAGGGAATTTCCTGACGTCTTTCCGGATGAACTGCCTGGGCTACTGCCCAACAGAGAAGTAGAATTTAGAATTGAGTTGCTACCTGGTACGACTTCGGTGTCCATCGCCCCTTATCAGATGGCACCAAAGGAATTGGTAGAACTTAAGGCGCAGATTCAGGAATTGGTAAAACTTTTCTAACACTTCTCAGACTATTAGAACTTTACATCTTTCTGAAGCAATCTTGTCAATAAAGTCGCAATCATAGAAAAGCCTTTTACAAACTGTCTATAATAACTAGTAAGTCCCAAAAAACTCTAGACTTCAGACACATTTCTCAGAGGCTTCCAATCTAAAATTGTTGAAATCTTGCTCAGATCAACTCGTATACCAGATGCTGATACATTATGTCCGAGAAAACTAACTTTGCGTAACCAGAATTCATATTTACTAAACTTTGCAAAAAGCTGCTTATCACGTTAGGTCTGTAACACAATTCTCAAATGCTTGGCATGCTCAGTTTCATCACGTAAATAAATCAATATGTCATCAATGAATATGACAACAAATCAATCTAAATACGGTCTAAATATCCAATTCGTCAAATCCATAAAAACTATAGGAGCATTCGTTAGTCCGAAAGGCATAACTAAAAACTCATAGTGCCCGTACCTCATTCTAGAAGCAGTTTTCGATATATCTAAATCTTTTACTCGCAACTGATAATATCTTGATCTCAAGTCTATCTTTCAAAACACAATAGTCCATTTCAACTGATTAAACAAATCATCAATTCTGGGCAGAGGATACTTGTTCTTGATAGTCACTTTGTTTAATTGTCGATATTCAATGCACATTCTCATTATGCCATCTTTCTTTTTCACAAATTGAGGGGGAGCACCCCAAGGTGAAAAACTCGGTCATATAAACCCTCTATCGGTCGACTCTTGTAACTGAGAGTTCAATTCTTTCAACTCTATTGGAGCCATTCTATATGGAGCTATTCATATCAGAGTTATTCCTGGCACTAACTCAATGCCAAACTCAGCCTCTTGGGTCGGTGGTAATCCCGGTAGTTCTTCAAGGAACACGTCTGGATACTCACAAACAACAGACACTAATTCAATCTTCTTTTCTATCACTTTTGTATCAATCACATAGGAAAAATAAGCTTTACAACCCTTTTTCACATATTTCAAATTTTTCATTAAAGATATCACAGCCGGTAACCCATTCAACTCACTGGATTCAATTCAGATTATCTTATCATTCTGACATCTCAAATCTTTAGTCTTTCGTTTGTCATTCACAATAACATCATGTAAAGTTAGCCAATCCATACCCAGAATTATATCAAACTCATCAAAGGGTAATAACATCAGATTAGCCATAAAATAGTTATCTCGAAACATCAACGGACAATTCTTACACACTTTATCAATCAGGACAGACTTGCCTAAGGGGTTCGGTACTCTAATCACAAGTTTAGTAGACTCTACAGGCAAAGTGTTCCTGGACACTAAGTTCATGCATATGTACGAATCTATACATCCTGGATCTATCAATGCAATCACAGAGGTATCATAAAGAGTAAAGTACCAGTAATATTTGGAGATGAAGCTTCTTCGGGAGTGTGAATAGCGTAGGCTCTGGCAGGTGCTCTCACCTTGGATTTGACAGTTGTATCTTTAGTTGCTCTTTGACTTCCACTCATATTTCCAGTGTTTCTGGGTGGTCTACCTCTTGCTATAGCGTTACTTGGTCTCGGATTCTGCATAAGCCCTTGCTCTATTAACTCAGGACCATCACAGATAAAGTGATCTAATTATCCACATTCGAAACAAACCTGATCATTCAGTCTACCATTGCCAGGATGTATTCTACCATAATTGTAACACTCCTTACCCGTATCCACACTGGGACAGGGTTCGAGGCATTACCAGACTTAAGCACACTTACACATACAATTTCAAGCCGTAAAATTTGCATCCAATTTAAAACTTTTCAAACATATTCATAACATCCCTATTACGACCTACGAAGCCCTAAACATAAATCAGAGGTGGTTAGGGACTAAACCGAGAACATTCAAAACTTTTACAACTCTTAGAAAGATTTCATGTTTTGGAAAGTCATACGCCCGTGTAGGCTAACCGTGTGATCACATAGGCCCGTGTGGTTTGGGACATGTCTGTCTCCTTAACCCGTGTAAGTCTCTGTTTATGATGTCATCAACCATTTAGGGGCACATAGCCATGTCACAAGCCCATGGGGCTGACGTGTGTCATACACGACCTAGACACACGCTCATGTGTCTACTTGTTTTGACAACTTTAAGGCTATTTTCCAAGTCATTTGCCACCCTCAACCTCATTCACATACGTATACATCTCAATATCATTTAACATGGCACTAATTGTCAATTAACATCCATAAACATGGCTTGAACATGGCATTCACTCATCAATGAAGGCAATAACTTGTGCATTGACAAATAAATAGGTTTACAACCCAATTGGCCAATGTGAGCCAATTTATGTGGTAATAAACCAAATCAAATCCTTAATCATTACAAGCCAATACATTTGGCCATATCAATAACACATATACAAAATGAATAAGTCCCTATACATGCCATAGACTCAAAAGTTTACAATCCAGAGTAAGTTCGTATGCAAATAATAAACAATTTATTAACATACTTTTACCAATCCTCATAATATGTTCTCCAGATAATACAATCATAATTGCACATAGTCCTACTATTTACTCATGTTCATCTTAAGCTATCTACTCAAGTCATAATTACTAAATTATTTATATCTTAAGCTACGGAACTCTAAATTAAGATCCGCTAATTTTCCCTGGAACTGGACTCACATATCTTCTTACCATAAAATTTCTAGAATTTTTGGTTTAGCCAATAAATACAGTTTTTTCTTTAAATATTTTCCTCTTCTGCTGTCTGATAGTTTCAAGCTTTATGCACTAAATTAATTATCTTCTCATACAAAATTCGGATGATGTTCTCATTTGTTTCTGTTGAAAATAGACTCATTTAGGATTTTAACCATATAAATTCTAACCCGTAATTTTTTTTTGTACATTTTTTAATAATTTTCCAAATTCAAAATAGGGGA
The DNA here is from genome assembly GCA_020496765.1 of Gossypium stocksii. Classification (NCBI taxonomy): domain Eukaryota; kingdom Viridiplantae; phylum Streptophyta; class Magnoliopsida; order Malvales; family Malvaceae; genus Gossypium; species Gossypium stocksii. Next base: position 47,388,671 of record CM035623.1, read on the forward strand.
TTTCAAAATCATTCTAAACCTGTCTCACTAAAATTCAAATATCTCATTTATGAAATTCTTTTACTTACACGTTTCTTTTATATGAAAATAGACTCAACAAGATTTTATTTCATATATTATTCAACCTCTAATTCAGTTTCCACTATTTTTGGTGATTTTTCAAAGTTACACAACTGCTGCTATCCAAAACTATTGTATTTCTAAATTTCACTCTTTCATTTTTTTTATAGTAACTTTCATTGTAACACTTACTCCATATCAACCTTACCAAAGTTCGATCATATATCGAGCACATTGCTCATAAGTTTACACACACATACCTGCACTTATTCATCACATAGTCATATTCATTTACACTTAGTCATTTCTTGTTGAACACATTAGAATAATAACGGATACCCAGTGGCCTGCACATAGCACCACCCTTGTAGCCAAAGCTACCTTCTTCATATAGTGGCCTTCACATAGTACCACACTTGTGACCAACGCTCTCTTTCTTCACAAAATGGCCTTCACATAGTACCACACTTGTGACCAAGCTATCTCTTCTCAAAGTGGCCTTCACATAGTACCACACTTGAGTCACTAGTGACATGTCACTTGTATCCTATTCTATTCCTAATGTTCAATAGGGAAATTTCTCACTTTTTAGTACTTATCAATTTCATTCAATATTCAGCCACACTTTATAAAACATAATAAAATTTGATAATGTAAGTAAAAATGATGCATTATTTACATACAAACTTACCTCGATACCAAAAATGGTGAAAATGGACCCAACTGTCAAATACTTGTTTTTCCCTTGTTCTAGGCCTGAATCTCATTTTCGTGATAATCGAGCTTGGAAACTTGAAAAACCCTAGCCATGGTTTCCTCTTACTATATTCGGCCATGGGGTTGAAGATGGACGAAAATTGGCTTTTGATTTTGTTTTTAATTCATTTTAATCACTAAATGACCAAAATGCCCCTAACTTAAAAATATTCTATTCCACCTATTTCATGTCCATTTTTTGTCCAACAAATTAACCAGTGGTCTAATTACCATTTGAGGACCTCCAATGTAAAATTCCACAGCAATTTGATACCTATAGCTTCTAGAAGTCAAGTTTTGCACTTTTTATAATTCAGTCCTTCTAACAAAATTGAGTGCCAAAATGTAAAAAATTTTGAACGAGATTTTCGCAGAATCATTCTATGAAATTGTAGACCATAAAATATAATAAAAATAAAATTTTCCTTGTCAGATTTGTGGTCCCAAAACCACTGTTTTAACTAGGCTCAAAATCGGGCTGTTACAACAATGTCTGCACTCGGGTCGATCAGATCTCACATTCTCAACACTAGCTATTGAAGTAGCTGGAGCTCTAAAGCTTAGATGTGACCTTGCACGATCTCTACTCGAATGTCCAACATTTGCCTTTGATCGACTATAATTAGCTCAGAATTTCTTTCATGCGGACTGAAATGATTTACTAGATGATCTTTTCTTGCATCTCTAGCTTCTGAATCAGCTTTGTTTTCTCTTTCCCGAGTTCTTCAGCTTTGCACGCTTGATCAACAAGCACAACAAACTCTTTGATTTTAAAAATCCCGACTAACAAGCGAATGTCTTTGTTCAAACAATCATTATCTTGTGGATTCAGGATATCCACAAATGGCAGGTTTTCTATGTCCATATAGGGGGGAACGATATCATTTACCTGACTTTCATCGAGGTAATCATCGAGCATCTGGAAAAAAAAGAAATTTTTAATCATGCCCATTCTTCGTTACACTCTGTGATTGAACGAACATTTGGAGTGTGAAAAAAAAAATGGCCAATATTAAGAGATATTCCAGGCTATTCATTCGACAAGCAAGTTTTAATAGTTATTGCAACAATGGTTTTGCATAATTACATTCGAAGACATGCTTGGTCAAATGATGAGGATTTTCGACAATTTGAGAATATACCCGATATGCCAATCTCTTTAGGCCATTTTGATAGAGGTGAATCGAGTTCTTCTAACAGTGAAAGTGACCTTGAAATTGCAATGTTAAGGGAAACCATTGCAAATAGTTTAATAAATCAATATTTGTAAAAACAAATTTGTATCAAAACCTAATTTCTAGTAATAATGAAACTTGTTATGTCTTATGTTATTATATATATATATATATATATATATATATATATATTATTGAAAATCATTCGTTTAGATACTTCAAAATTTGATCCAAGTATAATGTTACTATTTGCGAAAATAATATTTATCATTGTTATAAAAGAATATTTAACTATAAAAAATAAAAATTATTATTATTTTATCTAATAAATAATTTAAATTGATTATATAATTCATTAAAATATTTATAATAAAATATTAAAAGATACATTTTAATATTTTATTAAATGAATTTATAAATTCACATATTTTAATAATTTTATATAAGTAAAATAGTTTAAAAATTTTTATTATATATCAATTCTAATATGATGTCCTTAATAGTCATTTTTCATTTTCACCTCACCGCTACAGCTGCGTTTGAATCCAAACACACACTCCACCGCTGTTTCTAATCTCACTGCTACAGTATCCAATCTCACCGCTACAGTAACTAATCTCACCGCCACCGCTGTTTTTAACCTCACCAGAGGTAAACACACCGCCCATCCAAACTAAGCCTAAATCTCCTCGCCAAAAATCGAATGTAGACAAAGAGTGAGTAGCGGCAGAGATTAACCACAAAAATGCACCCTCAAATCGAAGCACAATGTGGTGCTCCAATCCCCACAATCGAAACAACAGAGATGAACAGGCGTAATGGAATACTTGGCCAATTGCCAGAAAACAATTATCAAACCCGAAACCCAAAGAAAAAAGAATAAGGGAGAGGAGAGAGGTAATATTCGGCCACTATGAAGAGAAAGAAAGAAAATAAGACAAAAGGAGAAAATAAGGTAAATGAAGAGGGAGGAAAGAAAGGTGAATTCGGCTAGGATTATAAGAGAAGAAGAGTAGAGGTTCGGCTAAAAGAAGAAATGAGATTGAGAGGGGAAAGGCAAAGTTTGGCCTAAAGAAAGGAAATAACAAGAATGCCCAAAAGCAATTCGGTCACACAGGTAGAGCAAGAAATCATAAGAGAAGAGACGAAAAGGAAAATTCAGCACATAGGTAAAAGCCAAAACTAGTTGTCAACAAAACCAAAACTCGAATTTGTACACAGAACAATACCCCAAAACCAAAAGTGTCCACAAATCTCCTTTTAGCCAATTTTCTCCCTCACAACAGTCCAAATTCGGCACAAATTTCCTCTAAATCAAATTCCCTTAACTTCCTCCAAATATCCCTCCTCAATAACTCACTAACCACCTATCCAAACCCCCCTTTTTCCTCCTTGAATTCCTCAAAGACTCATTCAAATTCCAACCTACAGAATTTCTCACATGGCAGGAATAGCAAAATAAATACCTCTTTGAGCAAAGCGTGACTCGAACACAAGCCCCCTTGGAACCACTGACATGCCACTTACCACTCAACCATAGACTCCTTTTGTGTCCTATATTATTCGAAACAATTTAAAAGCCTATAAGCCAAAGTCAGAGTTTACTTAAATAAGTAAACAAAAATTTCGCACAAGCCAATACTTGAACCTTAGACCTTACAATTACACATCACGCCACATTGCCACTAGACCATAAGCTCTCTTTGTGTCATATGTTAACCATAATAATTTATAAGGCCAATATGCTAAAGGCAAGGCTTACTTAAGAGGAAAAACTAAAATTTTCCTAGAGCCTAGATTTGATCCCAGGACTTCTCCAACACCTCTCAAGACACTTAACCACTGAAGCAGAAATTTAATCATGTCATTTTCTTGCACAATTAAATACTTATGTGCCACCTCCTTACTGATCCATACTCAAGGCCCAATACTTCTAGGCCCAAAATTGGGGGTGTTACATAGTGCATTTAACAATAAAAAAGATGTAGATTAATAATGCAGGACATTAATTAAAGATGCATATTAATGATGTTCAAACTATAACATAATTAAAGACACAAAATAACTAAAATAAATGAGTCAAAGTCCTTATTTTCCAGCAACCAAATTAACAAACTGGAATTAAAGCTTCATTTTGCACTTAGGCCCCTCGAGTTTAGGCCAATTCAATGGCAACGAGTTGTATCGTAACATGATGCGGTCGGGATCGCATCATTAAATCAACCTTTAAGATGTTGTGGTGGAATCAATAAATATTTTGTAACAAAGAACACAAGTTTTATAGTGGTTCAGACCCAATTGCCTACTCCACTACCTTATCTTTTCCACCACTAAGGATTTTCTCCAAATTCACTAATTTGGCAACCTTTGAGGACAAGGTTTAACCTTACAATCTCTCTTAAGACTTATACTCCAAAATCTTAAGATATATCTCCCTTAAGGTTTCTACCAAAACCTTAAGAATAAACACTCTCTCAAAGAGAAACAAATAAGCAAACATAAACAAACAAGCCTTACAAGATCAGGATGTTTGCTAATTAAGCACTAAGACAAATAAGAACACTTGAGCTAAATGAATATAATAAAAACTCACAAGTGTTTACAAGAAAAGGTATAAAAGAATTAAGCTCTAGGTTGTTTTGATTGATCTTTAAGCTTTTCAAGTTACTCTTATTATTACTAGACCCTTGGAAGATGGTATTTATACCCTCTAATTGATTTTTAACCATTGTGGTTGTTGTAGAAGTGAATATAGCCGTTGGGATGAAATAATAGGTCATTAACTTCACCTGCAGCAACGAGTATCAATACCTACTAAAAGGATATTGATATTTTTTTTGTAATTAATATAGATTTCAGTGACCGTTAGAGCAAGAATATCGACACCTTAAGAAAAGTATCGATATCAGATCGATACCTACCAGGGTTTGAAAGAAACAGAATGTCAATTTTCTATCGATTATCAGAGGGGTATCGATTTAGACAAAAAGTATTGATGTTTTTCGTCCTAGAGAAATTCTAACTTGTTTGAAAATGGTTAAAACATATTTGAAAATTTTTGACTCAGTTGAAACCATTTCAACTTGATTTTATCAAATTGCTCAACTTTACTTTTAACCAAAAACATTTTAATTTGTTATATCAAAACATATTATCCAATAATGTTTAGTTCAACTTAATGTTAATTTATTAATATAATGAACAATAAATGGTATACTCGTAAGTTCAAAAGTTTTCTCGAACTCGTGCTTATATATATTATATTATAGGTTATAGATAATTTAAGTTTAGCCTTTAAATTTAATTTTCATTTTACAATTTTACAATTTTACATTTTTTATAATTGGTATATTTTTAATATTTTTTATAAATTTAAAATTTTAAAATTTTATATAACTTTTAAAAATTTTAAATAATGGTATGTAAAATTTTAAAATGTCACATGATCACATTTTAACAGTGTTATAGAAAAGAACTAAATTATTTCACGAAATGAAAGTTCAAACATTAATATAAAAGATTAAAAGATTAAAACTAAATTAGAAAAAATAGTTAAGTTTAAAGAGTAATGGTATGTTTGATAAACCATTGAAAGTTTTTATTTCATTGAAAATGAAAATTTTTAATATTTAATATATTTTCAAAAAAATTGAATAAAATAAGTAAATATATAACTATTTAATATAGAAAATATTAAATTAATTTTATTTTATTAAAAATTTAAAAATAATTAAATTAATATATTTATCTTCCGTACTGCCTATCTAAAATCATATAATTTACTTTTATAAAATAATATAATAAAATTTAATATTAAAAGACAGTTAAATTTTAATTTATTAAACTCACCTTAAATTTGTTTTTTTAACGAGACACGGGTCCCGCACAGTCCAATTCGCCAGCGTGCACATTCAACGGACAAGATCGATCCATCCAAATTCCGCCTCATCTTCAGTTTCCGCAAATCGTAACTTCCTAAAAACCAAAAAGAAGAGAAAGAAGGGGAGAAACAGCAAACGCAAGGCAAAGAGAAACGGTCGTAAATTTTCCGAGGTATAAGGGAAGAAAAATAATACGATGTCGTTATGTTGCTCCTTGCCAGCTGCAAAATCCATGTCTCTCTTCTCCAAAAAAGGCCATGGACTCATCAAAGCTGCTTCTTCTTCCTCCTCCTCTTCCGCTGACATCCCCGATTTCCTCTCTGCTCATTGGTAGGTTTCTTCTGATTACTATAAACTTTAATTTCTCGATAAATATATGATAAAAATTCAGACTTTTTCTTTGGGTTCAATTTCCAGGCTTGAATCTAGAAGGAAAAGACCTTTTGGCCCAAGGCTAACTGTAAGCTTTTAGCTTTGTAATTATTTCTAATTATTTATGTAATCATAAAGTTTCAAAGCCCAATTTTTTACTTAATTATTAGGTTTATGCGTTTTGCTATAAAATGTTTTGTTTGATATATATATAGTGTGTGTGTATTTGATAATATTATGTCATTTTGTTGTTCTGTTCAAAATTATGCGTCAAATTTTGTTTCTTATAAAATTTTCAGTTAAAAAAAAAGAAGAAAAGGTATAATGGAGTCTAAATTTTGAATTCTTGTTAAAAAATGTTAGTATTTTCTTTTGTGTCGGGAGGTAAAGCATTCAATAACAAAGTTAAACTGTTGTTATAGTTTAGTGCGGAAGAAACTGTTCAGCACCAACTTGACGCATTAAAGTACAATGACCAACCTCGACAGGATTACGGGATTGAAGTTATGTACAGAGTAAATTCCTGAAACCATATATTTCTCTTCTCTTTCTACAAGTTAACTGTTTTATAAAGTATAATTTATTACGCCATTAAAGTTCTGTTTTTGGGTATGCTCTTTTGACAGTTTGCAGGATTTGATCCTTTTGAAAGGTCTGCATATTTTGGACCCTTCTTTGACCTAGGACAGGTCGGTCAGTAGGTCGATAATGAATTTTGCAAACTTTTAGGGTGCTTGTTCTATAGATGCTGATGCTTTTTCTTTTTGGCTGGTTTTCTTCTGCTTTCGTCTTCATATAGTTCGAGCGGTTTAGGAGAATTTTTCACCATTCAAGTTATCGAGTATTGCTTGGTCACAAGGAGAGGAAGATCTTGAGTAGTTTGTTTGTCAAGGAGGTATTGGATTAATTCACGTAGGTGATATGTTTTTGGACTTTTGCCAGTTTGTTACCTTGTTTTCTTTTTAATCACCTGTTATTTTTTTTCTTGCATCTTGGAGCAGAACCAATTCAAACAACGGGTTTGGATACTTGGAAGTCGTCCAAATGAGGAAGAAATATTCGAGTTTACAATGGTGCAGGTTTGTACGTCGATCTTTTTTGCTAGTCTTTCGCAATTCTTCCCGGGAACTAATAATGCCATTTGTGCTATATAGCATGTTCTTATGTGTTGTGTCTTAGGGACATCAGCTGGTAAGAAATGTTATGAACTTTTTGTTTGAATGTAAATCCTGCAATGTTATCATATTGAATAGGTAAAAGCCTTCTGCTCTGCCTTTTCAGTTTTAGCAGAATTTCCTTCTTTTAAAAGATCGAATCATCCTTGAACCAAGGGTATGCTTGATTGAGTGGAAATATGAAAGGATAAAAGTGGAAAAAAAAATTAAGTGAGCCTGGTAGAAAAGAAACGAGAAAAATGCTTATTTTATATCCTAATGCGTAAAAACAATTGGACTGATAAGAGGAGAAAACAAGAGTTGCATGCTAGTTCAAAATGATGCCTTCTACAAAATATTTTATTCTTTCATCTTTCTTTTCCATTTTACTAAGCAATGATGGGGTAAAAATTTATTTTTTCTTTCAAGATTTCCATTATTTCTACTAAACACACCAATGAAAAGAATTGTATTTTTCAGCCTCTCAATTCTCTCTCCACTCTACCAAGGGAACTCTAAACGTTTGCTGTTTATGTTCATAAACACATGGTAATTCACTAATTCATGTATTGAAACACTGAGAGTTGTTTATTGTCATATGACCTGGTTTCTAATGACCTTCCAAATATATGAAACAAACTTGAAAAAATTTAACATATCTGTATCAAACTTACATACTCAAATGAGTAACATAGTTTTCTCGTTGTTTAATTCCCGTTTTGAAGACATTTGAGGAGGAAAAAATAAGAGAGAACCAACATGATCACATCATACAATGAAAAAATATGGGAGACAGAATGAACTAACAAAATGTAGCTTTTGATTACAAATTTGGAATTGAACACTTTGTTCCTAATACCTGTTAGTAGCTTGTTTTTGGCAGAGGATTGGTGGTTCATGGGATGGGTATTGGTTGACAGAGAGTTTACATCATGACGGAGATGCATTTGCCGGTGGTTTGGCTTACTGACAACAGTCGATGCGGGTTGTCTCTGAATTACGTGTGTATCTCAACACATTCATGTAGATAATGCCACTTCCTGTCGTGACTAGCCTCTTCAAAACTTTGTAAAATTGAACCTGTAAATATATTTTATATATTTGTCAACATTTTTTTTTCAGTCGTTAGATAACACCATTACAAATCAAATTTTAAAATTGTTGACTAAAGGAACTAAATCGAATGAATAGTTCTTAAATAAAATTTTATCCTCAAACATGTGGTCTTTTATTTGTTTTTATGAAAGGAATTCTTAAACGGGTTTGATTATATGTTCACAAGCATTTTTGTTTGTTTTAGTTATAGTTTAAACTCAAGCATGCCTAATTTTAACCTAAACTTTGAAGCAACTTCTATTAGACAAATGTTTTGCTACAAGTACATTAGTGAAAATTGAAAATAGTGATCAACCCCTTAAAAGGGTTGAAAGAGGCCAAAACTCAACAGATACCGAATATCTTACAATACCTAAATTAACAATCATACAAACCATTACATTAGTGAAAATTGAAAATAGTGATCAATCCCTTAAAAGGGTTGAAATAGGCCAAAACTCAACAGATACCGAATATCTTACAATACCTAAATTAATATTCACACAAACCATTCCAATTGTATCAAATTCGGAGAAATGTAGTGATTGCATTTTGCTGGAGCAACAAACTCATTTAATGACATTAACCGGCAATGGTCACATTGATCAACGAAAGTGTTGAACAAGACTAACAAAATTTCAACTCAAAAGATAAAAAGGACATATTTATAAACCAATCATAACTGGCATCATTAACTCCATATCTCATGTCATTCATGCATCACAGCATCCTTATCGTCAAAATAATTCCCACAAGTATAGGTATTGATCAAATTCAAAGATAACAATAACCAATTCCTCTAGAGAACATTACCAGCTTTTAATTGTTATTTCTTCGCTTGTGATGGAGCGGTGAACTTGGTAAGAACAAAGCAGTCGGGAGGGTCAATGTTGGTGTAATAGTTCTTGATTGTCTCCGTGATTTCAAATCCAAATTTCTTATAGAAGTTAATGGGATCTTCGTTGTTTGTCTGAACATGCAAGTAGGTTTCCGGTATGTTTTGCTTCGAACAAAGATTAAGAACATGGTTCAATAGCCTTGTATCTGTATAAATTCAAGATTTTTAACGAACTATGGCTTCTATTCAGAATCAATGGGAACATAATTTTTCAGCAAAAACATGCTGAGGCAGTTCAGTTACACTCTACATTTCTTTATCGTTGACCTCCTTGCAATTTGCAAAAGACAACCATTATTGTGCCACTGAACATGTGCAGATATTTTAAGAGCGCAAGTGAAACCAGAAGTGATCCGATTCAAATTATAGGTATTGATAATGTTAAAGGACAATACTAAGATCATCCAATTAGTTTCTTGCATGACCTATTCCAAGGAAATGTTGTTTGTCTACTCACCAATTCCTAGCCCACGATATGGTGCTAAGACACCCAATGTCATGATGTACACACGGATGGCCCCACCTTCCTTTTTTCTAGCCGATAAGCAATTGATCCGACACAGATGTCACTGGAATATGCTGAGTTAGCATGCAAAAGAGTGATTGTTAGAACAAAATACTAATCTTTGGATAACACAGGCCATTCTCCAACTTAAGCTCTCATCAGGTCTCAACTCATGTAATAGCTATGTATAACAATCACATCATCTGTTACGTGAATATGCATGCATCACTACAAACAATTTATTCCAAGCCATCAAATTGAATAAGAAATAATTAATTACAGCTTTCTAACAATCAATGTGTAACATAGTAATTGATATCATATTATGAAGCCACTGTGACAGGGACATTACAAACATGCTTTGCACATTCATAAGATCATAAGAGTTAAAAGAGGATAGAGTTGCTCAAAACTTCAATTGAGTGTATTTCTTAGAGCATGACTTGAGGATTAAGGAGAAAATAAAACAAATATGCAGTTACCAAGATAGAAGGAAATGATAAGATATCTTCTCCCCAAAAAGTAACAGGTTTTAAAATTTCTACAGTTTCTGTGAAAAGATGTAGACCATCAAGCTCAATAGGTGCCCTCCAATGCAAGGCAGCAAATTTTAGAATCAGGAAGTCTTTAGCCAGGGTTTTTATAACTTTAAAGTTTGCCAGAAAACTTCAGGGATAGCTACTACCCACTATTTAGTAGTGAAAAAGCAATGCAGGATAAGGAAGGGTGTATTAACAATACACAATATGCAGGAGATCATGGAAGAAAAGGCGACTAGACCAGCTAAGATTGGTAAAATATTTGAGTGTAAGGAGCACAAGCACAACAGCAGAAGCAAATAGTGTTTTTGAGGCATGTTTTCATGAGGATGACTGGTGACATGCCTTTTTAGAGTTTAATAAGCCCAAAATATTGACCATTAAAAACAAAACACATTAAATAGAGATTAAAAACAAAACACAGTAAATAGAGCAAGCAATTCAATATAGGTTGGGTTATCTAACCTAAACTATCTAATCCAACAAGGAATTGCTTCTACCAATGATCACATGAAAAGACACTAAACTGATAACCGAAAACATGTTAATGGTATCGAAGGTCACTCATCATCAATCAGTGTAGGTTGTAGTTTCAAGAAAGCCAAGTTCATCATTCAGTAACTTGAAACATCAAGAATAAAGTTTATAGTCTTGGATAATGTACACATATTAAACCATTTTTCAATCATGTATAATCAAATGCCAATATAAATCAAACTAGCCCATAAAAAGCCATCAATCTTCTGATGCAAAGAACCAAAAAGCCAAAATCAAACGCAGAACTCAAAACCAACAAAATAAATTCCCATAATAGGATACTAACTACATACGCAGAGGGAAAGAGAACATCAATAAAATTCCCAATAGATGGCATATACTAAAGAACATAAAAGAAAAAAAATAAGATTCAAAAAGAAACCAGTGCAAAGAAAGTGCCAAACAATATTGGACAAACAAAAAGAGTTCAACAACTTTCAAAAGAAAAAAAAGTAAAACCCAGAAAAAGATTAGGAAAAACGGAGCAAACCAAGCTTGGTGAATTCGCCATAAGCAAGAGCATCGGCATAGTACTTATCATTGTAACGAATAGGGAAGAGAGCTGTGTTGAGCTTCTTTAGCTGCATCACGTTCTTGTCCCTCACTCCATCAAGTGATATTGCTACTTCTCGCCTAGCCCCCATTTCTTAACTTCTTTGCGATCTATTTGGTCTAATAAAACAAAAGATTTGCAGATGGGATATAATAATGGTGTGGTGAGGGATTGTACAAACAGACTTAGATTTCTTGTACATGACAAAAGAGGAAGGGTAGAGGTTGGCTTTTCAATTTACAGCGACGGTGGGAGGATTTGCTACTCTTGGAACTTGGGGTTTCTTGTTTCCCACATTTAATGGATTTGATGGTTTTATTGTGTATCTTTTCGTATGATGTTCGAAGTTTAATTTTTTTCCCTATTTTTTGGGTTTGGGCCTTAATTTCTAAATAAAAAAGACTTGCGCACTCGATGACCTGCTGAGCTGATAACAATGCCTCGGCCTACATGGCCAGAAGAACTTCTTTTTTTCTTTTTTTTTAACGAAAGAAGAACAATAAGTTAATATATCTACGCCATCTAAAAATTTATGATTCATGCCCCCTCCTCGAATTTTTTTCAATGTCACATCTATGTTTTTGCTCCTAACTCATACACTAACTTATTTTCTGTTTGAAGCATGGTTTTCTTTCTCTGTTCTCTATCCTTGGAGAATTATAACTCTTCTATGGATTTTTCTATTTTTCTCACGTCATTTGGTACCCTTTGATGTGAGCACGCCCTGCAACTTCCCTAGCTCAGATCCAAGCCCAATTAAATGGCCCAAGCTTGAAAGGCCCAAGTGCAAAATGAAGCTCGTTGAGCTTAATTTAGTTTGTTTCTGGTTCAATTTTGGTTTGACTCAGCTCATTGGAGCTCAATTGGGTTTACTGCAAGCTCCTTGAGCTTGATTCGAATTTATTTTAATTTTATGCATTTTAAATTGCTGGAATAATTTAATTTAATTGTTCTAGCTAATTTAGTTATTTAAGTTCAGCTTTTAATGTGTCTTAATTTAGGACATGAATTTAATATGTCAAGTTAAGGACAAATTAATTAGCTGCTGCTATTTAATTGTCCAATGCCGAATTTAATGTTTGTCCTAGCATTAAACGTGAGTCATAAATATGTCCTTGTTTAGACCTATTATTAATGTGTTGTGATTAAAGCATGAATTTAATTTGTCTCAACATTGCAGCTATTTAATTTATCTTAATTAAAGCATGTCTTTGTTGTGTCTTGAAGCAGCCGAATTTAACTCATGCTATGCTTTGTCCAGCCGAATTTATGATGCATGTTTAGTGATTTAATGAGCCCGAATTTAATGTGTTCAGCATGAACTAATTTGCTTCATTTAATTGATGCAGGTGCATGTTCGGACAGCATTAAAGGAGTTTGTTTGGCCGAATTCAATGAGTTGCTGGTACATGAAGACAACATTTAAGATGATGTGTGTGCATGGCCTAGACATGGCATTAATGTGCGGGTGCATGCAAGGAACAACATTTAATCATGCGTGCATGGACATCATTTAAGGGCTGTTTGAAAGAGTGCAAGCACAGCATTAAAGAAGCCAAATTTAATGAATTGCTGGAGCATTTAATGGGTTGTTTAGCATGCATAGGACGTCCATTAAAGAGGCTGTTTGTGGCAAGTATGCATGGCCGAATTAATTGCTATTTATTTGATGCATTAATTTGATGGAGGTTCATGGACAGCATTTATTGAAGTGTTTCCCATGCATGGATGGTCTTAATTGAGCTGCTGAAGCATTAAAGAAAAGCATGCATGAATCAGCAATAAAGGAGCCGATTATTTGAGTTGTATTCAAGCATCTTCAGGTGACCTATCGAAAAATCCACAAGCCACACCCATTTGGCTGAATGTTTGCCAACCCATTGGAGTTCCCAAACAGCTCATTCGGCTCCCAAGAATATTTGGCTGAACCAAGACACTCGAATTTACTGCATTCAAGCATGTGGACGCATGTACCAATGCCATTCAGCTCCCAATCATTTCTTCCAACGTTTTCAGCCCATTCAAGCATCTAGAAGCTGCCTTTTGGTGTTATATTCGGCCAATAGGGACATGGAATTCAAATGGATTTTATTCCAGCACTTTCTAGAATATCTTAAGCATTTTTAATGATACATTTGCTTAATTGTTAAGCTTAGCTAAATGTCCATTCGGCTACCTTCTCATATGCTATATATATAGTTGTCATTTTCATTTGTAAACGTTAGACCTTTTGTTTATTTTAAAACTCTGTTAAGTTTATATGAAATTTGTGAGATTTCTTTCTCTCATTTTCGTTGAGGATTTTGTTGGCTTATCTAGTTTTAGTGGTGTCAACCCTGTCTTCGTTCCAAACTTATCACTCCAACGAGTGTGGCGTTCACCCTTATACCGAGGTTCCTACTTTGTTAAGTAGCGGGTCGAGGTTCTATCATTTTCATTTCCACCTTGAAAGCATATAAGTACTTGGGTCAATATTTTCTAATATTGGTTCTTACCTGCTTTTAAGTTCACCATCTTCCATAACCATCATTTATTAAACAACCTTCCATCTATTTGCATTCCCAACTTAAACAAACCACCCCTTACCTTTCCACCCTTTTATTGTTTCCTATCCATAAACATAAACCCATCTTTGAACCCTTTTCATAGCTTTCGCCATTATTTACTTAAAAACATCCTTTTAAAGTGAGCCGAACGATACTTTCTCGTATACGATCGAGCAATTACAAATACGACTCAACTCACCCGAGGCAGATCGTATCACCTTTGATCAATGGCGTTAAAGGAAAAGATTATCTAACGCCCCGAAATTGGACCTAGAAGTGTTAGGCCTGGAGTATGGATCTGTTAGGAGGTTGTATATAAGTATTTAATTGTGTAAGGAAATGACACAATTAAATGCTTGCTTGTGTGGTTAGGTGTCTTGAGGGGTGTTAGAGAAGTCTTGGGTTCAAACCTGAGCTTTGGCAAAAATTTTATTTTTGCTGAATAAAATCTCTAGGATCTAAGTAGAAGGCTTTTAAATTGTTCTGGTAAAATATGACACAAGAAGAGTTGTGGTGTAGTGGCAACTGACGTGTTGTGTATTGGTGAGGTCTGAGGTTCAAGTCCTAGAATGCGCAATGAGCAATTTATTTTGCCACATGGACGGCTAGTATTGGAGTTGGATTGGGACTCTAAGTTGAATTGGTCCTGGAGGTTAGAGGCGAGATTCAAGGAGTGGATTGTGGAGGAAATCAAGGAGTGATTTATGGAGGAAAAGTAAGAATTTGAATAGGAAGGGGAGTTGTACCGAATATGGTCTCTAGGCTTGGGGGGATTTCGATTTTGGAAAAGGTAGAATTAGGCATTTTTCTGGGAGTGTCATTTGGTGACATCTGGTGTAGTGTTCGATTGCCTTCATTCTTTTCTTTTATTTTGTCAATTGCCGAATCATTTTTCTTTGTTACTCCTCCTTGCTTCACCTTTTCTTTGCTAGTCTCGGCCAATTATTTGGTGGCCTTATTGTTTCTTCTTCTTTCACGTGGGCAAGTCTTGTTTTGCTCTAACTCTTAGTCTCATTCAAGCCTTCTCTTCTTCTTTCTCTTAACCTAAACCTATCCTCTTTTGTCCACTTACATTTGTCATAGTTTTCCTTACATACCCTTTTGTTGGCGAATACACCATAGCCGTATCTTGGTTCTTTTTCTTTTAACTTTCCATTTGGGACTTGGTGTGACAGCCCGAAATAGGGCCTAATCGAAACAGTGGTTTTGTAACCACAAATCCGAGAGGAATAAGTTAAATTTTGTGAATTTTATACTGCATAGGTTTATCGATTAAGTTCTGTGAGAAAATTGTTTAGAAATTTACTATTTTTGTGATTAATTGGAAAATATGGACTAAATTACAAATAGGGGAAATTATGAGTATTAGATGAAATAGGGACTTGATTGAATTGTGATATGAATGTAGGAGTAACGGCATTTTTGTCCAATTGATAAAAATTGTCATAAAAGATGAGGAAAAAAATGAAAATGTTCATCTTCTTCTTTGAGCTGCCGAATTTCTCTCCACCATTGCTAAAGGGGTTTTGAGCTTTGTCAATCAAATTGTAAGTGTATTTCAACCCCGTTTTCAATTATTTTCATATTTTTGAGTCCCTTGAAGCTTGAATTTCATGATTTTGCTATTTATTTGAAAAGAAATTAGGGTTTGAAAATTACCTATTTTAGAGAAATGTTGTTACTTGATGAATTTTGGTAGTAATTGAGTTATTGATGTGTTATTTACGTGTTTTTACAAGTGATTTTTGATAAAAACGTCCCTAAGGGACTAAAATGAGAAAAGAGAAAAGTTTGCCCATAAGAAGATGAATGTGAGTGGGTTTTGGATGATTTTATTGATAAAAGAAGCTAATTGAGTTTAAAATGCAAGAAAATAAAGTAAAATTGAAATTCTAATACTAGGGGTAAAATGGTCATTTGCCCAACAAGTCCGATTTATGAATGTGTTGGATAGAATATTGATAAATGTGTTAAATGCATTTATTTAGATTAAGAAAGAAGAGAGGGTGATCGAAATTGAGGAAAGGAAAAGATAGTAGAATAGCACGAGTTAGTCGATTTGTTATCGAGGTAAGTCATAAGTAAATTATAGCTTATCTGCATCATTGTTAATTATTTGATGATTTCGATGTGAAAATATGTGAATATGATATTGAATTAAGTAAATGTGTAATTGTGATTATTTGGATAAACCCCGGTTGGACTGTAAGAATGTTTTCGGATATGTGTGACATGTCACTTGAGAGCTCTGAATCTGTCTGATTTCGTATCCCGGGTGCTGGGTGTACTAGCATGTGTTGCAGTCACCTGTCAGCTTATGTGAGTAGACCTGTGGACTACGTCTGTGTATCTGTGATCTGAGGTAGCTACGGCTACATATTCTGGTAGCTTTGGCTACATACTCTGTTGGCTTATGCCATATTTCTGTGATTGGCTTCGGCCATATATCTGTGAGGCACTTCGGTGCTAACCTCTGTATATCCGTCTCTGTTCTGAATGTTCAACGGTGAAATTAACTGGATTGTTTGAAGTAACTATGCAGGTTGAGAATTAGAAATCAGTTGAATACAAAATAATTGTAAATGTCTATGCTTGGATGTTTTGATAAGATTATGCATGAGTAAGTACACCAATATTGCACCTCTGTTATGTTAGAACTAACATCTTGGTTAATTATTGTGCATTTGGCTATTGATTTGCTTATGTCTTACTAAGCTACTTGTAGCTTACTCCCTTTTCTTTCCTTTTTCCTTTAGATTGTCAAGTGAAGAGTATTTTGGAATTTGTGATCCAAGGAGGCTCGTCTCACACTATCAAGTTACCGTTGAGTTTGTGCTATGGTTTGATAATTTGAGATTGGCATGGATAGTTAGCTAGTTTTTGTACAAATGTTATTTAGTGATTAGAATGAAAAGGATGAATATGTGTAACTCGTTTTGTAAATGGGATATAAATGTAGTTTTCGAATGTATGTCATTGGAATTGGTTAATATGAATGAAATGTAGTTGTGGTGGTGTTTCAGGGAGGCTAAGGCTTGGTAAATAGCCTGACACGGCTTGCATGGCAGGGCACACGGGCGTGTGTCTTGGCCGTGTGGGATTTGACAGAATACTCCACGGGGTAGAGGCACGGGCGTGCCTAGGCCGTGGTCGAGCCACGAGCCAACCCCACGGGTGTGTGAAAGTACACGGCCTATTCCCACGGACGTGCGATATAGTTTGTGGCCGTGTCGAGTAAGTTAGAATGTTCCACGGCCTTTATACATGGGCGTGTGAGGGCCACACGGCCTTATCACACGGCCGTGCCTTATGTAACACGGGCGTGTGACTTTGTTTTAAAAGTGAAAAATTTTTCGAGCTTCCGATGCGATAGGATTCGAATTCTAACCATCCGAAGGGTTAGTATTACCATAGAAGACCCTAGGGAAGAGTAATATTTCATTAATTTGATTGAAAAAAAAACCAATCTCCGGTAAGTCTAGTAACGCCCATTACTCGATTCTGGCGACGGTTTCGGGTAAAGGGTGTTACATTTTTAATTAGTATCAGAGCATGGTTTAGTCGATTCTCGGATTAGTGAAGTCAGTGTAATAGTCAGTCTATACATGCCAATTTTTAAACTTGATAGTGTGACAACTCCTAATGATTTTGAAATGTTTTTATTATAGTAAATGGATCCCAATCGAGATACTGTTGATGATGCTCAGAGTAATGCGCCTGCTCCCGTGCAAGGGACAGTGCCTGTTGAGAGTAGACTCGAGACCCAAGGTCAGGGAGATGAGGCTCGGGAAGCCTTTCTCCATAGAATGAGTAATTGGTATACAGAGTTTATTCGGGCAAATCCGAATGCTCAACCTCCTCCGCCCCCTCCTATTCCTCAAGCCGTTCCTATAGTTCCTCCACAATCAGAAGTGGTAAGATTATCTAAGCCTCCGGTAGATAAAATCAGAAAATATGGGGCTGAAGAATTCTGAGCTAATGTGGATGATGATCCAGAGAAAGCTGAATTTTGGCTAGAGAACACAGTCAGGGTGTTAGAAGAATTATCTTGTACTCCCGATGAGAGTTTGAAATGTGCTGTCTCATTGCTGAAAGATTCTGCTTATTATTGGTGGAAGACCTTGACTTCCGTTGTGTCTAGAGAAAGAGTGTCCTGGGATTTCTTTCTAGGGGAATTCCGTAAAAAGTATATTAGTCAGTACTTTATCGATCAAAAGCGGAAGGAATTTTTAAACTTGAAGCAAGGGAGTATGTCAGTAGCCGAATATGAAAGAGAGTTTGTTAGATTGAGCAAGTATGCCCAAGAGCTGATAACCACTGAAGAAATGCTTTGTAAGAGATTTGAAGACGGACTGAACGAAGACATTCGATTACTTGTGGGAATCTTGGAAATTAAAGAGTTAGTAGTATTAGTTGAACGAGCCGCTAAGGTCGAAGCATTAAGCAAAGATAAAAAGAAGGCTGAGAATGAAGCTAGAGATTCTAGAAAGAGGTTAATGGGCCAATCATTTCAATCACAATCGAAGAAATCAAGAGAGATGAGTTCTCGATCAAATGCTTCGATAAATTTTTCTCAGAGAGACCGTGGTAAGCAACGTTTTAAATCAAAGGGACAAACCACTTCGGCAACAAGTGTTGGTAGTGTAAGATCTGATAGGCTCGAATGCCAGCATTGTGGAAAGAGACATATGGGTGAATGTTATTTGTATAATCGAGCTTGTTTTAGATGCGGGTCTCAAAATCATTTTGTTAAAGATTTTCCCGAAAGAGAAGAATTGGAGAGATCTCAAAATGTGAAACCAAGTAATGTGAGCAGAGGAAGACCATCGAAGAATGTGGGATCTGGAAATAGCAGCAGAAGTGAAAAGAAAGATATTACTGTAAGATCTAAACCGAGAACTCCAGCAAGAGCATATGCTACAAAGGCTCGTGAAGAAGCTTCTTCGCCTGAAGTAATTACTGGTACATTTTCTCTTTGTGATGATTCTGTTTTTGTGTTAATTGACCCGGGATCAACTCATTCATATATATGTGTGAAAATAGTGTCTGACAAGAATTTGTGTATCGAGTCCACTGAATTCGTGGTTAAGGTGTCGAATCCATTAGGAAAACATGTGATAGTAAACCAAATTTGTAAGAACTGTCCTTTGATGATTCATGGTCACTGTTTCCCTGTTGATTTGATGTTGCTTCCTTTTGATGAATTCGATGTCATTTTGGGGATGGATTGGTTAACCATGCACGGTGCTAAGATAGATTGTAGACGAAAGATCCTTGAATCGAATTGTGGTGATGGTGAAATACTCCGAATTGAAATGGATAAATCAGATTGTGTTTCGTCAATGATTTCTGCAATGTCTGCTTATAAATGTTTGAAAAATGGTTGTGATGCATATTTGGCCTATGTATTGAACACTAAAGTGTCAAAAAGGGAAATTGAATCTTTGCCGATAGTATGTGAATATCTGGATGTATTTCCCGAAGAAATTGCCTAGATTACCTCCGGACAGAGAAATAGAGTTTGGTATTGAATTGCTTCCGGGTACTGCTCCGATATCGATTGCTCCGTATAGAATGGCGCCAGCCGAGTTAAAAGAGTTGAAGACACAGTTGCAAGAGTTGACTGACAAGGGTTTTGTGAGGCCAAGTTATTCTCCCTGGGGTGCTCCGGTTTTATTTGTCAAAAAGAAAGATGGAACATTGAGACTTTGTATTGATTATCGTCAGCTTAATAAAGTGACAGTGAAAAACAAGTACCCGTTGCCTAGAATTGACGATTTATTCGATCAGCTTAAAGATGCCTCAGTGTTTTCAAAAATTGATTTGAAGTCTGGATATTATCAATTAAGGGTTAAGGAATCTGATATGTCCAAGACTGGTTTTAGAACCCGGTATGGTCACTATGAATTTCTGGTAATGCCATTTGGATTGACTAACGCTCCAGCCATTTTTATGGATCTAATGAACAGGATTTTCAGACCTTATTTAGATAAATTTGTGGTAGTCTTTATTGATGACATTCTGATATACTCTAAAAGCGAGACCGAGCACGCGGAGCAATTGAGAATAATATTGCAAATTTTGAGAGAAAAGAAACTTTATGCTAAATTCAGTAAAAGTGAGTTTTGGCTTAATGAAGTGGGATTTTTGGGACATGTAGTTTCAAGAGATGGTATTCGAGTGGATCCGAGTAAAATTTCTACAATTGTAGAATGGAAACCTCCGAAAAATGTGTCTGAAGTTAGGAGTTTTCTGGGCCTTGCCAGATATTACCGTCGTTTTGTAGAGGGCTTTTCAATAATAGCTTCACAGATTACGAGACTGTTGCAGAAAGAAGCCAAATTTATATGGACGGATGATTGTCAGCAAAGTTTTGAAAGATTGAAAAAGTGTTTAACAAAGGCACCAATATTAGTGCAACCGGAGTCTGGAAAGGAATTTGTTGTTTATAGCGATGCGTCTTTAAATGGACTTGGGTGTGTTTTGATGCAAGAAGGAAAGGTAATAGCTTATGCTTCTAGACAACTAAAGCCACATGAAAAGAATTATCCGACTCACGATTTAGAGCTGGCCGCTATAGTTTTTGCTTTGAAGATTTGGCGACACTATTTGTATGGTGAAAAGTGTAGAGTGTACACCGATCATAAGAGTTTGAAGTATGTGATGACTCAAAAAGAGTTAAATTTGAGACAACGGAGATGGTTAGAATTACTGAAAGACTATGAGCTCATAATAGACTATCATCCGGGTAAAGCAAATGTGGTTGCGGATGCTTTAAGTAGAAAATCTCTGTTTACTTTGAGGGCTTTGAATGCGAATTTGTCGTTGGCTGATAAGGGTTTGTTGATAGCCGAATTAGTGGCAAAGCCATTATTTTTACAAGAAATTTGTGAAATCCAAAAATTTGACAGTGATTTGTTAGCAAAGTGGACTCAGTGTGAAACTGACAGTAGTTCTGATTTTCGAATAAATTTTGATGGTTGTTTGTTGTTTTGTGATAGAGTATGTGTGCCGAAAAATACTGAACTGATTCAGAAGATTCTACATTAAGCTCATGATAGTCGATGGTCAATGCACCCTAGTAGTGTGAAAATGTATCAGGATTTAAAGAAAGTGTATTGGTGGCCGGGTATGAAACGGGATATTTCTGAATATGTGTTAAAATGCTTAGTATGTCAGAGAGTGAAAGCAGAACATCAATTACCTTCTGGACTATTGCAGCCAATTATGATTCCCGAGTGGAAATGGGAAAGAATTACAATGGATTTTGTTTCTGGATTACCTTTAACTCCGAGAAAGAAAGATGCTATTTGGGTAATAGTTGATCGATTAACTAAGTCAGCTTATTTTATTCCGGTGAAAATGGATTTTTCTATGGACAAATTAGCGGAGTTGTACGTATCTGAAATAGTTAGACTGCATGGTGTACCTGTGTCTATCATTTCCGACAGAGATCCTCTTTTTACTTCAAGGTTTTGGAAGAAATTACAAGAGGCATTAGGTACCAAATTAAATTTTAGTACTGCCTTTCATCCTCAGACAGACGGACAATCGGAAAGAGTGATTCAAGTGTTAGAGGATATGTTGCGATGTTGTGTTTTAGAGTTGAAGGTAGTTGGGACAAATATCTGCCTTTGATTGAATTTGCATATAACAATAGTTATCAGTCAAGCATTAAAATGGCACCGTATGAAGCTCTATATGGGTGAAAATGTCAGACTCCGTTGTATTGGACTGAACTCCGTGAAAGGCATATTCATGGGACAGATTTGATAAAAGAGACAGAGGACAAAGTGAAGGTAATATAGGATTGTTTAAAAGCAGCATCCGATCGACAAAAGTCGTATGCAAATTTGAAAAGGAAAGAAATTGAGTTCCAAGTAGGAGATAAGGTATTCTTGAAAGTCTCCCCGTGGAAGAAAATCTTGAGATTTGGCCGTAAGGGTAAATTAAGTCCGCGCTATATTGGTTCGTATGAAGTAATCGAAAGAATAGGTCCAGTTACCTATCGGTTATCTTTGCCTCCAGAATTGGAGAGAATTCATAATGTATTTCATGTCTCTATGCTTCGTCGATACCAGTCGGATCCATTGCATCTAATTTCACCTACTGAAATTGAAATTCGATCAGATATGTCATATGATGAAGAACAAGTTAAGATTCTAGCACGAGAAGTAAAACAGTTAAGGAATAAGAAAATTAAGTTAGTAAAAGTATTATGGCAACGTCATGGAATGGAAGAGGCAACATGGGAAACGGAAGAGACTATGAGGACTCAATATCCACATTTATTTACTGGTAAGATTTTCGGGGACGAAAATCCCTAAAGGAGGGGAGGATTGTGACAGCTCGAAATAGGGCCTAATCGGAATAATGGTTTCGTAACCACAAATCCGAGAGAAATAAGTTAAATTTTCTGAATTTTATACTGCATAGGTTTATGATTAAGTTCTGTGAGAAAATTGTTTAGAAATTTACTATTTTTGTGATTAATTGGAAAATATGGACTAAATTGCAAATAGGGGAAATTATGAGTATTAGATGAAATAGGGACTTGATTGAATTGTGATATGAATGTAGGAGTGTTTATGTTGCAATTATACCATAAGTTAATAGGATGGACATAAAAGGGTAATTCTAGAGAAATTTTCAAGAAACATGGCTAAGGGCATTTTTGTCCAATTGGTAAAAATTGTCATAAAAGATGAGGAAAAAAATGAAAATGTTCATCTTCTTCTTCTTTGAGCTGCCGAATTTCTCTCCACCATTGCTAAAGGGGTTTTGAGCTTTGTCAATCAAATTGTAAGTGTATTTCAACCCCGTTTTCAATTATTTTCGTATTTTTGAGTCCCTTGAAGCTTGAATTTCATGATTTTGCTATTTATTTGAAAAGAAATTAGGGTTTGAAAATTACCCATTTTAGAGAAATGTTGTTACTTGATGAATTTTGGTAGTAATTGAGTTATTGATGTGTTATTTACGTGTTTTTACAAGTGATTTTTGATAAAAACGTCCCTAAGGGACTAAAATGAGAAAAGAGAAAAGTTTGCCCATAAGAAGATGAATGTGAGTGAGTTTTGGATGATTTTATTGATAAAAGAAGCTAATTGAGTTTAAAATGCAAGAAAATGAAGTAAAATTGAAATTCTGAGACTAGGGGTAAAATGGTCATTTGCCCAACAAGTCTTATTTATGAATGTGTTGGATAGAATATTGATAAATGTGTTAAATGCATTTATTTAGATCAAGAAAGAAGAGAGGGTGATCGAAATTGAGGAAAGGAAAAGATAGTAGAATAGCACGAGTTAGTCGATTTGTTATCGAGGTAAGTCATAAGTAAATTATAGCTTATCTGCATTATTGTTAATTATTTGATGATTTCGATGTGAAAATATGTGAATATGATATTGAATTAAGTAAATGTGTAATTGTGATTATTTGGATAAACCCCGGTTGGACTGTAAGAATGTTTTCGGATATGTGTGACATGTCACTTGAGAGCTCTGAATCTGTCTGATTTCGTCTCCCGGGTGCTGGGTGTACTAGCATGTGTTGCAGTCACCTGTCAGCTTATGTGAGTAGACCCGTGGACTACGTCTGTGTATCTGTGATCTGAGGTAGCTACGGCTACATATTCTGGTAGCTTCGGCTACATACTCTGTTGGCTTATGCCATATTTCTGTGATTGGCTTCGGCCATATATCTGTGAGGCACTTCGGTGCTAACCTCTGTATATCCGTCTCTGTTCTGAATGTTCAACGGGGAAATTAACTGGATTGTGTGAAGTAACTGTGCAGGTTGAGAATTAGAAATCAGTTGAATACAAAATAATTGTAAATGTCTATGCTTGGATGTTTTGATAAGATTATGCATGAGTAAGTACACCAATATTGCACCTCTGTTATGTTAGAACTAACATCTTGGTTAATTATTGTGCATTTGGCTATTGATTTGCTTATGTCTTACTAAGCTACTTGTAGCTTACTCCCCTTTTCTTTCCTTTTTTCTTTAGATTGTCCAGTGAAGAGTATTTTGGAATTTGTGATCCAAGGAGGCTCGTCTCACACTATCAAGCTACCGTTAAGTATGTGCTATGGTTTGATAATTTGAGATTGGCATGTATAGTTAGCTAGTTTTTGTACAAATGTTATTTAGTGATTAGAATGAAAAGGATGAATATGTGTAACTCGTTTTGTAAATGGGATATGAATGTAGTTTTCAAATGTATGTCATTGGAATTGGTTAATATGAATGAAATGTAGTTGTGATGGTGTTTCAGGGAGGCTAAGGCTTGGTAAATAGCCTGACACGGCCTGCATGGCAGGGCACACAGGCGTGTGTCTTGGCCATGTGGGATTTGACAGAATACTCCACGGGGTAGAGGCACGGGCGTGCCTAGGCCGTGGTCGAGCCACGAGCCAACCCCACGGGTGTGTGAAAGTACACGGCCTGTTCCCACGGACATGCGATATAGTTTGTGGCCGTGTCGAGTAAGTCAGAATGTTCCACGGCCTTTAGACTTGGGCGTGTGAGGGCCACACGGCTTATCACACGGCCGTGCCTTATGTCCCACGGGCATGTGATGTTGTTTTAAAAGTGAAAAATTTTTCGAGCTTCCGATGCGATAGGATTCGAATTCTAACCATCCGAAGGGTTAGTATTACCATAGAAGACCCTAGGGAAGAGTAATATTTCATTAATTTGATTGAAAAAAAAAATCTAATCTTCGGTAAGTCTAGTAATGCCCATTACTCGATTCTGGCGACGGTTTCGGTTAAAGGGTGTTACACTTGGTGCTCGACTTCCTTATTCTTTCTCTCCTACTCAAGTTTTGATGTGACAATATTTCTCCATCAAATTAGTAAGTACGCTCGTTATCTTTTTGGTTCTCTCATAATAGTTACCTATTCGCTTCCTTCTTGTACTAATTTTAACCAAATAATCCCTTTTCTTTATTTGTCGAACTCTCCCTCTTATCTTTTGATGTTATTTGGTTTTTCTTGAATCTCTTGAAGAGGAAAGGGGATTCTCAAGTGTGCGAAAGCGTTCAAAAACCTCCTTTCGCAAATCGATTGAGTAGTAGGAGTAAGTTGGTTATTGGCCGATTATTCTTTAATTGTTGTGATAGGGTTCTAAGTTGTACTCTTGTAACAGTTTGATCTAATATGATTCTTTGCTAAAGCAGACATTTGACAAGGACGTGAAGTTAATCCTAGTTAGCAATCTTAGAGGATTGGAGTCACTCACTCAAACCAGGTAAGGGTGGTGATTGTTATGGGCTAAGTATTAAGAAGGTAGTATATTTTAAGTGACTATTAAGGTTGGTTGTGTCCTTATCGACATGTGATTAATTGTGTGTTAGGAATCGATGTAGGTTTTGGTGCTCAAGGATTATGCGCATTCTTCGCAAACAAAGGTGTGTAACTATATACTATATATGATAGTCAGTTGAAAAGCCGAAACTGTGTGTACTAACACCGCTTGACTGTTGATCAGTAGAAGCTGAAAAGTCGAAGCTTTGACATTTGATGCCACACGAGCGTACGATCGCACGTGTGGTGAATCGAGCCCACGAGCATGGGCATTAGACAGAAGGGGCTGCCATGAGCGTTCTCATGGGTTTGGGTCGTTATGGGCCATATTAGGCTGAAATGGGCCGTGTGGGCCTAATGAGCTTGTGGGCACGAATAAAATGTACGTCATAGGGTAGGTATTGGACTGGGCTACATAGTTCGCATAGTCGTGACTAAATTTGGGCCAAACTGGCCATACGAGCGTCTGGGCCCACTTGGGCCGAGTAATGGGCCTTAGGCCCATTTACATCGTTGTGTCTATTTAGGTTACTTAAGTTGCTCGAGGTGACTGTAGACCTTCAATGGAGTCGTTAACTGTACTAAGACCCTTATAGGGTAGAATGACCGAAATACCCCTGTAGAGTAAAATGACTACAATGCCCCTGTGGGGTGGAATGACTATTATGCCTTTATATGATGTTTGATGGAGTATGTTATGTGGTGATTATGTATTTTGCATACATGCACGACATGCTGCATGGGTTGGGCTAATGTTATGGAGGAAGTTCTGATCTGATAGGGTCGCACGGGTCACACGAGACGACTGTGGACCCACTAAAGGCTTTAAGCCGTATATTTGTATTGATCTGTTAGGGTCGTACGGGTCGTACGAGATGACTGTGGACCCACTGAAGGCTTTAAGTAGTACATTCGTCCATTTTACCGATGGCTTTGTGCCACGCATATTACTGATGGCTTAGTGCGTCCATTTTACAGATGGCTTTGAGCCACGTATATTATTGATGGCTTAGTGCTATCCATATTACCGATGGCTTTGTGCCACGCATATTATCGATGGCTTAGTACTATCTATTTTACCGATGGCTTAGTGCCACGCACATTATTAAAGGCTTTGTGCCGTTATTAATGGCTTTAAGCCACTTATTTTTACTAGCAGCTATGCTGGGTTCTATTATCTGGTAGCCTTGATGCGATTCTAGTTAGTGCCACAACCGGTGCTAACTCTTGGTGTGTTGGATGGATGGGTTGATTTTATCCCCATAGTAAGTGCAGGGTTGGACGGAGGCAAGTGTAAGGTTGGACGGGTTAACATGCATCATGCATCATACATACTGCATTCTGATTTTGAATTTGTAATGGGCTTAGGCCCAGATTGTTACTGCAATTTTTGTATGGCTGACTATTTTTTTTATAGTAGGATATTGCACACTGAGTTTTCGTAAACTCACCCCGTGTTTTTATTGTGTAGGTAATTCCCATTGGTAGGTGGATTGGTGCTACGAGGGACTCGGAGATGGCGACACAACTACTTATGTTTTTCTGTTTTATTTATTTACTTATAAGTATTTTATTTTGGTTTGGGTTGTAATAAGGCATCTCTTAAACTTTTGGACTTTAACTTGGGATTTTACTATATTAAGTTTTATATTTGCTAGTATTAAGACGTGGTTTTTCCAAAACGATAACTATTTTCAAAATATCACGTTTCTGCAAATTATCGCAAAAGCTTCCGCAACTTCCTTGGTTTTCAAACATAACAACAAACTAATAATGTTTTAAAGTAATGACATTTTTAAATGGTTAGTAATGTTAACAAAGAGGCTTTCACTTTCAAACAAGCTTTTATCAACAAGAACAAGTTTTCAAAAAGTCACTCCAATGTGACACCGCCAGATTCAGCCGTAACGTCTAGGCCAGGTTTGGGGGTGTTTCACTATCCACCTGATGAAAAGATTAGATTGCTTAAGCTTTGGACAAAGATTGATGTGATCTGGCTCGGATGGTTGAGTCGAGTTCACATAGTTTGCTCAATCGTCGTTGAGAAGAATCGTTCACAAAATCTTCAATTGTTTTTAATCAGCTAAGTAGGCTTAATGATGATGAAATGGTTCAAAAGTTGGCTAAGTTATGGTGATAAGTTTGGCTAAAAAAGAAACAAAGGATAGAAGCTACTTGGATAGGCTTAGTTTGAGTTATAAAATAATTAAAGATAGAGGGTGAAAATGGAAAACGAACTTAAACTTCAAGAATGATTCGATACTATAATGAGTATCGCCCCGGTTCTTATATCATCTAAGGTGGAAAAATGGGTTGGTAGATGGATAGATGAACGCCACACTAAGAGAATGGTGATAAGTTCATAAACAAGTTCGAGTTGACGCCACTAGCACACTAGATAAGTCACTCGAGACTCGTACAAAATATGAGAGGAAGTTAACCTCACAGAAACAAAGTTTCATTAAACAATTTGGCAAAAAGTCCCTTTTACATGAAATGAGTAAACTATTTATAGCCTAACATAAGCTAGCCAATTGGACAAATAACACTCGTTTAATAGCTAAGTAATTTCGGCTAGAATAATCTAGAACAAACTAGAACAAAATCATTAAATAGCTTGTCTATGTTCGGCTGAATGTAGCTTCAAAGGTTAGCTTCTAGATTAAGCAAAAGTCCTCTTGAATGTTGATGAAGGAATGGAAGATTATGAGCCATGTCTAGGTTCGACTATGGCCTTTTAATGGACATTAATTTGGTGATGTTTGGCTAAAAGTTAGGAGAGCCTTTAATGAGAGTCCCAAACAACCTTTGAGGTGTGAACGGAGGTGCTTGAGAAGTCTCTTGTGTGTGAACATGACTAGCCAATTGGTCACTAGGTGTGAACACCTAGAGTGGACGCCGTGAATGTGCTTTGGTGAGGTGGTCGGCCAAACCTTATGAATTAAAGATGGTAGCACCTCTTGGCCAAATGGTTATGTAGGGAACTCCAAGAATTAGCCCACCATTCATGAACTTGGTCATGCATGAATCTTAGCAACCTTGAACCTAACTGTGCATGTACTTACTTTAAATGAACCTTCATGTATTCGATCAACCTACAAAAGAAATGAACTTCATTAAATCAAATGTATATTCGGTTGAACATAGATTAATTAACATCAAGACAAATTAATTAACACACTAGGTTAAATTAAACACATTTTAATATGAACTAACATGATAAATTTGGCTAGCTCAAAAGGGTGTGAAAACAATTAATGAATTCAATTGAGCTAGGATAGTAAGTCATGAGCTCAATCAAACTAATTAAAATAAAACTAATACTTAATTTATTATAATGATAAAAGAAACGAGCTGAAAATAAACTAAATTGAGCTCAAACGAGCTGGATTAAGGTCAAATGAGCTGATTCAAGCTGATTGGAGCTCGATAAGCTGGAGACGAGCTAAGTTTGATTTGCCAAAGGTGAAAAGGGTCTTTGAGGAGCTGATCCGAGCTTCTTCATAAGCATTGGGCTTTTTCTCGAGCCAAAGTTGAGTGAAAGAAACTAAAACAGCTTCTTGGAAGTGCTTAGTTCGAGCTCGATTCATTGGGCCTTTAAGAAGCTCGAGAGGTTCTTGGCTTGAGCTTGATGAGCTCCCGGGCGTGCTTCCATCATTCCCCACTTCTTCAAAGCGACTTGTCCTCAAGTCGAGCCGTTTGTTTTCTTGAAAATGTTTATTTTTACCCGGCTCTTCTTAGTCAAATGGGGTGAATATACTCACATAGACCTGAAAGAAAGTCACCCCTTAACAAGGAAACACATTATCATCATCAAAAGGTAAAGGATTTAAAAAATGACAAGCTAAAGATGAACCAATCCTTTTTGATTCGGGAGCAGTTGGTTGATGGCCAAATGCTAAGTAAGAATTGAGTCTTATCTTTTCAATTGGACTCTCCATGTTCAGCAGTAGAGATGGCAAATGAATCAATTAAAATGGACAACCATAAATCATCAATAAGTTATCCAAACAAACATGTAATCTAGGCATAATCGTATCAAAACAAGTATGATTCATGTAAAAGAACAGATTCAAAACTCTATTTTCACAACCAAATGGACAGACTGTCTTACATGTCAATGCATCATCAAAGGATCAAATCAAGATCGCACATGTTTTAAGGCATTTAGTCATCTCAAGTTGCATCCACAAGTCATTGTTTAAACAAATTAAATTCGAACAATGGATCAAGAAATGTAAGTTGTCATCATAATCAGGCAAATGAAAAGATTCACATGATTCTTGATTTTGCATACTTGAACTTTGCAATCGCCGTTTGGCTATAACTTCACTAACGAACTCATCAACATCACGCTTTCTGAAAGTGAGAGTCTTCTTGCCATCCATCAAAATAGATATATTTTCATCAAGCAAAGTAGAACAATTAACCACATTAGGATACAAGTAATTTTCAAAAACCAAAGCGTCAACAAGGTTTTCATCATCATTTGAATAAAGTAGAGATGTCTTAAAATTTTTAGAAGTCATACCTTGTTTACCTTTAGGAGTAGGAAGATGGGGTTCGGTGTTACCTTTTTCAATCAACACAAACCTTCTCTCCTCAGAAATGTAGTGAAGGGTAAACTCTTTACTTCAATTAACCTGAAATGGAGAGAAAGCACAAATTGCACTTTTCAAAATGTTACTTTCAAAGAAATGCAAAAGGTTAGTGTTACCATGGATGATGAACTCGACGGGATAGGCTGAATCATTATTCACAAATTGAAAATATGATTCAATACCAGGATCAAAAGCATGAGTTGATCTTACCTTCTCGAGATGAAACATGAATTTCATGTACAACCACGTAAAATGAATAAGGAATGATTTAAAGTTGAAATCAAAATCTTTAAATTTCGTTTCCTTAATTAAAGACCAAGCATCAAACAAACATAATTGGTCGCACAAAATTTAAGATGCTTGATTTTCCCACATATCGTACCAGAATAACAAATTCCTGGCTTAAACACACGAGTTTGTTTACTTATTCCAAAGTGTAGCAAAGGTTTCATTTTTTCCATTAAATCAAACATGCTGAACCAAAAGGAGTTGTGCATACAAAATCAAACAATCAAACCTCTTTACATTCATTAGAACAGATGTGCACAAATTCAAAGATTTCACACAAGGTATTAGATAATTCGCATAATCATCATAATCAACCAACTTAAACGCTTGTCATGAAAATTGATGCGAACCCGGTCGCATCATGTTATGACGCAGCTCGATGCCATCGAGATTAGCCTAAACTTGAGGGGCCCAAGTGCAAAATGAAACATCTCATGGGCTTGATTGGTTATTGGACCAATGTTTTTCTTTTAAGGACTTTTTAATTTAATATAGTTTTATTTAAATTAATAAGTTTGCGTATTTTTAATTTTTGACTTGCACTTTATGTGTTCTGCATTTAATAAAGTCATGCATTATGTAACTCTCATGTTAGTTAAAATTTGCATCATTAAATTAAGTCTTGCATTAAGTAACTCATTAGTTCATTTAGTTTGCATTTTAAACCATGCATTTAAGCATCTTTAGTTTAATAAATGAGTTGCTGGTTTTAATTCAACTCATCTTAGTTTATTTATTTGAGTTTTATTGAACTTCATTTAATAAGATGTTTATTTAATTAATCTAGTTACTAGGATAATTTAATGAAGCATAGGATTAAGTTTATTTAATTTTGCTTCTTTAATTAAACTAGTAGTTGCATTAATTGATGACTTTGCTTTAGTTTATTTATTGAAGTCAAGTGTTTAATATGTTTGAGTTTAATTAGTGCTTAATTGAGTTTAATAAGTTCATTTTAATGTGTTTATTGCAGATGTCTCTTCAGTTTACAACCGTTACATTTCAAGGTTATTACAACTTAATTAAAGTGACTTTTTAGGTGATTTTTTGTTACAAATGAAGTGGTTGTTACAAGGGATGTTTTATACATCAATTAAGGAGTTTTAAGGAGCATTTTAACTCCTCTTAAATTTAGTAGCAACCCTTTTCATCTTCCAGCCGTTTTTGCCATTTCAATGGTTATTTCAAGCATTCAAACACCATTAAAAAGTTGGTTAAGGAGTTGATGACTATTCAGCTGACCAAGGGCTAACTCAAGAGTTGTTTTTCAAGCAATTAAAGTCATTCATTCAGCTAAATTAAAGTGAATTCAAGCAAAGAGTTATTAGTTTCAAGAATATGAAAAGACTTGATTTTTATTTTAGCTTTTAATTGGCACATTAAGTTGAATGTTTGTGACCTTTCAACTAGCCTATTATAGTACTATAAATAGATGAAATCAGCCTTTGTAAAGGGACTTTTGACACCTTAATGAAAATTACATCATTTTGTGAGAAAACCTTTCTCTCATATTTCGTTGAAGACTCGTTGGCTTATTTAGGTCCCTAGTGGCATCAACTTACTTTCTTTTCTATCTGAACTTATCACTATTTCATAGTGTGGCGTTCACCCTTATACCAAGGTTCCTACTTCTCTAAGTAGTAGGTCGAGGTTTATTCACTTTCATCCTTCCACCTTGAAAGCCTATAAGTATTTGGGTCAATACTCTTTAGTATTGGTTCTTACTTGCTTTTGAGTTCGATTTATTCCATATCCATCATCTACCAAATTTCTTTCTTTCCATCCTTTCATTTTATCATAGCCGAACCACCCTTTCACTTTTCATCCATTGTTTGTTAACCCACTTCCATACCAATGTTCATCTTTATTTACACTAACCGGATCTATATAAAATTCATATCCTTAAACCTATCTTTGAAACCCCTTTTGAATAGCTTCCGCGTTAATTTACCTAAGAACATCCTTTTAAAAACGAGCCGAACGATACTTTCTCGTAGACGATCGGGCAACCACATACGACTCAAATCAACCCACGAGACGAGTTCGTATCAAAAACCCGTTATCATGCAAGATTATATTTCGTGTTTGTTGATCTAGTCGAACAACGTCAACAGGTTTTTCATCACAAAACAAATCAAAAGAACAACTCCTCATGCTTCCACTTAGAACGAAGTTATCAACCACAAACAAAGGATAGCAATTAACCATGTCAAAAATAGGAGATCTTTTAAAAACTAAGTCATTGAAAATTTTATCGACAACTTTCAAACCTATTTGCCGTGGCTCGGTTGCTAAAGATTCCTTACCTTTAAGCACTTGTGGTTGGATTTCGTCTTCAACCTTACCTTTTTCGATCATACGAAAGTGTCTCTTTTCGAGAAGATATTGAAGCTAAAATTGATCAATCGAATCTTCAGGAACCTGAAAAGAAACAACTCGAGGAAAACTAACAAGTTGGTTAGTGGAAACATTTCTCACTTGTTCTCGCTTACTATCATCTTTTTCTTTTCTTTCACTCTCATTTTCTTTTTCTTTCATTTCTTTGTTTCTTTTCTCGATTTCATTCAGAATTCATTCATTTTCTCGAATTATGTTTTCTTACCTCTCTTTTCTTTTTATTTCTTTTTCTCTCATTTTTTCTTTACAACATGAAGATAATACAAATGAATCAGAATGATAAGTGTTTTGTTCGAAGGAAGGGAAAGCATTTACATAGGGGTCACAACCAATCCCTCGTGAATGATCCTCCGTGGATGAATTCTTTGAAACACTTAAAGAGATCTTAGACTCAAAATTTGCTTCTCTTTGGCTTGAATTCCATGACAAATATGAATCACAATAAGAATCTCTTCTGGAATAGTCATCGGATGTGTGTCTCTATGATGATCTTATGGCTGTCTCTCGACTTGGTGAGATTTGCTTTTGTCGGGCTCTTTCCTCCACTCAGTCCAATCATTTATGCAATTTGTCAAATTTAGAGTTCACGATTATACGCATCTCTTGCATCACATATTGAAATTCTAATTTTGAAAGCTCTTCTCGAAACATGATTTTATTACTGAAAAGAAAAGTGATTGAAAAATGGAAAATAGATACCTCACGACTAAACCTCACATTTCACTCATAAATAAAAAAATTGGATGGCACTCACACTCGTGTTTACACTCTTTCTTGGCTTTTACTTGCTCTAATAGACTCACACACTCTACCTTTTACCTCTCGCTCTTTCTTTCATAATTTCGTATTTCGTCTCTTTTAGACTTATTTGCTGCTTTAGGGTCGATTTTGTAACACCCCTAAACCTGGACCAGACGTCAAGGCTGACTCTGGCAATGTCACATTGAAGTGTGTTTTAAAAACTCGGTTCTTTGTAAATTCGTTTATAAAAACCCGCCTTGTTAAATTTATCATGCCTAGCAATATGTTTGCTTAAGTTAGGTTTCAGTTACTCTTGAAAACTTGTTTGTTGCAGAAGCTTTACTATTCAATTTGTTTGTTACGACGTCAAGGTATTTTAAAAACAGTTATCTTTTAAGAAAATACGTCCTAGTGCTATCAAATTGACAAAAAACCCAGAGTTAAAGTTTAACGTTAGAAAACAGCCTTATTACAACCCAAAATAAACATAATTTAAAATAACCGAATTGAAAGCAATTCTAATATGTGTTGCCGTCTTTGAGTCTCCCGCTACACCGAACCGCCTATGCCTGGGGATTACCTGTACAGTCAAACAGTTGGGCATGTTTACGAAAACTCAGTGTGCAATCCCAAATAAAAATAGAGTCATGTAAAAACAATCTGGGCCTGAGCCCAATCCAATAATAGAACAGACTGGGCCTAAGCCCGTTTCAGAATAGAAGCAGTGTGGGCCTTAGCCTATATTAGTATAGAGACAGAGTAATCAATATGCAACAACCCTACCCATCTAACCTCTACACACCAACTCTGTCTAGCCCTACACACTATGTGGGGATATAATATCGACCCACCCAACCCTACACACCACATAATAGCATTGATGCAGCACTAAATAGAATTTGCAGCAGAGTTGCCAGTATAGAATACTTCCTTCAATCACATAACCCAACCCTATGTTATGCAACATACATCAGTGACAAGCTATCACGTATTATCATGCATGTGAACAGAACAAATATACAATACCAATCATCTCATGGCATACACAGTCATCCATACATCATATAGGGTCTAAACAGGCATTTTACCTACGGGGGCATTTTGGTCATTTTACCCCTTAGGGGTATTTCGGTCATTTTCATCAATTTGGGCCCATAAATCTCTTAGGCCCAACAGTAGGTCCACAGTTGCCTCGGACGACTCATGCGACCAAAACAGTATAGAAGATTTTATTGGGCCCATACCCACAAGCTGTCCCATTAGGGCCCATGCAGCCGTGTGGCCCACAGAGCCCAAAATTGACTTAGGCTATGCGTGCGACATAGCCAGTCCAGTGTTACCCATTTAACAGTGAAACTTACTCGTATGGAGCCCACAGGCCCATTAGGCCCAAATGGCCCATTTTGTCCCAAGCCTATGAAATCGCTCATGGAGGCCGTGTCTTAATGTAGACCCACATTTCATGGGCTCAACTTTACTCATGAGTGTTCGCAAGCCCATGTGGCCAAAAGCCTAATTTTTTAGATTTTCGGTATTTCGATATTTCGGCATTTCACCGTTGTAGTCTATACAATATGAAAAACACACCTGTTTGTGATAAGTAAGCAAATCTCTACGACGCCAATCCTAGATTCAATCATAACCCCACGTTAGTTCTTTAATCATTAAAATTAACAACCTTACAAAGGATCCCATTCCAAAATAGTACTGGTTTCCTACCTTAAAAAGCAACCAGTTCCCCTCTACAACCACTGATCGAAGCCGCCCTCCAAAATTTAGCCAAATCTATATCGCATTACCACCTTGTTAAATAGAACCACGAGTAACAATAATTAGAATCAAAAGAACAACAACTTATCACTACTTAGAAGTATTCAGCCTACTAAGGTACACTCTAGGATTGAGTCCCACGAGAACAGTCACACTCTTGCCAGAACAATGGAGACAAGATAGTGTTAAGGAGAAAGCTTATAATGACAAGGAGAGAAAGAGGGAGAAGAATAGCCGTAAACACTAACAACAAAATCTATCACCTTATTCAAAGTAGAGAGGTTCAGCTCCAAAAAGAAAGACAACCCGCTAGCAATGAGAAATCGAATGAGAGACGAGGGAGAGGAAGCAAGTGAGATTCAGCCAAATTATAAAGAGGGAAAAGTAGTTGAGAGAAAGAAGAAAAGAGGAGAAGAGACCAAGAAGGGTCTTCGGTCATGCAAAAAAATGAGAGAGAGAGGGTGGGGAAGTTTGGTTTAAAAATGAAAGAAAAGAAAAGTCACACACACGTCAAAACCAAAAGAGAAGGAATCGGCTAGATCAAAATGGTATGTTCGGCCCTTCACTTTTATACTAAATGTAACGCCCCAAAAAAACCTGAATTTTTAATTTTTAATTTGTGGCTTTATATGCATGATTAGCACTGTTGGGTTAGTGATTTTGGAGTGTTTGGGGGTCTTTATGAAATTCGGGGTTCAAGCTCTAATATAAGGAAAAATTTTACTTTTTAGCATTTAGGGAACCCTGACTCCTGGTATTAAACTTTTTAAATAACTGGGAATAAAATGTGACACAAAAAGCCTAGTAGTCTAATGGCAAGGTGGCACCACAAGTGGGGCAAGAAGGTGGCGCTACAAGGGTGGCAAGGAGGTCTAAGGTTTGATTCTTGGACTGAACAATGGGCATTTATTTTGCACTTTGGACAGTAAGTGGTCGAGTTGGAATTGAACTCTGATGGAGAGGGTTTGAAATGGTCAAGGGAGTGATTTGGGGAGTGGATCATGGAGAGATTCCAAGAGAAAATCAAGGGATTTGAAATAGGGAGCGTTGTAACCGATTATTGGTGCTCAAGGGAGTGGCAAATTCGGCTTAGGGTAGGAAGTGAGTGCCGTATTGGTCATTTTGGGGTATTACCGAACTCTCACTTTCATTTTCGGCATTTTCTTTGCATTGTTTTGGACTTTTTTTATGCAACTAGGTATTATTGCTTTTCCCGACTAAACCGTGACTCATTTCTTCTCATTCAAAAGCTGAATATAGAAACTGTTCTATTGGGTTTGTGGCAATTCTTTTCCTTCATTTTTTATTCGAAAATACCTCTCTTCTCGGCTACTTGTTGCTTGCCAATTCTTCTTTCTTCTCATCTTGAGTCTTTCTCTCGAAAGTCGAACATGACTCTTTAGCTTTTCTCAAACATTTTCTTTCTTCCCTCTGTTTTTCATCCTTCCTTAGTCATAGCCGATTCCCTATTGGTGCTTGGCCGAATATACCAACTTGACCAAGCTGATTCCATCATCTTCTCTCTCTTTTCTTTGTTCTATTTGATTCCATAAGTGATCTTTAACAATCGGGTTCTCAAGGGTCAAGATCCCTCTTGTAACACCTCTATCCCTTACCCATCGTCAGAATAGGACCGGGCATTACCAGAAAATCAAAAAACATATCGGAACAGAAAATTCACAACCATCATAATAGAATTCAGATAATAAGTCCCTTATGAGGCTTACCAGACCTTGAACATGCATTAGAAAGAATGCGGGACTAAACCGATCACATTCAGGGGATAAACGTAACTCAAAAAAATTTTCCAACTTGAACAGGGCACACACCCGTGGGGCTTGGCCGTGTAGTGCACATGGTCGTGCCTTAGATTTGACTCAAGCCATGGGCAACATTGAGATATTAACACGGCCTATGCCCACGCTCGTGCCTCCTACCTGTGGTCGAAACTGTCAAAGTTGGCACGGCATGATCACACGCCCGTGTCCTAAAACCGTGGGTGAAACTGACCTAAAACCTAAAGTGTAGGGGACACACGGTTGGAGGACACGCCCGTGTCTCCTGACCGTGTGGCACAATAGAGGCTTGGTTTAAGCCAATTTGCCACCCCTTCTTAGAGTCATTCAACAAGCATGTAAGAACAACAATTTAACCACAATTACTAACCAACTCAAACTCAAATCATACTTTATTATAGCTACCTCAACATCATTTAATCACAAGTATAAATGCATGATAAACATTTCTAATTTTCATAACATTATCAACACTATGCACACATATAAAACTTATGCTCAAAACTTACCACTTCCTCATATTGGTATGTTCCAAAATGACCAAAACAATTTAGATTATACGATCATTACAAACTTGACCAACTTGGCATTATAAGCTATAGGCCAAAGTTAATCACCACATATGTAACACCCCTATCCCGTAACCGTCGCCGGAATAGGTAAGGGGCATTACTGGACTTGTAACATATATCGGAACAGTAAAATTTCAAACTTTTTAATCGAGAACCATCACGTATCATCTGTCATTAGAGCATGCTTCAATTGATCATAAAATGGTGTATATAATTATTGGAAATCTAATTGGAAACATGCTAAAAGATAGGAGAACATTTGCAAAATTTCAAAGTTAGGGACACAAGGCCGTGCCCCTTGCCCGTGTTCTTCACACACGGCCGTGTCCCTCCAGACACGCCCAAACCTTTCAGCCCGTGGTCAAATCTGACTTATCCCACACGGCTGTCCAACACGTCCATGGGGTTAGGCAATGTGTCGCCCACGGCCTAGGCACGCCCGTGTCCTTACCCGGTGGTCAAAACTGTCAAATATCACACGGTTACCTGACACGCCCGTGTACAAAATAGAGCAGACCGTGTGACTATACTGCCAAATTTCACACGGCTACAAATTACCAGACACGCCCGTGTGTCTAGGCTGTGTACCAAAACTGACCAAAACATTAAGGTGCAGGGGACACACGGTCGAAGCGCACGCCCGTGTTCCCTGGCTGTGTGGCACAAATATAGGCTTGGTTAAAGCTAATTTGCCACCCAATATGGGTCATTTCTACTAGCCATTAACTAACAACATTTCATGCCATTCTACCAACCTAAAACATACCAATTCAAGCATAAAATGGACCCAAAATCATCTCAATTCATTCACAAATCAAGCACACCAACTCAAAGGCCTAAATGACCATTTCCATGCACTCATCCACACATATATACATATCAATTATGCAAGCTTATAATCTCATCAAAATCACATATCTTTCCATAAGCACATATAGCTAAAGGACAACTCAAGTACTTGATTATATTCATATATGACCCAAGCCACATCTCATAGCTTGATCATTTACCAAAGTATATCATGTTCACTAAAGTACTAGCCTATACATGCCATGACCAAACGTTTGCAAAATACTCAAAAGTACCGAAGCTTTATCGATAGTGTGATAGCGATCCCCGACTCGTCCGATATCCGAGCTAGCTTCCGAATCTAGAAGACAGTGAAAGAAATAAACGGAATAAGCTTCTAAAGCTTAGTAAGTCCATATAACATGAAATGAAACTTACCATTTCAATGAGATAT
This sequence comes from Gossypium stocksii, assembly GCA_020496765.1. Taxonomy (NCBI): domain Eukaryota; kingdom Viridiplantae; phylum Streptophyta; class Magnoliopsida; order Malvales; family Malvaceae; genus Gossypium; species Gossypium stocksii. Next base: position 47,427,462 of record CM035623.1, read on the forward strand.
CCATAAGTAAGGCCATTACAAACATATGATCTTATAGCCTATTGCACAAACTCACACTCATTAGTTCATGTAGTTTCATAACATATCATATATAAAAGCTTATCAAATACTTCATTTCAAGTAACATATACAAATCTTGTAAATCATATGGCATAATATGCCTTCATTTTGCACTTTCTCATATAACATGTTGATCATGTAACTAGTATCATTCCATTCATACAAATCATATGACATGTATTTCATATACTTCATTATCTCATGTATAGCACACAACTCTTATAACATGTACCTTATACCATTCATGTATTCACATAACATCTCTCTCATATATTCAAATATCAATTAACCTTTCCTGTAACATGTATCGGTATTGCCCGTTGAACCTATAAGAACATCGAAAGATACTCGGTGATACACACAGTGTATATACATATAACCTGTAATCCGTCAATGCGTCATATATGCTCTTTCGAGCCTGTACGGTAAGCCCGGAGGCTGAACATATAATCCCGAAGGATAATCGGTAAGCCCGTAGGCTGAACATGTAATCCTGAAGGATAAACCTGTAGCTCATGAGCACGTGGTGAGTCCGTAACAAATGCAGGAGCTCGAACCACCCTGTAGCCCTAGTGACATGTCACTTGTATCCTATCGACTTCTACGGTTCTAACGGGGCTCGGTATTCAATTTATCACTTGTAACAATTTAACATTTCTATTTCAATCTCATATATACTCGTTACATTAGGCTATTTAATCATCTAGCATTTCATATTTTCAAATAACAATACGTATGAACACACATATATATACATTAAATTCGTTATACGAACTTACCTAGTAATCCCGTATCTACTCGTCTATTTTCTGTTTTCCCCGATCAAGTTCCGGGATTCGATCGTCTTTATCTATATTAATGCAAAATTCAGCTATTTACTAACTCACATATTCAATTCAATCCAAAAACATATAATTTGACATATTTGCAATTTAGCCCCTATATTTACAATACTTTGCAATTTAGTCCTCTCATCACAAAAATGACAAATTACACAATCAATCCCCCAATTCACTATAGCCGAATATTCAAGGGACTTATACAAGCATATATCTTTCAATTAATCACAATTTAACCTTAAAAATTCTACCTTTTTACAATCAAATCCTCAAAACCCATTTTCTTCAAAAATTACTTTAAAATTCTTGTATATTTCCACATAATATTTCATAATTCATCAAAATCTTCTAAAATATCATAGATTCATCAATGGCATTTTTCAAAAACATAATCAAAATCAGAAATTGAGGTACGGGTCGGTTAATATACGAAGCAACAATCTCAAAAACGTAAAAATTATCGAAAACGGAACAAAAACGAACCTCAATTTGAAGCTTGAAGTAGCCGAATATTTGAAAGCATAAAAACCTTTATTTTGTTTATGAGAATCGGTGAAGAAGAACATAAAATGAATAAAAATTTCATGTTTTATTAAACATATAACATATATTAATTAAAAACCAAAACTAACCTTTATAACATTATTTATAAAACCATAATAATAAGGGCATAAGTGTCCACTAGCTTAAAAATGGTGAAATAACTACTTAAGGCCTTCTATTTAAAAAGCCATTGCCAAACAAGCCATTTATGAAATAGAACTCTAATTTATCGCTTTATGCGATTTAATCCTTTTTCTCAAATTAACCAGTCAAACGATAAAATTTCTAAACGAAACTTTCACACGGTGATTCTATCATGCTGTAAAACATATTAAAGCAATAAAAATAATAATTCAACTCGGTTAAGTGGTCCCGAAACCACCCGTTCTGACTAGGGTCTAAAGTGGGCTGTTACAACATACCATTTCATCCAATTCACAAGCATTATAAATCATCACATTCAAGCTTAAAACATAGACACTCTAGCCTATACATGCCATAATTCAAATATTTACAAATCCAAAAGTACCAAAACAAGTTCGATAGTGTGTGATGATCCTAGACTTGTCCTAAGCCCTCATAGCTACGATATCTGAAAACAGTTGAAACACAAACAGAGTAAGCTACAAAGAGCTTAGTAAGTCAAGATACAACAATTTAACTATTAAGTCACATAATATACCAAACATAAGCAAATAACCTAGCCATTTTCAAGCTAGTTCATGAGACAAACCATCATCCCCTTCTCTTATATATCTTATGCTTCTTTTCCACAATCTAACACATACTTCTTATATGATCGATCATAGAACACAATTCTCTATCCTCAAAAATATAGTATGATATAAACGTACCTGAATCAGACACATAAGGTAAGCATTTATTCGTTTAACAAACTTTCTCTTTGATCGTTCAGAAACGTACAGAGTTTAGACAGACTTTATACAATGTCGACGTCCTGGACGTGGTCTTACATGTTATTCAAAGTCGATGCCACTGTCCCGAACAGGGTCTTACACGAAACATAAATGATGCCAGTGTCCCAGACACGGTCTTATACACTATCTCAAATCAATGCCTTCGTCCCGGATGAGGTCTTACATGATATCATTTTAACCTTTCTCAACCAAATACGATTCTAAATTTCTCACTCAGGCTCTCAGGGCTGTCCAACGCAGTTTATAGTTCAAGTAATATTATCAAACAGTTAATATAACACATATTTGTATATTGACTTACCTCGTACGGAGTTAACGGATGTGAGTCGACTATTCAACTATTTTAGACTTTCCTCGATCTAAGCCTGTTTTTCTTTGTTCTTGATCTAAACAAATTCAGATTCAACCATTCAATTATTTATTTCATTCAATTCGGTCCATAAACACACAATTAGGGCAATTTGCGTTTTAGCCCACACATTTACACATTTTAACACTTTAGTCCTTAATTCATAAAAACATCAAATATGTACAATTTCATTATAGATTGGCCTAGCCGAATTTTCATGGCTATCAGATAAGCCTATATACACATTTATTTCACAATTTACTCCTTCCAAGAACACAGTTTCACAAATTAGCCCACATAGTTCAAATTCATCAAAATCTCATGGCAAAACATATTTATTCAACACCTATTCATCATAATTCAACAAATACAACACAAAGCTTCAAAAATCATTAATGGCACTATTCACAAACTTTATTAAAATTAGAAATGGAGACATGGGCATGGAAGAATACGAAGCAACGATCACAAAAACGTAGAAATTATCAAAAACGGACCAGAACTCATACCTCAATCAAGGAATCAAAGGCCGAACCCTAAGCTTGCCATTTTCTTTTCTTGTCTTTGGTATTCACGGTAATGGTGAATACACCCATTTCATGTTTTTGTTTTGTTTATTAATCAAATAATTGTCAATTGCCATTTTGCCCCTTTTTATAAAACATAAGTAATGCATCCATTAAGGCCCATTTTTGTCCAATTAATAAACACATGGTCTAATGTCAATTTAAGGACCTCACAACTAATGAAACATAGCATTAAAGTGCTTTAACAATTAGCAGGCATATTTTGCCTTTTATGCAATATACTCCTTTTTATAATTAAACACAGAAACAGTCAAATTAATTCACAAAAATTTCACAGATGTTAATTCATATTGCACAGACACAGAAAATAATATCAGAACATTTTTCAGACTCAGACATGTGGTCCCAAAACCACTATTTTGACTAAGGCATAAATCAAGCTGTTACACCTCTTTCGGCAACCATTCGGTTTGGATGGTAAGTATTGTTGGACCGAATGTTTTATGGATTATGGATTGGACTTAAAGCCATATTATCGTAAACGGTCTTGTTAAGAGGATTTTTGATACTACAGATAATTGGCCAAGAAGGGTAACCGATTGTGGTCAATGGATTTATGGGATTCAACGGCTTTCATTCAGGCAAGGTGAGGAAGGTTATGTTTTGAGGTTAAGTAATAGGAAATGATTAACTTTAAATGATGTTTGACTAACAAGGGGTTTTATTGGAATATAGATTAGTCACTAAGGGATTCATTGTATGTTTCATAAACATGTGTGTGTACCCACACCACTCTAACTATAAATTGGCAAAAGTCGAAATGCCGAAACGCTGAGATGCTGAAATGTCGAAATGCCAAAGGAATGGTCATGGTAACCACATGAGGACACGAACGCGTGTGGAAAGGTCGATACAGTAACAAAGGCCCCATAGCGAACTCATGGACTTGGGCCACTTTTAGGCAAAATGGGTCAAAATGGGCCAGTGGGCCCAATGGGCTCGTGGGCCCCACATGGGCCAATTTCATGGATAAATGGGAAATAATAAGTCAATCATGTCATGTACATGGCCAAGAGAAGTTTTGGGCTTCCCGGGCCACACGAGTATGTGGGCCCTACTTGGGCCTTGGTATTAGACCTTGGCCCAAATGTACCATTTGTTTACTTAATGTGACACAAGTCATGCGAAATGACTGTAGACTCCTTAATGGGTTGATACGTGTACTTAGGCCTACAATGACAAATGACCGTTATGTCCTTAAAGGGCAAAATGACTAAAATGCCCCTACATGTTAAATGATTGTTATTGTATGTCATTTATGATATATTTGCATTCATGTGATATTATGTTACATAAGGGATGGGAATATTGATTGGAGGAAGTATATAATTGTTAGGGTTGCATGGTCGCTTGACGACTGTGGATCCACCAACAGCTTTAAGCCTATTATGTGATTGACAACTCTACTATAATATTGGTTAGTGTCACAACCGATACTACATTGGGAGTGTAAGGATGGGTGGGTCAATTTAGTACCCACAAGAGTGTAGGATTGGACGAGATAGGAGTGCAGGGTTGGTTGGGACATTTGTGCATTGTTTATTCTGATTGTAATATGGGCTCCAACTGAGGCTGCTGTGGGCTAAGGCCCAAATGCCATTGTTATTGTAATGGGCTTAGGCCCAAATTGATGTGATGCATGCTATTTGATTGATGAGGGTTGTACACACTGAGTTTTCGTAAACTCACCCCCTCTTTTTAATTTTTTAGGTAATCCTTAGTAAGTGGTTTGACATATTAGAGGACTCGAAGGTGGCTACACTACGAACAGCTTTAAATTTTAGTATTTCCCTTTACATTACTTTAATTACTTTCTCTTTTGGGTTTTTGTTGTAATAAGGTTTTTTTTTCTCCGGTTCTGTTTTGGTTTGGGATTTTATAATGTTGATTGCATGACTTCTAGGCTTAGGACTCGTGTTTTAAAAAGAAAATAATATTTTCAAAGGTACCTGAATGTTTTCAAAGAAATAGCTTCCGCTAAAATTGAAACATGGGAAATTAATAATGAATATCAACACTGAGGTTTTCAAATAACAAGTTAAGGTTTTAATCAATACTATAAACATGTAAATTTTCAATGGTTTTCGTTTTAAACTAAAGTACTCATCCATTGAGGCTAGGTTTGGAAATAGAAACACATTTTTCAAATACCGCTTTAAACTGCAAATGATCAAATGTACTCAAGGTTTTTCAACAACATTGAATGGTACATTTCACCCTTCAATGTGATGCCACTAGATTCGGCCATAATGTCCGGGCTGGTTTTGGGGATTTACAGTTAGTGGTATTAGAGCCTGGTTGCAAAACTCGGGCTGTGAAATGGGCTTTAATTTTGGATTTTAAAATTGTTCTCAAGTGAATTAAAATATTTTGAAGGACTTTATTGTGTGGCACACCGAGTCTCCGACGTCGAGCCAAGTAAGTTTTCTTGATACTGAAACTACTTTAAACTGTTAAACTATAGTTAGTTACTAGCCTGACTTAGATGATGGACTATACTGAGACTTTTAGTTAGAGTAAAACTAAAAATGTAGGAACTTGAAACTGTAGAGGGCTTACGACTGCGAAAACAACTCTTAACTACTACTTTCATAAAACATCTGCTTAATTATTGAAACACTGAGCTAAATTTCATAAAATTTTTAATTTAGATAATACGTGAAGCGATAATGAGCACTAGAAGAGGTGCAAGAGGCCGCGACAGAGACCGTGGAAACACTAAGGCTAGATCTTTAACATCAGGTCATATGCCCAACGTGGAAGCGAAAGAGGCTCTGGCTTCATCGGTAGTCGAGACAGGATCGTACGATCGGGCAGCTGGGGATGACTCATTGTCCCAAGCAATGCTAAGAATTCTGGAAAGGGTAGCTGGGCCCAACATTGGTATGGGGAGCCGAGGGTCAATTTCTGTGTGGCTTCGATTGAATGGAGCAGAGATTTTAAAGGGTGTCACTAGAGTGGCTCCTAATGTGGCCGAATATTGGTTGGAGGCCACTGAAAGAATAATGGATGACTTGGACTACATTTTTTTAGCAAAAACTAAAAGGTGCGATATCGTTGTTACTAGAGGAAGCCTACCAGTGGTGGCTTACTGTGAAAAAGGGCACTCAGCCTGACTGGATAACTTGGGAGTTTTTCAAATCTACATTCTAGGGGAAATACGTGGGCACAAGCTATGGGGATACTCGGAGGAGGGAATTCCTAAATTTGACACAAGGAGATAGATCTGTGGTGGAGTACGAGGTGGAGTTCCTACGACTTAGTCGGTATGCTAGAGGGATTGTGGCGAAAGATTACGAGCACTATGTTCGACTTGAGGACGGCCTCAGAGATAGTCTTCGAGTACTGATAGCTCTACAGAGGGAGCGAGATTTTGTAGCACTAGTGGAGAAAGTAAAAATCGCTGAAGATATGAAGCGCACTGAGTGCCTAAGTTGGGATAGAGAAAAGGGCAAAAATAAAAAGGGATTCAGAGCCTTCCGGTGCCGTACAGAGGCCTAAGAGAAGGGCCAGATTGGATGGACCAGTCAGAGCTGGGGCCCTTGCGGTTACTACTGGAGTACTACCTTGTGCTATTTGTAGAAAAGACCATGCGGGTGAGTGCTGGATGAGGACAGAAGCCTGTCTGAGTTGTGGTTCCATAGAGCATCACATTAGGGAGTGTCCCAAAAGACTGGATTAGATGCAAGTTGTTGGTAGGGGTAATGTGCATCCGTTGAGGGGTGGTTAACAGCCGCCAAGGGGCCATGGTCAGGCCAGGGGTTGTAACTATTTGGAACGTGGTCGTGGAGCACCGGGCAGAGGTGTAGGGCATACTGAGGTGAGGTAGCCAGCTCTGGTTTATGCTACTCGTCTCCGAGAGGACGGAGATGCCCCAGATGTGATAATCGATACATTCTTTATACATGAGTACCTTTTATAATATTGATTGACATTAGGTCGACACATTCATACATTGCATGCACTATGACTGAGACTTTGGGTGATATGTTTGAGATTACTGTAAGTAAAGTCACTATGTTGAGTCCTTTAGGCCAGTCTGTGAAAGTGAACAAGTTATTTAAGGATATGCCTTTAGTGGTCCAAGGGGTCACCTTTTTAGCCGACTTGATGGAATTGCCTTTTGGCGAATTTGACTTAATCTTGGGAATGGATTGGCTGGTGAAACACCAGGCAACTCTCGATTGTGCTACAAAGCGTATGGTGCTAAAAACTACAGAGGATGAGGAAGTGGTGGGTAATTGGGGAACGTCAGGATTATCTATCAAATGTAACTTCTGCATTAAGGGTTGAGAAGTTGGTTCACAAAGGCTGTAAGGCATATTTGGCTTACATTAGTGATACGGATTCTAAAGGTCCTACTGTCAATGATTTGAGAACGGTTAAGGAATTTCCTAATGTTTTTCCTGATAAGCTACCGGGGTTACCTCCCAACCAAGAAGTTGAATTTGGACTTGAACTTTACCTAGAACAACTCCAGTGTCCATCGCACCTTACAAAATGGCACCAAAGGAGCTGGTGGAACTTAAAGCTCAAATTCAGGAGTTATTGGATTGAGGGTTTATTCGACCAAGTGTATCTCCGTGGGGAGCACCGGTGTTATTTGTGAAAAAGAAGGATGGGTCCATGCGAATATGCATCGACTATCGGTAGTTGAGTAAGCTGACCACCAAGAACAAGTACCCTCTGCCAAGGATAGATGACCTTTTTGATCAGTTGCGAGGAGCTTCGATTTTCTCAAAAATTAACCTTCGTTTAGGGTACCATCAACTAAGGGTTAAGGAGGCAGATGTCTATAAGACTGTTTTTAGGACTTGTTATGGTCACTACGAGTTCTTTGTGATGCTGTTTGGGCTAAAAAATGCACCAGCCGCTTTCATGGACCTCATGAATTGAGTCTTTCAACCCTATCTGGATCAGTTTGTGGTAGTGTTTATAGATGATATCTTGGTGTATTCAAGAATTGAGGATGAACATGATGCACACCTACGAGTTGTTTTATAGGTTTTGAGGGGGAAGCAATTGTATGCCAAATTCAGCAAGTGCGAATTTTGGTTGAGGGAGGTCCCTTTTCTGGGTCATGTGGTTTCCATTGAGGGGATTAAAGTTGATCCTCAAAAAATTGAAGCGGTGTTGGACTGGAAATCGCTTAAGATAGTGTCTAAGATTTGAAGTTTTTTAGGTTTGGTAGGGTACTATAGACGGTTTGTTGATGGGTTTTCGTTAATTGCTGCACCCCTAACTATGTTGTTGCGTAAAGGGGTACCGTTTGTTTGGACTGATAAGTAGTACGAAAGCTTTGAGAAACTTAAAAAGGCTTTGATGGAGGCCCCTATTTTGATTCAGCTAGAGTTTGGGAAGGAGTTTACGGTCTTCAGTGATGCATTGCATGTTGGCTTGGGCTGTGTATTGATGCAGGAGGGTAAAGTAGTTGCATATATGTCGTGCCAGCTTAAGACTCATGAGGTGAATTACCCAACCCATGACTTGGAGTTGGCTGCGATGGTATTCGCACTAAAAATATAGAGGCATTACCTGTATGGAGAGAAGTGCATAATTTTTACGGATCACAAAAGTCTTAAATACCTCCTTACTTAGAAGGAGTTAAACCTTAGGCAATGTAGATAGATTGAGCTGCTGAAGGATTATGATTGCATGATTGAGTACCACCCTAGTAAAGCGAATATGGTAGCTGATGCATTGAGCCGTAAGGCTATGTCTGATATAAGGGCTATGTTCGCTCGCTTAAGTTTGTTTGAGGATGGCAGTCTGCTAGTTGAGCTTCAAATTAAGCCATTGTAGATTGAGCAAATTAAGGATAAGCAGTTGGTGGATGAGACTCTAGGTCCTCGATTCTGACAGGTTGAGAATGGGGAAACTTCAGATTTTGCATTGAATAGTGAAGGGGTACTGTGCTTCCGTGGGAGAATTTGTATACCGGGGGATACTGATTTAAGGTAGTCGATACTGCAAGAAGTGCATAGTAGTCCTTATGGTATGCATCCTAGCGGTAACAAGATGTATCGAGACCTTCATGAGTTATATTGGTCGTCAAGACTTAAGCGCGAGATTATTGAGTTCGTAAGCAAGTGTTTAACATGTCAGCAAGTTAAGGCGGAACATCAGTTACCTCCAGGATTACTTCAGCCAGTTAAAATTCCACTTTGGAAGTGGGAGAGGGTAACTATGGACTTTGTTAGTGGGCTGCCCCTGACGCCTACTAAGAAAGATTCGATATGGGTTATTGTGGATCGGTTAACTAAGTTTGCCCATTTTATACCGATCTAAACTGATTACGCATTACAAAATCTAGTTAAGTTGTATGTGGCCGAGATTGTAAGACTTCATAGGGTACCAGTCTCCATAATATCTGACAGAGATCCTCGTTTCATGTCTCAGTTTTGAAAGAAGTTACACGAGGCACTGGGTACAAAATTGGACTTCAGTACGGCGTTTCACCCTCAAACTGATGGTTAGTCAGAGAGGGTGATTCAGGTATTGCAGGATATGTTAAGGGGCTATGTAATCGAGTTCTGAGGCAGTTGAGAAGACTATTTGCAGTTAGCTGAATTTGCGTATAATAACAGCTAGCAGGCAAGTATTGGGATGGCACCGTATGAAGCGTTGTATGGGCATAGGTGTCGTACTCTGACATGTTGGACTGAGTTGGGCGAGCGGCAAGTTTTGGGGCCAGAGTTAGTAGTCGATACGGAAGATAAAGTGAAACTGATTCGAGACCGGTTAAAGGAAGCATCGGATAGGAAGAAATCATACGTCAATCTTAAGCACCGAGAGATTGAGTATATAGTGGGGGACTTCGTGTTTCTCAAGGTTTCCCCATGGAAAAGGGTACTAAGATTTGGGTGGAATGGTAAGTTAAGCCTTAGATTCATTGGGCCATACCAGGTACAAAAGCATGTAGGGCTGGTTGCCTATCAGCTTGAACCTCCAGAATTGAGTTAGATCCATGACGTGTTTCATGTTTCAATGCTAAGGCGATATCGTTCTGATCCCACGCACGTGCTCTCAACTGAGGAGATCGAGGTTAGGCCGAAACTTACTTTTGAGGAGGAACCAGTACAGATATTGGACCATAAGGTAAAGGTGCTGAGAAGGAAATCTGTTCCGTTGGTTAAGGTGCTCTGGCATAACCACAATTCTTAGGAGGCCACGTAGGAACTTGAGGAGACGATGCAACAACAATACCCTCAACTGTTTTAATCAGGTAAATTTCGAGGCCGAAATTTCTTTTAGGGGTAGAATTGTAATGTCCCAAAAACTTGAATTTCTAATTTTTATGTTGTGGCTTTATATGCATGATTAGCACTATTGGGTTAGTGATTTTAGAGTGTTTGGGGGTCTTTATTAAGTCCGGGGTTCAAGCTTTGATATAAGGAAAAATTTTACTTTTTAGCATTTAGGGAACCATGACTTCTGGTATTAAGCCTTTTAAATAACTGGGACTAAAATGTGACACAAAAAGCCTAGTAGTCTAATGACAAGGTGGCTCCACAAGTGTGGCAAGGAGGTGGCACTACAAGGGTGGCAAGTAGGTCTGAGGTTCGATTCTTAGATTGAGCAATGGGCATTTATTTTGCACCTTTGGACGGTAAGTGGTTAAGTTAGAATTGAACTCTGATGGAGAGGGTTTGAAATGGTCAATAGAGTGATTTGGGGAGTGGATCATGGAGAGATTTCAGGAGAAAGTCCAGGGATTTGAAATGAGGAGTGTTGTAACTGATTATGGGTGCTTGAGGGAGTGGCAAATTCGGCTTAGGATAGGAAGTGAGTGCCGTATTGGTCATTTTGGGGTACTGCCGAATTCTCACTTTCATTTTCGGCATTTTCTTTGCATTGTTTCAAACTTTTTTTTATGCAACTAGGTATTATTGCCTTTCTCTACTAAACCGTGACTCATTTCTTCTCATTCAAAAGCTGAATATAGCAACTGTTCTATCGGGTTTGTGGAAATTCTTTTCCTTCATTCTTTATTCGAAAATACCTCTCTTCTCCACTACTTGTTGCTTGCAAATTCTTCTTTCTTCTCATCTTGGTTCTTTCTCTCAAAAGCTGAACACGACTCTCTGGCTTTTCTCAAACATTTTCTTTCTTCCCTCTGCTTTTCATCCTTTCTCAGTCATAGCCGATTCCCTATTGGTGCTTGGCCAAATATACCAACTTGACCAAGCCGATTCCATCATCTTCTCTCCCTTTTCTTTGTGTTAACTGAATTTCTGCTCATCTCTTTTACTCTCCTTCTCTTGATCACTCATAAGCCAAACCTCTCCTATATGCAATCTAGTTCGTGGGGTCGAAGGTTAAATCCTGGTAAGTGTTTATCTTTCTTCCCTTTTGGCATTTTTGGTAAAAGTCGAATGGCTCATCTTATCTCTTTGAAATCGGGTTAATACTTTGGTGGTTGTTCTTCTGACCGGTTGTGATCTTCTCCTCATGTTTTCCAATCATTCTGTTCGATTCTATAAGTGTTCTTTAACAATCGGGTTCTCAAGGGTTAAGATCCCTCTTTCGGCAACCAATCGGTTTGGATGGTAAGTATTGTTGGACCAAATGTTTTATGGATTATGGATTGGACTTAAAGCCATATTATAATAAATAGTCTTGTTAATAGGACTTGTGGTATTACAGATAATTGGCCAAGAAGGGTAACCGATTGTGGTCAGTGGATTTAGGGGATTCAAGGGCTTTCATTCAGGCAAAGTGAGGAAGGTTATGTTTTGAGGTTAAGTAATAGGAAATGATTAACTTTAAATGATGTTTGACTAACAAGGGGTTTTATTGGAATATAGGTTTGCCACTAAGGGATTCGTTGTACGTTTCATAAATAAGGTATGTACCCACCACTCTAACTATAGATCGGCAAAAGCCGAAATGCTGAGATGCCGAAATGTCGAAATGCCAAAAACTGAAAGAACGGTCACTGTAACCACATGAGCACACAAACACTCATGTGGAAAGGTTGATACAATGACAGAGGCCCTATGAGCGAACTCATGGACTTAGGCCACTTTTAGGCCAAATGGGCCATGTCGGCCTAATGGGCTCGTGGGCCCCACACGGGCCAATTTCATGGATAAATGGGAAATAATATGCCAATCATGTCATGCACATGGCCAAGGGCAGTTTTGGGCTTCGTCGGCCACAGAGTGTGTAGGCCCCACTTGGGCCTCGAAATTGGGCCTTGGCCCAAATGTACCATTTGTTTGCTTAATGTGACACAAGTCATGTAGAATGACTGTGGACTCCTTAATGGGCCGATACGTGTACTTAGGCCCATATGACAAATGACCGTTAGTCCTTGAAGGGCAAAATGACTAAAATGCCCCTATATGTTATATGATTGTTATTGTATGCCATTTATGATATGTTTGCATTCATGTGATATTATGCTACATGGGGGATGGGAATATTGATTGGAGGAAGTATATAATTGTTAGGGTCTCATGGTCGTTTGACGACTGTGGATCCACCGACAGCTTTAAGCCTATTATGTGATTGACAGCTCTACTATAATATTGGTTAGTACTGCAAACGGTGCTATATTGAGAGTGTAGGGATGGGTGGGTCGATTTAGTCCCCACAGGTGTGTAGTATTGGACGGGATATGGAGTGCAAGGTTGGTTGGGACATTTCTGCATTGCATATTCTGATTGTGATATGGGCTCCAACTGAGGCTACTGTGGGCTAAGGCCCAAATACCATCGTTATTATAATGGGCTTAGACCCAAATTGATGTGATGCATGCTATTTGATCGATGAGGGTTGTACACACTGAGTTTTCATAAGCTCGCCCTATCTTTTTAATTTTTCAGGTAATCCTTAGTAAGTTGTTCAACGTATTGGAGGACTCAGAGGTGGGCACACTACGAACAACTTTAAATTTTAGTATTTTCTTTTATATTACTTTAATTACTTTCTCTTTTGGGTTTTTATTGTAATAAGGTTTTTTTTTTCTCCGGTTTTGTTTTGGTTTATGATTTTATTATGTTGATTGCATGACTTCTAGGCTTAGGTCTCGTGTTTTAAAAAGAAAATAATATTTTCGAAGGTAACTGAACATTTTTAAAGAAATAGCTTCCGCTAAAATTGAAACATGGGAAATTAATAATGAATATCAACACTGAGGTTATCAAATAACAACTTAAGGTTGTAATCAATACTATAAACATGTAAGTTTTCTGTGATTTTTGTTTTAAACTAAAGTACTCCTCCATTGAGGCTGGGTTTGGAAATAGAAACACATTTTTCAAATACCGCTTTAAACTGCAAACGATCAAATGTACTCAATGTTTTTCAATAACATCAAATGGTACGTTTCACCCTTCAATGTGATGCCACCAGATTCGGCCATAACGTCCAGGTCAGATTTGGGGTGTTGCACTAAAAATAGCAAAATGGTAGAAAGGTTGCACGAAAGGTAAAATTCCAGAATATGCACGGCAATACCGAGAAGAGAAAAAGAAAAAGAAATTAGAAAAAAAAGAAAACTCGAAATGACACAAAGGAAATTGGCACTATAGGAAATAGAGATTCTATGACCAAATTTGCACAATGAAGAGTCCCATATTCGACCAACTACTAACAATCCCCACAACTTCCCATAATCCACTCCTAACCTTCATCCATATCCCATGAATCTCTCCCCCAAGACCAGTTCCACAACCACCTCAGCAGAATTCCACTACAATTCAAACACTAGGCGTCATGGTTGCAAAATAAATATTCTAAAGCTCATGCAAGACTTGAACCTGTGACCTCCTTACCATACTTGTAATGCCACTACCACTAGGCCACATTGCTCCTTGTGACATAAATCAGTTACAAATTAAATATAAAACCTAAACACCAGCATTGAGATCCACATAAAAGCAAAAATTAAAAATTTGCCAAGGCTAGTACTCAAACCCAGGCTTCTCAAATACTTCCCAAACACACCCAAATCATTTAGCCAGCATACCAAGCAAGTAATTTGTATCAAAACATGCAAAATTAAAGCCCCTAAAGTTTTGGGCGTTACAGGTTTCAAAGGGCTAACAAAGGATATAACGTAAAGGTGTAGGTAGGCTAAAGAAAATGAAATCAGTTTTTAAGTGTGGCATTGGGTAGGGGGTAGGAAGTGAATGGTAAATCAACAAACGATCTTGATGATCGAAAAATTAATAGAATAAATGAAAAAATACTTCAACATTTTTTTCAATGCTCAAAATATATTTTTTTATACTCGAATTTTTTTAACTTTGAGTTCCTTTTTTTATACTTCTTTTTTATGAACCTATTTCAAAACTTCTACGAATGTCAGTACTTCTCGATTTGTAGCTCTGATACCAAATGATGTGATCTGGCTCGGATGGTTGAGTCGAGTTCACGTAGTTTACCCGATCGTCGTTGAGAAGAATCATTCACAAAATATTCAATTGTTTTTAATCAGTTAAGTAGACTTAATGATGATGAAATGGTTCAAAAGTTGGCTAAGTTGTGGTGATAGGTTCGACTAAGAAAGAAACAAAGGATAGAAGTATTTGGATAGGCTCGGTTTAAGTTATAAGATAATTAAAGATAGTGGGTGAAAATGGAAAATGAACTTAAACTTCAAGAATGATTCGATACTATAACGAGTATCACCCCGGTTCTTATATCGTCTAAGGTGGAAAAATGGGTTGGTAGATGGATAGATGAACACCACACCAAGGGAATGGTGATAAATTCATAAACAAGTTCGGGTTGACGCCACTAGCACGCTAGTTAAGTCACTTGAGACTCTTACGAAATATGACAGGAAGTTAACCTTATAGAAACAAAGTTTCATTAAACAATTTGGCAAAAAGTCCCTTCTACATGAAATGAGTAAACTATTTATAGCCTAACACAAGCTAGCTAATTGGATAAATAACACTCATTTAATAGCTAAGTAATTTCGGCTAGAATAAGCTAAAACAAAATCATTAAATAGCTTGTCTATGTTCGGCTAAATGTAGCTTCAAAGGTCAACTTCTAGATTAAGCAAAAGTCTTCTTGAATGTTGATGAAGGAATAGAAGACTATGAGCCATGTTTAGGTTCGGCTATGGCCTTTTAATGGACATTAATTTGGTGATGTTTGGCCGAAAGTTAGGAGCCTTTAATGAGAGTCTTCAACAGCCTTTGAGGTGTGAACAGAAGTGCTTGAAAAGTCTCTTGTGTGTGAACATGACTAGACGATTGGTCACTAGGTGTGAACACCTAGTGTGAACGCTGTGAATGTGCTTTGGAGAGGTGGTCGGCCAAACCTTGTGAGGAGGTGGTCGGCCAAACCTTGTGAATTAAAGATGGTAGCACCTCTTAGCCAAATGGTTACTTAGGGAACTCTAAGAATCAACCCACCATTCATGAACTCGGTCATGCATGAATCCTAGCAATCCTTGAACCTAGTTGTGCATGTACTTGCTTTAAATGAACCTTCATGTATTCAGTCAACCTTCAAAAGAAATGAACTTTATTAAATCAAATGTATATTCTGCTGAACATAGATTAATTAACATCAAGACAAATTAATTAACACACTAGGTTGAATTAAACACATTTTAATATGAACTAACTAACATGATAAATTCGGCTAGCTTAAAAGGGTGTGAAAATAATTAATGAATTGAATTGAGCTAGGATAGTAAGTCATGAGCTCAATCAAACTAATTAAAATAAAAGTAATACTTAATTTATTATAATTATAAAAGAAACAAGCTAAAAATAAACTAAATTGAGCTCAAACGAGCTTGATTAAGCTCAAATGAGCTTATTCAAGCTAATTGGAGCTCGGGAAGCTAGAGACAAGCTAAGTTTGGTTTGCCAAAGGTGAAAAGGATCTTTGAGGAGCTGATCCTAGCTTCTTCATAAGTGTTGGGCTTTGTCTCGAGCCAAAATTGAGTGAAAGAAGCTAAAATAGCTTCTTGGAAGTGCTTAGTTCGAGCTCGATTCATTGGGCCCTTAGGAAGCTCGAGAGGTTCTTTGCTTGAGCTTGATGAGCTCTCGGGCGTGCTTACATCAAAGACCTCTATCAAAGCTCTCGTTTGCATTCATACATTGCCATCCCTCCATGGCTCCTAATGCGAACCCCAAAGTACAAATGAACAAGCTACCCTCTACGAAGACTAACCCTCATGGGTAATATCTAGTTTGGTGACATTAGAGAATATAGCTTAATATCTAGGTTGGCTGTATAAACCTCATTTTTATGTTTTTTTTTACCCTAAATGAATGAATGAATGAAAAAAAAAACACCCTTAAAAAACCCAAAAATAACTTAAACTCTGTAAAACTGGGAGCAAAAACTTGGTCTCCTTATCAAGAAGAAACACAATAATGAGAAAATGTAAAATATCTGATATTTTAAATAATTTTTTATGACCGTAAAAAGTTGTAGGTGTTCAATTTTCAAAAATTGTGCAAACTATTTTTTTTCTCTTTCATGTTACAATAATCATGGTTATATTTTAGTTTAATTAGTAATGGTGATTTTATTATTTAACATTATATTATACTTTAAAAAATAATCCAATCCAACCTAAACATAGCCCACATTTACACTTAATGGTTATTACAATTTATAAATTCAATCTCACTCATAAAAGATTAATAGGAAGTTGTCAAGCATCTATCAACTAACCTCAATAATAACTTTCAAACATAAGATATTATAAATGTTAGAACTCCTCCTTAGGAGATTTTAGTTTTTAAAAAGTACATATAATTTGTAATACTCTACATCTGATTTGATCGTCAAATTCAGATATAGAATGTCACAAGTGAAAATCGTTGAAATCATTAAGCTTTTTTTTTTTAAACCAACTTCCAAATTTGACTAGTGCTCGATTACCAGAACGGTGTCTCATTATTTTGAAAATGTATATGGTTGAAAATGAATTAAAAATAGTACCATGCTACTTTTAAAGATTAAGGACATGAGTGATAGCTTTAGAGGAAGCTTTGAAAATATCTATAGGCTCGAATGAAATTTCCTATAGAGTTACTGTCGAGCAATAATTTAAAACTCAACTCAATTTAATTCGATAACACCATAAACCACAAAGCACATTGAATTCAAACGTATGAATGAACCTAGTTTCTAGGTCAATCAACCTTAGTAGGATAGATGGTACGAACCCGGTCGTATCATGTTTCGACACAAACCATCGACATCGAGAATGGCCTAAGCTCGAAGGGCCCAACTGCAAAATAAAGCGCATTGAGCTCAATTCAGCTCGTTTCAAGCTTAATTTTGGTTTACTCAGCTCAATGGAGCTCAATTTGGTTTGATGCAAGCTCACTGATGCGAGCGCACCTTATGACTCTCGTAGCTCGAGCAAGGATCCCAAGGAGCTGCCTCAAGGTCCTGTTACAAGTGCCCGAGCCAAGGCTTTTAAAGATTCTATTTCAGCTCTTATAGCTCATATCTGGGACGATATTTCGCTTGGTCACATCAAGGAAGCTTGTTCCAGTTCCTCAAGTTTACCTTGCATTTTTCTGCAAGCCCGGCTCAATTTATTGAGTTCACCATCTATTTTAGCTCATTAAATTAGTTTTAATCTTTAATTTAATAAGTTCATTAATTATCTAGTTAATATGATAAATATTAAATTAAGTTCACATTAGTTGCTTTAATTATGTCATTAATTAAATAAGTTCATTAAGTAGCTAGTTAATATGTTAAGTATTAAATTAAGTTTGCATTAGTTGCTTTAATTATGTTTTAAAGTGTTTGTGTTTATATGTTGAATTAAAGTCATAACTGAATTAATGTCTTGGTGTTGCATTCACATTAGCCGAAATTATGGTGTTCACACAGTTTGAAATTAATTTATTTATATTTCTCATCTAGGAACATCAATGGACGCATGGAACATGGAAAGGCATGGGATGCATCAAACTTGAAGAAACATCAATTTTTGGATGGTTCAAGTTCAGCCATTATTAATGGATTCCCTAGGTGCATAATTCAGTCTTCAGCTAGACATTGTTATATTACAGGGGCTGTTACAAATTGAATTTTATGACTCTACAAGTCAAATTCAGTTACATACAAGGAGAGTATTATTTTTCAATTAAAGGGGTTGTTTCCAACAATTAAAGAAGTATTACACTCCTTAAATTTGACAGCCACCTATTCTTCTTCCATAACTGCTGTTCATTAAGTGCCCTTTTATGAAATTAAAATTCCATCAATGCTTATGGTGTCCATTCGGCTGGCCGGGAGGATCTCAAAGGTTACTTTCAAGCATTCAAGAACATTGAATCCCTATTGAAGAGTGAAGTTACATTCATCTTAGAATTTCAAGAGTTATGAGCTTTAATTCAATTCATTATTAGCTCATTAAAATGCATACATGTGACTTTTCGGTTAGCTTTACTTTAGCATTATAAATATGTGTAATAAGGCTTTTGTGGGGGACTTTTTGTAACGCCCTAAATTTTTAAGGTTTTCAATTTTTGCGTGAATTTAGCTTTGCATGGTTTGATGTGTTGTATTAACGTCTTGGGTGTGATTAGTGGACCTTTAGAGGGCTTAGGTTTAAGTCTAAAGCCTGGAAGAATTTTAATTTTAGCTCTATGTGAGAAGGGACTTGGGCAAAGTGGGCTTTTAAATAAATGTTTGGGCTTTATGGCACAAGTGAGCGTGTGGTAAAGTGGCAAGGTTGCGCCACTTAAAGCTCAGGGAGGTGGCATGTGGAAGCTTGTGAGGGAGCTAAGGTTTGAGTCCCTTTGTGAGCCAAGGTATTTTATTTTACTACATGTGCATGGTATGTGGTGGACTCCAAGTCAAACTTTGAAGGAAGGTGTTTGATTTGCTCATGGGATTGGATTAAGGAGTGATAAGGGGAGATTATCAAGGAGAAAATTTAGGGATTGAGTTAGGAAGGGAGAGTTGGCCGAATGTGGGAAGCTTGGAGGAGCAAATTTGGCTAGTGGTCTTTGAGTATGCATTTTTGGCACATGTGGTAGAAGTGAGCCAAATTTTTGTAGAGTACACCTTTCGGGATTTGCATTTTAGGTCATTTTCTTCTTAGTGCCGATTAGGTAAGTTGAAAAGTGCCTATTTTTCTTTTCTTTTCTTTCACTTCTTCTCCCATTTTTGTTCAAAAAGCCAGAAGTCCTTAAGCTTTCAACCTTTCCCTTGGCCGATTGGTGCAAGAACTGAACCCTTCCATTTCTTTTTCTTCTCAAACCGAACCTATCTTCTTCTTCTCCACTTTCTTTTTTTCTCTATCGCTTGAATTGACTCACCTAGAACCCTTCTTGGCCCATTGCTTCAAAAGCCGAAACCCGAAACATTTGGTCTTCTTCTAGTCGATTTCTTCTTTGGCCGAACCCTCTTCATCTTTCCCTTAAAGAGCCGAAACCTTCAAGCCTCTTATCTCTCTGTCACCATCTTCTACTCTTTCATACCTTCTTCTTTTGTTTCTCTATAGATCACCCTAGTCCAGTAAACACCCTTAAACTGATTACCCTTTTTTTTCAGTCGGCTACTCTTTTTGTGTGGCCTTCATAGCCGAATCTTAGATCTCTCATTCTCTTACATTTTGACTAGATCTACTATAGATTTGGGCTTAGGCTAGTGATTGGTGGTTCTCTCTTCTACCAAGACAAGTAAGCGAAGTGGGTAAGTACTCGTCATTATAGATTTCGATTTTTGTATTTCGACTTCTCTTTGAGTAAAGATTCAGTTTAGGAGGTTAACACTCCTTTAACTTTCATAGTTGGTTTGGATCTATCCATGGTCGTAGGTACTTAGATTTGATATCGTTTAAGCAATCTCGGAGGGAAATGTTGGATTTAGCTGATTATAGACAAACGAAGCAGTGGTAAGTAACTGTTGAGTAAGTCTTGTGTGTGGTTTCGTTAAGTGTTGGTTAAGGTATTGATGATCGTTGTTTGGTAATAGGTTGAGAGCGTTCTGACTGTGGAAATCACAAAATCAGGTGTGTAACGACACCCTCTAGTAGCTTAGATCGGCAAAAGCTGAAAAGCTAAAATGCCGAAATGCTAGCATTTCGTGGACTTACGAGCGTGCGAATGCTCGTGGTTCAATCCGAAATCGTGAATCTGGAATAATGGACGGTAAGGGTTGTTGTGCGCGTTTTCGTGCACTTAGATTATTTTGGGCTTCGATGAGCCGAAATTGGGCCTAATGGGCTTACAGGCCCATGTGGGTAAAAGTATGCGGTAAGTGATTTTTGGTAAACTGGATATTAAATCTGCGATAATGTGTAAAAATTTGACTGAGCGGGCTACAGTAGCATGTGGGCTCCCTCGGGCCCATTAGGGGTTTTAGGGCCCGATGGCACTATATGAATGTATGGACTATTTGAGTCACTCGGAGCGACATTAAACCTGCTAGAATGTCGTATTAAGCATGAAACTTAGTGACGTAGCTAAATTACCAAAATACGCCTGAAGGGTAAAAATTACTGTTTTACCCCTAGATGCTAAATGACTGTTATACCCTAGAAATAGTTGACAGGTTTGCATGTTATTGTATCTGATATTCTGTATGCCCATGTCATGTAGTACTCTAGTTTGCATGGGGTTGGGTTATGGATATGGAGGAAGTGCTAAAAATGGCATTGCCACGTAATCTGCTTAGAGGCTCTGCCTCGTATTTCTGTTCTGGTGGCTTTGCCATGATTTCTGTATTAGCAGCTCTGCTGCGTCTGTGGTGTGTAGGGCTGGGTGGGTTGAGTTATTCCCCACATGGTGTGTAGGGCTAGTACGGGTGGTATGTAGGGCTGGACTTGGCTTGGGCTTTGCATACATACATATATATACTCTGATCTATTTCTGTAATGGGCCCAAGGCCCACTCTGTTTCTTAAAAGGGCCAAGGCCAAGTATGATCTGTATCTGAATAGGGCTTCGGCCCAGACTGAGTTTTGACTGGTCTTTGACACTGGTTGGGTTACTTTACACACTGATTTTTCACAAACTCGCCCTATTATTCCCATCCATGCAGGTAACCCCCAACCATAGAGGACTTGGCGCTGCGAGGGATTTGGGGTGGCCACGTGATTCATGCTTTCGGTTTTTAGTTTTTTTTAAATTTACTTTATATATATTTTATTTCTAAATTTTGGATTTATGCTGTAACAAGGCCACTCTGGTATTTGGTTTTGGGTTTTATTTCTATTGTTTGTTTTCACATGGTAGGCTAGGTTATGCGGGTTTTCAAATTTAATCAAATGTTTTTATAAAAACATACCTTGCGTAATGATTGGATAACTCAACAATGATAACACAACAATGAGATCTTTTAAATATGAATTTTTCTCGGTAATGGATACAGTTTTTAAACCTGATAATGTTTCTTAATTACAAGCTATTAAACCTGGTTTTACTATGAGCAACATAACGTTTGTTAAGAGAAGATCATAGATTAATCAATAGAACATGTGACACACCAGATCTAGCCATAACGTCTGGGTCGGGTTTGGGGTGTTATACTTTTTGATTCTTGGTTAATGAAACTCTGCCAAAATTGTGAGGCAAACTTTTCTCTAATTTTTGTTCAAATATTCGTTGGCTACCTAGTGTTCTAGTTGTGTCAATTTGCTTTCTTTGTCAAAAACCGAACTTATCACTACTCATAGTGTGGCGTTTGAGCATACCAAGGTTCCTATCTTGCTAGATAGCGGGTCGAGGTCACTTTAACCAAACCAAAACTGAACTAAAAGGGCTTATAAACAACGGGTCGATACCATATCAGTTTTGGTTCTTGTTTGCACTTTTGTTCAATCCCATTTCTTTTCTTTACAATTTTGTACCAAAACCAAACTCAAACTATCATTTCTTACCATTTCGATCATTATCATTTCTCTTTACCAAGTTGACCAAGACACATCATTCCATCCACTACGCCTTAAACCGAACCAAAACATCTTCTTATCATTACTCCTTTCAAACCCTCAAACCTATTCTTTCTTTTACCTACACTTCCATTCCATCAAAACCTTCCATTTATCTAAATCGAATTAAAGCCTTCTCAAATACAATTCACTCGAAATCCTTTCTTCCATTTAAATTTCTAAACTAAATCATCGGTACTTTCTCGTCGACGATCAGGCACTTAACATACGACTCGACTCACCCGAGGCGGATCGTATCACTCACTGAGCTTGATTTCAATTTATTTAATTTCTTGTGTTTAAATTGCTGGAATAAAATTATTAAATTAGTTAAAGTTAGTTCAAATAATTAATTTTCGTTTTTAATGTTTTTAAAATTTTGGACATATTAAATAAGTTTTAAGGTGTCTTAGTTTATACATATTTAATGTGTCAAATTTTGAACAAATTTAATAGTTGCTATCTAATGTGTCCAGCCTAATGTAGCATATTTAATTTGTCTTTCCAGTTGAAATTAATGATGCCTTAAACTGTACATTTAATTTGTCTTTCCAACCGAAATTAATGATGTCTTAAGCTTCATTAATTTGTTGATTTATTGTGCAGGCATTAAAGCAAGCATGCTGGCCAAATTAACGTGCAGGCACATGCATGAAACATCATTAAATTTGCCGCTAGGCATGCAAGGGACGGCATTAAAGGCTCCTTTTCATGCATGAACGAATTTAATAGCAAAAGGGAAAGCATGCATCTTGCTTATGCATGGACGACATTAAATGGGATGCTGATTTCACTTTTCCCATGCAATGGACGGCACATTAAGTGAGGAATTGTCCAGCTTTTCAAAGCTTCTTTTTCGTGGACAACAAAGGCATTAAAGGAGTTGTCTAGCATGAAAGGCCAAATTTAATACAAGGCTCACTTCCCATGGACGGCCTAGGAGCATGAAAACTGATTAATACAAGTTGTGATACTGGTTGGTGTTTCCTAAGTGGCCATTCGGCCAAGGAGTGGCTGATCATTCAATTTTCTAAGATTGGCCGATTACTTTTCTAAAGCAAAGTGCATGTTCTCCACCAGTCGAATATTGACCTTTCACATGGCATGGTTATTCATTTTCGTGCATTCACACCTATAGATTTTTCATGTTTGGTTTTCACATTTGAAGAACCATTTGGTGTGACCAAGCTACTCATTAACTTCAAGATTATTTAGTTTCACGAAGCAACTCATTTAAGGAGCATTTAGCACCTTTTGACCGAATGTAGACAAGGCTGTTCAGCTCACCACCATGGCCATTAATATTTAGCTTAATGGACTCCTTCTAGATGCTATCCAATGGTGTTTCCCATGCTTGGAAAGTTCAAGGAAGCTACCAAGGACGTTCAAGAAGCTTCAAAGAATTTTCCAGCACTTTTTAGTTATTAATTGCTGTCCATTCAGCCTCCCTAATAGCCCATTTGGCTACTCTATGTTTTAGGCTATAAATATTTGTTAGTTTCATTTTGTAAAGGTTACTAACTGAATTTCAGACTTTGTCAATTTTATGAACTTTATTGTTCTAGTGAGAATTCAATTCTCTTTATTCACTTTAGGACTGATCTGACTTATTGGGAATTCATCCCGTGGCGTCTATCTTTCCTTGTTATCCCGAACTTATCACCGTTGCAGGTGTGGCGTTCAAAACTATATCGAGGTTCCTATCATCTTTGATAGCGGGTCAAGGTTTTCTATCCATTTATCCATCCACATTTCCATTACCTTCTCAACCTAAGTGCCAACTTGAGACTCGGGTTAACAATTCCTATTCTTGGTTCATTCTCTAGCCTTAGCCGATTTATCTATCTATCACCAACCTATCCATTAACTTTTGGCTTAGACCTTTTGAGCCTATTCCATATTTTGATTTCATCTTCTTTTCAATCGAGCTAAAGACTTACCCAATTTACAATTAAGCAACTAGCATACAACTCGACTCACCCTGAGACAGATCGTATCAATAGAGGCTTACCTTGACTCCTTATATATCGTCTTCAACCTCATCTGATTCACCATGTAATAGCCCAGTTTTGGATCTAGTCAGAACAGTGGTTTCAGGACTATAAATCTAACACAGAGAAATTTATTTTTAATATACTTTTATGGTCTACAGTTTTACGAAATGATTTCATGAAAATTTTGTTTGAAAATTTTGACGTTTGGGCACTCAATTTAGTCAAAAGGACTAAATTGTAAAAAGTGCAAAATATGAGTTTTATAGGTTAGAGGTGTCTAATTGTTATGAAATTTTAAATTGTAGGTCCTTAAATGGTAATTAGACCATTGGTTAAGTTGGTGGACAAAAAGGGACATGGTTAGATATGTTTCTAAAGTTTTTTATTGAGGGTATTTTGGTCATTTGGTAATTAAATGAATTAAAAAGTCAAATTAAAAGCAAATTTTTGTCCATCTTCTTCCCCATGGCCAAAATTCTCAAGGGGGAAACTATGGCTAGGGTTTTCAAGCTTCCAAGCTCGATTGTAAGTCCGTTTTAGCCTGTTTTTAGTGATTTTTATTTTTTTAAGATCCTCGTAACCTAATCTAGCTTTTCCAAGGATTAATTTGAAGTATTAGCAAAGTTTAAAAATTTAACCATGTTAGACATGCATGTATTTTGATGTCTAATGGTAGAAAATGCATGTTAGTCGTAAGATAAATGACTTTTACTAAGTGATTTTTGGTGAAAATGTCAAAAAGGACCTATTTGTAAAAAGGTTGTAAAATGGGTACTAAGTGTGATTAAATGAAAATTTTGGGCTGCTATAAGCTTGTATAAGGTTTGGCTAGTCATGGGTATCGAATAAATTGAGTACATTTCATTTTATGATCCTAGGGACTAAATTGTAAAATTGTGAAACTTTAGGGGCAAAAATATAATTTTTACCATAATGTGATTTTGGGCTATTTTGAATAGTATAATGACTAAATAAGTTAAATTTGATGTTATAGATCGAGAAAAAATGAGATTCAAAATTAGAACAGGGAAAAATGAGTATTTGACGGTTAGGTTGATACAAACTCATTTCGTGGTTGAATCTAATCGTAATGTTGCCCAATCGTGAATTTGAGTAGAATGTTTCGTTTTGAAATTAACTAGGTTTAAAACAAAGAAAAGCTGATGAGAAGAAGGAAATAAGTTTAAAATAAGGTTACAAAATGGTTAAACAAAAGATAGGAATTCGGCTAAGGTCTGAGGATGAACCAACAATAATTGATTGTTGACCCGAAACTCAAAATAGGACTTAGGAAAATTTGGTTTAGGAAACAAAGGATAAACCTTGACCCACTATCAAGAATGATAGGAACCAAAGGTATATGAAAAAACCTTGACCTACTATAAAAAAATGACAGGAACCAAAGGTATATGAACACCACACTCGAAAGTGATAAGTTTGGTAACAAAGGAAAGGATAGACGGCACAAGCTAAGCTTGATAAGTCAAATCAGTTCCAAAAGAATAAAGAGAATTGGATAACTTACAAATCTCAAATATAGCATAAATTCAACAAAAGGTTCTCCTTTCAATAGGCTGATTACACATATTTATAGTGCCAAAAGGAGCTAGCCAAATGGTCACATGTGATCATATTAATGTGCTAATAAAGAGCTGAAATAAAGCTTTAAGACTCTTGAAATTCTGAACCTAAGTAGCTCCACCCTTTAATACACTTCAATTCAGCTGAATCAATGACCTTGAATGCTTAGAAAAAGACTCTTGAAATCTCCTTTGGCTAGCCAAATGGACACCAGCATCTTAATGGAATTTTGAATGCATGAATTGATCATTGAAGTAGCAAAAACGGTTGGGTAGTTGGAAAGGTTGCTTGCGAAATTTAAAGGAAGTATAATGCTCCTTTAAACTCCTTAAATGATGTATAATGCCTTTTTTGTAACACCCCCTTGTATGTAACTAAAAATCACTTGAAAAGTCACATTATTGAATTTGTAACAGCCTTCAATGTAACGGTTATAAGCTGAAAAGACATCTACAATTAAACACATTAAAATAGACATATTAAGCACATTTAAACTCTCATTAAACACATTAAACACTTATCTTAATTAAATGAACTCAAACACATGCATCAATAAATTATTCTAGCAACTAGATTAATTAAGAGAAGTATTTATTCTAACAACTCAATTAACTAAGATGCTTAAATGCATGATTTAAGATGTAAACTAAATAAACAAATAAGTTACTTAATGCAAGACTTAAACTAACATGGGAGTTACATAATGCAAGTCAATATTTATGATGCATACTTAACTAACATGAAAGTTACATAATGCATAACTTTATTAAATGCATAACACACAAAGTGCAAGTCAAAATTAAAATATGCAAACTTATTAATTTAAATAAAACTTTTTTAAATTAAAAAGTCCTTAAAAACATTGGCCCAATAATCAATCAGGCATATGAGATGTTTCATCTTGCACTTGGGCCCCTCAATTTTAGGCCAATCTTGATGACGTCGAGTTGTGTCGTAACATGATGCGACCAGGTTCGCATCATAGGTCATTTTTGCCACTGTTATGCCGAGATAATTTTGTATGTAAATAATGCATCGTTATATTATGTTTTAATGCTTTATTTTTGTACAAATTGTGTGATTGACTCTTTGGATATATTTGTTAAAATTTTGATAAGTGAAAAATCCCGGTTGAACCTTAGGAATAAATTAGGATACGAGTGACATGTCACTAGGAACCCATGTGTGATTGTGTGATTGTGTGATTATGTGAATGTGTGAATTCCGAGTGCTGGTCTTGTACGTTCTACCAGTGGCTAGGTACTCCAGCATGTCTTGCGGATACCTGTCAGCTTGTGTGAGTAGCACTGAGTAGTTACATCCGACCGTCAGCTTGTGTGAGCAGACCCGCGATTAGCTCGAAACGAGCATATATGTGAAATGAGATATGAGGTAGCTTAGCTACATATGTGGCACTTATGTCCATGGTTTTTCGAGTATCCGTTAATATTCTGAGTGTTCAACAAGAATGTCAAAGATGTGAAAATATGTGGCTTTGTTACGAATTGGTACAGGTATTCACGTAAACCTCATAAGAAATGAGCTCAATATGTGTCCAACCTTAATAATATGATGATTGAGTAAGTTATGATTATGAGGTTAATAACATTTATGCAAGTTTTTATTATATTAAATGAATTGTTAAGCGTGTGAAATGATGAATATGAGATAAGACTTGTGATTATTGGTCCATACTTGTGATGTATGAAATACATCATAAATTCGATTGGCGATTATGTAATTGGCTTTGGGTCAAACTGAATTATGATGTAGCATGTTTTATTCACACAAACTGTGATTTATCAAATATGAGAAAAAGGAAAGATTGGCATAATTGACTGTCAAAATGATTATGGGAAAAATATGTGCCTTAAACAATTGAAGGATGTTAAAATATATGTTAGAAAAGTGAATACTCATAATTAGTGTGCATGTTTATTATGAGGTTGAGAATGATTGGATAATGGTGGTAACCTATTATAATGAAGAGAACTATAATGATTAGGCTAATGTCAAGACATGTTAAATTATGCTTGCAAATTGATAAAGTAGATAATGTGACCAAATAAGTAATAATTGTGAGCCTTGTAGCAATTTATTTCATAAGTAACAAACTTGATAAGTGATGAACTCTTAGTAAGGTTGTGTTTAAGCAAGTTATAACTATGAGATTTTAAATGACATTTATGTTATAATTACATGATTAACTTGTGTTTTAAGAAGCTTATTATTTGCATATGAACTTACTAAGCTATATAGCTTACTCCCCTTCCTTTCCCATGTTTTATAGTGCCGTGAAGCTAGCTCAGGTTGGAGATCATTGGAGATTCTATCACACTATCAAGCTAACAATTTGGTATCAATGTAACAGCCCGGTTTTAGTTAAATCGGAATAGTAGTTTCTAAAATACAAATCCAAGGTCGTAAAATTATTTTAATATTATTTTTCGTGTTTACAGCATGTTAATTGATATGTGTGAAAGTTTCGTGTGAAAATTTTATTGTTTGTGTGCTCGATTTGCTAAAAGGACTTAAATGCAAAAAAGGTTAAAGTTATGTTCTACCTGATTAAATGCCAAAATGATATGTTCTTTTAAAGTGGGGTCCTTAAAAATCAAATTAGGCCTTTTAATAGTGGGATGGACGGTAATGGACAACCATTATAAGTTTTCCTAGTATTTCATTAAGGGTAAATAGGTAAATGATGTATTAATTGATAATAAAATAATAAAACATGAAAATTTTGCATGTTCATCTTTCCCATTGCCGAAACTTGAGAAGAAAATAAAGCTTTGAAAGCTTTTGAGGTTCGGCCTTGTTCCAAGCTTCATTAAAGGTTTGTTTTTGTTTGATTTTTTGATAATTTTTACGTTTTTGAAATCGTTCCTTCGAATACTAGCTAGCCCATGTTTGAATTTTTGAATTTGTTGATGTATTCAGGATTTGCCATTGATGATAGCTTGTGGTTTTGATGCGAGCGCGCCCAGCAAACCCCATCGGTCAAGTCTCCCGAGTCGAGCATTGCTTTGTTGGCAAGCTGATCCCAGCTCCTTTCCAGCTCCCTGAGCTCCGTCCAGCTCAAATCTAGCTCATTCGAGCTCGATCCAGCTTGCCTGAGCTAAACCGAGCTCACTCCTAGCTCTTTTCCAGCTCACGAGCTAACCCTTAGCTCAACTTCAGCTTAGGAGTTCAACCCCAGCTCAACTTTAGCTCACGAGCTAAAACTTAGCTCATTTTAGTTTAAACTCGATTTTGTCATTAATGCTTTAAATAAAATTTGTATATATTTATTTAAGCGTTAAACTTGATTTATATTAATATTTATTATTAATATGCCATAGTTATCACATATTTAATTATGTTCACATTCTAACCGATTTAATGCATGCCATTAATTTGTTCACATTAGTGCTGAATTTATGTGTGTTCACATGATGTCTTATGAATTGTTTTTTTTTTTATAGGTGCAATGCTCATGGACGGTACAATGAATGCTTGAAGATTCAACTATTTGGACGGTACACATGCATGAATGAAGAAGTATTAAATGCTGGTGCATGTATGGCTAGATGCATGGTTTCTACAAATTCATGCATGTGCCGAATGCATGTATGGACATTAAAGGCTAGTCCATGAATGGATAAAATGCATGGGATGATAGAATGCATGAATGGCTTAAGTGCATGTATGGTGGCTGTCTCCTAACTTTCCAAGGCATTTATTCAACTAAGAAGTAGCTGCCAATTAATTCTAAGTTGACTGGTGAGCTCTTTGAGCATGTTCACACCTTGAATTGACCTATAAGCTTCTACACATGCATGGATGTATTCAAGAACGTCCAAAGGGAAGGATTAACTCATAAATTAAGCCTAGTGATTAAATAATATGCATGCACAAAGGGGAGAACGAATTTGCAAGGTTCATGCCCCCCATTCATGAACCCACATGCCATTAAAGTGCTTAATTATGAGGATACATGTTCCATACAAGTGCATGAACGTCCCAAGGAGATGAATGCAACCTTTGGAGCTCATACAAGGCACTTGAAGCCTTACTTCATGGCTAAGAATTCATGTACAAACCAAGGGGGAAGAAAGTGTCCATTCGGCTAGTGCATGAATCTACCGAATTCATGAACAATTTTAATGAATTAGTGTGAACGTTTTTATTGTTGTGTGAACACATTAGATGCTGAATTCCAATAGACATTTTAGGCACTATATATATAGTTGTCATTTTCATTTGTAAGGAAGACCTTTTGTTTATTAAAAACTTTGTTAAATTGATAGAATTTGTGAGATTTCTTTCTCTCATATTTCGTTGAAGACTTGTTGGCCTATCTAGTTCTTAGTTGGTGTCAATCTTGTTCTTCCTTTGAACTTATCACTATCAAATAGTGTGGCGTTCACCCTTATACCAAGGTTCCTACTTTGCTAAGTAGCGGGTCGAGGTTCTATCATTTTCATTTCCACCTTAAGTGATATAAGTACCGGGGCGATACTCTCTATAGTGTCGAATCATACTTGAAACTTAAGTCCTATTTCACCATATCCACCTTTCTATCCAATTTCCTTTTATTCATCACATCATCTATCTAAACCATTTCCTATCTCCTCATCTTTTTATTTGTTAATCCATTTTCATATTTTTTTTTTCTCCACCCATTCATTACCTTATTTTTAAAACCGAACCTATACATATTATTCTTATCCATAACCCATCTTTGAACCCTTATACATAGCTTCCGCCCTATTTTCCTATCAACTTCACTTCGCAAGCAAATCGAACGATACTTTCTCGTAGACGATCGGGCAACTCACATACGACTCGACTCACCCCGAGGCGGATCGTATCAGGTTTTTATTGTTTGATGATGAAAAATTGTAACACCCCTTAACCAAGTTCAATGCCGGGACGAGGTATGAGGCGTTACTGTACTTAATCATACTCAACGTATAAAATCGGCTATAAAATTTCATTTCCAATTAAAACTTTTCATCTATTCCCTTATTATCCTTATTATGGGCCTACGAGGCCCAAAACATGTATCGGGTATGTTTCAAAATAAATCTAAAAACTTTCAGACACTTAGAAAATTTTCTCTTAAAATAGGGCGACACGCCAGTGTGGGATGGGACACGCCCATGTGGGCAAGCCGTGTGGTTACACACGCCCATGTCCCTAGCCCGTGTCAAATTTATTTCTATTTCGAACCTACAGGGGTTTCTACATGGTTGGACCACGCCCGTGTCTACAGCCCGTGTCCCTCACACGGCCTAGACACACCCGTGTTCTCAACCCGTGCTACAATCTGACTTTACTCAAAGCATACATTGGAATTCACAAGGCCAAAGCACACGCCCGTGTGCTTAGCCTGTGTGCAACACGGACTTAACTAATTTAAATGCAGGGGGCACACGGTCTATCAACATGCCTATGGTGGATGGCCGTGTGTCACACACGGCCTAGGCACACGCTCGTGTGCCCACCCGTGTGGACAATTATAGGCTATCTTCCAAGCCTTTTGCCACCCTGAAACATAACCAACACAAAGCCAACTCCAATAGGGCATTATAAAACATTTATAAATATCCAAAACTCACAATTTAAGGCATTCATCCTTATTCGCTTTTCCTACTAAAAAATGCAACTTGCACTTTCATAACTTCATCATCATTGCATAAAAGTAACATTAAACAAGATTAGCCCATTTCGAAAGGCTATTGCAACATGATTTGAGTAATACCAACAGCCAACACATTTGGATACCCCAAAATGACACTTACTAAGTTAACAAATTTCTCTATACATGACATACTCAAAATAGCTAACTATACTATACCCAAAATGGATGGCCTGATAGTGTGACTTCGAGCTCCGACTTTAACGATCCCCGAGCTAATTTCGCAAGACTACAAGGAAGAGGGAAAGAAAATGAGTAAGCATAATCACTTAGTAAGTTGCATGAAATAAAATAGCAACATAGATAAAGAAACATCATCCAAATCAAAAAGTCATGAAATATTATATGAGGGCTTATTCATTCTCACGACTTACTCATCATTTTGACCAACTCAATCTCATGATTTATAAAATCTCATAACTTGTGCTTTTCTTGCTGTATTACTCATAACCATCTATTTTCAATTTTTCGTGACATACTCATGTGCACCTGTAACACTCATCATAAAACTTTAGACTTTTTCATTAAAATAATCAACTTGAATACTTTACCCGTTAATTCATTTAGAATACGAAATGAGTAAAATGAGTAACTCAATATTATATGAAATAAAATAGCAACATAGATAAAGAAACATCATCCAAATAAAAAAGTCATGAAATATTATATGAGGGCTCATTCATTCTCACGACTTACTCATCATTTTGACTAACTCAATCTCATGATTTATAAAATCTCATAACTTACTCGTGTTTTTCTTGTTGTATTACTCATAACCATCTATTTTCAATTTTTCGTGACATACTCATGTGCACCTGTAACACTCATCATAAAACTTTAGTCTTTTTCATTAAAATAATCAACTTGAATACTTTACCCGTTAATTCATTTAGAATACCGAAGGATACTCGTATGTCGACCTCATGATAGAATGCCAAAGCCATATCCCAGATATGGTATTACATGGAATCACATGTCGATGCCAATGCCATGTCCCAAACATGGTCTTACATGGGATTTCATCTCGATGTCGATGCCATGTCCCAGACATGGTCTTATAAGAGATCGTAAACTAATGCCGATGCCATGCCCCAGACATGGTCCTATACAGGATCTCTCTTTGATGCCAAGCCATGTCCCAGACATGGTCTTAAAGGGGATCTAAGTCTTATCTTGATGCCGATGCCATGTCCCAAACATGGTCTTATACGGGACCTCATATCGATGCCAATGCCATGTCCCAAACATGGTCTTACATGGGACCTTAGTTCGGTGCCGAAGCCATGTCCCAGACATGGTCTTACACGGGACCTATATATCTCATGTCATGACTACAGTACCCTTCGTATTTTTTAACATTTAATCAAAATTTCTCTTTTATTTCATCATCATTTCTTCGTAACATTCATGTCAATATATTCATGGAAATACATAAAATTCATGAAATATCATCATAATAATTTTCATTATACAAAAATACTAAATTATTACATACAACTTACCTCAAATCCAAAATGCATGTGGATGCTCGGTTTAATCCACCACCTTACTTTTTCCCCGGTTTCGGTCCGGGCTTCATGTTTCTTGATATAAAATGACAAATTAAACTTATTTAATACTCACATTGGCTAAATAGACCATAATTGACACTTTGGAAAATTTTATAATTTTGCCCCTAAACTTTTGCATATTTACAAAATAGTCCCTAGGCTCGTATAATCAAATGCACTTATTTTCTTGGTTACCCAAGCCTATCTAAAATTTATTAATGCTCTTAACAGCCCCTATTTCTCATCAATTCACACTTTTACTACACATTTTACTAACATTACAATTTGGTCCCTATTAGGGACTTTCATGAAAAATCTCTTAGAAAAAGATGTTTACTACACTTTAAACTTTCATATTCTACCACTAGGCATCAAAATACTTGCATGTCATGCATGGGTATATTTTTTAATATAAACCCTAGCTTAAATTAGTGGTAGAAATAGCTAGAGTAAGCTACGAGATTTTGAAAATACGAAGAACATGAAAAACGGGGCTAGAAGTCACTTACTTAGAGCTTGAAAATGTTAAAAACCCTAGCTATTGAGACTTAGGGATTTTCGACTGGTATATGGAGAAGATGAGCATATTTTTGGCTTATTTTCCCTTTTTATTTCATTAATAAACTAAATAACCAAAGGGCCCTTAAGCCTTTTCTTTAGAAAATTTTCCTTCCATGGGCATTTTTGTCCATCATGCTAATAAATGGCTTAATTGCTAAATAAGGACCTCTAATAAACTCTCTAATGTTATTTCGTCCTTAAATATTTTAGAAACTCATATTTTACAATTTTTGCAATTTAGTCCTAAAGGACAAATTAATCATTATTTCATAAAATTTCCTTCATGAAATTTTCTCACTATCATGCAAGCATGTCATAAACTCAAAAATAATCATGAAATATATTTTCTACTTCGAATTTGTGGTCTCAAAACTGCTATTCTGACTAGGCCCTAATTCGGGCTGTTACAAAAATAAATATATATAGATAGATTATCATGTTTAATTAAGTGATTTTTGGTAAAAATGTGTATTAAGGATTAACTTGTGAAATTTGAAAATTTAGGGGTCAAAATGTGAAATAAATGAAAGAATTGGGTTGCTAGGAACCTAAGTAAAATTTGGCTATGCTTAGGTGTGGTGAAATTTTGAATATTTTGTGTTTTGTGAAATAGGGACTAAATTGTGAAAAATGTGAAATGTTAGGGGCTAATATGCAATTTTCCCATTTATGTGTTTTTGGATGAATTTGAATAAATATATGATTAAACAAGTCAAATTTGTATTAATTTAGATCAGGAAAAGAGGAAATCAAATTTGGATCGGGGGAAATCAAAAGTTGTCGAATAGTCGTCTCGATCCGTTCGTCTTCGTATGAGGTAAGTTCGTAAGTGAATAAATGATGTTAAATTGAATGTATATATTTTGTACATAGCCAAGTTGAATTGTATGTATGTATAACTACATTGTCGAATTGAATTTAGCATGGAATGATTTGTTACGAGCATGAATCGATCGAATTATGGCCCGAACGCCCCGTACAAACCATAGGAATAGTTAGGATAAATATGTCATGACATAGGATTCTGGTATGTGATTTCGTGTAAGACCACATCTGGGACGTTGGCATCGATTTGAGATTTACGTGTAAGACCATGTCTAGGACATTGGATCGTATATGATCTCGTGTAAAACTTGTTTGGGATAGTGGCATCGATATTTGATTACATGTAAGACCTCGTCTGGGACGTTGGCATTGTACGAGCTTTTTGAGCTATCCGAGTATCCTTATTGATTCCAAATGGTTCAACAGGCAATGTCGAGTTAAGATCGAATGTGAAATCGAGCTAAATGGTTTAGGTATGTGTAAAGTTAAATGTTCATGAAAATAAGGTAAGTATAGTACTTGAGATGATGATATAATTAGGCATGTTAAAAGAGTGATTTATGTGTACATGAGATAGTTTATTTTCGACCAAGTTGAAATTATAATGCTAATGTTCATTTGTTGATTTATTTGCTTATGACTTACTAAGCCATCCAAGCTTACTCTGTGTGTGTGTTCGTTTGATGTTTTATAGATTTTGGAAGCTAGTTACGAGCTCGGGAATCGTCAAGGAAATTCGTCAGACTATCGATCGCTATTTCGGTATTTTAAAAGCTTGAAACTTTGAACATATGGCATGTATAGGCTAGTATTTGTTTTGGTTGGTTTTCAAACTTGTATACATTTAGCCATGCAAAAATGGCTTGATCTTAATGCTAATATACTAATGTTTATGTAATTTTGAGGCATGGTATATGTGTGTGGTATGTTTGGTATATGAATTCGATATGATGAAAAGATATTTATATGGCTTATGATTAGTTTGTCTTGGTAAACTTGATATAAGGATGATGGATTTGTTCTGGTTGTGGTTTGTTAATGATGCTATGATAGTGATGCGAGCGCGCCCCACGGGTCAGCTAGTTTGAACAAAGACTCCATGGTTGTACCACAAGGTCCCGTCACTCGAGCTCGAGCCAAGGTGTTTAAAGAGTCTATAACAGCTTTTGTGGCTCAACTTTGGGATGAAGCATTTTTGAGACACTCCGAGAAAGCTGATCTTAGCTCACTAAGCTTACCATGCAATTGCCTACAAGTTTAGTTCAGCTCACCGAGCTCATCATCAGCTCAAGTCAGCTCACATTCAGCTTAAAACCAGCTCATTAGCTTGGGTTCAGCTCACTTCCAGTTTTCCAGCTCGAGTCCAGGTCACTATCAGCTCACGAGTCCAAACCCAGCTTGGTTTTAGCTCATGAGCTAAACTTCAGCTCATGAAGTCCAACTTTGACTTCATTCATTTACTGTTGACTTTGATTTAATAAGTCTATTAAAAGTTATTTAATATGCTATATAATAAATTAGGTTCACATTAGTTTTATTAAATATGTTTTAAATTGCTTTAATGATGTTAATTAAATTTAGTCATAGCTGAATTTAATTCTTGTACTTGTGTTCACATTGTTTGAATTAATTTTGTTCACATGTCTTGTGTAGGAGCACCAATGGACACATGAAGCATGAAGCAACATGTCTTTTTGAAGGTGCATGGACGGCTAAAGGCCATGAATCTCCTAGGTGCATGTTCGGCTACATACATGCATGACTTGATGCATTGTTTCAATTGATGCATGAATGGCTAAGGAGGATGAATGGTGTGCTATCTTTTCACCTATTCAAGTGACTATTCGACCAAAGGGACACAAATCCATGCATGAGTTTGCTTGGCTGATTAACTCCCTTATGAATCTCTTTAATTCCGTTCACACATATGTTCACATGCCAAGACTGTTCGGTTCAGCCTGTTCACACATGAAGTCCCTTCAACTTTCGGCTTTCACACCTATAATGGCTCTTGAAGTATCCATAATTATTTCATAATTTTTGGCCAAACAACATCACTTAATTGCTTCATTAATCAAGGGAGGCCGAATCTAGCTTGTGACTAATGGAGCCCATACATTCATACCATTTGCTTAAGCTTGAAGGATTCATCTTCTCAACTCTCCATAGCCAAATGTGGACAAGATTTCCAAGAGGCTTTCTTCTAGAATTTTCATCAAACATTCATGAAGACTATTCCATACATTCTCCCATGGCCGAATCTACCCATGAAGTTTAAGGGATCAAACTCTAAAATTTTCTTACTTAATTTCTAAGCATGTATAGGCTATTCGGCTACTTAGATTTAGGCTTATAAATACTTGTTATTTTTCCATATAAAAGGGCTTTTGGACTCTTTGTTAATGTTATGCTGCCAAAATTGTGAGGCAACTTTTCTCCATTTCGTTCTAAGATTTGTTTGGCTTTCCTAGTGTTCTAGTTGCATCAACCATTTTCTTTGTCGAACCCGAACTTATCACTACTCATAGTGTGGCATTCAAACATACCGAGGTTCCTATCTTGTTAGATAGTGGGTCGAGGTTTACTTTACCAATCCTTAAACCGAACTAAAAGGGCTTATAAACAATGGGTTGATACCATATCGGTATTGGTTCTTGTTTGCACATTTGTCCAATCCCCTTTCTTCTATTACCAAACCGTACCTAAATTGACCACTTCATTCGTACCATTTTATTCATACCATTTCGACCTTACCATTCATACCATTTCATCCATTTCTTCAATTCACCTTACCTAATTAAACCAATTTAGTCACCTATCCATTTTCGTACCCTAAATTCTGACTTTCAATCCTTATTCTCTATTCTTACAGAACCAAAACCCATAATCCTTCTTTCTTCTCTGTTCCTAATTCACTAAACCAACTTCCAACCCCAAGCTAATTCTTCCATCTTCTTTAAACTTCTTTCTGATCCTTCTTTCTCTTATCCAACTTTTCAATTAAACCTAACGTAACTTCTTGTCGACGATCGGACACACTAATACGACTCGACTCTTTCGAGGCGAATCGTATAATCTGGTATCAGAGCTACTAAAACGAGAAGTACGTGCGACGAAAGCAACCACGAAGTAGGATCATAAAAAAAGAGTATAGAAAAAAAAATTTTATACTGAAGTTTTCTCATTTTGTTTAGTTTGATGTTACTGCTATAAAAAAATCTACGTAGTCAAAAAAATTTTACGTGTACAAAATAGCTTCTATTGTATTTAGTTTATTGATATAGTACAAAAAAAAAGTTATACAAGTTTTGAAAAAAAATCGAAAAAAATTGAAAAAATTTGAAATTAAAAAAAAGTGGTTGAAAGTGGAAATTGTTTCATCATTATTCATTCTCGATCCTGAAATTGCTCTTCCACCCTTTTCTTTCCTTCTATTCGAATAGCCACACTAAGACCCAAGCTCTTATTTACTTGTTAGTCTACCCTAAACTGAGTACATCAATCCTTTGTTACCCTTCTTGAACCGACCACCTAGACCAAGGCCTAAGCCTTACGAATCTGCTACGAAATCACGAGAAAAGTTAAGAGAGGTAAAAGGCACGAGAGTTGTGAGTGAAATAGAGCAGAGGTAAAAGCCTATCCTCGAGCGTAAACACGAGTGTTAGTGAATCATCTTTCTTTTCCTTTCTGAGTGATTGTGAGGTTTTTGTGGTGAGGTTTATTTAACGATATTTTAAATGTCACAAGAGTCAAATCACAACATGGAAGATTGTCTAGCAAGACAACCCGTTCGCAATGTCCCCGACTTAAATGTGCAAGCCTTATTACGAGAGATGGAGTGACTCCTAGATCAAAGGCTCAATCCAATCGAAGATCGATTATTCCAAGTTGAAACAATTGGCCAACGTGAAAGAACTCCTGAGGTGGCTAGACAAAGACAGGAAAGGCCAAATCAAAATCGAGGAAGACGAAGGGTCCAAGACGATGAAGCAAACGACCTTAGTGATCTTGAAAGCGAATAAGAGTCTATTGCTAGTGACTGACGTAGGCAACACCGGCAACGAGATCGAAGACATGAAGATGATGATCTCAAGAACATTAAGCTGTCTATTCCACTGTTTCAAGGTAGATCAGATCCGGAGACCTATCTTGAATGGGAGAAAAATATAGAATTGGTGTTCGACTGCCATAATTATTTTGAGAATAAGAAGGTGAAGCTAGCCGCTATAGAATTTTTGGATTACGCCATGATATGGTGGGATCAACTAACCACTAGTCGTAGGCGTAACAGAGAATGACCTATTTCTACATGGACCGAAATGAAGGCGGCGATGAGACGACGATTTATCCCTTCGTATTACCACCGAGAGTTGCACCAAAAACTCTAAAATCTCACGCAAGGGTCTAAAAGCGTCAAGGACTACTACAAAGAGATGGAGATCGCGATGATTCGAGCAGATGTTCAAGAGGATCTTGAAGCAATGATGGCGCAATTCCTAGCCGGTCTGAATCGAGACATAGCAAATGTAGTAGAGTTACAACACTACCTTGAAGTGGTTGATATGGTTCATATGGCCATCAAGGTGGAAAAGCAACTCAAAAGAAAAAGCCCGAGTCAAGGGTTTCCCCCTTCCAACACTTCAAAGTGGGGTCAAGGTTCGAGTAAAGGACCTTCCAATCCTAGAGGGAAGGAGATCACAGTTCCTCCAAAAACCAATAAGCCCATCGGTGAAGTGAACAAAGGCAAGGCACCCGAGTCGTCCTTTAATCGAAACCGGGACATTAAGTGCTTTAAGTGTCTCGAAAGAGGCCACATAGCAAGCCAATGCCCAAACTGAAGGACCATGGTGATGCGACCCGATGGTGAGGTCGAAACGGAGGATGAGGAGGAGAAAGAGTCTGAATCGACTTCTGAAGTTGAGGAGGAATTAGAACAACCCATGGAAGGAGAACTACTAGTTGTGAAGCGAAGTCTAAGTCTCCAAGGCGCAGACAATGATCTCCAACGAGAGAACATCTTCCATACCCGATGCCAAGTCGGAGGCAAAGTATGTAGTGTCATCATGGATGGAGGCAGTTGTACCAACGTAGCAAGTACGATGATGGTTGAAAAACTTGGTCTGCCCACAACCAAGCATCCGAGCCCTTACAAACTCCAATGGCTCAATGACAGAGGAGAACTTAAGGTAACAAAGCAAGCACTTGTCTCTTTCATCATCGGCAAGTATTCGGATGAAGTTCTTTGTGACGTTGTACCGATGCATGCGGGGCATCTGTTACTTGGCTGACCGTGGCAGTTTGATAGACGAGTTCAACACGACGGATATACCAACCAATATTCTTTCAAATTTATGGGAAAGAATATAACTTTGGTGCCGTTGACTC
This sequence comes from Gossypium stocksii, assembly GCA_020496765.1. Taxonomy (NCBI): domain Eukaryota; kingdom Viridiplantae; phylum Streptophyta; class Magnoliopsida; order Malvales; family Malvaceae; genus Gossypium; species Gossypium stocksii. Next base: position 47,467,242 of record CM035623.1, read on the forward strand.
CCAAACAAGTGTACGAAGACCAACTGAAGTTAAAAGCTTCTGTCGAACAATTGAGAGAGAAAGAAAAAGAGGGCTGTAAAAAAATAAAAGAAGAGAAAAATAAGAAAAAGAAAACAAAAGAGAGTGACAAGAAAAATATCCAAGAAAAAGAAGAAAAAGAAAAGAAAATTGAGAAAATGAGTGTTTTTGCGAGAGTTAGTAATGTGAGGAAGGCTTTGGTGATGAATCAAACTGTTCTTGTACTTTTGTACAAGGAAGCGTTAATTTCTACTAACGATTTACCCGATACCCTACCCCTCATGTTTTGTCTTTGTTGCAGGATTTTCAAGACGTTTTTCCGGAAGGAGTCCCGAGTGGTCTTCCACCACTTCATGGAATCGAGCATCAAATTGATTTCGTGCCGGGAGCGGTTATTCCAAATTGACCTACTTACTAGGCCAATCCAGAGGAGACCAAAGAGTTGCAAAGACAAATCAATGAACTGATGGAAAAAGGCTACATTCACGAGAGCCTAAGTCCCTATGCTGTTCCCGTACTATTGGTACTGAAAAAGGACGGAACGTGGCGCATGTGCATGGATTGCCGAGCCGTTAACAAAATAACGATCAAATACCGTCATCCCATTCCTCGCTTAGATGACATGTTGATGAACTTAGTGGGGCCAAAGTATTCTCAAAAATTGACTTGAAGAGTGGCTACCACCAAATCTGAATGCAAGAAGGAGACGAATGGAAAATGGCCTTCAAGACCAAGCATGGGCTATACGAATGGTTGGTTATGTCTTTTGGCCTTACCAACGCTCCAAGTACGTTCATGAGACTAATGAACCATGTCTTAAGGTCTTTCATCAGTAAGTTTTGTGTGGTATATTTTGACGATATTTTGATCTATAGCAAAACCATGGAAGATCATGTAAGTCATCTCAAGTCTGTTTTAGGAGTTTTGCGAAAAGAGACATTATATGCTAATTTAAAGAAATGTTCTTTTTGTTCTAACAAAACTATCTTTCTAGGTTTTGTAGTTAGTGCGGATGGTCTCGAGGTAGACCAAGAGAAGATTAAGGCCATCCAAGATTAGCCAAGGCCTACGAGTGTTACCTAAGTTCGAAGTTTCCATGGCCTAGCAAGTTTCTACCGACGATTCGTTCCAAATTTTAGCACTATTGCTCTCCACTTACGAGTGTTATTAAGAAAAATTCTTCTTTCATTTGGAACGATGAGCAAGAGAAATCATTTATTAAAATTAAAGAATGTCTCATTAACGCTCCTTTGCTTGCCCTTCCAGATTTTACGAAGACTTTTGAGATCGAGTGCGATGCTTTGGACGTTGGAATCGGGGCTGTTTTGACGCAAGACGGACGTCTTGTGGCTTACTTTAGCGAGAAACTCAACGGAGCCGTACTCAACTATCCAGTATATGATAAAAAGATGTACGTGCTCATACGGGCCCTTGAGACATAGCAACATTACTTGTGGCCTAAGGAATTCGATAGTCACTCCAATCACGAAGCCTTGAAGCACATCAAAGGCCAACATAAGTTGAACTGACGCCACGCGAAGTGGGTCGAGTACCTTGAGTCGTTTCCGTATGTCATCAAATATAAGAAAGGTAAAGATAATATCGTGGCTGATGCACTCTCGAGAAGGTATACTCTGTTATCATATTTGGATTCTAAGATTCTTGTTTTTGCATTATTAAAAGATTCTTATGTTAATGATTCCGATTTTGGTGAGATATTTGTTGCTTGTGAGAAAGGTTCTTTTGAATATTTCTATAGGTACGAGGGCTATCTTTTTCGAGAAGGGAAATCGTCCATTCCCTGTGGATCTGTTCGAGACCTATTAGTGCATGAGGCACATAGTGGCGGGCTTATAGGACATTTCGAAGTCAATAAGACGCTTGCCACTCTCTACGAACATTTTTATTGGCCGCGGATGCGAAAGGACGTGGAGCGAATTTGTGAAAGGTGTATAGCCTATAAAAAGGCTAAGTCAAAGGTTCAGCACCATGGCTTATAAACCCCATTGCCAATTCCGGAAGCACCATGGGTTGACATTTCCATGGACTTTGTCCTTGGACTTCTGCGCTCAAAAACGGGGAAGGATTCTATCTTTGTCGTTGTTGACAGATTTTCAAAAATGTCTCATTTTATTGCCTGTACTAAGACTGATGATGCTGTTCATATTGCGAACTTGTTTTTCAGGGACATCATTAGACTCCATGGCATTCCTCGTACGATCGTGTCAGACCGAGATGCAAAATTTTTAAGTCACTTTTGGAGGTCTTTGTGGGGTAAATTAGGGACCAAACTTCTGTTTTCGACCACCTGCCACCCCCAAACCGATGGCCAAACGGAAGTTGTCAATAGAGTCCTATCTACTTTGCTTCGGGCCATCATTCGGAAAAATTTAAAGTCGTGGGAGGATTGTCTACCACATATAGAGTTCGCGTATAATCGTTCTGTCCATTCCAGGACTAAATTCTCACCGTTTGAAATTGTTTACGGGTTTAATCCCTTGACTCCTTTAGATTTATTGCCTTTACCTACTAATCAGTTTGTCCATGCAGATGCGAAGAAAAGGCAGACTTTGTCAAGGATTTACATAGTAAGGTGCGGGCCAATATCGAGGCTAGGACCGAGTCCTATGTGTGTAATGCGAACAAAGGCCGAGAACGAGTAGTTTTTGAACCTGGAGAATGGGTTTGGGTTCATATGCGTAAAGGGCGTTTTCCGGCCCAACAAAAATCTAAACTACTGCCTCACGGAGATGGTCCTTTTCAAGTTTTAGAACGAATAAATGAAAATTCTTATAAAATTGATTTGCCAGGTGATTATAATGTTAGCGCTACTTTTAATGTATTAGATTTAACCCCTTTTGATGTAGATTCTGACTTGAGGACAAGTCGTTTTGAAGAGGGGGAATGATGCGAGCGCGCCCCACGGATCAGCTAGTTCGAACAAAGACTCCATGGTTTTACCACAAGGTCCCATCACTCGAGCTCAAGCCAAGGCATTTAAAGAGTCTATAACAGCTTTTGTGGCTCAACTTTGGGATGAAGCATTTTTGAGACGCTCCGAGAAAGCTGATCTTAGCTCACTAAGCTTACCATGCAATTGCCTACAAGTTCAGTTCAGTTCACTGAGCTCATCATCAGCTTAAGTCATCTTACATTCAGCTCAAAACCAACTCATTAGCTTGGTTTCAACTCCCTTCTAGTTTTCCAGCTCGAGTCCAGCTCACTATCAGCTCACGAGTCCAAACCCAGCTTGGTTTTAGCTCATGAGCTAAACTTCAGCTCATGAAGTCCAACTTTGACTTCATTCATTTATTGTTGACTTTGATTTAATAAGTTTATTAAAAGTTATTTAATATGCTCTATAATAAATTAGGTTCACATTAGTTTTATTAAATATGTTTTAAATTGCTTTAATGATGTTAAATTAAATTTAGTCATAGCCGAATTTAATTCTTGTACTTGTGTTCACATTGTTTGAATTAATTTTGTTCACATGTCTTGTGTAGGAGCACCAATGGACACATGAAGCATGAAGCAACATGTCTTTTTGAAGGTGCATGGACGACTAAAGGCCATGAATCTCCTAGGTGCATGTTCGGCTACATACATGCATGACTTGATGCATTGTTTCAATTGATGCATGAATGGCTAAGGAGCATGAATGGTGTGCTATCTTTTCACCTATTCAAGTGACTATTCGGCCAAAGGGACACAAATCCATGCATGAGTTTGCTTGGCTGATTAACTCCCTTATGAATCTCTTTAATTCCGTTCACACATATGTTCACATGCCAAGACTGTTTGGTTTAGCCTATTCACACATGAAGTCCCTTCAACTTTCGGCTTTCACACCTACAATGGCTCTTGAAGTATCCATAATTATTTCATAATTTTTGGCCAAACAACATCACTTAATTGCTTCATTAATCAAGGGAGGCCGAACCTAGCTTGTGACTAATGGAGCCCATACATTCATACCATTTGCTTAAGCTTGAAGGATTCATCTTCTCAACTCTCCATAGCCGAATGGGGACAGGATTTCCAAGAGGCTTTCTTCTAGAATTTTCATCAAACATACATGAAGACTATTCCATACATTCTCCCATGGCCGAATCTACCCATGAAGTTTAAGGGATCAAACTCTAGAATTTTCTTACTTAATTTCTAAGCATGTATAGGCTATTCGGCTACTTAGATTTAGGACTATAAATACTTGTTATTTTTTCCATGTAAAAGGGCTTTTGGACACTTTGTTAATGTTATGCTGCCAAAATTGTGAGGCAACATTTCTCCATTTTGTTCAAAGATTCGTTTGGCTTTCCTAGTGTTCTAGTTGCGTCAACCGTTTTCTTTGTCAAACCTGAACTTATCACTACCCGTAGTGTGGCGTTCAAACATACAGAGGTTCCTATCTTATTAGATAGTGGGTCAAGGTTTACTTTACCAATCCTTAAACTGAACTAAAAGGGCTTATAAACAACGGGTCGATACCATATCGGTATTGGTTCTTGTTTGCGCTTTTGTTCAATCCCATTTCTTCTATTACCAAACTGTATCTAAATTGACCACTTCATTCGTACCATCTTATTCATACCATTTCGACCTTACCATTCATACCATTTTGTCCATTTCTTCAATTCACCTTACCTAATTGAACCAATTCAGTCACCTATCCATTTTCGTACCCTAAATTCTGACTTTCAACCCTTATTCTCTATTCTTACAGAACCAAAACCCATAATCCTTCTTTCTTCTCCGTTCCTAATTCACTAAACCAACTTCCAACCCCAAGATAATTCTTCCATCTTCTTTAAACTTCTTTCTCGTCCTTCTTTCTCTTATCCAACTTTTCAATTAAACCTAATGTAACTTCTTGTCGACGATCGGGCACACTAATATGACTCGACTCTTTCGAGGTGAATCGTATCAGATAGTGATTTTTGGTCATGTATTAGCTAAATTTGTAAGTATGATTTATAGTCTAATTCGTGTGATGAATGGATTTGAGATTTGCCTTGATTAAATAGGTAAAATGCTAAGTATATTAAAAATGAAGTAATGGTTATTTCGGTTTATGTGATGTAAATATAGGTGATGGTTTTAATCTATTTTTGTGGTTCGACAATGGTGAGTAAATCATGTAGTTAATTGTTTAGTTATATGTTAATATTGAAATTGGTGGTATTCGTTAAGTGTGGACTATGCTATACTTTGGATATTTGACAATTTGATATGGTTATTTTGAGTCAATTTGTAATGGTATGCTTGCATTGGTGGATTGGTTTAGAAATGGTGAATAATGCATATAGGTGATATGATCCGCCTCAGGGATGAGTCAAGTCATTTATGTGTTTGCTCGATTGTCTACAAAGAAGTATCGTTCGATTTGTTCAAAGGATGTTTTAAGTGAATAATGGCGGAAGCTATGTAAAAAGGGTTCAAAGATGGGTTTATGGATATGAAGTTTGTGTAGGTTCAGTTATAGAAAAATAATAAAAGATGGAGATAAATATAGTAATTGGATAACAAACAACGGATGTGAAGTTAACTGATGGTTCGATTATGATGAAATGAAAGGATGGGAATGGAATGGAATGAAAATGACTCAAAAACAAGCACGAACCAATATTAGAAAATATCGACCCAAATGCTTATAAGTTTTCTAGGTGGTCGGATGGAGAATAGGAGAACCTCAACCCATTACTTAGCAAAGTAGGAACCTTGGTATAAGGGTGAACGCCACACTATTTGATAGTGATAAGTTTGGGATAAAGAAGAAGGCAGGTTGACACCACTAGTGACCTAGATAAGCCAACAAGTATTCAACAAAATATGAGAGAAATGTTTTCTCACAAAATGATGTAATTTTCATTAAGGTGTCCAAAAGTTCAAAAAGTCTCCACGTCAATCTAAAATCAAAGTATTTATAGGAGTATAACAAGCCTAACTGAATGGACACACATTCAATTAAGTTTTAATTTAAACTAATTAAAACTATGTAACTTTTGATGAATTCAAACAGTTGTAACGGCTATGGCATCTTGTTTAACCTTCCAAATGAGTTAATTATGAACTCTAATGAGCTGATTAAAATTATTTTAATGCATGATCAGCCAAGAGATCAAAACAGCCCATTTAATTTCCCTTTGGACAGCCGAATGGTCACCATTTATAAAGAAAACAATTTTTTGGGCACATGAATGGTCTCCCTTGTGTAAATGCTGAATGTAACCTTCCAAGGATGTTAATGAATGGCCACTTTTATGAAGAAAAATGTTTGGAAGTTTTTTTGGCTTGAAAATATCTCCTAGTAACTCTTGATTTCTCCTTTGGCTAGTTGAAAAGACTCCCGCAACTTAATGAAGTTTAAAGCCTCCTTATTGAATGCATAACAACCTTTAAATGTAATTGTTGTGAGCTGAAAAGTCACCTGCAATTAAACATATGTAACCGTCACATTTATTCAATTATTAAGCTTAAAACAAATTAACAACTACTTAAATAAATGAACTAACACTTATGCATCATTTATTCCAGCAACTAGTTTAATTAAAAGAAGTATTAAATGAACTTTAACTCATGCATCAATAAATTAACCTAGTAACTAGATTAATTAAAGAAGCAATTCATTAAATTAAGTTCATCAAATAAACTCATTTAATTAAACTAAGATGAGTTGAATTAATGTCCAGCAACTCATTTATTAACTTAAGATGCTTAAATGCATGATTTAAAATACAAACTAAATGAACAAATGAGTTACTTAATGCATGACTTAATTAAATGCAGAACACATAATGCATGTCATAATTGAAATATGTAGATTAATAATGCATGACATTAACTAAAAAATGCATTTAATTAAACACGACATAATTAAAGACTAAAGTAACTAAAATAAATAAATCAAGTCCTTATTCCAGCAATTTAAATGCGAGAATTAAATAAACTCAAATCAAGCTCAAAGAGCTTGCGTCACACCGAGCTAAGCTGGATGGAGCTCGAGGAGCTGGAAAGGAGCTAGGATTAGCTTGCCAACATACCAAAGCTCGACTCAAAAAACTTGAACGTTGGGGTTCGCTGGGCGCGCTCGCATCATTCCCCCCTCTTTTTGGCGACTTGTCCTCAAGTCGAGCTGTTTGTCCATTTTAAAAGTGTCCCTCTCATGCGTCTTTCCTCGATCGGATGGAACGAAGGTCATCATACAAACATAGTAAAGTCTTACCACTTTCGGTATGAAGAAACTCAAGAAAGCCAGATTCATATGATATTTAAAATTCAAGAAGAATTCATTCAATTGAACATATGCCAAGAATTTTAATTGGGACAAACATGCATACGTATAGTTATCAAAAAGTTTTGATATGTCAACTTTGTAAACATGTGAACTTAATTGTAGTAAAGGATAATGATTCACAAATTTTTGCAAACAATTAAGCATAATAAACCGCATCCAAAACTTTTTAAAATGTTTATTCAAAAATAGAAAGTCATAAGATTGTTCACACAAAGTAAACCATGGCCAAAGGTATGGTAGCTCTTTTTTCCGCATTTGAATTATATGAGTGATGTCATTACATTCCAACAAAAGAACACCATCACTAGGCCAAGAAGAGCATTTAACCATATCAGGATGCAAATAGTTTCCAAACAGCAAATCAACAAAATTTTCATCGTTATTTAAATGAGTCAGAGGAATTTGAAAAGTTCGAAAACTTTACCTGGTCGTTCTTGAAGAGAAGAAAATTGAAACTTGGTTTTACCTTTTTCAAGCAAAACGAATCTTCTCTCTTTGGCAAGATAATGCAGAACTAACCTTTTATTTCGCCCAACTTAAGGTGAACAAGGATACCTCATGCTTGTCAAAGCAGTATGTTCACAATAAGGGAAAAGGTTAGTATCAATAGAAACGATGGACTTAAAAAGAAAAGGTAAATTATCATTGGAATTTGGTTCAAGTCCCAAAACATAATAAGTCCGTACCTTATCAATGTGAAGCAAATATTTCACAAGGAGCCATGGAAAGAGTAAATATGGAACGAACCAAAGTTGATGCCAAAATTCTTAAGTGAAAACCGAGCATCGAGCAAACATAAATAGGATGCACAACACACAAGATGCTTGATGTTCCCATATAATGAACCAAAACCATAAATGCCAGGTTTGAACATACGAATTTGGTCACTTGATCCAACAGGCAATATGTATTGATTAATTCCCAAGGTCCACATCAAATTAAATAAAGAGAATGGTACCAACTTATCACAAGACTCAAATTTCACTCGATCAAACATACATGTGAAAAGGATATAACAAGACAAACCATTAAATGAAACAGGCATTTTACATGTCAACAAGTTATCATGCAAGTTCATCAGAGGAAACTTAGACATGCAAATATTCAAGCATTTTTGCATCACAAATTTCATTCGAACAGATAGTTCAAAACATGGAGATCTCGCACAAAAATTTAAAGATTGATCTTGAATGCCAAAATTAAATGGGTCAAATATCTCATGCGAAGATTTTTTAACACAATTTTTGAACAAAAAATTTAAAGACAGACAATTATTCATAAGTTCAAATCCATCATAGATCAAGCTATCAGGCATGTTTAAACAGAAAGCTTTAACACATGAATTCAAAGAATTTACGTGTATACTCACATCAAACTGTGAAAAACTTTCATCAAACAAATTCATAACATACAAAGAATGAATCAATCCAAGAGAATGGTTACACATATCATAAGACAAGATTTTCATGGCATCTTTCGAAACATAGTCATTAACAATAAGAGATGAACAATTAGAAGCCATATCAAAAGATGGAAGTTTTTCAGAATTTAGGCCATCTAAATCTTTATGAACAACTTTCAAAACAAGTGGCCTTGATTCGATAACCATGGAGTCCTTACCTTCCTTACCTTCAATTGCAAGTAGGTGGTTATTATTCACGAACTTACCTTTCTCGAACAACAGAAAATGCCTCTAATTTGGAAGGTATTGGAGTTGGAAGTGGTCGCACGAATTTTTAGGAACCTGAAAAGAAAAAGCACAAAAAGATCGAACAGAAGCGTTAGTAGAAAGAACCCTCGCTTGCTCACTAACACTCGATTCTTTTTTCTTAGATTCTCTTGATTATTCTATTTCAATCTCTTTTTCCATTCTTTTTTCATGATGATATTCTTTTTCTCGCTCGAATTCTTTTTCAATTTCTCTTTCTTTTTCAAAGACTTTTTCAAAGGCTTTTTCAAGTTCTCTCAAGACTCGCTCATTCTCTCTTTTGCTTGCTTTTTGTCTCTCTTTTCTTTTTATTTCTTTTTGCTTTTCTTCTTTTTCTTTTCTTTTACATGATGTTACAACAGAATCAAGATAAAAATGATCTTGTTCAAATGAAGGGAAATTATGTACATAAGAATCACGTTCCAAACTTCATGGAGAATACTCCATATAAAATTTCTTTAAAAAACTAGAAGGAGTATATCTTTCTCTTCGAACGTAATCTTGGAATGAATCAAAATCGTAATCGACTTCTCGTCTTCTTGAACTTCTTGACAAGTAGGAGTCAAAGTGTGAATCTCTTGGTCTTGAAGTTGATGGCGAAAAGGAATCATGATGGAAGTCTTTTCTTGAATAATATTCGGGTGTATATTTCTGACTTGATCTCGATCCCATTCTTCGACTTGATGGAACTCGTTCTCATGAATCTCGTTGTTCCACACGATCTAATCTTTCATATAATTTGTCAAACTTGGAATTCACCATTCGTTGCATTTCTTGCACCAAATAATTGTACTCCGTTTTGGTGAACTCTTCACGAGACATGATTTTTGTTTGCTGAAAAGAAAATTGTTAGAATATTAACAAAACAAAAATTAGGTACCTCACCTCAAAATCACAATTTTCACTCGGAAAGAAAAATTGATGGTTTGCACTCACGCTCGTGTTTACACTAGATTGGCTTTTACCTCTGCTCGAATAGTCTCACACGCTCGTGTCTTTTACCTCTCAACTTTCTCTCATAATTTCGTAGTCAGACTTTCCAAGGTCTTATCGTAGGCTAGGGGTTAGTTGCAAATGGTTTATCAAAGGATAAATATAAGGGGTTAAGGGTTGGCTGAAAGAAAATTTAAAGTTGGTTTAGGGTGTGGCGTTGGGGTAGGAAGAGATTGATAAAAAAACAAATGAACCTTATCAGGAATACAAAAAGATCAACAATAGAACACCATCTTTCACACTTTTTTTGGATTTTTTTATTTTTTCAGATTTTTTTCGAACTTTTTTTAAAAAAATTTCAAATTTTTTTCATGATTTTTCTTTTCGAATTTTTTTCACTAAATGAAATACAATGGAAAGAAAAGAAAAAATGAAATACAACTTGTAATTTTTTTTTGATTTTTTTACTTACGAACTAACTTTCGGGAATGCTTCGAACGTCGGTACTCCTCATTTTAATAGCTCTGATACCAAATGATACGATCTGCCTTAGGGATGAGTCAAGTCGTATATGTGTTTGTCCGATTGTCTACAAAGAAGTATTGTTCGATTTGTTCAAAGGATGTTTTAAGTGAATAATGGCGGAATCTATGTAAAATGGGTTCAAAGATGGGTTTATGGATATGAAGTTTGTGTAGGTTCGTTTATAGAAAAATAATAAAAGATGGAGATAAATATAGTAATTGGATAACAAACAACGAATGTGAAGTGAAATGATGGTTCGATTATGATGAAATGAAAGGATGGGAATGGAATGGAATGAAAATGATCTCAAAAATAAGCACGAACCAATATTAGAAAATATCGACCCAAATGCTTATAAGTTTTCTAGGTGGTCGGATGGAGAATAGGAGAACCTCAACCCACTACTTAGCAAAGTAGGAACCTTGGTATAAGGGTGAACGCCACACTATTTGATAGTGATAAGTTCGGGATAAAGAAGAAGGCAGGTTGATGCCACTAGTGACCTAGATAAGCCAACAAGTATTCAACGAAATATGAGAGAAATGTTTTCTCACAAAATGATGTAATTTTCATTAAGGTGTCCAAAAGTTCAAAAAGTCTCCATGTCAATCAAAAATCAAAGTATTTATAGGAGTATAACAAGCCTAACTGAATGGACACACAATCAATTGAATTTTAATTTAAACTAATTAAAACTATGTAACTCTTGATGAATTCAAATAGTTGTAACGGCTATGGCATCTTGTTTAACCTTCCAAATGAGCTAATTATGAACTCCAATGAGCTGATTAAAATTATTTTAATGCATGATCAGCCAAGAGATCAAAACAGCCCATTTAATTTCCCTTTGGACAGCCGAATGGTCACCATTTATAAAGAAAACATTTTTTTGGGCACATGAATGGTCTCCCTTGTGTAAATGCTGAATGTAACCTTCCAAGGATGTTAATGAATAGCCACTTTTATGAAGAAAAATGTTTGGAAGTTTTTTTGGCTTGAAAATATCTCCTAGTAACTCTTGATTTCTCCTTTGGCTAGTTGAAAAGACTCCAGCAACTTAATGAAGTTTAAAGCCTCCTTATTGAATGCATAACAACCTTTAAATGTAATTGTTGTGAGCTGAAAAGTCACCTGCAATTAAACATATGTAATTGTCACATTTATTCAATTATTAAGCTTAAAACAAATTAACAACTACTTAAATAAATGAACTAACACTTATGCATCATTTATTCCAGCAACTAGTTTAATTAAAAGAAGTATTAAATGAACTTTAACTCATGCATCAATAAATTAACCTAGTAACTAGATTAATTAAAGAAGCAACTCATTAAATTAAGTTCATCAAATAAACTCATTTAATTAAACTAAGATGAGTTGAATTAATGTCCAGTAACTCATTTATTAACTTAAGATGCTTAAATGCATGATTTAAAATACAAACTAAATGAACAAATGAGTTACTTAATGCATGACTTAATTAAATGCAGAACACATAATGCATGTCATAATTGAAATATGTAGATTAATAATGCATGACATTAACTAAAAAAATGCATTTAATTAAACAAGACATAATTAAAGACTAAAGTAACTAAAATAAATAAATCAAGTCCTTATTCCAGCAATTTAAATGCGAGAATTAAATAAACTCAAATCAAGCTTAAAGAGCTTGCGTCAAATCGAGCTGAGCTGGATGGAGCTCGAGGAGCTGGAAAGGAGCTAGGATCAGCTTGCCAACATAACAATGCTCGACTCAAAAGACTTGAACGTTGGGGTTCGCTGGGCGTGCTCGCATCAATAAGTATATTAGGCTAAAGTATTAGATTCATATTAATGAGTATGCGGTATGGTTTATGTTATGTATTATGTGGTATAGTTTATGTTATGTATTGATGTTATCTTGGATGACCGAATACGTAGTTAATTGATTGGATGTGTGTATGTTTTTTTAAGCATGCAAATTGGGTGTATTTTTAGTGATATTTGGGCTTAAAATGATTCAAATCAATATGGTCATATGCGCATAAACTTGTGTCAAGAGAATAAGTATATTTGGTTTTGAAATGATGTTTGATTAAATAAGTAATTGTGTATTTATGTCTAGTATACCGTGTGGTTGAATCAACTTTGATAAATATGCATAACATGTGAATTAGTATAGTTACGAATGAATTAATGGAATAAGTTATTATTGATTCGATAATAATGTTTGATATGGCTTTGATATTAGGAAATATGCGCATGGTATAATGGTCACTAAAGCATGTTTGGTCAAGTTTTAATATCATTAATGCCGCATATATGAATGAAAAATTTAGTAGTGAAATATGGTTCATTTGATGTTTAATTAGTACATGTACAAAAGCTTTATAATAATAGGTTTGATATTCAACTAATGAAATAGCTATTTTGTTATATGTTCTGTATATGATATGTTTTTATATATATGAGGGATTATGTTTTAATCATGCAATGTAATGAATATTTGAATGAATTGTTATATGACCGGCAACGCCTCGTAACCCTAATCTGACGACGGATACGGGTCTGGGGTGTTACAATCAATGTTTTCAAGTATTTTAAGTCTATGGCATGTATAGGGACTAGAATACTTTGATATATGTGTCATTATTGATTAGCCAAGTGTGTCGACTTATAATGGTCAAATGATTCATTTGTATTTGGCCATGAGATATGGTTTATATTGGCTAATTGGGTTGTAAACCAATTTATATGTGCATGCATGAGTTAATGCCTTTGATGTTGTGGGAATGCCATGTTCAAGCCATGTTTGTGGATGTTTGATTGCCAATTAATGTCATGGTAAATGCTATTGAGACGTATGTGTGTGAAGTTGAGGGTGGCAAATGGCTTGGAAAATAGCCTTAAAGTTGTCCACAAGGGTAGACACACAGGTGTATGTTTAGGTCGTGTGTGACACACGGTCAGCCCCATGGGCATGTGAATAGGCCGTGTGGCCCTTGCACCTTAATTTTGAGAAACAGAATGCATAGTATGGAACACACGGGCAAAGACACAGGTGTGTGTCTTAGCTGTGTGGACAGCACGGCCTTGAACACGGACATGTGCCCAAGGTGTGTAAAGTTTGCACCTATTTTCTAAGAATTTAATTCGACTACCTAGCACACGGGCATGTGGCTTGGCCTTGTGGTTTCATTTAATTAATGATGTCATAAACAGAGAGTTACACAGGGTATGGACACGAGCATGTGTAACCACACGACCTACCCACACGGGCATGTCCTATATCCACATGGGTGTGTGACCCCTATTTGGGCAAAATTTTTATAAGTTTGTAAAATTTTTGGAAGTTCTTGCTTTAGTCCCGAACCACTTCCAAAGTATGTTTTGGAGGATGTGAATGAATGTGAAAAGTTTTAAATTTGGATGGAAATTTGTGGCTGATTTTGTACGATTTCTTGTGTTTAAGTCTGGTAATCCCTCGTATCCTATTCTAGTGTAGAACACGGGTAAGGGGTGTTACAGACCAGATTAGAATCTTGGGTGTTACACCTCTATTTACAAACTTACTAAAAATCATAACATACAAAACACCTCTATTCAAGAACTCTGTTCTAATTGACTTACAATTGGAAGTACCATAGGTAATTGCAACCATTGTACAAGACTACAAATGGCAATAACTTATAGACGAATATCAAAACGTAATTACATAGTTCTATTTGTTTTATCCTTTGGGGATAATACTAACTACAATTTTGCTACCAACACATTCTATATGCATAATAGTCTGCCCCGTCACCTCTGACGTAGCCTTGGCGCTGTCTCTTTTGGTGTATCCATTCCGCTTACCTATAACACAATATGCATGGGTAAGTTCATGAGAACTTAGTGAGTTAAACTCCCTTTATACCTATGTTGCCTCCATATAATGCATCTTCGAATATCAGTATCATCTCATTAATCTTTGTTCTTTAACTTTACTTTGATGAGTATTTTTCTTCTTCATATCATAGACATCATACCTTACTTTATGACCATGCATAACCCTTAGCCTCTCCAATGCATTACTAACGTTCTTCAACCATCCTGTTTCTGATTCCTTAACTTTTTGCTATTTGGAACCCACACCTATAAAAACACTATTGATCAAGTTGTTTTCTTAGTCTACTTGGTTCATACTACGAATTTGCCACATTCCTTAGCACATTTCATTTTCTTTGTTCATATCTTAAGACTATGCAAGATGTGCCACAACACTTTTTACGAAGCCGTTTCTCCCAGTGTTCGCTATATGCACTATTTCTTCAAAGTTTGCCAAATGGACTATTCCTTCAGTGTTCGTCATATTTACCATTCCTTTAGAGTTTGTCATATTTACCATTCTTCCCTTTTTGGGTCCTCCACAAAAGTGTTTCCTTCAAATGATAGCCTTTAGGACTTTCCTTTAGAATGCACCATGAAGGCATTCCTTTCCATAGTTCACTACAAAGGCTTTCATTTCATATATTGCCACAAAGGCTTCCATTTCATAGGTTTCCACAAAGCTTCCATTTCATATATTTGCCACAAAGGCTTCCATTTCTTCAATGTGTTCACAATAGGGATTCATCCAAACTCACATTACATGAGGTTTACCCCTTATCGTCTTAGGTCATGCAAAAACCCCATTCGATAATAACCTTCCTTTAGTTCTTTCCATATGATGCCATCACCCACTAGTTATGGTCTTATAGGTATGGTATTTCCATATAATGCCATACCCACTAGTTATGATTTTACACGATATGGTGCCATGGACTTTTTGTAATAGCCCGATTTAGGGCCATGTCAGAACAGTGGTTTTGGGACCACAAATTCAAAGTAGAAAGTGATAAATTTTTAAGGTTTATAGTATGATTGAATGCATGGGTGAAAAATTCATTAATAAATTTTATCGATAGAGGGTCCAATTTGACTAGTAGGACTAAATTGCAAAAAGTGCAAAATATGTGTTCTAGAAGAATTGGGTGCTTAATTGAAATGAATTTGTAAATTAGAGGTCTTTATTATATATCATGATAGACAAAAATGAACATGGAAGGGTAAATTTTCAAAGAAAGGCTAAAAGGGCATTTTGGTCATTTGGTTAATAAAAGAATAAAAAGGGAAAATAAAGTCAAAATTTGTCCATCTTTCTCCTACCTTGGCTAGAACTTTGGGGATCTCCATAGCTAGGGTTTCTTCAACTTTCAAGCATGATAGTAAGTGCATCCTAGCCCCATTTTTAATGCTCTTTACGTTTTTGAAGTCATTATCACTTGATTTACCTATTTCTATCATTATTTTGAAGTAGGGTTCATGTTTAAAATTTTACCCATGTTAGACATACATGTATTTTGATGTCTAATGGTAGAATATGAAAGTTAGTTATGTGATAAACAACTTTTGCTAGGTGATTTTCGGTAAAAATATAAAAAATGACTTATTTGCAAAAGTTGTAAAATATGTATAGAAATATCTAAGTAAATGAAAAATATGGGCTGATATGTGTATGTATAAGGTTTGACTAGGCTTGGGTTTTGAGAAAAATGAATATATTTCATTTTACGAGCCTAAGGACTAAAGTGTAAATAAGTGAAAAGTTAGGGGCAAAAATATAATTTTGCCATAATATGATTTTTGGACTGAATTGAGTAATGTAATAATTAAATGAGCTAAATTTGTTATTATAGATCAAGAAAGACAAGGTTCTGACCTAGATCGGGGAAAGAACAAGATTGTGGACTAAATCGCACTATTAGCTATTTTTGTACCGAGGTAAGTTTATGTGTAAATAATGCATCATTATATTATATTTAAAAGTTTAATTATTTCTTGAATTGTAAAATTTACCATGTAGATGAGTTTAATCGTATGAACGAGCTCGATAGTAATTCGGTAAGTATGGAAGTCCTATACGAACCCTAGGAATATTACGAGATACAAGGGTCATAACATTGAGGTTATCGAGATGTAATTCCGTGTAAGACCATATCTTAGATATGGCATCGATATGGTAGTACATGTAAGACCATGTCTGGGACATGGCGTCGATACAAGATTTTGTGTAAGACCATGTCTAGGACATGGCATCGATATGTGTTTTCATGTAAGACCATAGCTAGGCTATTGGCATCGATGTTCGATTACATGTAAGACTATATCTAGGATATGGCATTGTACAACCTATGTATGACTCCCGAGTATCCTTAATGATTCTGAATGGTTCAACGGGCCTAGTTTAAACGAGAATGATAGTACATGCAAAGTAAGTAATACAAGTACGTACGAAGTTCATATGACAATTGGATGGAAGAATAACGATGAGTTAATATGTGACGTTTAGTAATGCTCTTATGGTAAGGTTATGATTTGGTAAGAAATGGCTATGAGAGTTTAGCAATGTTTGTACCAATTTCCAATATGGCTTTTGTATAATGAGGTTATAAATATGATGTCTATTATATGCATATAAACTTACTAAGCTATATAGCTTACCCCTATTTTCTTTCCATTATTTTAGAGTGTCACCACACTAGCTCGGGGATCGAGAATCGTCAGAGTTCGCATCACACTATCAAGGCTTTATTTTGGGTATTGATGCTCTTGATATTTTGAAAGTATGGCATGTATACGGACTTGGTTATTTTGCATATGTGTCATAGCGATTGGGCTAATGATTTTGGCTCATATTAGTTAAGTGACTATTTTGTATAAAGCTATTGGAATTTGGAAAATGTTGCTTATAAGTAAAATCACATGATGATACATTTCATAGATGTGTTAATTTGCATGATTTGGTTGATGGGTATGTGTTTGTTTGAGTATAATAGAAATGGCATGAGAATGATGTGTTGGTGTCTTGGTTGTGAATATTACTTCTTAAGTAAGCTATGATTTGTGCCTATGAATTGGTGGTTATGTGCATGTGTTTTAGGGTGGAAAATGGCTTGGTAAATAGCCTATAAATTGTCCACACGGATAGACACATGGGTGTGTGTCTAGACTATGTGTGACACACTGTCAACCCCATGGGCGTGTGAGTAGGCTGTGTGTCCCCTGTAACTCAATTTTGAAAAACATAATGCGCAGTATGGAGCACATGGGCAGAGACATAGTGTGTGTCTCAACCGTGTGGACAGCACGGCCTTGGACATGGGCATGTGCTAAGGGCGTGTGAAGTCTGCACCTATTTTGCGAGAATTTAATTCGTCAGACGGCCTAGCACACGGGCGTGTGGCTTGGCCGTGTGGTTTCATTTGGCTGATGACGTCATAAATAGAGAGTTATAGGGGGTACAGACATGGGCATGTGTATCCACAAGGCCTACCCACACGGGCATGTCCTCTATCCACACGGGTGTGTGACCCCTGTTTAGGGCAAAATTTTTATAAGTTTGTAAAACTTCCAAAAATTCTTGGTTTAGTCCCAAACCACGCCCAAAGTATGTTTTGGGCCTCATAGGCTCGTTTTAAGGAAGATGTGAATGAATGTGAAAAGTTTTAAATTTGAATGGAAATTTATGGCCTAATTTTGTATGATTTCTTGTGTTTAAGTTCGGTAATGCCTCGTATCCTATTCTGGCGTAGAACACGGGTAAGGGGTGTTACACTTTTCCTTCTAGTGGATTGTGTTTAAAGTCCCTCTGAACTCCTTTAGATGACTCCAAAAAAAGACACAGTGTCATTATACATTAATTTGTACATGATAGACATATTCATGAGTTTCTAGACACATAAACACATTTGAATCTTTTGGATACAAGCATCCTTTAACCTCAAATTCCTATTACACACTTAGATCATGGATTTCATTTAATCCATACTCACAAGTCCATAAATCATACATTTCTCATCAGAATCATCGTATCATACTTTTCAAGCCTGAATCTCATAGTTTTATCTCTTTTCATAAAATTTCTAGAATGCATAACACACATGCAAGAGCCAGCTTAGGGACTCACCTGACATCCACAAACGGCAGCTCGATCTCCAAATCCCAAACATCCAGCACAAAATCTCAATAATCACTGTTTATAAGACATAGATATGCCATTAAAAACTCATTCATAAAACTTTTATTATCGTTAGAACTCTAATTAGCTTTCATACAAATCCTTACTTCTTCATTTACTACCTACGCTTGTAAACACATTTACTCAATCAAGAGTCCAAATACAAGTCCAAATTACTTACCCTGAACATGAAACAACCATTTGCATGAACTCCGATCCTTAATTTTAGCTTAGCAAGAACGATCCCTAATCAACTCCAAAGTAAGATAGAAATGGTGTTTTTTAATTATAAAGAAGAAGATTACTCTCTCACTTTTTTTTTCTAAAGCTCATATCCAATTATATATACATATGTAGAAAACCTATATTTCCCTATTGGAATTTAACACGTGTCATTAACCTTCAATATCGTCTTCTCAAGGATTAACATTTGTAAGGATACATATTCAAGAGTCCAAAATCTTTATGTACATTTGTTTTACCCTATCATTCAATTCTTACTATCTTGTAAAAATGTAACTTGCACAATAACTAGGCAAACTTGGCGTACCTTACTTTGGCATTATCTTCGTCACCTAAAGAACCCTTAATACTCTTACCATTCCTTTCATTTTTGCACACCTACACATTCTAAAGAACATTCTTTACCTTATACTCTATTATAAACTAAACGCCCTAAGTATATACCAAAGGCATCAATTAGGCGAATAGGATTGTGCCACTAAAATTCCTTTGGGCTACTTACCCAATGTAGGACCCCCCAATTCTAGGTGTTACAACTTCCCCCACTTAGGGAATTTTGTCCTTGAAATTGCCACGATCTTGACCCGAAACAAAGGTTACGGAAATATAGATGGATAAAGTTATAGAAGACCTCGACCCGCTATCAAAGATGATAGGAACCTCGGTATAGGTTTTGAACGCCACACCAACAAAGGTGATAAGTTCAGGATAAGAAGGAAAGATAAACGCCACGAGATGAATCTTAATAAGTCAAATCAGTCCTAAAATGAATAAAGAGAATTGAATTCTTACTTGAACAAACTAGTTCATAAAAATGACAAAGTATCAAATTCAGTGATTAACTTTACAAAATGAAATTAAAACATATTTATAGCTAAAGCTAAGGGTAGCCGAATAGACATCTTAAAAGCTAAGAATTTTAGTTAGAAAATCCTAGAAAAATCTAAAAGAAAAACCATGAATATCCATGTCCATATTCGGCTGAATAAGAACCTAATGGACAGCTTCAAAGTTAAGAAAAACTCTTCAGGAATTGATGAATTAAAGTCTTTAATGAAGCTTGGACTAGGTTTAGTTTAGTGCTTGAATGGATCTCCAAAAGTTGCTTGTTGGCCGAATAGACACCTAGGGAACTTTAAACA
Source organism: Gossypium stocksii (assembly GCA_020496765.1). Lineage (NCBI taxonomy): Eukaryota > Viridiplantae > Streptophyta > Magnoliopsida > Malvales > Malvaceae > Gossypium > Gossypium stocksii. The sequence continues at coordinate 47,487,128 of CM035623.1, forward strand.
GCAACTTTGGGTCTTTAATTCGGCTCCTGGTTCATAGAAGTCCATAAAGAAATGCCTTGAAAAGCTGAATCATTAGCACAATTAATTATGCCGCCTATGCCATGTATCTTGCATTAAACAACATCCATGCACTTAGATTGCATTAAATTTCGTCCATACATATGTATCTTGCTTGTTCCAGCTGACCAAGCATGCACTTGAATTAATTACTGCCATCCCATGCAATGTTTCATAAGCATCTCATTTAATTTCGGCCAAACATGCTCTTTAATGCTATACCAAACATGCACCAGCATCTCAATAAATGTTGTTCCATGCACCAATTTTAATGCAGCAATTAAATAGCAGACATTGACATTAATTCAGCACCATATGCATGTTTTAAAGCCTGCACAATTAATCAGCAAGTTAATGATCTTAAGACATCATAAATTCTGCTGGACAAAGCATGAAATAAATTCAGCACATTAAATCATTAATCATGCTTTAATTAAGATGAATTAAATAGCAGCAATGTGGAGTCAAATTAAATTCACGCTTTAATCACCAACACATTAATAACATGTCTAAATAAAGACATATTTATGACTCACGTTTAATGCTAGGACAAACATTAAATTCGGCTGTAATTTAAAGCATATGGACAAATTAAATGCATGTAATAATCTGGTCACATTAATTCCATGTACTAACTAAGACACATTAAAGCAAACAATTAAATAAGTACTAAATTAAGACACATTTAATACTTATAATTAAAATGTCCAGATTTAAGAAACATTAAAACTAAATTAATTTATTTGAGCTGAAACTAAACTAATTTAAATAAATTTTATTCCAGCAAATTAAAATGCATGAAATTAAAATAAATTCGAATCAAGCTCAATGAGCTTGCATCAAACCTAATTGAGCTTATCGATCTTCATTTTGCACTTGGGCCCTTCGAGCTTGGGCCATTCTCGATGTTGTGGAGTTGGGTCGAAACATGATATGACCAGGTTCGTATCACAAACCAGCTGAACCATCATTAAGACTAGTTCCAACCCATCTAGTTTCTAGATTCCCATGAATACTTTACTTGGGGTGGAAACCCAATGCATTACTTTTAGCACTACTAAGAAAAGATGACTCGATATCTAAGTGTTTGAGGTATCCAAATCCCAAACTTTGCTTACACCTTTCAAATACTCAAGCAAAGTCATTAGATCAATAACATTGTAGGTTTTATTCTGCCTTTGATTCTACTAGAAGTCAGTTTCCATCTACCATTAAATCCCATTTTCTGTGCTGTCTTGAATGAATACAACATTGCACCTGGGCAGTTATCCACCATATCTTGGTGGACTCTAGTAGCCTACGACATTGACTTTTGTATGCACAATGAACCACCTATGCTAGGGGTCTTTCAGAAATTTTATAATTTGAAGGTTATTAGATGGGGCATTGCTGTTGGTAAAGTCTATTTCACTACGAATTCAGAAAATCATCTCAAATCTTCATAAAAAGAAAGACAAATACATTCAGGTCATTAGCAACTTTGAGTCTAGTTTTGGCTTTCCTACAAGATGGTCCCTCCCTAAAAAGGGTACTTGCAAACAGTGTTAACTAGTGGATTCTAACCTTGCTGATGTTTAGATTAAATAGTTGAGAAAGGGGCGTGTATTTAACCTAGTAGAACTTATTTCAATTAGAAATGTACTTCAGTATTGTCTTTCTAGGAGCTTAGCCCCAATAGTTTTCAAGTAAATGAGTCCAACATGGGGTTGAAGGGTCAAGCAATGCCATATGCTTTCGAAGCTTGGCCCTATAACTTAGATGATGACTTGGAGAAAACCCTACTAGGGCGCAAAAGAGAGCAACCTTTCTATTTTTATAGCATTTGTGGCTTTCCTCCTGAAAATTGGAATCTCATTACTAATCCTGATGCTGCTTCCTCTTCTACTTCTAATTGAACTAACTCTCCTGTTGATGATCCAAGGCTTCAATCTCGGTTAATTCCTCAAGACATGGACATCTCATCCATTCTTAAAGGACCTCATGGCAAAGAAAAGGCCACTACTGCTTCATCCATGAAAACATCAGAAAATAAAATAAAGAAAAAGGTCAAAGTGGAAGAAAGCACTTAGGAATCTGGTAGCAGCGATTGCCTTCCTTTGGTAAGGTACATGTCACGTAGGGATCCCGTGACAGCAGTTGCCTCTACTCTTACAATTTTCTACTGTTCTAGAGGTTCCATCAATTCTAGAAGAGTTTGCCCATCATCCTGGTTCATACCAACCTTCTTTAGATCCCTCTTTGTCACCGTGTCCTCTAGAAGCAACTCCTGAAGCTCACCCATCAATTCTTCCTTCTCATACATTAGATACTACCTCCATTAGAACAGGGAGTGACCTTCCTTGGAGAGCTATTTTAAAGTCTATGCCACTTTCCACCTTTCTTAGCGGTATTTCTCAACAACAATAGAGTTTAGTGCCTTTTCAGTTAAGGGAGGCTTTCATTTCTTATTTTGCATCAGCTTCTAATGAAGATTCTGTAACACCCCTAACCCGTATCCGTCGCTAGATTGAGGTTACGGAGCATTATCACAATTTATAACAATTAAAAAGCTTTAGAACGATTAATTAAGCATAGATAATAACACTCAACAAATATATAATCACATTTAAAATCATATTTATTAATCTTAATTCAAGCATACGAGACCCCAAAAATTTGTTAGAAACATTCGGGGATAAAATTAAAATGAAATAGAAAATTTTAAACAAAACTAAAGATTTTTGAAACAGGGGTCACATGGCTGTGTGGCTATTCCATACGCACATGTTCCCAAACCGTGTAACTCACTGACTTGAGTCACATGCTCGTGTCACAAACCATGTGTCAGGGCGTGTAACTTATTGACTTGGGCCACATGGCCATGTCCTAGCCCATGTGTCTGCTCGTGTGGATCTTGCACCTGACATTTAAATGGCACATGACCATGTGACAGCCTGTATCTCAAGCCATGTACAGCAAAAATAACCTCTCAAACAAGCAATCCAAACACTATTTCTTGCACATCAAGGTAAATCATATCTAGATCAAATCCTATGTTCAAAAACACATTCAAAACATCAATTTCATGCCAAAATAACATCCATCCTAGGCTTAACCAATATGCCATTCAAAGGCACCTCAAACAAATTTTTGACAATCAAATAAATAAGTAAATGTATAACCTGACCTACCATTCACACTCAAACATCCACCAAATGACCAAAAATAAATATACATACCATCATAATACCATTTCAAAAGTGATAACTAAGCTTAACTAAGAGACTTTACTTCAACCATATCAATTGCATACATACAAAAATAACATTTACATAAACATATCAAAACAACTATATACAAACATTTGTTTTAAGTTAACACATCATTCACAAGCTTACAAGACTACGTTCTATATAAGTAATTTCACTAGCATTAACTTTAGCCAAAGATCATTAACAAAACATTGACATCCTAGGTACATGCCATTACTAAAAAAAAAACATCTCACACTTGAGTTTGAGATTGACGTTGGATGCTGAGTAGTGAGTCAAAATAGGTACCTAACCTGCACACAATGTAACCATTACTAAGTTCATTTCTTAGTTCGAGGACTACTATTGCACTTTATAATTATAACTTCATAAAACATATCTTGTATTATTTACTCCATTTGGTTTATCATTGAGTTCAACATGAGCATATATATATATTCATTTCATGGTAATCTTCATTTAACAATAAGGATTAATTTGATAATGGAAACTAGTGCCTAACGGATAAACCATAATAAAGTTTGTGCCCAGCGCTAGTAAGATAAACGACAATATTAAAGGTGTGCCCAACACTAGTCGGATAACCGACAAAGATTTGCGCCCAGTGCTAGTCAGATAAACCGATGATATTAAAGGCGTGCCCAACACTACTCGGATAACTGAAAAAGATTTTCACCCAGCACTAGTTGGATAAACTGACTATATTAAAGGTGTGCCCAGCACTAGTCGGATAACCAAAAAAGATTTGCGCCCAGTGCTAGTTGGATAAACGAACGATATTAAAGGTGTGCCTAGCACTAGTCAAATAACCGACAAAGATTTATGCCCAGCGCTAGTCGGATAAGCCGACAAGCACATACATAATATAAAATATCAAGTTTTCCTTATTTAATAATTCATTCATTTGCAACGAATAACCATAATAATTCTTTCCATTATTTCATGATCGATATGTATCTATATGCAACTTCATAATCTCAATTTAATCGGATTAATCAAATTTCATATAAGTATGTAATTAGATATTAGTGTAAAAATTAAATTAGTTAAATTAAAGAAATGGAGTTTGAGTTCATAGACTATGAACTTACCTTGATTTAACAATTGAAAAATAGCGTCAGCAACTAATTTGAGACTTTGGCTTTTCCTCGGTTTAATTCTGGTTGACGAGTTCCTTGATCTAGATTGTAAATTTCATTCCATTAATATCATTCCGATACTAAAATAAACACTTTTATATAACTAAACCCTTCAGTCAACCCTTTTACACAATTACCCACATGATTTTACTTTTTCTGCCGTTTAGTCCTTAACCCAATTGGCTTGAAAATTCAACCCTTTACACATAATTCAAGTTAATCGAATATTCTAGGGACTTATTACAGTCCACATTTATCATGCTTTCACAAAAAAATCCTTGAACATTTTCATTTATACAACTGAGTCCCTGTAATAGCCCGAAATTGGGCTTAGTCAGAATAGTGATTTTGTAAATCACTTCTTGAGGTTTAAGAAAATTATTTTAGTATTATTTTATGTGTTTTAGTATTTTTATAAGGGTGCATGAAAATTTTGATGAATTAATTTATGCGATTGAAGGCCTAATCGCAAAAAAGGACTAAATCACATAAAAAGTAAAAGTTACAAATTTCTAGTAAAGTGTGTTAAATAGCTAGAGAACAAAAGTTTGGGGGTTTTAAAGGGCAATTAGGCCCTTGAATGTGGGGTTGATTGGCCATTGAGAAGCAAGGGAGACAAAAAGCATTAAAAAGTCAAAATTAGGTGGTATTTGGTGACAATTTTGACTAGTTTTATTATTAAACAAAATAAAAGCTATCATCTTTTTTTTTATACCTTCTTCTACCACTGAAAATCATCATGGAAATAGCCATTTGAAGCTTCAAAATTTCAGCCACCCGTCTCCCTTGCAAGTAAGTGATTATTAAGGCATTTCTTGAATATTTTTACATTTTTGGGACCCTTATAGCATGAGCTACCTATTGAAGGGTGTATTTTGTAATTTGGTTGGAAATTTAGAGTTTTTCCATGAGAGTATAAATTTTGTTTGCTGGAATTTTATGAAGGAAAATGAATGTAGGTTGTTAAATAAACAACTTTTGTGAAAAGGGTATTTAGGAAAAACACCTAGAATGGGCTAGTTTACAAAGTTGATAAGTTGATGTGATTTGTGTGAGAACATTGGGAATTTTGTGTTGCCAAAAAGTGAAAAGATTTTGGTTAGGCTTGGTGAATAAGGAAACTCGATAAAAATCGATTTTCAAACCTAAGGGTAAAATGGTCATTTTGTCAGTCTAGGGGTAAAATGGTCATTTTACCAAATTGTAATTTTTGAATTATCTAGATTGAATTGGTGATTAAATTAGTAAATTTTATTTGTTATAGATCAAGAATTACCAAATCCGAACTTAGATCGGGGGAAGGCCAAGCAAATTGAATAAATCGACCATTTGCCTACATTTTGTATATTGAGGTAAGTTGTAGGTAAATGATACAACACTTCTAGCTTTTATGCATGAAATTATTGTATTGGCATAAGTTGATAAATTGTATCTATGAGATGCTTATGAGAATATTGGTTGAGCACGAATTGTTGAATGATAGTGTTTAGTTATGAAACGATGAGAACATATGTAATAGAGCCCGGTCGAACGATTGGAATAGAATTGGATATTCATGCCATGACATTGGGTAATATGTGTGCTAGTGTAAGACATGTTTGGAACATGCATCGGCCACATTACGAGAGCCAGTGTAAGACATGTCTGGGACATGCATCAGCCTTGAGATGTACAAGCTAGTGTAAGACCTGTCTGGGACATGGCGTCAGCTTATTGTGTGTCAGTGTAAGACCTGTCTGGGACATGGCATCGACACTGATAGATGAGAGCTAGTGTAAGACCTGTCTGGGACACGACATTAGCCTCCATACATTGAAAGTTAGTGTAAGACCTGTCTGGGACATGACATCGACACCCATGTCTGGGACATGGCATCGACTCTAGACCCCACATGGGAGGCTTAATGAATATCCTTTCATATCCACATGGTGCAGGTGCTTAAGTTTAATGCTCGAAATGTGAGCTCACTAGCATGATGCATCATTAGTAAAGGATGGAACCGAGTAAGTTATGTTGTAGCTAATCCTCGTGACATGCATGATTTGTGATACAAATGAAAGTTTGTCATGACTTGGTGAATTGTTGAAATTTATTTACTTACGACTTACTAAGCTTTATGCTTACTCCTCTCCTTTCCATTTTCTTATAGTGCCGCTTAAGTAGCTTGTGGATCCAGGGACGTCAGAGTCATCATTCACACTATCGATTGGAGCATTCAGTATAGATAATTAGTTTTTGTGTTCGATCATTTTGGTACAAGTTACTCTAGTTAGCCAATTGTGTTGGCCATTTATTTTATAAAGTCATTTTGTAAATAGCCATTGGAATTGGCCAAAATTGTTCAAGTTTTTATTAATGAAATGACTATGAGTTCAGGGAAATTGTGGATGATTGGTTAGATTAATCGTGCATGAACTTTATGCAAGTTGTGGTTGTTGGAAAAATGCATAGTTATGGACATTTAGATGTACATCAATGCTTAGTCATGATGTGATAATGTTGGGTTATATTTGATCTTGTTTTAGGGTGGCAAAGAGGCTTGGTAAATAGCCTATTTTTGTCCACACGGGTAGGCACACGGGCATGTGTCTAGGCCATGTGTGACACACAGTTAGCCCACGGGCTTGTGACTAGGCGTGTGTCCCCTGCACCTTGAATGGATAGAATTAAATGCCAATCAGTGTTCAACACGGACATGAGAAATGGCCGAGACACAGGCGTGTGTCAGGGTCGTATGTTCGCTGACGTCAAAAATAAAATACTCAGGTTTTAGCACACGAGCTGAGACTTGGGCGTGTCATGGCCGTGTGAGAGACACGGGTGGGCACACGGGTGTGTGCCATGGTCATGTGTCTGCTGACGTTAGAAACAGAATGTCAAGGTTTTTACACACAGGTTGCGACATGGGCGTGTCATGACCGTGTGAGGGACACGGGCTGGGAACACCGGCGTGTACCAGGCCGTGTGAAAACCACTGTAGGTTCAATGTTAGAAAATAAATTCACACGGGTGAGGGGCACAAGCATGTCTCGAGGTTGCTTAAGTCATATAGGGCACACAAGCCATTATCACGATCGTGTCTTGAGGCCACACGGGCGTGTTGCATTTCCACACAGATATGTTGCCTTTCCACATGGGAGTGTGCCCTGTTTTAGCGGAATTTCTTAAAAATTTTCTAAGTGCCCGAAATGGTCCCAGATGGCTTCAAAACCATGTTTTAAGCCTCGTAGGCCCATATGAAAGACCGAAGAGTCATATTTGAAAAGTTTTAAATTGGGACGTAATTCGGTAGTTTGAGATTGGATAATTGCATGTGTTTTAGTAAGGTAATGCCTCATACCCCGTTCTGGCGTCAAATATGGGTAAGGGGTGTTACAGTCCCTATACTTAAAAAATTACCAAAAATGCTTATTTATGAGGATGCACGTTCCATAAAAGTGCATGAATGTCCCAAGGAGATGAATGCAACCTTTGGTGCTCATAAAGGCACTTGAAGCCTTACTACATGGCTAAGCATTCATGCACACACCAAGGGGGAAGAAAGTGTCCATTCGGCTAGTACATGAATCTATCGAATTCATGAACAATTTTAATGTATTAGTGTGAACGTTTTTATTGTTGTGTGAACACATTAGATGCCGAATTCCAATAGGCATTTTAGGCACTATAAATATTTGTTGAACTTCATTTGTAAGAGACTTTTTTTTTTGAACATTTTGTTTAATGAAACTTTGTTTCTGTGAGGTTTACTTCCTCTAAATTTCATACGAGTCTCGAGTGACTTATCTAGCTCGCTAGTAGTGTCAACCCGAACTTGTTTCTGAACTTATCATCAAGCATTGGTGTGGCATTCAACTATCCTTCTACCATTCATTTTAACCACTTTAAACAATATAAGAACCGAGGTGACACTTTTCATGGTGTTGAATTGCTCCTGATGTTTACGTTCAAATTCCATCTTCCACCATTCGCTTTTCTCAATTATTAAATTGAACCAACTGTCCTTAACCATCTTTTTTGCTTAAAATCAAGCCTATAATATCATTATCAACCTAGCCTATTTGACCATCTTCGAACCCTTTCGCTCCAATTTAGCCTAAATATCTATCCAACTTAATTTCAAACGACTCTTCTCGACGATGATCGGGCAATTATGTGAACTTGACTCAATCTTTCGAGTCGGATCACGTCATTTAGTATCAGAGCTTGTGAAACAAGAAGCGCGGATGTTCGTATCAAGTCCAAAATAGGTTCGTAAAATAATTCAAAATTTAAAAAAAAAATTGTTTCAAAAGTGTTCATCTTGTATTCATCAATTTGAATTGAAAAAAAATAGTTGAAGTACAAAAAAAAGTTTTGAAATTTTGTTGTTCATCTTGTGTACACCCGATCAAGTTCGTTCCATTTTGTGATTTTTAATTACCTCTTCAACCCAATGCCACACTAAACCGAATATTTTCTTTACTTTAGACTACCTACTCACCTACTACAATATATCCCTTGTAACCAAATTGAAACCGACCCCAAAGTAGCAAGTAAGACCAAAGAGATGAAATACAAAATTATGAGAGGGAGTTCGAGAGGTAAAAGGCAAGAGTTTGGTGAGGTCAATATTGAGAAGAAAAAGCCAATAATCAAGTGAAATACGAGTGTGAGTGTCATTTATTAAATTTTTTTTCTTTCCGAGTGACTAGTGAGGTTTGTAGTGAGGAATTATACATTTTTCTTTGACAAAAGCATGGAACGAATCATGAGAGGCAATGAAGCTGAAACAACATACCACGAAGAGGAGGAAACCAAGTGCGTGCATACAAGAAGGCTTCTTGTTGTCAAAAGAAGTCTAAGCATTCAAAGCCTTGAAAATGATCAGCAACGAGAAAACATCTTCCACTCCCAATGTCAAGTACAAGGAAAGGTATGTAGTTTGATTATCGATGGTAGAAGCTATACTAACATGACAAGTACCCTCATGGTGGAAAGATTAGGCTTAAAAACAACCAAACATCCGAGCCCTTATAAGCTCCAATGGCTCAATAACGGAAGTGAAATCAAGGTAACCAAAAAGTGCTCATTACTTTTTCAATTGGCAAGTACGAGGACGAAGTCCTTTCTGACATGGTGCCTATGCACGCGAAGCACTTACTGCTTGGAAGACCGTGGCAATATGATCGAAGGGTCATCCATGATGGGTATTCTAATCGGTATACGTTTAAATATCAAGGAAAGAATTTCACTTTAGTTCCGTTGACACCAAAGCAAGTGTTTGAGGACCAAATGAGAATGAAACTTTTTGTAAATCAATTGAAAGAAAAAGAAAAAGAAAAAGAAAAGAGAAATGAGAAGAATGCAAAAATAGAAAAAGAGAGAGAAGAAAATGCGAAAAGAAAAAGAAGAACAAGAAAAAAAAGTGAAAAGAAAAGTTTGATTGCAAAAAAAAGAGAAGTCCGAAAAGCATTTTTATCAAGACAAACTGTTCTTCTACCCCTGTACAAGGAAAATCTTTTTAACACTAACAAATTTTTCGACGATTTGCCTTCCTCTATTTCAATCTTTTGCAGGATTTCCAAGACATTTTTTCAGAAATGACTCCGAGTGGGTTACCACCTTTGTGCGAAATCGAACACCAAATAGATTTCATGCCTGGAGCTGTTATTTCGAATCATCCTGCCTATAGAACGAATCCTGAAGAAACCAAAGAGCTACAAAGGCAAGTTAACGAATTGATGGAAAAGGGCTATATGCGAGAAAGCCTTAGCCCCTGTGCCGTTCCAGTTCTTTTGGTGCCAAAAAAAGATGGTACATGGCGAATGTGTGTTGACTGTCGTGCTGTCAATAAAATCACCATCAAATATCGACATTCGATCCCTCGACTAGATGATATGTTAGATGAATTAAGTGGAGCTAAGCTATTCTCGAAAATTGATCTAAAAAGTGGCTACCACCAGATTCGTATGTGAGAAGGTGACGAGTGGAAAACTGCGTTCAAAACGAAACATAGTTTGTATGAGTGGTTGGTCATGCCGTTTGGCTTAACCAACGCCCCTAGTACTTTTATGAGGTTAATGAACCATGTTTTGAGACCCTTTTGATGCGAGCACGCCCAGCAAACCCCAACATTCAAGTCTTTCGAGTCGAGCATTGCTATGTTGGCAAGCTGATCCTAGCTCCTTTCCAGGTCCTTGAGCTTCGTCCAGCTTAAATCCAGCTCATTCGAGCTCAATTCAGCCTGCCTGAGCTAAACTGAGCTCACTCCTAACTCTACTTCAGTTCACAAGCTAACCCTTAGCTCAACTTCATTTTAGGAGTTTAGCCCTAGTTCATCTTTAGCTCACGAGCTAATGCTTAGCTTATTTTAGTTAATCTCAGTTTTATCTTTAATGCATTAAATAAATTTCGTACTTATATATTTAAGCATTTAATTTGTCTTATATTAATATTTGTTTTAAATATGCTATAGTCATTACATAATTTAATTATGTCCATGTTTAGCAGTTTTTAATGCATGACATTATTGTGTTCACATTGCCGAATATATGTGTGTTCATAATTATGTCTTATAATTTGTTTTTATTTTATGTAGGTACATGTATGAGCCAAATGCATGAATAATGAAGGTTCATTGATTTATCAAATGCATGAATGGCTATGTACATTACAAAAGATGTTGCATGCATGTTCCCCAAGTGCAAGGTACATCCGAATGTACCAAGACCCATAATGAAAGATGCATGTTCAACCAAAGCTTCTAGGATTCATGTATGGCCGAATTACGTGAATGGTGTGCTACCCATTGTTCTCCTACACACCTATTCGGCCAAGGAGTAGATACCTAATTAACTTCCAAGTTAAATTCATGAATGGAGTTTATTGTAGATGCATGGACAGCAAGTTACAACGAATGGGAGGATGCATCCATATCTTGCTACATGAATTATTTGTTGGTCATTTAACTTCCCTAGCTTAGTTTTAGGCTATAAATACTTGTTGTTTTCCATTTGTAAAGGGACTTTTGATGCTTTGTTAATGAAACTATATCGTTTTGGTGAGATTCTTTTTCTCCCAATTTTGGACAAGTCTCAAATTGACTTATCTGGCTTTACTAGTGGCGTCAACGTGACTCTTTGAACTTATCACCTTCATTGGTGTGGCGTTCACCTCATGCCTTTGGTTCTTACTTTTCTATGTAATTGGTCAAGGTTTATCCTATCTCCTTAAGTGATAAAAGATCCGGGGCAATACTTACTATAGTATCGAATTATTCTTGAAACTTGAGAACTATCTTGCATTCATTCCATCTATCAATATCCTTTATTTCTTTTGATAGCGGACTTCTCAATTCCTTTCTTAACCATTTTTGAACCCTTGTTACCCACATACTACTTAGCTGAAACCACCATTCATTTTCTCCTAACAAATCTACAATATCCATAACTAACCTATCTCTATTCATTTTAATAGTTTCTGCCCTTATTTAACCATTTTTGAACCCTTGTTACCCACATACTACTTAGTCAAAACCACCATTCATTTTCTCCTAACGAATCTACAATATCCATAACTAACCTATCTTTATTCATTTTAATAGTTTCCGCCCTTATTTAACCAAAACTCACATTTGCTAAAACCAAATGATACTTCTTCGTCGATGATCGGGTAAAACAAATACGACTCGAAATCAACCACGAGGATGGGATCTATCATTTGATATCAAAGCTACTTAAAATGAGAAGTACGGACATTCACAGCCATCCCGAATAGGTTCGTGAAAAAAGACAAAAAAGATCAAAAAAATTCGAAAAAAATTCGTTTATTGAGATTTGTATTGTAATTCATCTTTTGTATTTGAAAAAAAAAGAGAAGAAAAAAAAGATGATTCGAAGTATAAAAAAAAGGTGCATTGAGAGTTTATGTTCTTTGTGTTGATATTTTTGTATTCCCAATCAGGTATGTTTGATTTCCTACCATTCACTTCCTACCCCAACGCCACACTCAAAATTGATTTTAAATTTTCTTTCAACCAACCCTTAACTCTTTCTTCATTATCTATTGCTAACCATTTTTTGTTTCGAAATTGACCCTAAAGCAACAAGATAAGTCTAAACGAGACAAACTATGAAGTTGTGAGAGAAAAGTTTAGTGGTAAAAGGCATGAGTGTGTGAGATTATTCAAGTGAAGAAAAAAAGTGGGTAAAGACTGAAAACACGAGCGAAATCCATCAATTTTTTTCCTTTTCGAGTGAATAGTGATATCTTGTTGTGAGGAATTTATTTCTGTTTTTTTAAACATTTCTTTTTTAGCAATAACATCATGTCTCACGAAGAATTTTTAGAATCGAAATTCCAATATTTGTTGCAAGAGATGCGTAGAATGGTGAAATCTAAAGTTGAAAAGTTACATGAAAGATTAGATCGAGTGGAGGAAAGAGATCAACAAGAATGAATGTTTTCAAGTCAAAAAGCAGAGTCGAGACCAACACGAAGATACACATCCAACGAATACTCGAGAAGAGATTTCGATCTAGACCTATTTGTTAAAGAACTCGAGACAAAGAGAAGTTACTTTGAGTTTGAACTCGTTTGAGATGACATCTGAAGCGATAGACATACTCCCTTGAGAACTCCAAAGAAATCATCCACGTAGGATTTTTCACGAAGAATTATTCGTGATTCATATGTAAATGAAATTTCTTCTTTCGAACAAAACATATATTCTCTTGATTTATTTGTGACATCTTATAATAGAAAGAAAATGAGAAAAGAAAAAGATGAAAAGTGAAAAGAAATCAAAAGAAAATAGAGGAAAGAGAAGATTATGAGAGAAAATTAGAGAATTTTGAATGAAATCGAGAAAAGAAACAAAGAAATAAAAGAAAAAGAGGGAGAAAGAAAACAAGATGAGATTGAAAAAGAAAAAGAAATTGAAATTGAAAAATAAAAAGAACATGCGCAAGAAAGAAGAGTTGAAAAAGAGATTGAAATAAAAGAAAGAGTGGAAGAAGTGAGTGTTCTCGAAGAAAAAGATCAAGTGAAAAAGATAGTGAGCGAGATCAAGCGAGGACTATTTTCACTAACTCATTTGTTAGTTTTCCTTGTGATTTTTCTTTCCAGGTTTTTGAAGATCAGATTCATTCGCTCCATCTTCAATACCTCCCAAAAGAGAGACAGTTCACAATGTTTGATAAAGGTAACCCTAGTCCACCTATGCCACAAGGTAAGGAAGGTAAGTTTTATCAAGCGAAACAATGTCTCCCAACCTTTTTGAAAGCTTGTGACGATTTGGAAAATGGTACTTCCATGATTAATAACAATCATGTTGGTAAAGAAATATCCATTTGGCCATTGCAAAACTTGCTTGTGTGCAATAGTGGATGTTCAAGTAAACAATTTGCTTTTCCTGATTGTGGTGATAATTTGCCTTCTTTGATCTGTTATGGACAAACCAATCAGTGTGTTTCTGATGCTTGGTCTCTAGTTAAGAAAACAAACTTTAAAGATGTTGATTTCAATTTTGAATCACTCCTTTTTCATTTTACTTGGCCTTACATGAAATTCTTGTTTCAATTCAAAAAGGTAAGGCCGACTCATGCTTTTGGTGTTGGTCCAAATTTCCAATATTTAAATAACGATTTAGCTTTTCCTTTCAAGTCCATCATTCTTGTTGATATTAACCTTTTTCTTTTTTGTGAACTCAACACTTTGAAAAGCACGAGTTATCTTTATGCTTCATCATCAATTCAGGTTGAATGAAATAAAAGGTTTTCTCTTCACTACATTTTCGAGGAGAGAAGATTTGTTTTGATTGAAAAAGGTAAAACCAATCCTCAATTTTTTTCTCCTAAAGGTCAACAAGGTATGGACTTTGAAAATTTTAAAACATCTTTGCTCTATTCGAGTGATGATGAAAATTTTGTTGATACTTTGAATTTTAAAAGATATTTGTACGCTGATGTGGCTGATTGCTTTCCCTAGCCTAGTAATGAATAGTTTGTGTTGGATGGTAATAATTAACATACTGTTAATACAAATCATGTTAATACGCAAACGGGTGTGGTAGTATCCAAATCGGCCATGGTACATTTTGCGTGTGCAAGACGAGGAATCAAATGAGTTTCTACTTTTGATTAATCGTATTGAAAAGACTTGGATGAGGATTAATGTGATTGATTGCTTGAAAACATTCAAGACTAATTATCCTTTGATCCAATTAAGTTCACATGTTTGTAAAGATGGTCTAACGAAACTCTTTGATAAATTGAAGTATGCTTGTTTTGCTCAATTGAGATTTTGGGTACATGATCGGTTGATTGAATTATTCATGCATTTTTGATACTGTTTGAAATTTATTCCTTTGAGTCTCTTATTCCCAAAAATGGAGAGTTAAATTGAAAAAGCATGATTCGATTTTCGTTTAGCATTTGGCCATCAACGAATTGCTCCCCAAACAAAACAGATTGGTTGATACGATCCGCCTCGGGGTGAGTCGAGTCGTATGTAAGTTTGCCCGATCGTCTACGAGAAAGTATCGTTCGATTTGCTTGTGAAGTAAAGTTGATGGGAAAATAAGGCGGAAGCTAGGTTAAAGGGTTCAAAGATGGGTTATGGATAAGAATATGTATAGGTTCGGTTATGATTAACAAATAAAAAGATGAGAAGATAGGAAATGGTTTGGATAAGTGATGTGATGAAAAAAAAGGAAATTGGATAGAAAGGTGGATATGGTGAAATAGGACTTAAGTTTCAAGTATGATTCGACACTATAGAGAGTATCGCCTCGGTACTTATATCACTTAAGGTGGAGAATGAAAGATAGAACAAACCTTGACCCGCTACTTAGCAAAGTAGGAACCTCGGTATATCGGGGAACGCCACACTCGGTTGAGTGATAAGTTCAAAAAGGAAGAACAAGGTTGACACCAACTAAGAACTAGATAGGCCAACAAGTCTTCAACGAAATATGGGAGAAAGATCCTCACCAAATAGTTTAATTAACAAAGTAACAATAACAAAGTTCTACCTTTTTACAAATGACATAACAACTATTTATAGGCTATGTAAAGGTAGCCGAATGGACAAAAGAAAATACTTAAAGACTAAGCAAAATTTGGCTAGAAAGTCCTTGAATAATCTAGAAGAAAAACCATTAATGTCCATGTCCATATTCAGCTGAATGTATGTAAGTGATGAAGTCTCCATGCATCTTGGAATAGAGGAATGAATGCACATCCTTAATGTATAGACTAGGTTCGGCCAAGAAGTGAATGTGCATGAATAAACCGAATGGTCTTGTGAATAAAGACAACTCTTGATCGAATGGTCACTTGTGAATTCATGAATCTTTAAGGTGCATTGAACCGTTCATTCATCCATGGATTTTTAGAATTCATGTATTTGACGCATACATGAACTTATAGACACCTTGAATCTTGTCATGCATGAACCAGCATTTAAAGTCCTCCATGCATGAATGTGTGCCGTCCAAAGGGAGTGAATCTACTAGGTTCATTCATGCATGAATCTTCTTCATTCATGTAACCGTAGGTACATTTGAATCCAGGCATTCATGAATCCATACATACGATGAATTCAAGCATTCATGTATTTGGCTCATACATGAACTTTTAAGAAACCTTGCATCTAGACATTCATGAACCAATTAAATGCTGTCCATTCATGTATGTATGTGTCACCCAAAGAGAATGTATCCAAGCATTAATCCATGTGCATGTATACAGGCCGTCCATGTACATGTACCTACATAAAATAAAATAAAATTATAAGATATCATGTGAACACACATAAATTCGGCACAATGTGAACATATTAATGACATGCATTAAATTAGCTAAAATGTGATCATAATTAAAATATGTAATAACTATGACATATTAAAAATAGATATTAATATAAGACAAATTTGATGCTTAAATAAATATGTTCGGCTTTTATTTAATGCATTAAAGTCAAAATCAAGTTTAAACTAAAATGAGCTAAGTTTTAGCTCGTGAGCTAAAGTTGAGCTGGGGTTGAACTCCTAAGCTGAAGTTGAGCTAAGGGTTAGCTCGTGAGCTGGAAAAGAGCTAGGAGTGCGCTCGATTTAGCTTAGGCAAGCTGGATCGAGCTCGAATGAGCTAGATTTGAGCTGGACGGAGCTCGGGGAGCTGGAAAGGAGCTGGGATCAGCTTGCCAACAAAGCAATGCTCGACTCGGGAGACTTGACCGATGGGGTTTGCTGGGCGCGCTCGCATCATTGGTTTGATCTTAACTTGTCATTTTCTTAACCCTTTACCTTTAAAGATGACATTGTTTACCCTTTATTCTTTCATGTTCATTTGAATGAAAGTTATAAAGTGAACCAACGGCACGACTTGAGGACAAGTTGCCTTCACGAGGGGGAATGATACAAGCACACCCCAGAGCTCATTAAGCTTCGATAATGAGCTCCTCAAGCTACTCAAATTTCTAATGAGCCGATCAGAATATAAACATTTCCTAGAAGCTATTTTAGCTTCTAATGCAAAACCTTGGTTCGAAATAAAGGCCAATGCTCACAAAATCAGCTCGAAGCAACTATCCAAAGAACCTATGCATTGTTGGCAAGCTGATCCTATAGCTCATTTCCAACTCCCCAAGCTCTGCCCAGCTCAATTCAGCTCATTTGAGCTCGTTTTAGCTCAACTGAGCTTACTTTCAGCTCGTTCTTTATTTTGATAAATTAAACTAAGTTTAGTTTCATGTTAATTACTTTGCTACAGCTCATTACCGAACTTTCTAGCTCAAATCAGTTCACTAAGTGAATTCATGCTAATTTGAGCTAGCTGCATTTAATGTGTTAGCTCCTTTTTATTTTAAGTATTTTTAATTTGTTTTAACATGTCATTTAATTTGTCTAAATTATGTTTTAATTATGTTCAGCTGAATTTATATTTGAATTTAATATGTTTTTATGCCATGTAGGTTCAGCCGAATTTGCAAGGAGTATTTAATGAAATGCATGCATGGCTTGGATCAAGGTATGGGGGAATTCATGCATGTTCAGGTTCATCGAATGGGAGTATGCATGTATCACCAAGAATACATGAATGAAGGAGGGTTCATTAACTTGCCAAGGTATAGCCGAATTTAATAGAAGTATTATCTACAAGATGCATGCACGACTAAATGTAATGCAAGTGAAGATTCATGCATAATTGAGGTTTAATGGACGTCATGTGAACAAGTACATGAATTAGGGACGTTCATTCAAGTGGGGGCTATTTAATGTACATGTATTTGAAGATTCATGGACCGTAATTAAGGAAGAACATACATTGGGACGTTTCATGCATGTTTCATGCATATCCAAGATGTCCATTCAAGTATTCAAGTTTCCTGAGTCGAGCAATGACTTGTGGGCAAGCTGATCCCAGCTTGTTTCAAGCTCCACAAGCTCCATCCAGCTCAAATTCAGCTCATTTGAGCTCGATCCAACTTGCTTAGCTAAAACGAGTTCATCCTTCGCTAATTCTCAGCTCAACTCGGTTTGATGCAAGCTCATTGACCTTGATTTGCATTTATTTTAATTTCATGCATTTTTTATTTACTGAATAAATTAATTAGCTAGTTAATATGTTAAGTATTAAATTAAGTTCACATTAGTTGCTTTAATAATGTTTTTAATTTAATAAGTCCATTAAGTAGTTAGTTAATATGTTCTGCATTTAATAAAGTCATGCATTATGTAACTCTCATGATTAGTTATAGTTTGCATCATTAAATTAAGTCATGCATTTAAATAACCCATTTGTTCATTTAGTTTACACATTAAACCATGCATTTAAACATCTTAGTTGTTAAACATGTTTGAGTAGTATGTTATTTAATTATGTTTTAAAGTGCTTGTGTTTATATGGTGAATTAAAGTCATAACTGAATTAATGTTTTAGGTGTTGCATTCACATTAGCCGAAATTATGATGTTCATATAGTTTAAAATTAATTTGTTTATATTTCCCACATAGGAACATCAAAGGACGTATGGAGCATGGAAAGGCATGGGACGCATCAATGGATTCCCTAGGGGCATAAAAGAGTGTGCATTTGGTCACTCAAAGCTCATTATGGTGACTTTTCAAATGCACCAAGAGTGACTCTTCAAGTCTGATTGGTTTCATGCACTCAAAGCTCATTATGGTGGCTGTTTAATGGACCAAAAGAGGCTCTTCAAGTCTGAACGTTTTTAGGATCTTAAGTCTTCATCATGGAGCCATTTAAGAGGATGTTACACAAGCTTTTATCATGTAGTTACAAGGGAGCTGAAGGGACATCATCAAATACATTAAGGAAACTTTAAGTCTTCATTAAGGAGAATTGACATGCCTTTTCAACTACATCAGGTTCCAATGAAGGGACATGACTCATTGGCTTCCTTACATGAGTTTAATTTGAAATTAAAGCTTGTAATAATTTTATTTAATTGTTGAAGGTGAAAGGTCACAAATAGGCATTTAAATAGTCATAATAATGCCTATAAATAGTTTGTAAGAAGACATTATTTTGGTTAGACTTTTGGCTCATTGTTAATGAAACTATTATCTTATTTTGGTGAGATTATTTTCTCTCAATTCCGTTGAAGACTCGTTGGCTTATCTAGTTTTAATAGCATCAACCCTATCTTTTTTTCTGAACTTATCACTCCAACGAGTGTGGCGTTCACCTTTATACGAAGGTTCCTACTTTTCTGAGTAGCGGGGTCAAGGTTTAATCTTCCATCTACCACCTTAAGTGATATAAGTGCTGGGGCGATACTCTCTATAGTATCGAATCTTACTTGAAACTTAAGTACTATCTTCCATCTCCACCATCCATCCATTTTCTTTTACTTTCCCTTCTATTGCTATCGAGCCACCTTTTTCACTTTTCAATCATTGTTTGTCAACCCATCTCCATTCCATCCTTCATCTTTAATCTTCTTTAACCGAACCTATATAAAAATTCATAAACCTATCTTTGAAACCCCTTTTAATAGCTTCTGCAATCTTTACCCTAAAACATCATTCTTTAACCAAACACCACTTTCAAAGTGAGCCAAATGATACTTTCTCGAAGACGATCGGGCAAATTTGCATACGACTCGACTCACCCCGAGGAGGATCATATCAATGAAGGCATCTATTTGAATCCCATTCAGCTGAATCTGGACTCCTTAATTCAATGTTTAATTCTAGAACATTCAAGAACATACATGATCGCATTTGCTTAGCCATTAAGATTATGTATGTGTCCAATCGGCTAGCTTAGTTTTAGGCTATAAATACTTGTTGTTTTCCATTTGTTAAGGGACTTTTGATGCTTTGTTAATGAAACTATATTGTTTTGGTGAATTTCTTTTTCTCCTGATTTCGTAAGAGTCTCAAAATTAACTTATATGGCTTTGCTAGTGGCGTCAACCCGACTCTTTGAACTTATCACCTTCATTGGTGTGGCGTTCACCTCATACCTTTGGTTCTTACTTTTCTAAGTAATGGGTCAAGGTTTATCCTATCTCCCATCATCAACCTTAAGTGATATAAGATCCGGGGTAATACTCACTATAGTATCAAATTGTTCTTGAAACTTCAGAACTATCATCCATCCATTCCATCTATCAATATCCTTTTTTTCTTTCGATAGCCAAATTCTCAATTCCTTTCTTAACCATTTTTGAACCCTTGTTACCCACATACTACTTAGCCAAAACCACCATTCATTTTCTCCTAACGAATCTACAATATCCATAACTAACCTATCTTTATTCATTTTAATAGTTTCCACTTTTATTTAACCAAAACTCACATTTGTTAAAACTAAAACTATACTTCTTCGTCGACGATCGGGCAAAACAAATACGACTCGAAATCAACCATGAGGATGGGATCGTATCATTTGGTATCAAAGCTACCCAAAACGAAAGTATGGATGTTTACAGTCATCCCGGATAGGTTCATGAAAAGAAATCGACAAAAAAATTTGAAAAAAATTCATGTATTGAGGATTGTATTGTAATTCATCTTTTGTATTTGAAAAAGAAAGAGAAGAAAAAAGAAGAAGATTCAAAGTATAAAAAAAAGGTGCATTGAGAGTTTATGTTCTTTGTGTTGATATTTTTGTATTCCCGATCAGGTATGTTTGATTTCCTACCATTCACTTCCTACCCTAACTGATGCGAGCGCGCCCCATGGCTCAGCTAGTTCGAACAAGGACTCCATGGTTCTACCTCAAGGTCCTGTCATTTGAGCTCGAGCCAAGGTGTTTAAAGAGTCTATCACAGCTTTTGTAGCTCAACTTTGGCATGAAACACTATTAGGACACCCCGAGAAAGCTGATTCCAGCTCTTTGAACTCACCGTGCAATTACCTGCAAGTTCAGTTCAGCTCACCGAGCTCACCTCTAGCTCAAGTCGGCTCCCATTCAGCTCAAAACTAGCTCACTTCCAGTTCCTCAGCTCGGGTCTAGCTCACTACTAGCTCACGAGTCCAAGTCCAGCTCAGTTTTAGCTCATGAGCTAAACTTTAGCTCATGAAGTCCAACTTTGACTTCATTTATTTACCGTTGACTTTGATTTAATAAATCTAATAATAGTTATTTAATATGCTATATAATAAATTAGGTTCACATTAGTATCATTAAATATGTCTTAAATTGCTTTAATGATGTTAATTAAATCTAGTCATAGCCGAATTTAATGCTAGTATTTATGTTCACATTGCTTGAATTAATTTTGTTCACATGTCTTGTGTAGGAGCACCAATGGACACATGGAGCATGAAGCAACATGGCTTTTTGGAGGTGCATGGACGGCTAAAGGCCATGAATCTCCTAGGTGCATGTTCGACTATATACATGCATGACTTGATGCATTGTTTCAATTAATGCATGAATGGCTAAGGAGCATGAATGGTGTGCTACCTTTTCACCTATTCAAGTGACTATTCGGTCAAAGGAACATAATACATGCATTAGATGGATGGCCGAATGACTTCTTCCATGAACCTCTACATTTTGTTCACATTGTGTTCACACAAAAAGTCTTTTCGGTTCATCATGTTCACACCTATGGACTCTTCAAGTTGTGGCATTCACACCTATTTTGGCCCTTGGAGTAACTACATTTATTTCCTAATTTTTGGCCAAACATTACCTCATTAATCAAGGTTGGCCAAATCTACCTATGCCTATTGGAGCTCCATTCATTCACATGCATTTACTTAAGATTTAAGGTTCGTGCTTTAATCTTCCATGGCCTTTACTTAACATTTCCTAATTTTTCTTCTAGAAATTTTACAAGATTCATTCATGAACTTTACTTAGCTTTTAAGGTTATGAGCAAGCCTATTCGGCTACCTCCTTGTATCCCTATAAATACTTGTTATTTTTCCATGTAAAAGAACTTTTGACTCTTTGTTAATGTTATGCTGCCAAAATTGTGAGGCAGCTTTTCTCCATTTCATTCAAAGATTCGATTGGCTTTCCTAGTGTTCTAGTTGCGTCAACCGCTTTCTTTGTCAAACCTGAACTTATCACTACTCGTAGTGTGACGTTCAAACATACCGAGGTTCCTATCTTGTTAGATAGTGGGTCAAGATTTCTTTTACCAAACCTAAACCGAACTAAAAGAGCATATAAACAACGGGTCGATACCACATCAGTATTGGTTCTTGTTTGCACTTTTTGTTCAATCCCAATTCTTCTTTTTACCAAATCATACCTAAATCGACCTTTTCGTTCATACCATTTCATCATACCATTTCGAACATACCAATCTTACCATTTCGACCATTTCTTTAATTCACCTTACCTAATTGAACTAATTCATTCATCTATCCTTATTCATAACCTAAAACCCAAACTCTCATTCCTTATTGCCTATTCCATTTGAATCAAATCCGACAACCTTCTTTCTTCTCCGTCCTAAATTCACTAAACCTATTCCAACTCCAACCCAACTCAACCATCCTCTTTAATCTCCTTTCTAGTTTATCTTTCTCTTATCCAACTTTTCAACTAAACCTAATGTAACTTCTTGTCGACATCGAGCAATCACTAATACGTCTCGACTCACCAGAGGCAGATCGTATCATCTGGTATCAGAGCTAGTAAAATGAGAAGTACGTGCGACGAAATCATCCCCGGGATAGTCCAAGTGTACACGAGTAAGTAAAAAAATTTCAAAAAAAATTCAAAGTAAAAAAATTCGAAATTAAAAAATTTTGAAATTTAAAAAAAATCAAGATTAAAAAAATTGTGAAAGTGAAATTGTTCCATTATTATACCTGATCCTGAAGTTACTCTTCCACCCCTTTCTTTCCTTCTATTTGATTAGCCACACTAAGACCCAAACTTTTTATTTACTTGTTAGCCTACCCTGACCCGAATACCTCAATCTCTTGTTACCATTTTTGAGTCGACCACCTAAACCAAGGCTTAGCCTTAACGAATTTACTTACGAAATCACGAGAAAAGTTAAGAGAGGTAAAAGGCACGAGAGTTGTGAGCGCAAAAGAGCGGAGGTAAAAGCCTAAACTCGAGCGTAAACACGAGTGTGAGTGAATCACCTTTCTTTTCTTTTCGAGTGAATTGTGAGGTTTTGTGGCGAGGTTTTCATTAACAAAATCAGTGTCACAAGAGTCCGAATCCAATATGGAAGAACGACAACCAAGATAACCTATCCGCAACGTCCCCGACTTGAAATGCAAGCTCTTTTACGAGAGATGGAAAGACTGTTAGATCGAAGGCTAAACCCTCTCGAAGATCATCTTTTCCAAGTTGAAGCAAGAGACCAACGAGAAAGAACTCCCGAGATTGCCAGACATCGACGGGAGTGGCCAAATCAACATCGGGGAAGGCGAAGGGTCCAAGACAACGAAGTGAATGATCCTAGTGGTTTTGAGAGTGAACAAGAATCTAATGCTAGTGATTGGCGTAGGCAACACCGACAACGAGGTCGAAGATGAGAAGATGACGATCTCAAAAATATTAAGTTATCAATACCGCCTTTCCAAGGAAGATCGGATCCGGAGGCCTACCTTGAGTGGGAAAAAAGATCGAACTAGTATGGACTGTCACAACTATTCTGAAAACAAAAAGGTGAAACTAGCGGCGATAGAATTCTTGGATTATGCCATGATTTGGTGGGATAAGCTAACTACTAGTCAAAGGTGAAACTGTGAGTGTCCCATTTCCACTTGGACCGAGATGAAGGCTGCCATGAGACGACGCTTTATTCCCTCGTATTACCATCGGGAGTTACATCAAAAACTCTAAAACTTAACGCAAGGGACCCAAAGTGTCGAGGACTACTATAAAGAGATGGAAATCGCGATGATTCTGGTGGACGTGCAAGAAGATCCCGAAGCAACGATGGCGCGATTTTTGGCTGGTCTAAATCAAGATATTACAAATGTTGTCGAATTACAACACTACCTTGAAGTGGTTGACATGGTCTATATGGCCATCAAGGTGGAAAAACAACTCAAGAGAAAAGGTTCGAGTCGAGGGTTTTCCACTTCCAACACTTCAAAGTGGGTCCAAGGTACGAGTAAAGGACATTCCAATTCTCGAGGGAAAGAGACCACAGCTTCTCTGAAAACCAACAAGCCTATCACCGAAGTGAACAAAGGCAAGGCACCCGACTCGACATTCAATCAAAATCGGGACATCAAGTGTTTTAAGTGTCTCGGAAGAGGCCACATAGCTAGCCAATGTCCAAACCAAAGGACCATGGTGTTGCGAGCCGATGGCGAGATCGAAACGGAGGACGAAGAATAGAAAGAAACGAAATCGGCTTCTGAAGTCGAGCAGGACTTAGAACAACCCATGGAAGGTGAATTACTTATTGTAAAGTGAAGTCTAAGTCTTCAAGGCGCGGAAAATGATCTCCAACGAGAAAATATCTTCCATACACGATGCCAAGTTGAAGGCAAAGTCTGTAGTGTCATCATCGACGGAGGTAGTTGTACCAACGTATCGAGTATGATGATGGTTGAAAAACTTGGTCTGCCCACAACCAAGATCCGAGCCCTTACAAACTCTAATGGCTCAATGACGAGGGGAACTTAAGGTAACAAAGCAAGTACTTGTCTCTTTCATCATTGGTAAGTACTCAGACGAAGTTCTTTGTGACGTTGTACCGATGCATGCGGGACATCTACTACTTGGTCGACCGTGGCAGTTTGATAGGCGAGTTCAACACGACGGGTATACCAACTAGTATACTTTCAAATTTATGGGGAAGAATGTGACTTTGGCGTCGTTGACTCCCAAACAAGTGTATGAAGACCAACTCAAGCTAAAAGCTTCTATCGAGCAAATAAAAGAAAAAGAAAAAGAAAACTGTAAAAAAATAAAAGAGGAGAAAAATAAGAAAAAGAAAACAAAAGAGAGTGAAAAGAAAATCAATAAAGAAAAAGGAGAAAATGAAGAGAAAATTGAAAAAATGAGTGTCTATGCAAAAACAAGTACGTGAGAAAAGCATTGGTGATGAATCGATCTATTCTTGTACTTTTGTACAAGGAAGCGTTATTTTCCACTAACGATTTACCCGATACCCTACCCCTCCTGTTATGTCTTTGTTGCAAGAATTCAACGACGTCTTCCCTGAATAAGTCCCGAGTGGTCTTCCACCACTTCGTGGAATCGAGCATCAAATTGATTTCGTGCCGGGAGCAGTTATCCCAAATCGACCTGCTTACTGAGCCAACCCAGAGGAGACTAAAGAGTTGCAAAGACAAGTCAATGAATTGATGGAAAAAGGCTACATTCGCGAGAGCCTAAGTCCCTGTGCTGTTCCTATACTATTGGTACTGAAAAAGGACGGAAATGGCGCATGTGTGTGGATTGCCGAGCCGTTAACAAAATAACGATCAAATACTGTCATCCCATTCCTCGCTTAGATGACATGTTAGATTAACTTAGTGGAGCCAAAATATTCTCAAAAATCGATTTGAAGAGTGGCTACCACCAAATCTGGATGCGAGAGGGAGACGAATGGAAAACGGCCTTCAAGACCAAGCACAGGTTATACGAATTGTTGGTTATGCCTTTTGGCCTTACCAACGCTCCAAGTATGTTCATGAGACTAATGAACTACGTATTAAGGTCTTTCATCGGTAAGTTTTATGTGGTATATTTCGACGATATTTTGATCTATAGCAAATCCATGGAAGATCATGTAAGTCATCTCAAGTCTATTTTTGAAATTTTGCGAAAAGAGACATTATATGCTAATTTAAAGAAATGTTCTTTTTATTCTGACAAAACTGTCTTTCTAGGTTTTGTAGTTAGCGCGGATGGTCTCGAGGTAGACCAAGAGAAGATTAAGGCCATACAAGATTGGCCAAGGCCTATGAGCATTAAGCAAGTTCGAAGTTTCCATGGCCTAGCAAGTTTCTACCGACTATTCGTTCTGAATTTTAGCACTATTGCTGCTCCACTTACTAGTGTTATTAAGAAAAATTCTTCTTTTATTTGGAACGATGAACAAGAGAAATCATTTATAAAAATTAAAGAATGTCTCACTAACGCTCCTTTGCTTGCCCTTCCAGATTTCTCGAAGACTTTTGAAATCAAGTGCGATGCTTCGAGTGTTGGAATCGAGGCTGTTTTGACGCAAGACGGTCACCCTGTGGCCTACTTTAGCGAGAAACTCAATGGAGCCGTACTCAACTATCTAGTGTACGATAAAGAGATGTACGCGCTCATACGGGCCCTTGAGACGTGGCAACATTATTTGTGGCCTAAGGAGTTCGTTATTCACTCCAATCATGAAGCCTTGAAACACATTAAAGGCCAGCACCTTGAAACACATTAAAGGCCAGCACAAATTGAACCGCCGCCACGCAAAATGGGTTGAATTTCTTGAGTCATTTCCATATGTCATCAAATACAAAAAAGGTAAAGATAATATAATGGCTGATGCACTCTCTAGAAGGTATACCCTGTTATCATATTTGGATTCTAAGATTCTCGATTTTGCATTATTAAAAGATTCTTATGTTAATGATTCTGATTTTGGTGAGATATTTGTTCCTTGTGAGAAAGGTCCTTTTGAAAATTTTTATGGGTACGAGGGCTATCTTTTTCGTGAAGGAAAATTGTGCATTCCCTGTGGATCCGTTCGAGACCTATTAGTGCACGAGGCACATAGCGGCAGACTTATGGGACATTTCAGTGTCAATAAGACGCTTGCTACTCTCCACGAACATTTTTATTGGCCGCGGATGGGAAAGGACATGGAGGGAATTTGTGAAAGGTGTACAGCCTATAAAAAGGCTAAGTCGAAAGTTCAGCCCCATGGCTTATACACACCATTGCCAATTCCGGAAGCACCATGGGTTAACATTTCCATGGATTTTGTCCTTGGACTTCCACGTACAAAAACGGGGAAGGACTCTATCTTTGCCGTTGTTAATAGATTCTAAAAAATGTCTCATTTTATTGCCTGTACTAAGATTGATGATGCTGTTCATGTTATGAATTTGTTTTTCAGGGATATCGTTAGACTCCATGGCATTCCTCATACGATTGTGTAGGACCGAGACGCCAAATTCTTAAGCCACTTTTGGAGGTCTTTGTGTGGGAAATTAGGAACCAAACTCCTATTTTCAACTACCTGCCACCCCTAAACGGATGGCCAAACGGAGGTCGTCAATCGAGTTTTGTCCACTTTACTCCGGGCCATCATTCGTAAGAACTTGAAGTCGTGGGAGGATTGTCTTCCACATATTGAGTTTGCATATAATCGTTCCGTGCATTTCGCGATGAAATTTTCACCTTTTGAGATTGTATATGGTTTTAATCCTTTGACATCATTAGACTTATTGCCTTTACCTACTGATCAGTTTGTCCATGCAGATGCTAAGAAAAAGGCGGACTTTGTCAAGGGTTTACATCAAAAGGTATGGGCAAATATCGAGGCCAGGACCAAGTCCTATGTGCGTAATGCGAACAAAGGCTGAAAACGAGTAGTTTTTGAACTCGGAGAATGGGTTTGGTTTCACATGCGCAAGGAGCGCTTTTTGGCCCAACGTAAATCTAAGTTACTGCCTCGCGGAAACGGTCATTTTCAAATTTTAGAGCGAATAAATGAAAATTCTTATAAAATTGACTTGCCAGGTGATTATAATGTCAGTGCTACTTTTAATGTGTCAGACTTAACCCCTTTTGATGCAGATTCTGACTTGAGGGCAAGTCGTTTTGAAGAGGGGGAATGATACGAGCACGCCCCATGGCTCAGCTAGTTCAAGCAAGGACTCCATGGTTCTACCTCAAGGTCCTGTCACTCGAGCTCGAGCCAAGGTGTTTAAAGAGTCTATCACAGCTTTCGTAGCTCAACTTTGGGATGAAACACTATTAGGATGCCCCGAGAAAGCTGATTCCAGCTCTTTGAACTCACCGTGCAATTACCTACAAGTTCAGTTCAGCTCACCGAGCTTACCTCCAGCTCAAGTCAGCTCCCATTCAGCTCAAAACCAGCTCACTTCCAGTTCCCCAGCTCGGGTCCAGCACACTACCAGCTCACGAGTCCAAGTCTAGCTCAGTTTTAGCTCATGAGCTAAACTTTTAGCTCATGAAGTCCAACTTTGACTTCATTTATTTACCGTTGACTTTGATTTAATAAATCTAATAATAGTTATTTAATATGCTATATAATAAATTAGGTTCACATTAGTATCATTAAATATGTCTTAAATTGCTTTAATGATGTTAATTAAATCTAGGCATAGCTGAATTTAATGCTAGTATTTATGTTCACATTGCTTGAATTAATTTTGTTCACATGTCTTGTGTAGGAGCACCAATGGACACATGGAGCATGAAGCAACATGGCTTTTTGGAGGTGCATGGACGGCTAAAGGCCATGAATCTCCTAGGTGCATGTTCAGCTATATACATGCATGACTTGATGCATTGTTTCAATTAATGCATGAATGGCTAAGGAGCATGAATGGTGTGCTACCTTTTCACCTATTCAAGTGACTATTCAGTCAAAGGGACATAATACGTGCATTAGATGGATGGCCAAATGACTTCTTCCATGAACCTCTACATTCCGTTCACATTGTGTTCACACAACAAGTCTTTTCGGTTCATCATGTTCACACCTATGGACTCTTCAAGTTGTTGATGTGATCCGGCTCGGGTGATTGAGTCGAATTCACGTAGTTGCCCGATCATAGTCGAGAAGGATCATTCGTGCCTCGGTGTCTTGGAAATAAAAGCGAAATGGATAGTTTAATTAAGCGGAAGGTTTTCAAAATGCGAAATAAGTGTAGCTAGGTTCGGTTATGGAATAAGAAAGGTAGATATTGGATAGTTGGCTCGGTTTGATGAAGACAAGAAAGAAACTCAAAGGATGGGAATGGAAAACAAACTTAACGTCAGGAATGATTCAACACTAAAAAGTGTCACCCCGGTTCCTATATTGTTAAGGTGGATAGATGGAATCAAAGGATAGGTGAACGCCACACCAAGGATGGTGATAAGTTCAAAAACAATATCGGTAGACACCACTAGCACGCTAGATAAGTCTTTCGAAACTTGTACAAGATATGAGAGAAAGTAACCTCACAAAAATAGGTTTTTAATTAAATGGAAAAGTCTGCTTTTACAATGAAAATGAACAAGTATTTATAGGCTATCATGTGGTAGCCGAATGGACAAACTAGCTAGCTTAAAGACTAAGCAAATTCTGTCATGAACTAACTAGAATGTACTAGAATGAAAACATTAAATGAATGGTCTTGATTCGGCTGATGGAGATGTGTTTGGACAGCTTCATGAATGAGCTGGATTCACTTGAATGAATGTGGACCTTTGGAAGCTAAATGGCTTGTCTAGGTTCGGCAATGGGGTGCATGAAGCTTCCAAGAGGAGTCTCTTGGCCGAATAGTTGCATGGAAACCCCAAAAGTCCTCCTACATGCATTCAGCTATACAGGGAACTTGGAAAGGAGCTTGAATCTGGTCATACATGAATTTACAATAAATTCCCTTTATTCATGCATGTGTGCCATCCATAGGGGATGTATTCTTCTTAATCCAATGTATGAAATTAATTCTTCTATGTACATGAACATATCCCCTCCAAGCATTAAATTCATCCATGCATGAATCTTCACATTCAATGGACTATCCCTCCAAGCATTGAATCCAACCGTGCATGAATCTTCACATTCAATGAACAATCCCATACATGCACCTTGTCATGAATGAACCTCCACATTCGGCTGAACCTACATGAATTAGACACATAATTAAATAAAATATAACTATTCATAATTATATTTTAAATTAATAACTAGACAACTTAATGACACTAATTTAATTTTGGACATATTAATTACTATCATTTTAATTTTAGCTAGCTCAAATAATCAAAAACAATTAATGAACTAATTTGAGCTAGTGAATTTCAGCATGAGCTGTAGCAAATTTAATTAAAGTAAAATTGAAATTTAGTTTATTATAATGTAAAAGAAATGAGCTAAAACGAGCTAAATTCGAGCTCAAACGAGCTGACACAAGCTCAAGTGAGCTGGTTAGAGCGGAATTGAGCTTGGAGAGCTGGAGAGGAGCTGAAGAAAGCTTGCAAAAGAGTGCATAGAACTCCAAAGGTATTGTCCTTAGCTCCTCCAACGTCTTGGACCTTGTTATCATCCCAAATGTGCAACAACAAAGCGGTGAAAGCTTCTTGAAGTTGCTTAGTACGTGCTCGAGTCATGGGGCCTTTCGGAAGCTCGACTAGATCTTGATTTACATTCGAGGGAGCCCCGGGTGTGCATACATCATTCCCCCTTCTTCAAAGCGACTTGTTCTCAAGTCGAGCATTTTGATTACGACAAAGCATACTTCATTATAAGACCCTTCGTGGTTAGAGGGGATCGAATAGCTCACAAAAGCCTGATTAACACACACATCTTGTAAAAACAACAAATTAGTCCCATGCCCTCTCGTTTTAAAGATAAGCCATTTCAATATAACATCTACACAATACAGAAAAGGGGTAAAGATACTTCGAATTAAAAACTCACAAACTTGTTTCAAATTTTCAATTCTAACTTGGGCACATAAACCAATGCTGGGATCAAAAACAAAAGTTTATTTTACTTTTCCGTAATGAATCAAGAATTGACCACCTAATCCAATCCCGGTATCAAAGATAGAAGTTGGCCTCACCTTATTAATATGAAATAAGAAATTCGTTGATGGCAAACAACAAGAATCACAAGTCATTCGAAAATCATAACCTCAAAGAATATCTTTGTAGGATTCAGATCCCTTGACCAATAACAAGAAACAATAGTCACCGGGATCAAACACAAAGTTTTTGCTTACCATTTCACATTGGCTTGAATATTTATTGGCTATTAACATGGTAGGAACACGAAACAAACTAAGGTCATGAGTATGTGAATTAGGTTCGAATCCTTTAGACCATGGCATAGAACAACCAACATCAAAATCAAATCGATTAGGCATTTTAAATATTAGCAAGTTATCACACAATCGATTCATTGGAAAATTAAACACGCAAACATTCAAGCATTCAAACAACATAAGTTTCATTCGAACGGTCATGTACACGCATGTGGATTTCGCATAATAGATCAAAGAACGCACATTATCACCACAATCAAAAAAATCAAATTGTTTACTTGAACATCCACTATAGCATACAAACAATTTTTGCAATGGCCAATTGGATTTTACCTTACTAACAAACTCACCAATTTCACAATTTCCAATGAAAATACTCACCTTGCCATCTTTTAAGACCAACATGCTACCATCCGTCAAAGAACAACAATTGTTCACATCAATGGACGAATCCTTTTTAGAATGCAAGTCATGAGCAAAATTGTCAATGTGATTCGAATGGGTTGGTAAAGAAATAAAGAATTCTCACCTTGTATACCGTTGGGAATGGGGAGATGAAGATCAGGGTTACCTTTTTCGATCAAATGAAAGCGTCTCACATCAAGAAAATATTGAAGTTGAAGTTTGTCACACGAATTTTTAGAAACCTGAAAAGAAAAAATAAGACAAGAAGAACTCACAGATTGGCTAGTGGAAACAGTACTCACTTTTTCTTGTTCTCTCTCATCTTTTCCTCTCGTTTCTTTTTCTTCGACAACAAACGTTTCTTCCATACTTTCTTTTTTCTCACTTTCACTTCTTATTTTCATTTTGCGCTTCTTGTTCACACTCTTTTTCTTTTGCAAACTCATTTTCTCTTTTCTCGCTTTCATTTTCTTTTTCAATTTCTTTTTCTCTTCTTTCACTCTCATTTTCTTTTTCTTTTTCAATTTCTTTTTCTCTTCTTTCACTCTCATTTTCTTTTTCTTTTTCTTTTTCAATTTCTTTTTCTCTTCTTTCACTCTCATTTTCTTTTTCTTTTTGCCTCATTCTTTCATTACAATATGTAGATATTACAAATGATTCTGAATGAGATGATTTTTGTAGAGCATGAGTGGAATGATTTTCGTACGAACCACATTCACTTCGTCGCAAGAACTCCTCCGTGGATGATTTCTTTGAAGCACATGAAGTGATATATCTATCTTTTCGTTGGTGATCTCGGAAAGTCTCAAACTCGAACCTTGTTTGATCTCGTCACGAATAGTCATCGAACGTGTGTCTTCGTGATGGCCTTATAGCCATTTCTTGACTAGTTGAATTTTGCTCACGTTGGATCTTTACTCGATGGCCTCGCTCTTCGATACGGTTTAATCATTTTTGCAATGGTTCAAGTTTTCTTTCAAGCATTCGATCCATTTCTCTCACAAAGTCTCGAAGTTCAAAATTTAGAGACTCCTCGTGATTCATGATTTATTGTGGAAAGAAAGATGTCAAAACAGAAATAAATATCTCACCACAAAATTCTCACTTTTTCACTCGCAAAGAAATATTTTATGAACACTCCACTCGTGTTTGCACTCGTCTTAGGCTTTTTCAACACTCGAATGTTCTCACACTCTAGCCTTTTTCCACTCAAGCTTACTCTTGTAACCTCGTATTTCATCTCGTATTGACTCGTCTTGGTGCCTTGGGGTCGGCTTCAAAAAAAATTAGTTACAATGGATAAGATATATAGGTGTACGGGTAGGCTAAAAGAAAAAAATTTAGGTTTTAAGTGTGGTATTGAGATAGAAGGGGTAGAAAATTGAAAGAATGAAATGAAAACTTGAAGATCGGGATTCACAAATGCCAAATGATGTATAACAGTAACTTTTTGATACTTCACTTCTTCTTCTTTTTTTCACGATTTTTTTTCACGAAATTTTTTTCTTTTTTTTTTCACAAAATTTTTTTTAAACTTCAAAAGAACAATATCACAATGAAGAAAATGAAAATAAAACTTTGAAATTTTTTTAACGAAATTTGTTTTGCAACGAACCTATTTTGATCTTGATACGAACGTCGGTGCTCCTTGATTTACAAGCTCTTATACCAAATGATGTGATCCGGCTCAGGTGATTGAGTCAAATTCACGTAGTTGCCCGATCGTAGTCGAGAAGGATCGTTCGTGCCTCGGTGCCTTGGAAATAAAAGTGAAATGGATAGTTTAATTAAGCGGAAGGTTTTCAAAATGGGAAATAAGTGTAGCTAGGTTCGGTTGTAGAGTAACAAAGGTAGATATTGGATAGTTGGCTCGGTTTGATGAAGACAAGAAAGAAACTCAAAGGATGGGAATGGAAAATGAACTTAACGTCAGGAATGATTCAACACTAAAAAGTGTCACCCCGGTTCCTATATTGTTAAGGTGGATAGATGGAATCAAAGGATAGGTGAACGCCACACCAAGGATGGTGATAAGTTCAAAAACAAGATCGGTAGACGCCACTAGCATGCTAGATAAGTCTTTCGAAACTTGTACGAGATATGAGAGGAAGTAACCTCACAAAAACAGGTTTTTAATCAAATGGCAAAGTCTGCTTTTACAATGAAAATGAACAAGTATTTATAGGCTATCATGTGGTAGCCGAATGGACAAACTAGCTAGCTTAAAGACTAAGCAAATTCGGTCATGAACTAACTAGAATGTACTAGAATGAAAACATTAAATGAATGGTCTTAATTCGACTGATGGAGATGTGTTTGGACAGCTTCATGAATGAGCTGGATTCACTTGAATGAATGTGGACCTTTGGAAGCTAAATGGCTTGTATAGGTTCGGCCATGGGGTGCATGAAGCTTCCAAGAGGTGTCTCTTGGCCGGATAGTTGCATGGAAACCCCAAAAGTCCTCCTACATGCATTTGGCTGTACATGGAACTTGGAAAGGAGCTTGAATCTGGTCGTACATGAATTTGTAATAAATTCCCTTTATTCATGCATGTGTGCCGTCCATAGGGGATGTATTCTTCTTAATCCAATGTATGAAATTAATTCTTCTATGTACATGAACATATCCCCTCCAAACATTGAATTCATCCATGCATGAATCTTTACATTCAATGGACTATCCCTCCAAGCATTGAATCCAACCGTGCATGAATCTTCACATTCAATGAACATTCCCATACATGCACCTTGTCATGAATGAACCTCCACATTCGGCTGAACCTACATGAATTAGACACATAATTAAATAAAATATAACTATTCATAATTATATTTTAAATTAATAACTAGACAACTTAATGACACTAATTTAATTTTGGACATATTAATTACTATCATTTTAATTTCAGTTAGCTCAAATAATCAAAAACAATTAATGAACTAATTTGAACTAGTGAATTTCGGCATGAGCTGTAGCAAATTTAATTAAAGTAAAATTGAAACTTAGTTTATTATAATGTAAAAGAAATGAGCTGAAACGAGCTAAATTCGAGCTTAAATGAGCTGACACAAGCTCAAGGAGCTGGTTGGAGCGGAATTGAGCTTGGAGAGCTGGAGAGGAGCTGAAGTTAGCTTGCAAAAGAGTGCATAGAACTCCAAAGGTATTGTCCTTAGCTCCTCCAATGTCTTGGACCTTGTTATCATCCCAAATGCGCAACAACAAAGCGATGAAAGCTTCTTGAAGTTGTTTAGTACGTGCTCGAGTCATGGGGCCTTTCGGAAGCTCGACTAGATCTTGATTTACATTCGAGGGAGCCCCAAGTGTGCATACATCAGTTGTGGCATTCACACCTGTTTTGGCCTTTGGAGTAACTACATTTATTTCCTAATTTTTGGCCAAACATTACCTCATTAATCAAGGTTGGCCGAATCTACCTATGCCTATTGGAGCTCCATTCATTCACATGCATTTACTTAAGATTTAAGGTTCATGCTTTAATCTTCCATGGCTGAATGTGGACAAGGCATTCAAGAGGTTTTTCTTCTAGAAATTTTACAAGATTTATTCATGAACTTTACTTAGCTTTTAAGGTTATGAACAAGCCTATTCGGCTACCTCCTTGTATCCCTATAAATACTTGTTATTTTTCCATGTAAAAGAACTTTTGACTCTTTGTTAATGTTATGCTGCCACAATTGTGAGGCAACTTTTCTCCATTTCGTTCAAAGATTCGATTGGCTTTCCTAGTGTTCTAGTTGCGTCAACTGCTTTCTTTGTCGAACCCGAACTTATCACTACTCGTAGTGTGGCGTTCAAACATACCGAGGTTCTTATCTTGTTAGATAGTGGGTCGAGGTTTCTTTTACCAAACCTAAACCGAACTAAAAGAGCATATAAACAACGGGTCAATACCACATCGGTATTGGTTCTTGTTTGCACTTTTTGTTCAATCCCAATTCTTCTTTTTACCAAATTGTACCTAAATCGACCTTTTTGTTCATACCAATCTTACCATTTCGAACATACCAATCTTACCATTTCGACCATTTCTTTAATTCACCTTACCTAATTGAACCAATTCATTCATCTATCCCTATTCATAACCTAAAACCAAAACTCTCATTCCTTATTGCCTATTCCATTTGAATCAAATCCGACAACCTTCTTTCTTCTCCGTCCTAAATTCACTAAACCTATTCCAACTCCAACCCAACTCAACCATCCTCTTTAATCTCCTGTTTAGTCTATCTTTCTCTTATCCAACTTTTCAACTAAACCTAACATAACTTTTTGTCGACGATCGGGTAATCACTAATACGACTCAACTCACCTGAAGCGGGTCGTATCACTAATGCCACACTCAAAGTCAATTTTAAATTTTCTTGCAACCAACCTTAACTCTTTCTTAGTTATCTATTGCTAACCATTTTTTATTTCAAATCTGACCCTAAAGCAACAAGACAAGTCTAAATGAGATGAACTACGAAGTTGTGAAAGAAAGGATGAGTGGTAAAAGGCATGAGCTTGTGAGATTATTCGAGTGATGAAAAAAAGCCGATAAAGAGTGAAAACAAAAGTGTGAGTGAAATCCATCAATTTTTTTCTTTCTAAGTGAATAGTGAGATCTTGTTGTGAGGAATTTATTTCTGTTTTATTTAACAATTTCCTTTTTCAGCAATAACATCCATCATGTGTAACACCCCAAACCCAGCCCAGACCTTACGACCAAGTCTGGTGTGTCACATTGAAGTATTTTTTGAAAACCATGTTTTCATTGAAAACTCTTCTTAATGTTTAGAAAGTTTTACCGCTAAACTTGTATAAAACCTTAGCTTGCATTTATTTTTTTCCAAAACGTAATTCATTGTAATAATCAAAGCTTTGTAAAATCTTGTGGAAAATTGCAAAATCTTGTATACCTTTGTAGTTGCGGAAACATGTTATTTTAAAAATAGTTAAGTATCGAAAAATTAGATTTTCTTTGTTATGGCTTAAAGTGAATGGATACTATACACCAAGTAGGATTCAAGAGAAGAGGAGGTGAGTCATTTAGACTGCTTAAGTATCAAGCTCTTCCTAGATCTAATCCTAGACATGCACACATCCATTGCCACACTTTAACCTTATGACTTGTCCACGAACAACAAATTACGTTTAAGTCTATTTAAGATATTTATTTATGAAAACGCTTACGTTGCGGAAGCCTTGCTCTATTATCGTGATATTTTGAAAATAAGTAACTTTTATAAAAATCGTGCCTTTGATACGATTCGCCTCAGGGATGAGCCAAGTCGTATATGTGTTTGCCCGATCGTCTACAAAGAAGTATCGTTCGATTTGTTCAAAGGATGTTTTAAGTGAATAATGGCGGAAGCTATGTAAAAAGGGTTCAAAGATGGGTTTATGGATATGAAGTTTGTGTAGGTTTGGTTATAGAAAAATAATAAAAGATGGAGATAAATATAGTAATTGGATAACAAACAACGGATGTGAAGTGAAATGATGGTTCGATTATGATGAAATGAAAGGATAGGAGCGGAATGGAATGAAAATGATCTAAAAAACAAGCACGAACCAATATTAGAAAATATCGACCCAAATGCTTATAAGTTTTCAAGGTGGTCAAATGGAGAATAGGAGAACCTCAACCCATTACTTAGAGAAATAGGAACCTCGGTATAAGGGTGAATGCCACACTATATGATAGTGATGAGTTCAGATAGAAGAAAACAAGGTTGCCGCCACTAAAACTAGATAAGCCAACAAAGTCTTCAATGAAATATGAGAGAAAAAGTCCTCACAAAATAGGAAAATAGTTTAATTCAAATGAGCCAAAAAGTTCAAAAGTCCCTCAAAAAGGTTTGATTACAAGTATTTATAAGGCTAGAATGAGCTAGCCGAAAGGTCACATAGTAGAATACTAATAAAAAGCTAATAAAAATTCAAAGTCTTTTGGAATTCTAGATCAAATAATTTCTCTATTTAAAATGCTTTAATTTGGCTGAATTAATGACCTTAAAGGCTTTGAAAATGACTCTTGCTTTCCCCTTTGGCTAGTTGAATGGACTCCTGATACGATCCGCCTCGGGGTGAGTCGAGTCGTATGTGAGTTGCCCGATCGTCTACGAGAAAGTATCGTTCGATTTGCTTGCGAAGTGAAGTTGATAGGAAAATAGGGCGGAAGCTATGTATAAGGGTTCAAAGATGGGTTACGGATAAGAATAATATGTATAGGTTTGGTTTTAAAAATAAGGTAATGAATGGGTGGAGAAAAAAATATGAAAATGGATTAACCAATAAAAAGACGAGGAGATAGGAAATGGTTTGGATAGATGATGTGATGAATAAAAGGAAATTGGATAGAAAGGTGGATATGGTGAAATAGGACTTAAGTTTCAAGTATGATTCGACACTATAAAGAGTATCGCCCCGGTACTTATATCACTTAAGGTGGAAATGAAAATGATAGAACCTCGACCCGCTACTTAGCAAAGTAGGAACCTTGGTATAAGGGTGAACGCCACACTATTTGATAGTGATAAGTTCAAAAGGAAGACAGGGTTGTCGCCACTAAAACTAGATAAGCCAACAAAGTCCTCAACGAAATATGAGAGAAAGAAATCTCACAAATTTTATATAAATTTAACAAAGTTTCATTAAGAGAAAAGTCTGCCCTTACAAATGAAAATGACAACTATATATAGGCATAGCTCTAGGTAACCGAATAGGCACATTCATAAACATAAAAATTAAGGAAACTTAACCCATGAATGTTCTTGAAATTTCTAGAATTTAAACATCAATTCAACATGTCTAAATTTGGCTAAGGAGAGAATGGATGGAAGCCTTCATGCATGAGTTGAAATAAATGGATGAATGAATCTCCTTTGGTGCTTGTCTAGATTCAGCCAAATGGAAGCTCATGGGTTAGCTTCATGGTTAAGAATAATTCCCCCTTGAGTGTGCATGAATACTTAGCCATGAAGAAGACTTCAAGTACCTTGTATGAACACCAAAGGTTGGTTTCATCTCCTTGGGACATTCATGCACTTGCATGGATCATTCACCATCATAAATAAGCACTTTTATGGCATGTAGGTTCATGAATGGGGGCATGAACCTTGCAAATTCGTTCTCCCCTTTGTGCTTGCATATTAGTTAATCAATATGCTGAATTTATGAGTTAATCCTTCCCCTTGGACGTTCTTGAATATATCCATGCATGTGTAGAAGCTTATAGGTCAATTCAAGGTGTGAACATGCTCAAGGAGCTCACCGGTCAACTTAGAATTAATTGGCAGCTACTTCTTGGCTGAATAAGTGCCTTGGAAAGTTAGGAGACAGCCACCGTACATGCACTTAAGCCATTCATGCATTCTATCATCCCATGCATTTGATCCATTCATGGATTAGCCTTTAATGTCCATACATGCATTTGGCACATGCATGAATTTGTAGAAACCTTGCATCTAGCCATACATGCACCAGCATTTAATACTTCTTCATTCATGCATGTGTGTCGTCCAAATAGGTTGAATCTTCAAGCATTCATTGTGCCGTCCATGAGCATTGCACCTATAAAAAAAAACAATTCATAAGACATCATGTGAACACACATAAATTCAGCACTAATGTGAACAAATTAATGGCATGCATTAAATCGGCTAGAATGTGAACATAATTAAAGCATGTGATAACTATGGCATATTAATAATTAATATTAATATAAAAAAGTTTAATGCGTAAATAAATATGTACAAATTTTATTTAAGGCATTAATGACAAAACCGAGTTTAAACTAAAATGAGCTAAGTGTTAGCTCGTGAGCTAAAGTTGAGCTGGGGTTGAACTCCTAAGCTGAAGTTGAGCTAAGGGTTAGCTCGTGAGCTAGAAAAGAGCTAGGAGTGAGCTCAGTTTAGCTCAGGCAAGCTGGATTGAGCTCGAATGAGCTGGATTTGAGCTGGACAGAGCTCGGGGAGCTGGAAAGGAGCTGGGATCAGCTTGCCAACAAAGCAATGCTCGACTTGGAAGACTTGACCAATGGGGTTTGCTAGGTGCGCTTGCATCATTCCCCCCTTCTTTTAGGCGACTTGTCCTCAAGTCAAGCCAGTTGTTCGCTTCAATAACTTTTCTCATGCATGGCTTTCCTCGGTCAAATGGAATAGAAGATATCAAATAAACCTGAAAAAGTCTCACCACTTTTGGCAAGAAGAAATTCAAACAAGTCAGATTCATATGATATTCAAAATTCAAGAAAAACTCATTTAATCGAACATATGCCAAAAATCTAAGCTGTACAAAGCAAGCATATGAAAAGTCATCGAAGGGTTTCGTTATGTCATCATTACAAACATGTAAACTTAATTGGAGCAAAGGGTAGTTGGTCACAAATGTTTGCAAATAATTGAACTCATTAAACCTCATCAAAAACTTTTCAATATGATTACCCCAAAATATAAACTCATTTGATTCGTCATCTTGCACACACAAAGGGTGCCATGGCCAATTAATTGCGATCTTATCCATAGGCTGATTAACAACATGATTTGAGTCATCACATTTCAACACAAATAGATCAATACCAGGCCAAAGACAATAATCAACCACATCAGGATTCGAATAATGTTCAAACTTCAAACAATCACAATGATTGTCAATATCATTCGAATTAAGTAAAGATGTTCGAAGATTTTCAGAAATCTTACCTTGATATCCTTGATGAGAAGAAAATTTATAACATGTTTTACCTTTTTCAATCAAAACAAATCTTCTCTCTTCGGAAAGATAATGTAAAACCAACTTTTTACTTTGGTTGATTTGCATGGGTGATGAAGCACCATAATAGCTCATGCTTACCAAAGGAGTACGTTCACAATAATGAAAAATGTTAGTTTCAGAAATGAATGAAGTAAGAGGGAAAACCAAATCATGATTCGTTTCAAAACCAAGGGCATAAGTCGGCCTTACCTTAACAAAATGTAACAAAAATTCCACATGGGGCCATGGAAAGTAATTAAGGAACGAATCGGAATTGAAACCAAAATTCTTTAATAAAGATCGAGCATCGAGCAAACATATATGGGATACGCAACACACAAGATGCTTAATGTTTTCATATAAT
This sequence comes from Gossypium stocksii, assembly GCA_020496765.1. Lineage (NCBI taxonomy): Eukaryota > Viridiplantae > Streptophyta > Magnoliopsida > Malvales > Malvaceae > Gossypium > Gossypium stocksii. The sequence goes on from CM035623.1 coordinate 47,527,493, forward strand.
GTATCAAAGTCACAAATGCCAGGTTTGAACACAAAAATTTGGTCACTCGATCCAACAGGTAGGATGCATTGATTGATTCCCAATGTCCACATCAAATTAAAAGAAGAAAATGGTACCAACTCATCACATGACCCAAACCTCACTTGATCAAACAGGCATGCAGAATTGACAAAACTAGGCAAACAAATAAATGAAACAGGCATTCTACATGTCAATAAGTTATCACGTAAGTGCAACCAAGGAAACTTAGTCATGGAAATACTCAAGCATTCTTTCATCGCAAATTTCATTTGAACAGATAGATTAAAACATGGAGATGTCGCACAAAAATTTAAAGGTTGTTCATGAAGAACACAATCAAACAAATCAAGCATTTTATGTGAACATCTTTTAACATGGATGTTAAACAAAGAAATTTTTGAGATCATGCAACTTTTCAAACGTGCAAATCCAACACAGATCATTTGAACAGGCATGTTTAAACAGAAAGATTTAGCACATGAATTCAAAAAATTTTCGAAGGTGATCACATCCAAACGTGAAAAACCTTTAGCAAACACATTCATAATTTGAAAAGATTGAACCAATCCAGGAGAATAATTAGACATGTCATAAGACAAGGCTTTCATGGTATCTTTTGAAGCAAAGTCATTATCAACAAGGAATGAACAAGGACTAACCAAATCAAAATATGATAATCTTTCAGAAATGATGCCATCAAAACCTTTACGAGCAAATTTTAAATCAAACGGCCTCGATTCGATAAACAAGGAATCCTTACCTTCCTTACCTTCGATCGCAAGTGGGTGGTTATCATTTGCAAACTTACCTTTCTCGAACAACTGAAAACGTCTCTCGTTTGGAAGGTAGTGAAGCTGGAATTGGTCGCACAAACTTCTAGGAACCTGAAAAGTGTAATCACAAAAAGAATTAACAGAAGGGTTAGTGGAAATAATCCTCGCTTGCTCACTTTCCTTTTCACTCGATTCTTTTTTCTCGAGATCACTTGATTCTTTTATCTTAATTTCTTTTTCCACTCTTTTTTCTTGATCATAATCTCTTTCAAACTCTTTTTGCTTTTCCTTCTCTTTTTGTTCTTTTTCTTTTTCAAAGGCTTTTTCAATGGCTTTTTTGAACTCTCTCAAAACTCGCTCATTTTCTCTCTTACTAGCCTCTTTTTTCTCTTTTCTTTTTATTTCTTTTTCTTTTTCTTCTTTTGCTTTTTCTTTTCTTTTGCCAGATAATACAAAAGAATCATGTGAATACAAATCTTGCTCGAAATATGAAGAACTATATGGGTCACGTTTAAAATTTCGTGAAGAATACTCCGAGTAAGATTTCTTTAAAGATCTAGAAGGAGTATGTCTATCATCTCGCACATCTTCTCGAACGAATTCAAAATCAAAATCAGTCGCTCGTCATGTTGAACTTCTTGAATAAGAATCTCGAATGAAATCTTGTCTCGAGTAATCATTAGAGATGTATCTTTGTGTAGTTCTTGATTTTGCTTTTCGACTTGATGAAACTCGTTCTCGTGGATCTCTTTGTTCCACACGATCTAATCTTTCGTATAGTTTGTCAAACTTGGAATTCACCATTCGTTGCATTTCTCAAACCAAGTATTGAAACTCCGATTCGGTAAATTCGTCGCGTGACATGACTTTTGTTGCTGAAAGAAATACGTTAGATCATAAAACAAAAATTAAGTACCTCACCTCAAACTTCACGATTTCACTCGGAAAGAAAGAAAAATTGGTAGCACTCACACTCGTGTTTACACTCGTTTGGCTTTTACCTCCACTCGAATGCGCTCACTTACTCGTGCCATTTACCTCTCAAACTTTCTCTCGCAATTTCGTATTCAGACTCGCCAAGGCCTTATCGTAGGCTTAGGGGTCGGTTTCAAAATTGTTTAACAAAGGATAAATATGAGGGGTTCAGGGTTGGCTGAAAGAAAAAAAAATTTCTCGGGTCTAAGTGTGGCGATGGGGTAGGAAGTGAATGGTAGAAATGAACGAACCTGATCGGGAGTACAAAATGGTCAACAAAAGAACAAAATCTTTCACACTTTTTTTTAATACTTCGAATTTTTTTTCACTTTTTTTCACTTCATTTTTTTACTTTTTTTTCACTTCAATTTTTTTCTGAATTTTCCTTTTTTTTTACTTCATTTTTTTATAACTTCAAATACAAAAGAAACAAAAGAAATAATAAATTTTTTATTTTTTTCTTTTCACGAACCTATTTTGGTGATGCGACGAACGTCAGTACTTCCCATTTTAATATCTCTGATACCAAATGATGCGATCTGCCTCGGGGTGAGTTGAGTAGTATGTGAGTTGCCCGATCGTCTATGAGAAAGTATCGTTCGATTTGATTGCGAAGTGAAGTTGATAGGAAAATAGGGCGGAAGCTATGTATAAGGGTTCAAAGATGGGTTATGGATAAGAATAATATGTATAGGTTCGGTTTTAAAAATAAGTTAATGAATGGGTGGAGAAAAAAATATGAAAATGGATTAACAAATAAAAAGATGAGGAGATAGGAAATGGTTTGGATAGATGATGTGATGAATAAAAGGAAATTGGATAAAAAGGTGGATATGGTGAAATAGGACTTAAGTTTCAAGTATGATTCGACACTATAGAGAGTATCGCCCCGGTACTTATATCACTTAAGGTGGAAATGAAAATGATAGAACCTCGACCCGCTACTTAGCAAAGTAGGAACCTTGGTATAAGGGTGAACGCCACACTATTTGATAGTGATAAGTTCAAAAGGAAGACAGGGTTGTCGCCACTAAAACTAGATAAGCCAACAAAGTCCTCAACGAAATATGAGAGAAAGAAATCTCACAAATTTCATATAAATTTAACAAAGTTTCATTAAGAGAAAAGTCTACCCTTACAAATGAAAATGACAACTATATATAGGCATAGCTCTAGGTAACCGAATAGGCACATTCATAAACATAAAAATTAAGGAAACTTAACCCATGAATGTTCTTGAAATTTCTAGAATTTAAACATCAATTCAACATGTCTAAATTTGGCTAAGGAGAGAATGGATGGAAGCCTTCATGCATGAGTTGAAATAAATGGATGAATGAATCTCCTTTGGTGCTTGTCTAGATTCAGCCAAATGGAAGCTCATGGGTTAGTTTCATGGTTAAGAATAATTCCCCCTTGAGTGTGCATGAATACTTAGCCATGAAGAAGACTTCAAGTACCTTGTATGAACACCAAAGGTTGGTTTCATCTCCTTGGGACGTTCATGCACTTGCATGGATCATTCACCATCATAAATAAGCACTTTTATGGCATGTAGGTTCATGAATGGGGGCATGAACCTTGCAAATTTGTTCTCCCCTTTGTGCTTGCATATTAGTTAATCAATATGCTGAATTTATGAGTTAATCCTTCCCCTTGGACGTTCTTGAATATATCCATGCATGTGTAGAAGCTTATAGGTCAATTCAAGGTGTGAACATGCTCAAGGAGCTCACCGGTCAACTTAGAATTAATTGGCAGCTACTTCTTGGCTGAATAAGTGCCTTGGAAAGTTAGGAGACAGCCACCGTACATGCACTTAAGCCATTCATGCATTCTATCATCCCATGCATTTGATCCATTCATGGATTAGCCTTTAATGTCCATACATGCATTCGGCACATGCATGAATTTGTAGAAACCTTGCATCTAGCCATACATGCACCAGCATTTAATACTTCTTCATTCATGCATGTGTGTCGTCCAAATAGGTTGAATCTTCAAGCATTCATTGTGCCGTCCATGAGGTTTCATGGTTAAGAATAATTCCCCCTTGAGTGTGCATGAATACTTAGCCATGAAGTAAGGCTTGAAGTGCCTTGTATGAGCACCAAAGGTTGCATTCATCTCCTTGGGACATTCATGCACTTGTATGGAACATGTATCTTCATAATTAAACACTTTAATGGCATGTAGGTTCATGAATGGTAGCATGAACCTAGTAAATTCGTTCTCCCCTTTGTGCATGCACTTAATACAATCAATGTGTTGAATTATTGAGTTAATTCCTTCCCTTGGACGTTCTTGAACCCATCCATGCATGTGTAGTAGCTTATAGGTCAATTCAAAGTGTGAACATGTTCAAGGAGCTCAACGGTCAACATAGAATTAGTTGGCAGCTACTTCTTGGCCGAATAAGTGCCTTGGAAAGTTAGGAGACAGCCACCGTACATGCACTTAAGCCATTCATGCATTCTATCATCCCATGCGTTTGATCCATTCATGGACTAGCCTTTAATGTCCATACATGCATTCGGCACATGCATGAATTTGTAGAAACCTTGCATCTAGCCATACATGCACCAGCATTTAATACTTCTTCATTCATGAATGTGGAATGCCCAAAAGAGATGTTTCTTCATCCATATATTGTGCCGTCCATGATCATTGTATCTACAAAAAAAAATAAAAATAAAAACAAATTATGAGACATCATGTGAACACACATAAATTCAGCACTAATGTGAACATATTAATGGCATGCATTAATTTGATTAGGATGTGAACATAATTAAAATATGTAACAAGATTATTAATGTAAAACAAGTTTAATGTCTAAATAAATAAGTTCAGATTTTATTTAATGCATTAAAGTCAAAATCGAGATTAACTAAAATGAGCTAAGCATTAGCTCATGAGCTAAAGATGAGCTGGGGTTAAACTCCTAAACTGAAGTTGAGCTAAGGGTTAGCTCGTGAGCTGGAAAAGAGCTAGGAGTGAGCTCAGTTTAGCTCAGGCAAGCTGGATCAAGCTCAAATGAGCTAGATTTGAGCTGGACGGGGCTCGGGGAGCTGGAAAGGAGCTGGAATCAGCTTGCCAACAAAGCAATGCTCAACTTGAGAGACTTGACCGATGGGGTTTGCTGGGTGCGCTCGCATCATTCCCCCCTTCTTTTAGGCGACTTGTCCTCAAGTCGAGCCATTTGTTCGCTTCAATAACTTTTCTCACACATGGCTTTCCTCGGTCAAATGGAATAGAAGATATCAAATAAACCTGAAAAAGTCTCACCACTTTTGGCAAGAAGAAATTCAAACAAGTCAGATTCATATGATATTCAAAATTCAAGAAAAACTCATTTAATCGAACATATGCCAAAAATCTAAGCTGTGAAAAACAAGCATACGTAAAGTTATTAAAAAGTTTTGATATGTCATCATTACGAACATGTGAATTTAATTGAAGCAAAGGGTAGTTGGTCACAAATATTTGCAAGCAATTAGCAACATTATTCCTCGACCAAAAATTACCAAAATGATCATACGAAAACAGTAACTTAATTGGTCCCTCGTCTTGCTTATGCAAAGTATGCCATGGCCATAAGTATGCTAACTCTTTCTTCCGCTTATTAACATGTTTTGTGTATTCATATTCCAACTCAAATAGATCAATATAAGGCCAAAGACAACAATCAACCACATCAGGATTTGAATAATGTTCAAACATCAAACAATCACAATGATTTTCAATATCATTCGAATTAAGCAAAGATGTTCGAAGATTTTCAGAAATCTTACCTTGACATCCTTGATGAGAAGAAAATTTATAACCTGTTTTACCTTTTTCAATCAAAACAAATCTTCTCTCTTCGGGGAGATAATGTAAAACTAACTTTTTACTTCGGTTGATTTGCATGGGTGATGAAGCACCATAACAGCTCATGCTTACCAAAGGAGTACGCTCACAATAATGAAAAATGTTAGTTTCAGAGATAAATGAAGTAAGAGGGAAAACCAAATCATGATTCGTTTCAAAACCAAGGGCATAAGTCGGCCTTACCTTAACAAAATGTAACAAAAATTCCACATGGGGCCATGGAAAGTAATTAAGGAACGAATCAAAATTGAAACCAAAATTCTTTAATAAAGATCGAGCATCGAGCAAACATATATGGGATATGCAACACACAAGATGCTTAATGTTTTCATATAATGTATCAAAGTCACAAATGCCATGTTTGAACACAAAATTTTGGTCACTCGATCCAACAGGTAGGATGTATTGATTGATTCCCAATGTCCACATCAAATTAAAAGAAGAAAATGGTACCAACTCATCACATGACCCAAACCTCACTTGATCAAACAGGCATGCAGAATTGACAAAACTAGGCAAACAAATAAATGAAACAGGCATTCTACATGTCAATAAGTTATCACGTAAGTGCAACCAAGGAAACTTAGTCATGGAAATACTCAACCATTTTTTCATCGCAAATTTCATTTGAACAGATAGATTAAAACATGGAGATGTCGCACAAAAATTTAAAGATTGTTCATGAAAAACACAATCAAACAAATCAAGCATTTTATGTGAACATCTTTTAACATGGATGTTAAACAAAGAAATTTTTGAGATCATGCACCTTTTCAAACGTGCAAATCCAACACGGATCATTTGAACAGGCATGTTTAAATAGAAAGATTTAGCACATGATTTCAAACAATTTTCGAAAGCGATCACATCCAAACGTGAAAAACCTTTAGCAAACTCATTCATAATTCGAAAAGATTGAACCAATCCAGGAGAATAATTAGACATGTCATAAGACAAGGCTTTCATGGTATCTTTTGAAGTAAAGTCATTATCAACAAGGAATGAACAAGGACTAACCAAATCAAAATATGATAATCTTTCAGAAATGAAGCCATCAAAACCTTTACTAGCAAATTTTAAATCAAACAGCCTCGATTCAATAAACAAGGAATCCTTACCTTCCTTACCTTCGATCGCAAGTGGGTGGTTATCATTTGCAAACTTACCTTTCTCGAACAACTGAAAACGTCTCTCGTTTTGAAGGTAGTGAAGCTGGAATTGGTTGCACAAACTTCTAGGAACCTGAAAAGTGTAATCACAAAAAGAATTAACAGAAGGGTTAGTGGAAATAATCCTCGCTTGCTCACTTTCCTTTTCACTCGATTCTTTTTTCTCGAGATCACTTGATTCTTTTATCTTAATTTCTTTTTCCACTCTTTTTTCTTGATCATAATCTCTTTCAAACTCTTTTTGCTTTTCCTTCTCTTTTTGTTCTTTTTCTTTTTCAAAGACTTTTTCAATGGCTTTTTTGAACTCTCTCAAAACTCGCTCATTTTCTCTCTTACTAGCCTCTTTTCTCTCTTTCCTTTTTATTTCTTTTTCTTTTTCTTCTTTTGCTTTTTCTTTTCTTTTGCCAGATAATACAAAAGAATCATGTGAATACAAATCTTGTTCGAAATATGAAGAACTATATGGGTCACGTTCAAAATTTCGTGAAGAATACTCCGAGTAAGATTTCTTTAAAGATCTAGAAGGAGTATGTCTATCATCTTGCACATCTTCTCGAACGAATTCAAAATCAAAATCGATCGCTCGTCGTCTCGAACTTCTTGAATAAGAATCTCGAATGAAATCTTGTCTCGAGTAATCATTAGAGATGTATCTTTGTGAAGTTCTCGATTTTGCTTTTCGAATTGATGAAACTCGTTCTCGTGGATCTCTTTGTTCCACACGATCTAATCTTTCATGTAGTTTGTCAAACTTTGAATTCACCATTCGTTGCATTTCTCGAACCAAGTATTGAAACTCCGACTCGATAAATTCATCGCGTGACATGACTTTTGTTGCTGAAAGAAATACGTTAGATCATAAAATAAAAAAAATTAAGTACCTCACCACAAACCTCACGATTTCACTCAGAAAGAAAGAAAAATTGGTAGCACTCATACTCGTGTTTACACTCGTTTGGCTTTTACCTCCACTCGAATGCGCTCACTCACTCGTGCCTTTTACCTCTCAAACTTTCTCTCGCAATTTCATATTCAGACTCGTCAAGGCCTTATCGTAGGCTTAGGGGTCGGTTTCAAAATTGTTTAACAAAGGATAAATATGAGGGGTTCAGGGTTGGCTGAAAGAAAAAAAAAATTTTCTCGGGTCTAAGTGTGGCGATAGGGTAGGAAGTGAATGGTAGAAATGAACGAACCTGATCGGGAGTACAAAATGGTCAACAAAAGAACTTTCAAATTTTTTTTTAATACTTCAAATTTTTTTTCCACTTTTTTTTCACTTCATTTTTTTACTTTTTTTTTCACTTCAATTTTTTCGAATTTTCTTTTTTTTTCACTCCTTTTTTTTTTACTTCATTTTTTTATAACTTCAAATACAAAGGAAACAAAAGAAATAATAAATTTTTTATTTTTTCTTTTCACCAACATATTTTGGTGATGCGACGAACGTCGGTACTTCTCATTTTAATAGCTCTGATACCAAATGATACGATCCGCCTCGAGGTGAGTCGAGTCGTATATGAGTTTGCCCGATCGTCTACGAGAAAATATCGTTCGGCTCTTTTAAGAAAGACGTTTTTAGGTTAAATAATGCGGAAGCTTTTGGAAAGGGGTTTCAAAATGGGTTATAGATATAAATAGAATATATAGGTTCAAGTATAGAAATTAAAGGATAGTGATAGGTATGAAATTGGAATAACAACAAAAAGGATGGAAGGGTAAGAAGTGGTTCGGATAATGATGAAGTGAAAGATTGGAAAGAAAGAATATGGTAGATGATGGATACGGAAGGAATGATGCTTAAAAGCAAGCACGAACCAATATTAGAAAATATCGAACCAAATGCTTATCGGCTTTCAAGATGGAGGACGGAAGTGATAAAACCTTGACCCGCTACTTAGAGAAGTAGGAACCTTGGTATAAGGGTGAACGCCACACTATTCGATAGTGATAAGTTCAAAAGAAGAACAAGGTTGACACCAACTAAGAACTAGATAAGCCAACAAAGTCCTCAACGAAATATGAGAGAAAGAAATCTCACAAATTTCATATAAATTTAACAAAGTTTCATTAAGAGAAAAGTCTGACTTACAAATGAAAATGACAACTATATTTATAGTGCCTAAAATGTCTATTGGAATTCGGCATCTAATGTGTTCACACAATAATAAAAAGGTTCACACTAATACATTAAAATTTGTTCATGAATTCGGTAGATTCATGCACTAACCGAATGGACACTTCCTTCCCCCTTGGTGTGTGCATGAATGCTTAGCCATGAAGTAAGGCTTGAAGTGCCTTGTATGAGCACCAAAGGTTGCATTCATCTCCTTGGGACATTCATGCACTTGTATGGAACATGTATCTTCATAATTAAACACTTTAATGGCATGTAGGTTCATGAATGGTAGCATGAACCTAGTAAATTCGTTCTCCCCTTTGTGCATGCACTTAATACAATCAATGTGTTGAATTATTGAGTTAATTCCTTCCCTTGGATGTTCTTGAACCCATCCATGCATGTGTAATAGCTTATAGGTCAATTCAAAGTGTGAACATGTTCAAGGAGCTCAACGGTCAACATAGAATTAGTTGGCAGCTACTTCTTGGCCGAATAAGTGCCTTGGAAAGTTAGGAGACAGCCACCGTACATGCACTTAAGCCATTCATGCATTCTATCATCCCATGCGTTTGATCCATTCATGGACTAGCCTTTAATGTCCATACATGCATTCGGCACATGCATGAATTTGTAGAAACCTTGCATCTAGCCATACATGCACCAGCATTTAATACTTCTTCATTCATGAATGTGGAATGCCCAAAAGAGATGTTTCTTCATCCATATATTGTGCCGTCCATGATCATTGTATCTACAAAAAAAATAAAAATAAAAACAAATTATGAGACATCATGTGAACACACATAAATTCAGCACTAATGTGAACATATTAATGGCATGCATTAATTTGATTAGGATGTGAACATAATTAAAATATGTAACAAGATTATTAATGTAAAACAAGTTTAATGTCTAAATAAATAAGTTCAAATTTTATTTAATGCATTAAAGTCAAAATCGAGATTAACTAAAATGAGCTAAGCATTAGCTCATGAGCTAAAGATGAGCTGGGGTTAAACTCCTAAACTGAAGTTGAGCTAAGGGTTAGCTCGTGAGCTGGAAAAGAGCTAGGAGTGAGCTCAGTTTAGCTCAGGCAAGCTGGATCAAGCTCAAATGAGCTAGATTTGAGCTGGACGGGGCTCGGGGAGCTGGAAAGGAGCTGGAATCAGCTTGCCAACAAAGCAATGCTCAACTTGAGAGACTTGACCGATGGGGTTTGCTGGGTGCGCTCGCATCATTAGGAGACATCACCACACAAGCTTAGAGTCTGAAAGAATTAAATTCCACATGCCTGTAGTCCGGTTTTAGGTTTAATAAACAAGTTCAGTTTAAAACAAAAAGTGTTCACACACGAATACATATGCATATGAATATTTATAAATTCATTTCCCTTTATAACATATATAAGACCGAACCTAGATACATGCATGTCTGTTATACTATCATTCCAAACCTTAAGACATCTAGTAGCATGAGTTATCAAACGATTCCTACATGTTGCCATAATTAAACACCATCAATGAATTAAGTAGACCATCCAAACATAAAACCCCAACATGTATAATTCATCAAGATCCAAGAACCAAATACCCAAAGCTGGTACATTCACCACATTCAACATTATCAAACATTTAAGATACATATAATATCGAAATATCTAGGTAAGCCATTTTCGCATAGCTTTACTTAATTACAACATCAAATATTTCTTGTTTAACAACAACAAAATTTAAAACCTATACATGCCATTTACAACGGTTTAACTATTTAAATACCGAAATGGGCTTTGATAGTAGAGTTGACTTCGAACGTGAGATTCCCGAGACCGTAGTTAACGAATGAGATCTATAAAAACAGAAGGTTAAGAGCAACAGAGTAAGCATTCATATGCTTAGTAAGTTTTAAGCCATGAAAACTGATTCAAAGATTAAAGCATATTACTTCTAATACTCATCTATGTCTATCTTTAACCGAATGTATCCAAGGCTAAATTTATCCCTATTATACGTGCATATCAAACAACTTTCCTTAACTAAATTTTGAATCATACAGATAATTTCATTTTATCAAATAAGCTCCAACACTTGGACAAACATATCTAATTCATTTACAAAGCTAAATCCTTATAGGATGTATAATCACATGCACTTATTTCCTTAAGTTTCCATCATAACACATTCGTATACTCGACCAATCTTAGCACATTTCCAATGATATGAATTTCATGTACAATAATTAAGCATCATGCATTTATAGCACTCTAAACAAAGGTCGAATTCGGTATTACCCGATTGACATAGCATAATTTAAACAGAAGCAAGTTCACAGTTTGTATATATATATAGTACGTACCTGGTTAATTTAGGCAATGAGCTTATTTATTACGATTGATAAGGCCCAAATTTCTTATTTCCAGCATGAATGCCTTCGGGCTCAGCCCAGAATAATACACTAGCCTTAAGGCTCTTCGGGACTCGGCCCGGATGAATCACTGGCACGAATGCCCTTTAAGACTTATCCTAGATGTAACTCCGGCACGTATGCCCTTCGGGACTTAACCCGAATGCAACTCTAGCACGAATGCCCTTCGGGACTTAACCCGAATACAACTCTGGCACGAATGCCCTTCGGGACTTAACCCGGATACAACTCTGGCACAAATGCCCTTCGGGACTTAACCCGGATTATAACACAAGGACATATGTATTTGGATCCATCATGTATATTTTTCACATAGTTTATCACAAGTTAACATTCATTTGCCTCATTCACACATTAATGCATAGTATGACATTTTCACTACATGTTCGGTTAATAGGCATTTCAGTAAATCACATATCAAATCAATTTCTAAAGCCTTCATAAGTCTAATGAAGGTAAGGAAGGTAAGGATTCCATGTTTATCGAATCAAGGCCGCCTGATTTAAAAGTTGTTCATAAAGATTTTGATGGCCTAATTTCTGAAAAACTTCCATCTTTTGATTTGGCTAATCCTTGTTCACTTATTGTTGTTAACGATTTTGTTTTAAAAAGCCTTTCCTTTAACGATTACAACATTGACAAATTTGTTGACAACATTGGATTGGTTTTCTCTAAGCGAACTTTGAATGTGTTCAATCAAGGTCTTTCACTTAAAAATTATGATATGTTTGACCATGCAAACTCCTTGAATTCATGTGCTAAATCTTTCTGTTTAAATATGCCTGATCAGTCGATTTGTAATAGATTTTCGCATGACACATTTCATCTGTTTGATTTTCCTCTTCAAATTAAATCCTTAAATTTTTGTGCAAAATCTCCATGTGCTGAATTGCATTCTCAAATGAGATTTTTAAAGCTTCAATCTTTGCATGTTCGCCTGCTTGATGTTGCTAACTTTGCTTGCCTGTTTGATCAAGTAAGGGTTGAATCATGCGATTGTTTGAAAGGTTGTATGATCACTTCTTTGATTGATTGAGTGGAATTTCAGTCAAGTGGTGAGTTGATTACATTTTCCTCTAACATGTTGCCTGTTGGAATTCATGATCAAGTACGTGTGTTCAAGCCTGGCATATGTTACGTAGATTTGTTTTATGGAACATTTAAGAATTTCACATCTTTTGCATTCAACTTATATTTGTTTGATGTTCGAAATTTTGATAAGAAACTAAAATTCGATGATTTGGGTTTCAATTTTGATTTGTTTTCTAATCAACTTGCTTGGCCACATTTGAAACTTTTGTTTCATTTTAAAAAGGTAAATTCGACGCATTTCTATAGACTTGAATCGAGTTTTGATTATGTTCCATCTTTTCATTCTAAGTCCATTGTTTCTAATGATACTAACCTTTTTCCTTATTGTGAACGCATTGCTTTAACAAGACCGAGATATTCCTGTTCATCTCGAGTTGATCGAAATAAAAGGTTTGTATTACATTACATTTCCGAGGAGAGAAGATTTGTCCTGCTTGAAAAAGGTAAAACCATTCACAAGTTTTCTTCTCTTAACGGACAACAAGTGGTGAGACTTTTTCAGGTTTGCACAATGCCCTCTATTCTGTTTGATTGAAGAAAGCCATGTGAGAGAAACACTTTTAAAATGGACAAATCGCTCGACTTGAGGACAAGTCACCTAAAAGAGGGGGGAATGACGCGATCGCGCCCAACGAACCCCCTGGAATAAGTTTTCTGAATCGAACATTGACTTGTTGGCAAGCTGATCCGGTTCGTTTCCAGCTCATCTTAGTTTAATTATTGCATATTTATTTAAGTGAGATAGTTGACTAGTTACTTAATGCATATCATTAATTTGCCATAATTTGATCATTAAATAAATGTGTCTAAATTATTACATGCATTAAAGATGTAAACGAATTTAATTAAGTAATTAATAGTGTTCATATAGTTGTGTTCACATTTGCTATTAATGAGTGCATTAACCTTGTAGGTACATTAACTTGGACGGTACATGTATGAAGGAAATTAAATGCAAGATGCATGCATGGATTAGGTGCAATGGACGGCAAGCCAATGGACAAATGCATGTTCATACATGTATTTGAAGGTTCATGGATCACATTAAAGACGATACATGCATGGAACGGTTCATGAACTTCCATGTGTTCGTACTCTGCGTTCACACCATGGATGGATATTCACACTTGAGTTCACACCTAGGACCATTCGGCTACCCTATATTCACGCATGAAAGACCATTCAAGTACCTCCGTTCACACCACATGAGACCCTTCATGGAGTCACCATTATGACATAACCTTTGGTGAAACAACACGAATTAAAAGCTCCATTTAAAGTGTTGGTCGGACCTAGCCATACATGCATGAAGACATTCATTCAAGTGCATCCATGTACATTCATGAAGCTACCCATACATCCCCCATTTGGCCAAACATGGACATGCATTCCAAGGAGTTTACTTCTAGTATTTTCTAGAATCTTCCATGTATTTAATTTGTACATTTTCTTAATTGTTAAGTTCATGAATAGACTATTCGGCTAACCTAGGTATTAGTATAAATAGCTAGTCATTTTACATGTAAGGGGACTTTTTGAACATTTTTTATACTGAAACTCTGTTTCTATGAGGTTTGATTCCTCTTAACTTTGTACAAGTCTCGTGCGACTTATCTAGCTTGCTAGTGGCGTCAAACTTGCTTGTTTCGAGCTTATCACCGAACCCATTTGGTGTGGTGCTCAAACCTATCCTTCTATTTCCATTTTCCAACTTAGACAATATAGGATTCGGGGTGACACCTTTGGTGTTGAATCATTCCTGACGTCTAAGAAACTCGACCTTCGACCACCTATCTCATTAGTTACCAAATCCGACCAAAACCATATTCTATCTATACCATTTCGTACCTTTATACCATTTCGTTCATTTCATACCATTGCGTACCAAATATACTATTTCATTCCCTTCTAAACTAATCGTACCTTTCTAAACCATTTCGTACCTTTCATTCTATTCCGAACCTTTCTTTTTGTACCTATTTTACTTACCTAAGCCGAACCTACTTACCATCTATCATTCTTCCTTCTAAGACCGTACATCTTCTAACCTTCCGCTTCTTACCTATTTAATCAAAGTGAAACTTCGATCTTCTTCTCGACTATGATCGAGCAAACACGTTAATCCAGCTTATCTCATAACCGGGTTTGTGTCATCTGGTATCAGAGCTAGAATCGAGAAGCTCCAAAGACCGAAGATTCGATCGAAGATCAATCTTAAGTTCAAAAAAAATTTTGAAGTTAAAAAAATTCGGAGTTATTATAAAAAAATTCAAAATTAAAAAAGTTTGAATATAAAAAAAAATTTTGAGTTTATTTTCTCCTTGAATCATTTCTACCTTTTTCTAATCCCTCTTCTTCCTAAAACCCAAAGTCGCCACACATAAACCCGAGATTATCATTTCTTTTAGCCTACCTTTACCTTAATTTGTTCGACCCTTGTAACCCTCTTGAAGCCGACCCCTAAGTAACAAGACGAGTTACTCGAGATAAAATACAAAGCAAAAGACGAATCTGAGAGGTAAAAGGCAAGAGTGATTAATGAGATCATTCGAGAGAAGTAAAAGCCTAAACGAGTGAAAACACGAGTGGAGTGCACAACTTAAATCATTTCTACCTTTTTCTAATCCCTCTTCTTCCTAAAACCCAAAGTCGCCACACATAAACTCGAGATTATCATTTCTTTTAGCCTACCTTTACCTTAATTTGTTCGACCCTTGTAACCCTCTTGAAGCCGACCCCTAAGTAACAAGACGAGTTACTCGAGATAAAATACAAAGCAAAAGACGAATCTGAGAGGTAAAAGGCAAGAGTGATTAATGAGATCATTCGAGAGAAGTAAAAGCCTAAACGAGTGAAAACATGAGTGGAGTGCACAACTATTATTTCTTTCTGAGTGAAAATTGTGAGTTTTGAGGTGAGGTACCTAATTTTTGCTTTGTTTATATTCTAACATTTTCTTTTCAGCAACAAAATCATGTCACGCGAAGAGTTCACCGAATCGAAATACCAATACTTGGTGCAAGAAATGCGAAGAATGGTGACTTCTAAATTCGACAAACTATACGAAAGATTAGATCGTGTGGAACAAAGAGATACACGAGGACAAGTGACATCAAGTCGAAAAACAGAGTCGAGAACCCATTGTGATTCCTATTCACCATCGACTTCAAGACAAAACTCCTACTCGTCAAGAAGTTCGAGATGACGAGCGACCGATTTTGATTTTGAATTCATTCAAGAAGATGTGGGAGGTAATAGACATACTCCTTCTAGATCTTCAAAGAAATCTTACTCGGAGTATTCTTCACGAAATCTTAAACGTGACTCATATGTAAATAGATCTTCATATTTCGAACAAGATTTGTATTCTCATGATTCTTTTGTAACATCTAGTAAAAGAAAAAGAAAAAGAAATAAAAAGAAAAAAGAGAAAAGAGGCTAACAAGAGAGAAATTGAGCGAGTTTTGAGAGAGCTCAAAAAAGCCATTAAAAAAGCCTTTGAAAAACAAAAAGAAAATGAGAATGAAAAAGAGATAGAAAAAGAATGTGAACAAGACAAAAGAGTGGAAAAAGAAATCAAAATAAAAATAACGAATGTTTCGGAAGAAAAAGACTCGAGTGAAAAAGAAAATAGTGAGCAAGCGAGGATTCTTTCTACTAACCCTTCTGTTAGTCTTCCTTGTGAATTTTCTTGTCAGGTTCCTAGAAGTCCTTGCGACCAACTTCAACTCCGATATCTTCCAAATGAAAGGTGTTTTCGGATGATCGAGAAAGGTAAATTCGTAAATGATAGCCACCCACCCGTAGTTGAAGGTAAGGAAGGTAAGGATTCCATGTTTATCGAATCAAGGCCGCCTGATTTAAAAGTTGTTCATAAAGATTTTGATGGCCTAATTTCTGAAAAACTTCCATCTTTTGATTTGGCTAATCCTTGTTCACTTATTGTTGTTAATGATTTTGTTTTAAAAAGCCTTTCCTTTAACGATTACAACATTGACAAATTTGTTGACAACATTGGATTGGTTTTCTCTAAGCAAACTTTGAATGTGTTCAATCAAGGTCTTTCACTTAAAAATTATGATATGTTTGACCATGCAAACTCCTTGAATTCATGTGCTAAATCTTTCTGTTTAAATATGCCTGATCAGTCGATTTGTAATAGATTTTCGCATGACACATTTCATCTGTTTGATTTTCCTCTTCAAATTAAATCCTTAAATTTTTGTGCAAAATCTCCATGTGCTGAATTGCATTCTCAAATGAGATTTTTGAAGCTTCAATCTTTGCATGTTCGCCTGCTTGATGTTGCTAACTTTGCTTGCCTGTTTGATCAAGTAAGGGTTGAATCATGCGATTGTTTGAAAGGTTGTATGATCACTTCTTTGATTGATTGAGTGGAATTTCAGTCAAGTGGTGAGTTGATTACATTTTCCTCTAACATGTTGCCTGTTGGAATTCATGATCAAGTACGTGTGTTCAAGCCTGGCATATGTTACGTAGATTTGTTTTATGGAACATTTAAGAATTTCACATCTTTTGCATTCAACTTATATTTGTTTGATGTTCGAAATTTCGATAAGAAACTAAAATTCGATGATTTGGGTTTCAATTTTGATTTGTTTTCTAATCAACTTGCTTGGCCACATTTGAAACTTTTGTTTCATTTTAAAAAGGTAAATTCGACGCATTTCTATGGACTTGAATCGAGTTTTGATTATGTTCCATCTTTTCATTCTAAGTCCATTATTTCTAATGATACTAACCTTTTTCCTTATTGTGAACGCATTGCTTTAACAAGACCGAGATATTCCTGTTCATCTCGAGTTGATCGAAATAAAAGGTTTGTATTACATTACATTTTCGAGGAGAGAAGATTTGTCCTGCTTGAAAAAGGTAAAACCATTCACAAGTTTTCTTCTCTTAACGGACAACAAGTGGTGAGACTTTTTCAGGTTTGCACGATGCCCTCTATTCTGTTTGATTGAAGAAAGCCTGTGAGAGAAACACTTTTAAAATGGACAAATTGCTCGACTTGAGGACAAGTCGCCTAAAAGAGGGGGGAATGACGCGATCGCGCCCAGCGAACCCCCTGGAATAAGTTTTCTAAATTGAACATTGACTTGTTGGCAAGCTGATCCGGTTCGTTTCCAGCTCATCTTAGTTTAATTATTGCATATTTATTTAAGTGAGATAGTTGACTAGTTACTTAATGCATATCATTGATTTGCCATAATTTGATCATTAAATAAATGTGTCTAAATTATTACATGCATTAAAGATGTAAACGAATTTAATTAAGTAATTAATAGTGTTCATATAGTTGTGTTCACATTTGCTATTAATGAGTGCATTAACCTTGTAGGTACATTAACTTGGACGGTACATGTATGAAGGAAATTAAATGCAAGGTGCATGCATGGATTAGGTGCAATGGACGGCAAGCCAATGGACAAATGCATGTTCATACATGTATTTGAAGGTTCATGGATCACATTAAAGACGATACATGCATGGAACGGTTCATGAACTTCCATGTGTTCGTACTCTGCGTTCACACCATGGATGGATATTCACACTTGAGTTCACACCTAGGACCATTCGGCTACCCTATGTTCACGCATGAAAGACCATTCAAGTACCTCCGTTCACACCACATGAGACCCTTCATGGAGTCACCATTATGACGTAACCCTTGGTGAAACAACACGAATTAAAAGCTCCATTTAAAGTGTTGGCCGAACCTAGCCATACATGCATGAAGACATTCATTCAAGTGCATCCATGTACATTCATGAAGCTACCCATACATCCCCCATTCGGCCGAACATGGACATGCATTCCAAGGGGTTTACTTCTAGTATTTTCTAGAATCTTCCATGTATTTAATTGGTACATTTTCTTAATTGTTAAGTTCATGAATAGACTATTCAGCTAGCCTAGGTATTAGTATAAATAGCTAGTCATTTTACATGTAAGGGGACTTTTTGAACATTTTTTATACTAAAACTTTGTTTCTGTGAGGTTTGATTCCTCTTAACTTTGTACAAGTCTCGTGCGACTTATCTAGCTTGCTAGTGGCGTCAAACTTGCTTGTTTCGAGCTTATCACCGAACCCATTTGGTGTGGCGCTCAAACCTATCCTTCTATTTCCATTTTCCAACTTAGACAATATAGGATTCGGGGTGACACCTTTGGTGTTGAATCATTCCTGACGTCTAAGAAACTCGACCTTCGACCACCTATCTCATTAGTTACCAAATCTGACCAAAACCATATTCTATCTATACCATTTCATACATTTATACCATTTCGTTCATTTCATACCATTACATACCAAATATACTATTTCATTCCCTTCTAAACTAATCGTACCTTTCTAAACCATTTTGTACCTTTCATTCTATTCCGAACCTTTGTTTTTGGTACCTATTTTACTTACCTAAGTCGAACCTACTTACCATCTATCATTCTTCTTTCTAAATCTACGACACTTCTAAATTCCTTCTAAGACCGTACATCTTCTAACCTTCCGCTTCTTACCTATTTAATCAAAGTGAAACTTCGATCTTCTTCTCGACTACGATCGGGCAAACACATTAATCCGGCTTATCTCATAATCGGGTTCGCGTCACCTAGATACATGCGTGTCTGTCATACTATCATTCCAAACCTTAAGACATCTAGTAGCATGAGTTATCAACCGATTCCTACATGTTGCCATAATTAAACACCATCAATGAATTAAGTAGACCATCCAAACATAAAACCTCAACATGTATAATTCATCAAGATCCAAGAACCAAATACCCAAAGCTGGTACATTCACCACATTCAACATTATCAAACATTTAAGATACATATAATATCGAAATATCTAGGTAAGCCATTTTCGCATAGCTTTACTTAATTACAACATCAAATATTTCTTGTTTAACAACAACAAAATTTAAAACCTATACATGCCATTTACAACGGTTTAACTATTTAAATACCGAAATGGGCTTTGATAGTAGAGTTGACTTCGAACGTGAGATTCCCGAGACCGTAGTTAACGAATGAGATCTATAAAAACAGAAGGTTAAGAGCAACAGAGTAAGCATTCATATGCTTAGTAAGTTTTAAGCCATGAAAACTGATTCAAAGATTAAAGCATATTACTTCTAATACTCATCTATGTCTATCTTTAACCGAATGTATCCAAGGCTAAATTTATCCCTATTATATGTGCATATCAAACAACTTTCCTTAACTAAGTTTCGAATCATACAGATAATTTCATTTTATCAAACAAGCTCCAACACTTGGACAAACATATCTAATTCGGTTACAAAGCTAAATCCTTATAGGATGTATAATCACATGCACTTATTTCCTTAAGTTTCCATCATAACACATTCGTATACTCAGACCAATCTTAGCACATTTCCAATGATCCGAATTTCATGTACAATAATTAAGCATCATGCCTTTATAGCACTCTAAACAAAGGTTGGATTCAGTATTACCCGATTGACATAGCATAATTTAAACAGAGGCAAGTTCACAGTTTCTATATATATAGTACGTACCTAGTTAATTTAGGCAATGAGCTTATTTATTACGATTGATAAGGCCCAAATTTCTTATTTCCAGCATGAATGCCTTCGGGCTCAGCCCGGAATAATACACTAGCCTTAAGGCTCTTCGGGACTCGGCCCGGACGAATCACTGGCACGAATGCCTTTCAGGACTTATCCTGGATGTAACTCCGGCACGTATGCCCTTCGGGACTTTACCCGAATGCAACTCTAGCACGAATGCCCTTCGGGACTTAACCCGGATACAACTCTGGCACGAATGCCCTTTGGGACTTAACCCAGATACAACTCTGGCACGAATGCCCTTCGGGACTTAACCCAGATTATAACACAGAGACATATGTATTTGGATCCATCATGTATATTTTTCACATAGTTTATCACAAGTTAACATTCATTTGCCTCATTCACACATTAATGCATAGTATGACATTTTCACTCCATGTTCGGTCAATAGGCATTTCAGTAAATCACATATCAAATCGATTTCTAAAGCCTTCATAAGTCTAATGAACTTTCGGCTATATTACCATTTCTGATGTGTTCCGGCTCGATTGATTGAGTCAAATTCATGAAATTGCCATATTGTAGTTGAGAAGGATCGTTCGTGCCTCGATGTTTTGGAAAGTAGAAGTGAAATGGATAGTTAATCAAGCGGAAGGTTTTAAGTTTAGGAATAAGTGTTGATGGATTCGGATAGAAACAAGATGGGTGTGGACTTGAAAGTTCGGGTTTGGCAATAAGAAGGATAAAATAAATTAAGGTGGAAATGGATGAGTGAACTTAACGTCAGGAATGATTCAACACTAAAAAGTGTCATCCCAGTTCCTATATTGTTAAGGTGGGTAGATGGAATCAAAGGATAGGTGAACGCCACACCAAGGATGGTGATAAGTTCAAAAACAAGTTCGGTAGACGCCACTAGCACACTAGATAAGTCTTTCGAAACTTGTACGAGATATGAGAGGAAGTAACCTCATAAAAACAAAGTTTTAATCAATTGGCCAAAGTCCCTTTACATGTAAAATGACTAGCTATTTATACTAGTTCCTAGGCTAGCCGAATAGTCCATTCATGGACTTAACACTTAAGAAATGTATCCATTAAATACATAAGAAGATTCTAGAAATAATCCCTTGGAGTGCATGTCCATGTTCGGCCGAATGGGGGTGAATGGATAGCTTCATGAATGAGCATGGATGCACTTGGATGAATATCTTCATGCATGTATGGCTAGGTTCGGTCAACACTTTAAATGGAGCTTTTAATTCGTGTTGTTTCACCAAGGGTGGCATCATAATGGTGGCTTCATGAAGGGTCTTATGTGGTGTGAACATAGGTGCTTGAAGGGCCTCTTGTGTGTGAACGTCCATATAAATAGTCATCATGGTGTGAACATGAAGTGTGAACACTTAGGAGTTCATGAACTGTCCCATGCATGTATTCCATGAACCTTCAAGTACATGCATGTACATGCATTTGTCCATTGGCTTGCCGTCCATTGCACCTTACCATGCATGCATTGCATTTAATTTCCTCCATGCATGTACCGTCCCAAGTCAATGTACCTATAAGGTTAATGCACTCATTAATAGCAAATGTGAACACATTAAGTAAATATGAACACAATTAAACATCTAATTAAATTCAGTCAAAATATTTAATTCATGTAATAATTTAGACATATTTATTACTAGTTTAAATTAAGACTAATTTATGATGTGTATTAACTACTTAACTAGTCAACTAGCTCACTATATTAAATATGCAATAAATAAGCTAAGATGAGCTGAGGGTTTCGGCTATGAGCTGTGTTAAGCTAGAATTAAGATAAATGAGCTGTGTTTATTTAAAGTAGACATTAATGGAGCTGAATAAAAACTTAGTCGAGCTCAATCGAGCTGAAACAAGCTCAAGTGAGCTGATTAGAGCTGAATTGAGCTTGGAGAGCTGGAGAGGAGCTGAAGTCGGTTTGCAAAAGAATGCATTGAGCCTTCAAGGCATTGTCTTTAGCTCCTCCATCGTCATGGGCCATATTATCATCCCAAATGCGCAACAACAAAGCTGTTAAAGCTTCTTGAAGTTGCTTAGTATGTGCTCGAGTCATGGGGCCTTTTGGAAGCTTAATTAGGTCTTGGTTTGCATTTGAGGGAGCCCCGGGCGTGCATACATCAATTTCACTACCTCATTTCACCGGCCATAGACAACATACTTCAACGAATCATCCACATGAGTAACTAAATGTGTACATCATGTTAAATCCACTCACATGCTAGGTTTCAATACTTAAAACTTACCTCGTGTCCTTCTGAGTATTTACGAGTCGGCTATTCGGTCACCTTAGCCTTTCCCTTATCCGATGCTGTCCCTCTATGCTCTTGAGCTTAATTGGACAAATTAAGTGCATTAACTTCATGTACTTCACTTAGTCAAAGCAAGAAATACAATTATCCACTCTCTATCACATATACACATTCGGCCAATTACCACTATGTTACAAGTCATGCCTAGCTTTGATTCGATCAAACACATACATTTCTTTTAATTCAACTTACAATTCAAAACATATTAGTGATCAAAGATCGAATATGTTACACATAGTGAGCTTAATTTTTGGCTCCCACTAGGCATATAATAGCATACACAAATTTTCCACACAAGCTAGTATTTTAGCAATTAGTATGATACAAGTTTAACCAAGAGTTTACAATAAAATTACAAGGTACGTACATAGGGTCCAAATACATATGTTTATCACAAAACACCACCCTTTTATACCCTTTTACAAGTCCTTCCTTAGAATATGTATCATGGCTAAATGTTTCACTAAAGTTCTCATAAGCATTTTAAGATTCAATTTCTAAATTACTCAAGGCCAACTCTCTAGCTCTATTTACAAAAGACACTCATAACTAAATCCATAAGCAAGTAATCCAATTCCACCATTTCAATAAGTATTTTACACCAAAACTAATAACTAAACGTTCTTTAATGAAATTCATACCAAGGCCGAATATTTCTTAACAACCAAAGCATATATTCAACAATTTAATAAAGTATTTAACCACCATGGCCGAATAGATCCTTTCTAATCCATTTAACTACCATAAGCTTAAAATATTTAAATCAAGTTCATGAGTTTCTAATTTCATCACTTCAACCATTTAATGCCTATCTAATTGCTCAAATAGATTTCTAATACAAGAATTAAACCAACTTACTAACCTTAATACCCACATTCGGCAAGTAACCACACACACACTCTCATTAACTGAATTTCCACACTACTTAAACCCCCAATACACACATTCCTTTCAATTAACTTCGATTTAAGCTCCCAACTCATAAAACATAAAGAATAGAAGTCCCCTTCTAACATTCCTATCTTAGCCAAATGCCCAAAACACCACAAGGATCAAAATTTACACATGGGCTAAGTCAAAGACCTAACCATCAACCAAAATTTCATAAAATCTTAAAGAATTAAACAAAAACTTACCTTAATCAAGCAAGAAGAAGACTGAATGCCTAGTTTCTCTTCCCCCTTTTTCTTCCTTTAGTTCACGGCAAAGAAGAACAAAACATAACCAAATTTTTTTCTTTCTTTTTTTTCTATTATCGTTATTTTATTCACTAATATGAAATCATTTTCCACTCACCTAAGTTTTAACATAAAAAAAATAAAGCAACCAATAAAACCATTTGCATGGCCGGCCACTTTCACATAAAGAGGAATTTGACATGCAAGTCCAATTCTTTTATAGCATGCACAATTCAGCCATTCAAAGATTCACCCAACCTATTTTAAAATTCTCACCAAGTCCTATTGAATAATTCACATTGAACTAATAATATTAAGGTATAAATTCTCCACACATGCATAATTCACATATCATATTTATAAAATATGGCATTATTTAATTTTAATAATTCAGTTTTCTGGTCCCGAAACCACTTCCTGACTAGGGTCAAAATAGGGCTGTCACAATTGGTGATATATTACATTGGCACAAAAGTGATATTGTATATGTTAAAAATTTAAAAGTATTTGAATGGTGAGTTCATAGTATCAGCTTGCAAATGAATCTGGAATTCGGTTATATTGATCTTCAAATGAAGTAAAAGTACACCTCTAAAATAGGTAAGTATCGAATTATGGAATAAAAAGCTAGGTACGAAACTAGCATTGGTTAACTTATATTTATTAAGTTGATTTCTTTTTATCAAATTGCTTATGACTTACTGAGTTAATATCTCATTTGGGTTTGTTTGCTCATTCTTATTTTAGATCTTAAATCCGTTGTGAGCTCCGGACCATTATCGAAGTCATTGCACTATCTATGACATTTTGGTATCTTTACAAAAGTTTTAAGTTTAATACTATGGCATGTATAGACTATGTTTTGGGATGTTTGACACCTTGTTAACATATGTATTTAAGGCCATGCAAAAATGGCTCAATCTTTATGTTTGAAAGTGGTTGTGTTTGATGTTATAACCTCTTTTAATCAAGTGAAATTATATGATATGTAAGCCTATTGTTATTTTGGTTCTCTTGTTTTAAATTGGATAATGATAGTGAATAACTCTTAGTTAATAAATTTGTAATGGAGTTGTTTTCTTTTATTACATGACATTTACCTATTCGGCTAGTGATGAAATATTAAAAATTTAGACTTGACATTTTGAGTTAATTATACTTTTACATGATAGTTGATTTTGGTTTGCCTATAAACCTAGATATATTGCTTAAACAGGAATTTTTAACATGGTTAAGTTGTTTTAAAAATAGTTACTATGTTTACTACTTGTATGTTCTATTGATATGAAAAAGGAAAGTGTCCCACTTAGATTGGATTTATGAATTTAGGTCTATGAGATATTTTTGCTTGTAAAATGTATGAGTTAAGTTTTTTTATGCGTATATATATATGCATTCGGTTATAGTAATGAAATTACCAAATGAATAGTATCATATGAACGGTTTTTTTCTTTAAATGGATAGATAGTTTACATGTTTATATGCATATGAAATGTAGATTAATGGAAATCATTGTATGTTACAAATTGACTAGTACGAACATGTGTTTGTATAGTAATTAGTTAATGGTATAAAGGTTAGA
This sequence comes from Gossypium stocksii, assembly GCA_020496765.1. Lineage (NCBI taxonomy): Eukaryota > Viridiplantae > Streptophyta > Magnoliopsida > Malvales > Malvaceae > Gossypium > Gossypium stocksii. Next base: position 47,552,636 of record CM035623.1, read on the forward strand.
CATTGGTTCTTTAATGCAATACCCTGTAACCCATTACAGTGATGGATACGGGTTTTAGGGTGTTACAAGGGGAGTGTATGGTTGCTAATTATTTGCTATTTTTAGCAGCCACTCCCTCCTATAAATACCCCCTTTTGCTACTTCATTCAACACACCATTCATTCCTACACATCTCTCTCTTTTTCACTCATTTTCTATTCTTTATTTTTCCCTTTTTCTTGCCCATTTCCCTTGCCGATCTCCCTCTTGAAAAAAAGCCTTCTTCCACCTTGGAATAGCACCATTCAATTGTTTGTAGAGACCTTGGTTCAACAAAACGAGCTAAGAAGAAGAGGAGCGCACTAGTCAAGAGAAACATTGGATTTGCTTCCTAGTTCCCTTCTCTTTAATTTTCTTGTTTATGTTATGATTACTAATATGAATAATTGTTTGTTGTTGTTCTTTTTCTAATTAAAATGATTTAAATTTAATTCATGTGGATTGATTGCATTCTGTCCACTTAAATTACTAAAATCATGTTTGTGTTGTTATAGGCCTTCGTAAGTTGTTCCATTAAATAAAATCATGCTTATGTTATATTATAAAAAGTAAGGTAACAAATGAATTAATTATTAAACGTATTGAAATTGTAATTAATTGCCACATTATTTAATTGGTGTTTGCTTAATCTTCTAAGGTAGCTGAAGGTTAAATTACCGACAGTGGGCCAATTTAGTGGAATGCCTACTGAATATCCTCACCTTCACCTAAGATTGTTTATGGAAGTGAGTGATTCTTTCAAATTAGCCAGAGTACCAAAATGATGTGAGCTCCTCCTCGTATGAAGATTGTGTGTAACACCCCTGATATAAACTAGACTCAGTTGGATGAACAGTTCCGCTTTTATTGCCCGATCGTTATTAACGAAGAAGTTTCATTCAGAAGATTTGAAATTTAGGCACTTTAGGCTAGATTTGATTTGGTTGCTGGCTTAAGTTCAACGAAAGTTATTTAAGTTAAGTTTTAGACTTGAAATAAAGGAAAGATCGGTATTTGGTTTCGGTAACTAATGATAGAGTTTTGGCTAAGGTGGTTAGATGGGTTTGGATGGAGAGAAAGAAAATAGCTTACGAACAAGCTAGACCCGACACTAAGAAATGTCGACCTAAAGCTTATAAGTTCTTAAGAATGGGTGGAGAAATGAAATAACCTCAACCCACTATCTAGGAACCTTGGTATAGGCTTGAAAGAAACAGGATTGACACCACTACTATGTAGATAAGTCAACAAAGTCTCAAACAAAGTTTAGAGAAGAAAATTCTCACAAGATTAAAATTTAATAATAAAAAACAAGTGCTTTACAAATGAAAATAACCAACTATTTATAGCCTAACATAGGATAGCCGAATGGGCATATTCATGTCCTTAATGACTAAGTAAGCTAATCTAGAAATAACTTGAAAATTCTAGAAAATATTCACTTAATGGCTAAGTCTACATTCGGCTATGGTTGAATGAATTAGGGAAGTCTTCATGGATAAGCAAAATGGTTGGATGAATGAACTCCCTTGATACATGGGCTAGATTCGGCCATAGCCTTAATTGAGGCATTGATAACATGTGGTTTGGCCAAAAGTGATGTGTATTGAAGAGGATCTTTGAACAGCTATCTAGGTGTGAACATGGTTGCTTGAAGAGTCTCCATGGTGTGAACATCTTGAACTGAATGGATATTAGGTGTGAACAAAGGTGTAAACTTCTTGATAGAGCATGGATACATTCGGTCATGCATGAATCTTGAGGCACCTTGAATCTAGCCATTCATGAACCATCATTAATACTTATTCATGCATGTATGCCGTCCAGTGTACCTACAAAAATTCAAACAACCAATTAAGGCACTTATGAACACATTAATTTGGCCAAGTATGAACAAGGATCTAAAGCATTAAATTTGGCTATGACAACTTTAATACTTGTAATATTAAAACACACAAACATAACTTAATTATTAATGTGGACTTAATTAAATAATTCGATATTAAATGCAGTTATGTAATGAACTACTTAAGTAATAAGTCAACTGAGCTATGATGAGCTGGAAGTAAACTCATGAGCTGGAATTGAGTTGAATCTGAGCTTGTGAGCTGGAATTGAGTTGAATCTAAGCTTGTGAGCTGGAATTGAGCTGAGAACAAATTCATGAGCTGAAGTTTAGCTGGCTTTGAACTTGTTGAGCTAGACCAAGAACTCTTGAGTAGATTAGTGATGGATTCGGCCCAAACTCTCTCAACTAGAGCTGAGATTGCATCTTTGAATTTCTTAGCTCGGGCTCGCGTGATCGGTCTTTTAGGCAGCTCGAGAGGTTCCACTTACTTTACTAGTGGTGTGGCCGTATCAACCCCTAACCTGTATTCGTCATTGAAATAGGGTTACAAAGTATTACCAGACTAATAATATAATTAAGCATACACTTCACATTCAATTTCCAATTCCAAATGAACATCATTCAATTTCGATCACATTATCCCTAATACAAGCCTATGGGGCCCAAAACATGCATTAGAAGTGGTTCAAGACTAAACCGATAACTTATGAAAATTTTAGGAAAACATTGAAAAATTCAAAGTACAGGGGTCACATGCTCGTATGGCCAGGCCATGTGGACATTCAAAATGGGATCACATGGTCATGTCCCAGATCGTGTCCTACCCTATGTAACTCTGCGACTTGTATCACACGACCAACCACATGCCCATGTGCCTAGCCTGAGTAACTCACTGACTTACTTTTATTAGAAGTTACAAGGGACACATGGCCGTGTCACCTGACCGTGTGTCACACACGACTGAGACACATGCCTGTGTCTGATACAAACTCGTTTCGTGAAGAATTCGAGTTGTTTGTTGCCCGATTATTAAAATGGAGAAGTATCATTCTTGAACAGCGTAATGGTTGAATTTGGCTAAGTAAGGCTTTAAACAAAGTGGTATGTGATAGTTTAAGATAATTAAGGGATATGGTTCGATTTAACAAAGGAACTTGAGTGTTTGAAAAATGGTAATGGGAATGGTTCAAATGGCTTTAAGGTCAAGAAAGAACTAGTACTAAAATAGAGTACTAACCCAAACCTTATAGGACACTTAAAGTTGGATAGAAATGATAGCTAAACTGTGACCCACTATCTATATGGAGATAGGAACCAAGAAAGAACTAGTACTAAAATAGAGTACTAACCCAAACCTTATAGGACACTTAAAGTTGGATAGAAATGATAGCTAAACTGTGACCCACTATCTATATGGAGATAGGAACCAATTGGTATAAAGGTAACGCCACCTTAGTTTAGGAGTGATAAGTTCGGAAAGAAATAGGATGACGCCACTAGCAAACTAGATAAGTCATGCTGAGTCTAAAACAAAATAGGAGAGTTGAAAAACTTACAAATGTTATAAACATTAAACAATGAACAAAAGTCCCTTCAATTAGGCTGATTACATGTATTTATAGGGCTAAAATGGGCTAGCCAAATGGTCACATAATAAAGTGCTAATAAAGAGTTGAATTAAGGTTCCAAGACTTTTGAAATTCTTGAATCAAATAACTCCTCTCTTTAAGATGCTTTAATCAGCTGAATCAATGTCCTTAAATACTTAGAAAATGACTCTTGAATTCCCCTTCGGCTAGCCGAATAGACACTAGCTCCATAATAGTGTTTTAATGCATGAATTTGTTCTTTAAAGTAGCAAAAACATTTGGGGTAGTTGAATAGGTTGCTGCTGATATTTAAAGGAAGTGTAATACTCCTTTAAACTCTTTTTAATGATGCTTAAAGCTTCCTTTGTAACAGCCCCCTCTTATGTAACCAAAAACACTTAAAAAGCCACCTTATTGAATGTGTAATAACCTTGAAATGTAACGGTTGTGAGTTAAAAAGACACCTGCAATAAACACATTAAAATGAACTTATTAAACACATTTAAACACTTATTAAACACAAAAACACATATTTAACACTTAACTTAATTAAATAGGCTCAAAACACATGCATCAATTATTCCAACAACTAGTTAATTAAAAGAAGCATAATTAAGTAAACTTAAACTCATGCATTAATAAATTATCTAGTAACTAGATTAATTAAGAGTAACATTTATTAAATGAAGTTCAACAAAAACTCAATTAACTAAGATGCTTAAATGCATGGTTTAAAATGCAAACTAAATAAACAGATGAGTTACTTTAAGCAAGACTCAATTTAATAATGCATGCTTAAACTAAAATGGGAGTTACATAATGCAAGTCATTATTAATGTTGCATACTTAACTAACATGAAAGTTACATAATGCATAACTTGATTAAATACAGAACACACAAAATGCAAGTCAAAATTAAAATATGCAAACTTATTAATTTAAATAAAACTTTATTAAAATAAAAGGTCCTTAAAACATTAGCCCAATAATCAATCAGCCCTATGAGATGTTTCATTTTGCAATTGTGATACGGCCACGATCAAGGTTGCACAAGTTTCAACAAAGAGCCATTGGAGTTGCTGTAAGGACCCATCACCCGAGCACGAGCAAAACGTTTCAAGGAGGCTATATTGGCCTTGGTCGAGCAAATGTGGTGCAAGTTATTGGCTGGACAAAACGAGGAGAATCGGGCTAACTCAATAAGCCAAATGCGCATGCTTTTGCAAGCTGAAATAAGCTCACATTCAGCTCATTTAGATTGTGTTTAGCTTGATTTAATTCATGCATTTTTTTATTTTGCTAAATACAAACTTTTAAATTAAATATTAGCTTTAAATAAAGGTGTTTAGTTTAAATAAATAAGTTGTGTTTAAAAAGAGGCTTATTAATTAATCTAGTTACTAGGATGTTTTAATGAAGCATGAGTTTCAGTTTGTTTAATTCTGCTTCTATAATTAAACTAGTTGCTGCATTAATTGATATCTTAACTTGTAGTTCATTTATTAAAGTTAAGTGTTCAATTAGTTTGAGTTTAATTAGTGTTAAATTGTGTTTAATAAGTTCATTTTATGTTTATTGCAGGTGACTTTTCAGCTCACAACCATTACAAATTCATGGGCTGTTACAACTTTAATGAAGTAACTTTTTAGTTGATTTTTGGTTACAAAAGAAGTGGTTGTTACAAAGGTTGTTTAACACATCAATTAAAGGAGTTTTAAGGAGCATTTTAACTCCTCTTAAATTTGGCAGCAAACTATTTACCAACCAGCAAGATTTTGATCATTTAAAGGATGACAACAAGCATTCAAATCTTCATTTAGTTGTTGGTGACTTTTCAACTAACCAAGGACAATTCAATGGACATTTTAAAGCATTCAAGGAAGGACATTTAAGCTGAATTAAAGTGGATTCAAGCAAGGAGTTAAAATGTTACAAGAATATCATGAGTCTTGAGTTTAATTTCATTTTAATTAGCAAATTAAGATGTGACTTTTCAGCTAGTTTTCTATCACTATAAATATGTGTAACTAGACATATTGAGGGGACTTTTTGATGCTTAATGAAATTTTTAGATTGTGAGTTATCCAATCTCTTAATTCTTCAAGGTTCAAATTGACTTATCTATCAACTAGTGGCGTCAATCTAAATTTGTTTTTTTTAACTTCTCATCCTTTTGGGTGTGGTGTTCAACTCAATACCGTTGGTTCCTATCTTGTTAGGTAGTCGGTCTCAGTTCTATCTAAATTTTTGATGTGATCCGACTCGGGTGGTTGAGTCGAATGCACGTAGTTGCCCGATCGTAGTTAGGAAGAGTCGTCCGTGCCTCGATCTTGGAAATAGAAGTGAATGGATAGGTTTGATTAAGCGGAAGGGTTCAAAATAGAAAAATAGGGTATTGATAGGTTTGACTATGGGAAACAAAGATGGGTGTTGAATAGAATATTTAGTTTGGAAATAACAAGAATAAAAATAACGAAGGTGTGGATGGATTAGCGAACTTAACGTCAGGAATGATTCAACACTAAAAAGTGTCATCCCTGTTCGTATATTGTTAAGGTGGATAAATGGGATAGAAGGATAGGTGAACGCCATACCAAGGATGGTGATAAGTTCAAACAAGATCGGTAGACACCACTAGCATGCTAGATAAGTCTTTCGAAACTTGTACGAGATATGATAGGAAGCAACCTCACAGAAACAAAGTTTCATTAACAAATTGGCAAAAGTCCCTTTACATTGAAAATGAACAAATATTTATAGGCTACTATATGCTAGCCGAATGGTCATGTTCATAAGCTTAACAACTAAGTAAATTCATCTATTAATGTGAGAGAAAAATCTAGAATGAAGCCATTGAATCTTCAAGTCCTCATTCGGCCGAATGGTAGTTCATTGGGCAGCTTCATGGTTAAGCAAAATTGATTTGGATGTAGGTGAATGAATGGCAGCTCAATAGCTTGTCCAAATTCATCCATGGATTGAATGGAGCATTAAAGAAATGTCTTTTGGCCGAATAGACACTTAGGGAAGTCATTTGGGCAGCAAACGATTCATGAATCAAGAATTAGGTGCATTCTTCCATTCGTTGTAACTTGCTATCCATGCATCTTCTCTTAATTTTCATGAATTGAAGTTGGAAATTGATTATGCAGCTACCCCTTGGCCGAATAGGTGCATAGAAACTCCAAAGGTTCTCCCACATACATTCGGTCATGCATGGAACTTGGAAGGGAGCTTGAATCTGGCCGTACATGAACTTGCAATAAATTCCCTTCATTCATGCATGTGTGTCGTCCAAAGGGAATGTATTCTTCTTAATCCAATGCATGTAATTAATCTTCCATGTACATGAACATAATTCCTCCAAGCATTGAATCCAACCGTGCATGAATCTTCTCATTCATTGAACAAACCTGTACATGCACCTAGCCTTTAATGTATCTCCACATTCGGTTGAACCTACAAAAACATGAACACATTTAATTATATCATTTAATCATAATTAAACAACAACTAACTACCTAAATAACAACTAACTAATTTTCAAACACATTAAATTAAAATTAACTAGCATATTAAATTCAGCTAGCTTAAATAATCAAAAACAATTAATGAACTAATTTGAGCTAGTGAATTCGACATGAGCTGTAGCAAATTAAGTTAAAACAAAGTTGAAACTTAGTTTATTGAAATAGGAAAAGATACGAGCTAGAAAGGAGTTAAAACGAGCTCAAACGAGCTGAAACAAGCTCAAGTGAGCTGATTGGAGCTGAGTTGAGCTGGGGGAGCTAGAGAGGAGCTAAAGTCTATTTGCAAAAGAGTGCAATGAGCCTTCAAAGAGCTGTCCATAACTTCTCCAAAGTCAAACTGCTTGGTATCTTCCCAAACGCACATCAATAAAGCTGTTAAAACTTCTTGAAGTTGCTTAGTACGAGCTCAAGTCATGGGACCTTTTAGTAGCTCGATAGGATCTTGATTTGCACTTGAGGTAGCCCCAGGCGTGCATACATCAATTTCGTACTTACCTTTGAAATGTATAAGATTCGGGTCCTTAATTTCTATTAGGGGTTCTTTCTTGTTTCAGCCAACTATCCACTTAACCATATTTCATCTTTGTTTTAACACTACTATCATTTTACTTAATCCATCCATTTTTCCCTTTTTATACAAATCGAATGAAACTCCTTCGTAGACGATTGGGCATCTGATATACGACTCGACTCACCCTGAGGTGGATCGTATCAAATTGGGCCCCTTGAGTTTAGGCCAATCCCGATGTCATTGAGTTAGGTTGTAACATGATACGACCATGTTCACATCAATGTCTCTGCTCGTGTGGACGAAAATAAGCTAGTTTAGAAGCCACATTTCTCACCCAATTGGAATTCACCTATACCAACCAAAATTGCATATAAACATATCTTCAAATGACATTTAAACTCATCTAAACCAAGTTCAATCGATGCTATATCAATACTATCAACCACAAGACACTCAAGTATCACAATAAGCCATTTAAATCATACCAAATTCACTTTCTTACTTCATATATATACACTTTTTTTTTACCTAGAATCACATGTATGCCAATTCTCCAATTTCAATCATATGGTGCTCAAATTACCAATTCATAATAAAGATCACATAGCCATTACCACTCACATGACAAAATGATGCGAACCCGATCGCATCATGTTACATCATGTTACGACACAACTCGACATCAAAGAGAGTGGCCTAAGCTCGAGGGACCCAAGTGCAAAATTAAACATCTCATAGGTCTGATTGAATATTAGGCTAATGTTTTTAAGGACTTTTTTTAATTTAATAAAGTTTTATTTAAATTACTAAGTTTGCATATTTTAATTTTGACTTGCACTTTGTGTGTTTTACATTTAATAATATGTAACTTTCATGTTAGTTTTGTATGCATCATAAATAATGACATGCATTATGTAACTCCCATGTTAGTTAAGTATGCATCATTAAACTAAGTCTTGCATTAAGTTACTCATTTGCTCATTTAGTTCACATTTTAAACCATGCATTTAAGCATCTTAGTTTAATAAATGAGTTGCTGGACATTTATTCAACTCATCTTAGTTTAATTAATTGAGTTTTGTTGAACTTTATTTAATTATGCTTCCCTTAATTAAACTAGTTGCTGGAATGATTGATGGATACATTTTAAGTTCATTTATTGAAGTTGATACGAGCCCGTCTCGTGTTTGAGCCGAGTCGTATTTGTAATTATCCGATCGTCGACAAGAAGTTTTCGTAGGAATTCAAATGGAAGAAGAAGAAGAGAGTTGGTTTTAGTTAAGTAGAAGAAGGTTCGATGAGTGGGGATAGAAGAGGGAATAAGACGGATTTGGTTGATTAGGATGGATGATAAGAAGAGATGGTTTATGTTCGAGAATATGTGAAGGGGTGAGATGCGTATCGAATTGGTACGATTTGGTAAGGTAGTGTTAGAAGAATGAACGATATGGTACGAAATGGTAACTTTGATGTTTGGTATGAAATGGTTTTCGAAAGATAAATGGTTTGAACCAAAAGTGCAAACAAGAACCAATATCAAAGAGATATCGACCCATTGTTTATACGCGCTTTTAGTCCGGTTTGGTTTTGGTAAAAGAACCTCGACCCACTATCTAAAAAGATAGGAACCTTGGTATGGTCGAACGCCACACTACGAATAGTGATAAGTTTGGGTTTTTCGACAAAAAAGAACGGTTGACACAACTAGAACACTAGGCAAGCCAATTGAAATCTTTGAACGAAATTAGAGAAAAGATTGCCTCACAAATTTGGCAGCATAACATTAACAAAGGTTCAAAAGTTCCTTACAAATAAAAAATACAAGTATTTGTAGGCTTTAAGACTAAGTAGCCGAATAGTCTAATTCATAGTCTTAAAAACTAAGTAATGTATCATGAATGAATCATGTAACATTCTAGAAAGAAGACTCCTTAAATGCCTTGTCCACATTCGGCCATGGAAGATTGAAGCATGCATCCTTCAAGCTTAAGCAAATGTATGTGAATGAATGGAACCTTAATGGACAAAGGTAGATTCGGCCCCTTGCTTTAATGAAGCAATAAAATGTTCACCTTTGGCCAAAAGTGGTGAAATAAATGAAGTGAATTAATGGTCTTCATGGGTGTGAACATGTTGGAATGAAAAGTCTTCTAGGTGTGAAAAGAGGATGACGAATGGACCCTTGTGTGAACACCTTAGTGTGAACATAATGGATGCTTCTTGGGAAGATATTCGGCCAAAACTCATGAATTTAATGGTAAAAACCCCTTGGCCGAATGGTCATTTGGGAGAGTTCAATGGGCAGCACACAATAATAATTTCCATCCATGCATCCTTACTCCTTAAGTAATGTACCTACAAAGAAATTAAACAATTAATTAAGGCAATGTGAACACCCAAAATTCGGCCAAATGTGAAAGCAACAATGACAACTATAAATTCGGCTATGACAAATTAAATAAGCAAAAATTAATTAAATTAGGACAATATTAATATAACTAATGTGAAACTATTTAAACTTATTAAATAAAACAACCAATTTAATGCAATTATTTAACTAAAGTAAAACATATTAAAAGCAAGTCATTAATGAACTAAATGAGCTAACTTCAAACTTATGAGCTAAATTCGAGCTAACTTCAAACTCGTGAGCTAAGGTTAAGCTAGGTTTGAGTTTGTAAACTGAAGTTGAGCTAAAAATAAGCTCAAGAGTTGAAGTTGAGTTGGATGTGAACTCGATGAGTTGGAATCGAGTGAGTTGCGCTGAAAATGAACTAGACGAGCTTTGGAAAGATGACACGGATGACTCGTCGAGCTAGTCCAGGAGCTATCAAGCAAGTTGGTGATTGATTCAGCCCAAACTCGTTCAACCAAGGCCGATATTGCATCTTTAAACTTCTTAGCTCGAGTTCGAGTAATTGGACCAACTGGTAGCTCGAGTGGATCCCCATTTGAGGTTGGTAACTTGGGTGGTGCAGCCGTATCAAAAGTTAAGTGTTTAATGTGTTTGTGTTTAATAAGTGTTTAAATGTGTTTAATATGATTTTTTTAATGTGTTTAATGGCAGGTATCTTTTCAGCTAGAAATCGTTACATTTCAAGGGCTGTTACAAATTGAATTATGTGACTTTACAAGTCAAATTTAGTTACATACAAGGGGAGCATTATTCTTCATTAAAAGGAGCTGTTTACAACAATTAAAGAAGCATTACACACTTTTTAAATTTGGCAGCCACCTTTTCTTCTTCCATAACTGTTTTGTTCATTAAGTGACCACTTCATGAATTTAAAATTCCATCAATGCTAATGGTGTCCATTCGGCTGGCCAGGAGGATTTCAAAGGTTTTCCTAAGCATTCAAGATCATTGAAACCATATTGAAGAGTGAAGTTACATTCAGCCTAGAATTTCAAGAGTTTTTGAGCTTTAATTCAATTCATTATTAGCTCATTAAAATGAACACATGTGACCATTCAGTTAGCCTTTCTTTGGCACTAAAAATATGTGTAATCAGCCTTTTGTAAAAAAACTTTTATTGCTTTATGAATGAAACTCTGTCATTTTGGTGAGATCATCTCTCTCTGATTTTGTTCGAAGACTTGTTGGCTTATCTATAGAGCTAGTAGCATCAACTTGTTCTTTCATCTATCCTAAACTTATCACCTTTGTTGGTGTGGCGTTCATCCATTCAATTATACCTTCAGTTCCTACTTTGCTAAGTAACGGGTTGAGGTCCATCAACCTATTTCCACTTTCACACCTTAAGTCATATAAGTCCTGGGGCAATACTCTTTATAGTATTGAATCGAACTTGACACTTAAGTGCTATCTTCCATCCCCACCATTTATCTTTACTTATACTTGTTTACTTGTTAAACTGAGCCATTCAATTATCCTCATCTTTTAATTCCTTTCAAGTCGAACCTATAATATCCATATTTAACCTATCTTGAACTACTTTGTCAGCTTCTGCCCATATTTATCCAAAACACCCCTTTGTTAGAACCGAACGATACTTCTTCGTCGATGATCGGGCAACAGAAATATGACTCGAAATCAATCATGAGGTCGAGATCGAATCATTTGGTATCAGAGCTACTTAAAATGAGAAGTACGAACGTTCGTGGTATTCTAAATTAGGTTCGTGAAGTGAAAAAAATTCAAAAAAATTTTAAAAAAAATTCGTGTGTTGAGATTTGAATTGTAATTCATCTTTTGTGATTGAAAAAAAGGAAAAAATATAGTACAAAAAAAAGAGAGTTTATGTTCTTTTGTGTTGATATTTTTCTTGTCATCCCGATCAAGTACATTTGGTTTCCTACCATTCAATTTCTACCTTCACACCACACTTAAAAGTCGATTTCATTTTATTTCAGCCTACCCTACACCTTTAACATCATTACCCTTATAGCCCATTTGAAACTGACCCTTAGACTACGATAAAGCCTACTCTAGTCTTTTTTAAGAAGTCACGAGAGAAGAAAGAGCGGTAAAAGGCATAAGTGTGTGAGATCATTATTGTGAAGAAAAGACTTCAAAATGAGTGTAAACACGAGCGTGAGTGCTAAATCACTTATTTTATTTCCCAGTGTGACGCGAATGCGTCCAAGCCAACAACATGCCCGGATGATGGAATACTTGCTATGCCGCAAGGTCCAATGACGAGAGCTCGAGCTCGACACTTCCAAAGCTCTATTTCAGCTCTTAGTTAACGATTACAGCTAGCTCATAGCTCCAACGTTCAAAATGTAGCTGAACACAACTTGGGACCGAGGATAGTTAGCTTAATTCAAGCTGACTTCAGCTCATTTTAGCTCACGGGAGTCCATTCCAGCTCGGTTGAGCTCAACTAAGCTCTTACTCAGCTCCATTAATTTCTACTTTAAATAAACTCAGCTCATTTATTTTAATTCTAGCTTAACACAGCTCCTAGCCGAAACCCTCAGCTCATCTTAGCTTAATTATTGCATATTTATTAAAGTGAGCTAGTTGACTAGTTATTTAATGCATATCATAAATTTGCCATAATTTGAACATGAAATAAATGTGTCTAAACTATTACAAGCATTAAAGATGTAGCCGAATTAATTAGGTGTTAATTATGTTCATATAATTGTTTTCACATGTGCTATTAATGTGTGCATTAACCTTGTAGGTACATTAACTTGGACGGCACATGCATGGAGACAATTAAATGCAATGCATGCATGGTAAGGTGCAATGGACGGCAAACCAATGGGCAAATGTATGTTCACATGTATATGCATGTACTTGAAGGTTCATGGATCACATTAAAGATTATACATGCATGGGACGGTTCATGAACTCCTATGTGTTCACACTCTGCATTCCCACCATGGTTGGACGTTCACACTTGAGTTCACACCTAAGACCATTCGGCTACCTTGTGTTCACACATGCAAGACCATTCAAGACCCTCCGTTCACACCACATGAGACCCTTCATGGAGCCACCATTATGACGCCACCCTTGGTGAAACAACACGAATTAAAAGCTCCATTTAAAGTGTTGGCCGAACCTAGCCATACATGCATGAAGACATTCATCCAAGTGCATCCATGCTCATTCATGAAGCTACCCATTCACCCCCCATTCGGCTAAACATGGACATACACTTCAAGGGTTTATTTCTAGTATTTTCTAGAATCTTCAATGTATTTAATTGATACATTTCTTAAAAGTTAAGTCCATGAATGGGACTATTCGGCTAGCCTAGGTATTAGTATAAATAGTTAGTCATTTTACATGTAAAGGGACTTTTGAACATTTTTATACTGAAACTCTGTTTCTGTGAGGTTTGATTCCTCTTAACTTTGTACAAGTCTCGTGCGACTTATCTAGCATTGCTAGTGGCGTCAAACTTACTTGTTTCGAGCTTATCACCGAACCCCATTTAGTGTGGCGCTCAAACCTATCCTTCTATTTCCATTTTCCAACTTAGACAATATAGGATTCGGGGTGACACCTTTTAGTGTTGAATCTTTCCTGACGTCTAAGAAACTCGACCATTTACCATCTTTTTCATTGTTTACCAAATCTGACCAAAAACTAAATTTCTTCTATACCATTTCGCACCTTTCTAAACCATTTCGTACCATTCATACCATTCCATTCTTCCTATTCCTTTTCGTACATCTCATACCATTTCAAACCATTTCGTAACCTATTCTAAATTACCTAAACTGAACCATTATTCATCTATCCATTCTCATACTTCGATCTTAAACCTACTTACCCACTATAAACCTTCTTTCTAAATCTAAAACAACTCTAACTTCTACCTAAAACATACACCTTCTAACCTTCCGCTTCTTATCTATCTTTACAAGTGAGACTTCGTCCTTCTTCTCAACTACAATCGGGCAATCAACGTTAATCCAGCCTATCTTATAACCGGGTTCGCGTCAGAGTGACTAGTGAGATTTTGCAGTGAGGGGTTATTTCTGTTTTGTTTTAACATTCTTCTTTTCAACGATTAATCATGTCTCAAGAAGAGATTTTTTATGCGAACCTGGTCGCATCATGTTATGATGCAGCTCGACGCCATTGAGATTGGCATAAACTTGAGGGGCCTAAGTGCAAAATGAGACCTTTTAATTTCAGTTTATTAATTATGTTGTTGGAATAAGGACATGATTTATTTATTTTAGTTACTTTAGTCTTTAATTATGTCTTGTTTATTAAATGCATCTCTAGTTAATGTCATGCATTCTTGATCTACATATTCTAATTATGACATGCAGTATTTGTTTTGCATTTAATAAAGTTATGCATTATGTAACTCCCATATTAGTTTAAGTTTGCATCATTAAATTAAGTCATGCATTAAGTAACTCATTTTGTTCATTTAGTTTGCATTTTAAACCATGCATTCAAGCATCTTAGTTTAATAAATGAGTTGCTGGACATTTATTCAACTCATCTTAGTGTAATTAATTATGCTTTATTTAATTAAACTAGTTGCTGGAATAATTGATGTATATGTTTTAGTTCATTTGTTTAACTTAAGTGTTTAATGTGTATGTTTTTTAATAAGTGTTTAAAGTGTTTAATAAGCCTATATTAAAAGTGCCTAATTGTAGGTGTCTCTTTAGCTCAAAACTGTTACATTTCAAGGCTATTACGCATTCAATAAGGTGGCTTTTCAAGTGTTTTCAGTTACATAAAAGGGGGCTATTACAAAGGAAGCTTTAAGAATCATTAAAAAGAGTTTAAAGGAGCATTACACTTCTTTTAAATATCAGCAACAACCTATTCAACTACCCCAAACATTTTTGCCATTTCAAAGGTTATTTCAAGCATTCAAACACCATTAAGAAGCTGGTTAAGAAGTTGGTGACTATTCGGCTGACCAAGGGTTAACTCAAGAGTCATTTTTCAAGCAATTAAAGTCATTCATTCAGCTGAATTGAAGAGAATTCAAGGATGGATTTATTTGGCTCAAGAATGTGAAAAGACGAGTTTTATTACAGCTTTTAATTGGCATATTAAGTTGAATGTTTGTGACCTTTCAACTAGCTTTTTCTAACACTATAAATTGGTGAAATCAGCCTTTGTAAAGGGACTTTTGGACTTTTCACACCTGAATGAAATTACATCATTTTGTGAGATATCGTTCTCTCATATTTCGCTGAAGACTTGTTGGCTTATCTTGGAAGCCTAGCGGTGTCAACCTGTTTTCCTTCTATTCCGAACTTATCACTATTCATAGTGTGGCGTTTGAAACTATACCAAGATTCCTACTTTGCTAAGTAGCGAGTCGAGGTCTACCTTCTTTCATTTGTTCACATTAAGAGCCAATAAGCATTTGGGTCGATATTTTTTAGTATTGGTTCGTGCTTGCTTTTAAGTCTACTCTTTTCCATCCTTTCATTTCATCTTAACCCAAACCACTATTTCACTTTACATTCTTTGATTATTAACAAACTTCCATACATATTTCCATCCTTTATTTTCTTTAAAACCAAACTATAATATTTCTAATTAAAACCTATCTTTGAACCTTTTTAATAGCTTCCACCAATTTTTATCGAAAACACCCTATTTGAAAGAACCGAATGATACTTCTTTGTTGAGGATCGGGCAAACACATATACGACTCGACTGAACCTCGAGGCAGATCATATCAATTTTAGAATTTGAACTTCAACACTTCGTGAAAGAAATGGATCGCTTGTTTAATAGGAAACTAAAACCCCTCCAAGAACGATTGGATCATGTTGAAGAGCGAGGCCATCAAGTAAGAACCTGACGTGAGCAAAACTCACCAAGCTAGAAAACGGAGTCAAGATCACGGAGACACACATCTGATTACTACTCAAGACGAGATTTCTATCGTGATACCTATTCGACAAGAAATTTGAGTAGAAAGAAAGAAAGCTTTAAGTCTGAGATCTTTTGAGATAACGAACGAGGGAGCCCAAGTAACTCTTCGTATGCATCCATGAAGACTCATTCACGAAGAATTGATCGTGAACTCTATCTACATGATTTCTCATTCTTTGAACAAGATGTTTATCATGTTGATTCATTTGTATTATCCACCAGTTATAAAGAAAAAGAAAATGAGAGTGAGAGAAAAGAAAAGGAAATTAAGAAAAAGAAAATGAAAAAGAAAGAGAGAGTGAGAGCGAGAGAAAGAAAAATGAGATTGAGCCTGAAAAAGCAATTGAAAAAGAAAAGCAAAGTGAAGCAAAAAATGAGAAAGAAATTTCAAAAGAGATGATTGAAAAAGAGAGTGAGTTAGAACATGAGGTTGAAAAAGAAGCGATTGAAAAAGACAAGCGAGAACAAGAAAAGATGAGTGTTGTTTTAACTAACTCACAAAAGAGTTGTTCTTGTTTTGTTTCTTCTTTCCAGGTCCATAAAAATCCATGTGACGAGCATCAACTCCAATACTTTCCTGACGAGAGGCGATTTAAATTGGTCAGTAAGGCTATGGCCGTAGGTGACCTTAGTCCACACTCGCCTAAAGGTAAGTTAGGTAGGGATATTGTTGACTTTAAGTCTCCACAATTTCACTTGGATGCTGGTAAAAATATTGCCAATGATTTCATCTTTAAAGAAGCTTCGTGCTTAGACATGGTTAATCTTCCTCCTTTGATTGATGTTGATTTGGTTGACTTTAATGTTGGCTAGGAAAATTTTGTTAATGCTAATTGTTCCATCGATCAATATGTGGATGAAATGAGATTCAATCGTCATGACTATATTTCGAGCTTGCATAATAAAAGGTTGCTATGCACCGTGCTTAGTTCATACGAACATAATGATGGTGTGACGGATCTGCCTTATTGTATAAATTTTGCCTGTTTGAGTCAGATTGATCGAATGAGACTTGAGTTCCATGATTGTTTGAATAATTGTTTGTTCACAATTTCTTTGATTAACATGAGAGGGATGTTGGAAATTAAGAAACTTATGATGCCTGTTGAATCAAATGACCAAGTTCGTGTGTTCAAACCTGGAATTTGCTATTTTGGTTCGATATGTGGAAAAATCAAGCATTCCAAATTTTGTGCGACCAATTTTTGTTTGATTGATGCTTGGCTATTGACTAAGGTAATGAAATTTAAAAATTCTAAATACAATATAAAATCGTTCCTTGATCATTGGCTTTCCATAGATTTCTTGTGTCATCTCAAAAAGGTAAGGCCAACTCATACTTTTGATCCTGGCATCGATTCAGCATGTCCCTTAAAGTTCAACATCTATAGTGTCACTAACCCCTTTACTTTTTGTGAAGGTGATACTTTGAAAAGCACGAGTTATTTTTGTAATTTTCCTACATTTTAGGTAAGTACGAGGAAAGAACTTCGACTTTACTATCTCCCTGAAGAGAGGAGGTTTACATTGATTGAAAAAGGTACTGTTCAAACTGATCCCATTCATCCATTCATGTGGGTAAACAAGGTGAGTTCTCTAAATCCTTTAAGACTCAACCACCCCTTTCGATCGTTGATGGAAACATTGTTGATGTTTTGGTTTTTGAAATGCATTCGTACCTTGTTGAGGTTTATTGTTCTTCTTTGATTAGTAATGGATGGTTTGAAGATGATGAGAACATTACTAACAAAGGTTGTGTCATTGATGTGCATTCTTTGATCTATGGAAAAACCACATTATTAAACAAGGCTGTGCACATAAAACTTGTGATGTATGAGTGTTTGATTTATATGCATGCCCTATTGCCAAATTTGGATACCCAACTTGCAAAGGTAAAACTCGTCAATTATTTTGAATTCGGCAATCGATCAAGTGGTCAAGTATGCACCAAGACTTCGAAAAGGAATTGTTCATTCTTTATTCATCATTTTATTACTCTTTGTCTTTACGATGATGACAATATTTTCTTGTGTCAAGCTGTGAATAAAATATCAAAAAGTTTCTCTTGGTTTAACCTTCATTGTGTCACTAATCTATTTTATTCTTTTGTAGGTGACGATGTGAGGTGGTACCCTCTTAAAGAGGGAGGGCTGATTTGTGATCTTGACAAATTTTTTTGAGCAAATGGCCAGATTTGAGGACAAATCATCTTCAAGAGGGAGGGTATGATGTAAACCCAATTGCATCATGTTACAATGCAACTCGACATCAACGAGAGTGGCCTAAGCTCGAGGGACCCAAGTGCAAAATGAAACATCTAATAGGCCTGATTGAATATTGGGCTAATGTTTTTAAGGACTTTTTTTAATTTAATAAAGTTTTATTTAAATTACTAAATTTGCATATTTAAATTTTGACTTGCACTTTGTGTGTTTTACATTTAATAAAGTTATGCATTATGTAACTTTCATGTTAGTTTTGTATGTATCATAAATAATGACATGCATTATGTAACTCCCATGTTAGATAAGTATGCATCATTAAACTAAGTCTTGCATTCAGTAACTCATTTGTTCATTTAGTTCCCATTTTAAACCATGCATTTAAGCATCTTAGTTGAATAAATGAGTTGCTGGACATTTACAGGGTATTGCTACACACCTGATTACAAAATTGTGCAAGAAACCTTCGAGCACCAACCCCTAATTGAACGAGAAGAGACTCCTTACTCAAGACTAATAATGATTCTCCTATAGGGATTCCTGTATTACCAACAGCCATTAATAATCCATAGTTTACACACGAAGGTTAAAGTAAGGGTACAAGCACTTACCAAAAATAGAAGAGAAATATTTAGCCTACCATCCTACTTAGAAACCTACTATGATAGAATTCGAGTTAGCGACCCCACAGTCCAACCAATAGGAGAAGAAAAGAAGAACATTCAGCTAAACAAGTCACTTACCCCCAAACAATTGATTGAATGCCGAAGGGAGGATCTTGAATCACTTGAGAAGCCCTTCACCCTTCGAGATCTCTGAAACCCAACGAACACATTCGTAACAGAAAGGTTAAAAATTAGTCACAAAAGACCAAAATACTTGACATAACCCAAGAGGAAAACAACCAGAACAAGGAATAAATAAGAAAACTAGAATCGAGTGAACTCACCACTCGCCAGAGAAATAATCCACAAGACGTAATACCGATGAGAAAGGTGGTGTATTCTACTAAAGAAGGAACAAGGCGCAAGAAGAGAAGTAAAAAGAAGAGTTAGAAGAGAAATGGGAGAAAATGCTGAGAGGTAGAAAAGGTAAGATTCGGTCAAGGTACATCAAACAAAAGAGATAAGAGATGGGTTCAAGGACTTTGAGTGGAAGGGATAAAAAAGCATTCAGCCAAAGAACAATTACTTGAGAGCGAGAGACAGGGAGTAGAGAAAAACAAAGAAGTCAATTTTCTTAAAGTTGAAAGGGAGATAAAATCAAAAAGTACCTGAGTTCAAGCAATCTTTGGTACAGTAACAAAACACCAACCTAAAAGTAAAAACCCAAAATGGCGAGAAACTAAAAATGAAAAGAAAGAAATTTGGTAATGCCTACTCTCTAGAAAAGAAAAATGTGACCAAAAGCCGAAAATAAGAAACATCCCCCTACAGCTGAATTCACATTGCATGAGTTCCCATTCGACACAACTCTTTCTCCCAAATCAAATTTCTTAATTCTCTCCACATATCTCTCCCTGATTTACTCCTCCAATCACTCAACTCCACAGTTCAAATCACCTCAAACTCCCTAATTTCAGTCAAAGAAGGACACTCCTCATGCAAGGAGCAAAATCAATGCCCTCTTTTTATGCATGGCGTGATTCGAACATAAGTCCCCTTGAAACACTGACACGCCACTAACCACTAGACCACAGGCTCTTTTGTGTCACCTTTTATCCCCAATTAATTATAAGGTCAACAGGCTAATGCCCAAGTTCATTTAAAGGAAAACCAAAAATTTTGCTCAAGCCTAGATTTGAACCTAGGACTTCTCCAACACTCCCAAACACTCTTAAATAACTTAACCATTGAAGCAGACAGACAATTATGTCATCTTCCAATTGCTCCCCATGCTCGAGGCCTATTTTTTGTAGGCCCAAAATTTGAGGCGTTACATAGCCAATATCGATCCATCATCAGACAAGGTCAACTGCGTATTCATTGCCCACAAAGCAAACAAAAATTTTTCGCTCAGAGCATCTGCAACTATGTTTGCTTTCCTCGGATGATGATCTATCACTAACACATAATCTTTCAACAACTCGAGCCCTCTTTGTTGTTGCAAACTCAAATATTTCTGAGTCATTATATACTTCAAACTCTTGTGATCTATAAAGATTTGACACTTCTCACCGAATAAATGTTGTCGCTAAATTTTCAAAGCAAAAATAATAGCAGCCAACTCTAAGTCGTGCGTCAGATAATTCTTTTCATGCAATTTTACCTGTCTAGAAGCATAAGCTGTCACTTTACCTTCTTGCATCAAAACACATCCCAAATCATTCAATGGCGCGTCACTAAAAATTACAAACTCTTTACCCGACTCAAGCTGAACTAAAACTAGTGCTTCCATTAATAGTACTTTTAACTTTTCAAAACTCCATCGGCATTTCTCAGACCACTTGAACTTCACATCTTTCTAAAGCAATTGAGTCATTGGTGTAGTAGTCATCAAGAATCCTTTTAGAAAAGGTTGATAGTAACAGATGCAAACTCGGTCGCATCATGTTACGGCACAACTAGATGTCATCAAGATTGGCCTAAATTTGAGGGGCCCAAGTGCAAGATGAAACATCTCATAGGCCTGATTGATTATTAGGCCAATTTTTTTAAGAACTTTTTAATTTAATAAAGTTTTATTTAAATTAATAGGTTTGCATTTTTTTTAATTTTGACTTGCACTTTGTGTGTTTTGCATTTAATAAAGTTATGCCTTATGTAACTTTCATGTTAGTTAAGTATGCATCATAAATAATGACTTGCATTATGTAACTCCCATGTTAGTTTAAGTCTTGCATTAAGTAACTCATTTGTTTATTTAGTTTGCATTTTAAACCATGCATTTAAGCATCTTAGTTAATTGAGTTGTTAGAAAAAATGCTTCTCGTAATTAATCTAGTTCCTAGGATTATTTATTGAAGCATGAGTTAAGTTTATTTAATGACGCTTCTTTAATTAACTAGTTGCTGGAGTAATTGAAGCATATGTTCATTTACCCAAGTTAAGTATTAAAGTGTGTTATGTTTAATAAGTGCTTACATGTATTTAGTAAGCTCATTGTATGGTGTTCATTGCAGGAGTCTTTTTAAGTCTTTTTGGTTACAAAACAAGGGGCTGCTACAAGAAGGGTTCTTTTTTACATCATATAGGAAGGTTTAAGGAGCATTATTTCATCTAAATAAAGTTCAGTAGCAACCTTTCAATTTCCAGCCGTTTTTGCCATTTCAAAGGTCATTTCAAGCATTCAAACACCATTAAGAAGTTGGTTAAGAAGTTCGACTGCCAAGGGACAATCCAAGAGTCATTTTTCAAACTTTTAAGGTCATTTATTCAGCTGAATTAAAGTGAATTCAAGGATGGAGTTATTTGGCTCAAGAATGTGAAAAGACTAAAGTTTAATTTCAAATTTTAATTGGCACATTAAGTTGAATATTTGTAACCCTTCAACTAGCCTATTCTAGCACTATAAATAGATGAAATCAGCCTTTGTAAAGGGATTTTTTGCTGAATAGATATAAAATATTTGAATTGTGAGTTATCCAATTCTCCCTATTCTTACGGAATTGATTTGACTTATCAAGCTTATCTTGTGGCGTCTATCCTTTCCTTGTTATTAAACTTATCACTTTCAAAGTGTGGCGTTCATTTATACCAAGGTTCCTATCACCCTTGATAGTGGGTCGAGGTTCATCATATACAAAGGTTCCTATCATTCTTGAAAGTGGGTCGAGGTCTTTTCTTTACTGTTTTCTTTAAAACTGAAATCATCTAAGAGACATTTGAGATTCAGGTCAACAATCAAA
Source organism: Gossypium stocksii (assembly GCA_020496765.1). Lineage (NCBI taxonomy): Eukaryota > Viridiplantae > Streptophyta > Magnoliopsida > Malvales > Malvaceae > Gossypium > Gossypium stocksii. The sequence continues at coordinate 47,574,546 of CM035623.1, forward strand.
TATTGTTGGTTTTCGGCCTTAGTAAAATTTTCCATCATTTTTGTTAACCTCTTTGATGTTTGTTTTTATAACCTTTTCTTTCTTTCTTCAAGCCTTTTATTTGTTTAAACCTTGTTTGTTTTTGAAATGTTCAACTCTTACTCAAATTCATGATTGGGCACATTGTGACTCGAATCATTCATGAGACAAGTTTGTATCAAATTGGTATCAAAGCTAGCGAATTTGAAGTGAGAATTGACATGTTCGGTATCCCGGTATAGTATTCTATCCAAAAAATGAAAAAAATTCTTTTCTCCATTCAAATTCAAGGAGTGAATATCAAACTTTTCAAGTGAAAAAAATTTCATGAAGAAAAAAATTCGTGAAAAAAAAAGAAGTTCAAGTGATTTATCCATTTGCTGCCCAAAATTACCCAATCAATCTTCTTACCATTCAGCCACACTCAATTCTTTTCATTTTTTTTCTAGCCTACCCTTGTTAATGTATGCACGCCTGGGGCTCTCTCAAGTGCAAATCAAGATCTAATCGAGCTACCAAAAGGTCCCATGACTCGAGCACGTACTAAGCAACTTCAAGAAGCTTAACAGCTTTGTTGGTGCGCATTTGGGATGATACCAAGTCCTTTGACCTTGGAGAAGCTGTGGACAACTCTTTGAAGGCTCAATGCACTCTTTTGCAAATTGACTTCAGCTCCTCTCCAGCTCTCCCAGCTCAATTCAGCTCCAATCAGTTCACTTGAGCTTGTTTTAGCTCGTTTGAGATCAATTTAGCTTCTTTCCAGCTCTTTTCTTTTACTATCTCAATAAACTAAGTTTTAAGTTTGTTTAACTTTATTTGCTACAGCTCATGCCGAATTCCCTAGCTCAAATTAGTTCATTAATTGCTTTTGTTTATTTGAGCTAGTCGAATTTAATGTGATAGTTAATTTTAATTTAATGTGTTCCAAAATTAGTTTGTTGTTATTTAGGTAGTTAGTTGCTGTTTAATTATGATTAAATGATATAATTAAATGTGTTCATGATCTTGTAGGTTCAGCCGAATGTATGGGAGCATTTAAAGCAAGTACATGCATGACTAGGTTCAAAGCTTGCAAGGATTCATGCATGACCAAATTCATACATGGTGGGCTGACTATTGGTGATCCCTAAGTGAATATTCAGCCAAGGAGTAGCTACCAATTAATTCCAAGTTGACCGATTAGCTCCTTGAACATGTTCACACCTAAACTTGACCAATTGGCTTCAATACATGCATGGATGGATTCAAGAATGTCCAATGGAAGGAATTAACTCAATAATTCAGCACATTGATTGAATTAAGTGCATGCACAAAGGGGAGAACGAATTTACTAGGTTCATGCTACCATTCATGAACCTACATGCCATTAAAGTGCTCATTTATGAAGATGCATGTTCCATACAAGTGCATGAACGTCCCAAGGAGATGAATGCAACCTTTGGTGCTCATACAAGGCACTTGAAGCCTTACTTCATGGCTACGCATTCATGCACACACCAAGGGGGAAGAAAGTGTCCATTCGGCTAGCGTATGAATCTACCAAATTCATGAACAATTTTAATGTATTAGTGTGAACGTTTTTATTGTTGTGTGAACACATTAGATGCCGAATTGCAATAGGCATTTTAGGCACTATAAATATTTGTTGAATCTCATTTGTAAGGGACTTTTTGCCAATTTGTTAATGAAACTTTGTTTCTGTGAGATAGCTTCCTCTCATATCTCATAAAAGTTTCGAAAGACTTATCTAGCGTGCTAGTGGCATCTACCGATCTTGTTTGAACTTATCACCGTCCTTGGTGTGGTATTCACCTATCCTTCTATCCTATTTATCCACCTTAACAATATAGGAACTGGGGTGACACTTTTTAGTGTTGAATCATTCCTGACGTTAAGTTCGTTAATCCATCCCCACCTTACATCATCTTATTCTTATTATTTCTAAACTAAACATTCTATTCAACACCCATCTTTGATTTCCATAGCCGAACCTAACAATACCCTATTTTCTACTTCAAACCCTTCTGCTTAATCAACCAAATCCTTTCACTTCTACTTCTAAGACCGAGGCACGAACAACCTTTCTCGTCTATGATTGGACAACTACGTGCATTCGACTCAATTACCTGAGCTGAATCACATCATTTGGTATCAAAGCTACAAAATCGAGAAGTATCGACGTTCGAAGCATCATCAAAGTAGGTCCGTAAAAAAAGAAGAAAATTTTAAAAAAATTATATTTGTATTGTTATTCATATTTTGTACTTAAAAAAAAGAGAGTGGTATAAAAAAAAGTGTCGAAAAAAATATATTTGAAAAAAAGTTGAAGTGAAAAAAAAGTTAAAGAAAAAAAAGTGAAGTATCAAAAGTTTCTGTTATACATCATTTGGTATCTGTGAAACTTGATCTTCAAGTTTCTATTCCATCCCTTCAATTTTCTACCCTGTCTACCCCAACGCCACACTCATAAACCCAAAAATTTTTCTTTTAGCCTACCTCTCACCCTTATGCATTTTATCCCTTGTAACCAATTTTGAAGCCGACCCCAAAGCACCAAGACTAGTCAAGAGAAACAAAATACAAGGTTACGAGAGTAAGTCTGAGTTGTAAAAGGCTAGAGAGTTTGAGCGCATTCGAGTGTTGAAAAAGCCTAAACGAGTGAAAACACGAGTGGAGTGCACAACTATTATCTCTGTCCAAGAGAAAATTGTGAGTTTTGAGGTGAGGTACCTAATTTTTGTTTTGTTTATATCCTCACAATTTTCTTTTCAGCAAACAAAAATCATGTCTCATGAAGAGTTCACCAAAACGAAGTACAATTATTTGGTGCAAGAAATGCAACAAATGGTGAATTCCAAGTTTGACAAATTATACGAAAGATTAGATCGTGTGGAACCATGGGATTCACGAGAATGAGTTCCATCAAGTCAAAGAACGCGGTCGAGATCAAGTCAGAAATATACACCCGGATGTTATTCAAGAAAAGACTTCCATCATGATTCCTTTTGGCCATCAACTTCAAGACCAAGAGATTCACACTTTGACTCCTCTCGTTAAGAAGTTCGAGAAGACAAGAAGCCAATTACGATTTGGATTCGTTCTAAGATGATGTTCGAAGAGAAAGATATACTCCTTCTAGTTCTTCAAAGAAATTTTATACGGAGTACTCTTCACAAAGTTTGGAATGTGATTCTTATGAACATAATTTCCCTTCATTTGGACAAGATCATTGTTATCTTTGATTCTTTTGTAACCTCTTGTAAAAGAAATGAAAAAGAAGAAAAGGCAAAAGAAATAAAAAGAAAAGAAAGAAAATAGGCAAGTAAGAGAGAAAATGAGTGAGTTTTGAGAGAGCTTGAAAAAGCCATTGAAAAAGCCTTTGAGAAACAAAAAGAAAAAGAAAAAGAAAATGATATTGAAAAAGAGTTTGAGAGAGAAAAAGAATGTGAACAAGACAAAAGAGTGAAAAAAGAAATCGAAATAAAAGAAACGAGAGTTTCGGAAGAAAAAGACTCGAGTGAAAAAAAAGATAATGAGCAAGTGAGGATTCTTTCTACTAACCCTCCTGTTCTTTCTTCTTGTGATGTAATTTTCCAGGTTTTGGAAAATCCATGCGATCAATTCCAACTCCAATACCTTCCAAACGAGAGGCATTTTCTGTTGTTCGAGAAGGAAAAGTCCGAGAATGACAACCACCCACTTGCAGTCGAAGGTAAGGAAGGTAAGGATTCCTTGTTTATCAAATCAAGGTCGCTTGATTTAAAAGTTGTTCATAAAGATTTTGATGGCCTAATTTCTAAAAAACTTCCATCTTTTGATTTGGCTAATCCTTGTTCACTTATTGTTGTTAACGATTTTGTTTTAAAAGGTACCATAAAGAGCCTTTCTTATGACGATTACTACATTGGCAAATTTGTTGACAACATTGGATTGGTTTTTTCTAAGCGAATTTCGAATGTGTTCAATCAAGGTCTTTCACTTAAAAATTATGATTTGTTTAACCATGCAAACTCCTTAAATTCATGTGCTAAATCTTTCTGTTTAAATAAGCCTGATCAGTCGATTTGTGATAGATTTTTGCATGAAACATTTCATCCGTTTGATTTTTCTCTTCAAGTTAAATCCTTAAATTTTTGTGAGAAATCTCCATTCCTGAATTACATTTTAAAATGAGATTTTTGAAGCTTAAATCTTTGCATATTCGCTTGCTTGATGTTGCTAATGTTGCCTGCCTGTTTGATCAAGTAAGGTTTGAATCATGTGATCGATTGAAAATTTGTATGTTCACCATTTCTTTGATTGATCGACTGGAATTTCAGTCATGTGGTGAGTTGATTACATTTTCCTCTAACATGTTGCCTGTTCGAATTCATGATCAAGTACGTGTGTTCAAGCCTGGCATATGTTACGTAGATTTGTTTTATGGAACGTTTAGCAATTTGCATCTTTTGCATTCAACTTATATTTGTTTGATGTTCGAACTTTTGATAAGAAAATGAAATTCAATGATTTGGGTTTCAATTTTGATTTGTTTTCTAATCAACTTGCTTGGCCACATATGAAACTGTTGATTCATTTTAAAAAGGTAAATTTGACGCGTTTCTATGGACTTGAATTGAATTTTGATTATTTTCCATCTTTTCATTTTAAGTCCATTGTTTCTAATGATACTAACCTTTTATCTTATTGTGAACGCATCGCTTTAACAAGCCTGAGATATTCTTGTTCACCTCAAGTTGATCGAAATAAAAGGTTTGTATTACATTACATTTTTTAGGAGAGAAGATTTGTCTTGCTTGAAAAATGTAAAACCATTCACAAGTTTTCTTATCTTAAAGGTCAACAAGTGGTAAGACTTTTTCAGGTTTGTATGATGATCTCTATTCCATTTGACCGAGAAAAGCCGAGTGAAATGAAATATTTTCCAATAGATGAACAGCTCGACTTGAGGACAAGGCGCCTAAAAGAGGGGGGAATGATGTATGCACGCCCAGGGCTCCCACAAGTGCAAATGAAGATCTAATCGAGCTGCCAAAAGGTCCCATGACTCAAGCACGTACTAAGCAACTTCAAGAAGCTTTAACAGCTTTGTTGGTGCGCATTTGGGATGATACCAAGTTCTTTGACCTTGGAGAAGCCGTGGACAACTCTTTGAAGGCTCAATGCACTCTTTTGCAAACCGACTTCAGCTCTTCTCCAGCTCTCCCAACTCAATTCAGCTCTAATCAGCTCACTTGAGCTTGTTTCAGCTCGTTTGAGCTCAATTTAGCTTCTTTCCAGCTCTTTTCTTTTACTATCTCAATAAACTAAGTTTTAAGTTTGTTTAACTTTATTTGCTACAGCTCATGCCGAATTCCCTAGCTCAAATTAGTTCATTAATTGCTTTTGTTTATTTGAGCTAGTCGAATTTAATGTGATAGTTAATGTTAATTTAATGTGTCCCAAAATTAGTTTGTTGTTATTTAGGTAGTTAGTTTCTGTTTAATTATGATTAAATGATATAACTAAATGTGTTCATGATCTTGTAAGTTTAGCCGAATGTATGGGAGCATTTAAAGCAAGTACATGCATGACTAGGTTCAAAGCTTGCAAGGATTCATGCATGACCGAATTCATGCATGGTGGGCTGACTATTGGTGATCCCTAAGTGAATATTCAGCCAAGGAGTAGCTACCAATTAATTCCAAGTTGACCGATTAGCTCCTTAAACATGTTCACACCTAAACTTGACCAATCGGCTTCAATACATGCATGGATGGATTCAAGAATGTCCAACGGAAGGAATTAACTCAATAATTTAGCACATTGATTGAATTAAGTGCATGCACAAAGGGGAGAACGAATTTACTAGGTTCATGCTACCATTCATGAACCTACATGCCATTAAAGTGCTCATTTATGAAGATGCATGTTCCATACAAGTGCATGAACGTCCCAAGGAGATGAATGCAACCTTTGGTGCTCATACAAGGCACTTGAAGCCTTACTTCATGGCTACGCATTCATGCACACACCAAGGGGGAAGAAAGTGTCCATTCGGCTAGCGCATGAATCTACCAAATTCATGAACAATTTTAATGTATTAGTGTGAACGTTTTTATTGTTGTGTGAACACATTAGATGCCAAATTCTAATAGGCATTTTAGGCACTATAAATATTTGTTGAATCTCATTTGTAAGGGACTTTTTGCCAATTTGTTAATGAAACTTTGTTTCTGTGAGGTAGCTTCCTCTCATAACTCGTACAAGTTTCGAAAGACTTATCTAGCATGCTAGTGGCGTCTACTGATCTTGTTTGAACCTATCACCATCCTTGGTGTGGCGTTCACCTATCCTTCTATCCTATTTATCCACCTTAACAATATAGGAACCGGGGTGACACTTTTTAGTGTTGAATCATTCCTGACGTTAAGTTCATTAATCCATCCCCACCTTACATCATCTTCTTCTTATTATTTCTAAACTAAACACTCTATTCAATGCCCATCTTTGATTTCCATAGCCGAACCTAACAATACCCTATTTTCTACTTCAAACCCTTTCACTTAATCAACCCAATCCTTTCACTTCTACTTCTAAGATCGAGGCACGAATGACCCTTCTCGTCTACGATCGGGCAACTACGTGCATTCGACTCAATCACCCGAGCTGGATCACATCAGCATAAGCCCGAATTCATCACCTGCACAAGGCCTGCTAGACTTTAAGTCTGATACATATTCACCGGCATTACGCCTGTTAGGCTTGAAGCCCGAAATTAATCACCAGCTTAATGTTTGCTAGGCCAAAGGCCCAAACACAATATGTTAATCAAATTTCAAGCTTTCGCTCACATTTAAACATATACCTCCAATTTCCACATAGCACAAATATATAGTAGGGCTTAGCACCATTCGAACTTAGCACATTTTGAACACTTTAATTCATTTCATATTTTGCCATCCGGCCTTAAGATATATCAGCATCTCACTTAATTCCATACTTACCTATTGACTATCAAGCATATCAATTATACTTCTTTCAACTGACTACCACATTCGGTCATATATATATATAAATAAAGTTTCATTTTCATGATATACCATGTTATTAAACAAATATAACCTATGTTTAAATTACTTAAAACTTACCTCGAATGGTGTCAAACGATTACGAACCGGCTAATCTATTAACTTTGTTTTCCCCTTATCCGAAATTAGCTCCCGTTGTTCCTGAGCTAAATTAAACAAATTAACTTGTTTAATCACTTAACCAAATTATTTTCATTCAAATATATAATACATATGCAAAATTTAACATAGTCCCCTTTATTAAACACATTGCTAACTAAATCCAAATTCAAGAAATATTTAACATCAAAGATTTAGGCAAGATGTACTTTGGCCGAATTTGCTCCATTCACTAATATGCTCATCTATTGTTTAAGCTAACAAATTTGGCTCCTCACCATAAATTGTTCAAGTATTATAATCAACAAAGGCATTTTTCATTCGAGACAAAGATAATTTCTTATTCACTAAATCAATTTATTTAATTCAAATCATATAGCACAAAAATTCAAAATTTATAAAATAACCCCAAATCAAAATTAATCCTACAATTTAATCCAATATTATAACTATGAACAATTCATTTCTTCCTATTAATACATTAAAGCCAAATACATTAAACCTTTTATTAATCTCATTCGGCAACTACAACAACCAAATTATCAATTAAACATTATCATCTAACATTTAGCATAAAATTTCACACTTTAACCATAATGGCCGAATAACATTAAGCCCTTGAAACCACATTCATCAAACTTTAACCATCTCTTATTTTTAATTTAACACCCTAAATTTGGGCCTAGAAGTTTTGGGCCTTGAGCATGGAAGCGGTTGGAAGCAGCTTATAATATTTTGTTGTGCATGTAAATTCCGTTAATAAAGGCTTGTTTCAGTGGTTAAGTGTGCTGAGAAGTATTGGGGAAGTCCTGGGTTCAAACCTGGACTCTAGCAAAAATTTTGGTTTAAGGTGAATTAAACCCTGGGTGTAGTAGGTAGGCCTTAAAAATATTGTTGGAGAATTTTCGCCACAAAAAGCCTTGTGGTCTAGTGGCAAAGTAGCACCACATAAGAGGCAGGAAGGTGGCATCATAGAGTTGGCAAGGAGGTCCAGGTTTCGAAACTCATGGCAATCAAAGAGCTTTTATTTTGCTAACAGGGGGCGGCAAGAGTTGGTGTTGAATTTAAACTCTGATGATAGGGGGATCCCACATCGGGAAGCTAACATAAGAGTGGATGCGAAGCTGGCTTTAAATAGGGAGAACCATGAGGAGAGTAAAGGTACTTTTCTTGGCTGATTCCTTTCGCTTTATGGTAGGCTCGTTTGGGTTGGGCGTCGGCTAAAAGTGCTCGGAGTGCGGATAAACTCCAGTCTCCTATCAGGTGTGTATTTCTCACTACTCTAGCTGTAGGATGGCTACTTCGGGCTGCGATGGGCCGAAAGGGGCCATGTGGGCCCAATGGGCCTACAGGCCCAATTGGATAAGTTGCTTGATTGTGTAGTAAATATTGGACTAGATTAGGTGAATCTCATATCTGTGGCTAGATTTGGGCTAAAAGGGCCACACGAGCGTGTGGGCCCATTTGGGCCGAGAATGGGCCTTAGGCCCATTCGCATTGTTATCTCTGTTTAGAATACTTTAGTTTACTAAATTACTGAAATACTCTCGACTTGTAAAATTACCAAAGTACCCCTAATTTATAGAATTACCGTTTTACCCTCGATTTACAAAATTACTGAAATACCCTTGATTTACAAAATTACTGAAATACCCCCAATTTATAAAATTATCGAATTACCCTTGATTTGTAAAATTACAGAAATACCCCTAATTTGTAAAATTACAAAAATACCCCTGATTTACGAAATTATAGAAATACCCCCGATTTGTAAAAGTACCATTTTACCCCTAATTTGTAAAATCACTATTTTACCCAGAATTTGTAAAATTATCTTGATTTACAAAATTATTGAAATACCCCTGTAGAGTAGAATTACTGAAATACCCCTGTAGGGTAAAATTACCGAAATACCCCAGTAGGGTAGAATTACCAAAATACCCCTGTAGGGTAGAATTATCGAGATACCCCTGTGGGTAAAATTACCATTTTGCCTCTAGGGTGTTAAATGACTATTTTGCCCTTGTGGGCAAGTGACTGACTTGGACTGTGTGTTTGACGGATTTGATTGTGAATATCTGTTGGTGATATGAATGACTTGACTGTGATTATTTGATTCAAATATGGGCATGACATTCTACATACATAACATGTTGCATGGGTTAGGATTTTGTATGGAGGAAGATCTGATCTGTTAGGATCGCATGGTTGCTTGATGACTGTGGATCTACCGAAGGCTTAAGAGCCATATATTCGTACTGATTTGATAAGGTCGCACGGATCGCCCGAGACGACTGTGGACCGATCGATGGCTGAGTGCCGATCATGTTACCGAAGGCTGTGTGCCGTTATTATGGGCTTCGTATTGATATTATGGGCTTCATGCCATTATTATGGGCTTTGTGCCATTACCGAAGGCTTTGTGCCAATATCACAGGCTTTGTGCCGATTATAGACACGTTACCGATGGCTTTGTGCCACGTATTCTGTTAAGTGGCTTTGCCACGTTATCTAATTCTAGTGGCTCTGCCACGATATTCTATTATTGGCAGCTTTGTTGCACATTGGTGTGTGGGCTGGGTGGGTTGAGTTATTCTCCACATGGTGTGTTGGTTGGTACGGGTGGTGTGATGGCTGGACTGGGTTGGGATTGCATTCACATTCTGATTCTGATTCTGATTATGATTCTGTTAATTGATACTGATTCTGATTCTGATTTCGATTCTAATTCTAATTCTGATTCTGTTAATTGATACTGATTTTGATTCTGATTCTAATTTCGATTCTGATTCTAATATTAATACTGACTCTGATTCTGATTCTGATTCTGATTCTGATTCTGATTTTAATTCTAGTACTGATAATGTTTTCTGATTCTGTAATGGGCTAAGGCCCATCTGGTGCAGTCTGTTATAGTGGGCTAAGGCCCAATTGATACTAGAACTGTGGTAGGGCGAACTTTTTAATTCTTTTACATGACTGACTGTTTGTATTTGTAGTAGGGGATTACACACTGAGTTTTCGTAAGCTCACCCCGTTTATTAACCTTTCAGGTAATCCCCAGCCTTAGACAGATTGGAGCTGCGAGGGACTCAGAGAAGGCCGCACACTGCTTATGCTTTCTGTTTTGATTATTTACTCTAAGTGCTTTATTTTGGGTTTGGTTTGTAATAAGGCCTTTTATAATTTCTGGATTTTTATTTTAAGGTTTTTATTTACTTTGAATTATATCTACTAGAGGTGAATCGCGGTTTTCCAAAATGTTAACTATTTTCGAATACTACGTCTTCTGCAACTAACTAAATTAAGCTTTCGAAACAAAGAAAGTTTTAAAGGTAATAATGTTTTTAAAAGGGATTAACTTTTAGTTGACCACATTTTGAAAATAAACAAACACAAGTTTTAGTTTGCAACAAGTTTCTTTAAGAAGGGTTTCTTTGAAAACATGGTTTTGAAAAACACTTCAATATGGCACGCCAGACTCGGGACTAACTTCTAGGCTGGGTATGGGGTATTACATTTAACACATCAAAACACCAAGCTTTATGCATTAATTCCATGAATACACCAAGGCAGAATACTTCATGAAGCTACCAAAGACTTATCATTTGCTATTTTCATACACACACAACTCAATCTTTTCATTTATCACTTAATTCCATTAATTCAAAGATCATTTTAACATTTAAGCATAAACTACTAATATCTAGCACTATTTCACAACTTAGAACAAGTTGTCGAATGCAACTATACTCATCAATTCAAGGACTTAATCCATGGGTTAGCTAAACAGTGTATTTATCAACTCAATTGCATAAACAATTTACAAAAATCACACAAACATACCTTTAATTCATGCTCTAACCATGGCCGAATGCCCTTAGTTTCTTCTTCTTTTTCTTTTCTTTATTTTCGGCAAAAACAAGAGAGAATAAACAACTATTTCATGTTTTACTAATTCATGCATATTTTAACTTATTATATTACCAATTTAGCCTTGATAAAATCATGGCTTTTCCACTATCTCATGGCCGAATAAGTCCATGCAAGATATACTTGGTCTAATTGCATCTTAAACCCTTCATATTAAAAGAACATCTACAATTCGGCACTCACACATTATCCATCTAATTTTTCTTTTATGCAATTGAGTCTTTAATTAATAATTTAGCATCCAAACGGCAAAATTAAAACACAAAACTTTCACGTATGAAAATTAACATATAATAACCACAAAAAATAATATTTAAAAAATTTTTGACTCGGTTTCGTGGTCCCGAAACCACTTTTTCGATTAGGGCTAAAATAGGGCTGTTACAACTCTCCCCCTTAGGGATTTTTATCCTCGAAAATCTTACCAGCGATTAGGTTAGGGTAACGTTCTCTCATTGAGTCCTCAAGCTCCCAAGTTGCTTCTTCAACCCCGTGTTTGAGCCACAATACTTTTACTAACAAGATTTTCTTATTCCGCGGTTCTTTCACATCGCGAGCCAGAATGCGAACCGATTCCTCCTCATAACTCAAATTAGACTGAATTTCAATCTCTGACGGATTAATCACATGTGAGGGATCGGATCTATATCGTCTAAGCATCGAAATAAGAAAAATATTGTGAATCTTTTCAAGTTCGGGTGGCAGTATTAATCTGTACACCACCGGCCCAATTCGTTCCGAAATCTCATACGGTCCGATAAATCTCGGGCTCAATTTGCCTTTACGACCAAATCTGAGTACCTTTTTCCACGGTGAAACTTTTAGAAACACTTTATCTCCAATCTGATACTCTATATCTTTTTATTTTATGTCTACATACGATTTCTGACGATCTGATGCTGCTTTCAAACTATCATGAATCACTTTTACTTTCTGTTCGGCTTCTTTAATCAAATCAACCCCATAAATCCTATTCTCACTGAGCTCAGTCCAAACCAATGGTGTACAACATTTATGACCGTACAAAGCCTCGTAAGGTGCCATCTTGATACTCGATTGAAAAATATTATTGTATGCGAATTTAGTCAAAGGTAAGTATCGTTCCCATGAGCTACTAAACTCAAGGATGAACCGTCTCAACATATCCTCAAGTATCTGAATAACTCGCTCAGATTGACCATCTGTCTGGGGATGGAAAGCGGTGCTAAAATGCAGCTTAGTACCCAACGTATCTTGCAATTTCTTCCAAAATTGCGATGTAAATTTGGGGTCTCTATCCGAAACAATAAAAGTAGGTACCTCGTGCAATCTCACAATTTGAGAAATGTATAATTCAACTAGCTTATCGAGTGAATAATTGTATGAACGGGAATAAAATGAGTCGATTTTGTCAATCTATCAACAATAACCCAGATTGTATCTTTCTTGCTCGATGTCAACAGTAGACCAGATACGAAATCCATCGTGACGTGATCCCATTTCCACTCAGGTATCATAATCGGCTGAAGTAATCCCGAAGGCACCTGATGTTCAGCTTTCACTTGTTGACATATCAAACATTTCAAAACGAAGTCAAAAATGTCTCGTTTCATACCATGCCACCAGTACTGACGTTTCAAATCGTTGTACATTTTAGTGCTACCAGGATGAACTGACATTCTGCTGCTATGAGCTTCGTTCAAAATCATCAGAATAAGCTCTGAATTTCTCGAAACACACAATCGATTCTTGAATCTCAAACAATAATTTGCATCAATTTGAAATTTTGAATCATCTTTTGAATCACATTGAGCCCGTTTAATGATCAAATCATCATCCACCTTTTGAGCTTCACGGATTTGTTGTACTAACAACGGCTTTGCTTCTAATTCGGCTACAATTACATCATCAACGGACATAGACAAATGTACATTCATCGCTCGCAAAGCAAACAGTGATTTTTGACTTAGAGCATCAGCAACTACATTAGCCTTTCCGGGTGATAATCAATGACAAGCTCATAATCTTTAAGTAATTCAAGCCATCGTCGCTGTCTCAAATTTAGATCCTTCTGGGTCATCAAATATTTGAGGCTTTTATGATCAGAATAAACATGACATTTTTCCCCGAACAAGTAGTGACGCCAAATTTTTAAAGCGAAAACAATAGCAGTTGACTCGAGATCATGAGTTGGATAGTTTTTCTCGTGAGGCTTTAACTGTCTCGAGGCATAAGCAACAACTCTACCTTCTTGCATCAAAACATAGCCCAAACCGTTCAGAGATGCATTGCTATAGATCACAAATTCTTTGCCCGATTCTGGTTGAACTAATACTGGAGCTTCGGTCAAAAGAGCTTTCAACTGATCAAAACTTTTCTAACACTTGTCTGACCACTCAAATTTGATATCTTTCTGAAGTAACCTGGTCAACAGTGTTGCTATCATCAAGAAGCCTTTCACAAACCGTCTATAGTAATCGGCAAGTCCCAAAAAGCTCTGAACTTCTAAAACATTCCTCGGAGGCTTCCAATCAAGTATAGCTAAAATTTTACTCGGATCAACTCGGATACCTGATGCGGATACAACATGTCCCAAAAAGCTGACTTCACGTAACCAGAACTCTCATTTACTGAACTTTGCATACAGCTGCTTGTCTCATAAAATCTGCAACACCAATCTTAAGTGTTCGGCATGCTCAGTTTCATCTCGTGAATAGATCAAAATGTCATCTATAAACACGACTACAAACCAATCCAAATACTGTCTGAAAATCTGATTCATTAAACCCATGAAAATCGTAGGGGCATTAGTGAACCCAAACAACTTCACTAAGAACTCGTAATCTCCGTACCTCATTCTGAGAGCAGTTTTAGGCACGTCATTGTCTCTAACTCGCAACTGATAATAGCCCGATCTCAAGTCTATCTTCAAAAATACTGAAGCTCCCTTTAGCTAGTCAAATAAATCATCAATTTGCGGCAGTGGATATTTATTCTCTATCGTTACTTTATTAAGCTGACGATAATCGATGCACATTCTCATTATTTCATCTTTCTTTTTCACAAATAGCACTGGTGCACCCCAGGGTGAGAAACTCAGTCTAGCAAAACCTCTATCTGTTAACTCTTGCAACTGAGATTTCAATTCTTTTAATTCGATTGGTGCCATACGATACGGGGCTATCAAAATCGGAGTCGTTCCTGGTACTAATTCTATACCAAACTCTACTTCTCGAATAGGTGGCAACCCAGGTAATTCTTCGGGAAATACATCCGGATACTCACATACAACTGGCACAGTCTCTAGCTTCTTTTCTGATACTTTACTATCCAGTACATATGCAAGATAAGCTTCACACCCCTTCTTCATATACTTCTGCGCTAACATCAAATATATTACTACTTGTAACCTGTTCAAATCAGTAGACTCAACCCAAATTATTTCATCATTCGGACATCGCAAGTCAATTATTTTTCTTTTGCAATTCACTACAGCATCATGCACAGTAAACTAATCCATACCGAGAATGATATCAAACTCGTCAAATGGCAATAGCATCAAATCGGCCCGGAAACAAGAATCTCGAATCATTAGGGGACAGTTCTTGCATACTTTGTCAACTAACACACACCGGCCCAAAGGGTTTGACACCTGAATCACAAATTCAGTAGACTCAACAGGTAGAGTCTTACTGGATGCCTAAGTGTCTCACACAGAAGAATGAGTTGAACCGGGATCAATCAAAGCAATAACATCAGTATCATAAAGAGTGAAGGTACCAGTGATAACGTCTGGGGAAGAAGCCTCCTCACGAGCACGTATGGCATAAGATCTGGCAGGTGCACAAGCGTCAGATCGAACAACAGTGTCTTTAGTCCTTTTTTGATGCCACTAGCATTACCCGCATGTCTAGCCAGTCTACCTCGTGCTGCAGTGTTACTAGGTCTCCCACTCGAATCAGTATTCTGCTCCGCTAGTTTCAGGCAATCTCAGATAAAATGATCTGCTGATCCACACTTAAAATAGGAGCGATCATGCAATCTGCAGCTTCCCGAATGCCATTTACCATAATGCTTGCACTCGAATCTATCCTGACGATCATTGCCTACACTAGCAACTGAGGTAGCTCGTGTACTCACAGGAGGTCGATCGCGATCTCGTCTGGAAAAACCTGAAGTAGTCTTGGATCGGTCCGATTCATCTTGAAATTTCTTCAATGATTGTTGAAAGGTTTTCCCAGAAGATCTTTTACGAAACTCTCTAGCTCCAGCTTTGGCTTTTCTATTCTCTTTCCCGAGCTCTTTAGCTTTATAAGCTCGTTCAACAAGTATCACAAACTCTTTAATTTCCAAAATGCCTACTAACAATTTGATATCTTCATTCAACCCATCCTCAAAACGTTTACACATGATAGCTTCAGACGAGATACACTCACGGGCATATCTGCTGAGTCTTACAAATTCCCGTTCATATTCTGTAACTGACATTCGGTCATCTTTAAGCTCAAGAAACTCTTTGCGCTTTTGGTCGATAAATCTCTGGCTGATATACTTTTTACAAAACTCCGTCAGAAAGAATTCCCAGGTAACCCGTTCTCTCTGTACAATTGAAATTAGAGTGTTCCACCAATGATAGGCAGCATCACGTAACATAGACATGGCACACTTTAAGCATTCATCGGGTGTACACGATAATTCATCGAAAACACGTATAGTATTATCAAGCCAAAATTTGGCCCTCTCAGCGTCATCAGTAACTGTGGCTCTAAACTCTTCAGCCCCATATTTCCTAATTTTATCAACCGGGGGCTTAGTCGATCTCAACGGATCAATCATAGCAGGCACCACAGGTATCAGAAGTGGATTATTTAGGGGTGGAGGTTGTGGAACAGCCGGATTAGTTCAAATATATTGAGTGAAGCAATCGCTCATCATAGCATAGAAGGCTTGTTTAGCCTCCTCATCTCGATTACTCGTATTCGGCTGAGAGTCAATCGATACTGTCCCTTGCGCGGGAGCAGGCGCTACACTCTCAACATCGTCTGCTACGGCTCAATCGAGATCAGGATTAATTTACTATACGAAAAACACATTTCAACTATTAGAAGTCACCACACTATCGTATTATTACACTATGGCATGTATAGCTAAACTCACACATGCTATGTTAGTCCTAGAATTGATTAAACCGTAGCTCTGATACCAATAGAATGTAACACCTTAATAACCCGTAACCGTCACCAGAGTGGGTTATAAGGCATTATCGCCCAAAACACAACTTTTTATTAGATATAAACATATTTATGAGAATCGCTTATTTATTAACCTAGTTTTAAATAAAAAGAAAGTTTACTCAACTTTTAGATTACCAGCATATGATCTTGGAAATAACATTACATAACATAACATATATGAATATCAAAAAGACATTACAAGGATTTCACTATTCGTTTTGCATCATTGTTCATACGGCAATTTCATTTAAAAAAACAAAAGGTTCAAATAACAAATGCATCATGAACTATAATAGTCTTACTTTTCATACATAAATAAGATATAACACCTATTAATTCCAACGCCTTTCACACGATATACCAACTTTGACCAATTTTGAGTATACATATATATACAAATAAACATGCATCTTCAAGTACAACAATTAATCAAAACATATATCAAGATTGACATTATGATCATTCACGTAATTTAGAAAACCCATAATTCCATCATACCATGAATTTATATCCAGCTAATGAGCAAGCCATCTTCGCATGGCTTGAATATATTTACATATTTCAAAATAACTCGTTTCCAAAAGAGTTTAGTCTATACATGTCATTATCCAAAATATAGTCTTTTTAGAAGTACGAAAACAGTGGCGATAATGTGGGTGACTTTGATATTGATCCTCGAGCCCGTAACTTCAAGCCAAAATCTATAAAATAGATTAACAAGACACTCAAAGTAAGCTAATTAGCTTAGGAAGTAATTAGTAATTAAACAACTCAAATCATGAAACATAACTTTCATATATCACATTTATTAAATAACCTAGTACAATTATACAAGGGCTATACTAGTCGAATGCATAAAACTCTTAGTTAGCATCACTCACATGCCTTACATAACATTTGGCTGATAATAGGATAGCACATATAATATCACATATACACACCTATTTGGTTGAATGATCAAAACACCATAAACTCTTATTTGTCTCACTTCATATATATAGTCACTTGTATAACCCAATTATACATGGTTCATCATCTCATCGCATATGGTCGAAATTACAAATACAATATATATATATATATCATCATGAATAACCGAACATTCAAGTTCATGAAAACATTACATGAAATTAAATGTTCAAGATCAAATATAATATCTCATTTGTGCATACATTCATGTTTGAATTATATATTTATATTACGTAAGTTAGCACAATTTTACTTACTTATTAACCACATTAGCTCAAATCCTTAACTCATAGAATTCAAAACAATTCACCGGTTTAAAACCTGCTAGGCATATGATATATGCACGCCCGGGGCTCCCACAAGTACAAATCAAGATCTAATCAAGTTGCCAAAAGGTCCCATGACTCTAGCACGTACTAAGCAACTTTAAGAAGCTTTAACAGCTTTGTTGGTGCGCATTTGGTATGATACCAAGTCCTTTGACGTTGGAGAAGTTGTGGACAATTCTTTAAAGGCTCAATGCACTCTTTTGCAAATCGACTTCAGCTCCTCTCCAACTCTCCCAGCTCAATTCAGCTCCAATCAGCTCACTTGAGTTTGTTTCAGCTTGTTTAAGCTCAATTTAGCTTCTTTCCAGCTCATTTCTTTTATTATCTCAATAAACTAAGTTTTAAGTTTGTTTAACTTAATTTGCTACAACTCATGCCGAATTCCCTAGCTCAAATTAGTTCGTTAATTACTTTTGTTTATTTGAGCTAGTCGAATTTAATGTGATAGTTAATTTTAATTTAATGTGTCCCAAAATAGTTTGTTGTTATTTAGGTAGTTAGTTGCTATTTAATTATGATTAAATGATATAATTAAATGTGTTCATGATCTTGTAGGTTTAGCCGATTGTATGGGAGCATTTAAAGCAAGTACATGCATGACTAGGTTCAAAGCTTGCAAGGATTCATGCATGACTGAATTCATGCATGGTAGGCTGACTATTGGTGATCCCTAAGTGAATATTTAGCCAAGGAGTGGCTACCAATTAATTCCAAGTTGACCAATTAGCTCTTTGAACATATTTACACCTAAACTTGACTAATCGGCTTCAATACATGCATGGATGGATTCAAGAACGTCCAAGGGAATGAATTAACTCAATAATTCCGCACATTGATTGAATTAAGTGCATGCACAAAGGGGAGAACGAGTTTACTAGGTTCATGCTACCATTCATGAACCTACATGCCATTAAAGTGCTCATTTATGAAGATGCATGTTCCATACAAGTGCATGAACGTCCGAAGGAGATGAATGCAACCTTTGGTGCTCATACAAGGCACTTGAAGCCTTACTTCATGGCTGCGCATTCATGCACACACCAAGGGGGGAAGAAAGTGTCCATTCGGCTAGCGTATGAATCTAGCAAATTCATGAACAATTTTAATGTATTAGTGTGAATGTTTTTATTGTTGTGTGAACACATTAGATGCCGAATTCCAATAGGCATTTTAGGCACTATAAATATTTGTTGAATCTCATTTGTAAGGGACTTTTTGCCAATTTGTTAATGAAACTTTGTTTCTGTGAGGTAGCTTCCTCTCATATCTTGTACAAGTTTCGAAAGACTTATCTAGCGTACTAGTGGTGTCTACTGATCTTGTTTGAACTTATCACCATCCTTGGTGTGGTGTTCACCTATCCTTCTATCCTATTTATCCACCTTAACAATATAGGAACCGGGGTGACACTTTTTAGTGTTGAATCATTCTTGATGTTAAGTTCGTTAATCCATCCCCATCTTAGATCATCTTATTCTTATTATTTCTGAACTAAACACTCTATTCAACACCCATCTTTGATTTCCATAGCCGAACCTAACAATACCCTATTTTCTACTTCGAACCCTTCCGCTTAATCAACCCAATCCTTTCACTTCTACTTCTAAGATCGAGGCACGAACGATCCTTCTCGTCTACGATCAGGCAACTACGTGCATTCGACTCAATCACCCGAGCCAGATCACATCATTTGGTATCAAAGCTACAAAATCAAGAAGTACCGACGTTCGAAGTATCATCAAAGTAGGTCCGTAAAAAAAGAAGAAAATTTTGAAAAAAATTGTATTTGTATTGTTATTCATTATTTTGTACTTAAAAAAAGAGAGTGGTATAAAAAAAAGAGTGTCAAAAAAATATATATTCAAAAAAAAGTTGAAGTGAAAAAAAAGTTGAAGAAAAAAAGTGAAGCATCAAAAGTTTCTGTTATACATCATTTGGTATCTGTGAATCTCAATCTTCAAGTTTCCATTCCATCCCTTCAATTTTCTACCCTGTCTACCCCAACGCCACACTCACAAACCCAAAATTTTTTCTTTTAGCCTACCTCTCACCCTTATGCATTTTATCCCTTGTAACCAATTTTGAAGCCGACCCCAAAGCACCAAGGCTAGTCAAGAGAAACAAAATACGAGGTTATGAGAGTAAGTTCGAGTGGTAAAAGGCTAGAGAGTTTGAGCGCATTCGAGTGTTGAAAAAGCCTAAACAAGTGAAAACACGAGTGGAGTGCACAACTATTATTTCTTTCTGAGTGAAAATTGTGAGTTTTGAGGTGAGGTACCTAATTTTTGTTTTATTTATATTCTAACAATTTTCTTTTCAGCAAACAAAATCATGTCTCGTGAAGAGTTCACCAAAACAGAGTACAATTATTTGGTGCAAGAAATGCAACGAATAGTGAATTCCAAGTTTGAAAAATTATACGAAAGATTAGATCGTGTGGAACAACGAGATTCACGAGAACAAGTTCCATCAAGTCAAAGAACGCGATTGAGATCAAGTCAGAAACATACACCCGGATGTTATTCAAGAAAAGACTTCCATCATGATTCCTTTTAGCCATCGACTTCAAGACCAAGAGATTCACACTTTGACTCTTACTTGTCAAGAAGTTTGAGAAGACGAGAAGCCGATTACGATTTGGATTGGTTCCAAGATGACGTTCGAAGAGAAAGATATACTCCTTCTAGTTCTTCAAAGAAATTTTATACGGAGTATTCTTCACGAAGTTTGGAACATGATTCTTATGTACATAATTTCCCTTCATTTGGACAAGATCATTGTTATCTTGATTCTTTTGTAACCTCTTGTAAAAGAAATGAAAAAGAAGAAAAGGCAAAAGAAATAAAAAGAAAAGAAAGAGAAGAGGCAAGTAAGAGAGAAAATGAGCAAGTTTTGAGAGAGCTTGAAAAAGCCATTGAAAAAGTCTTTGAAAAACAAAAAGAAAAAGAAAAAGAAAATGAGATTAAAAAAGAGTTTGAGAGAGAAAAAGAATGTGAACAAGACAAAAGAGTGAAAAAAGAAATCGAAATAAAAGAAACGAGAGTTTCGGAAGAAAAAGACTCGAGTGAAAAAGAAGATAGTGAGCAAGTGAGGATTCTTTCTACTAACCCTCCTATTCTTTCTTCTTGTGATTTAATTTTCCAGGTTTTGGAAAATCCATGCGACCAATTTCAACTCCAATACCTTTCAAACGAGAGGCGTTTTCTGTTGTTTGGGAAGGAAAAGTCCGCGAATGACAACCACCCACTTGCGGTCGAAGGTAAGGAAGGTAAGGATTCCTTGTTTATCGAATCAAGGCCACCTAATTTAAAAGTTGTTCATAAAGATTTTGATGGCCTAATTTCTAAAAAACTTCCATCTTTTGATTTGGCCAATCCTTGTTCACTTATTATTGTTAACGATTTTGTTTTAAAAGGTACCATAAAGAGCCTTTCTTATGACGATTACTACATTGGCAAATTTGTTGACAACATTGGATTGGTTTTCTCTAAGCGAATTTCAAATGTGTTCAATTAAGGTCTTTTACTTAAAAATTATGATGTGTTTGATCATGCAAACTCCTTGAATTCATGTGCTAAATCTTTCTGTTTAAATAAGCCTGATTAGTTGATTTTTGATAGATTTTTGCATGAAACATTTCATCCGTTTGATTTTTCTCTTCAAGTTAAATCCTTAAATTTTTATGCGAAATCTCCATGTCCTGAAATGCATTTTCGAATGAGATTTTTGAAGCTTAAATCTTTGCATATTCGCTTCCTTGATGTTGCTAACTTTGCCTGCCTGTTTGATCAAGTAAGGTTTGAATCATGTGATCGATTGAAAAGTTGTATGTTCACCATTTCTTTGATTGACCGAGTGGAATTTCAGTCATGTGGTGAGTTGATTACATTTTCCTCTAACATGTTGCCTGTTGGAATTCATGATCAAGTACGTGTGTTCAAGCCTGGCATATGTTATGTAGATTTGTTTTATGGAACATTTAAGCAATTTGCATCTTTTGCATTCAACTGATATTTGTTTGATGTTCGAACTTTTGATAAGAAAATGAAATTCAATGATTTGGGTTTCAATTTTGATTTGTTTTCTAATCAACTTGCTTGGCCACATATGAAACTTTAGTTTCATTTTAAAAAGGTAAATTTGACGCATTTCTATGGACTTGAATCGAATTTTGATTATGTTCCATCTTTTCATTTTAAGTCCATTGTTTCTAATGATACTAACCTTTTCCCTTATTGTGAACGCATCACTTTAACAAGCTCGAGATATTCCTGTTCACCTCAAGTTGATCAAAATAAAAGGTTTGTATTACATTACATTTTTTAGGAGAGAAGATTTGTCTTGCTTGAAAAATGTAAAACCATTCACAAGTTTTCTTATCTTAAAGGTCAACAAGTGGTAAGACTTTTTCATGTTTATACGATGATCTCTATTCCATTTTACCGAGGAAAGCCGAGTGAGAGGAAATATTTTCCAATAGACAAACAGCTCGACTTGAGGACAAGTCACCTAAAAGAGGGGGGAATGATGTATGCACGCCCGGGGCTCCCACAAGTGCAAATGAAGATCTAATCGAGCTGCCAAAAGGTCCCATGACTCGAGCACGTACTAAGCAACTTCAAGAAGCTTTAACAGCTTTGTTGGTGCACATTTGGGCTGATACCAAGTCCTTTGACATTGGAGAAGCTGTGGACAACTCTTTGAAGGCTCAATGCACTCTTTTGCAAACCGACTTCAGCTCCTTTCCAGCTCTCCCAGCTCAATTTAGCTCCAATCAGCTCACTTGAGCTTGTTTCAACTTGTTTGAGCTCAATTTAGCTTCTTTCCAGCTCTTTTCTTTTACTATCTAATAAACTAAGTTTTAAGTTTGTTTAACTTAATTTGCTACAGCTCATGCCGAATTCCCTAGCTCAAATTAGTTCAATAATTGCTTTTGTTTATTTGAGCTAGTCGAATTTAATGTGATAGTTAATTTTAATTTAATGTGTCCCAAAATTAGTTTGTTGTTATTTAGGTAGTTAGTTGTTGTTTAATTATGATTAAATGATATAATTAAATGTGTTCATGATCTTGTAGGTTCAGTCGAATGTATGGGAGCATTTAAAGCAAGTACATGCATGACCAGGTTCAAAGCTTGCAAGGATTCATGCATGACCGAATTCATGCATGGTGGGCTAACTATTGGTTATCCCTAAGTGAATATTCAGCCAAGGAGTAGCTACCAATTAATTCCAAGTTGACCGATTAGCTCCTTGAACATGTTCGCACCTAAACTTGACCAATCGGCTTCAATACATGCATGGATGGATTCAAGAATGTCCAACGGAAGGAATTAACTCAATAATTCAGCACATTGATTGAAGTAAGTGCATGCACAAAGGGGAGAACGAATTTACTAGGTTCATGCTACCATTCATGAACCTACACGCCATTAAAGTGCTCATTTATGAAGATGCATGCTCCATACAAGTGCATGAAAGTCCCAAGGAGATGAATGCAACCTTTGGTGCTCATACAAGGCACTTGAAGCCTTACTTAATGGCTACGCATTCATGCACACACCAAGGGGGAAGAAAGTGTCCATTCGGCTAGCGCATAAATCTACCGAATTCATGAACAATTTTAATGTATTAGTGTGAACGTTTTTATTGTTGTGTGAACACAGTAGATGCCGAATTCCAATAGGCATTTTAGGCACTATAAATATTTGTTGAATCTCATTTGCAAGGGACTTTTTGCCAATTTGTTAATGAAACTTTGTTTCTGTGAGGTAGCTTCCTCTCATATCTCTTAGAAGTCTCGAAAGACTTATCTAGCGTGCTAGTGGCGTCTACCGATCTTGTTTGAACTTATCACCATCCTTGGTGTGGCGTTCACCTATCCTTCTATCCTATTTATCCACCTTAACAATATAGGAACCGGGGTGACACTTTTTAGTGTTGAATCATTCCTGACGTTAAGTTCGTTAATCCATCCCCACTTTACGTCAACTTATTCTTATTATTTCTAAACTAAACACTCTATTCAATGCCCATCTTTGATTTCCATAGCCGAACCTAACAATACCCTATTTTCTACTTCAAACCCTTTCACTTAATCAACCCAATCCTTTCACTTCTACTTCTAAGATCGAGGCACGAATGACCCTTCTCGTCTACGATCGGGCAACTACGTGCATTCTGTAACACCCTATACCCCTGTCCGTCGCCGAAATAGGGTATTAAGGTATTACATAACTAAATACAACCTAGTGAGGTTCATAGTTACGTACATGACATAGATTCGGTTGTACATCGAAATTCGACTAGGGATCAAATTTAAATTCTAGATCCGAACAATCTAACATTCAAGGTAATTCGACTAAGGCAACCATCTCACGTATATTTACTATAAGAGTACTATCAAGGTTGTCAAACGACTACCGACCAATAGGTGTAATCAAATTTCTGGGTATTAAGCATACCATCATCACATTATATAACCCATGCGTCGAAGTAACAAGGCACATAAAATTTCCAACAAAACATATACATCAACTTAGAGATTAAGCAAGCCATTTTCGCATGGCTAGAATAAATACAACTCAAAATGTAATTCAGATTCACAAAAAGAGATTAGCCTATACATGCCATTGTTCTCAAAATAACTATTGAATGTACCAAAATAACGACGATAGTGTAGGTGATTAAAGCTTCAATCCCTGAGTCCATAGCTTCAAAAAGAGATCTATAAAACAGAGGAAACAAAGTAAACGGAGTAAGCATTACAATGCTTATTAAGTTTTAAGTAATGACAATGGATAAAAAATCAAATTATAACATAGTTGTTCGCATTTTTGTTTCCCACTTCTTTGGGCATGTCACCCCTTAACTGAATATACACGTTCTCATCATATACAATAGGCAGATAACTTTCACTTGATAGTGAGCTCATGTAAACAAAAACATATTGCATAATTTCACGTAACCTTTCACATTGACCAATTGTACTATAATCATATAAATAGTCTCATTTCATACTCACATATGCAATCGTATAATGACCTTATGATTTGGTCCAAAACAAGCTTGCATATAAGCTTAGGGTACATACCTGTATAACTTAACGCTTTGAGCGCATTCATTAACAATAGTTACTATGAAGTCTTTTAATCTTAGACTTTACTCGAGTCATCATCGAGACCTTTAGCTCGGATAAAATCTCCACACAAAGCCAGCGAATCTTTACCAGGACATAATCTCCGCATATAGCCATCGGGTCTTAACCCGGATATAATCTCCGCATATAGCCATCGAGTCTTAACCCGGATATAATCTCTGCATATCGCCTTCGGGTCTTAACCGAATTCACATCACATAGTTTCATGCATATCTATTCACATGTTACCACATTTCTCAAAGCAGGATCACATTTGTAATTCAAGTCCACTCATTCGCATGTAGACATATAACATGCTCATTGACTTTGTGTCGTAACATCATTCAAATCTAATACCTGTATACTTCGTTTACTAAACTTTTAGCTCAATAAGCAAACACACATAAGCATATATCCCCAATCTTGTTCTTTGTTTAATTCTCTAATAGCCATTCGACTATATATTAACATGTATAAGGTTTCTTTTTCAATAACCTTGTTATGGTAAGGACAAGGGACATCATTCATCTATCATATATGTATATCATGGCATTTTAAATTAAATACCAAATTTAAATACTCAAAACTTACCTCGAACTTTTCTGAACAACAATAAGTTAGCTATTCAACCACTTTAGCCTTCCCTTTATCCGAACTTGTCCCTCTATGCTTTTGAGCTAAATTAAATAATTCAATTTTATTAATCCTTATTCAAATATCTCACTTAATCATTTTACTTACAATCAAAATAAGAAACACATATATCCATCCTTTGCCACACACGCACACACATTCGGCCGATCACATATATATCATAAGTCACTACAAGCTGACTTCCTGAGCAACATTCACTAAATTATTAATAACTGGAGCTACAAAACTCCAAATCAAGTTTTGTAAATTTTCTCTGAAACTAGACTCATGTACCTTTCTACCATAAAATTTCTAGAATTTTTGAATTGACCAATTAATACAATTTAATCCTCAAATTTACCCCTGATTCACTGTCGGACAGTTCTGACCCTTCTGTACTAAAGTTCAATTATCTCTTAGTTCAGGTCTCAGAAAATTTTCTTGTATATCTCTCTTAAAAATAGACTCATTAAGGATTCTAAGCATATAAATTACATCTTATGGATATTTTTTTTACAATTTATAATGATTTTCTAAAAATAGAATAGAGGATTTTGGAGTTAATTTGACACTGTCTCACACTACTTTAAAAATCTCTTTATCAGCAATTCCTTTGCTTATAAGGTTTCTTTTATAAGAAACTAGACTCATTAAGCTTTAATTACAGAATTTATTCAGCCTCTAATTCAGCTCCCACAATTTATGGTGATTTTTCCAAAACATGTTACTGCTGCTGTACCAAGCAGATTTATACAAATTCACTCTTTAAAGTTCTTATTCACATATTTAAAACATAACATCATATATGGCATTATTTAGAGAAGTCATTGACCTTAACATATATATACAAAATTCATATTCATTCCATTTAAGTACTTAAAACTTACAAAGGAATCAAACTCAAATACTTAAGAACCTACTTTTTAAACACACCTATAGTCGAAACATATGTCTATGAATATAAGATTTTTCGTCATTTGAAGAAGCACAAATACAATTCACAATTCATTTCAAGCTACAACATATAATTAAGGTCACATTTGGCCACTAATTAAACATATCAAATTTCTTAGCCAAAATCCCAATTTCAAATTCGGAAATTCATGAGCAAAAGTTATTCACACATTAGCCAATTCCCATGTATACTACCATAATTTATCAAAGAAGCTTACCTAAATTTACATTCAAGATTTTAGACATTACCTAGCACATCAACCAAGCCTTATTGATAAATTAATTCACATGTATATAATCACTTACTTTCAATGGCCGAATATTACTTATCACTTCCCAATTCATCTTAATTCACATTCAACTAACCTTTAACCACATACTAACAAGTTTTAATTAAACAAAAATTTCAATAGTTAAGTACCATTACCTCACTTCTATAATAGCCTAATACTCATACTATGTCTCGAACACCTAAATTTCTCCACCCAAAGCTCAATTCACCAATTAAGCATAAGTTTCATACTTCCCTCTAATTGTCGAATTCAACTACTCATTCCTTACAAAACTTCCAAAACATCCATTCAAATTATACAAAGAGATTTTTAGCCGAACACACCTTCTTCAATAAACAACCATTAATCCCATTTTTTTTTACTCAATTCAACATTCGGTAACCATGTATACACATACAAATAATTCAACTATCAATTTCTAATGTTAAACACAATTTCCATATTTCACTATGTGAGCCGATTATAAATTAAACATTTAAGCCACACAAAACTCCAATTCTTTAAAATTTGAGCTCACAAATTCCAATTTCCCTAAGATTCAACATCATAGAGTCCATTAAAACTCCATTTATCAATTTCTATTTCAAAAACATAGTGCACCAACATGACCGAATACTTCATGCTTCATGAACACTAAAAATTTTCACATGGGTCTTGTTGTGAGCTTCAAAACCAACCAAAATTCACAAATTTTCAAAGAAAATAGCATAAACCTTACCTTAATTGAAGCCTTCTTTTGCCGAATGCCCTAAGCTCAAAGTTTCTATTTTTCTTTCTCAAGTCACGGCAAGAAGAAGAAGAAAATGGTCTCACATTGGTTTTTCCTCCAATTTTCATGATATACAAATTCAATTTTTTTTTATTCACTTAATATGCACATAATTTCACTAAAATACAAAATGAAAGCAAACAAAATCCCATCATTAGGGAGGTTGGCCGGCCACTACACAATAAAAGGGTAATTTGACATGCAAGCCCATGTTTTTGAACTATGCTATTATTTTAGTCATAACACATTTAACTAGCATACTTCCAAAGTTTTCAACTAAGCCCTTTTTAGTTAAATTCACACTTATAACTCTAAATTGAAACACCAAAGTGTCACACATGATATTAAAACATATAATAGGCATCAAAATAAATATTAAATTATTTTTAAGCCTCGATTTTGTGGTCCCCAAACCACATTCCGACTGGGGTTGATTTAAGGCTGTCACACATTCGACTCAATCACCCGAGCTGGATCACATCAGCATAAGCCCAAATTCATCACCTGCACAAGGCCTGCTAGACTTTAAGTCCGATACATATTCACCGGCATTACGCCTGCTAGGCTTGAAGCCCGAAACTAATCACCAGCTTAATGCTTGCTAGGCCAAAGGCCCGAACACAATATGTTAATCAAATTTCAAGCTTTCACTCACATTTAAACATATACCTCCAATTTCCACATAGCACAAATATATAGTAGGGCTTAGCACCATTCGAACTTAGCACATTTTGAACACTTTAATTCATTTCATATTTTGCCATCTGGCCTTAAGATATATCAGCATCTCACTTAATTCCATACTTACCTATTGACTATCAAGCATATCAATTATACTTCTTTCAACTCACTACCACATTCGGTCATATATATATAAATAAAGTTTCATTTTCATGATATGCCATGTTATTAAACAAATACAACCTATGTTTAAATTACTTAAAACTTACCTTGAATGGTGTCAAATGATTACGAACCGGCTAATCTATTAACTTTGTTTTCCCCTTATTCGAAATCGGCTCCCGTTGTTCTTAAGCTAAATTAAACAAATTAACTTGTTTAATCACTTAACCAAATTATTTTCATTCAAATATATAATACATATGCAAAATTTAACATAGTCCCCTTTATTAAACACATTGCTAAATAAATCCAAATTCAAGAAATATTTAACATCAAAGATTTAGGCAAGATGTACTTTGGCCGAATTTGCTCCATTCACTAATATGCTCATCTATTGTTTAAGCTAACAAATTTGGCTCCTCACCATAAATTGTTCAAGTATTATAATCAACAAAGGCATTTTTCATTCGAGACAAAGATAATTTCTTATTCACTAAATTAATTTATTTATTCAAATCATATAGCACAAAAATTTGAAATTTATAAAATAACCCCATATTAAAATTAATCCTACAATTTAATCCAATATTATAACTATGAACAATTCATTTCTTCCTATTAATACATTAAAGCTGAATACATTAAACCTTTTATTAATCTCATTCGGCAACTACAACAACCAAATTATCAATTAAACATTATCATCTAACATTTAGCATACAATTTCACACTTTGACCACAATGGCCGAATACCATTAAGCCCTTGAAACCACATTCATCAAACTTTAACCATCTCTTATTTTTAACACATCAAAACACCAAGCTTTATGCATTAATTCCATGAATACACCAAGGCCGAATACTTCATGAAGCTACCAAAGACTTATCATTTGCTATTTTCATACACACACAACTCAATCCTTTCAGTTATCACTTAATTCCATTAATTCAAAGATCATTTTAACATTTAAGCATAAGCTACTAATATCTAGCACTATTTCACAACTTAGAACAAGTTACTGAATGCAACTATACTCATCAATTCAAGGACTTAAACCATGGGTTAACTAAACAATGTATTTATCAACTCAATTGCATAAACAATTTACAAAAATACACAAACATACCTTTAATTTATGCTCTAACCATTGCCGAATGCCCTTAGTTTCTTCTTCTTTTTCTTTTCTTTATTTTCGGCAAAAACAAGAGAGAATAAACAACTATTTCATGTTTTACTAATTCATGCATGTTTTAATTTATTATATTACCAATTTAGCCTTGATAAAATCATGGCTTTTCCACTATCTCATGGCCGAATAAGTCCATGCAAGATATACTTGGTCTAATTGCATCTTAAACCCTTCATACTAAAAGAACATCTACAATTCGGCACTCACACATTATCCATCTAATTTTTCTTGTATGCAATTGAGTCCTTAATTAATAATTTAGCATCCAAATGGCAAATTAAAACACGAAACTTTCACGTATGAAAATTAACATATAATAACCACAGAAAATAATATTTAAAAAATTTTTGACTCGGTTTTGTGGTCCCAAAACCACTTGTCTGATTAGGGCTAAAATAGGGCTGTCACAAAAGCGTAATCAGTGAATTCCATCGCAGCCAAACAAACCTTCTTCTGTTCTGAGTAATTGTAACACTCAAAAACATGCTCGACTTTGCTTTCCCAAGAGAGATAAGCATCAGGATCTGTTTGTCCCTGAAAAGATGGAATGGCAACTTTAATGTTAGATAAATTATTGTCAAGTTTCCCTCAGATTTTGTCTCGGAGGCTGATCAACTTCATTTTTGTCACGGTCCTCTTTATGGATAGATTGGCAGCCACCCCCATCTAATCTATCCATTCGAGACTGTAAAGGCTCCAATTCTCGTCTTAAAAGATGCTGAAGTTCACGTGTAAGGGCTTGCATTTATAATTTTGGTGGCTGGTCATTCAGATTTCTTTCATTCGAACCTGCCATTATAAACACTAGAAAAAAATAGAAAGTAATAATATATGTTAGTAAAATAAAGAAAAGGACCTCACAACAACACAGTCAACAAAATTCCTCATAGATCACTTCAAGGAAAGAACACTCAGCAATTTCACTCAACACTCGTGTTTCACTCAGAAGAATACTTTAATGGCTCCTTTTGTCTCCCCTTCTGATCTCACACGCTCAATTACCTTTTCCACTCAATCTCTTTAATCAGATCTTTAAAGGAACTAATTTTGATCTTTCAAAATCTGTTTACCGTGTCAACTGGTAAGGAACAAAAGGATAAAGGAACAAGGGTTAGAACGAAAATAGGGCTAAAAAAATGAGATTTAAAGGCTGGAAACAATGAAATACAAGGCTGAAAATTAACAAACAAAATGAAGAAAACAATGATGAAAATAAGAAGGAAACATCAACAACTTATTGCAACAGAAATGCTTACAACGACCCTATCACCGAACAAAAAAGAATAAGTTGTTTCAGTGGACTTCCAACCATGAATTTCAAAGAAATTAGCACACTTTCTTTTCTTTTGTTTCTGTTTTGTTGTTTTTGATTTTTGTTGTTTTTTTTTTTGTTTTTTTCAAATTTTGTTGTGTTTTCTTTTTTTTTGAATTTGTTTTTTTGACTTTTTATTTTGTTTTCTTGATTTTGAGTGCAGAATGTGCTAAAAATCCAACCTAGGCTCTGATTACCATATGATATGGGCGTTGCTTGGTGAAAACAACATTCCTTGTAAGTTGCAAATCTAGGATTGAAGCAAACACTTCCACGGCAGCCTTGAACATTCAAAGATGGCAGAATTGATGTAGAATATCGCTAGAAATTTAGAAAAAAAAAATGAGGAACTCAAAAGAACTCGTACAATATACTGAACGAACCCAAATTGAATCTTTCTTTGTCAACAGACTTGGACCCACTAAATAGCAATCTAGGAACCTGAAGTATCAAGTAGAATTGACACAACAAACACAGTCTGATATGCCAAGAAAGTTCAGTGAAAAACTAAAGTTTGAGAGAAAATCTCACAAAGATTAAATTTCATTTAAAGTGTGTAACCTTTTAACAATGTTTGAAGTACAAATATATAGAAGAATGAAGGGGTGGTTGAATTACATTGTGTGGCTAACATTAAAGGAGTTTAAAAATTAAATTTGAATTGAAATAACTCCTTTTGGGCGGAATTAATTTACAGCCAAGTAAAAAGGAGGGAGTTGGCATGTTTAACACATTAAACATGTGCTAATTAATGTGCTAATTCATGCATCAATAAATTAACCAAGTAACTAGATTAATTAAAGAAGCAACTAATTAAATTAGGTTCGTCATACAAACTCATTTAATTAAACTAAGATGAGTTGAATTAATGACCAACAACTCATTTATTAAACTAAGATTCTTAAATGCAAGGATTAAAATGCAAACTGAATGCAAAGCAAAAAAAATAAATTAAGAGTTCAATTTAGTTGGATCGAGTTCAAGAAGCTAAAATTAAGCTGAATTCAGTTTGCAAGATGTTGCAAGGAAGTTTTATTGAGCTAGTCCCAACTCGTTCTATTTCTCCAACCAAAGCCTCACCCCATACTTGATTAATTAAGGTCGAAATGGCCTCCTTGAATTGCTTAGCTCGAGCCCGCGTAATTGGTCCTTGGGGCAACACCATTGAGTCTTTGCTCGAACTTGATGCACTCTGGGACGCGATTCACATCAATGATTGTTGTAGGAAAGTCCAAAAGGCTGGTCACATATTTAAAGCTACAATAGGGCTGTTCGTTTGCCAAGAAGAATCAAATGCTATCACATTCAATCGGCTGTCCCGTTTTGGCATAAAAGAGTGTGCATTTGGTCACTTAATTGCTGGTGCATATTTGAAACATTTTTTGTGGATATTGAAGCACTCAAAGCTTATTATGGTGACTTTTCAAATGGACCAAGAGTGACTCTTCAAGTCTAATTAGTTTCATGCACTCAAAGCTAGTTATGGTGCCAATTAAGAGATGAATATACAATCATTAAGGCATTTGGTTAAGGGGAAAATGAAGGGACATCAAGCAGCACATTTAATGGACCATTAAGCCTTCATCAAGTGAAGAGGCATGACTTTTCAGCTACGCATGAATCAAGTGAAAAGACATGACTCTTAGGTTGCCCATTAAGAGTTATAATCAAATTTTAATATTTTTTTAATAGCTGATATGAATGTTGAATTTGAATAGTCATATTAGTACCTATAAATAGCTTGTAAAAGGACAATGTTAGGGACTTTTGCTGCCTTTTGAATGTTATAACAATTTTTGAGTTTTTCAACTCTCCTATTTCATTTTAAGACTCAAGCTGACTTATCTAGAAAAAGCTAGTGGCGTCTACCTTGTTTCTTTTTGAACTTATCACTCATTAGTGTGCCGTTCACCAAACTATACCTTTGGTTCCTACCTTCATAGGTAACAAGTCAAGGTCCACCTAGAGTGACGTATAAGTCTCGAGTTAGCACTTAGATATAGTGTTGGTTCATTCTTGTTCTTAAGTTCATCTTTCCATCCTATCCAATACTTTAACTACTTTGTTAACCATCTTGCAAACCTTCCATCAAATTCTTTTACTTAGTTGAGTTTCCTCCATCATTTATTTAACCATTTAAACCCTTTTTGTTTCCAAAAACACTTATTTAGCCGAATCCATCAATTGCTGAAACTAAAGAACGATACTTCTCCATTTTAACGATTGGGCAACAAACGACTCGAATCAATCACGAGATGAGTTCATATCATTTGGTATTAGAGCTAGTAAAAATTAAAGAGTACTGACGTTCTAAAGTTTTCAGAGTAAGTAATTAAAAAAGAAAAAAATTCGTGTAAAAAATTTGTGCAATACAAGCTGTATTGAGTTCATATATATTAGAAAAAAAATTCAAAAAAAAAGTGTTTGAATGTTTTCATAGTTTTCCCGATCTTCAAAATACTTTCCTGTCCAAAACAAACCATTTCACTACACTTCCAAACTTTTTCTTTTCTTTAGCCTACCTCACACCCAAAAACGTCATCCCTCTTTGTAAACCTCTTGAAGCCGACCCCTAGGCTTGCTTATAAGTCTAAACGAGTCGAGGTAAAAGGCATGAGGGTTGTGAGCACATTAGAGTGTGAAAAAAGCCATTAAAGAGTGTAAATAGGAGTGGGAGTACCATCAACTTTTCTTTTTGAGTGTTCGTGAGGTTTTGTGGTGAAGTTCAAACAATATGTCTCTGAGTTTCGAAAGAAAAGTTGTTACTGTTGGTGGCTTGTTCGATCCATCATACCAATAGCCAATCAAAGCGAAAGGTGATGCGTTCATAGAAACCAAGGCTTTAGAAAGCATGAATGTGTTGATAACAATTTGAAGAATCACAAGTTAACCATTCCACCGTTTCAAGGTAGATCTGACCCAGAGGCATACCTTGGAAAAGAAAATTGAATTGGTTTTCGAGTGCCCCAACTACTTAGGGGCCAAGAAAGTGAAGCTTGTGGCAAACAAGTTCTCCGATTATGCCATGACTTGGTGGGATCAATTCACCACGAGTTAGAGACAAAATGGAGAGCATCTGATATCTACTTAGTCTAAAATGAAAGCCATGATGCGCAAGCGTTACCTTCCATCTTCCTACCTTTGAGAGTGAATTTCTCGAAGCCAAAGGATGAAAATGAGGTTGTCAAGGAGTTTAGCGTCCAACGATTGTTTACAAAAAGAATATGTAACACCCTGAATTTTGGGCCTAGAAGTAATGGGCCTTAAGTTTAGGATCGGTTAGAAAATGGCTTAAATAAATTAAATGTTTTTAAAAAAATTTAGAATTTTGTGTCTACTTTAATATTTAAGTAATTTAGGAAGGGTTGGTAGTGTGGAAAAAGTCCTGGGCTCGATCTAGGGCGTTAGCAAAATTTTTATTTTTTTCTAAAGGGCCTTGAGCATTTGGTGGAAGGCTTATAAATAAAACCTGATGAAACTTAACACAAGGAGCACACTTGGCCCAGTGGCAAGAGGCATTAGGAAGCAGGAAGTGAAGCTGGGGTTCAAGTTGCAGCATGCACATAAGTGCTGGATTTTTTTTAAAGCAGCCTAGTGGTTAGCAGGAAGGCTTTATAATTAATTGTGGGGGAAAAATGACGCAAAAAAGGTGGGAGGCATAGTGGCAAGAGACGTGCAGCATAAACAAGGGGTTAGGGGTTCGAAACTGGTTAGTAGCAATGTTTTTAGATTTTTCTATAATTACCTAGTGCGTGTTAATTAGGCTTTAAAAGGAGTTGAGGATGACACATAGAGTGCCTGGGGTGCAGTGGCAAGTAGCATGCTTGGGTTCTAAGAGGGCACAGGTTCAAATCCCATGCCAGGCAACATTTTAATTTTTACTCTTTAAGTAAACTAAGGCTTAGTCGTGTAAGCCTTATAATTAGTTGTGACCAGAATATAGCACAAAAGAAGCTTCGGTGCAGTGGCCAGCAGCGTGTTGGGGGGACCTAGAGGACTGAGGTTCGAGCTACTGCTTGCACAAATGGGAGTTATATTTTGCTACTAGAACGTCCACCATTTGATTTGGTGTGAGATTCTGCCGAGAGCAGACTTTTGGATGAGGATAAGGATGGGATAAAAATTGGGAGAAATTGAAGGAATTTAAATTGATGATAATGTTGAACCGAATGGGGAACAAATAAGTGCAATTTGGGTAGGAGTGTTAAATGCCGAATTAGCTCTTTAAATTTTGGGTTTTATGGGTTGTTTTCCTTTTTGTTTGGTTTTGGGTATTTTTAAGTGTTAGCCGATTTTGGTCAAGCTGGTGACTTCATATTTTCTTTTTCCCTCTTTGTTTTTTTCTTCTTACTCATTTTCTTCCAACTACTCTTTTCCATTCTTTTGTTTTTACCAAATCACAATATCCTACCTTCTTCTTTTCTTTACTTCTTTTTTACAATTGTGTGTGGTCGATTCTTTCTGTGGTGCTAGTGGGTCATTGCATAGACCATTGTGGTTGGGTAAGTCGTAGATGATAGATTTAATTTCTCTTTCCCTTTTATTATTCGTTCCTTCATTCTGGTAACTGAAGATCTTAAACCTTTCCTAGTACTTCATAACCGTGTAGGCGACAGTCGTTACCCTTGAGGTTGGAGTGATTTCAATTATCTATTAGCCTCGACTAAGATAAGTAGCTATACTTTATCAAGTGGGGCTGAATATTCATAATGACCTAAGATTTGCCAAGAGTGGTTTTAACCACATGTTTTTATATTTCTAACAGGGCTCCTATAAAAGCAGATCTCGCAAGAGGTATATACTTTGATATCGAATAGGGTAATTAGTAAGGCTTTAAGGTAAGTATTAAGTGGGTTCGATTCATGTTGTAGAAGGAGGAGAATGATGATGTGAATCGAGTGACTAATGATTAATCTCATAATTGTAGGTTCGAGACTAAGGAAATCATAGTGCATTTTGTTACCGGGTGTGTACACACACAACACACACAATAGATTGGAAAATCTCGAAATGCCAAAAAACTAAAAGTTTGGCTACGGTAGTCTTGCGAGTGCGTGAACACTCGTAAAAGGGAAATCGATACGATAATAAAGACCCCATGAGTGGTCTCATGGACTTGGGTCACGTTTTAATCAACTGGGCCAGAATGGGCCAAATGGGCCCGACAGGCTCGTTGATGTATGCACGCCCGGGGCTACCTCAAGTGCAAATCAGGATCCTATCGAGCTGCAAAAAGGTCCCATGACTCGAGCTCATACTAAGCAGCTTCAAGAAGCTTTAACAACTTTGTTGATGCGCATTTGGGATGATACCAAGTCCTTTGATGTTGGAGAAGCTGTGGACAACTTTTGAAGGCTCATTGCACTCTTTTGCAAGTAGACTTCAGCTCCTCTCCAGCTCCCCCAGCTCAACTTAGCTCCAATCAGCTCACTTGAGCTTGTTTCAGCTCGTTTGAGCTTGTTTTAACTCCTTTCCAGCTCGTTTCTTTTCCCATTTCAATAAACTAAGTTTCAACTTTGTTTTAACTTAATTTGCTACAGCTCATGCTGAATTCACTAGCTCAAATTAGTTTATTAATTGTTTTTGATTATTTGAGCTAGCTGAATTTAATATGCTAGTTAATTTTAATTTAATGTGTCTGAAAATTAGTTAGTTGTTATTTAGGTAGTTAGTTGCTGTTTAATTATGATTAAATGAAATAATTAAATGTGTTCATGTTTTTGTAGGTTCAGCCGAATGTGGAGATACATTAAAGGCTAGGTGCATGTACGGGTTTGTTCAATGAATGAGAAGATTCATGCACGGTTGGATTCAATGCTTGGAGGAATTATGTTCATGTACATGGAAGATTAATTACATGCATTGGATTAAGAAGAATACATTCCCTTTGGACGACACACATGCATGAATGAAGGGAATTTATTGCAAGTTCATGTACGGCCAGATTCAAGCTCCCTTCCAAGTTCCATGCATGATCGAATGTATGTGGGAGAGCCTTTGGAGTTTCTATGCACCTATTCGGCCAAGGGGTAGTTGCATAATCAATTTCCAACTTCAATTCATGAAAATTAAGAGAAGATGCATGGATAGCAAGTTACAACGAATGGAAGAATGCACCTAATTCTTGATTCATGAATCGTTTTCTGCCCAAATGACTTCCCTAAGTGTCTATTCGGCCAAAAGACACTTCTTTAATGCTCTATTCAATCCATGGATGAATTTGGACAAGCTATTGAGCTGCCATTCATTCACCTACATTCAAATCAATTTTGCTTAACCATGAAGCTGCCCAATGAACTACCATTCGGTCGAATGAGGACTTGAAGATTCAATGGCTTCATTCTAGATTTTTCTATTACATTAATAAATGAATTTACTTAGTTGTTAAGCTTATGAACATGACCATTCGGCTAGCATATAGTAGCCTATAAATATTTGTTCATTTTCAATGTAAAGGGACTTTTGCCAATTTGTTAATTAAACTTTGTTTCTATGAGGTTGCTTCCTCTCATATCTCGTACAAGTTTTGAAAGACTTATCTAGCATGCTAGTGGCGTCTACCGATCTTGTTTGAACTTATCACCATCCTTGGTGTGGCGTTCACCTATCCTTCTATCCCATTTATCCACCTTAACAATATAGGAATCGGGGTGACACTTTTTAGTGTTGAATCATTCCTGACATTAAGTTTGCTAATCCATTCCCACCTTACGTTATTTTTATTCTTATTATTTCCAAACTAAATATTCTATTCAACACCCATTTTTATTTCCCATAGCCGAACCTATCAATACCCTATTTTTCTATTTTGAACCCTTCTGCTTAATCAAACCTATCCATTCACTTCTATTTCCAAGACCGAGGCACGGATGACTCTTCTCGACTACGATCGGGCAACTACGTGCATTCGACTCAACCACCCGAGCCGGATCACATCATTGACTGTAGCTGAAACATATTAAATGTTGACTTAACATAACACATTAATTTAGCTAGCTCACAATGACTTAAAAATAAGTAAGAAGCTATAATGAGCTAGTAAACTAATCAATGAGCAAAAAAAATTAAACTAAATAAAGTAGACACTTAGTTTATTCAAGCAATTAAACATATGTGCTGGAAAGAAATTGAAATGAGCTCAAACAAGCTAAAACAAGCTCAAATGAGCTGATTTGAGCTGGACGGAGTTCGGGGAGCCAATGGTGAGCTAAGTTCGACTTGCACAAGGGTGCAAGGAGCCTTCATGGAGCTGGTCTGAGCTTCTCCATCAGTGTTGGGCTTTGTCTAGAGCCAAAATGGATGAAAGAAGCTGAAACAGTTTCTTGGAGGTGCTTAGCTCGAGCTTGATTCATTGGAACATTGGGCAGCTTGATAAGCTTCTTGCTCGAGCTAGTGGAGCTCCCAGCCATGCTTACATCATATTGTTAGTGAAATGACCATAATAAGTTCATTGGGGCAGTTAGTGAGGGTAGATTGATACGATCCACCTCGGGGTGGGTCAAGTCGTATGCTAATTTGCCCAATCATCTACGAGAAAGTATCGTTCAGCTCATTGAAAAGTGATGTTTTTAAGTAATTAATGGCAGAAGCTATGAAAAAGGGTTCAAAGATAGGTTTTTGGATATGAATAATATTTAAGTTCGATTATATAAAAATATAGGATGAAGATAAGCATGGAAGTTGGATAACAAACAATGGAGGGAAAAGTGAATTGATGGTTCGATTATGACGAAGTGAAAGGATGGAAAGAAAGAAGTTCAGTAGGTGATGGAAATGGAATAAAATGATCTCAAAAGCAAGTAAGAACCAATACTAAAGAGTATTAACCCAAATACTTATAAGCTTTCAAGGTGATCAGATGAAAGATAGAGAAACCTCGACCCACTACTTAGAAAAGTAGGAACCTTGGTATAGGGGTGAACACCACACTATAAATAGTGATAAGTTTGGATAGAAGAAAACGGGTTGACGCCACTAGAGACTAGATAAGCCAACGAGTCTTCAACAAAATTTGATAGAAAACAATCTCACATAATCTCGTTAACAAATTTTAAATGATCAAAGTTCAACAACCTTTTAAAAATGAAAAACAAACAACTATTTATAAGCATTACATAGGTGAGCCAAATGGACAATTGAAGCTCCATAAATTTAGCTAGAAGGACCTAGAAAAATCTAGAAGAAACTCCATCAATATTCATGTCCATATTCGGCTGAAAGAATGGAAAATTGATAGCCTTCATGTATCTTGGAATAGAAGAATGAATGTACTTCCTTGATGTATAGACTAGGTTCAGTCAAGGAGTGAATGTGCATGGGCTAGCCAAATGGTCTTGTGAAAGATGGCAATCATTGACCGAATGGTCACTTGTGTATTCATGAACAAGTATTTTGATTCATGTAGCAAATAATGCATGTATGATCCCATGCATTATAATGTGCTGTTCATTTACCCTGATTAAACTCCTTTTCATGAATTTAGTTAGGAAGATAACTAGATAGCTACCTCTTGGCCAAATAGGTGTGTGGGAGATCAATGGGCAACATACCATTTATGTAATTCAGTCATACATGAATCCTAGGAGCTTTGACTGAACATGCATCTTCGTTATGGGTCTTGGTACATTTGGCTAAATTGTGTACTTGGGAGCCATTCAAGTAACGCCACTTGTAATGTATGTAGCCATGCATGCATTTGACAAATTAATGAACTAGCATTCCTTCATGCATTTGAACATTCATGCCACCATGTGTACATTAAACTCAAGCTATACATGTATTCGGCACATACATGTACTTATAGAAACCTTGCATCTAGACATTCTTGAACGAATTAAATGCTGTCCATTCATGCATGTATGTGCCGTCCAAGGAGAATGTATCCAAGCATGTATCCAAGCCGTCCATGTACATTTGCCTACATGAAATAAAAATCAAGTATTAAGTTCCATGTAAACACCTTAAATTCGGCACTAATGTGAACAGATTTATATCAAGCAATAATTCGGCCAAAATGTGAACATAATTTAAATATGCAATAACTATGACATATTAATAACGGTTATTAATGTAAAACAAATTTAGTGCTTAGATAAATATGTTCAGATTTTATTTAATGCATTAAAGTCAAAACTGAGTTTGAACTAAATGAGTTTAAGCTTTAGCTCATGAGCTAAAGTTGGGCTGGGGTTGAACTCCTAAGCTAAAGTTGAGCCAAAGGTTAGCTCGTGAGCTGGAAAAGAGCTAGGAGTGAGCTCAGTTTAGCTCAGACAAGCTGGATTGAGCTCGAATGAGCTGGATTTGAGCTGGACGGAGCTCGGGGAGCTGGAAAGGAGTTAGGATCAGCTTGCCAACAAAGCAATGCTCGACTCGAAAGACTTAACCGTTGGGGTTTGCTTGGCGCGCTCGCATCATAGGTAAACTATTTAGATATGTGCCTTTAGAGGTTCAAGGAGTTATTTTTGTAGCAAATTTGATGGAACTGCCTTTTGGTGAATTTGATATAATCTTGGGAATAGATTGGTTGGTAAAACATCGGGCGAGTTTGGATTGTGCTACAAAATGCATGGTACTGAAAACTGCAGAGGATGAGTAGGTAGTTGTGATTGGGGAGCATTGGGATTACTTGTCAAATGTGATTTATGCATTAAGGGCCGAGAAATTAGTTCGTAAAGGTTGTGAGGCGTATTTAGCCTACATCAATATTTTAGATTCTGAGGGTTCTTCTATTAAGGATTTAAGAACAGTTAAAGATTTTCCTGATGTTTTTCGTGATGAGCTACCTGGATTACCTCCCAACTGTGAAGTTGAATTGATTGAGCTTCTACCTGGTACAGCTTCGGTGTCCATTGCCCCCTATAGAATGGCACCGAAGGAGCTTGTGGAACTTAAAGCTCAAATTCAAGAGTTATTGGACTAAGATTCATTCGACCTAGTGTGTCTCCATGGGGAGCACCAGTGTTATTTGTGAAAAAGTAGGATGGATCCATGCGTATGTGCATCGACTACCGGTAATTGAATAAACTGACCATTAAGAATAAGTTCCCTTTGCCGAGGATAGACTATTTATTTGATCAGC
Organism: Gossypium stocksii; assembly: GCA_020496765.1. Taxonomy (NCBI): domain Eukaryota; kingdom Viridiplantae; phylum Streptophyta; class Magnoliopsida; order Malvales; family Malvaceae; genus Gossypium; species Gossypium stocksii. The sequence goes on from CM035623.1 coordinate 47,615,386, forward strand.
TACGAGGAGCTTTGGTTTTCTCCAAAATTGATCTCCATTCTAGGTACCATCAACTGAGAGTTAAAGAGGCTGATGTCTACAAGATAGCCTTTAGGACTCGTTATGGTCACTACGAGTTCCTAGTGATGCCGTTTGGGCTAACGAATGCACTGGCTACCTTTATTGATTTGATGAACCGAGTGTTCTAGCCCTATTCGGATCAGTTCGTAGTTGTGTTTATAGATGATATCCTGGTATTTTTGAGAACCGAAGATGAACATGATGCACATCTCTGAGTTGTTCTACAGATTCTAAGGGAGAAATAGTTGTACGCAAAGTTCAGCAAGTACGAATTCTAGCTACGAGAGGTTACATTTCTAGGCCACGTAGTATCTACCGAAGGAACTAGGGCTGATCCCCAGAAAATCGAGGCTATTCTGGATTGGAAACTACCTTAGACTGTATTTGAGATTTGAAGTTTTCTAGGTCTGGTAGGGTATTATAGACGGTTTGTCAAGGGATTTTCATTGATTGCTGCACCACTAACTAAGTTACTGCGTAAAGGGGTGCTGTTTAGCAGGACTAATAAGCAGCAAGAGAGTTTTGAGAAACTTAAAAAGGTTTTGACTGAGGCCCGTGTCTTGATTCAGCCAGAGCCTGGGAAAGAGTTTTACTGTCTACAACGTTGCATCACACATTAGTTTGGGATGTGTGTTGATGCAAGAGGGTAAGGTGGCTACATATGTGCCTCGTAAGCTTAAGACTCACGAGGCGAATTACCCAACACATGACTTGGAGTTGGCCGCGGTGGTATTCGTACTAAAAATTTGGAGGCATTACCTGTATGGTGAGAAGTGTATTTATTTACATGGATCACAAGCCTTAAGTACCTCCTCACTCAGAAGGAGTTGAATCTTAAGCAGCGTAGATGGATTGAGCTGCTTAAGGATTATGACTGTTCGATTAAATACCATCCCGGTAAGGCTAATGTGGTAGCTGACGCACTGAGCCATAGGGCTGTGTCTGATCTAAGAGCGATGTTTGCTCGTCTCAACTTGTTTGATGATGGTAGCTTGTTGGCTGAACTACAAGTTAAACTGACATGGATTAAAGAGATTAAGGATAAACAGTTGGTAGATGAGTCACTGGGTCCACGATTCCTATAGATTGAGAATGGGGACTCTTCAGATTTTAGATTGAGTAACAAAGGGGAAGTGTGTTTTTGTGGGAGAGTTTGTGTACCGAGGGATACCGTTTTGAGGCAGTCTATACTGCTAGAGGCGCATAGTAGTCCTTTATCTGTGCATCTTGGTGGGAATAAGATGTACCAAGACCTTCGTGAGCTTTACTGGTGGCCAGGACTTAAGCGTGAGGTTACTAAATTTGTAAGTAAATGCTTGACATGCCAGCAAGTTAAGGCTAAGCATCAACTACCTTCTGGGTTATTACAACCGGTTAAGATTCCACTTTGGAAGTGGGAGAGGGTAACTATAGACTTCTTTAGTGGGTTACCTTTAACGCCTACTAAGAAGGATTCGATATGGGTCATCGTGGATTGATTGACCAAGTCTGCCCATTTTATACCGATTACTCGTTACAGAAGTTGGCTAGGTTATATATGGCTAAGATAGTAAGACTGCATTGGGTACCAGCTTCTATAATATCTGATAGAGATCCTCGCTTTACATCTCGATTCTGGAAAAAGTTACACAAGGCACTGGGTACAAGGCTAAACTTCAGGACTGTGTTCCATCCTCAGACAAATGGTTAATCAGAGAGGGTAATTTAAATACTAGAGGATATGTTAAGGGGTTGTGTAATAGAGTTCCGAAGCAGTTGGGAAGCCTACTTGCCATTAGCAGAATTTGTGTATAACAATAGCTACCAGTCTAGCATACAGATGGCATCGTACGAGGCATTATATGGTTGTAGGTGTCATACTGCTTCGTGCTGGACTGAGTTGGGAGATCGGCGTGTGCTGGGCCCTAAATTTGTTGAAAAATATTTATTTTGATTTTTTAATATTTTTGATATATTATATATTTAAAAATTATATAAAATAATATAAAAAATTAATACGGGCGGGCTAGGCCAGGCTCGGGTTTTAGCATTTTTATATGGGTCAGGCTTGGGTAAAATTTTAGGCCCATTTTTTAGGCCCGGCCTAGTCCGAGCGTAATGAATGGGCCTAAATTTTTAGTTGAGCCCTGCCTGAACCTGGCATGGCCCGACCCATGCACACCACTAAACCAGATTTACGATGTGTTTCACGTCTCCATGCTGAGGCGTTACTGCTCTAATCCCACGCATGTTGTCTCAACAGAGGAAATCGAGGTTAGGCCAGATTTAACCTTCGAGGAGGAATCGGTGCAGATATTGGACCGTCAGGTAAAGGTACTGAGGAAGAAATCTATCCCACTAGTTAAGGTACTTTGGCGCAATCACGGTTCAGAGGAAGCCACATGGGAATTTGGAGAGGCGATGCAACAACAATACCCTCATTTATTTTAATCAGGTAAATTTTGAGGCTGAAATTTCTTTTAGGGGGTAAAGTTGTAACGCCCCAAAAATTTAAATCCCTAATTTATGCATGTTGTGGCACAATTGACTATTTTCTTTAGTGACTAAGTGATTTAGGAGTGTTTGGAAGTCTCTGGGAAGCCCTGGGTGATACGATCTGCCTCTGGGTGAGTCGAGTCGTATGCTGAGTTGCCCGATCGTCTATGAGAAAGTATTGTCGACTCACGTTTAAAGTGATGTTTTGGGTAAAATTGGTCGGAAGCTAGTTTAAGAGGGTTCAAAAATAGGTTTATAGTTGGGGATGTTATTAGTGGTTTAGTTTTAAAGAAAGAAAATGGAAGGGTGGAGACAATATGGAAGTAGTCTAACGAATAGAAAAGATGAGAAGATAGAAAGTGGTTCGATAAAATGGAATAAAAAATGGATAGAAATTTGATAGTTGGTGGATATGGAAAAATAGAACTTAAGTTTCAAGTAAGATTCGATACTATAGAGAGTATCACCCCAGTACTTATATCACTTAAGGTGGTAGATGGAAAATAGGTTAAACCTCGACCCGCTACTTAGAAAAGTAGGAACCTCGATATAAAGGTGAACGCCACACTCGTTGGAGTGATAAGTTTGGAAAGAAGACAGGGTTGATGCCACTAAAACTAGATAAGCCAACAAAGTCCTCAACGAAATGTGAGAGAAAGAAATCTCAAAGATTCCATGTAATTTAAACAGAGTTTAAACAAACAAAAGGTCTATCAAAAGGTCTACCCTTTGCCAATGAAAATAACAACTATATATAGGCTATGAGAAGTAGCTGAATGGATAAACTTAGAAGCTAAGAAATTTAGCTAGAAAAACCTAGAAAAATGTAGAAGAAAGACCATTAATTTGGAAGTCCAAATTCGGCTGAATGAGCACTCTAATGGGCAGCTTCGTGAACACTCCAAATCTTTATAATGTTGATGAATGAATGGCCCCTTTAGCCAAGTCTAGATTCAGCAAATGGGGAGCTAGATGGATGCCATTATGTTTACTTCATGGTGAAGGATTCAGCCAAGGAATGAATGTGCATGAATAAGCTGAATGGCCTTGTGAATAGAGGCAGCTCTTAACCAAATGGTCACTTATAATTCATGAATCAATAACCCTTGCATGCATTTAATCATACATGCATGTGTGTATGCGTTGAACCCTCAAATCATACATGTATTTTATCTTCAATGTCTTGGCAAAATTCGACTGCACTTTTATCCATAAATGGGCTGCTATCTTTTGGTTGAATAGTTGCTTAGAAAATGCCAATAGACACCCATGTACATTCAGCCATACATTGAATATTAGGGAGCTTTGAATTTGGCTGTTTCCATGCATGAATGTGTGTCGTCCAAAGGGAATGGATCTTCTAGATGCATTCATGCATGAATCTTCATCATCCATGTAACCGAATGTGCATTTGAACCCAAACATTCATGTATTTTGTGCATTCATGTATTTGACAAATACATGAACTTGTAAACACCTTGAATCTGGTCATGCATGCACCTAATTAAATGCTGTTCATTCATGCATGTGGGATGTCCAAAAGAGATGTTTCTTCAAGCATTCATTGTGCCGTCCATGAGCATTGCACCTACAAGAAATAAAAACAATTCATAAGACATCATGTGAACACACATAAATTTGGCACAATGTGAACACATTAATGGCATGCATTAAATTGGCTAAAATGTGAACATAATTAAAATATGTAATGACTATGATGTATTAAAAATAAATATTAATATAAGACAGATTTAATGCTTAAATAAATATGTTCGGATTTTATTTAATGATTAAAGTCAAAAATCGAGTTTAAACTAAAATGAGCTAAGCTTTAGCTCGTGAGCTAAAGTTGAGCTGAGGTTAAACTCCTAAGCTAAAGTTGAGCTAAGGTTTAGCTCGTGAGCTAAATATGAGCTACTAGTGAGCTCGGTTTAGCTCAGGCAAGTTACATTGAGCTCGAATGAGCTGGATTTGAGCTGAACGAAGCTCGTGGACCTAGAAACGAGCTAGATCAGCTTGCCAACATGTCAATGCTTGACTCGAAAGACTTGACCGCTGGGGTTTGCTAGGCATGCTCGCATCACTGGGTTCAAGCCTTGGCTTATGCAAAATTTTTGTTTTTCTTACTTGAAGTAACCCTAACTCTAGTTAAATTATTATGATTAAAATATGACACAAAAAAGCCTACTGTCCAGTGGTAGTGGCCTGTTATTACTTCTAAAGAGCTTGGGTTCGAGTCACACTTAGCAGAAAGGAGTATTTATTTTACTTCTTTGCTGTGTGAGTGGTGGAGTTTGACCCAAACACTACTAGATGGTGGAATTTGAATTAATCATGGAGAAACTTGAGGTGAGATTTGAGGAGTTAATCTGGGATGTTAGGAGGAAATCAAGGAAAATTTGAATTGTGGGAGTGTTGGAGCCGTAGTGGACTAGTGAGGGCATGTTGAATTCGGTCTTTGAGGGAGGTTGTGCCGATTCTTTTCTCTCTATCCCAGGTTTTGGCAAATTCTTTCCTTGTGCTTTTTGCTTCTGTTCCTATTTCTGTTAGGTTTATTCTTTTAGTTTTGTCATTTTTGTTTTAATTCGGGGGTTAGTTATCGATTTTCTTTTTTGCTCTCTCCACTTTCTAAACTGGTTCACCTTTGCTTTTGGCCGAATATCCACCTTTTCTCCCTCATTGTTGGCTGATTCTTTCTTCCTCTCTTTCTCAACACTCTTTGATAATTTATTTTCTTCTTCTATTGTTTTCTTTCCCCTACTTTTGGCACTCCTCTACCTTGGCCGAATATTGTTAGTCTCTCCCTCTCTATTTTTGACTTTTGGCAATCCTGTTCTTTTCTCTCTTGATCCTCTATTGATTTCTCCTCTGTTATTCCTCTTTTCCTCCATAGGGCGTGTAGTGTTCTTGGGAGTAACCGAATATTGTCCACTCGTTCTTTCTCCTCTGAGTTGTTCTTCTATGCTCTTTGTCAATTCAAGAGGTAGTTTAACTAAGCAGGAATGTTTCTTTCACTCTCTTATACTGTTTAAGCTGATTATTCTTGGCTCTAAGTGTGGATTCTCATTTTTTTCCCTTCTCTCTTGTGTGGTGTGCTTTCGGATTCTTGAACCTCTCAAAGGGTGAAGGAGTGGCAAGCAATACTGAAGCAGTTGAAACCTTTCTCTTAACACTTGATCAAAGGTAAATACTTTGCCTTACATTTGTGAGTTAGGCCGAATTATTTCTCCTTTACTGTCGGGATTTTATGGTTTTGTAAGGTATCATGGGTGGACTTAAGCCTCGTGTGTAAACAACTCTGTTTAATTGAATCCACTTGTAATGTAGATAATTGACAAGGGACGTGTGGTCAATTCTAGCTAGTGGTCAAAGAGGAATAAGTCGTTTATTGTTCAATCAAGGTGGGTAGTAATTGACGATTTGGGATTAAATGTTTTGTGAACCCTATCAATTGGAGTACTGGCTGTATGTTTTGAAGGAATGTAGGTTGGGTGCTTGTGGATCTTAGCACATTTTCGCAAACAGGTGTGTACTCACACTATTTTAACTGTAGGATGGCGAAAGCCGAAATGCCAAAAACATGGTGTTTGATGCCACACGAGCGTGTGGATGCACGAGTGGTAAATCGAGCCCACGAAACATGGGTGCATGACGGTAGAGGCCACCATGAGCGATCTCATGGGTTTAGGCTATTTTGGGCCACATTGGGCTGACATGGGCCGTATGGACCCAATGGGCTCGTGGGCCCCACACGGGCAAATCTTACGAATAGGTGGGACATGATGTTCTATACGCCCTTCCTCTTTAGGAGAGTACCACCTCGTCTTGTCACCTACATAATAAGAAAAGGAATTAGGGACATGATGTTTTATATGCTCAAAAGAAGTTCTGAAATCGCATTAAAAAATTGAGCAAATGAAATAATGTCGGGATCAAAAATAGAAGTTGGCCTTACCTTTCCGTATTGAATCAAAAAGTTCACCAATGGAATCAAACCAAAATCACATAACATTCTAAAGTTAACAATATTTCATGGTTCACATATCTTATATAGTGATATAGAATGATATGCTTTGGGATCAAAGATGGAAAATGACTTTACCTTTTCATCATAAATCAAAATTTGCAATGACAACAACAAATCAGAATTACTAGGCGTTTGACAACAAACAACATTCCGATTCTCAAATCTTTTGAACAAAGCTATAGAACAAAGGTCTTTGGGGTCAAAATCAAGGTTTTCTCTAGTCAATTCAAATTGACTTGAGAGTTTTATGGTCGACATTATAAAAGGATCACGAAACAATTCAAAGTCATTATCACGTAGAACATGTTCGAATCTCATGTACCACAATGTAGAACAATCTCCAGAATCAAAAATTTGATTTTGACTTTGCAAGTCAACAACATTCATGGGCTTTGTTTTCAAAAATGAAGTTAAAATTCGAAGAAGATGAGCAAGTTCAATACATTTATTTAGAATAGAATTATGATGCTCACCTTTACTTTTCAACAACTTGGGAAAGCATGCTTTGGGCTTGAACACATGATTTTGATCACTTGTTCCATCATGTAATAGAAATTTTGTTTTTACCGAGAATTTACCCATGCCAAACAATAAGAATTTAAGCATACAATCATTCGATCGATTAAACCTTACAAATCCCATTTGAATAGGCGTGCAAATACATAAAGGTTTCGTGTAAAAATTCAAAGAATTCACAAAACCATCACAATCAAACAATTCAATCTTTTTATGTAATAGCCATCAACAGAATTGCTAATGCAAAATTTATCATGAGAAAAACTTGTTAGAGCATAGAGTGAAATCATCAACTTTAGTCATAGAATGACAAGTAATATAATCAAAATGAAGAACTCTTTCAGAAACCAAGTTTTCGGCTTTGTCATCAATGACATGCAATTGAATTGGTTGAGACTCGCATAATAAAGAATCCTTACCTTGATTATCTTTAGACTCATGTAGACTAATTTCGCTTTCGACCTTACCTTTCTTGATTATTCGAAACCTTCTCTCATCTGAAAGGTATTGAAGTTGAAACTTGTCAATCGAGTCTTTAGACACCTAAAAAGAAGAAAGAAAATAAGGACAATTCGCACATTGGTTAGTAAAAACACTCATTGCTTTCTCGTGTTCACTTGCTTTTTTTCACTTGTATCTTTTTCAAACTCATTTTCAAACTCTCTTTCTTTTTCCGAAGTCTCCTTAATTGTTGAAATCTCACTTTCACTCATCAATTCTCTTTCATTTTCAACAACACTTGTTTCTTGCACTCTTTCTTTTATTTTTCACTCTCACTCTCTTTTTCAATTTTCTTTTCTTGCTCACAAACTTTTTCGATCTTAATCTCTTTTTGCTTTCTCTTACTCTCTTTTTCTTTTTCAATTTCTTTTTTCTCATCTCTTAACCAGCTGTAATAACCCAGAAGTCAGTTGATGCTCAGCCTTAACTTGCTGGCATGTCAAGCATTTACTTACAAATTTAGTAACCTCGTGCTTAAGTCCTAGCCACCAGTAAAGCTCACAAAGGTCTCGATACATCTTGTTCCCACCAAGATGCACAGATAAAGGACTACTATGCACCTCTAGCAGTATAGATTGCCTCAAAACAGTATCCCTCGGTACACAAACTCTCCCACAAAAACACACTACCCCTTCGTTACTTAATCTAAAATCTAAAGAGTCCCCATTCTCAATCTATTAGAATCGAGGACCCAGTGACACATCTACCAACTATTTATCCTTAATCTCTTTAATCCACGTCAGTTTAACTTGTAGTTCAGCCAACAAGCTACCATCATCAAACAAGTTGAGACGAGCAGACATCGTTCTTAGATCAGACACAGCCCTATGGCTCAGTCGTCAGCTACCACATTAGCCTTACCGGGATGGTATTTAATCGAACAGTCATAATCCTTAAGCAGCTCAATCCATCTACGCTGCTTAAGATTCAACTCCTTCTGAGTGATGAGGTACTTAAGGCTCTTGTGATCCGTGTAAATAAATACACTTCTCACTATACAGGTAATACCTCTAAATTTTCAGTGCGAATACCATCGCGGCCAGCTCCAAGTCATGTGTTGGGTAATTCGTCTCGTGATTCTTAAGCTTACGAGACACATATGCAGCCACCTTACCCTCTTGCATCAACACACATCCAAAACTAATGTGTGACGCATCGTTGTAGATAGTAAACTCTTTCCCAGGCTCTGGCTGAATCAAGACAGGGGCCTCAGTTAAAACCTTTTTAAGTTTCTCAAAACTCTCTTACTGCTTATTAGTCTTGCTAAACAACACCCCTTTACACAGTAACTTAGTTAGTGGTGCAGCAATAAATGAAAATCCCTCGACAAACCATCTATAATACCCTACCAGACCCAGAAAACTTCAAATCTCAAATACAGTCTTAGGTGGTTTCCAATCCAAAATAGCCTCGATTTTTTGGGGATCAGCCCTAGTTCCTTCGGCAGATACTATGTGGCCCAAAAATGTAACCTCTCGTAGCTAGAATTTGCACTTGCTGAACTTTGCATACAACTGTTTCTCCCATAGAATTTGTAGAACAACTCAGAGATGTGCATTATGTTCATCTTCGGTTCTCGAATATACCAGGATATCATCTATAAACACAACTACGAACTGATCCAGATAGGGCTAGAACACTCGGTTCATCAAATCAGTAAAGGTTTTTGGTGCATTCGTTAGCCTAAATGGCATCACTAGGAACTCGTAGTGACCATAACAAGTCCTAAACGCTATCTTGTAGACATCAGCCTCTTTAACTCTTAGTTGATGGTACCTAGAATGGAGATCAATTTTGGAGAAAACCAAAGCTCCTCGTAGCTAATCAAATAGATAGTCTATCCTCGGTAAAGGGTACTTATTCTTAATGGTTTGTTTATTCAATTGTCAGTAGTCGATGCACATACGCATGGATCCATCCTACTTTTTCACAAATAACACTGGTGCTCCCCATGGCGACACACGAGGTCAAATGAATCTCAGTCCAATAACTCTTGAATTTGAGCTTTAAGTTCCACAAGCTCCTTCGGTGCCATTCTATAAGGGGTAATGGACACCGGAGCTGTACTAGGTAGAAGCTCCATCCATTCAACTTCATGGTTGGGAGGTAATCCAGGTAGCTCATCGTAAAAAAATCAAGAAAATCTTTAACTGTTCTCAAATCCTTAACAGAAGAACCCTCAGAATTTGAAATATTGATGTAGGCTAAATACGCCTCACAACCTTTACAAACCAATTTCTTGGCCCTTAATGCAAAAATCACATTTGACAAATAATCCCAATGCTCCCCAATCACAACGACCTACTCATCCTCTGCAGTTTTCAGTACCATGCGTTTTGTAGCATAATCCAAACTCGCCCGATGTTTTGCCAGCCAATCCATTCCCAAGATTATATCAAATTCACCAAAAGGCAGTTCCATCAAATTTGCTACAAAAGTAACTCCTTGAACCTCTAGAGGCACATATCTAAATAGTTTATCTATGATGCGAGTGCGCCCAGTGAACCCCAATGGTCAAGTCTTTCGAGTCGAGCATTGCTTTGTTGGCAAGCTGATCCCAGCTCCTTTCCAGCTCCCCGAGCTCCATCCAGCTCAAATCCAGCTCATTCGAGCTTGATCTCGCTTGCCTGAGCTAAGCCGAGCTCACTCCTAGCTCTTTTCCAGCTCATGAGCTACCCTTTAGCTCAACTTCAGCTTAGGAGTTCAACCCCAACTCAACTTTAGCTCACAAGCTAAAGCTTAACCTCATTTAGTTCAAACTCAGTTTTGACTTTAATGCATTAAATAAAATCCAAACATATTTATCTAAGCACTAAATTTGTTTTACATTAATAACCGTTATTAATATGTCATAGTTATTGCATATTTAAATTATGTTCACATTTTGGCCGAATTATTGCTTGATATAAATGTGTTCACATTAGTGCCAAATTTAAGGTGTTTACGTGAAACTTAATACTTGATTTTTATTTCATGTAGGCACATGTACATGGACAGCTTGGATACATGCTTGGATACATTCTCCTTGGACGGCACATACATGCATGAATGGACAGCATTTAATTCGTTCATGAATGTCTAGATGCAAGGTTTCTATATGTACATGTATGTGCTGAATACATGTATAGCTTGAGTTCAACGTACACATGGTGGCATGAATGTTCAAATGCATGAAGGAATGTTGGTTCATTAGTTTGTCAAATGCATGCATGGCTAAATACATTGCAAGTGACGTTACATGAATGGCTCCCAAGTACATGATTTTAGCCAAATGTACCAAGACCCATAAAGAAGATGCATGTTCAGTCAAAGCTCCTAGGATTCATGTATGACCGAATTACATGAATGGTATGTTGCCCATTGATCTCCCACACACCTATTCGGCCAAGAGGTAGCTATCTAGTTATCTTCCTAGCTAAATTCATGAAAAGGAGTTTAATCAAGGTACAAACGTCACATTATAATGCATGGGATCATACATGCATTATTTGCTACATGAATCAAAATGCTTGTTCATGAATACACAAGTGACCATTCGGTCAATGATTGCCATCTTTCACAAGACCATTCGGCTAGCCCATGCACATTCACTCCTTGGCTGAACCTGGTCCATACATTAAGGAAGTACATTCATTCTTCTATTCCAAGATACATGAAGGCTATCAATTTTCCATTCATTCAGCCGAATATAGACATGAGTATTGATGGAGTTTCTTCTAGATTTTTCTAAGTCCTTCTAGCTAAATTTTTTGAGCCTCAAGTGCTATGTAATGCTTATAAATAGTTGTTTGTTTTTCATTTTTAAAAGGTTGTTGAACTTTGATCATTTAAAATTTGTTAACGAGATTATGTGAGATTGTTTTCTCTCAAATTTTGTTGAAGACTCGTTGGCTTATCTAGTCTCTAGTGGCATCAACCCATTTTCTTCTATCCAAACTTATCACTATTTATAGTGTGGTGTTCACCCCTATACCAAGGTTCCTACTTTTCTAAGTAGTGGGTCGAGGTTTCTCTATCTTTCATCTGATCACCTTGAAAGCTTATAAGTATTTGGGTCAATACTCTTTAGTATTGGTTCTTACTTACTTTTGAGATCATTTTATTCCATTTCCATCACCTACTGAACTTCTTTCTTTCCATCCTTTCACTTCGTCATAATCGAACCATCAATTCACTTTTCTCTCCATTGTTTGTTATCTAACTTCCATACTTATCTTCATCCTATATTTTTATATAACCAAACTTAAATATTATTCATATCCAAAAACCCATCTTTGAACCCTTTTTCATAGCTTCTACCATTAATTACTTAAAAACATCACTTTTCAACGAGCTGAACGATACTTTCTCGTAGATGATTAGGCAAATTAGCATACGACTCGACCCACCCCGAGGTGGATCGTATCAATTTACCCTCACTGACTGCCCCAATGAACTTATTACGGTCATTTCACTAACAGTATGATGTAAGCATGGCCAGGAGCTCTACTAGCTCGAGTAAGAAGCTCATCAAGCTGCCCGATGTTCCAATGAATCAAGCTTGAGCTAAGCACCTCCAAGAAACTATTTTAGCTTCTTTCACTCCAATTTGGCTCCAGACAAAGCCCAACACTAATGGAGAAGCTCGGACCAGCTCCTTGCACCCTTGTGCAAGTCGAACTTAGCTCACCATTAGCTCCCCGAGCTGCGTCCAGCTCAAATTAGCTCATTTGAGCTTGTTTCAGCTCGTTTGAGCTCATTTTAATTTCTTTCCAGCTCATATGTTTAATTGCTTGAATAAACTAAGTGTCTACTTTATTTAGTTTAATTTGTTTCTGCTCATTGATTAGTTTACTAGCTCATTACATCTTATTACTTATTTTTAAGTCATTGTGAGCTAGCCGAATTAATGTGTCATGTTAAGTCAACATTTAATATGTTTCAGCTACAGTCAATGATGTGATCCAGCTCGGGTGGTTGAGTCGAATGCATGTAGTTGCCCGATCGTAGTCGAGAAGAGTCGTCCGTGCCTCGGTCTTGGAAATAGAAGTGAATGGATAGGTTTGATTAAGCGAAAGGGTTCAAAATAGAAAAATAGGGTATTGATAGGTTCGGCTATGGGAAACAAAGATGGATGTCGAATAGAATATTTAGTTTGGAAATAATAAGAATAAAAATAACGTAAGGTGGGGATGGATTAGCAAACTTAACGTCAAGAATGATTCAACACTAAAAAGTGTCACCCCGTTCCTATATTGTTAAGGTGGATAAATGGGATAGAAGGATAGGTGAACGCCACACCAAGGATGGTGATAAGTTCAAACAAGATCGGTAGACGCCACTAGCATGCTAGATAAGTCTTTCGAAACTTGTACGAGATATGAGAGGAAGCAACCTTACAGAAACAAAGTTTCATTAACAAATTGGAAAAAGTCCCTTGAAAATGAACAAATATTTATAGGCTACTATATGCTAGCTGAATGGTCATGTTCATAAGCTTAACAACTAAGTAAATTCATATATTAATGTGATAGAAAAATCTAGAATGAAGCCATTGAATCTTCAAGTCCTCATTCGGCCGAATGGTAGTTCATTAGGCAGCTTCATGGTTAAGCAAAATTGATTTGGATGTAGGTGAATGAATGGTAGCTCAATAGCTTGTCCAAATTCATCCATGAATTTAATGGAGCATTAAAGAAGTGTCTTTTGGCTGAATAGACACTTAGGGAAGTCATTTGGGCAACAAACGATTCATGAATCAAGTAAGAGCTTAGTTGAGCTCAATTGAGCTGGAATGAGCTCCCGTGAGCTGAAATGAGTTGAAGTCGGCTTGTATTAAGCTAACTATCCTCGGTCCCAAGTTGTGTTCAGCTATGTTTTGAATGATTGAGCTATGAGCCAATTGGTATTGTTGACAAAGAGCTGAAATAGAGCTTTGGAAGCGTCGAGCTCGAGCTCGAGCTCTCGTCATCGGACCTTGAGGCATAGCTAGTGTCCCTACATCTGAGCTGTTTGTGTGCTTGGACGCATTCGTGTCAAAACGAGTCACCTTCAATGTTGGTGATTGGGTTTGGGTTTATTTTCGAAAGGAACAATTTCCAACCCAAAGGCGTTCCAAGCTGTTACCGCGAGGAGACGGTCCTTTTCAGGTGTTGGAAAAAGTTAATGACAATGCCTACAAGTTGGATCTACCGGGTGAATTTAATGTAAGTGCCACATTTAATGTTGCTGACTTAACCCTTATGCTGATTCTACAGATTTGAGGACAAATCCTTTTCAAGAAGGGGGGACTGATGTGAGCACATCTTCGCCACCAAAAGACATGGATCTGGACAACAGGACCTATCACACGATCTAGGGCTAAGCAATTCAGGGAAGTTCTCTTCCTAACTTGTGCTAATATTCCATATTCGTTTGATCACATTTATGCCTTAGAATATAAGCTCTATAATGTGTTACATGCTGATATGTAACATACTTAAGTTATATTCTGTATTAGATATGATATAGTGTGTTTTTAATATTCTAAGTATGCTTGCCTTATGTTCATGAATCTGTTTACATCTTTAACTTAGATTACAAGGCTGTTTATGTGTGTTTGCCTTATTTTGGAATGTCGAGCAGCTCAACTCCGGCTCAAGTGATTGTGTGTAGCTCATCCGCAGCTCACAAGAGTGTAGGCAACTCATCTCAGCTCAATTTACTTCCAAGCAGCTCGTCTCAGCTCTGTTCACTTCTAGCTAGCTGAATTCAGCTCATTTCAACTTTCGATCAGCTCGATTTTAGTTCTACTAGCTCAACTTTAGCTGACAAGCCCAGAAGTAGCTGACACATGTTCCACGCATCGGAATGAGCTGAAATGCAAGTGTGGCAGCCGAACACACGCCACCACATGCCGACCACATGCTGAACACAAGTCACCACATGCCGATCACATGCTTCCATGGATAAGAACAAGTTTGAATTTTGAATAATGCTTGGCTAAGATTGCATGCCGCCCATATGGGTAGTTTTTAGCCTTTGAATTTCAAACTGGCCCGTTTAATGTGTACCAAGTATTTGAATTTCGGCCAACTTCCTTGTAATACATATATAGGATGAATTTCAATTGTAATGACAACAAATTTTTATGAATCAATAGCTTTGTGAGTTTATCTCTTAAATTAGTTCTTTTTAGAACTTTTCTTTGGCTTTCAATTCTGAATTGACTATCAAACTTCTTGATACTTCGGGTTCTTAATTGATATATAATTGAAGGGTCCAAGTCCGTTTTTAAGCAAATTCAATATAAGGTTCGGGTTCGTTTAGTATATTATTCGAGTTCTTCCTTGGAAGTTGTTCAATTCTATCCAGAATGTTGCTACCATTGTTGAACGCTTGAAGAATGTCATCTTCTTCAAAACTATCCAAATCTCTAGCAACGTCAATTCTATCTTAATTTGTTTTTAGTTCTTTCAATATTAAGTATTTTTACAGCAATCTAACAGCCTATGTTTGTTCTTGTTGTAGAAAGATGCATGCTTCAATCCTAGATCCGTGAATGGACGAGGAATGTTGTTTTAATTAACGACACACCCTTGTATCAGGCACTACCGTCCGTAACATTTGCACATGGTTCACTAATTTATGCTTTATTTTATATACATATTATTATATATTTTACTATTATAACTTATATGTATATTTAATTAGAAAACATATTTAACACACACCAAATACCGTACATAAGTGCTTCTATTTAGAAAGCCACTAACAATTCGGCCCTTATATTTTAAACTATCAATTTTTCAATTTACGCGATTAAGCCCTTTTTATTTAATCGGCACTCAAACGACAAAATTAAATCACGAAAATTTCACAAATATAAATTCGCACATATTAAACACATGAAATAATTTTAAAATATTTTTCTAACTCAGATTCATGGTCCCAAAACCACCGTTCCGATTAGGTTCTAAATCGGGCTGTTACAATTTGGGCCTCGTAAGCCCGTAATAGGGATGCTATGAATATGTTTGAAAAGTTTCAAATTGGATGAAATTTTATGGTCCGATTTTGCATGAATGTTTATGTTTAAGTCCAGTAACGCCTCGTATCCTGTTCTGGCATTGAACATGAGTAAGGGGTATTACAAAGTTTACACAAGCCTCCATATTCATATTCATTTCATTCCAATCCTTTGAACATTTTTATATACATGTAATTCAACCATATACATTCTCATATTCATTCACATTTATCAACTATATCTCATTTCATAATTTAATCCTTTTAATACCAAAGTCATTATTTTACAAAAACTTAATCACACAAAATATAAATACAACCCAACATAAATAAGAATTAATTGAAATAAACATTGTACACATATCATAGAATTATATAACAATTTTACAACCATCCAATACCACACATCTATTCATTTTATCATATATTTCATTATTTTACGATTTAATCCATTTGATGCTAAAACTTTATATATATAATTTCTAACTAGCAGTAAAACAAAATAACGCAATCATATTAAAATTTAATAAAGTAATTCCATACGAACTTACCTAACCAAAACAGCCTCAAACACAATTCTGAGGATTATTCTGTAATTTTTCTTTTTTCGCTATTATCCACCGACTATTTAAAATCCTGATCTAAAATATAATTTAATTCAATTTATCAATTTCAAACATCTCAAAACAACCTATTGTAATTATATAATAATTCAAATTCATTTTTAAATGTGCCTTAAAATTTGGCATTTTATTCAATTTAGTCCCTAAAACTGAAACTATTATATCTTTCAAATTCAAGTTTTGATTTTCAATCCAATTACAAATTCATCACTATAAAACCCCCTAAAAATAATTTTTAGAAATTTTATGACAATTTTTTCATTATTACAATTTAGTTCTTATACATAAAACTAACAAAATTTACTTAACAAATTAGTTCATATTCACAACTAAGCTCATAATTATACCATTAAACATCAAAAGCTTCAATTTTCATCAATGGAAACATTTTAAAACTTTAACAATTTTGAAAATGGAGATACAAATTAGCTAAACCTATTTACAACGATCTCAAAAATATAAAAATTATAAAAATAAGTACGTAAGGGACTTCTATACAATGACCGATTATGAAGGAATTTTGAAGATTTCATGGCTTCCTTTAATAGAGAGTAAACGGTGAAAGATAAGAATGAAGACATTGTCTTTCTTTCCCCTTTAGTTTTTCTTTTTAACTAAAATTATTATTTAATTATTTTTTTAAATTTAACTAAGGCAATGCTAAAAACATGCAATAACCATACCTACATATGTAATATGGCCCAAATACCATGTAAATCTTCCTACATTCACTAAATAAACCAATTAATTAATAAAAATCAATAGTGATTAACTTTTACAATTTTTACAATTTAGTCTTTTTTCTTAATTATAACTATTAAATCAACCAAATTACCAGACAAATTTAATATAATCTATATAAAAACTCCATAAATATTTTTATTAAATATTTACGGCTCAGTTTACAAAACGAGGCCCTAATACCTCACTTTCCAAAACCACTTGACTTTAAGGTCAACCACTTGTACTTAGCTAATTGTCCAATTAGCAAAAACTATCATATCAAATTTCAATAAAAAACTACAATAAACTCGTAAATATTATTAAACAATAGTTACTGACTTGATATTAGAATACGAAGTTTCAAAATCGTTGTTTTCGATACTATTGAAAAAGGGCTGTTACAGACCTAGAGGTGGAGTCTCAGGGTTCGGGACTATTCGTAAATAAAATTTAAAATAGAATTTTAAAATTGCAAGTCAAGTAATTAACTCATTGTAGTAGAATTTCAGTTGAACATGTTTTCTAAGTCTTAACCTTGTAGTAAATTTCTTAAGCGTAATAACTTATTTATCTACATTGTAAACGTCTATTAAATCGTTTTTATCTGGTATGCGAAATATTCTAAGTTTTCTATAAAAGGAGTTAGTATTATAAGATTTCCATCTCATGATATATCTCTATAAGGTATGCGTTAGATAATTAGTTAATGGAGTGTAGCACCCTGAAGTTTGGATTTAGCAATCGGGTCAAGTATAGGGTGCCACATCGATAGAGTTCCAAGGTGAGTTAAACTAGTGTTATTCTGAGGACGCAACAAGGGCATTGCAAGAATGGGTAGGGGAGAAAGTCACGGGTCACGGATCAAAGCTCATGATGATTACACAAAGAATGTAACACCCTTAACCCATCATGGTTGCCGGATTAGGGTTACAGAGTATTACCACACATATTGAATCAAATGACAGTATAAAACCATCCAATTATTAATTTAAATATCAAATATTTGAAACCAATCATCATTCATAACATATATATAAACACGAGCCTTATAACGAGCTTACGAAACTTAAAAATCAAGCTATAAATAATTAGGGACTAATTTTGAAATGGAAAAATGTAGAAAAATTGAAAATAGGGGTCACATAGTCGTGTGGCCCAGAGACATGGTTGTGTGGCCAAACCATGTACAGTTTGAAAATAGGGTCAAACAGCCGTGTTGTTAAACCATGTGCAAATCAAAATAGAGTTAGACGATTGTGTCACAAACTATGTGCCAATCCGTATGTGATTCGACATAAAGTTACACGATCATGTCTCCAGGCCATGTAACAACCTAAGACTGTGTGGGATAAACCTACACCAAAATTAAATAAGCCACACGACTGTGTGACAGCCCATGTGCACTTAAAATGACTTCCAAAACAAGCCAAAACAATACATATTTCTTAGGTGCCAAGACAAACTCAAATCAACCATTCATATGCCTTCAAAACACATTTGAACAAGCTTAAAACATACCAAAACCATGCAACCTAAGTGCCTAACCAATATGCCCTCATTGGCACCACATATGTTATAAAGGTTACATGTTTTACATGAATTACAAAGTTTACTTGATGATTTACATGATATATGTTACATGAATTACATGTTTTACATGATTTGTATGTACATGTGACATAATATATGTATTGGAATGTTACATGAATGTTATGCTTGATTTCATCCTCAGTAATGGATGAATACATGGTTGCTATGAAACTAACATGTGAATGATGTTTTGAATAGGCATTGAGGACATACAACTTGGTTTAATAATGTTTTTAATGCTTTAAATGTTGAATCGGTAAGTTTAATTCTATATT
The DNA here is from genome assembly GCA_020496765.1 of Gossypium stocksii. NCBI lineage: Eukaryota > Viridiplantae > Streptophyta > Magnoliopsida > Malvales > Malvaceae > Gossypium > Gossypium stocksii. The sequence continues at coordinate 47,634,162 of CM035623.1, forward strand.
ATACGGGCTTACTAAACTTTTAAAGCTTACTCCGTTTATTTTTCCCATGTTTTATAGATTTCAGAAGCTAGCTCAATTCAGACAAGGTCGGAGATTGCTATTGCACTATTCAAGCAAACTTTTGGTATTTTTGGAACTATTATAAATAATGTAAATTATGGCATGTATAGGCTAGTTATAAGTTGAATTCTATGGTCACTAAATGTAACAACCCAAACCTGGCATGGACATTACGGTCGAATTTGGCAGTGTCATATTAAGGTGTGAAGCGTAAAAATCGTTGTCGTTGGAAACCTCAAAATCAATTAATCAATTTGTGATTAAACGGTGACCCCAAAATGGGTTGTTCATTTTTAAAAACGTGCATCGTTGAAGAGTTATTCACTTTTAAAACGTGATTTCATTTGAAAAACCCAATCTTGGTTTAACCTCTTTGTGTGTATTAAAAGATGATTTAAAACCTTGCATTATTAACTAAAGTTACTTTCTTTAAAACGTTATTAAACTTTAAAATCTCGTTTTATAGTGGAAGCTTCTTTTTTGAAAATAGTTGCATAAACGTGGTGTCTTTGAAAACAGCTATCTTTTGAAAACCTGTCTTTTCCTACATCTAGCAGTTTATATCAAAGCAAATTAAAATCCTAAAATTAAAAATAAAATTCAGAGAGGCTTATTTCAAGCAAAAACCCAAATATTGAAATCATAAATGTTATAAAGTACTAAAAATTCTAATTTATCGAGTAGAGTGGCCACCGCTGAGTCCTCTGGTGCATCAATCCGCCTAAGGTTGGGGATTTCCCGTACAGTAAAAATAGAGGGGTGAGTTTATGAAAACTCAGTGTGTATATATACAAGCGGACAAAATGCAATAGAATACACTGGGCCTAAGCCCTTTCACAGTAACAGTATCAATTAGGCCTTAGCCCATAACAGTATCAGTTGGGCCTTAGCCCATAACAGTATCAGTTGGGCCTTAGCCCATAACGGTATCAGTTGGGCTTTAGCCCATAATAGTATCAGTTGGGCTTTAGCCCATAATAGTATCAGAAATAAGAATGCATGATACATATGATCCCAACCAACCCTACACACCATCTCCTGTCCAACCCTGCACTCCTGTGGGGAATAAATCGACCCACCCATCCCTACATTCCAATGTTAGCACCAGTTGTGACACTAACCAGTATTGCAGTAAGCTACCGGTAGTATAAGTGGCTTAAAGCCATCAGTAGGTCCACAGTCGTCTTGTGTGACTCGTGCAACTTTATCAGTACAGTATACTTCCTCCAAAATAATAATCCCATTCCCATGCAACATGTCATGCATCGAATCATAATATCATACATGGATGCAACATACATACGACGTGGCACGCTCAAATACAGTCATATACAAAATAAGGGCAAAACAATCATTTGTCACAAAGGGCTATAACAGTCATTTTACTTTATAGGGACATATTAGTCATTTTACCTTATGGGGGTATATCGATTACCCTATGGGGGTATTTCAGTCATTTTACCCTATGAGGGTATATCAATCATTTTACCCTATGGGGTATATCAGTCATTGTACCCTATGGGGGTATATAAGTCATTTTATCCTATGGGGTATATCGGTCATTTTACCCTATGGGGTTATATTGGTCATTTTACCCTATGGGGGTATATCAGTCATTTTACCTTATAAGTTAAAACAATGCAAATGGGCCCAAGGCCCATTATGCGGCCCAAGTGGCCCAAAACGGCTTAAGCCCATGAGATCGCTCACGGTGGTCTTTACGGGCAAACGCCCATGTTTCGTGGGCTCAGATTACCACACGAGTGATTGCATGCCCCTGTGGCCTCATACGTCATATTTTTTGGCTTTTCGCCGTTTTACAGTTAAGACAGTGTGATTACACACCTGTTTACGAAACGCACACACGGTCTTTTGAGCACTACATTCGTAAATAATCGATTAGTCACATGCCAACCGAAACTAAAACAACCTTAATCGACATACTCAGTCACTTAATGACGCGAACGCGTCCAGACCAGCAACTAACCCAAACGATGGCGCACTTGCTTTGCCACAAGGTCCAATGACGAGAGCTCAAGTTCGACGCTTCCAAAGCTCCATTTCAGCTCTTTGTCATCGATTCCAGCTAGCTCATGGCTCCAACATTCAAAGTGTAGCTAAATGCAACTCCGAACTAAGGATAGTTAGCTTAACTCAAGCTGACTTCAGCTCATTTCAGCTCACGGGGGTTCATTCCAGCTCAGTAGCTCCAACGACTTTTAATTTAAATAAACTTAGCTCATTTAATTTACTTTCAGCTTAACACAACTCGTAGCCGAAACCCTCAGCTCATCTTAGCTTAATTATTGCATATTTATTAAAGTGAGCTAGTTGACTAGTTATTTAATGCATATCATAAATTTGTCATAATTTGAACAAGAAATAAATATGTCTAAAATATTACAATAATTAAATATGTCCAAAATATTACAAGAATTAAATATGTTGGCTGAATTTAATTAGGTGCTTAATTGTGTTCATACTTGGTTAATGTGTTCACATGAGCTATTAATGTTGTGCATTCATCTTGTAGGTACATGCATAGGAAGGTTCAATGGACGACAAACAAAGGGGCATATGTATGTTCATGATGACTATTCATGTATTTGAAGATTCATGGAACATATTAATGAACGAACATGCATTGGATGGTTCATGTATTTTCCATGTGTTCACACCATGATGACCATTCAGTTGGGTGTTCACACACAAGAGACTACTCAAGCTCCTCTGTTCACACCACGTGAGACCCTTCATGAAGCCTCATTTATGAAGCCACTCATGATGAAACAACATGAATTAAAGGCACCATTAAAGGAGTTGGCCAAACCTAGTCTTGCATGCATGGAGACCATTCATCCAAGTGCATCCATGCTTAACCATGAAGCTACCTACTCACCTCCCATTCAGTCAAATTTGGACAAGCTCATCAATGGACACTTTCTAGAATTTTCATGCCATTAATTAAGATACATTACTTAGTTGTTAAGTCCATGAATAGGACTATTCGGCTAGCCTAAGTTGTTAGTATAAATAGTTGTTCATTTCATTTGTAAGAGGATGTTTGATCAATTTTATACCGAAACTCTATTTCTGTGAGGTTTGATTCCTCTTATCTTTGTACAAGTCTCGTGCGACTTATCTAGCTTTGCTAGTGGCATCAAACCTGCTTGTTTCGAGCTTATCACCGAACCCAACTTGGTGTGGCGCTCAAACCTATCCTTCACCTTACCATTTTCCAACTTAGACCATATAGGATTCAGGGTGACACCTTTGGTGTTGAATCTTTCCTGACGTGTAAGAAACTCAACCATCGACTACCTATTTCGTTGTTTACCAAATCCTACCAATACCATATTTAATCTATACCATTTCGTACATTCCATTCCATTTCATACCAACTTACCATTTCGTACCTTTCATAACCTAATCTATTTTACCTAAATCGAGCCAATAACAATCCATTTGATTTCATACACCAACCTTAACCATCGTACCATCCCTTGTTCTTTCTTTCTAAACCTCAACAATTCTATTCACTTTCCTAAACTCTTAAACTTACCATCTTCTTATACTTCCGCTTCTTTACTTATCCATTCTAACTGTGACTTTGTTCTTCTTCTCGACTACGATCGGGCACTCAACGTTAATTTGGCTTATCTCATAACCAGGTTTGCGTCACTTAATCCACAACCTCCTACCTTGCTTGAACCACCGAGGTCCTACACGCCTTAACCGTCAAAAAGAACAACCACCCGCCGTACTATTACAACTTGCATACCAGCCAAACTCCTATCAACCATTATTCAAAAAAATTAATTGAACTAAACTGAACAAAGGGTAAGCACATACTCAACACAACCCAACAACTCTATACCAATACGCTTACTGACCACGTAAAGAAAGGAGCCAATCGAGATTCAGCAATAAGTAAAAAAAAAAGAGAAGGGTGAAAACAGAAGGGACTCGGCCAAGAGAAACCATTGTGAGAAATGCTTGTCTACAACACAGCATGGGTAGAAGAACCCAAACCCTTAATCGGCACAGAAGGAGGAAGAGATGCTTTGTTATGCAAGAGGCAAAAATCGAAAGGAACAATGATCTCAACCAAACACCCACTATACAAAAATTCAGCAAAAGAGGAAGGGAAAAAGGAACGATAGACTCCCAAGCAGAGAACCAAAAAGAAATAAACTCGATTTGCAAAAGAGAGCACAAGATGAAGAGAAACAAAGAAATACGAAAGAAATCACTAGAGTAAATTTGTCTAAGAGGGAAAAGTTTTCAGAAAAATTTAAATAGAAAACAAAAAGAAGCTAAAGCTGAAATTTTGAGTAGCCACACTTCCAATTTGGCACAACTCTCCACTAAACTCAAACTCTTTCTTTTTCTCCCCAAAATCCTCAACCGATAACCCACTTATCCAAATCCCCCACAACCAAAAATCCCCTTAAAATCCTCCCAAATATTCACACTTATCCCCTCAACAACTGAAACCAACACTTAGTCAAACTCTTCAGTATTTTGGCTGGATTAAAATACCAACACGGCACAAGTAACAAAATAAAACACTCCACTGCGCTCACCAGGATTTGAACCTCAGTTTTCAAGCATACTCTACACGCCACTTACCAGTTGACCACTAAGCTCCTTGTGTAATGGTTTACCGAAATTTAATTATAAGCCTATTGGCCCAAAGCTAGGGGTTTACCGAAATAAAAACAAAATTTTGCTCAAGCTACAGATTGAACCAAAGACTTCTCAGACACTCCCAGATCACAAAACCACTAAACCAGACAGTCAGTTGTGTTACTTTCTTGCTCGACTAAAAATTTATATGCAGCCTCCTAACTGTTCCCTTGCTCGAGGCCCAATACTTCAAGGCCCAAATTCAGGGAGTTACACTAATGCTAGTAAATATGGTATGAATTTTTGGTAATAGTTGGTTTAATATGAAAGCATTATATGTTATGTCTTTTATATGGTTGAGTTGATGAATGGTTTATGGTAATTATGATGATGAATGTGGCTAAGTTTATAGGTTTTAATTGTGGATGAATTGCTAAGTTAAAATAGGTAGTGAATTGGCTCATATTGGTTCATGATTTGATGATACAAATTGGAATGAAAATTGGTTGATTATGAGTTGGTATAAATGTATTTATTTTGGCTGAATTGGTTGCTCATTTGGTATATGAAACTGGTGTAATTTGGTACTTGTAGGTACAAGAGATATGAGTGGTAAATGTGGTTTAAACCAAGCCAATTTTCGTGCCACATGGCTTGAGCATACGAGCGTGTGCCTAGACCGTGTGACCCCTGCATCTTGAATAATTTGGAAAGTATGGCACACAGGCTAGACACACAGGCGTGTCTGGTGACCGTGTAGCCAAGTCAGGATGACACACGAGCTGGACACACGAGCGTGTCTAGTGACCGTGTGACCAAGTCAATGTTATACACGGGCTAAGGATAGTCTGAGGCACGACTGTGTGAGGCACATGGCCTAGCTACACGGGCGTGTGCCCTGTTTTAAAGGAAATTTTTCTAAATTTTCCTTTACTTTTCTTATGTTATCAAATTGGTCTTGAATGCTTGTAATTGACATTGTATACTTGAATTAAGTAGGTTATGAATGTGAATGATTGGAAATCAATGAGATGGAATTATATTTGTTAAATTTTTGTTGATTTACTGTTCTAAGTTGTGCTATATGTCTGGTAATGCCCCTTACCTATTCTGGTGACGGTTATGGGATAGAGGTGTTACACAAAATCTACAGAACATAATAATAGGAGTATGTATATACAATAATTAGTAACTTCTTACAATTAAATTCAATAACTTACCTTATTCATTTAATAGATAATTGCAAATTACTATTCAAACTAATATCCCTATCATGACAAAGCTCAATAACTCTAGATCAGTAATTAATGATCACACAGATAGTCAGAATTCATATTTTCTCCATGTTAATTATACAATGTATATATTTTAATTTTTCCTATGGAACTTTGTAAAAGAACTACTATACAAGTGCCAAAACATTTAATGCTCGTTCGAGCTAATCGAGTACAAAAATACATGTGCTAGGTTACCTGTCCGGGCTAAACTATTGACAACATAGAAAAATAGGTAAATATTTAAGGTTACTAGTTTAGGCTAAACCTCTAAAACGACAACAAATTACCAGTCCAAACTAAATCCTTGTCACATGTATATCCGAGTCCACAACAAATGCTAGAGCTTGATCCAAAATAGGAATAATTTAGAAACCTCGTGTATGAGACTTTTACCCGGTCTATTGAAATTTTTCTCAAAATTTGATTTATTACCACATAGTTTGATTTCCATTTCAATAGTTTATATACAAATATTTAACAACATTTAATAATGAGTTGTAACTACACAAGATAGTATGAACTTACATGTCAAGTGATTCATGTAACACTCCTAACCCGTATCCATCGCCAGACTAAGGTTAAAGGCATTACCGGACCGATTGAACTTTTATAGACATAATACAATCATTCATCTCAAAACATAATCAAAAGTAATCATATAGTCTCTTATGGAGGTCTTTAAGACCTTTAGCATACATTAAAAGAAGGTTGGGACTAAATCAACCACTTGGAAAATTTTTCTAAAACTTAACATTTTTCATTTCTGCATAGGTCACACGCCCGTATGACGGCTACCAAACACGCCCATGTGTCTAGGCTGTGGCAAAACAGGGCATACATACTGACTTGTTCACACGGCCACGAGACACACCCGTGTGAAGGGCCGTGTGAAAATTAAGGAGGCTACTGACATGCACACACGACCACAAGGCACGCCAGTGTGCCTAGCCTGTGTGACATTCTGACCAATTTGGGTACAGGGATCACTTGGTTGAGACACATGCCCGTGTGCTTTGGTCGTGTGGCACAAAATGGGCTTGGTTTAAGCCACATTTTCCCGTCAAATTGCCAAATACCTACAATACAACTTATATACCTGATGCGAGCACGCCCAGCAAACTCCAACATTCAAGTCTTTCGAGTCGAGCATTGCTATGTTGGCAAGCTGATCCTAGCTCCTTTCCAGCTCCTCGAGCTTCGTCCAGCTTAAATCCAGCTCATTCAAGCTCAATTCAGCCTGCCTAAGCTAAATCTAGCTCACTCCTAGCTCTACTTCAGTTCACGAGCTAACCCTTAGCTCAACTTCAGTTTAGGAGTTTAACCCCAGCTCATCTTTAGCTCACGAGCTAACGCTTAGGTCATTTTAGTTAATCTCAGTTTTGTCTTTAATGCATTAAATAAATTTCGTACTTATATTTTTAAGCATTTAATTTGTCTTATATTAATATTTGTTTTAAATATGTTATAGTCATTACATAATTTAATTATGTCCACATGTTTAGCCATTTTTAATGCATGACATTATTGTGTTCACATTGCCGAATATATGTGTGTTCATAATTATGTCTTATAATTTGTTTTTATTTTATGTAGGTACATGTACATGGATGGTTTGGATACATGCACATGGATTAATGGTTGGATACATTCTCTTGGATGGCACATACATGCATGAATGGATAGCATTTAATTGGGTTCATGAATGACTAGGTGCAAGGTTTCTACAAGTACATGTATGAGCCAAATGCATGAATAATGAAGGTTCATTGATCTATTAAATGCATGAATGGCTATGTACATTACAAAAGACATTGCATGCATGTTCCCCAAGTGCAAGGTACATCCGAATGTACCAAGACCCATAATGAAAGATGCATGTTCGACCAAAGCTTTTAGGGTTCATGTATGGCCGAATTACATGAATGGTGTGCTACCCATTGTTCTCCTACACACCTATTAGGCTAAGGAGTAGATACCTAATTAACTTCCAAGTTAAATTCATGAATGGAGTTTATTGTAGATGCATGGACAGCAAGTTACAACAAATGGGAGGATGTATCCATATCTTGCTACATGAATTATTTGTTGATCATTTGACTTCCCTAGGTGTCTATTCAGCCAACAAGCACCTTTTGGAGAGTCATTCAAGTACCAAGGCCGAATTTTGTCCAAGGAACATGAAAGCTTCCATTCATTTTCTTCCCAGCCGAATCTAGACAAGGCTATTCAAGCTCCCATGCTTCATATTCAGCCAACCAAATTTTCTTTCCCATGAAGCATGCTTAATAGCGTCACAAGGGCTGAATTTGGACCTAGCTAATCAATGATTTTCTTTTAGATTTTTCTAGGATTTTCTTACCTTTTAAGTTGTCCATTCGGCTACTACAAGTTAGTCTATAAATAGCTCTTATTTCATTTGTAAATGGTTAGACCTTTTGTTTTATTTAAAACTCTGTTAAATTTATATAAAATTTGTGAGATTTCTTTCTCTCATATTTCGTTGAAGACTTGTTGGCCTATCTAGTTCTTAGTTGGTGTCAACCTTGTTCTTCCTTTTGAATTTATCATTCAATCGAGTGTGGCGTTCATTGATATACCGAGGTTCCTACTTTGCTAAGTAGCGGGTCAAGGTTTGTTCTATCTTTCATTCTCCACCTTAAGTGATAAAAGTACCAGGGCAATACTCTTTATAGTGTCGAATCATACTTGAAACTTAAGTCCTATTTTACCATATCCACCTTTCTATCCAATTTCCTTTTATTCATCACATCACCTATCCAAACTATTTCCTATCTCCTCATATTTTTATTTGTTAATTCATTTTCATATTTTTTTCTCCACCCATTCATTACCTTATTATTTTTTTAAAACCGAACCTATACATATTATTCTTATCCATAAACCATCTTTGAACACTTATACATAGCTTCCGCCCTATTTTCCTATCAATTTCACTTCACAAGCAAATCGAACAATACTTTCTTGTAGACGATCGAGCAATTACAAATACGAATCGACTCACCCGAGGCAGATCGTATCAATACCATTCAAGATGCAACAATGATCAACCATTTCAGCCAATTACCTATACAAAACATAGCTCAATTCATTATCATCCAAGTCATACTCATCATCCAAACTAAATCATACCAAAATCTCAAACACAATAGCATACCAATGTGCACTTACCTTTATCTATTAGCATCATATTTAATCACTTATTAAACTTGCCAAAATCAAAATATTTTTCATACCAAAATGACTATTACTCAAGGGCATACTTGCATCACATAAATTTACCAAAACAAGCATATTCTTATCTATTTGTTAGCCACATCACATGGCATAACTAAAATATATTTCAAAACACAACCTAAAGACATCTAGCCTATACATGCCATATTTCAACATATTCACTTACAAAATATACCAAATAAAGATTGATAGTGTGGTGATGATCCTTAATGATCCCCGAGCTTTCGGTCGATTTGATAACTATAAAACATAGTAAATAAACACAAAGTAAGCTACAAAGAGCTTAGTAAGCCATATACAATTAAATTTATAACATAGTACAATTTTAAACCATTATGAACATATGATCTATTGCATGACATAAACACAAGTTATATTTCTCATTACACTCAACTAATCAAATTCATTTAATCAAATTCACATATCATATTCCATATAGCTCACATATGTAGTGATCACATATACATACTACCTTTTATTCTCCAAGTTTCATATACATTCATACATACCGGAGTTCAGATGCGCATTCGTATACTCCTTCACTTTCTCAGAGTGCCCATTGAACCAATCAAAATTAACTAGGATACGTGAATAGCTCAGAAAACTCATACAATGTTGACGTCCCAGACGTGGCCTTACATGTAATCGGATATAGATGCTACTGTTCCAGACAGGGTCTTACTCGAATCAATACGATGCCAATGTCCCAGACATGGTCTTACACGTTAATCTCATATTGATGCCACGTCCCAGACGTGGTCTTACACGAAAACACATATGGATCCTATGTCATGGCATATGTATCCTAACTATTCCTAAGGTTCAGACAGGGCTTTTCGGACTTGATCGCATGCTCGTAATTTAATTCGGATTTCATATATTCAGCTCTCATAGCCACATATTACAATTTAATCCACATAATAACAATTATAATTCAATTTAATGCATTTATTTGTATATCGACTTACCTCGTACGAATGTGAACGATCGAAAACGGCTATTCAACGATTTTTTATTTTCCCTGATCCAATTTCGTTTTCTTTAGTTCTTGATCTATATAAATTCAAATTAAGCTCTTTTATTCACTAAATCATTCAATTTAATCCAAAAACATATAATTCAGGAATTTTACAAATTAGCCCTCACATTTTCACATTTGGACAATTTAGTCCCTAATTCACCAAATCATCAAATTCATCAAATTTCATCACATTTAAGCATAGACGACTTTCAGTGGTATTCAATTAAGCCCATATAACACATTATTTCACAATTTAGTCCTCCCAATTCTCATTTTTCTCAATTTAGCCCTATATACTCAATTTTATCAAGATTCAAAAACAAAATACATCAATCTATCACATATCTTTTATTTTTCATCCATTAACACTTTAAAACTTAAAAAATCAACAATGGCATCTCATAAAATCTTCAACAGAAATAGAAATTTAAGCATGGTTTTGAAGAATACATAACAACGATCTCAAAAACACAAAAATCATTAAAAAAACTGATAAAAAATGAACCTTTAATCAAGCTTCGTAATGGCCGAATGAACAAAACCTTTAAAACCCTTTCTTTCCTTTGAATTCTGGTGGTGGATGAATGGAAAATGACCACCATTTTGTTTTAATAAGACTAATATTAACATAATAATTAAAAACCAATTTTACCCTTTTTAAAATCATTCAAAATCCACTAAGTAATGTCCATGCATGTCATTTAGAACATTTAATGGTCCAATAACATAATAACGACCTCATTTAAGAAAGCCAAAGTCAATTTGGCACTTTAATCAATTAAAAAGATAATTTTGCATTTTCTGCGATTTAGTCCTTTTTCATAATTCAACACTCAAATAGACAAATTAATTCATAGAAATTTCACAGACATCAATTCATATAACACAGACATAGAAAATAATATTAAAATATATTTCTAACTTGGATATATGGTTCTAAAACCACTATTTCGACTAGGGTCTAAACTGGGCTGTTACAACTCTCCCTCCTTAGTGATTTTTGTCCCCGAAAATCTTACTGTTGAACAAGTTCAGATGTTGTTGTCTCATAGCATCTTCAGGCTCCCACGTAGCCTCTTCTATACAGTGGCGATGCCATAATACTTTTACTAACAGAATTTTCTTATTTTGTAGTTCTTTCACTTCACGAGCAAAAATGCGGATCGGTTCTTTTTCATAAGTCATAATCGGGCTAAATTTCTATCTCAGACAAATTAATTACATGAGATGGATTAGATCTATACCGTCGAAGCATAGATACATGAAATAAATTATGAATCTTTTCTAGCTCAGGTGGTAGAAGTAATCGATAAGCAACCGGTCTAACTCTTTTAATGATTTCATACAGTCGAATGAACCCAGACTCAATTTGCCCTTTTTACCAAAATGAAGCACTTTCCTCCACGAAAAACTTTCAAAAAGACTTTGTTACCAATCTCAAATTCAATATCTTTGCATTTCAAATCTGCGTATGATTTCTAACGATCAGAAGCTGCTTTCAAACTATCTCGGATTACTTTCACTTTTTGCTCAGTCTCCTCAATCAAATCAATTCTGTATATCTTATTTTCACTGAGCTCAGACCAGTATAATGGTGTACAGCATTTTCTACCATATAAGGCTTCGTATGGTGTCATTTTAATACTAGATTGAAAGCTATTATTATAAGCGAATTCAATCAATGGCAAATACTGTTCCCACGTACCTTCAAACTCAAGAATGCAACATCTTAACATATCCTCGAGTATCTGAATGATTCACTTAGATTGACCATCCGTTTGCGGGTGAAAATCAGTGCTAAAATGTAATTTCGTACCTAAAGCCTCTTGTAATTTCTTCGAGAATCACGAAGTGAATCTCGAATCTCGATCTGACACAAGAGACAATGGCACCCCGTGCAATCTCACAATATCAGAAATGTAAAGTTCAGCTAACTTTTTAAGTGTATAATCGGATCGTACCGGAATAAAATGAGCTGATTTCGTTAACCTGTCAACAACAACCCAGATTAAATCTTTCTTTCTCAGAGATAGGGGCAAACCAGAAACAAAATCCATCATTATTCGATCCCATTTCCACTCTGGTATCATGATTGGTTGTAATAAATTGGAGGGCACCTGATGTTCAGCTTTGATTTGTTGACATACTAAGCATTTCAAAACAAAATCAGAGATGTCTCTTTTCATTCCCGGCCACCAGTATAGCTGTTTCAAGTCGTTATACATTTTTGTGCTTCCGAATGTACAGAGAATTTACTACTGTGAGCTTCACCCAAAATCATTTGAATCAACTCGAAATTTCTCAGAACGCAAATTCAATCTCAAAATCTCAAACAATCATTAACATCAACACAAAATTCAGAATCTGAATTAGAATTACACTGAGTTCGCTTGGCTAACAATTCATTATCCACTTTCTAAGCATCAATAATCTGTTACAAAAATTAAGGTTTCACCTTCAATTCAGCTAATACTGAACCATTAATGGACAAATCTAAACCAACATTCATAGCACGTAATGCGGATAGTGATTTTCAACTCAAGGCATCAGCTACAACATTCGCTTTACCCGAATGATAATCAATGACAAGTTAATAGTTCTAACCATCTTCTCTGTCACAGATTCAAATCCTTTTCAGTCATCAGGTATTCAGGCTTTTATGATCAGAAAACACGTGGCATTTCTCACCCAATAGATAGTGACGCCAGATTTTCAAAGCAAAAACAATAGCAGCTAACTCGAGGTCGTGCGTCTTGCATTAAAACACAACGGAGACTGTTTAGTGAAGCATCACTGTAAATTACATATTCTTTACTTGATACAAGCTATACGAGTACCGGAGCTTCCGTTAACATAACTTTTAACTGATCAAAACTGTGCTGACATTTACCTGACCATTCAAATTTCATGTCTTTTTGTAGCAGTCTCGTCAACGAAGTTGCGATCATAGAGAAACCTTTCACAAATCGATGATAATACCCGACAAGTCCCAGAAAACTGTGAACCTTAGAAACATTCCTCGGAGGTTTCCAATCTAGAATAGCTAAAACTTTACTTGTATACACTCGAATACTAGATGTTGACACAATATGACCCAAAAAGCTAACTTCACGTAACCAGAATTCACATTTACTGAATTTCGCATATAATTGCTTATCACGTAAAGTCTGAAGCACAATTCTCAAATGCTCAACATGCTCACTTTCATTCCGTGAATAAATCAAAATGTCATCAATGAAAACAACAACAAATTGATCTAAATATGGTCTGAAAATTCTGTTAATTAAATCCATAAACACAGCAGGATCATTCGTTAGTCCAAACATAACTAAGAATTCATAGTGTCCATACCTCGTTCGAAAAGCTGTTTTTAGAATATCTACATCTTTCACTCTCAACTAATAATAACCCGATCTCAGATCTATTTTGGAAAACACTGAGGCACCTTTCAATTGATCGAACAAATCATCGATTCTGGGCAAAGGATATTTATTCTTTATGGTCACCTTATTCAACTGATAGTAATTAATACACATTCTCAATGTGCCGTCTTTCTTTTTCGCAAATAGAACCAGAGTGCCCCAAGGTGAGACACTAGGTATCACAAATCCTCTATCAGTCAATTCTTGCAACTGAGACTTTAATTCTTTCAATTCAGTAGGAGTCATTCTATACAGAGCTATCAAAATCGGAGTAGTTCTCGATATCAATTCAATGCCAAATTCAACTTCTCGAATTGGAGGTAGTCCCGGAAGTTCCTCAGGAAACACATCAAGAAACTCACAGACAACAGACACTGATTTAACTTTCTTTTCGGACATTTTCGAATCAATCACATAGGCAAAATAAGCTTCACAACCCTTATTCACATACTTCAGAGCTTTCATTACAGATATCACAGCAGGCAACCCACTTAGATCACTCGACTCAATCTGAACTATCTCACTATTATTGCATCTCAAATCAATAGGTTTCTGTTTGCAATTCACAATAGCATCACGCAAAGTTAACCAGTCCATAACCAGAATTATATCAAATTCATCAAAGGGTAAAAGCATTAGATCAGTCGAAAAACACACATCTCGAAACATTAACGGTTAGTTCTTGCAAACTTTGTCAACTAAAATGCTTTTGCCTAAGGGGTTCAATACTCTAATTATGAATTCAGTAGACTCTACAGGCAAAGTCTTACTGTGCACTAATTTCATGCATATATATGAATGAGTAGATCCTGAATCTATTAATGCAATCACAGAAGTATCGTACATAGTAAAAGTACCCGTTATCACATCTGGAGATGAAGCTTCCTCCCGAGCTCAGATAGCATAGCCCTGGCTGGTGCTCTGGCCTCAGATCGAACAATAGTGTCTCTCGTAACTCCCTGACTACCACTTGCATTTCCCATATTCCTGGAGAAAGACTCGATTTTGGATTCTATGCAATCTCTGGTTCTGCAAATTCAGGACAATCTCAGATGAAATGATCCATAGATCCACATCTGAAACAAGCTCAATCATTCAATCTACAACTTCTCGGATGTCTTTTACCACAATGCTTGCATTCAAGACATTTAGATCATACATTTCCAACACTAGCAACAAAAGTAGTAGGAGTTTTGAAACTCGAGTGCGATTTGACTCTATCCCTACTCAAATGTCCCACATTAGACTTTGAACAGCTACAATCATCTTAGAATTTCTTTGATGTAGACTGAAATAATTTGCTTGCAGATCTTTTTCTCACTTCTCTAGCTTCAGAATCAGCTTTTCTTTTCTCCTTACTGAGTTCTTCAGCTTTACGTGCTCGATCAACAAGTACAACAAACTCTTTAATCTTGAGAATACCAACTAATAGTCGAATATCTTCATTTAAACCATCTTCAAATCTCTTGCACAATGTTGCTTCAGTTGAGACACAATCTTGAGCGTATCGTCTCAATCGAACAAATTCTCTCTCGTATTTGTAACAGACATACGACCTTGTTTAAGTTCCAGAAACTCTTTCTTTTATGATCGATGAATCTCTGACTGATGTATTTCTTACAAAATTCAGATTGAAAGAAATCCCACGTTAATCGTTCTTTCAGAACAATGGAAGTCAGAGTTTTCCACCATTGATAAGCTAAGTCTCTAAGCAAAGAAATCGCACATTTCACACACTCATCAGGAGTACACGACATTTCATTGAAAACCCGAATGGTATTCTCGAGCCAAAACTCGGCTCTCTCAGCATCATCATCACTTGTAGCCTTGAACTCTTCGGCTCCATATTTTCTAATTTTATCCACAGGAGGCTTATTCAACAGAATCGAATTCATTACCAGAGGTACAACAGATGTCTGAGGGGGAATAGGTGGGGGCGGAGGTTGTTGAGCAGCCAGATTAGTATGAACATATTCTGTAAACCACTCACTCATCAATTGGAAGAAGTCTTGTTTTGCCTCTCCCCCGTGGCTACTAGATAGGTTCTGCAAATCAGAAGGCACTGCCCCTTGTGCAAGAGCTGGTGCATTACTTTCAACATCATCAGCTACTACTTGTTCAGGATCCATTACTATAAGAAAAACATATTTTAGATGTTAGGATTCATTACACTATCGCATTTTTAGATATATGGCATGTATAGCTAGACTCACATACGCTATGGTAGCCCTAGAATCGACTAAACTATAGCTTTGATACTAGCCAAATGTAACACCTCTAACCCTTATCCGTCGTCGGACTAGGGTTAAAGGCATTATCAGTCCAATCTAAACTTTTATAGACATAATACAATCATTCATCTCAAAACATAATTAAAAGTAATCATATAGTCTCTTATAGAGGTCTTTAAGACCTTTAGCATGCATTAAAAGAAGGTCGGGACTAAATCGATCACTTGGAAAATTTTTTTAAAACTTAACATTTTTCATTTCTGCATAGGTCACACGCCTGTGTGCCTCACATGGCTACCAAACACACCCATGTGTCTAGGCCGTGGTAAAACAGGGCATACATACTGACTTGTTCACACGACCACGAGACACACCTGTGTGAATGGCCATGTGAAAATTAAGGAGGCTACTGACTTGCACACACGACCACAAGGCACGCCCGTGTGCCTAGCCTGTGTGACATTCTGACCAATTTGACCAAGGTACAGGGATCACATGGTTGAGACACATGCCCGTGTGCTTTGGTCGTGTGGCACAAAATGGGCTTGGTTTAAGCCACATTTTCCCATCCAATTGCCAAATACCTACAATACAACTTATATACAATTCAAGATGCAACAATGATCAACCATTTCAACCAATTACCTAACCAAAACATAGCTCAATTCATTATCATCCAATTCATACTCATCATCCAAACTAAATCATACCAAAATCTCAAACACAATAGCATACCAATGTACACTTAACGTCATCTATTAGCATCATATTTAATCACTTATTAAACTTTCCAAAATCAAAACATTTTTCATACCAAAATGACCATTACTCAAGGCCATACTTGCATCACATAAATTTACCAAAACAAGCATATTCTTATCCATTTGTTAGCCACATCACATGGCATAACTAAAATATATTTCAAAACACAACCTAAAGACATCTAGCCTATTGATACGATCCGCCTCGGGTGAGTCGAGTCATATTTGTAATTGCCCAATCGTCGACAAGAAGTGACGTTAGTTTAGTTTAGAAATTTGAGTAGCAGAAGGGATTTAGAAAGAGTTGTATTTGAGAAGGCTTTAATTCGGTTTAAATGGATGAAAGGTTTCGATGGAAAAGAAATGTAAGTAAAAGAAAGAATAGATTTGCGAATTTGAATGAAGTAAGGAAAAGAAGAAGTTTTGGTTCGGATTAAAGTGTAGTGGATGGAATGGTGTGTTTTGGTCAATTTGGTGAAAGAGAAATGATATTGAACGGAATGGTAAGAATTGGTAAGTTGAGTTCGGTTTTGGTACGAAATGGTAAAGAACAAAAATGGGATTGAACAAAAGTGCAAACAAGAACCAATACCAATTTGGTATCGACCCGTTGTTTATAAGCCCTTTTAGTTCGGTTTAGGGAAAAAGGAAACCTCGACCCACTATCTAACAAGATAGGAACCTTGGTATAGTTGAACGCCACACTACGAATAGTGATAAGTTCGGTTTTCGACAAAGAAAAACGGTTGACACAACTAGATTGCTAGGAAAGCCAATCGGATCTTTGAACGAAAATGGAGAAAAGTTGCCTTACAATTTTGGCAGCATAACATTAACAAAAGAGTCAAAATTCCTTTTACAAAGAAAATTAACAAGTATTTATAGGTGTACAAGGGGATAGCCAAATGGGCTTGTTCTTAACCTTAATAGCTAAGTAAAGTTCATGGATGAATCTTGTAAAATTCTAGAAGAAAAACCTCTTGGTTGATATGTCCATGTTCGGCCTTGGAGGATATGAATGAATAAATCTTCATGCATAAGAAATGAACATGAATGAATGAACTCCCTTGGTCACTTTGCTAGATTCGGCCTCCCTTGATAAATGCAGTAATTAAGTGACAACCTTTGGCCAAAAATCATGAATTAAATGGTGATATTCCAAAGGACAAATGTGTGTGAAAACCGATACATGAAAGGCCATCAAATGTGAACACTTGGAACCGAAGAGACTTGCTGTGTGAACATAATGTGAACAGAATTTAGAGGTTCATGAAGGGAGGTGTTCAGCCACTTGGCTCATGCATGGATTTGAACGAATGGACACTTTAATAGTTGAAAAGGTAGCACACCATTCATGAATTTGGAACATGCATGAATCTTGGAATCATTGAATGTAGCCATACATGCACTTAGCCGAACATGCACCTAAGAAATTAATGTCCCCTTGCTGTCCATGCACCTTCCAAAAGTCATGTTGCTTCATTCTTCATGTGTCCATTGGTGCTCCTACAAAACATGTGAACAAAATTAATTCAAGCTATGTGAACATCTTAATTTCGGCTAATGTGAACACAAGTTCAAGAATTAAATTCAGCTATGACTAAATTTAATTAACATCAATAAAGTATTTTAAAACATATTTAATAAGACTAATGTGAACCTAATTTAATATATATAGCATATTAAATAACTTTTATTAGACTGATTAAATTAAAGTCAATATAAATCAATGAAGTCAAAGTTGGACTTCATGAGCTGAAGTTTAGCTCATGAGCTAAAACTGAGCTGGGCTTGGACTTGTGAGCTAGACCCGAGCTGGGGAACTGGAAGTGAGCTAAATCCAAGCTAGTGAGCTGGTTTTAAGCTGAATGGGAACTGACTTGAGCTGGAAGTGAGCTCGGTGAGCTGAATTGGACTTGCAGGTAATTGCACGGTGAGTTCAAAGAGCTGGGTTCAGCTTTCTCGGGGCGTCCTACTAGTGTTTCATCCCAAAGTTGAGCTGCGAAAGCTGTGATAGACTCTTTAAACACCTTGGCTCAAGCTCGAGTGACAGGGCCTTGAGGTAGCACCATAGAGTCCTTGTCCGAACTAGCTGAGCCATGGTGCGTGCTCGCATCACCTATACATGCCATATTTCAACATATTCACTTACAAAATATACCAAATAAAGATTGATAGTGTGGTGATGATCCTTAATGATCCCCGAGCTTTTGGTAGCTTTGATAACTATAAAACAGAGTAAATAAACATAAAGTAAGCTACAAAGAGCTTAGTAAGCCATATACAATTAAATTCATAACATAGTACAATTTTAAACCATTATGAACATATGATCTATTGCATGACATAAACACAAGTTATATTTCTCATTAATCTCAACTAATCAAATTCATTTAATCAAATTCACATATCATATTCCATATAGCTCACATATCTAGTGATCATATACATACATACCTCTTATTCTCCAAATTTCATATACATACATACATATCGGAGTTCAGATGCGCATTCGTATACTCCTTCACTTTCTCAGAGTGCCCGTTGAACCAATCGGAATTAACTAGGATATGTGAATAGCTCAGAAAACTCATACAATGCTAACGTCCCAAACATGGTCTTACATGTAATCGGATATCGATGCCACTATCCCAGATAGGTTCTTACTCGAATCAATATGATGCCAATGTCCCAGACATGGTCTTACACGTTAATCTCATATTGATGCCAACGTCCCGCATGCGGTCTTACACGAAAACACATATCGGATCCTATGTCATGACATATGTATTCCTAAGGTTTAGACGGGGGCTTTTCGGACTTGATCACATGCTCGTAATTTAATTTAGATTTTACATATTCAGCTCTCATAGCCAATATTACAATTCAATCCACATAATAACAATTATAATTCAATTTAACGCATTTATTTGTATATCGACTTACCTTATTCGGATGTGAACGAACGAAAACGACTATTCAACGATTTTTTATTTTCCCCGATCCAATTCCGTTTTCTTTAGTTCTTGATTTATATAAATTCAAATTAAGCTCTTTTATTCACTAACTCATTTAATTTAATCCAAAAACATATAATTAGGACATTTGACAAATTAGCCCTACATTTTCACATTTGGACAATTTAGTCCTCCCAATTCTTATTTTCTCAATTTAGCCCTATATACTCAATTTTATCAAGATTCAAAAACAAAATACATCAATCTATCACATATCTTTTATTTTTCATCCATTAATACTTTAAAACTTAAAAAATCAACAATGGCATCTCATAAAATCTTCAACAGAAATAGAAATTTAAGCATGGGTTTTGAAGAATACATAACAACGATCTCAAAAACTCAAAAATCATTAAAAATCAATAAAAAACGAACCTTTAATCAAGCTTGTAATGGCCGAATGAACAAAACCTTTAAAAAACCATGAGTGGAAAATGACCACCATTTTGTTATAATAAGACTAATATTAACATAATAATTAAAAACCAATTTTACCCTTTTTAAAATCATTCAAAATCCACTAAGTAATGTCCATGCATGTCATTTAGAACATTTAATGGTCCAATAACATAATAAGGACCTCATATAAGAAAGCCAAAGTCAATTCGGCACTTTAATCAATTAGAAGGATAATTTTGTATTTTCTGCGATTTAGTCCTTTTTCATAATTCAACACTCAAACAGACAAATTAATTCACAGAAATTTCACAGACATCAATTCATATAACACAGACATAGAAAATAATATTAAAATATATTTCTAACTCAGATATGTGGTTCTGAAATGACTATTCCGACTAGGGTCTAAACTGGGCTGTTACAATTCAACTATCCGGCACTAATTGATAATTTTTCCTTTTCCTCGTACATTCTCCGATCGTTGAGATTCTTGATCATGCAAGAGAAAAAATGTTGGCTGAAAGCTTGCTACCTTCAAGCTATGGAGTTTTGACTATTTTTTTCAAAGTGAAAGGAAAAAGATGATGGCCAATTTATCTTTTATTTATTTTAGTTTTGCTTAATTACTAAATTACAATTTTACCCTTTAAAAATTAACTTAATTTCATGTTATAACACTCCAAAATCGTCCACTACAATTTAAATGAGTATATTTTCCAAATAAAACCCTTAATTCTTGTGTCTAAATCAATTTAAGGCAATTAACCCTATAGTGATTAAGTTTTGCATCTATTTCAGTTTAATCTTTTTTACCTAATTAACTATCTAAAAGATAAAAATTTTTAACCAAACTTTAATATAACACTAATAAATATAAAAATTTTTAACCAACCTTTAATATAACACTAATAAATACTTGTAAATAAATAATATTTACTAACTCACTTATCAGAATTATGGTCCCAAAATCACTGTTTTCTACACCACTGAAAAACGAGATGTTACAAAGAACATGCCATAGTGGTCAATGGATGAAATGGGGCTCATTTGACCCATATATGGCCCGATTCATGGAACCCATGGAGAAGCCAATCTACTTGAAGTTTTGGTAGCCCAATGAAACACTCTAGTAAAACTAGAGTTATCAGGGTAAATAGGGTAAATAAAGGTATAAAATTGTATAGAGTTTAAGTCCCTTAGGACTCTCAATTGTAGATAGGCATTAATCTTGACCATCGATTTAACTCAATCTGTATCGTTAGTTCTAGGGAGCTCAACTATAAATAGAGGCTTCCCCCTTCATTTGTAATCAGCTCACTTCATTCATAGTTTGAATATATTTGAGAATATTTACTCAGACACTTGACATGCTATTTTCTTCTATTTTTTCTGTTCTTCGTTGCTCTTTCATTTTGAGTGTGTTTCTACTATATTTTTGATGTCTTAAAGGAATTCTACAAGAATTCTCACTTTGAGAGATTTAGGTTGACTTAGGCACAATTGAAGCAAAGAAATTGCCTAAGGGCACACAGATTGTGAGATGAAAGGTCTAGCCCCGTGACACTTAGACATTGTTAATTTCTAAGTATTTGACGTGATCCGGCTCAGTTGATTGAGTCGAGTCTATGTATGTTGCCCAATCGTCATCGAGAAGTTTCATTCGGTTTTGTGAGAAAGGCGTATTTTGGTTGAGTTTAAGCGGAAGTTTTCAAAAAGGGTTCAAAGATAGGCTAAAGATGAATAAGATAGGATCAATTTAACAAGAAAGAAGGATAGATAATTTGATAGAAGGTGGAAATGGAAAAAGGAACTTAAACGTCAAGATCGATTCAACATTATAGGGAGTGTTGCCCCGAGACTTATATTGTTTAAGGAGGATAAATGGTGATGGACGGATGGACCTTGACCCGCTACTTAGAAAAGTAAGAACGGAAGGTATAAAAAGATGGATGAACAGCACACCAGGGTTGGTGATAAGTTCGGATAGAAAGAGTTTGGGTTGACGCTACTAGCATGCTAGATAAGTCATTTGAAACTCGTACAAAGTATGAGAGGAAGTAAAGCTCACAAAAACAAAGTTTCATTAATCAAAATGGCAAAAGTCCATCTCCATTGTGCATGCATATTGTTAATTCAATATGCTGAATTTATGTGTTAATTCTCCCTCTTGGACGTTCTTGAATTCATCCATGCATGTATAGAAGCTGATTGGTCAAATCAAGATGTGAACATGTTCAAGGCTGCCTTGGGAGCTAATCGGTCAACTTTGGAGTTAAATTTGGGATGCTTCTTGACCGAATGGGTGCTTGGGAAAGCCAACTATCAGCATACCATTCATGTAGCTAGACATACACGCATTCTTCCATTCGTTGCACCAAGCCATACATGAACCTTGTATTAAATGCTCCTTCATGTATTCGGCCATAACTACCAACACAATGAATACATTAATTCAAGCATACATTCGGCTGAACCAAGATTAAACAACATCTAGACATATTAATTAACACACTAAGTTAAATTAAAAACACTTTAAAATGAACTAGCTAACATATTAAATTCGGCTAGCTCAAAAAAAAATGTGAAAAACACTAATAAGCTGTAATGAGCTAACATATTAAACCATGAGCTGAAACATATTAAATAAAATAAATAAAATACTTAGGTTATTTAAATGATAAAAGAAACGAGCTAGAAAGTAGCTAAATTGAGCTCAAATGAGTTGAATTAAGCTCAAGTGAGCTGATTCGAGCTAATTGGAGCTGGGGAAGCTGAAGATGAGCTAAGTTCGGCTTGCCAATGGTGCGAGAGATCTTTGAGGAGCTGATCCGAGGTTCTTCACAAACGTTGGGCTTTGTTTCGACCCAAAATTGAGTGATTGAAGCTAAAACAGCTTCTTGGAGGTGCCTAGCTCAGACTTGATTCTTTGGACCATCGGGTAGCTTAATAAGCTCCTTGCTCACGCTTGATGAGCTCCCGGCGTGCTTACATCAATATTGTAGGTAGTAGCCAATTGAGTCTTAACTTGATTGGCATGAGCATTGTTACCAATGCATGAGGACATGGGTTCGAGTGTGCTGAAGCGCATTATCCTCTTATTAATGGGTTGGGGAGAGGCTATGGATAGTTCTAAGCATTATATCAAAAAGAGCATATATGATTAGGAAAAGAAAAGTATTGTAATTAGCAAGCTATCAACATTAATAAATTTTTTCTTTAATATAAAATATTTAATAAGTAATAAAACTTGAAGCTTATTTTATTTGGTTCATACATTTACATTCTAAGCTAAAATTTTCTTTGTAAAAAATAATTTATGTATGTTTAAGTATGAGAATTACTACTCACATAATTATATTTATAATTAACTTAACAACTTTTTATGAAAATTGCCTAATTTTTATTTATTACGAAATTACATGTTTAAGTATAAGCAACTTCTACACATGATTTTAATTAATTAATAAATTGTGGATTAATCTTATATATCGTAAAGATAAATTATATTATTATATTTGTATTTATCATTATTATATATCATAAATTTTATTAATTATTTATTTAAATATACATATAAGATCTTTTAATCCTTAAATTTATAGGATTTTTAGACTTTGAAATAAAGATACTAAGATTTTTCTACCCTCAGCAATTGAATTTTTAATAGGAAAAAAAATACTAACAGTTACTTTATATTACAAAAAGAATTATAAATTATATAAATTATAATTATTGTTAATATTATAATTAGAATTTATATTTCTATTTTTGTGTTTATTATTTAAAATATATTATGTACAAGGCACATGTGTCAAAACAAATAAATGAAAAAAAAAAAAAAACAGCAACAACATAGAACATACACAACTAGAAAAAACTAGACAGAAACTCGAACAAAGTTGACAAAAACTGAATATTTGAAATATTTTCTTTCTTTTCAGAACCTGATGGGGTCTAAGGTGTATATAATTTTTGTATATTTGAAGGACTTTTCATCTCTTCTGGAAGTTAAAAGCCTTGATCGACAATGCAAATATGGAGCCGAAGAGCACACATATTCCAACCACTACCATTGCAACGATTTCCACAAATTCATTTCTAAAATCGAAGTAATTTCTTACAAAATGTTCCACTGTTTCTCCAGAATCAAATTTCTCATTTATGTCTCCATACTGTGAAGCTATTAGTCCATAAATTGTCCAAGAAACGGGGCATGCCCAATAGTACCATCTCCACCATATAGGAATCCTCTGTTATATCAATAATTTCAACCATTACCCCATATATATAGTTTCATTCTCTGTATTAAGAAATTTGCAAGAGGGTTTATAATGCTTACTGTTCGGGGGATGATGAATCCGGAGAACAGATTCCATATTGCAAAGAACGCAGATGAAACTATGGCAGCAATATTGTGGTTTGGAGTAACAGCCACAGCCACCATCCCATAGAAGGTGAAGTATAAGAATGTGAAATACATGAAGAACAGATACCAGAAGAATTTGGCTGCTGTCCACTGGAATCCAATCATGGCATACACTATAACTCCGTAAATGGCAGTTTGAACTAATACGTACGGCAGCTCAATCACAACCTGCAAAATAATTGATAAGCATCAGCTTGTTGGATTAGTTCATTGCCAATGCTTGATTCTTAATCTCTAAAAGGCAATATTACCTGTCCAAATGCATATGGCAGCGCTGAATACATCCCAGTTGCTCTTTCTCTATAAAAGACTGTTCTTTCAACTGCCACAACTGGTTGGACTGATGCACAATTTTGGAATCCTATAAAGAGAACCGCAGCATACATAGAACCCATGGAATTGAAAACATCTTGTTCCCTTGTTCTGCGTGATCAAGTAATTTGATTGATTTACATATTAAAACACTTTTGTTTTTTTTGCATGTCATTGCATTGTTTGCATTAAATTTTCATATACCTTTTGGAGCCTATATCCCAAAAAATGGTCCCAAACAATAGACCGATAACGGTTGTGAATAAAAATCTCACTGCATTGTATGGTGGGTTTCGCCAGTAAGACCAGTACTGCTTCCAGAGGCAAGCCATACATTGAGTAAGCAAAGATTGTGAATATCTAGTCTGAAAGTATAAATCCTTGGAACCTGGAGCAGGACTGCTTAGTTCCTTCACCAATGCCTTGTTTCTCCTGTACCATTATTTTATATTGTCAATGGTTGTGTAACCAACGAATTATGAAATTAACTTTAATAATCTTTCAAGGACTTGGATAATTATGTTGTAATATGACAGTTTTGATTTCAGATTATTTAATAGCTCTCCAATACCATAACCCTTAAACACTTTGACTTGATATGATTTGAGCTTAAACCATGAATTTCTGAGTCTTTCAGGTGATCCTACCGATATAGTTCTGAGTTCTTGTATATGTCGGCGAAGTTGACACCAAGGGCTTCTTCTTGTGCTGCTGATGTAATCTCCAACATCCAGGTTGCTGGATTGTAACCATCCTTTATCTTTGGGATTCCATTTATTTCCTTCAAGAAGAAAAATCTCGGGAATTTTGTCACAGCTATAAAATAAATGCCACAAAATATCATGCATTAATACAACTAACCTCAAAATACTTTATCAGATAGCAAGAATGGTGGCCTAATGGACCCATATATATTTCTTCACCTCCCCTTTTTAGCAAAAGTAGCTGTTTTTTGTTGGTTTTGTAATTGTATTAGTTTTAGCAAGCCACAAGATATTAATGGAAGCCAAAACTGGGAAATGACTCACCTCATCAAATGCATCAAATATATCAATGCTTGGTTGGTGGATGGTACACACCACAGTTCTTCCTGTATCGACAGTGTTCCTCACTGTTCTCATTACTACAGCTGCAGCCCTGGCATCAAGACCAGAGGTAGGCTCATCCATGAATATTATGGATGGGTTGGCGACAAGTTCAACTGCAATTGTTAGCCTCTTGCGTGCCTCAGTTGAGAGGCCATTCACCCCGGGCAATCCTACAAGTGCTTCTCTCAGTGAGGTTAGCTCCACAAGCTCCATAACTTCCTCAATGAACATCTGTAAACACCAAATTGATTTTACAACAAATAAAGCTTCTTAAAGCAAGCACATCTTAACTTGACTCTTAACTACGTATTGACTTTCAAAACATGATCTCTCTTTTTGGTATTGGTCGTTTTTTAGTTCTTTAGTTGATTTAAAATCAATGTATCCAACAAACTCAAACAACAGAAGTGTTTCTGAATGATACTACATCTGTATTCTGTAGAAAATATAAGAAGATAGTAGAAGCAATTTTCAGCATACCGTCTTGGACTCAGGATTAACCTCTGGGGGTAGTCTAAGCCATGCGGAGAAAAGCAAGGACTCATAGACTGTAACATGTGGGGAATGGATGTCTGTTTGCTCACAATATCCGGATATGCGAGCAAATGTTTCCTGTTTCTTTGGATATCCAGAAATTTTGATGGTTCCCTTAACATACCCACCGGATTTTCTTCCTGCCAACACATCCATTAGAGTGGTCTTGCCAGCTCCACTTATACCCATCAGAGCTGTTAGGACTCCAGGCCTGAAAGCACCACATATTCCCTTCAAAAGTGCCAACCTGTCCTCAGAAATGCCTTGAGCTTTCATCTCCTACAAGCATTATAAAAATGAAGTTTAGCAACTCTCACCAGGCTGTGTTTCCTCGTTACCAATTTTGAAACATATCTTTGCCTTCTGATAAAAATAGAGATACCTGTGGCATATCTACAGCATATCTGATTTCATCAAAGCTCATAGACAAGGGTTCAAAAGGAAGAACCATGCCCCTCTTCCTGCTCTGATTAGCATCATTGACACTACCAACTTCTGCAGAAAGTGATCCAAACGATGCACTTCTTTGGCTTTCGTTCCCTCCCCCTGCATTATTTTGGCATTGATCATGTCACAGCATTAGTAATACAATATAGCATCTAGGAAATTAACTCACTGTTGTTTAATTTAACAAATGACTCACCAGAAGAACCTTCTCCCCTTGATGACAGGTCAACTTTTTCTCTTGCCTTGCTAGCAATTTTCTCAGCTAATGTTTCTTTACTTATTACAGCTTGAGGCTTCCCAAATGCTGAATCAAATCAATCTATAAGAAAATAAGCTTCATGTTTGAAAACCAAGAAATCTAATGAGAGAAACATACGGTCAAGATACTTTAATGCCAATGTGAAAAGGAAATTGAATAGGAAACAGTATCCGATCAAAGCCCCTACACCAATCCAGTACCAACGTGCTTCAGGGAAAATTCCACGAGACTTTAAGATCAAAACTCCTAACGGCTCAGTAGAGTTGGGAGGAACCTACAATACAAATATTTTCAATTTTCAGCATTTGCAGCTGATCAAAATTAACAAAGTTCCCTATTTTTCATGCTTCAGATCAAATTTGCTTCTTTTGTCAGCACTCAAGAAATTGTTGCATACTTGTCTCCAACTCTTCCCTAGAAATTCATTTACAGCTATAGCATTCTGCCCATACATCAACGGTGAGATCCAGTAACCCCATATCCACCATTTCTTGACAGCATCTAATGCAGCAAAATGTGGTAATCAACATCAAAACTCTATACACACTACTTAGGAAAGAAAGATAACAACCATAATAGTTAGTCCTTTGACTTTTTATCACCTCGGGTTAAGACGAATCCTCCCATAACAAGAACTGCAAGCATGGCAAATGAACCGCAGGTATTTGCAACAATTATATTTCTTCCTAAGCCTCCCATTAATCTGAATAGTGCTGATGCCATTTGGCTAAGACATAGGAGCAAAAAGTATTGCTTGAAAAACCTGCCGATAAGAGTTTTATTAAATCATGACAGACAAATATAAAAATGTCAACAGATACAAAAAAAGTATAGCTAGTTTCCCACCTCCCTACATTTGGGTCAAAGCCAATGACATAATAACTCATCAAAACCCATAGAGTAGCATCTAAGATGCTGATTGGAATCTTAAGAATCCAAGTTGGTAGAGAATATGCCCACGAAGGATAGAAGAGAAGGTCCCTTTGCTTGTAGAAGACAGGAAGTTTCAAGATAGTCAATGCAAGCTCTGCGAACCCATTGAACATTACCGTAACTAGAATAAAGAACAAAGCTCCCATAAAAATCCCACCATCTGTTATTGTATCTCGATGCATCTCTATCCTTAGAAAAATTGTCACTGTTATGAACCCAATGAAAATAAGCTGAAAAGTTCATCAAGAAGAGAATCATCAGTTCGGACATAAAATGTTGAAAGCACAGGAAACATTTCAAGTAATTTTCTTTACTCACTTGAAATATTTTGAAAACGTAGACAAACAAGTTCCTCTTCATTAGAAGAAGTTCCCTAGACAGACAAGCTTTTAGTAGCTCCTTCTTGGGAACACCATACTTGTCTTTTGATAAAGCATCTGGATGGCTTTTGGACTTGTCAAATGGGATTGCAAGATCATCGCCTAGTTTTTGCCCAATGTGGAAAGACTGAAATGCTTCAGCAAATTCCTTGACTGAGATAAAACTGTAAGGCTCGTCTATACGTGTCCAATACTGCTCTTGGTCTTTCTTTGACGTCACCTGTTGCACCCCAAATAATTGACAGCTATATTCAAACAGTATCTGAGTGTTTTATAGTAATAAAACTGACAAAAAAAATTATTAGCATTAGAATTACTTCTTGTAAAAAGTCAGCAACTCCTTTTCTTTTAGGACATTGGAAACCCATGTATTTGAAGAAGTCAAGCACATTCTCCCGAGGACCTTGATATACTATCTGTCCATCTGAAAGAAGAATTACATCGTCAAACAGTTGGTATGTCTCCGGAGCTGGTTGGAGGAGAGAGATAAGAGCTGTTCCATTGAGGATATGAATGGACTGTCTCAACGAATTCACTATTTGGAACGTTGTTGAACTGTCCAAACCGGTAGATATCTCATCCATGAAAAGTGCCCTTGCTGGTCCAACCAGCATCTCACCTGTATGATATTTAGTGTTAAAAAGAAGGCATTAAAATCATGATTCATCCACAATTCCGGAAATCAATTTTCTGTCAAGTACTTAATATTTTACCTGTAGTGACCCGCTTCTTTTGTCCACCAGAGATACCTCGTATCATTTCATCTCCCACCATGGTATCTGCACAAACTTCAAGCCCTAATATCTGCAAACTTCCAATACTAGATACTGGTGAAAAGATTCTATATCATGTATCATCATTTATTGGTCTCCATAGCTTGGGTCTGAAAATTTTACCTTGAGAATGTAATCTGTAACAACACTGGCTTCTTGTCCCTCTAGTGCAGCCGCCTGAAAAATTTAATAGTAGCATGTCATTTTAGTAAAACAAAATCTCCCTAATGAAATGAACAATTACAAAGAAATATATTATACATATATTTATAGGGTCTCCTTACTATGTTGTCATACCTTCATATAGATATCAATATCAGGATCAGGCTTGATATTTGCTTCTTTCTCTCTACGAGACAACTCTGCCAACATCTCTGCCAATTAATAGCCAAAAAAAAAAAAACCATTAACGGGAGAACATAGAACTGTTGAGACAAATCCGATGTCAATGTTCAGGATTATTCAATTTTACCATAACGAGGTCCAACCCCTTGACATCTTGCAGAAAAGGCTAATGTTTCTCTAACTGTCATTTCTCCTATATGAAGATCATATTGACTTATATAAGCTGATGTTCTCTGTGGTACAAATTCTTCCATTCCATGTCCATTATAAGTTACTCTGCCTGAAAACTGAGATTTTCATATGTGCCCATATTAAAGCCAGTCAACTAACTACCCAGAAAGAAAAGTAGAAATGGAATGAAATTTGGCTTCTTACTTTCAAATCTTTACCGAGTTTTCCAGCCAAAGCCAATAGTAAAGTAGTTTTGCCTGAGCTTGGGGGCCCTAAAAGCAACGTCATTCTGCACAAGTTTGATCAAATACGTCAGTGGAGCCAACATTTGAAGAGATTTTGACTGAAATCTGATGAAAAACATAGTTATCTTCTTACCTTCGGGGTTTAATAATTCCACTAACGTCATTGAGGATTGGTAATGGTTTCTTTCTACTGGGAAGAATATGCAGGTTGCTCAACAATCCCTTCAGGAGAAAACCATGAATTTAACAAAAACTTGGTAGGGTCAATACAAAATAAAGCTTAGTTTCTGATTCAACAAAGAGTACCTCTACAATGTTTACAGAGAAGTTGAACATGGTAGGCAATGCTCTATTCCCCACATAAGCTTCTGCTTCCACATTTAAATGCTCAAACCGGACCTCAATTGTAGGCATATCAAGTCCAACTCTATGGTTTGAGTTTCATAATCCATATATATACACCAAAAATTTACATCAATTTGAATGTGCATCAAACAAACAGAAGAGAAACAAGAAGACCCAAATTTCAAATCAATGAAAAAAGAAGAAAAATAAAATACTTACCTATCTATGCGTTCCTTAAGCTTCAGCAAGAATCTCTCATTATCTTCTTCCGCTATTCTCACCAGCCTTCCAAGCAGATTCCTTCTCTCAACGAACCCAAGGTTCTTTATATCAATCTCCCTCGACTGCCCATCATGTTCAGTGAGTATTCCCCTCCTTACTCGCAAATAGGTAGGCAGTTTCTGAATAGCAGCCCATTTCAATGCATTTTCATCGTCTTCTTCACGAGAAGACATGGAGAAAGCTTCCCTGACATTGTTCCTACAAATGGTAGAACTTCCAATACGTGCACTGCTCACTCCAAATGCATCAGTACCGCTCTCCATACCGGGTTTTTCAGTATTACCTAGAAGAAAACTTGAAAGCAGGTTCTTTGTTGCTTTGGTACAGACGAACTTTGTTCAGTTCATGAATTCTAGAGCTGCTTACCGTAAGATATACGAGTATCTTTCTCGAGTTGAGTGTTTTTAAATATATTGGAGTCAATGGATAAAGGACAAACAAAAATTTTCGTTTGTCTTACTAGACTCTTTGTCGGAAGAATCACATTACGCTTGATTCCGTTTATACATATACATATATAAATATAAGTTGATGAAGCATCAATTATATTTACAACTTGAAACTTAAAAATTCATATACAAAAAATTCGGTAACTTTTCTTTATGCTTAATTATAGGATGACTTATATTTCTGAAAATAATAATAATAATAGAGGATGATGCTATGAACAAAAAGGAAAAAAAATAGTGGATGATGCAATGGCTTACATTGAGAATTAGAAGAAAAAAATGTCATTTTAAAACTTAATTAGCAAATTAAGCCGTTTTCCTGAAATTCAAAAAATATTTTTCGAAAAATGCTTTCTACAAAATGCATTTTTTTTATGCATTAGTTCCTCTAGTTAGATAGTTAAATATAGTGATTTTAGTTATTTTATTTATAAGTCTCAGGTTTGAATCCTCTTCTAACCACATTTGTATTTTTTTTATTTCATTTTGTTTCAATTTTTTTAATTTTTAATTTTTAATTAATAAATATATTATTTTCAAGTTTTTTATGTTAAAAAGTTTGCCTTATCGCATGCCTCCGTCTTCTCTAAGTAGCATGTTTTTCTGAGACTTTTGGTTTTTAGGGTTTTCTAGCTTAGGTTTCTCAATCAATTTTGTTTCCCGTCGCTATCATGCTGTGCTATTTTTGTGATTCCTACTCTACTAATGGAAAATGGAATGGCAGGATTGCACATCACGGAGGGAGAGGATGAGGCATGGCAGTTTGAGGGAGCTTTGGAAGGTCAAAATAAAATGTTCGATCTATGTCTAGTGGGTTGTTTTCTTACAGTAAGCGTCATGCATTTCCCGATGATGTGCAATATTATAGCAAATCTCTGGCATCTAGCCCCTTTTTAGTGATGTCAAAAACAGTGGTTTCGAAACCACAATTTTGATAAGAGAATCTATAGATATATTTAATATTTATGAGTTAAATATTGTGTAATAGTGAATCATGATTTAATAGAATTTATTAATTGGTCAGTTAGGCTAGGTACAAGTGGTGTGTATCGAAAGTCAACTGGTTTTGGAAAATAAAGTATCGAGACCTCATTTTTGTAAATCAAGGCAATGAATATTTTATTAAATATTTAAGGAGTTGTTATATTGGTGAATTGAAGCTTGGCCCAAAAATTTTAGTGATTGAATAGTTAATTAAGGAAAAATGATTAAATCATAAAAGATGTAGAACTTAATCGTTGTTGAATTTTATTAATTAAATGGTTTAAAAAGTAAAAGTGGGAGGTTTTAAAGTTAATGGACGGTTGAACATTAGTTTATATTATATTTTATATGTTATATGTTTTAATTTAATTATTAAAGTAATAATATTAATAAAAAAAAAGGAAGTGAATGTCATATTTTTATTCTCTTTTTATTTTTCAACTAAAAACCATTGTTGAACCTAAGGAAGCTTCGACCTTGCTTATTCAATTGCATGTAAGTCCATTTCATCTGTTTCTTGTAAATTTTATATTTTTGAGATAGTTGTAACTTAATCTATCTAGCCCAGCTACTAATTTTGTAACAGCTTGAATTAGGACCTAGTCAGAATAGTGGTTTCGAGACCACAAATCCAAAGTATAAAAATTTACTGTGATAAAGTTTTAAGGTTTACAATATGATTGAATACATGTGTGAGAATTCTGATAAGAAATTTTATCGATAAGGTGTCTAATTAGACTAGTAGGACTAAATTGCAAAAAGTGCAAAATAAGTGTTCTAGAAGCATTGAGTGCTTAATTGAAATGAACTAGTAAATTAGAGGTTCTTATTTAGTAATTAGACCATTTTATATCATGATGGACAAAAATGGACATGGAAGGGTAAAATTTCAAAGAAAGGTAAAAGGGGCATTTTGGTCATTTGGTTAATTAAAGAATAAGAAGGGAGAAATCAAGTCAAAATTGTGACCATCTTCTTCCCCTTGTGCTAAAAATTGAAAAGAAGACATAGCTAGGGTTTCTTCACTTTTCAAGCTCAATAGTAAGTGCATCCTAGCCCCGTTTTTAATGCTCTTTACATTTTTGAAACCCTCGTAACCCAATTTACCTATTTCTAGCCATATTTTGAGCTAGGATTCATGTTAAAAAATTTACCTATGTGTGACATGCATGTATTTTGATGTTTAATGAAAGAATATGAAAGTTTGATGTGTGATAAACAACTTTTACTAGGTGATTTTTAATGAAAATGTACAAAAGAACTTATTTGTAAAAGTTGTAAAACATGGGTATAAAATGTGATTTAATGAAAAATGTGGGCTGATATGAGCATGTATGTATGTCGGCTAGGCTTGGGTAACAAAGAAAATGAGTACATTTCGTTATACGAGCCTAGGGACTAAAGTGTAAATAAGTCAACTTTAGGGGCAAAAATGTAATTTTTCCATAGTGGGATTTTTGGACTGAATTGAGTAATGTATCATTAATTTATGTCTATATGCTTATATATTGTATGAATTGTGTAAATGATCTAACGAATGTATTTGATAAAGTTCGATAAGTGTTAAGTGAGAAAATCCCGATTGAACCTTAGGAATAGAGTCAGATATAAGTGACATGTCACTAGGAACCCAAGTGTATGATTGTGTGATTATGTGATGTCCAGATGTTGGTCTTGTACGTCTACCAGTGGCTAGGTAATCCTGCATATGTTGCGGATACCTGTCAGCTTGTGTGAGTAGTACTAAGTAATTACGGCTTGACCTTCAGCTTATATGAGCAGACCCGTAATGGGTTGAGCTGCTAAAGGATTATAATTGCATGATTGAATACCATCCTAGTAAAGCAAATGTGGTAGCCGACGCGCTAATCTGTAGGGCTATGACTGATCTGAGGGCGATGTTTTCTCACCTAAGTTTATTTGATGATGTTAGTCTGCTAGCCGAACTTCAAGTTAAACCGACGTGGATTGAGCAGGTTAAGGGTAAGTAGTTGGTGAATGAATCATTGGGTCCTTGATTCCAACAGATTGAGAGTGGGGAAAATTTAAATTTTTGATTGAATAGCAAAGGGGTACTATGTTTCTGTGGGAAAGTCTATGTACCGAGGGATACTGATTTGAGGTAGTCTATACTGCGAGAGGCACATAATAGTCCTTATGCTATGCATCCTAGCGGGAACAAGATGTACCGAGACCTTTGCGAGTTGTATTGGTGGCCAGTCTTAAACGTGAAGTTACCGATTTCGTGGTAAATGCCTTACTTGTTAGCAGGTTAAGGCAGATTATTAGTTGCCTTCAGGGTTGCTTCAGCCAGTTAAGATTCTATTCTGGAAGTGGGAGAGAGTAACTATGGACTTCGTTAGTGGGCTGCCCCTAACGCCTACTAAGAAAGATTCGGTGTGGGTCATCGTAGACCAATTGACCAAATCTGTCCATTTTATTCCAGTCCGTACTGATTACTCGTTACAGAAACTGGCTAAGTTATATGTGGCTGAGATAGTAAGATTGAATGGGGTACCGGTTTCCATAATATCTGATAGAGATCCTTGTTTCACGTCTCGATTTTGGAAGAAGTTACACGAAGCTTTGGGTACAAGGTTAGACTTCAGTACTGTGTTCCATCCTCAGACAGATGGTCAGTCGGAGAGGGTGATTCAGATACTGGAGGACATGTTAAGAATTTGTGTGATTGACTTCCAAGGTAGTTGGGAGGATTATTTGCCGTTGGCAGAATTTGCATATAACAATAACTACCAGTCCAGCATACAGATGGCACCGTATGATGCGCTATATGGCCGTAGGTGTCGTACTCCTTCGTGTTGGACTGAGTTGGGCGAGCGGCGTGTTCTGGGCCCTGAGTTAGTTTCTGATACCAGGACAAAGTTAGATTAATTCAGGATCGACTGAAGGCAACATCAGATAGAAAAAAGTCGTACACGGATCTGAAGCATAAGGAGATTGAGTATTCTGTGGGAGATTATGTTTTTCTTAAAGTCTCACAATGGAAAAAAATACTGAGGTTTGGACGGAAGGGCAAGCTGAGCCCTAGATTCATTGGGCCTTATCGCATACTGAAGCGTGTGGGACCGATTACCTATCAACTTAAGTTACCTCCAGAGTTGGACTGAATTCACGATGTGTTCCACGTATCCATACTGAGGCGTTATCGCTCTGATCCCACACATATAGTACCAGTGAAGGAGATCGATGTTAGACTAGATCTAACCTTCGAGGAGGAACCGGTACAGATATTAGACCGTGACGTCAAAGTTCTAAGAAGAAAGGCCATTCCACTGGTTAAGGTGCAGTGGTGTAATCACAGTTCTGAGGAGGCTACGTGGGAACTCGAGGAGGTGATGCGGCAACAATACCCACATCTGTTTTGACCAGGTAAATTTTGAGGCCGAAATTTTCTTTTAGGGGGTAGAGTTGTAATGCCCCAAAAATCTAAGTATTTGATTTTGCATATTGTGATACAATAGTATGCCTGTTTCAGTGGTTTAGTACTCTGGGAAGTGTCTGAGAAGTCTTGGGTTCAATCCTGGACTTGTGTAAAAACTTTTATTTTCACTTGAATAAACCCTGTACCTAAACACTAGGCTTCTTAAATGAATATGTTTGAACTGTGACACAAGGAGCCTACTGGTATTCGGGGTAGGTGGTGTGATAGCTGTGTTAGAGGGTGGAGGTTCAAATCCCAAGAGAGGTTGCTTAGTGTTTTATTTTGTTGCTTTTGCTGAGTGAGTAGTAGTGTTTGACTGAAATACTGCAGAGTTGTAGAGGAGTTTGAAATGGGGATGGAGGAGATTTTGATGGAGAAATTTAATGAGCGATTTTAGAATGAAATCATAGATATGGAGGTGAGGGATAATGTTGTGCCGAAATAGGACTGTGGGCACATGAGTTTGGCTAGGTTGCTCCCTCTCCTCATTTTTGGTTTTGGGGTCATGTGTTTTGGAGTTCTCCTACTCTTTGTTGTGTGGTCGATTTTTGCTTTTGATAGTTCAGGTTTGTTTTTTTCATTTCCTTGGAGACCAATAGTGTTAAGAGTCGTGATAGTAGTTTTTGTTTTGTTTACATTTTTGGGTTGCATTTCTCTTCTTAGCCGATTACTCTTAGTCCTTTCTCTCTTAGACTTGGCCAAGTACTCCTGTTTTCTTCCTCAATTCTTCCCGTTTCTCTTTCACCTTCTCGATTGACCGACTGCTTTTGCTCTTTTTTTTCCTCTCTGTTCTTTATCAAATCGTTCTCTCTTTTTGATACCCAGACCGATTACTGCATCCCTTACTCCTACACTTCCATTTTCGATTTGACACTTATTCTTTGGCAATCAGCCAAATTCTTCTTCGCATCTTTCCTCATTTGTCGTCGATTGTGGTAAGTGCTCTTAACTTCTTTCAAGGAGTTTCTTTGGCTAACACTATTCCCCCTAATTTTTTTCGGTTTTTTTCTCTCTTTTCACTGTTGAGGTAACCGAATATTCCATCGCAAGGGTGAGTGTTTTGTCTCATGCCTTGGCTTTAGGGCATACTCTGGTGGGTCGATTATTTGTTTTTTCTCCACATTTAGTCAACATTTCGGTAAGTGTTTTGCAGTTGATGCAAACTTTTGGTTGATCAATAAATGGATTCGGTTGTTAAGTCGCGATTGTATTACAAGATACCATTAAAGGGGGTTTGTAGACAATTGCTGATAAAAGATTAAGTGTGAGGTCTTCAATCGATCGACCAAGGGTGGTTAGAACCTCTTTGTTCAGTGTGATAGAAAGGGATCGTTAAAATCCTCTTGTTAAGGGACTAATGGTATATTGTGTTGAATCTAGGGTTGAAGCGCTTGTGGTCTAACTACATTTTTTTTGCAAAACAGGTGTGTAACCACACTGATATTTCTCATCCAAAAAATAGGATGTTAATGCTATACGAGCGTGCGATCGCTCATGTGGTAATCTGAGTGCATGAAATAAGGGCGTTCAACTGTAGATGCCACCATGAGCAATCTCATGGGCGTAGGCCGTTTTGGGCCAGGTTAGGCCTAAATGGGCCATGTGGGCCCCCCTACTATAGGCCCCACACGGGTAAACCACAAGGATGTGTGGAAGATATTAGACCCGGCTGTGTTGTTCACATGGCCAAGGTCATTTCTAGGTTTCGTGGGCCACACTAGCGTGTGGGCTCACATAGGCCGCTTAATTGGCTTTGGGCACATTTTCACTGCTTGTACTGTTAAGGTTGCACGGGTCACCCGAGACGACTGTGGACCTACTGATGGGTCAGTAAGTATACCTAGACCCCAAACTGATAAATGATTGTTATGCCCTATCGGGTAAAATGACTATTATGCCCTTGTGTGGTGTATGATTGATTAAGCATGCCATTTGATATATTTATGATTTGCATACATGCATGATATTATGATATGCTTCATGGGGATGTGATTATTGTATTTTGAGGAAGTGTACTAAACTAAAAGGTCACATAGGTCGCCCAAGGCGACTGTGGACCTATTGATGGCTTTAAGCCACTTATATTATTGGCAGCTTTGCTGCGATACTGTTTAGTGCCACAACCGGTGCTAACTTTGTAAGTGTAGGGATGGGTGGGTGATTTATTCCTCACAGAAGTGCAAGGTTGGACAGGAGATGGTGGGCAGGGTTGGTTGGGATAACATGCATTATGTATATTGATTTCTGATACTGTTATGGCCTAAGGCCCAATCGATACTATTATTGTGAAAGTGCTTAAGCCCAGTTTGATTTATTGCATTTTTGTTTGATTGTATATTTGGGGAATTACACACTGAGTTTTCGTAAACTCATCCTTCTGTTTTAACTGTACAGGTAATACCTAATCTTAGGCGGTTCGCTACTCTCGGAGGACTCATTAAGATTGATTTAGTACTTTGTAATAGTTTTGGATTTAATTTGGGTTATTATTTTGTAATCAGGCCTCTCTGGATTTTATTTTTAAATTTTGGGATTTTAAATTTGCTTTGGTTATTATTGCTAGTAATAGGGCTTAAGTTTTAAAAAGGAATGACATTTTACGAAACAAACACAAATACACAACTGTTTTAAAAAGAAGCTTCCGCTATAAATAAGATTTTGAAATTAGTAACATTTTAAAGAAAGTACTTTTGATTATATTGCAAGTTCTTAAATTTTTCTTCTAGAGCACAGAAAGAGGCTAAATAAATATTAGGCTTTTCAAACGATATCACCGTTTAATAACAAATTGACTAATTGATTTTTTGGAGGTTTTCAAACGACAAACAAGTTTTACGCTTAACACTTCAATATGACGTCGCCAGATTTGGCCATAATGTCTAGGTCGGGTTTGGGGTGTTACATGATTTCTGGTTGAACCTTATCAATTCTTAGGATAGGAATAACATGTTATTAGGGATTTCATGTGTTGGGTGCTGGTCTTAAATTTCCTACCAATGGTTGGGGTCTTGCATTTGTTGCGGATTCTCTACAGCTTGTGTGAGCAATATCATGTAGCTTACATTTCAACCCACAGCTTATTTGAGCTGGTCTATTTCACAGCTTGTGTGAGCAGGCCCATTTCACAGCTCGTGCGAGCATTGATGTAAAGAAAAGGTTATGATTATATGTAAAGGCACACTATGTTTGTTTCCCGAGTATTTGATGTATTATAATGGAATGAATCATGATCTTATGAAAAGATTTGAGCTAAATAATGTATTTACATATGGAAATCTAGTTATCTTATGGTTGATTGTCATGGACAAGTGTACTAATTTGTGAGTTTGATGATGTTGTATAGGCTTTTATTAAGCTAATGACATTGGTAATGATTTATGCTTAATCTATGAATTGTATAAATGACATGGTAAGTTATGTTTAAGTTTTTACGAGCTTACTAAGCATTCATTGCTTAGTTACTTTCCTTTATTTTATAGATTATCGAAAGCTCGTCGAAGACCTATCACACTATCCAACAACTATTTTGGACTATTTTGGTAGATTTTAAGTATTTTGTCCATGGTTAATAATGTCATGTATAGGTCTTTCTTATTAGTAAATCATGGATGTGTAATGAATGTGTTTATATGTTTAAGCTTTTGGAAGTTATGTTGGTTTGATGCACTTTGATGCCTTACCAAGTTATGTCATATTGGTCACTTTTAAGTGCTTGTAAATAAGGTTCTTTTGGTATGTTATGATGGCTTGCAAATGGTCATGTGTGGTAGTTAATTGAACTAGTTTATTATGTTTGCAAAATGGCAATATTGGCATGTTTTGGTAATTGATGTTTTGATACAATTGTGGGGCCTTTGAATGACATATTGGTTAGAAAAATTAGGATGTTTGAAATGGCATGTTTATGTGTGTTTAGATGATGTTTAAATCCCTTGAATGTGTGCCCAAATGGTTTGAGTGGTTAGGTATGAATTCGATTTGAAATGACTTGATTTTAGGTAAACTTTGGGCTCACACGGCATGGGACGTGGCTGTCACACGGCCGTGTGTCATTTGTAAAATTTTAATATTTTCAAGTTAGTGAGTTACACGACCTAGCACATGGCCTGGCATATGGGCGTGTGAGGTAACTCAAAGAGTTATAAGGCCTGGCACACGACCTGCGACACAGCCATGTGACCCTACTCAGTGAGTTACACAGGTGAGGACATGGGTTGGGACATAGCCCATAGCCCATAACAGCCTATTTTTTAGTCAAATCAGAACAGTGGTTTCAGAACCACAAGTCCGAAGTCAAAATTTTTATTTTATCATTTTATTAATATTTACAGTATGATAGAATAATAGTACAAAAATTTCATTAAAAAATTTTACCGTTTAAGTGCTTAATTCGGTAAAAAGGACTAAATCGCGTAAAACGTAAATGTTGAGTTCTAATAGTTAAAAGTATCAAGTGGCTATGAATTTAATATTGGAAGTCCTTATGTTGAAATTAGTCCATTAATAGTATGAGTGGACATATTTAGTGTAACAACCTATTTTCGGTCAAATTAGAATAGTGGTTTAGGAACCAGAAATTCGAAGTTAAAATATTTATTTTATTATTTTAATAAATTTTACAGCATGATAGAATGATAGTATAAAAATTTTGTTAAGAAATTTTACCGTTTAAATGCTTAATTTGGCTAAAAGGACTAAATTGCGTAAAGCGTAAAATTTGAGTTCTAATAGTTAAAGGTACTAAATGGCTATGAAATTGAATGTTTGAAGGATTTATGTTGCAATTAGCCATTAATTGCTTGAGTGGATTGTAATGGTCATGAATTAATGAATTTATAATGTTTAATTAAAGGGTATTTTAGTAATTTGGCAAATAAGTTATAATTAATAAAACAAAAATCATAATTTGTTTCATTCACCTTCCCCAAACCGAATTCTTCATAAATGAAAAGCCATTTTTAGGGCTTAAGTTTGGCCAAGTCAAATTCCTTCATCAAGATATGGTTTTGACTCGATTTTTAGTGATTTCTACGTTTTTGAGTTTGTTACAGCTTAATCAAGCTAGCCTGTACCTTAAATTTTGAAACTGGTAAAGATTTTTCATGATGCCATTGTTGAATGTTTGAGTAATTTGATGGTTGATGAAAGATTATGAAGGTTTATTGATAGATTAAATAGTTTTGTAAAGGGGTTTTTTTTTTCAAAAATGTCAAAAAGGGATTAATTTGTGAAAATGTAAAATTATGTGGTTAAAAGTATGAATAAAATGAAAATATGGGCTGCTAATAGCATGAGTAGAATTTGTCTAGGCTCAGGTTTTGATAAATTTGAATGAATTTCATTATACAAGCATAGGGACTAAATTATAAAAGTGTGAAACATTAGGGGCAAATGCATAAAATTGCCAAATTATGAATTTTGGGTTAAATTGAATAGAATGAATACTGAATGTGCTAAATTTGATAATATTTAGATCAAGATAAGTCGAGATCAGATTAGGATCGGAGAAAAGGCAAGTTAATTGAATAGTCGATATGATGCGATCCCAATCGCATCATGTTTCGATACACCTCGATGACATCGAGATTGGCATAAACTCGAGGGGCCCAAGTGCAAAATGAGACGTTTAATTTTAGTTTGTTAATAAATTGAGTTGTTGGACTTTATTTAGTTAATTGAGTTCATCTTAGTTAATAAATGAGTTGCTGGTCATTGATTCAACTCATCTTAGTTTTAATAATTGAGTTATTATTGAACTTCATTTAATAGATGCTTCTTTAATTAATCTAGTTACTAGGATAATTTATTGTTGCATGAGTTTAAGTTTACTTAATTATGCTTCTTTTAATTAACTAGTTACTGGAATAATTGATGCATATGTTTTAGTTTATTTATTTAAGTTAAGTGTTAATGTGTGTTATGTTTAATAAGTGTTTAAAAGTGTTTAATAAGTTTATCTTAATGTGTTTATTGCAGGTGTCTTTTCAGCTCATAATCGTTACAATTTAAGGCTGTTACAAATTCAATAAAGTGGCCTTTCAAGTTATTTTCGGTTACAAGCAAGGGGACTGTTACAAAGGAGGCTTTATACATCATCAAAAAGAGTTTAAAAGAACATTACACTTCTTTTAAATGTCAGCAGCAACCTTACAACTACCCCAAATGTTTTTTGCCTCTTCAATAATTAATTCATGCATTAAAAACTTCATTAAGGTGCTGGTGTCTATTCGGCTAGCCAAAGGAGAAGTCAAGAGTCATTTTCAAGCATTCAAGGTCATTGATTCAGCTAAACTGAATTATCTTAATGTAACACCCCAAACCCGGCCTAGACGTTATGGCCGAATTTGGTGGTGTCACATTGAAGTGTTTTTTGTAAAACATAATATTGTTTGAAAAGTCCAATTGTTATTTAAACTCTTTGTGTAATCTAAATGAAGATCTTAATTCTTGCATCATTATCCAAAGCACTTTCTTTAAAACATTATTAATTTCAAAATCCCGTTTATAGCAGAAGCTTTTTAAAGCATGTTGCGTAAACGTGGTGTCTTTGGAAAACAGTTATCTTTTGAGAACCCATCTTTTTCCTAAACTAGCAGTTTACAACAAAGCAAGTAAAAATCCTAAATTAAAGTTAAAACTTTAAAGAGGCCTCATTACATAATAATATCCAAATAAAAATATAATGGTAAGTCAAATGTAAAGGCAGGAACAGTCATGTGGCCACCTTCTAGTCCCTCGCAGTAATAATCCGTCTAAGATTGGGGATTACCTGTACAAATAAATAGAGGGGGTGAGTTTTTAAAAACTCAGTGTGTAATCCCTTAATAAGCAAATAGTTAATCATACAATAGCTAAATACAATTTGGGCCTGAGCCCATTCAGTATCAGTATCAGTGTGGACCTTAGCCCATTATAGTAAAAGTAATAGAATATCAAAAACAGATAACATATAACATGCCCACCAACCCTGCATGCCAGCTCCATCCAACCCATCACACCATGTGGGGATAAAATCAACCCACCTAGCCCTACACACCAAGATTAGCACCGATTGCGGCACTAAACAGTATTGCAGCAAAGCTGCCAATAATATAAGTGGCCTTAAGCCATCAGTATGTTCATAGTCGTCTTGGGCGACTCGTGCAACCTTATCAGTACAGTACACTTGTACCAGCCCGATTTAGACCCTAATCGAAATGGTGGTTTCAGGACAACGAATCCGAGTCAGAAAAATTTTTAAAAAATTAAAAAAATTAAATTAAATTAAAAATTATTATTTTCTGGGTTTATTATGTGTGAATTTATATCTGTAAAATTTTCATGATTTAATTTTGTAGTCTAGATGTCCGATTAAATAAAAGGTTTTAATCGCGTAAAATGAAAATTTGGTGGTTAATTATAAAAGGGCCAAAATGAATGTGTCTTTATAAAAGGAGGCATTTATAATGCAATTATACCATTGGTTTATAGGTGGACGGTAATGGGCATGATATATGTGGTTTCTTAATTAATTTTAAAAGGTTAAATTGGTAAACTAATTAATAACTTATATATGATATATTATATCATAATTAAAGAAGCCATGTTTCATACTTTTATTTTGACCGAATATAAGCTAAAAAAAAAAAAGAAAGAACAAGGGCTAGGTTCGGCCATCTTTCTCATCCGGATTCAAGGCTTGTTCTTAGTCGGTTCTTGATAATTATTATGTTTTTGATATCGTTGCTTTGAGTACTACAAAACCTAAGATTTAATTTTTGATTTTGATAAATATTTTGGGTTATGCCATTGATGAGAGCTTGTGATTTTTATTGTTTGATGATGAATTTTGAAAGATATGGAGTGGGTTAACATATTAAGTAAAGGAATTTTTGATGATTTTGAGTAATTAGGACTTAATTGCAAAAATAAAAATGTGGAGGGACTAAATTGTAAAATTGATGAAAAATATGTGCTTAATTGGATACTAGGAGTATTCGGCTTACCATAGATGTCATTAATTTTGCATAATTTTGTGTTTTGTGCATTTGGAACTAAATTGTAAAAAATTGTAAATGTCAGGGGTAAAATGGTAAATTGCCCATTTATGTGTTTTTGGACTAAATTGAATGAAAATATGTTTGAATGAGCTTAATTTGAATATGTTTAGATCAAAAATCAAAGAAATCAGATTTAGATCGGGGGAAAAATGAAAGTTGTCGACTAGTCGTCCCGTTTCGTTTTATATTGTCTGAGGTAAGTCTTTAAGCAATTAAACATCGTTTATTCGAGCGTAAAATGTTTTATTATGATGATTTGAATTTTATTAGTTATTTAGCATAGTATTCGAATGTGATTTGTTATTAAATTAATGTGGTTGAGTTATATTCGAATGTGTTAGAACCTTTGAAAGTTTGTATAGATTACATGGAATATTTGGATAATTAGATGAATGAACTGTTATGAAATGACTTTGTAATTATGATTTTTGGGCTTATGCCTAGCAAGCTTTGTGTTGGTGACTTTGATCGGGCTTTGTGCCTAGCAAGCTTAGTGCCGGTGAATAAATATTAGACCTCGGGTCTAGCAGGCTTAATGCCGGTGAACAAATATCAAACCTTGGGTCTAGCAGGCTTTATGCCGGTGATTTATTTTCAAGCTTGTGTTTATAAGATTTCAAGTTGAGGTGGAAAATTGTTCAAGTGAAATTGAGTTAAATGACCTTGTATATATATATATATATATATTCGGCCACATAGGTATGTATATATGTGATAATATTTGGATCTTGAATATTAGGCTATGA
Source organism: Gossypium stocksii (assembly GCA_020496765.1). Taxonomy (NCBI): domain Eukaryota; kingdom Viridiplantae; phylum Streptophyta; class Magnoliopsida; order Malvales; family Malvaceae; genus Gossypium; species Gossypium stocksii. The sequence continues at coordinate 47,678,434 of CM035623.1, forward strand.
AGGTATGTACGAATGTGATTTGGTACTCAATATTGAGTAGTGAATTTTACAAATGTGAGATAGGTGTGAATTGAGTTGATCAATGATCAAATTGTGCATAGTTGAGATGTGTCATAAGCATGTGTGTATTGATTTAATATATTCGGCATTGTAATTCATATGTTTACAAATTGAGACAATGTTCTACGGATGTTGGAATTTAGTATATAATTTGATTGAATATATGTCTTTACGATAGTTTACATTGGAGGTGAATTATAAGATGTTAAAATGATTGGTTAAGTATTCGGCCAAGTGATATATGCATATGAAACTAAAATGTGAATTATGTGTATACTTGTATAAAAGTGAATATACATACTTGTAAATATATATGTGTGATTGTTATACTTTGACTTACAGGTATATGCATGTAAGTGAACGTGTAAATATGAGTGTTCATTCGGTCATTGTTATGCTTATGCATAAGAAATTATATTTTAATTCATGAGAATATGTTTATGTGTATACATGTACGTGGTTATTTAATGATTGACTTTTGAAACCAAAAGATGCTTTGATAATATATATATGCGACCATAAATAAGTTACATGTGAAAGTATAAGATAAATGTTAAATCATAAGATTGAAGTTAATTTGAATATGATAATATAATTTGATATAGTTTAAATGTATGGATTATGTCTTTGAATGATTTATTTGCTTATGACTTACTAAGCTATGATAGCTTACTCCGTGTTTTCATATGTACTCTGTTTTATAGATTTTGAATTCAAGTTACAAATCCAGAAGTCGTCAGAGGAGCTTATCACGCTATCGACTATTTTCGGTACTTTTAAACAAGTTTGAATTTGAACTTTTGGCATGTATAGTCTAGTTAATAAGTTGAATTTGGGGTATGTATAAATCTAAGTTATGTGAAAATGGCTTGTTTATAATGTTAGGTTCGATTCATGCTTTGATCATATGATGGAAATATTTGCTTGATGACTTGGCCATAGTGTATATTTATTTATATACGAGACATGTTGGTTGTGTTTTGCTTAAGCGTTTCTATGTATTTTAGGTAGTTTTTGCTAAGTAAGTTCGGTCATGATGTGTAATAGAAGTGAGTTTGACATGTGTGCATTAATAGAAGATATAATATGTTTGAATTATGCTTAATTATAAGTGCTCGATATTTGTCATAGCTATTTTAGATTGGCCTGTAAATAAATATGTTCATAAGTAAATCGGTTTGGGCAATGGGAAATATTATGTGCATTTGATAATCGGTTATGTGGTGAAATAGATAAGGATGACAATGGTAAGCTGTTCACGATTTGGATTTATATTTGTGTTCATATAGGTTAGTTTAAAAGTTGTTATAATGCACTATTGTCTTTTGGTTTGGTGAATGAATATATGTATCAATTTTGGTATGTTTTAATCGAGAAAGCATTAATTATATGTCATGGTTTGTTAATGACCGTTAGTTTTGCCCCAAATGGCGGCAAGAAATAAAAATGATTATTTGGATCTTTGGGTTGATAATAATATTGCATTACTTTGTTACTTGAATAAATATTTATTTGTGAATTTGATAAATGGTTTGAACTTTTGCATAATAATGAGATGTTTGAATTAATTGCAAATAGTCATGAAGTGTTCATTATAAAAATTGGTTGTTTAAGTATATGATAAATTCCTAGTAATGAAATACTTATTTGACTTATTTGTTTTATAAAATTCGTAGATGTAATATTTCAATAGTTATCATGAATATTAAATTATATGATAAAATGATATTTTTGATATTTTTGTTTATGAACTATGTGACTGCAAATATGTTCATTGTATGATATGATATGACTCGTAATAAATGTATAGTGGTTATGATTTAAAATATGGTTGGTTAAAGAGTTTGAACAGATGTATATTTATGATTGTTCGGTTGGTGTGCTTTGTCTGGTAATGCCTTGTAACCCCACTCCGGCGACGGATACAGGTAAGGGGTGTTACATTTTATTGGTATTAGAGCTATGGTTTAGTCGGTTCTAGGACTACTATAGCATATGTGAGTCTAGCTATACATGTCATATTTAACCTGCGATAGTGTGATATCTCCTGACTCCGACGAAAATTATTTTTTTGAGATAGATAAGTTTTTCAACCGAGCTAATTTTGATAGCACGAAATGTGTACTCATTTGAATAGAAATGTGTTGATGATGAGTTGAAACTTATAAAGGTATGAATCAAAGAGTATGATATATTGATGTTGACACATGTTATAATTATATGAGCATATAGATTATGATATTTGAGTTATGATTGCTTCTTGAAATGTTTTGATTGTGAATTAGTGATTTGAGTTGGTATATGAATTAAGTGCTAAGAACAAAAGTAAAAAATGTTTATTAAATGATTGGATAATGTGAAGTTATTAATGAATTGACTATTTGTGAAAGTATGTGTTGTATGTATTTTTGTATAAAATAAATTTGAGGCTTTATTATCCTCACCCCCTTATTAGAGAAATGTTACTGTAAATTCTGTAAGATTTGGGTTAAATAAGCTCAAGAGTGTAGAGTTACAGAAGTCCATACATGGAAGATTAATAAGGTGGTCAAAAACGTGAATGAATCTGTAAATGAAGACGATATTAAAGGAGACATTAGATAGTTCTGAAAACTTTTCAGGTTGTATAAAATTATTATTATAGAAGAAGTTATCTTCGATCAAATGACCTAATCAGGTATGTTATCTAAGGAAAATATTAGTTGAACACTTTTCTGAATTAATTTCTATCGGTAAAGGGATAATGTTTGAATTGTATTGATGGTTGAACGTAGTGATTATAGTCGAGCAGTTATTACGAATTTTGTTGGGCATTCTATGTATACATTTATTCTCAGAGGTATCTGTGACTGTTTAATTTCAGAAGGAATTCTTATCGTAGATGAAAGCACCGTTGGTCTGTTTGGGTTATGTTCGACATTGCTCTGTCTTTCTTTGGTATTTACTTCATGGGTGGATATTAAAATCGACGGTAAAATCTGTATAATGTTAATATCTATTTCTACTAGTTATGGTTATGTGGACAATATGCAAAGATTATATCGCTTCTGTTACTGTGGATTCCAGTATTTATGAGTGACATTGTTCTTTTTAGACATTCTCTAGGATATCATCAGAGCTAATATTATTCTATATAGGTTGTATTTTTTGATATTCTGTATAGCTTCAAACACTAAAATTTCGCTATTCCGGTCTTCTATGATTCCATGTGATTATCTGTAAGAGATTTTTATCTGACAAAAATGGCTATATCTATTATAATCATAATTTCTGTTCTGAAGAATTTGAGAAGCCCGACAGTATTGTTAGAGTTATAAAAGTTGTGTTTCTGCATTGGTTGTTATTTAAATCATATCTGGTTTTCTTCTGGCTTTAGATACTTTGATAACGACCAAGATATTATTTGTTATTTCGGGTAAGACGTCAGTCTCATTATGATATTATGATTTCTATTTGATGACTGTGGCTTTTGTATAATGATATGTTGAGTTATTCTTTTAGCGGAAAGGAATAATTTCTTTGAAAGGACTGATCTAGTGGTTTAGTTTGATCTGAATTATTTGATTTAAAAGAAGAGTTGCTTATATATGTTTGAATCTATTCACTAAAAATTTAAATGTATATGTGTGATTTGAGGAATATTCTGGAAGAAGAAATTTGTACTCTTGAGAATTCGATACAGAATCATGTTTATAGGAACAATTCTATTTGAGAAATGTGACGGTAAAATTAAAATTAGTTATTAAAGCTTCCCTTATGATTTGAGTGATGATTTAGAGTTCTAGATTAATGTTGAAGGTTCTCTGAGGTTCAGAATTGAATATGTATCCCAAGAAACTCAAGGTCAATTCAAATGATTCTGAGTAAAACTTACAGTAGTCGGTTATTTGTTCATCCAAATAGTGTAAAGACGTGCAATGATTTGAAACAATTTTAATGGTAGTATGGTATGAAATGGGATATCTTCTGCTTTGTTTTGAAATGTTTAGTTGTCAACAAGTAAAAGTTGAGCATCAGGTATCTTTTGGGTTGTTTCAGCCGATATTATAATACCCGAGTGAAAATGAGACAAAGTCACGATGGATTTTGTATCTGGATTTCTGTTGACCTTAAACAAGAAAGATGCAATCTGGATTATCGCGAATAGATCGACTAAATCAGCTCCTGTTGTTCCAATTCGTACAGATTATTAACTTCAAAAGTTTACCAAGTTATATGTTTCTCAGATATACATCAGATCCTTCACGTGTGATTAGTCCGTCTGAGATTAAGATTAAGCCCGATATGACATGCGAGGAAGGACCGATTCGTATTTTGACTTGCGAGATTAAAGAGTTACAAAATAAGAAAATTTTGTTAGTTAAGGTATTGTGGCGTAAACACAGAGTTGAGGAAACAACGTGGGAGCTAGAGGATGCGATGAGAGAATGTCATCCGAACCTATTTACCGGTAAGATTTTTGGGGACGAAAATTCTAAAGGGGGAGAGTTGTAACAGCCCGATTTAGACCCTAATCGGAATGGTGGTTTCGGGACCACGAATCCGAGTCAGAAAAATTTTAAAAAATTTAAAAAATTAAATTACAAAAATTAAATTAAATTAAAAATTATTATTTTCTATGTTTATTATGTGTGAATTTATATCTATAAAATTTTCATGATTTAATTTTGTCGTTTAGATGTCCGATTAAATAAAAGGTTTTAATCGCGTAAAATGAAAATTTAGTGGTTAATTATAAAAGGGCCAAAATGAATGTGTCTTTATAAAAGGAGGCATTTATAATGCAATTATACCATTGGTTTATAGGTGGACGGTAATGGGCATGATATATGTGGTTTCTTAATTAATTTTAAAAGGTTAAATTGGTAAACTAATTAATAACTTATATATGATATATTATATCATAATTAAAAAAGCCATGTTTCATACTTTTATTTTGATCGAATATAAGCTAAAGAAAAAAAGAAAGAACAAGGGCTAGGTTCGGCCATCTTTCTCATCCTGATTCAAGGTTCGTTCTTAGTCGATTTTAGATAATTATTATGTTTTTGAGATCGTTGCTTTGAGTACTACAAAACCTAGGCTTTAATTTTTTTATTTTGATAAATATTTTGGGTTATGATATTGATGAGAGCTTGTGATTTTTATTGTTTGATGATGAATTATGAAAGATATAGAGTGGGTTAACATATTAAGTAAAGGAATTTTTGATGATTTTGAGTAATTAGGACCTAATTACAAAAATAAAAATGTAGAGGGACTAAATTGTGAAATTGATGAAAAATATGGGCTTAATTGGATACTAGGAGTATTCGGCTTACCATAGATGTGATTAATTTTGCATAATTTTGTGTTTTGTGCTTTTGGAACTAAATTGTAAAAAATTGTAAATGTCAGGGGTAAAATGGTAAATTGCCCATTTATGTGTTTTTGGACTAAATTGAATGAAAATATGTTTGAATGAGCTTAATTTGAATATGTTTAGATAAAAAATCAAAGAAATCAGATTTAGATCGGGGAAAAACAAAAGTTGTCGACTAGTCGTCCCGTTCTGTTTTATATCGTCTGAGGTAAGTTTTTAAGCAATTAAACATCGTTTATTTCGAACGTAAAATGTTTTACTATGATGATTTGAATTTTAATAGTTATTTAGCATAGTAGTCAAATTTGATTTGTTATTAAAATAATGTGGTTGAGTTATATTCGAATGTGTTGGAACCTTTGAAAGTTTGTATAGATTACATGGAATATTTGGATAATTAGATGAATGAACTGTTATGAAATGACTTTATAATTATGATTTTTGGGCTTATGCCTAGCAAGCTTTGTGTTGGTGACTTTGATCGGGCTTTGTGCCTAGCAGGCTTAGTGCCGGTGAATAAATATCAGACCTCGGGTCTAGCAGGCTTAGTGCCGGTGAACAAATATCAGGTCTGGTAGGCCTTGTGCTGGTGTGTGATTCAGGCTTATCCCTAGTAGGCTTTACGCTGATGATTTATTTTCAAGCTTGTGTTTATAAGATTTCAAGTTGAGGTGGAAAATTGTTCAAGTGAAATTAAGTTAAATGACCTTATATATATATATATATTCGGCCACATAGGTATGTATATATGTGATAATATTTGGATCTTGAATATTAGGCTATGAAGGTATGTACAAATGTGATTTGGTACTCAATACTGAGTAGTGAATTTTAGAAATGTGAGATAGGTGTGCATTGAGTTGATCAATGATCAAATTGTGCATAGTTGAGATGTGTCATAAGCATGTGTGTATTGATTTAATGTATTCGGCTTTGTAATTCATATGATTACAAATTGAGACAATGTTCTACGGATGTTGGAATTTAGTATATAATTTGATTGAATATATGTCTTTACAATAGTTTACATTGGAGGTGAATTATAAGATGTTAAAATGATTGGTTAAGTATTCGGCCAAGTGATACATGCATATGAAACTAAAATGTGAATTATGTGTATACTTGTATAAAAGTGAATATACATACTTGTAAATATATATGTGTGATTGTTATACTTTGACTTACGGGTATATGCATGTAAGTGAACGTGTAATTGATATGATAAAGATGTTTTCGATTAGCCATTGAATAATAGTTTGTTAATGTATCCATATATATTTATATGAGTGTTCATTCGGTCATTGTTATGCTTATGCATAAGAAATTATATTTTAATTCATGAGAATATGTTTATGTGTATACATGTACGTGGTTATTTAATGATTGACTTTTGAAACCAAAAGATGCTTTGATGATATATATATGCGGCCATAAATAAGTTATATGTGAAAGTATAAGATAAATGTTAAATCATAAGATTGAAATTAATTTGAATATGATAATATAATTTGATATAATTTAAATGTATAGATCATGTCTTTGAATGATTTATTTGTTTATGACTTACTAAGCTATGATAGCTTACTCCGTGTTTTCATATGTACTCTGTTTTATAGATTTTGAATTCAAGTTACGAATCCAGGAGTCGTCAGAGGAGCTTATCACGCTATCGACTATTTTCGGTACTTTTAAACAAGTTTGAATTTGAACTTATGGCATGTATAGTCTAGTTAATAAGTTGAATTTGGGGTATGTATAAATCTAAGCTATGTGAAAATGGCTTGTTTATAATGTTAGGTTCGATTCATGCTTTGATCATATGATGGAAATATTTGCTTGATGAATTAGCCATGGTGTATATTTATTTATATACGAGACATGTTGGTTGTGTTTTGTTTAAGCGTTGTTATGTATTTTGGATAGTTGTTGCTAAGTAAGTTCGGTCATGATGTGTAATAGAAGTGAGTTTGACATGTGTGCATTAATGGAAGATATAATATGTTTGAATTATGCTTAATTATAAGTGCTTGATATTTGTCATAGCTATTTTAGATTGGCCTGTAAATAAATATGTTCATAAGTAAATCGGTTTAGGCAATGGGAAATATTATGTGCGTTTGATAATCGATTATGTGGTGAAATAGATAAGGATGACAATGGTAAGCTATTCACGATTTGGATTTATATTTCTGTTCATATAGGTTGGTTTAAAAGTTGTTGTAATGCACTATTGTCTTTTGGTTTGGTGAATGAATATATGCATTAAATTGGTATGTTTTAATCTGCAAAGCATTAATTGTATGTCATGGTTTATTAATGACCGTTAGTTTTGACCCAAATGGCGGCAATAAATAAAAATGATTATTTGGATCTTTGGGTTGATAATAATATTGCATTACTTTGTTACTTGAATAAATATTTATTTGTGAATTTGATAAATGGTTTGAACTTTTTGCGTAATAATGAGATGTTTGAATTAATTGCAAATAGTCGTGAAGTGTTCATTATAAAAATTGGTTGTTTAAGTATATAATAAATGCCTAGTAATGATATACTTATTTGACTTATTGGTTTTATAAAATTCGTAGATGTAATATTTCAATAGTTATCATGAATATTAAATTATATGATAAAATGATATTTTTGATATTTTTGTTTATGAACTATGTGACTGTCAATATGTTCATTGTATGATATGATATGACTCGTAATAAATGTATAGTAGTTATGATCTAAAATATGGTTGGTTAAAGAGTTTGAACAGATGTATATTTATGATTGTTCGGTTGGTGTGCTTTGTCTGGTAATACCTCGTAACCCCACTCCGGTGACAGATACGGGTTAGGGGTGTTACAACACTTCCTCCTAAGTAATAATCCCATCCCCATGCAACATGTCATGCATCGTATCATAATATCATACATGGATGCAACATAAATATAATGTGGCAAGCTCAAATACAGTCATATACAAAATAGGGGCAAAACAGTCATTTTGTCTCATAGGGGTATAATAGTCATTTTAATCAGTTTGGGGTCTAGGTATACTTACCGACCCAATAGTAGGTGTAACACCCATTTAACCCACGTCCGTCGCAGGAGAGGGTCACAAGACATTTCGAATCCAACGCACAATATTTGATCAATTCACTATCATACGAATAAGTTTCATAAATCAATTAAATACAAACTCATACAATAATCAAAAATCATTACAAAATATTTATTCCTTATACAAGATTTTATAAGTAAATTAAATATTCGTGTCATTGCTAATTATGAAAGTAAACTACCATTTAAACATAAAATAAAATTTCTATACAAATAGTCATTTTGAAGTGATGTAGTCGAATATGTAATAATTTTCTTACCTAATTAATTTCTACTTTACTAAACTATCAAGTTACCAATGGTTTACTCATAAGGTTATCCTAATATGATACAATTCATACTATCATATAAAAGTCACAATCACAAAAATATAAATATTCACATATATGACCGAAAATACCATATTTGTTATGCATTTACTTATTGTGCAACACATCGATACATAAAGCTCAAAATAATATTTTCCATTCACATGTATATATATAAGCCTATTTAAAAACTTTATCATCACAAGATATAAATCACTATTCATTTGGTCTATATAAATAAGATAAAACTAAACCTTGCACCAATTTGTTTCAATAATAATAACACAAGCTCAAAAGTTTCATTACAAAATTAAAATAACTTAGCAATCCACATTCATAAATATTAAATATACCCATTCAAGTGAGATCATCAACTTACTCAAATTATCAAAACATGTGAATACACATAGCAAACAAGAACATTGAACCAAATCTTAGAACCATACCAAACACATTAAAGAAAGCCATATTCGCATGGCTTCTATATACATGACAAAATAAACTTCTGAAACTTGTCTATCTAATACTTACCATAATTCAAGTTAAAAACATAATAGTACCAAAACAGTGGATAGTGTGATGAGCTGACTAACGATCCCCGAACTTGAAGCTGGTTCAACGGTCTAAAAAAATGCAGAAATAAAACACTCAAAGTAAGCATAATTAGCTTAGTAAGTCTTAAATACATAAACAAATTCCTTAAACATTCAAAACATTTAAACTAGCCGAATCATACTATTAAAAACAAGCAGTATCTTAATTAACTGAGTTTGGCCGAATATACACCATCTTATACAAATCCATTTAAACTCGAACACACCATTCCAATGAGCTTACAATTAGTTCAAGATGTTATTTCATATAAATACTCACATAACTGAATACATTAATCTCATTTAAACACATATATCCAAATATACCATTTCCATATAGCTTGCGTATAATCGAATATCTATATAATCCATATAAGCTTACCTTGTCTTACCTAAGTGGACAAATGAAGAAAACATATAGGACACATTATTTGCTCACACTCCACTTTGGTAAGAAAGCACATGGATATAACATATACTAAATCACCGGTATAAACTTGCTGAGCATAGGCTCAAATCACACACCAGCACAAAGCCTGCTGGACTCAAGGTCCGATACATATTCACTGGCAATAAGCTTGCTAGGCCCGAGCCTGAATAACTCATCATTTCGAGACTTGCTAGGTTATTAATCTGATTTGTATTTCACCGGCCTTAGGCCTGCTAGGCACGAAGCCTGCATAACTCAATTATTCAATTTCAGTCACATTTATTTAACTCCTTGGCTTATTTACACATTCACGAAAATTTTAAATAATTTTTTCTTACACTCAATCATAAATAATGCATTACAATTATAATTCCATATCTTATTCACATTCGGCTAACATAATAATCTTAGCTAACATTTCTCAATAACTTCATCCACAATCGGTGATGTGAGCATGCCCGGGGCATCCTCGAATGTAATTCTTGATTTGATCGAGCTTTCAAAAGGCCCCATGACTCGAGCTCGAACCAAGCAAATTCAAGATGCTTTATCAGACTTGGTGTTATGCATTTGGGATGATAACAAGGTCCATGACGTTGGAGGAGCTAAGGACAATGCCTTGAAGACTCCATGCACTCTTTTGCAATACGAACTTAGCTCCTTTTTAGCTCTCCATGTGCCTATTAGCTCCAATCAGCTCACTTGAGTTCAATTTAGCTCCCTTGAGCTCAAATTTGGCTCGTTTCAGCTCATTTCTTTTACATTATAATAAACTAAGGTTAAACTTTGCTCTTAATTAAGTTTGCTATATAGCTCATGCTGAATTCCCTAGCTCAATTTAGCTCACTAAGTGTTTTGACTATTTGAGCTAGCCGAATTTAATATGATAATAATTAATATGTCCAAATTTAATTAGTGCCATTAAGTTGTCTAGTTACTAATTTAAATTATAATTATGAATAGTTATATTTTATTTAATTGTGTGTCTAATTCATGTAGGTTTAGCCGAATGTGGAGGTTCATTCATGGCAAGGTGCATGTATGGGAATGTTCATTGAACGGGAAGATACATGTATGGTTTGGTTCAATGTTTGGAGGTTTTACACTCATGTACATGGAGGATTAATTGCATGCAATGGATATTGAAGAATACATCTCCCTTGGACGGCACACATGCATGAATGGAGGACAATTAATGCAAATTCATGTATGTCTAGGTTCAAGCTCCCTTCTAAGTTCCATGTACAGCAGAATGCATGTGGGAGGACTCTTGGAGTTTCTATGCACCTATTCGGCCAAGAGACACCTCTTGGAAGCTTCATGCGCCCCATGGCCAAACCTAGACAACCCATTGAGCTCCCAAAGGTTCACATTCATTCAAGTGAATAAAGTTCATACATGAAGCTGTCCAAACACATCCCCATCAGTCGAATCAAGACTAGTTAATTAATGTTTTCATTCTAGAACATTCTAGTTAGTTCATGACCGAATTTGCTTAGTCTTTAAGCTAGCTAGTTTGTCCATTCGGCTACTACATGATAGCCTATAAATAGTTTGTTTATCTAATTGTAAAGGGACTTTTGCCAATTTATTAAAACTTTGTTTTTGTGAGGTTGCTTCCTCTCATATCTCGTACAAGTTTCAAAAGACTTATCTAGCGTGCTAGTGGCGTCTACCGATCTTGTTTGAACTTATCACCAACCTTGGTGTGGGGTTCACCTATCCAACCATTTCATCTTTCCACCTTAACAATATAGGAACCGGGGTGACACTTTTTAGCGTTGAATCATTCCTGACGTTAAGTTCGCTAGTCCATTTCCATCGTACATTATTTTTATTCTTATTACAACCAAACTAATCACTCTAATCAAACCCCATCTTGTTTTCCATAGCCAAACCTATCAATACTTATTTCCCATTTTGAAACCTTCCGCTTAATTAAACCTATCCATTCATTTTTATTTCCAAGACACCGAGGCACGAACAATCCTTCTCGACTACGATCAGGCAACTACGTTTATTCGACTCGACCACCTGAGCTGGATCACATCAATCGGCAACCATATATAAACACATTAACATTCCTATCAATTCGGCAATTGTTTATATAAATCTTTAACACCCTAATTTAATATACAAGATCATACCTCTACTGTAAATTTAACTCATTTTAGAACTTAAGAATTTACCTCGATTAATATCGTACGAAAAAATCGACTACTCAACTAGCTTTGATTTTCCCTGACCCGAGTCCACCCTCTTTGGCTCTTGAACTTTAATCAAAAGAAGTTGAACTTACTTAATCACTTAACCAAATTATTTTCACTCAAGTTGTGACAACCCTATTTTGACCCTAGTTAGAATAGTAGTTTTGAGACCACGAATCTGAGTCAAAAAATATTTGAATATTATTTTCTGTGTTTTGATGGTGTGAACTTTGATGTGTTAAAGTTTCATGATTTAATTTTGAAGTTTGGGTGCTTAATTACTAAGAAAGGGTTAAATTGCATCAAATAAATTATATGTATGCTACTATGAAAAGGCTTAAGTGTCATGTTTCTTTAACATGGGGTGTTAAATGGCAAATAAACCATTCTTTGAATTAGTGAACGGTAATGGTGATAGGTAATTGTTATGATATGCATTTTATTAATGATGTTATAAAATTAAATTATTTTATAATAAGAAACATGTTATAATAAAACAAAAAGGATGATAAAAACAAAGTTTTTATCATGTTCTTCTCCCCATTTTGCTGAAAACATAAAGTAAAATAAGAAGAAAAATTCAAGAGATTCGGCACCTTTTTAAAGCTATTTTAAGGTATGTTTGATGTTATTCTTTGTAATTCTTGTATATTTTGAGTTGTTAACTAGTATTTTAACTAGCCCATGACTCAATTATGATAATAGATTGAAAATAATGCATTCGGCCATGGATGCTTTGTGTTTCATTAATGGTGTTTTGATGTTTTGTAATGAGGGATGATTGTAGATGAGTTTGAGCTTGGTAAACTTTGATATTTGTGGCTAAAATGGTTAATTGTGCCCGACTAATGTGGTATAAGAGAAAAGAGTGATTAAATGTTTAAAATGTCATTTGAGTATGGATGTTAATTGTGAAACTCTATGTTAGTTTATAGAAGTTAATGTTTGAATGCTAAATTAGCTCATATCAATAATCGAATGTGTTTAATGTTAAGGAATGGTCTAGTTTGAATGCATTTTGAGATGAATGGAATTGAAGTTGCCATATATGTGATAGTAGGAAAGGAAATTATTTTTGGTTGAGTTAATCATGTCATTGTTAATTTGGGTTTTGAATGAATGAAATTAGATGATAATAGGGAAGTTGAAATGTGTACGTAAAGGTATGATAAATGTTATGCCTTTGATAATTATTAAATGGTATTCGGCTATGGTTGATAATTGAGAAACACATGCTAGTTGTTAAAGGATAATGCTTTAGTGTTAATTTGGTTATTAAGATTTCCAAACGTGTATAATAAAAGCAAATGGTCTAACTTGATGCATGTATAATGTAGCCAGAAATGAAAGTGCCGTATGTTTCTTGTTATATGAAATTATTAGTATTTTGGTTATAAATGAGTTAGTAAGGTGATTAAACTAGTTGACTTATTTATTCAAGCTCAAAAGCCTAAAGAAGTAGAGTCGAATAAGGGAAAAACAAAGGTTATTGAGTAGCCGATCGGAGCTATTTCATCTGACATAAGGTAAGTCATTCAGCAATTAAAACTTTGGTTATTTTATATACAAATGATGCATACGTATTATGAAAGAGATAACCTTGCATGTATATGTATGTGATAGTTGGATATGTGATGGTTTATATATATTTGATTAAGTCAATTGATATGTTAGTAGCGAATGGACATGGGCACTATGTGTGCGAGTGGATATGGGCACTATGTGTGCGAAATAACATCGGCACTATGTGTGCGAATGATTATGGGCACTATATGTGCGAATTCTTTAACCGAGCACTATGTGTGCGAAATTGGTTATTGGGGCACTAAGTGTACGAAATGAATAAGGAAATAGGGCTATTGGATGAAACGAATGATGTATGTGTGGATTGTATATGTATGCATCCATTTGTTTTGTCATTGTATAATGCTTTGAGGAGAAGAATAAAGGCATCCGGTTATATAAGAATGTGGTTGATTAAAGTATACAAAATGAAATATACGAGAGTTTACATTTGGTTAGTTGTTAAGTGGTATAGCTTGTGGTTGAATTAAATAATATAAGTGTTTTATGGTATTGAAGAATAAGTGTCATTTATACATGTTATGATTTAGAAAAGTTCAATTGGTATGGTGGTGATAAATGATTTGCAAATGAATAATGATTATGAGCATATGGATATCGAAGTGAGACAAAAAGGGGTTATATGTTACTTTTGAAATGTTAGATATATGTTAGCCAATATTAGTTTCTATTTCGGTATGCCAAGTTGATTGATTTTGTTTTATTACTTATGACTTACTGAGTTGATAGCTCTTTTAGTGTGTTTGCTTATTCTAATTTAGATTATAGATTCGTTGTGAGCTTGGGACTATTTTTGAAGTTATCGCATCTATCTGCAATATTTTGGTACCTTTATAAAAGTTTTAAGTTTAATATTATGGCATGTATATGCTATATTTTTGTGACATTGATACGTTAATCATACTTGTACCCAAAGCCATGCGAATATGGCTTAAACTTTAAGGTTGAAAAATGGTTATGTTCAACTATGTTATAAACCTTTTTTGATTAAGTGAAATGATATGTTATATGGATGGTCTATCTATTAACTCAATATTGTTACTTAAATTTGATTTATAAGTTAGGCTTATGGGAAGTATTCGTTTCTAATATGAATGAATTAAGTTATATGTGTTTATACTCTTATATGCATTAGGCTATAGTAGTAAATTTACCAAATGAATAGTAACACTCTTCAATAGTGCATATTTAGGTTCAAGGCATATTGTTAATTATATGTATGTACATGTTTTTTTAAATTACTTTATAAATGGATAAATGTTAGCATATGAATTCAGTTTTGTTTAGTTATAAGGATCAATATAATAAGTATTCAGCAATATACTTTGTTGTTGGTATAATCTTTATTGATCTACTTGTAATTGGATAACTTCATGGTTGCTGAATGTATTATTGATTGTTGGTAGATGAACTGGTCCGGTAATGCCTCATAACCCCTCTGGCGATGGATACAGGTTAGGGGTGTTACTCAAATATCACAAAAATGTGAAATTTACACATACCCCTTTAATTTTACACATTGACAATTTAATCCAAAGTTCATGAAATATCAAACAACAAAAATTTATACAAGATATACTTAGGCCGAATTTTAGCCCATTCACTAATAAATCCTTCTATTTCTTTAATTAACAAACTTAGCCCCTCACATTTACAAATTCACAATTTAATCTTATATATAATAAAAATCATATAAACTCCACACAAATTATTCACATCTAACATTTAAACTTTACTTTATAACATCTAACACAAGATTTCACAACTTACAACAATGGCCGAATACAAAATACTCATCAAATCCAAAATTTAAACCATGGGCTAAATGGGCAACTTATCAACAATCTCAAATGTATAAAAATTTTACTCAAACATACCTTTAATTTGCTTAACAAGGGCTGAATATAAGGAGACCTATTTCTTTCTTTTTCTCTTGGCTACTTACGGCTTTGAGAGATAAATTCGCACCCCATTATGTTTTATTTAGTTCATGCATAAGCTATTTATTAAGTTACCAAAAGAGCCATCATAACATCATGCCATTTCCACTAACTAATGGCTGATTGTGTCCATGCATATAAGCCTTGGTTTAATTGCATTTTAAATCCCCCAAATAAAAGACCATAAACAAATTGGCACTCACACATAATTCATCAAATTTAAATGTTTATTTGCACTATAAGTACTTCCTATTCAAATCACTAAATATTTCACCTTAAATTTTTCTATGTTCAACCGTCCAATGTATTTATTAAATGGCATATTTGCCATTTAAAACCCCAACATTAGAAAACATGGCACTTTAGCATTTTCATGATAGCATGCATATAATCAAATCAATGCAATTTAATCTTTTTAATAATCAAGCACTCAAACGATAAAATTTTAAAATGAAATTTTCACACCAATCAATTCACACATAATAGACATAGAAATCACAGTCATCTCGAGCCACTCGTGCAACCTTAACAATACAACTGTGAAAATGGGCCCAAGGCCCATTATGCGGGTCCATGTGGGCCCACAAGCCCATGTGGCCCACATAGCCTAGGTATGGCCTTGGCCATGTGGATTACACGGCCTGACCCAATACTCTCCATACGTTCATGTGGTTTTCCTGTGTGGGGCTCATACGGCCCAGTTTGGCCTGAGATGATGGCCTCGGCCCATGAAATCACTCATGGCTGGCCTTAATGATCTTACGCCCATGTTTAGGCATTCAGATTACCACACGAGTGAGTGCACGTGTAACCCCCTAAACCTGGCCTAGACGTTATGGCCGAATCTGGCGGTGTCATATTAGAGTGTGAAACAAAAACCTCGATGACGTTGGAAACGTCAAAATTATTTAGTCAAATAGTGATTCCAAAATGGGTAGTTCATTTCCAAAACGCGCGTTATTGAAGAGTTATTTACCTTTAAAATGCAACATCATTTAAAAAGCCCAATCTTTATTTAGCCCCTTTGTGTGATCTAAAAGAATAATTAAAAATCTTACGTTATTGTCAAAAGTACTTTCTTTTAAATGTTATCAATTTAAAATCTCGCTTATAGCGGAAACTTATCTTTTGAAAATAGTTGTGTAACCATGATGTCTTTGAAAAACAGTTGTTATTTTGAAAACTCGTCTTTTTCCTAAACCAGTAAATTATATCAAGCAGGTAGAAACCCAATTAAAAAAATAAAACCATAGAAAGGCCTTATTACATAAATAAAAACCCAAATTGAAATTAAAATAATAAATAAAGTTAAGCATGAAATAGTTACGATCATGTGGCCACCTTCGGGTCCCTCACGGCACCCATCCGTCTATGGCTGGGGTTACTGTACAGATAAACAGAAGGGTGAGTTTACAAAAACTCAGTGTGTAGGGGGAGTAGTGTGAAATCAATCAGTAGGGAATTAAAAATGGAAAGAAAACCAATGCCTAGCCGAATTCTTGGGAACCAGAAGTTCACAAATGGCACAACTCTCCCATTCCTCTCCAAAACTCGAATTATCCTCCAAACCACTCAAACCGTCCACCAATCCCTTGATTCCCTCCTCAAATCTCTCCTCCAATCTTTCAACCATCCAATTTGAATCCTTTTAAAACTCCTTAGAGTTTCAGCCAAAGCAGAACATTCCCACGACCAACAGTAAAATAAAACACTCCCTCGCACATAGCAAAACTCGAATTCAGATCTCAAGCACTAGCAACACGCCACTTATCTTGTAGACCATCAGGCCCTTTTCTATCATGCTTTACCTGATACGAACTAGACTCGGTTGGATGAGCAGTTCCTCTTTTATTGCCCTATCGTTATTAACAAAGGAGTTCCGTTTAGAATATTTGAAATTTAGGCACTTTAGGCTAGAGTTGATTTGGTTGCTGGCTTAAGTTCAACAAAAGTTGTTTAAGTTAAGTTTTAGACTTGAAATAAAGGAAAGATCGATATTTGGTTTCAGTAACTAATGATAGAGTTTTGGCTAAGGTGGTTAGATGGGTTTGGATAGAGAGAAAGAAAATAGCTTAAGAACAAGCAAGAACCGGCACTAAGAGATGTCGACTCGAAGCTTATAAGTTCTTAAGAATGGGTGGAGAAATGAAATAACCTCAACCCACTATCTATGAAGATAGGAACCTTGGTATAGGCTTGAAAGAAACAGGGTTGACGCCACTACTATGTAGATAAATCAACAAAGTCTCAAACAAAGTTTAGAGAAGAAAATTCTCACAAGATTAAAATTCAATAATCAAAAACAAGTTCTTTACAAATGAAAATAACCAACTATTTATAGCCTAACATAGGATAGCCTAATAGGCAGATTCATGTCCTTAATGACTAAGTAAGCTAATCTAGAAATAACTTGAAAATTCTAGAAAATATTCACTTAATGACTAAGTCTACATTCGGCTATGGTTGAATGAATTAGGGAAGTCTTCATGGATAAGCAAAATGGTTGGATGAATGAACTCCCTTGATACATGGGCTAGATTCAGCCATAGCCTTAATTAAGGCATTGATAACATGTGGTTTGGCCAAAAGTGATATGTATTGAAGAGGATCTCTGAACAGCCATCTAGGTGTGAACATGGTTGCTTGAAGAGTCTCCATGGTGTGAACATCTTGAACCGAATGGATATTAGGTCTGAACAAAGGTGTGAACTTCTTGATAGAGCATAGATGCATTCGGTCATGCATGAATCTTGAGGCACCTTGAATCTAGCCATTCATGAACCATCATTAATACTTATTCATGCATGTATGCCGTCCAAGTGAATTGGATCTGGATGGATTCATCTTTCTTTGTGCCGTCCACATGGAGTGTACCTACAAAAATTAAAACAACCAATTAAGGCACTTATGAACACATTAATTCGGCCAAGTATGAACAAGGATCTCAAGCATTAAATTCGGCTATGACAACTTTAGTACTTGTAATATTAAAACACACAAACAAAACTTAATTATTAATGTGGACTTAATTAAATAATTCGGTTATTAAATGCAGTTATTTAATGAACTACTTAAGTAATAAGTCAACTGAGCTATGATGAGCTGGAAGTAAACTCATGAGCTAAGATTGAGCTGAATCTGAGCTTGTGAACTAGAATTGAGCTGGGAACAAAATCATGAGTTGAAGTTTAGCTGGCTTTGAACTTGTTAAGCTAGACCAAGAACTCTCGAGTAGATTAGTGATGGAATTGAGCTGGGAACAAGCCTTTTCCTTGATAAAACTTACTTTTTTTTGAAACGTTCTTTTTTTACTCAAATTCATGATTGGGCAACTACTACGACTCGAATCAACACCGAAACGAGTTCGTATCAAATTGGTATCAGAGCTAGTGAATTTAGAGTGAGAATTGACATTTTTGGCATTGCGATATTATAGTTTCTTTGAAAAAAATTCAAAAAAATTATGAATTCAAGTGTTTCATTGTTAGCATATTGAATTGAAAAAAAAAAGTGAAAAAAATTCAAAATTAAAAAAAAAAGAGTGTACAAGTTTTTTTATTATTATTGAGTTATCTATTTACTACCCAGAAACGCTCAATCAATAATTTACCATTCAGCCACACTCAATCTTCTCCATTTTTTTGTTTCAAGCCTACCCTTTACCTAACAATAATATCCTACAAAAATCAAACATCAAGTTTGTAAGCCGACCCATAACAACTACTTTGAAGTTCAAATAAATCCCTTAAGAACTTAGAGAAGTAGAGTGAGTGGAAAAAGGCATGAGTATTGTGAGCATGTTTGAGTGTAGAAAAAGCCAATTAAGAGAGAAAACACGAGTGTGAGTGCCATCTCCTTTCTTTCCAAGTGGAACTTGAGGTTTGTTTTGGTGAGATCATTTTTCTATTTTTTTTCTTTTCCATCACTAATCATGTCTCAAGAAGAGTTTTTCAAATTTAAATTTCAGGACTTGACGAAAAATAGATCTATTGTTCGATAGGAAATTAAAACCCCTATAAGAACGATTGGTTCATGTCAAAGAGTGGAGCCATCGCGCAAGAACCCAACATGAGCAAACTTATCTAAGAGAAGAACAAAAATAAGATCGACAAGGAGTCGAACATCCAACGAATATGTGAGAAGAGACCCTTAAAGCCAGCTACGAGTTTGAAACTTTTCAAGGTGACAAATGAGAACGTAGAAATTTCACTTCAAGTGCCTCCAAGTATGCATCCATGATGGATAATTCACCAAGGGTTGACCGTGACCCCTATGTAGATGTTTTCTCTTCCTTTGAACGAAAAGTTAGTTGTGCTGAATCATTTGAATCATCTTGTGATGAAAGAACGAAGCAAAAAGATAAAGAATTAAAAAGAAGAGTGAGGCAAGAAATTGAAGAAAAAGTAAGGAGAAAAAAAGACATGGAAGAAAGAGAAATTGAAAGAAAAAAGAGAGTTTGAAAGAAAAGAGAAAGAAAAGAAAAAGAAAAAGAAAAATATTGTGAGAATGAAAAGAAAATTGAAAAAGAGAGAGACTTAGAAAATGAGATTGAAAAAGAGCAAAAAGAGAATGAGATTGAAAAAGAAAGTGAGTCTGGAGAAAGAAAAGAAAATGAGCAAGACGCGAGTGTCGAGTTTTCAAAAATAAAAGACACTGTGGTAAAAGAAAGAGAATTTCAAAATGAGAGTGTAGAAGAAATGAGCGTTGTGGAAAAAGAAAGTGGATTTGAAAAAGAATTTGAGAAAAAGACGAGTGAAAAAGAAGAAAGTCAGCAAGAAAATGAGGAGTGTTTTTACTAACCCTCTCGTGAGTTTTCCTCGTATTTCATCTTTTTAGGTCTCTGAAGTTCCATTCGAAAAGCTCCAACTTCAATACCTTTTGGATGAGAGAAGATTCCGAATGATCGAGAAAGGTAAGGTCGGAAGCAAAATTAGTCTACATGAGCCTTAAAGGTAATCAAGGTAAGGATTCTTTATTATGCGAGTCTCAACCAATTCAATCGCATGTTGTTGATGATAAAGCCGAAAACTTTGTTTATGAAAGAGTTCTTCATTTTGATTGGATTACTTGTCATTCTACGACTAAAGCTGATGATTTCACTCTAGTTAGTGCTATGACAAGTTTTTCTCATGATATTTTGCATTAGCAATTCTGTTGATGTCATGCTATTAAATCAGCATATACAAAACTTGATCTTGAGTGATAAAGATTATTCAAATAAAAAGATTGAATTGTTTGATTGTGATGGTTCTATGAATTCTTCAAATTTTTATGCGAAACCTTTATGTATTTGCATGCCTATTCGAATGAGATTTGCAAGGTTTGATCGATCAAATGATTGTATGCTTAAATTCTTATTGTTTGGCATGGGTGAATTCTAGGTAAAAATGAAATTTTTGTTACATGATGAAATGAGTGATCAAAATCATGTGTTCAAGCCCGAAGCACACTTTCCCAAGCTGTTGCCAAGTAAAGGTGAGCATCATAATTCTATTATGAATAAATGTATTGAACTTGCTCATCTTCTACGAATTTTAACTTCATTTCTGAAAACAAAGCCAGTGAATGTTGTTGTTTTACAAAGTCAAAATCAGATTGTTGATTCTAGAGGTTGTTCTACATTGTGGTACATGAGATTCAAACATGTTCTACATGATAATGACTTTGAATTGTTTCGTGATTCATTTATAATGTCGACTATAAAACTCTCCAGTCAATTTGAATTGATTAGAGAAAACCTTATTTTTGACCTCGGAGACCTTTGCTCTATATCATTGTATAAGGTATTTGAACCATGGAATATTGTTAACTCCAGAATGTTATGTGATTTTAGTTTGATTCCAATGGTGAACTTTTTGATTCAATAAGGAAAGGTAAGGCCAACTTCTATTTTTAATCCCGACATTATTTCATTTGCTCAATTTTTGAATGTGATTTTAGGAACTTCTTTTGAGCAGATAAAACATCATGTCCCTAATTCCTTTTCTTATTATGTAGGTGACAAGACAAGGTGGTACTGACGCGAACCCAGTTACGAGGGAAGCTGAATTTACGTTGAGTGCCCGATCGTAGTCGAGAAGATGAATGAAGTCGCAATTGAAATGGATAGGTGAAGTAGCGGAAGGTTAAGAAGATGGTATGTTTAGAAGTTTAGAAAGAAATTAGATTGTGTAGGTTTAGTAAGAAAGGATGATAGATTAGTTGATGGATAGAAGGTTGGTGTAAGTAAGTAAGTGGGTGAATAATGGGTCAGTTTAAGTGAGGTATGATATGATACGAAATGGTAAATTGGAAAGAATGAATAAGGTGGTGTTCGAGTTTGGTAAATAAACAAGATAGGTGGTCGATGGTCGAGTTTCTTAGATGTTAGGAAAGATTCAACACCAAAGGTGTCACCCCGAATCCTATATGGTCTAAGTTGGGTTGTGGAATATTGAAGGATAGGTTGTGAGCACCACACCAAGTTAGGTTCGGTGATAAGCTCGAAACAAGCAAGTTTGATGCCACTAGCAAAGCTAGATAAGTCGCACGAGACTTGTACAGAGTTTAAGAGGAATCAAACCTCATAGAAATAGAGTTTCGGTATATAATTGATCAAAAGTCCATTACAAATAAAGTTCAACAAATATTTATAGTCTAATAGATGATAGCCGAATGGACAAGTTCATTAACTTAATAACTAAGTAAATTCAGCTATTAATGCAATAGAAAAATCTAGAATAAAGTCATTGAATCTTCAAGTCCACATTCGACCGAATGGTAGTTCATTGGACAGCTTCTTGACTAAGGATTAATCCACTTGAGTAATGATGCATGAATGGAAGTTAACAAGCCTTGACTAGGTTCGGCCATGGTCCTTTATAAAGCATTGAATTGGTGTTGTTTGGCCAAAAGGTATGAGCTTTAATGTGGGTTCTTGAATGGCCAAATGAGGTGTGAACAAGGAGCTTGAGTAGTCTCTTGTGTGTGAATGCCTAGCCAAATAGATATCATGGTGTGAACACAAGGTGTGAACACATGGGAAATACATGAATCATCCAAATGTATGTTCCCTCTATTAATACATTCCATGAATCTTCAAATACATGAACATTCCAAATGCATGTGTCCCTTTGATTGCCATCCATTGAACCTTCTTATACATGCGCCTTGCATTAATTCCTTCCATGCATGTTGTCGTCCAAAGGGTGATGTACCTACAAGATTAATGTAAGCATTAATAGTGCATGTGAACACAAAACTCAAGTATGAACATAATAAAACTTATACTTAAATTCGGCTAGCATATTAAAGTCTTGTAATGTTTTGGACATATTTATTTCTAATTCACTTTAAGACAAAATTTAAAGTATGCAATAACCACATTAAATAACTAGTTAACTAGCTCACTAAATGACATAACAATAAATAAGCTGAGGTGAGCTGAGGGTTTCGACTATGAGCTATGTTAAGCTGAAAACAAAATAAATGAACTACAATTATTTAAATAGAAACTAATTGAGTTGAGTAAGAGCTTAGTTGAGCTCATCCAAGATAGAATGGACTCCCGTGAGCTGAAATGAGCTAAAGTCAACTTGAATTAAGCTAACTATCTTTGGTTCGGAGTTGTGTTCAGCTATACTTTGGTCGTTGGAGCCATGAGCTAGCTTGAATCGATGACAAAGTGCTGAAATGGACTCTTGGAAGCGTCAAGCTCGAGCCCTTGTCATTGGTCCTTGCGGCATATCTAGCGCTCCATTGTCCGGGCTATTGGCTGGCTTGGACGCGTTCGTGTCAGGTACTCTCCTAAAGAGGGAGGGCGTATAAGTGACCTATTTTCTTTTCAAGATATGTATGATTTTTAGGTTATCGAGAGCAACATTGCCAACTTCATCAATCAAGGGTGCTACGACGATGAAAAATTTTTCACAAGTGGCTCGATTTGAGGAAAAATCGTCTTCAAGAGGGAGGGTATGATGCGATCTCAGTTGCATCATGTTTCGA
Organism: Gossypium stocksii; assembly: GCA_020496765.1. NCBI lineage: Eukaryota > Viridiplantae > Streptophyta > Magnoliopsida > Malvales > Malvaceae > Gossypium > Gossypium stocksii. Next base: position 47,702,011 of record CM035623.1, read on the forward strand.
TACACCTCGATGACATTGAGATTAGCCTAAACTCGAAGGGCCCAAGTGCAAAATGAGACGTTTAATTTCAATTTGTTAATAAATTGAGTTGTTGGACTTTATTTAGTTAATTGAGTTCATCTTAGTTAATAACTCATCTTAAATTAATAAATGAGTTACTGGTCATTAATTCAACTCATCTTAATTTTAATAATTGAGTTATTATTGAACTTCATTTAATAGATGTTTATTTAATTAATCTAGTTACTAGGATAATTTATTGTTGCATGAGTTTAAGTTTACTTAATTATTCTTCTTTTAATTAACTAGTTGCTGGAATAATTGATGCATATGTTTTTGTTTATTTATTTAAGTAAAGTGTTAATGTGTGTTATGTTTAATAAGTGTTTAAAAGTGTTTAATAAGTTCATTTTAATGTGTTTATTACATGTGTCTTTTAAGCTCATAACTGTTACAATTTAAGGCTGTTACAAATTCAATAAAGTGGCCTTTCAAGTCATTTTCGGTTACAAGCAAGGGGGATGTTACAAAGGAGGCTTTATACATTATTAAAAAGAGTTTAAAAGAACATTACACTTCTTTTAAATTTCAATAGCAACCTTACAACCACCCCAAATGTTTTTTGCCTCTTCAATAATCAATTCATGCATTAAAAACTTCATTAAGGTGCTGGTGTCTATTTGGCTAGCCAAAGGAGAAGTCAAGAGTCATTTTCAAGCATTCAAGGTCATTGATTCAGCTGAATTGAATTATCTTAAATAGAAGAGTTATTTGATTCAAGAATCTTAAGAGTCTTTGAGCCTTAATTCAGCTCTTTATTAGCACTTTATTATGTGACCATTCGACTAGCCTTCTTTTGGCTTATAAATACATGTAATCAGCCTATAGAAGGGAACTTTTGTTGATTTTTGCTGAATATATGAAATAATTGAATTGTGAGTTATCCAATTCTTTTTGTTCTTTCGGAATTGATTTGACTTATCAAGCTTAAGTTTTGGCGTTTATTCATTCCTTGTTATTGAACTTATCACTTTCGAGTGTGGTGTTCAACTATACCAAGTGATGCAAGCACGCCCAGCAAACCCCAACATTCAAGTCTTTCGAGTCAAGCATTGCTATGTTGGCAAGCTGATCCTAGCTCCTTTCCAGCTCCTCGAGCTTCGTCCAGCTTAAATCCAGCTCATTCGAGCTTAATTCAGCCTGCCTGAGCTAAACTAAGTTCACTCCTAGCTCTACTTCAGTTCACGAGCTAACCCTTAGCTCAACTTTAGTTTAGGAGTTTAACCCCAGCTCATCTTTAACTCATGAGCTAACACTTAGCTCATTTTAGTTAATCTCAGTTTTGTCTTTAATGCATTAAATAAATTTCGTACTTATATATTTAAGCATTTAATTTGTCTTATATTAATATTTATTTTAAATATGTTATAGTCATTACATAATTTAATTATGTCCACATGTTTAGCCATTTTTAATGCATGACATTATTGTGTTCACATTGCCGAATATATGTGTGTTCATAATTATGTCTTATAATTTTTTTTATGTAGGTACATGTACATGGACGGTTTGGATACATGCACATGGATTAATGGTTGGATACATTCTCTTGGATGGCACATACATGCATGAATGGACAGTATTTAATTGGGTTCATGAATGACTAGGTGCAAGGTTTCTACAAGTACATGTATGAGCCAAATGCATGAATAATGAAGGTTCATTGATCTATCAAATGCATGAATGGCTATGTACATTACAAAAGACGTTGCATGCATGTTCCCCAAGTGCAAGGTACATCCGAATGTACCAAGGCCCATAATGAAAGATGCATGTTCAGCCAAAGCTTCTAGGATTCATGTATGGCCGAATTACATGAATGGTGTTGTACCCATTGTTCTCCTACACACCTATTCGGCCAAGGAGTAGATACATAATTAACTTCCAAGTTAAATTCATGAATGGAGTTTATTGTAGATGCATGGACAGCAAGTTACAACGAATGGGAGGATGCATCCATATCTTGCTACATGAATTATTTGTTGATCATTTGACTTTCCTAGGTGTCTATTCAGCCAACAAGCACCTTTTGGAGAGTCATTCAAGTACTAAGGCCAAATTTTGTCCAAGGAACATGAAAGCTTCCATTCATTTTCTTCCTAGCTGAATCTAGACAAGGCTATTCAAGCTCCCATGCTTCATATTCAGCCAACCAAATTTTCTTTCCCATGAAGCATGCTTAATGGTGTCACAAGGGCTGAATTTGGACCTAGCTAATCAATGATTTTCTTCTAGATTTTTCTAGGATTTTCTTAGCTTTTAAGTTGTCCATTTGGCTACTACAAGTTAGTCTATAAATAGCTCTTATTTCATTTGTAAATGGTTAGACCTTTTGTTTGTTTAAAACTCTATTAAATTTATATGAAATTTGTGAGATTTCTTTCTCTCACATTTCGTTGAAGACTTGTTAGCCTATTTAGTTCTTAGTTGGTGTCAACCTTGTTCTTCCTTTTGAACTTATCACTCAATCAAGTGTGGCGTTCACTGATATACCGAGGTTCCTACTTTGCTAAGTAGCGGGTCAAGGTTTGTTTTATCTTTCATTCTCCACCTTAAGTGATAAAAGTACCGAGGCGATACTCTCTATAGTGTCAAATCATACTTGAAACTTAAGTTGTATTTTACCATATCCACCTTTCTATCCAATTTCCTTTTATTCATCACATCACCTATCCAAACTATTTACTATCTCCTTATTTTTTTATTTGTTAATCCATTTTCATATTTTTTTTCTCCACCCATTCATTACTTTATTATTTTTTTAAAACCGAACATATACATATTATTCTTATCCATAAACCATCTTTGAACCCTTATACATAACTTCCGCCCTATTTTCCTATCAACTTCACTTCACAAGCAAATCGAATGATACTTTCTCGTAGATGATCAGGCAATTACAAATACGACTCGACTCACTTGAGGTGGATCATATTATTTGGTATCAGAGCTGCTAAAACGAGGAGTACCGATGTTTGCACCATCATCAAAGTAGAGAGAGTGGTATTAAAAAACAAAAAAAAGTGTCAAAAAAATATATATATTCGAAAAAATAAAAAAAGAAATTCGAAATAAAAAAGAAAAAAATTTGAAGTGAAAAAAAAGTAAAAAAATCAAAGTATTGAAAAAAAAAAGGTGTGAAAGATTAATTTCTCTTATGATCATTTGTATTTCCGATCAGTTTCATTTATCTTCTACCATTCACTTCCTACCCCATCGCCACACTTTAACCCGAGAAAAATTTTCTTTCAGCCAACCTTTAACCCCTCATAATGAACCTTTGTTAAACAATTTTGAAACCGACCCCTAAGCCTACGATAAGGCCTTGGTGAGTCCGAATACGAAATTACAAGAGAAAGTTTGAGAGGTAAAAGACACGAGTGAGTGAGTGCATTCGAGTGGAGGTAAAAGCCAAACGAGTGTAAACACGAGCGAGAGTGTCACTTTTCGTTCTTTCTTTCCAAGTGAAATCGTGAGGTTTGTGGTGAGGTACTCAATTTTTTTTTTGTTTTATGAACTAACATTTTCTTTTCAACAACAAAAATCATGTCACGCGAAGAGTTCACTGAATCGGAATACCAATACTTGGTGCAAGAAATGTGAAGAATGGTGACTTCTAAATTTGACAAACTACATGAAAGATTAGATCATGTGGAACAAAGAGATACACGAGGACAAGTGACATAAAGTCGAAAAACAGAGTCGAGAACCCCACGGAGATATACACCCGATTATTACTTGAGAAAAGAATCCCATTGTGATTCCTATTCGCCATCGACTTCAAAACAAAACTCCTACTCGTCAAGAAGTTCGAGACGACGAGGGACCGATTTTGATTTTGAATTCGTTCGAGAAGATGTGCGAGATGATAGACATACTCCTTCTAGATCTTCAAAGAAATCTTACTCGGAGTATTCTTCACAAAATTTTGAACGTGACCCATATGTAAATAGTTCTTCATCTTTCGAACCAGATTTGTATTCTCATGATTCTTTTGTAACATCTTGTAAAAGAAAAGAAAAAGCAAAAGAAGAAAAAGAAAGAGAAATAAAAAGAAAAGAGAGAAAAGAGGCTAGCAAGAGAGAAAATGAGCGAATTTTAAGAGAGTTCGAAAAAGCCTTTGAAAAAGCCTTTGAAAAAGAACAAGAACAAAAAGAGAGTGAAAAAGAGCAAAAAGAGTTTGAAAAAGAAGTTGATCAAGAAAAAAGAGTGGAAAAAGAAATTGAGATAAAAGAATCGAGTGTTCTCGAGAAAAAAGAATCGAGTGAAAAGGAAAGTGAGCAAGCGATGATTGTTTCCACTAACCCTCCTATTCTTTCTTCTTGTGATGTAGCTTTGCAGGTTTTGGAAAATCCATGCAACCAACTTCAGCTTCACTACCTTCCAAACGAGAGGCGTTTTCAGATGATCGAGAAAGGTAAATCCGCGAATGACCGCCACCCACCAGTGATCGAAGGTAAGGAAGGTAAGGACTCCTTGATTATCAAATCAAGACCGTTTGAATTAAAGGTTGTTAATCAAAATCTTGTTGGCTTCATTTTTGAAAAATTATCAAATTTTGACTTGATTAGTCCTTGTTCATCTTTTAACGTTATTGACCCTGTTTCTCATGACATGTCTCATAATGACCATTCTGTTAATTCTGTTGGATTTGTTCATCTTGTGCAAATTGTGAATGCTTGTGATAAAAGTTCTACACGTTGTGATGTGTTTGAATACGTGAACTCGCTAAATTTATGGGCTAAAAATTTCTTTTTAAACATGCCTACTCAATTGATTTGTGATAAATTTGCATGTTTGAAAAGTTGCATGTTCTCAAAAATTTCATTATTTGACATCCATGTTAAAAGATGTTCGCATAAAATGCTTGATCTATTTGATTGTGCTCTTCATGAACAATCTCTAAACTTTTTTGCGATATTTCCATGTTTTGAACTGCCTGTTCCAATGGACTTTACGTTGCAAGAATGTTCGAGTTTATTCCTGCTTAAGTTTCCTTTAATGTATTTTTGTGACAACATGTTGATGTGTAACATGCCTGGTTCATTTAGAGGTTTGTCTTGTTATATCCATTTCACATGTATGTTAGATTGAGTGAAAATTAAGTCATGTGATGAGTTGGTTCCATTTTTTTCTCTAACATGATGTTGACATTGGAAAATAGACAAAACTTGTTGCCTGTTGGAATTAGTGATCAAGCTCGCGTGTTTAAACCGGGAATATGTAACTCCAGTACGACTTATGGAAACCACAAGCAACTTGCATATTGTGCATCTAAATTTTGTTTGCTTGGTGATCGAACCTTAGTCAAGGAAATGAAATTCAATGTTTTGGTTTCCAATTTTGATTTGTTTTCTATCACCTTGCTTGGCCACATATGAAACTTTTGTTTCATTTTGAAAAGGTAAATTCGACGCATTTCTATGGACTTCAATCAAATTTTGTTTATGTTTCATCTTTTCATTCTAAGTCCATTGTTTCTAATGATACTAACCTTTTCCCTTATTGTGAACGCATCGCTTTGACAAGCACGAGTTATCCTTGTTCACTTCAACTTGGTCGAAGTAAAAGGTTTGTTTTACAATATCTTTCCAAAGAGAGGAGATTTGTTGTAATTGAAAAAGGTAAAACTATTCATGAGATTTCTTCTCTTAAAGGCCGACAAGGTAACGTTTCAGAAAATTCTCCAACATCTTTGCTTAATTCGAATAATATTGTAAATCTTTGTGATGCCTTGATGTTTGAACATTATTTGAATCTTGTTGTGGTTGATTACTGTTCTTGCCCTCGTACTGATCTGTTTGCGATGGAATGTGATGACACAAAACATGCTGTTGATAAACATACGGGTAAGATAGCAATTAATCAGCCATGGTACACTTTGCGTGTGCAAGACGACGAATTGAATGAGTTTCTATTTTGGGCTAATCATTCTGGAAAGTTTTGGATGAGGTTTAATGAGTTTAATTGTCTACAAACATTTATGACTAATTATCCCTTGATCCAACTTAGTTCTCATGTTTGCAACATTAGTCTAATGAAACTCTTCGATAAATTTATGTATGCATGTCTTGTACAACTAAGATTTTTGGCGTATGATCATTTGAATGAACTTTTCTTGATTTTTAAAAATCCACTTGAATCTGACTTCTTTGATTTTCTTCTTGCCAAAAGTGGTAAGATTATTTCAGGTTTGTATGATGTCCTTTGTCCCATTCGATCGAGGGAAGCCGCATGAGAGGAAAACTTTAAAAGTGGACAAACGGCTCGACTTGAGGACAAGTCGCCTAAAAGAACGGGGAATGATGCGAGCACGCCCAGCAAACCCCAACATTCAAGTCTTTCGAGTCAAGCATTGCTATGTTGACAAGCTGATCCTAGCTCCTTTCCAGCTCCTCGAGCTTTGTCCAGTTTAAATCCTGCTCATTCGAGCTCAATTTAGCCTGCCTGAGCTAAACCGAGTTCACTCCTAGCTCTACTTCAGTTCACGAGCTAACCCTTAGCTCAACTTTAGTTTAGGAGTTTAACCCCAGCTCATCTTTAGCTCACGAGCTAACGCTTAGCTCATTTTAGTTAATCTTGGTTTTGTCTTTAATGCATTAAATAAATTTCGTACTTATATATTTAAGCATTTAATTTGTCTTATATTAATATTTGTTTCAAATATGTTATAGTCATTACATAATTTAATTATGTCCACATGTTTAGCAGTTTTTAATGCATGACATTATTGTGTTCACATTGCCGAATATATGTGTGTTCATAATTATGTCTTATAATTTGTTTTTATTTTATGTAGGTACATGTACATGGACGGTTTGGATACATGCACATGGATTAATGGTTGGATACATTCTCTTGGATGGCACATACATGCATGAATGGACAACATTTAATTGGGTTCATGAATGACTAGGTGCAAGGTTTTTACAAGTACATGTTTGAGCCAAATGCATGAATAATGAAGGTTCATTGATCTATCAAATGCATGAATGGCTATGTACAAAAGACATTGCATGCATGTTCCCCAAGTGCAAGGTACATCCGAATGTACCAAGGCCCATAATGAAAGATGCATGTTCGGCCAAAGCTTCTAGGATTCATGTATGGCTAAATTACATGAATGGTGTGCAACCCATTATTCTCCTACACACCTATTCAGCCAAGAAGTAGATACCTAATTAACTTCCAAGTTAAATTCATGAATGGAGTTTATTGTAGATGCATGGACAGCAAGTTACAACGAATGGGAGGATGCATCCATATCTTGCTACATGAATTATTTGTTGATCATTTGACTTCCCTAGGTGTCTATTCAGCCAACAAGCACCTTTTGGAGAGTCATTCAAGTACTAAGGCTGAATTTTGTCCAAGGAACATGAAAGCTTCCATTCATTTTCTTCCCAGCCGAATCTAGACAAGGTTATTCAAGCTCCCATGCTTCATATTCAGCCAACCAAATTTTCTTTCCCATGAAGCATGCTTTATGGCGTCACAAGGGCTGAATTTGGACCTAGCTAATCAATGATTTTCTTCTAGATTTTTCTAGGATTTTCTTAGCTTTTAAGTTGTCCATTTGGCTACTACAAGTTAGTCTATAAATAGCTCTTATTTCATTTGTAAATGGTTAGACCTTTTGTTTGTTTAAAACTCTGTTAAATTTATATGAAATTTGTGAGATTTCTTTCTCTCATATTTCGTTGAAGACTTGTTGGCCTATCTAGTTCTTAGTTGGTGTCAACCTTGTTCTTCCTTTTGAACTTATCACTCAACCGAGTGTGGCGTTCACCGATATACCGAGGTTCCTACTTTGCTAAGTAGCGGGTCAAGGCTTGTTCTATCTTTCATTCTCCACCTTAAGTGATATAAGTACTGAGGCAATACTCTCTATTGTGTCGAATCATACTTGAAACTTAAGTCGTATTTTACCATATCCACCTTTCTATCCAATTTCCTTTTATTCATCACATCACCTATCCAAACTATTTACTATCTTCTTATTTTTTTATTTGTTAATCCATTTTCATATTTTTTTCTCCACCCATTCATTACTTTATTATTTTTTTAAAACCGAACATATATATATTATTCTTATCCATAAACCATCTTTGAACCCTTATACATAACTTCCGCCCTATTTTCCTATCAACTTCACTTCACAAGCAAATCAAACGATACTTTCTCGTAGACGATCGGGCAATTACAAATATGACTCGACTCACCCGAGGCGGATCGTATCACCAAGGTTCCTATCATCCATTTGATAGTGGGTCAAGGTTCATCTATATCAAGGTTCCTATCATTCTTGATAGTGGGTCAAGGTTATCCTTTGTTGTTTTCCTTTAAAACCGAAATCACCTAAGAGCCACTTGAGATACGAGTCAACAATTTAATATTGTTGGTTCATTTTCGGCCTTATAAAATTTATCCTTTGCTTTATTTAACCATTTTGTTACTAATTTCTAAACCATCTTCTTCTTTCTTTTAAGTCTTTTCCTTGATAAAACTTAGTTTGGTTTGAAACGTTCCATTTTTACTCAAATTCATGATTGCGCAACTACTACAACTTGAATCAACACTAAACGAGTTCATATCACGATAAATTTCTATCGAATGATACGAGGTAAGTTCATATAATAAGAATCGAACTTTAATTATTTGAATTTACTTGAATTTAGCTTGATATAATGTAAAATAGAATAAATGCGTTAATTGTATATTCGAATGCCTAATGTAAAGGTTTGATGAATATTGAGTCCCATTTGAACCTTAGTAAGTTGTAGGATACGAGTGACATGTCATTAGGATTAATGTTTTGGTCAAGATCCTGCATGTGTTGCGAACTCACCACAACTCGTATGAGCTTATCGATATATTAGCTCGACTGAGCTTACTGTTCTCAACTCGTAAGAGCTTATTGTTTTAGCCCAATAGAACTTACTGTCTATCAGCTCAGGAGGAGCTTACCGATCATGGCTCGAAAGAGTGAAAATGATAATGAACTGATGGATTTTTGATTAATACACTTAAAGTGTATCACCCGAGTATCCCTCAATATTCTAAGAGGTTCAATGGGAATAAATTTTTTTACTAGTTATAAGAATGAGCTACGTGATATACGATTGAATTACTATTTATACGAATTAAGTACTGATTATCGAATGAATTATTGTTTATATGATTGAAAGTAAAATGTTACAAAAGTTGTACATGATATATGAAATTGATATGATACAATATATTGAGTATGAAATTGAGATAATGGATGATTATATGCACTTATGAGACTAACTTATTGATGAATTCTTGTGTTTAGGCATTTGGCAAGTGATTTGAGTTTACCTTTGACATGATCTCGACCCGGAGTGCACCAAGTTCGAGCAAGGACTCAATGGTGCTACCTCAAGGACCAATTACGTGGGCTCGAGCCAAGCAATTCAAGGAGGCCATTTCAGCTTTAGTTAATCAAGTGTGGGGTGAGGTTTTGGTTGGAGAAATAGAATGAGTTGGGACCAGCTCAATAAAACGTCCTTGCAACATCTTGGAAACTGAATTCAGCTCAATTTCAGCTCCTTGAACCCGATCCAACTTAATTGAACTCTTAGTTCATTTGCATTCAGTTTGCAATTTAATACTTGCATTTAAGCATCTTAGTTTAATAAATGAGTTGCTGGTCATTAATACAACTCATCTTAGTTTAATTAAATGAGTTTGTTTGATGAACTTAATTTAATTAGTTGCTTCTTTAATTAATCTAGTTACTAGGTTAATTTATTGGTGTATGAGTTAAAGTTCATTTAATACTTCTTTTAATTAACTAGTTGCTAGAATAAATGATGCATAAGTGTTAGATAATTTATTTAAGTAGTTGTTAATTTGTTTTAAGCTTAATAATTGAATAAATGTGACGGTTACATGTGTTAATTGCAGGTGACTTTTCAACTCACAAAGGCTGTTACACAATCAATAAAGGTGGCTTTTCAAGTGATTTTCGGTTACATAAGAGGGGGTTGTTATAAAAGAGAGTTTAAAGGAACATTTCATGTCCTTTAAAATTTGGTAGCAGCCTATTCAAATACCCCAACGTTTTTGCTACTTAATGGAAATTTATGCCTTACAAATTTCATTAAAGTGGCTAGAGTCTATTCAACTAGCCAAAGGGGAACTCAAGAGTCATTTTCAAAGCCTTTAAGGACATTAATTCAGCTGATTAAAGAGAAGAGTTATTTGATTCTAGAATTTCAAAAGTTTTTGACTTTTGATTGCTCTTTAATAGCACTTTACTATGTGACCATTCGGCTAGCTCATTCTAGCCTTATAAATAGTTGTAATCAAGCCTTTTTGGGGGACACTTTTTGAACACTTTGTTAATGTTATGCTATCAAAATTGAGAGGCAAATTCTCTTCTCAAATTTCGCTCAAAGATTCGTTGGCTTTCCTAGGAAACTAGCTGCGTCAATCATTTTTCTTTGATAAACCTGAACTTATCACTATTCGTAATGTGGCGTTCAAGCATACCGAGGTTCCTATCTTGCTAGATAGTGGGTCGAGGTCAATTTAACCATTCCGAATCTGAACTAAAGGGCTTATAAGCAACGGGTTGATACCAAATCGGGATTGGTTCTTGATTGCACTTTTGTTCAATCCATTTCCCTTTCTTAACCATTTCGTTCCAAAATCAATTCCTTACTTCACATCTTACCTTTTTTTCGATCCGTAACCAAATCCTTCTTTTAAACTATACTTTCATATCACATTTATAAACCAATTTCTAAATTACTAAAACAACTTCATTCCATACCATATCCGACCATTTTCCTTTACCAATTTTTTAAACTAAATTAATATTATTTCTCGACGACGATTGGGCATTTTACATACGACTCGACTCATTCCGAGACGGTTCGTATTATTTGGTATTAGAGCTAGAATCAAGAAGCTCCAAAGATCGAAGAACGCAACGAAAATTAGTTTGTAAGTACAAAAAAAGTTTGAAAAAAATTTGAAATTAAAAAAAAATTGAAATTCAAAAAAAAAAAGAAAATTTGAACTTTGATTTAATTTTTCTCCATCCACTTCCAACCTTGATCCTGAAACTCTTACTTTCACATCCACTTCCAACCTTGACCTTTTTGCCACACTATACATGAATTATTTTCTTTTTTGTAAGCCTACCCTGTCCTAAATCACATTATCCATTGTTACCCATTTGAGACCGACCATCTAGACTAAGGTTAAGCCTTGGCGAATCTACTTACAAAATCACGAGAAGGGTAAAGAGAGGTAAAAGGCACGAGAGTTGTGAGCATAAAAGAGTGGAAGGTAAAAACCTATTCTCGAGTGTAAACACGAGCTTGAGTGAAACTCCTTTCTTTTTTCTTTTCGAGTGTTCGTGAGGTTTTTGCTGTAAGGTTCTTTACTAAACTCAATGTCACAAGAATCTGATCCCAACATGGAAGATCATCCTGTACGACAACCTATTCGCAACGTCCCTGATTTGAACATGCAAGCTTTATTACGAGAGATGGAAAGACTCTTAGATAGAAGATTAAATCCCCTTGAAGATCGTCTATTCCAAGTCGAAGCGAGAGAGCAATGCGAAAGAACTCCTGAAGTTGTCTGACCTAGATGGGAGAGGCCAAATCAACAACGGGGAAGACAAAGAGATCAAGATGATGTTGTAAATGATCCTAGTAATCTTGAAAGCGGTCAAGAGTCGAATGCAAGTAATCGCCGGAGGGAACCATGACACCGAGATTGGAGATGTTAAATGTTTCAAATGTCTAATATCGAAATAAACAAAGTTTCCTTGTACATGAATACAAGGATTCCATGGCACTTCCAAAACCAAACAAGCCTAATATCGAAATAAACAAAGGTAAGGTACCCGAGGTTTCTTTCAATCGTAATCATGATGTTAAATGTTTCAAATGTCTCAGAAGGGGACACATAGCCAGTCAGTGCCCAAACCGAAGAACCATGGTGTGAAATCAAGACAGAGGATGAAGAAGAAAAGGAGTCTGAATCAGTTTCTCAAACTGAAGAGGACTTAGAATAACCCGTGGAAGGTGAACTACTCGTTATCAAAAGGATTCTTAATCTTCAAGGTATGGATAATGAGCTACAACAGGAGAACATATTTCATACTCGATGTCAAGTTGGAGGAAAAGTCTATTGTGTTATCATCGACGGTGGAAGTTGTACAAATGTAGCAAGTACAATGATGGTTGAAAAGCTTGGTTTGCCAACTACCAAGCATTCGAGCCCCTACAAACTTTAGTGGCTCAACGACGGCGGAGAACTTAAAGTGACCAAGCAAGTACTCGTTTCTTTCACCATTGGAAGTAATTGGACAAAGTATTACGTGACGTTGTTCCGATGCATGCGGGTCATCTACTTCTTGGTCATCCGTGGCAATTTGATCGGTGAGTGCTACACGATAGGTATACCAATCAGTACACTTTCAAGTTTATGGGAAAGAACGTTACGTAGGTGCCGTTAACTCCCAAACAAGTTTATGATGACCAATTGAAGTTGAAAGTATCCGTCGAACAAATGAGAGAGAAAAAAAAAGAAGATTGTAAAAAAATAAAAGAAGAAAAAAATAAGAAAAAGAACAAAAGAGAGTGAAAAGAAAATTAGCAAAGAAAAAGAAGAAAAAGAGAAGGAAAAAAAATGAGTGTTTTTGCAAAAGTTAGTGATATTCAAAAAGCGTTAGTAATTAATCGCCCTGTTCTTGTACTCATGTACAAGGAAACTTTGTTTCTACTAACAAATTACCCGACCCTACCCCCTTCTGTTTTGTCTTTGTTGCAGGATTTTAAAGATGTTTTCCCAGAGGAAGTTCCGAGTGGTCTACCACCATTTCGTGGAATTGAACATCAAATAGACTTTGTACCAGGAGCACTATTCCAAACCGTCCCGCTTATCGAGCCAATCCAGAAGAGACTAAAGAACTGCAACGGCAAGTCAATGATCTGTTGGAAAAGGGCTACATTCGTGAGAGTCTTAGTCCTTGTGCTGTCCCTATTTTACTAGTATCGAAAAAAGATGGAACATGGCAAATGTGCGTAGATTGCCAAGCTGTAAACAAGATTACCATCAAACGCCGCCATCCAATTCCTTGCCTTGATGACATGCTTGATGAACTCAGCGGAGCCAAGGTATTCTCAAAAATTGATTTAAAAAGTGGCTATCACTCGATTCGGATGCGAGAAGGTGACGAGTGGAAAACGGCACTCAAGACCAAGCACGGGCTGTACGAATGGTTGGTCGTGCCTTTTGGCCTAACTAACACCCCCAGCACATTTATGAGGTTAATGAATTACGTGTTAAGATCTTTCATTGGTAAGTGTTGTGTTGTGTATTTTGACGATATATTGATATATTGCTAACCTAAAAAAATGTTCTTTTTGTTCTGATAAAATTGTCTTTTTAGGATTTATGGTTAGCACGACAGGTCTCGAAGTAGACCAAGAAAAGTTTAAGGCCATTCAAGACTGGCCAAGGCCAACGAGTATTACGCAAGTCTGGAGTTTTCATGGCTTAGCGAGTTTCTACAGATGTTTCGTTCCAAATTTTAGCACGATTGCTGTTCCTCTTACGAACGTCATTAAAAAGAACTCTATTTCTATTGGAATGAAGAGCAAGAGAAGTCGTTTCTTAAAATTAAAGATTTTCTTACTAATGCTCCTTTACTTGCACTTCCAGATTTCTCGAAGACTTTTGAGGTTGAGTGTGATGCCTCAGGCCTTGGAATCGGTGCTGTTTTGACACAAGAAGGATGACCTGTGGCCTATTTTAGTGAAAAGATTAGTGGAGCTGTACTCAACTACTCGATATATGATAAAGAGATGCATGCGCTCATACGAGCCCTTGAGATGTGGCAACATTATTTATGGCCAAAGGAGTTCGTTATACAATCTGATCATGAAGCCTTAAAGCACATCAAAGGCCAGCACAAATTGAATCGACGTCATGCAAAATGGGTGGAGTTTCTTGAATCATTTCCATATGTTATAAAATACAAAGAAGGTAAGGATAACATAGTGGCTGATGCGCTTTTAAGAAGGTACACTCTATTGTCATATTTAGACTCCAAAATTCTTGGTTTTGATCTGATAAAAGACTTTTAGACTTTTGGTTAGACTTTTTGCTCATTGTTAATGAAATTATTATCTTATTTTGGTGAGATTATTTTCTATCAAAATTCCGTTGAAGACACATTGGCTTATCTAGTCTCTAGTGGCATCAACCCGTTTTCTTCTATCTGAACTTATCACTATCATATAGTGTTGCGTTCACCCTTATACTGAGGTTTCTACTTCTCTAAGTAGCGGGTCAAGGTTTATTCACTTTCATCTATTCACCTTGAAAGCCTATAAGCATTTGGGTTGATATTTTCTAATATTTGTTCGTGTTCACTTTTAAGATCCCTTCATTCCATTCCATTCCATCCTACTTTCATCTATCCATTATTTTATTTGTTAACCGAATTATCCATTTTCATCCTTAGCCTTTTGAACCCTTGTCAATCATTTTCTTTCTTTAAACTGAACCACTAATAACATCCTCAACTATAAACCTATCTTTGAACCCTATTAAAATAGCTTCCACACAATTTTATCCAAAACATCACCCTAAACACGAGCCGAACGATACTTTCTCATAGACGATTGGGAAAATTAGCATACGACTCAACTCACCCCGAGACGGATCGTTACGTTAATGATTTTGATCTTGGTGAAATCTTTGTTGCATGCGAGAATGGTGTGTTTGAAAAATTTTGTAGATATGAAGGCTTTCTTTTCAAAGAAAGTAAACCTGTTCGAGATTTATTAGTGCACAAGGCCCATAGTGGCGGACTTATGGGACACTTTGGAGTCAACAAGACGCTTGCAACCCTTCAAGAACACTTCTATTGGTCGTGAATGTGCAAATATGTGGAACAAGTTTGCGAGAGGTGTATAGCTTGTAAAAAGGCTAACTCAAAGGTTCAACCACATGGCTTATATATGCCATTACCTATTCCTAAAGCCCCGTGGGTCGAATCTCCATGGACTTCGTTCTTGGACTACCGCACACAAAAACGGGGAAGGATTCTATCTTTGTGGTTGTTGATCGTTTTTCAAAAATGTCTCATTTTATTGCTTGCACTAAAACTGATGACACTGTTCATGTTGCAAATTTGTTTTTTAAGGACATTGTACGACTTCATGGCATTCCTCGTACTATTATGTCAGATCGTGACGCAAAATTTTTGAGCCACTTTTGGAGGTCTTTGTGGGGAAAATTACGAACCAAGCTATTATTCTCGACCACCAGCCATCCCCAAAACGATGGTCAAATAGAAGTCGTCAATAGGGTATTGTCTACATTACTTCGGGCCATCATCCGTAAAAACTTGAAGTCTAGAGAAGATTGCCTACCATATATCAAGTTTGCTTACAACCGCTCCATCCATTCTGCTACAAAATATTCATCTTTTGAAATTGTATATGGTTTCAATCCATTGACACCTTTAGATTTATTACCTTTGCCTACTGATCGATTGGTTCATGCAGATGCAAAGAAAAAGGCTAATTTTGTCAAAGAATTACATCAAAATGTGTGAGCTAACATTGAGGTAAGAACCGAGTCTTACATGCGTAACGCTAACAAAGGACGAAAATAAGTGTTCTTCGAACCCGAAGAGTGGGTTTGGGCTTACATGCGCAAGGAGCATTTTCCAGCTCAACGAAAACCAAAATTATTACCTCGAGGAGACGGTCCTTTCCAAATTCTTGAGCGCATAAATGAAAACTTTTACAAACTCGATTTGCCTGGTGAATTTAAGTTAGTGTGACTTTTAATGTGTTAGATTTATCCCCTTTTGACATAGATTCTGACTTGAGGACAAGTCATTTTGAAGAGGGGGAATGACACGATCTCGACCCGGAGTGCACCAAGTTCAAGCAAGGACTCAATGGTGCTACCTCAAGGACCAATTACACGGGCTCAAGCTAAGCAATTCAAGGAGGCCATTTTAGCTTTAGTTAATCAAGTGTGGGGTGAGGTTTTGGTTGGAGAAATAGAACGAGTTGGGACCAGCTCAATAAAACATCCTTACAACAGCACACTACTAGTAAAGCAAGTGGAACCTCTCGAGCTACCTAAAGGACCGATCACGCGAGCCCGAGCTAAAAAATTCAAAGATTCAATCTCAGCTCTAGCTGAAAGAGTTTGGGCTGAATCCATCACTAATCTACTCGAGAGTTCTTGGTCTAGCTCAACAAGTTTAAAGCCAACTAAACTTCAGCTCATGAATTTGTTCTCAGCACAGTTCCATCTCACAAGCTCAGATTCAGCTCAATTCCAGCTCACAAGCTCAGATTCAGCTCAATCTTAGCTCATGAGTTTACTTCCTGCTCATCATAGCTCAGTTGACTTATTACTTAAGTAGTTCATTAAATAACTACATTTAATAACCAAATTATTTAATTAAGTCCACATTGATAATTAAGTTATGTTTGTGTGTTTTAATATTGCAAGTATTAAAGTTGTCATAGCCAAATTTAATGCTTGAGATCCTTGTTCATACTTGGTCGAATTAATGTGTTCATGAGTGCCTTAATTGGTTGTTTTAATTTTTGTAGGTACACTCCATGTGGACGGCACAAAGGAAGATGAATCCATCCAGATCCAATTCACTTGGACAGCATACATGCATGAATAAGTATTAATGATGGCTCATGAACGGCTAGATTCAAGGTGCCTCAAGATTCATGCATGACCAAATGCATCCATGCTCCATCAAAAAGTTCACACCTTTGTTCACACCTAATATCCATTCGGTTCAAGATGTTCACACCATGGAGACTCTTCAAGCAACCATGTTCACACCTAGATGGTTGTTCAAAGATCCTCTTCAATTCACATCACTTTTGGCCAAACCACATGTTATCAATGCCTCAATTAAGGCTATGGCCGAATCTAGCCCATGTATCAAGGGAGTTCATTCATCCAACCATTTTGCTTATCCATGAAGACTTCCCTAATTCATTCAACTATAGCCGAACGTAGACTTAGCCATTAAGTGAATATTTTCTAGAATTTTCAAGTTATTTCTAGATTAGCTTACTTAGTCATTAAGGACATGAATATGCCCATTCGGCTATCCTATGTTAGGCTATAAATAGTTGGTTATTTTCATTTGTAAAGCACTTGTTTTTTATTATTGAATTTTAATCTCGTGAGAATTTTTTTCTCTAAACTTTGTTTGAGATTGTTGACTTATTTATATAGTGGCGTCAACCCTGTTTCTTTCAAGCCTATACCAAGGTTCCTATCTTTATAGATAGTGGGTCGAGGTTATTTCGTTTCTCCACCCATTCTTAAGAACTTATAAGCTTCAGGTTGACATTTCTTAGTACCGGTTCTTGCTTGTTCTTAAGCTATTTTCTTTCTCTCCATCCAAACCCATCTAATCACCTTAGCCAAAACTCTATCATTAGTTACCAAAACCAAATACCGATCTTTCCTTTATTTCAAGTCTAAAACTTAACTTAAACAACTTTCGTTGAACTTAAGCCAGCAACCAAATCAACTCTAGCCTAAAGTGCCTAAATTTCAAATCTTCTGAACAGAACTTCTTCGTTAATAACGATTGGGCAATAAAAGTGGAACTGCGAATCCAACCGAGTCTAGTTCGTATCACTTGGAAACCAAATTCAGCTCAATTTCAGCTCCTTGAACCCGATCCAACTTAAATGAACTCTTAATTTATTTGCATTCAGTTTGCATTTTGATACTTGCATTTAAGCATCTTAGTTTAATAAATGAGTTGCTGGTCATTAATACAACTCATCCTAGTTTAATTAAATGAGTTTGTTTGATGAACTTAATTTAATTAGTTGCTTCTTTAATTAATGTAGTTACTAGGTTAATTTATTGGTGCATGAGTTAAAGTTCATTTAATACTGCTTTTAATTAACTAGTTGCTGGAATAAGTGATGCATAAGTATTAGATAATTTATTTAAGTAGTTGTTAATTTATTTTAAGCTTAATAATTGAATAAATGTGACGGTTACATGTTTTAATTGCAGGTGACTTTTCAACTCACAAAGGCTGTTACACAATCAATAAAGGTGGCTTTTCAAGTGATTTTCGGTTACATAAGAGGGGGCTATTATAAAAGAAGCTTTAAGCACCATTAAAAGAGAGTTTAAAGAAGCATTTCATGTCCTTTAAAATTTGGTAGCAGCCTATTCAAAACCCCAATGTTTTTGCTGCTTAATAGACAATTTATGCCTTACAAATTTCATTAAAGTGGCTGGAGTCTATTCAACTAGCCAAAGGGGAAATCAAGAGTCATTTTCAAAGCGTTTAAGGACATTAATTCAGCTGATTAAAGAGAAGAGTTATTTGATTCTAGAATTTCAAAAGTCTTTGACTTTTAATTAGCTCTTTAATAGCACTTTACTATGTGACCATTCGACTAGCTCATTCTAGCCTTATAAATACTTGTAATCAAGCCTTTTTGGGGGACACTTTTTGAACACTTTGTTAATGTTATGCTGTCAAAATTGAGAGGCAAATTCTCTTCTCAAATTTCGTTCAAAGATTTGTTGGCTTTCCTAGGAAACTAGCTGCGTCAATCATTTTTCTTTGATAAACCTGAACTTATCACTATTCATAGTGTGGCGTTCAAGCATACCGAGGTTCCTATCTTGCTAGATAGTGGGTTGAGATCAATTTAACCGTTTTGAATTCGAACTAAAGGGCTTAAGCAACGGGTTGATACCAAATCGGTATTGGTTCTTGATTGCATTTTTGTTTAATCCATTTCCCTTTCTTAACCATTTCGTTCCAAAACCGATTCCTTACTTCACATATTACCTTTTTTTTGATCTGTAACCAAATCCTTCTTTTAAACTATACTTTCATATCACATTTATAAACCAATTTCTAAATTACTAAAACAACTTCATTCCATACCATATCCGACCATTTTCCTTTACCAATTTTCTAAACTAAATTAATATTGTTTCTCGATGACGATTGGGCATTTCACATACAACTATACTCATTTCAAGACGGTTCGTATCAACCTTATTTATTTGTTTTGATTATATATAAATGGTAAGTTTAATTCTAATTTATACGGGCTTACTAAGCTATAAAACTTACTCTGTTTATTTTTCATGTTTTATAGAGGTTTAATAGCTCGCTCGATTCAGACAACGTTGGAGTTACCATCACACTATCCAATTGCTGATTGGTACTTTTGAACTTATGGATATATGTAAATATGGCATGTATAGGCTAGCTTTAAGGTTGATGATTATGGTTACTTAAGGCTTTTGTAGAAGTTTTGATATATGATAAGCCATGTGATTTGGCTTAAATAGGTAACATGTTTTGGTTGTGTATATAGATGCAAATATGGTATGTTTTGACTAATAGTTGATGAAATGAAATTATGCAAATATATGTATTGATATGTGATAGGTACATTAAATGGAAATGTATGAATGTGTTTTAATATTTGAATACCATTTTGATGAGCTACATGTTTTGTTGCATGAATGATTTATGGTTAAATTATAGAACATTTTATGTATGTACTTTATGGCAAGTAATGTGGTTGATTTTGATACTTGTTAAATGTGAAATTGATGATGATTAGAGACTTGAAATGGTTGGAAAGAAATTATTTATTTGGTATATGAAAAGTTGATGTTTGGTTGTTGAATTGGGTATAAAATTGGCATTTTTCTTGAGCTTGTAGGGTATGCCCTTATGGGTGGCAAATTGGCCTTACAAATAGCCTATTTTTGTCCACACGGGGAGGGACACGGGCGTGTGTCTCAGCGTGTGTGACACACAGTCAAGGTACATGGCCGTGTGTCCCCTAGTGTTGCAATTTAAATTAAGTCAGGATGCTCCACATGGCCTCACACATGGGCGTGTGACTGGCCGTGTCGCAAAAGTCAGTACACCCTACAGGTTTGGCACACCTGAGCACACGGCCTGGACATGGGCTTGTGAGGCCATTTCGAATAGACACATAGGCTAGACACTCGGGTGTGTGACTAGCCGTGTGACCCAATTAGTATACCCTCCAGTTTTCACATGGCTAAGCACACGAGTGTGCGGTCGACCGTGTGGTCCAAGTCAGTATGTATGCCCTATTTTCACACGGCCTGTTCACACCGGTGTGTGTCCTTTGAAATGAAAATTTTTCTAAGTTATTCTGAAACATTTGAATGTTACCGGTTCAGTCCCGAATGCATGGTTTGAGGCTGGTATGCTTGTTTTAAGTATGTTATGTGTGTGAATGTATTATATTGATTATAATGTGATGAATGTTTGGAAATTTTAATGTACTGGAATGTGTTATATTCTGGTAATACCCCTTAACCTATTCTGGCGACAGTTACGGGTTAGGCGTGTTACATTTAGGTGTGGTTTAAATGATTTTATATGTTTAGTTAAAGGTTAATTAAGTAAATGGTTTAATAAGTTAATAAATTAAAGAATAATAAAATGTTGTCTTCTAAAACTACATACAACCACCGAAATTACAAAAGGAAGAACTCCATGAGAAGAGCTTGATATTCGACCATCTTTAAGCATTCAATTAGATCAAGAAAAGCCAAGATCAGATAAAAATCAGGGAAAAGGCAAAGTAATCAAATAGTCAATAGTTTTTATCCAAGCATTATGAGGTAAGTTCGTATAATTAGAATTGAGTAATTAAATTTGTACTTAATTGAATTAAATGTATATATGTTGTGAGAAATTAAAGTATATGATATTTAAATGCCTAAATTGATGTTTACTGAGAACTACTGAGTCCCGTTTGAATGTAGGAATTCATAGGATACAAGTGACATGTAACAGCCCGATTTAGACCCTAATCAGAACGGTGGTTTCGGGACCATGAATTTGAGTCAGAAAAATATTTAAAAATTATTTTCCTGTTTATTTTATGTGAATTTATATCTATAAAATTTTCGTAATTTAATTTTGTCATTTAGGTGTCCGATTAAATAAAAGGACTTAATCATGTAAAATGAAAATTTAGTGGTTATTTCTAAAAGGGGTTAACTTGTTAGTGGCTTTCTAAATTGAAGCCTTAAAATTGTAATTATGCCATTTTTTAATATAGTTGGATGGTATAAGGCTTATATTATAAAGTTTTTACATTAAATCATTAAGGTTAAATAAGTAAATTAAACTTAAGTTATAATATACTTCATAAAACATAAAATAAAGAAAACATATATTTTATTTCTTCATTGTTCTTGCCGAATATAAAAAAAAAAAGAAAAAAAAGAAAGAAACCAAGCTAGGGTTCAGCCTATATTTAAGCTCAATCAAGGTTAGATTTTTGTTCAATTTTTGATAATTTCTACGTTTTTGAGATCGTTGCTTCGAGTACTACAAAACCCAAGCTTTAATTTTTAATTTTGATTAATATTTTGAGTTATGCCATTGATGAGAGCTTGTGATTTTTGTTGTTTGATGATGAATTATGAAAGATATGGATGGGGTTAATATATTATGTAAAGGAATTTTTGATGATTTTGAGTAATTAGGACATAATTGCAAAAATAAAAATGTAAGGGGACTAAAATGTGAAATTGATGAAAAATATGAGCTTATTTGGACACTAGGGGTATTCGTCCTACTTTGGGTGTGATAAATTTTGTATATTTTTTATTTTATGCATTAGGGACTAAATTGTAAAAATTGTAAATGTTAGGGGTAAAATGGTAATTTGCCCATTTATGTGTTTTCGGGCTAAATTGAATGAAAATATGTTTGAATGAGCTTAATTTGAATATGTTTAGATCAAGAACCAAAGAAATCAGATTTGGACCGGGGAAAAACGAAAGTTATCGACTAGTCAATCCGTACTGATTTTTCGTTGTCTGAGGTAAGTTATAAGAAAACAGATGTACTTAATTGTAGTTAAATGCTAAATATATATGCTGGTATGAAATGTTTTAATTTATATATGCTATGGCCGAATATGAGCAAATTTGGCTATCACATTTTTGAATTTGTTTCGATCGAGTTACGACGTTCGAAAGCCCGTATGAGCTTTAGGAATAGTTAGGATACATATGTCATGACATTGGATTCCGATATATGTGTACGAGTAAGTCCATGGCATCAATATGTGATTCCGATATGTGTTTACGAGTAAGACCCTGTCTGGAACAGTGGCATCGATATGTGACTACATGTAAGACCACGTCTGGGACGTTGGCATTGCACGACTTGTGTGTTTATCCGAGTGTCCTATACAATTTCGAATGGTTCATCAAACTACGTTAAGATTGTGTACGTACGTGTTGAATAAGCTAATTGACCAGGTATGGAATAGGTTATTAACACTTGTGATCAGGTAAGTAAGTACTTAATGTTTGTTACAAATGACTTATGAGGTAATTTAAAATGTGTATAATTACAAAAGTGTGTTCGATTTTGATAGATATATTGTGATTGCCTTAAAAATGATATGTGATATGTGTATAAATGTACTCGTGTATTTGGCCAATTAAGCATTGTGTACATGATAATATATTATGATGCTTGAGTTTATGTTTATGAGTATAAGCATATTTGATCATCTAATGATGTTTTGACCTTGTAAGAGAATTGTGAATCACCTATATTGATTGTATGAGCATTCGGCCAAGGTGGGATTTTTGTATAAAAACATAAATAACCTTTATGAAATTGGTAGTTTGAGACTAAGCATAGTTATGCTAATATGATTTGGTTAGATTATAGTGAATTGAATATGATATTAGATTATTTGTTTGCTTATGGCTTACTAAGCTATAATAGCTTATTGTGTGTATATTTGTCTCTGTTTTATAGATTTTGGATTTCAAGTTACAAGCTCAGGATTCATCAGTGAAGTTCATCACACTATCAACCGTTTTTGGTATTTTATAAGTTGCATTTTGGAACTATGGCATGTATAGGCTGGATTTCTTTTGAAATAATGAACTTTGGTTATGTATAAAGCCATGTGAAAATGGCTTAATTTCTATGCTAGATTTCAATTTTGGCATATTTCTGGTTTAAGTCCATTTGGTTGTTATGCTATGTGCCATGAATGAATATCATTTGTATTATGTGATTAATCTTAGAAGTTGGTTAATGATTTTAGATGAAGCATGAAGGATCGATCATAAATATGTTTGATTATCTTGGTTGTGTTTCGAATTAATATGAAATATATATATATATTTATATATATGAAATTGACTACTATGTCTAATCTTAATTTATTATGTCTTGATTCAAATATATTAATGAGCTTGATTGTAAATAAAAGAATAACGGAAGCCTTGTTTTCATAAGAAATTTTAAGTAGTAAGATTCGGTTATGAAGAGTAATGACATAATATGGGTTTGGTATGTTTATTAGTCGTGATGGAAGTTAAGATGCGGCTTAGTTTAGATAAAGGGCAGTTATGTTTTAGTGGTTAGTTCGAATATTAAGTGATAGATAATGTATGTGTCTCTTTAATAAACTAGTCAGCGGTTTAGTAAGTATTTGACACTTTAATGTTAAGTGTGGCTTTGACTTTTAGGTAGATGCACATTATACATGTGTATATGATGATTACATTATATATATTATAAATGCTTGGTTTTATAATGAGTCTGTCCAGGGCGTAATCATAAAACATAACAACTGTTATGATGTTATGTACATCCGGCCATATGGATCATTAGGAATATAGTTGAGTTAAAGTAAATTATGAAATTAATAGTTAAAGAGAAAGACGTATGCACGATAGAAATTTTTGTGCTCCTTTATGAATTAAATTATGACATGCGAATATGATATTTGGATTTGTTATATTAATTATATTTTTATGTGTCTTGCATGTGTACAAAGGTGCTCGTAATTATGGGTGCTTAATACTTATCCATAAGGCTATATGAATTTGCTAACTAAGTGTAAATAGTGAATGTGTATAATGATACATATTATTTAGCTGATTGGACCAAGAAATGAAGTGAGTGACTTATAAACAAATACTTGATTTTATTGGTATTAATTTATGAAATAAATTTTGATTAACTTTCGAGACTTGTGTATGTGAATAAATTAACATATTATATGTAATTGTTTGAAATCGTGTTTTGTTTTGTAATGCCTTATGACCCTATTCTGGCAACGGATACGGGTTAGGAGTGTCACATGACATGTCACTAAGGTTACCGTTTAGTTGAGATCCTGCATTTGTTACGGACCTCACTGATGCGAGCGCGCCCAGTGAACCCCAACAGTCAAGTCTTTTGAGTCGAGCATTGCTATGTTGGCAAGCTGATCCCAGCTCCTTTCCAACTCCCTGAGCTCCGTCTAGCTTAAATCTAGATCATTCAAGCTCAATTCAGCTTGCCTGAGCTAAACTGAGCTCACTCCTAGCTCATTTCTAACTCACGAGCTAAACTTTAGCTCAACTTCAGCTTAGGAGTTTAACCTCAGCTCAACTTTAGCTCATGAGCTAAAGCTTAACTCATTTTTAGTTTAAACTTAGTTTTGACTTTAAGCATTAAATAAAATCTGAACATGTTTATTTAAGCATTAAATCTATCTTATATTAATATTTGTTTTTAGTATGTCATAGTCATTACCTATTTTAATTATGTTCACATTCTAACCGATTTAATGCATGCCATTAATATGTTCACATTAGTGCTGAATTTATGTGTGTTCACGTGATGTCTTATGAATTGTTTTATTTCTTATAAGTGCAATGCTCATGGATGACACAATGAATGCTTGAAGATTCAACCTATTTGGACGGCACACATGCATGAATGAAGAAGTATTAAATACTGGTGCATGTATGGCTAGATGCAAGGTTTCTACAAATTCATGCATGTGCCGAATGCATGTATGGACATTAAAGGCTAGTCCATGAATGGATCAAATGCATGGGGATGATAGAATGCATGAATGGCTTAAGTGCATGTACAGTGGCTGTCTCCTAACTTTCCAAGGCACTTATTCGGCCAAGAAGTAGCTGCCAACTAATTCTATGTTGACCGTTGAGCTCCTTGAACATGTTCACACTTTGAATTTACCTATAAGCTACTACACATGCATGGATGTATTCAAGAACGTCCAAGGAGAAGGATTAACTCATAAATTCAGCATATTGATTAAATAATATGCATGCACAAAGGGAAGAACGAATTTGCAAGGTTCATACCCCCATTCATGAACCTACATGCCATTAAAGTGCTTATTTATGACAGTGAATATTCCATGCAAGTGCAAGAACGTCCCAAGGAGATGAAAGCAACCTTTTGGTGTTCATACAAGGCACTTGAAGCCTTTTTCATGGCTAAGTATTCATGTATGTTCCTTGATACGAACTAGACTCGGTTGGATGAGCAGTTTCGCTTTTATTGCTCGATCATTATTAACGAAGAAGTTCCATTCAGAAGATTTGAAATTTAGGCACTTTAGGCTAGAGTTGATTTGGTTGTTGGCTTAAGTTCAACGAAAGTTGTTTAAGTTAAGTTTTAGACTTGAAATAAAGGAAAGATTGGTATTTGGTTTCGGTAACTAATGATAGAGTTTTGGCTAAGGTGGTTAGATGGGTTTGGATGGAGAGAAAGAAAATAGCTTAAGAACAAGCAAGAACCGGCACTAAGAAATGTTGACCCAAAGCTTATAAATTCTTAAGAATGGGTGGAGAAACGAAATAACCTCGACCTACTATCTATGAAGATAGGAACCTTGGTATAGGCTTGAAAGAAACAGGGTTGACGCCACTATATAAATAAGTCAACAATCTCAAACAAAGTTTAGAGAAGAAAATTCTCACAAGATTAAAATTCAATAATAAAAAACAAGTGCTTTACAAATGAAAATAACCAACTATTTATAGCCTAACATAGGATAGCCGAATGGGCATATTCATGGCCTTAATGACTAAGTAAGCTAATCTAGAAATAACTTGAAAATTCTAGAAAATATTCACTTAATGGCTAAGTCTACATTCGGCTATGGTTGAATGAATTAGGGAAGTCTTCATGGATAAGCAAAATGGTTGGATGAATGAACTCCCTTGATACATGGGCTAGATTCGGCCATAGCCTTAATTGAGGCATTGATAACATGTGGTTTGGCCAAAAGTGATGTGAATTGAAGAGGATCTTTAAACAGCCATCTAAGTGTGAACATGGTTGCTTGAAGAGTCTCCATGGTGTGAACATCTTGAACCGAATGGATATTAGGTGTGAACAAAGGTGTGAACTTCTTAATGGAGCATGGATGCATTTGGTCATGCATGAATCTTGAGGTACCTTGAATCTAGCCATTCATGAACCATCATTAATACTTATTCATGCATGTATGCTGTCCAAGTGAATTGGATCTGGATGGATTCATCTTCCTTTGTGCCGTCCACATGGAGTGTACCTACAAAAATTAAAACAACCAATTAAAGCACTTATGAACACATTAATTCGGCCAAGTATGAACAAGGATCTCAAGCATTAAATTCAGCAATGACAACTTTAATACTTGTAATGTTAAGACACACAAACATAACTTAATTATTAACGTGGACTTAATTAAATAATTCGGTTAGTAAATGCAGTTATTTAATGAACTACTTAAGTAATAAGTCAACTAAGCTATGATGAGCTTGAAGTAAACTCATGAGCTAAGATTGAGTTGAATCTGAGCTTGTGAGCTGGAATTGAGCTGAGAACAAATTCATGAGCTGAAGTTTAGCTGGCTTTGAACTTGTTGAGCTAGACCAAGAACTCTCGAGTAGATTAGTGATGGATTCGGCCCAAACTCTCTCAGCTAGAGCTGAGATTGCATCTTTGAATTTCTTAGCTTGGGCTTGTGTGATCGGTCCTTCAGGTAGCTCGAGAGGTTCCACTTGCTTTACTAATGGTGTGCCGTATCATTCCTTCATTGGCCGAATCTAGACTAGCACCAAGAAGGATTCATGCGTCCATGTACACCCATGCTTGAAGACATTCATTCATCAACTTTATGAAGAGTTTCCTTAACTTTGAAGCTGCCCCTTGAGCTCCCTTTCAGCTGAATTTGGACATCCAAATTGAAGGGTTTTTCTTCTAGATTTTTTTAGGATTTTCTAGCTAAAATTCTTAGCTTTTAAGTTGTCCATTCAGCTACTCCAAATTAGCCTATAAATAGTCCTTATTTCATTTGTAAAGGGTAGACCTTTTGATAGACCTTTTGTTTTGTTTAAAACTTTGTTAAATTTATATGGAATTTGTGAGATTTCTTTGTTGACTTATCTAGTTTTAGTGGCATCAACCCTATCTTCTTTTCGAACTTATCACTCCAACGAGTGTGGCGTTCACCTTTATACCGAGGTTCCTACTTTTCTAAGTAGTGGGTCGAGGTTCAATCTATTTTCCATCTACCACCTTAAGTGATATAAGTATTGGGGCGATACTCTCTATAGTGTCGAATCTTACTTGAAACTTAAGTTCCATTTTTCCGTATCCATCTTCTACCATATTCTTTGTTTCCAATCTTTCACTTCATCATTATCTGAACCACTTCTTACCCTTCTATCCTTTTTGTTGTTTTCCCATTTTCATACCTATCGCTATCCTTTATTTTCTATAATCGAACTTATATATTCTATTTATATTTATAACCCATTTTTGAACCCTTTACAAAGCTTCCGCCTTATTTACCTAAAAACATCCATTTAAAAAGAGTCGAACGATACTTTCTCGTCGACGATCGGGCAACTTAGCATATGACTTGACTCACCCCGAGGCAGATTGTATCACTCACCGCAGCTCGTATGAGCTTACCGATACTTTAGCTCGTTAGAGCTTACTGTTTTCAGCTCGATAGAGCTTACTTTCCATCAGCTCAGGAGGAGCTTACCGATCATAGCTTGAAAGCATGAATATGATAATAAATTGACAGATTATCGATTAATACACTTAATGTGTGATACAAACTGTCTCAGAATGAGTCGAGTCGTATGTAAAATGCTCAATCGTCGTTGAGAAACAATATTAATTTAGTTTAGAATTGGTAAAGGAAAAAGGTCAGATATGGTATAGAATGAAATTGTTTTAGTAAATTAGAAATTGGTTTATAAATGTGGTATGAAAGTAAAGTTTAAAAGAAGGATTTGATTTCAGAACAAAAGAAAAAGTAAGATGTGAAGAAAGGAATCAGTTTTGGAACGAAATGGTTAAGAAAGGAAAATAGATTGAACAAAAGTGCAAACAAGAACCAATACCGATGTGGTATCGACCCGTTGCTTATAAGCCTTTTATTTTGGATTTGAAATGGTTAAAGTGGCCTCGACCCACTATCTAGCAAGATAGGAACCTCGGTATGTTTGAACACCACACTACGAGTAGTGATAAGTTGAGGTTTATCAAAGAAAAATGATTGACGCAGCTAGTTTCCTAGGTAAGCCAACGAATCTTTGAATAAAATTTGGGAAGAGAATTTACCTCACAATTTTGACAGCATAACATTAACAAAGTGTTCAAAAGTCGCCCAAAAAGGCTTGATTACAAGTATTTATAAGGCTAGAATGAGCTAGCCGAATGGTCACATAGTAAAGTGCTATTAAAGAGCTAATTAAAAGTCAAAGACTTTTGAAATTCTAGAATCAAATAATTCCACTCTTTAAGATACTTTAATCGGCTTAATTAATGTCCTTAAAGGCTTTGAAGATGACTCTTGATTTCCCCTTTGGCTAGTTGAATAGACTTCAGCCACTTTAATGAAATTTTTAAGGCATAAAATGTCCATTAAGTATCAAAAACATTGGATATTTGAACAGGCTACTGCCAAAATTTAAAGGACATGAAATGCTCCTTTAAACTCTCTTTTAATGATGCTTAAAGCTTCCTTTATAACAGCCCCCTCTTATGTAACCGAAATCACTTGAAAAGCCATCTTTATTGAATGTGTAACATCCTTTGTAAGTTGAAAAGTCACCTGCAATTAACACATGTAACCGTCACATTTATTCAATTATTAAGCTTAAAACAAATTAACAACTACTTAAATAAATGAACTAACACTTATGTATCATTTATTCCAGCAACTAGTTAATTAAAAGAAGTATTAAATGTACTTTAACTCATGCACCAATAAATTAACCTAGTAACTAGATTAATTAAAGAAGCAACTAATTAAATTAAGTTCATCAAACAAACTCATTTAATTAAACTAAAATGAGTTGTATTAATGACCAGCAACTCATTTATTAAACTAAGATGCTTAAATGCAAGTATTAAAATGCAAATTGAATGAAATAAATTAAGAGTTGAATTAAGTTGGATCGAGTTCAAGGAGCTAAAATTGAGCTGAATTCGATTTGCAAGATGTTGCAAGGACGTTTTATTAAGCTGGTCCCAACTCGTTCTATTAAACTAAGATGCTTAAATGCAAGTATTAAAATGAACTGAATGCAAATAAATTAAGAGTTCAATTAAGTTGGATCGAGTTCAAGGAGCTAAAATTGAGCTGAATTTGGTTTGCAAGATGTTGCAAGGATGTTTTATTGAGCTGGCCCCAACTCGTTCTATTTCTCCAACCAAAACCTTGCCCCACACTTGATTAACCAAGGCTGAAATGGCCTCCTTGAATTGCTTAGCTCGAGCCCGCGTAATTGGTCCTTAAGGCAGCACCATTGAGTCCTTGCTCAAACTTGGTACACTCCAAGTCGCGATCGTATCAGTGTGTATCACCCGTTTATCTATCAATATTCTTAGAGGTTCAATAGGCATAATTCTGCTACTGGTCATACGAATTAAAGGTTCAATATACGAATGGATTACTAGTTATATGAATGAATTACTGGTTATACTTATCATTTACTAGTTATATGAATGAAGATGAAATGTTATAAATGATTTACAGGTTATATGAAATTGGCATTATATGAGGTATTGAAGTATGAAATTTGAATGATGGTTGTATACATCAATGTGAATGGATGATTATATGCACCTATGTGACTAACATGTTGATGAACATTTGTGTTTAGGCATTTAACAAGTTGATTTGTTATAATATGCCTACTTGTATTAATTGTATAAAAATGGTAAGTCAAATTATATATTTATACGGGCTTATTAAGCTTTATAGCTTACCCCATTTTTCTTTCCTATGTCTTTATAAAGATTTGGAAGCTTGCTCGATTCAGACGATGTTGGAGATTCGTATCACACTATCCGGTGTCAATGGGTACTTTTTAACTTTAAGAAATATGTAACTATGACATGTATAGGCTAGTTAAGAAGATCAGGATTATGGTCACTTTAGCTTGTGATTTTGGTATCTGTTTTGGTATGTGATTAAGCCATGTGATTTGGCTTAACTTAATATATGTTTTGAGTTATATATAAGATATGTAATGTGGTTTGTTTGATGAGTTTGATAATGGAAATATGATGGAACAAATGGTTATATTGATATGTGATGGATATGTGAATTGTAAATGCTTTGTTGTGTTTGGTATATGAATGTTTATTAGGTTGAATTATAGGACATGCTATAAATGTGTTTTATGGCTAATGAAGTATGTTAAGTTGGTACATGTTTGACTATGTAAATGGTGATGATTTGAATATAGAAATAGTAGGGGTTGAAATGGTATGATTTGTACATTGAATTATGTTGTTTGGCTAACTAATTATGTCTTGAAATGGTACCAAATGAGCTTGTGTAGGTATGTGCAAGTTGGGTGGCAAAATGACTTGGTAAATAGCCTAATTTTTGTCTACATGGGCAAAGACACGGGCGTGTGTCTCAGCCGTGTGTGACACACGGTCATGGTACACAATCGTGTGTGATGTGATCCAGCTTGGTGTTAAGAGTCGAGTCAACCTTAGATGCCCGATTGTTATCGAGAGAGTATCGTTTAGTTTTAAAAACAAAGTTGTATTCGGCTAACTATGGAAATATATTGATGCGATTCTGGTCACATCATGTTTTGATACACCTCGACGACATCAAGATTGGCCTAAACTTGAGGGGGCCAAGTGCAAAATGAGATGTTTAATTTCAGTTTGTTAATAAATTGAGTTGTTGGACTTTATTTAGTTAATTGAGTCCATCTTAGTTAATAACTCATCTTAGATTAATAAATGAGTTGCTAGTCATTAATTCAACTCATCTTAGTTTTAATAATTGAGTTATTATTGAACTTCATTTAATAGATGCTTCTTAATTAATCTAGTTACTAGGATTATTTATTGATGCATGAGTTTAAATTTATTTAATGATGCTTCTTTAATTAAACTAGTTGTTGGAATAATTGATGCATGTGTTTAGTTCATTTACTTAAGTATTTAATGTGTGTTATGTTTAATAAGTGTTTATATGTGTATAATAAGCTCATTTTAATGTGTTTATTGTAGGAGTCTTTTCAAGTCATAACCGTTACATTACAAGGGCTGTTACAAATTAAATAAAGTGGTTTTTTAAGTCATTTTCGATTGCAAAGCAAGGGGCTGTTACAAGAAGGTTTATACATCATTTAAGGAGGTTTAAGGAGCATTATTTCATCCAAATAAATTTCAGCAGTAACCTTTTCCACTACCAACCGTTTTTGCCATTTCAAAGGTTATTTCAAGCATTCAAACACCATTAAGAAGCTAGTTAAGAATTTGGTGTCCATTCGACTGACCAAGGGCTAACTCAAGAGTCATTGTAACGCCCCAATTTTTTGGTTTTTTGGGATTTAGAGGTTTCGCTTGAATTTAATTTTTACTTGTCTGGATGTGCTAAATTATGCTTTGAGTGTGTTTAGTGGGCCTTTAGAAGGCCTAAGCTTAAGTTAAAACCTGGTAGAAATTTTAAAATTTTAGACTTAAGGGAGAAGGGGCATTGACTAAGTGGGCTTTTAAATAAATGTTGGTAATTTAAGACACAAGAAGACCTGTGGTAAGGTGGCAATGTAGCGGCACTTAGGGCCTAAGGAGGAGGCGTGTAAAGGCTATGTAAGAGCTAAGGTTCAAATCCCATGGTAAGCAAGGTGTTGTTTTATTTTTAATGCATGTGCAAGGCATGTAGTGGACTCCAAGTGAAACTCTATTGGGAGGAGTTTGAAGTGTTCAGGGGATTGGATTAGGGAGTGATAAGGGGAGAAAATTTAGGGATTGAGGAAGGGAGGAGAGTTGGCCGATTAGGGGAGTGTGGAGTTGCATATTCGGCTAGGGGAGCTTAGAGTAGCATTTTCGGCATTTTTGGCTTTAAGTGTGTGTCGATTGCTTGTTGCCTACTCTTCGAGATTTGATTCGGGGTCATTCTTTTGGTTGCCGAATAGGTATAGGTTCTTTTCGGCTCCTTCATTCCATCTTTTTCTCCTCTTCTCTCTATTCAGAAAAGCCAAAAACCTTGTGCACATCTTATCCTCTGCCGATTTCTTTCTCTTGGCCAAACTCTTTTCTTTTGTTTCTCTTCTCAAGCCAAATTCATCTCTTCTTTCTCCCCTCTCTTCTTCACTTCAAAGCCTGTCGAGAATCATTTGAAACCTCACCTAGCCGATTACCATAAAAGTCAAAATCCTAAAACCTTGAATCCTCCCTTGCTGTTTTATTCTTAAACCGAACCTCACTCACCCTTATTTTGAAAAATTGAAACCACCTAACAATCGCTTCTCTTTTACTTTTAGCTTCTTCCACCTTTCACTTAGAAACCGAAACCTCCCTACCTTCTAGTTTGGTATTGAAAGCCAAATCCCTTTGGATCTCTTTTCTTCTTGCGATTTTGATTAGACCAACAATAGATCTAGGTTAAGCTAGTGATTGGTGGTTATTTCGTGTAGCGAGGCTATCAAGCAGACTGTTGGGTAAGTAGCCTTCCTACCCTATTCTTTCTTATGAATTCAGAAAAGCCAAAAACCTCATTGCCCATGGTAGTTGTCAGTTTTGACTCCTTTTCGGGGTTAAAACTTAATTGAGCCTTTTTCTTTTGGATCTCATATGTTAGTGTGGAAAAAGGGCGATCTAGCGAGGAGCAGTTCGAGACTTGGGGCACTAAAGCAATCTAGATCTAGATCTAGTTGTAGATTTAGGCAAAGGTAATTGATTAAGGGCTTTGGATGGTGTTGGCCGAATTTGGTAGGATGTTGATTTCGTTGTCTTTTTTGGTTTATAGTTTAATAGTGTGGTTAAAATGATTGTAGTTTAATTTGGTGCGGGTCTCGACGTAGTACGCAAACAGGTGTGTAATCGACACCCTCTAGTAGACTAGATCGGTAAAAGTCAAAAAGCTAAAATGCTGAAATTCTGACATTTCGAGGGCTTGCGAGCGTGCGAACGATCGTGGGTTCGTTTGGAATGATAAAGTTGGTAATCGCTAACGGTAAGACTATTGTGTGTGCATTTTAGTGCAATTGGTGGTTTTGGGCCTCGAAGGGTCGAGTTTGGGCCCAATGGGCTTACGGGCCCATATGGGTGAAAACGAGCAGTAAGTGTATTCTGGTAACCTGAGTGATAAATCTGTTAAAACAAAAGTAAAGTTTGGACTTAATGGGCGGTAGTAGCTGTGGACTCTGTTGGGCCCATTAGGGGTTTTAGGGCCCGATGACTCTGTAGTAATGAAATGGACTAAATAAGTTACTTGGATGACAATAGGTCTGTTAGTATACTATAATGAGCATGAAACCCTAAAATCTGGTTAATTTATTGAAATACCCCTTAAGGGTGGAAATTATTGTTTTACCCCTAGGTGCTAAAAAACCATTTTGCCCTAGGGTTAAGTTGACTGATTTGCATGCTAACTTATATTTGTTCTCTATATGCCTTGTCATAATATACTCTGTTGCATGAGATTGGGTTATATTGACGGAGGAAGTGCTAAAGTGGCAATGCCACGTATACTATTTAGAGGCTCTGCCTCGTATCACTGTTTTAGTGGCTCGGCCACGATATCTGAATAAGCAGCTAAGATGCAACCGTGCTGTGTAGGGCTGGGTGGGTTGAGTTATTCCCCACATGGTGTGTAGGGCTGGTACGGGTGGTGTGTAGGGCTGGATTGGGCTTGGGCTTTGCATTCATGCATAATATACTGAACTGTTACTGTAATGGGCCTAAGACCCACACTATTTTCTGAATAGGGCTAAGGCCCAATTACCACTGTATCTGAATAGGGCCCAGTTTGAGCTTAGGCTGATCTTGACTCTGGTAGGGCGAGCTTACACACTGAGTTTTCACAAACACACCCCCTTTTCTTTTCATCCATGCAGGTGAACCTCAACTTAGAGGACTTGGAGCCGGAGGGATTTGGAGTGGCCACGTGGACTGCTTTCTGGTTTTATTATTATTTCTTAAGTTACTTATTTTAGTAGTCAGTTGTTTTTGGGTTTTTAAACTATAATAAGGCCACTCGATAATTATTTTATTTTCAATTCGGTTTTACTTATTTATTTGATTATTACTTGTTTAAAATTGATGGACTAAGGCTGCACAGATTTTTATTTCAAATTAAAAAATGTTTTCAAAACATTCTCTACGTGACAAATAGATAACTTATTGATTAAATTCACTAACAAGATCTTCTAAAAGTAAACCCCAACTGATAGTGGATAGGTTTTTTTTAAATTAATATAACCTTCTGTTTTCTCAAAACACATAAAATGGTTTTACTAAGTCAACCTAAATTTACGAAACAAGGAACGAGGGGTAATTAACCGTCCATGTGACTCACCAGATCTAGCCATAACGTCTGAGTCGGGTTTGAGGTGTTACAGTCATTTTTCAAATAATTAAAGTCATTCATTTAGCTGAATTGAAGTGAATTCAAGGATGGAGTTATTTGGCTCAAGAATGTGAAAAGACTTGAGTTTAATTTTAGCTTTTAATTGGCACATTAAGTTGAATGTTTGTGACCATTCGGCTAGCCTATTCTAGCACTATAAATAGGTGAAATCAGCCTTTGTAACGGGACTTTTTGCTGAATATATATGAAATATTTGAATTGTGAGTTATCCAATTCTCCTTGTTCTTACGGAATTGATTTGACCTATAGAGCTTAGCTTATGGCGTCTATCTTTTATTTGTTCATTTATACTGAGGTCCTATCATCTTTTGATAGAGGGTCAAGGTTCATTTATACCAAGGTTCCTATCATTCTTGATAGTGGGTCAAGGTCAATTCTTTGCTATTTTCTTTATATCGAAAATCACCTAAGAGCCATTTGAGATACGGGTCAGCAATTTAATATTGTTGGTTCAGTTTTGGCCTTAGTAAACTTATCTTTTTCCTTGTTTAACCATTTTATTACTAATTTCTAAGCCATCTTTTTCTTTCTTCTAGCCTTTTCTTTGTTTGAAACATTCCATTTTTACCCAAATTCACGATCGGGCAACAAACGACTCGAATCAATCACGAGGCGAGTTCATATCAAATTGGTACAGAGCTAGAAAATTTGGACTGGGAATCGATGCGTTTGGCATTCCAGTATAGTATTTTCTTTCAAAAAAATTAAAAAAAAATATATTTTCTCCATTCAAATTCAAGGAGTGAATATCAAACTTTTCAAGTGAAAAAAAATAGTGAAAAAAATTTCAAGTTCTTTGTTTTGACTTGTCCATTTGCTGCCCAAAATTACTCAATTAATCTTCTTACCATTCAGCCACACTCAATTTTCTTTTTTTTTTTTATTTCTAGCCTACCGTTGTCCTACAATTATATCTTACTGATGTATGCAAGCCCGGGGCTACCTCAAGTGCAAATCAAGATCCTATCAAGCTGCTAAAAGGTCCCATGACTCGAGCTCGTACTAAGCAGCTTCAAAAAGCTTTAACAGCTTTGTTGATGCGCATTTGGGATGATACCAAGTCCTTTGACATTGGAGAAGCTATGGAAAACTCTTTGAAGGCTCATTGCACTCTTTTGCAAATAGACTTCAGCTCCTCTCTAGCTCCCCTAGCTCAACTCAGCTCCAATCAGCTCACTTGAGCTTGTTTCAGCTCGTTTGAGCTCGTTTTAACTCCTTTCCAGCTCGTTTCTTTTCCCATTTCAATAAACTAAGTTTCAACTTTGTTTAACTTAATTTGCTATAGCTCATGCTAAATTCACTAGCTCAAATTAGTTCATTAATTATTTTTGATTATTTGAGCTAGCTGAATTTAATATGCTAGTTAATTTTAATTTAATGTGTCTGAAAATTAGTTAGTTGTTATTTAGGTAGTTAGTTGCTGTTTAATTATGATTAAATGATATAATTAAATGTGTTCATGTTTTTGTAGGTTCAGCCGAATGTGGAGATACATTAAAGGCTAGGTGCATGTACGGATTTGTTCAATGAATGAGAAGATTCATCCACGGTTGGATTCAATGCTTGGAGGAATTATGTTCATGTACAAGAAAGATTAATTACATGCGTTGGATTAAGAAGAATACATTCCCTTTGGACGACACACATGCATGAATGAAGGGAATTTATTGCAAGTTCATGTATGACTAGATTCAAGCTCCCTTGCAAGTTCCATGCATGATCGAATGTATGTGGGAGAACCTTTGGAGTTTCTATGCACCTATTCGGTCAAGGGGTAGTTGCATAATCAATTTCCAACTTCAATTCATGAAAATTAAGAGAAGATGCATGGATAGCAAGTTACAACGAATGGAAGAATGCACCTAATTCTTGATCCATGAATCGTTTGCCGCCCAAATGAC
The DNA here is from genome assembly GCA_020496765.1 of Gossypium stocksii. NCBI lineage: Eukaryota > Viridiplantae > Streptophyta > Magnoliopsida > Malvales > Malvaceae > Gossypium > Gossypium stocksii. The sequence goes on from CM035623.1 coordinate 47,738,756, forward strand.
TTCCTTAAGTGTCTATTCGGCCAAAAGACACTTCTTTAATGCTCCATTCAATCCATGGACGAATTTGGACAAGCTATTGAGTTGACATTCATTCACCTACATCCAAATCAATTTTGCTTAACCATGAAGCTGCCCAATGAACTACCATTCAGCCGAATGAGGACTTGAAGATTCAATGGCTTCATTCTATATTTTTCTATCACATTAATAGATGAATTTACTTAGTTGTTAAGCTTGTGAACATGACCATTCGGCTAGCATATAGTAGCCTATAAATATTTGTTCATTTTCAATGTAAAGGGACTTTTGCCAATTTGTTAATGAAACTTTATTTCTGTGAGGTTGCTTCCTCTCATATCTTGTAGAAGTTTCGAAAGACTTATCTAGCATGCTAGTGGCATCTACCGATCTTGTTTGAACTTATCACCATCCTTGGTGTGGCGTTCACCTATCCTTCTATCTCATTTATCCACCTTAACAATATAGGAACCGGGGTGACACTTTTTAGTGTTGAATCATTCCTGACATTAAGTTCACTAATCCATCCCCACCTTATGTTATTTTTATTCTTATTATTTCCAAACTAAATATTCTATTCAACACCCATCTTTGTTTCCCATAGCTGAACCTATTAATACCCTATTTTTTCTATTTTAAACCCTTCCGCTTAATTAAACCTATCCATTGCCTTCTATTTCTAAGACCGAGGCACGGATGACTCTTCTTGACTATGATTGGGCAACTACGTGCATTTGACTCAACCACCCAAGTTGGATCACATCATTTGGTATCAGAGCTTGTAAATCGAGGAGCACTGACGTCCGTATCATGATCAAAATAGGTTTGTTGTGAAAAAAATTTAAAAAAATTTGAAAAAAATTTATCAAGTTGTATTTGAAATTTCTCCATTGTATAGTGTTATTTTGAAGTAAAAAAATTCGAAATTAAAAAAAAAAGTAAAAAAAGAAGTGAAGTGCTCAAATTCTTCTCTGTTTCTCATACCATTGCTGCGATCATCAAATCTTCACCTCATCAACCTTGTAAACCCCCTTTCTAAAACGCCACACTACACCTACAAATTTTAAAAAAAAATTTAACCTACCCATACACCCATACATTTTATCCCTTGTAACCATTTTGAAGCCGACCCCAAAGCACCAAGACGAGTCAAGAGAAACAAACTACAAGGTTACGAGAGTAAGTTTGAGTGGTAAAAGGCTAGAGTGTGTGAGAGCATTCGAGAGTGAAAAAAAGCCTAAACGAGTAAAAACACGAGTGGAGTGCACAACTATTATTTCCCTTCCGAGAGAACTTGTGAGGTTTGCGGTAAGGATTTTAAAAATTATTGAAAATCAACATGGAACGAAATGTGGAGGAAAGACAACCCATTCGGAATGTGCTGGACTTGAACTTACAAGCATTACTTCGTGAAGTTGAGCGGTTGTTTGACCGAAAGCTGGAATCGATACAAGACTGACTTGACCAAGTAGAAGAAAGAGGCCGGCGAGCAAGGACTCCAATAAGTCCCCCTAGAAACTGTGGCCGAAGGCAAGTTCGAGATGATGAGAATTTCAAACCAAGTGAAGTCGAAAGTGAAACTGGTTCAAATATTAGTGATAGACAAAGAGGACAACGTCATCGTGGCCAACGAGAGTGAGAAAGGTTCGATGATGACTTGAGAAGCATTAAGTTAACAATTCCCCCATTCCAAGGCCGTTCGGACCACGAAGCATATTTAGAGTGGGAGAAAAAATTGAACTCATTTTCAAATGCCATAACTATTCAGAGGCCAAGAAACTTAAGTTGGCTACCATAAAATTCACCGACTAAGCCATGACTTGGTGGGACCAACTTACTTTGAGTCAGAGGCAAAATGGCGAGCGACCCATCAGCACTTGGGCTGAAATGAAGGCTGTCATGCGCCGAAGATTCATTCCAACACACTACCATTGGGAACTTTACCAAAAACTTCAAAACCTTACCCAAGGTACAAGTAGTGTCGAGGATTACTACAAGGAGATGGAAGTTGCAATGATCTGTGCAGATGTGAAGGAGGATCAAGAGGCAACCATGGCTAGATTTTTGTCCGGGCTTAATCATGAGATTGCTAACATAGTGGAATTGCAACATTATGTAGAGGTAGTAGACATGGTCCACATGGCTATCAAGTTTGAAAGGCAACTCAAGAAGAAAGGTGCTACCTGAGGTTATTCGACTACTATTATGTCAAGGTGGAACCAAGGCACAAGCAAAGGTGCTTCGGCGAGCCAAACGAAGGAACCAATTGTACCCACTAAAACTACTAAGCCCATGGTTGAAAATAGCAAAGGTAAGGCTGTTGAAGGTACCCAAAACTGATCGAGGGACATTAAATGTTTTAAGTGTCTCGGTAGAGGTCACATTGTGAGCCAATGTCTGAATCGGAGCGCAATGGTGATTCAACCCAATGGCGATATCGAATCGAAGGAGGACGAGGGAGAAAGAATTGAAAATGATGCCAAAAACCTGTCTAATACTGAGGAAGAATTAGAGTATGCGATCGACGGCGAGATGCTTGTTGTTCAAAGTAGTTTAAGTGTGCAAGTTACCGAAATTGATCCGCAACGAGAGAATCTTTTCCATACCCGTTGTCTCGTTCGAGGAAATGTATGTAGTTTAGTGATTGATAGAGGTAGTTGTACAAATGTTGCAAGCACCCTTCTAGTCAAAAAACTTGATCTGCCGACAAGCGTGCATTTGAGCCCTTACAAACTGCAATGGCTCAATGACGGGTTTGAGTTAAAGGTAACCAAGCAAGCCCTTGTCCCATTTTCAATTGGAAAATATCAAGACAAAGTTCTATGTGATGTGGTGCCCATGCATGCGGGCCATATACTGCTTGGAAGACCATGGCAATTTGACCGAAGAGTCAAGCACGACGGATTCGCAAATCAATATTCCTTCAAGTTTCATGGCTGAAACTTTACTTTGGCACCCTTGACACCAAAACAAGTTCTGGAGGATCAACAATGATTAAAGCAATCTTTGGAGTGTATGAGAGTGGAAAAAGAAAGAACTGAAAATGAGAAAGAAAAGAAAAATGAGAGAGAAAAGAATGAGAGTTGTGATAAAGAAAAGATCAAAGCGAGAGAAAAGGAAAATCAAAGAAAAATGAGTGAGGGAAAGAAAGGAGTTTTGGTTAATCAAAGTCTTCTTGTTTCTACTTCTTTTCAGGTTGACTCAAAACCTACGTTTCAATTACAATATCTTCCTGAGGAGAGGAGGTTTGTGATGATTAAACAAGGAAAAGCTAATTCTTGTTTCCCTGCTCAAGGTATGGATTCTGGTATCTCTAATACATCTTTGCTCAATTCGATGGATGAAGGAAGCATTAACGATGAAGATTTAAACGTTTTGATTAACAAACAAAAGATTCTTGGTACATGTGATCTTGTTAGGTTTAATGAGTATTTGCTGTCCAAATTGCATTGTTTAAGTAAACAAAACCATGGACTCAATTTATCTTTTCCATTGTTTGTTTATGATGGGCATTTGCTATTTCTAAACTGTTGCACGAATTCTTGCTGTGGTCACCATATTTGGCCAACGCCGTTTGAAATGTTCAAGCGGACTAAGGACATTATGTTTCTAGCACCATTGTTCGATAAGTTCTTAAGTTGCAATGGAACATGTTTATTTGGTAGTGAGAAGGGAATATCGATGTTGTCTTGTTGTAATTGTTTAAAACACAAGTTGATTAGCATTTATGACTGTTTGAATAAGTTCATTTTCTATAATGATTCTCATTTGGTTGCAAGTTCTGAGACATTTTCACAGTAAAATATGATGCGACAACTAATCACATTTGTACAAGAACGAACAAGTAGGTATCCCTGTTTTGCTTTGAAGATGGGGGGAATGATGTATGCATGCCGGGGGCTACCTCAAGTACAAATCAAGATCCTATCGAGCTGCTAAAAGGTCCCATGACTCGAGCTCATACTAAGCAGCTTCAAGAAGCTTTAACAGCTTTGTTGATGCGCATTTGGAATGATACCAAGTCCTTTGATGTTGGAGAAGCTATGGAAAACTCTTTGAAGGCTCATTGCACTCTTTTGCAAACAGACTTCAGCTCCTCTCCAGCTCCCCCAGCTCAACTCAGCTCCAATCAGCTCACTTGAGCTTGTTTCAGCTCGTTTGAGCTCATTTTAACTCCTTTCCAGCTTGTTTCTTTTCCCATTTCAATAAACTAAGTTTCAACTTTGTTTTAACTTAATTTGCTACAGCTCATGCCGAATTCACTAGCTCAAATTAGTTCATTAATTGTTTTTGATTATTTGAGCTAGCTGAATTTAATATGCTAGTTAATTTTAATTTAATGTGTCTGAAAATTAGTTAGTTGTTATTTAGGTAGTTAGTTGCTGTTTAATTATGATTAAATGATATAATTAAATGTGTTCATGTTTTTGTAGGTTCAGCCGAATGTGGAGATACATTAAAGGCTAGGTGCATGTACGAGTTTGTTCAATGAATGAGAAGATTCATGCACGGTTGGATTCAATGCTTGGAGGAATTATGTTCATGTACATGGAAGATTAATTACATGCATTGGATTAAGAAGAATACATTCCCTTTGGACGACACACATGCATGAATGAAGGGAATTTATTGCAAGTTCATGTACGGCCAGATTCAAGCTCCCTTCCAAGTTCTATGCATGACCGAATGTATGTGGGAGAACCTTTGGAGTTTTTTTGCACCTATTCGGCCAAGGGGTAGCTGCATAATCAATTTCCAACTTCAATTCATGAAAATTAAGAGGAGATGCATGGATAGCAAGTTACAACGAATGGAAGAATGCACCTAATTCTTGATTCATGAATCGTTTGCTGCCCAAATGACTTCCCTAAGTGCTTATTCGGCCAAAAGACACTTCTTTAATGCTCCATTCAATCCATGGACAAATTTGGACAAGCTATTGAGCTGCCATTCATTCATCTACATCCAAATCAATTTTGCTTAACCATGAAGCTTTCCAATGAACTACCATTCGGCTGAATGAGGACTTGAATATTCAATGGCTTCATTCTAGATTTTTCTATCACATTAACAGATGAATTTACTTAGTTTTTAAGCTTATGAACATGACCATTCGGCTAGCATATAATAGCCTATAAATATTTGTTCATTTTCAATATAAAGGGACTTTTGCCAATTTGTTAATGAAACTTTGTTTCTGTGAGGTTGCTTCCTCTCATATCTCGTACAAGTTTTGAAAGACTTATCTAGCATGCTAGTGGTGTCTACCGATCTTGTTTGAACTTATCACCATCCTTGGTGTGGCGTTCACCTATCCTTCTATCGCATTTATCCACCTTAACAATATAGGAACCGGGGTGACACTTTTTAGTGTTGAATCATTCCTGACATTAAGTTCGCTAATCCATCCCCACCTTACGTTATTTTTATTCTTATTATTTCCAAACTAAATATTGTATTCAACACCCATCTTTGTTTCCCATAGCCGACCCTATCAATACCCTATTTTTCTATTTTGAACCCTTTCGCTTAATCAAACCTATCCATTCACTTCTATTTCCAAGACCGAGGCACAGACAACTCTTTTCGACTACGATCGGGAAACTACGTGTATTCAACTCAACCACCCGAGCCGGATCACATCATTGACTGTAGCTGAAACATATTAAATGTTGACTTAACATGACACATTAGTTCGGCTAGCTCACAATGACTTAAAAACAAGTAAGAAGCTGTAATGAGCTAGTAAACTAATCAATGAGCAGAAACAAATTAAACTAAATAAAGTAGACACTTAGTTTATTCAAGCAATTAAACATATGAGCTGGAAAGAAATTGAAATGAGCTCAAACAAGCTGAAACAAGCTCAAATGAGCTTATTTGAGCTAGACAGAGCTCGAGGAGCTAATGGTGAGCTAGGTTCGACTTGCACAAGGGTGCAAGGAGCCTTCATGGAGCTGGTCCGAGCTTCTCCTTAGTGTTGGGCTTTGTCTGGAGCCAAAATGGAGTGAAAGAAGCTGAAACAGTTTCTTGGGGGTGCTTAGCTTGAGCTTGATTCATTGGAACATCAGGCAGCTTGATAAGCTTCTTGCTCGAGCTAGTGGAGCTCCCGGCAATACTTACATCATATTGTTAGTGAAATGACCGTAATAAGTTCATTGGGGCAGTCAGTGAGGGTAGATTGATACGATCCACCTTGGGGTGTGTCGAGTCGTATGCTAATTTGCCCGATCATCTACGAGAAAGTATTGTTCAACTCATTGAAAAGTGATGTTTTTAAGTAATTAATGGCAGAAGCTATGAAAAAGGGTTCAAAGATGGGTTTTTGGAAATGAATAATATTTAAGTTTGGTTATATAAAAATATAGGATGAAGATAAGCATGGAAATTAGATAATAAACAATGGAGGGAAAACTGAATTGATGGTTCGATTATGACGAAGTGAAAGGATGGAAAGAAAGAAGTTCAGTAGGTGATGGAAATGCAATAAAATGATTTCAAAAGCAAGTAAGAACCAATACTAAAGAGTATTGACCCAAATACTTATAAGCTTTCAAGGTGATCGGATGAAAGATAGAGAAACCTCGACCCACTACTTAGAAAAGTAGGAACCTTGGTATAGGGGTGAACGCCACACTATAAATAGTGATAAGTTCGGGTAGAAGAAAACGGGTTGACGCCACTAGAGACTAGATAAGCCAATGAGTCTTTAACAAAATTTGAGAGAAAACAATCTCACATAATCTCGTTAACAAATTTTAAATGATCAAAGTTCAACAACCTTTTAAAAATGAAAAACAAACAACTATTTATAAGCATTTCATAGGTGAGCCAAATGGACACTTGAGGCTCCATAAATTCAGTTAGAAGGACCTAGAAAAATCTAGAAGAAACTCCATCAATACTCATGTCCATATTCGGCTAAATGAATGGAAAATTGATAGCCTTCATTTATCTTGGAATAGAAGAATGAATGTACTTCCTTGATGTATGGACTAGGTTTAGCCAAGGAGTGAATGTGCATGGGCTAGCCGAATGGTCTTGTGAAAGATGGCAATCATTGACCGAATGGTCACTTGTGTATTCATGAACAAGCATTTTGATTCATGTAGCAAATAATGCATGTATGATCCCATGATTAAACTCCTTTTCATGAATTTAGCTAGGAAGATAACTAGATAGCTACCTCTTGGCCGAATAGGTGTGTGGGAGATCAATGGGCAACATACCATTCATGTAATTCGGTCATACTTGAATCCTAGGAGCTTTGACTGAACATGCATCTTCTTTATGGGTCTTGGTACATTTGGCTAAATCATGTACTTGGGAGCCATTCATGTAACGCCACTTGCAATGTATGTAGCCATGTATGCATTTGACAAATTAATGAACCAGCATTCCTTCATGCATTTGAACATTCATGCCACCATGTGTACGTTGAACTCAAGCTATACATGTATTCGGTACATACATGTACTTATAGAAACCTTGCATCTAGACATTCATGAACGAATTAAATGCCGTCCATTCATGCATGTATGTGTCGTCCAAGGAGAATGTATCCAAGCATGTATCCAAGCCATCCATGTACATGTGCCTACATGAAATAAAAATCAAGTATTAAGTTCCATGTAAACACCTTTAATTCGGCACTAATGTGAACACATTTATGTCAAGCAATAATTCGGCCAAAATATGAACATAATTTAAATATGTAATAACTATGACATATTAATAACGGTTATTAATGCAAAACAAATTTAGTGCTTAGATAAATATGTTCGGATTTTATTTAATGCATTAAAGTAAAAAATGAGTTTGAACCAAATGAGGTTAAGGTTTAGCTCGTGAGCTAAAGTTGAGCTGGGGTTGAACTCCTAAGCTAAAGTTGAGCTAAAGTTTAGCTCGTGAGCTAGAAAAGAGCTAGGAGTGAGCTCGGTTTAGCTCAGGCAAGCTGGATTGAGCTCGAATGAGCTGGATTTGAGCTGGACGGAGCTCGGGGAGCTAGAAAGGAGTTGGGATTAGCTTGCCAACAAAGCAATGCTCGACTCGAAAGACTTGACCATTGGGGTTCGTTGGGCGCGCTCGCATCATAGATAAACTATTTAGATATGTGCCTTTAGAGGTTCAAGGAGTTACTTTTGTAGCAAATTTGATGGAACTACCTTTTGGTGAATTTGATATAATCTTGGGAATGGATTGGCTGGTAAAACATCGGGCGAGTTTGGATTGTGCTGCAAAACGCATGGTACTGAAAACTGCAAAGGATGAGTAGGTAGTTGTGATTAGGGAGCGTTGGGATTATTTGTCAAATGTGATTTCTGCATTAAGGGCCGAGAAATTGGTTCGTAAAGGTTGTGAGGCGTATTTAGCCTACATCAATATTTCAGATTCTGAGGGTTCTTCTGTTAAGGATTTGAGAATAGTTAAAGATTTTCCTGATGTTTTTCGCGATGAGCTACCTGGATTACCTCCCAACCGTGAAGTTGAATGGTTCGAGCTTCTACTTGGTACAGGTCTGGTGTCCATTGTCCCTTATAGAATGGCACCGAAGGAGCTTGTGGAACTTAAAGCTCAAATTCAAAAGTTATTGGACTGAGATTCATTCGACCTAGTGTGTCTCCATGGGGAGCACCAGTGTTATTTGTGAAAAAGTAGGATGGATCCATGCGTATGTGCATAAACTACCGGTAATTGAATAAACTGACCATTAAGAATAAGTACCCTTTACCGAGGATAGACTATCTATTTGATCAGCTACGAGGAGCTTTGGTTTTCTCCAAAATTGATCTCCGTTCTAGGTACCATCAATTGAGAGTTAAACAGGTTGATGTGTACAAGATAGCGTTTAAGACTCGTTATGGTCACTACGAGTTCCTAGTGATGCCGTTTGGGCTAACAAATGCACCAGCAACCTTTTTGATTTGATGAACTGAGTGTTCTAGCCCTATTTGGATAAATTTGTAGTTGTGTTTATAGATGATATCCTGGTATATTCGAGAACTGAAGATGAAAATGATGCACATCTCTGAGTTGTTCTACAGATTCTAAGGGAGAAACAGTTGTACGCAAAGTTTAGCAAGTACGAATTCTAGCTACGAGAGGTTACATTTCTGGGCCATGTAGTATCTGCCGAAGGAACTAGGGCTGATCCCCAAAAAATCGAGGCTATCTGGATTGGAAACCACCTAAGACTATATTTGAGATTTGAAGTTTTCTGGGTCTGGTAGGGTATTATAGATGGTTTGTCGAGGGATTTTCATTGATTGCTACACCACTAACTAAGTTACTGCATAAAGGGGTGATGTTTAGTAGGACTAATAAGCAGTAAGAGAGTTTTGAGAAACTTAAAAAGGTTTTGACTGAGGCCCCTGTCTTGATTCAGCCAGAGCCTGGGAAAGAGTTCACTGTCTACAACGATGCGTCACACATTAGTTTGGGATGTGTGCTGATGCAAGAGGGTAAGGTGGCTACATATGTGTCTAGTAAGCTTAAGACTCACAAGGCGAATTACCCAACACATGACTTAGAGTTGGCCGGGGTGGTATTCGAACTAAAAATTTGGAGGCATTACCTGTATGGTGAGAAGTGTATTTATTTACACGAATCACAAGAGCTTAAGTACCTCCTCACTCAGAAAGAGTTGAATCTTAAGTAGCGTAGATGGATTGAGCTGCTTAAGAATTATGACTGTTTAATTAAATACCATCTCGGTAAGGCTAATGTGGTAGCTGATGCACTGAGCCATAGGGCTGTGTCTGATCTAAGAGTGATGTCTGCTCGTCTCAACTTGTTTGATGATGGTAGCTTGTTGGCTGAACTACAAGTTAAACCGACGTGGATTAAAGAGATTAAGGATAGATAGTTGGTAGATGAGTCACTGGGTCCTCGATTCCGATAGATTGAGAATAGGGACTATTTAGATTTTAGATTGAGAAACGAAGGGGTAGTGTGTTTTTGTAGGAGAGTTTGTGTACCGAGGGATACCGTTTTGAGGCAATCTATACTGCTAGAGGCGCATAGTAGTCCTTTATTTCTGCATCTTGGTGGGAACAAGATGTACCAAGACCTTCGTGAGCTTTACTGGTGGCCAGGACTTAAGCGCGAGGTTACTAAATTTGTAAGTAAATGCTTGACATGCTAGCAAGTTAAGGCTGAGGATCAACTACCTTCTGGGTTATTACAGCAGGTTAAGATTCCCCTTTGGAAGTGGGAGAGGGTAACTATAGACTTCTTTTGTGGGTTACCTTTAACGCCTACTAAGAAGGAGTCGATATGGGTCATCGTGGATAGATTGACCAAGTCTACCCATTTTATACCGGTCTGTACTAATTACTCGTTATAGAAGTTGGCAAGGTTATATGTGGCTAAGATAGTAAGACTGCATGGGGTACCAGCTTCTATAATATCTGATAGAGATCCTCGCTTTACGTCTCGATTCTGGAAAAAGTTAGATAAGGCACTGTGTACAAGGCTAGACTTTAGGACTGCGTTCCATCCTCAAACCAATGGTCAATCAGAGAGGGCGATTCAAATACTAGAGGATATATTAAAGGGTTGTGTAATAGTGTTCTGAGGCAGTTGGGAAGACTACTTGCCGTTAGCAGAAGTTGCATATAACAATAGCTACCAGTCTAGCATACAGATGGCATCGTACGAGGAATTATATGGTTGTAAGTGTCATACTCCTTCGTGTTGGACTGAGTTGGGAGAACGGCGTGTGCTGGGCCCTAAATTAGTTTCTGATACTGAGGACAAAGTTAGATTAATTCAGGATCGATTATAGGTGGCTTCAAACAGATGAAAGTCGTATACAGACTTGAATCGCAAAGAGATTGAGTATTCTGTGGGGGATTTTGTGTTTCTCAAAGTCTCCCTGTGAAAGAAGATACTGAGGTTTGGACAGAAGGGCAAGTTGAGCCCTAGATTCATTGGGCCTTATCGCGTACTAAAGCGTGTGGGATCGGTTGCCTATCAGCTTGAGTTACCTCCAGAGTTGGACCAGATTAGAGGTGTGCATGGGCTGGACGGCTCGGCCAGACCCAAAGGCCCGCCTGAAATATGGGAGGGTTTGGGCAAAAATAGTCTCGAAAAATGGGCTTGGATAAAAAATAAGGCCCGTTTCAAAAATGGGCATGGCCTCGGGTAAGGTATTTTTGGCTAGGGCTCGGCCTGCCCGAATTCACTAGAGGACAAAAATTTGCTATTTTTTTATTTTTAAATGTTATTTTCTTTTTGTTTTCTTCCTATTTTGCTACTATATTACTATTATGTTGCTACTATTTTGTTGTTATTATTTGGATATTATATAAAACTTATTTTATTGTTAATTTTTTATTATTTTAAAGGTATTTGTTAATTTTGTTATTATTTTAGAGGTATTTGCTTGTTAAGTTGCATCTATCTTAATGTTATTTAAGTCTACATATTTTTTTAAATTTATTTTCAATTTGTTGAAAAATATTTATTTTGATTTTTTTAATATTTTTGATGTATTATATATATTTAAAAATTATATAAAATAATATAAAAATTAATATGGGCCGACCGGGCCAGGCTAGGGTTTGAGCATTTTTATATGGGTCAGGCTTGGGCAAAATTTTAGGCCTTTTTTTGGGCTCGGCCTGGTCCGAGCCTGCTTAATGGGCCTAAATTTTTAGTTGAGCCCGGCCCGAACCCGGCCTGGCCCGACCCATGCACACCACTAAACTAGATTCATGATGTGTTTCATGTCTCCATGCTAAGGCATTACTGCTCTAATTCCACGCATGTTGTCTCAACAGAGGAAATCGAGGTTAGGCCAGATTTGACCTTCGAGGAGGAATTGGTACAGATATTGGACCGTAAGGTAAAGGTATTGAGGAAGAAATCTATCCCACTAGTTAAGGTGCTTTGGCGCAATCACGGTTCAGAGGAAGCCACGTGGGAATCTGAAGAGGCGATGCAACAACAATATCCTCATTTGTTTTAATCAGGTAAATTTTGAGGCTGAAATTTCTTTTAGGGGGTAGAGTTGTAACGCCCCAAAAATTTAAATCCCTAATTTATGCATGTTGTGGCACAATTGACTATTTGCTTTAGTGGCTAAGTGATTTAGGAGTGTTTGGATGTCTCTGGGAAGCCCAGGGTGATACGATCTGCCTCGGGGTGAGTCGAGTCGTATGCTGAGTTGCCTGATCGTCTATGAGAAAGTATCGTTTGACTCACATTTAAAGTGATGTTTTGGGTAAAATTGGGCAGAAGCTAGTTGAAGAGGGTTCAAAGATAAGTTTATAGTTGGGGATGTTATTAGTGGTTTGGTTTTAAAGAAAGAAAATAGAAGGGTGGAGACAATATGGAAGTAGTCTAACGAATAGAAAAGATGAGAAGATAGAAAGTGGTTCGATAAAATGAAATAAAAAAATGGATAGAAATTTGATAGTTGGTGGATATGGAAAAATGGAACTTAAGTTTCAAGTAAGATTCGATACTATAGAGAGTATTACCCCGGTACTTATATCACTTAAGGTGGTAGATGGAAAATAGGTTAAACCTCAACCTACTACTTAGAAAAGTAGGAACCTCAGTATAAAGGTGAACGCCACACTCGCTGGAGTGATAAGTTCGGAAAGAAGATAGGGTTGATGCCACTAAAACTAGATAAGCCAACAAAGTCCTCAACAAAATATGAGAGAAAGAAATCTCAAAGATTCCATGTAATTTAAACAGAGTTTAAACAAACAAAAGGTCTATCAAAAGGTCTAACCTTTACAAATGAAAACAACTATATATAGGCTATGAGAAGTAGCCAAATGGACAAACTTAGAAGCTAAGAAATTTAGCTAGAAAAACCTAGAAAAATCTAGAAGAAAGACCATTAATTTGGAAGTCCAAATTCGGCTGAATGAGCACTCTAATGGGCAGCTTCATGAACACTCCAAATCTTCATAATGTTGATGAATGAATGGCCCCTTTAGCCAAGTCTAGATTCGGCAAATGGGGAGCTAGATGGATGCCATTATGTTTACTTCATGGTGAAGGATTCAACCAAGGAATGAATGTGCATGAATAAGCCGAATGGCCTTGTGAGTAGAGGCAACTCTTAACCAAATGGTCACTTATAATTCATGAATCAATAACCCTTGCATGCATTTAATCATACATGCATGTGTGTATGCGTTGAACCCTCAAACCATACATGTATTTTATCTTCAATGTCTTGGCAAAATTTGGCTACACCTTTGATCCATAAATGGGCTGCTATCTTTTGGTTGAATAGTTGCTTAGAAAATGCCAATAGACACCCATGTACATTTGGCCATACATTGAATATTAGGGAGCTTTGAATTGGGCCGTTTCCATGCATGAATATGTGCCGTCCAAAGGGAATGGATCTTCTAGATGCATTCATGCATGAATCTTCATCATCCATGTAACCGAATGTGCATTTGAACCCAAACATTCATGTATTTTGTGCATTCATGTATTTGACAAATACATGAACTTGTAAACACCTTGAATCTGGTCATGCATGCACCTAATTAAATGCTGTTCATTCATGCATGTGGGATGTCCAAAAGAGATGTTTCTTCAAGCATTCATTGTGCCGTCCATGAGCGTTGCACCTACAAGAAATAAAAACAATTCATAAGACATCATGTAAACACACATAAATTCGGCACAATGTGAACACATTAATGGCATGCATTAAATCGGCTAAAATGTGAACATAATTAAAATATGTAATGACTATGACGTTTTAAAAACAAATATTAATATAAGACAGATTTAATGCTTAAATAAATATGTTCAGATTTTATTTAATGCATTAAAGTCAAAAATCGGGTTTAAACTAAAATGAGCTAAGCTTTAGCTCGTGAGCTAAAGTTGAGCTGAGGTTAAACTCCTAAGCTAAAGTTGAGCTAAGGTTTAGCTCGTAAGCTGAATATGAGCTATGAGTGAGCTCAGTTTAGCTCAGGCAAGTTAGATTGAGTTCGAATGAGCTGGATTTGAGCTGAACGAAGCTCGTGGAGCTAGAAACGAGCTAGATCAGCTTGCCAACATGTCAATGCTCGACTCGAAAGACTTGGCCGTTGGGGTTCGCTGGCGCACTCGCATCACTGGGTTCAAGCCTTGGCTTATGAAAAATTTTTGTTTTTCTTACTTGAAGTAACCCTGACTCTAGCATGTAGCCTTTTAAATTATTGTGATTAAAATATGACAATATGACACAAAAGAGCCTACCGTCCAACGGTAGTGGCATGTTATTGCTTCTAAAGAGCTTGGGTTTGAGTCACACTTAGCAAAAAGGAGTATCTATTTTACTTCTTTGCTGTGTGAGTGGTGGAGTCTGACCCAAACACTACTGGATGATGGAATTTGAATTAATCATAGAGAAACTTGAGGAGAGATTTGAGGAGTTAATCTGGGATGTTAGGAGAAAATCAAGGAAAATTTGAATTGTGGGAGTGTTGGAGCCATAGTGGACTAGTGAGGGCATGTTGAATTCGGTCTTTGAGGGAGGTTGTGCCAATTCTTTTCTCTCTATCCCAAGTTTTGGCAAATTCTTTCCCTGTGCTTTTTGCTTCTGTGCCTATTTCTGTTAGGTTTATTCTTTCAGTTTTGTCATTTTTGTTTTTATTCGAGGGTTAGTTATTGATTTTCTTTTTTGCTCTCTCCACTTTCTAAACTGGTTCACCTTTGCTTTTGGCCAAATATCCACCTTTTCTCCCTCATTGTTGGCCGATTCTTTCTTCCTCTCTTTCTCAACACTCTTTGATAATTTATTTTCTTCTTCTATTGTTTTCTTTCCCCTACTTCTCCCTCTCTATTTTTGACTTTTGGCAATCCTTTTCTTCTCTTTCATGATCCTCTATTGATATCTCCTCTGTTATTCCTCTTTTCCTCCATCGGGCATGTAGTGTTCTTGGGAGTAAACAAATATTGTCCACTCGTTCTTTCTCCTCTAAGTTATTCTTTTGTGCTCTTTGTCGATTCAAGAGGTAGTTCAACTAAGCGGGAATGTTTCTTTCACTCTCTTATACTATTTAAGCCGGTTATTCTTGGCTCTAAGTGTCGATTCTCATTTTTTTCCCTTCTCTCTTGTGTGGTGTGCTTTCGGATTCTTGAACCTCTCAAAGGGTGAAGGAGTGGCAAGCAATACTGAAGCGGTTGAAACCTTTCTCTTAACACTCAATCAAAGGTAAATACTTTGCCTTACATTCATGAGTTAGGCCGAATTATTTCTCCTTTACTGTTGGGATTTTATGGTTTCGTAAGGTATCATGGGTGGACTTAAGCCTCGTGTGTAAACAACTCTTTTTAATTGAATCCACTTGTAATGTAGATAATCGACAAGGGATGTATGGTCAATTCTAGCCAGTGGTCAAAGAGGAATAAGTCATTTATTATTCAATCAAGGTGGGTAGTAATTGACGATTTGGGATTAAATTTTTTGTGAACCTTATCAATTAGAGGACTGGCTGTATGTCTTGAAGGAATGTAGGTTGGGTGCTTGTGGATCTTTGCACGTTTTCGCAAACAGGTGTGTACTCACACTATTTTAATTGTAGGATGGTGAAAGCCAAAATGCCAAAAACATGGCATTTGATGTCACACGAGCGTGTGAATGCACC
Organism: Gossypium stocksii; assembly: GCA_020496765.1. NCBI lineage: Eukaryota > Viridiplantae > Streptophyta > Magnoliopsida > Malvales > Malvaceae > Gossypium > Gossypium stocksii. The sequence goes on from CM035623.1 coordinate 47,754,388, forward strand.
AGTGGTAAATCGAGCCCACGAAACAGGAGCGCATGACGGCAGAGGCCACCATGAGCGATCTCATGGGTTTAGGCTATTTTGGGCCACGTTGGGCTGACATGGGCCATATGGGCCCAATGGGCTCGTGGGCCCCACATGAGTAAATTTTACGGATAGGTGGGACATGATGTTCTATACGCCCTCCCTCTTTAGGAGAGTACCACCTCGTCTTGTCACCTACATAATAAGAAAATGAATTAGGGACATGATGTTTTATATGCTCAAAAGAAGTTCTAAAATCACATTAAAAAATTGAGCAAATGAAATAATGTCGGGATCAAAAATAGAAGTTGGCCTTACCTTTCCATATTGAATCAAAAAGTTCACCAATGGAATCAAACCAAAATCACATAACATTCTAGAGTTAACAATAGTTCATGGTTCAAATATCTTATATAGTGACATAAAATGATATGCTTCGGGATCAAAGATGGAAAATGACTTTACCTTTTCATCATAAATCAAAATTTGCAATGACAACAACAAATCGAAATTACTAGGCATTCGACAACTGACAACATTCTGATTCTCAAATCTTTTGAACAAATCTATAGAACAAAGGTCTTTGGGGTCAAAAACAAGGTTTTCTCTAATCAATTCAAATTGACTTGAGAGTTATATGGTCGACATTATAAAAGGATCACGAAACAATTCAAAGTCATTATCATGTAGAACATTCGAATCTCATGTACCACAATGTAGAACAATCTCCAGAATCAAAAATCTGATTTTGACTTTGCAAGACAACAACATTCACGGGCTTTGTTTTCAAAGATGAAGTTAAAATTTGAAGAAGATGAGCAAGTTCAATAAATTTATTTAGAATAGAATTATGATGCTCACCTTTACTTGGCAACAACTTGGGAAAGCATGCTTTGGGTTTGAACACATGATTTTGATCACTTGTTCCATCATGTAACAGAAATTTTATTTTTACCGAGAATTTACCCATGCCAAACAATAAGAATTTAAGCATACAATCATTCGATCGATTAAACCTTGCAAATCTCATTCGAATAGGCATGCAAATACATAAAGGTTTCGCGTAAAAATTCAAAGAATTCACAAAACCATCACAATCAAACAATTCAATCTTTTTATGTGAATAGCCATCAACAGAATTGCTAATGCAAAATTTATCATAAGAAAAACTTGTCAGAGCATAGAGTGAAATCATCAACTTTAGTCATAGAATGACAAGTAATATAATCAAAATGAAGAACTCTTTCAAAAACCAAGTTTTCAGCTTTATCATCAATGACATGCAATTGAATTGGTTGAGACTCGCATAATAAAGAATCCTTACCTTGATTATCTTTAGACTCATGTAGATTAATTTCGCTTCCGACCTTACCTTTCTTGATTATTCGAAACATTCTCTCATCCGAAAGGTATTGAAGTTGAAACTTGTCAATCGAGTCTTTAGACACCTAAAAAGAAGAAACAAAATGAGGACAATTCACACATTGGTTAGTAAAAACATTCCTTGCATTCTTGTATTCACTTGCTTCTTTTTCACTCGTATCTTTTTCAAACTCATTTCCAAACTCTCTTTCTTTTTCCTTAGTCTCCTTAATTGTTGAAATCTCACTTTCACTCATCAATTCTCTTTCATTTTCAACAACACTTGTTTCTCGCACTCTTTCTTTTATTTTGTCACTCTCACTCTCTTTTTCAATTTTCTTTTCTTGCTCGCAAACTTTTTCGATCTTAATCTCTTTTTACTTTCACTTACTCTCTTTTTCTTTTTCAATTTCTTTTTTTTTCATCTCTTAATCAGCTGTAATAACCCAGAAGGCAGTTGATGCTCAGCCTTAACTTGCTGGCATGTCAAGCATTTTACTTACAAATTTAGTAACCTCACTTTTAATCCTGGCCACCAGTAAAGCTCACGAAGATCTTGGTACATCTTGTTCTCACCAAGATGCACAGATAAACGACTACTATGCGCCTCTAGCAGTATAGACTGCCTTAAAATGGTATCCTTCGGTACACAAACTCTCCCACAAAAACACACTACCCCTTCGTTACTCAATCTAAAATCTAAAGAGTCCCCACTCTCAATCTATCGGAATCGAGGACCCAGTAACTCATCTACCAAATGTTTATCCTTAATCTCTTTAATCCACGTCGGTTTAACTTGTAGTTCAGCCAACAAGCTACCATCATCAAACAAGTTGAGACGAGCAGACATCGCTCTTAGATCAGACACAGCCCTATGGCTCAGTGCGTCAGCTACCACATTAGCCTTACCGGGATGGTATTTAATCGAACAGTCATAATCCTTAAGCAGCTCAATCCATCTACGCTGCTTAAGATTCAACTCCTTCTGAGTGAGGAGGTATTTAAGGCTTTTGTGATCCGTGTAAATAAATACACTTCTCACCATACAGGTAATGCCTCTAAATTTTCAGTGCGAATACCACCGTGGCCAGCTCCAAGTCATGTGCTGGATAATTCGCCTCGTGAGTCTTAAGCTTACGAGACACATATGCAGCCACCTTACCCTCTTGCATCAACACACATCCTAAACTAATGTGTGACGCATCGTTGTAGACAGTAAACTCTTTCCTAGGCTCTGGCTGAATCAAGACAGGGGCCTCAGTCAAAACCTTTTTAAGTTTCTCAAAACTCTCTTGCTGCTTATTAGTCCTGCTAAACAGCACCCCTTTACACAGTAACTTAGTTAGTGGTGCAGCAATCAATGAAAATCCCTTGACAAATCGTCTATAATACCCTACCAGACCTAGAAAACTTCAAATCTCAAATACAGTCTTAGGTAGTTTCCAATCCAGAATAGCCTCGATTTTCTGGGGATTAGCCCTAGTTCCTTCGGTAGATACTACGTGGCCCAGAAATGTAACCTCTCATAGCTAGAATTCGCACTTGCTGAACTTTACGTACAACTATTTCTCCCTTAGAATCTGTAGAACAACTCAGAGATGTGCATCATGTTCATTTTCGGTTCTCGAATATACCAGGATATCATTTATAACACAACTACGAACCAATCCGGATAGGGTTGGAACACTCAGTTCATCAAATCAATAAAGGTTGTCGGTGCATTCGTTAGCCCAAACGGCATCACTAGGAACTCATAGTGACCATAACGAGTCCTAAACGCTATCTTGTAGACATCAACCTCTTTAACTCTCAATTGATGGTACCTAGAAGGGGAATCAATTTTGGAAAAAACCAAAGCTCCTCGTAGCTGATCAAATAGATAGTCTATCCTCGGCAAAGGGTACTTATTCTTAATGGTTAGTTGATTCAATTGCCGGTAGTGGATCCATCCTACTTTTTCACAAATAACACTGGTGCTCCCCATAGAGACACACTAGGCCGAATGAATCTCCGTCCAATAACTCTTGAATTTGAGCTTTAAGTTCCACAAGCTCCTTCGGTGCCATTCTATAAGGGGTAATGGACACCAGAGCTGTACCAAGTAGAAGCTTGATCCATTCAACTTCACGGTTGGGAGGTAATCCAGGTAGCTCATCGCGAAAAACATCAGGAAAATCTTTAACTATTCTCAAATCCTTAACAGAAGAACACTCAGAATCTGAAATATTGATGTAGGCTAAATACGCCTCACAACCTTTACAAACCAATTTCTCAGCCCTTAATGCAGAAATCACATTTGACAAGTAATGCCAATGCTCCCCAATCACAACTACCTACTCATCCTCTGCAGTTGTCAATACCATGCGTTTTGCAGCACAATCAAAACTCGCCTGATGTTTTACCAGCCAATCCATTCCCAAGATTATATCGAATTCACCAAAAGACAGTTCCATCAAATTTGCTACAAAAGTAACTCCTTGAACCTCTAAAGGCACATATCTAAATAGTGTTTATCTGCGCCTAGCGAACCCCAATAGTCAAGTCTTTTGAGTCGAGCATTGCTTTGTTGGCAAGCTGATCCCAGCTCCCTTCCAGCTCCTCGAGCTCCGTCTAGCTCCAATTGAGCTTGAATAGCCTGAGCTAAACCGAGCTCACTCCTAGCTCTTTTCTAGCTCACGAGCTAACCTTTAGCTCAACTTCAGCTTAGGAGTTCAACACCAGCTCAACTTTAGCTCACGAGCTAAAGCTTAACCTCATTTAGTTTAAACTCAATTTTAACTTTAATGCAATAAATAAAATCCGAACATATTTATCTAAGCACTAAATTTGTTTTACATTAATAACCGTTATTAATATGTCATAGTTATTGCATATTTAAATTATGTTCACATTTTGGCCGAATTATTGCTTGATATAAATGTGTTCACATTAGTGCCGAATTTAAGGTGTTTACATGGAACTTAATACTTGATTTTTATTTCATGTAGGCACATGTACATGGACAGCTTGGATACATGCTTGGATACATTCTCCTTGGACGGCACATACAAGCATGAATGGATAGCATTTAATTCGTTCATGAATGTCTAGATGCAAGGTTTCTATAAGTACATGTATGTGTCGAATACATGTATAGCTTGAGTTCAACGTACACATGGTGGCATGAATGTTCAAATGCATGAATGAATGCTTGTTCATTAATTTGTCAAATGCATGCATGGCTACATACATTGCAAGTGGCGTTACATGAATGGCTCCCAAGTACATGATTTAGCCAAATGTACCAAGACCCATAAAGAAGATGCATGTTCAGTCAAAGCTCCTAGGATTCATGTATGACCGAATTACATGAATGGTATGTTGCCCATTGATCTCCCACACACCTATTCGGCCAAGAGGTAGCTATCTAGTTATCTTCCTAGCTAAATTCATGAAAAGGAGTTTAATCAAGGTACATGAACAGCACATTATAATGCATGGGATCATACATGCATTATTTGCTACATGAATCAAAATGCTTGTTCATGAATACACAAGTGACCATTCGGTCAATGATTGCCGTCTTTCACAAGACCATTCGGCTAGCCCATGCACATTCACTCCTTGGCTGAACCTAGTCCATACATCAAGGAAGTACATTCATTCTTCTATTCCAAGATACATTGAAGGCTATCAATTTTCCATTCATTCAGCAGAATATGTACATGAGTATTGATGGAGTTTCTTCTAGATTTTTCTAGGTCCTTCTAGTTGAATTTTTGGAGCCTCAAGTGTCCATTTGGCTCACCTATGTAATGCTTATAAATAGTTGTTTGTTTTTCACTTTTAAAAGGTTGTTGAACTTTGATCATTTAAAATTTGTTAACAAGATTATGTGAGATTGTTTTCTCTCAAATTTTGTTGAAGACTCGTTGGCTTATCTAGTCTCTAGTGGCATCAACCCATTTTCTTCTATCCAAACTTATCACTATTTATAGTATGGCATTCACCCCTATACCAAGGTTCCTACTTTTCTAAGTAGTGGGCCGAGGTTTCTCTATCTTTCATCCGATCACCCTGAAAGCTTATAAGTATTTGGGTCAATACTCTTTAGTATTGGTTCTTACTTGCTTTTGAGATCATTTTTTTCCATTTCCATCACCTACTGAACTTCTTTCTTTCTATCCTTTCACTTTGTCATAATCAAACCATCAATTTAGTTTTCCCTCCATTATTTGTTATCTAACTTCCATGCTTATCTTCATCCTATATTTTTATATAACCGAACTTAAATATTATTCATATCCAAAAACCCATCTTTGAACCCTTTTTCATAGCTTCTGCCATTAATTACTTAAAAACATCACTTTTCAACAAGCTAAAAGATACTTTCTCGTAGACAATCAGGCAAATTAGCATACGACTGGACCCACCCCTAGGCAGATCGTATCAATCTACCCTCACTGACTGCCCCAATGAACTTATTACGATCATTTCACTAATAGTATGATGTAAGCATGGCCAGGAGCTCCACTAGCTCGAGCAAGAAGCTTATCAAGCTGCCTGATGTTCCAATGAATCAAGCTCAAGCTAAGCACCTCCAAGAAACTAGTTTAGCTTCTTTCACTCCATTTTGGCTCCAGATAAAGCCCAACACTAATGGAGAAGCTCAGACCAGCTCCATGAAGGCTCCTTGCACCCTTGTGCGAGTCAAACCTAGCTCACCATTAGCTCCCCGAGCTCTGACCAGCTCAAATAAGCTCATTTGAGCTTGTTTCAGCTCGTTTGAGCTCATTTCAATTTCTTTCCAGCTCATATGTTTAATTGCTTGAATAAACTAAGTGTCTACTTTATTTAGTTTAGTTTGTTTATGCTCATTGATTAGTTTACTAGCTCATTACAGCTTATTATTTATTTCTAAGTCATTGTGAGCTAGCCGAATTAATGTGTCATGTTAAGTCAACATTTAATATGTTTCAGCGACAGTCAATGATGTGATCCAGCTCGGGTGGTTGAGTCGAATGCACATAATTACCCGATCGTAGTCAAGAAGAGTTGTCCGTGCCTCAGTCTTGGAAATAGAAGTGAATGGATAGGTTTGATTAAGCGGAAGGGTTCAAAATTGAAAAATAGGGTATTGATAAGTTCAGCTATGGGAAACAAAGATGGGTGTTGAATAGAATATTTAGTTTGGAAATAATAAGAATAAAAATAACGTAAGGTGGGGATGGATTAGCGAACTTAACATCGGAATGATTCAACACTAAAAAGTGTCACCCCGGTTCCTATATTGTTAAGGTGGATAAATGGGATAGAAGGATAGGTGAACACCATGCCAAGGATGGTGATAAGTTCAAACAAGATCGGTAGATGCCACTAGCATGCTAGATAAGTCTTTCGAAACTTGTACGAGATATGAGAGGAAGCAACCTCACAGAAACAAAGTTTCATTAACAAATTGGCAAAAGTCCCTTTACATTGAAAATGAACAAACATTTATAGGCTATTATATGCTAGCCGAATGGTCATGTTCATAAGCTTAACAACTAAGTAAATTCATCTATTAATGTGATAGAAAAATCTAGAATGAAGCCATTGAATCTTCAAGTCCTCATTCGGCCGAATGGTAGTTCATTAGGCAGCTTCATGGTTAAGCAAAATTGATTTGGATGTAGGTGAATGAATGGCAGCTCAATAGCTTGTCCAAATTCATCCATGGATTGAATGGAGCATTAAAGAAGTGTCTTTTGGCTGAATAGACACTTAGGGAAGTCATTTGGGCAGCAAACGATTCATGAATCAAGAATTAGGTGCATTCTTCCATTCGTTGTAACTTGCTATCCATGCATCTTCTCTTAATTTTCGTGAATTGAAGTTGGAAATTGATTATGCAGCTACCCCTTGGCTGAATAGGTGCATAGAAACTCCAAAGGTTCTCTCACATACATTCGGTCATGCATGGAACTTGGAAGGGAGCTTGAATTTGGCCGTACATGAACTTGCAATAAATTCCCTTCATTCATGTATGTGTGTCATCCAAAGGGAATGTATTCTTCTTAATCCAATGCATGTAATTAATCTTCCATGTACATGAACATAATTCCTCCAAGCATTGAATCCAACCGTGCATGAACCTTCTGATTCATTGAACAAACCCGTACATGCACCTAGCCTCTAATGTATCTCCACATTCGGCTGAACCTACAAAAACATGAACACATTTAATTATATCATTTAATCATAATTAAATAGCAACTAACTACCTAAATAACAACTAACTAATTTTCAGACACATTAAATTAAAATTAACTAGCATATTAAATTCAGCTAGTTCAAATAATCAATAACAATTAATGAACTAATTTGAGCTAGTGAATTTGGCATGAGCTTAGCAAATTAAGTTAAAACAAAGTTGAAACTTAGTTTATTGAAATGGGAAAAGAAACGAGCTGGAAAGGAGTTAAAACGAGCTCAAACGAGCTGAAACAAGCTCAAGTGAGCTTATTAGAGCTGAGTTGAGCTGGGGGAACTGGAGAGGAGCTGAAGTCTACTTGCAAAAGAGTGCAATGAGCCTTCAAAGAGTTGTCCACAGCTTCTCCAATGTCAAAGGACTTGGTATCATCCCAAATGAGCATCAACAAAGTTGTTAAAGTTCTTGAAGCTGCTTAGTACGACCTCGAGTCATGGGACCTTTTAGTAGCTCGATAGGATCTTGATTTGCACTTGAGGTAGCCCCGGGCGTGCATACATTAGTCAAATTTAATATGTGGCTTAGTTTTAGACATCTTTAATACATGTTTTAATTCAAACCAATTAAATATGTCTAAGTTGTGTTTAATTTGTCTTGTAGAATTGTGTATGGACGGCACTAAAGGTGTTCACATTAGCTGCTACTAGGAAGCTTCTTTTGGCTGTTCATATGGCACAATTATGAGTTGAAAACATCTTTCCAAGAGCCATTTCATGGCTAGCAAAGCAACAAGTGCTTTCACACTTGATTGACTGATTGGCTGCCATGTTCACACCTTAAGTTGGCCAATCAGCTTCTATACATGCATGGATGACTTCAAGAATGTCCGAGGGGGAGAATTAACACATAAATTTAGCATATTGAATTAACAATACGCATGCACAATGGGAAGGACGAATTTACAAGATGCATGCTACTATTCATGAACCTACATGCTATTAAAGAGCCTATTTATGAGAATGCATGTTCCATGCAAGTGCATGAACGACCCAAGGGGATGAATGAAACTTTTGGTGTTCATACAAGTCACTTGAAGCTTTCTTCTATGCTAAGGATTCATGTACAGCAAAGGGAGGAAGAATCTGACTATTCAAGTTAAAGTTCATGCATGAATATCATTCAATGAGGTGCATGAATGTCCAAATACATGCCCATGCAAGGGGAGAACGTCCATGAACCATCAAGGGGGAGTGGAGGAAGATAAAAGGCTGATCATTCATGCTTTCTTCTTGACTAAGCATTCATGAATAGATTTGGGGAAAGATTGTGTCTATTCGGGATTAGGAAGCATTCAAGAACCAAATTTATTAACTAAGTGTGAACATTATAGTTATGTTTGAACACATTTAGATGTCGAATTTCAATAGGCATTTTAGGCTTATAAATAGTTGCTTTGTAAACTTTTGGGGGGAACTTTTGGCCATTTTATTGAATGAAACTTTGTTTAAGTGAGGTTTACTTCCTCTCATATCTTGTATGAGTCTCGAGTGACTTATCTAGCGTGCTAGTGGCATCAACCCAAACTTGTTTTTAGAACTTATTACCATCATTTGGTGTGGCGTTCTTCTATCCTTCTACTTTCCATCCAACCACCTTAAACGATATAAGATTTGGGGCGATACTCGATATATTATCGCATCTTTCTTGTAGTTTATCCACCAATTATCAAATTATCTACTTTCTTTCATTAAAAACCAAACTTATCATATCCTTTCAAACTTAACCTATTTTGAACCCTTTTGAAACCTTCCGCTCCAATTTAGCCTAAATTTCCATCAGTTTTAAAATTTGAACAACTCTTCTCGATGATGATCGGGCAACTTCGTGAACTCGACTTAATCTTCTGAGCCGAATCACGTCATTTAACATTATAGTTATGTTTGAACACATTTAGATGCCGAATTTCAATAGGCATTTTAGGCTTATAAATAGTTTCTTTGTAAACTTTTTGGGGGACTTTTGGCCATTTTGTTGAATGAAACTTTGTTTAAGTGAGGTTTACTTTCTCTCATATCTTGTACGAGTCTCGAGTGACTTATCTAGCGTGCTAGTGGCATCAACCCAAACTTATTTTTAGAACTTATCATCATCATTTGGTGTGGCGTTCTCCTATCCTTCTACTTTCCATCCAACCACCTTAAACGATATAAGATTTGGGGCGATACTTGATATAGTATCGAATCTTTCTTGAAGTTTAAGTTCGTTATTCCATATCCACCAATTATCAAATTATCTATCTTTCTTTCGTTAAAAAACAAACTTATCATATCCTTTCAAACTTAACTTATTTTGAACCCTTTTGAAACCTTCCGCTCCAATTTAGCCTAAATTTCCATCTATTTTAAAATTTGAACAACTCTTCTCGACGACGATTGGGTAACTTCATGAACTCGACTCAATCTTCAGAGCCGAATCATGTCATTTGGTATTAGAACTACAAAATCGAGAAACGCCGACGTTCGTGACTATTCCAGCATAAATAGGTTCGTGAAAAAAATTCCAAAAAAAGTTTCAAAAAAAATATTTTGTTTCAACATGTTCTTGCTATAATCCTCTCACTGTAATTGAAAAAAATTGAAGTAAAAAAAAGTTGAAGTGAAAAAAAAAGTTGAAGAAAAAAAAGTGAAGCATCAAAAGTTTCTATTATACATCATTTGGTATCTGTGAATCCAGATCTTCTACCCCTTCTACCCCAACGCCGCACTCACAAACCCGAAAATTTTTCTTTTAGCCTACCTCTCACCCTTATGCATTTTGTCCCTTGTAAAGCCGACCCCAAGGCACCAAGACGAGTCAAAACGAGATAAAATACGAGGTTACAAGAGAAAGTTTGAGTGGTAAAAGGCAAGAGTGTTGTGAGTTCATTTGAATGAAGAAAAAGCCTTAAAAGAGTGAAACACGAGCGTGAGTGTACAACTTTTGAAATTTTCTTTTCGAGTGAAAAAGTGTGAATTTTGTTGTGAGGTATTTATTTCTATTTTAACATCTTTCTTTTCGTAATAAATCATGAATCACAAGGAGTCTCTAGATTTTGAACTTCGAGACTTTGTGAGAGAAATGGATCGAATGCTTGAAAGAAAACTTGAACCCTTGCAAAAATGATTAGACCATATCGAAGAGCGAGGCCATCGAGCAAAGGTCCAACATGAGGAAAACTCACCAAGACAAGACACAGAGTCAAGAACATCATAGAGACACCCATCTGAAAACTACTCGAGAAGAGATTTCTATCATGATATCTATTCGTCAAGGAATGAGTAGAAAGAAAGAAAGCTTCAAGTTTGAGGTCCTTCAAGATAACAAACGAGAAAGCCTACGTAACCCTTTGTATGCACCAAAGTCCCCAACCTCGAAGACTCATTCACGAAGAATTGATCATGAATCCTATCTAAGTGATTTCTTATCTTTTGAACAAGACACTCTTTATTTTGATTCATTTGTAACACCTTCATTTTGTAATGAAAAAGAAATGAGAAAAGAAAAGAAAGAAAAAGAAATTGAAATAGAAAAAGAGTGTGTACCAAAAAAGAAAGTTGAAAAAGAGAGTGAGTTTAAAGAGATAAAAGAAAATATGAAAGAAACGAGTGTTCTCAATGAAAAAGAAATAAAAGAAAAGGATGATAGTGAGTGAGAACAAGTGAGGAGTGTTTCCACTAACCAAGATGAGAGTTTTCCTCATGTTGTTCCTTTTCAGGTTTCTGAAGATGTGATTAATAAGTCCCATCTATTTTACCTCCCAAAGGAGAGACGGTTCACATTGGTTGGAGAAGGTAACATTCTGAACGACCATAGTCCACCTGTGTCTAAAGGTAAGCAAGGTGAGGTTTCTATATCCTTTAAACAACCTTATTTGATTCATGGTAAAGTCATTACTCATGACGTGGGTTTTGGAAAAGAACTATACCTTGATGTGGTTAATTGTTTGATAGATGTTGATGTGGTTGATTTTAGTGATGGCAAGAAAGATTTTGCTAATGATAATTGTTACATCGATCAGTATGAGGATGAAGTGAGATTAAATCATCATGAATATATTTTGAGATTGTGTAATAAAAGGTTGATATGCCAAGTGCTTAGTTCATATGAACAAGATGTTGGTGTAATGGATCTGCCTTGTTTTATAAATCTTGCATGTTTGAGAAAGTTTGATCGAGTGAGACTTGAGTTTTATGATTTTTTGAATGATTACTTGATCATAACTTCTTTGATTAACATGTGTAGGACATTGGAAAGTAAGAAACTCATGCTGCCTATTGAATCGAGTAACCAAGCTCATGTGTTCAAACCTAGAATTTGTTATTTTGGTTCGATATGTGGTAAAATCAAGCATCCTAAATTTTGTATGACTAATTTATGTTTGTTTGATGACGTTGGATTGATTCAGCCTATGCAAACTTTTGTCTTGTGTGATAACGGTTATTCACATATAAAGATTGATTTGTCTAAATATGATGATAACGTAAATTCTTTGAATTTTTGTGCAAAACCTCCATGTATCTGCATGCCTATTAGAATGAGACTTACGAGGTTTGTTGCTCGAATGATTGTATGCTTAAATTTTTTTTGCTTGGCATGTTTGATTTCTTGAAGAAAATGAAATTTCAGTTGCGTTGTGACACAAGAGATCAAAATCAATTGTTCAACCCAGGAGTACATTTTCTTAAATTGTTGCCAAGTAATGGTAAACATCAAAATTCTGTTCTAAATAAATGTGTTGAATTCTTTCATATTCTCCAAATTTTGTCTCTAAGATTGAAAGCAAAACCTATGAATTTTGTTGGCTTACAAAGTCAAAATCTGATTTATGATTCTGGAAATCACTCCATGTTGTGGTTTAAAAGGCTTGAACGTGTTATGCGTGATAAGGATTTTAAATTGCCTCGTGCTCTTACTATAATGTTGGTCAAGGAACTTTCAAATCAAATTGATAAGTTAAGAAGGCATTTTGTTTTTGATCTTGGTGACTATTGTTTCTTGTTATTGATCAAGGGATCTGAATCCTACAAAGATGTTCTCCGAGGTTATGATTTTCGAATGACTTGTGATTCTTGTTGTTTGCCATTAATGAATTTCTTGTTTCATTTTAATAAGGTGAGGCCAACTTCTATCTTTGATACCGGGATTGGATTAAGTGGTCAATTCCTGATTCATTACGGAAAGGTAAAATCAACTTCTATTTTTGATCCCGGCATTGGTTTATGTGCCCAAGTTAGAATTGAAAATTTGAAACAAGTTTGTGAGTTTTAATTCAAAGTATCTTTACCCCTTTTCTGTATTGTGTAGATGATACATTGAAATAGCTTATCTTTAAAACGAGAGGGTGTGGGACTAATTTGTTGTTTTTACAAGATGTGTGTGTTAATCAGGTTTTTATGAGCTATTTGATCCCCTCTAACCACGAAGGGTCTTATAATGAAGTATCCTTTATCATAATCAAAATGCTCAACTTGAGGACAAGTCACTTTGAAGAAGGGGGAATGATGTAAGCATGGCCGGGAGCTCCACTAGCTTGAGCAAGAAGCTTATCAAGCTGCCCGATGTTCCAATGAATCAAGCTCGAGCTAAGCACCTTCAAGAAACTGTTTCAGCTTCTTTCACTCCATTTTGGCTCAAGACAAAGCCCAACACTAATGGAGAAGCTCGGACCAGCTCCATGAAGGCACCTTGCACCCTTGTGCAAGTCGAACTTAGCTCACCATTAGCTCCCCAAGCTCTGTCCAACTCAAATCAGCTCATTTGAGCTTGTTTCAGCTCGTTTGAGCTCATTTTAATTTCTTTCTAGCTCATATGTTTAATTGCTTGAATAAACTAAGTGTCTACTTTATTTAGTCTAATTTGTTTCTACTCATTGATTAGTTTACTAGCTCATTATAGCTTATTACTTGTTTTTAAGTCATTATGAGCTAGCCGAATTAATGTGTCATGTTAATCAACATTTAATATGTTTTAGCTACAGTCAAATTTAATATGTGTCTTAATTTTTGACATCTTTAATACATGTTTTAATTCAGACCAATTAAATATGTCTAAGTTGTGTTTAATTTGTCTTGTAGAATTGTGTATGGACGGCACTAAAGGTGTCCACATTGGCTGCTACTAGGAAGCTTCTTTTGGCTGTTCATATGACACAATTATGAGTTGAACACATCCTTCCAAGAGCCATTTCGTGGCTAGCAAAGCAACAAGTGCTTTCACACTTGATTGACAGATTGGCTGCCATGTTCACACCTTAAGTTGACCAATCAGCTTCTATACATGCATGGATGACTTCAAGAACGTCCAAGGGGGAGAATTAACAAATAAATTCAGCATATTGAATTAACAATATGCATGTACAATGGGAAGGACGAATTTACAAGATGCATGCTACTGTTCATGAACCTACATGCCATTAAAGAGCCTATTTATGAGAATGCATGTTCCATGCAAGTGCATGAACGACCCAAGGGGATGAATGAAACTTTTGGTGTTCATACAAGTCACCTGAAGCTTTCTTCTATGCTAAGAATTCATGTACAGCAAAGGGAGGAAGAATCTGACTACTCAAGTTAAAGTTCATGCATGAATATAATTCAATGAGGTGCATGAATGTCCAAATACATGCCCATGCAAGGGGAGAACGTCCATGAACCATCACGGGGGAGTGGAGGAAGATAAAAGGCTAATCATTCATGCTTTCTTCTTGACTAAGCATTCATGAACAGATTTGGGGAAAGATTGTGTCTATTCGGGATTGGGAAGCATTCAAGAACCAAATTTATTAACTAAGTGTGAACATTATAGTTATGTTTGAACACATTTAGATGTCGAATTTCAATAGACATTTTAGGCTTATAAATAGTTGCTTTGTAAACTTTTGGGGGGACTTTTGGCCATTTTGTTGAATGAAACTTTGTTTAAGTAAGGTTTACTTCCTCTCATATCTTGTATGAGTCTCAAGTGACTTATCTAGTGTGCTAGTGGCGTCGACCTGAACTTGTTTTTAGAACTTATCACCATCATTTGGAGTGGTGTTCTTCTATCCTTCTACTTTCCATCCAACCACCTTAAACGATATAAGATTTGGGGCGATACTCGATATAGAATCGAATCTTTCTTGAAGTTTAAGTTCGTTATTCCATATCCACCAATTATCAAATTATCTAATTTCTTTCATTAAAAACCAAACTTATCATATCCTTTCAAACTTAACCTATTTTGAACCCTTTTGAAACCTTCCGCTCCAATTTAGCCTAAATTTCCATCCATTTTAAAATTCGAACAACTCTTCTCGACGATGATTGGGCAACTTCGTGAGCTTGACTCAACCTTCCAAGCCGGATCACGTCACAGTAATTTCACACAAAATACCCAAAGTTTTAGACACAGTGCATGCAATGTACACATGTGTAGACCCAATGTTAATTAGTGCAGTATAAGGTACATCATGGATAAAGAACATACTAGTAATCACATCTGGGGTGTCTCCATCCTCTCGGTGACGTGCAGCATAAACCAAAGCTGGCTGCCTCGCCTCAGCATAACCAGCACCTCTACTCGATGCTCCACAACCATGACCCATGTCATTTCCACCCCTAGCCTAACATCGGCCTCTCGATGGCTACTGAACACCTCTCGATGGCTCAACAGTACCCTAACTCATAGCTTGCATCTGCACAGGTCTCTGTGGACAATTTCTGACTTGGTGCTCCAATGATCCGCACCTGAAACACGCCCTAATCTTTTTCCAACACTCGCCCTGATAGTGTCTCCCAAAATCCACACAAGGCTATGACTTAGTAATAGCAACAGGGGCCCCAACTCGTGTAACACCCCAAACCCAGCCTAGACATTATGGCCAAATCTGGCGTGTCACATCAAAGTGTTTTTTGAAAATCTTGTTCTCATCGTAAACCCTTCTTTCTATTTAAAACTTCTAGCCATTCAAAATGGTATAAAACCTACATTAGTGTATTTTCAAAACGTGGTTCATTGAAAAGTTATTCTCTTATTAAAACATTGTTATTTTTATTTCTAAAACGTTGTTTGTTACGGACGCTTAATATTATGTTGCGAAAATGTGAAGTTTGAAAAAATAGTTATTGTTTTGGAAAACTGCGTTCTAGTACTAGCAGTTAAAGATGAAAACAGATTAAAATCCCCAAACTCAAAATAAAATCCAGAAATTAAGAGTGACGTGATCCGACTCGAAAGATTGAGTCATGTTCACGTAGTTACCCTATCGTCATCAAGAAGAGTCGTTAGAATTTAAATCGGATGGGAATTTAGGCTAAATTGGAGCGGAAGGTTTCAAAAGAGTTCAAAATAGGTTAAGTTTGAAAAGGATCTGATAGGTTCAGTTTTAAAGAAAGAAAGATAATTTGATAATTGGTGGAAATGGAATAACGAACTTAAACTTCAAGAAAGATTCGATACTATATCGAGTATCGCCCCAAATCTTATATCGTCTAAGGTGGTTGCATGGAAAATAGAAGAATAG
The DNA here is from genome assembly GCA_020496765.1 of Gossypium stocksii. Taxonomy (NCBI): domain Eukaryota; kingdom Viridiplantae; phylum Streptophyta; class Magnoliopsida; order Malvales; family Malvaceae; genus Gossypium; species Gossypium stocksii. Next base: position 47,770,479 of record CM035623.1, read on the forward strand.
GAGAACGCCACACCAAATGATGGTTGTAACACCCCAAACCCAGCCCAGACGTTACGAGCAAGTTTGGTGTGTCACATCAACGACAGATTAACCATGTTCTTTAGTTATTATGATTAGGATGAGTTTTGCAAAACCGTTCTTAATCATTAAAAAGAAAATCCAGGTTTGGTTGTGAGCGTCCTATCCACTACCAGTTTAAAATTTATTTTGTTACAAGATCTTGTTTGTCTTTTCGTTATTCGTTTGTTACGAGAGTTTTGTTTTGAAAACGTTAATTAATTTTAAGAAAAACTCATGCAGCTATATTCAAACCATTTAAAACAAATCATACATGAAGAATTAAAAACCCAAATTAAAATACTTAAAGCGGCCTTATTACAAACCCAAAACCATAATGAAAAATAATTCAAAATAAATATGAAAGTAGAAAGACTTAATTAAAAACCTATCATGTGCAGTCCACGTGGCCACTCTTAATCCCTCCAGCTCCAAGTCCACCAATCTAGGGCTCACTTGCGTAGATGAGAGGAAGGGGGTGAGTTTGGAAACTCAGTGTGTAAAGAAAGCCCATCTAGAGCCCAAATCAGCTCAAGCTTATTGGGCCTAAGCCCTATCCAGTCTCAGTAATAACTGGGCCGAAGCCCCATCCAGTAATTAGTTAACTGGGCCTTAGCCCTATTCAAATACAATTTAACTGGGCTGAAGCCCTATTTAGTCAACAGTGCGGCCCATAGGCCCATTACAGTAGCAGATTAGAAATAATGCATACATGCAAAGCCCAGCCCATGTCCAGCCCTACACACCATCCGTACCAGCCCTACACACCATGTGGGAAATAACTCAACCCACCCAACCCTACACACCACAGTTGTAGCATAGCTGCTCAGATAACGTGGCCAAGCCACTAATAGTAATACAAGGCAAAGCCCCTTTCAGTAACCGTGGCAAAGCCACTTTTAGTAAACGTGGCAAAGCCACTTAGCACTTCCTCCATGAATAAAACCCAAACCCATGCAACAGTATATTATGTCATGGCATACAGTGAACAGATACAGTAAGGCATGCATTTCAGTCAAATTTAGCCCTAGGGGTATAATGGTCATTTTGCACCTAGGGGTAAAACAGTAATTTTTCCACCCTTAAGGGGTATTTCTGTAATTATACTAGTTTTTAGGGTTTTATGCACATCTCAATTACTAATAGTCCAGTTTTTCACCCTAAGAGTTTATCTAGCCCATTTACCAACTTTAAAGCTATCGGGCCCAAAACCCCTAATGGGCCCTACAGTGCCAACTAGCCATTTTGGCCCACTTAGCCCAAGTTTCTCAGTGATTTTTAATAGTTTTAACCTACAGATTGCCAGAACCCACTCACCACTCATTTTTACCCATATGGGCCCATAGGCCCGCTAGGCCCAAATTCAGCCCATCAAGGCCCAAATTTACTGAGGTGCACAAAATCGTGCACTCACCAACTTTATCGATTACGCTTACAGATCTTACCGCTTCCAACCGACCCACAAGCGCTCGCACACTTGCAAGCCCACGAAATGTCAAAATTCAGCATTTTGGCTCTTCTACTTTTACCGATTTAGTCTACTAGAGGATGTTTGTTTACACACCTGATTTGTGACAGATGTTCACGAGATCTCCCACATGTGTATCCTACAATCGGTCACTAAAATATTAGGCTTTGGAATCAATAACAACTAATGTAACCATTCTTACCATATTCGGCCTACATCCCATAAGGCCCTAAACTACTTACCTTTGCTGAAAATAGGGACTAGATCTAAATCTAGTCATTCCAATGATCCAAGCCTCCAACGCTCCTTGCTAGATCGTCCCTTTCGCGATCTAATACACATAAAAATAGAATAAAAAGGCTAACATTACTCTTCACCAAAATCGTCAGCCTCCCTAAAGTGTTTAGGGTTTTTGGCTTTTCCTTAAATCACCAAATAATGGATAGAGAAGAGATTTTGAACACTTACCAAAGATTTACTTGCCAAAAACGTTCCCAAGTACCTTCCTATTCCCGATTTGTTGTAGACTTAACCCAAAGTACGAGCAGCGAATAGATCTAAGATAACTAAAGGTTCAGTTTCCAAATTATTATGAATATGGAGGTTTCGACCAAAAGGGTGGAGACTTTGAAGAGGATGACAAGATTTGGCTCTTGTATGAAGAAAAAGAAGGAGTATACAAATGGGTATAAGTTGTGACTGTTTTAATAAAGGAGAATGGACCCTATAATTGGCTATAACAGAAAGAAAATCAAAAGGAAAAAGTTCAAGAATATGGGTAAAAGATTTGGTGAAGAGAAGAACAAAAGAATGAAAGTTGATAAGAAAAAGAATAGATGTCAATGGCCCCTAACCAAGTTGGCTAACACAAAAAAAAAAACCCTAAATCAACAAAGAAGAAAAACAACTCATCAGGGCCAAAATTCTAAGAGTGATTCGGCACTTAATGCCTATAGCCGAATGAGTCCTATTTCGGCACAAAAAAATCCTTCCCAAAATCAAATTCCATGTTTTTCTCCTTGATTTTAGTCATCACCTAGTTGAATCCTATCTAAATCTTTCCCACTAATTAGCAGTAGCCTTTTATCCCCTTTTCCACTGATCAGCCGACTCAATTTGCTGCTAGGAAGAGTTTCAGTCCAACACAACTACTCTCCCCACACGTGCAGCAAAAAGGCAACCCATCGCGTGCACAGTAGCTCCAACTCGAGACCTCCAGGCACCCACACACGCTGCTGGCCACTGCGATGCAACTTCTCTTTTGTTATAATACCGTTATGATTACTTATAAGCCTTACCCGCTGAAGCCTCGGCTGTTTAAAAAAATAAAACCAAAATTTCACCTACCCCTAGGTTCAAACTTGCACCCGCTCGAACCCCCTAGCATGCTACTACGATTGCACCCATGCGCTCTTTGTGTTAAACTCCGTTACCAACTTCTTTTAAGGCCTATTATTATGCAACCAGATTACTCAAAAAAACTAAACATTTTGAGCGCATCGTGCCTTGAACCCAGCACCTCTCCCATCTTCCTAGAGCCTCTTGCCACTGGGCCAGGCTTTCCCTTGTGTCCAGTTTTAACCCAACTTAATTATAAGGCCTAATGCCAGCATCTCCCTAAAGAAGCAAAAATTAAATTTTTTGCTAGAGCCATGGGTCGAGCCCAGGACTTTTCCCACACTATAAGTCCTTCGTAGTTTATTTAAATACTAACCTAAACATGAAACTAATAACAATAATAATAATATTTTCCTTTATTAAAACATTCAAATTATTCAAGTCGTCTTCTACCCGAACCCAGACTCAAGGTCCAATACTTCTAGGCCCAAAATTCAGGGTGTTACAATGGTGATAAGTTCTAAAAACAAGTTCGGGTTGACTCCACTAGCATGCTAGATAAGTCACTCGAGACTTGTATGAAATATGAGAGGAAGTAAACCTCACAGAAACAAAGTTTCATTAAACAAATTGTCAAAAGTCCCTTACAAATGAAGTTCAACAAATATTTATAGTGCCTAAAATGCCTATTGGAATTTGGCATCTAATGTGTTCACACAACAATAAAAACATTCACACTAATACATTAAAATTGTTCATGAATTTGATAGATCCATGCACTAGCCGAATGGACACTTTCTTCCCCCTTGGTGTGTGCATGAATGCTTAGCCATGAAGTAAAGCTTCAAGTGCCTTGTATGAGCACCAAAGGTTGCATTCATCTCCTTGGGACGTTCATGCACTTTGTATGGAAGATGCATCCTCATAAATAAGCACTTTAATGGCATGTAGGTTCATGAATGGTAGCATGAACCTAGTAAATTCGTTTTCCCCTTTGTGCATGCACTTAATTCAATCAATGTGCTGAATTATTGAGTTAATTCCTTCCCTTGGACGTTCTTGAATTCTTCCATGCATGTATTAAAGCCGATTGGTCAAGTTTAGGTGTGAACACGTTCAAGGAGCTAATTGGTCAACTTGGAATTAATTGGCAGCTACTCCTTGGCTGAATAGTCACTTATGGATCACCAATAGTCAGCCCACCATGCATGAATTCGATCATGCATGAATCCTTGCAAGCTTTGAACCTAGTCGTGCATGTACTTGCTTTAAATGCTCCCATACATTCGTGATGTATGCACGTCCGGGGCTACCTCAAATGCAAATCAAGATCCTATCAACCTACTAAAAGGTCCCATGACTCGAGCTCGTACTAAGCAGCTTCAAGAACTTTAACAGCTTTGTTGATGCGCATTTGGGATGATAACAAGTCCTTTGACATTGGAGAAGCTGTGGACAAGTCTTTGAAGGCTCATTGCACTCTTTTGCAAACAGACTTCAGCTCCTCTCCAGCTCCCCCAGCTCAACTCAGCTCCAATCAGCTCACTTGAGCTAGTTTTAGCTCGTTTTAACTCCTTTCCAGCTCGTTTCTTTTCCCATTTCAATAAACTAAGTTTCAACTTTGTTTTCACTTAATTTGCTACAGCTCATGCCGAATTCACTAGCTCAAATTAGTTCATTAATTGTTTTTGATTATTTGAGCTAGCTGAATTTAATATGCTAGTTAATTTTAATTTAATGTGTCTGAAAATTAGTAAGTTGTTATTTAGGTAGTTAGTTGCTATTTAATTATGATTAAATGATATAATTAAATGTGTTCATGTTTTTGTAGGTTCAGCCGAATGTGGAGATACATTAAAGGCTAGGTGCATGTACGGGTTTGTTCAATGAATGAGAAGATTCATGCACGGTTGGATTCAATGCTTGGAGGAATTATATTCATGTACATGGAAGATTAATTACATGCATTGGATTAAGAAGAATACATTCCCTTTGGACGACACACATGCATGAATGAAGGGAATTTATTGCAAGTTCATGTACGGCCAAATTCAAGCTCCCTTCCAAGTTCCATGCATGACCGAATGTATGTGGGAGAACCTTTGGAGTTTCTATGCACCTATTCGGCCAAGGGGTAGCTACATAATCAATTTCCAACTTCAATTCATGAAAATTAAGAGAAGGTGCATGGATAGCAAGTTACAACGAATGGAAAAATGCACCTAATTCTTGATTCATGAATCGTTTGCTGCCCAAATGACTTCCCCAAGTGTCTATTCAGCCAAAAGACACTTCTTTAATGCTCCATTCAATCCATGGATGAATTTGGACAAGCTATTGAGCTGCCATTCATTCACCTACATCCAAATCAATTTTGCTTAACCATGAAGCTACCCAATGAACTACCATTCGGCCGAATGAGGACTTGAAGATTCAATGGCTTCATTCTTGATTTTTCTATCACATTAATAGATGAATTTACGTAGTTGTTAAGCTTATGAACATGACCATTCGGCTAGCATATAGTAGCCTATAAATATTTGTTCATTTTCAATGTAAAGGGACTTTTGCCAATTTGTTAATGAAACTTTGTTTCTGTGAGGTTGCTTCCTCTCATATCTCGTACAAGTTTCGAAAGACTTATCTAGCGTGCTAGTGGCGTCTACCGATCTTGTTTGAACTTATCACCATCCTTGGTGTGGTGTTCACCTATTCTTCTATCCCATTTATCCACCTTAACAATATAGGAACCGGGGTGACACTTTTTAGTGTTGAATCATTCCTGACGTTAAGTTCGCTAAACATCCCCACCTTACATTATTTTATTCTTATTATTTCTAAACTAAATATTCTATTCAACACCCATCTTTGTTTCCTATAGCCGAACCTATCAATACCCTATTTTTCTATTTTGAACCCCTCTGCTTAATCAAACCTATCCATTCACTTCTATTTCCAAGACCGAGGTACGGACGACTCTTCTCAACTACGATCGGGCAACTACGTGCATGCGACTCAAACACCCGAGCCAGATCACATCAATTCGGCTAAACCTACAAGAAGGAATGAATCCATTAAAACCTTCATAAATTCAGCTAGAAACGTTTAGAACACCTTCTAGACAAATTAAATATCATATTAAAACACATTAAAAACACTTAACTAAAGTCTAGCTAAGATAGTAAATTCGGCTAGCTCAAGTCATCATGAAAACATTTAGTGAACTAATTTGAGCTATAAGTGTTTCAGCTTTGAGCTATAACAATTTAATTAAAATGGAACTAAAACTTAGTTTAATTTATTAAAATAAAGAACAAGCTGAAACTAAGCTCGGTTGAGCTTAAACAGACTAAAACGAGCTCAAATGAGTTGAATGAAGCTCAAATGAGCTGAAAATGAGCTAAAGTCAACTTGCACATGGATGCAAGGAAGCTTCATGGAGCTGGATGGAGCTCGAGGAGCTAGAAATGAGTTAGGATTAGCTTGCCAATGGTGCATAGCATCTTTGGGAAGTTGCTTCGAGCTGATTCCATGAGCATTAGCCTTTGTTTCGATCCAACACTTTGTGTTAGAAGCCAAAATAGCTTTTAAGAAATGTTTAGCTTGCACTCGGCTCAAGGGAACTTTAGCCAACACCATAAGACTAATGCCAAGGATTGAGATGCACCCAACCGTGCTTACATCAAAGAGAAAGGCCTTATTACAACAAAACCCCAAATAAAAGGAAATGCAATTAAAGCAATGAAATTAAAAATACGAGAATCCAATGTCCATAGTGTGGCCCCCTATGAGTTCTCCAACACATCGAACTGCCTTTCACTGAGGATTACCTAAAAAATTAAAAAGAGGGGGTAAGTTTATGAAAACTTAGTGTGTACTACCCTCGACAACCAAATAGCATACATCACAACAATCTGGGCCTAACCATTACGGAAACAATGGCAAATGGGCCTTAGCCTGCAATAGCCTTAGTTGGGCTTGAGCCCATAGCAATATCAAAATCAATGTATGTAATGCATATAAGCCCCAACCAACCCTGCACTCTATGTGATACAACCCGCCTCGGGGATAGTCGAGTCGTATGCGAGTTGCCCGATCGTCTACGAGAAAGTATCATTCAGCTAGTTTAAAAGTGATGTTTTTAAGTAATTAAAGGCGAAAGCTATGTAAAAGGGTTCAAAGATAGTTTTTTGGATATGAATAATATATAAGTTCCATTATATAAAAATATAGGATGGAGATAAGCATGGAAGTTGGATAACAAACAATGGAAGGAAAAAGTGAATTGATGGTTCGATTATGATGAAGTGAAAGGATGGAAAGAAAGAAGTTCGGTAGGTGATGGAAATGGAATAAAATGAACTCAAAAGCAAGTAATACTAAAGAGTATTGACCCAAATACTTATAAGCTTTTAAGGTGGTGGATGAAAGTGAGAAAACCTCGACCCACTACTTAGAGAAGTAGGAACCTTGGTATAAGAGTGAACGTCACACTGTATGATAGTGATAAATTTGGATAGAAGAAAATAGGTTCACGCCACTAGAGACTAGATAAGCCAACAAGTCTTCAACGAAATTGGGAGAAAAGAGTCTCACCAAATAATTTCATTAACAAAGTTAAATGATCAAAGTTCAACAATCTTTACAAATGAAATTAAACAACTATTTATAAGCATTACATAGGTAAGCCGAATGGACACTTGAGGCTCCATAAATTCGACTAGAAGAACCTAGAAAAATCTAGAAGAAACTCCATTAATACTAATGTCCAAATTCAACTGAATGAATGGAAGATTGATAGCCTTCATGTATCTTGGAAAAGATGAATGAATGCTCTTCCTTGATGTATAGACTAGATTCGACTGAAGGAGCTTGTATGTGCATAGGTTAGCCGAATGTTGAAGTTGAAATGCTTAAGGCATGTTAGATTTGGCCTTGGTACTTGAATGATTCTCCAAGAGGTGCTTGTTGGCCGAATAGACACCTAGGGAAGTCATTTGATCATCAAACAATTCATATAGCAAGAAATTGATGCATCCTCCCATTCATTGTAACTTGCTGTCCATGCATCTACACTAAACTCCATTCATGAATTTAACTTGGAAATTAATTAGATATCTACTCCTTAGCTAAATAGGTGTGTGGGAAACCAATGGGCAACACACCATTCATGTAATTCGACTATACATGAATCCTAGGATGCCTTGACCAAACATGCATCTTCATTATGGGTCTTTGATACATTCGGCTGATTCATGTACTTGGGAATCATGCATGAAACGTCTTTTGCAATGTATATGGCCATGCATGTATTTGATAAGTAAATTGAACCCCTCCATCATTCATGTACTTTGAGTATTCATGTATTGGATGCATAAATGAACATGTAGGCACCTTGAATCTGGTCATACATGCACCAAATTAAATGTTGTCCATTCATGCATGTAGGACGTCTAAATGAAATGTTTCTTCCATGGTTCATTCATGCTTGTGCCGTCCACATTTGATGCACCTACAAGAAATAAAACAAGCCATTAAGACATCATATGAACACTTATAAATTCGGCACAATGTGAACACATTAATGACATGCATGAATTCGCTAATCATGTGAACATAATTAAAATATGTGATAGCTATGACATATTAATAACAAATATTAATATAAAACAAATTTAATGCTTAAATAAATATGTTCGAATTTTATTTAATGCATTAAAGTTAAAAACTGGGTTTGAGCTAAAATGAGCTAAGCTTTAGCTCTTGAGCTAAAGTTGAGCTGAGGTTAAACTCCTAAGCTGAAGTTGAGCTAAGATTTAGCTCATGAGCTAGAAAAGAGTTAGAAGTGAGCTCGGTTTAGCTCAGGCAAGCTGAATTGAGATCGAATGAGCTGGATTCGAGCTGGACGGAGCTCGTGGAGCTGGAAACAAGCCGGGATCAGCTTGCCAACAAGTCAATGCTTGACTCAGAAGACTTGTCCGAGGAAGTTTGCTGGGCGCGCTTGCATCATTCCTCCCTCTTTTAGGCAACTTGTCCTCAGGTCGAGCCGTTTGTCCATTTTAAAATTGTTTCTCTCACAAGGCTTTCCTCGATCTAACGGAATAGAAGGCATCGTGCAAACCTGACACGAACCCAGTTATGAGATAAGCCGAATTAACGTTGATTTGCCCGATTGTAGTCGAGAAGAAGATCGAAGTTGCAGTTGAGAATTGATAGATAAAGCGGAAGTATAAGGAGATAGAATGAGGAGAGTTTAGTAAAGTGTTCAAAGAAGTCGGGGTTTAGAAAGAAGGTACGAAAGAAGGTTCGATGGGTAGAAGGTTGGAGTATGAAAACAAAGGGATATTTAAAAGGTTCGTTATGAATAAGATAGGATAAGTACGAAAGGTTCGAAGTGGATTAGAAGGTATGAAACAGTTTAACAGGTACGAAATAGTTAAGAATGTACGAAATGGTATAGAGTGAACGAAATGGTGTATAATGTACGAAATGGTAAGTTTTGAAAGTAGGTGGTTGATGGTCGAAAGTCTTAGACGTCAGGAAAGATTCAACACCAAAGGTGTCACCCCGAATCCTATATTGTCTAAGTTGGAAAATGGAAATAGAAGGATAGGTTTGAGCGCCACACCAAATGGGGTTCGGTGATAAGCTCGAAACAAGTAAGTTTGACGCCACTAGCAATGCTAGATAAGTCGCACGATACTTGTACAAAGTTAAGAGGAATCAAACCTCACAGAAATAGAGTTTCAGTATAAAAATGGTCAAAAAGTCCCCTTACATGTAAAATGACTAGCTATTTATACTAATGCCTAGGCTAGCCGAATAGTCTATTCATGAACTTAACAATTAAGAAATGTATCCATTAAACACATAGGAAGATTCTAGAAATTTGACTAATGGTGCTCATGTCCATGTTCGGCCGAATGGGGGGATGAATGGGCAGCTTCATGAACACACATTAATGCATTTGGATGAATGGTTTCCATGCATGTATGGCTAGATTCGGCCAGCCCCCTTTATGGAGCCTTCATGCATGTATGGCTAGGTTCAGCCAACCCCCTTTATGGAGCCTTTAACTCATGTTGTTTCACCAATAGTGGCTTCATAAATAAGGCTTCATGAAAGGTCAAACTAGGTGTGAACTAGGAACTTGAGTGGCCTCTTGTGTGTGAACGCCCATATGAATGGTCATCATGGTGTGAACATGAAGTGTGAACACTTGGGAGATACATGAACCGTCCAATGCATGTTCATTCATTAATATGGTCCATGAATCTTCAAATACATGGATGAACATGCATCAGCCCCTTTAATAGCCGTTCATTGAACCCTTCCATGCATGTACCACATTAATAGCTCATGTGAACACATTAATCAAGTATGAACACAATTAAGCACCTAATTAAATTTGGTCAACATATTTAATTCTTGTAATAATTTAGACATATTTATTGCTAGTTTGAATTAAGACAAATTTATGATGTGCATTAACTACTTAACTAGTCAACTAGCTCACTTTAATTAATTATGCAATAATTAAGCTAAGATGAGCTGAGGGTTTCGGCTATGAGCTGTGTTAAGCTAGAATTAAAATAATCGAGCTAAGTTTATTTAAAGTAGAAATTAATGGAGCTGAGTAAGAGCTTAGTTGAGCTCAACTGAGCTAGAATGAGCTCCCGTGAGCTGAAATGAGCTGAAGTCAGCTTGTATTAAGCTAACTATCCTCGGTCCCAAGTTGTGTTCAGCTATGTTTTGAACGATTGAGCTATGAGCCAACTGGTATTGTTGACAAAGAGCTGAAATAGAGCTTTGGAAGCGTCAAGCTTGATCTCTCGTCATCAGACCTTGAGGCATAGCTAGTGTCCCTACATCCGAGCTGTTTGTGTGCTTGGACGCGTTCGCGTCATCCTCCCTCTCTTCAAAACGACTTGCCCTCAAGTCAGAACCTGCATCAAATGGGGTAAGGTCAGTGACATTAAAACTAGCACTTACATTGTAGTCTCCGGGTAAATCAAGGCGGTAAGAGTTGTCATTAATGCGCTCCAAGTCTTGGAAAGGTCCATCCCCACGGGGAAGAAGTTTAGACCTTCGTTGAGCAGGAAATCGCTCCTTGCGCATGTGAAGCCACACCCAATCTCCAGGCTAAAAAATTATTCATTTTCGGCCCTTGTTAGCTTTCCGCGCATACGATTCAGATTTATCCTCTAGATTAGCGCGCACCTTCTGATGCAATTCTTTAACAAATTCGGCCTTTTTCTTAGTGTCTGGATGTAACAATTGATTATTTGGCAAAGGTAATAGGTCTAAAGAGGTCAAAGGATTGAACCCATACACAACTTCGAAAGGTGTGAATGTAGTTGCTAATTGCACCGTGCAATTGTAAGCAAACTCGGCATGGGGTAGGCATTCTTCCCATGTCTTAAGATTCCTCTTGACAAGACTTCGTAAGAGACTGGATAAGACTCGATTGACAGCTTCCGTTTGGCCGTCCGTTTGCGGATGGCAGGTGGTGGAGAACAGAAGCTTGGTGCCCAACTTACTCCATAGGGATCGCCAAAAATGACTAAGAAATTTAGTGTCACGATCTGACACAATGGTTCGTGGCATACCATGTAACCGAACAATGTCCCTGAAAAATAAATTAGAAATATGTGAAGTATCATCAGTCTTCGAACACGCTATAAAATGGGACATTTTAGAAAATCTATCTACAACTACAAAAATGAAATCTTTTCCCGTTTTAGACCGAGGTAGCCCAAGCACAAAATCCATGGAGATGTCTGTCCAAGGTACTTCGGGCATTGGTAAAGGGATGTATAGACCATGGGGTTTAACCATTGACTTGGCCCTTTTACAAATCAAACATTGTTTGCAAGCTCATACTACGTCTCGTTTCATTCGGGGCCAATAAAAATGCTCGATGAGTGTAGTATACGTCTTGAGGACCCCAAAGTGTCCCATAAGTCCACCTCCGTGGGCTTCTTGAATCAAAAGGTCTAGAATTGAACTTTGTGGAACACAAAGTTTTCCTTCCTTGAATAAGAAACCGTTGGACCTGTAGAAATTATCAATAGGGACATTTTCACAAGCAGAATAAATCTCACCAAAATCATGATCGCGAGCATATAAATCTTTCAAGAAGGCAAAACCAATCAATTTGGTTTCTAGAGTGGCCATTAAAGTATGCCTCCTAGATAAGGCATCAACGACCACGTTGTCTTTTCCCTTTTTGTATTTTATCACATACGGGAAAGACTCTAAGAATTCAACCCATTTGGCATGCCATTTGTTTAACTTATGCTGGCCCTTGATGTGTTTAAGGGCCTCGTGATCCGAGTGAATCACAAATTCTTTCGGCCATAGATAGTGCTGCCACGTCTCAAGAGCCCGTATTAAGGCATACATCTCTTTGTCGTAGACGGGATAATTGAGCGAGGGGCCATTAAGTTTTTCGCTGAAATATGCAATGGGCCGCCCTTCTTGTGTTACTACAGCACCGATACCTATTCCTGAAGCATCACATTCTAATTCAAAAGTTAAAGTCAAGTAAAGCAACTAAATGAGCATTTGTAAGTGCATTTTTAAGTTCAATGAAAGACTTCTCTTGATCCTTACTCCATTGAAATGATGAATTCTTTTTACTTACACTTGTCAAGGGTGCAGCAACAGTGTTGAAGTTTGGCATAAACCGGCGATAGAAACTGGCAAATCCATGAAAACTCCTAACTTGGCCAATGGTAGTTGGCCTCGGCCAATCTTGAACGGCTTTAACCTTCTCTTGGTCTATTTCTAAGCCTCGCGAACTAACTACAAAACCAAGAAAAACCACTTTGTTAGAACAAAAGGTACATTTCTTTAAGTTAGCATATAAAGTGGCTTCCCGTAGGGTTTCCAAAATGGCCTTTAAGTGGTCCACATGTTCCTCCAAAGTTTTGCTATAGATAAGAATATCATTGAAATAAACAACGCAAAACTTACCAATAAAAGCTCTTAATACATGGTTCATCAACCTCATAAAAGTACTTGGAGCATTGGTTAGACCGAATGGCATAACCAACCACTCATACAAACCGTGTTTTGTTTTGAATGCGGTTTTCCATTCGTCGCCTTCTCTCATGCGGATTTGGTGATAGCCACTTTTCAGATTGATTTTTGAAAATAACTTGGCTCCACTCAATTCATCTAACATGTCATCGAGCCGAGGTATAGTATGCTGATATTTGATTGTGATCTTATTCACCGCACGACAATTGACGCACATACGCCAAGTGCCATCCTTTTTAGGCACTAGCAGAACCAGAACGGTACAGGGACTAAGACTATCACGAATATATCCCTTGTCTATTAACTCACTAACTTGACGTTGTAGTTCTTTTGTTTCTTCGGGATTTGTCCGATAGGCCGGTCGGTTGGGAATAACAGCTCTGGGAATGAAATCTATTTGGTGTTCTATCCCACGTAACGGAGGTAAACCACTAGGATTCTCATCGGGGAAAAGATCTTGATATTCCTACAACAATGAAAGAATAGAAGGTAGCAAATCTGCCGGTAAGTCGTTAGTGTTTAATAAAAGTTCCTTGTACAAAAGCACAAGTATGGTGTGTCTCGCCGTCAAAGCCTTTCGAACTTCTTTTCCTTTCACAATCAACCCTTTTTTTCTCAATCTCTTGTTCTTTTCTTTTTTCTCTTTTCTCTTTTTCTATTGCTTTCTTTTTTTCTTCTTTTTCTTTCTTTTGTATCTCTTTTTTATCTCTTACATTATTTTTCTTTTCTTTTTCCACAAATTGCTTCACAGAAGCCTTCAATTTTAATTGATCTTCGAAAACTTGGCTGGGGGACATGGGAGCTAGGGTGATAGTTTTTCCCATATATTTGAATGTATACCGGTTGGTATACCTGTCATGTATAACTCTTCGGTCGTATTGCCAAGGTCTTCCTAATAGCAAATGACTTGCATGCATTGGAACGACATCGCAAAGGATCTCATCCTCGTATTTACCGATTGAAAAAGGAATAAGTACTTGCTTGATGACTTTGATCTCTCCTCCGTCATTGAGCCATTGTAATTTATAGGGACTCTGATGTTGGGTAGTGGGCAAGCCAAGTCTTTCCACCATGAGGTCACTAGCCACGTTAGTGCAGCTTCCTCTGTCAATGATAAAGCTACACACCTTGCCTTTCACTTGACACCGAGAATGAAAGATAGTTTCTCGTTGTTGTTCTTCCTTGCTAGGTTGAGTATTAAGGCTTCTTTTAACTACAAGTACTTTTCGCAAGTCGCTTATTTGCTTACTCAAAATAGAATCCATGAGTAGCCAAAGAATCACTCCTTACCACAAATTCTCACTTGTTCACTCAAAAAGAAAATAAGTTGGAGACTTTCACTCACGCCCGTGTTTAACTCTTTGATTTGGCTTTTTCTTCTCTCGAATGATCTCACTAATCACTCTTGCCTTTTACCTCTTAGATTTGTCTTTTGCTTTGTATCTTGTCTCGAGTAACTCGTCTCGTTGCTTAGGGGTCGGCTTCAAGAGGGTTACAAAGGTTGTAATGATTAGGGTAAAGGTAGGCTGAAAGAAAAGAAAATCTCAGGTTTATGTGTGGCGACTTTGGGTTTTTGGGAAGAAAAGGGATTAGAATAAGGTAGAACAGATTCAAAGAGAAATAAACTCGAACACTTGAAATTTTTTTTTTCAATTCTGATTTTTTTAAATCCAAATTTTTTTAATTTTGAATTTTTTTAAACTTCAATTTTTTTTGTACTTACAGATTGATCTTCGATCGAATATTCGGTCTTTAGAGCTTTTCGATTCTAGCTCGATACCAGATGAAGCAAACCCGGCCAGATTAACGTTGATTTGCCCGATCATAGTCGAGAAGAAAATTGAAGTTGCAGTTGAGAATTGATAGATAAAGTAGCAGAAGTATAAGGAGATAGAATGAGGAGAGTTTAGTAAAGTGTTCAAAGAAGTCAGGGTTTAGAAAGAAGGTACGATGGGTAGAAGGTTGGAGTATGAAAACAAAGGGATATTTAAAAGGTTCGGGATGAATAAGATAGGATAAGTATGAAAGGTTTGAAGTGGAATAGAAGGTATGAAACCATTTAAGAAGTACGAAATAGTTAAAAATGTACGAAATGGTATAGAGTGAACAAAATGGTGTATAATGTATGAAATGGTAAGTTTTGAAAGTAGGTGGTTGATGGTCGAAAGTCTTAGATGTCAGGAAAGATTCAACACCAAAGGTGTCACCCCAAATCCTATATTGTCTAAGTTGGAAAATAGAAATAGAAGGATAGGTTTGAGCGCCACACCAAATGGGGTTCGGTGATAAGCTCAAAACAAGTAAGTTTAATGCCACTAGCAATGCTAGATAAGTCGCACGAGACTTGTACAAAGTTAAGAGGAATCAAACCTCACAGAAACAGAGTTTCAGTATAAAAATGTTCAAAAAGTCCCTTTACATGTAAAATGACTAGCTATTTATACTAATGCCTAGGCTAGCCGAATAGTCTATTCATGAACTTAATAATTAAGAAATGTATCCATTAAATACATAGGAAGATTCTAGAAAATTGACTAATGGTGCTCTTGTCCATGTTCGGCCGAATGGGGGGATGAATGGGCAACTTCATGAACACACATTAATGCATTTGGATGAATGGTTTCCATGCATGTATGGCTAGGTTCGGCCAACCCCTTTATGGAGCCTTTAACTCATGTTGTTTCACCAATAGTGGCTTCATAAATAAGGCTTCATGAAAGGTCAAACTAGGTGTGAACTAGGAACTTGAGTGGCCTCTTGTGTGTGAACGCCCATATGAATGGTCATCATGGTGTGAACATGAAGTGTGAACACTTGGGAGATACATGAACCGTCCAATGCATGTTCATTCATTAATATGGTCCATGAATCTTTAAATACATGGATGAACATGCATCAGCCCCTTTAATAGCCGTTCATTGAACCCTTCCATGCATGTACCACATTAATAGCTCATGTGAACACATTAATCAAGTATGAACACAATTAAGCACCTAATTAAATTTGGTCAACATATTTAATTCTTGTAATAATTTAGACATATTTATTGCTAGTTTGAATTAAGACAAATTTATGATGTGCATTAACTACTTAACTAGTCAACTAGCTCACTTTAATTAATTATGCAATAATTAAGCTAAGATGAGCTGAGGGTTTCGGTTATGAGCTGTGTTAAGCTAGAATTAAAATAATCGAGCTGAGTTTATTTAAAGTAGAAATTAATGGAGCTGAGTAAGAGCTTAGTTGAGCTCAACCGAGCTGGAATGAGCTCCCGTGAGTTGAAATGAGCTGAAGTCAGCTTGTATTAAGCTAACTATCCTCGGTCCCAAGTTGTGTTCAGCTATGTTTTGAATGATTGAGCTATGAGCAAACTAGTATTGTTGACAAAGAGCTGAAATAGAGCTTTGGAAGATTGAGCTCGAGCTCTCGTCATCGGACCTTGAGGCATAGCTAGTGTCCCTACATCCGAGCTATTTGTGTGCTTGGACGCGTTCGAGTCAAAACCTAAAAAAGTCTCACCACTTTTGGCAAGAAGAAACTCAAAAGAGTCAGAATCACATGATGTTCAAAATTCAAAAAGAATTTATTCAATTGAACATAGGCCAAAAATCTTAGCTTTACAAAGGAAGCATATGAAAAGTTATCGAAGAGTTTCGTTATGCCATCATTACAAACATGTGAACTTAATTGGAGCAAGGGATAATTAGTCACAAATATTTGCAAATAGTTAAACTCATTAAACCTCATCCAAAACTTTTCAATGTGATTATCCCAAAAGAGAAACTCATTCGATTCATCGTCTTGTACACGCAAGTGTACCATGGCTGGTTACTTGCTATCTTACCCGTGTGCTAATTAACAACATGATGTATGTAATCAAATTCCAACACAAATGGATCATTACTAAGCCAAGAAGAAAAATCAACCACAACAGGATACAAATAACTTTCAAACATCAAAGTATCAAAATGATTTTCAACATCAATCGAATGAATCCAAGATGTTCGAAGATTTTTAGAAACTTGTTGACCTTTTAAGAGAAGAAAACTTGTGAATGGTTTTACCTTTTTGAAGCAGGACAAATCTTCTCTCCTCGAAAATGTAATATAATACAAACCTTTTATTTCAATCAGCTAGAGGTGAACAGGAATATCTCAGGCTTGTTAAAGCGATGATGCGTTCACAATAAGGGAAAAGGTTAGTATCATTAGAAACAATGGACTTAAAATGAAAAGATGGAACATAATCACCTTTTTAAAATGAAACAAAAGTTTCATATGTGGCCAAGCAAGTTGATTAGAAAACAAATCAAAATTAAAACCCAAATAATTAAATTTCATTTTCTTATCAAAAGTTTGAACATCAAACAAATATAAGTTGAATGCAAAAGATGCAAATTGCTTAAATGTTCCATAAAACAAATCTGCGTAACATATGCCAGGCTTGAACACACTTACTTGATCATGAATTCCAACAGGCAACATGTTAGAGGAAAATGTAATCAACTCACCACATGACTGAAATTCCACTCGATCAATCAAAGAAGTGGTGAACATACAACTTTTCAAACGATCACATGATTCAAACCTTACTTGATCAAACAGGCAGGCAAAGTTAGCAACATCAAGTAGGCAAATATGCAAAGATTTAAGCTTCAAAAATCTCATTCAAAAATGCAATTCAGGACATGGAGATTTTGTACAAAAATTTAAGGATTTAACTTGAAGGGAAAATCAAACGGATGAAATGTTTCATGCGAAAGTTTATCACAAATCGACTGATCAGGCATATTTAAACCGAAAGATTTAGCACATGAATTCAAGGAGTTTGCATGGTCAAACACATCATAATTTTTGAGTGAAAGACCTTGATTGAACACATTTGAAATTCGCTTAAAGAAAACCAATCCATTGTTGTCAACAAATTTGCCAATGTAGTAATCGTCATAAGAAAGGCTTTTTATGGTACCTTTTAAAATAAAATCGTTAACAACAATAAGTGAACAAGGATTAGCCAAATCAAAAGACGGAAGTTTTTCAGAAATTAGGCCATCAAAATCCTTATGAACAACTTTTAAATCAGGCAGACTTGATTCGATAAACAAGGAATCCTTACCTTTCTTACCTTCAATCGCAAGTGGGTGGTTATCATTCGCGGACTTTTCTTTCTTGAACAATAGAAAACACCTCTCGTTTGGAAGGTATTGAAGTTGGAATTGGTCGCATGGATTTTCCAAAACCTGGAAAATTACATCACAAGAAGAAAGAATAGGAGGGTTAGTTGATAGAATCCTCACTTACTCACTATCTTCTTTTTCACTCGAGTCTTTTTCTTTTGAAACTCTCGTTTCTTTTATTTCGATTTCTTTTTCCACTCTTTTGTCTTGTTCACATTCTTTTTCTCTCTCAAACTCTTTTTCATTCTCTTTGTCAATTTCTCTTTCATTTTCTTTTTCTTTTTCAAAGGCTTTTTCAAGTTCTCTCAAGACTCGCTCATTTTCTCTTTTGCTTGCCTTTTGTCTCTCTTTTCTTTTTATTTCTTTTTGTTTTTCGTCTTTTTCTTTTCTTTTACATGATGTTACAACAGAATCAAGATAACAATGATCTTGTTCAAATGAAGGGAAATTATGTACATAAGAATCACGTTCCAAACTTTATGAAGAATACTCCGTATAAAATTTCTTTGAAGAACTAGGAGTATATCTTTCTCTTCGAATGTCATCTTGGAACGAATGAAAATTGTAATCGGCTTCTCGTCTTCTCAAACTTCTTGACGAGTAGAAGTCAAAGTGTGAATCTCTTGGTCTTAAAGTCGATGGCGAAAAGGAATCATGATGGAAGTCTTTTCTTGAATAACATTCGGGTGTATATTTTTGACCTGATCTCGATCTCGTTCTTTAACTTGATGGAACTCATTCTCATGAAACTCGTTGTTCCACACGATCTAATCTTTCATATAATTTTTCAAACTTTGAATTCACCATTCGTTGCATTTCTTGCACGAAATAATTGTACTCCGTTTTGGTGAACTCTTCACGAGACATGATTTTTGTTTGCTGAAAAGAAAATTGTTAGAATATAAACAAAACAAAAATTAGGTACCTCACCATAAAACTCACAATCTTCACTCGGAAAGAAAGAAGGAAAAAGTGACACTCACACTCGTGTTTACACTCGTTTGGCTTTTACCTCCACTCGAATGCGCTCACTCACTCGTGCCTTTTACCTCTCAAACTTTCTCTCGCAATTTCATAGCCGAACATGCCAAGGCCTTCTCGTAGGCTTAGGGGTCGGTTTAAAAAAATTATTTAACAAAAGGGTAATGATGAGGGGGTTAAGGGTTGGCTGAAAGAAAATTTAAAGTGGGTTTCGAGTGTGGCGATGGGGTAGGAAGTGAATGGTAGAAAACAAACGAACTTGATCAAGAATACAAAAAGATCAATAAAAGAACATATTTTTTTTTTACAATCTCAAAACTTGCACTTTCAAATAAAAAAAATTTCTCTTCACAGCTTTTTTTTTTACTTCGAATTTCCTTTTTTTATACTATTCCTCTTTTTTTCACGAATTTTTTTATGAATTTTTCTCTTTTTTTTTACAAATTTTAGTTTTAACTTCGAATATATATTTTTTCAACACACTTTTTTTTCAATTTTTTCTATACTACTCTCTCTTTTTTTAAATACTACATGATGAATAAAATAAAAATAAAAATCAAGATTTTTTTATTTTTTTACTTTACGAACCTACTCCTGATGATGGTGCGAATGTCAGTACTTCTTGTTTTGCAAGCTCTGAGACCAAATGGTACAATCTGCCTTAGGGATGAGTCGAGTCATATGCGAGTTACCCGATCGTCTACGAGAAAGTATCGTTCGGCTAGTTTAAAAGTGATTTTTTTAAGTAATTAATGGCCGAAGCTATGTAAAAGGGTTCAAAGATAGGTTTTTGGATATGAATAATATATAAGTTTGGTTACATAAAAATATAGGATGGAGATAAGCATGGAAGTTGGATAACAAACAATGGAGGGAAAAAGTGAATTGATGGTTCAATTATGATGAAGTGAAAGGATGGAAAGAAAGAAGTTCGGTAGGTGATGGAAATGGAATAAAATGAACTCAAAAGCAAGTAATACTAAAGAGTATTGACCCAAATACTTATAAGCTTTCAAGATGGTGGATGGAAGTGAGAAAACCTCGACCCGCTACTTAGAGAAGTAGGAATCTTGGTATAAGGGTGAACGTTACACTGTATGATAGTGATAAGTTTGGATAGAAGAAAATGGGTTCACGCCACAAGAGACTAGATAAGCCAACAAGTCTTCAACGAAATTGGGAGAAAAGAGTCTCACCGAATAA
Organism: Gossypium stocksii; assembly: GCA_020496765.1. Taxonomy (NCBI): domain Eukaryota; kingdom Viridiplantae; phylum Streptophyta; class Magnoliopsida; order Malvales; family Malvaceae; genus Gossypium; species Gossypium stocksii. The sequence continues at coordinate 47,790,746 of CM035623.1, forward strand.
TTTCATTAACAAAGTTAAATGATCAAAGTTCAACAACCTTTACAAATGAAATTAAACAACTTTTACAAGCATTACATAGGTAAGCCGAATGGACACTTGAGGCTCCATAAATTCGACTAGAAGAACCTAGAAAAATCTAGAAGAAACTCCATTAATACTAATGTCCAAATTCAGCTGAATGAATGGAAGATTGATAGCCTTCATGTATCTTGGAAAAGATGAATGAATGCACTTCCTTGATGTATAGACTAGATTCGACTGAAGGAGCTTGTATGTGCATAGGTTAGCTGAATGTTGAAGTTGAAATGCTTAAGGCATGTTAGATTCGGCCTTGGTACGTGAATGATTCTCCAAGAGGTGCTTGTTGGCCGAATAGACACCTAGGGAAGTCATTTGATCATCAAACAATTCATGTAGCAAGAAATTGATGCATCCTCCAATTCGTTGTAACTTGCTGTCCATGCATCTACACTAAAACTCCATTCATGAATTTAACTTGGAAATTAATTAGATATCTACTCCTTAGCTAAATAGGTGTGTGGGAAACCAATGGGCAGCACACCATTCATGTAATTCGACTATACATGAATCCTAGGATGCCTTGACCAAACATGCATCTTCATTATGGGTCTTTGATACATTCGGCTGATTCATGTACTTGGGAATCATGCATGAAACGTCTTTTGCAATGTATATGGCCATGCATGTATTTGATAAGTAAATTGAACCCCTCCATCATTCATGTACTTTGAGTATTCATGTATTGGACGCATAAATGAACATGTAGGCACCTTGAATCTGGTCATACATGCACCAAATTAAATGTTGTCCATTCATGCATGTAGGACGTCCAAATGAAATGTTTCTTCCATGGTTCATTCATGCTTGTGCCGTCCACATGTGATGCACCTACAAGAAATAAAACAAGCTATTAAGACATCATATGAACACTCATAAATTCGGCACAATGTGAACACATTAATGACATGCATGAATTCGGCTGATCATGTTAATACAATTAAAATATGTGATAGCTATGACATATTAATAACAAATATTAATATAAAATAAATTTAATGCTTAAATAAATATGTTCAAATTTTATTTAATGCATTAAAGTCAAAAACCAGGTTTGAGCTAAAATAAGCTAAGCTTTAGCTCTTGAGCTAAAGTTGAGCTAAGGTTAAACTCCTAAGCTGAAGTTGAGCTAAGATTTAGCTCGTGAGCTAGAAAAGAGTTAGGAGTGAGCTCGGTTTAGCTCAAACAAGTTGAATTGAGCTGAATGAGCTGGATTTTAGCTGGACGGAGCTCGTAGAGCTGGAAACGAGCCGGGATCAGCTTGCCAACAAGTCAATGCTTGACTCGGAAGACTTGTCCGAGGAAGTTCACTGGGCGCGCTCGCATCACCATGTCCCGTTCAACCCTACACTCTTGTAGGGATTAAATCGACTCACCCATCCCTACACTCCCAATGTAGCACTGGTTGTGGCACAGAGCTGCCAAAGGTTAAAACTAATAAGTGGCTTAAAGCCATCGGTAGTTCCACCCATGTGACCTTACCAAAATGGGTCCACAATCATCTCGGGTGACCCGTGCAACCAGGTCCACAGTCATATCAGGTGACCTGTGCGACCCTAATAGATCAAAAACTCCCTCCAATTAGATCCTATCCCCATGCAGCATAAAACATTTCACCCTACAGGGGCATAACGGTCATTTCACAATTAGAGATCTAAGTCACCTACCGACCCATCAGTAGGTTCACAGTCATGTCGAGTGACTCGTGCAACATTTTTCAATCAACATGTACAATTGGGCCTATGCTCATTACATAACCCAAGTGGGGCCCACATGCTTATTTGGCCCGCTAAGCCCAAAATCAACCTTGGCCATGCGAATGACATAGCCAGGTCCAATATTTCCACATATCCATGACAAAGACCCGTGTGGGGCCCACGAGCCCCTTGGGCCCACACAGCCCAGTTCAGCCCAAAATTGGCCTAAGCCCATGAGATCGCTCATGGTGTCCTCTACCATCGCATCGAACTCTCCATACGTGCGTTCGCACGCTCATGTGGCTACCATTGTCGAACTTTCAGCTTTTCAACATTTAAGCATTTTGGTTTTTCATCGTTCTACAAGCTATTAGTGTGAGTACACATTTGATAGCGAAAAAACGCAAACTCCTGCTAGCGTAGAACCTATATTCGATTAGGATACTTGGTTAGTCTTTCCATTAATAAAATTTATCAATCTCTTTTAATACTAAAACTGAACCCAAGATTAATACCTACCTTGACAGAACGTACGGGTTTAACTTGGTCGAGCTGTTGATGAAGGTTAACTCCTCTCTCCTTGTTGAACCACTGCATTACCCATGGAGACTATTAGCAATGGTCTCAAATATGCAAGGTTAAAACCCATACCTAAGGATTTATTGAAAACCCAAGGTAAGGAAAAGTGACACTTATAGCCAATCGCTTAATCCTTACCTTGTTAATCGAAATCCTAGATGAACAATCAAATGATCACTTATTGAACAGTTGTCTACGAATGCCAAGAAGTAGCACTCAGCCCACAAAGTCCACCACCAAAATCGAATGACAAGAAAAGGAAGAAAAGTAGAGTTTGGAACCAAAATCAAATCAAACATAAGAGAAGGACGTGAGAAAATGAAGGAGAAAAAAATTGATAGCCCAGTGCTTGGAACCAAAAGATTTAGAGTGGAGGAAGAGCTAGTATACGTCTATGATTTGTTAAGAAGGGAAGAAAGGAATTAGAAGAGAAGAAGTAGAGTAGATAGTTAGAGTAACGAAAAAACAAAGTGATATATTCGACTCAATCAAGAACTAAGAAAGTCTCAAGGTTGACAGAGGGAGAGCAGAGATATTCGGCTCAAGAAAAGAAAAAGAAGAGAAGAAAACAATGCCCTAAAGGTGACAAAGATATTCAGCTACCCTAACGTTGAGTATGACCAAATCCTGATCAAAGCAAAACTGAAATTAAAGAGAAACAACCTTGAAAAGATCAAAAAGAAAAACGAACAGCCCCTATTGACCCTAAAAGAAAATGGCTACCACAAAAAAAACACCAAAACCAAAATAGCAAGAGGAAATTCTGCACTGCCCCTACACCATACAAAACCGAATCTATGCATACCTAGCATCCCATTTCGGCTCCAACTTCCCAATAACACAAATCCCCTTATTATCTCCTATTTTCACTCCACAATCCACTTCTCAAATCACTCACTTGACCAATTCAAATTACACTCAGCAGAATTCGAATCTAGTTCAACCACTAGCCGTCCAAGGGTGCAAAATAAATATCTATCATAATACTATGGCAACACTCAAACCCCTGACCACATGCACACTCCTAACGCCACCTTGCCACTAGACCACATGCTCTCTTTGTGTCATCTTTTAACCTCAATTATTTAAAAGACTTACTACCTAGCATTCAAGGTTTTGCTCACTTAAAAACCAAAAATTTTGCTAAAGCCCAGGTTTGAACCCAGGATTTCTCTAGCACTTTTCAGGACACCTAACCACTAAAGTAAGCCTTCATTTATGTCACTTCTTGCACAACAATTATTCATGTACCGACTTCCAAACACTCCCCAAGCCCAAGGCCCATTCTTCTAGGCCTAAAATTCAGGGCGTTACAATTCGGACTGCCCGTCCACTCTAGCCTTTTTCTTGGACCTACCATAAGAACTCACAGGCTTTGAATCCCTCTTATTTCTGCCTCTTTCCTTTTCCTGGTTCTGGCGCTTAACGCATTTCACATCCTCGGTAATCTTCGCCTTTTCCACCAACACAGTAAAATCTCGCTCCCTCTGCAAAGCTATCAGTATTCGTAGACTATCCCTGAGGCCAGCCTCAAAATGAACATAGTGCTCATATTCTGTTGCCACCATCCCTTGATACGAATTTGCCTCGGAAGTGATTTGAGTCGTATATGTTTGCTCGATCGTAAATTAAGTAAGTTGAAGGCTTTCTCAAAAAAAGGTTGAAAGAAAGATGGAAATAAGCTCGAATAGGATAAAATGGTTTAAGGATAGCTTTACGAAAGTGATAATAGAAAATGGCTAAGGGTTCAAGAATGAACTAACACAATAATAATGTGTTAACCCGAGACTTATGTGAACACTTAGGTTGGGAAGGTGATAAGTGGATAGTTGGATAAAGACCTTGACCCGCTATCAAAAATCATAGGAACCTCAGTATAGGTTGAACGCCACACTTTGGAAACAAAGTGATAAGTTCGTAAAAGCAAAGACGGTATTGACGCCACAAAGGAACTTTGATAAGTCAATGAAGTCTTTGGAGAACAATGAGAGTTGAAAACAAACTCACAAAGTAATAAAAATTCATAAAATGTTCATTCAAAATGTTCATTAGCCCTACAAAGTGAAAATCATCACATTTTTATAGTCTAGCAAAGATCTAGCCAAATAGCCACTATGGGCATACGAATGGATGGCTTTCCTTAAGGACTAAGTACAAAGGAAGCTTTCAAGCAACTTCTCGTATGAATCTGGAATGCTCTTGAAGTTGAAGATTATTGGACAGCCGAAGATTATTCGGCTGATCCCTTTAAATGAGAATGTCTAGGTTCGGCTATATGCTCCTTGGTATTGTAATCGGCCATCCTTGAAGAAAGCAAACACTATTAGCCTTTGGTGTTCACGAAATGGCATTAATCTCTTTGTCTATTGTGTTTCACGAGAAAGGAACTTGTGAAAGAAGAAATCGGTAGCCTATTTAATGCCATTCATGCATGCTTCCTAGACAACTCAAATGACGTTCTTTGCATGAAGAAACAAGGTCCAGCAGCTCATTAAATGTTGCTCCTTTGCTATTCACGAAGCAGGCTCCTCACTTGCACCAAACATCCTCTTAAATGTTGTCCCACGCATGTTTAGTAGCAAATTTAATGTTGTTCCTTTGCCATTCATGAAACAAGCTCTTGGGAAGAATAAACAGTAGCCCTTCATTTATGCCGTCCATGAACATGCAAATGCATGCTTCCTCATTAAATTCGGCCAGCTTGTTTGTTTAAATGCCATGCTTACATTTTAAAACTTTGAAAAGCTATACCAACATCTCAATAAATTTGGCTTCTTTAATGCTGTACATTAATGGCGTTACAAGCATGCACCAACAACTCAATTAATGAAGTTCCATGTTTGCACTTTAATTTCAACCAGCATATTTCCTTTATTACCCATGTGTTTCAGACACCAATTAATTCGGCTACAGCAAATAAATTAAACACATTTAAAATTTGGCAGCCTTCAATGCTTGTTTAAATTCGGCGGAACAGCTTCTTGAATGCTGTTCCATGTTCCAGCAACTCCTTAAATGCTTTGTAGTTCACGAAAAGGAGCTTTAAAGAGTTGGAACATCAGCTCATTTAATAAACTGTCCTTGGCATGCACCTGCATCAATTAATGAAACAAATTAATTCTCTTTTGAGACATATTAATTCGGCAGCAATCATAGGACACATTAAAAACATGTCAGCAGCAACACACATTAAATAACATGGTTTGAGCTAGACATAATAATACCTACACATTAACTCAATTTATGACACATTTATTCGGCTAAAGTAAAATGTAAGTTAAATTCGGCATATTAAAATGATGTAGTAAATTTAGACAAATTAATGATATCTAACAACTATGACACCTTGAAATGCATGCATAAAAATTAAAGCACATGTAACATGAAATTAAGATGTCCAAATTTTGACATATTAAACCCTTAATAATCTTTTGAGTTGACTTTAAATAAATTAACTAATTTAGTTGATTTATTCCAGCAAATTAAAATGCATGAAAATAAATTCGAATCAAGCTCAATGAGCTTGCATCAAACCAAATTAAGCTCATCGATCTTCATTTTGCACTTGGGCCCTTCAAGGTTGGGCCATTCACGATGTTGTGAAATTGGGTCGTAACATGATGCGACCAAGTTTGCATCATCCCTCGAGCATAGTAGCTAAGTCGTAGAAACTCTGCCTCGTACTCAACCACAAATCTATCCCCCTGAGTCAAGTTTAGGAATTCTCTTCTCCGAGCATCGACGTAACTAGCACCCACATACTTTCCTTGAAATGCAGACTTGAAGAATTTTCAAGTTAACCGGTTAGGCTGAGTGCCCTCTTTCATGGTAAACCACCACTGATAGGCTTCGTCTCACAGCAGTGACACTGCCCCTTTTAGTTTCTGCTCGGGGTGCAATCAAGGTCATCCATTATTCTCTCCGTTGCCTCCAACCAATATTCAGCCGCATTAGGGGCTACTCCAGCAATACCCCTAAAGATCTCAGTTCTATTCGATCGGAGTCATTTCGTAAAAGACCCACGGCCCCCAGTACCAGTATTAGGCCCAGTGACCCTTTCCAAAATCCTCAACATAGCCTGGGACAATGCGTCATCCCCAGCCACTCGATCATATGACCTCGTCTCAGTTATAGGTGAAGCCAGTGCCTCTCTAGCCTCAATGTTAGGCATGTGGTGTGAAGACAAAGACCTAGCCCTAGCATTCCACGGCTTCTGCCGCGGCCTCTTGTACCCCTTCCACGAGTACCCCTAGTGCTCATTATCACTTTACGTATTACTAAATGATACGAGCACGCCCCACAAACTTCATCGAACAAGTCTATCAAGCCGAGCATTGACATGTTGGCAAGCTGATCCCAGCTCGTTTCCAGCTCCATGAGCTCCGTCCAGCTCAAATCCAGCTTATTCGAGTTCAATCCAACTTGCCTGAGCTAAACTGAGCTCACTCCTAACTCATACTCAGCTCACGAGCTAAACCTTGGCTTAACTTCAGCTTAGGAGTTTAGCCTCAGCTTAACTTTAGCTCACGAGCTAAAGCTTAGCTCACTTTAGTTTAAACTTGGTTTTGACTTTAATGCATTAAATAAAATCTAAACATATTTAAGCATCAAATTTGACTTATATTAATATTTGTTTTAATATGTCATAGTCATTACATATTTTAATTATGTTCACATTTTAGCCGATTTAATGCATGCCATTAATGCGTTCACATTATGCTGAATTTATGTGTGTTCACATGATGTCTTATGAATTGTTTTATTTCTTATAGGTGCAATGCTCATGGATGGCACAATGAATGCTTGAAGAAACATCTCTTTTGGACATCCCACATGCATGAATGAACAACATTTAATTAGGTGCATGCATGACCAGATTCAAGGTGTTTACAAGTTCATGTATTTGTCAAATACATGAATGCACAAAATACATGAATATTTGGGTTCAAATGCACATTCAGTTACATGGATGAAGAAGATTCATGCATGAATGTATCTAGAAGATCCATTCCTTTTGGACGGCACACATTCATGCACGGAAGGAAATTAATGCAAGTTCATGTACGGCTTGGTGCAAAGTATGAAGAGGTGCATGTAGAATTGAGGTTTAATGGACAGCATTTAAGGGAATACATGTATTGGAGACGTTCATGCAAGTAGGGGCTATTTAATGTTCATGTTTTTGAAGGTTGATGGACCGAATTTATGGAGGAACATACATTGGGACGTTTCATGCATGATCCATGCATTTTCAAGCTAACCATTCAAGTATTCAAGGTGCATTAAAGCTTCATTCGGCCAAGGGGGATGATGGAACATTAAAGGGCTGCACATTCATGGAATTAAGGCCTTTCTTCAAAGCTAAGTATGCATGAATACATAAAGTGAAGCAACATGATGATTCGGCCAATTCATGCACCATCTTCAAGCATGAACCGAATTTTAATGCTTTTATGTGAACATGTTAAATACAAGTGTGAACAGAATTTAAGTTACTATGAACACATTTAGATGCTGAAATTCAATAGGCATTTTAGGCCTATAAGTAAAGATTTGTGAATTTTGTAAAAGAGACTTTGACATTTTATTTGAATGAACTTTGTTTCAGTGAGGTTTACTTCCTCTCTTATCTCATACGAGTCTCGAGTGACTTATCTAGCATGCTAGTGGTGTCAACCTGAACTTGTTTTTAGAACTTATCACCATCATTTGGTGTGGCGTTCTCCTATTCTTCTACATTCCATCCAACCACCTTAAACGATATAAGATTTAGGGCGATACTCATTATAGTATCGAATCTTTCTTGAAGTTTAAGTTCGTTATTCTATAACCGCCAATATCAATTTATATATTTCTTTCTTTTAAAAACCAAACTTATCATACCCTTTCGAACTTAACCTATTTGAACCCTTTTTGAAACCTTCCACTCCAATTTTAGCCTAAATTTCCATCCATTTTAAAATTCAAACCATTCTTCTCGACGACGTCGGGCAACTATGTGAATTCAACCACCCGAGCCGGATCATATCACTAAATTAGAAATTTTATGTAGATCAGTTTACAGTTCCAGTAGTTATTAGAAGATGTTTTATGAAAAAGCAGTAGTTTAGAGTTTGATTTAGTAAATCGCAGTGCTAGTACAGTTTTTAGTCTCATACAATTTTTTACTTTACTCTAACTAGAGTGTTTCAGTATAATCTACTACCTCCAGTAGCTCAATATTTTCTATCTACTACAATTCAGTTTAAACAAGCAACAGTGTTAAGAAGTCTTACAGAATCGGCGCCGGAGACTTGGTATGCCACAGTTTTAGTAAAAATATTTACCAATACTTTAAATTATTTTAAACCAACTTATAAAAATACAAGATTTAAAAACACATTCCACAGCTGAGTTTTGCAATTTGGCTCTAATGCCACTAAATGTAACACCCCAAACTCGGCCTAGATGTTACGGTTGAATCTGGCAGGGTCACAATGAAGTATGAAATGTAAAACTCATTGCCGTTGGAAACTTCAAAAATCAAATATTCAATTTGTTATTAAACGATGACTCCAAAACGGGTCGTTCATTTTCAAAACATGCGTTATTAAAAAGTTATTCACTTTTAAAAACATGGTTTATTATCCAAAAACCATTTACTAAACCTCTTTGCATGCATTTAAAGATGATTTAAAACCTTGTGTTATTATCAAAAGTTATTTTCTTTAAAACATTGTTAAATTTTAAAATCTCATTTATAGAGGAAGCTTTTCTTTTAAAATAGTTGTGTAGTTGAGTTTGTTTTGTAAAAACATTGTCCTTTTTAACACTCGAGTTCTAATACTAGTAGTTATAACCAAAGCAAATTAGAATCCCAAAATTAAAAATAAAAACCAAAGGCCTTATTACAAAAAAACCCCAAACTAAAGCCATAATTATTATAAAGTACCAAATCTAAAATAGCGAGTAGTGTGGCCACTACTGAGTCCTAAGTTAAGTATTATTGTGTGTTATGTTTAATAAGTGTTTACATGTGTTTAATAAGCTCATTTTAATGTGTTTATTGCAGGAGTCTTTTCAAGTCATAACCATTACAATTGAAGGCTGTTACAAATTAAATAAAGTGGTTTTTTAAGTGATTTTTAGTTACAAAGCAAGGGGGCTATTTCAAGAAGGTTATTTCAAGCATTCAAACACCATTAAGAAGCTGGGTAAGAAGTTGGTGTCCATTCGGCTGACCAAGGGCTAACTCAAGAGTCATTTTTTCAAGCAATTAAAGTCATTCATTCAGCTGAATTGAAGTGAATTCAAGGATGGAGTTATTTGGCTCAAGAATGTGAAAAGACTTGAGTTTAATTTCAGCATTTAATTGGCACATTAAGTTGAATGTTTGTGACCCTTCAACTAGCCTATTCTACATTATAAATAGATGAAATCAACCTTTGTAAAGGGACTTTTGCTGACTTTTTAGCTAAATACATATGAAATATTTGAATTGTGAGTTATTCAATTCTCCTTGTTCTTATAAAATTGATTTGACTTATCAAGCGTAGCTTGTGGCGTCTATCTTTTCTTTGTTCATTTATACCGAGGTTCCTATCATCCTTGATAGTGGGTCCAGGTTCATCATATACCAAGGTTTCTATCATTCTTGATAGTGGGTCGAGGTGTTTTCTTTGTTGTTTTCTTTATATCGAAAATCACCTAAGAGCAATTTGAGATTCGGATTGATACGATCTGCCTCGGGGTGAGTCAAGTTGTATGCTTGATTACCCGATCGTCTATGAGAAAGTATTGTTCGACTCACTTTATGACGCAAACGTGTCCAAGCTAGCAACTTGCCCGAATGACTGAACACTAGCTATGCCACAAGGTCCAATGACGAGAGCTCAAGCACAACGCTTCCAACACTCTATTTCAGCTCTCTGTCAACAATTACAGCTAGCTCATGGCTCCAACATCCAAAGTGTAGCTAAACACAACCTGGAACCAAGGATAGTTAGCTTAATTCAAGCTAACTTCAGCTCGTTTCAGCTCACAGGAGTTCAATCTAGCTTGGTTGAGCTCAACTAAGCTCTGAATCAGCTCCATCGACTTTTAATTTAAATAAACTTAGCTCATTTAATTTATTTTCAGCTTAACACAGCTCATAGCCGAAACCCTCAGCTCATCTTAGCTTAATTATTGCATATTTATTAAAGTGAGCTAGTTGACTAGTTATTTAATGCATATCATAAATTTGTCAGAATTTGAACAAGAAATAAATATGTCTAAAATATTACAATAATTAAATATGTCTAAATTATTACAAGAATTAAATATGTTAGCCGAATTTAATTAGGTGCTTAATTGTGTTCATACTTGGTTAATGTGTTCACATGAGCTATTAATGTTGTGCATTCATCTTGTAGGTACATGCATAGGAAGGTTCAATGGACAGCAAACAAAGGGGCATATGTATGTTCATGATGTCTATTCATGTATTTGAAGATTCATGGAACATATTAATGAAGGAACATGCATTGGATGGTTCATGTATTTCCCATGTGTTCACACCTTGTGTTCACACCATGATGACCATCCAGTTGGGCGTTCACACACAAGAGACTACTCAAGCTCCTCTGTTCACACCACATGGGACCCTTCATGAAGCCTCATTTAAGAAGCCACTCATGATGAAACAACATGAATTAAAGGCACCATTAAAGGAGTTGGCCGAACCTAGTCTTGCATGCATGGAGACCATTCATCCAAGTGCATCCATGCTTAACCATGAAGCTACCTACTCACCTCCCATTCAGCCGAATTTGGACAAGCTCATCAATGGACACTTTCTAGAATTTTCATGCCATTAATTAAGATACGTTACTTAGTTGTTAAGTCCATGAATAGGACTATTTGGCTAGCCTAAGTTGTTAGTATAAATAGATGTTCATTTAATTTGTAAAAGGACTCTTGATCAATTTTATACCGAAACTTTATTTCTGTGAGGTTTGATTCCTCTTTAACTTCGTACAAGTCTCGTGCGACTTATCTAGTTTTGCTAGTGGCGTCAAACTTATTTGTTTTGAGCTTATCACCGAACCCCAACTTGGTGTGGCGCTCAAACCTATCCTTCACATTACCATTTTCCAACTTAGACCATATAGGATTCGGGGTGACACCTTTGGTGTTGAATCTTTCCTGACGTCTAAGAAACTCGACCATCGACCACCTATTTCGTTGTTTACCAAATCTGACCAATACCATATTTAATCTATACCATTTTGTACATTCCATTCCATTTCATACCAACTTACCATTTCGTACCTTTCGTAACCTAATCTATTTTACCCAACCGAGCCAATGACAATCCATTTGATTTCATACACTAACCTTAACCATCGTACCATCTATCATCATTTCTTTCTAAACTCCGACAACTCTAATCACTTCACCTAAACTCGTAAACATACCATCTTCTAAACTTTCGCTTTTCTATCTACTCTTTCCAACTGCGACTTCGTTCTTCTTCTTCTCGACTACGATCGGGCATTCAACGTAAATTCGGCTTATCTCATAACCGGGTTCGCGTCACTTTAAAAGGATATTTTTAAGTAAATAATGGTGGAAGCTATGAAAAAAGGGTTCAAAGATGGGTTTATGTTTATGGATAGGTAACAATAAAAGGGTGGAAAGGTAAGGGGTGGTTCGTTTAAGTTGGGAATGAAAATAGAGAAAGGTAGTTTAATAAATGATTGTTATGGAAGATGGTGAACTTAAAAGCAAGTAAGAACCAATATTAAGAAATATTGACCCAAGTACTTATACGCTTTCAAGATGGAAATGAAAATGATAGAACCTCGACCCGCTACTTAACAAAGTAGGAACCTTGGTATAAGGGTGAACGCCACACTCGTTGGATTGATAAGTTCAGAAAGAAGAACAAGGTTGACTCCACTAAGAACTAGATAGGCCAACAAGTCTTCAACGAAATATGGGAGAAAGATCCTCACCAAATAGTTTCATTAACATAGAAACAATAAACAAGGTCCAACCCTTTACAAATGAAATTAAATAACTATTTATAAGCATTACATAGGTGAGCCTAATGGACACTTGAGTCTCCATAAATTCGACTAGAAGAACCTAGAAAAATCTAGAAGAAACTCCATTAATACTAATGTCCAAATTTGGCTAAATGAATGGAAGATTGATAGCCTTCATGTATCTTGGAAAAGATGAATGAATGCACTTCCTTGATGTATAGACTAGATTCGGCTGAAGGAGCTTGTATGTGCATAGGTTAGTTGAATGTTGAAGTTGAAATGCTTAAGGCTTGGTACTTGAATGATTCTCCAAGAGGTGCTTGTTGGCCAAATAGACACCTAGGGAAGTCATTTGAACATCAAACAATTCATGTAGCAAGAAATTGATGCATCCTCTCATTCGTTGTAACTTGCTATCCATGCATCTACACTAAACTCCATTCATAAATTTAACTTGGAAATTAATTAGATATCTACTCCTTAGCTGAATAGGTGTGTGGGAAACCAGTGGGCAGCACACCATTCATGTAATTCGACTGTACATGAATCCTAGGATGCCTTAACCGAACATGCATCTTCATTATGGGTCTTTGATACATTCGGCTAATTCATGTACTTGGGAATCATGCATGAAACGTCTTTTGCAATGTATATGGCCATGCATGTATTCGACAAGTAAATTGAACCCCCATCATTCATGTACTTTGAGTATTCATGTATTGGATGCATACATGAACTTGTAGGCACCTTGAATCTAGTCATACATGCACCAAATTAAATGCTGTCCATTCATGCATGTAGGACGTCCAAATGAAATGTTTCTTCCATGGTTCAGTCAAGCTTGTGCCGTCCACATTTGATGCACCTACAGGAAATAAAACAAGCTATTAAGACATCATATGAACACTCATAAATTCGGCACAATGTGAACACATTAATGACATGCATGAATTCGGCTAATCATGTGAACACAGTTAAAATATGTGATAGCTATGACATATTAATAACAAATATTAATATAAAACAAATTTAATGCTTAAAAAATATGTTCAAATTTTATTTAATGCATTGAAGTCAAAAACTGGGTTTGAGCTAAAATGAGCTAAGCTTTAGCTCTTGAGCTAAAGTTGAGCTAAGGTTAAACTCCTAAGCTGAAGTTGAGCTAAGATTTAGCTCGTGAGCTAGAAAAGAGTTAGGAGTGAGCTCGGTTTAGCTCAGTCAAGATGAATTGAGCTCGAATGAGCTGAATTTGAGCTGGACGGAGCTCATGGAGCTAGAAACGAGCTGGGATCAGTTGCCAACAAGTCAATGCTCGACTCGAAAGACTTGTCCACGGTAGTTCACTGGGCGCGCTTGCATCATTCCCCCTCTTTTAGGTGACTTGTCCTCAAGTCGAGCCGTTTGTCATTTGGAACATATTTCTTCTCACTCAGCTTTCCTCGATCGAACAGAATGGATGATATCACACAAACCTGAAAAAGTCTCACCACTTTTGGCAAGAAGAAATTCAAACGAGTCAGATTCATATGATATTCAAAATTCAAAAAGAATTTATTCAATTGAACATAGGCCAAAAATCTTAGTTGTACAAAGCAAGCATATGAAAAATTATTGAAGAGTTTCATTATGCCATCATTACAAACATGTGAACTTAATTGGAGCAAGGGATAATTAGTCACGAATGTTTGCAAATAGTTAAACTCATTAAACCTCATCCAAAACTTTTCACTGTGATTATCCCAAAAGAGAAACTCATTCGATCCATCGTCTTATACACGCAAGGTGTATGATACGGTCGCACCACCTAAGTTGCCAACCACAAATGGAGACCCACTCGAGCTACCTGTTGGTCCAATTACCCGAGCTCGAGCTAAGAAGTTTAAAGATGCAGTGTCAGCCTTGGTTGAGCGAGTTTGGGCTGAATCAATCACCAATTTACTTGATAGTTCCTGGACTAGCTCATCGAGTCATCCGTTTCATCTTTCCAAAGCTCATCCAGCTCATTTTCAGCTCAACCTGCTCGGTTCCAGCTCATCGAGTTCACATCCAGTTCAACTTCAGCTCATGAGTTTATTTTCAGCTCAAATTCAGTCCACAAGCTCAGAATTAGCTCAGCCTCAGCTCTCGAGTTTGGACTTAGCTCGATTTTAGCTCACTATCTAAATTATAGCTCATTAAGTTCATTTAAAGCTCATGATAATAAGTTGACTTTTATTTTAATTTCATTAAATTAGCTATTTAATTTATCATATTGAATGGTTTCACATTAATATATTAATATTGTCTTAATTTAATTTAATTCTGCTTATTTAATTTGTCTTAGCCGAATTTATAAGTTGCCATTGTTGCTTTCACATTAGCCGAATTAATGTTGTTCACATGTCTTGTAGGTACATTCACCTGGATGGCACATGCATGGGGGAGATTAAATGCCATGCATGCATGGTAAGATGCAATGGACGGCACACTAATGGACAAGTTTATGTGCATGTATTTAAAGGTGCATGGATCACATTTAAGGTGATACATGTATGGGACGGTTCATGAACTCCCATGTGTTCATACTCTGCGTTCACACCATGGATGGGGCGTTCACACTTGTGTTCACACCTAGGGCCATTCAGCTACCCTGTGTTCACACTTGCATGGCCATTCAAGACCCTCTGTTCACACCACAAGAGACCTTTCATGGAGCCACCATTATGAAGCCACTATTGGTGAATCAACATGAATTAAAGGCTTCATTAAAGGGATGGCCGAACCTAGTCATACATGCATGGGAACTATTCATTCAAGTGCATTAATGTGTGCTCATGAAGCTACATATTCACCCCCCATTTGGCCGAACATAGACATCCATTCCAAGGGGTTGTTTCTACTATTTTCTAGAATATTCCTATGTATTTAATAGGTACATGTCTTAAATGTTTAGTCCATGAATGGACCATTTGGCTAGCCTAGGATTTAGTATAAATAGCCAGACATTTTTCATGTTTTTTGAACTTTGTCAATTTTATTATGAATTTGTGAGGAATTCTTTTCTCTAATTTCGTTCAAAGATTTCGATTGGCTTGCCTAGTGTCCTAGTTGTGTCAACCGTTTTTCTTTGTCGAAAATCTGAACTTATCACTACCCGTAGTGTGGCGTTCAACTATACCGAGGTTCCTATCTCTTTAGATAGTGGGTCGAGGTCCCTTTATCAAATCCAAACCGAACCAAAAGAGCGTATAGACAAAGGGTCAATATCTTTTTGATATTGGTTCTTGTTTGCACTTTTCCGTTCAAACCCTATCTTTCTTTCTCTTCTAAATCAACTTAACGAACCTTCTCCTATTGAAACTATAACCAACTTCTGTCTTCTTCATCTACTTAGCTCGAACAATACCTTCTCGTAGACGATCGGGCAACTACAAATACGACTCGACTCACCCCGAGACGGATCGTATCATTTGGTATCAGAGCTGCTAAAATGAGGAGTACTGATGTTCGCACCATCATCAAAGTAGGTTCGTAAAAAAAAATTTTTTGCCTTTATATTCATCATTTTGTACTTAAAAAAAAAAGAGAGTGGTATAAAAAAAGTTTGAAAAAAAAAGAAACTCAAAAAAAATTGAAGTGAAAAAAAAGTGAAAAAAAAGAAAAAAAAGTGTGAAAAAAATTGAAAAAAATGAAGTGAAAAAAAATCGAAAAAAATAAAAAAAAGTGATTGAAAGTGGAAATTATTTCATCTTATTCATTCCCGATCCTGAAATTGCTCTTCTACCCTTTTCATTTCTCTATTGATTAGCCACACTAAGACCCAAATTCTTATTTTCTTTTTTAGCCTACCCTAAACCGAGTACATCAATCCTTTGCTACCTTTTTTGAGCCGACCACCTAGACCAAGGCTAAGCCTGTGTCGAATCTGCTTACGAAATCACAAGAAAAGATAAGGAGAGGAAAAAGGCACGAGTGTCGCGAGTTACATTCGAGGGGGGTAAAAGCCGAAATCGAGTGAAAAACACGAGTGTGAGTGGATTTTCTTTTTCTTTCGGAGAGACTTAGTGAGATTTGTGGTGAGGTTGTCAAAATGTCACAAAGCCCGGAGCGTAACGAAGACTACCACGCCAACCGATCAGAAATATGGTTCCCGGCGGCGGAGGAGTGCCCGATTTGGGACAGCAAGCCCTCTTAAGAGAAATACAAAGAATGTTTCGAACCGAACTTGAATCCATTAACGAGAGATTAGATCGGGTCGAAGAGAGGGGGCAACGAGATCAAACTCCTCAAGGCCCTAGAAGAGACCGTGGACGAGCTCGACCACTAGAAGAAGATCTTTTCGACCAAAGTGACCTAGAAAGTGACCAAGGTTCCAACCAAAGTGGGCGATACCGAGGTCAGCGAAATCGAGGCCAAAGGGATAGAGGGCGAGTCGACGACGATCTCAAGAATATCAAGCTCTCCATACCACCCTTCCAAGGCAAGTCTGATCTGGAAGCATACTTGGAGTGGGAAAAGAAGATAGAGCTAGTCTTTGACTGCCATAATTATTCGGAGATCAAGAAGGTTAAATTGGCAGCCATCGAGTTTTCTGATTATGAGATGGTGTGGTGGGATCAACTTATAACAAGTCGACGACGCAACGGGGAAACGCCAATTTCCACATGGACTAAAATGAAAGCTATCATATGGAAGAGATTCATCCCGTCTTATTATCATCGCGAGTTGTACCAAAAGCTGCAAAACCTCACACAAGGTAATCGAAGTGTGGAGGACTATTTCAAAGAAATGGAAATAGCGATGATACGAGCGAATGTGGAGGAATATCGAGAAGCGACCATGGCAAGATTCCTCTCTGGGTTGAACCGAGACATAGCTAACATCGTAGAACTTCAACACTATGTCGAGGTGACCGATATGGTCCATGTTGCCATCAAAGTGGAAAAACAGCTCAAGCGAAAAGGTACTCTCAAGCCCTTTTCAAACCCTTCCAATAATCCGAAGTGGGGCCAAGGAGTAAACAAACGAGACTTTCCTAACCGTTCAAAGGTGGCAAACTTTCTGGTGAAGCCAAACAAACCCACAGGAGAGTCCAGCAAAGGAAAAGAAATCGCCCATCCCGATAGATCCCGAGACATCAAATGTTTCAAGTGCTTGGGGCATGGACATATCGCTAGTCAATGTCCAAATCGGAGAGTAATGGTGATGTCCGCAAATGGAGATATTGAGTCGGAAGAAGAAAAACAAGAAGAATCCGACGAATCTTCTGATAAAGAGGAAGAAGAACTCGAATATGCGGTAGAAGGCGAGATACTTGTGATCAAACGAAGCCTAAGCTTGCAAAGTGTCGAAGACGAGCAACAACGTGAGAATATTTTCCACACTCGTTGCCATGTTCAAGGTAAAGTGTGTAGTCTCATCGTTGACAGAGGAAGTTGCACGAACGTTGCTAGTACGCTTATGGTGGAGAAGTTAGGACTACCGACTACAAAGCACCCACATCCATATAAGCTTCAATGGCTTAACGATGGTGGAGAATTGAAGGTGACCAAACAAGTGAAGCTGCCTTTCTCGATTGGAAAATATGCCGATGAAGTGCTTTGTGACGTAGTTCCAATGCATGCCGGACATTTACTGCTAGGCCGACCTTGGCAGTTTGATCGAAAGGTGGTACATGACGGATACACCAATCATTATACTTTCAAGTATCAAGGCAAGAATGTCACCTTGGCGCCTTTGACTCCTCGTCAAGTTTACGAAGACCAAGTAAGATTGAGAGATTCCATTGAAAAACACAAAGAAAGTGAGAAAAAAGAAAATAAAGAAAAAAATTGTGAGAAAATGAGTGAAAAGAAACATGAGAAAACAAAAGAAAAGAATCAAAAGCGAGAGAACAAAAAGAGAGAAGAAAAAGAGAGTGCAAAAGTGAATGTTTATGCAAAAGCGAGTGATATACGAAAGTCGTTTCTGTTGAGGCAACCAGTGCTTGTACTTTTGTACAAGGAATCATTTTTAAATTCTAACGACTTGAATCCCGATCGACCATCTTCTGTTAAGATTCTTTTGCAAGAATTTGAGGACGTATTTCCTGATGAAGTTTCGAGTGGATTGCCACCGATTCGGGGGATCAAACATCAAATCAATTTCATTCCTGGCGCATCCATTCCTAACTGACCAGCCTATCGTAGTAACCCCGAAGAGACAAATGAGTTACAAAAGCAAGTAAATGAGCTTTTGGAAAAGGGGTTCATACGAGAAAGTCTTAGCCCTTGTGCTGTGCCAGTCCTACTAGTTCCGAAAAAGGATGGAACGTGGCGAATGTGCGTCGATTGTCGTGCAGTTAACAAGATTACCATTAAGTACCAGCATCTGATTCCGCGACTCAATGATATGCTAGATGAGTTAAGTGGTGCGCAGCTATTTTCAAAAATCGACCTCAAGAGCGGGTACCATCAAATACGCATGCGCGGGGGAGATGAATGGAAGACTACTTTCAAAACCAAACATGGTTTGTATGAGTGGTTGGTAATGCCCTTCGGCCTTACTAACGCTCCTAGTACTTTCATGCGTCTAATGAACCATGTGCTTCTAGCCTATATCGGTAAATTTTGTGTGGTATACTTTGATGATATCCTTATTTATAGTTGAACTTTGAATGAGCACTTGATTCATTTACGAGCTATATTAGATGTGTTACGAAAAGAGACTCTTTACGCAAATCTTAAGAAATGTACATTTTGCACTGATAAAGTTGTTTTCTTAGGATTTGTTGTCAGTTCGCAAGGCCTCGAAGTCGACCAAGAGAAGGTGAAGGCAATTCGAGAGTGGTCGAGGCCGACTAGCATCACACAAGTGCGAAGTTTCCATGGCTTAGCGAGCTTTTACAGACGATTCGTCTCGAATTTCAGCACGTTAGCCGCACCTCTCACGAGTGTGATTAAAAAGAATTCAGCATTCTTTTGGAATGAGGACCAAGAAAAATCGTTTACTGCTCTCAAAGAGCATTTAACTAACGCTCCTTTATTATCTTTGCCTAACTTTGATAAAACTTTTGAAATTGAATGTGATGCCTTAGGTATCGGAATAGGAGCTGTGTTAACTCAAGAAGGCAAACCTGTGGCATACTTTAGTGAGAAGCTTAGTGGTGCTCCATTGAATTACCCAACATACGACAAAGAAATGTATGCGTTGGTTCGAGCATTGGAAACGTGGCAGCACTACTTATGGCCGAAAGAGTTCGTCATTCATTTAGACCACGAATCTCTAAAGCATATAAAAGAACAGCATAAACTCAATAAACGACATGCAAAATGGGTAGAGTTTCTTGAATCCTTTCCTTATGTTATACGATACAAAAAAGGTAAGGAAAATATTGTTGTTGATGCACTTTCTCGTCGTTATACCTTGTTGAATTATTTGGATTCTAGACTGCTTGGTTTTATGTTTCTGAAAGATTTGTACATAACTGACCCTGATTTTGGAGAAATTTACAAATCGTGTGAGCATAATGCTGTTGATAAATTTTTTAGGTTCGATGGCTTCTTATTACGTGAAGGAAAACTTTGTGTTCCACAAAGCTCCGTGCGAGAGATGCTAGTACTTGAGGCTCACGGCGGTGGGTTAATGGGACACTTCGGTATCGCAAAAACTTTGGCCATGTTGCAAGAACATTTTTATTGGCCTCGAATGAAAAGGGATGTTGAGAAGGTTTGTTCTAGATGTATAGCATGTAAGAAAGCCAAATCTAAGGTTAACCCCCATGGGCTTTACACGCCTTTGCCCATTCCTGAAGGGCCTTGGGTCGACCTTTCTATGGATTTCATCTTAGGACTACTGCGGACACGAAATGGGAAAGATTCTATATTTGTGGTTGTAGATCGGTTTTCCAAAATGTCACATTTCATTGCTTGTTCAAAAACTGATGATGCGGTTAATATTGCTAATCTTTTTTTTAAAGAAATTGTCAGGTTGCATGGGATTCCAAAGACCATTGTTTCTGATCGAGACGCAAAATTTTTGAGCCACTTTTGGAGAACATTATGGAGTAAACTTGGCACGAAGTTACTATTTTCCACAACTTGTCATCCTCAAACGGATGGCCAAACTGAGGTGGTGAATCGTGTTCTCTCTACTTTGTTGCGAGCAATCATTCGCAAGAATCTTAAATTGTGGGAAGAGTGCCTGCCTCACATCGAGTTCGCTTACAATCGGACTGTGCATTCGGCTACCAAATTTTCTCCCTTTGAAATTGTTTATGGCTTTAACCCTTTATCTCCTCTTGATTTAATTCCTATACCTAACGACCAATTTGTTAATGTAGATGCGAAGAGGAAAGCTGAATATGTGAAACAGCTCCATCACAAGGTTAAAGCCAACATTGAGGCCCGAACGGAGCAATACGTGCAAAAAGCCAATAGAGGAAGAAAACAAATAATTTTTGAACCCGGAGATTGGGTGTGGGTTCATATGCGAAAAGAGAGGTTTCCGGTTCTGCGAAGATCGAAATTACTACCGAGGGGAGATGGGCCGTTTCAAGTTTTGGAACGCATCAACAATAACTCATATAAACTTGACCTCCCAGGTGAGTATAGTGTGAGTGCTACTTTTAATGTGGCTGATCTGTCTCCTTATGATATAGGTGACGATTTGGGGGCAAATCGCCTCGAAGAGAGGGGGAATGATACGGTCGCACCACCTAAGTTGCCAACCACAAATGGAGACCCACTCGAGCTACCTGTTGGTCCAATTACCCGAGCTCGAGCTAAGAAGTTTAAAGATGCAGTGTCAGCCTTGGTTGAGCGAGTTTGGTCTGAATCAATCACCAATTTACTTGATAGTTCCTGGGCTAGCTCATCGAGTCATCCGTTTCATCTTTCCAAAGCTCATCCAGCTCATTTTCAGCTCAACCTGCTCGGTTCCAGCTCATCGAGTTCACATCTAGTTCAACTTCAGCTCATGAGTTTATTTTCAGCTCAAATTCAGTCCACGAGCTCAGAATTAGCTCAGCCTCAGCTCTCGAGTTTGGACTTAGCTCGATTTTAGCTCACTATCTAAATTATAGCTCATTAAGTTCATTTAAAGCTCATGATAATAAGTTGACTTTTATTTTAATTTCATTAAATTAGCTATTTAATTTATCATATTGAATGGTTTCACATTAACATATTAATATTGTCTTAATTTAATTTAATTCTGCTTATTTAATTTGTCTTAGCCGAATTTATAAGTTGCCATTGTTGCTTTCACATTAGCCGAATTAATGTTGTTCACATGTCTTGTAGGTACATTCACCTGGATGGCACATGCATGGGGGAGATTAAATGCCATGCATGCATGGTAAGATGCAATGGATGGCACACTAATGGACAAGTTCATGTGCATGTATTTAAAGGTGCATGGATCACATTTAAGGTGATACATGTATGGGACGGTTCATGAATTCCCATGTGTTCATACTCTGCGTTCACACCATGGATGGGGCGTTCACACTTGTGTTCACACCTAGGGCCATTCAGCTACCCTGTGTTCACACTTGCATGGCCATTCAAGACCCTCCGTTCACACCACAAGAGACCTTTCATGGAGCCACCATTATGAAGCCACTATTGGTGAATCAACATGAATTAAAGGCTTCATTAAAGGGATGGCCGAACCTAGTCATACATGCATGGGAACTATTCATTCAAGTGCATTAATGTGTGTTCATGAAGCTACATATTCACCCCCCCATTTGGCCGAACATAGACATCCATTCCAAGGGGTTGTTTCTACTATTTTCTAGAATATTCCTATGTATTTAATAGGTACATGTCTTAAATGTTTAGTCCATGAATGGACCATTCGGCTAGCCTAGGATTTAGTATAAATAGCCAGACATTTTTCATGTAAAGGGACTTTTTTTTTGAACTTTGTCAATTTTATTACGAATTTGTGAGGAATTCTTTTCTCTAATTTCATTCAAAGATTTCGATTGGCTTGCCTAGTGTCCTAGTTGTGTCAACCATTTTTCTTTGTCGAAAATCTGAACTTATCACTACCCGTAGTGTGGCGTTCAACTATACCGAGGTTCCTATCTCTTTAGATAGTGGGTCGAGGTCCCTTTATCAAATCCAAACCGAACCAAAAGAGCGTATAGACAAAGGGTCAATATCTTTTTGATATTGGTTCTTGTTTGCACTTTTCCGTTCAAACCCTATCTTTCTTTCTCTTCTAAATCAACTTAACGAACCTTCTCCTATTGAAACTATAACCAACTCTTGTCTTCTTCATCTACTTAGCTCGAACAATACCTTCTCGTAGACGATCGGGCAACTACAAATACGACTCGACTCACCCCGAGACGGATCGTATCAGTGTACCATGGCTGGTTGCTATCTTACCCGTGTGCTGATTAAGAACATGATATATGTTATCAAATTCCAACACAAATGGACCATTACGAAGCCAAGAAGAAAAATCAACCACAACAGGATACAAATAACTTTCAAACATCAAAGTATCAAAATGATTTTCAACATCAATTGAATGAATCCAAGATGTTCAAAGATTTTTAGAAACTTTACCTTGTTGACCTTTAAGAGAAGAAAACTTGTGAATGGTTTTACCTTTTTCAAGCAAGACAAATCTTCTCTCCTTGGAAATGTAATGTAATACAAACCTTTTATTTTGATCAACTCGAGGTGAACAAGAATATCTCGGGCTTGTTAAAGTGATGCATTCACAATAAGGGAAAAGGTTAGTATCATTAGAAACAATGGATTTAAAATGAAAAGATGGAACATAATCAAAATTCAATTCAAGTCCATAGAAATACGTCAAATTTACCTTTTCAAAATAAAACAAAAGTTTCATATGTGGCCAAGCAAGGTGATTAGGATACGCATCAAAATTGAGACCCAAATCATTGAATTTCATTTCCTTAATAAGAGTCCAAATATCAAGCAGACAAAATTTGAATGCAAAAGATGCAAAATGCTTAATGTTTCCATAAATCAAAACTACGTAACATATGCCTGGCTTGTGACACCCCAAACCTGACCCAGACATTATGGCTAGATTCGATGTGTCACATAACCTAGAACTAATCCACGTTGCCTAGTTACTAAGTTTAAGGTGAGCTTTGTACAAACGATGTTTAGGTTTATAGGAGAAATTCCCAGTTTATGTGATGATTATTCTAGCCTCTACTAGTTACTTTTTATCTTTATCTTAGATAACCGATTGAGTTGTGTGATTGATTTTGAAAATATTGGATTAAGTTTGAAAACTCATGTAACCGTATTCAACATAATCAAACGAAGTATGAATAAGTTATAAAAATAAAAACCCCAAAATAAAAACATAATTAAAGCGGCCTTATTACAACCCAAAAATAGAAAATAAAATGAATAATTAAAAATAATAAAATAAAACACAGTCTTCGTGGCCACTCTGAATCCCGCCCAGCTCTAAGTCCTCGAACTAGGGCTCACCTGCAAGGATGGAAGGAAAGGAGTAAGTTTGGAAAACTCAGTGTGTGCAGATAGCCCAACCAAAGCCCAAGTCAGCTCAAGCCCACTAGGCCTAAGCCCTAACCAGTCACAGTATCAACTGGGCTGAAGCCCTATTCAGTGCTCAGTTACTGGGCCAAAGGCCTATTTACTTATAGTAAAAATAGCAGTACGGCCCATAGGCCCAATATAGAAATAGAACAGATAAATAGCATGTATGCAAGCCCATAATATGTGGGGAGACTACTCAACCCATCCAACCGCTACACACCACCCGTACCAACCAGTACACCATGTGGGGAATAACTCAACCCACCCAGCCCACACACCACAGTCGTAGCATGGCTGGTCAGATATCATGGCCAAGCCACTAACAGTTTAACGAGGCTAAGCCCCTTTTCAGTAATACGAGGCGTAGCCCCTCTTAGTAAATGTGGCATTGCCACCCACACTTCCTCCATCAATCCCCCAACCCATGCAACAGATAAATATAGTACGGCATACAGTAATAGAAATAGACAGTCATGCATTTCAGTCAGATTTAACCCTAGGGGTATAACGGTCATTTTACACCTAAGGGTAAAACTGTAATTTTTCACCTATCGAGGTATTTTAGTAATTTTATTAGTTTTTAGGGATTTCATGCACATTACAGTCATTGCTAATTTATTTATCGTCCCAGTAATCTATTTAACTCAGTTTAATAATTTTAGCTTTTGGGCCCTAAAACCCCTAATGGGCCCTACCGTGTCTATTAGCTACTTAAGCCCATTTAGTTCAGATTTTATGATCAACTTATCAGTTTAAGTAGTTTCGACCCTACAGTCTATCAGAATACCATTAACGCCCATTTTTACCCATATGGGCTGAAAAGCCCATTGGGCCCACATTCGGCCCATAAAGGCCCAACTTACCGAGGTGCACGAAATTGTGCACTCATTCGTCTTACCAATACCTATTTCTGAATCTTAACGTTCCAAACAACCCACGAGCACTCGCACGCTCGCAAGCCCGCGAAATGTCAGAATTTCGGCATTTCATCTTTTACCAAATTGAACCATGAAAGGGTGTTCGATACACACACCTGTTATCGATTCCACCAGCAAAAACTCCTAAGCGATACCTCCTAGAATGCACCACTTAACTGATTAGACTACAAATCTACAAACACCAAAGTAGGAACTCACTTACCATATTCGGCCAATACCTCTAATGGCCATGAAATCTTACCTATGTCGACTCGAATCTACTAGATCTAGATCTGGTTGTACCAACGTACTTCTTTTCCAATACCCCTCGCTTGATCTCCTCCTTCGCTAACTAACTCACATAAGAACCAAAAACAACACTGAATCACTCTTAAGCCAAGTCGATAGCCTCCCTAAAGACTAGGGGGTGTTCGGCTTTTCATACATTCCATAAAAGATTAAATCAAGAATTTTGGTACTTATCAAGTGATCTATTTGCTTTCCAGCTACCCTGCTATCTCAGATCTACTATCGATCTAATCCCAAACACCACTAGAGAAAGGATCCCACGATTTTGGCTTTTGAATCTCTACTAAGTACCCTTGTTGACTTAGCAGAGGAATAGATGAAGTGAATCGATAGAAGAGAAAGATTGAGAATTAGAGATTTGACTTGATGAAGGATTGATGAGAAAGAAGGTTTGGTTTTGGTAAAGAGGGTAATCGGCAAAGATGAGGTTTCAGCTTTTAATGGCTATTAACAGAAGCTTGAAGAAAAGAGGAAAAAGAATAGGTTGGTTTAGCCTAGAAAGGCTGTAATGGAGTGGAATTAGCTAAAAGGGCAATAAAAGAAGAGGAAGAAAATTAGAAGAGAAAGAAGAGAAGTATGGAAGAAAAAGAAGCAGATAGAGGAGGAGTAGGTTTGGCTAAGTTGAGAAATCGGCAATAGGGGTTTTGGGGTAGTAGGTTTTGGCTTTTAGGAAGAGAAAAGAGAGGAAGAATGAGGCCAAAAGAATGACAAAAAGAAAGACCTAATGCTCTATACCCAATCGGCAGAAGAAAGAGGCTCAAAACCCTAAAGAAATCGGCACCAAAAACTCAAAGTGCCAAAAATACTAACCTAATGCTAGATGCCAAAATTGCAATGCCAGAGTCCCTTGGCTGGCCATTGCTTCTAAAATTCAAACGCTCCTAAAATCTCTCCCTGATCTACTCTCATGAGTAATTCAAACTCTTCTCAGCAGAGTTTCACTGGAGTGCCACCACTTGACCAACACATGCACACAAAAATAAAAATACCTTAAGCTTACCTTGTGACTTGAACCCCGAACCTTAATTATCATCCACATGCCACTTTTTAAGGAGCTTAGTGGCGACACCTTGCCACTTTACCAAGAGCTTCTTTGTGACAAATTTTACTAAGTTTTTCTTAAGAGCCCACTTAACCAAGTTCTCCCTTCACTTAAAATCCAAACTTGATAATTTTACCGGGTTTTAACCTAAGTTTGGGTCTCCTAAAGGCCCACTAACATACTTAAACACATACTTAACAATCACAACACTAAAAATTCATGTTTTCACCAAAATCACATCAAAGCCAAAAAATCCCAAAAATCAGGGTGTTACATGGCTTGAACACACGAATTTGATCAAGAATTCCAATAGGCAACATGTTAGAAGAAAAATATTCAACTCAGCACATGAATTAAATTTCGCTAGATTAATCAAACACGTAGATTTCACAAAATCAAGCAGACCAACATGCAGAAATTTAAATTTTGAAAATCTCATTTGAAAATGCAAACCAAGACATGGAAATTTCGTACAAGATTTCAAAGGCTTATCTTGAAAACCAAAATCAGATGATTTGAATAGTGTATGCAAAAATCTATCACAAATCAATTGATCAGACATGTTTGAACAAAAAGATTGGGCATATGGATTCAAAAAGTTTAAACATTTAAACACATCAACATTGGCATGCGCAAATTTTTTATTGTAAACCTCCACACTTCACATAGGCATAATCATCTCAACAAAAGAGCTAAACATGTCAAAAGATAAGATTTTCAAGGCATCTTTTGAAACAAAGTGATTAACAACAAGAGATGAACAATTAGAAAACAGATCATAAGATGGAAGTTTTTCAAAATTTAGGCCATCAAAATCTTCATAAATAGCTTTCAATTCAAGTGGCCTTGATTCAATAGCCATGGAATCCTTACCTTCCTTACCTTCGACTACCGGTGGGTGGCTATCATTTATGAACTTACCTTTCTCGGTCATCTGAAAACACCTTTCACTTGGAAGATATCGGAGTTGAAGTTGGTCGCAAGGACTTCTAGGAACCTGACAAGAAAATTCACAAGGAAGACTAACAGAAGGGTTAGGAGAAAGAATCCTCACTTGCTCACTTTCACTCGATTCTTTTTTCTCAGATTCTCTTGATTCTTTTATTTCAATCTCTTTTTCCACTCTTTTTTCATGATGATATTCTTTTTCTCGCTCGAATTCTTTTTCAATTTCTTTTTCATTTTCTCTTTCATTTTCTTTTTATTTTTTAAAGACTTTTTCAAAGGCTTTTTCGAGTTCTCTCAAAACTCACTCATTTTCTCTTTTGCTTGCCTTTTGTCTCTCTTTTCTTTTTATTTCTTTTTGTTTTTCGTCTTTTTCTTTTCTTTTACATGATGTTACAACAGAATCAAAATAACAATGATCTTGTGCAAATGAAGGGAAATTATGTACATAAGAATCACATTCCAAACTTCATGAAGAATACTCTGTATAAAATTTCTTTGAAGAACTAGAAGGAGTGTATCTTTCACTTTGAACGTCATCTTGGAACGAATCAAAATCATAATCGGCTTCTTGTCTTTTCGAATTCCTTGATGAAAAGGACTTTCGATCAAAATAATTTCTCGAATTCGTCGATGAATATGAGTCATAGTATGAATCTCTTTGTCTCAAATCCTTGGGGAAATAAGAATCTTGATCGAAATCTCGTCTCGAGTAATCATTAGAAGTGTATCTTCACGAAGTTTCGATTTCACTTTTTGACTCGATGAAACTCATTCTCGTGGATCTCTTTGTCCCACACGATCTAATCTCTCGTGTAATTTATCAAATTTAGAAGTCACCATTCTTTGCATTTCTTGAACCAAGTATTGGAACTCCGACTCGGTAAATTCTTCATGTGACATGACTTTTGTTGCTGAAAAGAAATATGTTAGATTACAATAAACAAAAATTGAGTACCTCACCACAAACCTCACAATTTCACTCGGAAAGAAGAAAGGAAAAGTGACACTCACTGATGTATGCATGCCTGGGGCTCTCTCAAGTGCAAATCAAGATCTAATCGAGCTGCCAAAAGGTCCCATGACTCAAGCACGTACTAAGCAACTTCAAGAAGCTTTAACAGCTTTGTTGGTGCGCATTTGGGATGATACCAAATCCTTTGACATTGGAGAAGCTGTGGACAACTCTTTGAAGGCTCAATGCACTCTTTTACAAACCAACTTCAGCTCCCCTCCAGCTCTCCCAGCTCAATTCAGCTCCAACCAGCTCACTTGAGCTTGTTTCAGCTCGTTTGATCTCAATTTAGCTTCTTTCCAGCTCTTTTCTTTTACTATCTCAATAAACTAAGTTTTAAGTTTGTTTAACTTAATTTGCTACAACTCATGCCGAATTCCCTAGCTTAAATTAGTTCATTAATTACTTTTGTTTATTTGAGCTAGTCGAATTTAATGTGATAGTTAATTTTAATTTAATGTGTCCCAAAATTAGTTTGTTGTTATTTAGGTAGTTAGTTGCTGTTTAGTTATGATTAAATGATATAATTAAATGTGTTCATGATCTTGTAGGTTCAGCCAAATGTATGGGAGCATTTAAAGCAAGTACATGCATGACTAGGTTCAAAGCTTGCAAGGATTCATGCATGACCGAATTCATGTATGGTGGGCCGACTATTGGTGATCCCTAAGTGAATATTCAGCCAAGGAGTAGCTACAATTAATTCCAAGTTGACTGATTAGCTCCTTGAACATGTTCACACCTAATCTTGACCAATCAGCTTCAATACATGCATAGATGGATTCAAGAATGTCCAAGGGAAGGAATTAACTCAATAATTCAGCACATTGATTGAATTAAATACATGAACAAAGGGGAGAGTGAATTTACTAGGTTCATGCTACCATTCATGAACCCACATGCCATTAAAGTGCTCATTTATGAAGATGCATCTTCCATACAAGTGCATGAACGTCCCAAGGAGATGAATGCAACCTTTGGTGCTCATACAAGGCACTTGAAGCCTTACTTCATGGCTAAGCATTCATGCACACACCAAGGGGGAAGAAAGTGTCCATTCAGTTAGCGCATGAATCTACCGAATTCATGAACAATTTTAATGTATTAGTGTAAACGTTTTTATTATTGTGTGAACACATTAGATGCCAAATTCCAATAGGCATTTTAGGCACTATAAATATTTATTGAATCTCATTTGTAAGGGACTTTTGCCAATTTGTTAATGAAACTTTGTTTCTGTGAGGTTGCTTCCTCTCATATCTCGTACAAGTTTCGAAAGACTTATCCAGCATGCTAGTGGCATCTACTGATCTTGTTTGAACTTATCACCATCCTTGGTGTGGTGTTCACCTATCCTTCTATCCCATTTATCCACCTTAACAATATAAGAACCGGGGTGACACTTTTTAGTGTTGAATCATTCCTGACGTTAAGTTTGTTAATCTATCCCCACCTTACATCGTCTTATTCTTATTATTTCTAAACTAAACACTCTATTCAACACCCATCTCTGTTTTCCATAGCCGAACCTATCAATAACCTATTTTCTACTTCGAACCCTTCTGCTTAATCAAACATATCCTTTCACTTCTACTTCCAAGACCGAGGCACGAACGACCTTTCTCGTCTACGATTGGGCAACTACGTGCATTCGACTCAATCACTCGAGCCGGATCACATCACTCACGCTCGTGTTTACACTCGTTTGGCTTGTACCTCCACTCTTATGCGCTCACTCACTTGTGCCTTTTACCTCTCAAACATTCTCTCGCAATTTCGTAGTCGAACTCGCCAAGGCCTTATCGTAGGCTTAGGGGTCGGTTTCAAAAAAATTGTTTAACAAAGGGTAATGATGAGGGGGTTAAGGGTTGGCTGAAAGAAAATTTAAAGTGGGTTTCGAGTGTGGCGATGGGGTAGGAAGTGAATGGTAGAAAACGAACGAACCTGATCGGGAATACAAAAAGATCAACAAAAGAAAGAATCTTTCACACTCTTTTTTTTACAATCTCAAAACTTGCACTTTCAAATATATATAATTTTTTTCTTCAAAAATTTTTTACAAATTTTTTTATTTTTTTCAATTCGAATTTTTTTTGCTACTTCGAAATTTTTTCACTACTCTCTCTTTTTTTTCACGAAATTTTTTTACTATATATATATTTTTCACATTTTTTACAAAACTTTTTTTCAAATTTTTTCGAACCTATTTTGGTGATGCTTCGAACATCAGTACTCCTCATTTTAGCAGCTCTGATACCAAATGATACGATCCGCCTTGGGTGAGTAGAGTCGTATGCTTGATTGCCCGATCGTCTACGAAAAAGTATTATTCGGCTCACTTTAAAAGGATATTTTTAAGTAAATAATGGTGGAAGCTATGAAAAAAGGTTCAAAGATGGGTTTATGTTTATGGATAGGTAACAATAAAAGGGTGGAAAGGTAAGGGATGGTTCATTTAAGTTGGGAATGAAAATAGATGGAAGGTAGTTTAATAAATGATGGTTATGGAAGATGGTGAACTTAAAAGCAATTAAGAACCAATATTAGGAAATATTGACCCAAGTACTTATATGCTTTGAAGGTGGAAATGAAAATGGTAGAACCTCGACCTGCTACTTAACAAAGTAGGAACCTTGGTATAAGGGTGAACACCACACTCGTTGGAGTAATAAGTTTAGAAAGAAGAACAAGGTTGACTCCACTAAGAACTAGATAGGCCAACAAGTCTTCAATGAAATATGGGAGAAAGATCCTCACCAAATAGTTTCATTAACATAGAAACAATAAACAAGGTCCAACCCTTTACAAATGAAATAAAACAACTATTTATAAGCATTACATAGGTGAGCCCAATGGACACTTGAGTCTCCATAAATTCGACTAGAAGAACCTAGAAAAATCTAGAAGAAACTCCACTAATACTAATGTCCAAATTCGACTGAATGAATGGAAGATTGATAGCCTTCATGTATCTTAGAAAAGATGAATGAATGCACTTCCTTGATGTATAGACTAGATTCGGCTGAAAGAGCTTGTATGTGCATAGGTTAGCCGAATGTTGAAGTTGAAATGCTTAAGGCATGTTAGATTCAGCCTTGGTACTTGAATAATTCTCCAAGAGGTGCTTGTTGGCCGAATAGACACCTAGGGAAGTCATTTGATCATCAAACAATTCATGTAGCAAGAAATTGATGCATCTTCCCATTCGTTGTAACTTGCTGTCCATGCATCTACACTAAACTCCATTCATGAATTTAACTTGGAAATTAATTAGATATCTACTCCTTAGCTGAATAGGTGTGTGGGAAA
This sequence comes from Gossypium stocksii, assembly GCA_020496765.1. Taxonomy (NCBI): domain Eukaryota; kingdom Viridiplantae; phylum Streptophyta; class Magnoliopsida; order Malvales; family Malvaceae; genus Gossypium; species Gossypium stocksii. Next base: position 47,822,166 of record CM035623.1, read on the forward strand.
TCAACGGGCAGCACACCATTCATGTAATTCGACTATACATGAATCCTAGGATGCCTTGACCGAACATGCATCTTCATTATGGGTCTTTGATACATTCGGCTGATTCATGTACTTGGGAATCATGCATGAAACGTCTTTTGCAATGTATATGGCCATGCATGTATTCGATAAGTAAATTGAACCCCCATCATTCATGTACTTTGAGTATTCATGTATTGGACGCATACATGAACTTGTAGGCACCTTGAATCTAGTCATACATGCACCAAATTAAATGTTGTCCATTCATGCATGTAGGACATCCAAATGAAATGTTTCTTCCATGGTTCATTCATGCTTGTGCCGTCCACATTTGATGCACCTACAGGAAATAAAACAAGCCATTAAGACATCATATGAACACTCATAAATTCGGCATAATGTGAACACATTAATGACATGCATGAATTCGGCTAATCACGTGAACACAATTAAAATATGTGATAGCTATGACATATTAATAACAAATATTAATATAAAACAAACTTAATGCTTAAATAAATATGTTCGAATTTTATTTAATGCATTAAAGTCAAAAATCGGGTTTGAGCTAAAATGAGCTAAGCTTTAGCTCTTGAGCTAAAGTTGAGCTAAGATTTAGCTCATGAGTTGGAAAAGAGTTAGGAGTGAGCTCAGTTTAGCTCAGGCAAGCTAAATTGAGCTCGAATGAGCTGAATTTGAGCTGGACAGAGCTCATGGAGCTAGAAACGATCTGGGATTAGCTTGCCAACAAGTCAATGCTTGACTCAAAAGACTTGTCCAAGGAAGTTCACTGGGCGCGCTCGTATCACGGGTCAACAATCTAATATTGTTGGTTCAATTTTGGCCTTAGTAAACTTATCATTTTCCTTGTTTAACCATTTTGTTACTAATTTTTAAGCCATCTTCTTCTTTCTTCTAGCCTTTTTCTTGTTTAAACCTAGTTTGTTTGAAACGTTCCATTTTTACCCAAATTAAAGATTGGGCAACAAACGACTTGAATCAATCATGAGGTGAGTTTGTATCATTTGGTATCAGAGCTTGCAAAACGAGGAGTATGGATTTCGAGACCATCCCAGAATAATTCATGAAGTGCTGAAGTAAGTTTAAAAAAACAAAAAAATTCAAAAAAAATCAAGTTGTATTGAGTTTATATGTATTGAAAAAAAAGTTTCGAGATTGAAAAAAATTGTGAAAAAAATTCAGAAGTAAAAAAAAATAGTGATCAAAGAGGTTTGTGTTCATCTTCTTGTGTTCTCGATTATCAAATCCCATTTCTATCTTATGCGAACCTACCGCATCATGTTACGACCTAACTCGACGACACTGAGATTCCCAAGTGCAGAATGAAACATGTCATAGGCCTGATTGATTATTAGGCCAATGTTTTAAGGACCTTTTAATTTAATAAAGTTTTATTTAAATTAATAAGTTTGCATATTTTAATTTTGACTTGCACTTTGTGTGTTAAGTTTGCATCATTAATAATGACTTGCATTATGTAACTCCCATGTTAGTTTAAGTATGCATTATGTAACTCATCTGTTTATTTAGTGATACGATCCGCCTCGGGGTGAGTCGAGTCGTATGTAAGTTTGCCCGATCGTCTACGAGAAAGTATCGTTCGATTTGCTTGTGAAGTAAAGTTGATGAGAAAATAAGGCGGAAGCTAGGTTAAAGGGTTCAAAGATGGGTTATGGATAAGAATATGTATAGGTTCGGTTATGATTAACAAATAAAAAAATGAGAAGATAGGAAATGGTTTGGATAAGTGATGTGATGAAAAAAAAGGAAATTGGATAGAAAGGTGGATATGGTGAAATAGGACTTAAGTTTCAAGTATGATTCGACACTATAGAGAGTATCGCCCCGGTACTTATATCACTTAAGGTGGAGAATGAAAGATAGAACAAACCTTGACCCGCTACTTAGCAAAGTAGGAACCTCGGTATATCGGGGAACGCCACACTCGGTTGAGTGATAAGTTCAAAAAGGAAGAACAAGGTTGACACCAACTAAGAACTAGATAGGCCAACAAGTCTTCAACGAAATATGGGAGAAAGATCCTCACCAAATAGTTTAATTAACAAAGTAACAATAACAAAGTTCTACCTTTTTACAAATGACATAACAACTATTTATAGGCTATGTAAAGGTAGCCGAATGGACAAAAGAAAATACTTAAAGACTAAGCAAAATTTAGCTAGAAAGTCCTTGAATAATCTAGAAGAAAAACCATTAATGTCCATGTCCATATTCGGCTGAATGTATGTAAGTGATGAAGTCTCCATGCATCTTGGAATAGAGGAATGAATGCACATCCTTAATGTATAGACTAGGTTCGGCCAAGAAGTGAATGTGCATGAATAACCCGAATGGTCTTGTGAATAAAGACAACTCTTGATCGAATGGTCACTTGTGAATTCATGAATCTTTAAGGTGCATTGAACCGTTCATTCATCCATGGATTTTTAGAATTCATGTATTTGACGCATACATGAACTTATAGACACCTTGAATCTGGTCATGCATGAACCAGCATTTAAAGTCCTCCATGCATGAATGTGTGCCGTCCAAAGGGAGTGAATCTACTAGGTTCATTCATGCATGAATCTTCTTCATTCATGTAACCGTAGGTACATTTGAATCCAGGCATTCATGAATCCATACATACGATGAATTCAAGCATTCATGTATTTGGCTCATACATGAACTTTTAAGAAACCTTGCATCTAGACATTCATGAACCAATTAAATGCTGTCCATTCATGTATGTATGTGTCACCCAAAGAGAATGTATCCAAGCATTAATCCATGTGCATGTATACAGGCCGTCCATGTACATGTACCCACATAAAATAAAATAAAATAAAATTATAAGATATCATGTGAACACACATAAATTCGGCACAATGTGAACATATTAATGACATGCATTAAATCAGCTAAAATGTGATCATAATTAAAATATGTAATAACTATGACATATTAAAAATAGATATTAATATAAGACAAATTTGATGCTTAAATAAATATGTTCGGCTTTTATTTAATGCATTAAAGTCAAAATCAAGTTTAAACTAAAATGAGCTAAGTTTTAGCTCGTGAGCTAAAGTTGAGCTGGGGTTGAACTCCTAAGCTGAAGTTGAGCTAAGGGTTAGCTCGTGAGCTGGAAAAGAGCTAGGAGTGCGCTCGGTTTAGCTTAGGCAAGCTGGATCGAGCTCGAATGAGCTAGATTTGAGCTGGACGGAGCTCGGGGAGCTGGAAAGGAGCTGGGATCAGCTTGCCAACAAAGCAATGCTCGACTCGAGAGACTTGACCGATGGGGTTTACTGGGCGCGCTCGCATCATTTAGTTTGCATTTTAAACCAAGCATTTAAGCATCTTAGTTAATTAAGTTTTTGTTGAACTTCATTTAATAGATGTTACTATTAATTAATCTAGTTACTAGGTAACTTATTGATGCATGAGTTTATGTTTACTTAATTATGCTTCTTTTAATTAACTAGTTGTTGGAATAATTGATGCATGTGTTTTGAGTCTATTTAATTAAGTGTTAAATATGTGTTTTTGTGTTTAATAAGTGTTTAAATGTGTTTAATAAGTTTATTTTAATATGTTTATTGTAGGTGTCTTTTCAACTCACAACCGTTACATTTCAAGGCTGTTACACATTCAATAAGGTGGCTTTTCAAGTGTTTTCGTTTACATAAGAGGGGGCTGTTACAAAGGAAGCTTTAAGCATCATTAAAAAGAGTTTAAATGAGCATTACACTTCCTTTAAATATCACCAGCAACCTATTCAACTACCCCAAACATTTTTGCTACTTGAAAGAACAAATTCATGCATTAAAACACTATTATGGAACTGGTGTCTATTTGGCTAGCCAAAGGGGAATTCAAGAGTCATTTTCTAAGTATTCAAGGACATTGATTCAGCTGATGAAAGCATCTTAAAGAGAGGAGTTATTTGATTCAAGAATTTCAAAAGTCTTGGAACCTTAATTCAGCTCTTTATTAGCACTTTATTATGTGACCTTTTTGCTAGCCCATTTTAGCCCTATAAATACATGTAATCAGCCTAATTGAAGGGACTTTTGCTGCCTATTGAATGCTTATAACATTTTGTGAGTTTTTCAACTCCCCTATTTCGTTTTAAAACTCAAGCTGACTTATCTAGCAAAAGCTAGTGGCATCTACCTTGTTTCTTTTTTTTGAACTTATCACTCATTCTGAGTGTGGCGTTCACCAAATTATACCTTTGGTTCCTACCTTATTAGGTAACGGGTCAAGGTCCACCGTAAGTGACGTATAAGTCTCGGGTCAGCACTTAGATGTGTTGGTTCATTCTTGTTCTTAAGTTCATCTTTCCATGCTATCCAATTCTTTAACTTCTTTGTTTCTTTATTAACCATCATGCAAACCTTCCATCAATATCTTTTACTTAGCCGAGTTCCCTCCATCATTTATTTAACCATTTGAACCCTTTTTGTTTCCAAAAAACACTTATTTAGCCGAATCCATCAATTGCTGGAACTAAAGAATTATACTTCTCCATTTTAATGATCGGGCAATTTAAACGACTCGAATCATCACCGAATTGAGTTCGTATAACTATCATCTTCATATACCCTTCATGCCACACTAAACCCATTTCCAATTTTTTTTAGCCTACCTTAATTCTTCATTATTTCCCTTGTTTCCCAATTTGCAACCGACCCCTAAGCCTACGATAAGGCCTTGGCAAGTCTGACTACAAAGTTATGAGAGAAAAGTTTGTGAGGTAAAAAGCACGAGCGAGTGAAATTATTTGAGTGAAGAAAAGCCTATTAAGAGTGAAAACATGAGCATGAGTGTTACCAATTTCTTTCTTTCCGAGTGAAATCGTGAGGTTTTTGTTGTGAGGAATTTATTTCAGCTTTAATTTAACAATTTTCATTTTAGTAATAAATCATGTCTTGCGAAGAATTTACTGAATCAGAGTTCCAATATTTGGTGCAAGAAATGAGATGAATGGTGAATTCTAAATTTGACAAATTGCACAAGAGATTAGACCGTGTGGAGAAAAGAAACCAACGGGAATGAGTGTCATCAAGTTGAAAAGTAGAATTGAGAACATCATAGAGATACACATCTGACGACTACTCGAGAAGAGATTTCGATTGAGATTCCTTTTCATCAAGAAATTCAAGACGAATAGAAGCTGACTTTGAGTTTGAACCCGTCCGAGATGAAATCTGAAGTGGTAGATACACCCTTACAAGAACTTCAAAGAAGTCATACACGGAGGGATCTTCACAAAGAATTGATCGTAGTTCCCATGTAAATGATTTTTCTTCTTTTGAACAAAACTTCTATACTCTTGATTCATTTGTATCCTCTTGTAAAAAGAAAATGAGAAAAGAGAAAGATGAAAAGCAAAAAGAGATCAAATGAAAAGAGAGGCAAGAAAAGATTATGAGAGAAAATGAGAGGATCTTGAGTGAAATCAAGAAAAGAAACAAAGAAATGAAAGAAAAAGAGGAAGAAAGGAAACAAAATGAGATTGAAAAAAAGATTGAAAAAGAGAATGAAAAAGAAAAAGAATTTGAAAAAGAGACTGAGTTAAAAGAAATAGTGAGTGATCTTGAAGAAAAAGATTCAAGTGAAAAAGAAAGCAAACAAGAACAAGCGAGGATTGATACGATCGTGACTTGAAGTTCACCAAGTTTGAGCAAGGACTCAATAGTGCTGCCCCAAGGACCAATTACGCGGGCTCAAGCTAAGCAATTCAAGGAGGCTATTTCAGCCTTAGTTAATCAAGTGTGGGGCAAGGTTTCAGTTGGAGAAATAGAACGAGTTGGGACCAGCTCAACAAATTGTCCTTGCAACATCTTACAAACCGAATTAAGCTCAATTTCAGCTTCTTGAACCCAATCCAATTTAATTGAACTCTTAATATATTTGCATTTGGTTTGCATTTTAATACTTGCATTTAAGCATCTTTGTTTAATAAATGAGTTGCTGGTCATTAATATAACTCATCTTAGTTTAATTAAATGAGTTTATTTGATGAACTTAATTTAATATGTTGCTTCTTTAATTAATCTAGTTACTAGGTTAATTTATTGGTGCATGAGTTAAAGTTCATTTAATACTTCTTTTAATTAACTAGTTGCTCGAATAAATGATGCATAAGTGTTAGTTCATTTATTTAAGTAGTTGTTAATTTGTTTAAAGCTTAATAATTAAATAAATATGACGGTTACATATGTTTAATTGCAGGTGACTTTTCAACTCACAAAGGCTGTTACACATTCAATAAAGGTGGCTTTTCAAGGTATTTTGGTTACAAAAGAGGGGGCTGATATAAAGGAAGCATTAAGCATCGTTAAAAGAGAGTTTAAAGGAGCATTTCATGACCTTTTAAATTCAGCAGCAGCCCTATTTAAATACCCAACATTTTTTGCTATTAATGGACAATTTAAGCCTTAAAAATCTCATTAAAATTGCTGGAGTCCATTCAACTAGCCAAAGGGGAAAGCAAGAGTCATTTTCAAAGCCTTTAAGGTCATTAATTCAGCCAAATTAAAGCATTTTAAAGAGAGAAATTATTTGATCTAGAATTCCAAAAGACTTTGAATTTTAATTAGCTCTTTATTAGAATTTTACTATGTGACCTTTCGGCTAGCTCATTCTAGCCTTATAAATACTTGTAATCAAGCCTTTTGGGGCACTTGGGAATGCTTTGTTAATATTATGCTATCAAAATTGAGAGGCAAATTCTCTTCTCAAATTTCGTTCAAAGATTCGTTGGCTTTCCTAGGAAACTAGTTGCGTCAATCGTTTTCCTTTAATAAACCTAAACTTATCACTATTCGTAGTGTGGCATTTAATCATACCGAGGTTCCTATCTTCCTAGATAGTGGGTCGAGGTCTCTTTAACCAATCCGAATTCAAACTGAAGGGCTTATAAGCAACGGGTCGATATCAAATTGGTATTAGTTCTTGTTTTGCACTTTTGTTCAATCCATTTTTTTTCTTAACCATTTCAATCCAAAACCAATTCCTTTCTTCACAACTTTTCCTTTTCAATCTGAAACCAAATTCTTCTATTAAACTATACTTTCTTAACACATTTATAAACCAATTTCTAAATTTCTAAAACAGCTTCATTCCATATCATATCTGACCTTTTCCCTTAACCAATTTTCTAAACTAAACTAATATTGTTTCTCGATGACGATTGGGCATTTTACATACGACTCGACTCATTCCAAGACAGTTCGTATCAAGGATTATTTCCACTAACCCACGTGTTAGTTTTCCTTGTGCTGTTTCTGTCCAGGCTATTGAAAATTTATTTGATAAATTCCAGCTTCATTACTTTCCCAGCGAAAGGTAATTTAGGTTGATCGAGAAAGGTAAGTATGAAAATGACATCCGCCAACTTGTTTAACCATTTGAGATACGGGTCAGCAATCTAATATTGTTGGTTCAATTTCGGCCTTAGTAAACTTATCCTTTTCCTTGTTTAACCATTTTGTTACTAATTTTAAGCCATCTTCTTCTTTCTTCTAGCCTTTTTCTTTGTTTAAACATAGTTTGTTTGAAACGTTCTGTTTTTACCCAAATTCATAATCAGGCAACAAACGACTCAAATTAATCATGAGGCGAGTTTGTATCAATGATACCATACAAAACCATAGAATCCTAAAAGTAAAGGAGAAATCATTTGGCCTAACTCACAAATGTAAGGTAAAGTATTTACCTTTGATCGAGTTTTAAGAGAAAGGTTTCAACCGCTTCAGTATTGCTTGCCACTCCTTCACCCTTTGAGAGGTTCAAGAATTCGAAAGCACACCACACAAGAGAGAAGGGAAAAAAATGAGAATCGGCACTTAGAGCCAAGAATAATCGACACTTACAGTATAGAAGTTTTGTTTGAAAACAGAGAGGGAGAGACTAACAGTATTCGGCCAAGGTAGAGGAATGCCAAAAGTAGGGGAAAGAAAACAATAGAAAAAAAGAAAAATAAATTGTCAAAAAGTGTTGAGAAAGAGAGGAAGAAAGAATCGACCAACAATGGGGGAGAAAAGGTGGATATTCGGCCAAAAGCAAAGGTGAACAAGTTGAGAAAGTGGAGAGAGAAGAAAAGAAAATCGATAATTAACCCTTGGATTAAAACAAAAACGACAAACCGAAAGAATAAACCTAATAGAAATAGGCACAAAAGCAAAAGGCACAAGGAAAGAATTTGCCAAAACCCGGGATAGAGAGAAAAGAATCGGCACAACCTCCTCAAACACTCAAAGATCGAATTCAACATGCCCTTACTAGTCCACTACGGCTCCAACACTCCAACAATTCAAATTTCCTTAATTTTCTCCTAACATCCCAAATTAACTCCTCAAATCTCTCCTCAAGTTTCTCCATGACTAATTCAAATTCCACCATCCAGCACTGTTTGGGTCGAACTCCACCACTCACACAGTAAAGAAGTAAAATAAATACTCCTTTGTGCTAAGCGTGACTTGAACCCAAGCTCCTTAGAAGCAATAACATGCCACTACCACTGGAACAATAGGCTCTTTTGTGTCATATTTTAGCCATAATAATTTAAAAGGTTACAGGGTTCCTTCAAGTAAGAAAAACAAAAAATTTGCATAAGCCAAGGCTTGAACCCAGGGCTTCCTAGAGACTCCCAAACACTCCTAAATCACTGGCACTTATGTTATATTCACCTGGTAAATCAACTTTTTATGAATTCTCATTTATGTGTTCTAGAACTTGGAAAGGTTCGTCTCCTCGAGGTAGCAGCTTGGACCTTCATTGGGTGAGAAAATGCTCCTTATGCATATGAAACCAAACCTAATTGTCGGGTTTGAATACAACTCTCTTGCGCCCCTTATTTGCTTGTTGCGCATAAGGCTCGGCCTTTGCCTCATATTGGCTCGTACCTTTTGACGTAATTTCTTCATTAAATCAGCCCTCTTCCTAGCATCAAGATGAATTAATTGGTCATTAGGTAAAGGTATTAAATCTAAGGGAGTTAGTGGATTAAACCCATAAACTACTTCAAAAGGTGTATATTTGGTCACCATATGAACAGATCGATTGTAGGCAAACTCGATATGGGGCAAACAGTTCTCCCACAATTTCAAATTCTTTTGAATGATAGCCCACAATAATATGGATAGGACTAGGTTGACTACCCCCATTTACCCGTCCGTTTAAGGGTGACAGGTCATTGAGAATAGTAACTTAGTTCCAAGTTTCCCTCACAAAGATCTCCAAAAGTGACTAAGAAATTTTGCGTCATGATTGGACACGACGGTTCACGAAATGCCATGTAAGTGAACAATATTCCTAAAGAAAAGATTAGAAATGTGAACAGCGTCATCAGTTTTTGAACATGCAATAAAATGTGACATTTTAGAAAATCAATCAACGACAACAAAAATAGAATCCTTTCCCATTTTCGTCTTAGGTAGGCCAAGGTCTTGCTAACTCCGAAATGCACCATGTGTAACAGGTCGATTTAGACCCTATTTAGAATGGTGGTTTCGGACCACGAATCTGAGTCAGAAAAATATTTAAAATTTATTTTCTATGTTTATTATGAGTGAATTTATATGTGTGAAATTTTCGTGCTTTAATTTTGTCGTTTGAGTGTCCGATTAAATAAAAGGGCTTAACTGCGTAAAATGACAATTTGATAGTTTATTATGTAAGGGCCGGATTATTGTTGTCTTTTTAAATGGAGGCATTTATGATTGCAATTAGACATATTTATAAATAATGAACGGTAGTGACCTTATAATATATGGTTTTAAAATTTTATTTTAAAGGTTATAAAAGTAAAATGATTAATAAGTAATAATAATATAAAACATAAAATAAAGACACAAGTGTTCATCTTTCTAAGTTTGACCGAATAAAATTAAAAAGAAAAGAAAGAAACAAAGCTAGGGCATTCGGCCATTGTTGAGTTTGATTAAGGTATGTAATTAGCTCAGTTTTTGATAATTTTTACATTTTTGAGATTGTTGCTTCGAATACTATCCAACCCATGTTTGAATTTCTGATTTTGATGAATATTTTAAGTTTTGCCATTGTTGAAAGCTTGTGATTTTTGTTGTTTGATGTTAGAAAATGAAGGATATTGATTGGTTAACAAGTTTTGTATAGGAGATTTTAATGAATTTAAGTAATTAGGGTTTAATTATAAAAAATAATAAATTGAGGGACTAAAATGCAAAATAAATGAAATGTGTGTCCTTGTATGAACTAGATGAACATTCGGCCTAAGCATGATACATTGAGATTTTGTGTATTTTGTGTTTTATGCAAATTGGACTAATTTGTAAAAAGTGTAAAATGTCAGGGTAAAATAGTAAATTACCCATTTATGTGTTGTTGGATTAAATTGAGTGAAATTGTGTTTGAATGAGCTTAATTTGAAATTGTATAGATCAAGAACAAAAGAAATCGGTCTTGGATTGGGGGAAAACAAAAATAGTTGAATAGTTGATTGACATCGTTCGTTGATATTCGAGGTAAGTTTATAAGTAAATAGACGTTGTTAATTTTAATGAAATGTGAATTATATTTTCTGAAATGAATATGTGAATATATGTATGTATTAGCCGAATGTGTATAAGCTTGGCAGCTATGTTTATGAATTCGATTCAACTAAGTTATGACATCTGAAAGCCCCGTATGAACCTTAGGAATAGCTAGGATACATATGTCATGACATAGGGTTTCGATATGTGATGTGCGAGTAAGACCATGGCATCGATATATGTGTGCAAGTAAGACCACGTTTTATACGTTGGCATCAATATGTGATTTTGATATGCTTGACGAGTGAGCTTGCAAAGCCGAAGAACTCGAGAAAGAGAAAAGAAAAGCTGATTTTGAAGCTAGAGATTCTCGTAAAAGATCATCGGTGTAACATCCCGAATTTGGGCCTAGAAGTATTGGGCCTTGAGCAAGGAAACAGTTGGGAGATGGCACATAAGTATTTAATTATGCAAGAAAATGACACAATTAAATGTTTGCTTCAGTGGTTAAGGGTTCTGTGAAGTGTTGGAGAAGTCTTGGGATCAAATCTAGGCTCTAGGAAAATTTTAGTTTTTCCTCTTAGTGATACGAACTAGACTCGGTTGGATGAGCAGTTTCGCTTTTATTGCCCAATCGTTATTAACGAAGAAGTTCCGTTTAGAAGATTTGAAATTTAAGCACTTTAGGCTAGAGTTGATTTGGTTGCTGGCTTAAGTTCAACGAAAGTTGTTTAAGTTAACTTTTAGATTGAAATAAAGGAAAGATCGGTATTTGGTTTCGGCAACTAAGGATAGAGTTTTGGCTAAGGTGGTTAGATGGGTTTGAATGGAGAGAAAGAAAATAGGTTAAGAACAAGCAAGAACCGACACTAAGAAATATCGACCCGAAGCTTATAAGTTCTTAAGAATGGGTGGAGAAACGAAATAACCTCGACCCACTATTTATGAAGATAGGAACCTTGGTATAGGCTTGAAAGAAACAGGGTTGACGCCACTACTATGTAGATAAGTCAACAAAGTCTCTAACAAAGTTTAGAGAAGAAAATTCTCCTAAGATTAAAATTCAATAATAAAAAACAAGTGCTTTACAAATAAAAATAACCAACTATTTATAGCCTTAACATAGGATAGCCAAATAGGCATATTCATGTCCTTAATGACTAAGTAAGCTAATCTAGAAATAACTTGAAAATTCTAGAAAATATTCACTTAATGGCTAAGTCTACATTCGGCTGTGGTTGAATGAATTAGGGAAGTCTTCATGGATAAGAAAAATGGTTGGATGAATGAACTCCCTTGATACATGGGCTAGATTCGGCCATAGCATTAATTGAGGCATTGATAACATGTGGTTTGGCCAAAAGTGATGTGTATTGAAGAGGATCTTCGAACAGCCATCTAGGTGTGAACATGGTTGCTTGAAGAGTCTCCATGGTGTGAACATCTTGAACCGAATGGATATTAGGTGTGAACAAAGGTGTGAACTTCTTGATGGAGCATGGATACATTTGGTCATGCATGAATCTTGAGGCACCTTGAATCTAGCCATTCATGAACCATCATTAATACTTATTCATGCATGTATGCCGTCCAAGTGAGTTGGATTTGGATGGATTCATCTTCCTTTGTGCCTTCCACATGGAGTGTACCTACAAAAATTAAAACAACCAATTAAGGCACTTATGAACACATTAATTCAGCCAAGTATGAACAAGGATCTCAAGCATTAAATTCAGCTATGACAACTTTAATACTTGTAATATTAAAACACACAAACATAACTTAATTATTAATGTGGACTTAATTAAATACTTCAGTTATTAAATGCAGTTACTTAATGAACTACTTAAGTAATAAGTCAACTGAGCTATGACGAGCTGGAAGTTAACTCATGAGCTAAGATTGAGCTGAATCTGAGCTTGTGAGCTGGAATTGAGCTGAATCTGAGCTTGTGAGCTGGATTTGAGTTGAGAACAAATTCATGAGCTGAAGTTTAGCTGGCTTTGAACTTGTTGAGCTAGACCAAGAACTCTCGAGTAGATAAGTGATGGATTCGGCCCAAACTCTCTCAACTAGAGCTGAGATTGCATCTTTGAATTTCTTAGCTCGGGCTCGCGTGATCGGTCCTTCAGGCAGCTCGAGAGGTTCCACTTGCTTTACTAGTGGTGTGGCCGTATCATTCCCCCTCTCTTCGAAGCGATTTGCCCTCAAATCATCACCTATATCATAGAAGGAAAGATCAGACACATTAAAAGTAGCGCTAACGTTGTACTCACCAGGTAGATCGAGTTTGTAAGAGCTTTCGTTTATTCGTTCCAACACTTGGAACGGTCCATCTCCTGTCGACATTAGTTTTGATTTGCGTTGAGCCGGGAATCGCTCTTTTTGCATATGAACCCACACCTAATCTCTAGGTTCAAAGATAACTTGTTTCCGCCCCTTGTTGGCCTTACGCATATTTTGCTCCGTCCTTGCCTCGATGTTGGCTTTAACCTTTTGATGTAGTTGTTTCACATATTCGGCTTTGCGTTTAGCATCTACATTGACAATTTTTTTCATTAGGCAATGGAATTAAATCAAGAGGTGACAAGGGATTAAATCCATAAATGATCTCAAATGGGGAATGTTTAGTAGCAGAATGTATAGCTCGATTATAAGCAAACTCAATATGGGGCAGACACTCCTCCCATGATTTGAGATTTTTTCGGATGATAGCTCGAAGTAGGGTCGATAATACACAATTCATGACTTTGGTTTGTCCATCCTTTTGGGGATGACAAGTCGTTGTAAATAGTAGCTTCATGCCTAGTTTTCCCCAAAGCGTCTTCCAAAAATGACTGAGGAACTTAGTGTCGCGATCGGAAACAATCGTCTTGGGAATTCCATGCAACTTGACAACTTCTTTAAAAAAAGGTTAGCAATATTAACAGTGTCATCAGTTTTTGAACAAGCAATGAAATGCAACATTTTAGAAAACAGATCTACTACAACGAAAATACAATCCTTCCTGGTTCGAGTTCTTGGCAACCCAAGGACAAAATCCATGGAGAGATCAACCCATGGTCCATTGGGTATGGGTAAAGTCCATGTGGGTTAACTTTTGACTTTGCCTTTTTGCAAACCAAACAATGCGCGCAAATCTTCTCGACATCTCGCCTCATTCGCGGCCAGTAGAAGTGTTCTTGCAATGTGTTTAAGGTTTCAGAGACACCAAAATGCCACCACCATGTGCCTCAAGCACGAGCATCTCTCGGACGGACCCTTGTGGAATACATAGCTTTCCTTCTCAGAAGAGAAAGCCATCAAACCTGAAAAACTTATCAACAGCAGAAGTTTTGCACAACTTGTACATATCGCCAAAATCAGCATTAGAAGCATATAATTCTTTCAAAAACACGAAACCAAGTAATTTTGAATCTAAACAAGTCAACAAAGCATAGCGTTGGGATAAAGCATCAACAATAATGTTTTCTTTACCTTTCTTGTACTTAATTACATAAGGAAAAGATTCGAGGAATTCTACCCATTTGGCATGTCATTTGTTGAGCTTATTTTGGCCTTTGATATGCTTGAGTGCCTCATGGTCTGAATGGATTATGAATTCTTTGGGCCATAAGTAACGCTGCCACGTTTCCAAAGCTCGAATCAAGGCATACATTTCTTTATCGTACGTCGGGTAGTTTAGGGATGCACCACTTAACTTCTCGCTAAAATATGCTATGGGTTTTCCTTCTTGGGTCAACACAGCACCAATCCTGATACCTGATGCATCACACTCGATTTCAAATATTTTATTAAATTCAGGTAAAACAAGCAATAGAGTGTTAGTTAAATGATCCTTAAGGAAATTAAAAGACTTCTCTTGCTCTTCGCCCTAATAGAAAACTGAATTCTTCTTGATCACGCTCGTTAGGGGTGCGGCCAATGTGCTAAAATTTGGACGAACCGGCAGTAAAAGCTCGCCAAGTCATGAAAACTTCGAACTTGACTTATGCTGGTCAGTCTAGGCCAATCTTGAATGGCCTTCACCTTGTCTTGATCTACTTCAAGTCCTTGAGAACCGACGACAAAGCCTAGGAAAACAACTTTGTTAGTGCAAAACGAACATTTCTTAAGATTTGCAAATAGAGTTTCTTTTCAAAGAACATCTAAAATAGTTCTCAAATGCACCAAGTGTTCATCAAGAGTCTTACTATATATAAGAATATCATCGAAGTAAACAACACAAAATCTACCAATAAAAGCACGAAGTACATGATTCATCAATCGTATGAAAGTGCTAGGAGCGTTAGTAAGACCGAATGGCATTACCAACCATTCATACAAACCGTGTTTTGTCTTAAAAGCAGTTTTCCACTTGTCGCCTTCAAGCATCCTTATTTGATGGTACCCGCTCTTAAGATCAATTTTAGAGAACAATTGCGCACCATTCAATTCATGTAACATATCATCGAGGCGCAATATGGGATGTCGGTATTTGATTGTTATTTTATTCACCGTACGACAATCTACGCACATGCGCCAAGTCCCATCTTTCTTCAGTACTAGCAAGACCGGTACAGCGCACGGGCTAAGGCTTTCACGAATGGATCCCTTTTCCAAGAGTTCGTTCACTTGCTTTTGTAATTCCTTGGTTTCTTCGGGATTGCTTCGGTATGCCGGTCAGTTTGGGATAGAAGCACCAAGAATGAAATCAATTTGATGTTCTATTCCCCGGATGGGTAGTAAACCACTAGGACCTTCATCGAAAAATACTTTATTAAATTCCTGCAAGAGTGAAATGACAGAAGAAGGCAAACTAGTGTCCAATTCGTTAGTATTTAGAAAGGATTCCTTGTACATAAGTACAAGTATGGACTGCCTCAACATATAAGATTTTTGAATATCACTCTCTTTCGCATAGATCCTCATTTTTTTGTTCTCTTTTTGTTCTCTCTTTTTATTTTCTTGTGCTTTATTCTTTTCTCTCGTTTTTACAGTTTGTTTTTCTTTGTCTTTCTCACTTTGTTTTTCACACTCTTTCTCATGCTTTTCTTTTTCACTCTCTTTGAATTTTTCAATAGATGCTTGCAATTTTAATTGATCTTCATAAACTTGCCTCGGTGTCAAAGGTGCCAAAGTCATGTTTTTGCCGAGATACTTGAAAGTATATCAGTTTGTGTATCCGTCATGCACAACCTTGCGGTCAAATTGCCACAGACGGCCTAATAGCATATGTTCGGCGTGCATTGGGACTACATCACAAAGAACCTCGTCATTGTACCTTCTGATAGAGAATGGCACTGAAACTTGTTTAGTCACCTTCAATTCCCCACCATCATTTAGCCATTAGAGCTTGTAAGGATGGGCATGTTTTGTCGTGGGCAATCCAAGCTTTTCTACAAACAACATGCTGGCTACGTTCGTACAACTTCTGCCATCTACGATCAAACTACACACCTTGCCTTGAACATGGCAACGCGTGTGAAAGATATTCTCTCTTTGCTGTTCGTTCTCTACGCCTTGAAGGCTTAAACTTCTCTTAATCACAAGAATTTCTCCTTTGATGGCATATTCAAGATCGTCCTCTACATCCACAGTAACATCAGATTCTTCATTGTTTTCTTCCTCCGACTCGATCTCATCGTTGGCACCCACAAACATATTACTTCGATTTGGGCATTGATTAGCCATATGCCCCTGCCCCAAACACTTAAAGCAGTTAATGTCCCTCGTTCTAATCGAGTTGGCAACTTCTTTGCCCTTGCTTGTTTCACCGAAAGGTTTGTTGGACTTTGCAGGCACCATTTGTTCCTTCGGTCGGTTAGAGAACTCCTTCTTACCCGCTCCTTGAGCCCACTTTGTGGTAACTCTATCTTTTTCTCCCACTCTAAGTAGGCTTCCAGATCTGATCTCCCTTGGAAGGCCGGTATGACAACTTAATGTTTTTCAAGTCGTCATCCACTCGATCGCGTTCTTGATTTTGTTGGACACAACGTCGTTCACCTTGGTTCGATCCTTGGTCGCTTTCCATCTCAACGGGTTCGTCAAGTTCATCCTCGAAATGCCTCACTTGCCTTCGTCCATGTCTAGGACCTTGAGGTGTCCGTTCACGTTGCCCCCTCTCTTCAACTCGGTCTAATCTTTCGTTGATGGACTCGAGTTGGTTTTGGAACATTCGTTGGATCTCCCTTAAGAGGGCTTGCTAGCCCAAATTAGGAACTACGTTCCAGACAGGTTGCCTTCCAAATCCTTCATTTGCGTTTCACTTCAGACTTTGGGACATGTTTGTTTTCCTCACCACAAGCCTCACAAGCTCTCTCAGAAAGAAAGAAACAATTACCGCTCACACTCGTGTTTGTGCTCTTTTTAGGCTTTTACCTCCCCTCTAATGCGCTCGCTCTCTCATGCCTTTTCCCACTCCTTTCTCCTCTTATAACCTTGTAACAGACTTAATATGACTTGATCTCTATTATTGTGGGTCGATTTCAAAGAGGCTAAATAAAGGGAAAAACGTTCAGGTGAGGGTGGGCTGAAGTGATGAAAGTGATTATGATCGTGGCGTGATGGGGTAGAAAAGGTAGAAGATGAAAGTTGAACTAACGTCTTGATGTTTAGAAAATTACAAATGATCACAAGGAAATTAATCTTTCACACCTCTCTCTTTTTTTTTCAATACTTCGATTTTTTTTCACTTTTTTTTCACTTCAATTCTTTTTATTACTTCAATTACAAAGGAAACAAAAGAAATAATAATACAAATACAATTTTTTTCACGAACCTATTTTGGTGATGCGACAAATGTCGGTACTTCCTGTTTTAATAGCTCTGATACCAAATTATATGAACTAGACTCAGTTGGATGAACAGTTCTACTTTTATTGCCCGATCATTATTAACGAAGAAGTTTCGTTTAGAAGATTTGAAATTTAAGCACTTTAGGCTAGAGTTGATTTGGTTGCTGGCTTAAGTTCACGAAAGTTGTTTAAGTTAACTTTTAGACTTGAAATAATGGAAAGATCGGTATTTGGTTTCGATAACTAATGATAGAGTTTTGGCTAAGGTGGTTAGATGGGTTTGGATGGAGAGAAAGAAAATAGCTTAAGAACAAGCAAGAACCGGCACTAAGAAATGTCAGCCAGAAGCTTATAAGTTCTTAAGAATGGGTGGAGAAACGAAATAACCTCGACCCACTATTTATGAAGATAGGAACCTTGGTATAGGCTTGAAAGAAATAGGGTTGACGCCACTACTATGTAGATAAGTCAACAAAGTCTCAAACAAAGTTTAGAAAAGAAAATTCTCTCAAGATTAAAATTCAATAATAAAAAACAAGTTCTTTGCAAATGAAAATAACCAACTATTTATAGCCTAACATAGGATAGCCGAATGGGCATATTCATGTCCTTAATGACTAAGTAAGCTAATCTAGAAATAACTTGAAAATTCTAGAAAATATTTACTTAATGGCTAAGTCTACATTCGGCTGTGGTTGAATGAATTAGGGAAGTCTTCATGGATAAGCAAAATGGTTGGATGAATGAACTCCCTTGATACATGGGCTAGATTTGGCCATAGCCTTAATTAAGGCATTGATAACATGTGGTTTGGCCAAAAGTGATGTGTATTGAAGAGAATCTTTGAACAGCCATCTAGTGTGAACATGGTTGCTTGAAGAGTCTCCATGGTGTGAACATCTTGAACAGAATGGATATTAGGTGTGAATAAAGGTGTGAACTTCTTGATGAAGCATGGATGCATTCGGTCATGCATGAATCTTGAGGCACCTTGAATCTAGCCATTCATGAACCATCATTAATACTTATTCATGCATGTATGCCGTCCAAGTGAATTGGATCTGGATGGATTCATTGTAATGCCCCTGTAGGGTAAAATGATCGTAATGCCCCTATAGGGTAAAATGACCGTAATGCCCTTGTAGGGTAAAATGACCGTAATGCCCCTATAGGGTAAAATGACCTTAATGCCCCTGTGGGGTAGAATGACTGTTATGCCTTATATGATGTTTGATTGATTAAGTATGTTATGCGTTATTTATGTGTTTTGCATACATGCACGACATGCTGCATGGGTCGGGTTATTGTTATGGAGGAAGTACTAATCTGTTAGGGTTGCACAAGTCGTGCAAGATGACTATAGACCCACCGAAGGCTTAAAGCCATATATACGTACTGATCTGTTAAGGTCGCACGAGATGACTGTGGACCGACTGATGGCTTTGTGCCGTTCATACTATCGATGGCTTAGTGCCGTTCATTTTAATCGATGGCCTGGTGCCATGCATATTATCGATGGCGTAGTGCTGTCCATTTTACTGATGACTTTGTGCCACGCATATTATCGATGGCTTAGTGCTGTCCATATTACTGATGGCTTTATGCCACGCATATTATCGATGGCTTAGTGTTGTCCATTTTACTGATGGCTTTGTGCCACGCATATTATCGATGGCTTAGTCCCGTTCATTTTACCAAAAGAAGGTTGTATTGATGGCTTAAAGCCACTTATCTTACTGGCAGCTATGCTGCGATTCTGATTACTGGCAGCTAAGCTGCGATTCTATTGTTTGGCAACCTTGCTGCGATATTGGTGTGCTAGCTGGGTGGGTTAATTTTATCCCCACATGGTGTGTTGGTGGTATGGAGTGGTGTGTTGGCTAGATTAGGGTGGGTTGCACTATTGCATTATTGTTCTAAACTGATACTGTATTGGGCTTAAGCCCACATATGTTCTGCTTCTGATTCTACAACTGAAATGGGCTAAGACCCATTTGATACTGGCTGCTATAATAGGCTTAGGCCCAAACTGCTTTTGTATTCTGTGTATCTAATTGACTGTTTGTTTTTAAATTAAGGGATTACACACTGAGTTTTTTATACGATCGCATCCCGGAGCGCATCAAGTTCGAGCAAGGACTCAACGGTACTGCCCCAAAGACCAATTTTGCAAGCTCGAGCTAAGCAATTCAAAGAGGCCATTTCGGCCTTAGTGATCAAGTGTGGAGCAAGGCTTTGGTTGGAGAAATAGAATGAGTTGGGACTAGCCCAATAAAGTTTCCTTGCAACATATTGTAAACCGATTTCAGCTCAATTCCAGTTCCTTGAATTTAGGCCAGCCCGTTCCAACTTTTTTTCAGCTTTGCATTTAGTTTGCATTTTTAAATCATGCATTTAATCATCTTAAGTTAATAAATGAGTTGCTCGACATTAATTCAACTCATCATAGTTTAATTAATTAAGTTTTTGTTGAACTTTATTTAATAGTTGCTTCTTTAATTAATCTAGTTACTAGGATAATTTTTGATGCATGAGTTAAAGTTCATTTAATAATGCTTCTCTTAATTAAACTAGTTGCTGGAATAAATGATGCATAAGTTTTTAGTTCATTTATTTAAGTTAGGTGTTAATTTGTTTTAAGTTTAATAATTGAATAAATGTGTTCAATATGTGGGTTACATGTGTTAATTGCAGGTGATTTTTTAGCTTACAACCGTTACATTTAAAGGCTGTTACACATTCAATAAGGTGGCTTTTCAAGTGATTTCGGTTACAAAAGAGGGTTTGTTACATGAAGAGGCTTTATATATCAATTAAAAGAGTTTAAAGGAGTATTACACTTCCTTTAAATGTCAGTAGCAATCCTTCCAACTACTCCAAACGTTTTTGCTACTTTAATGGACAATTCAGGCCTTAAAAACTTCATTAAGCTGTTGGAGTCTATTCAGCTAGCCAAAGGAGAAATCAAGAGACATTTTCAAAGCATTCAAGGATATTGAATTAGCTGATTAAAGTATCTTAAAGAGAGGAATTAATTGATTCAAGAATTTCAAAAGTCTTTGAGCCTTAATTCAGCTATTTATTTGCATTTTATTAAGTGACCATTCGGCTAGCTCATTCTAGCCTTATAAATATGTGTAAACAAGCCTTTTTGAGGAACTTTTTGCTCAGTTGAATGAAACTATTTTCTTATTTTGTGAGAAACTTTTCTCTCATATTTCGTGGAAGACTTTGTTGGCTTATCTAGTTCTTAATGGCGTCAACCTTGTTCTTCTTTTTGAACTTACCACTCCAACGAGTGTGGCATTCAACCCTTATACCAAGGTTCCTACTTTTCTAAGTAGCAGGTCGAGGTTTCACTATTTTCATCTCCACGTTGAAAGCTTATAGGTAATTGGGTCAATACTTGTTAGTATTGGTTCTTACTTGTTTTCGAGTTCGTATTATTCCATATCCATCACCTACCAAACTTATTTCTTCCTATCCTTTCATTTCACCATATCCGAACTACCAATTCATTTTCCATCCATTGTTTGTTATCCAACTACCTACCCATCTCCATCTTTTATTTTTTCTATAACCAAACCTATATATTGTTCATATCCATAAACCCTTTTTGAACCCTTTTACATAGCTTCTGCCATTAATTAGTTAAAAATTATCACATTAAAACGAGCCGAATGATACTTTCTTGGAGACAATTGGGCAATTCACATACGACTCGACTCAACCCTGAGGCGGATCGTATCATTTGGTATCAGAGCTTGCAAGCGGGAAGTACAGACATTCGTAGCATCACCAAAATAGGTTCGTGAAAAAAATAATTTTTATTTTGCTCAAAGTGTTCATCTTGTAATCTGTACGTTGTAAGTGAAAAAAAGTGAAGTAAAAAAAGTATACTAAAAAAAGTTTCGTGAAAAAAAAAGTGTGTTGAAAAAGAAAATTTTTGAAACAAAAAAATTGTAAAAAGAAAAAGAGAAATTCGAAAAAAATTCGAAAGTGAAAAAAAAGTGAAAAAAAGAGTGTGAAAGTTTATGTTCTTTTGTTGATCTTTTCTTGTATTCCCAATTAGGTTCGTTCGATTTCTTACCATTCACTCCCTACCCCATCGCCACACTTTCAAAAGTCAAAAAAATTCTTTTAGCCAATCTTCAACACCCTCATCATTATCCTTTGTTAAACGATTTTGAAATCGACCCCTAAGCCTACAATAAGGCCTTGGCGAGTTTGAATACGAAATTACGAGAGAAAGTTTGAGAGGTAAAAGGCACACACTATGAGTTTTTTGTTATGCCTTTTGGACTCACTAATGCACCTGCTATTTTCATGGATTTGATGAATCAGATCTTCAGATAGTATTTAGATCAGTTTGTGGTTGTGTTTATAGATGACATTTTGATCTTTTCACGTGATGAAACCGAACATGCCGAACATTTGAGACTTGTGTTGCAGACTTTGCGAGATAAATAGTTTGTATGCAAAATTCAGTAAATATGAGTTTTGGCAACGTGAAGTCAGTTTTCTGGGACATGTTGTATCAGCAGCGGGTATTCGGGTTGATCCGAGTAAGATTTCGGCTATCCTTGATTGGAAACCGCCGAGAAATATTTCTAAAGTTCGGAGCTTTTTGGGACTAGCTGGTTACTATAGGCAGTTCGTGAAAGGTTTTTCTATGATTGCTACACCGATGACAAAGCTGCTACAAAAGACGTTAAATTTGAGTGGTTAGAAAAGTGCCAGAAAAGTTTTGATCAGTTGAAAGCCCTTTTGACAGAAGCTCCAGTGCTAGTTTAGCTAGAATCGAATAAAGAATTTGTTATTTATAGCGACGCATCTTTGAATAGTTTGGGCTATGTTTTGATGTAGGAAGGCAAAGTTATAGCTTATACCTCAAGACAATTAAAGCCGCACAAAAAGAACTATTCGACGCATGATTTAGAATTGGCTGCTATTGTGTTTGCTTTGAAAATATGGCGCCACTATCTATTTGGTGAGAAATGTCACGTCTATTCTGATCATAAAAGCCTGAAATATTTGATGACTCAGAAAGATCTGAATTTGAGATAGGGACATTGGTTAGGGTTGCTAAAAGATTATGAACTTGTGATTGACTACCACCTGGGAAAGGCTAATGTTGTTGCTGATGCTCTAAGCCGAAAATCATTGTTTGCTTTACATGCAATAAATGCGCATATAGCTATGTCTGATGATGGTGCGATAATGCTGAGTTAAAAGCAAAACTGTTATTTATTCAGCAGATTTGCAAGCTCAGAAAGTCAATGATGATTTAGTTGCAAAACGGGCTCAATGTGATTTAAATGCTAATTCAAAGTTTCTAGTTGATGCTGAGGGTTGTTTGAGATTCAGAAACTAAATATGTGTTCCGAGAAATTCAGAGTTGATTCAGATGATTTTGAATGAAGCTCATAATAGCCGATTATCTGTTCACTCAGGTAGCACAAAAATGTATAATGATCTAAAATAGTATTGGTGGCACGGTATGAAACAAGACATTTCTAACTTTGTTTCAAAATGTTTAATATGTCAGCAAGTAAAAGCTGAGCATCAGATACCTTCTGGATTGCTTCAACCGATCATGATACCTGCATGGAAATGGGACCAAGTCACGATGGATTTTGTATTCGGTTTACTGTTGACATCAAGCAAGAAAGATGCAATCTGGGTTATTATTGATAGATTGACAAAATCGGCTCACTTTATTTTGGTCCATACCGACTATTCGCTCGATAAACTTAGTGAGTTATATGTTTTTCAGATTGCGAGATTGCACAGGGTACCTATTTCTATTGTTTTGGATAGAGATCTGAGGTTTACATTGCGATTTTGGAAGAAACTGCAAGATGAACTAGGTACTAAACAACATTTTAGCACTACTTTCCATCCCCAATCAAATGGTTAGTCTGAACGAATCATTCAGATACTTGAGGATATGTTGAGATGTTGCATTCTCGAGTTCAAAGGTACATGGGATCGATACTTGCCTCTGATTGGATTTGCATGCAATAATAGCTTTCAATCGAGTATCAAAATGGCACCGTATAAGGCTTTATACGGTTGTAAATGTCGTACACCTTGTACTAGACTAAGCTTAGCGAAAAAAGATACACGGGGTTGATTTGATTAAAGAGACTGAACAAAAAGTTAAAGTGATCCGTGAAAATTTGAAAGCAGCATCGATCGCTAGAAATCATATGCGGATTTGAAATGTAAAGATATAGAGTTTAAGATCAGAGAGAGTGTTTTTGAAAGTCTATTCGGCCGTAAAGGCAAATTGAGTCTAAGATTTATTAGGCCATATGAGATTATATAGCGGATTAGGCCGGTTGCGTACAGACTGTTGTTGCCACCTGAGTTAGAAACAATTCATAATGTATTTCATGTTTCGATCCTTCGACGATATAGATCCGACCCGTCACATGTGATTTGGCTGTCAGAGATTGAGATTCAATCCGATTTGATTTATGAGGAAGAACCGATTCGTATTCTAGCTCATGAAGTTAAAAAATTGCAAAATAAGAAAATTTCGTTGGTGAAAGTGCTGTGGCATAAACATGGGGTCGAGGAAGTAACTTGAGAGCTAGAGGATTCAATGAAAGAACATTATCTCAACCTATTCACCGGTAAGATTTTTGGGGATGAAAATCCCTAAGGGGGAGAATTGTAACAGCCCGATTTAGACCCTATTCGAAACGATGGTTTTGGGACCACGAATTCGAGTTAGAAAAATATTTAATATTTATTTTCTATGTTTATTATGAATTTATATGTATGAAATTTTTGTGCTTTAATTTTGTCATTTGAGTGTCCGATTAAATAAAAGGGCTTAATTTGTGTAAGGGCTGAATTGTTGTTGTCTTTTTAAATGGAGGCATTTATGTTGCAATTAGACATATTTATAAATCATGGACAGTAGTGACCTTATATAAATATTTGGTTTTAAAATTTTATTTTAAAGGTTATAAAAGTAAAATTATTAATAAGTAATAATAAGATAAAACATAAAATAAAGACACAAGTGTTCATCTTTCTAGTTTTGACCAAATAAAATTAAAAAGAAAAGAAAGAAACAAAGCTAGGGCATTCGACCATTGTTGAGTTTGATTAAGGTATGTAATTAGCTCTATTTTTGATAATTTTTACGTTTTTGAGATCGTTGCTTCAAATACTATCTGACGCATGTTTGAATTTCTAATTTTGATTAATATTTTAAGTTTTGCCAGTTTTGAAAGCTTGTGATTTTTGTTGTTTGATGATAGAAAATGAAGGATATGTGATTGATTAACAAGTTTTGTATAGGAGATTTTAATGAATTTGAGTAATTAGGGTTTAATTGTAAAAAAATAATTTGAGGGACTAAAATGAAAAATAAATGAAATGTGTGTACTTGTATAATCTAGATGAACCTTTGGCCTAAGCATGATACATTGAGATTTTTTGCATTTTGTGTTTTATGCAATTTGTACTAATTTGTAAATTGTGTAAAATGTTAGGGTAAAATAGTAAATTGCCCATTTATATGTTGTTGGATTAAATTGAATGAAATTGTGTTTGAATGAGCTTAATTTGAAATTGTATAGATCAAGAACAAAAGAAATCGGACTTGGATCGGGGGAAAACAAAAATAGTTGAATAGTCGATTTACATCGTTTGTAGATATCCAAGGTAAGTTTATAAGCAAATAGAAGTTGTTAATTTTAATTAAATGTGAATTATATTTGCTGAAATGAATATGTGAATATATGTATGTATTAGCCAAATGTGTACAAGCTTGGCAGCTATGTTTATGAATTTGATTCGACTAAGTTACGACATCCGAAAGCCCTGTATGAACCTTAAGAATAGCTAGGACACATATATCATGACATAAGGTTTCGATATGTGATGTGCGTGTAAGACCATGGCATCGCTATATGTGTGCAAGTAGGACCACGTTTTATACGTTGGCATCGATATGTGATTCTGATATACTTGTCGAGCAAGCTTGATACGATCGCGCCCAGTGAACCTCCTCGAACAAGTCTCCTGAGTCGAGCATTGACATGTTGGCAAGCTAATCCCAGCTTGTTTCCAGCTCCACGAGCTCTGTCTAGCTCAAATCCAGCTCATTCGAGCTCGAGCTAGCCTGCCTGAGCTAAACCAAGCTCACTTCTGGCTCATATTCAGCTCACGAGCTAAACCTTAGCTCAACTTCAGCTTAGGAGTTTAACCTCAGCTCAATTTTAGCTCACGAGCTGAAACTTAGCTCATTTTAGCTTAAACCCAGTTTTGTCTTTAATGCATTAAATAAAATTCGAACATAATTATTTAAGCATTAAACTTGTTTTATAATAATATTTGTTACTAATATGTCATAATCATTACATATTTAATTATGTTTACATTATGCTGAATTTATGAGTGTTCATATAGTGTTTTAATGGATTGTTTAATTTCTTGTAGGTACGTGCTCTTTGGATGGCATATATATAGATGCATGGAGCTTTAAAGTTCATGTATGTGTCAAATACATGAATGCCTGGATTCAAATGTACCTACGACTACATGAATGAAGAAGATTCATGCATGAATGAACCTAGTAGATTCACTCCATTTGGATGGCACACATTCATGCATGAAGGGTATTTATTGCTGGTTCATGAACGGCTAGATTCAAGGTGCCTATAAATTCATGTATGCGTCAAATACATGAATCCACAAAATACATGAATGATGGAGGTTCAATTCACTTTCAAATGCATGCATGGCCATATACATTGTAAGTACATGCATGGCTTAATACATCGTATGGAAGGATGCATGCACAACTAATGTTCAATGGATGGCATTTGAAGGAATTCATGTAATTGGGACGTTCATGCAAGTGGGGGCTATTTTATGTACATGTATTTGAAGATGCATGGACCGTTATTAAGGAAGAACATACATTGTGACGTTTCATGCATGTCTCATGCATATCTAAGATGTCCATTCAAGTATTCAAGGTACATTCAAGATACATTCAGCCAAAGGAGATGTAGGAGCATCAAAAGGCTGCACATTCATGAACTATGGCTATTCTTCATGGCTAAGCATGCATGAATGCATCAAGGAAACAACATGATGGTTCGGCCATTCATTCACCATCTTCCAAGCACTTTTGCTTGTTCATGAAGCTGACTTTAATGATTTTCTTCTAGTTCATTCTAGAATTTTCTAGCCAAATTTATGTAGCTTTTAAGTCTATGCATTGTCCATTCGGCTACTCCAAACTAGGCTATAAATAGTTATTTATTTTCATTTAAAAAGGTGGTTGAACTTTGATCATTTAACTTTGTTAATGAAATTATTCGGTGAGACTCTTTTCTCCCAATTTCGTTGAAGACTTTTTGGCTTATCTAGTCTCTAGTGGCGTCAACCCATTTTCTTCTATCCGAACTTATCACTATCATATAGTGTGGCATTCACCCTTATACCAAGGTTCTTACTTCTCTAAGTAGCGGGTCAAGGTTTTATCACTTCCGTCCTCCACCTTGAAAGCCTATAAGCATTTGGGTCGATATTTTCTAATATTGGTTCGTGGTTGCTTTTAAGAGCCCTTCCTTCTGTATCCATCATCTACCATATTCTTTCTTTTCCAATCTTTCACTTCATCATTATTCGAACCACTTCTTACCCTTCCATCCTTTTTATTGTTATCCCATTTTCATACCTATCACTATCCTTTATTTTCTATAATCGAACCTATATATTTTATTTTTATCTATAACCCATTTTTTTGAACCCTTTACAAAGCTTCCGCTTTATTTACCTAAAAACAACCTTTTAAAAAGAGCCGAATAATACTTTTTCGTCGACGATCGGGCAATTCACATACGACTCGACTCACCCCGAGAAGGATCATATCAGAGCTTCCAAAGCCGAGGAACTCAAGAAAGAGAAAAGAAAAGCTAATTTTGAAGTTAGAGATTCTCGTAAAAGATCATCGGGGAAGACTTTTCATTCAGCATCGAAGAAGTTCTAGGATGATTCTAGCCAATCTAAGACTACTGCGGGCTTTTCTAGACGAGATCGAGACCCACCTCCTATGAGTTCACAAGCCACTTTGATTGCTAGTGTTGGCAATGTTCAATCGAATAGGCTTGAGTGCAAGCATTATGGTAAACGACATCCCAAAGATTATAAATTGCATGATCGTTCTTGTTTTAAATGTGGATCAATGGATCATTTTATCCGACATTCCCCGATGTAAGCTGAGCAAAATACTGTTCAAAGTGCGAGACCATGTAATGTGCCAGTGCGAGGTAGACCACCTAGAAATTCGGGTAATGTGAGTAGCTGTCAGATAGGAAAGAAAGATACAGCAGTTTGATCTGAGGCTCGCGCACCTGCCAGAGCATATGCTATACACGCTCGTGTTAAGGCTTCTGATGCGAGTGTGCCCCACAAACCTCATCGGTTAAGTTCCCTGAGTCGAGCAATGACTTGTGGGCAAGCTGATCGCAGCTTGTTTCTAGCTCCATGAGCTCCATCCAGCTTAAATTCAGCTCATTTGAGCTTTATCCAGCTTGTTTAAGCTAAACCGAGTTCATCCTTCGCTAATTCTCAGCTCAACTCGATTTGATGCAAGCTCATTAAGCTTGATTTGGATTTATTTTAATTTCATGCATTTTTTATTTGCTAAATAAATTAATTAGCTAGTTAATATGTTAAGTATTAAATTAAGTTCACATTAGTTGCTTTAATTATGTTTTTAATTTAATAAGTCCATTAAGTAGTTAGTTAATATGTTCTGCATTTAATAAAGTCATGAATTATGTAACTCCCATGATTAGTTATAGTTTGCATCATTAAATTAAGTCATGCATTTAAATAACTCATTTGTTCATTTAGTTTACACATTAAACCATGCATTTAAACATCTTAGTTGTTAAATATGATGAATTAAAGTCATAACTGAATTAATGTTTGATACGATCTGCCTCGGGGTGAGTCAACTCGTGTGCGGGTTTGCCCAAGCATCTATGAAGAAGTATCGTTCGGTTCTTTAAAAAGGATGTCTTTAGGAAAAATGATGGCGGAAGCTATGTTTATGGGTTCAAAAAGGGGTTTATAGATGTGAACAATATGTATAGGTTCAATTTTGGAGAATATAATTTTAGAAATAAAAAAAAATGGAAATTGGATAACAAAGAATGGAAAGAAAGGGAATGGATGGTTTATTTATAAAGAATTGAAAATATGGAATGAAGGTAGTTTGGTAGGTGATGGATATGGAATATAGGACTTAAGTTTCAAGTAAGATTCGATACTATAGAGAGTATCGCCCCAGCACTTACATCACTTAAGGTGGTAGATGGAAAATAGATTAAACCTCGACCTGTTACTTAGCAAAGTAGGAACCTTGGTATATTGGATGAACGCCACACTCGTTGGAGTGATAAGTTTAGAAAGAAGAACAAGGTTGACGCCACTAAAACTAGATAAGCCAACAAAGTCTTCAACGAAATTTGAGAGAAAAGAATCTCACCAAAATAAGATAGTTTCATTAACAATTTCGTAAAAGTCCCCCCAAAAGGCTTGATTACAAGTATTTATAAGGCTAGAATGAGCTAGCTGAATGGTCACATAGTAAAGTGCTAATAAAGAGCTAAATTAAAAATTCAAAGACTTTTGAAATTCTAGAATCAAATAATTCCTCTCTTTAAGATACTTTAATCAGCTGAATTAATGCCCTTAAATGCTTTGAAGATGTCTCTTAATTTCCCCTTTGGCTAGTTGAATAGACTCCAGCAACTTTAATGAAATTTTGAAGGCATGAATTGTCCATTAAGAAGCAAAAAACGTTGGGGTAGTGGGAAGGGTTCCTGCCAAAATTTAAAGGGAGTGTAATGCTCCTTTAAACTCTCTTTAATGATGTATAATGCCTCTTTGTAACAGCCCCCTCTTTTGTAACTAAAATCTCTTCAAAAGCCACCTTTTTGAATGCAAAACAGCCTTTAAATGTAATGGATGTGAGCTGAAAAGTCACCTACAATTAACACATGTAACCCACAAATTTATTCAATTATTAAGCTTAAAACAAATTAACTACTTAAATAAATGAACTAGCACTTATGCATCATTTATTCCAGCGACTAGTTTAATTAAAAGAAGCATTATTAAATGAACTTTAACTCATGCATCAATAAATTAACCTAGTAACTAGATTAATTAAAGAAGAAACTAATTAAATAAAGTTCAACAAAAAACTCAATTAATTAAACTAAGATGAGTTGAATTAATGTCCAGCAACTCATTTATTAGCTTAAGATGCTTAAATGCATGATTTAAAATGCAAACTAAATGAAGAAATGAGTTACCTAACGCATGACTTAATTAAATGCAAAACACATAATGCATGTCATAATTAAAATATGTAGATCAATAATGCATGACATTAACTAAAGATGCATTTAATTAAACAAGATATAATTAAAGACTAAAGTAACTAAAATGAATAAATCAAGTCCTTATTCCAGCAATTTAAATGCAAGAATTAAATAAACTCAAATCAAGCTCAAAGAGCTTGCGTCAAACCGAGCTAAGCTGGTTGGAGCTCGGGGAGCTGGAAAGGAGCTAGGATCAGCTTGCCAACAAAGCGATGATCAACTCGGAATACTTGTCTGATGAAGTTCACTGGGCACACTCGCATCAATGTTTTGGGTGTTGCATT
The DNA here is from genome assembly GCA_020496765.1 of Gossypium stocksii. Lineage (NCBI taxonomy): Eukaryota > Viridiplantae > Streptophyta > Magnoliopsida > Malvales > Malvaceae > Gossypium > Gossypium stocksii. The sequence goes on from CM035623.1 coordinate 47,852,219, forward strand.
CACACTAGCCAAAATTATGATGTTCACATAGTTTAAAATTAATTTGTTTATATTTCCCATGTAGGAACATCAAAGGATGTATGGAGCATGGAAAGGCATGGGACGCATCAATGGATTCCCTAGGGGCATCATTCAGTCTAGATACATTTGTCTTTTCAGCTAGAAATTGTTACTTTATAAGGGCTGCTACAAATTGAATTTTGTGACTCTACAAGTCAAATTCAGTTACATAAAAGGGAGCATTAATCTTCAATTAAAGGGGCTATTTTTTTTCAACAATTAAAGAAGCATTATACTCCTTAAATTGGGCAGCCACCTGTTCTTCTTCCAAAACTGTTGTTCATTAAGTGACCTTTCATGAAATTAAAGTTCCATCAATACTAATGGTGACCATTTGGCTGGCCAAGAGGATCTCAAAGGTTTTTTTCAAGCATTCAAGAACATTGAAAACTATTGAAGAGTGAAGTTACATTCAGCTTGGAATTTCAAGAGTTTATGAACTTTAATTCTATCCATTAATAGCTCATTAAATTGAATATGTGTGACTATTCGGTTAGCTTTACTTTGGCATTATAAATATGTGTAACAAGGCTTTTGGGGTTAGACTTTTTTTTTTGCTCATTTGAATGAAACTAATTTTCTTATTTTGTGAGAAACTTTTCTCTCATATTTCGTAGAAGACTTTGTTGGCTTATCTAGTTCTTAGTGGCGTCAACCTTGCTCTTCTTTTTGAACTTATCACTCCAACGAGTGTGGCGTTCAACCCTTATACCAAGGTTCCTACTTTTCTAAGTAGCGGATTGAGGTTTCACTACTTTTATCTCTACCTTGAAAGCTTATAGGTAATTGGGTCAATACCTATTAGTATTGGTTCTTACTTGTTTTTGAGTTCGTTTTATTCCATATCCATCACTACCAAACTTATTTCTTCCCATCCTTTCATTTCACCTTATCCGAACCACCAATTCATTTTTCATCCATTGTTTGTTATCCAACTACCTACCCATCTCCATCTTTTATTTTTTCTATAACCAAATCTATACATTGTTCATATCCATAAACCCTTTTTGAACCCTTTTACATAGCTTCCACCATTAATTAGTTAAAAATCATCACATTAAAATGAGCCGAATGATGCAAGCTCAACTCGGTTTGATGCAAGCTCATTGAGCTTGATTTGCATTTATTTTAATTTCATGCATTTTTTTATTTGCTGAATAAATTAATTAGCTAGTTAATATGTTAAGTATTAAATTAAGTTCATATTAGTTGCTTTAATTATGTTTTTTATTTAATAAGTCCATTAAGTAGTTAGTTAATATGTTCTGCATTTAATAAAGTTATGAATTATGTAACTCCCATGATTAGTTATAGTTTGCATCATTAAATTAAGTCATGCATTTAAATAACTCATTTGTTCATTTAGTTTACACATTAAACCATGCATTTAAACATCTTATGTAACACCCCTAAACTCGTGTCCATCGCCGAAAGGGGTTATGAGGTATTACCAGACAATGCACAACTTTATGCCTTTAATAAATCACAGTATAAATTTAATAGTTACAAAGTAATCATGCATTTATTAATACCAGTTAAAAACGTTTTAAAATTTTCAAATGATTCAAACAAACATGACATCATAAAATCATACCATTTGTGATACGATCCGCCTCGGGGTGAGTCGAGTCGTATGTAAGTTTGCTCGATCGTCTACGAGAAAGTATCGTTCGATTTGCTTGTGAAGTAAAGTTGATGGGAAAATAAGGCGGAAGCTAGGTTAAAGGGTTCAAAGATGGGTTATAGATAAGAATATGTATAGGTTCGGTTATGATTAACAAATAAAAAGATGAGAAGATAGGAAATGGTTTGGATAAGTGATGTGATGAAAAAAAAAGGAAATTGGATAGAAAGGTGGATATGGTGAAATAGGACTTAAGTTTCAAGTATGATTCGACACTATAGAGAGTATCGCCCCGGTACTTATATCACTTAAGGTGGAGAATGAAAGATAGAACAAACCTTGACCCGCTACTTAGCAAAGTAGGAACCTCGGTATATCGGGGAACGCCACACTCGGTTGAGTGATAAGTTCAAAAAGGAAGAACAAGGTTGACACCAACTAAGAACTAGATAGGCCAACAAGTCTTCAACAAAATATGGGAGAAAGATCCTCACCAAATAGTTTAATTAATCAAAGTAACAATAACAAAGTTCTACTTTTTACAAATGACATAACAACTATTTATAGGCTATGTAAAGGTAGCCGAATGGACAAAAGAAAATACTTAAAGACTAAGCAAAATTTAGCTAGAAATTCCTCGAATAATCTAGAAGAAAAACCATTAATGTCCATGTCCATATTCGGCTGAATGTATGTAAGTGATGAAGTCTCCATGCATCTTGGAATAGAGGAATGAATGCACATCCTTAATGTATAGACTAGGTTCGGCCAAGAAGTGAATGTGCATGAATAAACCGAATGGTCTTGTGAATAAAGACAACTCTTGATCGAATGGTCACTTGTGAATCCATGAATCTTTAAGGTGCATTGAACCGTTCATTCATCCATGGATTTTTAGCATTCTTGTATTTGACGCATACATGAACTTATAGACACCTTGAATCTGGTCATGCATGAACCAGCATTTAAAGTCCTCCATGCATGAATGTGTGCCGTCCAAAGGGAGTGAATCTACTAGGTTCATTCATGCATGAATCTTCTTTATTCATGTAACCGTAGGTACATTTGAATCCAGGCATTCATGAATCCATACATACGATGAATTCAAGCATTCATGTATTTGGCTCATACATGAACTTTTAAGAAACCTTGCATCTAGACATTCATGAACCAATTAAATGCTGTCCATTCATGTATGTATGTGTCATCCAAAGAGAATGTATCCAAGCATTAATCCATGTGCATGTATACAAGCCGTCCATGTACATGTACCTACATAAAATAAAATAAAATTATAAGATATCATGTGAACACACATAAATTCGGCACAATGTGAACATATTAATGACATGCATTAAATCGGCTAAAATGTGATCATAATTAAAATATGTAATAACTATGACATATTAAAAACAGATATTAATATAAGACAAATTTGATGCTTAAATAAATATGTTCGGCTTTTATTTAATGCATGAAAGTCAAAATCAAGTTTAAACTAAAATGAGCTAAGTTTTAGCTCGTGAGCTAAAGTTGAGCTGGGGTTGAACTCCTAAGCTGAAGTTGAGCTAAGGGTTAGCTCGTGAGCTGGAAAAGAGCTAGGAGTGAGCTCGGTTTAGCTCAGGCAAGCTGGATCGAGCTCGAATGAGCTAGATTTGAGCTGGACGGAGCTCGGGGAGCTGGAAAGGAGCTGGGATCAGCTTGCCAACAAAGCAATGCTCGACTCGGGAGACTTGACCGATGGGCTTTGCTGGGCGCGCTCGCATCATTTTGGCTGAACATAGCTAAACACTCAACTCAACATTTTCATTTGTTAACAAAAGATACTATTTATTTGGTCATTTATCTATACTTATGCCGAATGTTATATACCTATTATTTATGCTTCATCAATTTTTTACTTTCAACCTAACTCAATCATTATGCAAGTCAAAACATTTCAATGAACCTAATACATATATCAACATGATATGCATTTCTCCTTATAATATTACCAAATTAACAAGTCATTCACTTATAACATGAATTATCACATTCATTTAATTAAACATCAAATCCATTGACCACTTTTGAACAAAACATGTCCAACATATTTCATCTATTCATACATAGCCAATTCGTCCACCATTTATAAAAAATATCCTTATAACACTCACTTAATTTACGCATAGCAATTTACCATACTTCCCAATATAATACTCAAGCCAATATAAACATTTGTACTATTACTCAACTAGTCAAAAACAATGCCAAAATATACCAAAATCAAGACAACCATTTTAGTTAATAAAAACATGTGAACATAGTTATCTTAACCATTAAGCCATATTCGCATGGCTTAATTTGTTATACATACTGAATTCAAAATATTCACAAAATGGTTTAGCCTATACATGCCATGATACGGTCGCACCACCTAAGTTGCCAACCACAAATGGAGACCCACTCGAGGTACCTGTTGGTCCAATTACCCGAGCTCGAGCTAAGAAGTTTAAAGATGCAGTGTCAGCCTTGGTTGAGCGAGTTTGGGCTGAATCAATCACCAATTTACTTGATAGTTCCTGGACTAGCTCATCGAGTCATCCGTTTCATCTTTCCAAAGCTCATCCAGCTCATTTTCAGCTCAACCTGCTCGGTTCCAGCTCATCGAGTTCACATCCAGTTCAACTTCAGCTCATGAGTTTATTTTCAGCTCAATTTCAGTCCACGAGCTCAGAATTAGCTCAGCCTCAGCTCTCGAGTTTGGACTTAGCTCGATTTTAGCTCACTATCTAAATTATAGCTCATTAAGTTCATTTAAAGCTCATGATAATAAGTTGACTTTTTTTTTAATTTCATTAAATTAGCTATTTAATTTATCATATTGAATGGTTTCACATTAATATATTAATATTGTCTTAATTTAATTTAATTCTGCTTATTTAATTTGTCTTAGCCGAATTTATAAGTTGCCATTGTTGCTTTCACATTAGCCGAATTAATGTTGTTCACATGTCTTGTAGGTACATTCACCTGGATGGCACATGCATGGGGGAGATTAAATGCCATGCATGCATGGTAAGATGCAATGGGCGGCACACTAATGGACAAGTTCATGTGCATGTATTTAAAGGTGCATGGATCACATTTAAGGTGATACATGTATGGGACGGTTCATGAACTCCCATGTGTTCATACTCTGCGTTCACACCATGGATGGGGCGTTCACACCTAGGGCCATTCAGCTACCCTGTGTTCACACTTGCATGGCCATTCAAGACCCTCCGTTCACACCACAAGAGACCTTTCATGGAGCCACCATTATGAGGCCACTATTGGTGAATCAACATGAATTAAAGGCTTCATTAAAGGGATGGCCGAACCTAGTCATACATGCATGGGAACCATTCATTCAAGTGCATTAATGTGTGTTCATGAAGCTACATATTCACCCCCCCATTTGGCCGAACATAGACATCCATTCCAAGGGGTTGTTTCTACTATTTTCTAGAATATTCCTATGTATTTAATAGGTACATGTCTTAAATGTTTAGTCCATGAATGGACCATTCGGCTAGCCTAGGATTTAGTATAAATAGCCAGACATTTTTCATGTAAAAGGACTTTTTTTTGAACTTTGTCAATTTTATTACGAATTTGTGAGGAATTCTTTTCTCTAATTTCGTTCAAAGATTTCGATTGGCTTTCCTAGTGTCCTAGTTGTGTCAACCGTTTTTCTTTGTCGAAAATCTGAACTTATCACTACCCGTAGTGTGGCGTTCAACTATACCGAGGTTCCTATCTCTTTAGATAGTGGGTCGAGGTCCCTTTATCAAATCCAAACTGAACCAAAAGAGCGTATAGACAAAGGGTCAATATCTTCTTGATATTGGTTCTTGTTTGCACTTTTTCGTTCAAACCCTATCTTTCTTTCTCTTCTAAATCAACTTAACGAACCTTCTCCTATTGAAACTATAACCAACTCCTGTCTTCTTCATCTACTTAGCTCGAACAATACCTTCTCGTAGACGATCGGGCAACTACAAATATGACTCGACCCACCCCGAGATGGATCGTATCATTTGGTATCAGAGCTACTAAAACAAGGAGTACTGACGTTCGCACCATCATCAAAGTAGGTTCGAAAAAAAAGAAATTTTGCCTTTATATTCATCATTTTGTACTTAAAAAAAAAGAAGAGAGTGGTATAAAAAAAGTTTAAAAAAAAAGAAACTCGAAAAAAATGAAGTGAAAAAAATTCGAAAAAAAATCGAAAAAAAAGTGATTGAAAGTGGAAATTGTTTCATCTTATTCATTCCCAATCCTGAAATTGCTCTTCTACCCTTTTCATTTCTCTATTGATTAGCCACACTAAGACCCAAATTCTTATTTTCTTTTTCAGCCTACCCTAAACTGAGTACATCAATCCTTTGCTACCTTTTTTGAGCCGACCACCTAGACCAAGGCTAAGCCTGTGTCGAATCTGCTTACGAAATCACGAGAAAAGATAAGGAGAGGAAAAAGGCACGAGTGTCGCGAGTTACATTCGAGGGGAGGTAAAAGCCGAAATCGAGTGAAAAACACGAGTATGAGTGGATTTTCTTTTCTTTCGGAGAGACTTAGTGATATTTGTGGTGAGGTTGTCAAAATGTCACAAAGCACGGAGCGTAACGAAGGACTACCACGCCAACCGATCAGAAATATGGTTCCCGGTGGCGGAGGAGTGCCCGATTTGGGACAGCAAGCCCTCTTAAGAGAAATACAAAGAATGTTTCAAACCGAACTTGAATCCATTAACGAGAGATTAGATCGGGTCGAAGAGAGGGGGCAACAAGATCAAACTCCTCAAGGCCCTAGAAGAGACCGTGGACGAGCCCGACCACTAGAAGAAGATCTTTTCGACCAAAGTGACCTAGAAAGTGACCAAGGTTCCAACCAAAGTGGGCGATACCGAGGTCAGCAAAATCGAGGCCAAAGGGATAGAGGGCGAGTCGACGACGATCTCAAGAATATCAAGCTCTCCATACCACCCTTCCAAGGCAAGTCTGATCCGGAAGCATACTTGGAGTGGGAAAAGAAGATAGAGCTAGTCTTTGACTGCCATAATTATTCGGAGGTCAAGAAGGTTAAATTGGCAGCCATCGAGTTTTCTGATTATGCGATGGTGTGGTGGGATCAACTTATAGCAAGTTGACGACGCAACGGGGAAACGCCAATTTCCACATGGACTGAAATGAAAGCTATCATGCGGAAGAGATTCATCCCGTCTTATTATCATCGCGAGTTGTACCAAAAGCTGCAAAACCTCACACAAGGTAATCGAAGTGTGGAGGACTATTTCAAAGAAATGGAAATAGCGATGATACGAGCGAATGTGGAGGAAGATCGAGAAACGACCATGGCAAGATTCCTCTCTGGGTTGAACCGAGACATAGCTAACATTGTAGAACTTCAACACTATGTCGAGGTGACCGATATGGTCCATGTTGCCATCAAAGTGGAAAAACAGCTCAAGCGAAAAGGTACTCTCAAGCCCTTTTCAAACCCTTCCAATAATCCAAAGTGGGGCCAAGGAGTAAACAAACGAGACTTTCCTAACCGTTTAAAGGTGGCAAACTTTCCGGTGAAGCCAAACAAACCCACGGGAGAGTCCAGCAAAGGAAAAGAAATCGCCCATCCCGATAGATCCCGAGACATCAAATGTTTCAAGTGCTTGGGGCGTGGACATATCGCTAGTCAATGTCCAAATCGGAGAGTAATGGTGATGTCCGCAAATGGAGATATTGAGTCGGAAGAAGAAAAACAAGAAGAATCTGACGAATCTTCTGATAAAGAGGAAGAAGAACTCGAATATGCGGTAGAAGGCGAGATACTTGTGATCAAACGAAGCCTAAGCTTGCAAAGTGTCGAAGACGAGCAACAACGTGAGAATATTTTCCACACTCGTTGCCATGTTCAAGGTAAAGTGTGTAGTCTCATCGTTGACGGAGGAAGTTGCACGAACGTTGCTAGTACGCTTATGGTGGAGAAGTTAGGACTACCGACTACAAAGCACCCACATCCATATAAGCTTCAATGGCTTAACGATGGTGGAGAATTGAAGGTGACCAAACAAGTGAAGGTGCCTTTCTCGATTGGAAAATATGCCGATGAAGTGCTCTGTGACGTAGTTCCAATGCACGCCGGACATTTACTGCTAGGCCGACCTTGGCAGTTTGATCGAAAGGTGGTACATGACGGATACACCAATCGTTATACTTTCAAGTATCAAGGCAAGAATGTCACCTTGGCGCCTTTGACTCCTCGTCAATTTTACGAAGACCAAGTAAGATTGAGAGATTCCATTGAAAAACACAAAGAAAGTGAGAAAAAAGAAAATAAAGAAAAAAATTGTGAGAAAATGAGTGAAAAGAAACATGAGAAAACAAAAGAAAAGAATCAAAAGTGAGAGAACAAAAAGAGAGAAGAAAAAGAGAGTGCAAAAGTGAATGTTTATGCAAAAGCGAGTGATATACGAAAGTCGTTTCTGTTGAGGCAACCAGTGCTTGTACTTTTGTACAAGGAATCATTTTTAAATTCTAACGACTTGAATCCCGATCTACCATCTTCTGTTAAGATTCTTTTGCAGGAATTTGAGGACGTATTTCCTGATGAAGTTCCGAGTGGATTGCCACCGATTCGGGGGATCGAACATCAAATCGATTTCATTCTTGGCGCATCCATTCCTAACTGACCAGCCTATCGTAGTAACCCCGAAGAGACAAAGGAGTTACAAAAGCAAGTAAACGAGCTTTTGGAAAAGGGGTTCATACGAGAAAGTCTTAGCCCTTGTGCTGTGCCAGTCCTACTAGTTCCGAAAAAGGATGGAACGTGGCGAATGTGCGTCGATTGTCGTGCAGTTAACAAGATTACCATTAAGTACTGGCATCCGATTCCGCGACTCGATGATATGCTAGATGAGTTAAGTGGTGCGCAGCTATTTTCAAAAATCGACCTTAAGAGCGGGTACCATCAAATACGCATGCGCGAGGGAGATGAATGGAAGACTGCTTTCAAAACCAAACATGGTTTGTATGAGTGGTTGGTAATGCCCTTCGGCCTTACTAACGCTCCTAGTACTTTCATGCGTCTAATGAACCATGTGCTTCGAGCCTATATCGGTAAATTTTGTGTGGTATACTTCGATGATATCCTTATTTATAGTCGAACTTTGAATGAGCACTTGATTCATTTACGAGCTATATTAGATGTGTTACGAAAAGAGACTCTTTACGCAAATCTTAAGAAATGTACATTTTGCACTGATAAAGTTGTTTTCTTAGGATTTGTTGTCAGTTCGCAAGGCCTCGAAGTCGACCAAGAGAAGGTGAAGGCAATTCGAGAGTGGCCGAGGCCGACTAGCATCACACAAGTGCGAAGTTTCCATGGCTTAGCGAGCTTTTACAAACGATTCGTCCCGAATTTCAGCACGTTAGCCGCACCTCTCACGAGTGTGATTAAAAAGAATTCAGCATTCTTTTGGAATGAGGACCAAGAAAAATCGTTTACTGCTCTCAAAGAGCATTTAACTAACGCTCCTTTATTATCTTTGCCTAACTTTGATAAAACTTTTAAAATTGAATGTGATGCCTCAGGTATCGGAATAGGAGCTGTGTTAACTCAAGAAGGCAAACCTGTGGCATACTTTAGTGAGAAGCTTAGTGGTGCTCCATTGAATTACCCAACATACGACAAAGAAATGTATGCGTTGGTTCGAGCATTGGAAACGTGGCAGCACTACTTATGGCCGAAAGAGTTCGTCATTCATTTAGACCACGAATCTCTAAAGCATATAAAAGAACAGCATAAACTCAATAAACGACATGCAAAATGGGTAGAGTTTCTTGAATCATTTCCTTATGTTATACGGTACAAAAAAGGTAAGGAAAATATTGTTGCTGATGCACTTTCTCGTCGTTATACCTTGTTGAATTATTTGGATTCTAGACTGCTTGGTTTTATGTTTCTGAAAGATTTGTACATAACTGACCCTGATTTTGGAGAAATTTACAAATCGTGTGAGCATAATGCTGTTGATAAATTTTTTAGGTTCGATGACTTCTTATTACGTGAAGGAAAACTTTGTGTCCCACAAAGCTCCGTGCGAGAGATGCTAGTACTTGAGGCTCACGACGGTGGGTTAATAGGACACTTCGGTATCGCAAAAACTTTGGCCATGTTGCAAGAACATTTTTATTGGCCTCGAATGAAAAGGGATGTTGAGAAGGTTTGTTCTAGATGTATAGCATGTAAGAAAGCCAAATCTAAGGTTAACCCCCATGGGCTTTACACGCCTTTGCCCATTCCTGAAGGGCCTTGGGTCGACCTTTCTATGGATTTCATCTTAGGACTACCGCGGACACGAAATGGGAAAGATTCTATATTTGTGGTTGTAGATCGGTTTTCCAAAATGTCACATTTCATTGCTTGTTCAAAAACTGATGATGCAGTTAATATTGCTAATCTTTTTTTTAAAGAAATTGTCAGGTTGCATGGGATTCCAAAGACCATTGTTTCTGATCGAGACGCAAAATTTTTGAGCCACTTTTGGAGAACATTATGGAGTAAACTTGGCACGAAGTTACTATTTTCCATAACTTGTCATCCTCAAACGGATGGCCAAACTGAGGTGGTGAATCGTGTTCTCTCTACTTTGTTGCGAGCAATCATTCGCAAGAATCTTAAATCATGGGAAGAGTGTCTGCCTCACATCGAGTTCGCTTACAATTGGACTGTGCATTCGGCTACCAAATTTTCTCCCTTTGAAATTGTTTATGGCTTTAACCCTTTATCTCCTCTTGATTTAATTCCTATACCTAACGACCAATTTGTTAATGTAGATGCGAAGAGGAAAGCTGAATATGTGAAACAGCTCCATCACAAGGTTAAAGCCAACATTGAGGCCCGAACGGAGCAATACGTGCAAAAAGCCAATAGAGGAAGAAAACAAATAATTTTTGAACCCGGAGATTGGGTGTGGGTTCATATGCGAAAAGAGAGGTTTCCGGTTCAGCGAAGATCGAAATTACTACCGAGGGGAGATGGGCCGTTTCAAGTTTTGGAACGCATCAATGATAACTCATATAAACTTGACCTCCCAGGTGAGTATAGTGTGAGTGCTACTTTTAATGTGGCTGATCTGTCTCCTTATGATATAGGTGACGATTTGGGGACAAATCGCCTCAAAGAGAGGGGGAATGATACGGTCGCACCACCTAAGTTGCCAACCACAAATGGAGACCCACTCGAGCTACCTGTTGGTCCAATTACCCGAGCTCGAGCTAAGAAGTTTAAAGATACAGTGTCAGCCTTGGTTGAGCGAGTTTGGGCTGAATCAATCACCAATTTACTTGATAGTTCCTGGACTAGCTCATCGAGTCATCCGTTTCATCTTTCCAAAGCTCATCCAGCTCATTTTCAGCTCAACCTGCTCGGTTCCAGCTCATTGAGTTCACATCCAGTTCAACTTTAGCTCATGAGTTTATTTTCAGCTCAATTTCAGTCCACGAGCTCAGAATTAGCTCAGCCTCAGCTCTCGAGTTTGGACTTAGCTCGATTTTAGCTCACTATCTAAATTATAGCTCATTAAGTTCATTTAAAGCTCATGATAATAAGTTGACTTTTTTTTTTAATTTCATTAAATTAGCTATTTAATTTATCATATTGAATGGTTTCACATTAATATATTAATATTGTCTTAATTTAATTTAATTCTGCTTATTTAATTTGTCTTAGCCGAATTTATAAGTTGCCATTGTTGCTTTCACATTAGCCGAATTAATGTTGTTCACGTGTCTTGTAGGTACATTCATCTGGATGGCACATGCATGGGGAGATTAAATGCCATGCATGCATGGTAAGATGCAATGGACGGCACACTAATGGACAAGTTCATGTGCATGTATTTAAAGGTGCATGGATCACATTTAAGGTGATACATGTATGGGACGGTTCATGAACTCCCATGTGTTCATACTCTGCGTTCACACCATGGATGGGGCGTTCACACCTAGGGCCATTCAGCTACCCTGTGTTCACACTTGCATGGCCATTCAAGACCCTCCGTTCACACCACAAGAGACCTTTCATGGAGCCACCATTATGAAGCCACTATTGGTGAATCAACATGAATTAAAGGCTTCATTAAAGGGATGGCCGAACCTAGTCATACATGCATGGGAACCATTCATTCAAGTGCATTAATGTGTGTTCATGAAGCTACATATTCACCCCCCCATTTGGCCGAACATAGACATCCATTCCAAGGGGTTGTTTCTACTATTTTCTAGAATATTCCTATGTATTTAATAGGTACATGTCTTAAATGTTTAGTCCATGAATGGACCATTCGGCTAGCCTAGGATTTAGTATAAATAGCCAGACATTTTTCATGTAAAAGGACTTTTTTTTTGAACTTTGTCAATTTTATTACGAATTTGTGAGGAATTCTTTTCTCTAATTTCGTTCAAAGATTTCGATTGGCTTTCCTAGTGTCCTAGTTGTGTCAACCGTTTTTCTTTGTCGAAAATCTGAACTTATCACTACCCGTAGTGTGGCGTTCAACTATACCGAGGTTCCTATCTCTTTAGATAGTGGGTTGAGGTCCCTTTATCAAATCCAAACCGAACCAAAAGAGCGTATAGACAAAGGGTTGATATCTTCTTGATATTGGTTCTTGTTTATACTTTTCTGTTCAAACCCTATCTTTCTTTCTCTTCTAAATCAACTTAACGAACCTTCTCCTATTGAAACTATAACCAACTCCTATCTTCTTCATCTACTTAGCTCGAACAATACCTTCTTGTAGACGATCGGGCAACTACAAATACGACTCGACTCACCCCGAGATGGATCGTATCATGCCATAGGTTCGAAAAGTAAACTTTTATAGTACCGAAGGATTTGATGATAGAGTGGGTGACTTCGACGCTAATCCTCGAGCTCTAATTTATTTCCAAAATCTATAAAAGAACAAATTTCAAAACATTCGAAGTAAGAAATTTAGCTTAGTAAGTCGTAAGTGAATTAAACAACTCAAACAATAAATTTTAACGCTTAAAATACGTGGATTATAATCAATAACATTATAATTCATTTGATAATATACTCCTACCGAATGCTCAATACCATATCTTTATATCACAAAAATGTTTACTCTTTAACCGTTCATACTAACAATTATACCTTCACATAAATGTTCCAATGTGTGGCCGAATATAAAGAATAAGTAAAGTGCTCAATATCACCTATAGCTCAAGTTTCGATATAACAATACATTAGGTCTAATATGCTTATTCAAATTAACTCCACATAATAATAAAATATACAAGTTCAATATGAGCCAACATATACTTACCTATGTGGCCGTATTTATGCAATGTCATGTACTCAACTACTCCTGTTCATTATTCACAATGACTTGAACACTTATAATCGCAAGCTTGAAAACAAATCATCGGTATATAACCTACCTGAATTTATCACCGGCACAAGGCCTGCTAGACTCAAGGTCTGATAATCATTCACCGGCATTACGCTTGCTAGGCACTTAGCCCGATTCAAAATCACCAGCTTAAAGCTTGCTAGGCCTAAAGCCTGAATTTCATAGTTTTAAAACCAATGCACAATGTTTCACTTATCATTTCATGTAATCACAAACACATCATTAAACCTTAGCATCATTCAAATACGTATGTACACATATCACTATCCCAATTGCATTTCATACTTCCATTCGGCTATGTGAACACATATATACATGTCAACCATCAAAGTTTACCTCCATACTTCCATTCAGCTATATAAATACATATATACATATCAACCATCAAAGTTCATTTCCATACTTGCAATTCGGCTATATTTCTATGTAATACAACACACACTTGGGACCTTAGCATCATTCGAACATAACACAAGTCAAATACCTTATCTTCCTTTCATATATATACCATTCGGTTATTTTTCCATATATACATACATCATAATAATGTTTAATTTACATGATTCATCACGATGTATATATTCAAGGTAATCTAAATTTAATCACTTAAAACTTACCCCGGATATCGTTGAACGTCTCGAATCGGCTATTCGACTATTTTTGTCTTCCCCCGGTCCAAATCTGATTTTCTTTGTTCTCGATCTATATAATTTCAAATTAACCTCATTTAAACAAAATTTCATTTAATTTCATCCTATAACATTATAAATGGGTAAATTTGCATTTTACCCCAACATTTTGCACAAGTAGCAATTAAATCCTAATTTCTCATAAAAACACAAAATGGCATGATTTATTTACTCAAAGCTACAGCCGAATGTTCACTATGCTCCCATAAGTCCTTATAAATAATTTGTTTTGCAAATTAGTCCCTCTACCACTAATTTTGCAAATAAACCCTATTTATTTAACTTTCATGAAATTTTCCAATATAAAACTAATAATCCAACATATATCTTTAATTTTAACCACACTTAGCATCACTTTCATGAAAATATCAATAATGGTAAATTACGAATAAATCATCAAAATGAAAAATTTAGACATGCGTTGGAAAGTACTCGAAGCAACGATCTCAAAAATGTAAAAATTATTAAAAACCAGAAACAAAACATACCTCAAATTAGCTTAACAAGTAGCCGAATGCCCCAAGCTTTTTCTTTTCTTTTCTATTTAGTATTCGACTTTGAAGAAAACCATTTGCATGTCTTTTAATTATTTTATGTTTTATTATAACATTATTAATTTACAATTTACCCCATATTAAAAGAACAAAACAATTTGACACTTTATTGTATGAGGTTTACCCAATGCTAAATGCAGAGGTACATAGTAGATTGATATGAACATGATGAGCTGGCCTGCAATAAACCCAGTTGTTGCTGATACTCTCTTCTCAGTTCCTTCTTCTCCTTCTTCCATAACCCGAGCTCGTAGAAGGAAGATATAAGAGGGACCTATTGATAGTGTGGTCAGAAATCCATAATAGAGTCCTACCATAACGACCGAATTGATTATCGTCATGTATAAGGATATTAGATTCCCTAGTATAAAAGATTTTAAAATCATCATTAACCTCCCTTTTTTCTTTTCTATTTCTGGATTATTATATGATGATTTTTGAACTTTCCATATACATATATAGAAATAGAAAAAGATAGACTAGAACTGACATCTCTTATGTCATGTCAATGACAATATAAAAATGGAATTGGGATCTGGATGGAATATAATGAAATAGAGCCACTTTGAGGTTCCCTATGAAATGAGGCATGGAACGGAGCCACTACGAAGAAGTTCTGGGGGTTACGAAGGAAACTTCAAGTTCATATTGGTCATGAGTTGAGAACGGGAATTGAACTCTATGAGATCTAATCTCCCGTTGTTCCTCAGTAGCTCAGTGGTAGAGCGGTCATTTAACAAATTGTTATTCACATTTTCATTTTACGCGATTAAGTCCTATTATTAAATTAAACACATAAACAATAAAATTTTTATACGAAACTTTCACACATGTTAATTCACATATAATAAACACAGAAAATAATATTTAAATATTTTTCTAACTCGGTTTCGTGGTCTCGAAACCACTATTCCAATTAGGGTCAAAATTGGGCTGACACATCTTAGTTGTTAAATATGTTTGAGTTTGTTTATATAAGTATGTTATTTAATTATGGTTTAAAGTGCTTGTGTTTATATGGTGAATTAAAGTCATAATTGAATTAATATTTTGGGTGTTGCATTGACACTAGTCGAAATTATGATGTTCACATAGTTTAAAATTAATTTGTTTTTATTTCCCATGTAGGAACATCAAAGGACGTATGGAGCATGGAAAGGCATGGGACGCATCAATGGATTCCCTAGGGGCATAATTTGGTCTAGATACATTTGTCCTTTTAGCTAGAAACTGTTACTTTACAGGGGCTGTTACAAATTGAATTTTGTGACTCTACAAGTCAAATTCGGTTACATACAAGGGGAGCATTAATCTTCAATTAAAGGGGCTATTTTTTTTCAACAATTAAAAAAGCATTATACTTCTTAAATTCGGCAACCACCTGTTCTTCTTCCAAAACTATTATTCATTAAGTGACCATTCATGAAATTAAAGTTCCATCAATGCTAATGGTGACCATTGGGCTGGCCAAGAGGATCTCAAAGGTTTTTTTCAAGCATTCAAGATCATTGAAACCTAATGAAAGAAAATGTGAAAGTAAATATGAAATATAAAATTACTCGCAATATGGCCACCTCCGAGTTCTCCCATACGTCAAACTGCCTACTGAGGATTACCTGAAACATTAAAAAAATAGGGTGAGTTTGCGAAAACTCAGTCTATACAACCTTCAATGATTATAAAGCATGCATCAATCAATTTGGAACTAAGCCCATTACAATAACGGTGGCATTTGGGTCTTAGCCCATAATAGCCTCAGTTGGGCCTGAGCCTATATCACAATCAATATCCATTTATGCAATGTACAATTATCCCATCCAACCCTGCACTCCGTATCCCATCCAACCCTACACTCCTGAGGGGATTAAATCAACCCACCCATCCCTACACTCTAATGTAGCACCGGTTGTGGCACTAGCCAAAATTATAGCAGAGCTGTCAATCACATATTAGGCTTAGAAGCCATCATTGGATTCATAGTCGTCAAGCGACCATGCAACCCTCACATATCAAATTCTTCCTCCAGTCCATAATCACATGCCTCATGCAACATATTATACAACACATGAATCAACATATTATACAGGGCATACAGAATCAATCACATAACATATAGCGGCATTTCAGTTAATTTTCCCTTCAGGGGCCTAACGATCATTTGGCATTATTGGGCCTAAGTACACTAATCTACCCAATACTAAGCCTACATTCATTCAGCGTGACTTGTGTGACTTTTGGCAATCAATAGAACACTTGGGCCTAAGCCCAATATATGGCCCAAGTGGGGCCCACACTCTCTGCAGCCTCGGTGCCCAAATCTACCATTGGCCATGTGGACAACATGGTCAGCTCATGTCAGGCCCAAGGACCCATTGGGCCCATATGGCCCATTCGACCCATTTGGCCAAAAAGTGACCCAAGTCCATGAGATCACTCATGGGGCCTCTGTCATTGTATCGATCTTTCCACATGAGCGTTCTCGCACTCGTGTGGTTACCGTAGCCAAACTTTTAACTTTTCAACTTTTTGACATTTCATCTTTTCAAGATTTCAGGATTTTGGCTTTTGCTGATTTACAGTGTGTGCAGTGTATGTACACAACTGGATGGAGAGAAACGCAACAGCTCTCTAGCGTAGAACCTATATTCGAAAAAGGGTGCCCTGTTAGCCATTCGATTACCAAGATTTAACAAGCCTTTCAAATATCGAAACTGAACCTACCTTGACTGAATTGGCTTATACCACCTAAGCCATTTGATTAAGGATCGATCACTCCTCCTTGTGAATTAACTGTACCACAACCATTATTAACCATTAACATCTAATACCTAAATTAACAAATACTATTCTAAGAAAACGTATGGCCAACACGAGAACTAACCATTCGACCATACTTGAAAACACACCACCACTTACCTTAACAATCGGCTAACTGATAGATCAAAATTCGTCCACCCTCAAGGGTAAAGCAGATTCGACACTACAAAGGCTGGATGGAGAAAAGAACCGGTTAGCATTCGATTCAAACACTCCTTACAATCAAAAGAAATGGCATTGGAAAGAATAAAGAAGTTTGGCTTTTCAAAAGTGCAAAAGAAGGGTGTCTTAAAAGAGTTTAATAAGAACGGAAGAAGATTTAGTTCACTCACCGATTATGTGATCGCTTGCTGACAAGAAATCAGATAAAAAAGAGTATGAGTTGAAGATGCAAGATTCAGTTTTGAGATGAAGAAGAAGTAATCGGCCAAGGAAATGAGAAAAGAGGTTGGTTCAATCAAATTGAGAAAGAAAAGGGAATATGTATTCGGCTAAAAACAAGAAGAAGAGGACAAATGGCTATGCTTGAGAAAGAAATACCATGTGAATTCGGTAAATGAAAGAAACCAAACTAAGGGGGAGCGTAGTATTCAGTTAGAAGAAATCAAGAGAAAAAACAAGAAGATGTAGGTGCCCAAAATGATCCTAAGAAATTTGGCTATGCTCCAAATCTCAATCAAAGTAATACTAAAATGTGAGATTAAAGTTAGGCTTGAAAAGACCGAAAGAAGAAAATGATCAACTTTAAGTGGCTCTCAAAGGTACGGCTCCCTAAAGAATGCCTAAAACCAAACTTAGAGAAAAAAGAAGAAATCAACACTACCCCTAAACACACCAAAAGCAGATCTTCCCCCAAACCTAAGGTCCCAATTTAGCACTTCTTTCCTACCTAAATCGAATTTGCCTTCCCACACTTCCCAGATTAGCTCCAACTCCTCAACAAACCTAATCCCCTTGATTTTCTCCAAGATTTGCTCCATGACCCCCTCCTTAAAATCCTCACTTGACCAATTCAAACTCTCTCCACTAGAGTTCAACTCCAACTCAACCACTGGCTATCTAAGGATGCAAAATAAATACCCAACAGTGCACAATGCCCACACTCAAACCCTAGACCTCCTTGCCCCCTGTGACGCCACCTCCTTGTCCCTCATGTGGCGCCACTTTGCCACTAGACCACCAGCTCTTTTGTGTTATTTCTCAACCACATTAATTTAAAAGGCTTAGTACCTACAGTCAAGGTTCCACTAATGCTAAAAACCTAATGCAATCTGGCCTAGTTAGTGAGACAGATTACATCATTTAGTATCAGAGCATATTAAAATAAGAAGCGGCGGCGTTAGTATCAATCTCAGAAGTTGATTCGTGAGAGTAAAAAAGTTTAAAAAATTTTGTTGTTTCAAAAAAAAGTGTTGTTATTGTATTCATCAAGTTGTAATTGAAAAAGAAAGTATATATTGAAGTAAAAAAAGGGTTTCAAAGTAAAAAAAAAAAAAAATCAAATTTAAAAAAAATTGAAGTAAAAAAAAGTGTTTGATGCGAACCCGATTACGAAGATAGCCAGATTAACGTTGAGTGCTCGGTCGTAGTCGAGAAGATGAACGAAGTCGCAATTGAAATAAATAGGTGAAGTAGCGAAAGATTAAGAAGATGGTATGTTTAGAAGTTTAGAAAATAAATTAGATTGTTTAGGTTTAGTAAGAAAGGATGATAGATAGGTTGAAGGTTGGAGGGTTGGTGTAGGAAAGTAAGTGGATGAGTAATGGATCGGTTTAAGTGAGGTATGTTAGGATACGAAATGGTAAATTGGAAAGAAGGAGTAAGGTAGTATTCGAATTTGGTAAATCAAACAAGATAAGTGGTCGATGGTCGACTTTCTTAGACGTCAGGAAAGATTCAACACCAAAGGTGTCACCTTGAATCCTATATGGTCTAAGTTGGGTTGCGGAATAACGAATGATAGGTTTGAGCACCATACCAAGTTGGGTTCGGTGATAAGCTCGAAACAAGCAAGTTTAACACCACTAGTAAAGCTAGATAAGTCGCACGAGACTTGTACAAAGTTTAAGAGGAATCAAACCTCACAGAAATAGAGTTTCGGTATAAAATTGATCAAAAAAGTCCTTTTACAATGAAAATGAACATCTATTTATACTAGTAGCTTAAGCTAGCCGAGTGGTCCTATTCATAAACTTAACAAATAAGTAATGTATCTAATAAGGGGTATGAATATTCTAGAATATGTCCATTGATGAGCTTGTCCATGTTCGGCCGAATGGGAGATGAATGGCCATATGGCTTCATGGCTAAGCATTGATGATGAGTAGTCTTCATGCATGCAAGACTAGATTCAGCCAACACCTTTAATGATGCTTTTAATTCATGTTGTTTCACCATGAATTGCATCTTAAATGAGGCTTCATGAAATGTCAAAATAGGTGTGAACAAAGATCTTGAATGGTCCTTGAAATGTGAACACAAGTAGCCGAATGGTTATAGGTGTGAACTCCAAGTGTGAACACTTTGATGCTAGCATGGGAAGAGATTCGGTCACCTTAAGAGATGCATGTCTTGGCCGAATAGTCACTTTGAAACACCAAAAGGCAGCACACCATCTTTAATCCATCCATGCATGTTGTCGTCCAAAGGGTGATGTACCTACAAGATTAATGCAAAACATTAATAGCTCATGTGAACACATTAATCAAGTATGAACATGATAAATCATATACTTAAATTCGGCCAGCATATTAAAGTTTTGTAATGTTTTAAACATATTTATTTCTAGTTCAAATTATGACAAATTTATAATATGCATCAACCTAATTAAATAACTAGTCAACTAGCTTAAATAAATACGCAATAATTAAGCTAAAGCGAGTTGAAGGTTTTGGCTATGAGCTATGTTAAGCTGAAAATAAAATAAATGAGCAAAGTTTATTTAAAATAGAAACTAGTTAAGCTAAATATGAGCTTAGTTGAGCTCAACCGAGCTAGAATGGACTTCCGTGAGCGGAAGTGAGCTGAAGTCAGCTTCAATTAAGCTAACTATCTTTGGTTCAAAGTTGTGCTCAGCTACAATATGGTCGTTGGAGCCATTAACTAGCTTGAATTGATGACAAAGAGCTGAAATGGACTCTTGGAAGTGTCGAGTTCGAGCCCTTGTCATTGGTCCCTGCGGCATAGCTAGCACTCCATTGTCTGGGCTATTGGCTGGCTTGGACGTGTTCGCATCATCCTCCCCCTCTTCAAAACGACTTGACCTCAAGTTGAGTCGCTAGTTCATTAGAGATATTTCATGTTCAAGAGATTAGGGATATATTGTTGATAAAGAAAATCAACTAAACCATCAATTGGATAATCAACAGTAGTCAAAAGGAATGGTTCCTGTTTTTCCAAATGAAATAACTTAAAATATGTTTTAATCCCTAACTTCATCTGAATCAAAGGCCCTTGCAATTTTCTCATGAAATCACTACAGTCCATATTTTCTTTGCAGGGAACATTTTCAAGCTTGATTTTTTTATCTCATTTGGAACAAAACAGCAATTCAGTGGTCATACCTTTCTTACCTTCAAAATCGAACGGTAGATTTTCAACATTACCTATGGATCAGAGTACAAATTGTCGTTCTTGAGAAAGATATTGTAATCGGAATCCAGAGTCTGAGCATACCTATAAAGGTGAAAAAATAAAGTTGTTTGATTTAATCAAGAAAATTTTCTTTTTCGCACTCTCTTTCTTTTTTTGTTCTTCTTCTTTTTCCTCATTCAAATTTTGTTTTTCTTTTGAATTGGTTTCTTTTTCTTCCTCACTTTGAGATTTTACTTTCATTTTCATTTGTTGCATTGATCGCCTTAATCGTTGCTGATCTTCCTCAACTTGCAAAGGCGACAAGGGTGCTAAAGTAACATGGCGGCCTTGATGTTTGAAATTTTAAGTGTTTGCGAATCCATCGTGCTTAACTCTTCAGTCGAATTGCCAGGGTCTTCCAAGTAGGAGATGACCCGCATGCATTGGAACGACATCGCAAAGGACTTCGTCTTGATATTTGCTAATGGAGAATGGCACAAGCACTTTTTTGGACACTTTGAGTTCAACTCCGTCATTTAGCCATTGGAGTTTATATGGCTTAGGATGATTAATAGTAGGCAGCGACAATTTGTCCACCATTAAAGTACTGGCAACATTGGAACAACTCCCGCCATCCACCACTAGACTACAAACTTTTCCTTGAACAAGGCAGTGAGAATGAAATAGGTTATCTCGTTGAGGCTCACTCTTTGATACTTGAGTGTTAAGGCTTCGTTTAACCACCAACATTTCTCCTTCCACAGCATATTCTATCTCATTGTCGCTTTCGTTGGCATCTTCGACCTCGTTAACAATCTCCTCGGTTTCTTCCTCTGATTTGATTTCTCCATTAGATCAAATTACCATGACATTTTGGTTCGGACATTGACTTGCAATGTGGCCATGCCCGAGACATTTAAAGCACTTGATATCTCAAGAACAACTTTGAGAATTATCAATTGCTTTGCCTTTATTGAAGTCGGTAATCAGTCTTGTATTTTTTGCCGGATTGGTAGTTTCTTTGGGTTGATTAGCCGAGGATGTTTTACTTGTATTTTGATTCCATTTTGACGATATAAGCGTAGGATAAGTTTGAATTGGACCTTTTTTTTAAGTTGACGCTTCACCTTGATTGTCATATGCACCATATCAACCATTTCTACATAATGGTGCAACTCCACAATATTGGCAATTTCGCAGTTGAGGTGACGCAAATGCGTCCAAGCCAACAACCTACCTGGACAATGGTGCACTTGCTATGCCACAAGGACCAATGATGAGAGCTCGAGCCTAATGTTTTCAATAGTCCATTTCCGCTCTTTGTCATCAATTCAAGCTAGTTAATGGCTCCAACGACCATATTGTAGCTGAGCACAACTCTGAAGCAAAGATAGTTAGCTTAATTCAAGCTGATTTCAGCTCATTTCAGCTCACAAGAGTCCATTCTAGCTCGGATGAGCTCAACTAAGCTCTTACTCAGCTCAATTAGTTTCTATTTTAAATAATCATAGTTCACTTACTTTGTTTTCAGCTTAACGCAGCTCATAGCCGAAACCCTCAGCTCACCTCAGCTTATTTATTGTTATGTCATTTAGTGAGCTAGTTGACTAGTTATTTAATGTGGTTATTGCATACTTTAAATTTGTCTCAGAATAACTAGAAATAAATATGTCCAAAATATTACAAGACTTTAATGTGCTGGCCGAATCTAATTAAGTGTTTATTTTTGTTCATATTTAATTAATGTGTTCACATGTGCTATTAATGCTTACATTCACCTTGTAGGTACAGCACCCTTTGGACGGCACATGGATGGAGGGTGTTAATGCAAGGTGCATGTATAGAAAGGTTCAATGGACGACAGTCAAAGGGACATGTGCATGTTCATGCTAATTGTTCATGTATTTGAAGATTCATGGAACGTATTAATAGAAGAACATGCATTTGGACAATTCATGCATTTCCCATGTGTTCACACCTTGTGTTCACACCATGATGTCCATTCAATTGGACGTTCACACACAAGAGACTACTCAACCTCCTTGTTCACACCTCATTTGGCCATTCAAGAACCCACATTAAAGCTCATACCTTTTGGCCAAACATCACCAATTCAATGCTTCATAAAGGACCATGGCCGAATCTAGTCAAGGCTTGTTAACTTCCATTCATGCATCATTACTCAAGTGGATTAATGCTTAGCCATGAAGACATACATTCATCTCCCAGTTGGCTAAACATGGACAAGCTCACCAATGGACACCTTCTAGAATTATCATACCCTTTAATTGGATACATTGCTTAGTTGTTAAGCTCATGAATAGGACCATTCAGCTAGCTTATGTTACTAGTATAAATAGTTGTTCATTTTTATTGTAAAAGGACTTTTGATCAATTTTATACTAAAAATCTGTTTCTATGAGGTTTGATTCCTCTTAACTTTGTACAAGTCTCATGCGACTTATCTAGCTTTGCTAGTGGCGTCAAACTTGCTTGTTTCGAGCTTATCACCGAACCCAACTTGGTGTGGCGCTCAAAACCTATCCTTTAATATTTCGCAACCCAACTTAGACCATATAGGATTCAGCATGACACCTTTGGTGTTGAATCTTTCCTGACGTCTAAGAAACTCGACCATCGACCACCTATCTTGTTTGATTTATCAAATTCAAACACTACCTTATTCCTTCATTCCAATTTACCATTTTGAACCTTTCGTGACCTAACATACCTTACCCAAATCAACTCATTGCTCAACCATTAATTTTCATACACCATCCTTCTATCTAATTTCCAACCTTTCAATCTTCTTTCTAAACCTAAACCTCCTAATTTCTTTTTTGTTTTAAATTCCTAAACACATCATGTTTTATCCTTCCGTTAATTCACCGAACCCTTTCAACTACGACTTCATTCATCTTCTCGACTATGATCGGGCACTCAACGTAAATCTGACTAATATCGTAACCGGGTTCGCATCATGAGGCCAGCCAAGAATCGAGCCATTGTAGCCTCTCGATCTTCTTAGACATCAGCGCGGATCATAGCGACTTCCATCTCTTTGTAATAATCTTCCACACTTTTTGTTCTTTGTGTCAAATTCTGAAGCTTTTGATACAACTCCCAATGATAATGGGTTGGAAAAAAGCGCCATCGCATAACTGCTTTCATCTCTGTCCATGTATCAATAGGTCTCTCGCCGTTGTGTCTTCGGTTGGTAACAAATTGGTCCCACCACACCATCACGTAATCAAAAAATTCGATGGCAGCTAACTTAACCTTCTTTGCCTCGAAGTAATTGTGACACTCAAAAATAAGGTCAATCTTTTTCTCCCACTCGAGGTAGGCTTCAGGATCCAAACGGCCTTGGAATGGCGGTATGGACAACTTAATGCTTTTAAGGTCATCGTCAAATCTTTCACGAACTCGTTGATCTCAATTTTGATGGCCTCTCCTTCGATTACTAACATTAGATCCACATTCACTTTCGGTATTGCTTGGTTCGGAAGGTGTCTCATATGGTTCTCGCCTTTGATCCTTATTTTTAGGTGGACTTATAGGGGTTCTTTCTTGTCAAGCTCTTTCTTTAACATGGTCAAGATGCTCTTGGATTGGTTCTAATTTTTGATCGAATAGTCGTTCCACCTCTAGTAATAATGCTTGGAGATTTAAGTTGAGAATGTTACGAACAGGTTGTCTTTCCATCATATTCCTTTTAGGACTTCTAGACATTTAGGTTACAAGAAATTTCCTCACTACAAACTCACTTTTCACTCAGAAAGAAATTGATCTCAAAACTTCACTCTCACTCGTGTTTAATTCTTTGATATGGCTTTTACTTCTCTTGAATGATCTCAGCAAGCACTCTTGCCTTTTACCTCTCGAATTCATCTTATACTTTGTAAGTCGCCTCGAGTAACTCATCTCGTTGCTTAGGGGTCAGCTTCAAGAGGGTTACAAGGGTCGTAATGAGTAGGGTAAAAGGTAGGCTGAAAAGAAATGAAATTTTTAGTTTTGAGTGTGGTGACTTTGGGTTTTGGAGGAGGGTATTAGAAGATTGAGAATAAGGTAGAAAATGGATCAAACAAGGAGTCAACTTGAACACTTGAATTTTTTTTAATTCTGAAATTTTTTTAACTACAAATTTTTTTCTTTGAACTTACGAACTAATTTTCAGTTGATTCTTCGATCTTTAGAGCTTCTCAGTTCTAGCTCTGATACCAAATGATGCGAACCCAGTTACGAAGATAGCCGGATTAACGTTAAGTGCCCGATCATAGTCGAGAAGATGAACAAAGTCGCAATTAAAATAGATAGGTGAAGTAGCGGAAGATTAAGAAGATGGTATGTTTAAAAGTTTAGAAAAGAAATTAGATTGTTTAGGTTTAGTAAGAAAGGATGATAGATGGGTTGAAGGTTGGAGGGTTGGTGTAGGAAAGTAAGTGGATAAGTAATGGATCGGTTTAAGTGAGGTATGTTAGTATACGAAATGGTAAGTTGGAATAGTATACGAAATGGTAAATTGGAAAGAAGGAGTAAGGTAGTATTTGAATTTGATAAATCAAACAAGATAGGTGGTCGATGGTTAAGTTTCTTAGACGTCAGGAAAGATTAACACCAAAAGTGTCACCCCGAATCCTATATGGTCTAAGTTGGGTTGCGGAATAACGAAGGATAGGTTTGAGCACCACACCAAGTTGGGTTCAGTGATAAGCTCGAAATAAGCAAGTTTGACGCCACTAGAACGCTAGATAAGTCACACAAGACTTGTACAAAGTTTAAGAGGAATCAAACCTCACAGAAATAGAGTTTTGGTATAAAATTAATAAAAAAAAGTCCTTTTACAATGAAAATGAACATCTATTTATACTAGTAGCTTAAGGTAGCCGAATGGTCCTATTCATAAACTTAACAAATAAGCAATGTATCTAATAAAGGGTATGAATATTTTAGAAATATGTCCATTGATGAGCTTGTCCATGTTCGGCCGAATGGGAGATGAATGGATGGCTTCATGGCTAAGCATTGATGTTCTTGGATGAGTAGTCTTCATGCATGCAAGACTAGATTTGGCCAACACCTTTAATGGTGCTTTTAATTCACGTTGTTTCACCATGAATTGCATATTAAATGAGGCTTCATGAAAGGTCAAAATAGGTGTGAACAAAGATCTTAAATGGTCCTTGAAATGTGAACACAAGTAGCTGAATGGTTGTAGGTGTGAACTCCAAGTGTGAACACTTTGATGCTAGCATGGGAAGAGATTCGGTCACCTTAGGAGATGCACGTCTTGGCCAAATAGTCACTTTGAAACACCAAAAGGTAGCACGCCATCTTTAATCCATCCATGCATGTTGCCGTCCAAAGGGTGATGTACATACAAGATTAATGTAAAACATTAATAGCACATGTGAACACATTAATCAAGTATGAACATGATAAATCATATACTTAAATTTGGCCAGCATATTAAAGTTTTGTAATGTTTTAAACATATATATTTCTAGTTCAAATTATGACAAATTTATAATATGCATCAACCTAATTAAATAACTAGTCAACTAGCTTCAATAAATACTCAATAATTAAGCTAAGGTGAGTCAGGGTTTCAGCTATGAGCTGTGTTAAGCTAAAAATAAAATAAATGAGCTAAGTTTATTTAAAATAAAAACTAGTTAAGCTGAACATGAGCTTAGTTGAGCTCAACCGAGCTGGAATGGACTCCCGTGAGTTGAAGTCAGCTAACTATCTTTGGTTCAGAGTTGTGCTCAGCTACAATATGGTCGTTGGAGCCATTAACTAGCTTGAATTGATGACAAAGAGCCGAAATGGACTCTTGGAAGCGTCAAGCTCGAGCCCTTGTCATTGGTCCTTGTGGCATAGCTAGCGCTCTATTGTTCAGGCTATTGGCTAGCTTGGACGCATTCGTGTCAATGTTGAAGTATTGAAGGTTTTTAATATATGTCATTTGGTACTTGTGAGTCCCGATCTTTAAACTTCCATCCTATTTCCTTAATTTTCTACCCAAACACCACTCTTAACCAGAAAAATTTTATTTTAGCCTAGCCTTACACCATTACATCTTATCCCTTGTAACCATTTTTGAAACCGACTGGTAATACTAGAGGTCAAGTCATATTAAGTCTTTTATGAAGTTATAAGAGTAGAAAAGAGCGGAAAAAGGCACAAGTGAGTGAGCGCATTCGAGTGGAGGTAAAAGCCAAAAGAGCGGAAACACGAGTGTGAGTGTCATCTGACTTTCCTTTTCGAGAATTTTGTGAGGTTTGTGGTGAGGATAAACAATAATGTCATGAAGTCCTGAGCGTAATGCACTCGATGGTGTTGTAAGACAGTCGGTAAGAAATGTGGCTCTTGAAGGCGGAGGAATACCCTACCTAGGCCAGCAAGCCCTTTTGTGAGAATTTCAGCGTATGCTCCATAATAGACTCGAGTCCATCAACGAGAGACTAGATCGACTCGAAGAGAGGGGACAACGAGAAAGAATGCCTCAAGGCCCTAGATGTGATCGAGGCCAAGCAAGGCTTCCCGAAGACGACCTTTATGACCCAACTGACTTAGAAAGAGACCAAGGATCGAATCAAAGTGAGCATCGCTAAGGTCAAAGGAACCGTGGTCCAAGGGAACGAGGTTGAGTCGATGGTCACTTCAAGAATATAAAGCTCTCCATACCACCCTTCCAAGGCAACTCTGATCTGGAGTGTACTTGGAGTGGGAGAAGAAAATTGAGTTGGTGTTTGACTACCACAACTATTCAGAGATCAAGAAAGTCAAGTTGGCGGCAATCAAATTCTCCAACTACGCCATGGTGTGGTGGGACCAATTAATAACAAGTCAAAGACGTAACGGAGAGAGGTAAATTTCTACATGGGCCGAGATGAAGGTTGTGATGAGCAAGAGATTTATCCCGTCTTATTACCATCGGGAACTATACGAAAAGTTTTGTAGCATGGAGGATTATTTTAAAGAAATGGAAATTGTCACGATTTGAGCGGACATGGAGGAAGACCGCGAGGCAACCTGTGACAGTCCTAATTCGACCCTAGTCAGGAAGTGGTTTTGGGACCACTAAACTGAGTTGCAAAAATAATTAAATGTTAAATTTCATGCCTATTATATGTGAAAAATGTATGTGTGAAATTTTGATTCTTTGATTTTGTCATTTGAATGTGAATTGATTTAAAAAGGGCTTATGTGGAAGACCTGAAAAATGTGATAGATTAATTTGCTATAGTGGCCGATTGTTATATGGTCTAAATAGGAGGGGTTTGCATGTCAAAATAACCATTATAACTTTAGTGACTGGTCATGATGTGGTTGACTTATATTATATACATTTCTTTTAAGTTAAAAATGGCATAATGGTTTTATATTAATAAAATAGATAATAAAATAATCAAAAGGTGAAAAGAACAAAGTTTGTTTACCTTTGTTCTTCATTTCCGAAAATCATCAAAAGAAAAAGAGTTAGGAGAGAACAAGACATTTGGCCATTCTTATGTCAATTTTAAGGTAAGAATTCATGTTATTTTCCTTTGATTTTGTGAAATTTAATTAAATGTCAAGTGTTTATCATGGCCCATGTATTATTTTTGTAATGGTGATGAATGATGCTTTCGGCCAAGATCTTTATATGCTAATTTTGTTGTTAAATTGTGGTTGTATATGGGAAAATGATTAAAAGTATGTTTAAATGGTTAAATGTTGCAAAGATTAGCTAAATTGAGTAGTAAAATTCAGCTAATCGGGAAATGTGATAATTTTGTACATTGTTATTATTTTTGCTAATTAAATTGATAGTGTATATTTATATGCTTGCCGAATATGTGCTAAAATGAGAAATGAAATGAATGATTAAGTTTGAATATTTCATTTGAGGTTCGAAATGGAGATTGCCGTATAGGTGTATTTGGGAAAGAAACATTTTCCTTGATTAAATTTCTGATGCCATTGTTGAATTGAGCTAGGAAATAAGGAAATTTAGTGATAAATAAAAGGATTTATATTCAGCCATGTTTGTGATGAGTTAAATTGAGAAAACAATTGTTTAAATACCAAGAGAGATATTTGAGTATAACAGCTAGTGAAAAAGATTCATGTTAGTTAAAGGTAGTTAAGATTTGAATGTTAAGCTAGTTGTTTCTTATAGGGCTAATTAAATTAAGGCTAATACATGGTTAGTTTGAGTAGACTTGGATAGAAATGGATTTAGAAGGGTTAAGCGGACCTTGTGATGTCTAAATGCATGTATATTGAATTATGAGTTTAATATATGAAACCTATGTTTAGTGTAGCCTAAATCCATGTGAAAGCATTCGGTTTTGGTCTTAGAGATAATGAATTATTATTGAATTTTTTCCTTGAGCGAAATGTGAAAAAAAAACATAAAATGAGTACCTATGTTTCAGTTAAATTATTTTTTTAATGAGAAGTCTTTAGTTAAATATTAGAAAAATAAGGCTTAATGTCAAATTATGTTTTGTGATGGTCGAATGACTCCCTTGAATATTGAATTGTATTTGTGTTTGTGTTTGTGAATTAGATGGTTGAAAATGTGAATTAGATGTTAGATAGTATGCGACTTGTGTATCCTTGTATCAAAGAATTTTCGATTATGAACTTAGGTCACAAGTGAGTATTTGTCGATTTTATAAGTGATTATTAACTTAGTAAATGTATATTGAGATGCTTGTGAATGAGTTGTATTTGTGTATATATATATATCCGGTTGTGCATAAATTTGATTAAATAATGATTTTGTGATTTTGGTAATGGTTTATTGAATGGTAAACTCTGTTTAATTTAGCTCAAGAACCAAGGACACCAAATTTGGATAGGGGAAAGATAAAGTACTCGAATAGCTGTTTTCAATCATTCAACAACTTTTGAAGTAAGTTTTTAAGTAATTGAGTTAATTCTTTTGTAAGTTTTGAATATTAAGTCTATGATATGATTGAGTATGATATACTTAATATCTATTAAAAGAACCATGATCCTTTTGTATTTAAATGTATGTAGCCGAATGGCTATTATGAATCATAGGTAATTTATATGAGTGAGGTTGCTAATGGTTACAATGATAAGATGATGAAATTGAAATGGTATATATGTTTATATATATGTGATATGGCCTAATGGCTCTTATGTAATGGAAATAATTATATTGATATGTGAATGAGTTCGAATGAAAGTAATATCTCACTAATGTGTTTATGTTGGGGAAATCGAAAGTATATGAATAGATGTGTATAAAATTCTATGAATTAAATATCGTGTGTTATTATCGGGTCTTTGACCTAGCAAGCTTTTGAGTTGGTGATTGATATCGGGCCTTAAGCCTAGCAGCCTATAGTGCCGATGAGATTATTCGGGCCTCGAGCCTAGCAGGCTATAATGCCGGTGAGATTATAACAGGTTTCGAGCCTAGCAGGCGGAATGCTGGTGAAAGTGATCAGACTAAAAGTCTAGCAGGCTTCGAGCCGGTGATGAATTAAGATTTATAAGATTTTTAGACTCCATGATAAATGGCAATTGAGTTAGCTCAGTACCATAAATTGGTGTATCCTGTGCTTATATTTGAGCTTGATTGGAATTGAACTAAATATGTAATGTGATGAATATGTGAATCAGCACTATATGATCTTGAGGCATTCGGTCAAAGTGTGAAACTATGTGAAGAGATTTGAATTGTCTATGTTATATGAATCCAGATTCAAGAGAAGTTAAAAAGTTCAATGCATGTTAAGTGTTTGTATTTATGTATATATATTCGGCCAAAAAGGGTAATAGGCTAAAGGCTTGTTATTTGATAATTTTGAATGATAGCTATACAAATTGAGTTTAAATGGTTGCATTGCTTAAAACTTACTAAGCTTAGAAAAGCTTACTCCGTTTATTTTTGATTCTCCGTTTTATAGATCTCGTCGAAAGCTATAGACTCGGGGATTCAAGTTCGAAGTCATCCACACTATCTGAACTTTGTTTCGGTACTTATAGCAACATTATTTTTGATATGGCATGTATAGTTTAAACCTGTTTTGGAACAAGTTGGTTATATTGTAATTGAAAGCCATGCAAATATCGCTCAATCATTTTGTGAATTTATGTTTTGTAAAAAGATCATATGGTGTGTTTATTAAATGTGTTTTATAATTAAGATAAATATGCATGTGTTATAATAGAAAAATGTCATTTGTTAATGTTTGAAACATCAACGTAGTAGTAATGATACGTTTACAATATGATTATTGTTTCAAAAACGCTTTGATGATGGTTGTTATAACATCATATGAATATTTGTGAGTATGTGATAGTTGTGTTTCGTTTAGTAATACCTTATAGCTCTTTTCCGGCGATGGATAAGGGCTAGGGATGTTACACAACTATGGCTAGATTCTTAGCTAGACTAAACTGAGGGATTGCCACGTGGTGGAGCTTTAGCACTATGTCGAGGTGACCGATATGGTTCATGTCGTGATCAAGGTAGAAAAGCAACTCAATAAGAAAAGCTCCGTGCAAACCTATTCCAACCTTTCAAATACCTCAAAGTGGGGTGAAGGAACGGGAAAAAGAGACTTTCCTAACCGTCTGAAGGGTCAAAACACTCCTGTGAAGTTCAACAAACCTGTCAGTGAATCAAGCAAAGGCAAAGAAGTTGCCTATCCCAATAGAACGAGGGACATCAATGCTTTAAGTGCTTGGGACGAGGGCACATTGCTAGCCAATGCCCTAACCAAAATAACACGATTGTGAGAGCCAACGGCGAAATCATGTCGGAGGAAGAAAAAGATGAAGAATCAGACGCCATTGTTGATGAGGAGGACGATCTTGAATATGCTGTTGAAAGTGAAATTCTCATGATTAAGCGAAGTTTAAGTCTTCAAAGCATGGAGAATGAACAACAACGTGAGAATATCTTCCACACATGCTGCCATGTTCAAGGTAAGGTGTGTATTCTAATCATGGATAGTGGAAGTTGCACAAATGTCTCCAGCATGTTGATGATGGAAAAGCTTGGCTTGCCTACAACAAAACAAGCCCATCCTTACAAACTCCAATGGCTTAATGATGGCAGGGAATTGAAGGTGACTAAGAAAGTTTCGGTGCCATTCTCCATCGAAAAGTACAACAATGAGGTTCTCTATGATATGGTTCCTATGCATGCCAGACATCTCTTATTAGGTCGTCTGTGGCAATTTGACTGCAAGGTTGTGCATGATGGCTACACGAACCGGTATACTTTCATGCACCTTGGTAAAAACATCACCTTGGCACCTTTGACACCGCGACAAGTTTACAAAGACCAATTGAAATTGCGAGAATCCATTGAAAAGTTCAAGGAGAGTGAAAATAAAGAAAAGAGTGAAAAAGAGTATGAAAAACAAGGTGAGAAGAAGAAAGAAAAACAAGTTTTGATACGATCTGCCTCGGGTGAGTCGAGTCGTATTAGTGATTGCCCGATCGTCGACAAGAAGTTATGTTAGGTTTAGTTGAAAA
This sequence comes from Gossypium stocksii, assembly GCA_020496765.1. Taxonomy (NCBI): domain Eukaryota; kingdom Viridiplantae; phylum Streptophyta; class Magnoliopsida; order Malvales; family Malvaceae; genus Gossypium; species Gossypium stocksii. The sequence goes on from CM035623.1 coordinate 47,884,511, forward strand.
GTTGGATAAGAGAAAGATAGACTAGAAAGGAGATTAAAGAGGATGGTTGAGTTGGGTTGGAGTTGGAATAGATTTAGTGAATTTAGGACGGAGAAGAAAGAAGGTTGTCAGATTTGATTCAAATGGAATAGGCAATAAGGAATGAGAGTTTAGGTTTTAGGTTATGAATAGGGATAGATGAATGAATTGGTTCAATTAGGTAAGGTGAATAAAAGAAATGGTCGAAATGGTAAGATTGGTATGTTCGAAATGGTATGATGAAATATGAATGAAAAGGTCGATTTAGGTACGATTTGGTAAAAAGAAGAATTGGGATTGAACAAAAAGTGCAAACAAGAACCAATACCGATGTGGTATCGACCCGTTGTTTATATGCTCTTTTAGTTCGGTTTAGGTTTGGTAAAAGAAACCTTGACCCACTATCTAACAAGATAGGAACCTCGGTATGTTTGAACGCCACACTACGAGTAGTGATAAGTTCGGGTTCGACAAAGAAAGCAATTGACGCAACTAGAACACTAGGAAAGCCAATCGAATCTTTGAACGAAATGGAGAAAAGTTGCCTCACAATTTTGGCAGCATAACATTAACAAAGAGTCAAAAGTTCTTTTACATGGAAAAATAACAAGTATTTATAGGGATACAAGGAGGTAGCCGAATAGGCTTGTTCATAACCTTAAAAGCTAAGTAAAGTTCATGAATGAATCTTGTAAAATTTCTAGAAGAAAAACCTCTTGAATGCCTTGTCCACATTCGGCCATGGAAGATTAAAGCATGAACCTTAAATCTTAAGTAAATGCATGTGAATGAATGGAGCTCCAATAGGCATAGGTAGATTCGGCCAACCTTGATTAATGAGGTAATGTTTGGCCAAAAATTAGGAAATAAATATAGTTACTCCAAAGGCCAAAATAGGTGTGAATGCCACAACTTGAAGTCCATAAGTGTGAACATAATGAACTGAAAAGACTTGTTGTGTGAACACAATGTGAACGGAATGTAGAGGTTCGTGGAAGAAGTCATTCAGCCATCCATCTAATGCATGTATTATGTCCCTTTGACTGAAAAGTCACTTGAATAGGTGAAAAGGTAGCACACCATTCATGCTCCTTAGCCATTCATGCATTAATTGAAACAATGCATCAAGTCAGGCATGTATATAGCCAAACATGCACTTAGGAGATTCATGGCCTTTAGCCGTCCATGCACCTCCAAAAAGACATGTTGCTTCATGCTCCACGTGTCCATTGGTGCTCCTACACAAGACATGTGAACAAAATTAATTCAAGCAATGTGAACATAAATACTAGCATTAAATTTGGCTATGACTAGATTTAATTAACATCATTAAAGCAATTTAAGACATATTTAATGATACTAATGTGAACCTAATTTATTATATAGCATATTAAATAACTATTATTAGATTTATTAAATCAAAGTCAACGGTAAATAAATGAAGTCAAAGTTGGACTTCATGAGCTAAAGTTTAGCTCATGAGCTAAAACTGAGCTGGACTTGGACTCGTGAGCTGGTAGTGAGCTGGACCCGAGCTGAGGAACTGGAAGTGAGCTGAATCCAAGCTAGTGAGCTGGTTTTGAGCTGAATGGGAGCTGACTTGAGCTGGAGGTGAGCTCGGTGAGCTGAACTGAACTTGCAGGTAATTGCACGGTGAGTTCAAAGAGCTGGAATTAGCTTTCTCGGGGCGTCCTAATAGTGTTTCATCCCAAAGTTGAGCTACGAAAGCTATGATAGACTCTTTAAACACCTTGGCTCGAGCTCGAGTGACAAGACCTTGAGGTAGAACCATGGAGTCCTTGTTCGAACTAGCTGAGCCATGGGGTGCACTTGCATCAATGTGTAACAGGCTTGAAATGTAAGGGTTCTGAGCTAAAGAGACACCTACTGATGCGAGCAAGCCTTATGACACTCATAGCTTGAACAAGGATCCCATGGAGCTACCTTAGGTCCTGTTACAAGAGCCCGAGCCAAGGCTTTTAAAGATTTTATTTTAGCAGTCGTAGCTCGTATTTGGGATGATATTCCGCCTGGATACATCAAGGAAGCTTGTTCCAATTCCTCAAGTTCACCTTGCATTTTTCTGCAAGCTCAACTCAATTTATTGAGTTCACCATTTATTTCAGCTCATTAAATTAGTTTTAATCTTTAATTTAAAAAGTCCCTTAATTAGCTAGTTAATATGATAAGTATTAAATTAAGTTCACATTAGTTGATTTAATTATGTTTTTAATTTAATAAGTTCATTAAGTAATGATACGATCCGCCTCGAGGTGAGTCAAGTTGTATGCTAATGTGCCCGATTGTCGACGAGAAAGTATCATTCAACTCTTTTTTTAAAGGATGTTTTTAGGTAAATAAGGCGGAAGTTTTGTAAAGGGTTCAAAAATGGGTTATAGATATAAATAGAATATATAGGTTTGATTATAGAAAATAAAGGATAGTGATAGGTATGAAAATGGGATAACAACAAAAAAAGGATGGAAGGGTAAGAAGTGGTTCGGATAATGACGAAATGAAACATTGGAAAGAAAGATTATGGTAGATGATGGATACAGAAGGAAGGGTTCTTAAAAGCAAGCACGAACCAATATTAGAAAATATCAACCAAAATGCTTATAGGCTTTCCAGGTGGAGGACGAAAGTGATAAAACCTCGACCCGCTACTTAGAGAAGTAGGAACCTTGGTATAAAGGTGAACGCCACACTATTTGATAGTGATAAGTTCGAGATAGAGAAGAAAACAGGTTGACGCCACTAGATTCCTAGATAAGCCAACAAGTCTTCAACAAAATTGGGAGAAAAGAGTTTCACTGAATAATTTCATTAACAAAGTTAAATGATCAAAGTTCAACCACCATTTTAAATGAAAGTAAACAACTATTTATAGCCTAGTTTGGAGTAGTTGAATGGACAATGCATAGACTTAAAAGCTATATAAATTCGGCTAGAAAATTCTAGAATGAACTAGAAGAAAATCATTAAAAGACAAGGTCCAAATTCAGCTAAATGGAGCTTTAATAGTCAGCTTCATGAACAAGCAAATGTGCTTGGAAGATGGTGAATGAATGGCCGAACCATCATGTTGTTTCCTTGATGCATTCATGCATGCTTAGCCATGAAGGATAGCCATAGTTCATGAATGTGCAGCCTTTTGATGCTTCTACATCTCCCTTGGTTGAATGTATCTTGAATGTACCTTGAATACTTGGATGGACATCTTGGATATGCATGAAACATGCATGAAACGTCCCAATGGATGTTCTTCCTTAATTACGGTCCATGCATTTTCAATTAAATGTACATAAAATAGCCCCCACTTGCATGAACGTCCCTAATACATGAATTCCTTCAAATGCCATCCATTGAACATTAGTTGTGCATGCATCCTTCCATACGATGTATTAAGCCATGCATGTACTTGCATTAGTGGCTCCTTCATGCATTCGATCACCTTGAGGAACTTAGTTGGTAGCTAACTCTTCACCGAATAAGTACTTAGGAAACCAATAGATTGCCCACATACATTCGGCTATGCATGAAACCAAAAAGGGGCCTTGAATCTAGCCGTTCATGAACCATCAATAAATGCTCTCCATACATGCATGTGTGCTGTCCAAAGGAAATGGATCTTCATGAATTCATTGTGCCTCCAAATGGAATGTATGCATTAATCCATGTGCATGTATCCAATCCGTCCATGTACATGTACCTACATGAAATAAAATCAAATTATAAAACATAATATGATCACACATAAATTTGGCATAATGTGAACACAATAATGTCATGCATTAAATTCGGCTAAAATGTGAACATAATTAAAATATGTAATGACTATGACATATTAAAAACAAATATTAATATAAGACAAATATAATGCTTAAATAAATATGTTCGAATTTTATTTAATGCATTAAAGTCAAAACCGAGTTTAAAATAGAAATGAGCTAAGCTTTAGCTCGTGAGCTAGAGTTGAGCTGAAGTTAAACTCCTAAGCTAAAGTTGAGCTAAGGTTTATCTTGTGAGCCAAATATGACCTAGGAGTGAGCTCGATTTAGCTTGCCTCTAGATTGAGCTCAAATGAGCTGGATTTGAGCTAGACGGATTCGTGGAGCTGGAAACGAACTGGGACAGCTTTCCAACATAGCAATGCTCGACTTAGGAGACTTGACCGATGGGGTTTGCTGGGCGCGCTCGCATCAAGTATCTAGTTAAGATGTTAAGCATTAAATTAAGTTCACATTAGTTGTTTAATTATGTTTTAAAGTGTTTGTGTCTATATGGTGAACTAAAGTCATAACTGAATTAATGTTTTAATGTTACATTTACATTAGCCGAAATTATGGTGTTCACATAGCTTAAAATTAATTTGTTTATATTTCTTATGTAGGAACATCAATGGACGCATGGAGCATGGAAAGGCATGTGACACATCAAACTTGAAGAAGCATTATTATTCAATTAAAGGGGCTGTTTTCAACAATTAAAGATGCATTACACTCCTTAAATTGGCTGCTACCTGTTCTTCTTCCAAATCTGTTGTTTATTAAGTGACCTTTCATGAAATTAAAAGTCCAAAAATTCTAATGGTGTCCATTCAGCTGGCCAGGAGAATCTCAAAGGTTTTTCAAGCATTCAAGAACATTGAAACTCTATTGAAAAGTGAAGTTACATTCAGCTTGGAATTTCAAGAGTTTATGAACTTTAATTTAATCCATTATTAGCTCATTAAAGTTGATATATGTGACTATTCGGTTAGCTTTACTTTGGCATTATAGATATGTGTAATAAGGCTTTTGTGGGGCACTTTTGGGCTCTTTGTTAATGAAACTCTGCCAAAATTGTGAGGCAAACTTTTCTCTAATTTTCGTTCAAAGATTCGTTGGCTACCTAGTGTTCTAGTCGTGTCAATTTGCTTTCTTTGTCGAAAACCGAACTTATCACTACTCGTAGTGTGGCATTTGAACATACCGAGGTTCCTATCTTGCTAGATAGTGGGTCGAGGTCACTCTAACCAAACCAAAACCGAACTAAAAGGGCTTATAAATAACGGGTTGATACCATATCGGTATTGGTTCTTGCTTGCACTTTTGTTCAATCTCATTTCTTTTCTTTACTATATGGTACCAAAACCAAACTCAAACTGTCATTTCTTACCATTTTGATCATCATCATTTCTCTTTACCAAATTAACCAAGACACATCATTCCTTCCTCTACACCTTAAACCGAACCAAAACATCTTTTTATCCTCTTTTTTTTCAAACCCTTAAACCTATTTTTCTTTTACCTACACTTCCATTCCATCAAAACCTTCCATCCATCTAAACCGAGTTAGTACTTTCTCGTAGACGATTGGGCAATTTGCATACGACTCAACTCAACCCCGAGAGGGATCGTATCACCTACAATTAAACACTTTAATATAGGCATATTAAACACTTTAAACACTTATTAAAAAAAAGACACATTAAACACTTAAGTTAAATATATGAACTCAAACATATGCATCAATTATTCCAGCAACTAGTTTAATTAAATGAAGCATAATTAATTACACTAAGATGAGTTGAATAAATGTCCAGCAACTCATTTATTAAACTAAGATGCTTGAATGCATGGTTTAAAATGCAAACTAAATGAACAAAATAAGTTACTTAATGCATGATTAATTTAATGATGCAGACTTAAACTAACATGGGAGTTACATAATGCATGACTTTATTAAATGCAAAACAAATAATGCATGTCATAATTAAAATATGTAGATCAATAATGCATGACATTAACTAGAGATGCATTTAATAAATAAAACATAATTAAAGACTGAAGTAACAAAAATAAATAAATCAAGTCCTTATTCCAACAACATAATTAATAAACTAAAATTAAAAAGTCTCATTTTGCACTTGGGCTCCTCAAGTTTAGGCCAATCTCGATGGCGTCGAGTTGCATCATAACATGATGCGACTGAGTTCGCATCAACTCTGTCCCATTTCCACTCAGGTATCATAATCGGCTGAAGCAATCCAGAAGGCACTTGAAGCTCAGCTTTCACGTGTTGACAGATTAAGCATTTTGAAATAAAGTCAGAAATGTCTCGCTTCATACCATGCCACCAGTAAAGTTGTTTCAGATCATTATACATCTTTGTACTACCCAGGTGAACAGATAATCGACTACCGTGAGCTTCACTCAAAATCATCTGAATCAACTCTGAATTCCTCGGAACACATATTTAATTTTTGAATCTCAAACAATCGTTAGCATCAACTTGAAACTCTGAATCAGCATTTGAATTGCATCGAGCTCATTTTACAATCAATTCATTATCAACCTTCTGGGCATTACAAATTTGTTGAATAAATAACAGTCTTGCTTTCAATTTAGCTATTATTGAACCATCATTAGACATAGCCATATGTGCATTCATTGCACGCAAAGAAAATAGTGATTTTTGGCTTAAAGCATCAGCAACAACATTAGCTTTTCTCGGGTGATAGTCAATCACAAGCTCGTAGTCTTTTAGCAATTCCAACCACTGGCGTTGTCTCAAATTTAGATCTTTTTGAGTTATCAAGTATTTCAGACTTTTGTCATCAGAATAAACATCACATTTCTCACCTAACAGATAGTGGCACCATATCATCAATGCAAACACAATAGCTGCCAATTCTAGGTTGTGTGTTGGATAGATATTGAGTATCAGGTCGGAGACAAAGTATTTCTTAAAGTATCACCTTGGAAAAAGGTGCTTAGATTCGACCGTAAGGGTAAATTGAGTCCAAGGTTCATCGGGCCATATGAAATATCTGAACGGATCAGACTGGTAGCTTATCGATTGATTTTGCCTCCCAAACTTGAAGGGATTCACAACGTTTTTCATGTTTCGATGCTTCGACAATATAGATCCGACCCATCTCATGTGATTAATCCATCTGACATTAAGATTCGGTCTGATTTGAGTTATGAGGAGGAACCAATTCGTATTTTGGCACACGAGGTTAAAGAGTTGAGGAATAAGAGGATTTCGTTAGTAAAAGTGTTGTGGGTCAAACACGGGGTTGAAGAAGCTACTTGAGAGCTTGAGGATTCGATAAAAGAACGTTACCCAAACATATTTTCAGGTAAGATTTTCAGGGGCGAAAATTTCTTAAGTGGGGGAGAGTTGTGACAGCCTTAAATCGACCCTAGTCGGAATGTGGTTTCGGGACCACAAAACCGAGGCACAAAAATAATTTAATATTTAATTTGATGCCTATTTTATGTGCCAATTTATGTGTGACATCTTAGGTGCTTCAATTTAGTATTATATTTATGAATTTCACCTAAAAGGGCTAAATTATGAACTTTGAAAATGTGCTAGACAAATGTGTGATGACTTATTAATGCATGCATGAAAAAAAAAGGGGATTTGCATGTCAAATTGCCCACTTTTATGATAGTGGATGATAATGATGAGATTTTGGCATTTTGTAAATTGTTATTTAGTTTCATATTAATAATAAAAGAAATTTGTAATTAGTTGTCATAAAAATAAAAGATGTTTTATAATAAAATAAAGGGTGAATAGAACAATGTGCCTTTCATTTTTTTTTTTTATTACCGTGAACCAAAAGAAGAAAAAGGGGGAAGAGAAACTAGGCATTTGGTCTTCTTCTTGCTTGATTAAGGTAAGTTTTTGGTTAATTCTTTGAGATTTGATGAAATTTTGGTAGATGGTTAGGTCTATGACTTAGCCCATGTGTAAATTTTGGTTCTTGTGGTGCATTGGGCATTCGGCTAAGATAGAAATGTTAGAAGGAGATTTCTATTCTTTATGTTTTATGAGTTGGGAGCTTAAATAGAAGTGATTGATAGGAATGTGTGTATTGGGGGTTTAAGTAGTGTGGAAATTTGGTTAATAAGTGTGTGTGTGGTTACTTGCCGAATTTGGTATTAAGGTTAGTAGGTTGGTTTAATTCTTGTATTAGAAATCTATTTGAGCAATTAGATGGGTAATGAATGGTTGAAGTGATGAAATTAGAAACTCATGAACTTGATTTAAATGTTTTTAAGTTTATGGTAATTAAATGAATTTGGGAAAAAGAGAGTTTGATAATTGACATGTTAGACTTGGTTCACTATGGCATTCAGTCATGGAATCGGATTAATTGGCTAAAACGAGTTCAAAGGTAGTAAATTAATGTTAGTAAAGAATGGAATTGAGAAACTATGTCTAAACTACCTTATATGATGTTCAATTCTAAGAAAATTAGAAATGGGTGAAAGAGTGTTAACTAGACATTTCTAAGTAAAAATATGAGAAAGGGAGCTTGGTGGCTCAACCCTTTTTGTTTGGAGCATTCGGCTATGGCATTTTTGAGGTTAAATTTCAAAGAATTTATGAGAGTATGCCTAATTATACAAATTTGCTTTGAATGGTTCTTCAATCAAAGGGGAGGTATTCGGCCATGTAGATTGGGTATCTTTGTGAATGTTTTGATGCTTAATGTGTAATGTTCATTGTCTAATTAGGAAGGAGGACAAAGTGACGTTGGGTTCTTAAGCTAGCATCTTGTTTTGTATGACTCTTAATATAGCCAAATGAAATTTGAATGTTGGGTCAATAGACCTTCGGCCTTGGTGTAAATAAGTAATGCTAGTTAATTTAAGGATAAGTTATAATGTATGTTTGTGCAATGGCCGAATGTGCCTTTGATGTTGGGATGGCATGAATGAATGTAGATCTATATGTTCCTTTTTGTGTTATTCAAATTAATTGTGAATAGGATATTGGGCTACATATAGTGAAAGTGCTGAATGGACTTGATAAGGTGAAGTGCAAAAAAGGTATGTGAGAAGAGTGAATTTGTATAAATCTGCTTGGTACAGTAGCAGTAACGTGTTTTAGAAAAATCACCATAAATTGTGGAAGCTGAATTAGAGACTGAATAAATTATGTAATTAAAGCTTAATGAGTCTAGTTTCTCATAAAAGAAACCTTATAAGCAAAGGAATTTCTGATAAAGAGATTTTTAAAGTAGAGTAAGACAGTGTCAGATTGACTCTGAAATTCTCTGTTTTATTTTTAGAAAATCATTATAAATTGTACAAAAATTGTTGTAAGATGTAATTTATATGCTTAGAAACTTTAATGAGTCTATTTTCAATAGAAATAGACGAAAAAATTATCCGAGTTCTGAGCCAAGAGATAATTGAACTTTAGTACAGAAGGGTCAGAACTGTCCAATAGCGAACCAGGGGTAACTTTGAGGATTAAACTGTATAAATTGGTCAATTCAAAAATTCTGGAAATTTTATGGTAGAAAGGTAAATGAGTCTAGTTTCAGGAAAAATTTACAGAACTGGATTTGGAGTTTCGTAGCTCCAGTTATGAAAAATTTAGTGAATGTTGCTCAGGAAGTCAGCTTGTAGTAACTTGTGATATATATGTGATTGGCCGAATGTGTATGTTTGCTATGAGAAGTATATGCGTTTCTTATTTGACTATGAGTGAAAATGATCAATTAAGATGTTTGAATAAGAATTAATAAAATTAAATATTTTATTTAGCTCAAGAGCAAAGAGGGACAAGTTCGGACAAAGGGAAAGCCAAAGTGGTCGAATAGCTAACTCATAGTTGCTCGGGAAAGTTCAAGGTAAGTTTTGAGTAATTGATTTTGGTATTTAATTTAAATGCCATGATATATATGAATGATAAATGAATGATGTCCCATTGTCCTTACCATAATAGAGTTATTGAGAAAGAAACCCTATACATATATTGGATTTGAATGATGTTTACGACACAAAGCCAATGAGTATGTTATATGTCTTTATGTGAAAGAGTAGACTTGAATTGCACATGTGATTTTGGCTATGTGAAATGTAATAAAATGTGAATAGATATGCATGAAACTTTGTGATTTGAATCTGGGTTAAGACCCGAAGGCTATATGCGGAGACTAAGTCCGGGTGAAGACCCGAAGGCTATATGCAGAGACTAAGTTCGGATGAAGACCCGAAGGCTATATGCAGAGACTATGTTCGGGTGAAGACCCGATGGCTATATGCGATGACTATGTCTGGGTAAGGACCCGATGGCTTGTGTGGGGATTCTATCCGAGTTAAAGGTCTCGGTGATTATGAGAGTAAAGCCTAAGATTAAAAGACTACATAGTAACGATTGCTAATGAATGTACTTAAAGCGTTAAGCTATACAGGTATGCTAAGCTTCTATGCAAGTTTGTTATAGACCAACTCATAAGATCATTATACGATTGCATATAGGAGTATTGAAAGGAGACTATAAGTATGGTGTTAGTACAATTGGACAATGCGAAAAGTTATGTGAAATCATGCAATATGCCTATGTTTATTTGAGCTTATTATTAAGTGAAAGTTATTTGCCTATTGTATATGATAAGAATGTGTATATTCGGTTAAGGGGTGACATACCCAAAGTAGAGGGGACGAACGCGAACAACTATGTCATAATCTAATTTTTATCCGTTGTCATTGCTTAAAACTTACTAAGCATTGTAATGCTTACTCCGTTTATTTTGTTTCCTCTGTTTTATAGATCTCTTTTTTTGGAAGCTACGGACTCGGGGATTGAAGCTTTAATCACCTACACTATCGTCGTTATTTTGGTACATTCGATAGTTATTTTGAGAACAATGGCATGTATAGGCTACTCTCCCTTCTTTTGAAACGAACTATATTTTGATTTGTAAATATCCTAGCCATGCGAAAATGGCTTGTTAAATCTCTAAATTTGAGTATATGTTCTGATGAAATTCTTGTGGCTTGATATTTTGTAGCATGAGTTATTAGATAGTAACCATTATGCAATGAGTTTCGAATATGGTATATTGTTATTTGCGAAATTGATTTGGCTTAATTGATCGTAGCCACATGATGGAAATTTCTAAATGCTTATAAAATGAATTTAATGAGTTATGATGCACAACCAAACCTATGTCTTGTATTTATCTATGAACATCAATAAGTTGTATTTAGTTATGCAATACCTTAATACCCTATTCCGGCGACGGACAGGGGTATAGGGTGTTACATTTAATGTATCTCCACATTCAGCTGAACCTACAAAGACATGAACACATTTAATTATATCATTTAATGATAATTAAACAGCAACTAACTTCCTAGATTGAACTAACTAATTTTGGGACACATTAAATTAAAATTAACTAGCACATTAAATTCGGCTAGCTCAAATAAACAAAAACAATTAATGAACTAATTTGAGCTAAGGAATTCAGCATGAGCTGTAGCAAATTAAGTTAAAACAAAGTTAAAACTTAGTTTATTGAAATAGTAAAAGAAAAGAGCTTGAAAGAAGCTAAATTGAGCTCAAACAAGCTGAAACAAGCTCAAGTGAGCTGATTGGAGCTGAATTGAGTTTGGAGAGCTAGAGAGAAGCTGAATTTGGTTTGCAAAAGAGTGCAATGAGTCTTTAAAGAGTTTTCCACAGCTTCTCCAACATCAAGGAGCTTTGTTTCATCCCAAATTCGAGTCAACAGAGCTGTAAAGCTTCTTGAAGTCACTTGGTATGTGCTTGAGTCATGGGACCTTTTGGCAGCTCGATAGGATCTTGGTTCGCACTTGAGGAAGCCCCAGGCGTGCATACATCACTTATCATTTCTATTCTTTCCATCCAATTCATTCCTATAAATGAACATCTAAACCCACACCATTTCTTACCTAAACCAAACCTTTATATCAATTCTAAACCTAACCCTTTCTTTCTTAAACCGAACTAACCTATAAACTAAATCTATCCTTCTATCCTTCTTAAACCCGAAACCCAACTTCCAAATTCAAACTTCCCCCAGCTCTTGAACCCTACTTTATTTTCTTCTGCTCGTTAAACCTAAAACTTCCAATTACTTCAAGTTTGAACACTCTTCTCGACGATGATCGGGCAACTCAAGCAAATCCGTCTCACTAACTCGGGCCAGATTGCATCATAATCTCAAGTCAGAGGATCATATACATAGTTATCACTATAAGTAATGTTGTGAATATTACATAAAAATCTAAGAACCATACCCATAATGGGTCAGTCCAGTATCTTGTTCTCTAACATAACTCATGTATCAATTTTGACATCCTTATGTCAATGACAACACTTTGTCATCAATCAACTACACATTAGTCTCAATGCAGTATCATTATTGAAGCCCACAATAATATTTGACTAAGTGTAATACCCCTAACCCGTATCTGTCGTCGGATTTGGGTTATGAGGCATTACCGAATAAGACACAACTTTCATACATTCACATAATCACTTAGGTTATGTATGCATAACCAAAGCATAAGTCTACTTAAACATTAACATAGCATTTAAATCATACTACAAATACTATTCATGCCTTAAAATTTTAATCAAATCCATAACATACTTTTAATCCAAAATACACTCTATTTAGCATGCCTCATAATCATATAGTATATGCCTTAAGTTACATACACTAATTAAATGCTCATCATTAAAAAAATGGTATTTGAATTCCTAATAAATATCAAACATTATAATACATAATTGAATACATGCACATATTAAACCAATCAAGTCATAATACAAAACTTTATAATAGACATCATATGCAGCATCATTAATCTCCTTGAGCACACAAAACATACCAAGTTTAGCCAACCATTATTCAAGGACTTAATTAGTTAAAACATGGACAAGCATACTTATAAATTAATCTAAGTACTTATGCGTATGGCTTTTTAGTCATATATTATTTTAATCATGCTTTAACTAAATGCTAATATACCTATTTCATATATCAAATATCAAGCATATCATTTCATTAATTACACATGTAAGCATATTAAAAACCAAACAAGCCACAACACACCACTTAAAGAACAAACATATTTGTATCTTTAAGTTCATTTCCTTAACGTCAAAATATACTATAGTATTACTTGTTTGAATACACCTGTAAACTTATCAATATGAACCTATTTTTCAAAACAAACATACATATATATATTAGTAATTTGCCTCAACATGTATTTCAGCTATTAACCATTATAATTACACCAAAATTTTTATCAAATTTCTTATTACATTAGCTGAACCTATTAGCCAAATACTAATCATGATATGTATACATATAAATACATTACCAAACTGATTTAGCACACTCCAAAATTCAAAACATATAGTCATCCATCACACCATTCATAGTATAAAATGCACTTCTAAAATGGACATATACCATGATGCCAAATTTTTATCTTACTTAACATTTTCATTTCTAATTCATAAAACCAATGTAACGCCCCGAATTTGGGCCTAGAAGTATTGGGCCTTAAACAAGGGAATAGTTGGGAGACGGCAAATAAGTATTTAATTGTGCAAGAAAATGACACAAATGTATGTTTACTTCAGTGGTTAAGGGTCCTGTGAAGTGTTGGAGAAGTCCTGGGATCAAATATAGGCTTTTGAAAAATTTTAGTTTTTCCTCTTAAGTAAACCTTGCCTTTAGCATGTTGACCTTCTAAATTATTATAGCAAAAATATGACACAAAGAGAGCTTGTGTCGTCTAGTGGCAAGGAGTTGTGATGTGTAACTATAAAGTCTGAGGTTCAAGTCTTGGCGTATGCAGAATTTTTGTTTTAATTATTTGAGTAAACCTTGACTCAAGCTTGAAGGCTTTAAAAATAATTGTGGCTGAAATCTGACACAAAATGGGCTTGTGATCCAGTGGAAGTGGCGTGAAGGATGCAAGGGAGCTTAGGTTCGAGTCTCATGATGTGCAATGGAGTATTTATTTTATTTCCTTGCCGCATGAGAAGTGGAGTTTGACTGAAACTCTGCAAGTGGGAATTTGAAATGGTCATGGAGGAAGTTGAGGAGAGATTTGGGGAGATAATTTGAGTTGTTAGGAGAGAATCATGGAATTTTGAAGTGTGGGGTTGGTAGTTGTAGTGCCGAATTGGAACACTAAGGCTTTCATAGTTTCGGTTTTGGGGGAGAAGTGGAGGTCTTTTGGGAAGTGTGCTTTGCCAAATTTTTAGTAACCAGTTTCAGTTTTGTGTGAGTTCTTTTAGAGCATTTGTTTCCTTGGTTTTTGACTGCTGAATTCTTCTATTGCCTCCTCTTACTGCTGCTCATTTTCTTTTGTCATTTTTTTGAGACTACCCGTCTTTTTCAGGTTCTCATTTTATTCTTTGGTCAAAGATACTTCTTTTTCCCTCTCAATCTTTACTTTTCTTAATTACCGAACCTCTTTCTCTCTTAAGGTCTCTTATTCTTCTTTTTAATTCTTCCCCGTATCCTTTTCTTCATAGTGGCCGAACATAACATCTTGCCTCTTCAATTATTTGACTCTTTTTCTCCATTCTTTTACAAGCCGATTCTCCTCCTCTCTTGTTCCTTGACCTCTATTATGCTCTCTTGAATATTAGGCTGACTACTCCCCTGGTATTTTGGTTTCAGTTTTTCAAGACTTTAGATAAATCGGTTGGCACTTGTATGCTCCCTCTCTAGTTTGCTATTATTCTGGTAAGTATTCAAATCTATTTTCCCTTTCTCTGAAAAGCTGAACTGTGGTCTTTTCCTCATGATGTGATGATCGATGGGTTTTAGGTATTTTCAAGGAGTGAAGGGGCACAAGTGCTAAAGAAGCTGTTCAAGTCTTTTCTCCTAACATCTTATTAAGGTGAATTCATTACCTTTCTTTTTGGGTATAGGCAGAATATGCCCAGGTCTCTATAAGGTAATATCCTAGGTTTTAAGTCACACCTATAATCAATTCTATCTAAGAAGGGTTACCATTAGCGCAGTTAACCGACAAGGGAGGGTGAGCGGTTATAGTCAACTATCATAGAGGATTAAGCGGTGTTTCTCAACCAAGGTTTTGGAGAGCGTGGATCTTAGCTGGTTTCGTGAACAGGTGTGTATCAATACCTTGTAACTGTTGATTGGCTGGAAAGTCGAAAGGGGGAATGATGCGAGCGCGCCCAGCAAACCCCAACGTTCAAGTCTTTTGAGTCAAGCATTGTTATGTTGGCAAGCTGATCCTAGCTCCTTTCTAGCTTCTCGAGCTCCATCTAGCTTAGCTCGGTTTGATGCAAGCTCTTTGAGCTTGATTTGAGTTTATTTAATTCTTGCATTTAAATTGCTGGAATAAGGACTTGATTTATTTATTTTAGTTACTTTAGTCTTTAATTATGTCTTGTTTAATTACATGCATTTTTTAGTTAATGTCATGCATTATTAATCTACATATTTCAATTATGACATGCATTATGTGTTCTGCATTTAATTAAGTCATGCATTAAGTAACTCATTTGTTCATTTAGTTTGTATTTTAAATCATGCATTTAAGCATCTTAAGTTAATAAATGAGTTGCTGGACATTAATTCAACTCATCTTAGTTTAATTAAATGAGTTTATTTGATGAACTTAATTTAATGAGTTGCTTCTTTAATTAATCTTGTTACCAGGTTAATTTATTGATGCATGAGTTAAAGTTCATTTAATACTTCTTTTAATTAACTAGTTGCTAGAATAAATGATGCATAAGTGTTAGTTCATTTATTTAAGTAGTTGTTAATTTGTTTTAAGCTTAATAATTGAATAAATGTGACGGTTACATATGTTTAATTGCAGGTGACTTTTCAGCTCACAACAATTACATTTAAAGCCTGTTATGCATTCAATAAGGAGGCTTTAAACTTCATTAAGTTGCTGGAGTCTTTTCAACTAGCCAAAGGAGAAATCAAGAGTTACTAGGAGTTATTTTCAAGCCAAAAAAACTTCCAAACATTTTCTTCATAAAAGTGGCTGTTCATTAACATCCTTGGATGATTACATTCAGCATTTACACAAGGGAGACCATTCATGTGCCCAAAAAAATTTTTCTTTATAAATGGTGACCATTCGGCTGTCCAAAGGGAAATTAAATGGGCTGTTTTGATCTCTTTGCTGATCATGCATTAAAATAATTTTAATCAGCTCATTAGAGTTCATAATTAGCTCATTTGGAAGGTTAAACAAGATGCCATAGCTGTTACAACTGTTTGAATTCATCAAGAGTTACATAGTTTTAATTAGTTTAATTAAAACTCAATTGAAGGTGTGTCCATTCAGTTAGGCTTGTTATACTCCTATAAATACTTTGATTTTAGATTGATGTAGAGACTTTTTGAACTTTTGGACACCTTAATGAAAATTACATCATTTTGTGAGAAAACATTTCTCTCATATTTCGTTGAATACTTGTTGGCTTATCTAGGTCACTAGTGGCGTCAACCTACCTTCTTCTTTATCCTGAACTTATCACTATCAAATAGTGTCACGTTCACCCTTATACCAAGGTTCCTACTTTGCTAAGTAGTGGGTCGAGGTTCTCCTATTCTCCATCCAACCACCTTGAAAACTGATGCGATCACGCCTAGCGAACCTCTTCAAACAAGTCTCTCGAGTCGAGCATTAACTTGTTGGGAAGCTGATCCCGGCTTGTTTCCAGCTCCACGAGCTCTGTGTAGCTCAAATCTAGCTCATTCGAGCTCCAACTAGCTTGCCTGAGCTAAACCGAGCTCACTCCTAGCTCATCTTCAGCTCACGAGCTAACCCTTAGCTCAACTTTAGTTTAGGAGTTTAACCCCAGCTCATCTTTAGCTCATTTAGTTTCAACTCGATTTTGTCTTTAATGCATTAAATAAAATTCACATGTATTTATTTAAGCATTAAACTTGTTTTATATTCATATTTGTTATTAATATGTCATAGTCTTTGCATATTTTAATTATGTTCATATTTTGGCCGAATTATTGCATGGAATTAATTGTTCACATTAGTGCCGAATTTAAGGTTTTTACATGGAACTTAATACTTGATTTTTTTATTTCATGTAGGTAAATGTACATGGACGGATTGGATAGATGCACATGGATTAATGCTTGGATACATTTTCTTTGGACGACACATACATGCATGAATGGACAGCATTTAATTTGGTTCATGAATGACTAGATACAAGGTTTCTTAAAGTTCATGTATGGGCCGAATGCATGAATGCTTGAGTTCAACGTATGCATGGATTCATGAATGCACATATACATTGCAAGATACACCATATGGAAGAATGCATGTATGGACATTAAAGGCTAGTTCATGAATGGATCAAATGCATGGGATGATAGAATGCATGAATGGCCTAAGTGCATGTACAGTGGCTGACTCCTAACTTTCCAAGGCACTTATTCAGCCAAGAAGTAGCTGCCAACTAATTCTAAGTTGACCGATGAGCTCATTGAGCATGTTCACACCTTGAATTTGACCTATAAGCTTCTACACATGCATGGATGTATTCAAGAACGTCCAAGGGGAACGATTAACTCATAAATTCAGCATATTAATCAAATAATATGCATCTACAAAGGGGAGAACGAATTTACTAGGTTCATGCTACCATTCATGAACCTACATGCCATTAAAGTACTCATTTATGAAGATGCATGTTCCATACAAGTACATGAATGTCCCAAGGAGATGAATGCAACCTTTGGTGCTCATACAAGGCACTTGAAGCCTTACTTCATGGCTAAGCATTCATGCACACACCAAGGGGGAAGAAAGTGTCCATTCGGCTAGCGCATGAATCTACTGAATTCATGAACAATTTTAATGTATTAGTGTGAACGTTTTTATTGTTGTGTGAACACATTAGATGCCGAATTCCAATAGGCATTTTAGGCACTATAAATATTTGTTGAATCTCATTTGTAAGGGACTTTTGCCAATTTATTAAAAACTTTATTTTCATGAGTTTGCTTCCTTTCATATCTTGTACAAGTTTTGAAAGACTTATCTAGCGTGCTAGTGGTGTCTACCAATCTTGTTTGAACTTATCACCATCCTTGGTGTGGTGTTCACCTATCCAACTATTTCATTCATTGACCTTAACAATATAGGAACCGGGGTGACACTTTTTAGTGGTTAGATCGTGTGGAACAACGAGATTCACTAGAACAAGTTCCATCAAGTCAAAGAACAGGATCGAGATCAAGTCAAAAATATACACCCGGATGTTATTCAAGAAAAGACTTCCATCATGATTCCTTTTCGCTATCGACTTCAAGACCAAGAGATTCACACTTTGACTCCTATTCATCAAGAAGTTCGAGAAGACGAGAAGCCGATTACGATTTTGATTCGTTCCAAGATGACGTTCGAAGAGAAAGATATAATCCTTCTAGTTCTTCAAAGAAATTTTATATGGAGTATTCTTCACGAAGTTTGGAACGTGATTCTTATGTACATAATTTCCCTTCATTTGAACAAGATCATTGTTATCTTGATTCTATTGTAACATCATGTAAAAGAAAAGAAAAAGCAAAAGAAGAAAAAGAAAGAGAAATAAAAAGAAAAGAGAGAAAAGAGGCTAGCAAGAGAGAAAATGAGCGAGTCTTGAGAGAACTTGAAAAAGCCTTTGAAAAAGAAAGAGAAAATGAAAAAGAAATTGAAAAAGAATTCGAGCGAGAAAAAGAATATCATCATGAAAAAAGAGTGGAAAAAGAGATTGAAATAGAAGAATCAAGAGAATCCGAGAAAAAAGAATCGAGTGAAAGTGAGAAAGTGAGGATTCTTTCTACTAACCCTTCTGTTAGTCTTCCTTGTGAATTTTCTTGTCAGGTTCCTAGAAGTCCATGCGACCAACTTCAACTCCGATACCTTCCAAAGGAGAGGCATTTTCTGTTGTTCGAGAAAGAAAAGTCCGCAAATAACAACCACCCACTTGCGATCAAAGGTAAGAAAGGTAAGGATTCCATGGTTATCGAATCAAGGTCACTTGAATTGAAAGCTATTTATAAAGATTTTAATGGCCTAAATTCTGAAAAACTTCCATCTTATGATCTATTTTCTAATTGTTCATCTCTTGTTGTTAATCACTTTGTTTCGAAAGATGCCTTGAAAATCTTATCTTTTGACATGTCTAGCTCTTCTGTTGAGATGACTATACCTATGCGAAGTGTGGAGGTTTACAATAAAAATTTTGCCCATGCCAATGTTGATGTGTTTAAGTGTTTAAACTTTTTGAATCCATATGCCCAATCTTTTTGTTCAAACATGTCTAATCAATTGATTTGTGATAGATTTTCGCATACACCATTCAAATCATCTGATTTGGTTTTCAAAATAGGCCTTTGAAATCTTGTATGAAATTTCCATGTCTTGGTTTGCATTTTCGAATGAGATTTTCAAAGTTTAAATTTCTGCATATTGGTTTGCTTGATTTCATCAAATCTACATGTTTGATTGATCTAGTGAAATTTAAGTCATGTGGTGAGTTGATTACATTTTCCTTTAACATGTTGCCTGTTGGAATTCATGATCAAGTACGTGTGTTCAAGCCTAGCATATGCTACGTAGATTTGTTTTATGGAACATTTAAGCAATTTGCATCTTTTGCATTCAAGTTATATTTGTTTGATGTTCTAACTTTTGATAAGAAAATGAAATTCAATGATTTGGGTTTCAATTTTGATTTGTTTTCTAATCACCTTGCTTGGCCACATATGAAACTTTTGTTTCATTTTAAAAAGGTAAATTCGATACATTTCTATGGACTTGAATCGAATTTTGATTATGTTCCATCTTTTCATTTTAAGTCTATTGTTTCTAATGATACTAACCTTTTTCCTTATTGTGAACATATCGCTTTGACAAGCTCGAGATATACCTATTCACATCGAGTTGCTCGAAACAAAAGGTTAGTTCTACATTATCTTTTCGAAGAGAGAAGATTCTTCTTGCTTGATAAAGGTAAACCCAATTTTCAATCTTCTTCTCTTCAAGAACGACAAGGTATAGTTTTCGAAACTTTTCAAATTCCTTTGAGTCATTTACATGATGATGAAAATTTTGTTGATTTGATATTTGGAAATCATGTGAATCCCGATATGGTTGATTATTCTTCTTGGCCTAGTGATAGTGTACTTTTGTTGGAATGTAATGACACCACTCATACTGCTCATAAACGAAAGAAAGAGTTAGCATACTTGTGGCCATGGCATACTTTGCATAAGCAAGACAAGGGAACAATTAAGTTGCTGTTTTCGTATGATCATTTTGACAAATTTTGGTCAAGGAATAATGTTGCTAAATTGCTTGCAAACATTTGTGACCAACTACCCTTTGCTCCAATTAAATTCACATGTTAGCAATGATGGCATATCGAAACTTTTTAATAACTTTACGTATGCTTGTTTTTCACAGCTTAGATTTTTGGCTTATGTTCGATTAAATGAGTTTTTCTTGAATTTTGAATATCATATGAATCTGACTTGTTTAAATTTCTTCTTGCCAAAAGTGGTGAGACTTTTTCAGGTTTGTGTGATATCGTCCATTCCATTTGACCGAGGAAAGTCGTGTGAGAGAAACAATTTTAAAATGGACAAACGGCTCGACTTGAGGACAAGTCGCCTAAAAGAGAAATAGTTTTAAAATGCGATCATGCCTAGCGAACCTACTCGAACAAGTCTCTCGAGTCGAGCATTGACTTGTTGGGAAGCTGATCCCGGCTCCTTTCTAGCTCTACAAGCTCCGTCTAGCTCAAATCTAGCTCATTCGAGCTCTAACCAGCTTGCTTGAGCTAAACTGAGCTCACTCCTAGCTCATCTTCAACTCACGAGCTAACCCTTAGCTCAACTTTAGTTTAGGAGTTTAACCCCAGCTCACCTTTAGCTCATTTAGTTTCAACTCGATTTTTTCTTTAATGCATTAAATAAAATTCACATGTATTTATTTAAGCATTAAACTTGTTTTATATTCATATTTGTTATTAGTCATAGTCTTTGCATATTTTAATTATGTTCATATTTTGGCCAAATTATTGCATGGAATTAATGTGTTCACATTAGTGCCGAGTTTAAGGTGTTTAAATGGAACTTAATACTTGATTTTTTTTATTTCATGTAGGTACATGTACATGGACGGTTTGGATACATGCACATGGATTAATACTTGGATACATTTTCTTTGGACGACACATACATGCATGAATGGACAGCATTTAATTTGGTTTTCTTAAAGTTCATGTATGGGCCTAATGCATGAATGCTTGAGTTCAACGTATGCATGGATTCGTGAATGCACATATACATTGCAAGATACACCATATGGAAGAATGCATGTATGGACATTAAAGGCTAGTTCATGAATGGATCAAATGCATAGGATGATAGAATGCATGAATGGCCTAAGTGCATGTACGGTGGCTGACTCCTAACTTTCCAAGGCACTTATATGGCCAAGAAGTAGCTGCCAACTAATTCTAAGTTGACCGATGAGCTCATTGAGCATGTTCACACCTTGAATTTGACCTATAAGCTTCTACACATGCATGGATGTATTCAAGAACGTCCAAGGGGAATGATTAACTCATAAATTCAGCATATTAATTAAATAATATGCATCCACAAAGGGGAGAACGAATTTACTAGGTTCATGCTACCATTCATGAACCTACATGCCATTAAAGTACTCATTTATGAAGATGCATGTTCCATACAAGTGCATGAACGTCCCAAGGAGATGAATGCAACCTTTGGTGCTCATACAAGGCACTTGAAGCCTTACTTCATGGCTAAGCATTCATGCACACACCAAGGGGGAAGAAAGTGTCCATTCGGCTAGCGCATGAATCTACCGAATTCATGAACAATTTTAATGTATTAGTGTGAACGTTTTTATTGTTGTGTGAACACATTAGATGCTGAATTCCAATAGGCATTTTAGGCACTATAAATATTTGTTGAATGTCATTTGTAAGGGACTTTTGCCAATTTATTAAAAACTTTGTTTTCGTGAGGTTGCTTCCTCTCATATCTCGTACAAGTTTCGAAAGACTTATCTAGCGTGCTAGTGGCGTCTACCAATCTTGTTTGAACTTATCACCATCCTTGGTGTGGCGTTTACCTATCCAACTATTTCATTCATCCACCTTAACAATATAGGAACCAGGGTGACACTTTTTAGTGTTGAATCATTCCTGACGTTAAGTTCGCTATTCCATTTCCATCGTACGTTATTTTTATTCTTATTACTACCAAACTAATCACTCTAATCAAACCCCATCTTGTTTTTCCATAGCTGAACCTATCAACACTTATTTCCCATTTTGAAACCTTCCACTTAATTAAACCAATCCATTCAATTTTTTATTTCCAAGACACCGAGGCACGTACAATCCTTCTCGGCTATGATCGGGCAACTACGTGTATTCAACTCAACAACCCGAGTCAGATCACATTAAAAACTTATAAGCATTTGGGTCGATATTTTCTAATATTGGTTCGTGCTTGTTTTTGAGATCATTTTCATTCCATTCCATTCCCATCCTTTCATTTCATCACAATCGAACCATCATTTCACTTCACATCCGTTGTTTGTTATCCAATTACTATATTTATCTCCATCTTTTATTATTTTTCTATAACCAAACCTACACAAACTTCATATCCATAAACCCATCTTTGAACCCTTTTTACATAGCTTCTGCCATTATTCACTTAAAACATCCTTTGAATAAATTGAACGATACTTCTTTGTAGACGATCGAGCAAACACATATACGACTTGACTCATCCCTGAGGCGGATCGTATCAGTGTACGCACACATTGTTTTTAATTGTAGATTAGCAAAAAGCTGAAAGATTGGGCTTTGAGGCCAGATGGGCATGCGAACGTACATGTGATTTATCGAGCCCATGAAATATGGGTGTACGACGATTAAGGCTGTAGTGGGCCACATTGGGCCGAAATGGACCGTATGGGCCCACATGAATAAATCTCATGACATGTGGTAAATATTGGACTGGGCTACGTAGTTTCTATGGCCGTGGTTAATTCTGGGTCAGATGGGCCACATAAGCATGTGGGACCACTTGGCCCGCATAATAAGCCTTACGCCCAATTGCACTGATATGACTGTTTCAGGTGTAGAGGATGATCGTAGACCTACTGTTGGGTCGGTAGGTGAGTTTAGCCCCTTTTTTATGAAAATGACCGAATTTCCCCTGGAGGGTAAAATGACTGAATTACCCCTGGAGGGTAAAATGACCGAATTACCCCTAGAGGGTAAAATGCCTAAATTGCCCCTGGAGGGTAAAATGATTGAATTACCCCTAAAGGGTGAAATGACCAAATTACCCCTGTAGAGTAAAATGACCGTAATACCCCTGTAGGGTAGAGTGACTCTTATGCCTTATATGGTATTGATTAATTGAGTATGTTATGTGATATTTATGTGTTTTGCATACATGCAATGTTATGTGATATTTATGTGTTTTGCATACATGCACGACATGCTGCATGGGTTGGATTATTGTTATGGAGGAAGTACTAATCTGTTAGGGTTGCACGGGTCGCACGAGACGACTGTGGATCCACTGAAGGCTTAAAGCCGTATATTCGTACTGATATGTTAGGGTTGCACGGGTCGCACGAGACGACTATGGACCCACCAAAGGCTTAAAGTCTATATTCGTACTGATCTGTTGAGGTCACACAGGTCACACGAGACAATTGTGGACCGACCGATGGCTTTGTGCCGTTCATACTATTGATGGCTTAGTGTTGTCCATTTTACCGATGGCTTGGTGCCATGCATATTATCGATGGCTTAGTGCTGTCCATTTTACCGATGGCTTTGTGCCACACATATTATCAATGGATTAGTGTTGTCTATTTTACAGAAGGCTTTGTGCCACGCGTACTATCGATGGCTTAGTGTTATCCATTTTACCGTGGGCTTTGTGCCACACATATTATCGATGGCTTAGTGTCGTTCATATTACCAAAAGCTCGTGCCGTTACTGAAGGCTCTGTGCTACTATTAATGGCTTTAAGCCACTTATTTTACTGGAAAATATGCTACGATTTTGTTATATGGCAGCCTTGCTGTGATTCTAGTTAGTGTCGCAACCGGTGCTAACTCTTGGTGTGTTGGTTGAGTGGGTCGATTTTATCCCCACAATAAGTGCAGGGTTGGATGGAGGCAAATGCTAAATTCGGTTTGCAAGATGTTGCAAGGAGTATGTTTAATGAACCTAATTTAATTAGTTACTTCTTTAATTAATCTAGTTACTAGGTTAATTTATTGATGCATGAGTTAAAGTTCATTTAATGCTTCTTTTAATTAAACTAGTTGCTGGAATAAATGATGCATAAGTGTTAGTTCATTTATTTAAGTAGTTGTTAATTTGTTTTAAACTTAATAATTGAATAAATGTGACGGTTACATGTGTTAATTGAGGTGACTTTTTAGCTCACATCCATTACATTTAAAGGTTGTTTTGCATTCAAAAAGGTGATTCTTCAAGAGATTTCGATTACAAGAGAAGGGGCTGTTACAAAGAGGCTTTGTACATCATGAAAAAGAGTTTAAAGGAGCATTACACTCCCTTTAAATTTTGGCAGCAACCCTTCCCACTACTCCAACTTTTTTTGGCTTCTTAATGGACAATTCATGCCTTAAAATTTCATTAAAGTTGCTAGAGTCTATTCAACTAGCCGAAGGGGAAATCAAGAGACATCTTCAAAGAATTTAAGGACATTAATTCAGCTGGTTAAAGTATCTTCAAGAGAGGAATTATTTGATTCTAGAATTTCAAAAGTCTTGAATTTTAATTCAGCTCTTTATTAGTACTTTACTATGTGACCATTTGGCTAGCTCATTCTAGCTTTATAAATACTTGTAATCAAGCCTTTAGGGGTGACTTTTGACACTTTGTGAATGTTATGCTGTCAAATTTGTGATGCAAATTTTCTTCTCAAATTTCATTCAAAGATTCATTGGCTTACCTAGGAAACTAGCTGCGTCAATCGTTTTTCTTTGATAAACCAGAACTTATCACTACTCGTAGTGTGGTGTTCAAACATACTGAGGTTCCTATCTTGCTAGATAGTGTGTCGAGGTCACTTTAACCATTTCGAAACTAAACTAAAGGGCTTATAAGCAAAGGGTCGATACCAAATCGGTATTGGTTCTTGTTTGCACTTTTGTTCAATCCATTTTCCTTTCTTAACCATTTCGTTCCATAACCAATTCCTTCCTTCACATCAAATGCTTCAAGTGCCTCGAGAGAGGTCACATTGCGAGCCAATGTCCAAATCAGAACGCAATGGTGATTCGACCCAATGGAGACATTGAGTTAGAAGAGGAAGAAGAAGAAGAAAATAATGAGAATGATGCCAAAAAATTCTCTGATAACAAGGAAGAATTGCAGTATGCGGTCGACGGCAATATGCTTGTTGTTAAGAGAAGTTTAGTGATTGATGGAGGTAGTTGTACAAATGTTGCAAGAACCCTTCTAGTCGAAAAGCTTGATCTGTCGACAAGAGTCCATCCGAGCCCTTACAATCTGCAATGGCTCAATGACGAAGTTGAGCTAAAGGTAACCAAGCAAGCTCTTGTCCCATTTTCAATTGGAAAATATCAAGACGAAGTTCTTTGTGATGTGATGCCCATGCATGTGGGCCATATACTGCTTGGAAGACCATGGCAATTTGACTGAAGGGTCAAGCACGACGGATTCGCAGATCAATATTCTTTCAATTTTCATGACCAAAATTTTACTTTGGTGCCCTTAATACCTATGCAAGTTTTGGAGGATCAACAAAGACTGAAACAATCTTTGGAGCGTATGAGAGTGGAAAAAGGAAGTAAAAATGAAAAAAAGAGAGAAAAGAAAGAGAGTTGTGATAAAAATAAGATCCAAGGGAGAGAATAGGAAATTCAAAGAAACATGAGTGAGAAAAAGAAAAGTGTTTTGATTAACCATTGTTCATATTTCTACATCATCTTAGGTTGACTCAAGTCCAAAATTTTGACTACATTATAACCCCAAGGAGAGGAGGTTTGGGATAATTGAAAAAGGTAAAACTGATCTCTACTGTCCTATTGAAATGATTAAACAAGGTATGGATTCCAAAAATTCTATGATGCGAGCATGCCTAGCAAACCCCAACATTCAAGTCTTTCTAGTCGAGCATTGCTATGTTGGCAAGCTGATCCTAGCTCCTTTTCTCATTCGAGCTCAATTCAGCCTGCCTGAGCTAAACCAAGCTCACTCCTAGCTCACTTCAGTTCACAAGCTAACCCTTAGCTCAACTTTAGTTTAGGAGTTTAACCCTAGCTTATCTTTAGCTCACGGGCTAACGCTTAGCTCATTTTAGTTAATCTCAGTTTTGTCTTTAATGCGTTAAATAAATTTCATACTTATATATTTAAGCATTTAATTTGTCTTATATTAATATTTGTTTTAAATATGTTATAGTCATTACATAATTTAATTATGTCCACATGTTTAGCCGTTTTTAATGCATGACATTATTGTGTTCACGTTGCCAAATATATGTATGTTCATAATTATGTCTTATAATTTGTTTTTATTTTATGTAGGTACATGTACATGGACGGTTTGGATACATGCACATGGATTAATGGTTGGATACATTCTCTTGGATGGCACATACATGCATGAATGGACAGCATTTAATTGGGTTCATGAATGACTAGGTGCAAGGTTTCTACAAGTACATGTATGAGCCAAATGCATGAATAATGAAGGTTCATTGATCTATCAAATGCATGAATGGCTATGTACATTACAAAAGATGTTGCATGCATGTTCCCCAAGTGCAAGGTACATCCGAATGTACCAAGACCCATAATGAAAGATGCATGTTCGGCCAAAGCTTCTAGGATTCATGTATGGCCGAATTACATGAATGGTGTGCTACCCATTGTTCTCCTACACACCTATTCAGCCAAGGAGTAGATACCTAATTAACTTTCATGTTAAATTCATGAATGGAGTTTATTATAGATGCATGGACAACAAGTTACAACGAATTGGAGGATGCATCCATATCTTGCTACATGAATTATTTGTTGATCATTTGACTTCCCTAGGTGTCTATTCAGCCAACAAGCTCCTTTTGGAGAGTCATTCAAGTACTAAAGCTGAATTTTGTCCAAGGAACATGAAAGCTTCCATTCATTTTCTTCCCAGCCGAATCTAGGCAAGGCTATTCAAGCTCCCATGCTTCATATTCAGCCAACCAAATTTTCTTTCCCATGAAGCATGCTTAATGGTGTCACAAGGGCTGAATTTGGACCTAGCTAATCAATGATTTTCTTCTAGATTTTTCTAGGATTTTCTTAGCTTTTAAGTTGTCCATTCGGCTACTACAAGTTAGTCTATAAATAGCTCTTATTTCATTTGTAAATGGTCAGACCTTTTGTTTGTTTAAAACTCTGTTAAATTTATATGAAATTTGTGAGATTTCTTTCTCTCATATTTCGTTGAAGACTTGTTGGCCTATCTAGTTCTTAGTTGGTGTCAACCTTGTTCTTCCTTTTTGAACTTATCACTCAATCGAGTGTGGCGTTCACCGATATACTGAGGTTCCTACTTTGCTAAGTAGCGGGTCAAGGTTTGTTCTATCTTTCATTCTCCACCTTAAGTGATATAAGTACCAGGGCGATACTCTCTATAGTGTCGAATCATACTTGAAACTTAAGTCCTATTTTACCAGATCTACCTTTCTATCCAATTTCCTTTTATTCATCACATCACCTATCCAAACTATTTCCTATCTCCTCATCTTTTTATTTGTTAATCCATTTTCATATTTTTTCTCCACCCATTCATTACCTTATTATTTTTTTAAAATTGAACCTATACATATTATTCTTATCCATAAACCATCTTTGAACCCTTATACATAGCTTCCGCCCTATTTTCCTATCAACTTCACTTCACAAGCAAATCAAACGATACTTTCTTGTAGATGATCGGGCAATTACAAATACGACTCGACTCACCTGAGGTGGATCGTATCATTCTAATACATCTCTGATCTATTCGAATGATGGAAAAAATGTTGTTGATGATGAAACAATAGTTTGGGTCGATGATAAGATGAATTTTAGTGCGTGTAGTATTGACAAGTTTGCTAGATATTTGTTAGTCAAACGACATTTGCAAGCACTACATATTCATGAATTCTATTTATCTTTTCGTTCGTTTGATCGTAATGTAAGACTGCACTCTTTGAACTGTTGTACAAATTTCCTTTGTATTTACAACGGCTTGCGGGTACGAATTGAAGTGAGCAAATGTTTTAAGATCTTTATGTCTTTGTGGCAGTTACTCGCTAAAATATTGGTCTGCAAAGGAGCATGTTCATTTGATTGTGAAAATGATTTATTGGTTTTGACTTTCTATAAAAGTCATGTGTGTCTTGAACGAAAGATAAATGAATTTCATGATGGTTTGGATAAAATTTTGTCGTATGCTGATTCTTATTTAAGTCCAGGTTTCACTTTCTTACTATGGCCGAATATAAAAAGTTTTTCCAACAAAACTTTAGTGGACCCATTTACTTCATTCATCCAAGATGAGCTGAGTAGGATTAAATGTTTTCAAGAGTACAAAATGCATGACTTGAGGACAAGTTGCTTTGAAGACTGGGGAATGATGTATGCACACTTGGGGCTTCCTCAAGTGTAAACCAAGATCCTATCAAGCTGCCAAAAGGTCCCATGACTTGAGCACATACCAAGCGACTTCAAGAAGCTTTAACAGCTCTGTTGACTCGAATTTGGGATGAAACAAAGCTCCTTGACGTTGGAGAAGCTATGGACAACTCTTTAAAGACTCATTGCACGCTTTTGCAAACCAATTTTAGCTCCTCTCCAGCTCTCCAAACTCAATTTAGCTCCAATCAGCTCACTTGAGCTTGTTTCAGCTCGTTTGAGCTCAATTTAGCTTCTTTCCAACTTTTTTCTTTTACTATTTCAATAAACTAAGTTTTAACTTTGTTTTAACTTAACTTGCTACAGCTCATGCCAAATTCCTTAGCTCAAATTAGTTCATTAATTGTTTTTGTTTATTTGAGCTAGCCGAATTTAATGTGCTAGTTAATTTTAATTTAATGTGTCCCAAAATTAGTTAGTTGTTATTTAGGTAGTTAGTTTCCATTTAATTATGATTAAATGATATAATTAAATGTGTTCATGCCTTTGTAGGTTCAGCCGAATGTGGAGATACATTAAAGGCTAGGTGCATGCACGGGTTTGTTCAATGAATGAGAAGATTCATGCACGGCTTGGTTCAATGCTTGGAGGAATTATGTTCATGTACATGGAAGATTAATTACATGCATTGGATTATGAAGAATACATTCCCTTTGGATGACACACATGCATGAAAGGGAATTTATTGCAAGTTCATGTACGGCCAGATTCAAGCTTCCTTCCAAGTTCCATGCATGACCGAATGTATGTGGGAGAACCTTTGGAGTTTCTATGCACCTATTCGGCCAAGAGACACCTCTTGGAAGCTTCATGCACCCCATGGCCGAACCTAGACAATCCATTTAGCTTCCAAGGCTTCATATTCATTCAAGGTGCTTTGCTTAATCATGAAGCTATCCAATGAAGTCCCATTCAGCCGAATCAAGACTTAGTAACTTAATGACTTTGTTCTAGAATATTCTAGTCTCTTCTTAGCCAAATTACTTAGCCTTGAAGCTAGTTAATTTTGTCCATTTGGTTATCCCATGTTAAGCTATAAATAGTTTGTTTATTTCTTTGTAAAGGGACTTTCGCCAATTTGTTAATGAAACTCTTTTTCTGTGAGGTTGCTTCCTCTCATATCTCGTACAAGTTTCGAAGACTTATCTAGTGTGCTAGTGGCGTGTACCGATCTTGTTTAAACTTATCACCATCCTTGGTGTAGCGTTCACCTATCCTTCTATTCCGTTTATCCACCTTAACAATATAAGAGCGGGGGTACACTTTTTAGTGTTGAATCATTCCTGACATTAAGTTTGCTAATCCATCCCCACCTTATATTATTTTATTCTTATTATTTCCAAACTGAACACTCTATTCAACACCCATCTTTGCTTCCCATAGCCGAATCTATCAATACCCTATTTTCTACTTTGAACCCTTTCACTTAATCAAACCTATCCATTCACTTCTACTTCCAAGACTGAGGCACGAACAACCTGAGCTGGATCACATCATTTGGTATCAGAGCTTGTAAAACGAGAATTGCCGACATTCGTATTAAGATGGAAATAGGTTCATTGTGAAAAAATAAATATATATATATATTTATCAAGTTGTATCTGAAGTTTTTCCATTGTAATAGTGTTATTTTGAAGTTTAAAAAAATACAAATTAAAAAAAAGTGAAGTGCTCAAATTCTTCTCTACTGTTTATACCATTATTCTGATCGTCAAAACATTTGTTTCCCCAACTTTGTAAACCCCCCATTCCAAAATGCCACACTACACCGAAGAAAATTTTCTTTCTTTTAGCCTACCCATACATCCATACATCTTATCCTTTGTAACCATTTTTGAAGCTGACCCCAAAGCACCAAGATGAGTCAAGAGAAACAAAATACGAGGTTACGAGAGTAAGTCTGAGTGGTAAAAGGCTAGAGAGTGTGAGTGCATTTAAGTGTCGAAAAAGCCTAAACGAGTGAAAACACGAGTGGAGTGCACAGCTATTATTTCTTTTTCGAGAGAACTAGTGAGGTTTGTGTCAATATGAGACTTTTGCCAATTTTAAAAACTTTGTTTTTGTGAGGTTACTTCCTCTCATATCTCGTACAAGTTTCGAAAGACTTATCTAGCGTGCTAGTGGCGTCTACCGATCTTGTTTGAACTTATCACCACCCTTGGTGTGGCGTTCACCTATCCAACTATTCCATTCTTCCACCTTAACAATATAGGAACTGGGGTGACACTTTTTAGTGTTGAATCATTCCTGACATTAAGTTTGCTATTCCATTTCCATCGTACGTTATTTTTATTCTTATACTACCAAACTAATCATTCTAATCAAATCCCATCTTGTTACTCTATAGCCGAACCTATCTACACTTATTTCCCATTTTGAAACCTTCCGCTTAATTAAACCTATCCATTCATCTTTATTCCGAAGACACCGAGGCACGGACGATCCTTCTCGACTACGATCGGGTAACTACGTGCATTCGACTCCACCAGCTGAGCCGAATCACATCAGTTACCAAAATTGATCTGCAATGAGAGAATCTTTTCCATTCCCGTTGTCTCGTCTAAGGAAAGGTATGTAGTTTAGTGATTGATGGAGGTAGTTGTACAAATGTTGCAAGCACCCTTCTAGTCGAAAAGCTTGATCTGCCGACAAGCATGCATCTGAGCCCTTACAAACTGTAATTTCTCAATGACGGAGTTGAGTTAAAGGTAACCAAGCAAGCTCTTGTCCCATTTTCAATTGGAAAATATTAAGACGAAGTTCTTTGTGATGTGGTGCCCATGCATGCGGGCCATATACTGCTTGGAAGACCATGGCAATTTGATCAAAGGGTCAAGCACGACGGATTCGAAAATCAATATTCTTTCAAGTTTCATGACCAAAATTTTACTGTGGTGCCCACGCAAGTTTTGGAGGATCAACAAAGACTAAAACAATCTTTGGAGCGTATGAGAGTGGAAAAAGAAAGTAAAAATGAAAAAAAGAGAAAAGAAAGAGAGTTGTGATAAAAATAAGATTCAAGCGAGAGAAAAGGAAATTCAAAGAAAAATGTGTGAGAAAAAGAAAAGTGTTTTGATCAACCATTATTTTCATATTTCTATATCATTTCAGGTTGACTCAAGTCTGAAATTTTGACAACATTATAACCCTGAGGAGAGGAGGTTTGAGATAATTGAAAACGGTAAAACTAATCGCTGCTGTCCAATTGAAATGATTAAATAAGGTATGGATTTCGAAAATTCTAATACATCTCTGATTTATTCGAATGATGACAAAAACATTGTTGATGATGTAACCATAGTTTGGGTTGATGATGAGATGAATTTTGGTGCGTGTAGTATTGACAAGTTTGCTAGATATTTGTTAGTCAAACGACATTTGCAAGCACTACATATTCATGAATTCTATTTATCTTTCCATTCATTTGATCGGAATGTAAGACTGCACTTTTTGAACTGTTGTACAAATTTCCTTTGTATTTACAATGGCTTGCAGGTACGAATTGAAGTGAGCAAACGTTTTAAGATCTTTATGTCTTTGTGGTAGTTATTCGCTAAAATATTGGTCTGCCAAGGAGCATGTTCATTTGATTGTGAAAATGATTTATTGGTTTTGACTTTCTGTAAAAGTCATGTGTGTCTTGAACGAAAGATAATTGAATTTCATGATGGTTTGGATAAAATTTTGTGGTATGCTGATTCTTATTTGAGTTTAGGTTTCACGTTCTTACTATGGCTGAATATAAAAAGTTTTTCCAACAAAACTTTAGCGGACCCCTTTACTTCATTCGTCCAAGATGAGCCGGGTAGGATTAAATGTTTTCAAGAGTACAAAATGCACGACTTGAGGACAAGTTGCTTTGAAGATAGGGGAAATGATGTATGCACGCTCAAGGCTTCCTCAAGTGCGAACCAAGGTCCTATTGAGCTGCCAAAAGGTCCCATGACTCGAGCACATACCAAGCGACTTCAAGAAGCTTTAACAGCTCTGTTGACTCGAATTTGGGATGAAACAAAGCTCCTTGATGTTGGCGAAGCTGTGGACAACTCTTTAAAGACTCATTGCACTCTTTTGCAAACCAATTTCAGCTCCTCTCCAGCTCTCCAAACTCAATTCAGCTCCAATCAGCTCACTTAAGCTTGTTTCAGCTCATTTGAGCTCAATTTAGCTTCTTTCCAACTCTTTTCTTTTACTATTTCAATAAACTAAGTTTTAACTTTGTATTAACTTAATTTGCTACAGCTCGTGCCGAATTCCT
The DNA here is from genome assembly GCA_020496765.1 of Gossypium stocksii. NCBI lineage: Eukaryota > Viridiplantae > Streptophyta > Magnoliopsida > Malvales > Malvaceae > Gossypium > Gossypium stocksii. Next base: position 47,917,374 of record CM035623.1, read on the forward strand.
TAGCTCAAATTAGTTCATTAATTATTTTTGTTTATTTGAGCTAGCCGAATTTAATGTGCTAGTTAATTTTAATTTAATGTGTCCCAAAATTAGTTAATTGTTATTTAGGTAGTTAGTTGCTGTTTAATTATGATTAAATGATATAATTAAATATGTTCATGCCTTTGTAGGTTCAGCCGAATGTGGAGATACATTAAAGGCTTGGTGCATGCACGAGTTTGTTCAATGAATGAGAAGATTCATGAATGGCTTGGTTCAATGCTTGGAGGAATTATGTTCATGTACATGGAAGATTAATTACATGCATTGGATTATGAAGAATACATTCCCTTTGGACGACACACATGCATGAATGAAGGGAATTTATTGTAAGTTCATGTACGGCCAGATTCAAGCTTCCTTCCAAGTTCCATGCATGATCGAATGTATGTGGGAGAACCTTTGGAGTTTCTATGCACCTATTTGGCTAAGAGACACCTCTTGGAAGCTTCATGCACCCTATGGCCAAACCTAGACAATCCATTTAGCTTCTAAGGCTTCATATTCATTCAAGATGCTTTGCTTAATCATGAAGCTGTCCAATGAAGTCCCATTCAGCCGAATCAAGACTTAGTAACTTAATGACTTTGTTCTAGAATATTCTAGTCTCTTCTTAGCTAAATTACTTAGCCTTGAAGCTAGTTAATTTTGTCCATTTAGCTATCCCATGTTAAGCTATAAATAGTTTGTTTATTTCTTTGTAAAGGGACTTGCCAATTTGTTAATGAAACTCTGTTTTTGTGAGGTTGCTTCCTCTCATATCTCGTATAAGTTTCGAAGACTTATCTAGTGTGCTAGTGGCATCTACCGATCTTGTTTGAACTTATCACCATCCTTGGTGTGGCGTTCACCTATCCTTCTATTCTGTTTATCCACCTTAACAATATAAGAACCGAGGGGAATGATGCGAGCGTGCCCCATGGCTTAGCTAGTTCGAACAAAGACTCCATGGTTCTACCTCAAGGTCCTGTCACTCGAGCTCGAGCCAAGGTGTTTAAAGAGTCTATCACAGCTTTCGTAGCTCAACTTTGGGATGAAACCCTATTAGGATGCCCCGAGAAAGCTGATTCTAGCTCTTTGAACTCACCGTGCAATTACCTACAGGTTCAGTTCAGCTCACCGAGCTCACCTCCAGCTCAAGTCAACTCCCATTCAGCTCAAACCAGCTCACCAGCTTGGATTCACCAGTGCCCCAGCTCGGGTCTAACTCACTACCAGCTAACGAGTCCAAGTCTAGCTCAGTTTTAGCTCATGAGCTAAACTTTAGCTCATGAAGTCCAACTTTGTCTTCATTTATTTACCGTTGACTTTGATTTAATAAATCTAATAATAGTTATTTAATATGCTATATAATAAATTAGGTTCACATTAGTATCATTAAATATGTCTTAAATTGCTTTAATGATGTTAATTAAATCTAGTCATAGCCGAATTTAATGCTAGTATTTATGTTCACATTGCTTGAATTAATTTTGTTCACATGTCTTGTGTAGGAGCACCAATGGACACATGGAGCATGAAGCAACATGTCTTTTTGGAGGTGCATGGACGGCTAAAGGCCATGAATCTCCTAGGTGCATGTTCGGCTATATACATGCATGACTTGATGCCTTGTTTCAATTAATGCATGAATGGCTAAGGAGCATGAATGGTGTGCTACCTTTTCACCTATTCAAGTGACTATTTGGTCAAAGGGACTTAATACATGCATTAGATGGATGGTCGAATGACTTCTTCCATGAACCTCTGCATTCCGTTCACATTGTGTTCACACAACAAGTCTTTTCGGTTCATCATGTTCACACCTATGGACTCTTCAAGTTGTGGCATTCACACCTATTTTGGCCCTTGGAGTAACTACATTTATTTCCTAATTTTTGGCCAAACATTACCTCATTAATCAAGGTTGGCCAAATCTACCTATGCCTATTGGAGCTCCATCCATTCACATGCATTTACTTAAGATTTAAGGTTCATGCCTTAATCTTCCATGGCCGAATGTGGACAAGGCATTCAAGAGGTTTTTCTTCTAGAAATTTTACAAGATTCATTCATGAACTTTACTTTGCTTTTAAGGTTATGAACAAGCCTATTCGGCTACCTCCTTGTATCCCTATAAATACTTGTTATTTTTCCATGTAAAAGAACTTTTGACTCTTTGTTAATGTTATGCTGCCAAAATTGTGAGGCAACTTTTTTCCATTTCAATCAAAGATTCGATTGGCTTTCCTAGTGTTCTAGTTGCGTCACCCGCTTTCTTTATCGAACCTGAACTTAACACTACTCTTAGTGTGTGATACGATTTGCCTCAGGGATGAGCCAAGTCGTATATGTGTTTGCCCGATCGTCTACAAAGAAGTATCGTTTGATTTGTTCAAAGGATGTTTTAAGTGAATAATGGCGGAAGCTATGTAAAAAGGGTTTAAAGATGGGTTTATGGATATGAAGTTTGTGTAGGTTCGGTTATAGAAAAATAATAAAAGATGGAGATAAATATAGTAATTGGATAACAAACAACAGATGTGAAGTGAAATGATGGTTCGATTATGATGAAATGAAAGGATAGGAACAAAATGGAATGAAAATGATCTCAAAAACAAGCACGAACCAATATTAGAAAATATCGACCCAAATGCTTATAAGTTTTCAAGGTGGTCAGATAGAGAATATGAGAACCTCGACCCACTACTTAGAGAAGTAGGAACCTCAGTATAAGGGTGAACACCACACTATATGATAGTGATAAGTTCAGATAGAAGAAAACAAGGTTGACGCCACTAAAACTAGATAAGCCAACAAAGTCTTCAAGGAAATATGAGAGAAAAAGTTCTCACAAAATAGGAAAATAGTTTCATTCAAATGAGCCAAAAAGTTCAAAAGTCCCTCAAAAAGGCTTGATTACAAGTATTTATAAGGCTAGAATGAGCTAGCCGAAAGGTCACATGTAGAATACTAATAAAGAGCTAATTAAAATTCAAAGTCTTTTGGAATTCTAGATCAAATAATTTCTCTTTAAAATGCTTTAATTTGGCTGAATTAATGACCTTAAAGGCTTTGAAAATGACCCTTGCTTTCCCCTTTGGCTAGTTGAATGGACTCCAGCAACTTTAATGAGATTTTTAAGGCTTAAATTGTCCATTAAGTAGCAAAAACGTTGGGTATTTGCATAGGCTGCTGCTGAATTTTAAAGGTCATGAAATGCTCCTTTAAACTCTCTTTTAATGATGCTTAATGCTTCGTTTATAACAGCCCCCTCTTTTGTAACCAAAATAACTTGAAAAGCCACCTTTATTGAATGTGTAATAGCCTTTGTAAGTTGAAAAGTCACCTGCAATTAAAACATATGTAACCGTCACATTTATTCAATTATTAAGCTTTAAATAAATTAACAACTACTTAAATAAATAAACTAACACTTATGTATCATTTATTCCAGCAACTAGTTAATTAAAAAAAGTATTAAATGAACGTTAACTCATGCACCAATAAATTAACCTAGTAACTAGATTAATTAAAGAAGCAACTCATTAAATTAAGTTCATCAAATAAACTCATTTAATTAAACTAAGATGAGTTGTATTAATGACCAGCAACTCATTTATTAACTTAAGATGCTTAAATGCATGATTTAAAATGCAAACTAAATGATCAAATGAGTTACGTAATGCATGACTTAATTAAATGCAGAACACATAATGCATGTCATAATTAAAATATGTAGATTAATAATGCATGACATTAACTAAAAATGCATTTAATTAAACAAGACATAATTAAAGACTAAAATAACTAAAATAAATAAATCAAGTCCTTATTCCAGCAATTTAAATGCAAGAATTAAATAAACTCAAATCAAGCTCAGAGAGCTTGCGTCAAACCGAGCTAAGCTAGATGGAGCTCGGGGAGTTGGAAAGGAGATGGGATCAGCTTGCCAACATAATAATGCTCGACTCGAAAGACTTGAACGTTGGGGCTCGCTGGGCGCGCTCGCATCAGTATGGCGTTCAAACATACTGAGGTTCCTATCTTGTTAGATAGTGGGTCGAGGTTTCTTTTACCAAACATAAATCGAACTAAAAGAGCATATAAACAACGGGTCAATACCACATCGGTATTGGTTCTTGTTTGCACTTTTTGTTCAATCCCAATTCTTCTTTTTACCAAATCGTACCTAAATCAACCTTTTCGTCCATACCATTTCATCATACCATTTCGAACATACCAATCTTACCATTTCGACCATTTCTTTAATTCACCTTACCTAATTGAACCAATTCATTCATCTATCCCTATTCATAACCTAAAACCCAAACTCTCATACCTTATTGCCTATTCCATTTGAATCAAATCCGACAACCTAATTGAACCAATTCTTCTCCGTCCTAAATTCACTAAACCTATTCCAACTCCAACCCAACTCAACCATCCTCTTTAATCTCCTTTCTAGTCTAGCTTTCTCTTATCCAACTTTTCAACTAAACCTAACGTAACTTCTTGTCGACGATCAGGCAATCACTAATACGACTCGACTCACCCGAGGCGGATCGTATCAGTGACACTTTTTAGTGTTGAATCATTCCTGACATTAAGTTCGCTAATCCATCCCCACCTTACATTATTTTATTCTTATTATTTCCAAACTGAACACTCTATTCAACACCCATCTTTGCTTCCCATAGCCAAACCCATCAATACCCTATTTTCTACTTTGAACCCTTCCGCTTAATCAAACCTATCCATTCACTTCTACTTCCAAGACCGAGGCACGATCGACCTTGTCATCCACGATGGGGTAACTACATGCATTCAACTCAATTACCCGAGCCAGATCACATCACTAAAGAACTGCAACGGCAAGTCAATGATCTGTTGGAAAAAGGGCTACGTTCATGAGAGTCTTAGTCTGTGTGCTATTCCTATTTTGCTAGACCGAAAAAAGACAGAACATGGCAAATGTGCGTAGATTGCCGAGCCATGAAAAGATCACCATCAAATACCGTCATCCAATTCCTCTCCTTGACGACATGCTTGATGAACTCAGCGGAGCCAAAGTATTTTCAAAAATTGACTTAAAAAGTGGCTACCACCAGATTCGGATGTGAGAATGAGATGAGTGGAAAAAAACAATCAAGACCAAGCACGGGCTGTACGAATGGTTTGTCATGCCATTTGGCCTTACCAACACTCCTAGCACATTCATGAGGTTAATGAATTACGTGTTAAGGTCTTTTATCAATAAATTTGGTGTTGTGTATTTTCATGAGATATTAATATATAGCTAGTCCGTTGACGATCACGTAAGGCATCTCAAATCCATTTTAGAAGTTTTACGAAAAGAAACATTATATGCTAACCTTAAAAAGTGTTCTTTCTGTTCTGATAAAGTTGTCTTTTTAGGATTTGTGGTTAGCATGGAAAGTCTCGAAGTAGACCAAGAAAGGATCAAGGCCATTCAAGATTGGCCAAAGCCAACGAGTATCATGCAAGTCTAGAGTTTTCATGGCCTAGTGAGTTTCTATCGACATTTTGTTCCTAATTTTAGCACCATTGCTGATCCTCTTACGAGCGTCATTAAAAAGACCTCTACTTTTTATTGGAATGATGAGTAAGAAAAGTTCATTTGCTAAAATTAAAGATTGTCTTACTAACGCTCCTTTACTTGCTCTTCCAAATTTCTCGAAGACCTTCGAGGTTGAGTGTGATGCATTAGGCATTGAAATCGATGCTGTTTTGACACAAGAAGGATGACCTGTGGCCTATTTTAGCGAAAAGATTAGTGGAGCCGTATTCAACTATCCGGTATATGATAAAGAGATATATGCGCTCATTCGAGCCCTTGAGACGTGGCAACATTATTTATGGCCAAAGGAGTTCGTTATACACTCCGATCATGAAGCTTTAAAGCACATCAAAGGCCAGTATAAATTAAACCAACGTCACGCAAAATGGGTGGAGTTTCTTGAATCATTTCCCTATGTTATAAAATACAAAAAAGGTAAAGATAACATAGTGGCTGATGCGCTTTCAAGAAGGTACACTCTATTGTCATATTTAGACTCCAAAATTCTTGGTTTTGCTTTGTTAAAAGACTCTTATGCTAACGATTCTGATTTTGGTGAGATCTATGTTGTGTGTGAGAATGGCGTGTTTGAAAACTTTTATAGGTATGAAGGCTTTCTTTTTAAAAAAGGTAAACTTTGCATTCCTTGTGGCTCTATTTGAGACTTACTAGTACACGAGGCCCATAGTGGATGACTTATGGGACACTTTGGAGCCAACAAGACGCTTGCAACTCTTCAAGAACACTTCTATTGGCCACGAATGCACAAATATGTGGAACAAGTTTGCGAGAGGTGTATAGCTTGTAAAAAGGCTAAGTCGAAGGTTCAACCACATGGCTTATACAATCCATTACCTATTCCTGAAGCTCCGTGGGTTGATATCTCCATGGACTTCATTCTTGGACTACCACGTACAAAAACGAGGAAGGATTCTATCTTTGTGGTTGTCGATCATTTTTCGAAAATGTCTCATTTTATTGCTTGTACTAAAACTGATGTGTTGTTCATGTTGCAAATTTGTTTTTTAGAGACATCATTCGACTTCTGGCATTCCTCTACCATTGTGTCGGATTATGACGCAAAATTTTTGAGCCATTTCTAGAGGTCCTTGTGGGGAAAATTAGGAACTAAACTATTATTTTTCAACCACCAGCCACCCCCAAACCAATGGCCAAATGGAGATCGTCAATAGGGTATTGTCCACATTACTTCGGGCCATCATCCGTAAAAACTTGAAGTCTTGGGAGGATTGCTTACCACATATCAAGTTTGCCTACAACCACTCTGTCCATTCTGCTATGAAATATTCACCTTTTGAAATTGTATACGGTTTCAATCCATTGACACCTTTAGATTTATTACCTTTGCTTATTGATCGATTGGTTCATGCAGATGCGAAGAAAAAGGCTGACTTTGTCAAAGAATTACATCAAAAGGTGCGAGCTAACATTGAGGCAAGAACAGAGTCTTACGTGCGTAACGCTAACAAAGGACGAAAATGAGTGGTCTTTGAACTTGGAGAGTGGGTTTGGGTTCACATGTGCAAAGAACGTTTTCCCGCTCAACGAAAATCAAAATTGCTACCTCTCGAAGACGGTCCTTTCCAAATTCTTGAGTGCATAAATGAGAACTCTTACAAACCCAATTTGCCTGGTGAATTTAACATTAGTGTGACTTTTAACATGTCAGATTTAACCCTTTTTTATGCAAATTTTGACTTGAGGACAAGTCATTTCGAAGAGGGGGAATGATATGATCGCGTCCCGGAGTGCACCAAGTTTGAGCAAGGACTCAACGGTACTGCCCTAAGGACCAATTACGCGAGCTCGAGCTAAGCAATTCAAAGAGGCCATTTTGACCTTAGTGAATCAAGTGTGGAGCGAGGCTTTGGTTAGAGAAATAGAACGAGTTCGGACCAGCTCAATAAAGTTTCCTTGCAACATATGGCAAACCAATTTTAGCTCAATTCCAGTTCCTTGAATTTAGGCTAGCCTGTTCCAACTATTATTTTTCAGCTTTACATTTATTTTGCATTTTTAAATCATGCATTTAAGCATCTTAAGTTAATAAATGAGTTGTTGGACATTAATTTAACTCCTCTTAGTTTAATTAATTGAGTTTTTGTTGAACTTTATTTAATAGTTGCTTCTTTAATTAATCTAGTTACTAGGATAATTTATTGATGCATGAGTTAAAGTTCATTTAATAATGCTTCTCTTAATTAAACTAGTTGTTGGAATTAATGATGCATAAGTTTTAGCTAATTTATTTAAGCTAGGTGTTAATTTGTTTTAAGTTTAATAATTGAATAAATGTGTTTAATATGTCAGTTACATGTGTTAATTGCAAGCGATTGTTCAGCTCACAATAGTTACATTTAAAGGCTGTTACACATTCAATAAGGTGGTTTTTCAAGTGATTTCGTTTACAAAAGGGGGCTGTTACATAAAGAGGCTTTATACATCAATTAAAAGAGTTTAAAGGAGCATTATACTTCTTTCAAATGTCAGTAGCAACCCTTCCAACTACTCCAAACGTTTTTGCTACTTTAATGGACAAAGGAGAAATCAAGAGACATTTTCAAAGCATTCAAGGACATTGAATCAGTTGATTAAAGTATCTTAAAGAGAGGAATTAATTGATCCAAGAATTTCAAAAGTCTTTGAGCCTTAATTTAGATTTTTATTAGCATTTTATTAAGTGATCATTCGGCTAGCTCATTCTAGCCTTATAAATATGTGTAAACAATCCTTTTTTGGGGGCTATTGACTCTTGGTTAATGAAACTCTGCCAAAATTTTGAGACAAACTTTTCTCCAATTTTTGTTCAAAGATTCGTTGGCTACCTAGTGTTCTAGTTGCGTCAATCGTTTTTTTGACAAACCCGAACTTATCACTACTCATAGTGTGGCGTTCAAACATACCGAGGTTCCTATCTTGCTAGAAGTGGGTCAAGGTCACGTTAACCACTCCTAAACCGAACTAAAGGGCTTATAAACAATAGGTCGATACAAAATCGGTATTGGTTCTTGTTTGCACTTACATTCAATCCATTTTCCTTTCTTACCAACTCGTTTCAAATCCAATTCCTTCTTTTCACATCTTACTATTTCGTATGAAAATCAATTCCTTCTTTTCACATCTTACCTTTTCACACCTTATGCTTAAACCATCTACTAACTTACCAAAACAACTTCATTCCATACCAATTCCATCCTTCATTGCCAAACCAACTCAACTCTTTTCGTTTCCTATCTTCATTATAACGAAACCATCGTTCTAATTCTGCCAATTAAACTCACTTATCCACATTTTTCTTCTTAAACTTTCCTTTTATCTTCTTATTAAACCTAATTAACTTTGCTTCTCGTCGACAATCAGGCACTTGAGATGACTTGACTCACCCGAAGCGGATCGTATCACGTGGTCTTACATGAAAACACATATCGGAATCTTATGTCATGACATATGTATCTTAACTATTCCTAAGGTTCGTACAGGGCTTTCGGATGTCGTAACACGATTGATTCAAGTTTAAAATTTCTTCATCCATAATTATACACATTTAGCTATGGGAAAATATATATGTAAATATTCCATACAGCACATATAAATATAATCAATTTAATTTTACGACATTTATTTACTTATGAACTTACCTCGGACAACATCGGATGAAATAGAACAATTATTCCACCACTTTAGTTTTCCCCTATCCAATTTTAGTTTCTTTGGTTCTTGATCTAAACATATTCAAATTTAACTTATTCAAACACATATTCATTCAATTTAGTCCAAAAAAGACATAAATGGGAAAATTACCATTTTGCTCCTAACATTTCACATTTTTTACAAATTAGTCCCTTTTGCACAAAACATAAAATATACAAAATTTCATTACATCATAGTTTGTCTGAATATTCATCCATCTCATACAAGTCCACACATTTCATTTATTTCACATTTTAGTCCCTCAATTTATTATTTTTCACAATTTAATCCTAATTACTCAAATTCATCAAAAATCCAAATACAAAATATATTAATCTAACACATATCTTTCATAATTCATCAAAAAACATCACAAAGATCACAAATTCATAAATGGCATAACTCAAAATCTTCATCAAATTCAAAAATTAAAACATGGGCATGATAGATTTCATAGCAACAATCTCAAAAATATAAAAATTATTATAAATCGAACAAAACTAACCTTGAATCAAGCTAAACCATGGCTGAATGTTCAAGCTCTTGTTTTTTTCTAAGTAATTTTGCCTATAAAGATGAACATGCAGGCTTATTTCATGTTTTATTTTTATTTAATTCATAATAATTCATCATTTACATATTTACCCTTAATGAATTAATTATGAAAACATTATATTCATGTCATTAACCATCCATCAGTCTTATCTATGGTCTAATTGTAGCATAAATACCTCATACTATGAATACAACAACAATTTGACACTCTCACATTTAACTACCAACTTTTTCATTTTACGCGATTACGCCCTTTTTATTAATCGAACACTCAAACGATAAAATTAAAACACAAAAATTTCACAGATATCAATTCACATAATATAAACACAGATAATAATATTTAAATATTTTTTGACTCGAATTTGTGGTCCCGAAACTACTATTCTGATTAGGGTCTAAACCGGGCTATTACAACTCTCCCCCTTAGGGATTTTCATCCCTAAAAATCTTATCAGTGAATAGGTTTGGGTAACGCTCTCTCATAGCATCCTCTGGCTCCCACGTAGCTTCTTCAACCCCGTGTCACTGCCATAAGACTTTTACTAAAGAAATTTTCTTATTTCTCAACTCTTTCACTTTGCGATCTAAAATCTGAATCGGTTCTTCTTCGTATGTCATATCAAGCTTAATTTTGATGTAGTTTCTTCACGTAATCAACCTTTTTCCTAGCATCAGAATGAATTAATTGGTTATTAGGTAAAGGCAGTAAATCTAAAGGAGTTATTGGATTAAACCCATAGACTACTTCAAAAGGTGAATGCTTGGTTGTCGTATGGACAGATCTATTGTAGGCAAATTCGATATGAGGCAAACAATCTTCCCATGATTTCAAATTCTTTCGAATGATAGCTCGTAAAAGTGTGGAAAGAACTCGGTTAACTGCTTTGATTTGTCCATCCATTTGAGGATGACAGGTAGTTGAGAACAGTAATTTAGTTCTGAGTTTACCCCATAAAGACCTCTAAAATGAATAAGAAATTTAGTGTCACTATCTGACATGATGGTTCACAAAATTTCGTGTAGCTGAATGACATCCCTAAAGAAAAGATTAGAAATATGAATGGCATCATTAGTTCTTGTACAAGCAATAAAATGTGACATCTTAGAGAATCGATCAATAACTACAAAAATGGAATCCTTCCCCATTTTTGTCCTAGGCAATCCAAGGATGAAACCCATGGATATATCCGTCTAAGGAGTTTCAGGTATTGGTAGAGGCGTGTAGAGACCATGTGGTTGAATTTTGGATTTTGCTCATTTGTAAGCCAAGCATCGCTCGCAAACTCGTTCAACATCACGCCTCATTCTAGGCCAATTAAATTGTTCGTTAAGTGTTGCTAGCATCTTCCTAACTCCATGAGACCCCCACTATGCACTTCATGCACAAGTAAGTCTCGGACAGAGCTTTCTGTACACATAGCTTGCCTTCCTTGAACAAGAACCCGTCAAATCTGTAAAAGTTCTCAAAAGCAGTATTCTCACAAGTAGAATAAATCTCACCAAAATCAACATCGTTAGCATACAAATCCTTTATGAAAGAAAACCAAGAAATTTCGATTCAAGGGAAGATAATAAGGTATATCTCCTAGATAGGGCATCGGCAACTATGTTATCTTTACCTTTTTTGTATTTAATAACATAAGGGAATGATTCAAGAAACTCAACTCATTTAGCATGTCGCTTATTTAACTTGTGCTGGCCTTTGATATGTTTTAATGCTTTATGATCAGAATGGATGACAAATTCTTTTGGCCACAAATAATGTTGCCACGTCTTGAGAGTACGGACTAGTGCGTACATTTCCTTATCATAGACCGGATAACTATGTGGGGCTCTGCTAAGCTTCTCGCTAAAGTATGCAATGGGCCGACCATCTAATGTGATCCGGCTCGGGTGATTGAGTCGAATTCACGAAATTGCCCGATCGTAGTCGAGAAGGATCGTTCGTGCCTCGATGTTTTGGAAAGTAGAAGTGAAATGGATAGTTAATTAAGCGAAAGGTTTTAAGTTTAGGAATAAGTATTGATGGATTCGGATAGAAACAAGATGGGTGTGGACTTGAATGTTTGGGTTTGGCAATAAGAAGGATAAAATAAATTAAGATGGAAATGGATGAGTGAACTTAACGTCAGGAATGATTCAACACAAAAAAGTGTCACCCCGGTTCCTATATGGTTAAGGTGGAAAGATGGGATAGAAGGATAGGTGAACGCCACACCAAGAATGGTGATAAGTTCAAACAAGATTGGTAGACGCCACCAGCATGCTAGATAAGTCTTTCGAAACTTGTACGAGATATGAGAGGAAGCAACCTCACAAAACAATAGTTTTTATAAATTGGCAAAAGTCCCCTTTACAAAGTTTACAAATCTCTATTTATAGGCCTAAAATGCCTATTGAATTTCAGCATCTAAATGTGTTCAAATTAACTTAAATTCTGTTCACACTTGTATTTAATATGTTCACACAAAAGCATTAAAATTTGGTTCATGCTTGAAGATGGTGCATGAATTGGCCGAATCATCATGTTGCTTCACTTTATGTATTCATGCATACTTAGCTTTGAAGAAAGGCCTTAATTCCATGAATGTGCAGCCCTTTAATGTTCTATCATCCCCCTTGGGCGAATGAAGCTTTAATGCACCTTAAATACTTGAATGGTTAACTTGAAAATGCATGGATCATGCATAAAACGTCCCAATGTATGTTCCTCCATAAATTCGGTCCATGAACCTTCAAAAACATGAACATTAGATAGCCCCCACTTGCATGAACGTCCCTAATACATGTACTCCCTTAAATGCCGTCCATTGAACCTCAATTCTACATGCACCTCTTTATACATTGCACCAAGCCGTACATGAACTTGCATTAATTTCCTTCCATGCATGAATGTGTGCCGTCCAAAGGGAATGGACCTACATAAAATAAACAAGTCATTTAAGACATTTCATGAACACTCATAAATTTTGGCATAATGTGAACACATGTCATGCATTAAATCGGCTATGTTTAAGACAAATTTAAAACATGCAATATCTAAGACATATTAATAACAAACATAAATGTAAGAAATAAGTTCAAAATTTATTTAAGTAAAAAGTCAACGAGCTAAATATAAGCTACTATCAAGCTAGTGAGCTAATATGGAGCTGAGCCCAAACTCGTGAGCTGGAAGTGAGCTAGAGTTTAGCTCGTGAGCTGAAGAGAAGCTAGAAGTGAGCTTGGTTTAGCTCAGGCAAGCTGGGTCGAGCTTAAATGAGCTGCATTTGAGCTGGATGGAGCTCGTGGAGCTGGAAATGAGTCTGGATCAGCTTGCCAACAAGTCAGTACTCGACTCGAAAGATTTGTCCAAAGTAGTTCGTGAGGCGTGCTCGCATCATTCCCCCCTCTTTTAAGTGACTTGTCCTCAAGTCGAGCCGTTTGTCCACTTTTAAAGTTTTTCTCTCACGCGGCTTTCCTCGATCGAATGGTACAGAGGACATCATAGAAACCTGAAATAATCTTTCCACTTTCGACAAGAATAAAATCAAAGAAGTCAGATTCAAGTGGATTTGAAAAATCAGGAAAAGTTCACTCAAACGATCATACGCTAAAAATCTTAGTTGTACAAAACATGCATACGTAAATTTATCGAAGAGTTTTGTTAGACTAATGTTGCAAACATGAGAACTAAGTTGGATCAAGGGATAATTTGTCACAAATGTTTATAGACAATTAAACTCATTAAACCTCATCCAAAACTTTCCAGAATGATTAGCCCAAAACAGAAACTCATTCAATTCGTCGTCTTGCACACGCAAAGTGCTCCATGGCTGATTAATTGCTACCTTACCCGTATGTTTATCAACAGCATGATTTGAGTCATCACATTTCAACACAAACAGATCAGTACGAGGCCAAGAACAGCAATCAACCACAAAAAGATTCAAATAATGTTCAAACATCAAGGCATCACAAGGATTTCCACGCATTAAATCAACAAGATTTTCACCTTCACTCAAATTAAGCAAAGATATTTGAATATTTTCAGAAAACATACCTTGACGAATTTGAAGAGAAGAAATTCGAAGGTTAGGTTTACCTTTTTCAGTCAAAATGAACCTTCTCTTTTCGGAAAGATAATGTAAAACAAATCTATTGCTTCGATCAATTTGGATAGATGGTGACGCACCATGACAACTCATGCTCCTCGAGGGGTGGAATCCACAAAAATGAGAATGGTTAGTATTAACGAAAACTATGGACTTAAATGGAAAAGGAAAGTTACCATGGAAATTTGATTCAACTCCAAAAATGTAGGTCAGCCTTACCTCCTTAAAATGAAACGAAAATTTCAGATGTGGCCAAGCAAGGTGATTAGTAGGCGAATCAAAATTGAAACCTAAATCATTGAATTTCATTTTCTTATCAAAAGTTCGAACATCAAGCAAACATAATTTGAATGCAAATGATGCAAAGTGCTTAATGTTTCCATAAAATGAATCCACGTAGCAAATACCAGGCTTGAACACACGAACTTAATCAGGAATTCCAACAAGCAACATATTAGAAGAAGATATAATCAACTCACCACACGAATTATATTTCACTAGTTTAAACACGCACGTTGAATTGACAAAACTGGGCATACGAATATGCGAAGATTCTTGCTTCAAGAGTATCAATCGGGAATGCAAATCATTACATGGAAATTTCGCACAAAAATTCAAAGATTGTTCATGAAGAGCACAATTGCACATATCATGTTAAGATCTTTTAACATGGATGCCAAACAAAGAATTTTTAGAGAACATGCAACTTTTCAAACATGCAAATTTATCACAAATCAATTGAGCAAGCATATTTAAAAATAAAGATTTAACACATGAATTCAAAAAGTTTGCATGGTCAAACACATCAAAATTTTTAAGTGACAGACTTTGATCAAACATATTCAAAATTCGCTTAGAGAAAACCAGTCTAATGTTGTCAACAAATTTGCCAATGTAGTAATCGTCATAAGAAAAGCTGTATATGGCACCTTTTAAAACAAAATCGTTAACAACAATAAGTGAATAAGAATTAGCCAAATCAAGCAACTTTGATTCGATAATCAAAGAATCCTTACCTTCCTTACCTTCGATCTCCAATGGGTGGCGGTCGTCCACGGACTTACCTATCTCGGTCATCTGAAAACACCTTTCATTTGGAAGATATCGGAGTTGAAGTTGGTCGCAAGGACTTCTAGGAACCTGACAAGAAAATTCACAAGGAAGACTAACAGAAGGGTTAGTAGAAAGAATCCTCACTTGCTCACTATTTTCTTTTTCACTCGATTCTTTTTTCTCAAGAACACTCGATTCTTTTATCTCAATTTCTTTTTCATTTTCTTTTTCTTTTTTAGAGACTTTTTAAAAGGCTTTTTCAAGTTCTCTCAATACTCGCTCATTTTCTCTTTTGCTTGCCTTTTGTCTCTTTTTTTGCTTTTTATTTCTTTTGCCTTTTCTTCTTTTTCTTTTCTCACTTTTTCTTTACAAAAAGAACTATGAGAATATAAGTCGTGTTTGAAAGAAGAAAAACTATTTTCATATGAATCACGATCAAGGCTTCGAGAAGAATACTCCTTGGATGATTTCTTTGAAGTTCGGGAAAAGATATATTTATCTCTTCAGATATCATCTTGGAAGGAGTCAATATCGTAGTCGGCTTCTCATCTTCTTGAATTTCTTGATGAAAAGGACTTTTGATCTAAATCACTTCTCAAATTCATCGATGAATATGAGTCATAGTATGAATCTCTTTGTCTTAAATCCTTGGGGAAATAAGAATCTTGATCGAAATCTCGTCTCGAGTAATCATTAGGAGTGTATCTTCGCGAAGTTCTCGATTCCACTTTTCGACTCGATGAAACTTGTTCTCGTGGATCTCTTTGTTCCACACGATCTAATCTTTCGTGTAGTTTGTCAAACTTGGAATTTACCATTCGTTGCATTTCTCGAACCAAGTATTGAAACTCCGACTCGGTAAATTCTTCACCTGACATGACTTTTGTTGCTGAAAACAAATATGTTAGATTACAAAAATTGAGTACCTCACCAAAATCTCACTATTTCACTCGCAAAGAAATATTTGATGAACACTCCACTCGTGTTTGCACTCATCTTAGGCTTTTTTTTAACACTCAAATGTTCTCACAGTCTCTAGCCTTTTTCCACTCAAACTTACTCTCGCAACCTCGTATTTTGTCTCGTATTGACTCGTCTTGGTGCTTTTGGGAGTCGGCTTCAAATGGTTACAAGGGATAAGGTATGTAGGTGTACAGGTAGGCCAAAAGAAATTTTTTGGGTTTGTGAGTGTGGCGTTGGGTAGAAGGGGTAAAAGAAAAATTGAGTGAAAATTTGAAAATCGGGATTCACAGATACCAATGATGTATGACAGAAACTTTCAAAACTTTACCTTTTTTTTTAATTTCGACTTTTTTTCTCGTTTTTTTTCACTTCAATTTTTTTCTTCTTTTTTTTGAATTTTTTTTCAAACTTTTTTTTATACCACTCTCTTTTTTTTAAGTACAAAATAATGAATAACAAGGCAAATAATTTTTTTTGAAATTTTTTTACGAACCTACTTTGATGATGGTGCGAACGTCGGTACTCCTCGTTTTAGCAACTCTGATACCAAATGATGTGATCCGGCTCGGGTGATTGAGTCAAATTCACGAAATTGCCTGATCGTAGTCGAGAAGGATCGTTCGTGCCTCGATGTTTTGGAAAGTAGAAGTGAAATGGATAGTTAATTAGGCAGAAGGTTTTAAGTTTAGGAATAAGTATTGATGGATTCGGATAGAAACAAGATGGGTGTGGACTTGAATGTTCGGGTTTGGCAATAAGAAGGATAAAATAAATTAAGATGGAAATGGATGAGTGAACTTAACGTCAGGAATAATTCAACACTAAAAAGTGTCACCCCGGTTCCTATATGGTTAAGGTGGAAAGATGGGATAGAAGGATAGGTGAACGCCACACCAAGAATGGTGATAAGTTCAAACAAGATCGGTAGACACCACTAGCACGCTAGATAAGTCTTTCGAAACTTGTACGAGATATGAGTGGAAGCAACCTCACAAAACAATAGTTTTTATAAATTGGCAAAAATCCCCTTTACAAAGTTTACAAATCTCTATTTATAGGCCTAAAATGCCTATTGAATTTCAGCATCTAAATGTGTTCATACTAACTTAAATTCTGTTCACACTTGTATTTAATATGTTCACACAAAAGCATTAAAATTTGGTTCATGCTTGAAGATGGTGCATGAATTGGCCGAATCATCATGTTGCTTCACTTTATGTATTCATGCATACTTAGCTTTGAAGAAAGGCCTTAATTCCATGAATGTGCAGCCCTTTAATGTTCTATCATCCCCCTTGGCCGAATGAAGCTTTAATGCACCTTAAATACTTGAATGGTTAACTTGAAAATGCATGGATCATACATAAAAGGTCCCAATGTATGTTCCTCCATAAATTCGGTCCATGAACCTTCAAAAACATGAACATTAGATAGCCCCCACTTGCATGAACGTCCCTAATACATGTACTCCCTTAAATGTCGTCCATTGAACCTATATTCTACATGCACCTCTTTATACATTGCACCAAGCCGTACATGAACTTGCATTAATTTCCTTCCATGCATGAATGTGTGCCGTCCAAAGGGAATGGACCTACATAAAATAAACAAGTCATTTAAGACATTTCATGAACACTCATAAATTTTGGCATAATGTGAACACATGTCATGCATTAAATCGGCTATGTTTAAGACAAATTTAAAACATGCAATATCTAAGACATATTAATAACAAACGTAAATGTAAGACATGTTTAATGCTTAATTAAATAAGTTCAAAATTTATTTAAGTAAAAAGTCAACGAGCTAAATATGAGCTACTATCAAGCTAGTGAGCTAATATGGAGCTAAGCCCAAACTCGTGAGCTGGAAGTGAGCTAGAGTTTAGCTCGTGAGCTTAAGAGAAGTTAGAAGTGAGCTTGGTTTAGCTCGGGCAAGCTGGATCGAGCTTAAATGAGCTGCATTTGAGCTGGATGGAGCTTGTGGAGCTAGAAACGAGTCTGGATCAGCTTGCCAACAAGTCAGTACTTGACTCGAAAGATTTGTCCAAAGTAGTTAGTGAGGCGTGCTCGCATCACCATCTTGGGTTAGGACGGCTCCTATTCCAACCCTGATGCATCACACTCGAGTTCAAAAGTCTTAGTAAAAATTAGGCAAAGCAAGTAAAGGTGCATTAGTAAGGCAGTTTTTAATACGGAGTTCTTTTTTATCACACTAGTTAGTGAGGCGGCTATTGTGCTGAAATTAGGCATGAATCTTTTATAAAAGTTAGCCAAACCATGAAAACTTCGAACTTGGCTAATGGTTGTAGGTATCGGCCAATCTTGGATAGCCTTTATCTTCTCTTGGTCCACCTCCAATCCTCGCAAGCTAACTACAAAACTGAGAAAGATAACCTTATCAGAACAGAAAGTACATTTCTTAAGGTTAGCATATAGAGTTTCCTTACGTAAAGTTTCCAGAATAGACTTAAGATGTACCACATGGTCTTCCAATGTCTTTGCTATAGATAAGGATATTGTCAAAATAAACAACGCAGAACTTACTAATAAAGGGTCTCAAAACATGGTTCATTAGCCTCATAAAAGAACTAGGGGCATTGGTTAAGCCAAACGGCATAACAAACCACTCATACAAATAGTGTTTCATTTTGAACGCAGTTTTCCACTCGTCACTTGCATACGAATCTGTGGTAGCTTCTTTTTAGATCAATTTTCGAGAATAGCTTAGCTCCACTTAATTCATCTAACATATCATCTAGTCGAGGGATCGGATGTCAGTATTTGATGGTGATTTTATTCACAGCACGACAGTCAATACACATTTGCCATGTACCATCTTTTTTTGGCACCAAAAGAAT
This sequence comes from Gossypium stocksii, assembly GCA_020496765.1. Classification (NCBI taxonomy): domain Eukaryota; kingdom Viridiplantae; phylum Streptophyta; class Magnoliopsida; order Malvales; family Malvaceae; genus Gossypium; species Gossypium stocksii. The sequence continues at coordinate 47,936,212 of CM035623.1, forward strand.
TGGAACGGCACAGGGGCTAAGGCTTTCTCGAATATAGCCCTTTTCCATCAATTCGTTAACTTACCTTTGTAGCTCTTTGTTTCTTCGAGATTCATTCTATAGGCAAGATGATTTGGAATAACAGCTTCAGGCATGAAATCAATTTGGTGTTCGATTCCACGCAAAGGTGGTAACCCACTCGGAGTCTCTTCCAAAAAAACGTCTTGGAAATCCTGCAAAAGATTCAAAATAGAGGAAGGCAAATCCTCAGAAAATTTGTTAGGGTTAAAAAGATTTTCCTTGTACAGGAGTACAAGAACGGTTTGTCTTGATAAAAACACTTTCCGGACTTCTCTTCTTTTTGCAATCAAACTTTTCTTTTCACTTTTTTCTTGTTCTTCTTTTTCTTTTCCATTTTCTTTTCTCTCTCTTTTTCTATTTTTGCATTCTTCTTCTCATTTCTCTTTTCTTTTTCATTTTCTTTTCTTTCTTTTTCAATCTCATTCTTTTCTTTTTCTTTCAATTGGTTTACAGAAAGTTTCATTCTCATTTGGTCCTCGAACACTTGCTTTGGTGTCAACGGAACTAAAGTGAAATTCTTTCCTTGATACTTACACATATACCGATTAGTATACCCATCATGGATGACCCTTCGATCATATTGCCACGGTCTTCCAAGTAGTAAGTGCCCCACGTGCATAGACACCACATTACAAAGGACTTCATCCTCGTACTTGCCAATTGAAAAAGTAACGAGCACTTGTTTGGTTACCTTGATTTCACCTCCGTTATTGAGCCATTGGAGATTATAAGGGCTCAAATGTTTGGTGGTTGTTAAGCCTAACTTTCCACTATGAGGGTACTTGCCATGTTAGTACAGCTTCTGCCATCGATAATCAAACTACAGACCTTTCCTTGTACTTGACATTAGGAGTGGAAGATGTTTTCCAGTTGCTAATCATTTTCAAGGCTTTGAATGCTTAGACTTCTTTTGACAACAAGAAGCCTTCTTGTACGCAGAACTTGGTTTCCTCCTCTTCGTGGTATGTTGTTTCAGCTTCATTGCCTCTCATGATTCGTTCCATGCTTTTATCAAAGAAAAATGTATAATTCCTCACTACAAACCTCACTAGTCACTTGAAAAGAAAAAATTTAATAAATGAGACTTACACTCGTATTTCACTCGATTATTGGATTTTTTCTTCTCGATATTGATCTCACCAAACTCTTACTTTTTACCTCTCGAACTCCCTCTTGTAATTTTGTATTTCGTCTCTTTGGTCTTACTTGCTGCTTTAGGGTCGGTTTCAATTTAGTTACAAGGGATATATTGTAGTAGGTGAGTAGGTAAGCTAAAGCAAAGAAAATATCCGGTTTACTGTGGCGTTGGGTAGAAGGGGTAATTCAAAATCACAAAATGGAACAAACTTGATCGGGTGTACACAAGATGAACAACAAATTTTCATTACTTTTTTTTTTGTATTCTCAAATTTTTTTCTTTTTTTCACGTCGATTTTTTTACTTCAACTATTTTTTTTCAATTCAAATTGATGAATACAAGATGGACACATTTGAAACAATTTTTTTTAAAATTTCCAATTTTTTTACGAACCTATTTCAGACTTGATATGAACATCGGCGCTTCTCGTTTCACAAGCTCTAATACCAAATGACATGATCTGACTCGAAAGATAGAGTCGATTTCAAGTAATTGCCCGATCGTCGTTGAGAAGAGTCGTTCGAAATTAGGTTGGATAGATATTTAGGCTAAATTGGAGCAGAAGGGTTCAAAGATGGTCAAATAGGCTAGGTTGATAATGATATTATAGGCTGATGTGATCCAGCTCGGGTGGTTGAGTCAAATGCACGTGACCTTCCAGGTGAGTATAGTGTGAGTGCTACCTTTAATGTGGCTGATCTGTCTCCTTATGATATAGGTGACGATTTGGGGGCAAATCGCCTCGAAGAGAGGGGGAATGATACGGTCGCACCACCTAATTTGCCAACCACAAATGGAGACCCATTCGAGCTACCTGTTGGTCCAATTACCCGAGCTCGAGCTAAGAAGTTTAAAGATGCAGTGTCAGCCTTAGTTGAGCGAGTTTGGGCTGAATCAATCACCAATTTACTTGATAGTTCCTGGACTAGCTCAACGAGTCATTCGTTTCATCTTTCCAAAACTCATCCAGCTCATTTTCAGCTCAACCTGCTCGGTTCCAGCTCATCGAGTTTACATCCAGTTCAACTTCAGCTCATGAGTTTATTTTCAGCTAAATTTTAGTTCACGAGCTCAGAATTAGCTCAGCCTCAGCTCTCGAGTTGGACTTAGCTCGATTTTAGCTCACTATCTAAATTATAGCTCATTAAGTTCATTCAAAGCTCATGATAATAAGTTGACTTTTATTTTAATTTTATTAATTTATCATATTGAATGGTTTCACATTAATATATTAATATTGTCTTAATTTAATTTAATTCTGCTTATTTAATATGTCATAGCCGAAATTTATAGGTTGACATTATTGCTTTCACATTAGCCGAATTTTTTATTCACATTTGGGTTTAATTAGTTCATGAATTTTGCAGGAAATTCGAAGAGTGCAAGAGCATGAAGAAACACCACTTTTGGAAGGTGCATGGATGGTTAGAGGGCTTGAACATCCTAGGTGCATGTTCGGCCAAGTACATGAATGATTACATTCATTGTATCAAGGTTCATGAATGTTCATATTCATGTATGGAGTGCTATCTCTTCAATTTTCAAGGGTGGCCGAATCTACCTTTGACCATTAAGGTTCCATTCATTCACATACATTTGCTTAAGCTTGAAGGATGCATGCTTCAATCTTCCATGGCCGAATGTGGACAAGGCATTTAAGGAGTTTCTTTCTAGAATGTTACATGATTCATTCATGATACATTACTTAGTTTTTAAGACTATGGATTAGACTATTCGGCTACTTAGTTTAAAAGCCTATAAATACTTGTATTTTTTTTCATTTTGAGGTAATTTTTGAACTTTATCAATTTTATTAACAACTAGTGAGGAATTCTTTTCTCTAATTTCGTTCAAAGATTTCGATTGGCTTGCCTAGTGTCCTAGTTGTGTCAACCGATTTTTCTTTGTCGAAAATCTGAACTTATCACTACCCGTAGTGTGGCGTTCAACTATACCGAGGTTCCTATCTCTTTAGATAGTGGGTCGAGGTCCCCTTTATCAAATCCAAACCGAACCAAAAGAGCATATAGACAAAGGGTCGATATCTTTTTTATATTGGTTCTTGTTTGCACTTTTCCGTTCAAAACCTATCTCTCTTTCCCTTCTAAATCAATTTAACCGAACCTTTCCCTATTTTAAACTATAACCAACTCATTTCTTCTTCACCTACTTAGTTCAAACAATACCTTCTCGTAGACGATCGGGCAACTTCAAATACGACTCGACTCACTCCGAGGTGGTTCGTATCAACCCTTCCCACTACTCCAACGTGTTTTGGCTTCTTAATGGACAATTCATGCCTTATAATTTCATTAAAGTTGCTGGAGTCTATTCAACTAACCAAAGGGGAAATCAAGAGACATCTTCAAAGCATTTAAGGACATTAATTCAGCTGATTAAAGTATCTTAAAGAGAGGAATTATTTGATTCTAGAATTTCAAAAGTCTTGAATTTTAATTCAGCTATTTATTAGTACTTTACTATGTGACCATTCGGCTAGCTCATTCTAGCTTTATAAATACTTGTAGTCAAGCCTTTTGGGGGGACTTTTGACACTTTGTGAATGTTATGCTGTCAAATTTGTGAGGCAAATTTTCTTCTCAAATTTCGTTCAAAGATTCGTTGGCTTACTTAGGAAACTAGATGCGTCAATTGTTTTTCTTTGATAAACCCAAACTTATCACTACTCGTAGTGTAGCGTTCAAACATACCGAGATTCCTATCTTGCCAGATAGTGGGTCGAGGTCACTTTAACCATTCCGAAACTGAACTAAAGGGCTTATAAGCAACGGGTCAATACCAAATCGATATTGGTTCTTGTTTGCACTTTTGTTCAATCCATTTTCCTTTCTTAACCATTTCATTCATAACCAATTCCTTCCTTCACATCTTACCCTTTTCGTTCCATAACCAATTCCTTCCTTCACATCTTACCCTTTTTCGTTCCATAACCAAATCCTTCTTTTATACTTTATCTTTCATACCACATTTTTAAACCAACTACTAAATTACTAAAACAACTTCGTTCCATACCAATTCTGACCTTTTCATTTACCAATTCACTAAACTAAATTAACATTGCTTCTTGACTACGATTGGGCATTTTACAGAAGACTCGACTCATTCTGAGACGGTTCGTATCACCTATTCTCACGTTAGCTTCCCGATGTGGGATTCTCCATCAATCCCACCAAAATCGACGCATTAGCAAAATAATCAACATTTACATGCAAAGGGATTCGAACCAAAGTCTTCTCGATAGCCATGTCACACCACCACCACTAGGACACAAGCTCCTTTGTGTCGTAAGTCCAACACATTTAGCTTTAAAGCCCACCTACTCGCTTCTAGATTTATTTAAAAGAGAAACCAAAATAAATTGTAAGAGCCAAGACTTGAACCTTGGACCCCTTGTTTCCCCCCACTAGACCACATCTCCTTTTGTGTCTTATTTTAGCCCCTTTTATTTATAAGTTATCCCACTTGAGCTCAGGGTTCCCTTAAGGCCAAAACCAAGATTTTCCTATACCCAAGCTTGAACCCAGAACTTCATAAAAATCCTCTAACATTCCAAAATCACTAACTCAATAATTCTAACTTACAAATTGAGTTGATGTCTTACACTCAAGAATTTTTAACGCATCCAAGCCCAAGGCCCAATTCTTCTAGGCCCAAAATTTGGGGCATTACAAGAGTGTTCATGGGGTCTGACATTCGAGGCTTGGCATTGCAAAAGAGTAATTTTATTTTGCTACAGGTGCTGTGGGAGTGTCCTACGTTGACCGAAATTGAGGTGGTTGAATGCACTTTGAATTGAGTGGTTGAGAAGGGGTGGACGGCATGGGGTGTTGTGGGGAGAAAAGTTAGGAGATTTTGAAGGGATATGGGTAGTGAGTGATTTGTAGAGAGATTGTAGGAGGATATTGTGGGAGTTGGAAGTGTGGAGGAGTTGGTTCCGAATTGGTATTCGAGCACTCAAAATTTGACCTGAGGGGATTAGTTTTCATTCGGCTAATGTGAACAGTTTGGGGTTCTTTTCTGCACTTCTTGGTAGCCGTTTGTTGCTAAGGGATCTTTTAGGTTTTCTTTTTTTAATCATTTTGGCAATTGTGGTTTTGTTCTTTTCCCTCTACTTGCACCTTGGTACCTTTGGCGAATTGCTCTTCTCCTCTTGTCTCTCCTCTACTGTTCTAAACCTTGGCCGAACAGTGTTAGGTCATGTTGCATTTCTCTTTTTCCTCTACCCATTTTTATCAAGTCGAACATTGATTTTCTCTCACTCAAACTCATTCAATTTCTTCTCTTTTCACTCTCTCTATCTTTTTACTTGGGCTGATTCTCTGCTCTTCACTTCCTCACCCAAGGATTTAACTGATTTCTCCATCTCTCCTCCTATTCTTTCAGTTTTGCCAAGTGTTCTTTGATTCGATTAGGTTCAAGTTCTCATGATGATTCTCTTTTTCTCTCTTTTCCATTATGGTCTTTTTCTTAACATTTTTCTTTGCTGTCAATTTCTACTAGGGGTGTGGTTGTGTTAGCCCTTACCTCTAACGTATCATGTGAAGTTGGCTTTAGTTGTGGGGAGTAGGCCAATTGCTCCTTACCTTTAATTTGGGTTGCGTTTTCGGTAAGTGGATATTTGGTTTGGTTCCAACTGTTTGTATGAGCAACAATGGTTAAAGTTAAGATTCGATTGGTATGCAAGTGGTCTTTAAGGCTGGTGATCGGGCGTTTGCAATGGTAGGAGTGTGCGAAGTCTCATTCATTCAATCAAGGTGTAGGCTTTGGGTTAAGTTTTAGAACCCTAGTGCCTAGAAAACTAACTGAATGCCTTGAATGAATGTAGGCTTTGGCGCTCGTGGACTTCTCGCACGTTTTCGCAAACAGGTGTGTAATCACACTGTTACTATTGTAAATCAGCCAAAAGCCGAAATTATAACAATGGACGCTACGCGAGCGTGTGCTCGCTCGTGTGGCAATCTGTATGTATGAAATGTAGGTGTTTGACTGTAGAGGTCACCATGGGTGATTCCATGGGCATTGGCCATTTTGGGCCATGTTGTGCCGAATTGGGTCGTGTGGGCCCAACGGGCTCGTGGGCCCCACACGGGTAAACCACACGAATGTGTGGAAGTTATTGGACCCGACTGTGTCGTTCACATGGCTAAGGTCATTTCTGGACTTTGTGTGCCCACATAGGCCCGCACAATGGGCCTTGGGCCTATTTTTACTGTTTATACTGATAAGGTTGCACGGGTCGCCCGAGACGATTGTGGACCTTCTAATGGGTCGGCAAGTATACCTAGACCCAAATTGATAGAATGACTATTTTTCCCCTATGAGGTAAAATAACTATTATGCCCTTATACGATGTATGATCGATTGAGCATGCTATTTGATATATATGTTTTGCATACATGCATGATATTATGAGATGCTGCATGGGGATGGGTTTATTATTTGGAGGAAATGTGCTGAACTGTTAAGGTCACACGGGTCACCCGAGACGACTGTGAACCTGCTGATGGCTTTAAGCCACTTATATTACTGGCAGCTTTGCTGCGATATGGGTTAGTGCCACAACCGGTGCTAACATTGGAGTGTAGGGATGGGTGGGTCGATTTATTCCCCACAGGATTGAAGGGTTGGACAGGAGATGGTGTGTAGGGTTGGTTGGGATAACATGTATCACGTATACTGATTTCTGATACTATTCTGGGCTAAGGCCCAATTGATATTGTTATGGGTAAAGGCCCAATTGATACTGTTACTATGAAAGGGATTAGGCCCAGCTTGTTCTATTGCATATTGTTTGTTTGTATGTTTGGGGAATTACACACTGAGTTTTTGTAAACTCACCCTTCTGTTTTAACAGTACAGGTAATCCCCAATCTTAGGCGGTTCAGTGCATTGGAGGACTCTGCGGTGGCCACACTAATTGTTAGTTAAATTTGACTTTTGGTACTTTATTATTTACGATTTGATATTTGGCTTTTGCTTGTAATAAGGCCTCTCTGGATTTTATTTTTAATTTTGGGATTTTTAATCTACTTTGGTCATATCTGCTAGTATTAGGACTTGGGTTTTAAAAAGTATAAACAACATTTTTATAAAACATACGCAAGTATGCAATTGTTTTATAAAGCTTCTGCAATAAATGAGATTTTGACAATTAATAATGTTTCATTAGTGAATAACTTTTTTAATGATGCACATTTTAAAAATGAACAACCTGTTTTGGATTCACCGTTTAATAACAAAATAATTAATTGATTTTAAAGGTTTCCAACAGCAATTAGTTTTACGTTTAACACTTCAATGTGACACCACTAGATTCAGCCATAACGTTTAGGCCGGGTTTGAGGTGTTATATCAGCAGTGTTTCGGTCAAACTCTACTACCCACATGACTTAGGCATCAAAATAGAACTCCCATTGCGCAAACCAGGACTCAAACTTCAGACCTCAGACATTAATAACACGCCATTTACCCCTGGACCAGCAGGCCTTTTTATGACATGTTTTACCAACAATAATTTAAAAGCCTAGTAAGAAGCAAAATTTTTGTACAAGCCAAGGCTTGAACTCAAGACTTTTCAAACACTCCCAGAGCACATAACCACTAAAGCAGACAATTATTTGTATAAAAAATACAAAATTAAAAACATTAATTTTTGAGGCGTTACATTGAAGGCTTTCTTCTAGAGTTTTTTTTCTTATTAATAGCCGAACTTACTTCATTGTTAAGCTATGGGTTGTCCATTCGACTATCATCCTCTAAACTATAAATACTTAGTAGTTTTCAATTGTAAAAAAAAAAACTTTTGTCTATTTGATTAATGAACTTAGTTCTTGTGAGGTTGTTTCCTCTCATATCTTGTGTGAGTCTCATGTTGATGTATGCACGCTTGGGGCTCCCTCAAGTGCAAATCAAGATCTAATCAAGCTGCCAAAAGGTCCCATGACTCGAGCACGTACTAAGCAACTTCAAGAAGCTTTAACAGCTTTGTTGGTGCGCATTTGGGATGATACCAAGTCCTTTGACGTTGGAGAAGCTGTGGACACTCTTTGAAGGCTCAATGCACTCTTTTGCAAACCGACTTCAGCTCCTCTCCAACTCTCCCAGCTCAATTTAGCTCCAATCAGCTCACTTGAGCTTGTTTCATCTCGTTTGAGCTCAATTTAGCTTCTTTCCAGCTCTTTTCTTTTACTATCTCAATAAACTAAGTTTTAAGTTTGTTTAACTTAATTTGCTACAACTCATGCCGAACTCCCTAACTCAAATTAGTTCATTAATTGCTTTTGTTTATTTAAGCTAGTCGAATTTAATGTGATAGTTAATTTTAATTTAATGTGTCCCAAAATTAGTTTGTTGTTATTTAGGTAGTTAGTTGCTGTTTAATTATGATTAAATGATATAATTAAAGTTCATGATCTTGTAGGTTGAGCCGAATGTATGGGAGCATTTAAAGTAAGTACATGCATGACTAGGTTCAAAGCTTGCAAAGATTCATGCATGACCGAATTCATGCATGGTGGGCTAGCTATTGGTGATCCCTAAGTGAATATTCCGCCAAGGAGTGGCTACTAGTTAATTCCAAGTTGACCGATTAGCTCCTTGAACATGTTCACACCTAAACTTGACCAATCGGCTTCAATACATGCATAGATGGATTCAAGAACATCCAAGGGAAGGAATTAACTCAATAATTAAGCACATTGATTGAATTAAATGCATGCACAAAGGGGAGAACAAATTTACTAGGTTCATGCTACCATTCATGAACCTACATGCCATTAAAGTGCTCATTTATGAAGATGCATGTTCCATACAAGTGCATGAACGTCCCAAGGAGATGAATGCAACCTTTGGTGCTCATATAAGGCACTTGAAGCCTTACTTCATGGCTAGCATTCATGTACACACCAAGGGGGAAGAAAGTGTCCATTCGGCTAGCGCATGAATCTACCGAATTCATGAACAATTTTAATGTATTAGTGTGAACGTTTTTATTGTTGTGTGAACACATTAGATGCCGAATTCCAATAGGCATTTTAGGCACTATAAATATTTGTTGAATCTCATTTGTAAGGGACTTTTGCCAATTTGTTAATGAAACTTTGTTTTTGTGAGGTTGCTTCCTCTCATATCTCGTACAAGTTTCAAAAGACTTATCTAGCATGCTAGTGGCGTCTACCGATCTTGTTTGAACATATCACCATCCTTGGTGTGGCGTTCACATATCCTTCTATCCCATTTATCCACCTTAACAATATAGGAACTGGGGTGACACTTTTTAGTGTTGAATCACTCCTGACGTTAAGTTCGTTAATCCATCCCCACCTTACATTGTCTTATTCTTATTATTTCTAAACTAAACACTCTATTCAACACCTATCTCTGTTTCCAATATCTGAACCTATCAATAACCTATTTTCTACTTCGAACCCTTCCGTTTAATCAAACCTATCCTTTCACTTCTACTTCCAAGATCAAGGCACGAACGACCCTTCTCGTCTACGATCGGGCAACTACCTACATTTGACTTAATCACTCGAGCCGAATCACATCACATGTGACTTATCTAGTTGTGCTAGTGGCGTCAACTAAACTCCATCTTAGAACTTATCACCGTAAAGGTGTGGCATTCTCCTATCTAGCTATTCCATCATTTACCTTAAATAATATAAGATTTGGGGCGATAATACATATAGTATAGAATCTTTCTTGACGTTTAAGTTCTATTATTCATCCTCCACCAAATTATCCTTCTTTGTTACTAAATCGAACCACTTGATCATTGTCCATCTTTCATTCATAGTCTGAACCTTTAATATCCCTTTATAACTTAACCAATCTTGAACCATTTTTCCTTACTTCCTCTTCAATTTAGCCTACAACTTCTATCTGACCTGAACCTGAACGATAATCTCGATGACGATTGGGCAACACAAGTAAACCCATCTCATTCACCCGAGCTGGATCACATCATTTGGTATCAGAGTTAGAAAATTGAGAAGCTCCGACGTTCATGGACATCTCGTGAAGTTTGTTCGTGAGTAAAACAAAGGTTTCGAATTAATAAAATATTATTATCATTTTGTATCCAAAAGTTGTAATCTTTCTTTTGTATTGAAAAAAAAAGTATACAAAAGTATAAAATAAAAAAAGGTATGAAATTATAAAAAAAAGAGTGAAGCCCATTGATAGTTTATGCTCTTATTTGTTGTTCTGATCTTCAAGTGTTCAAATTTTCTACCTCTTCTATCATAACGCCACATTTTAAAATTGATTCTATTTTTTTCAACCTACCCTACACCTCTACGTTATAATCCCTTGTAACCATTTGAAGCCAACTCCCAAAAGCACCAAGACGAGTCCTAAGAGATGAAACATGAGGTTACGAGATAAAAATAAGTGTTGTAAAAGGCAAGAGTGTGTAAGATCATTCGAGTGAAAGAAAAAGCCATGTATGAGTGAAACACGAGTGAGAGTGAAACTTAAACTTTTCTTTTCGAGTGACTTGTGAGGATTTTTATGGTGAGGTATTTATTTTTTGTTTGTTTTAAACACTTTTCTTTTTAGCTATAACATCATGTTTGGAGAAGAATTTTTGGAGTATGAATTTCAATATTTGTTGAAAGAGATGGAGTGCATGCTTGACTAAAAAATCAAGCCTATCCAAGAAGAGCTAGATCATTGAGCAAGAGCCCGACGGAAGCAAATTAATCCAAGTCAAAAGACGAAGTTGAGGTTATCATGGAGACACACATCCGATGACTGTTTGAGAAGAGGTTATTATCGTAACCCCTATTCATCAAGAAATTTGAGACAAAGAGAAGCAAACTTCAAGTCCGAGATCTCTTTGTAGCAACCTGGTTTAGACCCTAGTTAGAATAGTGGTTTCGGGACCATATATCCGAGTTAGAAAATATTTTAAATTATTTTCTGTGATTATAGCATGTGAATTGATGTCTGTGAAATTTTCATGATTTAATTGGTCTGTTTCTATGCTGAATTCTGAAAAAAGGATTAAATTGCATAAGAAGTAAAATTAGCATGATATATGTTCAATTTGTTTAATTGAATTGGCTTTTGACAATAATGGCCTTAAATGGCAAATTGACCTTTAAAATTGATAGTGGACATTTATGGACAACCATATTATGCTTTAAATGTTTGTTTAATAAGGTTAAATTTGTAAACGAATAAATAATGTTAATTAAATAAAACAAAAGGCATGAAATAGTCCATTATTCTTCCATATTGCCGAAAGTTCAAAGAAAAGAAAAGAACAAAAGGGTTTTAGCATTCAGCCAACACTTAGCTTGATTAAAGGTTTATTTTCGATCCGTTTTTGATGATTTTTATGTTTTTGTGATTGTTGCTTAGTGTTCTATTTAGCCTATGCTTCAATTTGAGGAATTGATGAAGATTATGAAATGTGCCATTGATGAAATTGAAAGCTTTGTGATGATTTTAGATGAAAAATGAAAGATATGTGTTAGATAAATATGTTTTGTATTTGAATTTTTGATGAAATTGAGAATTTGGGCTAAATTGTGAAAAATAAAAATTGGGAGGATTAAAATGTAAAATTAGTAAATTTTATGGGATTATATGGACAAGAGGAAAATTCAGCTAGGCACTTGTGTAAAGAAATTTTGTATACTTTGTGATTTTGTGAAATAGGGATTAAAATGTCAAAATGTGAGGTCCATTTTGTAAATTGCCCTAAATGTGTATTTGGATTGATTTGAATGAGTATGAAATTGAACGAGCTAAATTTTAACGTGTCTAGATCAAGAATTAAAGTTAACTGAATTAGATCTAGGAAAGTCGAAAGTAGTTGAATAGCTGATCATTACCGTCTGGATCTGTACGAGGTAAGTCAATATACAAATAAGTGTATTATTGATTGAATTATACTTATGTATTATTTAAATGCTATTGAATGGCCATGAGAGCCAATTGAATGAAATATGATATAATTCTGATAATATGTTAACCTTGGAAAAGCTCGTAATCAAAGAACTCTGAGATATGTTACGTGTAAGACCATGTCAGGGGTGTTGGCATCGATCTGAGATATCGCGTAAGACCGTGTTTGGGACAAAGGCATCCATTAGAGATTTACGAGTAAGACTATGTCTGAGACATCGGCATCTTATCTGATTTCATGTAAGACCCTGTCTGGGATAGTGGCATCAATATTGATTACATGTAAGACCACGTCAGGGACGTCGGCTTTGTATGAGCATTCTAAATTTTTTTTTAGCATATTTAATTGTTTCTGAACGGTTTAAGGACAATTCTGAGAAATAAATGAGTGAATGAATGTATATTCGATCCAGGTACGTTTGAATCGTACTAAAGTTTTGAGCATGAAAGATATGTAAATCTGAAATTATAGGTATGTGATGTGTATGAATTCAAGGAAAAGAAATGTGTTATATGTGCAATGGAATTGAGAATTTATGATATATGTGTAAGCAAATGAGTAAGATATGGCTCATGAGATACTTATGTGAAATGGTTATGATATTTATGTCAAAGTATTGAATTAAATTTGATTTTTGAGTTGAATTTATTTGTATATGGCTTACTAAGCTATTTATAGCTTACTTTGTGTGTTTTTCAACTGTTTTATAGATATTGTTGCTACCGAGAGCTCGGGGATCATCGAGGATCATCACCACACTATCAAACCTTGTTTTGGTGCATTTTGAAAGTGTAAATGTTAAATTATGGCATGTATAGGCTAGAAGTCTTTGAATTATGATTTTGATATGTATATGAGTTATGCCATGTGATATGGCTAACTAATGTATGTGTATATGTTTGATTTTGGTATGTGTTTTGTGAAGCAAATATGGTATGTTTATTTTGCAAATATGGCCTAATGAGGAATGGTCATTTTGGTGTGAAAGTGTTGTAAATTTGATAAATTTTTTATATGAGATGGAATGTGGTATGAATAAGTTATGTTTCATGAGATTTGGTATGAGTTTGGCTTATGTTTTGGTATGAATTTATAAGGAAATTGCATATGATTTTGAATGAAGAATATATGGCATGAATTGTATGTATTTTGGTTGTGATTTGGCTGAGAATTGATGGTATAAAATGTATTTGTTTTGGCTTGTAGGGATGACTGAAAATGGGTGACAAAGTTGGCTTTTCGAATGGCCTATTTTTTGTCCAGATGGGCAGAGACATGGGCGTGTGTCTTGGCCGTGTGTGACACACGGTCATAGTACACGGCCGTGTGTCCCCTAGGGTACCTTTTTCGAATTAAGCTAGTATACCCTACAGGATTGAAACACGGGTGTGTTTAGTGGTTGTGGGTGACACACGGGCTAGTCACATGGGCGTGTGATCGGCCGTGTGCATAAGTCAGTAGTTCCCTTAATTTTACCACGACCGAGCACACGGGCATGTCTTGTGGCCATGTGAACAAGTCAGTATGTATGCCCTGTTTTGCCACGGCCTGAACACATGGGCAAGTCTGGTGGCCGTGTGCCTCCACACGAGCGTGTGACCTCTACAACTTTGAAAAATGTTTAAGCTTCAAAAAATTTTCTAAGTGTTCAATTTAGTCCCGATCCTCTTCTAATGCATGATTTAGGTCTCATAGACCTTCATAAGGGACTCAAGGATATAATTATGATTTAATGTTGATGATTGCAAAATGTCTGAAAAAGTTCTGAATTGTCTGGTAATGCTTCTAACCCTAGTCCGGTGACGGTTACAGGTTAGGGGTGTTACACTCTTCAAGTACTTCAACGAATTTCCCCATAGAGGATCGTTCACGAAGAATTGATCGTGATCCTTATGTAAATGATTTCTCATCTTTCAGACAAAACACTTATCATGTTGATTCATTTGTATTATCTTCAAGTTGTAAAGAAAAAATGAGAGAAAAAGAAATGAAAGAACAAGAAAATAAGAGTGAGAGAAGGAAAAAAAATAATTCAAAAAAGAAAAAGAAAAAAAAGAAAAATAATACGAAAGAGAGGAAAAAGAGATTGAGAATGAAAAAGAAAGTGAATATGAAGAAAGAAAAGAAAAAGAGTGTGTGCAAGAAAAGAAAATTGAAAAAGAGCATGAGTTTAAAGAGATAAAAGTAAATATGGAAGAAACAAGTGTTCTCGATAAAAAAGAAGCGAAAGAAAAAGATGTTAGTGAGCAAGAACAAGTGAGGGATGTTTCCACTAACCAACTTGTTAGTTTTCCTCGAGTTGTTTCTTTTCAGGTTTCCAAAAGGCTGATTGATAAATTCAACTTTGCTACATTCCCGAGGAGAGAAGATTAGCTTTGTGTGAAATTGGTAAAACTGGTCCTAAATTAAGCAAGGTGAGTTTAAAACATCTCTAATTTGTTTGAGAAACGATGGAGTTTGTGGTGATGTCAAGTCTGTTGAGGAAATGGAAACATCTTCGTTTTATTCTAATTTTGAAGAAAAACTTGTTCATGCTTTGGTAGTTGAAAGACATCTTTTTTTTGGTGAGATTGATTATTCTTCCTTGGTTCACTATGAAGTGGTCAATTTCAATGATGATAATGACTTCATTGAAGTTAGACATGACGTTAATCCTACGAGTGCAGGTTTACCTAATCGACCATGGCAAAATGAGAATGATCAAGATGGAGAGTCATATGACTCTTTCCTTTTATTCGAACATTTTGGAAAATTATGGATGGAAGTTGAAATGCTTAATTGCTTGCAGACATACATGAGTAATTGTTCTTTGTTTCCATTCTGTTTAACTGTTCATAATGATGGCATATTGAAATTGTGTGATATCGTAACATATCCATGTTTTAAACAAATGAGATTTTGGTTACATGATCTTTGGATTGAATTTTACATGTGTTATGGATGCTATTTGAATTTGAGTACTGTGCAATCGTCATTGCTGAAATTAGGGAGTCCAATTGAAAAAGTGTTGGTTTCTTTAGTATTTGTCCATCACTTATGCGTCCTCGAATCAAAAGAAATGGAATTGAACTCAGTGTGCTCTTTATTTCATCTTTTACTTTTTGATGATGGTCATATGATTCTTTATCGAGTGTTTGATTCTTTTCAGACTTATTTGAACAATCTGTTCCGTTTGAAAGCCTTCGAATGAACCAGCGACTCGACTTGAGGACAAGTCGCTTTGAAGAAGGGAGACGATGTAAGCACGCCCAGCAGCTGCTCTAGCTCGAACCAATGTCAAATTGAGCTTCCCAAAGGTCCGATGACTCGAGCTAGGGCCAAGTTATTTCAAGAAGTTGTTTCAGCTTTGACCTTGCGGATTTTGGAAGAAAACAAGCTTAAAGATGTGGAGCAACTCGGATCAACTCTAGTTGATGCGAACCAGGTCGCATCATGTTACGACCCAACTCCACAACACCGAGATTGGCTCAAACTTGAGGGGCCCAAGTGCAAAATGAGGCTTTTAATTTCAGTTTGTTAATTTGGTTGCTGGAATAAGGACTTTGATTTATTTATTTTAGTTACTTTAGTCTTTAATTATGTCATGTTTATTAAATGCATCTCTAATTAATGTCATGCATTATTGATCTAGATTTTTTAATTGTGACCTGCATTATGTGTTCTGCATTTAATAATGTCATGCATTATGTAACTCTCATGTTAGTTAAGTTTGCATCATAAATTATGACATGCATTATGTAACTCCCATGTTAGTTAAAGTTTGCATCATAAATTATAACATGCATTATGTAACTCCCATGTTAATTAAAGTGTGCATCTTTAAATGAAGTCATGTATTAATTAACTCATTGTGCATTTAGTTTAATCTTAATTAAATCATACATTTAAACATCTTAGTTGTTTGAGTTAGTGTGATATTTAATTTGGCTATTTTTTTTAATGCTTAAGTTATATAGTATGTTTAATTTTTCTTAAATAAATTGATTGTGTAATTGTTGTAAGAAAGTCCAAAAGGCTAGTCACATATTTAAAGCTACAATAGGGCTGTTCATTTGCCAAGAAGAATCAAATGTTGTCACATTCAATTGGCTATTTAGTTTTGGCATAAAAGAGTGTGCATTTGGTCACTTAATTGTTGGTGCATATTTGGAATATTTTTGGTGGATATTGAAGCACTCAAAACTCATTACGGTGACTTTTCAAATGGACCAAGAGTGACCCTTCAAGTCTGATTGGTTTCATGCACTCAAAGCTCATTATGATGGCTGTTTAATGGACCAAAAGAGACTCTTTAAGTCTGAACATTCTTGGGGTCTTAAGTCTTCATCATGGAGCCATTTAAGAGGATGTTACACAAGCTTTTATCATGTGGTTACAAGGGAGCTGAAAGGACATCATCAAACACATTAAGGATACTTTAAGTCTTCATTAAGGAGAATTGACGTGCTATTTCAACTACATCAGGTTCCAATGAAGAGACATGACTCATTGGCTTCCTTACATAAGTTTAATTTGAAATTAAAGCTTGTAATAATTTTATTTAATTGTTGAAGGTGAAAGGTCACAAATAGGCATTTGAATAGTCAAAATAATGCTTATGAATAGTTTGTAAGAAGACATTGTTTTGGTCAGACTTTTGCTACCTTTTGAATGTTTATAACATTTTTGTGAGTTTTTCAACTCTCGTATTTCGTTAAAGACTCAACTTGACTTATCTAGCTTACTAGTGGCGTCATTCCTATTTCTTTTTGAACTTATCAGTCATTTCGAGTGTGGCGTTCACCAAACTATACATTTGGCTCTTACCTTCATAGGTAACGGGTCAAGGTCCTATCTTTCAATATCCATCTTTCTTAAGTGTCGTATAAGGTTCGGGTCAATACTCCCATTAGTATTGGTTCTTCCTTAGCCTTAATCCATTTCCATCATCATTTACTTAATCCATTTCCATCATCGTTCACTTAGCCATTTCCTTCATCATTTCACTTAGCCAATTCAGTCCTTATCTTGCTTCACATTTGTTTCCTTTGTTTAAAGCCTTACTTAGTCGAATTCAACCATTACTCTGTTCAAGAACGATACTTTTCCATTTTAACGATCGAGCAATAAATACGACTCGACTCACCCCGAGACGGATCTTATCATTTGTTATCAGAGCTATTAAAATCAAGGAGTACGGACGTTCGTGAATTGCCAGTAAGATTTGAAAAAAAATCAAAAAAATTTGAAAAAAATAATGAAAAAAAGGAAAAGTGATTGTACAAAGTGTGTTGAAGTTATATATTGAAAAAAATTCAAAATTAAAAAAACAAGTGTTTGCAAGTTTCCTAGCTTTTTTTTATCATCAAATTTCATTTCTGCCCAAAACAACCCATTGATACGATCCACCTCGGGTGAGTCGAGTCGTATTAGTGATTGCCCGATCGTCGACAAGAAGTTACATTAGGTTTAGTTGAAAGTTGGATAAGAGAAAGATAGACTAGAAAGGAGATTAAAGAGGATGGTTGAGTTGGGTTGGAGTTGGAGTTGGAATAGGTTTAGTGAATTTAGGACGGAGAAGAAAGAAGGTTGTCGGATTTGATTCAAATGGAATAGGCAATAAGGAATGAGAGTTTGGGTTTTAGTTATGAATAGGGATAGATGAATGAATTGGTTCAATTAGATAAGGTGAATTAAAGAAATGGTTGAAATGGTAAGATTGGTATGTTCGAAATGGTATGATGAAATGGTATGAACGAAAACGTCGATTTAGGTACGATTTGGTAAAAAGAAGAATTGGGATTGAACAAAAAGTGCAAACAAGAACCAATACCGATGTGGTATCGACCCGTTGTTTATATGCTCTTTTAGTTCGGTTTAGGTTTGGTAAAAGAAACCTCGACCCACTATCTAACAAGATAGGAACCTCGGTATGTTTGAACGCCACACTACGAGTAGTGATAAGTTCGGGTTCGATAAAGAAAGCGGTTGGCGCAACTAGAACACTAGGAAAGCCAATCGAATCTTTGAACGAAATGGAGAAAAGTTGCCTCACAATTTTGGCAACATAACATTAACAAAGAGTCAAAAGTTCTTTTACATGGAAAAATAACAAGTATTTATAGGGATATAAGGAGGTAGTCGAATAGGCTTGTTCATAACCTTAAAAGCTAAGTAAAGTTCATGAATGAATCTTGTAAAATTTCTAGAAGAAAAACCTTTTGAATGCCTTGTCCACATTCGGCCATGGAAGATTAAAGCATGAACCTTAAATCTTAATTAAATGCATGTGAATGAATGGAGCTCCAATAGTCATAGGTAGATTCAGCCAACCTTGATTAATGAGGTAATGTTTGGCCATAAATTAGGAAATAAATGTAGGTACTCTAAGGGCCAAAATAGGTGTGAATGCCACAACTTGAAGAGTCCATAGGTGTGAACATGATGAACCGAAAAGACTTGTTGTGTGAATACAATGTGAACGGAATGTAGAGGTTCATGGAAGAAGTCATTCAGCCATCCATCTAATGCATGTATTATGTCCCTTTGACCGAATAGTCACTTGAATAGGTGAAAAGGTAGCACACCATTCATGCTCCTTAGCCATTCATGCATTAATTAAAACAACGCATGTATATAGCCGAACATGCACCTAGGAGATTCATGGCCTTTAGCTGTCCATGCACCTCCAAAAAGACATGTCGCTTCATGCTCCATGTGTCCATTGGTGCTCCTACACAAGACATGTGAACAAAATTAATTCAAGCAATGTGAACATAAATACTAGCATTAAATTCGTCTATGACTAGATTTAATTAACATCATTAAAGCAATTTAAGACATATTTAATGATACTAATGTGAACCTAATTTATTATATAGCATATTAAATAACTATTATTAGATTTATTAAATCAAAGTCAACGGTAAATAAATGAAGTCAAAGTTGGACTTCATGAGCTAAAGTTTAGCTCATGAGCTAAAACTGAGCTGGACTTGGACTCGTGAGCTGGTAGTGAGCTGGACCCGAGTTGGGGAATTGGAAGTGAGCTGAATCCAAGCTAGTGAGCTAGTTTTGAGCTGAATGGGAGCTGACTTGAGCTGGAGGTGAGCTCAGTGAGCTGAACTGAACTTGTAGGTAATTGCATGGTGAGTTCAAAGAGCTGGAATCAGCTTTCTCGGGGCGTCCTAATTGTGTTTCATCCCAAAGTTGAGCTACGAAAGCTGTGATAGACTCTTTAAACACCTTGGCTCGAGCTCGAGTGACAGGACCTTGAGGTAGAACCATGGAGTCCTTGTTCGAACTAGTTGAGCCATGGGGTGCACTCGCATCACCCATTTCGCCACACTACAATACTTTTTTTATTTTTCTTTCAATCTAACTAACACCCTAATCAATTTCTACTCTTTTCTACCCTTGGAAACTAATCCCTAGGCTTGCTTATAAGTCTAAACGAGTTGATTACAAAGTTCGAGAGGTGAAGTTAGTGGAAAAAGGCACGAGAGTTAGTGAGAGCATTCGAGTGTAGAAAAAGCCATAAAATAGTGCAAACATGAGTGGAGTGCCATATTATTTTTCTTTGTGAGTGAATGGTGAGGTTTTTGTGGAGAGGTTTATTTAATCAATACAATGTCATAAGAATCCAAACCAAATTTGGAAGAAAGGCCAGCACGACAACCAATTCGCAACGTTCCTAATTTAAACATGCAAGCTCTCTTACGAGAGATGGAAAGAATTTTAGATAGAAGACTCAATCCTCTCGAAGACCGATTGTTCCAAGTCGAAGCGAGAGAGCCACATGAAAGAACTCCCAAAATTGCTCGCCATAGATGGGAGAGACCAAACCAGCACCGGGGAAGAAGAAGGGTTCAAGATGATGAACCGAATGATCCTAGTGATATTGAAAGTGGACAAGAATCCAATGCTAGTGATCGCCGGAGAGATCACCAACATAGAGACTAGAGACGTGAAGATGACGATCTCAAGAACATCAAACTTTCCATACCACCATTTCAAGGTCGATCAGATCCAGAGGCCTATGTTGAATGGGAAAAGAAAGTAGAATTGGTTTTTGAGTACCACGACTATTCGAAAAGTAAGAAATTAAGGTTTGCGGCGAACGGGTTCTCCGATTATGCCATGACTGGGTGGGATCAATTCACCATGAGTCAGAGACGAAACGGAGAGCATCCGATATCCACTTGGTCTGAAATGAAAGCCATAATGCGAAAGCGTTTCCTCCCATCTTCCTACCATCGGGAGCGAATTTCATCAAGTCGAGGAAAGGAGATAAGATCCTCACGAAGACAAGCATCCCATAATTATTCAGGAAAAGACCCATTTCATGGGTCTTATATGCCGATGAGTTCAAGACAAAGAAAAGCAAACTTCGAGTTTGATTCCTTCTGAGATGACAAACGAAAAGGTAGATATGTTTCTACAAGTGGATCAATTTATTCATCTGTGGGGGATTGCTTACAAAGTGGTGAACATGTTTCAAAAGCATCAAAATACTCGACCACAGAGAATCTATTATGAAGAGATAATCATATTTTGTATGAAGACCCTTTTTCTTCTTCTCAATAAAAGGTTTCTCATTTTGGTGATTCCTTTTTGTTGTCCTCCTTCTGTAATGAAATTGAAATAGCATGTGAAAAAGATAAAGAAATTAAAAAAGAAGAAAATGAAAATGAAAATGAAAATGAGCAAAAAAAGATCGAGATAGAAAAAGAAAAAGAGTGCAAGCCAAAAAAGCATATCGAAAAAGAGAGAGAAAGAGTAAAAGAAACAAGTGACAATGAGTTTTTAGAAATAAAAGAGATTGAGGTAAAAGAAACGAGTGAAAAGGAAGAAAATAAACAAGAAAAAGTGAAGAGTGATCTTACTAACCATTCCCTGATTTTTCCTTGTATTATTTCTTCTTTTCAGGTTTCTGAAGATCCCATTGACAAATTCCAACTTCGATATCTTTCAAAGGAGAGAAGATTCACGTTGGTTGAAACAGGTAATGTTATCAACGAACGTAGTTTGCCCATGCCAAAGGTAAGCAAGGTAAGTTATATCAGCCTTATTCAATTGTTGAAGAATTGGTTTCTGAAAAATGTTTAAACATTTACTTGGTTAATTACTGCTCCTTGATTTATAATGATTTGTTTGCTTTAAAAGATCGCAAGGATAGTACCATTACTGAAATTTATGGTATTGATGAGATTATTGGTGAAGTAGTAATCAATTGGCAATTGCAAGGATTGGATGTGCAAAATAATGAATCATATAAATATTTTCATTTGCTTAATTGTGGTGAAAACTTGTGGATGAGATTTGAGGCGTATGAATGTCTGAAAACATACATGTTTATCCGAATGAAATGTGACAGGTTTCATTGTTTGAATGCTAGTATGCTCACATCTTCTTTATTTCGTATATGTGAGTTGTTGATGAAAGAAAAGCCTTTACTACTTTTAACAATGAATGACTGAAATCGTGTGTTTAAGCCCGGAGCAAGTAATTTTGAGTTGTTACTAAGAAAAGGTGAGTATCGTAATTTCATTTTAAATAAATGTTATGAACCTTTTTATCTGCTTCGAATTCTGTTATTTTGTTCAAAAATAAAAGAAGTGAATTTTGTTGGCTTACAAAGTCAAACTCAATTTTTTTACTTCAAAGGTTGTTCTAAATTGTGGTTTAAAGGATTCGATCATGTTTTGCAAGATTATACTACTCAATTGCTACATGTTCTTTCTATGTTGTTGTTTATGACACTTTTGAGTCAGATTGGAGAGGTAAGAGGAAATATTGTTTTTGATCCTGGAGATCATTGTTCTTTATCATTGTTCAAAAGATTTGAGCCATGGATTTTTGTTGTCCAAAACTATGACTTTCAAATGCTCCATGATTCTGGTTTGTTTCCTTCAAGGAACAAGGTAAATTCAATTTCTGTTTTTGATCCCGGCATTGATACATATGTTCAAATTGTGCATAATGATTTCGAAAGTTCTTTCTAGTTCATTATCAATGTTGTCACTAACCTTTTTCATCTTTCTGAAGGTGACACTTTGAAATGGATTCCTCCTAAAGAGGGAGGGTAAGTGACTAATCTACTTCCTTTTCGAGTTTTGTGTATTTTCCAGGTCTGTGACGATGAAAGATTTTTCAAGAGCAAGTGGCTTGATTTGAGGACAAATCATCTTCAAGAGGGAGGTCGCATCATGTTACGACCCAACTCCACAACACCGAGGTTGGCTCAAACTCGAGGGGCCCAAGTGCAAAATGAGGCTTTTAATTTTAGTTTGTTAATTTGGTTGCTGGAATAAGGACTTTAATTTATTTATTTTAGTTACTTTAGTCTTTAATTATGTCATGTTTATTAAATGCATCTCTAATTAATGTCATGCATTATTGATCTAGATCTTTTAATTGTGACCTGCATTATGTGTTCTACATTTAATAATGTCATGCATTATGTAACTCTCATGTTAGTTAAGTTTGCATCATAAATTATGACATGCATTATGTAACTCCCATGTTAGTTAAAGTTTGCATCATAAATTATGACATGCATTATGTAACTCCCATGTTAGTTAAAGTTTGCATCATAAATTATAACATGCATTATGTAACTCCCATGTTAATTAAAGTGTGCATCTTTAAATGAAGTCATGTATTAAGTAACTCATTGTGCATTTAGTTTACATCTTAATTAAATCATACATTTAAACATCTTAGTTGTTTGAGTTAGTGTGATATTTAATTTGGCTATTTTTTTAATGCTTAAGTTATTTAGTGTGTTTAATTTTTCTTAAATAAATTGATTGTGTAATTGTTGTAAAAATTCCAAAAGGCTAGTCACATATTTAAAGCTACAATAGGGCTGTTCATTTGCCAGGAAGAATCAAATGCTGTCACATTCAATTGACTGTTCAGTTTTGGCATAAAAGAGTGTGCATTTGGTCACTTAATTGTTGGTGCATATTTGGAACATTTTTGGTGGATATTGAAGCACTCAAAGCTCATTATGGTGACTTTTCAAATGGACCAAGAGTGACCCTTCAAGTCTGATTGGTTTCATGCACTCAAAGCTCATTATGGTGGCTGTTTAATGGACCAAAAGAGACTCTTCAGGTCTGAATGTTTTTGGGGTCTTAAGTCTCCATCATGGAGCCATTTAAGAGGATGTTACACAAATTTTTATCATGTGGTTACAAAGGAGCTGAAGGGACATCATCAAACACATTAAGGATACTTTAAGTCTTCATTAAGGAGAATTGAGGTGCCTTTTCAACTACATCAGGTTCCAATGAAGAGACATGACTCATTGGCTTCCTTAGAGTTTAATTTAAAATTAAAGCTTGTAATAATTTTATTTAATTGTTGAAGGTGAAAGGTCACAAATAGGCATTTGAATAGTCATAATAATGCTTATGAATAGTTTGTAAGAAGACATTATTTTGGTCAGACTTTTGCTACCTTTTGAATGTTTATAACATTTTTGTGAGTTTTTCAACTCTCGTATTTCGTTAAAGACTCAGCTTGACTTATCTAGCTTACTAGTGGCATCATTCTTGTTTCTTTTTTAACTTATAACTCATTCCGAGTGTGGCGTTCACCAAACAATACCACCTTCATTGGTAACGGGTCAAGGTCCTATCTTTCAAAATCCATCTTTCTTAAGTGTCGTATAAGGTTCGGGTCAATACTCCCATTAGTATTGGTTATTCCTTGGCCTTAATCCATTTCCATCATCATTTACTTATCCATTTCCATCATCATTTACTTAATCCATTTCCATCATCGTTCACTTAGCCATTTTCTTCATCATTTCACTTAGCCAATTCAGTACTTATCTTGATTCACATTTGTTTCCTTTGTTTAAAGCCTTACTTAGCCGAATTCAACCATTACTCTGTTCAAGAACGATACTTCTCTATTTTAACGATCGGGCAACAAATACGACTCGACTCACCCCGAGATGGATCATATCACTAGTGAAGCTCCATGCATTGGGGTGCAAGCTGATTTCAGCTCAATTTTAGCTCAATCAGCTCATTCCAGCTCGAATCAGTTTAATTGAGCTAGTTTTAGCACATTTGAGCTAAACCGAGCTTAGTTTCAGCTCGTTCTTTATTTCAATAAATTAAACTAAGTTTTAGTTCCATTTTAATTAACTTGTTACAGCTTAAAGCCGAAACACCTAGCTCAAATTAGTTCCCTAAATGTTTTCATGATGATTTGAGCTAGCTAAATTTACTATCTTGGCTAGACTTTAATTATACATTTTTAATGTGTTTTAATATGATATTTAATTTGTCTAGATTATGTTTTAAATGTGTCCTAGCTGAATGCATCATTTTAATATGTCTTTAGTTGCCGAATTAATGTGTCTAAAAGAGATTTAATATGCTGAATTTATTTAGTGTAGGTACATGTACAAGGGATGGCAAAGTGAAGGGAAATGCATGTGGAATTGCATTCATAAAGAAGCTGCTGATCATTCAACTACAAAGGGGCAGATTCGTTGGTGCAACTGTTTGTTATTGAACCAATGCAATGCACATCCATGTTCATGGACGTTTGGCATCAATAGGGGGCTTAATATGACTATTCGGTTGCAATTCATGCAAGACCTATGTGCATGAACGTCCAAGGGAGAAGCAACTCATTAATTCTGCACATTGAACCACAATATTCATGCATTAGCTTGGGGAACGAATTTGAGAGTTCATTGACTCATCCATGCATCCATCAAGGTGTTTACATTGGTGTTCACACCTATGTCCATTCAAGCATCTATGTTCACACCTGCATGGCCATTGAAGTCACTCATTTAAGGCTCGTGACTATTGGCCAAGCAACACTTCATCAATGCTCAATTAAGGACCATGGCCGAACCTAGTCTAACATACATGTGAGCTCATTCATTCATCAATTTTTAATGGATGAATGCTTAGCCATGAAGCTGCCCATTGACCTCTCATTCGGCCGAATGAAGACTTGAAGCATTGAAGGCTTTCTTCTAGAATTTTATTTCTCATTAATAGTCGAACTTACTTCATTGTTAACCTATGGATTGTCCATTCGGCTATCATCCTTTAAACTATAAATACTTAGTAGTTTTCAATTGTAAAAAAAAAAAACTTTTGTCTATTTGATTAATGAACTTAGTTCTTGTAAGGTTGTTTCCTTTCATATCTTGTGTGAGTCTTGTGCGACTTATCTAGTTGTGCTAGTGGTGTCAACCAAACTCCATTTTAGAACTTATCACCATAAAGGTATGGCATTCTCCTATCTAGCTATTCCATCCTTCACCTTAAACAATATAAGATTTGGGGCGATACTACATATAGTATCGAATCTTTCTTGATGTTTAAGTTCAATTATCCATCCTCCACCAAATTATCCTTCTTTGTTACTAAATCGAACCACTTGATCATTGTCCATCTTTCATTCTTAGACCAAACCTTTAATATCTCTTTATAACTTAACCAATCTTGAACCCTTTTTTCCTTACTTTCGCTTTAATTTAGCCTACAACTTCTATCCGACCTAAACCAGAATGACACTTCTCGATGATGATCGGGCAAACACAAGTGAAACTGTCTCATTCACCCGAGCCGGATCACATCAATATTTAAAAGATGTAGATCAATAATGCAAGACATTAATTAAAGATGCATTTAATAAACAAGACATAATTAAAGACTCATATTATAATAACTAAAGTAACTAAAATAAATAAATCAAAGTCCTTATTCCAGTAACCAAATTAACAAACTGAAATTAAAAGCTTCATTTTGCACTTGGGCCCCTCGAGTTTAGGCCAATCTCAGTGGCATCGAGTTGTATCGTAACATGATACGGCTGGGATCGCATCACCTTATGAGTTTTATGATTAAAAGTTCTTTATGAACTTCCTGAGTTGTGGCTTTAATGAGCACTCCTGAGATTTAGCCCAGATGAGCATTATGATACATGGCTCATAAGAGCATCCTGATAAGTGGCTTGAGAGTGTATACTCTAATTATGTGCCCAAAAGGGTACCCCTAAACATGAATTGACAGATTTCTGAATTGTACACCTTGAGTGTACTACCTGAGTATCCATCGATATTTTAGTAATTCAACAGACAATATCCCTGGCATGAGAAATTGTAAGATCAAAAGAAAGTTGTATCGAATGTATATGAAATACCTGGGTGTTGTGGCATGATGAGCTCATCTATGCATATTTGATATCCATATGAATTTCAAGACTAACTTGTTTGATTGAGTGTATGTGTTTAGGCAATTTGCTAAATTTGTGGGAAGCATGTTATTTTATGCTTAATATTAATAAACATGATTGGTAAGTTTAATTCCTGTTATACGAGCTTACTAAGCATTAAATGCTTACTAGGTTCTCTTTCCCCTGTTTTATAGTACTCGGAAGCTCACAAAGGTTGGAGATCGGTCGGAGTATCATCACACTATCCACTTGTTTATTTTGGTATAACTAGAAAACTTATTTTGATATAATGACATGTATAGGCTAACTTTGCCAATGTTGGTATGTAAATGATTGTAATATAGCCATTGGAATGGCTAATGATAATATATTTTGATATATTGCTATAAGGTATATCTTGTTTAATATATAAGCATATGGTATGATTTGATTAAATTAGGGTAAAATATAAATATTCACAAAAAGGTAAGATTATAAACAATACATGTACATGTGTGGATATATCATGTTAGATGATAAGATTGGCAAGGATATGATGTTTGAATTGGTTGATATATATTTGTAAGTTTTGGTGTAGGTTGATGACAAGTTTGGGTGAGGAAATAAAGCTAGGAAATGGGTTTATTTTGTCCACACGGGTAGACACACAGACGTGTGTCTAAACCGTGTGCGACGCAAGGCCTGGCACATGGGCATATGGTTTGGCCGTGTGTCCCCTGCATCTTAAAATTGAGAAACAAAATACTTAGAATTAAGCATATGGACAAAGACACGGACGTGTGTCTCAGCCATGTGAGGTACACGTCCTAGAACATGGGTGTGTGACATAGCCGTGTGAAACCTGCACCTAATTTTCGAAAATTAAATTAACCATATGGTTTAGCACATGGGCTTGTGACTTGGCCGTGTGACTTTTAATACTTCATGTTTTACAAGTTAGAGAGTTACACAAGTTAGGAACACAGGCGTGTGAAGCCACACGGCCTGAGACATGGGCATGATAGTAGGTTGTGTGAGCCACACGGCCTGATCATACGGGCGTGTCCCTTACCACATGGGCATGTGTACCCTGCATCTAGGGAAAATTTTTAGAAATTTCACGAAAAATTTCTTGAGTTCCCGATTTAGTCCCAACTTGCTTCTAATGTTTGAATTGGGCCTCGAGGGTTCAATCAAGGGACGACATGACTAGTTTCGAATATGAAGAGTAAATGACATAAATTAATTGTATTTATTCTGTAAACTCAAATAATGCTTCGTAACCCTGTTCCGGTGATAGATACGGGTTAGGGGTGTTACAATGCGAGCTCAGTGTGAGTCGAAGACATGAACAGACGGTAACAGACGGAGTGAAACAATAAACACTTCAGACAAGCATGTGCATAAAAATATCACTTACGGAAATCTTAATCGGTATTTCAAATACACTATCGAACCATAGAAATGATGATCCAGTCATACGTAATAATCAGAATACATCACATGACATTAACTATATTATCCATAACCAAAAGTTCACACAAACAGACAGAATGTTCTGACAAGCAGTTGTATATTTAGATGTGAACGGATGCACAATTCAAAATCTCACCCCACCAACCAAACACCACTTCGTCTATCCAACACACCACATAAGAGTTATGGTATATGCCCATCCACCATGCACACCACATAGAACCATAATAGGTCCGTCCACCCAACACACCACACGTGGAACTATGCCACTTGAGTAACTGTATATAGTTGAGCTGATATATGTATAAGATAGTGTGGTAAACTGCTATACAAAAGTATCGCAGTTAAAACTGCTATACAAAAGTATCGCAGTTAAAACTGCTAAGTCTGTCTTCCTTCTCTTTAGAACCAGATCTTAAAATTTTCATGCTATCTAACAATGCACATATTACGCAGAAAACATACAGAAACAGACATTAACATTTCTAGTTGAACAGATTCAGATTTGGTTACACTTGTATTCTAATATTCAGTTACGACAACAATAATAAATTCATACTTACTCATCACATAAACTAGAAATAAAATTAAATCCCATAAATGCATATATATACACAAACCAACCTAAATCGAGTCCCAAACACTCTTACCGAGGTTTGAATGAGGGTCAAATTATACAGAAACATAAAACAGATAATTTATGACTCAAAAACAAAAATTCTATGAAATAGGGCCATATGGCCATGTGCCTCGGCCGTGTGGAAGTCTACACGCCCATGTGAAGGCCACACATGCCCGTGTGAGCAGCCCATGTAACTCATTGTCCAAAAATGCCAAAAATAAAGAGCAAAGGTGACACGGCCGTGTGGCACCAAAATTCACCCAAAAACCCTAATTCCTAAATTCACATGGCCGTGTGAGCCACCCATGTGGGGCACACGCCTGTGTGGTCACGAAACCACTCTAAAACAACCTGAAATTTGTGCTTTTGACATCAAAACGATCCCTATCCCTTGGTAACCTAGAATTGTGCCATAACATACAGAATTTCATGCAATCCCAAAACAACATGATACTTCAAATAACCAATTTCATAAACACACAACACATTACCGAATTTTATCGCAATTCGATACTGAAGTTAAACCGTTTCAGAACACACACCTTAGAACGCGATATCAAGCAGCAAAGATCTATCGATTCGCCCTCACCAACTGTTCAAAAACCTCAGTTTCACATAAAAACTTAAACTATAAGAACTCCCATTAACAAAAAAAAATAGAAATAGAAGTAATTCTATCATAAACCCTCATGAACAAAACTTACCCGCTTCACCTTCGATAAAACAAAACACACAAAGATGATTAGTCTCGACAGACAACACATAACGTGTATAAAATGGAAGAAACAAGAAACAAACAAAATTGGAATTTGGTAAGAACAGAAAAAAGGAACGATGAGGAAGAGAAAAAAAATAAAGACTAAAAGTTGAAGAATGCAAACTTTATTTTTCTCTTTAAAACTAACTTCCTCTTTTTAAAGTAAAATAAAATGAAGTAAAATAAAATGACGTAAAAACAAATAAATATCAAAAACACTCACAGGGATTTGAACACGAGACCTAGAGATACACTAACACAAAACTAACCACCAGACTAGCAGGCCCATTCTAACATTAAATCAGAAAATTGAACCCAAAGGTTCAACCCACTCACTAACCCTAACCACAAACCTCAAAACTTCTAACCCCAGATTCCAGGATGTTACAACTAGTTAGACCATCTTGGATCATATATGATGCAAAAATTAATTGAGAATTCATATGGACATTCATTAGAAGCAGAAGATTCTTTAATTTAAAGAATTTTCATTTGTTGCTTGTTCTCAATGAAATTTTTGCTTATTAGAAACTCACTAGCTAAAGTTGAGATTTAATGTCTTGCATTTTTTAAATGAATATGGCCCATTCATCCACATGGATGGTTTTGATATTATATGATTTTGGTAGATGCATCCTCAAAATAATCTCATATGTGTTATCAATTTGCAACCTGTTGTTTGTAAGATTGCTTGTTTAAATAATTAATTTCAGATTATGCAATTAAGACAATTCATCTTGCTAATGCTGATGAGTTTTTATCTTAGTCTTTTATTGATTGAGTTTGAAAAACTTTTGTAGAAGTTTGTTATTAATGCGTATAACGGTTTAGAGAAATTATTGAGTTAACACCTCTAATTAATATCTAAACCATTACTATGATAACTAAACTTAATACGAACCTGGTCACATCATGTTACGACCCAACTTTACAACATCGAGAATGGCTCAAGCTCGAGGGGCCCAAGTGCAAAATGAAGCTCGTTGAGATCAATTCAGCTCGTTTCTAGTTGAATAAGCTTGTTTGCTCATTTTGAGTTTGATTTCAATTTATTTAAATTCTTGCATTTAAATTGCTGGAATAAAATTATTTAATTAGTTAAAGTTAGTTCAAATAATTAATTTTCTTTTTTTTTCAATTTGTTTAAAAATTCTGGACATATTAAATAAGTTTTAAGATGACTTAGTTTAGGACGTAATTTTAATGTGTCAAGCTTAAGACAAATTTAATAGCTACCAATTTAGTTTGTTTAAGCTCCAGCTGAATTTAATACATGTCCTAGACATTACATGTTAATGTGTCCTAGCTAAAAGCATGTTTTTAATATGTCTTGAGCAGCCAAATTTATTTCATGTAGCTATTTAATATGCTGCAGCCAAAATTAATGTGCAGGTATCAAGAAGCATGCATGACCAAATTAATGTGTTGAAATATTTAATGTGCAGGTACATTGCTTTGATGACACCATAAATGAGCAGATGGTTCAGCTCTTCAAAGCACCTTTTCATGGACTTCAAGGGGCCAAGCTAAGCTACTAGTTATTTTTCCTAAGCTTATTCATTTGTTCAATTAAATGTGCAGCTAGCTTAATGAATTCAGAAGACACAAAAAAAAAAAAAGACAAGCATGCATGGACAACATTAAAGAGCTGCTGATTCTTTTTTTTCATGAGACTTTTCGTGGAACTCAATGGATATGAGTTGAATTAAAGGCCAACTATTGCTTTAATGGTGTATTAGGTGCCTTTTTCGTGGAGAGTAAAGGCCGTGGCTGTTCAAATTAATTCATTTCAGCTGATAAGTATTTCCACACTCTAGAGGCTGCTCAATTCTAGCCGTTCACACCTAAGGAGTTGCTCATATTCAGCTTTCACATCTATTGGCTATTGGAGTGCTTAAGGCTGTTCAATTAACTAAGGCGGCACAATTAAGTTGTTCTTTTCCCTTTGGTCGAATCTCAAGTGACCAGTCAGCTCAACCATTAATTCCATCAGCTAGGAAGCTTCCAAGGATGTTCTAGGAAATTACAAGGAAATTTCAGTTTCTTTTAGCTATTATTTGTTGTCTATTCAGTCTCCCTAATAGTCCATTCAGCTAAGCTCTTCAAAAAACACTATAAATATGTTGTTATTTCCTTGTATAAGGGACTTTTGACAATTTGAATGAAACTATATTATATTTATGAGATTATCTTCTCTCAAATTTTGTTCATAGACTTTGTTGGATTAACTGTTGTCAGTGGCAGCAACCTTAGTCTTGTTTCGAACTTATCACTCTTATACGAGTTTAGCGTTCACCCATTCAATTATACCTTCGGTTCCTACTTTGCTAAGTAACAAGTCGAGGTCCATCAACTTATTTCCACCTTCTCACCTTAAGTCATATAAGTTTCGGGGCGATACTCACTATAGTATCAAATCGATCTTGACACTTAAGTGCTGTCTTCCATCTCCACCATTTATCTTTACTTATCCTTGTTTAATTGTTAAACCCATCCATTCAAATATCCTCCATCTTTTATTTCCTTTCAAGCTAAAACTATAATATCCATATTTAACCTATCTTGAACCGCTTAGTCAGCTTCTGCCCATATTTATCCAAAACACCCCTTTGTTAGAACCGAACGATACTTCTTCATGGACGATCGGACAACACAAATACGACTCGAAATTAATCACGAGGTCGGGATTATATCAAAACTTCTTATTTCAACATGCGATTATGTTGATTTACTTGTTGTACGCATCAAGCCAATAAGTTATAAATACTTCCTATTACAATTGGTTTTTGGTTGAGAGCTAAATATTTCACATCTTTGAATTTTTGTTTGTGTGTATATGTTCCAATTACTCCACCACAACAAAGATGAGTAAATACTCAAAGAAATTTGGGAATATATATTAATTACAGCCTCATTGTATTATTATATGTTTTAAATGTATTGGAGATTCAATTATGACATGATTCGTGATTACTATTTTGATTCGATAGCTTTCCTAACATTAAGGGGAGAGAAATAACAACTTGTAATGAGTTAGAGGGAGAGTAATTTGAACCAAAAGTTCAACAAGGATCATTACAAGTTCCAAATATGAAAATTCTCATAAAAGAAAATAGTAAATCTAGATGGTCATATAGTGAAGGCGGATGCTTCCAAAGAGACCTAAGACATAATTAATAAGTAAAAGTCTAGAAGAGCTTCAACTACTTGAAACTGAAGATTAAACTAGTGAAAATAAGATATCTCGATAAGTTATGTCAATTCGAGAAAATGTCAAACTAATAATAAAAGTGGTCAATAATGGTTTTGCATGCAATATTATTGTTGAAATAATAAATAAAAGGAGAATCTTGAATAAGTCTATTGAGAAATATAGATATGAAATAAATTGTTCAAAATATAAAGATGCAACTCAAGTACAATTAAATTTTTAGAGTTTTTGGATTAATAGTCCAAATGTATAAAGCCAGTGAGGGTACAAATGAAGTGGTTTTGCAACAACGAAATAAAAATATGAAGTTTTTCACTAAATCTTGGCATTGATTATGAAAAGATATAATATTCTTTTGTGGTGGATACAATAACCTTTAGATATATTATTAAATTGATAATTCATAAAAAATTTAACTTACGTCTAATGGTTGTTGTTACAACCTTTTATGAATTCACTATATAGTAAAGTTTATATTAACATCTTTGAAGGATTTAGAATGCCAAAAGCATATTGGAATTCTCAGGAAATTGTTCATTTATATGAATTGAAATAATTTGAACATATGTGATAAATTTGACATAGTGAATAGTAGTTGAAGGAGGATTATAACATGATAAAAAATACTTATTTGTGTTTTTATAGAAGAATCATGATTAAAGTTTGCTATGATTATTGTTGAAACTCCTCAAGAGATGAAAATATATTTCTCCCAAATTTTCCCTCACTCATGACTTTCAAAAGAATGGTGATATAAATGCTTAACAAATACATTCAAATAGTCATTTGAAAAGCTAGTATTCAAGATTAAATACGTAGAATATGAGAAAGTATGTGATGTTTTCATGAGGGGGAGTAAATATGCGCTGTACTCTTTTTCCTTTAACCAAGGTTTTGTCTCATTGAGTTTTCCTAGTAAGGTTTTTAACGAGGTAGCATATTATGCGTATTATAGATATGTGTACTCTTTTTCCTTCACTAGAATTTTTTTCCAACGAGGTTTTTATCTTAGTAAGGTTTTAACGAGACACATTATCTACCAATAGACATCCAGGGGGAGTGTTATGAATATCTTATTAAGTGGATGTCCATTAAGATCAAGATAAGTTTTGATGTACTTTAAATTCTAATAGTGATTAGAAGTAGATCTCTACTTTATTTATATTTCTTATGCCTATAAATAGAGACTTTGGAGAAGCGTTGTAAACATTTCGATTGATCAATAAAATACGATCTCTGTTTGCTCTCCCATTCTCTTTGTTCTTTACTCTGTATATTTATTTTATAATAGTTTGTGTCTTCTCTTAATTTATTTAATATTTTATACCATTTATCCTAACAATTTAATTTTAACTCTAAATTTAATTTTTTTAAAAACTAAATTATTATTATTACTTATATTACTATAATTAAGAAAAATATCATATTCAAAATTTCAGTATAACTTATATAAAAAAATACGAGATTTAAAACTAACACATCTTGATTTTTAAAATCTCAATTTTATCAATTAAATTAATTGTTTTTAATATATTTTTATAAATATATTTATAATACTATTTTCACTGGTATGTATATATCATAATTTAATATATATCATATATATATAGGTATTATATTCAAAATTTTAGTATAAATTGTGTTGGCATAATAATTGTCATATCAATCATAATTTCCTTATTTTATAAAAAATAAATGAAAATTATCTTATTAGAATTCTTAAAATTTTAGAATAGCTCCAAGTATATTTTTAAAAAATTAAAATATGTTTAGAAAATAAATGTAAGTTAATTTTTAATAAAAAAATACCCTAGAATTTCCCTAAGTAAATAAAAAAATCCACTCCAAATAACATTCTACTAAAATTACAAATTTTACTTTGAGTTTTAACCACGAATTTTCTTTAGACATTTTAACCTCCGAAAGTCTCATTATTTACTAAACTGGCACTCCTAGTGTCGGTCTTCAATTTGGTCATTTTTTTCATAGTTGATGATTCTTTCCAAAGTTTTCTGCAACTGATGTTCATCGATTGTGATTATTTATTTTTATTTTTTGTTTGCTCTGGATTTTACCGAATTATTTTGAGTTGGGTCTTTATTTTCCCTCATGGGTACTGCTCCAACCCAGTGCCCTTCTGGAATCACTGCAAATTTCCACGCCAAATTTGATAACAGAACTGAGTTTTCATGCTCCAGTTTCCCCTCTACCCTTAATCTTTCGAAGCTTAACAGCCACCCCACATCAAAGGTATGCCGTCAAGTCTCTCTTTTCTTTTCTTTTTTTATTTGGCTTGTATATTCAATAGATTTGTTAATAGATTCTTGGTTTCCTGAAATTTTTCTCGAATTGTGTTATTACGAATAGAAAGTGTTGTTTTCAATGTTGATTTCTTGTTGGATAGATGTGGTTTTTATGCTGTGTCTTTGTACCCTTACTAAACGTTAGCATTTTTTTGTTGCAACTGTATCTATTGTTGAACTGGAGTGATTTATTCCTGTGAAGGGAAAATGAGGGAATTGGAATTAGAATTTCATTTTTCTAAGGTTTTGGGTTGTCTTTGGAATGGTGAAATGGCCTTTTCCATTAGAGTACTGGATTTTATAATCTTGTTATTTTCAGTGAATCTCCCCAGAAAACCTGATCAAACCAAGCTGTATTTTTATTTTTATATTTTTACTTTGTCCGGAAGACTCACTATGTAAATGTCCTAGAAATTTTAGCTTTAGCTAGTTCTGACCAAGAAAAAACTGGTTTTTCTTGATTGACGGTTTTTGATCGCTCCCATGAGTGTATGTGCATGTGGATCTGAATTTACTAAATAGCGAAAGCCATTAATTTGATTTTAATGTCTGATTTTTTGTGGCGCAGGGATTAGTAAATAAAATAGGCTCTTTGCCTGATATTGATGATTTGTTCTGGGAGAAAGTCCCTACACCCATACTTGATGTGGTTGAAAACCCCACCCACTTGAAAAGCTTGAGTATCAAGGTTTGTGTTATGAGCCTTCTAATGTTTATATTTAGTATGCATAAGCCTTAAGCATGCTAAATTAAAGATTGTCTCTGCAGGAACTGAAATTACTAGCAGATGAAATCCGTTTGGAATTGTCTTCTACAATGTCAAAAACTCAAAGATCCTTCAAGGCCAGTTTGGCAGCAGTTGAATTGACCGTTGCATTACACTATGTTTTTCATGCTCCGGTGGACAAGATACTCTGGGATGCCGGGGAACAGGTAATGTCGTATTTCATGCAGTTCTTAACATGCTTCTACATCTTTCTATCTTGATGAGCAAATGGTGAATAAATTGAAGGAAGCACAATATTGTGTATTGCTCCTCAATGTTTTGATCTATGATCTGCAATTATTTGTTCTGCTAGTTTTTCCTTTTCTTGGCAGACATATGCACATAAAATTCTTACAGGAAGGCGGATCCTCATGCCTACGTTGAGACAAAAGAATGGTCTTTCTGGCTATACTTCTCGAACTGAGAGTGAATATGATCCTTTTGGGGCTGGGCATGGGTGTAACAGTATATCTGCTGGACTTGGTAGTATTTAGTTGCCTACTCTTTGTCTATTTTTTTATAGCTTTCATTGGCAGATTATTCTTTAACTTCAGAATGAAACTGGGAAATTGAGATTCCTGCTTCATATTAGGTATGGCAGTAGCGCGGGATATTAAAGGCAAGCGGGAACGTGTAGTTACAGTAATTAACAATACCACAACTATGGCTGGTCAGGTCTATGAGGCCATGAGCAATGCTGGTTATTTGGATTCAAATCTGGTTGTGATCTTAAATGACAGCCGCCATTGTTTGCATCCAAAGATAGAAGAGGGCCCCAAGACATCCATCAATGCTCTATCCAGTACCCTTAGCAGGCTCCAATCAAGTAAATCTTTTCGTAAGTTTAGAGAAGCTGCTAAGGTAAATTCTTATCTAGGAGTCTTTCCTACCTACTTGAAACTTGGATAAACATAAAAAAAAGGCCTCTTTTTTGTTATTCCTTCTCGTTTTATTTTATTCATTTGCTAGTAGGACTGTACTTGAATATTCAAATATGAATCATATTAGAAGCTGTCTCTGCAAATGCAAGAGCATTTTGAATGTTGCCTGCTGTAACTGCTCTTTGCTTATTTTGTTCATACATTTTCATGATGTTTTTTCACACTATCAATTAACAGGCCATATAAATCCGTTGAGGATGATTGGAATTCAGGCATTCAGTGAACAGTGGACTTTGAGAGTTATTTTGATGTAGTCTGGAAATAAGGTGGTATTAAAATAAATGTTTGGATTACAGAGGGTAATTGGGGCCCTTGGGCTGCATATTGGCAGCAAAAAGATCATGTGATAGTAGTAATTTCCCTGATAATTTGATGAAGTTCCACTGTCCAATTCCAAAAGAAATCTTAATGATAATTAAGCTGAAAAAGTACTTCATTTCCATTATCCATTGAATTAATAGATCTTTAACTTTCAGGATGTTACCAAAAGAATTGGTATGGGAATGCATGAACTAGCAGCCAAAGTTGATGAGTATGCACGTGGTATGATGGGTCCACTTGGATCAACTCTCTTTGAAGAGCTTGGGCTGTATTATATAGGTCCTGTTGACGGACACAAATTAGAAGATCTGATATGTGTTCTACAAGAAGTGGCATCTCTGGATTCAATGGGTCCAGTGTTGATTCATGTGATAACAGAGGAAAATCAATGTTCAGAAGATAACCAAAAGAAAGTGACAGTGGAGAAGCAGCAAGAAGGTACATCTCCTGTATACCCTTATATGGTGTTTGTTCCCAAGGTTATTATCAATTCTTCTGCAATAACCCTTTTGAGCCACAACTTTAACAAGGTATGTAGCTAGTTTGACATGTAGAAGTTTGTTTTTAGCGACACGTAATACATATATCATTGTCCACTCTTCTTTAATATGTATATTGCAGGCATAGTGAACCTCGTTTCCCTCTTTTTGGTTAAATTATCCATGTATTGTCATTTATCATACTCTAGTGCATTCTCAAGGATGCTGCCTTCTGCTTTATAACAGAATCAAACTTTTGCCTTAACGCCCTAAGGAAAGCTGACTTGCTTACTGTACAGAACAGAATCTAAAAACAATATTTTGTGATTGTTTTTACTTAGGAACCTTTCCTTATTCATTCTCTTCAAAGGACAGTGTATGAAAAACCCTTTTGGTCTCTTGAACATTGCATGCTTACTGTTAACAACCTGTCCTCACTGCACTTTCTTTGTATTTTCTTACAGGTTTAAGTCTGAATGACATTTACTTTTTCTCAAATGATGACCATTGCCGAACTTATAGTGACTGCTTGGTGGAAGCTTTGGTTATGGAGGCAGAGAAAGAAAAAGATATTGTAGTAGTTCATGCTGGAATAGACATGGATCCATCACTTAAGTTATTCCAAGAAAGATTTTCCGACAGATTTTTTGATGTGGGAATGGCTGAGCAACATGCAGTTACATTTTCTGCTGGTTTATCATGTGGAGGGTTGAAGCCATTTTGTATAATTCCTTCCGCCTTCCTGCAGAGAGCTTATGATCAGGTTCTCTTTCTCTCTCTGTCCCTCTGTGTGCACCAGGCACCTGTATGCTTGAGTTTGAAAATTCGGTGTTCCTAAGTGTCATGCCATAAGGCCTTGTTCTACTGCATAGAAGTAGAAATGGATAAACTTTTCCACAATGGATGAAATTTTTTTATAGTTCAGGTTGTCCATGATGTAGATCGGCAGAGGATTCCTGTGCGATTTGTCATTACAAGTGCAGGATTGGTAGGATCTGATGGTCCATTACAGTGTGGGGCATTTGATATAACTTTCATGTCATGTTTGCCAAACATGATTGTCATGGCAGCATCGGATGAGGACGAGCTGATAGACATGGTTGCCACTGCCACCAGGATTGATGATCGGCCAGTCTGCTTTCGGTACCCAAGGGGTGCCCTAGTCAGGACAGACTATCCTATACATGGTGGAAGTGCTCTTGAGGTTATCGTTTCATGTCCTTTGTTTCTAATTTATTGTTTCAGCTCTTTAAGTTTTATTAATTGGCAAAAAGCTGTATCATGTAATGCCAATAATAGTATTTAAAAGCTTTTAACTCTACATTTTCATCAGTAAATTCTGATGCCAAAACTTTTCGGGTGCTGATCCCTCTTATGAAATTTTGATGGTAAAGCAGATTGGAACAGGAAAAGTTCTTGTTGAGGGTAAAGATGTTGCTTTACTTGGGTATGGGGCAATGGTTCAAAACTGTCTCAAAGCTCAGGCCCTTCTTTCCAAGCTCGGCATCAATGTAACTGTTGCTGATGCAAGATTCTGCAAGCCTCTCGATATCAAGCTTCTCAGGTGGCTTTGTAGCAATCATGACATTCTGATAACTGTTGAGGAAGGTTCCGTTGGAGGATTTGGTTCTCATGTTGCGCAGTTCATTGCCCTTGACGGACAGCTTGATGGAAGACTCAAGGTAATATTATCATGTATCCTTGTAAGATTTTGCTTTGCAGACAAATAAAAAAATTATTTGGATGAAATACTAAAATGAAAGTCAATGGGGGGAGAGGGAAGGGCGTTGATTGGGGAGGCCAGAAAATATTATGTCCAAGTATTCCTTCTTATTCTGATGATTTGCCAAATGAATTTCCAGTGGCGACCAATTGTCTTGCCAGACAACTATATCGAGCATGCATCACCGAAAGAACAGCTTGCTCTTGCTGGGCTGACTGGACATCACATTGCTGCGACCACATTGAGTCTCCTCGGACGTACCCGTGAAGCCTTACTTTTAATTTGCTAGAATGCTGTATAGTTTTCCTTACTGGATTGATGATGTACCTGAACGTGAGAAGGCTAAACAAAGAATGAACAGCGGAATAGAATATTGTAGCATTTTGATGATCCCTGTAATTTGTATAGATGTTGAAGTGTGAATTGTGAAGTTGACAGAGTAGTGGTGCAGAACCAGAATTGAAGTGAATGAATTTATAGAAAATTCTACCTTAAGTTCTTACCGTAAGGTTTTATCTACTTAGCAAGTTACATAAATCAGTAAAGAAAACATTAATTTATTACATATTTATTATTATCTTGTAATACAGTGTATCATTAATCACATAAAATATTTATTCAGTTACATGATTTTTTTACAACTTATATAATATTGTAAAATAAAAATATTTTGTGCTATTAGAAGAAAAACCCTATTGTAGTAGTTATTACATATGTAATATAGTTTAACACGATTTATAGTATATAATCCATTCTATAATTTCTTAAGATTTGCATAATATTTTGTACAATCAAATAATTTGGTTTTATGTTATTCAAAAAAAAAAAAGTTAATTATAGTATTTATTACATTTTTGTAATATACTATTTAACAGGATTTGCAACATTTACACAATTTTTTACTATCTACATAATATTTAGGTAATAAGCTAATTGGTTCTCGTAAAATTTTGTGCTATTGCAGAAAACATTATCCCATTACAATATTTATTACATATCTTGTAATATATTTTATGACACGGTTTTATATATAGATTGCCCCACATAATTTCTTCCTACCTCAATAGTATTTTTAATAATAGATTAATTGATTCCGTAAGGCTTTGTACTATTACAAAAAGAAATATATATTCATTACTGATGTGATCTCGGATCCCTTAATTGGGTCCAAACAGAAGCTGCCATTGAGCTTAAAAAGTGGGCTAAGGCTAAGAAGCTCAAAGAGGCATTTGTGGGTTTTTAAGGCCCAAAATTGATCATCCTAAATAATTTGCTTTATTCCACAATTTTTTTTATTTATGGTTTTATTGTTACAGCATTTTAATATGTCATTATATTACATGTTTAATATGTGTTTAAATGGTGTCTTTGTTATTTTAAATGTGTCTTAAGCATGTTTAATGTGTCTTAAAACTGTGTTAAATTTTGTCTAAATGTACTACAGCTTTATTGTTGCATTTAGTGTCACCTAATGCAAGTTTTAATTTGTCCTAGGGTAATCCAATGGCCAGCCACCTAATTAAAGTTTA
Source organism: Gossypium stocksii (assembly GCA_020496765.1). NCBI lineage: Eukaryota > Viridiplantae > Streptophyta > Magnoliopsida > Malvales > Malvaceae > Gossypium > Gossypium stocksii. Next base: position 47,976,658 of record CM035623.1, read on the forward strand.
AAAAGGATTGTTTCAAATTGCCAAAGCATTATGTTCACACTTAAAATGGTCGTTCAGTTTAGCATGAAAAGTGACCATTCAATCAAGAGTTGTGTCTTAATTGCACCATTTAAGCTGGGAGTTGAATGAAGCCATGGAGAAGCTTTCTAGAAGTTGATTTTTGAGCCTTCTCATGCACCATTAAAGGCCAACGTTCATTATAGGAGCTGATTATGACTTTTGGAGTTTGCTTAACCCTTAAGTATGCATGAAATGAATTAATGGAGGTCTCTTTTGGCTGTTTGGTTTGATACGATCCGCCTCGGGGTTGAGTCGAGTCGTATGCGAATTGCCTGATCGTCTACGAGAAAGTATCGTTCGGCTCGTTTTAATGTGATGATTTTAATTAATTAATGGCGGAAGCTATGTAAAAGGGTTCAAAAAGGGTTTATGGATTTGAAAAATGTATAGGTTCGGTTATAGAAAAAAAATAAAAGATGGAGATGGGTAGGTAGTTGGATAACAAACAATGGATTGAAAATGAATTGGTGGTTCGGATATGGTGAAATGAAAGGATGAGAAGAAATAAGTTTGGTAGGTGATGGATAAGGAATAAAACGAACTCAAAAATAAGTGAGAACCAATACTAACAAGTATTGACCCAATTACCTATAAGCTTTCAAGGTGGAGTAGTGAAACCTTGACCCGCTACTTAGAAAAGTAGGAACCTTGGTATAAGGATTGAACGCCACACTCGTTGGAGTGATAAGTTCAAAAAGAAGAACAAGGTTAATGCCACTAAGAACTAGATAAGCCAACAAAGTTTTCCACGAAATATGAGAGAAAAGTTTCTCACAAATAAGAAAATAGTTTCATTCAAATGAGCAAAAAGTCCCTCAAAAAGGTTTGTTTACACATATTTATAAGGCTAGAATGAACTAGCCGAATGGTCACTTAATAAAATGCTAATAAAGAGCTGAATTAAGGCTCAAAGACTTTTGAAATTCTTGGATCAATTAATTCCTCTCTTTAAGATACTTTAATCAGCTGATTCAATGTCCTTGAATACTTTGAAAATGTCTCTTGATTTCTAGCTGAATAGACTCCAACAGCTTAATGAAGTTTTTAAGGCATGAATTGTCCATTAAAGTAGCAAAAACGTTTCGAGTAGTTGGAAGGGTTGCTACTGACATTTAAAGGAAGTGTAATGCTCCTTTAAACTCTTTTAATTAATGTATAAAGCCTCTTTATGTAACAGCCCCCTCTTTTGTAACCGAAATCACTTGAAAAACCACCTTATTGAATGCGTAACAGCCTTTAAATGTAACGGTTGTGAGCTGAAAAATCACCCGCAATTAACACATGTAACCGACATATTAAACACATTTATTCAATTATTAAACTTAAAACAAATTAACACCTAACTTAAATAAATGAACTAAAAACTTATGCATCATTTATTCCAGCAACTTTAATTAAAAGAAGCATTATTAAATGAACTTTAACTCATGCATCAATAAATTATCCTAGCAACTAGATTAATTAAAGAAGCAACTATTAAATAAAGTTTAACAAAAACTCAATTAATTAAACTAAGATGAGTTTAATTAATGTCCAGCAACTCATTTATTAACTTAAAATGCTTAAATGCATGATTTAAAAATGCAAACTAAATGCAAAGCTTAAAAATAATAGTTGGAACGGGCTGGCCTAAATTCAAGGAACTGGAATTGAGCTAAAATCGGTTTGCAATATGTCACAAGGAAACTTTATTGAGCTGGTCCCAACTCGTTCTATTTCTCCAATCAAAGCCTCGCTCCACACTTGATTCACTAAAGCTGAAATGGCCTCTTTAAATTGCTTAGCTCGAGCTCGCATAATTGGTCCTTGGGGCAGTACTGTTGAGTCCTTACTCGAACTTGATGCACTCCGGGACACGATCGTATCATTCCCCCTCTTTTAGGCGACTTGTCCTCAAGTTGAGCCATTTGTCCTTTTCAACAACTTTTCTCACACATGGCTTTCCTCGGTCAAATAGAACAGAGGGCATCGTACGGACTTGAAAAAGTCTTACCACTTTTGGCAAGAAGAAATTTAAAGAAGTCAGAATCACATGATATTCAAAATTCAAGAAAAATTTATTCAATCGAATGTATGCCAAAAATCTTAACTGTTCAAAGCAAGTATACGTAAAGTTATCAAAGAGTTTCGTTATGCCATCATTACAAAAATGTGAACTTAATTGGAGCAAAGGATAATTAGTCACAAATCTTTGCAAACAATCAGACACACTAATCATTGTCCAAAATTTGTCAATATAATTATTCAAAAACAGCAACTCAATTGGTCCCTCGTCTTGCTCATGCAAAATATGCCATGGCCAATGGTACACTAACTCTTTCTTCTGCTTATTAACAGCACAATTTGTATTATTATATTCCAACACAAACAAATTATTACTAAGCCAAGACGAATGATCAACCACATCAAGGTATAAATAATTTCCAAACATCAAGGCATAAAAAAGATTTTCATCTTTATTCGAATTAAGTGAAGATATTTGAAAATTTTCAAAAAACTTACCTTGATAAATTTGAAAAGAAGAAAATTGAGGATTGGTTTTACCTTTCTCAATCAAAACGAATCTTCTCTCTTCGGAAAGATAATTTAAAACAAACCTATTACTTCGATCAATTTGGATAGGTGGTGACGCACCATGACATCTCATGCTCATCGAGGGGTGGAATTCACAAAAATGAGAATGGTTAGTATTAACGAAATCAATGGACTTGAATGGAAAAGATAAATCATAATTGGAATTTAATTCAAGTCCCATAGTCTAAGACAAGCTTACCTTATCAAAGTGAAACAAATACTTCATGTGTGGCCAAGCAAAATGATTAAGGATCAAAACAAAATTGAACCCAAAATCAATAAATTTCATTGCCTTGATTAAAGTTCGGTCATCAAGCAAACTTAAATGAGATGCACAACATTCAAGTTGCTTGAAGTTTCTATAAAACGAATCAAAGTAACAAATGCCAGGCTTGAACACACAAACTTGATCATTCGTCCCAACAGGCAATATGTTTTGATTATTTTCAAACATCCACAACATGTCAATCAAAGAAAGAGTTATTAACTCACCACATGATTTAAGGCTCACTCGTTCAAACATACATTCGAAGTTGACATAACAAAGCAGACCAATACATGAAACAGGCATTTTACATGTCAACAAGTTATCACACAAGTAATTCAAAGGAAACTTAGACATGCAAATACTCGAGCATTCTTGCATCGTAAATTTCATTCGAACAGATAGTTCAAAACATGGAGATCTGGTACAAAAATTCAAAGATTTATCTTGAATGCCAAAATCAAACGGGTCAAATATCTCATGAGTAGACCTTTGAACACAGATGTCAAACAAAGAATTTGGAGACAGGTAATTATTCAAATGATTAAATCCATCACAGACCAATCTATTAGACATGTTTAAACAGAAAGATTTAGCACATGAATCCAAAGAATTTATGCATTTAAACACATCAAAATTGGCATGAGCAAAATTTTTATCGCAAAACTCCACACTTCGCATGGGCAAAGCCATCTCAACAAAAGAGTTAAACATGTCATAAAATATAACTTTCATGGCATCTTTTGCAACGGGAACATTATTAATAAAAGACAAACAATTAGAAACCATATCAAAAGATGGAGCCATGTCAGAAATTGAACCATCAAAATCTTTATGAGCAAAATCAGACGACCTTGATTCGATAATCATAGAGCCCTTACCTTCCTTACCTTGGTTCGCAAGTAGGTGGTTATTATTTACGTACTTACCTTTCTCGATCAACTGGAAACGTCTCTCGTTTGAAAGGTAATGTAGCTGGAATTGGTCGCACAAAACTTTAAGAACCTGAAAAGAAATATCACAAGAAGATCGAACAAAAGGGTTAGTGGGAAGAATCCTAGCTTGCTCACTATCTTCTTTTTCACTCTATTCTTTTTTCTCGAGATCTCTCGTTTCTTTTATTCCAATTTCTTTTTCCTCTCTTTTTTCTTGAACACACTCTTTTTCGAACTCTTTTTGCTTTTCCATTTTTTTCACTCTCTTTTTGTTCATTTTCTTTTTGTTTTTCGTAGACTTTTTCAATGGCTTTTTCGAGCTCTCTCAAAATTTGCTCGTTTTCTCTCTTACTTGCCTCTTTTCTCTCTTTTCTTTTTATTTCTTTTTCTTTTTCTTTTTCTTCTTTATAAGAAGGTACGAAAGAATCATGAAAATAGAGATCTTGTTTGAAAGAAAAAGAACTATTTACATGTGAATCACAATCAAAACTTCGTGTAGAACACTCCTTGAATGATTTCTTTGAAGTTCGGGAAGAGGTATAACTATCTCTTTGGATGTCATCTTGGAAGGAGTAAAAATCGTAGTCGGCTTCTCTTCGTCTCGAGTTCCTTGATGAATAAGATTCTCGATCAAAATCTCTTAGACTCAAAGTCGAAGCTGAATAGGAATCACGATGGAAATCTTTTCTCGAATAATCATTATAAGTGCTCTTCGTGAAGTTCTCGATTCCACTGTCTGACTTGATGAAACTCGTCCTCGTGTATCTCTTTGTTCCACACGATCTAATCTTTCGTGTAGTTTGTCAAATTTAGAAGTCACCATTATTCGCATTCCTTGCACTAAGTATTGGTACTCCGATTCGGTGAACTCTTAGCGAGACATGATTTTTATTGCTAAAAGAAATATGTTAGTTCACAAAATAAAAATTAAATATCTCACCACAAACCTCACAATTTCACTCGAAAAGAAAGAAATAGTGGCACTCACGCTCGTGTTTACACTCGTTTGGCTTTTACCTCCACTCAAATGATCTCACTCACTTGTGCCTTTTACCTCTCAAACTTTCTCTCGTAATTTCGTATTCAGACTCACCAAGGCCTTGTCGTAGGCTTAGGGGTCGGTTTCAAAATCGTTTATGATGAGGGGGTTGAAGGTTGGCTGAAAGAAATCTTTTTTGGCTTTTGAAAGTGTGGCGATGGGGTAGGGAGTGAATGGTAAGAAATCGAACGAACCTGATCGGGAATACAAAAAAACGATCAACAAAAGAACATAATCTTTCACACTTTTTTTTCACTTTCGATTTTTTTTGAATTTCTCTTTTTTTACAATTTTTTTTGTTTCGAAAACTTTCTTTTTCAACACACTTTTTTTTCACGAATTTTTTTTCGTATACTTTTATTTTACTTCACTATTTTTCTTTTTTTTTCACTTACAACTTGCAGATTACAAGATGAACACTTTGAACAAAATAAAATTTTTTTCGAACCTTTTTTTTCACGAACCTATTTCGGTGATGCTACAAATGTCCGTACTTCCCATTTGCAAGCTCTAATACCAAATGATACGATTTGCCTTGGGGTTGAGTCAAGTCGTATGCGAATTGCCCGATCGTCTATGAGAAAGTATCCTGCGGCTTGTTTTAATGGGATGATTTTTAATTAATAAATGGCAAAGCTATGTAAAAGAGTTCAAAAAGGGTTTATGGATATGAACAATGTATAGGTTCGGTTATAGAAAAAAATAAAAGATGGAGATGGGTAGGTAGTTGGATAACAAACAATAGATGGAAAATGAATTGGTGGTTCGGATATGATGAAATGAAAGGATGGGAAGAAATAAGTTTGGTAGGTGATGGATATGGAATAAAATGAACTTAAAACAAGTAAGAATCAATACTAACAAGTATTGACCCAATTACCTATAAGCTTTCAAGGTGGAGATGAAAGTAGTGAAACCTCGACCCGCTACTTAGAAAAGTAGGAACCTTGGTATAAGGGTTGAACGCCACACTTATTGGAGTGATAAGTTCAAAAAGAAGAACAAGTTTGACGCCACTAAGAACTCGATAAGCCAACAAAGTCTTCCATGAAATATAAGAGAAAAGTTTCTCACAAAATAAGAAAATAGTTTCATTTAAATGAGCAAAAAGTCCCTCAAAAAGGCTTGTTTACACATATTTATAAGGCTAGAATGAACTAGCCGAATGGTCACTTAATAAAATGCTAATAAAGAGCTGAATTAAGGCTCAAAGACTTTTGAAATTCTTGGATCAATTATTTCCTCTCTTTAAGATACTTTAATCAGCTGATTTAATGTCCTTGAATGCTTTAAAAATGTCTTTTGATTTCTAGCTGAATAGACTCCAACAGCTTAATGAAGTTTTTAAGGCATGAATTGTCTATTAAAGTAGCAAAAACGTTTCGAGTAGTTGGAAGGGTTGCTACTAACATTTAAAGGAAGTGTAATGCTCCTTTAAACACTTTTAATTGATGTATAAAGCCTTTTTATGTAACAGCCCCCTCTTTTGTAGCTGAAATCACTTGAAAAACCACATTATTGAATGTGTAACAGCCTTTAAATGTAACGTTTGTGAGCTAAAAAATCACCTGCAATTAACACATGTAACAGACACATTAAACACATTTATTCAGTTATTAAACTTAAAATAAATTAACACCTAACTTAAATAAATGAACTAAAAACTTATGCATTATTTATTCTAGCAACTAGTTTAATTAAGAGAAGCATTATTAAATGAACTTTAACTCATGCATCAATAAATTATCCTAGTAACTAGATTAATTAAAGAAGCAACTATTAAATAAAGTTTAACAAAATCTCAATTAATTAAACTAAGATGAGTTGAATTAATGTCCAGCAACTCATTTATTAACTTAAGATGCTTAAATGCATGATTTAAAAATGCAAACTAAATGCAAAGCTAAAAAATAGTTGGAATAGGCTAGCCTAAATTCAAGGAACTGGAATTGGGCTGAAATCGGTTTGCAATATGTTGCAAGGAAACTTTATTGAGCTGGTCCCAACTCGTTCTATTTCTCCAACCAAAGCCTCTCTCCACACTTGATTCACTAAAGCCGAAATGGCCTCTTTAAATTGCTTAGCTCGAGCTCGCGTAATTGGTCCTTGGGGCAGTACCGTTGAGTCCTTGCTTGAACTTGATGCACTTCGGGACGCGATCGTATCACGGTTGATATGAACTCGATGTGGTGTTGATTCGAGTAGTTTAGATTGCTCGATCGTAAAATTAAGTAAATCTTGAATTGTTTCAAAATAAGCTGGAAAAAAAGGTTGAAAGATAGGTTCAAAACAAAGGTTACAAGATAAGTGGATGGATAGATGAATTCAGCTAAGGCTGAGAGAGAACCAACAATATGAAAATTTGTTGACCCGAGTCTTAAACAGCACTTAGGTGAAAAACAGTTTGGAAAATAGCAAAAGAAACCTTGACCCGCTATCTATGCAAGATAGGAACCATAGGTATGGTTGAACGTCACAAACAAGTGATAAGTTCGATAACAAAGGAAAGAATGATGCCACAAGACTTGTCTTGATAAGTCAATTCAGTCCTAGAGAGAACAATGAGAGTTGAATACTCACAAGAAACAAGATAGTTCATAAATTGATCAAAAGTCCAAACAAAATGTAATAAACCAAATATTTCTAGGCTGTACAAGCTCCAGCCAAATGGACAGAATGTGATCAGCTCAATTGAGCTTTAAATGAGTTAAAATGGCTATTGAGATGATCAACATGACTTTTGGAGCTTCCTAGGCCTAGGTGACACCATTGGACACACTATTAACATTCCCAATCAGTCAACTATGTAAAATTAATTAGCTGAGCTGAATCTTGCCATTAGTTGATCAGCCAAGGAGTTTTGAACTCATTTAATCCTCCCTTGAGAAGTTGAATGTGCAATGACCATATTTCTTTAATTGTGACACATGAACAACCTCCATAATGTGAACTGGTGAATTTGTTTAGCCTCTAAGGTGTGAACATACTGCAACCTGAATAGATTATTAATGTGAAAATGCTCATGGCCTTTGCTCTCCACGAAAATTGTAACATCCCTAGCCCTTATCCATCGCCGGAAAAGAGTTATAAGGTATTATTAAATGAAACACAACTATCACATACTCACAAATATTCATATGATGTTATAACAACCATCATCAAAGCATTTTTGAAACAATAATCATATTGTAAACGTATCATTACTACTACGTTGATGTTTCAAACATTAACAAATGACATTATTATAACACCTGCATATTTATCTTAATTATAAAACACATTTAATAAACACACCATATAATAGCCATTAAATACATATGATCTTTTTACGAAACATAAATTCACAAAACGATTGAGCCATATTCGCATGGCTTTCAATTACAATATAACCAACGTGTTCCAAAATAGGTTTAAACTATACATGCTATATAAAAAATAATGTTACTATAAGTACCGAAACAAAGTTCAGATAGTGTGGATGACTTTGAACTTGAATCCCCGAGTCCGTAGCTTCCGACGAGATCTATAAAACAGAGAATCAAAAATAAACAGAGTAAGCTTTTCTAAGCTTAGTAAGTTTTAAGCAATGCAACCATTTAAACTCAATTTGTATAGCTATCATTCGAAATTATCAAATAACAAGCCTTTAGCCTATTACCCTTTTTGGCCGAATATATATATATATATACAAACACTTAACATGCATTGAACTTTTTAACTTCTCTTAAATCTGGATTCATATAACATAGATAATTCAAATCTCTTCACATAGTTTCACACTTTGACCGAATGCCTCAAGATCATATACATATAGTCTTAGTGCTGATTCACATATTCATCACATTACATATTTAGTTCAATTCCAATCAAGCTCAAATATAAGCACAGGATACATACCTGACCAATTTATGGTACTGAGCTAACTCAATTGCCATTTATCATGGAGTCTAAAAATCTTATAAATCTGAATTCATCACCGACTCGAAGCCTACTAGACTTTCAGTCTGATCACTTTCACCGGCATTCCGCCTGCTAGGCTCGAAACCCGTTATAATCTCACCGGCATTATAGCCTGCTAGGCTCGAGGCCCGATATAATCTCACCGGCATTATAGCCTGCTAGGCTCAAGGCCCGATATCAATCACGAACTCAAAAGCTTGCTAGGTCAAAGACCCGATAATAACACACGATATTTAATTCACAGAATTTTATACACATCTATTCATATACTTTCGATTTCCCTAACATAAACACATTAGTGAGATATTACTTTCATTCGAACTCATTCACATATCAATATAATTATTTCCATTACATAAGAGCCATTAGGCCATATCACATATATATAAACATATATACCATTTCAATTTCATCATCTTATCATTGTAACCATTAGCAACCTCACTCAATAAATTACCTATGATTCATAATAGCCATTCGGCTACATACATTTAAATACAAAAGGATCATGGTTCTTTTAATAGATATTAAGTATATCATACTCAATCATATCATAGACTTAATATTCAAAACTTACAAAAGAATTAACTCAATTACTTAAAAACTTACTTCAAAAGTTGTTGAACGATTGAAAACAGCTATTCGAGTACTTTATCTTTCCCCTATCCAAATTTGGTGTCCTTGGTTCTTAAGCTAAATTAAACAGAGTTTACCATTCAATAAACCATTACCAAAATCGCAAAATCATTATTTAATCAAATTTATGCACAACCGAATATATATATATATATATATACACAAATACAACTCATTCACAAGCATCTCAATATACATTTTCTAAGTTAATAATCACTTATAAAATCGACAAATACACACTTGTTACCTAAGTTCACAATCAGAAATTCTTTGATACAAGGATACACAAGTCGCATACTATCTAACATCTAATTCACGTTTTCAACCATCTAATTCATAAACACAAACACAAACACAATTCAATATTCAAGGGAGTCATTCGACCATCACAAAACATAATTTGACATTAAGCCTTATTTTTCTAATATTTAACTAAAGACTTCTCATTAAAAAAAATAACTTAACCGAAACATAGGTACTCATTTTATGTTTTCTTTTTCACATTTCACTCAAGGCAAAAATTCAATAATAATTCATTATCTCTAAGACCAAAACCGAATGCTTTCACATGGATTTAGGCTACACTAAACATAGGTTTCATATCTTAAACTCATAATTCAATATACATGCATTTAGACATCACAAGGTCCGCTTAACCCTTCTAAATCCATTTCTATCCAAATCTACTCAAACTAACCATGTATTAGCCTTAATTTAATTAGCCATATAAGAAACAACTAGCTTAACATTCAAATCTTAACTACCATTAACTAACATGAATCTTTTTCACTAGCAATTATACTCAAATATCTCTCTTGGTATTTAAACAATTATTTTCTCAATTTAACTCATCACAAACATGGCCGAATATAAATCCTTTTATTTATCACTAAATTTCCTTATTTCCTAGCTCAATTCAACAATGGCATCGGAAATTTAATCAAAGAAAATGTTTCTTTCCCAAATACCCCTATACGGCAATCTCCATTTCGAACCTCAAATGAAATATTCAAACTTAATCATTCATTTCATTTCTCATTTTAGCACATATTCGGCTAGCATATAAATATACACTATCAATTTAATTAGCAAAAATAATAACAATGTACAAAATTATCACATTTCCCTATTAGCCGAATGTTACTACTCAATTTAGCTAATCTTTGCAACATTTAACCATTTAAACATACTTTTAATCATTTTCCCATATACAGCCACAATTTAACAACAAAATTAGCATATAAAGATCTTGGCTGAAAGCATCATTCATCACCATTACAAAAATTAATACATGGGCCATGATAAACACTTGACATTTAATTAAATTTCACAAAATCAAAGGAAAATAACATGAATTCTTACCTTAAAATTGACACAAGAATGGCCGAATGTCTTGTTCTCTCCTAACTTTTTTTCTTTTGATGATTTTCGGAAATGAAGAACAAAGGTAAACAAACTTTGTTCTTTTCACCTTTTGATTATTTTATTATCTATTTTATTAATATAAAACCATTATGCCATTTTTAACTTAAAAGAAATGTATATAATATAAGTCAACCACATCATGACCGGTCACTAAAATTAAAATGGTTATTTTGACATGCAAACCCCTCCTATTTAGACCATATAACAATCGACCACTATAGCAAATTAATCTATCACATTTTTAAGGTCTTCCACATAAGCCCTTTTTGAATCAATTCACATTCAAATGACAAAATCAAAGAATCAAAATTTCACACATACAGTTTCACATATAATAGGCATGAAATTTAACATTTAATTATTTTTGCGACTCAGTTTAGTGGTCCCGAAACCACTTCCCAACTAGGGTCGAATTAGGGCTGTCACAAAAATACACTTGGATAAGAGAAAATAGCAGCTTGGTCTTTAATTTAGCTCCAAATACATTGATTTCCTTTAATGCAGTCCAATGCATCTAGCTAGCTGATTCAGCTGGTGTGAACATGTAACACTCGTAACTCGTATCCGTCACCGAAAAGGGGTTGCGAGGCATTACTGGACTTATAACATAGTTCAGAACATTCATTTATCATACAATTATCACTTTACAATCAATATCATTCATATATGCTTATAATATACTTAAAATGAGCATACAGAGCTTTAAACACGCATTTGGGACTAAACTGATAACATACAAATGTTTAGGGTCAACAAAGAAAATTTTCAAATCAGGGGAAACACGCCCATGTGACAATGCCGTGTGTTTCACATGGCCACCGGACACGCCCATGTCACAGGCCGTGTGTCTAGCCCATGTGCCTATTCGAAATGGCCATACACGCCCATGTACTAGGCCATGTGTTAGGCCATGTCCTTCTTGTAAGGTATACTGACATGCCATACGGCCAGTCACACCTCCGTGTGTGAGGCCGTGTGGAGCATACTGACTTGTTTCGAATTACAACACCAAGGGACATACGGCAGTGTACCATGATCGTGTATCACATACGGCTGAGACACACGCTCGTGTCTTTATCCGTGTGGACAAAAATAGGCTATTTGCGAAGCTATTTTGCCACCCAAATCATATCCACCTACAACAACTCAAATGGTACCATTTCCATATTCAAATAAGTAGCCAAACATCAATATCCAAGACACATATTATACCATTTCAACATCAACCATTTCAATACCATTTACCTATTCAAATTTCAAACCAAACTAACATACTTCAATACATAATTCATATACTTCATAAATTCAATATTCAAACCATACGGCCAACCGAAAATGGTGTTCAAATACCTAAATTATAATTAATCATTTTCCATTCATATGCCTATCACATATCAAGACTACATTTGCATATTTCTATTCCATCAACTACTTGTTAAAACATACCATATTTGAATACTTATACACAACCAAAACATTATACCAAGTTAAGCCTGTTGAACCTCTTAGAATATCGAAGGGTACTCAAGTGATACACTCTAAATGTATTAATCGATAATCCATCAATTCATTATCATTTTCACTCTTTTGAGCCATGATCGATAAGCTCTTCCTGAGCTGATGGACTGATACGAACTCACCTCGGAAGTGATTTGAGTCATATTAGTTGCCCGATCATAAATTGGGTAAGTTTGGGTTCTTTCTAAGAAGGTTGAAATTAAAGTATGGAATAGGCTCAAAAAGGTCTAAAATGAAGGTTAATGGATAGTTTGGTGATAGATGGATAAATCGACTAAGGCCGAAGAATGAACCAACAATAGGGATTGTTGACCCAAGTTTGAAATTGGCACTTAGGTTGAGAAGGTAATGGAAATATAGATGGATAAATTGATAGAAGACCTCGACCCACTATCAAGGATGATAGGAACCTTGGTATAGTTTTGAACGCCACATCAACAAAGGTGATAATTTAGGATAACAAGGAAAGATAGATGCCACAAGACGAATTCTTGATAAGTCAAATCAGTCCTAAAGTGAATAAAGAGAATTGAATTCTCAATGGAACAATAAAGTTCATAAAAATGACAAAGTCTAAAATTCAGTCATTAACCTTTTACAAGTGAAAATGACTAAGTATTTATAGCCATACAAGAGTTAGCCGAATGGTCAAAAGGGCAGCTAAATAGCCAATTGCATTCAACTTAAATGAGCTGGAAATTTCCAAAATTATTCATGAAGGTGCCATGAACTTCCCAGCCTTGAAAACGTTAATGGTCAGCTTCTAAGGTGTCTTCATGCAGCTGGAAATATTTAAAATGAGTGAGAACTGATTAGCCGCTTGGGAGGCCAAATGGATAGCTTGTAATTTATCTAGAAGGGCTGAAATTTCCTTGTAACTTCCTAACCAACTGAAGGGAAATGAATGAGCTGGAAATCCCTTGGTATGTTCGGCCAAGTGAATGCATGGAGCTAATGTGCTGCTTCAGTTAGCTGAACAGCCTTGGGGAATTAATAATGGAGCTTAGGCTATTCCAATGGGCAGCAACTATTCAACCGAATCTTGATGAAGAATGGTGGCTAGTGAAATCCTCAAAGAGACACTAATTAATTCGGCCTTGATACTTGGAAGAACTTAATTAGGTTGCTGCTTAGGGAAGCAAAATCAGCAGCCTTGCTATGTCCACTAAAGGCCACGAATAGGCTCATGGGAAAGGAGGAATCAACAGCTCTTCAATGCCATTCCATGCATGCCGAACAACTCTTTAAATGACATCCCCTGAATGCTAAGCAGCTCCTTAAATGTTTTCGTTCCAAGCATTACTTTTCTTTATTGCTTCAGCAGCTCATTTAATGGCATCGAGGCAACTTGTTTGCTAGTCAGCTAAATTAAGCACCAATTAAATTCGACCCAAGCAATATGAATGCCTGCACATTAATTCGGCCAACTTGCTTATTTTAATGCCGACACCATAAATCAAGACATCATAAATTTGGTCATGCATGAAATTAAAATAAATTTGAATCATGCTCAATGAGCTTGCGTGAAACTAAATTGAGAATTGAGCTGAGTAAAACCAAAATTGAGCTAGAAACAAGCTGAATTAAGCTCAATGAGCTTCGTTTTGCACTTGGGCCCTTCGAGCTTGGGCCATTCTCGATGTTGTGAAATTGGGTTGTAACATGATGTGACTAGGCTCGCATCATGGACAGTAAGTTCTATCAAGCTGAAACAGTAAGCTCTAACGAGATGAGAGCGATAAGCTCTTATGAGCTGATATATCGGTAAGCTCATATGAGCTATGCTGAGTCCGCAACACATGCAGTATCTTGACCAAAACAGTACCTTAGTGACATGTCACTTGTATCCTACGAATTCCTACGGTTCAAACGGGACTCGGTATTCAATAATTCACATCAATTAGGCATTCAAACTTCAAGAATATCATTTACTCAATTAATCATTCATTTCAAATAATTACAAGTAATTAAAATTTCGATTCTAATTATATGAACTTACCTCATATTGCTCGGATGGAAAATTAACGACTATTCGTCAACTTTTCCTTTCCCCCGATCTAATCCCGATCTCGGCTTATCTTGATCCAAATAACATCAAATTCATCACATTCAATAACCACTCAATTCAATTTAGCCCATAATTTATAATTTGGCAATTTTACACATTTTCCCTAATGTTTCACATTTTACAATTTAGTCCCTAGGCTCGTAAAATAAAATTCATTCAATTTTTCTTAAAATCGAAGCCTAGCCAAATTCTAATCATGCTTATATAAGCCCATACTTTTTAATTTATTCACACTTTTGACCACATAATTTTAACATTTTTCAATTTAATACCTAAATAATAATTTTACTCAAAATCACTTAACAAAAACAAAAGTTGTTTATCTAACATTAAACCTTCATAATCTATCAACAAACATCTAATTACTCAAACATTCAACAATGAAAATATGCTAAATCTTTAACAGTTTCAAAATCAAAAGTACGAGCTATCTAGATTAAGCTATAACAATCTAAAAAACATAGAAATCATTAAAAACCGAGCAAAAATCGTACATCAATGAGCAAAAATGCTTTGGCCAAAACTTAAGCCCTAAAATGGCTATTCTTCTATGTTAAAATTGGCTTGGAGAAGATGATAACACAAAAAATAGGATTTTGTTTTATTTAATTAACCTTTAATAACCATTTTACAATTTTAACCTTAGTTAATAAATAATAATATCTTATAATCTATGTCAGTTACCATCCATTCATAATCACGAGGGTCTAATTATCCCATAAACCCTTCAAACAATTAATTTCATAACTGTTAAACACCTTTAACTTATAGAATTCAACTTTTACGCTTTACGCGATTTAGTCCTTTTTACCAAATTAAACACTCAAACGGTAAAATTTCTTTATGAAAATTCTACACAATAATTCTATTGTGCTACAAACCTTAATAAAATAATTAAATAAATATTTTGAATTTGGATTTGTGGTCCCGAAATCACTGTTCTGATTTGACCAAAAATGGGTTGGGCAATGTCAAATCGAGACGCGAAATTTCTTAGCCACTTTTGGAGATCATTTTGGGGAAAGCTTGGAACCAAGCTACTATTTTCTATGAATTGCCACCCGTAAATGGATGGACAAACGGAAGTGGTGAATTGAGTTTTATCCACTTTGTTGTGAGCTATCATCCGGAAGAATCTTAAGTTGTGGGAGGAGTGTTTGCTGCACATAGAATTCGTTTACAATAGATTAGTCCATTCAGCAACTAAACACTCACCTTTTAAAATTATTTACAGTTTTAATCCATTAACTCCACTAGACTTAATTCCTTTGTCTAATGACCAGCTTGTTCATGTAGATGCTAAGCGGAAGGCTAAGTACGTGAAGCAACTATACCAAAAACTGAGAGCCAACATTGAGGCAAGTACCGAAAGTGATGTGATCCGGCTCAGGTGATTGAGTCGAATTCACTTAGTTGCCCGATCGTAGTCGAGAAGGATCGTTCGTGCCTCGAATTTTAGTATTAGTAGTAAAAGATTGGAATAAGATTAGCGGAAGGTTTCGAAGAAGGGTAATTTGCAATGATAGGTTTGGGCTAAGGGTAGCAAAGGTAGTTATTGGATAGTTGGCTTGGTTTGGTGGAAACAAGAAAGAAATTCAAAGGATTGGAATGGAAAACGAACTTAACGTCAGGAGCGATTCAGTACTAGAAAGTGTCACCCCGGTTCCTATATTGTTAAGGTGGACAGATGGAATAGTTGGATAGGTGAACGCCACACCAAGGATGGTGATAAGTTCAAACAAGATCGGTAGACGCCACTAGCACGCTAGATAAGTCTTTCGAAACTTGTACGAGATATGAGAGGAAGTAACCTCACAAAAAACAAAGTTTTAATCAATTGGCAAAAGTCCCCTTTACAAAGTTTGCAAATCTCTATTTATAGGCCTAAAATGCCTATTGAATTTCAGCATCTAAATGTGTTCATACTAACTTAAATTCTGTTCACACTTGTATTTAATATGTTCACACAAAAGCATTAAAATTTGGTTCATGCTTGAAGATGGTGCATGAATTGGCCGAATCATCATGTTGCTTCACTTTATGTATTCATGCATACTTAGCTTTGAAGAAAGGCCTTAATTCCATGAATGTGCAGCCCTTTAATGTTCTATCATCCCCCTTGGCCGAATGAAGCTTTAATGCACCTTAAATACTTGAATGGTTAACTTGAAAATGCATGGATCATGCATAAAACGTCCCAATGTATGTTCCTCCATAAATTCGGTCCATGAACCTTCAAAAACATGAACATTAAATAGCCCCCACTTGCATGAACGTCCCTAATACATGTACTCCCTTAAATACCATCCATTGAACCTCAATTCTACATGCAACTCTTCATACATTGCACCAAGCCGTACATGAACTTGCATTAATTTCCTTCCATGCATGAATGTGTGCCGTCCAAAGGGTATAGATCTTCTAGATTCATTCATGCATGAATCTTCATCATCCATCTAACCGAATGTGCATTTGAGCCCAAACATTCATGTATTTTGTGCATTCATGTATTTGACAAATACATGAACTTGTAAACACCTTGAATCTGGTCATGCATGCACCTAATTAAATGTTGTTCATTCATGTATGTGGGATGTCCAGAAGAGAAGTTTCTTCCATGGTTCTTTGTACCGTCCAAATGAATGTACCTACATAAAATAAACAAGTCATTAAGACATTTCATGAATACTCATAAATTTTGGCATAATGTGAACACATGTCATGTATTAAATCGGCTATGTTTAAGACAAATTTAAAACATGCAATATCTAAGACATATTAATAGCAAACATAAATGTAAGACATGTTTAATGCTTAATTAAATATGTTCAAAATTTATTTAAGTAAAAAGTCAACGAGCTAAATATGAGCTACTATCAAGCTAGTAAGCTAATATGGAGCTGAGCCCAAACTCGTGAGCTGGAAGTAAGCTAGAGTTTAGCTCGTGAGCTGAAGAAAAGCTAGAAGTGAGCTTGGTTTAGCTCAGGCAAGCTGGATCGAGCTTAAATGAGCTAAATTTGAGCTGGATGGAGCTCGTGGAGCTGGAAACGAGTCGGGATCAGCTTGCCAACAAGTCAGTACTCGACTCGAAAGATTTGTCCAAAGTAGTTCGCGAGGCGTGCTCGCATCATTCCCCCCTCTTTTAAGCGACTTGTCCTCAAGTCGAGCCGTTTATCCACTTTTAAAGTTTTTCTCTCACGCGGCTTTCCTCGATTGAATGGGACAGAGGACATCATAGAAATCTGAAATAATCTTTCCACTTTCGGCAAGAATAAAATCAAAGAAGTCAGATTCAAGTGGATTTGAAAAATCAAAAAACGTTCACTCAAACGATCATACGCCAAAAATCTTATTGTACAAGACATGCATACGTAAATTTATTGAAGAGTTTTGTTAGACTAATGTTGCAAACATGAGAACTAAGTTGGATCAAGGGATAATTTGTCACAAATGTTTGTAGACAATTAAACTCATTAAACCTCATCCAAAACTTTCCAGAATGATTAGCACAAAATAGAAACTCATTCAATTCGTCGTCTTGCACACGCAAAGTGCTCCATGGCTGATTAATTGCTATCTTACCCGTATGTTTATCAACAGCATGATTTGAGTCATCACATTTCAGCACAAACAGATCAGTACGAGGCCAAGAACAGCAATCAACCACAAAAAGATTCCAACAATGTTCTAACATCAAGGCATCACAAGGATTTCCACGCATTAAATCAACAAGATTTTCACCTTCACTCAAATTAAGCAAAGATATTTGAACATTTTCAGAAAACTTACCTTGAGGAATTTGAAGAGAAGAAATTCGAAGGTTAGGTTTACCTTTTTCAGTCAAAATGAACCTTCTCTTTTCGAAAAGATAATGTAAAACAAACCTATTGCTTCAATCAATTTGGATAGGTGGTGACACACCATGACAACTCATGCTCCTCGAGGGGTGGAATCCACAAAAATGAGAATGGTTAGTATTAACGAAAACTATGGTCTTAAATGGAAAAGGAAAGTTGCCATGGAAATTTGATTCAATTCCAAAAATGTAGGTCAGCCTTACCTCTTCAAAATGAAACGAAAATTTCAGATGTGGCCAAGCAAGGTGATTAGTAAACAAATCAAAATTGAAACCCAAATCATTGAATTTCACTTTCTTATCAAAAGTTCAAACATCAAGCAAACATAATTTGAATGCAAATGATGCAAAGTGCTTAATGTTTCCATAAAATGAATCCATGTAGCAAATACCAGGCTTGAACACACGAACTTGATCAGGAATTCCAACAAGCAACATATTAGAAGAAGATATAATCAACTTACCACACGAATTATATTTCACTAGTTTAAACATGCATGTTGAATTGACAAAACTAGGCATACCAATATGCGAAGATTCATGCTTCAAGAGTATCAATCGGGAATGCAAATCATTACATGGAAATTTCGCACAAAAATTCAAAGATTGTTCATGAAGAGCACTATTGCACATATCATGTGAAGATCTTTTAACATGGATGCCAAACAAAGAATTTTTAGAGAACATGTAACTTTTCAAACATGCAAATTTATCACAAATCAATTGAGCAGGCATATTTAGAAATAAAGATTTAACACATGAATTCAAAAAGTTTGCATGGTCAAACACATCAGAATTTTTAAGTGACAGACTTTGATCAAACATATTCAAAATTCGCTTAGAGAAAACCAATCCAATGTTGTCAACAAATTTGCCAATGTAGTAATCGTCATAAGAAAAGCTGTATATGACACCTTTTAAAACAAAATTGTTAACAACAATAAGTGAACAAGAATTAGCCAAATCAAGCGACTTTGATTCGATAATCAAAGAATCCTTACCTTCCTTACCTTCGATCTCTAATGGGTGGCGGTCGTCCACGAACTTACCTATCTCGGTCATCCGAAAACACCTTTCATTTGGAAGATATCGGAGTTGAAGTTGGTCGCAAGGACTTCTAGGAACCTGACAAGAAAATTCACAAGGAAGACTAACATAAAGGTTAGTAGAAAGAATCCTCACGTTCTCATTTTCACTCAATTCTTTTTTCTCGGATTCTCTTGATTCTTTTATTTCAATCTCTTTTTCCACTCTTTTTTCATGATGATATTTTTTTTCTCGCTCGAATTCTTTTTCAATTTCTCTTTCATTTTCTTTTTCTTTTTCAAAGACTTTTTGAAAGGCTTTTTCAAATTCTCTCATGATTTGCTCATTTTCTCTTTTGCTTGCCTTTTGTCTCTCTTTTCTTTTTATTTCTTTTTGTTTTTCGTCTTTTTCTTTTCTTTTGCATGATGTTACAATAGAATCAAGATAACAATGATCTTGTTCAAAGGAAGGAAAATTATGTACATAAGAATCACGTTCCAAACTTTGTGAAGAATACTCCATATAAAATTTCTTTGAAGAATCAGAAGGAGTATACCTTTCTCTTCGAACGTCATCTTGGAACGAATCAAAATCGTAATCAGCTTCTCGTTTTCTCGAACTTCTTGAAGAGTAGGAGTCATGTGAATCTCTTAGTCTTGAAGTCGATGGCGAATAGGAATCATAATGGGACTCTTTTCTCAAGCAATAATCGGGTGTGTATCTTTGCGAAGTTCTCGATTCCACCTTCCGTCCCGATGAAACTCGTTGTTGTGGATCTCTTTGTTGCACACGATCTAATCTCTCATGTAATTTATCAAATTTAGAAGTCACCATTCTTCGCATTTCTTGAACCAAGTATTGGAACTCCGACTCGGTGAATTCTTCGCGTGACATGACTTTTGTTGCTGAAAACAAATACGTTGGAGTACCAAAAAAAATTGAGTACCTCACCACAAATCTCACTATTTCACTCGCAAAGAAATATTTGATGAACACTCCACTCGTGTTTGCACTCGTCTTAGGCGTTGGGTAGGAGGGGTAAAGAAAAATTGAGTGAAAATTTGAAAATCGGGATTCACAGATACCAATGATGTATGTCAAAAACTTTCAAAACTTCACCTTTTTTTTAATTTTGACTTTTTTTTCACGTTTTTTTCACTTCAATTTTTTTTCGAGTTTCTTTTTTTTTCAAACTTTTTTTTATACCACACTCTTTTTTTTTAGTACAAAATGATGAATAATAAAACAAATAAAAAAATTTTTTGAAATTTTTTTACGAACCTATTTTGATGATGCTTCGAATGTCGGTACTCCTCGTTTTAAAAGCTTTGATACCAAATGATATGATCTGGCTCGGGTGATTGAGTCAAATTCACTTAGTTGCCCGATCGTAGTCGAGAAGGATCGTTCATGCCTCGAATTTTAGTATTAGTAGTAAAAGATTGGAATAAGATTAGCAGAAGGTTTCGAAGAAGGGTAATTTGCAATGATAGGTTTGGGCTAAGGGTAGCAAAGGTAGTTATTGGATAGTTGGCTTGGTTAGGTGGAAACAAGAAAGAAATTCAAAGGATGGGAATGGAAAACGAACTTAACGTCAGGAGCGATTCAACACTAGAAAGTGTCACCCCGGTTCCTATATTGTTAAGTTGGATAGATGGAATAGTTGGATAGGTGAACGCCACACCAAGGATGGTGATAAGTTCAAACAAGATCGGTAGACGCCACTAGCACGCTAGATAAGTCTTTCGAAACTTGTACGAGATATGAGAGGAAGTAACCTCACAAAAAACAAAGTTTTAATCAATTGGCAAAAGTCCCCTTTACAAAGTTTACAAATCTCTATTTATAGGCCTAAAATGCCTATTGAATTTCAGCATCTAAATGTGTTCATACTAACTTAAATTCTGTTCACACTTGTATTTAATATGTTCACACAAAAGCATTAAAATTTGGTTCATGCTTGAAGATGGTGCATGAATTGGCCGAATCATCATGTTGCTTCACTTTATGTATTCATGCATACTTAGCTTTGAAGAAAGGCCTTAATTCCATGAATGTGCAGCCCTTTAATGTTCTATCATCCCCCTTGGCCGAATGAAGCTTTAATGCACCTTAAATACTTGAATGGTTAACTTGAAAATGCATGGATCATGCATAAAACGTCCCAATGTATGTTCCTCCATAAATTCGGTCCATGAACCTTCAAAAACATGAACATTAAATAGCCCCCACTTGCATGAACGTCCCTAATACATGTACTCCCTTAAATACCATCCATTGAACCTCAATTCTACATGCAACTCTTCATACATTGCACCAAGCCATACATGAACTTGCATTAATTTCCTTCCATGCATGAATGTGTGCCGTCCAAAGGGTATGGATCTTCTAGATTCATTCATGCATGAATCTTCATCATCCATCTAACCGAATGTGCATTTGAGCCCAAACATTCATGTATTTTGTGCATTCATGTATTTGACAAGTACATGAACTTGTAAACACCTTGAATCTGGTCATGCATGCACCTAATTAAATGTTGTTCATTCATGTATGTGGGATGTCCAGAAGAGATGTTTCTTCCATGGTTCTTTGTACTGTCCAAATGAATGTACCTACATAAAATAAACAAGTCATTAAGACATTTCATGAACACTCATAAATTTTGGCATAATGTGAACACATGTCATGCATTAAATCGGCTATGTTTAAGACAAATTTAAAACATGCAATATCTAAGACATATTAATAGCAAACATAAATGTAAGACATGTTTAATGCTTAATTAAATATGTTCAAAATTTATTTAAGTAAAAAGTCAACGAGCTAAATATGAGCTACTATCAAGCTAGTAAGCTAATATGGAGCTGAGCCCAAACTCGTGAGCTGGAAGTGAGCTAGTGTTTAGCTCGTGAGCTGAAGAGAAGCTAGAAGTGAGATTGGTTTAGCTCAGGCAAGCTGGATCGAGCTTAAATGAGCTAAATTTGAGCTGGATGGAGCTCGTGGAGCTGGAAACAAGTCGGGATCAGCTTGCCAACAAGTCAGTACTCGACTCGAAAGATTTGTCCAAAGTAGTTCGCGAGGCGTGCTCGCATCAGAAAGCTACATGCAAAAGGCAAAAAAGGAAGAAAATGTGTTGTGTTTAAACCTAGAGATTGAGTTTGGGTTCATATGATAAAGGAACGTTTTTCAGCTCAACAGAGGTCAAAATTACTACCGAGAGGAGATGGTCCACTCCAAGTGTTGGAACAGATTAATGAGGACTCTTATAAGTTCGACCTTCCAGGTGAGCATTAGCGTGAGTTTTAACGTGTCTAACTTATCTCCTTATGATGTAGGCAATGATTTGGGGACAAATCGCCTCAAAGAGAGGGGGAATGATATGGCCAAGACTCAAGACTCACCTAGAGCTAGCGTGGATCCCATTGAGTTACCCTTAGGGCCGATGACCCGAGCTTAACCTCTTAGCTTAGGACAAATTAATTGCATGTTTTGACTTCAATTTGTTTTCAGCTGAATTTAACTTGTCCTAGGCGCCGAATTTAATTTGTCCTTGAATTGACTTAGCTAAATTTAATTACTTGTAGGCACATGCATGGATGGCATTAAAGGTGGTGTGCTGATGGTTGAGCTCTTCCAAGGCATCTCTTTGTGTATGTCATATGTGAGCACATCCATGCCAATCAAGGAAACTGATCCGGAAGTCTTACTGTTGGGGCCTATTACCCATTCTAAGGCAAAGAAATTTAGGGAAGTTCTTTTCCTTACTTGTGCTACAATTCCAGATTCATTCAATCATGTTTATGCCTTAGAACATAGGCTTTATAATGTGTTGCATGCTGATATGTGACATATTTAGGTTATACTATTCATTCTGTGTGTTTAAGTATATATATTATGCTACGTACGCTTTGGGATTGGTTTGATAGTGTTTGTATTATTTCTAAGTTGTTTGAATGTTAATAAAAGACTATGTTATATTAAGTTTACACAGCTTTGATAAGTGTTATATTGTTTTGTAACATGTACACAAAAGGACACCAGCTCACGAGAGTATATGCAGCTCAAGTCAGCTCAGAGGCTTGTTTCCCAGCTCAGCTCATCTTAGAGCACTCTACAACAGCTCATGTTAGCTCATTTCACTTCTAGCTAGCTGAATTCACATCTGTCTCCACTAGCTCAACTTCAGCTAACAAGTCTAGAAGTAGCTCAATAGTGTCCTACGTGTCAGGGAGTGTACCAATGCACATGTGGCAGCCTAGGTGGCGTCCAAGCATGTGGATGTGCATGTACCAGCTTGTACACATGTGGTGCACTTGTGTGGCCAACAACCAGCCCATTAAAGAGATAAGGACAAGGGAAGTTGTGTGTTTGAATTTCAAATGAATTAGCACATGTTAATGTGTTAAACATGCCAACTCCCTCCTTTTTACTTGGCTGTAAATTAATTCCGCCCAAAAGGAGTTATTTCAATTCAAATTTAATTTTTAAACTCCTTTAATATTAGCCACACAATGTAATTCGGCCACCCCTTCATTCTTCTATATATTTGTACTTCAAACATTATTAAAAGGTTAGACACTTTGAATGAAATATAATCTTTGTGAGATTTTCTCTCAAACTTCAATTTTTCACCAAACTTTCTTGGCATATCAGACTGTGTTTGTTGTGTCAATTTTACTTGATACTTCAGGTTCCTAGATCTCTATCTAGTGGGTCCAAGTCCGTTAACGTAGAACAGATTCGATTCGGGTTTGCATGACAGATTGTGCGAGTTCTTTCGAGTTCTTCGTTATTCAAATTTCCAGCAAGTTTCTAGCATCATTCTTCTATATATTTGTACTTCAAACATTGTTAAAAGGTTAGACACTTTGAATGAAATATAATCTTTGTGAGATTTTCCCTCAAACTTCAGTTTTTCACCGAACATTCGAGTTGGCATATTAGACTATGTTTGTTGTGTCAATTTTACTTGATACTTCTGGTTCCTAGATTGCTATTTAGTGGGTCCAAGTCTGTTAACGAAGAACAGATTCGATTCAAATTCGTTTAGTATATTGTACATGTTCTTTCGAGTTCCTCATTTTTTTCTAAATTTCCAGCAATATTCTACATCAATTCTGCCATCTTTGAATGTTCAAGGCTGCCGTGGAAGTGTTTGCTTCAATTCTAGATCCACAACTTACAAGGAACGTTGTTTTCACCAAGCAACGCCCGTATCATGTGGTAATCAGAGCCTAGGTTGGATTTTAGCACATTCTGCACTACAATACTAAGAAAACAAACAAAAGTAAAAAAAACAAAAAACAAGTTAAAAAAAAACCAAACACAAACAATCAATTTTGAAAATTTAAAAAAAAAAACCAAAGAGAAAAAAAAGGAAAAGAAACTTGTGCTGGTGCATGGACATGAAGAAGGATACTCAATTATGCCATGAAATGCTTGGAAATCAATCGAAACAACTTGTTCTTGTTTGTTTGGTGATAGGATCGTTGTAAGCATTTCTTTGCAGTAAGTTGTGAATGTTCTGTTGCATTGTCATCCTAATTCCTTCATTTCACTTGTTTTTTTTTTCTGTTGCATTGTAAGCCCTATTTTCATTTTAACCCTTTATTTTTCTTTATCCTTGTTGTTTATCTTGTAAGTTTGACATAGTTAACAAGTCTGAACGATCGAGTTAGTTCCTTAAAGAACTGAATTGCGAGAGATCGAGTGGAAAAGGCAAACTGAGCGTGTGAGAATAGAAGGGGAGACAAAAAGAGCCATTCAATCATTCTCCTGAGTGAAACACGAGTGTTGAGTGTAATTAATGAGCGATCTTTCCTTGGAGTGATCTGTGGGGAATTTTGTTGAGTGTGTTGCTGTGAGGTCCTTTTCTTTATTTTACTAACATATATTATTACTTTCTGTTTGTTTCTAGTGTTTATAATGATAGGTTCGAATGAAAGTAACCCGAATGACCAGCCACCAAACTTGCAAATGCAAGCCCTTACACGTGAACTTCAGAGTCTTTTAAGACGAGAATTGGAGCCTTTACAGTCTCGAATGGATAGATTAGATGGGGGTGGTTCCTAATCTATCCATGAAGAGGACCATGATGAAAATGAAGTTGATCAGCCTCCGAGACAAAATTTGAGGGGTCGTACGCAACTTGATGATAATTTTTTAACATTAAAGCTGCCATTCCATCTTTTCAAGACGAACAGATCCTGATGCTTATCTCTCTTGGGAAAGCAAAGTTGAATATGGTTTTTGAGTGTTACAATTACTCAGAACAGAAGAAGGTTCGTTTGGCTGCGATGGAATTCACTGATTATGCTTTGATCTGGTGGGATCAATTGCTAATTAGTCAGAGACGCACCGGTGAAGGTCCAGTGAGAACATGGAATGAAATGAAACAAATCATGCGTAAGAGATTTGTTCCTTCTCATACCATATTGACTTATTCCAGAAGTTGCAAACGTTGAAACAGGGGAGTAGTAGTGTTGAAGACTACTACAAGGAAATTGAAGTGTCCATAATGCTAGCCAATATTTTTAAGGATCGAGAGGCTACCATGGCACGTTTTCTTGCAGGTTTGAATTCTGAGATTGCTAATATTGTTGAGTTGCAGCATTATGTTGAGTTGGAGGACATGCTACATATGGCGATAAAAGTTGAACGACAACAATGTAGGAAGTCTTCAAATCGAGGTAATACTCTGTTTAAATCATTTTCAAATCCTTTATCTACTCCTAACAATTTCAGGAAGCCTACACCACAAGCACCACTTCAGATTCGAGATAAGGCAGAATCAAGTAAACCAAAGACTCCTATTACTAAAAATAGGCGTGACGAGCAGGTGGTGACACAAGAACGTTCGAGGGACATTCTGTGTTTCAAGTGCCTTCGTCGAGGGCATGTTGCAAGTCAGTGCCCAAATCGGAGGACCATGATATTGTTGGATGTGGCAAGATTGAATCTGAGTCCAAAGAAGACGAACAAGAGCTCCCTACAGTGGACGTTGAAGAAGATGATGACAATATGCAGACATTTGCCACCGGTGAAGCACTTGTTGTCAAGAAGAGTCTGAATACTCAACCAATTCAAGATGAACAGCAACAAGAGAACATCTTTCACACGAGATGTCTCATCAATGACAAGGTATGTGTTGTAATTATCGATGGTGGTAGTTACACTAATGTTGCTAGTTCTGTGATGGTTGATAAGTTGGGTTTGAAGACGACACGGCATCCAAATCCTTACAAGTTACAGTGGCTGAATAACGGAGGATAAATTAGAGTGACTAGGTAGGTTTTGGTGTCGTTTGCCATTGGAAAGTACAAAGATGAAGTACTTTGCAATGTCGTTTCGATGGATGCGTGCCATTTACTGTTGGGACGCCCATGGTAGTTTGATAAGAGGGCGATACACGATGGCTTTACAAACAGGTATTCTTTTGTTCATGCAGGTAAAAAGATCACCTTAGCACCTTTGACATCGAGCCAAGTGCAAGAAGACCAAGTGAGATTGGGAAAGAATATCGAAGAACCTCGAGGGAAAAAGAAAATGAATGTGTACGCCAGCAGCAAGGAAATCAGGAAATGTCTTTCCTGTTAGCATTCTATGCTTATTTTGTTGTTTAAAGATAATTGTTTATTAGCTGAGATTCCTAGTGATTTGCCTGTTTCTATTTCATCTCTATTGCAGGAATTCGAGGATGTGTTTCCTGATGAAACACCAAGGGGTTTACTGATACGATCCACCTCAAGTGAGTCAAGTCGTATTAGTGATTGCCCGATCGTCGACAAGAAGTTACGTTAGGTTTAGTTGAAAAGTTGGATAAGAGAAAGATAGACTAGAAAGGAGATTAAAGGTTGGGTTGGAGTTGGAATAGGTTTAGTAAATTTAGGACGGAGAAGAAAGAAGGTTGTCGGATTTGATTCAAATGGAATAGGCAATAAGGAATGAGAGTTTGGGTTTTAGGTTATGAATAGGGATAGATGAACGAGTTGGTTCAATTAGGTAAGGTGAATTAAAGAAATGGTCGAAATGGTAAGATTGGTATGTTCGAAATGGTATGATGAAATGGTATGAACGAAAAGGTCGATTTAGGTACGATTTGGTAAAAAGAAGAATTGGGATTGAACAAAAAGTGCAAACAAGAACCAATACTGATGTGGTATCGACCCGTTGTTTATATGCTCTTTTAGTTCGGTTTAGGTTTGGTAAAAGAAACCTTAACCCATTATCTAACAAGATAGGAACCTCGGTATGTTTGAACGCCACACTACGAGTAGTGATAAGTTTGGGTTCGACAAAGAAAGCGGTTGACGCAACTAGAACACTAGGAAAGCCAATCGAATCTTTGAACGAAATGGAGAAAAGTTGCCTCACAATTTTGGCAGCATAACATTTACAAAGAGTCAAAAGTTCTTTTACATGGAAAAATAACAAGTATTTATAGGGATACAAGGAGGTAGCCGAATAGGCTTGTTCATAACCTTAAAAGCTAAGTAGAGTTCATGAATGAATCTTGTAAAATTTCTAGAAGAAAAACCTCTTGAATGCCTTGTCCACATTCAGCCATGGAAGATTAAAGCATGAACCTTAAATCTTAAGTAAATGCATGTGAATGAATGGAGCTCCAATAGGCATAGGTAGATTCGGCCAACCTTGATTAATGAGGTAATGTTTGGCCAAAAATTAGGAAATAAATGTAGTTACTCCAAGGGCCAAAATAGGTGTGAATGCCACAACTTGAAGAGTCCATAGGTGTGAACATGATGAACCGAAAAGACTTGTTATGTGAACACAATGTGAACGTAATGTAGAGGTTCATGGAAGAAGTCATTCGGCCATCCATCTAATGCATGTATTATGTCCCTTTGACCGAATAGTCACTTGAATAGGTGAAAAGGTAGCACACCATTCATGCTCCTTAGCCATTCATGCATTAATTGAAACAATGCATCAAGTCATGCATGTATATAGCCAAACATGCACCTAGGAGATTCATGGCCTTTAGCCGTCCATGCACCTCCAAAAAGACATGTTGCTTCATGCTCCATGTGTCCATTGGTGCTCCTACACAAGACATGTGAACAAAATTAATTCAAGCAATGTGAACATAAATACTAGCATTAAATTCAGCTATGACTAGATTTAATTAACATCAGTAAAGTAATTTAAGACATATTTAATGATACTAATGTGAACCTAATTTATTATATAGCATATTAAATAACTATTATTAGATTTATTAAATCAAAGTCAACGGTAAACAAATGAAGTCAAAGTTGACTTCATGAGCTAAAGTTTAGCTCATGAGCTAAAACTGAGCTGGACTTGGACTCGTGAGCTGGTAGTGAGCTGGACCCAAGCTAGGGAACTGGAAGTGAGCTGAATCCAAGCTAGTGAGCTAGTTTTGAGCTGAATGGGAGCTGACTTGAGCTGGAGGTGAGCTCAGTGAGTTGAACTGAACTTGCAGGTAATTGCACGGTGAGTTCAAAGAGCTGGAATCAACTTTCTCGGGGCGTCCTAATAGTGTTTCATCCCAAAGTTGAGCTACGAAAGCTGTGATAGACTCTTTAAACACCTTGGCTTGAGCTCGAGTGACAGGACCTTGAGGTAGAACCATGGAGTCCTTGTTCGAACTAGCTGAGCCATGGGGCGCGCTCGCATCATTTACCCCCTATTCGTGGCATTGAGCACCAAATTGACTTTATTGCAGGTGCCATGATTCCAAATAAACCAGCGTATAGAAGTAACCCTAAAGAGACGAAGGAACTACAATGACAAATTTCTAAGTTGTTGGACAAGGGTTACATTCGAGAGAGTCTGAGTCCATGAGCTGTGCCAGTGTTGTTGGTACCAAAGAAAGATGGAAAGTGAAGGATCTGTGTTGATTGTCAAGCCGTGAATCAGATTACAATCAAGTATCGACATCCCATTCCTTGACTCGATGACATGCTGGATGAGTTATGCAGAGCAACTATCTTCTCCAAAATTGATCTGAAGAGTGGATATCATCAGATTTGCATGAGAGAAGGCAACGAGTGGAAGACAGCCTTCAAGACAAAGCTAGGTTTGTATGAATGGCTGGTGATGCCTTTTGGTTTAACTAATGCAACTAGTACTTTTATGAGTTTGATGAATCATGTTCTACGATCTTTTATTAGAAAGTTTTATGTTCTATACTTTGATGACATTTTGATTTATAGCAAGACTTTGCAGGATCATGTAGAACATTTGAGAGCTATTCTACATACTTTGCAAAAAGAAAGGTTGTTTGGAAACATGGAGAAATGTGTGTTTTGTACTAACAAACTTACATTTCTTGGTTATATTGTTAGTTCTTAGGGAGTTGAAGTTGATCCTGTAAAGATTAAGGCGATTAAAGAGTGACCACGACTGAATCGGTTAGTCAGGTCAGATCATTTCATGGTTTAGCTAGTTTCTACCGTCAGTTTGTTCCCTATTTTAGTTCTATTATCGCCCCCTTTATTGGGATTATAAAGAAGGATTCAGTCTTCTCATGGGCAAAAGAACAAGAGGACGTCTTTCTAAAAATTAAGGACTGTTTAACAAAAGCACCTGTTTTAGCATTACCTAATTTTCATAAATTGTTTGAAATTGAATGTGATGCTTCTGGGGTTGGTATAGGTGCTGTTTTGTCACAGGAAAAAAGGCCCATTGCGTATTTCAGTGAGAAACTTAGAGGAGCAATGTTGAATTATCCTGTCTATGGCAAGGAAATGTATGCACTGATCCGGGCTTTGGAGACTTGGCAGCATTATTTGTTGCCTAAGGAGTTTATAATCCACACTAACCACGAGGCTTTACGATATATCACAGGTCAGCATAAATTGAACAAACGACATGCTAAATGGATTGAATTCTTAGAATCTTTTCCTTATGTCACGATACAAAAAGGGAAAAGATAATGTCGTTGCTAATGCATTATTATGCTGTTATGCAATTTTGAGTTATCTTGATTCACATTTGATTGGATTTGCATATATTCGTGAGTTATTCTCTAATGATCTTGATTTTAGAGATAAGTATAAAGCTTGTGAGAAAGGTGCAGATGGAAAGTTCTATAGGCATGGTGGTTATCTTTTTAAAGAAAGTAGGTTATGCATTCCACAAGGATCCATGCGTGATATTCTAATTTGTGAAGCACAAGAAGGTGGACTGATGGGTCATTTTGGAGTCACCAAAATGTTACAGACATTAAAGGAGCATCTATTTTGGCCCAAAATGCGCAAGGACGTTTAACGGTACTGTGAACGTTGTGTGACATGTAATAAAGCAAAATCAAAGGTTTTACCACATGGTATGTACTTGCCTTTACCTATTCCTGATTCCCCTTGGACTGATATTTCGATGGACTTCGTATTGGGATTGCCTCGAACTAGGGTAGGTAGAGATAGTATATTTTTTTGTGGTTGATAGGTTCTTGAAGATGGCACATTTATTGCTTGCCATAAGACTGATGATGCTGTAAATGTGGCTAACTTGTTCTCTAGGGATGTTGTTCGTTTACATGGTATTCCTAAGTCGACTGTTTCTGACAGGGATGTAAAGCTTTTGAGTCACTTCTGGAGGACTCTTTGGAGCAAATTAGGTACGAAACTTATGTTTTCTACTACTTGTCATCCCCAGACTGATGGACAAACTGAGTTAATAGAGTTTTATCTACTTTACTTCGTTCCATCATTAAAAAGAATATAAAAACTTGGGAAGATTGTTTGCCACATGTTAAATTTGCTTATAACCATGCTGTACACTCTAGTACTAAGCTATCACCTTTTGAGGTTGTTTATGGTTTTAATCCTACTACTTCTCTAGATATGTTACCTTTG
Source organism: Gossypium stocksii (assembly GCA_020496765.1). Taxonomy (NCBI): domain Eukaryota; kingdom Viridiplantae; phylum Streptophyta; class Magnoliopsida; order Malvales; family Malvaceae; genus Gossypium; species Gossypium stocksii. Next base: position 48,007,866 of record CM035623.1, read on the forward strand.
CCACAGAAACAGGTGATGAATAGAGATGGACAAGTGAAAGCAAAACATGTGAAGAAGTTGCATCAACAGGTTAAGGAGAACCTAGAAAGAAGGACTCAGCAATACGAAAAGCAAGCAAACAAGGGCAGAAAGTGAGTCACATTCGATGTTGGAGATTGGGTTTGGGTTCATTTCCAAAAGGAATAATTTCCAACCCAAAGGCGGTCCAAGCTATTACTGCAGGGAGATGGTCCTTTTCAGGTGTTGGTGAAACTGAATGGCAACGCCTACACGTTAGACTTGCCGAGAGAACATAATGTGAGTGCCACATTTAATGTTTCTGATTTAACCCCTTATGAAGATTCTGCAGATTTGCAGACAAATCCTTTTCAAGAAGGGGGATATGTGAGCACATCCATGCCAATCAAGGAAACTGATCCGGAAGTCTTACCATTGGGGCCTATTACCCATTCTAAGGCAAAGAAATTCAGGGAAGTTCTTTTCCTTACTTGTGCTATAATTCCAGATTCATTCGATCATGTTTATGCCTTAGAACATAGGCTTTATAATGTGTTGCATGCTGATATGTGACATATTTAGGTATACTATTCATTCTAAGTGTTTAAATATATATATATATTATGCTACGTATGCTTTGGGATTGTTTGATAGTGTTTGTATTATTTCTAAGTTGTTTGGATGTTAATAAAAGACTATGTTATATTAAGTTTACACGGCTTTGATAAGTGTTATATTATTTTGTAACATGTACACGAAAGGACACCAGCTCACGAGAGTATATGCAGCTCACCTTTAGCTCAAGTCAGCTCAGAGGCTTGTTTCCCAGCTCAGCTCATCTCAGAGCACTCAACAACAGCTCATGTTAGCTCATTTCACTTCTAGCTAGCTGAATTCAGCTCAGTTTAGCTCCAGTCAGCTCACCTCCAGCTCCACTATCTCAACTTTAGTTGACAAGTCCAGAAGTAGCTGAATAGTGTCCTACGTGTCGGGGAGTGTACTAATGCACATGTGGCAGCCTAAGTGGCATCCAAGCATGTGGATGTGCATGTACCAGCCTTGTACACATGTGGTGCACTTGTGTGGCCAACAACTAGCCCATTAAAGAGATAAGGACAAGGGAAGTTGTGTGTTTGAATTTCAAACGAATTAGCACATGTTTAATGTGTTAAACATGCCAACTCCCTTCTTCTATATATTTGTACTTCAAACATTGTTAAAAGGTTAGACACTTTGAATGAAATATAATCTTTGTGAGATTTTCTCTCAAACTTCAATTTTTCTGTGTTATTATGATAGTGTGATGACTTCTGACAGCTAAAATGTGTTTTTCGTATGGCAATGAATCTCGATCCTGACTAAGCTATAGCTGATGATGTCGAGAGTGTAGCAGCTGCTCCCGCACAAGGGACTGCACCGAATGACTCTTAGCCGAATACCAGTCATCGAGAGGATGACATGAGACAAACCTTTTATGCTATGATGAGTGACTGGTTCACTCAATTCATTCGAAATAATCCGGCTACTCCACCACCCCCGCCCTCGAATACTCCATTTCTGACACCTGTAGTGCCATCTGTGACCGATCCGTTGAGATCGAGTAGGCCCCCAGTTGATAAAATTAGAAAATATGGGGCTGAAGAGTTTCGAGCTACAGTCAGTGATGATGCAGAGAGGGCTGAATTCTGGCTCGACAATACTATCCGAGTATTCGATGAATTATCGTGTACCCCTGATGAGAGCTTAAAATGTGCGGTGTCTTTGCTATGTGATGTTGCTTACCACTGGCAGAATACCTTGATTTCTGTTGTGCCTAAAGAGAGGGTCACCTAGGAATTTTTCTTAACAGAATTCCGTAAAAAGTATATTAGGTAAAGGTTCATTGATAAAAAATGCAAAGAGTTTCTTGAGCTTAAACAGGGCCGAATGATAGTGACTGAGTATGAGCGAGAATTTGTAAGGCTCAGTAGATATGCTCGCGAGTGTGTTTTGTCTAAGGCTATGTAAATGCTTTGAGGACGGGTTAAATGAAGATATCAAATTGCTGGTTGGTATTTTGGAAATGAAAGAATTTGTAGTACTTGTTGAGTGAGCTTGCAAAGTCAAAGAACTTGGGATAGAAAAGAGAAAGGCTGAAGACGGAGCCAGAGAGTTCCGTAAGAGATCTTCGGGGAAATCTATTCAGCAATCGTCGAAGAAATTTTGAGATGAGTCGGGCAAATCTAGGGCTACCTCGGGCTTTTCCAGACGAGATCGCGATCGACCACCTGTGAGTACACAAGCTACTTTAGTCGATAGTGTTGGTAATGATTGTCGAGACAGATCTGAGTGTAGGCATTGCGGTAAATGGCATTCAGGGAGCTATAGATTTCATGACCGCTCCTGTTATAAATGTGGATATGCTGATCACTTTATTAAAGATTGTCCGAAACTAGTTGAGAGTAATACTGATATGAGCGAGAAACCTAGTAGCATGGTAGCACAAGGTAGACCACCGAGACGTGGGGGTAATACTAGCGGCAGCCAGAGAGGGACCAGAGATACTACTGTTTGATTTGAGGCTCGTGCACCTGCCAGAGCATATGCTATCCGCGCCCGTGAGGAAGCTTCTTCTCCAGATGTTATTACTGGTACTTTTACTCTCTTTGACACTGATGTTATTGCTCTGATTGATCCCAGTTCAACTCATTCATATGTGTGTGAAACTTTAGCATCCAGTAAGACTCTCCCTATTGAGTCTACTGAGTTTGTGATTCAAGTGTCCAATCTTCTGGGTCGTTGTGTATTAGTTGATAAAGTGTGCAAGAAATGTCCCTTAATGATTCGAGATTTTTACTTTCCGACCGATTTGATGCTATTACCATTCAATGAATTTGACATTATTCTCAGAATGGATTGGTTAACTGTGCACGATGCTGTAGTGAATTACAAGCCAAAGACTATAGATTTGCGATGTTCAAATAATGAGATAATTCGGGTTGAGTCTACTGATCTAAACGGGTTGCCAGCTGCGATATCTTCGATGCTAGCTTAGAAATATTTGAGAAAGGGCTATGAAGCTTATTTTGCTTATGTTTTAGATAGCAAAGTATCAAAACGAAAGCTTGAGACCGTACTTGTGGTATTTGAGTATCTGGATGTGTTTCCTAAGGAATTACCGGGATTACCACCTGTTAGAGAGGTTGAGTTTGGCATAGAGCTTGTACCAGGTAAGATTCCAATTTAGGTTGCTCCGTATCGTATGGCTCCGACTGAGTTAAAAGAGTTGAAATCCCAGTTACAAGAGTTGACGGACAGAGGTTTTGCACGACTGGGTTTCTCTCCCTAGGGTGCGCTAGTCCTATTTGTGAAAAAAAAGACGGAACTATGAGAATGTGCATTGATTATAGACAGTTGAACAAGGTGACTATAAAGAATAAATATCTGTTGCCTCGAATCGATGACCTATTTGATCAATTAAAGGGAGCTTCAGTGTTTTCGAAGATCGATCTACGATCTGGTTATTATCAGTTGCGAGTCAGAGACTCAGATGTGCCTAAAACTGCTTTCTGAACGAGATACGAACATTACGAGTTCTTAGTGATGCCGTTTGGGCTCACTAATACCCCTACGATTTTCATAGATTTGATGAATTGGGTGTTCAGTCAATATTTGGATCAATTTGTAGTTGTGTTCATAGACGATATTTTGATTTATTCTCGTGACGAGATCGAGCATGCCAAGCATTTGAGACTTGTGCTTCAAATTTTGCGTGATAATCAGTTGTACCTGAAATTCAGTAAATGTGAGTTCTGGTTGCGTGAGGTCAGTTTTCTGGGACATGTTGTATCCGCTTCGGGTATACAAGTCGATCTGAACAAAATTTCAGCTATTCTTGACTGGAAACCTCTGAGAAATGTTTTCGAAGTTCAGAGCTATTACAGAAAGATGTTAAATTTGAGTGGTCTGAAAAGTGTTAGGAAAGTTTCAACCAACTAAAGACTCTTTTGACGGAAGCTCCAGTGTTAGTTCAGCCTGAGTCCGATAAGGAGTTCGTGGTTTATAGCGATGCATCTTTGAACGGTTTGGGCTGTGTTTTGATGCAAGAGGGTAGAGTTGTTGCGTATGCTTCGAGACAATTAAAGCCTCACGAGAGAAATTATCCGACTCATGATCTCGAGTTAGCTGCTATTGTTTTCGCTTTGAAAATTTGGAGCCATTACTTGTTCGGAGAGAAATGCCATGTTTACTCCGATCATAAAAGCCTCAAATACTTAATGACTCAGAAAGATTTGAATTTGAGACAACGACGATGGTTAGAATTATTGAAAGATTACGAGCTTGTCATTGATTATTATCCGGGAAAGGCTAATGTGGTTGCGGACGCTCTTAGTCGAAAGTCATTGTTTGCTTTACGAGCGATGAATGTACATTTGTCTGTGTCTGCTAATGGTGTGTTGATAGCAGAATTAAAAGCAAAACTAGTGTTATTACAGCAAATTTGCGAAGCTCAAAAAACCGATGATGATTTGGTTGCTAAGCGGACTCAGTGTGATTCGAATGTGGATTCAAAATTTTGAATTGACGATAATGATTATTTGAGGTTCAGAGATCGATTATGTGTCCTGAGAAATTTAGAGCTTATTTTGACGATTTTGAGTGAGACTCATAATAGCTGAATGTCGGCTCACCCGGGTAGCATAAAAATGTACAACGACTTGAAACATTAGTATTGGTGGCATGGTATGAAACGAGACATTTCTAATTTTGTGTCTAAGTGTCTGATATGCCAACAAGTGAAAGCGGAACATCAAGTGCCTTCGGGATTGTTACAGCCGATCATGATACCTGAGTGGAAATGGGATCAAGTCACGATGGACTTTGTATCTGGTCTACCGTTGACACCGAGCAAGAAGGACTCAATCTGGGTTATTGTTGATAGATTGACGAAGTCAGCTCATTTCATCCCTGTTTGTATAGACTTTTCGCTCGATAAGTTAGCGGAACTGTATGTCTCTCAGATTGTACGATTACACGGAGTGCCTATTTCTATTGTTTCAGATAGAGACCCCAGATTTACTTCATGGTTTTGGAGGAAATTGCATGAGGCATTAGGTACTAAATTACATTTTAGCACTACTTTTCATCCTCAGACCGACGGTCAATCCAAGCGAGTGATTCAGATACTCGAAGATATGTTGAGATGTTGCATTCTCGAGTTTAGAGGCTCGTGGGAAAGATACTTACCTTTGATTGAATTTGCTTATAATAACAGTTTTCAATCAAGTATCAAAATGGCACCTTACGAGGCTCTATACGGCCGTAAATGCCGTACACCTTTGTTCTACACTGAACTCAGTGAAAATAAGATTTTTGGGGTTGACTTGATCAGAAAAGCCAAACAGAAAGTAAAAGTAATTCGTGATAGTTTGAAAGTAGCATCAGATCATCAGAAATCGTACGCAGACTTAAAGCGTAAAGATATAAAATATCAGATTGGGGATAAAGTCTTTCTAAAAGTCTCACCGTGGAAAAAAGTACTCCGATTTGGCTGTAATGGCAAATTAAGCCCGAGATTTATCAGACTGTACGAAATTTCAAAACGAATTGGGCCGGTTGCTTATCGATTGATTTTGCCATCTGAACTCGAAAAGATTCACAATGTTTTTCATGTTTCGATGCTCCGTCGGTATAGATCTGATCCCTCGCATGTAATTAGTCCATCCGACATTGAGATTCGATCTGATTTGAGTTACGAAGAGGAACCAGTTCGTATTTTGACTCATGAGATGAAAGTTTTGTGAAATAAAAAGATTCCGTTAGTTAAAGTTCTGTGGTCCAAACATGGAGTCGAGGAAGCGACCTGGGAACTCAAGGATTCAATGAGAGATCGTTATCCAAATCTCTTCATTGGTAAGATTTTTGGGGACGAAAATCCCTAAAGGGGGGAGAGTTGTGACAGCCCTAATTTAACCCTAGTCGAGAAGTGGTTTCGGGACCACTAAACCGAGTCGTGAAAATAATTGAATGTTAAATTTCGTGCTTAATTTGTGTGAAAATGCATATGTGAATTTGTGGTGCTTTGATTTTTGCCAATTAATGTGAAATTTATTGAAAGGGACTTGTGTGAGAACTTTGAAAATGTGCTAGGTATTTATGTGATGGCTTATTACTATATGGTTTAAAAATCATAAGGATGTGCATGTCAATTTGCCACATTTGGAGATAGTGGCCGGCCATGTGATTTAATGATTGAAAATATATGTATTTTATATATATTTATAAATGCTTTATAATAAGTAATAACAATTTTACTTTTATAACTAAATAAAATGTCATAAAATTATTTTAATAAAGGAAATTGGGTAAAAAGAAGAAGGGGAGATTCCTATGTTCTTGTTTTAGCCGATTTTTAGAGAAAAGAAGAGTGAAGGGTAGCCTTGAACATTCGGTCATTTGGAGGCCAATATTTCCAAGGTAATTTCATGTAGTTTTGTTAATTGTTGATGAATATGGTGAATGAATGTTCATTGGAAAATTTGACACTAAAATTTGCATGTTTTTGAGCTTGTGAGCTTGTTTTTGAATTGTATGCTTCATGTGAGTGGTTTGTTCATAAGGGGACTTTCGGCTATGTACATAGCTTAGGTGAAATGAGGTCAAATGTTGTAATTTGTGTTTTTGCATTGTATAATACCGATTTAAATGTTGGTTATATTATCTTGATCAAGGCCTAACGAGTTGATTGAAAGAGGTACACTTTAATTGATGGATAAAAGGTTAATCTTGGTAAAGTTTGAAGCATTCAGCTATAAGATTTGTATGCTTTAAAATGGTGTTTTAAATGTTCAAATATTAAAGGGAAGTAAAGTTTTTATTCAGCCATGTTAATTAGATAATTGGGATGTTTTGATTTGATTCATTATAGCATTCGGCAGTGGGGTTTGGTATGTTGGTTAAAATGAATTTCAAAGATGGTAAATTTTAAGTGGTAGTAAGTGATGGAATTTAGAAGTTAAGTGTGTAATGCACCTTGTGATATTCGGTCTTAGGGGGATTTGGCATAAAAGATTAAATGTCTAATTATTAGTATATGCACGTACAAATGTCTAATGTGAACTTACTTGATAAGCATGAAATTTGGGTCACAACATATTTATATGAACGAATAATGCAAATTGAAATTTTGTATGGAATGGCTGGTTGTGAAACAATTAAATTCGATTTTGTGAGTGAATTTCTTGTATGAATTTAACTGTATGAAATAGATGTATGAATGACGTGTATGTGTATTTAGGGTGTTTATAAGTATATATATATATACTTAAAATGTGATTGATGGCCGAATTTGGTTATTTGGTTAAGTGAATGACATAGTATAGAGTAGATTTATAAATGTGTTTTATGGTATTCGGCCAACAAGAGATGTTGATAAAATTATATGTTAGGTGGTATAATAATGCTTAAAGATTAATGTAATTAATAAGTAAATCATCTTGGTTAAATAATTAAACAAACCTATTTGTTTTAATTAAGCTCAAGAGCGAAGAGGATCAAAGTTGGATAGGGGAAAGGAGAAAGTAATTGAGTAGCCGATCCGCAACCGTTCGAATACACCGAGGTAAGTTTTTAAGTAATTGAGTTTAATCATTTCGTAAGTTTTGGGTAATCACATTTAAAATATATATAATTGATGATGGCATGATATATGTATAATAGATGAATTGTGGCCTTTTGTCCTTATTTTTAAATAAGGTTAATTGTGAAATAAATTGTGCATATTGGCATTTAGCCGAATGGTTTTTAAGAAATTAGCTAAGATAGTGAGATGGATATGTGATCTTTTTATGTGTGTTTATTGAACTGGAAGTAAATGGAAGGTATACATTATGTGCTTATTCGAATGAAGCTATTGAATTACAAATGCAATATACTATGTGAAATGTATTAATATATGAATAAATATGCATGAAACTCGGTGAATGAAAAATATCCGGGCTAAGTCCTGCAGGCCTTGTGCTGGAAAAATATCCGGGCTAAGTCCCGCAGGCCTTGTGCTGGAAAAATATTAGGGTTAAGTCCCGCAGGCCTTGTGCTAGAAAAATATCCGGGCTAAGTCCCGCAGGCCTTGTGCTAGAAAAATATCCGGGCTAAGTCTCGCAGGCTTTGTGCTAATATTAAATCCGGGTTAAGAACTCACAGGCTTTGTGCTGGTGATTTGAGCAAAGTATGAGATTATAATGAAATTGAAATTATACTCAATTGAATATGTTTGAAACATTAAATTGGCCAGGTATGTATCACGTACTCAAATGTTATTTTAAAATTTGATTGAATTAAGTATCATAGTGAAGTATATGTGATTGAGTACTATGTTACAAAGGAAATGGTGATACACTCGGCCAAAGTACATTGCTTTGTGAAAGTATGTGGCTTATTTAAGTTATATGATATTTCAAATTCAATTGAAATAATATGATAGACTTGGCTCTAAGTATACATGTGTATTCGGTCAAAATGTGGAACTATGTGATATAAATTGAATCATCTATGTTATATCAATACCGACTCAAGCGAAGTTAAAAGGTTTAACGAGTGTTAAACGTTGTATATTTGTTCACATGTGTGCTAGGCCAAAAGTGATAATAGGCCAAAGGATTTACAATTTAGAATTGAATGATATTTTTTTGATTAGAGATTATATAGTTGTATTTCTTAAAACTTACTAAGCATAGAAATGCTTACTCTGGTTATCTTTGATTCTCTATTTTATAGATCTCGACTGCTGGCTACAATCTCGAGGGATTCCAAGTCAAAGTCATTCACACTATCTAAGCTCATTTTGGTATCTTTAAAGACTTCATGTTTTGTTAATGGCATGTATAGGCTTGACTCCTTATTTTGGTACAAGTGATATTTTGATGATGTGTATATATATAAGAGCCATGCAAAAATGGCTTGTTCATTTCGATAAAAATATAGTCCACGGCTTTATAGAATGATGTGTTTATTTTAAATATGTTTAGTATTTTTGGCTGATGCGTATATGCATTATATGCTTGAAATAGTTCTCAATCAATAAGTTATGCGTTTTCCTTAAGTGAGTAGACTTTTTGATTATTATTACATCAATATGTTTTAGAAGATGTTCGTTATGGATTACAAGATGATTTTAAATTTGCTTAAGTTTTATGGAATTCGGATAATTGCTTTGTAATATATAACATGTACATGTTTGTGTTAGACCATTTGTTGATGATCCGTGTTTGCATGTATTGGTTTCGGTTATGATATAAATGTTTACAATTTCTTAGTTTTTCACTATCACTTAATGAACATAGAACTTGCGTTATTCGATTTGGGTTGTGGTCGATGAGAGATACCCTGTAACCCTATTTCGGCGACGGATGAGGGATATAGGGTGTCACAATGAATGTGCAGCCTTTTGATGCTCCTACATCTCCCTTGGCTGAATGTATCTTGAATGTACCTTGACTACTTGAATGGACATCTTGGATATGCATGAGACATGCATGAAACGTCCCAATGTATGTTCTTTCTTAATTACGGTCCATGCATCTTCAAATACATGTACATAAAATAGCCCCCACTCGCATGAACGTCCCAATTACATGAATTCCTTCAAATGCCATCCATTGAACATTAGTTGTGCATGCATCCTTCCATACGATGTATTAAGCCATGCATGTACTTGCAATGTATATGGCCATGCATGCATTCGAAAGTGAATTGAACCTCCATCATTCATGTATTTTGTGCATTCATGTATTTGACGCATACATGAATTTATAGGCACCTTGAATCTAGCCGTTCATGAACCAGCAATAAATACCCTTCATGCATGAATGTGTGCCGTTCAAATGGAGTGAATCTACTAGGTTCATTCATGCATGAATCTTCTTCATTCATGTAGCCGTAGGTACATTTGAATCCAGGCATTCATGTATTTGACACATACATGAACTTTAAAGCTCCATGCATCTATATATATGCCATCTAAAGAAAATGTACCTACAAGAAATTAAACAATCCATTAAAACACTATATAAACACTCATAAATTCGGCACAATGTGAACATATTAATGGCATGCATGAATTTGGCTAATCATGTGAACACAATTAAAATATGTGATAGCTATGACATATTAATAACAAATATTAATATAAAACAAATTTAATGCTTAAATAAATATGTTCGAATTTTATTTAATGCATTAAAGTCAAAAACCAGGTTTGAGCTAAAATGGGCTAAGCTTTAGCTCTTGAGCTAAAGTTGAGCTGAGCTGAATTGAGCTTGAGTTGGACAGAGCTCGTGGAGCTGGAAACAAGCCGGGATCAGCTTGCCAACAAGTCAATGCTCGACTCGAAAGACTTGACCAATGGGGGTCGCTGGGCGCGCTTGCATCACTTTCAACTATCCTTCTACCATTCATTTTAACCACCTTAAACAATATAGGAACTGGGGTGACACTTTTTAAAGTGTTGAATCGCTTCTGACATTTAAGTTCAAATTCCATCTTCCGCCATTCACTTTTCTCAATTATTAAACTTAACCCACTATCCTTAACCATTTTTCTTTTCTTAAAAGTGAGCCTATGATGTATGCACACCCGGGACTCCCTCAAATGCAAATCAAGATCTAATCGAGCTTCCAAAAGACCCCATGACTCGAGCATGTACTAAGCAACTTCAAGAAGCTTTAACAGCTTTGTTGAAGTGCATTTGGGATGAAACAAGTCCTTTGACGTCGGAGAAGCTATGGACAACTCCTTGAAGGCTCAACCTTTTGCAAACTAACTTTAGCTCCTCTCCAGCTCTCCAAGCTCAATTCAGCTCCAATCAGCTCACTTGATCTTGGTTTAGCTCGTTTGAGCTCAATTTAGCTTCTTTCCAGCTCGTTTCTTTTTCCATTTCAATAAACCAAGTTTCAACTTTATTTTAACTTAATTTGCTATAGCTCATGTCGAATTCACTAGCTCAAATTAGTTCATTAATTGTTTTTGATTATTTGAGCTAGCTGAATTTAATATGCAAGTTAATTCAAAGCTTGCAAGGATTCATGCATGACTGAATTCATGCATGATGGGCTAACTATTGGTGATCCCTAAATGACTATTCAGCCAATGAGTAGCTGCCAATTAATTCCAAGTTGACTGATTAGCTCCATGAACATGTTCACACCTAAACTTGACCAATAGGCTTCAATACATGCATGGATGGATTCAAGAAAGTCCAAGGGAAGGAATTAACTCAATAATTCAGCCCATTGATTGAATTAAGTGCATGCACAAAGGGGAGAACGAATTTACTAGGTTCACGCTACCATTCATGAACCTACATGCCATTAAAGTGCTCATTTATGAAGATGCATGTTCCATACAAGTGCATGAATGTCCCAAGGAGATGAATGCAACCTTTGGTGATCATACAAGGCACTTGAAGCCTTACTTCATGGCTAAGCATTCGTACACACACCAAGGGGGAAGAAAGTGTCCATTCGGCTAGTGCATCAATCTGCCGAATTCATGAACAATTTTAATGTATTAGTGTGAACGATTTTATTGTTCTGTGAACACATTAGATGCTGAATTCCAATAGACATTTTGTTGCGAGCACGCCCAGCAAACCCTAACATTCAAGTCTTTTGAATCGAGCATTGCTATGTTGCCAAGCTGATCCTAGCTCCTTTCCAGCTCCTCGAGCTTCGTCCAACTTAAATCCAGCTCATTCGAGCTCAATTCAGCCAGCTTGAGCTAAACCGAGTTCACTCCTAGCTCTACTTCAAGTTCACGAGCTAACCCTTAGCTCAACTTTAGTTTAGGAGTTTAACCCCAGCTCATCTTTAGCTCAAGAGCTAACGCTTAGCTCATTTTAGTTAATCTCAATTTTGTCTTTAATGCATTAAATAAATTTCGTACTTATATATTTAAGCATTTAATTTGTCTTATATTAATATTTGTTTTAAATATGTTATAGTCATTACATAATTTATTTATGTCCACATGTTTAGTCATTTTTAATGCATGACATTATTGTGTTCACATTGCTGAATATATGTGTGTTCATAATTATGTCTCATAATTTGTTTTTATTTTATGTAGGTACATGTACATGGACGGTTTGGATACATGCACATGATTAATGGTTGGATACATTCTCTTGGATGGCACATACATGCATGAATGGACAACATTTAATTAGGTTCATGAATGACTAGGTGCAAGGTTTCTACAAGTACATGTATGAGCCAAATGCATGAAAAATGAAGCTTCATTGATCTATCAAATACATGAATGGCTATGTACATTACAAAAGACGTTGCATGCATGTTCCCCAAGTGCAAGGTACATCCGAATGTACCAAGACCCATAATGAAATATGCATGTTTGGCCAAAGCTTCTAGGATTCATGTATGGCCGAATTACATGAATGGTGTGCTACCCATTGTTCTCCTACACACCTATTCGGCCAAGGAGTAGATACCTAATTAACTTCCAAGTTAAATTCATGAATGGAGTTTATTGTAGATGCATGGACAGCAAGTTACAACGAATGGGAGGATGCATCCATATCTTGCTACATGAATTATTTGTTGATCATTTGACTTCCCTAGGTGTCTATTCAGCCAACAAGCACCTTTTGGAGAGTCATTCAAGTACTAAGGCCGAATTTTGTCCAAGGAACATGAAAGCTTCCATTCATTTTCTTCCCAGCCGAATCTAGACAAGGCTATTAAGCTCCCATGCTTCATATTCAGCCAACCAAATTTTCTTTCCCATGAAGCATGCTTAATGGCGTCACAAGGGCTGAATTTGGATTTAGCTAATCAATGATTTTCTTCTAGATTTTTCTAGGATTTTCTTAGCTTTTAAGTTGTCCATTCGGCTACTACAAGTTAGTCTATAAATAGCTCTTATTTCATTTGTAAATGGTTAGACCTTTTGTTTGTTTAAAACTCTATTAAATTTATATGAAATTTGTGAGATTTCTTTCTCTCATATTTCGTTGAAGACTTGTTGGCCTATCTAGTTCTTAGTTGGTGTCAACCTTGTTCTTCCTTTTGAACTTATCACTCAACTGAGTGTGGCGTTCACCGATATACCGAGGTTCCTACTTTGCTAAGTAGCGGGTCAAGGTTTGTTCTATCTTTCATTCTCCACCTTAAGTGATATAAGTACCGAGGCGATACTCTCTATAGTGTCGAATCATACTTAAAACTTAAGTCCTATTTTACCATATCCACCTTTCTATCCAATTCCCTTTTATTCATCACAACACCTATCCAAACTATTTCTTATCTCCTCATCTTTTTATTTGTTAATCCATTTTCATATTTTTTTCTCCACCCATTCATTACCTTATTATTTTTTTAAAACCGAACCTATACATATTATTCTTATCCATAAACCATCTCTGAACCCTTATACATAGCTTCCGCCCTATTTTTTTATCAACTTCATTTCACAAGCAAATCAAATGATACTTTCTCGTAGACGATCGGGCAATTACAAATACGACTCGACTCACCCGAGGTGAATCGTATCACATTTTAGGCACTATAAATATTTGTTGAATCTCATTTGTAAGGGATTTTTGCCAATTTATTAAAAATTTTGTTTTTATGAGGTCACTTCCTCTCATATCTCGTACAAGTTTCAAAAGACTTATCTAGCATGCTAGTGGCGTCTACCGATCTTGTTTGAACTTATCACCATCCTTGGTATGGCGTTCACCTATCCAACTATTTCATTCATTCACCTTAACAATATAGGAATCGGGGTGACACTTTTTAGTGTTGAATCATTCCTGACGTTAAGTTCGCTATTCCATTTCCATCGTACGTTAGTTTTATTCTTATTACTACCAAACTAATCATTCTAATCAAACCCCATCTTGTTTCTCCATAGCCGAACCTATCTACACTTATTTCCTATTTTGAAACCTTCCGCTTAATTAAACCTATCCATTCATCTTTATTTCCAAGACACTGAGGCACGGACAATCCTTATCGACTACGATCGGGCAACTACGTGCATTTGACTCAACCACCGAGCTGGATCACATTAGCCTATAATATCATTATCAACCTAGCCTATTTGACCATCTTTGAACCCTTCTGCTCCAATTTAGCCTAAATATCTATCCAACCTAATTTCGAACGACTCTTCTCAACGACGATCGGGCAATTACTTGAAATCGACTCTATCTTTCGAGTCAGATCATGTCATTTGGTATTAGAGCTTGTGAAACGAGAAGCGCCGATGTTCATATCAAGTCTGAAATAGGTTCATAAAAAAATTGGAAATTTTAAAAAAAATTGTTTCAAATGTGTCCATCTTGTATTCATCAATTTGAATTGAAAAAAAAATAGTTGAAGTAAAAAAATCGACGTGAAAAAAAGAAAAAAAATTTGAGAATAAAAAAAAAAGTAATGAAATTTTGTTGTTCATCTTGTGTACACCCGATCAAGTTTGTTCCATTTTGTGATTTTGAATTACCCCTTCTACCCAACGCCACAGTAAACCGGATATTTTCTTTGCTTTAGCTTACCTACTCACCTACTACAATATATCCCTTGTAACTAAATTGAAACCGACCCTAAAGCAGCAAGTAAGACCAAAGAGACGAAATACAAAATTACAAGAGGGAGTTCGAGAGGTAAAAAGTAAGAGTTTGGTGAGATCAATATCGAGAAGAAAAAAGCCAATAATCGAGTGAAATACGAGTGTAAGTCTCATTTATTAAATTTTTTCTTTTCAAGTGACTAGTGAGGTTTGTAGTGAGGAATTATACATTTTTCTTTGATAAAAGCATGGAACGAATCATGAGAGGCTCACTCCAAAAGAGTGTGGCATTCACCCCAACCCAATACCTTTGGTTCTTGTCTTGCTAGGCAATGAGTCAAGGTCTTATTCCTTCCATAACCAACCCCCCTTAAGCCCTATAAGTCTCGAGTCAGAATTTCTTTAATGTTGGTTCGATCTTACTGCTTAAGATCTTAATTCCATCCAATTTCGATCTATCACTTATCCCTTTAGTATTTCTTGTCAGTCGATTTACTTTACCCATCCTTAGCCCTTTGAACCTATTTTAATATATACTATCTTACTTAGCCAAAATTCACCTTCACAAAACGAACAAAGACTTCATCATTGGATGATTGGGCAACACAAATATGACTCAAAATTACCCACGAGACTAGTTCGTATCATTTAGTATCAGAGCTTGCAAAAATGAGAGTACGAATGTTCGTAGGCCTCCAAGAATAGTTCGTGAAGTGTCGGAGTAAGTTTTGAAAAAAATTCAAAACAATTCGAAAAAAATTCAAAAAAATTATTGTAGTGGAATACAAGTTGTATTGAACTTATATGTGTTGAAAAAAAAGTTTAGAAATTGAAAAAAAAATCAAAAGAAAAAAAAAAGAAGTTTGTATTCACCTTGTTTACAATTCTGATCAGCAAGTTCCTCTCTATTTCCATTCCTACCTTTCATGCCACACTTAAACCATTTTAATTTTTCTTTCAGCCTACTTGACCCTCTCATCATTATCCCTTGTAAACCCATTTGAAGCCGACACTCTAGGCTAAAGATAAAGTGTCATCGAGTCTTATACGAAATCACGAAAGGAGAAATGAGTGGAAAAAGGCACGAGCATGTGAACACATTAGAGTGGAGGTAAAAGCCAAAAAGAGTGCAAACACAAGTGTGAGTGACATCTGTTCTTTATTTGTGAGCGATTGTGAGGCTTTTTTGGTGAGGACTTCATTATTTTCTGTTTTAACTAATTTTCATCTTTTCTATAAATCATGTTTCAAGAAACGCTTTTAGAATCAGATTTTCAATATGTGAAGAAAGAAATGGGTAGAATTGTGAATTCTAAGTTTGAAAGATTACATGAATGGTTGGATTGATTGGAGGAAAGAGACCATCAGGAATGACTTTCTCCAAGTCGAGATACGGAGTCAAGAACATCTCCGAGACATACATCTGATGACTATTTGAGAAGAGAATGTTATCGATATTCCTATTCCTCAAGGAATTCAAGAGAAAGAGAAGACCAATGAGAAGATAGAAATATCTCTTCAAGTACATCAAGGCATTCAATCCCGGAGGAGTCGTTGCGCCAAAGTGAACGTGGTTCATACGTAAACCAGTCCACTAATCCTCTATGAAAATCATCTTATTCTGAATTAATTATGATATCTTCCTCTTCTAATGAAAGGAAAAGAGAAAAAGAAACAAAAAGAAAAGAGAGGCAAGATATGATAATGCGAGAGAATGAGCGAATTCTAAATGAAATTGAGAGAAGAAAAAGAGAAGTGAGAGAAAAAGAAAAAGAGATCGAGAGTGAAAAAGAATGTGAGAAGAAAAAGAAAATTGAAAAAGAAATTAAGTCCGAAGAGAGAAAAGATATTGAGCAAGAAACGAGCGTTGTCGATGAAAAAGAAATGAGAAAAAAAGATGCAAGAGAGCAAGAAAAAGTGAGGAGTGTTTCTACTAACCTACATGTGAGATTTCCATGTGTTGTTCCTTTTCAGGTTTCTGAAGATCTGAGCAAAGGATTTTGACTTCAATACCTTGTCGAGGAGAAAAGGTTTATGTTGAATGAAAGAGGTAACATTCTTAATAATCCTCGTTCGCATTTGCCAAAAGGTAAGCAAGGTATGAGTTTTGAAGTTTTTAAAACACATCAGCCTCATTCGATTGTTGACGGAAACTTTGTTAATGTTTTGGGTTTTGAAAAGCACTTGTACCATGGCATGGTTGATTATTCTTTCTTGATTAGTAATGATTTGTTTGTTTCAAGTGTTGATAACAAAAATGTTACTCATAAAGAATGTGTTGTTGACCAATATGTTGGTGAAGTAATCATTAAGCAGCAATCACAAGGTTTGGTTGTGCAAGATAATGAGTTATATAAACCTTTCTGTTTGCTTGATTGTGGTGAAAATGTGCAGATGAAATTTGAATCATATGAATTTTCGAAGACATGCATGTCTAATTTCCAATGATTCGATTATATGATAACTTGTTGATGTGTAAAATGCCTAGTTCATTTCATTTTGATGGTGGTTGTTTTATGCTATGGTCTAGGGGATTCAAACATAATTTACCTACTCATAACTTCGGTTTGCTTCATGTTCTTACCATGTTGACAGTCGATAAATATTTAAATCAACGTGAAATGGTAAGCAAAAACTTTGTTTTTGATCCTGGTGATTATTATTCGTTGTTGTTGATCAAGAGATTTGATTCAAGGGTTTTTGATTTTCAAGATTCTATTTGTCGAAAGCTTTGTTATTCTAGATCATTATTGATAGAAATAAAGCAATCTGAATTTCGTGTGAATAGATGTGTAAACCAATTGTGTTTATTTGATGTTTTATCATTTTGTTCGACAACGAAGCATGTGAATTTTGTTGATTTACACAGTCAAAATCAAGTTTTTGATTCTGGAATTTATTTTAAATTATGGTAAAAAAATTCAAGCATGTTTTGTTTGATAATGACTTCACATTATTCCTTGTTCTTTCTATGATTCTGGTCAAGGAACTTTCAAGTCAGATTGAGAAGGCGGGAAGAAATTTTGTTTTTTATCTCGGTGAATATTGTTTCTTATTATTGATTACGGGATTTGAGTGATGGGTATTCCAATTTGTTTCCATTGAGGAACAAGGTAAAATAAATTTATATTTTTTACCCTGGTATCGATTCATATGTTCAATTTGTGAATAAGGTTTCAGCAAGTACTTTTGAGCCTATAAGCCCTAGTGTGACTAATCCATTAAAATTTCGTGTAGGTGGCACTTTGGAATGGTTCCCTCCAAAAGAAGTAGGGCGTGCAAACAATCTATTTTGTGTTCAAGTTATGTGTAAATTGCATGTTGCCAGGAGCAACATTGTCGACTTCATCAACCAAGGGGCCTGTGATGGTCAAAGATTTTTCGCAAGCAAGGGGCCCAATTTGAAGACAAATCATCTTCAAGAGGGAGGGTATAATGCGATCCGGGTCGCATCATGTTTCAAAACAACTTCACTACACGGAATTGGCCCAAACTCAAGGGGCCCACGTGCAAAATGAGACTTTTAATTTTAGTTTATTAATTATGATGTTGGAATAAGGACCTGATTTTTTTTATTTTAGTTACTTTTGCCTTGTTTATTAAATGCATCTTTAATTAATGTCATGCATTATTGATTTACATATTTTAATTATGACATGCATTATGCGTTCTGCATTTAATAAAGTCATGCATTATGTAACTCCCATGTTAGTTTAAGTCTGCATCATTTAATTAAGTCATGCATTAAGTAACTCATTTGTTCATTTAGTTTACATTTTAAACCATGCATTCAAGCATCTTAGTTAAATAAATGAGTTGCTGGAGTTAATTCAACTTATCTTAGTTTATTTAATTAAGTTTTTATTGAACTTCATTTCATAGATGCTTCCTAATTAATCTAGTTACTAGGATAATTTATTGAAGCATGAGTTTAAGATTAATTAATTATGCTTCACTTAATTAAACTAGTTGCTGAATTAATTGATGCATTTGTTTTAATTTAATTTATTGAAGTTAAGTGATTAATGTGTTTGAGTTTAATTATGTTTAATTGTGTTTAATAAGTTCATTTTAATGTGTTTATTGCAGGTGTCTCTTTAGCTCACAACCGTTACAAATTCAATGAAGAGGCTTTTCAAGTGATTTCGATTACATGCTGTTACACATTCAATGAAGAGGCTTTTCAAGTCATTTTCGGTTACAAGCAACGGGCTATTACAAAGAAGGCTTAAAACATCATTTAAAAGAGTTTAAAGAGAGGATTATTTCTTCTTTAAATTTCTTCAGCAAGCTTTCCAACTACAAACCGTTTTTGCTACTTCAAAAGAATTAATTCATGCATTCAAAACACCATTAAGGTGCTGGTGACTATTCGGCTAACCAAAGGACATTTCAAGAGTCATTTTTCAAGCATTCAAGGCCAATGAATTAGCTAGTTTGAAGTGAATTAAATGGTGGAGTTATTTGGTTCAAGAATTCCAAAAGACTTGAGCTTTATTTCAGTTTTTAAGATGAATACTTGTGACCATTTAGCTAGCCTTTTTCTAGCCTTATAAATATGTGTAATCAGCCTTGTTGAAGGGACTTTTGAAGCTTATTTTGAATGAATTATTGTTATTTGGTGAGAATAACTTCTCTCAAACTTTGTTCTAAGACTTGTTGGCTTATCTGTTAGTTTAGTGGCGTCAACCTTGTCTTTTCCAAACTTGCTGCTTAAGATCTTAATTCCATCCAATTTCAATCTATCACTTATCCCTTTAGTATTTCTTGTTAGCTGATTTACTTTACCCATCCTTAACCCTTTTAACCTATTTTAATATATACTAACTTACTTAGCCAAAATTACCTTCACAAAACGAATGAAGACTTCATCATTAGATGATCAGGCAACACAAATACAACTTGAAATCACCCACGAGACGAGTTCGTATCATTAAGTCATGACATAGAAAGCCTACTGGTCCAGCGGTAAGTGGTGTGTTATTAATGTCTGGGGTCTGAGGTTTGAGTCCTAGTTTGTGCAAGGGGATTTTAATTTTGCTGCTAGTATCGTGGGAGTGTCCTAGCTCAACTGAATTACTGAAGGGTTGGATTGGAATTTGAAATTGGTGGTTGAGGAAGGGGTGGACTTTTTTCAGGAGTGGAGTGAGGAATTTCGGTTGTTAGGGAGATTTGGGAAGAGTTTTAGGGAGGAAAATTTGGATGGAATAGTTTGTGTGGAGTTCTGATAAGGCGTTGCTTGGGAAAATAATGATCCTTGAGTGTTTACGGATCTAGGATTGTAGCAAGCACTTCCCTGTAATTAAACAAAACAAAGAGGTTGGTTTAAATAAGAAAAGATGTTGCTATAATTTCTAGACAGATTTGAAGAAGGTAGAAGATGAATGCTTCAAAATTCATCCATGGCAGCCTTGAACATTAAAAAAAAGTAGAAATAACCTGGAAACTTGCTGGGAATTTGAAAGACAAAGAACTCGAAAGAACTCGCACAATCTATTATGCAAACCCAAATCGAATATGTTCTATGTCAATGGACTTGGACCCACTAGATAACGATCTAGGCACCTGAAGTATCACAAGATTGACACAACAATTTAGAATTGAAATGTCAAGAAAGAAGTTCTAAGAAGAACCGAATTTGAGAGAAAACTCACAAAGTAATTTTTTATTTCAAAAAGTCTAACCTTTTAACAATGTTTGAAGTACAAATATATAGAAGAATGAAGGGGTGACCAAATTACATTGTGTGGCTAATATTAAAGGAGTTTAAAAATTTAAATTTGAATTGAAATAACTCCTTTTGGGCGGAATTAATTCGCATCCAAGTAAAAAGGAGGGAATTGGCATGTTTAACACATTAAACATGTGCTAATTCGTTTGAAATTCAAACACACAACTTCCCTTGTCCTTATCTCTTTAATTGCCGCACAAATGCACAAGAATGGGCTGGTTTTTGGCCACACATGTGCACCACATGTGTACAAGGTTGGCACATACACATCCACATGCTTGGATGCCACCTAGGCTGCCACATGTGCACTGGTACACTCCCCGACACTTAGGACACTATTCAGTTAGTGAAGCCGGAGGTGAGCTAACTGGAGATAAACTGAGCTGAATTCAGCTAGCTAGGAGTGAAATAAGCTGACATGAGCTGGTGTAGAGTGCTCTGAGCTAGGTTGAGCTGGGGAACAAGCCTCTGAGCTAACTTGAGCTGGAGGTGAGCTGCATATACTCTCATGAGCTGGTGTCCGTTCGTGTACATGTTACAATAAGCTGTAAACAAGTGCACACTTATTCATTAACACAAAAACAACTTAAAGACAATACAAATACTATCAAACCAATCCAGAAACATACTTACCATAATATATACATACTAAACACACCAATATAAGTAGAATGGCATAAGTACGTTGTGACAGCCCTAATTTGACCCTAGTCGGGAAGTGGTTTCGGGACCACAAAACCGAGTTAGAAAAATAATTAAATGTTATATTTTATGTTTATTATGGGTGAAATTACATGCGTGAAAATTTCATGTTTTGATTTTTTCATTTGGAGGTGGAATTGATAAAAAGGACTTATTTGAGAAACTTTAAAAAAATGATAGGTGAATTTGTTAATGGCCGAATAATGCATGGTTAAAAAAAATGGGATTTGCATGACAAATTTCCCACTTTATATTAGTGGCCGGCCATGATGATTGTTAGGTACAAATATATGTATTTTATGTTAGTATTATAATAATTAATTGGTTTTATATTATAAAATAAGATGAATAAAATACTAAAGGGGGAAAAGAATAATGTTTTGTTCATCTTTTGTTCTTCATTGCCGAAAATAAAGAGGGGAAAACTAGGCATTCAGTCACCCTTTGGTTTTGCTTGATTAAGGTAAAATTTCATGTTAATTCCTTTATATTTTGTAAAATTTAGTTGATGGCTAAGTTCTTGGCTTAGCCCATATTAAAATTTTAAATTTTATGGTGATTTGGGCATTCGGCCATGATATGGATGGAAAGAAATGGTTGTTGTTTCATGTTTTTATGAATAAAGGTGGATAAGTGAAGTTGAACTAGTTAGAAGTGCATAGTTGTGATTTAGGTGCTTTGGGGAGAATTTGGCTAGCATGCTTTTATGTGTGTGTGCTTGCCGAATTTGAACTTAAGGTTGTGAGCATGACTTGTGTAACTTGTGGATGAAATACTTGAAAGTATGAATTAGGAGCATGAGTCTAGTCGGCAATTTAAGATAAATTGTCAAATAATGCTCAACATTAGTATTTTTTTACTTAATTGGCAAATTGAGCTTAGAATGGATGAATTTGTGAGTTTGGGACAAACTGTTTATATTCAGTCATGAATTATTTTGCTTAATTTTGAATGTTAACGTTTCAAATTGAAAATGGATGTAGTTAATCATAGGACTTGCTAAATAATGAAAAGAACATGAGCTTAATGCTCAAGTAGCATTCGGCTTTGGAGTAAGCTAAATTGTTAGAAAAATAAGTTCCAAGGAAGTGAATTATGTGTTAAAAGAGGGATTTAGGTTATGTTAGCTAATTGAGGGATTCGGCCAAGGTATTAGAGTAAATATTCATATAGTATGTGATGATTGAAATATTGAAATTGTGTTAATGTGTCAAATGACATTCGGCCTAATTGATACGAGCATGCCCCGTGAACTTCATCAAAAAAGTCTATCAAGCCGAGCATTGACATGTTGGCAAGCTGATCCTGGCTCGTTTCCAGCTCCACGAGCTCTGTCCAGCTCAAATCCAACTCATACGAGCTCGATCCAGCTTGCTTGAGCTAAACCGAGCTTACTCCTAGCTCTTTCCCAGCTCACGAGCTAACCCTTAGCTCAACTTCAGCTTAGGAGTTCAACCCCAGCTCAACTTTAGCTCACGAGCTAAAACTTAGCTCATTTTAGTTTAAACTCGATTTTGTCATTAATGCTTTAAATAAAATTTGTATATATTTATTTAAGCATTAAACTTGATTTATATTAATATTTATTATTAATATGCCATAGTTATCACATATTTTAATTATGTTCACATTCTAACCGATTTAATGCATGCCATTAATTTGTTCACATTAGTGCTGAATTTATGTGTGTTCACATGATGTCTTATGAATTGTTTTATTTTTTTTTATAGGTGCAATGCTCATGGACGGCACAATGAATGCTTGAAGATTTAACCTATTTGGACGACACACATGCATGAATGAAGAAGTATTAAATGCTGGTGCATGTATGGCTAGATGCAAGGTTTCTACAAATTCATGCATGTGCCGAATGCATGTATGGACATTAAAGGCTAATCCATGAATGGATCAAATGCATGGGATGATAGAATGCATGAATGGCTTAAGTGCATGTATGGTGGCTGTCTCCTAACTTTCCAAGGCACTTATTCAACTAAGAAGTAGCTACCAATTAATTCTATGTTGACCGTTGAGCTCCTTGAACATGTTTACACTTTGAATTGACCTATAACCTACTACACATGCATGGATGGGTTCAAGAACGTCCAAGGGAAGGAATTAACTCAATAATTCAACACATTGATTGAATTAAGTGCATGCACAAAGGGGAGAACGAATTTACTAAGTTCATGCTACCATTCATGAACCTACATGTCATTAAAGTGTTTATTAATGAGGATGCATGTTCTATACAAGTGCATGAACGTCCCAAGGAGATGAATGCAACCTTTGGTGCTCATACAAGGCACTTGAAGCCTTACTTCATGGCTAAGCATTCATGCACACACCAAGGGGGAAGAAAGTGTCTATTCAGCTAGTACATGAATCTACTGAATTCATGAACAATTTTAATGAATTAGTGTGAATGTTTTTATTGTTGTGTGAACACATTAGATGCCGAATTCCAATAGACATTTTAGGCACTATATATATAGTTGTCATTTTCATTTGTAAGGAGACTTTTCTCTTAATGAAACTTTGTTAAATTTATGGAATTTGTGAGATTTCTTTCTCTCATATTTCGTTGAAGACTTGTTGGCCTATCTAGTTCTTAGTTGGTGTCAACCTTGTTCTTCCTTTTGAACTTATCACTCAACCGAGTGTGGCGTTCACCCTTATGCCAAGGTTCCTACTTTGCTAAGTAGTGGGTCGAGGTTCTATCATTTTCATTTCCACCTTAAGTGATATAAGTACCGGGGCGATACTCTCTATAGTGTCGAATCATACTTGAAACTTAAGTCCTATTTTACCATATCCATCTTTCTATCCAATTTCCTTTTATTCATCACATCGCCTATCCAAACCATTTCCTATCTCCTCATCTTTTTTATTTGTTAATCATAACCGAACCTATACATATTCTTACCCATAACCTATCTTTGAACACTTTAACCTAGCTTCCGCCTTATTTTCCCATCAACTTTACTTCACAAGCAAATCGAACGATACTTTCTCGTAGACGATCGGGCAAACTTACATACGACTCGACTCACCCCGAGGCGGATCGTATCACTAATGAAATTTGTAAAATTTTGTATGTGCACTAACAGTACTTGTATATTCGGCCTTATGCATTAATATTATGGTCTATTAAGTTTCTTATTATATGCGGCCATAAGATAGCATGATGGAGTGGTAATAAGTTAATTTTGTTTAAATTAGCTCAAGAGCATAGAGAGCCAAAGTTGGATAGAGGGAAAGAGAAGGTGGTTGAATAGCTGACCCAAGACGGTTTGAAAATATTCGAAGTAAGTTTTTAAGTATTTTAAACATAAGTAATTGTGAAAATGTCAGGCTATATTTGATAATTAAAATATCTTGAATTATACTTGTGCATTGCCGAAAGCTACATGCATATGAAATGAAAAATATATATATACATTTGACATGTGTACATTATTAAAGGGTAAGCATGATATGGAAATGCTATGATAATTGTACTTATATTTTTGAATGGCAAGCATGAAGTGAACTAAAATATATGTGCTCTATTCGAATGATGAATAACCTTATGTATGTATACACATGCTTGGCTGCATGCAAATTAAAGTATATGTTATGAAAGTATGAAAAAAGATATGAATTTGTTATCGTATTGTGATATCGGGCCTCGTGCCTCGCAGGCGTAATGCCGGTGAAGTAAATTTCAGACTTAAAAAGTCTAGCAGGCTTTGAGCCAGTGATGAAATTTTGGTTTTATACCTAGCAGGCCAAGTGCCGGTGAATTCAATAGAAGTATAAGACAATGAGATCCTATGTTAAGATGACAAATTTGAATTTGTATTACGTACTAAGTGGTCTAGGTATGTGACACTTACCTAATTATGTGATAATGATTTGAAGTGCATTTTGCAAATGCTCATTTGTGAACAATCGGCTCATGTGAAATTATTCATGAGAGTATATTAACTATGAATGGAATTATAAATAACGAAGAAATATTTAAATGAGGAAATGGTATTATATTAGTGTTAAATTTGAGTGAATTAAAGATAGTATTGAAAATTTGAAATGTTCACGTCCATATGTGAATTTGAAGTTAATTGAATGACTTAGTGGTAGTGCATGCCGTGATTATGCATATTCGGCCTTGTGAAATTTATATGTTATTATGATGCCTTAACAAAACTCAATTGAGTTGAATTATTGAATGACCTTGTAGTATATGATATTTCGATTATATGATTCCAAAACTCTTGGTAAATAAGATATCAATATGAAGGTGAACAATTGTGGTTGGACCTATTCGGTCAAATGGTTTTATACTTGGATTTTGAATGTGTTTTATTAAATTAAGCTGTTTAAATTACTTAAGACTTACTAAGCTAATTAGCTTACTTCGGGTGTTCTTGTTATTCTATTTTATAGATCTCGTTCAGAAGCTACGGGCTTGGGGATTCAAACTCAAAGTCATCCACACTATTGACACCATAATTTTTGGTACTTTTGATAGTTCTATAATTGAAAATGGCATGTATAAGCTTAGCTTGTTTTTGATTCAAATAATGTTTTGGAATTGTATGTATGAATAGCTATGCGAAAATGGCTGGCCTAATTGCTAAGTATGAACGTGTGGTTGATGAAGTTATTTGGTTGTTTATTTGGGTAAACCTTCACTTGAGTTGACATGATTTTGTTGGTAGTAATAATCAATGAATTCACTAGTATAAGATGATTTATATTCGGCTATAGCTTAATTAAATTACCTAATGAATTGTATTAATTCATGCATGTGATACAATCAGCTTTTAAGCATATTCAATCGTTCATAATTTAAAATTTATGACTTAATAAGTTGTCATGTATACATGTTGCTAAGTGTTAAGCTATGAGCTGTAGCATGTACATGTTCATGTTCGATCTTTGGTTGATAACTCTTCATTGCAAGTAGTGAATCCAATCATGGACTAAATATTTTTTAAACTCCTTGGTGTTCATTATTATAGAGTGACTAAAGAACCCATACTATATGTTGCTCATGAATGTCGAAAAGTTGTGATTAGATGAGTGATACCTTATAACCCTGTTCTGGCGACGGGTACGGGTTAGGGGTGTTACATTTTATTGGTATCAGAGCTATAATTTAGTCGATTCTAGGACTAACATAGCGCGTGTGAGTCTAGCTATACATGCCATTATGTGTTAATACGATAGTGTGATGACTTCTGACAGCTAAAATATGTTTTTCGCATAGCAATGAATCCTGATCCTGATCGAGCTGTAGCTGATGATGTTGAGAGCGTTGCAGCTGCTCCCGCACAAGGGACTGCGCTGATTGACTCTCAGCCAAATACTAGTCATCGAGATGATGATATGAGACAAGCTTTCTACGCTATGATGAATGTTTGGTTCTCCTAATATATTCGAACTAATCTGCCTGGTTCACAACCCCCGCCCCTGATTGATCCAACTCCGATACTTGTGGTTCTCCTGTGACCGATCCCTTGAGATCGAGTAAGCCTCCAGTTGATAAAATCAGGAAATATGGGGCTGAAGAGTTCAGAGCTACCGTTAGTAATGATGCTGAGCGAGCTGAGTTCTGGCTAGATAATACTATTCGAGTATTTGATGAATTATCGTGTACCCCTGATGAGTGCTTAAAATGTGCGGTGTCTTTGCTGCGTGATGCTGCTTACCACTGGTGGAATACCTTGGTTTCTATTGTACCTAGAGAGAGGGTCACCTGGGAATTCTTTTGACAGAATTCTATAAAAAGTATATCAGCCAGAGGTTCATCGATAAAAAACGCAAAGAGTTTCTTGAGGTTAAACAGGGCCGAATGACAGTGACAGAGTATGAGTGAGAATTTGTAAGGCTCAGTAGATATGCTCGCGAGTGTGTTTCGTATGAGGCTATTATGTGTAAACATTTCGAGGACGGGTTAAATGAAGATATCAAATTACTGGTTGGTATTTTGGAAATTAAAGAATTTGTAGTACTTGTCAAGCAAGCTTGCAAAGCCAAAGAGCTTGGGATTGAAAAGAGAAAAGCTGAAGACGGAGCCAGAGAGTTCCGTAAGAGATCTTTGGGGAAATCTATTCCGCAGTCATCAAAGAAATTTCGAGATGAGTCAGGCAGATCTAAGGCTACCTCGAGCTTTTCCAGACGAGATCGCAACCGACCACTTGTGAGTTCACGAGCTACTTTAGTCGCTAGTGTTGGCAATGATCGTCGAGATAGATCTGAGTGTAAGCATTGTCGTAAATAGCATTCAGGGAGCTGCAGATTACATAACCGCTCCTGTTTTAAATGTGGATCTGCTGATCACTTTATCAAAGATTGTCCAAGACTAGTTGAGCAGAATACTAATCAGACTGAAAGGCCTCGTAACACCGCATCGCGGGGTAGACCACCCAGACACTCGGGTAATGTTGGTGGCAGTCAGAGGAAGATTAAAGACACTGCTGTTCGATCTGAGGCTCGTGCACCTACCAGAGCATATGCTATCCGTGCCCGTGAGGAAGCTTCTTCTCCAGATGTTATTACTGGTACTTTTACTCTCTTTGACACTGATGTTGTTGCTTTGATTGATCCTGGTTCAACTCATTCATATGTGTGTGAAACTTTAGCATCCAGTAAGACTCTCCCTGTTGAGTCTACTGAGTTTGTGATTCAAGTGTCCAATCCTCTGGGTCATTGTGTATTAGTTGATAAAGTGTGCAAGAAATGTCCCTTAATGATTCGAGATTTTTGCTTTCCGGCCGATTTAATGCTATTACTTTGACGAATTTGACATTATTCTCAGGATGGATTGGTTAATTGTGCATGATGCTGTAATGAATTGCAAGTGAAAGACTATTGATTTGCGATGTTCGAATAATGAGATAATTTGGGTTGAGTCTACAGATCTAAATGGGCTACCGGTAGTGATATCTTCTATACTGGCTCGAAAATGTATGAAAAAGGGCTATGAGGTTTATCTTGCTTATGTATTGGATAGCAAAGTGTTTGTGAGTATCCGGATGTGTTTCCCGATGAATTACCGGGATTGCCGTCTGTTAGAGAAGTTGAGTTCGGCATAGAGCTTGTACCAGGTACAACTTTGATTTTGAATGCTCCGTATCGTATGGCACCGACCGAGTTGAAAGAGTTGAAGTCTCAGTTGCAAGAGTTGACAGACAGAGGTTTTGCACGACCGAGTTTCTCTCCTTTGGGTGCACCAGTTCTATTTGTGAAAAAGAAAGATGAAACTATGAGAATGTGTATCGATTATAGACAGCTGAACAAAGTGACTATAAAGAATAAATATCCGTTGCTGCGAATCGATGACTTATTTGATCAATTAAAGGGAGTTCAGTGTTTTCAAAGATTGATTTGCGATCTGGCTATTATTAGTTGCGAGTTAGGGATTCTGATATTCCTAAGACTGCTTTTAGAACGAGGTACGGGCACTACGAGTTTTTAGTGATGCCGTTTGGGCTCACTAATGCCCCTGCGATTTTCATGGATCTGATGAATCTGGTGTTCAGACAGTACTTAGATCAGTTTGTGGTTGTGTTCATAGACAATATTTTGATTTATTTTCACGAGTTCGAGCATTCCGAACATTTGAAGCTTGTACTTCAGATTTTACGAGATGATCAGTTGTATGCTAAATTCAGTAAATGTGAGTTCTGGTTACGCGAGGTCAGCTTTCTGGGACATGTTGTATCTGCATCAGGTATTCGTGTTGATCCGAGCAAAATCTCAGCTATACTTGACTGGAAACCTCCGAGAAATGTTTTGGAAGTTCGGAGCTTTTTAGGACTTGTTGGATACTATCGGCGATTTGTAAAAGGTTTTTTGATGATAGCAACCCCATTGACAAAGCTGATTCAGAAAGATGTCAAATTTGAATGGTCTGAAAAGTGTCAGAAAAGTTTCGATCAGTTGAAAACTCTTTTGACGGAAGCCCTAGTGTTAGTTCAGCTAGAGTCCGATAAAGAATTCGTGGTTTATAGTGATGCTTCTTTGAGCAGTTTGGGCTGTGTTTTGATGCAAGAGGGAAAAGTTGTTGCTTATGCCTCGAGACAGTTAAAGCCTCACGAGAGAAACTATCCGACGCATGATCTCGAGTTAGCGGCCATTGTGTTTGCTCTAAAAATTTGGCGTCACTACTTATTTGGAGAGAAATGTCATGTTTATTCAGATCATAAAAGCTTCAAGTATTTAATGACTGAGAGAGACTTAAATTTGAGACAACAATTGATGTGATTTGGCTCGAGTGATTGAGTTAAATGCACTTAGTTGCCCGATCGTAGATGAGAAGGGTCGTTCGTGCCTCGGTCTTAGAAGTAGAAGTGAAAGGATTAGGTTGATTAAGCAGAAGGGTTCGAAGTAAAAACTAGGGTATTGTTAGGTTCGGCTATGGAAATCAAAGATGGGTGTTGAATAGAGTGTTTAGTTTAGAAATAATAAGAATAAGATGATGTAAGGTGGGGATGGATTAACGAACTTAACGTCAGGAATGATTCAACACTAAAAAGTGTCACCCCGGTTCCTATATTGTTAAGGTGGATAAATGGGATAGAAGGATAGGTGAACGCCACACCAAGGATGGTGATAAGTTCAAACAAGATCGGTAGACGCCACTAGCATGCTAGATAAGTCTTTCGAAACTTGTACGAGATATGAGAGGAAGCACCCTCACAGAAACAAAGTTTCATTAACAAATTGGCAAAAGTCCCTTACAAATGAGATTCAACAAATATCTATAGTGCCTAAAATGCCTATTGAAATTTGGCATCTAAATGTGTTCAAACATAACTAAAATGTTCACACTTAGTTAATGAATTCGGTTCTTGAATGCTTCCTAATCCTGAATAGACACAATCTTTCCCCAAATCTGTTCATGAATGCTTAGTCAAGAAGAAAGCATGAATGATCAGCCTTTTATCTTCCTCCACTCCCCCTTGATGGTTCATGGACGTTCTCCCCTTGCATGGGCATGTATTTGGACATTTATGCACCTCATCGAATGATATTCATGCATGAACTTTAACTTGAATAGTCAGATTCTTCCTCCTTTTGCTGTACATGAATTCTTAGCATAGAAGAAAGCTTTAGGTGACTTGTATGAACACCAAAAGTTTCATTCATCTCCTTGGGTTGTTCATGCACTTGTATGGAGCATGCATCTTCATAAATGAGCACTTTAATGGCATGTAGGTTCATGAATGGTAGCATGAACCTAGTAAATTCGAAATGAGCACTTTAATGGCATGTAGGTTCATGAATGGTAGCATGAACCTAGTAAATTCGTCCTCCCCATTGTGCATGCATATTGTTAATTCAATATGCTGAATTTATGTGTTAATTCTCCCCCTTGGACGTTCTTGAAGTCATCCATGCATGTATAGAAGCTGATTGGTCAACTTAAGGTGTGGACATGGCAGCCAATCGGTCAATCAAGTGTGAAAGCACTTGTTGCTTTGCTAGCCACGAAATGTCTCTTGGAAGGATGTGTTCAACTCATAATTGTGCCATATAAACAGCCAAAAGAAGCTTCCTACTAGCAGCCAATGTGAACACCTTTAGTGCCTTGCATACACAATCCTACAAGACAAATTAAACACAACTTAGACATATTTAATTGGTCTGAATTAAAACATGTATTAAATATGTCTAAAACTAAGACACGTATTAAATTTGACCGTAGCTAAAACATATTAAATGTTGACTTAACATGACACATTAATTCGGCTAGCTTACAATGACTAAAAAACAAGTAATAAGCTGTAATGAGCTGGTAAACTAATCAATGAGCAGAAACAAATTAAACTAAATAAAGTAGACACTTAGTTTATTCAAGCAATTAAACATATGAGCTGGAAAGAAATTGAAATGAGCTCAAACGAGCTGAAACAAGCTCAAATGAGCTGATTTGAGCTGGATGGAGCTTGAGGAGCTAATGGTGAGCTAAGTTTGACTTGCACAAGGGTGCAAAGAGCCTTCATGGAGCTGGTCTGAGCTTCTCCATTAGTGTTGGACTTTGTCTTGAGCCAAAATGGTGTGAAAAAAGCTGAAACAGTTTCTTGGAGGTGCTTAGCTCGAGCTTGATTCATTGTAACATCGTGCAGCTTGATAAGCTTCTTGCTCGAGCTAGTGGAGCTCCCAGCCATGCTTACATCATTCCCCCTTCTTCAAAGCGACTTGTCCTCAAGTTGAGCATTTTGATTACGACAAAGCATACTTCATTGTAAGACCCTTCATGGTTAGAGGGGATCGAATAGCTCACAAAAACCTGATTAACACACACATCTTGTACAAACAACAAAGTAGTCTCATGCCTTCTCGTTTTAAAGATAAGCCATTTCAATGTATCATCTACACAATATAGAAAAGGGGTAAAGATACTTCGAATTAAAAACTCACAAACTTGTTTCGAAATTTCAATTCTAACTTGGGCACATAAACCAATGCCGAGATAAAAAACAAAAGTTGATTTTACCTTTTCATAATGAATCAGGAATTGACCACTTAATCCAATCCCGGTATCAAAGATAGAAGTTGGCCTCACCTTATTAAAACAAAACAAGAAATTCATTGATGGCAAACAACAAGAATCACAAGTCATTCAAAAATCATAACCTCGGAGAACATCTTTGTAGGATTCAGATCCCTTGATCAATAACAAGACACAATAGTCATCGAGATCAAAAACAAAATGCCTTCTTACCTTATCAATTTGATTTGAAAGTTCCTTGACCAACATTATAGTAAGAGCACGAGGTAATTTAAAATCCTTATCACATATAACATGTTCAAGCCTTTTAAACTAGAACATGGAGTGATTTCCAGAATCATAAATCAGATTTTGACTTTGTAAGCCAACAAAATTCATAGGTTTTTCTTTCAATCTTAGAGACAAAATTTGGAGAATATGAAAGAATTTAACACATTTATTCAGAACAGAATTTTGATGTTTACCTTTACTTGACAACAATTTAAGAAAATGTACTCCGGGGTTGAACAATTGATTTTGATCTCTTGTGTCACAACACAACTGAACTTTCATTTTCTTCAAGAAATCAAACATGCCAAGCAAAAAGAATTTAAGCATACAATCATTCAAGCAATCAAACCTCGTAAGTCTCATTCTAATAGGCATGTAGATACATGCAGGTTTTGCAAAAAAATTCAAAGAATTTACATTATCATCATATTCAAACAAATCAATCTTTGTATGTGAATAACCGTTATCACACAAGAGAAAAGTTTGCATATGCTGAATCAATCCAATGTCATCAAACAAACATAAATTAGTCACACAAAATTTAGGATGCTTGATTTTACCAATATCGAACCAAAATAACAAATTCCAGGTTTGAACACATGAGCTTGGTCACTTGCTTCAATAGGCAGCATGAGTTTCTTAATTTCCAATGTCCTACTCATGTTAATCAAAGAAGTTGTGATCAAGCAATCATTCAAACAATCATAAAACTCAAGTCTCACTAGATCAAACTTTCTCAAACATGCAAGATTTATAAAACAAGGCAGATCCATCACACCATCATCCCGTTCATATGAACTAAGCACTTGGCATAGCAACCTTTTATTACACAATCTCGAAATATATTCATGATGATTTAATCTCACTTCATCCACATACTGAACGATGCAATAATTATCATTATCAAAATCTTTCTTGCCATCACTAAAATTAACCACATCAACATCTATCAAACAATTAACCACATCAAGGTATAGTTCTTTTCCAAAACCCACATCATAAGCAATGACTTTGCCATGAATCAAATTAGGTTGTTTAAAAGATATAGAAACCTCACCTTGCTTACCTTTAAACACAGGTGGACTAGGGTCGTTCAAAATGTTACCTTTTCCAACCAATGTGAACCGTCTCTCCTTTGGGAGGTAAAATAGATGGGACTTATTAATCACATCTTCAGAAACCTGAAAACGAACAACACGAGGAAAACTCTCATCTTGGTTAGTGGAAACATTCCTCACTTGTTCTTGCTCACTATCATCCTTTTCTTTTGTTTCTTTTTCATTGAGAACACTTGTTTCTTTCATATTTTCTTTTATCTCTTTAAACTCACTCTCCTTTTCAACTTTCTTTTTTTGCACACTCTTTTTCTTTTTCAATTTATTTTTCTTTCTTTTCTTTTCTCGTTTCTTTTTCATTACAAAATGAAGGTGTTACAAATGAATCAAAATAAGAAGTGTCTTGTTCAAAAGATAAGAAATCACTCAGATAGGATTCATGATCAATTCACCGTGAATGAGTCTTCAAGGTTGGGGACTTTGGTGCATACAAAGGGTTACGTATGCTTTCTCATTTGTTATCTTGAAGGACCTCGAACTCGAAGCTTTCTTTCTTTCTACTCAAATTCCTTGACGAATAGATATCACGATAGAAATCTCTTGTCGAGTAGTTTTCAGATGGGTGTCTCCGTGATGTTCTTGACTCCGTGTCTCGTCTTGGTGAGTTTTGCTCACATTGGACCTTTGCTCGATGGCCTCGCTCTTCAATATGGTCTAATCATTTTTGCAAGGGTTCAAGTTTTCTTTCAAGCATTCGATCCATTTCTCTCACAAAGTCTTGAAGTTCAAAATCTAGAGACTCCTCGTGATTCATGATTTATTGCAGAAAGAAAAGATGTTAAAACAGAAATAAATACCTCACAACAAAATTCTCACTTTTTCACTCGAAAAGAAAATTTCAAAAGTTGTACACTCACGCTCGTGTTTCACTCTTTTAAGGCTTTTTCTTTACTCAAATGAACTCACAACACTCTTGCCTTTTACCACTCAAACTTTCTCTCGTAACCTCGTATTTCATCTTGTTTTGACTCGTCTTGGTGCCTTGGGGTCGGCTTCAAAGGGTTACAAGGGTTA
Source organism: Gossypium stocksii (assembly GCA_020496765.1). Lineage (NCBI taxonomy): Eukaryota > Viridiplantae > Streptophyta > Magnoliopsida > Malvales > Malvaceae > Gossypium > Gossypium stocksii. Next base: position 48,041,764 of record CM035623.1, read on the forward strand.
AAATGCATAAAGGTGAGAGGTAGGCTAAAAGAAAAAAAATTTTGAGTTTGTGAGTGTGGCGTTGGGGTAGAAGGGGTAGAAAATTGAAGGAATGGAATGGAAACTAAAAGATCAGGATTCACAGATACCAAATGATGTATAACAGAAACTTTTGATACTTCACTTTTTTTTTCAACTTTTTTTTCACTTCAACTTTTTTCTTAATTTCAAATTTTCTCTTTTTTTTTTACACTTTTTTTATACCACACTCTCTTTTTTTTTAGTACAAAATGATGAATAACAATACAAATAATTTTTTCACAATGAACCTATTTTAATCTTGATACGAACGTCGGCGATTCTCGTTTTACAAGCTCTGATACAAAATAATGTGATCCAGCTCGAGTGATTGAGTCAAATGCACGTAGTTGCCCGATTGTAGACGAGAAGGGTCATTTGTGCCTCGATCTTAGAAGTAGAAGTGAAAGGATTGGGTTGATTAAGCGGAAGGGTTCCAAGTAGAAAATAGGGTATTGTTAGGTTCGGCTATGGAAATCAAAGATGGGTGTTGAATAGAGTGTTTAGTTTAGAAATAATAAGAATAAGATGATGTAAGGTGGGGATGGATTAACGAACTTAACGTCAGGAATGATTCAACACTAAAAAGTGTCACCCCGGTTCCTATATTGTTAAGGTGGATAAATGGGATAGAAGGATAGGTGAACACCACACCAAGGATGGTGATAAGTTCAAACAAGATCGGTAGACGCCACTAGCACGCTAGATAAGTCTTTCGAAACTTGTACGATATATGAGAGGAAGCAACCTCACAGAAACAAAGTTTCATTAACAAATTAGCAAAAGTCCCTTACAAATGAGATTCGGCAAATATCTATAGTGCCTAAAATGCCTATTGAAATTCGGCATCTAAATGTGTTCAAACATAACTAAAATGTTCACACTTAGTTAATAAATTCAGTTCTTGAATGCTTCCCAATCCCGAATAGACACAATCTTTCCCCAAATCTGTTCATGAATGCTTAGTCAAGAAGAAAGCATGAATGATCAGCCTTTTATCTTCCTACACTCCCCCTTGATGGTTCATGGACGTTCTCCCCTTGCATGGGCATGTATTTGGACATTCATGCACCTCATTGAATGATATTCATGCATGAACTTTAACTTGAATTGTCAGATTCTTCCTCCTTTTGATGTACATGAATTCTTAGCATAGAAGAAAGCTTCAGGTGACTTGTATGAACACCAAAAGTTTCATTCATCTCCTTGGGTCGTTCATGCACTTGTATGGAACATGCATCTTCATAAATGAGTACATTAATGGCATGTAGGTTCATGAATGGTAGCATGAACCTAGTAAATTCGTCCTCCCCATTGTGCATGCATATTGTTAATTCAATATGCTGAATTTATGTGTTAATTCTCCCCCTTGGACGTTCTTGAAGTCATCCATGCATGTATAGAAGTGCGAGCGTGCCCCACAGATCAGCTAGTTCGAACAAAGACTCCATGGTTTTACCACAAGGTCCCGTCACTCGAGCTCGAGCCAAGGCATTTAAAGAGTCTATAACAGCTTTCGTGGCTCAACTTTGGGATGAAGCATTTTTGAGACGCTCTGAGAAAGCTGATCTTAGCTCACTAAGCTTACCATGCAATTGCCTACAAGTTCAGTTCAGCTCACCGAGCTCATCATCAGCTCAAGTCAGCTCACATTCAGCTCAAAACCAGCTCATTAGCTTGGGTTCAGCTCACTTCCAGTTTTCCAGCTCACTATCAGCTCACGAGTCCAAACCCAGTTTGGTTTTAGCTCATGAGCTAAACTTTAGCTCATGAAGTCTAACTTTGACTTCATTCATTTACTGTTGACTTTGTTTTAGTAAGTCTATTAAAAGTTATTTAATATGCTATATAATAAATTAGGTTCACATTAGTTTTATTAAATATGTTTTAAATTGCTTTAATGATGTTAATTAAATTTAGTCATAGCCGAATTTAATTCTTGTACTTGTGTTTACATTGTTTGAATTAATTTTGTTCACATGTCTTGTGTAGGAGCACCAATGGACACATGAAGCATGAAGCAACATGTCTTTTTGAAGGTGCATGGATGGCTAAAGGCCATGAATCTCCTAGGTGCATGTTCAGCTACATACATGCATGACTTGATGCATTGTTTCAATTAATGCATGAATGGCTAAGGAGCATGAATGGTGTGCTATCTTTTCACCTATTCAGGTGACTATTCGCCCAAAGGGACACAAATCCATGCATGAGTTTGCTTGGCCGATTAACTCCCTCATGAATCTCTTTAATTCCGTTCACACATATGTTCACATGCCAAGACTGTTCGATTCAGCCTATTCACATATGAAGTCCCTTCAACTTTTAGCTTTCACACCTACAATGGCTCTTGAAGTATCCATAATTATTTCATAATTTTTGGCCAAACAACATCACTTAATTGCTTCATTAATCAAGGGAGGCTGAACCTAGCTTGTGACTAATGGAGTCCATACATTCATACCATTTGCTTAAGCTTGAAGGATTCATCTTCTCAACTCTCCATAGCTGAATGTGGACAAGATTTCCAAGAGGCTTTCTTCTAGAATTTTCATCAAACATTCATGAAGACTATTCCATACATTCTCCCATGGCCGAATCTACCCATGAAGTTTAAGGGATCAAATTCTAGAATTTTCTTACTTAATTTCTAAGCATGTATATAGGCTATACGGCTACTTAGATTTAGGCCTATAAATACTTGTTATTTTTCCATGTAAAAGGACTTTTGGACACTTTGTTAATGTTATGCTGCCAAAATTGTGAGGCAACTTTTCTCCATTTCGTTCAAAGATTCATTTGGCTTTCCTAGTGTTCTAGTTGCGTCAACCATTTTCTTTGTCGAACCTGAACTTATCACTACTCGTAGTGTGGCATTCAAACATACCGAGGTTCCTATCTTGTTAGATAGTGGGTCGAGGTTTACTTTACCAATCCTTAAACCGAACTAAAAGGGCTTATAAACAACAGGTCGATACCATATCGGTATTGGTTCTTGTTTGCACTTTTGTTCAATCCCCTTTCTTCTATTACCAAACCGTACCTAAATTGACCACTTCATTCGTACCATTTTATTCATACCATTTCGACCTTACCATTCATACCGTTTCGTCCATTTCTTCAATTCACCTTACCTAATTGAACCAATTCAGTTACCTATCCATTTTCGTACCCTAAATTTGGACTTTCAATCCTTATTCTCTATTCTTACAGAACCAAAACCCATAATCCTTCTTTCTTCTCCGTTCCTAATTCACTAAACCAACTTCCAACCCCAAGCTAATTCTGCCATCTTCTTTAAACTTTTTTCTCGTCCTTCTTTCTCTTATCCAACTTTTCAATTAAATCTAACATAACTTCTTGTCGATGATCGGGCACACTAATACGACTCGACTCTTCCGAGGTGAATCGTATCACTTGGGTCGTTCATGCACTTGTATGAAACATGCATCTTCATAAATGAGCACTTTAATGGCATGTAGGTTCATGAATGGTAGCATGAACCTAGTAAATTCGTCCTCCCCATTGTGCATGCATATTGTTAATTCAATATGCTGAATTTATGTGTTAATTCTCCCCCTTGGACGTTCTTGAAGTCATCCATGCATGTATAGAAGCTGATTGGTCAACTTAAGGTGTGGACATGGCAGCCAATCTGTCAATCAATTGTGAAAGCACTTGTTGCTTTGCTAGCCACGAAATGGCTCTTGGAAGGATGTGTTCAACTCATAATTGTGCCATATGAACAGCCAAAAGAAGCTTCCTACTAGCAGCCAATGTGAACACCTTTAGTGCCTTGCATACACAATCCTACAAGACAAATTAAACACAACTTAGACATATTTAATTGGTCTGAATTAAAACATGTATTAAATATGTCTAAAACTAAGACACATATTAAATTTGACCGTAGCTAAAACATATTAAATGTTGACTTAACATGACACATTAATTCGGCTAGCTTACAATGACTAAAAAATAAGTAATAAGCTGTAATGAGCTAGTAAACTAATCAATGAGCATAAACAAATTAAACTAAATAAAGTAGACACTTAGTTTATTCAAGCAATTAAACATATGAGCTGGAAAGAAATTGAAATGAGCTCAAACGAGCTGAAACAAGCTCAAATGAGCGGATTTGAGCTGGATGGAGCTCGGGGAGCTAATGGTGAGCTAAGTTTGACTTGCACAAGGGTGCAAGGAGCCTTCATGGAGTTGGTCCAAGCTTCTCCATTAGTGTTGGGCTTTGTCTTGAGCCAAAATGGAGTGAAAGAAGCTGAAACAGTTTCTTGGAGGTGCTTAGCTCGAGCTCGATTCATTGAAACATCAGGCAGCTTTATAAGGTTCTTGCTCGAGCTAGTGGAGCTCCCGGCCATGCTTACATCAACGACGGTGGCTGGAATTGCTAAAAGATTACGAGCTTGTCATTGATTATCATCTGGGAGAGGCTAATGTAGTTGCCGATGCTCTTAGCTGGAAATCACTGTTTGCATTGCGAGTGATGAATGTGCACTTGTCTGTGTCTGCTGATGAGGTGTTGATAGTAGAATTAAAAGCAAAACTAACATTGATACGATAAATCTGGGAAGCTCAGAAAGTTGATAATGACATGATAGCAAAACGAGCACAGTGTAATTCGAATGAAAATTCAGAGTTTTTGATTGATGATGATGATTGCTTGAGATTCAGAAATAGATTGTGTATTCTGAGAAATTCTAAACTTATTTCGATGATTTTGAGCGAGGCTCATAATAGACAAATGTCGGTTCACCTGGGTAGCACGAAAATGTATAACAATCTAAAACATCAGTAGTGGTGGCACGGTATGAAACGAGACATCTTATATTTTGTTTCTAATTGTCTAATATGTCAACAAGTGAAAGCGGAGCATCAGGTGCCTTCAGGATTGCTGCAGCTGATTATGATACCCAAGTGGAAATGGGATTGTGTTACAATGGACTTTGTATCAGGTTTACCGTTAACACCAAGCAAGAAAGATGCAATTTGGGTTGTCGTTGATAGATTGGCAAAGTCAGCTCATTTTATCCCTGTTTGTACCGATTATTCGCTCGATAAGTTAGCTGAATTGGACATTTCTCAGATTGTGAGATTGCACGGAGTGCCTACTTCTATTGTGTCAGATAGAGATACGAGATTCACTTCGAGATTTTGGAAGAAATTGCAAGAAGCTTTAGGTACCAAGTTGTATTTCAGCACCGCATGTCATCCCCAATCGATGGTCAATCTGAGCAGATTATTCAGATACTCAAGGATATGTTGAGATGTTGCATCCTTGAGTTTAGTGGCTCGTGGGAACGATACTTACCTTTGGTTGAATTCGCGTACAATAATAGTTTTCAATCAAGTATCAAGATGGCACCTTACGAGGCTTTATACGGTCACAAGTGTCGTACACCGTTGTTTTGGACTGAGCTTAGTGAAAATAAGATCTATGGGGTTGATTTGATTAAGGAGGCCGAGCAGAAAGTAAAAGTGATTCGAGAAAGTCTAAAAGCAGCATCAGATAGTCAAAAATCATATGCGGACTTGAAACAGAAAGATATAGAGTATCAAGTTAACGACAAAGTATTTCTTAAAGTTTCACCGTGGAAAAAGGTGTTCAGATTCGGCCGTAAAGGTAAATTGAGTCCAAGATTTATCGGACCATATGTGATTTCAGAAAGAATTAGGCCGGTTGCCTATAGATTAAATTTGCCAATCGAACTCAAAAAGATTCACAATGTTTTTCATGTTTCGATGCTTCGTCGGTATAGATCCAATCCCTCGCATGTGATAAACCCATTAGAAATTGAGATTCAGTCTGATCTGAGTTACGAGGAAGAACCAGTTCGCATCCTGGCTCACGAGGTTAAAGAATTACGGAATAAGAAAATCTCATTAGTAAAAGTGTTGTGGCTCAAACAGGGGGTTGAAGAAGCGACTTGGGAACTTGAAGATTCAATGAAAGAACGTTATCCTCACTTATTCACTGGTAAGATTTTCGGGGATGAAAATCCCTAAGGGGGGAGAGTTGTGACAGCCCTAGTTTGACCCTAGTCGGGAAGTGGTTTCGAGACCACAAAACCGAGTCAGAAAAATAATTAAATGTTATATTCTATGTTTATTATGGGTGAAATTACATGCGTGAAAATTTCATGTTTTGATTTTGTCATTTGGAGGTGGAATTGATAAAAAGGACTTGTTTGAGAAACTTTAAAAAAATGATAGGTGAATTTGTTAATGGCCGAATAATGCATGGTTAAAAAATGGGATTTGCATGACAAATTTTCCACTTTATATTAGTGGCCGGCCATGATGATTGTTAGGTACAAATATATGTATTTTATATTAGTATTATAATAATTAATTGGTTTTATATTATAAAATAAGATGAATAAAATACTAAAGGGGGAAAAGAACAATGTTTTGTTCATCTTTTGTTCTTCATTACTGAAAATAAAGAGGGGAAAACTAGGCATTCGGTCACCCTTTGGTTTTGCTTGATGAAGGTAAAATTTCATGTTAATTCCTTTATATTTTGTAAAATTTAGTTGATGGCTAAGTTCTTGGCTTAGCCCATATTAAAATTTTGAATTTTATGGTGATTTGGGCAATCGGCCATGATATGGATTGAAAGAAATGGTTGTTGTTTCATGTTTTTATGAGTAAAGGTGGATAAGTGAAGTTGAACTAGTTAGAAGTGCATAGTTGTGGTTTAGGTGCTTTGGGGAAAATTTGGCTAACATGCTAGTGTGTGTGTGTGCTTGCCGAATTTGAACTTAAGGTTGTGAGCATGACTTGTGTAACTTGTGGATGAAATACTTGAAAGTATGAATTAGGAGCATGAGTCTAGTCAGCAATTTAAGATAAATTGTCAAATAATGCTCAACATTAGTATTATTTACTTAATTGGCAAATTGAGCTTAAAATGGATGAATTTGTGAGCTTGGGACAAAGTGTTTATATTCGGTCATGAATTATTGTGCTTAATTTTGAATGTTAACGTTTCAAATTGAAAATGGATGTAGTTGAATCATAAGACTTGCTAAATAATGAAAAGAACATGAGCTTAATGCTCAAGTAGCATTTGGCTTTGGAGTAAGCTAAATTAGTTAGAAAAATGAGTTCCAAGGAAGTGAATTATGTGTTAAAAGAGGGATTTAGGTTATGTTAGCTAATTGAGGGATTCGGCCAAGGTATTAGAGTAAATATTCATATAGTATGTGATGATTGAAATATTGAAATTGTGTTAATGTGTCAAATGACATTCGGCCTAATGAAATTTGTAAAATTTTGTATGTGCACTAACGGTACTTGTATATTCGGCCTTATGCATTAATATTATGGTCTGTTAAGTTTCTTATTATATTCGGCCATAAGATAGCATGATGGAGTGGTAATAAGTTAATTTTGTTTAAATTAGCTCAAGAGCATAGAGAGCCAAAGTTGGATAGAGGGAAAGAGAAGGTGGTTGAATAGCTGACCCAAGACGGTTTGAAAATATTCGAAGTAAGTTTTGAGGTATTTTAAATATAAGTAATTGTGAAAATGTCATGCTATATTTGATAATTAAAATATCTTGAATTATACTTGTGCATTGCGGAAAGCTACATGCATATGAAATGAAATATATATATATACATTTGACATGTGTACATTATTAAAGGGTAAGCATGATATGGAAATGCTATGATAATTGTACTTATATTTCCGAATGGCAAGCATGAAGTGAACTAAAATATATGTGCTCTATTCGAATGATGAATAACCTTATGTATGTATACACATGCTTGGCTGCATGCAAATTAAAGTATATGTTATGAAAGTATGAAAGAATATATGAATTTGTTATCGTATTGTGATATCGGGCCTCGTGCCTAGCAGGCGTAAAGCCGATGAAATGATATCGGGCCTCGTGCCCAGCAGGCATAATGCCAGTGAAGTAAATTTCAGACTTAAAAAGTCTAGCAGGCTTTGAGCTGGTGATGAAATTCGGGTTTTATACCTGGCAGGCCAAGTACCGGTGAATTCAATAGAAGTATAAGACAATGAGATCCTATGTTAAGATGACAAATTTGAATTCGTATTTCGTACTAAGTGGTCCAGGTATGTGACACTTACCTAATTATGTGATAATGATTTGAAGTGCATTTTACAAATGCTGATTTGTGAACAATAGGCTCATGTGAAATTATTCATGAGAGTATATTAACTATGAATAGAATTATAAATAACGAAGAAATATTTAAATGAGGAAATGGTATTATATTAGTGTTAAATTCGAGTGAATTAAAGATAGTATTGAAAATTTGAAATGTTCACGTCTATATGTGAATTTGAAGTTAATTGAATGACTTAGTGGTAGTGCATGCTGTGATTATGCATATTCGGCCTTGTGAAATTTATATGTTGATATGATGCCTTAACAAAACTCAATTGAGTTAAATTATTGAATGACCTTGTAGTATATGATATTTCGATTATATGATTCCAAAACTTCTAGTAAATAAGATATCAATATGAAGGTGAACAATTGTGGTTGGACCTATTCGGTCAAATGGTTTTATACTTGGATTTTGAATGTGTTTTATTAAATTAAGCTGTTTAAATTACTTAAGACTTACTAAGCTAATTAGCATACTTCGAGTGTTCTTGTTATTCTATTTTATAGATCTCGTTTAGAAGCTACGGGCTCGGGGATTCAAACTCAAAGTCATCCACACTATCGACACCATAATTTTTGGTACTTTTGATAGTTCTATAATTGAAAATGGTATGTATAGGCTTAACTCATTTTTGATTCAAATGATGTTTTGGAATTGTATGTATGAATAGCCATGCGAAAATGGCTGGCCTAATTGCTAAGTATGAACGTGTGGTTGATGAAGTTATTTGGTTGTTTATTTGGGTAAACCTTCACTTGAGTTGACATGATTTTGTTGGTAGTAATAATCAATGAATTCACTAGTATAAGATGATTTATATTCGGCTATAGCTTAATTAAATTATCTAATGAATAGTATTAATTCTTGCATGTGATACAATCGGCTTTTAGCATATTCAATCGTTCATAATTTAAAATTTATGACTTAATAAGTTGTCATGTGTATGTGTTGCTAAGTGTTAAGCTATGAGCTGTAGCATGTACATGTTCATGTTCAATCTTTGGTTGATAACTCTTCATTGCAAGTAGTGAATCCAATCATGGCCTAAATATTTTTTAAACTCCTTGGTGTTCATTATTATAGAGTGACTAAAGAACCCATACTATATGTTGCTCATGAATGTCAAAAAGTTGTGATTAGATGAGTGATACCTTATAACCCTATTTCGGTGACGGATAGGGTTAGGGTGTTACATATGTCACATATCAACATGCAGCACACTATAAAACTTATCTTCTAAGGCACATTCACTTTCAAAAAATTCAGAAACTTTAGCACAAGTGAAAGAAAGAATTTCCCTAAATTTCTCTGCCTTAGATCGTGTGATTGGTCCTAATGGCAAGACCTCTGGATCAGCCCCCTTGATTGGCATGGATGTGCTCACATCAAGTTCAAACTAGTTGGTGGAGAGATGTGAGGAGATTTTCGAGGAGTGGATCAAGAGAAGGAAGTAGTTTTGCCAAAATTGAACTCTTTCTCAAGAGAATGTGGCTGCCACCTGTCATTCATCTTTTTCCTCCTAGTTTTGACATTTTCAGTTTAGGAGTTTTCTCTCTACTTCACCATTCGATATTTCTGCTTTGGTGTTGTACTGTCTCTTATTTTCTACTTTTGTTTTCTTTACTTACTCCTTTTTAAATCGGTTTTGATCAATTACCTTCTCCTTTTATCATTTTTCGAATACCCCTTTCTCTTTTCTCTCTATTCCTTTGGCTTTTATCAAGTTCTCCCCTATTCCTTTGGCTTTTATCGAGTGCTAGGGCTGGGTCTTTGGCATCGGGCCACAGGCCTAACATTGAGTTTAAGGAAACACTGGCTTCACTGGTAGCAGAAACGGGGTCTATGATCGAGTAGCTAGGGACGACGCATTGTCCCAAGTGATGTTGAGGATTCTGGAAAGGGTGTTGGGCCTAATACTGGAACTGGTTGCTGTGGGTCGATTAGAAATGACTTCGATCGAATGGAGCTGAGATCTTTAGGGGTATTGCTGGAGTAGCCCCTAATGTGGCTGAATATTAGTTGGAAGCCACGGAGAGAATAATGGATAACCTTGACTGCACGCTCGACCAGAAACTAAAAGGTGCAGTGTCATCGCTGCGAGATGAAGCCTATCAGTGGTGGCTTACTATGAAAGAGGGTACTCAGCCTGACCAATTAACCTGGGATCTTTTTAAGTCGGCATTTCAAGGGAAGTACGTGGTCGCTAGTTATGTGGATGCCCAAAGAAGAGAATTTTTAAATTTGATACAAGGGGATAAATTGGTGGCTGAATACGAGGCAGAGTTCCTATGACTTAAACGTTATGCTCGAGGAATAGTGGCAATCAAATTCGAGCTCTGTGTCCATTTTGAGGATGACCTTAGAGATAGTCTAGGATATTGATAGCTCCCTAGAGGGAGCGAGATTTTGCTGCCCTAGTGGAAAAGGTGAAGATCAATGAGGATGTGAAGCGCGCTGAGCCCTAGAACCGGGAATCGAAAAGGGGCAGAAATAAGAGGGAGTCAGAGCCCTCCAGTGCATTTGGATGGCCTGAGAAAAAGGCCAGAGTTGTTGGGCCAACCTGTTTCTGTTACTGGATCATAGCCTTGTGCGGGATGTGGGAGTTATCATCAGGGTGAGTGCCAGAAGAGGTCTGGGGCATACTTAAGTGCGGATCAACGGAGCACCACATGAGAGACTATCCACAGAGGCCTATGCAGATGCAAGCTGCAGGTTAGGGTTTCACTCAGCCAGCGAGAGGTGTTCAGCAACTACTGAGAGGCCGTGGTCAGGCCAGGTGATGCGAGCACGCCTCGCGAACTACTTTGGACAAATCTTTCGAATCGAGTACTGACTTGTTGGCAAGCTGATCCTAACTCGTTTCCAGCTCCACGAGCTCCATCCAGCTCAAATTCAGCTCATTTAAGCTCGATTCAGCTTGCCCGAGCTAAACCAAGCTCACTTCTAGCTTCTCTTCAGCTCACGAGCTAAACTCTAGCTCACTTCCAGCTCACGAGTTTGGGCTTAGCTCCATATTAGTTCACTAGCTTGATAGTAGCTCATATTTAGCTCGTTGACTTTTTATTTAAATAAATTTTGAACTTATTTAATTAAGTATTAAACATGTCTTACATTTATGTTTGTTATTAATATGTCTTAGATATTGCATGTTTTAAATTTGTCTTAAACATAGCTGATTTAATGCATGACATGTGTTCACATTATGCCAAAATTTATGAGTGTTCATGAAATGTCTTAAATGACTTGTTTATTTTATGTAGGTACATTCATTTGGACGGTACAAAGAACCATGGAAGAAACATCTCTTTTGGACATCCCACATACATGAATGAACAACATTTAATTAGGTGCATGCATGACTAGATTCAAGGTGTTTACAAGTTCATGTATTTGTCAAATACATGAATGCCCAAAATACATGAATGATTGGGCTCAAATGAACATTCGGTTAGATGGATGATGAAGATTCATGCATGAATGTATCTAGAAGATCCATTCCCTTTGGACGGCACACATTCATGCATGGAAGGAAATTAATGCAAGTTCATGTACGGCTTGGTGCAATGTATAAAGAGGTGCATGTAGAATTGAGGTTCAATGGACGGCATTTAAGGGAGTACATGTATCAGGGACGTTCATGCAAGTGGGGGCTATCTAATGTTCATGTTGTTGAAGGTTCATGGACCAAATTTATGGAGGAACATACATTGGGACGTTTTATGCATGATCCATGCATTTTCAAGTTAACCATTCAAGTATTTAAGGTGCATTAAAGCTTCATTCGGCCAAGGGGGATGATAGAACATTAAAGGGCTGCACATTCATGGAATTAAGGCCTTTCTTCAAAGCTAAGTATGCATGAATACATAAAGTGAAGCAACATGATGATTCGGCCAATTCATGCACCATCTTCAAGCATGAACCAAATTTTAATGCTTTTGTGTGAACATATTAAATACAAGTGTGAACAGAATTTAAGTTAGTATGAACACATTTAGATGCTGAAATTCAATAGGCATTTTAGGCCTATAAATAAAGATTTGTAAACTTTGTAAAGGGGACTTTTTCCATGGGATTAAAAACCTATTTTTGTGAGGTTACTTCCTCTCATATCTCGTACAAGTTTCGAAAGACTTATCTAGCATGCTAGTGGCGTCTACCGATCTTGTTTTTGAACTTATCACCATCCTTGGTGTGGCGTTCACTTATCCTTTGATTCCATCTATCCACCTTAACAATATAGGAACCGGGGTGACACTTTTTAGTGTTGAATCATTCCTGACATTAAGTTCATTTTCCATTCCCATCCTTTGAGTTTCTTTCTTGTCTTCATCAAACCGAGCCAACAATCTAATATCTACCTTTGTTATTCCATAACCGAACCTAGCTACACTTATTTCCCATTTTAAAAACATTCCGCTTAATTAAACTATCCATTTCACTTTTATTTCCAAGACACCGAGGCAGAACGATCCTTCTCGACTACGATCGGGCAACTACGTGAATTTGACTCAATCACCCGAGCCGGATCACATCATTTGGTATCAGAGCTTTTAAAACGAGGAGTACCGACGTTCGAAGCATCATCAAAATAGGTTTGTAAAAAAAAATTCAAAATTTTTTTATTTGTTTTGTTATTTTTTTGTACTAAAAAAAAAGAGTGGTTTAAAAAAAAGTTTGAAAAAAAAAGAAACTCGAAAAAAATTGAAGTGAAAAAAAAATGTGAAAAAAACGTGAAAAAAATTCAAAAAAAGTGTGAAAAAAATTCGAAAAAAAAGAAGAAAAAAATTGAAGTGAAAAAAAACTGAAAAAAAAGGTCGAAATTAAAAAAAAAAAGGTGAAGTTTTGAAAGTTTCTGACATACATCATTGGTATCTGTGAATCCCGATTTTCAAATTTTCACTCAATTTTTCTTTACCCCTTCTACCATATGCCACACTCACAAACCCAAAAAAAATTTTTCTTTTGGCCTACCCGTACACCTACATATCTTATCCCTTGTAACCATTTGAAGCCGACCCCCCAAAAGCACCAAGACGAGTCAATACGAGACAAAATACGAGGTTACGAGAGTAAGTTTGAGTGGAAAAAGGCTAGAGAGCGTGAGAACATTTGAGTGTTGAAAAAGCCTAAGACGAGTGCAAACACGAGTGGAGTGTTCATCAAATATTTCTTTGCGAGTGAAATAGTGAGATTTGTGGTGAGGTACTCAATTTTTTTTTTTGTAATCTAACATATTTGTTTTCAGCAACAAAAGTCATGTCACGCGAAGAATTTACCGAGTCGGAGTTTCAATACTTGGTTCGAGAAATGCAACGAATGGTAAATTCCAAGTTTGACAAACTACACGAAAGATTAGATCGTGTGGAACAAAGAGATCCACGAGAACAAGTTTCATCGAGTCGAAAAGCAGAATCGAGAACTTCACGAAGATACACTTCTAATGATTACTCGAGATGAGATTTCGATCAAGATTCTTATTTCCCCAAGGATTTGAGACAAAGAGATTCATACTATGACTCATATTCATCGATGAATTTGAGAAGTGATTTAGATCGAAAGTCCTTTTCATCAAGGAATTCAAGAAGACGAGAAGCCGACTACGATATTGACTCCTTCCAAGATGATATCCGAAGAGATAAATATATCTTTTCCCGAACTTCAAAGAAATCATCCAAGGAGTATTCTTCTCGAAGCCTTGATCATGATTCATATAAAAATAGTTTTTCTTCTTTCAAACACAACTTATATTCTCATAGTTCTTTTTGTAAAGAGAAAGCGAGAAAAGAAAAAGAAGAAAAGGCAAAAGAAATAAAAAGAAAAGAGAGACAAAAGGCAAGCAAAAGAGAAAATGAGCGAGTCTTGAGAGAACTTGAAAAAGCCTTTGAAAAAGTCTTTGAAAAAGAAAAAGAAAATGAAAAAGAAATTGAGATAAAAGAATCGAGTGTTCTTGAGAAAAAAGAATCGAGTGAAAAAGAAAATAGTGAGCAAGTGAGGATTCTTTCTAACCCTTCTGTTTGTCTTCCTTGTGAATTTTCTTTTCAGGTTCCTAAAAGTTCGTGTGACCAATTCCAACTCCGATACCTTCCAAACGAGAGGCGATTTTAGTTGTTCGAAAAAGGTAAGTTCGTGAATGACAACCACCCACTTGCGATCGAAGGTAAGGAAGGTAAGGATTCTTTGATTATCGAATCAAAGTCGCTTGATTTGGCTAATTCTTGGTCACTTATTGTTGTTAACGATTTTGTTTTAAAAGGTGCCATATACAACTTTTCTTATGACAATGACTACATTGGCAAATCTGTTGACAACATTGGAGTGGTTTTCTCTAAGCGAATTTTGAATATGTTTGATCAAAGTCTGTCAATTAAAAATTCTGATGTGTTTGACCATGCAAACTTTTTGAATTCATGTGTTAAATCTTTAAATATGCCTGCTCAATTGATTTGTGACAAATTTGCATGTTTGAAAAGTTGCATGTTCTCTAAAAATTCTTTGTTTGGCATCCATGTTAAAAGATCTTCACATGATATGTGCAATTGTGCTCTTCATGAACAATCTTTGAATTTTTGTGTGAAATTTCCATGTAATGATTTGCATTCTCGATTGATACTCTTGAAGCATGAATCTTCGCATATTGGTATGCCCAGTTTTGTCAATTCAACATGCATGTTTAAACTAGTGAAATATAATTCGTGTGGTGAGTTGATTATATCTTCTTCTAATATGTTGCTTGTTGGAATTCCTGATCAAGTTCATGTGTTCAAGCCTGGTAATTGCTACATGGATTCATTTTATGGAAACATTAAGCACTTTGCATCATTTGCATTCAAATTATGTTTGCTTGATGTTCGAACTTTTGATAAGAAAGTGAAATTCAATGATTTGGGTTTCAATTTTGATTCGACTACTAATCACCTTGCTTGGCCACATCTGAAATTTTCGTTTCATTTCGAGGAGGTAAGACTGACCTACATTTTTGGAATTGAAACAAATTTCCATGGAAACTTTCCTTTTCCATTTAAGTCCATAGTTTTCGTTAATACTAACCATTCTCATTATTGTGGATTCCACCCCTCGAGGAGCATGAGTTGTCATGGTGCGTCACCACCTATCCAAATTGATCGAAGCAATAGGTTTGTTTTACATTATCTTTCCGAAAAGAGAAGGTTCATTTTGATTGAAAAAGGTAAACCTGACCTTCGAATTTCTTCTCTTCAAATTCCTCAAGGTAAGTTTTCTGAAAATGTTCAAATATCTTTGCTTAATTTGAGTGAAGGTGAAAATCTTGTTGATTTAATGCGTGGAAATCCTTGTGATACCTTGATGTTAGAACATTGTTTGAATCTTTTTGTGGTTGATTGCTGTTCTTGGCCTCGTACTGATCTGTTTGTGTTGAAATGTGATGACTCAAATAATGCTGTTGATAAACATACGGGTAAGATAGCAATTAATCAGCCATGGAGCACTTTGCGTGTGCAAGACGACGAATTGAATGAGTTTCTATTTTGGGCTAATCATTCTGGAAAGTTTTGGATGAGGTTTAATGAGTTTAATTGTCTACAAACATTTGTGACAAATTATCCCTTGATCCAATTTAGTTCTCATGTTTGCAACATTAGTCTAACAAAAATCATCGATAAATTTACGTATGCATGTCTTGTACAACTAAGATTTTTGGTGTATGATCGTTTGAGTGTTCGTTTTTTGATTTTTCAAATCCACTTGAATCTGACTTCTTTGATTTTATTCTTGCCGAAAGTGGAAAGATTATTTCAGATTTCTATGATGTCCTCTGTCCCATTCGATCGAGGAAAGCCGCGTGAGAGAAAAACTTTAAAAGTGGATAAACGACTCGACTTGAGGACAAGTCGCTTAAAAGAGGGGGGAATGATGCAAGCACGCCTCGCGAACTACTTTGGACAAATCTTTCGAGTCGAGTACTGACTTGTTGGCAAGCTGATCCTAACTCATTTCCAGCTCCACAAGCTTCATCCAGCTCAAATTCAGCTCATTTAAGCTCGATTCAGCTTGCCCGAGCTAAACCAAGCTCACTTCTAGCTTCTCTTCAGCTCACGAGCTAAACTCTAGCTCACTTCTAGCTCACGAGTTTGGGCTCAGCTCCATATTAGTTCACTAGCTTGATAGTAGCTCATATTTAGCTCGTTGACTTTTTATTTAAATAAATTTTGAACTTATTTAATTAAGCATTAAACATGTCTTACATTTATGTTTGTTATTAATATGTCTTAGATATTGCATGTTTTAAATTTGTCTTAAACATAGCCGATTTAATGCATGACATGTGTTCACATTATGCCAAAATTTATGAGTGTTCATGAAATGTCTTAAATGACTTGTTTATTTTATGTAGGTACATTCATTTGGACAGTACAAAGAACCATGGAAGAAACATCTCTTTTGGACATCCCACATACATGAATGAACAACATTTAATTAGGTGCATGCATGACCAGATTCAAGGTGTTTACAAGTTCATGTATTTGTCAAATACATGAATGCCCAAAATACATGAATGATTGGGCTCAAATGCACATTCGGTTAGATGGATGATGAAGATTCATGCATGAATGTATCTAGAAGATCCATTCCCTTTGGACGGCACACATTCATGCATGGAAGGAAATTAATGCAAGTTCATGTACGGCTTGGTGCAATGTATAAAGAGGTGCATGTAGAATTGAGGTTCAATGGACGGCATTTAAGGGAGTACATGTATTAAGGACGTTCATGCAAGTGGGGGCTATCTAATGTTCATGTTTTTGAAGGTTCATGGACCAAATTTATGGAGGAACATACATTGGGACGTTTTATGCATGATCCATGCATTTTCAAGTTAACCATTCAAGTATTTAAGGTGCATTAAAGCTTCATTCGGCCAAGGGGGATGATAGAACATTAAAGGGCTGCACATTCATGGAATTAAGGCCTTTCTTCAAAGTTAAGTATGCATGAATACATAAAGTGAAGCAACATGATGATTCGGCCAGTTCATGCACCATCTTCAAGCATGAACCAAATTTTAATGCTTTTGTGTGAACATATTAAATACAAGTGTGAACAGAATTTAAGTTAGTATGAACACATTTAGATGCTGAAATTCAATAGGCATTTTAGGCCTATAAATAAAGATTTGTAAACTTTGTAAAGGGGACTTTTGCCATTGGATTAAAAACCTGTTTTTGTGAGGTTACTTCCTCTCATATCTCGTACAAGTTTCAAAAGACTTATCTAGCGTGCTAGTGGCGTCTACCGATCTTGTTTTTGAACTTATCACCATCCTTGGTGTGGTGTTCACTTATCCTTTGATTCCATCTATCCACCTTAACAATATAGGAACCGGGGTGACACTTTTTAGTGTTGAATCATTCCTGACGTTAAGTTCGTTTTCCATTCCCATCCTTTGAGTTTCTTTCTTGTCTTCATCAAACCGAGCCAACTATCTAATATCTACCTTTGTTATTCCATAACCGAACCTAGCTACACTTATTTCCCATTTTGAAAACCTTCCGCTTAATTAAACTATCCATTTCACTTTTATTTCCAAGACACCGAGGTAGAACGATCCTTCTCGACTACGATCGGGCAACTACGTGAATTCGACTCAATCACCCGAGCCGGATCACATCACCAGGGGTGGAAACGGTTTGGTCCGTGGAGCACCAGGTAGAGATGTTGGTAATGTTGAGGTGAAGCAGGCAGCTTTGGTCTATGCAGCACTTCACCGAGACGTCGGGGACGCTCCAGATCCAACTACTGGTACGTACTTTATTCATAACGTACTATATACATATTTTGGAACTTGAGTGTGCAGTAGGAGCATAGTTGTGTAGTCTGTGTTATGCGACTGTATTGATAGTTGGAAATTTCGAGGACAAAATTTCTTTGAGGGGTGAATTAAAACGCCCCAAATTTTGGGCCTAGAAGGAAAAGGTTTTGAGTAAGAGATTAATTAGAAGACTGTACATAAGTTTTTAGTGGTGCAAGAAAGTGACATAAATATATATCTGCTTCAGTGGTTATGTATCCTGTGAAGTGTTGGAGAAGTCCTGTGTTCAAACCTGGGCTTTAGCAAAAATTTTAATTTAAGGTAAATAGGGCCCTTGGTTCTGGATAGTAGGCTTCTTAAATTAAATTGGTTAAAATATGATACAAAAGAGTTATTTGTCTGGTGGTAAGTGGCGTGTGGAGTGTACATGGGGTCTGAGGTTTGAGGCTTAGCATTGCAAAAAGAATGATTTATTTTGCTTCATGGTTGTGGGTGTAGCAGCCCGGTTTGGACCCTAGTTAGAATAGTGGTTTCAGGACCACATATTCGAGTCTGAAAAATATTTTAATATTATTTTCTATGTTTGTGATATATGAATTAGCATCTATGAAATTTCTGTGATTGAATTTGTCTGTCTCTGTGCTTAATTGTGAAAAAGGATTAAATTGCATATGTGATAAAATTAGCATGTCACATATGCATATGTGTATTTGATATGGCTTTTGATTTAATGGCCTTATGTGGCAATTAAATCATTAAAGGTTTGAGTGGTCATAAATGACCTTATTACATGTGTCTTTATATGGTTTAAATGAGGGATAAAATGGTAAAATGGTTTATATGTTATTATACAAATATAAAACAAAACAAAACAAAAGAAATATGGCCATTAACATGTCTTCTTCCATTGAAAATCAAAGAAAAAGAAAAGGGTCTCATGCTTTCTTAATTCCAGCTAGCTTAATCCTTGATTAAGGTATGAGTTTTCGTCCGTTTTTCATAATTTCTACGTTTTTGAGATCGTTGCTTCGTGTTCTACAATGCCCATGTTACAATTTCTATTTTTGTTGAAGATTTCATGAGATGCCCTTGTTGATTTTATAAGCTTTGAACTGTTAATGGCTAAAAAATAATAAATATGTGATAGATTGATGCAATTTTGTTTCTGAACTTTGATGAAATTGAGTAATTAGGGCTAAATTGAGAAAAATGAGAATTGGGAGGACTATTTTTTGAGATAAATGTGATTTATGGGCTCAAATGAAAGCCAAGGAAATTTGGCCAAAATAGTTTGAAAGAAATTTGTGGATTTTGATGATTTTGTGAAATTAGGACTTAGAAGTCAAAATGTGATAATGTGAGGGCCATTTTGCAAAATGCCCTAAATAAATGCATTCATGGATTGAAATGAATAATTGAATGGTTGATTTTGAATTGATTTAGATCAATAATAAAGAAAAACAGACTTAGATCGAGGGAAGTTCAAAATTGTTGAATAGTCAGTTCGAAATAGTCTAAATCAGTACGAGCTAAGTCAATATACAAATATGTATTATATTAATGTTTGTTATAAATTCTTGAATTAAAAATTGTATTTGGATTAACATAAGAGCCTGAAGTATTAATTCTGAGTCAATTCTGATTGAGTAATGGTAAAATGATATCATGTAAGACCTCGTTCAAGACATAGGCATTGATTAGAGAATTATGTGTAAGACCGTGTTTGGGACACTGGCATCATATATGTTTCGTGTAAGACCCTGCCCGATACAGTGGCATCGATATCGAATGACATATAACACCACGTCGGGGACGTCGGCATTGTATGAGATTTATAAGTTCTGTAACATTTCTAAATGATTTGAGGAGAAATTTCGAGAAATGAATAAATGCATACCTTATGTGTCTAACTTAGGTACGTCTATTTTGTACTAAATTTTTGAGTATGGAAGGTATGATAATTGTGTGAACTAGAAGTATGTATTAAAACAGTAAATCTAATTTGTGAATTATCTATGCAAAATGGTTATCATATTGCATTTATGAATTGCATATTTTTGTATTTGGCTTACTAAGCTCAATGTAGCTTACTCTGTTTATTCTTTTAACTGTTCTACAGATATCGTAGCCACTGTGGGCTCGAGGATAGTTTAGGATCGTCACCACACTATCGAGCTCGATTTTGGTACCTTTTGAATGTACAAAGTTTAAGTATGGCATGTATAGGCTAGAATGACTAAGTTATGATTTTGAGTTGTAAGTATATATGTCATGTGATGTGGTAAAGGCATGGGAATATGCTTTGTTTTGGCATCTTGAATGGTGCAAAAGTTGGCATTTAATTGATGAATGAATGTCTTTACAGAAATGGATATCTTGTTCTAAAATTTAGGTGATGAAAGGTAAGTTTGGTTGGTGTTTGAATGAGATATAAATTAGGAGTTTTAATTATGGATACCACCTATGAAATGGTTGTTCTTTGGCATGAGGTGGGTGTATGAATGTTATGATCATATAGACAAATGTTTTAGGTCTTGAATTGGTTGGTTTTTGTTTTGGGTAAATTGTGTTTTTAAGCACATTTTTGAAATTGACTCAATTGGGTGGAAAGTATGACTTAAACCAAGTCTACTTAGTGCCACAAAGCTATGGCACACGGGCGTGCTCTATGGCCGTGCTAATTTTCTAGTAATGGCACAAAAACTCACACGGCCAAGACACAGGGCGTGTCTTGTGGCTGTGACAAGAAGTCAGTATACTTACTCTATTTTGGCACGACTTGGGTGCATGGCCTGAGTCTCGTGTGAGGCACACAGCCTAGTCACACGGGCATGTGACCTCTTCAATTTGGAAAATTTTGTAAGTGTTCTAAAGTTTATGAATGTGTTTAGTTTAGTCCCGACCCTATCTCATTGCATGTTTGAGGTCTTGCAGATCTCCATAAATGGACTTTATGTTTGAATCTTGTTATAATCTGTGAATATTCTTTTCTGATCTGTTCTGAATATCCGATAACGCCCCTTACCTATTTCGGCAACGGTTAAAGGATAGGGGTGTTACAGTGGGATTAGTTGAGGGTGACTAAAACTCTACAAAGTGAAGTTTGATTTGGTCAAGGAGGGATTTGTGGAGCAAATCAAGGAGTGGATTGGGGATTGAGGGAGTAGTTGGTAGGAGAGAATCAAGGAAATTTGAAATGAAGAGGTTGGTAAGTGTTGTAGCCGATTTGAACTTGAGGATCTTTGGTTTCAATTTTGAGGTGTTGTCTTGGCAATTTTTGGCTTTGGTTTTGTTTGACATATAATTCGGCTTCTACCAACTATTCCCCTTGTGTGTCGAATTCTCCTTTTGTCTTTACTCTTGTGTTTTCTTACTCTATTATTTTGACCAAATTTTGCCTCTTTTCTTTTTTGCCTTGGCCAAATTTCTTGTGTAGTCTCAGCATTCTTTTGGTTTTGGGGATTGGGGTCTCTCGTTTTTCTCTTTTTTTCCTTCTATTAACCGAATAGGCATTTGTTTCTCTCAATCCCTTGTTTGTGCCAAAATAGAACAGTGCTTCTCTCCTCTTCACTCTCTCAAAGAGTTTTGCTTGTGCTGATCTTCCTCTCTTTTCTTCTTCTCAATTTTCTCCTTCTCTTCTTGGCTCTTTCTCTCGCAAACTGTGGCCAAATACTATCTATTTCCTTCTCTCGATATCTTTTCTTTCACTTTGTTACTTAGGCCAATTACTCATCACTCTCTACCATCCTTTTTGTTTCAATTTTGGGGTAAGTGCTCTTGGCGTGTTCCTTCTTCCCCTCTCACACTGATAAAAGCCAAATTCTCCATACTCCTTTGTGGTCATATCAATTAGGTAGGTGTTTGTTAAGCAAGCGGTATGGTTCTTTTTACTTGGTCTCTCTCATTTCTATTGCTACCGCCTCTATTGACAACTCTTCTCTCTACCGATAACTATTAGGGGTACGATTGTTCCACCTCATGGTTTGGTTAGGAAATATTAGTGTAGATCGATTGCTTCTACCCACCACTTTTAGTTCTACAATTCGGTAAGCTATTCATTTGGTTCAAGTTATTTACATTTAGGGTTTGGTTAACAAAGATTAGGTTGTAATGCAGATTGTTGCCAAGAATCTTGAAGGCAGTCTTAGTCAGCGATTTAAGGGGGTTAAATCGCACTCTTTCAGTAAAGGCAAGTATTAATACTAATATGGGTTCATTGTGAATAAGAGGGCGATTAACCCTACGGTCAAGTGACTAATGGAAATCTTATGTGAATGTAGGTTTTGGCACTCGAGGATCGTTAGCACTTTTCATAAATAGGTGTCTAACAGTAACCTCTAATCGATTCGGTGAAATGTCAAAAAGTGTGTACTTACACTGTTCTAACCGTAGATCGGTAAAAGCTGAAAAGCCAAAAAGTTGGCGATTAATGCCACATGGGCGAAAGACTATGGAGGCCACCATGAGCGATCTCAGGGCCTAAGCCCTCAAGGGCCACGTTGTGTCAAAATGGGCCGTATGGGCCCAATGGGTTTATGGGGCCTCACAAGGGTAAATCTCACGGATATGTGGGAATATTGGACCCGATTATGTCACACACATGGCTAAGGTCATTTTTGGGCTTAGTGGGCCACACAGGTGTGTGGGCCCACATAGGCCGCATAATGGGCCTTAGGCTCATCCACACTGTTATGTTTGGTTGAGGTTACACGAGTAGCCCGAGATGACTGTGGACCTTCTGATGGGTCGGTAAGTGTGCCTGGACCCATTCTGATGAAAATGACCGTTCTGCCCCTATAGGTAACATGACTGATTTGCCTATCATATGTATAACTGTGTTTGAGTATGACATGTTGCATACACATATAATATTATGACATGACATTATGCATGGGGATGGGTTATTATGGACGGAGGAAGTGTTATGGCTTTTAGCCATCCTGATTATGGCTTTTAACCATTCTACTTATGGCTTTTAGCCATCCTGTCTATAGCTTTTAGCCATCCTGATTATGGCTTATAGCCATCCGGTTTACTGGCAGCTTTGCTACGATATCGATTAGTGCCGCAACCGGTGCTAATATTGGTGTGTTTGGTTAGGTGGGTTGATTTTATCCCCATATGGTGTGATTGGCGGGATGGAGTGGTGTGTTTGGCTGGATTAGGGTGGTATTTCTATTTACATATCTGCTCTGTTATTGATACTGTATTGGGCTTAGGCCCACATGTATTATGTTTCTGATTTTGTAGTGGGCTAAAGCCCACCTGATACTGTTTACTATAATGGGCTCAAGCCCAGTCTGTTACTACAATCTGTATGTCTGACTGAGTGTATTAAGGGATTACACACTAAGTTTTCGTAAACTCACCCTTCTGTTTAATTGTATAGGTAATCTCTAGGGTTAGGCGATTCGGTGCTGCGAGGAGCTCGATGGTGGCCACACATCCGTTCTGGTTTCCTATTAGCTTTGGATTTTATAAATATTTCATTTGGGTTTTTAATATGTAATAAGGCCTTTTTATGATTTTAAGTTTTTAATTGGGTTTTTACTTGCTCAACATAGCTTGGTAGATTAGGGAAAGCGAGTTTCAAAATAACAACTATTTTTTCAAAAACACCACATTTACGCAACTGTTTTTAAAAGATAAGCTTCCTCTATAAACGAGTTTTTAAATTCATAACGTTTAAAAAAGGTACTTTTGACAATAACGCAATATTTTTAATTGTTCTTTTAGGTCACACAAAGAGGCTAAATAAAGATTTGGCTTTTCAACTGATATCGCATTTTAAAATTAAATAACTCTTCAATGACGTGCGTTTCGGAAATGAACAACCCGTTTTGAAATCATTATTTGACTAAATAATTTTAAGGTTTCCAACGTCATCGAGGTTTTTTATTTTACACTCCAATATGACACCGTCAGTTTCGACCATAACGTTTAGACCGGGTATGGGGTGTTACACTGGGATTTTTACTTGCTTTGATATAAACTGCTAGATGTAGGAAAAAGATGGGTTTTTCACAAGATAGATATTTTTCAAAGACACTAGGTTTACGCAACTTATTTTAAAAGCTTCCGTAACAAACATAGTTTTAAAGTGTATTAACAATCCAATATAATCAACAAATTTTTCATTAATATCACAAAGAGGTCTAATACTGAACGGGTTTTCAATGAGAACATGTTTTCGTAAAACACTTCAATGTGACACCGCTAGATTCGGCCATAACATCTGGGCTGGGTTTGGGGTGTTACATGTCTCTTTAACCAGATCGACCCTGTAAATCTTATTCTCACTAAGCTCAATTCAATACAACGGTGTTCGGCATTTACAACCGTATAGAGTCTCATATGGTGCCATTTTGATACTTTTCCTATTTCCATTCAGAAATCATAATGGGCTGTAATAAAACTGATGGTACTTGATGCTCAACTTTCACCTACTGACAAATCAAACATTTCGCGACAACCTCAAATGTAACATCCTTAACCCCTGTCCATCGCTGGAATAGGGTTACAAGGCACTACCAACTGAACACTACTTTCGGACATTCAAAAATACATATATAAAGTAAATCTTTATTCACTCTATAGTAATGAACATTAAAGAAATTTAAAACATTTAAATTTTATTTAACATCACCACTTGAAATCATTAATCATTATTATGTAGCCTAACATAATC
The DNA here is from genome assembly GCA_020496765.1 of Gossypium stocksii. NCBI lineage: Eukaryota > Viridiplantae > Streptophyta > Magnoliopsida > Malvales > Malvaceae > Gossypium > Gossypium stocksii. The sequence goes on from CM035623.1 coordinate 48,066,464, forward strand.
ATGTACTATTCATACGTTTGTAATACATACTCAAAATATATCTTGATTTAGATGACGAGTTAAGCCTATACATGCCATTTTTTTTTGGTATAAACTTTTAAAAGTGCCAAAGATAGTTACGATAGTGTGAATGACTTTGAGCTTGAATCTCTGAGCTTGTAGCTTTCAAACAAGATCTATAAAACAAAGTAACAAAGACACTCGAAGTAAGCTTATTAGCTTAGTAAGTCTTAAGTGAATAAAACAACTTAACTTAGTTAAACACATTGATTAAGTATAAATAATCTAATTATAACATTATTTGGCCGGATAGACCTAACCACAATAGTACACATTTTCATTGACATCTCATTTGTTTAGAATCTGAAATCACATAGGTATCACATATACTTCTATGTATATAAATTCCACAGAAGCCGAATACATAGATATACCACCACTTCTCATATGCTTTGTATAAATAACTTTTACATACCTGAACAACTTAATTTAGCGAACAAATTCGGATTTCGCATAGCATGAGCTTCCCCAAATTCACTGCAAGATGTCTTTATGAGCAATAGTTACTAATTTATCTATAACTAGAGCTACGAATCTCCAAATCAAGTGCCGTAAATTTTTCTTGAAAATAGACTCATAAATATTCTATCCAATAAATTTTCAGAATTTTTAATTTGGCCAATTAATACCAGATTTTTCTTAAAGTTTCCCCTGTTTCACTATTGACTATCCTAAACACTCTTCTTTGCGAATCAGATTTCTCATTGTACAGAATTCAAAATGTTTTCTCATTTATTTCATTTGAAACTAGACTCATTAAGGAGTCTAAGCATATAAATTTTATCTTACAACCATTTTTATACAATTTATAGTGATTTTCTAAAGACAAAGCAAGGGATCTCAAAGTCATTTTGACTCTGTCCCACGCCACATCAAATATCTCATTATTGGAAATTCTTTTGCTTACATGGTTTCTTTTATAAGAAACTAGACTCATCAAGATTTAATTACATAATTTATTCAGCCTCTAACTCAACTCTAACAATTTATAGTGATTTTCTAAAATCACGTTACTGTTGCTGTCCCAAGCAGATTTACAACAAATTTACTCTTTAACACCTTCTTTGCATTCATATTATTTAAACATGTATATCACCAATCAACTTCATCACATTTTTATAATTGCACTTAACATATCAATACTTCTAAATCACTTATTCGATGCACTCTTTTCATACATGTACATATAAACATATATGCTTATAGTAGTAAATTCTATCGTTACTTCCATATCTTCAAATGAATCATTTAAACAACTAATAGATTTCCATATAGGAACGTAAAAGATCAAGCATATTCTTATTCTTGTCACGCATATAAAGTAACCGAATATAACCCATACCTTGCATTTACATATTTGGCCAAATACAACTCAATTCGATAGGCCTTCAATTAACAAATTATAACCTTACCTTGTAGGTATATCATTAATATCATGGTCGAAATAATTCAACGGCACTTAGCCTACTAGATTTAACCCGAATTCATTTCCACGGCAACTAGCCTGCTAGGCTCTTAGCTTGAATATCACACATAGTAATTTCATTCACTTTATAGCATTAACTAATATCCCATTTCATAATGCATTCGGTCATTACATCATACAATATATTTAAGTTACCATTCACTTATATTAATTCATAGCACATTCGGCTATCACACTTAGCCATTTCTAGATTCATACTCATATCATTTACCCTTGCTTCTCCAAAATACAATTGTCATTTATCATTCTCTATGAACTCTTAACATATAATTCATTGACATCCACAATTCAATTAAACATGTTAGCCTTTTCAGCTCATAACGTTAACATTGCTATTCATTCGTATGCATATAAATATATTAATCACATAAGCTTCACATTCTAATTTCTATATTCATTTAATCATTAAACATATAGAATCAATTTAATCACTTAAGAACTTACCTCGAATGTTATTGTAGGGCTATTTCGACTACTCGACCAGCTTTGCTTTACCTCGATCTGACTTTGTTTCCTTTCGCTCTTGAGCTTAATTTCACTTTTTTTTTCTATTTTCTTTTCTTTTGTTCGGCAATGTGAGAATAAAATGAGCCAACCTTGTTTTTATCACCCATTTTAATATATTAACTCATATTTTCTTATTATAAAATTCAATAAATATTATTTCATTAATATAAAACACATAAAATACCAAATTTCCATCATGATTGCCGTCCACTATAATGATAGTGGTCCATTTGACATGCAAGTCCCTTATAAGCTAACCATATACAATTTGGCCTCTTAAATTTTTACCTATCACATTTTTATGGTTTATCAATTGAGTCCCTTTTCAATAATTTGACATCCAAATAAACTAAAATAAAATAAAAATTAATGCACCAAACTTTCACACATAGAAATTCACATAATAAAACATAGAAAATAATATATATATATTTTTGGAAATTTTCTAACTCAGTTTAGTGGTTCCGAAACCACTTTTCCGATTAGGGTCAATTTAGGACTGTCACATCAAATATATCTCTTTTCATACCATGTCACTAATAATGTTGTTTCAATTCATTATACATTTTTGTGTTTCCTGAATGAACAAATAAACGACTACTATGTGCTTCGTTCAAAATCATCTAAATCAACTCTGAATTTCTCAGAACACATATTCAGTCTCTAAATCTTAAACAATCATCTAAATCAACTTGAAACTCTGAATCAGAATTTGACTCACACTAAACCCGTTTTGCTTGCAATTCATTATCAAATTTTTGAGCCTCACAAATTTACTATATAAACAATAGCCTCGCTTTCAATTCAGCTACTATCAAACCATCGTCAAACAAAGCCAAATGTGTATTCAAAGCACATAAAGCAAACAAGGACTTTTGGCTCAAAGCATCAGCAAGTACATTCGCTTTTCCCAAATAATAGTCAATTACCAAGTCATAATCTTTTAGCAATTCTAACCATCTCCATTGTCGCAAATTTAGATCTTTCTGAGTCATCAAATATCTCAAACTCTTGTGACGATATGATTTGGCATTTCTCACCAAACAAATAGTGATGCCAAATTTTCAACGCGAACACAATAGCTGCTAACTCTAAATCATGCATCGGATAGTTCTTTTCATGCGGTTTCAACTGTCGGGAAGTATAAACTATAACTTTTCCATCTTGCATCAAGACACAACCCAATCCATTGAATGACGCATCCTATAAATCACAAACTCCTTACCCGATTTAGGTTGAATTAACACTGGTGTCTAAGTCAACAATGTTTTCAACTGCTCAAAACTCTGTTGACACTTTTCTGACCACTCAAACCTGACATCTTTTTGAAGCAATCTCATTATCGAAGTTGCAATCATTGAAAAACCTTTCACAAATCGTCTATAATAACCGACTAGTCTCAGAAAGCTACGGACTTCGGATACATTTCTCAGAGGCTTCCAATCTAAAATCACAAAAATTTTGCTCGGATCAACTCGGATACCTACGACTGATACGATATGACCCCAAAAAACCAACTTCTCTTAACCAAAATTCACATTTGCTTAACTTTACAAATAACTACTTATCTCGCAGAGTCTGTAGTAAAATTTTCAAATGCTCAGCATGCTCGGATTTATTTTGTGAATAAATCAAAATGTCATCTATGAACACAATAACAAATTGATTTAGGTACGATTTGAAAATCTGATTCATTAGGTCCATAAAAACAACAAGTGCATTTGTTAGTCCAAAAGACATAATTAGAAATTCATAGTGTCCGTACCTGAATGTTGTCTTCGACACATCTAATTCTTTGACTCGCAACTGGTAATAACCCATTCTCAAATCTATCTTTTCTATCACTTTCGTATTAAGTACATAAGCTAGATAAGTTTCACACCCTTTTCTCACATATCTCTGAACTAACATAGATGAAATCACAGCTGAAAAACTACTCAAATCATCAGATTCAATTCAAATAATCTCATTACTCTAACATTTCAGTTTAATTGTCTTTTGTCTACAATTCATAACAGCATTATCTTTATCAACCCATCCATAACCAAAATCACATTGAACTCATCAAATGGCAATAACATTAGATCGATCGGAAAATAGTAATCCTGAATCATCAATGGGTAATTCTTGTAAACTTTATCAACTAGTACATATCTGTTTAAGAGGTTCAAGACTTTTATAACAAACTCAGTAGACTTAATAATTAAAGTCTTACTAGACACTAAGTTCACACATACATTCAAATGAGTCAATCTCGTATCTATCAATGCAATCACATTAGTATCATAAAGAGAAAAGGTACCAATGGTAACATCTGGAGATGACGCTTCTTTGTGAGTGCGAATAGCGTAGGTTCTAGTAGGTGCTCTAGCCTCGGACCTCATAGCTGAGCTTTAGTCATTCTTTGGCTATCACTCACATTTCCTATGTTTCTGGGTGGTCTACCTCTAGTTACAGTGTTACTAGGCATCATGTTCTGATCTTTATCTTCCTCAGCCATTTTAGGACAATCTTGGATAAAAAACACTATTATTGTATTTCGGCCAACACCAAAATGTTGTCTTTCACATGTTGACACTCATGTTTATTATTTCTGACACTGTCAACACTTGATTCTAATACAACTTGGACCTTAGGGTTAAAGTGTTGTTTCACACAATCCCTATTCGGATACCAAATTGAAGCATTTGAATGACTGTATACGTCTTTAGATTTCTTTGATGAGAATTGATATGGCTTATTCACCGATCTCTTCCTCGAATCTCTTGCCTCTTAATCTACTTTTCTCTTTCCTTTTCTGAGCTCTTCAGCTTTGCAGGCTCTTTCAATTAAAACAACAAATTCATTCAAGTCTAGAATTCCAACCAGGAGTTTAATATCTTCATTTAATCCCTCAACAAATTGTTTACGCATATTAGCTTTTGTTGAAACACATTCTCGTGCATATTTACTCAACCTCACGAACTCACATTTATATTCTATTACAGTCATATGACCTTGTTTCAACTCAAGAAACACTTTCTGTTTCTAATGAATGAATCTCTGACTAATGTACTTCTTTCAAAATTCAGTTTGAAAGAACTCCTAGGTAACTCGTTCTCTTGGAACCATAGTTATTAATGTGTTCCACCATTGGTACGAAGAATCTCTCAACAAAGATACAGTACATTTAATACATTCTTCTAAAGTACATGACAACTGATCAAATACTCTTATTGTGTTTTCATGCCAGAATTCAGCACATTCAGCATCATCATTAGCATTAGCCCTGAACTCTTCAACCCCATATATCTGAATTTTATCAACTGGAGGTTTATTCAAATGTATCGAATCAACAACTTGTGGCACAACAGGGATTTGCAGGGGTGGAGGTTATTGAGCAGCCGAATTTGTTTGAACAAATTCCATAAACCACTCATTCATCATTTGGAAGAAGGCTTGCTTAGCCTCTCCCTCGTGGCCACTAGTTATTGGCCAAGAATCAGCCAGCGCTACCCCTTGAGAAGGAACAGGCGCAACTTTCCACATCATCAGCTACAGCTCGATAGGGATCCATTTACTATAAGAAAACACATTTTAACTGTCAGGGATCATCACACTATCACAGGATATATATGGCATGTATTGCTAGACTCTCACATGCTACTTAGTCCTAGAATCGACTAAACCATAGCTCTAATACGACTAAAATGTAACACCCCTAACCCATATTAGTCGCCAAAATAGGGTTACGAGGTGTTACCTATCAAATCACATCAAATTGCAATCATTTCACAATCATTATCATTCATACACATATAACATTCAAACATAATCATACTATCCTTTACATATGATACGATCCGCCTCGGGGTGAGTCGAGTCGTATGTAAGTTTGCCCGATCGTCTACGAGAAAGTATCGTTCGATTTGCTTGTGAAGTAAAGTTGATGGGAAAATAAGGCGGAAGCTAGGTTAAAGGGTTCAAAGATGGGCTATAGATAAGAATATGTATAGGTTCGGTTATGATTAACAAATAAAAAGATGAGAAGATAGGAAATGGTTTGGATAAGTGATGTGATGAAAAAAAAGGAAATTGGATAGAAAGGTGGATATGGTGAAATAGGACTTAAGTTTCAAGTATGATTCGACACTATAGAGAGTATCGCCCCGGTACTTATATCACTTAAGGTGGAGAATGAAAGATAGAACAAACCTTGACCCGCTACTTAGCAAAGTAGGAACCTCGGTATATCGGGGAACGCCACACTCGGTTGAGTGATAAGTTCAAAAAGGAAGAACAAGGTTGACACCAACTAAGAACTAGATAGGCCAACAAGTATTCAACAAAATATGGGAGAAAGATCCTCACCAAATAGTTTAATTAATCAAAGTAACAATAACAAAGTTCTACCTTTTTACAAATGACATAACAACTATTTATAGGCTATGTAAAGGTAGCCGAATGGACAAAAGAAAATACTTAAAGACTAAGCAAAATTTAGCTAGAAAGTCCTTGAATAATCTAGAAGAAAAACCATTAATGTCCATGTCCATATTCGGCTGAATGTATGTAAGTGATGAAGTCTCCATGCATCTTGGAATAGAGGAATGAATGCACATCCTTAATGTATAGACTAGGTTCAGCCAAGAAGTGAATGTGCATGAATAAACCGAATGGTCTTGTGAATAAAGACAACTCTTGATCGAATGGTCACTTGTGAATCCATGAATCTTTAAGGTGCATTGAACCGTTCATTCATCCATGGATTTTTAGCATTCATGTATTTGACGCATACATGAACTTATAGACACCTTGAATCTGGTTATGCATGAACCAGCATTTAAAGTCCTCCATGCATGAATGTGTGCCGTCCAAAGGGAGTGAATCTACTAGGTTCATTCATGCATGAATCTTCTTCATTCATGTAACCGTAGGTACATTTGAATCCAGGCATTCATGAATCCATACATACGATGAATTCAAGCATTCATGTATTTGGCTCATACATGAACTTTTAAGAAACCTTGCATCTAGACATTCATGAACCAATTAAATGCTGTCCATTCATGTATGTATGTGTCATCCAAAGAGAATGTATCCAAGCATTAATCCATGTGCATGTATACAAGCCGTCCATGTACATGTACCTACATAAAATAACATAAAATTATAAGATATCATGTGAACTCACATAAATTCGGCACAATGTGAACATATTAATGACATGCATTAAATCAGCTAAAATGTGATCATAATTAAAATATGTAATAACTATGACATATTAAAAATAGATATTAATATAAGACAAATTTGATGCTTAAATAAATATGTTCGGCTTTTATTTAATGCATTAAAGTCAAAATCAAGTTTAAACTAAAATGAGCTAAGTTTTAGCTCGTGAGCTAAAGTTGAGCTGGGGTTGAACTCCTAAGCTGAAGTTGAGCTAAGGGTTAGCTCGTGAGCTGGAAAAGAGCTAGGAGTGAGCTCGGTTTAGCTTAGGCAAGCTGGATCGAGCTCGAATGAGCTAGATTTGAGCTGGACAGAGCTCGGGGAGCTGGAAAGGAGGTGGGATCAGCTTGCCAACAAAGTAATGCTCGACTCGAGAGACTTGACCGATGGGGTTTGCTGGGCGCGCTCGCATCAACATAGGTCTAGGAGACCTTAAAACAGGCTTCAAAGAGGTTCAAAATTAAATCGATAACATTTGAAACTTTTTGGAAACTTAAAAAATTTTCATGCATATAAGGGTTACATGCCCGTGTGAACAGGCTGTGTGACTCACACGGCTACCCGACACGCCCGTGTTTTAGGCCATGTGAAAATAGAGCATACATACTGACTTGCACCACACGGCCAAGGATCACGCCCATGTGCCAGGCCGTGTGAAATCTGGAGGGGTTACTGACTTGGGTTACATGGCCAGCCACATGCCCACGTGCCAGCCCGTGTGCCGCCCACTACCAATAGACACACTGGTGTGCCAATACCATGTAACCCACTGACTTGTTTAACTAAGGTGTAGGTGTCACACGGTCGAGTCACACGCTTGTGTGGCACAAAAATAGGATTGGTTTAAGCCATATTTCCCACCTATCATTCATGTACCTATAATACAACATTTCATGCCATTCCATACACCAATGGGCAGCCAAAACATCACCAAAATATTCACATTTTGTAACACCCCAAACTCGACCTGAACGTTACAGCCGAATCTGGATTGTCACATTAAAGTCCTTTTCAAAAACATTGTTTTCATTGAAAACCTTTCTTATCTAAAAATTGTTGCCATTTAAACCTTCTGTAAAATCTCAAATTTCATTTGCTTATTTTTTTTCAAAACATGGTTTATTAGAACTATTCTCTTTGAAACTTAATTACCTTTAAAACACTATTTGTGGTTATAAGTGAAAACTAAGTAAGTTGTAGAAGCTTATAAAAATTCATAGTTTGCGAAAACGTGTTGATTTGAAAGTAGTTAATGTTGTGGAAAATCAAGTTCTACTTAAGCAAATATAAAACGTAATAACTAAACATCCCAAATTAAAATCCAAAAATTATGAGACGCCTTATTACAACCCAAACCAAAATATTTGAATGTAAATAATCAAAACTAAAAACATTAGCAGTGTGCAGCCTTTTTTGAGTCCTTCGCAGCACCAATCCTCCTAAAGCAAAGGATTACCTGCACAGATAATAAACGGGGTGAGTTTATGAAAACTCAGTGTGTAATCCCCTACTATATAAAACAAGTAGTTAGACATACAAAAGAATTAAAAGTCTGGGCCCCAACCCTACTACAGTTGTAGTAACAATTGGGCCTTAGCCCATTATAACAGACAGTACCAGATGGGCTTTAGCCCATTACAGAATCAGGTTGGCCTAAGCCCAAAATAGAATTAGTAACTGTATAATACAGATATGTAGAATGGACTGGGCCGAAGCCCTATGCAGAACAGAACAAAATGTGAATGCAATCACAACCTAGTCTAACCATCACACCACCCATACCAACCCAACACACCATATGGGGAATAAATCGACCCACCCAGCCTACACACCAATACACAGCCAAGCTACTAATAACAAATAATGTGGCAAAGCCACCAGAAATAGAGTACGTGGCAAAGCCACTAGCACAAAACTTCCTCCAAATCAAGCCCAACCCCATGCAAAATGGCCACGCTTAGTGACTGTCATTTAAACATATATTAAAAACATATCAATCACGCAACCACAGTCTTGTCAGTCAAATCACTATCATACGATCATAGCCAAATACACAGTCCAAGTCAGTCACTTGCCTACAAGGGCAAAATAGTCATTCTACACCTTATGGGCAAAATGGTCATTTTACCCCACAGGGGTATCTCAGTAATTCTACTCTATAGAGGTATTTCAGAAATTCTATCCTACAGGGGTATTTCGGTAATTCTACCCTACAGGGATATTTCGGTTATTTTCCAAATTAGGGGTATTTTGTAATTTCACTAACCAGGGGTAAAATAATAATTTTACAATTCAAGGTAAAACGGTAATTTCACAAATCAAGGGTAAAATGATAATTTTACAAATCAAGGATAAAACAGTAATTTTACAAATCAGGGGTCTTAACGACCCCACCAAAAATCTATCGTCGCCTCGAGCGACTAATGTAACTAAAATGACATAACGGTGTAGTTGGGCCTAAGGCCCACTATCTGGCCCAAGTGGGCCCAAACGAGCGTGTGGGTCCAATTATCCCAAAAATAATCTCAACTATACGAACTATACACTCCAAACCAACAGTAACCATATAACATACCTTTCAACCGTGTGGGGCCCACAGGCCTATGGGCCCACATGGCCCAAAACAACCTAAGCCCATGAGAACGATCATGGTGGCCTCAACCCTCTTACGTCCATGTTCGTGGGCTCGAATCCCCACACGTACGATTGCACGCTCGTGTAGCAGCATTCGTTGGGATATCGACTTTTCGACATAATTCCCATCAATAGTCTATTCAGTAAACAACACATACTTTCGGCTTTTCAGCCGATAATCAAGCATAGCATACAAATAAGCATAAGATTACGGCTTCTACACCTACTACCATTTATAAGGTATGGGTACACACCTGATTCGATTGCAGTAATTCCTTGAGAGCCCAACCTACACAATCAATCATAAACTTGATTAATCACACAATCTCAAACACATAACCAGCTTTAATAGAATTCATCTCTTACCCTGATTATACGAGATATAACTTAATCCTCTTAGATCGCTGGTTAAAGATCGATCTCACGTCCCGATCTACTAACTGCACTATCAATAGCCCTTAATAGAAATCATCGATTAAAGATGTGACTCAATGCCAAAGATTACTCTAAAAAAATATAGCCATAATCAGCCTATGCCCAAAAAGAAGAAAGGTAATGCATTTACCTTAACTGGAATGATAAGGCGTTGCTTGGCAAAATAACGATCCTTGAGTGTTTACGGATCTAGGATTGTAGTGACACGAACTCGCCTCAGGAGTGATTTGAGTCGTATATGTTTGCCTAATCGTAAATTGAGTAAGTTGAAGGCTTTCTCGAAAAGGGTTGAAAGAAAGATGGAAATAAGCTCGAATGGGTTAAAATGGTTTAAGGATAGCTTATGAAAATGATAATGAAAAATGGCTAAGTGATGCAAACCCGGTTACAAAGATAGCCAGATTAATGTTGAGTGCCCGATCGTAGTCGAGAAGATGAACGAAGTCGCAATTGAAATAGATAGGTGAAGTAGCGGAAGATTAAGAAGATGGTATGTTTAGAAGTTTAGAAAAGAAATTAGATTGTTTAGGTTTAGTAAGAAAGGATGATAGATGGGTTAAAGGTTAGAGGGTTGGTGTAGGAAAGTAAGTGGATGAGTAATGGATCGGTTTAAGTGAGGTATGTTAGGATACGAAATGGTAAATTAGAAAGAAGGAGTAAGGTAGTATTTGAATTCAGTAAATCAAACAAGATAGGTGGTTGATGGTCGAGTTTCTTAGACGTCAGGAAAGATTCAACACCAAAGGTGTCACCCCGAATCCTTATGGTCTAAGTTAGGTTGCAGAATAATGAAGGATAGGTTTGAGCGCCACACCAAGTTGGGTTCGGTGATACGCTCCAAACAAGCAAGTTTGACACCACTAGCAAAACTAGATAAGTCACACGAGACTTGTACAAAGTTTAAGAGGAATCAAACCTCACAGAAACAGAGTTTCGATATAAAATTGGTCAAAAAAGTCCCTTACAAATGAAGTTCAACAAATATTTATAGTCGAATAGATGATAGCCGAATGGGCAAGTTCATTAACTTAACAACTAAGTAAATTCGGCTATTAATGCAATAGAAAAATCTAGAATAAAGTCATTGAATCTTCAAGTCCACATTCGGCCGAATGGTAGTTCAGTGGACAGCTTCTTGACTAAGGATTAATCCACTTGAGTAATGATGCATGAATGGAAGTTAACAAGCCTTGACTAGGTTCAGCCATGGTCCTTTATGAAGCATTGAATTGGTGTTGTTTGGCCAAAAGGTATGAGCTTTAATGTGGGTTCTTGAATGGCCAAATGAGGTGTGAACAAGGATGATACAATCGCGACCCAGAGTGCATCAAGTTCGAGCAAGGACTCAATGGTGTTGCCTCAAGGACCAATTACGCGAGCTCGAGCTAAGTAATTCAAGGAGTCCATTTCAGCCTTAGTTAAACAAGTGTGGGGCGAGGCTTTGGTTGGAGAAATAGAACGAGTTGGGACCAGCTTAATAAAGTGTCCTTGCAACATTTTGCAAACTAATTTTAGCTCAATTCCCGCTCCTTGAACCCGTTCCAACTAAATTGAACTTTTATTTATTTTTTTCAGCTTTGCATTTAGTTTGTAATTTAATACTTGCATTTAAGCCTTTTAGTTTAATAAATGAGTTGCTGGTCATTAATACAACTCATCTTAGTTTAATTAAATGAGTTTATTTGATGAATTTAATTTAATGAGTTGCTTCTTTAATTAATCTAGTTACTAGGTTAATTTATTGGTGCATGAGTTAAAGTTCATTAAATACTTCTTTTAATTAACTAGTTGTTGGAATAAATGATGCATAAGTGTTAGTTCATTTATTTAAGTAGTTGTTAATTTGTTTAAAGCTTAATAATTGAATAAATATGACGGTTACATATGTTTTAATTGCAGGTGACTTTTCAACTCACAAAGGCTGTTACGCATTCAATAAAGGTGACTTTTCAAGTTATTTTGGTTACAAAAGAGGGGGCTGTTATAAATGAAGCATTAAGCATCATTAAAAGAGAGTTTAAAAGAGCATTTCATGTCCTTTAAAATCTGGTAGCAGCTTGTTCAAATACCCCAACGTTTTTTGCTACTTAATGGACAATTTATGCCTTGCAAATTTCATTAAAGTGGCTGGAGTCTATTCAACTAGCCAAAGGGAAAATCAAGAGTCATCTTCCAAGCCTTTAAGGACATTAATTCAGCTGGTTAAAGAGAGGAGTTATTGATTCTAGAATTTCAAAAGTCTTTGATTTATAATTAGCTCTTTAATAGCACTTTACTATGTGACCATTCGGCTAGCTCATTCTAGCCTTATAAATTCTTGTAACCAAGCCTTTTGGGGACACTTTTTGAACATTTTGTTAATGATATGCTGCCAAATTTGTAAGGCAAACTTTTCTCTATTTTCGTTCAAAGATTCATTGGCTACTTAGTGTTCTAGTTGCGTCAATCGTTTTCTTTGATAAACCCGAACTTACCACTACTCGTAGTGTGGCGTTCAAACATACCGAGGTTCCTATCTTACTAGATAGTGGGTCGAGGTCACTTCTACCAATCCTAAACTGAACTAAAAGGGCTTATAAACAAACAGGTCGATACCACATCGGTATTGGTTCTTGTTTGCACTTTTGTTCAAATCAAACTTCTTTCATTACCATTTCATACCAAAATTGAATTCCATCCTTCCATTTCTTATCATTTTGTACCAAACCAATTTTCGTACAACCAAATTTAACCTCTTCGATTCTAAACCGTTCCTTCCTACCCATATATTCAAAACCAACTATCCAATATTCCATAACCGAAACAATTCTTTCTTCCTAACTTATTCATTCTTCACCTTTCATTCTTCTCAGTTTCTTTAAAGAATTAACGGTACTTCTCATCGACGATTGGGAAAATCAAGTATACGACTCAACTCAACCCCGAGGCAGATCGTATCATTTGGTATCAGAGCTAGATTCGAGAAGCTCCGAAGATTGAAGAACACAACAAAATCTTGTTTGTAAGTACAAAAAAAGGTCAGAAAAAAAGGTTAAAAAATCGAAAAAAATTGAAAAAAAAGTTTAACACAAAAAAAGAGTGAAAAAAAAAGGGTTTCGAAAAAAAATTGCTTTGTGTTGAAAAGTTGAATATTTGTGTTATTTTCATTCAATTCCGATCCTGAAACTCTCCTATTTACCTTTTCTTCCATCTTTAACCATTCGCCACACTACAATCGAATTAATTTTTTTCTTTCTTTCTTTTAGCCTACCCTGACCTAAATTACATCATCCTTTGTTACCCATTTGAGACCGACCATCTAGACTAAGGTTAAGTCGTAGCGAATCTGGTTACGAAATTACGACAAAGGTAAAGAGTGGTAAAAGGCACGAGAGTTGTGAGCGCAAAAGAGTGGAAAGTAAAAGCCTATTTTTGAGCGTAAACACGAGCATGAGTGAATTTTTTTCCTTTCCGAGTGTTCATGAGGTTTTAGTTGTGAGGTTCTTTACTAAACTCAATGTCACAAGAATCTAATCCTAAGATGGAAGATCATCCTGTACGACAACCTGTTCGCAACGTCCCAGATTTGAACATGCAAGCATTATTACGAGAGATGGAAAGACTTTTAGATAGAAGATTAAATCCCCTTGAAGATCGTCTATTCCAAGTCGAAGCAAGAGAGCAACGCAAAAGAACTCCTAAAGTTGTCTGACCTGACGGGAGAGGCCAAATCAACAACGGGAAAGATGAAGAGATCAAGATGATGTTGTAAATGATCATAGTGATCTTGAAATGGTCAAGATTCGAATGCAAGTAATCACCGGAGGGAACCACAACACCGAGATCGGAGACGTGAAGATGATGATCTTAAGAACATCAAACTTTCTATACCACCGTTCTAAGGTAGATCAGATCCAGAGGCCTATCTTAAGTGGAAAAAGAAGATCGAGTTGGTGTTTGATTGTCATAACTATTCTAAAAACAAAAAGGTGAAGTTAGCAGCAATTGAATTTTCGGATTATGCCATGATTTGGTGGGATCAACTAACTACTAGCCGGAGACGTAATGGAGAACAACCGATCTCCACATGGACCGAGATGAAGGCAGTTCTGAGGCGACGATTTATCCCTTCTTACTACCACCGGGAGTTGCACCAAAAACTTTAAAATCTTACACAATGGACCAAAAGCATCGAAGACTACTACAAGGAGATGGAAATTGCAATGATTCAGGCAGATGTTCAAGAGGATTCTGAAGTAACGATAGCACGATTTTTGGCTGGATTAAACCGAGACATTGCGAATGTCGTCAAGCTTCAACACTATCTTGAAGTGGTGGACATGGTTCATATGGCTATCAAGGTAGAAAAGCAACTTAAGCGTAAAGGCCCAAACCAAGGTTTTTCCACTTCTAACACATCCAAGTGGGGCCAAAGTTCGAGTAGAGGTTGTTCAACATCTCAAGGAAAGGATTCCATGGCACTTTCGAAACCAAACAAGACTAATATCGAAACAAACAAAGGTAAGGCACCCGAGGTTTCTTTCAATCGTAATCATGACGTTAAATGTTTCAAATGTCTAGGAAGGGGACACATAGCCAGTCAGTGCCCAAATTGAAGAACTATGGTGATTCGTGCCGATGGTGAAATCGAGACGGAAGATGAAGAAGAAAAGGAGTCTGAATCGGTTTCTGAAACTGAGGAGGACTTAGAACAACCTGTGGAAGGTGAACTACTCGTTGTCAAAAGGAGTCTTAGTCTCCAAGGCATGGATAATGAGCTACAACGGGAGAACATATTTCATACCCGATGTCTGGTTGGAGGAAAAGTCTATTGTGTCATCATCGATGGTGGTAGTTGTACAAACGTAGCAAGTACGATGATGGTTGAAAAACTCAGTTTGCCAACTACTAAGCATCCGAGCCCCTACAAACTTCAGTGGCTCAATGACGGTGGAGAACTTAAAGTGACCAAGCAAGTACTAGTTTCTTTCACCATTGGAAAGTACTCGGACGAAGTGTTATGTGACGTTGTTCCGATGCATGCGGGCCATCTACTCCTTGGACATTCGTGGCAGTTTGATCGGCGAGTGCTACACGACGGGTATACCAATCGGTATATTTTCAAGTTTATGGGAAAGAATGTTACATTGGCACCGTTAACTCCCAAACAAGTTTACGATGATCAATTGAAGTTGAAAGCATCCGTCGAACAAATGAGAGAGAAAGAAAAAGAAGATTGTAAAAAAAATAAAAGAGGAAAAAAATAAGAAAAAGAAAACAAAAGAGAGTGAAAAGAAAATCAGTAAAGAAAAAGAAGAAAAAGAGAAGGAAATTGAAAAAATGAGTGTCTTTGCAAAAGTTAGTGATATTCGAAAAGCGTTAGTAATGAATCGTCCCGTTCTTGTACTCATGTACAAAGAAACCTTGTTTTCTACTAACAAATTACCCGACACTCTACCTTCTTCTGTTTTGTCTTTGTTGTAGGATTTTAAAGATGTTTTCCCAGAGGAAGTCCCAAATGGTTTACCATAACATCAAATAGATTTTATACCGGGAGCTGCTATCCCAAACCGTCCCACTTATCGAGCCAATCCAGAAGAGACTAAAGAACTGCAATGGCAAGTCAATATCTGTTGGAAAAAGGTTACGTTCGAGAGAGTCTTAGTCTTTGTGCTGTACCTGTTTTACTAGTACCAAAAAAAGACGGAACATGGCAAATGTACGTAGATTGTCGAGCCGTAAATAAGATCACCATCAAATACCATCATCCAATTCCTCGTCTTGATGATATGCTTGATGAACTCAGTGGAGCTAAGGTATTTTCGAAAATTGACCTAAAAAGTGGCTGCCACCAGATTCGAATGCGAGAAGGTGATGAGTGGAAAATGGCATTTAAGACCAAGCATGAGCCGTACGAATGGTTGGTCATGCCTTTTGGACTAACCAATGCCCCTAGCACATTTATGAGGCTAATGAATTATGTGTTAAGATCTTTTATCGGTAAGTTTTATGTTGTGTATTTTGATGACATATTGATATATAGCAAATCCATCGAAGATCATGTAAGGCATCTTAAATCTGTTTTAGAAGTTTTACGTAAAGAAACATTATATGCTAACCTTAAAAAGTGTTCTTTCTGTTCTGATAAAGTTGTCTTTTTAGGCTTTGTGGTTAGCGCAGAAGGTCTCGAAGTAGACCAAGAAAAGATCAAGGCCATTCAAGATTGGCCAAGGCCAACTAGTATTATGCAAGTCCGGAGTTTTCATGGCCTAGCAAGTTTCTACCGACGATTCGTTCCTAATTTCAGCACCATTGCTGCTCCTCTTACGAGCGTCATTAAGAAGAACTCTGCTTTCTTTTGGAATGATGAGCAAGAAAAGTCGTTTGTCAAAATTAAGAATTTTCTTACTAACGCTCTTTTACTTGCTCTTCCAGATTTTTCGAAGACTTTCGAGATTGAGTGTGATGCCTCAGGCGTTGGAATAGGTGCTGTTTTAACACAAGAAGGACGACCTGTGGCTTATTTTAGCGAAAAGATTAGTGGAGCCGTACTCAACTATCCTGTATATGATAAAGAGATGTACGTGCTCATACGAGCTCTTGAGACATGGCAACATTATTTATGGCCAAAGGAGTTTGTTATACACTCCGATCATGAAGCTTTAAAGCACATCAAAGGCCAGCACAAATTAAACCGACGTCATGCAAAATGGGTGGAGTTTCTTGAATCATTTTCTTATGTTATAAAATACAAAAAAGGTAAAGATAACATAGTGGCTGATGCACTTTTGAGAAGGTACACTCTTTTGACATATTTGGACTCCAAAATTCTTGGTTTTGCTTTGATAAAAGACTCTTATGCTAACGATTCTAATTTTGGTGAGATCTTTGTAGCATGCGAGAATGGAGTGTTTGAAAACTTTTATAGGTATGAAGGCTTTCTTTTCAAAGAAAGTAAACTCTGCGTTCCTTGTGGCTCTATTTGAGATTTATTAGTGCACGAAGCCCATAGTGGCGGACTTATGGGACACTTTGGAGTCAACAAGACGCTTGCAACACTTCAAGAACACTTCTATTGGCCGCGAATGTGCAAATATGTGGAACAAGTTTGCAAGAGGTGTATAGCTTGTAAAAAGGCTAAATCAAAGGTTCAACCACATGGCTTATATACGCCATTACCTATTCCTGAAGCCCCGTGGGTTGATATCTCTATGGACTTTGT
Organism: Gossypium stocksii; assembly: GCA_020496765.1. Taxonomy (NCBI): domain Eukaryota; kingdom Viridiplantae; phylum Streptophyta; class Magnoliopsida; order Malvales; family Malvaceae; genus Gossypium; species Gossypium stocksii. Next base: position 48,083,998 of record CM035623.1, read on the forward strand.
TCTTGGACTACCGCGCACAAAAACGGGGAAGGATTCTATCTTTGTGGTTGTTGATCGTTTTTCAAAAATGTCTCATTTTATTACTTGCACTAAAACTGATGACGCTGTTCATGTTGCAAATTTGTTTTTCAAGGACATTGTACGACTTCATGGTATTCCTCGTACTATTGTGTCGGATCGTGATGCAAAATTCTTGAGCCACTTTTGGAGGTCTTTGTGGGGAAAATTAGGAACCAAACTATTATTCTCTACCACCAGCCACCCCTAAACCGATGGTCAAACGGAAGTCGTCAATAGAGTATTGTCTACATTACTACGGGCCATCATCCGTAAAAATTTGACGTCTTGGGAAGATTGCTTACCACATATCGAGTTTGCTTACAACTGCTCCGTCCATTCTGCTACGAAATATTCGCCTTTTGAAATTGTATATGGTTTCAATCCATTGACACCTTTAGATTTATTACCTTTGCCTACTGATCGATTGGTTCATGCAGATGCAAAGAAAAAGGTAGATTTTGTCAAGGAATTACATCAAAAGGTACGAGCTAATATTGAGGCAAGAACCGAGTCTTACGTGCGTAATGCTAACAAGGGACGAAAACGAGTGGTCTTCGAACCCGGAGAGTGGGTTTGGGTTCACATGCGCAAGGAGCATTTTCCAGCTCAACGAAAATCAAAATTATTACCTCGAGGAGACGGTCCTTTCCAAATTCTTGAGCGCATAAATGAAAACTCTTACAAACTCAATTTGCCTGGTCAATTTAACGTTAGTGCAACTTTTAATGTGTCAGATTTAACCCCTTTTGATACAGATTTTGACTTGAGGACAAGTCATTTCGAAGAGGGGGGAATGATACGATCGCGACCTGAAGTGCATCAAGTTCGAGCAAGGACTCAATGGTGCTGCCTCAAGGACCAATTACGCGAGCTCGAGCTAAGCAATTCAAGGAGGCCATTTCGGCCTTAGTTAACCAAGTGTGGGGCGAGGCTTTGGTTGGAGAAATAGAACGAGTTGGGACCAGCTTAATAAAGTGTCCTTGCAACATTTTGCAACTAATTTCAGCTCAATTCCCGCTCCTTGAACCCGTTCCAACTAAATTGAACTTTTATTTATTTTTTTTTAGCTTTGCATTTAGTTTGCATTTTAATACTTGCATTTAAGCCTCTTAGTTTAATAAATGAGTTGCTGGTCATTAATACAACTCATCTTAGTTTAATTAAATGAGTTTATTTGATGAATTTAATTTAATGAGTTGCTTCTTTAATTAATCTAGTTACTAGGTTAATTTATTGGTGCATGAGTTAAAGTTCATTAAATACTTCTTTTAATTAACTAGTTGTTGGAATAAATGATGCATAAGTGTTAGTTCATTTATTTAAGTAGTTGTTAATTTGTTTAAAGCTTAATAATTGAATAAATGTGACGGTTACATATGTTTTAATTGCAGGTGACTTTTCAACTCACAAAGGCTGTTACGCATTCAATAAAGGTGACTTTTCAAGTTATTTTGGTTACAAAAGAGGGGGCTGTTATAAAGGAAGCATTAAGCATCATTAAAAGAGAGTTTAAAGGAGCATTTCATGTCCTTTAAAATCTGGTAGCAGCTTGTTCAAATACCCCAACGTTTTTTGCTACTTAATGGACAATTTATGCCTTGCAAATTTCATTAAAGTAGCTGGAGTCTATTCAACTAGCCAAAGGGAAAATCAAGAGTCATCTTCCAAGCCTTTAAGGACATTAATTCAGCTGGTTAAAGAGAGGAGTTATTGATTCTAGAATTTCAAAAGTCTTTGATTTATAATTAGCTCTTTAATAGCACTTTACTATGTGACCATTCGGCTAGCTCATTCTAGCCTTATAAATTCTTGTAACCAAGCCTTTTGGGGACACTTTTTGAACATTTTGTTAATGATATGCTGCCAAATTTGTGAGGCAAACTTTTCTCTATGTTCGTTCAAAGATTCGTTGGCTACTTAGTGTTCTAGTTGCGTCAATCGTTTTCTTTGATAAACCTGAACTTATCACTACTCGTAGTGTGGCGTTCAAACATACCGAGGTTCCTATCTTACTAGATAGTGGGTCGAGGTCACTTCTACCAATCCTAAACTGAACTAAAAGGGCTTATAAACAAACGGGTTGATACCACATCGGTATTGGTTCTTGTTTGCACTTTTGTTCAAATCAAACTTCTTTCATTACCATTTCATACCAAAATTGAATTCCATCCTTCCATTTCTTATCATTTCGTACCAAACCAATTTCCGTACAACCAAATTTAACCTCTTCGATTCTAAACCGTTCCTTCCTACCCATATATTCAAAACCAACTATCCAATATTCCATAACCGAAACAATTCTTTCTTCCTAACTTATTCATTCTTAACCTTTCATTCTTCTCAGTTTCTTTAAAGAATTAACGGTACTTCTCGTTGACAATTGGGAAAATCAAGTATACGACTCAACTCAACCCCGAGGCGGATCGTATCAAAGGAGCTTGAGTAGTCTCTTGTGTGTGAATGCCTAGCTGAATAGACATCATGGTGTGAACACATAGAAAATACATGAATCGTCCAAATGCATGTTCCCACTATTAATACGATCCATGAATCTTCAAATACATGAACATTCTAAATGCATGTGTCCCTTTGATTGCCATCCATTGAACCTTCTTATACATGCACCTTGCATTAATTCCTTCCATGCATGTTGCCATCCAAAGGGTGATGTACCTACAAGATTAATGTAAGCATTAATAGTGCATGTGAACACAAAACTCAAGTATGAACATAACAAAACTTATACTTAATTTGGCCAGCATATTAAAGTCTTGTAATGTTTTGGACATATTTATTTCTAGTTCACTTTAAGACAAAATTTAAAGTATGTAATAACCACATTAAATAACTAGTCAATTAGCTCACTAAATGACACAACAATAAATAAGCTGAGGTGAGCTGAGGGTTTCAGCTATGAGCTATGTTAAGCTAAAAACAAAATAAATGAACTATGATTATTTAAAATAGAAACTAATTGAGCTGAGTAAGAGCTTATTTGAGCTCATCCGAGCTAGAATGGACTCCCGTGAGCTGAAATGATCTGAAGTTAGCTTGAATTAAGCTAACTATCTTTGGTTTGGAGTTGTGTTTAGCTACACTTTGGTCATTGGAGCCATGAGCTAGCTTGAATCGATGACAAAGTGCTAAAATTGACTCTTGTAAGTGTCGAGCTTGAGCCCTTGTCATTGGTCCTTGTGGCATAGCTAGCGCTCCATTGTTCGGGATATTGGCTGGCTTGGACGTGTTCGCGTCATCCTCCCCCACTTCAAAATGACTTGACCTCAAGTCGGAACCTGCATCAAATGGGGAAAGATCAGAAACATTAAAACTAGCACTTACATTATAGTTTCCGGGTAGATAAAGTCAGTAGGAATTTTCATTTATGCGTTCCAAAACTTGGAATGGTCCATCACCACAGGGTAAAAGTTTAGATTTGCGTTGAGCGGGAAAACGCTCCTTATGCATATGAAGCCATACCCAATCACCGGGCTCAAAAATACCCGTTTTCGGCCTTTGTTGGCTTTTCGCGCATATGTTTCAGATTTGTTTTCTATGTTGGCACACACCTTTTGGTGTAAGTCTTTAACAATTTCTGCCTTCTTTTTAGCGTCAGGGTGCAACAATGGATCATTTGGCAGAGGTATTAGATCCAGAGGGGTCAAAGGATTGAACCCATACACAACTTCAAAAGGTGTGAACTTAGTTGTTGATTGCACCGTGCTATTGTACGCAAATTCGGCATGGGGCAGGCATTCTTCCCATGTCTTAAGATTTTTCTTGACAAGACTTCGTAAGAGACTAGATAAGACTCTATTAACAGCTTTCGCTTGGTCGTCCGTTTGTGGATGGCAAGTGGTGGAAAATAGAAGCTTAGTGCCTAACTTGCTCCATAGGGATCTCCAAAAGTGACTAAGAAGTTTGATGTCACGATCAGATACAATAGTTCGCGGCATCCCATGTATTCGAACAATGTCCCTGAAAAACAAATTAGAAATATTTGAAGCGTCGTCAGTTTTCGAACAAGCTCTAAAGTGGGACATTGTAGAAAATCTATCTACAACTACAAAAATGAAGTCTTTTCTCGTTTTGGACCGGGGTAGTCCTAGTACAAAATCCATGGAAATATCCGTCCAAGGTATTTCAGGAGTAGGTAATAGGGTATACAGACCATGAGGCTTAACCGTCGACTTGGCCCTTTTACAAGTCAAGCATTGATCACAGGCTCGTGCTACGTCTCGTTTCATTTGGGGCTAATAAAAATGTTCACTAAGAGTGGTATACGTCTTAAGGACCCCGAAGTGTCCCATCAGTCCACCTCCGTGGGCTTCTTGAATTAAAAGGTCTCATACAGAACTTTGTGGAACACAAAGTTTTCCTTCCTTGAATAAAAACCCGTCGGACCTGTAAAAATTGTCAATAGGAACATTTTCACAAGCAGAGTAAATTTCACCAAAATCATGATCATGAGCATATAATTCTTTCAAAAATGCAAAGCCAATCAACTTAGTTTCAAGAGTGGCCATTAAAGTATGCCTCCTAGATAAGGCATCAGCAACCACATTATCTTTTCCCTTTTTGTACTTTATTACATATGGAAAGGACTCAAGATATTCAACCCATTTAGCATGCCGTTTGTTTAACTTATGCTGGCCCTTGATGTGTTTAAGTGCTTCATGATTCGAATGGATCACAAATTCTTTGGGCCACAAAAATGCTGCCACGTCCTAAGAGCCCGTATTAAGGCGTACATCTCCTTGTCATAAATGGGATAATTGAGCAAGGGTCCATTAAGTTTTTCGCTAAAATAGGTGATGGGCCATCCATCTTGGGTTAATACAGCGCCTATACCAATTCCTGAAGCATCACATTCCAATTCAAAGGTTTTAGTGAAATCAGGTAAAGTAAGCAAAGGAGCATTTGTAAGAGCATTTTTAAGTTCAATAAAAGACTTCTCTTGGTCCTCACTCCATTGAAATCATGAGTTCTTTTTAATCACACTTGTTAAGGGTGCAGCAACAGTGCTAAAATTTGGCACAAACTGACGATAAAAACTGGCAAAACCATGAAAACTCTGAACTTGGCCAATGGTAGTGGGCCTTGGCCAATCTTGTACTGCTTTAACCTTCTCTTGATCTACTTCTAGACCTCATGAACTAACTACAAAACCAAGAAAAACGACTTTGTTAGAACAAAAAGTACATTTCTTTAAGTTAGCATATAAAGTTGCTTTCCGTAATGTTTCCAAAACGGCCTTTAAATGTTTCACATGTTCCTCCAAAGTTTTGCTGTAAATAAGGATATCATCAAAATAGACAACGCAAAACCTACCAATGAAAGCTCTTAATACATGATTCATCAATCTCATAAATGTACTTGGAGCATTGGTTAGACCGACCAGAACCAACCACTCATACAAACCGTGTTTTGTTTTGAAGGTTGTTTTCCATCCGTCTCCTTCTCTCATGCGGATTTGGTGATAGCCACTTTTCAAGTCAATTTTTGAAAATAACTTGGCTCCACTCAATTCGTCTAACATGTTGTCGAGCCGAGGTATAGGTGTAACACCCTAAATATTTTTACAGTAAGATATTATCCTTGATATAGTTAAGTAAGGAAATAAAGTGATAAAAAGAGAAATTTTGTGCTATGTCAACAAAATCTATATAGGAAGTATATTATGATGTATTAATCCAAGAAAGGACTAAATTGTAAAAGTGAGAAAAAGTCTTGTGGCCCAAGAGTAAAGTGTAAATATGGAAAAGTTGAAGGACCAATAGTGCAAATATTTTAAGGATGGAATGATCTAGAAACTAAGGAAAATGGATGAATTAGGACCAAATTGAATAGGAGAAGAATTATGAAGGACTAAATCACAATTTTACCAAATTAAGTGATGACTCAAGGATGGAATTTTAAAAGATCATGAAGGGAAAAATAGTCAATTAGAAGGAGAGAGAAATCTAGAAGGTAATGATGATGTGATGATATTTTATAATTATTTAATAAGATAAATATTACTTTATTAATATTTTAATAAGATATTTTATTATTTTATTATTTTATTTAGTATATATATATGTGTGTGGAAAGTAAGAAAGGGAGGAAAAAAAAACACATCAACCCACCATTTTTCATGCACCAACGTGAGAGGAAGAGAGAAAGAGAGAAAGTTTTACTTTCTTTACAATTTGGTCCTTCCACCAAAAATTCACCAATTTTACCTAGAAATCAAGAGAATTTCCGTAGCTACCAAAGAGAAAAATGTTAAGGAGACTATGGGGAGTTAGAATATCAAGTTGGATTCAAGAAATAGAAGCTGGAAGAGAGAGAAAAATCAAGTTAAAGATTGAAATCAATGAGACAAGGTAAGTATATCAAGATTTCAATATATTTTTAAGTTTGATATTATTGAAAAAGCATGGAAATGATGTTAAAGTAGAGTTTTCTTATTTATGGTTCTATGTTTTTGATATATTAATGAAGAGAAATAAGAGAAAGTGATGGGAAATATTGTAGAGAAAGGAAATAAGAGTGTTATAAACTTAGTAATTAATATCTTGCATTAAAACAGTTTTGGACAGCAGCAGTAAGCTAACTTTGAAAAATCACCAAAAATGGTAGAAACTGAATTAGAAGTTGAATAAGATATGGAATTAAAGCTTTATTGAGTCTATTTTCATATAAAAGAAACAAAAAAAGTAAATGAATTCTGTATTCTGAGATATTTATATTTTTGTGAGACTGGTTTAGAATGATTTCGGGATCCTCTGTTCTGACTTGGAAAAATCATTAAAAATTGTATAAAAATTATTATGGGACATAATTTATATGGTTAGATTCTTTAATTAGTCTATTTTTATAATAAATAAACGAGAACATCATTTGAATTCTGTACAAAGAGATAATTAAATTTTACCGAAGAGTGGTCAGAACTGTCAAATAGTAAAATAAGGGAGAATTTAATAAATAAACTGTACTAAATGGCTAAACCAAAAATTCTGAAAATTTTATGGTAAGAATATATGTAAGTCTAGTTTCAGAGAAAATTAGTGGATATTAATTTGGAGTTCTGTAGCTCAAGATATAAATAATTTAGTCACTATGACTCAAATGGACAGCTTTGAAAATACATATAAGTAAATTGTGAAAGTTTTGATAATGTTACTCATAAGCATGTTATATAAATTAAGGATGTGGAATGGAGTGGAAGAGGAGGAAAATATGTATGAATATTTAGTTGGCATGGTTAATTTGCAAGTTGTAGACTCAAGGACTAAATTGAATAAAGGTAAAACTTTATGGGCAATTTTGTAAGAATGTCAAAAATGATGAAATCGTATGAAATGGATTATTTTATTATTTAAATTATGAAACTGTATGAAATTATTAATATAGTTCAAGACCGGGGAAAAACATGTTTTAGGGATTAAATTGAAAAGTGTTGAAATTATGGAAAAATTCTGATATTTTATAGAATTTATGGGCTATTATCAATATGCATGATGATAACGGTTGGAAATAAGGATTAAATTTCAAGAATTTAATTTTTTGGGCCTAAGGGTAAAATCGTTATTAATTAAAGATTTAGGAGCAAAATGGTAATTTTTCCTAGATCATTAATTGAATGTATTAGAATATAGAATAAATGAAAACGATGACCAAATTTATCATAAAAATCCGGATGACTCAAATACGAGACTGGAATATGGAAAGAAAAATGACATTTATCATGACATGTACATATGTGATTACCTTTGAGACGTTGATACAAGGAAATTAAGTATGTTGAGACGAATAATATATCCAAATAAAATACGTCGAGAAAAAAAATATGTTTGGGAAAAATATGTCTAATTTTAAGTGGTTCGAAACATATAAATGTTAGATTGTTAAATAAAATATTTGATAAATAAATCAGTAACTCCAGTAATGCTCCGTAACTCTAATCCGGTGTTGGATTCGGGTTAGGGGCGTTACAGTATGTGCATATAGAATTTGATTTATATTAAGTTTGATATGAATTATTATCGGAATAAATATAAGTGAAATATATGGAAATTACGGTACATGAAATTATAATATAATGAAATAAATAATTTTAAACGGTAAGAGAATGTTACTTATAAGCATATTATATAAAATATGCGTAAGTATACTAACAATGTTGATTGATGCTAAGACAAGTGCCAAGCTATTGATTGAATGATAATATAATTATCTATATGATGTATTGAATCGATAAGTATTTAACGAAAATTTTTGCTAAATGATATGTAAATCTGAGTAATGCTCCGAAACCTTATTCCGACGACGGATACGGTTGGGGTGTTACATTAGTGGTATCAGAGCTAAAGTTTAGTCGGTTCTCGACTGAATGTAGTATATGAGAAGTCTAGAAATACATGCAACTATGTAACCTATGATAAGATACTATGATATCTTCCAATCCTGATGAGATTTATTTTACTTAAAGATAAAGATGCTATTCCAACCGAGCTAATTCCAATAATGTTGAAACCAATATTCGAATATATGAGTAAAAGTTGATTATGACGAGTCGGAACTCGTAAAGGTATGAATAAATGTTACATTTAAATTTATGTGTATAGTAAGTTCATGTGTAAATATGGTAACATAATTGTCATTTTAAGTAATTTAATGATATTTGTATGATATGATGATTAATATCATGAAATATTATGCTTTGTGGTTATTATTTAGTAACATGCAAATTATGTGAGCTACTTGATAAATATGAATAAGTGATTATTGTGAAGTTTGAATATTTGTTATTGAAAGGTAAAGTGAAATGTATTGAATTAAGAATATATGTGATTAATTGAAATGTGCATTGGTCGAATAAATGAAATGAGTAAGTTCGTACGAAAATAAATTATCGATTCTTTTTATTTTGTTATATTTTGTTATCATATGAGATGCGGTTGCCTATAGACTGATTATTTGATAAAAATTACAAATTGACGTAGACTAGGAATGAGATTATTAAAAGTTGAAGGGAAAGATTTCCCGTTTGAACCTTAGGAATATATGCGGATACAACTGACATGTCACTAGGATATTTGAGTTCCGAACTCGTTGAGTTGAGTCCGAGTTCGTGAGATATAATCAGGCATCCGAACTCGTTGAGTTGAGTCCGAGTTCACTTATGGATACGTATGCCCGAACTCGTTGAGTTGAGTTCGAGTTCGTGAGATGTAACTAGGCATCCGAACTTGTTGAGTTGAGTCTGAGTTCACTTATGGATGCGAACGCCCGAACTCGTTGAGTTGAGTCCGAGTTCACTTATGGGCGGGTTACATGGTAGCTTGAGCTACATATTTGTGGACTATTGAGTTTGGTTTAGCCGCGAGCATAACACTTATGTGCATGCGTTCTGTTGTATCCGATTATATTCTGATGAGATCAACGGGAAATCGATTAAGTGAAAATATATGAAAATTAAATTATGAGGCTTTATATTGATTAAGTTATATTCAATGAAATTTATAAGATTTATATTGATTAAGTTCAAAACGGTAAAAGTGAAAAAGTTCAATAGTTGAGCAATTGATAATGCAGTCAAAACTAAGAATGAGTTAATAAGTGAAGATGGGTTCTAGATGGAGATATTAGATTTTTGAAAATTAGTTGAGATATGAGATTTAAAAGCTTTAACTAAAGGTTCATGATTTGATTAAAGATAATATAGATTATATATGATGCCATTTGATGAAAGATTTCTGTTTAGATATGAAATTAACACATATGACTTATATTGTTACATGTTTGATGTCTATTATTTATTATAGTTTTTATAATTTGAATTATGGAATACTACTGAATATAGACGTACTCAGTATACAGTTGTATCACTATAATTCAAATTATTTATTATTATTAAATGTTAAATGTTAAATTATGTGTATGGTAAGTGAAATATGAGGTAAGTGTTATTGTTGAATTGAATAGAAATTCAATTGAGTAATGGGTAAATTTAGTATTGAATTTATATTGATGAGAAAAGTGAAATTAAATTGAGTTGTGAATAAATTGAAAGAGAAAATGGAATTAAAAAGTGAGGTATGAAATACATGATAAAGATTATTAGTAAATTACAGATGATTGATGAATAGTGAATTTTAAATTATATTACAGGTATTAAAGAAAGAGAAGATATAAACATACATGACTATTAGTACAATGATTAAATTGTAAAATATGTAAAAGCGTTATGCTAAAAGTGTAAGAATGATATGCGTGCGTAATGGAATTTGCACAAGTAGAGGAGATTAGATCTATTAAGATATTAGTGGTATACCATTAAGGGATTCTAGGCATTCTCTGAAAATAAAACATTGTTACTCATCAAGTGCTCTCTAGTTAATAGTGCATAAGATTACAGTTTTATATCTATTTCGTTTATCCTAAGTGTTCTGTTTAATCTATGAGCCTCTGTTAAAAAGGTAAACAATTTTCGTTACAAGGTAAGGGGTTATCTCTAATTCATGTTTGAAAATAGTGAATTAAAAATAAATTGTGAACTGAAAATATAGAGAATGGATATGAATAATAAATTAGATAAAAATATGAAGAAAGGAACTATAGAATTATAGAGATAATGAAGTCCATGATTAAAAGAAGCAAGGAAATTTCGAGGACGAAATTTATTTTAAGGTGGAGGGAAATGTAACACCCCGAATATTTTTACAGTAAGATATTATCCTTGATATAGTTAAGTAAGGAAATAAAGTGATAAAAAGAGAAATTTTGCACTATGTCAACACAATCTATATAGGAAGTATATTATGATGTATTAATCCAAGAAAGGACTAAATCGTAATAGTGAGAAAAAGTCTTGTGGCCCAAGAGTAAATACTCAAAATTTAAAGGGTTAAAGTGTAAATATGGAAAAGTTGAAGGACCAATAGTGCAAATATTTTAAGGATGGAATGATCTAGAAACTAAGGAAAATGGATGAATTAGGACCAAATTGAATAGGAGAAGAATTATGAAGGACTAAATCACAATTTTACCAAATTAAGTGATGACTCAAGGATGGAATTTTAAACGATCATGAAGGGCAAAATAGTCAATTAGAAGGAGAGAGAAATCTAGAAGGTAATGATGATGTGATGATATTTTATAATTATTTAATAAGATAAATATTACTTTATTAATATTTTAATAAGATATTTTATTGTTTTATTATTTTATTTAGTATATATATATGTGTGTGGAAAGTAAGAAAGGAAGGAAAAGAAAAACACATCAACCCACCATTTTTCATGCACCAACGTGAGAGGAAGAGAAAAAGAGAGAAAGTTTTACTTTCTTTACAATTTAGTCCTTCCACCAAAAATTCACCAATTTTACCTAGAAATCAAGAGAATTTCCATAGCTACCAAAGAGAAAAATGTTAAGGAGACTATGGGGAGTTAGAATATCAAGTTGGATTCAAGAAATAGAAGCTGGAAGAGAGAGAAAAATCAAGTTAAAGATTGAAATCAATGAGACAAGGTAAGTATATCAAGATTTCAATATATTTTTAAGTTTGATATTATTGAAAAAGCATGGAAATGATGTTAAAGTAGAGTTTTCTTATTTATGGTTCTATGTTTTTGATATATTAATGAAGAGAAATAAGAGAAAGTGACGGGAAATATTGTAGAGAAAGGAAATAAGAGTGTTATAAACTTAGTAATTAATATCTTGCATTAAAACAGTTTTGGACAGCAGCAGTAAGCTAACTTTGAAAAATCACCAAAAATGGTAGAAATTGAATTAGAAGTTGAATAAGACATGGAATTAAATCTTGTTGAGTCTATTTTCATATAACAAGTAAATAAATTCTGTATTCTGAGATATTTATATTTTTGTGAGACTGGTTCAGAATGATTTCGGGATCCTATGTTCTGACTTGGAAAAATCATTAAAAATTGTATAAAAATTATTATGGAACATAATTTATATGGTTAGATTCTTTAATGAGTCTATTTTTATAATAAATAAACGAGAACATCATTTGAATTCTGTACAAAGAGATAATTAAATTTTACCGAAGAGTGGTCAGAACTGTCAAACAGTAAAATAAGGGAGAATTTAATAAATAAACTGTACTAAATGGCTGAACCAAAAATTCTGAAAATTTTATGGTAAGAAGATATGTGAGTCTAGTTTCAGGAAAAATTAGTGGATATTAATTTGGAGTTCTGTAGCTCAAGATATAAATAATTTAGTGACTATGACTCAAATGGACAGTTTTGAAAATATATATAAGTAAATAGTGAAAGTTTTGATAATGTTACTCATAAGCATGTTATATAAATTAAGGATGTGGAATGGAGTGGCGGAGGAGGAAAATATGTATGAATATTTAGTTGGCATGGTTAATTTGCAAGTTGTAGACTCAAGGACTAAATTGAATAAAGGTAAAACTTTATGGGCAATTTTGTAAAAATGTCAAAAATGATGAAATCACATGAAATGGATTATTTTATTATTTAAATTATGAAACTGTATGAAATTATTAATATAGTTCAAGACCGGGGGAAAACATGTTTTAGGGATTAAATTGAAAAGTGTTGAAATTATGGAAAAATTCTGATATTTTATAGAATTTATGGGCTATTATCAATATGTATGATGATAACAGTTGGAAATAAGGATTAAATTGCAAGAATTTAATTTTTTGGGCCTAAGGGTAAAATCGTTATTAATTAAAGATTTAGGAGCAAAATGGTAATTTTTCCTAGATCATTAATTGAATGTATTAGAATATAGAATAAATGAAAACGATGACCAAATTTATTATAAAAATCCAGATGACTCAAATACGAGACTGGAATACGGAAAGAAAAATGACATTTATCATGACATGTACATATGTGATTACCTTTGAGACGTTGATACAAGGAAATTAAGTATGTTGAGACGAATAATATATCCAAATAAAATACGTCGAGAAAAAAAATATGTTTGGGAAAAAATATGTCTAATTTTAAGTGGTTCGAAATATATAAATGTTAGATTGTTAAATAAAATATTTGATAAATAAATCAGTAACTCCAGTAATGCTCCGTAACTCTAAGCTGGTGTTGGATTCGGGTTAAGGGCGTTACAGTATGTGCATATAGAATTTGATTTATATTAAGTTTGATATGAATTATTATCGGAATAAATATAAGTGAAATATATGGAAATTACGGTACATGAAATTATAATATAATGAAATAAATGATTTTAAACGGTAAGAGAATGTTACTTATAAGCATATTATATAAAATATGCGTAAGTATACTAACAATGTTGATTGATGCTAAGACAAGTGCCAAGCTATTGATTGAATGATAATATAATTATCTATATGATGCATTGAATCGATAAGTATTTAACGGAAATTTTTGCTAAATGATATGTAAATCCGAGTAATGCTCCGAAACCTTATTCTGACGATGTATACGATTGGGGTGTTACAATAGGGTGGCGATATTTGATAGTGATCTTATTCACTGCACGGTAATCGACACACATACGCCAAGTGCCATCCTTTTTGGGCACTAGCAGAACCGGAACGGCACAGGGACTGAGACTTTCACGAATATATCCCTTGTCCATTAACTCACTAATTTGACGTTGTAGTTCTTTTGTTTTTTCGGGATTTGTCTAGTATGCCGGTCGGTTGGGAATAATGGCTCCAGGAATGAAATCTATTTGATGTTCTATCCCGCGTATCAGAGGCAAACCACTAGGATTCTCATCAGGAAAAAGATCTTGATATTCCTGCAACAACGAAAGAATAGAAGGTGGCAAATCTGCCGGCAAGTCATTAGTGTTCAATAAAATTTCCTTGTACAAGAGCACAAGTTTGTGTGTCTCGCCGTCAAAGCCTTTCGTACTTCTTTTTCTTTCACAATCAACCCTTTTTTTCAATTTCTTATTCTTTTCTTTTTTCTATTTTCTCTTTTTCTATTGTTTTCTTTTTTCTTCTTTTTCTTTCTTTTTAATTTTTTTCCCTTACATTGCTTTTCTTTTCCTTTTCTACAAATTGTTTCACTGAAGCCTTCAACTTTATTTGATCTTTGAAAACTTGGCTGGGAGACATGGGAGCTAGGGTGACGTTTTTACCCTAATGTTTGAATGTATATCGATTGGTGTACCTGTCGTGTATAACCCTTCGATCATATTGCCAAGCTCTTCCTAGTAACAGATGACTTGCGTGCATTGGAACGACATCCCTGTATTTACCGATTGAAAGAGGGATGAGTACTTGCTTTGTGACTTTGATCTCTCCTCCGTCATTGAGCCATTGCAATTTATATGGATTTGGTGTTGAGTAGTGGGTAGGCCAAGCCTTTCCACCATGAGATCACTAGCCACGTTGGTGCAAATTCCTCCATCGATGATGAAGCTACATACCTTGCCTTTCACCTGGCACCGGGAATGAAAGATATTCTCTTGTTGTTGATCTTCCCCTCTAGGTTGAGTATTAAGACTTCTTTTGACTACACATAATCTCCGTAAGTTTTTAATCTTAGTTTCCTTCTTGTTGTGACAAGTAGTTTCGACCAATTGCTCACTTAGCAAAGACACCATGAGTAACAAAATGAAGCAATCCCCACTACAAGTCTCACTGTTCACTCGGAAAGAAATTGATCTTGAACTTCACTCTCACTCGTGTTTAACTCTATGATATAGCTTTTGCTTCTCTCGAATGATCTCACTAATCACTCTTGCCTTTTACCTCTTGGATTCATCTTGTACTTTGTAGGTCGCCTTGAGGAACTCATCTTGTTGCTTAGGGGTCGGCTTCAAAAGGGTTACAGGGTCGTAATGAATAGGGTAAAAGGTAGGCTGAAAAGAAATGAAATTTTCAGTTTTGAGTGTGGCGACTTTGGGTTTTGGGAAGAAGGTAACAGAGGATTGAGATTCAGGTAGAAGATGAATCGAACAATGAATTGACTTGTACACACACTTTTTTTTTAATATTCAAACTTTTTTTAAATTTTTGAAAATTTTTTTAATATTCAAACTCTTTTTTTATTTTCGATTTTTTTGAACTTACGAACTAATTTTCAGTTGATTCTTCGGTCTTTGGAGCTTTTCGATTCTAGATCTGATACCAGATGACGCGAACTCGGTTACAAAGATAGCCAGATTAACATTGAGTGCCTGATCGTGGTCAAAAAGATGAACGAAGTCGCCATTGAAATAGATAGGTGAAGTAGCAGAAGATTAAGAAGATGGTATGTTTGGAAGTTTAGAAAAGAAATTAGATTGTTTAGGTTTAGTAAGAAAGGATGATAGATGGGTTGAAGGTTGGAGGGTTAGTGTAGGAAAGTAAGTGGATGAGTAATGGATCAGTTTAAGTGAGGTATGTTAGGATACGAAATGGTAAATTGGAAAGAGGGAGTAAGGTAGTATTCAAATTTGGTAAATTGATAAAAGGGTATATTGCTTTAGAAACAACGTTCCTTGTCTGTAACGGATCTAGGATTGTAGCAAGCATAACTCTACATTAACACACAAGGATGGACGTTAGTAATAAAGAAAATGGATGAAAATAAAAAGAAAGAAGAAGAAGGAAAAAAATAGAGGTGGAGGAATTTTCTGGCAGATTTGAATTCGAATGAAATTGAAGGCTTCAACGGGCTTTCATGGCTGCATTAGAATGTTCAAATTGGCAAAATTGATGTTGATGTTGCTAGAAAAATATAAACGACTTTGAACTCGAAAGAACTCGAACAATATACTGAACGAACCCGAATTGAATATGTTCTTCGTCAACAGACTTGAACCCAGTAGATAGCGATCTAGGAACCCGAAGTATCAAGTAGAATGACACAATCAAATAGAGTCTAAATATGCCAAAGTTAGTTCAATGAAGAATGAAAATTAAGAGATAAACTCACAAAGATTTCTTTTCATAAAAATTGACTGTTTTTACATTGTTTTAAGTACAAATATATATAGAAATAAGAGGGGGCCGGCCAGTTATGAATACTTGGCTAGAATTGATTGAAATTGAATTTTTAAACTCAAAATTCAACTTCCTCAACTTCCTTTGGGCGGCAAGCATTGGTAGCCACGAAATTCAAACATGTTGGCACATGTTACATGTGCTAGGCGCCATTTGACAGATTTGAATGGGTGAGAAGGCTGGCCACATGCTTGGGGCATGCCAATGGGTTTTCCACACTTCAAATCTACTACACACGTCCCCGGGACCTCCATACATGCCACACGTCCTCCACACATGCCATACATACTCGTAGGTCACTCCCTCACATATAGGATAGGTTTCAGCTAGTTTAGGACTAGTCAACTGAAGTTGAGCTAGCTGAGCTAAGATTGAGCTAGCTGAGCTGAGATTGAGCTAGCTGGAGTGTAAGTGAGTCTAATGGAGTGTAAGTGAGCTGAGCTGAGCTGATGGCAATCCCTTTGAACTGCCATGAGCTAGATTCGAGCTATGTATACACACCTACTAGTAATATACCCTAAATTTGTTACATGTCAGTGTGCAAGACATTATAAACATTATAGTCTAAGGCATCAATGTGCTCAAATGAATTAGGAATCGTAGCACAAGTAAGGAAAAGAGCTTCCCTGAATTTCTTTGCCTTAGAACGGGTAATGGGTCCTATGGGTAAGACCTCCGGATCAGCTTGCTTGATTGGCATAGATGTGCTCACATCATCCCCCCTTCTTGAAAAGGGTTTGACCCCAAATCTGTAGAGTCGTCAAAAGGGGTTAAATTCGAAACATTGAATGTGGCACTTACATTATACTCGCCCGGTAAGTCTACCTTGTAGGCGTTGTCATTCACTTTTGCCAACACTTGAAAAGGACCATCTCCACGAGGTAAAAACTTAGACCGCCGTTGGGCTGGAAATCTTTCCTTTCAG
Organism: Gossypium stocksii; assembly: GCA_020496765.1. Lineage (NCBI taxonomy): Eukaryota > Viridiplantae > Streptophyta > Magnoliopsida > Malvales > Malvaceae > Gossypium > Gossypium stocksii. Next base: position 48,100,959 of record CM035623.1, read on the forward strand.
AAATGAACCCAAACCCAATCACCAACATCGAAGGTGACTCGCTTCCTTCCTTTGTTTGCTTGCTTTTCATAATGCTGAGTCCTTCGCTCAAGATTCTCCTTCACCTGTTGATGCAACTTCTTCACATATTCTGCTTTCACTTTACCGTCTCTGTTCATCACCTGTTCTTGTGGCAGAGGCAACATATCTAGAGGAGTAGTAGGATTAAAACAATAAACAACCTCAAAAGGTGACATCTTAGTAGCAGAATGTACAGTATGGTTATAAGCAAATTCAACATGTGGCAAACAATCTTCCCAAATTTTATGTTCTTTTTAATGATGGAAAGAAGTAAAGTAGATAAAACTCTGTTAAGAACCTCAGTTTGTCCATCAGTCTGGGGATGGAAAGTAGTAGAAAACATAAGTTTCGTACCTAGTTTGCTCTAAAGAGTCCTCCAGAAGTGACTCAAAAACTTCACATCCCTGTCAGAATCAATCGACCTAGGAATACCATGTAATTGCACAACATCTCTAAAGAACAAGTTAGCCACATTCACAGCATCATCAGTCTTATGGCATGCAATGAAATGAGCCATTTTTGAGAACCTATCAACCACAACAAATACACTATCTCAACCTGTCCTAGTTCTAGGTAATCCTAACACAAAATCCATCGAAATATCAGTCCAAGGGGAATCAGGAATAGGTAAAGGTAAGTACATACCATGTGGTGAAACCTTCGATTTTGCTTTCTTACAAGTCACGCAACGTTGACAATACCTTTCAACATCTCTGCACATTTTTGGCCAAAAAAAAATGCTCCTTTAAGGCATGTAACGTCTTAGTGACCCCGAAATGACCCATCAATCCACCTTCATGTGCCTCACGAATTAAGATGTCTAGCATGGAACCCTGTGGAATGCATATCCTATTTTCTTTAAAAAGATAACCATTATGCCTGTAAAATTTTCCATCTGCACCTTTCTCACAAGCATTATACTTATCTCTAAAATCAGGGTCATCAGGGTATATCTCACGAATGTAAGCAAAACCAATCAAATGTGAATCAAGATAACTCAAAAGTGCATACCTATGTGATAATGCATCAGCAATGACATTATCTTTCCCCTTTTTGTATCAATAACATAAGGAAAAGATTCTAAGAACTTAACCCATTTAGCATGTCGTTTATTTAATTTATGCTGACCTGTGATATAGCGTAAGGCCTCGTGGTCTGTCTGGATCACAAACTCCTTAGGCAATAAGTAATGCTGCCATGTCTCCAAAGCCTGAATTAGTGCATACTTTTCTTTGTCATAAACCGGATAATTCAATGTTGCTCCACTCAGTTTCTTACTGAAATATGCAACGGGCCTCTTTTCTTGCATCAAAACTACGCCTATACCAACTCCAAAAGCATCACATTCAATTTCAAAAGTTTTATAGTCAAACAATCTTTAATTGTCAGAAATGCATTTTCTTGTTCTTTACCCCATAAGAAGCTAGAATTCTTCTTAATAATCCCAGTTAAGGGGGCGGTAATAGAACTGAAGTTAGGAACAAACCGTCGATAAAAACTCGCCAAACCATGAAATGATCTAACCTGAGTAATCGATGTCGGTGTGGCCATTCCTGAATTGCTTTAATTTTGTCGGGATCGACTTCCACACCCTGTTCACTCACAGTGTAACCAAGAAATGTAAGTTTGTTAGTACAAAACATGCATTTCTCCATGTTACCAAACAGCTTCTCTTCTCTCAAGGTTTGCAAAACGGCTCTTAAATGTTCTGCATGATCATGCAAGGTCTTGCTATAAATCAAAATATCGTCAAAGTACACAACACAAAATTTACCAATAAAGGATCGCAAAACATGATTCATTAATCGCATGAAAGTGCTAGGTGCATTAGTTAAACCAAATGGCATCACTAACCATTCGTACAAACCTAGTTTTGTTTTGAAAGTTGTCTTCCATTCATCGCCTTCTCGCATGCGAATCTGATGATAATCGCTCTTTAAATCAATTTTGGAGAAGATGACGGCTCCACAAAGCTCGTCCAACATGTCATCAAGTCTTGGAATGGGATGGCGATACTTAATTGTGATCTGATTCACAGCTCTACAATCTATGCACATCCTCCAAGTCCCATCTTTCTTCGGTACTAACAGCACTGAAACTACACATGGACTCAAATTCTCTCGAATGTAACCCTTGTCCATCAACTCTATAATTTGCCTTTGAAGTTCTTTCGTCTCTTCGGGGTTAGTTCGATAAGCTAGTCGATTAGGAATAGTGGCACCTAGAATGAAGTCAATCTGGTGCTCAATGCCATGAAGAGGTGGCAATCTCTTTGGTGTTTCATCCGGAAACATGTCCTTAAATTCCTGCAAAAGAGATGAAATAGAAGCAGGCAGATTACAAGGAATCTCAGACAGTAAACAATGATCTTTAAACAACAAAATAAACACAAATTGCTAAGAGGAAAGACATTTCCTGATTTCCTTACTGCTGGCATACACGTTCATCTTCTTTTTCCCACGAACTTCCTTAGCATTCTTTTGCAGTCTCTCTTGGTCTTCTTGCACTTAACTTGGTGTCAAAGGTGCTAAGGTGATCTTCTTTCCACCGTGCATAAAAGAATACCTATTCGTGAAACCATCATGAGTTGTCTTCTTGTCAAATTGCCATGGATGACCCAATAGCAAATGGCTTGCAACCATCGAAACGACATTGCAAAGTACTTCATCCTTGTATTTTCCAATGGCAAACGGCACTAAAACTTGCTTAGTCACTTTAATTTCTCCACCGTCATTCAGCCACTGTAATTTGTAAGGATTGGGATGTTTTGTCATCTTCAATCCTAACTTGTCAACCATTACAGAACTAGCAACATTAGTGCAACTACAACCATCGATAATCACAACACATACCTTATCATTGATCTTGTGTGAAAGATGTTCTCTCGTTGCTGTTCATTCTGAATCGGTTGAGTATTCAGACTCCTTTTGACAACAAGTGCTTCACCAATGGCAAATGTCTACACATTGTCATTATCATCTGCATCCACTGTAGGGGGCTCTTGTTCGTCTTCTTCGAACTTAGATTCAATCTCGCCACTATCTAACAAAATCATAGTCCTTCGATTTGGGCACTGACTAGCAACATGCCCTCACCCTAGGCATTTGAAGCACAAAATGTCCCTAGAACGTTCTTGTGGCACCACCTGCTTGTCTCGCCTATTCTCAGTAATAGGGTTCTATGACTTGCTTGATTCGAGCTTCTCACGAATCTGAAGCGGTGCTTGTGGTATCTGCTTCCTAAAATTGTTAAGAACATTTGAAAAAGGTTTAAAAGAAGTACTACCTCGATTTATCAATTTCCGACGCTGCTGTCTCTCTACCTTAATGGCGATGTGTACCATATCCTCCAATTCCACATAAGGTTGCAATTCAACAGCATTAGCAATTTCTGTATATAAATCGGCAAGGAAACATGCCATAGTAGCCTCTCAGTCTTCCACAATGTTGGCTCTCGTCATGGACACTTCCATCTCCTTGTAGTAGTCTTCAACACTCTTACTACCCTATTTCAAAGATTGTAACTTCAAAAATAAGTCACGGTGATAGTGAGAAGGTACAAACCGCTTTCGCATGATTTGCTTCATTTCTATCCATGTTCTCACTGGACCTTTATCAGTACGACGTCGGCTTATGCACAATTGATCCCACCAGAGCAATGCATAATCAGTAAACTCTATCACTGCCAATCAAACCTTTTTCTGTTCAGAATAATTATAACACTCAAAAAACATGTTTTACCTTGCTTTCCCAAGCAAGATACGCGTCAGGATCTGAACGTCCCTGAAAAGAAGGTATAGCAATTTTAATGTTAGACAAATTATCATCAATAACTTGTCCTGCACGACGGTTCACTCTTGGTGACTGGTCGTCATCGTTTTCATCATGATTCTCATTTTGGACAGATTGGTGGGAACCACTTCCTTCTATTCTATCCAAACGAGACTGAATGGGCTCTAATGCTTGGTCTAAAAGATGTTGTAATGTTCTAGTAAGAGCCTGCATTTGCAAATTTGGTGGATTACTTCCACCGGGACTATGATCATCTGTACCTGTCATTTGTAACAAAGAAAACAAGAGAAGAAAACAAATATGTAAATAAACGAAAATTAAAAAGGCCCTCATAGCACACACAACAAAATTCTCATGGATCACTCCAAAAGAACAGTGCACTTAGAAAATAACACTCAGCGCTCGTGTTTCACTCAAGAGAATGCTTAAATGGCTTTTTTTTGTCTCCCCTTCTATTCTCACCATGCTCAATGCCTTTTCCACTCAATCTCTCGCAAACAGTTCTTTAAAGAACTAATTTGATCCTTCAAACGTGTTAGCTATGTCAAACTTCAAGATATATGTAACGGTGATAGCAACAAGAGTTAAACGTGGGCTGTTTAAATGACACAAACAGTGACTTACTGCAAAAGAAATACTTACAACAAACCTATCACCGAACAAATAAGAACAAATCATTTCGGGTGATTTCAAAGCATTCCATGGCAAACTTGATACAAAAGCGACCCGGAGTGCAGCAAGTTCGAGCAAGGACTCAATGGTGCTGCCTCAAGGACCAATTACGCGAGCTCGAGCTAAGCAATTCAAGGAGGCCATTTCGGCCTTAATTAACCAAGTGTGGGGCGAGGCTTTGGTTGGAGAAATAGAACGAGTTGGGACCAGCTTAATAAAGTGTCCTTGCAACATTTTGCAAACTAATTTCAGCTCAATTCCCGCTCCTTGAACCCGTTCCAACTAAATTGAACTTTTATTTATTTTTTTCAGCTTTGCATTTAGTTTGCATTTTAATACTTGCATTTAAGCCTCTTAGTTTAATAAATGAGTTGCTGGTCATTAATACAACTCATCTTAGTTTAATTAAATGAGTTTATTTGATGAATTTAATTTAATGAGTTGCTTCTTTAATTAATCTAGTTACTAGGTTAATTTATTGGTGAATGAGTTAAAGTTCATTAAATACTTCTTTTAATTAACTAGTTGTTGGAATAAATGATGCATAAGTGTTAGTTCATTTATTTAAGTAGTTGTTAATTTGTTTAAAGCTTAATAATTGAATAAATGTGACGGTTACATATGTTTTAATTGCAGGTGACTTTTCAACTCACAAAGGCTGTTACGCATTCAATAAAGGTGACTTTTCAAGTTATTTTGGTTACAAAAGAGGGGGCTGTTATAAAGGAAGCATTAAGCATCATTAAAAGAGAGTTTAAAGGAGCATTTCATGTCCTTTAAAATCTGGTAGCAGCTTGTTCAAATACCCCAACGTTTTTTGCTACTTAATGGACAATTTATGCCTTGCAAATTTCATTAAAGTGGCTGGAGTCTATTCAACTAGCCAAAGGGAAAACCAAGAGTCATCTTCCAAGCCTTTAAGGACATTAATTTAGCTGGTTAAAGAGAGGAGTTATTGATTCTAGAATTTCAAAAGTCTTTGATTTATAATTAGCTCTTTAATAGCACTTTACTATGTGACCATTCGGCTAGCTCATTCTAGCCTTATAAATTCTTGTAACCAAGCCTTTTGGGACACTTTTTGAACATTTTGTTAATGATATGCTGCCAAATTTGTGAGGCAAACTTTTCTCTATTTTCGTTCAAAGATTCGTTGGCTACTTAGTGTTCTAGTTGCGTCAATTGTTTTCTTTGATAAACCTGAACTTACCACTACTCGTAGTGTGGCGTTCAAACATACCGAGGTTCCTATCTTACTAGATAGTGGGTCGAGGTCACTTCTACCAATCCTAAACTGAACTAAAAGGGCTTATAAACAAACGGGTCGATACCACATCGGTATTGGTTCTTGTTTGCACTTTTGTTCAAATCAAACTTCTTTCATTACCATTTCATACCAAAATCAAATTCCATCCTTCCATTTCTTATCATTTCGTACCAAACCAGTTTTCGTACAACCAAATTTAACCTCTTCAATTCTAAACCGTTCCTTCCTACCCATATATTCAAAACCAACTATCTAATATTCCATAACCGAAACAATTCTTTCTTCCTACCTTATTCATTCTTAACCTTTCATTCTTCTCAGTTTCTTTAAAGAATTAACGGTACTTCTCGTCGACGATTGGGAAAATCAAGTATACGACTCAACTCAACCCCGAGGCAGATCGTATCAAAACTTAAGCATCCTTCATCACTTTTTTTTGAACAAATCAGCACTATTTTTGTTTTTTTGTTTTTGAATTTTTTTCGAATTTTTTTATTATTTTGTTTTATTTTTTTGGTGATGTCTTGTAATGCAAAAAGTGCTAAAATCCAACCTAAGCTCTGATTACCATATGATAAAAGTGTATATTGCTTCAGAAACAACGTTCCTTGTCTGTAATGGATCTAAGATTGTAGCAAGCATAACTCTACATTAACATACATGGATGGATGTTAGTAACAAAGAAAATGGACGAAAACAAAAAGAAAGAAGAAGAAGGAAAAAAATAGAGGTGGAGGAATTTTCTGGCAGATTTGAATTTGAATGAAATTAAAGGCTTCAATGGGTTTTCATGGCTGCATTAGAATGTTCAAATTGGCAGAATTGATGTTGATGTTGCTGGAAAAATATAAACGATGTTGAACTTGAAAGAACTCGAATAATATACTAAACGAACCCGAATCAAATATGTTCTTCGTCAACGGACTTGGACCCACTAGATAGTGATCCAGGAACCCAAAGTATCAAGTAGAATGACATAATCAAACAGAGTCTAAATATGCCAAAGTTAGTTCAATGAAGAACGAAAATTGAGAGATAAACTCACAAAGAATTCTTTTCATAAAAATTGACTATTTTTACATTGTTTTAAGTACAAATATATATAGAAATAAGAGCGGGCCGGCCAGTTATGAATACTTGGCTAGAATTGATTGAAATTGAATTTTTAAACTCAAAATTCAACTTCCTCAACTTCCTTTGGGCGGCAAGCATTGGTAGCCACGAAATTCAAACATGTTGGCACATGTTACATGTGCTAGGCACCATTTGACAGATTTGAATGGGTGAGAAGGCTGGCCACATGCTTGGGGCGTGCCAATGGGTTGTCACACACTTTACATCTACTACACACGTCCCCGGGACCTTCACACATGCCACACATCCTCCACACATGCCATACATACTCGTAGGTCACTCCCCCACATGTAGGATAGGTTTTAGCTAGTTTAGGACTAGTCAGCTAAAGTTAAGCTAGCTGAGCTGAGATTGAGCTAGCTAGAGTGTAAGTGAGTCTAATGGAGTGTAAGTGAGTTGAGCTGAGCTGATGGCAATCCTTTTGAACTGCCGTGAGCTGGATTCGAGCTGTGTATATGCACTTAAGCTAGCATCCTCCTAAGCACCATGCCAAAACAAAGCAAACATGCATGGGCAGCCTCGTATTCTTATGTAAAATGCATAAACATACTTATAAACATAAAGCAAACATGCTTATCATAGTATATACATACTTAAACACACCTACTAGTAATATACCCTAAGTTTGTTACATGTCAGCGTGCAACACATTATAAACATTATAGTCTAAGGCATCAATGTGTTCAAATGAATCAGGAATCATAGCACAAGTAAGGAAAAGAGCTTCCTTGAATTTCTTTGCCTTAGAACAGGTAATGGGTCCTATGGGTAAGACCTCCAGATCAGCTTGCTTGATTGGCATGGATGTGCTCACATCATAAATCAAACAAGATAGGTGGTCGATGGTCGAGTTTCTTAGACGTCGGGAAAGATTCAACACCAAAAGTGTCACCCTAAATCCTATATGGTCTAAGTTGGGTTGCGAAATAATGAAGGATAGGTTTGAGCGCCACACCAAGTTGGGTTTAGTGATAAGCTCGAAACAAGCAAGTTTGACGCCACTAGCAAAGCTAGATAAGTCCCACGAGACTTGTACAAAGTTTAAGAGGAATCAAACCTCATAGAAACAGAGTTTCGGTATAAAATTGATCAAAAAAGTCCCTTACAAATGAAGTTCAACAAATATTTATAGTCGAATAGATGAAAGCCGAATGGACAAATTCATTAACTTAACAACTAAGTAAATTCAGCTATTAATGCAATAGAAAAATCTAGAATAAAGTCATTGAATCTTCAAGTCCACATTCGACCGAATGGTAGTTCATTGGACAGCTTCTTGACTAGGTTCGGCCATGGTCCTTTATGAAGCGTTGAATTGGTGTTGTTTGGCCAAAAGGTATGAGCTTTAATGTGGGTTCTTGAATGGCCAAATGAGGTGTGAACAAGGAGCTTGAGTAGTCTCTTGTGTGTGAATGCCTAGCTGAATAGACATCATGGTGTGAACACAATGTGTGAACACATGGAAAATACATGAATCGTCCAAATGCATGTTCCCTCTATTAATATGATCCATGAATCTTCAAATATATGAACATTCTAAATGCATGTGTCCCTTTGATTGCCGTCCATTGAACCTTCTTATACACCTTGCATTAATTCCTTCCATGCATGTTGCCGTCCAAAGGGTGATGTATCTACAAGATTAATGTAAGCAATAATAGTGCACGTGAACACAAAACTCAAGTATGAACATAATAAAACTTATAATTCAATTCGGCCAGCATATTAAAGTCTTGTAATGTTTTGGACATATTTATTTCTAGTTCACTTTACAACAAAATTTAAAGTATGCAATAACCACATTAAATAACTAGTCAACTAGCTCACTAAATGACACAACAATAAATAAGCTGAGGTGAGCTGAGGGTTTCGGCTATGAGCTATGTTAAGCTAAAAACAAAATAAATGAACTACAATTATTTAAAATAGAAACTAATTGAGCTGAGTAAGAGCTTAGTTGAGCTCATCCTGAATGAGCTGAAGTCAGGTTGAATTAAGCTAACTATCTTTGGTTCGGAGTTGTGTTCTGATGCGAGTGCCCCCCACGAACCCCAATGTTCAAGTCTTTCGAGTCGAGCATTGTTATGTTGGGAAGCTGATCCTAGCTCCTTTCCACTCCCCGAGCTCCATCAACCTTAGCTCGGTTTGATGCATGCTCTTTGAGCTTGATTTGAGTTTATTTAATTCTTGCATTTAAATTGCTGGAATAAGGACTTGATTTATTTATTTTAGTTACTTTAGTCTTTAATTATGTCTTGTTTAATTAAATGCATTTTTAGTTAATGTCATGCATTATTAATCTACATATTTTAATTATGACATGCATTATGTGTTCTGCATTTAATTAAGTCATGCATTAAGTAACTCATTTGTTCATTTAGTTTACATTTTAAATCATGCATTTAAGCATCTTAAGTTAATAAATGAGTTGCTGGTCATTAATACAACTCATCTTAGTTAAATTAAATGAGTTTATTTGATGAACTTAATTTAATAAGTTGCTTCTTTAATTAATCTAGTTACTAGGTTAATTTATTGGTGCATGAGTTAAAGTTCATTTAATACTTCTTTTAATTAACTGGTTGCTGGAATAAATGATGCATAAGTGTTAGTTCATTTATTTAAGTAGTTGTTAATTTGTTTTAAGCTTAATAATTGAAAAAATGTGACGGTTACATATGTTTAATTGTAGGTGACTTTTCAGCTCACAACAATTACATTTATAAGGAGGCTTTAAACTTCATTAAGTTGCTGGAGTCTTTTCAACTAGCCAAAGGAGAAATCAAGAGTTACTAGGAGTTATTTTCAAGCCAAAAAAACTTCCAGACGTTTTTCTTCATAAAAGTGGCTGTTCATTAACATCCTTGGACGGTTACATTCAGCATTTACACAAGGGAGACCATTCATGTGCCCAAAAAAAAATGTTTTCTTTATAAATGGTGACCATTCGGCTGTCCAAAGGGAAATTAAATGGGCTATTTTGATCTCTTGGCTGATCATGCATTAAAATAATTTTAATCAGCCCATTAGAGTTCATAATTAGCTCATTTGGAAGGTTAAAAAGATGCCAGAGCCGTTACACCTGTTTGAATTCATCAAGAGTTACATAGTTTTAATTAGTTTAATTAAAACTCAATTGAATGTGTGTCCATTTAGTTAGACTTGTTATACCCCTATAAATACTTTGATTTTAGATTGATGTAGGGACTTTTTAAACTTTTGGAGACCTTAATGAAAATTACATCATTTTGTGAGAAAACATTTCTCTCACATTTCATTGAATACTTGTTGGCTTATCTAGGTCACTAGTGGCGTCAACCTGCCTTCTTCTTTATCCTGAACTTATCACTATCAAATAGTGTAGCGTTCACCCTTATACCAAGGTTCCTACTTTGCTAAGTAGTGGGTCGAGGTTCTCCTATTCTCCGTCCGACCACCTTGAAAACTTATAAGCATTTGGGTCGATATTTTCTAATATTGGTTCATGCTTGTTTTTGAGATCATTTTTATTCTATTCCATTCCCTTCCTTTCATTTCATCATAATCGAACCATTATTTCACTTCACATCCGTTGTTTGATATCCAATTACTATATTTATCTCCATCTTTTATTATTTTTCTATAACCGAACCTACACAAACTTCATATCCATAAACCCATCTTTGAACCCTTTTACATAGCTTCCGCCATTATTCACTTAAAACATCCTTTGAACAAATCGAACGATACTTCTTTGTAGACGATCAGGCAAACACATATACAACTTGACTCATCCCTGAGGTGGATCGTATCATGTGCAGCTACACTTTGGTCATTGGAGCCATGAGCTTGCTTGAATCGATGACAAAGTGCTGAAATGGACTCTTGGAAGCGTCGAGCTCGAGCCCTTATCATTGGTCCTTGCGGCATAGCTAGCGCTCCATTGTCCGAGATATTGGCTGGCTTGGATGCGTTCGTGTCACTAAGGGTTCAAGAATGAACTAACACAATAATAGTGTGTTAACCTAAGACTTATGTGAACACTTAGTTGGGAAGGTGATAAATGGATAGTTGGATAAAGACCTCAACCTGCTATCAAAAATCACTTTGGAAATCAAAGTGATAAGTTCGAACAAAGATGGTTTGACGCCACAAGGGATACTTGATAAGTCAGACAAGTCTTTGGTGAACAATGTGAGTTGAAAACAAACTCACAAAGTAAACAAAGTTCATAAATTGTTCAAAAAATGTTCATTAGCCTCTTACAATTGAAATGCATTACATATTTATAGCTTAAAAAAAAGGGGTAGCCGAATAGGCTATTAAGAATGCTAATGGTCGGCACATTGGAGCTAGGCAAAGGCTGAAAGTTTCCTTGAAATTTCCCAGCAACTTTCTTGATGTTTCATGAACATAGGAGACGCCACTAGTCACCTCTAGAAGACTTCAACCAGCTGGAGTTTAATGGAAGTGTTTAAATGAGCTGAAAGAGTGTGGGCAGATTCGGCCATGGGTGTTTAATGCTGAATGAATACTCCTTTAATGTGCTGCTTTGTGTAGCTAAATAGTCTTGAGTTTTAATGAGCTTTTGGGGCACACCAATGGTTTTACAAGTGTGAAACCCGAATGCAACAATCCCTTAAGTATGAACATGCCCAACCGAACGGACAAGCAACATGAAAGGAATAGGTAGCATGTGTGAAAGCTTTAAGGGTTGCTTTGGGAAGTTTAATCAGCCATCTTAGGGAAGCATAAGCAACAGCCTTGCTAAGTCCTTTGAAGTACACAAAATGATGCTTTGAAAAGCTGAATAATCAACTCACAATTGCGTCGTCCATAATTATTGCTCAAAGTCCATTGAGCTTCACAATAAATTCGTCATGCATGCTTCTTTAAAGCTATCCCATGCATGTTTTAGTAGCAAGTTTAATGTTGTTCCTTTTCCATTCACAAAACAAGCTCTTGGGAAGAATAAACAGCAGCCCTTCATTTATGCCATCCATGAACATGCAAATGCATGCTTCCTCATTAAATTTAGCTAGCTTGCCATGCTTGCATTTTAAGACTTTGAAAAGCTGAACCAACATCTCAATAAATTCAGTTTCTTTAATGCTGCACATTAATGGCATTACAAGCATGCACCAACAACTCAATTAATGAAGTTCCATGTTTGCACATTAATTTCGACCAGCATGTTTCCTTTATTACCTGCACACATTTAATTGAAGCAAATTAATTCAATGCACACATCATAAATTTAGCTGCTAAAAGACACATTTAAAACAAGTTTGACCCATGTGTTTGAGACACCAATTAATTCAGTTGCAGCAAATAAATTCATCATATTAAAACACATTAAAACTTTAATTAATTATGTCCAGCTTTGACGCATTAAAATAAACTAATTATTTGAGCTAACTTTAACTAAATTAACTAACTCAATTAAATTAAATTATTCCAGCAAATTAAAATGCATGAAATTAAAATAAATTCGAATCAAACTCAAAATGACCAAACAAGCTTATTGAGCTGAAAACAAGCTGAATTGAGCTCAACGAGCTTCATCTTGCACTTGGGCCTTTCGAGCTTAGGCCATTCTCGATGTCGTCGGTTAATGCCAATACATGATATCATGTAGCAAGCACTTCCCTGCAATTAAACAAAATAAAGAGGTTGGTTTAAACAAGAAAAGATGTTGCTGGAATTTCTGGACAGATTTAAAGAAGGTAGAAGATGAATGCTTCAAAATTCATCCATGACAGCCTTGAACATTCAAAAAAATGGCAAAAATAATGCTGGAAACTTGCTCAGAATTTGAACGACGAAAAACTCGAAAGAAGTCGCACAATCTATTATGCGAACCTGAATCGAATCTGTTCTATGTGAACGGACTTGGACCCACGAGATAGCAATCTAGGAACCCGAAGTATCACAAGATTGACACAACAATTCAAAATTGAAATGTCAAGAAGTTCTAAAAAGAACCGAATTTGAGAGAAAACTCACAAAGTAATTTTTTATTTCAAAAAGTCTAACCTTTTAACAATGTTTGAATTACAAATATATAGAAGAATGAAGGGGTGGCCAAATTACATTGTGTGGCTAATATTAAAGGAGTTTAAAAATTTAAATTTGAATTGAAATAACTCCTTTTGGGCGGAATTAATTTGCAGCCAAGTAAAAAGGAGGGAGTTCGCATGTTTAACACATTAAACATGTGCTAATTCATTTGAAATTCAAACACACAACTTCCCTTGTCCTTATCTCTTCAATTGCCGCACAAATGCACAAGAATGGGCTAGTTTTTGGCCACACATGTGCACCACAAATGTACAAGGCTGGCACATGCACATCTACATGCTTGGATGCCACCTAGGCTGCCACATATGCACTAGTACACTCCCCAGCATGTAGGACACTATTCAGCTACTTCTGGACTTGTCAACTAAAGTTGAGCTAGTAAAGCCAGACGCGAGTTGACTGGAGCTAAACTGAGCTGAATTCAGCTAGCTAGAAGTGAAATGAGCTGACATGAGCTGGTGTAGAGTGTTCTGAGCTAACTTAAGCTGAAGGTGAGCTGCATATACTCTTGTGAGCTGGTGTCCTTTCGTGTACATGTTACAAACAATATAACACTTATCAAAGCTATGTAAACTTAATATAACATAGTCTAATAAGTTGTAAACAAGTGCAACACACAAACAACTTATAAGTAGTATGGCATAATATATATACATACTAAATAGTATCAAATACTATCAAACAACTTGAAGACAATACAAATACTATCAAACCAATCCAGAAACGTACTTAGCATAATATATACATACTAAATACACCAATATAAGTAGTATGGCATAAGTATGTCACATATTAGCATGCAACACACTATAAAACTTATCTTCTAAGGCACATTCACTTTCAAAAGATTCAGAAACTTTAGCACAAGTGAAAGAAAGAACTTCCCTGAATTTTGTTGCCTTATATCGTGTGATAGGTCCTAATGGCAAGACCTCTGGATCAGCCTCCTTGGTTGGCATGGATGTGCTTACATCATCCCCCTCTTCTTGAAAAGGATTTGTCCTCAAATCTACAGAATTATCATAAGGGGTTAAGGCCGAAACATTAAATGTGACACTTACATTATATTCACCCGGTAAGTCCAATTTGTAGGTGTTGTCATTCACTTTCTCTAACACCTAAAAAGGACCATCTCCTTGCGGTAACAGCTTAGACCGTCTTTGGGTTGGAAAATGTTCCTTTCAGAAATAAACCCAAACCCAATCACCAACATCGAAGGTGATTCGCTTTCTTCCTTTGTTTGCTTACTTTTTGTACTGCTGAGTCCTCCGTTCTGGGTTCTCCTTAACCTGTTGATGCAACTTCTTCACATATTCTGCTTTTGCTCTACCGTCCCTGTTCATCACCTATTCCTGTGGAAAAAGGCAACATATCTAGAGGAGTAATAGGATTAAATCCATAAACAACCTCAAATGGTGACATCTTAGTAGCAAAATGTACAGCGTGATTATAAGCAAATTCAACATGTGGCAAACAATCTTCCCAAGTTTTTATGTTTTTTTTAATGATGGAACGAAGTAAAGTAGATAAAACCCTGTTAACAACCTCAGTTTGTCCATTAGTATGGGGATAACAAGTAGTAGAAAACATAAGTTTCGTACCTAATTTGCTCCAAAGAGTCCTCCAGAAGTGACTCAAAAACTTTACATCCCTATCAGAAACAATCAACCTAGGAATACCATGTAAACAAACAACATCCCTAAAGAACAAGTTAGCCATATTTACAGCATCATCAGTCTTATGGCAAGCAATAAAGTGTGCCATCTTCGAGAACGTATCAACCACAACAAATATACTATCTCTACCTGTCCTAGTTCTAGGCAATCCCAAAACAAAATCCATTGAAATATCAGTCAAGGGGAATCAAGAATAGGTAAAGGCAAGTACATACCATGTGGTGAAACCTTCGATTTTGCTTTCTTACATGTCACACAATGTTCACAGTACCGTTCAACGTCCCTATGCATTTTAGGCCAAAATAGATGCTCCTTTAATGTCTGTAACATTTTGGTGACTCCAAAATGATCCATCAGTCCATCTTTCATGGATCAGAATATCATGCATGGATCCTTGTGGAATGCATATCCTGTTTTCTTTGAAAAGATAGCCATCATGCCTATAAAATTTTCCATCTACACCTTTTGCGCAAGCATTAAACTTATCTCTAAAATTAGGATCATCAGTGTGTAACTCACGAATACATGCAAATCCAATCAAATGAGAATCAAGGTAATTTAAAAGTGCATACTTTTGTGATAAAACATCATCAACAACATTATCTTTACCTTTCTTGTAACGAATGACATAAGGAAAAGACTCAATAAATTCAACCCATTTAGCATGTTGTTTTTTAATTTATGCTGACCTATGATATATCAGAAAGCCTCATGATCAGTGTGACTCACGAACTACCAAGTCTCTAATGCCCGAATCAGTGCATACATCTCCTTATCATAGATAGGATAGTTCAACGTCACTCTACTAAGCTTCTCACTAAAATAAGCAATGGGCCTCTTTTCCTGTGACAAAATAGCACCTATACCAACTCCAGAAGCATCACATTCAACTTCAAACATTTTATCAAAGTTAGGTAATGCTAAAATAGGTGCTTTTGTCAAACACTCCTTTATTTTTAGAAAGGCATCCTCTTGTTCTTTACCCCATGAGAAGACTAAATTCTTCTTTATAATCTCGGTTAAGGGGGCAGTAATAGAACTGAAATGGGGAACAAACCGACGGTAGAAACTAGCTAAACCATGAAATGATCTAACCTGACTAATTGATGTCAATTGTGGCCACTCTTGAATCGCCTTAATCTTCTCAGGATCAACTTCAACTCCCTGAGAACTAACAATATAACCAAGAAATGTAAGTTTGTCAGTACAAAACACACATTTCTCCATGTTACCAAACAATCTCTCTTCTTGTTGCAAAATAGCTCGCAAATGTTCTACGTGATCCTACAAAGTCTTACTACAAAACAAAATGTCATCAAAGTACACAACACAAAACTTACCAATAAAAGATTGCAGAACATGATTCATCAATCGCATAAAAGTACTAGGAGCATTAGTTAAACCAAAAGGCATCACTAACCATTCATACAGTCCTAGCTTCATCTTAAAGGCTGTCTTCCACTCGTAGCCTTCTTTCATGCGAATATGATGATATCCACTCTTCAAATCAATTTTGGAGAAGATAGTCACTCCGCACAACTCATCCAGCATGTCATCGAGTCGAGGAATGGAATGTTGATACTTGATTGTAATCTAGTTCACAGCTCAACAATCAACACACATCCTCCAAGTTCCATCCTTTTTGGGTACCAACAACACTGGTATAGAACACGGACTCAAACTCTCTCGAATGTACCCCTTGTCTAACAACTCAGAAATCTGTGTTTGAAGTTCCTTCATCTCTTCGGGGTTACTGCAGTATGCTGGTCTATTTGAAATTGCAGCTCCTGGAATAAAGTCAATCTAATGTTCGATGCCACGAATAGAGGGTAAACCCTTTGGTGTTTCATCAAGAAACACATCCCTGAATTCCTGCAAAAGAGATGAAATAGAAACAGGCAAATCACTAGGAATCTCAGCTAATAAACAATTATCTTTAAACAACAAAATAAGCATAGAATGCTAAGAGGAAAGACATTTCCTGATTTTCTTGCTGCTGGCATACACATTCATCTTCTTTTTCCCTCGAGCTTCTTCAATATTCTTTCACAATCTCACTTGCTCTTCTTGCACTTGGCTATGAGTTAAAGGTGCTAAGGTGATCTTTTCACCTACATGAACAAAAGAGTACCTGTTTGTAAAGCCATCATGTATCGCCCTCTTATCAAACTGCTATGGGCATCCCAACAGTAAATGGCTCGCATCCATTGAAACGACAAGGAAAAGTACTTCATCTTTGTACTTTCCAATGGCAAACGACACCAAAACCTGCATAGTCACTCTAATTTCTCCTCTGTCATTCAGCCACTATAACTTGTAAGGATTTGGATGCCATGTTGTCTTCAAACCCAACTTATCAACCATCACAGAACTAGCAACATTAGTACAACTACCACCATTGATAATTACAACACATACCTTGTCATTGATGAGACATCTCATGTGAAAGATGTTCTCTCGTTGCTATTCATCCTAAACCAGTTGAGTATTCAGACTTCTCTTCACGACAAGTGCTTCACCGGTGGCAAACATCTGCACATTGTCATCATCTTCTTCAATGTCCACTGTAGGAGGCTCCTGTTCATCTTCTTCGAACTCAGATTCAATCTTGCCACTATCCAACAACATCATGGTCCTCCTATTTGGGCACTAACTAGCAACATGCCCTCAACCAAGGCACTTGAAACACAGAATGTCCCTCGAACGTTCTTGTGTCACCACCTGCTTGTCATGCCTATTTTCAGTAATAGGAGACTTTGGTTTGCTTGATTCTGCCTTATCTCGAATATGAGGTGGTGCTTGTGGTGCAGGCTTCTTGAAATTGTTAGGAGTAGATAAAGGATTTGAAAATGATTTAAACAGAGTATTACCTCGATTTGAAGATTTCCTACGTTGCTATCGTTCAACTTTTACTGCCATATGTACCATGTCCTCCAACTCGACATAATGCTACAACTCAACAACATTAGCAATCTCGAAATTCAAACCTACAACAAATGTGCCAAAGTAGCCTCTTAATCCTCAACAATGTTGGCTCACATCATGGACACTGATGTAAGCATGGCTGGGAGCTCCACTAGCTCGAGCAAGAAGCTTATCAAGTTGCCCGATGTTCCAATGAATCAAGCTCGAGCTAAGCACCTCCAAGAAACTATTTTAGCTTCTTTCACTCCATGTTGGCTCAAGACAAAGCCCAACACTAATGGAGAAGCTTGGACCAGCTCCATGAAGGCTCCTTGTACCCTTGTGCAAGTCAAACTTAGCTCATTTGAGCTTGTTTCAGCTTATTTGAGCTCATTTCAATTTCTTTCCAGCTCATATGTTTAATTGCTTGAATAAACTAAGTGATGCGAGCGCGTCCAGCAAACCCCATCGGTCAAGTCTCCCGAGTCGAGCATTGCTTTGTTGGCAAGCTGATCCAAGCTCCTTTCCAGCTCCCCGAGCTCCGTCCAGCTCAAATCTAGCTCATTCGAGCTCGATCCAGCTTGCCTGAGCTAAACCGAGCTCACTCCTAGCTCTTTTCCAGCTCACGAGCTAACCCTTAGCTCAACTTCAGCTTAGGAGTTCAACCCCAGCTCAACTTTAGCTCACGAGCTAAAACTTAGCTCATTTTAGTTTAAACTTGATTTTAACTTTAATGCATTAAATAAAAGCCGAACATATTTATTTAAGCATCAAATTTGTCTTATATTAATATCTGTTTTTAATATGTCATAGTTATTACATATTTTAATTATGATCACATTTTAGCTGATTTAATGCATGTCATTAATATGTTCACATTGTGCCGAATTTATGTGTGTTCACATGATGTCTTATGAATTGTTTTATTTTTTTATAGGTGCAATGCTCATGGACGGTACAATGAGTGCTTGAAGATTCAACCTATTTGGACGACACACATGCATGAATGAAGAAGTATTAAATGCTGGTGCATGTATGGCTAGATGCAAGGTTTCTACAAATTCATGCATGTGCCGAATGCATGTATGGACATTAAAGGCTAATCCATGAATGGATCAAATGCATGGGATGATAGAATGCATGAATGGCTTAAGTGCATGTACGGTGGCTGTCTCCTAACTTTCCAAGGCACTTATTCGGCCAAGAAGTAGCCGCCAACTAATTCTATGTTGACCGTTGAGCTCCTTGAACATGTTCACACTTTGAATTGACCTATAAGCTACTACACATGCATGGATGGGTTCAAGAACGTCCAAGGGAAGGAATTAACTCAATAATTCAACACATTGATTGAATTAAGTGCATGCACAAAGGGGAGAACGAATTTACTAAGTTCATGCTACCATTCATGAACCTACATGTCATTAAAGTGTTTATTAATGAGGATGCATGTTCTATACAAGTGCATGAACGTCCCAAGGAGATGAATGCAACCTTTGGTGCTCATACAAGGCACTTGAAGCCTTACTTCATGGCTAAGCATTCATGCACACACCAAGGGGGAAGAAAGTGTCTATTCAGCTAGTGCATGAATCTACTGAATTCATGAACAATTTTAATGAATTAGTGTGAATGTTTTTATTGTTGTGTGAACACATTAGATGCCGAATTCCAATAGACATTTTAGGCACTATATATATAGTTGTCATTTTCATTTGTAAGGCAGACTTTTCTCTTAATGAAACTTTGTTAAATTTATGGAATTTGTGAGATTTCTTTCTCTCATATTTCGTTGAAGACTTGTTGGCCTATCTAGTTCTTAGTTGGTGTCAACCTTGTTCTTCCTTTTGAACTTATCACTCAACCGAGTGTGGCGTTCACCCTTATACCAAGGTTCCTACTTTGCTAAGTAGTGGGTCGAGGTTCTATCATTTTCATTTCCACCTTAAGTGATATAAGTACCGGGGCGATACTCTCTATAGTGTCGAATCATACTTGAAACTTAAGTCCTATTTTACCATATCCATCTTTCTATCCAATTTCCTTTTATTCATCACATCGTCTATCCAAACCATTTCCTATCTCCTCATCTTTTTTATTTGTTAATCATAACCGAACCTATACATATTCTTACCCATAACCTATCTTTGAACACTTTAACCTAGCTTCCGCCTTATTTTCCCATCAACTTTACTTCACAAGCAAATCGAACGATACTTTCTCGTAGACGATCGGGCAAACTTACATACGACTCGACTCACCCCGAGGCGGATCGTATCACTAAGTGTCTACTTTATTTAGTTTAATTTGTTTCTGCTCATTGATTAGTTTACTAGCTCATTATAGCTTATTACTTGTTTTTGAGTCATTGTGTATGGACGGCACTAAAGGTGTTCACATTGGCTGCTACTAGGAAGCTTTTTTGGCTGTTCATATGGCACAATTATGAGTTGAATACATCCTTCCAAGAGCCATTTTGTGGCTAGCAAAGCAACAAGTGCTTTCACACTTGATTGACTAATTGGCTGCCATGTTCACACCTTAAGTTGACCAATCAGCTTCTATACATGCATGGATGACTTCAAGAATGTCCAAGGGGGAGAATTAACACATAAATTCAGCATATTGAATTAACAATATGCATGCACAATGGGAAGGACGAATTTACAAGATGCATGCTGCTGTTCATGAACCTACATGCCATTAAAGAGCCTATTTATGAGAATGCATGTTCCATGCAAGTGCATGAACGACCCAAGGGGATGAATGAAATTTTTGGTGTTCATACAAGTCACCTGCAGCTTTCTTCTATGCTAAGAATTCATGTACAGCAAAGGGAGGAAGAATCTGACTATTTAAGTTAAAGTTCATGCATGAATATCATTCAATGAGGTGCATGAATGTCCAAATACATGCCCATGCAAGGGGAGAACGTCCATGAACCATCAAGGGGGAGTGGAGGAAGATAAAAGGCTGATCATTCATGTTTTCTTCTTGACTAAGCATTCATGAATAGATTTGGGGAAAGATTGTGTCTATTCGGGATTTGGAAGCATTCAAGAACCGAATTTATTAACTAAGTGTGAACATTTTAGTTATGTTTGAACACATTTAGATGCCAAATTTCAATAGGCATTTTAGGCTTATAAATAGTTGCTTTGTAAACTTTTGGGGGGACTTTTGCCATTTTGTTAAATAAAACTTTGTTTCAGTGAGGTTTACTCCCTCTCATATCTTGTACGAGTCTCGAGTGACTTATCTAGCGTGCTAGTGGCGTCAACCTGAACTTGTTTTTAGAACTTATCACCATCATTTGGTCTGGCGTTCTCCTATCCTTCTACTTTCCATCCAATCACCTTAAACTATATAAGATTTAGGGCGATACTCAATATAGTATTGAATCTTTCTTAAAGTTTAAGTTCGTTATTTCATATCCACCAATATCAAATTATCTATCTTTCTTTCATTTAAAACCAAACTTATCATATCCTTTCAAACTTAACCTATTTTGAACCCTTTTGAAACATTTCGCTCCAATTTAGCCTAAATTTTCATCCGTTTTAAAATCGAACAACTCTTCTCGACAACGATTGGGCAACTACGTGAACTCGACTCAATCTTCTGAGCTGGATCATGTCATTTGGTATCAGAGCTACAAAATCAAGAAGCACCGATGTTTGTGACTATTTCGACGTAAATAGGTTCGTGAAAAAATTTCCAAAAAAAGAGTTTCAAAAAAAATATTTTGTTTCAACGTGTTCTTGTTGTAATCCTCTCACTGTAGTTGAAAAAAATTGAAGTAAAAAAAAGTTGAAGTGAAAAAAGTTGAAGAAAAAAAAAGTGAAGTATCAAAAGTTTCTATTATACATCATTTGGTATCTGTGAATCCCGATATTCAAGTTTCCATTCCATTCCTTCAATTTTCTACCCCTTCTACCCCAACGCCACATTCACAAACCCAAAAATTTTTCTTTTAGCCTACCTCTCACCCTTATGCATTTTATCCCTTGTAACCCTTTGAAGCCGACCCCAAGGCACCAAGATGAGTTAAAACGAGACAAAATATGAGGTTACAAGAGAAAGTTTGAGTGGTAAAAGGCAAGAGTGTTGTGAGTTCATTTGAGTGAAGAAAAAGCCTTAAAATAGTGAAACACGAGAATGAGTGTACAATTTTTGAAATTTTCTTTTCAAGTGAAAAAGTGAGAATTTTGTTGTGAGGTATTTATTTCTGTTTTAACATCTTTCTTTCCATAATAAGTCATGAATCATGAGGAGTCTCTAGATTTTGAACTTCGAGACTTTGTGAGAGAAATGGATCGAATGCTTGAAAGAAAACTTGAACCCTTGCAAAAACGATTAGACCATATCGAAGAGCGAGGCTATCAAGCAAAGGTCCAATGTGAGCAAAACTCACCAAGACGAGACACGAAGTCAAGAACATCACGAAGACACCCATTTGAAAACTACTTGAGAAGAGATTTCTATCGTGATATATCTATTTGTCAAGGAATTTGAGTAGAAAGAAAGAAAGCTTTGAGTTCGAGGTCCTTCAAGATAACAAACAAGAAAACCTACGTAACCCTTTGTATGCACCAAAGTCCCCAACCTGGAAGACTCATTCACGAAGAATAGATCATGAATCCTATCAAGTGATTTCTTATCTTTTGAACAAGACACTTCTTATTTTGATTCATTTGTAACACCTTCATTTTGTAATGAAAAAGAAATGAGAAAAAGAGAAAGAAAAAGAAATTGAAAAAGAAAAAGAGTGTGTGCGAAAAAAGAAAGTTGAAAAGGAGAGTGAGTTTAAAGAGATAAAAGAAAATATGAAAAAAATAAGTGTTCTCAATGAAAAAGAAACAAAAGAAAAGGATGATAGTGAGGAAGAACAAGTGAGGAGTGTTTCCACAAACCAAGATGAGAGTTTTCCTCGTGTTGTTCCTTTTCAGGTTTCTGAAGATGTGATTAATAAGTCCCATCTATTTTACCTCCCAAAGGAGAGACGGTTCACATTGGTTGGAGAAGGTAACATTCTGAACGACCCTAGTCCACCTGTGTCTAAAGGTAAGCAAGGTGAGGTTTCTATATCCTTTAAACAACCTTATTTGATTCATGGTAAAGTCATTGCTCATGACGTGGGTTTTGGAAAAAAAACTATACCTTGATGTGGTTAATTGTTTGATAGATGTTGATGTGGTTGATTTTAGAGATGGCAAGAAAGATTTTGCTAATGATAATTGTTGCATCGATCAGTATGTGGATGAAGTGAGATTAAATCATCATGAATATATTTCGAGATTGTGTAATAAAAGGTTGCTATGCCAAGTGCTTAGTTCATATGAACGAGATGATGGTGTGATAGATCTGCCTTGTTTTATAAATCTTGCATGTTTGAGAAAGTTTGATCAAGTGAGACTTGAGTTTTATGATTGTTTGAATGATTACTTGATCACAACTTCTTTGATTAACATGAGTAGGACATTGGAAATTAAGAAACTCATGCTGCCTATTGAATCGAGTGACCAAGCTCATGTGTTCAAACCTAGAATTTGTTATTTTGGTTCGATATGTGGTAAAATCAAGCATCCTAAATTTTGTGCGACTAATTTATGTTTGTTTGATGACGTTGGATTGATTCAGTATATGTAAACTTTTGTCTTGTGTGATAACGGTTATTTACATACAAAGATTGATTTGTTTGAATATGATGATAATGTAAATTCTTTGAATTTTTGTGCAAAACCTTCATGTATCTGCATGCTTATTAAAATGAGACTTATGAGGTTTGATTGCTCGAATGATTGTATGCTTAAATTCTTTTTGCTTGGCATGTTTGATTTCTTGAAGAAAATGAAAGTTCAGTTGCGTTGTGACACAAGAGATCAAAATCAATTGTTCAACCCCGGAGTACATTTTCTTAAATTGTTGCCAAGTAAAGGTAAACATCAAAATTCTGTTTTGAATAAATGTGTTGAATTCTTTCATATTCTCCAAATTTGTCTCTAAGATTGAAAACAAAACCTATAAATTTTGTTGGCTTACAAAGTCAAAATCTGATTTATGATTCTAGAAATCACTCCATGTTGTGGTTTAGAAGGCTTGAACATGTTATGCGTGATAAGGATTTTAAATTGCCTCGTGCTGTTACTATAATGTTGGTCAAGGAACTTTCAAATCAAATTGATAAGGTAAGAAGGCATTTTGTTTTTGATCTCGATGACTATTGTTTCTTGTTATTGATCAAGGGATCTGAATCCTACAAAGATGTTCTTCGAGGTTATGATTTTAGAATGGCTTGTGATTCTTGTTGTTTGCCATCAATGAATTTCTTGTTTCGTTTTAATAAGGTGAGGCCAACTTCTATCTTTGATACTAGGATTGGATTAAGTGGTCAATTCCTGATTCATTATGGAAAGGTAAAATCAACTTTTGTTTTTGATCTCGGCATTGGTTTACGTGCCCAAGTTAGAATTGAAAATTTGAAACAAGTTTGTGAGTTTTTAATTCGAAGTATCTTTACCCCTTTTCTGTATTGTGTAATGGCTTATCTTTAAAACAAGAGGGCATGAGACTAATTTGTTGTTTTTACAAGATGTGTGTGTTAATCAGGTTTTTGTGAGCTATTCGATCCCCTCTAACCACGAAGGGTCTTATAATGAAGTATGCTTTATCGTAATCAAAATGCTCGACTTGAGGACAAGTCGCTTTGAAGAAGGGGGAATGATGTAAGCATGGTCGGGAGCTCCACTAGCTCGAGTAAGAAGCTTATCAAGCTGCCCGATGTTCCAATTAATCAAGCTCAAGCTAAGCACCTCCAAGAAACTATTTCAGCTTCTTTCACTCCATTTTGGCTCAAGACAAAGCCCAACACTAATAGAGAAGCTCGGACCAGCTCCATGAAGGCTCCTTGCACCCTTGTGCAAGTCGAACTTAGCTCACCATTAGCTCCCCGAGCTCCATCCAGCTCAAATCAGCTCATTTGAGCTTGTTTCAGCTCGTTTGAGCTCATTTCAATTTCTTTCCAGCTCATATGTTTAATTGCTTGAATAAACTAAGTGTCTACTTTATTTAGTTTAATTTGTTTCTGCTCATTGATTAGTTTACTAGCTCATTACAACTTATTACTTGTTTTTAAGTCATTGTGAGCTAGCCCAATTAATGTGTCATGTTAAGTCAACATTTAATATATTTCAGCTACAGTCAAATTTAATATGTGTCTTAGTTTTAGACATCTTTAATACATGTTTTAGTTCAGACCAATTAAATGTGTCTAAGTTGTGTTTAATTTGTCTTGTAGGATTGTGTATGAATGGCACTAAAGGTGTTCACATTGGCTGCTACTAGGAAGCTTCTTTTGGCTGTTCATATGGCACAATTATGAGTTGAACACATCTTTCCAAGAGCCATTCCGTGGCTAGCAAAGCAACAAGTGCTTTCACACTTGATTGACCGATTGGCTGCCATGTTCTCACCTTAAGTTGACCAATCAGCTTCTTTACATGCATGGATGACTTCAAGAATGTCCAAGGGGGAGAATTAACACATAAATTTAGCATATTGAATTAACAATATACATGCACAATGGGAAGGACGAATTTACAAGATGCATGCTGCTGTTCATGAACCTACATGCCATTAAAGAGCCTATTTATGAGAATGCATGTTCCATGCAAGTGCATGAATGACCCAAGGGGATGAATGAAATTTTTGGTGTTCATACAAGTCACCTGAAGCTTTCTTCCATGCTAAGAATTCATCTACAGCAAAGGGAGGAAGAATCTGACTAATCAAGTCAAAGTTCATGCATGAATATCATTCAATGAGGTGCATGAATGTCCAAATACATGCCCATGCAAGGGGAGAACGTCCATGAACCATCAAGGGGGAGTGGGGTAAGATAAAAGGCTGATCATTCATGTTTTCTTCTTGACTAAGCATTCATGAATAGATTTGGGGAAAGATTGTGTCTATTCGGGATTGGGAAGCATTGTACGAGTCTCGAGTGACTTATCTAGCGTGCTAGTGGCGTCAACCCAAACTTGTTTTTAGAACTTATCACCATCATTTGGTGTGGCATTCTCCTATCCTTCTACTTTCCATCCAATCACCTTAAATAATATAAGATTTGAGGCGATACTCGATATAGTATCGAATCTTTCTTGAAGTTTAAGGTCGTTATTTCATATCCACCAATTATCAAATTATCTATCTTTCTTTCATTTAAAACCAAACTTATCATATCCTTTCAAACTTAACATATTTTGAACCCTTTTCCGTCCTATTTAGCCTAAATTTCCATCCGTTTTAAAATTCGAACAACTCTTCTCGATGATGATTGGGCAACTATATGAACTTGACTCAATCTTTCGAGCTGAATCATGTCAGACACTTCCATTCCTTGTAGTAGTCTTCAACACTCCTACTCCCCTGTTTCAAAGTTTGCAACTTCTGGAATAAGTCACGATGGTAATGAGAAGGAACAAATCTCTTACGCATGATTTGTTTCATTTCATTCCACGTTCTCACTAGACCTTCACCGGTGCATCTCTGACTAAGTAGCAATTGATCCCACCAAATTGAAGCATAATCAGTGAATTCCATCGCAGCCAAACAAACCTTTTTTTGTTCTGAGTAATTGTAACACTCAAAAACATGTTCGACTTTGCTTTCCCAAGCAAGATAATCATCAGGATCTATTCGTCCCTAAAATGATGGAATAGCAACTTCATTCTCATCATTTCCTTCATAGGGACTGATTGGGAACCACCACTGTCAATTCTGTCCAACCTTGATTGTAGAGGTTTGAGTTCTTGTCTTAAAAGACGCTGAAGTTCACGTGTTATGGCCTGCATTTGCAAGTTTGGTTGCTGGCCATCCGAGTTGCTCTCATTAGAACCTATCATTTTAAATAAAAGAAGAAACAAGCAAAAACACTATTAAAGGTTAGTGAAAATAAAGGAATGGACCTCAAAGCACACTCAACAAAGTCTCACAGATTGCTCCAAAGAAAGAACACTTAGCAATTTCACTTAGCACTCGTGTTTCACTTGGGAGAATACTTTAATGGCTCTTTTTGTCTCCCCTTCTGATCTCACACGCTCAAATGCCTTTTTCACTCAATCTCTCGTAATCACTTCTTTAAAGGAACTAATTTCAATCTTTCAGAATCTGTTTACCATGTCAACTTGTAAGGAACAACAAGGATAAAGAAACAAGGGTTAGAACGAAAATAGGGCTGAAAAATGAGATATAAAGGCTGAAAACAATGAAATACAAGGCTGGAAAATTAACAAACCAAATAAAGAAAACAAGGATGAAAATAAGAAGGAAAAATCAACAACTTACTACAACAGAAATGCTTACAACGACCCTATCACCGAACAGACAAGAATAAGTTATTTCGGTTGATTTCCAATCATTTCATGGCATAGTATGAGTATCTTTCACCATTTTAAACAAATCAGCACACTTTCTTTTTCTTTTGTTTCTGTTTTGTTGTTTTATTTTGAATTTGATTTTTGTGTTTTTTTCAATTTTTTTGTTTTTTTTGAATTTTTGAAAAAAATTTTGACTTTTTATTTTGTTTTCTTGATTTTGAGTGCAGAATATGCTAAAAATCCAACCTAGGCTCTGATTACCATATGATAAGGTGTTGCTTGGCAAAACAACGATCCTTGAGTGTTTACGGATCTAGGATTGTAGCAAGTACTTCCCTGCAATTAAACAAAATAAAGAGGTTGGTTTAAATAAGAAAAGATGTTGCTTGAATTTCTGGATAGATTTGAAGAAGGTAGAAGATGAATGCTTCAAAATTCATCCATGGCAGCCTTGACCATTCAAAAAAATGGCAAAAATAATGCTGGAAACTTGCTAGGAATTTGAATGACAAAGAACTCGAAAGAACTCACACAATCTGTTATGCAAACCCGAATCGAACCTGTTCTACGTCAACGGACTTAGACCCACTAGATAGCAATCTAGGAACCCAAAGTATCACAAGATTGACACAACAATTCAGAATTGAAATGTCAAGAAAGAAGTTCTAAAAAGAATTGAATTTGAGAGAAAACTCACAAAGTAATTTTTTATTTCAAAAAGTCTAACCTTTTAACAATGTTTGAAGTACAAATATATAGAAGAATGAAGGGGTGGCCGAATTACATTGTGTGGCTAATATTAAAGGAGTTTAAAAATTTAAATTTGAATTGAAATAACTCCTTTTGGGCAGAATTAATTTGCAGCCAAGTAAAAAAGAGGGAGTTTAACACATTAAACATGTGCTAATTCGTTTGAAATTCAAACACACAACTTCCCTTGTCCTTATCTCTTCAATTGCCGCACAAATGCACAAGAATGGGCTAGTTTTTTGCCACACATGTGCACCACATGTGTACAAGGCTGGCACATGCACATCCACATGCTTGGACGCCACCTAGGCTGCCACATGTGCACTGGTACACTCCCTGACACGTAGGACACTATTCAGCTACTTCTGGACTTGTCAGCTGAAGTTGAGCTAGTGGAGCCGGAGGTGAGCTGACTGGGGCTAAATTGAGCTGAATTCAGCTAGCTAGAAGTGAAATGAGCTGACATGAGCTGGTGTAGAGTACTTTGAGCTAAGTTGACCTGGGGAACAATCCTCCGAGCTGACTTGAGCTGAAGGTGAGTTGCATATACTCTCATGAGTTGGTGTCCTTTCGTGTACATGTTACAAAACAATATAACACTTATCAAAGCTATGTAAACTTAATATAACATAGTCTAATAAGTTGTAAACAAGTGCACACTTATTCATTAACACACAAACAACTTGAAGACAATACAAATACTATCAAACCAATCCAGAAACATACTTAGCATAATATATACATACTAAATATACCAATATAAGTAGTATGGCATAAGTATGTCACATATAAGCATGCAACACACTATAAAACTTATCTTCTAAGGCACATTCACTTTCAAAAGATTCAAAAACTTTAGCACAAGTGAAAGAAAGAACTTCCCTAAATTTCTTTACCTTTTATCGTGTGATAGGTCCTAATGGCAAGGCCTTTGGATCAGCCTCCTTGATTGGCATGGATGTGCTCACATCACGAAATTTGAGAGGAAGAGGTCTTGATCGATTCTACCACTTGTACTCTTTTACTCTATTGAAACCCCTCAAACCCGTGATTGCCATCTCAAAAGAAGAACCAAGTATTACAGTCAAAGGGTATTCAGAGAAAAGCATTCGGCTTTTAGAGAAGGACATAAGAAGAACAGATTTGCCAATATAAAGAAAGATTAAAGGGAGAAGAGAATTCCTTCTGATCGTCAAACACCTTTGCAGAACCCAACAAGAGGGCAGTGAATCGGTCCAATGATAAAAACTTAGGGTAATAAAAAAATAATTAACAAGATAGCAATGGGGTATTCAACCAAACAAGGGTAGAAGATTTAAGAGAAAAGATGAATAGAAACACAAATAGAGAATGAAGCAAAGAAAGTGGGACGGCATAGTAATGAAGTAATTGAGAGGAAGAGAATTAGAAGAGAAAGTCTAGAAGAGGAAATATGAGGGAGGGAATTCAGCACAAAAATGGCCTAAATGGTCATACCATTTCGGCAAAAGAAATAAAGCCAAAATAAGGAGTTTTGAGAACAAAAGAAAACAGAACAAACGGGCGAAGAAAAGAAGGAACAAACAAAAAAAAACCTTTAGTAAGATTCGACTAACACAAGAAAACTCCCCAAAACCGAAAGTAAAAAGGGAATTCGGCACTAATAGTTATCCTAAGCTGAATTTGCCATGTACATTAACACCCCAAATCAGTCACAACCTCCCCAATTCAAATCCCACAATCTACTCCACCCAAATCTCTCCTTGATCCATTCCACGATTTCCTCCTAAATTTTAGCCAACACACAATTTGAATTTCATTCAAATTGCTTCCACCGAACAGCAGCTTCCCATTTCAAATTCTCCATTGCTTGACCGCTTCAACCGACCACCTTGAGGAGTTTCGGTCGAACTCCAATTCCTTCCCCACGTGAGCAGCAAAATTCAATCTCCCATGCGTAAGGGGTAGCTCGATCTCCAGCCCTCCAAGCCTCCAACACACTGCTTGCCACTTTGCCGCCCAGCTCTTTATGTCATGAAGCCCTTTTAACTAAACATAAGCCTTACCTGCTAGCTAATCATCCCTTTTTAAAAAAGAACCACAACCTCGCATGGCCCAGGGTTCAAACTCACGCTCCCCAGCAGTCCTAACACGCCTCTCACCATTAAGCCACAAGCTCTCATGTGTCGTCAATCACTCCTAAATAATTATAAGGTTTAAACGCCAGCTTCCATGCCCACATATGCGAAATTAAAATTTTCACTAAAGTCCTGGTTTGAACCCAGGACTTCTCATATGTCCCTAAGCACTCCAAATCACTCAGCCAACATGCCAAACATGAAGTTGCAAATTTTTTTCGACCCAACAAAAATCCAAATTTCTTTGATACTCGAAGCCTATTTTGTAACACCCTATACCCCTGTCCGTCGCCGGAATAGGGTATTGAGGTATTACATAACTAAAAACAACTTAATGAGGTTCATAGATACATACAAGACATAGATTCAGTTGTACATCAAATTACGATTAGTGATCAACTTTAATTTCTAGATCCAAACAATCCAACTTTCAAGGTGATTCGACTAATGCAACCATATCACATTTATTTGCTATGGAAGCACTATCAAACTTCAAAGTGACTACTTACTAATAAGTATAATCGAATTTCTTAGATAGTAAGCAAATCCTATTCATTTCATATAATACATTCACTACTATTGAAAGCTCATGTTACCTCATTCAATTGAACAAAGTTACTATATTTCTTATACTTACTTCATCATTTACTTACGCATCAAAGTAACATGCCACAAAATTTCATCAAAACATATACTTAAACTTAAAGATTAAGCAAGCCATTTTCACATGGGTAGAATATTTACAACTCAAAATGAAATTCGATTCAAAAAGGAGGGAGATTATCCTATACATGCCATTAATCACAAATTATCTATCGAATGTACCAAAATAACGACGATAGTGTAGGTGATTAAAGCTTCAATCCCCGAGTCCGTAGCTTTAAAAAGAGATCTATAAAACAGAGGGAAACCAAGTAAACAGAGTAAGCATTTCAATGCTTAGTAAGCTTTGAGCAATATAAACAGATACATTCAGTTATAAAATTTGTCATTCGTCTTTTCATTGTAATCCCCTTTTTAAGTATATCGCCACTTGGCCGAAAATGCGAATTCTCATCACACACAATAAACAGATATAATTTCACTTGAAAGTGATCTCGTATACACATCGGTAAGTATATATATACATATCTTCACATAACTATTCACATTGGCCAATTGTACTATAATCATATAAATAGTCTCATTTCTTACTCACATATGCAATCGTATAATGACCTTATGATTTGGTCCAAAATAAACTTGCATATAAGCTTAGGGTACATACCTGTTTAACTTAACGCATTGAGCGCATTCATTAGCAATCATTACTATTAAGTCTTTTAGTCGTAGACTTTATTCGAATCGTCGTCGAGACCTTTTGTAACACCCCAAACCCGGCCTGGACGTTACGGCCAAGTCTGATGTGTCACATTAAAGTGTTTTTCAAAAATCGTGTTTTTATTGAAAACCCTTGAAGTTTTTAAAAACTCTTACCGTTAAACTTGTATAAAACCTTAGCTTTATCAAAACGTGATATAATGAAATAATCATCCCTTTGCAAACATCGTTAAAACCTTTGTGAAAGTTTTATGAAAGCTTATACACCCTTGTAGTTTACAAAAACCTGTTATTTTAAAGACAGATCAAATATAAAAAAAATCAAATTCGTAACCTTTATAAAACATGTTATCTTGAAAACGGTTTAAGTATCAAATAAATTTGACCTTTTTCGTTAAGACTTAAAGTGAATGGAAGCTGGGCACCAGGTAGGATTCTAGAAAAGAGGAGGTGAGTCGAATAGACTGCTTAAGTACCAAGCTCTTCTTGGATCCACTCCTAGACATGCACACTACCATTGCCACACTTTAACTATTTGAAATATTTATCTACAAGATCATTTAAAAATTGCGGAAGCTTTACTTGGTTATCGTGTTATTTTGAAAACAAGTAACTTTTATAAAAACCGCGTCTTAAAATCATTTATTTTCAACTCGATTTAAATAATATCCTACGTAAGCTAAAACCAATTTAAATAAGTAAAGAATGAAAAACCAAAATAAATTGCAAGAGCCAAGACTTGAACCTTGGACCCTTTGCTTCCTTGTCTCCTAAGTGGCGCTACTTTGCCACTACACCACATTCCTTTTTTTGTGTCTTATTACACACATAATTCCTTACAACTCCTCTTTTCCAAGTCCTCTATTCCTTAAGTCCAAAAATCCAAGAATTCTCCGGGTTTTTAACCAACACTTGGGCCTTCCATAGGCCCAATAACACACTCCAAACACGAATTACACATCCATATATCAAAATTTCAACATTACAGCAAATATCACAAAAATCCCGGAATCCTAAAAATTAGCCCAAGACTTTTCCCCACACTATGAATCCTTCGCAGTTCACTAAAATACCACATTAACCCATTAATAATAACCTTCCATAACAGAATTCAACACATCAATAATTTTATTTCGAACTATCACACACCCGAACCCAAGCCCAAGGCCCAATACTTCTAGGCCCAAATTCAGGGTGTTACAACTCTACCCTCCTTAAAGAAATTTCGTCCTCGAAATTTTAAACTATCAACTAACCGTATTACTCAAGTCCAACCACTATGCTTCTACTGCGCACTCTGATCCAAATAATTTTAGTACGACCCAGAACATCTAATTACTGAAATAAACATTAACACTAGCGCACACAATTCGTAACCAAACATCACACATTCCTAACTAGAATAAGCTTTGCAATCAAGAGCTCAATGTTTGAGGGACCCACATAAAAAGCACGCTCTTTTCTCCCTATTGCATTCACCCAGATGACGTCTGTTGCAGTTGTTGCAAACCGGAGGTCTTAGTCGTGCCCTAGCATGTTTCACTGAACGAGACTCTGTCCTTTGCGAACTAGGATCCTTTCTCTTCTTACACTTCAAGCACCCTGCTTGAAGCATTTCCCTAATTTCTTTAATTTTGGTATCCAAAACTTCTTCTACCACTTTCCTTACTAGCTCGACCAGTGCCTCAGTACCAGGCTCCGAGTTACCGCTACCCGAAATTGGCAAACTTTGCTTACCCTCAGAATCTATATCAATACTCTACATTACCAGTACACATATCAAATAACTATAGAGTTCTCAAAAAATTTCTACTATTTATTCATATGTCTTATGCAGAGATAGTATTTTAAAGCTTTTATTTTATTCAAGATCATATCATAGCTACAGTCTCAAACTTTTAGTTTCTCTACAGTTTCAGTCTCTACAATTTTTCAGTATTACTCTATCTACAGTATCATAGAAAAGTCTCAAGTCTATTTACAGTACAGTTCAGTACATTACAGAATATAAAGCAGAAATACTTATAGACTTGGTGCCGGGGATTCAGTGTGCCACATCTCAATTTATCAGATTCTAGAAAAACTCAGAAAGATTCAAGCCTTTTAAAATTAATTTCTCAAAACATGTTAATTTTAGAGAAAATAAGTTTGAAACAGTTCTCTTTTAAACAGAATTTTCCAAAAATCTAATTTTTCCAAAAATACCCTTCCTTGGACTTAAACTTAAAATTTCCCAAAATTTTTTTAAATTATTTATTTGTAGAAAGAAAATCTTATAAACAATTTCGAAAACAAATTCTTAAAGCAACTTTCGGAAATCTTTGTTTTACCCTCTAGAAACTTCCGTTTTTAGACCCGTTCCACAGCCGAGTTGTTGCAACTTGGCTCTGATACCACTAAATGTAACACCCCAAACCTGGCCTGGACGTTACGGCCAAGTCTGATGTGTCACATTGAAGTGTTTTTCGAAAACCATGCTTTCATTGAAAACCCTTAAAGTTTTTAAAAACTCTTACCGTTAAACTTGTATAAAACCTTAGCTTTATCAAAATGTGATACAATGAAATAATCATCCCTTTGCAAACATCGTTAAAACCTTTGTGAAAGTTTTATGAAAGCTTATACACCCTTGTAGTTTGCAAAAACCTGTTATTTTAAAGACAGATCAAATATAAAAAAAATCAAATTCGTAACCTTTATAAAACATGTTATCTTGAAAACGGTTTAAGTATCAAATAAATTTGACCTTTTTCGTTAAGACTTAAAGTGAATGGAAGCTGGGCACCAGGTAAGATTCCAGAAAAGAGGAGGTGAGTCGAATAGACTGCTTAAGTACCAAGCTCTTCTTGGATCCACTCCTAGACATGCACACTACCATTGCCACACTTTAACTATTTGAAATATTTATCTACAAGATCATTTAAAAATTGCAGAAGCTTTACTTGGTTATCGTGTTATTTTGAAAACAAGGAACTTTTATAAAAACCGCATCTTAAAATCATTTATTTTCAACTCGATTTAAATAATATCCTACGTAAGCTAAAACCAATTTAAATAAGTAAAGAATAAAAACCCAAAATAAAAATAATTAAAGAGGCCCTTTTTACAACCCAAAACCAGAAATAAATAATTAAATCTAAATTCAAATAGGAAACTTAATTAGAAATCCAATTGTCCAGTCCATGTGGCCACTCTGAATCCCTCCCAGCTCCAAGTCCACCAATCTAAGGCTCACCTGCAAGGATGGAAGGAAAAAGGGTGAGTTTGGAAAACTCAGTGTGCAACAAGCCACTTACAGAGCCCAAATCAATATCAGCATACTAGGCCTAAGCCCCCAAATCAGTCTCAACATATAACTGGGCCGAAGCCTTTCCATTTAACAGTTACTGGGCCAAAGCCTTTCATAAATCATATCACTGGGCCGAAGCCTTTTTTGTAAACGGTATGGCCCATAGGCCCATTTCAGTAACACATGTAAACGTCAATGCATGTATGCAAAGCCCATTTGGGGAGGCTACTCAACCCACCATCCGCTACTCTCCACCCATACCAACCAACACACTATGTGGGGATGCTACTCAACCCACCCCTCCGCTACTCTCCACTGGTAGCATAGCCGCTTTATCATATAACTGGAGGCCTAGCCTCTTTTAATAACTGGGGCAGAAGCCCTTTCGGTAAACTGGGGCAAAGCCCTTTATCACTTCCTCCATCATATAATAACCCAACCCATGCATTTAATGAGTAAAACATGGCATATCGTATACATGTCATAGCATATCATGTGCATATCATGTGCATATCATGTCATAGCATGTAAAATAACAATATCATAATCATCATATTCAGAATGAAACCCTAAGGGTATAATAGACATTTTTCACCTAGGGGCAAAATAGACATTTTCATGTTTTAAGGGTAATTACGTAATTTTATCCATTATTAGGGTTTTCCATGCTTATTCATCAATTCCAAATGTTTAAACAGTAATTTTAGCCTATTTTAGTAAAACCGATTTATGGGCTAAAAACCCCTAATGGGCCCTATGTAGCTAGTTCAGTCGTCTAAGCCCACTTAGTCCAAATCCTACAATTAACTACTAATTTAACTAGTTTTAAGCCTATAGTCTATTAAGAAATGTCTATTGCCCATTTTTACCCATATGGACCCGTAAGCCCATTGGGCCCAATTTCAGCCCATCGAGGCCCAACTTACCATCGTGCACAAAATCGCGCCCTTACCTGTTCTATCAATCCAATCACTGATCTTATTGTATGTATCACGGCTCAACCCATTCACAAAACCACAAGTTCGAAATGCCGAAGTTTAGGCATTTTGGCTTTTCAGCAAATGTTAATCTAAGCTACTGTGAGGTTCATTACACACCTGCTTGCAACGAACGATGACTATATCCGATCCAAGTCAATCCTACATTCGATTACTAAAATATTAGACCACGAATCAATGATAACTAAATTTAACATACTCTTACCATATTCGGGCATCCATGAAAAGGCCCTAAATCCTTACCTTTGCTGAAGTTGATATCCAAATCTGGATCCGAACGCTCCACTGCTCCAAGCCTTTAACCCTTACAAGCACAGAGTAAAATAATTGGTAACAGCCCCTTAAAGCCTTAGGCACTATTTCGACAGCCTCCCTAAACACATAGGGATTCCAACTTTTCCAAATCCCAAAAATAAGAATAGATCACAGTCAAGTCATTCATATCACCAACCTATATCCACGGTCAAACTAGCCCAATCATCACACAAGTTAGTCAATTACCCACGAGGGGCAAAACAGTCATTTAACACCCTAGGGGAAAAACGGTAATTTTACCCCATAGGGGTGTCTCGGTAATTTTACCCTACAGGGGTATTTCGGTAAATTTGCAAATCGAGGGTAAAATAGTAATTTTTACAAATCAGGGGTAAAATAGTAATTTTACAAATTAAGGGTAAAACGATAATTTTACAAATCATGGGTAAAATGGTAATTTTACAAATTAGGGGTAAAATAGTAATTTTACAAATTAGGGGTAAAATGGTAATTTTACAAATCAAGGGTATGTTCGTCATTTTATAAATCGAGGGTACTTCTGTCATTGTACAAATCAAGGGTAATTCGATAATTTTATAAATCGGGATATTTCTTGTAATTTTGTAAATCGAGGGTAATTCGGTAATTTTGTAAACCAAAGTATTTCAGTAATTTTGTAAACCAAGGGTATTTTAGTAACTTTGTAAACTAAAGCATTTCTAAACAGAGATAACAATGTGAATGGGCCTAGGGCACATTGTCGGCCCAAATGGGTCCACACGCTCGTGTGGCCCTTTTCGCCTAAATCTAGCCATAGATATGAGATTCACCTAGTCTAGTCCAATATTTACTACACAATCAAACAACTTATCCAATTGGGCCTGTATGGCCTCTTCGGCCCATCGCAGCCTGAAGTAGCCGTCCTATCGCTAGAGCAGTGAGAAATACACACTTGATAGGAGACTGAAGTTAATCCGCGCTCCAAACACTCTTAGCCGATGCCCAACCCAAACGGGCACGCCATAAAGCGAAAGGGATCAGCCAAGAAGGCTGTGCCTACTCTCCTCCTAGTTTGCTCTATTTAAAGCTAGCTCCTCACCGGCTCTCATGTTAGCTTTTCGATGTGGGATTCTCCATCAATCCCCCCAAAAATTAAAGCATTAGCAAAATAATCAACCTTTGCGTGCAACAGGATTCGAACCAAAGTCCTCTCACTAACCCTGTCAAGCCATCACCACTCAGACACAAGCTCCTTTGTATCATAAGTCCAACACATTTAACTTTAAAGCTCACCTACTTGCTTCCAGATTTATTTAAAAGAAAAACCAAAATAAATTGCAAGAGCCAAGACTTGAACCTTGGACCCTTTGCTTCCTTGTCCCCTAAGTGGCGCTACTTTGCCACTACACTATATTCCTTTTTTTGTGTCTTATTACACACATAATTCCTTACGACTCCTCTTTTCCAAGTCCTCTATTCCTTAAGTCCAAAAATCCAAGAATTCTCCGAGTTTTTAACCAACACTTGGGCCTTCCATAGGCCCAATAATACACTCCAAACACGAATTACACATCCATATATCAAAATTTCAACATTAAACCAAATATCACAAAAATCCCGGAATCCCAGAAATTAGCCCAAGACTTTTCCCCACACTATGAATCCTTCGCAGTTCACTAAAATACCACATTAACCCATTAATAATAACCTTCCATAACAGAATTCAACACATCAATAATTTTATTTTGAACTATCTCACACCCGAACCCAGGCCCAAGGCCCAATACTTCTAAGCCCAAATTCAGGGTGTTACACCTTTAGCTCAGATGAAATCTCCATACAAAGCCAGCAGGTCTTAACCCGGACATAATCTTCGCACATAGCCATCGGGTCTTTACCCTGTCATAATCTCTGCACATAGCCATCGGGTCTTTACCCGGTTATAATCTCCACACATAACCATCGGGTCACAGGGTTTCATGCATATTTATCCACATATTACCACATTTCACGTAGCAAAATCATATTTGTAATTGAATCAACTCATTCACATATAGACATATAACATGCTCCTTTACTTTATGTCGTAAACATCATTCAAATCTAATACATGTATACTTCTTTTACTAAACTTTCAGCTCAATAAGCAAACACACATAAGCATATATCCTCAATCTCTTTCTTTGTTTATTTCTCTAATAGCCATTCGGCTACATAACATGAATAAGGTTTCTTTCTCAATAACCTTATTATGGTAAGGACAATAGGATATCATTCATCTATCATACATGTATATCATGTCATTTTAAATTAAATACCAAATTCAATTACTCAAAACTTACCTCGAACTTTTCCGAGCAACTATGAGTTAGCTATTCAACCACTTTAGCCTTCCTTTTATCCAAACTTGTCCCTCTATGCTCTTGAGCTAAATAAAATAATTTAATTATATTAATCCTTAATCAAATATCTTACTTGATCATTCCACTTACAATCAAAATAAGAAACACATATACTTCCCTTATCATAAACACACATTCGGCCAACACAACATAACACATATAAAATTAATTTGTACTAAAACCTTCACTATATCAAGTAATCAACCTTAGGATATCCATCACATTTAAGTGCATACAAGCATGTATACTCATAAATACTTTGGAAAACACATACATGTCATTCAAACCTTCATTTCATACTTATTAATTAAATACATTAGACTTCTGTTCATGCATATTCTAATAATTCAACATTTGTTCCATTTTTGCCCATTCCTCCTAAGGCCCAATGCCGAATGCTATCATGCATTTAAAACACCCATTCCAATCATCTATATAATATGGCTGAATAAGGTCTTTACTATGTATGGTTAACCTTTTTTTTTATAGCTAATTCATAATAATTAAATAAGAACATATCAAATTTCTTAGCCAAAATCCCAATTTCAAATTCGGCAATTCATGAGTAAAAGTTATTCACACATTAGCTAATTCCCATGTATACTACCATAAATTATCAAAGAAGCTTACCTAAATTTACATTCAAAATTTTAGACATTACCAAGCACATCAATCGATCCCTATTGATCAATTAATACACACATATATATTCACTTACTTGTAATGGCCGAATATTACTTACCACTTTAGTCACATATATAAATTCTCAAACTCAAACTCATTCTTTATTCTATCTCTCACTTTGAATTCAAATTCGGTAAGTGTATAAACTCATACTAGCAATTCAATTATGAAATTCCACAATTAAGCATAAATTTCATACCTCCCTCTAATTGCCGAATTCAACTTACTCATTATATACAATAGGCAAATAAACTTTCACTTTACCAACTCAATCCTTACAAAACTTCCAAAACACCAATTCAAATTACACAAAGAGAATCATAGCCGAACACACCTTCCTCAATAAACAACCATTAATTATACCTACTAGCTCACAATTTTGCAAACTCAATTCTTTTCATGTTACTAGCATTTAACCAAACCATGCTTGATATCAAATACATTTGACAATGGTATAAATAAACTATTTTAAGCATTCATTTCAACTCTTAACAATTAACTTACTCCATGACCGAATATTCAAATATTTTGACTCAAATTCATAATTTCATCCATTCCAAGCTTAATTTATAGTAAATTTAATTATTTCGTACTCAATCGCATTCACCTTCTATGCTTAACTCAACTTAACAAAAAATTTAACACTAAAATAGCAAAACCGTATGTTCCTTAGACATTTAAACCACACAAAACTCCAATCTTACAATTTTGAGCTCACAATTTTAATTCACATGAATTTTAACATCATAGAGTCCATTAACAAGCTCTAATAAGCTCATAGCTTCAACTCAACAAATTCTTAGCCGAATTTTGTCATGGCTAAAAGTTTCAATCTCTCAAAACTTAAAGAATTTCATAATGGGCAAAGAAGAGACCCTCATGACTAGCTAAATTTCATAGAAACCAAAGAAATTCATCAAAGAAACATACCTAATTAGAACACATGCCAACCGATTGCTTTTGTTCCCAAGTTCTTTCCTTTCCTTAGTGTTTGGCAAAGAGAGAAACAAAGAAGAAGCACTTTGTTTTTTTCACCCAATTTACTTTTATTATAATCACATTATATGTTATAATATATTTTAAGTTTATTTATTATGAAACTATTTGTTTTTATTAAGCTAAAATACAACACACAAAATGCCAAATTAAGCCATCATTACCGTCCACTATAAATAAAGTGAGCAAATTGACATGCAACTCCCTTATTTCTCATGCATATATTAACTAGTCATCACACATTTCCCATCATACTTCCAAAGTTTATAATTAAGCCCTTTTAGTTGAAATTCACAATTATAATGCTAAATTAAAGCACCCAAGATGTCTCACATGAATTTGCACATACAATAGGCATCAAAATAATTATTAAATTATTTTTATGCCTCGGTTTTGTGGTCCCGAAACCACATTCTGACTAGGGTCGTTTTAAGGCTGTCACACATTTCTCCTAGGCCCAAAATTTAAGGTGTTACACATTTCATACCGTGATAACATCAACCATTTCTAAACTCAAATGCCAAATCAAAGTATACCAAATTCATATGCCAAACTCATCAATTTCACTTAACTTCTATAGGCATTTTCTCACATTTTATCAACCAAATTCATGCCTCATAAACATACCAATTCATCATCCCCACTTCACACCAAAACATACCATTTCACATGCCAATAATATTCCTTATAAACACAAATTTACTACACCACATTAGTCATATTAAACTTGCCAAAATACAAAACAAAAATATATATCACATACCATATCATCTTACACCAAAAGCTATATCACATATCCAAAATCATATCAATAGCTATATCATTTATAAGCCAACTCACGTGGCTATGTTTATAACTCAAAACATACCAAAATGACAATAGCCTATACTGACGAGATCTCAATCGCATCATGTTTTGACACAACTCACGACCTCAGAATTGGCCTAAGCTCGAGGGCCCCAAATGCAAAATGAAGGTTAATCTCATCTCAATGAGCTCAATTTTAGCTTCTTCAAGCTTGTCTAGCTCAACCCGAGCTCATTTAGCTTAACTTCAACCCATTTTTAATTTGCTGGAATAAGTATTTAATTTTCTGGAATAAATTACTCATCTTAGTTAATTGAGTTCATCTTTATTAATAATTGAGTTGTTGGACTTCATTTTAATTATGCTTCTCTTAGTTAATTAGTTGCTGGAATAATTTATTGTTGCATGTGTTTTAAGTTTATTAAATTAAGTGTTAAATGTGTTTAAATGTGTTTAAAGTGTTTAATGTGTTTTTAATGTGTTTGATTGTAGGTGACTAATTAGCTGGAATAAGTTATGTATAAGGGAGCTACTATAAAGTGTTAAATGCGGCTGTTACAACATTTAAGAAGAGCATTTTTGCATCATTTAAATTCAGCAGCCTATTCCTCTTCTCCAAGTGCTCAAAATATCAACAAAATTGCTGGTGTCTATTCGGCTGCCAAGAGGGAATTTAAAGCTTATTGCTGGTGTCTATTCAGCTGCCAAGAGGGAATTTAAAGCTTATTTAAAAACTTTTTGGCTGCTCAAGAATGAAACCTAAGCATTCAAGCTCATTAAATCAGTTAAATTGAAGCAATAAATCATATTGATGGTTGGAGTTGCTTAGGCTTAGAGGAATTCAAGAGTTTGTACTTATTGATTAAGTTTAATTTCAGCCATTAACAGCTCATTTAAGCTGATCATTGTGACTATTTGGCTAGGCCTTTATCTAGCACTATAAATACTTGTAATCTGATGTGAACCCGGTTATGAGATAAGCCGGATTAACGTGTTTGCACGATCATAGTCGAGAAGAAGATTAAAGTTTCACTTTGATTAAATAGGTAAGAAGCGAAAGGTTAGAAGATGTACGGTCTTAGAAGGAATTTAGAAGTGTCGTAGATTTAGAAAGAAGAATGATAGATGGTAAGTAAGTTCGGCTTAGGTAAGTAAAACAGGTACAAAAAAAAGTTCAGAATAGATTGAAAGGTACGAAATGGTTTAGAAAGGTATGACTAGTTTAGAAGGGAATGAAATAGTATATTTGGTACGTAATGGTATGAAATGAACGAAATGGTATAAAGGTACGAAATGGTATAGATAGAATATGGTTTTGGTCGGATTTGGTAACTAATAAGATAGGTGGTCGATGGTCGAGCTTCTTAAATGTCAGGAAAGATTCAACACCAAAGGTGTCACCCCGAATCCTATATTGTCTAAGTTGGAAAATGGAAATAGA
This sequence comes from Gossypium stocksii, assembly GCA_020496765.1. Classification (NCBI taxonomy): domain Eukaryota; kingdom Viridiplantae; phylum Streptophyta; class Magnoliopsida; order Malvales; family Malvaceae; genus Gossypium; species Gossypium stocksii. Next base: position 48,142,959 of record CM035623.1, read on the forward strand.
AGGATAGGTTTGAGCGCCACACCAAATGGGTTCGGTGATAAGCTCGAAACAAGGAAGTTTGACGCCACTAGCAAGCTAGATAAGTCGCACGAGACTTGTACAAAGTTAAGAGGAATCAAACCTCACAGAAATAGAGTTTTGGTATAAAAAAATGTTCAAAAGTCCTTTACATGAAAAATGACTAGCTATTTATACTAAATCCTAGGCTAGCCGAATGGTCCATTCATGGACTAAACATTTAAGACATGTACCTATTAAATACATAGGAATATTCTAGAAAATATTAGAAACAACCCCTTGGAATAGATGTCCATGTTCGGCCGAATGGGGGTGAATATGTAGCTTCATGAACACACATTAATGCACTTGAATGAATGGTTCCCATGCATGTATGACTAGGTTCGGCCATCCCTTTAATGAAGCCTTTAATTCATGTTGATTCACCAATAGTGGCTTCATAATGGTGGCTCCATGAAAGGTCTCTTCTGATGTGAACGGAGGGTCTTGAATGGCCATGCAAGTGTGAACACAGGGTAGCCGAATGGCCTTAGGTGTGAACGCAAGTGTGAACGCCCCATCCATGGTGTGAACGCAAAGTATAAACACATGGGAGTTCATGAACTGTCCCATACATGTATCACCTTAAATGTGATCCATGTACCTTCAAATACATGCACATGTACTTGTCCATTAGTGTGCCATCCATTGCATCTTACCATGCATGCATGGCATTTAATCTCCCCCATGCATGTGCCGTCCAAGTGAATGTACCTACAAAATGAATGCACACATTAATAGCACATGTGAACACACTTATATGAACACCATTAATCACTTAATTAAATTCGGCTAACACATTTAAATCTTGTAATAATTTAAACACATTTATTTCATGTCCACATTATAGCAAATTTATGATATATATTAATTAATGAGTCAACTTAGCTCATTTTAATAAATATGTCTTAATTATACTATGATGAGCTGAGGGTTTCAGCTATAAGCTGTGTTAAGCTAGAAATAAGATAGATGAGCTGTGTTTAGCTAAAATAGGCTTTAATGGAGCTGAGAAAAAGTTTAGTTGAGCTCAACCGAGCTGGGTGAGCTCCCGTGAGCTAAAATGAGCTAAAATCAGCTTGTATTAAGCTCACTATCCTCGGTTCCAAGTTGTATTCAGCTTCACTTTGTTCGCTGGAGCTATGAGCCAGCTGGTAATGTTGACAGAAAGCTGAAATAGAGCTTTGGTAGCACCAAGCTCGAGCTCTTGTCATCGGACCTTGAGGCATAGCTAACGTTTCATCATTCGAGCTAGTCGTGAGCTTGGACGCGTTCGCGTCATCCTCCCCCTCTTCAAAACGACTTGTCCTCAAGTCAGAACCTGCATCAAATAGGGTAAGGTTAAAGACATTAAAGCTAGCACTTACATTGTAGTCTCCGGGTAAATCAAGGCGGTAAGAATTGTCATTAATGCGCTCTAAGACTTGGAAAGGTCCGTCCCCTCGTGGAAGTAGTTTAGATCTTCGTTGAGCCAGAAAACGCTCCTTACGCATGTGAAGCCATACCCAATTTCCAGGCTCAAAAATTATTCATTTTCGGCCCTTATTAGCCTTCCGTGCGTACGATTCAAATTTGTCCTCTAAATTGGCATGCACCTTCTGATACAATTCTTTGACAAATTCGGCCTTCTTCTTAGCGTCGGGGTGCAACAGTTGATTATTTGGCAACGGTAATAAATCTAAAGGAGTCAGAGGATTGAACCCATACACAATTTCAAACGGAGTGCACTTAGTTGCTGATTGCACCGTGCGATTGTAGGCAAATTCGGCATGGGGCAAGCACTCTTCCCATGTCTTAAGATTCTTCTTTACAAGACTCCGTAAAAGATTGGATAAGACTCTATTAATAGCCTCCGTTTGGCCGTCCGTTTGTGGATGACAAGTGGTGGAGAACAGAAGTTTGGTGCCCAACTTACTCCATAAGGATCTCCAAAAGTGACTAGGAAATTTGGTGTCTCGATCCGATACAATAGTCCGGGGCATCCCATGTAATCGAACAATGTCCCTGAAAAACAAGTTAGAAATATGTAAAGCGTCATCAGTTTTTGAGCAGGCTATAAAATGGGACATTTTAGAAAATCTATCTACAACTACGAAAATAGAATCTTTCCCCGTCTTAGACCAAGGTAGTCCAAGTATGAAATCCATGGAAATGCCTGCCCAAGGCACTTCGGGCACGGGTAAAGGAGTGTATAGACCATGTGGCTTAACCGTTGACTTGGCCCTTTTACAAACCAGACAGTGATCGTAAGCTCGTGTTACATCTCTTTTCATTCTGGGCCAATAAAAATGCTCACTGAGTATAGTATATGTCTTGAGAACACCAAAGTGTCCCATGAGTCCATCTCCATGGGCCTCTTGAATCAAAAGGTCTCGTACCAAACTTTGTGGAACACAAAGCTTTCCTTCCTTGAATAAGAAACCGTCGACCTGTAAAAATTATCAATAGGGACATTTTCACAAGCAGAATAAATATCACCAAAATCATGATCATGAGCATATAAATCTTTTAAGAAGGCAAAACCAATCAATTTTGTTTCAAAAGTAGTCATTAAAGTATGCCTTCTAGATAAGGCATCAACGACCACGTTGTCTTTTCCGTTTTTGTATTTTATCACATATGGGAAAGACTCTAGAAATTCAACCCATTTGGCATGCCGTTTGTTTAACTTATGCTGCCCTTTGATGTGTTTAAGGGCCTCGTGATTCGAGTGAATCACAAATTCTTTTGGCCAAAGATAGTGCTGCCACGTCTCAAGAGCCCGTATTAAGGCATACATCTCTTTGTCGTAGATGGGATAATTGAGCGAAGGGCCACTAAGTTTCTCGCTGAAGTATGTAATAGGCCGCCCCTCTTGTGTCAGTACAGCACTAATACCTATTCCTGAAGCATCACATTCTAATTCAAAAGTTTTAGTGAAGTCAGGTAAAGCAAGTAAAGGAGCATTTGTAAGAGCATGTTTAAGTTCAACAAAAGACTTCTCTTGGTCCTCACTCCATTGAAATGATGAATTCTTTTTAATTACACTTGTCAAAGGTGCAGCAACAGTGCTAAAATTTGGCACAAATAGGCGATAGAAACTAGCAAAACCATGGAAACTCCGAATTTGGCCAATGGTAGTCGGTCTCGGCCAATCTTGAACGGCTTTAACCTTCTCTTGATCTACTTCTAAGCCTCGCGAACTAACTACAAAACCAAGAAAAACCACTTTGTCAGAACAAAAGATACATTTCTTTAAGTTAGCATATAAAGATGCTTCCTGTAAAGTTTCCAAAATGGCCTTTAGGTGGTCCACATGTTCCTCCAAAGTTTTGCTATAAATGAGAATATCATCGAAATAAACAACACAAAACTTACCAATAAAAGCTTTTAATACATAGTTCATCAATCTCATAAAAGTACTTGGAGCATTGGTTAGACCGAATGGCATAACCAACCACTCATACAAACCGTGTTTTGTTTTGAAGGCGGTTTTCCATTCGTCGCCTTCTCTCATGCGGATTTGGTGATAGCCACTTTTCAAGTCGATTTTTGAAAACAACTTGGCTCTACTCAATTCATCTAACATGTCGTCGAGCCGAGGTATAGGATGGCGATATTTGATAGTGGTCTTATTCACCGCACGGTAATCGACGCACATTCACCAAGTGCCATCCTTTTTGGGCACTAGTAGAACCGGAACGGCACAGGGCTAAGACTTTCACGAATATATCCCTTGTCCATTAACTCACTTATTTGACATTGTAGTTCTTTTGTTTCTTCAGGATTTGTTCGATAGGCCGGTCGGTTGGGAATAACAGCTCCGGGAATGAAATCTATTTGGTGTTCTATCCCACGTAACGGAGGTAAACCTCTAGGATTCTCGTCAGGGAAAAGATCGTGATATTCCTGCAACAAAGAAAGAATAGAAGGTGGCAAATCTACCAATAGGTCGTTAGTGTTCAATAAAAGTTCCTTGTACAAAAGTACAAGTATGGTGTGCCTTGCTGTCAAAGCCTTTCGAACTTCTTTTCCTTTCACAATCAACCCTTTTTTTGCAATCTCTTGTTCTTTTCTTTTTTCTATTTTCTCTTTTTCTATTGTTTTCTTTTTTTCTTCTTTTCCTTTCATTTTCTTTTCTTTTTTTGTTCTTTCAATATTTTTCTTTTCTTTTTCCACAAATTGCTTCACAGAAGCCTTCAATTTTATTTGATCTTCGAAACCTTGACTGGGAGACATAGGAGCTAGGGTGACAGTTTTTCCCATATGCTTGAATGTATACCGGTTGGTATACCCATTGTGTATAACCCTTCGGTCGTATTGCCAAGGTCTCCCTAATAGCAAATGACTTGCATGCATTGGAACGACATCGCAAAGAATCTCACCCTCATATTTGCCAATTAAAAAAGGAATGAGTACTTGTTTGGTGACTTTGATCTCTCCTCCGTCATTGAGCCATTGTAATTTATAGGGACTCGGATGTTGAGTAGTGGGCAAGCCAAGCCTTTCCACCATGAGATCGCTAGCCACGTTAGTGCAGCTCCCTCCATCAATGATAAAGCTGCACACCTTGCCTTTCACTTGACATCGGGAATGAAAGGTTTGAGTATTAAGTGTTCTTTTGACTACAAGCACTTTTCTCAAGTCGACTATTTGCTTGTTTAACATGAAGTCCATAATTAACGAAAAGATCATGCCTCACCACAAATTCTCATTCTTCACTCAGAAAGAAATAATTTGAAGGTTTCACTCACGCTCGTGTTTAACTCTTTGATTTGGCTTTTATCTCTCTCGAATGATCTCACAATTCTCTCTTGCCTTTTACCTCTCAGATTCATCTTTTGCTTTGTATTTTATCTTGAGTAACTCGTCTTGTTGCTTAGGGGTCGGCTTCAAGAGGGTTACAAGGGTCGAACGAATTAGGGTAAAGGTAGGCTAAAAGAAATGATAATCTCAGGTTTATGTGTGGCGACTTTGGGTTTTAGGAAGAAGAGGGATTAGAAAAAGGTAGAAATGATTCAAGGAGAAAATAAACTCGAACAAATTTTTTTATATTCGAACTTTTTTAATTTTGATTTTTTTATAATAATTCTGAATTTTTTTAACTTCGAATTTTTTTAACTTATAGATTGATCTTCGATCGAATCTTCAGTCTTCAGAGCTTCTCGATTCTAGCTCTAATACTAGATGACGCGAACCCAGTTATGAGATAAGCCAGATTAACGTGTTTGCCCGATCGTAGTCGAGAAGAAGATCAAAGTTTCACTTTGATTAAATAGGTAAGAAGCGGAAGGTTAGAAGATGTACTGTCTTAGAAGGAATTTAGAAGTGTCATAGATTTAGAAAGAAGAATGATAGATGGTAAGTAGGTTCGGCTTAGGTAAGTAAAATAGGTACAAAAAAAAGTTCAGAATAGATTGAAAGGTACGAAATGGTTTAGAAAGGTACAACTAGTTTAGAAGGGAATGAAATAGTATATTTGGTACGTAATGGTATGAAATGAATGAAATGGTATAAAGGTACGAAATGGTATAGATAGAATATGGTTTTGGTTAGATTTGGTAACTAATAAGATAGGTGGTCGATGGTCGAGCTTCTTAGACATCAGGAAAGATTCAACACCAAAGGTGTCACCCCGAATCCTATATTGTCTAAGTTAGAAAATGGAAATAGAAGGATAGGTTTGAGCGCCACATCAAATGGGTTCGGTGATAAGCTCAAAACAAGGAAGTTTGACGCCACTAGCAAGCTAGATAAGTCGCACGAGACTTGTACAAAGTTAAGAGGAATCAAACCTCACAGAAACAGAGTTTCGGTATAAAAAATGTTCAAAAGTCCTTTACATGAAAAATGACTAGCTATTTATACTAAATCTTAGGCTAGCCGAATGGTCCATTCATGGACTAAACATTTAAGACATGTACCTATTAAATACATAGGAATATTCTAGAAAATACTAGAAACAACCCCTTGGAATAGATGTCCATGTTCGGCCGAATGGGGGGTGAATATGTAGCTTCATGAACACACATTAATGCACTTGAATGAATGGTTCCCATGCATGTATGACTAGGTTCAGCCATCCCTTTAATGAAGCCTTTAATTCATGTTGATTCACCAATAGTGGCTTCATAATGGTGGCTCCATGAAAGGTCTCTTGTGATGTGAACAGAGGGTCTTGAATGGCCATGCAAGTGTGAACACAGGGTAGCCGAATGGCCCTAGGTGTGAACACAAGTGTGAACGCCCCATCCATGGTGTGAACGCAGAGTATGAACACATGGGAGTTCATGAACCGTCCCATACATGTATCACCTTAAATGTGATCCATGTACCTTCAAATACATGCACATGTACTTGTCCATTAGTGTGCCGTCCATTGCATCTTACCATGCATGCATGGCATTTAATCTCCCCCATGCATGTGCCGTCCAAGTGAATGTACCTACAAAATGAATGCACACATTAATAGCACATGTGAACACACTTATATGAACACCATTAATCACTTAATTAAATTTGGCTAACACATTTAAATCTTGTAATAATTTAAACACATTTATTTCATATCCACATTATAGCAAATTTATGATATATATTAATTAATGAGTCAACTTAGCTCACTTTAATAAATATGCCTTAATTATACTATGATGAGCTGAGGGTTTCGGCTATAAGCTGTGTTAAGCTAGAAATAAGATAGATGAGCTGTGTTTAGCTAAAATAGACTTTAATGGAGCTGAGAAAAAGCTTAGTTGAGCTCAACCGAGCTGGGATGAGCTCCCATGAGCTGAAATGAGCTAAAATCAGCTTGTATTAAGCTCACTATCCTCGGTTCCAAGTTGTATTCAGCTTCACTTTGTTCACTGGAGCTGTGAGCCAGCTGGTAATGTTGACAGAAAGCTGAAATAGAGCTTTGGTAGCGCCGAGCTTGAGCTCTTGTCATTGGACCTTGAGGCATAGCTAACGTTCCGTCATTCGAGCTAGTCGTGAGCTTGGACGCGTTCGCGTCATAATCAGATCATTTAAAAAAAACTTTTGCCAATTTTATGTTCAATTTGAAACTTGTGAGATTTCCAATTCTACTTGTTCTTTCAGGACTAACTTGACTTATCGAGCATAGCTTGTGGCGTCAATCTTTCCTTCGCTAAACCGAACTTATCACCTCTAGTGTGGCGTTCATTATACCTATGGTTCCTACCTCTTTAGGTAACGGGTCAAGGTCCATCTACCTTCATCATCTTTCACCTTAAGCGATATAAGTCCTGGGGCAATACTCTTTATAGTATTGAATCGTTCTTGAAGCTTGAGTTCTGTTTTTCATTCCACCCATTCTATCAATTATCCTTTATTTCTTTTGTTAGTTGAATTCCCCATCTATTGCTTAACTATCTTTCTTTTCGACCATTGTTTGAAGCCTATTGCCTATCATTTCCATTCCTTTAGTAACAAACTAAGTCTTACTCAAATTCACAATCGAGCAAACTAATACGACTCAATCATGATCGAACCGAGTTCATATCATATACATATCATATACATGCCATATATACAAAGCTTCAAAAGTACCAACTAAGTGATCGATAGTGTGACGATGTTTCCTAATGATCCCTAAGTTCGAGTTAGCTCCAATTCACTATAAAACATGGAAAGGAAGGCACAGTTAGCTTCATAGCTTAGTAAGCTCGTATGTAATAATAATCTTAAAACAACAAATATAAATAATGCAATCAATAAGCATCATACATACATAATAAATACCTATAATTACACAAACCTTTCCATGTATTGATGCAAACCTAGTTGCATCATGTTACGACCTAACTCGAAGACACTGAGATTGGCCTAAACGCGAGGGTCCCAAGTGCAAAATGAAACATTTCATCGGCCTGATTGATTATTGGGCCAATGTTTTAAGGACCGTTTAATTTAATAAAGTTTTATTTAAATTAATAAGTTTGCATATTTTAATTTTGACTTGCACTTTGTGTGTTCTGTATAATAAAGTTATGCATTATGTAACTTTCATGTTAGTTAAGTATGCATCATTAATAATGGCTTGCATTATGTAACTCCCATGTTAGTTTAAGTATGCATTATTAAATTGCGTATTGCTTAAAGTAACTCATCTGTTTATTTAGTTTGCATTTTAAACCATGCATTTAAGCATCTTAGTTAATTGAGTTTTTGTTGAACTTCATTTAATAGATGTTACTCTTAATTAATCTAGTTACTAGATAATTTATTGATGCATGAGTTTAAGTTTACTTAATTATGCTTCTTTTAATTAACTAGTTGATGGAATAATTGATGCATGTGTTTTGAGTCTATTTAATTAAGTTAAGTGTTAAATATGTGTTTTTGTGTTTAATAAGTGTTTAAATGAGTTTAATAAGTTCATTTTAATGTGTTTATTGTAGGTGTCTTTTCAACTCACAACCATTACATTTCAAGGCTGTTACACATTGAATAAGGTGGCTTTTCAAGTGTTTTCAGTTACATAAGAGGGGGCTGTTACAAAGGAAGCTTTAAGCATCATTAAAAAGAGTTTAAAGGAGCATTACACTTCCTTTAAATATCAGCAGCAACCTATTCAACTACCCCAAACGTTTTTGCTACTTTAAAGAACAAATTCATGCATTAAAACACTATTATGGAGCTGATGTCTATTCAGCTAGCCAAAGCAAAATTCAAGAGTCATTTTCTAAGTATTCAAGGACATTGATTCAGCTGATTAAAGTATCTTAAAGAGAGGAGTTATTTGTTTTAAGAATTTCAAAAGTTTTGGAACCTTAATTCAGCTCTTTATTAGCACTTTATTATGTGACCATTTGGCTAGCCCATTTTAGCCCTATAAATACATGTAATCAGCCTAATTGAAGGGACTTTTTGCTTATTGTTGAATGTTTATTTCATTTGTGAGTTTTTCAACTCTCCTATTTCATTTTAGACTCAGCATAACTTATCTAGTTTACTAGTGGCGTCATCCTGTTTCTTTTTGAACTTATCACTCCTAAATCGAGTGTGGCGTTCACCCTTATACTGATTGGTTCCTATCTCCATATAGATAGTGGGTTACGGTTTAGCTATCCTTCTATCTACCTTTAAGTGTCCTATAAGAATTGGGTTAGTACTCTATTTTAGTACTAGTTCTTTCTTGACCTTAAAGCCATTTGAACCATTCCTATTACCATTTTTCAAACACCCAAGTTCCTTTGTTAAATCGAACCATATCCCTTAATTATCTTAAACTATCACATACCCCTTTGTTTAAAGCCTTACTTAGCCAAACTCAACCATTACACTGTTCAAGAATGATACTTCATTTTAACAATTGGGGCAACAAACAACTCGAATTCATCATGAAACGAGTTCGTATCATGTATTACATATGATATTATTTCAATTCATTAATGATATTCCATTTGATAATCACATAGCATTACTCAATTCTTACTCTTTTTCACTACTTAGGTCCATATGACTCTATCAAGTTTCATCCACATAGCACTAATAACCACATAGGTTTAGTACGTGCCTGTACTTCCTCGTATTTATCTATTAACTTATCATCGCTTAGCTCAATACCTTAAGTCATTCGGAAACTTCAATCATTCAATGAACTCGCATACTTAGTGCCAAATGAATAATCGAAGCTATATAAAGATATCGCACACTTAGTGCCAAATAAATAGCCGAAGCTATAAATATCGCACACTTAGTGCCAAATGAATAGCTGAAGTTATAAATATATCGCACACTTAGTGCCATCACTTTTAATCGAAATTGTCTCTGTCTTGCACACTTAGTGCCACATATCACTGAATCATCATCGAGCTTATTTGTACTTTACATTCAAAATTTAACTCATTTCCTAAAATATAAACTTTGCTAAAATAATACATATTACATACGAACTTACCTCAGATGCAAAAATAGCTAAACCGACCAATTAGTCGAGAACTTTATTTTTCCCTTGATCAAGATCCGAGTTTCATTTTTCTTGATCTATATAATATCAAATTCAACTCATTCAATAACATATTCATTCAATTTAGTCTATAACACACATTTGGGCATTTTTACACATTAGCCCCTAAAGTTTCACATTTTATCAATTTAGTCCTTATGTCACAAGAACACAAATTCACATATTTTTAATTAAACTCAAGTTAGTGGAAATTTTATAAGCTCCATAACAGCACAAATTCATTAATATTTCACACATTTAACCACACATTTTCATCTTTTCACAAAATTAATCCCTATTTGCAATTTCATCAAAAATCACTTTATAAAACATGAAAATCTACCATCCAACTTTCATAATTCATCAAAAATCATCAAAGAACTCATATAATCATCAATGGAAATTTCCAAATCTTAAACAAATTTGCAAAATAATCCCTAGGCAAACTAGTACTAAATACAACGATCACAAAAACACAAAAATTATCAAAAACTGAACACAAATCACATTACAAATTAATTCATGCAAGAACTGAACATTGAAATACTTCCATGGCTTCTTCTTCTTGTTTATTTCAATGGAAGTGATGAGAATTAATGAAGGATATTTGTTTTATTTTTAGTTAATATAAACTTATTTGATAATTTACCAAAATAACCTTAATTATAACATATTAAATCACATGTAATATGTCCATCGTTGTCCATCCACCTTTCCAAGTGTCTAATATCATCATAAGGACTTTAGATTAAATAGATCATAGCAATTTAACACTTTAACTATTAGAATGCAACTTTTACATTTTATGCTATTTAGTCCTTTTATCAAATTAACCACACAAACGATAAAATTATTATACGAAACATTCACACATATCTAATCATATGACGAAACACCAAAAATAATATAAAAATATTTTTCCAACCTCAGATTTGTGGTTCCAAAACCACTATTTCGATTAAGCTCAAATCAGGCTGTTACATCGGGACTAAATCGATCACATATAAAAAATTTTGAAACTTTAAAATTTTTCTAACATACAGAGATCACATGCCTGTGTGAACTGGCCGTATGACTCACACGGCTTTAGACACACCTATGTCAAAGGCTGTGTGAAAATAGGGCATACATACTGACTTCACCACACGGCTGACCGCACGCCCATGAGTCTGGGTCGTGTGAAAACTGGAGGGTATACTGACTTAGATCACTCGGCCAGTCACACACCCCTGTGTTCAGCCTGTGTGCCTATTCGAAATGGCCTCACACACGCATGTCTAGGCCGTGTGCTCGGCCGTGCCAAACCTGTAGGGTATACTGAATTGTACCACACAGCCAGTCACACGCCCGTGTGTGAGGTCGTGTGAAGCATCCTATCCAATTTGAATTGAACCATCAGGGGACACGACTGAGACACACGCCCATGTGGACAAAAATGGGCCATTTGCAAGGCCAATTTGCCACTATAAGGGTCTACCTTACAAGCTCAAAACAAGGAACCAATTCATAAACAAAAGACAGCCAAAATAGGTCCAAAATATGAACACTTATATCTCAAATATATTAACCAATTCAATATACATTTACGACTCCAAAACATACCAAATTCATATACCAAAATCTTTCATTCCACTTGATACGATCCGCCTCAGGTGAGTCGAGTCGTATTTGTAATTGCCCGATCGTCACAAGAAGTGACGTTAGTTTAGTTTAGAAATTTGAGTAGCAGAAGGGATTTAGAAAGAGTTGTATTTGAGAAGGCTTTAATTCGGTTTAAATGGATGAAAGGTTTCGATGGAAAAGAAATGTAAGTAGAAGAAAGAATAGATTTGAGAATTTGAATGAAGTAAGGAAAAGAAAAAGTTTCGGTTCGGATTAAAGTGTAGTGGATGGAATGGTGTGTTTTGGTCAATTTGGTGAAAGAGAAATGATATTGAACGGAATGGTAAGAATTGGTAAGTTGAGTTCGGTTTTGGTATGAAATGGTAAAGAATGAAAATGGGATTGAACAAAAGTGCAAACAAGAACCAATACCAATTTGGTATCGACCCATTGTTTATAAGCCCTTTTAGTTCGGTTTAGGTTAGGAAAAAGGAAACCTCGACCCACTATCTAACAAGATAGGAACCTCGGTATAGTTGAACGCCACACTATGAATAGTGATAAGTTCAGTTTTCAACAAAGAAAAACAATTGATGCAACTAGATCGCTAGGAAAGCCAATCGAATCTTTGAACGAAAATGGAAAAAAGTTGCCTCACAATTTTGGCAGCATAACATTAACAAAAGAGTCAAATGTCCTTTTACAAAGAAAATTAACAAGTATTTATAGGTGTACAAGGGGATAGCCAAATGGGCTTGTTCATAACCTTAATAGCTAAGTAAAGTTCATGGATGAATCTTGTAAAATTCTAGAAGAAAAACCTCTTGGTTGATATGTCCATGTTCGGCCTTGGAGGATATGAATGAATGAATCTTCATGCATAAGAAATGAACATGAATGAATGAACTCCCTTGGTCACTTTGATAGATTCGGCCTCCCCTGATAAATGCAGCAATTAAGTGACAACCTTTGGCCAAAAATCATGAATTAAATGGTGATATTCCAAAGGACAAATGTGTGTGAAAACTGATTCATGAAAGGCCATCAAATGTGAACACTTGGAACCGAAGAGACTTGCTGTGTGAACATAATGTTAACGGAATTTAGAGGTTCATGAAGGGAGGTGTTCGGCCACTTGGCTCATGCATGGATTTGAATGAATGGACACTTGAATAGTTGAAAAGGTAGCACACCATTCATGAATTTGGAACATGCATGAATCTTGGAATCATTGAATGTAGCCATACATGCACTTAGTCGAACATGCACCTAAGAAATTCATGTCCCCTTGCCATCCATGCACCTTCCAAAAGTCATGTTGCTTCATTCTTCATGTGTCCATTGGTGCTCCTACAAAACATGTGAACAAAATTAATTCAAGCTATGTGAACATCTTAATTTCAGCTAATGTGAACACAAGTTCAAGAATTAAATTCGGCTATGACTAAATTTAATTAACATCAATAAAGTATTTTAAAACATATTTAATAAGACTAATGTAAACCTAATTTAATATATATAGCATATTAAATAACTTTTATTAGACTGATTAAGTTAAAGTCAACAGTAAATCAATGAAGTCAAAGTTGGACTTCATGAGCTGAAGTTTAGTTCATGAGCTAAAACCGAGCTGGGCTTAGACTCGTGAGCTGGACCCGAGCTGGGGAACTGGAAGTGAGCTGAATCCAAGCTAGTGAGCTGGTTTTGAGCTGAATAGGAACTGGCTTGAGCTGGAGCTGAGCTCAGTGAGCTAAATTAGACTTGCAGGTAATTACATGGTGAGTTCAAAGAGCTGGGTTCAGCTTTCTCGGGGCGTCCTAATAGTGTTTCATCCCAAAGTTAAGCTATGAAAGCTGTGATAGACTCTGTAAACACCTTGGCTCGAGCTCAGTGACAGGGCCTTGAGGTAGCACCATAGAGTCCTTGTTCGAACTAGCTGAGCCATGGGGCACGCTCGCATCATTCCCCCCTCTTCAAAATGACTTGTCCTCAAGTCGAAATCTGCATCAAAAGGAGTTAAATCAGAAACATTAAAAGTAGCACTGACATTAAAATCACTTGGCAAGTCAATTTTATAAGAATTTTCATTTATTCGCTCTAGGATCTGAAAAGGGCCGTCTCCGCTAGGTAGTAGCTTAGATTTACGTTGGGCCGGAATGCGCTCCTTGCGCTGTGAACCCAAACCCATTCTCCGGGTTCAAAAACTACTCATTTTTGGCTGTTGTTCGCATTACGGGTATAGGACTCGGTCCTAGCCTCAATATTCGCCTGCACCTTTTGATGTAAATCCTTGACAAAGTCTGCCTTTTTCTTAGCATCTGCATGGACAAACTGATCAGTAGGTAAAGGTAATAAGTCAAATGGCGTCAAAGGATTAAAGCCGTATACAATCTTAAAAGGTGAAAATTTCGTCGCGAAATGGATAGAATGATTATACGCAAACTCAATATGTGGATGACAATCCTCCTACGACTTCAAATTCTTACGAACGATGGCCCAGAGTAAAGTGGACAAGACTCAATTGACGACCTCCGTTTGGCCATCTGTTTGGGGGTGGCAGTTAGTCAAAAATAGGAGTTTGGTTCCTAATTTCCCCCACAAAGACCTCCAAAAATGACTTAAGAATTTTGCGTCTCAGTCCAACACAATGGTCCAAGGGATGCCATGGAGTCGTACTATGTCCCTGAAAAACAAGTTTGCAACATGGACAGCGTCGTCAGTCTTAGTACAGGCAATAAAATGAGACATTTTTGAGAATCTATCAACAATGACAAAGATAGAGTCCTTCTCCGTTTTTTTACGCGGAAGGCCAAGGACAAAGTCCATGGAAATGTCAACCCATGGTGCTTCTAGAATTGGCAATGGTGTGTATAAGCCATGGGGCTGAACCTTCGACTTAGCCTTTTTACAGGCTATACACCTTTCACAGACTCGTTCCACATCCTTTCACATTCGCGGCCAGTAAAAATGTTTGTGAAGAGTGGCAAGTGTCTTATTAACTCCGAAGTGTCCCATAAGCCCGCCGCTATGTGCCTCTTCGCAGGGAATGCACAATTTGGCTTCTTGAAAAAGATAGCCCTTGTACCTATAAAAATTTTCAAAAGGACCTTTCTCACAAGCAACAAATATCTCACCAAAATCAGAATCGTTAACATAAGAATCTTTTAATAATGCAAAACCGAGAATTTTAGAGTCCAAATATGATAATAGGGTATACCTTCTCGAGAGCGCATCAGCCACTATATTATCTTTACCTTTTTTTGTATTTGATGACATACGGAAAAGACTCGAGGTATTCGACCCACTTCGCGTGGCATCGATTAAATTTATGTTGACCTTTGATGTGCTTCAAGGCTTCATGATCGGAGTGATTAACAAACTCCTTAGGCCACAAATAATGTTGCCAAGTCTCAAGGGCCCGAATGAGTGTGTACATCTCTTTGTCATACACTGGATAGTTGAGTACGGCTCCGTTGAGTTTCTCTCTAAAGTAAGCCACAGGGCGGCCATCTTGTGTCAAAACAGCCCCGATTCCAACGCCCAAAGCATCGCACTCGATCTCAAAAGTCTTCGAGAAATCTAGAAGGGCAAGCAAAGGAGCGTTAGTGAGACATTCTTTAATTTTAATAAATGATCTCTCTTGCTCATCGTTCCAAATGAAAGAAGAATTTTTCTTAATAACACTCGTAAGTGGAGCAGCAATAGTGCTAAAATTGGGAACGAATCGTCGGTAGAAACTTGCTAGGCCATGGAAACTTTGAACTTGCGTGACACTAGTAGGCCATGGCCAATCTTGTATGGCCTTAATTTTCTCTTGGTCTACCTCGAGACCATCTGCACTAACTACAAAACCTAGAAAGACAGTTTTGTTAAAACAAATAGAACATTTCTTTAAATTAGCATATAATATCTCTTTTCGCAAAACTTCTAAAATAGATTTGAGATGACTTACATGATCTTCCATGGATTTGCTATAGATCAAAATATCGTCGAAATATACCACACAAAACTGACCGATGAAAGACCTTAATATGTAGTTCATTAGTCTCATGAACGTACTTGGGGCGTTGGTTGGTAAGGCCAAAAGGCATAACCAACCATTCGTATAGCCCGTGCTTGGTCTTGAAGGCCGTTTTCCATTCGTCTCCCTCTCGCATCCGGATTTGGTGGTAGCCACTTTTTAAGTCGATCTTTGAGAACACTTTGGCTCCACTAAGTTATCTAGCATGCCATCTAAGTGAGGAATGGGATGACGGTATTTGATTGTTATTTTGTTAACGGCTCAGCAATCCACGCACATGCACCATGTTCTGTCTTTTTTTTGCACCAATAGTACGGGAACAGCACAGGGACTTAGGCTCTCACGAATGTTGCCTTTTTCCATCAATTCTTTGACTTGTCTTTGCTGTTCTTTGGTTTCCTCTGGATTGGCTCGTAAGCAGGTCGATTTGGGATAACTACTCTCGACACGAAATCAATTTGATGCTCGATTCCACGAAGTGGTGGAAGACCACTCGGGACTTCTTCTGGGAAGACGTCTTCGAAATCTTGCAACAAAGACAAAACAGGAGGGGGTAGGGCATCGGGTAATTCGTTAGTAGAGAATTTCGCTTCCTTGTACAGAAGTACAAGAATAGATCGATTCATCACCAATGCTTTTCTCACATCTCATGTTTTTGCATATACACTCACTTTTTCAATTTTCCCTTCTTTTTCTTCTTTTTCTTTATTGATTTTCTTTTCACTCTCTTTTGTTTTCTTTTTCTTATTTTTCTCTTCTTTTATTTTTTTACAGTTTTCTTTTTCTTTTTCTCTCATTTGCTCAACAGAAGCTTTTAGCTTGAGTTGGTCTTCATACACTTGTTTGGGAGTCAACGGCGCCAAAGTTACATTCTTTCCCATAAATTTGAAAGTATACCGGTTGGTATACCCATCGTGTTGAACTCGCCTATCAAACTGCCACGGTCACCAAGTATAGATGCCCCGCATGCATCGGTACGACGTCACAAAGAATTTCATCAGAGTACTTACCAATGATGAAAGAGACAAGTACTTGCTTTGTTACCTTAAGTTCTCCTCCGTCATTGAGCCATTGGAGTTTATAAGGGCTTGGATGCTTGGTTGTGGGTAGACCAAGTTTTTCAACCATCATCGTACTTGCTACGTTGGTACAACTACCTCCGTCGATGATGACACCATAGACTTTACCTCCGACTTGGCATCGAGTGTGGAAGATATTCTCTCGTTGGAGATCATTTTCCGCGCCTTGGAGACTTAAACTTCGCTTTACAACAAGTAGTTCTCCTTCCATGGGTTGTTCTAAGTCCTCTTCAACTTTAGAAGTCGATTCAGACTCTTTCTCCTCCTCATCCTCTGTTTCGATCTCACCATCAGCTCGAATCACCATGGTCTTTCAGTTTGGGCATTGGCTTGCTATGTGGCCTCTTCCGAGACACTTAAAGCACTTAATGTCTCGATTTTGATTGAATGATGAGTCGGGTGCCTTGCCTTTGTTCACTTCAGTGATGGGCTTGTTGGTTTTCGAAGATGCCATAGTCTCTTTCCCTCGAGAATTGGAAAGTCCTTTACTCGTACCTTGGTCCCACTTTGAAGTGTTGGATGTGGAAAACCCTTGACTCAGACCTTTTCTCTTGAGTTGTTTTTCCACCTTGATAGCCATATGGACCATATCAACCACTTCAAGGTAGTGTTGTAATTCGACAACGTTTGCAATATCTCGATTTAGGCTAACCAAAAATCACACCATCGTTGCTTCGGGATCTTCTTGCTCGTTTGCCCTAATCATCGCGATTTCCATCTCTTTATAGTAGTCCTCGACGCTTTTAGACCCTTGCGAGAGATTTTGGAGTTTTTGATGTAACTCCCGGTGGTAGTACGAGGGAATAAAGCGTTGTCTCATCACCGCTTTCATTTCGGTCCATGTAGAAATAGGACATTCTCTGTTATGCCTCCGACTAGTGGTTAGTTGATCCCACCAAATCATGGCATAGTTCGAGAATTCTATAGCTGCTAGTTTCACCTTTTTATTTTCGGAATAATTATGACAGTCGAACACCAACTCTATCTTCTTTTCCCACTCAAGATAGGCCTCCGGATCTTATCTACCTTGAAACGAGGGAATGGACAGCTTGATGTTCTTGAGATCGTCATCACACCTTCGTTCTGGTTGCCATGGTTCCCTCCGACGAATACTAACAGTGGATTCTTGTTCACTTTCAAGATCACTAAGGTCGTGTGCTTCATCGTCTTGGACCCTTCGTCTTCCCCGATCTTGATTAGGCCTCTCCCGTCTTTGTCTAGCCACCTCGGGAGTTCTTTCACGTTGGCCAATCGTTTCAACTTGAAACAATCGATCTTCGATTGGATTGAGCCTTTGATCTAGGAGTCGCACCATCTCTTGTAATAAAGCTTGCATGTTTAAGTCAGGGACATTACGAACGGGTTGTCTTGCTGGACGATCTTCCATGTTGTGATCTGACTCTTGTGACATTTAAAATTTCGTTAAGTAAACCTCACCACAAAACCTCACAATCACTCGAAACGGAAAGAAAGATGATTCACTCACACTCGTGTTTACGCTCGAGATTAGGCTTTTACCTCCACTCTATTGCACTCACAACACTCGTGCCTTTTACCTCTCTTAACTTTTCTCATGATTTCATAAGCAGATTCGTTAAGGCTTAGTCCTTGGTCTAGGTGGTCGGTTCAAAAAAGGGGTAACAAGAGATTGAAGTATTCGGTTTTAGGGTAGGCTAACAAGAAAATAAAAGTGTGGGTATTAGTGTGGCTAACGGATAAGAAGGAAAGAATAGGGTGGAAGAGTAATTTTTAGGATCGGGAATGAATGATAATGGAACAATTTTCACTTTCAACAATTTTTTTTAAATTTTGAATTTTTTAACTTCGAATTTTTTTTAATTTCAAATTTTTTTCAAATTTTTTTACTTGGGTACAATTGGACTATCCCGGGGATGATTTTGTCTCACATTCCTCTCGTTTTAGTAGCTCTGATACCAGATGATACGATTTGCCTCGGGTGAGTCGAGTCGTATTTGTAATTGCCCGATCGTCAACAAGTGACGTTAGTTTAGTTTAGAAATTTGAGTAGCAGAAGGGATTTAGAAAGAGTTGTATATGAGAAGGCTTTAATTCGGTTTAAATGGATGAAAGGTTTCGATGGAAAAGAAATGTAAGTAGAAGAAAGAATAGATTTGAGAATTTGAATGAAGTAAGGAAAAGAAGAAGTTTTGGTTCAGATTAAAGTGTAGTGGATGGAATGGTGTGTTTTGGTCAATTTGGTGAAAGAGAAATGATATTGAATGGAATGGTAAGAATTGGTAAGTTGAGTTCGGTTTTGGTACGAAATGGTAAAGAACGAAAATGGGATTGAACAAAAGTGCAAACAAGAACCAATACCAATTTGGTATCGACCTGTTGTTTATAAGCCCTTTTAGTTCGATTTAGGTTAGGAAAAAGGAAACCTTGACCCACTATCTAACAAGATAGGAATCTCGGTATAGTTGAATGCCACACTACAAATAGTGATAAGTTCAATTTTCAACAAAGAAAAACGGTTGACGCAACTAAATCGCTAGGAAAGCCAATCGAATCTTTGAACGAAAATGGAGAAAAGTTGCCTTACAATTTTGGCAGCATAACATTAACAAAAGAGTCAAATGTCCTTTTACAAAGAAAATTAACAAGTATTTATAGGTGTACAAAAGATAGCCGAATGGGCTTTTTCATAACCTTAATAGCTAAGTAAAGTTCATGGATGAATCTTGTAAAATTCTAGAAGAAAAACCTCTTGGTTGATATGTCCATGTTCGGCCTTGGAGGATATGAATGAATGAATCTTCATGCATAAGAAATGAACATGAATGAATGAACTCCCTTGGTCACTTTGCTAGATTCGGCCTTCCTTGATAAATGCAGCAATTAAGTGACAACCTTCGGCCAAAAATCATGAATTAAATGGTGATATTCTAAAGGACAAATGTCTATGAAAACCGATTCATGAAAGGCCATCAAATGTGAACACTGGGAACTGAAGAGACTTGCTGTGTGAACATAATGTGAACGGAATTTAGAGGCTCATGAAGGGAGGTGTTCGGCCACTGGGCTCATGCATGGATTTGAACGAATGGGCACTTGAATAGTTGAAAAGGTAGCACACCATTCATGAATTTGGAACATGCATGAATCTTGGAATCATTGAATGTAGCCATACATGCACTTAGCCAAACATGCACCTAAGAAATTCATGTCCCCTTGTCGTCCATGCACCTTTCAAAAGTCATGTTGCTTCATTCTTCATGTGTCCATTGGTGCTCCTACAAAACATGTGAACAAAATTAATTCAAGCTATGTGAACATCTTAATTTTGACTAATGTGAACACAAGTTCAAGAATTAAATTTGGCTATGACTAAATTTAATTAACATCAATAAGGTATTTTAAAACATATTTAATAAGACTAATGTGAACCTAATTTAATATATATAGCATATTAAATAACTTTTATTAGACTGATTAAATTAAAGTCAACAGTAAATCAATGAAGTCAAAGTTGGACTTCATGAGCTGAAGTTTAGCTCATGAGATAAAATCGAGCTGGGCTTGGACTCGTGAGCTGGACCCGAGCTGGGGAACTGGAAGTGAGCTGAATCCAAGCTAGTGAGCTGGCTTTGAACTGAATGGGAACTGACTTGAGCTGGAGGTGAGCTCGGTGAGCTGAACTGGACTTGCAGGTAATTAATTGCACGGTGAGTTCAAAGAGCTGGGTTCAGCTTTCTCAGGGCATCCTAATAGTGTTTCATCCCAATGTTGAGCTACAAAAGCTGTGATAGACTCTTTAAACACCTTGGCTCGAGCTCGAGTGACAGGGCCTTGAGGTAGCACCATAGAGTCCTTGTTCGAACTAGCTGAGCCATGGGGCGCGCTCACATCACCACCTAGTTCCAATATGCATATATTCAAAATCCAAATGACTAACTCAAATCTCAAAATGACACCAATTCAACACCTTAATTTCATACCAAATTATACCAATACACAACCATTATACACCTTCATAACAACCACACAAACTTGGCCAAATTCATAAGTCATAACATATACATCACATAGCATATATGGACACAAACTATAAGCCAAATTCACATCCAACAACATTACCATTAACAAGCCAACTCACATGACTAAAATTCACAACTCAAAATAGACCAAAATGACACTAGTCTATACATGCCATATACCATATTTACAAGCGTCCAAAAGTACCAACAAGATAATCGATAGTGTGGTGACGATTCCTAATGATCCTCGAGTCTGAGCTAGCTTCGATACTCTATAAAACAATGAAAGAACACACAAAGTAAGGTTTAACAGCTTAGTAAGCCATATACAAATAAATTTACCATATAAACAATTACATATTAATTCAATTATGGAAAGCATAGCTAAACACATGTACAAGTACCAAGTTTTCTCGTATCGTACACTTAACCACATTCAAATTCATCACATCATTTTCGATATTAATATGAATTTAATACATACCTAAATCGTCTAACTCTTTTACATTTTCCTTCTTGTCTTGACTTTTCCCGTTGAACCATTTGAAATCATTAAGGATACTCAAAAATCACATATATTTTGTAC
Source organism: Gossypium stocksii (assembly GCA_020496765.1). Classification (NCBI taxonomy): domain Eukaryota; kingdom Viridiplantae; phylum Streptophyta; class Magnoliopsida; order Malvales; family Malvaceae; genus Gossypium; species Gossypium stocksii. Next base: position 48,164,251 of record CM035623.1, read on the forward strand.
AATGCCATATCCCAGATATAGTCTTACATGTTATCAAATATCGATGCCAATAGCCCAGCTATAGTCTTATATGAAATCACATAACGATGCCAATGTCATACACATGGTATTACATGTAACCACATCTTGTAATCCTAATGTCATGACATTTGTATCCTATACCATTTCTAAGGTTCGTACGGGGCTTTCGAACGTTGTAGCTCTTTGATTCTTGCTCGTTTTCATCTTTTCAGCATTGATACAATTCAATGATAATTAAACATGAATAACACAATTTAAATGTATTTATTTGCATATAAACTTACATTGTATTCGGAATTGATGGATCAGCTTGACTACTCGATAACTTTTATTTTTCCCCGATATAAATCAAAATTCTTTCTTTCTTAACCTATATGAACTCAAATTTAGCTCATTTAATTAGTCATTCATTCAATTTCACCCAAATCACACAAATGAAGCATTTTACACATTAGCCCCTATAATTTCATATTTTTTCAATTTAGTCCCTATTTCATAAAAACACAAATTATACAAAATTTCAGTATACCCATGCTTGGATGAATTACCATATTACCCCTAGCATCCCATTGTTCACATTTATTTCACATTTTAACCACTCAATTTGTGAAATTCACAATTTAATCCCTAAATAGTATTTTCCTCAAAAATCACTTAATAAGACATGAAAATCTATCATCTAACTTTTATAATCCATCATCAAACAACAAAAAGCTTGAATATTCATCAATGGCACTTCACAAAATCATCAAAAAATTCAAAAATCAAGGCACGGGCTAGCTAGTACTAGATACAATGACCATAAAAACATAAAAATCATCAAAAATCGAGCTCAAATCGCTTACCAATCAAGCTTGCATATTGTCGAAACCTTCAAAGCTTCAAACCCTTATTTCTTTTTATAATTTTGACTAGAAGACGATGACAATGGACTAAATTTAGTTTTGTTTTAATTTAATATCGTTTAATTATCAAATTACTAATTTGCCCTTAATGAAATAATATTAAAACTTTAATATCCATGACCATTAATGTCCATTAACACAATCAATGGGCTAATTACAATATAAGGACTCTCACATTAATAAGTCATAGCAAATAAGCACTTAAACAAATAGATGCTACTTTTGCATTTTACGCGATTAAGTCCTTTTATCAAATTAACCAACCAATTGATAAAATTAGCTCACGAAATTTTCACACATATATAATCACCTACCGTAAACACCAAAAATAATATTCAAATAATTTTATAACCTTGGATTTGTTGTTTTGAAACCATTGTTCTGATTTAGCTAAAACCAAGCTATTACAACTCTCCCCCTTAGGGATTTTCGTCCCCAAAAATCTTACCAGTGAATAGGTTCGGGTATTGCTCTCTCATAGCATCCTTGGGTTCCCATGTAGCTTCTTCAACCCCGTGTTGATGCCATAAGACTTTCAGTAATGCAATTTTCTTTTTTCTCAGCTCTTTGTTCTCGCGAGTTAAAATTTTGATCGGTTCTTCACATGCGAGGGATCTGATCGATATCGATGCAACATTAACACATGAAAAACATTGTGGATTTTCTCTAACTCAATCGGTGAAGCTTGCTGATAAGCCACTGGACATATTCTTTCGATGATTTCATATGGCCCGATGAATCTCAGACTCAATTTACCTTTACGATTGAAACAAAGTATTTTCTTCCATGGAGACACTTATAAAAATACATTGTCACCGATTTGAAATTCTATATCTTTTCGTTTCAAATCCGTGTATGATTTCTAATGATCTAAAGCTGGTTTCAAATAGTTGTGAATTACTTTCACTTTCTGTTCAGTCTCTTTAATCAAATCGACCCCGTGAATCTTATTCTCGCTAAGCTCAATCTAATACAAACATGTTCGGCATTTGCAATCGTATAAAGCTTCATAAGGTGCCATTTTAATAATTGATTGAAAGTTGTTATTATACGCAAATTCAATCAACGGCAAATACTTTTCCCACGTACCTTTAAACTCAACAATGTAACATCGTAACATATCCTCGAGTATCTGAATAATTCGCTTGGATTGACCATCCGTCTGTGGGTGAAATGTGGTACTAAAATGTAGCTTTGTATCTAGTGCATCTTGCAGTTTCTTCCAAAACCGCGATGTGAACCTCGAATCTCTATCCGAAATAATAGAAATAGGTGCCCCGTGTAATCTCACAACTTCAGAAATATACAACTCTACCAATTTGTCAAGCGAATATTCTGTACGTACTGGAATGAAATGAGCCTATTTTGTCAATCTGTCAACAACAACACAAATCACATCTTTCTTTCTTAGAGATAGGGGTAAACTTGACACAAAATCCATCGTTATTCTGTCCCATTTCCACTCGGGAATCATAATAGGTTGTAATAAACCTGACGATATTTGATACTCAGCTTTAACCTGTTGACAAATCAAATATTTTGATACAAATTCAGAGATATCACGTTTCTTACCAGACCACTAGTAGAGCTATTTCCAGTCATTATACATTTTCGTGGTTCCTGGATGAATAGATAAACAACTACTAGTGCTTCGTTCAAAATCATCTGAATTAACTCTAAATTTCTCGGAACACATAATCGGTCTCTGAATCTCAAACTATCATTGGAATCAACTTGAAACTCTGAATAAGGGTTCAAATCACATTAAGCTCGCTTTGCTAACATTTCATTATCAACTTTCTGAGCTTCACAAATCTACTGTAAAAATAACAGTCTCACTTTCAACTTAGCTAAAACTGAACCGTTGCCAGATAAAGTCAATTGAGTATTAGAGCAAATAAAGATTTTCAGCTTAACGCATCAGCAACAACATTTGGTTTTCTTGGATGATAGTTGATCACTAACTCATAACCTTTTAACAATTCAAGCCATCTCCGTTGTCGTAAATTCAAAGCTTTCTAAGTCATTAAGTATTTCAAACTCTTATTATCAGAATAAACATGGCATTTTTTGCTAAACAAGTAATGTCGCCAAAACTTTAACGCGAACATAATTGCTGCTAACTCTAAATCATGCGTCGGGTAATTCTTTTCATGTGGCTTCAACTGTCTTGAAGCATTAGCTACAACTTTGCCTTCCTACATCAAAACACAGCCCAGACCATTTAACGATACATCACTATAGTTCATAAATTCTTTACCCAATTTTGGCTGAACTAACATTGGAGCTTCAGTTAGTAGAGCTTTCAACTGGTCAAAACTTTTTTGACATTTATCGGACCACTCAAATTTAACATCTTTCTGAAGTAATCTCGTCATTGGAGTTACAATCATTGAGAAGACTTTTATGAATCGTCTATAATAGCCGTCTAGTCCTAGAAAGCTGCGAACTTCAAATACATTTCTCGAAGGCTTCCAATCTATTATTGCATAAATCTTGCTCGGATCGACTCAAATACCCGGTCTGACACTATATGCCCTAAAAAACCAACCTCTTGCTACCAGAATTCACATTTACTGAACTTTGCAAACTGCTTATCATGCAGAGTCTGTAATACAATTCTCAAGTGCTCGGTATGCTCAGATTCATCACCTGAATAAATCAATATGTCATCAATGAATACAATAACAAATCAATCTAGGTACCATTTGAAAATTCAGTTCATCAAATCCATAAAGACTGGAGGAGCATTCATTAGTCCAAAAGGCATAACCAAAAATTCATAATGTCCGTACCTCATTCGAAAAGTAGTTTTTGGCACATTAGAGTCTTTAACTCGCAACTGATAATAACCCGATCTCAAGTCTATCTTTGAAAACATGGTTGCCCCTTTTAGCTGATTAAACAAATCGTCAATACGCGACAGAGGGTATTTATTCTTGATAGTCACTTTATTAAGCTGCCTGTAATCTATACACATTCTCATAGTCCCATCTTTCTTTTTCACAAACAAAATCGGTGCACCCTAGGAAGAATAACTCGGTCGAGTGGAACCTCTATTTATCAATTCTTGCAACTGAGCTTTTAACTCTTTTAACTCAGTTAGAGCCATTTTGTACAAAGCTATCGATATAGGAGTTGTTCCTGGCACTAACTCAATACCAAACTCAACTTCTCGGATCAGTGGTAATCCCGAAAACTCTTCAGGAAACACATTCGAATATTCACACACAACTGGCACTGATTCAATCTTCTTTTTAGTCACTTTCGTATCGAACACATAAGCAAAATAAGCTTCAGAATCCTTTCTCACATACCTCTGAGCTGATATTGATGGAATCACCATCAGTAACCCATTCAAATCATCTGACTCAATACGGATAATCTCATTATTCTGACATCTTAAATCAATCATCTTTCGTTTGCAGTTTATTATAGCATAATGCAATGTTAGTCAATCCATACCCAGAATTATATCAAATTCATCAAATGGCAACATCATATCAGCCGAAAAATAGAAATCCCAAATCATTAACGGATAATTCTTGTACACTTTATCTACCAAAACACAGTTGTCTAAGGGGTTCGATACTCTAATCATAAATTCAGTAGACTCTACAGGCAAAGTCTTATTGGATATTAAGTTCATACATATATACAAATGAGTTGATTCTGGATCTACCAATGCAATCACATTAGTATCATAAATAGTGAAAGTACAGGTAATAACATCTGGTGACGAAGCTTCTTCGCGAGCATGAATAGCGTAAGCTCTAGCAGGTGATCGGGTTTCGGATCTCATAGGATTCATTAGTTCCCCTCTGGCTACTACTCACATTTCCCATATTTTTGGGTGGTCTACCTTTAGCTACCATGGTACTCAGCCTCGTATTCTGTACTGTATCTTATTCTGTTAGCTCTAAACAATCACGGATAAAATGATCTAATGATTCACATTTAAAACAAGCTCGATCATTCAATCTACAATCACTAAGATGCCATTTACCACAATGTCTACACTCAGGTCAGTTTGGTCTGGCACTTTTGACACTAGCAACTGAAGTAGCTTGAGCTTTAGAACTCACAGGTGATACGATCCGTCTCGGGATGAGTCGAGTCGTATTTGTAGTTGCCCAATCGTCTACGAGAAAGTATTGTTCGAACTAAGTAGATGAAGAAGAAAGGAGATGGTTATAGTTTCAATATGAGGAGGTTCGTTTGATTTAGAAGAGAAAGAAAGATAGGGTTTGAACGAAAAAGTGCAAACAAGAACCAATATCAAGAAGATATCAACCCTTTGTCTATACGCTCTTTTGGTTCGGCTTGGATTTGATAAAGGAACCTCGACCCACTATCTAAAGAGATAGGAACCTCGGTATAGTTGAACGCCACACTACGGGTAGTGATAAGTTCAGATTTTCGACAAAGAAAAACGGTTGACACAACTAGGACACTAGGCAAGCCAATCGAAATCTTTGAACGAAATTAGAGAAAAGAATTCCTCACAAATTCGTAATGAAATTAACAAAGTTCAAAAAAAAAGTGTCTCTACAAAGAAAAATGACAAGTATTTATAGGCCAAAGACTAGGTAGCCGAATGGCCTTTACATGCATTACTAATTAAGTAAGAAAATTCTAGAAGTTGATCCCTTAATCTTCATGGATAAATTCGGCCATGGGAAATGTATGGATGAGTCTTTCATGAATGTTATTTGAAGATTCTAGAAGGAAGTCCCTTGGTTGATATGTCCACATTCGGCCATTGGAGGAGGTGAATGAATGGCCCTTCTTGCTTAAGTAATGATCATGAATGAACTTCATTCATGTTAGGCTAGGTTCAGCCAACCCCTTTAAAGTAGCATTTAAACCTTTCATGGATTTGGACATTCATGAATCATCAATTGGTCAATGCATGTATCTTGGCCGAACATGTATCTTGGAGATTAATGCACCTTAACCATTCATGCTCCCTAGCCATTCATGCATTAGTTGAAACAATGCATCAGGTCATGCATGTATTTGGCCGAACATGCACCTAGGAGATTCATAGCCCTTAGTCGTCCATGCACCTTCAAAAAGACATGATGCTTCATACTTCATACGTCCATTGGTGTTCCTACACAATGAATGTGAACAAAATTAATTAAGCAATATGAACACCTTTAATTTCGGCTAATGTGAACAAAATTCAAGCATTAAATTAAATTTAATCAACATCATTATGGCAATTTAAAACATATTTAATAAAACTCATGTGAACCTAATTTTAATATGTAGCACATTAAATAACTTTTATTAGACTTATTAAATTAAAGTCAACAGAAAATAAATGCAGTCAAAGTTTGGACTTCATGAGCTAAAGTTTAGCTCATGAGCTAAAACCGAGTTGGGCTTGGACTCAAGAGCTGGAAATGAGCTGGACCCAAGCTGGGAAACTGAAGGTGAGCTGAATCCAAGCTAATGAGCTGGTTTTGAGCTGGTGGTGAACTCGATGAGCTGGGCTGGACTTGCAGGTAGTTACACGGTGAGTTCAAGAAGCTAGTGTTAGCTCCCTCGGTACGTCCCAACAGTGTCTCATCCCAAAGTTGAGCCACAAAAGCTGTGATAGACTCTTTGAACAACTTGGCTCGAGCTCGAGTGATAGGACCTTGAGGTAGAACCATGGAGTCCTTAGCTAAGCCATGGGGTGCGCTCGCATCAACAGGTTGCCTTTCCTAATCTCATCTAGAATAACCCACAATTGCATTTGAAAGACTATAAGTATCTCGAAGCTTCTTTGTTGCAGAATGAAATGATTTACTCGTCGATCTTTTTCTCGAATCTCTATCTTCAGAATCAGCTTTTCTTTTCTCTTTACTCAATTCTTCAGCTTTACATGTGACAACCTTAAATCAGCCATAGCCAGGAAGTGGTTTTGGGACCACTAAACCGAGTCATTTAAATTAATGAATGTTAAATTTCGTGTCTAATATATGTGTAAAATGCATGTGTGAGATTGTGGTGTTTTGATTTTAGCCATTTGATGTGAAATTTATTTATATGGACTTGTATGAGAATTATGAAAACATGCTAGGTAAATGTGAAATGGCCTAGTATTATATGGTATAAAATTCAAGGGGTTTGCATGTCAAATTTGCCATTTTACTTATAAGTGGCCGGCCATGTGGTGTAATGATTAAAAGTTTGCATGTTTTATATATTTATATAATATATATTCATGCATTATTATAAGTAATATTTATTTTATGTTATAATTAAAAAGAAAAGTCATATAATGAGTTAAAAGGGGTGAAAAAAACAAAGCTAGCTATTTTTTTTTTGTTTCCCCATTTTTGCCGATTCTTAATGAGCAAAAGAAGAAAAGAAGCTATGGCATTCGCTTACCATCTAGCTTGATTACGGTGAGATCTTTTGTTAATTCTTTTAAATTTCTTGTGAGTTTGAATGGTTGTTGAGCTTCTTACATTGCCCAAGTAGAAATTTTGAGTTGAATTAGTCAAACTTTCAGTTATGGAAGATATGAATCAAGTTGAGTGGTGTTTTAATGTTTTGAAGTTGAAATGGTGGAATAGGTGTTGTGGATGTGTTAAATTGTTTTATATGTGGTTTAAAGACTTTGGGGAGGTTCGATCTTTATGGTAAATTAAAGAAGTTTTGGCTTAATAGCCGTGAGTGTGTGAGAGGAATGTTCTATGTCCTTTAAGTGAAATTTTTAGCATTTGAGATCTTGGATTAAAATTTAATGTTAAAATTCTGTTTTTTTCTTTTTGTGGTGAAATTACCGATTGTAAACCTTGGATGAGCTGAATTTATATGCTCCATGTATATGAGACGTTTTATATATATTTATATATTCAAGTTTTAATGTTTAACTAGTTGCTTTAGTAATGGTTGAATGAGCTTACAAATGGAACATGGTCTAGTTGGATAAGTAATAGAATGAATTGAATTTACTTGGAGTAATTGTAACATTGATATGAAGAAAAATATATATATATAATGGAAGTACCAAGTAGATTAGAGTAGAATGCCGAATGTAAAGTATAGATAGAAGTAATTTTGTGATTTTGGGCCATTGAGTTAAATGTATTCGCAATGGGATAAAATGTGTATTAAGGTAAGTTAAGTGATTGAGCTGTGTAAGAAGTATATGTGTGATATTTATATTTTGGCCGTGAGATTGTATTATTTAAGATATTAATTGAGAAATTTGTTGATTATTTAAGTAATTGGAAGTACAACATGGCCATATGAATGCTAATAAATAGAGGAAATGATGTTGTTGTTTGTGATATATGAATGTTCAAACACTTGTTTATGCGTATGAGATTTGGAGCATTAGCTAATTGATGAATTTGTTTAATATAATGGCCGAATGAAATTATGATTGATGCATGGTTTTAAATTGAATTTTGAATGCATGTGGGATATAAGGAATTGAGTTTGCCGTATAGGTGGTAGTAGGAAAAGAAATTGTTTTGACTTGAATTTAATTACCTATATGTTCGATTGATGGATGATAAATGAGCTTGTTAAATGTTGAAGTTTAGTATTAAGGTCTTTATGTTTATGATATATTTAGCCGAATGTGTGTGGCTATGGAAGTCTATGTGCTTCATGTTTTGAGTGAACGTGTAATAACCAAATGAGATACATGAATAAGGATTAATATAAATTAAATTGTTTAATTTAGCTCAAGAGAATAGAGGACCAAAGTCGGATAAGGGATAAGAGAAAGTAATTGAGTAGCCGATCCGCAACCGTATAAATTATACCGAGGTAAGTCTTAAGTAATCAAACATAGTTAATGTTCGATTATAATTTGATATATTACATGAATTGGGTATTTCTGGAAATCTATGAAAGTAGCCGAACTTTATAGATAAAATGATGATGTGTTGTATTATACTATATGGCCTAATGGCAAGTATATCATATTGGTAAGTAAAAAAGGTGCTATTAAGATCGTTTGATAGTATGAAATGAATGTGAGCCGTATACTATGCATAAACAATTGAATACTCATTGTGAAGATAAAATGAAAGAAAGGTGATTGAAATTATGTGTGATTATAGTGCTTGGAATTAATCCTACTTAAGTCTAATCAACGAATTACATCGAGGCAGATAGATGTTGTTCTTATGGGACTTTGAGTTTGAAGAAATGATATGTCAATAAAATAGGGGTAATGTGGCTATGCATATACGGTCAATAAGTATTACTTAGCGAATATATTATACGTGAATAATGTGCATAAGTAAATTCCTAAGTATTTGAGTTTATTTTTCTAAAAGCTTTAAGTAATTTAGCATGTCTCGTATCTTATCAATTGATGCTACTCGCACGAATGATCTTATTTGAGTATGAGACTTGAAATGAAAGGTACATAAATAGATATGTTTCTTTTGGTTAATAGTATGCATAAGATTAAGGTAAGAGTCCTATATGTGCTAATGTGTATCAAAGCTGATTGACTAAATTGTTTGATAAGGAAGAGACTAAGATATGTATTAAGACCGAATGTGTAAGTGTGTATATGTGATAAGGCCGTATGGCCAATGTGATGAATGCGTATGTGTATGTGTGATAAGGCCGAATGGCCAATGTGAGATAAGCATAAGTGTGTATATGTGATAATGCCGTATGGCCAATGCGATGAATGTGTATGTGTAGGTGTGAATGGTCAATATTAGATATGTGTAAGATGTGTATTGATATATGTATACAAAGTGAGAATGAATAACTTATGGAATATGGGGCACGGCCAAACGGCTATTACAAAGATGAAAGTAGATCATGTGAACTATGAGTTAGTCTGAATGAAAGCAATACTTCTATTAATATGTTGTGATATGTAAATACTACCAGCGTATATCATAAAGTGTGATAAACCTTCTGAATGGACTATGGTACGAAATTATTCTGGACATTGACTTAGTAAGCTTCAAAGCTGGTGATTAGGGTCGGGTTTTATATCTAGCCGGCCAAGTGCATTTGATTACAAGATCCCACATTAAGATGACAAATGAAGTTCGTAGTATACATTGAATGACTCAGGTATGTGATACTTATCCTTTGAAGTAAGACTAATTTGAATTGGATTTGATTACGTTCAACTGTGAAACTATGTATTTGAAGGTATAAGATTTATGCATATATGTCTTCAGTCATCGAAATTTAATGATGATGGAATCCCTTAATTTGGCCAGGTATGTATCCTTCACTCATAATTAAATCTGCTCTGGATTGAGTCACAAGAATGAGATAAAATATATAAATTTATGGAGATGAGTACAGATTACTATGCAATTGAACCATGCTCGATTGATGTGAAGAGTCATGTGAAGTTATTGATTTACCTTGTTGCTTGAGCTTAAAGTTAAGTGACTTATATATGAATATTGTGCATTATGTGCTTATGAATATCTTGGTCATTTATGAAAGTAACCCGAAAATGGATATAGTCCCCGGAAATTTGATTTGTGGTTGAGTACCTTTACAAATGACCACTGGGGTAACTATTTATTGAAGAGGTTATGTGAAATAAATTTTTAAGTAAATGAGATGATGAGTAAAGTACGTATAATTGAGATTAGATTCATTCAGCAAACGATTTTTCATTTACCAAATTGAATAGGAAATTATGGCTTTAAATTTAGTAAAGTTAATGGTATTATTTAAAGACTTACTAAGCTTATGAAAGCTTACTTTGTTGTTTCGTGTCTTTGTTTTATAGATTATGGATTCCGACTACCAGCTCGAGATCGTCAGCACTTCGTCACACTATCTGCTATTACAGTAACCATGTAATTGGAATTAGCTTATGGTATGTATAGGAAAGGCAACGAGTAGAACGATACTTCTACCCTCGTATACAAGTCATGTGAATATGGTATCTTGCGGAACTTGGTTGTAAAAATTTTAAATTCGAACTTTGTTTGCATCTAGTAATTTAGTAAATGAATGATCTTTATTCAAGAAAATGTTCAAAATTTTACCGTCCTGATTTGATTCAAAATTTTCGGTAACGCCTCATCGTATTCCGACGACGGTTTTGGGATAGGGGCGTTACATTTCATGCTCAATCAATAAGTATAACAAACTTTTTTATTTCTAGAATTCTGAGTAGTAATCATATATGTCCTCATTCAAGCCATCTTCAAATCTCTTGTACATTATCACTTCAGTCAAAACACATTCTCGTGCATATCTACTCAATCTTAGAAATTCTCATTCATATTCTATCATAGTCATGCGACCTTGCTTCAACTCGAGGAATTCTTTGTGTTTTTTTATCAATAAGCCTCTTATTAATGTATTTTTTTCTAAATTCAATCTGAAAGAACTCCCAGGTAACCCTTTCTTTTGGAACCACAAATACTAATGTATTCACCATTGATACGCAAGGTCTCTTAGCAAAGATATAGCACATTTGATGCATTTATCATCAATGGTAGCCTGAACTCCACTTCCTTAGCATCATCATCAATGGTAGCCCGAAACTCTTCAGGGCTATACTTACGAATCTTATCAATAGGAGGCTTACTCAAACGTATCGGATCAACAATTTGAGGCATAATAGGGATTTATGGAGGATTAGGCGGGGGTAGAGGTTGTTGAGCAGTCGGATTCGTTTGAACGAATTCTGTGAACCACTCATTCATCATTTGGAAGAAGGCTTGCTTAGCCTCTCCCTCGCGCCTACTCATAATCGGCCTAGAATCAGCCAGCACTGCCCCTTGAGCGGGAGCGGGCGTATTACTTTCCACATCATCAGCTATAGCCTGATCGAGATCCATTTACTATATGAAAACACATTTTAAATGTTAGGAATCATCACACTATCATAGTTTATATATATGGCATGTATAGCTAGACTCTCACATGCTACGTTAGTCCTAGAATGTAACACCCCTAACCCGTATCCTTTGCTGGAATAGGGTTATGAGGCATTACTTATCAACATATATCACTATACAATCATTTCACATACATACATCATTCATTATCACATCATAGTCATTCACAACCTTATAGTCCCTTTAGAAGGTTTACGGGACATTAAACATACATTAGAAAGGGGTCAGAACCAAACCAATAACATTTGAAACTTCTATGAGACTCAAAAAATTTTTCCTCTAAAACAGGGCACACGCCATGTGGCTAGGTCGTGTACTCTACATGACTGTGCCTCAAATCTTACCTTAGCCCGTGTGTAACACTAACTAGGTCACACGGTCACCAGACATGCCTGCGTGTCCATCCTATGTGTCATACTGAATTGGCCACACGATCACTAGACATGCCCATGTGTCCAGCCTGTGTGCCATACTATCCAAATTAGCTGCAAAACAGGGGTCACACGGTCGAGACACACGCCTATATGCTCAGGTCGTGTGGCACGAAATAGGCTTGGTTTAAGCCATTTTCACACCCCATTTTGCCTTGACCTTCAAGCATCAAATGCACAACATTTAAGCATAAATAGGCAACCAAGTTCAGCCAAATCCCAACCAAAACATACATCTTTCTATCCATAATATTCTCAACTAATTCCATATTCAATTTCCATGCCAAAACATACCAAACCACAAGTCACATTCTTATCCAAACACATGCTTAATAATTTATCATAAACTATTTCATTTTATACCCAAATCTTACCAAAATCACAACACATTTAACACCAAAATGACCATTTTGTAATAGACCATATATACACCATAATTCATACCAGTTTTGCATCTCATAGCACATATCAACTCAAGCATGATCACAACCTATTAGTTAGCCAAATCACTTGGCTTAACATATGTACAATATCAAAATATATTCAAAACACCCCTAGCTTATACATGTCATACTTAACTATTTACAACCACAAAAAGGTACCACGTATGATCGGATAGTGCGATTATGATCCTCAACAATTCCCGAGTCTTTAGTAGCTTCAATAATCAATAAAATAGAGATAAACCCACCAAGTAAGCTTTAAAGCTTAGTAAGTTCACAAGTAAGTAATTCAATATACAAATTCTATTGTAAATCATCAATTTACATGATTTCAAACCAAATATATATAATACCACAAACCTTTATCCATGTCTTATAACATGGTTTATACAACTCAATAAGCCTTTCTCAATGCATCTAATTAATTCATCTCGATAAATCTTGTATAGATATTGTACATACCTATTCAATTCATACTAACCTCTTTTACTCATTCCCAACCTTTGCTCACTCGTTGAACCATTTGAAGTTGGAATCGAATACATGTATATTTTGATCGATAAGTACCTATACCATGGCCCGTAGTCAAATCAAGGTAACTTATCTCGAAGCACCTATACCATGGCCTGTAGCCAACTCAAGGTAACTCCCATACAATACCTATACCATGGCCCGTAGCTAAATCAAGGTATTTCTCACACCTGTAGTGTAGATATCATGGCCCATAGCCAACTCATAACCTAATGACATGTCACTAGCATTCCAAAACTAATCCTACGGTTCAACCGAGCTCTCTCTCATTGATGGAAATTTAAATTCATGAAGTGATCACTTAATGAACAAAACGATTATGGAAGAAGAAAAGGTGGCTGCCAAATTTAAGAAGTGTGTAATGCTTTTTTAATTGTTGTAAACAGCTCCTTTTAATGAAGAATAATGCTCCCCTTGTATGTAATTGAATTTGACTTGTAAAGTCACATAATTCAATTTGTAACCGCCCTTGTAATGTAACGGTTTCCAGCTAAAAAGACACCTGCCATTAGACACATTAAAATAATCATATTAAACACATTTAAACACTTAATAAACACAAACACATTAAACACTTAACTTCAATAAATGAACTTAAAACATATGCATCAATTATTCTAGCAACTAGTTTAATTAAGAGAAGCATAATTAAATAAAGTTCAACAAAACTCAATTAATTAAACTAAGATGAGTTGAATAAATGTCCAGCAACCCATTTATTAAACTAAGATGCTTAAATGCATGGTTTAAAATGCGAACTAGATGAACAAATGAGCTACTTAATGCAAGACTTAGTTTAATGATGCATACTTAACTAACATGGGAGTTACATAATGCATGTCATTATTTATGATGCATACTTAACTAACATGAAAGTTACATAATGCATAACTTTATTAAATGTAAAACACACAAAGTGCAAGTCAAAATTAAAATATGCAAACTTAGTAATTTAAATAAAACTTTATTAAATTAAAAAAATCCTTAAAAACATTAGCCCAATATTCAATCAGGCCTATGAGATGTTTCATTTTGCACTAGGGTCCCTCGAGCTTAGGCCACTCTCGTTGATGTCGAGTTGTGTCGTAACATGATGCGATCGGGTTCGCATCAGCCATCATGGACCACCCAACGGTTGAATTGCCAAGGGCGACCCAATAGAAGGTGTCCCGCCTGCATCGGCACAACATCACAAATCACCTCGTCTTGATATTTTCCAATGGAAAATGCCACTTTTGCTTGCTTTGTGATTTTGAGTTCACCTCTATCGTTTAGCCATTGCAACTTGTAAGGATTTGAATGCTTTGTGGTGGCTAAACCAAGTTTTTCAATGAGCATGGTACCGCAACGTTGGTGCAACTCCCTCTGTCGATTATCAAGCTGCACACCTTGCCTTGCACGTGGCAGTGAGTGTGAAAGATATATTCTCGTTTTTATTCTTCCTCGACGCCTTTGATGTTTAAACTCTGCTTAATGATGAGGATTTCACCTTCAACGGGAAACTCAAGTTCTTCGTCTTCATCCGTGGAAATTTCAGGTTCGTCTTCTTTTTCGTCTTCAGACTCCATCTCTCCATTTGGTCACACCACCATCACCCGTCGGTTAGGACATTGAATAGCAATGTGGCCTCGTCCTTGACACTTAAAACACTTTATATCATGAGCACGGTTTAGAATGGGCTCACTTTTTTATTCTTGCTCAGTGTCGCCACTCAGTTGGTTGGGCTTGGCAGCAACAAAAGGCTCCTTAGGACGCATAGGAGCTTTGCTCGTCCCTTGAGTCCACTTGTTGGCAAAAGATAAGGGATAGGCTCGATTAACTCCTTTTCACTTCAATTGCTTCTCAACCTTTATTGCCATATAGACCATGTCCATTACTTCAACGTAATGCTAAAGTTCCACAATATTGGCAATATCTCGATTCAAACTGACTAGAAATCTCGCCATCGTCACTTCACGATCTTCCTCCATGTCGGCTCTTATCATGGCAACTTCCATTTCTTTGTAGTAATCTTCGACACTACGGTTGCCTTGAGTGAGATTTTGCAGCCTTTGGTATAAATCTCGATGGTAGCAGGAGGGAACAAAGCGCTTCCACATGACAGCCTTCATTTCGGCCCATGTAGAGATAGGTCTATCGCCATTCCTCCTCTGGCTACTCACAAACTAATCCTACCATATGATTGCGTAATCTAAAAATTCAATGGCTACGAGCTTCACCTTTTTGATCTCTGAGTAATTTTGACACTCGAAGACGAGCTCTATTTTCTTTTCCCATTCTAAATATGCCTTCGGATCATTTTTTCCTTGGAAGGGCGATATGGACATCTTGATGTTTTTGAGATTGTCATCGGGACGATCTCGATCTCATTGTCCATGGTTACGTTGTCCTTAATTTTGATGACTCCTAGCAAAAGAATGATCGCTCTCTTGATCGCTTGACTCAGAAGGCTCCTCCTGATTTCGATTATGATGCCCATGCCTATGCAACATTATGAACGAGTCACAATCCTCCACCTTCAATTTGATTTCTCTTGGGACTTCTAGACATGAAAATTTTAATCACACAACAAAAACTCACAAGTCACTCACAAAGAAAATCACTCACTTTGGCTTTTACTTCTCTCGAATAGTCTCACCAATCTCTCTTGCCTTTTACTTTGCCTCTCATAGTTCTCCGCAAACTAGGTAGACACATCAGCACCGTTTGGGGTTGGCTCACAAAATTGATGTGGTTTAGGTAAGGAATGATGTCGGGTTTAAAGGGTAGGCTTAACAAGAACGAAGAAGTGGGAATAAGTATGGCTAATTGCTTTAGAAAAGTAGTTTCGGGCAAAAGATGAAAAAATACAAGTAAATTGCTTTTCAATTTTTGAATTTTGTTTTAATTCAATTTTTTTAATTCGTAATAATCCTTTTTTTTCACGAATTTTTTTAAACACTTACAATTCTAAGAATGTTGCTTACACTGATTCTTACGTCAATTTAACTAGCTCTGATACAAACTTGATACGCACTCGTCTCGGTTAAGACTTGAGTCGTATTTGATTGCCCGATCATAAATTGTGTAAGTTCAAAGTTCGTTCAAGAATAGTTGAAAGAAAGAAGAAATTTAGTTCAAAGGGCTCTAAAATGGATATGGTATAGTTAGGGATTGATGGATGGAGTTTTGGCTAAGGGTTCAAGAATGAACTAACACAATATCAATGTGTTAACTCGAGACTTATGTGAACACTTAGGTTGGAAGAGAAATGAAATTGGTTTGGATAGTTGATAGTTGACCTCAACCAGCTATCAAGAGTGATAGGAACCTCAGCATAGTTGAACGCCACACTTTGGTGACAAAGTGATAAGTTCGTAACAACAAGGATGGGTTGACGCCACAAGGGTTACTTGATAAGTCAAACAAGTCTTTGGAGAACAAAGAGAGTTGAAAACAACCTCACAATATGATAAAAAGTAATAAAATTGTTCATTAGCCATTACAAGTGAATTACATGTTGTAACACCCCTATCCCATAACTGTCACCGGAATAGGTAAGGGGCATTACCGGACTTGTAACTTAGATTAGAACAATGTAACATCAAACATATATATAACATTATAATCCAATAGCTTTTTAATCATTCATAATCAAATCATGCTATAAACAGACTTATAAAATTCTAATCATATCATAGGGACTAATTTCAAATCATATAAAAGTTGTAGGAAAACTCATGAAAATTTTTGAAATAGGGTCGCACGGCCGTGTGCCTAAGCCGTGTGCCTCACATGGGCACCAGACTCGCCCATGTGTCCAGGCCGTGTGAAAATAGGGCATACAAGCTGAGTTTACCACATGGTTACTAGGAACGCCCTTGTGTTTAGACCATGTGTCATCTTGACTTAGCTACATAGGTACCAGACACGCCCGTGTGCGCAACTCATGTGCTAACCTAATTCAAATATACGGTCACCAGACATGCCTGTGTGTCCAGCCCGTGTACTACACTGACTTAACTATACAAAAACAGGGGTCACACGGTCAAGACACATGCCCGTGTGCTCTGGCCTTGTGGCATGAAATAGGCTTGGTTTAAGCCATTTTCACACCACAAATGGTCAAGTACTGAGACGCGAACCCGATTGCATCATGTTATGACGTAACACTACGCCATCGGGATTGGCCTAAACTTGAGGGGCCCAAGTGCAAAATAAAACATCTCATAGGCTTGATTGGTTATTGGACCAATGTTTTTAAGGACTTTTTAATTTAATATAGTTTTATTTAAATTAATAAGTTTGCATATTTTTAATTTTTTACTTGCACTTTGTGTTTTCTGCATTTAATAAAGTCATGCATTATGTAACTTCATGTTAGTTAAAATTTGCATCATTAAATTAAGTCTTGCATTAAGTAACTCATTTGTTCATTTAGTTTGCATTTTAAACCATGCATTTAAGCATCTTAGTTTAATAAATGAGTTGCTAGACTTTATTCAACTTATCTTAGTTGAATTAATAAAGTGTTTTTGTTAAACTATAATAGCCCAAATTTTAGCGATGTCGAAAATAGTGGTTCAAGACCACCAAATCCGACAAATGAACTCGTAGATTATATTGTTTAATATTTACGAGCCAAATATAGCTTTTAAAATATTTTTAAAATAGTAAATTGTGTTTTATAAAGATTTATTTGGTCAAGAAATCGAGAAAAAGAGGAATTGAGATCTCGATGTTATAAACTGAGCCATAAATATTTTTGTGAATATCTACAGGGTGCAAATAAGGTAGTATTAAAATTTCGTTAGAAAATTTTGACGTTTGGGTGGTTAATTAAATAAAAAGGACTAAATTGCAAAAGTAAAAAAATTTTTGTTGACCAAGAGTAAATACTCAAAATTTGAGGGGTCGAAGTGTAAATATAAAAAATTGAAGGACTAATAATGCAAATATTTTAAGGGTGGAATGATCTAGAAACTAAGGAAAATTGATGAATTAAGACCGAATTGAATAGGTGAAGAATTATGAGGGACTAAATTGCAATTTTACCAAATTAAGTGATGACTCAAGAAGGGAATTTTAAAAGATCACGAAGGGTAAAATGGTTAATTGGAAGAGAGAGAAATCTAGAAAGTAATGATGATGTTGGGATATTTTATAATTATTTAATTAGATAATTATTATTTATTTAATATTTTAATAAGATATTTTATTATTTTATTATTTTATTTAGTCTATATATATATGTATATGTGTGTGTGGAAAAAAATATATACATCATCCACCATTTCTCCATGCATTAACGTGAAGAAGAGAGAAAGAATGAAAGTTTTATTTTCTTTACAATTTGTTCCTTCTATAAAAAAATTCACGATTTTCACCTAGAAATTAAAAGAATTTCCACAGCTACCAAGAGAGAAAAATGTTAAGGAGACTATGGGGAGTTAGAATATCAAGTTGTATTCAAGAAATAAAAGCTGGAGGAGAGAGAAAATTAAGTTAAAGATTGAAATCAATGGGACAAGGTAAGTACATCAAAATTTCAATATATTTTTAAGTTTGATATTATTAAATAGTGATACGATCAGCCTCGAGGTGAGTCGAGTTGTATGCTAAGTTGCCCAATTGTCTATGGGAAAGTATCATTCGACTCACGTTTAAAGTGATGTTTTGGGTAAAATTGGGCAGAAGCTAGTTTAAAAGGGTTCAACGCATACACACATGCATGTATGATTAAATGCATGCAAGGGTTATTGATTCATGAATTATAAGTGACCATTTGGTTGAGAGTTGCCTCTATTCACAAGGCCATTCGGCTTATTCATGCACATTCATTCCTTAGCTGAATCCTTCACCATGAAGTAAGCATAATGGTGTCCATCTAGCTCCCCATTTGCTGAATCTAGACTTGGCTACAAGGGACCATTCATTCATCAACATTATGAAGATTTGGAGTGCTCATGAAGCTACCTGACACGAACACGTCCAAGCCAACCAATATCACGGACAATGGAGCGCTAGCTATGCTGATACGATCCACCTCGGGGTGAGTCGAGTCGTATGTGAGTTGCCCGATCGTCTACGAGAAAGTATCGTTTGATTTGCTTGTGAAGTAAAGTTGATGGGAAAATAAGGCGGAAGCTAGGTTAAAGTGTTCAAAGATAGGTTATGGGTAAGAATATGTATAGGTTCGGTTATGATTAACAAATAAAAAGATGAGAAGATAGGAAATGGTTTGGATAAGTGATGTGATGAAAAAAAAGGAAATTGGATAGAAAGGTGGATATGGTGAAATAGGACTTAAGTTTCAAGTATGATTCGACACTATAGAGAGTATCGCCCCGGTACTTATATCACTTAAGGTGGAGAATGAAAGATAGAACAAACCTTGACCCGCTACTTAGCAAAGTAGGAACCTCGGTATATTGGGGAACGCCACACTCGGTTGAGTGATAAGTTCAAAAAGGAAGAACAAGGTTGACACCAACTAAGAACTAGATAGGCCAACAAGTCTTCAACGAAATATGGGAGAAAGATCCTCACCAAATAGTTTAATTAACAAAGTAACAATAACAAAGTTCTACTTTTTACAAATGACATAACAACTATTTATAGGCTATGTAAAGGTAGCCGAATGGACAAAAGAAAATACTTAAAGACTAAGCAAAATTTAGCTAGAAAGTCCTTGAATAATCTAGAAGAAAAACCATTAATGTCCATGTCCATATTCGGCTGAATGTATGTAAGTGATGAAGTCTCCATGCATCTTGGAATAGAGGAATGAATGCACATCCTTAATGTATAGACTAGGTTCGGCCAAGAAGTGAATATGGATGAATAAACCGAATGGTCTTGTGAATAAAGACAACTCTTGATCGAATGGTCACTTGTGAATCCATGAATCTTTAAGGTGCATTGAACCGTTCATTCATCCGTGGATTTTTAGCATTCATGTATTTGACGCATACATGAACTTATAGACACCTTGAATCTGGTTATGCATGAACCAGCATTTAAAGTCCTCCATGCATGAATGTGTGCCGTCCAAAGGGAGTGAATCTACTAGGTTCATTCATGCATGAATCTTCTTCATTCATGTAACCGTAGGTACATTTGAATCCAGGCATTCATGAATCCATACATACGATGAATTCAAGCATTCATGTATTTGGCTCATACATGAACTTTTAAGAAACCTTGCATCTAGACATTCATGAACCAATTAAATGCTGTCCATTCATGTATGTATGTGTCATCCAAAGAGAATGTATCCAAGCATTAATCCATGTGCATCTATACAAGCCATCCATGTACATGTACCTACATAAAATAAAATAAAATTATAAGATATCATGTGAACACACATAAATTCGGCACAATGTGAACATATTAATGACATGCATTAAATCAGCTAAAATGTGATCATAATTAAAATATGTAATAACTATGACATATTAAAAACAGATATTAATATAAGACAAATTTGATGCTTAAATAAATATGTTCGGCTTTTATTTAATGCATTAAAGTCAAAATCAAGTTTAAACTAAAATAAGCTAAGTTTTACCTCGTGAGCTAAAGTTGAGCTGGGGTTGAACTCCTAAGCTGAAGTTGAGCTAAGGGTTAGCTCGTGAGCTGGAAAAGAGCTAGGAGTGAGCTCGGTTTAGCTCAGGCAAGCTGGATCGAGCTCGAATGAGCTAGATTTAAGCTGAATGGAGCTCGGGGAGCTGGAAAGGAGCTTGGATGAGCTTGCCAACAAAGCAATGCTCGACTCGGGAGACTTGACCGATGGGGTTTGCTGGACGCGCTCGCATCATATGCCGCAAGGACCAATGACAAAGGCTCGAGCCCGACGCTTCCAAGAGTCTATTTCAACACTTTTTCATTGATTCAAGCTAGCTCATGGCTCCAATGACCAAAGTGTAGCTGAACACAACTCCGAACCAAAGATAGTTAGCTTAACTCAAGCTGACTTCAGCTCATTTCAGCTCACGGGAGTCCATTCTAGCTCGGATGAGCTCAACTAATCTCTTACTCAGCTCAATTAGTTTCTACTTTAAATAATCGTAGTTCATTTATTTTTGTTTTCAGCTTAACATAGCTCATAGCCGAAACCCTCAGCTCACCTCAGCTTATTTATTATTGTGTCATTTAGTGAGCTAGTTGACTAGTTATTTAATGTGGTTATTGCATACTTTAAATTTTGTCTTAAAGTGAACTAGAAATAAATATGTCCAAAACATTACAAGACTTTAATATGCTGGCCGAATTTAAGTATAAGTTTTATTATGTTCATACTTGAGTTTTGTGTTCAAATGCACTATTAATGGTTACATTAATCTTGTAGGTACATCACCCTTTGGGCGGCAACATGCATGGAAGGTATTAATGCAAGGTGCATGTATAAGAAGGTTCAATGGACGGCAATCAAAGAGACACATGCATTTAGAATGTTCATGTATTTGAAGATTCATGGATCGTATTAATAGATGGAACATGCATTTGGACGATTCATGTATTTTCCATGTGTTCACACCTTGTGTTCACACCATGATGTTTATTCGGCTAGGCATTCACACAAAAGAGACTACTCAAGCTCCTTGTTCACACCTCATTTGGCCATTCAAGAACCCACATTAAAGCTCATACCTTTTGGCCAAACAACACCAATTCAATGCTTCATAAAGGACCATGGCCGAACTTAGTCAAGGCTTGTTAACTTCCATTCATGCATCATTACTCAAGGGGATTAATCCTTAGTAAAGAAGCTGTCCAACGAACTACCATTCGGCCGAATGTGGACTTGAAGATTCAATGACTTTATTCTAGATTTTTCTATTGCATTAATAGTCGAATTTACTTAGTTGTTAAGTTAATGAACTTTTCCATTCGGCTATCATCTATTCGACTATAAATATTTGTTGAACTTTATTTGTAAGGGGCTTTTTTGATCAATTTTATACCGAAATTCTATTTCTGTAAGGTTTGATTCCTCTTAAACTTTGTACAAGTCTCGTGCGACTTATCTAGCTTTGCTAGTGGCGTCAAACTTGCTTGTTTTGAGCTTATCACCGAACCCAACTTGGTGTGGTGCTCAAACCTATCCTTCGTTATTTTGCAACCCAACTTAGACCATATAGGATTCGGGGTGACACCTTTGGTGTTAAATCTTTCCTGACATCTAAGAAACTCAACCATCGACCACCTATCTTGTTTGATTTACCAAATTTGAATACTACCTTACTCCTTTCCAATTTACCATTTCGTATCCTAACATACCTCACTTAAACCGATCCATTACTCATCCACTTACTTTCCTACACTAACCGTCCAACCTTCAACCCATCTATCATCCTTTCTTACTAAACCTAAATAATCTAATTTCTTTTCTAAATTTCTAAACATACCATCTTCTTAATCTTCCGCTACTTCACTATCTATTTCAATTGTGACTTCGTTCATCTTCTCGACTATGATCGGGCACTCAACATTAATTCAGCTATCTTTGTAACCGGGTTCGCATCATCTGGTATCAGAGCTAGAATCGAGAAGCTCCAAAGACCTAAGAATCAACCAAAAATTAGTTCGCAAGTTCAAAAAAATCAAAAATTAAAAAAAGAGTTCGAATTTAAAAAATTTTGAAAATTTAAAAAAGTTCGAATATTAAAAAAAAGTGTGTGTACAAGTCAATTCATTGTTTGATTCATCTTCTACCTGAATCTCAATCCTATGTTACCTTCTTCCCAAAACCCAAAGTCGCCACACTCAAAACTAAAAATTTCATTTCTTTTCAGCCTACCTTTTACCCTATTCATTACGACCCTTGTAACCCTTTTGAAGTCGACCCCTAAGCAACAAGACGAGTTGCTCGAGACGACCTACAAAGTACAAGACGAATCCAAGAGGTAAAAGGCAAGAGTGATTAGTGAGATCATTTGAGAGAAGCAAAAGCCATATCATAGAGTTAAACATGAGTGAGAGTGAAGTTCAAGATCAATTTCTTTCTGAGTGAATAGTGAGACTTGTAGAGAGGATTTCTTCATTTTGTTACTCATGGAATCTTTGCTAAGTGAGCAATTGGTCGAAACTACTTGTCACAACGAGAAGGAAACTAAGATTAAAAACTTACGGAGATTATGTGTAGTCAAAAGTGATGCGAGCGCGCCCCATAGCTCAGCTAGTTCGAACAAGGACTCCATGGTTCTACCTCAAGGTCCTGTCACTCGAGCTCGAGCCAAGATGTTTAAAGAGTCTATCACAGCTTTCGTAGCTCAACTTTGGGATGAAACACTATTAGGATGCCCGAGAAAGCTGATTCTAGCTCTTTGAACTCACCGTACAATCACCGGCAAGTTCAGTTCAGCCCACCGAGCTCACCTCCAGCTCAAGTCAGCTCCCATTTAGCTCAAAACCAGCTCACTAGCTTGGATTCAGCTCACTTCCAGTTCCCTAGCTCGGGTCCAGCTCACTACCAGCTCACGAGTCCAAGTCCAGCTCAGTTTTAGCTCATGAGCTAAACTTTAGCTCATGAAGTCCAACTTTGACTTTGTTTATTTACCGTTGACTTTGATTTAATAAATCTAATAATAGTTATTTAATATGCTATATAATAAATTAGGTTCACATTAGTATCATTAAATATGTCTTAAATTACTTTAATGATGTTAATTAAATCTAGTCATAGCCGAATTTAATGTTAGTATTTATGTTCACATTGCTTGAATTAGTTTTGTTCACATGTCTTGTGTAGGAGCACCAATGGACACATGGAGCATGAAGCAACTGTCTTTTTGGAGGTGCATGGACGGCTAAAGGCCATGAATCTCCTAGGTGCATGTTCGGCTATATACATACATGACTTGATGCGTTGTTTCAATTAATGCATGAATGGCTAAGAAGCATGAATGGTGTGCTACCTTTTCACCTATTCAAGTGACTATTCAGTCAAAGGGACATAATACATGCATTAAATGGATGGCCAAATGACTTCTTCCATGAACCTCTACATTCCTTTCACATTGTGTTCACACAACAAGTCTTTTCTGTTCATCATGTTCACACCTATGGACTTTTCAAGTTGTGGCATTCACACCTATTTTGGCCCTTAGAGTAACTACATTTATTTCCTAATTTTTGGCCAAACATTACCTCATTAATCAAGGTTGGCCGAATCTACCTATGCCTATTGGAGCTCCATTCATTCACATGCATTTACTTAAGATTTAAGGTTCATGCTTTAATCTTCCATGGTCGAATGTGGACAAGGCATTTAAGAGGTTTTTCTTCTAGAAGTTTTACAAGATTCATTCATGAACTTTACTTAGCTTCTAAGGTTATGAACAAGCCTATTTGGCTACCTCCTTGTATCCCTATAAATACTTGTTATTTTTCCATGTAAAAGGACTTTTTGACTCTTTTGTTAATGTTATGCTGCCAAAATTTTGAGGCAACTTTTCTCCATTTCGTTCAAAGATTCGATTGGCTTTCCTAGTGTTCTAGTTGCGTCAACCGCTTTCTTTGTCGAACCCAAACTTATCACTACTCGTAGTGTGGCGTTCAAACATACCAAGGTTCCTATCTTGTTAGATAGTGGGTCGAGGTTTCCTTCACTAAACCTAAACCGAACTAAAAGAGCATATAAACAACGGGTCGATACCATATTGGTATTGGTTCTTGTTTGCACTTTTTGTTCAATCCCAATTCTTCTTTTTACCAAATCTTACCTAAATCAACCATTTCGTTCATACCATTTCATCATACCATTTCTAACATACCAATCTTACCATTTCGACCATTTCTTTAATTCACCTTACCTAATTGAACCAATTCATTCATCTATCCCTATTCATAACCTAAAACCCAAACTCTCATTCCTTATTGCCTATTCCATTTGAACCAAATCCGACAACCTTCTTTCTTCTCCATCCTAAATTCACTAAACCTATTCCAACTCCAACCCAACTCAACCATCCTTTTTAATCTCCTTTCTAGTCTAACTTTCTCTTATCCAACTTTTCAACTAAACCTAACGTAACTTCTTGTCGACAATTAGGCGATCACTAATACGACTCGACTCACCCGAGGTGGATCATATCAAAAAGAAGTCTTAATACTCAACCTAGCGGGGAAGATCAAGAACGAGAGAATATCTTTCATTCCCAGTGCCAGGTGAAAGGCAAGGTATGTAGCTTCATCATCAATGGAGGAAGTTGCACCAATGTGGCTAGTGATCTCATGGTGGAAAGGGTTGGCCTGCCCACTACTCAACACCCAAATCCATATAAATTGCAATGGCTCAATGACGGAGGAGAGATCAAAGTCACCAAGCAAGTACTCGTCCCTCTTTCAATCGGTAAATACAAGGACAAAGTTCTATGCAATGTCGTTCCAATGCACGCAAGTCATCTGTTACTAGGAAGACCTTGGCAATATGACCGAAAGGTTATACACGACAGGTACACCAACCGATATACATTCAAACATTTGGGTAAAAATGTCACCCTAGCTCCCAGGTCTCCCAGCCAAGTTTTCAAAGATCAAATAAAGTTGAAGGCTTCTGTGAAACAATTTGTGGAAAAGGAAAAGAAAAGCAACGTAAGGGATAGAAAAAAATAAAAAGAAAGAAAAAAAGAAAACAATAGAAAAAGGGAAAATAAAAAAAAAGAAAAGAACAAGAAATTGAAAAAAAAAGGGTTGATTGTGAAAAAAAAAGAAGTACGAAAGGCTTTGATGGCAAGACACACAATACTTGTGCTCTTGTACAAGGAAATTTTATTGAACACTAACGACTTGCCGGCAGATTTGCCACCTTCTATTCTTTCGTTGTTGCAGGAATATCAAGATCTTTTTCCTGATGAGAATCCTAGTGGTTTGCCTCTAATACGCAGGATAGAACACCAAATAGATTTCATTCTTGGAGCCATTATTCCCAACCGACCGGCATACCGGACAAATCTTGAAGAAACAAAAGCACTACAACGTCAAATTAGTGAGTTAATGGAATTCGTGAAAGTCTCAGTCCCTATGTCGTTCCGGTTCTGCTAGTGCCCAAAAAGGATGGCACTTGGCGTATGTGCATCGATTGCCGTGCAGTGAATAAGATCACTATCAAATATCGCCACCCTATACCTCGGCTCGATGACATGTTAGACGAATTGAGCGGAGCCAAGTTATTTTCAAAAATTGACTTGAAAAGTGGCTATCACCAAATCCGCATAAGAGAAGGCGACGAATGGAAAACAGCCTTCAAAACAAAACATGATTTGTATGAGTGGTTGGTTATGCCTATCGGTCTAACCAATGCTCCAAGTATGTTTATGAGATTGATGAATCATGTATTAAGAGCTTTCATTGGTAGGTTTTGCGTTGTCTATTTTGATGATATCCTTATTTACAGCAAAACGTTGAAGGAACATGTGAAACATTTAAAGGCCATTTTGGAAACATTGCGGAAAGTAACTTTATATGCTAACTTAAAGAAATGTACTTTTTGTTCTGACAAAGTGGTTTTTCTTGGTTTTGTAGTTAGTTCATGAGGTCTGGAAGTAGATCAAGAGAAGGTTAAAGCCGTACAAGATTGGCCAAGGCCGACTACCATTGGCCAAGTTCGGAGTTTTCATGGTTTTGCCAGTTTTTATCGTCGGTTTGTGCCAAATTTTAGCACTATTGCTGCACCCTTAACTAGTGTGATTAAAAAGAACTCATCATTTCAATGGAGTGAGGACCAAGAGAAGTCTTTTATTGAACTTAAAAATGCTCTTACAAATGCTCCTTTACTTGCTTTACCTGATTTCACTAAAACCTTTAAATTAGAATGCGATGCTCCAGGAATTGGTATAGGCGCTGTATTAACCCAAGATGGACGGCCCATCGCCTATTTTAGCGAAAAACTTAATGGACACTCGCTCAATTATCCCGTTTATGACAAGGAGATGTACGCCTTAATACGATGATAAAAGGGTACATTGCTTCAGAAATAATGTTCCTTGTCTGTAACGGATCTAGGATTGTAGCAAGCATAACTCTGCATTAATACACATGGATGGATGTTAGTAACAAAGAAAATGGATGAAAAATAAAAAGAAAGAAGAAAAAAAGAAAAAAAATAGAGGTGGAGGAATTTTCTAGTAGATTTGAAATCGAATGAAGATGAAGGCTTCAACGGGCTTTCATGGCTGCATTAGAACGTTCAAATTGGTGGAATTGATGTTGATGATGCTGGAAAAATATAAACAACGTTGAACTCGACAGAACTCAAACAATATACTGAACGAACCCGAATCGAATATGTTCTTCGTCAATAGACTTGGACCTACTAGATAGCGATCTAGGAACCCGAAGCATCAAGGAAGATGACACAATCAAACAGAGTCTGAATATGCCAAAGTTAGTTTAATGAAGAACCAAAATTGAGAGATAAACTCACAGAGATTTCTTTTCATAAAAATTGACTGTTTTTACATTGTTTCAAGTACAAATATATATAGAAATAAGAGGGGCTGGCCAGTTATGAATACTTGGCTAGAATTGATTGAATTTGAATTTTAAAACTCAAAATTCAACTCTCTCAACTTTCTTTGGGCGGCAAGCATTGGCAGCCACGAAACTCAAACATATTGGCACATGTTACATGTGCTAGGCGCCATTTGACAAATTTGAATGGGTGAGAATGCTGGCCACATGCTTGGGGCGTGCCAATGGGTTGTCACACACTTCAAGTGTACCACACACATCCCCGGGACCTCCACACATGCCAAACATCCTCCACACATGCCATACATACTTGTAGGTCACTCCCCCACATGTAGGATAGGTTTTAGCTAGTTTAGGACTAGTCAGCTGAAGTTGAGCTAGCTGAGCTAAGATTGAGCTAGCTGGAGTGTAAATGAGTCTAATGGAGTGTAAGTGAGCTAAGCTGAGTTGATGGCAATCCCTTTGAACTGTCGTGAGCTTGATTCGAGCTGTGTATACGCACTTAAGCTAGCATCCTCCTAAGCACCTATGCCAAAACAAAGCAAACATGCATAGGCAGCCTTGTATTCTTATGTAAACGCATAAACATACTTATAAATATAAAGCAAACATGTTTATCGTAGTATATACATACTTAAACACTGGTACTAGTAATATACCCTAAGTATGTTACATGTCAGCATGCAACACATTATAAATATTATAGTCTAAGGCATGAATGTGCTCAAATGAATCAGGAATTGTAGCACAAGTAAGGAAAAGAGCTTCCCTAAATTTCTTTGCCTTAGAACGGGTAATGGGTCCTATGGGTAAGACCTCCGGATTAGCTTGCTTGATTGGCATGGATGTGCTCACATCATCCCCCTTCTTGAAAAGGATTTGACCTCAAATCTGTAGAGTCGTCAAAAGGGGTTAAATCTGAAACATTGAATGTGGCACTTACATTATACTCGCTCGGTAAGTCTATCTTGTAGGCATTGTCATTCACTTTGTCCAACACCTGAAAAGGACCATCTCCACACAGTAACAACTTAGACCGTCGTTGGGCTGGAAATCTTTCCTTTCGGAAATGAACCCAAACCCAATCACCAACATCGAAGGTGACTCACTTCCTTCCTTTGTTGGCTTGCTTTTCATAATGCTGAGTCCTTCGTTCAAGATTCTCCTTCACCTGTTGATGCAACTTTTTCACATATTCTGCTTTCGCTTCTGTTAATCCCCTGTTCTTGTGGCAGAGGCAACATATCTAGAGGAGTAGTAGGATTAAAACCATAAACAACCTCAAAAGGTGACATCTTAGTAGCAGAATGTACAGCATGGTTATAAGCAAATTCAACATGTGGCAAACAATCTTCCCAAGTTTTTATGTTCTTTTTAATGATGGAATGAAGTAAAGTAGATAAAACTCTGTTAACAACCTTAGTTTGTCCATTAGTCTGGGGATGGCAAGTAGTAGAAAACATAAGTTTCGTACCTAATTTGCTCCAAAGAGTCCTCTAGAAGTGACTCAAAAACTTTACATCCCTATCAAAAACAATCGACCTAGGAATACCATGTAATCGCACAACATCTCTAAAGAACAAGTTAGCCACATTTACAGCATCATCAGTCTTATGGCATGCAAAGAAATGAGCCATTTTCGAGAACCTATCAACCATAACAAATACACTATCTCTACCTGTCCTAGTTCTAGGCAATCCTAGCACAAAATCCATCGAAATATCAGTCCAAGGGGAATCAGGAATTGGTAAAGGTAAGTACATACCATGTGGTGAAACCTTTGATTTTGCTTTCTTACAAGTCACACAATGTTCACAATACCTTTCAACATCTCTACGCATTTTTGGCCAAAACAAATGCTACTTTAAGGTATGTAACATCTTAGTGACTCTGAAATGACCCATCAATCCGCCTTCATGTGCCTCACGGATTAAGATGTCTCGCATGGAACCCTATGGAATGCATATCCTATTTTCTTTGAAAAGATAACCATCATGCCTGTAAAACTTTCCATTTGCACCTTTCTCACAAGTATTATATTTATCTCTAAAATCAGGGTCATCAGGGTATAACTCACGAATGTAAGCAAAACCAATCAAATGTGAATCAAGATAACTCAGAAGTGCATACCTACGTGATAATGCATCAGCAACGACATTATCTTTCCCCTTTTTGTATCAAATAACATAAGGAAAAGATTCTAATAACTCAACCCATTTAGCATGTCATTTATTTAATTTATGTTGACCTGTGATATAGCGTAAGGTCTCATGGTCAGTGTGGATCACAAACTCCTTAGGCAACAAGTAATGCTACCACATCTCCAAAGCCTGAATTAGTGCATACATTTCTTGGTCATAAACCAGATAATTCAATGTTGCTCCACTCAGTTTCTCACTAAAATATGCAACGGGCCTCTTTTCTTGCATCAAAACTGCGCTTATACCAACTCCAAAAGCATCACATTCAATTTCAAAAGTTTTATCAAAGTCAAGTAAGGCTAACACGGGTGCTCTAGTCAAACAATCTTTAATTGTTAGAAATGCATTTTCTTGTTCTGTACCCCATAAGAAGCTAGAATTCTTCTTAATAATCCCAGTTAAGAGGGCGGTAATAGAACTAAAGTTAGGAACAAATCGTTGATAAAAACTCGCTAAACCATGAAATGATCTAACTTGAGTAATCGATGTCGGTCGTGGCCATTCCTAAATTGCTTTAATCTTCTCGGGATCGACTTCCACACCCTGTTCACTCACAATGTAACCAAGAAATGTAAGTTTGTTAGTACAAAACACACATTTCTCCATGTTACCAAACAACTTCTCTTCTCTCAAGGTTTGCAAAACGGCTCTTAAATGTTCTACATGATCCTGCAAGGTCTTGCTGTAAATCAAAATATCGTCAAAGTACACAACACAAAATTTACCAATAAAGGATCGCAAAACATGATTCATTAATCGCATGAAAGTGCTAGGTGCATTGGTTAAACCAAATGGCATCACTATCCATTCGTACAAACCTAGCTTTGTTTTGAAAGTTGTCTTCCATTCATCGCCTTCTCACATGTGAATCTGATGATAACTGCTCTTTAAATCAATTTTAGAGAAGATGACGGCTCCACAAAGCTCGTCCAACATGTCATCAAGTCTTGGAATGGGATGGCGATACTTAATTGTGATCTGATTCACAGCTCTACAATCTACGCACATCCTCCAAGTCCCATCTTTATTTAGTACTAACAACACCGGAATAGCACATGGACTCAAACTCTCTCGAATGTAACCCTTGTCCATCAACTCTGTAATTTGCCTTTGAAGTTCTTTCGTCTCTTCGGGGTTAGTTCGATAAGCTGGTCGATTTGGAATGGTGGCACCTGGAATAAAGTCAATTTGGTGCTCAATGCCACGAAGAGGTGGCAATCCCTTTGGTGTTTCATCTGGAAACACGTCCTTAAATTCCTGCAGAAGAGATGAAATAGAAGCAGGCAGATTACAAGGAATCTCAAATAGTAAACAATGATCTTTAAACAACAAAATAAACACAAATTGCTGAAAGACATTTCTTGATTTCCTTGTGCTAGCATACACGTTCATCTTCTTTTTCCCACGAACTTCCTTAGCACGACGGATTCGTAAATCAATATTCCTTCAAGTTTCATGGCTGAAACTTTACTTTGGCACCCTTGACGCCAAAACAAGTTTTGAGGATCAACAATGATTAAAGCAATCTTTGGAGTATATAAGAGTGGAAAAAGAAAGAAGTGAAAACGAGAAAGAAAAGAAAAATGAGAGAGAAAAGAATGAGAGTTGTGATAAAGATAAGATCAAAGTGAGAGAAAAGGAAAATCAAAGAAAAATGAGTGAGGGAAAGAAAAGAGTTTTGGTTAATCAAAGTCTTCTTGTTTCTACTTCTTTTCAGGTTGACTCAAAACCTACATTTCAATTACAATATCTTCCCGAGGAGAGGAGGTTTGTGATGATTGAACAAGGTAAAGCTAATTCTTGTTTCCCTACTCAAGGTATGGATTCTGGTTCTCTAATACATTTTTGCTCAATTCGATGGATGAAGAAAGCATTAACGATGAAGATTTAAATGTTTTGATTAACGAACAAAAGATTCTTAGTACATGTGATCTTGTTAAGTTTAATGAGTATTTGCTATCCAAATTGTATTGTTTAAGTAAACAAAACCATGGACTCAATTTATCTTTTCCATTGTTTGTTTATGATGGGCATTTGCTATTTCTGAACTGTTGCACAAATTCTTGCATGGTCACCATGTTTGGCCAACACCATTTGAGATGCTCAAGTGGACTAAGGACATTATGTTTCTAGCACCATTGTTCGATAAGTTCGAAAGTTGCAATGGAACATGTTTATTTGGTAGTGAGAAGGGAATATTGATGTTGTCTTGTTGTAATTGTTTAAAACACAAGTTGATTAGCATTTATGACTGTTTGAATAAGTTCATTTTCTATAATGATTCTCATTTGGTTGCAAGTTCTGAGACTTTTTCACAGTAAAATATGATGCGACAACTAATCACATTTGTACAAGAACGAACAAGTAGGCATCCCTATTTCAAAATTAATTGGCGACTTGACTTGAGGACAAGTCGCTTTGAAGACAGGGGGAATGATGTATGCACGCCTGGGGCTACCTCAAGTGCAAATCAAGATCCTATCGAGCTGCTAAAAGGTCCCATGACTCAAACTTGTACTAAGCAGCTTCAAGAAGCTTTAACAGCTTTGTTGATGCGCATTTGGGATGATACCAAGTCCTTTGACGTTGGAGAAGATATGGGCAGCTCTTTGAAGGCTCATTGCACTCTTTTGCAAACAGACTTCAGCTCCTCTTTAGCTCCTCTTCAGCTCCTCTCCAGCTCCCCCGGCTCAACTCAGCTCCGATCAGCTCACTTGAGCTTGTTTCAACTCGTTTGAGCTCGTTTTAACTCCTTTCCAGCTCGTTTCTTTTCCCATTTCAATAAACTAAGTTTCAACTTTGTTTTAAGTTAATTTGCTATAGCTCATGCTGAATTCACTAGCTCAAATTAGTTCATTAATTATTTTTGATTATTTGAGCTAGCTGAATTTAATATGCTAGTTAATTTTAATTTAATGTGTCTGAAAATTAGTTAGTTGTTATTTAGGTAGTTAATTGCTGTTTAATTATGATTAACTGATATAATTAAATGTGTTCATGTTTTTGTAGGTTCAACTGAATGTGGAGATACATTAAAGGCTAGGTGCATGTACGGGTTTGTTCAATGAATGAGAAGATTCATGCACGGTTGGATTCAATGCTTGGAGGAATTATATTCATGTACATGGAAGATTAATTACATGCATTGGATTAAGAAGAATACATTCCCTTTGGATGACACACATGCATGAATGAAGGGAATTTATTGCAAGTTCATGTACGGCCAGATTCAAGCTCCCTTCCAAGTTCCATGCATGACTGAATGTATGTGGGAGAACCTTTGGAGTTTCTATGCACCTATTCAGCCAAGGGGTAGTTGCTTAATCAATTTCCAACTTCAATTCATGAAAATTAAGAGAAGATTCATGGATAGCAAGTTACAATGAATGGAAGAATGCACCTAATTCTTGATTCATGAATCGTTTGCTGCCCAAATGACTTCCCTAAGTGTCTATTCGGCCAAAAGACACTTCTTTAATGCTCCATTCAATCCATGGATGAATTTGGACAACCTATTGAGCTGCCATTCATTCACCTACATCCAAATCAATTTTGCTTAACCATGAAGCTGCACAATGAACTACCATTCGGCCGAATGAGGACTTGAAGATTCAGTGGCTTCATTCTAGATTTTTCTATCACATTAATAGATGAATTTACTTAGTTGTTAAGCTTATGAACATGACCATTCGGCTAGCATATAGTAGCCTATAAATATTTGTTCATTTTCAATGTAAAGGGACTTTTGCAAATTTATTAATGAAACTTTGTTTCTATGAGGTTGCTTTCTCTCATATCTCGTACAAGTTTTGAAAGACTTATCGGCATGCTAGTGGCGTCTACCGATCTTGTTTGAACTTATCACCAACCTTGGTGTGGCGTTCACCTATCCTTCTATCCTATTTATCCACCTTAACAATAGAGGAACCGGGGTGACACTTTTTAGTGTTGAATCATTCCTGACGTTAAGTTCGCTAATCCATCCCCACCTTACGTTATTTTATTCTTATTATTTCCAAACTAAATATTCTATTCAACACCCATCTTTGTTTCCCATAGTTGAACCTATCAATACCCTATTTTTTTATTTTGAACCCTTTCACTTAATCAAACCTATCCATTCACTTCTATTTCCAAGATCGAGGCACAGACGACTCTTCTCGACTACATTCAGGCAACTACGTCCATTCGACTCAACCACCCGAGCCAGATCACATCACTTGGTGCAGCATTTAAGAGGATGTTTGTGCATGAAACATCATTAAATGAGGAAGCATGCGTGAATGGCATTCAATTGGCTGCCGAATACTTTTTTTCCATAAGTTGCTTTTCGTGAAAAGTAATAGACAAAGAGTTTAATGCTATTTTCGTGGACACCAAAGGCTAATAGTTGTTTGCTTTCTTCAAGGTTGGTTGATTACAATACCAAGGAGTGTATAGCCGTACATAGACATTCTCATTTAAAGGGGTTAGCTGAATCACCCTTTTTCTAGAAGCTGTTCAATAATTCTTCAAAATCCAAGAGCATTCTAGATTCATACGGGAAGTTGCATGGAAGCTTCCTTATACTTAGTCCTTAAGAAAAGCTGTTCATTTGTATGCCCATAGAGAGACTATAAATATGCAATGTAATTCTAGATTCATATTGTGAGCTTGTTTCACATCTCTTTGTTCTCCAAAGACTAGTTTGACTTATCAAGTAACCTTGTGGTGTCAACCTGTCTTTGTTTTTACCCGAACTTATCAGTTTACTCAAAGTGTGGCGTTCATTTGATACCGAGGTTCGTATCAATTCTTTTGATAGTGGGTCGAGGTCTTTTATCCCTTTCCAATCGAAATTCTCCATATCTTCTGACCTAAAGAGTTCACTTAAGACTCGGGTTAACACATTATATTGTGTTAGGTCATCTTGAACCTTCAGCCAAATTCCAAACTTTCTATCCATAATCTATTTGGAACCATCTTGAATTCCTTTTTGCCAAACCTATTCATTCCTTCAAGAACTGTTGGACCAACCACAACTTACACAATTCACGATCAGGCAATCAAATATGACACGAGTCATAAATTGAGGCACGTGCGTATATCAAGTGGTATCAGAGTCGGTCGAATTGACGTAAAAATTGACGAAATGACATTTTCAAAAATAGTAAGTTAAGAAATTCAAAAAAATAAAAAAATTCGTGACAAAAAAAGGAGAGAATTTCGTGAAAAAAAGAATTTTGAAAAAATGTATATGCTCGAAATTACACTCTACTAAACAAACCTTAAGCCACACTTATCTTTTTTCTTTTTTTCTTTGTTAGCCTACCTATTGTCCCAATACTGTTCCCCACCGAACCACATCAAACTTCGTAAGCCGACCCCAAACGGTTTCTGATTCGTCAAATTAGTCTGCAGAGGACTTTGAGAGGTAAAATCAAGAGGTAAAAGGCAAGAGAGATTGCTGAGACTATCCGAGGAAATAAAAGCCAACGTGAGTGATTTTTCTTGTGAGTGAATAGTGAGCTTTGTTGTGAGTTTTCAAAAAAATTCTCATGTCAAATAGTCCGAAAAGATGCCAAATGGATGGGAGTGGACTAAGGCCTGTTAGAAACGTTGCTTAAGGAGGAGTCCCTGATTTGGGCCAACAAGCCCTGATTTGAGAATTCCAACGAATGCTTCGAGAGACGATTGAGTCAATGCAAGCTCAATTGGATCACTTAAGTGAAGAAGCACAACGAGTAAAGGAGCCTCAAAACCAAAGACAAGAATGTAGACAACCAAGGCAAGCACAAGATGACCTATACGAGCCTAGCGAACATGAGAGTGACCATTCTTCTGCTCCAAGTATTAGGCAACAAGAACGAAGAAATCGTGGACAACGAGTTTGAGATCGACCTGATGATAATCTCAAAATTATCAAGATGTTAATTCCTCCATTTCAAGGCAAAAATGACCCGGAGGCCTATTTATAGTGGGAAAAGAAAGTGGAACTCGTCTTTAAGTGTCACAACTACTCGGAGATGAAGAAAGTAAAGCTTGCAGCCATTGAGCTTTTGGATTATGCATTTGTGTAGTGGGACCAATTAGTGACTAACCAGCGACGAAAGGATGAGAGGCCAATCTCTACTTGGGCCGAAATGAAGGCTATTATGAGAAAACATTTTGTGCCTTCTTTCTATCACCGAGAATTGTACCAAGGGCTACAAAATCTCACCCAAGGAAACCAAAGCGTTGAGGACTATTATAAGGATATGGAAATCGCAATGATAAGGGCCAACGTGGAGGAAGACCGAGAAGCAACGATGGTGAGATTTTTGCCCAGATTGAATCGAGACATTGCCAATGTTATGGAACTTCAACATTATGTTGAAATAACGGATATGGTTCACATGGCAATAAAGGTGGAAAAGCAATTGAAACGAAAATGAGTTACCCGAACCTATCCAAAGACTTCTACCAAAAAATAGACTTAAGGAACGAGTAAAGCTCCCATGAAGCCTAAGGAGCCTTCTGTTACTGCCAAGCCCTACCAACCAAGTGTAGATACTAGCAAGAGTCGCAATGAGCCCATTCCCAATCGAGCTCGCTACGTAAAATGTTTTAAGTGCCAAGGACGTGGCCATATTGCTAGCCAATGTTCGAATCGACGGGTAATGGTGGTACTTCCAAATGGCAAGTTTGAGTCCAAAGATGAAAAAGAAGATGAACCTGAAGTCCCAACGGAAGAAGAAGATAAAGTTGAGATGCCCGTTGATGGTGAAATACTCATTGTAAAATGAATTTTGAATATTCAAGGCATCGAAGAAGAACAACAAAGAGAGAATATATTTCACACCCGTTGCCATGTACAAGGCAAGGTGTGTAGTTTGATCATCGACGGAGGAAGTTGCACCAACGTCGCGAGTACCTTGCTAGTTGAAAAGTTGGAGTTAGCCACCACAAAGCATCCAAACCCTATAAGCTGCAGTGGCTAAACGACGGTGGTGAACTAAAGGTCACGAAACAAACGAAGGTGGCATTTTCTATTGGAAAATATCAAGGCGAGGTGATCTATGATGTAGTGCCCATGCATGCGGGTCACTTGTTGTTGGGACGACCTTGGCAATTTGACCGCTGGGTGATCCATGACGGCTACACCAACCGCTATTCGTTCAAGCACCTTGGACGAAATGTCACTTTAGCCTCTCTCACTCTGAAGCAAGTATTTGATGATCAGCGTAAGTTAAAACAATCTGTTGAAAAAGAGAGAGAGAAAGAGAAAAATAAAAAGAATGAAAAGAAAAAGAAAGAAAAGAGTGAAGAAGGAGAGTCAAAAACACGAGCGATACAAGAAAAAGAAAATGAGAGTAAAAGTGAGAAAACGAGTGTTTTTGCTAGAAAGAGAGAGATCCGAAAGATGTTATTATTGAAGCAATCGATTCTTGTACTTATGTACAAGGAATGTCTATTGGAAACTAACGATTCAGAAAAATCTTTGCCTATTTCTATTGTTTCCTTATTGCAGGAGTTTAAAGATTTGTTTCCCGAAGAAATACCAAACAGATTGCCTCCCATCCGAGGCATCGAGCATCAAATAGATTTCGTCCTTGGCGCGATAATTCCAAATAGACCAGCCTATCGAAATAATCCTGAGGAAACAAAAGAATTACAACGACAAGTAGCCGAGCTCATGGAAATGGGCTACATACATGAGAGTTTAAGTCCATGTGCGATTCTGGTGCATTAGTGCCTAAGAAGGACGGTTCATGGAGGATGTGCGTGGACTGTCGCGCGATCAATAAAATAACCGTCAAATATAGACATCCTATTCCCCGCCTCAATGACATGCTCGATGAACTTAGTGGAGCCTAAATCTTTTCAAAGATCGACTTGAAGAGTGGCTACCATCAAATCCGAATGCAAGAGGGAGACGAGTGGAAGACTGCATTCAAAACTAAGTACGGTTTGTATGAGCGGTTGGTAATGCCATTCGGTCTTACAAATGCACCGAGTATATTTATGCGTCTAATGAATTATGTTTTACGAAATTTCATTAGAAAATTTTGTGTTGTGTATTTTGATGATATCTTGGTGTATAGCAAAACTTTGGAAGATCATGTCCAGCATCTTCGAGCAGTACTTGAAGTGTTGCAAAAGGAGGTATTGTATGCTAACTTTAAAAAATGTACCTTTTGCACTAATGAAGTTGTATTTTTAGGATTTGTTGTCAGTACACGTGGCTTGGAGGTTGACCAAGAAAAGGTCAAGGCGATCAACGAATGGCCACGCCCAACAAACATCAGCAAAGTAAGAAGTTTTCACGGGTTGGCAAGTTTTTATCGAAGGTTTGTGCCTAATTTTAGCTCTTTAACCGCCCCCTTGACAGGTATAATTAAGAAAACTCTCCCTTTGTTTGGACTGATGATCAAGAGAATGCCTTTGTTAAAATTAAGGAATGTCTTACTAATGCCCCATTATTATCATTACCTGATTTTAACAAGACATTTGAGATTGAATGTGATGCTTTAGGAAGCGGCATTGGTGCTGTTTTAATGCAAGATGGATGGCCCGTAGCGTACTTTAGTGAGAAGTTGAATGGGGCTACGTTGAACTATCTAACGTATGACAAGGAGTTGTATGCATTGATCCGAGCCTTAGAGACGTGGCAACACTATTATGGCCAAAGGAATTTGTAATCCACTCAGACCACGAGGCTTTAAAACACCTCAAAGGACAAACGAAGCTCAATAAACATCATGCGAAGTGGGTAGAACACTTTGAGTCGTTTTCGTACGTGATAAAGTATAAGAAAGGTAAGGAAAATGTTGTTGCCGACGCATTATCACAAAGGTACACACTTGTTAACTTGTTGGATTCTAAATTACTAAGTTTTCAGTTTATTAAAGACTTGTATGTGACTGATCTGATTTCGGTGAGATTTATAAGAATTGCCATCAAGGAGGTTTTGAAAGATATTTTCAGCAAAAAGGCTTCCTATTTTGTGAAGGGAAGCTATGTATTCCTCAAGGATCTATACGAGACGTGCTCGTAGACGAAGCACATAGTGACAGACTTATGGGCCACTTTGGGGTAGCAAAGACTTTAGTAGTTCTGCACGAGCACTTCTATTGGCCGAAAATGAAACACGATGTTGTGAGGAAGTGCGATAGATGCATGAAAGCAAAGTCTCGCATAAATCTGCATGGTTTATACACCCCGTTGCCTATCCCTGACTCACCTTGGGTTGATATTTCGATGGACTTCGTTCTAGGCCTTCCTAGAACCAAAAGAGGAAAGGATTCGATATTTGTTGTTGTGGATCGTTTTTCGAAAATGGCACATTTCATTCCTTGTAATAAAACTGATAATGCTACTAATGTTGCTAATTTGTTTTTCAAGGAAGTTGTTAGGTTGCACGGAATTCCTTGCACAATTGTCTCTGATGTGACACCAAGTTCTTAAGCCGATTTTGGAGAATGTTGTGGGGTAAGTTAGGAACAAAGTTGTTGTTTTCAACGACATGCCACCCTCAAACGGATGGCCAAACTAAAGTGGTTAACCAAGTGCTAACGACCTTGCTTCGAGCCATCCTTTGGAAGAATTTAAAGTTATGGGAAGAATGCCTACCTCATGTGGAGTTTGCTTACAACCGAACAGTTTATTCAGCAACCAAACATTCTCCTTTCGAGGTAGTATATGGCTTTAACCCTATAACTCCCCTTGATTTAGTTCCTATGCCTACTAATGAGCTAGTACATGTAGATGGCAAAAAGAAAGCTGAATTTATTAAGCAGTTGCATAAGAATGTCAAAGACAACATCGAGAGGAGAATCAAACAATATGTTCGAGGGGTGAATAAGGGGCGCAAGCGAATTGTATTCGAACCCGGTGACTGGTTTTGGATCCACATGCGGAAAGAGAGATTTCCCAAGCAAAGGAAATTAAAACTTCTACCGAGGGGTGATGGACCATTCCAAGTAGTGGAGTGAATCAACGATAATGCCTACAAACTCAATTTACTTGGTGAGTATGGTGTGAGTGCTAGCTTTAATGTTGCTGACCTGTCTCCCTTTGATGTAGTTGACGATTCAAGGACAAATCACCTTGAAAAGGGGAGGATGATGCAAGCTCGTCCATGAAGACTATGGAATTACCATTGGGGCCAATCACTTGAGCCCATGCCAAGAGGTTTCAAGATGCCGTAACAAGTTATATTGCTCGAGTTTGTATGGAAGGCATGGCCGAACATCAAGTGACCAGTCCAACTAGCTCCATTTGTAATGTTGTTCATGTTGATTTAGCTCGTCCCTGCTCCAAGAAGTTTATGACGCGTTGAACGATCTCATTAAGTTGATTCAATTTATTTTTATGCATTTAATTGCTGGAATAAAGTTTAATTAGTTAAATTAGTTTGTTTATCTAATTAAAATCTGGACATTTTAATTTTTACAAAATAAATGATTTTAGATTAGGACACATTTTAAATATATCAAGCTTTAGACATGTTATTAATGCTCCCGCCAAATTAATTCATGTCTTAGACATGATGTTAATGTGTTTTGAGCAGCGAAATTAATATGTCCTAAAGGAATTTAAATGGTTGAATTAAAAGTGGTGCAAGGACTCACTTGGACGGCATAAATGCAGCATGCATGAATGAATTAATGTGCCGAATTTATTCCATGTTGCAACTTAAGTGTCAACCGAATTTTTATTGTGTTTTGAGCTGACTTTGTTTGATTTCCAATGTACAGGTATCCATAATGCTTGGACCGAAATTAATTGATAACTCAGCTGATCTGTAGGATGCATTGGACGTTATTAATGAAGGAACATGCACTTGCATGTTCATGAATGGCAATTAAGAGAGAGCTGCTACTTTTCAAGGTTTTAAAGACAAACATACATGCATGGGGGCGTCATTAATGTCGAGCAGCATGCATGGACAGAATTTAATGAGCTGTTGGAAAGCATGCGTGGGACAGCAATTTAAGAGGCTATTTGAGAAGGTTCAAGCACGACATTAAAGCAAGGGGGTTGATTGAATTAAAGACATGATAGTGCATGCTTGGTGCAGCATTTAAGAGGATGTTTGTGCATGAAACATCATTAAATGAGGAAGCATTCGTGAATGGCATTCAATAGGCTGCCGAATACTTTTTTTTCCATAAGTTGCTTTTCGTGAAAAGTAATAGACAAAGAGTTTAATGCTATTTTCGTGGACACCAAAGGCTAATAGTTGTTTGCTTTCTTCAAGGTTGGTTGATTACAATTCCAAGGAGCTTATAGCCGAACATAGACATTCTCATTTAAAGGGGTCAGCCAAATCACCCTTTTTCTAGAAGCTGTTCAATAATTCTTCAAAATCCAAGAGCATTCTAGATTCATACAGGAAGTTGCGTGGAAGTTTCCTTATACTTAGTCCTTAAGAAAAGCTGTTCATTTGTATGCCCATAGAGTCCATTCGGCTAGCTCTAGTTTAGACAATAAATATGCAATGTAATTCACTTGAAGGAGGTCAATGAACAATTTTATATCAATTTATATTATTGTGAGCTTGTTTCACATCTCTTTGTTCTCCAAAGACTAGTTCGACTTATCAAGTAACCTTGTGGCGTCAACCTGTCTTTGTTTTTACCCGAACTTATCACTTTACTCAAAGTGTGGCGTTCGTTTGATACCGAGGTTCCTATCAATTCTTTTGATAATGGGTTGAGGTCTTTTATCCCTTTCCAACTGAAATTCCCCATATCTTCTGACTTAAAGAGTTCACTTAAGACCCGGGTTAACACATTATATTGTGTTATTCATCTGTAACCTTTAGCCAAATTCCAAACTTTCTATCCATAATCTATTTGGAACCATCTTGAATTCCTTTTTGCCAAACCTATTCATTCCTTCAAGAACTGTTGGACTAACCACAACTTAAGCAATTCACGATCGGGCAATCAAATACGACACGAGTCATAAATTGAGGCGCGTGCGTATATCAGAATGGGCTCTAATGCTTGGTCTAAAAGACGCCATAATGTTCTAGTAAGAGCCTGCATTTGCCAATCTGGTGGATTACTTCCATCGAGACTACGATCATCTGTACCTGTCATTTGTAACAAAGAAAACAAGAGAAGAAAACAAATATGTTAAATAAACGAAAAGTAAAAAAAAAGGCCCTCACAGCGCACACATCAAAATTCTCACGGATCACTCCAAAGAATAGTACACTCAGAAAATAACACTCAGCGCTCGTGTTTCACTCGGGAGAATGCTTGAATGGCTTTTTTGTCTCCCCTGCTGTTCTCACCATGCTTAATGCCTTTTCTACTCGATCTCTCGCAAATAGTTCTTTAAGGAACTAATTTGATCCTTCAAACGTGTTAGCTGTGTCAAACTTCAAGATATATGTAATGATGATATCAATAAGAATTAAAGGTAGTTTAGGGGCTGTTTAAATGACACAAACAGTGACTTACTACATAAGAAATACTTATAACAAACCTATCACTGAACAAACAAGAACAAGTCGTTTCAGGTGATTTCGAAGCATTCCATGGCAAACTTAAGCATCCTTCATCATTTTTTTGAACAAAATAGCACTATTTTTATTTTTTTTAATTGTGTTATTTTTTTGAATTATTTTTTTATTATTTTGTTTTGTTTTTTTGCAATGTCTTGTAGTGTAGAAAGTGCTAAAATCTAACCTAAGCTCTGATACCATATGAAAAAGGGTACATTGCTTCAGAAACAATGTTCCTTGTCTGTAACGGATCTAGGATTGTAGCAAGCATAACTCTGCATTAATACACATGGATAGATGTTAGTAACAAAGAAAATGGACAAAAAATAAAAAGAAAGAAGGAAAAAAAATAGAGGTGGAGGAATTTTCTAGCAAATTTGAAATCGGATGAAGATGAAGGCTTCAGCGGGCTTTCATGCTTGCATTAGAACGTTCAAATTGGCAAAATTGATGTTGATGATACTGGAAAAATATAAACGACGTTGAACTCGAAAGAACTCGAACAATATACTGAACAAACCCGAATCGAATATGTTCTTCGTCAACGGACTTGGACCCACTAGACAGCGATCTAGAAACCTGAAGTATCAAGGAAGATGACACAATCAAACTAGGTCTGAATATGCCAAAGTTAGTTCAATGAAGAACCAAAATTGAGAGATAAACTCACAAAGATTTCTTTTCATAAAAATTGACTATTTTTACATTGTTTCAGTACATATATATAGAAATAAGAGGGGGCTGGCCAGTTATGAATACTTGGCTAGAATTAATTGAATTTGAATTTTAAAACTCAAAATTTAACTCCCTCAACTTCCTTTGGGCGGCAAGCATTGGCAGCCACGAAATTCAAACATATTGGCACATGTTACATGTGCTAGGTGCCATTTGACAGATTTGAATGGGTGAGAAGGCTGGCCACATGCTTGGGGCATGCCAATAGGTTGTCACACACTTCAAGTCTACCACACACGTCCCTGGGTCCTCCACACATGCCACACATTCTCCACACATGCCATACATACTTCTAGGTCACTCGCCCACACGTAGGATAGGTTTTAGCTAGTTTACGATTAGTCAGCTGAAGTTGAGCTAGCTGAGCTAAGATTGAGCTAGTTGAGCTGAGATTGAGCTAGCTGGAGTGTAAGTGAGTCTAATAGAGTCTAA
Source organism: Gossypium stocksii (assembly GCA_020496765.1). Lineage (NCBI taxonomy): Eukaryota > Viridiplantae > Streptophyta > Magnoliopsida > Malvales > Malvaceae > Gossypium > Gossypium stocksii. Next base: position 48,207,744 of record CM035623.1, read on the forward strand.
GTGAGCTGAGCTGAGCTGATGGCAATCCCTTTGAACTGTCGTGAGCTGGATTCAAGCTGTGTATACGCACTTAAGCTAGCATCCTCCTAAGCACCTATGCCAAAACAAAGCAAACATGCATTAGTAGTGATATGTATCTTTGTAATGGAATGTAGTTGTTTTGAGACTTGAATGATGGTTTTGATCTATATCCATGTTACATGAATAAAGGTTGATAAATCGACTATGATAGGCATAATTATATTATGAAATTTTGTTGGCATATTAGGGTAGTGATTAGGTAAAATAGGTTATTGTGGTTAATTATATGTACTTTGAAAAGTAAACCATTTGGTGATCTTTATAAGTAGGTATATATCAATACATGGCTCATTTGTCACGCGCATAGATACTTGGATGTATATATATTTATTTATAATGCACCTATTTTATGAATGACTTGCTTAAATTATATAACTTTTGTGCTGAATGAATTGGTATTAAAAATGATTCGGTCATATGCTCATTTGTATTCGGCTAATGGTGAAGTTTTTGACCAAATGAATAGTAATACCTATATTTGTATGGTACTAAAATAGTTTATGAGATCTTAGCCATATATATATACGCATATGCTAGTATATGGATTATTGGAGTTTTTTTGGTTGATGATAGTTATCGCATCAAATCATATTAGGGTCAAATAATTTATGAATTTCATTGTATGATTGCTGAACAGAGAATTGAGCCAAATTAAATATGAATAATTTTTACATGTGTATTATATGATTGTCTTTATGTTTATTATTAAGATATTGAATGAATTAAAAAGAATTTTGACAAGATGTGTTTTATATCTTAAATACTTATTCATATGTATGTGAGATGTTCAAATGTTGAGTTTGGTTTTGTAATGCCTCATGACCCATTCTGGTGACGGATACGGGTATAGGGATGTTACATTTTAATTGGTATCAGAGCTACGATTTAGTCGATTTTAGGACTAACGTAGCACGTATGAGTCTAGCTATACATGCCATAATATGATACTGTAATAGTGTGATGACTTCTGACGTTTAAAAATGTGTTTTTATATACCTAATGGATCCTGATAGAGCTTTAGCTGATGATGTAGAGAGTGTAGCGCCTGCTCCCGCGCAAGGGACAGCGCCTATTGAGTCTCGACCGATCCTGGGTAGTGAAGGAGAGGTCAGACAAGCTCTCTTTAACATAATGAACGAATGGTTCTAATGCGAGCACACTCTGCAACTATCCTAGCTCGGATCAACCCAATTGACTGGCCCAAACTTGAGGGGCCTAAGTGCAAAATGAAACATCTCATGGGCCTCATTGGTTATTGGACCAATATTTTTCTTTTAAGGACCTTTTAATTTAATATAGTTTTATTTAAATTAATAAGTTTGCATATTTTTAATTTTTGACTTGTACTATGTGTGTTCTGTATTTAATAAAGTCATGCATTAAATAACTCATTAGTTCATTTAGTTTGCATTTTAAACCATGAATTTAAGCATCTTTAGTTTAATAAATGAGTTGCTGGTTTTAATTCAATTCATCTTAGTTTATTTATTTGAGTTTTATTGAACTTCATTTAATAAGATGTTTATTTAGTTAATCTAGTTACTAGAATAATTTAATGAAGCATGAGATTAATTTTATTTAACTTTGCTTCTTTAATTAAGCTAGTTGCTACATTAATTGATGACTTTGCTTTAGTTCATTTATTGAAGTCAAGTGTTTAATGTGTTTGAGTTTAATTAATGTTTGTTTGTGTTTATAAGTTGAATTAAAGTCATAACTAAATTAATGTATGGGTGTTGCATTCACATTAGCCGAAATTATGGTGTTCACAAAAGTTTTGAATTAATTTGTTAATATTTCTTATGTAGGAACATCAATGGACGCATGGAGCATGGAAAGGCATGGGTTGCATCAAACTTGAAGAAACATCAATTTTTGGATGGTTCATGTTCAGCCAATATTAATGGATTCCCTTGGTGCATAATTTGGTCTAGATACATGTGTCTTTTTAGCTAAACAGCATTAAATTATAGGGGCTGCTACAAATTGAATTTTGTGACTCTACAAGTCAAATTCGGTTACATTCAAACGGAGCATTATTCTTCAAATTAAAGGGGTTGTTTCCAACAATTTAAAAAGCTTTATACTCCTTTAATTCGGCAGCCACCTGCTCTTCTTCCATAACTGTTGTTCATTAAGTGACCTTTCATGAATTTAAAATTTCATCAATGTGTATGGTGTCCATTCGACTGGCCAGGAGGATCTCAAAGGTTTCTTTCAAGCATTCAAGAACATTGAATCCCTATTAAAGATTGAAGTTACATTCAGCTTAGAATTTCAAGAGTTATGAGCTTTAATTTAATTCATTATTAGCTCATTAAAATGCATACATGTGACTATTCGGTTAGCTTTACTTTGGCATTATAAATATGTGTAATTAGGCTTTTGTAGGGGAACTTTTAGACTTTTTAGACTTTTTGCTCATTGTGAATGAAATTATTATCTTATTTTGGTGAGATTATTTTCTCTCAAAATTTCGTTGAAGACTCGTTGGCTTATCTAGTCTCTAGTGGCATCAACCCATTTTCTTCTATTCGAACTTAACACATCATATAGTGTGGCGTTCACCCTTATACCAAGGTTCCTACTTCTCTAAGTGGCGGGTCGAGGTTTATTCACTTCCATCTGTTCACCTTGAAAGCCTATAAGCATTTGGGTCGATATTTTCTAATATTGGTTCGTGCTTGCTTTTAAGATCCCTTCATTCAATTCCATTCCATCCTACTTTCATCTATCCATTATTTTATTTATTAACCGAATTATCCATTTTCATCCTAAGCCTTTTGAACCCTTGTCAATCATTTTCTTTCTTTAAACCGAACCCCTAATAACATCTTAACTATAAACCTATCTTTGAACCCTCTTAAAATAGCTTTCGCCCAATTTTACCCAAAACATCCTTTTAAAAAATGAGCCGAACGATACTTTCTCGTAGACGATCGAGCAATTCACATATGACTTGACTCAACCCCGAGGCGGATCGTATCAGGTTCTCTGAATTCAGACGGAATAATTCGGCTACTCAACCACCTCCACCCCCGAATAATCCACTTCCGATACCTGTGGTATCTTCAGCGGTTGATCCATTGAGGTTGAATAGGCCCTCAATTGATAAAATAAGAAAATACGGGGCCGAAGAGTTCAGAGCCACAGTTAGTGATGATGCTGAGCGGGCCGAGTTCTGGCTCGATAATACTATTTGCATATTCGATGAGCTACCATGTACTCCCGACGAGTGTCTGAAGTGTGTCGTGTCCCTGTTACGCGATGCTGCCTATCACTGGTGGAACACTTTGATTTCAGTTGTGCTGAGAGAGCGAGTTACGTGGGAGTTCCTTCAAATTGAATTCCGTAAAAAGTATATCAACCAGAGATTTATAAATCAGAAGTGTAAGGAATTTCTCGAGCTTAAACAGGGTCGTAGACTGTTACTGAATACGAGCGAGAATTTGTCAGACTCAGTATGTAACACCCCTATCCCGTAACCGTCGCCGGAATAGGTAAGGGGCATTACCGGACTCGTACCATATATCGGAGCAGTAAAATTTTAAACTTTTTAATCAAGATCCAACACGTATCATCAATCATCAGAGCATGCTTCAATTGATTATAAAATGATGCATATAACTATTGGAAATCTAATTGGAAACATGCTAAAAGATAGGGAAAATTTGCGAAATTTCTAATTTAGGGACACACGGCCGTGCCCCCTGCCCGTGTTCTTCTCACATGGCCGTGTCCCTCCAGATACGCCCAAACCTTTCAGCCCGTGGTCGAATCTGACTTACCCCACACGGCTGTCCAACACCCGTGCCCTTACCCCGTGGTCGAAATTGTCAAATATCACACGGCTACCGGACATGCCCGTGTACAAAACAGAGCAGACCGTGTGACTATACTGCCAAATTTCACACGGCTACAAGTTACCAGACACGCCCGTGTGTCTAGGCCGTGTACCAAAACTGACCAAAACATCAAGGTGCAGGGAACACACGGTCGAAGCACACGCCCGTGTTCCCTGGCCGTGTGGCACATTATAGGCTCGGTTTAAGCCAAATTGCCACCCAAAAACAAACCAATTCAAGCATATAATTGACCAAAATCATCATAAATCTTGTACCCACTAGGCATAACAATTCAATAGCTAAAATAGCCACATTCATGAACTCATCCACACATAAATATACATAATCATTCCTTACCTTTCACCTACTAACAATGCACAAATCTTGCACATATAACATAGTAAACATATCAACTATGCAAGCTTATAGTCTCATCAAAATCACATATCTTTCCATAAGCATATATATAGCTAAAGAACAACTCAAGTACTTGATTATATACAAATATGACCCAAGCCACCTCTCATAGCTTGATCATTTACCAAAATATATATCATGTTCACTAAAGTACTAGCCTATACATGCCATGACCAAACGTTTGCAAAATACTCAAAAGTACCGAAGCTGTATCGATAGTGTGATAGCGATCCCCGACTCGTCCGATATCCGAGCTAGCTTCCGAATCTAAAAGACAGTGAAAGAAATAAACGGAATAAGCTTCTAAAGCTTAGTAAGTCCATATAACATGAAATTAAACTTACCGATTCGATAAGGTAATCCATATAAGTAAGGCTATTTCTATCATATGACCTTATAGCCTATTACACAATCTCATTCATGTTAGTTCATATCACTTCATAATCGATCTCATATAAGAGTATAACATGTAATTCACATCCATAGGCACATACAACATCATAGTTCTTATACATCTTTGACTTTTGAGGAACATATAGTTCAGGTTTCATATGTCAAAACATTCATGTAATACATATGACATATATCTCTTATACACATGTACCATATAATTTTTTTCTTGTAACATGTATCGGTATTGCCCGTTGAACCTATAAGAACATCGAAAGATACTTGGGTGATACACACATAGTGTATATACATATAACCTGTAATCCGTCAATGCGTCATATATGCTCTTTCGAGCCTGTACGGTAAGCCCGGAGGCTGAACATATAATCCTGAAGGATAATCGGTAAGCCCGTAGGCTGAACATGTAATCCCGAAGGATAAACCTGTAGCTCATGGGCACGTGGTGAGTCCGCAACAAATGCAGGAGCTCGAACCACCCTGTAGCCCTAGTGACATGTCACTTGTATCCTATCGACTTCTACGGTTCTAACGGGGCTCGGTATTCAATTTATCACTTGTAACAATTTAACATTTCAATTTCAATTTCATATATACTCATTCCATTAGGCTATTTAATCATCTAGCATTTCATATTTTCAAATAACAATACGTATGAACATATATCTATGTATATTAAATTTGTTATACGAACTTACCTCGTAATCCCGTATCTACTCGTCTATTTTTCGTTTTCCCTGATTAAGTTCTGGGATTCGATTGTCTTTATCTAAATTAAATCAAATTCAGCTATTTACTAACTCACATATTCAATTCAATCCAAAAGCATATATTTTGACCTATTTGCAATTTAGCCCCTATATTATCAACACTTTGCAATATAGTACTCTTATCACAAATTGACAAATTACACAATCAATCCCCTAATTCACCATAGCCGAATATTCAAGGGACTTATACAAGCATATATCTTTTAATTAATCACAAATTTAACCTCAAAAATTTAATCTTTTTACAATCAAATCCTCAAAACCCATTTTCTTCAAAAATCACTTTAAAATTCTTGTATATTTCCACATAATATTTCATAATTCATCAAAATCTTCTAAAATATCATAGATTCATCAATGGCATTTTTCAAAAACATAATCAAAATCAAAAATTGAGGTACAGGTCGGTTAATATACAAAGCAACGATCTCAAAAACGTAAAAATTATCGAAAACGGAACAAAAACAAACCTCAATTTGAAGCTTGAAGTAGCCGAATATTTGAAAGCATAAAAACCTTTATTTTGTTTATGAGAATCAGTGAAGAGAGAAAAGAAATTAAAGCTATTTCTATATTTTCTTTTATTATAAAACATTTAATAACCAAATGACTATTTTACCCTTTATAAAATTATTATAAAACCTTATAAAATATGGACATAATTGTCCACCACCAACCACTCACACTAAATTGGTATAATTACCATGCAAGGACTCTATTTTATAAAGCCATACTCAAATAAGTCATTTATGAAATAGAACTCTAATTTATCGCTTTATGCGATTTAATCCTTTTTACCGAATTAACTATTTAAACAATAAAATTCCTATACGAAACTTTCACACCATATAACTATCATACTGTAATACATATTAAAGCCATAAAATTAATAATTCGACTCAGTTAAGTGGTCCCAAAACCACTCGTTCTGATTAGGGTATAAAGTGGGCTGTTACACAGTAGTTATGCCTGGGAGTGTATTTCGACTAAAGCTGTCATGTGTAAATGCTTTGAAGATGGGTTGAAGGAAGATATTAAGTTGCTGGTTGGTACTCTTGAAATTAAAGAGTTCGTAGTGTTGGTCGAGCGAGCTTGTAAAGCTGAAGAGCTTGGAAAAAAAGAGAAAGGCTGATTTTGAAGCTAGAGACTTTCGTAAAATATCAATGAGTAAAACTTATCAATCATCATCGAAGAAATTCAGAGAGGATTCTAGCCGATCTAAGATTGCTGTGGACTTTTCTAGACCAGATTGAGATAGACCTCCCACTAATTCGCAGGCCACATCAGTTGCTAGTGTTGGAAATGTTTGGTAGCCTCGATTTGAGTGTAAACATTATGGAAAATGGCATCCGGGAGATTGTAGAGTGCGTGATCATACTTGTTTCAAATTTGGATCAACAATCATTTCATTCGGGAGTGTCCGATGTTAGTCGAGAAAAATACCATTTAGGAGGCTCGATCGAGTAATATGTCATCACGAGGAAGACCACCCAGATGTGCTGGTAATGTTAGTGGTAGTTAGAGAGGGACGAAAGATACAACTGTTCAATCGGAGGCTCGTGCTCCTACCAGAGCTTATGCCATTTGTGCTTAGGAAGAGGCTTCATCTCCAAATGTTATTACTGGTACATTCACTCTTTATGATACTAGTGTAATTGCTTTGATTGATCCCGGGTCAACTCATTCTTTGTGTGTGAAACATTAGCATTTAGTGAGACTTTGCCTGTTGAGTCTACTGAATTTGTGATTCGGGTATCGAACCCCCTGGGCCAGCGTGTGCTAGTTGACAAAGTATGCAAGAGTTGCCCCTGATGATTAGGGATTCATGTTTTTTGGCTGATTTAATGTTACTACAATTTGACGAGTTTGATATCATTCTTGGTATGGATTGGCTAACCGTGCACAATGCGATGGTGAATTGCAAATGAAAGACCATTGATCTGTGATGTCAAAATGATAAGATTATTCAAATTGAATCTACTGATCCAGAAGGGTTATCGGTAGTAATATCTTTGATGTTGGATCAGAAATATGTGCGAAAGGGTTGTGAAGCTTATCTCGCTTATGTATTTGATAGAAGGTGTCTAAAAAGAATCTCAAAATTGTGCCAGTAGTAAGTGAGTATCCGGATGTGTTTCCTGAGGAATTACCAGGTTTGCCACCTATTCGGGAGGTAGAGTTTGGTATAGAATTGGTACCTAGAACGACTCTGATTTTGATAGCCCGTATCATATGGCACTGATCGAATTAAAAGAATTGAAATCTCAGTTGCAAGAGTTGACGGATAGAGGTTTTGCTCGGCCGAGTTTCTCTCCTTGGGGTGCACCAGTGTTGTTCGTGAAAAAGAAAGACTGAACTATGAGAATGTGTATCGATTATAGACAGCTTAACAAAGTGACCGTAAAGAATAAATATCCGTTACCATGAATTGATGATTTATTTGATCAGCTAAATGGAGCTTCACTGTTTTCGAAGATAGATTTACGATCAGGTTATTATCAGTTGCGAGTTAGAGACTTGGATGTGCCTAAGACTACTTTTCGGACGAGGTATGGACATTATGAGTTCTTGGTGATGTCGTTTGGGCTCACTAATGCCCCTGCAATTTTTATGAATTTGATGAATCGGGTGTTCAGATAGTATTTGGATCGGTTCGTAGTCGTATTTATAGATGACATTTTAATCTATTCACACGACGAGACCGAGCATGCCGAACACTTGAGACTTGTTTTACAAATTTTGCGGGATAAATAGTTGTACGCAAAGTTTAGTAAATGCGAATTTTGGCTAGTGAAGTCAGTTTTCTGGGACATGTTGTTTCAGCATCAGGTATCCAGGTTAATTCGAGCAAAATTTCAGCTATACTTGATTGGAAACCTCCAAGGAATGTTTCAGAAGTTTGGAGCTTTTTGGGACTTTCTAGTTACTACAGACGATTTGTGAAAGGTTTTTCGATGATTGCGACGCCAATGACCAAGTTGCTTCAAAAAGATGTCAAGTTTGAATGGTCGGAGAAATGTCAGAAAAGCTTTGATCAGTTGAAAGCCCTTTTGACCGAAGCTCCGGTATTAGTTCAGCCAGAATCAGGTAAAGAATTCGTGATTTACAGCGATACATCTCTGAATGGACTTGGCTGCGTCTTAATGCAAGAAGGCAAAGTTGTAGCTTATGCCTCGAGACAGTTAAAGCCTCATGAGAAAAATTATCAGATGCATGATCTAGAATTGGCTGCTATTGTTTTTGCTTTGAAGATTTGGCGCCACTACTTGTACGGTGAAAAATGTCACGTTTACTCCGATCATAAAAGTCTTAAATACTTGATGACTCAGAAGGATTTGAATTTGAGACAGAGACAATGGCTAGAGTTACTCAAAGATTATGAAATTGTAATTGATTATCATCCGGGAAAGGCTAATGTGGTTGCTGATGCTTTAAGTAAAAAATCACGATTTGCTTTGCGTGCGATGAATACGTATTTGGCTATATCCGATGATGGTGCATGAATAGCTAAATTAAAAGAAAAACCGTTACTTGTACAACAGATTCACGAAGCTCAAAAAAGTGATGATGATCTAGTTGCGAAACGAAATCAATGTGATTCGAGAGTTGATTCAGAATTCCAAATAGACGCGGATGATTGTTTAAGATTTCGAGATCGATTATGTGTTCTGAGAAATCCCAAGCTTTTACAGATGATTTTGAGTGAAGCTCATAATGATCGAATGTCTGTTCACCCGGGTAGCACGAAAATTTATAGTGATCTGAAACAGCACTATTGGTGGCATGGTATGAAGCGAGACATTTTTGACTTTGTTTCAAAATGTTTAATATGTCAACAAGTGAAAGCCGATGATGCGAGCACACCTTGCAACTATCCTAGGACAGATTCAAGCCTAATTGACTGGCCAAACTTGAGGGGCCTAAGTGCAAAATAAAACATCTCATGGGCCTGATTGGTTATTGGACCAATATTTTTCTTTTAAGGACCTTTTAATTTAATATAGTTTTATTTAAATTAATAAGTTTGCATATTTTTAAATTTTTGACTTGCACTATGTGTGTTCTGCATTTAATAATGTCATGCATTAAGTAACTCATTAGTTCATTTAGTTTGCATTTTAAACCATGAATTTAAGCATCTTTAGTTTAATAAATGAGTTGCTGGTTTTAATTCAATTCATCTTAGTTTATTTATTTGCGTTTTATTGAACTTCATTTAATAAGATGTTTATTTAATTAATCTAGTTACTAGAATAATTTAATGAAGCATGAGATTAAGTTTATTTAATTTTGCTTCTTTAATTAAGCTAGTTGCTGCATTAATTGATGACTTTGCTTTAGTTCATTTATTGAAGTCAAGTTTTTAATGTGTTTGAGTTTAATTAGTGTTTGTTTGTGTTTATAAGTTGAATTAAAGTCATAATTGAATTAATATATGGGTGTTGCATTCACATTAGCCGAAATTATGGTGTTCACAAAAGTTTTAAATTAATTTGTTAATATTTCTCATGTAGGAACATCAATGGACGCATGGAGCATGGAAAGGCATGGGTTGCATCAAACTTGAAGAAACATCAATTTTTGGATGGTTCATGTTTAGCCAATATTAATGGATTCTCTTGGTACATAATTTGGTCTAGATACATGTGTCTTTTCAGCTAGACACTATTAAATTACAGGGGATGTTACAAATTGAATTTTGTGACTCTACAAGTCAAATTTGGTTACATTCAAAGGGAGCATTATTCTTCAAATTAAAGGGGTTGTTTCCAACAATTTAAAAAGCTTTATACTCCTTTAATTCGGCAGCCACCTGTTCTTCTTCCATAACCGTTGTTCATTAAGTGACCTTTCATGAAATTAAAATTCCATCAATGCGTATGGTGTCCATTCGACTGGCCAGGAGGATCTCAAAGATTTCTTTCAAGCATTCAAGAACATTGACTCCCTATTGAAGATTGAAGTTACATTCAGCTTAGAATTTCAAGAGTTATGAGCTTTAATTTAATTCATTATTAGCTCATTAAAATGCATATGTGTGACTATTCGGTTAGCTTTACTTTGGCATTATAAATATGTGTAATTAGGCTTTTGTAATAAAGACTTTTGGACTTTTAGTTAGACTCTTTTGCTCATTGTTAATGAAATTATTATCTCATTTTGGTGAGATTATTTTCTCTCAAAATTTCGTTGAAGACTCGTTGGCTTATCTAGTCTCTAGTGGCATCAACCCGTTTTCTTCTATCTGAACTTATCACTATCATATAGTGTGGCGTTCATCCTTATATCGATGTTCCTACTTCTCTAAGTAGCGGGTCGAGGTTTATTCACTTCCATCTGTTCACCTTAAAGCCTATAAGCATTTGGGTCAGTATTTTCTAATATTGGTTCGTGCTTGCTTTTAAGATCCCTTCATTCCATTCCATTCCATCCTACTTTCATCTATCCATTATTTTATTTGTTAACCGAATTATCCATTTTCAGCCTAAGCCTTTTGAACCCTTGTCAATCATTTTCTTTCTTTAAATCGAACCTCTAATAACATCCTCAACTATAAACCTATCTTTGAACCCTCTTAAAATGGCTTCCGCCCAATTTTACCCAAAACATCCTTTTAAAAAAGGAGCCGAATGATACTTTCTTGTAGACGATCAGGCAATTCACATATGACTAGACTCAACTCTGAGGCAGATCGTATCAGTCGAGCATCAGGTGCCTTCGGGATTGCTTCAGCCGATCATGATACCTGAGTGGAAATGGGACCGAATTACTATGGACTTTGTATCGGGCTTACCGTTGACATCAAGCAAGAAAGATGCCATCTGGGTTGTTGTTGATAGATTGATAAAGTCTGCTCACTTTATTCCGGTCCGTATTGATTACTCGCTCGATAAACTAGTAGAATTGTATATTTCACAGATTGTGCGATTGCACGGGATACCTATTTCCATTGTTTCGAATCGAGATCCGAGATTTACATCGTGGTTTTGGAAGAAACTACAAGATGCGGTAGGTACTAAACTGCATTTTAGCACCGCTTTTCATCCCCAGACTGACGGGCTACAAGAGGGTGTTCGATACACACCTGTTTGCGATGACTCCTAATGAGATCTCCTACGGTAATCCTTATTGATCTTGTCTACTAGATCTAGATCTCCCAGCAGCTCCGATGATCCAAGCCTTCGATCGATAGCCTTTAGTTCACCGAAGATCTAAGAATACTTTCAATCCTTTCCTATCTCAGATCTTACGTCGATCTACCCTCAAGACACGAGCACAGAATGAATCAAAATGATTTCGACTTTTGGATCTATCCTAGAATCTCTATTTCAATTTTTAAGAAGAATAGATAAAAAGGAATTCATAAGTGCAAAAACTAATCGACAGAGAATGAGATAGGGGATTAGAGGTTTGGCTTTTAGTATAATGAAGGAGAAGGAATAATTTTGATCAAAGGGTGATCAACAATGATGGATTCAGTTTCTAATGTAACGAAGAAGAGGAAATTGTGAAAAGAAAAGTGAAGATGGTCGACAAAAGAGAGGCTTGAGGTTTCGATTTTGCAAGGGTGAAAACAAAAAGAACAAAAAGAATGGAACTTGATTTTAAAAAAAAATAGCAATAGATGGATGAAGAGAAAAAAGGAACAAGAAGATGAGCAAAAATAATATAACAACAAAACCACAAACTGATTAGAGAAAGAAAAAAATAGAAAAAGAGAGTTAATTCAGCTTTGGATGAAAATAGAAGAGAAGACGAGCAAAAGAAAATAGATAAAATAAAATAAAAATAAGAATAAAAAACAAAAACCCAATTGAACCAAAATCGGCTAATGGCTAAGAATATGCCTATCACCTTATTCACAGTTTGAATTTAATTCAAACTCCTGCACCATCAGCAGCAGCAGTCCACTGCTTGGCCGACACATCTTGCTGCTAGGGAGAGTTTCGGTCCAATTGAAACACTCTTCCCACGCATGCAGCAAAAACACAGCCCTTCGTGCGCACAGCAGCTCGAACCCGAGACCTCCAGGCACCCACACACGCTGCTGGCCACTACGACGTGTCCTTGCTCTCGATATAACAGCGTCGTATTTAATTATAAGCCTTATCCGCTTCAGTCGTAGGTTCCCTAAAAAATAAAACTAAAATTATTGCTTGCCCCTGGACTCGAACTCGAGTCCCCTCGGTGATCCTAGCGCGCTGCTGCCACTACGCCACAGGCGCTCTTGTGGCATAATCCGCTAACAACTTCTTTTAAGGCCTTCTTGTGACGATCCTTGCTTGTCAAAAAAAGACGCTTTGCGCGTGCCGTGCCTTGAACCTGGCACCTCCCACGTCCTCCTATCGTGCTTAGCCACTGGGCCAGGTGCTTGCTTGAGCTTAAACCTAGCCCAACTTGTTTATTAGGCCTACTGCCTGAATTCCCTAAGGTAGCACAAAATAAAAATTTTGCTAAAGTCCTGGGCCGAGCCCAGGACTTTTCCCATACTATAAGTCCGTCTTAATTTATTTAATTACTAAACTAAACACCAATATTAATAATAATAATTTTTTTATAATAATAAATTTAAAACTTCTAAATTATTCAAGTCATCTTCTATCCCAACCCAGACTTAAGGCCCAATTCTTCTAGGCCCAAATTCAAGGTGTTACAGAAATCCCGAAAGGTTTTAGGTTGTGTCGATTTCTCCTTGGTTGAATACCCCCATTTTTTCTTCAATCCATTTAGCTGAATCTCACAACTCTGAAAACCCTTATCGAAACCTTCTCTTTTGATACAACTTCTATCTTTCTCTTCTTCTCACTTAGGAGCTGAAACCTCCATATTCAAGGTATTTCGGGAATTGAACCCTTAGATCTATTAGATTCATTCTCTGCTTGTGTTGAGGGTTAGATCTACGTCAAATCTAGATTAGAAAAGGATTGGGAGCATTCTTGTTTAGTGAATCTTCAGCAAGTGCTCAGATCTCCTCTCTAATCATTATTTCGGGATTTAAGAAAAACTGAAAACCCCTATATGCATAGGGTGGCTGTCGACTATGACTAAAAGGGTTTTGTGGTGTTGTTATTTGATTTGTGTTGTGCTAGTATGGACTAAGGGCTACCGATCGAGGGCTTGGACAATTAGAACGACTAGATCTAGATCTAGTCACTGTTTTCAGCAAAGGTAAGCGCTCTAAGGCCTTAGGGGATGTTGGTCGAATGTGGTAAGTGAGTATTATGTTGGTTATCATCGATTTGTAATCTGATATCATAGTGACCAATTGTAGGATACTCGTGGGAGATCTTGTTAACATTCGTTGCAAATCAGGTGTGTAAATGAACACCCTCTAGTAGTCTAAATCGGCAAAAGCCAAAAAGCTGAAATGCCGAAATCCTGGCATTTCGTGGGCTTGCGAGCATGTGAGTGCTCGTGGGTCGATTGGAAGCGGTAAGATTCTGTAACCGAAATCGGTAAAGTTGGTAAGTGCGTGATTTCGTGCACTTCGATAAATTTAGGCCTTAATGGGCTGAATTTGGGCCTAATGGGCTTACAGGCCCATATGGGTGAAAACTAGCAGTAAGTGGGTTCTAGTGATTAGTATGTTAAAACTGTTAAACTAGACATAGAATTTGGGCTAAACGGGCTAAAATAGCTAAATGACACTGCCCGATAGCTCCAAGGTTGATTAATGGGCTAGATATACTGTTAGGGTGAAAATTGGACTGTTAATAACTGGAATATGCATAAAACACTAAAAGCTAGTATAATTACTGAAATACCCCTTAAGGGTGGAAAGCTACGGTAAACCCTAGGTGCAAAATGACCGTTATATCCCTAGGCTAAATCTGACTGAAATGCATGCTTTACTGTTTCTGTTCACTATATGCCATGACATGATTATCTGTTGCATGGGACTGGGTTTATTGATGGAGCAAGTGTAAGTGGCATTGCCACGTTTATTGAAAGGGGTTTTACCTTGTATTACTGAAAGGGGCTTTGCCTCGTATTACTGAAAAGGAGCTTTACCTCGAATTTACTATTAGTGGTTTGGCCACATTATCTGAGCAGCTATGCTACGACTGTGGAGTGTAGCGGCTGGGTGGGTTGAGTTATTCCCCACATAGTGTGTAGGGCTGGTACGGGTGGAGTGTAGCGGGTGGACATAGGATGGGCTTTGGGCTTTGCATAAATGCATTATTCTGTTCTGTTACTATGATGGGCCTATTGGCCGCACTATTTACTGAATAGGGCTAAGGTCCAGATTAACTAATTACTGAATAGGGCTTCGGCCCAGTATTTACTGAGACTGGATAGGGCTTAGGCCAGTAAGCTTAAGCTGATTTGGGCTCCGGATGGGCTTTCTTTACACACTGAGTTTCCAAACTCAACCCTTTCCTTCCATCCATGCAAGTGTGCCCTAGACTGGTGGACTTGGAGCTGGGAGGGATTCAGAGTGGCCATGTGGACTGCAAAGTTGGTTTTTAATTAAGTGTTTACTTCCTTATTTGTTTTTAATTATTTTCATTTTGGTTTTGGGTTGTAATAAGGCCGCTTTAATTGTTTTATTTTGGGTTTTCAATTCTTTAATTATAATTTATTTTCAATGATTTGAATAAGGCTGCACAAGTTTTTCTTAAAATTAATCAACGATTTCAAAACAAAACCCTCGTAACAAATGAATAACAAATCAACGATCAAGATATGGTAACAAGATAACTTTTAAATGGTTAGGGGATAGGACAAACACTAATTAGACCTGGATTTTCTTCCCAAATTACAAAAATTGTTTTACAAAGCTCACCCTAATCATAGTAGCTAGGAAGCGTGATTAGTCCTTCATTGATGTGACACACCGGACTTGGCCGTAACGTCTGGGTTGGGTTTGGGGTGTTGCATTTAGTGGTATCAGAGCCCGCTTGCAACAACACGGCTGTGGATCGGGTCCAAAAAGTTTTTGAACAATTTAAAATCAAGGCCCAAGAAGGGTATTTTGAAATCAGTTTTGGAAAATCTTTAAGAAAACCCTTTTCAAACCTATTTTTCTTTGAACATATATTTTTAAGGTCTTATTCTAAAAAGTCTAAGTTTTTTGGGCTTTTTGAAATCAAGTATCTGAAGGAGCGGTGATACGAACCGCCTCGGAGTGAGTCGAGTCGTATTTGAAGTTGCCCGATCGTCTACGAGAAGGTATTGTTTGAACTAAGTAGGTGAAGAAGAAATGAGTTGGTTATAGTTTAAAATAGGGAAAGGTTCGTTTAAATTGATTTAGAAGGGAAAGAGAGATAGGTTTTGAACGGAAAAGTGCAAACAAGAACCAATATCAAAAAGATATCAACCCTTTGTCTATATGCTCTTTTGGTTCGGTTTGGATTTGATAAAGGGGACCTCGACCCACTATCTAAAGAGATAGGAACCTCGGTATAGTTGAACGCCACACTACGGGTAGTGATAAGTTCAGATTTTCGACAAAGAAAAATCGGTTGACACAACTAGGACACTAGACAAGCCAATCGAAATCTTTGAACGAAATTAGAGAAAAGAATTCCTCACTAGTTGTTAATAAAATTGATAAAGTTCAAAAATTACCTCAAAATGAAAAAAAATACAAGTATTTATAGGCTTTTAAACTAAATAGCTGAATAGTCTAATCCATAGTCTTAAAAACTAAGTAATGTATCATGAATGAATCATGTAACATTCTAGAAAGAAACTCCTTAAATGCCTTGTCCACATTCGGCCATGGAAGATTGAAGCATGCATCCTTCAAGCTTAAGCAAATGTATGTGAATGAATGGAACCTTAATGGTCAAAGGTAGATTCGGCCACCCTTGAAAATTGAAGAGATAACACTCCATACATGAATATGAACATTCATGAACCTTGATACAATGAATGTAATCATTCATGTACTTGGCCGAACATGCACCTAGGATGTTCAAGCCCTCTAACCATCCATGCACCTTCCAAAAGTGGTGTTTCTTCATGCTCTTGCACTCTTCGAATTTCCTGCAAAATTCATGAACTAATTAAACCCAAATGTGAACAAAAAATTCGGCTAATGTGAAAGCAATAATGTCAACCTATAAATTTCGGCTATGACATATTAAATAAGCAGAATTAAATTAAATTAAGACAATATTAATATATTAATGTGAAACCATTCAATATGATAAATTAATAAAATTAAAATAAAAGTCAACTTATTATCATGAGCTTTGAATGAACTTAATGAGCTATAATTTAGATAGTGAGCTAAAATCGAGCTAAGTCCAACTCGAGAGCTGAGGCTGAGCTAATTCTGAGCTCGTGAACTAAAATTTAGCTGAAAATAAACTCATGAGCTGAAGTTGAACTGGATGTAAACTCGATGAGCTGGAACCGAGCAGGTTGAGCTGAAAATGAGCTGGATGAGTTTTGGAAAGATGAAACGAATGACTCGTTGAGCTAGTCCAGGAACTATCAAGTAAATTGGTGATTGATTCAGCCCAAACTCGCTCAACTAAGGCTGACACTGCATCTTTAAACTTCTTAGCTCGAGCTCGGGTAATTGGACCAATAGGTAGCTCGAATGGGTCTCCATTTGTGGTTGGCAAATTAGGTGGTGCGACCGTATCAAGCGGCACACTGAATCCCCGGCACCAAGTCTGTAAGTGTTCTACTCTTATATTGTACTGTACTAAAATATTACTGTAGATAGAACTAAGACCGTACTATGATACTGTAGACATAGTAGTACTGAAAACTATAAGACTAAGACTGTAGGGAAACTAAACCCTAGAAGACTGAGACTGTAGCTAGGCTACGAATTTGCGAAAAGAAACTCTGAAACTCTATCTATACATAAGACATTTTGTAATAAACAACTGAAATATTAAACTGATGTCATAAAATTCGTAATCAGATAAGTCGATATGAGTACGAGGGCATCTCGTGGACAAGGACGTGGACGTGGTCGAGGTAGTGCGCAAGCTGGATCTTCATCTTCCGGACATATGCCAGGTGAGGAGGTGCGAGCTCCGCCAGCGACTGAGACTGGATCATATGATCGGGCTGCAGGGGGTGACACTCTGTCCCAAGCCATGTTAAGGGTTTTAGAGAGGGTCGCTAGGGCGAGCACCAGAAATATGAATAGGGGATCCATTTCTGAGCGACTCCGGGCTAACAGAGCGGAGGTCTTCAGAGGCATATCTGGAGTAGCCCCAAATGTAGCTGAGTATTGGCTGGAAGCTACGGAGTGGATTATGGACGACTTGGATTGCTCGGTGGAGCAAAAGCTAAAAGAAGTTGTGTCTCTGCTGCGAGACAAAGCATATCAGTGGTGGATCACTATGAACGAGAGTACCCTAGCTAAGCGGTTGACTTGGGAACTATTTAGGACGGCTTTCAAGGGAAAGTACATTGGGGCAAGCTATGTTGACACTCGTAGGAAAGAATTTTTGAACCTGACCTAGGGCAATAAGTCAGTTGCTAAATATGAGGCAGAGTTTCTGAGATTGAACTGGTATGCCAGCGGTATAGTTGCTATTGAGTACGAGCATAGCATTCGTTTTGAGGATGGCTTTAGGGATGAGCTTAGGGTGCTGATAGCTTCGCAGAGGGACCGTGACTTTACTGCATTGGTGGAAAAGGCTAAGATAGCCGAGGAGGTGAAGCGAACTAAACGGAAAAATTGTGATAAGGACTGAAATCGATTTAGGAGGGATTTTAGACCCTCTGGTGTCGCAAACCAAAATGCCAAGAAAGCTAGAGTGGAGGAACCGGTCCGAGCAGTTTCGGTGAATACAGTTAGACCACAGGCTTATGGACACTGTGGTAGAGTGCATCTGGGAGAATGCTGGAAGTGTACTGGGGCATGTCTCTAATGTGGGTCCAAAGAACATAGGATCAAGAACTATCCTCGGAGGCCAGCTCAGACTCAAGTTGCTGAATAGAGGGTTGCTCAACCAGTGCGAGGTGGACTACTACCGCTGAGAGGCCGTGGTCAAGGTAGGGGCGGCAACAGAAATGGTCGTGGACGTGGAGCACCTAGTAGGGGTGCTGGTAATGCTGAAGCTCACCAGCCAGTATTGGTTTATGCTGCTCGACGCAAAGAGGAGGGTGATGCACCTGACGTCATAACTGGTACGTTTTTTATCTCTAGCATGCCATACACTGCTTTGATTGATGTGGGTTCAACTCATTTGTATGTTGCATGTGGTATATCTGGGTCGTTCGGTGTGCACTCTGAGGAAACTGTGAGTGGGGTAACTGTAATAAGTCTAGTGGGTCACTCGGTTAGGGTAAACAAACTTTTAGGGAGGTGCCTTTAGAGACTCAAAGTAGGATTTTTACTGGAGACTTGATAGAGTTACCGTTCAGGGAGTTCGATCTTATTTTGGGGATGGACTGGCTTACTAAGCATAGGGCGACTCTGGATTGTTCGGCTAAGCGGATGATGTTAAAGACTACAGAGATGAGGAGGTGATGGTTATAGGAGAGCGAAGGGACTACTTGTCCAATATTGTTTCAGCCTTAAGGGCTGAAAAACTAATTCGCAAACGTTGCGAGGCTTATTTGGCATTTGTAAGTCAGACAGAGACTGAGAGTTTGACTGTGGAAAAGGTTAGGACGGTTAAGGAGTTCCAAGATGTTTTTCTGGATGAGCTTCCGGGATTGCCTCCAAACCGAGAAGTTGAGTTTGGAATTGAGTTGCTGCCTGGAACAGCTCTAATGTCTATCGCGCCCTATAGAATGGCACCCAAAGAGTTAGTAGAATTGAAAGCACAAATCCAAGAATTGTTAGATAGAAGTTTCATTAGACCGAGTGTGTCCCCATGGGGAGTACCAGTACTGTTCGTGAAGAAGAAGGATGGGACGATGCATATGTGCATCGATTATCTCCAATTGAACAAACTAACGATAAAGAACAAGTATCCTCTACCAAGAATCAACAATCTGTTTGACCAGCTTAGAGAAGCTTCGGTATTTTCCAAGATCTATCTTCGGTCTGGATACCATCAGTTAAGGGTAAAGGAGGTGGATATTCATAAGACATCATTCAGAACTCGGTATGGTCATTATGAGTTTCTGGTTATGCTGTTCGAACTGACGAATGAACCTGTAGCATTCATGGATTTGATGAATCGAGTATTCCAACCTTACTTGGATCGATTCACAGTCGTCTTTATCGACGATATTCTGGTGTATTCAGAAACTGAAGAGAAGCATGATGAACATCTCCGTGTTGTTCTACAAGTGCTGAGAGAGAAGCAACTCTATGCAAAGTTCAGTAAGTGTGAATTTTGGTTGTGAGAAGTGACTTTTTTAGGTCACTTTGTTTCTGCTGAGGGAATTAGGGTGGATCCTCGAAATATTGAGGTAGTTCTAGAATGGAAGCCACCGAGGTCAGCATTAGAAATTCAGAGTTCTCTAGGTTTAGTAGGCTACTACAGAAGATTTGTAGAAGGGTTCTCTCTTATTGCTACACCGTTAACAAAACTGTTGAGGAAAGGAGTATCATTTATATGGACTGAAAAGCAGCAAGAAGCTTTTGATAAGTTAAAGAAGGTTTTTACTGAGGCGCCAGTATTGATTCAGCCAGAGTCTGGGAAAGATTTCACCTTGTTCAGTGATGCGTCACATGTGGGTCTGGGTTGTGTACTGATGCAAGAGGGTAAGGTGGTCGCTTACGCTTCGTGACAGCTTAAGCCTCACAAAGCGAATTACCCTACAAATGATCTGGAGTTGGCAGCAGTAATCTTTACGTTAAGATCTGGAGACACTATCTATATGGAGAAAAGTGCATTATATACACAGACCATAAGAGTCTCAAGTATTTGTTGACTCAGAAGGAGTTGAATCTTAGGCAACGAAGATGGATAGAGTTGCTTAAGGATTATGACTGTTTGATTGAGTATCACCCAGGCAAGGCAAATGTAGTGGCTGATGCACTGAGCTAAAGGGCTATAGCTGAGTTGAGAGTGATGTTTGCTCGTTTGAGTCTATATGACGATGGAAGCTTATTAGCGGAGTTGCAAGTGAGACCAACTTGGACTGAGCAAATTAAAGAGAAGCAGTTAGAGGATGAGTCGTTAGTTCTTCAGTTTCAGCAAGCTGAGAATGAGGAGAATTCGGAGTTTGAACTGAATAGTTATGGAGTTCTGTGCTTTTGTGGAAGAGTTTGTATTCCGAAGGACTTTGACTTGAGGCAGTTAATTCTGAAAGAGGCTCACGGTAGACCTTATGCCATGCATCCTGGAGGAAATAAAGCTATATCGAGACTTGAGAGAGTTATACTGGTGGCCTGGACTTAAGCGAGAGGTGACTGAATTTGTGGGAAAATGCTTGACATGCCAGCAGGTAAAGGCTGAGCATCAACTACCTTCTGGACTTCTGCAACCTGTGAAAATTCCACTTTAGAAGTGGGGAGGGTAACCATGGATTTTTTGAGTGGGCTACCGTTGACACCCTCTAAGAAAGACTCTGTATGGGTAATTGTGGATAGGTTAATGAAATCTTCCCATTTCATACCTGTCCGAACCGATTACTCACTTCAGAAGTTGGCAAAGTTGTATGTGGCAGAGATAGTGCGACTGCATGGGGTGCCAATTTCGATAATTTTTGATCGAGATCCTAGGTTTACATCTTGATTTTGACAGAAGTTGCATGAGGCATTTGGTACGTGATTGGATTTCAACACTGCTTTTCACCCTCAGACAGATGGACAGTCGGAAAGGGTTATTCAAGTTTTGGAGGATATGTTAAGAGGTTGTGTTATCGACTTTTGAGGTAGTTGGGAGGATTACTTGCCATTGACGGAATTTGCTTATAACAACAGTTATCAGGCAAGTATTCAGATGGCCCCATATAAGGCACTTTATGGATGAAGGTGCCGTACACCGACGTGTTGGACGGAGTCGGGAGAATGACAGGTTCTTGGACCAGAGTTAGTGGCAGATACTGAGAATAAAGTTAAGTTGATCAGAGATCAGTTAAAGGAGGCATCTGATAGGCAAAAGTCGTATGCTGACCTAAAGCGTAAGGAAGTCAAGTTCTCTATAGGGGATATGGTATTTTTGAAGATCTCACATTGGAAGAAGATCTTGAGGTTTGGCAAAAAGGGCAAGTTGAGTCCGCGATTTATTGGGCCTTATCGGGTTCTTAAACGGGTAAGGCCGGTAGTTTATCAGCTGGAGTTACCGCCGGAGCTGGACCGTATTCACGACGTCTTTCATGTGTCCATGCTAAGACGGTATCGATCGGATCCTTCGCATATCGTACAAGTGGAGGAGATTGAGGTAAATACGGATTTGACTTTTGAAGAGGAGCCTGTGCAAATACTGGATCGGGAGGTCAAAGTGTTGAGGAGGAAGTTAGTACCTTTGGTAAATGTACTCTAGCGGAATCATGGCAGAGAAGAGGTGACTTGGGAGCCAGAAGAGGCGATGCGTCAGCAATACCCTCACCTATTTGGATCAGGTAAATTTCGAGGCCGAAATTTCTTTAAAGGGGTAGAGTTGTAACGCCCTAATTTTCGGGATTTCTTTCGGGATTTTTGCGATTTTGGTGAAATTTTGAAATTTTGTTGTTAAATTATGGAATTTATGTTTTAAGTATGTTAGTGGGCCTTTAGAAGGCCCAAGCTTAAGTTAAAAGCCGGTAGAATTTTAGAATTTTAAATTTAAAGAGAAGGGGACTTGGTTATGTGGGCTTTTAAGAAAAAGTGAGGGAATTAAGACACAAGGAAGCCTTTGGTAAAGTGGCAAGGTGGTGCCACTTAGTTCCTAAAAAAGTGGCGTGTGGATGGGTGTAAGGGCCAGAGTTCAAGTCACAAGGTAAGCATGGTGTGTGTTTTTAATTTTTGTGCATGTGCCAGTCATGTGATGGAAGTTAAGAGGGAGAAACTATAGGAAATTTGAATAGGAGCAGGTGGTGGCCGAACAAGGGACTCTTGAGGGAGCATAATCGGTTTTGGCTTATCGATTTTGGGACATAATCGGCTAGGGGTTGTCTAGGGTGCTAGCCGAACACTCTTAGGTTTTTTTGGGATCTTAATTCGGCAAATTAGGTAGGTTGATGTGCCGACTAGGTAAGTTTTAAGGTTCCCTGTTACTACTCTTCTCCTCTCTTTTGTTCTAGAAGCCGACACCCTAAGCACCATTGCTTGTGCCGATTTGTCCATAGCCGAATTCTCTTTTCTCTCCTCTCTTCTTCTATCCTCATTCTTTTCTCCTCCTCCCTTTTGTTCTAGAAACTGACACCCTAAGCACTATTGCTTATGTCGATTTGTCCATAGCCGAATTCTCTTTTCTCTCCCCTCTTCTTTGATCCTCATTCTTTTCTCCTTTTCCTTCTTTCTTGCTCTCATCTCTTATCTTTTTCATTTTTCACAAAGCTAAAACCTTACACCTTAAGTTACTTTGCCGATTTCTCTCCTCTAGCTGAATCTATACTCCCTATTCCTTCCATCTTTTCTTCTTTTCTTCATCTTCTTCATTAACTCCTTTAAATCCCATTTAGCCGATTGTTCCAATACAAAAACCTGAATCTTTATTTTAGCCAAACTCCACTTAGCCAAATACTCCTAAAAGTCGAAATCCCAAAAGGTTTTAGGTTGTGTCAATTTCTCCTTGGTTGAATACCCCCATTCTTTCTTCAATCCATTTAGCCGAATCTCACAACTCCAAAAACCCTTATCGAAACCTTCTCTTTTGATACAACTTCTATCTTTCTCTTCTTCTTCTCACTTAGGAGCTGAAACCTCCATATTTAAAGTATTTCAAGAATTGAACCTTTAGATCTATTAGATTCATTCTCTGCTCGTGTTGAGGGTTAGATCTATGTCAAATCTGGATTAGAAAAGGATTGGGAGTGTTCTTATTTAGTGAATCTTCAGTAAGTGCTCAGATCTCCTCTCTAATCGTTATTTCGGGATTTAAGAAAAATCAAAAACCCCTATATGCATAGGGTGGCTATCGACTAAGACTAAAAGGGTTTTGTGGTGTTGTTATTTGATTTGTGTTGTGCTAGTGTGGACTAAGGGCTATCGATCGAGGGCTTAGACAATTGGAATGACTAGATCTAGATCTAGTCACTGTTTTCGGCAAAGGTAAGCGTTCTAAGGCCTTAGGGGATGTTGGCCGAATGTGGTAAGTGAGTATTATGTTGGTTATCATCGATTTGTAATTTGATATCATAGTGACCGATTGTAGGATACTCGTGAGAGATCTCGTTAACGTTCGTCACAAATCAGGTGTATAAATGAACACCCTCTAGCAGTCTAAATCGGCAAAACTCGAAAAGCCGAAATGCCGAAATCCTGGCATTTCGTGGGCTTGTGAGCATGTGAGTGCTCGTGGGTCGATTGGAAGCGGTAAGATTCTGCAACCGAAATCGGTAAAGTTGGTAAGTGCGTGATTTCGTGCACTTCAGTAAATTTAGGCCTTAATGGGCTAAATTTGGGCCCAATGGGCTTACGGGCCCATATGGGTGAAAACTAGCGGTAAGTGGGTTCTAGTGATTAGTATGTTAAAACTGTTAAACTAGACATAGAATTTGGGCTAAACGGGCTAAAATAGCTAAATGACACTGTAGGGCCCATTAGGGGTTTTAGGGCCCCATAGCTCTAAGGTTGATTAATGGGCTAGATATACTGTTAGGGTGAAAATTGGACTGCTAATAACTAAAATATGCATAAAACTCTAAAAACTGGTATAATTACTGAAATACCCCTTAAGGGTGGAAAGTTACGGTTTTACCCCTAGGTGCAAAATGACCGTTATACCCCTAGGGTAAATCTGACTGAAATGCATGCTTTACTGTTTCTGTTCACTGTATGCCATGACATGATTATCTGTTGCATAGGACTCGGTTTATTGATGGAGGAAGTGCAAGTGGCATTGCCACGTTTACTAAAAAGGGCGTTGCCTCGTATTACTGAAAGGGGCTTTGCCTCGTATTACTAAAAAGGGGCTTTGCCTCGGATTTACTGTTAATGGCTTGGCCACATTATCTGAGCAGCTATCCTGTGACTGTGGAGTGTAGCGGCTGGGTGGGTTGAGTTATTCCCCACATGGTGTGTAGGGCTGGTACTGGTGGAATGTAGCGGGTGGACATAGGATGGGCTTTGGGCTTTGCATACATGCATTATTCTGTTCTGTTACTGTGATGGGCCTATTGCTGCACTGTTTACTGAATAGGGCTAAGGCCCAGATTAACTGATTACTGAATAGGGCTTCGGCCCAGTATTTACTGAGACTGGATAGGGCTTAGGCCTGGTAAGCTTGAGCTGATTTGGGCTCCGATGGGCTTTCTGACGTGAACCCGGTTATGAGATAGGCCGAATTAATGTTGATTGTCTAATCATAGTCGAGAAGAAGGACAAAGTCTCACTTGTAAAGATAGATAAGAAGCGGAAGGTTAGAAGGTGTATGTTTTAGGTAGAAGTTAGAGTTGTTTTAGATTTAGAAAGAAGGTTTATAGTGGGTAAGTAGGTTTAAGATCAAAGTATGAGAATGGATAGATGAATAATGGTTCGGTTTAGGTAATTTAGAATAGGTTACGAAATGGTTCGAAATGGTATGAGATGTACGAAAAGGAATAGGAAGAATGGAATGGTATGAATGGTACGAAATGGTTTAGAAAGGTGCGAAATGGTATAGAAGAAATTTAGTTTTTGATCGGATTTGGTAAACAATGAAAAAGATGGTAAATGGTCGAGTTTCTTAGACGTCAGGAAAGATTCAACACCAAAAGGTGTCACCCTGAATCCTATATTGTCTAAGTTGGAAAATGGAAATAGAAGGATAAGTTTGAGCGCCACACCAAATGGGGTTCGGTGATAAGCTCGAAACAAGTAAGTTTGACGCCACTAGCAATGCTAGATAAGTCGCACGAGACTTGTACAAAGTTAAGAGGAATCAAACCTCACAGAAACAGAGTTTTAGTATAAAAATGTTCAAAAGTCCCTTTACATGTAAAATGACTAGCTATTTATACTAATGCCTAGGCTAGCCGAAGAGTCTATTCAGGAACTTAACAATTAAGAAATGTATCCATTAAATACATAGGAAGATTCTAGAAAATTGACTAATGGTGCTCTTGTCCATGTTCGGCCGAATGGGGGGATGAATGGGTAGCTTCATGAACACACATTAATGCATTTGGATGAATGGTTTCCATGCATGTATGGCTAGGTTCGGCCAACCCCTTTATGGAGCCTTTAACTCATGTTGTTTCACCAATAGTGGCTTCATAAATAAGGCTTCATGAAAGGTCAAACTAGGTGTGAACTAGGAACTTGAGTGGCCTCTTGTGTGTGAACGCCCATATGAATGGTCATCATGGTGTGAACATGAAGTGTGAACACTTGAGAGATACATGAACTGTCTAATGCATGTTCATTCATTAATGTGGTCCATGAATCTTCAAATACATGGATGAACATGCATCAGTCCCTTTAATAGCTGTTCATTGAACCCTTCCATACATGTACCTACAAGATGAATGTACCACATTAATAGCTCATGTGAACAATTAATCAAGTATGAACACAATTAAGCACCTAATTAAATTTGGTCAACATATTTAATTCTTGTAATAATTTAGACATATTTATTGCTAGTTTGAATTAAGACAAATTTATGATGTGCATTAACTACTTAACTAGTCAACTAGCTCACTTTAATTAATTATGCAATAATTAAACAAAGATGAGCTGAGGGTTTCGGCTATGAGC
This sequence comes from Gossypium stocksii, assembly GCA_020496765.1. NCBI lineage: Eukaryota > Viridiplantae > Streptophyta > Magnoliopsida > Malvales > Malvaceae > Gossypium > Gossypium stocksii. The sequence goes on from CM035623.1 coordinate 48,233,966, forward strand.
TGTGTTAAGCTAGAATTAAAATAAACGAGCTGAGTTTATTTAAAGTAGAAATTAATGGAGCTGAGTAAGAGCTTAGTTGAGCTCAACCGAGCTGGAATGAGCTTCCGTGAGCTGAAATGAGCTGAAGTCAGCTTGAATTAAGCTAACTATCCTCGGTTCCAGATTGTGTTCAGCTACACTTTGAACGTTGAAGCTATGAGCCAACTGGTAATGTTGACAAAGGGTTGAAATAGAGCTTTGGAAGCGTCAAACTTGAGCTCTCGTCATTGGACCTTGTGGCATAGCAAGTGTTCTTTCATCCGAGCTGTTTGTGAGCTTGGACGCGTTCGCGTCACTTTCTTTACACACTGAGTTTCCAAACTCACCTATTTCCTTTCATCCATACAGGTGAGCCCTAGATTGGTGGACTTGGAGCTGGGAGGGATTCAGAGTGGCCACGTGGACTACAAAGTTGGTTTTTAATTAAGTTATTTACTTCCTTATTTGTTTTTAATTATTTTCATTTTGGTTTTAGGTTGTAATAAGGCCGCTTTAATTGTTTTATTTTGGGTTTTCAATTCTTTAATTATAATTTATTTTCAATGATTTGAATAAGGCTGCGCAAGTTTTTCTTAAAATTAATCAACGATTCTCGTAACAAATGAATAACAAATCAACGATCAAGATATGGTAACAAGAAAACTTTTAAACAGTTAGGGGAAAGGACAAACACTAATTAAACCTGGATTTTCTTCCCAAATTACAGAAACGGTTTTACAAAGCTCACCCTAATCATAGTAGCTAGGAAGCGTGATTAGCCCTTCGTTGATGTGACACACAGGACTTGGCCGTAACGTCTGGGCCGGGTTTGGGGTGTTACATAGAGCTTCAACACAATAATTTCACACAACAATACATTAAAAAATTAGCCAAGGATTCACCACAAGCAACAAAAAACATAAGCCTAAACTAGTTCTCATGTAACTGAAACCTTTGACATAGTAAACTTAAAACTCAAATATCTCAGTCTATACTCAATCTTTTAGCTTAAAACCAATTCTATTCATCTTATAATTCACCTACGACTAATTCTCAACCTTTAAACTATGCTAAACTACTCAATTCATAGTATCAACTTTTTCAAAATATTTTTGGCTATTTTTTGAAAATTCATTAAAACTCAAGAAATCATTAATGAAAATTTAAAGTAAATTTAGAAACCTCTTGATCATGCAAAAACTATCTGAAAAACACTTCAAATCCATGTTTTTTACTCAAAATCCCGAAATCCACCATTAACGACTCAATTTTCAGCTTTTATTTAAAACATGCGATTCTATAGCTAAAAACTTAGTTTTAAAGACTAAATAACATTTAAAACTATTTAGGAGTTGAACCGTTACCTTTGATGACGAAAAATTGAGCGTTTGATCTAAAACTTGAAAACTTACAAGCTTAACAATGGAGAAAACTATGGTGTTTTTGGATATTTTTATTAACTTCTATGGAGATTTATAACTTAAGAGATGATAGAAATCAAAAGGAATTAGGATTTGGAATTCAAAATCGATTGGGAGAGTTGGGAGAGCAAAGGGACGACAAACACAAAACAAAGGGGACGATTTTTACGTGACTTTGCTGTAGGTGGGGGAAGAAATAGGTTAAAATTTAAATTTTGGTTTAATTTCCTCTTAAAAACTCACAATTTTGACCCCTTTACAAATCAATCCTTATTTCAAAATTAATGATCTTTTAAACACTTTTTTCAAAAATTGACTTGATTTTCTAAAAGCTATAGACAAAAATATTTTCGATAAACCATGTTGCAAAATTCCGAACAATCTAAAGCTAAAATCCTAAAATACCACTAAAACTCTTATGTTCTATTTTGGGTGTTACACTAACTTAATTATTTGGCTAATGAGTCAATATAGTAAGATTACATTCAAGTCAAATGAACCAAACAAGTTAATCTCACATTCTACCCGTAATTTTACATTCTCTTAATTCTATTACGGAACATAACAACAAACTATTTAAACAATCAATATTTATATTGTATCGAAAAAGAATTTAGTGATAAAATTGAACAATTTTGAAACTGACTCATAAAAAAGAACATGTAAAGAGTTGGGTCACTAAAACATAGTATTTCTTTCGGGAACTTAAATAAATTTGATTTTTTAAAAGAAAATATTTAAAATTTATATTAATTTATTAATTTATTTTCTATATTAAAAAGAAAAAACTTGTTCGCATATTATTATTGACTTGAAACTAAGAACATCTTTTATTAATATCCCTAAGTAGGCAGCCTAAGACAAATCTGAATATCCCCCCGAAACTGAGTTTTTCGGGGTGAAGACTGAAAAACCAAACACGTTAAAGAAAAGACTCGAATGAATTCTTGGTCAGGATCAGGAAGAAGGCCCAGAATAATGGCTTCCTCATTGTCATTACCTCAAAATACCATCACCGACATCCTCTCTAGATTGCCCGTCAAATCCCTAACTCGATTCAAATCCGTTTCCAAAAACTGGGCCGACCTCACTTCAGCCCCTGCTTTCATCGCCGCCCATCTACGCCGCTCTTCTACTGACCCATCTCTCCTCATCCGCCGCTACCACTCCCAGTCTGGTTGGGACTACGGGATCTGGCTCATCACTAGCCCCACACTAAGTTACGCCACCCAGCTCTTGCGTATCCCCCTGGAAGAATCACTTCCTCTGTTCCCGAAAATCGTGGGTTCCGTCGATGGTTTGGTTTGTCTTGATGTTTCCCCTTGTTATGCTTCTGATTTCGCTATGTGGAACCCTGGAACTAAACAAATTAAACGTCTCCCTTTGCCTTTGATTACTTCCTCCAGAGATAACCCTATTTGGATGGTCTTTCAGGGCTTCGGCTTTGATTCTTTCAACAATGATTATAAACTAGTCAGGATAGTCTCTTTTAGAGGAAATGATGCGTCGCCTTTTCTAAGGGTTGAAGTTTATTCATTGAGGGAAGCGGTTTGGAAAGAGATAGAAGAACGTTTCGAGTTAGCTCTGTTATGTGGAGGACAAGACGGAGTGGTTGTTGATGGTAGTTTGAATTGGGCTGCCATTGGATTACAAGGATTCGCGGATCGAAAGGTTGTTATCTCCTTTGATATGGGAAGAGAGGTGTTTAAGACCATACCTTTGCCACCCGTTACTCGATATGGTAATGTTAAAGTTGTGTCTTACATGGGATTATTGGCTGTTGCTGTATATCCGTTAGTATTTGCTGCTAATGGTAATAATATGAACCGCTTCGAGTTTTGGGTACAAAGCGATAGTGAAGATGGGATGAAGCGTTGGTCCAATATGGTTGTGGTCGAAAATTTTTCCAAGTCGTTGGTTCCAGTGGGGACTTGGGGAGATCGTGAACTGGTGTTTAAACATGTGGGAGTTAGAGATAGAGAAAATCAGTCCAGTCTCTTTTTGTTTGATCCAGTCGATCATACAACTAAAAGGCTTCCGGTTGATTTTGTTGATATCTGTTTTCAAGGTTTCAGTTATGTGGAGAGCTTGGTGTCCGTCAGTTGAAGAAGCTAAAGATGGTAGTGCCGTGGTGCAAAAGCACATCAGAAGATAGGTCATTTTGGTCGATTTCGACTTGATTAGGCTTTTAGTTTAGTAAGTATAAACTGGTAGAAGACTTTAGTATGAAGTATCTTTTTGTTTTACATATGAATATGGATGGATATTGAGTTTACAATGTTTGGCATAATACAGGGTGAACTTATCAAGAGACGAGAACGGTTTTTTCTTTCCTTCCATTATTGCATGTTTTCTGATGAGATTTTCTTTTATTATTTTCGTTTACTCTCTATATGATTATGCGGTGATTCCCTTGTTCCGTTCTTTCGCTTTGATCCCCATAAATGGAAAAAGCCAAGCATTGCAAATCAAGCTCAGTGGCGAAGGGACCAGATTTGTGACCTTGTTGCAGTGTGACACAACCAGAGAACTACCAACAAGTGATCCATTTGATTTTGATCCCTTGGCTATGCAGAGCATGTTTATTGCGGCGTATAGAAATGGTAAACCAATACCAATTGCCCACTCTCACAGCTGATAGCGCAGGAAATCTTTCCTTCTTCGTGAGTATATATGGTTGTCTACCTCAAAAATTCAATGATTCTTTGGGCAACTGGAAAGCGTAAAATTTTGTTACAGGGTAGCCAACTGCTGTACTATTCTGCTACAAACTTGTATTTTGGTCCTTAACTCTTTTCATATGATTATGATTAGTTAGTATATCAAATATAACAGAGGATTCGTAAATTTTGATTTCATTGTGAAAATTCCCCCACTTTTGGATGCCCAAGGGTTAAGCTTTTAACAGTAATACGCATTAACAAATGTGAAAAACCTTCGCCAAGGATACGAAATCCTTCCCTCTTGTTTTGGGGCACTAACTCTGCCACCGCCTTCTCCTTTGTTGTCCTGCAGTGGGGTTACTCTGCCGCTTTGAGCATTTTGCGAGCCAACACAGCTTCCGAGTTTCATTTTCCACTGTTTATCTTAACTTGATTCTGACTTCAATTTCTTGGGAAATTTTGTTTGATTGGATTATGGAATACCCCATGCCACAGCTGTATTTCTCTTTAAGCTAGTGGTTCACTGGGCCGGACACTCGAAAGGTGTCTCCTCCCTAACTATGGGAAAGACTTAAGGATTTTGTCAATGTTCTTCATTTCTGGCTGGCTGTTTTAGATGGCAGGAAACGTTGAGAATTTATGAACTGAGTGTTTACCTCTATTATTTGAATTCGAGTGCGTGCTAGGAAATATGTTGCATATATACAATCTATATATTTAATCTTGTTTTAAATATTTATTTGGTAGATTTGGTTCAATCTTATATTTATTTGGTTAAAACAATAATTGAATAGTTATTAATCTATTAAATTAAAATTAGTTAATATATCAATTAAAATATATTAAAATTTAAAAAAATTAATTAAACAAAACTTAAAATAATTAAGTAGAAAATATACAAGTTTGTAATTTTCTTTGGTAGATAGAACAACCTTTAAACGATTACATCAAAAGCACACCATTAAAGCAGCATAGAACTATTACTATCCACCAGCAATAAATCTTGCACTAAATTTGGAAGTTCCTCAAACAGTTGTAGGCTTACGGGATCTAGTAGTACCATATAGATGCAAAAATTTTAGTGGCATGCTAACATGTGAATGATAATCTCATTAACAGAAATAGTGGCATGATATATTTTCATGCTTATCAAATAACACCATAAAATCACATATCAGGAATGTTGGAATATGAACATAATATCACATTTATTAGTACGTAACACTAACACATTTACATCATCACAGGTTAATCAATTCAAAGCCACTTGAGTATCATCCTTTCAAAGGATCTATTATTCAGTTTCAAATACTTAATTTATTCACGTACAACCATATTTTCAGAGTGTTAATAATATGAATCAATAGTAACTATTGTTTATCAATTAATCATACAATATTGTATTAGGTTAGACTCACACATTGATTGGCAGATCCAACGCAACACTAGACTCCTTCGAACACCCACACTTGGATTTAAGTAGTTTAATTGCAGATCTGAGTATAAAACCATGATCCATTATTATATCATTATCTTAATTATTCTTTGATAAGAACAATTTAATCAAGGTTTCCAAACCAACAATTATGCTACGGCTAGAATAGAGTTGTGATTCCCTTCCAAAGTTAGGAGTGATTCATGTTGATAGCAAACGATCCTTCAACATATGAGTTGTCAATATCAAAACAAAATTGATATCTATTACCATTACTATAATCGGTCCTTAATAGAAAGAATGGGAAAGAAGTAATGATTATCCCAAATTATCCTATACTTAAATTATTATGATCGAATTAGAAGGATTAACAGTTCACGAGGGTATTGATTCAAAGAGGGAAATAGAGTCTATAGAAAAATCATCATCAAAATAAAAGAATGAGAATAGGATTAGAAACATTTTATGAAAATAAGAAAGGAAGAATAGAAGTTCTATTATGACTAAAGAATTGAAGAAGAAATGAAAAATGGAGAAGAACGGTGAGTAATGGCGGTGGCAGTGCGACGACACGGCGGCGGTGGAGGTCCGACGGTGGTGGTGAGGTGGTGAAATTTGGGAGAACAATGGATAGACAAGGTGGTTTAAACACTAAAAATGAAAGAAAAAAGGACAAGAAAGGGAGGATCAAGGGGAGGAATGTCAAAAAGGAGATGAGGAGAAAACAAAAATGAAAAAAAAAATGAATAGTGGCTACCTTCGGTGGGATGGATTATTTTAGTTAGAAAATTGAGAAGAAAATGAAGCTTACTTTGGGGGACAAAGGCTTGAAAAGTGGATCATAGGAAACATGTGGAGTGAAAAGGAGGCTAAAGATGGTAGGTTGACTAGTTAAAAGAGGAAAGAAATCCCTGTTTATAAGTGTGGACAACAATCAGAGTGTTGACCATGGTTTTATGAGCCAAAAATTAATTAAAAATAATGAGGATGTAACACCTCAAATCTAACCTAGACGTTATGACCGAATCTGGCGATGTCACATGATAGTATTTTTGAAAATCGAGTTGTCAAGTAAAAATCGTACTCATTCGTTAATCCTTCGCGTTTTGATTCATTTTAAAACCCTAAATCCATAATTTGCTTAAAAGAAACATATCCTAACAGAAGCTTTTGAAAACATTGTATTTAAGTAAATCTCATTCGTGATTTAGGAAAACTTTTGTTTCTAGTAAAAACTGTATTTTTGTTGAGTTTTGTAGTAATAATATCATAAATGCAATTATAACCCAAATTTAAGCAAAACAGTCCATAAAGTCCAAATCACATAAAAATACCCCAAAAATGAAATAAAACACAAATAAAACTAAAATAAAAAATAGATCAAATAGGTGGTCACCGTCGAGTCCTCCGCCGTACCGAACCGCTTAAGTTTGGGGATTACCTATACAGAACAGATAGAAGAAGGGTGAGTTTACGTAAACTCAGTGTGTAACCCCACAGAATTAGCATGCATACATACAGAATAACATATATCAGTCAAATACAGTCTCAGGGCTAAGCTTATTACAGATTCAGATGCAGATTTGGGCCTTAGCCCATCTTAGATACAAATACAGATATGCAGTTAGATACAGAAAATAGAATCTTACCCCCAGCCTCTACACGCCATCTCCGTCCATCCCTACACACCATGTGGGGTTTAAAACACCCACCCAACTCTATACACCATGTTGTACCGAATGCGGCACATATCAGACATAATGCAGCTGAACTACCATATAATAGGCATAAATGCTTTTTAGAACACTTCCTCCAATATATATACCATCCCCAATCCCAAATAGATACAAATATATGAATCAAATCAATCAGATATGCATGATAATAACATGCTTAGAACACAATATCAGACATACAGATCATACAAATTAGGGTCTAATTATTCTACAATAGGCCCACAGTCGTTTGGGACGACCCGTGCAACCTTAGGAAAAATTCTGGACAAATGGGCTCACACGCCCATGTGGCTAGCCTGTGTGGGCCTACACTCCCATATTGGCCTTGGCCGTGTGGATCACACGGCCTGGCCCAGATACCACATGTCGGTGTGGCGTGATCGTGTGGGTTCATATGCCTGTATGGCACACACGCTCATGTGGCCCACATGCCCGATTTGGCGTAGCCCATGCAGATCACACGACCACACTCCGGCCATCACATGGCTGTGTCTAGTGCACGGCCTGGCCTTCGTCGATCATACGACTGTGTTGACACAGATGGCCTACCACACGGTCATGTGGCATCGACAGTAAGCAATTTTGGCTTTCCCCAAAACTCGTTTCTTGCATTTCCAAGTACACACCTGGTACTGTTTCGATGTAAGAACACTCCTGAGATAACCAGCACCTAATAATCAATATAACAGCACTCAGAATTAGTCTTAAGACTCGATTAAACTATCAGCTCGAAACCTATTATCTCAAATCAAACGCTAACAGTTACCCTCAAAGCTCCGAATGATTTGATTACTAGACAACATGAGGAGGATTAGGATTTCATCCAATCCACTGCTATGAAAATAAAGATTCTACATTAACAAAGAATTTAACACCGCTTTAAATGAGTTAAAAGAAAGATTACCTATCGAGCGAAAAACCCACTTCATTTACCAAACGAATAGACCATGATTGAGTATCACAGTTGCTTGCTAAAACGAGAAAGAAAGTAAAAGGAGATTTTTGGTTTGAAAGAACAGAAAAGGGGGACGACAGAGGAAAGAAAGACGTCAGTTTATTTTTGTGAAAAAGGGAAAAAACTAGAAAAAGAATAAAATCGAGATAATATTAGAATGGCTCCATATCCCTCAAATATCTCTCGCACTTACACCTCAATCTCAACCACTTACGGAATCTTGATTACTTCCAACTCCTAATTGACGCCAACAAAAAAAATAATACCCTTGCTTACATAGGGATTCAGACATAAGATCTTCCGCAGACTAACACTCAAGTTAACCACCAGACTAGCAGGCCTATTTTGATGTAGTTTTTCAAATAATTAAACTTAAGCCCACTGAGCAAGGATAAGGCTTAAGTCAGAAAATACCAAAATTTGTTAAAGGTAAGGCTTGAATTGGGACCTCTCACACATACCCAGAACACTTAACCACTGAAGCAGACAGATATTTTGTGTCAAACAATTACAAAAGCAGAGATAAAAATTTTAGGGCGTTATAGAGGATGTGGTGAATCGAACCTAGGACAATAAGGAATTTATTTAAGCTCTTAACCATTAAGCTACCTCACTTGCTTGTGTAAGAATTTATGAAATTAAAATAAATAATGGGGCGTGACAACTTTTGTAACACCCTTAACCCGTATCTGTCGTCAAATTAGGATTAAAAGCATTATCGAACAATCAAAAATCAATTACCTTCATAGTGTTAATTACCTTAAACATATCATAAATCATTCATTTACATACATTTTGTCCCTAAATTGAGCCTTTGAGGCCTTAAAAATAGCTTGGAAACAAACTGAGACTAATTTGAAACAAAATTGAAAGTTTAAGAAAAAATTGCAAAAATTGGAAACAGGGGTCACATGGCCATGTGGAATCACTCCAGGCCGTGTAACATTCGAACTAGGGACACACGGTTGTGTCTCAGCCTATGTTCTCACCCGTGTAACCCACTGAGTAGGGTCACGTGCCCGTGTCACACGCCCGTGTGCCAAGCTGTGTGCTAGGCTGTGTGCGTGTAACTCGCTAACTTAAACCCTAAGAAATCTTTAGATGACACACGATCGTTTCACCAGGCCATGTGTCTCACACGGCTGTGTCACACGCCTGTGTCTCAAGCTGTGTGAACCCAAAATTTACCTAAAATCAAGCCATTTCATATCCAAACCAAGCATAAACATTCATTCCACTTAAGCACACATTCAAGGGGTTCAGACACCTTTCAAACATGCATAGACATGTCATTTCAAATATCCTAAATCACCTAACCAATATGCCATTCAAAGGCACCATAGTAGCATCAACACATCATTTACCTACACATGCTAACATTACCTCAATTCATGCATAAAAACCTAGCTCAATTATGTGCCAAATCATGTCTCTAATTGACCGTTTGTAAGCCATCATCAACTTGCCAAAGAACCTTGTCCAGAAGCACTTTAAAGTACCAAAATGACATAGCTTAATAAACATTAAACTTCAAAGGAAAAACATACCAAATCACCATTACCTAACATCCTATACATGCCATTATTAACCTTGGCCAAAATTACTCAAAAACTACCGAATTGACTGCTAGATAGGTGGTAGGTCTCCAACGAGCTTCCAACCAAACTGAGCTTCTGATGATCTATAAAACGAAGGAAAACAACTACATAAGCAACGAGTGCTTAGTAAGCTTGTATTAACTTAAACACAACTGACCATTTTTAACGTGATCCGACTCGGTTGATTGAATCGAATCTACAAATGTACCCAATTGTCTACGAGAAGTGTTGTTCAGTTAAGATTTAAGAGGGAATTTGGTTAAGTGTAGCGGAAGTTATCAAAAATGGATAATGATAAGGTCGATATGAATTGATAAGTTCAGTTTGAAAGGAAATAAGATAGATGATAATTTGGTGGAAATGTTTAAAAGAGCTTAAGCGTCAAGATCGATTCAATACTATAACGAGTATCACCTCGGGACTTATATGGCTTAAGGTAACAAGTGAAAAAATAGATGGTGAAGATGGAGCTCGAACTTAAACGTCAAGAGCGATTCAACGCTAAAGAGTGTCACCCCGTTTCTTATATTGTTTAAGGTGGAAGGATGGTTTGGTAGAAGGATATGTGAACGCCACACCAAAGGTTGGTGATAAGTTCAAAAACAAGTCAGGTTGACACCACTAGCACGCTAGATAAGTCACTCGAGACTCATATGAAATTTAAGAGGAAGTTAACCTCACAGAAACAAAGTTTCATTTAACAAATTGGTCAAAAGTCCCTTACAAAAGGCTAATTACAAATATTTATAGTACTAAAGAGAGGCTAGCCGAATGGTCACTTTTGTTCAGCGTAATGAGCTGAAATGTAAAGTCACAACTTTTGAAATTCTAGGCTGATTGTAACTCCATTCTTCAATATGATTTCAATGATCTTGAATGCTTGGAAAAAACCTTTGAAGTCTCCCTTGGTCAGCCAAATGGACACCAACAACTTTAATGGAACTTAAGCTCATGAAGTGATCATTGAAGCGTCAAACGGTTATGGAAGATGAATAGGTTGCTGCCGAATTTAAAGGTTGTGTAATGCTTCCTTTAATACAACTCCTTTTAATGATAAATAATGCTCCCCTTGTATGTAACTGATTTTAACTTGAAAAGTCACATAATTCAATTTGTAACCGCCCTTGAATGTAACAGTTTCTAGTTGAAAAGACACCTACAATTAAACACATTAAAACAAACACATTAAACACATTTTAAACTCATATTAAACACAAAACACATTAATCACTTAAATAAATAAACTTAAAACATATGCTTCAATAAATTATTCCAGCAACTAGATTAATTAAGAGTAACATAATTAAATGAACTTAAAATGCATGCATCAATAAATTATTCTAGCAACTAGATTAATTAAGAGAAACATATATTAAATAAAGTTCATCAATAACTCAATTATTTAAACTAAAATGAGTTAAATAAAGTCCAGCAGCTCATTTATTAATTTAAGATGAGTTAAATTAAATTAAAGTTCAGCTTGCAATAAATTGCAAGGGACGCCTAGTGGGCTGAGTTCAACTTGCACAAAGGTGCAAGGATTCATTGACTGGCTGACCCGAACTTCTTCTTTAACATGGAGCTCGTTCTCATTCCAAAGTTGAGCAAATAAGACTAAAATAGCCTCTTGAAGGCACTTAGCTTGAGTGCGACTCATGGGTCCTTTTGGGAGCATGATCGAATTGGAATTGGAACTTCATGAGCTCCGAGGCATGGTCCTGTCATTCCCCTTTCTTCAAAGCAACTTGTCCTCAAGTCAGGCCACTTGCTCACAAAAAAGCGTTCTTTGTCATAAGGCCCTTGGTTGATGAATAGGGTAGAATGGTTCTCATTAACCTGAAAATCACTCAAAACTTGAAAAGACAGAATATTAGTCACAAACTTCCACCTTTTAGGAATGAGCCATTTCAAAATATCATGGTCATAATAAAGAAAAGGATTAGGGATATATCAAATTATGAACTTACAGAATCGCGCCAAATCCTTAGTCCAAACTCGAACAAGTAAACCAATGCCGAATTCAGGAGTATGAATGGATCTTACCTTTTCAAAAGGAGTCTCCTTATTTGGTAAGAATGAGAGCACAGGAAACAATTTGAAATTGTAGATAGAAGGCACCAGTTTCATACTCTTAGCTAAATACCAAACATCAAACAAGCATAAATGCAAACATGCATTCACCACAAGTCTTATACGAACAAACTTATACAAACATGTGAAATTTCCACAACAAATCGGAAACGGTACACCACCATCACAAACATTCAACTTTAATTGCCATGGTTCAAAAACATAGATGGGTCTTACCTTATCAAGGTGAGTCAAGAACTTCTTCAATGGTAAAGTACCAGAAACATGAAGCATTCAAAAATTATAATTTTGGACTGCAAGAAACCACGACTCAAATCCTTCGATCAATAACAAGAAACAATAATCACCGAGATCAAAAGCAAAATTTTTGCTTACCATTTCTCGTTAACTTGAATATCTCTTGGCTGTCAACATGATAGGAACACGAAGCAAAGTAAAGTTATAAATAGACAAATCACGTTCGAACCCCTTAAACCATAATATAAAACAACCAGTAGAATCAAAGGTCTAACTTTGACTTTGCAAAACAACAAAATTCACAAGCTTTGTTTTTGGAAATAAAGAGAAAATTTGCAAAAGATGAGAAAGTTCAACACATTTATTTAAAACAAAATTACAATGCTTACCTTTACTTGGTAATAGTTCAAGAAAACATGCTCCGCAGTTGAATACATGATTTTGGTCATTTATGGTTAATACTAGCAAAGACTTTTCTTTCTTCAACAACTCACATTTGTGAAACAAAGAAGAAATGAGCAAACAATCATGCAAATAGTCAAAACTATCACATTTCATCCGAGAAAACATGCTTATACAATAGAATTTTGTACAAGAATTTGAGAACTTCACAAAACCATCAGAATCAAACAAGTCAAGCTTGGCATATGAATAACCCTTAGCACACACATCCAAAGTTTGCATATATAGAAATCAAAGGAAATTTAGGCATGCATATATTCAATCTCTCATACATCACAAGTCTCATTCGATCAGCCTTGTACATGTATGTGGGTTTGGCACAACAGGTCAAAAAATGCATATTATCACCAACGATAGAAAAATTGGATAGCTTATATAAATATTCATGATCACGCATAACCAAATCTTGCAATTGCTGATTGGTGATTACTTCACCAATAAACTCATCAGCAACACGTTTTTTGACAGTGAAAGTCTTCTTGCCTGCATCAAAACAAATGTATTATAGTTAAGTAAAGAAGGACAATTAACCACACCAAGATACAAGCATCTTTCAAAACCCAAACTATCAACAAAGCTTTTAGCATCATTCGAAGGGAATGGTTGTGACTTAACGGGTTCAGAAAACTTACATTGTTTACCTTCATGCATAGATGAGCTAGGTTCATTCAAAGTGTTACCTTTGCTAACCAATGTGAACCTTCTCTCTTTCGGTAGGTATCGAAGCTGAAAATTGTCAATGGGATCTTCAAGAACCTAGAAAGAAAAAATAAGACAAGAAGAACTCACAGATTGGTTAGTGGAAACAACACTCACTTTTTCTTGTTCTCTCTCGTCCTCTTCATTTGTTTGTTTTGCAATCTTAGGTTCAAATTTTCTCTCTTTTTCAATCGTTTCTTTTGAAATTTCATTCTCACTTTTTACTTTTTGCTCGCACTCTTTTGGATCACTCTCAATATCTTTTTCCTCTCTTTTATTTTCTTTTTCTTTTTCTATTTCTTTCTCTTCTCTCACTCTCATTTTCGTTTTCCTTTTCTTCTTTTTCTTTTATCATTTTCTTTTCATTAAAATAAGAAGATGTTACAATTGATTCAGGATGAAATGATTTTCGTAGAGTATGAGTGGAAAGATTTATGTACGTGTAACACCCCTCTCACACAACCGTCGCCAGAATAGGTAAGGGGCATTACCAGACTTGTAACTCAGATCAAAATTAGTAAAATTTTTAAACTTTACAAACACAATGCAGTTCTATAATCGTTCATCCAATCATGCTTTAAAACTCATATAACTATACATATATTCATTTAGGATTAGATTGAAAACATGTGAAAGATAGGGAGAACATTTGAGAAAATTTTCAAGTTAGGGACACACGGCTGTGTCCTAGCCCGTGCATACCAACACGATCGTGCTCCACCAGACATGCCCAATTCACTCAGACCGTGACCAACACTGCCAAATCCTGCACAGTTACTTGACACGCCCGTGTGTCCAGGCCGTGGCCAACACTGTCAATTACCACACGGCTACCGGACACGCCTGTGCCTAGGCCGTGTGCAAAATTACCTAAAACATTTAAGGTGCAGGGGTTATAGGGCTGAGTCATATGCCCGTGTGCTCTACCCATGTGGCACAAGGTAGGTTTGGTTAAAGCCATTCTTGCCACCCAAAATGGGTCAATTCCCACAAGCAATACATAGCCATACTAGCCACAACATTTCATGCTCAACTACAACCATTCATCACCATATAAACATATGCCAAATACATACCATTTTATACCAAAACATTCCACAACTCCATAACTAATTAATCAACATCACTACTTCTCATATTCGTCACATATCTTACCATATAAACACTTCATATAAAACATTCAAAATGGATTAAACATTTACAAAGCAAGCCATATCTCATAGCTTGAATTAGTACCAAAACATATCATTTTTATTAACAAGCTAACCATAAACAGAAACTTAGTAACTAGCCTATATATGCCATGACCATTTTAAATATATAGATCCAAAAGTACCAAATAGGTAGATGGATAGTGTAATAACAATCTCCGACTCATCCGAATATCGAGCTAGCTTCTGAATCTATAAAACAGGGGATAAATAAACAGAGTAAGCTTCAAAAGCTTAGTAAGCCCGTATAATTATAGAAATTAAACCTTACCAAATCAATAAGATAAGTACATTAACAATGCCAATTCAATTCATATACTCAAGTTGCCTATTTCACAAGCATACACTTGTTAGTCTATGTAATCTTATAAATCATTCATGTACAAAATGAAACATTCATTCATCATAAGAACAAGTCCATTTCTTTGTACATGTAATTCATATCATATAGTCCATGTAAGTTTCATATCTCATATAACATATAATACATATGTCTTTTAAATTCTCATGTAACATGTATCAGAAATTACCCGTTGAACCCTTAAAAACATCGAGGGATACTCGGGTGATATACACACAGTGTATATACGTATAACCTGTAATCCGTCAATGCATCATGTATGCTCTTTTAAGCCTGAAACGGTAAGCCCGAAGGCTGAACATGTAATCTCGTAGGATGATCGATAAGCCCGTAGGCTGAACGGTAAGTCCAAAGACTAAACATGTAATCCCGAAGGATGAACATATAGCTCATGAGCTGTGGTGAGTCCACAACAAATGCAAGAGCTCGAACCACCCTGTAGCCCTAGTGACATGTCACTCGTATCCTACGACTTTCTACGGTTCAAACGGGACTCGGTACGCAGATCGTATTTGTAATCTTTAAACATTTCCATGTCATTTTATATATGTATAACCAATATGCAATTCAATCCAATAATCTCATACATCCACTTGACAGATAAGCAATAGTTATAAACATATTCAAATTCAATTCTAATTATACGAACTTACCTCGGTTTAGTCGAATCTCGAGTCTATTCGTCTACCTTTCTCTTTCCCCGATCAAGTTCTGGGATTCGATTATCTTGATCTATATTAATGCAAATTTAACTATTTAATCACCAACATATTCAGTTTAGTTCCTAAACATGTATTTTGGCATATTTGCATTTTAGCCCCTATACTTCCAATAATGTGATCCGGCTCGGGTGGTTGAGTCGAGTTCACATAGTTGCCCAATTATCGTCGAGAAGAATTGTTTGAATTTTAAAGCGGATGGAAATTTAGGCTAAAATTGGAGCGGAAGGTTTCAAAAAGGGTTCAAATAGGTTAAGTTAGAAAGGGTATAATAAGTTTGGTTTTTAAAAGAAAGAAATATAGATAAATTGATATTGGCGGTTATGGAATAACGAACTTAAACTTCAAGAAAGATTTGATACTATAATGAGTATCGCCCCAAATCTTATATCGTTTAAGGTGGATGGATGGAATGTAGAAGAATAGGAGAATGCCACCCCAAATGATGGTAATAAGTTCTAAAAACAAGTTTGGGTTGACGCCACTAGCACGCTAGATAAGTCACTCGAGACTCGTACGAGATAAGAGAGGAAGTAAACCTCATTGAAACAAAGTTCATTCAAATAAAATGTCCAAGTCTGTTTTACAAAGTTTACAAATCTCTACTTATAGGCCTAAAATGCCTATTGAATTTCAGCATCTAAATGTGTTCATACTAACTTAAATTCTGTTCACACTTGTATTTAACATGTTCACACAAAAGCATTAAAATTTGGTTCATGCTTGAAGATGGTGCATGAATTGGCCGAATCATCATGTTGCTTCACTTTATGTATTCATGGACCAAGTTGGTTTTACATTATCTTCCTGAAGAGAGAAGATTTGTTTTGATTGAAAAAGGTAAAACAGGTTATAAATTTTCTTCTCATCAAGGATGTCAAGGTAAGATTTCTGAAAATCTTTGAACATCTTTGCTTAATTCGAATGATATTGAAAATCATTGTGATTGTTTGATGTTTGAACATTATTCGAATCCTGATGTGGTTGATTGTTGTCTTTGGCCTTATATTGATCTATTTGTGTTGGAATATGAATACACAAAACATGTTAATAAGCGGAAGAAAGAGTTAGCATACTTATGGCCATGGCATACTTTGCATAAGCAAGATGAGGGACCAATTAAGCTACTATTTTCGTATGATCATTTTGATAATATTTGGTCGAGGAAAAATGTTGCTACTTGCTTGCAAACATTTGTGACCAACTACCCTTTGCTTCAATTAAATTCACATGTTCGCAATGATGGCATATCGAAACTTTTTAATAACTTTACGTATGCTTGTTTTTCACAGCTTAGATTTTTGGCATATGTTCGATTAAATGAGTTTTTCTTGAATTTTGAATATCATATGAATCTGACTTGTTTGAATTTCTTCTTGCCAAAAGTGGTGAGACTTTTTCAGGTTTATTTGATATCTTCTATTCCATTTGACCGGGGAAAGCCATGTGTGAGAAAAGTTTTTAAAGCGAACAAATGGCTCGACTTGAGGACAAGTCGCCTAAAAGAAGGGGGGAATGATGCCAGCGCGCCCAGCAAACCCCATCGGTCAAGTCTCCCGAGTCAAGCATTGCTTTGTTGGCAAGCTGATCCCAGCTCCTTTCCAGCTTCCCGAGCTCCGTCCAGCTCAAATCTAGCTCATTCGAGCTCGATCCAGCTTGCCTAAGCTAAACCGAGCTCACTCCTAGCTCTTTTCCAGCTCACGAGCTAACCCTTAGCTCAACTTCAGCTTAGGAGTTCAACCCCAGCTCAACTTTAGCTCACGAGCTAAAACTTAGCTCATTTTAGTTTAAACTTGATTTTGACTTTAATGCATTAAATAAAAGCCGAACATATTTATTTAAGCATCAAATTTGTCTTATATTAATATCTGTTTTTAATATGTCATAGTTATTACATATTTTAATTATGATCACATTTTAGCTGATTTAATGCATGTCATTAATATGTTCACATTGTGCTGAATTTATGTGTGTTCACATGATGTCTCATAATTTGTTTTTTATTTTGTTTTGTAGATACAATGATCATGGACGGCACAATATATGGATGAAGAAACATCTCTTTTGGGCATTCCACATTCATGAATGAAGAAGTATTAAATACTGGTGCATGTATGGCTAGATGCAAGGTTTCTACAAATTCATGCATGTACCGAATGCATGTATGGACATTAAAGTAGTCCATGGATGGATCAAATGCATGGGATGATAGAATGCATGAATGGCTTAAGTGCATGTACGGTGGCTGTCTCCTAACTTTCCAAGGCACTTATTCGGCCAAGAAGTAGCTGCCAACTAATTCTATGTTGACCGTTAAGCTCCTTGAACATGTTCACACTTTGAATTGACCTATAAGCTACTACACATGCATGGATGGGTTCTAGAACGTCCAAGGGAAGGAATCAACTCAATAATTCAACACATTGATTGAATTAAGTGCATGCACAAAGGGGAGAACGAATTTACTAAGTTCATGCTACCATTCATGAACCTGCATGTCATTAAAGTGTTTATTAATGAGGATGCATGTTCTATACAAGTGCATGAACGTCCCAAGGAGATGAATGCAACCTTTGGTGCTCATACAAGGCACTTGAAGCCTTACTTCATGGCTAAGCATTCATGCACACACCAAGGGGGAAGAAAGTGTCCATTCAGCTAGTGCATGAATCTACTGAATTCATGAACAATTTTAATGAATTAGTGTGAATGTTTTTATTGTTGTGTGAACACATTAGATGCCGAATTCCAATAGACATTTTAGGCACTATATATATAGTTGTCATTTTCATTTGTAAGGGCAAACTTTTCTCTTAATGAAACTTTGTTAAATTTATATGAAATTTGTGAGATTTCTTTCTCTCATATTTCGTTGAGGACTTTGTTGGCTTATCTAGTTTTAGTGGCGACAACCCTGTCTTCCTTTTGAACTTATCACTTCAAATAGTGTAGCGTTCACCCTTATACCAAGGTTCCTACTTTGCTAAGTAGCGGGTCGAGGTTCTATCATTTTCATTTCCACCTTAAGTGATATAAGTACCGGGGCGATACTCTCTACAGTGTCGAATCATACTTGAAACTTAAGTCCTATTTCACCATATCCACCTTTCTATCCAATTTCCTTTTATTCATCACATCATCTATCCAAACCATTTCCTATCTCCTCATCTTTTTATTTGTTAATCCATTTTCATTTTTTTTCTCCACCCATTCATTACCTTATTTTTAAAACCGAACCTCTACATATTATTCTTATCCATAACCCATCTTTGAACCCTTATACATAGCTTCCGCCCTATTTTCCTATCAACTTCACTTCGCAAGCAAATCGAACGATACTTTCTCGTAGACGATCGGGCAACTCACATACGACTCGACTCACCCCGAGGCGGATCGTATCATTTGGTATTAGAGCTATTAAAATGAGAAGTATCGACATTCGTCGCATCACCAAAATAGGTTCGTGAAAAGAAAAAATAAAAAAATTATTATTTCTTTTGTTTCCTTTGTATTTGAAGTTATAAAAAAATGAAGTAAAAAAAAAGAGTGAAAAAAAAAAGAAAATTCGAAAAAAAATTGAAGTGAAAAAAAAAAGTAAAAAAATGAAGTGAAAAAAAAAGTGGAAAAAAAATTCAAAGTATAAAAAAAAAGTGTGAAAGATTTTGTTCTTTTATTGACCATTTTGTACTCCCGATCAGGTTCGTTCATTTCTACCATTCACTTCCTATTCCATCGCCACACTTAGACCCGAGAAATTTTTTTTTTCTTTCAGCCAACCCTGAACCCCTCATATTTATCCTTTGTTAAACAATTTTGAAACCAACCCCTAAGCCTACGATAAGGCCTTGGCGAGTCCGAATACGAAATTACAAGAGAAAGTTTGAGAGGTAAAAGGCATGAGTGAGTGAGTGCATTCGAGTGGAGGTAAAAGCCAAACGAGTGTAAACACGGGTGTGAGTGCTACCAATTTTTCTTTCTTTCCGAGTGAAATCGTGAGGTTTGTGGTGAGGTACTTAATTTTTTTGTTTTATGATCTAACGTATTTCTTTCAACAACAAAAGTCATGTCACGCGAAGAATTTACCGAGTCGGAGTTTCAATACTTGGTTCGAGAAATGCAACGAATGGTAAATTCCAAGTTTGACAAACTACACGAAAGATTAGATCGTGTGGAATAAAGAGATCCACGAGAACAAGTTTCATCGAGTCGAAAAGCAGAATCGAGAACTTCGCGAAGATACACTTCTAATGATTACTCGAGACGAGATTTCGATCAAGATTCTTATTTCCCCAAGGATTTGAGACAAAGAGATTCATACTATGACTCATATTCATTGATGAATTTGAGAAGTGATTTAGATCGAAAGTCCTTTTCATCAAGGAATTCAAGAAGACGAGAAGCCGACTACGATATTGACTCCTTCCAAGATGATATCCGAAGAGATAAATATATCTTTTCCCAAACTTCAAAGAAATCATCCAAGGAGTATTCTTCTCGAAGCCTTGATCGTGATTCATATGAAAATAGTTTTTCTTCTTTCAAACACAACTTATATTCTCATAGTTCTTTTTGTAAAGAGAAAGCGAGAAAAGAAAAAGAAGAAAAGGCAAAAGAAATAAAAAGAAAAGAGAGACAAAAGGCAAGCAAAAGAGAAAATGAGCGAGTCTTGAGAGAACTTGAAAAAGCCTTTGAAAAAGTCTTTGAAAAAGAAAAAGAAAATGAAAAAGAAATTGAGATAAAAGAATCGAGTGTTCTTGAGAAAAAAGAATCGAGTGAAAAAGAGAATAGTGAGCAAGTGAGGATTCTTTCAAACCCTTCTATTTGTCTTCCTTGTGAATTTTCTTTTCAGGTTCCTAAAAGTTCGTGTGACCAATTCCAACTCCGATACCATCCAAACGAGAGGCGATTTCAGTTGTTCGAAAAAGGTAAGTTCCTGAATGACAACCACCCACTTGCGATCGAAGGTAAGGAACGTAAGGATTCTTTGATTATCGAATCAAAGTCGCTTGATTTGGCTAATTCTTGGTCACTTATTGCTGTTAACGATTTTGTTTTAAAAGGTGCCATATACAAATTTTCTTATGACAATGACTACATTGGCAAATCTGTTGACAACATTGGAGTGGTTTTCTCTAAGCGAATTTTGAATATGTTTGATCAAAGTCTGTCAATTAAAAATTCTGATGTGTTTGACCACGCAAACTTTTTGAATTCATGTGTTAAATCTTTAAATATGCCTGCTCAATTGATTTGTGACAAATTTGCATGTTTGAAAAGTTGCATGTTCTCTAAAAATTCTTTGTTTGGCATCCATGTTAAAAGATCTTCACATGATATGTGCAATTGTGCTCTTCATGAACAATCTTGTTTTGTTCATGAAATCGGTGGAAGGTGATAGAATTTAGGCCATTTTGTGTTTTAATTAAACTATTATGACACATATTTGATAAAAACCACAATTAACCTTTTAATAACCATTATAAAATCATAATAATAAGGACATAATTGTCACTACCATTTATAATGGTAAAATAACCATTTAAGGACTTGCATTAATAAAACCAAAACCATATAAACCCTTTATGAAATATAACTGAAGTTTATCGCTTTACGCGATTTAATCCTTTTTACCGAATTAGCTAATCAAACGATAAAATTTCTATATGAAACTTTCACATAATGAATCTATCATGCTGTAAAACATATTAAAGAAATAAAAATAATATTTTGACTCGTTAAGTGGTCTCGAAATCACTCGTTCTGATTAGGGTCTAAAATAGGCTGTTACAGTACGACCCACGTTCACTTTAACGAAAGGACTCCTCTAGGGTTGAACGCCTTGATGTACTTGAAAAGATATTTCTACATTCTCATTGGACATCTCAAAAGGACTCAAACTCAAAGTTGGCTTCTCTTTGTCTCGAATTCCTTGATGAATAGGAATCTCGATAAGAGTCTTTTCTCGATAGTCTTTGGATGTGTCACCGTAATGATCTTAACTTCGTATCTTGAATTGGCAAAATTTGCTTCTGTTGGGCTCTTGCTTGAGGATCTAGCTTTTCTTGGAATGGCTTGATTTTTTGTTCGAGCATGCATTCCATTTTTTTCAACAAATATCAAAATTCAGATTCTGAAAACTCTTCTCGAAACATGATGTTATGGCTGAAAAGGAAAGTGTTATAATAAAAGATAGAAATAAATACCTCACTAGAAATTCTCACAAGTTCACTCGAAAAGAATATAGATGCTGCACACTCACGCTCATGTTTCTTTCGATTTTAAAGGCTTTTCTTCAATCTAATGAACTCACACGCTCTTTGCCTTTTTTCGCTCAATCTTTCTCTCACAACTTCGTATTTTGTCTCGTTTAGACCTATTTGCTACTTTGGGGTCAGTTTCAAAGGGGTATCAAGGGATAATAATGTGAAAGGTGAAAGGTAGGCTAAACAAAGAAATTTTGTGTTTAAGTGTGGCTTTGGGTAGTAGATGGTAATGAAGAGAGATGAAACCTGATTGATCGAGAACAACAGAAAAAAAGCAAATGAATACAGAAACTTACTTTTTCAACACTTTGTCTCGTATTGCTTTAACCTTTTCTTCGTTTCTCAAATCAAATGAACACCTAATAATTTTTTCTCACTCATCTTAGTTTAGTATAACAGTTTTCAACATTTTCGACCGTACAAATCTCGTGCAGTACCATTTTTATGCTCGCCTGATAACTGTTATTACAAGTAAATTCAACCAACAGAAGATATTTCTCCCAATTACCTTCAAACTCTAAAACATAAAATCAGAGCATGTCTTTGAGTATTTGAATCACTCGCTCAGACTGATCATCAGTTTGTGGATGAAACCCTATACTAAAATGTAGTCGAGTACCTAGAGCCTCATGTAATTTACTCCAGAATCAAGAAGTAAACTATGGATCCCTGTCAGAGATAATAGACACCGGCACATCGTGCAATCTAACTATCTCAGAAACGTACAATTCTATCAATTTCTCAAGTGAATAATTCGTATGTACAAGAATGAAATGTGTAGATTTCATTAAATGATCCACAATAACCCATACAACATCTTTCTTTCTTGGTGATAAAGCTAATCTTGATACAAAATCCATCATAACATGTTCCTATTTCATTTCTAGAATCATAACAGGCTGTAATAAACCAAAAGATACCTGATGCTCGGCTTTAACTTGCTGATAGATCAAACATTTTGATATGAAATCTAAAATCTCTTGTAACACTCCAAACCCGGCCTAGACGTTATGGCTGAATCTGACGATGTCACATTGAAATGTGAAACGTAAACCTCGTTGTTGTTGGAAACCTCAAAATCAATTGATCAATTTGTTTTTAAACAGTGACTCCAAAATGGGTTGTTCATTTCCAAAACATTCAACATAGAAGAGTTATTCACTTTAAACCGTAATTTCATTTTGAAAAAAACCAACCTTTATTTTGCCTCTTTGTGTGCATTCAAAGATGATTTTAAACCTTGCTTTATTATCAAAAGTTACTTTCATTAAAACGTTATTAAAGTTTAAAAAAATCGCATTTGTAGCGGAAGCTTTTTAAAACAGTTGCGTATTTGCATTTGATTTGTAAAAACGTTGCTCTTTTTAAAACCCGAATTCTAATACTAGCAATTATAACCAAAGCAAAATAAAATCCCCAAAAAAAATAAAATCCAGAGAGGCCTTATTACAAATTAATAACCCAAAATAAATCTAAAATTACTAAAAAGTACTGAATCAATCTTAATGGAAAGCGTGGCACCTCTAAGTTCTCCGATCGCACCAAATTACCTAAGATTGGGGACTACCTATATAGTTAAAGTAGAAGGGGTGAGTTTACGAAAACTCAGTGTGTAATTCCCCGAACATACCAGCATTATGCAATAGAACAAATTGGGCTTAAGCCCTTTCACAGTAACAGTATCAGTTGGGCCTTAGCCCATAACAGTATCAGAAATCAGTATGCATGATGCATGTAATCCCAACCAACCCTGCACACCATCTCCTGTCCAACCCTGCACTCCTGTGAGGAATAAATCGACCCACACATCCCTACACTCCAATGTTAGCATCGATTGCGGCACTAGATAGTATCGTAGCAAAGCTACTAGTAATATAAGTGGCTAAAAGCCATCAGTAGGTCCACAGTCATCTTGGCCGACCCGTGCGATGTTCAGTTTAGTACACTTCCTCCAAATACAATAATCTCATCCCCATGCGGCATATCATAATATCATGCATGTATACAAATCATAAATATATCAAATGGCATGCTTAATCAATCATACGTCATACAAGGGCATAATAGTCATTTCACCCCATAGGGGCATAGCAGTCATTTATTAGTTTGGGGTCTAGGTATCCTTACCAACCCATCAGTAGGTCCACAGTTGTCTCGGGCGACATGTGTAACCTTAACAGTACTAGCAGTGAAATTGGGCCCAAAGCCCATGTGGCCCACTAAGCCCAGAAATGACCGTAGCCATGTGAACGACACAACCAAGTCCAAAACTTTCCATATGTCTGTGAGATTTACCCCTATGGGCCCGCAAGCCTATTGCACCCACACAGCCCATTTCGGCCTAACGTGGCCCAAAATAGACTAAGCTCATGAGATCGCTCATGGTGGCCTTTACAGTCATATGCCCATGTTTCGTGGGCTTGAATTACCACTCGTGCGATTGCACGCCCGTGTGGCGTCGAATGCCCTATTTTTTGACCTTTCAGCCTTTTCCATTCTATGGTTAAAACAATGTGACTACATACCTTGTTAGCGAAAAGGCGTAGGACCCACGAGCACCAAACCTATATTCAATCAAGACACTCTGTCAGTCCTTTAATCAATAGGGTTAATCATCCTCTTCTAATACTCAAACCAAAACAATATTGGTACTTGCCTTGATTAAACGAGCATGGTTAAGTCCGCTTAAACTATTGATAAAGATTAATAACAAACCCCTTGACGGGTATCTGCATTACAATGAACTTTATTAATCGAGATTACTTATACATGTGGTTTACATCCACATTTGATAACTTACAAACCACCAAAAACATTCAGCCTCTAACCAAGAATGCAAGGCAAAAATACTTACCCTGATTGAGTGATGAGGGTAGGATTTCGACTATCTCAGAACACTTGCAGCTCTTTCATTCCACGAGAAGACCTAGGAATCAAATGAACATCACACCGTATGAAAAGAGGGGAGATTCGGCAAGGGAAAGAGAATCGGAATAGAGGAATGGGGGACAATATTAGCCAAAGAAAACCACTTGAAAGAAGGCAAGAGTACTTACACAAAATTCGGCAAAAGGGTAGTAGAAGAAGGTGCAACAACCCAAACAATCGAAAGAACCCCAAATGCCCACGTCGAACCCTTCTAGCTAAGAAATCAAAAGCTAAAGGTTGAAAGAAATGGAAGTGAGAGGTAGAAGAGCAATAATTGACTAGAACAAAACGTTTGAGTGAGAGGGGATGGAGGGTATTCGGCCACCAAGATGAAAGGAAAAAAAATATTGAGCGAAAGGGAGAAAGAAAAGATTCAGCAACAGTTAAGCAAATGAGAGATCGATCACTAGAGAAGAACATAATTAACTCAAAAAATACCCCAATGGTAAAACAAGTTCGGCTAGAAAGTGAAGGGAAAGAAGATTGTAAAGAAATGTAAAAAAAACCCCAATACACTCACCCCAATGCACCAAACTATGGCCAAAACCCTTGTACTATATGGTCTCCAAAGAACAGAAACCAAAACAAAGAAAGGTAATAGAAGTAGCAAAACGAAGCAAAGAGCCAAAAATGCCAAAACCAAAGCTGAAACACTTCCCCCAAAGCCGACTTCCTTGAGTATCTAAAGTCCCTACATGGCACCGACACCTTCCCAACCTCACATCCCCTTGTTTTACTCCCAAAATCTCTCCACATTATTCAAACTAATCACTCATCCATATCCCCCTTTTCTCTCTAAATTTTTAGCTACACAATCCTCCTAAAATCACTCACCAACTACCCATTCAAACTTCATTAGAACATCTCAATTTCAGTCAACCTAGGACACTCCTACAGCAAGTAGCAAAATAAATACTCCTCTTGCATTGCCACGACTCAAACCTCAGACCCAGGGACACTCCATACGCCATTTACCACCAATACCAGTAGGCTTTTTTGTGTCATATTTTAACCATAATTACTTAAGAAGCCTACAGACCGAAGTCAATGGTTACTCAAATAAAAACAAAAAATCCAGTACAAGCCAAGGTTTGAACTCTTGACTTCCCAAACACTTCCCATGTTACTAAACCACTGAAGTAGGCATACAATTGTGGCAAAAACAAACAAAATTAAAAACTTGGATTTTTGGGGCGTTACATCTCTCATTTCATACCTGGCCACCAGTACGTCTATTTCAAATCACCGTACATTTTATTGCTACCAGGATAAATCGATAAGCTACTACTATGAGCTTTTTGTAAAATCTTCTGAATAACATCATAATTTCTTGAAACGCAAATTTTGTTTTTGAAATACAAACTACCATCTGAACTAACATGAAAGTCTGAATCATTTGTCAATTCAATTTGTTCCCGTTTAGTAATTAACTCTGAGTCAATTTTTTAAGCTTTACAAATCTGTTGTAGAAATATCGGTCTAGCTTTTAGCTCAGCTAAAATAGAACCATCATCAATCATCGTTAATCGAGTATTCAATGCTTGCAAAGCAGCAAGGATTTTTTTGCTTAAAGCATCAACAACAACATTGGCTTTTCTCAGATGATAATAAATGATCAAATCGTAATCTTTTAGCAGCTCTAACCATTAGAGTTGTCTCAAATTTAATTCTTTATGTGACATCAAATACTTCAAGCTTTTGTGATTCGTGAAGATATGACATTTTTCTCTGTACAAATGGTGTCGCCAAGTCTTTAAAGCAGACACAATAGCTGCAAGCTCCAAATCATGAGTCGGATAATTTTTCTCGTGCAGTTTCAATTGTCGAGAAGCATACACTATCAATTTGCCTTCTTGCATCAACACATAGCCCAAACCATTTAACAAAGCATCATTATAAATCACAAATTCCTTACCAGACTCTGGTTATACCAACACAGGGGCTTCAGTCAACAACGCTTTTAACTGATTAAAGCTTTGCCAATACTTTTTAGACTATTCAAACTTCACGTCTTTCTGGAGTAGTTTCATCAATGGCGTAGCAATCATCGAAAATACTTTAACAAATCTCCAATAGTATCTAGCTAAACCCAGAAATCCAACTTCTCGGAGCCAGAACTCACATTTGCTAAACTTAGCAAACAACTATTTTTCGCGCAAAGTTTGTAAAATGATTCTTAAATGCTGGGCACGCTCTGTTTCATCTCGAGAATAAATCAGTATGTCATTAATAAACACAACCACAAATCTGTCTAAATATGGCCTGAATATTATGTTCATTAAATCCATAAACATAGCAGGTGCATTGGTCAATCCAAATGGCATAACAAGAAATTCATAATGTCCATACCTGGTTCTGAAATCAGTCTTTAGCACGTATGAATCTTCATCCCGTAACTGATAATATCCAGAATGGAGATCAATCTTTGAAAGCACTGTCGCACCTTTTAGCCAATCAAACAAATCATCGATATATGTTTCTTGGCACTAACTCAACCACAAACTCAACCTCTCTAATTGGCAGTAACCCTTGTAATTCTTCTAGAAACACATCTGTGAACTTTAGTTGAAACTGACTCTAATTTAAATTTTGAAACCCTGGAATCAAATAAATCAGCTAGATATGCTTCACAGTCCTTTCTAACATATTTCTGTGCCAACATAGCTGAGATAACATTAGATGTACCATCCAATCTATCTGATTCAATTTGAATCCTTTCATTGTTTTAACAGTTCAACACAATATGCTTTCGTCTATAGTTCACAATAGCATCATGCAGAGTTAACCAATCTATACTCAAAATCACATCAAACTCATCAAATGTAAATCTCATTTTTCGATAAATTAGAAAAGTGGTTTTTGAACCACAAATCTGAGGTCAAAAATTATTTTAATATTATTTTCAGTGTTTACAGCATGTGATTACATATGTGTGAAAGTTTCGTGGAGTAATTCTATCGTATATGTGTTTAATTTGAGAAAAGGACTAAATCGCATAAGATGTAAAAGATGCATATTAATTGTTTGAAGTGCTTAATTGCTATGGTTTATTAAATGAAAGGTCCTTATGATGTTATTATACCATTAATAGCTTGAGTGGACCATTATGGCCATGAATTAAATATTTTCATGTTTTATATTAAAGGTTATTATGGTAATTTATGAATTAATGTTTAATAAAATAAAACAAACATAAAAATTAGTCCATCTTCATCCTTTTTGACCGAAAATAAAAAGAAGAAAACACCATTGAAGCTCATCTAGGGTTCTTGAATGTTTGATGATGAGAAATGAGTATTTGTTGATAGATTATCATATTTTGTAAAGTGATTTTTAATGAAAATGCAATTTAGGGATTAAATTGTGAAATATGTAAATTGAGGGGTTAAAATGTGAAATAAATAAAAGTTAAGGGCTGCTAGGGACCTAAGTGAATTCGGCTAAACATGGGTGTATTGAAATTTGATGTAATTTGTATTTTTATGAAATAAGGACTAAAGTGCAAAAAAAATGAAACTTTAAGGGTAATGTGAAAATATGCCCAAATGTGTGTTTTGGATTAAATTGAATGAATGGTTGATTGAACAAGTTAATTTTGAATATATATATATAGATCAAGAAAAGAGGAACCTAGACTTAGATCGAGGTAAGAACAAAGTACTCGATTAATCAACCAGTTTCATCATTTTTACGTTTGAGGTAAGTTCGTATGTAAATATCAATGTTATAGATATGTTTTAAATGTTCGATATCCATAAATTGTGTAAATGAGACTGTGGTTATATTCGATGATGTTTCAAATTCGACAATGTTTCAATTAGTTATGAGCATTTAGTATGCGAAATTGAGATAGCTTTGGCTACGTATTTATATATATTTGCACTCGGTGTGTGAGAATAAGATAGTTTCGGCTATGTGCCTATATATTTGCACTTGGTGTGTGAGAACGTATCAGCTTTGATTATGTAAATGTACTGTGGCACTAAGTGTGCAAGATTGATAAAGTATTGGCTACTTGCCTTGGCAATAAGTGTGTGAGATTGATAAAGTGTTATCTACTTACCTTGGCACTAAGTGTGCGAGTTCTCCAAGTATCCAAAGATGTTCGATTGGATTAATGGGTATGAAAAAGCTATGAATGAGTAATAGTTAAATACAGGAAGGTACAGGCATGTACTGGAATTGAGTAATGCACTGAACGATATAAAGTATGGAAATTGTATCTAAATTGATAAATGCAAATATGGTAGGTTGGTGAATAATTTTAAGACTTAATATGCTATGTTTTTGGTTTATATGAGTACATGTGATAAGTTGATATACTTGCTATACGAACTTACTAAGCTATAAAGCTTACTTTGTGTTATTCTGTGTGTATTTTATAGTGAATCAAAGCTAGCTCAGATCTGGGAATCGTCAGGAAACGTCATCACACTACCGAACCTCAATTTGGTACCTTTTGAAGTTGTATATATAGTATATGGCACGTATAGGCTTGAGTCATATGGATATGTGTTTTGGTAATGTGTTTAGCCTTATGATATGGCTTGGGAATGTTGCAAGTTTGATGTATATATTGCCTTACAAATTGGCATATTTGGTTTGGAGTTATGGATGTCCAAATGGTTAATGATAAGTGATGTATATGTACTAATGTTATGTTTGGTATGTGGCTTGTGATGGTTAAATGAATGCTTAAATTGGCTAGTTGGCAAATGGTATATTTATGCTTGAGAAATGGCATATAGTAGCTTGATATTCTGGCATGTGAATTGGTTGATTATAGCTTGAGTATGAGGTAGATGATGTGTGTATAATATTGCTAATGAAGTATGTGATTTTGGTATAGTTTAATTAAGCAATTGGTGTTGAAATGAATAGGAGAAGTAAATGAAATGTATGACATGAATTGTACATGAAATGGCTTTTGATTGGCTGCCTATTAAGTATTGGATTGGTATCATTTGAATTGTAGTAGGTGTTGGAGGTTTGGGTGAGAAATGTGGCTTAAAACAAGCCTATTTTCCTCTACACGGGCTGAGCACATGGGTGTGTGGCTTGACCATGTGTGACACATGGCCATGGTACACGGCCGTGTGTCCCCTGATGATGCTTTAGAAATCAAGTCAGTGAGTTACACAGCTTAGATACAAAGGCATGTGATCGGTCGTGTGACCAAGTCAGTATACTCTCCAGTTTTTACACGGCCTGGCGCACGGGCGTGTCTTTGGCCATGTGATGCAAGTTAGTATCTATGCCCTACTTCCACATGGCCTAAGACACGGTGTGTTTGGAGCCGTGTGAGGCACATGGCCTAGTCACATAGGCGTTTGACCCCTATTTGCATGAAAAATTTCTAAATTTCCCAAAGTTCTCATATGTTTTTTATTTAGTCCCGAACCACTTCTAAGCATGATTGAAGGCCTCGTAGGCTTTTATAAGGGACAATGTGATTGTTATTGAATGTGATATGTGTATGAATGATAATGACTGAGCAATGAATGTTAATTGATGTGATTTAATCGATAATGCCTTGTAACTCTATTTTGGAGATGGATACAGGTTAGGGGTGTTACATTTTATTGGTATCAAAGCTACAATTTAGTCGATTCTAAGACTAACATTGCGTGTGAAAGTCTAGCTATACATACCATATATATAACTTGCGATACTGTGATGATTCTTGACAGCTTAAAATATGTTTTCGTATAGAAAATGGATCCCGATCGAGCTCTAGCTGATGATGTAGAAAGTAATGCACCTGCTCTCGCTCAAGGGGTAGTGCTGTAACACCCCTACCCGAGACTGTCGTCAGAGTTGAGCACGAGGCGTTACTAGACTTACCTAACTAGTTCGGGGCATAAAAATTTACTTTTAAAATTAATTCATTCACATTCACCAAATATATCCCTAAAGTGGGCCCTTGAGACCCTAAACATGCAATTGGAAAGGTTCGGGACCAAACCGAGGACATTTAAAAATTTTCCAATTTCTAACACAAATTAAAATAATTCATTTGCACTATTCATAATAAAACTATCCACCTGCGTAATAGTCACTAAATTAATTATAACTCGAGTTACGAAAATTAAAATTTAAATCTGTAAATTTTCCTGAAACTAGACTCATATATCTTTTTACCATAATTTTTCCAGAATTTTTGGTGTGGTCAATTAGTATAGTTTATTAGTTAAATGTTCCCTTGTTTCACAGTCCCACTGTTCTGACCTCTCCTTACTAAAAATAAATTATCTCTTACTACAATTTTTATTTAGTATTTCAACTTGTTTCTAATGAAAATAGACTCACTAAGGAATCTATACATATAAATTATGACTCATAATTCTTTTTATAGAATTTTTAGTGAATTTCTAAAATCAGAATAGGGGATCACAAAATCCCTCTAAACCAGTCTCATAGGAATTTAAATATCTCACAATACAGACTTTCTTTCTTGCCCTATTTCTTTCCTATGAAAATAGACTTAATAAGCTTTAATTATATGTCTCATTCACCATTTAATTCCATTTCTAAAATTTTTAGTGATTTTTCAAATTCACATCACTGCTACTGTTACAAAACTATTTCATGGACAACTTTTCCTCCATCATTTCTTTGCATAAACTATCATTTAGACATACATAACATCAAAACATGTTCTTATTTTGCCATTTCAATAGCTAATCATCATCAAGCATTCACATGCCATACTTGAATCATATCATAAAGACATACACACTAATTACCAAGTCCCAATACATGTCATAATTAAAAACATTTCAAACTACAAAATACCGAGATAGCCTTTGATAGTGTGAGACGAACTCTGACATCCTTTTGATCCCTGAATTGGCTTGGCTACACTATAAAAGAGAGGAAAGAAAATAAGTAAGCTACAATGCTTAGTAAGTTTACAAATAAATAAATGACAACATTCACCAAATATAAATATACTCATTACACTATCAACTAACAAAATCTTTATTTCACTTCTCCACTTACTCTTTAACTTTCCTGTTTATCATTCCTTTACCTGAACTTTCTTGTAACATAGCTTGTATATTAGCCCAATGAACCGTTTGGAATACTAAGGGTACTTGGGTTTTCCTGCCTGATAATAGCCTGCCAATGCCATGCTCTAGGCATGGTATTACATGGGATGTTTCCTGTCCTGCCAAAGCCATATATCTGATATGGACTTACATGGGATGTTCCTTGTCCTGCCAAAGCCATATATCGATATGGAATTACATGGGATGTTCCTCAACTGTCTCAACCTACCAATGCCATATGTCTGATATGGACTTATATGGGATGTTCCTCAATTGTCTCAACCCAAAATGTCATACATGCCTAAGGTTCAAACGGGGCTTTCTGATACTTTTTCTCTGTTATCTCATCTTTAATTAAACTTGAAATATTCTCATAAAATAAATGTATGTATGCTGGAAATTAACAACATTAATATAAAATGTCGAAATATTGCATTTATTTATCGTAAACTTACCTCAGTGCAAAATACGATCAACTTGGCAACTTAATCTTCTACCTTTTTCTTTCCTCGGTCTATCCCCAAATTTCGTCCTTCTTGATCTATAATTAGAAAATTTAGCTTATTTAATACCCACATTTATCAAAACAGTCTTTAACTCTAACTTTGGCAAAATTATGATTTGCCCCTAAACTTTTGCATATTTACACTTTTGCCCCAAAGCTTGGAAATTAAAGTTTTTCCATAATTCTTATGTTTTAGGACATGCTGATCATTTTCCCTTAATGGCAACATCAAATTCTCAACTCTAACATTACTTATGAATATTAGGTATTTTTACCGATTATGCTATTTTACTTGTTTTCACTTAAAACCGAGTAGCACAAGTTGTTCAACATAATTTAAAACCTCATATTCTATCATAAAAATCAAACTAAACACATTTCACCAATGGGTATTTTTCCAAATATGAACCCTAGGTTAAATTATTGCTAGAATAAGCTAAATCAAGTTACTGGGACTCTAAAAATGTAAAGAACATTAAAAACGGAGCTTGGAATCACTTACTATGGAGCTTGGAAGCTTGAGAAAACCCTAGCTATGGAGAACCCTTTGAAACTTCGGCCTAATGAAGAAGATGGACACATTTTGCCATCTTTTTCCCTTTTTTAATTCATTTTAATTACCAAATGACTAAAATGCCCTTCATTAAAAACTTTGGTTATTTCTACCTATGTATGTCCATTTTTATCCATGAAAACCTAATGGTATAATTACCATTTAAGGACCTCTACTTCAATTATACTCTTCAATTAAATCCTTTAACATCTAGAACTCATATTTATCAACTTTTGTAATTAAGCCCTAATAGGCAAATTAAACATGCAATTCATAAAATTTTCTATCAATACGTTAACACATGCATCTAATCACTCAGTAAATCATAAAAATTTATTGGAATAAACTTTTCTATCTCGAATTCGTAGTTTCGCAACCACCATTTCGTTTAGGCCCTATTTCAGGATGTTAAAAGTGCCATATGATTCTAGCTGATGCGAGCGTGCCCCATGGCTCAGCTAGTTTGAACAAGGACTCCATGGTTCTACCTCAAGGTCCTGTCACTCGAGCTCGAGCCAAGGTGTTTAAAGAGTCTATCACAGCTTTCGTAGCTCAACTTTGGGATGAAACACTATTAGGACACCCCGAGAAAGCTGATTCCAGCTCTTTAAACTTACCGTGTAATTACCTACAAGTTCAGTTCAGCTCACTGAGCTCACCTCCAGCTCAAGTCAGCTCCCATTCAGCTCAAAACCAGCTCACTAGCTTGGATTCAGCTCACTTCCAGTTCCCCAGCTCGGGTCCAGCTCACAACAAGCTCACGAGTCCAAGTCCAGCTCAGTTTTAGCTCATGAGCTAAACTTTAGCTCATGAAGTCCAACTTTGACTTCATTTATTTACCGTTGACTTTGATTTAATAAATCTAATAATAGTTATTTAATGTGCTATATGATAAATTAGGTTCACATTAGTATCATTAAATATGTCTTAAATTGCTTTAATAATGTTAATTAAATCTAGTCATAGCCGAATTTAATGCTAGTATTTATGTTCACATTGCTTGAATTAATTTTGTTCACATGTCCTATGTAGGAGCACCAATGGACACATGGAGCATGAAGCAACATGTCTTTTTGGAGGTGCATGGACGGCTAAAGGCCATGAATCTCCTAGGTGCATGTTCGGCTATATACATGCATGACTTGATGCCTTGTTTCAATTAATGCATGAATGGCTAAGGAGCATGAATGGTGTGCTACCTTTTCACCTATTCAAGTGACTATTCAGTCAAAGGGACATAATACATGCGTTAGATGGATGGCCGAATGACTTTTTGCATGAACCTCTACATTCTGTTCACATTGTGTTCACACAACAAGTCTTTTCGATTCATCATGTTCACACCTATGGACTCTTCAAGTTGTGGCATTCACACCTATTTTGGCCCTTGGAGTAACTACATTTATTTCCTAATTTTTGGCCAAACATTACCTCATTAATCAAGGATAGCCGAATCTACCTATGCCTATTGGAGCTCCGTTCATTCACATGCATTTATTTAAGATTTAAGGTCCATGCTTTAATCTTCCATGGCCGAATGTGGACAAGGCATTCAAGAGGTTTTTCTTCTAGAAATTTTACAAGATTCATTCATGAACTTTACTTAGCTTTTAAGGTTATGAACAAGCCTATTCGGCTACCTCCTTGTATCCCTATAAATACTTGTTATTTTTCCATGTAAAAGAACTTTTGACTCTTTGTTAATGTTATGCTGCCAAAATTGTGAGGCAACTTTTCTCCATTTCGTTTAAAGATTCAATTGGCTTTCCTAGTGTTCTAGTTGTGTCAACCGCTTTCTTTGTCGAACCTGAACTTATCACTACTCGTAGTGTGGCGTTCAAACATACCGAGGTTTCTATCTTGTTAGATAGTGCGTCGAGGTTTCTTTTACCAAACCTAAAACAAACTAAAAGAGCATATAAACAACGGTTTGATACCACATCGGTATTGGTTCTTGTTTGCACTTTTTGTTCAATCCCAATTCTTCTTTTTACCAAATCGTACCTAAATCGACCTTTTCGTTCATACCATTTCATCATACCATTTTGAACATACCAATCTTACTATTTCGACCATTTCTTTAATTCACCTTACCTAATTGAACCAATTCATTCATCTATCTCTATTCATAACCTAAAACCCAAACTCTCATTCCTTATTGCCTATTCCATTTGAATCAAATCCGACAACCTTCTTTCTTCTCCATCCTAAATTCACTAAACCTATTCCAACTCCAACCAACTCAACCATCCTCTTTAATCTCCTTTCTAGTCTATCCTTCTCTTATCCAACTTTTCAACTAAACCTAACGTAACTTCTTATCGACGATCGGGCAATCACTAATACGACTCGACTCACCCGAGGCGGATCGTATCACTAGCCCTATAACAAGTAGCCACGAGGGAGAAGCTAAGCAAGCTTTATTCCAAATAGTGAACGAGTGGTTCACGGAGTTTGTTCGAACGAATCTGACTGCTCAACAACTTTCACCCCACAAATTCCTATTGTGTCACAAGTTGTTGATCCGATACGTCTACACAAGCCACCAGTCTATAAGATTCGTAAATACAGGGCTGAAGGGTTTAGAGCTATTGTTAATGATGATACTGAACGAGCTAAATTCTGGCTTAAAAACAAGATCAGGGTATTCGATGAATTATCATGTACACTAGAAGAATGTATTAAATGTGATGTATCTTTGCTGAGAGATACCGCGTATCAGTGGTGGAACACCTTACTATCTGTAACGCCTTGAATATTGGGCCTAGAAGAAATAGGTTTTGAACAAAGGAATAGTTAAAAGGCGACACATAAGTATTTAATTGTGCAAGAAAATGACACAATTGATTGTCTGCTTTAATGGTAAGTGATTTAAGAGTGTTTGGGAGTGTTGGAGAAGTCATGGGTTCAAATTTGGGCTTTAGTAAAAATTTTATTTTTAGTGAATAAAATCCTTGAGATCTAGATGGAAGGTTCTTAAGTTATTGTGATTAAAATATTGATACGATCAGCCTCGGGGTTGAGCTGAGTCGTATACTTGATTTTCCCAATCGTTACGAAAAGTACCGTTAATTCTTTAAAGAAACTGAGAAGAATGAAAGGTTAAGAATGAATAAGGTAGGAAGAAAGAATTGTTTCGGTTATGGAATATTGGATAGTTGGTTTTGAATATATGGGTAGGAAGGAATGGTTTAGAATCGAAGAGGTTAAATTTGGTTGTACGGAAACTGGTTTGGTACGAAATGATAAGAAATGGAAGGATGGAATTCGATTTTGGTATGAAATGGTAATGAAAGAAGTTTGATTTGAACAAAAGTGCAAACAAGAACCAATACCGATGTGGTATCGACCCGTTTGCTTATAAGCCCTTTTAGTTCAGTTTAGGATTGGTAGAAGTGACCTCGACCCACTATCTAGTAAGATAGGAACCTCGGTATGTTTGAACGCCACACTATGAGTAGTGATAAGTTCAGGTTTATCAAAGAAAACGATTGACGCAACTAGAACACTAAGTAGCCAACGAATCTTTGAACGAAAATAGAGAAAAGTTTGCCTCAGAAATTTGGCAGCATATCATTAACAAGATGTTCAAAAGTGTCCCCAAAAGGCTTGGTTACAAGAATTTATAAGGCTAGAATGAGCTAGCCGAATGGTCACATAGTAAAGTGCTATTAAAGAGCTAATTATAAATCAAAGACTTTTGAAATTCTAGAATCAATAACTCCTCTCTTTAACCAGCTGAATTAATGTCCTTAAAGGCTTGGAAGATGACTCTTGATTTTCCCTTTGGCTAGTTGAATAGACTCTAGCCACTTTAATGAAATTTGCAAGGCATAAATTGTCCATTAAGTAGCAAAAAACGTTGGGGTATTTGAACTAGAGGTGATCATGGGCCGGGCCGGGTAGGGTTCTGGCTGGGCCCAGAAAAAAATTTTGGCCCGTTTTCTAGGCCCGGGCCCGGCCCGGCCCGAAATATGGGCCTAAAATTTTGTCCAAGCCCGGCCCGGAATAAAAATGCTAGGCTCGAGCCCGGCCCGGCCCGGCCCATATTAATTTTTTTCCTTATTTTATTAAAAAATTTAAAAATATAATAAATTAAATAAATTAAAAAAATATAAAAATAAATATTAAAATAAGGAACAAAATAAAATTGAGATAAACAATTCTTAAAACAATACACAAACTAAAAAAAAAAAAGTTAAAAATTATATATAATTAAAAAAATAAAAAAATATATTTATATAATTCGGGCCGGGCCGGGCCCGGGCCAAAAAAGATTGGCCCGAGGCCCGGCCCGTTTTCTAAACGGGCCTCGTATTTTTGCCCAAACCCATATTTCGGGCCTATATTTTTATCCAAACCCTCCCATTTTTCGGGCGGGCCTTCGGGCCGGGCCGGGCCGCCCAACCCATGATCACCTCTAATTTGAACAAGCTGCTACCAGATTTTAAAGGACATGAAATGCTCCTTTAAACTCTCTTTTAATGATGCTTAATGCTTCCTTTATAACAACCCCCTCTTTTGTAACCAAAATAACTTGAAAAGTCACCTTTATTGAATGCGTAACAGCTTTTGTGAGTTGAAAAGTCACCCGTTCTATTTCTCCAACCAAAGCCTCGTCCCACACTTGGTTAACTAAGGCCGAAATGGCCTCCTTGAATTGCTTAGCTCGAGCTCGCGTAATTGGTCCTTGAGGCAGCACCATTGAGTCCTTGCTCGAACTTGATGCACTCCGGGTCGCGATCGTATCATTCCCCCCTTTGAAATGACTTGTCCTCAAGTCAAAATCTGTATCAAAAGGGGTTAAATCTGACACATTAAAAGTTGCACTAACGTTAAATTCACCAGGCAAATCGAGTTTGTAAGAGTTTTCATTTATGCGCTCAAGAATTTGGAAAGGACCGTCTCCTCGAGGTAATAATTTTGATTTTCGTTGAGCTGGAAAATGCTCCTTGCGCATGTGAACCCAAACCCATTCTCCGAGTTCGAAGACCACTCGTTTTTGTCCCTTGTTAGCATTATGCACGTAAGACTCGATTCTTGCCTCAATATTAGCTCGTACCTTTTGATGTAATTCCTTGACAAAATCTACCTTTTTCTTTGCATCTGCATGAACCAATCGATCAGTAGGCAAAGGTAATAAATCTAAAGGTGTCAATGGATTGAAACCATATACAATTTCAAAAGGCGAATATTTCGTAGCAGAATGGACGGAACGGTTGTAAGCAAACTCGATATGTGGTAAGCAATCTTCCTAAGACTTCAAATTTTTATGGATGATGGCCCGTAGTAATGTAGACAATATTCTATTGACGACTTCCGTTTGACCATCGGTCTGGGGGTGGCTGGTCGTAGAGAATAATAGCTTGGTTCCTAATTTTCCCCACAAAGACCTCCAAAAGTGGCTCAAGAATTTTGCATCACGATCTGACACAATAGTACGAGGAATACCATGAAGTCGTACAATGTCCTTGAAAAACAAATTTGCAACATGAACAGTGTCATCAGTTTTAGTGCAAGCAATAAAATGAGACATTTTTGAAAAACGATCAACAACCACAAAGATAGAATCCTTCCCCGTTTTTGTGCGCGGTAGTCCAAGAACAAAGTCCATGGAGATATCAACCCACGGGGCTTCAGGAATAGGTAATGGCGTATATAAGCCATGTGGTTGAACCTTTGATTTAGCCTTTTTACAAGCTATATACCTCTCGCAAACTTGTTCCACATATTTGCGCATTCGCGGCCAATAGAAGTGTTCTTAAAGTGTTGCAAGCATCTTATTGACTCCAAAGTGTCCCATAAGTCTGCCACTATGGGCTTCGTGCACTAATAAATCTCGAACAGAGCCACAAGGAACACAGAGTTTACTTTCTTTGAAAAGAAAGCCTTCATACCTATAAAAGTTTTCAAACACACCATTCTCGCACGCTACAAAGATCTCACCAAAATCAGAATCGTTAGCATAAGAGTCTTTTATCAAAGCAAAACCAAGAATTTTGGAGTCTAAATATGTCAAAAGAGTGTACCTTCTCGAAAGTGCATCAGCCACTATGTTATCTTTACCTTTTTTGTATTTTATAACATAAGGAAATGATTCAAGAAACTCCACCCATTTTGCATGATGTCGGTTTAATTTGTACTGGCCTTTGATGTGCTTTAAAGCTTCATGATCGGAGTGTATAACAAACTCCTTTGGCCATAAATAATGTTGCCATGTCTCAAGAGCTCGTATGAGCGCGTACATCTCTTTATCATATACAGGATAGTTGAGTACGGCTCCACTAATCTTTTCGCTAAAATAAGCCACAGGTCGTCCTTCTTGTGTTAAAACAGCACCTATTCCAACGCCTGAGGCATCACACTCAATCTCAAAAGTCTTCGAAAAATCTAGAAGAGCAAGTAAAGGAGCGTTAGTAAGAAAATTCTTAATTTTGACAAACGACTTTTCTTGCTCATCATTCCAAAAGAAAGCAGAGTTCTTCTTAATGACGCTCGTAAGAGGAGCAGCAATGGTGCTGAAATTAGGAACGAATTATCGGTAGAAACTTGCTAGGCCATGAAAACTCCGGACTTGCATAATACTAGTTGGCCTTGGCCAATCTTGAATGGCCTTGATCTTTTCTTGGTCTACTTTAAGACCTTCCGCGCTAACCACAAAGCCTAAAAAGACAGCTTTATCAGAACAGAAAGAACACTTTTTAAGGTTAGCATATAATGTTTCTTTACGTAAAACTTCTAAAACAGATTTAAGATACCTTACATGATCTTCGATGGATTTGCTATATATCAATATGTCGTCAAAATACACAACACAAAACTTACCGATAAAAGACCTTAACACGTAATTCATTAGCCTCATAAATGTGCTAGGGGCATTGGTTAGTCCAAAAGGCATGACCTACCATTCGTACAGCCCATGCTTGGTCTTAAATGTTGTTTTCCACTCATCACCTTCTCGCATCCGAATCTGGTGGTAGCCACTTTTTAGGTCAATTTTCGAAAATACCTTAGCTCCACTGAGTTCATCAAGCATATCATCAAAGTGAGGAATTGGATGACGGTATTTGATGGTGATCTTATTTACGGCTCGACAATCTACGCACATTCGCCATGTTCCGTCTTTTTTCAGTACTAGTAAAACAGGTACAGCACAAGGACTAAGACTCTCTCGAACGTAACCTTTTTCCAACATATCATTGACTTGCCGTTGCAGTTCTTTAGTGTCTTCTGGATTGGCTCGATAAGCGGGACGGTTTGGGATAGCAGCTCCCGGTATAAAATCTATTTGATGTTCAATTCCACGAAGCGGTGGTAAACCATTTGGGACTTCTTCTGGGAAAACATCTTTAAAATCCTGCAACAAAGACAAAACAGAAGAAGGTAGAGTGTCAGGTAATTTGTTGGTAGAAAACAAGGTTTCTTTGTACATGAGTACAAGAACGGGACGATTCATTACTAACGCTTTTCGAATATCACTAACTTTTGCAAAGACACTCATTTTTTCAATTTCCTTCTCTTTTTCTTCTTTTTCTTTACTGATATTCTTTTCACTCTCTTTTGTTTTCTTTTTCTTATTTTTTTCCTCTTTTATTTTTTTACAATCTTCTTTTTCTTTCTCTCTCATTTGTTCGATGGATGCTTTCAACTTCAATTGATCATCGTAAACTTGTTTGGGAGTTAACAGTGCCAATATAACATTCTTTCCCATAAACTTGAAAATATACCGATTGGTATACCCGTCGTGTAGCACTCGCCGATCAAACTGCCGCGGACGTCCAGGGAGTAGATGGCCTGCATGCATTAGAACAACGTCACATAACACTTCGTCCAAGTACTTTCCAATGGTGAAAGAAACTAGTACTTGCTTGGTCACTTTAAGTTCTCCACCGTCATTGAGCCACTGAAGTTTGTAGGGGCTCGGATGCTTAGTAGTTGGCAAACTGAGTTTTTCAACCATCATCGTTCTTGCTACGTTTGTACAACTACCACCGTCGATGATGACACAATAGACTTTTCCTTTAACCAGACATCGGATATGAAATATGTTCTCCCGTTGTAGCTCATTATCCATGCCTTGGAGACTAAGACTCCTTTTAACAACGAGTAGTTCACCTTCCACAGATTGTTCTAAGTCCTCCTCAGTTTCAGAAACCGATTCAGACTCCTTTTCTTTTTCATCTTCCGTCTTGATTTCACCATCAGCACGAATCACCATAGTTCTTCGATTTGGGCACTGACTGGCTATGTGTCCCCTTCCTAGACATTTGAAACATTTAACGTCACGATTACGATTGAAAGAAACCTCGGGTGCCTTACCTTTGTTTGTTTCTATATTAGGCTTGTTTGGTTTTGAAAGTGCCATGGAATCCTTTCCTTGAGATGTTGAAAAACCTCTACTCGAACTTTGGCCCCACTTGGATGTGTTAGAAGTGGAAAAACCTCGGTTTGGGCCTTTTCGCTTAAGTTACTTTTCTACCTTGATAGCCATATGAACCATGTCCACCACTTAAAGATAGTGTTGAAGCTCGACGACATTCGCAATGTCTCGGTTTAATCAGGCCAAAAATTGTGCCATCGTTGCTTCAGAATCCTCTTCAACATCTGCCCAAATCATTGCAATTTCCATCTCCTTGTAGTAGTCTTCGACGCTTTTGGTCCCTTGTGTAAGATTTTGAAGTTTTTGGTGCAACTCCCGGTGGTAGTAAGAAGGGATAAATCGTCGCCTCAGAACTGCCTTCATCTCAGTCCATGTGGAGATCGGTTGTTCTCCATTACGTCTCCGACTAGTAGTTAGTTGATCCCACCAAATCATGGCATAATCCAAAAATTCAATTGCTGCTAACTTCACCTTTTTGTTTTCAGAATAGTTATGACAATCAAACACCAACTCGATCTTCTTTTCCCACTTAAGATAGGCCTCTGGATCTGATCTACCTTGGAACGGTGGTATAGAAAGTTTGATGTTCTTAAGATCATCATCTTCACGTCTCAGATCTCGGTGTCATGGTTCCCTCCGGTGATTACTTGCATTCGAATCTTGACCACTTTCAAGATCACTATGATCATTTACAACATCATCTTGATCTCTTCGTCTTTCCCGTTGTTGATTTGGCCTCTCCTGTCTAGGTCGGACAACTTCAGGAGTTCTTTCGCGTTGCTCTCTTGCTTCGACTTGGAATAGACGATCTTCAAGGGGATTTAATCTTCTATCTAAAAGTCTTTCCATCTCTCGTAATAATGCTTGCATGTTCAAATCTGGGACGTTGCGAACAGGTTGTCGTACAGGATGATCTTCTATGTTAGGATCATATTCTTGTGACATTGAGTTTAGTAAAGAACCTCACAACAAAAACCTCACGAACACTCGGAAAGGAAAAAAATTTCACTCACGCTCGTGTTTACGCTCGAAAATAGGCTTTTATCTTCCACTCTTTTACGCCCACAACTCTCGTGCCTTTTACCACTCTTTACCTTTCTCGTAATTTTGTAAACAGATTCGCTACGGCTTAACCTTAGTCTAGATGATTGGTCTCAAATGGGTAACAAAAGATGATGTAATTTAGGTCAGGGTAGGCTAAAAGAAAGAAAGAAAAAAATTAATTCGATTGTATTGTGGCGAATGGTTAAAGATGGAAGAAAAGGTGAATAGGAGAGTTTCAGGATCGGAATTGAATGAAAAAACACAAATATTCAACTTTTCAACACAAAGCAATTTTTTTCGAAACCCTTTTTTTCACTCTTTTTTTTGTGTTAAACTTTTTTTTCAATTTTTTTCGATTTTTTAACCTTTTTTCGACTTTTTTTGTACTTACAAACAAGATTTTGTTGTGTTCTTCAATCTTCGGAGCTTCTCGAATCTAGCTCTGATACCAAATGATACGATCTACCTCGGGATTGAGCTGAGTCGTATACTTGATTTTCCCAATCGTCGACGAGAAGTACCGTTAATTCTTTAAAGAAACTGAGAAGAATGAAAGGTTAAGAATGAATAAGGTAGGAAGAAAGAATTGTTTTGGTTATGGAATATTGGATAGTTGGTTTTGAATATATGGGTAGGAAGGAATGGTTTAGAATCGAAGAGGTTAAATTTGGTTGTACAGAAACTGGTTTGGTACGAAATGATAAGAAATGGAAGGATGGAATTCAATTTTGGTATGAAATGGTAATGAAAGAAGTTTGATTTGAACAAAAGTGCAAACAAGAACCAATACCGATATGGTATCGACCCGTTTGTTTATAAGCCCTTTTAGTTCAGTTTAAGATTGGTAGAAGTGACCTCGACCCACTATCTAGTAAGATAGGAACCTCGGTATGTTTGAACGCCACACTACGAGTAGTGATAAGTTCGGGTTTATCAAAGAAAATGATTGACGCAACTAAAACACTAAGTAGCCAACGAATCTTTGAACGAAAATAGAGAAAAGTTTGCCTCAGAAATTTGGCAGCATATCATTAACAAGATGTTCAAAAGTGTCCCCAAAAGGATTGGTTACAAGAATTTATAAGGCTAGAATGAGCTAGCCGAATGGTCACATAGTAAAGTGCTATTAAAGAGCTAATTATAAATCAAAGATTTTTGAAATTCTAGAATCAATAACTCCTCTCTTTAACCAGCTGAATTAATGTCCTTAAAGGCTTAGAAGATGACTCTTGATTTTCCCTTTGGCTAGTTGAATAGACTCCAGCCTCTTTAATGAAAATTACAAGGCATAAATTGTCCATTAAGTAGCAAAAAACTTTGGGGTATTTGAACAAGCTGCTACCAGATTTTAAAGGACATGAAATGCTCCTTTAAACTCTCTTTTAATGATGCTTAATGCTTCCTTTATAATAGCCCCCTCTTTTGTAACCAAAATAACTTGAAAAGTCACCTTTATTGAATGCGTAATAGCCTTTGTGAGTTAAAAAGTCACCCGTTCTATTTCTCCAACCAAAGCCTCGCCCCACACTTGGTTAACTAAGGCCGAAATGGCCTCCTTGAATTGCTTAGCTCGAGCTCGCGTAATTGGTCCTTGAGGCAGCACCATTGAGTCCTTGCTCAAACTTGATGCACTCTGGGTCGCGATCGTATCAAATATGGCACAAAAGAGCTTGTGGTTCAGTGGTATGTGGCATATGGTAATTGCTGGAGGTCTGAGGTTCAAGTCCTGGGTTGCGCATTGAAGATATTATTTTTGCTGCCTTTGCTCTGTGTGTATATAACGCCTTAATTTTTGAGATTTTTTGAGATTTTTGCGATTTTGGTGAAATCATGAAATTTTGAGGTTTGGCTATGGAATTTATGCTTTAAGTGTGCTAGTGGGCCTTTAGAAGGCCCAAGCCTAAGTGAAAACCCGGTAGAAATATCCAATTTTTGATATAAAGAGAAGAGGGCTAGGTTATGTAGGCTTTTAAGAAAAAGTGGGTGAATTAAGACACAAGTGAGCCCCTGGTAAAGTGGCAATGTGGTGCCACTTAGAGCCTAAGAAAGTGGTGTGTGGATGTGTGTAAGGGCCAAGGTTCAAGTCTCAAGGTAAGCAGTATGGTATTTTATTTTTGTTGCATGTGCCAGTCATGTGATGGAACTCAAGTGAAACTCTGCTGAGAAGAGTTTGGGATGCTCATGGG
The DNA here is from genome assembly GCA_020496765.1 of Gossypium stocksii. Lineage (NCBI taxonomy): Eukaryota > Viridiplantae > Streptophyta > Magnoliopsida > Malvales > Malvaceae > Gossypium > Gossypium stocksii. Next base: position 48,278,483 of record CM035623.1, read on the forward strand.
ATTTAATCAAAGAGGATAAGGGGGAGAAGTTTTAGGAATTTTGAAGGAAGCAGAGTTGGCCGACTGTGGGAGTTTTGGGAAGGCACATTCAGCCATGAGGGATTAGGGTAGTAGTTTCGGCAATAGGGGCTAGTTGAATGCCGATTTCTTAAGTTAGTTTTTGGGATTTGGTCAATTATTTTGGTTGTCGAATAAGTTTAGTAGTGGGTTCTTTCGTGCATTCTTTTCTCCTCTTTTTCGTTCTAAAAGTCGAAACCTTACACCTTAGGTTTTCCTTGCCGATTTCTTCTTCTAGTCGAACCTACTCTCTTCATTCTTCCCTTCCTTTTTTTCTTCATCTTCTCGTTTCTTTTCTTCTCTTCTCCTCTCTTCTTATCTTTTCTTCTTTTCTCCCCTACTCTCTTCTAAAATTGAATCTTATTGAAGTAATCTCTTTTCTCCAACCTCCTTGTCGTTTATCATAAAAAGCTGAAACTGAATCCACCATTGTTGATTATCTATTTGATCGAAACTTCTTCTTCTATTGTCTTTTCTAAAATCAAATCTTACCCTTGTTCCTAGTGATCTCTTTTCAAACCCAAAGCACTCAATCTAGTAGCTGATTTCTTCTTAGCCGACCACTCCAAAAGCCAAAATCCCAAAGCACATATTATCTCCTAGTGTCGTTTTGTGTAAGGAGCCGAAATCTTCATATTCATAGTAAATCGAGAATTAAACCTTTAGATCTGGTGGATCCATTATTGTGGTAAGTAATCGAACTCCTTCTCATGTGTTATCTTTGGATTTAAGAAAAACCAAAAGTCCCTAAATGCTTTAGGGAGGCTATCGACTAAGGTAAATAGTAATGCTAATTCTTCTAATCAGTTTTGTGTGTATTTGTTGTGAAAGGGATGACCTAGCAAGGAGCATAGGAGGCTTGGATCATTGGGACGACTAGATCTAGATCTAGTCACTATTTTCGACAAAGGTAGGTGACTAAGGGCCTTAGATGGTGTTGCCCGAATAGGTATGTTGGTTTGGTGTCGGATTATTCAATTAGATCTATAGTGACATGTGGATTGAAATGACTATAGGACAATCGCATGGGAGATTTCGTCTACATCTATCACCAATCAGGTGTGTAAATGAACACCCTCTAGTAGACTAAATCGATAAAAGCTGAAAAGTCAAAATGTTTTCTAGTATTTCGTGGGCTTGCGAGCGTGCGAGTGCTCGTGGGTCGATTGGAAGTGGTAAGATCTGTAATCAAAATCAGTAAAGTTGATGTAAGCACAATTTCGTGCGTCTCAGTAAATTCAGGCCTCGAGGGGCTGAATTTGGGCCCAATGGGTTTACGGGCCCATTTAGGTAAAAACAAGCGGTAAGTGGGTTCTAGTATTTTGTAGGTTAAAACTGTTAAAACAACTGTGAAATTTGGGCAAAGCGGGCCTAAATAGCTAGTAGACACTGTAGGGCCCATTAGGGGTTTTAGGGCCCAATAGCGCTAAAGTTGGTAAATGGGCTAGATTGGCCACTTAGGTGAAAATTGGACTGATAATCACTGTAATAAGCATGAAACCCTAAAAACTAGTATGATTACTAAAAATACCCCTTATGGGTGGAAAATTACAGTTATACCCCTAGGGCTAAATTTGACTGAAATGCATGCTATACTTTATCTGTTCACTATATGCCATGACATGTTTAACTGTTGCATGGGTTTGGCTTTATTAATGGAGGAAGTGCTAAGTGGCATTGCCATGTTTACTGAAAGGGGCTTTGCCCCGTTTTACTGAAAGGGGCTTTGCCTCGGTTTTACTGTTAGTGGCTTGGCCACGTTATCTGATTAAGCAGCTATGCTGCAACTGTGGTGTGTAGGGTTGGGTGGGTTGAGTTATTCCCCACATGGTGTGTAGGGCTGGTACGGGTGGTGTGTAGGGCTGGACATGGGCTGGGCTTTGCATACATGCATTATGCTGCTCTGTTACTTTTTGGGCCTACGGGCCACACTGATTACTAAATAGGGCTAAGGCCCAGTTAACTGAAATGAGTAGGGCTTCGGTCTAGCTATTACTGAAACTAGATAGGGCTTAGGCCCGGTAAGCTTGAGCTAGTTTGGGCTCTGGATGGGTTTTCTTTACACACTGAGTTTCCAAACTCTCCCCCTTCCTTTCATCTATGTAGGTGAGCCCTAGACTAGTGGACTTGGAGCTGGAGGGATTCAGAGTGGCCAAGTGGATTGCACATGATGGGTTTTAATTAAGTCTTTCTACTTTCATATTTAGTTTAAATTATTTTTCATTATGGTTTTGGGTTTGTAATAAGGCCGCTTGAAGTATTTTAATTTGGATTTTTAATTCTTTATTTACAATTTGATCAAAATGGGTAGATTAGGGCTGCGCGGATTTTCCTCAAAATTAATCAATGTTTTCAAAATGAAACACATGTATCAAATGGATAACAAAAAGACAATCAAGATCTGGTAATAGAATACATTTAAAAACTGGTAGTGGATAGGACGTTCATAACTAAACCTGGATTTTCTTTTCAACCTTTATGAACGGTTTTGCAAAACTCACCCTACTCGTAATAACTAAAGAGCATGATTAATCTGGCGTTGATGTGACACACCAGACTTGGCCGTAACGTCTGGGCTGGGTTTGGGGTGTTACAGTGTAGTAGAGTTTGACTGGAATACTATAGAATTGAGGTGGTTGTTGAATTAGTCAATTGGAGTGATTTGAGGAGTAAGGTGGGAGAAAAACTAGGAGGATTGTGGTGGAGTTTGAATTGGTTGGTTGGAGAGATTGTGGAGGGATATTAGGAGACTTTTTAGGAGATAATCAAGGGACGTTGAGGTGAGGTAGAGGAGTGTGACGTTTTTGAATTGTAAAGCACTTAGGAGTTTCGGTTTTGGCAAATGAGTGCTCATTTCAGGTTTTTGGGGGGGTATTGCCAAACACACTTCTCATTTTTTTTCTTTGGCTTCTACTATTGTGGAGTTCTTTTGGTTTTTCTTTTCATTCTTTTGGAGCCTACTTCTCTCTTTTTCTTTATTATTTTTATGACCGAATTTGCATCCATTTGATCTCTTCTTTTTGTTTTCGGTTTGCTCTTTCCTTCAATCTGTGGAATACTGTCCTTTTTCTCTCACTCAGTCGCTTTTGACTCTAGCTTTAGTTTTGGCCGATCCTCTCTTTTTGTTAGTGTTTAGCCATACACTCTATTGTTTAGCCTTCTTTTTTTAGCTTTTGGCTGGATATTCCCCTCCTTCCTTTTCTTCAAGTGGGTTGGCCGATACCTTTTTTTATCTCTCTATGCCGCTTCTTCTCTCTTCTTCCTTGTCGATTTTTGTGGTAAGTGCTATTAGTTGGTGTTTCTCACTTCTTCGCCCTTTCTATCGTATGGATAACACACACCTAACACCTTCTTTTGTTGCCAGCGTTTATTAGGGTTGCGTTTATGATAGTTTGGCTTCTATCATAAAGGGTATTCAATGAGGATAGTGGGCCAATTGTTCTCTTCCCTATTCTCAGTTATTTACACTCGGTAAATGGTTGTGTGCTTGGTATAAACTGTGTATGTATTCTATCTTAGTTGTTAAGTGTGATGGATTACAGGTAGCCTTTAAAGTGGTTTGAAAATGGTTTTGTGTAATGTTTTAAGCGGGAGATCTTCTTTCATCCAACCAAGGCAAGTGATAGTGAATAGTGTGGACTAAGTCATAAGTGGAGATATTAGCCCTTTTGTGAAATGATTAATGAGGTATCTCAATTGAATGTAGGATTGACGCTCGAGGATTTCTCACACACTATTTTGCAAACAGTGTGTAACAATACGCTGGAATCGATAGTCGGTAAAAAGTCAGAAAGTGTGTACACGCGCACTAATTTGACTGTAAATCGACAAAAGCTGAAAAGCCGAGAAACTGGCAATTGATGTCACACGAGCATGCAATCACATGTGTGGCGAGCCAAGCCCACAAAACATGGGCGTAAGACTGTAAAATGACCAAACTACCCTCGAACGGTAAAATGAACAAATTACCCTCGAAGGGTAAAATGATCGAATTACCCTCGAAGGGTAAAATGGCCGAATTACCCTCGAAGGGTAAAATGACTGAATTACCCCTGTAGGGTAAAATGATCGAATTACCCTCGAAGGGTAAAATGATTGAATTAGCTCCGAAGGGTAAAATGATCGAATTACCCTCAAAGGGTAAATTGACTGATTACCCCCGTAGGGTAAAATGATCGTAATACCCATATAGGGTAAAATGACCGAATTACCCATAGGGTAAAATGATTGTAATACCCCTATAATGTGAAATGATCGTAATACCCCTATAGGGTGAAATGACAGTAATACCCGTGTAGGGTAAAATGACCTTAATACCCCTGTAGGAGGAAACGACTGTTATGCTCCTTACACTAAGTATGATTGATTTGCTATATGATATATATATGACTATGGTTGAGCATGACATTCTGCATTCACGTATGATGGTATGGCATGACATTCTACATGGGGTGATTATTGACGGAGGAAATGCATGGCTTCTAGCTATCCTGATTATGGCTCTGTGTCATCCTGTCTGTGGTTTATAACCATTCTATATATGGCTTTTGGCCATTCTATTTACTGGCAGCTTTGCTGCGATTCTGGTTAGTGCCGCAACTGGTGCTAACTCTATAAGTGTAGGGATGGGTGGGTGATTTATTCCCCACAGTAAGTGCAGGGTTGGACAGAAGATGGATTGCAGAGTTGGTTGGGGTAACATGCATCATGCATACTGATAAATGATATTACATACTGTTCTTACTGATTCTGCTACTATATTGGGGTAAGGCCCACCTTATACTATTTACTTTAATGGACTCAGGCCCAAACTGTTACTGCATTTTGTATATCTGATTAACTGCATACTAGGGGATTACACATTGAGTTTTCGTAAACTCACCCAGTTGTTTAACTATACAGGTAATCCCGAGTATTAGGCAGATCGGTGTTGTGAGGGACTCAGAGGTGGCCACACTAATACTCTTGTTTTCTTTTATTAGGATTTTACTTACAATTAAATTTCATTCTGGGTTTTTATTTGTGTAATAAGGCCTCTCCAATTTTCTAGCTTTCAATTGGGTTTTTATTTATTATGATTTATATCTACTACAAGTAGAGCGTGGTTTTCCAAAACGATAACTGTTTTCAAAACATCACGTTTTCGTAACACCGTTGAAATGCTTCCGCAACAAATAATGTTTTCAAAGTAATGACGTTTTAAAATGGTTAACAAATGACTAAGATGATTTAAGAATTAACAAAGAGGCTTTAATATTCAAATGGGATTTTATCAGTAAGAACAAGTTTTTGAAAAACACTCCAATGTGACACCGTCAAGTTCGGCCATAACATCTAAGCCGAGTTTGGGGGTGTTACAATATCTGTGGTTCCGAGAGAACGGGTTACCTGGGAGTTCTTTCAGACTAAATTCAGAAAGAAATATATTAGCCAAAGGTTCATTATTCAGAAACAGAAAGAGTTTCTTGAGTTGAAGTAGGGTCGTATGGCTGTAATAGAATATGAACGTGAGTTCGTTAGACTGAGCAAATATGCACAAGCATGCGTTTCAATAGAAGCTATTATGTGTAAACAATTTGTTGATGGGTTGAATGAAGATATTAAACTTTTAGTCAGAATTCTAGAATTAACAGAATTTGTTGTTTTAGTTGAAAGAGCTTGCAAAGCTGAGGAGCTTAGCAAAGAACAGAGAAAAGCCAATTTTGAAGCCAGAGATTCAAGAAAGAGATCAACGAGTAAATCTTATCAATTTGCATCAAAGAAGTTTCGAGATTCATACACTCGACCAAATTCTTCAATCAGGTATTCGAGTAGAGATTGTGGAAAATAATACTCTAACCGTAAGGCTCAAGTTACTTTAGAATCGAGTGTTGTTAGTGTGAGAAATGATAAACCTGAGTGTCAACAGCGTGGAAGATGACATTTTGGTGAATGTTGGATGAAATATAATAACAGAGTTTGTTACAAATGTGGTTCACGAGATCTTTTTATTCGAGATTGCCCAGAGTTAGCTAAAAAAGATAACACCTAGAGTACGAAGCCGAGTAACACGGCAGCTAGAGAAGACCACCCAGAAATACAAGAATTGTGAGTGGTAGTCAGAGAGGGACAAAGGACACAGCTATGAGGTTTGAGGCCAGAGCACCTACTAGAGCCTACGCTATTCGCGCTCACGAAGAAGCATCATCTCCAGATGTTATCACTGGTTTTTTATCTCTTCATGACACTAATGTGATTGCATTGATAGATCCAGGATCGACCCATTCATATGTATGTGTAAATTTAGAGTCCAGTAAGACTTTGCCTATTGAGTCTACTTAGTTTGTGATAAGAGTATCGAACCCATTAGGCAAATGTGTCCTGGTTGACAAAGTTTGCAAGAATTGCCCGTTAATGATTCGGGGTCACTATTTTCTAGCTGATCTAATGTTGTTGTCGTTTGATGAAATTGGCGTAATTTTTGGGTATGGACTAGTTAACGTTACATGACTTTGTAGTGAATTGTAGATGAAGGATCATTGAATTGATATGTCAAAACAATGAGATTGTCCAGATTGAATTAGATGATTTGAATGGATTATCGACAGTGATTTCATCGATATCAGCTCAGAGATATGTGAGAAACTATAACACCCCTTACTCGAGTCTGACGTCGAGATAAGGTACGAGGCATTACCTTACTAAAACACATGCAAACACACATTTCTGATCCATGAAACTTCGTTCAAATTTAAAACTTTCAAACCTTGCCTTATAGCCTTTAATATGGGCCTACGAGGCCCAAAACATGATTTAGAAACAACCTAGGACTATTTCAAGTACTTAGAAAAATTTCAATAAAAGCTACTCAAATTAGGGCACACGCTTGTGTGGTTTCAGAACATGGCCATGTTGAAGGCTCGTGTAGCTCACATGGCCTAGGCATATGGGGACACACCCATGCCCCTTGTCCGTGTGGATTTATTTTCTGACATCAAACCTACAGGGATTTTTACACGGCCAGACACACGTCTATGTCCCTAGCCCGTGTCCCTCACACAGCCGTGACACACCCGTGTCCTAGCCCTTGTGTGAAAACCTTTACATTCTGTTTCTAACGTTAGCAACAATTTAAGGTCACATGGCCGTGGCACACACCCATGTGCTAGGCCGTGTCTTTCACATGGTTGAGACACACGACTGTGTCTCAGCCCGTATGGTTGCTACTGGGCATTTAATTTTGCCAACTTAAGGTGCAGGGGACACACGGCCTGACCACAAGCCCAGAGGGCGGACCGTGTGTCACACACGACCTTAACATATGCCCGTATGTCTACCCGTGTAGACAAAATCAAGGCTATCTACCAAGCCTTTTACCACCCTAAAACAAAATAACACACATGCCAAAACATAACAAGGCGGCAATACTCAACTAATAACCATAAATTGACATCCACACAACTTTACAAACCAATCCAACCAAACATTAATATTACTGCCCTAGTACTCTTAATCATCCATACTATTTTGCACATTTACAAAGACCTCATTTGCATAAATCAATAAGGAATATTAGCCATTAACATGGACTTATACAAAATGGAGTATTCTCAATCAAGCAAACACACTTGGTACAAAACAAAATAACACTTAACAAAAGACTAAGTCCCTATACATGCCCTTTTTTAAAATACTAAAAACTAATTACACCGAATGCTTAAGTTGATTGTGTGAACGAAGTCTCCGACGTCTAATGATCCACGAGCTAATTAGGTGGCACTATAAGAAAATGGAAAGAAGAGGAAGTAAGCATAAAGCTTAGTACGTTGCAAGTAAATAAATAACAACAATTTACCATGCTTATACATGCTCACAAAACATCACAATTTACATGTGAAATAAACATGAGCACTAGCATATCTTACTCATTTTCATCTCTTACTAATCATACAATAAAAGTTTGAGCTCACATCTTATACATTTCATGATGGTACTTGTACCACTCACAAAATCATCAATATTTCTCATTCTTAACACAAACTTTAAGTTTCACGTTGAACCATTTAGAATACAAAAGGATATTCAATAAGCCTCAAACATAGGGTATTATGCAGATGCCATGTCCCAGACATGGTCTTATACTGGCTCATATGTCAAGTCGATGCAATGTCTCAGACATGGTCTTACACTGCTCTCATATATCAAGGTCGATGCCTTGTCCTAGACATGGTCTTACATTAGCTCTCATCCATCCGTGCCTATGCCATGTCCTAGACATGGTCTTACATTAGCTCTCATCCATCCGTGCCTATGCCATGTCCTAGACATGGTCTTCCACTAACACATATCCAAACTGATGCCATGTCCCAGACATGGTCTTACACTAGCTCATATATCGAGGCCGATGCCATGTCCCAGACATGGTCTTACACTAGCACTCATATCAACGCTGATGCCATGTCGCAGACATGGTCTTACACTGGCTCACATATTGGTTTCGATGCCATGTCCCAGACATGGTCTTACATTGACACATAACGAGGCCAATGCCATGTCCCAGACATGGTCTTACACTAGCTCTCGTATGACCCTAGTTTCATAGCATGAATATCCAATATATTCCTACAGTTCAAACGAGAGTTTATCACATTAACTCTCGTCATGCATTACTCATAAGCATATTCAAACATATTATGCAAATCAATCATTCAATACATAATAATGGTAAAAATTGTATTATTTACGTACAACTTACCTCGGTATACAAAATGTAGGCAGCTAATTTGATTTAATCCGTTAGCTTGGCTTTCCCCTGGCTTAGATTCAGATTTCGTGCTTTTTAATCTAAAATGATAAAATTTCACTAATTTAATCACCATATTAACTAAGACAATCCAAAATTCATAATTTAGCAAAGTGACCATTTTGCCCCTAGACTTTCATCAAATGATGATTTTACCCCTAGGCTCGGAAATTATTTTTTATCAAATTTCCTTATTAAACAAACCAAACAGAATTTTTTTCTCACTTATAGCTGTCCATAATTTCAATTATTTCATGCATTTATTACACAATTTATAACCTTTGCAATTAGGTCCAATTTAGGTGTTTTCCATGAACACCACTTCCTAAAAGTTGTTTATTTAACAACCAATATTCATTTTCTTCCATAAAATCTCAGCAAACAACATAAACACTCTCATGGTAAAACCCTAGACTTTCAACCATTTTGTAAAATAGTCCCCTCAATAGCTAGTTCATGCCCTAAAGTACAAAAATTATCAAAGAAAATCATCAAAATCACTTGTAAGAGTGCTAAGTGACTGTGTTTTTCAAGCTTCTAAAACCCCCTCGTTTGGCTGATATTTTCGGTGGTGTGAAGATAGAGAAGGAAAAAGATGAAACTATTTTATTTTTTGCCTTATTTTAATGCCTAATAGTCACCTAACATCACCTAAAGATTTTGACTTTTCTAATTCTCTTGTCCCTATGGTGGGCCACCCTTATAAAATAGGTGTATTTGCTCATTGAAGACCCCCAATTAAGGCTCTCTAGCTATTTAGCACTATTTGCTAGCAAAACAAAACTTTTACCCTTTATGCGATTTAGTCCTTTTTTGCAATTGAGCTCATAATTGCTAAAATTAATCCACCAAAATTTTCATGCACTCATATAATCATGCTATAACACATAAAATAATACTAAAAATAGTTTTTTGACCTCAAATTAGTGATTCTGAAACCACTATTTCAACTAAGCCCAAATTCAGGCTATTACAATTCTCCCCCTTAGGAATTTTCGTCCCCGAAAATCTTACTAGCATACAAGTTTGGGTATTGGTCTCTCAGAGTCTCCTTAGGTTCCCAGGTGGCTTTTTCGACTCTATGTCTATACCATAATACTTTTACAAGTGCTATGCTTTTGTTCCTCAATTCCTTAACCTCCCGAGCCAAAATCTTAACAGGCTCTTTGCCATAGGTCATATCCGATTGAATCTTAACCTCTACTGGTGTAATCATGTGTGAAGGGTTAGAACGGTAATGGCACAACAAAGACACATGAAAGGCATCATGGATCTCTTCTAACTCAGGTGGCAACGCCAATCGATATGCTACTAGTCTAATTCTTTCAGTCACCTGATAAGGTCCAATAAATCGTGGACTTAATTTGCCTTTCCTACCGAATCTGAGGACTTTCTTCCATGGAGTGTGACAGCCCGATTTAGACCCTATATCGAAATGGTGGTTTTGGAACCACAAATCCAAGTCAAAAAAATATTTTAATATTATTTTCTATGTTTAATTTGTGTGAATTTGCATGTGTGAATTTGCATGTGTGAAAATTTTGTGATACGAACTTGCCTCATGATTGATTCGAGTCATTTGTTGCCTAATCGTGAATTTGGGTAAAAATGGAACGTTTCAAACAAACTAGGTTTAAACAAAGAAAAGGCTAGAAGAAAGAAGAAGATGGCTTAGAAATCAGTAACAAAATGGTTAAACAAGGAAAAGGATAAATTTACTAAAGCCGAAATTGAACCAACAATATTAGATTGTTGACTCGTATCTCAAATGGCTCTTAGGTGATTTTCAGTATAAAGAAAACAACAAAGAATTAACCTCGACCCACTATCAAGAATGATAGGAACCTTGGTTTAAATGATCCTTGACCCTCTATCAAAAGATGATAGGAACCTTGGTACAAATGAACAAAGAAAATATAGATGCCACAAGCTAATCTTGATAAGTCAAATCAATTCCATAAGAACAAGGAGAATTGGATAACTCACAATTCAAATATTTCATATGTATTCAGCAAAAGTCCCTTTACAAAGGCTGATTTCACCCATTTATAGTGCTAGAATAGGCTAGTCGAATGGTCACAAACATTCAACTTAATGTGCCAATTAAAAGCTGAAATTAAACTCAAGTCTTTTCACATTCTTAAGCCAAATAACTCCATCCTTGAATTCACTTCAATTCAGCTGAATGAATGACTTTAATTGCTTGAAAAATGACTCTTAAGTTAGCCCTTGTCAGCCAAATGGACATGTAACACCCTAATAACTCGTAACTGTCGCCGGAGTGGGTTACAAGGCATTACTAGACCAAACACAACATAAAATTAATTAACATACATATAAACGAGTCCTTTAAAACAATCAAAATTTCATTCATAATGTCTGTTAAACTTTCTATTTTATAAAGATGATATTACAATTAACATAAATCAGCATGTTACTTACTACTTATAGAAAATAAACAACCATTTAAATACAAACAAAACCACCATTCAAAAGGGGTCATTTTAATGAGATATATTCGAAAATTATAATAGTTTTCATCATATTAGTTCCAACTTTATTACTCTACTACACTCATAAGAAATTACACATAGAAGTAACCTCACTTATAATACAATTCACTTTTCACACCAATGCGTCAATCTCATAAACATGCATATTCAAACATATACATTTGTAATCACATAGCGTAAAATTACTATTCCTTTGGTAAGTTTATAAACCAAAGCCGAACCTTGCTTTTTATTTATTTCATAAGCATTAACACAAATTTCCATTCCATTTACTCATCCATTTCTTGCATATTAAGCTTTAGCTCAAGGTTCAACTTTAGAAACAATGTAAAACCAAATATACCACTCGCATAGTTACAATAATTCAAGTGTCACAAGTCACATATATCATAGCTAAACTTTTATTTATACTAATAGCTGAATATTCACATCATTCTTCTTAATTTAATACTGAATATGAATAAATATTTTCTCTAATTCAAGACACATTATAAGAACAAAATAGCTTATCCACCACATTCATAGATATTAAAACAAACCATTCAAGTATAATTATTAACCTAACCAAAATACCAAGACTTGTATATACATACCAAACACAACCTTCAATCAAAGCTTAAAACCATACAAACACATTAAGGAAGCCACATTCGCATGGCTTATGCTTTTTTACATATCAAGTACCAAAAGTTCACAAGAAAGTTTAGCCTATACATGCCATAAGATTCTATAAGTTTAGTTTCTAAAATACCAATAATTTAACGATAGTGTGGATGACTTCATTGATGATCTCCGAGCACGTACGACCTCCAAAAAGAAATCTATAAAACAATTATAGTAACAAACACACAAGTAAGCTAATTTAGCTTAGTAAGCCTTAAGCAAATTAAACTATAAACAAGTTTACTAAAGTATCTTTATTTACATATAAATTTAAACTTTCAAATCCTTACATATAAAGCATATACTTTAATAAAGTCACATTATCTTAACCAAATAAACATGTTCATAATCAACATCACATATTCAATTTCATAATCAAACAAATTCATTTATCCAAACTCACTTATACCTTTATTAACTTATAATCATCACTCAAATGTTACATTTAGTTCATAGGCATTAATAAAATCGAACATATATATATATCGCTTTAGCTCACTTATTAAATCAACCTCACATAATTTCCTTTTTATCATCCATTAAGAAATCAATTCACCTTGCTAACAAATAGATAGCCAAATATCACATACCTGAATACCTTAATTTATTTATCGAATTCCATTACCTCATTCGCACAAGTCACATAAGTTTAAACTTTTAATAGCTCACTGGCAATAACCTTGCTAGGTACAACCCTAAATTCACATTTGCACACAGCCTGCTAGGCGTATAGCCCGAATTTTATTCACCGGCAATAAGCCTACTAGGCATTAAGCCCGATTTCTATTCACCGCATTAAGCCTGCTAGGCATATAGCCCGATTTAACTTCACCAGCATAATGCTTGCTAGGCTTGAAGCCCGAACATCTATATCACACATTCATTTCATCCATGACTATTTTATAATAATTTCAATGGCACTCATTCTTTATTCAACATTTCAATATCACACCATAATTCAAATCAACTTAATATACAAATCTATAATATCACATTCGGCCAACCACATTTGCCTATGTAAATATATATTCAAAATTTAACATTTAACTAATTTTTATTCAAATAAATATGTTTAAATTGCTTATAGGCTTACCTCGAGTATCGACGAACAACGTAACCTGACTATCCGTCTATTTTTGTTTTTCCCCGATCTGAATTTGATTTTCTCCTTTCTTGATCTAAATTGATTTAAATTAAACTTATTTAATCAATTATTCAATCCAATTTACTCAAAAATGCATAAATGGGTAAATTGCATTTTTGCCCCAAACATTTTGTACATTTAGCAATTAAGTCCAAAATTCTCAAAACACAAAACAAAGATGATTTAATTACTCTAAGCTATAGCCGAATGCTTCGCAAGCCCTTATAAGTCCTTACAAATAATTTATTTCACAATCTAATTCCTCTATTTACTATTTTTGCAATTAAGCCCTATTTACTTAATTTTTATGAAAATTTTCAATACAAACTTAATAATCTAACACATATCTTTTATTTAACAACATCAAACACCAAATTCACTAAGATATAAACAATGGTAACTCATGAATACATCATCAAAATAAAAAAAATTACGCATGGGTCGGGTAGTACTCGAAACAATGATATCAAAAACGTAAAAATTATCAAAAATCGAGATAAACGCAGACCTTGATTGAGCTTAAAAGTTCTGAACTAGGTTTCTCTTTTTCTCCCTTCTTGTTTCGGCAAGAACACAAAAAAAAAACACTTAAATGGCTTTGTTTGTAATATAATTATGTTATATCAACTTATTTAATCAATTGACCATATTAACCTTAACTAAACATATTATATTATCACATATATATGTCCTTTGCCGTCCACTCAACATAAAAATGGCCAAATTACCTCATAAATGCTTCATATTAATAAGACAAGTTCAAATAAGCACTTTCACATTTAACCACCAAATTTTTATTTTACGCAATTAAGTTTTTTTATTTAATCGGGCACACAAACAACAAAATTAAATCACAAAAATTTCGCAAATATAAATTCACACATAATAAACACATAAAATAATTTTAAAATATTTTTCTGACTTGGATTAGTAGTCTCGAAACCACCGTTCCGAATAGGGTTAAAATTAGACTGTAACAGGACACCAACTTCTTAACCAGCTTCTTAACGGTGTTTGAATGCTTGAAATAACCTTTGAAATGGCAAAACGACTGGCAGTGGAAAAGGTTGGTATCGAAATTAAATTGGATGATATAATGCTCCTTAAGCCTCCTTTAAATGATGTATAAACCTTTTCTGTAATAGCCCCCTTGCTTTGTAACCAAAAATGACTTAAAAAGCCACTTTATTTAATTTGTAACAGCCCTTGTAATGTAACAGTTATGACTTGAAAAGACTCCTGCAATAAACACATTTAAATGAGCTTATTAAACACATGTAAACACTAATTAAACATAACACACATTAAACAATTAAGTAAATGAACTAAACACATGCATCAATTATTCCATCAGTTAGTTAATTAAAGAAGCATCATTAAATAAATTTAAACTCATGCATCAATAAATAATCCTAATAACTAGATTAATTAAGAAGCATCTATTAAATGAAATTCAATAATAACTCAATTATTAAAACTAAGATGAGTTGAATTAATGACCAGCAACTCATTTATTAATCTAAGATAAGTTATTAACTAAGATGAACTCAATTAACTAAATAAAGTCCAACAACTCAATTGATTAACAAACTGAAATTAAACGTCTCATTTTGCACTTGGGCCCCTCAAGTTTAGGCCAATCTTGATGTTGTCGAGGTGTATCGAAACATGCTGCGACCGGGATCCCTCTTGAAGACGATTTGTCCTCAAATCAGGCCACTGTCTCGCGAAAAATTTTTCATCGTTGCAGCACCCTTGATTGATGAAGTTGGCAATGTTGCTCTCGATAACCTGAAAATCACACATATCTTGAAAAGAAAATAGGTCATTTATACACCCTCCCTCTTTAGGAGAATACCACCTCATCTTGTCACCTACACAATAAGAAAAGGAATTAGGGACATGATGTTTCATATGCTCAAAAGAAGTTCCTGAAATCACATTCAAAAATTGAGCAAATAAAATAATGCCGAGATTAAAAATAGAAGTTGGCCTTACCTTTCTGTATTGAATCAAAAAGTTCAGCAATGGAATCATACCAAAATCACATAACATTCTAGAGTTAACAATATTCCATGGTTCAAATACCTTATATAGTGATATAGAACGATATGCTTCGAGATCAAAGATGGAAAATGACTTTACCTTTTCATCATAAATCAAAATATGCAATGACGACAACAAATCAGAATTACTAGGCATTCAACAACTAACAACATTTTGATTCTCAAATCTTTTGAACAAAGCTATAAAACAAAGGTCTCCGGAGTCAAAAACAAGGTTTTCTCTAATAAATTCAAATTGACTTGAGAGTTTTATGGTCGACATTATAAAAGGATCACGAAACAATTCAAAGTCATTATCACGCAGAACATGTTTGAATCTCGTATACCACAATGTAGAATAACCTCCAGAATAAAAAACCTAATTTTGACTTTGCAAAACAACAACATTCATGGGCTTTGTTTTCGAAAATGAAGATAAAATTTGAAGAAGATGAGCAAATCCAATACATTTATTCATAATAGAATTACGATGCTCACCTTTACTTGGCAACAACTTGGGAAAGCATGCTCCAGGCTTGAACACATGATTTTGATCACTCGTTTCATCATGTAGCAGAAATTTCATTTTTACCGAGAATTCACCTATGCCAAACAACAAGAATTTAAGTATACAATCATTCGATCGATCAAACCTTGCAAATCTCATTCGAATAGGCATGCAAATACATAAAGATTTCACGTAAAAATTTGAAGAATCCACAGAACCATCACAATCAAACAATTCAATCTTTTTATGTGAATAATCTTTATCACTCAAGATCAAGTTTTGTATATACCGATTTAATCGCATGACATCAACAGAACTGCTAATGCAAAATTTATCATGAGAAAAAATTGTCATAGCACTAGCTAGAGTGAAATCATCAACTTTAGTCATAGAATGACAAGTAATCCAATCAAAATGAATAACTTTTTCACATACCAAGTTTTTGGCTTTATCATCAATAACATGCGATTGAATTGGTTGAGACTTGCATAATAAAGAATCTTTACCTTGATTACCTTTAGACTCATGTAGACTAATTTTACTTACGACCTTACCTTTCTCGATCATTCGAAATCTTCTCTTATTCGAAAGGTATTGAAGCTGGAGCTTGTCAAATGAAACTTCAGAAACCTGAAAAAATGAAATATAAGTAAAACTCACGATAGGGTTAATAAAAACACTCCTCGCTTTTTCTTGCTAACTTTCTTCTTTTTCACTTGTCTTTTTCTCAAACTCTTTTTCAAATCCACTCTCTTTTTCCATAATGCTCATTTCTGTTACACTTTCACTTTGAAATTCTCATTCTTTTACCACAGTGTCTTTTATTTTTGAAAACTAGACACTTGCGTCTTGCTCATTTTCTTTTCTTTCTCCAAACTGATGTATGTATGCCCGAGGCTCCCTCAAGTGCGAATCAAGATCCCATCGAGCTGCCAAAAGGTCCCATGACTCGAGCGCGAACTAAGCAACTTCAAGAAGCTTTAACAGCTTTGTTGATGCGCATTTGGGATTATACCAAGTCCTTTGACGTTGGAGAAGCTGTGGACAACTCTTTAAAGGCTTAATCCACTCTTTTGCAAACTGACTTCAGCTCCTCTCCAGCGTCCCCAGCTCAATTCAGCTCCAATCAGCTCACTTGAGCTTATTTCAGTTCGTTTGATCTTAATTTATGATACAAGGGTTTGTCGATAATCAAAACAACATTCCTCATTCGTTCACGGATCTAGGATTGAAGCATGCATCTTTCTACAACAAGAACAAACATAGGCTATCAAATTACTGTAAAAATACTTAATATTGAAAGAACTGAAAAGAAATTAAGATAGAATTGACGTTGCTGGAGATTTGGATAGTTTTGAAGAAGATGACATTCTTCAAGCGTTCAACAATGGCAGCAACATTCTGGATAGAATTGAACAACTTCCAAGGAAGAACTCGAACAATATACTGAATGAACCCAAACCTTATATTGAATTTACTCAGAAACAGACTTGGACCCTTCAATTATATATCAATTGAGAACATGAAGTATCAAGACAATTTGACAATCAATTCAAAATTGAAAGCCAAAGAAAAGTTTTAAAAAGAACTAATTTGAGAGATAAACTCACAAAGCTGTTGATTCATAAAAATTCACTGTCATTACAATTGAAATTCGTCCTATATATGTATTACAGGGAAGTTGGCCAAAAATTCAAATACTTGGTACACATTAAACAGGCTAGTTTGAAATTCAAAGGCTAAAAACTACCCATATCGGTGGCATGCAATCTTAGCCAAGCATTATTCAAAATTCAAACTTGTTTTTATCCATGGAAGGATGTGATCGACATGTGGTGACTTGTGTTCAGCATGTGGTGGCGTGTGTTCGGCATGTGTTCGGCTGCCACACTTGCACTTCAGCTCGTCCCGATGCGTGGAACATGTTTTAGCTACTTCTAGACTTGTTAGCTAAAGTTGAGCTAGTAGAACTAAAATCGAGCTGATTGGAATTTGAAATAAGCTGAATTCAGCTAGCTAGAAGTGAACGGAGTTGAGACAAGCTGCTTGGAAGTAAATTGAGCTGAGACGAGCTGCCTACACTCTCGTGAGCTGCAGATGAGCTACACACAATTATAGATGTAATCTAAGTATACTTAAACACACAATTTGAAATAAGGCAAACACACATAAACAACCTTGTAATCTAAGTTAAAGATGTAAACAGATTCATGAACTTACAAGCATACTTAGAATATTATAAACACACTATATCATATCTAATACGTAGTATAACTTAAGTATGTTACATATCAGCATGTAACACATTATAGAGCTTATATTCTAAGGCATAAATGTGATCAAATGAATTTGGAATATTAGCACAAGTTAGGAAGAGGACTTCCCTGAATTGTTTAGCCCTAGATCGTGTAATAGGTCCTGTTGGTAGAACCTCCGAATCCACGTCTTTCGGTGGCGAAGATGTTCTCACATCAGTCCCCCCTTCTTGAAAAGGATTTGTCCTCAAATCTGTAAAATCAGCATAAGGGGTTAAGTCGGCAACATTAAATGTGGCACTTACATTAAATTCACCCGGTAGATCCAACTTGTAGGCGTTGTCATTCACTTTCTTCAACACCTGAAAAGGACCGTCTCCTTGCGGTAACAACTTGGAATGCCTTTGGGCCGAAAATCATTCCTTACGGAAATGAACCCAAACCCAATCACCAACATCGAAGGTGACTCATTTCCTACCTTTATTTGCTTGCTTTTCATACTGTTGAGTCCTTCATTCCAAGTTCTCTTTAACTTGTTGATGCAAACGCTTCACATATTCTGCTCTTGCCTTTCCGTCCTTGCTTATCACCTGTTCCTGTGGCAATGGCAACAAATCTAGAGGTGTAATAGGATTAAATCCATAAACGACCTCAAAAGGTGACAGTTTTGTAGCAGAATGTACAGCATGATTATAAGCGAATTTGACATGTGGCAAGCAATCTTTCCAAGTCTTAATATTCTTTTTAATGAGGAACCAAGTAAAGTAGATAACACTCTATTAACAACTTCAGTTTGTCCATCAGTTTGAGGATGGCAAGTAGTAGAAAACATGAGTTTCGTACCTATTTTGCTCTAAAGAGTCTTCCAGAAGTGACTCAAAAACTTTGCATCCCTGTCAGAAACAATCGACCTAGGAATACCATGCAATCGAACAATCTCTCTAAAGAATAAATTGGCCACATTAACAGCATCATCAGTCTTATGGCATGCAATAAAATGTGCCATCTTAGAAAACCTATCAACCACAACAAAAATGCTATCTCTACCTGTCCTAGTTCTAGGCAGTCCCAACACAAAATCCATCGATATATTCGTCCAAGGGGAATCTGGAATAGGTAAAAGTAAGTACATACCGTGTGGGGAAACCTTCGACTTCACTTTCCTAAAGTCACACAATGTTCACAGTACCTTTCAACGTCTCTGCACATTCGAGGCCAAAACAAATGCTCCTTTAACATTTGTAATGTCTTGGTGACTCCGAAATGACCCATCAAGCCACCTTCGTGTGCCTCGCGAATCAGTATGTCACGCATTGAGCCTTGTGGAATGCATATCCTATTTTCTTTGAAAAGATAACCGTCATGCCTGAAAAACATTCCAATTGCACCTTTCTCACAAGCATTATAATTATCTCTAAAATTAGGATCAACAGAATACAGTTCACGAATATATGCAAAACCAATCAAATGGGAATCAAGATAATTCAGCAATGCATATCTACGTGATAAAGCATCAGCAACGACATTGTCTTCACCCCTTTCGTAACGAATGACATAAGGAAAAGACTCTAAAAATTCAACCCATTTAGCATGTTGTTTTTTTCAATTTATGTTGACCTGTAATATATCGCAAAGCCTCGTGGTCAGTGTGGATCACAAACTCCTTAGGCAACAAATAGTGTTGCCAAGTTTCCAAAGCCCTAATCAGTGCATACATTTCATTGTCATAGACAGGATAATTCAATGTTGCGCCACTAAGCTTCTCACTAAAAAATGCAACGGGCTTATTTTCCTGTGACAAAACAGCACCTATACCAACTCCAGAAGCATCACATTCAATTTCAAACATTTTATCAAAATCAAGTAATCTAAAATAGGCACTTTTGTCAAACAATCTTTTATTTTTAGAAAGGCGTCTTCCTATTCTTTACCCCAAGAGAAGACTAAATTCTTCTTTATAATCCCTGTTAAGGGATCGGTAATAGAACTGAAATGGGGAACGAACCGACGATAAAAACTGGCTAAACCATGAAACGATCTAACCTGACTGATTAAAGTCGGTCGTGGCCACTCTTGAATCACCTTAACCTTCTCAGGATCAACTTCAACTCCCTAAGAACTAACAATATAACCAAGAAATGTGAGTTTGTTAGTACAAAATACGCGCTTCTCCATATTACCAAACAACCTCTCTTCTCGCAAAGTCTGCAATACGGTTCTCAAATGTGCTTTATGATCTGATAAAGTCTTGCTATAAATCAGAATATCATCAAAGTATACAACACAAAACTTACCAATAAACGATTGCAAAACATGATTCATCAAACTCATAAAAGTACTAGGTGCGTTAGTTAATCCGAAAGGCATCACTAACCATTTGTACAAACCTAGTTTTGTTTTGAAAGCGATCTTCCAATCGTCGCCTTCTCGCATGCGAATCTAATGATATCCACTCTTTAGATCAATTTTCGAGAAGATAGTCGCTCCGCACAACTCATCCAGCATGTCATCGAGTCGAGGAATAGGATGTCGATATTTGATTGTAATCTGGTTCACTGCTCGGCAATCAACACACATCCTCCAAGTTTCGTCTTTCTTCGGTACCAACAACACTGGTACAACACACGGACTCAGACTCTCTCGAATGTAACCCTTGTCCAACAACTCAAAAATCTGTCGTTGAAGTTCCTTTGTCTCTTCGGGATTACTTTGGTATGCTGGTCTATTCAGAATCGTGGCACCCGGAATAAATTCAATCTGGTGCTCAATGCCACGAAGTGGGGGCAATCCTTTAGGTGTTTCATCTGGAAACACATCCCAAAATCCTGCAAGAGAGATGAAATCGAAGCAGGCAAATCACTAGGAATCTCAGCCAATAAACAATTATCTTTAAATAATAAAATAAGTATAGAAAGTTGAGAGGAAAGACATTTAATGATTTCCTTGTTGCTCGCGTACACATTCATCTTCTTTTTCCCTCGCGATTCTTCGATATTCTTTTGCAATCTCATTTGGTCTTCTTGCACTTGACTCGGAGTCAATGGTGCCAAGGTGATCTTTTTACCTTCATGTACAAAAGAATACCTATTTATGAAGCCATCGTGCATAGCCCTTTTATCAAACTGCCATGGGCGTCCAATAACAAATGGCTTGCGTCCATCAAAATGACATCGCAAAGTACTTCATCCTTGTACTTCCCAATGGTAAACAGAACCAAAACCTGCTTGTTTACTCTAATCTCTCCTCTATCATTCAGCCACTATAACTTGTAAGGATTTGGATGCTTTGTCGTCTTCAAACCTAGCTTTTCAACCATAACAGAACTAGCAACGTTAGTGCAACTACCACTATCAATAATTACAGTACATACCTTATCATTCACGAGACACCTTGTATGAAAGATGTTCTCTCGTTGCTATTTTTCCTGAATTGGTTGAGTGTTCAAACTTTTGATAACAAGTGCTTCACCGGTGGCAAAAGTCTGCACGCTGTCATCATTTTCTTCATCACCTTTTGTAGGTGGTTTCGGATCGTCTTCCTCAGACTTGGGCTCGATCTCGCCATTCTCTATCATAAACATGGTCCTTCAGTTTGGGCACTGACTGATAACATGTCCTCATCCTAGACACTTGAAACACAGAATGTCCCTCAAATGTTCCTGTGTTACTATCTACTTGCCTTGCCTATTTTCAGTAATAAGTGTCTTTGACTAGCTTGGTTCTCCTTTCTCACGTATCTGAAGTGGTGCTTGGGTTGTTTGCTTCCTGAAATTGTTAGGAGCATTTAATGGAGATGAAAGTGATTTAAAGGGAGGGTTACCTCGATTTGGAAACTTCCTACGCTGCTGTCATTCTACTTTTATTGTCATATGCACCATTTCGTCTATTTCAACATAATGTTGCATTTCAACAACATTGGCAATCTCTTGGTTCAAACTAGCAAGAAAAAGCACTATGGTTGCTTCACGATCTTCCTCTATGTTTGCTCGCATCATGGCCATCTCCATATCCTTGAAATAGTCATCCACACTTCGACTACCCTGTTTCAAATTTTGTAATTTCTGATATAAATCACAGTGCTAGTGAGAGGGAACAAACCATTTCCTCATTATCCTTTTCATTTCGGCCCAAGTAGTTACTGGACCTTCTCCGGTACGTCTTCGACTAAGCAGTAATTGATCCCACCAAATTAACGCATAGTCAACAAACTCCAGTACTGCTAGACAAACCTTCTTATTTTCTGAGTAATTATAGCACTAAAAAACGTGTTCTACTTTGCTTTCCCAAGCCAAGTAAGCATCAGGATCTATTCGTCCCTGAAAAGAAGGTATAGTAACTTTAATGTTAGTCATATTATCATCCACTTGATGATCACGTCCTTGTCTAGGGTTATGTCTCGGAGATTGATTGACTTTGATTTCATGATCACCTTCATGGGCAGAATTGGAACCTCCATCAATTTTGTCCATTCGTGATTGCAATGGTTCTATAGCATTAGCCACTACTCTTTGTGTAACGCCCTAATTTTTGGGACTTTTTGGGATTGCTGTGATTTTTGGGTAATTCTTGAATTTTTATGTTCTGACTGTAGAAATTATGTTCTAGTACGTTAGTGGGTCTCTAGAAGGCCCAAGCTTAGGTTGAAACCTGTCAGATTTAATAAATTTTGGTTTTAAAGAGAATGGGGGTTCTGGCAGATTGGGTTTTTAAGATTAAGTGAGCAAAATGGATCACAAGAGAGCCCCTGGCAAAGTGGCTAAATGATGCCACTAGAGTGCTATTAAAGTGGCATGTGGATGTTAGGGGGGAGCCAAGGTTCAAGTCACAAGGTAAGTTAATTAGAGTGTTTTTTTATGAACAGGAGGGTTAAGTGTTGGACTTCAGGTAAAACTCTGTCAGGAAGAGTTTGAATGGTTCAAGGGAGGGATAAGGGGAGGAAATTTAAGAGCTAATCAGGGAGCTTGGTGTTGGCTGAATGTTGGACTCTTGAGGAGCAAGAGTTGGCTGGCCAAGGGTGACGCGAACGCGTCCAAGCTAGCAACTTGCCCGGATGATGGAACACTAGCTATGCCGTAAGGTCTAATGACGAGAGCTCAAGCACGACGCTTCCAACACTCTATTTCAGCTCTCTGTCAACAATTATAGCTAGCTCATGGCCCCAACATCCAAAGTGTAGCTGAACACAACTTGGAACCAAGGATAGTTAGCTTAATTCAAGCTGACTTCAGCTCGTTTCAGCTCACGGAAGTTGAATCTAGCTCGGTTGAGCTCAACTAAGCTCTGACTCAGCTCCATCAACTTCTAATTTAAATAAACTTAGCTCATTTAATTTATTTCTAGCTTAACACAGCTCATAGCCGAAACCCTTAGCTCATCTTAGCTTAATCATTGCATATTTATTAAAGTGAGCTAGTTGACCAGATATTTAATGCATATTATTAATTTGTCATAATTTGAATTATAATTAATTATGTCTTACGCGAACCCGGTTACGAGATTGGCCGAATTAACGTTGTTTGCCCAATCGTAGTCGAGAAGAAGGACGAAGTCTCACTTGTAAAGATAGATAAGAAGCGAAAGGTTAGAAGGTGTATGTTTTAGGTAGAAGTTAGAGTTGTTTTAAATTTAGAAAGAAGGTTTATAGTGGGTAAGTAGGTTTAAGATCGAAGTATGAGAATGGATAGATGAATAATGGTTTGGTTTAGGTAATTTAGAATAGGTTATGAAATGGTTCGAAATGGTATGAGATGTACAAAAAGGAATAGAAAGAATGGAATGGTATGAATGGTACGAAATGGTTTAGAAAGGTGCGAAATGGTTTGGAAGAAATATCGTTTTAGGTCAGATTTGGTAAATAATGAAAAAGATGGTAGATGGTTGAGTTTCTTAGACGTCAGGAAAGATTCAACACCAAAAGGTGTCACCCCGAATCCTATATTGTCTAAGTTGGAAAATGGAAATAGAAGGATAGGTTTGAGCGCCACACCAAATGGGGTTCGGTGATAAGCTCAAAATAAGTAAGTTTGACGCCACTAGTAATGCTAGATAAGTCGTACGAGACTTGTACAAAGTTAAGAGGAATCAAACCTCATAGAAACAGAGTTTCAGTATAAAAATGTTCAAAAAGTCCCTTTACATGTAAAATGACTAACTATTTATACTAATACCTAGGCTAGCTGAATAGTCCCATTCATGGACTTAACTTTTAAGAAATGTATCAATTAAATACATTGAAGATTCTAGAAAATACTAGAAATAAACCCTTGAAGTGTATGTCCATGTTCGGTCGAATGGGGGGTGAATGGGTAGCTTCATGAATGAGCATGGATGCACTTGGATGAATGTCTTCATGCATGTATGGCTAGGTTCAGCCAACACTTTAAATGGAGCTTTTAATTCGTGTTGTTTCACCAAGGGTGGCGTCATAATGGTGGCTCCATGAAGGGTCTCATGTGGTGTCCGTCTTGAATGGTCTTGCATGTGTGAACACAAGGTAGCCGAATGGTCCTAGGTGTGAACTCAAGTGTGAACGTCGAACCATGGTGTGAATGCAGAGTGTGAACACATAGGAGTTCATGAACCGTCGCATGCATGTATTTTCTTTAATGTGATCCATGAACCTTCAAGTACATGCGTATACATTTGAACATACATTTGCCCATTGGTTTGCCATCCATTGCACCTTACCATGCATGCATTGCATTTAATTGTCTCCATGCATGTGCCGTCCAAGTTAATGTACCTACAAGGTTAATGTACACATTAATAGCACATGTGAACACAATTATATGAACACAATTAACACCTAATTAATTCGGCTACATCTTTAATACTTGTAATAGTTTAGACACATTTATGTCATGTTGAAATTATGGCAAATTTATGATATGCATTAAATAACTAGTCAACTAGCTCACTTTAATAAATATGCAATAATTAAGCTAAGATGAGCTGAGGGTTTCGGCTAGGAGCTGTGTTAAGCTAGAATTAAAATAAATGAGCTGAGTTTATTTAAAGTAGAAATTAATGGAGCTGAGTAAGAGCTTAGTTGAGCTCAACCGAGCTGGAATGGACTCCCCTGAGCTGGAATGGACTCCCCTGAGCTGAAATGAGCTGAAGTCAGCTTGAATTAAGCTAACTATCCTTGGTCCCAAGTTGTGTTCAGCTACATTTTGAACGTTGGAGCTATGAGCTAGCTGTAATCGTTGACTAAGAGCTGAATAGAGCTTTGGAAGTGTCAAGCTCGAGCTCTCGTCATTGGACCTTGCGGCATAGCAAGTATTCCGTCATCTGGGCATGTTGTTGGCTTGGACGTGTTCGCGTCAATGTCCAAAATATTACAAGTATTAAATATGTTGCCGAATTTAATTAAGTGATTAAGTGTGTTCATACTTGATTAATGTGTACACATGAGCTATTAATATTGTACATTCATTTTGTAGGTACATCACCCTTTAGACGGCACATGCATGGAAGGAAATTAATGCAAGGTGCATGCATAGGAAGGTTCAATGGATGGTAATCAAAGGGGCTTATGCATGTTCATTATTCATGTATTTGAAGATTCATGGATCATATTAATATGCATTAGATGGTTCATGTATTTTTCATGTGTTCACACCTTGTGTTCACACCATGATGACCATTCGGTTGGACGTTCACACACAAGAGACTACTCAAGCTCTTTGTTCACACCTAGTTTGACTCTTCATGAAGCCTCATTTAAGAAGCCACTCATGGTGAAACAACATGAATTAAAGTCTCTATTAAAGGAGTTGGCCGAACCTAGCCTTACATGCATGAAGACCATTCATCCAAGTGCATCAATGCTTATTCATGAAGCTGCCTACTCACCTCCCATTCAGCCGAATATGGACAAGCTCATCAATGGACATTTTCTAGAATTTTCAAGCTTTTAATTAGATACATTACTTAATTGTTAAGTCCATGAATAGGACTATTCGGCTAGCCTAAGACACTAGTATAAATAGTTGTTTATTTTCATTGTAAAAGGACTTTTTGATCAATTTTATACCAAAATTCTATTTCTATGAGGTTTGATTCCTCTTAACTTTGTACAAGTCTCGTGCGACTTATCTAGCTTTGCTAGTGGCATCAAACTTGCTTGTTTCGAGCTTATCACCGAAACCCAACTTGTGTGGTGCTCAAACCTATCCTTCACCTACCATTCTCCAACTTAGACCATATAGGATTCGGGGTGACACCTTTGGTGTTGAATCTTTCCTGACGTCTAAGACTTTCGACCATCAACCACCTTACTTTCTTAACTTGCCATTTTGTACCTTCTATACCAAATCGTACATTCTATACCATTTTTGTACATTCCAAACCATTTTAAACCAACTTACCATTTTGCACCTTTCGTAACCTATCCCACCTTACCTAAACCGAACCTTCAATTATTCATTTATTCTCATACACCAACCTTAACCATCGTACCATCTATCATCCTTTCTTTCTAAACTCCGACAACTCTAATCACTTCACCTAAACTCGTAAACATACCATCTTCTAAACTTCTGCTTTTCTATCTACTCTTTCCAACTGCGACTTCGTTCTTCTTCTTCTCGACTACGATCGGGCATTCAACGTAAATTCAGCTTATCTCATAATCGGGTTCGCGTCAAAGGGTCTCTAGTTTAAGCAAATTCGGCTAGGTCTTTGAAGTAGTAATTTCGGCATTAGGGGAGTTTTGTGCCATTTTCTTGGTAGCTTTCTTTTGTAATTCAGTTTAGTCTTTCTTTGGTTGCCGAAATTAGTTGTTGTGCTTAGGGTTGATCTCTTTTCCATCCATTTTACTAGAAGTCGAAAACACAAGCCTCCATACCTCCCTATGCCGTTTTCTTTGCCAAACCGAATACTCACTTCTCTTTTTCTCTCTTCTTCCTCTCATCTTCTTCTTCTTTCATCCGTATCCCTTTCTTCTTCATCTTGTTCCCTCTCATCTTGTGAACTGCAAGTCTAAGACAAAACCTTCCATTACCGACTCCTCTTTTTTGCCAAAACCTTTAGAACCAAATCCTGAAACCTTGAGTATTCCTTGCCGATTTCTTCATAGCTGAATCCACCCTACTCATATTTCTCTTCTCTTTCTCTCCTTCCTTTTCGTTGTCAATCTCTCTCAAGATCAAGATAGCTGAATACCTTTTGTGGCTAAATACTTCATCTTTTCTTTTGGGAGCCGAAACCTTCATACCTGTGGTGTCAAAGCTGAATCTTAGATCACTTGACTCTTCTCTCGTGAGTGCAAGTGGAACGATTGTAGATCAGGGTTAGGGAGATAGTAGGAACTCATCTTGTCAAGGATAAGTGTCGGTAAGTATTTTGAAACTCTTTCTTTTCATTAGTTACCCATGTTTAAGATAAAAGTCGAAATCCCTATCTACCAAAGGTGGCTATCGTTTGGACTAAGGCATATTGGCCTCTTTCTTTTGGTTTTGTATGCGCTAGTGTGGGCAAGAGGACGTTCAGCAAAGGGTTTTGAAGGCTAACATGGTCGAGCATCTAGATCTAGTCCATATTTTGGCAGAAAGGTAAGAACTTTAGGGACTTGGGCAATGTTGGCCAATTGGGGTAAGGAGTTTCGTAAGTATTTTGTGTTGATTTGAAGTCTGACGTATCAGTAACTCAATTGTAGGCAACTCGCGTGTGGATCTCGCCAACGTACCATTCCAAACTAGGTGTGTAAATGACACCCACCGTAGACTAGATCGGCAAAGCCGAAATGCCGAAAAGCCGACATTTTGAGAATTTTTTAGCGTGCAAGTGCTCGTGAGATAGACTATTGCTAAACTTGGTAATCTCAAGCGGTAAGGTTGTAGGGTGCGAAATTCTGTGCACTTCGATATATTTGGGCTTAATGGGCCGAAATCGGGCTAGTGGGCCAACGGGCCCAATTCGGTAAAAACACTCGGTAAGTGGTTCTGTTAAAACATTAATGGCTGTAGTATGCATGGAAACCTTAAAAACAAATAAAATACTAAAATATCCCTAAGTATGCAAAATTACCATTATACCCTTAGGTGCAAAATGACCGTTATACCCCTAGGGTTAATTCTGTATGAAATGCATGATATTCTGTTTCTGTATGTTATATGTCATGATATGTATATCTGATGCATGGGATATGGGTTATATTGATGGAGGAAGCGTTCTGGTGGCTCTGCCACAAATATCTGTTCTGGTGGCTCTGCCACAATATCTGCATCTGGTGACTCTATCACATTATCTATTCTGGCAGTTCTGCTACAAATTCTGTGGTGTGTAGCGGATGGGTGGGTCGAGTAGTCTCCCCACATGGTGTAAGGCTGGTACGGGGGTGTATATGGATGGGTATGGGTTGGGTTTCTGTATGCATGATATATCTATTCTGTATCTGTTATGGGCCTATGGGCTTCATTCTGATTTCTGTATTAGGCTAAGGCCCAAATTAATCTGACTCTGAGGCTTAATCTGATTTGGACTATGGTTGGGTTATTTTACGCGCTGAGTTTCTCCAACTCACCCCTTATTTTCATCTATGCAGGTAATCCCTAACCATAGTGGACTTGGAGCAGGGATTCGGAGTGGCCACATAATATGCAAGTTTGGTTTTCATTGCACATTTTCTTTTCAGTATTTCAATGATTCTATTTTATTATTTTGGGTTTTAAGTTGTAATAAGGCCGCTCTTAATAGTTTTTTTTTTTACTTATTGGTTATATTTACACTCGATTGAAACTGCTAGTTATAGGCTGCGTGGGTTTTTTTATAATCAAATTTAAAGATCGATTTCAAAACACAACAAACGTAACAAATGGATCACCTGAAAAAGTAACAAACCGGTTTTCATAAAACAACTATTTTACAAAGATCACTTCAGTCACCATAAACAAAGTACACAGATACTCGTAGATCCCTGTGACACATCAGATTTGGCCATAACGTACAGGCTAGGTTTGGGGTGTTACATTTAGTATCATTTGTTCTAATGCTTGTATTTGCAAATTCGGTAGTTGTTGTCTTCCCGAATTATCATCAAAACCTATCATTTTCTTTAAACAATAAAACAAACAATAACAAGAAACATATTATAAGTCAGTGTAAATAATAAAGTGGACCTCACAGATCACACAGTAAAATCTCACTGATTACTCCAAAAGAACAGTGCATTCAGAATATAACACTCAGCACTTGTGTTTCACTTAGGAGAATACTTGAATGACTCTTTTTGTCTCCCCTTCTGATCTCACACGGTTAATTGCCTTTTCCCTCGATCTCTCGTAATCAGTTCTTTAAAGCAACTAATTTGATGTCTCAGATTCTGCCAATTGTGTCAATTTGCAAGGAAGAACTTCGGTTAAAAGAAAACAATGTTAGTACAAGATAAGGGCTGGAAATTGAAGAAATAAGGCTAAAAGTCAAGAATTAGGATTAAAATAAAGGAAATGAAAGAAACAATGTCAGTTCTTTAAAGTTTTTTTTTTTGTTTGGCCGATTCAAAGCATTTCACAAAAAAATTATCACATCCTTCATCATTTTTAAACAATTCAGCACTGTTACTTTTGTTTACAACAATTTTTTTGGTCAAACATTGACATTGACTTTTCTTTTTAAATTTTTGAAATTGATTATTTGTGTTTTGTTTTTTTTTAACTTGTTTTTCTTGGTATTGTAGTGCAAAATGTGCTAAAATCCAACCTTTGCTCTGATCACCATATGATACAAGGGTGTGTCATTAATCAAAACAACATTCCTCATTCGTTCACAGATCTAAGATTGAAGCATGCATCTTTCTACAATAAGAACAAACATAGGCTATCAGATTGTTGTAAAAATACTTAATATTGAAAGAACTAAAAACAAATTAAGATAGAATTGACGTTGCTGGAGATTTGGACAGTTTTGAAGAAGATGACATTCTTCAAGCGTTCAACAATGGCAGCAACATTCCGGATAGATTTGAACAACTTCCAAGGAAGAACTCGAACAATATACTGAACGAACCTGAACCTTATATTGAATTTGCTCAGAAACGGACTTGGACCCTTCAATTATATATCAGTTGAGAACCCGAAGTATCAAGAAAATTTGATAGTCAATTCAGAATTGAAAGCCAAAGAAAAGTTCTAAAAAGAACTAATTTGAGAGATAAACTCACAAAGCTATTGATTCATAAAAATTTGCTATCATTACAATTGAAATTCATCCTATATATTTATTACAAGGAAGTTGGCTGAAATTCAAATACTTGGTACCCATATCGGTGGCATGCAATCTTAGCCAAGCATTATTCAAAATTCAAACTTGTTCTTATCCATGGAAGCATGTGATTGGCATGTGGTGACTTGTGTTCAGCATGTGGTCGGCATGTGGTGGCGTGTGTTTGACATGTGTTCAGCTGCCACACTTGCATTTTAGCTCGTCCCGATGCGTGGAACATGTTTCAGCTACTTCTGGACTTGTCAGCTAAAGTTGAGCTAGTAGAACTAAAATCAAGCTGATCAGAATTTGAAATGAGCTAAATTTAGCTAGCTAGAAGTGAACGGAGCTGAGACAAGCTGCTTGGAAGTAAATTGAGCTAAGACGAGCTGCCTACACTCTCGTGAGCTGCAGATGAGCTACACACAATCACTTGAGCTGGAGTTGAGCTGCCCGGCATTCCAAAATAAGAAAAACACACATAAACAACCTTGTAATCTAAGTTAAAGATGTAAACAGATTCATGAGCATAAGGCAAGCATACTTAGAATATTATAAACACACTATATCATATCTAATACGTAGTATAACTTAAGTATGTTACATATCAGCATGTAACACATTATAGAGCTTATATTCTAAGGCATAAATATGATCAAACGAATCTGGAATATTAGCACAAGTTAGGAAGAGAACTTCCCTGAATTGTTTAGCCCTAGATAGTGTGATAGGTCCTGTTGGTAGAACCTTCGGATCCATGTCTTTTGGTGTCGAAGATGTGCTCACATCAATTTAGCTTCTTTCTAGCTCTTTCTTTTACTATTTCAATAAATTAAGTTTTAACTTTGTTTTTACTTAATTTGCTACAGCTCATGCCGAATTCCTTAGCTCAAATTAGTTCATTAATTGTTTTTGATATTTGAGCTAATTTAATGTGTCTAAAAATTAGTTGGTTGTTATTTAGGTTAGTTAGTTGATGTTTAATTATGATTAAATGATGTAATTAAATGTGTTCATGTCTTTGTAGGTTCAGCTGAATGTGGAGATACATTAAAGGCTAGGTGCATGCACGGGTTTGTTCAATGAATGAGAAGATTCATGCACGGCTTGGTTCAATGCTTGGAGGAATTGAGTTCATATACATGGAAGGTTAATTACATGCATTTGGAATTGGAAGATACATCCATGACAGCATACATGCATGAATGGAGAGCATTTAATGAATGTACATGTACGGCCAGATTCAAACTCTCATCCAAGTACCATGCATGACCGAATGTATGTGGGAGATCTATTGAGTTTCCTAAGTACTTCTTCGGCCAAGGGGTAGCTGCATAATCAATTTCCAACTTCAATTCATGAATGAAAATTAAGAGACGATGCATGGATAGCAAGTTACAACGAATGGGAGAATGCATCTAGTTCTTGATTCATGAATCGTTTGCTGCCCAAATGACTTCCCTAGGTGTCTATTCGGCCAAAAGACATTTCTTTAATGCTTCATTCAATCCATGGACGAATTTAGACAAGCTATTGAGCTGCCATGCATTCACCTTCATCCAAGTCAACTTTGCTTAACCATGAAGCTGCCCAATGAACTACCATTCGGCTGAATGTGGACTTGAAGGTTCAATGACTTCATTCTAGATTCTTCCATTACATTAAAAGCTGAATTTACTTAGTTTTTAAGTTTATGAATTTGTCCATTCGGCTATCACCTTCATTTGTAAGGGACTTTTGCCAATTTATTTAATGAAACTTTGTTTCTGTGAGGTTGCTTCCTCTCATATCTCGTACAAGTTTCGAAAGACTTATCTAGCGTGCTAGTGGCATCTACCGATCTTGTTTGAACTTATCACCATCCTTGGTGTGGCATTCACCTATCCGTCTATTCCATCTATCCACCTTAACAATATAAGAATCGAGGTAACACTTTCTAGTGTTGAATCGCTCCTGATGTTAAGATCATTAAACGATTTCCACCTTTTTTTTGTTATTTCTTCTTTGTTATCTCCAAAATCGAACCACCTCCTTAACATCCATCTTTATTATCTTTAACCGAACCTATCATCATCATCTTGCCCATCTTAAACTATATTCGCTTCCAACAAACCTATCCATCCAACTTCTTCTACCAAGACCAAAACGTGAATGACCCTTCTCGACTACGATCGAGCAACTACGTGAATTCGACTCAATCACCCTAGCTGGATCACATCATTTGGTATCAGAGCTTGTAAATCGAGGAGCATCAATGTCCGTATCAAGATAAAAATAAGTTCGTTGTAAAAAAATCAAAATATAAAAAAATTTCAAGTTGTATTTGAAGTTTCTCCATTGTATAGTGATATTTTGAAGTAAAAAAAAAAGAGAAATACGAAAGTAAAAAAAAAGGGTGAAGTGCTCAAATTCTTCTCTTCTGTTTATACCATTGTTTCGATCGTTAAACATTTGTTTCCTCAACCTTGTAAACCCCCCATTCCAAAATGCCACACTATACCTACAAACTTTAATTTTTTTTAGCCTACCCATACACCAATACATCAATTCCCTTGTGACCAATTTTGAAGCCGACCCCAAAGCACCAAGACGACTCAAGAGAAACAAAATACGAGGTTACAAGAGTAAGTCTGAGTGGTAAAAGGCTAGCGAGTGTGAGCACATTAGAGTGTCAAAAAAGCCTAAACGAGTGAAAACACGAGCGGAGTGCACAACTATTATTTCTTTTCTAAGAGAAATAGTGAGGTTTGTGGTGAGGACTTAATTATTCCTGCAAAAATCAACATGGAACATACAAGAAAGCTTTTTGTCGTCAAGAGAAGTTTTAGTATTCAAAGTCCTGAAAATGAACAACAACGGGAGAACATCTTCCATTCCCGATGTCAAGTACAAGGGAAAGTTTGTAGCTTGATTATCGATGGCGGCAGTTATACCAACATGGCAAGCACTTTAATGGTGGAAAGGCTAGGAATGACAACCATCAAACATCCGAGCCCCTATAAACTCTAATGGCTCAATGATGGTGGTGAAATCAAGGTAACCAAACAAGTGCCTGTACCATTTTCAATCAGTAAATATGAGGACGAGGTACTTTGTGATGTTGTTCCCATGCACACGGGACATCTGTTGCTTGGGAAGCCGTGGCAATATGATCGAAGAGTTACCCATGACGGGTATACCAACCGGTATTTGTTCAAGTATCAAGGAAAGAATATTACTTTGGTTCTGTTGACGCCAAAGCAAGTTTTCGAGGATCAAATGAGAATGAAGTCTGTTGTAAATCAATTAAGAGAAAAAGAAAAGAATGAATGTAAAAAAGAAAGGAAAGAAAAGAAAAATGAGAAAAAGAATGCAAAAATAACAAAAGAAAAAAAACAGAAAAAGTAAGAAAAGAAAAAAGAGCAAGAAAAAGAAAATAGAAAAAAAAGTTTGTTTGCAAAAAAAAGAGAAGTCTGAAAAGTGTTTCTGTCAAAACAAACCATTCTTGTACTCTTATACAAGGAAAATCTTTTTAGTACTAACGAACTATCTGAGGAATTGCCTTCTATTATTGTGAGCCTTTTGCAAGATTTTCAAGATGTTTTCCTGGAAGAGGCTCCGTGTGGCTTACCACCTCTTCGGGGAATCGAGCACCAAATTGATTTTGTACCCAGAGCGGTAATTCCAAATCGTCCTGCCTATAGAATGAATCCTGAAGAAACTAAGGAACTACAAAGGCAAGTCAACGAGTTGATGGAAAAAGGCTATATTAGAGAAAGTCTTAGCCCCTGTGCCGTGCCAATCCTCTTGGTGCCGAAAAAGGATGGTACTTGGCAAATGTGTGTCGATTGTCGTGTTATGAATAAGATCACTATCAAATATCGACATCCAATTCCTCGACTAGACGACATGTTAGACGAACTAAGTGGAGCTAAACTGTTTTCCAAAATCGATTTAAAAAGTGGATACCACCAGATTCGTATGCGAGAAGGCGACGAGTGGAAAATTTCCTTCAAGACGAAACATGGTTTGTATGAATGGATGGTCATGCCGTTTGGCTTAACCAATGCTCCTAGTACTTTTATGAGACTAATGAACCATGTGTTGAGATCTTTCATTGGTAAGTTTTGTGTTGTTTACTTCAATGATATCCTCATATATAGCAAGACTTTGGAAGAACATGCGATATATCTCAAGTCTGTTCTTGAAACATTACGTAAGGAAAATCTCTTTGCTAATCTTAAGAAATGTACTTTCTGTTCTGATAAAGTTATTTTTCTTGGTTTTGTGGTTAGTGCACAAGGTTTGGAAGTCGACCAAGAGAAAATAAAGGCAATTCAAGAGTGGCCGAGGCCTACATCCATTAGCCAAGTTCGAAGCTTCCATGGATTGGAAAGTTTTTTCGTTTTTTGTGCCCAACTTTAGCACATTGGCCGCACCATTAACAAGCGTGATAAAAAAGAACTCCGCATTCCTTTGGGGTGATGAGCAAGAAAGGTCTTTTGTTGAGATTAAAAGTTGTCTTACTAACGCACCTTTACTTGCTTTGCCAAATTTTTTGAAGACCTTTTAACTTGAGTGTGATGCATCCAATGTGGGAATTGGAGTTGTTTTAACCCAAGACGGATGGCCCATTGCCTATTTTAGTGAGAAGCTTAGTGGATCCCCACTCAATTATCCGATCTACGATAAAGAAATGTACGCACTAGTACAGGCTCTTGAAACGTTGCAACACTATCTGTGGCCAAAAGAGTTTGTGATCCATTCCGACCACGAAGCCCTGAAACATATAAAAGGCCAAAACAAGTTGAACAAGAGGCACGCTAAGTGGGTCGAGTATCTTGAATCATTTCCCTATGTAATTAAGTACAAGAAAGGTAAAGACAACATGGTAGCTGATGCTTTATTGTAGAGGTACACATTACTTTCTACTCTTGAATCAAAGCTGCTTGGGTTTTCTTTCTTGAAAGAATTGTATGCTAACGATGCTGATTTTGGAGGGATTTATTCTACTTGTAAGCATGTTGCATTTTGAGAAATTTTATAGGTCTGATGGGTTCCTGTTCAAGGAAGGCAAGCTCTGTGTTCCACAAAGTTCTGTTCGAGACTTGTTGGTGCAAGAAGCACATAGTGGAGGACTCATGGGACACTTTGGAGTTAACAAGATGTTAGCCACACTTAACGAACATTTTTATTGGCCTAGGATGAGGTGAGACGTGGAGCGAGTTTGCGAGCGATGTACGACGTGCAAATGAGCAAAGTCCAAAATTCAACCTCATGGACTTTACACGCCATTGCCTATACTTGAAACTCCTTGGACAGATATCTCCATGGATTTCATCCTCGGTTTGCCCCGAACAAAAATAGGAAAGGATTCCATCTTTGTAGTTGTGGATCGATTTTCTAAAATGTCACATTTTATTGCCTATGCGAAAACTGATGATGCCGTTCATATTTCTAACCTCTTCTTTAGGGACATTGTTCAATTACCTGGAGTTTCGCGGACGATCGTGTCAGATCGAGACGAGAAATTCCTTAGCCATTTTTGGAGGTCTCTATGGGGTAAACTCGGAACCAAATTATTGTTCTCAACTACTTGTCATCCTCAAATGGATGGACAAACTAAAGTAGTCAACCGAGTACTTTCCACACTTCTACGGGCTATCATTCGTAAGAATTTGAAATCATGGGAAGACTGTTTACCCCATATTGAGTTTGCCTATAATAGATCAGCCCATAAGGCAACCAAACACTCACCTTTTGAAGTGGTCTATGGGTTTAATCTGATAACTCCTTTAGATTTAGTTCTTCTACCTAATAACCAATTGATTCATTCTGATGTTAGGAAAAAGGCCGATTACGTGAGAGGACTACATCAACGAGTGCGAGCTAATATAGAAGCAAGGACTAAGCTTATGTGCAGCAAGCAAACAGGGGACGAAAGAGAGTCATATTTGAACTCGGTGTTGGGTTTGGGTCCATATGTGCAAGGAGCGATTTCCAGCCCAGCGACGTTCCAAGCTACTGCCCCATGGAGATGGACCCTTTCAAGTGCTTGAACGCATCAATAAGAACTCATATAAACTTGACTTACCGGGAGAATACAATATAAGTGCTAGTTTTAACGTATCAGATCTGTGCCCTTTTGATGGAGATTCTGACTTGAGGACAAGTCGCTTTGAAGATGGAGGGAATGATGTATGCACTCCCGGGGCTCCCTCAAGTGTGAATCAAGATCCCATCGAGCTACCAAAAGGTCCCATGACTCGAGCGTGAACTAAGCAACTTCAAAAAGCTTTAACAGCTTTGTTGATGCACATTTGGGATTATACCAAGTCCTTTGATGTTGGAGAAGCTGTGGACAACTCTTTGAAGGCTCAATGCACTCTTTTGCAAATTGACTTCAGCTCCTCTTCGGCTTCCCCAGCTCAGTTCAGCTCCAATCAGCTCACTTGAGCTTGTTTCAGCTCGTTTGAGCTCAATTTAGCTTTTTTCTAGCTCTTTTCTTTTACTATATCAATAAACTAAGTTTTAACTTTGTTTTTACTTAATTTGCTACAGCTCATGCCGAATTCCTTAGCTCAAATTAGTTCATTAATTGTTTTTGATTATTTGAGCTAGCCGAATTTAATATGCTAGTTAATTTTAATTTAATGTGTCTGAAAATTAGTTTGTTGTTATTTAGGTTAGTTAGTTGTTGTTTAATTAAGATTAAATGATATAATTAAATGTGTTCATGTCTTTTTAGGTTTAGCTGAATGTGGAGATACAGTAAAGGCTAGGTGCATGCACGGGTTTGTTTAATGAATGAGAAGATTCATGCACGACTTGGTTCAATACCTGGAGGAATTGAGTTCATATACATAGAAGGTTAATTACATGCATTTGGAATTGGAAGATACATCCACTTTGGACAGCATACATGCATGAATGGAGAGCATTTAATGAATGTACATGTACGGCCAGATTCAAACTCCCATCCAAGTACCATGCATGACCGAATGTATGTGGGAGATCTATTGAGTTTCCTAAGTACTTATTCGGCCAAGGGTGTAATGCCCTGATTTTCGGGATTTTTTAGGATTTTTGTAATTTTGGTGCAATCTTGAAATTTTGTTGTTGGATGATGAAATTTATGTTTTAAGTATGTTAGTGGGCCTTTAGAAGGCCCAAGTCTGAGTTAAAACTTGGCAAAAATATCAAATTTTGGATTTAAAGAGAAGGGGACTTGGTTAAGTGGGCTTTTAAGAAAAAGTGGGTAAAAATAAGACACAAGTGAGCCCTTGGTAAAGTGGCAATGTGGTGCCACTTAATTCCTTAAAAAGTGGCATGTGGATTGAGTGCTAGGGCCAAGGTTCAAGACACAAGGTAAGCAGTATGGTGTTTTTATTTTTGCTGCATGTGCTGGTCATGTGATGGAGCTCAAGTGGAACTCTGCTAAGTAGAGTTTGAGATGCTCATGGGATTTGATCAAAGAGGATAAGAGGGAGAAGATTTAGGAATTTTGAAAGAGGGCTAGTGGTGGCCGAATGTAGGAGTCTTGGAAGTGCATAATCGGTTAGGGGAGTTTAGGTAGCATTTTTGGCAATTGTCCTTTGTGTGTCGATTTTCCTTTTGGCAATTTGGGTGTTTTCTTAGTGGCCTTTCGGGATTGTGTTGACCTCTTCCTTTTCTTGCCGAACTAGGGTAGTGCCACTTAGGGTTTTCTACTCTTGTTCTATTATTCTCTTTTAGTTCCAAAAAGCTGAAAATGCAAGCATAGTTCTTCTCCTGTGCCGATTTGATCATAGGAGAACCTCTCTTCTTTTCTTCCATCTCTATTTTGTTCTTCTTTTTCCCCTAAATCGATTTCATCTCATCACCTTTCTTCTAGATCGAACCTACCTACTTCTTTTCTTTCTTCTCTCTTCTCAAGCTTTCTAGTCGATTTCCACAAAAGTTGAAACCACACCCACCATTGCAGATTACCTCTTTAATTGAAACCATCTCTTATCACATCTCTGCCGATCATCTCTGCTAGTTCGTAAAACCTCTCTTCACCTTCTTCTCTCATTTTCTTCTCCAACCAAGATAGATATACTTTAAGATAGACCCAAAAGCTGAAATCACTTGGATCTGTTCTCTATTCATAACTTGGGTTAGATCTACAATAGATCTGGAATAAGAAGGTATTCGGGAATGACTTTGGGGCAATTGAATCTTTGGTAAGTAGTTGAAACCCCTTTCCATTCGTGTCTTATGGTTCAAGAAAAGTCAAAAACCCCTACGTGCATAGGGAGGTTGTTGATTGTGGCTTAAGGCTCTATAGGTCTTACCAATTGGTTTATTTTGTGCTAGTGTGATCTAAAGGCTACAGATTGAGGAGTGTTGGAGGCTAAGATCATTAGAACGACTAAATCTAGAGCTAGTCCCTATTTTCGACAGAGGTAAGTGTTCTAAGGCATTAAGGGAGGTTGGCTGATTATGGTAAGTAAGATTACATTGGTTGTCATTGAATCTTGGATCTAATATTGAAAGGGACCAATTGTAGGATACCCATGGGAGATCTCGTTAGCGTTCGTCACAAATCAGGTGTGTAAACGAACACCCTCTAGTAGACTATATCGGCAAAAGCCGAAAAGCTAAAATGCTAAAATTCTAGCATTTCATGGCTTGCGAGCGTGCGAACACTCGTGAGTCGGTTGGAAATAGTCAAATCTAAAATCGCAACTAGTAAGATGGATGAGTGTGCAATTTCATGCACTTTGGTAATTTGGGCCTCGATGGGCTAAATATGGGCCCAATGGGCTTACGGGCCCATTTGGATGAAAACTAGCGGTAAGAGTATTTTGGTATACTATAGGTTAAAACTGTTGAACTGGACATAGAATTTGGGCTAAACGGGCCAAAATAGCTAAATGACACTGTAGGGCCCATTAAGGGGATTTTAGGGCCCAATAACTCTAAACTGCTAAAATGGGTTAAATAAGCTACGGAGATGGAAAATTGGACTGTTAATAACTGAAATAGCCATTAAACCCTAAAAACTGGCATAATTACTGAAATACCCTTGTGTGTGGAAAATTAGTGTATTACCCCTAGGTGCAAAATGATCGTTATACCCGTAGGGCTAAATTTGACTGAAATGTATGCTTTACTATTTTTGTTCACTGGATGCCATGACATGATTATCTGTTGCATGGGACTGGGTTTATTAATGGAGGAAGTGCAAGTAGCGTTGCCACGTTACTGAAAAAGGGCTTTGCCTCGGTTTACTAAAAGGGGCTTTGCCTCATATTACTGAAAGGGGCTATGCCTCGTTATACTGTTAGTGGCTTGGCCGCGTTATCTGAGCAACTATTCTACGACTATGGTGTGTCGGGCTGGGTGGGTCGAGTTATTCCCCACAGGTGTGTTGGGCTAGTACGGGTGGTGTGAGTGGATGGATTTAGGCTAGGTTTGGGCATACATGCATTATTACTGATCTGTTACTATAATGGGTCTATGTGCCGCACTGTTTACTGAATAGGGCTAAGGCCAAGTTAATACTGAATCTGAATAGGGCTTTGGCCCAGATTATACTGAGACTGGATAGGGCTTAGGCCCAGTAAGCTTGAGCTGATTTGGGTTTTGGATGGACTTTCTTTATACAATGAGTTTCCAAACTCACCCATTTTTCTTCCATCCATACAGGTGAGCCCTAGACTGGTGAACTTGGAGCTAGAGGGATTTAGAGTGGCCACGTAGACTGCATAGCTGGTTTTTAATTAAGTTATTTTTTTCTTATTTATTTTTAATTATTTTTATTTCAGTTTTGGGTTTGTAATAAGGCCGCTTTAATTATTCTGATTTGGGGCTTTCAATTATTTATTTATACTATACCTTAAATGATTTGAATAAAGCTCCGCAAGTTTTCTTAAAATTAATCCACGTTTTCAAAACAAAACCCTCGTAACAAATGAATAACAAATCAACGATCAAGATATGGCAACAAGATAACTTTAAAACAGTTAGTGGATAGGTCAAACACTAATTAAACCTAGATTTTCTTCCCAAATTACAGAAACAGTTTTACAAAGCTCACCTTAATCATAGTAGCTAGGAAGCGTGATTAGTCCTTCGTTGATGTGACACACCGGACTTGGCCGTAACGTCTGGGCCGAGTTTAGGGTGTTACAAAGGGGTAGCTGCATAATCAATTTCCAACTTCAATTCATGAATGAAAATTAAGAGACGATGCATGGACAGCAAGTTACAACGAATGGGAGAATGCATCTAGTTTTTGATTCATGAATCGTTTGCTACCCAAATGACTTCCCTAGGTGTCTATGCGGCTAAAAGACACTTATTTAATGCTCCATTCAATCCATAGACGAATTTAGACAAGCTATTGAGCTGCCATTCATTCACCTTCATCCAAGTCAACTTTGCTTAACCAT
Source organism: Gossypium stocksii (assembly GCA_020496765.1). Lineage (NCBI taxonomy): Eukaryota > Viridiplantae > Streptophyta > Magnoliopsida > Malvales > Malvaceae > Gossypium > Gossypium stocksii. The sequence continues at coordinate 48,319,047 of CM035623.1, forward strand.
GAAGTTGCCCAATGAACTACCATTCGACCGAATGTGGACTTGAAGGTTCAATGACTTCATTCTAGATTCTTCCATTACATTAAAAGCTGAATTTACTTAGTTTTTAAGTTTATGAATTTGTCCATTCGGCTATCACCTATTAGACTATAAATATTTGTTGAACTTCATTTGAAAGGGACTTTTGCCAATTGATTTAATGAAACTTTGTTTCTGTGAGGTTGCTTCCTTTCATATCTCGTGTAAGTTTCAAAAGACTTATCTAGAGTGCTAGTGGCGTCTACCGATCTTATTTGAACTTATCACCATCCTTGGTGTGGTGTTCACCTATCCGTTTATTCCATCTATCCACCTTAACAATATAGGAACCGGGGTGACACTTTCTAGAGTTGAATCGCTCCTGACGTTAAGATCATTAAACCATTTCCACCTTTTTTTGTTATTTCTTTTTTGTTATCTCCAAAACTGAACCACCTCCTTAACATCTATCTTTATTATCCTTAATCGAACCTATCATCATCATCTTGCCCATCTTAAACTATATTCGCTTCCAACAAACCTATCCATCCAACTTCTTCTACCAAGACCAAAATGCGAATGACCCTTCTCGACTACGATCGGGCAACTACGTGAATTCGACTCAATCACCCGAGTTGGATCACATCACAAACTCACTTTCTTTTTCAATCTCATTCTCTTTTTGCTCTTTTTCAATCTCATTTTCTAAGTCTCTCTATTTTTCAATTTTCTTTTCATTCTCACAATCTTTTTCTTTTTCTTTCTTTTTTTTCAATTTCTCTTTCTTCCATGTCTTTTTTCTCATTGCTTTTTCTTCAATTTTTTGCCTCACTCTTCTTTTTAATTCTTTGTCTTTTTGCTTCGTTCTTTCATCACAAGATAATAAAAATGATTTAGAATGACTAACTTTTCTTTCAAAGGAAGAGAAAACATCTACATGGGGTTCACGATCAACCCTTGGTGAATGATCCACCATGGATGAATACTTGGTGTAATAGCCTAATTTCGAGTCTAATCAAAACAGGTGATTTTGGGACCATTTAATTGAGTCAAAATAATTATTTTATTATTTTATTGATGTTTACAGCATGATAGTATTTCAGTGTGAAAGTTTCGTAAAGAAATATTATCGATTAAATAGTTAATTCGATAAAAAGGACTAAATCGCGTAAAGAGATAAATATGAGTTCTATTACATAAATGGCTTAAATGATTATGTCTTTATTATTTGAAGGCCTTGAATTGATATTAAACCATTAGTGATCATAGTGGACATTTATGGACATTTTTAAAGTAATATTTGGTTGTTTAATAAATGGGTAATTAAGTAATTTTATCTTTTAATGCTTTAATTAATAAAACCAATACATGAATGTGTCCATAATTCATCATTTGCCGAAAGTGAAGAGAAAATAAGGATTTTTACATTCAAACATTCGGCAATGGTCTAAGCAACAATTAGGTATGTATTTTTTATTTGTTTTCGATAATTTTTATGTTTTTGAGATCGTTGCTTAGTAATCTACAAAGCTCATGCCCTAATTTCTAAAATTGGTGATGTTTTTAAAATGTGCCATTGTTGAATACTTATGTATTTTGATGTTTCTTGATAAATTATTGATGGCTATTTATAGATATACAAGTTTTATAAAGTGATTTTTGACAAAATTGAGTATTTGGGATTAAATTGAAAAAGATAGGATTTTTGTGGTTAGAAATGTGAATAAAATGAAAATATGGGCTGTTTAAATATTATAGAAAATTCAGCTAAATACATGTAAAATGGGATTTTGTGTATTTTTGCATAATTATGCATTAATGATTAAATTGTTAAAATATGAAAATACAAGGGCTATTTTGCAAAATGGCCAAAATACTTGTATATGATTTAATTAATTATGTTAGTGAATAATTGAGTTAAATTTGGTTAAATTAGATCAAGACAAACGAATTCAAGATTTTGATCGAGGAAAATTGAAAAGTAGACGAATAGTCGACGGATACAGGAGGTAAGTTCGTATGGTTAAAAATTGAATTATTAGCTACTGAAATTGTTTTTAATTGATAGTAATTGTATACATAATGAATAATTTACTAAAATTATCGGCTCTATGAATATGTTGCAGTCACTGAATTATATTATTAAATTGATACAAAAATTATATGTTTTAAGAAATGATGGAAAATCGACCAAATTGTGAGTATGTAATGGTAGATATGTTAAATGGCTTTGTACTTGATTATATTAATATTACATGATGATGGAATGCCATAATATATTCGGTCTTGTATTTGGAAGTAATGAAGTACTTTGGGGTTAAGTAAATGTATATTAGAGTTAATTGAGTTTTAGTATATGATAAATTAAATTGAGTTTTAGTATATGATAAATTAAATGCCTTGTATGTGGTAAGTTACTAAGAAAATATTTGTCATTGATTAAATTAAATACGATATATATATATGTGCCAAATTGAAATGTATAAAAAGTTGAGGTTGCCGAATGCAAATAGAGTTGATAAATTTGAATTGATGAATATTGAGTAATTGAATTTCGGCACTGAGTGTGCGAGTAAAAAAGGTTACGGATGTAAAAATTGGACTAAGTGTGCGAGCTTGATTATTGAGCACTAAGTGTGCAAGCTTAAGTATCGAGCACTAAGTGTGCAAATTCGATATATAATGTTGAATAACTATTGGCACTAAGTGTGTGACTTTTCGAGTAATCGGGAATAGTTGAATGTATTTTTGCCTTGAATTTCTTGAGAAGTATTTATGATTTATAAATTTGAATTTGAGCCGGTGTGATTTATCAGACTATAAGTCTAGCAGGCCTTGGGCCGGTGTAATTTATCAGCTTATAAGTTTAGCAGGCCTTAAGCTGGTGTGATTTATCATGCTAAAAGCCTAGCAGGCCTTGAGCCGGTGAGTTTTATCAGGCTTGCGCCTAGTAGGTTTATACCAGTGTATTATTTTAGGCTCGATGCTTACAAAGTTGTGGGCCAATGTGGCATGGAATGTGTAAGACGAGTTGGATGGTCAGGTATGACTTAGTTTATTGGCTATTCAAAATTAGGTGAGTAAGTAACACGATTATTTGTTACAAATTATGAATTATTGAAATGAAAGATGATATATGATATAGTATACATAAATGATAGATGAAATGATATCAGTATTGAAAAGTTACATGAGATCAATGGTTTATATAGATGGATTGATGTATGCTTTAAACGAAATATAGTTATGAAAAGAGACATGATTTATATGGAATGTATATTTGAAAATGAATTACTGATGTTACTTATGAGTTAATATTTATACGGGTATAATTCTGCTATTGATTCTATGAATGTGTTATAGGTTATACGTAATGAAATAAATCGATACCAATGCTATGTGAATTCTATGATATTGATGTTGTATAGATGATATGTGATATAAATGGTTTAGTTACATATATGGCACTTAGTATGCAAGATACAGGGTTTTCGATGTTGGTCTCAAGGGTTCAACTGTAAAGATGACGCTACAAGAATAGAAATGATGATACAAATCAGCACAGGTATACATGGTACACTTGACAAGTAAGTGACATTGATAAATTATATGACACGTGAGTAGATGTGATAAATTAGACCTAAATTACATGACTGTTAAGGAAATAAATATTGAATTAGATGAGGCTAGTTCAAAAGCAAACTTATTGCTTAAAATGACAAGCTTAATGTTAAATCTTTTATATAGTGCTGATAATTATACGAGCTTACTAAGCTTATTAGCTTACTCTATTTATTCTCTATCTTTACAGTGATTCGAATGCTAGCTCAGGTTGGAAGTCATCGAAGATTTCATCACATGATGTGATCTGGCTCGGGTGATTGAGTCGAATTCATGTAGTTGCCTGATCGTAGTCGAGAAGGATCGTTCGTGCCTCGGTGTCTTGGAAATAAAAGTGAAATGGACAGTTTAATTAAGCGGAAGGTTTTCAAAATGGGAAATAAGTGTAGCTAGGTTCGGTTATGGAATAACAAAGGTAGATATTGGATAGTTGGCTCGGTTTGATGAAGACAAGAAAGAAACTCAAAGGATGGGAATAGAAAACGAACTTAACGTCAGGAATGATTCAACACTAAAAAGTGTCACCCCAGTTCCTATATTGTTAAGGTGGATAGATGGAATAGTTGGATCGGTGAAAGCCACACCAAGGAGGGTGATAAGTTCAAACAAGATCGGTAGACGCCACTAGCACACTAGATAAGTCTTTTGAAACTTGTACAAGATATGAGAGGAAGTAACCTCACAAAAACAAAGGTTTTAATCAAATGGCAAAAATCCCTTTATAATGAAAATGAGCAAGCTATTTATACTATTACCTAGGCTAGCCGAATAGTCCCATTCATGGACTTAACAACTAAGGAATGTATCTATTAAGTACATAGAAGATTCTAGAAAATACTAGAAACAATTCCCCTTGAATGAATGTCCATGTTCAGCCGAATGGGGGGTGAATGGTGGCTTCATGAATGTGCATGGATGCACTTGGATGGATGTCTTCATACATGTATGATCAGGTTCGGCCAATGACTTAAATGGAGCCTTTAATTTGTGTTTCTTCACCAAGAGTGGCGTCATAAATGGGGCTTTATGAAGGGCCTCATGTGGTGTGAACATCCAATCGAACGGTCATCATGGTGTGAACACATGGTGTGAACCCATGGGAATTCATGAACCGTCCCATGCATGTATTCCATGAACCTTCAAGTACATGCATGTACATGTATTTGTCCATTGGCTTGCCGTCCATTGCACCTTACCATGCATGCATTGCATTTAATTTCCTCCATGCATGTACCGTCCCAAGTCAATGTACCTACAAGGTTAATGCACTCATTAATAGCAAATGTGAACACATTAAGCAAATATGAACACAATTAAACATCTAAATAATTTGGTCAAAATATTTAATTCATGTAATAATTTAGACATATTTATTACTAGTTTAAATTAAGACTAATTTATGATGTGTATTAACTACTTAACTAGTCAACTAGCTCACTATATTAAATATGTAATAAATAAGCTAAGATGAGCTGAGGGTTTCAGCTATGAGCTGTGTTAAGCTAGAATTAAGATAAATGAGCTGTATTTATTTAAAGTAGACATTAATGGAGCTGAATAAAAACTTAGTCGAGCTCAATCGAGCTGAAATAAGCTCAAGTGAGCTGATTAGAGCTGAATTGAGCTTGGAGAGCTGGAGAGGAGCTGAAGTCGGTTTGCAAAAGAATGCATTGAGCCTTCAAGGCATTGTCCTTAGCTCCTCCATCGTCATGGGCCATGTTATCATCCCAAATGCGCAACAACAAAGCTGTTAAAGCTTCTTGAAGTTGCTTAGTATGAGCTCGAGTCATGGGGCTTTTTGGAAGCTCGATTAGGTCTTGGTTTGCATTTGAGGGAGCCCCGGGTGTGCATACATCATCACACTATCCAAGAGACAATTGGTATTTCTAAACTCTTTGAAATAGGGTAATATGGCATGTATAGGCTAGTTAATAAGTTGATTATATGGTCACTTGTTTATATGAATGTGAGATGAATTTTGGGTATTATGATCAAGCTATGTGATATGGCTTGATGCGAGAAAAGTCAGTTTGATATGGAGGCATTATATAATGTGTGCATTTAGTGGTAAAATTTATAATTGGCATTTTGGTTTGAATGATATGTGATTATGGATGAGTTGATAAGAATGGTGAAATGTGATTAATTTGTAAGTGGTTAGATGTATATATAGATGACTACATGAAATGGTTACTTAGTATATAGACTTATTTGTGATTCATGATATGTTGGATTAATGTTGAATGATGATGACATTTGATAAGTTTAAAGTCTTACTGTTCCAGTTTGAGTTACAAGTCTGGTAATGCCCCTTACCTATTCCGGCGACTGTTACGGGATAGGGGTGTTACACTTGGGGGCACTTGAGGTGAAATTTCTATGTTTTCATTTGTCACCTTGAAAAGTTTCAAACTCGTAGCTGGGATTATTTCGACCCAAATTCCTTGAAGCTCTTCTCACATATTCGTTGGATGTTCGACTCCTTGTTGGTCTCATTTTCGTTCTTTCTCTTAGATAAGTTTTCTCCCTTTGGGTTCTTGCGCGATGGCTCCACTTTTCGACATGAACCAATCGTTCTTGTAGGGGTTTTAATTTCCTATCGAACAATTGATCCATTTTTTTCATCAAGTCCTGAAATTTAAATTCGAAAAACTCTTCTTGAGACATGATTAGTGATGAAAAATAGAAAAAAATATCTCACCAAAACAATCCTCACGTTTCACTCGGAAAGAAAGGAGATGGCACTCACACTCATATTCTCACTCTTAATTGGCTTTTTCTACACTCGAATGTGCTCACAACACTCATGCCTTTTTCCACTCACTCCACCTCTCAAAGTTCTTAAGGGATTATTTGAACTTCAAAGCTGTTGTTGTAGGTCGGCTTACAAACTTGTGTTCGAGTTTGGTAGGATATTATTGTAGGGAAACAAAAAAAAGGAAGAAAATTAAGTGTGACTGAATGGTAAGAAGATTGATTGGGTAATTCTGGGCAGCAAATGGAGAGCTCAAAAACAAAGCACTTGAACTTTTTTTTACGAATTTTTTTCACGAATTTGTTTTCACTTGAAAATTTTGATATTCACTCCTTAAATTTGAATGGAGAATTTTTTTCATGAATTTTTTGAAAAGAATACTATATCGGGATGCCAAACTCGTCGATTCTCACTTCAAATTTGCTAGCTCTGATACCAATTTGATACAAACTCGCCTCATGATTGATTCAAGTCTTTTGTTGCCCGATCATGAATTTGGGTAAAAATGGAACGTTTTAAACAAACTAGGTTAAACAAAGAAAAGGCTAGAAGAAATAAGAAGATGGCTTAGAAATCAGTAACAAAATGGTTAAACAAGGAAAAGGATAAATTTACTAAGGCCGAAATTGAACCAACAATATTAGATTACTGACCCTATCTCAAATGGCTCTTAGGTGATTTTTGGTATAAAGAAAACAACAAAGAATTGACCTCAACCCACTATCAAGACTGATAGGAACCTTGGTATAAATGATCCTTGACCCTCTATCAAAAGATGATAGGAACCTCAGTATAAATGAACAAAGAAAAGATAGACGCCACAAGCTAAGCTTGATAAGTCAAACCAATTCCGTAAGAATAATGAGAATTGGATAACTTACAATTTAAATATTTCATATGTATTCAGCAAAAGTCCCTTTACAAAGGCTAATTTCACCTATTTATAATGCTAGAATAGGCTAGCCGAATGGTCACAAACATTCAACTTAATGTGCCAATTAAAAGCTGAAATTAAACTCAAGTCTTTTCACATTCTTAAGCCAAATAACTCCATCCTTGAATTTACTTCAATTCAGCTGAATGAATGACTTTAATTGCTTGAAAAATGACTCTTGAGTTAGCCCTTGGTCAGCCAAATGGACACCAACTTCTTAACCAGCTTTTTAATGGTGTTTGGATGCTTGAAATAACCTTTGAAATGGAAAAAATGGCTGGTAGTGGAAAAGGTTGCTGTCGAAATTAAACTGGATGATATAATGCTCCTTGAACCTCCTTTAAATGATGTATAAACCTTTTTTTGTAATAGCCCCGTTGCTTTGTAACCGAAAATGACTTAAAAAGCCATTTTGTTTAATTTGTTACAGCCTTTGTAATGTAACAGTTATGACTTGAAAAGACTCCTACATAAACACATTTAAATGAGCTTACTAAACACATGTAAACACTTATTAAACATAAAAGACACTAAACACTTAAGTAAATGAACTAAACACATGCATAAATTATTCCAGCAATTAGTTAATTAAAGAAGCATCATTAAATAAACTTGAACTCATGCATCAATAAATAATCCTAGTAACTAGATTAATTAAGAAGCATCTATTAAATGAAGTTTAATAATAACTCAATTATTAAAACTAAGATGAGTTGAATTAATGACCAGCAACTCATTTATTAATCTAAGATGAGTTATTAACTAAGATGAACTCAATTAACTAAATAAAGTCCAACAACTCAATTGATTAACAAACTAAAATTAAACGTCTCATTTTGCACTTGGGCCCCTCGAGTTTAGGCCAATCTCGATGTCATTGAGGTGTATCGAAATATGATGCAACTGGGATCGCATCATTTTGTGTTCGAATTTTATCGTTTGGATACCCGATTTAATAAAAGGGCTTAATAGCGAAAAATAGAAATTTGGAGGTTTAATGTGTAATGGCTGAATTGTGCTTATCTTTATAATGTGGAGTGTTTAAGTGGTAATTAAGCCATTTTTTAAATAGTTGGAAGGTAGTGACTATATATTAAAAGGTTTAGTAATTATTTAATAAAGGTTATTTAGGTAAATTGATAAATAAAGTTATAATAATATATAACTTATAATAAAACAAAGTGGGTTCATCTTTATTTCCACCATAGTCGAATGATAAAAGAAAGAAAAGAATGAGCTTAGGTATTTCGGCCATTTGAAAGATTGATTGAGGTAAGTATTTAGCTCAGTTTTTGATAATTTTTACATTTTTGTGATCGTTGCTATGAAATGTTCAAAGCCCATGTTTCAATTTTTAAATTTGATGATTCTTTTGCATTTTGCCATTGTTGAAAGCTTGTGATATTTGTTTTTTGATGTTAGAAAATAAAGATATGTGATAGATTAACAAGTTTTGTATAGGAGTTTTTGATGAATTTGAGTAATTAGGGTTTAATTGTAAAAATAATAAATTGAGGGACTAAAATGCAAAATAAATGAAATGTATGGATTTATATGAATATGATGAACATTCGGCCTAAGCATGTGGTATTGAGATTTTGTGTATTTTGTGTTTTATGCAAATTGGACTAATTTGTAAAAGTGTAAAATGTTAGGGGTAAAATGGTAATTTGCCCATTTATGTGTTGTTGGATTAAATTGAATGAAATTTGTGTTTGAATGAGTTTAATTTGAAATTGTATAGATCAAGAACAAAAGAAATCAGACTCGGATTGGGGAAAACAAAAATAGTCGAATAGTCAATTTATTCCATTTGTCGATATCCGAGGTAAGTCTATAGGCAAATAAATGTTGTTAATTTTGATTATATGTAAACTTAACATGCTGATTTGAGTTTTTATGAGTTATAAATAAAATTGCTGAATGTAATTATGCATGGGAGAATGTATTCAAGTTCAATATATGAATTATGTGTAAAACTGACACTGTGTCAATAATATTCAGGCTTTATGCCTAGTAGGCTTTGTGCCAGTGTATTATATCATGCTTTATGCCTAGCAGGCTTTGTGTCTGTGTATTATATCAGGCTTTATGCCTAGCAGGCTTTGTGCCGGTGTATGATACTAGGCTTTATGTCTAGCAGACTTTATGTGGGAAAAAATAAAAATAATCGAATGTGTTAAACAAACTAAAATGTTCAGGTATGTGGAAGTTGTTTACTATATGAAAATAAAGTAAGTTTTGATCGTTGAAATGATGTTATGTATTCTATATGTTATAATGTAAATTATATATGTACAAAATGCAAGCTTAAATTTGGCCAAATGATATTAGTATATGAAATTAAAGTGTGATGCATGTGTACACTTATATGAATGTGCATATATTCGATCATGTGATGAAAATGTTATTTTGAAGGTGAATGATAAGGTTGTTAGTGAATATGTGAGTATTCGGCCTTAAGACTAAGAAACATGAATGTTTATGAAATGTTACACAAGACATAGATATGATTATATATTTTTGATTGAGATTAACTTAATTCAGTTTTGCTAAGATAATATCATTATGCATTTGTTATTATATTTGCTTATAGCTTACTAAGCTAAGTTAGCTTACTTTGTGTATATATATTTTATCTTTGTTTTATAGACTTTGGAGATCGTTACGTGCTCGGGGATCGTCAGTGAAGTCAATCACACTATTGTCTACTTTTGGTATTTTAAAAGTTTTAATTCAAACTTATAACATGTATAGGCTAATATGTATTTTTGTCCAATTTTGGATGTGTATATAATGTGCCATGCGAAAATGGCTTAACTCCTAAGCTTGAATTTAGTTTTGCTTGATTATGGTTTGTGTTCATGTTGGCTATTATGTTATGTGTCATGGTTGGATGATAATTGAGATATGTGTTTTTTGCATTGAAGTAGATTGGTACACTTATGATTGGTTGTATGATTCGGCTTGTAATGGATTAAATGGTGAACTTTTAGTCGATTGTATTTTGATTATAATGTTTTAGATTGTACTGGTTAAGTGTGCATAATTTGTATATTTTTGAATAAGTGAGACATTTGCATGATTCATGTTGATAATGGTTTGATTTCTTAAAGGTTAAAATAGTTGTATATTTTTGGATGATTTGAGATTAATTCGGTACATGAATATTTGTTATATTAGCTATTTATTTTCGGTTAATGTATACATGTATAGTATGTTTTATAATGGAGTTGCATATTTAGTATATGAGGTTTGTGTATTCGGATCGGTAATGAAATATCAGGAACATTTGAATATGACTTTTAAGTTTAGTTTGGTTTGTAATTTTTGTTGTGGCGTGTAAGTGATAAGGGTATATTATGTTTAGCTTTTGGATTTGATTTTTAAAATACTTTTGGTCTTGTTTATGCAATGAGTTTTGTTAACATATGACTTTGGTTAAGCTCACTATTAGACATTCAAGTAATCGGCTAAAACATTGAAATGACCAAATGAATAGTGTCACATGTTATGTTTTGGGTTTGAAAAAGTTGTATACATGCTTTTATATGGATAAATGCCAAAACTTTATGAAGATATATATATAGTTTTAAATTGTTAGTGACATGCCACATTTTTATTTCAAAGCTACTATTTATTTAAGCAAGATCTTGGTAAGTTGTAATTATTATTTTATATGTTTTTGTAATGATGCCGAATGTCTTATTTTGATAAGTTATTAAGACATGTGATCTTTTATAATTGTATTTGTTTTAAATTGCTTTGGATGATTGTAATGACATTAATATGCACATATATTTGGTGTTAAAATAATACGTTTGATATTATTAGCTTATGATTTTATAATGGATTTATATATTGATTAAATAATTATAATTTATTTATAAAGAGTTTAGATTGACTAGTTTATTTTACAATTGTTTAATATTTGAGTAATATGTATGAGTATGTTTGTGATCGCCTGAAAGCTATGTCTCGTTTGGCAATATCTTGTAACCCATCGGATAAGGGTTAGGGGTGTTACATGGAGATACCTTCAAAAACAGTCTATGTCCAACTTGAAACTCAATTCCTTTTCGTTTCAAATCCAAGTAGGATTTTTATCTATCTGAGGCGGCCTTTAAGTAGTCACGAATCACTTTTACTTTTTCTTTAGTCTCTTTGACTAAATCGACCCAGTGTATCTGATTCTCTCTAAGTTCTAACCAATACAAGGGCGTTCGGCACTTGCGCCCATACAAAGCCTCATAAGGCGCCATTTTCAGACTTAACTGATAACTATTATTGTAGACGAACTCTACCAATGGCAAATACTTTTCCCAATTGCCCTAAAACTCGAGAACATAACACCGCAACATGTCTTGAAGAATTTGGATTACTCTCTCTGATTGGCTGTCGGTTTGCGGGTGAAAAGTAGTATTGAAATTCAGTTTAGTCCCCAAAGCCTCTTGCAACTTCATCTAAAACCGTGACATAAATCTCAGATCTCTCTATGAGATAATCGACAAGGGCACTCCATGAAGTATCACAATCTCAGAGATATACAAAATCGACTAGTTTCTCAGGTGAGTAGTCCGTACGAACTGATATAATGTAACAGCCCGATTTAGACCCTACTCGGAACGGTGGTTTTGGGACCACGAATCCGAGTTAGAAAAATATTTAAAAATTATTTTCTGTGTTTATTATGTGTAAATTTATATCCGTGAAATTTTTGTGTTTTAATTTTATCGTTTGAGTGCCCAATTTAATAAAATGGCTTAATCGCGTAAAATGAAAATTTGATGGTTAATTATGTAATGGCTGAATTGTTATTGTCTTTATAAGTGGAGGTGTTTAAGATGCAATTATGCCATTAAGCTAAGTGATGGACAGTTTTAGTCATAAGTTATAAAGGTTTTATATTTTATTTATAAGGTTAATTTTGGTAAACTTATTAAATATGTTATTATAATAAAACATTAAAAAAAGAGAACATGCATGTTCATCTTTTAAGTGCTAAATTCATCAAAGAAAGAAAAGAAAAAAAGCTCTTAAGGGTTCGGCCAAAGATTAGCTTAATTAAGGTATGAAACTAGCTCGATTTTTGATAATTTTTACGTTTTTGAGATCGGTGCAGTGTAATGTACAAAGCCCATGCTTTAATTTTTGATTTTGATGAATATTTTGAGTTATTCCATTGATGAATAATTGAGCTTTGTGATGTTAGTTGATGAATTATGAAAGATATGTTTTGGATTAATATGTTTTGTATTGGAATTTTTGATGAATTTGAGTAATTAGGGTTAAATTACAAAAATAAAAAATTGAGGGACTAAAATGTGAATTTAATGAAATGTATGGACTTATATGATCATAAGGAAGATTCGGCCTAGCTATGTTGTTGTGAGATTTTGCATATTTTGTGTTTTATGCAATAGGGACTAAATTGTGAAATGTGTAAAATATTAGGGGCAAAATGGTAATTTTTCCATTTATGTGTTTTTGGATTAAATTGAATTAAATTGTGTTTGAATGAGCATAATTTGAAAATGTATAGATCAAGAATCAAAGAAATCAGTTTTGGATCGGGGGAAAATAAAAATAGTTGAATAGTCGTTTTATACCGTCCGTCGATATCCGAGGTAAGTCTATAGGCAAATAAATGCTGTTAATTTTGAACATATATGTGTTTTATATGTTGAAATGAATAATATGAACGTATATATATGGAAGTCAAATATGTATAAGCTTGTGAGCTATGTTTACGATTTTGATTCGATTGAGATGCGATGTCTGAAAGCCTTGTACAAACCCTAGGAATAGCTAGGATACATATGTCATGACATAAGATTTCTGATATGTGTTCTCGTGTAAGACCACGTCTGGGACGTTGGCATCGATATGTGATTGCGTGTAAGACCATGTTTAGGACATCGGCATCATATTTGAGATTCGTGTAAGACCCTGTCTAGGACAGTGGCATCGATATGTGATTACATGTAAGACCACGTTTGGGACGTTGGCATTGTATGATATGTGAGATTTTTTGAGTATCCCATTCAATTCCAAGTGGTTCAACAGGCAATGTTATTTCAAGACCGAACGTGAAAATGAATTAAAAAGGTTCAGGTATGTGTTAGTTAAATATTCATATGAATTAAGGTAAGCAAGTTATTTGAATTATGAGATAAATTATGAATGAAATAAATGATGTAATATGTGTATGTATGTGAATGATCATATTTGGCCTAATGATTTTTGATTGATAGATTGAGATGCGAAGTTTATATTGATACTAAAAGTTTTATGTGCATTCGGCTATTTTGGTATTTGAAAGTGAATATAGGTATAATGAAATGTGAACTATAGATATGAAAATGTGAAAGTACATGCTCGATTAAATAAGGTATTTGCGGTATTAAGTATGAAAGTTAATCATGCCAATGAATCATGTGTATTTGGCAATGATATATTTATGTACAAATGTATGTTTGATATTTGAATTTTATAATTCTGGTTCGATTGTACATTAATGAATTACTAATGTCATTAAGTGTTATTTGCTTATGACTTACTAAGCTAAGTTAGCTTACTGTGTGTGTGAATATTTGCCTCTATTTTATAGATTTTGGAAATTAGTTACGGGCTCAGGGATCGTCAGCAAAGTCAATCACACTATCATCTGTTTATAAGTACTTTTAAAAGGTTAAATTTAAAACCTATGGCATGTATAGCCTATACTATCTTTTGGATTTGTTAAAGTGTTGTAATTATTATGCCACCCGAATATGGCTAATATGATGCATAAGTTATGTTATTTTGATCGTGGTATTTTTGTGTACTAAGTTGTTTTGTTTGTTTAGCTCAAATAATGATTTTACTTGGTTTGATTAAATCGCCCAAGGTATGTTTTTATATGTGAAATATACTTGTCATGGTTGTTTGTGGTTTTAATGATTCGGTTAAAGGTTGCATATAGGTATTGGTCTTATAAGTAAATATGGTTGATAATTCAGCAATGATGAGTATATGTGAACAATGTTGATATGTTTGGTATAAGTATTATTATGTGATAAGATATAAATGTATACTCAGTTATGGCATATAGATGAGATTAAGGATGATTATATGAGTGAGTAATGTTTAATGGTTGGTTGTGGTAATTAGTAAAGTTGATTGGTATGATTTTATATATGTGTAAGTTGATTGAGATTTGGCATTTGAATTTGAATCAAATGATGGTTATGCTTGATTTCGGTTTTGGATGATTCAACACTTATATATATAGGTATATGTTGTTTTGGTTTAATATTTATACTTTAGTTGAGATACATTTGTAATATTTTTGACATGATATAAATTTTGGTTATATGTATATTCATGTACTTGGTCGAATATATGATCTTTGAATTAGATTTGATTATGACCTTTTGTTACATTGCATGATAAGTAATATTAGCATATTTAGATTTAGTCTTGGTATATTAAAGTACTAGAATAATGGTTGCTTTGTATTATGCGTATATACATATTTATAGGGTGTTAATGTGAAATGCAATCTATGTTTAATATATTGGTTTGGTTCTTTGAAATGGTTAAGTGTATAAAATGATTGAATAAAGTTGAAAGTGGACATTGGTTATTGCATAAGTATTAAGCATTTTTGTATTCGACTAAAGCTTTAGAAAGTTGACCATATGAATAGTAACTTATATTTTTTTAATAAACAAGATGGTTTGATGCATGTTTAGTAAGTGGCTTTGTTGATTGTACTTTGATTGTACTTTAATTATTAAATATATGAATAGTAACTTATTTTTTTAATAAACAAGATGAATATATTAAGCTTGGTTCAGTTTAAAATTTTATATTAAGATTGCATGTATTTTTGGTCTTAACGTTAAGTTATGATTTGTTTGATTTTTATTCTTATATTCGACTAGTTGATGATGAATAATGGTGGTATGTTTGTTGATTGTCTTGCAATTTGATATGTTTTGATGTGATTTGGTATACGTTTTATGTAGTAAATAAAATGATACTTCCTATGTATATTCATGAATGTCTGAAAGTTGTGTCTCGTCTGGTAATACCTCATAACCCCAACCTGGCGATGAATACAGGTTAGGGGTGTTACATTTAAAATAAGCTGACTTTGTTAGTCTATCCACAACAACCCATACTGCATCTCTCTTCCTTGGTGTCAATGGTAACCCCGATATGAAATCCATGGTAACACGGTCCCATTTCCACTCGAGAACCATCACTGGCTAAAGAAAACCTAAGGGAATTTGGTGTTCGACTTTTACTCGCTAACAAATTAAATAGTTAGAAACAAACTCTGAGATGTCTCTTTTCATTCCCGGCCACCAATACAGTTTCTTCAAGTTGTTATACATTTTTATGCTACGGGATGGATAGTCAAGCAACCACTATGTGCCTCATGCAAAATTCTTTGAATGAGTTCATCATCTTTAGGTACACAAACCCTATCTCTGAACATTAGACATCTGTCGGTACCAATCCAAAAATCTGAATCATTTCTCGTCTCGCACTAAGTCATCTTGTCCTGCAACTCTTTATCTCTCTTCTGAGCTTCATAAATCTCTTGCAAAAATATCGGTCTAGCTCTCAACTCAGCTAGGACCGAACCATCATCAGTTACAGATAGCTATTCATGGCCCTCAAGGCGAACAATGACTTCCTACTCAAGCCATCAGCGACTACATTCACCTTTCCGGTGTGGTAGTTAATAATCAACTCATAGTCTTTTATCAACTCTAATCATCTTCGTTGCCATAGGTTCAACTCCTTTTGGGTCATCAAATACTTTAAACTCTTGTGGTCTGTGAATACCTGAAATTTCTCACCATACAAGTGGTGTATCCATATCTTCAAAGCGAACACCATGGCTGCTAGCTCTAAATCATCGATTGGGTAGTTTTTCTCGTGTGGCTTTTGGTTGTCTCGAGGCATAGGCTATTACCTTGCCTTCTTGCATGAGTACACACCCTAATCCATTCAAGGGTGCATCGCTATACACCAAAAACATTTTTCCTAGTTTCGGTTGCACTAGAACTGGGGCTTCAGTCAACAAAGTCTTTAGTTTCCCAATGCTTTGTTGGCACTTTTCTGTCCATTCAAACTTAACATCCTTTTGAAGTAGCCTCGTCATCGAAGTAGCGATCATTGAAAATCCTTTAACAAACCATCTATAGTAACCTGCCAAGCCCAAGAAACTTCTAATCTCTGATACATTCCTCAGCGATTTCCACTCCACAATAGTTGAAATCTTGCTCGAGTCAACTCTAATCCCGTCAACCAACACAATGTGTCCTAAGAATCCGACCTCTTGTAGCCAAAATTCACTTTTACTGAACTTGGCATATAACTGCTTATCTCTCAAGGTTTGCAATACAGTCCTCAAATGCTCCGCATGTTCACTTTTGTCATGTGAGTAAATTAATATGTCATCAATAAAGACCATGACGAACTTGTCCAAGTAGGGTCGAAAAATGCGATTCATTAAATCCATAAACACCGTAGGGGCATTCGTTAAGCCAAAGGGCATGATGAGGAACTTGTAGTGACCGTACCTCATCCGAAATGCAGTTTTCAGCACATCTTGCTCCTTGACTCTCAGCTGATAATAACCAGACCTTAGGTCTATCTTAGAAAACACCATAGCCCCTTTGAATTGATCAAATAAATCATCGATCCTAGGTAAAGGGTACTTATTCTTCATTGTAACCTTGTTGAGCTGACAGTAGTCAATGCATTATCTCATCGAACCATCCTTTTCTTCATAAATAATACCAGTGCACCCCACGGGGAATAGCTCGTTCTAGTAAAACCCTTGCCTGTTAGCTCTTGCAACTGAACCTTTAATTCCTTTAACTCTTTCGGGGCCATCCTATACAGGACAATCGATATAGGTGCTGTACCAGGGACTAATTCAATACCGAACTCCACTTCTCTCTGTGGAGGCAATCTGGGCAACTCTCCTGGAAACACATCTTGATAATCACAAACTACTGGCACTGACTCAATCTTTGCTTTCGACACTTGGGTATTCAACATAAAGGCAAGATACGACTCATATCCTTTCCTCAAATATCTTTGAGCTATCACACATGATACGACCCTAGCCCGAGATGTCTTTACCGAATCCATTGAGTTGCCACAGCGGCCTATCACTAGGTCCCGAGCTAAGAAGCTTAAAGACGCATTGGCAAGCAACGTGGAATGAGTTTGGGAAGAACAAGAAGCCAAACTCATTAATCATGCGTGGATGAACCCCATAGGCATTACTTGCAATTTGTTGCAAGTTGAATTGATATTTTAATAAACTCATCTTAAGTTTAATAAATGAGTTGCTGGATTTAATTTAACTCATCTTAGTTTATTTATTAGATTTTTATTGAACTTCATTTAATAAGTTGCTTATTTAATTAATCTAGTTACTAGGATAATTTATTGAAGCATGAGTTTAAATTTATTTAATTTTTGCTTCTATTAATTAAACTAGTTGCTGCATTAATTGATGTCTTTGTTTATAATTCATTTATTGAAGTCAAGTGTTTAATGTGTTTGAGTTTAATTAGTGTTTAATTATTTAATAAGTTCATTTTAATGTGTTTATTGCAGGTGTCTTTTCAGCTCACAACCATTACATTTCAAGGCTATTTGTAACACCCAAACTCGGCCCAGACGTTATGGTCAGATCTGATGTGCCACATTGAAGCGTTATTTGAAAACCATGGTTTTAGTTGAAAAATCCTTCTTAGTGCTAAGGAATATCTTTGTTATGGATTAAAGTGAATGGAAGCTGTGCACCAGGTAGGATTCCAGAAAAGAGGAGGTGAGTCGAAGAGACTGCTTAAGTACCAAGCTTTTCTTGGATCCACTCCTAGACATGCACATGACCAGTGCCACACTTTAACCTAGTGATAGATTATGGTAAACAAGTCAACTTAGAATCCATTTGAAGAGTTTATTAATTTTGAAAACGGTTCCATTGTGGAAGTCTTGCTTTGTTATCACGATATTTTGAAATCAAGTAACATCTTTAAAAATGCGCCCTAGAGCTATTCAATCTCGAAATGTAATCATACCTAAGCTAAATATGAAATAATTTAAGAAAATAATTATAAGCGGCCTATTACAACCTAAAACCAAATAAAAGTGAATTAAGTAAAATTACTAAAAAATAACTTAATACTTGATGAAAATAGTCCGTTTGCAGTCCACAGGGCCACTCTGAATCCTTCCGGCTCCAAGTCCACCTATCTAGGGCTTACTTGCAAAGATGGGAAAAGAAGGGGTGAGTTTGGAAACTCAATGTGCAAACAAAGCCCATTCAGAGCCCAAATCAGCTCAAGCTCACTGGGCGTAAGCCCTTATCCAATTTCAGTATCAAATGGGCCGAAGCCCAATTCAGTATTTGGTTACTGGGTCGTAGCCCTATTCAGTACGATTTATCTAGGTCTTAGCCCCTTTTCAGATATTAATACAGCCCATAAGCTCAATTCAGTAGCAGAACAGTAATATCGATGCATGAATGCAAAACCCATATCAGTATGTGGGGAAGCTACTCAACCCACCCAACCGCTACTCTCCACCCGTACCAGCCAAACTCTCCATATGGGGAAAACTACTCAACCCACCCAATCGCTACTCTCTATGGTGGCAGCATAGCCGCATAATCAGATAGTGTGGCCAAGCCACCAGAACGGTAAACTAGCGCAAAGCCCCTTTTCGGTAAACTAGGGCAAAGCCCCTTTTCGGAATACATGGCATTGCCACTTGATACGATCCGCCTCGGGTGAGTCGAGTCGTATTTGTAGTTGCCCTATTGTCTACGAGAAAGTATCATTCGATTTGCTTGTGAAGTGAAGTTGATAGGAAAACAGGGCGGAAGCTATGTATAAGGGTTCAAAGATGGTTTATGGATAAGAATAATATGTATAGGTTCAGTTTTAAAAATAATAATAAGGTAATGAATGGGTGGAGAAAAAATATGAAAATGGATTAACAAATAAAAAGATGAGGAGATAGGAAATAGTTTGGATAGGTGATGTGATGAATAAAAGGAAATTTGATAGAAAGGTGGATATGGTAAAATAAGACTTAAGTTTCAAGTATGATTCGACACTATAGAGAGTATCACCCCGGTACTTATATCACTTAAGATGGAGAATGAAAGATAGAACAAACCTTAACCCGCTACTTAGCAAAGTAGGAACCTCGGTATATCGGTGAACGCCACACTCGGTTGAGTGATAAGTTCAAAAGGAAGAACAAGGTTGACAACAACTAAGAACTAAATAGGCCAACAAGTCTTCAACGAAATATGAGAGAAAGAAATCTCACAAATTTCATATAAATTTAACAGAGTTTTAAACAAACAAAAGGTCTAACCATTTACAAATGAAATAAGAGCAATTTATAGACTAACTTGTAGTAGCCGAATGGACAACTTAAAAGCTAAGAAAATCCTAGAAAAATCTAGAAGAAAATCATTGATTAGCTAGGTCCAAATTCAGCCCTTGTGACGCCATTAAGCATGCTTCATGGGAAAGAAAATTTGGTTGGCTGAATATGAAGCATGGGAGCTTGAATAGCCTTGTCTAAATTCAGCTGGGAAGAAAATGAATGGAAGCTTTCATGTTCCTTGGACAAAATTCAGCCTTAGTACTTGAATGACTCTCCAAAAGGTGCTTGTTGGCTGAATAGACACCTAGGGAAGTCAAATGATCAACAAATAATTCATGTAGCAAGATATGGATGCATCCTCCCATTCGTTGTAACTTGCTGTCCATGCATCTACAATAAACTCCATTCATGAATTTAACTTGGAAGTTAATTAGGTATCTACTCCTTGGCCGAATAGGTGTGTAGGAGAACAATAGGTAGCACACCATTCATGTAATTCGGCCATACATGAATCCTAGAAGCTTTGGCTGAACATGCATCTTTCATTATGGGTCTTGGTACATTCGGATGTACCTTGCACTTGGGGAACATGCATGCAACGTCTTTTGTAATGTACATAGCCATTCATGCATTTGATAGATCAATGAACCTTCATTATTCATGCATTTGGCTCATACATGTACTTGTAGAAACCTTGCACCTAGTCATTCTTGAACCCAATTAAATGCTGTCCATTCATGCATGTATGTGCCATCCAAGAGAATGTATCCAACCATTAATCCATGTGCATGTATCCAAACCGTCCATGTACATGTACCTACATAAAATAAAAACAAATTATAAGACATAATTATGAACACACATATATTTGGCAATGTGAACACAATAATGTCATGCATTAAAAATGGCTAAACATGTGGACATAATTACATTATGTAATGGCTATAACATATTTAAAACAAATCTTAACAAAAGACAAATTAAATGCTTAAATATATAAGTACGAAATTTATTTAATGCATTAAAGACAAAACTGAGATTAACTAAAATGAGTTAAGCGTTAGCTCGTGAGCTAAAGATGAGCTGGGGTTAAACTCCTAAACTGAAGTTGAGCTAAGGTTTAGCTCGTGCACTAAAGTAGAGCTAGGAGTGAGCTCGGTTTAGCTCAGGCAGGCTGCATTGAGCTCGAATGAGCTGGAAAGGAGCTAGGATCAGCTTGCCAACATAGCAATGCTCGACTCGAAAGACTTGAATGTTGGGGTTTGCTGGGCATGCTTACATCATTCCCCCTTTCTTTTTGGCGACTTGTACTCAAGTCGAGTCATTTGTCCACTTTTAAAGCTTTTCTCTATGCGGCTTCCCTCGATCGAATGGGGCAGAGGACATCCAAACCTGATATAATCTTACCACTTTCGGCAAGAAAAAAATCAAAGAAGTTAGATTCAAGTGGATTTGAAAAATCAAGAAAAGTTCATTCAAACGATCATACACCAAAAATCTTAGTTGTACAAGACATGCACACGTAAATTTATCGAAGAGTTTCGTTACACTAATGTTGCAAACATGAGAACTAAGTTGGATCAAGGGATAATTAGTCACAAATGTTTGTAGATAATTAAACTCATTAAACCTCATCCAAAACTTTCCAGAATGATTAGCCCAAAATAGAAACTCATTCAATTTGTCGTCTTGCACACGTAAAGTGTACCATGGCTGATTACTTGCTATCTTACCCGTATGTTTATCAACAGCATGTTTTGTGTCATCACATTCCATCGCAAACAGATCAATACGAGACCAAGAACAGCAATCAACCACAACAAGATTCAAATAATGTTCAAACATCAAGGCATCACAAAGATTTACAACATTATTCGAATTAAGCAAAGATGTTGGAGAATTTTCTAAAACGTTACCTTGACGGCCTTTAAGAGAAGAAATCTGATGAATAGTTTTACCTTTTTCAATTAGAACAAATCTCCTCTCTTTGGAAAGATATTGTAAAACAAACCTTTTACTTCAACCAACTTGAAGTGAACAAACTTGAAGTGAACAAGGATAACTCGTGCTTGTCAAAGCGATGCGTTCACAATAAGGGAAAAAGTTAATATCATTAGAAACAATGGACTTAGAATGAAAAGATGAAACATAAACAAAATTTGATTCAAGTCCATAGAAATGCGTCGAATTTACCTTTTCAAACTGAAACAAAAGTTTCATATGTGGCCAAGCAAGGTGATTAGAAAAAAAATCAAAATTGGAAACCAAAACATTGAATTTCATTTCCTTGACTAAGGTTCGATCACCAAGCAAACAAAATTTAGATGCACAACATGCAAGTTGCTTGTGGTTTCCATAAGTCGTACTAGAGTTATAGATTCCCAGTTTAAACACGTGAACTTGATCACTAATTCCAACAGGCAACAAGTTTTGTCTATTTCCCAATGTCAACATCATGTTAGAGAAAGAAAATGGAACCAACTCATCACATGACTTAATTTTCACTTGATCTAACATACATGTGAAATGGATATAACAAGACAAACCATTAAATGAACCAGGCATGTTACACGTCAACATGTTGTCACAAAAATACATTAAAGGAAACTTAAGCAGGAATAAACTCGAACATTCTTGCAACGTAAAGTCCATTGGAACAGGCAGTTCAAAACATGGAAATATCGCAAAAAAGTTTAGAGATTGTTCATGAAGAGCACAATCAAACATATCAAGCATTTTATGTGAACATCTTTTAACATGGATGTCAAATAATGAAATTTTTGAGAACATGCAACTTTTCAAACATGCAAATTTATCACAAATCAATTGAGTAGGCATGTTTAAAAAGAAAGTTTTAGCCCATAAATTTAGCGAGTTCACGTAGTCAAACACATCACAACGTGTAGAACTTTTATCACAAGCATTCACAATTTGCACAAGATGAACCAATCCAACAGAATACACAGAATGGTCATTATGAGACATGTCATGAGAAACAGGGTCAATAATGTTAAAAGATGAATAATGACTAATCAAGTCAAAATTTGATAATTTTTCAGAAATGAAGCCAACAAGATTTTGATTAACAACCTTTAATTCAAACGGCCTTGATTTGATAATCAAGGAGTCCTTACCTTCCTTACCTTCGATCACCAGTGGGCGGCGGTCATTCGTGGATTTATCTTTCTCGATCATCCGAAAACGCCTCTTATTTGAAAGGTAGTGAAGCTGAAGTTGGTCGTATGGATTTTCCAAAACCTGGAAAGCTACATCACAAGAAGAAAGAATAAGAGGGTTAGTGGAAACAATTCTCGCTTGCTCACTTTCCTTTTCACTTGATTCTTTTTTCTCGAGAACACTTGATTCTTTTATCTCAATTTCTTTTTCCACTCTTTTTTCTTGATTAACTTCTTTTTCAAACTCTTTTTGCTCTTTTTCACTCTCTTTTTGTTCTTGTTCTTTTTCAAAGGCTTTTTTAATGGCTTTTTTGAACTCTCTCAAAACTCGCTTATTTTCTCTCTTGCTAGCCTCTTTTCTCTCTTTTCTTTTTATTTCTCTTTCTTTTTCTTCTTTTGCTTTTTCTTTTCTTTTACAAGATGTTACAAAAGAATCATGAGAATACAAATCTGGTTCGAAAGATGAAGAACTATTTACATATGGGTCACGTTCAAAATTTCGTGAAGAATACTCCGAGTAAGATTTCTTTGAAGATCTAGAAGGAGTATGTCTATCATCTCGCACATCTTCTCGAACGAATTCAAAATCAAAATTGGTCGCTCATCGTCTCGAACTTCTTGAGGAGTAGGAGTTTTATTTTGAAGTCGATGGCGAATAGGAATCACAATGGGACTCTTTTCTCAAGTAATAATCAGGTGTATATCTCCGTGGGGTTCTCGACTCTGTTTTTTGACTTGATGTCACTTGTCCTTGTGTATCTCTTTGTTCCACACGATCTAATCTTTCGTGTTGTTTATCGAAGTTAGAAGTCACCATTCTTCGCATTTCTTACACCAAGTATTGGTGTTCCGATTCGGTGAACTCTTCGCGTGACATGATTTTTGTTGTTGAAAAGAAAATGTTAGTTCATAAAACAAAAAAAAAATTGAGTACCTCACCACAAACCTCACGATTTCACTCGGAAAGAAAGAAGGAAAAGTGACACTCTCACTCGTGTTTACACTTGTTTGGCTTTTACCTCCACTCAAATGCACTCACTCACTTGTGCCTTTTACCTCTCAAACTTTTTCTTGTAATTTCGTATTCAGACTCGCCAAGGCCTTATGGTAGGCTTAGGGGTCGGTTTCAAAATTATTTAACAAAGGTTAATTATGAGGGGTTAAAGGTTGGCTGAAAGAAAAATTTTCTCGGGTTAAAGTATGGCGATGGGTAGAAAGTGAATGGTAGAAGACGAATGAAACTGATCGAAAATACAAATGATCACAAGAGAAATTAATCTTTCACACCTTTTTTTTTCAATACTTCAATTTTTTTTACTTTTTTTTCACTTCAAAATTTTTTTCTTTTTTTATTTCAAATTTCTTTTTTTTCAATTTTTTTCGAATATATATATTTTTTTGACACTTTTTTTTTGTTTTTTTATATACCACACACTCTTTTTTTTTAGGTACACAATGATGAATAACAATACAACTAAAATTTTTTTTGAAATTTTTTTACGAACCTACTTTGATGATGGTGAGAACGTCGGTACTCCTTGTTTTAGCAGCTCTGATACCAAATGATACAATCCACCTCTGGTGAGTCGAGTCGTATTTGTAGTTGCCCGATCGTCTACGAGAAAGTATCGTTCGATTTGCTAGTGAAGTGAAGTGGATAGGAAAATACGGCGAAAGCTATGTATAAGGGTTCAAAGATGGTTTATGGATAAGAAAAATATGTAGGTTTAGTTTTAAAAATAATAATAAGGTAATGAATGGGTGGAGAAAAAAATATGAAAATGGATTAACAAATAAAAAGATGAGGAGATAGGAAATAGTTTGGATAGGTGATGTGATGAATAAAAGGAAATTGGATAGAAAGGTGGATATGGTAAAATAGGACTTAAGTTTCAAGTATGATTCGACACTATAAAGAGTATCGCCCCGGTACTTATATCACTTAAGGTGGAGAATGAAAGATAGAACAAACCTTGACCCGCTACTTAGCAAAGTAGGAACCTCGGTATATCAGTGAACGCCACACTCGGTTGAGTGATAAGTTCAAAAGGAAGAATAAGGTTGACACCAACTAGGAACTAGATAGGCCAACAAGTCTTCAACGAAATATGAGAGAAAGAAATCTCACAAATTTCATATAAATTTAACAGAGTTTTAAACAAACAAAAGGTCTAACCATTTACAAATGAAATAAGAGCAATTTATAGACTAACTTGTAGTAGCCGAATGGACAACTTAAAAGCTAAGAAAATCCTAGAAAAATCTAGAAGAAAATCATTGATTAGCTAGGTCCAAATTCAGCCCTTGTGATGCCATTAAGCATGCTTCATGGGAAAGAAAATTTGGTTGGTTGAATATGAAGCATGGGAGCTTGAATAGCCTTGTCTAGATTCGGCTGGGAAGAAAATGAATGGAAGCTTTCATGTTCCTTGGACAAAATTCGGCCTTAGTACTTGAATGACTCTCCAAAAGGTGCTTGTTGGCTGAATAGACACCTAGGGAAGTCAAATGATCAACAAATAATTCATGTAGCAAGATATGGATGCATCCTCCCATTCGTTGTAACTTGCTGTCCATGCATCTACAATAAACTCCATTCATGAATTTAACTTGGAAGTTAATTAGGTACCTACTCCTTGGCCGAATAGGTGTGTAGGAGAACAATGGGTAGCACACCATTCATGTAATTCGGCCATACATGAATCCTAGAAGCTTTGGCTAAACATGCATCTTTCATTATGGGTCTTGGTACATTCGGATGTACCTTGCACTTGGGGAACATGCATGCAATGTCTTTTGTAATGTACATAGCCATTCATGCACTTGATAGATCAATGAACCTTCATTATTCATGCATTTGGCTCATACATGTACCTATAGAAACCTTGCACCTAGTCATTCATGAACCCAATTAAATGCTGTCCATTCATGCATGTATGTGCTGTCCAAGAGAATGTATCCAACCATTAATCCATGTGCATGTATCCAAACTGTCCATGTACATGTACCTACATAAAATAAAAACAAATTATAAGACATAATTATGAACACACATATATTCGGCAATGTGAACACAATAATGTCATGCATTAAAAACGGCTAAACATGTGGACATAATTAAATTATGTAATGACTATAACATATTTAAAACAAATATTAATATAAGACAAATTAAATGCTTAAATATATAAGTACAAAATTTATTTAATGCATTAAAGACAAAACTGAGATTAACTAAAATGAGCTAAGCGTTAGCTCGTGAGCTAAAGATGAGCTGGGGTTAAACTCCTAAACTGAAGTTGAGCTAAGGGTTAGCTCTTGAACTGAAGTAGAGCTAGGAGTGAGCTCAGTTTAGCTTAGGCAGGCTGAATTGAGCTCGAATGAGCTGGATTTAAGCTGGATGAAGCTCGAGGAGCTGGAAAGGAGCTAGGATCAACTTGCCAACATAGCAATGCTCGACTCGAAAGACTTGAATGTTGGGGTTTGCTGGGCGTGCTCGCATCACCACTTGCACTTCCTCCATCAATATAACCCAATCCCCATGCATCAGAAAATCATGTCATGGCATACAATGTAGAGAAACAGTAAATCATGCATTTTAGAGAAATTTAGCCCTAGGGGTATAACGGTCATTTTGCACCTAGGGGTAAAATAATAATTTCACACCCTAAGGGATATTTCAATAATTATATCAATTTTGGAGTTTCATGCTCATCACAGTTAATAACGCTTTACCAGAAAATACTTACCGCATATTTTTACCAAAATGGGCCCGTAAGCCCATTAGTCCAAATTTGGCCCATCGAGGCCCAAAGTCGCCAAGTACACGAAAATGCGCACTCAAGAGTCTTACCATTCGCGTTTATCAGGATTACCAATATAACCGGCCCACAAGCATTTGCACACTCGCAAGCCTTTGAAATGCCAGAATTTTGGCATTTCGCTTTTCAGCTTTTGCCGATTTAGTCTACTAGAGGGTGTTCATTTACACACCTAATTTGCAATGAATGATAATGAGATCTCCCACACGATTATCCTACAGTCGATTACTAAAACATTAAACTAAGAATCGATGATAACTAATTAACACACTCTTACCATATTCGGCCGACCATGAACAAGGCCCTAAATCCTTACCTTTGCCGAAATTGATGACTAGATCTAGATCTAGTCACTCCGATGATCCAAGCTTTTCACACACTCCTCAATCGACAGCCTTTAATCCTCACTAGCACCAACAAACCGAATAATAACAACACCAAAAATCCTTTTAGCCTTAGTCGACAGCCACCCTATGTATATAGGGGTTTTTGGCTTTTCTTAAACCACAAGATACGAATGGAAAGAAGGTTCGAATATTTACCAAGAGATCTACTTGTTGAAGAACATTTCCAAATACCTTTCTACCCCAGATCTGCTGTAAATCTAACCCCAAATTACAAGTACAGAGTAGATCTAAATGATATCAGCTTTTGGATCTATCCTAGAATATGGCTATTATGGAAAGAAAACAAAAGGGAAAAATTCAAGAAGATGGGTGGTGAAATTGGCGAAGAAGAGAAGAGCAAAAATTAAAAACTAAAAATAAAAAGCAAGACCGACTGAAGAGAGAAAAGAAAAAAATAAAGAAAGCAAAATCGGCTAATCACTAAAACTATACCCTAAACTAATCGAAGAAGAAAATAATGACCAAAATTTCAAATGCTCCTTCGGCACTTAATGCCTATAGCCGAATGAGTCCTTCATTTGACACAAAAGTCCTTTTCCAATTTAAATTCCTTATTTTGCTCCTTAATTTTAGCTACAAATGGATTTGGATTTCATCCAAATCCCTTCACCGATTAGCAGCCATCTTATCCACCGCTTGACCGCCTTAAAATGCTGCTTAGGAAGAGTTTCGGTCTAGCTTGCTTACTCTCCCCCACGCACGCAACAAAAAGGAGTCCATTGCGCGCACAGTAGCTTGAACCAAAGACCTCCAGGTAACCTAACACACTGCTGGCCACCGCGCCGCGGCTTCTTCTTTACCCTATTATAGTCGCATTTAATTTTAAACCTTACCTACTGAAGTCTTGGTCCGCCTAAAAAAATAAACCAAAATTTTGCCTGCACCTGGGTTCGAACTTGCGCCCGTTCGGTAATCCTAGCACGCTGCTGCCACTGCGCCACAGGCGCTCTTGTGGCATATTCCACCTGCAACTTCTTTTAAGGTATTCTAATGCAACCCGATTTACTTAAAAAAACATACATTTTGTGCACGCTGGGATTCGAACCCCGGCCTCCCTTCCTGCTGCCTAGCACCTCTGGCCACTGGGCCAGGCGTGCTTCTTTATGCCCAATCTTGCCCAATTTATTTTTAAGGCCTTATGCCCAAATTTCCTTAAGAGGCAAAATTTAAGAATTTTTGCTAATGCCCTGGGCCGAGCCTAGGACTTTTTCTGCACTCTAAGCACCTCCAAATTCACTAACCCAAACATTAAAACTACTAATAATATTAATAATAAAATTTTTCCTCATACCAATTTAAACTATCCAAATTATTCGGGCTATCTTCTACCCGAACCCAGACTCAAGCCCAATACTTCCAGGCCCAAATTCAGGGTGTTACACCATTACAACTTAATTGAAGTGACTTTTTAGGTGATTTTTTGTTACAAATGAAAGGGCTATTACAAGGGAGGTTTTATACATCAGTTAAGGAGTTTTAAGGTGCATTTTAACCCCCTCTTAAATTCGACAGCAACTCCTTTCACCTACCAGCAGTTTTTGCTCATTCAAAGATGAAAACAAGCATTCAAAACACCATTTAATTGCTGGTGTCCTTTTGGCTAGCTGAGGGACAACTCAAGAGACATTTTACAAGCATTCATGGATATTCATTTAGCTAAATTAAAGTGAATTCAAGTAAGGAGTTTCTAGTGACAAGAATGTCAAGAGTCTTGAGTTTAATTTCAGTTTTAATTAGCATATTAAGATGTGACTTTTCAGCTAGCTTTCTTACACATATAAATAAGTGTAACCAGCCACTTTGAAGGCACTTTTGGACATTTTGAATGAAACCTTGTTATTTTGTGAGAAATACTTTTCTCTAACTTTGTTTAAAGACTTGTTGGCTTATTTACAAAGCTAGTGGCATCAACCTATTTTTGTTTATCCCGAACTTATCACTTTCACAAGTGTGGCATTCAACCCTATACCGAGGTTCCTATCTTACTAGATAGTGGGTCGAGGTTTGACTGAATTTTCAATCCATCTTAAAAGCTTATAAGTGTTGGGTCTACACTTACTAGTGTTGGTTCTTGCATGCTTTTGAGTCGTTTCATATATCCTTTTAACTACAACCGAAACACATCCATCTTTTACCATTTATTTGTTAACAGAATATCTATTCATCCAATTAGCCATTTTGTGCCTTGACATTTTTTTAGTTACTATTGAGTCTACTTCACTAATTTTGCTAACCAACCATCCATTTGAACCATACTTCATCATAGACGATCGGGCAACACAAATACGACTCGAATCATCTCTGAGGCAGATTTTATCAACACAAGGCATTACTACCGGCAAGCCATCCAGTTCACCTAATTCAACCCAAAGAACATCCCCATTTTCACATTTCAACTCAATAAATCTTCTCCCACAATTTACCGCTACATCATGAGCAGACAACCAATCCATACCCAGGATTATGTCAAATTCATCAAACAGCAATAGCAGTAGATCAACCGAAAAGCAATAACCTCTAATTGTCAAGGGGCAATTTCTACACACTTGGTCAACTAGTATATGCTTGCCTAAAGGGTTTGACACTTTTACTACAAACTCGATAGACTCAACATGCACATTCATACTAGGTACCAATTTCATGTACATATAGGAATGGGTAGACCCCGGATCAATCAAAGCAACAATAGGTATATCCTAAATAGAAAAGGTACCCATAATCACGTCGGGAGACGAAGCCTCCTCGCAGGCGCAAATAACGTAAGTCCTTGTAGGCGCTCTACCTTCGGACCTCATGGTAGAATCTCTAGGCTCACCTTTGCTGCCAGACCCACTACACAGATTTTTCTGTGGTCTCCCTCTCGAAGGAGCATTACTCGCTCTCACATCTTGCTTTTTATCTTTCTCATCCATCTCAAGATAGTTTTAGATGAAGTGATCTAGTGAACTGCACTTGAAACAGCCTCTTTCATTTCCTCGGCACTCGCCAAAGTGTCGTCTACCACACTGCGAACAGTCTGGCCTATTCAGTCAAGCATTACCAACACTCGCAATGAAGGTGGTCTGAGCTTTGGACATCGTATACTACTTATTCTTGTTTCTGCTCAAAAACCCCACTGAAGCATTCGACTGGGTAGTAAACTCTCTAGATCTCTTAGACAATGACTGATGCGATTTCCCTATTTGTCTCTTCTTTGGGTCCTAAGACTCAATATCAGCTCTTCTCTTCTTTTTGGCCAATTCTTTGGCCTTACACGCTCTATCAATAAGCACCACAAACTCCCTCAATTTTAGGATTGTAACACCTCAAACCCAGCCTAGATGTTATGGCTAAATCTAGTGTGTCACATGGACCCTTGTTTACGCTTTGATCTTATTTAAATACTCATTATGTTGACTTAAGTAAAACCATATTATACCTTTGTAAATAACTGACTTAGTTCATAAAAAACCTATCCTCTACCATTTAAAGTTTAAGTTTAAAAGATCTTATCAGTGAGTCATCGTTATTAGGTTACCCATTTGTTAGGTTATGATGGTTTTGAAAATGTTTGTTAAGTTTGAGATAAAAACCCACGCGAACTAATCGTATCGTTTTAAACAAGAACTGAATAAACACATTAGAAAATACCCAAAAATAAAAATAAAAATATTGAGCGGCCTTATTACAAATTAAAAACCCAAATTAAAAATGAAGCATCAAAGAAATGAATTTAAAAACTAAAAACCAGGCAGAAGATCACGTGGCCACTTTGAATCCCTCGCAGCTCCAAGTCTTCTATGGCTGGGGGTTACCTGCATAGATGGAGATGAAAGGGGGTGAGTTTGTGAAAACTCAATGTGTAAGCTAACCCAACCGAAGCCCTATTCAGATACAGTGATAATTGGGCCTTAGCCCTATGCAGAAAATAGTGTGGGCCTTAGGCCCATTACAGTAATAGACCAGTGTATTATGCATGTATGCAAAGCCCAAGCCCAATCCAGCCCTACACACCAACCGTACCAGCCCTCCACACCATGTGGGGAATAACTCAACCCACCCTGCCCTACACACCACAATCTCAGTGTAGCTGCTTAAACAGATATCGTGGCCAAGCCACCAGAACAGTAATACGAGGCAGAGCCTCTAAGCAGAATACGTGGCATTGCCACTTTAGCACTTCCTCCATCATAATAACCCAACCCCATGCAATCAAAATATAATATTTCATGGCATACAGAATTACAGAAGCAGTAATCATGCAAATCTATCTGCTTTTCTCTAGGGGTAAAATTATCTTTTAGCACCTAGGGGTAAAACAATAATTTTCACCCTTAAAGGGGTATTTCAGTAAATTTGCTAGATTTTAGGGTTTCATGCTCATTACAGTCTACTAACAGACCTATCATCGCCCGAGCGACTCAATTAGCCCAATTTATTAATACGAAGTCATCGGGCCCCAAAACCCCTAACGGGCCCAACGGAGCCCACAAGCTATTGTGGCCCACTAGTCCAAATTTTACCTATATTTTAGTAGAATTATTATCTAAACTACCCGCAAATACTTACTGCATGATTTTACCCATATGGGCCCGTAAGCCCATTAGGCCCACTTTCGGCCCATCGAGGCCTAAAACCACCAACGTGCACGAAAACACCACAACAGTCTTACCATTCGTAAATACCAACTTTTTAGTTTCAAACTGACCCACAAGCACTCGCACGCTCACAAGCCCTCGAAATGCTGGCATTTTGGCATTTCGACTTCTCAGCTTTTGTCGATCTAATCTACTAGAAGGTGTCGATTACACACCTGTTTGAGTACTACGTCGAGATTTGCACCCAATTATCCTACAACAATTTCACCACACTATTAAACTATAATCCAACCAAATCACTAGAATAGGCATCACCATCACATTCGGGCACCATTACCAAACTTAGCCTTTTGCCGAAAACTACAACTAGATCTAGATCTAGATTGCTTCAGTGCCCCTAGCCTTAAACTGCTCCTCGCTAGATCACCCCTTTACCACACTAACATACACGAGATTCAAGAGAAAAGGCTAAATTAAGTTTTTATCCCGAAAAGGAGTCAAAACCGATAACCACCATGGATAATGGGGTTTTTGGCTTTTCTTAATTTGTAAGAAAGAATAGAGTAGGAAGGGCTACTTACCAAAAGTATGCTTGATAACATCGCCACACGAAATAACCACCAATCACTAGCCTAACCCAGATCTATTATAGATCTAGTCAAAATCGCAAGAAGAAAAGAAATCCAAAGGGATTCGGCTTTCAATACCACACTAGAAAGTAGGCAGGTTTCGGTTTCTGAGTGAAAAGGTGGAAGAAGGTGAAAGTAAAAGAGAAGAGATTGCAAAGTGATTTTGGCTTTCCAAAATAAAGATGAGTAAGGTTCAGTTTAAGAAGAAAACGACAAGGAAGAATTTAAGGTTTCAGGATTTCGACTTTTATAGTATTCGGCCAAGAAGAATTTCGGGTTGTGTCCCTTGAAGCAATCGGCTAAAAGGCTTAAGAAAAATCAAATCAATCGTTGGAGAGAAGGAGAAGAAGAAGAGAAAGAAGAAAAGAAAGAAAGTGACATAAGAGGAGAGTAGGTTCGGTTCTTTGAACAAATCGACACAAGAAGGGCTAACACCTTTCAGGATTTCGGCCTTTAGAACACTAAGAAGAGGAGAAAAGAAAGAACAAAGAATGAAACACCTTTGAACCTTACCTAATTGGCACTAAAGCTTGCCCAAAACAAATCCTAAAAAGAACCAAAAAGGGGGTATTCGGCACACTATACTACACTTGCCGAAAATGCATGTTTCAAAACCCACTAATCGAATTAGCTCCTCCAAGACCCCTACAATCGGCCAACTCTTGTTTCCCTTTCAAAATTCCTTAATTTTCTCCTAGATAACCTCCCCTTATCACTCCCACCTAATTCCATGGGCACTTCAAACTTCTCCCTTCAGAATTTAACTTGAAGTCCACAACTTACCTTGCACATACAGTAAAAATAAAACCAACTTCCGGCTCACCAAGAGTTTCGAACCTCAGCTCCCTTAAAAGCCTCCACACGCCACTCCCATGCTCTTAAGTGATGCCACCTTGCCACTTTGATAGAGGCCTTCTTGTGCTTAAAAACCCCAACTTCTCCTTAAAAGCCCAATTAGCCACAGCCCCTTCTCCTATAAGCCCAAAATTTAAAATTCTACCAGGTTTTAAACTTAAACTGTAACACCCCTAGACCCGTACCTGTCGCCGGAGGGTTAAGAGGCATTACACAACATTCATTTAATATAACAAAAATTCACTCGCACAAATCATGTCATTAATACTTATGGGGAACATCTTAAAAGTATATCGAATTTCTAAATCTAAGTTATACATATATAAACGTAATCATACATACATCATCAATTCAATCAAATTTTGACCCTCATGAATCGGTTTAATGATCATACACAACCATTTCATTTTAAGACCACTCTTGCAAGTCAAAACTCAAAACAACTTTACTCCAACTTCTAAGTTCATGTTACCAAAACCATTCCAATGAATTTCAAATAAACTCCATTTATTCCATATGTACATATCAATGGTCACATTCAATCTCAAAATTTCAGCATTCGCTCATTGTTATTCACATTCAAACCATATATGTTTCTTAAAACATAGATATCAAGATATATCATACTTCAAGCCTAATTTACAAAATGCACAACTTACACTCCCATCCTCATACAACATAACCAAGTTTAAAACCATAGATATAGATGTAAGGTATTTAGGTAAGCTATTTTCGCATGGCTAAACTTACTTACATCATCAAAATAATATTTGTTTAACATCAAAATGTCAAGCCTATACATGCCATTTTCAAGGTTTAGCTACAAGTACCGAAAGAGCTTTGATAGCGTGGATGACTTTAATCCTGGAATTCCCGAGATCGTAGCTAACGAACGAGATCTACAAAACAGAGAGTTAAGGGCAACAGAGTAAGCATTCATATGCTTAGTAAGTTTTTAAGTAACAAAATCATTTAAAAGGGTAGCATAGGGATATTTAAGCTTGTCTAATTCATCCCTTGGCCGAATAGGAACATAACTAAAGTACTACTCCTATCGTTCATGTCATTTTAACATATCTTACTATTCATTCTAATCACGAAAGTACTATCAATGTATCCAACTAAATTCAACCTATAGCTGAATATGTTCATCTCAATTATCATGTTAAACTCATGCATATACACATACATCCCATATCTGTGTAGTTGAACTCTTTGAATTAGAACCCATACATCATAATCAAGTCATAAGCGTTCGAGTGACTTTAAACAATGGTCCAAGCATCCCCACCGAATTTCAAAATCACAATCCAAAGGTAATCAAATTCTCGAACGAGAGTAAGATGCATACCTGGCTATTTGTTTAGGATTGTTTCGACATTTATTATATAATTTCTCGCACGAATGCCTATAGGATTTTAACTTGGATATGATGCCAGCACGGATGCCCTTTGAGACCAAACTCGGTTTTTAACACTGGCTCAAAAGCCCTTCGAAACTAAGTCCAGTCATATCACTGGCTCAAAAGCCTTTCGGAACTAGGTCCGGACATATCACTGGCTCGAAAGCCCTTCGAAACTAGGTCTGGACATATCACTGGCTCGAAAGCCCTTTGAGACTAAGCTCGGATTTAAACCCCAAATTAACATTCACACATATATATATATATGTATATATCATATTACATTTGAATATCATTCCCATTACTCGAATACAATCACAGCATGTTTACCAACCATACAACATTCGGTTCACTAGTCATAAACAAAGGGCACCATTTCATTTCAAGATATAACAAAATTCAAAGTTAACATTCGGCTTCCAACATTTGCAAAGATTATCTTTCCCACAATGACATTCAAGTATAACCTTTAAGTCTGAATTTATATATTATGCATATGCACTATGATTTCATCATGTCATGAGCTAAAATTCGTTACTCAAGAACTTACCTCATATCTTTCTGAATAATTACGGGTCGACTATTCCGTCACTTTGGCTTTCCCCTTATCCGAAGTTGCCCCTCTATGCTCTTGAGCTAGATGTACAAAATATCACTTATTAATATCCATTAATAAGGCTTATAGCCGAATGTTCCTTAAAGTTAACAATACACACTTATAAAGTTTATATATATATAGCTATCACAAAACTTTAGTCATGCTTACAATTGTTTTAAGTCACAAACGTTACTTTTCTCATTCACCAAGACATCATTCGGCCTTAATAGAATAGTAATACCAAAACCCCTTATTTTTAATCATGTCACATATACACAACTTGAAACCCTCCTTTAACAACAAATTTACTACCTTGAAAACTCAATTTAACCCACTTAACTATTTCGAGGCCGAATGCTACTTGAGCATTGAGCATCATGTTCCTTTCTCCATCTATTAAGTCTTATGACTTGATCAACAACTATCTTTGATTTATCACATAATTAACCGAATTCATAGCTCATTTCAACAATGCGTTTCTTGATTTCCAAAGAACAATTTCTCCATTCACTACCTAAATCCACATTTGGCAAAAATATACATATATATCCAAAATGCTCAAATGTTCACACTTAAAATTACAACTTATTAACACATAAATTTTTCATTCATAAATTTTCTTAGCCGAAAGGTCCTCTACTCCATTTAACAACCATTGGTTCATCTAAACTTTAAACACATCATAAGTTGATATATGAAATATCAAATACCACAATTAGAACACAAAACCTCATAGCCGAATGTCATAAAGGTCTAAAATTAAATTTTAACACAACTATTATGCTTCAACTCAATTTATAGCTATTTAAACATTCAACACTACTTCTTAAGCAATGAACCTTAGTCTAATACCCCTCTCAATCATTAGAATCACATAAAGCACCCTTTTCCACATTTTAAACTTATAACTTAAAAACACATGGATTTTAGCATCACTTAACCTATCAAACACTCATTCAACAATTTATCACATCAAACTTCAAACTTATCAACATTTTAACATATTCCCCCTCTCTCATGGCCGAATGCATCAACCCTCACATATAATCAAAATCTAACGCATGGGCCATGCCAAGGACTTAGTAGTCAACTAAATTTCACAATAAATTTACAAAAATCCATACGGACATACCTTTGATTTAGCTAGGATTATGACCGATTGCCTTAGCTTCCTTTTTCTCTTATTTTGCTTATAGTTTCGGTAAAACAAGAATGAATGGCAACCATTTTCACGGTTTGCTATTACATGCAAATTCCATTCTTTATTAATGTACTAAAATAGCCCTTTTATTAACATTCCTTTCCCACTAACAAAGGTTGATTTCGTCCATGCAAAAATTGCTTGGCTTAATCACAATTTACCTCCCTCCTTTTTAGAAAACATCAACCATCGGTATTTACTAATTATCCCACTTGTTTTACCCTTCACTCAATTAAGGCACATTGCTTAAATTTTTCACATATGATTATATAACTTCAAAGCACTCACTTCCACTAATACGTACACATAATTTAAAGTATAAAATTTATCATTTGAACCCATTCATTTTACACCTTTCTAATATTAGTCTCTTAAATTTAGTCCCACATATATATACCTTTCCATTTGAATCATTTTTACTACAAAACACATTAATTTAGAAATATTTAAAACATTCACATTTAGATGGTCACATATTTAGACTTGAAATACTTTATAAAAATCTTTCAGTGACTCGGTTTAGCGGTCTCGAAACCGCTTCCCGACTAGGGTCAAATTAGGGCTGTCACATAAACCTAGGCCTTCTAAAGGTCCACCAAACACCCTCAAAGCATAATTTAGCACATCCAAACAAGCAAAAATAAATTCAAGCAAATTCTCAAAAACTCAAAAATTGGGGCGTTACAACTCTACCCCCTTAAAGAAATTTTGGCCTCGAAATTTTACTTGGTCCAAACAGGTGAGGGTATTGTTGGCGTATTGCCTCTTCTGGCTCCCATGTAGCTTCTTCTTTGCCGTGATTTCACCAAAGCACTTTCACCAAAGGGACTAATTTCCTTCTTAACACCTTCACATCACGGTCCAGAATTTGCACAGGCTCTTCTTCAAAAGTTAGATCAGACTTAACTTCAATTTGCTTAGCTTGTATAATGTGAGAAGGATCAGACCGATACCGCCTTAGCATGGAGACATGAAAGACATCATGAATTCGATCCAACTCTGGAGGTAGTTCCAGCTGATATGCTACCAGGCCCACCCGCTTAAGAACTCGATAAGGCTCAATAAACCGCAGACTCAGCTTGTCCTTCTTTCCGAACCTTAAAATCTTTTTCCAGGGTGAAACCTTTAAGAAAACCATATCTCCCACCAAGTATTCAATTTCCTTATGTTTCAAGTCAGCATAACATTTCTGCCTATCAGATGCTTCTTTTAACTGATCCCTGATCAGCTTAACCTTATCTTCAGTATCCGCTACCAACTCTTGTCCAAGAACCTGTCGTTCTCCCAATTCTGTCCAACAAGTAGGCGTATGACACCTATGCCCATACAACGCCTAATATGGTGCCATTTGAATACTCGCCTGATAACTATTATTGTACGCAAACTCTGCCAATGGCAAGTAATCTTCCCAACTACCTCAAAAATCAATGACACATCCTTTCAACATGTCCTCTAAAACTTGAATCACCCTTTCCGACTGTCCATCCGTCTAGGGGTGAAAAATAGTGCTGAAATCTAACCATGTACCCAACGCCTCATGCAACTTCTGCCAGAATCGAGATGTAAACCTAAGATCCCGATCAAAAATAATCGAAACTGGCACTCCATGAAGTCGCACTATCTCCGCCACATACAGCTTGGCCAACTTTTGAAGTGAGTAGTCGGTTCAGACAGGTATGAAATGAGCAGATTTAGTTAACCTATCCACAACTACCCAAACTGAGTCTTTCTTGGTAGGCCTCGAGGGTAGCCCACTCACAAAGTCCATGGTTACCCTTTCCCACTTCCAAAGTGGAATCTTCACCGGTTGCAAAAGTCCAGAAGGCAGTTGATGCTTAGCTTTCACCTGCTGGCATGTTAGACACTTACCCACAAATTCTGTTACTTCACGCTTAAGTCCAGGCCACCAATACAACTCTCGCAGTTCCCGATACAACTTACTCCCTCTAGGATGCATGGCACAGAGACCGCCATGAGCCTCTCTCAGAATTGACTGTCTCAAGTCAGAGTCCTTCAGAATACAAACTCTTCCTCGAAAACACAGAACTCCTTCACTACTCAATCCAAAATCAGAAGTTTCCCCATTCTCAACTTGTTGAAACGGAGGAACCAGTGACTCATCCTTTAATTGCCTCTCCTTAATCTGCTCTATCCAAGTCAGCCTCACTTACAATTCTGCTAACAAGCTACCATCGTCATACAGACTCAGACGAGTGAACATCGCTCTCAACTCAGCTACAGCTCTTCGACTCAGTGCATCAGCTACCACATTAGCTTTGCCTAGGTGGTATTCAATAGAACAAGTGTAATCTTTAAGCAACTCTATCCATCTTCATTGCCTAAGGTTCAACTCCTTCTGAGTCAACAAATACTTGAGACTCTTATGGTCCGTGAATATAATACACTTTTCTCCATACAAGTAATGCCTCCAGATCTTTAATGCAAAAATCACTGCTGCCAACTCCAGATCATGCGTAGGGTAGTTCGCTTTATGAGGCTTAAGCTGTCGCGATGCATAAGCAACAACTTTACCCTCTTGCATCAACACATAGCCCAACCCAACATGCGATGCATCACTATACACAGTGAAATCCTTCCCCAACTCTGACTGAATCAATGCAAGCGCCTTAGTCAAAACTTTCTTCAACTTCTCGAAAGCCTCTTGCTATTTTATAGTCCAAGAAAAATGGTGCTCCTTTTTTAAAAAGTTTCGTCAATGGTGCTGTAATCAAAGAGAATCCTTCCACAAACCTTCTATAGTACCCTGCCAAACCCAGAAAACTCTGAATTTCTGACACAAATCTCGGTGGCTTTCATTCTAGAACTACCTCAATTTTTCGAGGATCCACTCTAATCCCCCCAGCAGAAACAATGTGACCTAGGAACGTCACTTCTCGCAACCAAAATTCACACTTGCTGAATTTTGCATACAGCTGTTTCTCCCTCAATACTTGCAGAACAATTCGGAGATGCTCATCATGATCCTCCTTAATTTTTGAATACACTAGAATATCGTCTATAAAGACGACCACGAATTGGTCCAAGTAGGGTTGGAATACCCGATTCATTAGATCCATGAAGGCCGCTGGTGCATTCGTCAATCCAAATGGCATTACTAGAAACTCATAATGACCATACCGAGTCCTAAATGCTATCTTATGAATATCCACCTCTTTGTGTAACACCATTAACCCGTATCCGATCACCAGATTAGGGTTACGAGGTATTACCAAACTAAACACTACATCTACGCAGTCACATAATCACATAAGTCATATTTGAGTATTTTTTAATCATACAATATCGAATTACACAACATTTACGAATTACATTTCAAAGTTTAATCAATTTCATAACAATTGCAATTATCACATTTTATAAGTCAATAGTCATGATGCCGAGATATGTCAATAATCCCTGGAACACAACAAAATATTTGTTTCCATAATAGGACTCGTGCACTTAGTAAAACTAAATCACATTTGGTATTAACAAAATAGCACCATGACCGAAAAATCATTACTTAGATTCATTATAAACTTCTTGCTTTACAAAGGCCCAATTTCACTATTCCTTTAGTCATTTTATAAATTCCAACCAAATGTAATTATACCTGTTATAGACATATGCATTTGGCACCATACTGTGAACATATTTCCTAATCAAATCAATAATGGTATAATACATCAAGTAACAAATAACATATGACATATGATAGACTAATTTCGATATCAAATACCAAATAACCAATCTATAATTTGAAAATATCTCACGCATACACCTATATATATAATTTGAACATCAATAAGGTGCACTAATATTCAACAGATATCATGATCAAATTATTAACTTAACATAACCAATTCATGTTATATAACAGTTCAACGCTCCTACATTAGCCAAATATAGTCATTCATAAAATCAAATACATCTCACACATGACATGAATTTTAACAAGGTCCAATTATACATATACGTGGCCAAATTATCAATTAATCCTTTTTACTACCTAATACAACACTTACCGAATACTTTACCTACCATAGTATATCATAAAACACCATTTTAACCTTAAACATTAATCACGTATGCATAGTCACCAAATCACATCATACATATAACACTTATATATATACCCATCATGACCAATCATCAAGGCAAACATATCCATCATTGATTAAAAATCCAAACCAAACTTAACGATTAAGCCTTTTTCGCATGGCTCATTATAATTACAAGACCACAAATCCAACATAACACATTCTAGCTTACACATGCCATAATATCAAATTTCAACTTATAAAAATACTGAAGGCGATCGATAGTGTGACAAACTCCTCTGACGATTCCCGAGCCCACAATTTGAATTCAAGATCTATAAAACAGAGTAATAATAAAAGTACACACAGAGTAAGCGAGCTGCCCTTTCTTGGAAAGTGGTCACTACCTGAGCCACAGAAGATGCTTTTTGACCAATAGCTACATAAACACATATAACATTTTGCCCTTGCTGATTGAGAATCGTATCCATGGCTACTGCTGTTTTACCAGTCTGTCTATCTCCAATAATTAATTCTCGCTGACCACGTCCTATAGGGATCATCGAATCAATAGCAATAAGTCCTATTTGAAGAGGCTCATAAACGGAACGTCTTGAAATAATACCTGGGGTAGGAGATTTAATTAACTGAGATTCAGAAGCTGAAATTTCACCCCGATCGTCAATAGGCTTAGTTAGGGCATTTATAACACAACCCAAATAAGCCTCACTCACTACGCTTAATAAGTCTTAAGCAATTTAAATAACTCAAAAGAATAATCAAACACCTCAAACAAGTCGAATCGTACTATTAATATTATACTTTAACACAAATAAGTCACTTGGCCGAATGCTATTATTTTCTATTTAACATAATATTAATCAACTTATCATACCCAAAATAACACTATCTCAACTATATTTACATTCAAAAATTTACGCACTCGTGACTTGGACTCAACCTTGACAACCAACTTCATTCATTTGGTCGATTATAGAAGATCAATTATATTATCATATGTACACACATCTATTTGGCTGAATTTCAAAGCCAAACAGCCCTTATAATTTAGCTCACACACATACAATTACCTAAGCCCACATAGTACAAAATAATTTCATGTACATATGCTAATTAAAAGGCTGATTATTTAATACTCATATATGTATATAATTGAGCTTTTTCCATAACACTCACAAGGCCAAATATTCACATGAGCAATTTAACCAATGTCATTCAACTTTCACAGCCAAATATTATTATTAAAATTTCAAATATACTATCACACGTTTATATAAGCCCACAAAACCAATTTAACTTCATATATCATCGTCACTCATTTAGCCAAATAAGCAGGATCAAATGTCTCATCATGTAAATACTTACTCTTATGGCCAAATATACAAGGTTCAATATATCATCTCATAAATACTTACCCATATAGCCAAAAATACAAGATCCAATAATGCCTCATATATGTACGTACCTATGTAGCCAAACACTCAAGTTCAATATAATATCACATATGTGCATACCTATATGGCCGAATATACAAGGTCATTTAGCTCAATTCACTTGCTCAATTTCCATATCAACATGAAATCTTATATGGATAAGCTTGAAAATAAATCACAATATAAAATATGTTAGGCACAAGCCTAAATCAAACACCGGCACAAAGCCTGCTAGGCATAAGCTTGAATTATACACCGGCACAAAGCCTGCTAGGCATAAGCCTGAATTCTACATCGACACAAAGCCTGCTAGGCATAAGCCTAAATTATACACTGGCACAAAGCCTGCTAGGCATAAGCCTGAATTATACACCGGCACAAAGCCTGCTAGGCATAAGCCTAAATTATACACCGGCACAAAGCCTGCTAGGATATAACCTGAAACATAACACCAGCAAGGTTGCCTACTAGGCTATTAGCCCAAATATTTCAATCATTTACTTCATAGCTTACAGCTAAGATCATACACATTACAAGTCACATTCAGCCACTTTAGTACACATCAAATTAACTATTTCTTCCATTTAAAATCACATTCGGCATATTGTATCCCATTTCTATTTCAGCTCAAACTTCCTAATCACATTCGGCACAATTCACTCATTTAAACACACATACAGCACATCATATCATTATTTCATTTTCAACTTGAACATCTTAGCCACATTTGGCTCAATTCATTCATTCAAATACTCATCCAGCACATCACATCATTATTTCCTTTTCAACTTAAACATCCTAGCCACATTCGGTTAAATTCATTCATTTAAACAATCATTCGGCACATTTTATTCACATTATAATTTACACTCAACTACTTCTATATACATCAATTGAAACCATTTATCATCTTAAATTCACACTCGGCAATGACATAATAATTTCTAATAATTCCATTTAACTCTTGTATCTAACATTATTCGAATTTAGTACAAACATAGCTTAAAGACTTACCTCTGATATTAACGAACGGTTTATACTGACTATTTGATTATTTTTATTTTTCCCCAATCCAGATCTGATTTCCGCTGTTCTTGAGCTTTAAATTTCAAATAATACTCATTCAAACTAAATTTTATTCAAATCAATCCAAAAATACTCAAATAATAAAATTATTGATTTACCCCTATAATTTTACGCATTTAGCAAATTACTCCAAATTTCAATTTACACAAAATAAGAAAAATTTTCTTATATCAAGCCTTGGCCGAATGCTCCTAGTTCACATACAATTCTTCACATTTCATTTATTTAGTAATTTAATCTCTCTAATTACTATTTTAACAAATTAATCCTAATAATTCAAATTCATCAAAATTTCCAATATAAAACTTAAAATCTTAACACAACTTTATTTATCTACCTAAATCATCAATTTCACCAAGCTCACAACTATGGTAAAATTCAAAATACTCATTAATAAAAAAATTCGAACATGGGTATGATATTTTACGAAGCAACAATTCCAAAAATGTAAAAATGATCAAAAACTGAAACCAAACTAACCTTGAATTGGTATTGATACGATCCGCCTCGGGTGAGTCGAGTCGTATTTGTAATTGCCCGATCATCTACAAGAAAGTATCATTCGATTTGCTTGTGAAGTGAAGTTGTTAGGAAAATAGGGCGGAAGCTATGTATAACGGTTCAAAGATGGTTTATGGATAAGAATAATATGTATAGGTTCTGTAACACCCCTAACCCGTATCCGATCGCCGAATTTTGGGCTAAGAGGTATTACCGATCTAAACCATTCACATAGACATAGGTTCAAAAGCATTCATAAGTAAGTTCGACGAAATCAAAGATTGAAAACTGAGTCTTATAATGACACTCAAGATATGTGACATATTCATATGGCTGAAATATATTTACAAATAAATATTTTGTTCACAACAATCTACTTTATACATGCCATAATAATTCTAAAATATAACAGTACCAAAACGATTTGATAGTGTGACGAAGC
Source organism: Gossypium stocksii (assembly GCA_020496765.1). Lineage (NCBI taxonomy): Eukaryota > Viridiplantae > Streptophyta > Magnoliopsida > Malvales > Malvaceae > Gossypium > Gossypium stocksii. Next base: position 48,362,981 of record CM035623.1, read on the forward strand.
ACTGATGATCCCCAGGTTGGTAGTCAGAGTCCACAAATCTATAAAACAAAGACACGAAACAAATAGAGTAAGCTACCATAAGCTTAGTAAGTCTTAAGTAAATTAAACAACTAACTTAGTTAACACATTGACCTCGCCCTCACTTATAAATCAGAAATCACATAGTTACACCATCTAATATCATCTTGTCATTTATTGGTTTAATTTATTAGAATTAATATAAGGCACCATAACAATTGACAATTTATATGATCGCACCACATAGGTACCACATACACTTCTATGTATATAAATTCCACAGAAACCGAACACATAGATATACCACCATTTCTCATATGCATTGCATCAATAACTTTCACATACCTGAACTACTTAATTTAGTGAACAAAATTGGGTACCTTATAGCATAACTTCCTAGTTTTTAGTCTCTTTAATAGCTCTCCGGCATTCAGCCAGTTGGACTTAGAATCCGAAACTCATTCCCAGCCATCATGCTTGCTGAGCCAAAAGCCCGATTAATTCACTACTAAAATCAATCCACAAAGTTTCAAACATATCAAAAGAAAATAAATTAACAAAAGCTTTGCTTCATTCGCTCATAGCACATACTAATCATATTATAATAATTCCCTAACTTGCCAATCGACCTCAATACATAGCCAAGTATCATTTTCATGGCAAGATCTGTCATTTGGCTATACCGCATATTAAGCTCTTATTTTCATTTCATTTTAAATCTTTATTCTCGTACAAGCTTATTTACCTATGATGGTAATTAATATTCTATTTCACAGCACTTTCTTTTCATGTCACACAACTACCTCTTTAATACATATATATAAGTATATATAGCTATCATTCGATTTCTTAGATACATTTCTTTGGTTTATTTCCCATTTTTAACTGAACACATTTATGAACAAATATACAATCACTTAACACGCATTAGACATGCTAACTTCTCTTGAAACTATAACGTGAACCCGATTATGAGATAAGCCGGATTACTGTGTTTGCCCAATCGTAGTCGAGAAGAAGATCGAAGTTTCACTTTGATTAAATAGGTAAGAAGCGGAGGTTGGAAGATGTACGGTCTTAGAAGGAACTTAGAAGTGTCGCAGATTTAGAAAGAAGAATGATAGATGGTAAGTAGGTTCGGCTTAGGTAAGTAAAATAGGTACAAAAAAAGGTTCGGAATAGAATGAAAGGTACGAAATGGTTTAGAAAGGTACGATTAGTTTAGAAGGGAATGAAATAGTATATTTGGTACATAATGGTATGAAATGAACGAAATGGTATAAATGTACGAAATGGTATAGATAGAATATGGTTTTGGTCGAATTTGGTAACTAATGAGATAGGTGGTCGATGGTCGAGTTTTTTAGACGTGAGGAAAGATTCAACACCAAAGGTGTCACCCCGAATCCTATATTGTCTAAGTTGGAAAATGGAAATGGAAGGATAGGTTTGAGTGCCACACCAAATGGGTTTGGTGATAAGCTCGAAACAAGCAAGTTTGACTCCACTAGCAAGCTAGATAAATCGCACGAGACTTGTACAAAGTTAAGAGGAATCACACCTCACAGAAACAGAGTTTTGGTATAAAAAAAATGTTCAAAAGTCCTTTACATGAAAAATGACTAGCTATTTATACTAAATCCTAAGCTAGCCGAATGGTCTATTCATGGACTAAACATTTAAGACATGTACCTATTAAATACATAGGAATATTCTAGAAAATACTAGAAACAACCCCTTGGAATGGATGTCCATATTCGGCCGAATGGGGGGGTGAATATGTAGCTTCATGAAAACACATTAATGCACTTGAATGAATGGTTCCCATGCATGTATGACTAGGTTTGGCCATCCCTTTAATGAAGCCTTTAATTCATGTTGATTCACCAATAGTGGCTTCATAATGGTGGCTCCATGAAAGGTCTCTTGTGATGTGAACGGAGGGTCTTGAATGGCCATGCAAGTGTGAACACAGGGTAGCCGAATGGCCCTAGGTGTGAACACAAGTGTGAACGCCCCATCCATGGTGTGAACGCAGAGTATGAACACGTGGGAGTTCATGAACGGTCCCATACATGTATCACCTTAAATGTGATCCATGTACCTTCAAATACATGCACATGTACTTGTCCATTAGTGTGCCATCCATTGCATCTTACCATGCATGCATGGCATTTAATCTCCCCCATGCATGTGCCGTCCAAGTGAATGTACCTACAAAATGAATGCACACATTAATAGCACATGTGAACACACTTATATGAACACCATTAATCACTTAATTAAATTTGGCTAACATATTTAAATCTTGTAATAATTTAAACACATTTATTTCATGTCCTCATTATAGCAAATTTATGATATATATTAATTAATGAGTCAACTTAGCTCACTTTAATAAATATGCCTTAATTATACTATGATGAGCTGAGGGTTTCGGCTATAAGTTGTGTTAAGCTAGAAATAAGATAGATGAGCTGTGTTTAGCTAAAATAGACTTTAATGGAGCTGAGAAAAGTTTAGTTGAGCTCAACTGAGCTGGGATGAGCTCCCGTGAGCTGAAATGAGCTAAAATCAGCTTGTATTAAGCTCACTATCCTCGGTTCCAAATTGTATTCAGCTTCACTTTGTTCGCTGGAGCTATGAGCCAGGTGGTAATGTTGATAGAAAGCTGAAATAGAGCTTTGGTAGCATCGAGCTCGAGCTCTTATCATCGGACCTTGAGGCATAGCTAACGTTCCATCATTCGAGCTAGTCGTGAGCTTGGACGCGTTCACGTCACTATATTCATATAACATAGACAATTCAAAACTTGACACATTGTTTCATACTTTAGCCGAATGCATCAAGGCCATATGCATATAGCTTAATACCTCACTCATAGATTTCTCACCCTGCATACTTAGTTTACTTATAATCAAGCTCGATTATAAATATGGGATACATACCTGATTAAAGTAATTTATTGATCCAATTTGATTGCCATTTGTCATTGAACCTTAAAGATCTTGTAAATCGGAACTCCTCACTAGTGCAAAGTCTGTTATACTTCCAATCTGACCGCTTTCGTCAGAAATCTGCATATTAGGCTCGCAACCCAACGTAACCACCCGCTCAAAAGTTTGCTAGGTCATAGACCCATTAATAACACATGATAACAAATTCTTAGATTTCTATGCACATCTATTCATATACTTTCAATTTCCTCAACGTGATCACATTAACGAAATGTTGTTTTCAGTCGATCTCACCCGCATATCAAAGTAGTTATCTTCAATTCATAAGAAAGCATTAGGCTATATTATATATATACGATTATATATATACTATTTCAAATATATCATCTTATCATAATAGCCATTAGTAACTTCCCTCGTATAATTTATTTACGATTTATAGTAGTCCTTCGACTATACACAGGTAAATTTCATGGATCATGATTCTATTAATAGATATTGAACACCTCTTACTTGATCATGTCATAGCCTTAATATATAAAAATTTCAAAAGAATTAAACTCAATTACTTAAAGATTTGCTTGAATTATTGATGAGATAGCTTCGATCGGCTACTCAATATCCTTTGCTTGTCCCTTACATGATTCATCTCCTTTAGGCTCTTGAGCTTAATTCAGAAGTTAACTAATTTAGTAATCTTACTAATTCATATATATATCAAGTTTACTGATAGTTTCATATAACAAAGGACACACGGTACTTTCTTTGAATTTTAGTCCACTCGACCATGGTACAAACTAATTTCCAACTCACAATCATTATTATCAAACATTTAACATAAGCTTTCATGACTGAGTGACAAAGGACGTATACTGTATAGTTCAAACGAAGAGAAATCTCTACCTAATACACACATTCAGTTATTCTCCCTTTTCAACAATTCAAAGAATAATACTTTTGCATAAATCATGACTTATAAACCATTCGGCAATATGCTCAAATTAATTTAACTCAATTTCAAATTCAACTAAATTTTCCTATATGATCGAGTACATATATCCACCTTTCAATTATTCCTCCACTTTTAAATTTTTCTCTATATTCGAATATCCTCCCAAGTAACCAAACATAGTATTTATCTACATTTCATCATGAACATGCACCATGTTCGAATGTTTCTTTAAGTTCTCAAAACATTTCATAAATAAATCAAATATCACAACATTCATGAACAAGTAAAAGCACCAACATTTCTCAAATTTACCTTTGGCATTAAGGGCATTCCTAAGCTCATTAACCACAAAAATATATCCTTTATTAACATACTTCTTAACTCATTATAGTAGCTAAATCTTTACCTAACCAAATAAATTCATATTCGGCCAATGTACCACCATATACAAATATTTTAAACATACCATTCCACCATCAAAACCTTAATCATATCATTCATGACACATCAAGTATTAATAGCCGAACCTACTAACACATAGGATACTTGGTCGAATATCATTTTAACACAAGACACACAAACATTTTTCCTTAAGTCATTTTCTAAAATCACATTCGGCACTTTGAACAATAAACACCAATAATTTTAATTTTAACATCAAGGTAACCTCAAATCTCCTCTACTTACCAAAACCGAATGGGGGTGACTTCATCACATATATATATATACAAATTCAGGCCCTCATTTTTATATGCACAAAAACTCATAGCCGAAACTAATGCTTTATTTAAACTAAAGATCAACATGAGGTGGAAGCAATATAAGGGGTTCATATTTCCGAACCTCAAAACTGAAATTTGCTCAAATATAACTAATGGCACATTTTTGGAAATTGCATTACATATGTACAAACAATTCATCAATTAAATTTTATCATCTAATTAAGCTAAATTTTATCCTCCTCCTCATTTCTCACTTTAGGTCATATTCGACCACAATTGTACACATACAAGCCGTTTAACTATAAATTTTTGAAATTAAACACGAGTTCCGTATTTCACCATAAGAACCAAATGCAATTCACTTGATTCAACCATCTATAACATCCCTTAACTAGTTTAAAACCATATATATTCATTACTCGTCACACAAACATCAAATTGTAAATGAATTAGCACATTTTAAAATCATGGCTGAATGCTCCATGTATCATAACCTCACGAATTGACATATGGGTTATACCAAGAACACAATTATAAACTAAATTTCACAAAATCAAAAGAAATAATATGAAATCATACCTTCAATTTGGCACTAGAGTAGCCGAATGCTTTAGCTTCTTATTTCTTTTTCTTTTCTTCATAGTTTTGGCCAAAAACAAAGAATGATCATCCATTTGCATGTTTTACTATTACATGCATGAGTGTTAATTGTCATTTTACCAATATGACCCTTTTTATTATCATTACTCTTCCATTAAGCTATGACCGAAAATGTCCATGCAATATATGCATGGTCTAATTGCATTTTAAACCTCTTCCAATTAATGCTTACTCACAATTCGGCACTTACTATTAAGCCCTCTAATTTTTCTTTTATGAAATCTAGTCCTTACTTACTAAATTAACATTCAATTGACAAAATTTAAAACACCAAATTTTCACACCTGATAGTTCACATAATAAAACATAGAAAATAATATTAAAAGAAATTATTTTGACTCGGTTTCATGGTCCTGAAACCACTTTCTGACTAGGGCCAAATTAGGGCTGTCACAACTCTCCCCACCTTAAGGATTTTCGTCCCCAAAAATCTTACCAGTGAATAAATTAAGGAAATGTTCTTTCCGATAATTTATCATCTAGCACATACGTAAGATAATTCTTATAATTTATTTTCACATATTTATGTGTCAACATCATAATTACCACTGACGGTAACCTGTTCAGATCAGTTGACTCAACTCAAATTATCACATCACTCAAACATCGCAAATCGATTGTCTTTCTTTCGAAATTCACTACAGCAACATGCTCGATTAACCATTACATACCAATAATAATATCAAAATTGTCGCATAGTAATAGCATATCATTTAACACATAATAGCCCCTAAAAATTCAGCACTCAAATCACCTATTCTGATACTCTATATCTTTACGCTTCAGGTCTGCATAATTTCTGACTTTAATTAGTTTACCGTCATTTAGTCCATTTAACAAACTTCCTTTTCAAGTTGTCCAGAAATGTACAGAATTTCAGATGGGCCTTATACAATGCTGACGTCCCAGGTGTGGTCTTACATAAATCTCATTTCACATACTTAGTGCCCAAACAACTGATCTCGCACACACAGTGCTCGGTTATAGAACTCGCACACATAGTGCCTCAACAACCGATCTCGCACACACAGTGCTCGGTTATAGAACTCGCACACATAGTGCCTGTAACACACCAAACTCTTACCCGTCGACGGAGGGTGAAGGGCATTACAGAACAAACACATGCGAGTCTAAAATATTTAGCATAAAGTCTAAATTTCATACTAGTAATAGCTACTTCCAAATATCCCTCTAGAAGATATGATTCACACTACATGAATAACCAAAGGCATGATTCTTTCGTAAGCATTCATACTCGGCCATGACATACATCATTTTGAACATTCATAAGGTGATTCGAGAAGCCATTTTCGCGAGGCTAATCATATTTACAAATCAAAAAGAATTCAAAGCTCAAAACAAGAGTTTTGCCTATACATGCCATTGCTTAAAATTAAGAACTTCCAAAAATACCAAAATTTGACGGCGATAGTGTGATGAACTATGACATTGAATCCCTCGAACTGTAGCTTCGATTAAAGTCTATAAAATAAAAGAAACATAAAAGAAAACAGAGTAAGCTTCAATGAGCTTAGTAAGTTTTGAGTAAACTAAGAAGTTAATGCTTCATAACACATACCATGTCACATAACAAGGCTCAATTTTAAAAAGCCTTTCTACTTGGCCGAATACACATTCATTTACATGAGTAAAAAAAATAAATATCAACATTTAATTGCAATTGATTTCTTACCATCTATTAACACCAAATTTCCATTACCATATAGGCATCATTCATAGCCGAATGTATGTATACCTTAGCAATTTAGGGGGAGCATACCATCATGTTTCGTATTTGGACCATACCAAAGCAAAGTCAATCATTTAAGAAGCATTGAACTTAAATATCTCATAACATACTCGGTTACATATCAACTTAATCTATTACATTAGCACAAATGTACATACCTGACATTCTTCATACTATGTTCATACTTTACCACTGTTAAATCAAAATTCCCCATAGTCTCACACATACTGAAATCACCGGCACGAAGCCTACTAGGCGCGAAGGCTTGAAAGTATCACCGGCACATAGCCTGCTAGGCACGAAGGCCTGAAAGTATCACCGGCATAAAGCCTGCTAGGCACGAAGGCCTAAAAGTATCACCGGCACACAGCTTGCTAGGCACGAAGGCCTGAAAGTATCACTGGCACACAGCCTGCTAGGCACGAAGGCCTGATAGTATCACCGTGAAACCCTGGGCAATAATTTATTCACATTCTGTTGCATTCTATAGAACCTACCATATTCGAAACTCATGATTACATTCATAACGAGCAACACATACAATTACACATTGTAACATTTTCCATAAACTCAATTGCCGAATACTTTTCATTTTCTATTTCATTTCCATTCGGTTTGATAGAGATCACTATATAATCTCACATGTATAAAATAGTCATATTTCTTCTTCAATTTCGATATGCACACGGCTACCTTACTCATGCCATCACGTTTAAAATTGAATTTTTAACAAGTGAAATCATTTAATCACAAGACATGTAACCTCAATATTTCATACCATGATTATGTAAATGCAAAGATGATACACTCAAAACTTACTTCGGTATATCTGGAAGGTTGCTGACCGGCTACTCTATTACTTTATCCTTTCCCTTATCTGACTTCGATCCTTTATGCTCTTGAGCTTTAGTTAAAACAAGCAAGTTTATTCAATTTCTTACTTAATATCAATTCCCTAATAGTCATAATAAACAATCACCTATAATTCAATATGAATTATACATATATACATATTAAAAGGAACAATAAGCCATGACTAGAATTCATATTTAAAAACTATGTCAAATTCGCATACCAACAAAATTTTACATAATTTATCACTAATGCCGTACACACAAATACATACATGCTCATATGCTAAAAAAAATCTATTTATGCTTAATCTACTCCCCTTTCGGCCTTGACTTCTCCCCCTATCAAATTCATTAACAACTACCTCAACCAAAAGCATGGGCACTACAATTTAATTAAACGTTATGCTATTAACGAAGACATATTACAAAGTCTTGGCCAAATATAACTTGTACCCTCTCATGACATAGCCAAATTCATAACAACTACTCCCAAAGTACATCCATAGACTAAACATTTATAAATATAAATATACATAACCGAATTAGGCTTCCCTCATCCAAAATGTGAGATACCTAACATCAACTTTTAATATTCATATTTTACTACCATGGCCGAAACTAACATGCTAGAAAAATTCAAAACTTTTCAATTAGTTTCGGTTAAGAGCAAGGTAAGGAGCTAACATTACTACTTAACACTTAATTACTACCATTCGAGACTTTCTTAGTTATCAAAGCACAATCTACAGCTCTTATAAATTTTTTCTACTCTTCCACCTAATTGCCGAATGCACCAAGCTCAATTAATTTGGAATTTAAACCATGACTCTTAACTACATGACCTTAACAACCGAATTTTTATGGCCAATTCAAAGGAATGTCTTCCAAATTCATGGAATCAACGTCCCAATCCTAAAAACCAAAATATGACCGTGAGCTCAAAGTTCTACCAAAATTAAAATTCTCACATGGGTTTGCAAGTACACAAGACAAGGAATTCAAATCTTCAATTATAACACAAATTATCCAAAATTTTACCTTGATTTCTATCCTTCCAAAAGACCGATTGTCCCAAGCTTCTTCCTCTCTTCTTTCTCTCAACTCACGGCAATAAAGAACAACAAAAGGGATCCTTGTTCTTCTCATCCCACTTTCCTTACTTTATTTTATTTTATTAAGCCATTTAATCAATTATCCTTAATTTTTTAATAATAAAAACATATCTTAGTGGGAGCAACTTATCATGGCCGGCCACTATAGAACATAAATGATAATTTGACATGCAAATACAAACATTTATGCCATGTACCAATTTAGTCCCCCTTACAAAAATGACACATACATTTTCACTACTTACACATAGGTTCATACTAAGAAATCACACATTCAAATAGCACCAAATCTAGACCAATTTTTCACGCAAATTATTCATCATAAAATTGACATGGAAAATTAGCATTTATTTAATATTAAGACTCGGTCTAATGGTTACGAAACCGTTTCCCGACTAGGGTCGAATTAAGGCTGTCACAACTCTCCCCCACTTTTGAAATTTTCGTCCTCGAAAATCTTACAGATAAATAAGTTTGGGTATCACTCTTTCATAGACGTCTCGGTTTCCCAAGTTGCTTCTTCAATCCCGTGCTTGAACCATAGCACCTTTACTAACTGAACCTTTTTCCTTCGCAACTCTTTCACCTCTCGAGCTAAGATTTGGATTGGTTCTTCTTCATAACTCAAATTAGGTTGAATTTAAACTTTCGATGATTTAATCACATCGAGGGGTCGGATCTATAGCGATGAAGCATCGATACATGAAAAACGTTGTGAATTTTCTCAAGTTCAGGGGGTAAAATTAGCTTATAAGCAACTGGCCCAATCCGATCTGATATCTCGTATGGTCCGATGAATCTCGGACTCAACTTGCCTTTACGACCAAATCGAAGTATTTTTTTCCAAGGCGAGACTTTCAGGAACACTTTATCACCAATCTGATGTTCGATATCTTTTCGTTTCAAATCTGTGTATGACTTTTGACGATCTGATGCTATTTTCAAACTGTCACAAATAGTTTTTACTTTCTGTTCGGCCTCTTTGATTAAATCAACTCCAAGAATTTTACTCTTGCCAAGCTCTGTCCAAAACAAAGGCGAACGGCACTTTCGACCATAGAGAGCTTCGTAAGGTGCCATTTGTATACTCGATTGAAAACTATTATTATATGCAAATTCAACCAAAGGTAAATATTTTTCCCACGAACTGCTGAACTCGAGAATGCAACATCTCAACATATCCTCGAGTATCTGAATAACCCGTTCGGATTGTCCGTCCGATTGTGGATGGAAGGCAGTACTAAAATGTAATTTGGCACCCAAAGCCTCGTGTAATTTCTTCCAGAACCTCGAAGTAAATCTGGGATCTCTATCCAAAACGATAGAAGTAGGCACCCCGTGCAACTTCACAATGTGAGAAATGTACAATTCCACCAACTTTTCAAGCGAAAAATCAGTACGAACAGGGATGAAATGAGCCGACTTGGTCAATCTATCAACTATTACCCAAACTGAGTCCCTCTTACTTGGCATTAAAGGTAAACCGGACACAAAATCCATTGTAATTCGATCCCACTTCCACTCGGGTATTAAAATTAGCTGAAGTAATCCAGAAGGCACCTGGTGCTCTGCTTTCACTTGCTGACAAACTAAGCATTTAGAAACATAGTCGGAGATGTCTCGCTTCATTCCATGCCACCAATACTGACGTTTCAGGTCGTTGCCCAGATGAATTGACATTCGGCTATCATGAGCTTCTCCCAAAATCATCGGGATAATCTCTGAATTTCTCGAAACGCACAATCAATTTTTGAACCTCAGACAATCATTTTCATCAACTCGAAATTTTGAATCTACATTCGAAATGCATTGAGTCCTTTTTGTAATCAAATCATCATCATTTTTCTGAGCTTCACATACTTGCCGTACTTAACACTGGCTCTGCCTTTAATTCTGCTATCAACAAATCATTCTCTGACATTGATAATTGGACGTTCATGGTTCGCAACGCAAATAGGGATTTCTAACTGAGGGCATCCGCAACCACATTAGCCTTACCCGGGTGATAATCAATAATAAGCTCGTAGTCTTTCAACAATTCTAACCACCACCTTTGTCTTAAATTCAGATCCTTTTGAGTCATTAAATATTTCAAACTTTTATGATCGAAGAAGATATGACACTTTTCTCCGAATAGGTAATGATGCCAAATTTTTAGAGCAAAAATAATAGCAGCAAGTTCAAGATCATGCGTCGGATAATTACTCTCATGAGGCTTCAATTGCCTCGAGGCATATGCCACTACTCGGCCTTCTTGCATTAAAACGCAGCCTAAACCATTCTGGGAGGCGTCACTATAAACCACAAATTCCTTTCCGGACTCAGGCTGAACCAACACAGGAGCTTCCGTCAAAAGAGTTTTCAACTGGTTGAAACTGTTTTGACACCTTTCTGACCAATCAAACCTGACATCTTTTCTTAATAGTCTAGTCAACAGTGCTGCGATCATTGAGAACCCTTTCACAAATCGTCGATAGTAACCAGCGAGCCCCAAAAAGCTCCGAACTTCAGTGATATTTCTCGGAGGTTTCCAATCAAGTATTGCTGAAACTTTACTCGGATCAACCCGGATGCCCGATGCGGATACAACATGCCCCAAAAAACTAACTTCCGTCAGCCAGAACTCACACTTACTGAATTTAGCATAAAGTTGCTTGTCTCGCAAAATCTGTAATACCAATATCAGATGTTCGGCATGCTCAGTTACATCTCGTGAATAGATCAAAATATCGTCAATAAACACAACTACGAACTGATCTAGATATTGCCTGAAAATTCGATTCATTAAATCCATGAATACCGCAGGGGCATTAGTGAGCCCAAACGGCATCACTAAAAATTCGTAGTGACCGTATCTCGTTCGAAATGCGGTTTTTGGCACATCTAAATCCTGAACTCGCAGCTGATAATAACCTGATCTCAAATCTATCTTTGAGAACACTAAGGCTCCCTTCAGTTGGTCGAATAGATCATCAATGCGCGGCAACGGATATTTGTTCTTTATCATCACTTTATTTATTTGACGATAGTCGATACACAATCTCATGGTTCCGTCTTTCTTTTTCACGAATAACACCAGTGCGCCCTAGGGAGAAAAACTCGATCGGGCGAAACCTCTATCCGTCAACTCTTGCAGCTGAACCTTCAGTTCTTTTAATTCAGTCGGTGCCATACGATATGGAGCTATCGAAATCGGAGCCGTTTCAGGTAGAAGTTCAATGCCGAACTCAACTTCACGAACTGGTGGCAATCCCGACAATTCCTTGGGAAAAACATCCGGATATTCACAAACTACTGGCACCGACTCAAGGTTCTTTTCTGACTCTTTACTATCGATCACATATGCGAGGTATGCCTCGTACCCCTTTTTTACATATTTCTGAGCTTGCATCAAAGATATCACGGCCGACAACCCGCTCAAATCAGAGGACTCCATCTGAATTATCTTGTTATCCGAACATCGTAGATCAATAGTTTTTTGTTTGCAGTTCACTACAGCATCATGCACAGTTAACCAATCCATTCCGAGGATAACATCAAATTCATCAAACGGTAATAACATCAAGTCAGCCAGAAAATAGGAGTCTCGAAACATTAAGGGACATCTCTTACATACTTTATTAACTAACACACACCAACCCAAAGGGTTTGACACTCGAATTGCGAACTCAGTAGACTCAACAGGTAGAGTCTTACTAAATGCTAACATTTCACACACATAAGAATGGGTTGAACCGGGATCAATCAATGCTATAACATCAGTGTCAAAGAGAGTGAAAATACCAGTAATAACGTCAGGGGAAGAAGCCTCCTCCCCGGTACGGATGGCATAAGCTCCAGCGGGTGCACGAGCCTCAGATCTAACCGCAGTGTCTCTAGTCCCTCTCTGACTACCACTAATATTACCTCCCCATCTCGGTGGTCACCCACACCCTACCGTGCTACCCGGCCTCTCATTATGATCAATATTATGTTCAACCTGTCTCGAATAATCCTTTATGAAGTGATCAGCGGCTCCACATTTGAAACAGGAACGGTCATGCAATCTGCAACTGCCCGGGTGCCACTTCCCACAATGCTTGCAAACTGTTCTATCCCCGCGATCATTTCCTACACTAGCAACTGAAGTGGCTCGCGTACTCACTGAAAGTCAATCGCAATCTCGTCTAAAGTAACCCGAATCAGCCTTAGATCGGTTCGATTCATTTCGAAATCTCTTTGAAGATTACTGGAAAGATTTTCCTGACGGTCTCTTACGAAACTCTTTAACTCTGTCCTCAGCCTTTTGCTTTTCAATACTGAGTTCTTCAGCCTTACAAGCTCGCTCGACAAGTACTACGAACTCTTTAATTTCTAAAATGCCAACCAACAACTTGATGTCTTCGTTTAAACCATCCTCGAAGTGTTTACACATGATAGCCTCGGATGACACACATTCACGAGCATATCGACTGAGCCATACAAATTCTCTCTCGTATTCAGTTACAGACATTCGGCCCTGTTTAAGTTCGAGAAATTCTTTCTGCTTTTGATCAAAGAATCTCTGACTGATATATTTTTTTTGAAATTCAGTTTGGAAGTACTCCCAAGTGACCCGTTCCTTCGGCACAACAGAGACCAACGTATTCCACCAATAGTAAGCGGAATTGCGTAATAGAGATATAGCACACTTAAGACATTCTTCAGGAGAACACGATAGTTCATCAAAAACTCAGATCGTATTATCAAGCCAAAACTCGGCCCGCTCAGCATCATCACTGGCGCCTGAAACTCTTCAGCCCGTATTTTCTGATCTTGTCAACTGGAGGCCTACTCGATCTCAGAGGATCAGTCACAGGAGGAGCCACGTATGTCGGGAGAAGAGTATTTAGGGGCGGAGGTTGTGGAGCAGCCGGATTTGTTCGGATAAATTGAGTGAACCATTCACTCATCATTGCGTGGAAAGCCTGTCTAATGTCATCATCTTGATGACTGGCATTCGGTTGAAAGTCATTAGGTGTAGCCCCTTGCGCGGGAGCCGGCGCTACGCTTTCTACGTCATCTGCTACGATTCGATTAGGTTCGGGATTCATTTCTATACAAAAATTCACATTTTAACTGTCAGAAGTCACCACACTATCATATTAACTAACAATGGCATGTATAGCTATATTCATACACGCTACTTTAGTTCGAGAACTGACTAAATCGTAGCTCTGATACCAATAAAATGTAACACCCCAAACTCTTACTCGTCGACGGAGGGTGAAGGGCATTACAGAATAAACACATGCGAGTCTAAAATATTTAGCATAAAGTTTCGAATATTCCTAATCTGAGTACTTGCCTATAAACGTATATATGTAAAAATCATTCATATTTTGAGCTAGTATATTACCTTAACTATTACAAATTTTGTACTAAATATCATCTAAATTTCATATTAGTAATAGCTACTTCCAAATATCCCTCTAGAAGATATGATTCACACTACATGAATAACCAAAGGCATGATTCTTTCGTAAGCATTCATACTCAGCCATGACATACATCATTTTGAACATTCATAAGGTGATTCGAGAAGCCATTTTCGCAAGGCTAATCATATTTACAAATCAAAAAGAATTCAAAGCTCAAAACAAGAGTTTTGCCTATACATGCCATTGCTTAAAATTAAGAACTTCCAAAAATACCAAAATTTGATGGCGATAGTGTGATGAACTATGACATTGAATCCCTCGAACTGTAGCTTCGATTAAGGTCTATAAAACAAAAGAAACATAAAAGAAAACGAAGTGAGCTTCAATGAGCTTAGTAAGTTTTGAGTAAACTAAGAAGTTAATGCTTCATAACACATACCATGTCACATAACGAGGCTCAATTTTAAAAAGCCTTTCTACTTGGCCGAATACACATTCATTTACATGAGTAAAAAAAATAAATATCAACATTTAATTGCAATTGATTTCTTACCATCTATTAACACCAAATTTCCATTACCATATAGGCATCATTCATAGCTGAATGTATGTATACCTTAGCAATTTAGGGGGAGCATACCATCATGTTTCGTATTTGGACCATACCAAAGCAAAGTCAATCATTTAAGAAGCATTGAACTTAAATATCTCATAACATACTCGGTTACATATCAACTTAATCTATTACGTTAGCACAAATGTACATACCTGACATTCTTAATACTACGTTCATACTTTACCACTGTTAAATCAAAATTCCCCATAGTCTCACACATACTGAAATCACCAGCACGAAGCCTGCTAGGCACGAAGGCTTGAAAGTATCACCGGCACATAGCCTGCTAGGCACGAAGGCCTGAAAGTATCACCGGCATAAAGCCTGCTAGGCACGAAGGCCTGAAAGTATCACCGGCACACAGCCTGCTAGGCACGAAGGCCTAAAAGTATCACTAGCACACAGCCTGCTAGGCACGAAGGCCTGATAGTATCACCGTGAAACCCTGGGCAATAATTTATTCACATTCTGTTGCATTCTATAGAACCTACCATATTCGAAACTCATGATTACATTCATAACGAGCAACACATACAATTACACATTGTAACATTTTCCATAAACTCAATTGCCTAATACTTTTCATTTTCTATTTCATTTCCATTCGGTTTGATAGAGATCACTATATAATCTCACATGTATAAAATAGTCATATTTCTTCTTCAATTTCGATATGCACACGGCTACCTTACTCATGCCATCACGTTTAAAATTGAATTTTTAACAAGTGAAATCATTTAATCACAAGACATGTAACCTCAATATTTCATACCATGATTATGTAAATGCAAAGATGATACACTCAAAACTTACTTCGGTATATCTAGACGGTTGCTGACCGGCTACTCTATTACTTTATCCTTTCCCTTATCCGACTTCGATCCTTTATGCTCTTGAGCTTTAGTTAAAACAAGCAAGTTTATTCAATTTCTTACTTAATATCAATTCCTTAATAGTCATAATAAACAATCACCTATAATTCAATATGAATTATACATATATACATATTAAAAGGAACAATAAGCCATGACTAGAATTCATATTTAAAAACTATGTCAAATTCGCATACCAACAAAATTTTACATAATTTATCACTAATGCCGTACACACAAATACATACATGCTCATATGCTAAAAAAAATCTATTTATGCCTAATCTACTCCCCTTTCGGCCTTGACTTCTTCCCCCTATCAAATTCATTAACAACTACCTCAACCGAAAGCATGGGCACTACAATTTAATTAAACGTTATGCTATTAACGAAGACATATTAAAGTCTTGGCCAAATATAACTTGTACCCTCTCATGACATAGCCAAATTCATAACAACTACTCCCAAAGTACATCCATAGACTAAACATTTATAAATAAAAATATACATAACCGAATTAGGCTTCCCTCATCGAAAATGTGAGATACCTAACATCAACTTTTAATATTCATATTTTACTACCATGGCCGAAACTAACATGCTAGAAAAATTCAAAACTTTTCAATTAGTTTCGGTTAAGAGCAAGGTAAGGAGCTAACATTACTACTTAACACTTAATTACTACTATTCGAGACTTTCTTAGTTATCAAAGCACAATCTACAAGCTCTTATAAATTTTTTCTACTCTTCCACCTAATTGTCGAATGCACCAAGCTCAATTATTTGGAATTTAAACCATGACTCTTAACTACATGACCTTAACAACCGAATTTTTATGGCCAATTCAAAGGAATGTCTTCCAAATTCATGCAATCCTAAAAACCAAAATATGACCGTGAGCTCAAAGTTCTACCAAAATTAAAATTCTCACATGGGTTTGCAAGTACACAAGACAAGGAATTCAAATCTTCAATTATAACACAAATTATCCAAAATTTTACCTTGATTTCTATCCATCCAAAAGACCGATTATCCCAAGCTTCTTCCTCTCTTCTTTCTCTCAACTCACGGTAATAAAGAACAACAAAAAGGATCCTTGTTCTTCTCATCCCACTTTCCTTACTTTATTTTATTTTATTAAGCCATTTAATCAATTATCCTTAATTTTTTTAATAATAAAAACATATCTTAGTGGGAGCAAATTATCATGGCCGGCCACTATAGAACATAAATGATAATTTGACATGCAAATACAAACATTTATGCTATGTACCAATTTAGTCCCCCTTACAAAAATGACACATACATTTTCACTACTTAGACATAGGTTCATACTAAGAAATCACACATTCAAATAGCACCAAATCTAGACCAATTTTTCACGCAAATTATTCATCATAAAATTAACATGGAAAATTAGCATTTATTTAATATTAAGACTCAGTCTAATGGTTACGAAACCATTTCCCGACTAGGGTCGAATTAAGGCTGTCACAGTGCCTCAAATCATTCGCACACATAGTGCCAATATTCATTCGTTATTACACATTAAAATGACTTAACCAAGTGTATAAAACATCACATATGCACACTTTAAGCGTATCTTTTCATTTAACTCTAAATTCATATAGTAGTGAACTCTTAAACTTTGCTTGAATTTCTAGCATTAAGCCGTCTAGGCATGAATACACATCACCGGCACGAAGCCTGCTAGGCACGAAGGCTCGAATACACATCACCGGTACAAAGCCTGCTAGGCACGAAGGCCCAAATACACATCACCGGCACGAAGCCTGCTAGGCACGAAGGCCCTTTGGGACTTAGCCCAGATATAACACCAGCACGAATGCTCTTCGGGACTTAGCCTGGATATAACACCAGCACGAATGCTCTTTGGGACTTAGCCCGAATATAACACCAGCATGAATGCTCTTCGGGACTTAGCCCGGATATAACTCACTCAATCTTTATGCATAATTATCTATCAATTATACATTTCACATTGGAGTTTCATTTGCTTCATTTGTATACAAGCACATAATGTACAACTTTCATTTAACATTTGGTCTATATGCACACAAGGATCCTATATCCATCTAATTCTCATAGTTTATTTTCTAATGACCATTCAGTTACATGCCTTATACACAACTATCTCATACTTTGGCCGAATATTCACTTACACATAGAGTGAAACTTAACATCATATCACTTGAATTGAAATACACATACCATGAATAAGGCATAGACTTTCACAAAATATTAGGCAATAGTAGAGGCATCATCACTTAAATCGATACATTGATTTAATCCAAATTTTAATCACAATGAGTATACGTTATGTACCTGACCAACTTAAAATTGTGAACGCATTTGTTTAGATTATTATGGCCGATCAAATCACACCTTCCCCACACGAATGCCTGCGGGTTCTTTGCCCGGTTATAATTTCCAGCTTATAGCCTATGGACCTTAAGTCCGGATACAATCACTAAGTGTCAAGCATACTTATTCACAAGAAAGTTCCTTCACATAACATCTCACATTCATAGTTCATTCATTCCATTCAAATCCTAGCATAACATACCTATGGTATATCAATAACGCATATAAGGAGCATAGGTCCATTTTACTTTTCAGACTTTACTTCTAAGAACTATTCGGATATAAACTCTCAATCTTATTTTAATTATTACATAACCATATTCAAATTGATCCAATAAGTCACAATACATCTACTGTACACATATCAAGACTTTATCATTTTTATGCCAAAGGTAACCACTTAAACTTACATTCACACTAATATACCGTACCTCCAACTCAATTTATAATTACCTAACCCATTAGCCAACTACACATCTATACATAAGGAAAATTCAGCACATGCTTTCTATTAATTCCAACTCAATATAATGTGGCTAAGTCTCATATTTTCATATATTATCTTACATTAGCCGTATGTATCAACATTTCATACATAAGTACAATTATTATTCACATGTTCATCAAAAGTAATACTTATGATTCATTTTATTTTAATTTCACAAATGAGTACCTAATACGTACCTGATCATCTTAATAACTTGAGCATTTTCAAGGGGAGTTATATCGCAAATTTTGTAGTCAGAGGCTTACTACAGCTCGATCGAGGTCGAGATTCATTACAATACAAAAACACACATTTTTTTGTCAAAAATCATCACACTATCATTTTATCACTTTATGGCATGTATAACTAGACTCACACGGGCTATGTTAGTCTTAGAATCGACTAAACCATAGCTCTGATACCAATAAAATGTAACACCCCTAACCCGTATCTGATCGCTGGATTTTGGGCTAAGAGGTATTACCGATCTAAACCATCACATAGACATAGGTTCAAAAGCATTCATAAGTAAGTTCGACGAAATCAAAGATTGAAAACTGAGTCTTATAATGACACTCAAGATATGTGACATATTCATATGGCTGAAATATATTTACAAATAAATATTTTGTTCACAACAGTCTACTTTATACATGCCATAATAATTCTAAAATATAACAGTACCAAAACGATTTGATAGTGTGACGAAGCACTGATGATCCCCAGACTGGTAGTCAGAGTCTACAAATCTATAAAACAAAGACACGAAACAAATAGAGGAAGCTACCATAAGCTTAGTAAGTCTTAAGTAAATTAAACAACTAACTTAGTTAACACATTGACCTCGCCCTCACTTATAAATTAGAAATCACATAGTTACACCATCTAATATCATCTTGTCATTTATTGGTTTAATTTATTAGAATTAATATAAGGCACCATAACAATTGACAATTTATGTGATCGCACCACATAGGTACCACATACACTTCTATGTATATAAATTCTACAGAAACCGAACACATAGATATACCACCATTTCTTATATGCATTGCATCAATAACTTTCACATACCTAAACTACTTAATTTAGTGAACGAAATTGTGTACCGTATAGCATAACTTCCTAGTTTTTAGTCTCTTTAATAGCTCTCCAGCATTCAGCCAGTTGGACTTAGAATCCAAAACTCATTCCCAGCCATCATGCTTGCTGAGCCAAAAGCCCGATTAATTCACTACTGAAATCAATCCACAAAGTTTCAAACATATCAAAAGAAAATAAATTAACAAAAGCTTTGATTCATTCGCTCATAGCACATACTAATCATATTATAATAATTCCCTAACTTGCCAATCGACCTCAATACATAGCCAAGTATCATTTTCGTGGCAAGATCTGTCATTTGGCTATATCGCATATTAAGCTCTTATTTTCATTTCATTTTAAATCTTTATTCTCGTACAAGCTTATTTACCTATGATGGTAGTTAATATTCTATTTCATAGCACTTTCTTTTCATGTCACACAACTACCTCATTAATACATATATATATAAGTATATATAGCTATCATTCGATTTCTTAGGTACATTTCTTTGGTTTATTGCCCATTTTTAACCGAACACATTTATGAACAAATATACAATCACTTAACACGCATTAGACATGCTAACTTCTCTTGAAACTATATTCATATAACATAGACAATTCAAAACTTGACACATTGTTTCATACTTTAACCGAATGCATGAAGGCCATATGCATATAGCTTAATACCTCACTCATAGATTTCTCACCCTGCATACTTAGTTTACTCACAATCAAGCTCGATTATAAATATGGGATACATACCTGATTGAAGTAATTTATTGATCCAATTCGATTGCCATTTGTCATTGAACCTTAAAGATCTTGTAAATCTGAATTCCTCACTAGTGCAAAGTCTGTTATACTTCCAATCTGACCGCTTTCATCAGAAATCCGTATATTAGGCTCGCAACCCGACATAACCACCCGCTCAAAAGTTTGCTAGGTCATAGACCCATTAATAACACACGATAACAAATTCTCAGATTTCTATGCACATCTATTCATATACTTTCAATTTCCTCAACGTGATCACATTAACGAAATGTTATTTTCAGTCGATCTCACCTACATATCAAAGTAGTTATCTTCAATTCATAAGAAAGCATTAGGCTATATTATATATATACGATTATATATATATACATACTATTCAAACATGTCATCTTATCATAATAGCCATTAGTAACCTCCCTCGTATAATTTATTTACGATTTATAGTAGTCCTTCGACTTCACACAGGTAAATTTCATGGATCATGATTCTATTAATAGATATTGAACACCTCTTACTTGATCATGTCATAGCCTTAATATATAAAAATTTCAAAAGAATTAAACTCAATTACTTAAAGACTTAGTTGAATTATCGATGAGATAGCTTTGATCGGCTACTCAATATCCTTTGCTTGTCCCTTACTTGATTCGTCTCCTTTAGGCTCTTGAGCTTAATTCAGAAGTTAACTAATTTAGTCATCTTACTAATTCATATATATATCAAGTTTACTGATAGTTTCATATAACAAAGGACACACGGTACTTTCTTTGAATTTTAGTCCACTTGGCCATGGTACAAACTAATTTCCAACTCACAATCATTATTATCAAACATTTAACATAAGCTTTCATGACTGAGTGACAAAGGACGTATACTGTATAGTTCAAACGAAGAGAAATCTCTACCTAATACACTTATAAACCATTCGGCAATATGCTCAAATTAATTTAACTCAATTTCAAATTCAACTAAATTTTCCTATATGATCGAGTACATATATCCACCTTTCAATTATTCCTCCACTTTTAAATTTTTCTCTATATCTGAATATCCTCCCAAGTAACCAAACATAGTATTTATCTACATTTCATCATGAGCATGCACCATGTCTGAATGTTTCTTTAAGTTCTCAAAACATTTCATAAATAAATCAAATATCACAACATTCATGAACAAGTAAAAGCACCAACATTTCTCAAATTTACCTTCGGCATTAAGGGCATTCCTAAGCTCATTAACCACAAAAATATATCCTTTATTAACATACTTCTTAACTCATTATAGTAGTTAAATCTTTACCTAACCAAATAAATTCATATTCGGCCAATGTACCACTATATACAAATATTTTAAACATACCATTCCACCATCAAAACCTTAATCATATCATTCATGACACATCAAGTATTAGTAGCCGAACCTACTAACACATAGGATACTTGGCCGAATATCATTTTAACACAAGACACACAAACATTTTTCCTTAAGTCATTTTCTAAAATCACATTTGGCACTTTGAACAATAAACACCAATAATTTTAATTTTAACATCAAGGTAACCTCAAATCTCCTCTACTTACCAAAACCGAATAGGGTGACTTCATCACATATATATATACAAATTCAGCCCCTCATTTTTATATGCACAAAAACTCATAGCTGAAACTAATGTTTTATTGAAACTAAAGATCAACATGAGGTTTTTCGGTGGAAGTAATATAAGGGGTTCATATTTCCGAACCTCAAAACTAAAATTTGCTCAAATATAACTAATGGCACATTTTTAAAAATTGCATTGCATATGTACAAACAATTCATCAATTAAATTTTATCATCTAATTAAGCTAAATTTTATCCTCCTCCTCATTTCTCACTTTGGGTCATATTCGGCCATAATTGTATACATACAAGCCGTTTAACTATAAATTTTCGAAATTAAACACGAGTTCCGTATTTCACCATAAGAACCAAATGCAATTCACTTGATTCAACCATCTATAACATCCCTTAACTAGTTTAAAACCATATATATTCATTACTCGTCACACAAACATCAAATTGTAAATGAATTAGCACATTTTAAAATCATGGCCGAATGCTCCATGTATCATAACCTCACGAAATGACATATGGGTTATACCAAGAACACAATTATCAACTAAATTTCACAAAATCAAAAGAAATAGTATGAAATCATACCTTCAATTTGGCACTAGAGTAGCCAAATGCTTTAGCTTCTTATTTCTTTTTCTTTTCTTCATGGTTTCGGCCAAAAACAAAGAATGATCATCCATTTGCATGTTTTACTATTACATGCATGAGTGTTAATTGTCATTTTACCAATATGACCCTTTTTATTATCATTACTCTTCCATTAAGCTGTGACTGAAAATGTCCATGCAATATATGCATGGTCTAATTGCATTTTAAACCCCTTCCAATTAATGCTTACTCACAATTCGACACTTACTATTAAGCCCTCTAATTTTTCTTTTATGAAATCTAGTCCTTACTTACTAAATTAACATTCAATTGACAAAATTTAAAACACCAAATTTTCACACCTGATAGTTCACATAATAAAACATAGAAAATAATATTAAAAGAAATTATTTTGACTCGATTTCGTGGTCTCGAAACCAATTTCTGACTAAGGCCAAATTAGGGCTGTCACAGGTTCAGTTTTAAAAAAAATAATAAGGTAATGAATGGGTGGAGAAAAAAATATGAAAATGGATTAACAAATAAAAAGATGAGGAGATAGAAAATAGTTTGGATAGGTGATGTGATGAATAAAAGGATATTGGATAGAAAGGTGGATATGGTAAAATAGGACTTAAGTTTCAAGTATGATTCGATACTATAGAGAGTATCGCCCTGGTACTTATATCACTTAAGGTGGAGAATGAAAGATAGAACAAACCTTGACCTGCTACTTAGCAAAGTAAGAACCTCGGTATATCGGTGAACGCCACACTCGGTTGAGTGATAAGTTCAAAAGGAAGAATAAGGTTGACACCAACTAAGAACTAGATAGGTCAACAAGTCTTCAATGAAATATGAGAGAAAGAAATCTCACAAATTTCATATAAATTTAACAGAGTTTTAAACAAACAAAAGGTCTAACCATTTACAAATGAAATAAGAGCAATTTATAGACTAACTTGTAGTAGCCGAATGGACAACTTAAAGGCTAAGAAAATCCTAGAAAAATCTAGAAGAAAATCATTGATTAGCTAGCTCCAAATTCAGCCCTTGTGACGTCATTAAGCATGCTTCATGGGAAAGAAAATTTGGTTGGCTGAAAATGAAGCATGGGAGCTTGAATAGCCTTGTCTAGATTTGGCTGGGAAGAAAATGAATGGAAGCTTTCATGTTCCTTGGACAAAATTCGGCCTTAATACTTGAATGATTCTCCAAAAGGTGCTTGTTGGCTGAATAGACAGCTAGGGAAGTCAAATGATCAACAAATAATTCATGTAGCAAGATATGGATGCATCCTCCCATTCGTTGTAACTTGCTGTCCATGCATCTACAATAAACTCCATTCATGAATTTAACTTGAAAGTTAATTAGGTATCTACTCCTTGGCCAAATAGGTGTGTAGGAGAACAATGGGTAGCACACCACTCATGTAATTCGGCCATACATGAATCCTAGAAGCTTTGGCCAAACATGCATCTTTCATTATGGGTCTTAGTACATTCAGATGTACCTTGCACTTGGGGAACATGCATGCAACATCTTTTGTAATGTACATAGCCATTCATGCACTTGATAGATTAATAAACCTTTATTATTCATACATTTGGCTCATACATGTACATGTAGAAACCTTGCACCTAGTCATTCATGAACCCAATTAAATGATGTCCATTCATGCATGTATGTACCATCCAAGAGAATGTATCCAACCATTAATCCATGTGCATGTATCCAAACTGTCCATGTACATGTACCTACATAAAATAAAAACAAATTATAAGACATAATTATGAACACACATATATTCGGCAATGTGAACACAATAATGTCATGCATTAAAAATGGCTAAACATGTGGACATAATTAAATTATGTAATGACTATAACATATTTAAAACAAATATTAATATAAGACAAATTAAATGCTTAAATATATAAGTACGAAATTTATTTAATGCATTAAAGACAAAATCGAGATTAACTAAAATGAGCTAAGCGTTAGCTCGTGAGCTAAACATGAGCTGGGGTTAAACTCCTAAACTGAAGTTGAGCTAATGGTTAGCTCGTGAACTGAAGTAGAGCTAGGAGGGAGTTCGATTTAGCTCAGGCAAGCTGAATTGAGCTCGAATGAGCTGGATTTAAGCTTGACGAAGCTCGAGGAGCTGGAAAGGAGCTAGGATCAGCTTGCCAACATAGCAATGCGAGACTCGAAAGACTTGAATGTTGGGGTTTGCTAGGCGTGCTTGCATGAGGTATCAACAATGGCTGAATATCACAAGCTTTTCTCTTTTCTTTTCTTTTACTAGTTTTGGTCAAAAGAATATAAACCCATGCATGTTTTATTTTATGTTTTATAATATTATTACAATTAGTTATTTTACTTATTTAACCTTATAAAAATAATAACATAAACATATTCACTAAGGGTACATTTGGCCATCATATTAACACATGGTTCTCCACTCATGACTTGTTTTATATACTTATAAATATATATTATCATTATAACATATGTATGAAATTAGAAAACATATTATATTATATTTTATTCATTTATTAACCTCATGCCATCCATTAGCATAAAAGAAAAAGGGCCATTTACAACATAGGTGCTTCCACTCAAAAAGCCACTATCAAATCAGTCCTCACAACTAGTACTATCAAATTTTCAATTTATGCGATTAAGCCTATTTGTTTAATCGGACAGCCAAAGGATAAAATTAAATCACGAAAATTTCATAGATATAAATTCACACATAATAAATATAAAATATAATTTTAAAATATTTTTCTAACTCAGATTCGTGGTCCTGAAACCACCATTTCGATTAGGGCCTAAATCAGACTGTTACACTGTGACCCTTAACTGATGATATCTAGATCGAAGATCGATCTTGGAAAATACCGAAGCTCCTCTTAGCTGGTTAAACAGGTCATCGATCCTTGGCAGAGGGTTCTTGTTTTGAATCGTCAGTTTGTTCAACTAATGATAATCGATGCACATACGCAACGTCCTATCCTTCTTCTTCACGAATAGTACTGGTGCTCCCCACGGAGAGACATTTAGCCTAATAAAACCCCGAGTCAGAAGTTCTTGAATTTGAGCTTTCAACTCTACTAGCTCCTTCGGTGCCATCCTATAAGGAGCGATGGACATTAGAGCCGTTCCAGGCAATAAGTCGACTCCAAATTTGACTTCACGATTCGGAGGAAACCCGAGAAGCTCATCCGAAAAAACATCTTGAAATTCCTTGACAGTTCTAACTTCTTGTACAGCCAAACTCCCAAATTTAGACTGACTCACATACGCCAAAAATGCCTCGCAACCCTTGCAAATTAGCTTGTCAGCTCTCAAAGCCGAGATAACATTGGACAAGTAATCTCTTCGCTCCCCTACAACCATCACCTCCTCATCCTCCGTAGTCCTTAACACCATCCACTTAGCAACGTAATGCAAAGTCGCTCGATGGTTAGCTAGCCAATCCATACCCAGAATGAGATCGAACTCTCCAAAGGGTAGCTCCATCAAGTCTGCAGAGAAAATTCTACCTTGTGTCTCTAAAGGTACCTCTCTAAAGAGTTTGTCTACTCTAACCGAGTGACTTAGTGGGCTAAACACAGATACCCCACTCACAGTTTTCTCAGATTGCACACCCAACGACCCAGACACACCACAAGCAACATATGAATGAGTAGATCCTATGTCAATCAAAGCAGTGTATGGCGTGCTATAGATTAGAAACGTACCAGTTATGACATCAGGTGTGTCACCTTCCTCCCGACAATGAGCAGCATAAGCCAATGCTGGCTGACGTGCCTCAGCATTTCCAGCACCCTTGTCCGCTACTCCACGTCTACGTCCGTCACCATTGCCACCCCTAGCTTGACCACGGCCTCCCGGTGGTTGTGGTCCACCTCGTACTGGCTGAGCAATCCTCGGTCAGTAGCTTGCATCTGTGTCAGCCTCTAAGGATAATCCTTGACTCTATGATCCTTGCACCCACACCAAAAACATCCCTAAGTACGCTTCCAACATTCACCCAGATGCACTCTACCACAATTCCCACAAGCCTGCGGTCTAACCACATTCACCGGTACTGATCGAATCGACTCTTCCACTCTAGCCCTTTAGACAATCCTGCCCGCAGCACTTGAGGGTCCAGAATCCCTCTTGAATCGATTTCAGTCCTTCTCACAGTTCTGCCACTCTGTGCGTTTCATCTCCTCAGTAATCTTAGCCTTCTCCATTAGAGTAGCAAAGCCACGCTCCTTCTGTGGAGTAATCAGCACCCTTAACTCATCTCTAAGGCTATTCTCGAACCGTACACTACGTTCATACTTTGTAGCAACTATACCACCTGCATACCAACTTAACCTCAGGAACTCAGCCTCATACTCTGTGACAGTTTTATTTCCCTGGGTCAGATTCTGGAATTCCTTCCTTTGGGCATCTACAGAGTTCGCCCTGACATATTTCCCTTTGAAAGTCGTCTTAAATAGCTCCTAAGTTATCCGCTCAGCTGGGGTACCATCCTTTACAGTGATCCACCACTGATAAGCCTCGTCTCGCAGTAGAGATAGTGCTCCCTTCAACTTCTACTCCACTGAGCAGTCCAAGTTGTCCATAATCTGCTCTGTGGCCTCTAACCAATATTCGGCCACATTCGAGGCTACGCCAGATATGCCCCTGAAAAACTCCACTCCATTAGCCCAGAGTCACTCAAAAATAGATCCTCGATTTACAGTCGCAGTACTCGCTCCAGCAACCCTTTCTAGAACTCGTAACATCACCTGGGACAAAGCGTCGTCCCCTGCAGCCCGATCATAGGACCCAGTCTCAGTTGCCGGTTGCGCTCGTGCATCCTCCGCTGGAATATGTCCTGAAGACAAAGACCCAGCTTGCGCACTACCTCTGCCACGTCCACGGCCTCTTCCACGTGCTGCCCTCGTACTCATATCATATTATCTGATTATAAATTTTATGGATTAGTTCAATATTCCAGTATTTATTACAGATGTCTTATGTTTAAATAGTATTTTAGAGTTTTATTTTCGCAGAATCGTAGCCTAGCTACAGTCTCAGCCTTCTAAAGTTTTCAGTATTTTCCTACTATCTCAGTCTTCTACAGTCTCAGTATTACCCTAACTATAGAATCTCTGAAGGGTCTTAAAACTATAGTAAGTTTTCAGTATCACAGTATCTTAATCAAATACAGTGAAGTAGAGGTACTTACAGACTTGGTGCCAGAGATTTGATGTGCCACTCTTTGAAAACCAGATCCAGAAAAGAAAGTTTTGTTGGTGCAAAATTCTTTGATTAGTCTTTGTTTCCAGAAAAACCTTAGACTTTCAGTAGTGTGAAAACATTTGAGAAGAAAAATCAATTTAAAAAGATTTCTTAAGGAAATTTCCAAAATCAAATTTTCAAAATACCGTTTTGGGCCTTAATTTAAATTTTAAGAAAACATTTGGACCCGATCCGAAGCTGAATTGTTGAACCTGGCTCTGATACCACTAAATGTAACACCCCAAACCGGCCCAGACGTTATGGCCAAATTTGGTGTGTCACATGGACCCTTGATTACGCTTCAATCTTATTTAAATACTCGTTATGCTGACTTAAGTAAGACCATATTATACCTTTGTAAATAACTAACTTAGTTCATAAAAACCCTATCCTCTGTCGTTTAAAGTTTAAGTTTAAAAGATCTTATCAGTGAGTCATCGTTATTAGGTTACCCATTTGTTAGGTTATGAAGGTTTTGAAAATGTTTGTTACGATTGAGATAAAAACCCGCGTGAACTAATCATATCGTTTTAAACAAGTACTGAATAAAAACATCAGAAAATACCCAAAAAATAAATAAAAATACTGAGCAGCCTTATTACAAATTAAAAACCCAAATTAAAATTAAAGCATCAACGAAATGAATTTAAAAACTAAAAACCAAGCAGAAGATCATGTGGCCACTCTGAATCCCTCGCCACTCCAAGTCCTCTATGGCTAGGGGTTACCTGCACAAATGGAGAAGAAAGGGGGTGAGTTTGAGAAAACTTAGTGTGTAAGCTAACCCAACCAGCATCAGAGATCAGTTCAAGCATAGACTGGGCTGAAACCCTATTCAGATATAGTGATAATTAGGCCTTAGCCCTATCCAGAAAACAATTTGGGCCTTAGGCCCATTACAGTAAAAGATCAGTGTATTATGCATGTATGCAAAGGCCAAGCCCAATCTAGCCCTACACACCACCCGTACCAGCCCTACACACCATGTGGGGAATAACTCAACCCACCCAGCCCTACACACCACAGTCGCAGCGTAGCTACTTAAACAGATATCGTGGCCAGGCCACCATAACAGTAATACGAGGCAGAGCCTCTAAGCAGAATACGTGGCATTGCCACTTTAGCACTTCCTCCATCATAATAACCCAACCCCATGTAATCAGAATATAATATGTCATGGCATACAGAATTACAAAAGCAGTAATCATGCAAATCGATCAGCTTTTCTCTAGAGGAAAAATTATCTTTTAACACCTAGGGGTAAAATAGTAATTTTTACCCTTAAAGTGGTATTTTAGTAAATTTGCTAGATTTTAGGGTTTCATGCTCATTACAGTCTACTAATAGACCTATCGTCGCTCGAGCGACTCAATTAACCCAATTTATTAATACAAATTCATCAGGCCTCAAAACCCCTAACGGGCCCGACGGAGCCCGCAAGCTATTGTGGCCCACTAGTCCAAATTTTACCTATATTTTAGCAGAACTATTATCCAAATTACCTGAAAATACTTACCACATGATTTTACCCATATGGGCCCGTGATGTATGCACGCCTAGGGCCCCCTCAAGTGTAAATCAAGATCTAATCAAGCTGCCAAAATGCCCCATGACTCGAGCACGTACTAAGCAACTTCAAGAAGCTTTAACAGCTTTGTTGGTGTGCATTTGGGATGATACCAAGTCCTTTGATGTTAGAGAAGCTGTGGAAAACTCTTTAAAGGCTCAATGCACTCTTTTGCAAACTGACTTCAGCTCCTCTCCAGCTCCCCCAGCTCAATTTAGCTCCAATCAGCTCACTTGAGCTTGTTTAAGCTCGTTTGAGCTCAATTTAGCTTCTTTCTAGCTCTTTCTCAATTTAGCTTCTTTCCTGCTCTTTTCTTTTACTATCTCAATAAACTAAGTTTTAAGTTTGTTTAACTTAATTTGCTATAGCTCATGTCGAATTCCCTAGCTCAAATTAGTTCATTAATTGCTTTTGTTTATTTGAGCTAGCCGAATTTAATGTGATAGTTAATTTTAATTTAATGTGCCCCAAAATTAGTTAGTTGTTATTTAGGTAGTTGGTTGCTGTTTAATTATGATTAAATGATATAATTAAATATGTTCATGATCTTGTAGGTTCAGCCGAATGTATGGGAGCATTTAAAGCAAGTACATGCATGACTAGGTTCAAAGCTTGTAAGGATTCATGCATGACCGGATTCATGCATGGTGGTCTGACTATTGGTGATCCCTAAATGACTATTCAGCTAAGGAGTAATTACCAATTAATTCCAAGTTGACCAATTAGCTCCTTGAACATGTTCACACCTAAACTTGACCAATCGGCTTCAATACATGCATGGATGGATTCAAGAATGTCCAAGGGAAGGAATTTACTCAATAATTCAGCACATTGATTGAATTAGGTGCATGCACAAAGGGGAGAACAAATTTACTAGGTTCATGCTACCATTCATGAACCTACATGCCATTAAAGTGCTCATTTATGAATATGCATGTTCCATACAAGGGCATGAACGTCCCAAGGAGATGAATTCAACCTTTGGTGCTCATACAAAGCATTTGAAGCCTTACTTCATGGCTAAGCATTCATGCACACACCAAGGGAGAAGAAAGTGTCCATTCGGCTAGCACATGAATCTACCAAATTCATGAACAATTTTAATGTATTAGTGTGAACGTTTTTATTGATGTGTGAACACATTAGATGCCGAATTCCAATAGGCATTTTAGGTATTATAAATATTTGTTAAACTTCATTTCTAAGGGACTTTTGCCAATTTGTTAATGAAACTTTGTTTCTGTGAGGTTGCTTCATCTCATATCTCGTAAAAGCTTCAAAAGACATATCTAGTGTGCTAGTGGCGTCTACCGATCTTGTTTGAACTTATCACCATCCTTTTGGTGTGGCGTTCACCTATCCTTTTATTCCATCTATCCACCTTAACAATATAGGCGGGGTCACACTTTCTAGTGTTGAATCGCTCTTGACGTTAAGATCACTAAACCATTTCCACCTTTTTGTTATTTCTTCTTTGTTATCTCCAAAACCGAACCACCTCTTTAAATCCATCTTTATTATCCTTAACCGAACCTAACATCATCATCTTGCCCATCTTAACCCCTATTTGCTTCCAACAAGCCTATCCATCCAACTTCTTCTACCAAGACCAAAACACGAACGACCTTTCTCGTCTACGATCGGGCAACTACATGAATTCGACTCAATCACCCCAGCCGGATCACATCATTTGGTATAAGAGTTTGTAAAACGAGAATCGCAGACGTTCGTATCAAGATTAAAATAGGTTCGTTGTAAAAAAAATTTTGTATTGTTATTCATCATCTTGTGCTTAAAAAAAAGAGAGAGTGGTATAAATTTAAAAAAAATTTGAAATTAAAAAAAAGTTGAAGAAAAAAAAGTGAAGTATTAAAAGTTTCTGTTATACATCATTTGGTATCTGTGAATCCTGATCTTTAAGTTTGCATTCCATTCCTTCAATTTTCTACCCCTTCTACCCAAACGCCACACTCACAAACTCGAAAATTTTTCTTTTAACCTACCTCTCACCTTTATGCATTTTATCCCTTGTAACCCCTTGAAGCCGACCCCAAGGCACCAAGGCGAGTCAAAACGAGACGAAATATGAGGTTACGAGAGAAAGTTTGAGTGGTAAAAGGCAAGAGTGTTGTGAGTTCATTTGAGTTAAGAAAAAGCCTTAAAAAGAGTGAAACACGAGCGTGAGTGTACAACTTTTAAAATTTTCTTTTCGATTGAAAAAGTGAGAATTTTGTTGTGAGGTATTTATTTCTATTTTAACAGCTTTCTTTTCGCAATAAATCACGAATCACGAGGAGTCTCTAGATTTTGAACTTCGAGACTTTGTGAGAGAACTGGATCAAATGCTTGAAAGAAAACTTGAACCCTTGCAAAAATGATTAGACTATATCGAAGAGCGAGGCCTTCGAGCAAAGGTCCAACATGAGCAAAACTCACCAAGACGAGACACGGAGTCAAGAACATCACGGAGACACCCATCTGAAAACTACTCGAGAAGAGATTTCTATCGTGATATCTATTTGTCAAGGAATTCGAGTAGAAAGAAAGAAAGCTTCGTGTTTGAGGTCCTTCAAGATAACAAACGAGAAAGCCTACATAACCCTTTGTATGCACCAAAGTCCCCAACCTCGAAGACTCATTCACAAAGAATTGATCATGAATCCTTTCTAAGTGATTTCTTATCTTTGGAACAAGACACTTCTTATTTTGATTCATTTGTAACACCTTCATTTTGTAATGAAAAAGAAATGAGAAAAGAAAAGAGAGAAAAGGAAATTGAAAAAGAAAATAAAGGCGAGAAAAAAGTGTGACAGCCCTATTTCGACCCTAGTCGGGAAGTGGTTTCGGGACCGCTAAACTGAGTCTTAGAAATATTAGAACAAAATATTCTATGTTAATTTAAGTGATAAATGTGTGTATGAATTTTGAATGTTTGAATATGTCAAATTGAATGTGAATTTAAAAGTAAGGACTCATGTGAGAAGAATTAAAATTATAAGTGGCAAAATTCAAGGGACTAATAGTGAAATGGAGTGAAATAAATGGGTTTGCATGTCCAATAGTCAATTTCATGGTTAGTGGCTAGCCATGCAATTTGTTTCATTGGTTGTCTTATTATTTTATTGGTTAAAATAAAGTAAGTGTAGTGATATCATATTAGTCATTAATAAATAAAAGAATTTGTGAAAGAAAACAAAATTTGTTTCTTGTGTTCTTCATTGCCGATTCTAATGGAGGGAGAAGAGTGAATTTCGGCTATCTATTTCATACATTGAGGTATTTGAATCATGCTATTTTAATTTCATGTTGGTGATTTTAGGTTGATAATTAGGCTAGGGACATAACCCATGAGTTAAATTTTGATTTGGTGATGTGTGTTTCATTTGGCCATTGATGAGTAAATTGAAAGCTTGAAGCTTTGGTGGGTTTTGGTGATAGAATGTCATCGTAGCATGTTATTGAAGTGCTTTGAGATTAAATTTCTATAAATTTGATTTTATGTTAAATTATACTTGATGAATGTCTCTTGAAATTTATGGAAGCATTCGGCCATGGACATTGGGATCCTTAGGGGATTTTTTTTTGATTTTTGGGATGTAAATTCTTTGTTTGATTAATGAAAAGAGCTAAATTAATGTTAGAATTGTGAGATAACATTTTTGATAAGTGTATATGTTAGCCGAATTGAAAAGATGCATGCTAAGAAAGTGACATTCAGTCATTTTGAGTCAATTAAGAGTTATGAGATTGAAATTACAAAAACAAATGGAGTTTTTAGGACCCAAATTACTAAATTAAGTATTCGGTCATGGGAGATTATATATAAACTTTAGTATGTATGACTCAATTTATAATTGGTTGTAGTGATTTAGTTGCATCTTTGATATTCACATCATGATGACGGAATGTGGACATAGTTTGTTCAATGAATAATTGTGGCTAATGAATTGCCGTATGTGTGGTTGTGAATTGTAAATGAGATTGCTGTAATTGGTTGACCGTGAGTAGTGCATGAGAAGGCTAAAACTTGGACAAGATTTGAGTTGTTATAAAATTATTAATAATCATAATAATAAGATGGTCCTAGTGTATGTGTACCTAATAGGAGCCATAAATTGGAGCTCACTATATGAAAACATATTCGGCCCTTGATGACTATTATGTCATGAATGATAAGTTTAGTTCAAAAGACTATGTATACTTGATTTAATCCATAAGCTAGTCGTGACTTATAATATAGTGGAGTATAGCCGAACGTTTTTGTAAAGGAAAAATGTGTGTGTGTCATATTGAAATGAATGTGTATATATTTATAAGGTTAAATGTGTATGTGTGACATAGAGAGAATATTATATTTCCTGCTTTGATTAAGTGAAGTATATGAAAGTTGACATACTTAAATTGTTTAAATCAAGCTCAAGAACATAGAGGGACAACATCGGATAAGGGGAAAGCTAAGGTGACAGAATAGCCGACCCACAATTTTTCGGGAAAGTTCGAGGTAAGTTTTAAATGATTAAAAGTTGAGTAAAAATTTAATCATAATAGAAAATAATGAGTTGATTTAATAAGATATGATGTGGCCATGATATGTCCTAAACTTAAATGGTAAGTTCTTAAGTGTTTGGACTTGGAAAATTAAGAGCAAATTGTAATAATCTGCTTAAGACAGCAGCAGTAACATGATTTTAGAAAATCACCATAAATTTTTGGAGTGGAATTAGAGGCTGAATAAAATATGTAATCAAATCTTAATGAGTCTAGTTTCTTATAAAAGAAACCTGTAAGCAAAGGAATTTCCTATAAAGAGATATTTAAAGTTGTGTGAGACAGTGTCAGAATGACTTTGAAATCCCCTATTCTGTATTTAGAAAATCATTATAAATTGTACAAAAATTGTTATAAGATAAAATTTATATGCTTAGACTCCTTAACGAGTCTAGTTTCAAATGAAATAATCAAGAACATATTTTGAATTCTGTACAATGAGAAATTTGATTTGTAGTGAAGAGTGGTCAGTATAGTCAAACAGTGAAATAGGGGAAACTTTAAGAAAATTCTGGTATTGATTGGCCAAACCAAAAATTCTGAAAATTTTATGGATAGAATATATATGAGTCTATTTTCATAGAAAATTAACGACACTTCATTTGGAGTTTCGTAGCTCCAGTTACAAATAATTTAATGACTGTTGTTCAGGAAAATAGCTTGTAGTGAATCTGTGATTTTGTTGTAATCATTGATGAAACTATTTGAGTTGCTTATAAGCTATTTTTGAAATTGATGTACAAGATAAATATATAGGTGGTGAGGCCAAAATGGCTAAAATTTAAAGGTGTGCAGGTTATCCGAATGGTTGTCATGAGAAGAATGTAAGTCATGTGTGTACTTGCTTATTTAGTTGGAAGTTTATTGAAAAGGGTTATATATATATAAATATGTATTAAAGTCGAATGATATTATGACATGAAGTTAAGGTGCATGTTATATGCTTATATTCGAATGAGGTTAATAAATTACAAATGTGATAGTCTGTGTGAAATGTGGTAACATGTGATTAAATATACATGGAATGTGGAAAGTATCTGGGTTAAGACTTGTTGACTACGTGATGTGGCCTAATGACTCTTGTGAAATGAGACTAACTATATTGAGATACGAATAAGTTTGAATGAAGTGATACCTTATTAATGTGTTTTCATGATGGGAAAATCGAAGGTATGTGAATTGATGTGTATACAACTTTGTGAATTGACTATGATGATATATCTAGGCTTAAAGTCCAGCAGGCTTGGTGCTGGTAACTGGATTTGGATTTTTAAACCTAGCCGGCTATGGCTAAGTGCCTTGAATTATTTCAAACTGAAGACCATTTGTATATCTTTAAGATAAGGATTTAATTAGTTTCAAGAAAATCTACTAAATTGAGTTGTATTTTGCAGGATGTGCAAATGCAAGGTATGAATTGCGTTTGGTCATTTATGTAAATGTGATAAAGAATATGTTTGGTCCTTTATATACTTATACGTAACTTTAATACTTGTCATGATTCGATTATTTGAAAATATTAATGTGAATATGAACCAAGGAACTAAGCTCGTAAATACATATATACATTTATGTGTGTGCATGAAATGAGAGCATATGAATAAGTGGTTAGAGGTATTGAAAAATTGAATTGGTAATTGGTAACTATGGAAACTGTAAGTGTACAAAGGTTAAGTATATGGTAAGTGATACTTGCTATGTGAACTCGATTTCGGTTAAATTACAAATGTGCTTGGGGAATCACTTATGATATGGTTATAACTTATATTGAACGAGTATCGACTCTATCACATTGTTTATGTAAGATTAAAACATGAATATGTGCTTCCAAATATGGAAATCGAATGTGATTATAGTGTTATGTTTTAGTTCGACTGATTAAACTAGAAGTAGCATTGATGTTTTTAAATGCGAAGAGGTATATACTCTTAAATTTGGATGAAATAGATGAATTATATGTGCATACATGGGGTTTAAACTATTTGACCGAATGGTAATATATCTTTACATTTCGTAACGCGATTTGTGCAAGGCCTAACCTTAAGCAACTTAGTAATAAATCAACAATTACGGATGTCCAGCACATTAAGTTGGCCAGGTATGTATTATGTACTTGTGTAGGCTTATTAAGCCAATCGAGACTTCACTTGGATCTTGTGTAAGTTATAAATGTGTTTAATTCAGCAAAGTTAATTGTTTTACTTAAGACTTACTGAGCCTTGAAAGCTTACTCTGTTGTTACGTTTCTCTATTTTATAGATTATCGATTTTGGCCTTTGCTCGAGGATCGTCAGCAACTCGTCACGCTATCACTATCCACTGTTTGGTACTGCTATGTTTTGGGTTATCTTATGGCATGTATAGAATAGACTAGTAGCGGAATAATATTTTGGTTAATGTATATAAGCCATGCGAAAATGGCATCTTTTGAATGTGTACTTATAGAAGTTTAAATTTTATCCCTGACTGCGTTTAGCATTTATCTAAATGAATGATCTTTATTTCAAGAAAAAGTTCAAAATTTTACTGTCCTGACATGAGTTACAAGTCCGGTAATGCCCCTTACCTATCCCGGCAACGGTTATGGAATAGGGGTGTTACAAAAAGAAAATGAGTTTGCAAAAGAAAAAGAATGTGAATAAGACAAAAGAGTGAAAAAAGAAATCAAAATAAAAGAAACGAGAGTTTCGAAAGAAAAAGACTCGAGCAAAAAAGAAGATAGTGAGCAAGTAAGGATTCTTTCTACTAACCCTCCTATTCTTTCTTCTTGTGATGTAATTTTCCAGGTTTTGGAAAATCCATGCGACCAATTCCAACTCTAATACCTTCCAAACGAGAGGCATTTTCTATTGTTCGAGAAAGAAAAGTCCACGAATGACAACCACCCACTTGCGATCGAAGGTAAGGAAGGTAAGGATTCCTTGTTTATCGAATCAAGGCCGCCTGATTTAAAAGTTGTTCATAAAGATTTTGATGGCCTAATTTCTAAAAAACTTCCATCTTTTGATTTGGCTAATCCTTGTTCACTTATTATTGTAAACGATTTTGTTTTAAAAGGTACCATAAAGAGCCTTTCTTATGACGATTACTACATTGGCAAATTTGTTGACAACATTGGATTGGTTTTCTCTAAGTAAATTTTGAATGTGCTCAATCAAGGTCTTTCACTTAAAAATTATGATGTGTTTAATCATGCAAACTCCTTGAATTCATGTACTAAATCTTTTTGTTTAAATATGCCTGATCAGTCGATTTGTGATAGATTCTCGCATGAAACGTTTCACCCGTTTGATTTTTCTCTTCAAGTTAAATCCTTAAATTTTTGTGCGAAATCTCCATGTCTGAATTGCATTTTCAAATGAGATTTTTGAAGCTTCAATCTTTGCATATTCGCCTGCTTGATGTTGCTAACTTTGCCTGCCTGTTTGATCAAGTAAGGTTTGAATCGTGTGATCGTTTGAAAAGTTGTATGTTCACCACTTCTTTGATTGATCGAGTGGAATTTTAGTTATGTGGTGAGTTGATTACATTTTCCTCTAACATGTTGCCTGTTGGGATTCATGATCAAGTATGTGTGTTCAAGCCTGGCATATGTTATGTAGATTTGTTTTATGGAACATTTAAGCAATTTGCATCTTTTGCATTCAACTTATATTTGTTTGATGTTTGAACTCTTGATAAGAAAATGAAATTCAATGATTTGGGTTTCAATTTTGATTTGTTTTCTAATCAACTTGCTTGGCCACATATGAAACTTTTGTTTCATTTTAAAAAGGTAAATTTGACGCATTTCTATGGACTTGAATTGAATTTTGATTATGTTCCATCATTTCATTTTAAGTCCATTGTTTCTAATGATACTAACATTTTCCCTTATTGTGAATGCATCGCTTTAACAAGCCCAAGATATTCCTGTTCACCTCGAGTTGATCGAAATAAAAGGTTTGTATTAAATTACATTTCCAAGGAGAGAAGATTTGTCCTTCTTGAAAATGGTAAAACCATTTACAAGTTTTCTTCTCTTAAAGGTCAACAAGGTAAAGCTCCTAAAAATCTTCGAACATCTTGGATTCATTCAATTGATGTTGAAAATCATTTTGATACTTTGATGTTTGAAAGTTATTTGTATCCTGTTGTGGTTGATTTTTCTTCTTGGCTTAGTAATGATCCATTTGTGTTAGAATTTGATTACATAAAACATGTTGTTAATCAGCACACGGGTAAGATAGCAAGTAACCGGCCATGGTACACCTTGCGTGTACAAGATGATGAATCGAATGAGTTTCTTTTTTGGGATAATCACATTGAAAAGTTTTGGATGAGGTTTAATGAGTTTAACTATTTGCAAACATTTGTGACTAATTATCCCTTGCTCCAATTAAGTTCACATGTTTGTAATGATGGCATAACGAAACTCTTCGATAACTTTTCATATGCTTTCTTTGTACAGCTAAGATTTTTGGCCTATGTTCAATTGAATAAATTCTTTTTTAATTTTGAACATCATGTGATTCTGACTCTTTTGAGTTTCTTCTTGCCAAAAGTGGTAATACTTTTTCAGGTTTGTACGATGATCTCTATTCCATTTGACCGAGGAAAGCCGAGTGAGACGAACAGCTCCACTTGAGGATAAGTTGCTTAAAAGAGGGGGAATCATGTATGCACGCCCGGGGCTCCCTCAAGTGCAAATCAAGATCTAATCGAGCTGCCAAAATGCCCCATGACTCGAGCACGTACTAAGCAACTTCAAGAAGCTTTAACAGCTTTTTTGGTGCGCATTTGGGATGATACCAAGTCCTTTGACGTTGGAGAAGCTGTGGACAACTCTTTGAAGGCTCAATGCATTCTTTTGCAAACTGACTTCAACTCCTTTCCAGCTCCCCCAGCTCAATTCAGCTCCAATCAACTCACTTGAGCTTGTTTCAGCTCGTTTGAGCTCAATTTAGCTTCTTTCCAGCTCTTTTCTTTTACTATCTCAATAAATTAAGTTTTAAGTTTGTTTAACTTAATTTGCTACAGCTCATGCCGAATTCCCTAGCTCAAATTAGTTCATTAATTACTTTTGTTTATTTGAGCTAGCCGAATTTAATGTGATAGTTAATTTTAATTTAATGTGTCCCAAAATTAGTTAGTTGTTATTTAGGTAGTTAGTTGCTATTTAATTATAATTAAATGATATAATTAAATGTGTTCATGATGTTGTAGGTTCAGCCAAATGTATGGGAGCATTTAAAGCAAGTACATGCGTGACTAAGTTCGAAGCTTGCAAGGACTCATGCATGACCGAATTCATGCATGGTGGGCTGACTATTGGTGATCCCTAAATGACTATTCAGCTAAGGAGTAGTTACCAATTAATTCCAAGTTGACCGATTAGCTCCTTGAACATGTTCACACCTAAACTTGACCAATCGGCTTCAATACATGCATGGATGGATTCAAGAACGTCCAAGGGAAGGAATTAACTTAATAATTCAGCACATTGATTGAATTAAGTGCATGTACAAAAGGGAGAACAAATTTACTAGGTTCATGCTACCATTCATGAACCTAATGCCATTAAAGTGCTCATTTATGAATATGCATGTTCTGTACAAGGGCATGAACATCCCAAGGAGATGAATTCAACCTTTGGTGCTCATACAAAGCACTTGGAGCCTTACTTCATGGTTAAGCATTCATGCACACACCAAGGGAGAAGAAAGTGTCCATTCGGCTAGCGCATGAATCTATCGAATTCATGAACAATTTTAAGGGATTAGTGTGAACGTTTTTATTGATGTGTGAACACATTAGATGCCAAATTCCAATAGGCATTTTAGGCACTATAAATATTTGTTAAACTTCATTTGTAAGGGACTTTTGCCAATTTGTTAATGAAACTTTGTTTCTGTGAGGTTGCTTCCTCTCATATCTCGTACAAGTTTCAAAAGACTTATCTAGCGTGTTAGTGGCGTCACCGATCTTGTTTGAATTTATCACCATCCTTGATGTGGCGTTCAGCTATCCTTTTATTCCATCTATCCACCTTAACAATATAGGATCTGGGATGACACTTTCTAGTGTTGAATCGCTCCTGACGTTAAGATCACTAAACCATTTCCACCTTTTTGTTATTTCTTCTTTGTTATCTCTAAAACTGAACCACCTCCTTAACATCCATCTATTATCCTTAATCGAACCTAACATCATCATCTTGCCCATCTTAACCTCTATTCGCTTCCAACAAACCTATCCATCCAACTTCTTCTACCAAGACCAAAACGCGAATGACCCTTCTTGTCTATGATCGAGCAACTACGTGAATTCGACTCAATCACCTGAGCCAGATCATATTAGCCCGTAAGCCCATTAGGCCCACTTTTGGCCCATCGAGGCCCAAAACCACCAACGCCACGAAAACGCACACAACAATCTTACCGTTCGTAAATACCAACTTTTCAGTTTCAAACCGACCCACGAGCACTCGCACGCTCTCAAGCCCTCGAAATTCTGGCATTTTGGCATTTTGGCTTCTCGGCTTTTGCCGATCTAATTTACTAGAGGGTGTTGATTACACACCTGTTTGCGTTCTACGTCGAGATCCACACCTAATTATCCTACAACAATTTCACCACACTATTAAACTATAATCCAACAAAATCACTGGAATAGGTATCACTATCACATTCGGCCACCATTACCAAACTTACCCTTTTGCCAAAAACTAAACTAGATCTAGATCTAGATTGCTTCAGTGCCCCTCGCCTCAAACTGCTCCTCGCTAGATCGCCCCTTTACCATACTAACATACACAAGATTCAAGAGAAAAGGGTAAATTAAGTTTTTATCCCGAAAAGGAGTCAAAGCCAATAACCACCATGGACAATGGGGTTTTCAGCTTTTCTTAATTCGTAAGAAAGAATAGAGTAGGAAGGGCTAATTACCAAAAGTATACTTGACAGCATCACCACACGAAATAACCACCGATCAGTAGCCTAACCTAGATCTATTATAGATCAAGTCAAAATCGCAAGAAGAAAAGAGATCCAAAGGGATTCGGCTTTCAATACCACACTAAAAAGTAGGGAGGTTTCAGTTTCTGAGTGAAAAGGTGGAAGAAGGTGAAAGTAAAAGAGAAGAGATTGTAAAGTGATTTCAGCTTTCCAAAATAAAGATGAGTAAGGTTCGGTTTAAGAAGAAAACGACAAGGAAGAATTTAAGGTTTTGGGATTTTGACTTTTATTGTATTCGGCCAAGAAGAATTTTGGGTTGTGTCCCTTGAAGCAATCGGCTAAAA
Organism: Gossypium stocksii; assembly: GCA_020496765.1. Classification (NCBI taxonomy): domain Eukaryota; kingdom Viridiplantae; phylum Streptophyta; class Magnoliopsida; order Malvales; family Malvaceae; genus Gossypium; species Gossypium stocksii. Next base: position 48,404,512 of record CM035623.1, read on the forward strand.
GGCTGAAGAAAAATCAAATCAATCGTTGGAGAGAAGGAGAAGAAGAAGAGAAAGAAGAAAAGAAAGAAAGTGAAGTAAGAAGAGAGTAGGTTCGGTTCTTTGAACAAATCGGCACAAGGAGGGCTAACACCTTTCGGGATTTTAGCCTTTAGAACACTAAGAAGAGGAGAAAAGAAAGAACAAAGAATGAAACACCTTTGAACCTTACCTAATTGGCACTAAAGCTTGCCCAAAACAAATCTCGAAAAGAACTAAAAGGGGGTATTCGACACACTCATACTACACTTGCCGAAAATGCATGTTTCAAAACCCACTAATCAAATTAGCTCCTCCAAGACCCCTTCAATTGGCCAACTCTTGTTTCCCTTTCAAAATTCCTAGATTTTCTCCTAGATAACCTCCCCTTATCACTCTCACCTAATTCCATGAGCACTTCTATAACGCCCTAATCTTTAAGGGTTGTTAAGTTGTATGCTTAAATTATTTTTCATGTTTGGATCTATTGAATTGATGTTTTGAGTGTGTCTAGTAGGCCTGTGGAAGGCTTAGGTTTGGGTCCAACCTCTAGAAAAATTATAATTTTAGTCTTAAGTGAATCTGGACCATGGTAAGTGGGGATTTTAAATTAATGGTGGGGTTTTTATCACAAAAAGCCCTATGGTAGAGTGGCATGAGGTGCCCTTTGTGGGCCTTGGTGTGGCGTGATCTAGTAGGTAAGGAGCTTGGGTTCGAACTCCCTTGGTAGCAAAATACTTTAATTTTGCTTCAGGGACCTGGTAGGTGGTGGACTTGGATACAAAGACTGGAGCTCAGTGGAGACTTGGTAAAAGTTGAACTGGTCTTGGAATTCAATTTGAATTTGAATAAGAGGTTGGAGTAAATAAAGGAGGAAATTTAGGGATGTGGGTGTGAGGATAGAGTTGGCCGAATGTGGGGTGGTTGGGAGAGTAGGTCGGCTATTGATCTTTAGAGTTGGTTTCGGCAAAGGGGGATTAGGGGTGAGTGATACGGTCGCACCACCTAAGTTGCCAACCACAAATGGAGACCCACTCGAGCTACCTGTTGGTCCAATTACTCGAGCTCGAGCTAAGAAGTTTAAAGATGCAATGTCAGCCTTGGTTGAGCGAGTTTGGGCTGAATCAATCACCAATTTACTTGATAGTTCCTGGACTAGCTCATCGAGTCATCCGTTTCATCTTTCCAAAGCTCATCCAGCTCATTTTCAGCTCAACCTGCTCGGTTCCAGCTCATCGAGTTCACATCCAGTTCAACTTCAGCTCATGAGTTTATTTTCAGCTCAAATTTAGTCCACGAGCTCAGAATTAGCTCAGCCTCAGCTCTCGAGTTTGGACTTAGCTTGATTTTAGCTCACTATCTAAATTATAGCTCATTAAGTTCATTTAAAGCTCATGATAATAAGTTAACTTTTATTTTAATTTCATTAAATTAGCTATTTAATTTATCATATTAAATGGTTTCACATTAATATATTAATATTGTCTTAATTTAATTTAATTCTGCTTATTTAATTTGTCTTAGCCGAATTTGTAAGTTGCCATTGTTGCTTTCACATTAGCCGAATTAATGTTGTTCACATGTCTTGTAGGTACATTCACCTGGATGGCACATGCATGGGGGAGATTAAATGCCATGCATGCATGGTAAGATGCAATGGACGACACACTAATGGACAAGTTCATGTGCATGTATTTAAAGGTGCATGGATCACATTTAAGGTGATACATGTATGGGACGGTTCATGAACTCCCATGTGTTCATACTCTGCGTTCACACCATGGATGGGGCGTTCACACTTGTATTCACACCTAGGGCCATTCAGCTACCCTGTGTTCACACTTGCATGGCCATTCAAGACCCTCCGTTCACACCACAAGAGACCTTTCATGGAGCCACCATTATGAAGCCACTATTGGTGAATCAACATGAGTTAAAGGCTTCATTAAAGGGATGGCCGAACCTAGTCATACATGCATGGGAACTATTCATTCAAGTGCATTAATGTGTGTTCATGAAGCTACATATTCACCCCCCCATTTGGCCGAACATAGACATCCATTCCAAGGGGTTGTTTCTACTATTTTCTAGAATATTCCTATGTATTTAATAGGTACATGTCTTAAATGTTTAGTCCATGAATGGACCATTCGGCTAGCCTAGGATTTAGTATAAATAGCCAGACATTTTTCATGTAAAGGGACTTTTTTTTTGAACTTTGTCAATTTTATTACGAATTTGTGAGGAATTTTTTTCTCTAATTTCGTTCAAAGATTTCGATTGGCTTGCCTAGTGTCCTAGTTGTGTCAACCGTTTTTCTTTGTCGAAAATCTGAACTTATCACTACCCGTAGTGTGGCGTTCAACTATACCGAGGTTCCTATCTCTTTAGATAGTGGGTCGAGGTCCCTTTATCAAATCCAAACAGAACCAAAAGAGCGTATAGACAAAGGGTCAATATCTTTTTGATATTGGTTCTTGTTTGCACTTTTTCGTTCAAACCCTATCTTTCTTTCTCTTCTAAATCAACTTAACGAACCTTCTCCTATTGAAACTATAACCAACTCCTGTCTTCTTCATCTACTTAGCTCGAACAATACCTTCTCGTAGACGATCGGGCTACTACAAATACGACTCGACTCACCCCAAGATGGATCGTATCATTTGGTATCAGAGTTGCTAAAACGAGGAGTACTGACGTTCGCACCATCATCAAAGTAGGTTCGTAAAAAAACGTGAAAAAAAAGAGAAAAAAATTGAAAAAATGAAGTGAAAAAAAATTCGAAAAAAATCAAAAAAAAGTGATTGAAAGTGGAAATTGTTTCATCTTATTCATTCCCGATCCTGAAATTGCTCTTCTACCCTTTTCATTTCTCTATTGATTAGCCACACTAAGACCCAAATTCTTATTTTCTTTTTTTAGCCTACCCTAAACCGAGTACATCAATCCTTTGCTACCTTTTTTTTTGAGCCGACCACCTAGACCAAGGCTAAGCCTGTGTCGAATCTGCTTACGAAATCACGAGAAAAGATAAGGAGAGGAAAAAGGCACGAGTGTTGCAAGTTACATTCGAGGGGAGGTAAAAGCTGAAATCGAGTGAAAAATACGAGTGTGAGTGGATTTTCTTTTTCTTTCGGAGAGACTTAGTGAGATTTGTGGTGAGGTTGTCAAAATGTCACAAAGCCCGGAGCGTAACGAAGGACTACCACGCCAACCGATCAGAAATATGGTTCCCGGCGGCGGAGGAGTGCCCGATTTGGGACAGCAAGCCCTCTTAAGAGAAATACAAAGAATGTTTCGAACCGAACTTGAATCCATTAACAAGAGATTAGATCGGGTCGAAGAGAGGGGGCAATGAGATCAAACTCCTCAAGGCCCTAGAAGAGACCGTGGACGAGCCCGACCACTAGAAGAAGATCTTTTCGACCAAAGTGACCTAGAAAGTGACCAAGGTTCCAACCAAAGTGGGCGATACCGAGGTCAGTGAAATCGAGGCCAAAGGGATAGAGGGCGAGTCGACGACGATCTCAAGAATATCAAGCTCTCCATACCACCCTTCTAAGGCAAGTCTGATCCGGAAGCATACTTGGAGTGGGAAAAGAAGATAGAGCTAGTCTTTGACTGCCATAATTATTCGGAGATCAAGAAGGTTAAATTGGCAGCCATCGAGTTTTCTGATTATGCGATGGTGTGGTGGGATCAACTTATAACAAGTGGATGACGCAACGGGGAAATGCCAATTTCCACATGGACTGAAATGAAAGCTATCATGCGGAAGAGATTCATCCCGTCTTATTATCATCGCGAGTTGTACCAAAAGCTGCAAAACCTCACACAAGATAATCGAAGTGTGGAGGACTATTTCAAAGAAATGGAAATAGCGATGATACGAGCGAATGTGGAGGAAGATCGAGAAGCGACCATGGCAAGATTCCTCTCTGGGTTGAACCGAGACATAGCTAACATTGTAGAACTTCAACACTATGTCGAGGTAACCGATATGGTCCATGTTGCCATCAAAGTGGAAAAACAGCTCAAGCGAAAAGGTACTCTCAAGCCCTTTTCAAACCCTTCCAATAATCCGAAGTGGGGCCAAGGAGTAAACAAACGAGACTTTCCTAACAGTTCAAAGGTGGCAAACTTTCCGGTGAAGCCAAACAAACCCACGGGATAGTCCATCAAAGGAAAAGAAATCGCCCATCCCGATAGATCCCGAGACATCAAATGTTTCAAGTGCTTGGGGCGTGGACATATCGCTAGTCAATGTCCAAATCGGAGAGTAATGGTGATGTCCGCAAATGGAGATATTGAGTCGGAAGAAGAAAAACAAGAAGAATCCGACGAATCTTCTGATAAAGAGGAAGAAGAACTCGAATATGCGGTAGAAGGCGAGATACTTGTGATCAAACAAAGCCTAAGCTTGCAAAGTGTCGAAGACGAGCAATAACGTGAGAATATTTTCCACACTCGTTGCCATGTTCAAGGTAAAGTGTGTAGTCTCATCGTTGACGGAGGAAGTTGCATGAACGTTGCTAGTACGCTTATGGTGGAGAAGTTAGGACTACCGACTACAAAGCACCCACATCCATATAAGCTTCAATGGCTTAACGATGGTGGAGAATTGAAGGTGACCAAACAAGTGAAGGTACCTTTCTCGATTGGAAAATATGCCGATGAAGTGCTTTGTGACGTAGTTCCAATGCATGCCGGACATTTACTGCTAGGCCGACCTTGGCAGTTTGATCGAAAGGTGGTACATGACGGATACACCAATCGTTATACTTTCAAGTATCAAGGCAAGAATGTCACCTTGGCGCCTTTGACTCCTCGTCAAGTTTACGAAGACGAAGTAAGATTGAGAGATTCCATTGAAAAACACAAAGAAAGTGAGAAAAAAGAAAATAAAGAAAAAAATTGTGAGAAAATGAGTGAAAAGAAACATGAGAAAACAAAAGAAAAGAATCAAAAGCGAGAAAACAAAAAGAGAGAAGAAAAAGAGAGTGCAAAAGTGAATGTTTATGCAAAAGCGAGTGATATACGAAAGTCGTTTCTGTTGAGGCAACCAGTGCTTGTACTTTTGTATAAGGAATCATTTTTAAATTCTAACGACTTGAATCCCGATCTACCATCTTCTGTTAAGATTCTTTTGCAAGAATTTGAGGACGTATTTCCTGATAAAGTTTCGAGTGGATTGCCACCGATTCGGGGGATCGAACATCAAATTGATTTCATTCCTGGCGCATCCATTCCTAACCGACCAGCCTATCGTAGTAACCTCGAAGAGACAAAGGAGTTACAAAAGCAAGTAAATGAGCTTTTGGAAAAGGGGTTCATACGAGAAAGTCTTAGCCCTTGTGCTGTGCCAGTCCTACTAGTTTCGAAAAAGGATGGAACGTGGCGAATGTGCGTCGATTGTCGTGCAGTTAACAAGATTACCATTAAGTACCGGCATCCGATTCCGCGACTCGATGATATGCTAGATGAGTTAGGTGGTGCGCAGCTATTTTCAAAAATCGACCTCAAGAGTGGGTACCATCAAATACGCATGCGCGAGGGAGATGAATGGAAGACTGCTTTCAAAACCAAACATGGTTTGTATGAGTGGTTGGTAATGCCCTTCGGCCTTACTAACGCTCCTAGTACTTTCATGAGTCTAATGAACCATGTGCTTCGAGCCTATATCGGTTAATTTTGTATGGTATACTTCGATGATATCCTTATTTGTAGTCGAACTTTGAATGAGCACTTGATTCATTTACGAGCTATATTAGATGTGTTACGAAAAGAGACTCTTTACGCAAATCTTAAGAAATGTACATTTTGCACTGATAAAGTTGTTTTCTTAGGATTTGTTGTCAGTTCGCAAGGCCTCGAAGTCGACCAAGAGAAGGTGAAGGCAATTCGAGAGTGGCCGAGGCCGACTAGCATCACACAAGTGCGAAGTTTCCATGGCTTAGCGAGCTTTTACAGACGATTCGTCCTGAATTTCAGCACGTTAGCCGCACCTCTCACAAGTGTGATAAAAAAGAATTCAGCATTCTTTTGGAATGAGGACCAAGAAAAATCGTTTACTGCTCTCAAAGAGCATTTAACTAACGCTCCTTTATAATCTTTGCCTAACTTTGATAAAACTTTTGAAATTGAATGTGATGCCTCAGGTATCGGAATAGGAGCTGTGTTAACTCAAGAAGGCAAACCTGTGGCATACTTTAGTGAGAAGCTTAGTGGTGCTCTATTGAATTACCCAACATACGACAAAGAAATGTATGCGTTGGTTCGAGCATTGGAAACGTGGCAGCACTACTTATGGCTGAAAGAGTTCGTCATTCATTCAGACCACGAATCTCTAAAGCATATAAAAGAACAGCATAAACTCAATAAACGACATGCAAAATGGGTAGAGTTTCTTGAATCCTTTCCTTATGTTATACGGTACAAAAAAGGTAAGGAAAATATTGTTGCTGATGCACTTTCTCGTCGTTATACCTTGTTGAATTATTTGGATTCTAGACTGCTTGGTTTTATGTTTCTGAAAGATTTGTACATAACTGACCCTGATTTTGGAGAAATTTACAAATCGTGTGAGCATAATGCTGTTGATAAATTTTTTAGGTTCGATGACTTCTTATTACGTGAAGGAAAACTTTGTCTCCCACAAAGCTCCGTGCGAGAGATGCTAGTACTTGAGGTTCACGGCGGTGGGTTAATGGGACACTTCGGTATTGCAAAAACTTTGATGTGATCCAGCTCGGGTGATTGAGTCGAATTCACGTAGTTGCCCGATCGTAGTCGAGAAGGATCGTTCGTGCCTCGGTGTCTTGGAAATAAAAGTGAAATGGATAGTTTAATTAAGCGGAAGGTTTTCAAAATGGGAAATAAGTGTAGCTAGGTTCGGTTATGGAATAACAAAGGTAGATATTAGATAGTTGGCTCGGTTTGATGAAGACAAGAAAGAAACTCAAAGGATGGGAATGGAAAACGAACTTAACATCAGGAATGATTCAACACTAAAAAGTGTCACCCCGGTTCCTATATTGTTAAGGTGGATAGATGGAATCAAAGGATAGGTGAACGCCACACCAAGGATGGTGATAAGTTCAAAAACAAGATCGGTAGATGCCACTAGCACGCTAGATAAGTCTTTCGAAACTTGTACGAGATATGAGAGGAAGTAACCTCAGAAAAACAGGTTTTTAATCAAATGGCAAAAGTCCCCTTTACAAAGTTTACAAATCTCTATTTATAGGCCTAAAATGCCTATTGAATTTCAGCATCTAAATGTGTTCATACTAACTTAAATTTTGTTCACACTTGTATTTAATATGTTCACACAAAAGCATTAAAATTTGGTTCATGCTTGAAGATGGTGCATGAATTGGCCGAATCATCATGTTGCTTCACTTTATGTATTCATGCATACTTAGCTTTGAAGAAAGGCCTTAATTCCATGAATGTGCAGCCCTTTAATGTTCTATCATCCCCCTTGGCCGAATGAAGCTTTAATGCACCTTAAATACTTGAATGGTTAACTTGAAAATGCATGGATCATGCATAAAACGTCCCAATGTATGTTCCTCCATAAATTTGGTCCATGAACCTTCAAAAACATGAACATTAGATAGCCCCCACTTGCATGAACGTCCCTAATACATGTACTCCCTTAAATGCCGTCCATTGAACCTCAATTCTACATGCACCTCTTTATACATTGCACCAAGCCATACATGAACTTGCATTAATTTCCTTCCATGCATGAATGTGTGCCGTCCAAAGGGAATGGATCTGCTAGATACATTCATGCATGAATCTTCATCATCCATCTAACCGAATGTGCATTTGAGCCCAATCATTCATGTATTTTTGGCATTCATGTATTTGACAAATACATGAACTTGTAAACACCTTGAATCTGGTCATGCATGCACCTAATTAAATGTTGTTCATTCATGTATGTGGGATGTCCAAAAGAGATGTTTCTTCCATGGTTCTTTGTACCGTCCAAATGAATGTACTTACATAAAATAAACAAGTCATTTAAGACATTTCATGAACACTCATAAATTTTGGCATAATGTGAACACATGTCATGCATTAAATCGGCTATGTTTAAGACAAATTTAAAACATGCAATATCTAAGACATATTAATAACAAACATAAATGTAAGACATGTTTAATGCTTAATTAAATAAGTTCAAAATTTATTTAAGTAAAAAGTCAACGAGCTAAATATGAGCTACTATCAAGCTAGTGAACTAATATGGAGCTGAGCCCAAACTTGTGAGCTGGAAGTGAGCTAGAGTTTAGCTCGTGAGCTGAAGAGAAGCTAGAAGTGAGCTTGGTTTAGCTCGGGCAAGCTGAATCGAGCTTAAATGAGCTGAATTTGAGTTGGATGGAGCTCGTGGAGCTGGAAACAAGTTGGGATAAGCTTGCCAACAAGTCAGTACTCGACTCGAAAGATTTGTCCAAAGTAGTTCGCGAGGCGTGCTCGCATCAAACTTTGGCCATGTTGCAAGAACATTTTTATTGGCCTCGAATGAAAAGGGATGTTGAGGAGGTTTGCTCTAGATGTATAGCATGTAAGAAAGCCAAATCTAAGGTTAACCCCCATGGGCTTTACACGCCTTTGCCCATTCCTGAAGGGCCTTGGGTCGACCTTTCTATGGATTTCATCTTAGGACTACCGCGGACACGAAATGGGAAAGATTCTATATTTGTGGTTGTAGATCCGTTTTCCAAAATGTCACATTTCATTGCTTGTTCAAAAACTGATGATGCGGTTAATATTGCTAATCTTTTTTTTAAAGAAATTGTCAGGTTGCATGGGATTCCAAAGACCATTGTTTCCGATCGAGACGCAAAATTTTTGAGCCACTTTTGGAGAACATTATGGAGTAAACTTGGCACGAAGTTACTATTTTCCACAACTTGTCATCCTCAAACGGATGGCCAAACTGAGGTGGTGAATCGTGTTCTCTCTACTTTGTTGCGAGCAATCATTTGCAAGAATCTTAAATAGTGGGAAGAGTGCCTGCCTCACATCGAGTTCGCTTACAATCGGACTGTGCATTCGGCTACCAAATTTTCTCCCTTTGAAATTGTTTATGGCTTTAACCCTTTATCTCCTCTTGATTTAATTCCTATACCTAATGACCAATTTGTTAATGTAGATGCGAAGAGGAAAGCTGAATATGTGAAACAGCTCCATCACAAGGTTAAAGCCAACATTGAGGCCTGAACGGAGCAATAAGTGCAAAAAGCCAATAGAGGAAGAAAACAAATAATTTTTGAACCCGGAGATTGGGTGTGGGTTCATATGCAAAAAGAGAGGTTTCCGGTTCAGCGAAGATCGAAATTACTACCGAGGGGAGATGGGCCGTTTCAAGTTTTGGAACGCATCAACGATTACTCATATAAACTTGACCTCCCAGGTGAGTATAGTGTGAGTGCTACTTTTAATGTGGCTGATCTGTCTCCTTATGATATAGGTGACGATTTGGGGGCAAATCGCCTCGAAGAGAGGGGGAATGATACGGTCGCACCACCTAAGTTGCCAACCATAAATAGAGACCCACTCGAGCTACCTGTTGGTCCAATTACCCGAGCTCGAGCTAAGAAGTTTAAAGATGCAGTGTCAGCCTTGGTTGAGTGAGTTTGGGCTGAATCAATCACCAATTTACTTGATAGTTCCTGGACTAGCTCATCGAGTCATCCGTTTCATCTTTCCAAAGCTCATCCAGCTCATTTTCAGCTCAACCTGCTCGGTTCCAGCTCATCGAGTTCACATCCAGTTCAACTTCAGCTCATGAGTTTATTTTCAGCTCAAATTCAGTCCACGAGCTCAGAATTAGCTCAGCCTCAGCTCTCGAGTTTGGACTTAGCTCGATTTTAGCTCACTATCTAAATTATAGCTCATTAAGTTCATTTAAAGCTCATGATAATAAGTTGACTTTTATTTTAATTTCATTAAATTAGCTATTTAATTTATCATATTGAATGGTTTCACATTAATATATTAATATTGTCTTAATTTAATTTAATTCTGCTTATTTAATTTGTCTTAGCCAAATTTATAAGTTGCCATTGTTGCTTTCACATTAGCCAAATTAATGTTGTTCACATGTCTTGTAGGTACATTCACCTGGATGGCACATGCATGGGGGAGATTAAATGCCATGCATGCATGGTAAGATGCAATGGACGGCACACTAATGGACAAGTTCATGTGCATGTATTTAAAGGTGCATGGATCACATTTAAGGTGATACATGTATGGGACGATTCATGAACTCCCATGTGTTCATACTCTGCGTTCACACCATGGATGGGGCGTTCACACTTGTGTTCACACCTAGGGCCATTCAGCTACCCTGTGTTCACACTTGCATGGCCATTCAAGACCCTCCGTTCACACCACAAGAGACCTTTCATGGAGCCACCATTATGAAGCCACTATTGGTGAATCAACATGAATTAAAGGCTTCATTAAAGGGATGGCCGAACCTAGTCATACATGCATGGGAACTATTCATTCAAGTGCATTAATGTGTGTTCATGAAGCTACATATTCACCCCCCCATTTGGCCGAACATAGACATCCATTCCAAGGGGTTGTTTCTACTATTTTCTAGAATATTCCTATGTATTTAATAGGTACATGTCTTAAATGTTTAGTCCATGAATGGACCATTCAGCTAGCCTAGGATTTAGTATAAATAGCCAGACATTTTTCATGTAAAGGGACTTTTTTTTTGAACTTTGTCAATTTTATTACGAATTTGTGAGGAATTCTTTTCTCTAATTTCGTTCAAAGATTTCGATTGGCTTGCCTAGTGTCCTAGTTGTGTCAACTGTTTTTCTTTATCGAAAATCCGAACTTATCACTACCCGTAGTGTGGCGTTCAACTATACCGAGGTTCCTATCTCTTTAGATAGTGGGTCGAGGTCCCTTTATCAAATCCAAACTGAACCAAAAGAGCGTATAGACAAAGGGTCAATATCTTTTTGATATTGGTTCTTGTTTGCACTTTTTAGTTCAAACCCTATCTTTCTTTCTCTTCTAAATCAACTTAACGAACCTTCTCCTATTGAAACTATAACCAACTCCTGTCTTCTTCATCTACTTAGCTCGAACAATACCTTCTCGTAGACGATCGGGCAACTACAAATACGACTCGACTCACCCCGAGACGGATCGTATCAGTGAGAGCCGATTGCTTCTTTGGGTTTTGAGGTCATTTCTTTTGTTGGGTTGTTTCGGCATTTGGTCTAGTAGTGTGCCGACTTCCTCTTTGGGTTTTTGGGATTCTTCTTTTGGGTATAGCTTGTGACCATTCAGGATTTAGAGTATTTTGGTGGGTGCCAAATTCTCTTTTGAAGTTGCTTCTTTTCTTCCCTAACAGCCGAAACATACTTCCCTTTTCTTTACTTTTCCTCTTTTTCTTCTCTTTCCCATTTAGCCGAATCTATTCTCTTCTCTTCCTCCTTTGTTTCTTCATTGCTTGAACCGACGCATTCAACACCTCTCTTGGCCGATTGTGTCAAAAGTCGAACACTACTACTCCTTACCTTTGATTACTCCTTTGGCCGAACCCTTTTCACGGTTATTCTCAAAGCTGAACCTCCCCATTCTCTTCTCCCTATTATTTTTCCAATCTCTTCTTCTATTCTTCTTATCTTTCTAAATGTATATATAGTTTGGGTCCCTTCTCCCTTGTTGTGCTTGGATTAGACGGTCTCTTATAGTGAGTATTCTATGCTTTTTCCTTTTATGTTCTTGAGGAAAAAGAAAAGCCGAAACTTTCCCCCTATCTTCTTTCGTTACTGTCGGTTTGACTCCTTGGTTGAGTTTTTCATTATAGTCTCTTCCCTTTTGGTTTCTTATGTGTATTAGTGCAATTAAGGATGATCTCGCAAGGAGTAGTTGGTGGCCAACAGGATCGTAGCAACTTAGATCTATAGTTTAAATCTCAACAAGGTAAGAGAAAGGGGTAATTTTCTCTAGTTTGAGCCGATTATTAAGGGATCTTTTTGGTTATGGTTGGTACAACAATTAGATTGTTTAATAGTTTATTAAACGTTTGTAGGTTGATCGTTCGCAGGGATTGGTCATCTCTATTCGTAAACAGGTGTGTAACTACACCTTCTGTAGTGTAGGTCGGCAAAAGTCGAAATGTCAGAATGTTGGCGTATAGAAGCCCATTAGCATGCGAATGCTATTGGGCCAGTCTGAGCCTGATAAAAGGGGTTTTTAGTCCATGGAGATCATTTGGTGCGAATTTGCACACTTAGGCTATGTTGGGCTCGGATGGGCCAAAGCGGGGCCATTAGGCCTATAGGAGTAAAATATCTGGTAAGTGGTTATTAAAAGGTGGAATAGTAAAAATCTAGAACTTTGAGCATAAAATTAGGCGTAATGGGCCACTTGGACAAGTGGGCCCGCATAGACCGATAGGGGCTTTTGGGCCCAAAATTACTTTAGACCTAATTTATGAATATGGACTGCTAAGCATGAGGTGGGATCTGTTAGAAGGTTATATTTAGTGTTAAGGCATTAAAATCTGATAATAAGAATTGAGATACCACTGAAGGGTAAAATTACCATCTTACCCCTAGCTCAGGAAATGACTATTATACCCCTAGAGGGTAGGTTAATGACTATGCATGATTAATTTTGTATTTGCTATTCTGTAAGCATGTTATAAATATATGTATTATGTTCTGTGTATTTGCATGGGGTTGGGATTATGAGTAAGGAGAAAGTTCTATTATAGTGGCTACGCCACATATTCTGTTAACAGTGGCCTTGCCACTCATTCTGATTCTGGTGGCTCTACCACGATATTCTGTTATTGGCAGCTTAGCTGCACATTGGTGTGTGGGCTGGGTGGGTTGAGTTATTCCCCACATGGTGTGTTGGTTGGTACGGGTGGTGTGATGGCTGGCTGGGGTGGGTTTTGCATAGTATATGTTTATTCTGTATCTGTTATGGGCTTAAGCCCGATCCATTTCTATTTGGGGCTTCGACTCAATCTGTTCCGATGGGGAGTTGCACACTGAGTTTTTGCAAACTCACTCTGTTAATTCTTAACTTGTGCAGTTAACCCCCAGACTTAGGGATTTGGAGCTAGGATGGACTCGAGGTGGCCACATGATTATACTTGTTTTCTGCACCAGTGGGACTTCTGCTATTCACATTTTTATTCTTGTTTTCTATCTTTTTGGTTTAAACTATGTAATAAGGCTATTACGGGGTTTTAACTTTTATTTGGATAATTTATTTATTTCAAATGGCATTAGCATGGAATCGGATAATTAATCAACTGGGCTTCCAAAAGTGATAACAAATGTTTTGAAAGGAAAACCACAACCTATATTGTTCAAATCAACTCAGTAACTTAGCTTTTATCACAGTTTCAAAACTAAGGGAAAAGGATTTCTAACTTATTCTAAAGAAGGTTTTCAAACTAAATTAACTTGTGGTAAACATGATTTTAACTTTTCCGAAGGATTTTTACGGATTTCGGAGTTTAAGCCATGTGACCCTCTAGATCTGGGTGTAATGTCCAGGCTGGGTTTGGGGTGTTACAACTTCAAACTTCTCCCTTCAGAATTCCACTTGAAGTCCACCACTTACCTTACACATGCAGTAAAAATAAAACCAACTTCCTGCTCACCAAGTGATACGATCCGTCTCGGGATGAGTCGAGTCGTATTTGTAGTTGCCCGATCATCTATGAGAAAGTATTGTTCGAACTAAGTAGATGAAGAAGAAAGGAGATGGTTATAGTTTCAATATGAGGAGGTTCGTTTGATTTAGAAGAGAAAGAAAGATAGGGTTTGAACGAAAAAGTGCAAACAAGAACCAATATCAGAAGATATCGACCCTTTGTCTATACGCTCTTTTGGTTCGGCTTGGATTTGATAAAGGAACCTCGACCCACTATCTAAAGAGATAGGAACCTCGGTATAGTTGAACGCCACACTACGGGTAGTGATAAGTTCGGATTTTCGACAAAGAAAAACGGTTGACACAACTAGGACACTAGGCAAGCCAATCGAAATCTTTGAACGAAATTAGAGAAAAGAATTCCTCACAAATTCGTAATGAAATTAACAAAGTTCAAAAAAAAAAGTGTCTCTACAAAGAAAAATGACAAGTATTTATAGGCCAAAGACTAGGTAGCCGAATGGCCTTTACATGCATTACTAATTAAGTAAGAAAATTCTAGAAGTTGATCCCTTAATCTTCATGGATAAATTCGGCCATGGGAAATGTATGGATGAGTCTTTCATGAATGTTATTTGAAGATTCTAGAAGGAAGTCCCTTGGTTGATATGTCCACATTCGGCCATTGGAGGAGGTGAATGAATGGCCCTTCTTGCTTAAGTAATGATCATGAATGAACTTCATTCATGTTAGGCTAGGTTCGGCCAACCCCTTTAAAGTAGCATTTAAACCTTTCATGGATTTGGACATTCATGAATCATCAATTGGTCAATGCATGTATCTTGGCCGAACATGTATCTTGGAGATTAATGCACCTTAACCATTCATGCTCCCTAGCCATTCATGCATTAGTTGAAACAATGCATCAGGTCATGCATGTATTTGGCCGAACATGCACCTAGGAGATTCATAGCCCTTAGTCGTCCATGCACCTTCAAAAAGACATGATGCTTCATACTTTATACATCCATTGGTGTTCCTACACAATGAATGTGAACAAAATTAATTAAGTAATATGAACACCTTTAATTTCGGCTAATGTGAACAAAATTCAAGCATTAAATTAAATTTAATCAACATCATTATGGCAATTTAAAACATATTTAATAAAACTCATGTGAACCTAATTTTAATATGTAGCACATTAAATAACTTTTATTAGACTTATTAAATTAAAGTCAACAGAAAATAAATGCAGTCAAAGTTTGGACTTCATGAGCTAAAGTTTAGCTCATGAGCTAAAACCGAGTTGGGCTTGGACTCAAGAGCTGGAAATGAGCTGGACCCAAGCTGGGAAACTGAAGGTGAGCTGAATCCAAGCTAATGAGCTGGTTTTGAGCTGGTGGTGAACTCGATGAGCTGGGCTGGACTTGCAGGTAGTTACACGGTGAGTTCAAGAAGCTAGTGTTAGCTCCCTCGATACGTCCCAACAGTGTCTCATCCCAAAGTTGAGCCACAAAAGCTGTGATAGACTCTTTGAACAACTTGGCTCGAGCTCGAGTGATAGGACCTTGAGGTAGAACCATGGAGTCCTTAGCTGAGCCATGGGGTGCGCTCGCATCACCAAGAGTTTCGAACCTCAGCTTCCTTACAAGCCTCCACACGCCACTCCCATGCTCTTAAGTGACGCCACCTTGCCACTTTGACACATGCCTTCTTGTGCTTAAAAACCCCAATTTCTCCTTAAAAGCCCACTTAGCCACAGCCCCTTCTCCTATAAGCCTAAAATTTAAAATTCTACCAGGCTTTAAACTTAAACCTAGGCCTTCTAAAGGTCCACCAAACACACTCAAAGCATAATTTAGCACATCCAGACAAGTAAAAATGAATTCAAGCAAAATCTCAAAAACCTGAAAATTGGGGCGTTACAAGGATGCCGACCAACAATCGAATGTCTTCATTCAAACTGTCCTCAAACCTCTTACACATTATGGCTTCTATGGATACACACTCCCTAGCATATTTGCTGAGCCTCACGAACTCATGCTCATACTTCGTCACTGTTATTTGGCATTACTTTAATTTGAGAAATTCCTTCCTCTTTGGTCTATGAACCTTTGGCTAATATACTTTTTATAGAACTCCTCTTGAAATAATTCCCAAGTCACCCTCTCTCTCGGTACAACTGACACAAGAGTATTCCACCACTAGTAGGTCGAATCTTGCAGAAGTGACACCACACACTTCAGGCACTCATCAGGTGTGTACAATAGTTTGTCGAATACTCTAAGGGTATTCTCTAACCAAAACTCTGCTCTCTCCAGGTTATCATTTATGTTTGCCCAAAATTCCTCAGCCCCGTGCTTCCTAATTCTGTCTACTAGGGGCTTCTCTCTTCTAACCACGAATAAACTCCAAGTACCAAGCGTCCATCATATGGAGGTATGTAACGCCCCAAATTTAGGCCTAGAAGTATTGGGCCTTGAGTAAGGGAATAGTTAAGAGACTACACATAAGTATTTAATTATGCAAGAAAATAACTCAAATGTTTGTCTGATTCACTAGCTAAGTGATTTAGGAGTGTTTGGGAGTGTTTGGGAAGTCCTGGGTTCAAACTTGGGCTTTAGCAAAAAAAATATTTTTAGTGGATGAAATACTTGGTTTTGGATAATATGCTTCTTAGATTAGAATTGTAACGCCCTAAATTTGGGCCTAAAAGTATTGGGCCTTGAGTAAGGGAACGATTAGAAAATTGCACATAAAAGTTTAGTTGTGCAAGAAAATGGCATAAAGGCAAGGTTTCCTTACTGGCTAAGTGAATTAGGAGTGTTTGGGGGTCTCTAAGAAGTCCTGGGGGTTCAAACTTGGGCTTTAGCAAAATTTTTGTTTTAAGTGAATTAAACCTTGGGTGTTTGGAACTAGACCTTATACTTAATTGAGGATAAAATGTGGCACAAAGAGCCTATTGGTCTAGTGGTAGGTGGCACGTAGAGCTCTCATGAGGTCTAAGGTTCAAGTCATGGCAAGGTAAAAATAATATTTATTTTGCTCTCTTGCCTTGTAGGAAGCAGATGATGACTGAAAATATGTTGAAGGAAGTTTGAACTGGTCAAGGAGAGATTTGAGGAGTGGATTGTGGAGCAAATCATGGAGGATTTTTAAAAGGGGTTTGGGGAGAAAAATAAGGAGTTTGAAGTTGGTGGGCAGGTAGTGCCGAATTTGAGGGGTGGTTACTCAAATTTCGCCTTTAGTCTTCTATTCAGTTTTCTCTCTGAAATTTTTCCTGAAAGCTTTCGTTTCTTGCCAATTTGTGTTGTACTCTAAAGTGCCTAAAGTGGTCCTCAATTAGTGTCGTTAGTGCCATTTTGGTTGTTGAGGTTTTGTTGAAATTGACCATTTGGGGGAAAATTGGTTAGTGTTACCAATTACACGTTTTAAACATTTGACTAATTCCTTTTCTACCTTTCTTTCTCTTGGCTGAACCTTGGCATATTTCTTCTCTTCCAGTCTTGACCGATTACACCCTCTTTTCTTCCCTCTCCATTTATCATCTTTCCCTCCTCTCCCTTTTCTTCCCTAAGCCGAATATCATTTCTTCCTATCTCACACACCTTGGTTTGACAAACCAAATATTACATCTTTGTGGTTTGGGATGTTTTGGCTGAATACCTCTATTGCTTCTTCTCATTCCCTTCTTGATTGTTGGCTGATTCTTTTCTTTCCTCTTGGGTTCTAATCGGTTTCATGGTGGTGGCCATTCTTTTTTTCTTCTCCTCTGTTGGTTGGTGGTAAAGACTAAAACTCAAATTTTTAGTTTCTTTTCTATTTATTGTCATTTGAATAATGATTTCTTGACATTTCCTTGTTGCTATCAGCGTTTGCTAGGGCTATGGTGGTTTTTAGTTGCGTTTAGAATACAGGAAATCACGATTGGGGAAAATCGATTGTGGTTTGAGTAACTGTCCAAGTAAGAGATCATTTCTCGTCTAATCAACGTGAGTGTTGGTGTTTGTGGAATAAGTTTAAGTGTAATGAATAATCTTTTTGGGGAAGAGATTGATGAAGTATTTTAATTAAATGTAGGGTTGGTGTTTAGAGACTTTCCTCGCGATTTTGTAAATAGGTGTGTGTAACCGTACCCTATATCTGATAATCAGCTGAAAAGTCGAAAGAGTGTGTACGCATACACTGAATAGACTGTAGATCAGTAAAAGCCAAAAAGTCAAAAAGCCGAAAAGCCAAAAGGTTGGGTCACATGGGCGTGCGAACGCTTGTATGGTAAAACTGAGCCCACGAACGTGGGCGTAAAAAAAGTTTGTGACGCTGAGATGGGCCCACGAAAGCTAAGATAAAATTGGAAATGCCCTTTCTCTCATACTACTCTTTCGATACATAATCTAATGTTTTGAAAAAAAAAGAAATAAAAAAATTTCATATCAAACTCGAAGTGCCATGCTATTATTACTTACTAATTCATGACTGTAGAGGCCACCATGAGCGTTCTCATGGGCATAGGCCATTTTGGGCAAAATGGGCCGTGTGGGCCCAATAGGCTTGTGGGCTCCACACGGCTAATGCCCATATTATGTGGTAGAGATTGGACTAGGTTATGCAGTTCGCATAGCCGTGGCTAAATCTAGGCTAAATGGGCCACACGAGCATGTGCGCCCACTTGGGCCGAATAATGGGCCTTGGGCTCATATGCACTGATTTGCATGTTAGGGTTACATAAGTTGCTCGAGGCGACTGTAGACCTTTTAATGGGACGATAGGTGAATCTATACCCATTCTGGTGAAAATGACTGATATACCCCTGTAGGGTAAATGACCAATATAGCCCCGTAGGGTAAAATGATCGATATACCCCCGTAAGGTAAAATGATAGATATACCCTTATAGGGTAAAATGACCGATATACCTTCGTAGGGTAAACTGACCGATATACCCCCGTAGGGTAAAATGACTGATATACTCCCGTAAGGTAAAATGATCGATATACCCCCGTAGGGTAAAGTGACCATAATACCCTGTAGAGTGAAATGACTGTAATACCCCTATAGGGTAAAATAACCATAATACCCCTGTAGAGTAAAATGACCGTAATACCCATGTAGGGTAAAATAACCATAATCCCCCTGTAGAGTAAAATGACTGTAATACCCTTGTAGGGTAAAATAACCATAATACCCTTATAAAGTAAAATGACTGTAATACCCCTATACGGTAAAATAACCATAATACCCATTTAGAGTAAAATGACCGTAATACCCCTTTAGAGTAAAATGACCGTAATACCCCTGTAGGGTAAAATGTCCGTGATACCTTTGTAGAGTAAAACGACTGTTATGCCTTATATGATGTTTGATTGATTGAGTATGTTATGTGATATTTTTGTGTTCTGCATACATGCATGACATGCTGCATGGGTTGGGTTATTCTTATGGAGGAAGTACTGATCTGTTAGGGTCGCAAGGGTCGCACAGGTCGCACAAGATGACTGTGGACCCACCGAAGGTTTAAAGCCGCATATTTGTACTGATCTGTGAGGGTTGCACGGGTCGTATGAGACGACTGTGGACCCACCGAAGGCTTAAAGCTGTATATTCATACTGATCTGTTAAGGTCGCACGGGTCGCACGAGATGACTGTGGACCGACCGATGCTTTGTACTGTTCATACTATCGATGGCTTAGTGCCGTTCATTTTATCGATGGCTTGGTGCCATGCATATTATCGATGGCTTAGTGTTGTCCATTCTACCGAGGGCTTTGTGCCACGCATATTATCGATGGCTTAATGCTGTCCATTTTATCGATGGCTTTGTGCCACGCATACTATCGATGGCTTAGTGTTGTCCATGTTACCGATGGCTTTGTGCCACGTATATTATCGATGGCTAAGTGCTGTTCATTTTACCGAAAGTAGGTTGTATTAATGGCTTAAAGCCACTTATCTTACTGGCAGCTATGCTGCGATTCTGATTACGGGCAGCTAAGCTGCGATTCTATTGTCTGGCAACCTTGCTGTGATATTGATGTGCTGGGTGGGTGTGTTAATTTTATCCCCACATGGTGTGTTGGCGGTACGGAGTGGTGTGTTGGCTAGATTGGGTGGGTTGCACTATTGCATTATTGTTTTGAACTGATACTGTATTGGGCAAGCCCACATATGTTCTGCTTCTAATTCTGCTACTAAAATGGGCTAAGGCCCATCTGATACTATTTGCTATAATGGGCTCAGGCCCAAACTGCTTCTGTATTCTGTATATTTGATTGACTGACTATTTTTATATTAGGGGATTACACACTGAGTTTTCGTAAACTCACCCTACTTTTAATTGTGGAAGGAATTCCCAGGGTTAGATGGATCGGTGCTACGAGGGACTCAAGGGTGGCCACACAACTACATCTGCTTTATATCGACTATTTATTTTTCAATAACTTAAATTTAGGTTTTTGATGTTATAAGGCCTCTCTAATTTTCTAGCTTTCAATTTGGGATTTTATGTATTATTTATGTTTTTATCTGTTAGAAGTAGAGTGCGATTTTCCAAAACATTAACTGTTTTCAAAATAACACGTTTCTGCAAAACAACTTTTAAGCTTTTACGTCAAGCAATATTTTTAAAATTAATGACGATTTAAAATGGTTAACAAATGATGGAGATAATTTAAGAATGAAAAAGAGGCTTTAACCTTCAAACGGGTTTTTATCAATGAGAAGTATGGTTTTCAAAAAACACTCCAATGTGACATCGCCACATTCAGCCATCACATCCAGGCTGGGTTTAGGGGTGTTACAAGAATGATTAAAAGATGACACAAGAAGAGTTGTAGTGTAGTTGTATGTGGCGTGTAGTGATTGTTGGAGGTCTGAGGTTCAAGTCTTGGGTTGCGCATGGAAGATATTATTTTGCTACATTTGCTGTGTGGGTAGTAGAGTTTGACTGGAATGCTACAGAATTGAGGTGATTGTTGAATTGTTCAATTGGAAAGATTTGAGGAGAGAATATTGGAATTGGTTGGAGGATTGTGGTGGAGTTTGAATTGGTTGATTGGGGAGATTGTGGAGGGATATTACGAGAATTTTTAGGAGGAAAAAAGGGAGTTTGAGGTTTACTGGGGTTGTGCCAAATTTGAGTTGGAGGCACTCAAAGTTCAGCTAGGCAATTCACTCTGGGATTCGAGCAGTTTTGCTTTTGTTTTCCTCTCTAGGGTCGAGTAGAGCATTTTGTTTGGACCGTCATATTGTTGGTATTCGTTTTCAGTTTCTGCACTGTAACACCCCAAACCCAGCGTGGACGTTCGGCCAAGTCTGATGTGTCATATTGAAGTGTTTTTCGAAAACCGTGTTTTCATTGAAAACCCTTCTTAATGTTTAAAATCTTTTACCGTTAAACTTGTATAAAACCTTAGTTTGTGTTTGTTTATTTTTCCAAAATGTGATTCCATTGTAATAATCGAAACATAACAACTTTGTAAAATCTTATGGAAAATTATGAAAGCTTGAAAACTTTTGTAGTTGCGGAAACATGTTATTTTTAAAAACAGTTTAAGTATCGGAAAATCAGACCTTCTTAGTATGGCTTAGAGTGAATGGAAGTTGTGCACCAGGTAGGATTCCAATAAAGAGGAGGTGAGTCAAATAGACTGCTTAAGTACCAAGCTCTTCTTGGATCGACTCCTAGACATGCACACGACCATTGCCACACTTTAACTATTTGAAGTATTTATTTACGAAAACATTTACAATTGCGGAAGCTTTGCTTTATTATCGTGTTATTTTGAAAACAAGTAGCTTTTATAAAAACGCGCCTTAGAGCTAACCAATTTCAAAATGATTTAAACAATATCATACTTTAGCTACAAACAAATTAAATAAGTAAAGAATAAAAACCCAAAATAAAAATAATTAAGGAGGCCTTTTTACAACCCAAAACCAAAAATAAATAATTAAATCTAAATTGCAATAGGTAACTCAATTAAAATCCAACAGTCCAGTCCATGTGGCCACTTTGAATCCCTCCCAGCTCCAAGTCCACCAATCTAGGGCTCACCTACAAGGATGGAAAGAAAAGGGGTGAGTTTGGAAACTCAGTGTGCAACAGGCCCCTTTTAGAGCCCAAAACAATATCAGCATATTGGGCCTAAGCCTGAGTTCAGTCTCAACATATATTGGGCTGAAGCCTTTTGTTTAACAGTTACTGGGCCGAAGCATTATTTAAATCATATCACTAGGCCGAAGCCTTTTCTGTAAACGGTATGGCCCATAGGCCCATTTCAATAACACATGTAAATATCAATGCATGTATGCAAAACCCATGATCCATGTGGGGAAACTGTTGACCCACCCAACCGCTACTCTCCACCCGTACCAACCAAACTCTCCACTGGCAGCATAGCTGCTTTATCATATAGCTGGAGGCCTAGCCTCTTTTAATAACTGGGGTAAAGCCCTTTTCGGTAAACTGGGGCAAAGCCCTTTAGCACTTCTTCCATTCATATAAAACCCAACCCATGCATATATGACTATATCATGGCATATCATGTGCATATCATGGCATATCATGTACAAAAACAGTATCACATGCATCTTAATCATAACATAACCCTAGGGGTATAATGGTCATTTTCACCTAGGGGCAAAATAGTCATTTTCATATTATAAGGGTGATTTTGTTATTTTATCAATTATTAGGGTTTACAAGCTCATTATCAATTATCAACAACTCCATGTGTTCAAACAGCGATTCTAGCTCATTTTAGCAAAACTGAGTTATTGGCCCCAAAAACCCCTAATGGGCCCTACGTAGCCGATTTAGTCATCTAAGCCCAATTAGCCTATATTCCATAGTGATATTAACTATCTTAATGTGTAATTTATTCAGAAACCATTCCCTACCACGTTTCCCCAAATGGGCCCGAAAGCCTATTGGGCCCAATTTCAGCCCCTCGAGGCCCAACTTACCATCGTACACAGAATTGTGCTCTTACCCGTTCCATCAATTCCATTTACTAAGCCCATCGGATTCTAGCTAATCCATGAACCATCACATATTCACAAGTTTTAAAGATGCCGAAATTCAACATTTCACTTTTTTGGCATTTATTAACCTAAGCTACCGAGAGGGTTCACTACACACCTGATTGCAACGAACAATGACGATATTCACTCCAAAACAATCCTACATTCGTTTAAATCACATTATTATCTAAAAAACCAAATCAAATGCTCACTACTATCACAATATACATATTCGGCCAACCTCCTTAAGTGGCCTTAACTCACTTACCTTTGCCAAAACTGATGACTAAGTCTAAATCCATCATCCAAATGGTCCTCGCCTTCCAAAGCTCTTTGATCGACAGCCTTTATTCTGCCTTCTCATAATAGAATGATATAAAACAACAAATAAACCCTTTTGATCTATAACGATAGCCTCCCTAAGTGATTAGGGATTATTCAGCTTTTCTACAAACTCAAATAACGAATTAAAAATAAACGATTTCGAGTACTTACAACCGGTTCTTTCAACCAAAACGACTTTGGTCCCGATTCCAACGCAAATCCGGTCCCTAAATTTGAGCAAAGAGTGAATCTAAAGAATCTATGAATTCGGCTACTAAGTCCTTATGAATACGATGTTTTCAGCTTAGGATGCGACGAAGAAGAAGATTAAATAAAAAGGAACGATCCTAATTTGACTAAGTAAAAGAATGGGGTTTCGGCCTTTTGGGAAAGAAAATCAAAAGAGAAAAAAATATAAGAAAGAATAAAAAAATAAGGGTAGAAGGTTTTGTGAAAAGAAAAAAATGAGCAAATAAAATGAAAACTGATTGAATATGTAACACCCCTATCCCATAACCGTCGCAGAAATAGGACGAGGTGTTACCGAAAACTAGGAATCCGATCAGGGCCGTGAAATTTTGAACATTTTTTTTGAATAAAGATCATTCATTTACTAAATTGCTAGGCGCAAACAAAGTTCGAATTTAAAACTTATACAAGTAAGTTCCATAAGATACCGTAATCACATGACTTCTACACGAAGGTCGAAGTATCATTCTACTTATTGTCTATCCTATACATGCCATAAGCTAAGTCCAATCACATGGTTGTTGTAATGGTAGATAGTGTGACGAAGTGCTGACGATCCCCGAGCTGGTAGTCAGAATCCACAACCTATAGACCAAAAACATGAACGAACAGAGTAAGCTTTCGTAAGCTTAGTAAGTTTTAAGCAAAAACAATAATTTTGTTGAATCAATGACATTTTTTTCACATATACTTAATCTAGGTAAAATCTCATTTGACCCAATATACCTAGCCAAAATTTCACATAATTTAATTCACCTTTCTTTAGCCTTGAGTTTTAAGTCACAAAGTGTTTTCATTCAATATCATTGGTCATTCATTTCAACTGTTCGATGAAGTTAATCTAGAGCTTCATATCGAACCGTAATATCAATAAACGCATCACTTAGCTATCACATATATACTAATGACCTAGATGGTTGAATATTTCCAAAGCACATTCTTCATCAACTGAAGTTGGATTCAAATGGTAAGCACATTCTTCACCAATGACAACTTTCAATAATCCTTTCCACTTGTTCATAATCACATCCATATTTCAAGTATTTCAACATGACAAGTACTAAATTACTGTAGGCACATAAAGAACCTGATGTATGCACGCCCAGGGCTCCCTCAAATGCAAACCAAGACCTAATCGAGCTTCCAAAAGGCCCCATGACTCGAGCACATACTAAGCAACTTCAAGAAGCTTTAACAACTTTGTTGTTGCGCATTTGGGATGATAACATGGCCCATGACGATGGAGGAGCTAAGGACAATGCCTTGAAGGCTCAATGCATTCTTTTGCAAACCGACTTCAGCTCCTCTCCAGCTCTCCAAGCTCAATTCAGCTCTAATTAGCTCACTTGAGCTTGATTTAGCTCGATTGAGCTCGACTAAGTTTTTATTCAACTCCATTAATGTCTACTTTAAATAAATACAGCTCACTTATCTTAATTCTAGCTTAACACGGCTCATAGCCGAAACCCTCAGCTCATCTTAGCTTATTTATTGCATATTTAATATAGTGAGCTAGTTGACTAGTTAAGTAGTTAATACACATCATAAATTAGTCTTAATTTAAACTAGTAATAAATATGTCTAAATTATTACATGAATTAAATATTTTGACCAAATTTAATTAGATGTTTAATTGTGTTCATATTTGCTTAATGTGTTCACATTTGCTATTAATGAGTGCATTAACCTTGTAGGTACATTGACTTGGGACGGTACATGCATGGAGGAAATTAAATGCAATGCATGCATGGTAAGGTGCAATGGACGGCAAGCCAATGGACAAATGCATGTACATGCATGTACTTGAAGGTTCATGGAATACATGCATGGGACGGTTCATGAATTCCCATGGGTTCACACCATGTGTTCACACCATGATGACCGTTCGATTGGATGTTCACACCACATGAGGCCCTTCATAAAGCCCCATTTATGACGCCACTCTTGGTGAAAAAACACAAATTAAAGGCTCCATTTAAGTCATTGGCCGAACCTGACCATACATGTATGAAGACATCCATCCAAGTGCATTCATGCACATTCATGAAGCCACCATTCACCCCCCCATTCGGCTGAACATGGACATTCATTCAAGGGGGATTGTTTCTAGTATTTTCTAGAATCTTCTATGTACTTAATAGATACATTCCTTAGTTGTTAAGTCTATGAATGGGATACATTCCTTAGTTGTTAAGTCCATGAATGGAACTATTCGGCTAGCCTAGGTAATAGTATAAATAGCTTGCTCATTTTCATTGTAAAGGGACTTTTGCCAATTGATTAAAACTTTATTTTTGTGAGGTTACTTCCTCTCATATCTCGTACAAGTTTCGAAAAACTTATCTAGCATGCTAGTGGCGTCTACCGATCTTGTTTGAACTTATCACCATCCTTGGTGTGGCGTTCACCTATCCAACTATTCCATCTATCCACCTTAACAATATAGGAACCGGGGTGACACTTTCTAGTGTTGAATCGCTCCTGACGTTAAGTTCGTTTTCCATTCCCATCCTTTGAATTTCTTTCTTCTTTCCACCAAACCAAGCCAACTATCCAATAACTACCTTTGCTACCCTTAGCCCAAACCTATCATTGCAAATTACCCTTCTTCGAAACCTTTCGCTAATCTTATTCCAATCTTTTACTACTAATACTAAAATTCGAGGCACGAACGATCCTTCTCGACTACGATCGGGCAACTAAGTGAATTTGACTCAATCACCCGAGCTGGATCACATCATTTGGTATCAGAGCTATTAAAACGAGAAGTACTGACGTTCGACGCATCACCAGTAAAAATTTTTTTTTAAAGTTTCAAAAAAAACTTGTATTATTATTTCTTTTGTGTCCTTTGTAATTGAAGATATAAAAAAAAAAGAAGAAAAAAAATGTGTGAAAAAAAGGAAAAAAAATTTGAAGTGAAAAAAAAGTGAAAAAAATCAAAGTAAAAAAAAGTTGAAGAAAAAAAAAGTGAAGTATCAAAAGTTTCTATCATACGTCATTTGGTATCTGTGAATCCCGATCTTCAGATTTCCATTCCATTCCTTCAATTTTTCTACCCCTTCTACCCAACGCCACACTCACAAACCCGAAATTTTTTTCTTTTAGCCTACCCCTACACCTATATGTCTTATCCCTTGTAACCATTTTTTTTGAAGCTGACCCCAAGGCACCAAGACGAGTCAATACGAGACGAAATATGAGGTTACGAGATAAGCTTGAGTGGAAAAAGGCTAGAGTGTGAGAACATTCGAGTGTTGAAAAAGCCTAAGACGAGTGCAAACACGAGTGGAGTGTTCATCAAATATTTCTTTGCGAGTGAAAAAGTGAGAATTTTGTGGTGAGATATTTATTTATATTTTAACATCTTTCTTTCCACAATAAATCATGAATCACGAGGAGTCTCTAAATTTTGAACTTCGAGACTTCGTGAGAGAAATGGATCGAATGCTTGAAAGAAAACTTGAACCATTGCAAAAACGATTAAACCGTATCGAAGAGCGAGGCCATCAAGCAAAGATCCAATGTGAGCAAAATTCAACAAGTCGAGAAATGGCTATAAGACCATCACGAAGACACACGTTCGATGACTATTCGAGACGAGATCAAACAAGGTTTGAGTTTGAGACTTTCCAAGATCACCAACGAAAAGATAGATATATCACTTCATGTGCTTCAAAGAAATCATCCACGGAGGAGTTCTTGCGACGAAGTGAATGTGGTTCGTACGAAAATCATTCCACTCATGCTCTATGAAAATCATCTCATTCAAAATCATTTGTAATATCTACATATTGTAATGAAAGAATGAGGCAAAAAGAAAAAGAAAATGAGAGTGAAAGAAGAGAAAAAGAAATTGAAAAAGAAAAAAAAAAGAGAGTGAAAGAAGAGAAAAAGAAATTGAAAAAGAAAATGAAAGCGAGAAAAGAGAAAATGAGTTTGCAAAAGAAAAAGAGTGTGAACAAGAAGCGCAAAATGAAATAAAAAGTGAGAGTGAGAAAAAAGAAAGTATGGAAGAAACGTTTGTTGTCGAAGAAAAAGAAACGAGAGGAAAAGATGAGAGAGAACAAGAAAAAGCGAGTACTATTTCCACTAACCAATCTGTGAGTTCTTCTTGTCTTATTTCTTCTTTTCAGGTTTCTAAAAATTCGTGTGACGAACTTCAACTTCAATATTTTCCTGATGTGAGACGCTTTCATTTGATCGAAAAAGGTAACCCCGATCTTCATCTTCCCATTCCCAACGGTATACAAGGTGAGAATTCTTTATTTCTTTACCCACTCCATTCGAATCACATTGACAATTTTGCTCATGACTTGCGTTCTAAAAAGTATTCATCCATTGATGTGAACAATTGTTTTTCTTTGACGGATGGTAGCATGTTGGTCTTAAAAGATGGAAAGGTGAGTATTTTCATTGGAAATTGTGAAATTGGTGAGTTTGTTAGTAAGGTAAAATCCAATTGGCCATTGCAAAAATTGTTTGTGTGCTATAGTGGATGTTCAAGTAAACAATTTGATTTTTCTAATTGTGGTGATAATATGCGTTCTTTGATCTATTATGCGAAACCCACATGCGTGTACATGACCGTTCGAATGAAACTTATGTTGTTTGAATGCTTGAATGTTTGCGTGTTTAATTTTCCAATGAATCGATTGTGTGATAACTTGCTGATATTTAAAATGCCTAATCGAATTGATTTTGATGTTGGTTGTTCTATGCTATGGTCTAAGGGATTCGAACCTAATTCACATACTCATGACCTTAGTTTGTTTCGTATTCCTACGATGTTAATAGCCAATAAATATTCAAGCCAATGTGAAATGGTAAGCAAAAACTTTGTGTTTGATCCCGGTGACTATTGTTTCTTGTTATTGGTCAAGGGATCTGAATCCTACAAAGATGTTCTCCGAGGTTATGATTTTCGAATGACTTGTGATTCTTGTTGTTTGCCATCAATGAATTTCTTGTTTCATATTAATAAGGTGAGGCCAACTTCTATCTTTGATACCGGGATGGGATTAGGTGGTCAATTCTTGATTCATTACGGAAAAGTAAAATCAGCTTTTGTTTTTGATCCCGACATTGGTTTATGTGCCCAAGTTAGAATTGAAAATTCGAAACAAGTTTGTGAGTTTTTAATTCAAAGTATCTTTACCCCTTTTCTGTATTGTGTAGATGATACATTGAAATGGCTTATCTTTAAAACGAGAGGGCATGGGACTAATTTGTTGTTTTTACAAGATGTGTGTGTTAATCAGGTTGTTGTGAGCTATTCGATCCCCTCTAATCACGAAGAGTCTTATAATGAAGTATGCTTTGATGTAATCAAAATGCTCGACTTGAGGACAAGTCGCTTTGAAGAAGGGGGGAATGATGAATGCACGCCCGAGGCTCCCTCAAATGCAAACCAAGACCTAATCGAGCTTCCAAAAGGCCCCATGACTCGAGCACATACTAAGCAACTTTAAGAAGCTTTAACGGCTTTGTTGTTGTGCATTTGGGATGATAACATGGCCCATGACGATGGAGGAGCTAAGGACAATGCCTTGAAGGCTCAATGCATTCTTTTGCAAACCGACTTCAGCTCCTCTCCAGCTCTCCAAGCTCAATTTAGCTCTAATCAGCTCACTTGAGCTTTTTTCAGCTCGATTGAGCTCGACTAAGTTTTTATTCAGCTCCATTAATGTCTACTTTAAATAAATACAACTCATTTATCTTAATTCTAGCTTAACACAGCTCATAGCCGAAACCCTCAGCTCATCTTAGCTTATTTATTGCATATTTAATATAGTGAGCTAGTTGACTAGTTAAGTAGTTAATACACATCATAAATTAGTCTTAATTTAAACTAGTAATAAATATGTCTAAATTATTACATGAATTAAATATTTTGACCGAATTTAATTAGATGTTTAATTGTGTTCATATTTGCTTAATGTGTTCACATTTGCTATTAATGAGTGCATTAACCTTGTAGGTACATTGACTTGGGACGGTACATGCATGGAGGAAATTAAATGCAATGCATGCATGGTAAGGTGCAATGGACAGCAAGCCAATGGACAAATGCATGTACATGCATGTACTTGAAGGTTCATGGAATACATGCATGGGACGGTTCATGAATTCCCATGGGTTCACACCATGGGTTCACACCATGATGACCATTCGATTGGATGTTCACACCACATGAGGCCCTTCATAAAGCCCCATTTATGACGCCACTCTTGGTGAAGAAACACAAATTAAAGGCTCCATTTAAGTCATTGGCCGAACCTGACCATACATGTATGAAGACATCCATCCAAGTGCATCCATGCACATTCATAAAGCCACCATTCACCCCCCCATTCGGCCGAACATGGACATTCATTCAAGGGGGATTGTTTCTAGTATTTTCTAGAATCTTCTATGTACTTAATAGATACATTCCTTAGTTGTTAAGTCCATGAATGGGACTATTCGGCTAGCCTAGGTAATAGTATAAATAGCTTGCTCATTTTCATTGTAAAGGGACTTTTGCCAATTGATTACAACTTTGTTTTTGTGAGGTTACTTCCTCTCATATCTCGTACAAGTTTCGAAAGACTTATCTAGCATGCTAGTGGCGTCTACTGATCTTGTTTGAACTTATCACCGTCCTTGGTGTGGCGTTCACCTATCCAACTATTCCATCTATCCACCTTAACAATATAGGAACCGGGGTGACACTTTCTAGTGTTGAATCGCTCCTGACGTTAAGTTCGTTTTCCATTCCCATCCTTTGAATTTCTTTCTTGTTTCCACCAAATCAAGCCAACTATCCAATAACTACCTTTGCTACCCTTAGCCCAAACCTATCATTGCAAATTACCCTTCTTCGAAACCTTTCGCTAATCTTATTCCAATCTTTTACTACTAATACTAAAATTCGAGGCACGAACGATCCTTCTCGACTACGATCGGGCAACTAAGTGAATTCGACTCAATCACCTGAGCCAGATCACATCAGAACCAAACATATTCCTTATCACATATACGTAAGTTTACAGAATATAATCCTTACCTTGTACTGGCACATCTAGCTGAACCCAACCCATACTCAAATCATAAGGCCTTTGGGCAGAATATGCACTAATACATAAGAATATTTCATCACATACTTCATTATACAAGCGTACCATTACCAATTAGATCATTCTCATATTTGGAGTTATAATATTATCACATTTGCATACCTCTTTGTTACTAATAATTCACTTTAAAATCAATCCACCGATGAGTAAGTAATACGTACCTGAACATCTTAAATACATAATACTTATTTGGTGGTAACTTACTGTGGATACTCAATATCAAAGTCTTACTTGAATCCCAGCATTTAGCCTTCGGGTCTTTAAAACCCAGATATAGTATGAGCACGAAGCCTACGAACATTAAATCAGGATAATATTCTCGCATAAAGCCTGCGGGATCTTAACCCGGATATAGTACTAGCACAAATGCCCTTCGGGACTTATCACATTTATACACTTTCACATTCATCACATTGGCCATTCGGCCTTATCACATATATGCATGTTCACATTCATCACATTGGCCATTAGGCCTTATCACATATATACACTTTCACATTCATCACATTGGCCACTCAGCCTTATCACATATATACACTTTCACATTCATCACATTGGCCATTCGGCCTTATCACATATATGCATATTCATATTCATCACATTGGCCATTCGGCCTTATCACATATATACACTTTCACATTCATCACATTGGCCATTCGGCCTTATCACATATATACACTTTTACATTCATCACATTGGCCATTCGGCCTTATCACATATATGCATGTTCACATTCATCACATTGGCCATTCAGCCTTATCACATATATACACTTTCACATTCATCACATTGGCCACTCGGCCTTATCACATATATACACTTTCACATTCATCACATTGGCCATTCGGCCTTTCACATGTATGCATGTTCACATTCATCACATTGGCCATTCGGCCTTATCACATATATGCATGTTCACATTCATCACATTGGCCATTCGGCATTATCACATAAATACATATCTTGTACATCAATTTCATCATAACAAAATTGACTAGGTATACTAGTCATTTACGGCTTATAGCTTCACTTTAATACGGATTTGGTACTTTGATTACCAATATTTAATCGATAGCTTATAAGCAACTCAAATAGTTTTATCAAGGTTTACAACATAATCACAAATTCAGCACAAGCTGTTTTTCCTGAGCAATAGTCATTAAATTATTCGTAAATGGAGCTATGAAACTCCAAATGAAGTGCCGTTAATTTTCCCTGAAAATAGACTCATATATATTTTATCCATAAAATTTTCAAAATTTTTGGTTTGGCCAATAAATACCAAATTTTTCTTAAAGTTTCCCCTGTTTCACCGTTTGACTATACTGACCACTCTTCACTACGAATCAAATTTCTCATTGTACAAAATTCAAAATATGTTCTTATTTATTTCATTTTAAACTAGACTCATTAAGGAGTCTAAGCATATAAATTTTATCTTATAACCATTATTGTACAATTTATAATGATTTTCTAAAAACAGAATAAGGGATCTCAAAGTCATTTTGACTCTATCCCACGCCACTTCAAATATCTCATTATCGACAATTATTTTGCTTACACGGTTTCTTTTATAAGAAACTAGACTCATTAAGCTTTAAATACATAATTTATTCAGCCTCTAATTCAACGCCAACAATTTATGGTGATTTTCTAACTTCATGTTACTGCTGCTGTCCTAAGCCGATTTATTACAAATTTACTCTTCTGACATATCCTTTTAGCACTTCATATTATCATATCCATTTGGCAACATATCATATCAATAACTTACCTATACTTCATAATAGCCATTAGGCTATATGCATAAAAATACAATAGAGTTATGATTCTTTTAATATGTGCTTAACATATCATACTCAATCATATTATAGGCTTTAATACTTAAAACTTACCTCGAATGTTGTCGACGACTGCGGATCGGCTATTTAGTTAGTTTAGTTTTTCCCCTTATCCGAATTTGGCTCCTTAAGCTCTTGAGCTTCATTTAACAAATCGACTAATTTAATCAACCTTATTAACCACTTTAAGATCAAATACAAATAAACTCCCATGAGACCGAATGCACCCATCACTCATCTTAATATACTTATACCACATACCTTAAATTATTTCCTCTTGTCAATCAGCATTCGAATATATTTACAAGATACACATAGATCACTGAAATCAACTACCATTTATCATAATTCACGTATATAACAATTTAATAAATTCAATTCCATCTTACAACCATCACTGATTAACCGAATGTACATGACTCATATACATTTATTCTTGGATCAATTCTTAATGCTTTAAGCTTATAATTACCATGTAGCCGAATACCATTTGAGCATCACCCAACATACCAACAATTCCCGTTTTTAAACATTCTTGCCTTCTTTCCTAATATTAATTAAACATGGCCGAATGTCATTAGCAACTAATGCCACAAACATACACATGCATTAAATTAATCCACGCATAACCGTGAGCATACTCCAAACATATTACATATATATATAGTATATGAATTACTCATCTCATCTTTTCTTCTCATTCGGCAATTGCTCCCAATTAACAAATTAAAATACATTTAATATGTTTCTAGTTACAGCCGATTACACCCTCAACAAAAACAAGCCCTCTAGTTACTACCTTTCATAAATTAGAACCACATTCGGCACTCTTGCATACCCAAGTTAACAATTTTGCATTCATTTCTAAAATCAAGCACCAATTTTATAATTTCCATAGTACACAAATCATATCACTCTCATCAATTTATTAGTCTCAAACACATAGCAATTTCACAATGCACCTTCGACACCATATACACCCACAACTATGAAAACCAATATCTCTATGACAATTTAATTCACCCACATGCATTTCTTTTTACTAGATCAACTTCCCTATACATAATTTAACCTTATACACAATCTCATTTGACCATTTGAGAATTAACCACAATTAGCATTTAACATTATAACCATAATTCATTATTCAAGTTCATAATCGGCAAACATACATATATATACCAACAATTTGGTATTCGGTTCTTGTATTTAGCAAGAGCTTCTCAAATTATCACTCAAATAAATTTCCATGCATCATCCAAGTTATACATATCAATTTAACAAGCTCAAGCTCATCTTTCTACTCTTTCCATTTTCACACATCAAAGCATCAACAATTTAACACTTAAAAAAAAACATGGCCGATTGCATCATTTACTTCAAACTCAAAAATTACCACATGGGCTATATCAAAGACTTAATAACCAACTCAAACTCACAAAATTTGAAAGAAATAACATAAACTCATACCTTAATTAGACATTAGAGTAGCCGAATGCCTTGGCTTTTCTTCCTTATTTTTGTTCTTCTAGTTTCGGTAAAATGGGGAAAGGAATGGACAAAAACTTTGTTTTTGTCACCCACCTTCTTTTATTAATTTTATGTATTTTATAATATAAACTATTAAATATTATTTACTAAATATAATATATACATAATGCCAAAATCATAACATCATTACCGTCCACTAATGTTAAAATGGGCCATTTGACATGCAAGTCCACAACTTTAGTAGTTTAACATTTTAATCACTTGGACATTTGCCTATCATATTTTTAAAGTTTCTCAAATATGTCCTTTTTAGCTAATTTCACATCCAAATAACAAAATTAAAGCATGAATCTTTCACACATACTAATTCACAAATAATAAGCATAGAATATAACAATTAATTATTTTTGTAACTCGGTTTTGTGGTCCCAAAACCACTTTTCGACTAGGGTCAAATTAGGGGTGTCACAGAATAAACAAAGGTCGGCTAATACTAAAAAATAATGGAGAAGAAAATAATCGCCCCAAAAATTTAAGTGCTATTTCGGCACTTTAATTGCCTAATGCCGATTGGTGCCCAAGACTTTTATTCCGACGCAATTCCCTACCCCATTTCAAATTCCATGTATTGCTCCTTGATTTTAGCAACAATTGGATTTGGATTTCATCCAAATCCCCTCACTGAAACAGTAGCACTCTATGCCGCTTCAACCGCTCCATCCTGCTGCTAGGAGGAGTCCCGATCAAACTCCAACTCCTTCCCCATCTGTGCAGCAAAAATTCTACCTTCTGTACACGAGGCGAGGCTTGAACTCCAGACCTCTCCAGTCCCTACGCTCCACAACCTACTGCTGGCCACTGCACCAAGTTTTCCTCTTTACTATAATATGATTGCAATTAATCTTAAGCTATACCTGCTGAAGTCCTGGTCCGCCTAAAAAAAATAACCAAACGTCTCGCGCGCATCGTGGCTTGAACCCAAGCACCTCTCCCGTCCTCCTAGCATGCTTAGCCACTGGGCCAGGTGCTTGCTTGTGACATGAATTAGCCTGAACAATTAATAAGGTCTACCTGCGACAGCCCTTGGTTTTTAAAAATAAAAAACCCACATTTGCGCACATAGGGAATCGAACCCCTGCTCCCTTCCTACTACTTAACATGCCTAACCACTGGGCTAGGCTCCTCCTTTTGTTCAGTTTTAGCCCAATTTATTGATAAACCTTAATGCCCAGATACCCTAAAGTAGCAAAAATTGATTTCTTTGCTAGAGTCTTGGATCAAACCCAAGATTTTTCCTACAATATAAATACTTCTAAATTTATTTAAAAACTAAATTTAAACACCAAATTAATAATAATATCCTATATATTTTTAAATAATAATAATAATAATAATAACCATAATAATGAAAATTTCAAATACAGTATATATATATTTTTTCCTAATAATAATAATAATAATTTCCATAAATCAGTAAAAATAAATACAGTAAAATTTTCTAACAATAATTTAATTTAAATATTAAATTAACAACAATAATTTTATAAATATATTTGTATCTAATAATTATAATGATAATAATAATAATAATACTAATTATAATTTTCATAAAAAATTAAAATATCAGTAGTAATAACAGAAATATTTTATCAATAATATTTTTTTAAACAATAATATTTAAAACTTCTCAATTATTCAGGTTTTCTTCTATCCGAACCCAGACTCAAAGCCCAATTCTTCTAGGCCTAAATTCAGGGTGTTCCAACTCTACCCTCCTTGAAGAAATTTCGTCCTCGAAATTTCCAAAACTAAAATAATCGTGCAATACTATGCTACAACGCTACCGCTGCGCACTCTAACCTAATTAATTTTAGTACGACCCAGAACATCTAATTACTGAAGTAAGTAAACATTACCACTTGCGCCTACCATTCGCATCCAACCATCGCACATTCCTAACTAGAATAAGCTTTGCAATCAAGAGCTCGATGTTCCAAGGACCCACATATAAAGCACGCTCTTTTCTCCCTATCGCATTCACCCGATGACGTCTATTGCAGTTCTTGCAAGCTGAAAAGTTCGGTCGTGCCCTAGCATGTTTCACAGAACGAGACTCTATCCTCTGCGAACTAAGATCCTTCCTCTTCTTACACTCCAAGCACCCTGCTTGAAGCGTTTCCCTAATTTCCTTAATTTTGATATCCAAAACTTCTTCTATCACTTCCCTTATTAACTCGACCAGTGCCTCAGTACCGAACTCTGATTTACCGCTGCCCGAAGTTGGCAGACATTGCTTACCCTCAGAACCCATATCAATACTCTACATCACCAGTACACATATCAAATAACTACAGAGTTCTCAATCATATGTCTTATGTAAAGATAGTATTTTAAAGTTTTTGTTTTTATAGAATCATAGCCTAGCTATAGTCTCAATCTTTTAGGGTTTTTAGTCTTCTACTGTCTCAGTCCCTACGATTTCAATATCTACTCAGTATCTACCTAGCTAGAGTGTCACAGAAAAGTCTCAATTCTATCTATAGTAATGTTTTAGTACAGTACAATTTATAGAGCAGAAATACTTACAGACTTGGTGTCGGGGATTCAGTGTGTCACATCTCAAATTATCAAATTTCAGAGAAACTCAGAAAGATTTAAGCCTCAAAATCAATTTCTCAAAACATGTTGTTTTAAAGAAGACAAGTTTGAAAAAAATCTCTTCAAAACATAAAATCTGAATTTCCACAAATACCCTTCTTGGGCTTAAAATTTTGAAAGCCTTTTTGGACCCTATTCCACAGCCGAGTTGTTGCAACCTGGCTCTGATACCACTAAATGTAACACCCCAAACCCGGCCTAGATGTTACGGTCAAGCCTGATGTGTCACATTGAAGTGTTTTTCAAAAACCGTGTTTTCATTGAAAACCCTTCTTAATGTTTAAAATCTTTTACCATTAAACTTGTATAAAACCTTAGCTTGTGTTTGTTTATTTTTCCAAAACGTGATTCCATTGTAATAATCAAAACATAACAACTTTGTAAAATCTTATGGAAAATTATGAAAGCTTGAAAACTTTTGTAGTTGCGGAAACATGTTAATTTTAAAAATAGTTTAAGTATAGGAAAATCAGACCTTCTTAGTATGGCTTAGAGTGAATGGAAGCTGTGCACCAGGTAGGATTCCAGTAAAGAGGAGGTGAGTCAAATAGACTGCTTAAGTACCAAGCTCTTCTTGGATCCACTCCTAGACATGCACACGACCATTGCCACACTTTAACTATTTGAAGTATTTATTTACGAAAACATTTACAATTGCAGAAGCTTTGCTTTATTATCGTGTTATTTTGAAAATAAGTAGCTTTTATAAAAACGTGCCTTAGAGCTAACCGATTTCAAAATGAT
Source organism: Gossypium stocksii (assembly GCA_020496765.1). Classification (NCBI taxonomy): domain Eukaryota; kingdom Viridiplantae; phylum Streptophyta; class Magnoliopsida; order Malvales; family Malvaceae; genus Gossypium; species Gossypium stocksii. The sequence goes on from CM035623.1 coordinate 48,441,644, forward strand.
TTAAACAATATCATACTTTAGCTAAAAAAAAAATTAAATAAGTAAAGAATAAAAACCCAAAATAAAAATAATTAAGGAGGCCTTTTTACAACCCAAAACCAAAAATAAATAATTAAATCTAAATTGAAATAGGTAACCCAATTAAAATCCAACAGTCCAGTCCATGTGGCCACTCTGAATCCCTCCCAGCTCCAAGTCCACCAATCTAGGGCTCACCTGCAAGGATGGAAGGAAAAGGGGTGAGTTTGGAAACTCAGTGTGCAACAAGCCCCTTTCAGAGCCCAAAACAATATCAGCATACTGGGCCTAAGCCCAAGTTTAGTCTCAACATATACTGGGCCGAAGCCTTTTGTTTAACGGTTACTGGGTCGAAGCCTTGTTTAAATCATATCACTGGGCCGAAGCCTTTTCTGTAAACGGTATGGCCCATAGGCCCATTTCAATAACACATGTAAATATCAATGCATGTATGCAAAACCCATGATCCATGTGGGGAAACTATCGACCCACCCAACCACTACTCTCCACCCGTACCAATATGCTCTCCATGTGGGGAATAACTCAACCCACCCAACCAAACTCTCCACTGGCAGCATAGCTACTTAGTAACACCCCCATGCCCGAGACCGTCGTCGGAGTCTAGCTTGAGGTGTTACCAAACATAATTTATCATTTAAACAACTTTACATCATTTATTTTGATTTTCGGAATAAGCAGTTTTTCTGCATCATGGTTGCTAAAAAAATCATATCTTGAGTTAGAAAACTCAAAATCAAGATCCGTAAATTTTCCCTGAATTTGGACTCAAATATCTATCTACTAATTTTTTTCTAAAATTTTTGGTTGGGCCAATTAGTACAGTTTATTAGTTAAAGTTACCACTATTTCAGGACTCGACTGCACTGACCTCTGCTTACTACGAACTACTTTTCTCTCTCTAAAAAATTCATATGACTATTCCGTTTATTTCTCTTAAAACTAGACTCAATAAGGATTTTGAAAATATAAAGAATACCTCCTAATTATTTTTGTAAAATTTATGGTGAATTCCTAAAGTTGGAATAGGGGATCCAGAAATCGCTCTGGCCTTGTCTCACTAAAACTCAAATATCTCATCCAATATAACACCTTTACCTATTTCGCTTCTTCCATATGAAAGTAGACACAGTAAGATTTAATTCCATATTTAATTCATCAGCTAATTCGGTTTCTACTATTTTTAGTGATTTTTCAAACTCATGTCATTGTTACTATAATGTTCTATTTTATGGCAAATTTCATCTTTTTATGAATTTTCATGAACTACATAACATATTAGACTCACAAGGCATCCAACATTATCTAGGCTAGCCATACCAATGATAGGCTAGCCATACCAATGACTAATCATTATCAAGCATTTTCTCAACCAAACCACAACCATATCACAAGATTATTTACACAAAACAAGTATATTGCTATACATGCCATACATCAAAACATACAAACCAATATACCAATCCTTCCTCGGATAGTGTGAGCGTTTCTTCGACCTTCCCGATATCCAAGTTGGCTCGCTAAAAACTACAATGAATGTAAAGGAGGGAGTAAGCATAAATGCTTAGTAAGTTCACATGCAAATAACAAGTAACATAACAAAGCAATTATATCAACAACAATAGCATGATATCACCAAGATACAAACCACATTTCTAGCTATCGTGTATCATCTTACCACCTTATTTCTGTTGTATCAAGTTTCAACCCGAGGGTTAAGTACATACCTATCCAAAGTGTCCATTTCACAACACTTACCAAAATATCATTTTCATCTTGAGTATTCTTCCATTCCGCTAGAATTTTACCCGTTGAACACATCGAAATATAACTCGGATACACGGATCATTTGCACATAAGTGCCACATATGTAATCAATCAATCATGTAACCTGCCCATAAGCGAACTCGGACTCAACTCAACGAGCTCGGGCGTTCACATCCATAAGTGAACTCGGACTCAACTCAACGAGCTCGGATGCCTAGTTACATCTCACGAACTCGGACTCAACTCAACGAGTTCGGACATTTGCATCCATAAGTGAACTCGGACTCAACTCAACGAGCTCGGATGCCCAACCATCCTAGTGACATGTCACTTGTATCCTAATCTATTCCCAAGGTTCAAATGGGATTTTTCTCAGTCACACATTTCCCAGTCGTTCTCCTTGGAATATTGGAACCAATACATTGCTTGCATCTCATACTTATCAATTTAATCACATACTTTTCATACCAATACATAACATTTCACAAAGCATAATATTCATAATAACAAGTATCATATCTTATAAATAGCATTAAATCACTTAAAATAGTAATCATGTTACATTATTTACACATGAACTTACCTCGGTACAAAATATAGCAATTTTGCGATTTAGTCCAAAATCTTTTCTTTTCCTCGATCAAGGTTGATTCCACGTCTTTCTTGATCTAAAATAACACATTTAGCTTATTTAATACTCACATTATCAAAATAGCCCTAAATTCAAATTTTGGAAAAATTACAATTTTGCCCCTAAACTTTTGCATATTTACACTTTTGCCCCAAAGTTCGAAAATTTAATTTTATCACAAATTCTTATGTTTTAGGACATGCTGATCATTTATTTACCATTAGCAAGCTCAAATTCCCACTAAAACACATACTTATGAACAATATGTACTTTTACCGATTAAGCCGTTTTACTCGTTTTTACTTAAAACCGAGTAGCACAAGTTGTTTAACATAATTTAAAACCTCATATTCTATCATAAAACATCAAAATACACAAATTTCACCTATGGGTATTTTTCCAAATATGAACCCTAACTTAAATTATTGCTAACATAAGCTTTATCGAGTTACCGGGACTACGAAAACGTAAAGAACATTAAAAACGGGGCTTGGAATCACTTACTATGGAGCTTGGAAGCTTGAAACAAACCCTAGCTATGGAGAACCCTTGAAATTTCGTGGTAATGAAGAAGATGATCAATTTTGTGTTATTTTTCCCTTTTTATTTCATGTTAATATCCAAATGACCAAAATGCCCCTCCTTACTAAACTTTCAAAAATTCCATCCATGTCCAAATTTTGTCTATGAACTTAAAATTGGTCAAATTGCTATTTAAGACCTCTTAATTAATATTCCAAAGCAATTTCATACTAGAAATTTCTAGAATGCAAGTTTTGCAACTTATTCGATTTAGTCCCTAATTTCAAATTAAGCACTTTACGCTTAGAATTTCTTCACGAAATTTTCACACCATCATAAAAACATATCATAAACATCAAAATAATTATAAAATAATTATTTCTACCTCGGATTTGTGGTCACGAAACCACTATTCCGATTAGCCCTTTATCCGAACTCGTCCCTCTATGCTCTTGAGCTAAATAAAATATTTAATTCTATTAATCCTTATTCAAGCATCTCAATGAATCATTTTCACTTACAGTCAAGTAGTACATGCATATACTTCTCATAGCAATACACACACATTCGGCCATTTCACATACATATCACAAGTCGTAACAAGCTGATTTTCTAAGCAACATTCAATAAATTACTCATAACTGGAGCTACAAAACTCCAAATGAAGTGCCGTTAATTTTTCCTGGAAATAGACTCATATATCTTCTATCCATAAATTTTTTAGAATTTTTGGTTTGGCCAATCAATACCAGAATTTTCTTAAAGTTTCCCTATTTCACTGTTTGATTAAACTGACCACTCTATACTACGAATCGAATTTCTCCTTGTACAGAGTTCAAAATGTGTCCTAGCCTATTTCATTCGAATCTAGACTCATTAAGGAGTCTAGGCATATAAATTTTATCTTATAAAAATTTTTATACAATTTATAGTGATTTTCCAAAAACAAAACAGGGGATTTTGGAGTCAATCTGACACTGTCTCACTCTACTCTAAAAATCTATTTATCGGAAATTCCTTTGCTTGTAAGGTTTCTTTTATAAGAAACTAGACTCATTAAGCTTTAATTACACAATTTATTCAACCTCTAATTCAACTCCCACAATTTATGGTGATTTTTCCAAAACACATTACTGCTACTGTCCCAAGCAGATTTTATACAAAATTCACTCTTTAATGTTCTTATTCACATATTTAAAACATAGCATTTCCTAAGGCACCATTTAGAGTAGTCATTGATCTTAACATAAATATACATATTTCATATTCATTTTAATCAATATACCACTCTTAAGACACCAATTATCGAAACAAAATTTAAAGATTTTATGCACATGGCCGAATAGGTCATTCCTTTATCCAAGGAGCTCCCACAAGCACAAATTGATCAATTTGTCTAACAACCATTTCTAAATGCATACACACTAAGGCCATTCGGCCATATGTCCAAGCATGGACATTATTCAAATCCATCTCCTAAACTTTAGCTAACATTTTGTAGCATTCCATCTTATACATGACACATACTTCCATCAATTCAAAGTTCAATCACAAAAAGAAGTAGGTTTGATTTACTTCACATGCTAGGACTAAATTCATATGGTCTTAAACTTCACTTATAAATCAAAATCAAACCACCCCTTTCCTTATTACAACACTAATCAATCGAAACTAACATGCTTCAAAATTTTCAAATCACTAGTAGGTTTCGGTCAAACAAATTTAAGAAGCTCACCACATCCAATTTAGCCTCTATTAACCTTAAATCATTTTCATTCGACTACATATCATGTATACTACCAAATGGCTACTCAAGAACAAGACAAATCCTATACTCATGGAACCAAATGCTCCTAGGTTCGGTATCATCCCACAAAACCAAAATCTTCTAAGTTCAACTTAATAATTCAAGCATATAACACCACAAGGTTCATTGGCAAGCTTTAGTAAGTTCATGAATTCAATTTAACAATTCCTTAGCCTAATTTGACATAGCCGAATGCCTACATCTTCCTAGCTCAAAGAATTCCATAATGGGCAAAGGAGAGGACCCTTAAACTAGCTCAAACAACACCCAAATTTCATTATTTAACACAAGCATCAAGGAAAGCACAATTCTCCCATCCTTGCTCATATGGCCGAATACCATATCTTGCTTATCTCACAAAGATTCCATGTTTACAAAACTCAAATTTCTTAACAAAAATCTTCAAAACATCACCAAAGAAAACATGCACCTATGACCGAATGCTTCTAACACTAAAGGCTCAAGAAATTCAAACATGGACAAAGAAAAGAGCTTCAAAACCAACAAAATTTCATGAAATTCAAAGAAAATCACCTAAAAATTGTACCTTAATCAAGACTTCCCTCAACTGATTAGCTTGAACCCTATTTCTCTTCTTCTTTAGCTAGCTTCGGCAATGAATGGAGGAAAATAAACAAACATTGTTTTTATCACCCTTTTCTTAATTCATTAATTATATTATTTCTATTTTATGACAACTAATTTTTATTTAATATAAACAAATTTATTATTATCATTATTTACTAACATACAAAGCACAAAATGCCAACAAAATCATCATTACCATCCACTCAGATAAAAAAAGTAAATTTGACATGCAACTCCCTCAATTTGCATGCATGCATTAACTAGTCATCACACTTTTGTCTAGCATATTTTCAAAGTTCACTACTAAGTCCTTTTTAGTGAAATTCAAATTTATAACTCTAAATCAACACACCAAACATGTCACACATGAATTAACACATATTATAGGCATCAAAATGAATATTAAATATATTTTATGCCTCGGTTTTGTGGTCCCGAAACCACATTCCGACTAGGGTCGTTTTAAGGCTGTCACATTCCATTCCACCAGTACATTTTCTTCAAATCATTATACATTTTCATACTACCTGGATGAATCGACAAATAACCACCATGTGCTTCCTGCATTTGAATTAACTCCTCATTCTTCGGTACACAAATCTAATCTTTAAACATCAAGCAACCATCAGGACCGATTCTGAAATCTGACTCTGTATTAACCTCACATTGCTTTCTTTTGGCTTGCAAGACTTCATCGCTTTTCTGAGCTTCACAAATCTCTTGTAAAAACATCGGTCTTACTTTTAGCTCGGCCAGAATGGAACCATCATCTAACATTTCCAACTGAGTGTTCATAACTCTCAAAGCAAACAACAGTTTTCTACTCAAAGCATCAGCAACTACATTTGCTTTTCCTGGATAATAGTCAATCACAAGCTCGTAATCTTTTAATAACTCCAACCATCTTTGCTGTCTCAAATTCAAGTCCTTTTGTGACATCAAGTATTTAAGACTCTTGTGGTTGGTATATACTCGACACTTTTCACCATATAGATAATGTCGCCAAATCTTCAAAGCAAACACCACTGCAGCCAAATCCAAATCATGAGTCGGATAATTCCTCTCGTGAGGTTTTAACTGCGTCGAAGCATAAGCCACAACCTTTCCTTCTTGCATCAGTACACATCCCAAACCATTTAGAGAAGCATCGCTATATACCACAAATTCTTTACCTGACTCGGGCTGTACTAACACTGGTGCCTCTTTTAATAACTTTTTCAATTCTTCAAAACTTTGTTGACATCCTTCCGTCCACTCAAATTTAACATCCTTGCGGAGTAATCTAGTCATAGGAGCAGCAATTATAGAAAATCCATTCACAAACCGTCGATAATATCCAGCTAGCCCTAAGAAACTTCTAACCTCAGTTGCATTCTTCGGTGGTTTCCAATCAACAATAGTTGAAATTTTACTGGGATCAACCCGTATACCATCACCTGAAACAATATGACCCAAAAATCCAACTTCCCGAAGCCAAAATTCACTTTTACTAAACTTGGCATATAACTGCTTGTCTCGCAAAGTTTGCAAAACTATCCTCAAGTGCTCAGCATGCTCTGTCTCATCTTTTGAATAAATCAAGATATCATCTATAAATACCACAACAAACTTGTCCAAGTATGGTCGAAATATTCGATTCATCAAATCTATAAACACGGCAGGAGCATTTGTTAATCCAAACGGCATAACTAAAAATTCATAATGACCATAACTTGTCCTAAAAGCAGTTTTAAGCACATCTGACTCTTTTACCCGCAGCTGATAGTACCCAGATCTCAAATCAATCTTTGAAAACCATGTTGCTCCTTTCAACTGATCAAACAAATCATCAATTCTCGGCAACGGATACTTGTTCTTAATTGTCACTTTATTTAATTGCCGATAGTCTACACACAATCTCATCAAACCATCCTTCTTTTTCACAAACAATACCGGAGCACCCCAAGGCGAAAAACTCGGTCTCACAAAGCCTTTGTCGGTCAACTCTTGCAACTGTGACTTTAATTCTTTCAACTCTGTTGGTGCCATTCTGTACGGAGCAATCGAGATCGGAGCTGTTCCTGACATCAAATCAATACCAAACTCTACTTCTCTAACTGGAGGCAAACCCAGCAATTCTTCTGGAAATACATCCGTAAACTCACATACAATCGGCACTGATTCCACTTTCTTTTCAATTTCATTTGTATTCAACACATACGCTAAATAAGCTTCATAACCCTTTCCCAAATATCTCTGAGCTGACATTGAAGAAATCACACTAGACAATGCCTCTGATTTATCTGATTTGACCCGCAGAGTTTCACCATTTTCACACTTTAATTCAATAACTTTCTGTTTACAATTTACTATAGCATCATGCAATGTCAACCAATCCATACCCAAATAACATCAAACTCATCAAACGGCAACAACATCAAGTCAGCTGGAAAGTAATAACCCCGAATCATTAAAGGACAGTTCTTGTATACTTTATCAACTATAACACATTGGCCTAATGGGTTTGACACTTTAATCATAAATTCTGTATTCTCAACAGGTATATTCATGCTAGATACTAATTTCATGCACACATATGAATGAGTAGAACCGGGGTCAATTAAAGCAGTAACATTAACATCATAGAGAGAAAATATACCAGTAATCACATCGGGTGAGGAAGCATCTTCACGCGCTTTAAGGGCATAAGTTCTAGCTGGAGCCCTTCCTTCAGATTTAGCTGCTGAATCTCTGGCTACATTCTTGCTGCTTGCTTCACTCCCAGCTTTTCTTGGATACCTTCCTCTCGAATCTGCACCACCAGCTTTTGTACTCTGAAATTTTTCTTTTTCAATCCTCTCTGGGCAGTCTCTAATAAAATGATCCGGAGAACCACATCGAAAACATTCATTTGCTCTGCACGGACCAAAATGATTTCTACCACACCGCTAGCACTCGGGTTTAACAAATCTCGAGTTCCTTACACTAGCTACCGAAGTAGTCTGGGACTTAGGACCCACATTTTGCTTCCTAGAATTCCCATATGATTGTCCAGCTGAAACTTGGGAACGAGGATTCATATTTCTTGATTTTTCGGGTTGCTGTGAGGGTGCATTACTCATTGGTCTTTTCTTCCAATTTCGTGTCTCAGATTCTACCTTTTTCTTCTCTTTAAGTAGTTCTTCAGCCTTACAAGCTCGATCGACAAGTACCACCATTTCCTTTAGTTCTAGAATCCCTACAAATACCTTGATGTCTTCATTAAGCCCATCTTCAAATCGTCTGCACATCTTGGCCTCCTAGGAACATATTCTCTGGCATACTTACTCAATCGAATAAACTCTCTTTCATATTCTGTAACGGTCATGTTACCTTGTTTCAACTCAAGAAATTCCTTGCGCTTCTGATCAATAAATCTTTCACTGATGTATTTCTTCTGAAACTCTTCTTGAAAGAATTCCCAAGTTACCCTCTCTTTCGATACCACAGAAATCAGTGTCTTCCACCAATTATAAGCTGAATCTCTCAACAAAGATATAGCACATTTCAAGCATTCTTCAGGTGTACAAGACAGTTCATCAAATACCCGGATAGAATTCTCAAGCTAGAACTCTGCTTTCTCAGCATCATCATCTACATTAGCTCTGAATTCTTCAGCCCCCTAGCTTACGGATTTTATCAACTGGAGTTCTTTGCAATTTCATCATATCTACACCCTGAGGCATCGGGGGTACAGGTTGAGGAATTGGGGGAGGTGGGGGAGGTTGTACATTCGGGTTCGTACGAACGAACTCAGTATACCAAGCACTCATCATCTGGAGAAAGGCTTCTCGACCCCTTTCTCCTCCTCTTTGACTAATAGTGGGAGGTGGATTTTCAGTCGGCACCACCCCTTTAGCTGGAGCTGGTGCATTACTTTCTACATCATCGGCCACGGTTGGATCGAGATTCATTTACTATAAAAAAATCATTTAAAAGGTCAGAAGTCGTCACACTATCACAATATACATATATTGCATGTATAGCAAAATCTGTGCATAAAATACGTTAGTCCAAGAACCGACTAAACCTGCTCTGATACCACCAAATGTAACACCCCCACGCCCGAGACCGTCGCTGGAGTCTAGCTTGAGGTGTTACCGAACATAATTTATCATTTAAACAACTTTACATCATTTATTTTGATTTTCAGAATAAGCAGTTTTTCTGCATCATGGTCGCTAAAAAAATCATATCTCGAGTTAGAAAACTCGAAATCAAGATCCGTAAATTTTCTCTGAATTTGGACTCACATATCTATCTAGTAATTTTTTTCTAAAATTTTTGGTTAGGCCAATTAGTATAGTTTATTAGTTAAAGTTACCCCTATTTCAGGACTCGATTGCATTGACCTCTTCTTACTACGAACTACTTTTCTCTCTCTATAAAATTCATATGACTATGTAGTTTGTTTCTCTTAAAACTAGACTCAATAAGGATTTTGAAAATATAAAGAATACCTCCTAATTATTTTTGTAAAATTTATGGTGAATTCCCAAAGTTGGAATAGGGGATCCAGAAATCGCTTTGGCCCTGTCTCACTAAAACTCAAATATCTCATCACATATAACTCCTTTACCTGTTTCGCTTCTTCCATATGAAAGTATACACAGTAAGATTAATTCCATATTTAATTCATCAGTTAATTCGGTTTCTACTATTTTTAGTGATTTTTCAAACTCAGGTCATTGTTACTATAATGTTCTGTTTTATGGCAAATTTCATCTTTTTATGAATTTTCATGAACTACATAACATATTAAACTCACAAGGCATCCAACATTATCTAGGCTAGCCATACCAATGACTAATCATTATCAAGCATTTTCTCAACCAAACCACATCCATATCACAAGATTATTTACACAAAACAAGTATATTGCTATACATGCCATACATCAAAACATACAAACCAATATACCAATTCTTCCTCGGATAGTGTGAGCGTTTCTTCGACCTTCCCGATATCCAAGTTGGCTCGCTAAAAACTACAATGAATGTAAAGGAGGGAGTAAGCATAAATGCTTAGTAAGTTCATATGCAAATAACAAGTAACATAACAAAGCAATTATATCAACAACAATAGCATGATATCACCAAGATACAAACCACATTTCTAGCTATCGTGTATCATCTTACCACCTTATTTCTGTTGTATCAAGTTTCAACCCGAGGGTTAAGTACATACCTATCCAAATTGTCCATTTCACAACACTTACCAAAATATCATTTTCATCTTGAGTATTCTTCCATTCCGCTAGAATTTTACCCGTTGAACACATCGGAATATAACTCAGATACACGGATCATTTGCACATAAGTGCCACATATGTAATCAATCAATGATGTAACCCGCCCATAAGCGAACTCGGACTCAACTCAACGAGCTCAGGTGTTCGCATCCATAAGTGAACTCGGACTCAACTCAACGAGCTCGGATGCCTAGTTACATCTCACGAACTCGGACTCAACTCAACGAGTTCAGACATTTGCATCCATAAGTGAACTCAGACTCAACTCAACGAGCTCGGATGCCCAACCATCCTAGTGACATGTCACTTGTATCCTAATCTATTCCCAAGGTTCAAATGGGATTTTTCTCAGTCACACATTTCCCAGTCGTTCTCCCTGGAATATTGGAACCAATACGTTGCTTGCATCTCATACTTATCAATTTAATCACATACTTTTCATACCAATACATAACATTTCACAAAGCATAATATTCATAATAAAAAGTATCATATCGTATAAATAGCATTAAATCACTTAAAATAGTAATCATGTTACATTATTTACACATGAACTTACCTCGGTACAAAATATAGCAATTTTGCGATTTAGTCCAAAATCTTTTCTTTTCCTCGATCAAGGTTGATTCCACGTCTTTCTTGATCTAAAATAACACATTTAGCTTATTTAATACTCACATTATCAAAATGGTCCTAAATTCAAATTTTGGAAAAATTATAATTTTGCCCCTAAACTTTTGCATATTTACACTTTTTCCCCAAAGTTCAAAAATTTAATTTTATCACAAATTCTTATGTTTTAGGACATGCTGATCATTTATTTACCATTAGCAAGCTCAAATTCCCACTAAAACACATACTTATGAACAATATGTACTTTTACCAATTAAACCGTTTTACTCGTTTTTACTTAAAACCGAGTAGCACAAGTTGTTTAACATAAATTAAAACCTCATATTCTATCATAAAACATCAAAATACACAAATTTCACCTATGGGTATTTTTCCAAATATGAACCCTAACTTAAATTATTGCTAACATAAGCTTTATCGAGTTACCGGGACTACAAAAACGTAAAGAACATTAAAAACGGGGCTTAGAATCACTTACTATGGACCTTGGAAGCTTGAAACAAACCCTAGCTATGGAGAACCCTTAAAATTTCGTGGTAATGAAGAAGATGATCAATTTTGTGTTATTTTTCCCTTTTTATTTCATGTTAATATCCAAATGACCAAAATGCCCCTTCTTACTAAACTTTCAAAAATTCCATCCATGTCCAAATTTTGTCCATGAACTTAAAATTGGTCAAATTGCTATTTAAGACCTCCTAATTAATATTCCAAAGCAATTTCATACTAGAAATTTCTAGAATGCAAGTTTTGTAACTTATTCGATTTAGTCCCTAATTTCAAATTAAGCACTTTACGCTTAGAATTTCTCCACGAAATTTTCACACCATCATAAAAACATATCATAAACATCAAAATAATTATAAAATAATTATTTCTACCTCAGATTTGTGGTCACAAAACCACTATTCCGATTAGGCCCTAATTCGGGATATTACATGCTTTATCATATAGCTGGTGGCCTAGCCTCTTTTAATAACTGGGGCAAAGCCCTTTTCGATAAACTGGGGCAAAGCCCTTTAGCACTTCCTCCATTCATATAAAACCCAACCCATGCATATATGACTATATCATGGCATATCAAATGCATATCATGGCATATCATGTACAAAAACAGTATTACATGCATCTTAATCATAACATAACCCTGCGGTATAATGGTCATTTTCACCTAGGGGCAAAATAGTCATTTTCATATTATAAGGGTGATTTCGTTATTTTATCAATTATTAGGGTTACATGCTCATTATCAATTATCAACAACTCCATGTGTTCAAACAACGATTCTAGCTCATTTTAGCAAAACCAAGTTTTACCCCAAAAAACCCCTAATGGGCCCTACGTAGCTGATTTAGTCATCTAAGCCCGATTAGCCTATATTCCATAGTGATATTAACTATCTTAATGTGAAATTTATTCAGAAACCATTCCCTACCACATTTCCCCAAATGGGCCTGAAAGCCCATTGGGCCCAATTACAGCCCCTCGAGGCCCAACTTACCATCATGCACAAAATTGTGCTCTTACCGGTCCATCGATTCCGTTTACCGAGCCCATCGTATTCTAGCCAATCCTCGAACCATCACATATTCACAAGTTTTAAAGATGTCAAAATTTGGCATTTCACTTTTTCGGCATTTATTAACCTAAGCTACCGAGAGGGTTCGCTACACACCTGATTGCGATGAACGATGATGATATCCGCTCCAAAACAATCCTACATTCGTTTAAATCACATTATTATCTAAAAAACCAAATCAAATGCTCACTATATCACAATATACATATTCGGCCAACCTCCTTAAATGGCCTTAACTCACTTACCTTTGCCAAAACTGATGACTAAGTCTAAGTCTGTCATCCAAATGGTCCTCGCCTTCCAAAGCTCTTTGATCGACAGCCTTTATTTTGCCTTCTCATAATAGAATGATATATAACAACAAATAAACCCTTTTGATCTATAACGATAGCCTCCCTAAGTGATTAGGGATTATTCAGCTTTTCTACAAACTCAAATAACGAATTAAAAATAAACGATTTCGAGTACTTACCACTAGTTCTTTCAACCAAAATGATTTTGGCCCCGATTCCAACGCAAATCTGGTCCCTAAATTTGAGCAAAGAGTGAATCTAAAGAATCTATAAATTCAGTTACTAAGTTCTTATGAATAGAGGTTTTCGGCTTAGGATGCGATAAAGAAGAAGATTAAATAAAAAGGAACGATCCCAATTTGACTAAGTAAAAGAATGGGGTTTCGGCCTTTTGGGAAAGAAAATCAAAAGGGAAAAAAATATAAGAAAGAACAAAAAAATAAGGGTAGAAGGTTTTGTGAAAAGAAAAAAATGAGCAAATAAAATGAAAATCGATTGAATAAACAAAGGTCGGCTAATACTAAAAAATAATGGAGAAGAAAATAATCGCCCCAAAAATTTAAGTGCTATTTTGGCACTTTAATTGCCTAATGCCGATTGGTGCCCAAGACTTTTATTCCGACGCAATTCCTTACCCCATTTCAAATTCCATGTATTGCTCCTTGATTTTAGCAACAATTGGATTTGGATTTCATCCAAATCCCCTCACCGAAACAGCAGCACACCATGCCGCTTCGATCGCTCCATCCTGCTGCTAGGAGGAGTCTCGATCGGACTCCAACTCCTTCCCCATGCGTGCAGCAAAAATTCTACCTTCCGTGCATGAGGCGAGACTCGAACTCCAGACCTGTTCCAGTCCCTGTGCTCCACAACCTACTGCTGGCCACTGCACCAAGTTTTCCTCTTTACTAAAATATGATCACAATTAATCTTAAGCTATACCTACTGAAGTCCTGGTCCGCCTAAAAAAAATAACCAAACATCTCGCGCGCATCGTGGCTTGAACCCAAGCACCTCCCTCGTCCTCCTAGCATGCTTAGCCACTGGGCCAGGTGCTTGCTTGTGACATGAATTAGCCCGAACAATTAATAAGGTCTACCTGCGACAGCCCTTGGTTTTTAAAAATAAAAACCCACATTTGCACACGCAGGGAATCGAACCCCTGCTCCCTTCCTACTGCTTAACACGCCTAACCACTGGGCCAGGCTCCTCCTTTTGTTCAATTTTAGCCCGGTTTATTGATAAACCTTAATGCCCAGATACCCTAAAGAAGCAAAAATTGATTTCTTTGCTAGAGTCTTGGATCAAACCCAAGATTTTTCCTACAATATAAATACTTCTAAATTTATTTAAAAACTAAATTTAAACACCAAATTAATAATAATATCCTATATATTTTTAAATAAAAATAATAATAATAATAACCATAATAATGAAAATTTCAAATACAGTATATATATTTTTTCCTAATAATAATTCCATAAATCAGTAAAAATAAATACAGTAAAATTTTCTAACAATAATTTAATTTAAATACTAAATTAACAACAATAATTTTATAAATATATTTGTATCTAATAATTATAATGATAATAATAATAATAATAATTATAATTTTCATAAAAAATTAAAATATCAGTAATAATAACAGAAATATTTTATCAATAATATTTTTTTAAACAATAATATTTAAAACTTCTCAATTATTCAGGTTTTCTTCTATCCGAACCTAGACTCAAAGCCCAATTTTTCTAGGCCTAAATTTAGGGTGTTACATGCACTGTGCAGATTCTTTTCTCTTCACTACTTAGCCGAATGCACCTCTATTTTCTCTCAATTCTTCTGGCTGCCGATTTTTGTTTGTTTTTCATTACTCTTCAATGAGACGTGCCTCCTTTCTGCTCTCAATCAGTTTTGTTTATGTCGATTCTTCACTCTACTCTTCCTCCTGAGTATTTTCTTCTTGTTTGAGCCGAAAGCCATTTTCTTGATGTTACTTGTGTTAGCTGAATTCACCATCTCTCCTCCCTCTCTTTTCTTTTGGGATAGCAACTCTTTCTCTTCACCTTACTGCTTTGGCCGATTGTTCCTTTCTTCTTAAGTAACTTTGCGATTTGGTAAGTATTCACTCTATCTAGCTTAAGTGATTCGTTTGAGTAATGGTTAATAAGGTTGGTTGGAATGCAAGGAATTCTTTAGGCCTAGTGGTTAATCTCTAGCAATGGAGTAGGGGTGTGGCCTTCTGTCGATCGATCAAGGTAGGGATTTAGAGTTTCTTTAATAAGTATGATAGCGTAAGGATTTATTGGATGTTGGTCTGGTTTTAAAAGAAGGGGATTGATGGCAAATGTGTTTGAATGTAGGTTCGGTGCTTGTGGGTTAATCGCACATTTCACAAACAGGTGTGTACTAACACCGTCTAAACTGTAGATCGACGAAAAGCCGAAAAGCCAGAAGGTTGGGCTTTGAGGTCACATGAGTGTGTGAATGCTCGTGTGGTGGAACCAAGCCCACGAATGTGGGCGTAAGATTGTAGAGGCTGCCATGAGCGCTTTCATGGGCTTAGGCTGTTATGGGCCGTGTGGACCTAATGGGCTCGTGGGCCCTACACGGATAAAAACTTACGTTTTGTGATAAATAATGGACTGGGTTGTGTAATTGCAATGACTGAATTAACCTTGGAGGGTAAAATGACCGAATTACCCCTAGAGGGTAAAATGACCGAATTACCCCTGGAGGGTAAAATGACTGATTTACCCCTAGAGGGTAAAATGACTGAATTACCCCTAGAGGGTGAAATGACCAAATTACCCCTGTAGGGTGAAATGACCAAGATGGGCGATTGATTGAGCATGCCTTATGATAATTATGTGTTTTGCATACATGCACGACATACTGCATGGGTTGGGATGTTGTTATGGTGGAAGCGATTGATCTATTAGGGTCGCACGAGTCGCACGAGACGACTGTGGACCCACTGATTTGATATTGATCTATTAGGGTCACACGGGTTGCATGAGACGACTGTGGACCCACCGATTTGATCTGTTAGGGTCGCACGGGTCGTACGAGACGATTGTGGACCCACGAAAGGCTTTGTGCTGTTACTGAAGGCTCTGTACAATTACTAAAGGCTTTGTGCCATTATTATAGGCTTTGTGACGTTATCAAAGGCTTTGTGCTATTATTATAGGCTTTGTGCCGTTATCGGAGGCTTTGTGCTATTATTATAGGCTTTGTGCTGTTATCAGAGGCTTTGTGCTATTATTATAGGCTTTGTGTCATTACCAAAGGCTTTGTGCCGTTATTAAAGGCTTTGCACCGTTACTAAAGGCTTTGTGTCGTATCTAAAGGCCTTGTGCTGTTTTTGATGGCTTAAAGCCACTTATTTATCTGGCAGCTTTGCTGCGATTCTCATTAGTGTTGCAACCGGTGCTAACTCTTAGTGTGTTGGTTGGGTGGTTCGATTTTATCCCCACAGTAAGTGCAGGGTTGGTTAGGGGTACATGCATCATACATTATTCATTCTGATTCTGTTATTGCAGTGGGCTTAGTCCCAGATTACTTTTGTATTCCATATATGTGTGACTGACTATTTTTTTCATATTAGGGGATTACACACTGAGTTTTTGTAAACTCACCCCAGTTTTAATTGTGTACGTAATCCCCAGCGTTAGATGGACCGATGCTGCGAGGGACTCAAGGGTGGCCACACTACTACTCCTATTTTATTTTGTCGGGATTTTTCTTACATTTAAGTTTCGTTTTGGGTTTTAATGTAATAAGGCCTCTTCTTAAATTTCTAGCTTTTAATTTGGGTTTTTAATTATTATGATTTTTATCTACTAGAAGTAGAACGTGGTTTTCTACAATATTGACTATTTTCAAAACATTATGTTTCCACAACACAACTCAATTTTTAAGCTTCCGCAACAAACTATGTTTTAAAAGTAATGACGTTTTAAAATGGTTAACAAATTTTTGATTAAGTCATAATAAGGTTTTAACACGAAGCAAGTTTTCAAACAAAATCATGTTATTGAAAAACACCTCAAACAAGTTGATTTTATAATTAACAAAGAGGCTTTAACCTTCAAATGGGTTTCTATCAATAAGGTCAAGTTTTCAAAAAAGTACTCCAATGTGACGCCGCCAGATTCGACCATAACGTCTAGACCGGGTTTGACGTGTTACAAGGTAGGCTTCTCTAGCCCCTCCACCCTGACTCATTGTCACAAGCCCACTTGCGATTGGTGCAATCCCTTCTGTGGGAGCCAGCGTGTTACTTTCCACATCATCTGCCATAGCTCCGTTGGGATCCATTTACTATATAAAAACATAATTTGAATTAGTCAAGAGTCATCACACTATCATAGTACAATTATGGCATGTATAGCTAGATTCGTACACAAGCTAGGTTAGTCTTATAATAAACTAAACCATAGCTCTGATACCACTAAATGTAATACCCTTTACCCGAGTCTGACGTAGAGATGGGGTACGAGCCATTACCTTACTAAAACACATGCAAACACACATTTCTGATTCATTAAACTTCGTTCAAATTTAAAACTTTCAAACCTTGCCTTATAGCCTTTAATATGGGCCTACGAGGTCCAAAACATGATTTAGAAATAATTCGGGATTATTCTGAGTACTTAAAAAAATTTCAATAAAAGCTACTCAAATTAGGGCACATGCCCGTGTTGTTAAAAAAATTCAATAAAAGCTACTCAAATTAGGGCACACGCCCATGTTGCTTCAGAACATGGCCATGTTGAAGGCCCGTGTAGCTCACACGGCCTAGGCATATAGGGACACACCCATGCCCCTCGTCCTTGTAGATTTATTTTCTGACATCGAACCTACAGGGGTTTTCACACGGTCTGACACACGCCCTTGTCCCTAGCCCGTGTCCCTCACAAGGCCATGACACGCCCATGTCCTAGCCTGTGTGTGAAAACTTTGACATTCTGTTTCTGACGTCAGCAACAATTTAAGGTCACACGGCCGTGGCACACGCCCGTGTGCTAGGCTGTGTCTTTCACACGATTGAGACACACAGTCTGTGACAACCCAAATTAGGGGTTAGTCAGAATAGTGGTTTCGTAACCACCAATTCGAAATGAGAATTCTTAATTATGTGAATTTTTGATGATATCTGCTTGATTGAATATTGGTGTTAAAATACTGCTTGAAATTTTTACTATATTCGTGTTTAATTGTTCGATAAGGACTAAAGTGCAATAAGTGAAAAATGTGCATTGTGTGTGTGATTAAATGATTTAATTGAAGTGTTTTATGAAATAGAAAGTATTTATGTAGCAATTAGGCCATTTATTGGTGTTTTGGACCAAAATAGCCTTACAGGGAAAAATATCTATGTAATGGCTAGAAAGGTAAAATAGTCATTAGTGAATAATGACAAAACTCATTAAAATAAAGCCTTCATCTTCTCCATGAACCCCCATGTGCTGTCGAAATTGTAGAACTCCATAGCCAAGGGTTCTTTGACTTTCTAAACTTCATTGTAAGTGCAATTTAGTCCCATTTTCAATTATTTTTGTATTTTTGAGTTCATTTGAGCTTGGATTTCATGATTCTACCCTTTATTTAAAGAGGAATAAGAGTTTGAAAATTTACCCATTTTTGATAAGGGTGTGCTTGGTTGATTAATGGTAGATAATGAAAGTTTTAAGTGTTATTTACATGTTTTAATGGATGAAATTGAATGAAAGTGTCTGAAAAGGGGTTAATTTGTAAAAGATTACAAATTATTCCTAAATGTATGAAATAATAAGACTGTGAGTGTCATAATTGTGAAAATGGGTTATATAATAAACCCATGGATTAAAGAAATTGAGCTTTTGAGTCGAAGGGACTAATTGGTAATTGTTGGAAAAGTTGAGGGGTAAATTTGGAAATTTGCCCAAATATGAACTGTGACTGTATTGAAATAGATAATTAATATATGTGTTATATGTGTTAATTTAGATCAAGAACGGTCTAATAAGGCGCGAGATCAGGGAAAAGAGAAAGTCCTCGACTAATTTTGAAAATTAGTCCTTTTGGCAATCCAGGTAAGTTATATGTAATTCTAGCAAATTCGATCAATTTAGTTTAATTATTCAATGCTATATTGTTATATCGATAATTTTTTTAGGAGATGATTGAACAATGGATATTGCCACTAATATCATGGAATGTTATATCGACTATAAATCCATATTGAGTAAATAGGAATAGACATAGATATAGGTGACATGTCACTTAAGGGCCCCACTATTCTGACTGTTATAAATACCCGGGTGCTAGGTAGTCTTGCATGTGTTGCAGACACCTATCAACTTGTGTGAGCAGGTTCGTGGTTAACTTCTGTACTGTTACTGATTGTAGCTTCGGCTACCCTACTGTTTAGTAGCTTTGGCTACCGCACTGCTTGTAGCTTCAGCTACCCTACTGTTAGTAGCTTCGGCTACCTCATGGCTTGGCCATGTCTATTCGGCACTTATATGCTAACCTCTGTATATCTGTTTATATTTCGAATTTTGCTCAATGGGATTAAACTAATTGTATTGTATACCAAGTGAACATGTAGGTGAAAAGAAATGGTATTGTATACTGTGATTGACATTGTTAAGTATGTGTATAATTTATGTGTGGGAAGAGTCCAGTGAGTAAGTATAATTGTTCAATGATATGTGATGGTATTGTTCAAATGGAATTGTTTCAAATTTGTTTTGAAATTTTCATATGACTTACTAAGCTATTCGTAGCTTACCCCCTTTCTCTTCCTTTCTTTCTAGACTATCAAGCTTGTTAGATTGGGATCGAGACGTCGGAGTTACGCTACACACTATCAAGCTTCTTTTGGTATATTTTATGTTTTAAGTGTAAGCTTATGGCATGTATAGAATATCAATGGTTTGTAAATGATCATTTTGTAAACTTTTAAGCTATATTGTTCAAATGTGGTATTTTGTAAGTAAATACTTTTAAATGAAGTCATTTTGGTAAGTTGATCTTTGAAATGATCTATATTTTTTGTGGTAGTGTTCAGGGAGGTTAAGGCTTGGTAAATAGCGTGACACGGCCTGCATGGCAAGGCACACGGGCGTGTGTCATAGCCGTGTGGGATTTGGCAAATGCTCCACGAGTGAAGGGCACGGGCGTGCATAGGCCGTGGACGACACACGGCCAAACCCTACAGGCATGTTCTTAGACCGTGCCTCCCCTGTACCTTGATTTAAATTTTTATGTATCACCCGGGTAAGAGACACGGCCGTGTGTCTCAACCGTGTGATGCACACAACCGTGTGCGGTGGTCGTGGTTGAATGGACAGCTTCGTCCATGTTTGTCAAGCATGGGCATGTGAGGACCACAAGGTCTAACAACACGGCCATGCCGATTGTCACACGGGCATGTGACTGTGTTTCAAAAAGTGAAAAATCTTCTGGGTGTCTGATTTAATTAGTATTCGAATCCTAATTGTCTGGAATGACTGTATCATGCTCTGAAAACCCTCAATAAGGGAAATTTTTGAACTGAATTGTATGTGAATCTATACCTATTATTCCGAATCCGGTAATACCTTGTGCTCGATTCTGGTGACGGTCTTAGGTAAAGGGCATTACACGGTCGTGTCTTAGCCCGTGTGGTTACTATTGGGCATTTAATTTTGCCAACTTAAGGTGCAGGGGACACGACACACGGCCAGACCACATGCCCATGGGGCAAACCGTGTGTCACACACGGCCTTAACACACGTCCGTGTGTTTACCTGTGTGAACAAAAACAAGGCTATCTACCAAGCCTTTTGCCACCCTAAAATAAAATCATACACATGCTGAAACATAGCAAGGAGCCAATAGTCAACCAATAACCATAAATTGACATCCACACAACTTTACAAACCAATCCAACTAAACATTAATATTACTACCCTAGTACTCTTAATCATCCATACTATTTTGCACATTCACAAAGACCTCATTTGCATAAATCAATAAGAAATATTAGCCATTAGCCATGGCCTTATACAAAATGGAGTATTCTCAATCAAGCCAACACATTTGGCCCAAAACAAAATAACATTTAACAAAAGACTAAGTCCCTATACATGCCATTTCTTGAAATACTAAAACTAATTATACCGAATGCGTTGATAGTGTGAATGAAGTCTCCGACATTTGATGATCCACGAGCTAATTAGGCGGCACTATAAGAAAATGGAAAGAAAAGGAAGTAAGCATAAAGCTTAGTAAGTTACAAGTAAATAAATAACAACAATTTACCATGCTTATACATACTCACAAAACATCACAATTTACATGTGAAATAAACATGACTACTAGCATAACTTACTCATTTTCATCTCTTACTAATCATACAAAAAAAGTTCGAGCTCACATCTTATACATTTCACGATGGTACCTGTACCACTCACAAAATCATCAATATTTCTCATTCTTAACACAAACTTTAAGCTTCTCGTTGAACCATTTAGAATACGAAAGGATATTCAATAAGCCTCAAACATAGGGTATTATGCCGATGCCATGTCCCAGACATGGTCTTACACTGGCTCATATGTCAAGTCAATTGTAACAGCTCGATTTAGACCCTAATCAGAATGGTGGTTTCGGGACCACAAATCTCAATTAAAAAATAAAAAAATAAATATTTTAGATTTTTATTCTCTGTTTATTCTGTGTGAATTAATGTGTGTTAAAGTTTTGTGTTTAAATTTTGAGGTTTGAGCGCTTGGGTATTAAAAAGGATTAAATTGCATCAAGTAATTATTAAGCATGCTATCTTGAAAATGTTAAATTGCCATTTTTTTTTTATGTTGGGGTTTTAAATGGCAATTATGCCAATTACAAATTAGGTGGACGGAAATAGCTCATTTCATGATGTTTTATTTGTATTATAAGGATTATTACAGTATTATAATAAAACTATGTGTGAGTAATAAAACAAAGAAGAAAATAAAACATGCAAATAGTGCATGTTCTTGGCCGAATGAAAATAGCAAAATAAAAGAAAATGAGTTGGGCATTTTGGCATATTTGAAGCTCAATTAAAGTTATGTTTGAGTTTAGTTTTGAATAAATTTTACATATTTGAGATGGTTGTTGAGTTGTTTATCTTGCCCATGATTTAATTTTTGAAATTGATAAAGAATTTGTGTTCGGCCATTGGTGAAGTTTATGAAAATTTGGTGTTGATGTTAGAAAATAGAAAATATGTGTTAGATTTTGTTTAGTTTTATATTATCAATTTTCATAAAATTAGTTTATTAGGGCTTAATTGAGGAAATTGATAATGCAGGGAATAGATTTTGAAATAAATAAAACATAAGTACTTGTATAAGTCTAATAAATATTCGCCCCTTGTATATTGAAAGGAGATTTAGTGCATTTTATGTTTTAAAGTATTTTGGACTATTTTGTAAAAATGTTTTATATGAAGGGCAATTTAGAAATTTACCCAAATATGTGGCTGGGATTAAATTGAGTGAAACCTCCTTTGATTTAGCTTATTTTGAAATTAAATTAGATCAAGAACAAAAAGGATTGAGATTGGATCGGGGAAAAACAAAATTAATCGAACAGTCGAGAAACACAGTCTGTCGATATTCGAGGTAAGTTTTTAAGCAATTAAATTGAATTGGATTTATTTATAATGATGTTCATGAATTTAATGGAAGTATATATATATTATTGATATAACCGAATGTGATATTGATTAGGAAGGTGAAAAGTTAATATATATGTGGTTGATGTTCAAGTTTTATATGTATATAATTAAATAAGTAGCAAGTTTGAGAGATGTACCAAAGGGGTGATTTTGATACCGAGCACTATGTGTGCGAAATCGGTCATTGAGCACTAAATGTGCGAGTTGGTTTTAAGCACTAAGTGTGCAATTTGAATTTCTGAGCACTAAGTGTGCGAAATTGGATATTGAGCACTGAGTGTGCAAAATCAATTTAGTTTTGAATTAATTAATTAGCACTAAGTGTGCATATTTTTCAGGTAACCATGAATATTCGAATGAATTGATACTTGAATTTTGTGAGGAGAAAATTATATATATAGTTGTTCGGTTGTGAATATGCAAACCTTGAATCTTATGTGGTGATTTTAATTGATTTCGTTTATAAAATGGATGAATAGCTTTGTGTTTGTTTCTATGATTAATCAAAGGAAATGACGTTTAATTTTGGAATTTATATATATATATATTGTGACAGCCCTAGTTCGACCTTAGTCGGGAAGCGGTTTCGGTACTGCTAAACCGAGTCAGAAATTTTAATTGATGATGTGAGTTGTGTAGTTGATATGAGTTTTGGTATGTGTTATAAAAATTGTGTGAAAATTTGACCTTTAAAATGATTAATTGCTTAAAGAGGGCTTAAGTGTTGAACTTTGGAATTTTAGTAGGCAAAAATCAAAGTGACTAAAAAGTATAAATTTACAAAGAAATGTCTTTGCATGTCAAATTACCCATTTCCACTTTAGTGGACGGTAATGATGATGTTTAATAGTATTTTATATATTTTTTTATGTGTAAAAATAAGTCATATTGCATAAAAGAAAATTTAGAATAAAAGAAGAAATAATTGATTAATTGAAAGAAATAAAATATAAAATGAATGTTCATTCTCTCCTATTACCGAAAACTCAAAGAAGGTGAAGAAAGGAGAGGTTTGAGCATTCGGCTGTTGCAAGTGAATTCTAAGGTATGTTTCTTGATGTTTCTTTTAAAAAATTTTTGGAAATGTAGTTGATTTAGAAGTCCCTAACACAACCCAAAAGGGAATTTTTTATTTTGAGGGGTATAAGAGCATTCGGCATGAATTGTAAAAAAAAAAGGGGGGATTTAAGTTTTGATGATTTTAGATGGGAAATGGTTGTATATGTGAATGAGCTTGAAAAAAATTAAGTTTTTGTGTTTTAAATTGAGTGTTTACTTTCGGTTTTTATGAAATTCATGAAGGATTGGTATTTTGTTAATTTTTTTAAGGAAAAAGGATAGTATGAGGGCATATGTTTGAAGAATAAATTTCTTTTTATAACCGGCCATGAAAGTATTGTATGAAAGGTTAATGCTTTGATGAAATTACTTGGTCATAGTTGATATGTGAGTTTTAGTTTATATTCAAATTGGATAAGAAATGATTTTAGAAATTTAAATGGCATTCGGCCATTTTGGATAATTCTTGAAACCTCTAGTAAGTTAGTTTTAGATGTTAAATGTTGAGATTACCAAAAGTGATTTTTTGTTGATGATTTGATTATAAATGCTAACTTTGCTCCATATTAGCCGAACATGCCTTAGATGATTTAGAAATGAGCTCGATGTTATAAATTGAGTTCAATAGTTTTGGTAATTGTATATGTGGTTGCCGAATTTAGGACTAAGAAAGTGATTAATAAACATTCGATTTTGGACCTTTAGGTGTTGTCAAATTACTTTAATCATGGCCGAATAAGTTAAATGAAGTATGTATAATTTAGTTGTAAGATTTAAGGTAGGCATAAATCTACCATGTACCTAATGTAATCATGAATTAGCAAATTATTAGAGGTTCTAGGTGCTAGCATCAAATGTGTATGGATATTGTTTTTGGGTGTAATGTGCCGTTTGGAAATATGGTAGCATGTGAATATTCTTAGATATGGGGATTTTTAAGTGCATATGAGGGTGCACATAACAAGTATTATCCTAAAATTTTTAAAGATTTGTCTTAAGTGTTGAGCCTAGCCGAATATGGAATTGATCAAATGTATGATTTTTGATTATACTAATAGTAGTGGATAATGACTACTTGTGATTTCATCATTTTGAATATGACATATCCAACCATAAATGATTTCTAAGTATTATATATTAAGTGGGTTGAAAAGATCTATGTATATTTGCCCTAAATCTATAATCTCCATGTGACTTGTAATTTAATTATGTTTTGGCCGAATGTGTTTGTTTATTTAGTGTTTATATATGTTTTGTTGGAAGGCTAGTAAGGGGATTAGTGAGTGGATTGAATAAAGTCTAATCTAATTAAAGTTGTTTATTAATAAGATCAAAAGCAAGGAGGGACACCTTCGGACAAGGGAAAAGCGAAGGTAGCGGAATAGTCAACTCGTGCACTACTCGGAAAGATACAAGGTAAGTCCTTGAGAATCAAACCTTTATTTAGGATAAGGAGAAGTTATAATACATATGTATAATTTGTGAGCTAATGGAAAATGATATGTCCGAATGTGAATTTTGGAAATGAACATGTGGGAAATTGTTGAAAGCCGAATACTAAGGTTAAATATTAATGTATCTAGTTGTGAAATTGTGTTCTTTGCTTACAATTAAACAAACCGTATGGAACATGATTGGTATTATGCCGAAATTGTGTGTTTGTATCTGGATGGTTATGGAAAGATGATATGAAAGATATGCTAATATGTATGAGTACAAATTTCGTTGATAAAGCCGAGCTTAGTCTCGAAGGACTTTCGAGCCAGAGTTAGAGCCGAGCTTAGTCTCGAAGGGCTTTCGAGCCAGAGTTAGAGCCGAGCTTAGTCTCGAAGGGCTTTCGAGCCAGAGTTAAAGCCGAGCTTAGTCTCCAAGGGCTTTCGAGCCAGAGTTAAAGCCGAGCTTAGTCTCGAAGGGCTTAAAGCCAGTGATAAGCTTCGAGTTTGACCTTGAAAATCATTCGTGGTGGAAATCGGATATGGGTTAAATGTATAAGCTCACGTATAAATAATATTGCCCTGGTTATAACATATGCGCCACTTAATGTAAGGAAGGCATGTATGTATTCTATACTCTCAATGGTTTAGAATATCATTAAGATTGACCTATTTGAGCCTGGTAAGGATCTGTGAACTATCGTTTGATATCATTTGTATGTTTAAGAAATCTGATGTTGAGTTGTATATATATATATATGTGCAAGATTGACTATGCAAAGAATAGAATCGAAATACTCAGTTATGAATGAATGATTCTTGGATTGCATTGTGTTTTCTTTTGAGTTATGCTTGCGAGTAAATAGTAACATGATATGCTCATATTCGGCCAAAGAAGGATTTAGACAAGAGTTGATAATATTATGTCCTTCATTTATTTTTGACTGAGTTACTTAAGTACTTACTAAGCAAGTATTTGCTTACTTTGTTGTCCCTGCTTTCGATTTTGTAGGTCTAGATCGGAAGCTACGGTCTCGGGAGTTCCAGAATTGAAGTCATCTACACTATCACTCATCTTTTGGTACTGGTAACTAAATCTAGGAATGGCATGTATAGGTTTGACTTTTGGTGGTTAAACAAACATCTTTTGAATTTTGTAACTAAATTAGGCCATGTGAAAATGGCTCCCTTAAAATTTTCACTTCTATAGTTATGGTATTAATTAGATTATGTTATATATGAATGGTTGTAAAATGCATGTTGGTAAACTAGTTTTGAAGTATGTCATACCTTTATAATTGTAATCTATGAAGTATAGGTGGTGAATGTGACTAGGGATGATTTTATTACGTACATTGTTTTGAACTTGATAAATTGGTTTAGTTGTGTTCAGTTGATGAGCGTTTGCCTAATAGTATCGATTATATCGTTATGTTTAGTAAAGATCTTCTTTTAATAACATGCGGCTTTTCAAAGAAATGGTCTGGTGATGCCTCTCGACTCTCCTGCGATGGGACCGGGTCTAGGGGTGTTACATATATATATAAGATTGAGATGAATTATATTATGCACATTATACCGATTTTATATGATGATGGATAGACATATGGTACTCAGCCTTTGTGTGTTGTTAATGAAATATTTATGATTAAATTTTGTGTATATATGTTCTAGTTGAAAATTTGGTCCTTGTTAAATAAATCCTGAATGAGTCAATGAGGTGAATATATGATTTTAGTAAGAAGAATTGTATAATTGAGTAAAGCATTTATAGATTTAGTTAGCAAGCTAAATTAATGTTTAAATTGCTTATAACTTACTAAGCTATTAGAGCTTACTTGGTGTTTTTGGTTGCTCTTATGAATTAGATTCTTGGTGATCGTTACGTTCTTAGGGATCGTCAGGAAGGCTCGTCACACTATCGTCTGCGTTTTGGGTACTTTTGAATATTAAACTAAACCTATGGCATGTATAGTCTAGTGTTGTTTTG
Source organism: Gossypium stocksii (assembly GCA_020496765.1). Taxonomy (NCBI): domain Eukaryota; kingdom Viridiplantae; phylum Streptophyta; class Magnoliopsida; order Malvales; family Malvaceae; genus Gossypium; species Gossypium stocksii. Next base: position 48,468,951 of record CM035623.1, read on the forward strand.
GTAGAATTTGGGTTGTACATAAACTTAAGCCATACGAAAATGGCTGCTTATAAAGTTTATTTTTGATTATATGCTATGTATAAATTATGGCTTTGAGTTTGATATTTCGGTATAAATTTATATCTAAATTTGGTGTGTTTGATAAAGCTTGATGATGGTATGTTTTGGCTTAATAATGTAATGGTAATGACTAGAAATTGCTTGTTATATGCTAGCCTTAAGCTAGTTGATAAAATCAGCTTTGGTATTATATATGTGCGTATTAAGATTTGTGAATTGGTTGTGAGTTGGTGTTGTATAGATTAGGTAGCGTTGTGAGTAATAAATATTTCTATGTGAATATTGAGCAAAATGTTCTTAAATTGTTTGAGGTTGATATCTGAAACTTTTTTGTATGTAAATAGTCTTGTATGCATTAAACATAGATGATGTTCGGCAATGGTAGTATTATAACATTTGAACCTGGAAATGTTATGTTTTTAAGTAGCAATTATTTTGACTCTATGTAATTTTATTCGATTGGTTATTGAAAATTGAAGTGTTTATAATGTGATTGTATAAATGTTGAGTATTGTCTGTAATGCCTTTTAACCCACTCCAGCAATGGATTTAGGTTAGGGGTGTTACATCGATGCCATGTCCCAGACATGGTCTTACACTAACTCTCATATATCGAGGCCAATGCCATGTCTCAAACATGGTCTTCCATGGACACATATCCAAGTCGATGCCATGTCCCAGACATGGTCTTACACTAGCACTCGTATCAACACCGATGCCATGTCTTAGACATGGTTTTATACTGGCTCACATATCGGTGTCGATGCCATGTCCCAGACCTGGTCTTACACTGACACATAACAAGGCCAATACCATGTCCCAGACATGGTCTTACACTAGCTCTCGTATGACCCTAGTGTCATAGCATGAATATCCAATCTATTCCTACGGTTCAAATGGGAGTTTATCACATTAACACTCATCATGCATTACTCATAAGCATATTCAAACATATTATGAAAATCAATCATTCAATACATAATAATGGTAAAAATTATATTATTTACGTACAACTTACCTCGGTATACAAAAATGTAAGCGGCTAATTTGATTTAATCCATTAGCCTAGCTTTCCCCTGGTCTAGATTCAAATTCCATGCTTCTTGATCTAAAATAATAAAATTTGACTAATTTAATCACCATATTAACTAAGACAATCCAAAAGTCATGATTTGGCAAAATGACCATTTTGCCCCTAGACTTTCATCAACTGATGATTTTACCCCTAGGCTCAGAAATTGATTTTTATCAAATTTCCTTATTAGATAAGCCTAACTGAATTCTTTTCACTCTTATAGTAGTCCACAATTTCAATTATTTCATGCATTTATTATACAATTTACAACCTTTGCAACTAGGTCCAATTTAGGTGTTTTCCATGAACACAACTTCCTAAAAGTTGTTTATTTAACAACCAATATCCATTTTCTTTCATAAAATCTCAAAAAATGACATAAACACTCTAATGTTAAAACCCTAAACTTTCAACCATTTTGCAAAATAGTCCCCCTCAATAGCTAGTTCATGCCACAATGGTCCTAAAAGTACAAAAATAATTAAAGAAAATCATCAAAATCACTTACTTGTAAGAGTGCTAAGTGGCTGTGTTTTTCAAGCTTCTAAACCCCCCTTTGGCTGATGTTTTCAGTGGTGTGAAGATGGAGAAGGAAAAATAGGAAACTATTTTATTTTTTGCCTTATTTTAATACCTAATAGTCACCTAACATCACCTAAAAAATTTGACTTTTCTAATTCTCTGGTCCCTATGGCCAACCACCCTTATAAAATGGGTGTATTTGTTCATTGAAGATCCCCAATTAAGGCTCTCTAGCTATTTAGCACTTTTTGCTAGCAAAACGAAACTTTTACCCTTTATGCGATTTAGTCCTTTTTCACAATTGAGCTCACAAGTGCTAAAATTAATCCACCAAAAGTTTCATGCACTCATATAATCATGCTATAACACATAAAATAATATTAAAAATAGTTTTTGTGACCTCAGGTTAGTGATTCCAAAACCACTATTCTGACTAAGCCCAAATTCGGGTTGTTACAAAAAGGGTTGTAAAGCTTATCTTGCTTATGTGCTTGACACGAAAGTGACAGAAACAAAGATTGAATCAATGCCAGTGGTATGCGAGTATCTAGATGTATTTCTTGAAGAGTTACTAGGATTACCACCGATTAGAGAAGTTGAGTTTGGTATTGAATTTGTACTAGGAACAACTCTTATACTGATTCCCTATAGAATGGATCCAACCGAATGGAAAGAATTAAAATCTCAGTTGTAAGAATTAACCAATAGAAGTTTTACTATACTGAGTTTCTCTCTCTAGGGTGCACCGGTATTATTTGTGAAAAAGAAAGACGACACTATGAGAATGTGTATAGATTACAAGTAGCTCAACCAAGTGACAATCAAGAATAAATACCCTTTGCCATGTATTGATGATTTGTTCGATCAATTGAAAGGGGCAATTGTGTTTGCAATGATAGATTGAGGTCGGGTTATTATCAGTTGTGAGTTAAAGACTCTGATGTGCCAAATATTGCTTTCTAAACGAGGTACAGACATTATGAATTTTTTGTCATACCTTTTAGACTAACTATTTCTTCTGCAGTCTTTATGGACTTGATGAACCAGATTTTTAGACTGTATTTAAATCAATTCGTTGTTGTATTCATCGATGACATTTTGATTTATTCTTATGATGAATCCGAACATGCCGAGAATTTGAAAATTGTACTACAGACTCTAAGAGATAAGTAGTTTGCTAAGTTTAGCAAATGCAAGTTCTAGTTACGAGAGGTTGGATTTTTGGGGCATATAGTGTCAGCTGCGGGTATCCGAGTCGATCTAAGCAAAATTTTTGCGATTATAGATTGGAAGCCTCCGAGAAATGTATCTAAAGTCCGCAATTTTCTGGGACTAGCCAACTATTATAGACGATTCATGAAAGGCTTTTCGATGATTACAACTTCAATGACAATATTACTCCTAAAAGATGTTAAGTTTGAGTGGTCTGATAAATGTCAGCAAAGTTTTGAGAAGTTGAAAGCTTTATTGATTGAAGCTCTGGTGTTAGTTTAGCCTAAATCGGGTAAAGAATTCATAATTTATAGTGATGCATCGTTGAATGGTCTGGGCTATGTTCTAATGCAGGAAGGCAAAGTTGTAGCTTATGCCTCAAGACAGTTGAAGCAGCATGAAAAGAATTACCTGACGCACGATTTAGAGTTAGTAGTGATTGCATTCGCGTTGAAAATTTGGTGTCATTATTTGTTCGGTGAGAAATGTCACATTTATAATGATCACAAAAGCTTGAAATACTTAATGACTCAGAAAGACTCGAATTTACAACAACGAAGATAGCTTGAATTGATAAAAGACTATGAGTTAGTGATTGACTACCATCTGGGAAAGGTTAATATCATTGCTAATGCTTTAAGTCGAAAGTTATTATTTACTTTGTGTGTGATGAATACTCAAATAGCATTGTCTAACAATGGTTCAGTAGTAGCTGAGATGAGAGCGAGACCGTTATTTATTCAGCAGATCTGGAAAGCTCAGAAAGTCGATAATGAATTGCAAGCAAAACAGACTCAGTGTGAATCAACTTCTGATTCAGAGTTTTGAGTTGGGCCTGATGATTATTTGATGTTCCGAGGTAAAATATGTGTACCAAGAAATTTGGAGTTAATTTAGATGATTTTAAAAGAAGCACATAGTAGTTGTTTATCTGTACATCCGAGAAGCATGAAAATGTATAATAATTTGAAATAGCTATATTGGTGGCCTGGTATGAAAAGAGATATCTCAGAGTTTGTTTTGAAATGTTTGATTTGTTAGCAAGTTAAAGCTGAGTATCAAGTACAGTCAGGCTTATTACAGCCTATTATGATTCCTGAGTGGAAGTGGGATAGAGTAACAATGGATTTTGTATAAGGTTTGCCCCTATCTCCGAGAAAGAGAGATGCGATCTAGGTTGTTGTTGATAGATTGACGAAATCAGCTCATTTTATTCCTTTATGTACAGATTTTTCACTTGGAAAGCTTGTTGAGTTGTATATTTCTGAGGTTGTGAGATTACATATAGTGCCTACTTCTATTGTATCAGATAGAGATTCAAGATTCACTACACGATTCTAGAAGAAATTGCAAGAAGCTTTAGGTATAAAGCTGCATTTTAGTACAGCATTTCACCTGTAGATGGATGGTCAATCTGAACAAGTTATTCAGATACTCGAGGATATGTTGTGTTGCTGCATTCTTAAGTTTGAAAGTGGCTCTCCCGAGGCGAGATCGTATCATTTGGTATCAGAGCTGGCTAAATTGAGGTAAGAATCGACATTTTTTTATATTCCTGAGATTGCGTTTTAGTAAAAAAATTCAAAAAATTTGAAAAAAATTCAAAAAAATTTAAAAAAATTCAAAAAAATACAAAAAAATTGGAAAAAAAATGTGAAAAAAAAGAATATATATATTAGAAGTGCAAAAAAAAAAGTGAAGTATATGTGCATACAAGTTTACTGCCCAAAATTCCTTCATTCCTTTTTAGTACCCAAATGGCCACACCTTCATCCTCTTGTTTTGTTTTCTAGCCTACCCTTGTCCCAACATCTTTCCCTACCCAAACCAAACATCATTTTTGTAAACCGACTCCACACCGACGACTGCTAAGTCTAAATAGTCCATTATGAATCGAGAGAAGCGAATAGAGAGGTAAAAGGCACGAGTGTGTGGTGAGATTATTTGAGTGTGTAAAAGCCAAAATTGTGAGATTTTTTTTCTTCTTTTGAGAGAAAGTGTGAGGTTTGCGTGAGTAAACACCATGTTTTGAAATACTGAAAGTAATGATGATTATGGTAATGATCTGTTAGACCCAACATATTAAGAATTTATTCACGAGGTGGGTCAAATGCTCCAAAGACGACTAAAACCCATACAAGAATGTTTGGAACGTATCAGCAAAAGGGCCCAAACGTGTCGAAGTTTGGAAAATCAAAAGACGGAGACAAGATCATCCCGGAGACATGTATCCGAAGATTATTCGAGGATAGACTCATATCGAGGCCACTATTCATCAAAGAAGTCATCAAGTTGGTATGAAACAAACCATGGATTTGACACCTCTCAAGGCTATCAAGAAAAAGGTAGAAATTCTTCTTCCAACACTTGAAGGTATTCCTCTGTGGAAAAGTCTAAGTGAAGGAGTGAATATAGTTCGTATGCATCCAAGTCTTCGCTAACAGAAGGTCATTCCCGAAGAGATTCATATTATGATTCCTATTCAACGAGGAATTTGAGACGAAGTAAAGGAAACTACGAGTTTGAGTCCTATTATGATGACGAACGAGAAGGTCCAAGTTATTCTTCATACGCGCAAAAGTATTTGTCCACGTTGATTCAATCTCAAAAGGATGATCATATCTCACACGTGGATCCTTCAAGTCCTTCCCGACGAAAAGTTTCACATTTTGATGAATCTTTCTTGTTTACTTTTTTTTGTAATGAAATAGAAAAATCAAGTGGCAAAGAAAAAGAAATCGAAAAAGAATGAGAAAGCAAAAAAAAAAGTGTGAAAAAAGGAAAACAAGAATGAGAATAAGAAAAGTGAAATTGAAAAAGAAAAAGAATTAGATCAAGAAAAGAAAATTGAAAAAGAGAGTGAGTATGAAAAACGAAAGAAAAATGAGCAAGAAACGAGAGTAGTTGAAAAAGAAAATGATAAGACCGCAACTCGAAGTTCACCAAGTTCGAGCAAGGACTCAATAGTGCTGCCTCAAGGACCAATTACGCAGGCTCGAGCTAAGCAATTCAAGGAGGCTATTTCGACCTTAGTTAATCAAGTGTGGGGTAAGGTTTCAGTTGGAGAAATAGAACGAGTTGGGACCAGCTCAACAAATTGTCCTTGCAACATCTTACAAATCTAATTAAGCTCAATTTTAGCTTCTTGAACCCAATCCAATTTAATTGAACTCTTAATATATTTGCATTTAGTTTGCATTTTAATACTTGCATTTAAGCATCTTAGTTTAATAAATAAGTTGCTGGTCATTAATATAACTCATCTTAGTTTAATTAAATGAGTTTATTTGATGAACTTAATTTAATGAGTTGCTTCTTTAATTAATCTAGTTACTAGGTTAATTTATTGGTGCATGAGTTAAAGTTCATTTAATACTTCTTTTAATTAACTAGTTGCTGGAATAAATGATGCATAAGTGTTAGTTCATTTATTTAAGTAGTTGTTAATTTGTTTAAAGCTTAATAATTGAATAAATGTGACGGTTACATATGTTTAATTGCAGGTGACTTTTCAACTCACAAAGGCTGTTACACATTTAATAAAGGTGGCTTTTCAAGGTATTTTGGTTACAAAAGAGGGGGCTGATATAAAGGAAACATTAAGCATCATTAAAAGAGAGTTTAAAGGAGCATTTCATGACCTTTTAAATTCAGCAGCAGCCTATTCAAATACCCAACATTTTTTGCTACTTAGTAGACAATTTAAGCCTTAAAAATCTCATTAAAATTGCTGGAGTCCATTCAACTAGCCAAAGGGGAAAGTAAGAGTCATTTTTAAAGCCTTTAAGGTCATTAATTCAGCCAAATTAAAGCATTTTAAAGAGAGAAATTATTTGATCTAGAATTCCAAAAGACTTTGAATTTTAATTAGCTCTTTATTAGAATTTTACTATGTGACCTTTCGGCTAGCTCATTCTAGCCTTATAAATACTTGTAATCAAGCCTTTTTGGGCACTTTGGAATGCTTTGTTAATATTATGCTATCAAAATTGAGAGGTAAATTCTCTTTTCAAATTTCGTTCAAAGATTCGTTGGCTTTCCTAGGAAACTAGTTGCGTCAATCGTTTTCCTTTAATAAACCTGAACTTATCACTATTCGTAGTGTGGCGTTCAATCATATCGAGATTCCTATCTTGCTAGATAGTGGGTCGAGGCTCTTTAACCAATTCGAATCTGAACTAAAGGGCTATAGCAACGGGTCGATATCAAATTGGTATTAGTTCTTGTTTTGCACTTTTGTTCAATCCATTTTTTTTCTTAACCATTTCAATCCAAAACCAATTCCTTTCTTCACAATTTTTCCTTTTCAATCTAAAACCAAATTCTTCTATTAAACTATACTTTCTTAACACATTTATAAACCAATTTCTAAATTTCTAAAATAGCTTCATTCCATACCATATCCGACCTTTTTCCTTAACCAATTTTCTAAACTAAACTAATATTGTTTCTCGACGATGATTGGGCATTTTACATACGACTCGACTCATTCCGAGACAGTTCGTATTAGAAAATGAAAAGAAAAATGAAAGTGAGTCTTTGATAAAAAAAGAGATGAGTGAAAAAGATGCGAGTGCACAAGAAGAAGTGAGGAGTGTTTCAACTAATCCACATTTGAGTTGTCCTTGTGTTGTTTCACATTTTCAGGTTTCTAAAGAATCATGTGACAAGTTCCAACTACAATATTTTCCTGATGTGAGACGCTTTCATTTGATCAATAAAGGCAACCCCGACCTTCATCTGCCAATTCCCAACGGTATGCAACGTGAGAATTCTTTATTTCTTTACCCACTCCATTCGAATCATATTGACAATTTTGCTCATGACTTGCGTTCTAAAAAGGACCCATCCATTGATGTGATTAATTGTTATTCTTTGATTGATGGTAGTATGTTGGTCTTAAAAGATGGAAACGTGAGTATTTCCATTGGAAATTGTGAAGTCGGTGAGTTTGTTAGTAAGGTAAAATCCAATTGGCCATTGCAAAAATTATTTGTGTGCGATAGTGGATGTTCAAGTAAACAATTTAATTTTTCTAATTGTGGTTATAAAACGCGTTCTTTACCTTATTATGCGAAACCCATATGCGAGTACACGACCGTTCGAATGAAACTTATGTTGTTTGAATGCTTGAATGTTTGCGTGTCTAATTTTCTAATGAATCGATTGTGTGATAACTTGCTAACATGTAAAATGCCTAATCGATTTGATTTTGATGTTGGTTGTTCTATGCTATGGTCTAAAGGATTAGAACCTAATTCACATACTCATAACCTTAGTTTGTTTTGTGTTCCTACCATGTTAATAGCTAATAAATATTCAAGCCAATGTGAAATGGTAAGCAAAAACTTTGTGTTTGATCCAGATGATTATTCTTCTTTATTGTTGATCACAGGATTTGAATCAAGAGTTTTTTTATTTTTAAGACTATAATTATCAAAAGCCTTGTTATTATGGACCAATATTGAGGGCAAACAAGCACTCTACATTTTGTGTGAAATTAATTTGCTTGAACAATGATGTGTTGATGAGATTTGAGAATCACTGAATTTGATACTTTGCTATTTTTATGAACTATTTTGTTCAAGTGAGAATTCAATTCTCTTTATTCATTTTAGGACTGATTTGACTTATCAGGATTCGTCTCGTGGCGTCTATCTTTCCTTCTTATCCCGAACTTATCACCTTTGTTGGTGTGGCGTTCAAAACTATACCGAGGTTCCTATCATCCTTGATAGCGGGTCGAGGTTCCCTATCAATTTATCTATCCATAATACCGATACCTTCTCAACGTAAGTGCCAATTTGAGACTCGGGTCGATAATTCCTATTGTTGGTTCATTCTCCGGCCTTAGCCAATTTTCACCCAACTTTCATCATCTATCCAATATCCTTGTTTTAGACCTTTTTTGCGCCAATTCCATTCTTCGAATTCACCTTCTTTTCAAGTGCTACAAATACTTACCCAATTTACGATCGAGCAACTAATATGACTTAAATCTCTCCCGAGGGAAGATCGTATCACATATCTACAGTTGATTGAATTTGCTTATAACAATAGCTTTCAATTGAGTATAAAAATGGCACCGTACGAAGCTCTATACAGTCGTAAATATCGTACACCGTTGTACTTGACAGAGCTTAGTAAGAATAAGATAGACAGAAATCGTACGCAAACTTAAAACGGAAAGACATTGAGTTTCATATATGAGATACTGTGTTTTTTTTTAAATGTCACTGTGGAAAAAGATATTGCGGTTTGGTCGGAAAGGGAAATTGAGTCCGCAATTCATCAGATAGTATGAAGTTATTGAACGAATTTGGCCAGTGGCATATTGACTATCTCTACCGTCAAAGTTAAAGAAGATTCATAATGTGTTTCACGTATCGATGCTATGACGAATAGATGTGACCCTTCACACGTCAATTCTTCGACTGATGTGGAAATTCAATCAGATATATCGTATGTAGAAGAACCGATCAAAATTCTAGCTTGAGAGATCAAAGAATTGAGAAATAAAAGAATATCATTAGTGAAAGTCTTATGGCATCGACACGAGGTTGAAGAAGCTACGTGGGAGCCCGAGGATGCTATGAGAAAGCAATATCCTCATCTATTCACGGGAAAGATTTTCGGGGACAAAAATCCCTAAGGGCGAGAATTGTAACAGCTTATTTTTCGATAAATCGGAACAGTGGTTTTGGAACCACAAATTTGAGGTAAAAAAATTATTTTAATATTATTTTCAGTGTTACAACATGTGATTACATATGTGTGAAAGTTTCGTGGAGTAATTCTATCGTATATGTGTTCAATTTGACAAAAGGACTAAATTGCGTAAAATGTAAAAGATGCATATTAATTGTTTGACTATGGTTTATTACATGAAAATTCCTTATGATGTTACTATACCATTAATAGCTTGAGTGGACCATTATGGGCATGAATTAAATAGTTTTCATGTTTTACATTAAAGGTTATTATGGTAATTTATGAATTAATGTTTAATAAAGTAAAACAAACAAAAAAATTAATCCATCTTCATTCTTTTTGATCGAAAATAAAAAGAAGAAAACACCATTGAAGCTCATCTAGGGTTCGGCACTTGTATTGCTTGATTAAGGTATGAATTTGACTTAGTTTTTGATGATTTCTATGTTTTTGTAATCATCACATTGAGTACTAGCTAGCCCAAGCACTATTTTGCAAAACTGCTTAATGTTTTGAAAGTTTCCATTGATGAATGCTTGAGCTCTTGAATGTTTGATGATGAAAAATGAGTATTTGTTGATAGATTATCATATTTTGTAAAGTGATTTTTCATGAAAATGCAATTTAGGGATTAAATTGTGAAATATGTAAATTGAGGGGTTGAAATGTGAAATAAATGAAAGTTAAGGGCTACTAGAGACCTATAGTGAATTCGGCTAAACATGGGTGTATTGAAATTTGATGTAATTTGTGTTTTTATGAAATAATGACTAAAGTGAAAAAAGTGAAACTTTAGAGGTAATGTGCAAATATGCTCAAATGTGTGTTTTGGATTAAATTGAATGAATGGTTGATTGAACAAGTCAATTTTGAATATATATAGATCAAGAAAAGAGGAACCCGAACTTAGATCGAGGCAAGAACAAAGTATTTGATTAATCGACCAATTTCGTCATTTTTACGTCTAAGGTAAGTTCGTATGTAAATATCAATGTTATAGATATGTTTTAAATGTTTGATATTGCATAAATTGTGTAAATGAGACTATGGTTATATCTATGGTTATAGATATGGTTATATTGCATAAATTTAGTATACGAAATTGAGGTAGCTTTGGCTACGTATTTATATATATTTGCACTTGGTTTTCGAGAATGAGATAGTTTCAGCTATGTGCCTGTATATTTGCACTTGGTGTGCAAGAACGTATCATCTTTGATTGTGTAAATGTACCGTGGCACTAAGTGTGGGAGATTGATAAAGTATTGGCTACTTGCCTGGGCACTAAGTCTACGAGTTCTCCGAGTATCCAAAGATGTTTGATTGGATTAACAGGTATGAAAAAGCTATGAATGAGTAACAATTAAATACGGGAAGTACAGGTATGTACTTGAATTGAGTAATGCACTGAACGATACAAAGTATGGAAATTGTATCTAAATTGATGAACGTAAACGTGGTTGGTTGGTGAATGATTTTAAGACTTAATATGCTATGTTTTTGGTTTATATGAGTACATGTGATGAGTTAATATAATTGCTATACGAACTTACTAAGCTATAAAGCTTACTTTGTGTTTTTCTCTGTGTGTTTTATAGTGAATCGAAGCTAGCTCGAACATGGGAATCATTAGGAAATGTCATCACACTACCAAACCTCAATTTGGTACGTTTTGAAGTTGTATATATAGTATATCGCATGTATAGGCTTGAGTCATATGGATATGTGTTTTGGTAACGTGTTTAGCCTTATGATATGGCTTGGGACTGTTGCAAGTTTGATTGATATATTGCCTTGTGAATTGGCATATTTGGTTTGGAGTTATGGATGTCCAAATGGTTAATGATAAGTGATGTATATGTACTTATGTTATATTTGGTATGTGGCTTGTGATGGTTAAATGAAAACTTAAATTGGCTAGTTGGTAAATGGTATATTTATGCTTGAGAAATGGCATATGTAGCTTGATATTTTGGCATGTGAATTGGTTGATTATAGCTTGAGTATGAGGTAGATGATGTGTGTATAATATTGCTAATGAAGAATGTGATTTTGGTATAGTTTAATTAAGCAATTGGTGTTGAAATGAATAGAAGTAAATGAAATGTATGACATGAATTGTACATGAAATGGCTTTTGATTGGCTACCTATTGAGTGTTGAATTGGTATCATTTGAGTTGTAGTAGGTGTTGGAGGTTTGGGTGAGAAATGTGGCTTAAAACAAGCCTATTTTCCTCCACACGGGCTCAGCACACGGGTGTATGGCTGAACTATGTGTGACACATGGCCATGGTACATGGTCGTGTGTCCCCTAATGATGCTTTAGAAATCAAGTCAGTAAGTTAGTGACACATGGCCATGGTACATGGTCGTGTGTCCCCTAATGATGCTTTAGAAATCAAGTCAGTGAGTTACACAGCCTAGACACATTGTAACGCCCTGAATTTGGGCCTAGTAGGAATGGGCCTTGTGCATGAGAGCTACTAGGAGGCTGCACGTAAAGGTTTATGTGTGCAAGAATTATTGTAAATGAAGGCTTGTTTCAGTGGTTAAGGGCACTGAGAAGTGTTGGAGAAGTCTTGTGTTCAAACCTGGGCTTCAGCAAAAATTTTAGTTTTAGGTGAATAAAACCATGGATGCTTGGAAGTAGGTCTTTTAAATTATTGTGTTAAAAAAATGACACAAGGAAGCATGTGGTCTAGTGGTTGTAGTGTCATTAAGGTTGCCAGGGAGCATGGGTTTAAGTCTTGGCTCTTGCAATTTATTTTGGTTTTTCTTTCAAAGGAACTTGGACTTTGGCCCATAGGCTTTATATTTAATTGAGTTTGTCTTATGACACAAAAAGGCCTTGTGGCTTGGTGGCAAGTAGCGTGGCTGGCATTGTAAGGAAGCTGGAGTTTGAATCCCGTTGCAGGCAAGGGATAAATATTTTGCTACATGGGACGGCTAGTGGTTGAGTTGGAATTGAACTCTGGCAGAGAAGATTTGAATTGGTCTTGGAGGAAATTGAGGAGGAGATTATTGAGTAAAATATGGAGTGAATCAAGGGATTTGAATGAAGGAGAGTTCTAGCCAAATGGGGACTTTTGATGTGCAAGAGTTCGGCTAGGGGGAGGATTGGTTCATTTTTTCGATATTTGGTGTTTTGTTTGGTGATAGCTGAATCTTGCTAGAGGTTTTTGCATTTTTTCTCTCTTTGCTTAGTTTTGTTGTTCTCTCATCTTTTGATTTCAAGACTTCCTATTTTCAGTTTCACTTTACATTTTAGCCAAATTAGCATTACCATTAGGCCATCTTTTGTGCCGAACCTATTAGCTTAGCTATTGGCTGATTTCTCCCTCACATTCTCTCTTGGACTCTTTTCTCTTTAAGCCTTTCACCTTTAAACCAAACTTTGCTTCTCACACTTTCGGGTTTTGTTTCCTTTTTCTTTCTTCCTTCTACTTTCTAGCCGAATTGGTAAGGGTACCATTCAAGTGCTATTTGTGTTGGTTCTATTTTCTTCTTTTCTTTTCTTATGACCGATGCTTTCTTTTCACAACCTGCCGAATCTGTTTACCTTTCTCCTTCTTTGACAACTCTTTTACTTTTCTCCTTGTAGCCGAATATTGTATTCTTGTCACATCACTTGCGTTTTTGATTTAGCCACTCTTCTTCACACTTTCTTTTTGGACATCGATTTCGGTAAGTAATGATGTTGTTTTCATGTTACTTTGCAGTCTTCCCTTCTTGGGTTATTGTTACAATCATTCTTCCTCACTGATGACTGTTCTTTTTTTTTACTCTTCTCTGATCTTTTCTCTCAGACTCAACGCAATACCCAACACTTGTGTGTTACTCTTTTAGTTCGAAACTGATTCTACGAGATGGTAAGTAGGAGAGGATAAGGCCTTGTATGGCTTTAAGTTCTTGGTGATATCATATATCTTATCAGGATCTAACGAAGAAGGGATCTTTGTTTAGGTTATGGTCGAGGGTGATCTGATAATTGTTTGAAAGTTGGTGAAACAGGTGTTTCTGTTGTTGGTAAGGTCATAGTAGTTGATTTAGTTTTCTGTCGGTTTCTTTTCAGATAAGTAAATATTATGATGTTTTAATCTAGGTGCGAGGATATTCGAGGTGCGGTTCGTTTCACGAGCAGGTGTGTAATCGAGTACTATGTATGCTAATCGGCTGAAAAGCTAAAAGAGTGTCTATTCACCCCATTCTAATTGCTGATCAGCTGAAAAGCCAAAAGTATGTATTTTACTCTAATAGATCGTAGAGCGGCGAAAAGTTGAAATGTCGTAATGCCGAAAAGTTAAAAGTTCGGCAATTGTTGCCACACAAGCGTGCGAACGCATGTGTGGAAAATCCTATGCGATAGTAGAGGCCACCGTGAGCGATCTCATGGACTTGGACCGGTTTTAGGCCGAAGCAAGCCGTGTGGGCCCGATGGGCTCGTGGGCCCCACACTGGCTTTTGTCATAGATATATGGGAATATTGGACATGTCTACTTGGCTAAGGTTGATTTTGGGCTTAGTAGGCCAAACGTGTATGTGGGCCCACTTGGGCCGAGTAATGGGCCTTAGGCCCATTTACATCATTATGTTTATTTAGGTTACTTAAGTCGTTTGAGACGCCTGTAGTGGAAAATTACCAGAATACCCCTGTAGTGTAAATTAACGAAATGCCCCTATAGTGCAAAATTACCAAAATACCCTTGTAGTGCAAAATGACCGATTTTCCCCTAAAGGGTAAAATGACTGATTTACCACTAGAGGGTAAAATGACTATTTTACCCCTATTAGGTAAAAATAACCATTATACCCCTAGAGATAAAATGACTAATTTATTTGGGTTATGTATGTTTGGTGTGCTTATGATATATACAAATGACTGATTTGAATGACTTGACGGTGATTGTATGACCGGTTATGAGCATGACATTCTGTATACATAACATAATGCATGGGTTAGGATATTGTACGGAGGAAGATCTGATCTGATAGGGTCGCACGGGTCACACGAGACTACTGTCAACCCACTGAAGGCTTTGATCCGTACATTCATTTTGATTTGGTATGATCGCACGGGTCACCTGAGACGACTGTGGACCTACCGATGGCTTTAAGTCACTTAATATGATTATGGCTTTGTGCCAATTGATGGCTTTGTACTGATTATATTACCGTGATAGATGGCTTTATGCCGATTATATTACCGTGATGGATGGCTTGTGCCGAATGTATTACCGTGATTGGTGGCTTTGTGCCAATTGGATTACCGTGATTGACAGGCTTTGTGCAGTCTATAGTACAGTTTGATGGCTTTGTGCCAATTACAATACTGTAATCGTTAGGCTTTGTGCCACGCATATTATTATGGCTCGGTGCCATTTTGTTTATGGTTTATAACCATTTTGTCTACGGCTTTGAGTCGTTCTGTTGACTTAGTGTCGCAACCGGTGCTAAGCTTGGTGTGTTGGATGGGTGGGTTGATTATATCCCCACAGACTATGCAGGGTTGGATGGAGGCAAGTGCAGGGTTGGATGGGGTAAAACATAACATGCATCATACATCATTCATTATGATTCTGTTCTGATATGGGCTAGGCCAAATTGATTTTATTATGGGTTGTGACCTAAATGTTAAAGTGAGGGTTTAGGCCCACATGTGATTTGTTTCTAAATCTCTAATGGGCTAGGGCCCATCTGCTACTGTCTACTGTATTGAGCTTAGGCCTGTTTGTTACTGTTTCTGTATGACTGTCTAATCTTTGTATAGGAGGGGATTACACACTAAGTTTTCATAAACTCACCCTATTTTTAACTTTTTCAAGTAATCCGCAACGTCAGAAGGATCGGTGCTGCGAGGGGCTCGAAGATGGCCACACAACGGCTTTCGATTTCTTTGATGTTTACTTATTTTTAAGCACTTTTTTTATTTGGGTTGTAATAAGGCCTTTCTTAATTTCTAGATTTTTGTTGGGATTTATGGTTTAGTTTGAACTACATCGATTAGAAATAGAACTCGATTTTCCAAAAACGATAACTATTTTTTTAAAACATCACGTTTTCGTCAATTGATTATTTTAAATTAAGCTTTCACAACAAACAATGTTTGAAATGGGATTAACTTTTAGCAAACCACATTTAGAAAATAAATAGACTTAGACTAAGGTTTCACTCAAGTTCAAGTGTCAAGAAGTTGTAACTAGTACGAAGGGTTTTCAATGAAAACAAGGTTTTCGAAAAACACTTCAGTGTGACTTGCCAAATTCGGCCCTAACGTCTAGGCCGGGTTTGGGGTGGTACACACACAGGCTTGTGGTTGGCCGTGTGACCAAGTTAGTATACCCTCCAATTTTCACACGGCTTGGCACACGCATGTGTCTTGGGCCGTGTGATGCAAGTCAATATGTATGCCTTGTTTCCACAAGGCCTAAGACACGGGCGTCTCTGGAGTCGTGTGAGGAACATGGCCTGGTCACACGGGCATGTGGCCCCTGTTTGCATGAAAAATTTCTAAATTTCCCAAAGTTCTCCTATGTTTTTGGTTTAGTGCCGAACCACTTCAAAGCTTGATTTAAGGCCTCGCAGCCTTTTATAGGGACAATGTGATTGTGATTAAATGCAATATGTGTATGAATGATAATGATTGAGAAATGGATGTTAATTAATGTGATTTGATCGGTAATACCTTGTAACCCTATTTCGGCTACAGATACGGGTTAGTGGTATTACATAAAAGGTAACAACATTAAATCAGCCAGAAAGTTGCAATCTTGAATCATCAAAGGATAATTTTTATAGACTTCATCAACTAACACATATTGACGTCAAGGATTCATTACTTTAACCATAAATTTAGTAGACTCAAAAGGTATTTTCTTATTTGATATTGAAGTTGTGCATACATATGAGTGCATTAACCCAGGTTCAGTCTAAGCATTAACATTAGTATCAAATATAGAAAATGTACCAGTGATCACATCATGTAACACCCCAAACCCAACCCAGACGTTACGGCCAAATCCGGTGATGTCACATTGTAGGGTAACACGCACAAATCTGATACGTTGAAAAACTTTGCTATCGTTCATTTGTGGTTCATGTAACGCCCCAATTTTTTTAGGTTTTTGAGTTTTTGGCATGAATTTATTTCTGCATGATTGGATGTGTTATATTGATGTGTTGGGTGTTTTTAGTGAACCTTTAAAAGGCCTAAGTTTAAGATTAAAGTCTAGCAAAATTTTATTTTTGGGCCTTAGGGAAGAATGGACTCAAGCTAGGTGGGCTTTTAAATAAATGTTGGGAATTTAAGATACAAGAAAGCCTATGTCAGAGTGGCAAGTTGGCGCCACTTAAAGCACAGGGAGGTGGCGTGTGGAGACTGTGAAGGAGCTAAGGTTCGAATCCCTTGGTGAGAAAGGTGTTGTTTTATTTTTAATGTTGTGCATGGTAAGTGATGGAACTCAAGTTGAACTCTGAAGGGAAGTGTTTGAACTACTCATGAGATTAAATCAAGGAGTGATAAAGGGAGAAAATTGAGGAATTTTGAAAGGGGGAAGTTGGCCGATTGTGGGAGACTTGGAGGAGCAAGTTCAGCTAGGGCTTTAGGAGGATGCATTTTTGGCAATTGTGTTATGAGTGTGCCGAATACCCCTTTTTGGTTCTTTTCGGGATTTGTTTTGGTCAAGCCTTAGTGCCGATTAGGTAAGTTTCAAAGGTGTTTCCATTCTTGTTCTTTCTTTTCTCCTTTTCTGAGTGTGTCAAAAGCCGAAATCTTGAAGTTGTTAGCTCTCCTTTGTCAATTTACCCAAAGTCGAACCCTTTCATCACTTTTCTTCCAAAGCTAAACCAAGTATCTTCCTCTTCTCTCTTCACTTTTCTCTTCTTCTTCTCCTTTTCTCCACTGATTGAAGCAACCACCCTCAAAGCCTTGCTAGCCGATTGCTCTCAAAAGCCGAAACCCAAACTATTTGTTAGCCAATTCTTCTTCTTTGGTTGAATCTCCTATTCTCCTTAACTCTATTCTTCCAAAAGCTAAAACCCTCAATTCTCTCCTCCCTCTACCGACCATCTCCTCTCTTTTTCATAGACTTCTTTTCTTCTCCCTGTTTCTACAAAAGTCGAAACCTCCATACTCTCTAGTGTTTTTGGAAGCTGAATCTCTTAGATCACTCCTCTTCTTGCATTTTGACTAGATCTATAATAGATCTGGACTAGGCTAGTGTTTAGAGACTCTCTTCAGTCAAGACAAACTGGTGGTAAGTACTCGAATCCTTTCTTTCGTAATCTTGTGATTTAAGAAAAGCCGAAAACCCCTATCTTTTCAAGGTGGCTGTCAGTTTTGATTTCTTATGGATAAACACCTATGTTAGCCTTTTCTTTTGGTTCTCATGTGTTCTAGTATGGTAAAGAGGTGATCTAACAAGGAGCAGTTGGAGGCTAGGGCCGTTGAAGCAATCTAGATCTAGATCTGTGGTCTAAATTTCGGCTAAGGTAAGGGAGGGTGATATGGTAGTAGTTTCTGAATGTGTAAGTCAATGTGATGATAATTTTCGATTGGGTTATGGTTTAACGTGTGATTAATTGCTTTAGGATTTTTGTTCGCGGGAGCGTCTGACGTTAATCGTAATCAGGTGTGTAATCGACACCCTCTAGTAGATTAGATCGGCAAAAGCCAAAAAGTCGAAATGCCAAAATGCTGGCATTTCAAGGGCTTATGAGCGTGTGAGCACTCATGGGTCAGTATGAAACTGTGAAAATGGCAATAATGGATGGTAAGGCTACTGTGCGCATTTTTGTGCACATTGGTGGTATTGGGCCTCGATGGGTCAAATTTGGGCCCAATGGGCTTACGGGCCCCTATGGGTGAAATCAGGCGGTAAGTATTTTCTGGTAATCTGGATATTAGATCTGCTAAATTATGTGTAAAATTTGGAATTAGTGGGCCACAGTAGCTTCTGGGCTCTATCGGGCCCATTAGAGGTTTTAGGGCAGATGACTTTGTATTAATGACATAGGCTAGTTAAGTCGCACGGACGGCGTTAGATTTGTTAGTAGACTGTAATAAGCATAAAACCCTAAAATCTAGCAGAATTACTGAAATACCCCTAAAGGGTGAAAATTACTATTTTGCCCCTAGGTGCTAAAAGACCATTTTACCCCTAGGGTTAAGTTGACTGATTTGCATGCTACTATATCTGATATTCTGTATGCCATGACATATATATTTTGATTGCATGGGTTGGGATGTTATTACAGAAGAAGTGCTAAGAGTGGCAATGCCACATATCCTACATAGACGCTCTGCCTCATATTACTGTTCTGGTGGCTTAGCCACGATATCTATTTAAGCAGCTCTGCTGCGACTGTGGTGTGTAGGGCTGGGTGGGTGGAGTTATTCCCCACATGGTGTGTAGGGCTGGTACGGGTGGTTTGTAGGGCTGGATTAGGCTTGGGCTTTGCATACATGCATATAATACTGTAATCTGATCTGTTACTGTAATGGGCCCAAGGCCACACTGCTATCTGAATAGGGCTTCAGCCCAGTCCATGATAAAACCCTAACAAGTCCACATACTTTCCTAAATTCACATATGGCCTATCAGGCCCAATCATATTTATATGGCCCATTAGGCCCAATCACAAATGTACGGCCCACCAGGCCCAATCCATTCTAAACATTCACCCTACGTCATCAGCTCATCACTTACTATCACTTAACAACTTTTGCTGATTTGGGCCCACGAGCCCGTCGGGCCAATCAGTCCATTCTGGTTCGATTGGCCAAAAATTGGCCCGAGACCATGAGATCGCTCCCTTAGCCTCAGTTGTCGTATCGGTACCCCCACGAGTGTTCGTACACTCATGTGATTACCGGCGCCAACCTTTTGGCTTTTCAGCTTTTCGGCATTCTGGCTTTTTTGGATTTCAACTTTTGCCAGTTCGTCGTGTGTGCGGTGTATCTACACACCTTTTTGAAAATCGGTACCCAAGATCGCTAACTCCAAACCTTGATTGACAACCTTATGAATCGCTAGCCACCACCGATTCCAAGATCTGCATCTGTACATTCACTATCAACAGTTGAACAACAAGTGACTCATATCCCACACAAGTCACCCCTAAAACGCCATACCCATACTCGACCACTTACTATTCCAAAATTAGAAATGAATACACTTACTACTTGATAGCAATGCTTACCATGAATGCGATCTCTGAAACCTACCCTCGTTAAGACAAGGTTGATGAAAAGAAAGAGTTAGATAAGCCCTCCGGCTTTTACCAAAATGCACCAAAGAAGGATTGAATTAGCACTTACCCAAACTTAACCTTTGATCCCGCAGTCTAGATAGCTTAAATGTGATATTCAGCTTTATGAATCAAATAGATTTGAGATGGAGGAGAAGCGACAACAAATCGGCAAAGAGGTAGGGCTATTCGGTCATAAAAGAGTAGGGATAATATTCGGCATTTTGAGAGAAGAAGAAGAAAGTAGATTGGCCTTTAACACAACCAATTGTGGAAATATAAATCTGGATCTAAGAAACAACGTAATTGTTCCGGGAAGACTAGTAAAGAATCAGCACTTGGGATGTAGAAAAGAGAAAGGAGCACAATACCAAAAGGAGTTTCGGCAAAAAGATTGATACGGTCGCACCACCTAATTTGCCAACCACAAATGGAGACCCACTCGAGCTACCTGTTGGTCCAATTACCCGAGCTCGAGCTAAGAAGTTTAAAGATGCAGTGTCAGCCTTAGTTGAGCGAGTTTGGGCTGAATCAATCACCAATTTACTTGATAGTTCCTGGACTAGCTCAACGAGTCATTCGTTTCATCTTTCCAAAACTCATCCAGCTCATTTTCAGCTCAACCTGCTCGGTTCCAGCTCATCGAGTTTACATCCAGTTCAACTTCAGCTCATGAGTTTATTTTCAGCTAAATTTTAGTTCACGAGCTCAGAATTAGCTCAGCCTTAGCTCTCGAGTTGGACTTAGCTCGATTTTAGCTCACTATCTAAATTATAGCTCATTAAGTTCATTCAAAGCTCATGATAATAAGTTGACTTTTATTTTAATTTTATTAATTTATCATATTGAATGGTTTCACATTAATATATTAATATTGTCTTAATTTAATTTAATTCTGCTTATTTAATATGTCATAGCCGAAATTTATAGGTTGACATTATTGCTTTCACATTGCCGAATTTTTTGTTCACATTTGGGTTTAATTAGTTCATGAATTTTGCAGGAAATTCGAAGAGTGCAAGAGCATGAAGAAACACCACTTTTGGAAGGTGCATGGATGGTTAGAGGGCTTGAACATCCTAGGTGCATGTTCGGCCAAGTACATGAATGATTACATTCATTGTATCAAGGTTCATGAATGTTCATATTCATGTATGGAGTGCTATCTCTTCAATTTTCAAGGGTGGCCGAATCTACCTTTGTCCATTAGGGTTCCATTCATTCACATACATTTGCTTAAGCTTGAAGGATGCATGCTTCAATCTTCCATGGCCGAATGTGGACAAGGCATTTAAGGAGTTTCTTTCTAGAATGTTACATGATTCATTCATGATACATTACTTAGTTTTTAAGACTATGGATTAGACTATTCGGCTACTTAGTCTAAAAGCCTATAAATACTTGTATTTTTTTTCATTTGAGGTAATTTTTGAACTTTATGAATTTTATTCACAACTAATGAGGAATTCTTTTCTCTAATTTCGTTCAAAGATTTCGATTGGCTTGCCTAGTGTCCTAGTTGTGTCAACCGTTTTTTTCTTTGTCGAAAATCTGAACTTATCACTACCCGTAGTGTGGCGTTCAACTATACCGAGGTTCCTATCTCTTTAGATAGTGGGTCGAGGTCCCCTTTATCAAATCCAAACCGAACCAAAAGAGCATATAGACAAAGGGTCGATATCTTTTTGATATTGGTTCTTGTTTGCACTTTTCCGTTCAAAACCTATCTCTCTTTCCCTTCTAAATCAATCTAAACGAACCTTCCCCTATTTAAACTATAACCAACTTATTTCTTCTTCACCTACTTAGTTCAAACAATACCTTCTCGTAGACGATCGGGCCACTTCAAATACGACTCGACTCACTCCGAGGCGGTTCGTATCATTTGGTATCAGAGCTACTAAAACGAGAAGCACGTGCGACGAAAACATCCCCGAGATAGTCCAAGTGTACACAAGTAAGTAGAGTCAAAAAAAAAAAAAATTTTTCGTGTACACAAGAGTTTCTATTGTATTTAGTTCATTGTTATAGTAAAAAAAAAAAATTATACAAGTTTGAAAAAAAAAATACAAAAAAAAAAATTTAAAAGAAAAAAAAAAAATTCCGAAAAAAAAAAAAAAAGTGGTTGAAAGTGGAAATTGTTTCATCGATATTCATTCCTGATCCTAAAATTATTCTTCTACCCTTTTCATCTTTTCTATTTGATTTGGCCACACTAGAACCCAAACTCTTATTAGCCTACCCCAAACCGAGTACATCAACCATTGTTACCCCTTTTAAGCCGACCTCTAGACCAAGGCTAAGCCTGTGTCGAATCTGCTTACGAAATCACGAGAAAAGATAAGGAGAGGAAAAAGGCACGAGTGTCGCGAGTTACATTCGAGGGGAGGTAAAAGCCGAAATCGAGTGAAAAACACGAGTGTGAGTGGATTTTCTTTTTCTTTCGGAGAGAATTAGTGAGATTTGTGGTGAGGTTGTCAAAATGTCACAAAGCCCGGAGCGTAACGAAGGACTACCACGCCAACCGATCAGAAATATGGTTCCAGGCGGCGGAGGAGTGCCCGACTTGGGACAACAAGCCCTCTTAAGAGAAATTCAACGAATGTTTCGAACCGAACTTGAACCCATGAACGAGAGATTAGATCGGGTCGAAGAGAGGGGGCAACGAGATCAAACTCCTCAAGGCCCTAGAAGAGACCGCGGACGAGCTCGACCACTAGAAGAAGATCTTTTCGACCAAAGTGACCTAGAAAGTGACCAAGGTTCCAACCAAAGTGGGCGATACCGAGGTCAGCGAAACCGAGGCCAAAGGGATAGAGGCCGAGTCGACGACGATCTCAAGAATATCAAGCTCTCCATACCACCCTTCCAAGGCAAGTCTGATCCGGAAGCATACTTGGAGTGGGAAAAGAAGATAGAGCTAGTCTTTGATTGCCATAATTATTCGGAGATCAAGAAGGTTAAATTGGCAGCCATCGAGTTTTCTGATTATGCGATGGTATGGTGGGATCAACTTATAACAAGTCGACGACGCAACGGGGAAAGGCCAATTTCCACATGGACTGAAATGAAAGCTATCATGCGGAAGAGATTCATTCCGTCTTATTATCATCGCGAGTTGTACCAAAAGCTGCAAACCCTCACACAAGGTAGTCGAAGTGTGGAGGACTATTTCAAAGAAATGGAGATAGCGATGATACGAGCGAATGTGGAGGAAGATCGAGAAGCGACCATGGCAAGATTCCTCTCTGGGTTGAACCGAGAAATAGCTAACATTGTAGAACTTCAACACTATGTCGAGGTGACCGATATGGTCCATGTTGCCATCAAAGTGGAAAAGCAGCTCAAGCGAAAAGGTACTCTCAAGCCCTTTTTAAACCCTTCCAATAATCCGAAGTGGGGCCAAGGAGTAAACAAACGAGACTTTCCTAACCGTTCAAAGGTGGCAAACTTTCCGGTGAAGCCAAATAAATCCACGGGAGATTCCAGCAAAGGAAAAGAAATCGCTCATCCCGATAGATCCCGAGACATCAAATGTTTCAAATGCTTGGGGCATGGACATATCGCTAGTCAATGTCCAAATCGGAGAGTAATGGTGATGTCCGCAAATGGAGATATTGAGTCAGAAGAAGAAAAACAAGAAGAATCCGACGAATCTTCTGATAAAGAGGAAGAAGAACTCGAATATGCGGTAGAAGGAGAGATACTTGTGATCAAACGAAGCCTAAGCTTGCATAGTGTCGAAGACGAGCAACAACGTGAGAACATTTTCCACACTCGTTGCCATGTTCAAGGCAAAGTGTGTAGTCTCATCGTTGACGGAGGAAGTTGCACGAATGTTGCTAGTATGCTTATGGTGGAGAAGTTAGGACTACCGACTACAAAGCACCCACATCCATATAAGCTTCAATGGCTTAACGATGGTGGAGAATTGAAGGTGACCAAACAAGTAAAGGTGCCTTTCTCGATTGGAAAATATTCCGATGAAGTGCTTTGTGACGTAGTTCCAATGCATGCCGGACACTTACTGCTGGGCCGACCTTGGCAGTTTGATCGAAAGGTGGTACATGATGGATACACCAATCGTTATACTTTCAAGTATCAAGGCAAGAATGTCACCTTAGCACCTTTGACACCTCGTCAAGTTTACGAAGACCAAGTAAGATTGAGAGATTCCATTGAAAAACACAAAGAAAGCGAGAAAAAAGAAAATAAAGAAAAAAATTGTGAGAAAATGAGTGAAAAGAAACATGAGAAAGCAAAAGAAAAGAATCAAAAGCGAGAGAACAAAAAGAGAGAAGAAAAAGAGAGTGCAAAAGTGAATGTTTATGCAAAAGCGAGTGATATACGAAGTCGTTTCTGTTGAGACAACCGGTGCTTGTACTTTTGTACAAGGAATCATTTTTAAATTCTAACGACTTGAATCCCGATCTACCGTCTTCTATTAAGATTCTTTTGCAGGAATTTGAGGACGTATTTCCCGATGAAGTTCCGAGTGGATTGCCACCGATTCGGGGGATCGAACATCAAATCGATTTCATTCCTGGCGCATCCATTCCTAACCGACCAGCCTATCGCAGTAACCCCGATGAGACAAAGGAATTACAAAAGCAAGTAAATGAGCTTTTGGAAAAGGGGTTCATACGAGAAAGTCTTAGCCCTTGTGCTGTGCCAGTCCTACTAGTTCCGAAAAAGGATGGAACGTGGCGTATGTGCGTCGATTGTCGTGCAGTTAACAAGATTACCATTAAGTACCGGCATCCGATTCCGCGACTCGACGACATGCTAGATGAGTTAAGTGGTGCGCAGCTATTTTCAAAAATCGACCTCAAGAGCGGGTACCATCAAATACGCATGCGCGAGGGAGATGAATGGAAGACTGCTTTCAAAACCAAACATGGTTTGTATGAGTGGTTGGTAATGCCCTTCGGCCTTACTAACGCTCCTAGTACTTTCATGCGTCTAATGAACCATGTGCTTCGAGCCTATATCGGTAAATTTTGTGTGGTATACTTCGATGATATCCTTATTTATAGTCGAACTTTGAATGAGCACTTGATTCATTTACGAGCTATATTAGATGTGTTACGAAAAGAGACTCTTTACGCAAATATTAAGAAATGTACATTTTGCACTGATAAAGTTGTTTTCTTAGGATTTGTTGTCAGTTCGCAAGGCCTCGAAGTCGACCAAGAGAAGGTGAAGGCAATTCGAGAGTGGCCGAGGCCGACTAGCATCACACAAGTGCGAAGTTTCCATGGCTTAGCAAGTTTTTACAGACGATTCGTTCCACATTTC
Organism: Gossypium stocksii; assembly: GCA_020496765.1. NCBI lineage: Eukaryota > Viridiplantae > Streptophyta > Magnoliopsida > Malvales > Malvaceae > Gossypium > Gossypium stocksii. The sequence continues at coordinate 48,494,075 of CM035623.1, forward strand.
AGCACGTTAGCCGCACCTCTCACGAGTGTGATTAAAAAGAACTCAGCATTCTTTTGGAATGAGGACCAAGAAAAATCGTTTACTGCTCTCAAAGAGCATTTAACTAACGCTCCTTTATTATCTTTGCCTAACTTTGATAAAACTTTTGAAATTGAATGTGATGCCTCAGGTATCGGAATAGGAGCTGTTTTAACTCAAGAAGGCAAACCTGTGGCATACTTTAGTGAGAAGCTTAGTGGTGCTCCATTGAATTACCCAACATACGACAAAGAAATGTATGCGTTGGTTCGAGCATTGGAAACGTGGCAGCACTACTTATGGCCGAAAGAGTTCATCATTCATTCGGACCACGAATCTCTAAAGCATATAAAAGAACAGCATAAACTCAATAAACGACACGCAAAATGGGTAGAGTTTCTTGAATCCTTTCCTTATGTTATACGGTACAAAAAAGGTAAGGAAAATATTGTTGCTGATGCACTTTCTCGTCGTTATACCTTGTTGAATTATTTGGATTCAAGATTGCTTGGCTTTATGTTTCTGAAAGATTTGTACATAACTGACCCTGATTTTGGAGAAATTTATAAATCATGTGAGCATAATGCTGTTGATAGATTTTTCAGGTTCGATGGCTTCTTATTACGTGAAGGAAAACTTTGTGTCCCACAAAGCTCTGTGCGAGAGATGCTAGTACTTGAGGCTCACGGCGGTGGGTTAATGGGACACTTTGGTATTGCAAAAACTTTGGCCATATTGCAAGAACATTTCTATTGGCCACGAATGAAAAGGGATGTTGAGAAGGTCTGTTCTAGATGTATAGCATGTAAGAAAGCCAAATCTAAGGTTAACCCCCATGGGCTTTACACGCCTTTGCCCATTCCTGAAGGGCCTTGGGTCGACCTTTCTATGGATTTCATCTTAGGGCTACCGCGGACACGAAATGGGAAAGATTCTATATTTGTGGTTGTAGATCGATTTTCCAAAATGTCACATTTCATTGCTTGTTCAAAAACTGATGATGCAGTTAATATTGCTAATCTTTTTTTTAAAGAAATTGTCAGGTTGCATGGGATTCCAAAGACCATTGTTTCTGATCGAGACGCAAAATTTTTGAGCCACTTTTGGAGAACATTATGGAGTAAACTTGGCACGAAGTTACTATTTTCCACAACTTGTCATCCTCAAACGGATGGCCAAACCGAGGTGGTGAATCGTGTTCTCTCTACCTTGTTGCGAGCAATCATTCGCAAGAATCTTAAATCGTGGGAAGAGTGCCTGCCTCACATTGAGTTCGCTTACAATCGGACTGTGCATTCGGCTACCAAATTTTCTCCCTTTGAAATTGTTTATGGTTTTAACCCTTTATCTCCTCTTGATTTAATTCCTATACCTAACGACCAAATTGTTAATGTAGATGCAAAGAGGAAAGCTGAATATGTGAAACAGCTCCATCACAAAGTTAAAGCCAATATTGAGGCCCGAACGGAGCAATACGTGCGGAAAGCCAATAGAGGAAGAAAACAAATAATTTTTGAACCCGGAGATTGGGTGTGGGTTCATATGCGAAAAGAGAGGTTTCCGGTTCAGCGAAGATCGAAATTACTACCTAGGGGAGATGGGCCGTTTCAAGTTTTGGAACGCATCAACGATAACTCATATAAACTTGACCTTCCAGGTGAGTATAGTGTGAGTGCTACCTTTAATGTGGCTGATCTGTCTCCTTATGATATAGGTGACGATTTGGGGGCAAATCGCCTCGAAGAGAGGGGGAATGATACGGTCGCACCACCTAATTTGCCAACCACAAATGGAGACCCACTCGAGCTACCTGTTGGTCCAATTACCCGAGCTCGAGCTAAGAAGTTTAAAGATGCAGTGTCAGCCTTAGTTGAGCGAGTTTGGGCTGAATCAATCACCAATTTACTTGATAGTTCCTGGACTAGCTCAACGAGTCATTCGTTTCATCTTTCCAAAACTCATCCAGCTCATTTTCAGCTCAACCTGCTCGGTTCCAGCTCATCGAGTTTACATCCAGTTCAACTTCAGCTCATGAGTTTATTTTCAGCTAAATTTTAGTTCACGAGCTCAGAATTAGCTCAGCCTTAGCTCTCGAGTTGGACTTAGCTCGATTTTAGCTCACTATCTAAATTATAGCTCATTAAGTTCATTCAAAGCTCATGATAATAAGTTGACTTTTATTTTAATTTTATTAATTTATCATATTGAATGGTTTCACATTAATATATTAATATTGTCTTAATTTAATTTAATTCTGCTTATTTAATATGTCATAGCCGAAATTTATAGGTTGACATTATTGCTTTCACATTGCCGAATTTTTTGTTCACATTTGGGTTTAATTAGTTCATGAATTTTGCAGGAAATTCGAAGAGTGCAAGAGCATGAAGAAACACCACTTTTGGAAGGTGCATGGATGGTTAGAGGGCTTGAACATCCTAGGTGCATGTTCGGCCAAGTACATGAATGATTACATTCATTGTATCAAGGTTCATGAATGTTCATATTCATGTATGGAGTGCTATCTCTTCAATTTTCAAGGGTGGCCGAATCTACCTTTGTCCATTAGGGTTCCATTCATTCACATACATTTGCTTAAGCTTGAAGGATGCATGCTTCAATCTTCCATGGCCGAATGTGGACAAGGCATTTAAGGAGTTTCTTTCTAGAATGTTACATGATTCATTCATGATACATTACTTAGTTTTTAAGACTATGGATTAGACTATTCGGCTACTTAGTCTAAAAGCCTATAAATACTTGTATTTTTTTTCATTTGAGGTAATTTTTGAACTTTATGAATTTTATTCACAACTAATGAGGAATTCTTTTCTCTAATTTCGTTCAAAGATTTCGATTGGCTTGCCTAGTGTCCTAGTTGTGTCAACCGTTTTTTTCTTTGTCGAAAATCTGAACTTATCACTACCCGTAGTGTGGCGTTCAACTATACCGAGGTTCCTATCTCTTTAGATAGTGGGTCGAGGTCCCCTTTATCAAATCCAAACCGAACCAAAAGAGCATATAGACAAAGGGTCGATATCTTTTTGATATTGGTTCTTGTTTGCACTTTTCCGTTCAAAACCTATCTCTCTTTCCCTTCTAAATCAATCTAAACGAACCTTCCCCTATTTAAACTATAACCAACTTATTTCTTCTTCACCTACTTAGTTCAAACAATACCTTCTCGTAGACGATCGGGCCACTTCAAATACGACTCGACTCACTCCGAGGCGGTTCGTATCAAAGATGATGGGGTATTCGGCTTTTAGAGATTGGTGAAAAGAGAAATGAAAAGAAGGGATTGCTTAGAGTGAAATTGGCTTTATACTCAAAATAAAAGAATAGTAGTGGTACCAAAAGAAAAGTTGCCACGAGAACTTCAGTTTTAGGTAGAAAACGTTTTCCCAAATGCCAAAATAACTAAGTGCATTCAGCTATGACTAAGAATAACCAAAATCGACACTTACACCCTACACAAACCGATTTCTCCCTTCCCCTAAAGTCGCATTTGGCTCCATTTCATCGAACAATCGTGATACGAACCGCCTCGGAGTGAGTCGAGTCGTATTTGAAGTTGCCCGATCGTCTACGAGAAGGTATTGTTTGAACTAAGTAGGTGAAGAAGAAATGAGTTGGTTATAGTTTAAAATAGGGAAAGGTTCGTTTAAATTGATTTAGAAGGGAAAGAGAGATAGGTTTTGAACGGAAAAGTGCAAACAAGAACCAATATCAAAAAGATATCGACCCTTTGTCTATATGCTCTTTTGGTTCGGTTTGGATTTGATAAAGGGGACCTCGACCCACTATCTAAAGAGATAGGAACCTCGGTATAGTTGAACGCCACACTACGGGTAGTGATAAGTTCAGATTTTCGACAAAGAAAAATCGGTTGACACAACTAGGACACTAGGCAAGCCAATCGAAATCTTTGAACGAAATTAGAGAAAAGAATTCCTCACTAGTTGTTAATAAAATTGATAAAGTTCAAAAATTACCTCAAAATGAAAAAAAATACAAGTATTTATAGGCTTTTAAACTAAGTAGCCGAATAGTCTAATCCATAGTCTTAAAAACTAAGTAATGTATCATGAATGAATCATGTAACATTCTAGAAAGAAACTCCTTAAATGCCTTGTCCACATTCGGCCATGGAAGATTGAAGCATGCATCCTTCAAGCTTAAGCAAATGTATGTGAATGAATGGAACCTTAATGGTCAAAGGTAGATTCGGCCACCCTTGAAAATTGAAGAGATAGCACTCCATACATGAATATGAACATTCATGAACCTTGATACAATGAATGTAATCATTCATGTACTTGGCCGAACATGCACCTAGGATGTTCAAGCCCTCTAACCATCCATGCACCTTCCAAAAGTGGTGTTTCTTCATGCTCTTGCACTCTTCGAATTTCCTGCAAAATTCATGAACTAATTAAACCCAAATGTGAACAAAAAATTCGGCTAATGTGAAAGCAATAATGTCAACCTATAAATTTCGGCTATGACATATTAAATAAGCATAATTAAATTAAATTAAGACAATATTAATATATTAATGTGAAACCATTCAATATGATAAATTAATAAAATTAAAATAAAAGTCAACTTATTATCATGAGCTTTGAATGAACTTAATGAGCTATAATTTAGATAGTGAGCTAAAATCGAGCTAAGTCTAACTCGAGAGCTGAGGCTGAGCTAATTCTGAGCTCGTGAACTAAAATTTAGCTGAAAATAAACTCATGAGCTGAAGTTGAACTGGATGTAAACTCGATGAGCTGGAACCGAGCAGGTTGAGCTGAAAATGAGCTGGATGAGTTTTGGAAAGATGAAACGAATGACTCGTTGAGCTAGTCCAGGAACTATCAAGTAAATTGGTGATTGATTCAGCCCAAACTCGCTCAACTAAGGCTGGCACTGCATCTTTAAACTTCTTAGCTCGAGCTCGGGTAATTGGACCAACAGGTAGCTCGAATGGGTCTCCATTTGTGGTTGGCAAATTAGGTGGTGCGACCGTATCAAGCGGCACACTGAATCCCCGGCACCAAGTCTGTAAGTGTTCTACTCTTATATTGTACTGTACTAAAATATTACTGTAGATAGAACTAAGACCGTACTATGATACTGTAGACATAGTAGTACTGAAAACTATAAGACTAAGACTGTAGGGAAACTAAACCCTAGAAGACTGAGACTGTAGCTAGGCTATGAATTTGCGAAAAGAAACTCTGAAACTCTATCTATACATAAGACATTTTGTAATAAACAACTGAAATATTAAACTGATGTCATAAAATTCGTAATCAGATAAGTCGATATGAGTACGAGGGCATCTCGTGGACAAGGACGTGGACGTGGTCGAGGTAGTGCGCAAGCTGGATCTTCATCTTCCGGACATATGCCAGGTGAGGAGGTGCGAGCTCCGCCAGCGACTGAGACTGGATCATATGATCGGGCTGCAGGGGGTGACGCTCTGTCCCAAGCCATGTTAAGGGTTTTAGAGAGGGTCGCTAGGGCGAGCACCAGAACTATGAATAGGGGATCCATTTCTGAGCGACTCCGGGCTAACAGAGCGGAGGTCTTCAGAGGCATATCTGGAGTAGCCCCAAATGTAGCTGAGCATTGGCTGGAAGCTACGGAGTGGATTATGGACGACTTGGATTGCTCGGTGGAGCAAAAGCTAAAAGAAGTTGTGTCTCTGCTGCGAGACAAAGCATATCAGTGGTGGATCACTATGAACGAGAGTACCCTAGCTAAGCGGTTGACTTGGGAACTATTTAGGACAGCTTTCAAGGGAAAGTACATTGGGGCAAGCTATGTTGACACTCGTAGGAAAGAATTTTTGAACCTGACCTAGGGCAATAAGTCAGTTGCTAAATATGAGGCAGAGTTTCTGAGATTGAACTGGTATGCCAGCGGTATAGTTGCTATTGAGTACGAGCATAGCATTCGTTTTGAGGATGGCTTTAGGGATGAGCTTAGGGTGCTGATAGCTTCGCAGAGGGACCGTGACTTTGCTGCATTGGTGGAAAAGGCTAAGATAGCCGAGGAGGTGAAGCAAACTAAACGGCAAAATTGTGATAAGGACTGAAATCGATTTAGGAGGGATTTTAGACCCTCTGGTGCCGCAAACCAAAATGCCAAGAAAGCTAGAGTGGAGGAACCGGTCCGAGCAGTTCCAGTGAATACAGTTAGACCACAGGCTTATGGACACTGTGGTAGAGTGCATCTGGGAGAATGCTGGAAGTGTACTGGGGCATGTCTCTAATGTGGGTCCAAAGAACATAGGATCAAGAACTATCCTCAGAGGCCAGCTCAGACTCAAGTTGCTGAATAGAGGGTTGCTCAACCAGTGCGAGGTGGACTACTACCGCTGAGAGGCCGTGGTCAAGGTAGGGGCGGCAACAGAAATGGTCGTGGACGTGGAGCATCTAGTAGGGGTGCTGGTAATGCTGAAGCTCACCAGCCAGTATTGGTTTATGCTGCTCGACGCAAAGAGGAGGGTGATGCACCTGACGTCATAACTGGTACGTTTTTTATCTCTAGCATGCCATACACTGCTTTGATTGATGTGGGTTCAACTCATTTGTATGTTGCATGTGGTATATCTGGGTCGTTCGGTGTGCACTCTGAGGAAACTGTGAGTGGGGTAACTGTAATAAGTCTAGTGGGTCACTCGGTTAGGGTAAACAAACTTTTAGGGAGGTGCCTTTAGAGACTCAAGGTAGGATTTTTACTGGAGACTTGATAGAGTTACCGTTCAGGGAGTTCGATCTTATTTTGGGGATGGACTGGCTTACTAAGCATAGGGCGACTCTGGATTGTTCGGCTAAGCGGATGATGTTAAAGACTACAGAGGATGAGGAGGTGATGGTTATAGGAGAGCGAAGGGACTACTTGTCCAATATTGTTTCAGCCTTAAGGGTTGAAAAACTAATTCGCAAACGTTGCGAGGCTTATTTGGCATTTGTAAGTCAGACAGAGACTGAGAGTTTGACTGTGGAAAAGGTTAGGACGGTTAAGGAGTTCCAAGATGTTTTTCTGGAGGAGCTTCCGGGATTGCCTCCAAACCGAGAAGTTGAGTTTGGAATTGAGTTGCTGCCTGGAACAGCTCTAATGTCTATCGCGCCCTATAGAATGGCACCAAAAGAGTTAGTAGAATTGAAAGCACAAATCCAAGAATTGTTAGATAGAAGTTTCATTAGACCGAGTGTGTCTCCATGGGGAGTACCAGTACTGTTCGTGAAGAAGAAGGATGGGACGATGCATATGTGCATCGATTATCGCCAATTGAACAAACTAACGATAAAGAACAAGTATCCTCTACCAAGAATCGACAATCTGTTTGACCAGCTTAGAGAAGCTTCGGTATTTTCCAAGATCGATCTTCGGTCTGGATACCATCAGTTAAGGGTAAAGGAGGTGGATATTCATAAGACAGCATTCAGAACTCGGTATGGTCATTATGAGTTTCTGGTTATGCTGTTCGAACTGACGAATGAACCTGTAGCATTCATGGATTTGATGAATCGAGTATTCCAACCTTACTTGGATTGATTCGCAGTCGTCTTTATCGACGATATTCTGGTGTATTCAGAAACTGAAGAGAAGCATGATGAACATCTCCGTGTTGTTCTACAAGTGCTGAGAGAGAAGCAACTCTATGCAAAGTTCAGTAAGTGTGAATTTTGGTTGTGAGAAGTGACTTTTTAAGGTTAGCATAGGACTTTTGCCTATTTGATGCCTCTTTCAACCGATCCCGAATAAGCTTTACCTTATCTTCAGTGTCTGCTACCAACTCCGGACCCAACACTCGTCATTCACCCAACTTAGTCCAACAAGTCAGAGTACGACATCTTTGCCCATATAATGCTTCATATGGTGCCATTCCAATACTTGCCTGATAACTATTATTATATGCAAATTTAGCTAATGGCAAGTAATCCTCCCAACTACCCCGAAACTCAATTACACACCCTCTCAGCGGATCCTCCAAAACTTGAATTACCCTTTCTGATTGACCATCAATCTGAGGGTGAAACGCTGTACTAAAATCCAATCTAGTGCCCAGTGTCTCATGCAGCCTCTTCCAAAAACGATACGTAAATTGAGGATATCTATCAGATATAATAGAGATAGGCACCTCATGCAATCTCACAATCTTCACCATATACAACATTGCCAACTTCTATAATGAGTAGTCAGTGCAAACCGGTATAAAATGGGCAGACTTAGTTAACCGGTCCACAATGGCCCATACAGAGTCCTTCTTAGTAGGCGTCAAGGGCAACCCACTAACAAAATCTATAGTAACCTTCTCCCACTTCTGGAGTGGGATCTTAACCGGCTGGAGTAACCCAGATGGTAACTGATGCTCTGCTTTCACTTGCTGACATACTAAGCATTTGCCCACAAACTCCGTAACCTTGCATTTAAGCCCTGACCACCAATAAAGCTCTCGTAAATCCTGATACATCTTGTTACGTCTGGGATACATAGCATAGGGACTACTATGTGCTTCACGCAGTATAGACTTCCTTAGCTCATCATCCTATGGCACGCAAATTCTACCACGGAAACACAATAATCCATGACTATTTAACCCAAAATCTGTCATTTCCCCTTATCAACTTGCTTAAAACGAGACCTAGAGTCTCATCCAATGGCTGCTTAACTTTGTCTACTTAACCCATAATGGCTTCTCTTGTAACTCGGCTAACAAATTACCTTTGTCATACAAACTTAACCGAGCAAACATAGCCCTCAAATCCAACATAGCCCTATGGCTTAGCTTATCAGCCACCACATTTTCTTTACCTGAGTGATATTCGATCGTGTAATCATAATCCTTTAACAGTTCAATCCATCTGTACTGCCTCAAATTCAACTCCTTTTGAGTTATGAGGTACTTCAGATTTTTGTGATCTGTATAAATGGTGCACTTCACTCTATACAAGTAATGTCTCCAAATCTTAAGTGTGAATACCACAACTATCAACTCCAAATCATGGGTTGGGTAATTTCCCTTGTGAGCCTTAAGTTGGTGCGACGCATGTGCAACCACCTTGCATTCCTACATCAAGACACAGCCCAAGCCCACAAGACGCATCGCTATAAACCGTAAACACCTTCCTAGGCTCTAGCTGAATCAAAACAGGGGCCTCCGTTAAAACCTTCTTAAGCTTCTCAAAGCTTTCTTACTGCTTATTAGTCCATACAAACGGCACCCCCTTCCGTACAGCTTGGTCAAGGGTGCAGCAATTAATGAGAACCCCTCGACAAACCGCCTATAATACCCTGCCAGGCCTAGAAAACTCTGAATTTCTGACACCATCTTGGGTGGTTTCCAATCCAACACTACTTTAATTTTTTGAGGATTAACCCTAATCCCCTCAGCTGAGACCACATGCCCTAAGAAAGTAACTTAGCATATAACTACTTCTCTCTTAAAATCATCCTCAGTTCTCAAGTATACTAAGATGTCATTTATGAAAACTACTACGAACTGATCTAGATAAGGTTGAAAAACCCAATTCATAAGATCCATGAAAGCAGTAGGTGCATTCGTCAGCCTAAATGGCATTACCAGAAACTCGTAATGTCTATAACGAGTTTTGAAAGTTGTCTTATAAATGTCTGCTTCCTTAACCCCTTAGTTGATGGTACCCTGAACGCAGGTCAATCTTTGAGAAAAATGAGGCTCCCCTAAGCTGATCGAAAAGATCATCTTTCCTTGGTAGAGTGTACTTATTCTTGATGGTTAACTTGTTTAACTGTTGATAATCAATGCACATCCTCATGGACCCATCCTTCTTCTTTACGAATAATACCGGTGCTCTACATAGAGACACACTTGGCCTAATAAATCGGCAGTCCAATAACTATTGAATCTAAGCTTTCAACTCCACCAGCTTCTTCGGTACCATCCTGTAAGTAGCGATGGACACTGGAGCCGTACCAGGTAACAATTCTATTCCAAACTCCACCTCTCTATTGGGAGGTAACCCAGGTAATTCATCAGGAAAAACATCAAGGAATTCCTTTACTATTCTCAAATCCTTAACAGTAACGCTCTAAGATTCCACATCACTAATGTAGGCTAAATAAGCTTCACGCCCTTCCTCACCAACTTCTCTGCCCTTAAAACCAAAATCACATTTGACAGGTAATCCCGTCGTTCCCCGATTACCATTACTTCTTCATCCTCCATAGTTTTCAACACCATCTGCTTTGCAGCACAATCTAGTGTTGCCCAGTACCTTATCAACCAATCCATGTCTAAGATGAGGTTGAACTCACCAAATGGCAACTCCATCAAATCCACTAAGAAAGTAACCCTTTGGACTACCAATGGTACATCCCTAAACAACTTATTAATTTTCACTGACTGCCCTAAAGGACTCAACACAGTAATTTCATTCGCAGTGGTTTCAAACACATCACCCAAAGTTTCAGTCATGTGGCATACAATGTACGAATGTGTTGACCCAACATCAATTAGTGCAATATAAGGTAGCTCGTGAATAAAAAACATAACCGTTATTACATCTGGGGCATTTCTGTTCTCTTTGCGAAGAGTAGCATAAACTAACGTTGGCTACCTCACCTCTGCCTGGCCTGCACCTCTGCCCGGTTCTCTGCATCTGCGTCCTATGCCATTGCTGCCTCTAGCCTGACCATGGCCCCTTGACGGTTGTTGACCTCCTCTCTGTGGTTGAAAATTACCTCTGCCACCGGCTTGCACCTGATCTGGCATTCTCAGGCACTCTCTAATCCTATGTTCAATAGATCCGCAGCTCAAACAAGCTCCTATTCTCCTCCAACACTTGCCCACATGCCCTTTTCCATAAATAGCACAAGGCGGTATCCCAGTATTAGCAGCAGCAACAGGGGCCCCAACTCTAACTGGCCAATTCACTTTGGCCCTCCTCGCAGGCCTCTGTCCAACCCCCGTAGCTTTTACATTCTGTTTGTTCTTGTCTTTTTCCTTTTCTCGGTTGAGGCACTCTATGCGCTTTACTTCATTCGCTATCTTTGCTTTCTCCACTAAAGTCGCAAAATCCCGCTCCCTCTGTGGAGCTACCAGCATCCTAAGATTGTCTCTCAAGCTATCCTCGAATCGCACGCAATGCTCATACTCCATTGTGACTATTCCTTTTGCGTAACAGCCAAGGCACAGAAACTCAGCCTCATACTCTGCTACTGATTTGTCCCCCTGGGTCAAGTTCAAGAACTCTTTCCTTCGGGCATCCACATAGCCTGCTCCAATGTACTTCCCTTGGAATACCGATTTGAAGAATTCCCAGGTGATCTGCTCCAGTTGGTTGCCCTCCTTCACGGTCAACCACCACTGATAGGCTTCCTCTCTAAGTAGTGACATTGCCCCTTTCAGCTTTTGTTCAGCTGTGCAATCTAGGTCATCCATTATTCTCTCTATGGCTTCCAACCAGCACTCAGCCACATTCGGGGCCACCCCAGCTACACCTTTGAAGATCTCCACCCCATTAGCTCGAAGCCATTCCAAGATCGACCCACGACTTCCCGTACCATTATTGGGCCCAGCGATCCTTTATAAAATCCTTAACATAGCCTGCGATAACTCATCCTCTATAGCGGCAGCCCGTTCGTATAGTCCCATTTTAGCTACTGGTGAGGCCAGAGCCTCCTCTACTCCAACATTGGGCATATGGCCTGACGCCGATGACCTAGCCCTAACGCTACCACGGCCTCTACCGTAGCCTCTAGCATCTCTTCTAGCGCTCATTGTTGCTTACGTATTTTTGAATTAAAAAATTTTATGAAATTAGTTCATAGTTCCACTGTTTAAAGCAAGTGTCTTATGTAAGTAGCAATTTTCGCAGTCGTAAGTCCACTACAGGCTTAAGTTTCCTATGGGCTTTAGTCTCTTCTGCCTAAAAGTCTATTGTCTAAAGTAGCCCAATCTATCTACAATATAGTAACTTAAAACAAGTTTAGTTATAGAATAACTTACTTGGCTCGACGTCAAAGGCTCGGTGTGCCACACCTCAAAATCCTGCAAAACCTTTTGATTACCTTATTTTTAAAACCAAAAATCTAAGGCCCAATTCACAGCCCGAGCTTTGCAACCGGGCTCTAATACCACTAAATGTAACACCCCAAACCCGGCCTAGATGTTATGGCCAAATCGAGTGATGTCACATTGCAGGGTAACACGCATAAATCCGATACGTTGAAAAACTTAGCTATCGTTCGTTTGTGGTTCAAATCAATGGTTACTTTCAAATTGGCTTCACTAGTAAAATATTTAAAGATAAAATCCATTTGAACCTTTGTTGTTTTAAAAGTTTAGATGGGTTAGATAAAAGCTTTGATTTTAGGACGAAAAGCCCATGTTTAAGAAAAATAATAACTTAATTATATTGATGTTTAAAACATGTTTAAATTTTTTTTAAGAAAAACCCAATAATTTAACAGTAATCATAACAATAATGAAGTGATCCCAATGTAAATTCACACCGGAGATGATAGGCCTTATTACATTCCAATGAAAACAATAATTAAAGATAAAGTAAATTGAAATTATTAAAATTCCTAATTAACTTGCAGAGTGGCCACCTCTGAGTCCTATCTTACGTCGAGCCGCCTACTGAGGGTCACCTGAAAAAAATAAAAGAGAGTGCGAGTTTTCAAAAACTTAGTGTGTACGACCCTCGGCAATCATATCAACATGAAATTATCACATTGGGCCTAAGCCCTATCAATATCGGTGGCCTTTGAGCCTTAGCCCACAATGGCCTCAGTCGGGCCCGAGCCCATAACATAGTATACAGGGGCCTTCGGGCCTAAGCCCTTAGTGGCCTCACTTGGGCCTTAGCCCATATCACATCAATATCACATGTATGCAATGCCCCCATCCCAATCTAACCCTGCACTCCATTTTCCCTTCCAACACTACACTCCGTGGGGATATAACTATCAACCCACCCATCCCTAACTCCCATGGTAGCACCGGTTGCGGCACTACTCAATCATTGCAGCAAGGTTGCTAAACATATAATAGGCTTAAAGCCACCGGTGGATCCACGGTCATCAAGCGACTATGCGATCCTCACATATTTTCCTTTGTACCATCAAACCCACCCAAGTGCAACATACATCACATGAATGCAACATACACATTTCCACATATTAAGCACCTAGGGGTATTTTAGTCCTTTATACAGTGAGGGCATTTTAGTCATTTCATTGGTAATTCTACCCTACAGGGGTATTTCAGTAATTCTGCCCTACAGGGGTATTTTAGTAATTTCTTAACAATGTGGGTCTTAATTACGAACTTTGGCCCGTTAACAAGTCCTCGTTGGCTAAAGTTAATAGACACTATGCACCAGGTAGGATTCCAAAGAAGAGGAGGTGGGTCATTAAGACTGCTTAAGTACCAAGCTCTCCCTAGATCCAATTTTAAACATTCATATGCTCATTGCCACATTGTAGCCTTGCGACTTGTCCACAAACATGCTTGATTAATTAAGTAAGTTTTATGCGCTTGAGGAATCATTAGAAAGTAGGCCTAAAAGTCCATGATAAAACCCTAACAAGTCCACATACTTTCCTAAATTCACATATGGCCCATCAGGCCAAATCATATTTATATGGCCCACTAGGCCCAATCACAAATGTATGGCCCATCAGGCCCAATCCATTCTAAACATTCAACCAACTCATCAGCTTATCACTTACTATCACTTAACAACTTTTGCCGATTTGGGCCCATGAGCCTATTGGGCCAATCTAGTCCGTTCTGGCCCGGTTGGCCAAAAATTAGCTCGAGACAATGAGATCGCTCCCTTGGCCTCGGTTGTCGTATCGATATCTCCACATGAGTGTTCGCACGCTCGTGTGGTTGCCAGCATCAACCTTTCAACTTTTTAACTTTTTGACATTCTGACTTTTCGAGATTTCGACTTTTACCAGTTCATCGTGTAAGATGTGTATGTACACACCTTTTCAAAAATCGGTACCCAAGATCGCCAACTCCAAACCTTGATGACAACCCTATGAACTGCTAGCCACCATCGATTCCAAGATCTACATCCATACATACTCAACAGTTGAACAACAAGTGACTCATATCCCACACAAGTCACCCTTAAAACGCCATACCCATACTCGACCACTTACTAATCCAAAATTAGAAACAAATAAACTTACTACTTGATAGCATCCTTACCACGAATGCGATCTCTAAAACCTACCCTTGTTAAGACAGGGTTGACGAAAAGAAAAAGTTAGATAAGCCCTCCGGCTTTTACCAAAATGCACTAAAAAAGGATTGACTTAGCACTTACCCGAACTTAACCTTTGATCCTGCAATCCAGATAGCTTAAAGGTGATATTCGGCTCTATGAATCCAATAGATTTGAGATAAAGGAGAAGGATCAACAAATCGGCAAAGAGGTAGGGCTATTCGGTCATAAGAGAGTAAGGATAGTATTTAGTTTTTTGAGAGAGGAGGAAGAAAGTAGATTAGCCTTTAACACAACCGATTGGGGAAGTATAGATCTGGATCTAAGAAACAATGTAATCAATCTGGGAAGATAAGTAAAGAATCGCTACTCGAGGTGCAGAAAAGAGAAAGGAGAACAATACCAAAAGGAGTTTTGGCAAAAAGATGATGGGGAATTCAGCTTTTAGAGATTGGTGAAAAGAGAAACGAAAAGAAGGGATTGCTCAGAGTGAAATCGGCTTTAGGCTTAAAATAAAAGAATAGAAGTGGTACCAAAAGAAAAGTTGCCAAGAGAACTTCAGTTTTAGGTAGAAAACATTTTCCCAAATGCTGAAATACCTAAGTGCATTCGGCTATGACTAAGAATAACCAAAATCGGCACTTACACCCTACACAAACCAATTTCTCCCTTCCTCTAAAGTCCTATTCGGCTCCACTTCATCCAACAATCCTCTCCTTGATCATTTCCTATCATTTCTCCCCTTATCTTGCCTAAATTTTCTCTTCAACATCCATCCAAATCTCTTCATCCCAGAGTTTAAAACCATCACCACCACTTGCACGGCACAAGTGCAAAATAAATCCTCAATGCTTACCTAGCCATTCGAACCTTGGACCTCCCTCCTCCACTTGTGGTGTCACCTCTAACCTTCCAATGTGGCGCCATATTGCCACTAGGCGACAAGCCCATTTGTGTCTTATTTCTTTGTAACACCCCAAACCCGGCCTAGAAGTTAGGCCCAAATCCGGCGTGTCACATTGAAGTGTTTTTTGAAAATCTTGTTTCCATTAAAAATCCTTCTTATTAAAACTTGTTGCCATTTAAAACTTGTGTAAAATCTTGAATTTCGTATGCATATTTTTAAAACGTGGTTTATTAAAAGACGTTCTCTTGTAAAATGCTATTACCTTTAAAACCTTAATTGTTACGAAAGCCTAATCCAATACAGTTATGGAAACGTGATATTTTGAAAAATAGTTATTATTTTGGAAAAACCGTGTCCGACTTCTAGCAATTATAAAACAATAAATAAAATCCCAAATGTAAAAACCAAAAAGTTTAAAAGGCCTTATTACAACCCAAACCGGAATAAAGTACTTAAAAGTAAATCAAGACAGAGCATAAGTAATGTGTGGCCTTCTCTGAGTCCCTCGCAGCACCAATCCTCCTAAAGCTATGGATTACCTGCACAGTTATTAAACGAGGTGAGTTTTATGAAAACTTAGTGTGTAATCCCCTACTATATAAAACGAACAGTCAGTCATACAAAAGAATTAAAAGATTGGGCCCCAGCCCTACTACAGTCCCAATATCAATTGGGCCTTAGCCCACTATAACAGACAGTACCAGATGGGCCTTAACCCATTACAGAATTAGAAACATTATCAGAATTAGAATCAAAATAAGAATAAGAATTAGGTGGGCCTAAGCCCAAAACAAAATTAGTAATAGTATAATACAGATATGCAGAACAGACTGGGCCAAAGCCCTATACAGAATAGATCAGTCTGGGCCTTAGCCCTATATAGAACAGTGTGGCCAAGCCCATAGTAGAATCAGAACAATATGCGACTGCAATCCCAACCCAGTCTAGCCATCACACCACCCGTACCAAACCAACACACCACGTGGGGAATAACTCGACCCACCCAGCCCTACACACCAATGACGTAGCCATGCTGCTAATAACAGATAATTTGGCGAAGCCACCAGAATTAGAATACGTGGCAAAGCCACTAGCACAGAACTTCCTCCGAATCAATTTCCCAACCCAATATGTCATGTATGCTATGCTCAATCATCACACATGTATGCAGAATGGCCATGTTTAGTATCAGTCATTTAAACACATATTAAAACATATCAATCACACAACCACGGTCACGTCAGTCAAATCACTATCATACGAACACGGTCAAATCCGTCAAACACACAGTCCAAGTCAGTCACTTGCCCACAAGGGCAAAATAGTCATTTCACACCCTAGGGGCAAAACGGTAATTTTACCCCTATGGGGTATCTCAGTAATTCTACCCTACAGGGTGTTTCAGTAATTCTACCCTACAAGGGTATTTCAGTAATTCTATCCTACAAGGGTATTTTGGTAATTTTACCCTACAAGGGTACTTTGGTAATTCTATCCTACAGGGGTATTTCGGTAATTTCGTAACCCAGGGGTATGTCTGTAATTTCACAAACTAGGGGTATTTCAGTAATTTCATAAACCAGGGGTACTTTGGTAATTTCACAAATTAGGGGTATTTCGATAATTTCATAAATTAGGGGTAAAATAGTAACTTTACAAATCAGGGGTAAAATGATAATTTTACAAATCAAGGGTAAAACTGTAACTTTACAAATCAGGGGTAGAACA
Organism: Gossypium stocksii; assembly: GCA_020496765.1. Taxonomy (NCBI): domain Eukaryota; kingdom Viridiplantae; phylum Streptophyta; class Magnoliopsida; order Malvales; family Malvaceae; genus Gossypium; species Gossypium stocksii. The sequence continues at coordinate 48,510,959 of CM035623.1, forward strand.
GTACTTTTACAAATTGGGGGTATTTTTGTAATTTTGCAAATAGAGGGTATTTCTGTAATTTTGCAAATCGGGGGTATTTCTGTAATTTTACAAATCGAGGGTATTACAGTAATTCTACCCTATAAGGGTATTTCAGTAATTTTATCAATCCCTCAAAAAGTCTATAGTCGCCTCGGGCGACTCAAGTATTCTAAACTGAGATAACGTTGCGAATGGGCCTAAGGCCAGTTCTCGGCCCAGGTGGGCCCACAAGCTCGTGTTTCCCTTTAGCCCAAAACTAGCCACAGATATGAGATTCATCTAGTCTAGTCCAATATTTACTACACAATCATACAATTTGCCCAATTGGGCCCACGAGCCTATTAGGCCCACATGGCCCATTTCAGCATTCCGTCACCACCATCGTGACCCAACAGCATACAGATCAACGAATGATCCAACGCCTAACCCAAACTAACATGCCACAATGCGAGAGGGATAAGCCAAGAAAGGTATGCCTACTCTCCTCATGGTTTGCTCTATTTAAAGCTAGCTCCTCACCTATTCTCATGATATCTTCCCGATGAGGGATTCTCCATCAATCCCCTAAAACTAAAGCATTAGCAAAATAATCAACCTTTGCATGCCAAGGGATTCGAACCAAAGTCCTCCCAATAGCGATGTCACGCCACCACCACTAGGACACAAGCTCTTTTGTGTCATAAGTCCAACACATTTAGCTTTAAAGCCCACCTACTCGCTTCCAGATTTATTTAAAAGAAAAACCAAAATAAATTGTAAGAGCCAAGACTTGAACCTTGGACACCTTGCTTCCTTTATGGCGTCAGTTCCTTGTCCCCTAAGTGGGGCCACATTACCACTACACCGCACTCCTTTTTGTGTTTTATTTTACCCTGATTTATTTAAGAGTCATACCACTAGAGATCAAGGTTCCACTAAGGCTAAAAATCAACTTTTTTTTCCTATGGCCTAACTTGAACCCGGGACTTTATAGTACCTTCTAAACATTCCAAAATCACACATTTAAATTATTTAAGCCACCTTTTAACCGATCCAAAACTCAAGGCCCAATACTTCTAGGCCCAAAATTTAGGGCGTTACATTCTTCTTCATTTAATTAAGAGCCCTAGCTCCTGAAGTCAAAGTTCTACTAAGGCCAAAAATTAAATTTTCCCTATGGTCTACCTTAAACATGAGACTTCATACAAACCCTATAATAATCAAAATCTACACCCTACTAGTTCTAGCCATGCAAACAAAGCTTCATCACAAGAATAAAAATTTTGAGATTTTTGGGGCGTTACACATCAGGTGCTGAAGCTTCTTCTCGAGCCTGAATCGCATAATCCCTAGCTGGTGCCCATGCCTCAGATCTAACTGTCGAATCTTTCGTTCCATCTCGATTGTTACCCGCATCTCCACCACTTCTAGGTGGTCTCTCTCTCGTAGTTGTGTTACTAAAATAAGTGTTTTGAGCCTTCTCTTTATCAAACCTTTCAGGGAAATCTTTGAGAAAATGATCGTAAGAACCACATTTGAAGCATCATCCATCTTTCAATTTGCATTCTTAGAAGTGTTGCCTATTACATTATTGACATTCAGCCTATTATTTCTGACACTACCCACACTCGCTACAGATGTAGCCTGAGATCTCAAACTCGAATTCTGCTTTCCTTTCTCTCTCCCCGAGTATCTTACTGAAGCTGATAAACTACTGTGAAATTCTTTTGATTTCTTCGATGGAGATGGGAATGATTTTCCCATAGGTCGTTTACCCGTGTCATTAGTCTTAGAATCTATTTTTTTTTCACTTTGCTAAGGTCCTTGGCCTTGTGCGGTTTATCAACCAAAACCACAATTTCTTTTAGCTCAAGAATCCTGACTAGCAACTTGATATCTTCATTTAGAACGTCCTAAAACTAGGTACACATGCAAGCTTCAAATGGTATGCATTCCCAAGCATACTTGCTAAGTTGTACAAACTCTCATTCGTACTCAGCCACAGTCACATGACCTTCTTTCAATTCTAGAAATTCTTTGCGTTTCTTGTCAAGAAATTGTTGGCTAACATATTTCTTTCTAAACTCCGTCCATGGTCTTTAGGTACCATCACAATTAATGTAATCCACCACTAATATGTTGAGTCTTTCAGTAATGATACAACACACTTTAAACATTCAATAGGTGTATAGAATAATTCATTAAAAACTCTTATTATGTTTTCCAACCAAAACTTGGCTTTCTCTGGATCGTCTTCGACTGTACCATGAAACTCTTCAGCCCCATATTTTTTAATATTATCAACTAGAGGCTTGGTTGCTTGAACTTGGTCCAAACCATGAGGAATAACAAGGACAAGTTGGGGTACTAGAGAGGGTGGAGGTCGTTGAGCCATCAAGTTCGTTCTCATAAACTCTGTATACCATTCAAACATCACCTAGAAGAAGGCTTCTTTAGCCTCACCTTCCTGACCCTTAGCTATGGGCCCACTACCACTAGAAGTTGTCCCATGTACGAAGGCTTGTGCGTTACTTTCTACCTCATCAGAATCGAGTCGATTGCATGACATCTTTTCTATATGAAACCATAATTTAATTTGAGACTAGAGTTATAACACTATCACAGGTTATACAATGGCATGTATTTCTAGACTCTATACATGTTACATTTAGTCTAAGAACTGACTAAATCGTAGCTCTGATACCACTAAATGTAACACCCCTAACCCATTTCTTTCATCCAATTAAGGTTACAAAGTATTACCAAAAAATCAAAAATCAATTACCTTCATATCATTGATTACCTTAAACATATCATAAATCATTCATTTACATGAATTTTGTCCCTAAATCGAGCCTTTGAGGCCCTAAAAATAGCTTGGAAACAAATCGGGACTAATTTGAAATAAAATGGAAAGTTTAGGAAAACAAATTACAAAAATTGGAAACAAGGTTCACACGGCCGTGTGGAATCACCCCAGGCCATGTAACATTCAAACTAGGGACACATAGCCGTGTCTCAGCCCGTGACCTCACCCTTATAACTCACTGAGTAGGGTCACACGCCCATGTATGAGGTCGTGTAACTCTCTGAGATACCCTATATGCTCGTGTGTCAGGCCGTGTGCATGTAACACACTGACTTAAACCCTAAGAAATCCTCAGATGACACATGGCCGTGTTGCCAGGCCATGTGTCTCACACGTCCGTGTCTCAAGCTATGTGAACCCAAAATTTGCCTAAAATCAAGCCATTTCATAACCAAACCTGAATAAACTTTCATTCCACTTAAGCACACATTCAAGGGGTTCAAACACCTTTCAAACATGCATACACATGCCATTTAGAACATCCTAAATCACGTAACCATTATGCCTGTAACACCATAATCTCGGCCTAAAAGTTAGGCCTGAATTTGGCATGTCACATTGAAGTGTTTTTTTTTGAAAACCTTGTTATCATTGAAAATCCCTCTTATTTGAAAACTTAAGTAAAAGCTTAGTTTGCATTTGATCAATTCCCAAAACGTGGTTTATTGAAAAATTTATTCCCTTTTTAAGACGTTATTACATTTAAAACCTTAATCGTTGCAGAAGCTTAATTTTAAATTGTTAAATTTTGAAAAGTGATGTTCAAGTATTGAGTCGTGAAACCATTTTGAAAGTGTTACGGAAGCATGTCAATTTTGAAAACAATTATTATTTTGGAAAACTGCGTCCTAAAGCTAATAGGTATAAACTTAAAACCATAAAAATCCTGAATTAAATCAAAGAGTTAAAGAGGCCTTATTACAAAATAGCAACCAACTAACAAACATAAAACCCAACTAGTATAAAAATAGTGCAGAAGTGCAGGTCACCATCGAGCTCCTCATAGCACTGAACCGTCTAACGCTAGGGATTACCTGCACAATTAGACAAAATGATGAGTTTACGTAAACCCAGTGTTCAATCCCTTATAAAACAACAATCAGATATGCAGAAAGCAAAAACAGAATGGGCCTAAGCCCATTACAGAATCAGTGTCAGGTGGGCCTTAGCCCAATGCAGTCACAATGATAGGTGCAAAAATGCAGACAGAAAGCCAACCCAATCCAACCAATACACTGCCCGTACCACCCAACACACCAAACATACAATTGTGGGGATTAAATTAACCCACCCAGCCAACACACCAAGCTTAGCACCGGTTCCGGCACTAAGTCAATAGGATGGCTTAAAGCCATTAACAAGATGGCACAGAGCCATAAGCATCGCAGCAGAGCTGCCAAATGATAGGATGGCTAGAAGCCATAAGCAGGAAGGCCATGGGCCTTAGACAGGATAGCCATAAGCCATAGTGCTTCCTCCATCAACATAACCCAAACCCATGCAGGATGACATGTCATAATATCATATGTGAATGCAGGATGTCATGCTCAGTATCAATCATATAAATAATATACATGCATCAATCAACGTACTACTCGAGTTATAACAGTCGTTAAAGCAGTCAGGGGTAAAATGGTAATTTTTACCCCAATGGTATTTTGGTCATTATACTAAGTTCAGAGTCTCAGTACCTAATACGACCTCCTAAAAGGTCTTATGTCACTTCCAGCTACTCGAATAACCAATATGGTCAAAACAGTGATTTTGGGCTCAAAACCCATATTGGGCCCAAGTGGGCCCACATGCTCGTGTGGCCCATTCAGTCCAATTTCACATACAACATCCCGTACCTTATAATCCATTCTAATAATAATCAATTACCAAGTATTTTACCCATATGGGCCTGTAGGCCCATTAGGCCCATTTCAGCCCATCGAGGCCTATAACAGTCCAGGTGCACAGACATGCACACGATAGCCTCTATAGACTTTTTCCCACAATGTGTGGGCTCGATATGCCCTATGTGCATTTGCACACTCATGAGGCCTCAAATGCTGACGTTCTGACATTTTAGCTTTTCGACTTTTGCCGATCTACACTATAATAGGGTGTGGTTACACACCTGATTACGAAATGCGCTACGATTCCTTAGCCATGCACCTACAATCATTCAAATCTAATCATTAATCACACGCATAGTATATTTTCCCTTCAACACCAAAAGCCAAAATCACACTAATCCCTTTACCTTGGACGGCAGGCTTTACTAACCCTTCGCTAATCACTAGCCACGATTGTTTCCAAGATCTGCATCAAAACTTTAACCATAAAAGATGATGCAAGCGCGTCCAGCAAACCCCATCGGTCAAGTCTCCCGAGTCGAGCATTGCTTTGTTGGCAAGTTGATCCAAGCTCCTTTCCAGCTCCCCGAGCTCCGTCCAGCTTAAATCTAGCTCATTCGAGCTCGATCCAGCTTGCCTGAGCTAAACCGAGCTCACTCCTAGCTCTTTTCCAGCTCATGAGCTAACCCTTAGCTCAACTTCAGCTTAGGAGTTCAACCCCAGCTCAACTTTAGCTCGCGAGCTAAAACTTAGCTCATTTTAGTTTAAACTTGATTTTGACTTTAATGCATTAAATAAAAGCCGAACATATTTATTTAAGCATCAAATTTGTCTTATATTAATATCTGTTTTTAATATGTCATAGTTATTACATATTTTAATTATGATCACATTTTAGCTGATTTAATGCATGTCATTAATATGTTCACATTGTGCCGAATTTATGTGTGTTCACATGATATCTTATAATTTTATTTTATTTTATGTAGGTACATGTACATGGACGGCTTGTATACATGCACATGGATTAATGCTTGGATACATTCTCTTTGGATGACACATACATACATGAATGGACAGCATTTAATTGGTTCATGAATGTCTAGATGCAAGGTTTCTTAAAAGTTCATGTATGAGCCAAATACATGAATGCTTGAATTCATCGTATGTATGGATTCATGAATGCCTGGATTCAAATGTACCTACGGTTACATGAATGAAGAAGATTCATGCATGAATGAACCTAGTAGATTCACTCCTTTTGGACGGCACACATTCATGCATGGAGGACTTTAAATGCTGGTTCATGCATAACCAGATTCAAGGTGTCTATAAGTTCATGTATGCGTCAAATACATGAATGCTAAAAATCCACGGATGAATGAACGGTTCAATGCACCTTAAAGATTCATGGATTCACAAGTGACCATTCGATCAAGAGTTGTCTTTATTCACAAGACCATTCGGTTTATTCATCCACATTCACTTCTTGGCCGAACCTAGTCTATACATTAAGGATGTGCATTCATTCCTCTATTCCAAGATGCATGGAGACTTCATCACTTACATACATTCAGCCGAATATGGACATGGACATTAATGGTTTTTCTTCTAGATTATTCAAGGACTTTCTAGCTAAATTTTGCTTAGTCTTTAAGTATTTTCTTTTGTCCATTCGGCTACCTTTACATAGCCTATAAATAGTTGTTATGTCATTTGTAAAAAGTAGAACTTTGTTATTGTTACTTTGTTAATTAAACTATTTGGTGAGGATCTTTCTCTCATATTTCGTTGAAGACTTGTTGGCCTATCTAGTTCTTAGTTGGTGTCAACCTTGCTCTTCCTTTTGAACTTATCACTCAACCGAGTGTGGCGTTCACCCTTATACCAAGGTTCCTACTTTGCTAAGTAGCGGGTCGAGGTTCTATCGTTTTCATTTCCACCTTAAGTGATATAAGTACCGGGGCGATACTCTCTATAGTGTCGAATCATACTTGAAACTTAAGTCTTATTTCACCATATCCTCCTTTCTATCCAATTTCCTTTTTTTTTTCATCACATCACTTATCCAAACCATTTCCTATCTTCTCATCTTTTTACTTGTTAATCATAACCAAACCTATACATATTCTTACCCATAACCTATCTTTGAACCCTTTAACCTAGCTTCCGCCTTATTTTCCCATCAACTTTACTTCACAAGCAAATTGAACGATACTTTCTCGTAGACGATCGGGCAAACTCACATACGACTCGACTCACCCCGAGGCGGATCGTATCATTTGGTATCAGAGCTATTAAAATGAGAAGTACCGACATTCGTCGCATCACCAAAATAGGTTCGTGAAAAGAAAAAAGAAAAAATTTATTATTTCTTTTGTTTCCTTTGTATTTGAAGTTATAAAAAAAATGAAGTAAAAAAAAAGGAGTGAAAAAAAAGAAAATTTGAAAAAAAATTGAAGTGAAAAAAAAGTAAAAAAAATGAAGTGAAAAAAAAGTGGAAAAAAAAATTTGAAGTATTAAAAAAAAAATTTGAAAGTTCTTTTGTTGACCATTTTGTACTCCCGATCAGGTTCGTTCATTTCTACCATTCACTTCCTACCCCATCGCCACACTTAGACCCGAGAAAATTTTTTTCCTTCAGCCAACCCTGAACCCCTCATATTTATCTTTTGTTAAATAATTTTGAAACTGACCCCTAAGCCTACGATAAGGCCTTGGCGAGTCTGAATACGAAATTGCAAGAGAAAGTTTGAGAGGTAAAAGACACGAGTGAGTGAGCGCATTCGAGTGGAGGTAAAAGCCAAACGAGTGTAAACACGAGTGTGAGTGCTACCAATTTTTCTTTCTTTCCGAGTGAAATCGTGAGGTTTGTGGTGAGGTACTTAATTTTTTGTTTTATGATCTAACGTATTTCTTTCAGCAACAAAAGTCATGTCACGCGACGAATTTACCGAGTCAGAGTTTCAATACTTGGTTCAAGAAATGCAACGAATGGTGAATTCCAAGTTTGACAAACTACACGAAAGATTAGATCGTGTGGAACAAAGAGATCCACGAGAACGAGTTTTATCAAGTCGAAAAGCAAAATTGAGAACTTCACAAAGATACATCTCTAATGATTACTCGAGACAAGATTTCATTCGAGATTCTTATTCAAGAAGTTCAAGACAACGAGCGACCGATTTTGATTTTGAATTCATTCGAGAAGATGTGCGAGATGATAGACATACTCCTTCTAGATCTTTAAAGAAATCTTACTCGGAGTATTCTTCACGAAATTTTGAACGTGACCCATATAGTTCTTCATATTTCGAGCAAGATTTGTATTCACATGATTCTTTTGTATTATCTAGCAAAAGAAAAGAAAAAGCAAAAGAAGAAAAAGAAAAAGAAATAAAAAGAAAAGAGAGAAAAGAGGCTAGTAAGAGAGAAAATGAGCAAGTTTTGAGAGAGTTCAAAAAAGCCATTGAAAAAGCCTTTGAAAAAGAAAAAGAACAAAAAGAGAAGGAAAAGCAAAAAGAGTTTGAAAGAGATTATGATCAAGAAAAAAGAGTGGAAAAAGAAATTAAGATAAAAGAATCAAGTGATCTCGAGAAAAAAAATCGAGTGAAAAAGAAAGTGAGCAAGCGAGGATTATTTCCACTAACCCTCCTGTTAATTCTTTTTGTGATTACACTTTTCAGGTTCCTAGAAGTTTGTGCGACCAATTCCAGCTTCACTACCTTCCAAACGAGAGACGTTTTCAGTTGTTCGAGAAAGGTAAGTTCACAAATGATAACCACCCACTTGCGATCGAAGGTAAGGAAGGTAAGGATTCCTTGTTTATTGAATCGAGGCCGTTTGATTTAAAATTTGCTCGTAAAGGTTTTGATGGCTTCATTTCTGAAAGATTATCATATTTTGATTTGATTAGTCCTTGTTCATTCCTTGTTGATAATGACTTTGCTTCAAAAGATACCATGAAAACCTTGTCTTATGACATGTCTAATTATTCTCCTGGATTGGTTCAATCTTTTCAAATTATGAATGAGTTTGCTAAAGGTTTTTCACGTTTGGATGTGATCGCTTTCGAAAATTCTTTGAATTCATGTGCTAAATCTTTCTATTTAAACATGCCTGTTCAAATGATCTGTGTTGGATTTGCATGTTTGAAAAGTTGCATGATCTCAAAAATTTCTTTGTTTAACATCCATGTTAAAAGATTTTCACATAAAATGCTTGATTTGTTTGATTGTGTTTTTCATGAACAATCTTTAAATTTTTGTGCGACATCTCCATGTTTTAATCTATCTGTTCAAATGAAATTTGCGATGAAAAAATGCTTGAGTATTTCCATGACTAAGTTTCCTTGGTTGCACTTACGTGATAACTTATTGACATGTAGAATGCCTGTTTCATTTATTTGTTTGCCTAGTTTTGTCAATTCTGCATGCCTGTTTGATCAAGTGAGGTTTGGGTCATGTGATGAGTTGGTACCATTTTCTTCTTTTAATTTGATGTGGACATTGGGAATCAATCAATACATCCTACCTGTTGGATCGAGTGACCAAATTTTTGTGTTCAAACCTGGCATTTGTGACTTTGATACATTATATGAAAACATTAAGCATCTTGTGTGTTGCGTATCCCATATATGTTTGCTCGATGCTCGATCTTTATTAAAGAATTTTGGTTTCAATTCCGATTCGTTCCTTAATTACTTTCCATGGCCCCATGTGGAATTTTTGTTACATTTTGTTAAGGTAAGGCCGACTTATGCCCTTGGATTTGAAACGAATCATGATTTGGTTTTCCCTCTTACTTCATTCATTTCTGATACTAACATTTTTCATTATTGTGAACGTACCCCTTTGGTAAGCATGAGCTGTTATGGTGCTTCATCACCCATGCAAATCAACCGAAGTAAAAAGTTGGTTTTACATTATCTTCTCGAAGAGAGAAGATTTGTTTTGATTGAAAAAGGTAAAACAAGTTATAAATTTTCTTCTCATCAAGGATGTCAAGGTAAGATTTCTGAAAATCTTCGAACATCTTTGCTTAATTCGAATGATATTGAAAATCATTGTGATTGTTTGATGTTTGAACATTATTCGAATCCTGATGTGGTTGATTGTTGTCTTTGGCCTTATATTGATCTATTTGTGTTGGAATATGAATACACAAAACATGTTAATAAGCGGAAGAAAGAGTTAGCATACTTATGGCCATGGCATACTTTGCATAAGCAAGATGAGGGACCAATTAAGTTACTATTTTCGTATGATCATTTTGATAATATTTGGTCGAGGAATAATGTTGCTACTTCCTTGCAAACATTTGTGACCAACTACCCTTTGCTTCAATTAAATTCACATGTTCGCAATGATGGCATATCGAAACCTTTTAATAACTTTACGTATGCTTGTTTTTCACAACTTAGATTTTTGGCATATGTTCGATTAAATGAGTTTTTCTTGAATTTTGAATATCATATGAATCTGACTTGTTTGAATTTCTTCTTGCCAAAAGTGGTGAGGCTTTTTCAGGTTTATTTGATATCTTCTATTCCATTTGACCGAGGAAAGCCATGTGTGAGAAAAGTTTTTAAAGCGAACAAATGGCTCGACTTGAGGACAAGTCGCCTAAAAGAAGGGGGGAATGATGCGAGCGCGTCCAGCAAACCCCATCGGTCAAGTCTCCCGAGTCGAGCATTGCTTTGTTGGCAAGCTGATCCAAGCTCCTTTCCAGCTCCCCGAGCTCCGTCCAGCTTAAATCTAGCTCATTCGAGCTCGATCCAGCTTGCCTGAGCTAAACTGAGCTCACTCCTAGCTCTTTTCCAGCTCACGAGCTAACCCTTAGCTCAACTTCAGCTTAGGAGTTCAACCCCAGCTCAACTTTAGCTCGCGAGCTAAAACTTAGCTCATTTTAGTTTAAACTTGATTTTGACTTTAATGCATTAAATAAAAGCCGAACATATTTATTTAAGCATCAAATTTGTCTTATATTAATATCTGTTTTTAATATGTCATAGTTATTACATATTTTAATTATGATCACATTTTAGCTGATTTAATGCATGTCATTAATATGTTCACATTGTGCCGAATTTATGTGTGTTCACATGATATCTTATAATTTTATTTTATTTTATGTAGGTACATGTACATGGACGGCTTGTATACATGCACATGGATTAATTCTTGGATACATTCTCTTTGGATGACACATACATACATGAATGGACAGCATTTAATTGGTTCATGAATGTCTAGATGCAAGGTTTCTTAAAAGTTCATGTATGAGCCAAATACATGAATGCTTGAATTCATCGTATGTATGGATTCATGAATGCCTGGATTCAAATGTACCTACGGTTACATGAATGAAGAAGATTCATGCATGAATGAACCTAGTAGATTCACTCCCTTTGGACGGCACACATTCATGCATGGAGGACTTTAAATGCTGGTTCATGCATAACCAGATTCAAGGTGTCTATAAGTTCATGTATGCGTCAAATACATGAATGCTAAAAATCCACGGATGAATGAACGGTTCAATGCACCTTAAAGATTCATGGATTCACAAGTGACCATTCGATCAAGAGTTGTCTTTATTCACAAGACCATTTGGTTTATTCATCCACATTCACTTCTTGGCCGAACCTAGTCTATACATTAAGGATGTGCATTCATTCCTCTATTCCAAGATGCATGGAGACTTCATCACTTACATACATTCAGCCGAATATGGACATGGACATTAATGGTTTTTCTTCTAGATTATTCAAGGACTTTCTAGCTAAATTTTTCTTAGTCTTTAAGTATTTTCTTTTGTCCATTCGGCTACCTTTACATAGCCTATAAATAGTTGTTATGTCATTTGTAAAAAGTAGAACTTTGTTATTGTTACTTTGTTAATTAAACTATTTGGTGAGGATCTTTCTCTCATATTTCATTGAAGACTTGTTGGCCTATCTAGTTCTTAGTTGGTGTCAACCTTGTTCTTCCTTTTGAACTTATCACTCAACCGAGTGTGGCGTTCACCCTTATACCAAGGTTCCTACTTTGCTAAGTAGCGGGTCGAGGTTCTATCATTTTCATTTCCACCTTAAGTGATATAAGTACCGGGGCGATACTCTCTATAGTGTCGAATCATACTTGAAACTTAAGTCCTATTTCACCATATCCTCCTTTCTATCCAATTTCCTTTTTTTTTTCATCACATCACTTATCCAAACCATTTCCTATCTTCTCATCTTTTTACTTATTAATCATAACCAAACCTATACATATTCTTACCCATAACCTATCTTTGAACCCTTTAACCTAGCTTCCGCCTTATTTTCCCATCAACTTTTCTTCACAAGCAAATTGAACGATACTTTCTCGTAGACGATCAGGCAAACTCACATACGACTCGACTCACCCCGAGGCGGATCGTATCAAAAGATTAAATAAACCAGTGACTTACATCTATCATAAGCCACCCTTAACAACTCATAAGGAGATTCGACCACCCACTAACCTAAAAAATGAGGATAAGTACACTTACTGCTTGATAGAAATTCTTACCAAAACCCAAAACGCGCAAGGAGCAATTTGGCTATGGTTTGGAGAAAAGAAGAAAGGACAACCCGATCCCTACCAAACCAATTAAGAGAGTGAGGAATGAAAAGAAAGATTTGGCTTTACCAAAGAAATTAGAAGAGGGCTTGGCTATGGGCAAGAATCGATTGAAGAGAAGATTAGTAGAGACAGAAGGTGGAGAAAAATACCTAGTGCGCTAAAAGAAACAACAATTGATAAAGTGAAGAAGAGTTTGAGATGAGGGTAAGAGGAAGGGAATTGAAAGAGTATTCAGCTAGAAATGCCAAAGAAGAAGGGAAGAAATACCACTATTCGACTTTAGAACAAAAAGAGAAAAAGAGAGACTTTGGAGAATACCCGAATGGTCTTAAGGACGGCAGGAGACAAATTGATACGAACTCGTCTCGTGAATGATTTGAGTCGCAATGTGCCCAATCGTGAATTTGAGTAAGAGTTGATTGTTTCAAAACTAACAGGGTTTAAACAAATAAAAGGCTTGAAGAAAGAAAGACAAGGTTTTAAAACAAACAGTAAAGAGATTAACAAAAAAAAGGATGGAAAAATTTATTGAGGCTGAAAATGAACCAACAATACTTGATTATTGACCAGAATCTCAAATGGCTCTTAGATGATTTCGGTTTTAAAGAAAACAGTAAGAAAAAGACCTCGACCCATTATCAATAATGATAGGAACCTTGGTATATGATAAACCTCGACCCACTATCAAGGATGAAAGGAACCTCAGTATAAATGAATGCCACACTTTGAAAGTGATAAGTTCAATAACAAGGAAATGATAGACGCCACAAGCTAAGCTTGATAAGTCAAATCAATTCCGTAAGAATAAGAAGAATTGGATAACTCACAATTCAAATATTTTATATCTATTCAGCAAAAGTCAGCAAAAGCCCCTTTACAAAGGTTGATTTCATCTATTTATAGTGCTAGAATAGGCTAGTTGAAGGGTCACAAACATTCAACTTAATATGCTAATTAAAAGTTGAAATTAAACTTAAGTCTTTTCACATTCTTGAGCCAAATAACTCCATCCTTGAATTTACTTTAATTCAGCTAAATGAATGACTTAAAAGCTTGAAAATAACTCTTGGATTGTCCCTTGGCCAGCCAAATAGACACCAACTTCTTAACCAGCTCCTTAATGATGTTTGAATGCTAGAATTCACCTTGAAATAGCAAAAACAGTTGGAAGTTGAAAAGGGTGTTGCTAAACTTTATTTGAATGAAGTAATGCTCCCTAAACCTCCTTAAATGATGTATAAACCTTCTTGTAACAACCTCCTTGCTTTGTAATCGAAAATGACTTGGAAAGCCACTTTATTTAATTTGTAACAGCCTTTAATTATAACGGTTATGACTTGAAATGTCACCTACAATCAAATACATTAAAATAAACACATTAAACACATTTAAACACATATTAAACACAAAAACACATATTTAACACTTAGCTTAATTAAATAGACTCAAAACACATGAATCAATAAATTCCAGCAACTAGATTAATTAAGATAAGCATTTATTCTAACAACTCAATTAACTAAGATGCTTAAATGCTTGGTTTAAGATGCAAACTAAATAAACAGATGAGTTACTTAATGCAAGACTTAATTTAATAATGCATACTTAAACAGACTTAATTTAATAATGCATACTTAAACTAACATGGGAGTTACATAATGCAAGTCATTTTTAATGATGCATACTTACCTAACATGAAAGTTAGATAATGCATAACTTTATTAAATGCAGAACACACAAAGTGCAAGTCAAAATTAAAATATGCGAACTTATTAATTTAAATAAAACTTTATTAAATTAAAAGTCCTTAAAACATTGGCCCAATAATCAATCAGGCCTATAAGATGTTTCATCTTGCACTTGGGTCCCTCAAGTTCAGGCCAATTCTGAGGTCGGCGAATTGTGTCAAAACATGATGCGACCGGGATCACATCATACTCTCCCTCTTGAAGATGATTTGTCCACAAATCGGGCCATTTGCTCGCAAAAAAATTTTTATCGTCATGAACAGCCTTGTTCATGAACCCTCCCTCTTGAGTAGGACACCATTTCAAGTTATCACCTACACAATAATGGGATAAATTAGTGACACATTGAATTTTGAATAGAAAAATATCTTTTCGACAACCCTTCCAAACTTGGAATGCTTAAACCGGTACCGGGATCAAAAATGAAAGTTGATCTCACCTTCTCATAATGAATCAAATGTTCTTTAATGGAAACAAGCTAAAACCACAAAGTACTATGAAGATATAATCTTGGAAATCAAAAATGCATTGCTCAATCTCCTTGAACAATAAATTAGAAAGATAAACTCTGCGATCAAAAACATAGTTCTCTCTTACCATTTCAAGCTGACTCGAAAATTTCATGACCGTCACCATGGAAGGAACATGAAACAAGTGAAACTTGTAATCGTGCAAAGAATATGCCAATCCTTTTAACCATGTCATAGATCAATCTCCAGGATCAAAGGTTAGAATTTGCATTTGCATCTTATCACAATTCAACAACTTTACTTTCAGATTTAAAGATAAAACATCAAACAAGCAAAAATTATTTACACATTCATTCAAACAAAATTTACGATGCTTGCTTTCTCTCATGGACGATCCATAATAAAAAACTCCAGGACTAAACACATGATTTTGATCATTCTTTCCAAAATACAGCAAGGATTTCTTTTTCATTAATAAATCACGCATGCTGGGCAAAGAGAAATTAAGCACAAATATACTCAAACAATCAAATCTCTCAAGTCTCATTCGATTAGTCATGCAAATACATGAAGGTTTCACACTAAGAATTAAAGAATTCACATGATCAACACAAACAAATAGATTAGATGTCAACTTTTTATCACACAAGTCCAAATTTTGTTTGTGCTATTTTAATCTTGTTTCATCATCGAACTTGCCAACACCATTCAAATCATGAGAAAAACTCTTCAAATCATCATCCCAATCAAAGTCATCATCAATTAGAAATTCGTACTTAAACAAATCAAGATAAGAAGTTCTTTTACTAACTAAATCTTTGGCAAGCTCACCATTAACATACACGTAAAATTGTTAAGAGTTGACAAACATAGAACCCTTACCTTGCTTACCTTTAAGCAATTATGGGTGGATGTCATTCCCGTGCTTACCTTTCTCAAGCAATTGAAATCACCTCTCTTCGGGAAGGTAATGAAGCTAGAACTTGTTAATCGAATCTTTGGAAACCTAAAAAAAACCATCATGAGGAAAATTCACATGTTGGTTAGTGGAAACATTCCTTACTTCTTCTCGCTCTTTTGCATCTTTTTCTCTTGTTTCCTTTTCAACAACACTTGTTTCTTTTACACTCTCGTCTCTTTTTTCAATTTCTTTCTCTTTTTCAATTTGTGTTTCACACTCTTTTTCAAACTAAATCTCTTTTTGCATTCTCTCGATTTCTTTTTTAGTTTCTTTTTCCACTCGTGCTTTTACCTCCACTCTCTTACTTTTTCCTTTCTCTTTTTCATTTTTCTTTCATTTTTCTTGTTTTTCTTTTCTTTTTTACTTTATTTTTCGATTTCATTCCAAAAAGAAGAAAATAAGAAAGAATCACAATGAGAACCCTTTCGTTGAGAATTAAAGGAGGGGTCTTCACACAAAAGACGATCATCTCTTCATGATGGATCCTCCCTGGCCAAGTACTTTGACGCTTTTGAAACACGTTTGCCACTTCATAAGCAATCCCCCACGGATGAATAAATTGATGCACTTATAGAGACATATCTACCTTTTCGTTTGTCATCTTAGATGGAATCAAACTTGAAGCTTAAGTTATTTCGGATTGAATTCCTCGTTGAGTAGGAATCTCGATAGGAGTCTTTTCTCACAAAGTCGTTGGACGTTAAACTCTTTGACGATCTCGTTTTCATCCTTTGAGTTGGAGAAATTTGCTTCTATTGGTTTCATTCCTCAATTCGGTCTAATCGTTCCTTAATGGGTTTGAGCCTTAGATCAAATAGACGCTCCATTTCATGCGTGAAGGCTTGGAGTGTAAAATCTGGCACTCCTCCTCTAGTTGCCACATTTCTCTCAAAACTTATAGACATTTTAGGTAATCACAACAAAACCTCACAAATTCTTTCACAAAGAAAATCACACACTTTGGTTTTTGTACTCTCGAATAGACTTACTACTCTCTTACCTTTTTCCACTCACTCTGCTTCTCTAAGTTCTTAAGAAATTACTTGAACTTTAAAGCTGTTGTTGTGGTCGGCTTACAAACTTGATGTTCGGGTTACAAAGGATATTATTGTAGGACAATAGGTAGGCTAGAAACAAAAGAAATGAAAACAAAAATTAAGTGTGGTTGAATGGTAAGGATATTGATTGGGTGTCTTTGAGCAGCAAATGGATAAATCAAAACTAAGCACTTGAACTTCTCTTTTTTTTTCACGATTTTTTTTCACAAATTTTTTTTCACTTGAAAAGCTTGATATTCACTCCTTAAATTTGAATGGAGAAAAGAATTTTTTTCATTTTTTGGATAGAATACTATATCAGGATGCTGAACACGTTGATTCTCACTCTAAATTCGCTAGCTCTGATACAATTTGATATGAACTCGTCTTGTGAATGATTCGAGTCGCAATGTGCCCAATCGTGAATTTGAGTAAGAGTTGATTGTTTCAAAACTAACAAGGTTTAAACAAATAAAAGGCTTGAAGAAAGAAAGAAAAGTTTTAAAACAAACAGTAAAAAGGTTAACAAAAAAAATGATGGAAAAATTTACTAAGGCTGAAAATGAACCAACAATACTTGATTGTTGACCGGAATCTCAAATGGCTCTTAGATGATTTCGGTTTTAAAGAAAACAGCAAGAAAAAAACCTTGATCCACTATCAAGAATGATAGGAACCTTGGTATATGATGAACCTCGACCCACTATCAAGGATGAAAGGAACCTCGGTATAAATGAACGCCACACTTTGAAAGTGATAAGTTCAATAACAAGGAAAGGATAGACGCCACAAGCTAAGCTTGATAAGTCAAATCAATTCTGTAAGAATAAGGAGAATTGGATAACTCACAATTCAAATATTTTATATCTGTTCAGTAAAAGTCAGCAAAAGTCCCTTTACAAAGGCTGATTTCATCTATTTATAGTGCTAGAATAGGATAGTTGAAGGGTCACAAACATTCAACTTAATGTGCCAATTAAAAGTTGAAATTAAACTGAAGTCTTTTCATATTCTTGAGCCAAATAACTCCTTTCTTTAATTTACTTTAATTCAACTGAATGAATGGCCTTAAAAGCTTGAAAAATGACTATTGGATTGTCCCTTGGCAAGCTGAATAGACACCAACTTCTTAACCAGCTCTTTAATGATGCTTGAATGCTTGAATTCACCTTTGAAATAGCAAAAAAGGCTGGAAGTTGAAAAGGTTGCTGCTAAACTTTCTTTGGATGAAATAATGCTCCTTAAACCTCCTTAAATGATGTATAAACCTTCTTGTAATAGCCCCCTTGCTTTGTAACCGAAAATGACTTGGAAAGCCACTTTATATAATTTGTAACAGCCTTTAATTGTAACGGTTATGACTTGAAAAGTCACCTGCAATCAAATACATTAAAATAAACACATTAAACACATTTAAACACATATTAAACACAAAAATACATATTTAACACTTAGCTTAATTAAAGAGACTCAAAACACATGCATCAATAAATTTCAGTAACTAGATTAATTAAGATAAGCATTTATTCTAACAACTCAACTAACTAAGATGCTTAAATGCACGGTTTAAAATGCAAACTAAATAAACAGATGAGTTACTTAATGCAAGACTTAATTTAATAATGCATACTTAAACTAACATGGGAGTTACATAATGTAAGTCATTATTAATGATGCATACTTAACTAACATGAAAGTTACATAATGCATAACTTTATTAAATGCAGAACACAAAAAGTGCAAGTCAAAATTAAAATATGCAAACTTATTAATTTAAATAAAACTTTATTAAATTAAAAAGTCCTTAAAACATTGGCCCAATAATCAATTAGGCCTATAAGATGTTTCATCTTGCACTTGGGCCCCTTAAGTTCAGGCCAATTCTGAGGTTGACCGATTGTGTCAAAAGAAGAGTATTTCTCAAAGAGTTCGGCACTAAAGAAAACGAAAAGGTAAACGTCCCAAAATACCAATTCCTGAATACCAAAGGAGAGCATTCGACACTAACACTCACAAATTGTTGAAATATCCCCCCAAAAGCACTCGTTAGCCAATTTTGCTTAACCAAACTCCCATATTCGGCTACCACTTCTCCCCCTTTGAAATTCCACGATTTGCTTCTTATTTTCCTCCCCCTTTTGCTCATTGATTCGCTCAACTTTTTAATTTGAATTTTAATTCAAACTCTTAAGACCAAGTCCAACCTTTATCTCTTACCAAATCCACAACCACCTTGAAGAATTTGCATCCAGCTCTACCTTTTGCTGCCCCTATGTAGCAAAATAAAAACATTTTGCTTACAAGGGGATTCGAACACCCATACATGTGGCGTCCTTAGCCTCTCCACCAGAGACACCTTTGTGTCACAAAATACTCTCAACTAAACCTAAAGCCTACTAACTATCCTCCATATCCCCTAAAGAGCCAAAAATTAAAATTTTGCCAAAGGCCAACCTTGAACCCAGGCTTCTTAAAAACCCCTAAACATACCCAGATCATCAAGCCAACATGCCAAACATGCTCTTATCTTAAATCACATAAAACTTACAACTCCTAATTTTTAGGGCATTACAATGCCATTCAAAGGCACCACAATAGCCCCAACACATCATTTACACATGCTAACCTTACCTCAATTCATGCAAAAAAACTAGCTCAATTATGTGCCAAATCATGTCCCTAATTGACCATTTGTAAGCCATCATCAACTTACCAAAAAACCTTGTTCAGAAGCACTTTAAAGTACCAAAATGACATATCTTAACAAGCATTACAAATCCATCAACCAAACATAATCTGCAAAGCATACCAAATCACCATTACCTAACATCCTATACATGCCATGAACCTTGGCCAAAATTACTCAAAAACTACCAAATTGACTACTGGATAAGTGATAGGTCTCCAACGAGCTTCCAACTAAATCAAACTTCTAATGATCTATAAAACAAAGGAAAACAACTATGTAAGCAATAAGTGCTTAGTAAGCTCGTATAAACTTAAACACAACTTACCATTTTATTTGCATAATGTATATAGCATAAGTGTAATATCAATTAAACCACAAGTGTAACACCCTGAATTTGGGCCTAGAAGTATTGGGTTTTGAGTCTGGATTCGAATAAAAGAAAACCGGAATAAATTGAGAAAGTTTTAAATATTATTGTTTAAAAAAAACATTTTTTTGAATTAAATTACTATTAGAAATTCTTGCTGTATTTATTATTACTGATATTTTAAATTCTTACTATATCTATTGATGTTTTTAAACTTTTATGAAAATTATAAATTATTTTTATTATTATTATCAGCATCATTATACTTATTAGATACAAATATGTTTATAAAATTATTGTTGTTAATTTAGTGTTTAAATTAAAATGTTATTAGAAAATTTTACTGTATTTATTTTTACTGATATTTTAAAAATAATAATTATTATTAGGAAAAAAATTAATGTATTTGAAATTTATATAAAAATACATTTATAAAATTATTATTTTTATTAATTTTATTACTTATATAAAAATATTTATGCAATTATAACTAATTTGGTGTTTAAAATTGGTTTTTAAATAAATTTGGAAGTATTTATATTGCGGGAAAATTTTTGGTCCAATCCAAGACTTTAGCAAAGAAATTGGTTTTTGTTTGTTAGGAGAACCGATCAATAAGGCTTTTAAAGTAAATTGTGCAAGATTAGGCACAAAGGAACGTGCCTGGCTCAGTGGCTAAGCGCGCTAGGAGGATGTGGGAGTGCCTGGGTTCAAGGCACGGTGGGTGCAAAGTTGCTTTTTATTTTAATAATCAGGTTGCGGCTAGAGAAGGGTTAAAAGAAGTTGCTGGTGGAATATGCCACAAAAATGCTTGTGGCCAGTGGCAGCAGGGTGCTAGGAGTTCCACCTGAGCTTGGGTTCGAGTCTAGGCGCTGGCAGAATGTGGATTTTATTTTTTAAAGAAGCGGGAACTGCAGCAGGTAAGGTTTAAAGGTGAACGCGGCGCTATTATATCAGAGAAGAACGCGCGTCCCAGTGGCCAGCAGCGTGCTGGGCAACCTGCAGGTCCTAGGTTCGAGCGGCGTTGTGCGCTAGGGGAGGCCGTTTCTACTGCGCGCGCGTTGGAGGTGCCGTACTGGACTGGGGCACTCCCAAGCAGCGTACCGAAGCTGGTCAGTCGGTGGATGCTGCTGCCTGCTGAGCGGTTAGGAGTTTGGATGAAATTCAAACATGGGATTGGGCCAAGAATTAAGGAACAATTAAAGGAATACAATTCTAGGAAGAATTCTTTTTATTTATGCTAAATATATCATTCGGCTATAAGCATTGGTGCCGATTGGAACTTGGAATTTTAGCCTTTTAGGAATTGCTTTCTTCTTCGATTGGTTTTGAGTATTTTTTTCTTTTTATTTGCTGTGCTAGCCGATTGTTTTTCTTTTAATTCTTCTTCAATCGGTTCTTGTTTTTCTTTTGCTCATCTTTTCTTTGCCAAGCCCTCGACTTCTATTCTCAACTTTTCTTTTTAATTTTCTTTTCATTAGAGCCGATTATGAGGTCCCTTTTCTTATAATTAAATCACAACTTACATCCCTTTTACTTGTTCAAATACTTCTTCCTCCTTACTCATAAATACTAAAAACTGAGACCTCCATATTTTAGTGATTCAGAAATTAATATTTAGATCTATTTTCTACGCACGTTTAAGTTGGATTCGCAACAGATCTGGGGTAGAAAGGTATTTGGAACGTTCTTCAACGAGTAGATCTCTTGGTAAGTATTCGAACCTTCTTTCCATTCGTATCTTGAGATTTAAGAAAAGCCGAAACCCCTTAGTGCTTAGGAGGCTGTTGATTAGGGCAAGAGGCTCTGTTGGACTTATTATTTGAATTGTTTTGTGCTAGTGCGAATTAAAGGTTACCGATCGAAGGCTTGGATCATCGGAGCGACTAGATCTAGATCTAGTAGTTAAAGATCGACAAGGAGAAATCGCGTAGGAGATCTCATCGGTATAATGACAAATCAGGTGTGTAACGAACCCTCTTAGTAGCTTAAGTTAACCAGTGCCGAAAAGCCAAAATACTGAAATTTCGGCATTTCAATAACTTGTGAATATGTGATTGTTCCAAGATTAGTTAAAAATGATGAGATCGGTGATCGGTATCGATGGGATAAGTAACGGCACAATTTTGTGCAAGTCGGTAAGTTTGGGCCTTGAGGGGCTGAAATCAGGCCCAATGGGCTTTCAGGCCCATTTGGGTAAATTTGATAGAAAATGAAATATGGATAAATTGCATGTTGAGACTGTTAAAACCGTTATGGAACATAGGCTAAATGGGCCTAGATGACTAAATCGGCTACGTAGGGCCCATTAGGGGTTTGGGCCTAATAACTCGGAATTGCTAAAATGGGCTAGAAATACTGTTTAAACGCTTGGAAATTATTGATAATTGTCAATGAGCATGAAAATCCTAATAGTTGATAAAATTACTGAATTACCCTTCAGTGTGAAAATTACTATTTTACCCCTAGGCGAAAATGACTATTGTACTCTAGGGTATTGTTTTGATTAAAATGCATGTGACATTATTATTGTACATGATATGCCATGATATGTTCATTTTATGCATGGGTTGGGATTTATATGAAAGGAGGAAGTGCTAAAGGGCTTTGCCCCAGTTTACGAAAAAGGGCTTTGCCCCAGTTACCAAAAGAGGCTAGGCCTCATGTTATATAATAAAGCAGCTATGCTGCCAGTGGAGAGTAGCGGCAGGGTGGGTTGAGTAGCATCCCCACATGGTGTGTTAGTTGGTACAGGTGGAGAGTAGCGGATGGTGAGTTGAGTAGTCTCCCCAAATGGGCTTTGCATACATGCATTGACGTTTACATGTGTTATTGAAATGGGCCTATGGGCCATACCGATATTTGAAAAGGCTTCGGCCCAGTGCATTGATATATGAGAAAGGGCTAAGGCCTAGTAATCAATATTTGAAAAGGCTTCGGCCCAGTAATTGTTGAGATTAAAAAAGGGCATAGGCCTAGTATGCTTTTGTTGATTTGGGCTCTGAAAGGGCTTTGTTGCACACTGAGTTTCCCCAAAACTCACCCCTTTTCCTTCCATCCTTTTAGGTAAGCCCTAGACTATAGACTTGGAGCTGGGAAGGATTCAGAGTGGCCACGAAGACTGCGTTTCTGGTTTTAATTAATTAATTCAGTATTTTATTTAATCGATTTATTTTCAATATGGGTTTGTAAAAGGCCTTTTTAATTATTTTAAATTTCGTTTCTAGCTTAGGTGTGATATTATTTAAATTTTTCTTAATCAGTTAGCTTTAGGGCACGGTTTTATAAACACTATCTATTTTCAAAGTATCTCGATAAGTAGAACAAAGCTTCCGCAACATGAATGTTTTCATAAATAAGTAAATCTTAAATATGTTTAAACTTAATTTGTTCGTAGACAAGTCACGAGGTTAAAGTGTGGCAATGGATGTGTGCATGTCTAGGAGTGGATCTAGGAAGAGCTTGGTACTTAAGCAGTCTAAATGACTCACCTCCTCTTCTCTTGAATCCTACCTGGTGCATAGTATCCATTCACTTTCAGCCATGACAAAGAGGATCTGATTTTCTGATAACTTAAACTATTTTTAAAATAACATGTTTTCCGCAGCTACAGATGTTTACGAGTTTTCAAAGAAATTTCCCATAAGATTTTACAAGGTTGTTCACAATGTTTTGATTATTACAATGTATCACGTTTTGTTAAAGCTAAGGTTTTATACAAGTTTAGCGATAAAAGTTTCTAAACATTACGAAGGGTTTTCAATGAAAACATGGTTTTCGAAAAACACTTCATTGTGACACACCAGACTTGGCCGTAACGTCTGGGCCGGGTTTGGGGTGTTACAACAAGCTTGGCATAAGCTTATTCAACATCGTCAAATTCACAAGTTAGTACTTTTGTATATGGTTAAAATGAATTCATCCATAAACAAGTAAATTTATATGTGCAATCACATCATTTAGTTCATAAATCCTTTCATTAAATCATGAATCGATCCATTTGCATACTTACCATTTCATTCCCTTTTCTTGCCCATTGAACTATCTAGAATTACATCGCATACTCAGGGAAGCTCACACAAAGTGTGCCTTTACATATAATCGTAACATTTCCTTTACATTAATGCTCACACGAGCTATGAAATGGGTTTGCTCACATGAGTTGTGAGTTAGAATGTAAGCTACATGGTGCTGCTCACACAAGTTGTGGAGAATCTGAAACAAAAGCAGGACCTCATCCATTGGTAGGACATTCAAGACCAACACTTGAAACATGAAATCCCTAATGAAATGTCATTTGTATCCTAAGAATTCTTAAGGTTCAATCGAGACTTAATATTCGTAATTTCCTTATAGCATTGATACATATATATAATTTTGTTTATATCAAATAAACCTAATGAACAGTCAATTTAACTTGTACGAAAGCGAATACAGTTCATACGAACTTATCTCGATAGTTAGGGGCGTAGTAGTTTAGTCAAGCTAATCCAAAGGTTTTACTTTTCCTCAATCTAAGTCTATATGTGGTTTATCTTGATCTAAATAAATATTTTCATTCAATTAAGTACTTATATAGTTCAATTAATCCATAATTCATATTTATACAAAATTACAAATTTGCCCCTAACATTTTAACTTTTTACAATTTAGTCCTTAAGCTCATAACTTAAAATCTAACCATTTTAACTTAATTCAACCCTAACCCATGTTGTAAGGGACCTTCAAACAACTCATCCTTACCAACATTTCACAACAAAACCTATAAATTTACCCTTTTTACAAATTTAATCCTTAATTCCAAAATTCATCAAAATCATTTAACAAAACATGTTTATTTTTCAACAAGGACTCATGATCTATCAATAACATCAAAACTCATTCAAAAAATCCATGGCAAGCCCTCAACCTTTAACAATTTTGCAAATTAATCCCCGGGCTAGCTAGATTAAATTAAAACGAACTTAAAAATATAAAAATTATTAAAAACGAGGCTTGAACACATAGCATGCAAGTGAAAACAATGCTAAGTGAAAACAATGCTTCGCCAAACCCTAGCTATTCCTCCATTTAAGAATCGATTAAGAAGAAACAAATGTGAGGAAGATGATGATTTGAGCATTTTACCATTTTACCTTTTAAAAACAATCAAAATTTCATTAAAACCTTGTCCATAACTATCCAATAACTCATTAAATGGTCTATTTACTGTTCAAGTCCTTTGTTTTAAGATTTAATAGTCATTAGACCCCTTTAGCTACTAAAACTCAACTTTTGCACTTTTTACGGTTTAGTCCTTTTCACCTAATTAACCATTTAAACATCAAAATTTCTTAACAAAATTTTAATACAACCTTAATATAATTATGTAAACATTAAATTAATAATAAAATAATAATTTACTCATTAAAATTGTGGTCCCAAAATCACTGTTTCTGATATCATAAAAAACGGGCTGTTAAAACTTTACCCTCCTTAAAAACAAATTTTGTGCTCCTCAAATGACAAATCTGGTTTGACCTAGATCTCATCAATTGGAACCAAGTGAGATGGATTAGATCGATATCGCTTCAGGAAAGAAACATGAAACATATCATGGATATGGTCTAGTTCCGAATGCAACTCCAACTTACAATCTATTGGTCCAATCTTTTTAAGGATCCTGTATGATCTAATAAATTTCGGGCTAACTTGCCTTTTCGACCAAATCTCATAACCTTCTTCAACGGTGATACCTTAAGAAATACTTGGTCCCCAACACTGAACTCTATATCTTTCATTCTCATGTCAACGTAGGTTTTTTGTTGATCTGATGTCACTCTCAATTGATCATGAATCAACTTAAAAACATTCTCAGTCTCTTGGACCAAATCTAGACCCAAAACCTTCTTTTCTCTCAACTCGGTCAAACATAGAGGTGTCCAACATTTGCAACCATAAAGTACCTTGTAGGGAGCCAATTGAATTCTTGACTGAAAACTATTATTATACACAAACTCTGCTAGTGGCAAATACTCTTCCCAGTTACCTCTAAAGTTGATTACACAACCCCTTAACATGTCCTCAAGAATTTGAATAACTCGCTCTAACTGCTCATCAGACTATGGATGAAAAGATGTGCTAAAGTTCAACCATGTACCTAAAGTCTCATGTAATTTCTTCCAAAATCGAGGATCCCGATAAAAAATGATAGATACTGGTACTCCATGATGATACAGATGAGTGCAGAATAGGATCTCAAAGTTTTTCCAAGTCACAAATTTGACTTAGGGTTTTAGATGTTTAGAAAGAAACTTGGATTTTGACACAACTTGAAACGCAATCGAATCCAATTCAGATAAAAAAATTAAAATAAGTAATTAAGATAAATAAAATAGAACATGAAATCAAAGATTAGAATGATAAAGAAGATAGGTGGAAAAGATAGAACGTGGCTTGTAAAAGTCCTAAGAAGCCTTGAAAACAAGAAGAATCCACAACCACCTTCAAGCAGCTTTAATATCCCCTCCAAGGAAGAAAACTTGGCAATAAAAAGTTTGAAGATGATTCCCATAATCTAAAAATATTGTTGAAACTCTTCTAAAAGAAAACTCAAGAGAAATTCTTGAAAAGAAAAACTCAAAGAGAATTTAATAACTTAAAAGAGAAGTTGTTGAATAATAATCAATTGATTGTTTTGTATACAATGTAAAGACCTTTATATAGGCTAGCTAAATAAATCTAAATAGAACTATTAAGTATACTAGAACTTTAATTAACCTAAACAAGAAGTAGTTTTAAACTGAACTTTCTTGTTGACATAAACTCCTAAATAACTTAAAATACTTAATAATTATAAAAAAATAGAATAAAAATTAATAAAATAATAAGAGCTGACAAATACAATATTGGGCTCATATATAATAAAAATTAAGCCTAAAACCTAAACCCATTGATTTAAACTTGAATTAAAAGCCCAAAACTTGTAATTCCCATCATAACTTTGTCTAGAAATTCTTCTCGTGCAATCTTCACTGAAACGATCATAACTTGTGCTCTTGAACTCAAAATTGAGTGATTCAAAATATGTTGTGAAAATAATAGATAGATCTTCAAACTCCATGAAGACATATTAATGAAGGAAAGCTTAGATCCCATCGAAAAAGTTATCATAATTCTGCTAATTCCCCAAACTTAAAAACTAGTAGATTTGGTGAATGGAATTTAATAAATTTCAACCATTTCATGCATGTATCATCCCTTGTTTCCTTAAAAATATTCATCCTTACATATTTTCTTTGATCAAATCTTGGTTTGATTTGATTGGCCTTTGATCTTATTATTGGGCCTTGAGGTAGTGTAAGCCTATTACATCCATGGGTCTGAATTGGGCATTGAGACTTGCATCATTCCCCCTTCCTCAAGAAGATTCATCCCTGAATCTGTAGCTACATAAAAAGCAAAGGGATTAGAATTAATAACAATAAAATGAAACAAAACTTACCTAAGCTTTCTTGGACGACAAAAGTATCTCCAAGATCAAAGACATTATTTCGATCCTTCAGATTAGCTTTTATCATGGACGTTTCCTTTAAAAACAAGGTATCAACACTAAATAAAAGAAATGTTAAGCACATGAGTGTTCAAGTAAAAAATAACTTGTAACTTTCTTTCAATATGTATGGGCATCCATAAGAATTTCCAACGAGTCAAGAATTTCACATAATTATAAAAATCAAGAAGGTTAAGATTATGTAAAAAATCATCCTTAAAGATCAATATATAAAATTTTGTTGCAAGAGAAAAAATGTATAAAATGCTTTAATAAACCTATTTAATGCAACACAATTACTATTTTTAACCTTTACAAATCTAGATAAACCCAGAAAATAAATTGAAACTGACAAAGGTTTATTGAAACTTGACCAATGAGAAAACATGTCATAAGAAAATTTAAAATCAATAGCATACTTATCAAAGACATGCAATGTATGCCTTCTTAATTTGATTTCTAATGTTTCATTATCTTTCTTACCTTTTAGCACTTGTGGAGGATTATCAATGTTCAACTTACCTCTCTCCTGCAAGTAAAATTGCCTATCAATGGTAAAGTAATGTAATTGGAAGTCTGTTAATTGATCTTTGAAATCTTGTAACAAAGAAACATCACTAAACAAATTCAAGTTATGGTTAGTTAGAACATAATCATTTCTCACTTCTGCATGGATATTTTCTTGCTTTTCATTTTCTTTTCTCACTTGTGAACTCTCTAATTTTACCTCATATGGATTTTCACTCACTGAAAGTAGACCATCACTTAGACTTTTATTGCTCAAGGTATTTTTTCTTTTTGTCTTTTTAATTTTTTCCCCTTAACCCCCTCACAAAATTTCATCATTTTCAGTTGGTCCTTATACACACATTTGGGCTCCAAATGGGCTAAAGTGTATTTTTCTTCTTTAAATACAAAGGAGTAACGGTTTAATTTGCCATGGTGTACCACAACACAATCATATTGCCATGTCTTGGAACTACATCACACCAAACCTCGTTAGAATGATTCCTAATTTTTTAATGTAATTGAGGACTATTTGACTATCTTAACTTCTGAACCTTTGTTAAGCAATTGTACGTGATATCACTTAGGATGGTTTTGACAAGGTAAAGATAACGTATCCACTAAAAACTACTCACCATGTTTGTAACATCCCATTTTTAGTCAAATCAGAATAATGGTTTTGGAACCACAAATCAAAGGTTGAAATAATTATTTTATTATTATTTTAATGTCTACAGCATGATGATATGATTGTGTGAAAATTTTGTTAAGAAATTTTACTATTTGAATGCTT
Organism: Gossypium stocksii; assembly: GCA_020496765.1. Lineage (NCBI taxonomy): Eukaryota > Viridiplantae > Streptophyta > Magnoliopsida > Malvales > Malvaceae > Gossypium > Gossypium stocksii. The sequence continues at coordinate 48,539,382 of CM035623.1, forward strand.
AATTTGATAAAAAAGACTAAATCGCGTAAAAGTTATGTTTTATAAGCTAAAGGTGCCTAATAGTTATAGAACTTTACAAGAGAGGTTCTTATATGGTAAATAGCCCATTAATAAGTTAGTGGAAGATATTGGCTTGGCATTGTAAAATTAGGTTTAAATTAAAAGGTTAATTAAGTAAATTAGTTAATAATGATGTAATAAATAAAACAAATTAAAAGTCATCATCTTTTAATGTTCTTCCACCGATTTTAGAAGAAGAAAAGGAAGCCATGGAAGACTTAGGTTTGGCCAACCTTGTTTTGTCCAATTAGGTATGGATTTTAATCCGTTTTTAATGATTTTTATGTTTTTGAGATCGTTGTAACCTAGTCGAGCTAGTCCAGGGACTAATTTGCAACACTGTTAAAGGTTTAGGTTTTTACCATTGATGAATCTATGTGTATTTGGGATGTTTGATGAAAGAACATGCAACCTTGTTGTTAGATAAATAACATTTGTAAAGTGATTTTTAGTAAAGTTGCAAATTAGGGATTAAATTGAGAAATGGGATAAATTGTGCAGTAAAAGTGTGAATATGTGAAATATATGGGCTACTATAAGCATGTTTAATATTCGGCTAGGGTTGGGTAGGGATAAAATTGAATGAATTTTATTTTATGAGCTTAGGGACTATATTGTAAAGAAGTTGAAATATTGGGGACAAAAGTGTAATTTTGCCAAAATAAGTGTTTTGGATTAAATTGAATAGAATGGAAATTGAATGAGTTAAATTTGATTATATATAGATCAAGAAAAGCGAAGATCGAAATTAGATTATGGGAAAGACAAAGTGGTGGATTGATAGCTCGATTTTCATCCATGTTATACGATGTAAGTTTGTATAGTTAGAATTGAGTATTTAGATATGTACTTATTTGAAATGTATTTATATGAATTGAGAAAATAAATCATATGATATTTGAATGCCTAAATGATGAAGTCTAAATAATACCAAGCCCCGTTTGAACCTTAGGAATTCGAGAATTTGAGTGACATGTCACTAGGGTTATTGTTTGGTTAAGTTTCTTGCATGTATTGCTGACTCACCACTGCTCATATGAGCTTACTGATATTTCAGCTCCTAAGAGCTTACCATTTCTAAGCTCACAAGAGCTTTCCGTTTCTAAGCTCATTTGAGCTTCCTATTACCTCAGCTCAAGAGGAGCTTACTATTTATAGCTCAAAAGAGCATATATGTATAGTAATTGATGGATTATTGTTTAGTACACTTCATGCATACCACCCATGTATCTAACGATATTGTAACACCCTAAACCTGGCCGAGACGTTATGGTTGTATTTGGTAGTGTTACAATGAAGTGTCTCGAAATCGTGTTTCACTATGACTAGATTTGTTGTTAAAACCTCTTGTTCTTTAAGGTTTGAAGAAATCATCATTCTATTTATCCTTGATTATTCAAATTATGAAAATAGTTTACTTTGGAAAAAAAACATATAGATTGTGGAAGCTTTGTTTAAATTCTCGTTTGTTGTGAAATCGTGGTTTTTGGAAAATAGATATCATTTTGTAAAACACGCCCTAACTAACAGATTTTAAATGAAATAGATAAACCCAATATTTAAGAAAAATTAAATAGCGGCCTTATTACAAACCTTGTAACGCCCCCACGCCCGAGACCGTCGTCGGAGTCGAGCTTGAGGTGTTACTGAACATGATTTTCCATTTTAAGAACTTTGAAACATTTAATTCTACATTCACAGCATACTGTTTACCTGCGTTATGGTTACAAAAAAAATCATATCTCGAGTTACAAAACTCAAAATCAAGATCTGTAAATTTTATCTGAAACTAGACTCATATATATATATACTAATTTTTTTCTAGAATTTTTGGTCTGGCCAATTAGTACAGTTTATTAGTTAAAATTACCCCTATTTTAGGACTCGACTGCACTAACCTCTGCTTACTACGAACCACTTTTCTCTCTCTACAAAATTCATCTTACTATGCCGTTTGTTTCTTTTAAAACTAGACTAAATAAGGATTTTGAAAATATAAATTATACCTCCTAATTATTTTTGTACAATTTATGGTGAATTCCCAAAGTTGGAACAGGGGATCCAAAAATCGCTCTAGCCCTGTCTCACTAAAACCCAAATATCTCATCACATATAACTCCTTTGCCTGTTTCACTTCTTCCATATGAAAGTAGACATAATGATATTTAATCCCATATTTAATTCATCACCTAATTCAGTTTCTACTATTTTTAGTGATTTTTCAAACTTACATCATTGTTACAGTAATGTTCTGTTTTATGGCACATTTCATCTTTTTATGAATTTTCATGAACTACATAACATATTAGTCTCACATAGCATCCAACATTATCTAGGCTAGCCATTCCAATGACTAATCATTACCAAGCATTTTCTTAACCAAACCACAACCATATCATAAGATTATTTACACAAAATAAGAACATTGCTATACATGCCATACTTAAGTTATACAAGCCATTTTACCAAAAAGTCCTTCGGATAGTGTGATCGAGCCTTCGACCTATCCCGATTCCTGAGCTGGGTTGTCCAACACTACAATGAATGGAAAAGAGGGAGTAAACATAAATGCTTAGTAACCATATGCAAATAACGAGTAACATAACAAAGCAATTATACCAAACAGCAATAGCATGTTATCACCAAGACATATTCCACATTTCTAGCCATCGTGTCTCAAGTTTCAACCTGAGGGTTAACTACATACCTGTCCAAAGTGTACCTTTCGTGACACTTACCAAAATATCATTTGCATCTTAAGCATTCTTCCATTTCGCTAAAATTTTACCCGTTGAACACATCGAAATATAACTCAGATACATGGATAATTTGCACATAAGTGCCACATATGTAATCAAGTGACCATGTAACCCACCCATAAGCGAACTCAGACTCAACTCAACGAGCTCAGGCGTTCGCATCCATAAGTGAACTCAGACTCAACTCAACGAGCTCGGATGCCTAGTTACATCTCACGAACTCGGACTCAACTCAACGAGTTCGGACATTCGCATCCATAAGTGAACTCGGACTCAACTCAACGAGTTCGGATGCCCAACCATCCTAGTGACATGTCACTTGTATCCAAATCTATTCCCAAGGTTCAAACGGGATTTTCCTCAATCACACATTTCCCAGTCGTTCTCCTCAGAATATCAGAACCAATACGTTGCTTGCATCTCATACTTATCAATTTAATCACATACTTTTCATACCAATACATAATATTTCACAAAGCATAATATTCATAATAACAAGTATCATATCATATAAATAGCATTAAATCACTTAAAATAGAAATTATGTTACATTACTTACACATGAACTTACCTCGGTACAAAATATAACAATTTTACAATTTATTCCACAATCTTTTCTTTTCCTCGATCAAGGTTGATTCCACGACTTTCTTGATCTAAAATAACACATTAAACTTATTTAATACTCACATTTATCAAAATAGTCCTAAATTCAAATTTTGGAAAAATTATAATTTTACCCCTAAACTTTTACATATTTACTGTAACACCCCAAACCCGGCCCAAACGTTATGGCCAAATCTGACGTGTCACATTGAAAACATTAAAAACACAAGTTCTGATCTTAAACCTTTCTTATAGAATTTGACGATAATTTTTAAAAGACTAAAGTGAATGGAAGCTGTGCACCAGGTAGGTATCCGAACAGAGGAGGTGAGCCATGAAGGCTGCTTAAGTACCAAGCTCTTGATTGGACCCAATCCTCGACATGCCCACAACCATTTCCACACTTTAGGTTATTGATAATTTTGAAAATATCTCGAGATGGAGTTTGTTCAAAGTGATGTCTTAGTTAAAATGTTATATTTTATCTTTGTAAGATTTGAAAACCGAGAGTTGTTTAAAAACGTAACCTAGATCTAGCCCATTTTAAGGTATAAACAATAACGCAGAATTTAAAGTTCAAACCAGCCAAATCCAAAAAGAAATCAGTTAAAATGGCCTTATTACAACCCAAAATAAATAATAAGATTTAAATAAAACTTTTAAAAGAAAGTCCAACCGCACATCATGGCCACTCTGAATTCCCACCGGCTCCAAGTCTCCACATCAAGGCTCACTTGCAAGGTTGAAGAAAGGGGGTGAGTTGAAAACTCAGTGTGCAACAAGCCCTTTCAGAGCCCAAATCCACACTTGCACAAATTTTAATTTTTCATCATATACTGGGCCGTAGCCTTTCGGTTAACTGTTACTGGGCCGAAGCCTTTCAATTTCATATTTCTAGGCCAAAGCCTTTCTGTACACGGTATGGCCCTTAGGCCCATTTCAATATCACATATGACAAAACATGTATGTATGCAAAACCCGTTTGAGGAGACTACTCAACCCACCATCCTCTACTCTCCACCCGTACCAACCAAACTCTCCATGTGGGGAATAACTCAACCCACCCAGCCAAACTCTCCACTGGCAGCATAGCTGCTTAATCATGTAACTGGAGGCCAAGCCTCTTTTAATAACTGGGGCAAAAGCCCTTTTCGGTAAACTGGGGCAAAAGCCCTTTCGGTAAACTGGGGCAAAGCCCTTTATCACTTCCTCCATCATATAAAACCCAACCCATGCATATAATGAATCAAATAGTGCATATCATGTCATAGCATGTAAAATAACAATACCACAATCATCATATTCAGAATGAAACCCCAAGGGTAAAATAGACATTTTCACATAGGGGCAAAATAGTCATTTTCCATGCTTAGGGGTAATTTCATAATTTTACCAACTATTATGGTTTTCCATGTTTATTCATCAATTTCTAGTGTTTAAACAACAGTTTTTAGCCTATTATAGCGCATTCAAGTTATTGGGCCCAAAACCCCTAATGGGCCCTTCGTAGCCGATTTAGTCATTTAGGTCCTTTTTAGCCTAAGTTACGCAACGGTACTAAAAATTTAACATGCAATTCAATCAGATTCCATTTTTTACCAATTTTACCCAAATGGGCCCACAAGCCCATTGGGCCCTATTTTAGCCCATCGAGGTCCAACGTACCAAACTGCACGAAATCGTGCTCTTACCTGTCCCATCACTTACGTTTACTGTGTTCATTGCAATTGAACTCATCCATACCTCATCTCGTACTTACAGGTTACATCAACAACATAACCCGATGTTTCGGCTTTTATGCAATATGAACCTAGGCTATTACGGGGTATGTTACACACCTGCTTTAAAAACGATCGATTCCTCAAAGTCTACCACGCGCTTGTCCTACATTTGTATATTAGACATATCAGGTTTGAAACCAAAACGAGCAATAATCTAGTCGCCATCAATACCATTCGGCCCCTATCCCTAACGCCATAGATTTCTTACCTCCGCAAGATTCGACGATTGAACTAGGATTTATTCAATACTGATTCTTCAATCTTTGCTGCTCCTCCAGAATAGTCCACTCGCTACAGAGATCCTAAAATCGAACAAAGACAAACCATTAAGGCCCTAAGCCCAAAACGACAACTTCTCCAAGAAACTAGAGATTTTCGGCTTTCGCAAATCATAAGATATGCATGGAACTACTAATACTTACCGAATGATCTATTGTTGCGAACGTTCTTCGGAGTCTCCTTGCTTAGAATCGCCCCCTAACACGAACTACGAATGAACCCAAAAATCTAATGATATTCGGCTATCAACTACTTATTAAGGGTGATTTTCGGCCTTTAATAAAAGTAGAAGGAAGGTAGGACTTTGTGAGAAGAGAATGAAGGATTCGGCTATGACAAGAGAAGAAGATGGAAGGAGGTTTTCGTTTAGATGAGAATGGCAAAAGTAATTTCAGGGACTTGGCTTGTTTGGTGTATTCGGCCACAAGAGAGGTAAGGAGGGAATATAGTTCGGTTGCTAAGGATTTGAGTGGTGAGAAAAAATAAAGAGAATGAGAGTTCGGTTTTGGGAATTGAAGGGAAAGAGATAGAGAAGAGAAGTGGTGATTTCGGCTAGAGAAAAGAAGAGGAAAAACTTTAATCCTAGGGTGTTCTAAAAAAAAAGAAATCGGCACCACTAAAGTCCCTAATGCCGAATTACTAACACAACCACCCTTAGCCGATTTGTCCTCCTACACTCCCCCACTCAGCCAACTTCTTAGCTCTCATTCAAATCCCAAATATCTCTCCCCTTATCACTCCTAAGATTTAGCTTATGACCAATTCAAATCTTAACCCAATAGAGTTCCATTCAACTTCAAACTCTTGCGTACACAAGCCATAAAAATAAACGCCACAGATACCTGCTCTATGACTCGAACCTTGGCCTTCTCCCCTCACTGACACGCCACATTTGTAGGAGACTAGTGGCGTCAATTAGCCACTCTGCCAAGGCTCCTTTTGTGCCACATTTTGCCCACATATTTCCATAAATCCTCCTAACCAGAGCCCCTAATTCTTAAGTCCAAAATTCAAAAATTCAACCGGGTTTTGGCTAACTCATGGGCCTTCCATAGGCCCATTTATACACTCTAAACATGAATTCCACAACCACATCTCAACATTTTAAAATTTTACAAAACATCACACAAAATTACTAAGCCCCAAAAATTAGGATGTTACATTTACACTTTTACCCCAAAGCTCAGAAATTAAATTTTATTTCAAATTCTTATGTTTTAGGACATGCTGATCATTTATTTGCTATTAGCAAGCTTAAATTCCCACTATAACACATACTTATGAACAATATGTACTTTTACCGATTAAGCCGTTTTGTTCGTTTTTACTTAAAATCGAGTAGCACAAGTTGTCTAACATAATTTAAAACCTCATATTCTATCATAAAACATCAAAATACACAAATTTCACCTATGGGTAATTTTCCAAATATGAACCCTAACTCAAAATATTGCTATCATAAGCTACACCGAGCTACCGGGAGCTCAAAAACGTAAAAATCATTAAAAACGGGGCTTGGAATCACTTACTATGGAGCTTGGAAGCTTGAAACAAACCCTAGCTATGAAGAACCCTTGAAATTTCGTGGTAATGAAGAAGATGATCAATTTTGTGTTATTTTTCCCTTTTTATTTCATGTTAATATCCAAATGACCAAAATGCCCCTCCTTACTAAACTTTCAAAAATTCCATCCATGTCCAAATTTTGTCCATGAACTTAAAATTGGCCAAATTACTATTTAAGACCTCCTAATTAATATTTCAAAGCAATTTCATACTAGAAACTTCTAGAATGCAAGTTTTGCAACTTATTCGATTTAGTCCCTAATTTTAATTTAAACACTTTACGCATAGAATTTCTTCACAAAATTTTCACACAATCATGCAATCATAACATAAACCTCAAAATAATTATAAAATAATTATTTCTACCTCAAATTTGTGGTCACAAAACCACTATTCTGATTAGGCCCTAATTCGGGATATTACAACTGAAAATAAAAACCATAATAAAGTAAATAAAAATCGAAAGCAGTGTAAAAGCAAAGAGTGGCTGCCTCCAAGTCCCACGTAGCACCGAATCGCCTATGCCTCGGATTACTTGTATAGTAAAAACAGTTGGGTGAGTTTACGAAAACTCAGTGTGTAATCCCGTGCATAACAATGTTTCAAAATCAATCTAGGCCTGGGCCAATTTCAGTACAGATCAGAGTTAGTGGCCAAAGCCCATTATAGAACAGTATATCATGCAAACAATATCCTACCCAACCATCCTCTACACTCTAACTCCATCCAGCCCATCACTCCACGTGGGGATAGGATCAACCCACCCAACCTTACACTCCACAGTGTAGTGTCGATGTGGCACTATCGATAAATATGCAGCAGTACTGCCAGAATATTAGGCTATAAGCCACAGAATAATGCAGCGAAGCTGCCAGAACAGTACGCTTCCTCCATAAACATATACCCCATCCCCCATGCAATGCAACATATTAAAAGACATGCTAACATGATACAGATAACTCATACAAAGCATTTCAAATTATACATATTTAATCAGAAAACATACAGAGTCAAAATAGTCGTCTTACCCTTGAGGGTATTTTGGTCATTTTGCCCCTTAGGGGCATTTCGGTCATTTATCAGTGTGGTCCTATGTATGTGAAGGCCCATCAGTAGGCCCATGGTCGTCTAGCGACACATGCAGCCAAACAATCCAAAGATTCGAATACTGCCTAAAGCCCATCTAGCAGGCCCATTGGCCCATTGGGCCCATTCAGCCCGTTTTGGCCCAACTCATGAAATCACTCATGATAGCCGCTTTCTAATGTAGGGCCACAATCCATGGCCTCAATCATCACATGAGCGTTCACACGCCCATGTGGCCAACATTCAATTTATCGGCTTTTTGGCATTTACCGTTCGACATTTCGCCTTTGTATCAAATAGTGCGATAAACACACCTGTAAAGAGGTAGACGCTAATTGCTTTCAAAAATCTGAGCACCTAAGATAAAAACAATCTCAACGTTAGTCATATCCCATGGTTAATCCAACCTATGGTGTGAACGATATACTAACCCACTATCGACACTTACCAAAAATGAATCACAAGACCTTCTCTCGCTTTAACAGTAATACTCCTTAAAGCTTTAACCTTCATAAGTAAACAAAAACCAATTCATGAATATCCATAGTACCACCACCCAAACATAAAATCAAAGAAGACAAACAAAATTACAAAATCCAAAAATTTAGGGTGTTACAACTCTACCCTCCTTAAAGAAATTTCGGCCTCGAAATTCACCTGCTAGAAAAGGTGAGGGTATTGTTGTTGTATTGCCTCCTTAGGTTCCCACGTGGCTTCCTCGGAACTGTGATTACGCCAAAGCACCTTAACCAGTGGAACTGACTTCATTCTAGTACTTTCACATCACGGTCTAAAATTTGAAATGGTTCCTCTTCAAAGGTTAGGTCAGGCCTAATTTCAATTTCTTCAACTGTTACAATATGAGTGGCATCAGAACGATACGTCTCAACATCAAAACGTGGAACACATCATGGATTCTGTCCAACTCCAGAGGCAATTCTAGTTAATAGGCAATCGACCCAATGTGTTTCAGTACCCAGTAAGGTCCAATGAACCTAAGGCTTAGCTTACCCTTACGTCCAAACCTTAATATCTTCTTCCACCGAGAGACCTAGAGAAAAATTAAGTCCCCCACAAAATATTCAACCTTACAACACTTAAGATCTGCATAAGACTTTTGTCTGTCAAAAGCTTCTTTCAACTGGACTTGAATCAGTTTCACCTTCTCTTCAATATCAGATACCAATTCAGGTCCTAAAATTTGCCGCTCACCAAGTTTAGTCCAGCACATAGGAGTACGGCACCTACGACCATACAACGCCTCGTACGGTGCCATCTGAATGCTGGATTGATAGCTATTTTGTAAGCAAACTCTGCCAATGGCAAGTAGTCCTCCTAGCTACCTCTGAAGTCAATAATACAACCCCTCAGCATATCTTCCAAGATATGTATTACCCTCTCTGACTGCCCATCTATCTGAGGGTGAAATGCAGTACTAAAGTCCAACCTTGTGCCCAGTACTTCATGCAACTTCTTCCAGAATCTAGATGTAAAACACGAATCTCTGTCAGATATGATAGACACCGGTACCCTATGCAACCTCACAATTTTTGCCACATACAACTTAGCCAATTTCTACAGTAAGTAATATATTCTAACTGGTATAAAATGAGCGGATTTAGTCAGACGATCCACTGTCACCCATACTGAGTCTTTCTTAGTAGGCGTTAAGGGCAGCCCACTAACAAAGTCCATGGTCACTCTTTCCCACTTCCACAGAGGAATCTTCACCGATTGCAATAGTCCCGAAGGAAGTAGATGCTCAGCTTTAACCTGCTGGCAAGTCAGACACTTACCAACAAACTCAGTAACTTCACGCTTAAGCCCTGGCCACCAGTACAATTCTTGCAAGTCTTGGTACATCTTGTTCCCACCAGTATGCATAGCGTATGGGCTACTATACGCCTCTTGTAGCAAAGATTGCCTTAATTTCGAGTCTTTCAGAATACAAATTCTGCCACGAAAGCATAACACCCCTTCCTTATTCAGCTTAAAATTAGACTTCTCCCCACTTCCAATATGTCAGAAACGAGGGGTCACCGACTCATTTACCAGTTGCTTATATTTAATCCTTTTAGTCTACATCGATCTAACTTGTAGTTCTGCCAATATCCCACCATCATCGAACAAACTTAGGCATGCAAACATTGCTCTCAATTCAGACATGGCCCTACCGCTTAGTGCATCTGCTACTACGCCAAGATGATATTCGATTGAACAATCATAATCCTTCAGTAACTCTATCCACCTTTGCTGCCTCAAATTAAGCTCTTTCTGAGTGAGAAGGTATTTGAGGCTTTTGTGATCCGTGTAAATGATAAACTTCTCACCATATAAGTAGTGCCTCCAAATTTTTAGTGCAAACACCACCGCTGCCAACTCAGATCATGTGTGGGGTAGTTCGCCTTATGGGTTTTAAGTTGACGATATGCATATGCAACTACCTTCCCCTCTTGCATCAACACACAACCCAACCCAACGTGCGATGCATCACTATAGACAATGAAGTCTTTTCCTGACTCTGGCTGAATCAGAACAGGGGCTTCGGTCAGAATACTCTTCAACTTTTCAAAACTTTCCTGCTGCTTCTTTGACCACACAAACGGTACTCCCTTACGCAAAAGTTTGGTTAGAGGTACGACAATCAACGAAAACCCCTCCACGAAACGTCTATAATACCCTGTCAGATCCAGAAAACTCCGTATCTCAGATACACTTTTGGGTTGCTTCCAATCCAGAACAGCCTTGATTTTTCGCGAATCAACCCTAATTCTTTCGACAGAAACCACGTGACCCAAAAATATCACTTCACGCTGCCAAAACTTACACTTGCTGAATTTGGCATATAACTGCTTTCCCTCAATATCTGTAGAACTAACTGAAGATGCTTCTCATGCTCTTCCTCAATATCTGTAGAACGAACCGGTCCAAGTATGGTTGAAAGACATGGTTCATTAAATCCATGAAAGCGACCGGTGCATTTGTTACCCAAATGGCATAACCAAAAACTCATAATGGCCATAACGTGTTCTAAAAGTTATTTTGTACACATTTGCCTTTTTCACCCTTAGTTGATGATAACCCGATCAGAGATCTATTTTGGAGAACATAGCAACCCCTCGAAGTTAATCAAAAAGATCATCAATCCTTGGTAACAGATACTTGTTCTTGATGGTTAACTTGTTCAATTGCCGGAAGTCTATACACATGCGCATAGTTCCATCCTTTTTCTTGACAAGCAAGACCGGTGCTCCCCATGGAGACACACTAGGTCGTATCAATCCTCTATCCAATAATTCTTGAATTTGAGCCTTGAGTTCAACCAACTCCTTCGGTGCCATTCTATATGAGGCAATAGATATCGGAGCTGTACCCGGCAACAACTCTATTTTGAATTCTAGTTTGCGGTTTGGCGGTAACCCCAGTAGTTCATCAAGAAAGACATCAGAAAAATCTTTAACTGCCCTTATCTCCTTAACAGATAAATCCTTTGACTCTAAATCACTAACATATGCTAAATATGTTTCGCACCATTTTTGCATCAATTTCTCAGCTCTCAAAGCAGAAATCACATTGGACACATAGTCACAACGTTCACCAATGACCACCACTTCAGTTCCCTCAAAAGTCTTTAAAATCGCTCATGATGGCCATTTTTCAATGCAGGGCCACAATTTGTGACCTCGGCTGATCGCATGAGCATTTGCATGTCCATGTGGCTGACATTCGATTCATCAGCTTTTCAGCATTTGTCATATCGGCATTTCACCTTTGTAACTTAATAGTGTGATTAACACACTTGTAACGTGATAACAGCTAAACCCTTCTGAAACTTGAGCGCCTACAGTAACCATAGTCCCACTATTAGTCAACCTTTATGGTTAAATCCAAAATCAGGGTACAAACAATACCTTACCAACCTCTCGTCACTTACCAACAATCTATCGTGACTTGAAAGAGATAAAGATTCGGCCCCACACCCTCTTTAACACAATCGAACCCCTAGCCATATATGATCACATCACGGTGTTACAAGACCACAGTTAAGACGAGACTTACCAATATTACCACCACCCAAGCCTAACAATCATAAAAATGAAGATGGTTTAATCGGCCAAGAAGAGAAGATAACTAGAAATGAAATCACAGTTTCGGCTTCCAAAACCAAGATCTTTAGGTTCGACTTTTTTATTAAGAAGATGAACAGAAAAGGACCTTGATGAACTGAAAATCAAAAAGAATAAATGATATAATCGATCAAGTGATAATAAGAGAGGGAGGGTGAACAATAACAATATACTCGGCCAATAGAGGTAACACAACAAAGAGAAGAAGGGAGAAATTCCAAATATGACTAACAAAAGAGAAAGAAAATCAAAGAGTAGAGGGAGAGAAGAGATTCGGTCAAGTAGCAAATGAGAACAAGAGAAGATATTAAATGAAAAAGAGTGAAAAGGGAGAGAAGATTCGGCTACACCTAGATTCAAGAAAACAGAAAAATGAGGAAAAAATGAGAAGAAAAAAGTCTCTAAATTCGGCTAAAAGAAAAACCACAAAGTCCGTGAGAGGTCACTTTTGCAATTACGACAATCTGACAGCAAAACCAAAATGAGAAAATGACCAACTTCAACATAAACGAGTAAAGAACCACTAGCTGAAATCCCCACCCCCACATACCCATTCGGTCACCAGAGGTATTCCAAATTGGTCCACCACTTTTCAAATTTGAAAAGACCTTGATTTTCTCCTCAAATTTCTCCACCAAACTATACCAATCCATCAAATCCCTCCAAAAAATTGATTCAATCTTCCACCTTGAGGAGTTTCGATCAAACTCCACCACTTCCAGGACATAAGAGCAAAAATAAACCTCTTTTGCTCTACCCAAGACTCGAACCTCAGTCCTCTGACACATATGAGGTGCTACTTGCCATTGGAGCACAAGCTTCTTTTGTGTCACATTTTATCCTTAATTACTTATAAAGTCTATAGGCCAAAGTCCAAGTTGCTTTAAAAGGAAAGACCAAAATAAATTGCAAGAGCCAAGACTTGAACCCATGCCCTATTGCAACCTTAATGATGCCACAACCACTAAGCCACATGCTTCCTTGTGTCTTTTTCTCAACATAAAAATTTATAAGGCCTACTTCCTAATGCCAACTACACATAAGGGAAAAATTAAAATTTTTGCTAAACCCTTGGTTTGAACCCAGGACTTCTCAGACATCCCCAAACACTCCAACCACTTAGCCAACAAGGCAAACATGCAATTTGTGATATTGCTATGCACAACAAAATGTTATAAGCCGCCTTTAAGGCCCAGTACTTCTAGCCCCAAATTCAGGGCGTTACAGTGGCGTTCTCTTATCCAACTATCCCATATTCACCTTAAACAATATAAGATTTGGGGCAATACTACATATAGTATTGAATCTTTCTTGACGTTTAAGTTCTATTATCTATCTTCCACCAAATTATCATTCTTTCTTATTATCGTTAAACCGAACCATCCAAACTAATCCAACCCAAATTTCCTTTTAGCTGAACCTATATTACTTTTTATCCTTAACCATCTTTGAACCCTTACATCACTTCCGCTCCATTAATGTAACACCCGAACCCTTATCCGTCGCCGGAGGGGTTACAAGACATTACTAGCTAAGTTACATCAACCGCTCATTCAAAGATATAATTACAAATATATTGTGACTAATCAAATTTAAGGTTTCATATATTGAATTTAAGAAGTATACATATTGAAAAGCACATAATCTAACGCCCGTAACATATTCAGCTTTTGCATTTCATCAAGTGTAACCCAACTAGCCATTTATACCAAGGATACAAACATAAAACAAAATCACTATTCAATTGGTATCATTTATCATGCATAGCCAAATGTATAAAAATTTAACATTTTCTTTTTAACCAATGTTCCCATTTCCCTATCTTACTCATTTCACAAGTTTAAACATTTCAAAGAGAGAGAACCGAATATCACAGAAAAAAATCTTAAATTTACTAATATTTCTCAAACACACTTATATACATTACACGTAACAAGCATGTTAGCTAACACTTTAATTAACCAGGGACCGGATTCCTATATGTAAATAATACTTATTAATTTATTTGGTCATTTAGCAAAACATTAATCAATTTCCATATACATTCATGCCGATCATAGCCGATTTATCAACCCTTAGTATCTATTCCTCTACCACATACAACCACCACAAAATCAAATCACCAAGACATGATCTAATTCACTTAACCATCATTCATGTAACATAGGTATAAATTAAATCCAAACATTCAAGTCATAAAGCAACTACATTCCATCACATAATACATAGCAGTATTAAATCAATATAACACAAATAATAGAAATCCCATAATCATTTTATAAAGCCATTTTCGCATGGCATAATAACTACAAGTCATTCAAAAGACACTATTTACAAACTAATCCAAAGTAATATTCACAAGCTTGTCCAAACTATACATGCCATAAGTCAAGTTTTAGTAACTAATACAGAAGTGAAAGATAGTGTGATGAGATTTCTGTTGGTCCCTGAGCTTGTAGCTATCTTCAAAAGTCTAAAAGAAAACATAGAAACGAAACATCCAAAGTAAGTTTTCATAACTTAGTAAGTCATTAGCTAAATAAACAAAATATTAGTAACTTCTTTCGAGTAGCAAATTAACCAAAATAAACTATATCATACTCAAATTTAGTTAAACCGAATACTTAGCCTATACTTCTTCATCTCATAAAACGCCTCCAATGAAAGCTATCATATACACATAACTTCAATCAAATTATAGAGTAAATTCCCGCATTCAAATATCAATGTCGTAAATTGTAGTAATACGATTAACAAGATGATTACATTAAATCATTACACATATGCATACCTCTATGGCCGAATATGATATAAGGTTCTTTAACTTAATATCAATTGAACATTTCTTCTATTTCACTTGGATCCTTATAAACATGACTTGAAAATTAAATCACCATAAGCCTGCTAGGCATAAGCCTAAATTAAACATCGGCACAGAGCCTGCTAGACATGAAGTCTGATATTTATTCACCGGCACTTAGCCTGCTAGGCGTAAAGCCCGATCATATTCATCGACACTAAGCCTGTTAGGCACAAAGCCCGATTCTATTCACCGGCATTAAGCCTACTAGGCACAAAGCCTGATTATAAACCAACTCAAAAATTCATACTCTCGCATTTTAAAATCATTAGCATTTATACTTTTCTTTGCTAAGTATACGATATTCATATGCCAAAATGCTAATAAACACCATTGCTATGATAACTCTATAAACAAATTCTTCATCGGCAAATATAAACATACCTTTGCCATTTCAATTCATTTCTCCACATCACAATCAATAATTTTCATTACACATAGCTAAAGCAATCCAACTACTCCATTCACATTCGGCAATCATCTTTAAAATATAGTAAATATTGTTCACCAAAGTAGTCCACATTCGGCAATAGTATAAGAAAATTCTAAAAATTCATTTTAGCACTTAATTATACTCAATATTAAAATTTAGCGCATATAAAAGCTTAATGACTTACCTCGGGTATTAACGAACGGCTTTTACCGACTATTCAATTATTTTCGTCTTTCCCTTATCTTGATCCGATTTTCGCTGTTCTTGAGCTAAACAACATTTCAAATAATACTCATTCAAACTTAATTTTATTCAATTTAATACAAGAATACATGATTAGGCAAATTATCAATTTAACCCCATTATTTAACACATTTAACAAAATGATCCAATTTCAAATTACACAAAATAAGAAGAATTTGCTTATATCAAGCCTAGGCCAAATGCTCCTAATTCACCTATAATCCTTTACATCTCAATTATTTTGCCATTTACTCTCTCTATTTACTAATTTAACAATTAACCCCTATATACATAAAAATCGCACAAAATTCCAACGCAAGATATACATACTTAACATATACATTCAATTTCTAACATCAAACATAAAAATCCATAAGCTTTCATTCATGGCCGAATTTCAATCTCACAACCATTTCAAAAATTACAAAATGGGTTTTGAAGATAATCAAGCAAGGATCATAAAAATGTCAAAATTAACAAAAACTAATTTGAAAATTACCTTGAATCAAAATGGGAAAAAATGGCCAAACCAAGTTCTTCTTCTTTCTTTTCTTTTTTTCTTAATTTCGGTGGTAAGAACCAAGAGAACCAAATGAAATTTTTTGTTATTATTAACGTAACATATAATGGCTTATTACTAAATTATTAAATGTGAATTTATAATATAAAGTAAATAAAATCATATAATATAAAGTCTTAGCCGTCCACTATACTAAATTTAGGTCAAATTGCATTTTGAAGACGTCCACTCATAAAAACAACCACAATTTAACCACTTTCACAATTAATTCCCACTTTTCTTTTTACGCGATTTAATCTTTTTTATCAAATCGGACATCCAAACGATAAAATTTTAAAGCGAAATTTTCACACAAGCAAATTCACACATTCAGAACACAGAAAATAATATTTAATTATTTTTGGACTCGAATTTGTGGTCCCAAAACCACTGTTTTGATTAGGATCAAAATCAGGCTATCACAATTAAACTTAATTTCCTTATTCAAATTTTGAACTCGAACAATCTTCTCGACGACGATCGGGTAACTAAGTGATCCTGTCTTAATCAACCAAGCCAGATTGCATCAACACTACCAACACTTGAAACGGAAGCTGCTTGAGCTTTAGGACTTATGTGTTGATTTCCTCGATCTCTATTCTAGTATCCCATTGATGCATTTGATCGACTGTACGAATTTCAGGATTTCTTTGATGATGAATGATAAGATTTATTCATCGATCTCTTTCTTGAATCTCTAGCCTTAGAATCGACTTTCTTCTTTTCTTTACTAAGTTATTCAGCTTTACAAGCTTTATCAACCAGAATAACATACTCTTTCAAGTCTAGAATCTCGACCAGAAGTTTAATGTCTTCATTCAAACCATTAACAAACCGCTTCCACATGATTTCTTCGGTAGAAACATACTCCCAAGCATATTTACTAAACTGCACAAATTCTCTCTCGTACTCGGTTACGATCACACGGCCCTGTTTCAATTCTAAAAACTCTTTGTGTTTTTGATCCAGAAACCGTTGGTTTATATATTTCTTCCTGAACTCGATCTGAAAGAATTCCCAGGTGACTTGTTCTCTAGGTACCACAGATACTAGAGTATTCAACCACTGGTATGCAGTGTCCCTCAGAGGTGATACAACACATTTTAAACACTTAGCTAGTGTGTAAGTAAGCTCATCAAGCACTCGAATCGTATTTTCAAGCTAGAACTCGACTCTTTCAGGATCATCATCAACAGTAGCTCTAAACTCTTCAGCCCCATACTTTCTAATTCTATCAACATGTGGCTTATTCAATCGTAAAGGTTTAAACCTTAAGGAGCTACAAAATCGGTTGGGGATTAAGTGGGTGTGGAGGTTGTTGAGCAGCCGAGTTCATTCGGACATATTGTGTGAACCACTTGTTCATCATTTGGAAGAAGGCTTATTTTGCCTCTTCTCCCTAGCTATACGATACGGGTCTAGATTCAGACGGTGTTATCCCTTGAGCGGGAGCTAGCGTATTACTTTCAACCTCATTAGCTATAGCTCGATTGTGATCCACTACTACATGAAAACACATTTTAAAATGTCAGGAGTCATCACACTATCATAGTTTATATATGGCATGTATAGCTATACTCTCACACACGCTACGCTAGTCCTTGAATAAGGTTACAGAGCATTACCAAAATTATAAGAGAATAAAATATACATTTCACATCCAATTAAATCAATTCAAATACAATTCAATCATAAGCAATCATTTCATCGCTAATACGAGCCTAAGAGGCCCTAAACGTTCATTGGGAGTGGTTCGGGACTAAACCGATAACTTTAGAAAGTTTTTTAACACTTAAGAAAAATTTCAAAAAACAGGAGACACACGCCCGTGTGTATAGGCTGTGTATGTTACATGGCCACCAGACATGCCCATGTCACAGGCCGTGGGAAAACAGGGGGTACATACTGACTTGCACCACATGGCCAACCACACGCCCGTGTGTATAGGCTGTGTATGTTACATGGCCACCAGACATGCCCATGTCACAGGCCATGTGAAAACAGGGGGTACATACTGAATTGCACCACATGGCCAACCACACGCCCGTGTGCTAGACCGTTTGAAAACTAGAGGGAATACAGACTTGGGTCACACTGCCGACCACACATCTGTGTGTCTATTCGAAAAGGCCACACATGCTTGTGTGCCAGGCCTTGTCAATCCTGTAGGGTATACTAACTTATGCCACACGGTCAATCACACGCCCGTGTGTGAAGCCGTGTGGAGCATACTGACTTGATTTCAAAAGCCACACTAGGGGATGCATGGCCATGTACCATGATCGTGCATCGCACACGGCTGAGACACACGCCCATGTCTCTACCTATATAGACAAAAATAGGCTATTGACCAAGCTAATTTTCCACCCAAAATTAAGCTCACCTACATCAAATTCAAAGGCACTAATCCAAAACATATATGAGCAATTAATCTAGCCAATTCGAACATATATCATACACATTCTATACTTACATTTTACATACACAAATCACCAAAAACATGCTACACCATTTATACCAAAACTTTACTTCTTTGAATAACCAATATGACTATTTTCAAACATGCATCATATTACCTAAAATCATAAGCATTGTATTTACTAATTCATCAACCATTTAACATTCACCATACTTATCATCAACAAGCATCATATAGCATCATTTAACATATAACCAAATCTAACCAAAATAAGCCACTTATATGGCCATATACATACTAAAACATATACATTTACAAGCTAATTCAAATGGCCAAAATCATTACCAAAACATAACCAACATGACCAAAGTCCTTATACATGCCATATGCTTAAAATACCAAAGTTCAAAGGTACCAAGAGATAGGTGGATAGTGTGAAGCAATCTCCGACGATCCCCGGGTTCGAGCTAGCTTGATAACACTATAAAACACAGGAAATAAACAAAGTAGGCTATAAAGCTTAGTAAGTTCGTATGAAATAAACTTAATATAATAATAAACATATAATTCAATGATTAATTATAAATACATGAATTCACATCAACTAACAAACCTTTCAATTACTCACTCGCAAAATATATACTTTCTTTACCATTTCATCTATTCAAAGCTAATATGGTTTATGCATATACCTATGCCATCTCGTGCCAATCTCATTCTCAACCACATCATTCGTTTACCCATTGAACCATTTAGAATAGAAGTTGGATACTCAGGATTCTCGCACAATAAGCACCTAAGGACTGATATCATGGCCTAAAGCCAAATCAGTCGATATTCATGGCCCGAAGCCAAATCGGTATAACTCGTACCCAAAGTGCTAATATCATGGTCTGAAGCCAACTCAATGTATCCACTAATGACATGTCATTAGTATCCTAAACTATTCATAGGGTTCAACCAGGATTTCAAATTATCGAATCGTTGTCGAATCACTATCGAATATATCTGTAATCTCGTATTTAGAAATCATTCATTATTCGTAAACTTGTAATTATAGTTTATGCAATATGAAAGCATTTAACATAAATTTATAATGAAATTATCACATACCAACTTACCTCAGATGTGAAAACGATAGAATAAGTCAATTAGTCGATAACTTTTATTTTCCCCCAATCTAAATCCGAGTTCCACCTTTCTTGATCTAGATATATTTAAAATTAATTTATTTAATCACCACTTTATTCAATTAAGTCCAAAATTCACATTTAAGCACATTTACACTTTTGCCCCTAATGTTTCACATTTTTACACTTTCATCCTTATTTCATAAATTCACAAATTCACACAATTCAATCACAACGCATGCTAGCCGAATTTGAACTAGGTCCCTAGCAGCCCATATTTTTCATTTATTTCACATTTTAGCCCTTAAATTTACACATTTCACAATTTAGGCCCAAATTTGCATTTTCACTAAAAATCACTTAACAAAACTTGTATGACTATCAACAAATATTCATAATCTATCATTAAACATCAAAATATTCATGTATTCATCAATGGAAACATCTAAAATCTTTAACAGTTTTGCAAAATAGTCTCTGGGCTAGCTAGACCTAGTTGCAACGACTTAGTTGAAACAATATGCCCTAGAAATCAAACTTCTCGGAGCCAAAACTCACATTTTTTGAATTTTGCAAATAATTACTTGTCTCTAAAGGTTTGTAACATGATTCTCAACTGCTTAGCATGTTCAGATTCATCTCGGGAATATATCAAAATATCATCAATAAACACAACAATGAATTGGTCTAAACACGATTTGAAAATTTGGTTCACCAAATCCATAAAGACTGTAGGAGCGTTAGTTAATCTAAAAGGCATAGCAAGGAATTCCTCGTTCTAAATGTAGTTTTTGGCACATCTGAGTCTTTAACTCACAACTGGTAATAACTCAATCTCAAATCAATCTTCGAAAATACTGTTGCAACTTTCAACTGATCAAATAAATCATCTATTTGAGGTAGAGGGTATTTGATCTTAATCGTCACTTTATTGAGCTATCGATAGTCTATACACATTCTTATTATGCCATCTTTCTTCTTTACAAACAATAACAGTGCACCCCAGGGTGAGAAACTTGATCTTGCAAATCCTCTATCGGTTACTTCTTGCAACTGAGCTTTTAATTCTTTTACCTCTGTCAGAGCCATTCTATACGGAGCTATCGATATCGGTGAAGTTTTTGACACTAAATCAATACCAAACTCAACCTCTTTGATCGATGGCAAACCCAGTAACTCTTTTAGAAACACATCTGGATACTCGTGCACAACTGGTACTGATTTAATCTTTGATTTAGGCACTTTCGTATCAAGTACCTAAGCAAGATAAGCATCACATCCATTCTCACATACCTTTGAGCTAACATCGATGAAATCAGAACCAGTAAGCCACTCACATTATCAAATTCAATTTGGATAATTTCATTTGTAACGCCCCAAATTTTAGGGTTTTTAAATTTTTGCTTGAATTTATTTTTGCATGGCTTGATGTGATGAAATAGTGATTTAAGTGTATTTAGTGGACCTTTAGAAGGCCTGTGTTTAAGTCTAAAGCCTGGCAAAATTTTAATTTTGCCTTATGTGAGAATGGACTTTAGCAGAGTGGGCTTTTGATAAGATCCGCCTCGGGGTGAGTCGAGTCGTATGTGAGTTTGCCCGATCGTCTACGAGAAAGTTTCGTTCGATTTGCTTGTGAAGTAAAGTTGATGGGAAAATAAGGCGGAAGCTAGGTTAAAGGGTTCAAAGATGGGTTATGGATAAGAATATGTATAGGTTCGGTTATGATTAACAAATAAAAAGATGAGAAGATAGGAAATGGTTTGGATAAGTGATGTGATGAAAAAAAAGGAAATTGGATAGAAAGGTGGATATGGTGAAATAGGACTTAAGTTTCAAGTATGATTTGACACTATAGAGAGTATCGCCCCGGTACTTATATCACTTAAGGTGGAGAATGAAAGATAGAACAAACCTTGACCCGCTACTTAGCAAAGTAGGAACCTCGGTATATCAGGGAACGCCACACTCGGTTGAGTGATAAGTTCAAAAAGGAAGAACAAGGTTGACACCAACTAAGAACTAGATAGGCCAACAAGTCTTCAACGAAATATGGGAGAAAGATCCTCACCAAATAGTTTAATTAACAAAGTAACAATAACAAAGTTCTACTTTTTACAAATGACATAACAACTATTTATAGGCTATGTAAAGGTAGCCGAATGGACAAAAGAAAATACTTAAAGACTAAGCAAAATTTAGCTAGAAAGTCCTTGAATAATCTAGAAGAAAAACCATTAATGTCCATGTCCATATTCGGCTGAATGTATGTAAGTGATGAAGTCTCCATGCATCTTGGAATAGAGGAATGAATGCACATCCTTAATGTATAGACTAGGTTCAGCCAAGAAGTGAATGTGCATGAATAAACCGAATGGTCTTGTGAATAAAGACAACTCTTGATCAAATGGTCACTTGTGAATCCATGAATCTTTAAGGTGCATTGAACCGTTCATTCATCCATGGATTTTTAGCATTCATGTACTTGACGCATACATGAACTTATAGACACCTTGAATCTGGTCATGCATGAACCAGCATTTAAAGTCCTCCATGCATGAATGTGTACCGTCCAAAGGGAGTGAATCTACTAGGTTCATTCATGCATGAATCTTCTTCATTCATGTAACCGTAGGTACATTTGAATCCAGGCATTCATGAATCCATACAGACGATGAATTCAAGCATTCATGTATTTGGCTCATACATGAACTTTTAAGAAACCTTGCATCTAGACATTCATGAACCAATTAAATGCTGTCCATTCATGTATGTATGTGTCACCCAAAGAGAATGTATCCAAGCATTAATCCATGTGCATGTATACAGGCCGTCCATGTACATGTACCCACATAAAATAAAATAAAATTATAAGATATCATGTGAACACACATAAATTCGGCACAATGTGAACATATTAATGACATGCATTAAATCAGCTAAAATGTGATCATAATTAAAATATGTAATAACTATGACATATTAAAAACAGATATTAATATAAGACAAATTTGATGCTTAAATAAATATGTTCGGCTTTTATTTAATGCATTAAAGTCAAAATCAAGTTTAAACTAAAATGAGCTAAGTTGTAGCTCGTGAGCTAAAGTTGAGCTGGGGTTGAACTCCTAAGCTGAAGTTGAGCTAAGGGTTAGCTCGTGAGCTAGAAAAGAGCTAGGAGTGAGCTCGGTTTAGCTCAGGCAAGCTGGATCGAGCTCAAATGAGCTAGATTTGAGCTGGACGGAGCTCGGGGAGCTGGAAAGGAGCTGGGATTAGCTTGCCAACATAGCAATGCTCGACTCAGGAGACTTGACCGATGGGGTTTACTGGGCCCGCTTGCATCAGCTTTTAAATTAATGTTGCAGATTTGTGGCACAAGGAAGCTTGTGGTAAAGTGGTAAGGTAGCGCCACTTAGGTAGCAAGGGAGGTGGAGTGATTTAGCTTGAGGGAGAGCCAAGGTTTGAATCTTCTTAATGGCAAAATTCTTTAATTTTGCTACATGGACAAGGTAAGAATTGGACTTAGAGTTGAATTCTGAGTGAAAGAGTTTGAGTTGCTCATAGGATTGGATTAAGGAGTGATAAGGGAAGATTTTCAAGGAGAAAATTTAGGGATTGAGTTTGAGGGGAGAGTTGGCCGAATGTGGGAAGCTTGGAAGAGCAAATTCAGCTACTAACCATTTGTGTGTGTATTTTCGGCAAATTAGGGAGTGTGGGTGCCAATTTCTCCTTTCGGTATTTGGGAATTCACGTTTTGGGAGCACTTTGTGCATTAGGGTTTGTAAGTAGGTATTGTGCCAAAATTCTCCTCTCTTTTGTCCTTCAAATTGTCTCTTTTTGTCAAAAATATCACCTTGGTCGATTGACTTAAGAGTCGAACCTACCATTCTTGCTTCTACTCATTCGTGCACTTTGATTCGACATTCTCCACTCTAGCCGAATATCAAAGCTTTCTCCTCCTCTTTTTCCTCTAACTCTTCAATCTTGAGTTGATACCCTTAAATCTCTTCTTGGCTGATTTCTTCAAAGTCAAAACTCACATCTTTCTCTCTTTTTTCATACTTCGTACTTTGTTAAGACCAAACTTAATCATTCTCTACCCACTTCTTGCATAGCCGAATACCATTCTCCTTTGTTAAACAAGTCCCTAAACCGATTACCCTTCTTTAAGTGTTCACCCCTCTTGTGTTGTCTACAATAGCCAAATAGTTGGATCTCTCCTCCTGCATCGAGTTTCGATTAGATCTACAAGAGTGTTAACTTTGGGCTAGTGAGCGACTGCTGCTAGATTTTAATAGATCGGTCAAGCGAATTGGGTAAGTACTTTTCGTTATAGATTTTAATTTTTGTATTTTAGCTTTTTCATTTAGTAAAGATTCAGTTTGGGAGGTTAACACTCCTTTAACTTTCATATGTTGGATTGGATCTATCCATGGTCGTCGGTGTTTAGATCTGACATCGTTCAATCAATCCCAGAGGGAAACGTTGAATTTAAGTGATTATAGGCAAGCGAAGCAGTGGTAAGTAACTGTTAAGTAAGTTTTGTGTATACTTTCGCAACGTACTGGTTAAGGTTTTGATGATTGTTGTTATGGTAATAGGTTTAGCGCGTGCTGACTATGGGAATCGCAAAATCAGGTGTGTAACGACACCCTCTAGTAGCATAAATCGGCAAAAGTTAAAAAGCCGAAATGCTGAAATGCCGGCATTTCGAGGACTTGCGAGTGTGTGAACGCTCGTGGGTAAATCCAGAATCATGAATCTAGAATATTGGATTGTAAGGGCTGTTGTGCACGTTTTCATGCACTTGGGTTGTTCTGGGCCTCGATGGGCCAAATTGGGCCCAATGGGCCGACAGGCCCATATGGATAAAAGTGTGCAAGAAGTAATTTCTGGTATATTGGATATTAAATCTGTGATAATATGCGTAAGATTAGACTGAGCGGGCCACATAAGCATGTAGGCTCCCTCGGGCCCATTAGGGGTTTTAGGCCCGATTTCTCTATATGACTGTATGGACTTTCTGAGTCACTCGAAATGAAGTTAGACCTACTAGAAGGTCGTATTGGGCGTGGAAACGATGAGACTTAGCAAAATCACTAAAATACCCTTGAAGGGTAAAAATTACGATTTTACCCCTGGTTGCCAAAAGACTGTTTTACCCCTAAAAATAGTTAACTGATTTGCATATATTTGTATTTGATAATCTGTATGCTTATGTCACGTAGTACTCTAGGTTGCATGGGGTTGGGTTTTGGATATGGAGGAAGTTCTGTTTAGTTGCACTGCCATGTGTTCTGCTTAAAGGCTCCGCCTCGTATTTCTGTTCTGGTGGCTCTGCCACGATTTCTGTATTAGCAGCTCTGCTGCGTCTATGGTATGCACGGCTGGGTGGGTTGAGTTATTCCCCACATGGTGTGATGAGCTGGTACGGGTGGTGTGTTGGGCTGGACTGGGAATGGGCTTTGCATACACACATGCATATATATATTCTGTTCTGTATCTGTAATGGGCCTAAGGCCCACTCTGTTTCTGAATAGGCCAAGGCCTAGTTTGATCTGCATCTAAATAGGGTTTTGGCCCAGACTGAGTGTAACACCCCAAACCCGGCCTGGACGTTACGGCTAAGTCTGATGTGTCACATTGAAGTGTTTTTCGAAAACCGTGCTTTCATTGAAAACCCTTGAAGTTTTAAAAACTCTTACCGTTAAACTTGTATAAAACCTTAGCTTGTCTTTTTCCAAAACGTGATTTATTGAAATAATCATCCCTTTGCAAACATCGTTAAAACCTTTGTAAAAGTTTTATGAAAGCTTATAAACCCTTGTAGTTTGCAAAAACATGTTATTTTAGAGACAGATCAAATATCAAAAAATCAGATTTGTAACCTTAATAAAACATGTTATCTTGAAAACGGTTTAAGTATCAAATAAATTTGACCTTTTTCGTTAAGACTTAAAGTGAATGGAAGCTGGGCACCAGGTAGGATTCCAGAAAAGAGGAGGTGAGTCGAATAGACTGCTTAAGTACCAAGCTCTTATTGGATCCACTCCTAGACATGCACACAACCATTGCCACACTTTAACTATTTGAAATATTTATTTACGAGAACCTTTAAAATTGCGGAAGCTTTGCTTGATTATCGCGTTATTTTGAAAACAAGTAACTTTTATATAAAAAAACGCGCCTTAGAGCTAACCGATTTCAAAAACAATTTAAACAATATCATTTTTTAGCTAAAAACAAATTAATTAAGTAAGAAATAAAAACCCAAAATAAAAATAATTAAAGAGGCCTTTTTACAACCCAAAACCAAAAATAAATAATTTAATCTAAATTGAAATAGGTCACTTAATTAGAAATCCCACAGTCCAGTCCATGTGGCCACTCTGAATCCCTCCCAGCTCCAAGTCCATCAACTAAGGCTCACCTGCAAGGTTAAAGAAAAGGGGTGAGTTTGGAAACTCAGTGTGCAACAAGCCACTTACAGAGCCCAAATCAATATCAGCATACTAGGCCTAAGCCCCGAAATTAGTCTCAACATATAACTGGGCCGAAGCCTTTTCATTTAACAGTTACTAGGCCGAAGCCTTTTCTGTAAACGGTATGGCCCAAAGGCCCATTTTAACATAATATCAGAGTATGTGTGCAAAGCCCATTTCAATATCACATGTAATGTCAATGTATGTATGCAAAGCCCAGTTGGGGAGACTACTCAACCCACCATCCGCTACTCTCCACCCGTACCAACCAACACACCATGTGGGGAATAACTCAACCCACCATCCGCTACTCTCCACCCGTACCAACCAACACACCATGTGGGGAATAACTCAACCCACCCAACCAACACACCACTGGCAGCATAGCTGCTTTAACATATAACTGGAGGCCTAGTCTCTTTTAATAACTGGGGCAAAAGCCCTTTTCGGTAAACTGGGGCAAAGCCCTTTATCACTTCCTCCATCATATAATAACCCAACCCATGCATTTAATGAGTAAAACATGGCATATCGTATACATGTCATAGCATATCATGTGCATATCATGTGCATATCATGTCATAGCATGTAAAATAACAATATCAC
Organism: Gossypium stocksii; assembly: GCA_020496765.1. Taxonomy (NCBI): domain Eukaryota; kingdom Viridiplantae; phylum Streptophyta; class Magnoliopsida; order Malvales; family Malvaceae; genus Gossypium; species Gossypium stocksii. Next base: position 48,566,375 of record CM035623.1, read on the forward strand.
AATCATCATATTCAGAATGAAACCCTAGGGGTATAATAGACATTTTCACCTAGGGGCAAAATAGACATTTTCATGTTTTAAGGGTAATTACGTAATTTTATCCATTACTAGGGTTTTCCATGCTTATTCATCAATTCCATATGTTTAAATAGAAATCTTAGCCTATTTTAGTAGAACCGAGTTATTGGGCCCAAAACCCCTAATGGGCCCTACGTAGCCGATTTAGTCATCTAAGCCCATTTAGCCTATATACCATAATGATATTAACTATCTTAATGTGCAATTTATGCAGAATCCATTCCCTACCAAATTTACCCAAATGGGCCTGAAAGCCCATTGGGCCCAATTTCAGCCCAACGAGGCCCAACTTACCATCGCGCACAAAATCGCGTCCTTACCTGTTCTATCGATCCAACCATCATTCTTACTATATGTGTCGTATCTATAGCCAATCGCAAAACCACAAGTTCTCGAAGTGCCGAAATTTCGGTATTTCAGTTCCTCAGCAAATATCAATTTTAAGCTACTACTAGGGTTTGTTACACACCTGATTATGACAAACGATGACGTGATCTGCTCCAACTCAATCCTACATTCGTTTAAATCACATTAATATCTAAAAACAAAGTCGAATGCTCACTATTATCACAATATACATTTTCAGCCAACCTCCTTAAATGGCCTTAACCCACTTACCTTTGCCAAAACTGATGACTAAGTCTAAATCCGTCATCCAAGTGGTCCTCACTTGCCAAAGCTCTTTGATCGACAGCCCTTATTCCGCCTTCTCTTAATAGAATGATATAACACAAATAAAACCCTTTTAGTCTATAATGATAGCCTCCCTAAGTGATTAGGGGTTATTCAGGTTTTCTACAAACTCGAATAAAAATAAACGATTCCGAATACTTACCACAGGTTCTTTCAACCAAAACGATTCTTATCTCGATTCCAATGCAAATCCAGCCTTTAAATTCGAGCAAAGAGTGAACTTAAAGGATCTATAAATTCGGCTACCAAATCCCTATGAACACGATGTTTTCGGCTTTGGATGCGACGAAGAAGAAGATAAAATAAAAAGGAACGATCTCGATATGACTAAGTAAAAGAATGGGGTTTCGGCCTTTTGGGAAAGAAAATCAAAAGGGGAAAAAATATAAGAAAGAATAAAAACAAGGGTAAAAGGTTTGTGAAAAGAAAAAATAATAAAAAGAACACAAAACCGATTCCTACAAAGTCAAGAGAAGAACAACCCCATAATGCCAAAATTTGAGAACTCTTTCGGTACTTTAATTGCCTAATGCCGATTGTATTTTGGCATAAAAATATATAACAGATTTCCTCCCAATTTCAAATACCATGCCTTGCTCCTTAATTTTCTACCTACCGAATTTAAATTCAAAACTGATTTGAATTACTTTCAATCCCTTAACTTTAGCTAAATAAAACAAAATCAAAAGTTTGAATCCCATTCAAACTTTTCCACCGCTTGATAACAGCCCCCAACACTTGCATCTGCTGCTGGGAAGTGCCCCAGTCCCGCACGGCTCGCTGCTACGGTCCTCCAGCCCAGCACGCCTCCTCTCGCGCGCGCACAGCAAAAAGGAGCATCCTCTCGCACGCGCCCAAGCTCGAACCTGGGACCTCCGGGTTGCCCAGCACTCTGCTGGCCACTGGGACGTGCGTTCTTCTTTGATATTATAGCATCGCACTAACCTTTAAACCTTACCTGCTGGCGTCCTGGGTCCGTTAAAAGTAAAACAAAACATGCGCCTACCTGGACTCGAACCCGTACGCGGGTGGAACCCCTAGCACCTGCTGCCACTGCGCCACAAGCATTTTTGTGGCATATTCCACCAGCATCTTGTTTTAACCCTTTTCTAGCCGCAACCTAGTTTCTAAAATAAAAAGCAACTTGCACCCACCGTGCCTTGAACCCAGGGACTCCACCATGCTTCCAGCGCCTCCTGCCACTGGACTGAGCTTCACTTTGTGACAAATTTAGCCCAATTAATTATTAAAACCCTTAATGCCCAGTTTCCCCTTAGAAGCAAAATTACTAATTTCTTTTCTAGAGTTTTGGATCGAGCCCAAAATTTTTCCCACAATATAAATACTTCTAATTTTATTTAAAAACTAAATTTAAACACCAAATTAATAATAATATCATATATATATTTTTAAATAAATAATAATAATAATAAATATATCTTTAAAAATTCCAAATACAGTGATACATATATATATATATATTTTTTCCTAATAATAATAATTATAATTTTCATAAAATTATAAAACATAAGTATTTTATCAATAGTAATAGTAATAAGAATATATATAATTTTCATAAATATTCAGTAATAAAAATACAAAAAACTTTTCTAATAGTAATTTAATTCATAAAAATTTTTCTTTAATAATATTTAAAACTTCTCAAATTATTCAGGTTTTCTTTTATTCGAACCCAGACTTCAAAAACTCAATTCTTCTAGGCCCAAATTCAGGGTGTTACACTGAGCTGTTTGGCCCACTTAGAGCTACGAGGGACTCGAGGTGGCCACGTGGATCATGCCTTTGGTTTTTAGCTTGGTTAAAATTTATTTTATTTCTATTCCATTTTTAATTTTGGATTTATGTTGTAATAAGGCCACTTGGGTATTTGGTTTTGGGTTTCTTTATTATTTGTTTTAAAATAATAAAATAGATTATGCGGGTTTTCCAAATTTAATCACAAACATTTTTAAACGTGCCTTACATAATGACTGGATAACTTAACAATGATAACACAACAATGAGATTTTAATATTAACTTTACTTGGTGATTAAAATGATTTCTAAATCTGATAGTGTTTAATGATTATAGGCTATTAGTCATGGTTTTCGAACGAAAAATATAACATTTGCTAAAAAGATGATCGTAAATAAATCAATCGTCCATGTGACACACCAGATCTGGCCATAATGTGATAGCCCTATTGTGACCCCAGTCGAAAATTGGTTTCGGGACCACAAAACCGAGTCACAAAAAATATATATATATATAATTAAATGTTATATTTGATGTCTATTATAGGTGAAATTGCATGTGTGAAAATTTTGATATTTTGATTAAGTCATTTGATGTGAATTTTTTTGAAAAGGACTTGTTCTAAAACATTAAAAATATGCTAGGAAGAATGGTAGTGATCGAAAAATGCATGGCTTTTATAAGGAGGGACTTGCATGTCAATTATGCCTTTTTAATTTAAGTGGCCGGCCAACTAATGCATGAAATGATGTTGTTTTCATAATTTAGTAAATTATAAGTATTATATGTTAAAAATGAGCATAAAAATAAGAGTAAAATAATAGATAGTGGGGTGAAAAAAACAAAGTTGCTCATTCCCTTTCTTCATTGCCGAAACCAAAAGAAATTAAGTAAAGAAGAAGAACAAGGTGTTTCGGCCATGGTTGAGCTTAATTGAAAGGTAAGTTCATGTGAATTTTTGTAAATTATTTGTGAAATTGAGTGGATTGCTAAGTACCTATCATGACCCGAGTATTAATCTTTGAAATTATGATGAAAGATGCATTCGGCCATAATTTGAGATGCTGTATTTTTTACGGTTAAATGTTTTGATGCTTAGATGGTTGTTGATTTCATGTTTTAAGAAGAAATAGAGGATAAATGAAGTTAAGCTTGTTAAATATGCATATTTGTGAATTGGATGTTAGATAAGGATCGGTTGATGAGCTTGAATAGGTCCATGGTGGCCGAATGTGAAATTCGATAATAGCTATGAAGTAATTTTGTTTTGATTTGTTATTAAAGGGTTTCAAAATATGCAAATTATGAAATGTTTAACATTATGCTTTTGGTGGTCTAAAGGGCATTCAGTCTTAGTTTGTATGTATTTATAATAAGTGTTAAATGCCTTAAAGAATAAATCTATAAGTAGATACATTCAGTTAAAATAGCTTGATATAAAATGTTTAGCTAAATGCTGGAAAACAAAGTTTAAATATTAGTCTATGGTTGTATATTTTGCCAAATGACATTTTTTATGAATGAATTTTAAAATTTGTTGGAAGGAATGTTTAAAGTGGCAAATTATGGAACAAGTGAATGAATTAAGTTGTGTAAAAAATTTATTGAACAAGTTAAAGACATAATATGGTAAAGTGTGAAATTCGACCTTAGATGATAATTGATAAGAATGTTCAATTATTATCTTTTTTTTTAATAATATATATATGATGAAATTAAAAGGAATTTAGATTATGATAAGTTGAAATCGGCTTATGTGTTTTAGTAAGAAATTCATAAATGCCAAATGTGAGCTGAAGCTTTAAATCACAATGAAAGCTTAATAGTTAGTTAAAGATGTCCTTTGATAGCCTTGTGATATTCGATTTTGGGCATGTTGAAATAAACCTTGAATTGGGAAAATTTTGTGATAAAGTAAGGGTTTGAATGTGTATATGCAATTAAAACAAATACAGGTTTTATGGTTGTTTAGTAGGATATTTGGTTTTAGTTGATAAGTAAAATAACCAAGAATTTTTGGTGAGACTATGTATGGCCAAGCCTATGATTTATGTTTTGATCATGATTTGATATTTGAGTTTAATATGGTATCTATGCTTTCGGCTATGTAAGGTTATAACTAAATTTTTAGTCATGTGTTAATGTGATAAATGATATTCGGTCATGGGGAACACGGTAGTATATAAATTCTATTTATTTGCATATTTCGATGGGATGAACTTGAGGTCTATCTTGATTCAATTTTTAATTTTGAAACTCATTTTGGTTGCTTATTATGTGAATGAAAATAGAATCAATTAAGTGATGTAATAAGTTAGTTTGTTTGATTTAGCTCGAGATCAAAGAGAGACAAACTCGAATAAGGGAAGAAACAAGATTGTTGAGTATCAAGTCTGAAATTGTTCAACGACATTTCCAAGTAAGTTCTTAAGAGTTAGTTTAATTTGACTTGCTTAATGTTTGAATGAAAGTAGCTAAAAGAATGTCGTTATTAGTTGTTGTTATTAACGTGCCGAATGAGAATGGAATTGAATCTATTAGCCAAAGATAGCTAATATGCTTATATTTTGAATTGGATGTAAGAAGTGAGATGTCCAAAGAGCTTTTGGACAGAAATATATTATGTCGTTTGTGTGACAAAGGAATTTAAAACAAGTTGTGATTAGTAAAAGCCAAAGGTAAATATGATATACAAGTTATTATTAACTATGTGGGGAAAGCTGAATGTGATAGGAAAATTTTTAAATGAGGCAATTGCCGAATGTGGAATAAAAGTGGGCTATAAGTCGAATGCATTTGGTGTCTATAAATGGATTTGAGAGATTAGGTGTTGATGCATAAATTATACCTATGGGGAATAATTATAAGTGAAAATGTTGCTTCGGATTACCTTTGAATGGTAGTATGTTGTTAAATTGTATAGGTTCGTGAGATTTCACATTTAAAGGATAGTGTTTATATGGTGCTTATATCCGAATGTGACATAAGTTTACTAATGTGATAGAATGGTGTAATGTACACTCGATGGATAAATATGCTCAAAGTTTCAGTGTTATATCCGGGCCTAGTCCCGAAGGGCATACGTGCCAGTGTTATATCCGGGCCTAGTCCCGAAGGGCATACGTGCCAGTGTTATATCTGGGCCCAGTCCTGAAGGGCATACGTGCTAGTGTTATATCCGGTCCTAGTCCCGAAGGGCATACGTGCCAGTGTTATATCCGGGCCTAGTCCCAAAAGGCATACGTGCCAGTGTTATATCCAGGCCCAGTCCTGAAGGGCATACGTGCCGAGGTTATATCCAGGCCTAGTCCCGAAGGGCATACGTGCCAGTGTTATATCTAGGCCCAGTCTTGAAGGGCATACGTGCCGAGGTTATATCCGGACTTAGTCCGAAGGGCCTTTGTGCCAGTGTTGTATCCGGGCGGGGCCCGAAGGCTTTCATGCGGGAAAATACACGATTTCTGTCGTAATAATCTTAATTTATGATTTCATTACCCTAGTTTATTAGGTACGTATCGTATGCAAGCTGTAAATTGGACTCTGCTTAAATTTTGATTATTGTTTGAATAGTACTATTTTCGACTACTTCAGATGGTTGTATAAAAGTATATGGCTAATTCATAGAATATGTATTTCGGTTCAAGTAGATATGTGTTAATATCTCGAAATGATTATATGAGCCTATTCGATTGAGGTATGAAATTACATAAAAATGTGAATGATCCAATTCGGTAATGATATACTTGTATAATAAAGTATATGTGCCGAAATGATCCTATGTATTAGTGCATTTTCGGCCAAAAAGACCTTATAATTTGAGAATGAGTTGTATAAGGAGTTATGTGCAAAGACAAAGTAATGATTGTAATCCATTAAACTTAAGTATATGTGATAAGGAATATGCCTGTTCCTTTATGTACCTATGCGGTAAAACTTACACTTGTTATATTGAAATACTCAAAGACATTGATGTGATTATGAATTAAGGAATTAAGTTTTTATATATATACGTATATACATTCACGATAGATTATGATATGACTATGTGATTATAAACATTGAAATAACACGTGGTTGAAGTAAAATGTTTTCATTTGGTTGAATCAAAAGCTTTAAAGTAATGCATATGCAAATCTTTGACTGTCTTAGAGAATACTATGAAAGTATATATGTATTGGTTAAGTGATGCAGTTATTGAAACTTATAGTTTGAGAGGAATTTCTAGATCAACTTTATCGAATAAAAGAAATGAATAACCAAAGACATCGAATGAAAACATTTTGTGACTTTAAACTCAAAATTTAAGATATGTCAATTAAATTATGTGACATTTTGTTAGGTATATAAGGTCAAATGAGACCTTACTCAGTGTTATGTATACAAGACAGTTGTCTTTAATTCAACAAGATTTCTGTTTCACTTAAGACTTACTAAGCTTATGTAAGCTTACTCTGTTGTTTTGTGTTTTTGTTTTATAGATGGTGGATTCTGACTACCAACTTGGGGATCGTCAGTACGTCGTCACACTATCTTCTATTACGGTAACCATGTGTCTGGTCTTATCTTATGGCATGTATAGGGTGGACAATAAGTAGAATGATACTTTGATCTTCGTATAGAAGTTATGTGAATATGCATCTTATGGAATTTTCATGCATAAGTTTTTAAGTTCGTACTTTAATTGTGTCTAAATATTTTAGTAAATGAATGACCTTTATTCAAGAAATGTTCAAAATTTTACCGTCCTGATCTGATTTATAGTTTTCAGTAATGCCCCGTTCCTATTCCGGCGACGGTTACGGGATAGGGGTGTTACACGTAAGGTCTGGTCTGAGTTTGGGGTGTTACATTTAGTGGTATCAGAGCCTGGTTTCAACAACTCGGCTGTGGAACGGGTTCAAACGTTTTCTTAAAATTTAAAATTAAAGCCCTAACTTGTTTTTGGAACGTGGTTTTGAAAAACTTCCTTAAGAAAAGTCTTTTGAAATTGGTTTCCTTTCCAAAAATATTTTCATTTTTCTAAAGTCTAGGGTTTTTTTGAAAAGTTCCCAACAAAGTTTATAAAAATATTTATCATCGACAAAACTTGGGTTTTTCTGAATTTGGTTACTGAAAGAGTGGCACACTGAGTCTCCGGCACCAAGCCCATAAGTATTTTCTGCTTTACTGTATTTAATTGTGATACTATGATACTATGATACTACTGTAGATAGTGCTAAGATCCTACTGAAATTTCATAGTTAGGGTAACACTAAGACTGTAGAAGACTGAGACACTAGGAAACTGAAAACTCTAGAAGACTGAAATTGTAGCTGGGCTGCGATTCTATGAAAACAAAGCTCTAAAATACTATATTTGCATAAAACATCTGTAATAAATACTGAAATTTTAAACTAATTCATAAAATTCGTAAATTAGATAATACAAAATGAGTACGAGGGCAGCACGTAGAAGAGGTCGTGGTCGAGGCTGAAGGAGTACTTAAGTTGGATCTTTATCCTTGGGACATATGCCAGCTGGGGAGGCACGAGCACCACCAGCAACTAAGACAGGGTCTTATGATCAGGCTGTAGGGGATGATGCTTTATCCCAAGTGACGCTTCGTGTTCTAGAAAGGGTTGCTGAAGCGAGTACTGGAACGATGAATTGGGGATCGATTTCTGAACGGCTTCGAGCTAATGGAGCAGAGATTTTCAGGGGTGTATTCTGTGTATCCCCGAATGTGGCCGAGTATTGGTTGGAGGCCACGGAGTGGATAATGGACGAGGCCTACCAATGGTGGATCACTGTGAGAGATGGTACACCAGCTGAGCGGGTGACTTGGGAGTTGTTTAAGACAGACTTCAAAGGGAAGTACATCGGGGCAAGCTATGTGGATGCCCGAAGGAAGGAATTCCTGAATCTGACTCAGGGTAGTAAGACTGTAGTGGAATATGAAGCTGAATTTTTAAGGTTAAGCCGGTATGCTAGTGGAATAGTCGCTACAAAATATGAACGCAGTGTGCGATTCGAGGATAGCCTCAAAGATGAGCTGAGAGTACTGATTGCTCCACAGAGGGAGCGTGATTTTACTGCTCTGGTGGAAAAAGCCAAGATTGTTGAGGAAGTGAAGCGCTCGGAGTGCCAGAACCTTGAAAAAGATAGAAATCGATTCAAGAGGGATTCAGGGCCCTCGGGTGCTGCGGGTAGGTTTGTTAAAAGAGCTAGAGTGGACGAGCCGATTTGAGCAGTTTCGATGAATATGGTTAGGTTGCAAGCTTGTGGGGACTGTGGAAAGGTACATCTGGGCAAATGTTGGAGACGTTCTAGAGCATGCTTTCAGTGTGGGTCCAAAGATCATAAAGTTAAAGATTGCCCTCAGAGGCCTGCGCAGATGCAAGCTGCTAAACCGAGGGTTGCTCAGCCAGTGAAAGGTGGTCAACAACCACCGAGAGGCCGTGGTCAGGCTAAGGGTGGTAATGGAAATGGATGTGGATGTGGATGTGGAGCACCGGCCAGGGGTGCTGGAAATGCTGAAGCATGATAGCTGACGTTGGTTTATGTTACTCATCGCCGAGAGGAAGGTGACGCACCTGACGTCATAATTGGTACATTTTTAATTATAGCATGCCATACACTGCTTTGATTGACATTGGATCTACACATTCATATGTTGCTTGTGATGTGCCTGGGACTTGATGGAGTTACCATTTGGAGAGTTTGATCTCATCTTGGGTATGGATTGGCTTGCGAAGCATCTGGCGACTTTGGATTGTGTTGCCAAGCGGATGGTGTTAAAGACCATGGAGGATGTGGAGGTAACTATAATAGGGGAGCAAAGGGATTACTTGTCCAATGTTATCTCAGCTTTAAGAGCTAAAAAAAATGATTCGCAAAGGTTGCGAGCCGTTTTTGGCGTATGTGAGTAAGTCTGATTATGAGGGCTTGTCCGTAGGAGAAGTTAGAATAGTTAAGGAATTTTAGGATGTTTTTCTAGATGAACTTCCTGGGTTGCCTCGGAACCATGAAGTCGAATTTAGAATCAACTTGTTGCCTGGAACGGCTTCGGTGTCCATCGCTCCTTATAGGATGGCACCGAAGGAGTTGGTGAAGTTAAAAGCACAAATCCAAGAACTTCTAGATCGAGGTTTTATTAGACCAAGTGTGTCTCCGTGGGGAGCACCGGTCTTGTTCGTTAAGAAGAAGGATGGGACGATGCGTATGTGCATTGATTATCGTCAGTTGAACAAACTAACTATTAAGAACAAGTACCCTCTGCCAAGGATTGACGATATGTTTGACCAACAAAGAGGAGCTTCGATTTTTTCCAAGATATACCTTCAATCCGGATATCATCAGCTGAGGGTTAAAGAGGAGGATATTCATAAGACGGTGTCCAGGACCTGAAATGGTCATTACGAGTTTCTGGTGATGCCGTTTAGGTTGACGAATGCACCAGCAGCCTTCATGGATCTTATGAATCGGGTATCCAACCCTATTTAGATCAATTTGTGGTCGTCTTTATAGACGATATTCTGGTATATTCGAAAACTAAGGAGAATCATGACGAGCATCTCTGAATTGTTCTGCAAGTGCTGAGGGAGAAGCAGCTGTATGCAAAATTTAGCAAGTGCAAGTTTTGGTTGCGAGAAGTGACATTCTTGGGTCATGTTGTTTCTGCTAAGGGGATTAGGGTGGATCCTCGGAAAATGGAGGCGGTTCTAGAGTGGAAGCCACCGAAATTCGTGTCTAAAATTTAGAGTTTTCTGGGGTTGGCGGGGTATTACAAAAGATTTGTGGAGTGGTTTTCCATAATTGCGGCATCGTTGACGAAACTTTTGAGAAAAGGAGTACCGTTTATCTGGACTAAAAAACAAAAAGAGAGTTTCAAGAAGTTGAAGAAAGTTTTGACTAAGGCACCTGTGTTAATTCAGCCGGAGTTTGGGAAGGATTTTACTATGTATAGCAATGCGTTGCACGTTGGATTAGGCTGTGTGTTGATGCAAGAGGGCAAAGTGGTTGCTTATGCATTACGACAACTTAAGCCTTACGAGGCAAATTACCCTACGTATGATTTGGAGTTGGCAGCGGTAATTTTTGTGCTAAAGATCTAGAGGCACTACTTGTATAGAGAAAAGTGTATCATATAAACGGATCATAAGAGCCTCAAGTATCTTTTGACTCAGAAGGAGTTCAACCTTAGGCAATGAAGATGGATAGAGTTGCTTAAGGATTATGACTGTTCTATTGAGTATCACTAGGGCAAAGCTAATGTGGTAGCTGATGCACTGAGTCGGAGAGCTGTATCTGATCTGAGAGCGATGTTCGCTCATATTAGTCTGTACGATGATGGTAGATTGTTAGCTGAATTGAAAGTAAGACCGACCTGGATGGAGGAAATTAAGGAGAAGCAATTATTGGATGAGTCATTGGTTCCTCGGTTTTGACTGGTTGAAGGGGATGGAACTTTTGATTTTGGTTTGAATAATGAAGGGATTTTGTGTTTCCATGGGAGAGTTTGTGTCCCAAAAGACTCTGGTTTAAGGCAGTCTATACTGCAAAAGGCTCATGGCAGTCTTTGTGCGATGCATCCTGGTGGGAATAAGTTGTATAGGGATTTATGGGAATTGTATTAGTGGCCTAGGCTTAAGCGGGAAGTAACGGAGTTTGTGGGTAAGTGTCTGACATGCCAGTAAGTGAAAGCTGAGCATCAATTGCCTTCTAGACTTCTACAACAGGTTAAGATTCCACTTTGGAAGTGGGAAAGGGTAACCATGGACTTTGTGAGTGGGCTACCCTTGATGCCTACCAAGAAAGACTCAGTTTGGGTGATTGTGGATAGGCTGACCAAATCTGCTCATTTTATACCCATCTGAACCGACTATTCACTTTAGAAATTGGCGAAGATGTATGTAGCTGAGATAGTGCGACTTCATGGGGTGCCAATTTCGATTATTTCTGATCGGGATCCTAGGTTTACATCTTGATTCTGGTAGAAGTTGCATGAGGATTTGGGTACGCGGCTAGACTTCAGCACTACTTTTCACCCTCAGACGGATAGACAGTCGGAGAAGGTGATTCAGGTTCTGGAAGATATGTTGAGAGGGTGTATTATTGATTTCCGAGGTAGCTGGGAAGATTACTTGCCGTTAGAGGAGTTTGCATATAACAATAGTTACTAGGCTAGTATTTGAATGGCACCATATCAGGCGCTATATGGGCGTAGGTGTCATATGCCTACCTATTGGATAGAATTGGGAGAATGTCAGGTTCTTGGGCCAGAATTAGTAGCGGATACAGAAAATAAGGTCAAGCTGATCAGGGATTGGTTAAAGGAGGCATCTGATAGGCAAAAATCTTATTCTGACATGAAGCGTAAGGAAATTGAGTATTCTGTGGGAGATTTGGTTTTCTTGAAGGTCTCGCCTTTGAAGAAAATCTTAAGGTTTGGAAAGAAGGGCAAGTTAGGTTCGCGGTTCATCTGGCCCTATCGAGTTCTTAAATGGATAGGTCCCGTAGCATATCTGCTGGAGCTACCTTTGGAGTTGGATCAGATTCATGACGTCTTTCATGTTTCCATGTTGAGACGATATCAGTCTGATCCTTCCCACATTGTACCAGTTGAGGAATTTGAAGTTAAATCTGATCTAACTTTCAAGGAAGAGCCGGTGCAAATTTTGGACGGTGATGTCAAGATGTTAAGGAAGAAATCAGTCCCTTTGGTAAAAGTGCTCTGGCGTAATCACGGCAGCGAAGAAGCTACTTGGGAGCCTAGTGAGGCGATGCGCCAATAGTACCCTCACCTGTTTTAACCAGGTAAAATTTTGAGGCCAAAATTTCTTTAAGGGGGTAGAGTTGTAACGTCTCAATTTTTAGAGTTTTTAAATTTTTTCTTGAATTTATTTTTGCATGGCTTGATGTGATGAAGTAGTGATTTGAGTGTGTTTAGTAGACCTTTAGAAGGCCTAGGTTTAAGTCTAAAGCCTGGCAGAATTTTAATTTTGCCTTATGTAAGAATGGACTTTGGCAGAGTGGGCTTTTAAATTAATGTTGGGGACTTGTGGCACAAGGAAGCTTGTGGTAAAGTGGCAAGGTAGCACCACTTAGGGAGCAAGGGAGGTGGCGTGATTTAGCTTGAGGGAGAGCCAAGGTTCGAATCTTCTTGATGGCAAAATTCTTTAATTTTGCTACATGGACAAGGTAAGAATTGGACTTGGAGTTGAATTCTGAGTGAAAGAGTTTGAGTTGCTCATGGGATTGGATTAAGGAGTGATAAAGGGAGATTTTCAAGGAGAAAATTTAGGGATTGAGTTTGAGGGGAGATTTGGCCAAATGTGGGAAGCTTGGAAGAGCAAATTCAGCTACTAACCATTTGTGTGTGTATTTTCAAAAAATTAGGGAGTGTGGGTGCCGATTTCTCCTTTTGGTATTTGGGAATTCACATTTTGGGAGCACTTTGTGCATTCGGGTTTGTAAGTAGGTATTGTGCCAAAATTCTCCTCCTTTCTTTTGTCCTTCAAATTGTCTCTTTTTGTCAAAAAACACCACCTTAGCCGATTGACTTTAGAGTCGAACCTACCATTCTTGCTTCTACTCATTCGTGCCCTTTGATTCGGCATTCTCCACTCTAGCCAAATATCAAAGCTTTCTCCTCATCTTTTTCTTCTAACTCTTCCATCTTGAGTTGATACCCTTAAATCTCTTCTTGGCCAATTTCTTCAAAGCCGAAACTCACATCTTTCTCTCCTTTTTCATACTCTGTACTTTGTTAAGACCAAACTTAATAATTCTCTACCCACTTCTTGCATAGCCAAATACCATTCTCCTTTGTTGAACAAGTCCCTAAATCGATTACCCTTCTTCAAGTGTTCACCCCTCTTGTGTTGTCTACAATAGCCGAATAGTTGGATCTCTCCTTCTATATCGAGTTTCAATTAGATCTGCAAGAGTGTTAACTTTGGGCTAGTGAGCGATTGATGCTAGATTTGAATCGATTGGTCAAGCGAATTGGGTAAGTACTTTTTGTTATAGATTTTGATTTTTGTATTTCGGCTTTTTCTTTTAGTAAAGATTTGGTTTGGGAGGTTAAAACTCCTTTAACTTTCATATGTTAGATTGGATCTATCCATGGTCGTAGGTGCTTAGATCTGACATCGTTCAATCAATCCCGGAGGGAAACATTGAATTTAAGTGATTATAGGCAAGCGGAGCAGTGGTAAGTAACCGTTGAGTAAGTTTGTGTATAATTTCGTTAGGTACTGGCTAAGGTTTTGATGATCGTTGTTATGGTAATAGGTTGAGCGCGTGCCGACTGTGGGAATCTCGAAATCAGGTGTGCAACGACACCCTCTAGTAGCATAAATCGGCAAAAGCCAAAAAGCTGAAATGTCAAAATGCCGTCATTTCGAGGACTTGCGAGCATGCGAATGCTCGGTGGCTAATCTGAAATCATGAATCTGGAATATTGGACTGTAAGGGCTGCTGTGCGCGTTTTCGTGCACTTGGGCTGTTTTGGGCCTCGATGGGCCAAATTGGGCCCAATGGGCCAAATTGGGCCCAATGGGCCGACGGGTCCATATGGGTAAAAGTGTGCGGTAAGTAATTTTTGGTATATTGGATATTAAATCTGAGATAATATGCGTAAGATTAGACTGGGCGGGCCACATAAGCAATGGGCTCCCTCGAGCCCATTAGGGGTTTTGGGCCTAATTTCTCTATATGTGTATGGACTTTTTGAGTCACTCGAAGCGGCGTTAGACCTACTAGAAGGTCGTATTGGGCGTCGAAATGATGAGACTTAGTAAAATGATCGAAATACCCCTGAAGGGTAAAAAAAATACCATTTTACCCCTAGTTGCCAAAAGACTATTTTACCCTTAGAAATAGTTAACTGATTTGCATATATCTGTACCTGATAATCTGTATGCTTATGTCACGTAGTACTCTAGGTTGTATGGGGTTGGGTTTTGGATATGGAGGAAGTTTTGTTTAGTGGCACTACCACGTGTTCTGCTTTGAGGCTCTGTGTGACAGCCTTAAAACGACCCTAGTCGGAATGTGGTTTCGGGACCACAACACCGAGGCATAAAATATATTTAATATTCATTTTGATGCCTATAATATGTGGTAATTCATGTGTGACATGTTTGGTGTGTCAATTTAGAGTTATAAATTTGAATTTTACTAAAAAGGACTTAGTAGTGAACTTTGGAAATGTGTTAGACAAATGTGTGAAGACTAATTAATAAATGCATGCAAAATAAGGGATTTGCATGTCAAATTGCCCACTTTTATGATAGTGGAAAGTAATGATGAAATTTTGGCAATTTGTGAATTGTTATTTAGTCTAATATTAATAATAAAAGAAATTGTAATTAGTTGTCATAAAAAAAAAAAGAGTTCATCTTCTTCTCTCCACCATAGCCGAACCTCAAGTAAAGGAGAGTGGAAATTCTTCCTAGTTGATTCGGTCATCACTTAGGCAAATTGGAGGTATGTTCATGATTTTTGCTTTTGAAGTTTGGTGAATTAAAGATGGATGCTAAGTTATTTGCTTTGTTTTGAATGAAATTTGAGTTGGTTGTGCCATGGGAAAATCGGCCATGATGCATGTCCTCATGGGTGATGTTTTGTTTGATTTTCCTTGTTTTGAAGATGATTTCTAAGGGAATTTGAGCTTCATAAACACAAAATCCTTGTGTGATAGACAAGATGTATTGTTCGGCCATGTGAGTAAATGTAGAGAAATTGTGCTTTCCTTAATGCTTGTGTTGAATAATGGAATATGGGAGTTGTTTGAGCTTGTCTTAGGGACCTCTCCTTTGTTAATGTGAAAAATTTCTTGAGCCTTGAGGATGGAGGCATTCGGCCTTGTCAAGATTTGGTTAGAGAGTCTTGTTTTGCAATTATGAGCTTACTAAAGCTTGTTAATAGGCTCTATGATGTTAAAATTCATAAGAATTGGATTTGTGAACTCAAAATGGTAAAAATTGGAAATTTTGGTGAGGATAATTGCCTAAGGGACCTTTGGTTTTTATTTGAATGATTGAGTTGTCTTACTTTTGATTGTGTTTTGATCTTAAACTTGATAAATTGATTATGCAAATTGTGACACATATTTTGTAACATGAGCTAAATGAACATTGCTCATAAGTTCACTAAGTATTCGGCTATTGGAAAAATTGTACATGAACTTAGTATAAGTTATTTTGATTGATTTGGATGGTTGAGGCTTGATTGAGGCTTAGAGAATGGAGCTTAGGTTGTCTAAAATACCTTGTGTACATGTACAATTGTTTCATGTGGTCTTAAAGACTTAGTACTCTTGAATGGTAGTGCTAATAAGACTTGATGTTGGTTGCTTAATAGGATAAGTCATACGAATGTGTTATGGATGTGATGGATTGAATGAAGGACCATGCTGGGATATGGCCGAATGGCCTTAGGGTATATGCATTCGAAAGGGGTAATAAAACTAATTGGTTAATTTATGCTTGTGGGAGCTTCTTGGTTAAAGAAATGACCTATTCGGCCATGTGCTTAAAATCTTTGATGTTTGTTTTGATAATTGGTGTCTTAAGAGTGGCATAATGATTAAAATGAATATGAAATATGTACATTGTGTTAAGAGCAATGACTACTCTAAATGGTGCCTTAGGAAATGCTATGTTTTAAGTATGTTCATAAAAACATTAAAGAGTGGACTTTGTATAAAAATCTGCTTGGTACAGCAGCAGTAACGTGTCTTGGAAAAATCACCATAAATGGTGTGAGTTGAATTAAAGGCTTAATAAACTGTGTAATTGAAGCTTAATGAGTCTAGTTTCTTATAAAAGAAACCTTGCAAGCAAACGAATTCCCGATAAAAAGATTTTTAGAGTAGAGTGAGACAGTGTCAGATTGACTTCGAAGTCCCCTGCTCTGTTTTTGGAAAATCACTATAAATTGTATAAAAATTGTTATGAGACAAAATTTATATGCTTAGACTCCTTAATGAGTCTAGTTTCGAATGGAATAGGTGAGGCCATATTTGAAATTCTGTACAAGGAGAAATTCGGTTTGTAGTATAGAGTGGTCAGTTTAATCAAACAGTGAATTAGGGGAACTTTAAGAAAATTCTGGTATTGATTGACCAAACCAAAAATTATGAAAATTTTATGGATTAAAGATAAATGAGTCTATTTCCATGAAAAATTTACAGCACTACATTTGGAGTTTCGTAGCTCCAGTTATGAGTAAATTATTGAATGCTGCTCAGAAAATCAGCTTGTTGAGACTTATGATATGTATGTGAAATGATCGAATGTGTGTATGTGTTTGCAATGAGAAGAATATGCATGTATTATTTGACTATAAGTGAAAATGATCCATTGAGATGCTTGAATAAGGATTAATAAAAAAATTTAAATGTTTTATTTAGCTCAAGAGCATAGAGGGACGAGTTCAGATAAAGGGAAGGCCAAAGTGGTCGAATAGCCAACTCGTAAATTATCGGGAAAGTTCAAGGTAAGTTTTGAGTAATCGAATTTGATATTTAAGTTAAAATGCCATGATATACATGCTGATATTAAATGATGTCCTATTGAGAAAGACACCTTATTTATGTTTGCTATATAGCCGAATGGCTCGTAGAGAAAAAGAACCGAAATGAGATTTGAAATGCATTGCTCATGTATGTTTGATTTTTTTTTTGGACCGAAAGTCTAGAAAAGAAGAGTATATGTGTGTAAGTTTGAATTATATGTATATTTATGATATAAAGTCGAGAAGCATGTTACACGTTGGTATGCACATGAATCGATTGAATTGCAAGTGAAATCTTGCTATGAGAAATTTGGCTACATGCAAATATGTCTGTGTATGAGAATTTATAATGTGAATCCGGGATTAATTCCCGCTGACTATATGTGGAGACTATGTCCGGGTTAAGACCCGAAGGCTATAGGCAGAGGTGATGTCTGGGTTAAAAACCCGAAGGCTATATGCGGAGATTGCGTCCGGGGTAGAGACCCGATGGCTATGTATAGAGTTTATCCGAGCTAAAGATCTCGATGATGATGAGAATAAAGCCTAAGACTAATTGTCTTCAAGGTAACGATCGCTAATGAATTGCGCTGAAAGTGCTAAGCTATACAGGTATGTACCCTTGGCTTATATGCAAGCTGGATTTTGGACCGAATACTAAGGTCATTATGTGATTTCATATGTGTTCATGAAATGAGATTATTAACATGATCAAAGTACAATTGGCCTATGTGAAATGTTATGTGAATTTTTGTGACATGTATATGTTTACGTGAATTTACTATGAGTGAAAGCTATCCATTTCCGTGTGTGACGTGAATGTGTATATTTGGAAAAAGGGGTGACTTACCCAAAGGAAGAGGGAAACTAATATACGAATAACTATGTTAGAATTTAATGCTTTATCTATGACATTGCTTAAAACTTACTAAGCATTGTAATGCTTACTCCGTTTCCCTTGTTTCCTCTATTTTATAGATCTCATTTTGGAAGCTACGGACTCGGGGATTGAAGCCTTAATCACCCACACTATCGCTATTATTTTGGTACATTTGATGGCTATATTTCGGGTCAATGGCATGTATAGGCTATTTTCCTTCGGTTGAATCAAACTTCATTTTGAATTGTAATTATTCTAGCCATGCGAAAATGGCTTGCTTAGTCTCCAAGTTGAATATTTATGTGAATGATACTTGTATGGTTTAACGTTGTGGCATGTTGTTCAGTTTGTAACCAATATGCGATGAATTTCTAACATGATGATCGGTCATTGAATGTTCGGTTTAGCCCAATTATTAGTAGCCTCAAGGTATAGTTTTGCTAGCATGCTGGTAGAACTCAATGAATTCACATCTAACTTGTAACTAAGAACCTCAATAGGCTGTATCTAGATATGTAATGCCTTAATACCCTAGTCCGGCGACGGACGGGGGTGTAGGGTGTTACACTCTGCCTCGTATTTCCGTTCTGGTGGCTCTGCCACGATTTCTGTATTAGCAATTCTGTTGCGTCTGTGATGTGTAGGGCTGGGTGGGTTGAGTTATTCCCCACATGGTGTGATGGGCTGGTACAGGTGGTGTGTTGGGCTGGACTGGGTATGGGCTTTGCATACGCACATGTATATATATATATTCTGTTTTGTATATGTAATGGGCCCAAGGCCCACTCTATTTTTGAATAAGGCCAAGGCCCATTTTGATCTGCATCTGAATAGGGCTTTGGCTCAGACTGAGCTATTTGACTGATCTCCTATACTGGTTGGGTTAACTTACACACTGAGGTTTCACAAACTCACCCTATTATTTTGATCCATGCAGGTAACCCCCAACCATAGAGGACTGGGAGCTGTGAGGGACTCGGGGTGGCCACGTGGATCATGCTTCTGGTTTTTAGCTTGGTTAAAATTTATTTTATTTCTATTCCATTTTTAATTTCGGATTTATGTTGTAATAAGGGCACTTGGGTATTTGGTTTTGTGTTTCTTTATTATTTGTTTCAAAATTGTAAAATAGATTATGCGGGTTTTCCAAAGTTAATCACAAACATTTTTAAACATGCCTTACGTAATGACTAGATAACTCAACAATGATAACACAACAATGAGATTTTAATATTAACTTTACTTGGTGATTAAAACGGTTTCTAAATCTGATAGTTTTCAATCATTACAAGCTATTAGTCATGGTTTTCCAACGAAAAACATAACGATTTGCTAAAAAGATGATCGTAAATGAATCAATTGTCGATATGACACACCAGATCTGGCCATAACGTCTGGGTCGGGTTTGGGGTGTTACATCATTATTCTGACATTTCAATTCACTATCGCATCGTGTAGCGTTAATCTGTCCATACCCAGAATTATGTCAAACTCATCAAATGGTAACAACATCAAATCGACCGAAAAAAAGTTACTCTGAATCATTAACAAATAGTTCTTGCAAACTTTGTCAACCAAAACATATTTGCCTAAGGGGTTCAATACTTTTATCACAAACTTAGTAGACTCAACAGGCAAATTCTTACTAGACACTAAATTCACACATATTTATATGAATGAGTTGGTTCAGGATCTATTAATACAATCACATTAGTCTCATAGTGAGAAAAGGTACCAGTAATAACATCTGGGGATGACGCTTCTTCGTGAGCGTGAATAGCGCAGGCTCTGGCAGGTGCTCTAGCCTCAAATCTCATAGCGGAGTCTTTTGTCACCCCCGTGTAACAGCCTGATTTAGGCCCGATTTGAAACGGTGGTTTTGAGACCACGAATTCGAGTCAGAAAAATTTTTAGAAATTATTTTTTGTGTTTATTATGTGTGAATTTATGTGTGTGAAATTTTCTTGTTTGAATTTTACTGTTTGAGTGTTGATTTAATAAAAAGGACTTAATTGCATTAAATGAAAATTTTGATAGGTAATTGTGTAAGGGTCGAATTCTGGTTGTCGTTATAATTTAAAATGTTTAAGTTGTAATTAGGCCATATGAATATATGATGGACGGTTGTGGCCTTAATGTATAAAGTTTAGTAATTATATATAAAGGTTAAACTTGTAAAATAATAAAATGTTAATATAACATAAAACATAAAATAAAGAAACATGCATTCATCTTTTTATTTGTAACACCCCAGACCAGACCCAGACGTTATGGCCGAATCCAGTGATGTCACATTAAAGGGATTATTCCAAAACGACTTTGTTTAGTTAAATTTATGTTCAATAGAAAATTTACTTGGTTAAAAACTTAAGTTTAAGATTTAGAAACCCAAAATCTAAGACACTTGTAAAGTTATGATGAAAGCCCACGTTTTAAGAAAATGTCCATGTGTTAAAGTTATTTAGAAAACCACATTTAACTTTAAACATTTCTTTAAGTTTGATAATTCGGCAGTTGTAACAAAAATGAAACCCAATTGTAAATTTAAATCGGAGATACAAGGCCTTATTACATCCCTTTGAAACAAAACAAAATGATAAAAATAAAGTAATTTGAAACTATTTAAAGACTCCTAAGTAGCTTACAGTGTGGCCATCTCCGAGTCCTCTCCCCCACCGAGCCGCCTATTGAGGGTCACCTGAAACATTAAATTAAAGGGTGTGAGTTTCAAAACTTAGTGTGTACGACCCTTGGCAATCAAATCAACATGCAATTTTCACGTTGGGCCTAAGCCCTATCAATATTGGTGGTCTTGGGCCTTAGCCCACATTGACCTCATATCACATCAGTATCACATGAATGCAATGCTCCCATCCCAAATCCAACCCTGCACTCCTTTTCCCTTCCAACCCTACACTCCTGTAGGGATATAAATATCAACCCACCCATCCATACACTCCATAGGTAGCACCAACAGCGGCACTACTCAAACATTGTAGCAAGGCTGCTATTCATATAATGGGCTTAAAGCCACCGGTGGATCCATGGTCATCAAGCGACTATGCGATCCTCACATATCTTCCTCTGTACCATTAAACCCACCCAAGTGCAACATACATTTCATGAATGCAACATACATATCATCACACATTAAGCACCTAGGGAAATTTTAGTCATTTCACTACCTAGGGGTATATTGGTAATTCTACCTTACCAGGGCATTTCCTTAATTCTACCCTACAGGGACATTTCTGTAATTCTACCCTACAAGGGCATTTTTGTAATTCTCCCTACAGGGACATTTCCGTAATTCCTACCCTACAAGGGTATTCTCGTAATTTCTACCCTACAGGGAATTTTTGTACTTTCCTAATAGTACGGGTTTTAATTATGAACTTTGGCCCATCAACAAGTCCTCGCAGCTAAAGTGAACGGACACTATGCACCAGGTAGGATTCAAGAGAAGAGGAGGTGGGTCACTAGGACTGCTTAAGTACCAAGCTCTTCCTAGATCCAATCCTAGACATGCATACATACATTGCCACACCCTAGCCTAACGACTTGTCCATAGACATGTTTGATTATTTATTTAAGTTTTATGCTATTTGAGAATTCATCAGAGCTAGGCCTAAAGTCCATTAAAACCCTAGCATGCATTTCTAATATTTCCATAAGGCCCACTAAGCCCAATCACATCCATATAGCCCATTAAGCCCAATCGTGTTAATGTAGCCCAATAGGCCCTATCATAATCAAATCATACAATCATCCGTAGCAATCCATCATTCAATTTCCCATTTCAACTTTTTTCGATTTGGGCCCACGAGCTCGGCAGGTCCATTTAGCCCCGTCTGGCCCGATTGGCCAAACAGTGGGCTGAGACCATGAGATCGCTCTGTTGGCCCCGATAATTGTATCGGTATCTCTACACGAATGTTCGCACGCTCGTGTGCTTTTCGGTGCCAACCTTTAGACTTTTCGCCTTTAGGCATTCTGGTTTTTCAGGATTTCAGCTTTTGCCGATTTGACGTGTGTGCAATGTATGTACACACCTAGTTAATGACCCGTGCTACACTATCCTCCGCCTCAACCTACAATCAATACCAACCTCGAATCAATTCCATACTTAATCACAACATTTACCAAAAACCGAAGCCTTATCATAACCTTACCATGTGCCACCAGTTCTAACAGCCCCTTCTTAGCTACTATTCTCGAATATCCTTAGATTTGCATTAATCTCAATCGTTAAAGACAAAATAATAGGTGACTTGTATCCACTTAAGTCACCCTTCCACTTACTGATGCGAACGCGTCCAAGCTCACGACCAGTTCGAATGATGGAACACTTGCTATGCCACAAGGTCCCATGACGAGAGCTCGAGCTCAACGTTTTCAAAGCTCCATTTCAGCTCTTTTCCATCGAGTCCAGCTCGCTCATGGCTCCAATGTCCAAAATGAAGCTGTCCATAATTTCGAACCAAAGATAGTTAGCTTAATTCAAGCTGACTTCAGCTCATTTCAGCTCATGGGAGTCCATTCTAGCTCGGATGAGCTCAACTAAGCTCTTCTCAACTCAATTGAGCTCAACTAAGTTTTTATTCAGCTCCATTATTTTCTACTTTAAATAAACTCAGCTCGTTTATTTTATTTCCAGCTTAACGTAGCTTATAGTTGAAACCCTCAGCTCATCTTAGCTTAATCGTTGCATATTTATTAAAGTGAGCTAGTTGACTAAGTTAGTGAATTAATACACATCATAAATTTGTCATAATTAATTTAGAAATAAATATGTCTAAATTATTACCAGAATTAAGTATGTTAGCCGTATTTAATTAGGTGGTTAATTGTGTTCATATTGATGTGTTCACATGAGCTGTTAATGTGTGCATTAACCTTGTAGGTACATCACCCTTTGGACGGCACATGCATGGAGGAAATTAATGCAAGGTGCATGCATGGAATGGTTCAATGGATGGCTATTAAAGGGGCTGATGCATGTTCATCCATGTATTTGAAGATTCATGGACCATATTAATGAATGAACATGCATTAGACGGTTCATGTATCTTCCAAGTGTTCACACTTCATGTTCACACCATGATGACTATTCATATGGACAATCACACACAAGAGGCCACTCAAGCTCCTAGTTCACACCTAGTTTGACCCTTCATGAAGCCTTATTTAAGAAGCCACCCTTGGTGGGACATCATAAATTAAAGGCTACATTAAAGAGAGGTTGGCCGAATCTAGCCATACACGCATGAAGGCCATTCAAAGCTCATTCATTCACCTCACTTCCTTAGCCAATGAATCCCCCCCATTCGGCCGAACATGGACATGCATTCCAATGGGTTTTCTTCTAGCATTTTCTAGAACATTCCTATGTAATTAATGGATACATTTCTTAATTGTTAAGTTCATGAATAGACTATTCGGCTAGCCTAGGCATTAGTATAAATAGCTAGTCATTTTACATGTAAAGGGACTTTTTTTTGGATCCTTTTATATATTGAAAACTTTGTTTTCTGTGAGGTTGATTCCTCTTAAAATTTGTACAAGTCTCGTGCAACTTATCTAGCTTTGCTAGTGGCGTCAAACTTGCTTGTTTTGAGCTTATCACTAAACCCAACTTGGTGTGGCGCTCAAACCTATCCTACACTGCCATTTTCCAACTTAGACAATATAGGATTCGAGGTGACACTTCGGTGTTGAATCTTTCCTGACGTCTAAGAAACTTGACCATTGGCCACCTATTTTGTTGTTTACCAAAATCGACCAAAACCAAATTTCTTCTATACCATTTCCCACCTTTCTAAACCAATTCGTACCATCTATACCATTCCATTCTTCCTATTCTATTTCATATCTTTCATACCATATCGAACCATTTCGTAATCTATTCTAAATTACTTAAACCGAACCACTATTCATCTATTCATTTCCATACTTCAATCTTAACCCTCCTTACCCACTATCTTTCTTCTTTCTAAATCTAAACCAACTCTAACTTTTTCCTAAATCATACATTTTCTAACCTTCCGCTTCTTACCCATCTTTACAATTGAGACTTTATTCTTCTTCTCGACCACAATCGGGCAAACAACGTTAATCCGGCTTATCTCATAACCGGGTTCGCGTCACTTACTGTAGGCCATTCAGCCACATATCTCCAAAATCATAAACACTTACCCAAAAGCCGAAATGAGGGAATAGCTTTTCGACAGAGACTTGTAGATCCCTATTACGCTTGCGATTTATGAACCCTACCCTTGTTAAAACAAGGTTAACGATAAGAAGGGTTAGATAGCCCTCCGGCTTTTACCAAAACATACTAAATGATGTTTGATGAATCACTTACCTAGTCTAACCTTTGATCTTGCGGCCTAGATAGCTACTGAACGAGATTTGGCTTTTAAAACTTGATTAAGAGAAGATAATAGCAACCGATTTGTGATGGAGGAGAACAAAGAGAAATCAGCAATTTGATGTGGCTATTTCAGCATTTAAGAGGTTAAGAATGGATTCGGCTTTTAAAGAAAGAAGACTACTATGCTAATAGAAATTTTGGCAAAGATATGGTAGGTTATTCGATAGAAGAATGAGAGGGAGAAGTGAAGTTGGTAATGGAATGAATTCAGCAAAACCAAAAGAACCCTCAAGAGAATTCAACACACTCTTAAAAAGACCACAAGTTGATCCTAGCTTCACCTAAAGTCTTATTCGGTACCATCACCTCCCCTCTCTCAATCTCCTATTTTCTCTCCATTATCCTTACCTTAAATTTCTCTCCTGAACACTCCTTCCCAGATTCCACTCTAGTGCCACTACCTTCCTTTCATGAGCAAAAATAAAGTACCTAAATTCAGCACTCTTAAACCTTGAACCTTGGACCCTTTTTCCTGATAGTAACGCCACCTTAAGCTCCCCAAGTGACGCCACCTTGCCACTGAGCCACAAGCCTTCTTGTGTCCTATTTTCCCCTTAATTTGTTTACGAGGCCTAATACCTGATACTAGGGTTCCACTAAGGCAAAAATTAAAATTTTCTTATGGTCTTCCTATCCATAAGACTTCAAATAATCCTTGTAATATCTTAAAATTAATTTTCTAAGTGCTACTTATACATGCTAAGTTTAATGTACAAAATTTAGAGTTTTGAGATTTTGGGGCGTTACATTATTCCCATGATCGAAACACCAAAAGAAAGAGAAGAAATAAAGCTTAGGGTATTCGGCCATAGAAAAGCTTAATTAAGGTATGTAATTAGCTCAGTTTTTTATAATTTTTACGTTTTTGAGATCATTGTAGTGAAATGTACAAAGCCCATGCTTTAATTTTTAAATTGGATGAATATTTTGAGTTTTACCATTGATGAGTTTATTAGTTTTGTGATATTAGTCGATGAATTATGAAAGATATGTTTTGGATTAATATGTTTTGTGTTGGAACTTTTGATGAATTTGAGTAGTTAGGGCTAAATTGCAAAAATGATTAATTGAGGGACTAAAATGTGAAATAAATGAAATGTATGGACTTGTATGAGCATGGGTAACATTTGGCCTAAGCATGATGTGTGCAAATTTTACATTTTTTGTGTTTTGTACAATTTGGACTAATTTGTAAAAAGTGTAAAATGTTAGGGGCAACATAGTAATTTGCCCATTTATGTGTTTTTGGACTAAATTGAATGAAATTGTGTTTGAATTAGTTTAATTTGAATGTGTTTAGATTAAGAACCAAAGAAATTAGACTTGGGTTAGGGGAAAAGAAAAATAATTGAATAATCGTTCTATTCCGTCCGTCGATATCTGAGGTAAGTTTGTAAGCAAATAAATGTTGTTAATTTTGAATATATGTGAACTTAAAATGCTGAATTGAATTTTATAAGTATATATATATGTTAGCCGAATGTGCATATACATGGGAGTAATGGGTACAAGTTCGATTCGATCGAGTTACGACGTCCGAAAGCCCCGTACGAACCTTAGGAGTAGCTAGGATACATATGTCATGACATAGGATTTTTGATATGTGTTCTCATGTAAGACCATGTTTGGGACATTGACATTGATATGAGATTGCGTGTAAGACTATGTGTGGGACATCAGCATCGTATTTGTAATTCGTATAAGACCCTGTCTGGGACAGTGGCTTTGATATGTGATTACATGTAGGACCACGTCTGGGACTTTGGCATTGTATGATATGTGCAACTATTTGAGTATCCTTTTTAATTTTGAGTGGTTCAACGGGCAAATGTTTATATGAAATAAGGTAAGCTTGATCATTGAAATGGTGAAATATATTATACATGTTATAATATTAATTATATGTAAATTTGAATGCATGTATTCAGCCAAATTAATGTATCTATGATGTTAAAAGTGAAAGTTGAATATGTTAGTGAACTTATGTATATTCGGCCAAATGTCAAGTATATGTGATATCATATTTGTGATCTATGTGCATACATATATGAGTCATTACATCTAGCCATGAATGTATATATGACTTTAGAAGTGAAAAATAATTATGTTATTAATTACAAGTGTATTCAGCCTGTAACACCCTCAACCCCTGTCCGTCACTGGAATAGGGTCATTAGGTATTACTCAAATGAAATTAAACATAATACATTCAAGGGTAACTTAGGAATCATTAATAAATGAATAAAAGTAAGCAAGAATATAAAGATTAACTATTAAACTTGCATTTGGAATTTTAAACAAGAGAAAACTATGGTATCATTCAATAATCACATGATAAAAGAATTACTTGCCATACTCGATGTTCCAATAATTATAACAAGAACTGAGTGCACCCATATATACATATATATATGTACATAATTATCTTAACCGAACATGTTAATTTATAGCCAAAGCATTACACAAACATATATTCAACCAATAGGCTTACTAACCAAAAATGAGTGAGCCATTTTCGTATAGCTTTAACAGATACATAACTGGAATACAACTTGTTTCAAAGGGGAGACAAACCTATACATGCCATTAGCAAAATATAAATTTGTTTTTAAAGATACCAAAATCAAATTTAGATAGTGTGGATGACTTTGACTTGAATTCCCGAGCTCGAAGCTAGCAACCGAGATCTATAAAATAGAGTAACAAAAACAAACGAAGTAAGCTTATAAAAGCCTAGTAAGTCTTATGTGAATCAATTAACTTTACTGAATTAAACTCATTTCAATTTTATATACAAGATCTAAGTAAAACATCATTGGTTTAGAGTCGATATCACATACTTACTTCATGTATATAAATTCCATGGTGGCCAAAAGTAAATGTACTCAACCACATTCAATTTCCATGGCTATATCCACTTTCATGATAATTTCTAAAATGGCCGAATATACACAAGTACACAATGCACATTTAACATTCAAATGTCACTTAACTTCGCACTCATATAACATAGGAAAATCAATATGTTCACATAATGATGTGATCCGGCTCGAGTGGTTGAGTCGAACGCACGTAGTTGCCCGATCGTAGACGAGAAGGGTCATTCGTGCCTCGGTCTTGGAAGTAGAAGTGAAAGGATAGGTTTGATTCCCATAAAGATGGGTGTTGAATAGAATATTTAGTTTGGAAATAAAAAGAATAAAAATAACGTAAGGTGGGGATCGATTAGCGAACTTAACGTTAGGAATGATTCAACACTAAAAAGTGTCACCCCGGTTCCTATATTGTTAAGGTGGATAAATGGGATAGAAGGATAGGTGAACGCCACACCAAGGATGGTGATAAGTTTAAACAAGATTGGTAGATGCCATTAGCACGCTAGATAAGTCTTTCGAAACTTGTACGAGATATGAAAGGAAACAACCTCATAGAAACAAAGTTTCATTAACAAATTGGCAAAAGTCTTCCTTACAAATGAGATTCAACAAATATTTATAGTGCCTAAAATGTCTATTGGAATTCGGTATCTAATGTGTTCACACAACGATTTTACAACAATAAAATCGTTCACACTAATACATTAAAATTGTTCATGAATTCGGCAGATTCATGCACTAGCCGAATGGACACTTCCTTCCCCCTTGGTGTGTGCATGAATGCTTAGCCATGAAGTAAGGTTTCAAGTGCCTTGTATGAGCACCAAAGGTTGCATTCATCTCCTTGGGACATTCATGCACTTGTATGGAACATGTATCTTCATAATTAAGCACTTTAATGGCATGTAGGTTCATGAATGGTAGCATGACCTAGTAAATTCGTTCTCCCCTTTGTGCATGAACTTAATTCAATCAATGTGTTGAATTATTGAGTTAATTCCTTCCCTTGGACGTTCTTGAACCCATCCATGCATGTGTAGTAGCTTATAGGTTAATTCAAAGTGTGAACATGTTCAAGGAGCTCAACGGTCAACATAGAATTAGTTGGTAGCTACTTCTTGGCCGAATAAGTGCCTTGGAAAGTTAGGAGACAGCCACCGTACATGCACTTAAGCCATTCATGCATTCTATCATCCCATGCATTTGATCCATTCATGGACTAGCCTTTAATGTCCATACATGCATTCGGCACATGCATGAATTTGTAGAAACCTTGCATCTAGCCATACATGCACCAGCATTTAATACTTCTTCATTCATGCATGTGTGCCATCCAAATAGGTTGAATCTTCAAGCATTCATTGTGCCGTCCATGAGCATTGCACCTATAAGAAATAAAACAATTCATAAGACATCATGTGAACACACATAAATTCAGCACTAATGTGAACATATTAATGGCATGCATTAAATCGATTAGAATGTGAACATAATTAAAATATATAATAAGAATATTAATGTAAAACAAGTTTAATGCCTAAATAAATAAGTTTTGATTTTATTTAATGTATTAAAGTCAAAACCGAGTTTAAACTAAAATGAGCTAAGCTTTAGCTCATAAGCTAAAGTTGAGCAGAGGTTAAACTCCTAAGTTGAAATTGAGCTAAGGATTAGCTCGTGAGCTGGATATGAGCTAAGAGTGAGCTCGGTTTAGCTCAAGTAAGTTAGATTGAGCTCGAATAAGTTGGATTTGAGCTGGACGGAGCTCGAGGAGCTGGAAAGGAGCTAGGATCAGCTTGCCAACATAGCAATGCTTGACTCGAAAGACTTGAATGTTGGGGTTTGCTACGCGTGCTCGCATCACAAAACTTCACACAATGATCGAATATGTCTTAATCGTATAGGTAATCTTAATATCTATTCACATATATTCATTTCACTACATACTTACGATTCGATCCAAAACAAATTCAAATATAAATACAGGATACATACCTAGCCGACTTAAGGTATTGAATCATTTAACTACCATTCAATCGCGAAGTCTCAAATCTTAGACTTTTATCAAGTCACCTGTCATTTATCGGCTAGGTTTTAAATCTGAATCCATCACCGGCACTAAGCCTGCTAGACTTTTAGTCTGAACTCATTCACCGACATTTTGCCTGCTAGGCTTGAAGCCCAATATAATCTCACTGGTATTATAGCCTGCTAGGCTCGAAGCCTGAAGTCATTTCACCAGCTTTTCAGCTTGCTAGGCCACTGACCGAACATCACATTTTGATATTCAAATCACATATTATCCCATGCTTTTATAACTTATACTACAGCTACGTATAAGTGAAATACTTAACTTTGTTCAACGGTTATTGTCGATACACCATACATAGGGCATAAATCACACCTTAACACATATCTTGGCACATCAACATTAACATATCACATTTGACTAGTTATACTAGTCCTATACGGCATTCAACCTTATTTCTAATATTAGTTTGGCTCTATGAATACTATTATTTAGTCTAATATTTTCTTAACTATAAGTATTCAACCTTTAAGCATACTAAATTAATAAAGCTCAAACACATAAGAACTTACCTTTAAAAGTTATTGAACATTTGACAATAGCTATTCGAGTACTTTAGCTTTCCCCCTATCCGTATTTGGAGTCTTTCGCTCTTGAGCTTAAAATAAACAAAATTCACTTATCAAAATCATACCATGTTTGCTTATAGCCGAATGTCCCTTAATGTAAACAAGGTACATAAATAAAACATAACCACCACTTAGCATCACCAAGCTCACATTCAGCAAACCATTTAAGCAGCTTAACCCATTTTTAAGCTATTTTCTATGGCACATTCGGCCTTAACAAATTTTCTTACAAAAACTCATTAGTCATTTCATAACCCCATTAAAACATTTACCTCATATAGCTTTACTTATCAAACTAGCCGAATATTAACAATTCATTTAAGCTCTCATGTGCAAATATACCAAATTCACATATGTATTTACCTAACCAAATTTTACCAATCTACCATTACAATCCAAATACACCAAAACAACAACTATTTCCTATAATTTACTCCATGACCGGGTGATCATATCACTACAAATTTCCAAACTAAATTTCATAATTTCATCACTTACCAACAACCATATACCAATAGCCATTTAAGACACATGAACATTGAAATTTTTAGCTCAAACATCTATTATAACTTTTAACACATTAAAATGTCCAAATCGTTCAAGAATTTAACATTTAGAATCAAAACATTCCAAAAATTCTAATTACTTCATCATGGCCGAATGTGCATTTACCACCAAAAATCAAAATTGTAACACGGGCAATGTTAGATGTTCAAAGATT
The DNA here is from genome assembly GCA_020496765.1 of Gossypium stocksii. Taxonomy (NCBI): domain Eukaryota; kingdom Viridiplantae; phylum Streptophyta; class Magnoliopsida; order Malvales; family Malvaceae; genus Gossypium; species Gossypium stocksii. The sequence goes on from CM035623.1 coordinate 48,596,972, forward strand.
AACTCAAATTCATCAAAATTTTAAAGAATTAACATAAATTCTTACTTTAATTAGCACCACAATGGTTGAATGCTCTTAGGAATGGATGTGGTCAAGGTAGGGCCGGCAACGGGAATGGACCTGAACATGGAGCACCTGGCAGGGGTGCTGGAAATGCTGAGGCTCGCCAGGCAGCATTGGTGTATGCTGCTTATCACTGTGAGGAGGGTGACGCACCTGATGTCATAACTGGTACGTTCTTGATCTCTAGCATGCCATACACTGCTTTAATAGATGTGGGTTCAACTCATTCGTATGTTGCATATAATATATCTGGGTCGTTGGGTGTGCACTCTAAGGAAATCGTAAGTGGGGTAACTGTAATAAGTCCACTAGGTCACTCGGTTAGAGTAGAAAAACTCTTTAGAGAGGTGCCTTTAGAGACTCAAGGTAGGATTTTTACTGGAGACTTAATGGAGTTACAATTCGGAGAGTTTGATCTTATTTTGGGGGATGGACTGGCTTACTAGGCATAAGGCAAATCTGGATTGTGCGGCCAAGAGGATGGTGTTAAGGACTACTGAGGATGAGGAGGTAATGGTTATTGGGGAGCGAAGGGACTACTTGTCCAATGTTGTTTTGGCCTTAAGGGCTGAGAAGCTAATTCGCAAGGGTTGAGAGGCGTACTTGGCTTTTATAAGTCAGATAGAGACTGAGAAGGTGATTGTGAAGACAGTTAAAACTGTTAAGGAATTTCAACATGTCTTTCCTGAGGAGCTTCTTAGATTACCTCCGAATCGAGAAGTCAAATTTGGAATCGACTTGCTGCCTGGAACGGCTCCAGTATCTATCTCCCGTATAGGATGGCACCTAAGGAGTTAGTGGAACTGAAAGCCCAAATCCAAGAGTTGTTAGATATTGGTTTCATTAGACCGAGTGTGTCTCCATGGGGAGCACCAGTACTGTTTATGAAGAAGAAGGATGGGATGATGCGGATGTGCATCGATTATCGCCAGTTGAACAAACTGACAATAAAGAACAAGTACCCTCTGCCTAGGATCGACGATCTGTTTGACCGGGTTAGAGGAGCTTCGGTATTTTTCAAGATCAATCTTCAGTCTGGATACCACCAGTTAAGGGTCAAGGAAGTGGACATCCATAAGATAGCATTCAGAACTCGGTATGGTCATTACGAGTTTCTGGCTATGCCATTTGGATTGATGAATACACCTGCGATTTTCATGGATCTGATGAATCGAGTATTCCAACCGTACCTGGATCAATTCGTAGTCGTTTTTATCGATGATATTCTGGTATATTTGAAACTGAAGAGAGGCATGATGAGCATCTCCGTATTGTTCTGCAAGTGTTGAGAGAGAAGCAACTTTATGCAAAATTCAGTAAGTGTGAATTTTGGTTATGAGAAGTGACTTTCCTAGGTCATGTTGTCTTTGCTGAGGGGATTAGGGTGGATCCTCAGAAAATTGAGGCAGTTCTGGAATGGAAGCCACCGAGGTCAGTATAAAAAATTCAGAGTTTTCTGGGTCTGGCAGGGAATTACAAATGATTTGTAGAAGGATTCTCTCTGATTGCTGCACCATTAATGAAATTGTTAAGGAAAGGAGTATCATTTGTATGGACTAAGAAACAGCAAGAAGCTTTTGATAAGTTGAAGAAGGTATTGACTGAGGTGCCAGTGTTGGTAGAGCCTGAGTCTGGGAAGGATTCACTGTGTACAGTGATGCGTCGCATATGGGACTAGGCTGTGTACTAATGCAATAGGGTAAGGTGGTCGCTTATGCTTCGCGACAGCTTAAGCCTCATGAAGTGAATTACCTTACGCATGATTTAGAGTTGGCAGCGGTGATTTTCACATTAAAAATCTGGAGACACTATCTGTATGGAGAAAAGTGTATTATATACACTGATCATAAGAGTCTCAAGTATTTGTTGACTCAGAAGGAGTTGAATCTTAGGCAACGAAGATGGATAGAGTTGCTTAAGGATTACGACTGTTTGATTGAATATCACCCAGGCAAGGCGAATGTGGTGGCTGATACACTGAGTCGAAGGGCTGTAGCTGAGTTAAGAGCAATGTTTGCTCGTTTGAGTCTTTATGACGATGGAAGTTTGTTAGTGGAGCTACAATTGAGACCAACTTGGACTGAGCAGATTAAAGAGAAGTAGTTAGAGGATGATTCATTGGTTCCTCGGTTTCAGCAAGCTGAGAATGAGGAGAATTCAGATTTTGGACTGAATACTGATGGAGTTCTGTGCTTTCGTGGAAGAGTTTGTATTCCGAAGGACTCTAACTTGAGGTAGTTAATTCTGAAAGAGGCTCATGGTGGACCTTGTACCATGCATCCTAGAGAGAATAAGCTGTATCGAGACTTGAGAGAGTTGTACTGGTGGCTTGGACTTAAGCGAAAGGTGACCGAGTTTGTGGGAAAATATCTGACATGCCAGCAAGTAAAGGCTAAGCATCAACTGCCTTCTGGACTGTTACAGCCAGTGAAGATTCCACTTTGGAAGTGGGAGAGGGGAACCATGAACTTTGTGAGTGGGTTACCGTTGACACCCTCCAAGAAAGACTCAGTATGGGTAATTATGGATAGGTTAACGAAATCTGCCCATTGCATACCTGTCTGAACTGATTACTCACTTTAGAAGTTGGCTAAGCTGTATGTTGCAGAGATAGTACGACTGCATGGGGTGCTAGTTTTGATAATTTTTGATCAAGACCCTAGGTTTACATCTCGATTCTGGCAGAAGTTGCATGAGGCGTTGGGTACGCGATTGGATTTCAGCACTATTTTTCACCCTCAGACAGATGGACAGTCAGAAAGGGTTATTCAGGTTCTGGAGGGCATGTTGAGGGGTTGTGTTATCGACTTTCAAGGTAGTTGAGAGAACCACTTTCCATTGGCGGAATTTGCTTATAATAACAGTTATTAGGCAAGTATTCAGATGGCTCCATATGAGGCACTTTATGGGCAAAGGTGTCGTATGCCTACGTGTTGGACGGAGTTAGGAGAATGATAGGTTCTTGGACCAGAGTTAGTGGCAGATACTGAGAATAAGGTTAAGTTGATCAGAGATTGGTTAAAGGAGGCCTCTGATAGGTAAAAGTCATATGCTGGTCTAAAGCGTAAGGGAATCAAGTTCTCTATAGGGGATATGGTCTTCTTGAAGGTCTCGCCTTGGAAGAAGATATTGAGGTTTGGTAAGAAGGGCAAATTGAGTCTGCGGTTTATAGGGCCTTATCGGGTTCTTAAGCGAGTAGGGCCAGTAGCTTATGACCTAGAGTTATCGCCAGAGCTGGACCATATTCATGACATCTTTCATGTATCCATGCTAAGATAGTGTCGATCGGATCCTTCGCACGTTGTACCAGTGGAGGAGATTGAGGTAAAGACTGATTTGACCTTTGAAGAGGAGCCTGTGCAAATACTGGGTCAAGAGGTCAACGTGTTGAGGAGAAAGTTAGTTCCGTTGGTAAAAGTGCTTTGGCATAATCATGGCAGAGAAGAGGCTACTTGGGAGCCAGAAGAGGTGATGCGTTAACAATACCCTCACCTATTTAGATCAGGTAAATTTTGAGGCTGAAATTTCTTTAAGGGGGTAGAGTTATAACACCCTGATTTTCGGGATTTTTCGAGATTTTTGCAATTTTGGTGCAATCATGAAATTTTGTTGTTTGATGATGAAATTTATGTTTTAAGTATGTTAGTGGGCCTTTAGAAGGCCCAAGTCTGTGTGAAAACCCAACAAAAATATCAAATTTCGGATTTAAAGAGAAGGGGACTTGGTTAAGTGGGCTTTTAAGAAAAAATGGGTAAAAATAAGACACAAGTGAGCCCTTGGTAAAGTGGCAATGTGGCGCCACTTAATTCCTTAAAAAGTGGTGTGTAGATTGAGTGATAGGGCCAAGGTTCAAGACACAAGGTAAGCAAGATGGTGTTTTTATTTTTGCTGCATGTGCTAGTCATGTGATAGAGCTCAAGTGGAACTCTGCTAAGTAGAGTTTGAGATGCTCATGGGATTGGATGAAAGAGGATAAGGGGGAGAAGATTTAGGAATTTTGAAAGAGGGCTAGTGGTGACCGAATGTAGGAGTCTTGGAAGTGCATAATCGGCTAGGGGAGTTTAGGTAGCATTTTCGATAATTGTCATTTGTGTGCCGATTTTCCTTTGGGCAATTTGGGCATTTTCTTGGTGGCCTTTCGGGATTATGTTAACCTCTTCCTCTTCTTGCCGAAATAGGGTAGTGCCACTTAGGGTATTCTGCTCTTGTTCTATTCTTCTTTTTTAGTTCCAAAAAGCCAAAAACGCAAGCATAGTTCTTCTCTTGTGTCGATTTGATCATAGGAGAACCTCTCTTCTTTTCTTCCAGCTCTATTTTGTTCTTCTTTTTCCCCTAAACAGATTTCATCTCATCACCTTTCTTCTAGACCAAACCTGCCTACTTCTTTCCTTTCTTCTCTCTTCTCAAGCTTTATAGTCGATTTCCACAAAAGTCGAAACCAGATCCACCATTGCCGATTACCTCTTTAATTGAAACCATCTCTTCTTTTCCTTTTCAAATCTTTCAAGAAGTCGAACCTCTAATCTCTTATTGCATCTCTGTCGATCATCTCTGCTAGTTCATAAAACCTCTCTTCACCTTCTTCTCTCATTTTCTTCTCCAACCGAGATAGATATACTTTAAGATAGACCCAAAAGCTAAAATCACATGGATCTGTTCTCTATTCATAACTTGGGTTAGATCTAAAATGGATCTGGAATAAGAAGGTATTTAGGAACGACTTTCTGGAATTGAATCTTTGGTAAGTTGTCGAAACCTCTTTCCATTCGTGTCTTGTGGTTCAAGAAAAGCCGAAAACCCCTATGTGCATAGGGAGGTTGTCAATTGGGGCTTAAGGCTCTATAGGTCTTACCAATTGGTTTATTTTGTGCTAGTGTGATCTAAAGGCTACCAATTGAGGAGTGTTAGAGGCTAAGATCATTGGAACAACTAGATCTGGAGCTAGTCCCTATTTTCAACAGAGGTAAGTGTTCTAAGGCATTAAGGGAGGTTAGCTGATTATGGTAAGCAAGATTACATTGGTTGTCATTGAATCTTGGATCTACTATTGTAAGTGACCAATTGTAGGATACCCGTGGGAGATATTGTTAGCGTTCGTCACAAATCAGGTGTGTAAACGAACACCCTCTAGTAGACTAAATCGGCAAAAGCCGAAAAGCTAAAATGCCAAAATTCTGGCATTTTGTGGGCTTGCAAGTGTGCGAACGCTCGTGGGTCGATTGGAAATAGTTAGATCTAAAATCGCAACTGGTAAGATGGATGAGTGTGCAATTTCGTGCACTTTGGTAATTTGGGACTCGATGGGCTGAATATGGGCCCAATAGGCTTACGGGCCCATTTGGGTGAAAACTAGCGGTAAGCGTATTTTGGTATACTATAGGTTAAAACTATTGAACTGGATATAGAATTTGGGCTAAAGGGCCAAAATAGCTAAATGACACTGTAGGGCCCATTAAGGGGATTTTAGGGCCCAATAACTCTAAACTGCTAAAATGGGTTAAATGAGCTACGGAGATGGAAAATTGGACTGTTAATAACTGAAATAGGCATTAAACCCTAAAATTTGGCATAATTACTGAAATACCCTTATGGGTGGAAAATTACTGTATTACCCCTAGGTGCAAAATGGTCGTTATACCCCTAGGGCTAAATTTGACTGAAATGTATGCTTTACTGTTTCTGTTCACTAGATGCCATGACATGATTATTTGTTGCATGGGACTGGGTTTATTGATGGAGGAAGTGCAAGTGGCATTGTAACGTTACTGAAAAGGGGCTTTACCTCGGTTTACTGAAAGGGGCTTTGCCTCATATTACTGAAAGGGGCTTGGCCAAGTTATCTGAGCAGCTATGCTGCGATTGTGGTGTGTTGGGCTGGGTGGGTCGAGTTATTCCCCATAGGTGTGTTGGGTTGGTACGGGTGGTGTGTAGCGGATGGATTTAGGCTGGGTTTGGGCATACATGCATTATTACTGATCTGTTACTATAATGGGCCATGGGCCTATGGGCCACACTGTTTACTGAATAGGGCTAAGGCCCAGTTAATACTGAATCTGAATAGGGCTTCGGCCCAGATTATACTAAGACTGGATAGGGCTTAGGCCCAGTAAGCTTAAGCTGATTTGGGCTCTGGATGGGCTTTCTTTACACACTGAGTTTCCAAACTCACCCCTTTTTCTTCCATCCATGCAGGTGAGCCGTAGACTGGTGGACTTGGAGCTGGAGGGATTCAGAGTGGCCACGTAGATTGCATAGCTAGTTTTTAATTAAGTTATTTATTTTCTTATTTATTTTTAATTATTTTTTATTTCAGTTTTAGGTTTGTAATAAGGCCTCTTTAATTATTCTAATTTGGGGTTTTCAATTATTTATTTATACTATACCTTAAATGATTTGAATAAAGCTGCCCTAGTTTTCCTAAAATTAATCCACGTTTTCAAAACAAAACCCTCGTAACAAATGAATAACAAATCAACGATCAAGATATGGCAACAAGATAACTTTTAAATGGTTAGTGGATAGGTCAAACACTAATTAAACCTAGATTTTCTTCCTAAATTACAGAAACAGTTTTACAAAGCTCACCCTAATCATAGTAGCTAGGAAGCGTGATTAGTCCTTCATTGATGTGACATATCGGAATTGGCCGTAACGTCTGGGCCAAGTTTGGGGTGTTACAGTGTGTCTCACACAGCCACCAGACATGCCTGTGTCACAGGCCGTGTGGGTATTCGAAATGGGAACACATGGCCGTGTCCCAGCCCATGTTCTACCCCGTGTAACTCTCTGACTTAGGTCACATGGCCGACCACACACCCGTGTGTCTAGCCCGTTGCCTATTCGAAATGGCCTCATACACCTGTGTCGTGTGCTAGGCCATGTCAAACCTATAGGGTATACTGACTTATACCATACGACCAGTCACACACCCATGTGTGTAACCGTGTGGTGTAAACTAACTTGCATTTATAGCAACACCAGAGGAAACATGGTCATGTACCATGACCGTGTGTCGCACATGGCTAAGACACACGCCCATGTCTCTGCCTATGTAGACAAAATAGGCTATTTACCAAGCCATTTTGCCACCCCAATTGTGCCCACCTGCACAAGCTCAAATGATACCAAACCAAGACATAATAGGCAATTAAAAATCATCAACCAAATGCACAAATCATGCCATATCAATTACATCCATTCCAATACTTAATTCAATGCCATTTACTTAGCCAAATACATACCAAAACAACATGATTCATTAGTCATAATTCACATATATTTTACTTAACCTATAATCAACCAATTCGTCATCCAAAACCAATCCACAACAAGACATTTCTCAAGCCATTATACATCACATATTGAATAGCCATTTAAGCAACCATACCAAAATATGCCATATCACAAGACAATATATACATCAAACTTTATATCATTATCAAACCATTTCTTAAGGCCAAACACATTATCATCAAACATACCAAAATGACCAAAGCCTATGCATGCCGTATACCATATATACAATTTCAAAAGTACCAAAATAGATGTCCGATAATACGATGAAGTCTCTGATGATCCCCGAGTCTAAGCTAGCTCAATTTCATTATAAAACATAAGAAAATAAAATGAAGTAAGCTTTGCAGCTTAGTAAGCTTGTATGATAATAAACATAACATAACAAATAAGTGCAATTCAATCAAATAAGCATAATAAGCTATAACACATATCAATTCACAAACCTTTCTCATGTTTAAAACATGATCACTTACGAATTCATCAACTTACCTCCAATCGATACTCATATAGGTTCTGTACATACCTTTATCACTTAAATCGATCTTACTTTCATCCTTGTGTTGTTTATGTTGGACCATTCAGAATCACTAAAGGATACTCGAGAATCACACATATACAGTACCAATGCCATATCCTAGATATGGTCTTACATGTAATCTCGTATCGATGCCATAGCCCAGCTATGGTCTTACACAAAATCTTATATCGATGTCATATCCCAGATATGGTCTTACACAAAATCTCATATCAATGCCATATCCCAGACATGGTCTTACACGTAATCTTAATAACCCTAATGTCATGACATTTGTATCCTAAACTGTTCCTAAGGTTCGTACGGGACTTTCATCTATCAATTCTCTACCGAGCATGTCTCGTAAACTCATATCAACCATTTTTAATTCAATGTAAAAATAATAATGCATTTATAACACAATTTAACAATATTCATTAACATACAAACTTACCTCGTATACGGAAATGACGAAACGGACCGACCATTCAATCACATTGCTTTTCCCATGATCTAAGTCTGAATTCTTCCTTTCTTGATCTATATGTAATCAAATTTAACTTATTTAATCATCTACGTATTCAATTTAGTCTATAATACACATTAAGGCTATTTTACACATTTACCCCTAAAATTTCACATTTTTACAATTTAGTCCTTATTACACAAAATCAAAAATTAGTGAAATTCCTTAAATACCCATGATAGTCGAATTACCCTTATGCCCCTAGCAGCCCATATTTATCAACTTTTCACACATTTAACCATAGATTTTCATCTTTTCACAAATTAACCCCTATTTTGCATTTTTACTCAATATCACTTTATAAAACTTGTAAAACTATCAACCAATATTCATATTTCATCATAAAACATCAAAGAACACATACATTAATCAATGGCAACTCTCAAAACATTTAACAGTTTTGCAAAATAGTCCCTAGGCTAGCTAGAACTACTTATAATGATCACAAAAACATATAAATCATCAAAAATCGAGTTAAAAATATACCATGCATAGACAAATTAGGGTTGAAAGCCTGGAACTCTTTAATGGCTTCCTCTCTTTCTAATTTCGGTGGAATGAACAAGAAGATGGACTAATTTTAATGTTTATTTTACTTAATCATTACTTATTTTTACATTTTAACATAATAATCTTTAATAAAACATTATAAATTATCTAAATTATGTCCATAATTGTCAACTACCATTATTTACGATATAATTTCATCATAAAGACTTCCAATTTAATAGTTCATAGCTATTAACCACTTTAAACTATAGAACATCACTTTTGCATTTTATGCAATTTAGTCATTTTTATCGAATTAAGCTTTCAAATGATAAAATTACTTCACGAAACTTTCACACTCTCATACAAACATACTGTAAACACTTAGAATAATCTTAAAATAATTTTTTGACCTCAAATTTATGGTTTTGAAACCACAGTTTCGGTTTAGCTAAAAATAGGCTATTATATATGTACATAGTTTAAATGATTATAATGGTTTATCATTAAGGTTAATAAGGTAATTTAGTAAAATAAATTAAGTAAAATAATAAAACAACAAGGCTATCATCTTTCTTCTTCAATTCTTCCATTGAAAATAGAAGAAAGAAAAGTTCCTGAAAGCTTGCTAGGGTTCGGTCAATTGGATTCTTGATTGGTAAATGATTTTGACTCAATTTTTAGTGACTTTTATGTTTTTGAGTTCGTTGCAGCTCCATCTAGCTCAATCTAGCTCAAGTATGTGAAAGTTACCATTGTTGAATATGTTTGAGTTTTGATGATGGATTATGAATGTTTGATCATAGTTATACAAGTTTTATTAAGTGATTTTTAGAAAAATGTAAGGGTTAATTTGTGAAATGTGTAAAATGTGTGGTTAAAAGTGTGTATAATTGATAAATATGGGCTGCTAGGGACTTAATAGTAATTCAGCAAGCATGGGTTTAAGAGGAATTTCATGAATTTGTGATTTTGTAACACCTCAAACCTAGCTCAGACGTTATGGCTGAATCTAGCAGTGTCATATTGAAGTGTTTTTTCGAAAACACGTTCTCATTGAATACCCGTACAGTATTAGACCTCTTTGTGATATTAACAAAAAATTTGTTGATTATATTGGATTGTTAGTGTACTTTAAAACATTGTTTTTTTACGAAAGGTTTTAAAATAAGTTGTGTAAACGTGGTGTCTTTGAAAAACAGTTATCTTTTGAAAAACCTGTCTTTTACCTACATCTCATAGTTTATATCAAAGCAAGTAAAAATCCCAAAATTAAAGTTAAAACTTTAAAGAGCCCTTATTACATAAAAAAAACCCAAACTAAAATTATTGTAAATAAAAAGTCGAATGTAAAACCAAGAGCAGTCGTGTGGCCACTTCCGAGTTCCTCGTAGCACCAATCTGTCTAAAACTGGGGATCACCTGTACAGATAAATAAAGGGGTGAGTTTATGAAAACTCAGCGTGTAATCCCCTAACAAACAAACAAACAATCAATCATACAGTAGATAAATGCAGTATGGGCCTAAGCCCATTACAGTATCAGTATCAGTGCCCATTACAATAATAGTATCAATTGGGCCATAGCCCATAACAGTATCAGAATCAGTATGCATGATGCATGTTATCCCAACCAACTCTGTACACCAACTCTGTCCAACCCATCGCACCATGTGGGGATAAAATCGACCTACCCAGCCCTACACACCAAGATTAGCACCAGTTGCAGCACTAAAAAGTATTGCAACAAAGCTACCAGTAATATATACAGCACAAAGCCATCAGTAGGTCCACAGTCGTCTTGGGTGACCCATGCAACCTTACTCATAATATGCATGGCACAAAGCCATCAGTAGGTCCACAGTCGTCTTAGGCGACCCGTGCAACCTTATTAGTATAGTACACTTCCTCTAAAATAATAATCCCATCCCCATGCAACATGTCATGCATCGTATCATAATATCATACATGGATGCAACATACACATAACATGGCATGGTCAAATGCAGTCATACATAACATAAGGGCATAACAGTCATTTTACCTTATAGGGGTGTATCGATCATTTTACTTTATAGGGGTATAGTAGTCATTTTACCTAATAGGGGTATATCGGTCATTTTACCTTATAGAGGCATAGTAGTCATTTTACCTAATAGGGGTATATCGATCATTTTACCTTATAGGGGCATAATAGTCAATTTACTTAATAGGGGTATATCGATCATTTTACCTTATAAGGGCATAGTAGTCATTTTACCTAATAGGGGTATATCGGTCATTTTACCTTGTAAGGGCATAACAGTCATTTACCTCTAAGGGCATATCAGTCATTTAATTAGTTTAAGGTCTACGTATTCTTACCGACCCAACAGAAGGTCTACAGTCGTCTCAGGCAACCCGTGCAACCCTAATAGACTAACATTAAAAATGGGCCCAAAGCCTATTTTGCGGCCCAAGAGGGCCTACACGTCTGTGTGGCCCAAGAAGCCTAGAAATGACCTTGGCCGTGTGAATGACACGATCGGGTCCAATTTCTTCCACACTTCTATATGGTTTACTCGTGTGGGGCCCACAAGCATGTTGGGCCCACACGGCCCAATTAGGCCCAACAAGACCCAAAACGCCCTAAGCCAATCAATTCTCTCATAGTGGCCTCAGTAGTGGAACGCTTTTGTCGATTTAGGTATAAGTAGTGTGATTACACACCTGATGTTAAAACGTGCTAAGATCGACGAGCGCCAAAGCCTACATTCAATCAAGGCATTCAGTTAGTCTTCCAATCACTAGGGTTCGCAAACACTTAATCCCAAATCGACAATTATTACCTACCTTGATTGAATGAGATATGGCTTATTCCTCTTAGACCGCAAATTAATATTGATCACACGTCCCTTGTCGATTATCTGCATTACAAACACAATCCATTAGCTACGATTGCCTACACCCAAGGGTCGAGTTTACCCATACCATTTTAGAGAACACACAATCCCAAAGTAAGGGAATAGTATTCGGCAATATGAGAAAAAGAATATTCAGCTTAGCAAAAGTGTAGAAGAGGGAAGATTCCAAAAAGATAAATAGAAACTAGAAAGAGTTGAGTATACTCACCAGTTGCCAGAGAATAGTTATCAAGACCAAAACCAAAAATAAAGCAATGAAGAAGGAAGAATCGGCCAAGAACTTAGACCAAAGTCGAAAGATTTCGAGAGAGAGGGAAACATGGTATTTGGCCAACACAAGAATTTAGCAAGGGGAGAAAATTAATTATGCCTAGAGAATAGGGATATAAGAGAATTGGTCACAATTAAGAGAGGAGAGAAGGGAAGAAATCGAATGAGTTTAAGAGTGAGAGAGAATCAATATTCGACTTGACAAAAAAGGGTAGAGGAAAAGAGATGCCAAAATCGAAAGGCTTAAGATTTAGGAGAGAGAGCAGAAAATTGTAGGCAACCTCAAAGAAGAAAGACATTTGAAATCACTAGCAAACATCAGCACCAAAGAGCAAAAAAGAGGAACCAAAAGTGACCAAAAACAAATTGAAGCAAAAACTGAAACAATCCCCAAAGAAACACTCCCAAAAGCCAAATGCATGAGTCCTCCAATTACCCATTCAGCACCAACTCTTTTCCAATCTCAAATTCCACAATATCGTCCTACAATTCCTCCATAAATCTCTCAATATCCAAATCCCTTCCAAATCTCCTAACTTTTCTCCCCACAACTCCATGTCATCCACTCCTTCTCAACTTCTCAATTCAAATTGCATTCAAACACCTCAAATTTGGTCAACCTAGACACTTCCACGACAAAGAGCAAAATAATTACTCCTCTTGCATTGCCACGACTCGAACCTCAGCCCCCAAGGACACTCCACACGCCACTTACCACTAGACCAACTGACCCTTTTGTGTCATAATTTACCCAAATTTATTCAAAAAGCCTATAGTCTCAAGACAAGGGTTTAACTAATTAAAACAAATTTTTCGCACATGCCTAGGCTTGAACCTAAGACTTCTCAGACACTTTCCAGAACACATAACCACTGAAGTAGGCTTATATTTGTGTCACTTTCTTGCACAACTAAGCATTTATGTGCAGCTCCTAACTGTTCCCATGCTCAAGACCTAATACTTTTAGGCCCAAATTTGGGGCGTTACAATTCACCCCTTATTAAAGAAATTTCATCCCCGAAATTTCCAACTATCAGATCATTCGCATAACACAGACTTCACCACTATGCTCTCGTTGCGCACTCTCGTTCCAAATCACTACCACACTTAACCTGAGTGTTTCCAGTACAGTCTATAGATAGACTAGGACAATGCGTCAATCCAATACTAAGGTGCACGATCATGAGACCTAGCTCGAACACCTCCAGGGCCTCCGTCGCAGCCTCTTGTACCCCTTCTGCAAGTACCTCTTGTGTTGATTATCGAGTTGCGTTTTATCTTCAATTAACAATTTTATGCAAACCAGTTTACTGTTCCAGTTGTTTATTAACAGATATTTTATGGAGACCGTACCATAAGTATAGAGTTTTATTCTCGCATAACGCAGTGTTTGTACTGCCCAAATTTTTTGGGTTATTAAATTTTTGCTAAAATATATTTTTTTCCATGGTTGGATGTGTTATAATGTTGTGTTGGGTGTTTTGAGTGAACCCTTAGAAGGCCTAAGTTTAAGATTAAATTCTGGCAAATTTTTATTTTTAGACCTTAGGGGAGAATAGACCTAAGCTAGTTGAGCTTTTAAATAAATGTGGGGAATTTAAGACACAAGAAAGCTTGTGTTAAAGTGGCAAGGTGGTGCCACTTAAAACATAAGGGGTGGCATGTGAAGACTGTGAAGGAGCTAAGGTTCAAATCCCTTGTTAAGCAAGTGTTGTTTATTTTTGTGCTTGTGCATGGTAAGTGATGGACTCCAAGTGAAATTCTGAAGGAAGAAGTTTGAGGTGCTCATGGAATTAGGTGTGGAGTGATAAGGGGAGGTTATCTAGGAGAAAATCTAGGAATTTGAAAGGGAAGCTAAAGTTGGCCGAATATAGGTCTCTTGGAGGAGCAATTTTGGTTAGGTCCTTGGAAGGTAGCACTTTCGACAATTGGGGTATGAGTGTGTCGAAATCTTTTACTGTTCTTTTCAAGATTTGTTTGGTCAAGCTTTTGTGCCAAATTTGTTTGATTTCTTTTGGATAAACATCTATGTTAGCCTTTTTCTTTTGGTTCTCACGTGTTCTAGTGTGGTAAAGAGGCGATCTAACAAGGAGCAATTGGAGGCTAGGACTGTTGAAGCGATCTAGATCTAGATCTAATAGTTAGTTTTTGGTAAGGTAAGTGTTGGTTATGCTTGAATGTTGCCGAATGGGTAAGACATTGTGGTGTTAAGTTTTATTGAATTGTGGGTTAATAGTGTGATTAAAACAATTGTAGGATAACCGCTCAAGGGATTCCAGCATATTTCGCAAATAGGTGTGTAATCAACACCCTCTAGCAGACTAGATCGGCAAAAGTCAAAAAGTTGAAATGTCGAAATACTGGTATTTCGAGGGCTTACGAGCGTGCGAGCGCTCGTGGGTTGATATGAAACTGTGAAAATGACAATAATGGACGGTAAGGCTACAGTACGCATTTTCATGCACGTTGGTGGTGTTGGGCCTCAGTGGGTCAAATTTGGGCCCAATGGGCTTACGGCCCCATATAGGTGAAATCATGCGGTAAGTGTTTTCTGGTAATCTATTTGGACTTAGTGGGCCACTGATAAACGATAAATTATACATATTTTTACCTCATGTTTAGCCTATATTTTGGATGAATTATCATTAGATTTGTGAGAATTGGTGCTCTTAATCCTTCTATTTCATGTCTTATACTCAGGAGAGCATAGGGAAGAGAAAAGAACGAGAAACGGGCCAAAAACAGAGAAAATGGCCAAAATGAGAAAATGACATGGCCCAGGGATTCACTACACGGCCATGGCACACGACCGCGCCACACAAGGTCCAACATGGCCTAGCCCCGACAAGCACGGCCAGGCTATACGGCCGTGCCTCCCTCAACAAGCCCACACGGCCCTTTGTCGAAACCAAACGGGCGTGGCACACGGGCGTGTCCCTATCGTGAGGAAGTTCAATTCTACTCGAAAAAGGATACTTAGGGGCTAACAAAGCCATTCTAAACTTTATATTAAGACCCTAGGAGGTTTAAGGGTGAGCTTATTTCTTGCTAAAGGAATACTCTTTTCCCTCAAGAAAGAGCGCCATACTTCTGCCAACACAAGGAGTGAAAGCAAGGAATTACTCCAAGGGAAGCCGATTGATTCATCCCAAAAGCCAGAATTCTACATCAAGACAGAGGATCTCCCTAAATTCCTTCAGGGGTTTTTGGGTTCTTTATGTTTTGTTATCTTAATTCTTCTAAGATGTTTTCTTTCTTTATTATGAACTAAATCCCTCAAATACTTGAGGGGGATGAAACCTAAGAGAGATCTTGTTATTATTTATTCTTGAATTATATGATAAATACTTGAATTGTTCTTAATTATGTGTTCTTCATTCTTGATTTAATAATCCTAGGTATTACTTCAAGAACTTGATGTGCTTAGGCAGAGGAGCAAAAGTCCTTATTTTAAGAGTAGATCTACCATAATTAAGCGGAGTTGCATGCAACCCTAGACATAAGGCGACATAAATTTGCCAGATTAGGGTCAAACCTAATAGGGGGATCCATAGATCAAATTAATGCAACCTAGGGGTGTTAATTAATAAAGAAACTTTAATTAACCACCTAGGATTAGTTGTTCTTATCCTCGACGGAGGTATTAACATAAGTTAGGGATCTCTACGGATCAAGTCAAGTGAAGAAATCATCTAGTTTAAGAAATTAATAGCAACTTAAGTCTAGGTGGATTCTACCTTAAGTATTGCTCATATCAATCAGCTTTTACCTAAAGTTTTCCCCAATTTAATTTTTGTGCATTTTTAGTTAGTTTTAGAATTAGTTTCAACCAATCCTCTTTTATTTTTTAGGCTAGATAATAGAAATGAAGTAAGTATTAGTACTTTTGGTTCCCTTGGGTATGATAACTCGGTCTTGCCGCTAAACTATACTACTGTTCGATAGGTGCGCTTGCCTTTAAAATCGTGATATTAGTTAGTTTTTGGTGTGATCAGTTTTTATAAATTTTATTACTTAATATTGCGAGCATATCAGCCACAGTAGCTTGTGGGGTCCGTCAGGCCCATTAGGGGTTTTAGGCCCAATGACACTGTATCTATGAAATGGACTAGTTAAGTTGCACGGACGACGTTAGGTCTGTTAGTAGACTGTAATAAGCATAAAAACCCTAAAACCTAGCAAAATTACTGAAACACCCTAAAGGATGGAAATTACTATTTTACCCCTAGGTGCTAAAAGACCATTTTACCCCTAGGGTTAAGTTGGCTGATTTGCATGCTACTATATCTAATATTCTGTATGCCATGACATGTATATTCTGATTGCATGGGTTGGGATATTATTACGGAGGAAGTGCTAAAAGTGGCAATGCCATGTATTCTGCGTAGAGGCTCTGCCTCGTATTACAATTCTGATCTCTTGGCCACGATATCTGTTTAAGTAGCTCTGCTGCGACTGTGGTGTGTAGGGTTGGGTGGGTTGAGTTATTCTCCACATGATGTGTAGGGCTGGTACGGGTGGGGTGTAGGGCTGGATTAGGCTTGGGCTTTGCATACATGCATATAATACTGTAAACTGATCTGTTACTGTAATGGGCCTAAGGCCACACTGCTTTCTGAATAGGGCCAAGGCCCAGTTTAAACTGTATCTGAATAGGGCTTCGGCCCAGTCTATGCTTGAATTGATCTTTGGTACTGGTTGGGTTAGCTTACACACTGAGTTTTCACAAACTCACCCCTTCTTTCCATCCATGCAGGTAACCCCCAACCATAAAGGACTTGGAGCTGCGAAGGATTCGGAGTGGCCACGTGATCTTCTGTTTGGTTTATAGTTTCAAATTTATTTCTTTAAAGCTTTATTTTTATTTGGGTTTTAAACTGTAATAAGGCCGCTCGGTATTTATTTTCATTTTGGTTTTTACTTTATTTATTTATTACTCGTTTAAAATGGTAGACCAGTTTGTACGGATTCTTATTTTAAACTTAACAAACGTTTTCAAAAACATACCATACGTGACAAATGAGTAACCTAATAATGATGATTCAATAATAAGATCTTATAAAAGTAAACTTCATTGGTAGTGGATAGGGTTTTTAAAAACTAAATAAGTTTCTTTCCAAATGAAGGTAATTTGGTTTCGTTTAAGCTAACATAACAATTATTAAAAAGATCAAAGCATTTTTAACTGTCCATGTGACACACCAGATCTGGCCATAATGTCTGGGCCGGGTTTGAGGTGTTACAGTGTCTATTGGTGTCTACTAGTTCCTCTACAGTTTTAGTGTACACTACTAAAGAGCCTATAGTACAGTATACTACCTATAGTAGTCTTAGTAATCCTACTTATGGCAGTTTCAATAAAAAAACCAAATGTAATTTCAGAGAGAACTTACAGGATCGGCGTGGAGACTCGGTGTACCACACATTCAGTAAAACTTTAAAACATTTGAAACCGTTCTTTTCAGCAATTTTCAAGTTTCAAAAGAAGCCCAAAGCCACAACTGAGTTTTGCAACTTAGCTCTGATACCACTAAATGTAACACCCCAAACTCGGCCCAGACGTTATGGCCAACTCTGGCAGTGTCACATTGAAGTGTTTTTCAAAAACATGTTCCCATTGAATACCTGTTTAGTATTAGACCTCTTCGTGATATTAACGAAAAATTTGTTGATTATATTGGATTGTTAGTATACTTTTAAAATATTTTTTGTTTGCGGAAGCTTTTAAAATATGTTGCATAAATGTGGTGTATTTGAAAAATAATTATCTTCTGAAAAACCCGTCTTTTACCTACATCTAGCAATTTATATCAAAGCAAGTAAAAATCCCAAAATTAAAGTTAAAACTTTAAAGAGGCCTTATTACATAAAATAAATATCCAAACCTAAATTATTGTAAATAAAAGGTCGAATGTAAAAGCAGGAGCAGTCGTGTGGCCACTTTTGAGTCCCTTGCAACACCAATACATCTAAGACTGGGGATCACCTATACACATAAATAGAGGGGTGAGTTTACGAAAACTCAGCGTGTAATCCCCTAACAAACAAACAGTTAATCATAAAGTAGATAAATGCAGTTTGGGCCTGAGCCTGTTTTAGTATCAGTATCAGTGTAGGCCTTAGCCCATTATAGTAACATTATCAATTGGACCTTAGCCCATAACAGTATCAGTTGGGCCTTAGCCCATAATAGTATCAGAATCAGTATGCATGATGCATGTTATCCCAACCAACCCAACACACCAATTCCGTCTAACCCATCACACCATGTACGGATAAAATCAACCTACCCAGCCCTATACACCAAGATTAGCACCGATTGTAGCACTAAACAGTATTGCAGCAAAGCTACTAGTAATATGTACGGCACAAAGCCATCAGTAGGTCCACAATCGTTTTGAGTGACCCGTGCAACCTTACTAGTAATATGAACAGGACAAAGCCGTCAGTAGGTCCACAGTCATCTTAGGCGACCCGTGCGACCTTATCAGTATAGTACACTTCCTTTAAAATAATAATCCCATCCCCATGCAACATGTCATGCATCGTATCATCATATTATACATGGATGCAACATACATATAACATGACATGCTCAAATGCAGTAATACATAACAAAAGGGCATAACAGTCATTTTACCTTATAGGGGTGTATCGGCCATTTTACCTTATAGGGGTATAGCAGTCATTTTACCTAATAGGGGTATATTGATCATTTTACCTTGTAGGGGCATAGTAGTCATTTTACCTAATAGGGGTATATTAGTCATTTTACCTAATAGGGGTACATCAGTCATTTTACCTTATAGGGGCATAACAGTCATTTTACCTAATAGGGGTATATCAATCATTTTACCTTATAAGAGCATATCAGTCATTTTACCTAATAGGGGTATATAACACCCCAAACCCGGCCTAGAAGTTAGGCCTGAATCTGACATGTCACATTGAAGTGTTTTTTGAAAATCTTGTTTTCATTGAAAACCCTTCTTAAAAATTGTTGCCATTTAAACCTTGCATAAAATCTCGAATTTCGTTTGCTTATTTTCAAAATGTGGTTTATTAAAAACTATTCTCTTGTAAAATGTTATTACCCTTTTAAACCCTATTTGTTGTGAAAGCTTTATTTAAAAGAAACCAATTTACAAAAACAAGATGTTTTAAGATAAATAGTTAGCATTATAGAAAATCGTGATTTACCTCTAACAGATATAAATCAAAGTAATAAAAAAACTGAAAGTTAAAATTTAGAAATTATAAAGGCCTTATTACAACTCAAAGCCAAATTAAAGTACTCATGAATAATTTAATAGAAATATGAAGCTGATGTTTAGCCTTCTCCGAGTCCCTCACAACTCTGATCCGTCTAAGGCTAGGAATTACCTGAAAGGTTAATAAACAGGGTGAGTTTGCAAAAACTCAGTGTGTAATCCCCTTATTAGAGTAACAGTCAGTAAAAAAACAAAAACAGAATCAATTTGGGCTAGAGCCCTTAAACAGAATCAGATAGGCCTAAGCCCTATTCAATATCGGTGGCCTTTGGGCCTTAGCCCATAGTGGCCTCAATTAGGCTTGAGCCCACATCACAAATATAGTAGAATCATATGCATAATGCAAGATGTATGCTTTGCACCCATCCCAATCCAACCCTGCACTCCATTTTCCCTTCCAACCCTACACTCCTGTCGGGATATAAATATCAACCCACCCATCCCTACACTCTAATGGTAGCACCGGTTGCGGCACTAACTCAATTGGTGCAGCAAAGCTGCTAATCATATATTAGGCTTAAAAGCCTTCAGTAGCAGTATTATATTCGGTACAAAGCCATAGGTAACTGTAATAGGATTGGCACATAACCATCAATTAGGGTAATATAACCAGCACAAAGCCTATCATATCGGCACAAAGCCTTCGGTATTGGCACAAAGCCCATATTTATGGCACATAGCCCTCAGTAACATTATCAGTGTAGCATAGCTGCTCGGTGGCTAAAAAGCCTTCGTTGGATCCGCAATCGTCAAACGACTGTGCGACCCTCATATATACTTCCTCCAATCATAACCCAACTCATATGCAGCATATAATATCATGAATGCATCATAATACACATATAACATACAAATTGTACATATATCACACAGGGGCATTTTAGTCATTTTGCCCTTAGGCATATCAGACATCATTTCATTATGGGCCCAAGTACACATTCTAGCCCATTAACAATTTCATATTTGTCCGGAGTATTTAAGTTACTATTATGAAAGTTACAAATTTACTGGGCCCAAAAGCCCGTTACATAGCCCAATGTGGCCCATACATTAGTATGTATATCACATTGCACGCTTACGAGAGTCAGTCACATTCATAGCTTAATATAGTTTCAAAACAGTTACTTACCCTTGAGGGCATAATCGTAATTCTACCCTACAGGGGTATTTCGATAATTCTACCCTACAGGGGTATTTTGGTAATCTTACACTATAAGGGTATTTCAGTAAGTTTGCAATCTGAGAGTATTTCAGTAATTTCACAAACCAAGGGAATTTCGATAATTTCACAAACTAAGGGTAAAATGGTAATTTTACAAATCAAGGGTAAAACAATAATTTTACAAATCAGGGGTAAAACATTACTTTTACAAATTAGGGGTATTTCTATAATTTTACAAATCAAGGGTATTTATGTAATTTACAAATCAAAGGTAATTCGATAATTTTGCAAATTAGAGGTATTTCTGTAATTTTACAAATCGAGGGTAATTCAGTCATTTTGCAAATCGGGGGTATTTTAGAAATTTCTTACCAATAAGGGTCTTAATTACGATCTTAGGCCCATCAACAAGTCCTCGTTGGTTAAAGTGAACAGACACTATGCACCAAGTAGGATTCAATAGAAGAGGAGGTGAGTTACTAGGACAGCTTAAGTACCAAGCTCTTCCTAGATCCAATCCTAGACTTGCATACATCCAGTGCCACACTCTAACCTTTTGACTTGTCCACAAACATGTTTGATTAATTAATTAAGTTTTATGTTGCTTGAGAGTACATTAAATTTAGGCCTAGGGTCCACCATAAAATCCTAGCAGTCTAGATGCTTCTCTAAAATCACATATGGCCCATCATCCCCAATCATATTTATATGGCCCATCAGGCCCATTCACTTTTATACGGCCCCTCATGCCCAAATATATTCCAAGCCATACGACCCACTTAATCAGCTCGTCATTTATTACCAATCTACCAATTTTTACTTATCTGGGTCTACGGGCCCGTCGAGCCCATTTGGCCCATTCTAGCCTATCAAATAAGGGTTAGAAGTACACACCTGATAGGAATCTAAAATTTATCCGTGCCCCGAACACTATTATGCACTGAAGCCTACAGTAATCGCACCCTTGACTCCTAAGGAGTGTGTTGATCAACTACGGTCACCACCACCGTGACCTAACAACATACAGATCAACGAATGATCCAACGTCTAACCCAACGAACACGCCACAAAGCGAAAGGGATAAGCCAAGAAAGGTATGCCTATTGTCCTCATGGTTTGCTATATTTAAAGCCAACTCCTCACCTATTCTCATGTTAGCTTCCCGATGTGGGATTCTCCATCAATCCCCCAAAATTAAAGCATTAGCAAAATAATCAACCTTTGTGTGCAGAGGGATTCGAACCATAGTCCTCTCAATAACCATGTCATGCCACCACCACTAGGACACAAGCTCCTTTGTGTCATAAGTCCAGCACATTTAACTTTCAAGCCTACCCACTAACGTCAAAGCTCCCATAAGAGAAAAACATAAATTTTTCCTAAGGCCCAGGTTTGAACCCAGGACTTCTCCAACACTCCCAAACCTCTTAGCCATCACACCAACATGCCATTTAGTGAATATAGGCCCTGGGCCCATTACGTGACTCAAATGGGGCCTACATGCTCGCATGGCTTGCTAAGTTAGATTTGCCCATAGCCACGTGTACGACACAGCCGGTCCACTAATTTCTATAAGTCCAAAGACAACGACCCGTGTGGGCCCACAAGCTAATTGGGCCCACACGGCCCATCTTCCAGGCTGAATTTTGGGGCGTTACAGTTCACCCCTTTTTAAAGAAATTTCATCCTGGAAATTTCCAACTATCAAACAGTCACATAGCCTAGACTACACCACTATGCTCCCGCTGCGCACTCTAATCCTAATAATACTAAGACACATCTAAAAATATCTATTCAGCGAAGTGGATATATATCACATGCATAGAATTTCTATGTTCAAAACATCACATCCAAATAATTCCAAACACATAGAATAAACACCAAATCTCAATACAGTCCAATATCTAAAGAATCCACAATATTTCAATTCCAAATAGGCAAGCGTATTTAGAAAACTTACGGATTAGGCGCTGGAGACTCGGTGAACCACACTTTTAGGAAAATAGTCAGTAAAACATTTTAAATACTTCAAATATTTTGAAATAGTTCTTTCAGAAATTTAGTTTTAAAAGCCCAATCCACAACCAAGTTTTGCAACCCAGACTCTGATACTACTAAATGTAACACCCCAAACACAGCCCAGAAGTTAGGTCCAAATCTGACGTGTCACATTGAAGTGTTTTTTGAAAATCTTGTTTTCATTGAAAACCCTTCTTAAAAATTATTGCATTTAAACCTTGCATAAAATCTCGAATTTCGTTTACTTAATTTCAAAACATGGTTTATTAAAAACTATTCTCTTGTAAAACATTATTACCCTTTTAAACCCTATTTGTTACGAAAGCTTTATTTAAAAGAAACCGATTTACAAAAACAAGATGTTTTAAGATAAATAGTTAGCATTATGGAAAATCGTGATTTACCTTTGACAAATATAAATCAAAGTAAATAAAAAAAACTAAAAGTTAAAATTTAGAAATTATAAAGGCCTTATTACAACTCAAAACCAAATTAAAGTACTCATGAATAATTTAATAGAAATACAGAAGCAGATGTGTAGCCTTCTTCGAGTCCCTCGCAACTCTGATCCGTCTAAGGCTAGGAATTACCTGAAAGGTTAATAAACGGGGTGAGTTTGTGAAAACTTAGTGTGTAATCTCCTTATTAGAGTAACAGTCAGTAAACAAAAACAAAAATAGAATCAATCTGGGCTAGAGCCCTTAAACAGAATCAGGTGGGCCTAAGTCCTATTCAATATCGATGGCCTTTGGGCCTTAACCCATAGTGGCCTCAGTTGGGTCTGAGCCCACATCATAAATGTAGCAGAATCATATGCATAATGCGAGATGTATGCTTTGCACCCATCCCAATCCAACCCTGCACTCCATTTTCCCTTCCAACCCTACACTCCTGTCGGGATACAAATATCAACCCACCCATCCCTACACTCCAATGGTAGCACCGGTTGCGGCACTAACTCAATTGTTGCAGTAAAGCTGCTAATCATATATTAGGCTTAAAAGCCTTCAGTAGCAGTATTATATTTGGTACAAAGCCATAGGTAACTGTAATAGGATTGGCACATAGCCATCAATTAGGGTAATATAACCGGCACAAAGCCTATCATATCGGCACAAAGCTTTCGGTATTGGCACAAAGCCCGTATTTATGGCACACAGCCCTCAGTAACATTATCAGTGCGCATAGCTGCTCGGTGGCTAAAAAGTCTTCGTTGGATCCACAGTCGTCAAGCGACTGTGCGACCCTCATATATACTTCCTCCAATCATAACCCAACACATATGCAACATATAATCTCATGAATGCATCATAATATACATATGACATACAAATCGTACATATATCACATAGAGGCATTTTAGTCATTTTGCCCTTAGGCATATCAGACATCATTTCATTATGGGCCCAGGTACACATTCTAGCCCATTAACAATTTCATATTTATCCAGAGTATTTAAGTTACTATTATGAAAGTTACAAATTTACTAGGCCTAAAAGCCTGTTACATAGCCCAATGTGGCCAATATATTAGTATGTATATGACATTGCATGCTTACGAGAGGCAGCCACATTCATAGCTTAATAAAGTTTCAAAACAGTTACTTACCCTCGAGGGCATAATTGTAATTCTACCCTACAGGGGTATTTCGATAATTCTACCCTACAGGGGTATTTTGGTAATCTTACACTACAAGGGTATTTCAATAATTTCACAATCCGGGGGTTTTCGGTAATTTCACAAACCAGGGGTATTTCGATAATTTCGTAAACCTAGGGTAAAATGGTAACTTTACAAATCAAGGGTAAAACGGTAATTTTACAAGTCAAGGGTAAAACATTACTTTTACAAATTAGGGGTATTTCTGCAATTTTACAAATCGAGGGTATTTATGTATTTTTACAAATCAAGGGTAATTTGGTCATTTTGCAAATCGATGGTATTTTAGAAATTTCTTAACAATAAGGGTCTTAATTACGATCTTAGGCCCGTCAACAAGTCCTCGTTGGCTAAAGTGAACAGACACTATGCACCAGGTAAGATTCAATAGAAGAGGAGGTGGGTTATTAGAACTGCTTAAGTACCAAGCTCTTCCTAGATCCAATCCTAGACATGCATACATCCATTGCCACACTCTAACCTTGCGACTTGTCCACAGACATGTTTGATTAATTAATTAAGTTTTAAGTTCTTGAGAGTACATTAAATCTAGGCCCAGAGTCCACCATAAAACCCTAGCAGTCTACATGCTTCTCTAAAATCACATATGGCCCATCATCCCCAATCATATTTATATGGCCCATGTAACACCCCATACCCAGCCTAGAAGTTAGGCCTGAGTCTGGCGTGCCACATTAAAGTGTTTTTCGAAAACATGTTTTCAAAGAAACCCTTCTTAAAGAAACTTGTTGCAAACTAAAACTTGTATTTGTTTATTTTCAAAATGTGGTCAACTAAAAGTTAATCCCTTTTAAAAACATTATTACCTTTAAAACCTTCTTTGTTGCGAAAGCTTAATTTAGTTAGTTGCGGAAGATGTAGTGTTCGTAAATAGTTAACCGCGATTCACCTCTAGCAGATATAATTCAAAGTAAATAAAAACCTTAAAATAAAAATATAGAAATTATAAAAGGCCTTATTACAAACCAAACCCAAAATAAAGTACTTGAGAGTAAATAATCAAAATAGAAAGCATAAGCAGTGTGTGGCCTTCTCTGAGCCCCTCGCAGCTATGATCCGTCTAAGGCTGGGGAATACCTGAAAGGTTAATAAACGGGGTGAGTTTAGGAAAACTCAGTGTGTAATCCCCTACTACAAATACGAATAGTCAGTCATGTAAAAGTATTAAAATGTTTGCCTTACCACAGTTCCAGTATCAATTGGGCCTTAGCCCACTATAACAGACTGCACTAGATGGGCCTTAGCCCATTATAGAATCAGAAACATTATCAGAACTAGAATCAAAATGAGAATCATAATCAGAATTAGAGTTAGAGTCAGAGTCAGTATCAGTATTAGAACCAGAATCGGAATCAAGATCAGAATCAGAATCAGAATCAGAATGTGAATGCAATGCCCAAGCCCAGCCTAAATCCAACCACTACACTCCACCCGTACCAACCATATACACACCATGTGGGGAAACAACTTGACCCACCCATCCACTACACACCACAGAATTTACAGCAAAGCTGCCAGATCAGATAATGTGACTGAGTCACCAGATACAGATATTGTGGCAGAGCCACCAGAACAGATAACGTGGCAAAGCCACTTAACAGAATATGTGGCACAAAGCCATCGATAACGTGTCTATAATCGGCACAAAGCCTGTGATATTGGCACAAACCTTCGATAATGGCACAAAACCCATAATAACGGCACGAAGCCCACAATATCGATACGAAGCCCATAATAATGGCACACAGCCTTCGATAATGGTACAAGCCCATAATAACGGAACGAAGCCCACAATATCGATACGAAGCCCACAATAACAGCACACTGCCTTCGGTAACATGATCAACACTTAGCCATCGATCGGTCCACAGTCATCTCGGGCGACCCGTGCGACCTTATCAAATTAGTACGAATATACGGCTCTTAAGCCTTCGGTGGATCCACAGTCGTCAAGCAACCATGTGATCCTAACAGATCAGATCTTCCTCCATACAAAATCCCATCCCATGCAACATGTTATGTATGCAGAATGTCATGCCCATATTTGAATCAAACAATCACAGTCAAGTCATTCATATCACCAACATATATTCACAATCAAATCCGTCAAACACACAGTCCAAGTCAGTCACTTGCCCACAAGGGCAAAACAATCATTTAACACCTTAGGGGCAAAATGGTAATTTTACCCCACAAGGGTATCTCGGTAATTCTACCCTATAGGGGTATTTCGGTAATTCTACCCTACAGGGATATTTCGGTAATTCTACCTTACAGGGGTATTTCAGTAATTCTACCCTACAGGGGTATTTAAGTAATTCTACCTTACAGGGGTATTTCAGTAATTTCATAAATCAGGGCATTTCGGTAATTTTACAAATTGGGGGCATTTTGGTAATTTTATAAATCGAGGGTATTTCGATAATTTTCACAAGTCAGGGGTATTTCGGTAATTTCACAAATTAAGGGTATTTCAATAATTTCGAAAGTCAGGGGTATTTCGGTAATTCCAAAAGTCGGGGGTATTTCGGTAATTTCACAAATCAGGTGTATTTCTATAATTTCATGAACTGGGGGTATTTCTGTAATTTTACAAATCGAGGGTAATTCGGTAATTCTGTAAATCGGGGGTACTTTGGTAATTTTACAAGTCGAGGGTATTTTAGTAATTTGGTAAACTAAAGTATTCTAAACAGAGATAACAATGCGAATGGGCCCTCGGCCCAAATGGGCCTACACACTCGTGTGGCCCTTTTAGCCCAAATCTAGCCACAGATATGAGATTCACCTAATCTAGTCCAATATTTACTACACAATCAAGCAACTTATCCAATTGGGCCTGTAGGCCCATTGACGCGAACCCGGTTATGAGATAAGCCGGATTAACGTTGTTTGCCCGATCGTAGTCGAGAAGAAGAACAAAGTCTCAATTGTAAAGATGGGTAAGAAGCGGAAGGTTAGAAAATGTATGATTTAGGAAGAAGTTAGAGTTGGTTTAGATTTAGAAAGAAGAAAGATAGTGGGTAAGGAGGGTTAAGATTGAAGTATGGCAATGAATAGATGAATAGTGGTTCGGTTTAAGTAATTTAGGATAGATTACGAAATGGTTCGATATGGTATGATAGATACAAAATAGAATAGGAAGAATGGAATGGTATAGATGGTACGAATTGGTTTAGAAAGGTGCGAAATGGTATAGAAGAAATTTGGTTTTGGTCGATTTTGGTAAACAACGAAATAGGTGGTCGATGGTCGAGTTTCTTAGACTTCAGGAAAGATTCAACATCGAAGTGTCATCCCGAATCCTATATTGTCTAAGTTGGAAAATGGTAGTGTAGGATAGGTTTGAGCGCCACACCAAGTTAGGTTCAGTGATAAGCTCGAAACAAGCAAGTTTGACGCCACTAGCAAAGCTAGATAAGTCGCACGAGACTTGTACAAAGTTTAAGAGGAATCAACCTCACAGAAAACAAAGTTTTCGATATATAAAATGATCAAAAGTCCTTTTACATGTAAAATGGACAACTATTTATACTAACAACTTAGGCTAGCCGAATAGTCCTATTCATGGACTTAACAACTAAGTAATGTATCTTAATTAATGGCATGAAAATTCTAGAAAGGGTCCATTGATGAGCTTGTCCAAATTCGACTGAATGGGAGGTGAGTAGGTAGCTTCATGGCTAAGCATGGATGCACTTGGATGAATGGTCTCCATGCATGCAAGACTAGGTTCGGCCAATGCCTTTAGTGGTGCCTTTAATTCATGTTGTTTCATCATGAGTGGCTTCTTAAATGAGGCTTCATGAAGGGTCTCATGTGGTGTGAACAGAGGAGCTTGAGTAGTCTCTTGTGTGTGAACGCCCAGTTGAATGGTCATCATGGTGTGAACACAAGGTGTGAACACATGGGAAATACATGAACCATCCAATGCATGTTCCTTCTTTAATATGTTCCATGAATCTTCAAATACATGAATAGTCATCATGAACATACATATGCCCCTTTGTTTGCCGTCCATTGAACCTTCCTATGCATGTAACTACAAGATGAATGCACAACATTAATAGCTCATGTGAACACATTAACCAAGTATGAACACAATTAAGCACCTAATTAAATTCGGCAACATATTTAATTCTTGTAATAATTTAGACATATTTAATTATTGTAATATTTTAGACATATTTATTTCTGGTTCAAATTATGACAAATTTATGATATGCATTAAATAACTAGTCAACTAGCTCACTTTAATAAATATGCAATAATTAAGCTAAGATGAGCTGAGGGTTTCAGCTATGAGCTGTGTTAAGCTGAAAATAAATTAAATGAGCTAAGTTTATTTAAATTAAAAATCGATGGAGCTGAGTCAGAGTTTAGTTGAGCTCATCCGAGCTGGAATGGACTCCCGTGAGCTGAAATGAGTTGAAGTCAGCTTGAATTAAGCTAACTATCTTTGGTTCGGAGTTGCGTTCAGCTACACATTGGACGTTGGAGCCATGAGCTAGCTGGACTTGATGACAAAGAGCTGAAATGGAGCTTTGGAAATGTCGAGCTCGAGCTCTCGTCATGGGACCTTGTGGCATAGCAGGTGTTCTTTCTTCCGGGCGGGTTGCTAGCTTGGACGCATTCGCGTCACCCATTGGGTCCACATGGCCCCTTTCGGCCCATCGCAGGCTGAAGTAGCCGTCCTATAGCTAGAGTAGTGAGAAATACACACCTGATAGGAGACTGGAGTTCATCCATGGTCCGAGCACTTTTAGCTGATGCCCAACCCAAACGAGCCCGCCATAAAGCGAAAGGGATTAGCCAAGAAAGGTACCTTTACTCTCCTCATGGTTCTTCCTATTTAAAGTCAGCTTCGCATCCACTCTTATGTTAGCTTCCCATGTGGGATCCCCCCATCATCAGAGTTTAAATTCAACACCAACTCTTACCGCCCCCTGTTAGCAAAATAAAAGCTCTTTGATTGCCATGAGTTTCAAACCCTGGACCTTCTTGCCAACTCTATGACGCCACCTTCCTGCCTCTTATGTGGTGCTACTTTTCCACTAGACCACAAGGCTTTTTGTGGCACAAAATCTCTAACAATATTCTTAAGGCCTACCTACTACACCTAGGGTTTAATTCACCTTAAACCAAAATTTTTGCTAGAGTCCAGGTTTGAACCCAGGACTTCTCCAACACTTCTCAGCACACTTAACCACTGAAACAAGCCTTCATTAACGGAATTTACATGCACAACAAAATATTATAAGCTGCTTTCAACCTCTCCCCTTATAGCGCCCCATAACCCGTATTCATCGCCAAATGGGGTTACAAAGTATTACCAGACGAAACACATTTTTTTTTTGCTCATAACCAAAGGTGCTGCATAAACCATTTTCCACCTAACATGTATAACCATCATTTAATCGAATTACAAAACTAACTTGACATAATAAACAAGCCATTTTCACATGGCTTATATATGTACAAATCAAAATGAATCATATTGAAACTAGCCTATACATGCCACATAAGCTAAACACAAAACATTTATTTAAGAAAAACGAAAACTGAATAGTGTGAAGATGTCTCCCCGACTTCCAACCCGAGCAATTCCTCTGAAGCCCTATAGATATAGGAAAAACACATAGAATAAGCTTTTAAAGCTTAGTAAGCCTTAAGCAAATAAATCATTTCAATGATTATGGTAATTCCATATCACCAAACCGAATTTAAAAATAATCTCAATCACATATATATTAATTGTACTCTTAAGTTCATATAACCTCATTAAATAGCTTCACTTATTTAATTTATGAATAACATATGACTATGATTTTAAATTTGTGAAACAATCGTCAATTCAATCGTATAAACCAAACTTGCACATATCCATTACATAACCAACCAAATCCATGTCATATTTTCTATGTTCGATTCATGGAACCACAAGGTCACATATCAAGCACATATAACATATATTCATCTTTGTATATTTCTTTCATTCATGGTAACATGTTTCATATATTATCATTCTATACTTAACCACCATCCACTTCTAAGGTTCATATACAGTTCACATACACAAAAATCATATATTTACGAACACAGTTACCATATCACATTTCTCATATAATTTATTTGATTATAGTCACCTGTCATTAATCACGTCTCATTTTCACATGGACCATATAACATCTGATCAAGTTTAATCAATGTTTACAACAAAATCACAAATTCATTACAAGCTATCTTCCTGACCAACAGTCACTAAATTATTTATAACTAGGGCTACAAAACTCCAAATCAAGTGTCATTAATTTTCCCTAAAAATAGACTCATATATCTTCTATCCATAAAATTTTCAGAATTTTTGATTTGTCCAATCAATACCAGATTTTTTTGAAATTTCCCCTGTTTCACTGTTTGACTATTCTGACCACTCTTCACTTTGAATCAAATATCTCATTGTACAGAATTCAAAATATGCTCTCGTTTATTTCATTTGAAACTACACTTATTAAGGAGTCTAAGCATATAAATTTTATCTTATAACCATTATTGTACAATTTATAATGATTTTCTAAAAATAGAATAGGGGATCTCAAAGTCATTTTGACTCTGTCCCACGCCACTTCAAATATCTTATTATCGACAATTCTTATGCTTACACGGTATATTTTATAAGAAACTAGACTCATAAGCTTTAATTACATAATTTATTCAGCCTTTAAATCAACTGCCACAATTTATGGTGATTTTCCAAAAATCACGTTACTGCTGCTATTCCAAGCAAATTTATTACAAATTTAATCCTTCACACATTCTTTGCATTCATATTATTTAAATATGTATCACCAATCAATTTCATATAACTTTTCACCATGACCAAATACACACATACACATATGACATTTTCACATATGCTTCTCATTTCACATTCATGATTCAACTCCGATCAATCTAACATATAAAATTATATAACACATACCTAGCCAACTTAATGTATTGCACGAATTCAATTGTTGATTTAACACAAGGTCTCCTGAATGATTTAATTTATGGAACGCATCCACATATCGTATTAGCACATAGCCTTATAGCACCACACTTTTAATAGTTCACCGGCAATTTGCCTGCTAGGTAATAACCTGATTTCATCACCTGCAATAAGCCTGCTAGACCTTTAAGTTCGATATCATTTCACCGGCATTACGCCTGCTAGGCTCGAAGGCTCGAATAGTATCTCACCGGCATCATAGCCTGCTAGGCTCAAAGGCCCGAATATTATCTCACCGGCATCATAGCCTGCTAGGCTCAAAGGCCCGAATATTATCTCACCGGCATCATAGCCTGCTAGGCTCAAAGGCCCGAATATTATCTCACTGGCATCATAGCCTACTAGGCTCAAAGGCCCGAATATTATCTCACTGGCATCATAGCCTGCTAGGCTCAAAGGCCCGAATATTATCTCACCGGCATCATAGCCTGCTAGGCTTAAAGGCCCGAATATTATCTCACTGGCATCATAGCCTGCTAGGCTCAAAAGCCCAAATATTGCATGATAATCAATTCACAAAGTTTTATACACCTCTATTCATATACTTCCGGTTTCCTACAACAAAAATATATTAATGAGATATTACCTTCAGTCGAATATAACATCAACCATCCAAACATTTATTCATTTCAAAATTTGCCGTTCGACCTTTACATAAATCGAACGTTTACTTCAAATATTATAAGTTGATATTCAGTCATAAAGTAATATAGACACTTGCATTGATCATCAATATCATTTGCATGTAGGCTCATTCCAAATATATTATTTCTCTTCAAAGTTCTCATTCACATATTTAAAACCTAACATCATATATGCTATCATTTATAATAGTCATTGGCCTTAACATATATGCATAATGCCCATCATCTTATCATCAGGTAAAATACTATAATATCCATCACTTTTCAATTATAAAAGTATGACACAAATTACTTTCACTTTCTAATTTGCCATTCGGCCATATAAGCTTAGAGAAAACTCACCTTTAAATTTGTTCTTGTCATTCGGCCATATACATATATATAAGTATAAACACTTCACACTAGCCATTCGGCCTCACCACATACATATAAGTACACACACTTCACATTTTGTAGATTCTATTCTTGTTCACCATCACATTCAAACTTGTACACATATATAATATGCATTTTCCCATTCTATAAGCGAATATAATTTGGCAAAACACTTATAAAATGCAAAATATTTAGTAACAAGGTATATCATGACACTTTTACAATTATTTATATTTAATACTTAAAACTTATAAAAAAAAGCAAACTCAAGTACTTAAGAACTTACCTTAATTGTCATTGAACGACTACGGATCAACTAATGGGCTAATTTCGACTTTCCCCTATCTGAAATTGGTTCCCTTTTTGCTCTTGAGCTTAATTAAACAAAGTTTAATTTGTTGTTAATCAACTAGACAAACCTTATCACATATTTGTATAGTCAGCCTCACATACATACATATAATTAAGAGACACGTACATTATCGCTCATCATTGACCTTTATACCATTACCAAAGAAACAGAAAGAATCATCCCACACAACAATTACTTTCGGCAATTTAAACAATGAAACTAACAAAGATATTAAGCCCTTAACCAAAGATAGTTTCTTAAGTAAAAACACATATACAGTACCCTCATTCTAACCAACTCAAATCACCATCAATTTCTGACACATTGGCACATGCATAAATATACAGGAGTCAAAATTTTAGCATTCAAATCTTGAATCAATACAACAGCTAGACTTCCAAAATTCATACCTTATTCCATTCATTTCTAAACTCAAATGCTCATACGGTAATATGGCATTTACTGCCATATCTTAAATTTCATACCAATCTTGCATACACGGTGATTATAAAACCCCAAAAATTATTATAATCATGCAATTAAAAAAAATTCCCACCTTAATGAATGGTTTTGCAAGCTAGACAACATGGCCGAATGCCCTATTTTAGGCATTAATGGAATTATACAAATTAAAATCACAATTGTATTAACCAACCCTCCTATTAACAATCAAAACACAAACATTGCTCATTTGTGACTTAACTTACATTCGGCAACCAAGGACATGCTCAAACTCATTAATCGATCCTCATTCCACATTTAGTTCACAAATATATATATATATATATATATATATATTTAACAAGTTTAACTTCATTTATACTCTATTTCTTCTTAAAACATAGAATCAACACTATTAAAGTATCAAAACATTTAACCCTCAAAAACATAACATCTCAAACTATGGCCGAATGTGCATTTACCACTAAAAATCAAAATTTTAACATGGGCAATGTTAAGTGCATAAAGATTAATTTAAATTCATTCAAATTTTAAAGAATTAACATAAATTCATACCTTAATTAACTTCACAATGGCCGAATGCTCATAGGATTTTTCTATTCTCTTTTTCTTTGATAGTTTCGGCTAAAAACAAAGAGTAAACATAGAAACATTATTTTTATCTCCCACTAACTTATTATAATATATTTTATTATCATTTATTTTATGCTTAATAATAACATATAATATTTAACAAACACATAAAATATGAAACAAAAATGATTCATGCTAAGTTGGCCGGCCACTAACTTTAAAATGGAAGATTTTACATGCAAATCCCCATATTAATAATCCTACTATAATTCGGCCATTTAAAAAAAACCCACACACACTTACAAAGTTTATTATTCAAGTCCAATTCGATGGAATAAGCCTACCGTTAATCAAATTCTCATATCAACTTATCACACATGCTAATTTATGAATATTAAACACAAAATATAATATTTAATTATATTTTTTTGACTCAATTTCGTGGTTCAGAAACCACTTTCCGACTAGGGTCAATTTAGGGCTGTCACACCCCTGCTCAAGGCCCAAAACTTCTAGGCCCAAATTCAGGGTGTTACAACCCATCAGGCCTATTTACATTTATACGGCCCCTTATGCCCAAATCTATTCCAAGCCATACAACCCACTTAATCAGCTCGTCATTTATTACCAATCTACCAATTTTTACTTATCTAGGCCCACGGGCCCGTCGGGCCCATTTGGCCCATTCCGGCCTATCAAACAAGGGTTAGAAGTACACACCTGATAGGAATCTAAAATTTATCCACACTTCGAACACTGCTATGCCGTGAAGCCTACAGTAATCGCACCCTTGACTCCCAAGGAGTGTGTTGATCAACTACGATCACTACCACCGTGACCTAATAGCATATAGATCAACGAATGATCCAACGCCTAACCCAACGAACATGCCACAAAGTGAAAGGGATAAGCCAAGAAAGGTATGCCTATTTTCCTCATGGTTTGCTATATTTAAAGCCAGCTCCTAACCTATTCTCATGTTAGCTTCCCGATGTGGGATTCTCCATCAATCCTCCAAAATTAAAGCATTAGCAAAATAATCAACCTTTGCGTGCAAAAGGGATTCGAACCATAGTCCTCTTAATAACCATGTCACGCCACCACCACTAGGACACAAGCTCTTTTATGTCATAAGTCCAACACATTTAACTTTAAAGCCTACCCACTAACGTCAAGGCTCCCATAAGAGAAAAACATAAATTTTTGCTAAGGCCCAGGTTTGAACCCAAGACTTCTCCAACACTCTCAAACCTCTTAGCCATCACACCAACACGCCATTCAGTGAATATGGGCCAGGGGCCCATTACGCAACCCAAGTGGGGCCCACATGCTCGCATGGCCCGCTAAGCTAGATTTGCCCATAGCCATGTGTACGACACAGCGGATCCACTAATTTCCATAAGTCCAAAGACAATGACCTATGTAGGCCCACAAGCCAATTGGGCCCACACGGCCCATCTTTCAGGCCCAATTTTGGGGCGTTACAGGGTATATCGGTCATTTTACCTTGTAAGGGCATAACAGTCATTTTACCTCTAAGTGCATATTAGTCATTTAATCAATTTGGGGTCTAGGTATTCTTACCGACCTAATAGTATGTAACACCCCTAACCCATATCCGTCGTTGGAATAGGGTTATGAGGTTTTACTAGATAAGACTCAACTTCTGAACAAATTTATATGCACATGGTAATAATCGTATAATTAGAATATATATATATATATATATAAGGTTAATCATTAAACAAACACTGTAAATCATATCACAATTAAATTTCATATCTCAAAATTTCCTGTAATTACTTTTAAATACAAACAAAATCATGTACTCAATGTCATAAGGAAATTCGAATTCTTATAAAATACTAACATTTTTTATGCCACAATAGATATCATGCACATATTAAACCAAACATATCATATATCAAAATGTATTGACTAAAATCATATGCAGCAATGATTAATGAAAACTTAGTCCAGTATATTTCTAATACCATATAATTAAATAAACATAAAGCTACCAAAGTACATTACACTTTAATATCCATCCTTACATCATCACATCGAATAAATGATTATAAGTCTATTACATTTTTGCTGAATATTAAATATATTTTTTGTTAACTATGCCTGAATGTATACTAAAACAAACCAAAACATTACATATTATTTAATAAACAAATATACATACAACTATGATGTCATTACCATTTGATCGAATATAAGTTATTAACATATGTATAAATAATTTCAATCATACAATAGATGTATGCCATTATGTCGTTTTATTTATTAAATATCTCATCTATCATTTCTTTAATACAACATGTGTATAAGTTATAAATTAAATAACCCATATATTCACCATTCAAAACCTAACATTGTTCTTTCACTATAATTATTCACCAAATTAATCACGCCATGTTTATACATTTCCTTCTAATCAAACTTCTATTAATCTGACATTTATCACATGTATTTTTATATTCAATTCAAGCATTGATCAAATAACCATTATTAACCAAATCCAATCAATAACCAAAATGCTATACATGCACATATACATGTATAAAAATTAACATCCAAATTTTTACAAGACAAACTTTCCTTAGTAAAATTACCATTTCAAATCAGTACAACAATTCCTTTTATTGTCTAATAATTTTTTTTTCTTAATCTAACTTGGGTCACAAATGTATCCAATACTACAAATCCAATAAGAACACAAAAGTTAAATATTTGATGTTAAGATTTAAACATCATGTCCAAATTAAAAATAGTTTTAATTATCTTCAATATTTCATTACAAAGCCGAATACTCAACTATCAAATATGAAATGTTCAACTCAATTTATGATACAATTACACCTTTCTATATTAGGACATTAACTATTCACTACTTAGATACATTCATAACCACATAAATTAAACTTAACATGGCATTATTTCAACCATAAGTATTTTCTAAAGACATCTTATGCATATAACAAGCTTTTTATATCAAACACATCACTCATTTATATACAAAACCCACTAAGCTTAAAATATCATTCTTAGCCATTTCATTATATATATATATATATATATATATCAAATACTTCACAAACATATACTGTACATATTAGTTAACTAACACATGAATTTGTATAATTCAACTAACATCCAAACTTACTTTATTACCAAAACACATCAAGTAACCTTATCAAATCATATCAATCATTATTCACGTATATATATAATAGTCCTAGCCAAATCACCAAAGCCAAATATATCTATCATTTGATCAAAAACATAAAACCAAGCTTATCGTAATTAAACAAGCCATTTTCACATGGCTTATATATACATATCTAAAAATCAAACATATCCGAATATAATCTAACCTATACATGCCATGAGTTTGAAATGCAACTTATAAAAGTACTGAAATTAGTCGATAGTGTGATATACTTTGCTGACGATCCCCAAAGCCATAACTAACCTCCAAAATCTATAAAACAGAGACAACCATATACACAGTAAGCTATCATAGCTTAGTAAGTCATAAGCAAATATATAAACCCACATATAACAACTCCATTAATCTAAATAAATTATACTAACATACTACAGTTAACCTTAAACTTATCAATTCCTCAAATAATATGTATAAAATTCATTTCACATAATTATCACTTTAACTAATTACTTACATGGCTAAATTAATATATAAAGTTTAAATTTTTCAGAAGCCAAAATGTCCATATAAACCTATATATTTACACATCCATATATATATATAATCTCATGAATCAGAATATAAATTCATTTGCATGTATTAATTATAAGACCGAATATACCAGGTCATACATAAATACATATATGTTCCTGATTTGTATCACACATGTTTTATAACAAATATTGAAATAATCACTTACCCTATTTCAAGGAGGTATCAAGTTAACCTATACCTGGTCCTTTAGTTAGTTTTAAATGTTTATTCACCACATATCGATGCTTGATGAACCATTCAGAATTGGATAGGACACTCGATAGTCACACAAATATCATACAATGCCAACGTCCTAGAGATGGTCTTACATGTAGCCATATATCGATGCCACTGTCCCAGATAGGGTCTTACTCGTAAACACATGTTGAAA
This sequence comes from Gossypium stocksii, assembly GCA_020496765.1. NCBI lineage: Eukaryota > Viridiplantae > Streptophyta > Magnoliopsida > Malvales > Malvaceae > Gossypium > Gossypium stocksii. Next base: position 48,634,763 of record CM035623.1, read on the forward strand.
ATCATAAATCGATGCCATGGACTTACTCGCACACATGGATTAGAATCCTATGTCATGACATATGTATCCTAGCTATTCCTAAGGTTCATACCGGACTTTCAGACGTTGCAACTCGGTCAAATCGAACTCGGAAGTGTATTAGCCACATTTAATCATATTCGGCCATCATATATTCAATTTCTAACATTTCATAACAGCATGTAAATATAACATTAAGATATCAATAAACATGTCTATTTGCTTATAAACTTACCTCGAATGATACAAAACAGAACCGAACAGCTAGTCGACAATTTTCGTTTTTCCCCGATCCAAATCCGATTTCTTTCGTTCTTAATCTAAACCTATTCAAATTAAGCTCATTCAAATATATTTTCATTCTATTTAGTCCAAAAACACATAAATAGGAAGATTACCATTTTACCCCTGACATTTACAATTTTTACCATTTAGTCCCTAATGCATAAAACACAAAATTATGCAAAATTAATCACATCTAAGGTAGTCAAATACCCCTAGTGTCCAAATAAGCTCATATTTTCCATAAATTTCACATTTTAGCCCCCCCACATTTTTATTTTTGCAATTAAGTCCTAATTACTCAAAATCATCAAAAATTCCTTTACAATATATATTAACCCAATCCATACCTTTCATAATTCATCATCAAACAACAAAAATCACAAGCTCTAAACAATGGCACAATTCAAAATATTCATCAAAATAAAAAATTAAAACTTGGGTTTTGTAGTACTCGAAGCAACGATCTCAAAAACTTAAAAATTATCAAAAACTGACTAAGAATGAACCTTGAATCGAGCTTAAAATGGATGGTTGAACCGTTGTTCTTTTATTTCTTTTCCTTTGTTTAGTTTCGGTAATGAAGAAAAACAAATTATAAACTAAAGTTTTATGATATGCTTTTGTATTATAATAAGTTAAATTATTAGTTTCCTAAATTACCCTTAATGAATTAATATAAAATCTTTATATTATAAGCCTAATACCTTCCTTTCAATAAACCAATGAACATAAAAAATGGCTTTCATTTCTCATGCATTATAATATATATACTTTATCTTATTATAAGATAAAGTTTAACTCACATATATATATATATAACTTTAATAAAATAATATAAAAACTATGTAATTGATGCTTACCACTGTCTCACTAATAAATAAATGGGCTATTTACAACTTAAGGGCTTTCACTTATAAAGCCAATAGCAATTCGGCCCCTTTTAGAAATAACCATTAAATTTTCACTTTACGCGATTAAGTCCTTTTATTTAATCGGACATCCAAACGACAAAATTAAATCATAAAAATTTCACATATATAAATTCACACAAAATAAACACAGAAAATAATTTTTAAAATATTTTTATGACTCGGGTTTGTGGTCCATAAACCACCGTTCTGATTAGGGTCTAAATCGGGCTGTTACACAGTAGGTCCACAATCGTCTCAGGCGACCCGTGCAACCCTAACAGACTAACATTGAAAATGGGCTCAAAGCCCATTTTGTGGCCCAAGTGGGCCCACATGCCCGTGTGGCCCACGAAGCCTAGAAATGACTTTGGTTGTGTTAACGGCACAGCTGGGTCCAATTTTTTCCACACTTCTGTGTGTTTTACTTGTGTGTGGCCCACATGTAACACCCCTATCCCGAGACCGTCACCGGAACAGGTAAGGGGCGTTACCAAAGTTTCAGAATAGATCAGAACAGAACATTCACAGTTAATAAAATTTAGATAATAAGTCCCCATTAGAGATCTATAAGACCACAAACATTCATAAAGATAGGGTCGAGACTAAACCGAACACATTCACAAATTTTAGAACACATGTAAAAATTTTCAAATTTAGGAGGTCACACGCCCGTGTGACCAGGCCATGTGCCTCACATGGGATTCAGGCATGCCCAAGCACCCAAACCGTGCCAAAACAGAGTAAGCATACTGACTTTTTGCCATGGCCACAAGACACGCCCGTGGCTCTTGGCCGTGTGAATCTTTGTGTCAATACTGGAAAATCAACACGGCCATAGGGCACGCCCGTGTGCCCTAACCATATGGCACAAAGCAGACTTGAAATAAGTCATACTTTCCACCCATTTGGGTCAATTTCACAACATGCCAAAAACACCAATTTACCTAAACAAAATCCAACTAATTCAAAGCTTAAAACATTCATCTATATGATCAAAATATTCATATACAACCTCATGCCAATGGAAAAACATTCCATGGATGGTATCCATAACTAAAACTTATCATTTATACTCAATCAACACCAACTAAACTTACCTTTCACCACCTAGACTTAATATCAAAATATCCACTTCATTAAGGACATTCATTCATCAATTTCATACCACATTTGCACCATTCACAATACCAAAACAAAGCACATAACCATAGCTTAACCATATCACAAGACATATATACACATACTCAAAAACACATCTTAGTCATCCTAGCCTATACATGCCACATTCAAACTTTGTACATTCAAAAGGTACCAAAATCAAGCTCGATAGTGTTGTGACGATCCTTGACTATCCCTGAGCCTTCAGTAGCTACGATATCTGTAAAACAATTGAAAGAAAATACAGAGTAAGCTACAATGAGCTTAGTAAGTCAAATACAAACATATGAAATCCTTAAACACGTTATGATAGAAATCTCAAATAGATAACTCATGAACCAGATATACTCATTCGTTACATACTCATAGTTCACAATAGCATACCTTTCATGCTCATAAATTCAATACAGAATAGACATACCTGAGTCAGACATATTGAGTATGCATTCATTCATTTCTTAGAATTTCTCCTCGTATCATTCAGAAACATCACAAAGATCATATAGGCCTTATACAATACCGTCATCCCCGATGTGGTCTTACATGTTATTTAACGTCGATGCCACTGTCCCGGATAGGGTCTTACACAAAACATTTACAATGCCAGTGTCCCAAACACAGTCTTACACATAATTCTCTAATCAATGCCTACATCCCGGATGAGGTCTTACATGATAACATTTTTCCATTGTATGTTCAAAAATGACTCGGAATAATACTTTAGGCTCTCATGGCCATCCAATACAGTTTATAAAATAAGAATTTATAATAAACATTATATGACGCATATTTGTATTTTAACTTACCTCATACGGATTAAAACAGATTCAAGTCGACTATTCAACGATTTTGGACTTCCCTCGATCTAAATCCCTTTTCCTTTGTTCTTGATCTAAATCAATTCAAATTCAACAAATCAATTCAAATTCAACCATTCAATTAGTTATTTCATTTAATTCAATCCATAAACACAATTTTAGGGCATTTTACATTTTAGCCCTCACAGTTTCATACTTTAACAAATTAGTCCCTAATACACAAAGACATCAAATTCACAAAGACATCAAATTCACAGAATTCATTTAAATACAAATTTGGCTGAATGTTTATGGCTTTCATAAAAGCCCATATAACACATTTATTTTACAAATAAGTACTCCCAAAGTCTTATTTTCACAAATTAGCCCACATAGCTCAATTTCATCAAAAATTCATGGTAAAACATGTTTATTCAACACCTATCCATCATTATTCACTCAATTTCATCACAAAGCTTCAAATAGCATCAATGGCATCTTTCACAAACTTCATCAAAAACAGAAATTGAGACATGGGTATGAAATATTTCGAAGCAACGATTACAAAAACATAGAAATTATCAAAAATCGAGCTCAAAACATACCTTTATTGAGCTAAAAGAGTGCCGAAACCTAGGAAGCTTTGTTTCCTTCTTTTATTTTCTTTGAATTTCAGTGAAAGAGAAGCATTATATGACCATATTTCATGTTATTTTATTATATCATATAATTAAACAACATTTTCTAATTTAACATTCATTTAAACCATAATAAAACACATGTTTTAAGGTCATTTATGACCATTTAAACCTTCAATGGTTTAATTGCCATATAAGGCCATCATTATTTGAAAGCTGTTTCAATTGAACACTTGAACATATAGCATTAAGCACAGAAATAGACAAATTAATTCACAGAAATTTCACAGATGCTAAATCATATATCACAGACACAAAAAATAATACTAGAATATTTTTTTCAAACTCGGATATGTGGTCTCGAAACCACTATTCTAACTAGGGTCCAAATTGGGCTGTTACAATTCTCCCCCTTAGGGATTTTCGTCCCCGAAAATCTTACCGTTGAACAAATTCAGATATTGCTGTTTCATTATACTTTCTGGCTCCCAGGTACACTCTTCTAATCTGTGACGATGCCACATTACTTTTACCGGTGGAATTTTCTTGTTTCTCAATTCCTTCATTTCTCAAGCCAAGATACGGATCGGCTCTTTACCGTAAGACATATTAGACTTTAATTCAATCTCAGAAGGAGATATTACATGAGACGGATCAGATCTATAACGTTAGAGCATTGATACGTGAAACACATTACGTATCTTTTCCAGTTCAGGTGGCAACATCACTCTATAAGCAACCGGCCCAACTCGTTCTATAATTTCATACAGCCCTATGAACCTCGAATTTGCCCTTTTTGCCAAACCAAAATAGTTTCTTCCACAGAGACACTTTCAGAATTACTTTGTCACCAATCTCAAATTCGTTATCCTTCCGTTTCAGATCAGCGTATGATTTCTGACAATTAGCAGCTGCTTTCAGACTATCTTTGATCACTTTCACCTTCTGTTCTGTTTCTTTTATCAGATCAATTCCTTATATTTTATTTTCACAGAGTTCAGACAAGTATAATGAAGTTCTACATTTTCTACCATATAAGGCTTCATACGGGGCCATTTTAATGCTCGATTGAAAACTATTGTTATACGTAAATTAAATTAGAGGTAGATATTGTTCCCACATACCTTTAAACTCTAGAATACAACATCTAAGCATGTCTTCAAGTATCTGAATGATCCACTCAGACTGGCCGTCTGTTTGTAGGTGAAAAGCAGTACTGAAGTGTAATATAGTACCTAAAGCTTCTTGCATCTTTTTCAAGAATCGTGATGTAAATCTCAGATCTCTATCAGACACAATAGATAGTGGTACCCCGTGCAATCTCACAATATCAGAAATGTAAAGTTTAGCTAATTTATTAAGTAAGTAGTCAGATCGTACCGGAATAAAATGAGTAGACTTTGTCAATCGATCAATGACAACCCAAATTGAATATTTCTTTTTCGACGTTAGGGGTAAGCTAGAAACAAAATCCATAGTCACTCGGTCTCATTTCCATTCAAGAATCATAATTGGTTGTAGCAAACCTAAAGGCACCTGATGTTCCGCTTTTACTTGCTGACATATTAAGCATTTTAGAACAAAATCAGAGATATCTCTTTTCATTCCCGGCCACCAGTATAACCATTTTAAATCATTATACATCTTTGTGCTACCCGAATGTACAAAAAATTTGCTATTATGAGCTTCACCCAAAATCATCCGAATCAATTCATAATTTCTCAGAACGCAAATTCTATTCCTGAATCTCAGACAATCATCATCAGTCCAGAACTCAAAATCAGAATCACACTGAGCTCGTTTCACTAGCAATTCATTATCTACTTTCTGAGCATCAATGATTTGCAAAAACAAAGGTTTTGCTTTTAATTCAGCCAACACTGAATCAACAACAAACGGATTAGTACTAGTATTTAAGGCACATAATGCAGATAACAATTTTTGACTTAAAGCATCAGCTACAACATTGGCTTTACCCAGATGGTAATCAATAACAAGCTCATAATCTTTTAACAATTCCAACCATCTTCGCTGTCGCAAGTTCAAATCTTTCTGAGTCATCAAATATTTCAGACTTTTATAATCTAAAAATACGTGACATTTCTCACCGAATAGATAGTGACGCCAAATTTTTAGTGCAAAAACAATGGCAGCTAACTCAAGATCGTGTGTCGGATAGTTCTTCTCGTGTGGCTTTAACTGTCTAGATGCATACGCTACAACCTTGCCTTCTTTCATTAAAACACAGCCTAATCCATTCAACGAAGCATCACTATACATAACGAATTCCTTACCTGATTCAGGTTGCATGACTATTGGAGCTTTAGTTAACAGAGCTTTCTATCAATCGAAACTTTCTTAACACTTTTCAGACCATTCGAAGCTTACATTTTTCTGAAGTAGTCGAGTCAATGGGGCTGCTATCTGTAACACCCTACACCCCTGTCCGTCGCCAGAATAGGGTATAAGGTATTACAAAACTAAATACAATCTACCGAGGTTCATGGTTACATGCTAGGCGTGAATTCATTGAGTTCTATAGTCGAATATAACTCTTGTAGGTCGGTTCGATCAATACATCAAATCTCATTAAAATCCTTCTATAAGCATGCTAGCAAATCTCTACCTTGTGGCTACTAACAATTTGGCTAAATCGAACATTTCAATAACCGATCACCATATTAGAAATTCATTGCATATTGGGTACTAACCAAATATCATGCCACAACATCGAATCATATGAGAATCATCCAAACACATATAATCAAACTCGAAGACTAAGCAAGCCATTTTCGCATGGCTAGAAATATTTACAACTCAAAATGTAGTTTGATTCAACAGAAGGAGATTAGCCTATACATGCCATTGATCCAAAACAACCATTAAATGTACCAAAATAACAGCGATAGTGTAGGTGATCAAGGCTTCAATCCCTGAGTCCGTAGCTTCCAAAAAGAGATCTATAAAATAGAGAAAACAAGGGAGACGGAGTAAGCATTTCAATGCTTAGTAAGTTTTAAGCAATGACAACAGATAAAGCATAGTAAGTTTTAAGCAATGACAACAGATAAAGCATCAAATTATAGCATAGTTGTTTGTATCTTTGTTTCCCTCCTCTTTTAGGTAAGTAACCTTTCAACCAAATATATACATTCACATCGTATACGAAAGTGGATAGCTTTCACTTATAGTAAACTCACTTAAACATACACATGTCACAAAAATTCACATAACACTTCACATAGGCCAATTGTACTTAGACCATATTAATAATCTCATTTTATGAACACATATGAAATCACATAATGACCTTAATATTCGGTCCAAAAAAATCCAGCTTGCATATAAGCCAAAGGTACATACCTGTATAACTTAACACTTTCAGCGCAATTCATTAGCGATCGTTACCTTGAATACCATTAGTCTTAGGCTTTACTCTCGTTATCATCGAGATCTTTAGCTCGGGTAAACTCTATACATAGCCATCGGGTCTCTACCCCGGATATAATCTCCGCATATAGCCTTTGGGTCTTAACCCGGACATCATCTCTGCATATAGCCTTCGGGTCTTAACCCAGACATAGTCTCCACATATAGTCAGCGGGACTTAATCTCGGATTCACATCACAGATTCTCATACATATATATATTCACATGTTGCCAAGTTTCACATAGCAAGATTGCACTTGTAATTCAATCAATTCATTTGCATACAAACATATAACATGCTCATCGACTTTATATCATAAATATATAATTCAAAACTTACACATGTATACTCTTCTTTTCTAGACTTCCGACCCAATGATCAAACATACATAAGCAATGCATTTCAAATCCCAATTTCGGTCCCTTTCTCTATGAGCCATTCGGCTATATAGCAAACATGAATAAGGTTTCTTTCTCAATGGACATCGTTCAACTATCAGCATGTATATCATGGCATTTTAAATTAAATACCAAATTCGATTACTCAAAACTTACCTTGAACTTTCCCGAGAAATTACGAGTTGGCTATTCGACCACTTTGGCCTTCCCTTTATCCGAACTCGTCCCTCTATGCTCTTGAGCTAAATAAAACATTTAATTTTATTAATCCTTATTCAAGCATCTCAATGAATCATTTTCACTTATAGTCAAATAATACATGCATATTCTTCTCATTGCAAACACATACGCACATTCGGTCATTTCACAGACATATCATAAGTCACAACAAGCTGATTTTCTGAGCAGCATTCAATAATTTACTCATAACTGGAGCTACAAAACTCCAAATGAAGTGTCGTTAATTTTGCATGAAAATAGACTCATTTATCTTCCATCCATAAAATTTTCATAATTTTTGGTTTGGCCAATCAATACCAGAATTTTCTTAAAGTTCCCCTATTTCACTGTTTGATTAAACTGACTACTCTATACTACGAGCCAAATTTCTCCTTGTATAGAATTCAAAATATGTCCTCACCAATTTTATTCGAAACTAGACTCATTAAGGAGTAGCATATAAATTTTGTCTCATAAAAATTTTTATGCAATTTATGGTGATTTTCTAAAAACAGAATAGGGGATTTCATAGTCAATCTGACACTGTCTCACTTTACTCTAAAAATCTATTTATCAGAAACTCCTTTGCTTGTAAGGTTTCTTTTATAAGAAACTAGACTCACTAATTCATCTCCCACAATTTATGGTGATTTTTCCAAAACACGTTACTGCTGCTGTACCAAGTAGATTTATACAAAATTCACTCTTTAATGTACTTATTCACATAATTAAAACATAACATTGCAAGGCATCATTTAAAGAAATCATTGATCTTAACATATATATGCATAATTCATATTCATTTCATTTAACTAGATGAATCATACAAGTCAGTAATAATCAACTCACAACTCAATTTTGCACCATGCGTTAATTTCACACTCCCCTATACAAGATCCAACCTTATAGCGGAATATGCATATGTCTCATGGAAAAGCTATTTAATCAAGTCTTTCTAACACACTTAATCAAATGGTCATGAGATAACCCTTGTACACAATCGGTCTTTTATTTAATAATCAAATTAACAATGCAATTTAAGGATGCTAAGTCTTCAAGGCCACATTGAGCAATTGTATAAGCATGTATTAAGCATTGAACATTAAGCTTCTTAGTTCTAAATTTTCTTAAGGCCGATCATCATATAAGGCATTTTTGACAAATTTCATGCCACATACTATTAGCCGAAACTCAATTACTCCACCTTTAACCAATTTTTTTTCTTTAACTTTTATCACATTCGGCCATAATAAGGACCAAATGACAAACCTTAATTCCAACTTATAACAATGTAAATATACCCCATGGCCGAATGTTCCTTTGAACAATTTACTCTTTCAAAGCATAATTTCACTAATTATACTTACCACTCTAAGCTCAAATTCGGCTAATACACATACATAAAATGTTACTTTCAAGCAAAGATTTCTAAATCATACATTAATCTTGCATTTCACTTAGTAGCAAATTGCCAACAATTTCATTTAGCCACAACCATCCAAGTTAACAATCTCAATTCATCTATTATCATTCTTAATACCAAAAACATCAAAACACCTACCAAGAAACACAACATCCATGGCCGAATATCCTCCCTTACAAAAGATTAAGCCCTTGAAAACACCAATTGTTTAATTTAGGCTTTTAAACCTATAATCACATGAATTTAACCTCATAATTCCCTTCACATACTCATTTATCAATTTTAACTATCAAATTCAAAATTCACAAATTCTTCTCCCATGACCGAATGCTTCTAACACTAAAGGCTCAAGAAATTCAAACATGGACAAAGAAGAGAGCTTCAAAACCAACTAAATTCACAAGTTTTCAAGGAAAATAACATGAATCTTACCTTGTTTGTGCCTCCCTTTGCCGAATGCCCTAACTCAAGGGTTTTCTATTTTCTTTCTCCACTCACGGCAAGAAGAAGGAGGAAATGGCCTTGTTATTATTACCTCAACATTATTTTATTCATTTGATTTATTAACTTTTATTATTTCCATTTTATGAAACCAATTTTATTTAATATAACCAAATTTATTATTATCATTATTTACTAACTTACAAAGCACAAAATGCCAAACAAAATCATCATTACCATCCACTCATATAAAAAGGTAAATTTGACATGCAACTCCCTCAATTTGCATGCATGCATTAACTAGTCATCACACATTTGTCTAGCATATTTTCAAAGTTCACTACTAAGTCCCTTTTAATACAATTCAAATTTATAACTCTAAATCGACACACCAAACATGTCACACATGAATTAACACATATTAGAGGCATCAAAATGAATATTAAATATATTTTATGCCTCGGTTTTGTGGTCTCGAAACCACATTCCGACTAGGGCCGTTTTAAGGCTGTCACAACTCTCCCCCACTTAAGAAATTTTCGTTCCCGAAAATCTTACCGGAAAATAAGTCTGGGTAACGTTCTCTTATCGAGTCCTCAAGCTCCCAAGTAGCTTCTTCAACCCCGTGTTTGACCCACAACACTTTCACTAATGAAATCTTCTTATTTCGCAACTCTTTAACCTCGTGTGCCAAAATACGAATTGGTTCCTCCTCATAACTCATATCAGATCGTATCTCAATGTCAGATGGGTTAATTACATGTGATGGGTCAGATCTATATCGTCGGAGCATCGATACATGAAAAACGTTGTGGATCCTTTCAAGTTCGGGAGGCAAAATCAATCGATATGCCACCGGTCCAATCCGTTCAGATATTTCGTACGGTCCGATGAACCTCGGACTCAATTTGCCCTTACGGCCGAATCTGAGCACCTTTTTCCAAGGTGATACTTTAAGGAATACTTTATCTCCGACTTGATACTCGATATCTTTCCGCTTTAAATCCGCGTATGACTTTTGACGATCTGAAGCTGCCTTAAGACTACCACGAATCACTTTTACTTTTTGCTCGGCATCTCTAATTAAATCGACTCCAAAGATCTTACTTTCACTGAGCTCGGTCCAAAACAATGGCGTGCGGCATTTGCGACCGTACAAAGCCTCGTAAGGTGCCATCTTAATGCTCGATTGGAAACTGTTGTGGTAAGCGAATTCAATCAAAGGCAAATACCGTTCCCAAGAACCACTAAACTCAAGGACACAACATCTCAACATATCCTCGAGTATTTGAATTACTCGTTCCGATTGACCGTCCGTCTGAGGATGGAACGCGGTACTAAAATGTAACTTAGTACCCAGAGAATCTTGTAGTTTCTTCCAAAACCGCGATGTAAATCTCGGGTCTCTATCCGATACGATAGAGATAGGGACCCCGTGCAATCTGACGATTTGAGAAACATACAACTCCGCTAGCTTATCGAGTGAGAAATCCGTACGCACGGGTATAAAATGGGCGGATTTAGTTAATCGGTCTACGACAACCCAAATCGCATCCTTCTTGCTCGGTGTCAACGGTAGCCCAGATACGAAATCCATCGTGACTTTATCCCATTTCCACTCGGGAATCAAAATCGGTTGTAACAAACCCGAAGGCACCTGATGTTCCGCTTTTACTTGTTGGCATATCAAACACTTTGACACAAAATTTGAGATATCTCGTTTCATACCATGCCACCAATACTGACGTTTCAAATCGTTGTACATTTTTGTGCTTCCTGAATGAACTGACATTCGGCTATGATGAGCTTCATCTAAAATCATCGAAATCAACTCTGAACTTCTCGGGATACATACTCGGCCTCAGAACCTCAAACAATCATCGTCATCAACTTGAAACTCAGAATCCACATTTAAATCGCATTGAGCTCGCTTGGAAATTAAGTCATCATCCGCTTTCTGAGCTTCACAAACTTGTCGGAGAAACACCGGTTTCGCTTTTAATTCTGCTATCATCACACCATCATCAGATACCGATAAATGCACATTCATGGCTCGTAAAGCAAATAATGATTTTCGGCTAAGAGCATCAGCAACTACATTCGCCTTTCCCGGATGATAGTCAATGACAAGCTCGTAATCCTTTAGCAATTCAAGCCAACGTCTTTATCTTAAATTCAAATCTCTTTGCGTCATCAAGTATTTGAGGCTTTTATGGTTGGAAAAGACATGACATTTCTCACCAAAAAGGTAGTGACGCCAAATCTTCAAAGTAAACACAATAGCAGCTAATTCGAGATCATGAGTCGGATAGTTTTTCTCATGAGGCTTTAATTGCCTCGAGGCATATGCAACAACTCTGCCCTCTTGCATCAAAACACACCCCAAGCCATTCAAAGACGCGTCACTATAAACCACAAACTTTTTACTGGATTCAGGCTGAACTAATACTAGAGCTTCCGTCAATAGGGCTTTCAATTGGTCGAAACTCTTTTGGCACTTCTCGGACCATTCGAATTTAACATCTTTCTGCAATAGCTTCGTCAACGGGGTTGAGATTATTGAGAAGTCTTTCACAAACCGTCGGTAGTACCCGACAAGTCCCAAAAAGCTTCGGACTTCCGAGACACTTTTAGGAGGCTTCCAATCAAGGATAGCAGATATTTTATTCGGATCAACTCGGATACCCGCAGCAGATACAATGTGTCCCAGAAAGCCAACCTTGCGCAACCAGAACTCACACTTGCTAAATTTCGCATACAACTGGTTATCACGTAAAATCTGTAGCACCAGTCTTAAATGCTCGGCATGCTCAATCTCATCGCGGGAATAAACCAAAATATCATCGATAAACACGACTACAAATCGATCTAGGTACTGCTTAAACACTCAATTCATCAGATCCATGAAAACAGCAGGGGCATTAGTCAGCCCAAACGGCATCACTAAAAATTCGTAGTGTCCGTACCTCGTTCTGAAGGCAGTCTTGGGCACGTCTGAGTCTCGAACTCGCAAGTGATAATAGCCGGATCGTAAATCAATCTTCGAAAACACTGAAGCTCCCCTTAACTGATCGAATAAGTCGTCGATACGAGGCAACGGATACTTATTCTTTATAGTCACCTTGTTCAACTGCCGATAGTCGATACACATTCTCAAAGTCCCGTCTTTCTTTTTCACGAACAAAACTGGTGCACCCCAGGGTGAAAAGCTCGGTCTTGCAAAACCTCTATCAGTTAACTCTTGCACCTAAGATTTCAACTCTTTCAACTCTGTTGGAGCCATACGATAGGGAGCAATCGAAATCAGAGTTGTACCCGGGACTAGCTCAATGCCAAACTCAACCTCCCTAACAGGCGGTAATCCCGGTAATTCTTCGGGAAATACGTCCGGATACTCACAAACCACAGGTATAGCCTCAAGCTTTAGTTCGGATATTTTGCTATCTAATACATAAGCAAGATAAGCCTCGCAACCCTTTTTCATAAGTTTCCGAGCCAACATAGAAGATATTACTGCCGGCAGCCCGTTTAAATCCGTAGACTCAATCCGAATGATCTCATTAGTCGAACATCGTAAATCAATAGTCTTTTGTTTGCAATTCACTACCGCATCATGCACAGTCAACCAATCCATTCCGAGTATAACGTCAAATTCATCAAATGGAAAAATCATCAAATCGGCCGGAAAACAGGAATTCCGAATCATAAGGGGACATTTCTTACACACTCTATCAACTAAAACACAACGACCCAAGGGATTTGACACTCGAATCACAAACTCAGTAGACTCAATAGGGAGAGTCTTACTGGATGCCAAAGTTTCACATATATATGAATGAGTTGAACCGGGGTCAATCAAAGCAATTACATCAGTATCAAAGAGAGTGAAAGTACCGGTGATAACATCGGGTGAAGAGGCATCCTCTCGTGCGCGAATAGCGTAAGCCCTAGTAGGAGCATGAGCCTCGAATTTTATCGTGGCATCTTTAAACCTTCTCTGACCACTACTAGCATTTCCCAGATTTCTAGGTGGCCTACCTCGTGCTGAAGTAGTACTCGGTTTCCCACTCTGATTCACATTTTGCTCGGACCATCTGGGGCAATCTCTTATAAAGTGATCAGCCGACCCACACTTATAACAGGAGCGATCATGGAATCTGCAGCTCCTCGAATGCCATTTTCCACAATACTTGCACTCGGCTCGGTCTCGACTGTCATTCCCAACACTAGCAGCAGAAGTGGCATGGGTACTCATAGAGGGTCGATCACGGTCTTGTCTAGAAAAACCTGAAGTAGCAGATGGTCTGTCCGATTCACTTCAGAACTTCTTTGAGGATTTTTGAGTAGACCTCCCAGAAGATCTCTTACGGAACTCTCTGGCTCCGATATCAGCTTTTCTCTTTTCATTTCGAAGCTCTTCGGCCTTGCAGGCTCGCTCGACAAGAACAACGAACTCTTGAATTTCCAGAATGCCAACCAGTAGTTTGATGTCTTCATTTAACCCGTCCTCGAAGCGTTTACACATAATAGCTTCGGATGCTATGCACTCGCGAGCATATCGACTAAGCCGTACGAATTCTCTCTCGTACTCGGTTACTGACATTCGGCCTTGTTTAAGCTCGAGGAATTCCTTCCGTTTCTGATCGATAAATCTTTGGCTGATATACTTCTTTCGAAATTCAACTTGGAAAAACTCCCAAGTAACTTGCTCTCTCGGCACAACGGAAACCAATGTGTTCCACCAATAGTAGGCAGAATCACGCAGCAGAGATACGGCACATTTCAAGCACTCTTCGGGTGTACACGACAATTGATCAAACACACGGATTACATTATCGAGCCAAAACTCGGCCCGCTCAGCATCACCATCAACTGTAGCCCGAAACTCTTCAGCCCCATATTTTCTAATTTTATCGACCGGGGGTTTACTCGAACTCACAGGGTCGGCCTCAGGAGGAGCTACAGGGGTCGGAAGTGGGTTATTCGGGGGAGGAGGTTGTGGAACAGCCGGATTAGTTCGAACAAATTGGGTGAACCAATCATTCATCATTGTATAGAAGTTCTGCCTCATGTCATCATCTCGATGACTGGCATTCGGCTGAGAGTCGGTCGACGCGGTCCCTTGCGCGGGAGCAGCCGCTACACTCTCAATATCTTCCGCTGCGGCTCGATTGGGATTGGAATCCATTACTATACGAAAAACACATTTTAAAAGTCAGAAATCACCACACTATCGCATTTTCACAAAATGGCATGTATAGCTATACTCACACGCGCTACGTTAGTCCGAGAATCGACTAAACCGTAGCTCTGATACCAATAAAAACGTAACACCCTACACCCCTGTCCATCGCCAGAATAGGGTATAAGGTATTACAAAACTAAATACAATCTACCGAGGTTCATGGTTACATGCTAGGCGTGAATTCATTGAGTTCTATAGTCGAATATAACTCTTGTAGGTCGGTTCGATCAATACATCAAATCTCATTAAAATCCTTCTATAAGCATGCTAGCAAATCTCTACCTTGTGGCTACTAACAATTTGGCTAAATCGAACATTTCAATAACCGATCACCATATTAGAAATTCATTGCATATTGGGTACTAACCAAATATCATGCCACAACATCGAATCATATGAGAATCATCCAAACACATATAATCAAACTCGAAGACTAAGCAAGCCATTTTCGCATGGCTAGAAATATTTACAACTCAAAATGTAGTTTGATTCAACAGAAGGAGATTAGCCTATACATGCCATTGATCCAAAACAACCATTAAATGTACCAAAATAACAGCGATAGTGTAGGTGATCAAGGCTTCAATCCTTGAGTCCGTAGCTTCCAAAAAGAGATCTATAAAATAGAGAAAACAAGGGAGACGGAGTAAGCATTTCAATGCTTAGTAAGTTTTAAGCAATGACAACAGATAAAGCATCAAATTATAGCATAGTTGTTTGTATCTTTGTTTCCCTCCTCTTTTAGGTAAGTAACCTTTCAACCAAATATATACATTCACATCGTATACGAAAGTGGATAGCTTTCACTTATAGTAAACTCACTTAAACATACACATGTCACAAAAATTCACATAACACTTCACATAGGCCAATTGTACTTAGACCATATTAATAATCTCATTTTATGAACACATATGAAATCACATAATGACCTTAATATTCGGTCCAAAAAAATCCAGCTTGCATATAAGCCAAAGGTACATACCTGTATAACTTAACACTTTCAGCGCAATTCATTAGCGATCGTTACCTTGAATACCATTAGTCTTAGGCTTTACTCTCATTATCATCGAGATCTTTAGCTCGGGTAAACTCTATACATAGCCATCGGGTCTCTACCCCGGATATAATCTCCGCATATAGCCTTCGGGTCTTAACCCGGACATCATCTCTGCATATAGCCTTCGGGTCTTAACCCGGACATAGTCTCCACATATAGTCAGCGGGACTTAATCTCGGATTCACATCACAGATTCTCATACATATATATATATTCACATGTTGCCAAGTTTCACATAGCAAGATTGCACTTGTAATTCAATCAATTCATTTGCATACAAACATATAACATGCTCATCAACTTTATATCATAAATATATAATTCAAAACTTATACATGTATACTCTTCTTTTCTAGACTTCTGACCCAATGATCAAACATACATAAGCAATGCATTTCAAATCCCAATTTCGGTCCCTTTCTCTATGAGCCATTCGGCTATATAGCAAACATGAATAAGGTTTCTTTCTCAATGGACATCGTTCAACTATCAGCATGTATATCATGGCATTTTAAATTAAATACCAAATTCGATTACTCAAAACTTACCTTGAACTTTCCCGAGAAATTACGAGTTGGCTATTCGACCACTTTGGCCTTCCCTTTATCCGAACTCGTCCCTCTATGCTCTTGAGCTAAATAAAACATTTAATTTTATTAATCCTTATTCAAGCATCTCAATGAATCATTTTCACTTATAGTCAAATAATACATGCATATTCTTCTCATTGCAAACACATACGCACATTCGGTCATTTCACAGACATATCATAAGTCACAACAAGCTGATTTTCTGAGCAGCATTCAATAATTTACTCATAACTGGAGCTACAAAACTCCAAATGAAGTGCCGTTAATTTTGCATGAAAATAGACTCATTTATCTTCCATCCATAAAATTTTCATAATTTTTGGTTTGGCCAATCAATACCAGAATTTTCTTAAAGTTCCCCTATTTCACTATTTGATTAAACTGACTACTCTATACTACGAGCCGAATTTCTCCTTGTACAGAATTCAAAATATGTCCTCACCAATTTTATTCGAAACTAGACTCATTAAGGAGTCTAAGCATATAAATTTTGTCTCATAAAAATTTTTATGCAATTTATGGTGATTTTCTAAAAACAGAACAGGGGATTTTGTAGTCAATCTGACACTGTCTCACTCTACTCTAAAAATCTATTTATCAGAAACTCCTTTGCTTGTAAGGTTTCTTTTATAAGAAACTAGACTCACTAATTCATCTCCCACAATTTATGGTGATTTTTCCAAAACACGTTACTGCTGCTGTACCAAGCAGATTTATACAAAATTCACTCTTTAATGTACTTATTCACATAATTAAAACATAACATTACAAGGCATCATTTAAAGAAATCATTGATCTTAACATATATATGCATAATTCATATTCATTTCATTTAACTAGATGAATCATACAAGTCAGTAATAATCAACTCACAACTCAATTTTGCACCATGCGTTAATTTCACACTCCCCTATACAAGATCCAACCTTATAGCGGAATATGCATATGTCTCATGGAAAAGCTATTTAATCAAGTCTTTCTAACACACTTAATCTGTACACAATCGGTCTTTTATTTAATAATCAAATTAACAATGCAATTTAAGGATGCTAAGTCTTCAAGGCCACATTGAGCAATTGTATAAGCATGTATTAAGCATTGAACATTAAGCTTCTTAGTTCTAAATTTTCTTAAGGCCGATCATCATATAAGGCATTTTTGACAAATTTCATGCCACATACTATTAGCCGAAACTCAATTACTCCACCTTTAACCAATTTTTTTCTTTAACTTTTATCACGTTCGGCCATAATAAGGACCAAATGACAAACCTTAATTCCAACTTATAACAATGTAAATATACCCCATGGCCGAATGTTCCTTTGAACAATTTACTCTTTCAAAGCATAATTTCACTAATTATACTTACCACTCTAAGCTCAAATTCGGCTAATACACATACATAAAATGTTACTTTCAAGCAAAGATTTCTAAATCATACATTAATCTTGCATTTCACTTAGTAGCAAATTGCCAACAATTTCATTTAGCCACAACCATCCAAGTTAACAATCTCAATTCATCTATTATCATTCTTAATACCAAAAACATCAAAACACCTACCAAGAAACACAACTGATACGATCCGTCTCGAGGTGAGTCGAGTCATATTTGTAGTTGCCCGATCGTCTACGAGAAGGTATTATTCGAGCTAAGTAGATGAAGAAGACAGGAGTTGGTTATAGTTTCAATAGGAGAAGGTTCGTTAAGTTGATTTAGAAGAGAAAGAAAGATAGGGTTTGAACGGAAAAGTGCAAACAAGAACCAATATCAAGAAGATATTGACCCTTTGTCTATACGCTCTTTTGGTTCGGTTTGGATTTGATAAAGGGACCTCGACCCACTATCTAAAGAGATAGGAACCTCGGTATAGTTGAACGCCACACTACGGGTAGTGATAAGTTCGGATTTTCGACAAAGAAAAACGGTTGACACAACTAGGACACTAGGCAAGCCAATCGAAATCTTTGAACGAAATTAGAGAAAAGAATTCCTCACAAATTCGTAATAAAATTGACAAAGTTCAAAAAAAAGTCCTTTTACATGAAAAATGTCTGGCTATTTATACTAAATCCTAGGCTAGCCGAATGGTCCATTCATGGACTAAACATTTAAGACATGTACCTATTAAATACATAGGAATATTCTAGAAAATAGTAGAAACAACCCCTTGGAATGGATGTCTATGTTCGGCCAAATGGGGGGTGAATATGTAGCTTCATGAACACACATTAATGCACTTGAATGAATGGTTCACATGCATGTATGACTAGGTTCGGCCATCCCTTTAATGAAGCCTTTAATTCATGTTGATTCACCAATAGTGGCTTCATAATGGTGGCTCCATGAAAGGTCTCTTGTGGTGTGAACGGAGGGTCTTGAATGGCCATGCAAGTGTGAACACAGGGTAGCTGAATGGCCCTAGGTGTGAACACAAGTGTGAACACCCCATCCATGGTGTGAACGCAGAGTATGAACACATGGGAGTTCATGAATCGTCCCATACATGTATCACCTTAAATGTGATCCATGCACCTTTAAATACATGCACATGAACTTGTCCATTAGTGTGCCGTCCATTGCATCTTACCATGCATGCATGGCATTTAATCTCCCCCATGCATGTGCCATCCAGGTGAATGTACCTACAAGACATGTGAACAACATTAATTCGGCTAATGTGAAAGCAACAATGGCAACTTATAAATTCGGCTAAGACAAATTAAATAAGCAGAATTAAATTAAATTAAGACAATATTAATATACTAATGTGAAACCATTCAATATGATAAATTAAATAGCTAATTTAATGAAATTAAAAAAAAAGTCAACTTATTATCATGAGCTTTAAATGAACTTAATGAGCTATAATTTAGATAGTGAGCTAAAATCGAGCTAAGTCCAAACTCGAGAGCTGAGGCTGAGCTAATTCTGAGCTCGTGGACTGAAATTGAGCTGAAAATAAACTCATGAGCTGAAGTTGAACTGGATGTGAACTCGATGAGCTGGAACCAAGCAGGTTGAGCTGAAAATGAGCTGGATGAGCTTTGGAAAGATGAAGCAGATGACTTGATGAGCTAGTCCAGGAACTATCAAGTAAATTGGTGATTGATTCAGCCCAAACTCGCTCAACCAAGGCTGACACTGCATCTTTAAACTTCTTAGCTCGAGCTCGGGTAATTGGACCAACAGGTAGCTCGAGTGGATCTCCATTTGTGGTTGGCAACTTCGGTGGTGCGACCGTATCAACAACATCCATGGCCGAATATCCTCCCTTACAAAAGATTAAGCCCTTGAAAACACCAATTGTTTAATTTAGGCTTATAAGCCTATAATCACATGAACTTAACCTCATAATTCCCTTCACATACTCATTTATTAATTTTAACTATCAAATTCAAAATTCACAAATTCTTCTCCCATGACCGAATGCTTCTAACACTAAAGGCTCAAGAAATTCAAACATGGACAAAGAAGAGAGCTTCAAAACCAACTAAATTCACAAGTTTTCAAGGAAAATAACATGAATCTTACCTTGTTTGTGCCTCCCTTTGCCGAATGCCCTAACTCAAGGGTTTTCTATTTTTTTTCTCCACTCACGGCAAGAAGAAGGAGGAAATGACCTTGTTATTATTACCTCAACATTATTTTATTCATTTGATTTATTAACTTTTATTATTTCCATTTTATGAAACCAATTTTATTTAATATAACCAAATTTATTATTATCATTATTTACTAACTTACAAAGCACAAAATGCCAAACAAAATCATCATTACCATCCACTCATATAAAAAGGTAAATTTGACATGCAACTCCCTCAATTTGCATGCATGCATTAACTAGTCATCACACATTTGTCTAGCATATTTTCAAAGTTCACTACTAAGTCCCTTTTAATAAAATTCAAATTTATAACTCTAAATCGACACACCAAACATGTCACACATGAATTAACACATATTATAGGCATCAAAATGAATATTAAATATATTTTATGCCTCGGTTTTGTGGTCCCGAAACCACATTCTGACTAGGGCCGTTTTAAGGCTATCACACTATCACAGAGAAATCTTTTACAAATCGACGATAATAGCCAACAAGTCCCAAAAAATGACGAACTTCAGAAACGTTTCTTGGAGGTTTCCAATCCAAAATAGCTGAGATTTTATTTGGATCAACACGGATACCAGAAGCTAATACAATATGACCCAGAAAACTAACTTCACGTAGCCAAAATTCACATTTGCTGAATTTTGCATAAAGTTGCTTATCACGCAGTGTTTGTAGTACAATTCTTAAATGTTCAGCATGCTCACTTTCATTCTGAGAGTAGATCAATATATCATTAATGAAAACAACAACAAAATGATCTAAATACGGTCTGAAAATTCTGTTCATCAGATCCATAAACAAAGCACGAGCATTCGTTAATCCAAAAGGCATAACTAAGAATTCATAGTGCCCATACCTTATTCGGAAAGTTGTTTTCGAAATGTCAGAATCTTTTACTCACAACTGGTAATAACCAGATCTCAGATCTATCTTCGAAAATATAGAGACACCTTTTAGTTGATCAAACAAATCATCAATTCGGGGCAGAGGGTATTTATTCTTTATAGTCACTTTGTTGAGCTGACGGTAATCAATACACATTCTCATTGTGCCATCTTTCTTTTTAACGAACAGAACAGGAGCACCCCACGATGAGAAACTCGGTCTAGCAAAACCTCGATCAGTCAATTCTTGCAACTGAGTCTTTAATTCTTTCAATTCGGTCGGTGCCATTCTATACGGAGCTATCAAAATCAGAATAGTTCCCAGAATCAATCCAATCCCAAACTCAACTTCTTGAATCAGAGGCAAACCCGAAAGTTCTTCAGGAGATACATCAGGAAATTCACAGATGAGCGGCACAAATTCAATCTTTTTATTGGATACCTTAGAGTCAATCACATAAGCTAGGTAGGCTTCACAACCTTTTCTCACATACTTCTGAGCTTTTAATACAGATACTACAGCTGGTAAGCCATTCAATTCACTAGACTCGATTCTAATAATTTCACCATTCTTGCATCTCAAGTCAATATCTTTTCGTTTGCAATTAACAATAGCATCATGCAAAGTTAACCAGTCCTTACCCAAAATTATATCAAATTCATCAAACGGTAATAGCATCAAATCAGCAGAGAAGTAGATATCTCGAATCATTAACAAACAATTCTTGCAAACCTTATCAACCAGGACACTTTTGCCTAAGGGGTTTGATATCTTAACTACAAATTCAGTAGACTTAACAGGCAAAGTCTTACTATATGCTAAATTCACATAGATATAAGAATGCGTTGATCTAGGATCTATCAAAGCAATCACAGAGGTATCATAAAGAGTAAAAATATTGGTAATCACATAAGGAGATGAAGCTTCTTCACGTGCTCGGATAGCATAAGCTCTACCAGGCACTCGAGTCTTAGATCGTACAGTTCGATTTTTGGTAACTCTTTGACCCACACTAACATTTCTTGTGTTTTTGGGAGTTCTACCTCTAATGGAAACATTACTCGATCTCAGATTTTGTAGTGTCTCTTGTCCAACAGATTCAGGGCAGTCTCGCACAAAATGATCCAAGGACCCACATCGGAAACAGGCTCAGTCTTTCAATCTACAACTTCCTGGATGTCTTTTGCCACAATGAGCACACTCAGGTTTCTCAGATCTAACATTCCCCACACTCGTAACAGAAGTAGCAGGATTTTTAAAACTTGAACACGATATATAACAATCTCTGCCAAAACGTCCCAGATTAATTTTCGAACGGTTAGAATCGTCTCAAAACTTCTTTAACACAGACTGAAATGATTTACCCGAAAATCTCTTTTGAACCTCTTTAGCTTCAGAATTAGCTTTCTTCTTTTCTCTACTAAGTTCTTCGGCTTTACAAGCTCTTTCAACTAACACAACAAATTCATTTAGATCAAGAATTTCGACCAAAAGTTTAATGTCTTCATTCAAACCTTCAACGAATCTTTTACACATAGTGGCCTCTGAGGCTATACACTCTCGTGCATACTGGCTCAATCTTACGAACTCTCGTTCATATTCTGTAACAAATCTGTTGCCTTGTTTCAATTTAAGAAACTCTTTACGTTTTTAATCAATGAAATGTTGACGATATACTTCTTTCTAAACTCAGTTTGAAAGTAATCCCAGGTGATACATTCACTTGGAACTATAGATGTTAGTGTTTTCCACCAATGGTATGCAGAGTATCGCAATAATGAAACCACACACTTAACACTTTCCTCCGGAGTACACGACAGTTCATCAAGAACTCGGATCATATTTTCTAACCAAAATTCAGCCCTCTCGGCATCGTCATTAGTAGTGGCTCAAAACTCTTCGGCCCCATACTTCCTAATCTTATCTACCAAAGGCTTACTCAAACAAATCAAGTTAACCACATGTGGTACAATATTTTGTTGAGGAACAGTTGGGGGTGGGGGTTGAATAGCCGGATTTGTTCGAACATACTGAGTGAACCACTTTGTCATTATTTGGAAGAAAGCTTGCTTAGCCTCTCCCTTATTACCAATTGTAATAGGCCTAGAATCAGATGGCGCTGTCCCCTAAGTGGGAGCAAGCGCATTACTTTCAACATCGTCAGCTACAACTCTTTCAGGATCCATTACTATAAGAAAAACACATTTCATTCTTCAGGATTCATCACACTATCGAAATTTAGATATATGGCATGTATAGCTTGACTCAAACAAGCTACGTTAGTCCTAGAATCGACTAAATCGTAACTCTAATACCAAACAAATGTAACACTCTTATCCCGAGACCGTCACCGGAACAAGTAAGGGGCGTTACCAGAGTTTCAGAATAGATCAGAACAGAACATTCACAGTTAATAAAATTTAGATAATAAGTCCCCATTGGAGATCTATAAGACCTCAAACATGTATAAAGATAGGGTCGGGACTGATGCGAGCATGCCTAGCAAACCTCCTCGCACAAGTCTCCCTAGTCGAGTAATGCACTGTTGGCAAGCTGACCCTAGCTCGTTTACAGCTCCACGAGCTCTGTCTAGCTCAAATCCAGCTCATTTGAGTTTGAACCAGCTTGCCTGAGCTAAACCGAACTCACTCCTAGCTCATATTTAGCTCACGAGCTAACCCTTAGCTCAACTTCAGCTTAGGAGTTTATCCTCAACTCAACTTTAGCTCACGAGCTAAAGCTTAGCTCATTTTAGTTTAAACTCGGTTTTGTCTTTAATGTATTAAATAAAATTTGCACATATTTATTTAAGCATTAAACTTGTCTTAAACTTGTCTTATATTAATATTTGTTATTAATATGTCATAGTCATTACATAAATTGATTATGTTCACATTTTAGCCAAATTAATGCTTGACATTAATGTGTTCACATTGTGCCCAATTTATGATTGTTCATATGATGTATTAATGGCTTGTTTTATTTTTCCTATTGGTGCATCAAATGTGGATGGCACAAGCATGAATGAATCATGGAAGAAACATTTCATTTGTACGTCCTACATGCATGAATGGATAGCATTTAATTTGGTGCATGTATGACCAGATTCAAGGTGCCTACAAGTTCATGTATGCGTCCAATACATGAATACTAAAAGTACATGAATGATAAAGGTTCAATTCACTTATCAAATACATGCATGGCCATATACATTGCAAGAGACGTTTTGTAACACCCCAAACCCGGCCTGGACGTTATGACCAGATCTGGTGTGTCACATGAACCTATAACTAAGTTTACGACCTTTTGCTTGTTGTGACTTAGGTGACATTAAAATAGCAAGTTTGTGAAAAGTCATTTTGATAAGCCTAAGATTATCCGTATCGTGACCTTGTTGAGTTTCGAAACCGTTCTTAAGATTTTGAAAACCCGCGCAGCCTATAACTAGCAGTTTCGAAAAGTATGAATTAAACCATTATTAAAATAAAACCAATAAAGAAATTTAAATAGCGGCCTTATTACAATTTAAACCCCAAAAATAGCATAATAAAATACTTAAAATGAAAAGAAAACTGAATTTGCAGATGCTGTGGCCATTCTGAATCTCTCACAGCTCCAAGCCCACTATGGTTAAGGGTTACCTGCAGAGATGAAATTAAGGGGTGAGTTTGACAACTCAGTGTATAACATAATCTCAACCATAGGCCAAAACAGATCAAGCCTCAGAGTCATATTGAATTGGGCCTTGGCCCATTACAGAAATCAGGTTAAGCCCATAGGCCCATAATAGATACAGATCAGATATAATATGCAAACAGAAAGCCCAACCCAGATCCATCCATAACACCCCCGTACCAGCCTTACACCATGTGGGGAGACTACTCGACCCACCCAACCGCTACACACTACAGAAATTTACAGCGAGGCTGCTAGATATTGTGACAAGGTCACCAGATACAGATATTGTGGCGAAGCCACCAGAACAGATATATATGTGGCGAGGCCACCAGAACAGATATATATGTGGCGAGGCCACCAGAACAGATATATATGTGGCGAGGCCACCAGATTGCAGCGAGGCTGCCAGAACGCTTCCTCCATCATAAACCCAAACCCCATGCAACAGACATACATGTTATGACATATAACATACAGAATCTCATGCATCACATATACACATGTATTATGGGATATGACATACAGAAATAGAAAATCATACGTTTCATACAAATTTTACCCTAGGGGTATAAAGGTCATTTTGCACCTAGGGGTAAAATGGTAATTTTCCATACTTAGGGGTATTTTAGTCTTTTTACCGATTTTTAGGGTTTTTATGCCAGTCCAAGTAATTACTAGTCCATTAGTGTTTACAGAAGTCCTTCTAACCTTAGTTTCCAATTTTTGCCCTTTTTAGCCCCAAAACCCCTAATGGGCCTTACTAAATCCATTATCGTCTTAAGCTCATTAAATCCAATTTTAAAGTTCAGATTGTTAGTTTTAACCAGTTTACTCTCAACATACCGCCAGAATGCTTTTAATGAAAATTTTACTGATATGGGCTCGGAAGCCCATTGGGCCCACCTTTGGCCCATTCAAGCCCAACTTACCGAAACGCTTAGAATCACACATTCTACAATTCTGTCACCATCAAATTTAAAGTTGACCCTAACAGCATAAACGATTACACAGAGATTTCACAAGACCGAGTTTTCGGTCACTTTCGGTCATTTGTCGGTCACTTTTGGTCATTACGGCCGTTGCCGTCCTAGTCTATAGCGGGAGTATGTTACACACCTGTTAACTGTCGAAGCGTTGACGAAACCCACGTAGAGAGAGCCTACAATTGAACACTAACTTTTTAGTCTAATCTTCGATAACCAAAGAGTCATAAATCCTTACCAAAATTGGCCTACATGGCCTAAGACCCTAAAGTCCCTACCTTCTGCTAAATATGGACTAGATCCCGCTGTCCTCCTGCGATTAGCCTTCCGAATCCTTAGCTGCACAACCCCTTGATCACACTAACGCAAGCAAAATAAGAGAAAGAGGCCAACAAGCCCTTAGTCACTAACGTTAGCCTCCCCCTAAAAGGGTTTCAGCTTCTTGCCTTAAATAATCATAAACGAATGTACACAAGGTCTCGAGCACTTACCAACACTTCTCCTCGAAGAAGACGTCTCTACGCTTCCACTAATTTAGATCTATACTAGATCTAACTCTAACAACTACAAAGAATGTCTCCAAATAGATTTAGCTTCTAGATCCTCTTCTAGGTACCCTTGTCGACACAACACTGAGTTGGGAGCATGATTCGATGGCTCAAATAATGGGTATTAAGAGGTTCGGCTTGCTAGAGAATCAAGGAGAAGAAGAAGTGATAGATTTTGGTCAATAGGTAAACAAAGGAGTATGGTTTCGGTCACATAAAGTATTCGGCCATGGTGGGGTTTTGATCAAATGAACATTCAGCTTAATGAGGGATTTGGGTAAAAAGATGGTCGACAGAGGCTTGTAGAAGAAGAGAATAATTCGGCTTAGAATGCAAGATGAGTAGAAGAAGAGAATGAGTGAAGAGGAAAGCAGAAGAGTGCTTTTGGTTACTAGAGAGAATTCGGCAGTGGGGTTCCTGAGGTATGAGGTGCGGCTACTAAGTCAAAAACAAGGAAAAAGAATCACAAAAAAGAACCCTACTGTGTCACCTAAAATCGGTAAAATAAAGAGTGCACAAACCTAAAGAATTCGGCACACTCAGGAGCCTAATTGCCGAAACACTACCTATGCACTTTGCCGAATTCACTCTAAACAGAATCCCTTGGCCGGCCACTTCCTTTCAAAATTCAATTTCACCTAAAATCCTCCTCAACAAGCTCCCCTTATCACTCCACGAAATCCTCTCATGACCAATTCAACCACTCCTCAACAGAGTTTAACTCTGCTTCCAACTCTTACCTGCTCAAGCACAAAAATAAAACGCCTCCTTTGCAACCCCTGGAGCTTGAACCTTGGACCTCCAAGCTCTCTTAGGCGCCACTTTTTAAGGAGCTTAGTGGCGCCTCCTTTGCCACTTTACCAAGACTTGTTTTGTGCTATATTTCACGCATAATTTCTTAAGACACTTACTTCCAATGGCCCCCAATCTCCTAAGTCAAAAAATACAAAATTTTATCGAGTTTTTAACCGGCACCTGGGCCTTCCATAGGCCCATTAACACTCCCTAAACATGCATTACACACCTAAATACCAGAGTTCAACCATTTTATCAGATGAACAACAATCTAAGAGAAACTCGAAAATTAGGGCGTTACAACTCTACCCTCCTTAAAGAAATTTCGTCCTCGAAATTTACCTGATCCAAACAAATGGGGATATTGTTGCCGCATTGCCTCCTCTGGTTCCCAAGTAGCTTCCTCTCTGCCATGATTACGCCAAAGCACCTTTACTAATGGAACCGACTTTCTCCTTAGAACCTTCACGTCTCGATCCAGAATCTGCACAGGTTCCTCCTCGAAAGTCAAATTAGGCTGTACTTCCACTTCTGCAACTGGTAGGATGAGTAGGGTCAGAACGATATCGTCTTAACATGGATACGTGAAACACATCATGAATCCTATCCAGCTCCGGAGGTAATTCCAACTGATAAGCCACCAGACCTACTCGTTTAAGAACCCGATAAGGCCCAATAAACCGTGGACTTAGCTTGCCTTTCTTCCCAAATCTTAATATCTTCTTCCAAGGCGAAACCTTCAGAAAGACCATGTCACCCACTGAGTACTCAATCTCCTTACGCTTCAAATCTGCGTAGGACTTCTGCCGATCAGATGCCTCTTTTAATCGATCCCTAATCACCTTGACCTTCTCTTCAGTCTCTGCTACCAATTCAGGTCCTAGAACTTGCCGCTCGCCCAATTCGGTCCAACAACTAGGTGAACGACACTTATGCCCATACAGTGCCTCATAAGGTGCCATACAGATGCTAGCCTGATAACTGTTATTATATGCAAACTCTGCTAATGGAAGATAATCCTCCCAACTGCCTCGAAAGTCGATAACACACCCCCTCAACATATCTTCCAGAATCTGAATAACCCTTTCTGACTTACCATCAGTCTGAGGATGAAAAGCCGTGCTAAAGTTCAGCCGCGTTCCCAACGCCTCATGCAACTTTTGCCAGAACTGAGATGTGAATCTAGGATCTCGATCAGAAATAATAGACACTGGCAGCCCATGCAGTCGCACAATCTCCGCAACATATAATTTGGCTAACTTCTAAAGTGGATAATCAGTACGTACAGGGATGAAATGAGCAGATTTAGTCAACCTATCTACAATCACCCAAATCAAGTCCTTCTTCGACGGCGTCAAGGGCAACCCACTTACAAAATCCTTGGTCACCATCTCCCACTTCCAAAATGGTACTTTCACTAGGTGCAATAGTCTAGAAGGTGACTGGTGTTCAGCTTTCACTTGCTGGCAGGTCAGACATTTTCCGACAAATTTCGTTACCTCACGCTTCAACCCAGGCCACCAATACAACTCCTTTAAGTCATGATACATCTTATTACCTCCAGGATGCATAGCACACAGTCCCTTATGAGCTTCATTCAGAATTGCTCGCCTCAAATTAGAATCCTTCGGGATGCAAACTCTACCTCAGAAACATAGAACTCCTTCACTGTTAAGTCCAAACTTAGAAGTATTCCCATCCTTAATTTGCTGAAATCGAGAAACCAGAGACTCATCCCTCGACTGTTTTTCCTTAATCTCATCCACCCAGGTTGGCCTTACTTGCAGTTCTGCTAACAGACTACTGTCATCATATAGACTCAATCGGGCAAACATTGCTCTCAGATCAGATACAGTTCTACAACTTAGGGCATCAGCCACCACATTAGCTTTACCTAGATGATACTCGATCACACAATCATAATCCTTAAGCAACTCTACCCATTTCCGTTGCCTAAGATTCAGCTCCTTCTGAGTCAGCAAGTACTTAAGGCTTTTATGATCTGTGCATATAATACACCTTTCTCCGTATAGATAATGTCTCCAAATCTTAAGTGCAAAGATTACTGCTGCCAGTTCCAGATCATGGGTAGGGTAGTTCACTTCATGAGGTTTAAGCTGTCGCGATGCATAAGCAACCACTTTACCCTCTTGCATCAACACACAGCCCAACCCAACATGTGATGCGTCATTAAACACGGTAAAATCTTTTCCAGACTCTGGTTGAATCAGTATAGGTGCCTCGGTTAGAACCTTCTTTAGTTTCTCAAAAGCTTCTTACTGCTGCTTTGTCCAAATAAATGGTACTCCTTTCCTTATGAGTTTTGTCAACAGTGCTGCCATCACAGAAAGTCCTTCCACAAATCTTCTATAATACCCAGCTAGACCCAGAAAACTTCAAATTTCCGCCACTGACCTCGGTGGTTCCCATTCCAAGATTGCTTCAATCTTTCGAGGGTCCACCTTAATCCCCTCTACAGAAACAACATGCCCCAAGAAAGTTACCTCCCTCAACCAGAACTCACACTTACTAAATTTCGCATAAAGCTCATTTTCCCTTAACACTTGCAGCACCACACGGAGATGCTCATCATGCTTCTCCTCAGATTCAGAATAGACCAAAATATCGTCGATAAATACGACTACAAAACGATCCAAGTATGGCTGAAACACTCGATTCATCAGATCCATAAATGCTGCAGGTGCATTGGTCAGCCCAAATGGCATAACCAAGAACTCATAGTGCCCATATCGAGTTCTGAATGCTGTCTTGTGAATATCCACCTCTTTCACCCTTAATTGATGGTATCCAGATCGAAGGTCGATTTTAGAAAATACTGAAGCTCCTCTAAGCTGGTCAAATAAGTCATCGATTCTTGGCAACGGGTACTTATTCTTAATCGTCAGTTTGTTCAACTGTCGATAATCGATGCACATTCGCATTGACCCATCTTTCTTCTTCACGAACAACACTGGTGCTCCCCACAGAGACACACTTGGCCTAATAAAGCCTCTATCCAACAGTTCTTGAATTTGAGCTTTCAGCTCAACTAACTCCTTCGGTGCGATCCTATAAGGTGCAATGGACACCGATGCCGTACCAGGCATCAAATCGATCCCAAACTCAACCTCTCGATTCAGAGGCAAACCCGAAAGCTCTTCTGGAAAAACATCTTGAAAATCCTTAACGGTTCTAACTTTGTCCACAGTTAGTTTCTCTGTTTCTGCTTGACTTATGAATGCCAAACAAGCCTCACATCCTTTTCGAATCCATTTCTCGGCTCTTAATGCCGACACCATATTGGATAGATAATCTCTACGTTCACCTATCACCATAATTTCCTCATCCTCTGCGGTCTTTAATCTCATTCGCTTAGCAGCACAATCCAGAGTAGCCTTGTGCTTAACAAGCCAATCCATTCCCAAGATAAGATCAAATTCTCTGAAAGGTAGCTCCATCAAGTCTCCAGAAAAGATTTTTCCTTGAGTCTCTATAGGCACATCTCTATACAGTTTGTCTACCCTAACCGAGTGACCCAAAGGACTTAGTACAGATACCTCACTCACTGTCTCCTCAGAGCGCACACCTAGCAACCCAGATATAGCACATGCAACATAAGAATGGGTAGATCCAACATCTATCAACGCAGTGTATGGCATACTAGAAATAAAAAACGTACCGGTTATGACGTCAAGAGAATCACCCTCCTCTCGGCAACGAGCTGCATACACCAACACTGGCTGACGAGCCTCAGGAAAACTAGCACCCCTACCAGGTGCTCCTCGTCCTCGACCATTACCATTTCCACCTCTGCCTTGTCCACAACCCCTCGGAGTTGGTGGTCCACCCCTCACTGGGTGAGCCACCCTCTGATCCATAACTTGAGCCTGATCTGGTTCTTGGGGACACCCTTTAATCCTATGCTCCATAGACCCACATTAAAAACAAGCTCCAGAACGTTTCTGACACTCGCCCATATGTATCTTACCATAACTCCTACAACCTTGCGGTCTAACAGCATTCATTGGCACTGCTCACACTGGTTCTGCCACTCTTGCTCTCTTAACATTCCTGTTGGCCCACCTGATGGTCTAGAATACCTCCGGAAGTGGTTCCTATCCTTTTCGCGATTCTGTCTTTCTGTCCGTTTTACTTCTTTAGTTATCTTATCTTTCTCAACCAAAGCAGCAAAGTTACGCTCCCTCTGCGGAGCAATTAGCACCCTTAGTTCATCCCTTAGACCATCCTCGAAGCGCACGCTACGCTCATACTTAGTAGCAACTATCCCAGAAGCATACCGACTCAGCCTCAGAAACTCAGCCTCATACTCAGATACTGTCCTACCTCCCTGAACCAAATTCAAGAATTCTTTCCGGCGGGCGTCCACATAGCTAGCCCCAACATATTTCCCTTTAAAGGCTGTCTTAAACAGCTCCCAAGTTACCTCACCAGCTAAAGTTCCATCTCTCACTGTGAGCCACCACTGATAGGCTTCAT
The DNA here is from genome assembly GCA_020496765.1 of Gossypium stocksii. Classification (NCBI taxonomy): domain Eukaryota; kingdom Viridiplantae; phylum Streptophyta; class Magnoliopsida; order Malvales; family Malvaceae; genus Gossypium; species Gossypium stocksii. The sequence continues at coordinate 48,666,378 of CM035623.1, forward strand.
CTCTAAGCAACGATACAGCTCCCTTCAGCTTCTGCTCCACGAAGCAGTCCAGATCATCCATGATTCGCTCTGTGGCCTCCAACCAATATTCGGCCACATTTGGGGCTATTGTAGATACGCCCCTAAAGAATTCTGCTCCATTAGCCCGGAGTCGTTCAGAGACAGATCCCCGGAATCCATTACCGGTACTTGCCCCAGCAACCCTTTCCAGAACTCGTAGCATTGCTTGCGATAGGGCATCATCCCCTACACCCCAATCATGCGACTCCACCTCTGTTGCCGACGGTATCTGTACATCAGCTATTGGCGCATGACCCAAAGATGAAGATTCAGCTCGTGCACTACCTCGGCCACGTCCACGGCCCTTACCACGAGCTGCTCGCGTACTCATTTCGTATTATCTGTTTTAGAAATTTTATGAGTCAGATTAATATTCCAGTGTTTATTACAGATGTCTTATGAATAAGTAGAATTTCAGAGTTTGTTTTCTTTTGCGGACGCCTAGCTACAATCTCAGTCTACTTATTAAAGTTTCTATAGTTTTAGTAATATCCTAACTAAAGTATCATAACAGAGTCGTAGTCAGGCATATAATCAGAATTGCAGAATTATTCAGAAAAGTTCAGAAAATTTACAGGCTTGGGTCGGAGATTTGGTGTGCCACTCTTTCGAAAGATTACAAAGGAAAACTTAATTTATTGCTTGAAAATAAATCATTTATGCACGAAAGGAGTTCATCAAAATCAAGTTCCAATTAATTTTGAAAACACTTGTTAAAAACATGATCTTTCAAAAATCTTTGTTCTTATTATTTGAAAACTTCCATTTTTAGACCCGATCCACAGCCGAGTTGTTGCAACTGGGCTCTGATACCACTAAATGTAACACCCCAAACCCGGCCTGGACGTTATGACCAGATCTGGTGTGTCACATGAACCTATAACTAAGTTTACGACCTTTTGCTTGTTGTGACTTAGGCGACATTAAAATAGCAAGTTTGTGAAAAGTCATTTTGAGAAGCCTAAGATTATCCGTATTGTGATCTTGTTGAGTTTCGAAATCGTTCTTAAGATTTTGAAAACCCGCGCAGCCTATAACTAGCAGTTTCGATAAAGTATGAATTAAACCATTATTAAAACAAAACCAATAAAGAAATTTAAATAGCGGCCTTATTACAATTTAAACCCCAAAAATAGCATAATAAAATACTTAAAATGAAAAGAAAACCGAATTTGCAGATGCTGTGGCCACTCCAAATCTCTCATAGCTCCAAGCCCACTATGGTTGAGGGTTACCTGCAGAGATGAAATTAAGGGGTGAGTTTGACAACTCAGTGTATAACATAATCTCAACCATAGGCCAAAACAGATCAAGCCTCAGATTCATATTAAATTGGGCCTTGGCCCATGACAGAAATTAGGTTAAGCCCATAGGCCCATAACAGATATAGATCAGATATAATATGCAAACAGAAAGCCCAACCCAGATCCATCCATAACACCCCCGTACTAGCCTTACACCATGTGGGGAGACTACTCGACCCACCCAACCGCTACACACCACAGAAATTTACAACGAGGCTGCCAGATATTGTGACGAGGTCACCAGATACAGATATTATGGCGAAGCCACCAGAATAGATATATATGTGGCGAGGCCACCAGAACAGATATATATGTGGCGAGGCCACCAGATTGCAGCGAGGCTGCCAGAACGCTTCCTCCATCATAAACCCAAACCCCATGCAACAGACATACATGTTATGACATATAACATACAGAATCTCATGCATCACATATACACATGTATTATGGGATATGACATACAGAAATAGAAAATCATACGTTTCATACAGATTTTACCCTAGGGGTATAAAGGTCATTTTGCACCTAGGGGTAAAATGGTAATTTTCCATACTTAGGGGTATTTTAGTCTTTTTATCGATTTTCAGGGTTTTTATGCAAGTCCAAGTAATTACTAGTCCATTAGTGTTTACAGAAGTCCTTCTAACCTTAGTTTCCAATTTTTACCCTTTTTAGCCCTAAAACCCCTAATGGGCCTTACTAAATCCATTATCGTCTTAAGCCCGTTAAATCCAATTTTAAAGTTCAGATTGTTAGTTTTAATCGGTTTACTCTCAACATACCGCCAGAATGCTTTTAATGACAATTTTACTAATATGGGCTCGAGAGCCCATTGGGCCCACCTTTAGCCCATTCAAGCCCAACTTACTGAAACGCTCAGAATCGCACCTTCTACAATTCTGTCACCATCGAATCTAAATGTAACGTCCCCACGCCCAAAACCGTCACCGGAGTCGAGCTTGAGGCGTCACTAAACGTAATTTATCATTTTAAACAACTTTACAAAAACTATTTTCATTTTCGGAATAAACTATCTCCTGCGTCATGGTCGCTCGAAAAATCATATCTCGAGTTACGAAACTCAAAATCAAGATCCGTAAATTTTCCCTGAATTTAGACTCATATATCTATTCACTAATTTTTTTTCTAGAATTTTTGGCTGGGCCGATTAGTACAGTTTATTAGTTAAAGTTGCCCCTGTTTCAGAACTTGACTGTACTGACCTCTGTTTACTACGGACCACTTTTCTCTCTGTAAAAAACTCATATAATTGTGCCGTTTATCTCTCTTAAAACTAGATTCCATAAGGATTCTAAGCATATAAAATACACCTCCTAATTATTTTTGTACAATTTATGGTGAATTTTCAAAATTAGAACAGGGGATCCAGAAATCGTTCTGGCCCTGTCTCACTAAAACTCAAATATCTCCTAACGTGTAACTCCTTTACCTATTTTGCTTCTTCCATATGAAAGTGGACACAATAAGCTTCAATTTCATAACTAATACATTACCAAATTCGATTTCTATGATTTTTAGTGAATTTTCAAACTCACGTCAGTGTTGCTGCAATGTTCTGTTTTATGGCTAGTTCCATTTTCATAAAAGCTTCCATGTACTAATTAATCTATTATTCTTTCATGACATCAAACATAACCTATATTGGCCATTTCAATGACTCATCATTGTCAAGCATTTCCTCAACCAAACACCACCATATCACAAGATTATTTACACATAGTAGGTATATTGCTATACATGCCATTCTAAGTTCTATAAGCCGTTTACCAAAAAGTCCTTCGGATAGTGTGATCGAGTCTTCGACCTATCCCGATTCTCGAGCCGGCTTGTCCAAAACTACAATGAATAAAAAGGAGGGAGTAAGCATAAATGCTTAGTAAGTTCACATGCAAATAACAAGTAACATAACAAAGTCATTATGCCAAACAACATTAACATAGCATCACCAAACATATGTCACCATTCTAATCATCATACTTCATCTTACCACATCTTTGTTGTTGTGTCGAATTTCAACCCGAGGGTTAAGTACATACCTGTCCAATGTGGCCATTTCTCAACATTACTGAATTGTCACTTACACCTTGAGTATTCTTCCATTCCGCTAGAATTTTACCCGTTGAACACATCGGAATATAACTCGGATACACGGATCATTTGCACATAAATGCCACATATGTAATCAATCCATCATGTAACCCGCCCATAAGTGAACTCAGACTCAACTCAACGAGCTCGGGCGTTCGCATCCATAAGTGAACTCGGACTCAACTCAACGAGCTCGGATGCCTAGTTACATTTCACGAACTCGGACTCAACTCAACGAGTTCAGACATTTGCATCCATAAGTGAACTCGGACTCAACTCAACGAGTTCGGATGCTCAACCATCCTAGTGACATGTCACTTGTATCCTAATCTATTCCCAAGGTTCAAACGGAATTTTCCTCAATCACATATCCTTGCCGTCTTCCACAGAATACCGAAACCAATACTCGGTAGCAATTTATATTTAACAAGTAGCACACATAATTTGCATATATTCGATAATAACCACAAAGCATATATTTCATGATAAAAATCACCATATCATATAAATAACATCAATTAACTTAAAAATAACAATTATGTTACATTATTTACACATGAACTTACCTTAGTACCAAAATACAACGATTTTGCAATTTAGTCCGTAATCTTTTCTTTTCCCCGATTGAGGTCGATTCCACGTCTTTCTTGATCTAAAATAACACATTTAGCTTGTTTAATATTCACATTTTAAAATTAGACCTTAATTCAAATTTTGGAAAAATTACAATTTTGCCCCTAAACTTTTGCATATTTACACTTTTGCCCCAAAGCTCGGAAATTTACTTTATCACAAATTCTTATGTTTTAAGACATGCTGATCATTTATTTACCATTAGAATTCTCAAATTCCCACTAAAACACATACTTATGAACAATATGTATTTTTACCGATTAAGCCGTTTTACTCGTTTTTGCTCAAAACCGAGTAGCACAAGTTGTCTAACATAATTTAAAACCTCATATTCTATCATAAAACATCAAAATACACAAATTTCACCTATGGGTATTTTTCCAAATGTGAACCCTAACTTAAAATAATGCTAACATAAGCTTTATCAAGCTACCGGGATCTCAAAAACGTAAAAATCTTTAAAAACGGGGCTTAGATGCACTTACTATGAAGCTTGAAAGTTGAAGAAACCCTAGCTATGGAGAGAGCAAGTTTCGGCAGCAACCAAATGAAGATGATAACAATTTTGTGTTATTTTTCCCTTTTAATTCATGTTAATAACCAAATGACCAAAATACCCCTCCTTACTAAACTTTCAAAAATTCCTCCCATGTCCTAATTTGTCCATGAACTTAAAATTGGTCTAATTACCATTTAAGACCTCCTAATTAATATTTCAAAGCAATTTCATACTAAAAACTTCTAGAATGCAAGTTTTGCAACTTATTCGATTTAATCCCTAACTCCAAATTAAGCACTTTACGCTTAGAATTTCTTCACGAAATTTTCACACCATCATAAAATCATATCATAAACATCAAAATAATTATAATATAATTATTTCTACCTCGGATTTGTGGTCACGAAACCACTATTCCGATTAGGCCCTAATTCGGGATATTACAACTCTCCCCCCCTTTTAAGGATTTTCGTCCTCGAAAATCTTACCGGTAAACAGATGTGGGTATTGTTTTCTCATAGTTTCCTCGGGTTCCCATGTAGCCTCTTCTATCCCATGCTTTTGCCACAACACTTTCACAAGAGCAATACTTTTGTTTCTTAGTTGTTTGACCTCTCGAGCTAAAACTTTTATCGGTTCTTCTTCATAGGTCATATCTGGTCGTAATTCAATTTCTGTCGGTGAAATTATATGCGAAGGATCCGAGCGATACCGACGTAACATAGATACATGGAACACGTCATGAATTTTCTCTAACTCAGATGGTAATGCTAACCGATAAGCTACCGGTCCAACTCTTTCAGTTATTTCATACGGCACGATAAAACGCGGACTTAACTTACCCTTCTGTCCAAATCTGAGGACTTTCTTCCACGGAGACACCTTTAAAAATACCTTATCACCAACTTGAAACTCGATTTCTTTTCGTTGCAAATCTGCATAAGATTTCTGTCTATCCGAAGCAGCTTTCAAACAATCTCGAATTACCTTCACTTTTTCTTCGGTTTCTTTTATTAAATCAACCCCATAGATCTGATTTTCCTTGAGTTCGGTCCAATACAAAGGCGTCCGACACTTACGACCATACAATGCTTCATAAGGTGCCATTTTCAAACTCGTCTGATAACTGTTATTGTAAGCAAATTCCACCAACGGTAAATATCTCTCCCAACTTCCTTGGAATTCTAATACACAACATCGAAGCATGTCTTCAAGAATCTGAATTACTCTTTCTGATTGCCCATCAGTTTGTGGATGAAAAGCAGTACTGAAATTTAACCTTGTACCTAACGCCTCTTGTAACTTTTGCCAAAACCGCGAAGTAAATCTCGGGTCTCTATCTGAAATGATTGACAATGGTATTCCATGTAGTCTAACAATTTCTCTAACATACAATTCAGCTAACTTGTTAAGAGAATAATCCGTACGTACCGGAATGAAATGAGCCGATTTAGTTAATCTGTCAACTATTACCCAAATGGCATCCTTCTTTCCTGGAGTCAACGGCAACCCTGAAACAAAATCCATAGTAATCCGATCCCATTTCCATTCAGGAACCATAATAGGCTGAAGTAATCCTGAAGGCACTTGGTGTTCAGCTTTCACCTGTTGACAAATTAAGCATTTGGACACAAATTCTGATATATCTCTTTTCATTCCATTCCACCAATACATTTTCTTCAAATCATTATACATTTTCGTACTACCTGGATGAACTGTCAAATAACTACCATGTGCTTCCTGCAAAATCTTTTGAATTAATTCTCCGTTCCTCGGTACACAAATCCGATCTTTAAACATCAAGCAACCATCAGGACCGATTCTGAAGTCTAACTCTGTATCAACCTCACATTGCTTTCTTTTGGCTTGTAAGTCTTCATCACTTTTCTGAGCTTCACAAATCTCTTGTAAAAACATCGGTCTTACTTTTAGTTCGGCCAGAATGGAACCATCATCTGACATTTCTAATTGAGCGTTCATAACTTTTAAAGCAAACAACAGTTTTCTACTCAAAGCATCAGCAACTACATTTGCTTTTCCTGGATGGTAATCAATCACAAGCTCGTAATCTTTTAATAACTCCAACCATCTTCGCTGTCTCAAATTCAAGTCCTTTTGTGACATCAAGTATTTAAGACTTTTGTGATCGGTATATACCCGACATTTCTCACTATACAAGTAATGTCGCCAAATCTTCAAAGCAAACACCACTGCAGCCAACTCTAAATCATGAGTAGGATAATTCCTCTCGTGAGGTTTTAACTGCCTCGAAGCATAAGCCACAACCTTTCCTTCTTGCATCAATACACATCCCAAACCATTTAGAGAAGCATCGCTATATACCACAAATTCTTTACCTGACTCGGGCTGTACTAACACTGGTGCCTCTGTTAATAACTTTTTCAATTCTTCGAAACTTTGTTGACATTCTTCCGTCCACTCAAATTTAACATCTTTTCAAAGTAATCTAGTCATAGGAGCGGCAATTATAGAAAATCCATTCACAAACCGTCGATAATATCCGGCTAGCCCCAAGAAACTTCTAACTTCGGTTATATTCTTCAGTGGCTTCCAATCAACAATAGCTGAAATTTTACTGGGATCAACCCGTATACCATCACCCGAAACAATATGACCCAAAAATCCTACTTCCCGAAGCCAAAATTCACTTTTACTAAACTTGGCATATAACTGCTTGTCTCGCAAAGTTTGCAAAACTATCCTCAAGTGTTCAGCATGCTCTGTCTCATCTTTCGAATAAATCAAGATATCATCTATAAATACCACAACAAACTTGTCCAAGTATGGCCGAAATATTCGATTTATCAAATCCATAAACACGGCAGGAGCATTTGTTAATCCAAACGGCATAACTAAAAATTCATAATGACCGTACCTTGTTCTAAAAGCAGTTTTAGGCACATCCGACTCTTTTACCCGTAGCTGATAATACCCAGATCTCAAATCAATTTTTGAAAACCATGTTGCTCCTTTCAGCTGATCAAACAAATCATCAATTCTTGGCAACGGATACTTGTTTTTAATTGTCACTTTGTTTAATTGCCGATAGTCTACACACAATCTCATCGAACCATCTTTCTTTCTCACAAACAACACCGGAGCACCCCAAGGCGAAAAACTCGGTCTCACAAAGCCTTTGTCTGTCAACTCTTGCAACTGCGACTTTAATTCTTTCAACTCTGTTGGTGCCATTCTATACGGAGCAATCGAGATTGGAGCTGTTCCTGGCATCAAATCAATACCAAACTCTACTTCTCTAACTGGGGGCAAACCCGGCAATTCTTCAGGAAATACATCTGGGAATTCACATACAATCGGCACTGATTCCACTTTCTTTTCAATTTCCTTTGTATTCAACACATATGCTAAATAGGCTTCATAACCTTTTCTCAAATATCTCTGAGCTGCCATTGAAGAAATTACACTAGACAATGCCTCTGATTTATCTGATTCAACCCGCAGAGTTTCGCCACTTTCAAACTTTAGCTCAATAACTTTCTGTTTACAATTTACTATGGCATCATGCAATGTCAGCCAGTCCATACCCAAAATAACATCAAACTCATCAAACGGCAACAACATCAAGTTGGCCGGAAAGTAATAACCCCGAATCATTAAAGGACATTTCTTGCATACTTTATCAACTATAACACATTTGCCTAACGGGTTTGACACTTTAATCATAAATTCTGTATTCTCAACAGGTATATTCATGCTAGACACCAATTTCATGCATACATATGAGTGAGTAGAACCGGGATCAATTGAAGCAGTAACATTAACATCATAGAGAGAAAATATACCGGTGATCACATCGGGTGAGGAAGCATCTTCACGAGCTTTAATAGCATAAGTTCTAGCCGGAGCCCTTCCTTCAGATCTAACTGCTGCATCTCTGGCTACATTCTTGCTACTTGCCTCGCTCCCAGCTTTTCTTGGATACCTTCCTCGCGAATCTGCACCACTAGCTTTTGTATTCTGAAATTTTTCTTTTTCAATTCTCTCTGGGCAGTCTCTAATAAAATGATCCGGAGAACTACACCGAAAACATTCGTTTGCTCTGCACGGACCAAAATGATTTCTGCCACACCGCTGACATTCGGGTTTAACAAATCTCGTGTTCCCTACACTGGCTGTCGAAGTAGTTTGGGACTTTGGACCCACATTTTGCTTCTTAAAATTCCCATAGGATTGTCCAGCTGAAACTTGGGAACGAGGATTCATATTTCTTGACTTTCCGGATTGCTGTGAGGGTGCATTTGTCATTGGTCTTTTCTTCCAATTTCGTGTTTCAGATTCTGCCTTTTTCTTCTCTTTAAGTAATTCTTCAGCCTTGCAAGCTCGATCGACAAGTACCACCATTTCCTTTAATTCAAGAATCCCAACAAATACTTTAATTTCTTCATTGAGCCCGTCTTCAAAGCGCCTACACATCTTGGCCTCGGTAGGAACATATTCTCTAGCATACTTACTCAGTCTGACGAACTCTCTTTCATATTCAGTGACTGTCATACTACCTTGCTTTAGCTCAAGAAACTCTTTACGCTTCTGATCAATAAATCTTTCACTGATGTATTTCTTCCGGAACTCATCTTGAAAGAATTCCCAAGTTACCCTCTCTTTCGGTACCACGGAAATCAGTGTCTTCCACCAATTATATGCTGAATCTCTCAACAAAGATATAGCACATTTCAAACATTCCTCAGGTGTGCAGGACAATTCATCAAATACCCGGGTAGAATTCTCAAGCCAGAACTCTGCTTTTTCCGCATCATCATCTACATTAGCTCTGAATTCTTCGGCCCCGAGCTTACGAATTTTATCAACTGGAGTTCTTTGGAATTTCATCGTACCCACATCTAGAGACATCTGGGGCACAGGTTGAGGAATTGGGGGAGGTGGGGGAGGTCGTACATTCGGGTTCGTACGAACGAACTCCGTGTACCATGCACTCATCATTTGGAGAAAGGCTTCTCGATCCCTTTCTCCTCCCTGACCAACAGTAGGTGGTGGGTTTTCAGTCGGCGCTGCCCCTTCAGCCGGAGCTGGCGCATTACTCTCTACTTCATCAGCCACAGCTGGATCGGGATCCATTTACTATAAAAAAAATCATTTAAAAGGTCAGAAGTCGTCACACTATCACAATATACACATATGGCATGTATAGCAAAATCCGTACATAAAACACGTTAGTCCGAGAACCGACTAAACCTGCTCTGATACCACCAAATGTAACGTCCCCACGCCCAAAACCGTCACCGGAGTCGAGCTTGAGGCGTCACTAAACGTAATTTATCATTTTAAACAACTTTACAAAAACTATTTTCATTTTCGGAATAAACTATCTCCTGCGTCATGGTCGCTCGAAAAATCATATCTCGAGTTACGAAACTCGAAATCAAGATCCGTAAATTTTCCCTGAATTTAGACTCATATATCTATTCACTAATTTTTTTTCTAGAATTTTTGGCTGGGCCGATTAGTACAGTTTATTAGTTAAAGTTGCCCCTGTTTCAGAACTTGACTGTACTGACCTCTGTTTACTACGGACCACTTTTCTCTCTGTACAAAACTCATATAATTGTGCCGTTTATCTCTCTTAAAACTAGATTCCATAAGGATTCTAAGCATATAAAATACACCTCCTAATTATTTTTGTACAATTTATGGTGAATTTTCAAAATTAGAACAGGGGATCCAGAAATCGTTCTGGCCCTGTCTCACTAAAACTCAAATATCTCCTAACGTGTAACTCCTTTACCTATTTTGCTTCTTCCATATGAAAGTGGACACAATAAGCTTCAATTTCATAACTAATACATTACCAAATTCGATTTCTATGATTTTTAGTGAATTTTCAAACTCACGTCAGTGTTGCTGCAATGTTCTGTTTTATGGCTAGTTCCATTTTCATAAAAGCTTCCATGTACTAATTAATCTATTATTCTTTCATGACATCAAACATAACCTATATTGGCCATTTCAATGACTCATCATTGTCAAGCATTTCCTCAACCAAACACCACCATATCACAAGATTATTTACACATAGTAGGTATATTGCTATACATGCCATTCTAAGTTCTATAAGCCGTTTACCAAAAAGTCCTTCGGATAGTGTGATCGAGTCTTCGACCTATCCCGATTCTCGAGCCGGCTTGTCCAAAACTACAATGAATAAAAAGGAGGGAGTAAGCATAAATGCTTAGTAAGTTCACATGCAAATAACAAGTAACATAACAAAGTCATTATGCCAAACAACATTAACATAGCATCACCAAACATATGTCACCATTCTAATCATCATACTTCATCTTACCACATCTTTGTTGTTGTGTCGAATTTCAACCTGAGGGTTAAGTACATACCTGTCCAATGTGGCCATTTCTCAACATTACTGAATTGTCACTTACACCTTGAGTATTCTTCCATTCCGCTAGAATTTTACCCGTTGAACACATCGGAATATAACTCGGATACACGGATCATTTGCACATAAATGCCACATATGTAATCAATCCATCATGTAACCCGCCCATAAGTGAACTCGGACTCAACTCAATGAGCTCGGGCGTTCGCATCCATAAGTGAACTCGGACTCAACTCAACGAGCTCGGATGCCTAGTTACATTTCACGAACTCGGACTCAACTCAACGAGTTCGGACATTTGCATCCATAAGTGAACTCGGACTCAACTCAACGAGTTCGGATGCTCAACCATCCTAGTGACATGTCACTTGTATCCTAATCTATTCCCAAGGTTCAAACGGAATTTTCCTCAATCACATATCCTTGCCGTCTTCCACAGAATACCGAAACCAATACTCGGTAGCAATTTATATTTAACAAGTAGCACACATAATTTGCATATATTCGATAATAACCACAAAGCATATATTTCATGATAAAAATCACCATATCATATAAATAACATCAATTAACTTAAAAATAACAATTATGTTACATTATTTACACATGAACTTACCTTAGTACCAAAATACAACGATTTTGCAATTTAGTCCGTAATCTTTTCTTTTCCCCGATTGAGGTCGATTCCACGTCTTTCTTGATCTAAAATAACACATTTAGCTTGTTTAATATTCACATTTTAAAATTAGACCTTAATTCAAATTTTGGAAAAATTACAATTTTGCCCCTAAACTTTTGCATATTTACACTTTTGCCCCAAAGCTCGGAAATTTACTTTATCACAAATTCTTATGTTTTAAGACATGCTGATCATTTATTTACCATTAGAATTCTCAAATTCCCACTAAAACACATACTTATGAACAATATGTATTTTTACCGATTAAGCCGTTTTACTCGTTTTTGCTCAAAACCGAGTAGCACAAGTTGTCTAACATAATTTAAAACCTCATATTCTATCATAAAACATCAAAATACACAAATTTCACCTATGGGTATTTTTCCAAATGTGAACCCTAACTTAAAATAATGCTAACATAAGCTTTATCAAGCTACCGGGATCTCAAAAACGTAAAAATCTTTAAAAACGGGGCTTAGATGCACTTACTATGAAGCTTGAAAGTTGAAGAAACCCTAGCTATGGAGAGAGCAAGTTTCGGCAGCAACCAAATGAAGATGATAACAATTTTGTGTTATTTTTCCCTTTTAATTCATGTTAATAACCAAATGACCAAAATACCCCTCCTTACTAAACTTTCAAAAATTCCTCCCATGTCCTAATTTGTCCATGAACTTAAAATTGGTCTAATTACCATTTAAGACCTCCTAATTAATATTTCAAAGCAATTTCATACTAAAAACTTCTAGAATGCAAGTTTTGCAACTTATTCGATTTAATCCCTAACTCCAAATTAAGCACTTTACGCTTAGAATTTCTTCACGAAATTTTCACACCATCATAAAATCATATCATAAACATCAAAATAATTATAATATAATTATTTCTACCTCGGATTTGTGGTCACGAAACCACTATTCCGATTAGGTCCTAATTCGGGATATTACACTAAAGTTGACCCTAACAGCGTAAATGATTACACAGAGATTTCACAAGACTGAGTTTTCGGTCACTTTCGGTCATTTGTCGGTCACTTTTGGTCATTACGGCTGTTGCCGTCCTAGTCTATAGCGGGAGTATGTTACACACCTGTTAACTGTCGAAGCTTTGACGAAACCCACGTAGAGAGAGCCTACAATTGAACACTAACTTTTTAGTCTAATCTTCGATAACCAAAGAGTCATAAATCCTTACCAAAATCGGCCTATATGGCCTAAGACCCTAAAGTCCCTACCTTCTGCTAAATATGGACTAGATCCTGCTGTCCTCCTGCGATTAGCCTTCCGAATCCTTAGCTGCACAACCCCTTGATCACACTAACGCAAGCAAAACAAGAGAAAGAGGCCAACAAGCCCTTAGTCACTAACGTTAGCCTCCCCCTAAAAGGGTTTCGGCTTCTTGCCTTAAATAATCATAAACGAATGTACACAAGGTCTCGAGCACTTACCAACACTTCTCCTCGAAGAAGACATCTCTACGCTTCCACTAATTTAGATCTATACTAGATCTAACTCTAACAACTACAAAGAATGTCTCCAAATAGATTCGGCTTCTAGATCCTCTTCTAGGTACCCTTGTCGACACAACACTGAGTTGGGAGCATGATTCGATGGCTCAAATAATGGGTATTAAGAGGTTCGGCTTGCTAGAGAATCAAGGAGAAGAAGAAGTGATAGATTTTGGTCAATAGGTAAACAAAGGAGTATGGTTTCGGTCATATAAAGTATTCGGCCATGGTGGGGTTTTGATCAAATGAACATTAGGCTTAATGAGGGATTTGGGTAAAAAGATGGTCGACAGAGGCTTGTAGAAGAAGAGAATAATTTGGCTTAGAATGCAAGATGAGTAGAAGAAGAGAATGAGTGAAGAGGAAAGCAGAAGAGTGCTTTTGGTTACTAGAGAGAATTCGGCAGTAGGGTTCCTGAGGTATGAGGTGCGGCTACTAAGTCAAAAATAAGGAAAAAGAATCACAAAAGAGAACCCTACTGTGTCACCTAAAATCGGTAAAAGAAAGAGTGCACAAACCTAAAGAATTCGGCACACTCAGGAGCCTAATTGCCGAAACACTACCTATGCACTTTGCCGAATTCACTCTAAATAGAATCCCCTGGCCGGCCACTTCCTTTCAAAATTCAAACTCACCTAAAATCCTCCTCAACAAACTCCCCTTATCACTCCACGAAATCCTCTCATGACCAATTCAGCCACTCCTCAACAGAGTTCAACTCTACTTCCAACTCTTACCTGCTCAAGCACAAAAATAAAACGCCTCCTTTGCAACCCCTGGAGCTTGAACCTTGGACCTCCAAGCTCTCTTAGGCGCCACTTTTTAAGGAGCTTAGTGGCGCCTCCTTTGCCACTTTACCAAGACTTTTTTTGTGCTATATTTCACGCACAATTTCTTAAGACACTTACTTCTAACGGCCCCCTATCTCCTAAGTCAAAAAAATACAAAATTTTACCGAGTTTTTAACCAGCACCTGGGCCTTCCATAGGCCCATTAACACTCCCCAAACATGCATTACACACCTAAATACTAGAGTTCAACCATTTTATTAGATGAACAATAATCTAAGAGAAACCCAAAAATTAGGGCGTTACACGTTTCATGCATGATTCCCAAGTACATGAATTAGCCGAATGTATCAAAGACCCATAATGAAGATGCATGTTTGGTTAAGGACTCCTAGGATTCATGTATGGCCAAATTACATGAATGGTGTGCTGCCCATTGGTTTCCTACACACCTATTCAGCCAAGGAGTAGTTACCACTTAATTCCAAGTTGACCGGTTAGCTCTTTGAACATGTTCACACCTAAACTTGACCAATCGGCTTCAATACATGCATGGATGGAGTAAAGAACATCCAAGGGAAGGAATTAACTCAATAATTCAGCACATTGAATGAATTAAGTGCATGCACAAAGGGGAGAACGAATTTACTAGGTTCATGCTACCATTCATGAACCTACATGCCATTAAAGTGCTTAATTATGAAGATACATGTTCCATACAAGTGCATGAACGTCCCAAGGAGATGAATGCAACCTTTGGTGCTCATACAAGGCACTTGAAGCCTTACTTCATGGCTAAGCATTCATGCACACACCAAGGGGGAAGAAAGTGTCCATTCGGCTAGTGTATGAATCTGCCAAATTCATGAACAATTTTAATGTATTAGTGTGAACATTTTTATTGTTGTGTGAACACATTAGATGCCGAATTCCAATAGACATTTTAGGCACTATAAATATTTGTTGAACTTCATTTGTAAGGGATTTTCGCCAATTTATTAAAAACTTTGTTTTTGTGAGGTTACTTCCTCTCATATCTCGTACAAGTTTCGAAAGACTTATCTAGCGTGCTAGTGGTGTCTACCGATCTTGGTTGAACTTATCACCATCCTTAATGTGGCATTCACGTATCCAACTATTTCGTTCTTTCACCTTAACAATATAGGAATCGGGGTGACAATTTTTAGTGTTGAATCATTCCTGACGTTAAGTTTGCTATTCTATTTCCATCGTACGTTATTTTTATTCTTATACTACCAAACTAATCATTCTAATCAAACCCCATCTTGTTACTCCATAGCCGAACCTATCTACACTTATTTCCCATTTTGAAACCTTCCGCTTAATTAAACCTATCCATTCATCTTTATTTCCAAGACACCGAGGCACGGACAATCCTTCTCGACTACGATCGGGCAACTACGTGCATTCGACTCCACCACCCGAGCCGGATCACATCAGGGACTAAACTGAACACATTAACAAATTTCAAAACAATGTAAAATTTTCAAAATTTAGGAGGTTACACGCCTGTGTGACCAGGCTGTGTGCCTCACACGGGATTCAGGCACACCCAAGCACCCAAACCGTGCCAAAACAGAGTAAGCATACTGACTTTTTGCCACGGCCACAAGGTATGCCCGTGGGTCTTAGCCGTGTGAATCTTTATGTCAATACTGGAAAATCAACATGGCCATAGGGCACGCCCGTGTGCCTTAACCGTGTGGCACAAAGCAGACTTGAAATAAGTCATACTTTCCACCCATTTGGGTCAATTTCACAACATGCCAAAAATACCAATTTACCTAAACAAAATCCAACTAATTCAAAGCTTAAAACATTCATCTATATGATCAAAATATTCATATACAATCTCATGCCAATGGAAAAACATTCCATGGATGGTATCCATAACTAAAACTTATCATTTATACTCAATCAACACCAACTAAACTTACCTTTCACCACCTAGACTTAATATGAAATATTCACTTCATTAAGGACATTCATTCATCAATTTCATACCACATTTGCACCATTCATAATACCAAAACAAAGCACATAACCATAGCTTAACAACATCACAAGACATATATTGTAACACTCCAAACTCGGCCCAGACGTTATGGCTGTATCGGGTGTGTCACATTGCCTACAACTAACCATATTACCTAGTTACTAAGATTAAGGTGAGCTTTGCAAAACTGATTTTATAGTCTTTAAAGAAAATTCCTGGTTTGTTGGTGGACATCCTTTTTAATACTAGTTATTAAGAGGTTTACTATAAATCGAGACTTTGTTACTTACTGGTTACGTGTGATTTATTTCGAAAACATTTGAATTACTTTAAGAAAATCTCTCGCAGTTAAAATTCTAAATAATTGAAGTATCGTAAGGAAAGGTAATTTAAAAAAACCCAAAAATAAAAATAATAGGAGCGGCCTTATTACAAACCCAAAACCATAATAAAATAATTTAAATAAAAGAAGAAATGAAATGTAACTTAATTGAAAATCGAAAAATGTAATCTTCGTGGCCCCTCTGAATCCCTCCCAGCTCCAAGTCCACTGTCTAGGGCTCACCTGCAAAGATGGAAAAGAAGGGGGTGAGTTTGGAAAACTCAGTGTGCAAAGAAGCCCATCCAAAGCCCAAATCAGTCACAGTAATATCTGGGCCGAAGCCCTATCCAGATACAGATTACTGGGTCTTAGCCCTTTTCAGATAACAATACGGCCCATAGGCCCATTACAGAATAGATCAGTGATTATGCATGTATGCCTAAACCCATCACATGTGGGGAGACTACTCAACTCACCCAACCGCTACACGCCACCCTACCAGCCCCATCTCCCCATTGTGAGGAAACTATCAACTCACCCAACCGCTACACGCCATAGTGGCTGCATTGCTACGTAAATAGATAATATGACAGAGTCACCAGAACAGATATTGCGGTAGGGCCACCAGATTCAGAATATCGAGGCAGAGCCTCTAACAGAAATTGTGGCAAGGCCACCAGAACGCTTCCTCCATCCATATAAACCCAATCCCATGCAACAGATAATCATGACATGGCATACAGTAAATAGAACCAGTAACACATGTATCTGGTCAAACTTAGCCCTAGGGGTATAACAGTTATTTTGCTCCTAGGGGTAAAATAGTAATTTTCCACCCATGAGGGTATTTCAGTAATTTTATCAGTTTTTAGGGTTTTCAAGCATATTACAGTCTGTACTAATCCATTTGTCATCACAGTAGTCTATTTAACTTAGTTTAACAGTTTTAACTATTAGGCTCTAAAACCCTTAATGGGCCCTACAGTGTCTATTGGCTACTTAAACCCATTTAATACAGATTTTAAAATCAATTTATCAGTTTAGACAGTTTTGACCCTACAATCTATCAGTACACCTTAATTGCCCGTTTTCACCCATATGGGCCCGTAAGTCCATTGGGCCCATTTGCAGCCCATCGAGGCCTAATTACCGAAGTATACGAAATTCCACACGCGATTATCTTATCACCTTGCGGTTTCAGATCTAATGATTTCTAAACGTCCTGTGAGCATTCGCACACTCACAAGCCCATGAAATGCCAGAGTTTCGGCATTTCAGCTTTTGCCGAATTGAACTAAGAGTGGGTGTTTAATAACACATGTTCCGCAACGACTGTTAGAGAGATCCCCACGATATCCTTTGCCAAAAACTGATGACTAGATCTAGATCTAGTCGTTCCAAAGATCCACGCCCTTATCAGCAGTCTCTGAATCGCACACTGATTTCCCTGTCGTTTCTACTTAGATCTAATGTAGATCTAGCCCTTAAACACTCGTAGAGTTCAAATCCTAGAGATCTCAAGTTTTGGCTATAAGCTTCTAAAGGAATGGCGTTTTTGGCTTTTGATTGATGAAGAAGATGGTGATTTGGGGGTTATGGTTTTGGAGTGGTGTTGCCGACAAGCACTAGGGGTTTAGAGAAGATGAAAATCGATCAAAAGGGATGAAAAGAACTGAGGGATTCTAGCTTGGAGAAATCGGCACAGGAAGTGAGTTTTCGGGATTTCAGCTTTTATAGCAGTTGGCTATGGTGGTTTTGTGGAGGATGGGATCGACAGAGAAGATGGATTTGAGTAATAGGGGTGTTCAGCTAAGGTAGAAAGCAAAAAGAAGAAGAAAACAATGGTAGAGGAGAAGAGACAAGAGGAATCAGCACAGAGGAGTGGTACCTTGCGTTTTTGGTCACTAAGTGAAACTGAGAAGAGAATAAAGTTAAGGTGGCTAACCCTAATTTGTTTTGACAAAAAAAAGAAAAGAAACTAACCCTAATTACTAACAGAGCAATCGGCCCAACCTCCCTAAGGCCCTAGCCGATTCTACTTAAGTAATCACATGCCCGGCACATGCCTAAAAATTAAAAGTAACTATACGCTTACCTTGCAACTTGAACCCTAGACCTTTAATTCCTTCCCAGGCGCCACTTTTTTAGGAACTTAGTGGCGCCACCTTGCCACTTTGCCAAGCTCCTCTTTGTGTCATAATTTACGAAGTTTTTCTTAAAAGCCCACTTAACCAAGTCTCCTATTCACTTAAAATCCAACCTTGATATTTTACCGAGTTTTAACTTAGGCTTGGGTCTTCTAAAGGCCCACTAACACATTTAAACTCGATTCTAGTATCCAGAATACCAAAATTTTAAAATTCACCAAAAATCACCGAAACTCAAAAAATCCCAAAAATCAGGGCGTTACAACTCTACCCCATTAAAGAAATTTCGGCCTCAAAATTTACCTGAACCAAATAATTGAGGGTATTGTTGATGCATAGTCTCTTCTGGATCCCAAGTAGCCTCTTCCCTTCCATGATTGCGCCACAGTACTTTTACCAACAGAACTGACTTCTTTCTTAAAACTTTAACCTCTCGATCCAAAATTTGCACGGGTTCCTCCTCAAAGGTCAAATCAGTTTTCACTTCAATCTCTTCCACGGTACAATATGCGTAGGATTTGATCAACATCGCCTCAACATAGACACATGGAAAACGTCATGGATACGGTCCAACCCTGGTGGCAACTCCAACTAATATGCTACTGGCCCTACTCGCTTAAGAACACGATAAGGCCCTATAAACCGCGGGCTCAATTTGCATTTCCTGCCAAACCTCAAGATCTTCTTCCAAGGTGAAACCTTTAAAAAAACATATCTCCAACCGTGACTTCAATCTCTTTACGCTTTAGATCTACATAAGACTTCTGCCTATCAGATGCCTCCTTTAACCGATCTCTTATTAACTTAACCTTACTTTCAGTATCTGCTAGTAATTCCGGTCCAAGAACTTGTCGCTCTCCCAACTTCGTCCAACACGTAGGCGTACGACATCTTCGCCCATAAAGTGCCTCATAAGGAGCCATTTGAATACTCGCTTGATAACTGTTGTTGTACGCAAATTCTGCCAATGGTAAGTAGTCCTCCCAACTACCATAAAAATCGATGACACAACCTCTTAACATATCCTCCAAAACCTGAATAACCCTTTCCAACTGTCCATCTGTCTGAGGGTGAAAAGCAGTGCTGAAGTTCAATCGTGTACCCAATGCTTCATGCAACTTCTGCTAGAACCAAGATGTGAACCTAGGATTTCGATCAGAAATAATCGACACTGGTACTCCATACAGTCGTATTATCTCTGTCACATACAACTTGGCCAACTTTTATAGTGAGTAATCGGTACGGACAGGTATGAAATGGGCAGATTTCGTTAACCTATCCACAATCACCCACACAGAGTCTTTCTTAGAGGGTGTCAAGGGTAGCCCACTCATGAAATCCATAGTTACTCTCTCCCACTTCCATAGTGGAATTTTCACCAGTTGAAGCAATCCAGAAGGCAGTTGGTGCTCAGCCTTAACTTGCTGACATGTCAGACATTTCCCAACAAATTCAGTCACCTCTCTTTTTAGACCAGGCCACTAGTACACCTCTCGCAAGTCCCTATATAACTTATTTCCTCCAGGATGCATAGCACAAGGTCCACCATGAGCCTCTTTCAGAATCGACTGCCTCAATTCAGAGTCCTTCGAAATACAAACGCTTCCATGAAAACACAGAATTCCATCAGTATTCAATCCAAAATCTAAATTCCCATCACCCTCAGCTTGCTGAAATTGAGGAACCAACGATTCATCTCTGAACTGATTCTCCTTAATCTGCTCAATCCAAGTAAGTCTCACTTGCAATTCCGCCAATAAACTTCCATCGTCGTACAGACTCAATCAAGCAAACATAGCTCTCAAATTAGTAACAACCCTTCGACTCAATGCATCAGCCACCACATTAGCCTTGCCTGGGTGGTACTCAATCGAACAGTCGTAATCCTTGAGCAACTCTATCCATCTTCGTTGCCTAAGGTTCAACTCCTTCTGAGTCAACAGATGCTTGAGACTTTTATGGTCTGTGTATATAATACACTTTTCCCCATATAGAAAGTGTCTCTAGATTTTCAACGCGAAGACCACCACTGCCAACTCTAGATCATGCGTAGGGTAATTCGCTTCATAAGGCTTCAACTGTCGCGAAGCATAAGCGACTACCTTACCTTCTTGCATTAGTACACAGCCTAATCCCACATGTGATGCATCACTGTACACAACAAAATCTTTCCCAGACTCTGGCTGAATCAATACTGGTGCCTCAGTCAAAACCTTTTTCAACTTGTCAAAAGCATCTTGTTGTTTCTCAGTCCAAATAAATGTTACTCCTTTCCTTAATAGTTTCGTTAGCGGTGCAGCAATAAGAGAAAATCCCTCTACGAATCTTCTGTAGTAGCCTGCCAGACCTAGAAAACTCTAAATTTCTGATACCGACCTCGGGGGCTTCCATGCCAGAACTGCCTCAATTTTTCATGGATCTACTCTAATTCCTTCAGTAGAAACAACATGCCCCAGAAAAGTCACTTCTCGCAACCAAAATTCACACGTACTGAACTTCGCATAGAGTTGTTTCTCTCTCAGCACTTGTAGCACAATACAGAGATGCTCATCATGCTTATCCTCAGTTCCTGAATATACCAGAATATCATCGATAAAGATGACCACGAATCGGTCCAAGTAAGGTTGGAACACTCGATTCATCAGATCCATAAAAGCTGTAGGTTCGTTCGTCAACCCAAATGGCATAACCAGAAACTCGTAGTGACCATACCGAGTTCTGAATGCTGTCTTATGAATATCCACCTCCTTTACCCTTAATTGATGGTATCCAGATCGAAGATCGATCTTGGAAAATATCGAAGCTCCTCTAAGTTGGTCAAACAAAATACCGGTGCTCCCCACAGAGACACACTCGGTCTAATGAAGCCTCGATCCAACAATTCTTGAATTTGTGCCTTCAGTTCCACTAACTCCTTCAGTGCCATCCTATAGGGTGCGATAGACACTGGAGCCGTTCCAGGTAGTAAGTCGATTTTGGGGGTAATCTAGGAAGCTCCTCAGGAAAAAAATCTTGGAACTTATGAACAGTTCTAACTGGCTCCACTACCAATTCTTCAGTCTCAGGTTGGCTCACAAAAGCCAAGTACACCTCGCATCCCGTGCGAATCAGTTTTTTAGCCCTTAATGCCGAAACCACATTGGACAAGTAGTCCCTTCGCTCTCCAATAACCATTGCCTCCTCATCCTCAGCAGTTCTTAACACCATCCTCTTAGCCGCACAATCCAGAGTCACCTTATGCTCAGTCAACCAGTCCATTCCTAAGATCAGATCAAACTCTCCGAAAGGTAACTCCATCAAATCTCCAACAAAGATCCTACCCTGAGTCTCTAAAGGCACTTCCCTAAAGAGTTTATCTACCCTGACCGAGTGACCTAAAGGACTTATCAACAATTAGCCCACTCACAGTTTCCTCATAGTGCACACCCAACGACCCAAAAATCTCACATGCGACATATGAATGGGTTGAACCCACATCTATAAGAGCAGTGTAAGGCATGTTAGAGATCAAAAACGTACCTGTTATGACGTCAGGTGCATTACCCTCCTCTCGGCGATGAGCAGCATAGACCAAAGCTGGCTGTCGAGCATCGACATTCCCAGCACCCCTGCCTGGTGCTCCACGTCCACGTCCATTTCCATTGCCACCCCTACCTTACCCACGACCTCTCGGCGGTTGTAGCCCACCTCATACTGGTTGACCAGCCCCTTGTTCAACCACTTGAGTCTGAACTGGTCTCCGAGGACAATCCTTGATCCTATGCTTCATGGACCTACATCGGTAACATGCCCCAGTATGCTTCCTGCATTCGCCAAAATGTACTCTACCACAGTCCCTACAAGCTTGTGGCCTAACTGTATTCACCGAAACTGCTCGAGCCAGTTCCTCCACTCTGGCCCTCTTGACATTTCGGTTTGTAGCACCAGATGGTCCAAAATCCCTCCTAAAGCGGTTTCGATCCTTATCGCGGTTCTGTCGCTTAGTTCACTTTACCTCCTCAGCTATCTTGGCCTTCTCCACCAAAGTACCAAAATCGCGCTCCCTCTGCAGAGCTATCAACACCCTAAGCTCATCCCTGAGACCATCCTCAAAGTGAACACTACACTCGTACTCATTAGAGACTTGGAAGAGCCAATTCGGCTAATGGTATTTGTAGCATGCATTTTCGGTATATGTGGTGAAAGTGAGCCAAATTTTTGTTGTAGAGTATGCCTTTCAGGATTTATTTTTGGTCATTTTCTTCTTAGTGCCAATTATGTAAGTTGAGAATTGCCTTTTTGCTCTTTTCTTTCTTTCACTTCTCCCTTTTTGTTCAAAAAGCTGAAAGTCCCTAAGCTCTCAACCTCTCCCTTGGCTGATTGGTGCAAGAACTGAACCTCTCCATTGTTTTTCTTCTTCTAACTGAACCGATCTTCTTCATCTTCTTCCTCTTTTCTTCATTATTTGAAATCGACTCACCTAGAACCCTTCTTGGCTGATTGTTTCAAAAGCTGAAACATGAAACACTTCATCTTCTAGCCGATTTCTTTTGGCCAATTTCTCTAAAAGCTGATATCCTGAAATAGTTAGCCATCCCCTTTGTCGATTTACCCAAGGAGCTGGACCCTACCACTCTTTTCTCTTGAACACTTCTTGGCCGAACCCTCTCTAGTGTTCTCTTCTCAAACCGAATCCAACTTCTTTTCTCTATCGATGATCCAACCCTTTCATCTATTCATTCTCTTCCCTTTGCTTTGATTAGATCAAGTATAGATCCGAGCCTAGTATAGTGGATTAACTCTTGACGATATCGAATCAATCTAGCAAACCCCTGTGGTAAGTATTTGATTCTATTTCTTCATATTCTTGGGAATAAAGAAAAGCTGAAGGTTTTAGATCTCCTTGTGATAATCAGTTTGGATCCCTTCTTTGAGACCCTATTTATGGACTCTTTTGTTAACTGGCTAAGTTTCGTGGCCTTTCGTAAGGTGGATCTCGTGGAGGCTAGGGTGGTTAACGTTACCAAGGCAGTCTAGATCTAGTGTTTGGGGTCAGATTTTGACAAAGGTAAGGAGTGGGTGATTTGTTATGATGGCCGAATATCTGTGGAGTATGGTGTTAGTAGTTTCTATTAGATTATGGATTAACATAGTGATTAAAAATATTGTAGGTTGATCATTCGCGGGATCTCGACGTAGTTTGTAATCAGGTGTGTAACGACACTCTCTAGTAGCTTAGATCGGCAAAAGCTAAAATGCTGGAATGCCAGCATTTCGAGGGCTTACGAGCGTGTGAGAACTCGTGGGTCGGTATGAAATCGTAAAATTGGAAATAATGGATGATAAGGGATGCTGTGTGCATTTTCGTGCACTTAGGCTGTTTTGGGCCACAACGAGCCGAAATTGGGCCCAATGGGCTTACGGGCCTATATGGGTAAAATATACGGTAAGTGATTTCTGGTAAACTGGATACTAAATTTGCGATAATATGTGTAAAATTAGACTGAGCAGGCCACTGTAGCATGTGGGCTTCATCGGGCCCATTAGGGGTTTTCGGGCCCAATGGCACTATAGGAGTGTATGGACTATTCGAGTCACTTGGAGCGATGTTAGACCTGCTAGAAGGTCGTATTAAATATGAAACTTAGAGACGTAGCTAAATTACCAAAATACCCCTAAAGGGTGAAAATTACCGTTTTACCTCTAGATGCTAAATGACTATTTTACCCCTATAAATAGTTGACTGATTTGCATGTTATTGTATCTAAAATTCTGTATGCCATGTCATGTAGTACTCTAGGTTGTATGGGGTTGGGTTATGGATATGGACGAAGTGCTAAAAGTGGCATTGCCACGTAATCTACTTAGAGGCTCTTCCTCGTATTTCTATTCTAGTGGCTATGGCACGATTTTTGTATTAGTGGCTCTGTTGTGTCTGTGGTGTGTAGGGCTGGGTGGGTTGAGTTATTCCCCACATGGTGTGTAGGGCTGGTACGAGTGGTGTGTAGGGCTGGACTGGGCTTGGGCTTTGCATATATACATTTATATATATATTCTGTTTTGTATCTAAAATGGGCCCAAGGCCCACTCTGTTTCTGAAAAGGGCCAAGGCCTAGTATGATCTATATCTAAATAGGGCTTCAGCCCAGACTGACTTTGTTTGATCTCTGACACTAGTTGGGTTTCTTTACACACTGAGTTTTCACAAACTCTCCCTTTTAATTCTATCTATGCAGGTAACCCTCAACCATAGAGGACTTGGAGCTGCGAGGGATTCGAGGTGGCCACGAGGTTCATGTTTCTGGTTTCTAATGTTTTCTTAAATTTAGTTTATTTATATTTCATTTTTTAAATTTTAGATTTAAGTTGTAATAAGACCGCTCGGGTAGTTTGTTTTGGGTTTTCTTTATTCTTTGTTTTGCAATAGTAGACTAGTCTATGCGGGTTTTCCAAACTTAATCAAACGTTTTCAAAACATACATTACGTAACGATTGGATTACTTAACAACGATAACACAACAATATGATCTCTTAAGAAGTGAGTTTTATGTAGTAATAGATACGGTTTTAAAAATAATATTGATTCTTGAGCACAAGCGACTAAACGTGGATTTTCCCATCAAACAACATAATGTTTTATTAAAAGAGGGTCGTAAGTGAATGAGACATTCATGTGACACACCAGATCTGGCCATAACGTTTGGGCCGGCTTTGGGGTGTTAAGTTTCTCAGCTCATTTGAGCTTACTGTTACATCAGCTCAGAAGGAGCTTATCGTTTGTAGCTCGGAATAGCATATATATATAGGAATTGACGAATTACTGTTTAGTACACTTCATATGTACCACCCGTATATCTAACGGTATTCTAAGTGGTTCAACGGGCATAATCCTGTTACATTTTATTATGTGAGTTTATATGAACTAGCACAAGAGCTATATAAATTACATGAAATTGATGTATATGATATATTAAAGTATGAAATGAAAGATATAAGTTCATGAAGCTTGAATGATTGTTGAACTCATCCATTTTGATTTGATGATTATAGGTACACTACATGACTAACCTATTGAAGTATTCATGTGTTTAGGCATTTGACAAATTGAATGGATTTACTATGTTTACTTATAAATTGTGAATAATTGGTAAGTTTAATTCTATATTATACGAGCTTACTAAGCTTTATAGCTTACTTTGTTTTCTTTTCTATGTTTTATAGTGATTCAAAAGCTTGCTCAATTCGAAAGTCATTGGAGATCATATCACACTATCTAACTATCATTTTGGTTCTTTGAACTTGTGCATTTGGATATATGGCATGTATAGGAGTAATGGTCATTTTGGTCTATAGTTTGGTAATGGATTTAGCCATTTGAATTGGCTTGTAAATGGTGAATGCTTGGTTATGTGTACAGCCATGTAACTTGGCTTATTTTGGCATGCTAGTGATGTATATTTATATGTGCAAATGGTCTTTTTGTTATGTGGTTGATAATTGCATAAGTGATGCTTGATGTGAATTCGCTTTTGAATACCAACTGATTGAAATTGGAGATATGGCATGCATGTGATTTTAGGCAAGATAATGTGTATATAAGGTAACCATTTATGAAGTTATAAACATTATAGTTCTTGGTATGGAATTAGCATGAAATAAGCTTGGTTGAGGTTAGTTTAAATTGCATATTATTGCCTTGTGATATGCTATTTAGTTTGTAAAACAGGGGTATTTCGGTAATTTTAAAATTCAGGGTATTTCTATAATTTGTAAACTGGGGTATTTCTGTAATTTTTTAAATTGAGGGTAAAACGGTAATTCTAACAAATTAGGGGTAAAACGATAACTTTACTATTCAGGTGTAAAATGGTAACTTTACAAATCAGGGGTAAAATGACAACTTTACAAATCAGGGGTAAAATGGTAAGTTTACATATCAGGGATAAAATGGTAACTTTACAAATTAGGGGTAAAATGGTAATTTTTGTGACAACCTTATTTTGACCCTAGTCGGGAAGTGGTTTCGGAACCACAAAATCGAGTCAAAAAAAATTTCTAAATGCTCATTTCTATGTTTATTTTATGTGTTAATCCATGTGTGAAAATTTTTGTGCTTCGAATTAGTCAATTGGATGTGAATTTCACTTAAAAGGGCTTAGTTGTGAAACTTTGAAAGTATGCTAGGTAAAAGTGTAATGACTAAATAATAGCATAATTTAAAGACATGACTTTGCATGTCAAATTGCCCAAAAATACTTAGTGGCCGGCCATGATTTGATACATTCCATTAATTCATGTTTTTCTTATAATATTACATTTGGAATTTGGTTAGAAATAATGTAATAAAATGAATTAAATAATTAATAATGAATAAAACAAAAGAAAAATAAAGATGAATGTTCATCTTTTTCTTCATTTGCCGAAAGTCACAAGAAAGAAAAACAAGAATTTGAAGCTAGGACATTCGGTCTCTTGAAAGTCTAAAATCTAAGGTATGTTTGATAATCATTCTTTAAATTTCTTATGTGTTTTGAATTAGTTGTTAAGTTTACTTCATAACCCATGTTAAAATTTTTGATTTGGTTGAGCTTAGAGCTTTCGGCTATGAGGTTTTGAGTATGTTTTTATGGTGCTTTTGGATGTTTAATTTTGTAAAGGAGGAATGCTTATTTCGGTCATGCTTAGTTGGGTCTTTGATGGTTTGCAAGATGAGTTTGTTAAAAGGGTTTGTTGTTAGGTTAAATAGCATTGAAAAAAAAATTCGGCTATATAAGTGAGATTACCGAATGTTCATAGAAGTTTTAATGAAGAAGTTGTGATAATTAAGTTGATAGTTTGGAAAATTAAAAATATAATTCTTGGTATTAGGTTCATAAAGCCGAACTTAAGCTAAAATAAGTACATAATATTATTCAGTATTGGACTATTATATGTTGTTAAATGGTTGAATATTATTAATAAGGATTAATGATGAAATAATATGTTTAAAATAAATGTATATGATTGTATATTAACCGAATATAAGTTGACAACTTACATGTTTGTTTTAGCTCATTGTTGCATTCGGCTAATAAAGTGAAATGTGATCTTTGTGCATGAGGTTTTGAAAATGAAAGACTTTAAGTGAATTATGGTTAAATGTTGAGTTAAATTTGATAATGTCTAAGTAATATGAATTTTGAGAATTAAAGCATTCGGTCATAGGGGAAAATTGTTGAAGTTATGAATAAATAAACTTAATACTAATTCATGGCTTAGTTGAATTATAATGTTGAATGCTATTTGGGGTTAATTCTCAAATGGCCGAATGAGGTTGTGTATGTTTATAAATATGTGTATTCGGCTATCTAGGTATTATAACCTTATTGATTAATTAGCTAAGCAAATAAAAATGTGAATCAATGCATTATATGCATATGCATGTCATTCAGCCTTGGGAAGCTTTATTTATAATTTTATAAGTTGAAGTTATGACTTGTATTTTTTGGCCGAATGCATATAAGGTGAATTAATATTGGGTCAATATTATATGAATCGAGTTTGTTGATTTTGAGAATTAAAAAAATAAATAAATAAATAAAGTTTTGTGTATCAAATGTTTAAAGGCCGAATATGAGATTGAATATTAGAGTTTATAATGTGTTTGGATTATGCTTAAGAGTTAAAATATATGTTATGTGAAACTCATAATTTGGTAATGTATATAATTGATTCTTGTGGTTGTTGCTGTAATATCCCGAAAATTTCTATCCTTGATATAGTAAAATAAAGAAATAAAGAAATAAAAAGAGAAATTTTGAGCTATATCAACAAAATCTATGTAGGAAGTGATTATGATGTATTAATCTAACAAAGGACTAAATCGTAAAAGTGAGAAAAGTTTTGTGGCCCAATAGTAAATACTTAAAATTTAAGGGGTTAAAGTGTAAATATGGAAAAGTTGAAGGATCAATAGTGCAAATATTTTAAGGATGGAATAATCTAGAAACTAAGGAAAATGGATGAATTAGGACCAAATTGAATAGAAGAAAGAATTATGAGGGACTAAATCACAATTTTATCAAATTAAGTGATGACTCAAGGATGGAATTTTAAAAAATTATGAAGGGCAAAATGGTCAATTAGAAGGAGAGAGAAATCTAGAAGGTAAGGATGGTATGATGATATTTTATAATTATTAATAAGATAAATATTACTTTATTAATTTTTAATAAGATATTTTATTATTTTATTATTTTATTTAGTATATATATGTGTGTGTCTGTGTGAAAAAAAAAAGAGAGAAGAAACCACCATCTTTCCCATGCACCAACGTGAAAGGAAGAGAGAAAGAAGGAAAGTTTTGCTTTCTTTACAATTTGGTCATTCCACAAAAAATTTATCATTTTCACCTAGAAATCAAAAGAATTTCCATAGCTACCGAAGGAGAAAAATGTTAAGGAGACTATGAGGAGTTAGAATATCAAGTTGGATTCAAGAAATAGAAGCTGGAGGAGAGAGACAATGAAGTTAAAGTTTGGAAACAATAAAACAAGGTAAGAACATCAAGATTTCCATGTATTTTTAAGTTTAATATTATTGAAAAAGCATGTAAATGATGTTAATCTAGAGTTTTCTTATATCTGATTCTATGTTCTTGATATGGTAGTGAAGAGAAAATAAGATAAAGTGATGGGAAATGGTGTAGAGAAAGAAAATAAGGGTGATATAAACTTAGTAATTAATATCGTGCACTAAAACAGTTTTAGACAGCAGCAGTAAGCTAAATTTGAAAAATCACCAAAAATAGTAGAAACTAAATTAGGAGTTGAGTAAGATATGGAATTAAATCTTGTTGAGTCTATTTTCATATAAAAGAAACATAACAAGTAAATGAATTCTGTATTCTGAGATATTTATATTTTTGTGAGACTGGTTCAGAATGATTTCGGGATCCTCTGTTCTGACTTGGAAAAATCATTAAAAATTGTATAAAAATAATTATGGGACATAAGTTAATGTTTAGATTCTTTGATGAGTCTATTTTCAATAGAAATAAATGGAAACATCATCTGAATCCTGTATGAAGAGATAATTAATTTTTAGTAAAGAAGGGTCAGAACTGGCAGATAGCAGAATAGAGGCGACTTTAAAGAATAAACTGTACTATTTGGCTAAACCAAAAATTCTAAAAATTTTCTTGTCAGAATATATGTGAGTCTAGTTTTAGGAAAAATTTACGGATCTTAATTTGGAGTTTTGTAGCTCAAGATATAAATAATTTAGTTACTATGACGAATGTGGACAGCTTGAACGTTCACATATAAGTAAATAGTGAAATTATTGATAATGTTACTTATAAGCATAATATATAAATTAAGGATGTGGAATGGAGAGGAGGAGGAGGAAAATAAGTATGAATATTCAGTTAGCATGGCTAATTTGTATGTTTTAGGATCAGGGACTAAATTGAATAAAAGTAAAACTTTATGGGTAATTTTGTAAAAATGTTAGAAATGATCAAATTACATGAAATGGATTATTATATTATTTAAATTGAAAATTTTAAATGAAAACTGTTAATTTAGTTCGAGATCGAGGGGAAACATGTTTTAAGGATTAAATTGAAAAGTGTTGAAATTATGGAAAATTTTGATATGTTATAGAATTTATGGAATGTTATTAATATGTATGATGATAACGACTGGAAATAAGGATTAAATTGCAAGAATTTATTTTTCTGAGCCTAAGGGCAAAATCGTCATTAATTAAAAGTTTAGGGGTAAAATGGTAATTTTGCCTAGAGCACTAATTAAATGTATTAAAATATGGAATAAATGAAAACAATGAGCAAATTTATTTATAAAGACCCAAACGACTCAAATGTGAGACTTGAACGTGGAAAAGAAAATGTATTGGATTAATGAATTTATAAACACGAACAAGCAACGAGGTAAGTTCGTGTAACTTGACTTATATTCTAAAATGCTTGAAATGTATGTTATTGATGTGAATATGAATTGAATGTTCATTATATTAATTGATGAAACATTGATATATTTGATAAAAAGGGGAAGAAATCTCGATTGAATGAAAGGAAAATTTGATGGATCTCTGAAAAGGAATTGACGGTAAAAGGGGATCTAGCCCAGACGGGTGATCCTATCCTGATATAGACCTCACGAAGAATACAGGAAAAAGGATTAAGCTCGAAAGGGTAATCCTAATATCAGCCCTCCCGAAGAATATATGGGAAATGAGGTTCGCGGGAGTGTGCTGGTGGCTCTCCCGAAGAATATATGTGTATAGGCCCTTCCGAAGAATACATGGGAGCTGAGGTTCGCGGAAGTGTGCCAAGAATTGAGGTTCGCAGGAGAGTGAGGTTCGCGGGAGTGTGCTTACTGAAATGAAATGTGTAAGATCATGGTTGAAAGATACCATGGCAACATATTGAGAAAATGAATAAGACCATGGTTGAAAGATACCATGGCAACACATGCATACGAATTGACGGACCCAGAATTGTACACTAAAAGTGTACTCCTATATGAATTGACGGTTAATGAGATTGTACACCAGGAGTGTCCTATCGAAAATCCATCGAAATTCCAAGAAATTCAACGGGATAAATATAGAAGATGGTAACCACATAGCTAAAAAGGGTAAATATGAATTGATGGATTACGGATTTACATATTTTAAGTATACTATATGATTTTAACTATCGATATTTCGATAAATTTAGTAGGTAAGAATCCTGACCAGAAAAGGAAATATGTATATAAAAAGATTTGTACATATATTCCTGAAGTACATAAAAAAATGACAGTGATATTGGATATATGGAAATATAAGATGATGATATTTGTACATTGAATTTATTGATGAATATATGCATCCATGATTATAGATTCGTATACTTTAATAATATTAATTGTATGACGATGAAATTTCGAATGACTTAATAAATAAAGCCCTGACATGGAAATAATTTGAGCACGAAATAATAATCACGAAATTGAACTTGAAATACACGAAAATAATATTTATTCGATATTTTAAAAATATGACATGGAAAATACATGTATTATGAAACTTACCTGATAATTATGCATGTTCAAGATTATGAATTGTCCCGGAATAAATATATACAAAATTCATGAAAACAATGATACATGAAATTTTGGTATAATGAATGATTTATGTTTTTGAAGAAATGGCAAGAGAATAATATGTATCATATTATATGAATATGTGGCTATCTTTAATATGCTGATACATGGAAATTGGGTAAGCCGTAATAAGTAATAATCTCAAGTATGATATGTTGATACAATGAGTTTATCGATTCTAAAATTATATGAAGTATATTCCAGTATGCTAATGACTGTTGTTGTTGACGCTTAGACAAGTGCCAAGCTATTGGTTAAATGGTAATATGTTTATTATTTGATACGTCGAAAGGGTAAATGATCAAATGAAAATATACATGTGTTTATAGAAGAGTGGTAAAATTTAAGTTGTATAATTTCTTATAAAATGAGTTATCATGTGATTAAAAAAAAAGTTCTATAAACTCCGATAATACCTCGTAACCCTATTCCAATGATGGATACGGTTGAGGTGTTACAGTTGCAAATTGCCGAATGTGATTATTAAGAAATAATATTCAGTAAATAATTAAATCAATTTGTTTTAAACTTAACCTCAAGAGCAAAGAGGATCAAAGTCAGATAGGGGAAAAGAGAAAGTAATTGAGTAGCTGATCCGTAACCTTTCGAAAATACAAGGTAAGTTTTGAGTAGTCATCTTCAGTATATAACTGATGATGCCTTGATATGTGTATTTTAGATGGATTGTGGCATATTGGTTTTATTTGAATTAAGTTGTGTGATAAATAATTTGTGTATTTGGTTTATAGCCAAATGGTCATTAGAAATTAAGTTCGGTTAGTGAAATGAATATATGTTCATTATATGTGACTATGGAACTAAAAGTTAAATGATGGTGTTCATGTGGTACTTGTATTCGAATGAAGCAAATGAATTTCTAATGCGATATATTACGTGAGATGTGTTAATAGGTGAAATAATATGTATGATAATTGATGTATATATATCCGGACTTGAGGTTTGCAAGCTATATGCTGGAATGGAATTATATCGGGACTTGAGGTCCGCAGGCTATATGCTGGAATGGAATTATATCTGGACTTGAGGTCCGCAGGCTATATGCTGGAATGGAATTGCATCCGGACTTGAAGTCCGCAGGCTTTGTGCTGGATTTATATCCAAACTTAAAGTTCGCAGGCTTCGTGCTAGTATTTTATCCGGGTTTTAAAGTCCTGCAGACATAATGTTGGTGAATTAATTCAGATTTTGATATTGAATGATCACAGTAAACCACCATCAAGTAAGTACTATACATTTAAGATGTTCAGGTACGTACTACCTACTCATATGTGAATTGACTTTGAAATGGATCACTAGTATCAGCAAAGAATATATATATGTGATTGATTCTGATATTGTGAATATGAAGATGACCTAATCAGTCATGGTATGTGTATATGGAAGTATATGCTAAAATTTCTTATTGTACTATTGTACATTCGGCCAAAGGATTCTATAAGTTAAGATTGATATACATATGTGGATGATTTCCATATTGCAGATAAGAGAATGACCTAACCGGCCGATGTCTTTATATGTAAAAGTATATGACTAAATTTTTATGATATGCGCTTTTAAAGTAAAGTGAAGTATGTGAGAAAAATCTATAAGTATTTGTGTATATTCAGCCATGATACTATATGGATTGAGAATGAGTTTGTTTTTTTGAATGTTTTGGTTGACGATAAGTCTTTAATTGTTGTGATACTTAAAACTTACTAAGCTTATGAAAGCTTATTCTATTCTCTGTTTCTTTGTTTTATAGATTGTCGATTTTGGCCACCGACTTGAGGATTGTCAGTAGTGCATCACACTATCGACCATTTTGGTACAGTTATATTTTGGACTCCATATGGCATGTATAAGTTAGACTGTTGAAACGATATTTTGTATTTGTAAATATTTAGCCATACGAAAATGGCTTTTGACTTAAATGTCTGTATATATATATATATAATTCAGTTTGATCTTTGATTGTGTTTAACGCCTTTGTTAAATGAGATAATGATATGTTCAGTTTGGTAATACCTCTTAACCCCAATTCGGCGATCGGATACGGGTTAGGGGTGTTACATTTTATTGGTATCAGAGCTGCGGTTTAGTCGATTTTAGGACTAACGTAGCGCGTGTGAGTCTAGCTATACATGCCATAAAGTGATAAAATGATAGTGTGATGATTTTTGACATTTAAAATGTGTTTTTCGTATAGCAATGAATCCCGATCCCGATCGAGCCATAGTAGATGATGTTGAGAGTGTTGCGCCTGCTCCCGCGCAAGAGGCAGCGCCGAATGACACTCAGCTGAATTTGAATAATCAAAATGATGAGTGATTGGTTCACTCAATTCCTTCGAACTAATCTGGCTGTTCCACAACCCCCGCCTCCGAATACTCCACTTCTGACATATGTAGCCCCTCCTGTGACCGATCTGTTGAGATTGAGTAGGCCCCCGGATGACAAAATTAGAAAATACGGGGCTGAAGAGTTTAGGGCTACAGCTAGCGACAATGCTGAGCGGGCCGAGTTTTGGCTCGATAATACAATCCGAGTGTTCGATGAACCATCATGTACGCCCGAGGAATGTTTGAAATGTGCATTATCTCTGTTACGCGATTCTGACTACTATTGGTGGAATACTTTGGTTTCGGTTGTGCCGAGAGAGCGAGTCACCTGGGAGTTTTTCCAAACTGAATTCCGCAAAAAAGTATATCAGTCAGAGATTCATCGATCAGAAATGGAAGGAATTTCTTAAGCTTAAACAGGGCCGAATGACAGTAACTGAATATGAGAGAGAATTTATACGACTCAGCCGATATGCTCGCGAGTGTATATCATCCGAGGCCATCATGTGTAAACGCTTTGAGGATGGATTAAACGAAGATATCAAATTGCTAGTTGGAATTCTAGAAATCAAAGAGTTCGTCGTCTTGTCGAGCGAGCTTGCAAGACCGAAGAGCTCGGTAGTGAAAAGAGAAAGGCTGAGGACGGAGCCAGAGAGTTCCGTAAGAGATCCGCGGGAAAGTCTATTCAGCAGTCATCCAAGAAGATTTGAGATGATTCTGGCCGATCCAAGAATACTTCGGGCTTTTCTAGACGTGACCATCATCGACCACCGGTAAAGAGTTCGTGGTTTATAGTGATGCATCTTTGAACAGTCTGGGCTATGTTCTGATGCAAGAGGGCAGAGTTGTTGCATATGCTTCGAGGTAGTTAAAGCCTCACGAACGAAACTATCTGACCCATGATCTTGAACTAGCGGCTATTGTGTTTGCTCTAAAAATTTGGCGTCATTACCTATTTGGAGAGAAATGTCACGTCTACTCTGATCATAAGAGTCTCAAATATTTAATGACTCAAAGAGACTTGAATTTGAGACAAAGGTGGTGGCTGGAATTGCTGAAAGACTACGAGCTTGTTATAGATTATCATCTGGGAAAAGCTAACGTAGTTGCAGATGCTCTCAATTAGAAATCCTTGTTTGCATTACGAGCGATGAATGTACATTTGTCAGTGACTGTTGATGATGTGTTAATAGCAGAATTAACGACAATGATTGTGTGAGGTTCAGAGATCGATTGTGTGTTCCGAGAAATTTAGAGCTAGTTTTGATAATTCTGAATAAGGCTCATAATAGCCGAATGTCGGTTCATCTAGGTAGCACGAAAATGTATAACGACTTGAAACGTCAGTATTGGTGGCATGGTATAAAAAGAGATATCTCTGACTTTGTGTCTAAGTGTCTGATATGCCAACAAGTAAAAGCGGAGCATCAGGTGCCTTCGGGATTACTTCAGCCGATCCTGATACTCAAGTGGAAGTGGGATCGAGTTACAATAGACTTTGTGTCTGGTCTACCGCTGACGCTGAACAAGAAAGACTCCATTTGGGTTATTGTTGATAGATTAACGAATTCAACTTATTTCATCCCTGTTTGTATAGACTTTTCACTCGATAAGTTAGCGGAATTGTACGTCTCTCAGATCGTACGATTGCACAGAGTGCCGACTTCTATTGTGTTAGATAGAGACCCCAGATTTACTTCACGGTTCTGGAGGAAATTGCATGAGGCGTTGGGTACCAAGCTTCATTTTAGCACTGCCTTTCATCCCCAGACCGACGGTCAGTCCGAGCGAGTGATTCAGATACTCAAGGATATGTTGAGATGCTGCATTCTCGATTTTAGGGGTTCATGGGAGAAATATTTATCGTTGATCGAATTTGCCTACAATAACAGTTTTCAAATGAGTATCAAGATGGCACCTTACGAAGCTTTATATGGTCGTAAATGCTGTACACCTTTGTTCTGGATCGAGCTCAGTGAGAATAAGTTATACGGAGCTAATTTAATTAAAGAAGCCGAGCAGAAAGTGAAAGTAATCCGTGATAGTCTAAAAGCGGCATCGGATCGTCAGAAATCATATGCAGATTTGAAGCGTAAAGATATGGAGTTTCAGATTGGAGAAAAAGTTTTTCTGAAAGTCTCGCTATGGAAAAAGGTACTTCGATTTGGTCGTAAAGGCAAATTGAGTCTGAGATTTATCGGACTGTCTGAGATTTCAGAACGGATTGGGCCAGTTGCTTATAAGCTAATTCTGCCCTCTGAGCTTGAAAAGATTCACAACATTTTCCATGTTTCGATGCTCCATCATTATAGATCCGATCCCTTGCATGTGATAAAACAGTCAGAAGTTGAAATACAGTCTGATTTGAGTTACGAAGAAGAACCGATTCGAATTTTGGCTCGCGAGATGAAAGAATTGCAAAATAAAAAGATTTTGTTAGTAAAAGTATTGTGGCACAAGCACGGGGTCGAAGAAGCAACATGGGAACTCGAGAATGCAATGAAAGATCAATATCTTAACCTTTTCACTAGTAAGATTTCTGGGGACAAAAATCCCTAAAGGGGGAGAGTTGTGACAGCCCTATTTTAACCCTAGTCGGGAAGTGGTTTCGGAACCACAAAATTGAGTCGAAAAAAATTTCTACATGCTCATTTCTATGTCTATTTTATGTGTTAATCCATGTGTGAAAATTTTTGTGCTTCGAATTAGTCAATTGGATGTGAATTACACTTAAAAGTGCTTAGTTGTGAAACTTTGAAAGTATGCTAGGTAAAAGTGTGATGACTAAAATAACATAATTTAAAGACATGACTTTGCATGTCAAATTGCCCAAAAATACTTAGTGGCCGGCCATGATTTGATACATTCCATTAATTCATGTTTTTCTTATAATATTACATTTGGAATTTGGTTAGCAATAATTAATAAAATGAAATTAAATAATTAATAATGAATAAAACAAAAGAAAAATAAAGATGAATGTTCATCTTTTCCTTCATTTGCCGAAAGTCACAAGAAAGAAAAACAAGAATTTGAAGCTAGGCCATTCGGTCTCTTGAAAGTCTAAAATCTAAGGTATGTTTGATAATCATTCTTTAAATTTCTTGTGTGTTTTGAATTAGTTGTTAAGTTTACTTCATAACCCAAGTTAAAATTTTGGATTTTGTTGAGCTTGGAGCTTTCGGCTATGAGGTTTTGAGTATGTTTTTATGGTGCTTTTGAATGTTTAATTTTGTAAAGGAGGAATGCTTATTTCGGTCATGCTTAGTTTGGTCTTTGATGGTTTGCAAGATGAGTTTGTTAAAAGGGTTTGTTATTAGGTTAAATAGCATTGAAAAAAAATTCAGCTATATAGGTGAGATTACCGAATGTTCATAGAAGTTTTAATAAAGAAGTTGTGATAATTAAGTTGATAGTTTGGAAAATTAAAAATATAATTCTTGGTGTTAGGTTCATAAGCCGAACTTAAGCTAAAATAAGTACATAATATTATTCAGTATTGGACTATTATATGTTGTTAAATGGTTGAATATTATTAATAAAGATTAATGATGAAATAATATGTTTAAAATAAATGTATATGATTATATATTAACCGAATATAAGTTGACAACTTACATGTTTGATTTAGCTCATTGTTGCATTCGGCTAATAAAGTGAAATGTGATCTTTGTGCATGAGGTTTTGAAAATGAAAGACTTTAAGTGAATTATGTTTAAATGTTGAGTTAAATTTGATAATGTCTAAGTAATATGAATTTTGAGAGTTAAAGCATTCGGTCATAAGGGAAAATTGTTGAAATTATGAATAAATAAACTTAATACTAATTCATGGCTTAGTTGAATTATAATGTTGAATGCTATTTGGGATTAATTCTCAAATGGCCGAATGAGGTTGTGTATGTTTATAAATATGTGTATTCAGCTATCTAGGTATTATAACCTTATTGATTAATTAGCTAAGCAAATAAAAATGTGAATCAATGTATTATATGCATATGCATGTCATTCGGCCTTGGGAAGCTTTATTTATAATTTTATAAGTTGAAGTTATGACTTGTATTTTGTGGCCAAATGTATATAAGGTGAATTAATATTGGGTCAATATTATATTAATCGAGTTTTTTTATTTTGAGAATTAAAAAAATGAATAAATAAATAAAGTTTTGTGTATCAAATGTTTAAAGGCCGAATATGAGATTGAATATTAGAGTTTATAATGTGTTTGGATTATGCTTAAGAGTTAAAATATAAGTTATGTGAAACTCATAATTTGGTAATGTATATAATTGATTCTTGTGGTTGTTGCAAATTCCCGAATGTGATTATTAAGAAATAATATTGAGTAAATAATTAAATCTATTTGTTTTAAACTTAAGCTCAAGAGCAAAGAGGAACAAAGTCAGATAGGGGAAAAGAGAAAGTAATTGAGTAGCTGATCCGTAACCTTTCGAAAATACAAGGTAAGTTTTGAGTAGTCACTTTTAGTATATAACTGATGATGCCTTGATATGTGTATTTTAGATGGATTGTGGCATATTGGTTCTATTTGAATTAAGTTGTGTGATAAATAATTTGTGTATTTGGTTTATAGCCGAATGGTCATTAGAAATTAAGTTCGGTTAGTGAAATGAATATATGTTCATTATATGTGACTATGGAACTGAAAGTTAAATGATGGTGTTCATGTGGTACTTGTATTCGAATGAAGCAAATGAATTTCTAATGCGATATATTACGTGAGATGTGTTAATAGGTGAAATAATATGTATGATAATTGATGTATATATATATATCCGGACTTGAGGTTTGCAGGCTATGTGCTGGAATGGAATTATATCAGGACTTGAGGTCCGCAGGCTATATGCTGGAATGGAATTATATTCAGACTTGAGGTCCGCAGGCTATATGCTGGAATGGAATTGCATTCGGACTTGAAGTCCGCAGGCTTTGTGCTGGATTTATATCCGAACTTAAAGTTCGCAGGCTTCGTGCTGGTATTTTATCTGGGTTTTAAAGTCCCGCAGACATAATGTTGGTGAATTAATTCAGATTTTGATATTGAATGATCACAGTAAACCACCATCAAGTAAGTACTAAACATTTAAGATGTTCAGGTACGTACTATCTACTCATATGTGAATTGACTTTGAAATGGATCACTAGTATCAGCAAAGAATATATATATGTGATTGATTTTGATGTGAATATGAAGATGACCTAATCGGTCATGGTATGTGTATATGGAAGTATATGCTAAAATTTCTTATTGTACTATTGTACATTTGGCCAAAGGATTCTGTAAGTTATTGGTTTCAAAGATTGATATACGTATGTGGATGATTTCCATATTGCAGATAAGAGAATGACCTAACCGGCCGATGTCTTTAGATGTGAAAGTATATGACTAAATTTTTATGATATGCGCTTTTAAAGTAAAGTGAAGTATGTGAGAAAAATCTATAAGTACTTGTGTATATTTGGCCATGATACTATATGGATTGAGAATGAGTTTGTTTTTTTGAATGTTTTGGTTGACGATAAGTCTTTAATTGTTGTGATACTTAAAGCTTACTAAGCTTATGAAATCTTATTCTGTTCTCTGTTTCTCTGTTTTAGAGATTATCGATTTTGGCCACCGACTCGGGGATCGTCAGTAGTGCATCACACTATCGATCATTTTGGTACAGTTATATTTTGGACTCGATATGGCATGTATAAGTTAGACTGTTGAAACGATATTTTGTATTTGTAAATATTTAGCCATACGAAAATGGCTTTTGACTTAAATGTCTGTATATATATATATAAAATTCAGTTTGATCTTTGATTGTGTTTAACGACTTTGTTAAATGAGATAATGATATGTTTAGTTCGGTAATACCTCTTAACCCCAATTCGGGGATCGGATACGGGTTAGGGGTGTTATAATTTTGTAAATTAGGGGTAAAATAGTACTTTTACAAATCGAGAGTATTTCTGAAATTTTACAAATCGGGGGTATTTCTATAATTTAACAAATCGAGGGTAATTAGGTAATTTTGCAAATCAGGGGTATTTTGGTAATTTTGTAAATCGAGGGTATTACAGTAATTCTACCCTATAAGGGTATTTCAGTAATTTTATCAATCCCTTAGAAAGTCTATAGTTGCCTCGAGCGACTCAAGTATTCTAAACAGAGATAACGTTGGGAATGGGCCTAAGGCCCATTCTCGGCCCAGGTGGGCCCACACGCTCGTGTGGCCCTTTAGCCCAAAACTAGCCACAGATATGAGATTCAACTAGTCTAGTCCAATATTTACTACACAATCATAAAATTTGCCCGATTGGGCATTCCGGCATTTGCTGTTCTATAGGTAGAGTAGGGTGAAGTACACGCCTGGTAGGTATTTGAAGTTAATCCACGCTCTGAATGCTGCTATGCCCAGAAGCTAACAATAATCACACCCTTGACTCCCAAGGGGGTGTGTCACTCAACTACGGTCACCACCACCGTTACCCAATAGCATACATATCAACGAATGATCCAACACCTAACCCAAACGAACACACCATAACGTGAAAGGGATAAGCCAAGAAAGGTATCCTACTCTTCTCATGGTTTGCTCTATTTAAAGTCAGCTCCTCACCTATTCTCATGTTAGCTTCCTGATGTGGGATTCTCCATCAATCCCCTAAAACTAAAGCATTAGCAAAATAATCAACCTTTGTGTGTTAAAGGATTCGAACCATAGTCCTCTCCATAACCATGTCACGCCACCACCACTAGGACACAAGCTCCTTTGTGTCATAAGTCCAATACATTTAACTTTAAAGCCTGCCTACTCACTTCCAGATTTATTTAAAAGAAAAACCAAAATAAATTACAAGAGGCAGGATTTGAACCTTGGACCCTCTTGCTTCCTTTATGTCGTCACTTCCTTGTCACCTAAGTGGCACCACTTTGCCACTACACCACACTCCTTTTTGTGCATTATTTTACCTTGATTTATTTAAGAGTCATACCACTTGAGATCAGGGTTCCACTAAGGCTAAAAATCAAAATTTTTCCTATGGCCGAACTTGAACTCGGGACTTCATAGTACCATCTAAACACTCTAAAATCACACATTTAAATTATTTAAGTTGCCTTTTAACTGATCCAAAACACAAGGCCCAAAACTTCTAGGCCCAAAATTCGGGGCGTTACAATTCTACACCCTTAAAGAAATTTTGTCCTCAAAATTTCCCACTATCCATTAGTCGTACTACCCAAGTCACACCACTACACTTCTACTGTGCATTCTAATTCAAATAACTTAGTCACACATCCAAAAAATCTGCCTATCAAAGCAGATAGATTATAATTTCCATGTTTAAAACATCACATCAAAACAATTCCAAACACGTAGAATAAATACCAAATCTCAATACAATCCAAGATCTAAAGAATCTACAGTATTTCAATTCCAAATAGACAAAAGTATTTAGAAAACTTTTCGATGCCGGAGACTCGGTGAACCACACTTTTAGGAAAACAGTCAGTAAAACATTTCAAATACTTCAAATCTTTTGAAATAGTTCTTTCAGAAATTCATTTTTAAAAGCCCAATCTGCAACCGAGTTTTGCAACCCAGGCTCTAATACTGTTAAATGTAACACCTCAAACCCGGCCTAGAAGTTAGGCCCAAATCTGGCGTGTCACATTGAGGTGTTTTTTGAAAACCTTGTTTTCATTGAAAACCCTTCTTATTAAAACTTGTTGCCATTTAAAACTTGTGTAAAATTGCAAATTTTGTATGCATATTTTTAAAACGTGGTTTATTAAAAGACGTTCTCTTGTAAAATGTTATTACCTTTAAAACCTTAATTGTTACGGAAGCCTAATTTAAAATAGTTGTAGAAATGTGATATTTTGAAAAATAGTTGTTGTTTCAGAAAAACCGTGTCTGACTTCTACCAATTATAAAACAATAAATAAAATCTCAAATGTAAAAACCAGAAAGTTTAAAAGACCTTATTACAACCCAAACCAGAATAAAGTTCTTAAAAGTAAATCAAGACAGAGCATAAGCAATGTGTGGCCTTCTCCGAGTTCCTCGCAGCACCGACCTTTCTAAAGCTAGGGATTACCTACACAATTATTAAACAGGGTGATTTTTATGAAAACTCAGTGTATAATCCCCTACCATATAAAACAAACAGTTAGTCATACAAAAGAATTAAAAGTCTGGGCCCCAACCCTGCTACAATTCCAGTATCAATTGGGCCTTAGCCCACTATAACAAACAGTAACTGATGGGCCTTAGCCCATTACAGAATCAGAAACATTATCAGATTAGAATCAAAATCAGAATCAGAATCAGGTGGGCCTAAGCCTAAAACAGAATCAGTAACAGTATAATGTAGATATGCAAAATTGACTGGGCCGAAGCCCTATACAAAACAGATCACTCTGGGCCTTAGCCCTATACAGAATAGTGTGGCCAAGCCCATAGTAGAATCAAAACAATATGTGAATGCAATCCCAACCCAGTCTAGCCATCACAACACCCGTACCAACCCAACACACCATGTGGGGAATAACTCGACCTACCCAGCCCTACACACCAATGACGCAGCCATGCTGCTAATTTAAATGTGGCTTTAAGCCGTTAGTAGCAATATCATAATTGGCACAAAGCCATCAGTAACTGTAATAGGATTGGCACATAGCCATCAATTAGGGTAATATAACCGGCACACAGCCATGGGTAAATGTGATCGACACACAGTCATCAGTAAATAAGATAGGCACATAGCCTTAGGCAAATATAATCGGCCCAAAGCCATGATCCTGATAGCACAGAGCCATATGTTGGTTGGCACAGAGCCATACTTAGAATAACTGGCATTAAGCCCTCAGTCGGTCCACAGTCATCTCGTGTGACCCGTGCGACCTTATCAGATATTACTGGATCCATAATCGTCTCGTACGAACCGTGCGATCCTATCAGAACAAAACTTCCTCCAAATTGATGTCCCAACCCAATATGTCGTGTACGCTATGCTCAATCATCACAGAAGTATGCAGAATGGCCATGTTCAGTATCAGTCATTTAAACACATATTGAAACATATCAATCACACAACCACGACCACGTTAGTCAAATCACTGTCATACAAACACAGTCAAATCCGTCAAACACACAGTCCAATTCAGTCACTTGCCCACAAGGGCAAAACAGTCATTTAACACCCTAGGGGCAAAATGGTAATTTTACCCCATAGAGGTATCTTGGTAATTCTACCCTACAGGGTATTTCGGTAATTTTACCCTATAGGGGTATTTCGGTAATTCTACCATACAGGGGTACTTCGGTAATTCTACCCTACAGAGGTATTTCGATAATTCTACCCTATAGGGGTATTTTGGTAATTCTACCCTAAAGGGGTATTTCAGTAATTCTACCCTACAGGGCTATTTCAGTAATTTTGCAACCTAGGGGTATTTCGATAATTTCACAAACCAGGGGTATTTCGGTAATTTCAAAAACCAGGGGTATTTTGGTAATTTTGTAAATCAGGGGTATTTTAATAATTTTGAAATTTAGGGTATTTTCGTAATTTGTAAACTGGGGTATTTCTGTAATTTTATAAATTGAGGGTAAAACGGTAATTCTAACAAATTAGGGGTAAAACGATAACTTTATGAATCAGGGGTAAAATGGTAACTTTACAAATCAGGGGTAAAATGACAACTTTACAAATCAGGGATAAAACGGTAACTTTACATATCAGGGGTAAAACGGTAACTTTACAAATTAGGTTAAAACGATAATTTTACAAATTAGGGGTAAAATAGTATGTTTACAAATTGGGGGTATTTCTGTAATTTTACAAATCAGGGGTATTTCTATAATTTTACAAATCAAGGGTAATTCGACAATTTGGCAAATCGAGGGTAATTCGATAATTTTGCAAATCGAGGGAGGGTATTTCGATAATTTTGTAAATCGAGGGTATTACAGTAATTCTACCCTATAAGGGTATTTCAGTAATTTTATCAATCCCTCAGAAAGTCTACAGTCGCCTTGAGTAACTCAAGTATTCTAAATAGAGATAACGTTGCGAATGGGCCTAAGGCCCGTTCTTAGCCCAGGTGGGCCCACATGCTCGTGTGGCCCTTTAGCCTAAAACTAGCCACAGATATGAGATTCACCTAGTCTAGTCCAATATTTACTACACAATCATACAGTTTGCCCGATTGGGCCTATTGGGCCACATAGCCCATTTTGGCATTCCGGCATTTGCTGTTCTATAGCTAGAGTAGGGTGAAGTACACACCTGATAGGTATCTGAAGTTAATCCACGCTCTGAACGCTGCTATGCCTAGAAGCCAACAATAATTGCACCTTTGACTCCTAGGGAGTGTGTCGATCAACTACGGTCACCACCACCGTGACCCAACGGCATACAGATCAACGAATGATCCAATGTCTAACCCAAACGAACACGCCACAACGTGAAAGGGATAAGCCAAGAAAGGTATCCTACTCTCCTCATGGTTTGCTCTATTTAAAGCCAGCTCCTCACCTATTCTCATGTTAGCTTCCCGATGTGGGATTCTCCATCAATCCCCAAAACTAAAGCATTAGCAAAATAATCAACCTTTGTGTGTAAGGGATTCGAACCATAGTCCTCTCCATAACCATGTCACACCACCACCACTAGGACACAAGCTCCTTTGTGTCATAAGTCCAACACATTTAACTTTAAAGCCCACCTACTTGCTTCCAGATTTATTTAAAAGAAAAATCAAAATAAATTGCAAGAGCCAAGACTTGAACCTTGGACCCCCTTGCTTCCTTTATGGCGTTGCTTCCTTGTTACCTAAGTGGCACCA
Organism: Gossypium stocksii; assembly: GCA_020496765.1. Taxonomy (NCBI): domain Eukaryota; kingdom Viridiplantae; phylum Streptophyta; class Magnoliopsida; order Malvales; family Malvaceae; genus Gossypium; species Gossypium stocksii. The sequence continues at coordinate 48,711,169 of CM035623.1, forward strand.
CTTTGCCACTACACCACACTTCTTTTTATGCCTTATTTTACCTTAATTTATTTAAGAGTCATACCACTTGAGATCAGGGTTCCACCAAGGCTAAAAATCAAAATTTTTCCTATGGCCTAACTTGAACCCAGGACTTTATAGTACCATCCAAACACTCTAAAATCACACATTTGAATTATTTAAGCCGCCTTTTAACCGATCCAAAACTCAAAGCCCAATACTTCTAGGCCTAAAATTCGGGGCGTTACATGCCATAGGTTTAAAAGTTCACTTCAAAGATACCGAAGACAGTCGATAGTGTGATAAGCTTCTCTGACGATTTCCGAGCTCATAACTTGAATCCAAAATCTATATAACAAAAACAAACATACACAAACAAAGTAAGCTTTTATAGCTTCGTAAGTCATAAGTAAATATTAACTCAATAAAAATAATAATTTAATAAGACATAACCAAACCATACTTGTAAATTCAAATATCCACATATAATTAAACATACTAAACATGAATTAAGTTTTGTCCAATCATGCATTTGTTCTTTATCCAAAATCATCTTTCATACTTAATATCAATAAAAATTTCACTTGACCGAATACATACTATCATAATACATTTATACAATTCATATTTCCTTAATCATAATTTCACATTCCCTTAATCATAATTTCACATTCAATTACCATATAGACATAAGTATGAAATTCACATTTCCATATCATATATATATATATATCATTAAACTGAATATGACCAATCATATACTTAAAGATATGGTTTCATTCACTTTATTCATAGCTCAATTCTTAATTCAAATATTACCTCAATGACATTGATAATTCATTAAGGCATAACCAAGCCATACTTATGAAATTTAATTACCAAACATTTATCTATACATAAATTATAACATTTCTAAAACACACATTGATTCATTAACATGTTTAATATCACATAAACCTTATTTTTCTGAGTATATATATATTTTCATATAAACACGTTCAAAGTTCACATTTCAAATACCTACTAATCGAATACACATAAATCCGTTAATATCAATATGAATTTCATATTTCAATTTATTCCTCATGTAACATTAGGCCGAATATAAGCTCAAAAAAAAATCAAACATTAATATCATATAGTTATACATTAATCCACATACAGATTTTCATATACACAATCACTACCATTAACATCATTTATAACTTGTATCACATATTAAATAATCAACTTACCTTATTTCCGAATAGGTAATAAATTGTCACGTACCTATTCACTTTAACTTATTAATCACATTTGATACCACATCGATATAAAGCCTACTATAATACATTGGCATAAAGCTAGCTACGCTCAAAGCCTGATATAATTCACCGGCCCAAAGCCTGCTAGGCATAAAGCCTAATATAATTCACCGACCCGAAGCCTGCTAGGCTTAAAGCCTGATATATTACACCGGCACGAAGCCTGCTAGGCATAGAGCCCGAATACCCCTAATACATAATCGTCGGTCTCACACATAATTCTTATATCAGAAATCCTAATTATTCTTTAAGGTTCACACGGAGCTTTTCTAACGTCATATCTCAGTTGAATCGAACTTGTATCCAAATCTCTTAAGCATTTATACATTCAACTATAACTAAATAAAATTCATACAATTAAATTCAGCATATTGTAACAGCCTGATTTTGACCCTATTTGGAACGGTGGTTTTGGCACCACAAATTCGAGTCAGAAAAATATTTTAAAATTTTATTCTGTGTTTAAATTGTGTTTGCATGTGTGAAATTTTCGTGTTTAAATTTTATCGTTTGGATGCCTGATTTAATAAAAGGGCTTAATCACATAAAATGAAAATTAGATGGTTTACTGGTAAAAGGGTCAAATTGAACATGTCTTTTTAATATAGAGTATTTAATTTGAAATTTAGCCATTATTAAATGAAGTGGACGGTATTGACTTATGATATAATGTTTTTTATATGTTTTAACAAAGGTTAAATTAATAAAATAACAAATACATTATAATTCATAAAACATAAAATAATAAGCCATCTTTTAGTTCATCTTTTCAAGATCGAACATTGAAAAAGAAAAAGAGAAAGAATAGGTTTAAGGTTTCAGCACTTTGAAGCTTGAATTAAGGTATGTTTTTAGCTCGATTTTTGAAAAGTTTTACGTTTTTTAGATCGTTACTTTGAATACTACCCGACCCATGATTGAATTTTTTATTTTGATGAATATTTTGAGTTATGACATTGATGAATATTTGTGTTTTGTGAATTTTGATGATGAATTATGAAATATATGTTTTGGATTAATATGTTTTGTATTGGAATTTTTGATGATTTTGAGCAATTAGGGCTAAATTGTAAAAATTATAAATTGAGGGACTAAAATGTGAAATAAATGAAATTTGTGGACTTATATAAGCATAAGGAAGATTTGGCCTAAGCATAAAATAGTCAAATTTTGAGTATTTTGTGTTTTATGCAAATTGGATTAAATTGTAAAAAGTGTAAAATGTCAAGGGTAAAATGGTAATTTGTCCAATTATGTGTATTTGGATCAAATTGAATAGAATTAAGTTTGAATTAGTTTATTTTGAATATATTTAGATCAAGAACCAAAGAAATTGGATTTGGATCGGGGAAAAACTAAAGTCGTCGATCAGTCGTCCCGCTTCGATTACCGTTGTCCGAGGTAAGTGTATAAGCATATATGTCTTGTTAATTATAAATAAACATGAGGTCTATTTGCTAATTTGTAATATGTGAAATTAATGTACAGAAATGATAGTATGAAATATAGCAGTAAGTGTGCGAGTTGTTAAATGTTACAGCACTAAGTGTGCAATATGTTACAAGGATTTAGCATTAAGTGTGCGAGTTGTTAAATGTGATAGCACTAAGTGTGCAATACGTTACAAGGATTTGGCACTAAGTGTATGAGATGTTAAATGTGACGGTACTAAGTGTGCGATACGTTATAAGGATTTGGCACTGAGTGTGTGAGTCTGCTGATCCTGTAAGTGTATCGATTAATGAATATGTAATCGAACTAAAATGATCAGGTACATGATAGTTGATTTTTTTATGTGAAAATAAGGTAAGTTGGTTACTCGATATGTAATGAAAATGATACATGATGCTATTGTAAGTATAGGTGTGAATATGAGATGTGTATTCAGCTTTATAATAGTATGAATATGTGATATTAAAGACTTATTAATGAGTAAACGTATATGGATACATATAAATATTTGGTTAAAATAGATACTATGACTTTGAGATTGGAGAAGTGTATTTATAATGTGCATATATACATTCGGCCAAGATGACATTATTTATAAAAATATATGTTATATATATATTGAAATTATAAGCTTGAATTTATAAGTGTATTATAATAGTACAAATTGATTTGGTTAATTGATTTGATTATGTTGTTGATATGATTATTTGTTTATGACTTACTAAGCTATAATAGCTTACTTTGTGTGTTCGTGTTTTATCTCGATTTTATAAATTTTGGGGAATAGTTACAGCTCGGGGATCATCAGCGAAGTTATCCACACTATCGTTTATTTTTGGTACTTTTAAGAGTTTCTTTTGAGCTTATGGCATGTATAGGCTAGTTAAAGCATTTGAATTTTTGAGATATTGTATCTACTAAGCCATGCGAAAATGGCTAAGTTAATGGCTATGTATGTGTTTATTAAATTATGGTTTAAGTTTATGTTTGGAAGTATTTGTTTATGGATTGAAATGAGTGATGGATGAATTTATGTTTTGGTAAGTTAAATTTTAAATTGGAATCATGATGTGTTGGGATATGAGTTGATAAATATTAAGTATATTTTAAATATGGAGCTTAATTTCATTAACTTGGTGGATTAGAACTATTTGTGGTAGTGTATTGATTCAACATTTGCATACTTATACTTATAGGAACTATTTGTGGTAGTGTATTGATTCAGCATTTGCATACTTATACTTATAGGTATGGGATGTAATGGATTGATATATTGAATAGATATTATATAGATGTTGTATGTGTTTACAAGTGTGGTATACGTGAGTAGGGTAAATTGATTAATTGGTTAAGAAGTAAATTTAATTGAATAAATGATTATAATGTTATGCTTGGTGATATATATAGACTTATAATTCAGTTTGAAAATGAGTTAAAAGTTGGTTGTATGTTAGGTATTTGGTATGCATTAAATGGGTTAAGTGATGTTTGTATAATTGCTAAACGGATAGAGATAGATAATTTGAACACAGTTATAAAAATGCATTTGATATGTTTATATGTATCTTGATTTGAAATGGTCATTATTAGTCAAACTAAAAGTGCATGATTTGGAGTAGTTTTATAAGACATTTTGTTAGCCGAATATAATATGGGATGTATGTCTTTGAGTATATATAATTTATGCTTGAATGACTCATATTTGATAAAAAATATTTGTGCATATGACTGATAGGTGGTTTAAAGACCAAACTTGATTATTTGTGAATTTGTTTGTGCCGATTATATTATGGTCACAAAGCTTTGTAATTTTAATTTGTTGGTCTCAAATGTGCATGAATGATTTATGAAATAAAGTATTTGTTTTTTTTTAATAAGTGTTCATGTAACACCCCAAACCCGGCCTAGACGTTACGACCAGATCTGGTATGTCACATGATCCTAAAGCTAAGTTTACGACCCTTTTAGTCTTGTTGTGTCCTAAGTGAGGTTTGAATCAAAAGAGTAAGTTTGTTAAAACCAGTTTATTAATCCTTTAAGTTATCCATATTATTCACTCGTTGAGTTTTGAAAATGTTCTTTAGATTTTGAAACCAGCGCAGCCTAAACTAGCGATTCTATAAAATGTAATTTAATCATCAAAGAAAAATTCAACCAAATAAAAACTTAGATAGCGGCCTTATTACCAAATAAAACCCAAAAATAACTTAATAATAAAATACTTTAAACAAAATGAAAACCAGTTCTGCAGATGCTGTGGCCACTCCGAATCTCTCGCAGCTCCAAGCCCACTATGGTTGAGTGTTACCTGCAGAGATTAATTAGAAGGGGGTGAGTTTGACAACTCAGTGTGCAACATTATCTCAACCATAGGCCAAAATAGATCAAGCCTCAGAATCAGATTAGTTGGGCCTTGGCCCATTACAGAAATCAGGTTAAGCCCATAACAGATACAGATCAGATATAATATGCAAACAGTAACCCAACCTAGATCCATCCATAACACCCCCGTACCAGCCTTACACCATGTGGGGAGACTACTCGACCCACCTAACCGCTACACACCACAGATAATTGCAGCGAGGCTGCCAGATATAATTTGCAGCGAGGCTGCCAGATATTGTGACGAGGTCACCAGATACAGATATTGTGGCGAGGCCACCAGATTGCAGCGAGGCTGCCAGATAATAATGTGACAAAGTCACCAGATTGCAGCGAGGCTGCCAGATAATAATGTGACAAAGTCACCAGATTGCAGCGAGGCTGCCAGAACGCTTCCTCCATCATAAACCCATATCCTATGCAACAGATGTAATCATACTAGCATGCAACATATAGCATCTCATATATCAGATATATTCACATTAAATGGTAACTCATTCAGATACATAAAATCATACATTTCATACAGAATTGACCCTAGGGGTATAATAGTCTTTTTACACCTAGGGGTATTTTGGTAATTTTTCCTACCTAAGGGTACTATAGTCCTTTTTCATATTTTCAGAGATTTTATGCATGTTCAATTGATTATTAGTCCATAGATATTCACAGAAGTCCCTTTTAAGCTTAATTCCCACTTTTACCCTTTTTAGCCTAAAACCCCTAATGGGCCTTACTGAGTCCATTATCATCTCAAACCTGTTAAGTCTAATTTTTAGGTTTAGCTTACCTACTTGACCATGTTTTTATTAAGCATGTCACCAGAGAGCCTATAATAGTCACTTTATCGATTTTGGGCTCGGAAGCCCATTGGGCCCGTCTTTGGCCCATTGAAGCCCAACTTACCAAAACGTTCAGAATTGCACCCTATGCAATTCCTTCACCACCGAATTCATGGTTAACCCCAACGGAGTAAACGATTACTCTTGATTATTAAACGAGTGTGTTTTCGATCACTCTCCACTAGTTGTCGGTCACTTTATGGCCATTTCGGCTTTTACCATTTCAGACTAAAAGTTGGGATTAGTTACACACCTGTTAACTGTCGGAATCGTTGACGGAATCCACGAATGAAAACCTATCGTTAACCACCTTAATGTTAGACATAAAATCGAAGATCACTAAACCATAAATCCCTTACCAAAATCGGCCAACATGGCCTAAGTCATTAAATCTTACCCTTCTTTGCCGAAATATAGACTAGGTATTTGTGCTTTGCCGAACCAACCTTCAAATCCTCGCGAAGTGCCCCTTTGTTTACGCTAACACAATAACATCAAAGCAAGAGACCACCTCTACCTTAGTCCCACAATAACCACCCTCATAAGGGCTTCAACTTAAACTTTAATTAGGGATTAATCGAAAACTAGATTGAGTACTTACCAGAGTGCTTAATCGGTTCAAAGAGAGTCCTAGGTAGAAGTATAATCTCGCACCAAAATATTCCCTTCCACAGGCCCCTAAGCAAGATAGGTTTGGTCTAACGATTCGACCTTGAACGCTACAAAATGTGAAGATTTCGGCTTAATAAGGACAATTGAGATTCGGCCACAACAAGTATCTATTCGGTAGGTTTCTGAAGAGAAGAAGGGAGGGGATACAAGCAAAGTGAGTTTGGTTATGGAAGATAGTAATAGAAGAAGAAGAAGAAAGGTATGATACTAACGAAAACTGACAAAGTGCATAGGGGTTTCGGTCAATAGGAGAATCGGCAATGGAGGGTAGTCTTTCGGTTTACAATGGTGAAGAAATAAGTGTGAGTGAAAAAGGAAGAGGTACGGTTGTCGAAAGAAAATAGGATGAAGAGAAGAAGATAGGAGACGAAAGTTAGAGAAGAAAAGTGACAATCAGCTTTTGGTAGATGCTTGCGGTATGAAGGTATAGAGGCTAGCGTTTTTGGTCTCTCACAAAAATGAAATAGAGAGAAACCTAGTGATTCCCTACCTTAATTCGGCAACTAAGGAAAGTGAGTGATCACAATCCCGATTGCACTAAGAGAATTCGGCAAGCGCCCTTCACCAAACCAAGTTTCCCACAATCTAACCCCTAACCGATTGCCTAGCTAGAGACCTTCAACCAACCACCTCCTTCAAAATTCAAAAGTTCCACAAACTCCTCCTTGATTTGCTCCCTTGACCGATTCAAATTCCTCCAAAGAAGAGTTCAATTCAGCTTCAAATTCTTACCTGCTCAAGCTCAAAAATAAAACGCCATCTTTGCCAACTCTGGAACTTGAACCTTAGACCTCCAAGCTCCTTTAGGCGCCACCTTTTAAGGAGACTAGTGGCGTCTCCCTTGCCACTTTACCACTGATTCATTTGTGTCTTATTTCGCACACAATTTCTTAAGGCCCTTACTTTCAATGATCCCCTATCTCCTAAGCTTAAAATTCAAAATTTTGTCGAGCTCCTAACCAACACATGGGCCTTCCATAGGCCCATTAACACACCCCAAACATGCATTACACACCCAAATACTAGAATTTAAACATTTTATCAGATAAAGAAAAATCTAAGAAAAACCCAAAAATTAGGGCGTTACAGTTCAAATGCAATTAAAGTTATGAGTACATGAATTGACTAATGTATTGTTTAAGTAATTATGATATGATTTTTGTTAAGACATGTTCATTGATTTGTTAATATGGTGTACGTTTGATATATAAATTTGTATGTTTTATGTCTATAAATGGACTGAAATAAGTTATATTAGCTTATTAAATTATAAATATGATTCGGTTAAGAAGTTAAACATGTGTATGACAATGAATGTTCGGATGATGATGTGCTTTGTCTGGTAATACCTTGTAACCCCTCTGGCGACGGATACGGGTTAGGGGTGTTACACATATAAAGTTCATGTACATTCAAATTTAACGACGTTTATTTGCTTATAGACTTACCTCGGACAAAGGTAATCGGAACGGGACGATTAATCGACGATTTTAGTTTTCCTCCAATCCACATCCGATTTCTTTGGTTCTTGATCTAATGTATTCAAAATAAACTAATTCAATATAATTTTATTCAATTTAGTCCAAAAACACATAAATGGGCAAATTATTATTTTACCCCTGACATTTCATACTTTTTTACAATTTAGTCCAATTTGCATAAAACACAAAACATACAAAATTTACACATACCAAGCTTTGGCTAAATCTTCATTATGCCCATACAAGCCTACACAATTCATTTATTTCACATTTTAATCCCTCAAGTTATTATTCTTTTTGCAATTTAGCCCTAATTACTCAAATTCATCAAAATTTCCAATACAAAACATACTAACCCAAAACATATCTTCAAAAATTCATCATCAAACATCACAAACACAATTATTCATCAATGGCATAACTCAAAATATTCATCAAAATCAGAAATTGAAGCATGGGTCTTGTAGATAACTTAACAACGATATCAAAAATGTAAAAATTATCAAAAACCGAGCTAGAACTCCCTTGAATTGAGCTTTCAAAGTGCTGAACCTTAAGCTTCTTTATTTCTTTTTATTTTCTTTAGTATTCGGTTGATGAAAAAGTAAGAAAAAATGAATATGATAACTTTATTTTAACTAATATATAATTAATAACTATATTACTTATATAACCTTAATAATATAATATAAAACCATTATAAACCTTGGCTATTGCCGTCCACCTATTATGAAAATGGTTTAATTGCATTATAAATGCCTCCATTAATAAAGACAACAATAATTAAGCACTTTCACATTTAACCACCAAATTTTCCCTTTACGGGATTAAGTTTTTTTATTTAATCGGACACTCAAACGATAAAATTAAATCATGAAAATTTCACACATGCTAATTCACACATAATAAACACAGAAAATAATTTCAAACTATTATTCTAACCCAAATTTGGGGTCCCAAAATCACCGTTTTGACTAGGGTCTAAATTGGGCTGTCATAAGTTAAGTGTGGGAAGTGGTGTAGCTGAATAGGGGCTTTTGGGCATGCAATTTCAGCTAAGGGTCTCTGTTGTGTTCATTTTTTTCTTTTTCTCTTTCTTTTCAATCTCATTTTTTAGAGTGTGGGGATATTTTTAAAGCCAATTGTGCAAAAGGGTTTTTAGGAGTTTGCTTGTTTTTGTCGTCAATTGTGTACAAGACTTCTTGTTTAGGTTTTTCTTCCACTTTGCTTCTAATCTGAATGTGTGCCTACTTTTGAGGCATTTTGTGACCTAATTTTCCTTTTCTTATCAACTGGTGGAACCTCTTTTCTCTTGCTACCGCTTTTTCTTTTTCATTTCTTTGTATATTGGTGACCGAACATACATCTTTACCTCTCATTCAGTTCTAGCCGATTGGTGTTCTTTCCCTTTCAATCTCATTTCTCGTAAATTGCCTCATTCCCTTCTTTCTTCTCTTGTAGTGTCCTCTTTTCTTTTCCTTCATAAAAGCCAATTGTTACCTCTCTCCTCAGCTATTATTTTTATTTCTTTAGCCCTTTCATAATTGACCTACTCTTTTCCTTCACACTTTTTGCAAACCGATTCTTCCTCTTAAATTATTTTAGTTTTTGATTTCTACAAGGGTTCTTTGTCAATTGGTAAGCATGCCCATCATCTCTCTACTTTCTCTATGTTCATCAAGCCACCTTTCTATTTTTATTGTCAAATTCTCTCTCCTCAGCAGGGGCTATATTATGGTTTCGACCTAGGAAGGGTTAATTTGTATTGTGCCATAGTCTGCACTGTTGTTTTAATTTAAGGGTTGTGGTTTTTTGGCATAGTCTATATCTAATAGATCACTTTATCACAGTTGGTTGACAAGGGAGGGTGATTGGCTCTAGTCAACTATTGTAGAGGATTAAGCGGTGTTTCTCAACCAAGGTAAGTGATAGTGGTCGATTTGGGGACGATTGGTTTTTTTAACTCTTTCGGTTGCAAATTGATATGTGTACCTTGATTGATTATAGGTTCGAAGAGCGTGGATCTTAGCTAGTTTTCGTAAACAGGTGTGTAGCAATACCCTGTAATTGGTAGTCGGCTAAAAAGCCGAAAGAGTGTTTATTTCACACTGATTTGCCTACAGGTCGGTAAAAGCCGAAAAGCCAAAAAACTAGAAGGTTGGGCTTTGAGGTCACATGGGCATGCAAACGCTCATGTGGTAAAATCGAGCCCACGAATCATGGGCATAGGACTGTGAAGGCTGCCATGAGTGTTCTCATGGGCTTAGGCCGTTTTGGGCCTCGATGGGCCAAAATGGGTCATGTGGGCCCAGCGGGCTCTTGGTCCTACACGGTAAAAATTTACGTTTTACGGTAAATATTGGACTGGGCTATGTAGTTGCATGGCCGTGGTTAATTTTGGGCTAGATGGGCCACACGAGCATGTGGGCCCACTTGGGCCACATAATGGGCCTTGGGCCCATCTACACTATTTTGACTGTTAAGGTTGCACTAGTCTCTTGAGGTGACTGTAGACCTCCCGAAGAGTTTATAAGTATACCTAGACCCCAAAGTAGGTAAAATGGCTGAATTACCCCTATAGGGCAAAATGACTATAATACCCCTGTAGGGTAGAATGACTGTTATGCCTTATATGATGGTTGATTGATTGAGCATGCCATGTGATATTTATGTGTTTTGCATACATGCACGACATACTGCATGGGTTGGGATATTGTTATGGAGGAAGTACTGATCTGTTAGGGTTGCACAGGTCGCACGAGACGACTGTGGACCCATCGAAGGTTTTGTGCCGTTACTGAAGGCTTTCTGCCGTTATTATAGGCTTTGTGCCATTACCGAAGGCTTTGTGCTGTTATTATAAGCTTTCTGCCATTTCTGAAGGACTTGTGCCATTTTTGATGGCTTTAAGCCACTTATTTATCTGCCAGCTTTACTACGATTCTAGTTAGTGCGCAACCGGTGCTAACTCTTTAAGTGCAGGGATGGGTGGGTGATTTATTCCCCACAGTAAGTGCAGGGTTGGACGAAGGCAAGTGCAGGGTTGGATGGGATTACATGCATCATACATGTAACACCCCTAACCCGAATCCATCGCCGAAGGGGTTATGAGGCATTAATAGGCAAGGCACAACATTAACAATTACAATCATATAATTAAATACATCAAAACGGCCTTACAAAATGTGGACAATTATTTCTATCATATAAAGCCAACCTACTATCTAACTAGTCATAAGAAGTCTATTTGTACCAAATAGAATTACTACTAGATTTTTAAAACATCTTTATTTCATTTGGTCATTTTAATGCTTTAGCCGATTACCAAAATGTTAAGAAGTGAGCTTAACCAAAGTTTTAATTGAATGACCTGGATATTTCATTTCCATTCCTAATATCAAACTTCATACACTAAATATGCAACTCAATTTAAAACATAATTCCCCAAGTATACATTAATCGAAAACATATAACTAATATAATAAATTTTCATGTGCTAAATTAATTTTTAAAGAGTCATACTAAAAGCATTATAATTCGTACAACTATATTACTCATTTAATCATGTAAAATGTGCATACTAGACTAGTACAATCCAAAACTATGTAGTCACTATACCATTGGCTAAAATTGACCATTTAATCCATTACAGGTCAAATCACATAATCCATCACACTTGTAATTCAATCTATATATATATATATATATTAAGCATACTAAGTGAATTATTTATAAAATAATTCTCCCTTTGCAACCAACTATTTCGTACCATATTCATATATAAATTTATCTCATAGCCGATTATGTCAACCAATATATCAACTAAATCGCAACCACACATTATCACTAAACTAAAGCAATAATTTCAAGATTTACAAACTGAACAAACCATTTTCTCATAGCTTTTATAAACATATACAATATATATATATATATTAACACTATCCAACCTATACATGCCATAAGTTGAGTTTAAACATGAAATACCAAAATAGTAGATAGTGTGGATAACTTCGATAACGATCCCCGAGCTTGAAACTTACAACCAAAATCTATAAAATAGAGAAATGAAAACACACCGAGTAAGCTAACCCAGCTTTGTAAGCTTTAAGCAAAATAGACAACTCAAATGAATAAATAATACATTGCAAACAATTCGAATTGCATCATTAAGATTATACTTAAACACAAATAGTTTATCTTGACTGAATGCTCTTTTATTTCTCTTTTAACAATCATATTCAACTTTTCATTCTCAAGATAATACTATTTTAATTTCACTCCTATTCTAACATATGTACTTATGACTAAAGCTCAACTTTATAAGCCAACATCATTCATTTGACCGGTTATAGAAAACCAAATATACTATCACATATAAACATATCTATATGAACGAATATGCAAAGATCAAATTCATCATGACATATGTATTACTCACTTACATAGCCGAGTGTACAATTTCAAACATAATATCACATTTATGCAAATCTTCATAGCATAATATTCAAGATCCAATTTAACAATACATATATACTTACCTATATGGTCGAATATATATAAGGTCACTTTAATTTAATTTCAGTTGTTCCATTTCCACATCAACTTAAAATCTTATAAGCATAGACTTGAAAATAAATCACCAGCATAAAGCCTGCTAGGCATAAGCCTGAATCATACGCTGGCACAAAGCCTGCTAGACCCAAGGTCCAATATTTATTCACCGGCAATAAGCCTGCTAGGCATAAAGCCCGATCATATTCACCGACACAAAGCCTGCTAGGCACAAAGCCTAATCAAATTCACCGGCACAAAGCCTGCTAGGCATAAGCCCTAATATTACAATAATAAAGTCATTTCTTAACAATTCATTTAACGAATAGTCCAAACATTCCATGTATTTTATACAACTTTCAAAGGTCCAACCTCATCAAATAAAACTTATCCACATTTAGTCAATGATAATTCACATTTGACTTTTATACTAATAAATAATAAAATTAGAAACATTATAGTAAAACATTTTATGCTCGATATAAACATTATTTAATTAGTTTAAGACTTACCTCGGATATCAACGAACGGTAAATTCGACTACTCGGCTAGTTTAGCTTTCCCCCGATCCAGATCCAATTTCTTTAGTTCTTGAGCTATACAATTTCAAATAAGACCCATTCAAACTCAATTTTATGCAATTAAATCCAAAAGCATGTACATAGTCGATTTACTATTTTGCCCTACTATTTTGCACCTTTATTAATTTAGTCCAAAATTCATTAAAAATAAAATAATTAAAATTTGATTACACCAAGCCTAGGCCGAATGTTCCTTATACCTATACAAGTCCTCACATTTCATTTATTTTACAATTTAATCCCTCTACTTACTATTTTTTTCAATTTAGCCCTAAATACTCAAATTCACTAAAAATTCAAATACAAAGCTTATTAATCTACCACATAACTTCCATTTAATTCATCAAACATCAATTCCATCAAGCTCTCAACAATGGTAAAACTCAAAATGCACATCAATATCAAAAATTCAAGCTTGGGTCGGATAGTATACGAAGCAACGATCTCAAAAACGTAAAAATTATCAAAAACCAACCAAAATCCATACCTCAAATTAGCTTGAAGAATGCCGAAACTTAAACAAGGAAGTAGCTTCTTTTTTTCTTTTACATTTGGCCAACAAGGAAGAATAATTGCATGTAATTTATGTTTTCTTTTATTTAATATCATATTAACATATAATTTACCAATTTAACCTTTATAATTTAATTAGAAACCCATATAGCAATAGTTCAATACCGTCCACTACTCTTTAATATGGCATAATATGATAAAAAACACTCCAAATTAAAAGAACATATTCAATTTTGCCCTTGCCTATTAAACCATCAAATTCTCATTTCCCGCAATTAAGTCCTTTTTTTAAATCGAACAGCACACAAACAATCAAATTTTTGTACGAAACCTTCACACATGCAAATTCACATATATTAGACACAAAAAATAATATTTAAATATTTTTCTAACTCAAATTCGTGGTTCCGAAACTACCATTCTGATTAGGGTCAAAATCAGGCTGTCACAATACATTATACATACTGCATTCTGATTATGTTTCTGCTATGGGCTGAGGCCAATGGTTACTGTAGTGGGCTTAGGCCCAGACTGCTTTTGTATTCTGTATATTTGATTGACTATTTTTACATTAGCGGATTACACATTGAGTTATCGTAAACTCACCCCATTTTTAATTGTGTAGGAAATCCCTAACGTTAGGTGAACCAGTGTTGCGAGGGACTCGAGGGTGGCCACACTACTGCTCTCGTTTTATTTGATTGGGCTTTTAATTACATTTAAATTTTGTTTTGGGTTTTTTATGTAATAAGGCCTCTCTCTAAAATTCCAGTTTTAATTTGGATTTTTATTAATCACAATTTATATATGCTAAAAGTAGGATGCAGTTTTCCAAAATATTAATGGTTTTCAAAACATTATGTTTCCGCAACACAATTCTTCTTTTAAGCTTCCACAACAAACATTGATTTTAAAGTGCAACAACATTTGAATTTGGTTAACAAATTTTCGATTAAGTCGTAATAAGGTTTTCATGTAAAGCAGGTTTTCAAACGAATCATGTTTTTGAAAAACACATCAAACGGATTGATTTGAAAATTAACGAAGAGGCTTAACCTTCAAACGAGGTTTTTATCAACAAAAACAATCAAAAATAGGTTTTTAAAAAGGCATTCCAATATGACACCGCTAGATTCGGCCATAATGTCTAGGCCGAGTTTGGGGTGTTACAGCAAAAATGGAGTTCTATAAGCTAAAGGTATTAAATGTCTATGAAATTAAACAGTGGGAGTCCTTAAATTATAATTAGACCATTTATTGATTAAGTGGACAATTATGGACATTTTTAGGTGGGTTTCAAATGTTTTAACAAAGGGTATTTTGGTAATTTGGTTAATAAGTATTATTCAATAAAATAAAGAATAAAAATTTCCTTATTGCTTTTAAGTTTTGGCAACTTCAATCTTTGAATAAGGTACAGTTTTTGCTTGGTTTTTAATGATTTCTATGTTTTTGAGATCGTTGCTTTGTAATCTAGCTAGCCCGTACATTTGATTCCGAAATTGTTAAAGATTTAGCATGTTGCCATTGTTGAATGTTTGAGTAATTAGATGTTTCATGATATATATGTAACACCCCAAACCCAGCCTGGATGTTTTGACCAGATCTGGTGTGTCACATGAACCTATGACTAAGTTTACAACCCTTTTTCTTGTTGTGACTTAGGTGATATTTTTATTAAAATAGCAAGTTTGTGAAAAGTCGTTTTGATAAGCCTTTAGATTATCCGTATCATGATCTTGATGAGTTTTGAAACCGTTCTTAAGATTTTGAAAACCCGCGCAGCCTATAACTAGCAGTTTCGATAAAATATGAAATAAACCATTATTAAAAAAACAAAACCAATAAAGAAATTTAAATAGCGGCCTTATTACAATTAAAACCCAAAAATAACATAATAAAATACTTAAAATGAAAAGAGAACCGAATTTGCAGATGCTGTGGCCACTCCGAATCTCTCACAGCTCCAAGCCCACTATGGTTGAGGGTTACCTGCAGAGATGAAGTTAAGGGGTGAGTTTGATAACTCAGTGTGTAACATAATCTCAACCATAGGCCAAGACAGATCAATCTTCAGATTCGTATTTAACTGGGCCTTGGCCCATTACAGAAATCAGGTTAAGCCCATAGGCCCAGAACAGATACAGATCAGATATAATATGCAAACAAAAAGCCCAACCCAGATCCATCCATAACACCCCCGTACCAGCCTTACACCATGTGGGGAGACTACTCGACCCACCCAACCGCTAGACACCACAGAAATTTGCAGCGAGGCTGCCAGATATTGTGACGAGGTCACCAGATACAGATATTGTGGCGAGGCCACCAGAACAGATATATATATGTGGCGAGGCCACCAGATTGTAGCGAGGCTGCCAGAACGCTTCCTCCATCATAAAAGCCCATACCCCATGCAACAGATGTAAACATACTATAGCATGCAACATACAGCATCTCATGCATCAGATATATTCGTATTAAGTGATAACTCATGCATATACATAATATTATACATTCCGTACAGAATTAGCCCTAAGGGTATAATGGTCTTTTTACACCTAGGGATATTTTGGTAATTTTCCCATTTTTAAGGGTATTTTAGCCCTTTTCCATATTTTTAGAGATTTTATGCGTGTTCAATTAATTATTAGTCCACAGATATCCACAGAAGTCTATTTAAGCTTAATTTCCAGGTTCGCCCTTTTTAGCTTAAAACCCCTAATGGGCCCTACTGTGTCCACTAATGTCTTAAGCCCGTTAAGTCTAATTTTTAGGTTCAGATTACCAATTTAACCATATTATTATTAACCACGTCACCAGAAAGCCTTTAACAGTCATTTTACCGATTTGGGCTCGGAAGCCCATTGGGCCCATCTTTGGCCCATCGAAGCTCATCTTACCGAAATGCTTGAAATTGCACCCTCCACAATTTTGCCATCGTCAATTCCTAGTTTGACCATAATAGAGTATTCGGCTACTCTTAGATCCCTCCAAGACCGATTTTCAGTCACTTTTGATCGATCACTTTAGAACAATTTTCGGTCATTACGGCCTTTGCCGTCCTAGTCTATGAGGGAGATACGTTACACACCTGTTAACGGTCAAAGTGATGACGAGAACCTCGCACGAAAACCTACAGTTAATCACTAGAGTGTTAGCCTAACAATCGACCATCATTAAGTCATAAGTCCTCTACCAAAATCGGCCAACATGGCCTAAATCCCTAAAAGCCTTACCTTTCTGCTGAATATGGACTAGATGTCCAATTGCTAGCCTTCAAGATCCTTCGATGCACGATCCCCTCCTTGACTACACTATCGCACCTTCCAACAAAAGAAAGAGGCCAAAGAGCCTTTAATTTCAAAACGACAATACCCCTAAGGGTTCGGCTTCTTGACTTAATTACTGAAAACTAACGAAATAATGTCTCAAAGTACTTACCGATCTAACCACGATCCACAATAACTCCACTTGCGACTACAAGAAGGGTAAAATGTTCAGAAGGTTTCGGCTACAAGGTTGTAGAGGGTTTAATGAAGATTTAGAAGAAAAGGGGAAGAAGAGAGGTATAAGGCTAATAAGAAATCGGCAAGGTGCAAAGGGAGTTTCAAACACAGAAGAATCGGCAATGAAGGTAAAATAGAAAGAAGGAGATAAGTCAGCAAGATGTGATGGAGTCGGCTAGAAAGGGAATGGTGATGAGGGTTCGACTTATGGTGTGAGAGGAGAAGGAAAGAATGGAGAAGAGAGGTGAAAAGGAAATGTTTCGGTCAAAATGAGTGTGCGGCACTAGGGGTTTTAGGGGTAATAGAATTCGGCTCCTAGGGCAGAAAATGAAAAAGAAAATGACGGAAAGAAGCC
Organism: Gossypium stocksii; assembly: GCA_020496765.1. Taxonomy (NCBI): domain Eukaryota; kingdom Viridiplantae; phylum Streptophyta; class Magnoliopsida; order Malvales; family Malvaceae; genus Gossypium; species Gossypium stocksii. The sequence continues at coordinate 48,728,814 of CM035623.1, forward strand.
TATTGTGCTAAGTAAAAAAAATCGACAAAAGAAGGGAGTTTTACTAACCTAAAGAAATCGGCAAAAGACACTCTAACAAGAACCTTTAGAGAATCGGCACATCAAGCCCCTAATTGCTGAAAATGCATAACCAAGAACCCCTTGGCCGGCCACCTCCTTTCGAAATTCAAAAGCTCCTAAAAATTCTCCTCAACAAGCTCCCCTTATCACTCCACAAAATCCTCTCATGACCGATTCAAACACTCCTCAACAGAGTTCAACTTCAAACTCTTACCAGATCAAGCACAAAAATTAAACACCACACAAGCTCACTCTGGGACTTGAACCTTGGGCCTCCAAGCTCACTTAGGCGCCACTTTTATAGCTCCTAAGTGGCGTCATATTGCCACTCCACCACTGGCCAGCTTATGCCTCATTTCACACATATTTTCTTATCACACCAACTTCCAAGAGACCCCTATCTCCTAAGTCAAAAATACAAAATTTTGCCGTGTTTCTAACCAACACCTGGGCCTTCCATAGGCCCATTAACACTCCCTAAACATGCATTACACACCTAGATACCAAAGTTCAAACATTTTATCAGATGAACAACAATCTAAGAGAAACCCGAAAATTAGGGCGTTACAACTCTACCCTCCTTAAAGAAATTTTGTCCTCAAAATTTACCTGATCCAAACAAATGGGGGTATTGTTGACGCATTGCCTCCTCTGGTTCCCAAGTAGCTTCCTCTCTGCCATGATTACGCCAAAGTACCTTTACTAATGGAACCGACTTTCTCTTTAGAACCTTCACGTCTCGATCCAGAATCTGCACAGGCTCCTCCTCGAAAGTCAAATCAGGCTGTACTTCCACTTCTGCAACTGGTAGGATATGAGTAGGGTCAGAACGATATCGTCTTAACATGGATACGTGAAACACATCATGAATCCTATCCAGCTCCAGAGGTAATTCCAACTGATAAGCCACCGGACCTACTCGCTTAAGAACCCGATAAGGCCCAATAAACCGTGGACTTAGCTTGCCTTTCTTACCAAATCTTAATATCTTCTTCCAAGGCGAAACCTTTAGAAAGACCATGTCACCTACTGAGTACTCAATCTCCTTACGCTTCAAATCTGCGTAAGACTTCTGCCAATCAGATGCCTCTTTTAACCGATCCCTAATCACCTTGACCTTCTCCTCAGTCTCTGCTACCAACTCAGGTCCAAGAACTTGCCGCTCGCCCAGCTCAGTCCAATAACTAGGTGAACGACACTTACGCCCATACAATGCCTCATAAGGTGCCATACGGATGCTAGCCTGATAACTGTTATTATACGCAAACTCTGCTAACGGTAGATAATCCTCCCAACTGCCTCGAAAGTCAATAACACATCCCCTCAACATATCTTCCAGAATCTGAATAACCCTTTCTGACTGACCATCAGTCTGAGGATGAAAAACCGTGCTAAAGTTCAGTCGCATTCCCAATGCCTCATGCAACTTTTGCTAGAATCAAGATGTGAATCTAGGATCTCGATCAGAAATAATAGACACTGGCACCCCATGCAGTCGCACAATCTCCGCAACATATAATTTGGCTAACTTCTGAAGTGGATAATCAGTACGTACAGGGATGAAATGAGCAGTTTTAGTCAACCGATCTACAATCACCCAAATCGAGTCCTTCTTTGACCGCGTCAAGGGCAAACCACTTACAAAATCCATGGTCACCATCTCCCACTTGCAAAGTGGTACTTTCACTGGTTGCAGAAGTCCAGAAGGTAACTGATGTTCAGCTTTCACCTGCTGACAAGTCAGACATTTCCCCACAAATTCTGTTACCTCTCGCTTCAGCCCAGGCCACCAATATAGTTCCTTTAAGTCATGGTACATCTTATTACCTCCAGGATGCATAGCACACAGTCCTCTATGGGCTTCAGTTAAAATTGCTTGTCTCAAATCAGAGTCCTTAGGAATACAAACTCTACCTCGAAAACATAGAACTCCTTCACTGTTAAGTCAAAACTTAGAAGTATTCTCATCCTTAATCTGCTGAAATCGAGAAACCAGAGACTCATCCCTCGACTGTTTTTCCTTAATCTCATCCACCCAGGTTGGCCTTACTTGCAGTTCTGCTAACAGACTACCGTCATCATACAGACTCAATCGGGTAAACATCGCTCTCAGATCAAATACAGTTCTACGACTTAGGGCATCAGCCACCACATTAGCTTTACCTGGATGGTACTCGATCGCACAATCATAATCCTTAAGTAACTCTATCCATCTCTGTTGCCTAAGATTCAGCTCCTTCTGAGTCAGCAAGTACTTAAGGCTCTTATGATCTGTGTATATAATACACCTTTCTCTATACAGATAATGTCTCCAAATCTTAAATGCAAAGATTACTGCTGCCAGCTCCAAATCATGGGTAGGGTAGTTTACTTCATGAGGTTTAAGCTGTCACGATGCATAAGCAACCACTTTACCCTCTTGCATCAACACACAGCCCAACCCAACATGTGATGCGTCACTATACACGGTAAAATCTTTTCCAGACTCTGGTTGAATCAGTATAGGTGCCTCGGTCAGAACTTTCTTTAGTTTCTCAAAAGCTTCTTGTTGCTGCTCGATTCAAATAAATGGTACTCCTTTCCTTATGAGTTTTGTCAATGGCACTGCCATCACAGAAAATCCTTCCACAAACCTTCTATAGTACCCAGCTAAACCTAGAAAACTTTGAATTTCCACCACTGATTTTGGTGGTTTCCATTCCAGAATTGCTTCAATCTTTTGAGGGTCCACCTTAATCCCCTCAGCAGAAACAGCATGCCCCAAGAAAGTTACCTCCCTCAACCAGAACTCACACTTACTGAATTTCACATAAAGCTCCTTTTCCCTTAACACTTGCAGCACCACATGGAGATGCTCATCATGCTTCTCCTCAGATTCAGAATAGACCAAAATATTGTCGATAAAGACGACTACAAAACGATCCAAGTATGGCTAAAACACTCGATTCATCAGATCCATAAATGCTGCAGGTGCATTGGTCAGCCTAAATGGCATAACCAAGAACTCATAGTGCCATCGAGTTCTGAATGCTGTCTTGTAAATATCTACCTCTTTCACCCTTAACTGATGGTATCTAGATCGAAGGTCGATTTTATAAAATACTGAAGCTCCTCTAAGCTGGTCAAACAAGTCATCAATTCTTGGCAACGGGTACTTATTCTTAATCGTCAATTTGTTCAACTGCCGATAATCAATGCACATTCGCATTGACCCATCTTTCTTCTTGACGAACAACACTGGTGCTCCCCACGGAGACACACTTGGCCTAATAAAGCCTCTATCCAACAGTTCTTGAATTTGAGCTTTCAGCTCAACCAACTCCTTCGGTGCCATCCTATAAGGTGCAATAGACACCGGTGCCGTACCAGGCAACAAGTCGATCCCAAATTCAACCTCTTGATTCGGAGGCAATCCTGGAAGCTCTTCAGGAAACACATCTTGAAAATCGCTAACAGTTCTAACTTTGTCCACAGTCAGTTCCCCAGTTCCTGCTTGACTTATGTACGCCAAATAAACCTCGCATCCTTTTCGGATCCACTTTTCGGCTCTCAAAGCCGACACCACATTAGACAGATAATCTCTACGCTCACCTATCACCATAACCTCCTCATCCTCTGCGGTCTTTAACCTCATTCGCTTTGCAGCACAATCCAGAGTAGCCCTATGCTTAACAAGCCAATCCATTCCCAAGATAAGATCAAATTCTCTGAAAGGTAGCTCCATTAAGTCTCCAGAAAAGGTTTTTCCTTGAGTTTCTATAGGCACGTCTCTATACAATTTGTCTACCCTAACCAAATGGCCTAAAGGACTTAGTACAGATACCCCACTCACTGTCTCCTCAGAGCGCACACCCAGTGACCCAGATATAGCACATGCAACATAAGAATGGGTAGATCCAACATCTATCAACGCAGTGTATGGCATACTAGAAATCAAAAACGTACCGGTTATGACGTCAGGAGCATCACCCTCTTCTCAGCGACGAGCTGTATACACCAACGCTGGCTGACGAGCCTCAACAAAACCAGCACCCCTGCCAGGTGCTCTTCGTCCTCGGCCATTACCATTTCCACCTCTGCCTTGTCCACGACCTCTCGGAGCTGGTGGTCCACCCCTCACTGGTTGAGCAACCCTCTGATCCATAACTTGAGCCTGATCAGGTTCTTGAAGGCAATCCTTAACCCTATGCTCCATAGATCCACATCAAAAGCAAGCTCCAGAACGTTTCCGACACTCGCCCATATGTATCTTACCACAACTCCTACAACCCTGCGGTCTAACAGCATTCATTGGCACCGCTTGTACTGGTTCTGCCACTCTTGCTCTCTTAACATTCCTGCTGGCCCCACCTGATGGTCCAGAATCCCTCCGAAAGTAGTTCCTATCCTTTTCGCGATTCTGTCTTTCTGTCCGTTTTACTTCTTCAGCTATCTTAGCTTTCTTAACCAAAGCAGCGAAGTTACGCTCCCTCTGCGGAGCAATCAGCACCCTCAGTTCATCCCTCAGACCATTTTCGAAGAGCACGCTACGCTCATACTCAGTAGCAACTATCCCAGAAGCATACCGGCTCAGCCTCAGAAACTTATCCTCGTACTCAGAAACTATCTTACCTCCTTGAACCAAATTCAAGAATTCCTTCCGGTGGGCGTCCACATAGCTAGCCCCAACATATTTCCCTTTAAAGGCTGTCTTAAAAAGCTCCCAAGTTATCTCACCAGCTGAAGTTCCATCTCTCACTGTGAGCCACCACTGATAGGCTTCATCTCTCAGCAACGATACAGCTCCCTTCAGCTTCTGCTCCACAGAGCAGTCCAGATCATCCATTTTTTGCTCTGTGGCCTCCAACCAATACTCGGCCATATTTAGGGCTACACCAGACACGCCCCTAAAGAACACTGCTCCACTAGCCCGGAGTCGCTCAGAAATAGACCCTCGAAATCCATTACCGATACTTGCCCCAGCAACCCTTTCCAAAACTCGAAGCATCGCTTGTGATAGGGCGTCATCCCCTACACCCCTATCATGAGACTCCACCCCTGTTGCCTGTGGTATCGGTACATCAGTTACTAGCGTATGACCCGAAGATGAAGATTCAGCTCGTGTACTACCTCGGCCACGTCCACAGCCCTTACCACAAGCTGCTCGTGTACTCATTTCGTATTATCTGCTTTAGAAATTTTATGAGTCAGATTAATATTCCAGTGTTTATTACAGACATCTTATGAATAAGTAGAATTTCAGAGTTTATTTTTTTCGCGGACGCCAAGCTACAATCTCAGTCTACTTATCAAAGTTTCTATAGTTTCAGTAATACCTTAACTAAAGTATCATAATAGAGTCTTAGACAGGCATATAATTAGAATTGCAAAATTGATCAGAAAAGTTCAGAAAACTTACAGGCTTGGGCCGGAGATTCGGTGTGCCACTCTTTTAAAAAAAATTACATAGGAAAACTTAATTTATTCTTTGAAAATAAACCATTTATGTACAAAAGGAGTTTATCAAAACAAGTTCCAATTAATTTTGTAAACAATTGCTAAAAACATGATCTTTTGAAAATCTTTGTTCTTATTGTTTGAAAACTTCCATTTTTAGACCCGATCCACAGCCGAGTTGTTGCAACCTAGCTCTGATACCACTAAATGTAACACCCCAAACCCAGCTGGATGTTTTGACCAGATCTGGTCTGTCACATGAACCTATAACTAACTTTACAACCCTTTTTCTTATTGTGACTTAGGTGATATTTTTATTAAAATAGCAAGTTTGTGAAAAGTCGTTTTGATAAGCCTTTAGATTATCCGTATCATGATCTTGATGAGTTTTGAAACTGTTCTTAAGATTTTGAAAACCCGCGCAGCCTATAACTAGCAGTTTCGATAAAATATGAATTAAACCATTATTAAAAAAACAAAACCAATAAAGAAATTTAAACAGTGGCCTTATTACAATTAAAACCCAAAAATAACATAATAAAATACTTAAAATGAAAAGAGAACCGAATTTGTAGATGCTGTGGCCACTCCGAATCTCTCACAGCTCCAAGCCCACTATGGTTGAGGGTTACCTGCAGAGATGAAGTTAAGGGGTGAGTTTGATAACTCAGTGTGTAACATAATCTCAACCATAGGCCAAGACAGATCAATCCTCAGATTCGTATTTAATTGGGCCTTGGCCCATTATAGAAATCAGGTTAAGCCCATAGGCCCAGAACAGATACAGATAAGATATAATATGCAAACAGAAAGCCCAACCCAGATCCATCCATAACACCCCCGTACCAGCCTTACACCATGTGGGGAGACTACTCAACCCACCCAACTGCTACACACCACAGAAATTTACAGCGAGGCTGCCAGATATTGTGACGAGGTCACCGGATACAGATATTGTGGCGAAGCCACTAGAACAGATATATATGCGGCGAGGCCACCAGATTGCAGCGAGGCTGCCAGAACGCTTCCTCCATCATAAAAGCCCATACGCATGCAGCAGATGTAAACATACTATAGCATGCAACATACAGCATCTCATGCATCAGATATATTCATATTAAGTGATAACTCATGCAGATACATAATATTATACATTTCGTACAGAATTGGCCCTAAGGGTATAATGGTCTTTTTACACCTAGGGTATTTTGGTAATTTTCCCATATTTAAGGGTATTTTAGCCCTTTTCCATATTTTTAGAGGTTTTATGCGTGTTCAATTAATTATTAGTCCACAAATATCCACAGAAGTCCATTTAAGCTTAATTTCCAGGTTCGCCTTTTTTAACCTAAAACCCCTAATGGGCCCTACTGTGTCCACTAATGTCTTAAGCCCGTTAAGTCCAATTTTTAGGTTCAGATTACCAATTTAACCATATTATTATTAACCACGTCACCAAAAAGCCTTTAACAGTCATTTTACTGATTTGGGCAAGGAATCCCATTGGGCCCATCTTTGGCCCATCAAAGCCCATCTTACCGAAATGCTCGAAATTGCACCCTCCGCAATTTTGCCATCGTCAATTCCTAGTTTGACCATAATAGAGTATTCAGCTACTCTTAGATCCCTCCAAGACCGATTTTCAGTCACTTTTGATCGATCACTTTAGAACAGTTTTCGGTCATTACGGCCTTTGCCGTCCTAGTCTATGGGGGAGATGCATTACACACCTGTTAACAGTCGAAGTGATGACAAGAACCTCGCACGAAAACCTACAGTTAATCACTAGAGTGTTAGCCTAACAATCAACCATCATTAAGTCATAAGTCCTCTACCAAAATTGGCCAACATGGCCTAAATCCCTAAAAGCCTTACCTTTCTGCCGAATATGGACTAGATGTCCAATTGCTAGCCTTCAAGATCCTTCGATGCACGATCCCCTCCTTGACTACACTATACTATCGCACCTTCCAACAAAAGAAAGAGGCCAAAGAGCCTTTAATTTCAAAACGACAATACCCCTAAGGGTTTGGCTTCTTGACTTAATTACTGAAAACTAACGAAATAATCTCTCAAAGTACTTACTGATCTAACCACGATCCACAATAACTCCACTTGCGACTACAAGAAGGGTAAAATGTTCAGAAGGTTTTGGCTACAAGGTTGTAGAGGGTTTAATGAAGATTTAGAAGAAAAGGGGAAGAGGAGAGGCATGAGGCTAATAAGAAATCGGCAAGGTGCAAAGGGAGTTTCAAACATAGAAGAATCGGCAATGAAGGTAAAATAGAAAGAAGGAGATAAGTCAGCAAGATGTGATGGAGTCGGCTAGAAAGGGAATGGTGATGAGGGTTCAACTTATGGTGTGAGAGGAGAAGGAAAGAATGGAGAAGAGAGGTGAAAAGGAAATGTTTCGGTCAAAATGAGTGTGCGGCACTAGGGATTTTAGGGGTAATAGAATTCGGCTCCTAGGGCAGAAAATGAAAAAGAAAATGACGGAAAGAAGCCTATTGTGCTAAGTAAAAAAAATCGACAAAAGAAGGGAGTTTTACCAACCTAAAGAAATTGGCAAAAGACACTCTAACAAGAACCTTTAGAGAATCGGCACATCAAGCCCCTAATTACCGAAAATGCACAACCAAGAACCCCTTAGCCGACCACCTCCTTTCGAAATTCAAAAGCTCGTAAAAATTCTCCTCAACAACCTCCCCTTATCACTCCACAAAATCCTCTCATGACCGATTCAAACACTCCTCAACAGAGTTCAACTCTACTTCAAACTCTTACCAGATCATGCACGAAAATTAAACACCACACAAGCTCACTCTGGGACTTGAACCTTAGGCCTCCAAGCTCACTTAGGTGCCACTTTTATAGCTCCTAATTGGCGTCATATTGCCACTCCACCACTGGCCAGCTTATGCCTCATTTCACACATATTTTCTTATCACACCAACTTCCAAGAGACCCCTATCTCCTAAGTCAAAAATACAAAATTTTGCCGAATTTCTAACCAACACCTGGGCCTTCCATAGGCCCATTAACACTCCCCAAACATGCATTACACACCCAGATACCAAAGTTCAAACATTTTATCAGATGAACAATAATCTAAAAGAAACCCAAAAATTAGGGCGTTACAATATAAATATTTATTGATAGATTTACTAGTTTTGTAAAGTGATTTTTTGACAAAAATGTCAAAAAGGGATTAATTTGTGAAAATGTGAAGATATGTGGTTAAAAGTGTGAATAAATTGAAAATATGGGCTACTAGTAATATATATATAATTCGACTAAGCATGGGATGTACTTAATTGCATGAATTTGTAATTTTATGTGATAAGGACTAATTTGTAAAGTAGTTAAAAGTTTAGGAGAAAAAGTGCAAATGTGCCAAAATATATGATGCGAGCACACCCTGCAACTATCCTAGAATAAAGACTTTGATTTATTTATTTTAGTTACTTTAATATGAATCTTTAATTATGTCTTGTTTATTAAATGCATCTTTAAGTAATGTCTTGCATTATTGATCTACATCTTTTAATTGTGACATGCATTATGTGTTCTGCATTTAATAATGTCATGCATTATGTAACTCTCATGTTAGTTAAGTTTGCATCATAAATTATGGCATGCATTATGTAACTCCCATGTTAGTTAAAGTTTGCATCATAAATTATGACATGCATTATGTAACTCCCATGTTAGTTAAAGTTTGCATCATAAATTATGACATGCATTATGTAACTCCCATGTTAATTAAAGTGTGCATCTTTAAATGAAGTCATGTATTAAGTAACTCACATCTTAATTAAATCATGCATTTAAACATCTTAGTTGTTTGAGTTAGTGTGATATTTAATTTGGCTATTTTTTTTAAATGCTTAAGTTATAGTGTGTTTAATTTTTCTTAAATAAATTGATTGTGTAATTGTTGTAGGAAAGTCCAAAAGGTTGGTCACATATTTAAAGTTACAATAGGGCTGTTCATTTGCCAAGAAGAATCAAATGCTGTCACATTCAATTGGCTGTTCAGTTTTGGCATAAAAGAGTGTGCATTTTGGTCATTTAATTGTTGGTGCATATTTGGAACGTTTTTGGTGGATATTGAAGCACTCAAAGCTCATTATGGTGACATTTCAAATGGACCAAGAGTGACTCTTCAAGTCTGATTGGTTTCATGCACTCAAAGCTCATTATGGTGGTTGTTTAATGGACCAAAAGAGACTCTTCAAAGTCTGAACGTTTTTGGGGTCTTAAGTCTTCATCATGGAGCCATTTAAGAGGATGTTACACAAGCTTTTATCATATGGTTACAAGGGAGCTGAAGGGACATCATCAAACACACTAAGGATACTTTAAGTCTTCATTAAGGAGAATTGACATGCCTTTTCAACTACATTAGGTTCCAATGAAGAGACATGACTCATTGGCTTCCTTACATGAGTTTAATTTAAAATTAAAGCTTGTAATAATTTTATTTAATTGTTGAAGGTGAAAGGTCACAAATAGGCATTTGAATAGTCATAACAATGCCTATAAATAGTTTGTAAGAAGACATTGTTTGGTTAGACTTTTTGCTCATTTGAATGAAACTATTTTCTTATTTTGTGAGAACTTTTTCTCTCATATTTCATTGAAGACTTTGTTGGCTTATCTAGTTTTAGTGGCGTCAACCTTGTTCTTCTTTCAGAACTTATCACTCCAATGAGTGTGGCGTTCATCCAATATACCGAGGTTCCTACTTTGTTAAGTAACGGGTTGAGGTTTAATCTATTTTCCATCTACCACCTTAAGTGATATAAGTGCTGGGGCGATACTCTATATAGTATCGAATCTTACTTGAAACTTAAGTCCTATATTCCATATCCATCACCTACCAAACTATCTTCATTCCATCTTTTCAATTCTTCACAAAAAAACCATCCATTCCCTTTCTTTCCATTCTTTGTTATCCAATTTCCATTTTTTTTCCAAAATTATATTCTCCAAAATTGAACCTATACATATTGTTCACATCTATAAACCTCTTTTTGAACCCATAAACATAGCTTCTGCCATCATTTTGCCTAAAGACATCCTTTTTAAAAGAGCCGAACGATACTTCTTCACAGACGATTGGGCAAACCCGTATACAACTTAACTCACCCCGAGGCAGATCGTATCATTTGGTATCAGAGCTATTAAAACGAGGAGTACTGACGTTCATAGGGTTCTTGAAAGTTAGTTCGTAAGTAAAAAAATTCAAAAAAATTGCAAGTTGTATTTCATTTCTTTTCTTTCTGTTGTATTTCATTTAGTGAAAAAAATCGAAAAATGTGAAAAAAATTTGAAATTATAAAAAAAAAGTAGAAAAAAAAGAAAAAAATGTGAAAGAGAGTGTTCTATTGTTGATCTTTTTTTATTCCCAATCAGGTTCATTTGGTTTTCTATCAATCTCTTCCTACCCTAACGCCACACCTTAAACTGACTTTAAATTTTCTTTCAGCCATCCCTTAACCCCTTATCATTGTCCTTTGTTAAACGATTTTGAAACTGACCCCTAGCCTACGATAAGATCTTGGCAAGTCTAACTACGAAATTACGAGAGAAAGTTGAGAGGTAAAAGGCACGAGCGTGTGAGACTATTCGAGTGGAGGTAAAAGCCAATCAAGTGTAAACATGAGCGTGAGTGCAAACCATCAATTTTTCTTTCCGAGTGAAAATTGTGAGTTTTGAGGTGAGGTACCTAATTTTTGTTTTGTTTATATTCTAACATGTTTATTTTCAGCAATAAAAACCCATGTCTCACGAAGAATTTACCGAATTGGAGTACCAATATTTGGTGCAAGAAATGCAAAGAATGGTGAATTCTAGTTTTGACAAATTGCACAAAAGATTAGACCGTGTGGAGAAAAGAGACCAACGGGAACGAGTGACATCAAATCAGAAAACGGAGTCGAGAACCCCACGAAGATATACACTGGAATACTGCTCAAGAAAAGATTCCCATCATGATTCCTATTTGCCATCGAATTTGAGACAAAGAGATTCATACTATGACTCCTACTCATTAAAGAGTTTAAGAAGAGACTTTGATAGATAGCATTTTTCAAGGAGTTCGAGACAACAAGAAGCCGATCTTGATTTTGAATCTTTTCGATACAATGTGCGAGATGATAGATATACTCCTTCTAGAACTTTAAAGAAACCCTACATGAAGTATTCTCCACGAAGCATTGATAGATATTCTTATGTAAATACTTTTCCTTCTTTTGAACAAAATTATTATTATCATGATTCTTTTGTGACATCATGTAATAGAAAAGAAAAAGAAGAAAAGGCAAAAGAAATAAAAAGAAAAGAGAGACAAGAGATGAGTGAGAGAGAAAATGAGAGATTCTTGAAAGAGCTCAAAAAAGTCATTGAAAAAGCCATTGACAAAGAAAAAGAACAAAAAGTGAGTGAAAATGAGATTGAAAAAGAAATTGAAAAAGAGTTTGAAAAAGATTATGATCAAGAAAAAAAGTAAAAAAAGAAATTGAGATAAAAGAATCGAGTGATCTCGGAAAAAAGATTTAAGTAAGAAAGATAGTGAGCAAGTGAGGATTATTTCCACTAACCCTTCTGTTCTTTCTTCTTGTGATGTAACTTTTTAGGGTTTGGAAAATCCATGCGACCAATTCCAGCTTCACTGCCTTCCAAATGAGAGACGTTTTCAGTTGTTCAAGAAATGTAAGTTCGCGAATGACAACCACCCACTTGCGATTGAAGGTAAGAAAGGTAAAGATTCCATGACTATCAAATCACGGCCGTTTAAATTAAAGGTTGCTAACAAAACATTTGATGGTCTCAATTCTGAAAGATTATCAAATTATGATTTGATTATTTCTTATTCATCTCTTACCGTTATTGACCCTATTTCGAAAAGTGCATGAAAGCTTTATCCAATGACACGTTTGATCCTTCTGTAGTAATGGTTCATCCTTTGCAAATTAAGGTGTGTGATCAAACTTTTTCACCTTAACAATTTTGATGTGTTTGACCACATAAATTCTTTGAATTCATATGCTCAATTTTTCTATTTAAACATGTTTGATCAATTGATTTGCGATAGGTTTCTGCATGAAACATCTCATCCGATTGATTTTTATCTTCAAGTTAAATCCTTAAATTTTTGTGCGAACTTTCCATGTCTTGATTTTCATTCCCGATTGAGATTCTTGAAGCGTAAGTCTTTGCTTATTGGCCTGCTTGGTTTTGCCAACTCTACGTTCCTGATTGATCAAGTAAGGTTTGAATCATGTGATGGACTTGGACGTTTGAAAAGTTATATGTTCATCATTTCTTTGATTACTCGAGTGGAATTTCAGTCATGTGGTGAGTTGATTATATTTTCTTTTAACATATTGCCTGTTGGAATTCATGATCAAGTACGTGTGTTCAAGCTTGGCATATGTTACGTAGATTTGTTTTATGGAACATTTAAGCATATTGCATCTTTTGCATTCAACTTATGTTTGCTTGATGTTCGAACTTCTGTTTAAGAAATGAAATTCAATAATTTGGGTTACAATTTTGATTTGATCTCTTATCACCTTACTTGGCCACATATGAATCTTTTGTTTCATTTTGAAAAGGTAAATTCGACACATTTATTTGGACTTAAATCAAATTTTGAAAATGATCCTTCTTTCCCTTTTAAGTCCATTGCCTCTGTTCATACTAATCATTTTCATTTTTGTGAATTCCACCACTCGAGAAGCATGAGATGTCGTGGTGCCTTATTGCCCATTCAAATTGATCGAAGTAAAAGGTTTGTTTTACATTATCTTTCTGAGGAGAGAAGATTTGTTCTAATTGAAAAAGGTAAAACCATTTATAAGTTTTCCTCTCCTAAAGGCCGTCAAGGTAAAATTTCTAAAAATTTTCAAATCCCTTTGCTTCATTCAAACGAAGATGAAAATCTTATTGATTTGATGTTTGAACATTATTTGAATTCTGATGTAGTTGATTGTTGTCTTTGGCCTTGTAATAATTTGTTTGTGTTGGATTGTGACAATGAACATAATGTTAACCTATTCCAGCGATGGATACGTGTTAGGGGTATTACATTTGTTGGTATCATAGCTATGGTTTAGTCGATTCTAGGACTAATGTAGCGTGTACGAGTCTAGCTATAATGCCATATATAAACTGCGGTAGTGTGATATCTCCTGACAGTTTCTGAATTATATATTATACAGTAAATGGATTTGAATCGAGTTGATTCCAACGACACAGAAAGTAATGTGCCTGCCTCCGTTCATGGGGCCGCGCCTTCTGAATCAAGACCTATGTCTGAGGGTCGTGGAGGAGAGGCCAAACAAGCCTTCTTCCATATGATGAATGAATGGTTCACTGAGTATGTCTGAACGAGTTCGGCTACTCAACAACCTTCACCCTCGCTTATTCTGATACGATCTCGACCTTGTGATTGATTTCGAGTCGTATTTGTATTGCCTGATCGTCGACGAAGAAGTATCGTTCGGTTCTAACAAAGGAGTATTTTGGATAAATATGGGCAGAAGCTGACAAAGCAGTTTAAGATAGGTTAAATATGGATATTATAAGTTCGGCTTGAAAGGAATTAAAAGATGGAGGATAATTGAATGGCTCGGTTTAACAATTAAACAAGGATAAGTAAAGATAAATTGCGGAGATGGAAGATAGCACTGAAGTGTCAAGTTCAATTCAATATTATAAAGAGTATTGCCCCGAGACTTATATGACTTAAGGTGAGAAGGTGGAAATAGGTTGATGGACCTCAACCCGTTACTTAGCAAAGTAGGAACTGAAGGTATAATTGAATGGATGAACGCCACACCAACAAAGGTGATAAATTCAGGATAGAAGAAAGGACAGGTTGACGCCACTAACTTTGTAGATAAGCTAACAAGTCTTCAAACGAAATCGGAGAGAGATGATCTCACCAAAATGACAAAGTTTCATTCATAAAGCAACCAAAAGTCCCTTTACAAAGGCTGATTTCACCTATTTATAGTGCTATAATAGGGTAGTCGAATAGTCATAAATAATCATCTTAATGTACTAATTAAAAGCTGAAATAAAGTTCAAGTCTCTTCACATTCTTGAACCAAATAACTCCTCCTTTGAATTCACTTCAATTTAGTTGATTGAATGTCTTTGAACGCTTGAAAGATGACTCTTGAATTGTCCCTTGGCTAGCCGAATAGACACCAGCTCCTTAATGGTGTTTTGAATGATTATAGTGATTACTTATGAAGCAACCGGTTATGGAAGGTGAAACAAAGGGGTTATCAAATTTAAAGAAGAATAATGCTCTTCTTTAATTGATAAAACAACTTCTTGATGATGAATAAAGCATCCTTTAAAATAACTCCTTATGTAACTGAAAACACTTGAAAAGTCACTTCAATAAATTTGTAGCAGCCCTTATAATGTAACAGTTATGAATTGAAAAGACTCCTGCAATAAACACAATTAAAATGAGCTTATTAATCACATTTAAACACTTATTAAACATATCACAAATAAAGACTTAACTTAAATAAATGAACTAAACATATGCATCAATTATTCCAGCAACTAGTTTATTAAAGAAGCATAAATAAATAAACTTAAACTCATGCATTAATAAATAATTCTAGAAACTAGATTAATCAAGAGCAACACTTATTAAATAAAGTTCAACAAAACACTTATTAATTAAACTAAGAGGCTTGAATGCATGGTTTAAAATGCAAACTAAATGAACAAAATGAATTACTTAATGCATGACTTAATTAAATGCAGAACAAATAATGCATGTCATAATTAAAATATGTAGATCAATAATGCATGACATTAATTGTGATAGTCGAAATTTGACCCTAATCGGAACAGTGGTTTTGGAACCACGAATCTGAGTCAGGAAATATTTTTATTCTTATTTTATGCATTTATTTTATGTGAATTGATATCCGTAAAATTTTCGTACGTTAATTCGACTGTTTGTGTGTTTAATTTAGAAAAAGGGTTTAATTGTATAAAATGAAAACTTAATGGCATAATGCATAAGGATTAAAGTGATAGTGGATTATTAATATGAGGGTTTATGCTGTAATTTTCCCTTGATTATATGTGTTGCACAGTAAACACCTTAATGTATAAGAATTTGGCAGTTAAGAATAAAGGTTAGTAAGGTAAATTATGAAATAACATATATTATACATTACATAAAAGAAATAGGTGATTAAAAATAAGGTTTATATGCCTTGTAATTGCCGAAATAAGAGAACAAGAAAGAAAAGAATAGGAGTTGAGCATTCGGCACTTATAGATCGAAATTGAAGGTATGTTTTAACTCGATTTTCGATAATTTTTACGTTTTTGGAATCGTTGCTTCGTATAATATCAAACCCATGTCCGAATTTTTGTTATTGATGTGCATTTCAAATGTTGCCATAGTTGAGAGCTTAGGGAAATTGATAGTTTAAATAGATAAATAGAAGTTGTGTTTAAATTTTAAGTTTTATTTTAGAAATTTTGATGAATTTGAATTATTTAGGACTAAATTGTTAAAATGTTAAGTAAAAGGGACTAATTTGCTAAATTAATGAAATGTGAAGGATGGTGTGTGAATTTGGAGCATTCGACTCAGATTGGTCTTAAGAAATTTTTCTTATCTAGTATAATTTGAAATTGGGTCAAATTGCCGAATGTATAAAGTAGTAAGGGTAAATTGGTAATTTGTTTAATTATGTACATTTGGATTTAATTGAATAAAAATTTAGTTTGAATGGATTTCATTTGTAAATTGAAGCTCAAGAGGTAAAGAAATTAGATTCAGGTCGGGGGAAAGCTAAATTAGCCGAGTAGTCGAATTTACCGTTCGTTGATATCCGAGGTAAGTTATTAAGCTTTTATATGCACTAAATGTTAATAGTAATTATAATTATGTACTAAATTGAATTTATAAAATTTGTTTAAAGTATTTTTGAATGTGAATTACTAGGATGGACAATATTTTCAATGCTTCAAAAGTGATTGCCGAATGTCAATTGAGTAATTTAATTGCTTTAGTCATGTGTTGTGGAACTTACTGATTGTGATATGGAGTGGTGAATTGAATTAGCAAAGATATGTATATAGTTACTGATGATGAAATTTGTTTGGAGAGTGGTCATAAAAATAGTTTTTATTAGTATTTAGGTATAGGAAGATTTTGTATTCAGTTTAGAAAGGTATGAATGCTAATGTTTTAAGTGTGGGAGCGCGGATTTTAGAAATTGAAAAATGAATCAGGCTTTGTGCCTAGCAGGCTTAGTGCCGATGAATTTAAATCAGGATTTGTGCCTAGCAGGCTTTGTGCCGGTGAACGTAATCGGGTTTTATGCCTAGCAGGCTAATTGCTGGTGAATAAATATCAGACCTTGGGTCTAGCAGGCCTCATGCCGGTGAATGAATCAGGCTTATTGCTGGTGATTAAATTACAATTTTTTGCTTATAAGATTTCAAGTGAAATGTGAGCTGAATAATCTTATTCATAGTATATATGTGTATATTTGGCCATGTAGGTATATTTATGCTTAAAGTTATTTAAATATTGTATGTTATGCCATGAAGGTAAGAATGAATATGATTTAGTATTCAATGTTGAGTAGTTAACTTTGCTAATATCATATAGACATGCAATGGGATAATCAATGCCTAAAGCATGCATATTCGAGATGTGTCATAAGCAAATGTGAATCGATTTAATGTAATAAACTTGTAACTCACATGATTTCAATTTAAGACAATGACATATGAATGTAAGAAATTATTTTATAAGTTGATTGAATATATGTGTATAGAATAGTTTATGTTGGAGACGGTTTATAAGATGAAAGAGCATAGGTTAAGTATTTGATTTAATGATTTTTGAGTATGACATATTTTAGTTTGGTTAATTTACTATTCGAAACAAGCTATTAATATTTTGATTATTTAGCTAATGGCTTACTAAGTTATGAAAACTTACTTTGATTGTTTCATTTTTATGTTTTATAGACTTTTAAAGCTAGCTACAAGCTCGGGGATCAACAGAATACTCATCACACTATCTTTTGTGTCAATATATATATGCTATTTAACCTAGATTTAAGGCATGTATAGTTTGGACTAGTAAGTATATAATGTCTTTTGAATGGTTGTATATAATGCCATTCGAAATTGGCTTATAAAATGGTTATGAGGTCTAATAATATTTGAGTTAGTCTGAGTTAGTAGTGATATGTATCTATGTAATGAAATGTAGTTGGTTTATGACTTGAATGATGGTTTGACCTATATCTAAGTTAGAACATGACCTTGGTGAAAGGATTTTGTGGTTTTCACATGTGATAGAAGAATAGCTATTAAGGGTTATTGAATCGGCTATGATAGGCATTATTGTATATGAAATCTTTTGACATATTTAGGTAAGGTTTATGTACCTAGAAAAGATAGACCATTGGGAGTTCTTTTGAAATATGCATATATCGATACTTGGCTCATTTGTTTTGGGCAAAGTTATTTAAATATGCATATAAGTAAACTTGTTCATGTTTTAGTCATTTAAAACCATATATATATAGTAATGTACATATGCCATGAATGATTTGATTGAATGATATATCCATTGTGCCAAATGCAATGTTGATAGAAATGATATGTACTTAATACATTTATTTTATCCTTGATATACATATATGCTATGTGGTAAAATGACATATTTGATATCTTTTGCTTTTGTATTTAGTAATTGGTTATATGTTTGAAAAATGTTATGGTTGGTTTCATAAAAGGTTTAAATTAACTTTATTCATTAAAATTTAATTAGTTTAATAGTACGAGCTTGTGTGTGAATATGATTGTTTGGAATTTGTGTCTCGTCCGGTAACATCTTGTATCCCATTTCAGTGACGGATAAGGGATAGGGGTATTACATTTTATTGGTATCAGAGCTATGATTTAGTCAATTTCTAGGACTAACATAGTGCGTATGATTCTAGCTATACATGCCATAATATGATACTGTGATAGTGTGATGACTTCTGATGTTTGAAAATGTGGTTTCTTTAGTAAATGAATCCTGATCGAGCTGTAGCCGATGACGTTGAGAGTATAGCGCCTGCTCCCACGTAAGGGATAGCGCCAATGGAATCTCGACTGACCTCGAGTAGCCATGAGGGAGAGGCTAAGCAAGCCTTTTACCAAATGATGAACGAATGGTTTACTCAATATACCCGAACTAATCCAGCTATTCAACAACGCCCACCCCCAAATAATCCATCTCCAATACCTCTAGTACCTCCAACGATTGATCTGATGAGATTGAATAAGCCACCTGTTGACAAAATCAGAAAATAAGGGGCAGAAGAGTTCAGGGCCACAATTAGTGATGTTGTTGAGCGGGCTGAATTTTGGCTCGATAACACTGTCCGTGTACTTGATGAACTATCATGTACCCCCAACGAGTGTTTGAAGTGTGCTATATCATTATTACGTGATTCGGCCTACCATTGGTGGAACACTTTAGTTTCAGTTGTGCCTAGAGAGCGGGTTATGTGGGAGTTCTTTCAAATTGAATTCCATAAAAAATATATCAGCCAGAGATTCATAGATCAAAAGTGTAATGAATTTCTCGAGCTTAAACAGGGTCGCAAGACTATTTCTGAATATGAGTGAGAATTTCTCAGACTCAGTAGAATGCCCAAAAATGTATTTCGACTAAAGCCATCATGTGTAAACATTTCGAAGATAGGTTGAATGAGGATATTAAGTTGCTGGTTAGCATCATTGAAATTAAAGAGTTCGTAGTGCTTGTCGAGCGAGCTTGTAAAACTGAAGAGCTTGGGAAAGAAAAGAGAAAGGCTGATTTCAAAGCTAGAGACTTCCGTAAAAGATCAACGAGTAAAGCTTATCAGTCATTGTCGAAGAAGTTCAGAGAGGATTCTAGCCGGTCTAAGATTGTTGTGGACAAGATCGAGACCGACCTCTTACTAATTCACGAGCCACATCAGTTGCTAGTGTTGGAAACATTCGCCAACCTTGGTCTGAGTGTAAACATTATGGAAAATGGCATCTGGGAGATTGTAGAGTGCGTGATCGCACTTGTTTTAAATATGGATCGGCAGATCATTTCATTCAGAAGTGTCCGATGTTAGCTGAGAAAGATACCATTCAGGATGCTCGCCCAAGTAATATGTCATCGTGAGGCAGACCACCCAGACGCGCTGATAATGTTAGTGGTAGCCAGAGAGGGATGAAAGATACAGCTGTTCGATCTGAGGCTCGAGCTCCTGCTAGAGCTTATGCAATCCGTGCTCGGGAAGAGGCTTCATCTCCAAATGTTATTACTGGTACTTTCACTCTATATAATACAAATGTAATTGCTTTGATTGATCCTGGGTCAACTCATTTTTATGTGTGTGAAACATTAGCATTCAGTAAGACTTTGCCTGTTGAGTCTACTGAGTTTGTGATTCGGGTATCAAACCCTCTGGGTCGATGCGTATTGGTTGATAAAGTGTGCAAGAACTGTCCCCTGATGATTCAAGACTCATGTTTTCTGGCTGATTTGATGTTGCTACCATTTGAAGAATATGATATTATTCTGGGTATGGATTGGTTAACCGTACATGATGCTGTAGTGAATTATAAATGGAAAACTATTGATTTGCGGTGTCAGAATGACGAGATTATTCAAATTAAGTCCACGGACCTGAATGGTTTATCGTCAGTGATATCTTCAATTTTGGCTAGTAAGTACGTGAGAAAAGGTTGTGAAGCTTATTTTGCATATGTGCTTGATAGTAAAGTGAGCGAAAAGAAGGTGGAGTTTGTACCAGTCGTGTTCTAGTATCCATACGTATTTCCTAATGAATTACTGGGTTTACCACCTATTCGAGAGGTAGAGTTTGGTATCAAGTTAGTACCAGGGACAACTCCAATTTTGATAGCCCCGTACCGTATGGCACCTACAGAATTAAAAGAATTGAAAGCACAGCTACAAGAGTTGACAGATAGAGGTTTTGTGAGACCAAGTTTTTCTTCCTGGGGTGCGCCAGTTCTATTTGTGAAAAAGAAAGACGGGACTATGAGAATGTGTATTGATTATCGGCAGCTTAATAAAGTGACTATCAAGAATAAGTATCCTTTGCCATGGATTGATGACTTGTTTGATCAGTTAAAAGGTGCATCGGTGTTTTCAAAAATAAATTTGCAATCAAGTTATTACCAGTTGCGAGTTAGGGATTCTAATATACCTAAGACTACTTTCCAAACAAGATACAGACATTATGAGTTCTTAGTAAAGCCATTTGGACTCAGTCATGCCCCTGCGGTCTTCATGGATCTGATGAATCAAATTTTCAGAGAGTATCTGGATCGATTTGTGGTGGTTTTTATAGATGACATTCTATCTATTCACTAACGAAGTTGAGCATGCCAAACACTTGAGACTTGTGTTACAGATTCTACGGGATAAGCAATTGTACGCAAAGTTCAGTAAATGTGAATTCTGGTTACGAGAAGTTAGCTTTCTAGGGCATGTTGTTTCGGCATCAGGTATTCGGGTTAATCCGAGCAAAATTTTGGCTATACTTGATAGGAAGCCTCCAAGGAATATTTCAAAAGTTCAGAGCTTTTTGGGACTTGCTGGTTATTATAGAAGATTTGTAAAAGGTTTTTCGATGATAGCGACGCCGATGACAAAGTTACTTCATAAAGATGTCAAGTTCGAATGGTCAAAAAGGTGTCAAAAAAGCTTTGATCAGTTGAAAACCCTTTTAACCGAAGCTCTGGTATTAGTTTAGCCAAAATCGGGTAATGAATTTGTGATTTACAGTGATGCATCTCTGAATGGACTTGACTGTGTTTTAATGCAAGAAGGCAGAGTTGTAGCTTATTCCTCAAGACAGTTAAAACCTCATGAAAAGAAATATCCGACACACGATCTCGAATTGGCTGCTATTATTTTTTCTTTGAAAATTTGGCGTCAATATTTGTTCAGGGACAAATGTCACGTTTATTCCAATCACAAAAGTCTCAAATACTTGATGACACAGAGAGATCTGAATTTGAGACAGTGACGATGGCTAGAATTACTCAAAGATTACGAGCTTGTGATTGATTATCATCTAGGGAAGGCTAATGTGGTTGCTGATGCTTTAAGTCAAAAATCACTGTTTGCTTTGCGTATGATGAATGCGCATTTGGCTATATTTGTTGATGAAGCTTTAGTAGCTGAATTAAAAGCAAAGCCGATGCTAGTAAACTGATTTGTGAAGCTCAAAAAGTCGATAATGAGTTAGTGACAAAACGGGCTCAATGTGACTCAAAAGCTAATTCAGAGCTTCTGATTGATATGAATGGCTGTTTGAGATTCAGAAATCGATTATGTGTCCTGAGGAAGATAGAGTTGATACAGATGATTTTGAATGAAACTCATAACAGTAGAACGTTAGTTCACCCGGGTAGCACGAAAATGTATAACGATCTGAAACAGCATTATTGGTGGCATGGTATGAAGAGAGACATTTCTGACTTTGTTTTGAAATGTTTAGTCTGTCAACAAGTGAAAGCCGAGCATCAGGTGCCTTCTGGATTACTTCAACTGATCATGATACCTGAATTGAAATGAGACCGAGTCACGATGGATTTTGTATCGAGTCTACCATTGACATTGAGCAAAAAGGATACAATTTCGGTTATTGTTTATAGATTAACAAAATTTGCACACTTTATTCTGATTCGTATAGATTACTCGCTCAATAAGTTAGCAGAATTGTATATTACCCAGATAGTGTGATTACACGGAGTACCTGTTTTTATCGTTTTGGATAGAGATCCGAGGTTCACATCTTGGTTTTGGAAGAAATTGCAAGATGCACTGGGTACTAAACTACATTTTAACACTACTTTCCATCCCCAGACAGATTGTCAGTCAGAACGAATCATTCAGATACTCAAGGATATGTTGAGATGTTACATTCTTGAGTTTAAAGGTACATGGGATCGATACTTACCTCTGATTGAATTTGCATACAATAATAGCTTTCAATCGAGTATCTAAATGGCACCTTACGAGGCTTTATACGGTCATAAATGTCGTACACCCTTATATTGGACTGAGCTCAGTGAAAATAAGATACACGGGGTTAATTTGGTCAGAGAAACTGAACAGAAAGTGAAATTGATCCGTGAAAGCTTGAAAGCAGCCTCAGATCGTCAGAAATCATATGCAGATTTGAAACGGAAAGATATAGAGTTTCAGATTAGAGATAAAGTGTTCCTGAAAGTCTCACTATGGAAAAAAATACTCAGATTTGGTCGTAAAAGGCAAATTGAGTCCGAGATTCATTAGACCATTTGAAATTATCGAGCGAATAGGGCCAGTCACTTATAGACTACAATTACCACCTAAGTTAGAGAAAATTCACAATGTATTCCATGTTTCGATGCTTCCACGATATAGATCCGACCCTTCACATGTGATTAATCCATCAGAGATTGAGATTCGTCAAACTTAACTTGTGAGGAAGAACCGATTCGTATTTTGGCTCATAAGATTAAAGAACTAAGAAATAAGAAAATCTCATTAGGAAAGGTGCTTTGGCACAAGCATGGGGTCAAGGAGGCAACTTGAGAGCTTGAGGAGTCGATGAAAGAACGTTATCCCAATCTCTTTACCGGTAAGATTTTCGGGGACGAAAATCCCTAAGGGAGGAGAGTTGTGACAGCCCGAATTTGACCCTAATCTGAACAGTGGTTTTGGAACCACGAATCCGAGTCAGGAAATATTTTTATTCTTATTTTATGCATTTATTTTATGTGAATTGATATCCGTAAAATTTTCGTACGTTAATTCGACTGTTTGTGTGTTTAATTTAGAAAAAGGGTTTAATTGTATAATGAAAACTTAATGGCATAATGCATAAGGATTAAAGTGATAGTCGATTATTAATATGAGGGTTTGTGTTGTAATTTACCCTTGATTATATGTGTTGGACGCTAAACACCTTAACGTATAAGAATTTGGTTGTTAATAATAAAGGTTAATAAGGTAAATTATGAAATAACATATATTATACATTACATAAAAGAAATAGGTGATTACAAATAAGGTTTATATGCCTTGTAATTGCCGAAATAAGAGAAGAAGAAAGAAAAGAATAGGCGTTGAGCATTCGACACTTATAGATCCAAATTGAATGTATGTTTTAACTCGGTTTTTGATAATTTTTACGTTTTTGGAATCGTTGCTTTGTATAATATCAAACCCATGTCTGAATTTTTGTTATTGATGTGTATTTCGAATGTTGCCATAGTTGAGAGCTTAGGGAAATTGATAGTTTAAATAGATAAACAGAAGTTGTGTTTAAATTTTAAGTTTTATTTTAGAAATTTTGATGAATTTGAATTATTTAGGACTAAATTGTTAAAATGTTAAGTAAAAGGGACAATTTGCTAAATTAATGAAATGTGAAGGATGTTATGTGAATTTGGAGCATTCAGCTCAGATTGGTCTTAAGAAATTTTTCTTATCTAGTATAATTTGAAATTGGGTCAAATTGCCGAATGTATAAAGTAGTAAGGGTAAATTGGTAATTTTTTTAATTATATACATTTGGATTTAATTGAATAAAAATTTAGTTTGAATGGATTTCATTTGCAAATTGAAGCTCAAGAAGTAAAGAAATCGGATTCGGGTTGGAGGAAAGCTAAATTAGTTGAGTAGTCGAATTTACCGTTCGTTGATATCCGAGGTAAGTCATTAAGCTTTTATATGCACTAAATGTTAATAGTAATTATAATTATGTACTAAATTGAATTTATAGAATTTGTTTAAAGTATTTCTGAATGTGGATTACTAGGATGGACAATATTTTCAATGCTTCAAAAGTGATTGTCGAATGTCAATTGAGTAATTTAATTGCTTTAGTCATGTGTTGTGGAACTTACTGATTGTGATGTGGAGTGCTTGTGACAGCCCTAATTCGACCCTAGTTGGGAAGTGGTTTCGAAACCACGAAACCGGGTCAGAAAAATTTAAGTGTTAGTTTCTGTGTTTTTATTATGTGAATTATAATATGTGAAAGTCTCGTGTCTTAATTTTGTTATTTGAATGTTAAATTAGCTTAAAGGGCCAAATTGCATGAAAGGAAAAATTAATGGGATATGGTACAAGTGCCGAATGGAAATGTTCTTCTAATTAAATGGGCTATTAGAGCAATTAAACCATGCAAAGTCGCATGGACACTTTCGGCCATGACTTAGTGGAGGTGCATTGATTTTAATAAGGTTATAATTGTAATTCAATAAATTAGACATGCATGACATGAAAATTAAACAAAATAAGCTTCATTTTTATCCTTTCTTTGGCCGAAACTAAAAAGAAAAGAACATAGGAAGCTTTAAAGCATTCGACAATGGTGAAATCTTGGTTTGAAAGGTATGTAATGTGATTTTATTTAAATTGATTTTGAAATTTGGTTGCTAAGTGCATGATGTTGTTGACCCATGGTTTTAGTTTATGAAATGATAAACATAGTTGCATTTGGCAACTTGTGAAATATTTAGAAATTTGGATAAAATTTATGTTTCATGTTTAAATGTTGAATTAAGTCTTGGATTGATAGATTTATGTGTTAAATGATAGGATTGAGTTGTGGTTATATGGAATTCTTGAGATTACATGTATTAAGCTTTCGGCAATAGCTAAATTTGTGTTTAATTGTTAAAACTTTGAAGCTATGAAGCTATGAATGAAAATGTGGATGTTTTGGTGTTCTTTTGAAAATAAGTGAACATTGACCATTGAATTAGTAAGGGAATTCGGTCTTGTATTGATTAAATGGACTTTTGCTATTGGCTTAGGAAGTATTTTGTAAATTCTGAAGATTTTGGCTTAAGGTGTATTCGGCCATGGTTGCTTTTGGCTAAATGAATGGTGATCTTTGATGTAATTGAGTAGCTAAATCTTG
The DNA here is from genome assembly GCA_020496765.1 of Gossypium stocksii. Lineage (NCBI taxonomy): Eukaryota > Viridiplantae > Streptophyta > Magnoliopsida > Malvales > Malvaceae > Gossypium > Gossypium stocksii. The sequence goes on from CM035623.1 coordinate 48,754,304, forward strand.
TTTTTGTAGCTAAAATTAGTTAAATATGATAAATGCTAAGGTATAAAGTAGTATGAATGCTTTATGAAGAGAACTATGCATACGGTCATGAGGTTATGTTTCCTTGGTGATATTTTGATGTTTTTGGCATTATAGTGATGGACAAGATGCATGCTTAATTTCTAGTAAATGTTTATATGTTTGCCGAAATATGAACCAAAACATGAATTGAGGAGAAGAATGGATTAAAATTTATAATTGAAATTATGTGACCTATTTGTTAATTGACAATCGGCCAAAGTAGTTAAATTGTGTTTAAAGATTATAGCCACCGAATGTGGACTTAATTTTTGAAGGGAAATGTAGTTGTTATTGAGATTTGGCCGAATGGTATTTTGAGAATAAATTGAGTAATGCTTGTGTTTAAATGAAAGTGTGATTATGATTAATGTGATAATATATGTCTATGTTTTAAATATATATATACCTTGTTTACCTTAAGGGACATTCGGCTATAAGATAACATAATAGGATTTTGATAAGTGAAATTATGTTTATCTAGCTCAAGAGCATAGAGAGGCACATTCGGATAAGGGAAAAGCAAAGGTGGTGGAGTAGTTAACCCGTAACTGTTCAACAATAATCAGGTAAGTCTTTAAGTGATTGAATTTAGCTTATTTTGAATGAATCAAAATGAAGTACTAGAAATCATATCCTTGATATTTGAGTATATAGCTGAATGGAAGTATTGAAATGAACTTTTATTATGTGAATATGTATGTGTACATTTATATAGCCGAATGGCTATTTTGAAAAGTAAGCTATGTATTTGTGATATGTCCAAATAGTTACTATGAATTGAAAGTGAAGTGGCATATATGTTATATAGCCGAATGGCTATTATGAGAAGGAAGTAAATGATGTGTTTGTGTATGGATTCAAATGAAAGCATCATTTTGTTAATGTGTTAAGTTATGTGAGTACTAAGGGTATAGGGTGTAATGTGTGATAAGCTTTGTAAACTTATAATTGTACGATAGTATTCGGGTTTTTGACCTAGCAAGCTTAAGAGCTGGTGATTAAAGTCGGGCATTGAGCCTAGCAGGCGAGAAGCCGGTGAATGTGTATCGGACATAAATGTCCAGCAGGCATGAATGCCGGTAAGTGAATTTCGAACATGAATGCTCAGCAGGCCTGTGCCAGTGATGTGATCGGGTTAGACCCAGCAGGCTAAATGCCGGTGAAATATTAAGGAGACTCAAGTTTGGAAATTCATCCTATGTGATATTCAAAAGTTGTACAATAAATTAAACTATTCAGGAACGCAAGAATTTTAATGCATTATCAATGAGTATTGATTTTAAGCTGCGTACTCCATTCTTGCGAGCTAATTATATGTGAAAGTATATGTGATCAATGAAATTGTATGTAGTTGTGGAGCTAGATTAGCTCGATGTTGAGTAAAATAAGTGTTTGGCATTTAGAATATGGATGAAGTGATTATTTGATTCCAAGCTAAGCCAACAAACAGTTAATGAACATATGAGCAAAGGATGTTAGGCCTACTTGGCCAAATGATGTTAATTTCGATTTATTATACAAAATAAATACGTTTGATGTGGTATATATATATATATATATATGCTCGAATTACTTAAAGCTTACTAAGCCTGTGAATGCTTACTCTGTTTGTTTCGTCTCTCTGTTCTATAGATCTTTGTCTCCAACTACGAGCTCGGGGATCCAGTCGAAGTCAACCGCACTATCTAAGTTTATTTGGTATATTTAAAGACTTTACGTTTTATTAACGGCATGTATAGACTTATTTTACCTTTAGATAGTTTGATGTTTTGAAACCTTTTGTATCCAGCCATGCGAAATTGGCTCGTCTATTAAATAAATACCAAGCTATGAATGTGATGATCTTTATGATGTTGTTCGGTCTTATAAGTAACTCATTTCAAAAGTATGGTATGAAACATCTCTTGTGTTCGAAATGCTCAATGATATATTAGTAAATTTCATCGAAATTGTAGGGCACAAAATATGTTTGACCATTAGGCAAATCTTTGATAATGTCTCATGTTTACAGTTGATTTAAGCCGTGAGGTAAGTAACGTTAGATCTAAAGATTCAAATGTGCATCAATGTGCATATGTATGTATATGATATGTGTGCTTGATAATTCACTAAGGGATTGGATATGTGAACTTAAATGCATCATGTATGAGATGAATTAAGCTCAGTTTACTTATTAATTTTTTTAAAGGAATTTCTATAACCGCATGCTTGATCTATGTTAAATACTTTTTCTAAGCTGTGCTTTAGTCAGTAATACCTCATAACCCTAGTCCGTCGATGGATACGGGATAGGGGTGTTACAGTGGTGAATTGAATTAGCAAAGATATGTATATAGTTGCTGATGATGAAATTTGTTTGGAGAGTGGTCATAAAAATAGTTTTTATTAGTATTTAGGTATAGGAAGATTTTGTATTCAGTTTAGAAAGGTATGAATGCTAATGTTTTAAGTGTGGGAGCGCTGATTTTAGAAATTGAAAAATGAATTAGGCTTCGTGCCTAGTAGGCTTAGTGCCGGTGAATTTAAATTAGCATTTGTACCTAGCAGGCTTTGTGCCGGTGAACGTAATCGAGCTTTATGCCTAGCAGGCTAATTGCCAGTGATTAAATTACAATTTTCTGCTTATAAGATTTCAAGTGAAATGTGAGCTGAATAATCTTATTCATATATATATGTGTATATTCGGCCATGTAGGTATATTTATGCTTAAAGTTATTTAAATATTGTATGTTATGCCATGAAGGTAAGAATGAATATGATTTAGTATTCAATGTTGAGTAGTTAACTTTACTAATATCATATAGACACGCAATGGGATAATCAATGCCTAAAGTATGCATATTCGAGATGTGTCATAAGCAAATGTGAATTGATTTAATGTAATAAACTTGTAACTCACATGATTTCAATTTAAGATAATGACATATGAATGTAAGAAATTATTTTATAAGGTGATTGAATATATGTGTATAGAATAGTTTACGCTGGAGACGGTTTATAAGATGAAAAAGCATAGGTTAAGTATTTGATTTAATGATATTTGAGTATGACATATTTTAGTTTGGTTAGTTTACTATTCGAAACAAGCTATTAATATTTTGATTATTTAGCTAATGGCTTACTAAGTTATGAAAACTTACTTTAATTGTTTCATTTCTATGTTTTATAGACTTTTGAAGCTAGCTACAAGCTCGGGGATCGACAGAAGACTCATCACACTATCTTTTGTGTCAATATATATATATATATATATATATATGTTATTTAACCTAGACTTAAGGCATGTATAGTTTGGACTAGTAAGTATATAATGTCTTTTGAATGGTTTTATATAATGCCATGCGAAATTGGCTTGTAAAATGGTTATGAGGTTTAATAATTGTGACAGTCTTAATTTGACCCTAGTTGGGAAGTGGTTTCGTAACCATTAAACCGAGTTAGAAATAAATTTTAGAAATATGATTTAATTTTGAATTATTATGTGAATTATATGTGTGGAAAAAAAATTTAGTGACTTAATTTTATTGATTTTGAGTTAAAATTTGAAACTATGACTTAATTGCATAAAAGGTAATTTAGTTGGGCTTGTGTTTAAGTGCCGAATTTAAATGCCCCATAAAGTAAAGAGGGCTTATGTTGCAAATTAACCATGCATAATTTGCATGGACACTATCGTCCATGGCTTAGTGGAAAGGCATGATTATTAATAGGGGTAGGTTGGTAATTGAATAAATAAAGCATGCATGTCATGAAAATAATGGAAAATAAGCTTCATTTTGTCCTTGTTTTGCCGAATTCATCAAGAGAAAAGGGTGAGAAAGAGCCTAAGACATTCGATTAAGTAGGAGGCTAATTAAGGTATGTTTTCAAATGATTTTAATGTAATTTCTATGAAATTGAATTGATTTTGTAGTCTATGCCATGACCCATGTATGTGTTTTTGAGAATAATGCCAATGTTGTATTCGGCCATGATGGAAAGGTGTGGTATGGGTTTCACTTTCACATTTTGATGAATTGAGGAAGTTAGTTGATGGTTGTACTAGTTAAATGAGGTTGAGTGTGGATTCAAAACAAAAATTTGAATCAGTTTGTGTATTAGGGTCTTAGGCATTGTTGTCGATTTGTAAAATTGTCGAGTTGTTAAGTAAATGATATTAAAATCAAGTAGAATTGAGATGTAGCAATGAATAAGTGAAGTACTTGTTTGGTTGATGAAATTGAACCTTGAGTAGATAGTAATGGATAGAAACCGAATGGGTTGAATGGCTTTGACATGAGTTCTTGAAATGGTGATGAATGATGGAATCGGTTAAAGCCACGGTGTGTTAAAATTGTTGATGAATTAGTGTTTTGAATTAGGGAAAGGCTTAATGTTTGAATGTTAAATTTTGGCATTTATAAGTGCAAATTGCTGAATGTGCTTAATGCCACTGCTTGGACTATTGATATGTATATATGTGTTAATGAAAGATGTATAAATATCTTTTAATTAGACATTCGGCTATGGCTATTGTTTCAAAGCTAATAGTGTCATATGGGAAACAAGAATTTTGTGTTTATGCATGCGCTCAGTTAAGGGAATCGAGTAGGTGGCAATTGAGTTTAAATCATTTTGGAAATTCCTTTAGTTTAAATTGAGTATGTGTTATTATGCAAGGTAGTGAATTGGTTTGCCTTAAGGAAATCGGGTTTCATGATTTGGGGGTGTACCATTGTGCCGAATGTATAAAGGATTTAGACATGAACATTGTATTCGTGCCATGGTGGTTATATACATATATATTTATGTGTGTGTTTAATTTGTGGATGATTGCCGAAAGATAGTAAAGAGGATAAGTAATGGTGTAATATTTTATAATGGGATAGAATAGTGGATACATGTGGCCATATGAACGTTGAATTAGTGAGATGAAAGACTTAAAGTGGTGACCTTATTTGGTAGGGTGAATAACCTAGGGAATGATGGTCATAGATAAATTTGTTGTATGGTCTTAGGTCATTTGATGTGATGGTAAATTGTTATATTTCATAGTATAGAAAAAGTGCCTATACCGAATGTAATTAAATGAACCCATTTGTTTAATTTAAGCTCAAGAGCAAAGAGGATCAAAGTCGGATAAGGGAAAAGAGAAAGTAGTTGAGTAGCCGAGCTAGAATCGTTCGAATATATCGAGGTAAGTTTTGAGTGTACCAATTTTGCATATACACGAATATGATATGAAACATCTAAGTTGAATGCTTTATAACTAGTTAATCTTACTTTGATAAAATCGAAATATGAAACATGGTGGTATGAGTAGATAGCCGTATGCATATATGGAATTGAAAGAATAACGTGATTAGCTTGAGCATATGAAATTTATATGGTGATTTCCATTAAACCGAATGGGTATAGAATGGTATATTATATGTGTTCAGCAAATTGAGTTATGAGAAGATGTTATAATGTATATGTTTTGCCTATGTTGAAAGTAACTAATGATTTACGAAAATGTTGCGTCATGTGTAACATATTAGAATGTGAATAAATAATGCACGAGACTCAATGATGTGATACATTCGGGCCTTAGTGCCTAGCAGGCTATAAGCCGGTGATGTGATACATTCGGGCCTTAGTGCCTAGCAGGCTATAAGCCGGTAATGTGATACATTCGGGCCTTAGTGCCTAACAGGCTATAAGCCGGTGATGTGATACATTCGGGCGTTAGTGCCTAGCAGGCTATAAGCCGGTGATGTGATACATTCAGGCCCTCGTGCCTTGCAGGCTTTGTGCCGGTGATACATTCGGGCCCTCGTGCCTAGCAGACTTTGTGCTGGTGACTCGAGTAGGTGTTAAGAGTATGAGGAATTATAATACAACTTTGATAAAGTAGGAACATCGTATTAAGAAGGTCAGGTATGTATTATAAACTTATGTGAAATATTAGATTGAGATGTATCTTAAGTATTAAGCTTGTTGAATATATGAAAGAGAGTTCCATCTATGCTTACCAAAGTATATATATATTCGGCCATGAATGATGCTTATATGAGATAATGTGATTTTGTGATAATAGATGGGTAACAAGTCAATTGAAAATAAATGTTGAAATTCATCATGTATGAATGTGCATTCGGCAAAGTGAATATGCTTTTTGAAATTGAGTTTTTGTTATTGAATATAGTTATGAATTGTATAAATTACTCAAAGCTTACTAAGCTCATAGAAGCTTACTCCGTTTTTATGTTTCCTTCTGTTTATAGATTTTAATTGAAGCTACGGTTCGAGGGGTTCAAGTCCAAGTCACTCACACTATCGTCGATAGATTTTGGTACTTTCGAAGGTTTATTTCCTTTTTAAAACAATGGCATGTGTAGGCTAAAAACCTTTATTTTGAACTCTCAATTCTTTTTGAAATGTAAATATGAATAGCCATGTGAAAATGGCTTATTGTAACGCCCTCTTACCCGAGACCGTCGCCGGAGTCGAGCTTGAGGTGTTTTTGAACTTAATTTATCATTTAAACAACTTTAAATCATTTATTTTAACTTTCAGAATAAGCTGTCCTTCTGCGTCATGGTTGCTAAAAAAATCATATCTCGAGTTACAAAACTCAAAATTTGAATCTGTAAATTTTCCCTGAAACTAGACTCATATATATATCTACTAATTTTTTTCTAGAATTTTTGGTTAGGCCAATTAGTACAGTTTATTAGTTAAATTTACCCCTGTTTCAGAACTCAACTGCACTGACCTCTGCTTACTACGAACCACTTTTCTCTCTGTAAAAACTTCATATGACTATACTGTTTGTTTCTATTAAAACTAGACTCAATAAGAAATCTGGGCATATAAAGTATGACTCCTAATTTTTTTTGTACAAGTTTTAGTGAATTTCTAAATTCATAACAGGGGATTCAGAAATTGCTCTGACCCTGTTCCACCAAAACCAAAATATCTCATAAAATACAACTCTTTTACCTTATTTCGTTTCCTCCATATGAAACTCTTCAATTTAATATTTTATTCACCACCTAAGCTTGTCTTTACTATTTTTAGTGATTTTTCAAACTCACATTACTGCTGCTGAAAAATTCTGTTTTATAACAAAGTTCATCTTTTTATGGATTTTTATGGACTAAGTAACACATTAAACAAACATGACACCAAATATAATCTAGATTGGCCATTCCAATGGCTAATCATTTCCAAGCATTTTCTTACCAAACCATCACCATACCATAAGATTATTTACACAAAATAATTTTAATGCTATACAAGCCATATTCAAAATACAAGCCATTATACCAAATTGTCTTGGATAGTGTGATCGTTCCTTCGACCCTTCCCGATTTCCGAGCTAGCTTGTCAAAACTACAATGAATGAAAAGAAGGGAGTAAGCATAAATGCTTAGTAAGTTCACATGCAAATAACAAGTAACATAACAAATCAATTATACCAAATAACACTAGCACGGTATCACCAAAACAATATCACATTTCTAATCATCATTTATCATCTTACCACATTATTGTTGTTGTATCGAGTTTCAACCCGAGGGTTAAGTACATACCTGTCCAAAGTGTCCATTTCACAACACTTATCAAAATGACACTTGCATCTTGAGTGTTCTTCCATTTCACTAGAATTTTACCCATTGAACACCTCGGAATATAAGCCGGATACATGTAATCAAACGACAATGTAACCCGCCCATAAGTGAACTCAGACTCAACTCAACGAGCTCGGGCATTCACATCCATAAGTGAACTCGGACTCAACTCAACGAGTTCGGATGCCTAGTTACATCTCACGAACTCGGACTCAACTCAACGAGTTTGGACATTTGCATCCATAAGTGAACTCGGACTCAACTCAATGAGTTCGGATGCCCAACCATCCTAGTGACATGTCACTTGTATCCTAATCTATTCCCAAGGTTCAAACGGGATTTTCCTCAATCACACATTTCCCAGTCGTTCTCCTCGGAATATCGGAACCAATACGTTGCTTGCATCTCATACTTATCAATTTAATCACATACTTTTCATACCAATACATAATATTTCACAAAGCATAATATTCATAGTATCAAGTATCATATCATATAAATAGCATTAAATCACTTAAAATAGCAATTATGTTACATTATTTACACATGAACTTACCTTATGGCAAAATATTTAGAATCAAGCCTATTCCTCGACAACTTTGTTTTTCCCTCGTTCACGACTTGAATCTCATTTTTCTTGATCTAAAATAGCACATTTAGCTCATTTAATACTCACATTATCAAAATAGTCCTTAATTCAAATTTTGACAAAATTACAATTTTACCCCTAAACTTTTGCATATTTACACTTTTGCCCCAAAGCTCGAAAATTAAACTTTTTCCATAATTCTTATGTTTTAGGACATGCTGATCATTTATTTACTAACAGCAACCTCAAATTCCCACTATAACATGTACTTATGACCAATAGGTATTTTTACCGATTAAGCCGTTTTACTCGTTTTTACTTAAAACCGAGTAGCACAAGTTGTTTAACATAATTTAAAACCTCATATTCTATCATAAAACATCAAAATACACAATTATTCAACATGGGTCAATTTTTGAAATCAAACCCTAACTCAAATAAATGGTAAAATAGAGAAATCATGTTACCAGGATTTCAAAAATGTAAAAATCATTAAAAACGGGGCTAGAACGGACTTACAATTCGAGCTTGGAAGCTTGAAAAACCCTAGCCATGGTTTCTCCATGCTATTTTCGGCCTTTAGGAAGATGATGAGCAAAAATTGGCTTTTAATTTGATTTTTAATTCATTTAATCACTAAATGACCAAAATGCCCCTAACTTAAAAATATTTTTTTCCACCCATTTCATGTTCATTTTTGTCCAATAAATTAACCAATGGTCTAATTACCATTTAAGGACCTCCAATTTAAATTTTCATAACAATTGGACACCTCTAACATATAGAACTCAACTTTTGCACTTTTTACAATTTAGTCCTTTTGACTAAATTGAGTGCCCAAACGTCAAAATTTTCGTACGAAGTTTCTTTACAAAATAATTTCATAAAAATGTAAACCATAAAAATATAAATAAAACACATTTCAATTTAACACCTTTACCATTTGACAAAAATGCCCTTAATGCATTTCTTTGTAATTTTTCATGTACAAGCCCATTTTTGTCCAAAATTTTAGAAATTGGTCAAATTGCTATTTAAGACCTCCTAATTAATATTCTAAAGCAATTTCATACTAAAAGATTCTAGAATGCAAATTTTGTAACTTATTCGATTTAGTCCCTAATTTCAAATTAAGCACTTTATGCATAGAATTTCTTCACGAAATTTTCACACAATCATGCAATCATATCATAAACCTCAAAATAATTATAAAATAATTATTTCTATCTCAGATTTGTGGTCACGAAACCACTATTCCGATTAGGCCCTAATTCGGTATATTACAACTCTCCCCCCTTTAAGGATTTTCGTCCTCGAAAATCTTACCTGTAAACAGATGTGAGTATTGATTCCTCATAGTTTCCTCAGGCTCCCATGTAGTCTCTTCTACCCCGAAGGTACTTGGTGTTCAGCTTTCACTTGTTGACAAATTAGGCATTTCGATACAAACTCCGATATATCTCTTTTCATTCCATTCAACCAATACATTTTCTTCAAGTCATTATACATTTTCGTACTGCCTGGGTGAATCGAAAAACAACCATTATGTGCTTCATGCAAGATCTTTTGAATCAACTCATCATTTTTCGGTACACAAATCTGATTTTTAAACATCAAGCAACCATCAGAACCAATTCTGAAATCTGACTCTGTATCAACCTCACATTGCTTTCTTTTGGCTTGCAAGTCTTTATCGCTTTTCTGAGTTTCACAAATCTCTCGTAAAAACATCGGTCTTGTTTTCAACTCGGCTAGAATCGAACCATCATCTGACACCATCAACTGAGTATTCATAGCTCCCAAACGAAATAACAATTTTCTACTCAAGGCATCGGCAACCACATTCGCTTTTCCTGGATGGTAATCAATCACAAGCTTGTAATCTTTCAACAATTCTAACCATCTCCGTTGTCTCAAATTCAAGTCTTTCTGTGACATCAAGTATTTAAGACTTTTGTGGTCAGTATATACTTGGCACTTTTCTCCATACAGATAATGTTGCCAAATCTTCAAAGCAAACACTATAGCAGCCAGTTCCAGGTCATGAGTCGGATAATTCCTTTCGTGAGATTTTAACTGCCTCGAATCATAAGCCACAATCTTTCCTTCTTGCATAAGTACACATCCCAAACCATTTCGAGAAGCATCACTATACACCACAAGTTCTTTACCTGACTCGGGTTGTACCAACACTGGTGCTTCAGTCAATAACTTTTTCAATTTCTCAAAACTCTGTTGACACTCTTCTGTCCACTCAAATTTAACATCCTTACGGAGTAATCTAGTCATAGGAGCAGCAATTATAGAAAATCCATTCACAAACCGTCGATAATATCCAGCTAGCCCCAAGAAACTTCTAACCTCGGTTACATTCTTTGGTGGTTTCCATTCAACAATAGCTAAAATTTTACTGGGATCAACTCGTATACCATCACCTGAAACAATATGACCCAAAAATCCAACTTCCCGAAGTCAAAATTCACTTTTACTAAACTTGGCATATAACTGCTTGTCTCGCAAGGTTTGCAAAACTATCCTCAAGTGCTCAGCATGCTCGGTCTCATCTTTCAAATAAATCAGGATATCATCTATAAATACTACAACAAATTTGTCCAAGTATGGTCGAAATATGCGATTCATCAAATCCATAAACACAGCAGGAGCATTTGTTAACCCGAATGGTGTAACTAAAAATTCATAATGACCATACCTTGTTCTAAAAGCAGTTTTAGGCACATCTGACTCTTTTACTTGCAGCTGGTAGTATCCAGACCTCAAGTCAATCTTTGAAAATCCATGTCGCTCCTTTCAGCTGATCAAGCAAATTATCAATTCTTGACAATGGATACTTGTTCTTGATTGTCACCTTGTTTAATTGTCGATAGTCTATACACAATCTCATAGAACCATCTTTCTTTTTCACGAACAATACAGGAGCACCCCAAGGTGAAAAACTCGGTCTCACAAAACCTTTATCAGTCAACTCTTGCAATTGTGACTTTAATTCCTTCAACTCTGCTGGTGCCATTTTATACGGAGCAATCGAGATCGGAACCGTTCCTGGTATCAACTCTATACCAAATTCTATTTCTCTAACTGGAGGCAAACCCGGCAACTCCTCTGGGAATACATCCGTGAACTCACACACAATCGGCATTGTTTCAACTTTCTTTTCAATTTCTTTTGTATTCAGTACATATGCCAAATAAACTTCATAACCCTTTCTCAAATATCTCTGAGCCAACATTAAAGAAATCACACTAGACAACGCTTTTGATTTGTTCGATTCAACCTGCAGAATTTCCCCATTTTCACATTTTAATTCAATAACTTTTTGTTTACAATTTACTATAGCGTCATGCAATGTCAACCAAACCATGCCCAAAATAACATCAAACTCATCGAACGGCAACAACATCAAGTCGGTCGGAAAGTAATAACCTCGAATCATTAAAAGACATTTCTTGCATACTTTATCAACTACAACACATTTGCCTAACGGGTTTGACACTTTAATCATAAATTCTGTGTTCTCAACAGGTATATTCATACTAAATACCAATTTCATGCACACATATGAATGAGTAGAACCGGGATCAATCAAAGCAGTAATATTAACATCATAAAGAGAAAATATGCCAGTAATCACGTCGGGTGAGGAAGCATCTTCACGTGCTTTTATGGCATAAGTTCTAGCTGGAGCTCTTGCTTCAGATTTACCTGATGAATCTCTGACTATATTCTTGCTGCTTGCTTCATTCCCAGCTTTTCTCGAATACCTTCCCCTCGAGTCTGCACCACTACTTTTTGCACTCTGAAATTTTTCTTTTTCAATTTTCTCTGGGCAGTGTCTAATAAAATGATCCGGAGAACCACATCGAAAACATTCATTTGCTCTGCACAGACCAAAATGATTTCTACCACACCGCTGGCACTCGGGCTTAACAAATCTCAAATTCCCTACACTAGCTCCGAAGTAGTCTGGGACTTAGGACCCACATTTTGCTTCCTAGAATTCCCATATGATTGTCCAACTGAAACTTGGGAACGAGGATTCATATTTCTTGATTTTTCGGGTTGCTGTAAGGGTGCACTACTCATCGGTCTTTTCTTCCAATTTCGTGTCTTAGATTCTACCTTTTTCTTCTCTTTAAGTAGTTCTTCAGCCTTACAAGCCCGATCAACAAGTACTACCATTTCTTTTAATTCAAGAATTCCAACAAATACTTTTATGTCTTCATTAAGTCCATCTTCAAATCGTCTACACATTTTAGCCTCTAAAGGAACACATTCTCTAGCGTACTTACTCAACCGAACAACTCCCTTTCGTATTCGGTAACTGTCATGTTGCCTTGTTTCAATTCAATAAACTCCTTATGCTTCTGATCAATAAATCTTTCACTGATGTACTTCTTCCGAAATTCTTATTGAAAGAACTCCAAAGTCACCTTCTCTTTCAGTACCACAGAAACCAATGTCTTCCACCAATAATAGGCTGAATCCCTCAGCAAAGATATAGCACATTTCAAGCATTCTTCAAGTGTGTAAGACAATTCATCAAATACCCAGATAGAATTCTCAAGCCAGAACTCTGCTTTCTCGGCATCATCATCCACATTAGCTCTGAATTCTTTAACCCCTAATTTACGAATTTTATCGACTGGAGTTCTTTGAAATTTCATCATATCCACACCCTGAGGCATCGGGGGTACAAGTTGAGGAATTGGGGAAGGTGGGGAAGGTTGTGCATTCGGGTTCATACGAACGAACTCAGTATACCATGCATTTATCATCTGGAGAAAGGCTTCCCAAGCCCCTTCTCCTCCTTCTTAACCAACAGTAGGAGGTGGATTTTCAGTCAGCACCGCCCCTTCAGCCGAAGCTGGTGCATTACTCTCTACATCATCAGCCACAGCTGGATCAGGATCCATTTACTATAAAAAATCATTTAACAGGTCAGAAGTCGTCACACTATCACAATATGTATATATGGCATGTATAGCAAAACCCGTACATACAACACGTTAGTCCGAGAACCGACTAAACCTGCTCTGATACCACCAAATGTAATGCCCTCTTACCCGAGACCGTCGCCGGAGTCAAGCTTGAGGTGTTTTTAAACTTAATTTATCATTTAAACAACTTTAAATCATTTATTTTAACTTTCGGAATAAGCTGTCCTTCTGCGTCATGGTCGCTAAAAAATCATATCTTGAGTTACAAAACTCAAAATTTGAACCCATAAATTTTCCCTGAAACTAGACTCATATATATATACTAATTTTTTTTTAGAATTTTTGGTTGGGCCAATTAGTACAGTTTATTAGTTAAAGTTATCCCTATTTCAGAACTTGACTGCATTGACCTCTGCTTACTACGAACCATTTTTCTCTCTATAAAAACTTCATATGACTATGATGTTTGTTTCTATTAAAACTAGACTCAATAAGAAATCTGGGCATATAAAGTATGACTCCTAATTTTTTTTGCGCAAGTTTTAGTGAATTTCTAAACTCATAATAGGGGATTCAAAAATTGCTCTAACCCTGTTCCACCAAAACCAAAATATCTCATAAAATACAACTCTTTTACCTGTTTCGTTTCTTCCATATGAAACTAGACACAATAACCTTCAATTTCATATTTTATTCACCACCTAAGTTTGTCTTTACTTTTTTTAGTGATTTTTCAAACTCACGTTACTGCTGCTTAAAAATTCTATTTTATAACAAAGTTCATCTTTTTATGGATTTTTATGGACTAACACATTAAACAAACATGACACCAAATATAATCTAGATTGGCCATTCCAATGGCTAATCATTTCCAAGCATTTCCTTACCAAACCATCACCATACCATAAGATTATTTACACAAAATGATTATAATGCTATACATGCCATATTCAAAATACAAGCCATTATACCAAATTGTCCCGGATAGTGTGATCGTTCCTTCGACCCTTCCTGATTTTCGAGCTAGCTTGTCAAAACTACAATGAATGAAAAGAAGGGAGTAAGCATAAATGCTTAGCAAGTTCACATGCAAATAACAAGTAACATAACAAATCAATTATACCAAATAACACTAGCATGGTATCACCAAAACAATATCACATTTCTAATCATCATTTATCATCTTACCACATTATTGTTGTTGTATCGAGTTTCAACCCGAGGGTTAAGTACATACCTGTCCAAAGTGTCCATTTCACAACACTTATCAAAATGACACTTGCATCTTGAGTGTTCTTCCATTTCACTAGAATTTTACTCGTTGAACACCTCGGAATATAACCCGGATGCATGGATAATTTGCACATAAGTGCCACATATGTAATCAAACGACCATGTAACCAGCCCATAAGCGAACTCAGACTCAACTCAACGAGCTCGGGCGTTCGCATCCATAAGTGAACTCGGACTCAACTCAACGAGTTCAGATGCCTAGTTACATCTCACGAACTTTGACTCAACTCAACGAGTTTGGACATTTGCATCCATAAGTGAACTCGGACTCAACTCAACGAGTTCGGATGCCCAACCATCCTAGTGACATGTCACTTGTATCCTAATCTATTCCCAAGGTTCAAACGGGATTTTCCTCAATCACACATTTCCCAGTCGTTCTCCTCGGAATATCGGAACCAATACGTTGCTTGCATCTCATACTTATCAATTTAATCACATACTTTTCATACCAATACATAATATTTCACAAAGCATAAAATTCATAATATCAAGTATCATATCATATAAATAGCATTAAATCACTTAAAATAGCAATTATATTACATTATTTACACATGAACTTACCTTATGGCAAAATATTTGGAATCAAGCCTATTCCTCGACAACTTTGTTTTTCCCTCGTTCACGACTTGAATCTCGTTTTTCTTGATCTAAAATAGCACATTTAGCTCATTTAATACTCACATTATCAAAATAGTCCTTAATTCAAATTTTGACAAAATTACAATTTTACCCCTAAACTTTTGCATATTTACACTTTTGCCCCAAAGCTCGAAAATTAAACTTTTTCCATAATTCTTATGTTTTAGGACATGCTGATCATTTATTTACTAACAGCAACCTCAAATTCCCACTATAATATGTACTTATGAACAATAGGTATTTTTACCGATTAAGCCGTTTTACTCGTTTTTACTTAAAACCGAGTAGCACAAGTTGTTTAACATAATTTAAAACCTCATATTCTATCATAAAACATCATAATACACAATTATTCAACATGGGTCAATTTTTGAAATCAAACCCTAGCTCAAATAAATGGTAAAATAGAGAAATCATGTTACCAGGATTTCAAAAATGTAAAAATCATTAAAAACGGGGCTAGAACGGACTTACAATCGAGCTTGGAAGCTTGAAAAACCCTAGCCATGTTTTCTCCATGCTATTTTCGGCCTTGAGGAAGAAGATGAGCAAAAATTGGCTTTTAATTTGATTTTTAATTCATTTAATCACTAAATGACCAAAATGCCCCTAACTTAAAAATATTTTTTTCCACCCATTTCATGTTCATTTTTGTCCAATAAATTAACCAATGGTCTAATTACCATTTAAGGACTTCCAATTTAAATCTTCATAACAATTGGACACCTCTAACATATAGAACTCAACTTTTGCACTTTTTACAATTTAGTCCTTTTGACTAAATTGAGTGCCCAAACGTTAAAATTTTCGTACAAAATTTTTTTTTAAAAATAACTTCATAAAAATGTAAACCATAAAATATAAATAAAACACATTTCAATTTAACACCTTTACCATTTGACAAAAATGCCCTTAATGCCTTTCTTTGTAATTTTTCATGTACAAGCCCATTTTTGTCCAAAATTTTAGAAATTGGTCAAATTTCTATTTAAGACCTCCTAATTAATATTCCAAAGCAATTTCATACTAAAAGATTCTAGAATGCAAATTTTGTAACTTATTCGATTTAGTCCTTAATTTCAAATTAAGTACTTTATGCATAGAATTTCTTCACGAAATTTTCACACAATCATGCAATCATATCATAAACCTCAAAATAATTATAAAATAAATATTTCTATCTCGGATTTGTGGTCACAAAATCACTATTCTGATTAGGCCCTAATTCGGGATATTACACTTATCAAATTACCTTATAATCGTACATAAATTATGTATGTTATGGTTGAGTATGGATGAATATAAAAGAAATGTGCTTTTGGTTGTTAATGTCGTATGTGTTATATCTATCTAGATGGATAGTTGAAAGTAAGTGCTAATAGTATGAAATTGAGATGACATTTAGTATTAATTTTGTAAATGTTTAAAGTGTGATTGCTCGAAATGTTAATTGACTATAAACGGCTATGATCAATTGATTAGGTGAAAAAGATGGTGGTGAAATTCTTTAAAGCATGCTATACAAATTCATAACATGACTCGAGTCTTGGTAATCTTTAGGAAGTTATAAATGAACTTGCATATTCAGCTAGGTACTAAGATAAGGCTTTGGTTAACTTGCATATAAACTTTTGCTATATGAATGGTAAGCATTAGTTAAAGTGAATTACAAGTCCAATTTATAAGTGGTATATATGCAAATGTATTCAGATTAAGAATGCTTGAAGCTTTATGTGATTTCTTTTTGTGCTATTACGTGTTTGTTCCGTGATGCCTCTTAACCCTCCGTCGACGGGTACGGGTTAGGGGTGTTACATTTTATTAGTATCAGAGCTACGGTTTAGTCGGTTCTCGGACTAACGTAGTGTGTGTGAATATAGCTATACATGCCATTGTTAGTTAATATGATAGTGTGGTGACTTCTAACATTCGAAATGTGATTTTTTTGTATAGAAATGAATCCCGATCCTGAACGAACTGTAGCAGATGACGTAGAGAGTGTAGCGCCGGCTCCCGCGCAACGGACTGCGCCTAATGACTCTCAGCCGAATACAAGTCATTGAGATGATGACACCTGACAAGCTTTCTATGCGATGATGAGTGATTGGTTCACTCAGTTTATTCGAGCAAATCTGGCTGTTCCACAACCCCCGCCCCTAAATACTCGTCTCCCGACATACGTAGCTCCTCCTGTGACCGATCCATTGAGATCGAGTAGGCCTCCGGTTGACAAAATTAGAAAATATGGGGCTGAAGAGTTCCAGGCTACAGTCAGTGATGATGCTGAGCGGGCCGAGTTTTGGCTCGATAATTCGATTCGAGTTTTTGATGAATTGTCGTGTTCGCCCGAAGAATGCTTAAAGTGTGCTGTATCTCTACTACGTGATTCCACTTACTATTGGTGGAATACATTGGTTTCTGTAGTGCTGAGAGAAAAGGTCACCTGGGAGTTCTTCCAAACTGAATTCCGAAAAAAGTATATCAGTCAGAGATTCATTGATAAAAAACGGAAGGAATTTCTTGAGCTTAAATAGGGCCGAATGTCTGTAACCGAATATGAGAGAGAGTTCGTATGGCTCAGTCGATATGCTCGTGAGTGTGTATCATCTGAGGCTATCATGTGTAAACGCTTTGAGGATGGTTTAAACGAAGATATCAAATTGTTGGTCGGTATTCTAGAATTAAAGAGTTCGTAGTACTTGTCGAGCGAGCTTGTAAAGCCGAAGAGCTCGGTATTGAAAAGAAAAAGGCTGAGGACGGAGTTAGAGAGTTTCGCAAAAGATCGTCGAAAAAATCTTTTCAGTAATCCTCGAAGAAATTTTGAGACGAGTCGAGCAGATCTAAGGCTAATTCGGGTTATTCCAGACGAGATCGTGATCGACCTCCAGTGAGTACGCGAGCCACTTCCGTTGCTAGTGTAGGCATGGAGATAGAACAGTATGCAAGCATTGTGGGAAATGGCATCCGGGGAGCTACAGATTGCATGATCACTCCTGTTTTAAATGTGGAGCTGCTGATCATTTCATAAAGGATTGTCCGAGACAGGTTGAACGTAATACTGATCCTAGTGAGAGGCCTGGTGGCACGGCAGCACGAGGTCGACCACCAAGACGTGGAGGTAATACTAGTGGCAATCAAAGAGGGACTAGAGACACTGTGGTCAAATCGGAGGCTCGTGCACCTGCCAGGGCTTATGCCATCCGTGCCCGTGAGGAGGCTTCTTCCCCTGACGTTATTACCGGTATTTTTACTCTCTTTGACTCTGATGTTATAGCTCTGATTGATCCCGGTTCAACCCATTCGTATGTGTGTGAAATTTAGCATCCAGTAAGACTCTACCTGTTGAGTCTACTGAGTTCATAATTCGAGCGTCAAATCCTCGGGGTCGATGTGTGTTAGTCGATAAAGTGTGCAAGAGATGTCCCCTAATGATTCGAGACTCTTGTTTCCCGGCTAATTTAGTGCTATTACCGTTTGATGAATTTGACATTATTCTCAGGATGGATTGGTTGACTGTGCATGATGCGTTATTGAATTGCAAGCGAAAAATTATTAATTTGCGATGCTCGAATAATAAGATAATTCGGGTTGAGTCATCTGATTTGAATGGGTTGCCAGCTGTGATATCTTCAATGCAAGCTCAGAATTATGTAAAAAGGGGGTCCGGGGCATATCTCACGTACGTGTTTGATAGTAAAGAGTCAGAAAAGAAGCTTGAGTTGGTGCCAGTAGTTTGTGAATATCCAGATTTTTTCCCGAGGAGTTGCCGGGATTACCACCTATTCGTGAAGTAGAGTTTGGCATTGAACTTATACCTGGAACAGCTCCGATTTCGATAGCTCCGTATCGTATGGCACCAACCGAATTAAAAGAATTGAAAGTTCAGCTGCAAGAATTGACGGATAGAGGTTTCACTCGACCAAGTTTCTCACCTTGGGGTGCACCAATTTTATTCATAAAAAAGAAAGACGGAACGATGAGAATGTGCATCGACTATTGTTAATTAAATAAAGTGATGATAAAGAACAACTATTCGTTACCGTGTATTGATGATTTGTTCGATCAGCTGAAAGGAGCCTCAGTATTCTCGAAGATAGATTTGAGATCGGGTTATTATCAGCTACGAGTTTGAGACTCAGATGTGCCAAAAATGGCATTTAGAACGAGATACGGTCACTACGAGTTCTTAGTGATGCCATTTGGGCTCACTAATGCCCCTGCGGTATTTATGGACTTGATGAATCAAATTTTTAGACAGTATTTAGACCGGTTTGTAGTCGTGTTCATTGACGACATATTGATCTATTCACGCGATGAAACTGAACATGCCGAGCACTTGAGATTGGTGTTGCAGATTTTATGAGATAAGTAATTATATGCTAAGTTCAGTAAATGTGAGTTCTGGTTGACAGAAGTTAGCTTCTTGGGGCATGTGGTATCTGCATCGAGAATTCAGGTTGATCCGAGTAAAATTTCAGCCATACTTGATTGCAAGCCTCTGAGAAATGTCACTGAAGTTTGGAGCTTTTTGGGGCTTGCCAGTTACTACTGACGATTTGTAAAAGGTTTCTCGATGATTGCAACACCGTTGACAAAACTACTACAAAAAGATGTCAAGTTTGAGTGGTCAGAAAAGTGTCAGAAAAGTTTCGACCAGCTGAAAACTCTTTTGACAGAAGCTCCTGTGTTAGTCCAACCTGAATCCGGTAAGGAGTTTGTAGTTTATAGTGATGCCTCTCAGAACGGTTTAGGCTGTGTTTTAATGCAAGAAGGCCGAGTGGTGGCGTATGCCTCGAGGTAATTGAAGCCTCATGAGAGAAATTATCCAACTCATGATCTTAAGCTAGCTGCTATTGTTTTCGCTCTAAAAATTTGGCATCAATATATGTTCGAAGAAAAATGCCATGTCTTTTCCGATCATAAAAGTTTGAAGTATCTAATGACTTAAAAAGATTTGAATTTGAGACAAAGACGGTGGTTGGAGTTACTGAAAGACTACGAGCTTGTTATCGATTATCACCTGGGTAAGGCTAACGTAGTTGTGGATGCTCTCAGTCAGAAATCCCTATTTGCATTGCGAGCAATGAACGTCCATTTATCCATGTCTACGGATAATTTGTTGATAGCAAAATTAAAGGTAGAACCAGTATTCGTACGGCAAATTTGTGAAGCTCAGAAAAACGACAACGATTTGACTGCAAAAAGGGCTCAGTCTAATTTGAATGTAGACTCAGAATTTCAGATTGACGATAATGATTGTTTGAGGTTCAGAAATCGATTGTGTATTCTGAGAAGTTCAGAGATTATTCCGATGATTTTGAGTGAGGCTCATGATAGCCGAATGTCGGTTCATCCGGGTAGCACAAAAATGTAAAACGACCTGAAACATCAGTACTGGTGGCACGGTATGAAACGAGACATCTCCAACTATGTTTCTAAATGCTTGATTTGTCAGCAAGTGAAAGCGGAGCATCAGGTGCCTTCGGGATTACTTCAGCCGATCTTAATACCCGAGTGGAAGTGGGATCGAGTTACAATGAATTTTGTGTCCGGTTTATCGCTAAACCTGAGCAAGAAAGACTCTATTTGGGTTGTAGTTGATCGATTAACCAAGTCAGCTCATTTCATCCCTGTTCGTACCGATTATATGCTCGAGAAGTTGGCAGAATTGTACGTTTCTCTGATTGTGAGATTACACGGGGTGCCTACTTCTATTGTTTCAGATAGAGATCCCAGATTTACTTCGAGATTTTGGAAGAAATTACACAAGGCTTTGGGTACCAAATTACATTTTAGTACTGCTTTCCATCCGCAAACTAACGGACAATCCGAACGGGTTATTCAAATACTTGAGGACATGTTGAGATGTTGCATTCTCGAGTTTAGCGATTCGTGGGAAAAATATTTGCCTTTGGTTGAATTCGCGTATAACAATAGTTTTCAATCGAGTATTAAAATGGCACCCTACGAAGCTCTCTACGGTCAAAGGTGCCGTACACCTCTATTTTGGACCGAGCTTAGTGAGAATAAGATTCTCGGGGTTCATTTAGTTAGAGAGGCAGAGTTGAAGGTAAAAATAATTCGTGATAGTCTGAAAGCAGCATCGGATCGTCAAAAGTCCTATGCGGATTTGAAACGGAAAGATATAGAATTTCAGATTGGAGAAAAAGTCTTTCTAAACGTTTCACCTTGGAAAAAAGTGCTCAGATTTGGCCGTAAAGGCAAATTGAGTCTGAGATTCATCGGACCGTACGAGATATCAGAACGGATTGGGCCGGTTGGTTATAGGTTGATTTTGCCCCCTAAACTTGAAAAGATCCACAACATTTTTCATGAATCGATGCTACGTCATTATAGATCCGATCCCTCGCATGTGATTAATCCAGTGGAGGTTGAAATTCAGCCCGATTTGAGTTATGAAGAAGAATCGATTCGTATTTTAGCTCGTGAAGTGAAAGAATTGTGAAATAAAAAGGTTTCGTTAGTAAAGGTGTTGTGGCTCAAGCACAGGATCGAAGAAGCGACCTGGGAAACTAAAGAATCTGTGAAAGAACGATACCCAAACTTATTCACTGGTAAGATTTTCAGGGACGAAAATCTCTAAAGGGGGGAGAGTTGTGACAACCCTAATTCGACCCTAGTCGGGAAGTGGTTTCGTAACCATTAAACTGAGTCAGAAATAAATTTTAGAAATATGATTTAATTTTGAATTATTATGTGAATTATATGTGTGGAAAAAAAATTTGGTGACTTAATTTTATTGATTTTGAGTTAAAATTTGAAACTATGACTTAATTGCATAAAAGGTAATTTAGTTGGGCTTGTGTGTAAGTGCCAAATTTAAATGCCCCATAAAGTAAAGAGGGCTTATGTTGCAAATTGACCATGCATAATTTGCATGGACACTATCGTCCATGGCTTAGTGGAAAGGCATGATTATTAATAGGGGTAGGTTGGTAATTGAATAAATAAAGCATGCATGTCATGAAAATAATGGAAAATAAGCTTCATTTTGTCCTTGTTTTGCCAAATTCATCAAGAGAAAAGGGTGAGAAAGAGCCTAAGACATTCGGTTAAGTAGGAGGCTAATTAAGGTATGTTTTCAAATGATTTTAATGTAATTTCTATGAAATTGAATTGATTTTGTAGTCTATGCCATGACCCATGTATGTGTTTTTGAGAATAATGCCAATGTTGTATTCGGCCATGATGGAAAGGTGTGGTATGGGTTTCACTTTCACGTTTTGATGAATTGAGGAAGTTAGTTGATGGTTGTACTAGTTAAATGAGGTTGAGTGTGGATTCAAAACAAAAATTTGAATCGGTTTGTGTATTAGGGTCTTAGGCATTGTTGCTGATTTGTAAAATTGTGGAGTTGTTAAGTAAATGATATTAAAATCAAGTAGAATTGAGATGTAGCAATGAATAAGTGAAGTACTTGTTTGGTTGATGAAATTGAACCTTGAGTAGATGGTAATGGATAGAAACCAAATGGGTTGAATGGCTTTGACATGAGTTCTTGAAATTGTGATGAATGATGGAATCGGTTAAAGCCATGGTGTGTTAAAATTGTTGATGAATTAGTATTTTGAATTAGGGAAATAGGCTTAATGTTTGAATGCTAAATTTTGGCATTTATAAGTGCAAATTACCGAATGTGCTTAATGCCACTGCTTAGACTATTGATATGTATATATGTGTTAATAAAAGATGTATAAATATCTTTTAATTAGACATTTAGCTATGGCTATTGTTTCAAAGCTAATAGTGTCATATGGGAAACAAGAATTTTGTGTTTATGCATGCGCTCAGTTAAGGGAATCGAGTAGGTGGCAATTGAGTTTAAATCATTTTAGAAATTCCTTTAGTTTAAATTGAGTATGTGTTATTATGCAAGATAGTGAATTGGTTTGCCTTAAGGAAATCGGGTTTCATGATTTGGGGGTGTACCATTGGGCCGAATGTATAAAGGATTTAGACATGAACATTGTATTCGTGCCGTGGTGGTTATATACATATATATTTATGTGTGTGTTTAATTTGTGGATGATTGCCGAATAATAGTGAAGAGGATAACTAATGGTGTAATATTTTATAATGGGATAGAATAGTGGATACATGTGGCCATATGAACGTTGAATTAGTGAGATGAAAGACTTAAAGTGGTGACCTTATTTGGTAGGGTGAATAACCTAGGGAATGATGGTCATAGATAAATTTGTTGTATGGTCTTAGGTCATTTGATGTGATGGTAAATTGTTATATTTCATAGTATAGAAAAAGTGCCTATACCGAATGTAATTAAATGAACCCATTTGTTTAATTTAAGCTCAAGAGCAAAGAGGATCAAAGTCGGATAAGGGAAAAGAGAAAGCAGTTGAGTAGCCGAGCTAGAACCGTTCGAATATATCGAGGTAAGTTTTGAGTGTACCAATTTTGCATATACACGAATATGATATGAAACATCTAAGTTGAATGCTTTATAACTAGTTAATCTTACTTTGATAAAATCCAAATATGAAACATGGTGGTATGAGTAGATAGCTGTATGCATATATGGAATTGAAAGAATAACGTGATTAGCTTGAGCTTATGAAATTTATATGGTGATTTCCATTAAACCGAATGGGTATGGAATGGTATATTATATGTGTTCAGCAAATTGAGTTATGAGAAGATGCTATAATGTATATGTTTTGCCTATGTTGAAAGCAACTAATGATTTACGAAAATGTTGAGTCATGTGTAACATATTAGAATGTGAATAAATAATGCACGAGACTCAATGATGTGATACATTCGGGCCTTAGTGCCTAGCAGGCTATAAGCTGGTGATGTGATACATTTGGGCCTTAGTGCCTAGCAGGCTATAAGCCGGTGATGTGATACATTCGGGCCTTAGTGCCTAGCAGGCTATAAGCCGGTGATGTGATACATTCAGGCCCTCGTGCCTAGCAGGCTTTATGCTGGTGATACTTCAGGCCCTCGTGCCTAGCAGGCTTTGTGCCGATGACTTGAGTAGGTGTTAAGAGTATGAGGAATTATAATACAACTTCAATAAAGTAGGAACATCGTATTAAGAAGGTCAGGTACGCATTATAAACTTATGTGAAATATTAGATTGAGATGTATCTTAAGTATTAAGCTTGTTGAATATATGAAAGAGAGTTCCATCTATGCTTACAAAAGTATATATATATTCAGCCATGAATGATGCTTATATGAGATAATGTGATTTTGTGATAATAGATGGGTAACAAGTCAATTGAAAATAAATGTTGAAATTCATCATGTATGAATGTGTATTCGGCCAAGTGAATATGCTTCTTGAAATTGAGTTTTTGTTATTGAATACAGTTAATAATAAGATATGAATTGTATAAATTACTCAAAGCTTACTAAGCTCATAGAAGCTTACTCCGTTTTTATGTTTCCTTCTGTTTATAGATTTTAATTAAAGCCACGGTTCGAGGGGTTCAAGTCCAAGTCACTCACACTATCGTCGATAGATTTTGGTACTTTCGAAGGTTTATTTCCTTTTTAAAATGATGGCATGTGTAGGCTAAAAACCTCTATTTTGAACTCTCAATTCTTTTTGAAATGTAAATATGAATAGCCATGCGAAAATGGCTTATTAAATTACCTTATAATCGTACATAAATTATGCATGTTATGGTTGAGTATGGATGAATATGAAAGAAATGTGCTTTTGGTTGTTAATGTCGTATGTGTTATATCTATCTAGATGGATAGTTGAAAGTAAGTGCTAATAGTATGAAATTGAGATGACATTTAGTATTAATTTTGTAAATGTTTAAAGTGTGATTGCTTGAAATGTTAATTGACTATAAACGGCTATGATCAATTGATTAGGTGAAAAAGATGGTGGTGAAATTCTTTAAAGCATGCTATACAAATTCATAACATGACTCGAGTCTTGGTAATCTTTAGGAAGTTATAAATGAACTTGCATATTCGGCTAGGTACTAAGATAAGGCTTTGGTTAACTTGCATATAAACTTTTGCTATATGAATGGTAAGCATTAGTTAAAGTGAATTACAAGTCCAATTTATAAGTGGTATATATGCAAATGTATTCGGATTAAGAATGCTTGAAACTTTATGCGATTTCTTTTTGTGCTATTACGTGTTTGTTCCGTAATGCCTCTTAACCCTCCGTCAACGGGTACGGGTTAGGGGTGTTACAATAATATTTGAGTTAGTCTGAGTTAGTAGTGATATGTATCTATGTAATGAAATGTAGTTGGTTTATGACTTGAATGATGGTTTGATCTATATCTAAGTTAGAACATGACCTTGGTGAAAGGATTTTGCGGTTGTCACATGTGATAGAAGAATAGCTATTAAGGGTTATTGAATCGGCTATGATAGGCATTATTGTATATGAAATCTTTTGACATATTCAGGTTAGGTTTATGTGAAATAGGTTATTGTGGGTAGTTTGATGTACTTAGAAAAGAAAGACCATTGGGACTTCTTTTGTAATATGCATATATCGATACTTGGCTCACTTGTTTTGCGCAAAATTATTTAAATATGCATATAAGTAAACTTGTTCATGCTTTAGTCATTTAAAACCATATATATATAGTAATGTACATATGCCATGAATGATTTGATTGAATGATATATCCATTGTGCCAAATGCAATGTTGATAGAATGATATGTACTTAATACATTTATTTTATCCTTGATATACATATATGCTATGTGGTAAAATGACATATTTGATATCTTTTGCTTTTGTATTTAGGAATTGTTGTATGTTTGAAAAATGTTATGGTTGGTTTCATAAAAGGTTTAAATTAACTTTATTCATTAAAATTTAATTAGTTTAATAGTACGAGCTTGTGTGTGAATATGATTGTTTGGAATTTGTGTCTCGTCCGGTAACATCTTGTATCCCATTCTAGCGACGGATAAGGGATAGGGGTTTTACATTAACTAAAGATGCATTTAATAAACAAGACATAATTAAAGACTAAAGTCACTAAAATAAATAAATTAAGTCCTTATTCCAACAACATAATTAATAAATTGAAATTAAAAAGTCTCATTTTGCACTTAGGCCCCTCGAGTTTGGGCCAATTCCGATGTAGTCGAGTTGTTTCGAAACATGCAACTAGGATCGCATCATACCCTCCCTCTTGAAGATGATTTGTTCTCAAATCGGGCCACTTGCTCGTGAAAAATCTTTCACCATCACAGCCCCCTTGGTTGATGAAGTCGACAATGTTGCTCCCGGCAACATAAACTTTACACATAACTTGAATACAAAATAAATTGTTTGCACGCCTTCCCTCTTTTAGAGGGAACCATTCCAAAGTGCCATCTACACAAATGAGAAATAGATTAGTGTCACTAGAAATTATAAGCTCAAAAGAGCTTTTCAAAATCTTACTCAAAATTGGAATGAATAACCTAATACTGGGATCAAAAACTTGAGTTGGCATTACCTTTTCTTGATGATTTAAAAATTGAATACTTAATCCAATGCCAGGATCAAAAGAAGAAGTGGATCTTACCTTGTTCTTTGTTGGAAACAAACCAGTTCCATGAAGCATTAGTGACTTAAAATTTTGAACAACATAAGTCCATGACTCAAATTCTTTGAACAACGATGTGAAACCAAAGCTTTGATTTAACAATTGCAACTTTTCACAAATCAACAACTGTATTTTTAGATTTAAAGACAAAATATCAAATAGGCACAAATGGTTTACATATTTATTCACACGAAATTCGGAATGCTTGATTTCTATCAATAATGATCTAGAATAATAAAGCTTTCGACAGATAGAATTTCAAAAATCAAAAACCCTTGAATCAAATCCCTTGATCAACAACAAAGAAGAATAATTATCGGGATCAAAAATAAAGTTTTTGCTTACCATTTTACATTGACTTGAATAGTTATCGGCTATCAACATGGTAGGAACACGATGCAAACTGAAGTTATGAGTAGGCAAATTATGTTCGAATCCCTTAAACCATAGCATAAAACAACCAACATCAAAATCAAATGAACTAGGCATTTTACACATCAACAAGTTATCACACAATCGAAGTATTGGAAAATTAAACATGCATGTTTTCAAAAATTCAAATGCTTCAAATCTCATCCGCACATTTCACCACAATCAAGAAAATAGAAAGGTTTATATAACTCATTATCTTGTATAACCAAACCTTCTGATTGCCGATTAATGATTACTTCACCAACATACTGGTCAACAACACATTCTTGATGAGTAACTTTTTTGTTATCAACACTTGAAACAAACAACTCATTACTAATCAAGAAAGAATAATAACCATGTCATGGTGCAAGTGCTTTTCAAAACCCAAATCTTTAACAAAGTTTCCGTCAATAATCGAATGAGGCTGATGTGTTTTAAAAACTTCAAAACTCATACATGGCTTACCTTTTGGCAAAGGCAAACGAGGTTCATTGAGAATGTTACCTCTTTCAATCAATGTAAACCTTTTCTCCTCGAAAAGGTAATGAAGTCGAAACTCTTTGCTCGGATCTTCTAAAACCTGAAAAGATAAAACACGAGTGTAACACCCCAAACTCGACCTAGATGTTAGGGCCTAGTCTGGCGTGTCACACTGAAGGGTAGATCGAACAAATTGATAATATTGAAAAACCTTAAAAAAAAACAACCTTGTTGATTTGTAAGATTGATCAAAATCTTAAGTTGCTATTTGAAAAACCTCAGTTTTTGTATCACTTATTAAATTCCCAAGTTTCAGCTGTTAGCGGAAGCTTTTGATGAAAATGTTTAACTCACATAAAATGTTATTTTCCTTTTAAGAAAACTAGTCTTAAATTTAGAAATTTGCAACCAACGTAATAAAATCCCAAACCAAATGAAAACCGGATAATGACCTTAGCACATCAAAACCGAATAGAAAGTAATTAAAAATAATGTAAAATAAAATACTAAAGTTTAAAGCTACTCGCAGTGTGGCCTCCTTTGATTCCTCCCATACATCGAATCCCCTATTGAGGATCACATGAAAAATTTTAAAGAGGGGGTGAGTTTTCGAAAACTCAGTGTGTACAACCCTCATAGATCATATAGCATGCATCAATCAACTTGGGCCTAAGCCCATTGCAATAACGGTGGCATTTGGGCCTTAGCCCAAAATAGCCTCAATTGGGCTTGAGCCCATATCACAATCAATGTCAATATATATATGCAATGTACAAATATCCCATCCAACCCTTCACTCCATATCCCTTTCAACCTTACACTCCTGTAGGGATTAAATCAACCCACCCATCCCTACACTCCCAATATAGCACCAGTTGCGGCACTAACCAATATTACAGCAGAGCTGTCAATCACATAATAGGCTTAAAAGCCATCAGCAGATCCACAGTCGTCAAGCAACCATGTGACCCTAACATATCACATTCTTCCTCCAATCCATAATCCTATCCCTCATGCAGCACAATAACACATGAATGCAACATGTAACACCCCGAATTTTGGGCTTAGAAGAATTGGGCTTTGGGCTTGGGTGCGTTTAAAATTTTTAAGTGTAAGACATCGGCTCAATTTGCAAGTTAGAATTGTTGAGTTAGTGATTTTGGAATTTTAGAGGGTTTTTATGAAGTTCTAGGTTCAAGCTTGGGTATAGGAAAACTCTTGGTTTTGGCCTTAAGGGAACCCTGAGCTCAAGTGTAACACCCCAAACCTTGCCCAGATGTTATGGCCAACTCTGGCATGTCACATAAAAGTGTTTTTCGAAAACCATGTTTTCATTGAAAACACTTCTTGATGTTTAGAATTTGTTACCGTTAAACTTGTATAAAACCCTTTGTGTTTGTTTATTTTTCCAAAACGTGAATAATCATTTCCCTTTCAAACATTGTTAACAACTTTGTAAAATCTTACGGAAAATTGTGAAAGCTTGTAAACCTTTGTAGTTGCGGAAACATGTTATTTTTTAAAATAGTTTAAGTACCGGAAAATCAGATCTTCTCTGTTGTGGCTTAAAGTGAATGGGTACTATGCACCAAGTAGGATTCAAGAGAAGAGGAGGTGAGTCAATTAGACTGCTTAAGTACCAAGCTCTTCCATGATCCAATCCTAGACATGCACACACCCATTGCCACACTTTAACCTTATGACTTGACCACGAACAACAAATTAGGTTTAAGTCTATTTAGAATATTTATTTATGAAAACGTTTACGTTGCGGAAGCTTGCTATGTTATCGTGATATTTTGAAAACAAGTAACTTTTATAAAACTCGCCTTAGAGCTAACCGATTTCAAAATGATTTAAACAATATCCTACTTAACTAAAACTATTTAAAAAATTAAAAACCCAAAATAAAAATAATAAGAGCGGCCTTATTACAAACCCAAATTGAAAATAAAGCGATTAAATGAAATAGTGAGATAATCAACTTTAAAACCAGAAAAGCAGTCTTTGTGGCCACTCTGAATCCCTCCCAACTCCAAGTCCACCAACTAGGGCTCACCTGCAAGGATGGGAGGAAAAATGGGTGAGTTTGGAAAACTCAGTGTGTGCAGAAAGCCCATCCAAAACCCAAGTCAACTCAAGCCCACTGGGCCTAAGCCCTATCTAGTCTCAGTGTCAACTAGGCTGAAGCCCTATTCAGGGCTCAGTTACTGGGCCGAAGCCCTATTCAATTATAGTACAGATAACAGTATGGCCCATAGGCCCATTACAGAAACAGAGCAGATATATCATGTATGTAGAATACCTAACCCATATCCATCCATATACACCCTCGTACCAACCTTACACCATGTGGGGAGACAACTCGACCCACCCATCCACTACACACCATAGAATTTGCAGCAGAGCTGCTAGAATAGATAATGTGACAGAGTCACCAAATATAGATATTGTGGCAGAGCCACCAGAACAGATGTTTGTGGCATAGCCACCAGAAAGAGATATTTATGGTAGAGCCACCAGAATACTTCCTCCATCAATATAACCCATATCCCATGCAACAGATATACATGTCATGGCATACAACATACAGAATCAGAATATCATGCATTTCAGTAAAAATTAACCCTAGGGGTATAATGGTCCTTCTGCACCTAGGGGTATAATGGTAATTTTCATACTTAGGGGTATTTTAGTAAATTTACTATTTTAGGGTTTTCATGCATATTACAGCCATTAATCATTTTAACAGAAACACTTACCGAGCATTTTTATCGAATTGGACCCGTTGGCCCATTAACCAATTTCAGCCTATTAAGCCCCAAAACACTGAAGTGCACAGAATTGCGCACTCCGCAATCTTACCGCTTGAGATTACCAAGATTAACAATAATCTATCTCACGAGCGCTTGTACGCTCGCAAGTTCTCAAAATACTGGCATTTCGGTATTTCAGCTTTTGCCAATCTAGTCTACGAGTGGGTGTTGTTTACACACACCTGTTTGCGATTCTACCAGTGACGATATATGCTCCAAATCAATCCTACATTCATTTAGATCACATTAATATCTAAAACCAAATCGAATGCTCACAAAATCCCCACATACATATTCGGCCAATATCCTTAATGGCCCTAAAACACTTACCTTTGCCGAAACTAGTGACTAAGTCTAAATCTAGTCACCCAAATGGTCCTAGCCTTCCAAAGCTCCTTGATCGACAGCCTTTAATCTACACTTACACATAACACCATGAATAACAATAAGATCTATAAAGTTTGCAGCCCCAAACGATAGTCACCTTTAAGAGTTAGAGGTTTCGATTTTCTATTAACAAAGAAGAAGGTCACTTACCCAACGTTTGTTCACTAGCCTTGCCAGAAAAGAGAATCCACGTCCACCAGTCTAAACACAGATCTATCATAGATTATGGACAGAGAGACGAGAGACTTGTAAGTTTCAGGTTTTTGATAGACGAGACGAGAAGAAGTGATCTTGTTTACTATGGTAATTGGCTATGGTGAATTGGTTTTGGCTTCTAGAATCTATAAGTAAAGAGGAAGAAGAAATATTCGAATGGATCACAAAGGGATGCAAGTTGTGACTTTAATTATAGGAGAAGGGACCTCATAATCGGCTATTATAGAAAGAATAACGAAAGGAGAAGTTAAATAGGATTTTGCTTTGGAAAAAGAAAAGGTAAGAAGAAAAGGTTGCTTCGGCTTTTGAGTGGAAAAGAAAATAAAAGAGCAAAAGAGCAAAAGAAAATAGATAGGATGATAATAAAAACAAGAACTCGATTGAAGAAAAACACAATCGGCTAACACTCAAACTAATCAAAGAAGAAAATAAATCATAAAAGTAAAGTAACAAAGGCAATTCGGCACTAAATTCCTATAGCCGAATGGTGTATTTCGGCATAACAAGAAAAAGAAAATTTCTTCCTAAATTCAAATACCACGCATTGCTCCTTAATTTTAGCAACCAATGGATTTGGATTTCATCCAAATCCCTTCACCGAATAGCAGCAGCCCTTATCCACCAACTGCACCACATAATTCTCGCACAGCATGCTGCTACGAGTCCCCCAGTCCCGCACAGCTCCTTCCACGCGTGCACAGCAAAAAGGCCATCCTCCTGCGCGCTCCTCAGCTCGAACATGGGACCTCCAGGGTACCAAGGGCACTGCTGACCACTGTGTTGCGGCTTTGTTTTCAACAATATGTGGTTGCATTCAATTTTAACCCTTGCTTGCTGCAGTCCCTGCTGTTTTAAAAATAAAATTAAAGTTGCCTGCACCTGGACTCGAACCCGCGTCCCTTTGGAAATCCTAGCACGCTGCTACCACTGTGCCACCGACGCCCTTGTGACAAATTATATCTGCAACTCCTTTTAACCCATATCTTTAACGCAACCTGTTGATTCAAAAAAAACCAACACCTCTTGCGCGCGCCGTGCCTTGAACCCAGGCACTCCCACGTCCTCCTAGCGTGCTTAGCCACTGGGCCAAGCACCTCCTTTGTGTCTAACCTCAGCCCAAATTATATATAAGTCCTATTGCCCAGATTCCCCTAAAGAAGCAAAATTAAGAATTTCTTTGCTAGAGTCTTGGATCGAACCCAAGACTTTTCCCACACTATAAATCTTTTCATAATTTACTTAAACACTAAATTTAAACACCAAATTAATAATAATAATATTATAATTTTCTAATAATAATAATAATTTTATCTAATAATAACAATTATAATTTCATAAAAATTTAAGGCATCAGTAATAATAATAATAGTAATATTTTATCAATAATAATAATAATATCTTTTTTAACACTAATATTTAAAACTTCTCAATTATTCAGGTTTTCTTTTATCCGAACCCAGACTCAAGCCCAATAGTTCTAGGCCCAAATTCAGGGTGTTACAACTCTATCCCCCTTAAAGAAATTTCGTCCTTAAAATTTCCAAATATTAAAATAGTCGTGCCACGCTATGCTACTACGCTACCGCTGCGCACTCTGATTTAGTTCGACCCAAAACATCTAATTATTGTAGTAAATAAACATTATCACTCGCGCACACAATTCGTTTCCAAGCATCACACACCTAAATAAGCTTGGCAATCCAAAGCTCGATATTCCAGGGACCCGCATCTAAAGCATGCTCTTTTCTTCCTATGATATTCACTTGGATGACGCCTGTTGCAATTCTTGCAGGTCGAAAAGTTTGGTCATGCCCTAACATGTTTCACAGAACGAGACTCTATCCTTTACGAACTAGGATACTTTCTCTTCTTACACTCTAAGCATCCTACTTGAAGCATTTCCCTAATTTCCTTAATTTTGGTATCTAATACTTCTTCTACCACTTTCCTTATTAACTCGACTAGTGCCTCGGTACCAGTCCCCGAGTTATCACTACCCGAAGTTGGCAAACTTTGCTTACCCTCAGAATCCATATCAATACTCTACATTACCAGTACATTTATTAAATAACTACAAAGATCTCAAAATTTTATTATATGTCTTATGCAGAGATAGTATTTTAAGGTTTTTGTTTTTATAGAATCACAGCCTAGCTACAGTCTCAATCTTTTAAGGTTTTTAGTTTCCCTACAGTCTCAGTCTCTACAGTTTTCAGTACTAAAGAACTCAAACGTGACAACGGGATGATAATACGATATGATGACAATGCTGCCGTTGTCATTGATCAAAAAGGAAATCCAAAGGAACTCGAATTTTTGGTACGATCGCCCGGGAATTGAGACAGTTAAATTTCACTAAAATAGTTTCATTAGCTCCCGAGGTATTATAAGATAAGACCCAAGTATAGTTAAAGTATTTAGAGTATTTAAATGGCATAGATTAATTAGTAGATTGTGTCTCACGTATATACCTTTACTAAGTAAAAAAAAAAGACCACGTTGGTTATATCAAAATTCAAGAGCAACAAAAATTTTAGTTTACCATGGGTAAGGACACTATAGTATCATGGCAGGGTTTCAGTTCTATCTACAGTGTCGTTTCAATATAGTATAGTATGAGAAACTTACAGACTTGGTGCCGGGGATTCAGTGTGCCACTTTTTTAGAAACCAGATTTCAGAAAACTCAGAAAGATTTAAACTTTTCAAAATCAAACCTTTAAAACATGTATATTTTAAAGAAAACAAGTTTGAAAAGAGTTTTTTTAAACTTTTCCGAAATCAATTTCCAAAAATACCCTTCTTGGGCCTAATTTTTAAGAATTTTGAAAACCTTTTTGGACCTAACCTATAGCCGAGTTGTTGCAACCTAGCTCTGATACCACTAAATGTAACACCCCAAACCCGGCCCAAACGTTATGGCCAAGTCTGGCGTGTCACATAGAAGTGTTTTTGGAAAACCATGTTTTCATTGAAAACCCTTCTTGATGTTTAGAAACTGTTACAGTTAAACTTGTATAAAACCCTTTGTGTTTGTTTATTTTTCCAAAACATAAATAATCATTTCCCTTTCAAATATTGTTAACAACTTTGTAAAATCTTACGAAAAATTGTGAAAGCTTGTAAACCTTGGTATGTTATTTTTTAAAATAGTTTAAGTATCAGAAAATCAGATCTTCTCTGTTGTGGCTTAAAGTGAATGGGTACTATGCACCAGGTAGGATTCAAAAGAAGAGAAGGTGAGTCAATTAGACTGCTTAAGTACTAAGCTCTTCCATGATCCAATCCTAAACATGCACACACCCATTGCCACACTTTAACCTTATGACTTGACCACGAACAACAAATTAGGTTTAAGTCTATTTAAAATATTAATTTATGAAAACGTTTACATTGCGGAAGCTTGCTATGTTATCGTGATATTTTGAAAACAAGTAACTTTTATAAAACTCGCCTTAGAGCTAACCGATTTCAAAACGATTTAAACAATATCCTACTTAACTAAAACTATTTAAAAAATTAAAAACCCAAAATAAAAATCATAAGAGCGACCTTATTACAAACCCAAATTGAAATAAATCGATTAAATGAAATAGTGAGATAATCAACTTTAAAACCAGAAAAGCAGTCTTCGTGGCCACTCTGAATCCCTCCCAGCTCCAAGTCCACCAACTAGGGCTCACCTGCAAGGATGGAAGGAAAAAGGGGTGAGTTTGGAAAACTCAGTGTGTGCAGAAAGCCCATCCAAAACCCAAGTCAGCTCAAGCCCACTGGGCCAAAGCCCTAT
The DNA here is from genome assembly GCA_020496765.1 of Gossypium stocksii. Classification (NCBI taxonomy): domain Eukaryota; kingdom Viridiplantae; phylum Streptophyta; class Magnoliopsida; order Malvales; family Malvaceae; genus Gossypium; species Gossypium stocksii. The sequence continues at coordinate 48,789,108 of CM035623.1, forward strand.
CCAGTCTCAGTGTCAACTGGGCTGAAGCCCTATTCAGTGCTCAGTAACTGGGCCGAAGCCCTATTCAGATACAGTAATCTGGGCCGAAGCCCTATTTAGTTACAGTACATATAACAGTACGGCCCATAGGCCCATTACAGAAACAGAGCAGATATATCATGTATACAGAATACCCAACCCATATCCATCCATATACACCTCCGTACCAACCTTACACCATGTGGGGAGACAACTCGACCCACCCATCCGCTACACACCATAGAATTTGCAGCAGAGCTACCAGAACAGATTATGTGACAGAACCACTAGAACAGATGTTTGTGGCATAGCCACCAAAAACAGATATTTGTGGTAGAGCCACCAGAACGCTTCCTCTATCAATATAACCCATATCCCATACAACAGATATACATGTCATGGCATACAACATATAGAATCAGAATATCATGCATTTCAGTAAAAATTAACCCTTGGGGTATAACGGTCCTTCTGCACCTAGGGGTATAATGGTAATTTTCATACTTAGGGGTATTTTAGTAAATTTACTATTTTAGGGTTTTCATGCATATTACAGCCATTAATCGTTTTAACAGAAACACTTACCGAGCATTTTTACTGAATTGGACCTGTTGGCCCATTTACCCGATTTCGGCCCATTAAGCCCAAAAGCACCGAAGTGCACAGAATTGCGCACCCTGCAATCTTATCCTTGAGATTACCAAGATTAAAAACAATCTATCTCATGAGCACTCGCACGTTTGCAAGTTCTCAAAATGCTGACTTTTCGGCATTTTGGCTTTTGCACCTATTTGCAATTCTACCGGTGACGATATCTGCTCCAAATCAATCCTACATTTATTTAGATCACATTAATATCTAAAACCAAATTGAATGATCACCAAAATCCCCACATACATATTCGGCCAACATCCTTAATGGCCCTAAAACACTTACATTTGGCGAAACTGGTGACTAGGTCTAAATTTAGTCACCCAAATGGTCCTAGCCTTCCAAAGCTCCTTGATCGACAGCCTTTAATCTACATTTACACATAACACCATGAATAACAATAAGATCTATAGAGTTTTCAGCCCCAAATGATAGTCACCTTTAAGGGTTAGAGGTTTCGATTTTCTATTAACAAAGAAAAAGGTCACTTACCCAATGTTTGTTCACTAGCCTTGCCAGAAAAGAGAATCCACGTCCACCAGTCTAAACATAGATCTATCGTAGATTATGTGACAGAGAGACGAGAGACTTATAAGTTTTAGGTTTTTGATAGACGAGACGACAAGAAGTGATCTTGTTTACTATGGTAATCGGCTATGGTGAATTGGTTTTGGCTTCTAGAATTTATAAGTAAAGAGGAAGAAGAAATATTCGAATCGATCAAAAAGGGATTCAAGTTGTGACTTTAATTATAGGAGAAGGGACCCCATAATCGGCTATTATGGGAAGAATAACGAAAGGAAAAGTTAAATAGGATTTTGCTTTGGAAAAAGAAAAGGTAAGAAGAAAATGTTGCTTCGACTTTTGAGTGGAAAAGAAAATAAAAGAGCAAAAGAGCAAAAGAAAATAGATAGGATGATAATAAAAATAGGAACTCGATTGAAGAAAAACACAATCGGCTAACACTCAAACTAATCAAAGAAGAAAATAAATCATAAAAGCAAAGTAACAAAGGCAATTCGGTACTAAATTCCTATAGCCGAATGGTGTATTTCGGCATAACAAAAAAAAGATTTCTTCCTAAATTCAAATACCATGCCTTGCTCCTTAATTTTAACAACCAATGGATTTGGATTTCATCCAAATCCCTTCACTGAACAACAGCAGCCTTTATCTACTGACTGCAGCGCACAATTCCCGCACAGAACGCTGCTACGAGTCCCCTAGTCCCGCACAGCTCCTACCACGTACGCACAGCAAAAAGGCCATCCTCTTGCGCGTTCCTCAGCTCGAACACAGGACCTTTAGGGTACCAAGCGCGCTGTTGACCACTGCATCGTGGCTTTGTTTTCAACAATATGCGGTTGCATTCAATTTTAACCCTTACCTGCTGCAGTCCCTGCTGTTTTAAAAATAAAATTAAAGTTGCCTGCACCTGGACTCGAACCCGCGTCCCTTTGGAAATCCTAGCACGCTACTACCACTGTGCCATCGACGCCCTTGTGACAAATTATATCCGCAACTCCTTTTAACCCATATCTTTAACACAACCTGTTGATTAAAAAAAAAACAACACCTCCTGTGCGCGCCGTGCCTTGAACCCAGGCACTCCCACGTCCTCCTAGCGTGCTTAGCCACTGGGCCAGGCACCTCCTTTGTGTCTAACCTCAGCCCAAATTATATATAAGTCCTATTGCCCAGATTCCCCTAAAGAAGCAAAATTAAGAATTTCTTTGCTAGAGTCTTGGATCGAACCCAAGACTTTTCCCGCACTATAAATCTTTTCATAATTTACTTAAACACTAAATTTAAACACCAAATTAATAATAATATTATAATTTTCTAATAATAATAATAAGAATTTTATCTAATAATAACAATTATAATTTCATAAAAATTTAAGGCATCAGTAATAATAATAACAGTAATATTTTATCGATAATAATAATAATAAAAATTTTTTTAACACTAATATTTGAAACTTCTCAATTATTTAGGTTTTCTTTTATCCAAACCTAGGCTCAAGCCCAATACTTCTAGGCCCAAATTCAGGGTGTTACATCAAGTGGGATAACTTATAAATAAAAGGGGCTAAAATAAGACACAAAAGGATATGTCGTCTAGTGGTAAGGAAGTGACGCCATAGAGGAAGCAATGGGTCCATGGTTCAAGTCTTGGCTCTTACAATTTATTTTGGTTTCTCTTTTAAATAAATCTGAAAGTGAGTATATGGGCTTTAAAGTTAAAGGTGTTGGACTTATGACACAAAGGCGCTTGTGTCCTAGTGGTGGTGGCGTGGCATGGCTATCGAGAGGACTTTGGCTCAAATCCCTTTACACGCAAAGGTTGGTTATTTTGCTAATGAGTTGGTTTTGGAGGATTGATGGAGAATCCCACATCGGGAAGCTAACATGAGAATTGCTAAGAAGCTGGTTTTAAATAGAGCAAACCATGAGGAGAGTAAGCATACCTTTCTTGGCTTATCGCTTTCGCGTTGTGGCGTGATCGTCTGGGTTAGGCATTGGATCATTCGTTGATCTGTATGCCGTTGGGTCACGGTAGTGGTGACCGTAGTTGATCTATAACTCCTCAAATTTTGGGCCTAGGAGAAATGGGCTTCGAGTATTGGGGAATTTTTGGATTTTTAGTTGAATGGAAAATAATAAATTGCAAGTTTGGTATGTTGGTCAAGTGTTTTGGAGTGTTTCAGGATGTTTGGGAAGTCCAGGGTTCAAACCAGAACTTTAGCAAAAATTTTGGTTTTTCCATTAAAATGGATTAAACGTCTGCTGGTAAGCTTTATAAATATTTTTGGCTAAAATATATCACAAGGAAGCACCTGGCCCAATGGCAAAAGACGCTAAGAGCATGGAGGGGAAGCTGGGTTCAAGTCACGGCACTAGCAAAATTGTTGTTGGTTTTTTGAAATAACCTGGTGGATTGGCAGCAAGGCTTATTAAATGATGGGGAGGAAAGCTAACACAAACAGGGTAGGTGGCGTAGTGGCAAAGGATGTGTAGCATGATTGAAGCTTGGAGGTTGGAGGTTCGAACCTTGTTAGCAGTAATTTTTTTTGAATAACCTGTTGGCGGGTTAATAGGCCTTAAAGGGAGTTGAAAACGGAGTATGACACAAGGGCGCCTGAAGTGTAGTGGCTAGTGGCGTGCTATAGGTTCTACAAGGGCCCAGGTTCAAATCCCAGTCCAAGCAAAGTTTTGTTTTTATTTTTTAAGTAATTGAGGCTTAGGCAAGTAAGCCTTCTAATCAGTTGTTACCGAATCATAGCACAAGAGGAGCTTCGGTGGAGTGGCCAGCAGCACAAAAGTGGGGGCATGGTGGACTAGGGTTCGAGTAGCAGCAAGCGCAAATGGGAGCTTATTTTTGCTGCTGGAACAACTAGCATTTCTTTTACTGCGGAATTCTGCCAAGAGCAGACTTTCAGATGGGGATAAGGATGGGATAAAAAGTATAGATAATAAAGGAATTTAATTTGGTGATAAGTTTGAGTCATTTGGGGAGTGTAGGTTTATTTTATTTATTTATTTTTTAGTATATATATGTGCCGTATGGGCAAGTAGGGCATTTGTTGCTTTTGGGTGTTTTAGTCACTTAATTAGGGCAAGTTCCTTCCAATCTCTCAATTTTTTTAGTTTCTTTCCCTTTGGCAAATACTCGAGTAGTCACAATTTCTTTGTTTTAAACAAGAGCGCCTAGACTGAATTCTCCTTTCCCTCCCATAATATTTCTTATATTGCCGAATTAAAAGAGAAATTCTCTCATTGGGGTTTCATTCTTTGTCAAACCAATTTCTTCTTCTTACTCTAAAAAGTCAAATCCATTCTTAACCTCTTAAATGCAAAATAGCCACATCAAATTGCCGATTTCTTTTTGCTTTCATCCATAACAAATTCGTTTTTCTTGTTTACTACCTTTAATCAAGATTTTAAAAGCCAATCACACTCAGTATCTATTTAGGCTGCAAGATCAGAGACTAGTTTCGGTAAGTATTTAGTTAACCATCCTTTAATGCGTTTTGGTAAAATTTGGAGGGCTATCTAACCTTTTTCTTATCGTTAACCTTGTATTAACAAGGGGTAGGTTCAAAGATTGCAAGCATGGTAAGGATATCTAGCAAGTGGTAAGTGTACTCGTTCTCAATTTCGATTTCATAGGTGGTCGAATATAAGTGTGGTTTATAGGGGTGACTTGTGTGGAATATGAGTCACTTGATGTTGATAGTATATGTGTTGATGTAGATCTGGAGGATATTCAGGAATAGTAGCTAAGGAGGGGCTATTAGAACTGGTGGTACACGGTAAGGTTACAGTAAGGCTTCAGTTTTTGGTAAAGGTTCTGATTAAGTATGGAATTGATTCGAGGTTGGTATTGATTTTAGGTTGAGGTTGAGGATAGTGTAGCGCGGGTCATTAACCAGGTATGTACATACATTGCACACACGACCGATCGGCAAAAGTTGAAATCCTGAAATGCTAGAATGCCGAAAAGCCAAAAAGATGGCACCGACAATCACACGAGTGTGCGAACACTCGTGTAGTGATACCGATACGATTATCGAGGCCTAGAGAGGGATCTCCTGGTCTCAGGCCACTGTTTGGCCAACCGGGGCCAGACATGGCTAAATGGGCCTGCCAAGCTAGTGGGCCCAAACTGGCAAAGTTGTTTTGTGAAGTTGTATGATGGATTGATGATGGTATGATTGGATTTTAATCGGGCCTAATGGGCTATATAAGCATGATTGGGTTTAATGGGCTTTATGAACATGACTGGGCTTAGTGGGCCTTATGGGATTGTAGAAATCCATGCTAGGGTTTTAATGGACTATAGGCCTAGTTCTGATGAATTCTCAAATTGCATAAGACTTAATTAAAAAATCAAACATGTTTGTGAACAAGTCGCTAGGCTAGGGTGTGGCAATGGATGTGTGCATGTCTAGGATTGGATCTAGTAAGAGCTTGCTACTTAAGCGGTCCGAGTGACCCACCTCTTCTTCTCTGGTATCCTACCTGGTGCATAGGGTTCGTTCACCTTAGCCGCAATGACTTGTTGATAGGCCAAAGTTCATAACTAAAACCCAAAATGTAGAAATTACGAAAATACCCATCTAGGGTAGAATTGCGAAAATGCCCCTGTAAGGTAGAATTACGAAAATGCCCCTGTAGGGTAGAATTACGAAAATGTCCCTATAGGATAGAATTATAGAAATGCCCCTATAGGGTAGAATTACAAAAATGCCCCTATTGGGTAGAATTACCAAAATGCCCCTATTGGGTAGAATTACCAAAATACCCTTAGGGAGTGAAATGACTAAAATACCCCTAAATGCTTAATATGTGGAAAATTTGTATGTTGTATTCATGAAATGTATGTTGCATTTGGGTGGGATTAATTGTACGGAGGAAGATATGTGAGGATCGCACAGTCGCTTGACGATCGTGGATCCACCGGTGGCTTTAAGCCCATTATATGAACAGCAGTCTTGTTGCAACGTTTGATTAGTGCCGTTATTGGTGTTACCTTTGGAGTGTAGGGATGGGTGGGTTGATATTTATATCCCCACAGGAGTGTAGGGTTGGAAGGGAAATGGAGTGCAGGGCTGGATTTGGGGTGGGAGCATTTGATGCGAGCATGCCTAGCGAACCCCATCGGTCAAGTCTTCTAAGTCGAGCATTGACTTGTTGGCAAGCTGATCCCGGATCATTTCCAGCTCATTCGAGATCCAACCAGCTTGCCTGAGCTAAATCAAGCTCACTCCTAGCTTATCTTTAGCTCATGAGCTAACCCTTAGCTCAACTTCAGTTTAGGAGTTTAACCCCAGCTCATCTTTAGCTCACGAGCTAACACTTAGATCATTTTAGTTTAAACTCAGTTTTGTCATTAATGCCTTAAATAAAATTTGTACATATTTATTTAAGCATTAAACTTGTTTTATATTAATATTTATTATTAATATGCATAGTTATCACATATTTTAATTATGTTCACATTCTAGCCGATTTAATGCATGCCATTAATATGTTTATATTAGTGCTCAATTTATGTGTGTTCACATGATGTCTTATGAAGTGTTTTATTTCTTATAAGTGCAATGCTCATGGACGACATAATGAATGCTTGAAGATTCAACCTATTTGGACGCCACACATGCATGAATGAAGAAGTATTAAATGCTGGTGCATGTATGGCTAGATGCAAGGTTTCTACAAATTCATGCATGTGCCGAATGCATGTATGGACATTAAAGGCTAGTCCATGAATGGATCAAATGCATGGGATGATAGAATGCATGAATGGCTTAAGTGCATGTACAGTGGCTGTCTCCTAACTTTCCAAGGCACTTATTCAGCCAAGAAGTAGCTGCCAACTAATTCTAAGTTGACCGATGAGCTCCTTGAGCATGTTCACACCTTGAATTTGACCTATAAGCTTCAATACATGCATGGATGGATTCAAGAACGTCCAAGGGAAGGAATTAACTCAATAATTTAGCATATTGATTGAATTAAGTGCATGCACAAAGGGGAGAACGAATTTACTAGGTTCATGCTACCATTCATGAACCTACATGCAATTAAAGTGCTTAATTATGAAGATACATGTACCATACAAGTGCATGAACGTCCCAAGGAGATGAATGCAACCTTTGGTGCTCATACAAGGCACTTGAAGCCTTACTTCATGGCTAAGCATTCTTGCACACACCAAGGGGGAAGAAAGTGTCTATTCGGCTAGCGCATGAATCAACCGAATTCATGAAAAATTTAATGTAATAGTGTGAACGTTTTTATTGTTGTGTGAACACATTAGATGCCGAATTCCAATAGGTATTTTAGGCACTATAAATATTTGTCAAATCTCATTTGTAAGAGACTTTTGCCAATTCGTGAATGAAACTTTGTTTCTGTGAGGTTGCTTCCTCTCATATCTCGTACAAGTTTTGAAATACTTATCTAGCGTGCTAGTGGCATCTACCGATCTTGTTTAAACTTATCACCATCCTTGGTGTGGCCAATTGGTCAAATTGTATGATGTGTAGTAAATATTGGACTAGACTATGTGAATATCATATCTGTGGCTAAATTTGGGCAAAAACGGCCACAAGAGCTTGTGGGCCCACTTGGGTTGAGAATGGGCCTTAGGCCCATTCGCAGTGTTATTTGTGTTTAGAATACTCTGAGGGATTTATAAAATTACCAAAATACCCCTTGTTTACAAAATTATAGAAATACCCCTGGTTTATAAAATTATAGATATACCCCTAATTTGCGAAATTGCCGAGATACCCCTAATTTGTGAAATTATCGGGATACCTCTGATTTGCAAAATTATCAAAATACCCCTGGTTTGTGAAATTACCAAAATACCCATAATGGCTAAAAAGACCATTTTACCCCTTGAGGGTATACGACTCACTGGTAATACAATTTGATTGATTTTACTATGTTTGACTAAGAATGTATGACTGTGATTGGACTGTTGTGACTGTGATTTGTATGATTGTTTATGGGCATGATGTTTCACATACATGACATACTGCATGGGGTTAGGATATTTCTTATGGAGGAAGTTCTGTTCTGATAGGGTTGCACGGGTCACACGAGATGACTGTGGATCTAGTGCTATTTTGATTAGATCACACGGGTCGTAAGAGGTGACTGTGGATCCAGTATTGATGGCTTAAAGCCACTTATTCTAATTATGGCTCTATGCCGACCTAATTGTGGCTCTATGCTACCTTTATTATGGCTTTGTGCCAATTGTACTTACCTACGGCTACGTGCCAATCGCATTTATTAATGACTATGTGTCAATCACATTTACCCATGGCAGTGTGTCGGTTATGTTACCCTAATTGATGACTATGTGCCTAACATAATGCAGTTATTGGTGGCTTTGTGCCATTCTGCTTACGGCTTTTAGCCGTTCTATTATTTGGCAGTGTTGCTGCGATATTTACAGCTTCTAGCTATTCTGTCTACGGCGTTGAGTCGTTCTGTTGGCTTAGTCCCGTAGCCGGTGCTATGCTTGGTGTGTTGGCTGGGTGGGTTGATTTATTGCCCACAGATGTGTAGGGTTGGTATGGGTGGTGTGTTGGCTGGATTGGGATGGGATGCATACTCACACTGTTGCATATCTACTTTTGAGGTCTGTCTCTGGATTGGGCTTAGGCCACTTGTTCTATTATTATTTTGGGCTGGACCCAATTGATTCTGTTATGGGCTGTGACCCAAATGATATTGTAGTGGGCTTAGCCCACGTATGCTCTGAATTGGACTGTACTATTTCTTTTAAAGGGCTTTGGCCCAGTCTGTTTCTGTCTCTGTATACTGATTGTTACTCTAGTAAGGGGATTACACACTGAGTTTTTGTAAGCTCATCCTGTTTATTAACCTTTCAGGTAATCTCTAGCTTTAGACGGATCGAAGCTACGAGGGACTCAGGGAGGGCCACAACTGCATATGTTTTATTCTATTTTGCTAATTTACTTAAAACACTTTGGTTTTAATTTAGGTTGTAATAAGGCCTCTATAACTTCTGGATTTCTTTAAATTTGGGATTTTTTTTAGTTATTACGGTTTATATCTGTTTTAAGTAGAACTCGATTTTCCAAAAACATTAAATACTTTCAAATCAACACATTTTTGCAAACTACAAACTTTTACAAGCTTCCACCACTTACTTGGTTTTCACTTATAATAACAATTTAAGGTTTTAATTTCAACCCTACAAATACACAAATTTTCAAATGAACCTCGTTTTAAACTAAAGTACTCATTTAGCAAGACTGGTTTTTGAAATGGAAGTCGCTTTGTAAATGTTGTTGTAAACCTCGAACAATCAAATGTTTTCAAAGTTTGTCAACTACACCAATTTTTACGATTCTCCCTTCAATGTGACACGCTAGACTCGAGTCTAACTTCTAGGTTGGGTTTGGGGTGTTACACAACATCTCATATATGGCATACAAATCAATTATATAACATGTAGGGGTATTTTAGTCAATTTTCCCTTTAGGGGCATAACGGTCATTTGTCATTATGGGCCTAAGTACTGACACGATCTGCCTTGATGTTGAGTCGAGTCTTATATGTGTTTGCCCAATCTTTGATGAAGAAGTATCATTCGGTTCTTTCAAATAGGGTGTTTTGGATAAAAATTAGCGGAAGCTATTTAAAAGGTTCAAAAATAGGTTTTAATTAGAAATATTATAGGTATGGTTTTAAAGAAAATAAAGGATGGAAATATGTATGGAAGTTTGTTAGTAATCAAAGAATGGAAAGTGAAAGAGTGGTTTGGGTTAAGATGAAATGAAAGGATGGAAAGGAGTAAACTTAAAAGCAAGCACGAACCAATACTAAAGAATATCGACCCAAATGCTTATAGGCTCTTAAGGTGAACAGATGAAAGAAGGTAGACCTCGACCCGTTACGTAGCAAAGTAGGAACCTTGGTATAGTTTTGAACACCACACTATGAATAGTGATAAGTTCGGAATAGAAGGAAAACAGGTTGACGCCATTAGGCTTCCTAGATAAGCCAACAAGTTTTTAATAAAATATGAGAGAAAGGTTTCTCACAAAATGATGTAATTTCATTCAGGTGTCAAAAGTCCAAAAGTTCCTTTTGAAATAGCTGGTTACACTTATTTATAGGTATAGAAAAGCTAGCTGAAAAGTCACAACTTAATGTGCTAATAAAATCTGAAATTAAACTCAAGACTTTTGACATTCTTGTAACTAATAGCTCCTTGCTTGAATTCACTTTAATTCAGCTAAATGAATATCCATGAATGCTTGTAAAATGTCTCTTGAGTTGTCCCTTGGCTAGCTGAAAAGACACCAGTAATTAAATGGTGTTTTGAATGCTTGTTTTCATCTTTGAATAAGCAAAAACTGCAGGTAGGTGAAAGGGGTTGCTGCCAAATTTAAGAGGAGTTAAAATACTCCTTAAAACTCCTTAATTTATGTATAAAACATCCCTTATAACAGCCACTTCATTTATAACCAAAAATGACTTAAAAACTCACTTTACTTAATTTGTAACAGCCCTTGTAATGTAACGGTTATGACTTGAAAAGACCCCTGCAAGAAACACATTAAAATGAGCTTATTTAACACTTGTAAACACTTATTAATCATAACACACATTAAATACTTAACTTAGGTAAATTAACTAAACACATGCATCAATTATTCCAGCAACTAGTTAGTTAAGGAAGCATAATTAAATAAACTTAAACTAATGCATCAATAAATAATCCTAGTAACTAGATTAATTAAAAGCAGCACTTAATAAATGAAGTTCAACAAAAACACTTTATTAATTAAACTAAGACGAGTTGAATAAAGTCCAGCAACTTATTTATTAAACCAAGATGCGTAAATGCATGGTTTAAAATGCAAACTAAAAGAACAAATGAGACTTAATTTAATGATGCAAATTTTAACTAACATTAAGTTACATAATGCATGATTTTATTAAATGCAGAACACACAAAGTGCAAGTCAAAAATTAAAAATATGCAAACTTATTAATTTAAATAAAACTATATTAAATTAAAAAGTCCATAAAAACATTGGTCCAATAACCAATCAGGCCTATGAGATGTTTCATTTTGCACTTGGGCCCTTCAAGTTTACGCCAATCTCAATGGCGTAGTGTTGCGTATAACATGGTGCGACCGAGTTCGCATCATAACATGATGTAACTGGGTTCACATCATACCCTCCCTCTTGAAGACGATTTGTCCTTATATTAAGACGTTTGTCCATTTGAAAATGTCCCTTCTTGCACAGCATTCCTCGGTCAAATGGGATAAAAGATATCACACAAACCTGGAAAAGATATACCAATTGACATGTAACGCCCCAAATTTTGGGCTTTGGAGAAATAGGCTTCGTATATCAGAGAAATTGTGATTTTTATGGTCAAGAAAAATTTTGTAATTTCATGTTTGGTTTGTTGGTTAAGTGATTTGGAGTGCTTGAGGATGTCTGAGAATTCCTGGGTTCAAACCAAGACTTTAACGGAAATTTTAGTTTTGTTTCTCATTATGTGTAATTGGCAACACATGGAATGGTTTATAAATATTTTTGGTTAAAGCTTGACATATTGAAGTAGGTGGTCTGCTGGCTAAGAGCGTGGGGTAGCAAGGAGTGATCTAAGGTTCAAGTCCTAGCCTTAGCATTTAATTTTTATTTTCGCATATATGGGCATGGAAGCTGGCGTTTAAATCTTATAGTTAGTTGAGGGTGATTTGCGACACAAAAGAGCTTGTGGCCTAGTGGAAGTGGCGTTAAGAGTGGGCATGAGGTTCCAGGTTCAAGTTGTAGCATGCGCAAAAATGTTGGATTTTTTTTAAACAACCTGGGTTGTGGCAGATAGGCTTTAAAAGGAGTTGGGGATGGAATACGACACATAGAGCACCTGAGGTGCAGTGGGGAGGAGTGTGCTATGGGAATTGAGAGGGCACAGGTTCGAACCGCTGGACAGGCGAAGTTTTTATTTTAACTCTTAAATAACCGTAGGTTCAGCAGGTAAGTATTATACTTAGTTGTGACCGTATTATAGTATAAGAAGAATTACGGTGCAGTGGCAAGCAGTGTGTTTGTGAGGCGTAGTGATGATGGTTAGGTCTGGAGTTCGAGCTTCCCTTGTGCAACCGAGATTTTATTTTTACTGCTCCTGCAAGAAGAGTTGAGGCTGGCTGAATTTGGTAAAAATTGACTTGGTCAAGCGATGGAAAGACATTGATTGGAATTGGATTGATGGCTGGATAAAATTAAGCTACAATTAAAGGATTGAATATAGGAAGTATTGATCAAATATGGGACTTTATTGGCCATACGGTCATTCATTATTTTTGCTAATAAAGGTTTTAAATTGCTTTCCTTTTTGTTCTAAGCTTTGACCGATTGGGGAGGGAGCCTTTGTGTGTCAAATTAATTGGTTATGGCAAGTTTCCATCTTCTTAATTTTCTTGTGTGCTGTTCACACATCTCTTTTTCTTTCTTTTTGTTATTTTCGTGATCTAGATTTGACCGAGGGTGCCTTTTCTTTGCTCAACACAAAAGTCACTTGAGCTGATTTTGTTTTTCTCCCATTTTGTTTGAACTAACGCATACATATTCTTTCTTACTCCTTTCAAGCACCCTCTCTTCTCTTTTGTTTTTGCAAAAGCCGAATGCACCACTGGTCACTTTCTCTTTTCTCTTGACTTTGCAAACATCGAATGCACCTTTAGCCTTGGTCCCTATTGACTCTTTTTACTCCTTTCACTTCTCCATATTAGCCAACTTTTATATTGCTTTTATTTTCTATCAGATTCGTTGTGGAGCACCCTTTTCTTTTGGTTACTCAAAAACCAAAACCCTCTTGCCTTTCTCCCTTGTTTTGCGTTACCTCTGCTAGCCGAACTCACCATTGTTCTTTGTTTGGGCCGATTGCACCATTGCCTTTCACACTCTCTTTTTCCCCTGTGCAATAGTAGCTGAATATATTAGTCAACTTTCTCTTCTGCTCCTTTTTAAACCGATTGTACCCTTCTTCTTCTCAATTCTCGATTTTGATATTGATCAAGTGGCCGAGACTTGAAGCCCATTCCACGGTGAACGTTCTCTAGTATTGGGTAAGTACCTTAATCGCAAATGTTGATTATGTTATTTGAAAGATTACGCGTACACTTATGGTGATTTTAGGTGCTTAGTTTTTGAAAGCGTTAAATGTTGAATGTTGCCTTTTGGTAGTGGCTGAATAAGGATTGTGGCTTTTGGTATATATATATCATGGAGGCAAGCAATAAAAGGACTGAGGGAGGTCGTGGAAGAGTATCTACTGAAAGTGCACTCGCAGTTTTTACTCCCAAGTTCAAGCGATGTAGAGTGTCGACAGTTAGGGTCTTTCAGCCGGAATGCGAAAGGGTGATCGCATCAAACTATGGTTTGACTATGTCAGCAGTTAGGGACTTTTCGCTGGGATGCAGAAGGGTGACCGCGTCAAACTATGGTTTGACTAGGCAAATCACAATTGATCACTCTAGTGAAGGCAAGTGATAGCAAATACTTTGGCTAAGTGTTTGGATTAGAATTTCCTTAAATCTTTAGATAAGTGGTTTAACTGTGTGTTATGTTTAATTTAGGTGGCGGCGCTCAGGATTATCTAGTACTCTACATGATAAGGTGTGTAACCATATACCCTGCTTTGATTGTCACTCGGTTAAAAGCCAAAGGACCGGCTTTTGGCCATATGGGTGTGCGAACGTGCATGTGATCGATTGAGCCCGCGGAGTATGGGCCTACATCGCAAAATGATCACCGTGAGTGATTTTGAGGTGTTGGGCCGAGATGGGCCGAGTGGGCCCAATGGGCCCGTAGGCCCGTATGGGTGAAAATTTGTAAATAGATGTGTATTATCAATTCAATTATTGTACGCGCTTGGCTTAGGCCAAATCTGGGCTCGGTGGGCTACATGACTTTATGGGCCCACATGGGCCGATTTAATGGGCCTCGACCCATAGACGAGTTTTTGTACTAATATGATCGTATGGTTGTTAGGCAACCGTGGGCCAACTGATGGGCCTTCACATACTTAGGCCCACAGTGATAAATGACTGAAATGCCCCTAAGGGCTAAATGACCAAAATACCCTTCGTGGGTAAAATGTCCATTTTGACATTATATGATGTTTGAATGATTATGCATGTTCTGTTATATATATATTTATATGTGTGGATATTCTGTAATATGACAAAACATGAAACTGAGTATTTTGCATTGCATGGGAGTTGGGTATATGTTTATGGAGGAAGTGTACTGTTCTGGCAGCCCTGTTGCATTTTTATCGATAGTGCCGCATCGGTACTACACTATGTTGGCTTGTAGCCTAATATTCTGGCAGCACTGCTGCATTTTATCAATAGTGCCACATCGGTACTACACTGTGGAGTGTAGGGTTGGGTGGGTTGATTATATCCCTACATGGAGTGATGGGTTAGACGAAAATGGAGTGTAGAGGATGGTTGGGTAGGATTCTGATTGCCTGCTATACTGTTACTGTAATGGGTTTAGGCCCACTGATTGTGATATGCTACTGTAATGGGCTCTAGCCCAGACTGATTCTGTTCTATTGTTATTGCCGGGGTTACACACTGAGTATTCATATACTCACCCTTTTATTTTACTGTGCAGGTAATTCCGAGGCATAGGTGATTCGGTGCTACATGGACTTGGAGGTGGCCACACTTTGCTTTCACACTGCTTTCAGTTTTCATTTACTTTAATTATGGTATTTATTTTGGGTCTGTAATAAGGCTGCTATTTAATTTTTCTTAAATATTGGGTTTATCTGCTTGTTTAAAATCTGTTAGCTCTAGGGCGCGTTTTACAAAATGATATCTGTTTTCCAAAAACCACATTTTCATAACAAACGAGAATTCAAACAAAGCTTCCATAATCATTATGTTTTTCCAAAGTAAACTACTTTCATAATTTGATTAATCAAGGGTAACGGAATGATGTTTCCTTCAAACCTTAAAGAACAAGGGGTTTTTACAACAAATCTAGTTATAGTGAAATACGATTTCGAGACACTTCATTGTAACACTACCAAATACGACTATAACGTCTGGGTCGGGTTTGCGGTGTTACATGACAAGTACACATGTCACTATCATAATAAAGAAGCAAAGGATTAAGACAATAAGAATCCAAAGATGGCCCAAATGCTAAGAAAAAGATGGGTCTTAATGCTTCAATTTGACTCTCCATGTTCGGCAAGAAGAAACTCAAAGGAATCGATTTAAAACGGTATCGAAAATGCTTGAATAATTCAATCAATCGGACACGTACCCAAAATTTTAATTGGGCAAAACAAACATACTTCAATTTATCGAAAAGTTTTGTTATGCCATCGTAGCAGACATGTGAGATCAATTGGATCAAAGGGTAATTAGTCATGAACATTTGCAAACAATCAAACACATAAATCCTCATCCAAAACTTTTCAACACGGTTATTCAAAAATAGAAGCTCATATGTTTTGGTATCTTGCACATGCAAAGTGTTCCATGGCCAATTGAATCCTATGTCACCTGTATGCTTATTAACATAATTTGTGTCAACAATATGTTCATTATCAACATCTAACACAAACAGATCATTACTAGGCCAAAGGAAACAATCTAACATATCGGGGTACAAATATCTTTCAAAAATCAAAGTATCAACAAGATTGTCATCATTATTTGAATAGAACAAAGATGTGTGAAAATTTTTAAAAACCTTACCTTGTTGACCTTGATAGTTACATGATGAAAATTTGATTTTACCTCATTTACGCAACACAAACCTTCGCTCCTCAACAAGGTATTGTAATCGATATTTCAGACTCGAATAAACCTGAAAAAGTAAAAAGTCAAAAACACAATTCGTACTTTTCAAAATGTAATTTCCACAAAAATGGAAAATATACTTAAAATGACATGATGAGATGCTATTCACAACTTGATCACATGAATCGATTCCAGGATTAAAAACAAAATTTCCAGAATCAAAAACTTGATTTTGATTTTGTAAACCAACCACAAGTTTTATTTCCAGAATTGAAGATAAAGTTCGAATCAAATGAATAGGTGCAACAAATTTATTTATAAGAGAATTATGATGCTTACCTTCTCTCATCAATAACTTGCTCCACAAATTGCAACAAGAATTTCATTTTCTCAAATAAATTGTAAAAGTGAATAAAAGAGAATTTAAGCTGATAAGCATACAAGCATTCATGCTTCACAAATCTTAATTGAACAAGCAAATCAAAACATGGAAATTTTGCACAAAGATTCAAAGATATCTCTTGAAGAGAACATCCAACAAATTAAGCATGTTATGTGAAAATCTTTTAACACTTATGCCAGACAAAGAAGTTATGATCATGTGACTTTTCAAATGTTCAAATCCTTCACAGTCTAATCGAATAGACATGTTTAACCAAAAAAATTTAGCACATAAATTCAACGAGGTCACATATTCTTCACATTCAAACACATCAACACGTGAAAAATCCTTATCACACACATCCAAAATTCGTATAGGCTAAACCCATCCAATGTTATCAACAAAATTGCCAATGTAAAACTTATCATAAGACAAACTTTTCATGGTACTATTTGAGACCAAGTCATTAACATCAATAGGTAAATAATGACTAACCAATTCAAAATATAGAAGCCTTTTAGAAATTAGGTCATCAAAATTTTTAGTAGTACCTTTTAAATCAAATGACGTGACTTTATAAACATGGAGTCTTTACCTCACTTACCTTCAAACACAAGTCGGCGGATGCCATTTTCATACTTACCTTTCTCGATCAACCTAAACTGCCTCTCGTTGGGAAGGTAATGAAGCTGGAATTTATCAAATGAATTTTCAACGGCCTGGATAGAAGCATCACAAGGAAAACTAACACGTAGGTTAGTGGAAACAATCCTCGCTTGTTCTTGCTCGCTTTCTTTTTCACACGAATCTTTTTCTTCAAGATCACTTGCTATTTCTTTTAACTTAGTCTTTTTTTCAAATTCATTTTCACTCTCAAACTCTTTTTCTTTCAGTTCTTTGTTTCTTTCCTTGATTTCACTCAAGATCCTCTCATTTTCTCTAATAATCTTTTCTTGCCTCTCTTTTCTTTTGATCTCTTTTTGCTTTTTGTCTTTTTCTTTTCTCATTTTCTTTTTATAAGAGGATACAAATGAATCAGGAGAATAGCAGTTTTGTTCAAAAGAAAAAAAATCATTTACATGGGAACTACGATCAATTCTTCGTGAAGATCCCTCCGTGTATGACTTCTTTAAAGTTCTTGTGGGGGAGTATCTACCACTTCGGATTTCATCTCGGACGGGTTCAAACTCAAAGTCGGCTTCTCTCCATCTCGATTTTCTTGATGAAAAGTAATCTCGATCGAAATCTCTTCTCGAGTAGTCATCAGATGTGTATCTCCGTGATGTTCTCAATTCTGCTTTCTGACTTGATGACACTTATT
This sequence comes from Gossypium stocksii, assembly GCA_020496765.1. Taxonomy (NCBI): domain Eukaryota; kingdom Viridiplantae; phylum Streptophyta; class Magnoliopsida; order Malvales; family Malvaceae; genus Gossypium; species Gossypium stocksii. The sequence continues at coordinate 48,806,825 of CM035623.1, forward strand.
CTCGTTGGTCTCTTTTCTCCACATAGTCTAATCTCTCGTGCAATTTGTCAAATTTAGAATTCACCATTCTTCGCATTTCTTGCACCAAATATTGGAACTTTGATTCGGTAAACTCTTTGCGAGACATGATTTATTACTAAAAAGAAAATTGTTAAATTAAAGCAGAAATAAATTCCTCACAACAAAAATCTCACGATTTCACTTGGAAAGAAAGAAATTGGTAACACTCACGCTCGTGTTTTCACTCTTAATAGGCTTTTCTTCACTCAAATAATCTTAATCGCTCATGCCTTTTACCTCACAAATGTTTCTCTCGCAACATCGTAGTTGGACTTGGCAAAGCCTTATCGTAGGCTTAGGGGTCGGTTACAAATTGAGAAACAATGGAAATAATGAAGAATTAAGGTAGGCTAAAAGAAAGAAAAAAATTGGAAATGGGTTTAGTGTGGCATGAAGGGTATATGAAGATAATAGAAATAGGATTTGATAATCAAGAACACAAGAAGATGAACACAAACCTCTTCGATCACTCTTTTTTTTTAACTTTTGAATTTTTTTCACAATTTTCAATACGTGTAAACTCAATACAACTTGAATTACACAGAAAATAATTTTTTTATTTTTTTAAACTTACTTTGGCACTTCACGAACTATTTCAGGATAGTCACGAACGTCCGTACTCCTCGTTTTGCAAGCTCTGATACCAAATGATACAATCTGCCTCGAGGTTAAGTCTAGTCGTATATGTGCTTGCCCGATCGTCGACGAAGAAGTATCGTTCAGTTCTTTCAAATAGGGTGTTTTGGATAAAAATTGGCGGAAGCTATTAAAAAGGTTCAAAGATGGGTTTTAATTAGAAATATTATATGTTTGGTTTTAAAGAAAATATTATTACAGGTTTGGTTTTAAAGAAAATAAAGGATGGAAATATTTATGGAAGTTTGTTAATAATCAAAGAATGGAAAGTGAAAGGTGGTTTGGGTTAAGATGAAATGAAAGGATGGAAAAGAGTAACTTAAAAGTAAGCACGAACCAATACTAAAGAATATCGACCCAAATGCTTATGGGATCTTAAGGTGAACAGATGAAAGATCGTAGACCTTGACCCGCTACTTAGCAAAGTAGGAACCTTGGTATAGTTTCGAATGCCGCACTATGGATAGTGATAAGTTCAGAATATAAGAAAAACAGGTTGACGGCACTAGGCTTCCTAGATAAGCCAACAAGTCTTCAATGAAATATGAGAGAAAGGTTTCTCACAAAATGATGTAATTTCATTCAGGTGTCAAAAGTCCAAAAGTTCCTTTTGAAATGGTTGGCTACACTTATTTATAGGTATAGAAAAGCTAGCTGAAAAGTCACAACTTAATATGCTAATTAAATCTGAAATTAAACTCAAGACTTTTTACATTCTTATACCTAATAATTCCTTGCTTGAATTCACTTTAATTTAGCTAAATGAATATTCATGAATGCTCGTAAAATGTCTCTTGAGTTGTCCCTTGGCTGGCCAAAAAGACACCAGCAATTAAATGGTGTTTTGAATGCTTGTTTTCATCTTTGAATGAGCAAAAACTGCTAGTAGGTGAAAGGGGTTGCGGCCAAATTTAAGAGGAGTTAAAATGCTCCTTAAAACTCCTTAATTGATGTATAAAACATCCCTTGTAATAGCCACTTCATTTGTAACCAAAAATGACTTAAAAGGTCACTTTATTTAATTTGTAACAGCTCTTGTAATGTAACGGTTATGACTTGAAAAGACTCCTGCAATAAACACATTAAAATGAGCTTATTAAATACATGTAAACACTTATTAATCATAACACATTAAATACTTGACTTAAGTAAATGAACTAAACACATGCATCAATTATTCTAGCAACTAGTTAATTAAAGAAGCATAATTAAATAAACTTAAACTAATGCATCAATAAATAATCCTAGTAACTAGATTAATTAAAAGCAACACTTAATAAATGAAGTTCAACAAAAAACATTTCATTAATTAAACAAAGATGAGTTGAATAAAGTCCATCAACTTATTTATTAATCTAAGATGCTTAAGTGCATGGTTTAAAATGCAAACTAAATGAACAAATGAGTTACTTAATGCAAGACTTAATTTAATGATGCAAATTTTAACTAATATGAAGTTACATAATGTATGACTTTATTAAATGCAAAACACACAAAGTGCAGGTCAAAAATTAAAATATGCAAACTTATTAATTTAAATAAAACTATATTAAATTAAAAAGTCCATAAAAACATTGGTCCAATAACCAATCAGGCCTATGAGATGTTTTATTTTGCACTTGGGCCCCTCATGTTTAGGCCAATCTCGATGGCATAGTGTTGCGTCATAACATGATGCGACCGGGTTCGCATCAAGTACACCAATTGGCCCATTACTAAGCCCACAATCATTCAGCATGACTTATGCCACTTAGAGCAATCAATAATACCTTAGGGCCCAAAGCCCAATATGTAGCCCAAGTGGGGCCCACACTCTCGTGTGTCCCATGGAGCCCAAACTTGCCCTTAGCCATATGGTCTGAGTGACCGGCTCCCTATTTCCTATCCATCCATGAATTTCACTTGTGCATGGCCCACGGGCCCATCGGGCTAATTTTGGCCTATTTGGCCAAAAAGCGGCCCAAGTCCATGAGATCGCTCATGGTAGCCTCAACCTATCACATTAGATTCTCCACACGTGCGTTTGCACACACGTGTGGCAACCGTTGCCGAACTTTTAGCTTTTGACATTTTGGCATTCCGACATTTCGATATTTTGGCATCTCGGCATTTGCCGAACTATAGTCTATGAATGTGAGCACACATTGTAACACCCCAAACCCGGCCCAGACGTTACGACCAAGTCTGGCGTGTCACATCACCTAAAACTAACCATGTTACCTAGTTACTAATATTAGGGTGAGCTTTGCAAAACCGTTATTTAAGTTTTAAGGGAAATTCCCAGTTTATTGGTGAACGTCCTATCCACTACCAGTTATTAAGAGACTCCTTATTATAAAATTCAACTTGTTACTCGATTGAATCGCGTGACTGATTTTGAAAATGTTTAATTAATTTTTGAGACAACGCGCGCAGCCCTAGTCTATACGTTTAAAACAAATTATAGCAAAGTATTAAAACCCAAAATCAAAATATTTAAAGCTGTCTTATTACAAACCCAAATTAAAAATAAAACGATTGAAATAAATAATAAAATAAGTAATCTAATTAAACCAGAAATGCAGTCTTCGTGGGCACTCGAAATCCCTCCCAGCTCCAAGTCCACCAATCTAGGGCTTACCTGCATGGATGGAGAAAAAGGGGTGAGTTTGGAAACTCAGTGTGCAAAGAAGCCCATCTAGAGCCTAAATCAGCTCAAGCCCACTGGGCCTAAGCCCTGTCTAGATACAGTAAACTAGGCTTTAGCCCTTTTCAGTAAACAGTACGACCCGTATGCTCATTATAGTAACAGATCAGTGATTATGCATGTATGCCCAAACCCAGCCTAAATCCAGCCGCTACACTCCACCCGTACCAACCATAAACACTCCATGTGGGGAAACCACTCGACCCACCCAACCGCTACGCTCCACAGTCGCAGCATCACTGCTCAGATAAGGTGGCCAAGCCACTAACAGTAATACACAGCAAAGCCTCTTTTAGTAAACAGTATGGGCAAAGCCCTTTTCAGTATTCAGTACGAGGCAAAGCCTCTTTCAGTAAATAGTACGAGGCAAAGCCTCTTTCAGTAATTGTGGCAATGCCACTTGCACTTCCTCTATTAATAATCCCAAATCCCATGCAATAGATAATCATGATATGGCATACAGTAAACAAAAACAGTAAATCATGTATTTCAGTCAAATTTAGCCCTAGGGGTATAACAGTCATTTTGCACCTACGGGTAAAACTGTAATTTCTCACCCTCAAGGGGTATTTCAGTAATTATACCAGTTTTTAGGGTTTTATGCACGTTTTAATCAGTAATAGTCTAACTTTTATCTCAGTAGCTTATTCAGCCCATTTTAGCAGATTACAGTCATTGGGACCTAAAACCCCTAATGGGCCCTATAGTGTTTATAAGCTACTTAAGCCCATTTAGTCTAAGTTTTACGATCGATTTACCAGTTTTAGTAGTTTTGGACCTACAGTCTATCTGTACACATTTATTGCCTATTTTTACCCATATGGGCCCGTAAGCCCATTGGGCCCACACTGAGCCCATCGAGGCCCAAACTTACCAAAGTGCATGAAATCGTGCACTCATCTATCTTACCACTTTCAATTACAAATCTAATGATTTTCAATCGACTTATGAGTGCTCACACACTCATAAGCCCACAAAATACCGAAATTTTAGCATTTCGGCTTTTCGACTTTTACCGATTTAAACTACATAAGGGTGTTCGATACACACCTGACTTGCGACGAACGCTACCAAGATCTCTCACGATATCCTGCAATCAGTCACTAGACATATCAGATCCAAAATACAATGACAACCATCATAACCTTACTTACCATAATCGGCCATCAACACCTAAGGCCCTTGAGATCTTACCTTTGCCGAAATTAGTGACAAGATCTAGATCTAGTCGTTCCACTTGTCCAAGCCTCGATTAGTAGCCTCTAGATCACACTAACACCAAAATAAATCGAGTGTTAAAAACCTTTAGAGCCTTAAGCCCCCAAATCGACAGCCTCCTTATGCCCTAGGGATTTTGGCTTTTCTAAATCCCGAAATAAGGAATAGAATCTAAGATGTCGAGTACTTACCACAGGTTCTCTTAATCAAGATGATTCCACTTTCATTCCTACTCAGATCTGATGCAGATCTAGCCCCCTAAACACTAGCAGAGAGAAAGTCTTAGAGATCTAAGGGTTCGGCTACTAAGTCCCTATGAATATGGTGTTTTCGGCTTTTGAAGCGGTGAAGAAGAAGATGATTTGGAGTTGTGGATTTGAAGTGTTGTTATCGATAGAGGTTAGGGATTTTGAGAGTAAGAAATTTGGCTAAAAGAGATGAAGAAGAATAGAGGGGTTCAGCTAGAAGAAATCGGCACAAGAAGCAGCCTTTCGGGATTTTGGCTTTTAGTAGTTGATGGGTTTGAGAAGAAAAGAATGACAGATTCCATTTTTGAAGTAAAGAAAAGGAAAGATGAGTGAGGAGGAGAGATAGTTTCAGTTTTTAGAAGAATAGAAGAGAAGAAGAAAGAAAAAAGAAGAATGGAAGAAAGGGTTTGTTAAAGAAAATTCGGTACAAGGAGAAAGGCTTGTTTACATTTTCAGCTTTTGGATCTAAGGGAGAAAACAAAAAGAAAAAAATAGGGACACCGTAGTTGATGCTACACTAATTTAGCTGAGAGATAAGAAGAGCTTAAACAAAAGCCTAAGAGACCCCAAAGCTATTTGGCTTATAACCTAAACACTCCCTAGCCGAATTCCACTTGAGTTTAATCATATGCCGAGCACATGCACAAAAATAAAAGTATCATCCGCTCACCTTGTGGCTTGAACTCTGGCCCTAGCACTCAGTCCACACGCCAATTTTTTTAGAAGCTTAGTGGTGCCCCCTTGCCACTTTACCACGAGCCTCTTTGTGTCTTAATTAGCTAACTTTTCCTTAAAGGCCCACTCAACCAAGTCCCCTTCACTTAAAATCCAAAATTGATATTTCTTCCGGGTTTTAACTTAGGCTTAGGCCTCCTAAAGGCTCGCTAACACACTTAAACACAATTTCAATAACCAAAACATGAAAATTTCAAAATTTCACCAAAATCACAAAAATCCTGAAAATCAGGGCGTTACACACATGTTCATCTTTTCAGTCAATCATCCACAGAGCACAAAGTTACAGTCCATACCATTTGAAAAGTTACACATCTTTCAGCTTTTCAGTCGACTATCACTTAAGGTATCCTTTTACACACCTGATCACGTAAAGTACTAAGAATTCCTGAGCGTTGGCACCTATTCAAACAAAACAATAGTTAATCTCTTATCAAAAGAATTAAAAGAACTACAACCAAACCTCTAGTTGAAGGATCGACTACCACTTGCCTTGACTAGACCGATCGACTGTAATTAACTCACTTGATTTAGATCTTGGTGCAGTTACCCTGCCACGCCCAAGCGGAAAGTCTCGAACAGCTAACACCATACGTCGCTTAAACTTGGAAGTAGAGGCTCCTTGTCCACTCTCAGTCAGCACCACCGTCATCACTTTATTACTAGAACCCTCTTCACCCATCGAAAGCTCTAGAGCCCGAAAGAACATACACAAAAGAGAAAAGAAAAGAATCGGTAGTAAGAAAAGAAAGATAAGGTACATTCGGATTTTATACAGTACAAGAATAGGGTGTTTCAAAAATAATCAGGAGCCAGGAATGAGTCAAGCCACTTGCCGATTGCCAGAGATCAACTTACAATCTAAAAGAGATTGAAAAGGGAGAAGAATCAATGCTGGGTGCAAACAAGGAATGCAAGCCTATTAACAAGGGATGTTATAGCCGACCAAAGTATACAGTGTCAAGAACAAGATGAAACTATAACAGTTAAGAAGAGTCAATCTGAGAAAAGAAGGGGAAGCAGATGAATTTGGCTAGAGTTGAGAATAGAAGCAAAGAGAGAAGAACAAGATCAGGAAGGGAAGAAGAAAGGGAGAATCGGCACAAGCAAAGTCAATTAAGAGATAGTAGAGAAGAGGAGAAAAAACAACACAAAAGCGATTGAAGGTAGAAAGCAAGACCCAAATAGTTAAAAATTTGACTCCTAGAAAGCAAAACACCAAAATAAAAGAAACAAAATACTAGAGAGAAAGGCTATCGAACATAATACTATACCAAATCAACTCTAAAGTGCCTAAGACCGAAATTGCACCAAATAAAGTACCCCAAACGGCCACAACTCTTCCCTAAGCTAAAAACCACAATTTTCTCCACCTTTTGCTCCATAATCTTCTCTATGATTTGCTTCTAAAATCCCTCTATGACTAGTTTAAACTCCAACCTCTCCAGCAGAGTTCCAATCCACCTCTACTTCTCCCCTTGCCATAGTAGCAAAACAAATACCTCTTTGCTTAAGGCATGACTCAAACACCAGCCTCCCTTGAAGCTCTATCATGCCACTTACCATCAAGCCAACAGGCTCCTTGTGTCATAACTTATCCTCAGTATTTTATAAAGCCTACATGCTCAAGTCTAGGTTTATTAACAAAAGAAATAAAATTATGCACATCCCAAGACTTGAACCTCAGATCACATGCAAACTCCTAACGCCACCTTGCCACTAGACCACATGCTTTCTTGTGTCACCTTTTTCCCTCAATTAATTATAGGGTCTACCTTCAAGCACCTAGGGTTTTATTCATCTAAAACCAATTTTTTTTAAAGCCCAGGTTTGAACCCAGGACTTCTCCAACACTCCCAAACACACCCAAACCTCTTAGCCATCGAACCGACATGCAATTCAGTGTATATGGGCCCAGGGCCCATTAAGTGGGGCCCACATGCTCGAATGGCCCGCTAGGCCAGATTTGACCATAGCCATGTGTACAGCACAGCCAGTCCATTAATTCTTGCAGGTCCAAAGTCAAACACCTGTGTGAGGCCCACAAGCCCATTGGGCCCACACAGCCCATTTCGGCCTAAAACTTCCAGGCCCAATTTCAGGGCATTACAACAAGGAAATCTCATGTGTAGGTTAGTAAAAACACTCCTCGCTTTTTCTTTCTCTCTTGCTTCTTTTTCTTTCATTTCTAGCACACACTCTTTTTCTTTTTTGTTTTCTTTTCTTTCTTTTTCTTTTCTTTCAATCTCTTTTTGTTCTTTTTCATTCTCTTTTTCTTTTCCACTTGATTTTTCTATTTTATTAAAAAGAAAGGAAACAAGAAAGATTCATCACAATGTAAAACTTTTCGTTGAGCATAAGATGAGGGGTCTTCATACATACGGCATTCATCTCTTCGAGATTGATTCTTTATGAATGAATATCTTAGAGTATACGAAGAACGGCTTGAACCTTCTCGTTTACCACCATAATAGGCTTCAAACTCGAAGATCAAGTTATTTCGGCTCTAATTCCTCATTGAGTAGGAATCTTGATAGGAATCTCTTGTCACATGGTCATTGGATGCTGAACTCCTTGACGATCTCATTTTCGTCCTTTGGCTTGAAGAAATTCACTCCCAATGGTAGGAAGATGGAAGGAAATGCTTACGCAACACATCTTTCATTTCAGACCAGGTTGATATTGGGTGCTCCCAATTTCGTCTTCGACTCATAGTGAAGTGATCCCAACAAGTCATGGCATAATTAGAAAAACTGTTCATTGCAAGCCTTACTTTCTTGCTGTCCAAGTATTCGTGGTACTCAAAAATCAATTCTACTTTCTTTTCTCATTCAAGGTATGCCTCCAATTCGGATCGACCTTGAAATACTGGAATAGGGGACTTAAGATTCTTTAAATCACTATCATCATGTTCATGCTCTTTATAGCCTCAATTTCTATGAGTGCGTCGCCTTTCACCTTGATAGGATGCTTGATATGACGATTCGGTCCAATCACTCACTGCAACAACTCTTCTTTCAAAACGTAGAGACATTTTGCTAAAAAAATTATTAAAACAAAATAGAAAGTAGTACCTCACCACAAAACGTCACCAGTCACTAGCAAGAAAATTGAATGGCACTCACACTACTGTTTGCCCTCGAGATCGGCTTTTTCAACACTCTAATGCTCTCACAACACTCAAGCCTTTTACTACTCTTTCTTATCTCGTGACTTCGTAAAAAGACTAGAGTAGGCTTTACATAGTCTAGGGGTCAGTTTCAAATGGACTACAAGGGTAATGAAGTTAAAGGTGTAGGGTAGGCTGAAGTAAAATGAAATCAGTTTTAAATATGGCGTGAAAGGTAGGAATAGAAATAGAAAGGAACTTGCTGATCGGAATTGTAAACAAGATGAATACAAACTTCTCTTTTTTTTTCAATTTCAAAACATTTTTCAATACATATAAGTTCAATATAACTTGTATTACACTATAATATTTTTTTGAATTTTTTTCAAATTTTTTTGATTTTTTTCAAAACATACTCCGGCACTTCATGAACTATTCCGAGATAGTCTTGAACATCCGTACTCCTCGTTTTGCAAGCTTTGATACCAAATGATATGATCCCGACCTTGTGATTGATTTTGAGTCGTATTTGTGTTGCCCAATCATCGACGAAGAAGTATCGTTCGGTTCTAACAAAGGGGTGTTTTGGATAAATATGGGTGGAAGCTGACAAAGTAATTCAAGATAGGTTAAATATGGTTATTATAGGTTCAGCTTGAAAGGAATTAAAAGATAGGGGATAATTGAATAGCTCGGTCTAACAATTAAACAATGATAAGTAAAGAGAAATGGTGGAGATGGAAGATAGCACTTAAGTGTCAAGTTCAATTCAATATTATAAAGAGTATTACCCCGGGACTTATATGACTTAAGGTGAGAAGGTGGAAATAGGTTGATGGACCTCGACCCTTTACTTAGCAAAGTAGGAACTGAAGGTATAATTGAATGGATGAATGCCACACCAACAAAGGTGATAAGTTTAGGATAGAAAAAACAACAGTTTGACGCCACTAACTTTATAGATAAGCCAACAAGTCTTCGAACGAAATCAGAGAGAGATGATCTCACCAAAATGACAGAGTTTCATTCACAAAGCAACCAAAAGTCCCTTTACAAAGACTGATTTCACCTATTTGTAGTGCTAGAATAGGGTAGCCGAATAGTCACAAATAATCATCTTAATGTACTAATTAAAAGCTGAAATAAAGTTCAAGTCTCTTGACATTCTTGAACCAAATAACTCCTCCTTTGAATTCACTTCAATTCAGCTGATTGAATGTCCTTGAATGCTTGAAAGATGACTCTTGAATTGTCCCTTGGCTAGCCGAATAGACACCAGCTCCTTAATGGTGTTTTGAATGATTGTAGTGATTACTTATGAAGCAATCGGTTATGGAAGGTGAAACAAAGGGGCTGCCGAATTTAAAGAAGAATAATGCTCTTCTTTAATTGATAAAACAACTTCTTGATGATTAATAAAGCCTCCTATAAAATAACTCCTTCTTATGTAACTAAAAACACTTGAAAAGTCACTTCAATAAATTTGTAACAGCCCTTATAACGTAACGGTTATGAATTGAAAAGACTCCTACAATAAACACAATTAAAATGAGTTTATTAATCACATTTAAACACTTATTAAACATATCACAGATAAAGACTTAACTTAAATAAATGAACTAAACATATGCATCAATTATTCCAGCAACTAGTTTATTAAAGAAGCATAAATAAATAAACTTAAACTCATGCATTAATAAATAATCCTAGAAACTAGATTAATTAAGAGCAACACTTATTAAATAAAGTTCAACAAAACACTTATTAATTAAACTAAGATGCTTGAATGCATGGTTTAAAATGCAAACTAAATGAACAAAATGAGTTACTTAATGCATGACTTAATTAAATGCAGAAAAATAATGCATGTCGTAATTAAAATATGTAGATCAATAATGCATGACATTAACAAAAGATGCATTTAATAAACAAGACATAATTAAAGACTAAAGTAACTAAAATAAATAAATCAAGTCCTTATTCCAACAACTTAATTAATAAACTGGAATTAAAAAGTTTCATTTTCCACTTGGGCCCCTCGAGTTTGAGCCAATTTTGATGTAGTCGAGTTGTTTTGAAACATGATACGACCGAGATCGTATCATGTTTGCCAATTGATCCCTGTAATTGCTCAAGGTATGGATTCTCTGCGATTAAATAAACCACCTATTGATAAGATATGGAAGTATGGGGCTAAAGAATCCTGAGCTATTGTCAATGATGATGTAGAAAGAGTCGAGTTTTGGCTGGAAAATACAATTAGAGTATTTGATGAACTTTCTTGCACACCAAATGAGTGTTTAAAATGTGTTGTATCATTATTGAGAGACATAGCTTATCAGTAGTTGAATACCTTGATATCCGTAGTTTTAAGAGAAAGGGTTACCTGAATGTAACATCCCTTACCAGGGTTTATCTCCTTACCCGAGCATTACCGGACAATATCACCATCATTTAGGCATAATCAAACCACAAATTTTCAATCCAATTTAAAACTTATTCATAAAATACCGTACAACCCATAAAGTGGGCCTACGAGGCCCAGAACATAGTTTGGGAATGGTTTGAGACCAAATTGAGAACTTAGAAAAATTTTGGAAAATTTGACCTAATACAGGGCACATGCCCGTGTGAGAGAGGAGCACGCCCGTGTGGGTAGGCCGTGTGATCACACATGCCCCTATCCCCTACCTGTATTGAATTATTTGGAAAATTATTTTTCATTTTGAACCTACAGGGGTTTTCACACAGCCAAGCACACGCCCATGTCCTTTGCCCGTGTCCATCACACAACCTAGACACGCTCGTGTGGCCTCCCCGTTTGAAAAACTAAGACATTCTGTTTATGACATCAGCATGCAATTTTAATCACACGGCCACGAGACACACCCGTGTGATTAGGCCATCTGACGTCCTTAATCTTTGAAAATCCCATGCAAAATTCACACGCCTTACACACATGGTCGTGGGAGCTAGCCGTGTGGCCCTAAGTTAGGCTATTTTCCAAGCCATACTTTGCTCCAAAACACATACTATCTCTACTACTTTTAACACCACACAACAAACACATCTTTAGACATCTAAATGACTCCATTTACCCATGCATTACCCATTTCAAATTAAACACACACGAACATGCTAAGTATTCCATGAATTTTCTCATAAGGATAGATAACCAAAATATCATCATCAATGGCTATATCACTTAGGCTTGAAAGCAAAATGACTTATCCTATGACAATTACCATAACATAATCAAACCAATTTAACACCTACAACACCATTAAGTCCCTATACATGCCATAGTTTAAAGAGTTCATTTTACTATACCAAAAGATAATGTCGATAGTGTGGGTGATCCTTCGACTCGTTCTGATCCCGAGCTAGCTTGACTGAATCTATAAGACAAGGGAAAAGAGAAAAGAGTAAGCTTTAAAAGCTTAGTAAGTCTATATGTAAATAATTATCATCATAACAACATTTACCCATAGCAAGGTCTATCTCTCACATACTAACTTACCACCTAAACTTACCAACATTTTCACACAATTCATGCACATTCCTTTTTCCCACTTAAGTTCACATGCACCCTTGCATCCCCATGCATATTCCCACAATTACACTTGCCCCAAAGAATACACCTGCACACACAAGTCATACTACCACACCAAGTCTTTTTAGTAAGTATTCTCGTTGAACTCTTCGGATTAATATTCGAAACTCGGTGGACTTTTTGCTCATAATTCCACCGACACATAAGCCAGGCTCCCGGGTACACATAGTGAAGTTCACTTTATCATCCATATGACCTAGCCATTTAGTCTCATAGCCCTTGTGTGCACATGGTGAAGTTCACTTTATCACCCATGTGACTTAGCTACATATGATATTGCTCTCATGTACAAATGGTGAAGTTCACTTTATCACTCATGTGACACTGCCATTTAGCCTCATAACTGTCGTGTTTACATAGTGAAATTCACTTTATCACACAAGTGACTTAGCCATTAAATTCCATAGTCCTCGGGTGTACATGGTGAAGCTCACTTTATCACACATGTGACCTAGCCATATTTATCCTATCACCCGTTATTTCTGAAGGTTCAAAGGGGAACTCTCATTTCAATACTTTCAACACCATAGAAGATTTTCAATAGCAACATGCCATAAAATTCATTAGAATCATTAATGTACAAATAAAACAAACACATTACTTACATATAAACTTACTTCGACAATAAAAAGCGGTAATTTGCAACTTAATCTGAGACTTTTCCCTTGCCCCGGTCAAGGTTGATTCCTCAATCTTCTCGATATATAATGACACATTTAACTTGCTTAATGCACACATTACTCAATTTAGTGCAAAATCATCCTATGACAATTTTTACCATTTTACCCCTAACTTAGTCAATTTTTACAACTAAGTCCTTAGGCTAGTAAATTGAAATGTATCGATTCTCTTGGTTACCCAAGCCTAGCCAAATATTCATGACACAGAAAACAACCCACATTTCTCATCAATTTATACTTTTACGACTCAATTTATTAACTTTTCAATTTGGTCCTTTTTAGGGACTTTCTTAAAAAATCACCTAGTAATCATAGTTTACCACACCTTAAACCTTCATATTCCACCATTAGACATCAAAATACGTGCATGTCATACATGGGTAAAATTTTTTACATAAACCCTAACTTAAAATAACGGTAGAAATAGCTAGAGTAAGTTACGAGGATTCCAAAAATATGAAGAACATTAAAAACGTGGTTGGAAATCACTTACTATGAACTTCAGAAGTTGTCAAAACCCTAGCTATGGTGACTCTTCATATTCGACCAAGGGTAGAAGATTATGAACACATTTTGGCCTTATTTTTCCCTTTTTATTTCTTTTATTAACTAATGACCAAAATGCCCTTCATTAAAAACCTTTAGCATCCACCCTTCCTTGGGCATTTTTGTCTTACTAAGTTAAAAAAGGGCCTAATTACCATATAAGGACCTCTAATTTCAAAATCTAATTGAATAAAGTACCTTATGAAAATTACCCATATTTTTCACCGATTGCAATTTAGTCCAACATACCAAATTGGATATGTAACGAATAAAATTCACACACCAAAATTTCACATATTTATCCAAACACCCAATAAACATTAAAACTAAATTGAAATAATATTTTAAACCTCAGATTCATGGTTTCAAAATAACTTTTTTGTGTTGCCCTAATTCGGGCTATTACAACTCTCCCCCTTTAGAGATTTTCGTCCTCGAAAATCTTACTGGTAAATAGGTTTGGGTACTGTTTCCTCATAGTTTCCTCCGGTTCCGGCATAGCCTCTTCCACACCATGCTTTTGCCATAACACTTTTACCAAAACTATATTCTTGTTTCTTAACTATTTAACCTCTAGAGCCAAAATCTTAATCGGCTCCTCCTCATAGGTCATCTCCAACTATATCTCAACATCTTTAGGTGAAATCACATGTGAAGGATCTGAACGATACCGTCGTAGCATTGACACATGAAACACATTATGTATCTTCTCTAATTCTAATGGCAAAGCTAGACGATATGCCATTGGCCCTATTCTTTCCGTAACCTCATACGGTCTAATGAAACACGGACTTAACTTGCCTTTCCGGCCAAATCTTAATATTTTCTTCCATGGCAACACTTTCAAAAATACTTTATCACCAACCTGAAATTCAATCTCTTTCCTTTTCAAATCAGTATAAGACTTTTGTCGGTCAGAAGTAGCCTTTAAACAATCCCAAATTATCTTCACCTTTTCCTCAGTCTCTCTAACCAGATCAACACCGTGAATCTGTTTCTCACTCAACTCAGTCCAATACAAGGGAGTTCGACATTTTTAGCCATGCAATGCCTCATAAGGTGCCATCCTTATACTCGACTGATAACTATTGTTGTAGGTAAATTCCACTAAAGGTAAATACTTTTCCCAACCACCCTCGAACTCTAGAACACAACACTGAAGCATATCTTCAAGAACTTGAATTACCCTATCGGATTGACCATCCGTCTGCAGGTGAAATGTGGTACTAAATTATAACTTCGTATTTAGTGCCTCTTGCAACTTTTTCCAAAATCTCGAGGTGAACCTCAGATCACATACGAGATGATAGACATAGGTACTCCATGTAACTTTACAATATCAGCAAAATATTATTCGACCAATTTATCAAGTGAATAATCCGCACATATCGGTATGAAATGAGCTGACTTGGTCAATCTGTCCACAATAACCCACACAACATCTTTCTTTTTCGGTGTCAAAGGCAGACTTGCCCCAAATCCATGGTAATACTATCCTACTTCCACTCTAGAACCATTACTAGCTGAAGCAAACCTGAAGGTACCTGATGCTTTGCCTTCACCTGTTGGCAGGTCAAACACTTTGTCACAAATTTCGAAATGTCCTTTTTCATGCCAGGCCACCAATACAATTTCTTCAGGTCATTATACATTTTTGTGCTACCCGGATGTACAGATAAACAACCACTGTGTGCCTCAAGCAAAATTTTCTGAATCAACTCCTTATCTCTAGGAACACAAATTCTATCATGAAACATTAAGCAATCATCCGAACCAACTCAAAAATTAGAATCACCACCCGTCTTGCACTGAACCCTTTTGGCTTACAATCCATTATCATTGTTTTGAGCTTTACAAATCTGTTGTAGAAATAATAGTTTAGCCCTCAACTCAGCTAATATAGAACCATCGTCAGACAAGGTCAAACTCGTGCCCATAGCTCTCAAAGCACATAAGGACTTTCTGCTCAAAGCATTCGCAACCACATTTGCCTTTCCGGGATGATACTTAATTACTAGCTCGTAATCCTTTAACAATTCAAGCCACCTTTGTTGTCTCAAGTTCAATTCCTTTTGATTCATCAAGTATTTCAAACTTTTGTTGTCAGTAAAAATCTGACATTTCTCACCATACAAAAAATGGCGCCAAATCTTCAAAGTAAAAACGATAGCAGCCAACTCTGAATCATGTGTCGGGTAGTTCCTTTCATGTGGTTTTAATTGCCTCGAAGCATAGGTCACCACCTTGCCCTCTTGCATAAGTACACATCCAAGGCCATTTAGTGACGCATCATTATAAATCACATACTCCTTTCCCGACTCAGGTTGCACTAGCAGTGGTGCCTCAGTCAATTTAACTTTCAACTAGTCAAAACTTTGTTGACATCTTTCGGTCCACTCGAATTTTACATCCTTTTGAAGCAGCTTGGTCATAGGAGAAGCGATCATAGAAAAACCCTCGATAAATCATCAGTAATAGCTAGCTAAACCCAAAAAGCTTCTAACCTTAGTTACAGTCTTCGACGGCTTCCAATCAACAATTGTTAAAATCTTGCTTTTATCAACCCGAATACCATCACCTAAGACTATGTGTCCCAAAATTCCAACTTCATGTAGCCAAAACTCACTATTGCTAAATGTAGCAAATAACTTTTCTTTTCTCAAAATTTGCAATACCGTCCTTAAGTGCTCGACATGTTCTGACTCGTCCCGAGAATAGATCAATATATCGTCTATGAACTACAAACTTGTCCAAATATTACCAAAAAATACGGTTCATCAAATCCATAAACATAGCCGGTGCATTAGTTAAATCGAAAGGCATAACAAGAAATTCATAATGGTTGTACCTCATTCTAAAAGTAGTCTTCAGCACATCAGATTCCTTAACCTGTAGTTGGTAATAGCCAAATCTCAAGTCAATCTTAGAGAACATCGTTGTTCCCTTTCATTGGTCGAACAAATCATCAATTCTCGGTAATGGATACTTGTTCTTGATAGTCACCTTATTGAGCTGCCTATAATCAATACAAAGCCTCATTGACCCATCCATCTTCTTTACAAACAATACAGGTGCACCCCAAGGAGAGAAACTCGACCTCACAAATTTCTTTTCTGTTAACTCTTGCAACTAAGCTTTTAACTCTCTCAATTTTTGTGACAACCCGAATTAGGGCCTAAACGAAATAGTGGTTTCGTAACCACAAATTCAGAGTGAAAAATTTTAATTATGTGAATTTCTGATAATATCTGCTTGATTGAATATTGATATGCAAATACTCTCTGGAAATTTTACTATTTTGGTGCTTAATTATTCGATAAGGACTAAATTGTAATAAGTGAAAAATGTGCATTGTGTATGATTAAATGACTTGATTGAAGTATTTTATGAAATTGGAAGTGTTTATGTTGCAATTAGCCCATTTATTAGTGTTTTGGACTAAAATTGTAACACCCTACACCCCCGTCCGTCGCCAGAATAGGGTATTAAGGTATTACATAACTAGATACAGCCTACTGAGGTTCATAGTTACATACTAGACATAGATTTATTTAGTTCTTTAATTGAATGTAACACTTGCAAATAAGTTCGGTCAGTACATCATTTCTCATAAAAGAAAACGTTTCATAAGCATAGCATGCTAGTGCATTTCTACTATGTGGCTACTAACAACTTGGCTGAAATCAAACCTTTCAATAACCGATCACCATATTAGAAATTCATTGCGTATTGGGTACTAACTAAATATCATGCCACAACATCGAATCATATGAGAATCAACCAAACACATATAATCAAACTCGAAGACTAAGCAAGCCATTTTCGCATGGCTAGAAATATTTACAACTCAAAATGTAGTTTGATTCAACAAAAGGAGATTAGCCTATACATGCCATTGATCCAAAAATAATCATCAAAAGTACCAAAATAACAGCGATAGTGTAGGTGATTAAGGCTTCAATCCCCGAGTCTGTAGCTTCCAAAAAGAGATCTATAAAACAGAGGAAACAAGGGAAACGGAGTAAGCATTACAATGCTTAGTAAGTTTTAAGCAATGACATTAAATAGATCATCAAATTATAGCATAGTCGTTAGTATTTTTGTTTCCCTCTTCTCTTAGGTAAGTCACCCCTTTTCCACACATATACATTCACATCATATACGAAAGTGGATAGCTTTCACTTATAGTAAATTCATGTAAACATACACATGTCACAAAACTCACATATCATTTCACATAGGCCAATTTGTACTTTGACCATATTAATAATCTTATTTCATGAACACATATGAAATCACATAATGACCTTAGTATTCGGTCCAAAAATCTAGCTTGCATATAAGCCAAGGGTACATACCTGTATAACTTAACACTTTCAGCGCAATTCATTAGCAATCGTTACCTTGAAGACCATTAGTCTTAGACTTTACTCTCATAATCATCGAGATCTTTAGCTCGGGTAAACTCTATACATAGCCATCGGGTCTCTATCCCGGATTTAATCTCCGCATATAGCCTTCAGGTCTTAACCCGGACATCATCTCTACATATAGCCTTCGGGTCTTAACCCGGACATAGTCTCCACATATAGTCAGCGGGACTTAATCTCGGATTCGCATCACAAATTTTCATACATATATATATATTCGCATGTTACCAAGTTTCACATAGCAAGATTGCACTTGTAATTCAATCAATTCATGTGCATACAACATATAACATGCTTCTCGACTTTATATCATAAATATACATATAATTCAAAACTTATACATATACTTTTCTTCTCTAGACTTTCGGCCCAATGATCAAAAATACATAAGCAGTGCATTTCAAAACTCAATTTCGGTCCTTTTCTCTATGAGCCATTCGGCTATATAGCAAACATGAATAAGGTTTCTTTCTCAATAGGACATCGTTCAAATACCAGCATGTATGTCATGGCATTTTAACTTATTTACCAAATTCGATTACTCAAAACTTACCTTGAACTTTCCCGAGAATTTACGAGTTGGCTATTCGACCACTTTGGCCTTCCCTTTATCCGAACTCGTCCCTCTATGCTCTTGAGCTAAATAAAACATTTAATTTTATTAATCCTTATTCAAGCATCTCAATGAATCATTTTCACTTATAGTCAAATAATACATGCATATTCTTCTCATTGCAAACACATACGCACATTCGATCATTTCACATACATATCATAAGTCACAACAACCTGATTTTCTGAGCAGCATTCAATAATTTACTCATAACTGGAGCTACAAAACTCCAAATGAAGTGCCGTTAATTTTGCATGCAAATAGACTCATTTATATTCCATCCATAAAATTTTCATAATTTTTGGTTCGGCCAATCAATACCAGAATTTTCTTAAAGTTTCCCTATTTCACTGTTTGATTAAACTGACTACTCTATACTACGAACCGAATTTCTCCTTGTACAGAATTCCAAATATGTCCTTACCAATTTTATTCGAAACTAGACTCATTAAGGAGTCTAAGCATATAAATTTTGTCTCATAAAAATTTTTATGCAATTTATGGTGATTTTCTAAAAACAGAACAGGGGCTTCCGGAGTCATTCTGACCCTGCTTCACACAACTTTAAAAATCTCTTTATTGGCAGGTCAATTGCTTGTAAGGTTTCTTTTATAAGAAACTAGACTCATTAAGCTTTAATTACACATTTATTCAGCCTCTAATTCAACTCTCACAATTTATGGTGATTTTTCCAAAACACGTTACTGCTGCTGTACCAAGCAGATTTTATACCAAATTCACTCTTTAGTGTTCTTATTCACATATTTAAAATATAACATTTCCTAAGGCACCCTTTAGAGTAGTCATTGATCTTTACACAATATACATATTTCATATTAATTTTAATCAATACACCACTCTTAAGACACCAATTATGAAGACAAACATCAAAGATTTTATGCACATGGCCGAATAGGTCATTTCTTTAACCAAGAAGCTCCCATAAGCACAAATTGATCAATTAGTTTAACTACCATTTCTAATGCATACACACTAAAGCCATTCAGCCATATAACCATCTCCCAAACTTTAACTAACATTTTATAGCATTCCATTTTATACATGACACATACTTCCATCAATTCAAAGTTCAATCACAAAAAGAAGTATGTTTGCTTTACTTCACATGCTAGGACTAAATGCATATGGTCTTAGACTTCACTTATCAATCAAAATCAAACATCCCTTTCCTTATTAAAGACACATTCGGTAATTCCATCTAAAATCTCAAAAGGTATGTTCGATAATTAGCCATTCACCAAAACAAATTCATTCGTTGATGAAAACTCAATTTCAACATCAAAGCATAGTTCTTTCCTTATCACATTACAATTTAACCGAAACTAACTTGCTTCACAAATTTCAGTTTATAAGTAGGCTTGGGTCAAACAATTTAAGAAGCTCATCACATCCAATTCAGCCTCTATTTACCTTAACTCATTTCCAATAGACTAAATATCATGCTAACAACCAATTTGCTAATCAAAGACAAAGCAAATCATGTAATTCAAGGAACCGAATGCCTCTCTTGCCATTTGAGCTACACCAAACTTACTAATTGGAGCTCACAACTTCAATTCACATGAATTTTTTTTTACATCTTAGAGTCCCTCAAGGCTCCATTCACAATCGGCACTACACATACACACAACCATGATAGCAAATTTTCTTTAGGGCCATCAAACAACTAAGAGCATTTTAACTAGCTCAATTACACAACCTTATAAATTTCCTATATACATTCGGTAATGAGCTCATATTACCAAGAGAATCGATTCTCCCATGCTCATTAAAACACAAGAAAACAATTTATTTCCTCCATTTTTCTTTTAGCAAAACCGAAAGCTTCATGGACACAAATCACATGAATATAGTACACGGGTCTTGTTGGAAACTTCAAGACCAACTAAAATCCACAACATTCAAAGAAAAATTCCATGAATCTTACCTCAATTTTCAGCTTCCCCTAGCCAAATGCCCCAAGCTCATGAATTTTTATTTTCTTCCTCAACTCACAGCAAAGAGAAGAAGAAAGGGACTAGCTTTGGTTTTTCCTCCAATTTCATAATAATAATCATAATAAAATCACATTATAACTTAAAATAAATATTAAGTTTATTTATTAAGCTAAAATACAACACACAAAATGCCAAATTAGCCATCATTGCTGTCCACTAGAGTAAAATTGGGCAATTTGACATGCAACTCCTTCTTTTCTCATGCATGCATTTATTGGTCATCACACATTTGTCTAGCACATTTTCAAAGTTCACTACTAAGTCCCCTTTTAGTGAAATTAAATTTTATAACTCAAAATCAACACATCAAACATGTCACACACGAATTAACACATATCATAGGCATCAAAATAAATATTAAATATATTTTATGCCTCGGTTTTGTGGTCCCAAAACCACATTCCGACTAGGGTCGTTTTAAGACTGTCACAACTCTCCCCCACTTAAGAAATTTTCGTCCCCGAAAATTCTTACCGGAAAATAAGTTTGGGTAATGTTCTCTTATCAAATCCTCAAGCTCCCAAGTAGCTTCTTCAACCCCGTGTTTGACCCACAACACTTTCACTAATGAAATCCTCTTATTCCGCAACTCTTTAACCTCGTGTGCCAAAATACGAATTGGTTCCTCCTCGTAACTCATATCAGATCGAATCTCAATGTCAGACGGATTAATCATATGTGATGGGTCGGATCTATATCGTCGGAGCATCGAAACATGGAAAACGTTGTGGATCTTTTCAAGTTCGGGAGGCAAAGTTAATCGATATGCTACCGGTCCAATCCGTTCAGATATTTCATATGGTCCGATAAACCTCGGACTCAATTTGCCCTTACGGCCGAATCTGAGCACCTTTTTCCAAGGTGACACTTTAAGGAATACTTTATCTCCGACCTGATACTCGATATCTTTCCGCTTTAAATTCGCATATGACTTTTGACGATCTGAAGCTACCTTTAGACTATCTCGAATCACCTTTACCTTCTGCTCGGCATCTCTAATCAAATAAACCCCAAAGATCTTACTTTCATTAAGCTCGGTCCAAAACAATGGGATGCGGCATTTGCGACCGTACAAAGCCCCGTAAGGTGCCATCTTAATGCTCGATTGGAAACTGTTGTTGTAAGCGAATTCAATCAAAGGCAAATACCGTTCCCACGAACCACTAAACTCAAGGACACAACATCTCAACATATCCTCGAGTATCTGAATTACTCGTTCCGATTGACCGTCCGTCTGAGGATGGAACGCGGTACTAAAATGTAGCTTAGTACCCAGAGAATCTTGTAGTTTCTTCAAAATTCGCGATGTAAATCTCGAGTCTCTATCCGATACAATAGAAATAGGGACCCCGTGCAATCTAACGATCTGTGAAACATACAACTCCGCTAGCTTATCAAGTGAGTAATCCGTACGCACGGGTATAAAATGGGCGGATTTAGTTAATCGGTCTACGACAACCCAAATCGCATCCTTCTTGCTCGGTGTCAACGGTAGCCCAGATACGAAATCCATTGTGACTTTATCCCATTTCCACTCGGGAATCAAAATCGGTTGCAACAAACCCAATGGCACCTGATGTTCCGCTTTTACTTGTTGGCATATCAGACACTTCGACACAAAATTTGAGATGTCTCGTTTCATACCATGCCACCAATATTGACGTTTCAAATCATTGTACATTTTGGTACTTCCCGGATGAACTGACATTCGGCTATTGTGAGCTTCCTCTAATATCACCGAAATCAACTCTGAACTTCTCGGTATACATACTCGGCCTCGAAACCTCAAACAATCATTGTTGTCAACTTGAAACTCAGAATCCACATGTAAATCGCATTAAGCTCGTTTGGAAATTAAGTCGTCATCCGCTTTCTGAGCTTCATAAACTTGTCGGAGAAATACCGGTTTGGCTTTTAATTCTGCTCTCATCACGCCATCATCAGTTACTGATAAATGCACATTCATGGCTCGTAAAGAAAATAATGATTTTCGGCTAAGAGCATCAGCAACTACATTCGCCTTTCCCGGATGATAGTCAATGACAAGCTCGAAATCTTTTAGCAATTCAAGCCACCGTCTTTGTCTCAGATTCAAATCTCTTTGCGTCATCAAATATTTGAGGCTTTTATGGTCAGAAAGACATGACATTTCTCACCAAAAAGGTAATGACGCCAAATCTTCAAAGCAAACACAATAGCAGCTAATTCGAGATCGTGAGTCGGATAGTTTTTCTCATGAGGCTTTAATTGCCTCGAAGCATATGCAACAACTTTGCCCTTTTGCATCAAAACACACCCCAAGCCATTCAGAGACGCATCACTATATACTACAAACTCCTTACCGGATTCAGGTTGAACTAAGACTGGAGCTTCCGTCAATAGGGCTTTCAATTGGTCAAAACTCTTTTGGCACTTCTCGGACCATTCGAATTTAACATCCTTCTGCAATAGCTTTGTCAACGGGGTTGAGATCATCGAAAAGTCCTTCACAAACCGTCGGTAATACCCGGCAAGTCCTAAAAAGCTTCGGACTTCCGAGACATTTTTAGGAGGCTTCCAATCGAGGATAGCAGAGATTTTATTTGGATCAACTCGGATACCCGCAGCAGATACAATGTGTCCCAGAAAGCCAACCTCGCGCAACCAGAACTCACACTTGCTGAATTTCGCGTACAACTGGTTATTACGCAAAATTTGAAGCACAAGTCTTAAATGCTCGGCATGCTCGATCTCGTCGCGAGAGTAAACCAAAATGTCATCGATAAACACGACTACAAATCGGTCTAGGTACGGCTTAAACACTCGATTCATTAGATCTATGAAAACAGCAGGGGCATTAGTTAGCCCAAACGGCATCACTAAAAATTCATAGTGTCCGTACCTCATTCTGAAAGCAGTCTTGGGCACGTCTGAGTCTCGAACTCGCAACTGATAGTAGCCGGATCGCAAATCGATCTTTGAAAACACTGAGGCTTCCTTTAACTGATCGAATAAGTCGTCGATACGAGGCAATGGATACTTATTCTTTATAGTCACCTTGTTCAGCTGCCGATAGTCAATACACATTCTCAAAGTCCCGTCCTTCTTTTTCACGAACAAGATGGGTGCACCCCAGGGAGAAAAGCTCGGTCTTGCGAAACCTCTATCGGTCAACTCTTGCAACTGGGATTTCAACTCTTTCAACTCCGTCGGAGCCATACGATATGGAGCAATTGAAATCGGGGTTATACCTGGAACTAGCTCAATGCCAAACTCAACCTCTCTAACAGGCGGTAATCCCGGTAATTCTTCGGGAAACACGTCCGGATACTCACAAACCACAGGAACAGTCTCAAGCTTTAGTTCGGATATTTTGCTATCTAAAACATAAGCAAGATAAGCCTCGCAACCCTTTTTCAAAAATTTCTGAGCCAACATAGAAGATATTACCGCCGGCAGCCCGTTTAAATCCGTAGACTCAATCCGAATTATCTCATTAGTCGTACATCGTAAATCAATAGTCTTTCGTTTACAGTTCACTACCGCATCGTGCACAGTCAACCAATCCATTCCGAGTATAACGTCAAATTCATCAAATGCCAAAAGCATCAAATCGGTCGGAAAACAGAAATCTCGAATCATAAGGGGACATTTCTTACACACTCTATCAACTAAGACACAACGACCCAAGGGATTGGACACTCGTATCACAAACTCAGTAGACTCAATAGGGAGAGTCTTACTGGATGCCAAATTTTCACATACATATGAATGAGTTGAACCGGGGTCAATCAAAGCAATAACATCAGTATCAAAGAGAGTAAAAGTACCGGTGATAACATCGGGCGAAGAGGCATCCTCTCGTGCGCGAATAGCGTAAGCCCTAGCAGGAGCATGAGCCTCGAATCTTGTTGTAGCATCTTTAAACCTTCTCTGACCGCCGCTAGCATTTCCCGAATTCTTCGGTGGTCTACCCCGTGCTGAAGTAGTACTCGGTTTCCCACTCGGGTTCACATTTTGCTCTGACCATCTTGGGCAATCTCTTATAAAGTGATCAGCCGACCCGCACTTATAACAGGAGCGATCATGAAATCTGCAGCTCCCCGAATGCCATTTTCCACAATACTTGCACTCGGCTCTGTCTCGACGGTCGTTTCCAACACTAGCAGTAGAAGTGGCACGTGTACTCATAGGGGGTCGATCACGGTCTCGTCTAGAAAAACCTGAAGTAGCAGATGGTCTGTCTGATTCACTTCGGAACTTCTTTGAGGATTTTTGAGTAGACCTCCCCGAAGATCTCTTACGGAACTCTCTGGCTCCGCTATCAGCTTTTCTCTTTTCATTTCGAAGCTCTTCGTCCTTGCAGGCTCGCTCGACAAGGACAACGAACTCTTGAATTTCCAGAATGCCAACCAGAAGTTTGATGTCTTCATTTAACCCGTCCTCGAAGCGTTTACACATAATAGCTTCGGATGCTATGCACTCACGAGCATATCGGTTAAGCCGTACGAATTCTCTCTCATACTCGGTTACTGTCATTCGGCCTTATTTAAGCTCGAGGAATTCCTTCCGTTTCTGATCGATAAATCTTTGGCTGATATACTTCTTTCGGAACTCAACTTGGAAAAACTCCCAAGTAACTCGCTCTCTCGGCACAACGGAAACCAATGTGTTCCACCAATAGTAGGCAGAATCACGCAGCAGAGATACGGCACATTTCAAGCACTCATTGGGTGTACATGACAACTCATCGAACACACGGATTACATTATCGAGCCAAAACTCGGCCCGCTCAGCATCGTCATCAACTGTAGCCCGAAATTCTTCAGCCCCATATTTTCTAATTTTATCGACCGGGGGTTTACTCGACCTCACAGGGTCAGCCTCAGGAGGAGCCACAGGGGTCGAAAGTGGGTTATTCAGGGGAGGAGGTTGTGGAACAGTCGGATTAGTTCGAAGAAATTGGGTGAACCAATCATTCATCATTGCATAGAAGTTCTGCCTCATGTCATCATCTCGATGACTGGCATTCGGCTGAGAGTCGACCGGTGCGGTCCCTTGCACGGGAGCAGCCGCCACACTCTCAATATCTTCCGCTACGACTCGATCGGGATCGGAATCCATTACTATAGGAAAAACACATTTCAAATGTCAGAGATCACCACACTATCACATTTTCACAAAATGGCATGTATAGCTATACTCACACGCGCTACGTTAGTCAGAGAATCGACTAAACCGTAGCTCTGATACCAATAAAAATGTAACACCCTACACCCCCGTCCGTCGCCGGAATAGGGTATTAAGGTATTACATAACTAGATACAGCCTACTGAGGTTCATAGTTACATACTAGACATAGATTTATTTAGTTCTTTAATTGAATGTAACACTTGCAAATAAGTTCGGTCAGTACGTCATTTCTCATAAAAGAAAACGTTTCATAAGCATAGCATGCTAGTGTATTTCTACTATGTGGCTACTAACAACTTGGCCGAAATCAAACCTTTCAATAACCGATCACCATATTAGAAATTCATTGCGTATTGGGTACTAACTAAATATCATGCCACAACATCGAATCATATGAGAATCAACCAAACACATATAATCAAACTCGAAGACTAAGCAAGCCATTTTCGCATGGCTAGAAATATTTACAACTCAAAATGTAGTTTGATTCAACAAAAGGAGATTAGCCTATACATGCCATTGATCCAAAAATAATCATCAAAAGTACCAAAATAACAGCGATAGTGTAGGTGATTAAGGCTTCAATCCCCGAGTCCGTAGCTTCCAAAAAGAGATCTATAAAATAGAGGAAACAAGGGAAACGGAGTAAGCATTACAATGCTTAGTAAGTTTTAAGCAATGACATTAAATAGATCATCAAATTATAGCATAGTTGTTAGTATTTTTGTTTCCCTCTTCTCTTAGGTAAGTCACCCCTTTTCCACACATATACATTCACATCATATACGAAAGTGGATAGCTTTCACTTATAGTAAATTCACGTAAACATACACATGTCACAAAACTCACATATCATTTCACATAGGCCAATTTGTACTTTGACCATATTAGTAATCTTATTTCATGAACACATATGAAATCACATAATGACCTTAGTATTCGGTCCAAAAATCTAGCTTGCATATAAGTCAAGGGTACATACCTGTATAACTTAACACTTTCAGAGCAATTCATTAGCAATCGTTACCTTGAAGACCATTAGTCTTAGACTTTACTCTCATAATCATCGAGATCTTTAGCTCGGGTAAACTCTATACATAGCCATCGGGTCTCTATCCCGGATTTAATCTCCGCATATAGCCTTCGGGTCTTAACCCGGACATCATCTCTGCATATAGCCTTCGGGTCTTAACCCGGACATAGTCTCCACATATAGTCAGCGGGACTTAATCTCGGATTCGCATCACAAATTTTCATACATATATATATATATTCGCATGTTACCAAGTTTCACATAGCAAGATTGCACTTGTAATTCAATCAATTCATGTGCATACAACATATAACATGCTTCTCGACTTTATATCATAAATATACATATAATTCAAAACTTATACACGTATACTTTTCTTCTCTAGACTTTCGGCCCAATGATCAAAAATACATAAGCAGTGCATTTCAAAACTCAATTTCGGTCCTTTTCTCTATGAGCCATTCGGCTATATAGCAAACATGAATAAGGTTTCTTTCTCAATAGGACATCGTTCAAATACCAGCATGTATGCCATGGCATTTTAACTTATTTACCAAATTCGATTACTCAAAACTTACCTTGAACTTTCCCGAGAATTTACGAGTTGGCTATTCGACCACTTTGGCCTTCCCTTTATCCGAACTCATCCCTCTATGCTCTTGAGCTAAATAAAACATTTAATTTTATTAATCCTTATTCAAGCATCTCAATGAATCATTTTCACTTATAGTCAAATAATACATGCATATTCTTCTCATTGCAAACACATACGCACATTCGATCATTTCACATACATATCATAAGTCACAACAACCTGATTTTCTGAGCAGCATTCAATAATTTACTCATAACTGGAGCTACAAAACTCCAAATGAAGTGCCGTTAATTTTGCATGCAAATAGACTCATTTATATTCCATCCATAAAATTTTCATAATTTTTGGTTTGGCCAATCAATACCAGAATTTTCTTAAAGTTTCCCTATTTCACTGTTTGATTAAACTGACTACTCTATACTACGAACCGAATTTCTCCTTGTACAGAATTCCAAATATGTCCTTACCAATTTTATTCGAAACTAGACTCATTAAGGAGTCTAAGCATATAAATTTTGTCTCATAAAAATTTTTATGCAATTTATGGTGATTTTCTAAAAACAGAACAGGGGCTTCCGGAGTCATTCTGACCCTGCTTCACACAACTTTAAAAATATCTTTATTGGCAGGTCAATTGCTTGTAAGGTTTCTTTTATAAGAAACTAGACTCATTAAGCTTTAATTACACAATTTATTCAGCCTCTAATTCAACTCTCACAATTTATGGTGATTTTTCCAAAACACGTTACTGCTGCTGTACCAAGCAGATTTTATACCAAATTCACTCTTTAGTGTTCTTATTCACATATTTAAAATATAACATTTCCTAAGGCACCCTTTAGAGTAGTCATTGATCTTTACACAATATACATATTTCATATTAATTTTAATCAATACACCACTCTTAAGACACCAATTATGAAGACAAACATCAAAGATTTTATGCACATGGCCGAATAGGTCATTTCTTTAACCAAGAAGCTCCCATAAGCACAAATTGATCAATTAGTTTAACTACCATTTCTAATGCATACACACTAAGGCCATTCGGCCATATAACCATCTCCCAAACTTTAACTAACATTTTATAGCATTCCATTTTATACATGACACATACTTCCATCAATTCAAAGTTCAATCACAAAAAGAAGTATGTTTGCTTTACTTCACATGCTAGGACTAAATGCATATGGTCTTAGACTTCACTTATCAATCAAAATCAAACATCCCTTTCCTTATTAAAGACACATTCGGTAATTCCATCTAAAATCTCAAAAGGTATGTTCGATAATTAGCCATTCACCAAAACAAATTCATTCGTTGATGAAAACTCAATTTCAACATCAAAGCATAGTTCTTTCCTTATCACATTACAATTTAACCGAAACTAACTTGCTTCACAAATTTCAGTTTATAAGTAGGCTTGGGTCAAACAATTTAAGAAGCTCATCACATCCAATTCAGCCTCTATTTACCTTAACTCATTTCCAATAGACTAAATATCATGCTAACAACCAATTTGCTAATCAAAGACAAAGCAAATCATGTAATTCAAGGAACCGAATGCCCCTCTTGCCATTTGAGCTACACCAAACTTACTAATTGGAGCTCACAACTTCAATTCACATGAATTTTTTTTTACATCTTAGAGTCCCTCAAGGCTCCATTCACAATCGGCACTACACATACACACAACCATGATAGCAAATTTTCTTTAGGGCCATCAAACAACTAAGAGCATTTTAACTAGCTCAATTACACAACCTTATAAATTTCCTATATACATTCGGTAATGAGCTCATATTACCAAGAGAATCGATTCTCCCATGCTCATTAAAACACAATAAAACAATTTATTTCCTCCATTTTTCTTTTAGCAAAACCGAAAGCTTCATGGACACAAATCACATGAATATAGTACACGGGTCTTGTTGGAAACTTCAAGACCAACTAAAATCCACAACATTCAAAGAAAAATTCCATGAATCTTACCTCAATTTTCAGCTTCCCCTAGCCAAATGCCCCAAGCTCATGAATTTTTATTTTCTTCCTCAACTCACGGCAAAGAGAAGAAGAAAGGGACTAGCTTTGGTTTTTCCTCCAATTTCATAATAATAATCATAATAAAATCACATTATAACTTAAAATAAATATTAAGTTTATTTATTAAGCTAAAATACAACACACAAAATGCCAAATTAGCCATCATTGCTGTCCACTAGAGTAAAATTGGGCAATTTGACATGCAACTCCTTCTTTTCTCATGCATGCATTTATTGGTCATCACACATTTGTCTAGCACATTTTCAAAGTTCACTACTAAGTCCCCTTTTAGTGAAATTAAATTTTATAACTCAAAATCAACACATCAAACATGTCACACACGAATTAACACATATCATAGGCATCAAAATAAATATTAAATATATTTTATGCCTCGGTTTTGTGGTCCCGAAACCACATTTCGACTAGGGTCGTTTTAAGACTGTCACAAAAATGCCCTTACATGAGAAAATATCTAAGATATGACATGAGGGGTAAAATGGTCATTAGTGAATAATGACAAATTTCATTAAAATAAAGTCATCATCTTCTCCATAAACCCCCATATGTGCTGTCGAAATTTCCTACCTCATAGCCAAGGGTTTTTGATTTTTTAAGCTTTCATATCAAGAATGGTCTGATAAGGCCCGAGATTGGGGAAAAGAGAAAGTCCTCGACTAATTTCAAAAATTAGTCCATTTTGGCAATCCAAGTAAGTTATATGTAATTCTAGCGAATTCGATCAATTCAGTTTAATTATTCAATGCCATGTTGTTATATCGATAATTATTTTGTGAGATGATTAAACAATGGATATTGCCACAAATATTATGGAATGTTATGTCGATTGTAAATCCCGGTTGAGCAAGTAGGAATAGACATAGATATAGGTGACATGTCACTAGAGGGCCCCAATGTTCTGATTGTTATAGTTACCCGGATGCTAGATGGTCTTGCATGTGTTGCAGACACCTGTCAGCTTATGTGAGTAGGCCCGTGGTTAACTTCTATACTGTTACTAATAGTAGCTTCGACTACCGCACTGATTGTAGCTTCGGCTACCCTACTGTTAGTAGCTTCAGCTACCTCATGGCTCTACCATGTTTGTTCGGCACTTATGTGCTAACCTCTGTATATCTGGTTATAATTCAAAATTTGCTCAATGGGATTAAACTAACTATATTGTATGCCAAGTGAACATGCAGGTGAAATGAAATGGTATTGTATACTATGATTGGCATCGTTAAGTATGTGTATAATTGATGTATGAAAAATTCACAGTGAGTAAGTGTAATTGTTCAATGATATGTGATGGCATTTGCCAATTAGAATTGTTTTTAATTTGCTTTGGAATTTCATATGACTTACTAAGCTCTTTGTAGCTTACTCCTTCCCTTTTTCTTTCCTACTAGATTTTCAAGCTTATTAGATTGGGATCGGAAAGTCAGAGTTACGCTACACACTATCAAGCTTCTTTTGGTATATATTATGTTTCAAGTGTAAATTTATGCATGTATAGAATATCAATGGTCGTAAATGGTCATTTTGTAAGCTTATAAGCTATATTATTCAATTGAGGTATTTTGTAAGTTAATGCTTTTAAATGAAGTCCTTTTGGTAAATTGTTCTCTGTATTGGATTGTATTGGTTGTGGTTGTGTTTGATTGTGTTTCAGGGAGGTTAAGGCTTGGTAAACACCCTAACACGGCTTACATGGCATGGCACACGGGCGTGTGTCATGGCCGTGTGGGATTTGGCAGAATGCTCTACGGGTAAAGGGCACGGGCGTGCTTAGGCCGTGGGCGACACACAGCCAGACCCAACGGGCATGTTCTTAGACCATGCCCCCTGCACCTTGATTTAAAATTTTAAGGTATCACACGGGCAGGAGACACGGCCGTGCGTCTGAACCGTGTGATGTACACGGCCCCCAAACGGTCGTGTGGGGTGGCCGTGGTGGAATGGATAGTTTCGTCCACGGGTGCCAAGCATGGGCGTGTGAGGACCCACGGTCTATTCACATGGCCGTGCTAAAAGTTACACGGGCGTGTGGCTTCGTTTTATAAGTAAACAATTTTTTGAGTGTTCGTGTTGATTGGAATTGAGTCTGAATTGTTTGTAATGACCGTATTATGTTTAAAAACACCTGATGAGAGTAATTATGAATAGAACTATATGTGATTCTGTAAATGTAGTTCTGAGTCTGGTAATGCCTTATGCTCGATTCCGGTGACGGTCTTGGGTAAGGGATGTTACAATTCTGTTGGAGCAATGGAAATAGGTGCAGTCCCAGGTAACAAATCAATAGCAAACTCAATTTCTCTGACAGGAGGTAACTCGGGTAACTCTTCTGGAAACACATTTGAAAATTCACAAACTACAAGCACAGATTCAAGTCTCAATTCTGACACCTTAGTATTCAACACATATGCTAAATAAGCCTCACACCCTTTTCTCATACATTTCCGAGCAGACATGCAAGAAATTACTATCGACATTTTAATTAACTCATCTGTTCCAACCCATAAAGAGTTTTCTGTCTATAATTTACCTTAACATCATGTAATGCCAACCAATCCATGTCCAAAATAATATCAAACTTTCCAAATGGCAACAACATCAAATTAGCAGGAAAACAACAACCCTGAATCATCAAAGGACAATTCCTGCAAACCTTACCTACCAATACAAATTTGCCTAACGGGTTTGACACCTTAATAACAATTTCAGTCAACTTAACAGGCAATGTATACTTTGCACCAATTTTTCACAAATATAAGAATGAGTGAAGCTTGGGTCTATCAATGCAATAACATCAATATTATAAAGTAAGAATGTACCGGTAATCACGTTTGGAGATGATGCCTCTTCACGAGCTTGTATAGCATAAGCTCTATCAGGTGTTCTCGTTTCGTATCTTACAGCTGTATCTTTCACTGTACTCTTACCACTAGTTCCATGTAACACCCCTAACCCATATCCGATTGCCAGATTTTGGGCTGAGAGGTATTACCGATCTAAACCTTTCACTTATACTTTCACATAAACCTAGGTTCATTAGTATTCATAAGTACATTCAACACAATCAAAGATTGAAAGCTGAGACTTATAATGACATTCAAGATATGTGCCATATTCATATGGCTGAAATATTTACAAATAAAACAAAAAAAATATTGTTTACAACAGTCTACTTTATACATGCCATAATAACTCCAAAATAAAACAGTACCAAAACGATAGATAGTGTGATGAAGAGCTGACGATCCCCAAACTGGTAGTCAGAGCCCACAATCTACCAAGCAAAGACACAAAACAAATGGAGTAAGCTTTCATAAGCTTAGTAAGTCTTAAATAAATTAAGCAACTTAACTCAGTTAAACACATTGATTAAGTATAAATAGTCTTATTATAACATTATTTGGCCTAATAGACCTAACCTGTGACAGCCCTAATTTGACCCTAGTCGGGAAGTGGTTTCGTAACCATTAAACCGAGTCAGAAATAAATTTTAGAAATATGATTTAATTTTGAATTATTATGTGAATTATATGTGTGGAAAAAAAATTTGGTGACTTAATTTTATTGATTTTGAGTTAAAATTTAAAACTATGACTTAATTGCATAAAAGATAATTTAGTTGGGCTTGTGTGTAAGTGCCGAATTTAAATGCCCCATAAAGTAAAGAGGGCTTATGTTGCAAATTAACCATGCATAATTTGCATGGACACTATCGTCCATGGCTTAGTGGAAAGGCATGATTATTAATAGGGGTAGGTTGGTAATTGAATAAATAAAGCATGCATGTCATGAAAATAATGGAAAATAAGCTTCATTTTGTCCTTGTTTTGCCGAATTCATCAAGAGAAAAGGGTGAGAAAGAGCCTAAGACATTCGGTTAAGTAGGAGGCTAATTAAGGTATGTTTTCAAATGATTTTAATGTAATTTCTATGGAATTGAATTGATTTTGTAGTCTATGCCATGACCCATGTATGTGTTTTTGAGAATAATGCCAATGTTGTATTCGGCCATGATGGAAAGGTGTGGTATGGGTTTCACTTTCACGTTTTGATGAATTGAGGAAGTTAGTTGATGGTTGTACTAGTTAAATGAGGTTGAGTGTGGATTCAAAACAAAAATTTGAATCGGTTTGTGTATTAGGGTCTTAGGCATTATTGCCGATTTGTAAAATTGTGGAGTTGTTAAGTAAATGATATTAAAATCAAGTAGAATTGAGATGTAGCAATGAATAAGTGAAGAACTTGTTTGGTTGATGAAATTGAACCTTGAGTAGATGGTAATGGATAGAAACCAAATGGGTTGAATGGCTTTGACATGAGTTCTTGAAATGTTGATGAATGATAGAATCGGTTAAAGCCATGGTGTGTTAAAATTGTTGATGAATTAGTATTTTGAATTAGGGAAATAGGCTTAATGTTTGAATGTTAAATTTTGGCATTTATAAGTGAAAATTGCCGAATGTGCTTAATGCCACTGCTTAGACTATTGATATGTATATATGTGTTAATGAAAGATGTATAAATATCTTTTAATTAGACATTCGGCTATGGCTATTGTTTCAAAGCTAATAGTGTCATATGGGAAACAAGAATTTTGTGTTTATGCATGCGCTCGATTAAGGGAATCGAGTAGGTGGCAATTGAGTTTAAATCATTTTGGAAATTCCTTTAGTTTAAATTGAGTATGTGTTATTATGCAAGATAGTGAATTGGTTTGCCTTAAGGAAATCGGGTTTCATGATTTGGGTGTGTACCATTGTGTCGAATGTATAAAGGATTTAGACATGAACATTGTATTCGTGCCATGGTGGTTATATACATATATATTTATGTGTGTGTTTAATTTGTGGATGATTGCTGAATGATAGTGAAGAGGATAAGTAATGGTGTAATATTTTATAATGGGATAGAATAGTGGATACATGTGGCCATATGAACGTTGAATTAGTGAGATGAAAGACTTAAAGTGGTGACCTTATTTGGTAGGGTGAATAACCTAGGGAATAATGGTCATAGATAAATTTGTTGTATAGTCTTAGGTCATTTGATGTGATGGTAAATTGTTATATTTCATAGTATAGAAAAAGTGCCTATACTGAATGTAATTAAATGAACCCCTAGGGAATGATGGTCATAGATAAATTTGTTGTATGGTCTTAGGTCATTTGATGTGATGGTAAATTGTTATATTTCATAGTATAGAAAAAGTGCCTATACTGAATGTAATTAAATGAACCCATTTGTTTAATTTAAGCTCAAGAGCAAAGAGGATCAAAGTCAGATAAGGGAAAAGATAAAGTAGTTGAGTAGCCGAGCTACAACCGTTCGAATATATCAAGGTAAGTTTTGAGTGTACCAATTTTGCATATACACGAATATGATATGAAACATCTAAGTTGAATGCTTTATAACTAGTTAATCTTACTTTGATAAAATCCAAATATGAAACATGGTGGTATGAGTAGATAGCTGTATGCATATATGGAATTGAAAGAATAACGTGATTAGCTTGAGCATATGAAATTTATATAGTGATTTCCATTAAACCGAATGGGTATGGAATGGTATATTATATGTGTTCAGCAAATTGAGTTATGAGAAGATGTTATAATGTATATGTTTTGCCTATGTTGAAAGTAACTAATGATTTACGAAAATGTTGCATCATGTGTAACATATTAGAATGTGAATAAATAATGCACGAGACTCAATGATGTGATACATTCGGGCCTTAGTGCCTAGCAGGCTATAAGCTGGTGATGTGATACATTCGGGCCTTAGTGCCTAGCAGGCTATAAGCTGGTGATGTGATACATTCGGGCCTTAGTGCCTAGTAGGCTATAAGCCGGTGATGTGATACATTCGGGCCCTCGTGCCTAGTAGGCTTTGTGCCGGTGACTCGAGTAGGTGTTAAGAGTATGAGGAATTATAATACAACTGCGATAAAGTAGGAACATCATATTAAGAAGGTCAGGTACGTATTATAAACTTATGTGAAATATTAGATTGAGATGTATCTTAAGTATTAAGCTTGTTGAATATATGAAAGAGAGTTCCATCTATGCTTACCAAAGTATATATATATTCGGCCATGAATGATGCTTATATGAGATAATGTGATTTTGTGATAATAGATGGGTAACAAGTCAATTGAAAATAAATGTTGAAATTCATCATGTATGAATGTGCATTCGGCCAAGTGAATATGCTTCTTAAAATTGAGTTTTTGTTATTGAATACAGTTAATAATAAGATATGAATTGTATAAATTACTCAAAGCTTACTAAGCTCATAGAAGCTTACTCCATTTTTATGTTTCCTTCTGTTTATAGATTTTAATTGAAGCTACGGTTCGAGGGGTTCAAGTCTAAGTCACTCACACTATCGTCGATAGATTTTGGTACTTTCGAAGGTTTATTTCCTTTTTAAAACGATGGCATGTGTAGGCTAAAAACCTCTGTTTTGAACTCTCAATTCTTTTTGAAATGTAAATATGAATAGCCATGCGAAAATGGCTTATCAAATTACCTTATAATCGTACATAAATTATGCATCTTATGGTTGAGTATGGATGAATATGAAAGAAATGTGCTTTTGGTTGTTAATGTCGTAAGTGTTATATCTATCTAGATGGATAGTTGAAAGTAAGTGCTAATAGTATGAAATTGAGATGACGTTTAGTATTAATTTTGTAAATGTTTAAAGTTATAAATGAAGTTATAAATGAACTTGCATATTCGGCTAGGTACTAAGATAAGGCTTTGGTTAACTTGCATATAAACATTTGCTATCTGAATGGTAAGCATTAGTTAAAGTGAATTACAAGTCCAATTTATAAGTGGTATATATGCAAATGTATTCGGATTAAGAATGCTTGAAACTTTATGCGATTTCTTTTTGTGCTATTACGTGTTTGTTCCGTAATGCCTCTTAACCCTCCGTCGACGGGTACGGGTTAGGCGTGTTACATAACCACAATAATACACATTTTCATTGACCTCTCATTTCTTATAAAACCGAGATCACATGGTTACATCATCTAATATCAACTTGTCATTAATTTGTTTAACTTAATAGAGTTAATTTAAGGCACCATAACAATCTATAATTTCAATAATCGAATCACATAGGTGTCACATACACTTCTATGTATATTAATTCCCATAGAAACCAAACACATAGATATACTACCATTTCCCATATGCATTTCATAAATAACATTCACATACCTGAACAACTTAATTTAGTGAACGGATTCGGATACCGTATAGCATAAGCTTCACAGTTTTAGTCTCTTTAATAGTTCTCCGACATTCAGCCCACTAGGTTTAACCTGAACTTGTCACTGGCACAAGCCTGTTAGACTTTGAGTCCGAAACACATTACAGCCATCATGCTTGCTAGGCCAAAAGCCTGAATACTGCGGTAGAATAATCATTTTACAAGGTTTCATACCCAATCAAGCACATACTTCTCGTTTTTACATACGGATCTCATTATTTTGAACATTAATACTATTCACATATAAACTCATACCATTAGCTTTGTTTTTGCTTCACACTACTCATTAACAACTTTAAGACATACCATTACATATGCCGTCATTTCATAATGATCATTTGACTCTATCACACATATATTCTTAATGTTCGTACTTACTCATATTCATTCCGTAAGAGTCTTTCAACCCTATCGTGGGGTTTCAAATGTTGACTCACTTACTTCTCCTTTTAATGCCACACAACTACATCATTAATGCATATAAGGCTATCATTCAATTTCTTAAATACATTTCTTTGGTCTATTACCCCTTTTTAACTGAACATATATATGAATAAGTATATAAGCACTTAACACGCATTAAACATGCTAACTTCTCTTGAAACTATATTCCTATAACATAGATAATTCGAATCTTGACACATTGTTTCACCCTTTTACTGAATGCATCAAGGTCATATACATATGACTTAATACCTCATTCATAAATTTCTCACCTTTCATACCTAATTCACTCACAATCAAGCTTAATTATAAGTATGGAATACATACCTGACCAATGTAAATTATTGAGCCAACTCGATTGCCATTTATCCTCGAGTCTCAAAAATCTTATAAGTCTGATTTCATCACTAGTACGAGGCCTGTTATACTTCCAATCTGATAGCTTTCATCAATATTCCGCCTATTAGGCTCAAAACTCGACATAACTACCAGCTCAAAAGTTTGCTAGGTCAAAAACCCGATAATAACACACGATATTTAATTCGCAGAGTTTTATACACATTTATTCATATACTTTTAATTTCCCCAACGTAATCACATTAACAAAATATTACTTTCAGTCAATCTCATTCACGTATCAAAATAGTTATTTTCAATGCATAAGAACCATTTAGGCCATATCATATATATATACAAATATATACACTATTTTCAAATACATCATCTTATCATAGTAGCCATTAGTAACCTCACTCGTATAAATTACTTATGATTTAATAGATATTAAGTACCTCCTACTAGATCATAATATAGACTTAATATTTAAAACTTACAAAAGAGTTAAACTTAATTACTTAAAGACTTACCTGAATTGTCGATGAGATGGCTTTGATCGGCTACTTAATATCCTTTGCTTTTCCCTTACTTGATTCATCTCCTTTAGGCTTTTGGATTTTAGACCTTCAATTGACCGAATGACCTAGCTTCAACTTCTTAGTTTTCTTTCTTGACTTTCAGCTAACAAGGAGAAAAGATGAACACTTTTCTCATCTATTTTGTTTTATTCATCTTTTCTTTATTTTATAAATATATATTTTTTAATTATTTTAAATCCATCTTCATTTTAATATAACAAGAAAACATAATTTAGTGGAAGAAATCATGTCATGGCCGGCCACTTTCTAAAATTAGGGAATTTCACATGCAAGTCCCTTACTTTTAATGCATGTATTATTCGGCCCTTTAAAATCCATCTATCACATCTTTAAATTTTATCACTTGAGTCCTTTTTCACAAATCCGCATCAAAGACTACATCAAAACATCAGAACTTTCACACATGATTTAACACATATAATAGACATAGAAATAAGCATTTAGAAAATTTTTCGACTCGGTTTTGGGGTCCCGAAACCACATTCTGACTAGGGTCAAATTAGGGCTGTCACATTCCACCTTCGACGTTCTTTGGTGGTCTACCCTTACTAGAAGTGTGACTTGATCTAACACTTTGAAATTTCTCATCTCCCACTCTCTCAGGGCAATCCCTAATAAAATGATCTACAGAACCACACCTAAAACAAGCTGGGTTAGGTCACCAGCACTCACCGGTGTGTCGTTTACCACAGCTTTAACACTCAGGTCTGCCAGTCCTCACGTTCTCACACTAGCCATCGATGTAGCATGGGCTTTAGAACCCAAATATGCTTTACCCTAATCTCGGTGTGACTGTCCAGCTGAAACTGTTGTTTGAGGATTCATTTCTTTGGACCTCTTTGATAAAGATTGGAAGGACTTACTCATCGGTTTCTTCTGAGCATCTCGAGCCTCCATAATTTCTTTTCTCTTCTTTTTATTTAACTCCTCGGCTTTGTATGATCTATCAACTAACATCACAAATTCTTTTAGTTCTAGAATTCTCACCAGCACTTTGATATCCTCATTGAGCCCATCCTCAAACCATCTACATAATATCGCCTCGGTAGAAACACATTCTTGTTCATCTTTGCTAAGTCTAACAAATTCACGTTTATACTCAACCACAGTTATCTTACCTTGTTTTAACTCGAGGAACTCTTTTTGTTTTTGATCCACAAATCTCTGACTTATATACTTTTTGCGAAATTCCTTCAGAAAGAAATCCTGCGTCATTTTCTTCCTCGGGACCACAGATATTAATGTTTCCCACCAACGATAGGCCAAATCTTTCAACAAGGACATGACACATTTTAGACACTCCTCAGGTGTACAAGACAATTCCTCAAATACTCTGATGGAATTTTCGAGCCAAATCTCCGCTCTCTCTGGATCATCATCCACACTAGCTCTAAACTCTTCGGCTCCTTGTCGCAAATTTTATCCATCAGAGGTTTGGCTAACCTTACCATATCAGCACCTTGTGGGGTTACAGGAACCGGTTGTGATATAGGTGGGGAAGGAGGGGGTTGAGCATTAATGTTTGCTCTAATGAAATTGGTATACCAATATTCATCATTCAGAGAAAGGCATCCCGAGCCCCGTCTCCTTGACTCGTAGTCTCATTTCTACTCTCTATCAGCATGGTCCCTTACGCGGGAGTTGGCACATTACTAGCAGCATTATCAGCTGCAGCTCGTTCAGGATCCATTAATATATAAAACCAAAACACAGTTTAGAAAAGTCAAGAGTCACTACACTATCATAATATATCTATGACATGTATAGCTAGACTCATCCACAACGCTACGGTAGTCTGAGAATAGACTAAACTGTAGCTCTGATCCACTAAATGTAACACCCCTTACCCGGGTTTATCACCTTACCCGGGTTTATCACCTTACCCGAGCACGAGGCATTACCGGACAATATCACCATTATTCAGGCACAATCAAACCATAAATTTTCAATCCAATTTAAAACTTACCCATAAAATACCATACAACCCTTAAAGTGGACCTACGAGGCCCAAAACATGGTTTGGGAATGGTCCGAGACCAAACAAAGAACTTAGAAAAATTTTGGAAAATTTAACCTAATACAGGGCACACACCCATGTAAGACACGGGCACGCCCGTATGGGCAAGCCGTGTGATTACACACGCCCATATCCCCTGCCCGTATTGAATTATTTGGAAAATTATTTTTCGTTTTGAACCTATAGGGGTTTTCACACGGCCGAGCACACGCCAGCATCCTTTGCCCGTGTCCATCACACGGCCTAGACACGCCCGTGTGGCCTCCCCATGTGAAAAACTAGGACATTCTGTTTATGACATCAGCATGCAATTTTGGTCACACGGCCACAGGACATGCCTGTGTGACTAGGTCGTCTGACGTCCTCAATCTTCGAAAATCCCATCCGAAATTCACACGCCCTACACACATGGCCATCGGAGCTGGCCGTGTGGCCCTAAGTTAGGCTATTTTCCAAGCAATACTTTGCTCCAAAACACATACTATCTCTACTACTTTTAACACCACACAACAAGCACATCTTTAGACATCTAAATGACTCTATTTACCCATGCATTACCCATTTCAAATTAAACACACACGAACACAATAAGTATTCCATGAATTTTCTCATAAGGATAAATAACCAAAATATCATCATCAATGGCTATATTTCTTAGCCTTGAATGCAAAATAACTTATCCCAAGGCAATTACCATAACATAACCAAACCAATTTAACACCTACAACACCATTAAGTCCCTATACATGCCATAGTTTAAAGAGTTCCTTTTACTATACCAAAAGATAATGTCAATAGTGTGGGTGATCCTCCGACTCGTTTCGATCCCAAGTTGGCTTGACTGAATCAATAAGACAAGGGAAAAGAGAAAAGAGTAAGCTTTGAAAAGCTTAGTAAGTCTATATGTAAATAATTATCATCATAACAACATTTACCTATAGCAAGGTCTATCTCTCACACACTAACTTACCACCTAAACTTACCAACATTTTCACACGATTCATGCACATTACTTTTACGCACTTAAGTCCACATGCACCCTCGCATCCCCATGCATATTCCCACAATTCCACTTGCACCAAAGAATGCACCTGCACACACAAGTCATACTTCCACACCAAGTTGCTTTAGTAAGTATTCCCGTTGAACTCTTTGGATTAACGTTCGAAACTTAGTGGACTTTTCACTCATGATTCCACCAACACATAAGCCAGGCCCCCGGGTACACATGGTGAAGTTCACTTTATCATCCATATGACCTAGCCATTTAGTCTCATAGCCCTCTGTGCACATAGTGAAGTTCACTTTATCACCCATGTGACTTAGCTACATATAATATTGCTCTCATGTACACATGGTGAAGTTCACTTTATCACTCATGTGACATAGCCATTTAGTCTCGTAACTGTCGTGTTCACATAGTGAAGTTCACTTTGTCACACATGTGACTTAGCCATTAAGTTCCATAGTCCTCGGGTCTACATGGTGAAGCTCACTTTATCACACATGTGACCTAGCCATATTTATCCGTATCACCCGTTATTTCTGAAGGTTCAAATGGGAACTCTCATTTCCATACTTTCAACACCATAGAAGATTTTCAATAGCAACATTTCATAACATTCATTAGAATCATTAATGTACAAATAAAACGAACACATTACTCACATATAAACTTACTTCCACAACAAAAAGCGGTGATTTGCAACTTAATCTGAAACCTAGCCCTTGCCCCAGTCAATGTTGATTTCTCAATCTTCTCAATCTATAATGACATGTTTAACTTGTTTAATGCACACATTACTCAATTTAGTCCAAATTCATCCTATGATAATTTTTACCATTTTACCCCTAACTTAGTCAATTTTTACAACTAAGTCCTTAGGCTCGTAAATTGAAATGTATTGATTCTCTTGGTTACCCAAGCCTAGTCAAATATTCATGACACCCAAAACAGCCAATGTTTCTCATCAATTTATACTTTTACCACTCAATTTTATTAACTTTGCAATTTGGTCTTTTTTAGGGACTTTCTTGATAAATCACCTAGTAATCATAGTTTACCATACCTTAAACCTTCATATTCCACCATTAGTCATCAAAATATTTGCATGTCATACATGGGTAAAATTTTTTACATCAATCCCAGCTTAAAATAATGGTAGAAATAGCTAGAGCAAGCTACAAGTATTCAAAAAATATGAAGAACATTAAAAACGGGGTTGGAAATCACTTACTATGAGCTTGAGAAATTGTCAAAACCCTAGCTATGGTGACTCTTCATATTCGGCCAAGGGGAGAAGATTATGAACACATTTTGGCCTTATTTTTCCCTTTTTATTTCTTTTATTAACTAATGACCAAAATTCCCTTCATCAAAAACGTTTAGTATTCCACCCTTCCTTGGGAATTTTTGTCCAACTAAGTTAAAAAGGGCTAATTACCATATAAGGACCTCTAATTACAAAATCTAACTCAATCAAGTACCATATGAAATAAACCCATATTTTTCAC
This sequence comes from Gossypium stocksii, assembly GCA_020496765.1. NCBI lineage: Eukaryota > Viridiplantae > Streptophyta > Magnoliopsida > Malvales > Malvaceae > Gossypium > Gossypium stocksii. The sequence goes on from CM035623.1 coordinate 48,849,472, forward strand.
CTATTGTAATTTAGTCCAACAAACCAAATTGGACATGTAACCAATAAAATTCGCACAACAAAATTTCACATATTTATCCAAACACCCAATAAACATCAAAACTAAATGGAAATAATATTTTAAAACTCAGATTCATGGTTTTGAAACCACGTTTTCGTTTAGCCCCTAAATTGGGCTATTACAACTCTCCCCCTTTAGAGATTTTCGTCCTTGAAAATCTTACCATTAAATAGGTTTGGGTACTGTTTCCTTATATCTTGCTTCAGCTCCCACGTAGCCTCTTCCACACCATGCTTTTGCCAAAACACTTTTACCAAAACAATATTATTGCTTCTTAACTATTTAACCTCTCGAGCCAAAATCTTAACCGGCTCCTCCTCATAGGTATATCCGACTAAATCTCAACATCTGTAGGTGAAATCCCATGTGAAGTATCTGAACAATACCGTCATAACATTGACACATGAAACACATTATGTATCTTTTCCAATTCTGATGGCAAAGCTAGATGATATGCTACTGGCCCTATTCTTTTTGTAACCTTGTAGGTCCAATGAAACACGGACTTAACTTGCCTTTCCGGCCAAATCTTAATATTTTCTTCCATGAAGACATTTTCAAAAAATACTTTATCACCAACCTGCAATCTCTTTCCTTTTCAAATCAACATAAGACTTTTGCCTGTCAAAAGCAGCCTTTAAACATTCCTGAATTATTTTCACCTTTTCCTTAGTCTCTCTAACCAAATCAACACCATTAATCTGTTCTCACTCAACTCAGTCCAATACAAGGGAGTTTGACATTTTCGGCCATACAATGCCTCATAAGGCGCCATCCTTATACTCGACTGATAATTATTGTTGTAGGTAAATTCCACTAAAGGTAAATACTTTTCCCAACCACCCTCGACTCTAGAATACAACATCGAAGCATATCTTCAAGAACTTGAATTACCCTCTCGGATTGGCTATCCGTCTACGGGTGAAATGCGGTACTAAAATTTAACTCCGTACCTAGTGCCTCTTGTAACTTTTTCCAAAATCTCGAGGTGAACCTCAGATCTCTATCCGAGATGATAGACATAGGTACTCCTCCATGTAAACTCACAATTTCAGCAACATATAATTCAGCCAATTTATCAAGTGAATAATCCATACGTATCAGTATGAAATGTGTAACGCCCTGATTTTCAGGATTTCTCGGGTTTAGTGCGGTTTTGGTAAAGTTGTGAAAATTTTGTGTTCTGATTTTTGAATTTGTGTTTGAGCATGTTAGTGGGCCTTTAGGAGGCCTAAACTCAGGTTAAAATCCAATAAAAATGTCAAAATATGTTTTAAGTGAAAGAGGGAACTGGATCAAGAGGGCTCTTAAGAAAGACTGGGTAAAATGTGTCACAAAAGGAGCCTTGGCAAAGTGGCAAGGTGGTGCCACTAAGCTCCTAAAAAAGTGGCGCCTAAGAGGTGTTTGAGGTCCAAGGTACGAGTTGCAAGGTAAGCATAAAGTCTTTTTATTTTTGTGTGCATGTGTGGTAAGTGTTGGCACTCAAGTGGGACTCCGTCATGAAGAGTTTAAACTGTTCAAGAGAGTGAAACAAGGAGGGATTTAAGGACATTTGAATTTGAAGAGTAGTGGCCGGCCATAGGACTTTATGTTGTTGCAATTTTGACAAACAACTTAGGTTAGTGTTTCGGCAATTTGAGTGTAGTTGTGCCGATTTCTCTAGAGATCTTTTGAGCTTTTTTGTGTCGTTTAGGGTATAGCACCTAGGGTTTTCTTTTTGGCAAGTTTTGTCATTCTTTTCTTTGACCTAATACCCAAAAACTCCCATTCCGTAAACCTCATTGCTGATTGCACCTGTTGATCGAAGCCACTCTTCTTTTCTTCTTCCATTCTTCTTCTTCTTCACTTCTCACACCTTGAATCGATTCCATCCCCTTTGCAAACCCTTCTAAGCCGAATCAAATCCACTCTTTTCCATCTCACCATCAACCTCTATCGACAAGTTTTGACTGAAACCTCTACCATAGCCAAATACCTATTTGACTGAAAGTGCACCTTTGTTGTTCATCTTTTGACCAAAACCAGTCATTCTTTTCCTCTTTGATTCTCTAGCAAAGTTGAACCTCTTATCACCTATTATTTGAGCCATCGATTCACACCCCCTATCTCACTGTTGTGTCGACAAGGACACCTAGGAGTAGATCTAGGAGCCGAATCTTCCCAAAGCCTTTCTTTGCTATCGTTGGGGCTAGATCTAGTATAGATCTAGTTTAGTAGAAGTGTGGAAGCGGTATTCTTCAAGAAGAGTCTTCAGTAAGTGGTTTAAACCTTATGTAATATCGTTTCTTTAATAGCTAAGGAGAAGTCGAAACCCCTAAGTCCTTAGGGGGCTTTGTTGACATGGCTTATTAGTGTTCTAATACTATATTTCGGTTCTTTTGTGCATTGATTAGCGAAAAAGGGTGATTAGGCGAGAAGTTGAAGGCTACGATACGACCAGATCTAGATTTAAGGGGTCTAGGTTGACAAGGTAAGAATTTTGTGGCCATTAAGGCTGTGGCCGAATATGGTAAGGGATCTTAGCGTTGGTTTTCGTAGTTTCTTTGGCTAATCATTTAAGTGTTGGATTGTAGGAGTTATCGCATAAAGGATTTTCATCGGTGGAATTGCAAACAGGTGTGTGTATCGAACACCCCCTCTATGGTTCAATCGGCAAAAATTGAAAAGCCGAAATGCTGAAGTCCTGGCATTTCATAGGCTTGTGAGCGTGCGAACGCTCTCAAGTCTATAGGAACATGTTAGATCTAAAATCACTACTGGTAGGTAGGACGAGTGCAAAATTTCGAGCACTTCGGTATGTTGGGCCTCGGTGGGCCGAATATGGGCCCAATGGGCTTTTGGGCCCATTTGGGATAAAAATAGGCTTAAAAGTATTTCTGGATGGACCATAAGTTAAATCTGCTAAAATGGGTAACTGGTTATGGAACATAGCCTAAATAGGCTTAAACTGCTAGATGACACTTTAGGGCCCATTAGGGGCTTTTGGGCCCAGTAACTGAAACTGCTTAAACTGTTAAATGGACCGTTTCAAATGGAAGTAAAAACTGTTAGTGACTGTAACATGCTTAAAACTGGTAATAATAGTGTAAATGACTGAAATACCCTTAGGGTGAGAAATTACCATTTTACCCCTAGGTGTCAAATGACTATTATACCCCCAGGGCTAGAATCGACTGTACTGCTTAATCTGATTGTCTCTGTTACTGCATACCATATTATATATATCTGTTGCATGGGTTGGGTTGATATTGGAGGAAGTGTGAGTGGCACTGCCATGTTTTCTGAAAGGGGCTATGCCTCGTATTGTATTTTGAAAGGGGTTTTACCTCGTTATTCTGTTTATCTGAGCAGCTATGCTGCGACTGTGGTGTGTGGGCTGGGTGGGTTGAGTTATTCCCCACATGGTGTGTTGGCTGGTACGGGTGATGTGTAGTGGTTGGGTGGGTCGAGTAGTCTCCCCATATGATATGGGCTTGCATGCATGCTGATATTCTGTACTATTCTGTTCTGGGCCTATGGGCCATACTGTTATCTGAATAGGGCTACGGCCCAGTTTTCTGCTATCTGAATAGGGCTTCGGCCCAGTATCTGACTGAGACTGGATGGGCTTAGGCCCAATGGACTTGGAGCTGGGGGGATTCAGAGTGGCCACGAGGACTGAACTTGGTTTAAAACTTGCTTTATTATTTCATATTTTTTTAATTACTCGTTTTACATTTATTTTTGGGGTTTGTAATAAAGCCACTTTAACTATTTTATTTGAGGCTTATTACTTTACTTATGCATGACGTATTTCATCTACAACAACACACATTTTCAAAATTAAACTAAAGTTTTCAAAACCAACCTTGCAATACAACCAGTTAAACTGGATAATGGTTCTAAAATGAAGCGTGTATCAAACAAATAGAGAGTAGGCTAATTATCAAATAAACCGGGAATTTCTATTAACCCAAAGCACTACTTTACAAAACTCACCATCAGACTTAGTAACTAGGCAACGCGACTTAGTTTAGGTGATGTAGCATACCAGATTTGGCCATACATCTAGGCCGGGTTTGGGGTGTTACAAAATGAGCTGACTTCGTCAATCTGTCCACAATAACCCACACATCATCTTTCTTTTTCGGTGTCAAAGGCAGCCCTGTCACAAAATCCATGGTAATCCTATCCCACTTCCACTCGAAAAGCATTACTGGCTGAAGCAAACCCGAAGGTACCTAATGCTCTACCTTCACCTGTTGGTAGGTTAAACACTTTGTCACAAATTTCAAAATGTCCTTTTTCATGCCCGGCCATGTAACACCCCAAACTCGGCCTAGAAGTTAGGCTCGAATCTGGCGTATCACATTGAAGTGTTTTTTGAAAACCCTTTCTGTTTAAAAATTTGTGTAAAACCTCAGTTTGCATTTGATCAATTCCCAATGTGGTTTATTAAAAAGATTATTCCCTATTAAGGCATTATTACTTATAAAATCTTAATCGTTGCGGAAGCTTAATTTAAAACAGTTGTTGTTTTGGAAAAACCCATTTCTACTCTAGCAATTATAAGACCACAAACAAAATCCCAAATTTGTAATCCAGTAGTTTAAAGGCCTTATTACAACCCAAATGAAGACAATTATAGATAAAATAAATGTGGGGCCACCTCCGAGTCCTCCCATAAGTCGAGCCGCCTACTAACCGATCCCAAACTCAAGGCCCATTACTTCTAGGCCAAGAATTCAGGGTGTTACAATTCACCCCTCCTAAAAAAATTTCGTCCTCGAAATTTCTAAATAACAAGGTAGTCGTGTAGCAACTATCCCACTACACTACCACTGCGCACTCTGATCTAAATAATTTTAATACATACCCCAAACATCCATCCCTCGCAACATTCTCAAATACACACAGTACAAGTACCAAATCCAGATTCAAATGTTTACATAAAGTTCGATATCTAAGGAAATCCTATTTAATATAAACAATTAAATGCTTAAGACCTATTGCAGTATAACAGTTTATAAGTAATTCAGTATTAGAAATACTTACTTGGCTTAACGTCGGAGACTTGGTGTGCCACACAATTAAAACCTCTAATTTATTAAAAATAGTTTTTAGCATAAATATTAAGGCCCAATTCACAGCCCGAGCTTTACAATCGGGCTCTGATACCACCAAATGTAACACCCCAAACCCGATCCAAACATTACGGCCAAATCTAGTGATGTCACATTGAAGGGTGACTCTTACAAATCGAGTTGATTGAAAAACCTCAAAAATATTTGATCTTTCGTAATTCAAACAGTGATTTCAAAAATGGGTTTCTCACTTCCCAATTCAAGCCCCGTTGAAGGTATATTTTAGTTTAAAGCAAAAGCTGTTAAAAGCCCGTTCAATTATAAGTTTGCACAAAGCCTTTGTAAAATTGAAAACCTTAGTTTCAATATCCATTATTAGATTCCCAACTATTTTAAGAAAAACATGTTTAAATTCTGGAATTAAGCAGTTATCAAAATAAATTAAAAATAAAGCCAATAACCAAATTAAACTAGAGGAATTTAGGAGAGGCCTTATTACAACAAAACCCAAAGAACGTAATTAAAAATAATATAAAATAAACTACTGAAATGTAACGCCATTCGTAAATGCGGGGCCACCTCTATAACAGCCCGATTTAGACCCTAATCAGAACGGTGGTTTTGGGACCACGAATCCAAGTCAAAAAAATATTTTAAAATTATTTTCTATGATTATTTTCTATGAATTTATATCTGTGAAATTTTCATGCTTTAACTTTATCGTTTGAGTGTCTGATTAAATAAAAGGGCTTAATCGCGTAAAATGAAAATTTGGTGGTTAAATGTGAAAGTACTTATTTGTTGATGTCTTTGTAAGTGGAGGCATATATGATGCAATTAGACCAAAATTAAATATGGTGGACGGTCATGACCTTACCTTACAATGGTTTATTATTTAATGTTAAAGGTTAAATAAGTAAAATAAAAAAAACATGTTAATATATGTTATATTAAAACATAAAATAAGCCATGTTCATTATTTTCTTCTTACACCGATTATAAACAAAAGAAACAAAGAAGAACAAGGGCTAGGTTCAGCCATCTTTCTCATCTTGATTCAAGGTTCGTTCTTAGTCAGTTTTTGATAATTTTTACGTTTTTGATATCGTTGCTTCGAGTATTACAAAACCCAAGCTTTAATTTTTGAGTTGTTGAATATTTTGAGTTGTGCCATTGTTGATAGTTGGTGATTTTTGTTTTTTGATGATAAAAAATGAAAGATATGTTTTAGATTAACATGTTTTGTATAGGAGTTTTTGATGATTTTGAGTAATTAGGACTAAATTGCAAAAATAATAATTTGAGGGACTAAAATGTGAAATTAAAGAAATATATGGATTTTTTTGGTAATGGGTAAGATTCGGCCAACCATAAGTATTTGGAAATTTTGTGTATTTTGTGTTTTGTGCAGTAGGCAAATTGTAAAAATTGTAAATGTTAGGGGTAAAATGGTAATTTACCCATTTATCTGTTTTTGGACTAAATTGAATGAAAATATGTTTGAATGAGCTTAATTTGAATATGTTTAGATCAAGAACCAAAGAAATTAGATTTGGACCGAGGAAAAACGAAAGTTGTCGACTAGCAGCCCCGTCCCATTTTATGACGTCTGAGGTAAGTTTGTAAGCAAATAGACGTGTTTATTGATAGTATAGTGTTATAATTATAGGTTGTTATGAAATGTTATGATCAAATTATGCTAAGGCTGAATATGTTAAATTTGGCTATGACACTTCCGAGTTTGATTCAAGCGAGATACGACGTCCGAAAGCCCTTATGAACCTTAGGAATGGTTAGGATACATATGTCATGACATAGGATTTCGATATATGTGCGAGTAAGTCCATGGCTTCGATTTGTGATTCTGATATGTGTTTACGAGTAAGACCCTGTCTGGGACAGTGGCATCGATATGTGGCTACAAGTAAGACCACGGCTAGGACGTTGGCATTGTATGATTTATGTGATTACCCGAGTGTCCTATCCAATTCTGAATGGTTCATCGGGCAAAGGTAATTGTGTACGGATTGTGTAACACGAGTTAAATGGGTAGGTATGAGTTAGTTTGATTATTAATAAAAATAAGGTAAGTGTATTTAGTCTATTGTACATTATTGAATAAGTGTTAATTTCATGTATGTGCATTTATGTGTATTCAGTCAAATGAGCAACATATGTACATGGTATTATATTATGAATGTATGAACTAGGTCCCATTGATCATTCAGCCTAGAAGGTTAAATAATGTCTTGTTAACTTGATTATATAAGCATTCAGTTTAAGTAAAATACCATTGTATACAAATGCACATAATATTGTTAGTTGAATTCTTGTGCTTATGCGAATAAGTATGTTTATGTATTTAATTGTATAGTGATGTTATAACCTAGGAAGCTGGTTTCACATTCAGTTAAAGTAGTTGTTATAGCATTCGGCTATGTAGAAATATGAATGGAAATGTTACTATTTATTTCATTTGTGAATTCGAAGTTAAAATTGGTTTTGTTTATACCATTCAGCTTAGCTTGAAAGAATTGATTAAATCTTGAAATTTGTCTATTTGTTTTAAACTTACTAAGCTATATTAGCTTAACCGTGTATTTGATTCTTTGTTTTATAGATTCTGAAGTCAAGCTACAAGTTTGGGAAACTGTCAGCCAAGTTCATCACAGTATCTATGGTTTTGGTACCTTAATAGCTAAACTTAGATTATGGCATGTATAGGCTGGAACATATTTTTGAAGTGTTCATTTTGGTTGTGTAACTAACGCCATACGAAAATGGCTTATTACTTATGTTTAGATTAAATTTTATATGTGCTTGGTTTTGGTGTCCATGATCTTGGTTGATATATGCGAGTATGTTTGATTATGGTTTGGTTTGGGGTAAGTATTTTGTATAATGGTAATGGCTTTATATTTTAGGTTTGAATTTGGTTTGGGATGAATTATTGTTTAAGTCTTTTGATAAATATATTATATGTTATGGTCTATTAAAATCCTTATGTTATTTTGAATATATATTAAAAATATATATGTATATAGCTTGCAAAAGTACTTATGGTTCGGCCATATGTTTATAAATGATGTTATTTATGCTAGGGTTTGACATGTGTTTGTTAAGTAGCAAATATGTCATATGCTTGTAATTAATTAATGACCATCATAGTTTATACTAGGACATATGTATATGTAATATTCGGCCACATTGATTTAGTTTAAATTTTATTTATATTTACTTGTGTATAAGATGATTATATTATAGATGTTATGTATATATGTAAATATGCGTGTGGTTGATTTTATAAATGTGCAGGTTGCTTACAAGTTATATGTGTTAGGTATTCTGTGTTTGAATCGGTTCAGTGGTGATGTTAGACACAATGAATAAAAATGTTGGATAAATGTACACTAGCTTATTTTATTCGTTTGCTAAGTGATAATACATGCATGTGTTTTGTGAATATTTGGCCAATTGTTCTATTATGTGTTTAATACTAAAATGTGATCGCTACCTTAAGGTTAATTGCATATTACGTATATGTATTTGTTAGTCTATTCGGCCATGGTGTAATGTATTAAACATCTATACGTGATTACTTATTAAATTTAATAATATGGTTGCATGATTAGATGTCGATTCTAAAGGTTTGCTCTTAATGTTAATTTGCAAATGACATTGGGAGATTAATAGTTAAGAAGCCCAAATATTGATTCACTTTGTATTAATGAATAAAGCATGCAAGTTTATTTTGCCTATTTCCTAAGTAGCAAATTTGGTGGTTCAAAATATGTTTTATGGATTATTAAATTTTAAATGTGTATGTGAATTGGTTACCATGTGAATAACCACATAACTGATATTAAAGGTATATTTGACCATGTTAGCATTATTTAATATCATGCATGTAAATACTTCGATGCTGAAAGCAATACGTTGAGTTTATTTGCGACATTGTTTATGCAAGATATATGTCATTACTTTTTTGAAACATGAATTGGTTTTATTTTCTATTACAAATGGATTTGACTTGAGTGAACATATGCATATGTATAAATGTTCGGAATTGAACCGTTGATTAGTAATGCCTCGTAATCTTAATCCAGCGACAGATACGGGTTAAGGGTGTTATAACCTCTGAGTCCTCCCATACGTCGAGCCGCCGACTAACTAATCCCAAACTCAAGGCCCATAACTTCTAGGCCGAGTTTGGGGTGTTACAGGCCACCAATACAATTTCTTCAGGTTATATATTTTTGTGCTACCCAGATGTACAAATAATCAACCACTGTGTGCCTCAAGCAAAATTTCTCAAATCAACTCCTTATCTCTAGGAACACAAATTCTATCATGAAACATTAAGCAATCATCCGAACCAACTCGAAAATCAGAGTCACCACCCCTCTCGGACTGAACCCTTTTGGCTTGCAATTCATTATCATTCTTTTGAGCTTCACAAATCCATTGTAGAAATAATGGCTTGGCCCTCAACTCAGCTAATATAGAACCATCATCAGACAAGGTCAAACTCGTGCCCATAGCTCTCAAAGCACACAAGGACTTTCTGCTCAAAGCATTCGCAACCACATTTGCCTTTTCGGGATGATACTTAATTACTAGCTTGTAATCCTTTAACAATTCAAGCCACCTTCATTGTCTCAAGTTCAATTCCTTTTGATTCATCCAGTATTTCAAACTTTTGTGGTCGATAAAAACCTGACATTTCTCACCGTACAAATAATGGCGCCAAATCTTCAAAGCAAAGACGATAGTGGCCAACTCTAAATCATGTGTCGGGTAGTTCTTTTCATGTGGTTCTAATTGCCGCGAAGCATAGGCCACCACCTTGCTCTCTTGCATAAGTACACATCGAAGATGGGCTAAATGAAGATATCAGACTATTGGTCGGGATTCTTGAGCTAAAACTGTTCGTTATTTTAATTTATAGAGCCTACAAAGCCAAAGAGCTTAGCAAAGAAAAGAAAAAAGCCGATTCTTAGGCTAGAGATTCTAGAAAGAGATTTGTGGGAAAATCACATCAGTCAGGATCAACGAAATCTAGAGAATATCATCCTCGTTCCACTGTTTCTACGGGGATTTTGATCAAATATAGAGGTGCGAGACATTTCAGTTCTAAACCTCAGACGACATCTATTGCCTGTGTGGGTAGTGTTAAAAATGTTGGACCTAAATGTAAGCACTGTAAAAAACGGCATTACGGTGAATGTCAAGTGAAGAGCGGGGTATGTTTTAGATGTGGATCTCTTGATCACTATCTTAGGGACTGTCTAAAGTTTGTAGCTGAAAGATATCAATGGGCAAAAGTAAGTAATACGGCTACTAGAGGGAGACCACCCCGAAACACTGGAAATACAAGTGGTTACCGAGATGCTACGAGAGATTTTGCTATGAGATTTGAGGCACGAGCACCTACCTGAGCTTATTCCATCTATGTATGTGAGGAGCCATCATCACCAGACGTTATTACCAGTACTTTTTTCTCTTTATGACACTAATGTGATTGCATTGACAGATCCAGGATTGACACATTCGTATCTATGTATGAATTTAGTGTCCAGTAAGACTTTACCTATAGAGTCTACTGAGTTTGTGATTAAAGTATCGAAACCCTTAGGCAAATGCGTCTTGGTTGATACAGTTTGCAAGAATTGTCCTGTTAATGTGTAACACCCTAACCTGTATTCATTGTAAGAATAGGGTACGAGGCATTATGGACTTATACACACAATCGATCAATTTCTGTTTAAAATTAAAACTTTGCATTTAAACTCATTTTGTCCCTATTACGGGCCTACGAGGCCCAAAACATACTTTAAGAATGATTCGGGACTAAACAGATTCTTTGGAACACTTATAAAAATTTTCAACAAAACAGTGTCATACGCCCGTATGACTTAGGACATGCCTGTGTAGGCAAGCCGTGTTGTCACACATGCCCGTGTCCCAACCCGTGTTAAAAACATCGAGCAATCTGTTTATGACGTCAGCATAACATTAAGGGCACATGGCCAAGTCACACGCCCGTGTGCTAGGCTGTGTCCTCCACACAACTGAGACAGACGGCCATGTCTCTGCCCGTGTGGCCAACACTTAGGCTATTTTCCAAGCCCTTTTTGTGCACTTAACTCTTCACACTCATATACATTGCATAGACACATATCATACCCTTAATTATTTCTAACTTTACCATCAAGAATATGTAATATACCTAACTACATCAAAACATTTCTACACACATGCATAAAATAGGCTTACATACCCATAACCATTATGGACCACATCTCATGGCTTTGTACAATGAAGCAATATAAGCCAATACATTTGGTCAATTTATAATAATACATATTACCAATAACTAAATCTTTATACATGCCACTTACTTGTAAGCAAATAAGAATTGTCATTACTCCAACTTGACAAATTGATAGTGTGATGCTGCCTTCGATGATCTCCAACCTCGAGCCAACCTGACAACACTAAGAGAAATGGAAAGGAAGGTGTAAGTTTTAAAGCTTAGTAAGTTGGCATATAATAATAAGCAATTCAATTAACAAGATGTTTCTATTCCTAAAAAGTATTCCTAAGATAATATGATCATTGTTTCACATGATTTCACTTTTTACTCATGTTCAACCTAGGTTGTCTTCTTGAGTCACAGTCACTAAATTAACTATATCTAAAGCTACGGAACTCCAAATTTAGATCCGCTAATTTTCCTTGAAACTAGACTCACATATCTTTTTACCATAAAATTTCAAAAAATTTTGGTTTAGTCAATTAGTACAGTTTATTTATTAAAGTTTCCCTTATTTTGCTGTTCAACAATTCTGACTCCTCTTCACTAAAAATCAATTTTCTCATTATACAGAATTCAAATGACCTTCCTGTTTGTTTTTGTAACGCCCTGAATTTGAGCCTAGAAGTATTGGGCCTTGAGGAAGGGAACAGCTAGGAGACTGCACATAAATATGGGTAAACCATGACACAAAAACCCTAGTGGTCTAGTGGTAAGTGGCGTGTGGAGTGTTCATAGGGTCTGAGGTTCAAGTTGTGGCAATGCAAGAGGAGTATTTATTTTGCTTCTCTTACCATGTGAGAGGTAGAAGTGGACTAAAATACTACTGAATGGAGTTTGAATTGGTCATGGAGAATATGTAGGAGGAAATCAAGGAGAAAATTAAGGGATATGAATTTGGGGGAGAGTGTCTAGTCGATTTTTATGAGAGAATTGTGGGATAAGGTGGTGATCTTGGTTGTTGGCTGAATTCCCCTTTATGTGGCCACTTTTCTTTCCTTTTCTTGTAATTTGTTTTTTTGGTTTCCCTTTCTTCACTATATTCTCTTGACACTGGTCTTCCTGAAGCCTATCGTTCTTTTTGTTTTTTTTCTTTAGGTCTTATTTGGTTGTTTCCTTGACCGATTCTTGCTTAGTAAATTTCAGATATAAGTGGTTTTGCTTCCTATCAATTTTGTTCCCATTTATTGTTATTGTCCTTCCCATGGTTGCTGGTTTTTACTCCTCTGCTACTCCATTGAGAAGTGAACACACATTTATATGTTATTTTGGTCGAACCTGATTCTTTCTTTTATCTCTCATTTTCATTTCTTTTATCAAATCTTCCCATCGTTTGCACCAACTCTTGATTTTATCAGATCTGTAAGTTCGGTAGGTGTTAGTTTTGTTTCCTCTTTAGTATTTTGATTAAGTAGCCGATTGTAGAGTTCCATTTTGGGCTGAGGAAGTAAGTGAATCATTATTGTTCATCTTAGGTAATGTATTCGTTATTTCAGCAGTGGGTCATCGTCGTGTTACTTCGTTATAGTTACTTATTAATAGGTTAACTAATGTGTTAATGGCTAATAACAGGTGTTAGAGTACACTCACAGTTACGCTACCTTCGAACCATACCAAGTGTGTATACTCACACTATTTTAACTAAAAATTGGCAAAAGCCGAAAATTGGAAAACGCGAATTTAATGCCACATGGGCGTGCGATCACTCGTGTGGTAATCCCAGCACCTGAACATGGGCATTTGACTGTAGAGGCCACTATGAGTGAACTCATGGGACTAGGCTATTTTGGGCCTAGTTGGGCCAGAATGGGTCGTGTAGGCCCAATGGGCTTCTGGGCCTTCTGATGGGTAGATAAGTGTACCTAGACCCCGATTTAGTGAAATGACCGATATACCCATGTAGAGTAAAATGACCGATATACCCCACAGGATAAAATGACCGAAATACCCCCATAGGGTAAAATGACCGACATAAGTTAAAATGACCGAAATACCCCCATAGGATAAAATGATCGAAATACCCCCATAGGGTAAAATAACCAAAATAACCCCATAGGGTAAAATGGCCGAACTACCCCCAGAGGGAAAATGACTGAAATACCCCCATAGGGTAAAATGACTGAAATACCCCCATAGAGTAAAATGACAGAAATACCCTCATAGGATAAAATGATCGATATAGTATTGATCGAGGCCTTAACGAGGGCATAAATTGGAAGGCCATGTTGACTTAATATTTTAATAGAGGGATTTTATTAGAACGTTACATCTCACCAATTATGGTCTACTTTAGTCTATTTAATCTTTTAATTGATCTCATTAATTAGTGGGGTTTATTATTACCAAATTTGCATGCTTTAGACATCCATAGCATCTCATACATGAATAAGTAAAGCAATAAATAAATGCAATAGTTATAGCCACTGAAGGAACGCCGGTGCCTCCAAGGCGCAGTGGAAAATTAGAATAATAAAATTTTTTCGGCGATCCATACCATGGATCCATGTGTAAGGAACAAATCGGGGTGATAAAGGTTTCGAAATTACCGAAACTTCAATCTGAGTAGACAGCGACGCCAAGGCAACGAGAATCCTGAAGCACTATCGAACCAAGCCGCAACCTTTACCGATGTCGACCTCTACGTAGTCCACGCAATTGACAACGAACGGTAATATCCCAGAAAACTATTTTCAGAGATTATATTATTTTGACGGCTGCTAGACCCTTTAACTTAGTTTTGGGATTGCCTATATAATAGCTCTTTAGGGTTTTTACCCTTGCTATATATAACTCTGTATTAATTGGTATATATTCATAACGAATATTTATTGCCATATATAATCCGAATCATAATAGTCATCATTAAAATAAAGATAATAACATTTAACCGAAAATTATAATTACGTTAAGTATAATAAAGATTTCGGTAAACTATATTTATTTAAATTTATATATATATGAACCAAATTCATATATTAGAAAAATTATGTTTTGATTATGTGTACAACATCCTTGTACATATAGTATGTTCAATAGTTTGATTGCCCAACTAATTTAATTCATGTAACAACCAGACATAATACCAACTATTTTTTACTCCGTTCATTTCAATCGTAGGGTGTGACCCTATAGGTTCTTGTAACGTTAGCAGTAATATTAGAACTATTCTAATGTTACAAACAATGAGTGGCATCTAGCAATGCATCATTGCTACCTAAGTTACAAGAAGTCATGATTCGACATAACCTTTTGTGATTAACTTTTCATGCATTAATCCTTAAGTCCTATATCTTTGGAATGGACACAAGTCATGGAATACTCACACTTGCATAGTCCATCCCATGTTTCTTGATGCCTTGAGTAGACTATGATATACAAATAAGTATGACATCTCATATCAACTTATTTGAGCATGGCCATGCATTTCTAGTCTCACCCAATCAAGTGGCCTGAGATATTACTCCTATTATGTAGGAGGGACTTATCCTATATTGATCAACCATATCCCTCTACATAGATTGTGGTATATCCAATAGTAGTCTTAATAGAACAACCAATTACGGTGTTCGTTTAACTATATCAAAATATACAACTCACGATGTTGGAATGATGATGATCTCAAGTATGAGGATCATATACATATTAATCACTATGAGTAATATTGTGACAATTACATAATAATCCAAGAAACATACTCATAGCGGGTCAGTCCAATATGTTGTTCTCTAACACACATATTCATGCATTGATTCTGATACTCCATATCAATGACAACTCTTTATCATCAATCAACTACATGTTAGTCTTAATGCATTATTATTGTCCTAGCCAACAATAATACTTGACTAAGGATCTTTTAAGAATAATCATATTATTCTTGGGACATTATTATAAAACAGTTTATTTATGCACACAGAAATGAAACTGAAATAATAATGGCAAAGCCTTATATTAATAAACATGATAAATCAAGTATGTTATCACAACTATCTCGTGATTAATCTTTGGGCATACTCTTACAACTGAAGGAACGCCAGTGCCTCCAAGGCGCAGCAGAAAATTAGAATAATAAAATTTCCGGCGATCCATACCATGGATCCATGTGTAAGGAACGAATCGAGGTGATAAAGGTTTCGAAATTATCGAAACTTCAATCTGAGTAGATAGCGACGCCAAGGCAACGAGAATCCTAAAGCACTCTCAAACCAAGCCGCAACCTTTACCGATGTCGGCCTCTACGTAGTCCACCCAATTGACAACGAACGGTAATATCCCAGGAAACTATTTTCAGAGATTATATTGTTTTGACGGCTGCTAGACCCTTTAACATAGTTTCGGGATTGCCTATATATTAGCTCTTTAGGGTTTTTACCCTTGCTATATATAACTCTGTATTAATTGGTATATATCCGTAACGAATATTTATTGCCATATATAATCCGAATCATAATAGTCATCATTAAAATAAATATAATAACGTTTAACCGAAAATTATAATTACGTTAATTATAATAAAGATTTCGATAAACTATATTTATTTAAATTTATATATATATGAACCAAATTCATATATTAGAAAAATTATGTTCTGATTATGTATACAACATCCTTGTACATATAGTATGTTCAATAGTTTGATTGCCCAATTAAATTAATTCTATAATTAATTTAATTCATGTGACAACCAGACACAATACCAACTATGTTTTACTCCATTCATTTCAATCGTAGGGTGTGACCCTATAGGTTCTTGTAACGTTAGTAGTAATATTAGAACTATTCTAATGTTACAAACAATGAGTGGCATCTAGCAATGCATCATTGCTACCTAAGTTACAAGAAGTCATGATTCGACATAACCTTTTGTGATTAACTTTTCATGCATTAATCCTTAAGTCCTATATCTTTGGAATGGACACAAGTCATGGAATACTCACACTTGCATAGTCCATCCCATGTTTCTTGATACCTTGAGTAGACTATGATATGCAAATAAGTATGACATCTCATATCAACTTATTTGAGCATGGCCATGCATTTCTAGTCTCACTCAATCAAGTGGCCTGAGATATTACTCCTATTATGTAAGATGGACTTATCCTATATTGATCAACCATATCCCTCTACATAGATTGTGGTATATCCAACATTAGTCTTAATAGAACAACCAATTACGGTGTTCGTTTGACTATATCAAAATATACAACTCATGATGTTGGAATGATGATGATCTTAAGTATTAGGATCATATACATATTAATCACACTATGAGTAATATTGTGACAATTACATAATAATCCAAGAAACATACTCATAGCGGGTCAGTCCAATATGTTGTTCTCTAACACACATATTCATGCATTGATTCTGATACTCCATATCAATGACAACTCTTTATCATCAATCAACTACATGTTAGTCTTACTGCATTATTATTGTCCTAGCCAACAATAATACTTGACTAAGGATCTTTTAAGAATAATCATATTATTCTTAGGACATTATTATAAAACAGTTTATTTATACACACAGAAATGAAACTGAAATAATAATGGCAAAGCCTTATATTTATAAACATGATAAATCAAGTATATTATCACAACTATCTCGTGATTGATCTTTGGGCATACTCTTACAACTGAAGGAATACCGGTACCTCCAAGGCGCAGCGAAAAATTAGAATAATAAAATTTTTCCGGCAATCTATACCATGGATCCATGTGTAACGAACGAATTGGGGTGATAAAGGTTTCGAAATTACCGAAACTTCAATCTAAGTAGACAGCGATGCCAAGGCAACGAGAATCTTGAAGCACTATCGAACCAAGCTGCAACCTTTACCGATGTCGGCCTCTAGGTAGTCCACCCAATTGACAACGAACGGTAATATCCCAGAAAACTATTTTCAGAGATTATATTGTTTTGACGGCTGCTAGACCCTTTAACATAGTTTCAGGATTGCCTATATATTAGCTCTTTAGGGTTTTTACCCTTGCTATATATAACTCTGTATTAATTGGTATATATTCATAACGAATATTTATTACCATATATAATCCGAATCATTATAGTCATCATTAAAATAAATATAATAACGTTTAACCAAAAATTATAATTACGTTAATTATAATAAAGATTTTGGTAAACTATATTTATTTAAATTTATATATATATGAACCAAATTCATATATTAGAAAAATTATGTTTTGATTATGTGTACAACATCCTTGTACATATAGTATGTTCAATAAGTTGATTGCCCAATTAAATTAATTCTATAATTAATTTAATTCATGTGACAACCAGACACAATACCAACTATGTTTTACTCCGTTCATTTCAATCGTAGGGTGTGACCCTATAGGTTCTTATAACGTTAGCAGTAATATTAGAACTATTCTAATGTTACAAACAATGAGTGGCATCTAGCAATGCATCATTGCTACCTAAGTTACAAGAAGTCATGATTCGACATAACCTTTTGTGATTAACTTTTCATGCATTAATCCTTAAGTCCTATATCTTTGGAATGGACACAAGTCATGGAATACTCACACTTGCATAGTCCATCCCATGTTTCTTGATACCTTGAGTAGACTATGATATACAAATAAGTATGACATCTCATATCAAGTTATTTGAGCATGGCCATGCATTTCTAGTCTCACTCAATCAAGTGGCCTGAGATATTACTCCTATTATGTAGGAGGGACTTATCCTATATTGATCAACCATATCCCTCTACATAGATTGTGGTATATCCAACATTAGTCTTAATAGAACAACCAATTACGGTGTTCATTTGACTATATCAAAATATACAACTCACGATGTTGGAATGATGATGATCTCAAGTATGAGGATCATATACATATTAATCACTATGAGTAATATTGTGACAATTACATAATAATCCAAGAAACATACTCATAGCAGGTCAGTCCAATATGTTGTTCTCTAACACACATATTCATGCATTGATTCTTATACTCCATATCAATGACAACTCTTTATCATCAATCAACTACATGTTAGTCTTAATGCATTATTATTGTCCTAGCCAACTATAATACTTGACTAAGGATTTAGGAATAATCATATTAGTCTCAGGACATTATTATAAAACAGTTTATTTATACACACAGAAATGAAACTGAGATAATAATGGCAAAGCCTTATATTAATAAACATAATAAATCAAGTATGTTATCACAACTATCTCGTGATTGATCTTTGGGCATACTCTTACAACTAAAGGAATGCCGATGCCTCCAAGGCGCATTGGAAAATTAGAATAATAAAATTTTTTTGGCGATCCATACCATGGATCCATGTGTAACGAACGAATTGGGGTGATAAAGGTTTCGAAATTACCGAAACTTCAATCTGAGTAGACAGCGACGCCAAGGTAACGAGAATCCTAAAGCACTATCGAACCAAGCCGCAACCTTTACCGATGTCAGCCTCTACGTAGTCCACCCAATTGACAACGAACGGTAATATCCCAGGAAACTATTTTCAGAGATTATATTATTTTAACGGCTGCTAGACCCTTTAACATAGTTTTGGGATTGCCTATATATTAGCTCTTTAGGGTTTTTACCCTTGCTATATATAACTCTTTATTAATTGGTATATATTCGTAACGAATATTTATTGCCATATATAATCCGAATCATAATAGTCATCATTAAAATAAATATAATAACGTTTAACCGAAAATTATAATTACATTAATTATAATAAAGATTTCGGTAAACTATATTTATTTAAATTTATATATATATATGAACCAAATTCATATATTAGAAAAATTATGTTTTGATTATGTATACAACATCCTTGTACATATAGTATGTTCAATAGTTTGATTGCCCAATTATATTAATTCTATAATTAATTTAATTCATGTGACAACCAGACACAATACCAACTATGTTTTACTCCGTTCATTTCAATCGTAGGGTGTGACCCTATAGGTTCTTGTAACTTTAGTAGTAATATTAGAACTATTCTAATGTTACAAACAATGAGTGGCATCTAGCAATGCATCATTGCTACCTAAGTTACAAGAAGTCATGATTTGACATAACCTTTTGTGATCAACTTTTCATGCATTAATCCTTAAGTCCTATATCTTTGGAATGGACACAAGTCATGGAATACTCACACTTGCATAGTCCATCCTATGTTTCTTGATGCCTTGAGTAGACTATGATATACAAATAAGTATGACATCTCATATCAACTTATTTGAGCATGGCCATGCATTTCTAGTCTCACTCAATCAAGTGGCCTGAGATATTTCTCCTATTATGTAGGATGGACTTATCCTATATTGATCAACCATATCCCTCTACATAGATTGTGGTATATCCAACATTAGTCTTAATAGAACAACCAATTACGGTGTTCGTTTGACTATATCAAAATATACAACTCATGATGCTGGAATGATGATGATCTCAAGTATTAGGATCATATACATATTAATCACTATGAGTAATATTGTGACAATTACAAAATAATCCAAGAAACATACTCATAGCGGGTCAGTCCAATATGTTGTTCTCTAACACACATATTCATGCATTGATTCTGATACTCCATATCAATGACAACTCTTTATCATCAATCAACTACATGTTAGTCTTAATGCATTATTATTGTCCTAGCCAACAATAATACTTGACTAATGATCTTTTAAGAATAATCATATTATTCTTAGGACATTATTATAAAACAGTTTATTTATACACACAGAAATGAAACTGAAATAATAATGGCAAAGCCTTATATTAATAAAAATGATAAATCAAGTATGTTATCACAACTATCTCGTGATTGATCTTTGGGCATACTCTTACAACTAAAGGAACGCCGGTGCCTCCAAGGCGCAGCAGAAAATTAGAATAATAAAATTTTTCCGGCGATCTATACCATGGATCCATGTGTAACGAACGAATCGGGGTGATAAAGGTTTCGAAATTACCAAAACTTCAATCTAAGTAGACAGCGATGCCAAGGCAACGAGAATCTTGAAGCACTATCGAACCAAGCCGCAACCTTTACTGATGTCGGCCTCTACGTAGTCCACCCAATTGACAACGAACGGTAATATCCCAGAAAACTATTTTCAGAGATTATATTGTTTTGACGGCTGCTAGACCCTTTAACATAGTTTCGGGATTGCCTATATATTAGCTCTTTAGGGTTTTTACCCTTGCTATATATAACTCTGTATTAATTGGTATATATTCATAACGAATATTTATTGCCATATATAATCCGAATCATAATAGTCATCATTAAAATAAATATAATAACGTTTAACCGAAAATTATAATTACGTTAATTATAATAAAGATTTCGGTAAACTATATTTATTTAAATTTATATATATATGAACCACATTCATATATTAGAAAAATTATGTTTTGATTATGTGTACAACATCCTTGTACATATAGTATGTTTAATAGGTTGATTGCCCAATTAAATTAATTCTATAATTAATTTAATTCATGTGACAACCAGACACAATGCCAACTATGTTTTACTCCGTTCATTTCAATCGTAGTGTGTGACCCTATAGGTTCTTGTTACGTTAGCAGTAATATTAGAACTATTCTAATGTTACAAACAATGAGTGGCATCTAGCAATGCATCATTGCTACCTAAGTTACAAGAAGTCATGATTCGACATAACCTTTTGTGATTAACTTTTCATGCATTAATCTTTAAGTCCTATATCTTTGGAATGGACACAAGTCATGGAATACTCACACTTGCATAGTCCATCCCATGTTTCTTGATACCTTGAGTAGACTATGATATACAAATAAGTATGACATCTCATATCAACTTATTTGAGCATGGCCATGCATTTCTAGTCTCACTCAATCAAGTGGCCTGAGATATTACTCCTGTTATGTAGGAGGGACTTATCCTATATTGATCAACCATATCCCTCTACATAGATTGTGGTATATCCAACATTAGTCTTAATAGAACAACCAATTACGGTGTTCGTTTGACTATATCAAAATATACAAGTCACGATGTTGGAATGCTGATAATCTCAAGTATGAGGATCATATACATATTAATCACTATGAGTAATATTGTGACAATTACATAATAATCCAAGAAACATACTCATAGCGGGTCAGTCCAATATGTTGTTCTCTAACACACATATTCATGCATTGATTCTGATACTCCATATCAATGACAACTCTTTATCATCAATCAACTACATGTTAGTCTTATTGCATTATTATTGTCCTAGCCAACAATAATACTTGACTAAGGATCTTTTAAGAATAATCATATTATTCTTAGGACATTATTATAAAACAGTTTATTTATGCACATAGAAATGAAACTGAAATAATAATGGCAAAGCCTTATATTTATAAACATGACAAATCAAGTATGTTATCACAACTATCTCGTGATTGATCTTTGGGCATACTCTTACAATTGAAGGAACGCCAATGCCTCCAAGGCGCAGTGAAAAATTAGAATAATAAAATTTTTCCGGCGATCCATACCATGGATCCATGTGTAAGGAACGAATCGGGGTGATAAAGGTTTCGAAATTACCGAAACTTTAATCTGAGTAGAAAACGATGCCAAGGCAACGAGAATCCTGAAGCACTATCGAACCAAGCCGCAACCTTTACCGATGTCGGCCTCTACGTAGTCCACCCAATTGACAACGAACGGTAATATCCCAGAAAACTATTTTCAGAGATTATATTGTTTTGACGGATGCTAGACCCTTTAACATAGTTTCGTGATTGCCTATATATTAGCTCTTTAGGGTTTTTACCCTTGCTATATAACTCTATATTAATTGGTATATATTTATAACGAATATTTATTGCCATATATAATCTGAATCATAATAGTCATCATTAAAATAAATATAATAACGTTTAACCGAAAATTATAATTACGTTAATTATAATAAAGATTTCGGTAAACTATATTTATTTAAATTTACCCCATAGGATAAAATGACCGAAATACCCCCATAGGGTAAAATGACCAAAATACCATCATAAGTTAAAATGACCGAAATACCCCCATAGGGTAAAATGGTCGAAATACCCCCATAGGGTAAAATAACCAAAATATCCCCATAGGGTAAAATGGCCGAACTACCCCCAGAGGGAAAATGACCGAAATACCCCTATAGGGTAAAATGACTAAAATACCCCCATAGAGTAAAATGACCGAAATACCCCCGTAGGATAAAATGATCGATATACCCTTGTAGGGTAAAATGACCGATATGCCCCCATAGGGTAAAATGATCGATATACCCTCGTAGGGTAAAATGACCGATATAGCCCCATAGGGTAAAATGATCGATATACCCTCGTAGGGAAAAATGACCGATATACCCCGGTAAGGAAAAATGATCGATATACCCACATAGGGTAAAATGACTGATATACTACTGTAAGGTAAAATGATTGATATACCCCCGTAGGGTAAAATGACTGATATACCCCCGTAGGGTAAAATGACTGATATACCCCCGTAGGGTAAAATGACCGATATACCCTCGTAGGGTAAAATGACTGATATGCCCTTAAAAATTAAAGTGACTGTTTTGCTTTTACTTTGTGTATGACTGTATTTAAGCATGCCACGTTGTTCGTATGTTGCATCCATGCATGATATTATGATACTATGCATCACATGTTGCATGGGGATGAGATTATTGTAATTGGAGGAAGTGTACTGATCTGTTAAGGTCGCATGAGTTGCACGAGATAACTGTGGACCTACCGACGGCTTTGTGTCGTTCATACTACCGATGGTTTTGTGTCGTTCATATTATCGATGGCTTTGTATCGTTCATATTACTATGGCTTTGTGTCGTTCATATCTTTGATGGCTTTGTGACGTTCATATTACTGGTAAGGTCACACGGGTCGCATGAGACGACTATGGACCTACTATGGCTTTAAGCCACTTATATTACTGGCAACTTTGCTGCAATACTAGTTAGTGCCGCAACTAGTGCTAACATTGGAGTGTAGGGATGGGTGGGTCGATTTATTCCCCACATGAGTGTAGGGCTGGTTGAGATTATGAGCATCATGCATTCTGATTTCTGAACTGATACTGTTATGGGCTAAGGTCCAACTGATACTGTTATGGGCTAAGGCCCAACTGATACTATTATGGGCTAAGGCCCAACTATACTGTTATGGGCTAAGGCCTAATTGATATTGTTATGGGTTAAGGCCCAATTGATACTATTATGGGCTAAGGCCCAACTGATACTATTGTGTAATGGGCTCAAGCCTAGACTGTTATTGCATACTATATGTTTGACTATTCGATAAGGGATTACACACTGGGTTTTCATAAACTCACCCTTATGTTTAACTGTATAGGTAATCCCCAGTTGTAGGCGGGTATGTGATGCGAGGGACTCGATGGAGGTGGCCACACGATTGCATCTATCGTATACCTAATTTTATTTACTCATAAATTTTGATTTAGGCATTTATTTTTGTAATAAGGCCTTTCTATGGTTTTAAGTTTTATTGGGGATTTATACTTACTTTATATAAACTGCTAGTATTAGGATACAAGTTTTAAAAAGAAACATCATTTTTACAAAAACAAACGTAAGTATGCAACTGTTTTAAAAACCTTTCGCTATAAACGGGATTTTAAAATTAATAACGTTGTAAAGAAAGTACTTTTGATAATAATGCAATGTTTAAAACATCTTTTAATGTACACAAAGAGGTTAAGGAAAGATTGGGTTTTTCAAACGAAAACACTGTTTAATAACAAATTGATTAATTGATTTGGGTATTTATTTATGTAATAAGACCTTTGGATTTTATTTTTAAATTTTAGGGTTTAAGTTTTGATTATTTGGGTTTTTACTTTAGTTCATATTTGATAGTAGTAGGACGTGGTTTTTCAAATGAGTAATGCTTTACAAAACATCACGTTTTCGTAATTTACTTTAAAAGCTTCCACCACAAACTTGGTTTTAAAGTGTAAAAACAATCAAATTTGATTAACAAAATTTTTTTGAAGTCAGAATAAGGTTTTACTTGAAACGAGATTTCAAGGAGATCATGTTTTCAAAAAGCACTTCAATGTGACACTGCCAGATTCGGCCATAACGTCTGGGTTGGGTTTAGGGTGCTACAATTTCTCTTGAAAGTAGACTCATCAAGGATTTTAAGCATATAAATTACACAACATAACCATTTTTATAAAATTTTTAGTGATTTTCCAAAGTCAGAATAGGGGATTTCGAAATCCAACTGACCCTGTCTCATAACAATACAGATATCTCATGAAATAAGATTGTTTTGCTTACTCTACTTCTTTTATGTGAAAATAGACTCAATGGGCTTTAACTTCATATCTTATTCAAATTTTAATCCAATTCCCACCATTTTTGGTGATTTTTCAAAGGCACGTGACTGCTACTGTCAAAACTGTTTTATTTTTCAGTTTCACTCTTTTATGCTTTCATTATAGTGGCTTTAATGGTAGCACTTACCTCTTATCAACCTTACCAAGGTTCGACCATATAACAAGCATATTTCTCATAATTTACACATACATACCTGTACTTATTCATAAAACTTCATATTCACACTTACACATATAAATGCATCATGACATGAAACACATTTATACATTAATTCATCACAACACATGGTCAAATCTTTTTATATTCTATCACAATATTACCATATCAATTCAATACCCATTGAACCAAGTAGAATTCTAAAGGATACGCTGAAAAAGGCACAAGTGCCACACATAATGTAGCCGAAGCTACCACTAGTATGTAGCTGAAGCTACCAATGGTTTGTAGCCGAGGCTACCACATATCACATGAGGGGTCAATAATGAGCTACTCACGGGTCTGCTAGCACAAGCTGATAGTATAGTCGAAGCTACTCAGTCCTACTCACATAAGCTAATAGGTATCCGCAACAAATGCAGGATTACTTAGCCACTAGTAGTCGAACTAAACCAGCACCCGGAATCACATTTACAATCGATCACATACAATGGGTTCCTAGTGACATGTCACTTGTATCCTATTCAATTCCTAAGGTTCAATCGGGACTCTTTCATACTTGTTGAAGCTCAGTCAATATACACTTAATCACATATCTTCCAATGATAACAATTCTCACAATTTTACATAATAACTATAATCATAAAGAGCACATTGATCACATAATTTCAATTCAATTCCATGTCACCTTGTATCATAGACATATAAGTATTTTTTTTCTTGACCAATTCATATACATAATACTTTAAACAATTAATTCAAAAAATCAAAATTACTAATTTAAGCTTCAAACATAACTACAACATCGTTGCATTATTATTATCACACCAACTTACCTATAATGTAAAAGCGGCTAATATTTCCGACTTAGCCCACAACCTTATTCTTCCATGATCTAAGCCCAAATTTCGTGTTTTCTTGATCTAACATATCAAATAACACTCATTTAACATTGAAATTATTCAAATTAGTCAAAAAATCACACTTTGAAATTTTACATTTTTACCCCTAAAGTTTGTCAAAATTACACTTTTGTCCCTAGGCTCGTAAAATAATTTTTATTCAATTTTCTTATATTTTAGACTTAACCAAACCATTTTCATAACTATGGGAGTCCATAATTCCCATTAATTCACAATCTTATGACAAATTTTACAACTTTTACATATTAGTCCTTTTAGACATTTTTGTCAAAAATCACTTAGTAAAAATCGTTTCTATAACCATAAACATGTATAATCTACCATAATTCATCAAAATGCACAAATTTTTAACATGGGTCAAAATTTAAACCTTCACCATATCTTAAATAAAAGGTAGAAATAGGTAGATTATGTTGCAAGGATTTCAAAAATATGAAAAAAAAAATAAAAAACGAGGCTCGGAATCACTTACTATTGAGCTTGGAAAGCTTGAACAAACCCTAGCCATGGAGTTCATGGTACATTCAGCCAAACAAGAAGATGGACAAGGGTTTTTGGCTTTTATTTTGTGTTTTAATTCATTTAATTTCTAAATGACCAAAATGACCTTCATTAAAACCTTTAGTAATTTTATCCTTCCATGCCCATTTTTATCCAAAATTTTAAAATTTGGTCAAATTGCTATTTAGGGACCTCTATTTAGTATTCCAATTCAATTTCATGCTAAAAGCTTCTAGAACTCAACTTTTACAACTTATTCAATTTAGTCCATAAAATCAAATTGAACATTTTTCACATAAAATTTCTTCATGAAATTTTCACACAAGCATATAAACATATCATAGATCTTATAATAATCATAAAATAATTATTTCTACTTCGAATTTGTGGTCTCAAAACCACTATTCTAACTAGGCCCTAATTCGAGATGTTACAACTCTCCCCCCTTTAGGGTTTTTTGTCCCCGAAAATCTTACCAGAATGAGGTTTGACATCCTTTCTCACAGTTTTCTAAGCATCACAAAATAATCTTTTTCGAGACAATACTTTTAGAAACACTCTGTCATTGATCCGAATCCCAATATAACTCAGCCAACTTTGTAACGCCCTAATTTCGGGTTTTTTCTTAGATTGGTCCTTATCTGATAAAATGTTTAAATGTTAGTATTTGGGTGTGTAATGCATGTTTGGAGTATGATAATGGGCCTATGGAAGGCCCATGTGTTGGTTAAAGGCTCGGCAAAATTTTGTGTTTTGACTTAGGAGATAGGGGACCATTGAAAATAAGGGTCTTAAGGAATTGTGTGCGAAATATAGCACAAAAGGACCAGTGGTAAAGTGGCAAGGGAGACGCCACTAGGCTCCTTAAAAGGTGGCGCCTAAATGAGCTTAGAGGTCAAGGGTTCAAGCGCCAGAGGTTGCGAAGGTGTTGTTTATTTTTAAGCTTGAGCAGGTAAGAGTTTGAAGCCGAGTGGAACTCTGCTTGGAGGAGATTTGAACCGGTCAAAGGAGCAAATCGTGGAGGAGGTTGAGGAGCAAATCTAGGAAGTTCGAATTTTGAAAGGAAGTAGCCGATTGTGGGACTTTGCAAGTGTAATTCGGCTAGGGGGATTAGTGTTAGCATTTTCGGCAATTAGTGCTAGTTGGTGCCGAATTCTCCTTAGTACCTTTAGGGTTTGTGCCGATTTCACTAAGAGTGTTTTTGAGGTTCTTGAGCTTATTGTGTATAGCATTAGAGAATTCTTCTATTTTCTCTCTTTTGCTATTCAATCTCCCTTTTCTTCTATTAGCCGCAACCTACTCCTACCCCAAGCATCATTGCCGAATTTCCTTGTTGCCGAAACCACTTCCTAGTATTCTTCTTTTCTTTTGTTTTCTTTTACGTTGACACCCCATACCGGTCTCATTCCATCCCACTTCCCTATTAGACCAAAGCACCTTTCTTCTTCTCTTTTTCTTCAAGTTCCTGTCGACAGCACTAAAACCGAAGCACCTTTGGTTTGCCGAAAATCTTGTTGACCGAAACCTTTTTCTCCTTAATTCTCTGGTTGGTCGAATCTAATCTCTTCTCCCTCTCCTCTTTAAACCTCTGTCGGCACCTGCAAGAAATAGAAGCCGAACACTTTGTGACGAGTATTCTTTTATTAACCGATTACCCTTTCTCCTACCAATTCTTCAATTAGTCGAATTCTTATCCCTTCATCCCTTGCAATTGCGGAATCACTCCTCTCTCTCAATTCTTTCTCTGTCATTGAAGCAAGTGTAACGGCTGTGGTTTTGGATTTAGATCGATAAGTTTTTCGTGATATTATTTAGTTATTCTTTTCAAGTATAAGGCTAGATGCCGAAACCCCTTAGGGGGAGGTTAACGTTTCTAGACTAAGGGCCCTATGGCTTTTCTCTTTGGCTTTTGTGCGTAAGAGTGGACAAGAGACGTTCAGCAAAGGAGGCTATTGTGGATTAACGCGGTTGGACACAGTGATCTAGTCCATAATCGAAAGGGGTAAGATTTCGATGCTTAGGCTATGTAGGCCGATTATGGTAAGGGGTTTAAAACTCTTTGATTATCGATTATTAGGCTAATAGTTAGCGTTCGATTGTAGGTTCTTCATACGTGGATTTCGTCAACGTTTCATCAGTAACAGGTGTGTAACGTATCTCCATCATAAACTAGGATGGCTAAAAGCCGAATTAATCGAAACTGTGCTAAGTGACCGATCAAAAGTGACCGAAAAATCAGCCCTGGAAAGAAATAAGAGTGACCGAATACTCTGTTGTGGTCACATTGGGAATTGGCGATGGCGAAATTGCAGAAGGTGCAATTTTGAACGTTTTGGTAAGTTGGGCCTCAATGGGCCAAGGTGGGCCCGATGGGCTTCCGAGCCCAAATTTGAATATGTTCATAAAAGACTTGCTGGTAACTTGAATAATAAAAACTTGGTAAAGTCGGTAAACTAAAACCTAAGATTGGGCTTAACGGACTTATCGACGATATTGGACATAGTAAGGCCCAATAGGGGATCTAGGCTAAAAAGGGCAAAATTGGAAATTTGGCTTAAGTGGACTTCCGTGGTTATTTAGGGACTGTTAATTTATCAGACTTGCATAAAATCTCTGAAAATATGAAAAAGGACTAAAATACCCTTAAACATGGAAAATTACCAAAATACCCCTAGGTGTAAAAAGACTAATATACCCCTAGGGTCAATTCTGTATGAAATGTATGATGTTATGTATCTGCATGAGTTAATTATTAATATGAATATATCTGATGCATGAGATGCTATATATTGCATGCTAGTATGATTATCTGTTGCATGGGGTATGGGTTTATGATGGAGGAAGCGTTCTGGCAGCCTCGCTGCAATCTGGTGGCCTCGCCACATATTTTCTGGTAGCCTCGCTGCAATCTGGTGGCCTCGCCACAATATTTATATCTGGTGACCTCGTCACAATATCTGGCAGCCTCGCTGCAAATGTTATCTGGCAGTCTCACTGCAAATTATATCTGGCAGCCTCGCTGCAAATATCTGTGGTGTGTAGCGGTTGGGTGGGTCGAGTAGTCTCCCCACATGGTGTAAGGCTGGTACGGGGGTGTTAAGGATGGATCTGGGTTGGGTTTCTGTTTGCATAATGCTTATATCTGATCTGTTTCTGTTATGGGCCTTTTGGGCTTAACCTGATTCCTGTAATGGGCCAAGGCCCAATTAAATCTGTTTCTGAGGCTTGATCTGTTTTGGCCTATGGTTGAGATAATGTTGCACATTGAGTTGTCAAACTCACCCTTTTTAATTAATCTCTGCAGGTAACCCTCAACCATAGTAGGCTTGGAGCTGCAAGAGATTCGGAGTGGCCACAGCGACTGCAATAAAACTGGTTTTCATTTATGTTTTAGTATTTTAATTTTTATGTTAATTTTTGGGTTTTAATGTGTAATAAGGCCGCTATTAAATTTTCTTTCTGGGTTTTAACTTTCTAAAGGATTTGGTTCGTACTTTATCGAAACTGCTAGATATAGGCTGCGCGGGTTTCCAAAACCTTAATAACGTTTTCAAAATAACGTTTATAAAATTTAAACAATCTTGAATAATGACAACTTAAAGTAGTTTTAACAAGAACTTTTCTCACCTTGCTAGTTTTACAAATATCACCTATGTCTCAACATGTTTTAAAAGGTTATAAGCGTAGTTTAGGATCATGTGACGCACCAGATCTGGTCATAACGTCCAGACCGGGTTTGGGGTGTTACATTTAGTGGTATCAGAGCCGGGTTGCAACAACTCGGCTGTGGAACGGGTCTAAAAATGAAGGTTTTCAAACAATCAAAATGAAGATTTTCAAAAGATCATGATTTTTCAAAAAATTATTTGGAACTAGTTTTGATGAACTCCTTTTCAAGCATAGATGATTTATTTTCAAAGAAAACAAAAATTTATTAAGTTTTTCTATGAAATCTTTCGAAAGAGTGGCACACCGAATCTCCGGCCCAAGCCTGTAAGTTCTCTAAACTTTTATGATTATTTCTGAAAACTCTGATTGCATGTGTAACACCCTACACCCCCGTCCGTCGCCGGAATAGGGTATTAAGGCATTACATTACTAGATACATCCTACCGAGGTTCATAGTTACAAAGCTAGACGTAAATTCATTGAGTTCTATACTTGAATACAACACCTATAGGTCGGTTCGGTCGAACATCCTATCTCATATAAAAATCGTTCTATAAGCGTGCTAGCAAATCTCTACCTTGTGTCTACTAACGATTTAATATCCAAACATCATGTTAGAAAAGTCATTGCATATTGGGTACTAACTAAATTTCATGCCTCAACATCGAATCGTATGAGAATCATTTCAACACATATAAAATCAAACTCGAATGACTAAGCAAGCCATTTTCGCATGGCTAGAAATATTACAACTCAAAATGTGGTTTAAATCGACAAAAGGAGTTAGCCTATACATGCCATTGACCCAAAATAACCATCAAGTGTACCAAAATAACAGCGATAGTGTAGGTGATTAAGGCTTCAATCCCCGAGTCCGTAGCTTCCAAAATGAAATCTATAAAACAGAGGAAACAAGGGAAACAGAGTAAGCATTACAATGCTTAGTAAGTTTTAAGCAATGTCAATAGATAACGCATTAAATTATAACACAGTTGTTCGAAACTTTGTTTCCCTCTCCTTTGGGTATGTCACCCTTTTTCCAAACATATACATTCACATCACGTACGAAAGTGGATAACTTTCACTCATAGTAAAATTCACGTAAACGTATACATGTCACAAAAATTCACATAACATTTCACATAGGCCAATTGCACTTTGATCGCATTAATAATCTCATTTCATAAACACATATGAAATCACATAATGACCTTAGTATTCGGTCCAAAATCCAGCTTGCGTATAAGCCAAGGGTACATACCTGAATAACTTAACACTTTCGGCGAAATTCATTAGCGATCGCTACCTTAAAGACCATTAGTCTTAGGCTTTTACTCTCACCATCATCGAGATCTTTAGCTCGGATAATTTCTATACATAGCCATCGGGTCTCTACCCCGGACGTAATCCTCGCACATAGCCTTCGGGTTTTAACCCGGACATCATCTCTGCATATAGCCTTCGGGTCTTAACCCGGACATCGTCTCCACATATAGTCAGCGGGACTTAAATCCCGGATTCGCATCACAAATTCTCATATACATATATATATTCGCATGTAGTCAAGTTTCACATAGCAAAATTCCACTTGCAATTCAATCAATTCAAGTGTATACAAACATATAACATGCTTCTCGACTTTATATCATAAATGTACACATAATTCAAAATTTATACACGTATACTCTTCTTTCAAGGCTTTCGACCCAATGATCAAACATACATAAGCAATGCATTTCAATCTCAAATTTCGGTCCTTTTTCTCTTTAAGCCATTCGGCTATATAGCAAACATGAATAAGGTGTCTTTCTCAATGGGACATCGTTCAAATATCAGCATGTATGTCATGGCATTTTAACTTAAATACCAATTTCGATTACTCAAAACTTACCTTGAACTTTCACGAGAAATTACGAGTTGGCTATTCGACCACTTTAGCCTTCCCTTTATCCGAACTCGTCCCTCTATGCTCTTGAGCTAAATAAAACATTTAATTCTATTAATCCTTATTCAAGCACCTCAATGAATCATTTTCACTCATAGACAATTCATACATGCATATTCTTCTCATTGCAAACACTCATGCACATTGGAGCATTTCACATACATATCATAAATCACAGCAAGCTGATTTTCTGAGCAGCATTCAATAATTTACTCATAACTGGAGCTATGAAACTCCAAATGAAGTGCCGTTAATTTTGTATGAAAATAGACTCATTTATCTTCCATCCATAAAATTTTCATAATTTTTGGTTTGGCCAATCAATACCAGAATTTTTTCAAAGTTTCCCTATTTCACTGTTTGAGTAAACTGACCACTCTATACTACGAATCGAATTTCTCCTTGTACAGAATTCCAAATATGGCCTCACCTATTCCATTCGAAACTAGACTCATTTAGCTTTAATTACACAATTTATTCAGCCTCTAATTCATCTCCCATAATTTATGGTGATTTTTCCAATACACGTTACTGCTGCTGTACCAAGCAGATTTATACAATTTCACTCCTTAACGTTCTTATTCACATATTTTAATATTCAAACACTTAGTCAATTCATCATTTAATCTAGTAATCGGCAAACATGCATGTAAATGCCAGCAATTTCATTCAAATGGAACATACAGTACTTTCTCTTTTAGCTAAACAATTTCATGTCAATAACATAATTATTGCTATTATGACACACCTTCGGCACTTTAGCAACTTATTGGCAATCATACTTCATCTTCGATCATTAGCTTAGATTTCTCAACTAAATCAACCATTGCCGAATATCACTTATCAACAAATTCACAACCTCAACATCTCAAATTACAAGTAATTATACAATTCATCGTCTAAGGGGGGTTATTCGGCAACTAAGCTATCAAAGACTTACATTTAAGCATGTATTCCTAATATGTAGCAACGAGTTTACATTAAGTCATTTTAGCCAAATTTCAATGCTCATTCTAGCCGTCTATAACAAGTTTAATTTTTTTATTTAACCACATATAATCCTTACTCATTGCTCAACATCATATTATCTACTAATTGGCACTTAAGGAAACTTCAATGCAAACTTTCTAAACAAAGATTCAACTTAGCTACATAAATACAAATCACTCATTCGGACATCTCATAAGTACATATTAGCAGCCCAACTACAAAATTTCCAAAACTAAGTACAATTTCCCCATTTACCAAGTTGGCCGAATGCCTAAGTTAGCATATACTAAATTTTCCTTCAATTACAATCCAATCCTTAAAATCACATATATATAAAGATGACGAAATAACAATTCCACCACATCTATTACTACCATTTCTACTTCAAACATGGAATTCACATCCATTTTTTTTCTTTAAAAAAAATCCTTTCATGGCCGATTATTCAAGACACATCAAAATCAAAAATTAAACATGGGCCATCAAAACAATGCTATAGCAATGCTAATTTCACAAAACATAATTTAAAGCACAAGTTTCCTACATTTACTCACATGGCCGAATGCCAAGGATGGCATAAATTTTGAATTTCATACGTGGGTGAAGTTAGAAGCTTAGTATTCATCCTAAAACCACCAACATCTTAAGAATTTCCATAAAAGACTCACCTTAATTTAATGGCTACAATGGCCGAATACTTGGTCTTCTTCTCCCCCCCCTTTCTTCTTCCAAAATCGGCAAAGAAGAACATTTTAAGAAGCTTTGGTATTTTCACCACTTTACTAATATAATATCAACTATTTTATTTCTTTTTATGACACAATTTCCTTTAAATCTAATTCATTATTATTTCCCTTTTATTTTAATACATATAATATATATATATCACTAAGTTACAAAGCAAAAACAAACAAAATTTCATCATGTAAGTAGGTTGGCCGGCCATCACATAAAAAGAGGGTAATTTGACATGCAAGGACATTTATTTAGTTGCATGCACTTACTAGAATTCACTTATCTATCAAGCATTCTTTCAAAGTTCCCAATTAAGCCCAATTAAGCATAAATTCAAAAATGTAATACTAAATTGAAACATCTAAAATGTCACACGTGATTTGGCATATACAGTAGGCATCAAAATAATTATTAAATTATTTTTATGCCTCGGTCTTGTGGTCCCGAAACCACATTCCGACTAGGGCCGTTTTAAGGCTGTCACAACTCTCCCCCACTTAAGAAATTTTCGTCCCCGAAAATTTTTACCGGAAAATAAGTTTGGGTAACGTTCTCTTATCGAATCCTCAAGCTCCCAAGTAGCTTCTTCGACCCCGTGCTTGACCCACAACACTTTCACTAATGAAATCCTCTTATTCCGCAACTCTTTAACCTCGTGTGCCAAAATACGAATTGGTTCCTCCTCGTAACTCATATCAGATCGAATCTCAATGTCAGACGGATTAATCACATGCGATGGGTCGGATCTATATTGTCGGAGCATCGAAACATGAAAAACGTTGTGAATCTTTTCAAGTTTGGGAGGCAAAATCAATCGATATGCTACCGGTCCAATCCGTTCAGATATTTTGTATGGTCCGATGAACCTCGGACTCAATTTGCCCTTACGGCCGAATCTGAACACCTTTTTCCAAGGTGACACTTTAAGAAATACTTTGTCTCCGACCTGGTACTTGATATCTTTCCGCTTTAAATCCACGTAAGACTTTTGACGATCTGAAGCTGCCTTAAGGCTATCACGAATCAC
Organism: Gossypium stocksii; assembly: GCA_020496765.1. Lineage (NCBI taxonomy): Eukaryota > Viridiplantae > Streptophyta > Magnoliopsida > Malvales > Malvaceae > Gossypium > Gossypium stocksii. The sequence continues at coordinate 48,884,286 of CM035623.1, forward strand.
TTTTACTTTCTGCTCGGCATCTCTAATTAAATCAACTCCAAAGATCTTACTTTCACTGAGCTCGGTCCAAAACAACGGTGTACGGCATTTGCGACCGTACAAAGCCTCGTAAGGTGCCATCTTAATGCTCGATTGAAAACTGTTGTTGTAAGCGAATTCGATCAAAGGCAAATACCATTCCCACGAACCACTAAACTCAAGGACACAACATCTCAACATATCCTCGAGTATCTGAATTACTCGTTCCGATTGACCGTCCGTCTGAGGATGGAACGCGGTACTAAAATGTAGCTTAGTACCCAATGAATCTTGTAGTTTCTTCCAAAACCACGATGTAAATCTCGGGTCTCTATCCGACACGATAGAGATAGGGACCCCGTGCAATCTGACGATCTGAGAAACATACAACTCCGCTAGCTTATCAAGTGAGTAGTCCGTACGCACAGGTATAAAGTGAGCGGATTTAGTTAATCGGTCTACGACAACCCAAATCGCATCTTTCTTGCTCGATGTCAACGGTAGCCCAGATACAAAATCCATCGTGACTCTATCCCACTTCCACTCGGGAATCAAAATCGGTTGCAACAAACCCGATGGCACCTGATGTTCCGCTTTTACTTGTTGGCATATCAGACACTTCGACACAAAATTTGAGATGTCTCGTTTCATACCATGCCACCAATATTGACGTTTCAAATCATTGTACATTTTAGTACTTCCCGGATGAACTGACATTCGGCTATTGTGGGCTTCCTCTAAAATCATCGAAACCAACTCCGAACTTCTCGGTATACATACTCGGCCTCGAAACCTTAAACAATCATGGTCGTCAACTTGAAACTCAGGATCCACATTTACCTTGCATTGAGTTCGCTTAGCAATTAAATCATCATCTGCTTTTTGAGCCTCACAAATTTTTCGTAGAAACACCGGTTTCGCTTTTAATTCCGCTATCATCACGCCATCATTAGCTACCGATAAATGCACATTCATTGCTCGTAGAGCTAGCAATGATTTTCGGCTAAGAGCATCAGCAACTACATTCGCCTTTCCAGGATGATAGTCAATGACAAGCTCGTAATCCTTTAGCAATTCAAGCCACCGTCTTTGTCTCAGATTCAAATCTCTTTGTGTCATCAAGTACTTGAGGCTTTTATGGTCGGAAAAGACATGACATTTCTCACCAAAAAGGTAGTGACGCCAAATCTTTAAAGCAAAAACAATAGCAGCTAATTCGAGATCGTGAGTCGGATAGTTTTTCTCATGAGGCTTTAATTGCCTCGAAGCATAAGCAACAACTTTGCCTTCTTGCATCAGAACACACCCCAAGCCATTCAAGGACGCATCACTATATACTACAAATTCTTTACCGGATTCAGGCTGAACTAAGACTGGAGCTTCCGTCAATAGGGCTTTCAATTGGTCGAAACTCTTTTGGCACTTCTCGGACCATTCAAATTTAACATTCTTCTGCAATAACCTCGTCAACGGGGTTGAGATCATCGAAAAGTCTTTCACAAATCGTCGGTAGTACCCGGCAAGTCCTAAAAAGCTCCGGACTTTCGAGACATTTTTGGGAGGCTTCCAATCGAGGATAGCAGAGATTTTATTCGGATCAACTCGGATACCCGCGGCAGATACAATGTGTCCCAGAAAGCCGAACTCGCGCAACCAGAACTCACACTTGCTAAATTTCGCGTACAACTGGTTATCACGCAAAACCCGTAGTACAAGTCTTAAATGCTCGGCATGCTCGATCTCATCGCGAGAGTAAACCAAAATGTCATCGATAAACACGACCACAAATCGATCTAGGTACTGCTTAAACACTGATTCATCAAATCCATGAAAACAGCGGGGGCATTAGTCAGCCCAAACGGCATCACTAAAAATTCTAATGTCCGTACCTCGTTCGGAAAGCAGTCTTGGGCACGTCTGAGTCTCGAACTCGCAACTGATAATAGCCGGATCGCAAGTCAATTTTTGAAAACACTGAGGCTCCCTTTAGCTGATCGAATAAGTCATCGATACGAGGCAACGGATACTTATTCTTTATAGTCACCTTGTTCAACTGCCGATAGTCGATACACATTCTCAAAGTCCCGTCCTTCTTTTTCACGAACAAGACTGGTGCACCCCAGGGAGAAAAGCTCGGTCTTGCGAAACCTCTATCGGTCAACTCTTGCAACTGGGATTTCAACTCTTTCAACTCCGTCGGAGCCATACGATATGGAGCAATTGAAATCGGAGTTGTACCCGGCACTAACTCAATGCCGAACTCAACCTCTCTAACAGGCGGTAATCCCGATAATTCTTCGGGAAACACGTCCGGATACTCACAAACCACAGGAACAGTCTCAAGCTTTAGTTCGGATATTTTGCCATCTAAAACATAAGCAAGATAAGCCTCGCAACCCTTTTTCATAAATTTCTGAGTCAACATAGAAGATATTACCGCCGGCAGCCCGTTTAAATCCGTTGACTCAATCCGAATGATCTCATTAGTCGAACATCGTAAATCAATGGTCTTTCGTTTGCAATTTACTACCGCATCGTGCACAGTCAACCAATCCATTCCAAGTATAACGTCAAATTCATCGAATGGCAAAAGTATCAAATCGACCGGAAAACAGAAATCTCGAAACATAAGGGGACATTTCTTACACATTCTATCGACTAACACACAACGACCCAAGGGATTGGACACTCGAACCACAAACTCAGTAGACTCAATAGGGAGAGTCTTACTGGATGCTAAAGTTTCACATACATATGAATGAGTTGAACCGGGGTCAATCAAAGCAATTACATCAGTGTCAAAGAGAGTGAAAGTACCAGTGATAACATCGGGCGAAGAGGCATCCTCTCGTGCGCGAATAGCGTAAGCCCTAGCAGGAGCATGAGCCTCGGATCTTGTCGTGGCATCTTTAAACCTTCTCTGACCGTCGCTAGCATTTCCCGGATTTCTAGGTGGCCTACCCCGTGCTGAAGTAGTACTCGGTTTCCCACTCGGGTTCACATTTTGCTCGGACCATCTGGGGCAATCTCTTATAAAGTGATCAGCCGACCCGCATTTATAACAGGAGCGATCATGAAATCTGCAGCTCCCCGAATGCCATTTTCCACAATACTTGCACTCGGCTCTGTCTCGACGGTCATTACCAACACTCGCAGCAGATGTAGCACGTGAGCTCATAGGGGGTCGATCACGATCTCGCCTAGAAAAACCCGAAGTAGCAGATGGTCTGTCTGACTCAATTCAGAACTTCTTTGAGGATTTTTGAATAGACCTCCCAGAAGACCTCTTACGGAACTCTCTGGCTCCGCTGTCAGCTTTTCTCTTTTCATTTCGAAGTTCCTCGGCCTTGCAGGCTCTCTCGACAAGAACAACGAACTCTTGAATCTCTAGAATGCCAACCAGCAGTTTGATGTCTTCATTTAACCCGTCCTCGAAGCGTTTACACATGATAGCTTCGGATGATATACACTCGCGAGCATATCGGCTGAGTCGTACGAATTCCCTCTCATAATCGGTCACCGACATTCTACCTTGCTTAAGCTCGAGGAATTCCTTCCGTTTCTGATCGATAAATCTTTGGGTGATATACTTCTTTCGGAACTCAACTTGGAAGAACTCCCAACTAACTCGCTCTCTCGGCACCACCGAAACTAATGTGTTCCACCAATAGTAGGCAGAATCACGCAGCAGGGATATGGCACACTTCAAGCATTCTTCGGGCGTACACGACAGCTCATCAAACACACGAATTACATTATCGAGCCAAAACTCGGCCCGCTCAGCATCATCATCAACTGTAGCCCGGAACTCTTCAGCCCCATATTTTCTAATCTTATCAACCGGGGGTTTACTCGACCTCACAGGGTCGGCCTCAGGAGGAGCCATAGGGGTCGGAAGTGGGTTATTCGGGGGAGGAGGTTGTGGAACAGCCGGATTATTTCGTAGGAATTGAGCGAACCAATCACTCATCATTGCATACAAGTTCTGCCTCATGTCATCATCCCGACGACTGGCATTCGGCTGAGAGTCGGTCGGTGCGGTCCCTTGCGCGGGAGCAGCCGCTACACTCTCAATATCTTCTGCTACGGCTCGATCGGGATCGGAATCAATTACTATACAAAAAAAAACATTTCAAATGTCAGAAATCACCACACTATCGCATTATCACAAAATGGCATGTATAGCTATACTCACACACGCTACGTTAGTCCGAGAATCGACTAAATCGTAGCTCTGATACCAATAAAAATTGTAACACCCTACACCCCCGTCCGTCGCCGGAATAGGGTATTAAGGCATTACATAACTAGATACATCCTACCGAGGTTCATAGTTACAAAGCTAGACGTAAATTCATTGAGTTCTATACTTGAATACAACACCTATAGGTCGGTTCGGTCGAACATCCTATCTCATATAAAAATCGTTCTATAAGCGTGCTAGCAAATCTCTACCTTGTGTCTACTAACGATTTAATATCCAAACATCATGTTAGAAAAGTCATTGCATATTGGGTACTAACTAAATTTCATGCCTCAACATCGAATCGTATGAGAATCATTTCAACACATATAAAATCAAACTCGAATGACTAAGCAAGCCATTTTCGCATGGCTAGAAATATTACAACTCAAAATGTGGTTTAAATCGACAAAAGGAGTTAGCCTATACATGCCATTGACCCAAAATAACCATCAAGTGTACCAAAATAACAGCGATAGTGTAGGTGATTAAGGCTTCAATCCCCGAGTCCGTAGCTTCCAAAATGAAATCTATAAAACAGAGGAAACAAGGGAAACAGAGTAAGCATTACAATGCTTAGTAAGTTTTAAGCAATGTCAATAGATAACGCATTAAATTATAACACAGTTGTTCGAAACTTTGTTTCCCTCTCCTTTGGGTATGTCACCCTTTTTCCAAACATATACATTCACATCACGTACGAAAGTGGATAACTTTCACTCATAGTAAAATTCACGTAAACGTATACATGTCACAAAAATTCACATAACATTTCACATAGGCCAATTGCACTTTGATCGCATTAATAATCTCATTTCATAAACACATATGAAATCACATAATGACCTTAGTATTCGGTCCAAAATCCAGCTTGCGTATAAGCCAAGGGTACATACCTGAATAACTTAACACTTTCGGCGAAATTCATTAGCGATCGCTACCTTAAAGACCATTAGTCTTAGGCTTTTACTCTCACCATCATCGAGATCTTTAGCTCGGATAATTTCTATACATAGCCATCGGGTCTCTACCCCGGACGTAATCCTCGCACATAGCCTTCGGGTTTTAACCCGGACATCATCTCTGCATATAGCCTTCGGGTCTTAACCCGGACATCGTCTCCACATATAGTCAGCGGGACTTAAATCCCGGATTCGCATCACAAATTCTCATATACATATATATATTCGCATGTAGTCAAGTTTCACATAGCAAAATTCCACTTGCAATTCAATCAATTCAAGTGTATACAAACATATAACATGCTTCTCGACTTTATATCATAAATGTACACATAATTCAAAATTTATACACGTATACTCTTCTTTCAAGGCTTTCGACCCAATGATCAAACATACATAAGCAATGCATTTCAATCTCAAATTTCGGTCCTTTTTCTCTTTAAGCCATTCGGCTATATAGCAAACATGAATAAGGTGTCTTTCTCAATGGGACATCGTTCAAATATCAGCATGTATGTCATGGCATTTTAACTTAAATACCAATTTCGATTACTCAAAACTTACCTTGAACTTTCACGAGAAATTACGAGTTGGCTATTCGACCACTTTAGCCTTCCCTTTATCCGAACTCGTCCCTCTATGCTCTTGAGCTAAATAAAACATTTAATTCTATTAATCCTTATTCAAGCACCTCAATGAATCATTTTCACTCATAGACAATTCATACATGCATATTCTTCTCATTGCAAACACTCATGCACATTGGAGCATTTCACATACATATCATAAATCACAGCAAGCTGATTTTCTGAGCAGCATTCAATAATTTACTCATAACTGGAGCTATGAAACTCCAAATGAAGTGCCGTTAATTTTGTATGAAAATAGACTCATTTATCTTCCATCCATAAAATTTTCATAATTTTTGGTTTGGCCAATCAATACCAGAATTTTTTCAAAGTTTCCCTATTTCACTGTTTGAGTAAACTGACCACTCTATACTACGAATCGAATTTCTCCTTGTACAGAATTCCAAATATGGCCTCACCTATTCCATTCGAAACTAGACTCATTTAGCTTTAATTACACAATTTATTCAGCCTCTAATTCATCTCCCATAATTTATGGTGATTTTTCCAATACACGTTACTGCTGCTGTACCAAGCAGATTTATACAATTTCACTCCTTAACGTTCTTATTCACATATTTTAATATTCAAACACTTAGTCAATTCATCATTTAATCTAGTAATCGGCAAACATGCATGTAAATGCCAGCAATTTCATTCAAATGGAACATACGGTACTTTCTCTTTTAGCTAAACAATTTCATGTCAATAACATAATTATTGCTATTATGACACACCTTCGGCACTTTAGCAACTTATTGGCAATAATACTTCATCTTCGATCATTAGCTTAGATTTCTCAACTAAATCAACCATTGCCGAATATCACTTATCAACAAATTCACAACCTCAACATCTCAAATTACAAGTAATTATACAATTCATCGTCTAAGGGGGGTTATTCGGCAACTAAGCTATCAAAGACTTACATTTAAGCATGTATTCCTAATATGTAGCAACGAGTTTACATTAAGTCATTTTAGCCAAATTTCAATGCTCATTCTAGCCGTCTATAACAAGTTTAATTTTTTTATTTAACCACATATAATCCTTACTCATTGCTCAACATCATATTATCTACTAATTGGCACTTAAGGAAACTTCAATGCGAACTTTCTAAACAAAGATTCAACTTAGCTACATAAATACAAATCACTCATTCGGACATCTCATAAGTACATATTAGCAGCCCAACTACAAAATTTCCAAAACTAAGTACAATTTCCCCATTTACCAAGTTGGCCGAATGCCTAAGTTAGCATATACTAAATTTTCCTTCAATTACAATCCAATCCTTAAAATCACATATATATAAAGATGACGAAATAACAATTCCACCACATCTATTACTACCATTTCTACTTCAAACATGGAATTCACATCCATTTTTTTTTCTTTAAAAAAAATCCTTTCATGGCCGATTATTCAAGACACATCAAAATCAAAAATTAAACATGGGCCATCAAAACAATGCTATAGCAATGCTAATTTCACAAAACATAATTTAAAGCACAAGTTTCCTACATTTACTCACATGGCCGAATGCCAAGGATGGCATAAATTTTGAATTTCATACGTGGGTGAAGTTAGAAGCTTAGTATTCATCCTAAAACCACCAACATCTTAAGAATTTCCATAAAAGACTCACCTTAATTTAATGGCTACAATGGCCGAATACTTGGTCTTCTTCTCCCCCCCCTTTTCTTCTTCCAAAATCGGCAAAGAAGAACATTTTAAGAAGCTTTGGTATTTTCACCACTTTACTAATATAATATCAACTATTTTATTTCTTTTTATGACACAATTTCCTTTAAATCTAATTCATTATTATTTCCCTTTTATTTTAATACATATAATATATATATCACTAAGTTACAAAGCAAAAACAAACAAAATTTCATCATGTAAGTAGGTTGGCCGGCCATCACATAAAAAGAGGGTAATTTGACATGCAAGGACATTTATTTAGTTGCATGCACTTACTAGAATTCACTTATCTATCAAGCATTCTTTCAAAGTTCCCAATTAAGCCCAATTAAGCATAAATTCAAAAATGTAATACTAAATTGAAACATCTAAAATGTCACACGTGATTTGGCATATACAGTAGGCATCAAAATAATTATTAAATTATTTTTATGCCTCGGTCTTGTGGTCCCGAAACCACATTTCGACTAGGGCCATTTTAAGGCTGTCACAGCATGCCTGACTAAAGACTTTATTATGATACTTTAGCTAGGGTATTACTGAAACTGTAGAGACTCTGATAGGTAGACTGAGACTGTAGCTAGGCTACCGCGAAAGAAGATAAACTCTGAAACTCTATTTATTCATAAGACATCTGTAATAAACACTGAAATATTAATCTGACTCATAAAATTTCTAAACAGAAAGTACGAAATGAGTACACGAGCAACTCATGGTAGGGGCCGTGGACGTGGCCGAGGTAGTGCACGAGCTGAGACTTCATCTTCGGGTCATGCGCCAGCAGCTGGTATGCCGATACCACCGGCAACAGAGGTGGAATCTCATGATAGGGGTGTAGGGGATGATGCCCTATCACAAGCGATGCTTCGAGTTCTGGAAAGGGTTGCTGGGGCAAGTACCGATAATGGATTTCGGGGATCCATTTCTGAGCGACTCCGAGCTAATGGGGCAGAGTTCTTTAGGGGTGTGTCTGGTGTAGCCCCAAATGTGGCTGAATATTGGCTAGAGGCCACAGAGCGAATCATGGACGATCTGGATTGCTCTATGGAGCAGAAGCTGAAAGGAGCCGTGTCGTTGCTTAGAGATGAAGCTTATCAGTGGTGGCTCACAGTAAGAGATGGAACTTCAGATGGTGAGGTAACATGGGAGCTGTTTAAGAAAGCCTTTAAAGGAAAATATGTTGGGGCTAGCTATGTGGACGCCCGTAGGAAGGAGTTCTTAAATTTGGTTCAGGGGAGTAGGACAGTATCTGAGTACGAGGCTGAATTTCTGAGGCTGAGCCGATATTCTGGGATAGTTGCTACCGAATATGAGCGTAGCGTACGTTTCGAGGATGGTCTGAGGGATGAGCTAAGGGTACTGATCGCTCCACAGAGGGAGCGTAACTTTGCTGCTTTGGTTGAGAAAGCTAAGATAGCTGAGGAAGTAAAGCGTACCGAGAGACAGAATCGCGAAAAGGATAGAAACCGCTTTCGGAGGGGCTCTGGACCATCAGGTGGGGCTAATAGGAATGTTAAGAGGGCAAGAGTGGCAGAACCAGTGCGAGCGGTGCCAATGAATGCTGTCAGACCGCAGGGTTGTAGGAGTTGTGGTAAGATACATATGGGCGAGTGTCAGAAACGTTCTGGAGCCTGTTTTCGATGTGGGTCGATGGAGCATAGGATTAAGGACTGTCCCGAAGAACCGGACCAAGGACAGGTTATGGCTCAAAGGGTTGCTCAACCAGTGAGGGGTGGACCACCAGCTCCGAGGGGTCGTGGGCAAGGTAGAGGCGGAAATGGTAATGGTCGAGGACGAGGAGCACCTGGCAGGGGTGCTGGTTTCGCTGAGGCTCGTCAGCCAGCACTAGTTTATGCAGCTCGTCGCCGAGAGGAGGGTGATGCTCCTGACGTCATAACTGGTACGTTCTTGATTTCTCGTATGCCATTCACTGCGTTAATAGATGTTGGATCTACCCATTCTTATGTTGCATGTGCCATATCTGGGTCGCTGGGAGTGCGTTCTGAGGAGACAGTGAGTGGGGTAACTGTACTAAGTCCTTTGGGTCACTCGGTTAGGGTAGACAAACTGTATAGAGATGTACCTATAGAGACTCAAGGAAAAATCTTTTCTGGAGACTTGATGGAGCTACCTTTCGGAGAATTTGATCTCATCTTGGGAATGGATTGGCTTGTAAAGCATAGGGCTACCTTGGATTGTGCTGCGAAACGAATGAGGCTAAAGACTGCAGAGGATGAGGAAGTTTTGGTGATAGGTGAACGTAGAGATTATTTGTCCAGTGTGGTGTCAGCATTAAGAGCTGAGAAGTGGATTCGTAAAGGATGTGCGGCTTATTTGGCATTCGTGGGTCAAGTAGGAACTGAGGAACTAACTGTGGATCAAGTTAGAACTGTTAAAGATTTTCAAGATGTTTTTCCAGAGGAGCTTCCAAGTTTACCTCCGAATCGAGAGGTTGAGTTTGGGATCGATTTGTTGCCTGGTACGGCACCGGTGTCCATTGCACCGTACAGGATGGCACCAAAGGAGTTGGTGGAGTTAAAAGCGCAGATTCAAGAACTGTTGGATAGAGGTTTCATTAGGCCAAGTATGTCTCCGTGGGGAGCACCAGTGCTTTTCGTTAAAAAGAAAGATGGGTCAATGCGGATGTGCATTGATTATCGGCAGTTGAACAAGCTGACGGTCAAGAATAAGTACCCGTTGCCTAGAATCGATGATCTGTTCGATCAGCTTAGAGGAGCTTCAGTATTTTCCAAGATTGACCTTCGACCTGGGTACCATCAATTAAGGGTGAAAGAGGTGGATATTCACAAGACGGCATTCAGAACTCGTTATGGTCACTATGAGTTCTTGGTTATGCCATTTGGGCTGACCAATGCACCTGCAGCTTTCATGGATTTGATGAATCGAGTGTTCCAGCCATACTTGGATCGATTCGTGGTCGTCTTTATCGATGATATTTTGGTCTATTCTGAATCTGAAGAGAAACATGATGAGCATCTCCGTATTGTGCTGCAATTGTTAAGGGAAAAGGAGCTTTATGCGAAATTTAGTAAGTGTGAGTTCTGGTTAAGAGAGGTAACCTTCTTGGGGCATGTTGTATCAGCTGAGGGTATTAAGGTGGACCCTCGAAAGATTGAAGCAATTCTGGAGTGGAAACCACCGAGGTCAGTGGCAGAAATTCGAAGTTTTTTGGGTTTAGCTGGATACTATAGAAGGTTTGTAGAAGGATTTTCTGTGATGGCAGCGCCATTGACAAAACTCGTAAGGAAGGGAGTACCATATATTTGGACCGAGCAGCAGCAAGAAGCTTTTGAGAAACTAAAGAAGGTTCTGACCGAGGCACCTGTACTGATTCAACCAGAGTCTGGAAAAGATTTTACCGTGTACAGTGATGCATCGCATGTTGGGTTGGGCTGCGTGTTGATGCAAGAGGGTAAAGTGGTTGCTTATGCATCGCGACAGCTTAAACCTCATGAAGTGAACTATCCTACCCATGATCTGGAGTTGGCAGCAGTAATCTTCGCACTTAAAATCTGGCGACATTATCTGTATGGAGAAAGGTGTATTATATACACAGACCATAAAAGTCTTAAGTACTTGTTGACTCAGAAGGAGCTGAATTTTAGGCAACGGAGATGGATCGAGTTGCTTAAGGATTATGATTGTGCGATTGAGTATCATCCAGGCAAAGCTAATGTGGTGGCTGATGCCCTAAGTCGTAGAACTGTATCTGATCTGAGAGCTATGTTTGCTCGTTTGAGTCTGTATGATGATGGTAGTTTGTTAGCAGAATTGCAAGTAAGACCGACCTGGGTGGATGAGATTAAGGAAAAGCAGTTGAGGGATGAGTCTCTGGTTTCTCGATTCCAGCAGGTTAAAGATGGGAATACTTCTGAGTTTGGACTTAACAGTGAAGGAATTCTATGTTTTCGCGGTAGAATCTGTGTTCTGAAGGATTTTCAGCTGAGGCAAGCAATTCTGAATGAAGCTCATAAAGGGTTGTATGCTATGCACCCTGGAGGTAATAAGATGTATCATGACTTAAAGGAGTTGTATTGGTGGCCTGGACTGAAGCGAGAAGTAACAGAATTTGTGGGGAAATGTCTGACTTGTTAGCAAGTGAAAGCTGAGCATCAGTTACCTTCTGGACTTCTGCAACCAGTGAAGGTACCACTCTGGAAGTGGGAAAGGGTGACCATGGATTTCGTAAGTGGATTGCCCTTAACGCCATCAAAGAAGGACTCGATTTGGGTGATTGTAGACAGGTTGACTAAATCTGCTCATTTCATCCCTGTACGTACTGATTATTCGCTTCAGAAGTTAGCCAAGTTGTATGTGGCAGAGATTGTGCGACTGCATGGGGTGCCAGTGGCTATCATTTCTGATCGAGATCCTACATTCACATCTCGGTTCTGGCAAAAGTTGCATGAGGCATTGGGAACGCGACTGAACTTTAGCACGGCTTTCCATCCTCAGACTGATGGTCAGTCAGAAAGGGTTATTCAGATTCTGGAAGATATGTTAAGGGGTTGTGTTATCGACTTTCGAGGCAATTGGGAGGATTATCTACCGTTGGCAGAGTTTGCGTATAATAACAGCTATCAGGCTAGTATCCGTATGGCACCTTATGAGGCACTGTATGGGCGTAAGTGTCGTTCACCTAGTTGTTGGACCGAATTGGGCGAGCGGCAAGTTCTTGGACCTAAATTGGTAGCAGAGACTGAGGAGAAGGTCAAGGTGATAAGCGACCGTTTGAAAGAGGCATCTGATTGACAAAAGTCTTATGCAGATTTGAAGCGTAAAGAGATTGAGTATTCAGTAGGTGATATGGTTTTTCTGAAAGTTTCGCCCTGGAAGAAGATACTAAGATTTGGTAAGAAAGGCAAGCTAAGTCCGCGATTTATTGGGCCTTATCGGGTTCTTAAGCGAATAGGTCCAGTGGCGTATCAGTTGGAATTACCTCCAGAGTTAAATAGAATCCATGATGTGTTCCATGTATCCATGTTAAGACGATATCGTTCTGACCTTACCCATATTCTACCAGTTGCAGAAGTGGAGGTACAGCCTGATTTGACTTTCGAAGAAGAGCCGGTGCAGATTCTAGATCGAGACGTGAAGGTTCTAAGAAGAAAATCAGTTCCGTTGGTGAAGGTACTTTGGCGTAATCATGGCAGAGAGGAAGCTACTTGGGAACCAGAGGAGGCAATGCGTCAGCAATATCCTCATTTGTTTGGATAAGGTAAATTTCGAGGACGAAATTTCTTTAAGAAGGGTAGAGTTGTAACGCCCTAATTTTGAGTTTTTTCTTAGATTGGTCCTTATCTGATAAAATGTTTAAATGTTAGTATTTGGGTGTGTAATGCATGTTTGGAGTATGATAATGGGCCTATGGAAGGCCCATGTGTTGGTTAAAGGCTCGGCAAAATTTTGTGTTTTGACTTAGGAGATAGGGGACCATTGAAAATAAGGGTCTTAAGGAATTGTGTGCGAAATATAGCACAAAAGGACCAGTGGTAAAGTGGCAAGGGAGACGCCACTAGGCTCCTTAAAAGGTGGCGCCTAAATGAGCTTAGAGGTCAAGGGTTCAAGCGCCAGAGGTTGCGAAGGTGTTGTTTATTTTTAAGCTTGAGCAGGTAAGAGTTTGAAGCCGAGTGGAACTCTGCTTGGAGGAGATTTGAACCGGTCAAAGGAGCAAATCGTGGAGGAGGTTGAGGAGCAAATCTAGGAAGTTCGAATTTTGAAAGGAAGTAGCCGATTGTGGGACTTTGCAAGTGTAATTCGGCTAGGGGGATTAGTGTTAGCATTTTCGGCAATTAGTGCTAGTTGGTGCCGAATTCTCCTTAGTACCTTTAGGGTTTGTGCCGATTTCACTAAGAGTCTTTTTGAGGTTCTTGAGCTTATTGTGTATAGCATTAGAGAATTCTTCTATTTTCTCTCTTTTGCTATTCAATCTCCCTTTTCTTCTATTAGCCGCAACCTACTCCTACCCCAAGCATCATTGCCGAATTTCCTTGTTGCCGAAACCACTTCCTAGTATTCTTCTTTTCTTTTGTTTTCTTTTATGTTGACACCCCATACCGGTCTCATTCCATCCCACTTCCCTGTTAGACCAAAGCACCTTTCTTCTTCTCTTTTTCTTCAAGTTCCTGTCAACAGCACTAAAACCGAAACACCTTTGGTTTGCCGAAAATCTTGTTGACCGAAACCTTTTTCTCCTTAATTCTCTGGTTGGCCGAATCTAATCTCTTCTCCCTCTCCTCTTTAAACCTCTGTCGGCACCTGCAAGAAATAGAAGCCGAACACTTTGTGACGAGTATTCTTTTATTAACCGATTACCCTTTCTCCTACCAATTCTTCAATTAGTCGAATTCTTATCCCTTCATCCCTTGCAATTGCGGAATCACTCCTCTCTCTCAATTCTTTCTCTGTCATTGAAGCAAGTGTAACGGCTTTGGTTTTGGATTTAGATCGGTAAGTTTTTCGTGATATTATTTAGTTATTCTTTTCAAGTATAAGGCTAGATGCCGAAACCCCTTAGGGGGAGGTTAACGTTTCTAGACAAAGGGCCCTATGGCTTTTCTCTTTGGCTTTTGTGCGTTAGAGTGGACAAGAGACGTTCAGCAAAGGAGGCTATTGTGGATTAACGCGGTTGGACACAGTGATCTAGTCCATAATCGAAAGGGGTAAGATTTCGATGCTTAGGCTATGTAGGCCGATTATGGTAAGGGGTTTAAAACTCTTTGATTATCGATTATTAGGCTAATAGTTAGCGTTCGATTGTAGGTTCTTCATACGTGGATTTCGTCAACGTTTCATCAGTAACAGGTGTGTAACGTATCTCCATCATAGACTAGGATGGCTAAAAGCCGAATTAATCGAAACTGTGCTAAGTGACCGATCAAAAGTGACCGAAAAATCAGCCCTGGAAAGAAATAAGAGTGACCGAATACTCTGTTGTGGTCACATTGGGAATTGGCGATGGTGAAATTGCAGAAGGTGCAATTTCAAACGTTTTGGTAAGTTGGGCCTCAATGGGCCAAGGTGGGCCCGATGGGCTTCCGAGCCCAAATTTGAATATGTTCATAAAAGACTTGCTGGTAACTTGAATAATAAAAACTTGGTAAAGTCGGTAAACTAAAACCTAAGATTGGGCTTAACGAACTTATTGACGATATTGGACATAGTAAGGCCCAATAGGGGATCTAGGCTAAAAAGGGCAAAATTGGAAATTTGGCTTAAGTGGACTTCCGTGGTTATTTAGGGACTGTTAATTTATCAGACTTGCATAAAATCTCTGAAAATATGAAAAAGGACTAAAATACCCTTAAACATGGAAAATTACCAAAATACCCCTAGGTGTAAAAAGACTGATATACCCCTAGGGTCAATTCTGTATGAAATGTATGATGTTATGTATCTGCATGAGTTAATTATTAATATGAATATATCTGATGCATGAGATGCTATATATTGCATGCTAGTATGATTATCTGTTGCATGGGGTATGGGTTTATGATGGAGGAAGCGTTCTGGCAGCCTCGCTGCAATCTGGTGGCCTCGCCACATATTTTCTGGCAGCCTCGCTGCAATCTGGTGGCCTCGCCACAATATTTATATATGGTGATCTCGTCACAATATCTGGCAGCCTCGCTGCAAATGTTATCTGGCAGTCTCACTGCAAATTATATCTGGCAGCCTCGCTGCAAATATCTGTGGTGTGTAGCGGTTGGGTGGGTCGAGTAGTCTCCCCACATGGTGTAAGGCTGGTACGGGGGTGTTAAGGATGGATCTAGGTTGGGTTTCTGTTTGCATAATGCTTATATCTGATCTGTTTCTGTTATGGGCCTTTTGGGCTTAACCTGATTCCTGTAATGGGCCAAGGCCCAATTAAATCTGTTTCTGAGGCTTGATCTGTTTTGGCCTATGGTTGAGATAATGTTGGACACTGAGTTGTCAAACTCACCCTTTTTAATTAATCTCTGCAGGTAACCCTCAACCATAGTGGGCTTGGAGCTGCGAGAGATTCGGAGTGGCCACAGCGACTGCAATAAAACTGGTTTTCATTTTTGTTTTAGTATTTTAATTTTTATGTTAATTTTTGGGTTTTAATGTGTAATAAGGCCGCTATTAAATTTTCTTTCTGGGTTTTAACTTTCTAAAGGATTTGGTTCGTACTTTATCGAAACTGCTAGATATAGGCTGCACGGGTTTCCAAAACCTTAATAACGTTTTCAAAATAACGTTTATAAAATTTAAACAATCTTGAATAATGACAACTTAAAGTAGTTTTAACAAGAACTTTTCTCACCTTGCTAGTTTTACAAATATCACCTATGTCTCAACATGTTTTAAAAGGTTATAAGCGTAGTTTAGGATCATGTGACGCACCAGATCTGGTCATAACGTCCAGACCGGGCTTGGGGTGTTACAAACTTTGTCAAATAAGGAATCAATACATATAGAAATAATTATGTGAATTCTGTCAAATGCTTGGGAACAACTTAACTAGCATTTCTCTTAATCTGAAGATAAGGGAAATCCGATACAAAATTCAGAATAGCCCTATCTCATTATCATTTCAATATCATCCCTGACAGCATTAATCCTAAATACACTTGACATTTGACTTAATCCTGTTGACAAATCAACATCTGAATACAAAATCAGAAATACCGGGTTCATATCCGTATACCAAAATATTTACTTCAAATCACTGTACTTTTTATTACTCTTTGAATGGTTAGACCAGATACTACTATAAGCTCTGTATAAAATTCTTTGCATAAATCCTGAGTTCCCCAGTATATGAAATCTACCTTGGAATAATAGTAGTAATAATCAAATCCAACCTAAAGTTCAGAATCAAAAGTCGATCCTCACTGTACTCATTTAGCTTATCACTCACTAACACATTCCTAATTTTCTCAAACTTGCAAAGTAAAAATCACTTTAGCTTTTTATTTAGCTAAAATCAAACCATCATCAAATAAGATCAATCGAGTAACCAACTCACACAAAATAAATGAGGATTTTCCATACAAGCATCTGTAACCACACTTGCCTCTCAACAGGTCAATCGATAATTACTCACAACATTTCGATCACTCAAGTCATCAACACTATCTTAAACTCAGATGTTTCTATGCCATTAGATACATTAAGCTCTTGAGATCAGGGAACATATGACAATCTTCGTTAAACAAACAATGTTATCAAATTTTCAATACAGATATAATAGTGACTGTCTCTAAATCACTAGTCAAATAGTTCTTTTTAAGGTGATATTTACCGTCTGAAAACATGAACCATCACTTTACATTCTACCAATAAAACACATTCTAATCCGTTCACTAGTGCATCACTGAAAAATTCATAAATTCATTACTCAATTCAAACTAAACTCAGAACTAGAGTTTCGGTTAATAATACCTTCAACTGCTTCAACTTTGCTAACATGCCTAGACCATTCAAACTTTCACAATTGGGATAACTTTAACAACAGAACATCTTTAATTCAGAATAACATCACCTATTTAAAAAAATTTAATAGGTATTTTTTTATATCATGCTTTCCAGAATTTCAATTTTCTTCATTCAGACTATTTGGCTATAAATCTATGTATGCACAACATCATTTTCGAACCAAATAATAAACATAAATGCACAACTTAATTTATTTCCCAATTGATAAACCCACTTGATTGAAACAACCGAGTTATTCTTAATTAGTCAATATTATTCCATAGAGATCACTTCTTCATGTTATTAGGATAGGTCAAACATACAATCTTCCACAATTCTTTCAACATGCTATTCACAGATATTTAACATCTTGCTTGAACTCACTAAAAAATATCAAAATTACCTAAGGAAACAAAATCAATATACAATTTGAATTTGACTGTCATAATCCACACTTTTGTCGATCTCGATTTCAAAGATAAGCCATACTTGCTAAATTAAACAATAAGGATGATAAGAAAACCAAGATAATGAAATCTGAGACATAAGATCATACTAAACGTCCGAGAACACCTATCATATGAAATAATAGAAATCTTGACAATTCTGTAGAGAAAACCAGAAGGAGAAGAAGCACTATTAATAAATTCTGAAGTCGATTGTAACAGAGATAAGACATATTCCATACAGATATGAACAGAATAATAGCCAAAAGAAACAGAAGAACAATTTCATATGAATTCACTGTCAACTTTTATCTTAGACGTAACGGAATAGAATTCCAATAGAAGATAGTGGAATGTCAATCACAGATCAATCAGACCAATGATACTTTAATCAGAAAACAAACAATCACAATTACCTTCGATAATGTCTGAATTCATAAAATACCTAGAAAGATTTTCATAGATTACTCCACTATAACTATCATGCTCATACATCTTTATAATTCAAACATTATTCCTCAAGCTAATTTCGTTATCACTAATCTCACAATATTTCATTCATCAGCAGAAATCAATTTCAGAAGAGTTCTCAGTACATACCGTCTTTAGACATCGTACCCGAATCTAAGTCGATTTAACCAAAATTAACTCTTTCTCTAACTGTGGCATTGCATATTCCAGATAATCTTTTGAATAATTCTGATCTCTCTCTCATAACCGTCTTTACTCGTTAAGTCATTCCCCATCTCTAATTACATCATTAATTATTCCGCCATTGAACTTTTTGATTTCACACTTATAATTCTCATGAATTTTTGTTATAAACACCTCATCGGCAAGGGGGTGAGGTAATACAACCTCTAACCTGATTCTCACATATATACACACACATATGACATATTTCTCATTATCAGCATATGTCATCATAATTATACTATCCATTTCAAACAAATTAACATTCATACCTATTTAACACAAAATTTTCGATTATCTCACTCAAACAAGTGCATTCATTCATGCATTCTATGAGTTTTGAATAACTTTACTTATCACATTCACTAAATCAATTTAGTCGAGCATGCAACATCATATGAATGCCAAACAAATATGTATGAGCATATCACCATAAGAACTTTCATCTCAGACATTATCCCACATATATTTATCACAAACTCTTATTCATACCTTTCCGAACTTTGACTTATTATGACTAAACTTTATTAAAATACTTTAGTATCACTATCAAATGGTCGGATGTAGCTCGATTGGAGAGTACCTCTGTCTAAAAAGATGGTCCTCATTCGCGTCGAGAGACATCACACTATCACAGATTTGTGGCCTGTATAGTTAGACTCTCACACTTGCTATGTTAGCCCGAGAACCTACTAAACCATAGCTCTGATACCACTAAATGTAACACCCTTAACCCGTATCAGTCGCCGAAATAGGGTACGAGGCTACGGACTTATATACACAATCGATCAATTTCTGCTTAAAATTAAAAATTTGCATTTAAACTCATTTTGTCCCTATTACAGGCCTACGAGGCCCAAAACATAATTTAAGAATGGTTCGGGACTAAATCAGGTTTTTTGGAACACTTATAAAAATTTTCAACAAAACAGTGTCACACGCCCGTGTGGGCAGGCCATGTGGTCACACACTCCCGTGTCCCAACTCGTGTTAAAAATATCGAGCATTTTGTTTATGACGTCAGCATAACATTAAGGGCACACGGCCAAGTCACACGCTCGTGTGCTAGGCCGTGTCCTCCACACGATTGAGACACACGGGCGTGTCTCTGCCTGTGTGGCCAACACTTGGGCTATTTTCCAAGCCCTTTTTGTGCTCTTAACTCTTCACACTCATATACATTGCATAGACACATATCATACCCTTAATTATTTCTAATTTTACCATCAAGCATATGTAATATACCTAACTACATCAAAACATTTCTACACACATGCATAAAATAGGCTTACATACCCATAACAATTATGGACCACATCTCATACAATGAAGCAATATAAGCCAATACATTTGGCCAATTCACAATAATACATACTACCAATAACTAAATCTCTATACACGCCACTCACTTGCAAGCAAATAAGAATTGTCATTACTCCAACTTGATAAATTGATAGTGTGATATTGGCTCTGATGATCTCCAACCCCGAGCCAACCTGACAACACTAAGAGAAATGGAAAGGAGGGTGTAAGCTTTAAAGCTTAGTAAGTTGGCTTATAATAATAATAAATTCAATTAACAAGATGTTTTTGTTCCTAAAACATATTACTAAGGTAATATGATCATTGTTTCACATGATTTCACTTTTTACTCATGTTCAGCCTAGGCTGTCTTCCTGTGTCATAGTCACTACATTAATTATATCTGAAGCTACGGAACTACAAATGTAGATCTGCGAATTTTCCTTGAAACTAGACTCACATATATTCTTGCCATAAAATTTTAAAAATTTTTTATTTATCCAATCGGTACAATTTATTTATTAAAATTTCCCCTATTTTGTTGTTCGACAATTCTGACACCTCTTCACTAAAAATCAATTTTCTCATCATACAAAATTCAGATGACCTTCCCATTTGTTTCTCTTGAAAGTATACTAAACAAATATTTTAATAATTTAAATTACACACCATAACCATTTTCATAAAATTTTTAGTGATTTTCCAAAATCAAAATAGGGGATTCTGAAATCCAACTGACCCTGTCTCATAACCATTTTTATAAAATTTTTAGTTATTTTCCAAAATCAAAATAGGGGATTCTGAAATCCAACTGACCCTGTCTCACAACAATATAGATATTTCATGAAATGAGATTGTTTTGCTTACTATAATTATTTTATGTGAAAATAGACTCAATGGGCTTTAATTTCATATCTTATTTAACTTCTAATTCAATTCCCAGCATTTTTGGTGATTTTTCAAAGGCACATGACTGCTGCTGTCAAAACTATTTTATTTTTTAGTTTCACTATTTTATGCTTTCATTATAGTGGCTTTAACAATAGCACTTACCTCTTATCAACCTTACCAAGGTTCGATCATATAACAAGCATATTTCTCATAATTTACACATACATACATGCACTTATTCATAAAATTTCATACTCACACTTACACATATAAATGCATCATGACATGAAACACATTTATACATTAATTCATTACAACACATGGTCAAATCTTTTTACATTCTATCACAATATTACCATATCAATTCAATACCCATTGAACCAAGCAGAATTCTAAACGATACACAGAAAAAGGCACAGTGCCACATATAATGTAGCCGAAGCTACCACTGGTTTGTAGCCAAAGCTATTGATGGTTTGTAGCCGAGGCTACTACTTATCACATGAGGGCTCAATAATGAGCTATTCACATGTCTGCTCACACAAGCTGATGGTATAGTCGAAGCTACTCAAATGATACGAGCACGCCCCGCGAACTTCATCGAACAAGTCTATCAAGTCGAGCATTGACATGTTGGCAAGCTGATCCCAGCTCGTTTCTTTCTCCACGAGATCCGTCCAGCTCAAATCCAGCTTATTCGAGTTCAATCCAACTTGCCTGAGCTAAACTGAGCTCACTCCTACCTCATACTTAGCTCATGAGCTAAACCTTAGCTCAACTTCAGCTTAGGAGTTTAGCCTTAGCTCAAATTTAGCTCACGAGCTAAAGCTTAGCTCACTTTAGTTTAAACTTGGTTTTGACTTTAATGCATTAAATAAAATCTGAACATATTTAAGCATCAAATTTGACTTATATTAATATTTGTTTTAATATGTCATAGTCATTACATATTTTAATTATGTTCACATTTTAGCCGATTTAATGCATGCCATTAATGCGTTCACATTATGCTAAATTTATGTGTGTTCACATGATGTCTTATAAATTGTTTTATTTCTTGTAGGTACAATGCTCATGGATGGCACAATGAATGCTTGAAGAAACATCTCTTTTGGACATCCCACATGCATGAATGAACAGCATTTAATTAGGTGCATGCATGACCAGATTCAAGGTGTTTACAAGTTCATGTATTTGTCAAATACATGAATGCAGAAAATACATGAATGTTTGGCTTCAAATGCATATTCAGTTACATGGATGAAGAAGATTCATGCATGAATGTATCTAGAAGATCCATTCCCTTTGGACGGCACACATTCATGCATGGAAGGAAATTAATGCAAGTTCATGTACGGCTTGGTGCAATGTATGAAGAGGTGCATGTAGAATTAAGGTTTAATGGACAGCATTTAAGGGAGTACATGTATTGGAGACGTTCATGCAAGTAGGGGCTATTTAATGTTCATGTTTTTGAAGGTTCATGGACCGAATTTATGGATGAACATACATTGGGACGTTTCATGCATGATCCATGCATTTTCAAGCTAACCATTCAAGTGTTCAAGGTGCATTAAAGCTTCATTCGGCCAAGGGGGATGATGGAACATTAAAGGGCTGCACATTCATGGAATTAAAGCCTTTCTTCAAAGCTAAGTATGCATGAATACATAAAGTGAAGCAACATGATGATTCGACCAATTCATGCACCATCTTTAAGCGTGAACCGAATTTTAATGCTTTTGTGTGAACATGTTAAATACAAGTATGAACAGAATTTAAGTTAGTATGAACACATTTAGATGCTGAAATTCAATAGGCATTTTAGGCCTATAAGTAGAGATTTGTAAACTTTGTAAAACTGACTTTGACATTTTATTTGAATGAACTTTGTTTTAGTGAGGTTTACTTCCTCTCTTATCTCGTACGAGTCTCAAGTGACTTATCTAGCGTGCTAGTGGCGTCAACCCGAACTTGTTTTTAGAACTTATCACTATCATTTGGTGTGGCGTTCTCCTATTATTCTACATTCCATCCAACCACCTTAAACGATATAAGATTTGGGGCGATACTCATTATAGTATCGGATCTTTCTTGAAGTTTAAGTTCGTTATTCCATAACCGCCAATATCAATATATCTATATTTCTTTCTTTTAAAAACCAAACTTATTATACCCTTTCGAACTTAACCTATTTGAACCCTTTTTGAAACCTTCCGCTCCAATTTTAGCCTAAATTTCCATCCATTTTAAAATTCGAACAATTCTTCTCGACGACGATCGGGTAACTATGTGAATTCGACTCAATCACCCGAGCTGGATCACATCATTTGGTATCAGAGCTACAAAATCAAGAAGCGTCGATGTTCGTATCAATCCCGAAAATAGGTTCGTGATTTTTTTAAAAAAGAAAAAAAATATATTAAAAAATTCGTGAAAAAAAAAGAGTGTGTTAAAAATATATATATATTTGAAGCATAAAAAAAAAGAAAAAAAGTTGAAAAAAAAGGTTGAAAAAAAAAGTTGAAGGGAAAAAAAAAAGTTGCAAAAAAAGTGAAGTATCAAAAGTTTCTGTTATACATCATTTGGTATCTGTGAATCCCGATCTTCAAGTTTCCATTCCATTCCTTCAATTTTCTACCCCTTCTACCCCAACGCCACACTCACAAACCCTAAATTTTTTTTCTTTTAGCCTACCCGTACACCTATATATCTTATCCCTTGTAACCAATTTTGAAGCCGACCCTAAGGCACCAAGACGAGTCAATACGAGACGAAATACGAGGTTACGAGAGTAAGTTGGAGTGGTAAAAGGCAAGAGTGTTGTGAGATCATTATCGAGTTAAAAAAGCCTTAAGTGAGTGTAAACACGAGTGGAGTGTTATTATTATTCCTTTCTAAGTGAAATCGTGAGATTTGCGGTGAGGTACTCAATTTTTTGTTTATTGTAATCTAACATATTTGTTTTCAGCAACAAAAGTCATGTCACGCGAAGAATTTACCGAGTCGGAGTTCCAATACTTGGTTCAAGAAATGCGAAGAATGGTGACTTTTAAATTTGATAAATTACATGAGAGATTAGATCGTGTCCAACAAAGAGATCCACGAGAACGAGTTTCATCGGGTCTCGAGTGACTTATCTAGCGTGCTAGTGGCGTCAACCCGAACTTGTTTTTAGAACTTATCACCATCATTTGGTGTGGCATTCTCCTATTCTTCTACATTCCATCCAACCACCTTAAACGATATAAGATTTGGGGCGATACTCATTATAGTATCGAATCTTTCTTGAAGTTTAAGTTCGTTATTCGATAACCGCCAATATCAAGTTATCTATATTTCTTTCTTTTAAAAACCAAACTTATTATACCCTTTCGAACTTAACCTATTTGAACCCTTTTTGAAACCTTCCGCTCCAATTTTAGCCTAAATTTCCATCCGTTTTAAAATTCAAACAATTCTTCTCAACGACGATCGGGCAACTATGTGAATTCGACTCAACCTCCCGAGCTAGATCACATCAGTGCTGGTCACACAAGCTAACAGGTATCCGTAACAAATGCAAGATTACCTAGCTACTGGTAGTCGAACTAAACCAGCACCCAGAATCACATTTACAATCGATCACATACAATGGGTTCCTAGTGACATGTCACTTGAATCCTATTCAATTCCTAAGGTTCAATCGAGACTTTTTCATACTTGTTGAAGCTCAGTCAATATATACTTAATCACATATCTTCTAATGATAACAAATCTCACAATTTCACATAACAACTATAATCATAAATAGCACATTGATCACATAATTTCAATTCAATTCCATGTCACCTTATATCATAGACATATATGTATTTTTTTTTCTTAATCAATTCATATACATAATACTTTAAAAAATTAATTCACAAAATCAAATTAACATACTAATTTAAGCTTCAAACATAAAGTGGCTAATTTTTCTGACTTAGAGCATAACCTCATTCTTCCCCGATTTAAGGCCAAATTTCATGTTTTCTTGATCTAACATATCAAATAACACTCATTTAACATTCAAATTATTCAAAGTAGTCAAAAAATCAAACTTTGAAAATTTTACATTTTTGCCCCTAAAGTTTGTCAAAATTACACTTTTGCCCCTAGGCTTGTAAAATAATTTTTATTCAATTTTCTTGTATTTTGGACTTAGCCGAACCAATTTCATAACTATGGTTGTCCACAATTCCCATTAATTCCTTCTTATGAAAAATTTTACAACTTTTACATATTAGTCCTTTCGGACGTTTTCGCCAAAAATCACTTAATAAAAACCATTTCTCTAACCATAAACATGCATAATCTACCATAATTCATCAAAATGCACAAATTTCTAAGTGAAACCTTCACCATATCTTAAATAAAAGGTAGAAATAGGTAGATTATGTTCCAAGGATTTTAAAAATACGAAAATCGTTAAAAACGGGGCTTGGAATCACTTACTATTGAGCTTGGAAAGCTTGAACAAACCCTAGCCATCGAGTTCATGATACATTCGGCCAAACAAGAAGATGGACAAGGGTTTTTGGCTTTTATTTTGTGTTTTAATTCTTTTAATTACTAAATGACCAAAATGCCCTTCGTTAAAACCTTTAGTAATTTTATCCTTCCATGCCCATTTTTGTCCAAAATTTTAGAATTTGGTCAAATGTCTATTTAGTGACCTCTAATCAATATTCCAATTCAATTTCATGCTAAAAGCTTCTAGAACTCAACTTTTACAACTTATTCAATTTAGTCCCTAAAATCAAATTGAACACTTTTCACAGTAAATTTCTTCATGAAATTTTCACACAAGCATGTAAACATATCATAGATCTTATAATAATCATAAAATAATTATTTCTACTTCAGATTTGTGGTCTTGAAACCACTATTCTGACTAGGCCCTAATTCAGGATGTTACATAATGATTCATGATTATTATTTTCTGGCTAACGTGATGCTTTTACCATTTGACGAGTTTGATGTGATTCTAGGAATGGACGGTTGACTTTGGATGATGCGGTAGTAAATTGAAAATGAAAGATAATTGAGTTGAAATGCCAGAATAATGAGACTATTCAAATTGAATCAGATGATCTGAATGGTTTACCTGCTATGATTTCGTCGATGTCAGCTCAAAAATATGTGAGAAAGGGATAAAACTTATCTTACTTATGTAGTCGATACAAAAGTAACCGAATCAAAGATAGAATCAGTACTAGTTGTGTGTAAGTATCCAGATGTGTTTCCAGAAGAGTTACCGGGTTTGCCACTAATATTGATTTAGTGCCGGGAACTACACCGATATTGATAGCTCCGTAAAAAATGTCTTCGACAAAGTTGAAAGAGATGACAGCTCAGTTGCAAGAGTTAATCGATAGAGGATTTACACGACCGAGTTTCTCGCCCTAGGGTGCACTGGTATTATTTGTGAAAAAGAAAGATGGCACGATGCGAATGTGTATAGACTATCGAAAGCTTAACAAAGAGACAATCAAGAGAAAATATCCTCTACCTCGAATAGATATTTGTTTGATCAGTTGAAAGGAGCAACTGTGTTTTCAAAAATTGATTTGAGATCTAGTTATTACCTGTAACGCCCTAAATTTGGGGCTAGTAGGAATGGGCCTTGTGCATGGGAGTCGCTAGGAGGCTGCACATAAAAGTTTATGTGTGCAAGAATTATCGTAAATGAATGCTTGTTTCAGTGGATTAAGGGCCCTGAGTGGTGTTGGAGAAGTCCTGGGTTCAAACCTGGGCTTTGGCAAAATTTAGGTTTTAAGTGAATAAAACCCTGGATGTTAGTATGTAGGCTTTAAGAATATTTATAGGTAAAGTGTGACACAAAAAGAGCCCGTGGTGGAGTGGCTAGTTGTGACAGCCCTATTTTGACCCTAGTCGGGAAATGGTTTCGTGACCATTAGACCGAGTCAGAAATATGATCTAAGTTTGAATTGTTGTGCGATTATATATGTAGATTTATGTGGTGCCTTAAATTTTATTTTTGGTTGATTTTGAGTTAAAATTTGAAACTATGACTTAATTGCATGAAAGGTAATTTAGTTAGGCATAGGTGTAAGTGCCGAATTTAATATCTTGTAGGGTAAAGAGGGCTTAACTTGCAAATAAACCATGCATAATTTGCATGGACATTACCGTCCATGGCTTAGTGGGAAAGGTGGATTATTAAAAGGGGCAATTAGGTAATCTAATAATTAAAGGCATGCATGTCATAAACATAATAATAAAAAAAAATTTGGCCTTATTTTGTCCTTGTTTTTGCCGAAATTAAAGAAAAGAGGAGGTAGGAAAAACTCAAGACATTCGGCCATGGTTTTTATCTAATTTAAGGTATGTTTGAATGAAATTTTTACAATTTATTTATGCAATTGAGATGGTTGTTACCTAGTTTATTCTACCCACGGTTTAAATTTTGAAGTTGATGGTGTTATATGCATTCGGTCTTGAAGGAAGTATTTAGATTTATAAATGCTTTGGTGTTTTACATTGGTAATGGTTGTAAGATGGTTTTGAGCTAGAAAAAAATTGGTTTTTATAACTTATGCGAGTGATTGCTTTGGCTAATATGTTAATTAATGAAAAGGAGTGTTCATTTGTTAAATTAGCCTATTTCCACGGTCGAATGTGTAAATTGGACAAGGAATGATTTAGTTGAATGAATAAAATAGAAGATGAATGCATTTGGTTACGGTGATTTGTGCTAATACGAAATGTAAGTGTGTTTTAAGTTAAAAATTGGTAATCAGTTATTGTGTTAGAGTAAGTAAAATTGATTAAATGTTAGCAAAATAATGCCTAAATGATAATCCTTGCCTAGATGATTTCCGAACGACATTTTAGGGAATAAAACGAGTAATTGCTTACAAAGTGAGATCATGGAAAATGAGAATTAGATGTTAGGCAGCAAATAGCTAGTGTGTTTGTGTAAATGATTGCCAATTTTGGACTAAAACGTTTATATGCACATGTATGTTTAGTCCTATGAAGGTTGCGGCAACCTTGGAAAAGAATAATAGTGTAGTATCAATGGTATAAGTGGATATAAGCTTAGTAAAGGTATGTGGAGATGATCGTGAATGTGGCATATAGTTAAGTAATAAAGAAAGGGAGGATGCGAAGAGAGTAATTATAATTGTGACTAAGGTTATACCTTGAAGTGCATAGGTTGTTTTCGGCCATAACTATGTGAGATAATTTTCATTGAAGCATAGTGCTAAATTAATTATAATGCCCATGCTTTCAGTTTTATGTCCATGTGTGTTCGAGTTAAGTGCTATTGTGATGTACTAGTTTGAATGTGGCTTGTTATATAAAAAAAAAAAAAAGAAAAGAAACTAAGTGAGCTATTAAAGATTGACAGTACATAATTAGCTCTTGTTACATTCATTCAAAAGGATGAACAATTAAGTCTTGATAAGTTTCAAATTGTTTAATTTAAGCTCAAGAACAAAAAGGATCAAAGTCGGATAAGGGAAAGGAGAAAGTAGTGGAGTAGCCGAGCTACAACCGTTCGAATATATCAAGGTAAGTTTTGAATGTATCCTCTTTGTATATATATATACCCGAATATGATATGATACATTTGAGTTGTAGGCCTTATAATTGGTTCACTTCATTTTGATGAAAATACAATTATGGAATATGATGGTATGATTTGGGTAGCCGAACGCATATTGGAATTAAGGAACATGTGATTAGCTTATGCATGTGAAATTTTTATAGTAAATTACATAAGATAGAATGGCTATGAAATAAGATGTCAAAAGTATTTGGCAAATTGATTTTGGAAAGATGTTATATGTGAATGTTTTATATGTGTTAAATGTATCGAATGGTTTGTAAAGATGATATGTCTGGTACAACACATGCGAATGTGAACAAATATTGCCCGGGAATTGAATTATGATAAATTCAGGCCTTAGTGCCTAGCAGGCTTTGTGCCGGTGATAAATTCAGGCCCGTGTGCCTAGCAGGCTTTGTGCCGGTGATAAATTCAGGCCCGTGTGCCTAGCAGGCTTTGTGCCGGTGATAAATTTAGGCCCGTGTGCCTAGCAGGCTTTGTGCCGGTGATAAATTCAGGCCCGTGTGCCTAGCAGGCTTTGTAACACCCCAGACCCGGCCCAGACGTTATGGCCATGTCCGGTGTGCTACATCACCTAGACTATGCTACGCCGTCCTATATACTAAGTCTGATGTTTGAGATTTTTGAAAAGTAATACTTGTTTTTCTTGAAATTCCCGATTTAATTATTATTCAACCTCATTTCTATCTCATTTGTTAATCGTTTCATTTTAGTCTTATTGTCCTCCTTAGTCTTCAGTAAAGTCAGGTCGGTTAATGAAATGTTTGTTTAATTTTGAAAACGGTGTAGGTTTGTGTTTGAAATAAAACGGTAGAGAAATCCCGAATAACAATTATAGCGGCCTTATTACAACCCATGTCAAAAGAAAACCAATAAAAGGTAATTAAATAATAAAAAAAACCAACTATGATGAAAGTTCAGTCCTCGTGGCCACTCTGAATCCCTCCCAGCGTCCAAGTCACGATCTAGGGCTCACCTGCAAGGATGGAAAGAAAGGGGTGAGTTTGGGAAAACTCAGTGTGTGCAGAACCCATCCAAAGCCCAAATTGGCTCAAGCCCACTGGGCCTAAACCCTAACCAGTCTCAGTCAGATACTGGGCTGAAACCCTATTCAGATAACAGATTGGCCCATAGGCCCAGAACAGTACAGTACAGTAATATAGTATAAATGCAAACCCAATTGGGGAGACTACTCAACCCACCAACCGCTACACACCACCCGTACCAGCCAACACACCATGTGGGGAATAACTCAACCCACCCAGCCCACACACCACAGTCGCAGCATGGCTGCTCAGTTAAACAGTATACGAGGCAAAGCCCCTTTTAGAAACAGTACGAGGCATAGCCCCTTTTCAGTAACGTGGCTGTGCCACTCACACTTCCTCCATTATCAAAACCCAACCCATGCAATAGATATATATCATGGCATACAATAACAGTAACAGTCATGTCAAACAGCATAGTCAATTTTAGCCCTAGGGGTATAACGGTAATTTTCTACCTAGGGGCAAAACAGTAATTTCTTACCCTAAGGGTATTTCAGTAGTTTTGCTCTCATGTTACAGATTTTATGCTTATTACAGTATTTATTAATCACATAGTTGTCACAGAAGTCCGGTTAACTCAGTTTTTCAGTCTTAGCATTCAAGCCCTAAAACCCCTAATGAGCCCTATTACGTCGATTGGCCCATTAGGCCCATTTAGTCCCAATTTCATAATCAGTTACCTTGTTTTAACTGTTTTCACGCCTACAGTTCATAATATTACCTTTAAACCCATTTTTACTCACATGGACCCAAATCGCCCATTGGGCCCATATTTGGCCCACCGAGGCCCAACTTACCATAATGTCCAAAATTTAGCGGTCAACACGCCTAACAGTGCCGATTCCAAAACTAACCTTCTCCTACTAACTTGAGAACTTTCGCACGCTCACAAGCTCTTAAAATACCGAAACTTCAGCATTTCAGCTTTTCGGCTTTTGCCGATTTGCGCATTGAAGGGCGTTCGAAACACAAACCTGTTTTGCAGTTTCACCGACGAGATCTCCTATGCGACAGTTCCTACAACCCAATATCTAATTGATTAATCAATAGATCTACGAAAAACCAAAGCCACAATCCCTTACCACATTCGGCCACACCCTTAATGGCCATGAAAACTTACCTCTGACGATTTAGGTGCACTAGATCTAGATCTGGTGATACCGATGACTTCAACTCCTATCTTGATCACCTTCCTCGCTAACTATCACTCAAAAAGAATAAAAATACCACTTTGAATTACTAAAAGTCCAAATCGACAATCTCCCTAACTTTAGGGACTTTCGGCTTTTCCAAAACATGAAATATTGAACAGATCTGAGGTATTAAACACTTACCAATGATTTCTCTTCGACTCCTACACATATCTGATGCAAATCTGCCCCTTGAACGCTAGTAGAACCCTTAACTATGAGATCTGAAATTTTCGGCTATCTCCCTACACTAATGGTGATTTCGGCTTTTCAACTAGAGAAGAAGATGGCGATTTGAGTGTAGATTTTGGGTGATGGTGTCGACAATGGTGTGATTCAAGGGAATGTAGTAATCAGCCACAACAGGTGAAAGGAACAGGGATAATTTGGCTTAGAAAGATTCGGCAAAAGAAAGCAGTTTTCGGGACTTCTGGCACTTTGAGCAATTGGCTATGGTTGATTTTGAGAGGGGTGGAAGCAAAAGAAAGAGTGAATCTGAGTAAGGAGGGTATTCGGCTAGGGAAGAGATCGAAGAGGAAAAAGAAAAGTGAAAAAAAATAATGGTAGAGGTGAAGAAGAAGAAATCGGCTAGAAGCTTTCTAGGGAGGCAAGTTTCGGCTTTTCTGACAGTAAAAGAGAAGATTAATTCCTAAGGTGGCTAACCCTAATTCTTATGACAGAAAATAGAAAAAGATATAACCCTAATATCACACTTGAGTAATCGGCCCAAGTTCATAAAAGCCCTTGCCGAAATTCCTACTTAAAATAGTCACATGCCCGGCACATGCTTAAAAATTAAAAAGAACTCTACGCTTACCTTGCAACTCGAACCCTTATCCTTGAATACCCACTTAGGCGCCATTTTTTTAGGAGCTTAGTGGTGCCACCTTGCCACTCTACCAAGGCTCCCTTTGTGACATATTTTACACGGTTTTTCTTAAAGGCCCACTTAACCAAGTCCCCTTTCACTTGAAAATCCAACTTAATATTTTACCGGGTTTTAACTTAAGCTTGGGCCTTCTAAAGGCCCACTAACACACTTAAACATAATTTCAACAATCAGAACACCAAAATTCCAAGATTTCACCAAAGGCACAAAAACCTGAAAAAAATCCCGAAAATCCTATAATTCATTCATAATTTATTTAATTACTAAACTAAACACCAATTGTAATAATGCCATTTATATTTTTATAATAAAAAAATAATAATAATAGTAATAACAATAATAATTTTATAAATATGTTTTTATCTAATGATAATAATTTTTAAATACAGTAATATTTTTTTCTAATAACCATAATTATAATTTTCATAAAATTTTAAAACATCAGTAATAATAAATACAGAAATATTTTCTAAGAATAATTTAATTCAAAATTTTTTTTCTTAAACGATAATATTTAAAACTTCTCAATTATTCTGATTTTCTTCTATCCGAACCTAGACTCAAAGCCCAATTCTTCTAGGCCCAAATTCAGGGTGTTACAGGCTTAGCGCCAGTGATTTGAGTACATGCTAGACTATGAGGAATTTTAATGAGATTTTTGTAAGTTCGAACATTGTATTATAAAAAAAAAAAGAGTCAGGTATGTACCCTGTACTTATGTGTGAGATTTAAATTGATATGTGCCTTATGAATTAAAACCTGTTGGTTTATGAATGAGAGTTTTGTCTATGTATAGTATGGGGTACACATATTCGGTCATGGATGATACTTATATGTGACAATGAAGTTTGATGACAATGGGAGATAAGGTTTAGGCTAACTTGCATGAGATTTCTTTTATAAATATGATGAGCTTTAATTAAAGTTAAATTCTAGTTCTATCTATAAATGTTATAACTATATATATATATATGTGTGTGGACAGTGTATTCAGGTTAGGAATGCCGGAAACCTTGTGCAAATTATCTTGGGACTATTACGTTTTTATTCTGTAACGCCTCTTAATCCTCCGTCGGCGGGTACGGGTTAGGGGTGTTACACTAGTGGTGTGTTGTATGGAGGAGGTCTAAGGTTCAAGTATTGGGATGAGTATTGGGCTATTTATTTTGCTCTTAAAAGAATCTAGTCACTGACACATAGGCCATTTAAATTATTGCGCCTGATTTTTGTCACAAAATGCCATGTGGCCTGGTGGCAAGTGACGTCTTGGCAATTGAGGGATCTTGGGCTCGAGTCACCCTGTGCACAAGGGAGTATTTATTTTACTCCTGTGCTGTGAGGTGATAGAATTCGAGTGAAAGACTGGTGGGAGGAAGTTTGAATTGGTCTTGAGTTGTTGGGAGAAGATTGTGGAGCATATCTGTAATAACCCGATTTTTTACCCTAGTCGGAATGGTGGTTTCGGGACAATGAATCTGAATTAGAAAAATATTATTTAAATTATTATCAGTGTTTATTCCGTGTGAATTTACGTTTGTGAGAATTTCGTGATTTAATTTTGCCGTTTAGGTGTCCGATTAAATAAAAGGACTTAATTGCGTAAAGTGAAAATTAAGTGGTTATTTCTACAAGGGGCTAATTTGCACTTGGCTTTTAAAGTAGAAGCCTTTATGGAATAAATAGCCAATATTAATGTGTTGGACGGTAGTGGACATGTTATAAGTGATTTCATAATTTATTAATTAAGGTTATAAAAGTAGATTAATAATTAAATTATATATATGTTATAATAACATAAAACAAAACCATCTTTATTTCATCCATCTTTGACCGAAAACAAAAACAAAGAAGAGAAATAAGAAAGCTAAAGAGTTTCGGCCATGGCTTAGCAAAATTCAAGGTATTTTCTTACTTAGTTTTTGTTAATTTTGATATTTTTGTGATCCTTGTTTAATTATCTTTAAAGCCCATTTTGTAATTTTAGAAATGGTTGAGAGATTGAAATTCGGCCATGAATGGAAGTTTGTGAATCTTGTGTTGATGTTAGAAATTAAAATATAGATGTTAGATGTGTATATTTTGTGTTGGAACTTTATGTGATTTTTAAGCATAAAGGGATTAATTGTTAAATTAGTAAATTGAGTGATTAAATTTCAAATTTTAACAACTAGGAGGACTCTTGTGAATTAGAGGTATATTTGGCCTAAGTGTATCATGGGTAAAATATATTTGCTTGATATTTTATGAAATTTGGACCAATTTGTTAAAAAGTAATTTGTAAAGGGTGAATGAGTAATTTACCTAGTTATGTGAGTTTTTTTGAGTGAATTAAGTTGGTAATTAATTAAATAAACTCAATTTACTTTTAATTAGCTCAAGATCAAGAGAGAGCGGACTTGGATCAGGGAAAAATGAAGTTAGCCAAGTACCTGACATAATCGTACGAAATTTATCGAGGTAAGTTCTTAAGTCACTAAATGAGCTTGATTTCAAGTAGAGATAAAATTATCAATTGAATTGAAATGTTTGAGATTTATATGTGTTAGTACCGAATTATGAGATGATGTTAATGTACACTAGTTACAGTTTATACATGATTACCGATTAAGGATTTGATATTTGAGTTATGATATCCATGGCTAATGGTATTAGCCGAATTGAATTATTGGAGATGAACATGTCATTGCCAAATGAAAATTAAAATGTTAATGGTTTATTTGTTGTATATTGAGGTAGTTGAAGGTAAATTATAATGTGAATAAGATATGTGTTATGTTTACCAAGTTAAGGATGAATGATAATGAAATTAACTATTGTGTTCTAGCTATGGTACTTAAATGTGATGTGTTTGACTTTGTATAGTTGAAATGTGGTATCTATGGTATTATTGAAAGTACCGATTGAATTATGAGGTGGAAAAATTATTAAATTGATATATATAGATGGAATGTGCCAAATGTGAGTTGATTGTGAAGTGATTTATCCAAGTGTTTTAGTTAAAATAGACTTTACGTCTAGCAGGCATTGTGCCGGTGTTGAGAATCGGGCTTAACGCCTAGCTGGCTGTGACAGCCCGATTTTGATCCTAATCGGAACAGTGGTTTTGGGACCACGAATCAGATTCAGAAAAATAATTAAATATTATTTTCTGTTTTCTGAATGTGTGAATTTGCTTGTGTGAAAATTTCGCTTTGAAATTTTATCGTTTGTATGTCCAATTTGATAAAAAGGATTAAATCGCGTAAAAAGAAAAGTGGGAAATTAATTGTGAAAGTGGTTAAATTGTGGTTGTTTTTATAAGTGGAGGTCTTCAAAATGCAATTTGACCTAAACTTAGCATAGTGGACGGCTAAGACTTTATATTATATGATTTTATTACTTTATATTATAAATTCACATTTAATAATTTAGTAATAAGCCATTATATGTTAAGTTAATAATAATAATAAATTCATTTGGTTCTCTTGGTTCTTACCACCGAAATTAAGAAAAAAAGAAAAGAAAGAAGAAGAACTTGGTTCGGCCATTTTTCCCATTTTGATTCAAGGTAATTTTGAAATTAGTTTTTGTTAATTTTGACATTTTTATGATCCTTGCTTGATTATCTTCAAAAACCCATTTTGTAATTTTTGAAATGGTTGTGAGATTGAAATTCGGCCATGAATGAAAGCTTATGGATTTTTATGTTTGATGTTAGAAATTGAATGTATATGTTAAGTATGTATATCTTGCGTTGGAATTTTGTGCGATTTGTATGTATATAGGGTTAATTGTTAAATTAGTAAATAGAGGGAGTAAATGGCAAAATAATTTAGATGTAAAGGATTATAGGTGAATTAGGAGCATTCGGCCTAGGCTTGATATAAGCAAATTCTTCTTATTTTGTGTAATTTGAAATTGGATCATTTTGTTAAATGTGTTAAATAATAGGGTTAAATTGATAATTTGCCTAATCATGTATTCTTGTATTAAATTGAATAAAATTGAGTTTGAATGAGTATTATTTGAAATGTTGTTTAGCTCAAGAACAGTGGAAATCGGATCAGGATAGGGGAAAGACGAAAATAATTGAATAGTCAGTAAAAGTCGTTCATTAATACCCGAGGTAAGTCGTTAAGCTTTTATATGCGCTAGATTTTAATATTGAATATAATTAAGTGCTAAACTGAATTTTTAGAATTTGTTTATACTATTGCAGAATGTGGACTACTTTGGTGAACAGTATTTGCTATATTTTAAAGATGATTGCAGAATGTGAATGGAGTAGTTGAATTGCTTTAGCTATGCGTAATGAAAATTATTGATTGTGATGTGGAGAAATGAATTGAAATGGCAAAGGTATGTTTATATTTGCTGATGAAGAATTTGTTTAGAGAGTTATCATAGCAATGGTGTTTATTAGCATTTTGGCATATGAATTTCGTATACTTAGCAAAAAAAAGTATAAATGCTAATGATTTTAAAATGTGAGAATATGAATTTTTGAGTTGGTTTATAATCAGGCTTTGTGCCTAGCAGGCTTAATGCCGGTGAACTGAATCGGGCTTTGTGCCTAGCAGGCTTAGTGCCGGTGAATATGATCGGGCTTTACACCTAGCAGGCTAAGTGCCGGTGAATAAATATCAGACTTCGTGTCTAGCAGGCTCTGTGCCGGTGTTTAATTCAGGCTTATGCCTAGCAGGCTTATTGCTGGTGATTTAATTTTCAAGTCATGTTTATAAGGATCCAAGTGAAATAGAAGAAATGTTCAATTGATATTAAGCTAAAGAACCTTATATTATATTCGGCCATAGAGGTAAGCATATGTGTAATAATTTAAAGTAATCGTCTTGTTAATCGTATTACTACAATTTAAGACATTGATATTTGAATGCGGGAATTTACTCTATAATTTGATTGAAGTTAAGTGTACATGATAGCTTTCATTGGAGGTGTTTTATGAGATGAAAAAGTATAGGCTAAGTATTCGGTTTAACTAAATTTGAGTATGATATAGTTTATTTTGCTTAATTTGCTACTCGAAACAAGTTAATAATATTTCGTTTATTTAGCTAATGACTTACTAAGTTATAAAAACTTAGTTTGGACATTTCGTTTCTATGTTTTCTTTTAGACTTTTGAAGATAGCTATAAGCTCAGGGACCAACAGAAATCTCATCACACTATTTTTTGCTTCGGTATTAGTTACTAAAACTTGACTTATGGCATGTATAGTTTGGACAGGCTTGTGAATATTACTTTTGGATTAGTTTGTAAATAATGTCTTTTGAATGACTTGTAGTTATTATGCCATGCGAAAATGGCTTATAAAATGATTATGGGATTTCTATTGTTTGTGTTATGTTGATTTAATACTGCTATGTATTATGTGATGGAATGTAGTTGCTTTATGACTTGAATGTTTGGATTTAATTTATACCTATGTCACATAAATGATGGTTAAGTGAATTAGATCATGTCTTGGTGATTTGATTTTGTGGTGGTTGTATGTGGTAGAGGAATAGATACTAAGGGTTGATAAATCGGCTATGATCGGCTTGAATGTATATGGAAATTGATTAATGTTTTGCTAAATGACCAAATAAATTAGTAAGTATTATTTACGTATAGGAATCCAGTCCTTGGTTAATTAAAGTGTTAGTTAACATGCTTGTTACGTGTAATGTATATAAGTGTGTTTGAGAAATATTAGTAAATTTAAGATCTTTTTGTGATATTTCGTTCTCTCTCTTTGAAATGTTTACACTTGTGAAATGAGTAAGATAGGGAAATGGGAACATTGGTTAAAAAGAAAATGTTAGATTTTTATACACTCGGCTATGCATGATAAATGATACCAATTGAATAGTGATTTTGTTTTATGTTTGTATCCTTGGTATAAATGGCTAGTTGGATTACACTTGATGAAATGCAAAAGCTGAATATCTTAAGGGTGTCAGATTATGTGCTCTTCAATATGTATACTTCTTAAATTCTATATATGAAACCTTAAATTTGATTAATCACAATATATTTGTAATTATATCTTTGAATGAGCAGTTAGCTAGTAATGTCTTGTAACCCCTCTGGCAACGGATAAGGATTCGGGTGTTACAGATATCATGTTGTACGTGTGGATATTGCATGTTATAGGCTTAGTATTGGCTTGTTTTGAACGCTTATTTATGCCATGGTTGTATGTTCATTCTTGAGCTTAGGTTGGTACCTATTTGGATAGAAATATAGCTTAGAAAATAGCCTATTTTTGTCCACACGGGCTGAGACACGGGCGTATGTCTTAGTCGTGTGTGACACATGGCTGGGTGGCATGACTGTGTGTCCCCTGTTACCTCTTTAGAAAGCAAAATGTTATTCGCATATGCATTACTTTATATGCTTTTGATTCAATCAAATGAAAACATAATACTTTAACCACATTCAATTTCTATATTTGGAACCACATAGTCATATCACAATCTATCATGAATAGTTTCATAGAGTCACTACTCATTTAGCATAACATATAACCCTTTCATAATTGATTCCCAAAACCATTCTTCATCAACCAAAGTTGGATTCACATGGTAAGTACATCTCACACACATAATACTAAATCTTTGAACACTTACAATTTTCATAATTATCACTTTATTCAATTTAAATCTTTCAATAATCCCAATCACTTGCTCATATATACTCATCTCGTACACATACATGAATGTATATATGTATATAGAAACTAAATTCCTTAGTTCATCAATCACATATATATTCTTCTTTGATGCTAATGATTCACTTCGAAGTCAATTTACAAATGAGGAGGTAATACGTACCTGAATGCCTTAAATGTATAGTACTTACTTGATGGTAATTTACTACGGATACTCAATATCATAATCTTACTTAAATCGAAATTCATGTATCTTGAATAAGTCATAGACTTTCATACACCCTTAAGCAATGGCCGGAGCAGCACTATCCAAATGAATAACCATAATTTAAACTGAATCTAATTTACAACGTATATATGGTACATACCTGACTAACTTAGGGTAGTGAGCACATTAGTTGGGATTATTACGGCAAAAATCACATATTTCCAGCACGAATGCCTTCAGAGCTTTAAACCGGATATAATTCCAGCACGAATGCCTTCGGGGCTTTAACCCGGATATAATTCCAGCATGAATGCCTTTGGGGCTTTAACCCGGATATAATTCCAGCACAAATGCCTTCGGGGCTTTAACTCGGATATAATTCCAGAACGAATGCCTTTGGGGCTTTAACCCGGATATAATTCCAGCATGAATGCCTTTGGGACTTAGCCTGGATATAACAACAAATGTCATGCATACTTATCCACATAAAGATTCATTTCACAAAATTCATCACATTCATAGGTCATTTGCCTCATTCAAATGTAGGCATAAAATATACCAACATTCTTCACTACATTTTGGCTTAACAACAACCACTCAAGACCTTAAGCTATATCGTTATCTTAGATTATTCTCAATTAGCCATTCGGCTACATACCACATATGCCATTTACCTCACAATTAACCTATTAAGGTAATGTCAATAAGCCTATATCATGCACATATTATATAACATAACACATTAGTATGTCATTTACATTACTCGAATACAAGCACAACATGCTTATCAACCATTCAACTTTCGGTTCAATAACCTCATACAAAGAACACATTTTCGTTTCACTATCCAACTTAATTTCTAAAACCATTCGGCTATAAGCCATATGCACAAACTATTTATCTCACAACGTAATTCAAGTAGAACCAATAGATCAAAATTTATCTATTATGCCTATATCAAGACATCATCAATTATATATATATATACACTAAAGTGACTACTCAAAACTTACTAAGATCTCAATTTCCCATCTTCAATTTCATAACACCATTCACATATTTTAGTTCATAAGACATTTGGCTATCTTACATAATCCTTACTAAACTCATGCTCTTTCTATTTAGCATTACTTATCCCAAATACATAGGTTATATATCCCTCTTTATAACACTCTTAGCATATATTGCAATACCATACGCCACTCAATCAAATATACTAGCCACTTTCGGCTCAATACATAAACATTTCTCATCATTCGTATATATATATTTATATACTAAATCCTCATTTCTATATTACATTCGGCACACTCAACATTTGGTCTATCCCATCACATTATTTTAACCACCATCAGCTTATACTATTAATTCTAACACTCATTTCTTACAATTCATCTTCACACTTGATTCATTTCAATTGTGCAAATCACATTACTTAATTTCCTTTTCAAACACATTTGCTACCTTGTTTGGAGTTTACGGTGATATCAACTTAATTTTCATATCATAGATGAGATTTCATTTTTTCCATAATTTAAACATGAGAAATTTAATTTAAGCACTTAAGAACTTACATTAACTTTTGTCGAACATTCGCGGATTGGCTAATCGACGAGTTTCGCCTTCCCCTTATCCAACACTAATCCTCTTTGCTCTTGAACTAAAGTTAAAACAAATCCTCATAATTTATTTTATTTTTCATTCGGTAATATAGCATATTGATCAAGACTTAATTTATACACCTTTAACACATTGCCAAAATACCTTAAACTATAATGACTGAATTCACAAGATTATTTCTATCTATAAATTACATATCAAGATTACAACAGCTCTAAGTAAAATTCAACTCCACCTTATAATTTTCAAACTACTCCATGTTCGACTTACAAATTCATTCAACCATTACTAAAGTAACTAATTTAACATTAAACTGTGACCATATACAAAACACATTACCAAGTTATCATCAAGCTCATACTTGAAATTGATGCAAACATCCTTTAACAATCTAACATTTTAATCCAAATTAAAACACGGTTCTTCCCCAATTTACAACCTTTCAAGCACATTTATTTAGCTTCCAACACAACTATACTTGAAAGAACATCAGTTAAACATTTAACCAATTCATTCATTTTCCAAAAGACATAGCTGAAAGTTCCCTTAAGCTAATTAAGTCACACCAAGCAAAATTTGCTTTATTTAGTTTATTAACATATAATCATATGAATTTAACTTCCTATCATCCCTCAAGTACTCCATTTGTAAGCACATAATAATTCCATTAACAAAAGGGCCACTCGGTTTCTTAAAATTATAGATTAACAAATTTAAGAGCACATAAATCCTTCCAAGCTAGTACTTAGGTTCTAAATTTGGCAAAGAACAAATTAACAACCTTAACTCAAATATAATAACAATGTATAAATATAATTTATAGCATTTGATCCTCATTTCACCTAAACTAGCTGTATGGCCGAAAGTCCCCATATGAACAAAATCACTCACACAAAGCATGCATGTCAAAAACAAACTCACAAGCTCATAACCATGTGAATTTAGCATCACAACGTCCATTGAACCTTTACTTTCTACTTCTATCATCAAATTCAATTCCCTAGTTAGAATTCACTAAAGCTGAACCTAAAATGCTTCTAAAATCAAAATTTGTCAAGTGGGTTTCGGCTAGATGGAAGAAGAAAACACATATACATCAAAATTTAACAAAACAACATCAAATTACCTTGGAAATTTTGCATCCAAAAGACCAAACGCTCAAAGCCACCCCTTTTTTTTTCCTTAGAATCAGCTAGAACAAGAGTAAAGAAAATCTCCTTGTTCTTTTCACCCATTATCTTTTATTTATTTTAATATAACATTGTTATCACATATTATAAAGCATTTATAATATATAAATACATATAAAATTCATACTTTTCAATTACTAAACCACATGGCCGGCCACTATTAACAAAAAATGGCAAATTGACATGCACATCCTTGTGTTTTTAAACCATATAATAATAGGCCATTACGTGATTACCTAGCACATTTTCATAGTTCTCACATAAGTCCCATTTTAATAAATTCCACATCAAATGGCAAAAATCAAAGCACCACAACTTCACATGTGCATTTTAACATATATTAGGCACAAAATTTAACATTCAATTATTTTTACGACTCGGTTTAGTGGTCCTGAAACCACTTCCTGACTAGGGTCAACTTAGGGCTGTCACAGCATTTATGTAAATGAAATTGTCTATCACTGAATAATGGGCAAGATTTAATGTAACACCCTAAATTTGGGCCTAGAATTATTGGGCTTTGTGTCCGGGTTCGGATAGAAGACGGCCCGAAAAAATTTGGATGTTTTAAATTTTTATGGAAAAATATTATTATTAAAAATATTTATACTTATTAATTTTATGTTTAGTTTAGTTTTTCAGTAAATTACGAAGGACTTATAGTGTGGGAAAAGTCCTGGGCTCGGCCCAGGGCTCTAGCAAAAAATTAAATTTTGCTTACTTAGGGAAAACTAAGCATTAGGCTTTATAATTAGATTGGGCTAAGATTAGGCACAAGGAAGTGCCTGGCCCAGTGGTGAGACGTGTTAGGCAGCAGGAAGAGGAGCTGGGGTTCAATTCCCAGCGTGCGCTAATGTGGGTTTTTTTTAAAACCAAGGGACCGTCACAGCTAGGCGTTATAATAAAGTTGGATTAAAAGGGGACACAAAGGAAAGCTTGGCCCAGCGGCATGAGGCGCTAGGAGCGTGGAAGAGAGCCTGGGTTCGAGACCTTGCTTGCACAAGTTATCGTGTTTTTTTGAGTAATCTGATTGCGATTAAATAGGGTTTAAGAGAAGTTACGACCAGAGTCTAACACAATGAGTGCCTGTGGCACAGTGGCAGCAGCGTGCTAAGGGTTCCGAGAGGGCACGAGTTCGAGCCTAGGTAAGCGAAATTGTAGTATTTATTTTTAAGGAACCCGTGACTGAAGCGGATAAGCGTTAAAATTAAATACGACCATAATATATTGAAAGCAATGACGCGTCGCAGTGGCTAGCAGTGTGTGTGGGTGCCTGGAGGTCCCGGGTTTGAGCTACTATGCACGCTGGAAGATTGCCTTTTTACTGCACGCGTGGGGAGAGTTGTTGTGCTAGACCGAAACTCTCCTTAGCAGCAGATTGGGTCGGCTGATTGGTGGAAAAGGGGGATAAGGGCTGCTGCTAATCGGTGGAAAGTTTGAATGAAATTCAAACTTTGTATTTAGCTAAAATCAAGGAGAATTTGACTTTGGGAAGAATTCTTTTTGTGCCGAAATAGACTCATTCGACTATAGACAAATAAGTGTCGAATAGCTTTTATTTTTTTAAGCCTTTATGAGTGAGTTTCTTCTTGGTTGGTTTAGGGTATCTTCATTGTGTTAGCTGGCATTGTTTTCTTTCTTTCAATTGGTTTTGCTTCTTTATTTTATTTTATTTATTTTATTTTTTCTCATCCTCTCTTCGCTAATTCTTTTACCCATAATCTTGAATTTGTTTTCCCTTTTGTTTTCTTTCCATGATAGCCGAATCAACTCTTTCTTTTCTACTATCTTCTCAAACCCCTTAGCCGATTTCATAAGAGCCGAAATCTAAAACTTGTATTGCTGATTGCATCTTAACCAAAACTCTTCCCCTTGTTGTGATTTCTTCCATAAAAAGCTGAAATCCCGAAGCACATATCATCCCCTAGTGTTGTTTGGTGTAAGGAGTCAAAACCTTCGTATTCGTAGTAAATCGAGAATTGGATCTTTAGATCTGGTGGATCCATTATCGTGGTAAGTAATCGGAACTCCTTCTCATGCGTTATTTTTGGATTTAAGAAAAGTCGAAAGTCCCTAAACGCTTTAAGGAGGCTATTGATTTTGGTCAAGATTTAAAATTAGTATTTTCATTCAGTTTATTATGTGTTAGAGCGAACTGAAGGCTAGCGATCAAGATCTATTTGGAGGCTAGTAAGATCAACAATTTCAAGGCGGTCTAGATCTAGATCTAGTAGTTAAAGATCGACAAGTGTGGACTGAAGATCAAGGATCAGTGAAAGGCTAGGGCTGTTGGAGTGACTAGATCTAGATCTAGTCCCTATTTTTGACAAGGATACCGAGGGAGATCTCATTAGCGGTCATCGTAAATCAGGTGTGTAAACGAACACGCTTCTGTAGTCTAAATCGGCAAAAGCCGAAAAGCCAAAATGCCAAAATTCTGGCATTTCGTGGGCTTGTGAGCATGCGAGCGCTCGTAAGTCGGTTGCAAATAGTGAGATCTATACTCGCAAATGGTAAGATGGATGAGTGTGCAAATTCGTGCACCTTGATAAATTTGGGCCTCGATGGGCTAAAATTGGGCCCAATGGGCTTACGGGCCGATGTGGGTAAAAGTAAGTGGTAAGTGTATTTTGGTATACTGTAGGATAAATCTGCTAAACTAGACTTAGAATTTGGGCTAAACGGGCCAAAGTTGCAAAATGACACTGTAGGGCCCATTAGGGGTTTTAGGGGCCAATAACTAAAACTGCTAAAATGGGTTAAATAGACTACTAGGATGGAAGTTGGACTCTTAATGACTAAAATATGTATAAAAACCCTAAAAACTGGTATAATTACTAAGATACCCCTTAAGGGTGAAAAATTACTATTTTACCCCTAGGTGCAAAATGACCGTTATACCCCTAGGGCTAAATTTGACTGAAATGCATGTTTTATTGTTTCTATTCACTGTATGCCATGACATGATTATCTGTTGCATGGGACTGGGTTTATTGATGGAGGAAGTGTAACACCTCTAACCCGTATCCGTTGCCGGAATGGGTTTTCGAGGCATTATCGGACAATGCACAACCATCATAACCATAAGTACTTTAGGGTCATGTCAAACGACATATCCCGAACACATAATACATATAACTTATATATATATGCATACCACAATCGAATCATCAAAGCATATATATATATCTCTGTCATTTGTTAAAGCACCAAATCAAACTTAACTTATCAATTAAGCCATTTTCGCATGGCTCAAATTATACATGGACCAAAATACAACATTTCTAAAGTATAATTCAACCTATACATGCCAAAGTTCAGAAACTTAGTTGATAAATACCAAAGGTAGTCAATAGTGTGATAAGCTTCTCTGACATTTCCCCAGCTCGCAACTTGAATTCGAAATCTATAAAACAGAGTAATTATAAAACACCAAGTAAGCTATCATAGCTTAGTAAGTTATAAGCAAATAACAAATTATTAATATATTCAACTTGAATAAATTTGACTAAATGTTAATTTTGCTACCACATACAATTTCATACCTAACGCTTCAATAATAATGCATATTCTCTCATACACAAATTGTGACTTGATCGGATGCTCAATTAACTATACTAACAAAATACCATCTAAATTTCAAAGTCAAATTATCATATTATGACCAAGAAATCTCATATATACCAGCTCATGAATCAATATATAACATCGTATGCACACAATTTATATGTGGCCAATTGTGCATAATATAAATAATACTCAAATTCCAGAATCAGTTCAAAGTATCTTAAAAGTTTATTCACCAAACCGAATATCCACTCCATATTCATATTCAATTACCGTATAGAACAATGCACATATAAACCTTAGCAAAAATATGTATTTCATCTTATCATATCATATCTATATACATATCATTAAACAGAATACATATAATCACATATTTTAACATATAATTTCATTCAATTCATTCATAGCTCAATTTTTCAAATATTATTTCAAAAGCATTGATAATTCATTAAAGCATATTCAAGCCATAATTATGAAATCTAATACT
This sequence comes from Gossypium stocksii, assembly GCA_020496765.1. Taxonomy (NCBI): domain Eukaryota; kingdom Viridiplantae; phylum Streptophyta; class Magnoliopsida; order Malvales; family Malvaceae; genus Gossypium; species Gossypium stocksii. The sequence goes on from CM035623.1 coordinate 48,929,112, forward strand.
GAATATATACATGAACATAAGTTTTAATATTTCCAATTACACATCGCTCCATTAAACAGGTTAAATATCACATTTTCCCTACTTGGCCAGATATATATACACTATCATAAGTACGTTCATACAGTTCACATTTCTATGTACATGTTTTCACATTCAATTACTAAATGCCCGAATGCACATGTAACCTTTGGCATAAACATCAAATTTACATTTCCATAACTCATACATATGCTTTCACTTCCATCATATGTTATTTGTAACACAAATCATATATTCAACTTACCTTATTATCATATTGCATTTATCTATCTCATACCTGAACTGTCACGTACATATATACCACCTTTGCCACCTGAAAGTTCAATACATTAGCTTTTTTGATCATCTTATATCGTTCAATGAATTTACACTCTTGGTGCTCCATAATTATCCGAAACTATAGTGAATTGCACACTTAGTGCCATTCATATAATCATAGCCCTTATTATACTCGCACATTCAGCGCTACATATCAACGATTCACATTCACATTTATTTACAATTAGTAAAAACAACTTTATTCCTCACAAATGGTCAACATAATATAACCATTATCCAATTCATTCCAATTTGAACAACATAAATACATTAAGAATTTATAACAGTTCATGAATCCTAAAAGAAAGTCTCAAAGATCTACATATTTGGATAACATTGAGATACTCTTTAATACACAACATTAATACACAAAATATGGCAGTATATTCAAGTATTTGATTTCAATTCAGACAGTATTCAAATCCTAAAATCTCGCAGTTTAATTGCTCCACCAAACAAACTTTAACAAAAATAACAGCTAACTTATAAATGCAACACACATATATATAACAATCACTAATTACACTCTTTGACAAATTAGACAACATTAATTAGTAGTAGTAACATTTTTTTTTCTCTTGTTGTAATTAATAATCCACAAACTGCCCATATAATAAAATATACAAGTATTTATCACCATTTAACCAACTCATTAACAAACACTTAACACATAAATTCGGTAGCATTTACTCCGCTTTTATCCTGATTTAATAACTTTAAAAAAAATAATGGTGGCATTAACCCCTTTAACAAACCGATTTTTTTTTTACAAATAAGCTGCAACTAATAAATATCATTAAAGTTAGTACATAAGAAGGGCATTTGGTCATACCTATGTAGCATTAATCTGATCTTTTATTATCTACCCAGTTACATTAATAACAACATTAAACACTCTGTTTTTCTCAAGCTCCAGACATAATAATTATCACTATTTATTCATTGGCAACTTCAAGCATTATTGACTTAATTTTAAAGTCATTCAAATCATATTTATCGATGTTTAAACCAAAATTTTCAGCTGCATTAATTCAACAAATAGCAGTCCATAAAATAGCATGCGTACACCCTTTTCTAAGCATCCTTATCACTGCAATATTCATCATCATCAATACCATGATTAAACAGTAATGACATAGCAGAAATTTAACCATACTAATAGGGTATAATTTGAACAGCAATTTGACAGTTTCTACAATTGTCAAACACAACAGAACAACAGTTCTAGGAAAGCTTGCTAATATTTTCTAGCCCAGATTCTATCAATTAAATTTTTGTTCCTTCCCTCACACATTCAGCCACCTCTATTTAATTCATGGTAGAGATTAGTTTCTTAACTTATAACACATTCAGAAACCAAATTAACTCATAGCAGTACCAATTACCCTTATAAATTTCATTCGGCACTCACATTAAAAATATGGCTAATATCCTTCATTTTATAAATCATATTCGGCAATGACATATCAAATTTCCAATAACTCAATTTGGCACTTTTGTATAATATTTAATAAAAATTAGTACATAACTTAAGGACTTACCTTGACAACTTCGTACGATTGTGTCGACTACTCGCTAATTTCATTTTTTCCCGATCCAAGTCCCGTTTATTTGAATCTTGAGACATTTTGTCTATTTAAGTAGGATAATTCAGACAATTTAGTTCATTGCGTCCTTTCAACAAAGACTTGTTCCCTTAGTTTCAACCAATAATAATGGGATATTACTAAAACTAAAATTTGGAAATGTAAATCTCAAATTAAACTGTTTTAAGCTCCAAAATTTAATAACTCTGCAAACATAAACCGAACAGTAATGCATGTTAATTTCAACCATCTTTATATTTTTCTTATTACCACAAAATAGGACATTTATTAACCAACATTTTTCCTTAATTTGAACAGCAGTAGATCCATTACACCAGGATTTATTGCACGATAAAATACAGCAATTACATGTAGAAACTATCTGTAACACCCCTAGGCCCGTACCTGTCGCAGGAGAGTCGAGAGGCGTTACCCAACTTTCATTTAACTTAACAATATCACAGTCAAACAAATCAATTTATGCCATTATCACATTCATCTCCTAATACTCATATGCCGGATCAAAAATCATACTCAACCAATTTATTTAAGATTATTTCTATTATAAAGATAAAAGAATGCTATAGCTTAGGAGGACTCATAATAGAAATCAACTAAGCTGATTATCATCTTCCCAACAATGCATAATGTACCATAAGTATCATTTCTTGCAACGTAAAAAAAAAGTCCTTATGAATACAACAGAAAGGTTACATTAAATTTTCATTTTGATTACGCTTAAACCTCACACGTTTCATAAAACATAGACATCTAAATACTAAGATATTTTGAGCGCATTTCACATAATGTATACTTGAAACTTCATTGACATATAACCAATTCAAGCATTAGACCATAGACATGGATGAAGAGTATTCGATAGGCCATTTTCACATGGCCAACTTAATTACAATGCGAGATCATATTTGATTTACAACAAAATGTCGAATCTATACATGCCATTTTCAAGGTTAAGTTTCAAAAATACCAAAAGATGTTGTGATAGCGTGGATGACTACAACCCTGGGGCTCCCGAGACCGTAGCAACAAGAGCGATCTATAAAATAGAAAATAAGCACAACTAGATAAGCAATCAATTGCTTAGTAAGTCTTTAAGTAACAAAATCATAAAACAAAAGGTCTAGAAATGTCTAAGCTCATTTATTTTACCCTTTGCCTAAATAGGGCATACTAAGATAACTCTCTGTCAATTCATATCAAAAAGATAAACTTAGTGTAGTCAACTAAATTCAACTTATAACCATATATGTTCATCTCAAGGATCAAACTAAATTCATGTTTATTAACATACATCCCCTATTCGAATAGTTGAATCTCCTCTTTTTGATCACATACAACTAAAACAAATTATAGACATTTGGATCACTTTTAACAAAAATCAAAGCATTCCCACCGAATTTCAAATTCACCAACCATAGACAAATAAGTTCTCGTACAAGAATAAGATGCATACCTGACTATCTTACGGTAGGCAGCACATTTGTTAGTATGGGTTTGGCATTTATTTTATAACGTTGGCACGGATATCATTTGAAACCCAGCCCGATTTCCACACTGGCTCATAGCCCTTCGGAACTAGGTTCGGTTATGACGCTGGCTTAGCAGCCCTTCAAGGCTAAGCTTGGATCGTCCCACTGGCTCAAAAGCCCTTCGAGTTTAAACTCGGATCGAATCTCTGGCTCGAAAGCCCTTCGAGGCTAAGCTCGGATCGTATCTCTGGCTCGAAAGCCCTTCGAGGCTAAGCTCGGATCTAAATCCCACTCAATATTTACACGTTTATATGTATATGTATCATGTCACATTTGCATCACAAATCGTAGACAAAGGACACTATTTCATTTCAAAACATAACACGATTCAAAGTTCACATGCCACTTCCAACAATTCCGTAAATTATCTTTGCCATAACGACATTCAATTACAACTCTTACGTCTAGATTTATATAATATACATATGTATTAAGGTATCATCATATTATAAGTAGAAATTTTGTTACTCAAGAACTTACTTCGTATCTTTCTGAGTAGTATACGGGTTGGTTATTCCACGACCTTCGCTTTTCCCTTGTCCGAGAGTGCCCCTCTTTGCTCTTGATCTTGATTGAGACAAATTTAATTATATTAATCCTTACTCAAATAACTCACTTGATAATTACACTTCTTTTCAAGACAAAGAATTTCTAAATTTCTTTTATTAGACATTTGGTCACATACACCACCAAAATTTATATCCAAAAAAAAAATCATTTATAAAATCAAGCACACCAAATTTCGAGTACAACAACCCTTATCTAGCATAACATCATCTTAGTCTTTATGCATATCCTCCATTCAGCTTTTATGAACTAAAGAATTAACAAATACACATGATGCTCATTTACAAAGTCGAAACTAATACCTTAACATTTCATACATTTTTGGTCATTCTACTTTTAAACTATTTAATTTTTTTCTGCCTTTATGAAAATTGCATTTCAAATGGTCGAAAAACATAAGGCCTTACAAAAACGACCCAATTTACACTTTAACTAATTTATACAAAATTTTAAAGCATTTAACTACCCTTCAACAAGAATATGCCCTATGACCGAATGCTCCACTAAGGTTGACCCAAAACATTTTAATTTCCATTAAAGAACACTCAAAGCTGAATTTCCAACTTAGCTAATAAAGGTCTTTTACAAATAAATTCACAAGCACAACCAAATTCTTTTATACACACCTAATTTACTAAAAATTCAAGTCTTTTGTTAATTCAAACTCAAACTAACAATTCATCCAACCCATTTGCTATCTTCACTTTCGGCACTCATTCAAATTTCTATCCTTACACACACAAATCTTAATCGGCCACAAGGTCCTCCAAACCGTTCAATTTATCAACCCATACATCCATTAGTACACAATATCAACATCCCATGAATCTCATACAAACATACCCATGACCGAAGGAAGTACCAACCAAAATCTCAAAAACCAACCTATGGGCTATACCGTATGCCTAGCCTTCAACCAAATTTCACAAGATTCAAGCATAATAACATGAATACATACCTCAATTTGGGACTATAATGGCCGAATATCTCTTAATTCTCCAACCCCCTTCTTCTTATTCACAATCGGCAAAAATGGAAGATGAAAATAAAGCTAATTTTCTTTTCCCAATTTCTTTTGTTATTTTATTAAGCCATTATTTTCTTTTTACTAATTCATGAATATAAAATGCATATTTTAATGCCATGAAATCATCATGGCCGGCCACTAAGACAACAATTGGGTAGTTTGACATGCAACTCCCATTCTTCATACCATGCATCAATTCGGTCCTCTTCCAATTTACCACATCTTCTTTCTTCTTTTTACACATGAGTCCAAATCAATAATTCCCACATTCGAATGCACTAAATTAAAAAATCAATTATTCACACAATCAATTTCTCATAGATTAGTCATGCAATTCAGCATTTATTTAATATAGTGACTCGGTTTTGTGGTTCCGAAACCACTTCCCGACTAGGGTCAAAATAGGGCTGTCACAACTCTCCCTCCTTTAGAAATTTTCGTCCTCGAAAATCTTACCAGCGAATAGGGTTGGGTAACATTCTCTCATAGAGTTTTCGGGTTCCCAAGTCACTTCTTCAATACCGTGCTTGAGCCACAATACTTTGACTAATGGGACCTTTTTGTTTCGCAACTCCTTAACCTCTCGAGCCAAAATACTGATAGGTTCTTCTTCATAACTCAAATCAGGCTGTATTTTAACTTCAGACGGATTAATCACATGCGAAGGATCGGATCTGTAACGACGGAGCATCGATACATGGAAAACGTTGTGGATCTTTTCTAGTTCAGGGGGTAAAATTAATCTATAAGCAATCGGCCCAATCCGTTCTGATATCTCATACGGTCCAATGAATCTCGGACTCAGCTTGCCTTTACGACCAAAACGGAGTGTCTTTTTCCACGGTGAAACTTTTAGAAATACCTTATCACCTACCTGATACTCGATGTCTTTACGCTTTAGGTCCGCGTACGATTTCTGACGATCAGATGCCATTCTCAAACTATCACGAATTATCTCCACTTTCTGCTCTGCTTCTCTAACTAAATCAACTCCGAGAATCTTATTCTCACTAAGCTCGGTCCAAAACAGAGGTGTATAGCATTTTTGACCGTAAAGAGCTTCATAGGGTGCCATCTGAATACTCGATTGGAAACTATTATTATACGCGAATTCAATTAGAGGTAAGTATTTCTCCCACGATCCGCTGAACTCTAGAATGCAACATCTCAACATGTCCTCGAGTATTTGAATAACCCGTTCAGATTGACCGTCAGTCTGGGGGTGAAAAGCGGTGCTATAATGGAGTTTAGTACCCAATGCTTCGTGTAGCTTCTTCCAAAATCTCGAAGTAAATCGGGGATCTCGATCAGAAACAATAGAAGTCGGCACTCCATGCAATCGTACAATCTGAGAAACGTATAATTCTGCTAACTTATCAAGTAAAAAGTCGGTACGAACCGGGATGAAATGGGCTGATTTCGTTAATCTATCAACAACAACCCAAATGGAGTCTTTCTTACACGGCGTCAACGGTAAGCTCGACACAAAGTCCATTGTAACGCGATCCCACTTCTACTCAGGTATCAAAATCGATTGAAGTAATCCCGATGGCACTTGATGCTCTGCTTTCACATGCTGACATACTAAGCACTTAGATACAAAATTAGAGATGTCTCGCTTCATGCCGTGCCACCAATATTGTCATTTCAAATCATTATACATTTTCGTACTACCCAGATGAACTGACATTCGGCTATTATGGGCTTCATTCAAAATCATCGAAACTAGCTCGGACTTTTTCGGAACACACAATCGGTCCTTAAATCTCAAACAATCATTTCCGTCGACCCGAAACTCTGAATTCACATTCGAATCACACTGAACTCGTTTGGCAACTAAATCGTCGTCGACTTTCTGAGCTTCACAAATCTGTCGAAGTAACACGGGTCTTGATTCCAATTCAGCAATCAACACCTTATCTGCCGACATCGTTAGTCTCGCGTTCAAAGCTCGCAAAGAAAATAGGGATTTCTGGCTAAGAGCATCTGCAACTACATTAGCTTTTCCAGGGTGATAGTCAATAATAAGTTCGTAGTCTTTTAGTAATTCTAGCCACCGCCTTTGCCTCAAATTTAAATCCCTTTGCGTCATCAGATACTTGAGACTTTTGTGCTTGGAGAATATGTGACATTTCTCACCAAACAGATAGTGTCGCCAAATTTTCAGAGCGAATACAATAGCGGCTAACTCAAGATCATGGGTCAGATAATTTCGCTCGTGGGGCTTCAATTGCCTCGAAGCGTAAGCGACAACCTGACCTTCTTGCATTAAAATGCAGCCTAAACCGTTCAAAGATGCATCGCTATAAACTACAAATTCCTTGCCGGATTCTGGCTGAACTAATACTGGAGCTTCTGTCAAAAGGGTTTTCAGCTGGTCGAAACTTTGTTGACATTTATCAGACCACTCGAACTTGACATCTTTTTGTAACAGTCTTGTCAAAGGCACTGCAATCATCGAGAAACCCTTGACAAACCTTCGATAGTAACCGGCAAGTCCTAGGAAGCTTCTAACTTTGGAAATATTTCTAGGAGGTTTCCAGTCGAGAATAGCTGAAATTTTGTTCGGATCAACTCGAACACCTGAAGCAGATACTATATGCCCCAAGAAACTGACCTCACGTAACCAGAATTCACACTTACTGAACTTCGCATACAATTGGTTATCCCGCAAAGTCTGAAGTACAAGTCTCAAATGCTCGGTATGCTCAATCTCATCACGAGAGTAAATCAAAATATCATCGATGAAAACTACTACAAAACGGTCCAAAAACGGCCTAAACACACAATTCATCAAATCTATGAAGATCGCAGGGGCATTAGTGAGCCCAAACGACATCACTAAGAACTCGTAGTGACCATATCTCGTTCTGAATGCTGTCTTCGGCAGGTCGGAATCTCTAACTCTCAACTGATAATAGCCAGATCGCAAGTCAATTTTTGAAAACACGAAAGCTCCTTTTAACTAATCGAACAAGTCGTCAATTCGGGGCAACGGATACTTATTCTTTACAGTGGCTTTATTCAGCTATCGATAATCGATACACATTCTCATAGTCCCTTCTTTCTTTTTCACAAACAAAACCGGTGCACCCCAAGGTGAAAAACTAGGTCGCGCGAAGCCTTTGTCTGTCAACTCTTGCAGCTGAGATTTCAGTTCTTTCAACTCGGTAGGTGCCATACGATACGGGGTAATCGAAATCGGCGTCGTACCTGGAATCAACTCTATACCGAACTCAACCTCTCTTACAGGCGGCAATCCCGGTAATTCCTCGGGAAACACATTCGAAAACTCACCAACTACAGGCACAGACTCAAGTTCTCGTTCGGAAACTTTGTTGTCTAACACATAGGCTAGATATGCTTCATACCCCTTTCTCACATATCTCTGAGCTGACATGGTTGTGATCATGGCAGGTAGCCCGTTTAGAATAGTGGACTCGATTTGGATTATTTCATTATTCGAACACCGCAATTCGATAGTCTTTCGCTTGCAATTTACTATTGCATCGTGCATAATCAACCAATCCATCCCAAGGATAACGTCAAATTCATCAAAAGGTAAGGGCATCAAATCAGCCAGAAAATAGAAACCTCGAGCCATTAGGGGACATTTCTTGCATACTTTATCAATCAAAACACAACGACCCAAAGGATTTGACACTCGAATTACAAACTCAGTAGACTCAATAGGTAGAGTCTTACTGGAAGCTAATGTTTCACACACGTACAAATGAGTCAAACCAGGATCAATCAGAGCAATAACATCAGTATTAAAGAGAGTAAATGTACCAGTAATGACGTCTGGAGAAGAAGCCTCCTCACGGGCTTGAATAGCATAAGCTCTGGTAGGTGCTCGTGCCTCGGATCTGACTGCAGTGTCCCTAGTCCCTCTCTGACTACCACTAACATTACCACCCCATCAGGGTGGTCTACCCCGTGCAGCTGTGCCGCAAGCTCTCTGACTCGGGTCGGGAGTGCGCTTATCAACTTTCGGACAGTCCTTAATAAAATGATCGGCAGATCCACATCTGAAGCAAGAGCGATCACGATGCCTACAACTCCCCGGGTGCCATTTACCACAATATTTGCAATTAGATCTATCTCGACGTTCATTACCAACATTGGCGATGGAAGTAGCTCGCAAACTCACGGGAGGTCGATGGTGCTCGCGTCTAGAAAAACCCGATGTATATTTAGATCGGCCTGAGTCATCTCTAGTCTTTTTGGACGATTGCTGAACAAATTTTCCCGCAGATCTCTTACGAAACTCTCTATCTCCATCTTCGGCTTTTCTTTTCTCATTACCGAGCTTTTCAGCTTTACAAGCTCACTCGACTAACACGACAAACTCCTTAATCTCTAGAATTCCCACCAGTAGTCTGATATCTTCATTTAATCCGTCCTCAAAACGCTTATACATAATAGCCTCGGAGGATACACATTCTCGAGCATAACGGCTGTGCCGTACGAATTCTCTGTCGTACTCGGTTACTGACATTTGACCTTGTTTAAGCTCAAGAAATTCCTTCCATTTTTTATCTATGAATCTCTGACTAATATATTTCTTACGGAACTCGGTTTGGAAAAACTCCCAGGTGACCCGCTCTTTCGGGACGACAGAGACCAGAGTGTTCCACCAGTAATATGCAGAGTTGCGCAACAGAGATATCGCACATTTTAAACATTCCTCAGGCGTATAGGATAGCTCGTCGAACACTCGGATGGTGTTATCAAGCCAAAACTCAGCTCGCTCGGCATCATCGTTAGGGGTAGCCCGGAACTCTTCAGCCCATATTTTCTAATTTTGTCAACTGGAGGCCTACTCGATCTCACTGGATCAGTCACTGGAGGGGCCATATAAGTCAGGAGCGGAGTACTCGGGGGCAGAGGTTGTGGAATAGCCGGATTTGATCTAATGAATTGAGCGAACCAGTCGCTCATTATCGCATAGAAGGCTTGTCTAGTGTCATCATATCGATGACTGATATTCGGTTGAGAGTCAGGCGGCGTTGTCCCTTGCGCGGGAGCAGGCGCTACGCTCTCGACATCGTCTGCTACGGCTCGATCGGGCTCGTGATCCATTCTATACCAAAAATCACATTTTTAGAAGTCAGAAGTCATCACACTATCACATTTACATAAAATGGCATGTATAATTAGACTCGTACTTACTACGGTAGTCCAAGAATCGACTAAACCATAGCTCTGATACCAATAAAATGTAACACCCCTAGGCCCGTACCCGTCCGAGGAGAGTCGAGAGGCATTACCCAACTTTCATTTAACTTAACAATATCACAGTCAAACAAATCAATTTATGCCATTATCACATTCATCTCCTAATACTCATATGCCGGATCAAAAATCATACTCAACCAATTTATTTAAGATTATTTCTATTATAAAGATAAAAGAATGCTATAGCTTAGGAGGACTCATAATAGAAATCAACTAAGCTGATTATCATCTTCCCAACAATGCATAATGTACCATAAGTATCATTTCTTGCAACGTAAAAAAAAAAGTCCTTATGAATACAACAAAAAGGTTACATTAAATTTTCATTTTGATTACGCTTAAACCTCACACGTTTCATAAAACATAGACATCTAAATACTAAGATATTTTGAGCGCATTTCACATAATGTATACTTGAAACTTCATTGACATATAACTAATTCAAGCATTAGACCATAGACATGGATGAAGATTATTCGATAGGCCATTTTCGCATGGCCAACTTAATTACAATGCGAGATCATATTTGATTTACAATAAAATGTCGAATCTATACATGCCATTTTCAAGGTTAAGTTTCAAAAATACCAAAAGATGTTGTGATAGCGTGGATGACTACAACCCTGGGGCTCTCGAGACCGTAGCAACAAGAGCGATCTATAAAACAGAAAATAAGTGCAACTAGATAAGCAATCAATTGCTTAGTAAGTCTTTAAGTAACAAAATCATAAAACAAAAGGTCTAGAAATGTCTAAGCTCGTTTATTTTACCCTTTGCCTGAATAGGGCATACTAAGATAACTCTCTGTCAATTCATATCAAAAAGATAAACTTAGTGTAGTCAACTAAATTCAACTTATAACCATATACGTTCATCTCAAGGATCAAACTAAATTCATGTTTATAAACATACATCCCTTATTCGAATAGTTGAATCTCCTCTTTCTAATCACATACAACTAAAACAAATCATAGACATTCGGATCACTTTTAACAAAAATCAAAGCATTCCCACTGAATTTCAAATTCACCAACCATAGACAAATAAGTTCTCGTACAAGAATAAGATGCATACCTAACTATCTTACGGTAGGCAGCACATTTGTTAGTATGGGTTTGGCATTTATTTTATAACGTTGGCATGGATATCATTTGGGACCCAGCCCGATTTCCACACTGGCTCATAGCCCTTCGGAACTAGGTCCGGTTATGACGCTAGCTTAACAGCCCTTCAAGGCTAAGCTTGGATCGTCCCACTGGCTCAAAAGCCCTTCGATTTTAAACTCGGATCAAATCTCTTGCTCGAAAGCCCTTCGAGGCTAAGCTTGGATCGTATCTCTGGCTCGAAAGCCCTTCGAGGCTAAGCTCGGATCTAAATCCCACTCAATATTCACACATGTTTTTATGTATATGTATCATGTCACATTTGCATCACAAATCATAGACAAAAGACACTATTTCATTTCAAAACATAACACGATTCAAAGTTCACATGCCACTTCTAACAATTCCGTAAATTATCTTTGCCATAACGACATTCAGTTACAACTCTTACGTCTAGATTTATATAATATACATATGTATTAAGGTATCATCATATTATAAGTAGAAATTTTGTTACTCAAGAACTTACTTCGTATCTTTTTGAGTAGTATACGAGTTGGTTATTCCACGACCTTCGCTTTTCCCTTGTCCGGGAGTGCCCCTCTTTGCTCTTGATCATGATTGAGACAAATTTAATTATATTAATCCTTACTCAAATAACTCACTTGATAATTACACTTCTTTTCAAGACAAAGAATTTCTAAATTTCTTTTATTACACATTCGGTCACATACACCACCAAAATTTATATCCAAAGAAAAAAATCATTTATAAAATCAAGCACACCAAATTTCGAGTACAACAACCCTTATCTAGCATAACATCATCTTAGTCTTTATGCATATCCTCCATTCAGCTTTTATGAACTAAAGAATTAACAAATACACATGATGCTCATTTACAAAGTCGAAACTAATACCTTAACATTTCATACATTTTTGGTCATTCTACTTTTAAACTATTTAATTTTTTTCTGCCTTTATGAAAATTGCATTTCAAATGGTCGAAAAACATAAGGCCTTACAAAAATGACCCAAGTTTACACTTTAACTAATTTATACAAAATTTTAAAGCATTTAACTACCCTTCAACAAGAATATGCCCTATGACCGAATGCTCCACTAAGGTTGACCCAAAACATTTTAATTTCCATTAAAGAACACTCAAAGCCGAATTTCCAACTTAGCTAATAAAGGTCTTTTACAAATAAATTCACAAGCACAACCAAATTCTTTTATACACACCTAATTTACTAAAAATTCAAGTCTTTTGTTAATTCAAACTCAAACTAACAATTCATCCAACCCATTTGCTATCTTCACTTTTGGCACTCATTCAAATTTCTATCCTTACACACACACAAATCTTAATCGGCCACAAGGTCCTCCAAACCATTCAATTTATCAACCCATACATCCATTAGTACACAATATCAACATCCCATGGATCTCATACAAACATACCCATGACCGAAGGAAGTACCAACCAAAATCTCAAAAACCAACCTATGGGCTATACCGTATGCCTAGCCTTCAACCAAATTTCACAAGATTCAAGCATAATAACATGAATACATACCTCAATTTGGGACTATAATGGCCGAATATCTCTTAATTCTCCAACCCCCTTCTTCTTATTCACAATCGGCAAAAATGGAAGATGAAAATAAAGCTAATTTTCTTTTCCCAATTTCTTTTGTTATTTTATTAAGCCATTATTTTCTTTTTACTAATTCATGAATATAAAATACATATTTTAATGCCATGAAATCATCATGGCCGGCCACTAAGACAACAATTGGGTAGTTTGACATACAACTCCCATTCTTTATACCATGCATCAATTCGGTCCTCTTCCAATTTACCACATCTTCTTTCTTCTTTTTACACATGAGTCCAAATCAATAATTCCCACATTCGAATGCTCTAAATTAAAAAATCAATTATTCACACAATCAATTTCTCATAGATTAGTCATGGAATTTAGCATTTATTTAATATAGTGACTCAATTTTGTGGTTCCGAAACCACTTCCCGACTAGGGTCAAAATAGGGCTATCACACTATCAGCATTCAACGACAGGTTTTCAACACCAACTTATGCATTTATTTAACAACTCTTCTTCACTTCTAACACTAGTATTTTGGTAACAAATAACATGTATTTTAACTACTAACTTAAATAATCTAACACCAAGCTTTTATTTTCTAACATGAACATCAATGAACTCAAACATTCTTCCCTAGCTGAATGTACTAACATCATTTATTTCTAGAGTTAACACATGGGCTTTGTAAATATCATGCCAACTAACTCAAAAAAAAAAATATAGAATTCAACAAAAATTATTAAGGAAACATACCAAATTTGTGCTTTAACAAGGCCGACTATCAAGTTTTTCAAATGTTCTTTCTCTTTTCTTAGTTTCGGCAATTCCAAAGATGAACATGCAACGAAAGTGTTTTCTTTCTATTTCTTTTTCCTTAGTTTTAATATTTTATTCAACTAAAATACATTATAACTATTAACTTACTGTAGTAGCCTTTGTAAAATAATTCCATTTCCACTAACTAATAGCTAATTTCGTCCACGCATAATTTCCTTGGCATAATTGCATCTTAAATCCTCCAAACTAAAAGAACATTATCAATTAACTAATTACGTATAAACCATCAAATTTTTCCTATAATACGATTAGGCCCTTTTGATCAAATCGGTATTCAAGCGACGAAATTTTCAAACGAAATTTTTCACACAAGTCAAATCACACATTCACAACATAGAAATAATATTTAAATATATATATATATTTTGGACTCGAATTCGTGGTCCCAAAACCACCGTTCTGATTAGGGTCAAAATCGGGTTGTTACAGGAAGTACAAGTGGCATTGCCACGATTACTGAAAAGGGCTTTGCCTCGTACTGAATACTGAAGGGGGCTTTGCCTCATACTGTTTACTAAAAAGGGGCTTTGCCTCGTATTACTGTTAGTGGCCACATTATCTGAGCAGCGGTGCTGCGACTGTGGAGTGTAGTGGCTGGGTGGGTTGAGTTGTTTCCCCACATGGAGTGTAGGGCTGGTACGGGTGGAGTGTAGCGGTTGGACTTAGGATGGGCTTTGGGCTTTGCATTCATGCATGATATCTGTACTGTTACTATTATGGGCCACACTGGCATCTGAATAGGGCTTCGGCCCAGTAACTGAACACTGAATAGGGCTTCGGCCCAGTTTACTGTATCTGGATAGGGCTTTGGCCCAGTTATTATTGAGACTGGATAAGGTTTAGGCCCAATGGGCTTGAGCTAATTTGGGCTTTGGATGGGCTTTCTTTACACACTGAGTTTCCAAACTCACCCCTTTTCCTTCTATCCATGCAAGTGAGCCCTAGATTGGTGGACTTGGAGCTGGGATGGATTCAGAGTGGCCACATAAACTGGACTGTTGGTTTTATTAAGTCTTTTATTTTCCATATTTATTTTTTTATTATTTTAAATTATTTTTATTCTAATTTTGGGTTTGTAATAAGGCCGCTCTAATTATTTAATTTGTTTTAGCTTAAGCATGATATTGTTTAAATCGTTTAGAAATCGGATAGCTTTAAGGCGTGCTTTTATAAAAGTTACTTGTTTTCAAAATATCACGATAACAGAGCAAAGCTTCCGCAACATAAACATTTTAATAAATAAATATTTTAAATAAACTTAAACCTAATTTGTTGTTCATGGACAAGTCATAAGGTTAAAGTGTGGCAATGGGTGTGTGCATGTCTAGGATTGGATCTAGCGAGAGCTTGGTACTTAAGCAGTCTAATTAACTCACCTTCTCTTTTTGGAATCCTACCTGGTGGATAGTATCCATTCACTTTAAGCCATAACGAAGAAGGTCTGATTTTTCAATACTTAAACTGTTTAAAATAACATGTTTCCGCAAACTACAAAGGTTTACAAGCTTTCACAATTTTCCATAAAATTTTACAAAGTTGTTAACAATGTTTGAAAAGGGAATGATTATTTCAATGAACCACGTTTTGAAAAAAATAAATAAACACAAGCTGAGGTTTTATACAAGTTTAACGATAGAAGTTTCTAAACACTAGGAAGGGTTTTCAATGAAAACATGGTTTTCAAAAAACACTTCAATATGACACACCAGACTTGGTCGTAACATCTGGGCTAGGTTTGGGTGTTACATTTAAGCATATGTGAATTAAGGTATTCGGTCATGTGATTATAGTTATGTGAATATGATTATAAACTAAGGATTTGAGACTTAATTTTTATGATTGACTATGTTGTTTTGGTATATTAAATGAAAGGTGAACTTGGAATGATTTGGTATATCTTAATGAATGTGTTATATGAAACAAATAGATCAGGTATGTGTCAATAGATTATTTTCTGGATAGTAAAGTGAGTATTGCTTGCTGAAAATAGACTTTGTATCATACATATTAATATGTGAAGTATACGAGTGTGAGACGCAAGTATAAATTTGATAAGTAAAATTATGCATATAAAATTAAGATAATGCAAAATACATACATATGTATGCTTATATAATTGTATATGGAATTGCCTTGAGATGAGAAAGTGAATATAGATCAATGAGAAATGTGGTTATACTTTAATGCATACATATGAGCTTATTTTGTGACACCTATATCTATGAGTTAAAGTGTGGAAGGACATGTGTTAATGTAATTTGACTTGAATAGCTGCAAGTTGTTCACCTAAAGTAGTCATATGTGTCATTCGGTCATGGTTGTTTAATTAAAGAATAAGCACATAAAATATATGCAAATCATGTGTTGAAATTTCATGATATGTTGGTTATGTATTATGTTTTAAATTTTAAAAACAAGTTGGTAATAATTGAAGTTGATCCTTTTGCTTAAAACTTACTAAGCTTAATTAGCTTATTGTGTATTTTGCTCATTCTATTTTATAGATTTTGGAATTCAAGGTAAAAGCTCAGGAATCGTCAGCATCTCGTCACACTATCGACTGTTTTGGTATTTTATGTTTTAAGCTTAACTTATGGCATGTATAGGCTGAATAACATTTTTTATGATACATTTTTGTTCATGTATATGTAAAAGCCATGCAAATATGGCTTGTCTATTTTGTTAAGTGCGGTTTTATATTATGATCACTTGTTGTGGATGTTATAATTATTTGAAGTTGAATGTTTAAGCTATGACTTGTTTTAAAATAATATCTAGTTATATGTGTTCTTATGTACCTAGCCGAATAGATGGTTATGAAATTAGTCTTGGCTGTGTCTTTTATTGCTTTGTTGGTTAGGTAATGAAAGCATGATTAGGTTTGAATTGGTATGTTAATGTAATAATTAAAATAGTTGCAATGTATCATGCACATATGTGTATTTATAATATAATTATGCAAGGTGAATTATGATTGATGTTTTAATTTATATGAGTTCTTGTGACGGCCCATAATGGTAAACTGTCTGGTAATACCTTGTAACTCACTCTGGCTAAGGATATGGGTTATTAAGGTGTTCATTTTATTGGTATTAGAGTTACGATTTAGTCGATTCTAGGACTATCATTGTGTGTGTGAGTCTAGCTATACATGCCATAATGTGATAATGCGATAGTGTGATGACTTCTGACATTTGAAAAATTGGGTTTTTCTTATATAGTAAATGGATCCCGATCGAGCTTTAGCTGATGACTTAGAGAGTGTAGTGCCTGCTCCTGCACAAGGGACAGTGCCGACTGATTCTCAGCCGATCTCGAGTAATGAGGGAGAGGCCAGACAGGCTTTCTTTAATAGCGTGAACGAATGGTTTACAGAATTCGTACGAAATAATTCGGTTACACAACAACCTCCACCCCCGAATAATCCGCTTTCGATACCTGTTATACCTCCAGTGGTCGATCCGATAAGATTGAATAAGCCCCCTGTCGATAAAATTAAAAAATATGGGGCCCAAGAATTTAGGGCTACAGATGATGATAATGCGGAACGAGCTAAATTTTGGCTTGATAATACTATACGAGTATTCGATGAATTATCGTGTACACCCGACGAATGCTTGAAATGTGCTATATCCTTGTTACGTGATTCTACTTATTATTGGTGGAACACTTTAGTTTCGGTTGTGCCAAGAGAGTGGGTTACTTGGGAATTCTTTCAGATTGAGTTCCGTAAAAAGTATATCAGCTAGAAATTTATTAACCAGAAACATAAAGAATTTCTCAAGCTCAAACAGGGTCACATGACTGTTACAGATTACGAGCAAAAATTTGTGAGACTCAGTAGATATGCTCGGGAGTGTATCTCGATCGAAGCTATCATGTGTAAACGTTTCAAAGATGGGTTGAATGAAGATATTAAGTTGTTGGTTGGAATACTTGAAATTAAATAGTTCGTAATACTGGTCGAGCGAGCTTGTAAAGCCGAAGAGCTTGGAAAGGAAAAGAAGAAGGCTGATTTTAAAGCTAGAGACTCCCGTAAATGATCAACGAATGAAATTTTTTAGTCGTCCTCAAAGAAGTTCAAGGAAGATACCATTTGATCTAAAGTTGCTGTGGGCTATTCTAGAAGAGATCAGGACCGACCTCCTATGAGTTCGCGAGCCACTTCAGTTTCTAGTGTTGGCAACATGCGACTGTATAGAGCCGAGCGTAAACATTATGGTAAATGGCATTCGAGAGATTGTAGACTGCGTGATCACTCCTGTTTCAAATATGGATCGGCAGATCATTTCATCCGAGAGTGTCCGATGCTAGCTGAGCAGAATACCGTTCAGAGTGCGTGACCGAGTAATATGCCAGCACGGGGTAGACCACCCAGACATACGGGTAATGATAATGGTAGCCAAAGAGGAACGAAAGATATAGCTGTTCGATCCGAGGCTCGTGCTCCTACCAGAGCCTATGCTATCCATGCTCGTGAGGAGGCTTTGTCTCCAGATGTTATCACTGGTATTTCCACTCACTATGATACTAATGTAATGGCTTTGATTGATCCTGGTTTGACTTATTCCTATGTTTGTGAAACATTAGTGTCCAGTAAGACTTTGCCTGTTGAGTCTATTGAGTTTTGTGATTCGGGTGTCGAACCCCCTGGGCCAATGTGTGCTAGTTGACAGAGTCTGCAAGAATTGCCCCCTGATGATACAAGATTCATTGGACCATTTGAGATTATCGAACGTATCAGACCATTGCGTATAGATTGATGTTGCCACCTGAACTTGAAAAGATCCATAATGTTTTTCAAGTTTCGATGCTTCGACGATACAGATCCGACCCTTCGCAAGTGATTAGTCTATCAGAGATTGAGATTCAGTCAGATTTGACTTATGAGGAGGAACCAATTAGTATTCTAGCTCACGAAGTGAAAGACTTGGGAAATAAGAAAATCTCGTTGGTGAAAGTATTGTGGTAGAAACACGAGGTCGAGGAAACAATTTGGAAGCTCGAGAGTTCAATGAGAGAACGTTATCCCTATCTTTTTGCCGGTATGATTTTCGGGGACGAAAATCCCTAAGGGGGATAGTTGTAACAGCCCGATTTTTGACCCTAGTCGGAATGGTGGTTTCTGGACCACGAATCCGAATTAGAAAAATATTATTTAAATTATTATCAGTGTTTATTCTGTGTGAAATTACATCTGTGAGAATTTCGTGATTTAATTTTGTCGTTTAGGTGTCCGATTAAATAAAAGGACTTCATCACGTAAAGTGAAAATTAAGTGGTTATTTCTAAAAGAGGCTAATTTGCACTTGGCTTTTAAAGTAGAAGCCTTTATGGAATAAATAGCCAATATTAATGTGTTGGACGGTAGTGGACATGTTATAAGTGATTTCATAATTTATTAATTAAGGTTATAAAAGTAAATTAATAATTAAATTATATATATGTTATAATAACATAAAACAAAACCATGTTTATTTCATCCATCTTTGACCGAAAACAAAAACAAAGAAGAGAAATAAGAAAGCTAAAGAGTTTCGGCCATGGCTTAGCAAAATTCAATGTATTTTCTTACTTAGTTTTTGTTAATTTTGATATTTTTGTGATCATTGTTTAATTATCTTTAAAGCCCATTTTGTAATTTTAGTAATGGTTGAGAGATTGAAATTTGGCCATGAATGGAAGTTTGTGAATCTTTTGTTGATGTTAGAAATTAAAATATAGAGGTTAGATGTGTATATTTTGTGTTGGAACTTTATGTGATTTTTAAGCATAAAGGGATTAATTGTTAAATTAGTAAATTGAGTGGTTAAATTTCAAAATTTAAAAACTAGGAGGACTCTTATGAATTAGAGGTATATTCGGCCTAAGTGTATCATGGGTAAAATATATTTGCTTGATATTTTATGAAATTTGACCAATTTGTTAAAGAGTAATTTGTAAAGGGCGAATGAGTAATTTACCTAGTTATGTGATTTTTCTTTGAGTGAATTAAGTTGGTAATTAATTAAATAAATTCAACTTACTTTTAATTAGCTCAAGATCAAGAGAGAGCGGACTTGGATCAGGGAAAAACAAAGTTAGCCGAGTAGCTGACATAATCGTACGAAATTTATCGAGGTAAATTCTAAAGTCACTAAATGAGCTTGATTTCAAGTAGAGATAAAATTATGAATTGAATTGAAATGTTTGAGATGAATATGTGTTAGTACCGAATTATGAGATGATGTTAATGTACACTTGTTACGGTTTATACATGATTACCAATTGAGGATTTGATATTTGAGTTATGATATCCATGGCTAATGGTATTAGCCGAATTGAATTATTGGAGATGAACATGTCATTGCCGAATGTAAATTAAAATGTTGAATGGTTTATTTGTTGTATATTGAGGTAGTTGAAGGTAAATTATGATGTGAATAAGATATGTGCTATGTTTACCAAGTGAAGGATGAATAATAATGAAATTAACTGTTGTGTTCTAGCTATGGTACTTAAATGTGTCGTGTTTGATTTTGTATAGTTGAAATGTGGTATCTATGGTATTATTAAAAGTACCGATTGAATTATGAGGTGGAAAAATTATTAAATTGATATATATAGATGGAACGTGCTGAATGTGAGTTGATTGGGAAGTGATTTATCCAAGTGTTTTAGTTAAAACAGACTTTATGTCTAGCAAGCATTGTGTCGGTGTTGAGAATCGGGCTTAACGCCTAGCAGGCCTTGTGCCGGTGATTAAAAATTGGGCAAAATGCCTAGCAGGCTTTAAGCCGGTGAACAATATCAAGCTTTAAGCTTAAGAGGCCTAGTGCCTATGTGAATCAAATTGTTAAATTAGAATTAAAAAGGTGAGAGATTCAGATTAACTAGTATCGAATTCAGCTACGTTATATAGTTTCAAATTCTATTGCCAAAAGAGTGCATTTATGTAAATGAAATTGTCAATCACTGAACAATGGGCAAGATTTAAGCATATGTGAATTAAGCTATTCGGTCATGTGATTATAGTTAGGCGAATATGATTATAAACTAAGGATTTGAGACTTAATTTTTATGATTGACTATGTTGTTTTGGTATATTGAATGAAAGGTGAACTTGGGGTGATTTGGTATATCTTAATGAATGTGTTATATGAAACAAATAGATCAGGTATGTGTCGATAGATTATTTTCTGGATAGTAAAGTGAGTATTGCTTGCTGAAAATAGACTTTGTATCATACATATTGATATGTGAAGTATACGAGTGTGAGACGCAAGTATAAATTTGATAAGTAAAATTATGCATATGAAATTAAGATAACGCAACATACATACATATGTATGCTTATATAATTGTATATGGAATTACCTTGAGATGAGAAAGTGAATATAGATCAATGAGAAATGTGGTTATACTTTAATGCATGCATATGAGCTTATTTCATGACACCTATATCTATGAGTTAAAGTGTGGAAGGACATGTGTTAATGTAATTCGACTTAAATAGTTGCAAGCTATCCACCTAAAGTAGTCATATGTGTCATTCGGTCATGGTTGTTTAATTAAAGAATAAGCACATAAAATATATGCAAATCATGTGTTGAAATTTCATGATATGTTGGTTATGTATTATGTTTTAAATTTTAAAAATAAGTTGGTAATAATTAAAGTTGATCCTTTTGCTTAAAACTTACTAAGCTTAATTAGCTTACTGTGTATTTGCTCATTCTATTTTATAGATTTTGGAATTCAAGGTAAAAGCTCGAGAATCGTCAGCATCTCGTCACACTATCGACTGTTTTGGTATTTTATGTTTTAAGCTTAACTTATGGCATGTATAGGCTGAATAACATTTTGTATGATACATTTTTGTTCATGTATATGTAAAAGCCATGCGAATATGGCTTGTCTATTTTGTTAAATGTAGTTTTATGTTATGATCACTTGTTGTGGATGTTATAATTATTTGAAGTTGAATGTTTAAGCTATGACTTGTTTTAAAATAAAATCTAGTTATATGTGTTCTTATGTACCTAGTTGAATAAATGGTTATGAAATTAGTCTTGGCTGTGTCTTTTATTGCTTTGTAGGTTAGGTAATGAAAACATGATTAGGTTTGAATTGGTATGTTAATGTAATAATTAAAATAGTTGCAATGTATCATGCACATATGTATATTTATAATATAATTATGCAAGGTGAATTATGATTGATGTTTTAATTTATATGAGTTCTTGTGATGGCTCATAAGTGGTAAACTGTCCGGTAATACCTTGTAACTCACTCTGGCTAAGGATATGGGTTATTAGGGTGTTACAATATCGAGGAAGGATTTATGGAGATTTCAAAGGAATTTGAAATTGAAGTGTGGTAGCCAAATTTGAATTCTGAGCAGGTAAGGAATCAGTTTTTGGGGGGATTTTAAGTGTGCATTTCGGCTAGGGATGTTCATTGTGTGCATTTCGGCATTGTGAGAATGTGTAGGTGCCAATTTCTTCTAGTGTTTTCAGGTTCTTGTTTGTTTTGGTACTTCGAGTTTCTTTTCTCCCTAGTGCCAATTTTGCTAGTGCCCATTTGAGCCATTGTCCACCTTACTGGAAACCCAAGACTTAAAGTGCCAAATTGTCCTCATTTGTGCACTTTTTCTTTCTTCTCTCTTTATCTAAGTCGACTTCTATTTTCAGTCGTCTAGGGGGAAGCTGAATCCTTCTCCCCATTTGTTCTGCCTCATTTATTTCTTTCATTCTCTTCCTCTCTAGTCTTAATCGAGTACCTCTCTTGGTTCTTCCCCAATCTCTTCTTACTTTCGGCCGAACCCCTGCCCATCTCATTTACTTTCCATACTCTTTTTCTTATTCTTCTTTTGGGTTCAATCTCTATTGTATCATTCGTATATGTTCTTCCTCTTCTGCTAGTTTTGGCCGATTGTTCTTCTTCTCAGCTATTGGTCTATTGTCTCAGTTTGCAAGAGTTTTGACAAGCAGTAGGTGTAACGGCCTAAAATCAGGCCTAGTCAGAATAGTGATCTCGAAATCACTTTCTGAGGTTTAAGAAAATTATTTTGGAAATAATTTAGGTGTTCTAGTGATTTTAGATTCATGCATGAAAATTTTGGCGATTTAATTTATGTGATTAGAGACTAAATTGCAAAAAAGGAGTAAATTGTGTAAGAGGCAAAAGTTGTAATTTACTAGCAATTTCAGTTAAATAGTTAGAGAGTTAAAGTTTGGGAGTTTTAAAGGGCAAATAAGCCCATTTGTGTAAGCATGGCCAGCCAAGGTGGAACTAAAATAAGAAAAGTCAAATACTTAAATGTATTAGGTGACCAAAATAGTAAAAATATACCTATTTTACCTAGTCACCTTTTCTTCTTCATTTTAGTCTCTCTTTGCCAAAATTTTTAGCCATTTTTAGGGTTTTTAGAAGCTAAAACTTTTAGAAACTTCAAGCTCTCATAAGTAAGTGATTTTTAAGGCTTTTCTTGAATTTTTTGCATATTTGAGACCCTTGTAGCATGAGCTACATTTTGAGGGGTATATTGTGCACAATAGTTGGGAGTTGAGGGTTTTGCCATTGCTGAATAAATGATGTTTGCTGGAAATTTTAGGAAGGAAAGTGAATGTAGGGTATCCATTGGACCACTTTTGTGTAAGAAAATTTCAAGAAAACACTCAAATTGGACTTAGTTGTAGAAGTTGTAAATGAGGAGGAATTATGTGAAATAATGAGGAATTGGGGTAATATTGTGGATTAAAAGAGTCGTATAGGCTTGCTTGATGAGGAAATTCGATAAAAATCAATTTTCAAGCCTAGAGGCAAAACGATCATTTTATCTAATTGTGATTTTGAAGCGTTTTAATTAAATTAGCAATTAAATGGATGAATTTGTATTCTTATATATCAAGTAGAACGTGGAGTCAACCTTGACTGAGGCAAGGGCAAGGCTTCGGAGTAAAATTTCACTTTTCTCGAATTTTGTATACCGAGGTAAATTTATATGTAAACAATACCTCATTAATTAATAATTTTTGCTCCTAAATGTTTTATGTGATGTAATGTTAAATTTTATAGTTACATAATGAACTTGTAATAAGTGGAAATATAACTGAATTCCATAACTTATGAATAAAGGTGGGTTATGTGCGAACCACTGGGTAACTGCTGAAATTGGTGAGCTAAGTGTAAATCGCTTGGTTAGCGGTTGTTATCGATGGGCCAAGTGCGAAGCCGTCAAACACAAGTTAATAAAGGTGGGCTAAGTGTGATACTATCGTAACTTAATCAATAAAGGTGGGCTAAGTGCGATACAACTGTAACTCAATCAATAAAGGTGGGCTAAGTGCTATACTACATAGCTTAACTGATAAAGGCGGGCTAAGTGTGATTCTGCCGTAATTTATCGATGATGATAGACTAAGTGCAAAATTATTTTATTATCACAAAAGTTGCTATGAATGACTATGCATGAATCTATCGGGTATAGACTTTCATGGTGAAATTTCTTGAATGAAATTCGATGTGTGTTGTGATGATCGATAAATGCAAGGATGGTATACGAAATTCAAGGTGAGGTTTGTGTATAGTATTGTGTTGTCCTATGCGAAATTATATTTGAGGAAAAAGGTAAATGAATCCTTGATTGGAGTAATTGGTATAGTAGATGCTATAGTTAATCTACTAATGCTTAATTATGGTATTAAATGTTTGTTTATAAACTTACTAAGCTTTAAGCTTACCCCTCTCTTTTCCCTTTTCTTTTAGTGCTGCCTAAGTGATCTGAAGATTTGTTAACATCGGAGGTGCGCCAACACTATCATCTGTGATACTCGGTATGGTTGTATTTTGGTGTGTTAGGAAATGGCATGTATAAGTTAGATAGTCATTTTGTTGTAAAGTACATTGTTGAGCCAATTGTGTTGGCCATTTATGACTTTTAAGCTTATTTTGTAAATGACCATTGGAATTGGCTAAAATGTTTCTAATCTATTTGATGAAATAGGATGATAATATGTGAAAGTTATGCCAATTACTGGCTTGTTAAGTAGGTATACTATACTTAAATTCAACTATGTATGGGCATTTATTTTATAGGTATTGAGATAGACATTGGGTTGTGTTTTAAATGTTGTTAATTAAGTCAAGTAGTGTATGTTTTCAGGGTGGCGAAAAGGCCTAGTTGTTGGAACGTTGGTGCCTCCAAGATGCAACGGAAAAATAAAATTAATAAAATATTTCGGCGATCCAAACCATGGATCCATGTGTAAGGAACGAATCGGGGTGATAAAAGTTTCGAAATTACCAAAACTTCAATCTGAGTAGACAGCGACGCCTAGGCAACGAGAATCCTGAATCACTATCGAACCAAGTCGCAACCTTTTTTGATGTCGGCCTCTACGTAGTCCACCCAATTGACAATGAATGGTAATATCCCAGAAAACTATTTTTCAGAGATTATATTGCTTTGACGGCTGCTAGACCTTCCAACATAGTTTCGGGATTGCTTATATATTAACTCTTTAGGGTTTTTACCCTTGCCATATATAACTCCGTATTAATTGGTATATCTTTATAACGAATATTAATTCATTAAAATTAATCTGAACATAATAGTCATCATTAAAATAAATATAATAATGTTTAATCGAAAATTATAATTACATTAATTATAATAAAGATTTTGGTAAACTATATTTATTTAAATTTATATATATGAACTAAATTCATATATTAGAAAAATTATGTTCTGATTATGTGTACAACATCCTTGTACATATAGTATGTTCAACAATTTGATTGCCCAATTAAATTAATTCTATAATTAATTTAATTCATGTGACAACCAAACACAATACCAACTATGTTTTACTTCGTTCATTTCAATCATAGGGTGTGACCCTATAGGTTCTTGTAACGTTAGCAGTAATATTAGAACGATTCTCATGTTACAAACAATGAGTGGCATCTAGCAATGCATCATTGCTACCTAAGTTACAGGAAGTCATGATTCGACATAACCTTTTGTGATTAACCTTTCATGCATTAATCCTTAAGTCCTATATCTTTGGAATGGACACAAGTCATGGAATAGTCACACTTGCATAGTCCATCCCATGTTTCTTGATACCTTGAGTAGACTATGATATACAAATAAGTATGACATCTCATATCAACTTATTTGAGCATGGCCATGCATTTCTAGTCTCACTCAATCAAGTGGCCTGAGATATTACTCCTCTTATGTAGGAGGGACTTATCCTATATTGATCAACCATATCCCTCTACATAGATTGCGGTATATCCAACATCAGTCTTTATAAAACAACCAATTACGGTGTTCGTTTGACTATATCAAAATATACAACTCATGATGTTGGGATGATGATGATCTCAAGTATGAGAATCATATACATATATTAATCACTATGAGTAATATTGTGACAATTACATAATAATCCAAGAAACATACTCATAGCGGGTCAATCTAATATGTTGTTCTCTAACACACACATTCATGCATTGATTCTGACACTCCATATCAATGACAACTCTTTATCATCAATCAACTACATGTTAATCTTAATGCATTATTATTGTCCTAGCCAACAATAATACTTGACTAAGGATCTTTTAATAATAATCATATTATTCTCAGGACATTATTATAAACAGTTTATTTATGCACACAGAAATGAAACTGAAATAATAATGGCAAAGCCTTATATTAATAAACATGATAAATCAAGTATGTTATTACAACCATCTTGTGATTGATCTTTGGGCATACTCTTACACTGGTAAATAGCCTGTTGTTGCCCACACGGCTGAGCACACGAGCATGTGCCTTGGCCGTGTGTTTATAACAGGATGCCCCACGGAATATTGTCTTGGGCGTGCCTAGGCCGTGTGAAGGCCCACAGTTTGGAGACATGGGCGTGTTGCCCGGCCTTGTTAAATTTCCAGTAGCTTGAGTTTTAGACATGATTCAACACGGGCTGTGAACATGGTCGTGTCATAAGTCCACACGGGCGTGTGAAAAGGGTCACACGGGCGTGTGATGTGATTTATGTTAGTTTTCGAAAGAATTTTTCTACGTACCCAAAATGGTCCCAAGTCATTTCGAAACCATGATTTAGGGCTTGTAGGCCCATATAGAAGTCCATAAGATCATTTTTAAGAAAGTTTCAATTTGGATGCCCTTTTTAGTGTGTCAAAGTTGGATTGCGTATGAAAATTGGTTAGATAACGCCTCATATCCTGCTTCTGTGTGGGTACGGGTAAGGGGTGTTACAGTAGGTACTTAAAGATCCATTTGTTGTTACTCCGTTAATATTATGTGGATTCAATCCATTTCTTATGCCTTTTCCTAAAAGCCGAATATATCTTCTTCCTATATTCTTTAAGGATCATGGTGAAAGTTCTTTGGAAATCAATAGGTTTTCTTGGTACTAAAGAGATTACTATGGAGTCAAGTGATGATCAGCCTGAGGAGAGATCGGGAAGGGTGCCAGCTGAGATTGAACGCATAATCTCTACTCCCAAGTTTAAACAGCATAGGGTGTTGGCGGTTTGGGACTTTTCGCCTGGATGCGAAAGGGTGACTGCATTAAACTTCGGATTAAGTAGGCAAATCGCAGTCAACCAATCTAGTCAAGGCAAGTGGTAGTTGATTCTTCAACTAAGAGTTTGGGTTAAGTTCTTTTAATTCTTTTGATAAGTTATTTACTGATGTTTTGTTTGAATAGGTTCCGACATTTAGGAATTCTTAGTACTATACGTGATCAGGTGTGTAACCGTGTACCCTATTTTTGTGGATCGGCATAAGCCGATAAAGTGTGTGTATCTGTAAGCTATGTTTAATGGTCGGCTGAAAAGCAGTGTAACATCCCAAATTTTGGGCTTAGGAGAAATGGGCTTTGTGTATCGGAGAAATTCAAATTTTTTTGGTCAAGAAAAATGTTTCGTAATTTCATGTTTGGATTATTAATTGAGTGATTTAGAGTGCTTAGGGATGTCGGACAAGTCCTGGGTTCAAAAAGGGACTTTAAGAAAAATTTTAGTTTTTATCACTAAGGGGCATTAGCGCCATAAAGAAAGGCTTTTAAATAAATTTTGGTTAAAGCAGGACGTCTAGAAGTAGGTGGTCTGGTGGCTAAAGGTGCTTGTTGCTCGTAGGCGGTCCAAGGTTCGAATCCTGTCCATAGCTTAATTTTTTCTATTTTTAGCAAAAAGGGCATGGAAGCTGCCGTTAAACCTTATAATTATTTGAGGGTGTTTTGTGACACAAAAGGAGTTTTGGAAAAGTGGCGAACGGGGCGCTGGGCTTTTTGAAGGAGCGCAGGTTTGAGTCTCTTCACAGGCAGCAATTTCATTTTTATTCTTGAATAAACACTGGCCTTAGCAGGTAAGACTTATAACCTGTTGCGACCGGATTATAGCATAAGAGAGCCTGTGGTGCAGTGGCGAGGAGCATGCTAGGGGAATCTAGAGGGCGTAGATTCGAATCCTTGTAATGCCCTGATTTTTGAGATTTTTCGAGATTTGGTGATTTTGGTGAAATCATGAAATTTTGGTGTTTCGGTTATTGAGATTATGTTTAAGTGTGTTAGTGGGCCTTTAAGAGGCCCAAGCCTAAGTTAAAACCTGGCAGAAATATCAATTTTGGATTTTAAGTGAAGGGGACTTGGTTAAGTGGGCCTTTAAGAAAAAGTTAGTGAAATAGGACACAAAGAGGGCCTTGGTAAAGTGGCAAGGTGGCGCCACTAAGCTCCTAAAAAAGTGGCGTGTGGACTGAGTGCTAGGGCCAGCGTTCTAGTTGCAAGGTAAGCAGGTGATACTTTTATTTTTTTTTGCCAATTTGGTCATGTGGATAGGGACATTCGACTAAGGCTTTAGGGCTTGCAATTTCGGCAATTAAAGGGAGGTTGTGCCGTTTGCTTGAATAGCCATTAGGGTAAGTTTTAGTTTCTTTTTCTGTCTTGTCGAATTAGGGTTAGCCACCTAGGGTTTTCACTTTTGTTCTATTCTCCTCTTAGTGTACCAAAAAGCCGAAAAGCAAGAAAAGTTCTCCTCTTGTGCAGTTTTCCCATAGCCGAACCTATTCTTCTCTTCTCCTTTCTTCTTCCATTCTTTTTCTTCTTCTTTTCTTCTTTAGCCTAAACATCCTCATCACTCTACTCATCTCTTCTTTCATTCCCATTCTCTTCTAATCCTCTATAGTCGATTACCATAAAAGCTGAAATCTCGAAAGTTGAGCTTGGGTGCCGATTTCTTCTAGCTAAACTCCTCTTTTCTTCTTCATCTCTTTTGGCCACACCACTTCAAATCCACAACACCAAATCATCTTCTTCTTCACCATTCTAGAAGTCGAAAACACCATATTTTTAGGGACTTAGGAGCCGAATCCTTAGATCTTTAAGACTCAATCTCTGCTAGTGTTTAGGGGCTAGATCTACATCAGATCTAAGTAGAAATGGAAGTGGAATCATTTTGATTGAAAGAACCTGTGGTGAGTACTCGACATCTCAGATCTATTCTTTATTTCAAGATTTAGAAAAGCCGAACTCCCTAGAGGCATAGGGAGGCTGTCGATTTGGGGCTTAAGGCTCTAAGGGTTTTTAACAATCGATTTATTTTGGTGTTAGTGTGATCTAGAGGCTGTTGATTGAGGGCTTGGACAAGTGGAACGACTAGATCTAGATCTAGTCACTAATTTTGGTAAAGGTAAGAACTCAAGGACTTTAAGTGATGATGGCCGATTATGGTAAGCAAGTTTACAATTAGTAGTATTGAAATCTTGGATCTGATATAGTGATAATCGATTGTAGGATATTGTGGGAGATCTTGTTAGCGTTCGTAGTAATCAGGTGTGTATCGAACACCCTCTTATAGTTCAAGTCGACAAAAGTCGAAAAGCTGAAATGCTAAAATTCTGGCATTTCGTGGGTTTGTGAGTGTGTGAGCGCTCATAAGTCTGTTGGAAATCATTAGATCTGTATTCGCAAGTGGTAAAATGGATGAGTACGCAATTCTATGCACTTCGGTAAGTTTAGGCCTCGATGGGCTGAATGTGGGCCCAATAGGCTTATGGGCCTATATGGGTAAAAATAGGCAATAAATGCGTACTGATATACTGTAGGTCCAAAATTGCTAAAACTGGTAAATCGATCGTAAAAATTGGACTAAATGGGCATAATTAGCTTATAGACACTGTAGGGCCCATTAGGGGTTTTAGGGCCCAATAACTGTAAATTGCTAAAATGGGCTAAGTAAGCTACTGAGATAAGTTGGATGATTAATGACTGTAAAGTGCATAAAACTCTAAAAACTGAAATAATTACTGGAATACCCCTTATAGGTGCAAAATTATTATTTTACCCTTAGGTGTAAAATGACCATTATACCCCTAGGGCTAAATCCGACTGATATGTATGTTTTACTGTTTCTGTTCACTACATGATTATCTGTTGCATGGGACTAGGTTATTGATGGAGGAAGTACTGAATGTGGCTTGACCACGTACTGGAGGCTTTGCCTCATTTTACTATTATCTGAGAAGCCATGCTGCAACTGTGGAGTGTAGGGCTGGGTGGGTTGAGTTATTCCCCACATGGAGTGTAGGGCTGGTACGGGTGGAGTGTAGCGGATGGACATAGGCTGGGTTTGGGCTTGCATTCATGATTGATATCTATTCTGTTACTGTAACGGGCCTATGGGCCACACTATTATCTGAGAAGGGCTAAGGCCCAGTTTACTATATCTGAATAGGGCTGCGACCCAGTAATTACTGAGACTGGATAGGGCTTAGGCCCAGTGGGCTTGAGCTGATTTTGGCTTCGGATGGGTGTCTTTACACACTGAGTTTTCCAAACTCACCCCTTTTTCTTCCATCTATGCAGTTGAGCCCTAGACTGGTGGACTTAGAGCTAGGAGAGATTCAGAGTGGCCACATGGACTGTAATTAATTAATTTAGTTTTCTTTTATTTTGTTTTATTTTCGTATTTATTTTAAATTATTTTCATTATGGTTTTGGGTTGTAATAAGGCCGCTCTAATTATTTTTACTTTGGGTTTTTACTTACTTATTCTTACTATACCTTAAATATTTTGAATATGGCTGCGCGAGGTTTTCTCAAAATTATTCAAATGTTTCAAAATCAGTCACACGTTTCAATTGAGTAACAAAGTTAAATTGTATAGTAGATTTCTTAATAACTGGTAGTGGATAGGACATTCAGCAATAAACTGGGAATTTCTCTTTACACTTTAATAAATGTTTTACAAAACTCACTCTATTTGTAGTATCTAGGAAACCTGGTTAGTTCATAGGTGATGTGACTCTCTAGACTTGGCCAACGTCTAGATCGGGTTTGGGGTGTTATATTTAGTAGTATCAGAGCCCGGTTGCAATAACTCGGCTTTGGATCAGGTCCAAAAAGCTTTCAAAAAACTTTTAAAACTTAGGCCCAAGAAGGGTATTTCCAAAATGGTTTTCGAAATTTTTAAAACCCTTTTTCAAATTGGCTTTCTTCAGAATATACATATTTTAAAGCTTGATTTAAAAGTTTAAGACTTACTGAGTTTTCTGAAATCTGATAACTGAAGAAGTGGCACACTGAATCCCCGGCACCAAGTCTGTAAGTATGTCTGTTTCTTATATTATATTGTACTGTCACTATAGATAGAACTGAGACCCTACTATGATACTGTAGATAGGGTAGTACTAAAACTATAGAGACTGAGATTGAAGGGAAACTAAACCTTAGGAAAACTGAGACTGTAGCTAGGTAACGATCTCGTGAAAACAAACTCTGAAACTCTATCCGTACATAAGACTATTGTAATAAACAAACTAAAATATTAAACTAATGTCATAAAATTCGTAACCAGATAAGACGTTATGAGTACGAGAGCTGCTCGTGGACAAGGCCGTGGATGTGGCCGAGGCAGTGTTCAAGTTAAGTCTTCATCTTCGGAACACTTGCCAGTTGAGGGGGCATGAATGCCACTGGTAGCCAATAATGGGCCGTATGATCGGGCCGCGGGGGGTGATGCCTTTTCACAGGCAATGTTAAGGGTCCTAGAAAGGGTTGCTGGAGTGAATGTTGGGCCAGTGAATAAGGGATCCATTTCTAAGCGACTCTGGGCTAACGGAGCAGAGGTTTTCAGGGGCATATCTAGAGTAGCCCCAACTGTAGCTGAATATTGGCTGGAAGCTACAGAACGGATTATGGACGACCTGGATTGCTCGGTGGAGTAAAAGCTAAAAGGTGCGGTGTCTCTGCTGTAAGACGAGGCATGTCAATGGTGGATCATTATGAGGGAGAGTACCCCAGCTGAGTAGGTAACCTGGGAACTGTTTAAGATGTCTTTCAAGGGGAAGTACGTCGGAGCGAGTTATGTGGATGCGCGTAGGAAAGAATTTCTGAACCTGACCGAGGGTAATAAGTCTGTTGTTGAGTATGAGGCAGAATTTCTGAGGTTGAGCCGGTATGCCAGAGGGATAGTTTCCACTGATTACGAGCATAGCGTTCATTTCGAGGATGGCTTCAGGGATGAGCTAAGGATGTTGATAGCTCTGCAGAAGGAGTGCGATTTTGCTGCACTGGTAGAGAAGGCCAAGATAGCTGAGGAAGTAAAGCGAATTGAACGACAGAACCATGATAAGGATCAGAATCGCTTTAGGAGGGATACTGGACCATCTGGTGCTGCAAACTGAAATACCAAAAGAGCTAGGGTAGAGGAACTGGTCCGAGCTATTCTAGTAAATATAGTTAGACCGTAGCCTTGCGAGGATTATGGTAGAGTGCATCTAGGAGAATGCTAGAAGGTACTGGGGCATGTCTCCAATGTGGGTCCAAAGAGCATAGGATCAAGGACTATCCGCGGAGGCTAGCTTAGACTCAAGTTGCAGAACAGAGGGTTGCTCAACCTGTGCGAGGTGGACCGCTACTGCCGATGGGCCGTGGATAAGGTAGAGGTGGCAATGGAAATGGACGTAGACGCGGAGCACCTGGCAAGGATGCTGGTAATGCTGAGGCTCGCCAGCCAGCATTGGTATATGCTGCTTGACTCCGAGAGGAGGGTTATGCACCTAACGTCATAACTGGTACGTTTTTTATCTCTAGCATGCCATACACTACTTTGATAGACGTGGGTTTTACTCATTCATATGTAGCATGTGACATTTCTAGGTCATTGGGAGTGCACTCTGAGGAAACTGTGAGTGGGGTAACTGTGATAAGTCCACTGGGTCACTCGGTTAGGGTAGATAAACTCTTTAGGGAGGTGCCTTTAGAGACTCAAGGTAGGATCTTTACTGGAAACTTAATGGAGCTACCATTCAGAGAGTTCGATCTGATCTTGGGTATGGACTGGTTGACTAAGGATAAGGTGACTTTGGATTGTGCGGCTAAGAGAATGGTGTTAAGAACTACCGAGGATGAGGAGGTAATGGTTATTGGGAAGCGAAGGGACTACTTGTCCAATGCGGTTTGGGCCTTGAGAGCTGAGAAGCTAATTCATAAAGGTTGCGAGGCGTACTTGGCTTTTGTAAGTCAGACTGAGACTGAGGACTTGACTGTAGAGATAGTTAGAACTGTTAAGGAGTTGCAAGATGTTTTTCCGGAGGAGCTTCCTAGATTACCCCCGAATCGAGAAGTCGAGTTTAGAATCGACTTGCTGCTTGGAACGGCTCTAGTGTCCATCGCGCCCTATTAGGATGGCACCGAAGGAGTTAGTGGAACTGAAGGCGCAAATCCAAGAGTTGTTAGATAGAGGCTTCATTCGACCGAGTGTGTCTCTATGAGGAGCACTAGTACTGTTTGTGAAGAAGAAGGATGGGACAATGCGTATGTGCATTGATTATCGCCAGTTGAACAAACTGACGATAAAGAACAAGTATCCTCTACCAAGAATCGAGGATCTATTTGACCAGCTCAGAAGAGCTTCGGTGTTTTCCAAGATCAATCTTCGATCTGGATACCATCAGTTAAGGGTAAAGGAAGTGGATATTCATAAGACAGCATTCAGAACTCGGTATGGTCATTATGAGTTCCTGGTTATGCCATTTGGACTGACGAATGCACCTGCAGCTTTTATGGACCTGATGAATCGAGTATTCCAACCGTACTTGGATCAATTCGTTCTCATCTTTATTGACGATATTTTGGTGTATTCAGAAACTGAGGAGAAACATGATGAGCATCTTCGTGTTGTTCTGCAAGTATTGAGAGAGAAGCAACTCTATGCAAAGTTCAATAAGTGTGAATTTTGGTTGCGAGAAGTGACTTTTCTGGGTCATGTTGTCTCTGCTGAAGGAATTAGGGTAGATCCTTGGAAAATTGAGGCAATTCTAGAATGGAAGCCACCGAGGTCAGTATCGAAAATTCAGAGTTTTTTGGGTCTAGCAGGGTACTACAGAAGATTTGTAAAAGGATTTTCTCTAATTGTGACCCCATTGATGAAACTATTGAGGAAAGGAGTATCTTTTGTATGGACTGAGAAGCAGCAAGAAGCCTTTGATAAGTTGAAAAAGGTATTGACTGAGGCGCCAGTGTTGATACAGCCAGAGTCTGGGAAGGATTTCACTATGTACAATGATGCTTCGCATGTGGGATTAGGCTGTGTACTGATGCAAGAGGGTAAAGTGGTCGCTTATGCTTCACAACAGCTTAAGCCTCACGAAGCGAATTACCCCACGCATGATCTAGAGTTGGCATCGGTGATCTTCGCATTGAAAATCTAGAGACACTATCTATATGAGGAAAGGTGTATTATATACATAGACCATAAAAGTCTCAAGTATCTATTGACTCAGAAGGAGTTGAATCTTAGGCAACGTAGATGGATAGAGCTGCTTAAGGATTGCAACTGTTCGATTGAGTACCACCCAGGCAAGGTGAATGCGATGGCTGATGCACTAAGTCGAAGGGTTGTTGCTGAGTTGGGAGCTATGTTTACTCGTTTGAGTCTATATGACGATGAGAGTCTATTAGCGAAATTGCAAGTAAGACCAACTTAGACTGAGCAGATCAAAGACAAGTAGTTAGAGGATGAGTCGTTGGTTCCTCGATTTCAGCAAGCTGAGAATGATGAGAATTCAGACTTTGGACTGAATACTGATGGAGTTCTTTACTTTCGTGGAAGGGTTTATATTCTGAAGGACTCTGAATTGAGGTAGTCGATGCTGAAGGAGGCTCATGGTGGACCTTGTGCCATGCATCCTGGAGGAAATAAGTTGTATCGAGACTTGCGAGAGGTGTACTGGTGGCCTGGGCTTAAGCGAGAGGTGACAGAATTTGTGGGAAAATGTCTGACGTGCCGGCAAGTTAAGGCTAAGCACCAACTGCCTTTTGGACTGTTGCGGCCAGTAAAGATTCCACTTTGGAAGTGGGAGAGAGTAACCATGGATTTTGTAAGTGGGCTACCTTTGACACCCTCTAAGAAAGATTCTGTGTGGGTAATTGTGGATAGGTTAACGAAATCTGCCTATTTCATACCTGTCCTAACTAATTACTCACTGCAGAAGTTGGCCAAATTGTATGTGGCAGATATAGTGCGACTGCATGGGGTGCTAGTTTCGATTATTTCTGATTGAGACCCTAGGTTTAAATCTCAATTTTGGCAAGAGTTGCATGAGGCGTTGGGTACACGATTGGACTTCAGCACTACTTTTCACCCTCAGACGGATGGGCAGTCGGAAAGGGTTATTCAGGTTCTAGAGGATATGTTAAGGGGTTGTGTCATCAACCTTCGTGGTAGTTGGGAGGATTACTTACCATTGGCGAAATTTGCGTACAACAACAGTTATCAAGTGAATATTCAGATGGTCCCTTATGAGGCACTTTATGGGTGGAGGTGTCGTACGTCGACGTATTGGACAGAGTTAGGAGAACGACAGGTTCTTGGATCAAAATTAGTGCCAGATACTGAGAGTAAGGTTAAGTTGATCAGAGATTGATTAAAGGAAGTGTCTGATAGATAGAAGTCGTATACTGATCTAAAGCGTAAGGAAATCGAGTTCGCTGTTTGGGATATGGTTTATCTGAAAGTTTCGCCATGGAAGAAGATCTTGAGGTTTGGTAAGAAGGGCAAGTTGAGTCTGCGGTTTATTGGGCCTTATTGGGTTCTTAAATGGGTAGGGCCAGTAGCTTATCAGTTGGAGTTACCACCGGAGTTGGACCGTATTCATGATGTTTTTCATGTGTCCATGCTAAGACGGTATCGATCGGATCCATCGCATGTTGTACCGGTGGAGGAGATTGAGGTAAAAACTGATTTAACCTTTGAAGAGGAACCTGTGCAAATACTGGATCGCGAGGTCAAATTACTGAGGAGGAAGTCAGTTCCATTAGTGAAAGTACTTTGGCGCAATCATGGCAAAGAAGAGGCTATTTGGGAGCTAGAGGAGACGATGCGTCAACAATACCCTCAACTATTTGGATTAGGTAAATTTCAAGGCCAAAATTTCTTTAAGGGGGTAGAGTTGTAACGCCCTGATTTTTAGGATTTTTTGGGATTGGTGATTTTGGTGAAATCGTGAAATTTTGGTGTTTCGGTTATTGAGATTATGTTTAAGTGTGTTAGTGGGCCATTAGGAGGCCCAAGCCTAAGTTAAAACCCGGTAGAAATATCAATTTTGGATTTTAAGTAAAGGGGACTTGGTTAAGTGGGCCTTTAAGAAAAAGTTAGTGAAATAGGACACAAAAAGGGCCTTGGTAAAGTGGCAAGGTGACGCCACTAAGCCCCTAAAAAAATGGCGTGTGGACTGAGTGCTAGGGCCAGGGTTCTAGTTGCAAGGTAAGCAGGTGATACTTTTATTTTTTTTTGCCGATTTGGTCATGTGGATAGGGGCATTCGGCTAGGGCTTTAGGGCTTGCAATTTTGGTAATTAAAGGGAGGTTGTGCCGTTTGCTTGAACAGCCATTAGGGTAAGTTTTAGTTTCTTTTTCTGTCTTGCCGAATTAGGGTTAGCCACTTAGGGTTTTCACTTTTGTTCTATTCTCCTCTTAGTGTACCAAAAAGCTGAAAAGCAAGAAAAGTTCTCCTCTTGTGCCGTTTTGCCATAGCTGAACCTATTCTTCTCTTCTCCTTCCTTCTTCCATTTTTTTCTTCTTCCTTTCTTCTTCCATTCTTTTTCTTCTTCTTTTCTTCTCTAGCCTAAACATCCTCATCGCTCTACCCATCTCTTCTTTCATTCCCATTCTCTTCTAATCTTCTATAGCCGATTGCCATAAAAGCTGAAATCCCGAAAGTTGAGCTTGGGTGCCTATTTCTTCTAGCCGAACTCCTCTTTTCTTCTTTATCTCTTTTGGCCGATTTTCACATCCTCAAAACCCCTAACCTCTATCGGCAACACCACTTCAAATCCATAACACCAAATCTTCTTCTTCTTCACCGTTCTAAAAGCCGAAAACACCATATTTTTAGGGACTTAGGAGCTGAATCCTTAGATCTTTAAGGCTCGATCTTTGCTAGTGTTTAGGGGCTAGATATGTATCAGATCTGAGTAGAAATGGAAGTGGAATCGTTTTGATTGAGAGAACCTGTGGTGAGTACTCGACATCTCAGATCTATTCTTTATTTCTGGATTTAGAAAAGCCAAAATCCCTAGAGGCATAGGGAGGCTACCGATTTGGGGCTTAAGGCTCTAAGGATTTTTAACAATTGATTTATTTTGGTGTTACTATGATCTAGAGGCTGCTGATTGAGGGCTTGGACAAGTGGAACGACTAGATCTAGATCTAGTCACTAATTTTGGCAATGGTAAGAACTCAAGGACTTTAAGTGATGATGGCCGATTATGGTAAGCAA
Source organism: Gossypium stocksii (assembly GCA_020496765.1). Lineage (NCBI taxonomy): Eukaryota > Viridiplantae > Streptophyta > Magnoliopsida > Malvales > Malvaceae > Gossypium > Gossypium stocksii. The sequence goes on from CM035623.1 coordinate 48,966,788, forward strand.
GTTTACAATTAGTAGTATTGAAATATTGGATCTGATATAGTGATAATCGATTGTAGGATATTGTGGGAGATCTTGTTAACGTTAATGGTAATTAGGTGTGTATCGAACACCCTCTTATAGTTCAAGTCGGCAAAAGCTGAAATGCAGAAATTTCGGCATTTCATGGGCTTATGAGCATGCGAGCGCTCATAAGTTGGTTGGAAATCATTAGATCTCTATTTGCAAGTGGTAAGATGGATGAGTGCGCAATTCTATGCACTTCGATAAGTTTAGGCCTCGATGGGCTGAATATGGGCCCAATGGGCTTACGGGCCCATATGGGTAATAATAGGCAATAAATGTGTACTGATAGTCTGTAGGTCCAAAACTGCTAAAACTTGTAAATCGATCATAAAAATTGGACTAAATAGGCATAATTAGCTTATAGACACTGTAGGACCCATTAGGGGTTTTAGGGCCCAATGACTGTAAACTGCTAAAATGGGCTAAGTAAGCTACTGAGATAAAGTTAGACGATTAATGACTGTAAAGTGCATAAAACTCTAAAAACTGGAATAATTACTAGAATACCCCTTATAGGTGCAAAATTACTATTTTACCCCTAGATGTAAAATGACCATTATACCCCTAGGGCTAAATCTGACTAAGATGTATGTTTTACTGTTTCTGTTCATTATATGATTATCTGTTGCATTAGACTGGGTTGTTGATGGAGGAAGTACTGAAAGTGGCTTGACCACGTACTGGAGGCTTTGCCTCATTTTACTGTTATCTGAGCAGCCCTACTGCAACTGTGGAGTGTAGGGCTGGGTGGGTGGAGTTATTCCCCACATAGAGTGTAGCAGATGGACATAGGCTGGGTTTTGGCTTGCATTCATGATTGATATCTTTTCTGTTACTGTAATAGGCCTATGGGCCATACTATTATCTGAGAAGGGCTAATGCCCAGTTTACTGTATTTGAATAGGGCTGCGGCCCAATAATTACTGAGACTGGTTAGGGCTTAGGCCCAGTGGGCTTGAGCTGATTTGGGCTTCGAATGGGTGTCTTTACACACTGAGTTTTCCAAACTCACCTCTTTTTTCTTCCATCCATGCAGGTGAGCCCTAGACTGGTGGACTTGGAGTTGGAAGAGATTCAGAGTGGCCACATGGACTGCAATTAATTAATTCAGTTTTATTTTATTTTATTTTATTTTATTTTATTTTATTTCCGTATTTATTTTAAATTATTTTCATTATGGTTTTGAGTTGTAATAAGGCCGCTCTAATTATTTTTACTTTGGGTTTTTACTTACTTATTCTTACTATACCTTAAATATTTTGAATATGGCTGTGCAAGGTTTTCTCAAAATTAATCAAATGTTTCAAAATCAGTCACACGATTCAATTGAGTAACAAAGTTAAATTGTATAGTAGATTTCTTAATAACTGGTAGTGGATAGGACGTTTACCAATAAACCAGAAATTTCTTTTTAAACTTTAATAAATGTTTTGCAAAACTCACTCTATTCGTAGTATCTAGGAAGCCTGGTTAGTTCGTAGGTGATGTGACTCTCCAGACTTGGCCATAATGTCTGGGCCGGGTTTGGGGTGTTACAATCCCTGGGCAGGCGAAGTTTTTGTTTTGATTCTTTATTAAACCGTGGCTTCAGTAGGTAAGGGTTATATTTATTTGTGACTGTATTATAGTGTAAAGAGAAACGTTGTGCAGTGGCTAGCAGCATGTTTGTAGAGCTCAGGGATGGGGTGAGGTCTGGAGTTTGACCCTCACCTTGCGCACAGAAGGTTGAATTTTTTTGCTGCTCGTGCATGAAGATTTGAGGCAAACTGATTTGGTCAAGCAGTGGATTTAGAGTGATTGATGGTAGGATTCATGCTGCTATTAAAGCCTTGTTTAGGGGATATTTTGACCGAATGTGGGACTAATTTTGGTGATATTCGGTCATGGCAATTTTGGCTAATAAAGATTTAGTTGCCAAATTATAGTGTTTTATTTGATCTAAATTTTGGACCGATGAAGGCTGATTTTATGCAGCTATTAAAGGTGTATTTGAGGCAAGAATCGGTCGATTGTGGATTTATTGGTTCCTTCGGTCATAGGAGATAAAGTTGCCATGTTTGGGTGCTAAGGCTTGGGGATTTGTCGGATTTGTTGTGGGATAGGAGATCCCTTTCCATTTTGTTTCTTACCGAAACATTCTTGCAATTGCTCTTTCACTCTTTTCTCTTGGATTTTTGGCAAAGCCGATTATACTTTTGCTCATTCTCTCCTATTTGACTTGACAAAGCCGGTTGCACCTTTGGCTATAGTTTACTTCACCAACCTCTAGTCTTTTCTCTACTCCTTCACTAACCGAACCATCATTCCTTGCCTCTTGTCTCTTGTTCATTTTTTTTTGTTGTTCTCTACAACATTTGATTATATTTCTTTTAAGTTACATCCACTCTTTGTTAGCCAACTTCTTTTACTTTCTTTCTCCCTCTCTATACTTTTAATTTTGGTACTTAGCCGAGAATACCAAATTGCACTTGCCGAACCATCCTATCCATTTGATTTCCTACCGATTATTGTTGAAGGTAATCTTTAGGTTTGAGGGTTGTTTGTACCCTTATGTTTTTAATTGCTTCGTTTAAATAATAGACTTGTAACATTTTGTATTGACCGTTTTTAGCTAGGGGTTCGATTAGGGTATTGGGCCGAATTCCCTATCTCTTGCTAGTGCCCATTTTATTTGTTGATAAGGGTTCAAGTTTTGTGAATTGGTTTGTAGTACTATGGGTATTCATCAATCGGTTTTCATTTGTTGTGAAGGTTAAGACTATGGGGGAAATGTTACTGATAAAGCAAGAGAGGTCTTCTAATTCGTCTTTTTGGTAAATGACAATAGGGGATTAGGGTATTGTTCACACCGTAGGTTGGATTAACCATGGAAATTGACTAAAGTGGAGATTGTTTTTATCTTAGGTGCTCAGATTTTGGAAAGCAGTTAGTGTCTACGTCGTTACAAGTGTGTTAACTACACTTTTAGATCTCGATGGCGAAATGCTGAAACCATAAATGTTGAAAAGCCAACGATTCGAATGTTGGCCACATGGGTGTGTGAACACCCATATGATCGACCGAGGCCATCGAAAAATGGCTATCGTGAGCAGTTTTCGCTAGTTGGGCCGGAAAGGGCGGAGTGGGCCCAACAGGCCTGTGCACCCGCATAGGTGTTAATTTGTAAATAGATGTGTGTTATTAATTCGATTTCTGTATGTGCTTGGCTTAGGGCAAGTCTGGGCTTGGTGGGCCACATGACTATGTGGATCGACATGGGCCGGTTAAATGGACCTTGACTCATAGATGAGTTTCTGTACTGTTTTGACCACATGTGTTGCTAGGCGACCGAGGGCCTACTGATGGGCCTTCACATACGAAGGACCACACTGACAAATGACTGAAATGCCCCTAAAGGTGAAATGACCAAAATACCCCTCATGGGTAAATTAACCGTTTTGACCTTTTGTAATGTTTGAATTATTATGTATGCTCTGATATATATATATGTATGCGTGTATATTCTGTAATTTGACATTACATGACATTGAGTATGTTGCATTACATGGGGGGTTGGATATATATTTTTGGAGGAAGTGTACTGTTCTGGCAGCTTCGCTGCATTATTCTGTGGCTTGTAGCCTAATATTCTAGTAGCTCTGTTGCATTTTATTGATAGCGCCACATCGGTACTACATTGTGGAGTGTAGGATTGGGTGGGTTGATTATATCCCCAAATGGAGTGATGGGTTGGACGGAGATAGAGTGTAGCGGATGGTTGGGTAGGATTCTGATTGCATATTATACTGTTACTGTAATATTTCTGATTATATGCCACTGATTGTGATATGGACTTTGAATTGCATGCTATACTGTTTACTGAATGTGATATGTTACTTTAATAGGCTCTAGCCCAGACTGACTCTGTTATATTGTTATTGCTGGGGTTACATACTAAGTATTCGTATACTCACCCAATTATTTTAACTTACAAGTAATTTCGAGGCATAGGCGATTTGGTGCTATGTGGACTTGGAGGCGGCCACACACTGCTTTTATATTGTTTCTGGTTTATATTTATTTTAATTATGGTTTTTATTTTGGGTTTGTAATAAGGCTGTTATTTAATTTTTCTTAAGGTTTGGGTTATTTATATGCATGTTTACAATTTGTTAGCTCTAGGGCGCGTTTTACAAAAAGATATCTGTTTTTCAAAAACCACGTTCTCACAACAAACGAAAATTCAAACAAAGCTTCCACAACGATTATGTTTTCCAAAGTAAACTACTTTCATAATTTGATTAATCAATAATAGACGAAATATTGATTTCTTTAAAACTTCTTTAAGAAAGGTTTTCAATGAAAACACTGTTTTCTTAAAACACTTCAATGTGACACACTGGACTCGGGCCTAACTTCTAGGCCGGGTTTGGGGTGTTACAAGCTAAAAATTTGAAGTGCACTAATTAGGCTAAAAGCCGATAAAGCCAAAATACTGACGAATGATGCCACACAAGCGTGCGAACGCTAGTGTGGTGAATTGAGCCGACGAACATGGATGTCGGATGATTGAGGCCACATTGGGCCGCGTTGGGCCGAAATGGGTTGTGTGGGCCCAATGGGCCTTTAGGCCCAACACGGATTAAATTCGCATATTGTGGTGGATTTTAGATTGAGTTGTGTAGTCCACGTGGCTAGATTAGTTTTTGGGCTAAATGGGTCGTGTGGGCCCATAGACTTGTAGGCCCCTAGACGGTTGAAATGTATGTTATATGGCTACTGTTGGTTTGGAGTGTGTAATTCATATAGTTGAAGCTAGTTTTGGGATAATTGGGCCACAAGCGCGTGTGGTCCCACTTGGGTCGGATAGTGGGCCTTTGGTCCATCTGCACCGTTATGTTGATTTAGGTTGCGATCATCGCTCGAGGTGACGATGGACTTTTGATGGGGTCGTTAAGACCCTCGGTTTGTAAAATTACTGAAATACCCCCGATTTGTAAAATTACTAAAATACCCTCGATTTGTAAAATTACTGAAATACCCTCAATTTGTAAAATTATTGAAATACCCTCAGTTTGTAAAATTACCAAAATACCCCTAATTTATAAAATTACCGAAATGACCTCGATTTGTAAAATTACCGAAATACCCCTATAGGGTAAAATTACCATTTTGGCCCTTGAGTGTAAAATGATTGTTTTGCCCTTATGGGCAAGTGACTGACTTGGACTACAAACTTGACTAATTTAACTGTGATCGTATGACAGTGTTTTAGCTGACGTGACCGTGGTTGCATGATAGATATGTTTTTAATATATGCTTACATGACTGTTACTGAGCATGGCCGTTATGCATACATGGGTGATGATTGAGCATGACATTTTGCATATCCGACATACTGCATGAGGGTTGGGATTTTGTTATGGAGGAAGTTCTCTTATTAGTGGCTCCGCCACGTATTCTAATTCTGGTGGCTCCACCACGTTTTCTGTTATCAGCAGCCTTGCTGCGTTATTGGTGTATTGGCTGGGTGGGTCGATTTAATCCCCACAAGGTGTGCTGGTTGGTACGGTTGGTGTGTTGGTTGGATTGGGCTGGGATGCATACCCACACTGTTGCATATCTGTTTATGAGATCTGTCACTGTATTGGGCTTAGGCCCATTTGTTCTGTTATTAGTTTGGGCTAGGCCTAATTGATTCTGTTATGGGCTGTGACCCAAATGATATTGTAGTGGGCTTGGGCCCACCTATGCTCTGAACTGGACTATACTGTTACCGTCAAAAGGGCTCTAGCCCAGACTGTTTCCATTTTTACTTCAGTATACTAACTGCTACTCTAGCAAGGGGATTACACACTGAGTTTTCATAAACTCACCCCGTTTATTGACTGTGCAGGAAATCCCAACATTAGGAGGATCGGTGGTGCGAGGGACTCGGAGATGGCCACACACACTGCTCAAGTTCTGCCTTAGACTTAATTATTAAAATTCCATTTTAGGCTATTGATTTTGTAATAAGGCCATTTGTGGTTTAATTTTTCATTGGGCTTTTACTTTTCTACTTTACATTTGCTGGCTAGGGAAGAGCGAGATCTCCAAAATAATAATTGTTTTCTAAAACGCTCAAAAGCATACATTTTAAAATTCTTTACTTCAAATTAGCTTCTATTGTAACACCTCTTACCCATGTTCAATGCCGGAACAGGGTACGAGGCATCACTAGATTTTTACACTTACAAATACACAAACCAGCTATAAAATTTCTGTCAATTTAGAATCTAATCACATTCTTATCCTATATACATTAATTCATTTACTAACATGCAAGCATACTCGTTCATGTATTGTATCATTATGACTCATAACATAGCTACTATTAGTCATATCACATTGTATTATACAACAATAAAATTTCCATTAATTTAGGCCAACATTCTCGGCCAACTCAGTAACGTATATACATATATTCAAGTCCTTATACATGCCATAAACTTATAAATATTTCAGAATCTTTTAATACTAACCACAGCTTGATAGTGTGATAGTATCTTCGGCGACCTCCAACTCGAGCTAGCATCTAAAACTCTATAAGAAAAAGGAAGGGAAGGGAGTAAGCATTATAGTTAGTAAGTGAATATGTAAACAATAATAATAATAATACATTATTAATGGCATTTATAAATCCCAAAATATGTCTCCACAATTATACAATCTTAATCTCACATGAAATTATCATTTACTTAAAATCAATACAAGCTATCCATTCGAATCCCAGTCACTAAATTATTTTTATCTGGACCTACAGAGCTCCAAATTAAGATCTGTAAATTTTCCCAAAAATTAGACTCGTATTTCTTCTTACCATAAAAAGTTTAGAATTTTTGGTTGGGCCAATTAATATAGTTTATTCATTAAATACTCCCCTGTTTTGCTACCCAATAGTCCTGATCACTCTTCACTAAAATTTCAATTTCTCTTTATACAGAACTCGAAAGATGTTCATGTTTGTTTCTACTAAAAATAGAATCAATATGGAATCCACCTATATAAATTATGTTCCATAATTATTTTTTTAAAATTTTTAATGATTTTTTCAAATCATAACAGGGTATCATAAAGTCATTCTGAACCAGTCTCAAAAAAATATAAATATCTCAAAATATAGAATTATTTTGCTTCTCTATTTCTTTTATATGAAAATAGACTCAATAATATTTAATTAAATATCTCATTCAGCTTCTAATTCAATTTCTACCATTTTTGGTGATTTTTCAAAGTCAATCCTCTGCTGCTGTTTGAAACTATTTATTCCAAATTTCAACTCTTTCACTAAAATTTCTTATTGTCAACTTTCAAGTTAATACTTATCCATATTCATCTTATCAAAATTCAATCACATATCTAACTCATAATTCAAAACTCATATATTCATATTCCGGTATTTATCCCCACATTTTTCATGTTAAATTCCATTTAGCAAACTTGTTTCTCCCGGTGAACACTTCGGAAAGTAACAATATCCGGTAGTTTTAGCACATAGCTCCACCTTCTGTAATTAATGCCCAACTTAGTGGTATATGCACATAGCACCACACTATTGGACTAGCATGTAATTGTGGCATACGCACTTAGTGCCACTTTTCAAATTAACATGTATAACCATGGCATATCCACTTAGCACCACGTTACATGTTTAACCGTGGTATATCCACTTAGCACCACGTTAATGAATCAATATATGTAACTGTGGCATATCCACTTAGCACCACGTTACATGTATCAATATGTGTAATTGTGGCATATCCACTTAGCACCACGTTACACGTATAACCGTGGTATATCCACTTAGCACAACATTTTTCCATTCTGAAGGTTCAACCGGGATTTCCTCATTTAATCTCAATTCATCAATCACAATTACCGTTTATGTCCATTAATTGTACAATACTAAAACTTATTTCACATGTCACAAAATAAAATATCATAACATAATAAAAATAATACATTATTTACATATAAACTTACCTCAGTGTAAAATATAGAAATTTTACAATTTAATCCACAATCTTTTCCTTTCCCCGATCCAGGTCGATTTCACGTCTTTCTTGATATAAAATAACACATTTAGCTTATTTAATACTCACTTTTATCAAAACAATCCTTAACTCCAACTTTGAAAAAATTATAATTTTACCCCTAAATTTTTACATATTTACACTTTTACCCCAAAGCTCGAAAATTAAACTTTTTCCCTAATTCTTATGTTTCAGAACATGCTGATCACTTATTTACTAATGGCAACATCAAATTCTCATTCTAACATATACTTATGAACATTAGGTATTTTTACAGATTATGTCGTTTTACTCGTTTTCACTTAAAACCGAGTAGCACAAGTTGTTCAACATAATTTAAAACCTCATAATATATCATAAAACATCAAAATACACAATTATTCAACATGGGTCAATTTTTGAAATCAAACCCTAGCTGAAATAAATGGTAGAAATAGAGAAATCATGTTATCGAGATTTTAAAAACGTAAAAATCATTAAAACCGAGGCTAGAACGGACTTACAATCGAGCTTGGAAGCTTGAAAAACCCTAGCCATGGTTTCTCCATGCTATTTTCGGCCTTGAGGAAGAAGATGAGCAAAAATTGGCTTTGAATTTGATTTTTTTAATTCATTTAATCATTAAATGACCAAAATGCCCCTAACTAAAAAAATATTCTTTTCACCCATTTCGTGTTCATTTTTGTCCAATAAATTAAACAATGGTCTAATTACCATTTAAGGACCTTCAATTTAAAATTTCATAACAATTGGACACCTCTAACATGTATAACTCAACTTTTGCACCTTTTACAATTTAGTCCTTTTGACTAAATTGAGTGCCCAAACGTCTAAATTTTCGTACGAAATTTTTACAAAATAATTTTATAAAAATGTAAACCATAAAAATATAAATAAAACACATTTCAATTAAACTCCTTTACCTTCTAGAATGCACATTTTACTACTTTTGCAATTTAGTCCAATTTATCAAATCGGACACACAAACAATAAAATTTTGTATCGAAAATTTCATAAATTATTGCAAACACAAAATTAATTTTAAAACTCAATCGAAATAAATATTTTGACCTCGGATTTGTGGTTTCGTAACCACTATTTCGTTTAGGCCTTGTATCGGGCTATTACAATTCTCCCTCGTTTTAGGGATTTTCATCCCCGAAAATCTTATTGGTAAAGAGATTCAATATATTTTCTCAAAATTTCTTAAACATCCACAACCAATCCTCTTCAAACTAATACTTTCAGAAACACTTTGTCATCAAAATGAAATCTAGTATAACTAAGTGTCAATTATGTATACTTCTATGTTAGTCGAAAACTATTTCCAATTTTCACAATTACTTTCACTTTTTATCATAATCACAATTTGACTCAGGCTTGTACACAAAGTTTCCTGTAGCTATTTCCATAATCAATAATATAATCCTCAAATTCAGAAATAATCATAAGGATTTTCATCATCGATCAATCATAATCCAAATAACAGCTTTCATTTTCCAAGAATAAGAGAAATTTCGATATGGAACTCATATTATTTTTGTTTCAATATCAAACCCGACTCATCATTGACTATAACAATCCTGATTACATTTTGTCATTTAACTTAACTCTGATAACAAAATGACATCTGAACTCAAAAATCAGAAATATCGAATTTCATATCTGTATACCCAAACATTTAATTCAAATCACTCTACTTTTTATTTCTTTTTAAATGAATAGATAAAATACTACGATGAGCTCTAAATGAAAACTCTCTGCATACCATGTGTTTCTCAATACACCAATTCTGTCTCAGAATAATAGTATCAGTAATCAGATCTAATTTAAAATTCAGAATCAAAAGTTAGCTCACGCTGAGTTCATTTAACTTAACACTTACCAATCCAATTCTGAGTTTCTCCAATTTATAATAGAAACATCGGTTTAATTAAAATCAAAACTCCATCAACAAGGTAAATCATTGAAACCAATACTCACAAGGTAAACAAAAATTTTCATTCAAGCACCTGGAATATTTTAACCTTTCTCACAGATTTGTTGGTATTCACACACACTCTTTCAGTTAAGGAAAAACCCAATCGATATGTCTCCATGTCATACTTTCAGGAATATAAATTCTTCCTTCAGACTGTTCGTCTATAAATCTATGTATGCACAACATCATTTCCGGACCAGAGGATGCACATAAATACACATAGTTTAATTTATCTTCTAACTGAACAGCTTACTCTGATTGAAATTACTGAGTTGATCCTAACTATTTATTAGCATTCCACAATGATCACTTCTTCATATCGCTAGAACAGATCAAACATACAATTTCTCATATTTCTTTCAACATACCATTCACAAATACTTACTAACTGTATTAACTTAGATGAAACATAACATCTTGTTCGAAGTCACTGATAATAGCCAAGATTACCTAGGGAAAGGAAATCAATATACAATCTAAACTTGAACTGTCATAATCCTCACCTTTGTCAATATTTACCTTAAAGATATGCCATACATGATAAACTAACCTATAAGAATGATAAGAAAGCTGAGATAAGGAAATTCAAGATACAAAACCATATAGTATATTCAGAAACACCACTCGTACGAAATAATAAGGAACCTGACGACTCATTAAAATAACCAGAAGAAAATATGCACTGATCATTTATTCTATAGTCAATTGTAACAGAGATAATACATTTTCCATGTAGATGTAAACAGGACAATAGCCAGAAGAAACAGAACAGTAATTTCATATGAATTCACTGTCAGCTTCTTATCTCTGACGTAACAGAATAGAATACCAATGGAAAATAAAAGAACAATGATCGTAAATCAATCAAATCAACTATACTTTCATCATAAAACAAGCAACCACATTTACTTCTGATAATGCCTAGATACATAAAATGCCTCGAAAAATTTTCATAGATTACTCAACTGTAACTGTCATGTTTAAACATCTTTCTGTAATAATTGTATCATTAGTATAGCTATCAATTATCAATACCGAAGCTTTAAAATTTTTGAAATTGTAACCATCATACTAATTGAAACCATAGTACCATAATAAGATCAGCGTCTCAACTTTATAAATAAAATAATACTTCAATATCAATAATACTTCCCAAACAGAAGAGAAAAGACTGAAAATAGTCCCAATAACAACCAATCTAATAACATGATATCCACCAGTGACTCATATTACTAAACTCCCATATTTGAATCAGGAGTTATAACAGTAGCTGTAATGGTCTTCGACGAATGAATATTTTTCTCGAATATATATTATATTATATTATATTATATTTATAATTCAGAGCTTCAACCAATAGAAGTAGAAAACCACATCATATGAATCTTTTTATCAAATTTTCTCTCAAGCATAATTGATTAGAAAACCAAAAAATAGATAAAGTAGTTCCGCTCATATTTTAATCAGACTTTCAACAATTCCATTTAATATCACGATTAGCCAACTTTTCTATAAAATAGTAATCACATTTGAAAATGAATAATTATGTATATTTCTGTATATAACAAATCATGTAATATACCCCCAAAAAAATATTACTATAAGATATATAATCATAACAATTGCAGTCATATATCTTTTCTATTTTATCACTGTGCAACTAACTACTAAAGTCACCAATAATTTCACATTATGCAGTTCACTAAAAGAACTAATTTATAAGAAATATCTAGTAAATTATTTATGTAGATATCATACCTGAATAAATCGATTACTCATGAATAGATTTTTTTTCTTTTTTTTAACAATAACACTGCGTATTTTGAATAATCTTCAAAAAAATCATCTGATATCTCAGTCATAATCATCTTTACTTACTAAGCCATTTCCCCTCTCTAATCACATTCTTAACTACTCCACCACTAAACTCTTTATTTCTCACTTACGAGCTTATTCAATGTAAATCTGATGAACTTCGTCACATGACACTATACCGACAAGGGGGAGTGAATATTGTAAAGCATTTAAAAATTTTAACTTTCATACATACACATATATAGTATAGCATTTCATATCAACATAATATCAGACATTTGATTTATACATCTCAACTTTTCAACTCATCATGAACATACTTTCAAGCTTTTTGGTAACACATTCATCATTATCATGTATAAGTATCTACCGCTAATAATAAGCCCATCACATTTATCCATTACAAAGATTCAATCTTATTGATCGATTTATAATATTCAATTGGAACAGTAGCATCTTATCCATATTCCACCACCATTAATTAATCCATTACACACCATTAACACACATGTATATCAACTTGAACCATAAAGATCCATCTCAATAAATCAATATATTCACTAAGTTATACTTACTTACTTATTCTCTTTCTGCATTATCGATGGTAGGCCGGTTGGAAAGCATCTCTACTTAACAAAACAATCTCATTAGGGTCGGGAGATATCACACTATCACGTCCACATATGGCATGTATAGCTAGACTCTCTCACACACGCTACGGTAGTCCGAGAATCGACTAAACCATAGCTCTGATACCACTAAATTTAACACTTCTAACCCGTGTTCAATGCCGGAATAGGGTACGAGGCATCATTAGATTTTTACACTTACAAATACACAAACCGGCTATAAAATTTCTTTCAATTTAGAATCTAATCACATTCTTATCATATATACATTAATTCATTTACTAACATGCAAGCATACTCGTTCATGTATTGTATCATTATGACTCATAACATAGCTACTATTAGTCATATCACATGGTATTATACAACAATAAAATTTCCATTAATTTAGGCCAACATTCTAGGCCAAATCAGTAACAATATACATATGTTCAAGTCCTTATACATGCCATAAACTTATAAATATTTCAAAATCTTTTAATACTAACCTTAGCTTGATAGTGTGATAGTATCTCCGGTGACCTCCAACTCGAGCTAGCATCTAAAACTCTATAAAAAAAAGGAAGGGAAGGGAGTAAGCATTATAGCTTAGTAAGTGAATATGTAAACAATAATAATAATACATTATTAATGGCATTTATAAATCCCAAAATATGTCTCCACAATTATACAATCTTAATCTCACATGAAATTATCATTTACTTAAAATCAGTACAAGCTGTCCATTCAAATCCCAGTCACTAAATTATTTTTATCCGGAGCTACAGAGCTCCAAATTAAGATCTATAAATTTTCCCAAAAACTAGACTTGTATTTCTTCGTACCATAAAAATTTTAGAATTTTTGGTTGGGCCAATTAATACAGTATATTCATTAAATACTCCCCTATTTCGTTACTCGGTAGTCCTGGCCACTCTTCACTAAAATTTCAATTTCTCTTTATACAAAATCGAAAGATATTCATGTTTGTTTCTACTAAAAATAGACTCAATAAGGAATCTACCCATATAAATTATGTTCCATATATATTTTTGTACAATTTTTAATTATTTTTTCAAATCATAATAAGGGATCACAAAGTCATTCTGAACCAGTCGCAAAAAAATATAAATATCTCAAAATATAGAATTCTTTTGCTTCTTTGTTTCTTTTATACGAAAATAGACTCAATAAGATTTAATTCAATATCTCATTCAGCTTCTAATTCAATTTCTACCATTTCTAGTGATTTTTCAAAGTCACTCCTCTGCTGCTGTTTAAAACTGTTTATTCCAAATTTCAACTCTTTCACTAAAATTTCTTATTGTCAACTCTCAAGTTAATACTTATCCATATTTATCTTATCAAAATTCAATCACATATCTAACTCATAATTCAAAACTCATATATTCATATTCCGGTATTTATCCCCACATTTTTCATGTTAAATTCCATTTAGCAAACTTGTTTCTCCCGGTGAACACTTCGGAAAGTAACAATATCCGGTAGTTTTAGCACATAGCTCCACCTTCTGTAATTAATGCCCAACTTAGTGGTATACGCACATAGCACCACACTATTGGACTAGCATGTAATTGTGGCATACGCACTTAGTGCCACTTTTCAAATTAACATGTATAACCGTGGCATATCCACTTAGCACCACGTTACATGTTTAACCGTGGTATATCCACTTAGCACCACGTTAATGAATCAATACATGTAGCTGTGGCATATCCACTTAGCACCACATTACATGTATCAATATGTGTAATTGTGGCATATCCACTTAGCACCATGTTACACGTATATCTGTGGTATATCCACTTAGCACCACGTTTTTCTATTCCGAAGGTTCAACCGGGATTTCCTCATTTAATCTCAATTCATCAACCACAATTACTGTTCATGTCCATTAATTGTACAGTACTAAAACTTATTTCGCATGTCACAAAATAAAATATCATAACATAATAAAAACAATACATTATTTACATATAAACTTACCTTAGTGTAAAATATAGAAATTTTACAATTTAATCCACTATCTTTTCCTTTCCTCGATCCAGGTCGATTTCACGTCTTTCTTGATCTAAAATAACACATTTAGCTTATTTAATACTCACATTTATCAAAACAGTCCTTAACTCTAACTTTGGAAAAATTACAATTTTACCCCTAAACTTTTACATATTTACACTTTTGCCCTAAAGCTCAAAAATTAAACGTTTTCCCTAATTCTTATGTTTTAGAACATGCTAATGATTTATTTACTAATGGAAACATCGAATTCTCACTCTAACATATACTTATGAACATTAGGTATTTTTACCGATTATGTCGTTTTACTCGTTTTCACTTAAAACCGAGTAGCACAAGTTATTCAACATAATTTAAAACCTCATAATCTATCATAAAAAATCAAAATACACAATTATTCAACATGGGTCAATTTTTGAAATCAAACCCTAGCTGAAATAAATGGTATAAAAAGAGAAATCATGTTACCGAGATTTCAAAAACGTAAAAATCATTAAAACTGGGGCTAGAACGGACTTACAATTGAGCTTGGAAGCTTGAAAAACCCTAGCCATGGTTTCTCCACGCTATTTTTGGCCTTGAGGAAGAAGATGAGCAAAAATTGGCTTTGAATTTGATTTTTTTAATTCATTTAATCATTAAATGACCAAAATGCCCCTAATTAGAAAAATATTCTTTTTCACCCATTTCATATCCATTTTTGTCCAATAAATTAACCAATGGTCTAATTACCATTTAAGGACCTTCAATTTAAAATTTCATAACAATTGGACACCTCCAACATGTAGAACTCAACTTTTGCACTTTTTACAATTTAGTCCTTTTGACTAAATTGAGTGCCCAAACGTCGAAATTTTCGTATGAATTTTTTACAAAATAATTTTATAAAAATTTAAACCATAAAAAATATAAATAAAACACATTTTAATTAAACACCTTTACCTTCTAGAATGCACATTTTACTACTTTTGCAATTTAGTCCAATTTATCAAATTGGACACACAAACAATAAAATATTGTAACGAAAATTTCACAAAATATTGCAACCACAAAATAAATTTTAAAACTCAATCGAAATAAATATTTTGACCTCGAATTTGTGGTTTCGTAACTGCTATTCTATTTAGGCCTTGTATCGGGCTATTACATCTGCAACTACAAAAGATTTTCAATGAGATTAATAGCATTTTTAAAAGTGATTAACTTTCAATAAACCACTTTTTGAAATTCAATGAACACAAACTAAGTCTTTACATAAGTTCTTAAATATCAAGAAGGGTTTCTATGAGAACATGGTTTTCAAAAAACACTTCAATGTGACACGTCAGATTTGGGCCTAACTTCTAGGCCGAGTGTGATAGCCCTATTTCGACCCTAGTCAGGAAGTGGTTTCGTAACCATTAAACCGAAAAATTATATTAATTAATTGCTAATTTCCATATCAATTCTACGTGAAATCTTTGTGTATGAAATTGATTTATATTTTGGTGCCGTTGAATGTGTGATCTTTGCTATGGACTTATGTGCAAATTAGTAAAAACTTGGGTGATAATTTAATAGGAGGCCAAAAGGGGTGCAATGCATAAATATGTGGTCTTGCATGTCAATTTCCCCATAATTATTTTAGTGGCCGACCAAGGTGACTAATTTTCACTATTATATGTATATTATATTAGAAAATAAGGAAAATTGGTTAATGACTTGTAAAATGGATTAAAATAATATTAAGGTAGGAAAAAGAAAAGAGAAATCTCTCCATTGTTCTTCTTTGCCGTGAATTGAGTGAAATAAGGGAGGAAGAAGGAAGTTAATATTCGGCCATGGTAGCATCAAATTGAGGTGAGTTTATACATCATTTTGCTTAATAAATTATGAAATTTAGTTGATAGATAGGCATGGGACATAGCCCATGTATTGATTTTTGGTTTTGTTATATATATGTATATATATCCCATTCGGCCATAGAAAAAAAAAATTTAGAAGCTTTGAAGCTTTTAAGCTTTTGAATGATGAATTGCTTTATAGAGCCCTTGAGAGTTGTCCTAAGGTTAATCTTACATGAATCCATGAAAACATGCTCAAATTATGCAAATGTTACTATGTGTGGTTATAAAAAAAAAAAAAGAGGAGAGGCATTCGGCTATGTCCATTTTTGCACGAAAGAGTTTGGCTTTGAATTAAGTTTCAATTTAAAAATTGAAATAGTGAATGAGCTTGAAATCTTGAATTTTAATTTATAATTAATTTTGAAGTACTTGTTGAGTTAGCCGAATAGGAATTTGATGAAAACCTTAATTCATGGCATTTTTTTTTGTATATCTTAACTATTAAAGATGTTAGATCTTTTATTAAAATAATAGATGGATCTCAATGTTAAAGGGGAGTATTCGGCTATGTAGTAAAGCATTTCATTATGGGGGTTGATATATTAAATTCCTATATGTGAATTTTAGGTACGCTTAAAAGTAGTTTAATGGTAAACTTTTACTCAAGAATGCCGATTATACTCCTAATTTTTGTGACTTAGAATAATGGTAATGTCCATGCTTTCGGTTGTATGCCCATGTATGTATGAGTTAAGTGCTAATGTGAAGTACTAGTTAATTGTAACTTGTGATGTGAGATAATGAATATTATGCTATGTTTATTTAGTATGTGCCGAGTGAGATTAATCATAGATTAAAGAAGTTAAGCTAGTTAAAGAAAAAGGTTAAAATTACATAATTAGCTCTTATTGCATTCGGTCAAGAGGAGGAACAATTAAGTTTTGATGAGTTTCTATTTGTTTATTCTAGCTCAAGAGCTAAGAGAGCCACACTCGGATAAAGGAAAGTCAAAGGTGGTGGAATAGTCAGTTTGTAGATAATAATCGACCAACGAGGTAAGTTTCAAGTGTTTAAATTTGGTTATAATGAGGAATGATATGGAACATGCGTTAAGTTAGAAATATAAATTGATGTGGTTTCTATAATAAAAATTTTATAAAATAAATCACTACTAAGGGATATAGCCGAATGGATATTTGGGAGATAGAATTTGAAGCATGTTTTGATATATGATACTGCGGAATGATTGTTTAGGATAAAATGCACCATGTACATTATATGTTGCGGCAAGTATATGTATATATATATATTTGAATGACATGAGGTGTGGTCAGATTTTATGTATATGCCTATAGCCGAAGGTGTAAAATGAATTATGAGTAAATTATGTGTGGGGGAGCTAATATTATGTGATTAAATGTGCTTGAAATATTAAATGAGTTGGGATATCATATATTCAGGCTCCATGCCTAGCAGGCTATATGCCGGTGATTACGTCCAGGCTTCGTGCCTAGCAGGCTTCGTGTCGGTGTTCTTTATTCGAGCCTTCGTGCCTAGCAGGCTATAAGCAGGTGATATATTCGAGCTTTGTGCTCAGCAGGCCTTGGGCCGGTGATTGAATTTAGGTTTTTAAACCTAGCAGGCTTAAGGCCGGTGATGAAAATAAAAATATAATAATAGCCTTGATTACTGCGATAAACTGTAATTGGAAACAAATAACACCATAAATCGGCCAGGTATGTACTATGTACTCCAATTTGAATTTGCTTGAAGGTAATGATCAGTGACGAGGAATAACGTACATGTGGATAGTGTATTAATTGCATATGAATGTTTATGCATAAATTTTGTGATCCATTTAGCTAATGTGTTCTATTATGTGGAAGTATGAGACTTCATTTTTATGAATGAAATTTGTGGCAAGTGAAAATATATGTGAAAGGTCCCTCGTTTATAGTTATATGTATATTTGGCTCAAGGATTTTCTTTTTATATAAATCAAGTTGTGAAGTAAATATGCGATCTATGATAAATTTTGTTAGTTTGATAACTTGAAACTTACTAAGCTTACATTAGCTTACTCCGTTATTTTGTTTCCTCCTATTTTTTTTATGGATTTCTTTTGAAGCTACGGTTCGAGGGATTCAAGTCCAAGTCACTCACACTATCGTTGTTAGATTTTGGTACCTTCGAAGGTTTATTTTCCTTTTTAAAACGATGGCATGTGTAGGCTAACAATACCCTTGTTTTGGACTTTGAATTCTTTTTGATTTGTAAATATGAATAGCCATGCGAAGATGGCTTATCAAATTACCTTATAAATGTTCATAAATGATGCATGTTATGGTTGAGTATGGATAAATATGAAAGAATTATGCTTGTGGTTATAAATGTTGTGTGTGTTATATCTATCTAGATGGATAATTGAAGTAAGTGTTAATAGTATGAAATTGGGGTGACATTTAGTATTAGTTTTATAAATGTTTAAGTGTAATTGCTTGAAAGGTTAATTGTCTATAAACGGCTATGATCAATTGTTTTGGTGATAAAGTTGATGGTGAAAATCTTTAAAGCGTGCTATACAAATTCATAACATGACTCCAGTCTTGGAAATCTTTAGGAGGTTGTAAACGAACTTGCATATTTGGCTAGGTACTAAGATAAGGCCTTGGTTAACTTGCATGTAAACTTCTTCTATACGTATGATGAGTATTAGTTAAAGTAAATTACTAGTTCAATTTATAAATGTTATATATATATATGTAGGCAATGTATCCGGTTTTGGAATGCTTGAAACCTTATGCAAATTATTTTTGGACTATTACGTGTTTGTTTTGTAATACCTCTTAACCCTCCGTCGACGGGTAAGGGTCTGGGGTGTTACATTTTATTGGTATCAGAGCCAGGTTTAGTCGGTTCTAGGACTAACGTAGCGTGTGTGAGTTTAGCTATACATGCCATTGTTAGTTAAATACGATAGTGTGATGACTTCTGACATTTGAAATGTGAATTTCGTATAGAAAGGAATCCCGATCTAGAACGAACTGTAGCAGATGACGTAGAGAGTGTAGCGCCGGTTCCCGTGCAAGGGACTTCGCCAAATAACTCTCAACCGAATGCCAGTCATCAAAATGATGACACTAGACAAGCTTTCTACGTAATGATGAATGATTGGTTCACTCAATTTATCCGAACGAATCCGGCTACTCCACAACTCTCGCCCCTAAATACTCCTCTCTCGACTTATGTAGCTCCTTCTATGATAGATCCATTGAGATCAAGTAGACCTTCGGTTGACAAAATTAGAAAATACGGGGCCGAAGAGTTTCGAGCTACCGTCAGCGATGATGCTGAATGGGCTGAGTTTTGGCTCGATCATACGATCTGAGTTTTTGATGAATTATCGTGTTCGCCCGAAGAATGTCTAAAATGTGCTATATCTCTTTTACGCGATTCCGCTTACTATTGGTGGAATACACTAGTTTCTGTTGTGCTGAAAGAACGGGTCACTTGGGAGTTCTTCCAAACTGAATTCTGGAAAAAGTATATCAGTCAGAGATTCATTGATAAAAAACGGAAAGAATTTTTTGAGCTTAAGCAGGGTCAGATGTCCGTAACTGAATATGAGAGAGAGTTTGTACGGCTCAGTCGATATGCTCGCGAGTGTGTATCATCAGAGGCTATTATGTGTAAACGCTTCGAGGATGGTTTAAATGAAGATATCAAGTTGTTGGTCGGCATTTTAGAAATCAAAGAGTTCGTAGTACTTGTTGAGCGAGCTTGCAATGCCGAAGAGCTCAGTATTGAAAAGAAAAAAGCTGAGGATGGAGTCAGAGAATTCCGTAAAAGATCATCAGGAAAATCGTTTCAGCAATCCTCGAAGAAATTTTGAGATGAGTCGAGCAAGTCTAAGATTATTTCGGGTTATTCCAGATGAGATCATGATCGACCTCTAGTGAGTACGCGAGCCACTTCCGTTGCTAGTGTAGGCAATGACCGCGGGGATAGAACAATTTGTAAGCATTGTGGGAAATGGCATCCGGGGAGTTACAGATTGCATGACCGCTCCTGTTTTAAATGTGGGGCTACTGATCACTTCATAAAGGATTGTCCGAGGCAGGCTGAACGTAATACTAATCTTAGTGAGAGGCCGGGTAGCACGGCAGTGCATGGGCGACCACCGAGATGGGGAGGTAACATTAGTGGTAGCCAGAGAGGGACTAGGGACACTGCAGTCAGATCTGAGGCTCGTGCACCTGCTCGAGCTTATGCCATCCGTGCCCATGAGGAGGCTTCTTCCCCTGACGTTATTACTGGTATTTTCACTCTCTTTGATACTGATGTTATAGCTCTGATTGATCCTGGTTCAACCCATTCATATATGTGTGAAACTTTAGCATTCATTAAGACTTTACCTGTTGAGTCTACTGAGTTCGTAATTCGAGTGTCAAACCCTTTGGGTCGGTGTGTGTTGGTTGATAAAGTGTGTAAGAGATGTCCCCTAATGTTTCGAGACTCTTGTTTTCCGACTGATTTGATGCTATTACCGTTTGATGAATTTGATATTATTCTCGGGATGGATTGGTTGACTGTGCATGACGCAGTAGTAAATTGCAAGCGGAAGGTTATTGATATGCAATGCTCGAATAACAAAATAATTTGAATTGAGTCTTCTGATTTGAGCGGGTTGCCAGCTGCGATATCTTCGATGCAAGCTCAGAAATATGTAAAAAGGGGATGTGAGGCATATCTCGCGTTCGTGATTGATAGTAAAGAGTCAGAAAAGAAGCGTAAGTCTGTGCCAGTAGTCTGTGAATATCCGGATGTGTTTCCTGAGGAATTGCCGGGATTACCACCTGTCTATGAAGTGGAGTTTGGCATTGAACTTCTACCTGGAACAGCTCCTATTTCGATAGCTCCATATCATATGGCACCAACTAAATTAAAAGAATTGAAGGTTCAGCTGCAAGAGTTGACAGATAGAGGTTTCGCTCGACCGAGTTTCTCACCCTAGGGTGCACCAGTATTGTTCGTCAAAAAGAAAGACGGAACCATGAGAATGTGCATCGACTATCGTTAATTAAATAAAGTGACGATAAAGAACAAATATCCATTGCCGCGCATTGATGATTTGTTCGATCAACTGAAAGAAGCCTCGGTGTTCTCGAAGATAGATTTGAGGTCGGGTTATTATCAGCTGCGAGTTCGGGATTCAGACGTGCCAAAAATGGCATTCAGAACAAGATACGGTCACTACGAGTTCTTAGTGATGCCGTTTGGGCTCACTAATGCCCCTGCGGTATTTATGGACTTGATGAATCGAATTTTTAGACAGTATTTGGATCGGTTTGTAGTTGTGTTTATTGATGATATTTTGATCTATTCACGAGATGAAACTGAGCATGCCGACCATCTGAGATTGGTATTACAGATTTTGCGAGACAAGCAACTATATGCTAAGTTCAGTAAATGTGAGTTCTGGTTGAGGGAAGTTAGCTTTTTGGGACATGTAGTATTCGCATCGGGTATTCGGGTTGATCCAAGTAAAATTTCAACTATACTTGACTGGAAGCCTCCGAGGAACGTCACCGAAGTTCGAAGCTTTTTGGGGCTTGTTGGTTACTACCGACGATTTGTGAAAGGGTTCTCGATGATTGCAACACCGTTGACAAAACTCCTACAAAAAGATGTCAAGTTCGAGTGGTCAGAAAAGTGTCAGAAGAGTTTCGATCAGCTGAAAATTCTTTTGACAGAAGCTCTTGTGTTGGTCCAGCCTGAGTCTGGTAAAGAGTATGTTGTTTTTAGTGACGCCTCTCAGAACGGCTTAGGTTGCGTCTTGATGCAAGAAGGCCGGGTAGTCGCGTATGCCTCGAGGCAATTGAAGCCTCATGAAAGAAATTATCCAACCCATGATCTTGAGCTTGCTGCTATTATTTTTGCTCTAAAAATTTGGCGTCACTACCTGTTCGGAGAAAAATGCCATGTCTTTTTCGATCAAAAAAGTTTGAAGTATCTAATGACTCAAAAAGATCTAAATTTGAGACAAAGACGATGGTTGGAATTACTAAAAGACTACGAGCTTGTCATCAATTATCATCCGGGTAAGGCTAATGTAGTTGCGGATGCCCTCAGTCAGAAATCCCTATTTGCGTTGCGAGCCATGAACGTCCACTTATCAGTGTCTGCGGATAATTCGTTGATAGCAGAATTAAAGGCAGAACCAGTGTTGTTACAGCAGATATGTGAAGCTCAGAAAAACGATGACGATTTGACTGCAAAACGGACTCAGTGCATTTCGAATGTAGATTTGGACTTCCGGGTTGATGACAATGATTGCTTGAGGTTCAAAAAACTAATTGTGTATTCCGAGAAATTCAGAGATTATTCCGATGATTTTGGGTGAAGCTCATGTTAGCCAAATGTCGGTTCATCCAGGTAGCACAAAAATGTACAATGACCTGAAATCTCAGTACTAGTGGCACGGTATGAAGCGAGACATCTCCGACTATGTTTCTAAATGCTTGATTTGTCAGCAAGTGAAAGCGGAGCATCAGGTGCCTTCAGGATTACTTCAACCGATTTTAATACCCGAATGGAAGTGGGATCATGTTACAATGGATTTTGTGTCCGGTTTACCACTAACCCCGAGCAAGAAAGACTCCATTTGGGTTATAGTTGACCGACTGACCAAGTCGGCTCACTTCATCCCTATTCGTACTGACTATACGCTTGAGAAGCTAGCGGAATTGTACATTTCGCAGATTGTGAGGTTGCATGGGGTGCCTGCTTCTATTGTTTCGGATAGAGATCCTAGATTTACTTCGAGATTTTGGAAGAAATTACACGAAGCCTTAGGTACCAAAGTACATTTTAGTATTGCTTTTCATCCACAAATTGACGGACAATCTGAATGGGTTATTCAAATACTCGAGGACATGTTGAGATGTTGCATTCTCGAGTTTAGCGATTCTTGGGAAAAATATTTGCCTTTGGTCGAATTCGCGTATAACAATAGTTTTCAGTCGAGTATTCAAATGGCGCCCTACAAAGCTCTCTACTGTCGAAGATGCCGTACACCTTTGTTTTGGACTAAGCTTAGTGAGAATAAGATTCCCGGGGTTGATTTAATCAAAGAGACTGAACAGAAAGTAAAGACGATTCGTGACAATTTGAAAATAGCATCAGATCGTCAGAAATCGTACACGGATTTGAAACGTAAAGATATCGAGTATTAGATTGGTGATAGGGTGTTCTTGAAAGTCTCGCCATGGAAAAAGATACTTCGATTTGACCGTAAAGGCAAGTTGAGTCCGAGATTCATCAGACCGTTCGAGATATCAGAACGGATTGGGCCAGTTGCTTATAAGCTAATTTTACCCCCTGAACTTGAGAAGATTCACAATGTTTTTCATGTATCGATGCTTTGTTGTTATAGATCCGATCCTTCGCAAGTGATTAAACCGTCGGAAGTGGAAATACAACCCGATTTGAGTTATGAAGAAGAACCGATTAGTATCTTAGCTAGTGAGGTGAAAGAGTTGTGAAATAAGAAAGTTCCGTTAGTAAAGGTACTGTGGCTCAAGCATGGGATTGAAGAAGCAACTTGGGAAATCGAAACATCAATGAGAGAATGTTACCCAAACCTATTCATTGGTAAGATTTTCGGGGACGAAAATTTTCTTTAGGGGAGGAGAGTTGTGACAGCCCTATTTCGACCCTAGTCGGGAAGTGGTTTCGTAACCATTAAACCGAAATATTAT
This sequence comes from Gossypium stocksii, assembly GCA_020496765.1. Taxonomy (NCBI): domain Eukaryota; kingdom Viridiplantae; phylum Streptophyta; class Magnoliopsida; order Malvales; family Malvaceae; genus Gossypium; species Gossypium stocksii. The sequence goes on from CM035623.1 coordinate 48,990,935, forward strand.
ATTAATTAATTACTAATTTCCATATCAATTCTATGTGAAATCTTTGTGTATGAAATTGATTTATATTTTGGTGCCGTTGAATGTGTGATCTTTGCTATGGACTTATGTGCAAATTAGTAAAAACTTGGGTGATAATTTAATAGGAGGCCAAAAGGGGTGCAATGCATAAATATGTGGTCTTGCATGTCAATTTCCCCATAATTATTTTAGTGGCCGACCAAGGTGACTTATTTTCACTATTATATGTATATTATATTAGAAAATAAGGAAAATTGGTTAATGACTTGTAAAATGGATTAAAATAATATTAAGGTAGGAAAAAGAAAAGAGAAATCTCTCCATTGTTCTTCTTTGCCGTGAATTGAGTGAAATAAGGGAGGAAGAAGGAAGTTAATATTCGGCCATGGTAGCATCAAATTGAGGTGAGTTTATACACCATTTTGCTTAATAAATTATGAAATTTAGTTGATAGATAGGCATGGGACATAGCCCATGTATTGATTTTTGGTTTTGTTATATATATGTATATATATCCCATTCGGCCATAGAAAAAAATTTAGAAGCTTTGAAGCTTTTAAGCTTTTGAATGATGAATTGCTTTATAGAGCCCTTGAGAGTTGTCCTAAGGTTAATCTTACATGAATCCATGAAAACATGCTCAAATTATGCAAATGTTACTTTGTGTGGTTATAAAAAAAAAAAAAAAGGAGAGGCATTCGGCTATGTCCATTTTTGCACGAAAGAGTTTGGCTTTGAATTAAGTTTCAATTTAAAAATTGAAATAGTGAATGAGCTTGAAATCTTGAATTTCGATTTATAATTAACTTTGAAGTACTTGTTGAATTAGCCGAATGGGAATTTGATGAAAACCTTGATTCATGGCATTTTATTTTGTATATCTTAACTATTAAAGATGTTAGATCTTTTATTAAAATAATAGATGGATCTCAATGTTAAAGGGGAGTATTCGGCTATGTAGCAAAGCATTTCATTATGGGGGTTGATATATTAAATTCCTATATGTGAATTTTGGGTATGCTTAAAAGTAGTTTAATGGTAAACTTTTACTCAAGAACGCCGATTATACTCCTAATTTTTGTGACTTAGAATAATGGTAATGTCCATGCTTTCGGTTGTATGCCCATGTATGTATGAGTTAAGTGCTAATGTGAAGTACTAGTTGATTGTAACTTGTGATGTGAGATAATGAATATTATGCTATGTTTATTTAGCATGTGCCGAGTGAGATTAATCATAGATTAAAGAAGTTAAGCTAGTTAAAGAAAAAGGTTAAAATTACATAATTAGCTCTTGTTGCATTCGGTCAAGAGGAGGAACATTTAAGTTTTGATGAGTTTCTATTTGTTTATTCTAGCTCAAGAGCTAAGAAAGCCACACTCGGATAAAGGAAAGTCAAAGGTGGTGGAATAGTTGGTTTGTAGATAATAATCGACCAACGAGGTAAGTTTCAAGTGTTTAAATTTAGTTATAATGAGGAATGATATGGAACATGCGTTAAGCTAGAAATATAAATTGATGTGGTTTCTATAATAAAAATTTTATAAAATAAATCACTACTAAGGGATATAGCCGAATGGATATTTGGGAGATAGAATTTGAAGCATGTTTTGATATATGATACTGCGGAATGATTGTTTAAGATAAAATGCACCATGTACATTATATGTTGCGGCAAGTATATATATATATATATTTGAATGACATGAGGTGTGGTCAGATTTTATGTATATGCCTATAGCCGAAGGTGTAAAATGAATTATGAGTAAATTATGTGTGGGGGAGCTAATATTATGTGATTAAATGTGCTTGAAATATTAAATAAGTTGGGATATCATATATTCAGGCTCCATGCCTAGCAGGCTATATGCCGGTGATTACGTCCAGGCTTCGTGCCTAGCAGGCTTCGTGCCGGTGTTCTTTATTTGGGCCTTCGTGCCTAGCAGGCTATAAGCCGGTGATATATTCGAGCTTTGTGCTCAGCAGGCCTTGGGCCAGTGATTGAATTTAGGTTTTTAAACCTAGTAGGCTTAAGGCCGGTGATGAAAATAAAAATATAATAATAGCCTTGATTACTGTGATAAGCTGTAATTGGAAACAAATAACACTATAAATCGGCCAGGTACGTACTATGTACTCCAATTTGAATTTGCTTGAAGGTAATGATCAGTGACTAGGAATAACGTACATGTGGATAGTGTATTAATTGCATATGAATGTTTATGCATAAATTTTGTGATCCATTTAGCTAATGTGTTCTATTATGTGGAAGTATGAGACTTCATTTTTATGAATGAAATTTGTGGCAAGTGAAAGTATATGTGAAAGGTCCCTCGTATATAGTTATATGTATATTCGGCTCAAGGATTTTCTTTTTATATAAATCAAGTTGTGAAGTAAATATGTGATCTATGATAAATTTTGTTAGTTTGATAACTTGAAACTTACTAAGCTTACATTAGCTTACTCCGTTATTTTGTTTCCTCCTGTTTTTTTTATAGATTTCTTTTGAAGCTACGGTTCGAGGGATTCAAGTCCAAGTCACTCACACTATCGTTGTTAGATTTTGGTACCTTCGAAGGTTTATTTTCCTTTTTAAAATGATGGCATGTGTAGGCTAACAATACCCTTGTTTTGGACTTTGAATTCTTTTTGATTTGTAAATATGAATAGCCATGCGAAGATGGCTTATCAAATTACCTTATAAATGTTCATAAATGATGCATCTTATGGTTGAGTATGGATGAATATGAAAGAATTATGCTTGTGGTTATAAATGTTGTGTGTGTTATATCTATCTAGATGGATAATTGAAGTAAGTGTTAATAGTATGAAATTGGGGTGACATTTAGTATTAGTTTTATAAATGTTTAAGTGTAATTGCTTGAAGGGTTAATTGTCTATAAACGACTATGATCAATTGTTTTGGTGATAAAGTTTATGGTGAAATTCTTTAAAGCGTGCTATACAAATTCATAACATGACTCCAGTCTTGGAAATCTTTAGGAGGTTGTAAATGAACTTGCATATTCGCTAGGTACTAAGATAAAGCCTTGGTTTTCGCTAGGTACTAAGATAAAGCCTTGGTTAACTTGCATGTAAACTTCTTCTATACGTATGATGAGTATTAGTTAAAGTAAATTACTAGTTCAATTTATAAATGTTATATATATATATGTAGGCAATGTATCCGGTTTAAGAATGCTTGAAACCTTATGCAAATTATTTTTGGACTATTACGTGTTTGTTCTGTAATACCTCTTAACCCTCTGTCGACGGGTAAGGGTCCGGGGTGTTACACCAGGTTTGGGGTGTTACACTACCAGTTGAGAGTTAAAGATTTAGATGTACCAAAGACTACTTTTAGAACAAGGTACGGACAGTATGAATTCCTTGTTATGCCTTTCGGATTAACTAATGCTCCTGCAGTCTTTATGAATTTGATGAATCGAATTTTCAGACCGTATTTAGACTTTTTTTTGTTGTGTTCATTGACGATATGTTAATCTATTCTTGTGATGAATCTAAGCTTGCTGAGCATTTGAGAATATTGTTACAGAATTTGAGAGATAAGCAATTGTTTGCAAAATTCAGCAAATGTGATTTTTGGCTCCGTGAGGTTGGATTTCTGGGACATATTGTGCCAGCTGAAGGTATCTGAGTTGACCCAGGGAAGATTTCTGCAACTATAGATTGGAAACCTATGAGAAATGTATCTAAAGCCCATAGTTTTCTGGGTTTAGTGGGTTATTATAGATGATACATGAAAGGTTTTTTGATGATTACAACCCCGATGACACAATTGCTTCAAAAAGATGTTAAGTTTGAGTGGTTAGAGAAATGTCAACAAAGTTTCAAATAGTTGAAAGCACTATTAACAAAGGCACCAGTGTTAGTTCAGGCTGAATCGGGTAAAGAATTTGTGATTTTCAAAGATGCATCTTTGAATGGTCTAGGCTGTGTTTTGATGCAGAAAGGCAAAGTGATAGCTTATGCCTCAAGATAGTTAAAGCCGCACGAAAAGAATTACCCGACGCATGATTTAGAACTGATCGCAATATTGTTTGCATTGAAAATATGGTGTCATTACTTGTTTGGTGAAAAATGTCACATCATACTGATCACAAAAGTCTGAAGTATTTAATGACTCAAAAAGATTTGAATATGCGACAACGAAAATGGTTAGAATTGCTAAAAGATTATGAGTTAATAATGGATTATCATCCGGGAAAGGCTAATATTGTTGTTGATGCATTGAGCAGAAAGTCTTTATTTACTTTGCGTGCGATGAACACTCAGTTAGCTTTATCTAATAATGCCTCGATTGTAGCCAAGTTGAAAGCGAGGACGTTATTTCTTCAACAGATTTGTGAAGCTTAGAAACTTAATAATGAATTGCAAGTAAAACGAATTCAATGTGAGACGACTTCTGATTCAGAGTTTCAAATCGCGTCTGATGATTGTTTGAGGTTCAGAGCTAGAATATGTGTACCAAGAAGTTCAGAGTTGATTCAGAAGATTATGAATGAAGCATACAATAGTTTCTTGTCAGTACATTTGGGAAGCACTAAAATGTATAATGATTTGAAACAACTATATTGGTGGCATGGTATGAAACGTGATGTATCAGAGTTTATTTCAAAATGTTTAATTTGTCAGCAAGTCAAAGTTAAACATCAAGTACTGTCGAGTTTATTACAGCTGGTGATGATTCCTGAGTGGAAATGGATAGAGTAACTATGGATTTCGTATCGGGTTTGCCCTTGTCTCAGAGAAAGAAAGATGCAATATGGGTTGTTGTTGATAGATTAACGAAATCGGCTCATTTCATTCCTGTACGTATAGATTTTTCACTTGATAACTTAGCTGAGTTGTATATCTCTGAGGTTGTGAGATTGCACGGGGTTACTGTTTCTATTATTTTCGATATAAATCCAAGATTCACTTTGTGATTTTGGAGGAAATTGCAAGAAGCCCTGGGTACAAAATTGCATTTTAGTACTGCGTTTCATTCGCAAATGGACGGTCAATCCGAAAGAGTTATTCAGATTCTCAAAGATATGTTGCGTTGTTACATTTTTTAGTTTGAAGGTAGTTGGGAGAAATATCTTATATTGATTGAATTTGCTTATAACAATAGCTTTAAATTAAGTATCAAAATGGCACCATAGGAGGCTCTATACGGTCGTAAATGTCGAATTTCGTTGTACTAGACTGAACTTAGAGAAAATAAGATTCACGGGGTTGATCTGATTAGAGAAAGTGAAAGTGATCCATGATAGTTTGAAAGTAGCTTCAGATCAACAGAAGTCGTACGCGGATTTGAAACAAAAGACATTGAGTATCAGGTTGGAGATAAAGTGTTTTTGAATGTCTCGCCATGGAAAAATATATTACGATTTAGCCAAAAAGGGCAATTTATCAGACCGTACGAGATTATCAAGCGAATTGGACCTATGGCATATCAGCTATCTTTGCCGTCTGAGGTAGAAAAGATACATAATGTGTTTCACATATTGATCTTACGACAATATAGATCAGCCCCTTTGCACATTATTTCTCTGACTGAAGTTAAGATTCAGTCAGACTTGACGTATAATGAAGAACTGATACGAATTCTAGCTCGTGAGATCAAAGAATTGAGAAATAAAAAAATAGCATTAGTGAAAGTCCTTTGGCATATACACGAGATCAAGGAAACTACGTGGTAAACCGGGGAAGCTATGGAAAAAATAGTACCCTACCTTTTTACTGGTAAGATTTTTGGGGACGAAAATCCCTAAGGGGGAGAGTTGTAAGAGCTTGTTTTTGGTCAAATCAGAACAGTAATTTTAGGACCACAAATTCAAAGTCAAAATATTTATTCTATTATTTTATTAAGGATTACAGCATGATAGAACTATTGTGTGAAAGTTCTGTAAAGAAATTTTATCGTTTAAATGCTTAATTCGATAAAAATGACTAAATTGCGTAAAGTGCAAAAGTGGAGTTCTATAAGCTAAAGGTATTAAATGGCTATGAAATGAAATAGTGGGAGTCCTTAAATGGTAATTAGACCATTTATTGATTAAGTGGACAATTATGGACATTTTTAGGTGGGTTTTAAATGTTTTAACAAAGGGTATTTTGGTAAGTTGGTTAATAAGTATTATTGAATAAAATAAAACATAAAACTTTCCTTATTGTTCATCTTTCCACCACCGAATATTGAGAGAAGAGAAGCCATTTTTACACTTTGAAGTTTTGGCAACTTCAATCTTTAATTAAGGTATGGTTTTTGCTCGATTTTTAATGATTTCTATGTTTTTGAGATCATTGCTTTCTAATCTAGCTAGCCCGTACTTCTGATTTTGAAATTGTTAAAGATTTAGCATGTTGCTATTTTTGAATGTTTGAGTAATTAGATGTTTGATGATAGATTATGAAGATTTATTGATAGATTTAGTAAAGTGATTTTTTGACAAAAATGTCAAAAAGGGATTAATTTGTGAAAATGTGAAGATATGTGGTTAAAATTGTGAATAAATTGAAAATATGGGCTGCTAGTAATATATGTAAAATTGGGCTAAGCATGGGTTGTACTTAATCGCATGAATTTGCAATTTTATGTGATAAGGACTAATTTGTAAAGTACTTAAAAGTTTAGGGGCAAAAGTGCAAATGTGCCAAAATATAAATTGTGGACTTAATTGAATAGAATGGATACTGAATGTACTAAATATGTAAATATTTAGATCAAGATAAGTCAAGATCGGGATTAGATCGAGGAAAAGGAAAGGTCGAAGAATAGCCGATAATTATCATCTAAGCGATACGAGGTAAGTTCGTATAATTAGAATTGAACTTTTACATACTTATAATTATTTGAAATGAATGTTTAAGAAATGAGTAAGTAATTCATAAGAAATTTGAATGCCTAATGATGAAATACATTTAACATCGAGTCTCGTCTGAACTGTAGGAATTTCGTAGGATACGAGTGACATGTACTAGGGTTACCGTTTTGGTCGAGATCTTGCATGTGTTGCGGACTCACCTCAGCTCGTATGAGCTTACCAATATTTTAGCTCGTCAAAGCTTACTATTTTTAGCTTGATAGAGCTTATTAAACATCAGCTCAGGAAGAGCTTACCGACCATAGGTCGAAAGAGAGAATATGATAATAAATTGATAGATTACCGATTAATACACTTAGTGTGTATCACCCGTGTATCTATCGAGATTCTATAAGGTTCAACGAGCATAATTCTATTACTGGTTATATGAGAGAATTTTTGTTTATACGAATGAATTACTGTTTATATGAATGAAAGTGAAATGTTACAAATGTTATACATGTTACATGAATTTGGTATGACATAATGCATTGAGTATGATATTGAGATAATGGTTGATTGCATCATTGTGAATGGATGATTATATGCACTTATGTGACTAACATGTTGATGAATGCTTGTATATAGGCATTTAGCAAGTGAGTTGGATATACTTTGTTTATTTGTCTTGATTATGTATAAATGGTAAGTTTAATTCTAGGTTTTACGAGCTTACTAAGCTATAAAGCTTACTTTGTTTCTTTTCCGTGTTTTATAGAGGTTCGGAATCTCGCTCGATTCGAAAGATGTCAAAGACTCGCATCACACTATCCAGTTAACTATTTGGTACTTTTGAATTCAAGGAAATGTGTAAATATGGCATGTATAGGCTATAGTTATAAAGATGTCAATAATGGCTAAATAAGCTTATGATTTTGGTACATGTTTTGGATTATGATTAAGCCATGTGATTTGGCTTAACTTAATATATGTTTGAGTTATGTTTATGATATGCAATGTGGCTGCTTAATGAATTTAAAGATGGAATGGAATGATGCAAATGGTTATATTGATATGTGATGGATATCATTTTGGTTGGTTATATGATTTGAATATGGAACATGTGATCTATATGATTTATGGTTATTAAAGCATGTTAGTTTAGTACATGAATGAATGAGTAAATGGTGATGATTTGGGTGTTGAATTGGTTGGAGTTGAAATGGTTTATTATGTGCCTTGAATGATGTTGGTTGTTGCTTATTTGTATATGGAATTTGTATCGTTTGAATGGTTGTAACAGCCTGGTTTAGACCCTAGTCGGAACAGTGGTTTTAGAACCACAAATTTGGGGTCATAAAATTATTTTTTAATATTATTTTTGGTATTTACAGCATAATATTTGATATGTGTGAAAATTTCATGAATTAATTTTACCATTTGAATGGTTAATTTGAAAAAAGGACTTAATCGCGTAAAATGAAAAAGTGACTTGCTATTTGTTAAAGTGCTATATTACTATGGCTTTTATAATGTGGGGTCCTTAAGGTGAATTTTAACATTGAAATGGACGGTAATGGACTATAATTACATGATTTTTATGTTTATTTATAAAGGTTAAAAAGGTAAAATGGCTTTTATAATGTAATAAATAAAATAAAACATAAAGATGCATGCAAATTTTCATATGGTTGGCCAAATGGAAGAAAGAAAGAAAACATTTGAAGGTTTTTAAGGTTTGGCCCTTTGAAACTAAATTAAGGTATGGATTTTGTTCAATTTTTGATATTTTTTACGTTTTTGAGATCGTTGCTTCGAATACTAGTAAACCCATGCTTTAATTTTCAAAATTGATGATGAATTTGAGATTTGCCATTGTTGATAATGTGATGAACTTGTTGTTTTGATGATGAAAAATAAATCTTTGTTGATAGAGTATTATGTTTAATTAAATGATTTTTTATAAAAAAAAAGTGTATTAAGAATTCAATTGAGAAATTTGTAAATTGAGGTGTCAAAATGTGAAATAAATGAAATTAATGAGCTGCTAGGGACCCAAGGTGAATTCGGCCTAACTAGAGCATGATGAAAATTTGAATATTTTGTTTTATTTTGAAATAGGGACTAAATTGTGAAAATGTGAAATGTTAAGGTCTAAAACACAAAATGTCCAAATTATGTATTTTTGGATGAAATTGAATGAATACATTATTAAACAAGCCGAATTTGTAATGAATTAGATAAAAAAAAGTGGAAACCGGAATTAGATCGGGAAAATTGAAAGTTATCGAATAGTCATTCTAATCCGTTCGCGTCCTTACGAGGAAAGTTCATAAGTAAATAAATGCTGTTAAATTTGAATGTATATGTGTTATATGTGCTAGAATGAATTATAATAAATATATGTATTTATGCTGAATTGAATTGAGAGTTGGAGAACTAGTTACGAGCTTGAATCGATTGAATTACGACATCTGAAAGCCCCTTACAAATCATAGGAATAGTAGAGGATACATATGTCATGACATAGGATTCCGAGATATGATTTCGTGTAAGACCACGTCTAGGACGTTGGCATCGATTTGAGATATCATGTAAGACCGTGTCTGGGACACTGGCATTAATTAGAGATTATGTGCAACACCATGTTTGGGACATCGACATCGTATATGATTTCGTGTAAGACCCTGTCTGTAACAGCTCGATTTAGGGCCTAAATGGAATAGTAGTTTCGAAACCACAAATTTAAAGTAGAAAAATTTATTTCGATTTAGTTTTAATATTTACTGTGTGATTGAATGACTGTGTGAAATTTTCGTTACGAAATTTTATTGTTTGGGTGCCCAATTTGGTATTTAGGACTAAATTAGAATAGGTGAAAAATGTGTGTTCTAGTTCATAAAGGTACTTGTGAGTAATGGATTTTTAAAATGGAGGTCCTTGATGGTAACTAGACCATTATACTTTAGTTTGAACAAAAATTCCCAAGGATGGATAAAATACCATTGCTTTTAATGAAGGGCATTTTGGTCATTTGGTTATTAAAAGAATTAAAAATGGAAAATAAGCCAAAATAGTGTTCATTATCATCAAGCTTGGTCGAAACTTGCATGTTCTCCATAGCTAGGGCTTTGCCAACTTTCAAGCTCAATAGTAAGTGCATCCTAGCCCCGTTTTTAATGTTCTTTACATTTTTGAGATCATCATAGCTCGGTTTACCTATTTCTACCAATATTTTGAGCTAGGGTTTATATTTAAAAATTTACTCATGGATGACATGCATGTATTTTGATGTTTTATGGATGAAGATGAATGTTTGAAGTGTGATAAATAACTTTTACTAAGTAATTTTTTATAAAATTTCATAAAAAGACTAGTTTGTAAAAAGTTGTAAAATGTGTGTAAATGTGTGATTTAGTGCAAATTGTAGACTACTATAGTTATGAAAATGGTTCAGCTAGGCATAAAATGCAAGGAAATTGAATAAAAAAAATTTACGAGCCTAGGGGCAAAATTGTAATTTTGTAAAACTTTAGTCGGCAAAAATGTAATTTTTTCGTAGTGTGATTTTTGGACTAAATTGAATAATGTGAGTATTAAATGAGTTAAATGTGTTATTATAGATCAAGAAAGGCGAGGAATTGACCTTAATCGAGAAAAAGAGAAGGTTGTGGATTAGATTGCAAATTCATCATATTTTGCAACGAGGTAAGTTTGTATATAAATAATATACCATTTCATTTATGTTATAATATTTTGACATATTATATGATATATGGTTGGATAATTGAATGATTATTAGACGTAAATTGTGAATTGTGGTTGACTATAAATGAAGTTAATATAATAAGTATAAGTGAGACATTTCCCGATTGAACCTTCGGAGTTGAAAGATACGAATGTTATGTACATGTAGCTAGGTCACATGTATGGTATTGAGTGTACCTCATGTGTACAAGAGAGCTACAATATACAATAGCTAAGTCACATGTGTGGTACTGAGAGTACAGCATGTGTACTAGAGAGATATACGTAGCTAGGTCACATGTCTGGTATCGAGTGTAGGTCACCATATGTTCAAGAGAGCTATTAAATGGCTAGGTCACATGTGTGGTACTAAGTGTTCACCATGTGTACAAGAGAGCCAAGTTACATGTGTGTTGGGCAATGTGCAAAACCACCGAGAATTAGTTATTATTGGTGGTTGTGTGCAAAACCACCGAGTATCTGTTATTATTCTGAAGTGTTCAACGGAAAAATCTACTAAGTGAAATTTCAAGAGAAAATGTTGTGATGAGTATAGGGATATGAATATGCGTATTGTGAGCAATGTGCTTGATAGGTAATCGAACTTTGGTAAGTTTGATATGGGTAAGTGTTACTATGAAAATTGATACAAGGAAATTTATGAAAAAAGTGAAATTTGAAATAAAACAGTTGTGGATAGCAGCAGTTGCTTGATTTTGAAAAATCACCAAAAATGGTGTAAATTGAAGTAGAAGTTTAATGAGATATGAAATTAAAGCTTATTGAGTCTATTTTGACATAAAAGAAACATAGTAAGCAAAAGAATTTTGTATTATGAGATATTTAAATTTTAGTGATATAGGGTTTGAATGATTTCAGAATCTCCTATTCAGACTTTTGAAAATCATTAAATATTTTAAAAAAATAATAATGGATTATAATTTACATGATTAAAATCCTTAATGAGTTTATTTAAAAAAAACAAACAAGAACATCATCCGAATTCTGTACGAGGAGATAATTAATTTTCAATGAAGAGGGGTTGGAACTGTCAGATAGCGAACCAAGGGAGACTTTAAAGAATAAACTGTACTTATTGGCTAAACCGAAAGTTTTGGAAATTTTATGGTAAGAAGATATATGAGTCTAGATTCAGGGAAAATGAGTGGATCTTAATTTGGATTTCTATAGCTCAATATATAAATAATTTAGTGACCGTGACTCAAGCAGACAGCTTGAGATGAACATGAGTAGAAAGTGGAACTATATGCAATTAAGTTTGTATTATCTTGAGAAAATATTATGAAGATTTAAAAAAAAACATGTGAATAAATTTTTTATTATTTACATACCTACTTACTAAGCTATATGCTTACTCTATTTTCCTTCCTTTGTCTTATAATGTCACCAAGCTAGCTCGACGTTCAGAAATCATCAGAGATCCATCCACACTATCAGTTTCTTTTGGTATTTTGAAATCAATATGTTGAATTATGGCATGTATAGAGGGCTTGGTTTTTTTGTTATATGTCATAATTAATTTGGTCTATATTGTTGGCCTTTAAAATTTGATAGCTTATTTTGTATATGGCCATCGATGTTGGCTAATATTAGTTAAGTTATATGTTTATAGTGATGCAATTTATGAGATGCATGATTGGGTTGATTGAGTGAGTGATGAAAATTGAAATATTTTAATTTTGATGTACATTTTATGTCTCGGTTTACTACAACTGTATGTGTTTTATTCTGATTATGCCTCGTATCCTGGTTCGGCGTTGAACACAGGTGTGGGGTGTTACATTTTAGTGGTATCAGAGCTATAGTTTAGTTGATTCTCGGACTAGCATAATGTGTGTGGAAGTCTATCTATACATGCCATAAATATATTGTGATAGTGTGATGACTCCTGACAATTTAAATTATGTTTTCATATAGTAAATGGATCCTAACCGAGCTGTAGCTGATGACGTAGAAAGTAATGTGCCGGCTCCTGATCAAGGGGCCACGCCAGTTGAGAGTAGACTTGAGACACTTGGTCAGGGAGATGGGGCTTAGGAAGCCTTTTTCCATATGATGAATAATTGGTATACATAATTTGTTCAGGCAAATCCGAATGCTTAACCTCCTCTACCCTTCCTATTCCACAACTGGTCCCGTAGTTCCTCAAGGTGTTTGGTAAGATTGAATAAGCCTCCAGTTGATAAGATTTGAAAGCAAGGGGCTAAATAATTCAGGGCTAGTATTGAGGATGAACCCAAGAAAGCAAAGTTTTGGCTTGAGAATTCTATTAGGGTATTTGATGAGCTTTCTTGCTCTCTTGAAGAATGTTTAAGGTGTGCTATATCTTTGTTGAGGGACTCAGCATATCACTAGTGGAAGACATTGGTATCCATGGTTCTAAAAGAAAGGGTTATAGGGGATTTCTTCTAAGAGGAATTCAAAAAGAAGTACATAAGCTAGTGGTTCATTAATCAAAAAAGGAAAAAGTTTCTTGAGCTAAAACAAGGTAAAATGTCTATGGCAGGATATGAATGTGAATTTGTTATACTCAGCAAGTATGCCCAGGAATGTGTGTCTACCGAGGCTATTATGTGTAAAAGATTTGAAGATGGGTTACACAAAGACATCAGACTGTTAGTTGGGAATTTAGAGTTGAAAGAGTTTGTGGTATTGGTAGATCGAGCTTATAAAGCCGAAGAGCTGAAAAAAGAAAAGAGAAAAGCTATGATTGAAGCCAAAGATGTAAGAAAGATGCTAATGAGTTAGTCGTTTCAATCTCAGTCAAAGAAGTCCAAAGAGATGAATCCTCGATTGACTATTTCAGTTGGGTATTCAAGCCGAGACCGTAGGAAATCATATTTGGGTTCTAAAACTCGAGCTACTTCAATGGAAAGTGTGGGTAATGTGAGATCTAATAGACCCGAGTGTCAGCATTGTGGTAGGCAACATTTCGGTGAGTGTTGGGGAACTGTTCGAGCTTGTTTCAAATGTGGTTTTCAAGAGCATTTTATTAAAGACTATCTTGAGAAAGCTGAAGAAGAAAGACTAACACTGTTAATAGGGGTAGGCCTCTAAGAAATACTGGAAGTGGAGCTAGTAGTAAAAGTGTAATGAAAGATTCAGCTATGAGATTAGAAGCAAAAGCACCTGCTAGAGCTTACCCATACGTGCCTGTAACACCCCTATACCCGTACCCGTCGCAGGAGAGTAGAGAGGTACTACCGACTCTTCCTTTAACTCAACACTGAAAAGGGTACCCTAACTATTATCTATTTTAACATGATAAAGTCCATAGGAGTACAACCGAAAGGTTACATTCGAAATCCATTTAATTTCACTTGACCTCACACCTCATCGAACATAGATATCACGATATAAGTATAATTTGAGTGCATTTCCACGATGGATAATTGAACTTTCATTGACATAAACTAATTTGAGCATTAAACCATAGATATGAATAGAAGTATTCGATAGGCCATTTTCGCATGGCCAACTTAGTTACAAATTAAGATCATATAGTTCTACAACAAAATATCGAGTCTATACATGCTATTTTCAAGGTTAAGCTTCAAAATACCAAAAGATGTTGTGATAGCGTGGATGACTACAACCCTGGAACTCCCGAGACTGTAGCTAGCAAGGACGATCTATAAAACAGAAAATAAGAGCAACTATGTAAGCGATTATTTGCTTAGTAAGTCCTTAAGTAACAAAATCATTTGAATAAGTGTATTAGAAATGTCCAAATTTGTTTATTTCTTCTTCTGCCTGATTCGGCTTAGCATGACGATTCTTCCATTATTCATATCACAGAATTTACATCAATAGTATCAACCAATTCAACTTATAATCATACACGTTCAACTCAAAGATCAAGCTAAGTTCATGTCTATATACATACCTGGTTATCTTACGGCAAGCAACACAATTATTAGAGTGGGTTCAACATTTATTTTACAGCAATAGTACCAATGTCATTCGGGCCCAAGCCCGATTCCAACGCTGGTTCGTAGCCCCTTTGGAATTAAGTTCAGATATGTCACTGGCATAACGGCCCTTCGAGGCAAAGCTCGGATCGTACCACTGGCTCGAAAGCCCTTCGAGACTAAGCTCGGCTTTAACTCTGGCTTGAAAGCCCTTCGAGACTAAGCTCGGCTATAACTCTGGCTCAAAAGCCCTTCGAGACTAGGCTCGGCTATAACTCTGGCTCGAAAGCCCTTCGAGGCTAAGCTCGGCTTTATCAACGAAATTTATACTTGCACATATCAGCATACATATCGTGTCACCTTTCAATAACCTTTCAAATACAGAAACACCAAAAATCTCGGCATACTACCAATCATACTTCATATGATTTATTTATTTGTAAGCAAGGAACACAATTTCACATCTAGATACATTAAGATTCAACCTTAGAATTCGGCTTCCAATAATTACTCATACTTTCATTCCCAAAATTTTACATTCGAACATATCGTTTGCCATTAAGCTCACATATTATGCATATGTATTATAACTTCACTTCATCATAAATAAAGATTCGTTACTCAAGAACTTACCTCGTATCTTTCTGAGTAGTGCACGGGTTGACTATTCCACGACCTTCGCTTTTCCCTTGTCTGAGAGTGTCCCTCTTTGTTCTTGATCTTATTTTTAAACAAATTTAATTAGATTAGACTTTATTCATTCCTCTCACTGATTCACCTTACTAGCATTCCAACAAAACATATATACTTCATATACAAACACATTCGGCCAAAACATAATTAAGTTACATGTCACATAGAGACTATAGATTTAGGGCAAGTATACATAGATCTTTTAACCAACTTAATACATAATACTTAGCAATCATTTATGGTCGAATATGTCATTTTCAAAATGATGAAATCACGAGTCATTGTCTATTACTATTAGTATATACAAAAATCATACATTTGATCAATTCTATATTCAGCTAAGCTCAAACACTTGAGACAAATCTTTAAAGTTTCATGACAACATTTAATATGCGCACCCTCATGTGAACTTAATTATGAATATTCTCTCCCTATCTTATATTTTTAACTCAATATCATAGCTCCCATTCGGCCTATCAAGACCATCTTAACACATTTATCACATTGGGAACCTAAACATGGCATAACTAATTTCCCTTCGATTTAATCATTTCCTAATCCAAAGTGGTCATACGGCACATCATATTACATAAGTTAACATTTAGGCATTATAACAAACCACATTAACCAAATAGAAATGCTCACTTAAGCCATAACAATCCAAGACTATTAAACCCGAATACACACATATATATATAAATCTATAAATTCAAACACAATTTATGCCTTCATCTCAAAGGCTAAGTATGTTTCACTTCTAAAATTTCACATGTAAATATTCATCCAAAGATTTATACCCAATCGGAAATAAAAGAAAAATCCTTAATCAAATTCATTAAAATATTTTAAACCCCAAAATAATTATTATTGACTCATTCATGGTACATTCGGCCATGACTAGATACGCACATATAAGGTTTATTCTTCCCCTTAAAAAGAGAGACTAGAACCGAATGGACCTTAACCAAATAAGGCCACAAAGCACAAATCATAACCTTCTCTCATAAACTTCCTAACATGAAATCATCTAACAAAATTTTCTAAAGCATTTATTCAATCCCAAAATACCATATTAACTATCTTATAAACTAACATACGGCAATTTCAAATACTAATGCATAATGACCGATTTTCATTTAACAAAACATCCATTCCTATGCACATTTTACAAGCTCCAATTCCCTATCCATCACTCCATAAACCCAAATTGAAGCCTCAACCATTTCTATAAATTCTTCAACATGACCGAATGCTCAAGAGCTCAAAAATTGAAAGATCAAAACATGGGCAAATTATGATATACTCTAGCCATTCAAAATTTCTCAAAAATATATGAAACTAATATAAATTTCCCATACCTTATTGAGAGATTATGGTAACCGAATTTCCTTAAGCTTCTAAAGCTTCTAAGTTTTCTCAACTCACGGCAAAAGGGAGAAGAAGATGTTTCCCACCTTGGTTTTTCCTCCCATTATCTCTTAATAATATTATTAAATTCATTTAATTTATATTTTATACATAAATTCACAAAAGTAAAATGAATAAACAAAGATAACAAATAAATTAAATTCATGATAAAGTTTGGTCGGCCACCATATGTCAAATAGCTTATTTGACATGCAAGTCCCTAACTTGCAACTTTCTACAATTTATCTCATAAAAATTTAGCCACAAACATTATGGTACTTATCATTTTAGTCCTTTAGTTCGGCAAACACATACACTATGTCAAGTTCAAGCATTTCAATTTCACACATACAATTATTACACAATTTAGACATGGGATATTGAAATTAATTATTTTTGCGATTCGGTTTAGTGGTCCCGAAACCACTTCCCGACTAGGGTCAAAATAGGGCTGTCACAACTCTCCCCCTTTATAAGGATTTTCGTCCTCAAAAATCTTACCCGAAAATAGATTTGGATATCTTTCTTTCATAGCACTCTCGGGCTCCCAAGTTGCTTCCTCGATCCCATGCTTGAGCCATAATACTTTTACTAACGGAACCTTTTTACTTCGCAATTCTTTTACCTCGCGAGCTAAAATACGGATAGGTTCTTCTTCGTAATTCAAATTAGGTTGAATTTCAACTTTTGACGGATTTAACACATGCGAAGGATCGGATCTATACCGACGGAGCATTGATACATGGAAAACATTGTGGATCTTTTCGAGTTCAGGAGGCAAAATCAATCTATAAGCAACCGGCCCAATCCGTTCTGATATCTCATACGGTCCAATGAATCTCGAGCTCAGCTTGCCTTTACGGCCGAAACGAAGTATCTTTTTCCACGGTGAAACTTTTAGAAACACCTTATCACCCACTCGATACTCGATGTCTTTACGCTTTAGGTCCGCGTATGATTTCTGACGATCAGATGCCATTCTCAAACTGTCACGGATTATCTCCACTTTCTGCTCTGCTTCTCTGACTAAATCGACTCCGAGGATCTTACTTTCACTAAGTTCGGTCCAAAACAGAGGTGTACGGCATTTACGACCGTAGAGAGCTTCGTAGGGTGCCATCTGAATACTCGTCTGAAAGCTGTTGTTATACGCGAATTCAACCAAGGGTAAATATTTTTCCCACGAACCGCTAAACTCAAGAATGCAACATCTCAACATGTCCTCGAGTATTTGAATCACCCGTTCAGATTGACCGTCTGTCTATGGATGGAAAGCGGTGCTAAAATGAAGTTTAGTTCCCAAAGCCTCGTGCAATTTCTTCCAAAATCGCAAAGTAAAGCGAGGATCACGGTCTGATATGATAGAGGTTGGCACTCCGTGCAATCGCACAATTTGGGAGATATATAGTTCTGCTAACTTATCAAGTGAAAAAACTGTACGAACTGGGATAAAATGAGCTGATTTTGTTAGTCTATCCACAATAACCCAAATGGAGTCTTTCTTGCTCGGTGTCAACGGTAAGCCCGACACAAAGTCCATAGTAACGCAATCCCACTTCCACTCGGGTATCAAAATCGGCTGAAGTAATCCCGACGGCACCTGATGTTCCGCTTTCACTTGCTGACATACTAAGCACTTAGATACGAAATTAGAAATGTCTCGTTTCATGCCGTGCCACCAATATTGTCGTTTCAAGTCGTTATACATTTTAGTACTGCCCGGATGTATAGACATTCGACTGCTATAAGCCTCATTCAAGATAGTCAAGATGAGCTCCGAATCTTTCGGTATGCATACACGATCCCTAAACCTCAAATAGTCATTACTGTCGACCTGAAACTCTGAATTTACACCTGAGTCACACTGAACTCGTTTAGCAACCAAATCGTCGTCGACTTTCTGAGCTTCTCGAATCTGTCGAAGTAGTACAAGTCTTGCTATCAATTCGGCAATCAACACATCATTCGCTGATATCGTTAGCTTCACGTTCATAGCTCGCAAGGAAAATAAGGATTTTCGGCTAAGAGCATCAGCAACTACATTAGCTTTCCCCGGGTGATAGTGAATAACAAGCTCATAGTCTTTTAGCAATTCTAGCCACCGCCTTTGTCTCAAATTCAAATCTCTTTGAGTCATCAGATACTTGAGACTTTTGTGATCGGAGAAGATGCGACATTTTTCACCGAACAGATAGTGTCGCCAAATTTTCAAGGCGAAAACGATAGCGGCCAATTCCAGATCGTGAGTTGGATAATTTCGTTCGTGAGGCTTCAACTGTCTCGAAGCATAGGTGACAACTCGACCTTCTTGCATTAAAACGTAACCTAAACCGCTCAGACTCGCATCGCTATAGACTACAAACTCTTTACCGGGCTCTGACTGAACTAACACGGGAGCTTCCGTCAAAAGAGTTTTCAACTGGTCGAAACTTTATTGTCATTTATCAGACCATTCAAACTTTATATCTTTTTGTAGCAGTCTCGTCAATGGTACCGCGATCATCGAGAAACCTTTGACGAATCGTCGATAGTAACCGGCAAGTCCTAGGAAGCTTCGAACTTCGGAAACATTTCTAGGGGGTTTCCAGTCGAGAATAGCTGAAATTTTGTTCAGATCAACTCGAATACCCGAAGCAGATACGATATGTCCCAAGAAACCAACCTCGTGCAACCAGAATTCGCACTTACTGAACTTCGCATACAATTTGTTATCCCGCAAAGTCTGAAGTACAAGTCTCAAATGCTCGGTATGCTCTGACTCATCACGAGAGTAGACCAAAATATCATCAATGAATACTACTACAAAACGGTCCAAAAACGGCCTAAACACACGATTCATCAAATCCATGAATACTGCCGGGGCATTAGTTAGCCCAAACGGCATCACTAAGAACTCGTAGTGTCCATATCTCATTTTGAATGCTGTCTTTAGAACGTCAAAATCTCTAACTCTCAGCTGATAATAGCTGGATCGCAGGTCAATCTTCGAAAACACTGAAGCTCCTTTCAACTGATCGAACAAGTCGTCGATTCGGGGCAACGGATACTTATTCTTTACCGTGGCTTTATTCAGCTATCGATAGTCGATGCACATTCTCATAGTCCCGTCTTTCTTTTTCACAAACAAAACCGGTGCACCTCAGGGTGAAAAGCTCGGTCATGCGAAGCCTCTATCTGTTAACTCTTGCAGTTGAGATTTCAACTCTTTTAACTCGGTAGGTGCCATACGATACGGGGCAATTGAAATTGGCATAGTACCTGGAATCAACTCTATACCAAACTCGACCTCTCTTACAGGCGGCAATCCTGGTAATTCTTTGGGAAACACATCTAAAAACTCGCAGACTACAGGCACTGTCTCAAGTTCTCGTTCGAAAACTTTGTTATCTAACACATAAGCCAGATATGCTTCGTAACCCTTTCTCAAGTATCTCCGGGCTGACATGGTCGAAATTACAGTAGGTAGCCCGTTTAGACCAATGGATTCAAGTCGGATTATTTCATTACTCGAACATCGCAAATCAATAGTTTTTCGTTTGCAATTTACTATCGCGTCATGTACGGTCAACCAGTCCATTCCGAGAATAATGTCAAATTCATCGAATGGTAGAAGCATCAAATCGGCCGGAAAGCAGAAATCTCGAACCATTAGGGGGCATTTCTTGCATACTTTATCAACCAGAACACAACGACCCAAAGGGTTCGACACTCGAATTACGAATTCAGTAGACTCAACAAGAAGAGTCTTACTGGAGGCTAAAGTTTTACACATATATGAATGGGTCGAACCAGGATCAATCAGAGCAATAACATTAGTGTTAAAGAGTGTGAAAGTACCAGTAATAACATTCGGAGAAAAAGCTTCCTCACGGGCACGGATAGCATAAGCTCTGGCAGGTGCTCGAGCCTCGGATCTGACTGCAGTGTCTCTAGTCCCTTTCTAACTACCGCTAATATTTCCACCCCGTCG
Organism: Gossypium stocksii; assembly: GCA_020496765.1. Taxonomy (NCBI): domain Eukaryota; kingdom Viridiplantae; phylum Streptophyta; class Magnoliopsida; order Malvales; family Malvaceae; genus Gossypium; species Gossypium stocksii. The sequence continues at coordinate 49,011,517 of CM035623.1, forward strand.
CAGTGGTCTACCCCGCGCAGCCGTGCCGCTAGCTCTCTGACTTGGGTCGGGATTGCGCTCATCAACATTCAGACAGTCTTTAATAAAATAATCGGTAGATCCACATCTGAAGCAAGAACGATCACGATGCCTACAACTCCCTAGGTGCCATTTACCATAATAATTGCAATCAGATCTATCCCGACATTCATTACCAACACTGGCAATAGAAGTAGCTCGTGAACTCACGGGAGGTCGATGGTGCTCACGTATAGAAAAACCCGATGTATATTTAGATTGGCCTAAGTCATTTCTAGTCTTTTTGGACGATTACTGAACAGATTTTCCCGCAGATCTCTTACGAAACTCTCTATCCCCATCTTCGGCTTTTCTTTTCTCATTACCGAGCTCTTCAGCTTTACAAGCTCGCTCGACTAACACGACAAACTCCTTAATTTCCAGAATTCCCACCAGTAGTCTGATATCTTTGTTTAACCCATCCTCGAAACGCTTACACATAATAGCCTCTGAGGATACACATTCACGAGCATATCGGCTGAGACGCACGAATTCTCTCTCATACTCGGTTACTGACATCTGACCTTGTTGGAGTTCTAGAAATTCCTTCCGTTTTTGATCGATGAATCTCTGGCTGATATATTTCTTACGAAACTCGATTTGGAAGAACTCCTAGGTGACCCGTTCCTTCGGAACAACAGAAACCAGAGTATTCTACCAGTAGTAGGTAGCGTCACGTAACAGAGACACCGCATATTTCAGACACTCCTCGGGTGTGCAGGACAGTTCATCGAACACTCGGATGGTATTGTCGAGCCAAAACTCGGCCCGCTCAGCATCGTCGCTAGGGGTAGCCCGGAATTCTTTAGCCCTATATTTTCTAATTTTGTCGACTGGAGGCCTACTCGATCTCACTGGATCGGCCACAGGAGGGGTCATAAAAGTTGGAAGCAGAGTATTCGGGGGCGGAGGTTGCTGAACAGCCAGATTTGATCTAATGAATTGAGCGAACCAGTCACTTATCATCGTATAAAAGGCTTGTCTAGTGTCATCATCCCGATGACCGATATTCGGTTGAGAGTCAGGCGGCGCTGTCCCTTGCGCGGGAGCAGGCGCTACACTTTCAACATCGTCCGCTACAGCTCGATCAGGTTCGGGATCCATTCTATACAAAGAAGCACATTTTAGCGGTTAGAAGTCATCACACTATCGCATTAATGTCAAATGGCATGTATAGCAAAACTCATACTTACTACGATAGTCCGAAAATCGACTAAACCGTAGCTCTGATACCAATAAAATGTAACACCCCTATACCCGTATCCGTCGCAGGAGAGTAGAGAGGTACTACCGACTCTTCTTTTAACTCAACACTGAAAAAGGTACCCTAATTATTATCTATTTTAACATGATAAAGTCCATAGGAGTACAACCGAAAGGTTACATTCAAAATCCATTTAATTTCACTTGACCTCACACCTCATCGAACATAGATATCACGATATAAGTATAATTTGAGTGCATTTCCACAATGGATAATTGAACTTTCATTAACATAAACTAATTTGAGCATTAAAACATAGATATGAATAGAAGTATTTGATAGGCCATTTTCGCATGGCCAACTTAGTTACAAATTAAGATCATATAGTTCTACAACAAAATATCGAGTCTATACATGCCATTTTCAAGGTTAAGCTTCAAAATACCAAAAGATGTTGTGATAGCGTGGATGACTACAACCCTGGAACTCCTGAGACTGTAGCTAGCAAGGACGATCTATAAAACAGAAAATAAGAGCAACTATGTAAGCGATTATTTGCTTAGTAAGTCCTTAAGTAATAAAATCATTCGAATAAGTGTATTAGAAATGTCCAAATTTGTTTATTTCTTCTTCTGCCTGATTCGGCTTAGCATGACGATTCTTCCATTATTCATATCACAGAATTTACATCAATAGTATCAACCAATTCAACTTATAATCATACACGTTCAACTCAAAGATCAAGCTAAGTTCATGTCTATATACATACCTGGTTATCTTACGGCAAGCAACACAATTATTAGAGTGGGTTCAACATTTATTTTACAGCAATAGTACCAATGTCATTCGGGCCCAAGCCCGATTCCAACGCTGGTTCGTAGCCCCTTTGGAATTAAGTTCGGATATGTCACTGGCATAACGGCCCTTCGAGGCAAAGCTCGGATCGTACCACTGGCTCGAAAGCCCTTCGAGACTAAGCTCGACTTTAACTCTGGCTTGAAAGCCCTTCGAGACTAAGCTCGGCTATAACTCTGGCTTGAAAGCCCTTCGAGACTAAGCTCGGCTATAACTCTGGCTCGAAAGCCCTTCGAGGCTAAGCTCGGCTTTATCAACGAAATTTATACTTGCACATATCAGTATACATATTGTGTCACCTTTCAATAACCTTTCAAATACAGAAACACCAAAAATCTCGGCATACTACCAATCATACTTCATATGATTTATTTATTTGTAAGCAAGGAACACAATTTCACATCTAGATACATTAAGATTCAACCTTAGTATTCGGCTTCCAACAATTACTCATACTTTCATTCCCAAAATTTTACATTCGAACATATCGTTTGCCATTAAGCTCACATATTATGCATATGTATTATAACTTCACTTCATCATAAATAAAGATTCGTTACTCAAGAACTTACCTCGTATCTTTCTGAGTAGTGCACGGGTTGACTATTCCACGACCTTCGCTTTTCCCTTGTCCGAGAGTGTCCCTCTTTGTTCTTGATCTTATTTTTAAACAAATTTAATTAGATTAGACTTTATTCATTCCTCTCACTGATTCACCTTGCTAGCATTCCAACAAAACATATATACTTCATATACAAACACATTCGGCCAAAACATAATTAAGTTACATGTCACATAGAGACTATAGATTTAGGGCAAGTATACATAGATCTTTTAACCAACTTAATACATAATACTTAGCAATCATTTATGGTCGAATATGTCATTTTCAAAATGATGAAATCACGAGTCATTTTCTATTACTATTAGTATATACAAAAATCATACATTTGATCAATTCCATATTTGGCTAAGCTCAAACACTTGAGACAAATCTTTAAAGTTTCATGACAACATTTAATATGCGCACCCTCATGTGAACTTAATTATGAATATTCTCTCCCTATCTTATATTTTTAACTCAATATCATAGCTCCCATTCGGCCTATCAAGACCATCTTAACACATTTATCACATTGGGAACCTAAACATGGCATAACTAATTTCCCTTCGATTTAATCATTTCCTAATCCAAAGTGGTCATACGGCACATCATATTACATAAGTTAACATTTAGGCATTATAACGAACCATATTAACCAAATAGAAATGCTCACTTAAGCCATAACAATCCAAGACTATTAAACCCGAATACACACATATATATATAAATCTATAAATTCAAACACAATTTATGCCTTCATCTCAAAGGCTAAGTATGTTTCACTTCTAAAATTTCACATGTAAATATTCATCTAAAGATTTATACCCAATCAGAAATAAAAGAAAAATCCTTAATCAAATTCATTAAAATATTTTAAACCCCAAAATAATCATTATTGACTCATTCATGGTACATTCAGCCATGACTAGATACACACATATAAGGTTTATTCTTCCCCTTAAAAAGAGAGACTAGAACCGAATGGCCCTTAACCAAATAAGGCCACAAAGCACAAATCATAACCTTCTCTCATAAACTTCCTAACATGAAATCATCTAACAAAATTTTCTAAAGCATTTATTCAATCCCAAAATACCATATTAACTATCTTATAAACTAACATACGGCAAATTCAAATACCAATGCATAATGACCGATTTTCATTTAACAAAACATCCATTCCTATGCATATTTTACAAGCTCCAATTCCCTATCCATCACTCCATAAACCCAAATTGAAGCCTCAACCATTTCTATAAATTCTTCAACATGACCGAATGCTCAAGAGCTCAAAAATTGAAAGATCAAAACATGGGCAAATTATGATATACTCTAGCCATTCAAAATTTCTCAAAAATATATGAAACTAATATAAATTTCCCATACCTTATTGAGAGATTATGGTAACCGAATTTCCTTAAGCTTCTAAAGCTTCTAAGTTTTCTCAACTCACGGCAAAAGGGAGAAGAAGATGTTTCCCACCTTGGTTTTTCCTCCTATTATCTCTTAATAATATTATTAAATTCATTTAATTTATATTTTATACATAAATTCACAAAAGTTAAATGAATAAACAAAGATAACCAATCAATTAAATTCATGATAAAGTTTGGTCAGCCACCATATGTCAAATAGCTTATTTGACATGCAAGTCCCTAACTTGCAACTTTCTACAATTTCTTTCATAAAAATTTAGCCACAAACATTATGGTACTTATCATTTTAGTCCTTTAGTTCGGCAAACACATACACTATGTCAAGTTCAAGCATTTCAATTTCACACATACAATTATTACACAATTTAGACATGGGATATTGAAATTATATATTTTTGGGATTCGGTTTAGTGGTCCCAAAACCACTTCTCGACTAGGGTCAAAATAGGGCTATCACAGTGCCCGTGAGGATACGTCATCTCTCGATGTGATTACTACTACATTTTCTGTTTATGATACTAATGTTGTTCCATTGATTGATCCTGGATCTACTCATTCCTATGTATGCATGAATTTAGCATCTAGTAAGAATTTGCCTGTTGAGTTTATCGAATTCGTGATTAAAGTGTCGAACCCCTTAGGCAAATATGTGTTAGTTGAGAAGGTTTGCAAGAATTGTCCTTTGATGATTCAAGGTTACTATTTTTTGGCTAATCTGATGTTGTTGCCATTTGATGAGTTTGATGTCATTCTAGGTATGGATTGGTTGACATTACATGATGCCAAGGTAAATTGTAGACACAAAACCCTTTAGTTGAAATGTGAAAATGGTGAAATTCTTTGGGTTGAAATAGATGAATCAAATAAATTGCCTATGGTGATTTCGCACATGTCTGCTTAGAGATACATGAGAAAATGGTGTGTAACTTATCTTGCATACGTAATGAATACTAAGATGTCTGAGTCGAAGTTCGAATCAGTGCCGATAGTCTGTGAATTCCTGGACGTATTTCTAGAAGAAATGCCTAGGTTGCCTTCGAACAGAGAGATAGAGTTTGACATTGAATTGTTACCTGGGACTGCACCGATTTCGATTGCTCCGTATAGAATGGCTCTGACTGAATTGAAAGAATTAAAGGCTCAGTTGCAAGAGTTAACAGATAAGGGGTTTGTGAGACTGAGTTTCTCTCCCTAGGGTGCTCCCGTATTATTTGAAAGAAAAAGGACGGATCTATGAGACTTTGTAATGACTATCACCAGCTCAACAAGGTGACTATAAAGAACAAGTACCCGTTGCCGAGAATTGATGATTTGTTTGACTAGTTGAAAGGGGCGACAGTGTTTTCAAAGATCGATTTGAGATCTAATTACTATCAAATGAGAGTTAAAGAGTCTGATGTGCCAAAAACTGCTTTCAGAACGAGGTATGGACACTATGAATTTCTTGTGATGCCTTTCAGTTTAACTAATGCTCCGGCTATTTTTATGGATTTGAGGAACCAAATCTTTTGGCCATATTTGGATAAGTTTGTGGTTGTGTTCATAGATGACATTCTGATTTACTCCCAAGATGAGTCCGAACATGCCGAACATTTAAGAACTGTGTTGCAGATTTTGAGAGAAAATAAATTGTTTGTTAAGTTCAGTAAAAGTGAGTTTTGGCTTCGTGAAGTCAGATTTTTAAGACACATAGTTTCAAGTGATGGTATTTGGGTTGATCCGAGAAAAATTTCGGCAATTGTTGATTGGGAGCCACCAAAGAATGTATCTAAGGTTAGAAGCTTTTTGGGTTTAGTCAGATATTATCGACGCTTTGCCGAGGGATTCTCGATGATTGCCTCTCCCATAACTAAGTTGTTGCAAAAGAATATCAAGTTTGAATGGACCGATAAATGTCAGCAAAGTTTTTAGAAGTTGAAAGCATGATTGATTGAGGCACTAGTTTTCGTACAACTTGAGGCGGGAAAAGAGTTCGTGATTTATAGTGATGCATGTAACACCCCAAACCTGACCTAGAAGTTAGACTCGAGTCTTGCGTGTCACATTGAAGTGTTTTTTAAAAACCATATTTTCATTGAAACCCTTCTTATTTAAAACTTGCTGCCAACTAAAACTTGTGTTTGTTTAATTTCAAAACGTGCTCTTTTAAAAGTTAATCCCTTTTAAAAAAAACATTATAACCTTTAAAACCTTATTTGTTGCGGAAGCTTAATTTAATCAATTGTAGAAAACGTAGTGTTTGAAAATAGTTATTGTTTTGAAAAATCGCAATTTACTTCTAATTGATATAAATCACGATCAATGAAATCCTAAATTTAAAATCCAAAAGTTATAGAGGCCTTATTACAACCCAAATTAAAACCAAAGTGCTTTAAGTAAATGAGCAAAACAAAATAAGACATATGCAGTTGTGGCCCTCCCTGAGTCCCTTGCAGCTCTGATCTGTTTAAAGCTGGGGATTACCTGAAAGGTTAATAAACAGGGTGAGTTTATGAAAACTCAGTGTGTAATCCCATACTGAAGTAACAGTCAGTAAACAAAAACAGAAACAGGATCAATCTTACATGAATAATGCATGTTAACCCTATCCAACCCTGCACTTGCCTCCGTCCAACCCTACACTTATAGTGTTAGCACCGGTTGCGGCACTAACCAAAATCCATAGCAAAGCTGCTAATGTCAGAATATGTGGCACAGCTGTAATGCCCCAATTTTTGGGTTTTTGAGATTTTTGCTTGAATTTATTTTTGCTTGTCTAAGTGTGCTAAATTATGCTTTGGGTGTATTTGTTGGACCTTTAGAAGGCCTAGGTTTAAGTTTAAAGCCTAGTAGAATTTTAAATTTTGGGCTTATAGGAGAAGGGGTTGTGGCTAAGTGGGCTTTTAATAAGAAGTTGGGGTTTTTAAGCACAAGAAGGCCTGTGTCAAAGTGGCAAGGTGGCATCACTTAAGAACATGGGAGTGGCGTGTGGAGGCTTGTAAGGGAGCTGAGGTTCAAAACTCTTGGTGAGCAGGAAGTTGGTTTTATTTTTACTACATGTACAAGGTAAGTGGTGGACTTCAAGTGAAATTTTGAAGGTAGAAGTTTGAAGTGCTCATGGAATTAGGAGGGAGTGATAAGGGGAGGTATCTAGGAGAAAATCTAGAAATTTTGGAAAGGGAAACAAGAGTTGGCTGATTGTAGGGGTCTTGGAGGAGCTAATTTGGTTAGTGGGTTTTGAAACATGCATATTTGGCAAGTGTAGTATGAGTGTACCGAATACCCCTTTTTGGTTCTTTTCAGGATTTGTTTTGGGCAAGCTTTAGTGCCAATTAGGTAAGGTTCAAAGGTGTTTCATTCTTTGTTCTTTCTTTTCTTCTCTTCTTAGTGTTCTAAAAGCCGAAATTCGGAAAGGTGTTAGCCCTCCTTGTGCCGATTTGTTCAAAGAACCGAACCTACTCTCCTCTTACTTCACTTTCTTTCTTTTCTTCTTTCTCTTCTTGTTCTCCTTCTCTCCAACGATTGATTTGATTTTTCTTAAGCCTTTTAGTCGATTGCTTCAAGAGACACAACCCGAAATTCTTCTTGGCCGAATACTATAAAAGCTGAAATCCCAAAACCTTAATTTTTTCACTGCCATTTTCTTTTTAAACCGAACCTAACTCATCTTTATTTTGGAAAGCCGAAATCACTTTACAATCTCTTCTCTTTTACTTTCACCTTCTTCCACCCTTTCACTCAGAAACTGAAACCTCCCTACTTTCTAGTGTGGTATTGAAAGTCGAATCCCTTTGGATCTCTTTTCTTCTTGTGATTTTGACTAGATCTATAATAGATTTGGGTTAGGCTAGTGATCGGTGGTTATTTCGTGTGGCGAGGCTGTCAAGCAGACTTTTGGTAAGTAGCCCTTCATACTATATTCTTTTTTACGAATTAAGAAAAGCTGAAAACCCCATTGTCCATGGTGGTTATCAGTTTTGACTCCTCTTTGGAATAAAAACTTAATTTAGCCTTTTCTTTTGGATCTCATGCATGTTAGTATGGTAAAGGGCCGATCTAGTGAGGGGCAGTTCGAGGCTAGGGGCACTAAAGCAATATAGATCTAGATCTAGTTGTAGTTTTTGGCAAAAAGGGTAAGTTTGGTATTGGTGGCAGAATGTGATGGTGATGCCTATTCCATTGATTTTGTTGGATTATAGTTTAATAGTGTGGTGAAATTGTTGTAGGTTAATCGGGTGCGGATCTCGATGTAGTACGCAAACAGGTGTGTAATCGACACCCTCTAGTAGATTAGATTGGCAAAAGTCGAAAAGCCAAAATGCCAAAATGCTGGCATTTCGAGGGCTTGAGAGCGTGCGAGCGCTCGTGGGTCAGTTTGAAACTGCAAAGTTGGTATTTACGAACGGTAAGGCTGTTGTGCGTGCTTTCGTGTACGTTGGTGGTTTTGGGCCTCAATGGGCTGAAAGTGGGCCCAATGGGCTTACAGGCCCATATGGATAAAATCATGCAGTTAGTATTTTCAGGTAATCTGGATAATAGTTTTGCTAAAATATAGGTAAAATTTGGACTAGTGGGCCACAATAGCTTATGGGCTCCGTCAGGCCCGTTAGGGGTTTTGGGGCCCGATGACTTCGTATTAATAAATTGGTCTAATTGAGTCGCTCGGACGACAATAGATCTGTTAGTAGACTGTAATAAGCATGAAACCCTAAAATCTAAAAACTTTACTAAAATACCCCTTTAAGAGTGAAAATTACTGTTTTACCCCTGGGTGCTAAAAGATAATTTTACCCTAGAGAAGAGCTGACCGATTTGCATGATTACTACTTCTGTAATTCTGTATGCCATGACATATTATATTCTGATTGCATGGGGTTGGGTTATTATGATAGAGGAAGTGCTAAAGTGGCAATGCCACGTATTCTGCTAAAGGGCTCTGCCTCGTATTACTGTTCTAGTGGCTTGGCCATGATATTTGTTTAAGCAGCTCTGCTACGACTGTGGTGTGTAGGGCTGGATGGGTCGAGTTATTCCCCACATGGTGTGTAGGGCTGGTACGGGTGGTGTGTAGGGCTGGATTGGGCTTAGGCTTTGCATACATGCATATAATACTGTAATCTGATCTGTTACCGTAATGGGCCCAAGGCCTCACTATTTTCTGAATAGGGCCAAGGCCCAGTTATCACTGTATCTGAATAGGGCTTCGGCCCAGTCTATGCTTGAACTGATCTTTGATGCTGGTTGGGTTAGCTTACATACTGAGTTTTCACAAACTCACCCCCTTTCTTCTCCATTCATGCAGGTTACCCCCAGCCATAGAGGACTTGGAGCTGCGAGGGATTCGGAGTGGCCACGTGATCTTCTGCTTGGTTTTTAGTTTTTAAATTTGTTTCTTTAATGTTTTAATTTTAATTTGGGTTTTAATTTGTAATAAGGCCACTCAATATTTTTTATTTTTTTATCTTTGGGTATTTTCTGATATTTTATTCAGTACTTGTTTAAAACGATATGATTAGTTTAAGTGGGTTTTTATCTCAAACTTAACAAATGATTTCAAAACCTTCATTACGTAACGAATGGGTAACCTAATAACGATGACTCACTGATAAAATCTTTTAAACTTAAACTTTAAATGGCAGAGGATAGGGTTTTTTGAACTAAGCCGATTATTTACAAAGGTAAAATATGGTTTTACTTAAGTCAGCATAACGGGTATTTAAATAAGATTGAAGCATAGTCAAGGGTCCATGTGACACCAGATTTGGCCATAACGTCTAGGTCGGGTTTGGGGTGTTACAACAACCACCAGTACGATTTTTTCCTCTATAACAAATATCCCAACCCCATGTAGTATGCCATGTATGTGAAACGTCATGCCCATAAACAATTAGACAAATCACAGTCGCAACAGTCCAATCAGAGTCATACATTCTTAATCAAATATAGTCAAATAAATCAAATTGTATCACCATTGAGTCGTATACCCTCGAGGGGCAAAACGATCTTTTTACCCATTAAGGGTATTTTAGTCATTTCATCCTACAAGGGCATTTTGGTAATTTCACACTATGGGGTATTTTAATAATTTCGCAAATGGGGGGCATTTCGATAATTTTTCAAATTAGGGTTATTTCAATAATTTTGTAAATCAGGGGTATTTCGGCAATTTTACAAACCGAGGGTATTTCAATAATTTTGTAAATCGGGGATATTTTGGTAATTTTACAAATCGAGGGTATTTTTGTAATTTTATAAACTGAGGGTATTTTGGTAATTTCACAAATTGGGGTATTTCAGTATTTGTAAACTGGGGGTATTTCTGTAATTTTGCAAATAGGGGTATTTCAGTAATTTCACAAATCAATGGTATTTTTGTAATTTTGCAAATTGAGGGTATTTTGGTAATTTTACAAATCAGGGGTGTTTCGATAATTTTGCAAATTAGGAGAATTTCAGTAATTTTACAAATTGGGGGTATTTTTATAATTTTATAAACTGGGGGTATTTCTGTAATTTTGCAAACTGGGGGTATTTCGGTACTTTTGCAAATCGGGGGTATTTCGATAATTTTGCAAACTGGGGGTATTTTGGTAATTTTGCAAACTGAGGGTATTTTTGTAATTTTGTAAACTAGGGGTATTTTGGAAATTTTGTCAATCCCTCAAAAGGTCTACAATCGCCTCAAGCGACTCAAGTATTCTAAACAGAGATAACGCTACGAATGGCCTAAGGCTCGTTCTCGGCCCAAGTGAGCGCACACACTCGTGTGGCACTTTTTGCCCAAATCTAGCCACAGATATGAGATTCACATAGTCCAGTCCAATATTTACTACACAAGCATACAATTTGACCGATTGGGCCTACGAGCCCAAAGCAGCCTAAACCCATGAGAATACTCATGATGGTCTCAACTATCACGTCAAAGCTCCTACACGTGCGCTCGCACACTCGTGTGGCTACCATCGCCGTGTGACCGGTATTTCGGCATTTCAACATTTGCCGTTCACAGCTAGAGTAGGGTGAAATACACACTTGATACGTATCTGAAGTTAATCTGCACTCTGAACGCTGCTATACCCAGAAGCTAACAATCATCGCACCCTTGACTCCTAGGGGGTGTGTCGATCAACAACGGTCACCACCATCATGACCCAACGGCATATAGAGCAACAAATGATCCAATGCCTAACCCAAAAGAACACGCCACAATGCGAAAGGGATAAGCCAAGAAAGGTATGCTTACCCTCCTCACGATTTGCTCTATTTAAAGCTCGCTTCTTGCCTATTCTCGTGTTAGCTTCCCGATGTGGGATTCTCCATCAATCCTCCAAAACCAACTCATTAGCAAAATAACAAACCTTTGCATGCAAAGGGATTTGAACCAAAGTCCTCTTGATAGCCATGCCACTCCACCACATCTAAGACAAAAGCTCATTTGTGTCATAAGTCCAACACATTTAACTTTAAAGCCCACCTACTCACTTCTAGATTTATTTAAAAGAGAAACCAAAATAAATTGTAAGTGTAACACCCCAAACCCGGCCCAGACGTTACGGCCAAGTCTAGTGTGTCACATCATCATCGAACTAACTACATTTCCTAGTTACTAAGTTTAGGGTGAGTTTTGTAAAGCCGTACTTGTAATTTGGGAAGAAAATCCAAGTTTAATTTACGTTTGTCCTATCCACTAGCCGTTTGAAATTTATCTTGTTCGTTGATTTGTTATTCATTTGTTCTGAGTGGTTTGTTTTGAAAACATTGGTTAATTTTTAGAAAACCCGCGCAGCCTTGTTTAAATCATTTAACCCACTTTGTAAATATAAAGTAAAAACCCAAAGTTAAAAATAATTAAAGCGGCCTTATTACAAAACCAAAACCATAAATGAAAATAATTTAAAAATAAATATGAAAGTAAGAACATAATAAAACCATCAAATGTAGTCCACGTGGCCACTCTGAATCCCTCCCAGCTCCAAGTCCACCAGTCTAGGGCCCATCTGCACAGATAAGAGGAAAGGCGTGAGTTTGGAAACTCAGTGTGTAAAGAAAGCCCATCTAGAGCCCAAATCAGCTCAAGCCTTCTAGGCCTAAGCCCTATCCAGTCTCAGTAATAACTGGGCCGAAGCCCTATTTAGTAATCAGTTACTGGGCCTTAGCGCTATTCAGTAAACAGTGCGACCCATAGGCCCATTACAAAAACAGAATAGTATCATGCATGTATGCCCAAACCCAGCCTAAATCCAACTGCTACACTCCACCCGTACTAGCCATATACACACCATGTGGGGAAACAACTCAACCCACCCAGCCTCTACACTCCACAATCGTAGCATAGCTGCTCAGATAATATGGCCAAGCCACTAACAGTAAATCTGAGGCAAAGCCCCTTTTCAGTAATGCGAGGCATGGCCCCTTTTCAGTAATACGAGACAAAGCCCCTTTTCAGTAACGTGGCAATGCCACTTGCACTTCCTCCATCAATAACCCAGTCCCATGCAACAGTTTAATCATGTCATGGCATACAGTGAATAGAAACAATAAAGCATGCATTTCAGTCAATTTTAGCCATAGGGGTATGACGGTCATTTTGCACCTAGGGGTAAAATAGTAATTTTTCACCCTTAAGGGGTATTTCAGTAATTATTCCAGCTTTTAGGGTTTTATGCATGTTTTGGTCAATAATAGTCTAATTTTCATCCCAATAGCTTATTTAACCAATTTTAACAGTTTTTAGTTATTGGGCCCTAAAACCCCTAATGGGCCCTGCAGTGTCATTTAGCTACTTTGGCCCGTTTAGCCCAAATTCTAAGTCTAGCTTAGCTGATTTAATCGATAGTATACCAGACGCACTTACCGCTTACTTTTAGCCATATGGGCCCATAAGCCCATTGGGCCCAATTTCAGCCCATTGAGGCCCAAATTACCGAGGTGCACGAAATTGCGCACTTACCAACTATACCGACTTCGGTTACCAAATCTTACCGGTTCCAACCGACCCACGAGCGCTTGCACGCTTGCAAGCCCACGAAAAGCCAGTATTTTAGCATTTTGGCTTTTTAGCTTTTGCCGATTTAAACTACAAGAGGGTGTTCGTTTACACACCTAATTTACGACGGACGTTAACGAGATCCCCCCACAAGTAACCTACAATCGATCACTAACATATTTAGATTACACAACAATGATAACCAACATAATGGTCACTTACCACATTCGACCATAATAGGGCATTCTTAACCACTTACCCTTGTCGATCTGTTTGCTAGATCTAAATCGACCAGTCGCTCCAATGATCCAAGCCTTCAATCGGTAGCCTTTAGTTCACACTAGCACAAAACAATTCAAATAATAAGACCAGCAGAGCCTCTAGCCCCAATCAACAGTCACCCTATAAAGGGGTTTTCGGCTTTTCCTTAAATCCCGAGATAATGAATAAAACCAAGAGATTTGAGTACTTACCAAAGATCCACTAGACAAGTGTGCTTCCAACCTATTCCTATCTTAGATCTAACGCAGATCTAGCCTCTAGACACAAGCAGAGAAAGAAACTAAAAGATCTAAGGGTTTAGTTTCCAAATCACCTTGAGTATGGTGATTTTGGCTTTTGGTATAATGAAAGAGAAGGAAAAATGAAAGCTTTGTAATAAGAAGAAGAAGATGTCTACAAGGCTATGAGATTCGGCTAAAGAGAAGAGAAAGTAAGGGTATTCAACCAAGGAGAAATCGATACAACATAGAACCTTTCAGGATTTCGACTTTTTAGAAGTATCCGGCTAAGAAGGTTTAACTAGAATAGGTTTAGGTTTTAGCTTGAAGCAATCGGCTAAGTGTGGTTTAAAGGGATCGATGGTGAAACAGAAGAAGAGAAGAAAAGAAGAAAAGAAGAGAGGAGAAGAGAAGAATAGGTTCGGCTATGGACAAATCAGCACAAGAGAGTATGGAAGCTTAGGTTTTAGTTTCTAGCAAAAAGGAGGAGGAGAAAAAGAACCTTAAGGCACTATACCCTAATTTGGCAAGACAGAAAAGAACCCAAACAATTCCCGAAAGCTTAAACCCCTACACAAGTTGGCACACACCACCTTAAGTGCCAAAAGTAAGACCCCTTAACACCCTAGCCGAAAATACTAGACCAAAACTCTTGACCAATTCGGCAATACACCCCCAAGAGTCCCTTGATCGGCCACCTCTTGCTTCCATTTGAAATTCATAAAATCTCTCTGCCTTATCCTACCTGATTCAATCTCATGAACACTTCAAACTCTTCCATCAGAATTTCACTTAACCTCCAACACATGCCTAGCACATGCAACAAACCACAATGCTTACCTTGTGACTTTAACCCTGGCCCTTGCACACACATACACACGCCACTTTTTTAGGCACTTAAGTGGCTCCACACTGCCACTTTACCAAGGGCTCACTTGTGTGTTAATTTACCCACTTTTTCTTAAAAGCCCGCTTAACCAAGTCCCCTTCACTTTAACTCCAAAATTTGATATTTTTGTCAGGTTTTATCTCAGACTTGGGCCTTTTTAAGGCCCACTAACATACTTAAAACATTAATTTAATAACCAAACCATAAAATTTCAAGATACCACCAAAATCACAAAAATCCCAAAAAATCCTGAAGATCAGGGTGTTACAACTCTACCCCTTAAAGAAATTTCGGTCTCGAAATTTACCTAATCCAAATAGGTGAGGGTATTGTTGACGTATCGCCTCTTCTGGCTCCCAAGTAGCCTCTTCTTTACCATGATTGTGCCAAAGCACTTTTACCAACGGAACTAACTTCCTCCTCAACCCTTTGACCTCGTGATCTAGTATTTGCACAGGTTCCTCTTCAAAAGTCAAGTCAGTCTTTACCTCAATCTCCTCCACTGGTACGATATGTGAAGGATTCGATCGATACCATCTTAGCCTGGACACGTGAAAGACGTCATGGATACGGTCCAGCTCTGGCGGTAACTCCAGTTGATAAGCTACTGGCCCTACCAGTTTAAGAACCCGATAAGGCCCTATAAACCACGAACTCAACTTGTCCTTCTTACCAAACCTCAATATCTTCTTCCAAGGTGAGACCTTCAAGAAGACCATATCTCCTACAAAGAACTCGATTTCCTTACGCTTTAGATCAGCATACGACTTTTGTCTGTAAGATGCCTTTTTTAACTAATCTCTGATCAACTTAACCTTATTCTCAGTATCTACCACTAACTCTGGTCCAAGAACCTGTCGTTCTCCTAACTCCATCCAACACGTAGGCGTACGACACCTTCACCCATAAAGTGCCTCATATGGCGCCATCTGAATACTTGCCTGATAACTGTTGTTATAAGCAAATTCTGTCAATGGCAGGTAGTCCTCCCAACTACCTCGAAAGTCAATAACACAACCCCTTAGCATGTCCTCTAGAACCTGAATAACCCTTTCCGACTGTCCATCTGTCTGAGGGTGAAAAGCAGTGCTGAAATCCAATCGTGTACCCAATGCCTCATGCAACTTCTGCCAGAATCGAGATGTAAACCTAGGATACCTATCAAAAATAACCGAAACTGGCACTCCATGCAGTCGCACTATCTCTGCCACGTACAACTTGGCCAACTTTTGAAGTGAGTAATCGGTTCAGACAGGTATGAAATGAGCAGATTTTGTTAACCTATCCACAATTACCCATACCAAGTCCTATTTGAAGGGTGTTAATGATAACCCACTCACAAAATCCATGGTTACTCTCTCCCACTTCCAAAGTGGAATTTTCACTGGTTGCAACAGTCCAGAAGGCAGTTGATGCTCAGCCTTTACTTTCTGGCACGTCAGACACTTCCCCACAAATTCGGTCAGCTCTTACTTGAGTCCAGGCCACCAATACAACTCTCTCAAGTCTCGATACAACTTATTCCCTCCAGGATGCATGGCACAAAATCCACCATGAGCCTCTTTCAGAATTAACTACCTCAAGTCAGAGTCCTTCGGAATGCAAACTCTTCCATGAAAGCACAGAACTCCATCATTATTCATCCAAAATCTGCATTCTCCTTATTCTCAGCTTGCTGAAATTGAAGAACTAACGACTCGTCCTCTAATTGCTTTTCCCTAATCTACTTAGTCCAAGTTGGTCGCACTTGCAATTCCGCTAATAGGCTCCCATCGTCATAAAGACTTAAATGTGCAATCGTTGCTCTCAACTCAGTAATAGCCCTTCAGCTTATTGCATCAGCCACCATATTTGCCTTGCCTGGGTTATACTCAATCGAACAGTTGTAATCCTTAAGCAACTCTATCCATCTTCGTTGCCTAAGATTCAACTCTTTCTGAGTCAACAAATACTTGAGACTTATGATCTGTGTATATAATACACCTTTCCCCATACAGATAATGTCTCCAGATCTTTAATGCAAAAATTACTGCTAACAACTCTAAATCATGTGTAGGCTAATTCGCTTCGTGAGGCTTAAGCTGTCGTGAAGCATAAGCAACCACCTTACCCTCTTGCATTAACACAGCCTAACCCCACATGCGACGTATCACTGTACACGGTGAAATCCTTTCCAGATTCTGACTGAATCAATACTGGTGCCTCAGTCAGAACCCTCTTCAACCTATCAAAAGCTTCTTACTGTTTCTCAGTCCATACAAAAGGTATTCTTTTCCTTAGCAGTTTTATCAACGGTGCAGCAATCAGATAGAATCCTTCCACAAATCTTCTGTAATACCCTGCCAAACCCAGAAAACTCTGAATTTCTGATACTGACTTTGGTGGCTTCCAATCCAGAACCGCCTCAATTTTCTGAGGATCCACCCTAATCCCTTCAGCAGAGACAACATGACCCAGAAAAGTTACTTCTCGCAACCAAAATTCACACTTACTAAATTTTGCATAGAGTTGCCTCTCTCTCTCAGTACTTGCAGAACAATACGGAGATGCTCATCATGCCTCTCCTCAGTTTTCGAATACACCAAGATATCGTCAATAAAGACGACTACAAATCGATCCAAGTACGGTTGGAATAGTCGATTCATCAAATCCATGAATGCTGCAGGTGCATTCATCAGTCCAAATGGCATAACCAAAAACTCGTAATGACCATACCGAGTTCTGAATGCTGTCTTATGAATATCCACCTCCTTGACCCTTAACTGATGGTCTCCAGACCGAAGATCAATCTTGGAAAATACCAGAGCTCCCCTAAGCTGGTCAAACAGATCGTCGATTCTTGGCAGAGGATACTTGTTCCTTATCATCAGTTTGTTCAACTGGCGATAATCGATGCACATACGCATCGTCCCATCCTTCTTCTTCACGAATAGTACTAGTGCTCGCCATGGAGACACACTCAGTCAATGAATCATCTATCCAACAACTCTTGGATTTGTGCTTTCAATTCTACTAACTCATTCAGTGCCATCCTATAGGGCGTGATAGACACTGAAGCCGTTTTAGGCAGTAAGTCGATTCCAAACTCGACTTCACGATTTGGGGGTAAACCAGGAAGCTCCTCAGGAAAAACATCTTGAAATTCATTAATAGTTCTAACTGTCTCCACAGTCAAATCCTTAGTCTCCGTCTAACTTACAAATGCCAGATACACCTCGCAACCCTTGCGAATCAGCTTTTCCACCCTTAGGGTCGAAACAACATTGGACAAGTAGTCCTTTCGCTCCCCTATAACCATCACCTCCTCATCCTCTGTAGTCCTTAACACCATCCTCTTAGCCGCACAATCTAGAGTCGCCTTATGCTTAGTTAACTAGTCCATTCCTAGAATAAGATTGAACTCTCTGAATGGTAACTCCATTAAGTCTCCAACAAAAATCCTACCTTGAGTCTCTAAAGGTACCTCCCTAAAGAGTTTGTCTACTCTAACCAAGTGACCCAGTGGATTTATTACAGTTACCCCACTCACAGTTTCCTCAGAGTGCACACCCAACGACCCAGAAATGTCACATCCAACATACAAATGAGTTGAACCCACATCAATCAAAGCAGTGTATGGCATGCTAGAGATAAAAAACGTACCAGTTATGATGTCAGGTGCATCACCCTCCTCTCTACGTCGAGTAGCATAAACTAATGCTGGATATTGAGCCTCTGCATTACCAGCACCTCTGCCAGGTGCTCCTCGTCCACGACCATATCCGTTGCCACCCATGCCTTGACCATGGCCTCTCGACGGTAGCGGTCCACCTTGTGCCGGTTGAGCAACCCTTTGCTCAATAACTTGGGTCTGAGGTAGCCTCTGAGGACAGTTCTTGATCCTATGTTCTTTGAACCCACATCAGAGACATGCCCAGTACGCTTCCAGCATTCCTCCAGATGCACTCTACCACAGTCCTCACAAACTTATGGTCTAATTGTATTCACTGAAACTGCTTGGACTGGTTCCTCCACCCTAGCTCTCTTGGCATTACGATTTGCAGCATCCGAGGGTCCAGAGTCCCTCCTAAATCGGTTACGATCCTTCTAAGCATAAGGCGACTCTAGATTGTGCGGCTAAGAGGATGGACTTATGCTCGTACTCATAGCAACTATACCGCTGGCATATCGGTTCAACCTCAGAAACTCCACCTCATACTCAGCAATGGACTTATGGCCCTAGGTTAGGTTCAGAAATTCTTTCCTACTCGTATCCACATAGCTTGGTCCGACGTACTTCCCCTTAAAAGCCGTCTTAAATAGTTCCTAGGTTACTCGCTCAGCTGGGTACTCTCCTTCACAGTGATCCACCATTGATATGCCTCATCTCGCAGTAGAGACACCGCTCCTTTTAGTTTTTGCTCCACCAAGCAATCCAGGTCGTCCATGATTCGTTCCATAGCTTCCAGCCAATATTCAGCTACATTTGGGGCTACTCCAGATATGCCCCTAAAGACCTCCACTCCATTAGCCCAGAGTCGCTCAAAATTTGATCCCCTATTCACAGTTCCAGTGCTCGCCCCAACGACCCTCTCTAAAACCCTAAACATTGCCTGGGACAAAGCATTGTCCCCTATAGCCCGATCATATGATCCAGTCTCAGTCGCTGGCAGAGCTCGTGCTTCCTCAGCTGGCATATGTCCTGAGGACGAAGATCCAGCTTGCACACTACCTCGGCCACGTCTACAGCCTCGTCCACAAGCAGCCCTCGTACTCATATTGTCTTATCTGATTACAAATTTTATGACATTAGTTTAATATTCTAGTTGTTTATTACAAAATGTCTTATGTATAGATAGAGTTTTAGAGTTTGTTTTCGCGAAATTGTAGCCTAGCTACAGTCTCAGTCTTCTAGGGTTTAGTTTCCCTACAGTCTCAGTCTTACAATTTTCTGTACTACCCTATCTACAGTATCATTATAGGATCTTAGTTTTATCTACAGTAATGTATCAGTACAGTATAGTAACAGAGAAGAACACTTACAGACTTGGTGCCGGGGATTCAGTGTGCCACATCTTCAAATACTAGATTTCAAAAAGCCCAAAAAACTTAAACTTTTTAGAATAAAGCCTTGAAGAAGTATGTTTAAAAGGAAACGAGTTTGAAAAGGGTTTTCTTAGAAACTTCCCAAAACCGGTTTCAAAAATACCATTCTTGGGCCTCAATTTTACATTTTTTTGAAAAACCTTTTTGGGCCCGATCCATAGCCGAGTTGTTACAACCAGGCTCTGATACCACTAAATGTAACACCACAAACCTGGCCTAGACGTTACGGCTAAGTCTAGTGTGTCACATCATCACCAAACTAACTACATTTCCTAGTTACTAAGTTTAGGGTGAGTTTTGTAAAGCCGTACTTGTAATCTGGAAAGAAAATCCAAGTTTAATTTATGCTTGTCCTATCCACTAACCGTTTGAAATTTATCTTGTTTGTTGATTTGTTATTCATTTGTTCCGAGTGGTTTATTTTTGAAAACATTGGTTAATTTTTAGAAAACTCGTGCAGCCTTGTTTAAATCATTTAACCCACTTTGTAAACATAAAGTAAAAACCCAAAGTTAAAAATAATTAAAGCGGCCTTATTACAAACCCAAAACCATAAATGAAAATAATTTAAAAATAAATATGAAAGTAAGAACATAATAAAACCATCAAATGTAGTCCACGTGGCCACTCTGAATCCCTCTCAGCTCCAAGTCCACCAGTCTAGGGCCCATCTGCACAGATAAGAGGAAATGCGTGAGTTTGGAAACTCAGTGTGCAAAGAAAGCCCATCCAGAGCCCAAATCAGCTCAAACCTTATAGGCCTAAGCCCTATCCAGTCTCAGTAATAACTGGGCCGAAGCCCTATTCAGTAATCAGTTACTGGGCCTTAGCCCTATTCAGTAAACAGTGTGGGCCATAGGCCCATTACAGAAACAAAACAGTATCACGCATGTATGCCTAAACCCAGCATAAATCCAACTGTTACACTCCACCCGTACCAGCCATATACACACTAAGTAGGGAAACAACTCAACCCACCCAGCCTCTACACTCCACAGTCGCAGCATAGCTGCTCAGATAATGTGGCCAAGCCACTAACAGTAAATCCAAGGCAAAGCCCCTTTCAGTAATGCGTGGCATAGCCCCTTTTCAGTAATACGAGGCAAAACCCCTTTTCAGTAACGTGGCATGCCACTTGCACTTCCTCCATCAATAACCCAGTCCCATGCAATAGTTTAATCATGTCATGGCATACAGTGAACAGAAACAGTAAAGCATGCATTTCAATCAATTTTAATTCTAGGGGTATGACAGTCATTTTGCACCTAGAGGTAAAATAGTAATTTTTCACCCTTAAGGGGTATTTTAGTAATTATCCTAGCTTTTACAGTTTTATGCATGCTTCGGTCAATAATAGTCTAATTTTCATCCCAATAGCTTATTTAGCCCATTTTAACAATTTTTCCTAAAACCCCTAATGGGCCCTATAGTGTCATTTAGCTACTTTGGCCCGTTTAGCCCAAATTCTAAGTCCAGCTTAGTAGATTTAACCTACAGTATACCAGACGCACTTACCGCTTACTTTTACCCATATGGGCCTGTAAGCCCATTGGGCCTAATTTTAACCCATCGAGGCCCAAATTACCGAGCTGCACGAAATCGGGCACTTACCAACTTTACTGACTTCAGTTACCAAATCTTATCAATTCCAACTGACCCACGAGTGCTCGCACACTCGCAAGCCCAAGAAAAGCTAGTATTTCGGCATTTCAGATTTTCGGCTTTTGCAGATTTAAACTACAAGAGGGTGTTCGTTTAGACACCTGATTTGCGACGGACGTTAACGAGATCCCCCACAAGTAACCTACAATCGATCACTAACATATTTAGATAACACAACAACAATAACCAACACAATGGTCACTTACCACATTCAGCCATAATAGGGCATTCTTAACCACTTACCCTTGTTGATCTGTTTACTAGATCTAAATCTACCAGTCGCTCCAATGATCCAAGCCTTCGATCGATAGCCTTTAGTTCACACTAGCACAAAACAATTCAAATAATAAGACCGACAAAGCCTCTAGCCCCAATCGACAGTCACCCTATAAAGGGGTTTTTAGCTTTTCCTTAAATCCCAAGATAATGAATAAAACCAAGAGATCTGAGTACTTACCAAAGATCCACTAGACAAGTGTGCTTTCAACCTATTCCTATCTCAGACCTAACGTAGATCTAGCCTCTAGACACAAGCAAAGAAAGAATCTAAAATATCTAAGGGTTCAGTTTCCAAATCACCTTGAGTATGGTGATTTCGGCTTTTGGTATAATAAAGGAGAAGGAAAAATGAAAGCTTTGTAATGAGAAGAAGAAGATGTAGACAAGGCTATGAGATTCAGCTAAAGAGAAGAGAAAGTAAGGGTATTCAACCAAGGAGAAATCGGCACAACCTAGAACCTTTTAGGATTTCTTCTTTTTAAGAGTATTCGGCTAAGAAGGTTTAACTATAATAGGTTCAGGATTTAGCTTGAAGCAATTAGCTAAGTGTGGTTTAAAGGGATCGATGGTGAAAAAGAAGAAGAGAAGAAAAGAAGAAGAGAAGAGAGGAGAAGAGTAGAATAGGTCCGGCTATGGACAAATTTGCACAAGAGAGTATGGAAGCTTAGGTTTCAGTTTCTAGCAAAAAGGAAGAGGAGAAAAAGAACCCTAAGGCTCTATACCCTAATTTAGCAAGACAGAAAAGAACCCAAACAATTCTCGAAAGCTTAAACCCCTATATAAGTTGGCACACACCACCTTAATTACTGAAAGTATGACCCCTTAACACCCTAGCCGAAAATAGTAGACCAAAAACCCTTGACCAATTCTGCAATACACTCCCAAAAGTCCCTTGATCAGGCACCTCTTGCTTCCATTTGAAATTCCTAAAATCTCTCTGCCTTATCCTACCTGATTCAATCTCATGAACACTTCAAACTCTTCCATCAGAATTTCACTTAACCTCCAACACATGCCTGACACATGCAACAAAATAAAACACCCACAATGCTTACCTTGTGAATTGAACTATGGCCCTTGCACACACATCCACACGCCACTTTTTTAGGCACTTAAGTGGTGCCACACTACCACTTTACCAAGGGCTCACTTGTGTGTTAATTTACCCACTTTTTTTTAAAAGCCCACTTAACCAAGTCCCTTCACTTTAACTCTAAAATTTGATATTTTTACCGGGTTTTATCTCAGACTTTGGCCTTCTTAGGGCCCACTAACATACTTAAAACATAAATTTAATAACCAAACCACAAAATTTCAAGATTCCACCAAAATCACAAAAATCTCAAAAAGATCCCAAAAATCAGGGCGTTACAGTAAGAGCCAAGACTTGAACCTTGGACCCCTTGCTTCTCCTATGGCATCACTTCCTTGCCACTAGAGCACATCTCCTTTTGTGTCTTATTTTAGCCCCTTTTATTTATAAGTTACCCCACTTGAGCTCAGGGTTCCGTTAAGGCCAAAACAAGATTTTTCTTATACCTAAGCTTAAACCCAGAACTTCATAAAAACCCTCTAACATTCAAAATCACTAACCTAACAATTCTAACTTGCAAATTGAGCCGATGTCTTACACTCAAGAATTTTAAACGCACCTAAGCCCAAGGCCCAATTCTTCTAGGCCCAAAATCTAGAGCGTTACAATGCATCATTGAATGGTCTTGGTTATGTGTTGATGCAAGAAGGTAAAGTGGCAGCTTATGCCTTAAGACAGTTGAAAACGTACGAGAAGAATTACCCGATGTATGATTTGGAATTGGACGCCATTATTTTTGCTTTAAAGATTTGGCGCCATTATTTGTATGGTGAGAAATTTCGAATCTTTACCAATCATAAAAGCTTGAAATATCTGATGAATCAAAAGGATTTGAATTTGCGACAATGAAGATGGCTCAAGTTGCTAAAAGATTATGAGTTGATGATCGATTATCATCTAGGAAAAGCGAATGTAGTCATAGATGCCTTAAGTAGAAAATCCTTGATTGCTTTGAGAGCTATAAGTATGAGTTTGGCTTTATCTGATGATGGTTTGATTTTAGCCGATATGGGGGTTAGACCATTATTTCTTTAGCAGATTTGTGAAGCTCAAAAGAACGATAGTGAGATGCAAGCCATATGAGCTCAATGTGAACCGGGTTGTAACTCAAATTTTCAAATCAAACTAGATGATTGCTTAATGTTCCGTGATTGAGTATGTGTATCGAAAGATACTGAGTTGATTCAGAAAATTTTGCATGAGGCACATAGTGGTTGTTTGTCAGTTCATCTGGGTAGTACAAAAATGTATAATGATTTGAAGAAATTATATTGCTTACCGGGCATGAAAAGAGACATTTCTGAGTTTGCATCAAAGTGTTTGATTTGCTAATAGGTGAAAACAGAACATCAGGTGCATTCAGGTTTACTTCAGCCAGTAATGGTTCCTGAGTGGAAAAGGGACAGGATCACAATGGATTTTGTGACAGGTTTGCCTCTAACTCTAAAAAAGAAAGAAACCGTTTGGGTTGCGGTTGATAGATTGGTGAAATTGGCACATTTTATACCGGTACGTACTGACTATTCACTTGATAAGTTGGCTGAATTGTATATTGCTGAAATAGCAAGATTGCATGGAGTACCCATGTCTATTATTTCAGATAGAGGTCTTAGGTTTACTTCGAGATTTTAGAAAAAGTTGCAAGAAGCCTTGGGTACGAAATTGAATTTTAGTACCGCGTTTCATCCACAAACTGATGGTTAATTTGAATGAGTAATTCAAGTTCTTGAAAACATGTAACACCCCTAACTCGTATTCGTCGCCGGAGAGTTATGAGGCGTTACAAAACAAACACAAAATTCAAAGAAACTCTATACGCATAAAATCCAGTTTGATTACTTGTGGATAATAGTTGAAAAAGAAAGGTATTAACCTATATATATAAATACATATACATCTATCAATTCAATCCGATATCAACACTCATAAAATCCGAAACATATGAGCCTGCATATCGAATATAATTTAAATCCATTATACTTGTCAAATAACCAATACTATTCATGTGGTAATAGTATCAAGGTTTAGCCAAATGCATGTCCTTATCTACTAGAGCCGAATATACATGTGTATGCATATCATCTAAAGGATACTTAATCTCATGACATTTTGAACAATGATCAGACATGCTCCCATGCAATTTGTTCCAACTTCTTACCTAAGCCGAGTGTTCACCACCATTTAACATTATCAAGCATTTCATGCATTTCTTTTTAACATAGAATAAGTAATGTCAAAGGCCACCGATTAAATGTCACACTCACTTATGTATAAATGTCGATTTCACATACTTATTCGATGACTCAAATTCGAACCATCTTATCCTTATTCAATCATTATTTGCTCTTCAACATCAGCCACAATATGCATAAAACACCAAGCATTAATGCACAAATATGCACAACTTTCACATTCATCCACAACCAATATTATCAAGCTCAAAACCATATATATATGTTGGAACGCCGGTGCCTCCAAGGCGCAGCGGAAAAATAAAATTAATAAAATATTTCGGCGATCCAAACCATGGATCCATGTGTAAGGAATGAATTGGGGTGATAAAGGTTTCGAAATTACCGAAACTTCAATCTGAGTAGACAGCGACGCCTAGGTAATGGGAATCCTGAATCACTATTGAACCAAGCCGCAACCTTTTCCGATGTCGGCCTCTACGTAGTCCACCCAATTGACAATGAACGGTAATATCCCAGAAAACTATTTTTCAGAGATTATATTGCTTTGACGGCTGCTAGACCTTCCAACATAGTTTTGGGATTGCCTATATATTAACTCTTTAGGGTTTTTACCCTTGCCATATATAACTCCGTATTAATTGGTATATCTTTATAACAAATATTAATTCATTAAAATTAATCCGAACATAATAGTCATCATTAAAATAAATATAATAATGTTTAACTAAAAATTATAATTACATTAATTATAATAAAGATTTCGGTAAACTATATTTATTTAAATTTATATATATGAACCAAATTCATATATTAGAAAATTATGTTCTGATTATGTGTACAACATCCTTGTACATATAGTATGTTCAACAGTTTGATTGTCCAATTAAATTAATTCTATAATTAATTTAATTCATGTGACAACCAGACACAATACCAACTATGTTTTACTCCGTTCATTTCAATCGTAGGGTGTGACCCTATAGGTTCTTGTAACGTTAGCAGTAATATTAGAACGATTCTAATGTTACAAACAATGAGTGGCATCTAGCAATGCATCATTGCTACCTAAGTTACAAGAAGTCATGATTCGACATAACTTTTTGTAATTAACCTTTCATGCATTAATCCTTAAGTCCTATATCTTTGGAATGGACACAAGTCATGGAATAGTCATACTTGCATCGTCCATCCCATGTTTCTTGATACCTTGAGTAGACTATGATATACAAATAAGTATGACATCTCATATCAACTTATTTGAGCATGGCCATGCATTTCTAGTCTCACTCAATCAAGTGGCCTAAGATATTACTCCTATTATGTAGGAGGGACTTATCCTATATTGATCAACCATATCTCTCTACATAGATTGTGGTATATCCAACATCAGTCTTTATAGAACAACCAATTACGGTGTTCATTTGACTATATCAAAATATACAACTCACGATGTTGGGATGATGATGATCTCAAGTATGAAGATCATATACATATATTAATCACTATGAGTAATATTGTGACAATTACATAATAATCCAAGAAACATACTCATAGCGGGTCAGTCTAATATGTTGTTCTCTAACACACACATTCATGCATTGATTCTGACACTCCATATCAATGACAACTCTTTATCATCAATCAACTACATGTTAGTCTTAATGCATTATTATTGTCCTAGCCAACAGTAATACTTGACTAAGGATCTTTTAAGAATAATCATATTATTCTTAGGACATTATTATAAAACAGTTTATTTATGCACATAGAAATGAAACTGAAATAATAATGGCAAAGCCTTATATTAATAAACATGATAAATCAAGTATGTTATTACAACCATCTTGTGATTGATCTTTGGGCATACTCTTACAATATACACATAGGGTAACTTGGAAAGCCATTTTCGCATAGCTATACATATTTACAACATCAAAATGATACGTGTTTAAAATCAAAAGTCAGACCTATACATGCCATTATCGAAATTTAGTTACTAAAAGTACCTAAATAGGCTTCGATAGTGTGGATGACTTCGACTAAAGTTTCCCGAGACCGTGGCTAACGAGCGAGATCTATAAAACAGAGAATTAAAGGCAACAGAGTAAGCAATTCTATGCTTAGTAAGTTTTATGCAATGCAATCAAATTAAAACACAATTGCATAACAATCAATTAAATCCACTAATAATAATCCCTTGGTCTAATATTCTTTTTGGCCGAATACGACATACTATCATTGAACGATTATCGAGCATTTAACCCCTTTTTTTATTAGAATTCATGTCACATAGGCAATTAAATTTTTATTCACTTGACAGCATCCCTTGACGTTCGTATCTAAATCATTTACGTTTTATATTAACACTCTTATGCATAATCACACATTTCATGTTTTCTCATACTTTGGCCAAATATTCATACATGTATAAGGAGAAGCTTAACTTAATTTCACTTGAATTGAAATACACATGCCATGAATAAGTCATGGACTTTCAAATAATCTCATGCAATGGCCGGAGCATTTTCACTTCAATTGATACCTTTGATTTAATCTAAATTTTAAGTCACAAATGAATAATTGTTACGTACCTGACCAGCTTAGGGTAGTGGGCACATTTATTAGGATTACTACAGCAAATATAATCATATCATTCCAGCACAAATGCCTGCGGGACTCTAGCCCGGATTTAGTTTCAGCACGAATGCCTGCAGACCTTAAGTCCGGATAAAATTCCAGCATAAAGCCTGCGGACCTTAAGTCCGGATTTATTATCACTGAATGTCATGCATACGTATTCACAAATAAATTCAATTCTCATAAGATCACATATTCGTGATTCGTTTATTCCATTCGAATATTAGCTTAACATGAACACCATTCATATAACTTTTGGTTCAACAAGCACACATAAAGAACACATGTCCCTTTCACTTTCCAAGCTTAACTTCTAATGACCATTCGGCTATAAGCCTTATACACACAATATTTATCACACAACCTTATTCGAGTAGAAACCATATATCACACTTCATCTACTATACATATATCCAGACATCATCGATTGTATATTAAAATTGATTACTCAAAACTTACCTCAAATATATCTAAATAGTCGTGAAACGGCTACTTAATTACTTTCTCTTCCCCCTATCTGATTTTGATCCTCTTTGCTCTTGAGCTTAAATTAAAACAAATAGATTTTGTTTAATTACTTACTCAATATTATTTTCTTAATAATCACATTTGGCAATCATGTATAATTTCAATATATATTATATTTTATATAATATGCCATAATTCAATTTCATGCTTATTTGATCTTTATCTAGTTCGCATATACAAGTAAAGATTCACATAGCTCATCAAGCTTTCTTATACATGAATTTAACCATTTAGCCGAATGTCTCTATAAACACAAGGCACATACATAAGGCATATATATAACTATCACAACTTAATCATTTAATCATATTCGGCAAGCTTTAACTCAATTATTTTAAAGTACAAACTAACTATGCTATTCATTAACATTTCACCATATTAAATCTTTGATTAACTAATTCAACATTCAATTATCAACCCTTAATGCCGCACGCACAAATACTTACATACTCTTATGCATAAAATCCATTTATGCCTAATATACAACCCATTCGGCCTTAACTACTCAAACTTATATCAATTTAATAACAATTACCTTAGCCGAATGCATGCATAAACACATAATACATATTTCACATTTTATTTACTTTGTCCTAATATATAATTTCATTCGGACATTACACATATATTTCAAAATTTACTAACATTTAAAACCTATAAAAGCTTATGTATCACATTCATGACCGAAGAACATACAACATGAGCATTTATTTTAGACCTACTATTACATCATCTAAGCTTTATTCAAAATTTTCAAACTATTTAACAATGTTTAATGGTCCAAAACCGAGTACATTATGCACCAATCTTAGTCTTAAATTCGGCAAAGACATGTACAGCTCCAACAACTTCACTTTTAATTCTAAAACTTTCATATTCAATTCATATGACAACAAATTCTTCACTAAATTCATTCAAAGTTCATTCGGCATTATACACACATACAAAGTCATTAACACCGATTTTCTTAAAAGTAAATTCAATCCATTAACATGCAACTTAACTAGCTCAACTTCCTTTTCTCATCTTTTCTCAATGAAGTTTAAACAAAACATTCAATTCCTTCAAATTTCCCAGCATGGCCGAATGTACTTAGCACTATATCCTTTGAAATTTTGACATGGGTCATGAATAGAACTCTTCAAATAACTCAAAACATATAAGAATTCCAAGGAAGAAGCATAAACATACCTTAATTTAGTCCTAAGATGATAAGCGCATGCTTGTTTTCCTTTCTCCTATTTCCCTTTCAAATTTCGGCAAAATGGTGAAAAGATGAACACATTTTTTTTAATTAATACATTTTATTATTACATATTTTTAACCAAATTCCAATTTAATAATCTGAGAAAACATGAATTAGTGGAATGTTTCAAATCATGGCCGGCCATTAATTATTTTTGGGCAATTTGACATGTAAAGTCATGTCTTTAAACCATACTATTAATTGGTCACCACACTTTTACCGAGCATACTTTCAAAGTTTCACAACTAAGCCCTTTTAAGTGTAATTCACATCCAATTGACTAATTCGAAGCACAAAAATTTTCACACATGGATTAACACATAAAATGGACATAGAAATAAGATGTTGCGACATTATCGTTCTGATCCTACACATGTGATTTCTCCAACAGATATTGAGATTCGACTAGATATGACCTATGATTAGGAATTGATTAAGATTTTGGCTCGAGAAGTTAAACAATTGAGAAATAAAAGTATAGCTTTATTAAAAGTGTTATGGCAAAGACATGGAGTGGAAGAGATTACGTGGGAACCAGAGGAAGCCATGAGAAAATAGTACCTAAACCTCTTTATCGATAAAATTTTCGGAGATGAAAATCCCTAAAGGGGGAAGAGTTGTAACAACCCGATTTAGGGCCTAAACAAATTCGTGGTTTTGAAACCAAAAATCAATGTAGAAAAATTTATTTAGATTTAGTTTTAATATTTATTGTGTGATTGAATGACTGTGTGAAATTTTTGTTATGAAATTTTATTGTTTGGGTGCCCAATTTGGTATTTAGGACTAAATTGAAATAGGTGAAAAATGTGTGTTCTAGTTTGTAAAGGTACTTGTGAGTAATGGGTTTTTAAAGTAGAGGTCCTTAGATGGTAATTAGACCATTATACTTTAGTTTGGACAAAAATACCCAAGGATGGATAAAATACCATAGTTTTTAATGAAGGGCCTTTTGGTCATTTGGTTAATAAAAGAATTAAAATGGGAAAATAAGCCAAAATAGTGTTCATTATCATCAAGCTTGGCCGAAACTTGCATGTTCTCCATAGCTAGGGTTTTTCAACTTTCAAGCTCAATAGTAAGTGCATCCTAGCCCTGTTTTTAATGTTCTTTACATTTTTGAGATCCTCGTAGCTCGATTTACCTATTTCTAGCAATATTTTGAGCTAGAGTTTATATTTAAAAATTTACCTATAATGCCCCAAAAATATAGGGGTTGTAATTTTGCATGATTTGACAGAAATTCCATGTTTGCTTTGATAGCTAAGTGATTTGGGTGTGATTAGGAATGTTTGAGAAGCCTGGGTTCAAGCCTCGGGTTTGGCAAAATTTTTAGTTTTTGTTCTTAAGAGAATCTGGACACTAGCACATAGGCTTTATAAATAATTGCGCATGACTTTTGTCACAAAAAGCCTTGTGGCTTGGTGGCAAATGGCGTGACTTAGCAATTGAGAGGGCTTGGGTTTGGATCCTATGGCAGGCAAGGAATATTTATTTTGCTAACATGGGGTGGCAAGTGTTGGAAGTGGATTCGAACGCTGTTGAGTGAGAGTTTGAACTGGTCTTGGAGTTAACTGTAGAGGATATCAAGGAGTAAATCAAGGAGGGGTAAGGGGAGAGATTTGTGGATATTTTCAAGGAATTTGAAGTGTGAGGGGAGTTGTAGCCGAATTGGGTATCTTGAGTAGGTGAATTCGGCTAGAGGTCCCTTTGTATGTGCATTTTCTGCTATTTGAGAGCTTGGGAGTAGTATTCTTTGTACGGTTTCAGTTTTGGGCATTTAGTGCGAAATTGGTACTTTGTTTCTTTTCCTTCTTTTTTTTTTTTTTGCAAGTGTAGATGATTTTGAGTGTGACCATTTGGATAGTTTTTGGTGACTCTTTACTTCTCGATTTTCTTTGGGTGCCTTTTCTTTTATTCTTGTTCGCAGCATTATTCTTTCCTGATATCTAGCTGAACCTGTGTTCTTCGTCTCCCATAGCCTTAGTCGAAAATACTTCTCTTCTTTCCTCTTTTCACTTTGCCGTTCGGTTATTGCTTTTCCTTTTCCATTGTGACCGAATACAATTTCACCCCTCTCTTTACTTGATTTTCTCTTGATTTCATGTGCTAGCCGAACCCTCTTTTTATCTTGTTGCTCCATTCCCTTTTCAGTTTTCATTTGAGTTATTCATATTTTGTTTAAACCAAATACCCTGTCTTCTCTCTGTACCTTCTTCTTTGCTCATAAAACTCTGACAAGCCGAATACTTCTCCTACCTTGGGTTCGTGTCTGTGTAGGCGTCTAGGCTCTAACAAGTGGTTGATTGTTTCTTTATCTACCGTTCCTATCAGTTGATCTTGTGTAAGTATTTCTTGCTTCTTTCTATTCTGGGTTCTTTCTGTTGTGGTGTTCTTCTCTGATGTAGCTGAATGATTTGATTTAGGGTTGCTAATTCTTTGACCCTTCTCATGTATTTGGATTCTCCGATGTTTGTAGGCGTTCAAATCATTCTTTTGGGCTTTCAACCGACTTTAAGGGTAAGTGGTGTTTGGCCAAATACTTTATGACTCTTGTATAGGGATTTTGAGCCATACTCTCTAAAATCGCTTTGTCTATGTGACAGCCTTAAAACAACCCTAGTCGGAATGTGGTTTCGAGACCACAAAACTGAGGCACAAAAATAATTTAATAATTATTTTGATGCCTATTGTATGTGCAAATTCATGTGAAACATCTTGGGTGCTTTAATTTAGCATTATAATTGTGAATTTCACCTAAAAGGGCTTAATTATAAACTTTGGAAGTATGATGGGAAATGTGTGATGACTAGTTAATATATGCATGAGAAATAAGGGAGTTGCATGTCAATTTGCCCACTTTATTTATAGTGGACGGTAATGATGGCTTAATTTGGCATTTTGTGTGTTGTATTTTAGCTTAATAAAAACAAATAGTTTCATAATAAATAAACTTAAAATATATTATAACGTATAATGTGATTATAATAAAAGTAAATTGGGTGAAAAAAACAAAGTGCTTCTTCTTTGTTTCTCTCTTTGCTGAACACTAAGGAAAGAAAAGAACTTGGGAACAAAAGCAATCGGTTGGCATGTGTTCTAATTAGGTATGTTTCTTTGATGAATTTCTTTGGTTTCTATGAAATTTAGCTAGTCATGAGGGTCTCTTCTTTGCCCATTATGAAATTCTTTGAGTTTTGAGAGATTGAAACTTTTGGCCATGACAAAATTCGGCTAAGAATTTGTTGAGTTGAAGCTATGAGCTTATTAGAGCTTGTTAATGGACTCTATGATGTTAAAATTCATGTGAATTGAAATTGTGAGCTCAAAATTGTAAGATTGGAGTTTTGTGTGGTTTAAATGTCTAAGGAACATACGGTTTTGCTATTTTAGTGTTAAATTTTTTGTTAAGTTGAGTTAAGCATAGCAGGTGAATGTGATTGAGTACGAAATAATTAAATTTACTATAAATTGAGCTTGGAATGGATGAAATTATGAATTTGAGTCAAAATATTTGAATATTCGGTCATGGAGTAAGTTAATTGTTAAGAGTTGAAATGAATGCTTAAAATAGTTTATTTATACCATTGTCAAATGTATTTGATATCAAGCATGGTTTGGTTAAATGCTAGTAACATGAAAAGAATTGAGTTTGCAAAATTGTGAGCTAGTAGGTATAATTAATGGTTGTTTATTGAGGAAGGTGTGTTCGGCTATGATTCTCTTTGTGTAATTTTAATTGGTGTTTTGGAAGTTTTGTAAGGATTGAGTTGGTAAAGTGAAAGTTTATTTGCCTATTGTATATAATGAGTAAGTTGAATTCGGCAATTAGAGGGAGGTATGAAATTTATGCTTAATTGTGGAATTTCATAATTGAATTGCTAGTATGAGTTTATACACTTACCGAATTTGAATTCAAAGTGAGAGATAGAATAAAGAATGAGTTTGAGTTTGAGAATTTATATATGTGACTAAAGTGAGAAGTAATATTCGGCCATTACAAGTAAGTGAATATATATGTGTGTATTAATTGATCAATAGGGATCGGTTGATGTGCTTGGTAATGTCTAAAATTTTGAATGTAAATTTAGGTAAGCTTCTTTGATAATTTATGGTAGTATACATGGGAATTAGGTAATGTGTGAATAACTTTTACTCATGAATTGCCGAATTTGAAATTGGGATTTTGGCTAAAAAATTTGATATGTTCTTATTTAATTATTATGAATTAGCTATAAAAAAAAGGTTAACCATAGTAAAGACCTTATTCAGCCATATTATATAGATGATTAGAATGGGTGTTTTAAATGCATGATAGCATTTAGCATTGGGCCTTAGGAGGAATGGGCAAAAATGGAACAAATGTTGAATTATTAGAATATGCATGAACAGAAGTCTAATGTATTTAATTAATAAGTATGAAATGAAGGTTTGAATGACATGTATGTGTTTTCCAAAGTATTTATGAGTATACATGCTTGTATGCACTTAAATGTGATGGATATCCTAAGGTTGATTACTTGATATAGTGAAGGTCTTAGTACAAATTAATTTTATATGTGTTATGTTGTGTTGGCCGAATGTGTGTTTATGATAAGGAAAGTATATGTGTTTCTTATTTTGATTGTAAGTGGAATGATCAAGTAAGATATTTGATTAAGGATTAATATAATTAAATTATTTTATTTAGCTCAAGAGCATAGAGGGATAAGTTCGGATAAAGGGAAGGCTAAAGTGGTTGAATAGCTAACTCATAGTTGCTCGGAAAAGTTCGAGGTAAGTTTTGAGTAATTGAATTTGGTATTTAATTTAAAATGACATTATATACATGTCTGATAGATGAATGATATCCTATTGTCCTTACCATAATAAGGTTATTGAGAAAGAAACCTTATTCATGTTATGTAGTCGAATGGCTATTAGAGAAATAAACAAAGAAAGAGATTGGGGATATATGCTTATGTGTGTTTGCTTATTGAGCTGAAAGTTTAGTAAAAGAAGTATACATGTATTAGATTTGAATGATGTTTATGACATAAAGTCAAGGAGCATGTTATATGTCTATATGTGAATGAGTTGATTCAATTACAAATGTGATTTTGCTACGTGAAATGTGGTAATATATGGATAAATATGCATGAAACCCTAGGTTGTGAATCCGGGCTTAAAGACCCGATGGCTATGTGCGGAGATTATAACCGGGTAAAGACCCGATGGCTATGTGCGAAGATTATGACTGGGTAAAGACCCGATGGCTATGTGCGGAGATTATGTTCGGGTTAAGACCCGCTGGCTTCGTGTGGAGATTTCATCCGAGCTAAAGGTCTCGACGACGATTTGAATAAAGTCTACGACTAAAAGACTTAATAGTAACGATTGCTAATGAATGCGCTCAATGCGTTAAGTTAAATAGGTATGTACCCTAAGCTTATATGCAAGTTTGTTTTGGACCAAATCATAAGGTCATTATACGATTGCATATGTGAGTAAGAAATGAGACTATTTATATGATTATAGTACAATTGGCCAATGTGAATAGTTATGTGAAGATATGTATATATATACTTACCGATGTGTATACAAGATCACTTTCAAGTGAAATTATATCTGTTTATTGTGTGTGATGAGAATTCGCATTTTTGGCCAAGTGGCGATATACTTAAAAAGGGGATTACAATGAAAAGACGAATAACAAATTTTATAACTGAATGTATCTGTTTATATTGCTCAAAGCTTACTAAGCATTGAAATGCTTACTCTGTTTACTTTGTTTCCCTCTGTTTTATAGATCTCCTTTTGAAGCTACGGACTCGGGGATTGAAGATTTAATCACCTACACTATCGTCGTTATTTTGGTACATTCGATAGATAATTTGTGATCAATGGCATGTATAGGATAATCTCCCTCCTTTTTGAATCGAATTTCATTTTGAGTTGTAAATATTCTAGCCATGCGAAAATGGCTTGCTTAATCTTTAAGTTTAAGTATATGCTTTGATGAAATTTTGTGGCATGTTACTTTGATGCGTAAGTAAATGATGAAGTAAGTATAAGAAATATAGTAACTTTGTTCAATTGAATGAGGTAACATGAGCTTTCAATAGTAGTGAATGTATTATATGAAATGAATAGGATTTGCTTACTATCTAGGAAATTCAATTATACTTATTAGTAAGTAGTCACTTTGAAGTTTGATAGTGCTTCCATAGTAAATAAATGTGATATGGTTGCATTAGTCGAATCACCTTGAAAGTTGGATTGTTCGAATCTAGAAATTAAAGTTTATCAAAAATCGTAATTTGATGTACAACCGAATCTATGTCTTGTATGTATCTATGAACCTCAATAAGTTGTTTTTAGTTATGTAATACCTCAATACCCTATTCTGGCGACGGACAGGGGTATAGGGTGTTACAGTCTAATAGGATCCGTTGGTATCACGGATAATCGTTAGGAGTGTGGAAGCAGCTTTGGTCAGTGATATTAAAAGATTGAGGTCTTGCTCGTACAATCAAGGTAAAGATCTTAGTCCATTTCAAATTAGGTTTTGGGAGGTTCGTGTTTTATTGTCGACTGTCTAACAACATACCTTGATTAATTGTAGGTTCAGTGTCGCGATTTGATCACTTGTTTCGAAAATAGGTGTGTAGTCACACCCTTTTCTACTGTAAATCGGCAAAAGCCGAAAAGCCAAAATGCTGAAACTTCAGAATTCGAGACCTCACGAGCGTGTGAATGCTCGTGTGGTAAATTGAGCCCACAAATCATGGGCGACAGACTATAGAAGCCTCCATGTGCATTTTTATGGACTTGGGCCGTTATGGGCCTTGTTGAGCAAAAATAGGCCGTAGCAGCCCAATGGGCTTGTGGGCCCCACGAAGAAAATCCATGGTAAGTGACTATTATTGGACTGGGCTTTGTAAATCATATAGCAGTGACTGAACTTGGGCTAAATGGGCCACACAAGCTTGTAGGCCCACTTGGGCCGAGTAATGGGCCCTAAGCCCATTTACACTGTTATGATCGCTTTGGTTGCCTGAGTCGTTCAAGACGACTGTAGACATTCTAAAGGATCGCTATCTGTACTGAGACCCCACAATTAGTAAAATGACCAAAATACCCCTAAGGGGTAAAATTACCGTTTTACCCCTAACTAATAGAAAGACCGTTTTACCCCTAGTGGTAGGTTGATGGATGTGTGTATGATGTTTAAATGATTGATTCTGAGTATGACATACTACATACACGTAATATTTATGTCACGACATTCTTCATAGGGTTGGGATTGTGATATGGAGGAAGTACTGGATAGTTGCTTTGCCACGTATTTTTTGTTACTGG
The DNA here is from genome assembly GCA_020496765.1 of Gossypium stocksii. Classification (NCBI taxonomy): domain Eukaryota; kingdom Viridiplantae; phylum Streptophyta; class Magnoliopsida; order Malvales; family Malvaceae; genus Gossypium; species Gossypium stocksii. The sequence goes on from CM035623.1 coordinate 49,048,093, forward strand.
TGGCTTTGCCACATTTTCTGATTCAAGTGGCTTTGCCACGTTTACTATCACTAGCAACTTTGCTGTGTTATTACTGCTAGCAGCTTCGCTACGTTATTGGTGTGCTGGCTAGGTGGGTCAATTTTATCCCTACACGGTGTGTTGGTTGGATTGGGATGGGCTACATTATTGTACTGTATTGACTTTATATTGGGCTTAGGCCCACATTGAGATTGTAAAAGGGCTAAGCCCAGACTGTTCTGTACTGAATATGGCACAGGCCCAGACTGTATCTGCATGCACTATTCTGTTGACTGATGGGGGATTACACACTGAGATTTTGCAAGCTCACCCTTTCTTTTAACTGTGCAGGTAATCCCAACCTTAGACGATTTGGGCCGTAGAGGGACTCGGAGGTGGCCACACAATCGCTGCTATTTTGCTTTTGATTTTATTTACTTAAATTACATATTGGGTTTTAATTTTTGTAATAAGGCCATTTGGGGATTTAACTTTTAATTGGGCTTTGATTTCTTGTTTTAAACTGCTAGAGTAGGATAATGAGTTTTCAAAATGATAACTGTTTTCAAAGAAAAACACGCATTTTTAAACTTCATGGTTTTCAACTAGAAAAGCTTCCGCAGGTTTGATCAAACTAATAAACCAACGATAACAAATATGACAATCGTTACTAAGATGTTTTCAACTCATAATGACGTAATTTGCTGAATTTTTCTCAAGCTTTAAAACTAGAGGGGTTTTGAATTAAAATCAGATTTTTGCCAACAAGTCTAAATTTTGAAAAGCTTTTGACAGGATGATTTGATAAACACAAACACATAAAGATTTGATCTTTAAATGAACTTTTACCGATAATTTCGTTTTTTTACAACACTTTGATGTGACACTCCAGATTCGACCATAACGTCTGGGCTGGGTTTGGGGTGTTACGTTACGCATGGATGACATGCATGTATTTTGATGTTTTATGGAAAAATATGAATGTTTGAAGTGTGATAAACAAGTTTTACTAAGTGATTTTTGATGAAATTTCATAAAAGGACTAGTTTGTAAAAAGTTGTAAAATGTGTGTAAGTGTGTGATTTAGTGCAAATTGTGGACTACTATAGTTATAAAAATGGCTCGGCTAGGCCTAAAATGCAAGGAAATTGAATAAATTTTTTTTACGAGCCTAAGGGCAAAATCATAATTTTGTAAAACTTTAGCGGGCAAAAATGTAATTTTGCCATTGTGTGATTTTTGGACTAAATTGAATAATGTGAGTATTAAATGAGTTAAATGTGTTATTATAGATCAAGAAAGGCGAGGAGTTGACCTTGATCGTGGAAAAGAAAAGGTTGTAGATTAGATTGCAAATTCATCATATTTTACAACGAAGTAAGTTTGTATGTAAATAATATATCATTTTATCTATGTTATAATGTTTTGACATATTATATGATATATGGTTGGATAATTGAATGATTATTAGACATAAATTATGAATTGTGGTTGACTATGAATGAAGTTAATATAGTGAGTATAAGTGAGACATTTCCCGATTGAACCTTCGGAGTTGAAAGATACGAATGTTATGCATATGTAGCTAGGTCACATGTATGGTATTGAGTGTACCTCATGTGTATAAGATAGCTACAAGATACAATAGCTAGGTCACATGTGTGGTACTGAGAGTACACCATGTGTACAAGAGAGCTATACATAGCTAGGTCACATGTGTGGTATCGAGTGTAGGCCACCATGTGTACAAGAGAGCTACTAAATGGCTAGCTCACATGTGTGGCACTAAGTGTTCACCATGTGTACAAGAGAGCTAGGTCACATGTGTGGCGGGCTATGTGCGAAACCATCAAGTATCTATTATTATTTCGAAGTGTTCAACGGAAAAATCTACTAAGTGAAATTTCAAGGGAAAATGTGGTGATAAGTACAGGGATATGAATATTTGTATTGTGAGTAATGTGCTTGATAGGTAATTGAACTTTGGTAAGTTTGATATGGGTAAGTGTTACTATGAAAATTGATACAAGGAAATTTATGGAAAAAGTGAAATTTGAAATAAAACAGTTTTTGCACAACAACAATTGTGTGATTTTGAAAAATCACCAAAAATGGTGGAAATTGAATTAGAGGTTGAATGAGATATGAAATTAAAAGTTATTGAGTCTATTTTCACTTAAAGAAACAGATAAGTAAAAGAATTTTGTATTATGACATATTTGAATTTTAGTGAGACAGGGTCAGAATAATTTTGGAATCCCCTATTTTGACTTTGGAAAATCATTAAAAAATTTACAAAAATAAATATGGATTATAATTTATATGCTTAAAATCCTTAATGAGTCTATTTTTAAAATAAAAAAATGGGAACATAATCTAAATCCCGTACAAGGAGATAATTAATTTTTAGTGAAGAGGGGTCGGAACCATCAGATAGCAAAATAGGGGAGAATTTAACAAATAAACTGTACTCATTGCCTAAACAAAAAATTCTAAAAATTTTATGTTAAGAAGATATGTGAGTCTAGATTTAGGGAAAATTAGCAGATCTTAATTTGGAGTTTCATAGCTCAAGATATAAATAATTTAGTGGCCATGACTCAAGTAAACAGCTTGAGATGAACAAGAGTAGAAAGTGGAACTATATGCAATTATGTTTGTATTATCTTAAGAACATATTATGAAGATTTTTTTTGAAAAAGCATGTTAATAATTTTTTTATTATTTACATATCTACTTACTAAGCTATATGCTCACTCTATTTTCCTTCCCTTGTCTTATAGTGTCACCAAGCTAGCTCGGGATTCAGAGATCGTCAGAGATCCATCCACACTACAACTTCTTTTGGTATTTTGAAATCAATATTTTAAATTATGGCATGTATAGAGGTCTTGGTTATTTTGTTATATGTTGTAACATCCCTAAACCCGTATCCGTCGCTGGAGGGTTACGTGGCATTACGAGTCAAATATAAAACTCAATCAAGCTTCTTTCACACAAATCATGTTTATGAGACTTATGGATAATAACTTAAAGACATATCTGGATTTCCAAGTCTAAGATATGCACACATACGCGTAAATGTACTTACATCCACCAACTAAGTCTAATCTTAACACCCATAAAACCGAATCATGTAAACATGCATGACAATATCACTTTAAATCCATTGTACATGTAAAACGACCATTACTATTCATATGGTATTATTTAATCTTAGTCATATGCGCTACTTATACTATTAACACCATTTTACAGACATAGACATATCTTTCAATGGTTGTCGTATTTCATGATGTTATAGCATTCGCTAGCTTTACAACCACATACATGACATAACAAATATTCGATTCCACGAGAGCATAATATGCAACCGTCTCAACTAAAGTCAATTGAACACACATCAATGCACCAAAATCAATTCACATCAAGCTTGCTAAACTCGAATTAGTTCCCATATATTTTTTGATTTTACGATATAAGAAAGTCATGAAATATCTTAATGCTTACTATATCTAATAAACTAATTGTTTGATACTCAATTCAACTCATAGCCGAACATGGTCACCTCATGATAAAAAGTGCATTGATTCATTCTTAAGTCTAATTCACATCAAAACATTCAAACGTTTATCAAAATGCCATCAAACATTAATACTAACTTTACAAAATACATATGATAATTTGGCAAGCCATTTTCGCATGGCTATCCATATTTACAATATCAGTATGACACAATTTAAAATCTAAAGTCGAACCTATACATGCCATTATCAGAGTTTTACTACCAAAAAGTACCGAATCAAGCTTGGATCGACTTTGAGAATTTCTGAGACCGTAGCTAACGAACGAGATCTATAAAACAGAAGGTTAAGAGCAACAGAGTAAGCATTCGTATGCTTAGTAAGTTTTAAGCCATAAAAAGAACACATTCAAAGATTAAAGCATGGTACTTCTAATACTTATCAAGGTCTATCTTTAACCGAATGTATCCAAGGCTAAATTTATCCCTATTCTACGTACATATCAAACAACTTTCCTTAACTACATTTCGAATCATATAGAAAAATTTCATTATCTCAAACAAACTCCAACACTTGGTCAAACATATCTAATTCGGTTACAAAGCTAAATCCTTATAGGAAGTATAATCACATGCACTTATTTTCTTATGTTCAATCATAATACATTCGTATATTCAAACCAATCTTAACATATTTCCAATGATCCAGATTTCATGTACAATAATTAAGCATCATGCCTTTATACCACTCAAAACAAAGGTCGAATTCGGTATTACTCAATTTACATAGCATAGTTTAAACAGAAGCAAGTTCACCATTCGTATATAGTACGTACCTGGTTAATTTAGGCAATGAGCTTATTTATTACGATTGATAAGGCCCAAATTTTTTTTTATTTCCAGCATGAATGCCTTCGGGCTTAGCCCGGAATATAACACTAGCCTTAAGGCTCTTCGGGACTTGGCCCGGATGAATCACTGGCACGAATGCCCTTTAGGAATTATCCTGGATGCAACACTGGCACGTATGCCCTTCGAGATTTAACCCAGATGAACTCTGGCACGTATGCCCTTCGAGATTCAACCCGGATGAACTCTGGCACGTATGCCCTTCAGGATTCAACCCGGGTTATGGCACTGAAACATATACATTTTGCTCCATCACATATACTTTTCACAAAGTCTATTACAAGTCAACATTCATTTGCCTCAATCACACAATAATGCATAGTATAGCAATTTCACTACATGTTCAGTCAATAAACATATATGTAAATCACATGTCAAATTGGTTTCTAAAACCATCATATGACAAATAAACTTTCGGCTATTTGGCCGTTTTTCACTACTACATTACATCAACCATAGTCCACATGTTTCTCTTACCTTCCACAAGAATAACTAATGTCTAATTCATGTTAAAACAAGTCGAGTGCTAGGTTATAACACTTAAAACTTACCTCAAAAGTTGATGAACACTTTCAATAGCTATTCAAGTACTTTTGCCTTTCCCTTATCCGAATTCGGTGTCCTTTATTCTTGAGCTTCAATTAAACAAAGTTTACTATTTAATAAACCACTCTCAATCAAATTCATCATTTAACCAAAATTCATACACAACCGAGAATATATAATCTTTTAATTAAATTCATTATTCAAGATATAATAGTCATCTAAAGCCAAATATGTTACCACTTAGTAGGCTCAAATTCATGCAAGCTTAAGTGTCCAAAAAGTCTATAAAATATTTATTCACTATCTTCTATCTTTAACTCAATTTTCTAGCTCCCATTCGGCCACTAGGACCATCTTAATTCATTTCTCATCTTGTTAATAAAACATGGCAAAGCTAATTCCCATAAACAATTGTCAACAAATCATTCATTCCCTAGAGACAAAGCTGAATGTTCACTAAGCAAGTAAGGCGCCAAAAAGCATGACTTCTTCTATCAATTTAACCAATCCACCTTTTCATACTATTATTTTCTCAAAACACCATCTAAACAATACCATTTAACAAATACATATATGTATATATTTATACCAAGACCGAATGTTTATTTTCTTAACATCAAATTTTCCATTCAGCTAACATATATGCATACACCAAAACCCAACATCAATTTTCTCTTCATATTAATTAAACAAAGGATCTTACCCCCTCCAAAACATCAAAACATCCACAAAACATCTCACCCTCTATGGCCAAATGTCCCCTTTTTTATTTAAGAACCACTCAAGGCAAAATTGGTATAATTTAAGCATAATTTCATGAATTCTTGCAAATTTAACCCCAAAATATCTCTCAAGACTCCATAATACAATACATATATCATTAACACTCAAAAACTTCAAGGTTCCATAAGATTCATCAATGGCTGAATGGTGCATTCACAACCAAACCAAAAATCAACACATGGGCTATATCATAAGCCTAACTATCAACTAGAATTCACAAAATGTAAGCAAACTAACATGAATTCTTACCTTAATTTGGATGCAACAATGACCGAATGTTGGCTTATTTCTCCTCTCTTTCTCTCTTTAAGTTACGGCAAAGAAGAAACAAATGAAGTCCACTTTGTTCTTTTCACCATTTCTTTTATTATTTTATTATCAAATATGCATAAATCTCCTTTAATAAAAATAATATAATTTATTTGCTTAATTATCTTGCATGGCCGGCCACTAAATGTCAAATGGCTAATTTGACATGCAAGTCCTTAAATTTGCAACCTTATACAACTTCTCCCTTGAATTTAGCCACACATATCATAGTTTATTCTCACATAAGTCCTTTAGTTTAAAAAAATCACATTAAATTTGTCAAATTCAAACATGCATAAATTCACACATACATTTATCACATAATTCAGACATAGAATATTTTATTTAATTATTATAAAGACTTGGTTTAGCAGTCCCGAAACCACTTCCTGACTAGGGTCGAAATAGGGCTGTCACAACTCTCCCCCCTTTAGGGATTTTCGTCCTCGGAAATCTTACCAGAAAATAGGTTTGGGTATCATTCTTTCATAGCATTCTCGGTTTCCCAAGTCGCTTCTTCAATCCCGTGCTTGAGCCATAACACCTTTACTAACTGAACCTTTTTGTTTCGTAATTCTTTCATCTTGCTAGCTAAAATACGAATCGACTCCTCTTCATAACTCAAGTCAGGCTGAATTTCAATATCGGAAAGACTGATCACATGGGAAGGGTCGGATCTATAACGTCGAAGCATCGAAACGTGAAAAACATTATGGATCTTTTCGAGTTCAGGGGGCAGAGTTAGTCGATAAGCAACCGGCCCAATACGTTTTGAAATTTCATACGGTCCAATGAATCTCAGACTCAACTTGCCTTTACAGCCAAAACGGAGTATCTTTTTCCATGGTGAGACTTTCAGAAACACTTTATCGCCAACCTGATACTCGATATTTTTACATTTCAGATCTGCGTACGATTTCTGACGGTCTGATGCCGTTTTCAAACTGTCACGAATCGTTTTCACTTTTTGCTCAGCCTCTTTGATTAATTCAACTCCGAAAATCTTATTCTCACTAAGTTCGGTCCAAAACAAAGGTGTATGGCACATTCGACTGTAAAGAGCTTCGTAGGGTGCCATTTGAATACTCGATTGAAAACTGTTGTTATACGCGAATTCAATCAGGGGCAAATATTTTTCCCACGAACTGCTAAACTCGAGAATGCAGCATCTCAACATATCCTCGAGTATCTGAATAACCCGTTTGGATTGACCGTCAGTCTGTGGATGAAAAGCGGTGCTAATATAGAGCTTAGTACCCAATGCCTCGTGTAATTTCTTCCAGAATCGCAAAGTAAATCGGGGATCTCAGTCTGAAACAATAGAAGTCGGCACTCCGTGCAATCGTACAATCTGGGAGACATATAATTTCACTAACCCATCAAGTGAAAAGTTCGTCGTTAGCGGTAATCCGGACACAAAGTCTATCGTAACTCGATCCTATTTCCACTCGAGTATCAAAATCGGCTGAAGCAGTCCCGAAGGCACCTGATGCTTCACTTTTACTTGTTGACATATCAGACACTTAGATACGAAATCAAAGATGTCCCGTTTCATACCGTGCCACCAATATTGACGTTTCAAGTCGTTATACATTTTAGTGCTGCCTGGATGAATGGATACTCGGCTATTATGGGACTCATTCAGAATTGTCGAAATAAGCTCTGAATTCCTCGGAATACACACACGATCCCTAAACCTCAAACAATCATTACCGTCGACCTGAAACTCTGAATTAACACTTGAATCACACTGAGCTTGTTTAGCAACTAGATCATCGTCGACTTTCTGAGCTTCACAAATTTGTTGAAGTAGCACAGGTGGTGCTTTCAATTCGGCAATCAACACATCATTTGTCGACAATGTTAATTTCAAATTCATAGCTCGTAAGAAATATAAGGATTTCCGGCTAAGAGCGTCTGCAACTACATTAGCTTTTCCTGGGTGATAATCAATAATAAGCTCGTAGTCTTTAAGCAATTCTAGCCACCGCCTTTGCCTCAAATTCAAATCTCTTTGAGTCATCAGATACTTGAGACTTTTGTGATCACAAAAGATGTGACATTTCTCACCGAACAGATAGTGACGCCAAATTTTTAGAGCGAAAACAATAGCGGCCAGTTCAAGATCATGAGTCGGATAATTTCACTCGTGAGGCTTCAACTGCCTTGAAGCATAAGCGACGACTCGACCTTCTTGCATCAAAATGCAGCCGAAACCGTTCAGAGATGCATCACTATAAACTACGAACTCTTTACCAGATTCTGGCTGAACTAACACAAGAGCTTCCGTTAATAGAGTCTTTAGCTGATCAAAACTTTGCTGACACTTATCAGACCACTCAAACTTGACATCTTTCTGTAGCAGTCTCGTCAATGGTACCGCAATCATCGAGAAACCTTTGACGAATCGCCGATAATAACCGGCAAGTCCTAAGAAGCTTCAAACCTCAGAAACATTTCTAGGGGGTTTCCAGTCGAGAATAGCTGAAATTTTGTTCGGATCAACTCGAATACCCGAAGCAGATACTATATGTCTTAAAAAGCTAACCTCGCGCAACCAGAACTCGCACTTACTAAATTTCGCATACAATTGATTATCACGTAAAGTCTGAAGTACAAGTCTCAAATGCTCGGCATGCTCGATTTCATCGCGAGAGTAAATTAAAATATTATCAATGAACACCACTACAAAAAGGTCCAAATACGGCCTAAACACCTGATTCATCAAGTCCATGAAAACTACAGGGGCATTAGTGAGCCCGAACGGCATCACTAAACATTCGTAGAGTCCGTACCTCGTTCTGAATGCGGTCTTCGGCACGTCAAAATCTCTAACTCTCAAATGGTAGTATCCAGATCGCAGATCAATCTTCGAAAACACTGAAGCTCCTTTCAACTGATCAAACAGGTGGTCAATTCAGGGCAACGGATACTTATTCTTCACGGTGGCTTTATTTAGTTGTCTGTAGTCGATACACATTCTCTTAGTCCCGTCTTTCTTTTTCACAAACAAAACTGGCGCACCCCAGGGTGAGAAACTTAGTCGTGCAAAACCTTTGTCTGTTAACTCCTGTAGCTGAGATTTCAATTCTTTCAACTCAGTGGGTGCCATACGGTACAGGGCAATCGAAATCAGATTTGTACCCAGAACCAACTTTATACCAAACTCAACCTCTCTAATGGGCGGCAATCCCGGCAATTCCTCGGGGAACACATCTGAAAACTCACAAACTACAAGCACAGTCCCAAGTTCTCATTCGGATACTTTGTCATCTAGCACATAAGCCAGATATGCTTCATAACCCTTTTCACGTATTTCTGGGCTGACATGGAAGTGATTACGGCAGGTAGCCCATTTAAATCGGTGGATTCGATCCGATTTATTTTATTCTCCGCACATCGCAAATCGATAGTCTTTCGCTTGCAATTCACTATCGCATCATGAACAGTCAGCCAATCCATTCCGAATATCAAATTCATCAAAGGGTAAAAGCATCAAATCGGCCGGAAAACAGAAATTTCGAACCATTAGGGGACATTTCTTGCATACTTTATCAACCAGAACACAACGACCCAAAGGATTCGACACTCGAATTACGAACTCAGTAGACTCAACAGTAAGAGTCTTATTGGAGGCTAAAGTTTCACACACATATGAATGGGTCGAACCGGGATCAATCAGAGCGATAACATCAGTGTTAAAGAGAGTGAAAGTACCGGTAATAATATCCAGAGAAGAAGCCTCCTTCCGGGCATGAATAGCATATGCTCTGGCAGGTGCTCAAGCCTCGGATCTGACTGCAGTGTCTCTAGTCCCTCTCTGACTATGTAACACCCCTATCCCATAACCGTCGCAGAAATAGGACGAGGCGTTACCGAAAACTAGGAATCCGATCAGGGCCGTAAAATTTTGAATTTTTTTTTCTGAATAAAGATCATTCATTTACTAAATTGCTAGACGCAAACAAAGTTCGAATTTAAAACATATACAAGTAAGTTCTATAAGATACCGTAATCACATGACTTCTACACGAAGGTCAAAGTATCATTCTACTTATTGTCTATCCTATACATGCCATAAGCTAAGTCCAATCACATGGTTGCCGTAATGGTAGATTGTGTGACAAGTGCTGACGATCTCCGAGCTGGTAGTCAGAATCCATAACCTATAGACCAAAAACATGAACGAACAGAGTAAGCTTTCGTAAGCTTAGTAAGTTTTAAGCAAAAACAATAATTTTGTTGAATCAATGACGTTTTTTTCACATATACTTAATCTAGGTAAAATCTCATTTGACCCAATATACCTAGCCAAAATTTCACATAATTTAATTCACCTTTCTTTAGCCTTGAGTTTTAAGTCACAAAGTGTTTTCATTCAATATCATTGGTCATTCATTTCAACTGTTCGATGAAGTTAATCTAGAGCTTCATCTCGAACCGTAATATCAATAAACGCATCATTTAGCTATCACATATATACTTTCGAATAATAATGACCTAGATGGCCGAATATTTCCACAGCACATTCTTCATCAACTGAAGTTGGATTCACATGGTAAGCACATTCTTCACCAATTACAACTTTCAATAATCCTTTCCACTTGTTCATAATCACATCCATATTTTCAAGTATTTCAACCTGACAATTACTAAATTACCGTGGGCACATAAAGAACCAAACATATTCCTTATCACATATACGTAAGTTTACAGAATATAATCCTTACCTTGTACTGGCACATCTAGCTGAACCCAACCCATACTCAAATCATAAGGCCTTTGGGCAGAATATGCACTAATACATAAGAATATTTCATCACATACTTCATTATACAAGCATACCATTACCAATTAGATCATTCTCATATTTGGAGTTATAATATTAATCACATTTACATACCTCTTTGATACTAATAATTCACTTTGAAATCAATCCACGGATGAGTAAGTAATACGTACCTGAACATCTTAAATACATAATACTTATTTGGCGGTAACTTACTGCGGATACTCAATATCAAAATCTTACTTGAATCCCAGCATTTAGCCTTCGGGTCTTTAAAACCATGATATAGTACGAGCACGAAGCCTACGAACATTAAATCAGGATAATATTCTCGCATAAAGCCTGCGGGATCTTAACCCGGATATAGTACTAGCACAAATGCCCTTCGGGACTTATCACATTTATACACTTTCACATTCATCACATTGGCCATTCGGCCTTATCACATATATGCATGTTCACATTCATCACATTGGCCATTCGGCCTTATCACATATATACACTTTCACATTCATCACATTGGCCACTCGGCCTTATCACATATATACACTTTCACATTCATCATATTGGCCAGTCGGCCTTATCACATATATACACTTTTACATTCATCACATTGGCCATTCAGCCTTATCACATATATACACTTTCACATTCATCACATTGGCCACTCGGCCTTATCACATATATACACTTTCACATTCATCACATTGGCCACTCGGCCTTATCACATATATACACTTTCACATTCATCACATTGGCCATTCGGCCTTATCACATGTATGCATGTTCACATTCATCACATTGGCCATTCAACCTTATCACATATATGCATGTTCACATTCATCACATTAGCCATTCGACCTTATCACATATATACATATCTTGTACATCAATTTCATCATAACAAAATTGACTAGGTATACTAGTCATTTACGGCTTATAGCTTTACTTTAATACGGATTTGGTACTTTGATTACCAATATTTAATCGATAGCTTATAAGCAACTCAAATAGTTTTATCAAGGTTTACAACATAATCACAAATTCAGCACAAGCTGTTTTTCCTGAGCAATAGTCATTAAATTATTCATAAATGGAGCTACAAAACTCCAAATGAAGTGCTGTTAATTTTCCCTGAAAATAGACTCATATATCTTTTATCAATAAAATTTTCAAAATTTTTGGTTTGGCCAATCAATACCATATTTTTCTTAAAGTTTCCCCTGTTTCACTGTTTGACTATACTGACCACTCTTCACTACAAATCAAATTTCTCATTGTACAAAATTCAAAATATGTTCTTGTTTATTTCATTTGAAACTAGACTCATTAAGGAGTCTAAGCATATAAATTTTATCTTATAACCATTATTGTACAATTTATAATGATTTTCTAAATACAGAATAGGGGATCTCGAAGTCATTTTGACTCTGTCCCACGCCACTTCAAATATCTCATTATCGGCAATTCTTTTGCTTACACGGTTTCTTTTATAAGAAACTAGACTCATTAAGATTTAAATACATAATTTATTCAGCCTCTAAATTCGACACCAACAATTTATGGTGATTTTCTAAATTCACGTTACTGCTGCTGTCCTAAGCCGATTTATTACAAATTTACTCTTCTAACATATCCTTTTAGCACTTCATATTATCATATCCATTTGGCAACATATCATATCAATAACTTACCTATACTTCATAATAGCCATTAGGCTATATGCATAAAAATACAATAGAGTTATGATTCTTTTAATATGTGCTTAACATATCATACTCAATCATATTATAGGCTTTAATACTTAAAACTTACCTCGAATGTTGTCGATGACTACGGATCGGCTATTTAGTTAGTTTAGTTTTTCCCCTTATCCAAATTTGGCTCCTTAAGCTCTTGAGCTTCATTTAACAAATCGACTAATTTAATCAACCTTATTAACCACTTTAAGATCAAATACAAATAAACTCCCATGAGACCGAATGCACCCATCACTCATCTTAATATACTTATACCACATACCTTAACTTATTTCCTCTTGTCAATCAGCATTCGAATATATTTACAAGATACACATAGATCACTGAAATCAACTACCATTTATCATTTTAATTCACGTATGTAACAATTAAATAAATTCAATTCCATCTTACAACCATCACTGATTAACCGAATGTACATGACTCATATACATTTATTCTTGAATCAATTCTTAATGCTTTAAGCTTATAATTACCATGTAGCCGAATACCATTTGAGCATCACCCAACATACCAATACTTCCCGTTTTTAAACATTCTTGCCTTCTTTCCTAATATTAATTAAACATGGCTGAATGTCATTAGCAACTAATGCCACACACATACACATGCATTAAATTAATCCACGCATAACCGTGAGCATACTCCAAACATATTACATATATATATAGTATATTAATTACTCATCTCATCTTTTCTTCTCATTCAGCAATTGCTCCCAATTAACAAATTAAAATAAATTTAATATGTTTCTAGTTATAGCCGATTACACCCTCAACAAAAACAAGCCCTCAAGTTAATACCTTTCATAAATTAGAACCACATTCGGCACTCTTGCATGCCCAAGTTAACAATTTTGCATTCATTTCTAAAATCAAGCACCAATTTTATAATTTCCATAGTACACGAATCATATCACTCTCATCAATTTATTAGTCTCAAACACATAGCAATTTCACAATGCACCTTCAACACTATATACACCCACAACTATGAAAACAATATCTCTATGACAATTTAATTCACCCACATGCATTTCTTTTTACTAGATCAACTTCCCTATACATAATTTAACCTTATACACAATCTCATTTGACCATTTGAGAATTAACCACAATTAGCATTTAACATTATAACCATAATTCATTATTCAAGTTCATAATCGACAAACATACATATATATACCAACAATTTGGTATTCGATTCTTGTATTTAGCAAGAGCTTCTCTAATTATCACTCAAATAAATTTCCATACATCAACCAAGTTATACATATCAATTTAACAAGCTCAAGCTCATCTTTCTACTCTTTCCATTTTCACACATCAAAGCATCAACAATTTAACACTTAAAAAAAAAAACATGGCCGATTGCATCATTTACTTCAAACTCAAAAATTACCACATGGGCTCTATCAAAGACTTAATAACCAACTCAAACTCACAAAATTTGAAAGAAATAACATAAACTCATACCTTAATTAGACATTAGAATAGCCGAATGCCTTGTCTTTTCTTCCTTATTTTTGTTCTTCTAGTTTCGGCAAAATGGGGAAAGGAATGGACAAAAACTTTGTTTTTGTCACCTACCTTCTTTCATTAATTTTATGAATTTTATAATATAAGCTATTAAATATTATTTACTAAATATAATATATACATAATGCCAAAATCATAACATCATTATCGTCCACTAATGTTAAAAGTGGGCCATTTGACATGCAAGTCCACAACTTTAGTAGTTTAACATTTTAATCACTTGGACATTTGCCTATCATATTTTTAAAGTTTCTCAAATATGTCATTTTTAGCTAATTTCACATCCAAATGACAAAATTAAAGCATGAATTTTTCACACATACTTATTCACAAATAATAAGCATAGAATATAACAATTAATTATTTTTGTAACTCGATTTTGTAGTCCCAAAACCATTTTCTGACTAGGGTCAAATTAGGGGTGTCACAACTCTCCCCCCTTTAGGGATTTTCGTCCCCGAAAATTTCTACCGATGCATAGGTTAGGATAATGTCTTCTTATTGAATTATATCAATATAAACATTAGCTCATCGATAGCAATTGTAATTCATTACTGATTTCGCATTGATATGTAAAATCATTTTCTTATCTTAAAACAAATACATAAACATTTCTACAAGTATGCACATATATCTCATTTTCTTGATTTCATAAGCAATAATCACTTAATTTAATTCACAAATGCATTTCAAACACATATAAAGCACATATTAACATGTATAATTCATATCATCAACCCACATATTCGTAACCCACATTTTCTTTCATGTATAAGCTGTAACCTGACCGAAAGTACACATATACTCAAACATCCTAATAAATATCCTTTATAACTCCATCATATCTCAATATTCAACTTAACCTGTTTCCGACAGAAAATCAACTTCCACATACCTAAACATTTAATTCATTCAGCACATTCAATCACCGTTAACACTACCCGTATACAGTCGATTAGGCATAAAGCCTCATATAGTATACCGGCATGGGATTTATTTTAGCACATAACCCATATATCCAAAATTATCAGCATTCATCAAAAATTCTTACAGACTTCCAAATGTCGAACTTAATCGAAATAATTTCTTGAACATGATTAACAAAAATAGGGGTTATTTAGCAATAGCACATATGACTTCATCTACCAAGCATCCCATAGACTAAATCCGTAACACATTTATAACATGAATTCATTTCTTAACAACATATCCACCATCTTAACTCAATGCCTTCATTCCATACGAGGTCTTACATTAATCTCGTTTTACTCACTTAATGTCTACTGACCGATCTCGCACACATAGTGCTCGGTTGAAGACATAATAGTCATCAAAATTCATACACAACCGAGAATATATAATCTTTCAATCAAATTCATTATTCAAGACATAATAGTCATCTAAAGCCGAATATGTTACCACTTAGTAGGCTCAAATTCATGCGAGCTTAAGTGTCCAAAAAGTCTATAAAATATTTATTCACTATCTTCTATCTTTAACTCAATTTCCTAGCTCCCATTCGGCCACTAGGACCATCTTAATTCATTTCTCATCTTGTTAATAAAACATGGCAAAGCTAATTCCCAGAAACAATTATCAACAAATCATTCATTCCCTAGAGACAAAGCCGAATGTTCACTAAGCAAGTAAGGCACCAAAAAGCATGACTTCTTCTATCAATTTAACCAATCCACCTTTTCATACTATTATTTTCTCAAAACACCATCTAAACAATACCATTTAACAAATACATATATGTATATATTAATACCAAGACCAAATGTTTATTTTCTTAACATCAAATTTTCCATTTAGCTAACATATATGCATACACCAAAATAAATGTTAACCTACAAACCCAACATCAATTTGCTCTTCATATTAATTAAACAAAGGATCTTACCCCCTCCAAAACATCAAAACATCCACAAAACATCTCACCCTCCATGGCCGAATGTCCCCTTTTTTATTTAAGAACCATTCAAGGTAAAATTGGTATAATTTAAGCATACTTTCATGAATTCTTGCAAATTTAACCCCAAAATATCTCTCAAGACTCCATAATACAATACATATATCATTAACACCCAAAAACTTCAAGGTTCCATAAGATTCATCAATGGCCGAATGGTGCATTCACAACCAAACCAAAAATCAACACATGGGCTATATCATAAGCCTAACTATCAATTAGAATTCACAAAATGTAAGCAAACTAACATGAATTCTTACCTTAATTTGGATGCAACAATGACCGAATGTTGGCTTATTTCTCCTCTCTTTCTCTCTTTAAGTTACGACAAAGAAGAAACAAATGAAGTCCACTTTGTTCTTTTCACCATTTCTTTTATTATTTTATTATCAAATATGCATAAATCTCCTTTAATATAATCATAAACATAAAAATAATATAATTTATTTGCTTAATTATCTTGCATGGCCGGCCACTAAATGTCAAATGGCTAATTTGACATGCAAGTCCTTAAATTTGCAACCTTATACAACTTCTCCCTTGAATTTAGCCACACGTATCATAGTTTATTCTCACATAAGTCCTTTAGTTTAAAAAGATCACATTAAATTTGTCAAATTCAAACATGCATAAATTCACACATACATTTATCACATAATTCAGACATAGAATATTTTATTTAATTATTATAAAGACTCAGTTTAGTAGTCCCAAAACCACTTCCCAACTAGGGTTAAAATAGGGCTATCACATATGTCATAATTAATTTGGTCTAAATTGTTGGCCTTTAAAATTTGATAGCTTATTGTGTATATGGCCATCGATGTTGGCTAGTATTAGTTAAGTTATATGTTTATAGTGATGCAATTTATGAGATGCATGATTGGGTTGATTGAGTGAGTGATGAAAATTGAAAGATTTTAATTTTGATGTAAATTTTATGTCTCAATTTAGTACGACTGTATGTGTTTTATTCCAGTAATGCCTTGTATCCTGTTCCGGCGTTGAACGCGGGTATGGGGTGTTACACTGTCTGGGACAGTGGCTTCGATATTTGATTACATGTAAGACCACGTCTGGGACATTGGCATTGTATGAGCTTTTGAGCTATCTGAGTATCCTTATTTGATTTCGAACGGTTCAACCACCATTCCGAGAAATAAATGAGTATATAGATGTGTATGTGATTCAGGTATGTTTCAATGTATATGAAATTGAGTAATGACAGTGAGTATGATTATGATAAGTTGATATATGATCTATGTGAAAATGAGATGTGGTTAATAGTAAGTGAACAATGATTATAACATCTCGAATTAGGGCCTAGTCGGAATAGGGGTTTCGTGACCACAAATTTGAAGTAGAAATAATTATTTTATGATTGTTATATGGTCTATGATATGTTTATATGCTTGTGTGAAAATTTCGTGAAGAAATTTTATGTGAAAAGTGTTTAATTTGATTTTAGGGACTAAATCAAATAAGTTGTAAAAGTTGAGTTCTAGAAGCTTTTAGCATGAAATTGAATTGGAATATTAATTAGAGGTCTTTAAATAGCAATTTGACCAAATTCTAAAAATTTGGACAAAAATGGACATGGAAGGGTAAAATATCAAAGTTTTAAGTGAAGGGCATTTTGGTCATGTAACACCCCCAACCCGGCCTAGACGTTATGACCAAATTCGGCAGTGTCACATCGAAGGGTGACTTGTATAAATCATAAACTTAGAAGACTTTGAAGACATTCGTCTGTCCGTGGTTCGAATGAGGGTTTATTTTCAAAATAGTTTTGTTAGGAAAATAACTTAGTTAAAACGTGTTCATTAGAAGGTTCGCTTAATCAAAAGTTTAGGTGAGTTTGAGTAAAAGCTTTGAGTTTATAAGTTGAAAACCCAAGTGTACATATCTTGTTAAATTACAGCGAAAGCTCATGTTTTGAGAAAACGTTAAGTATTTATGTTGATTTAGAAAACATGTTTAATTTTAGAAATCCCATTTTAGTTTGAAACTTTAGTAGTTACAATAATAATAAAATCCAAATATAAAATCATACCGGAGATAAAAGGCCTTATTACAACTCAATAAAACAATGCAAAATAAGGAAAGTAAATAAAACTAGTAATCCTCAAAGTAAATAGCAGTGTAGTGTGGCCACCTTCGAGTTCTCTCCTACGTCAAGCTGCCTACTGAGGGTTACCTGAAAAAAATTAAAAAGAGGTAGTGAGTTTCGAAACTCAGTGTGTACAACCCTCGTCAAACAAGTAATCATGCAACAATCAAATTGGGCCTAAGCTCTATTCAATATCGGTGGCCTTTGGGCTTTAGCCCATAGTGGCCTCAGTTGAGCCTGAGCCCATATCACAATATACAGTGGCCTTTGGGCCTAAGCCCATAGTGACCTCAATTGGGCCTGAGCCCATATCACAGATATCAATATGCGCATGCAATGCACAATTACCCATAACCAACCCTATACACCCCTTCCAACCCTACACTCTTGTGGGGAGATACTTGACCCACCCATCCTTATACACCCGTTGTGACACTGGTTGCGGCACCACTTATCATTACAGCAGAGCTGCTCGTGGTTTAAAAGCCTTCATTGTAGCACCAGTGGCGGCACTACTCATTGTTGCAGCAGAGCTGCTCGTAACTTAAAAGTCTTCGTTGGATCCACAGTTGTCAAGCGACCGTGCGACCCTTATATACACTTCCTCCAATCATAATCCCGGCCTATATGCAATATAATAATGCATGAATGTAGCAGAAAACATATAGCATACATAAGGCTTACTCATAACACATAGGGGTATTTCAGTAATTCTACCTTACAGGGGTATTTTAGTAATTCTACCCTATAGGGGTATTTCAGTAATTCTAACATGTAGGGGTATTTCAGTAATTCTATCCTACAGAGGTATTTTAGTAATTCTACCCTACAGGGGTATTTTAGTAATTTCTTAACAACATGGGTTTTAATTACAAACTTTGGCCCATCAACAAGTCTTCGTTGGCTAAAGTGAACAGACATTATGCACCAAGTAGGATTCCAGAGAAGAGGAGGTGGGTCATTAAGACCGCTTAAGTACCAAGCTCTCCCTAGATCCAATCCTAGACATGCATAGGCCCATTGCCACACTCTAACCTTATGACTTGTCCACAGACGCACTTGATAAAATTAATTAAGTTTTATGCCACTTGAGGATTCATTAGAAACTAGGCCTAAAAGTCCATTATAAAACCCTAACAAGTCTACATACTTTCATACATTCATATAGCCCATCAGGCCCAATCACATTTATATGGCCCATTAGGCCCAGTCACAATTATACAGCCCATCAGGCCCAAATCTATTCCAAGCCATACAACCAACTTAATCAGCTCATCACTTATTACCAATCTACCAATTTTCGCTTATTTGGGCCCACGAGCCCATTGGGCCCGTTTGGCCCATTCTGGCCTAGTTAGCCAAATCGTGGCTCGAGTCCATAGAATCGCCCATAGAGCCTCTATTGCTGTGTCGGTATCTCCACACGAACATTCACACGCTCGGGTGGTTGCCAATCTCCAACCTATAATCAGTCAAATTAAAAGTTAATCCTTTGCTTAACAACCATTTCTTCTTTACCAAAACCCGAAACCATACACATCCCTTACCTTGGATGTCTTCGCCTGATTACACTTCACTTAATTGCTAACCATGATTAACTCCAAGATTTGCATTACTAGCATTTAACTAATGAGATCTACAATGCATGTGGTAAAATCTACACTTAAGGACTTATCGAACACCATATAAAGCAAAGTGACGCCCCCTACTTACCGTGCTAACGAACCTTACTTGAATAATTAACACAAATAGTCTCTTACCTTACTCGCAACCTTGAAGTAAGGGTATCTGATCATGCCAACCAAAAAAGAGAGAGAATTGAGAAATAGCTTCGGTAAACCGAGGTTGGAATATAGATCTAAGTGTCAGTCAATAGTGATGAGAAGAAAAGAGTGGATCGGCCAAGGTGATAGAAAATCGGTCACTCCTTAAAGAAATCGAAAAGATCTGGCTTTTGAATAGAAAGTATAGAATAACAAGAAAGAGGGCAAACGGTTTGAGCAAAAGAGTTAAGGTACTTGGCTTGGTGAAACAAAAAGAGTGAAAGAATAGAGAAGGGAGGAGTAGCAATATTCGGCTATGGAGAAAAGGTGAGACAAAAAAGGATCCACAAAGGTTAATATTTGGTGCAATTTTGGCACTATAACCCAACCAAATGAGAGCTTCAATTTTTGACAAAAAGATTATACCCCAAATACCAAAAATTCAAGTATGAATTCGGCAAAAGCTACCTCCAAAACCCCAAAGTCGGTAACTACCTATCCCTTAGTCGAATTTAACCTCCCAATTACCACCCTATGTAACAGCCCGATTTGGACCCTAGTCGGAATAGTGGTTTCAAAACCACATATCCGAGTCTGAAAAATGTTCTTATATTATTTTCTGTGTCTATGGTATATGAATTAGCATCTGATAAATTTCTACAATTTAATTTGTCTGCCTCTGCGCTTAATTGTGATACAGGACTGAATTGTTTATGTGATAAAATTTGCATGTCACATTTGCATATCTGCTTTTGGAATGGCTTTTAATAATTAAGGCCTTATATGGAAATTATGCCATTTAATGTTTAAATGGTCACAAATGACCTTAAAACATGTGTTTCATAATGGTTTAATAAAAGGGCAAAATTGTCATTTAGATTATATGTTAATATTAATAAAACATAAAGCATCAAATGGTTTCATAATACATTTTCTTCCACCGAAATTACAAAATAAAAGAAGGAGAGACAGCTCCTTAGTGCTCGGCACTTTAAATTAGTGATCAAGGTATGTTTTGAGCTCAGTTTTTGATAATTTCTACGTTTCTGTGATTGTTGTTTCGTATTCTTCCATGCCCATGTCTCAATTTTTGTTTTTGATGAAGTTTATGAAAAATGCCATTGTTGATATTTAAAGCTTTGTAGTGAAATCGAATGGATTATGATGAATAGGTGTTGAATAAATATGTCTTGACATGAGATTTTGATGAATTTGAGCTCTATGGGTTAAATTGTGAAAATGAGACTTTGGAAGGACTAAATTGTGAAATAAATGTGTCATATGGGCTTTAATGAGAGCCATGAAGATTCGGCTAGGCCATTTTGTAATGAATTTGTGCATATTTGATGTTTTTGTGAATTAGGGACCAAAGCGTTAAAATGTAAAAATGTGAGGGCTAAAGTGTAAAATGTCCTAAATAAGTGTATATGGATTGAATTGAATGAAATGGAATATTGAATGGCTGAATCTGAATTTGTTTAGATCAAGAACAAGGAAAAATAAGCTTAGATCGGGGTAAAGCTAAAGTAATCGAGTAATTGCCTTGTTCGTTTGGTTTCATCCGAGGTAAGGCAACTTACGATTATGTGTTAGGTTGATTAAGTCTTTGTATATATGAATATAATCTATATTGGATGGCTTTAAGAGCCTGATGAATGAATTCTATTAGAATTGTGATAATATTCAAGATTAAGAACAACTCTGTATATGTCTGAAAAGATTCTGTGATATGATTCGTGTAAGACCATGTCGGGGACGTTGGCATCAATTTAGAAGATTGTGTAAGACCATGTCTGGGACACATGCATCGATATGAGAAATTACGTGTAAGACCATGTCTGGGACATTGGCATCGTTTCTGGTTTCGTGTAAGACCTTTTCTGGGACAGAGGCATTAATATCGAATTACATGTAAGATCACGTCTGGGATGTCAGCATTGTACTCTTTTAAAAACATCTGTTTTGATTCTGCATTGTCCGATGAAAGAGTTTGAGGTATGTGATTTAATACATATAACTTGTTAAGCTATGTAGGTATGTCTATATCGTACTAAATTTTTTAGTATAGAGATTCTGTATTCTGTGAACTGTTAAGTTAGTAATATGTATTAAATCATGGAACTATCATGGAAATGGCTATGTGTACTTGTTAATGTTTGATACATGTTATGAATTACTAGTTGAATTGGGAGTAGTTGACTTACTAAGCTCTTATAGCTTACTCTGTGTAATTTCTATCTATTTTACAGTTATCAAAGCTACTGAAGGCTCAGGACAAGTCAAGGATTGTCCCCACACTATCGAACTCGTTTTGGTACCTTTTGAAAGTTGTAAATATTTGAATTATGGCATGTATAGGTTAGAGTGTCCTTATGTAAGCTTGAATATGTTGGTTTGTAATGCTATGTGAATTGGATGGCAAATGATATGTTTTTGCTTGATTTTGGCTTATGCTTGTGATGCCAAATTATGTGAGTTCATGATGGTCTTTTGATCTACTTGTTATGGTCATTTTGTAACATACTAATGTGGAGAAATGGTAAGTTTTGAATGTGGTATGGAAGAGATATGTATCATGTGTTGGAACATGAACTTTGTCTGGACTATTGACATGCTTTGTAGGATATTGAGTAGGTCTATGTATATAAATGTTTTGATCAAAGGGTGGTATGTTTTAAAGCATAAAATTGAGTTGAAATTATGGTATTATTGTGGCATGAACTTGGCTAATAGTTATGACCTCTAGTGGATGGAAAGTATGGCTTAAACCAAGCCTATATTGTGCCACACAGTCAGAGCACACGGGCGTGTGACTCGACCATGTAACCCCTGCATCTGAAATGTTTTGGCAGTATTGCCCACGGGCTGGACACATGAGCGTGTCTGGTGACCGTGCTGAGTTTAATAGTGTTGCCCACGGGCTGGACACACGGGCGTGTCTGGTGATCGTGCTGAGGTTGGCAGTGTTGTCCACAGCCAGAGTTAAGGTTAGGGTACGACCGTGTGAGGCACAAGGCCTAGGCACACGGCTGTGTGGCCCTAATTCAAAAATTTTCATAAAGTTCTTCTTATCTTTTGACTGTTTTCAGTTTAGTCCCTGATGAATGAATGAAGTTATATATGATCCTTATGTCATGCTATTGAATTATAATATTGTTTGGATTGGGAACTCTGTGAATTATTCTGTTCTGAATATCTGGTAACACCCCGTCCTATTCCGGAGACGGTTACGGGTTAGGGTGTTACATTTGGTTGGTATCAGAGCTACAGTTTAGTCGGTTCTAGGACTAACGTAGCATGTTTGAGTCTAGCTATACATGCCATATATTTGAACTGTGATATTGTGATGAATCTTGATGAATAAAATGTGTTTTTCATATTGTAATGGATCCTGAAAGAGCCGTAACTTACAATGTTGAAAGTAACACGCCTGCTCTCGCTCTAGGGACAGCCCCATCTGATTCTAGACTGGTTATAAGTGGTAATGAGGGAGAAGCTAAACAAGCTTTCTTCCAGATGATGAATGAGTGGTTCGCTCAGTATGTCTGAACAAATTCAGCTGTTCAACCCCCACCCCCAACTGTTCCTCAACAACCTTCAGTTGTACCATCTGTGACTAATCCGATCTGTCTGAATAAGCCTCCGGTAGACAAGATTAGAAAGTATAGGCCTGAAGAATTTCAAGCTACTAGTGATGACGATGCTGAGAGGGTGGAATTTTGGCTTGAAAACATGATCTGAGTTCTTGATGAATTGTCATGTACTCCGGAGGAATGCATTAAGTGTGATGTTTCATTGTTGCGAGATTTGGCGTACCATTGGTGGAAAACATTGACATCTGTGGTTCCGAGTGAACGTATCACCTGGGATTATTTTCAGATTGAATTTAAAAAGAAGTATATCAGTCAGCGTTTCATTGATCAGAAACGTAAAGAGTTTCTTGAATTGAAACAAGGTGGTAGATCTATTACTGAATATGAGCGAGAATTTGTAAGACTGAGCCAGTATGCACGGGAATGTGTAGCTTTAGAGGCCACTATGTGTAAAAGATTTGTAAAAGGCCTGAATGAAGACATTAAACTTCCGGTTGGAACTCTCGATCTGAATGAGTTTGTTGTGTTAGTGGAAAGGGCTTGTAAAATCGAAGAACTTAGTAAAGAAAAGAAGAAAGCAGATTCTAAAGCAAGAGAGATTCAAAAGAGATCTTCGGGAAGATCATTACAGACCGTGTCAAAGAAGTTTCGAGATGAATCAAGTCGTTTGAGGACTAATATGGGACATTCTGGCAGAGATCGTGATAGATCGTGTTCGAGTTTTAAAACTTCTGCTACATCTGTTGCTAGTGTCAAAAATATTAGATCTGATAAATCAGAGTGTACACATTGTGGAAAAAGACATCCGAGAAGTTGTAGATTGAAAGATCGAGCCTATTTTTGGTGTGGATCTCTGGATCATTTTGTTCGAGACTGCCCTGAATCTGTTGATCAAGAGATAGTGCAAAATAAGAGATCGAGAAATACTTCTGCTAGAGGTAGAACTTCTAGAAATGCGGGAGATGTAGTGTTGGTCAAAGAGTTACTAAAGATACGACTGGACGATCTGAAGCTCGAGCGCCTGCTAGAGCTTATGCTATCCGAGCACGGGAAGAAGCTTCGTCTCCTAATGTGATTACTGGTATTTTCACTCTTTATGATACCTCTGTAATTGCTTTGATAGATCCTGGATCAACACATTCTTATATCTGTATGAATTTAGCATATAGTAAGACTTTGCCTGTAGAGTCTACTGAAATCGTTATTAGAGTATCAAACCTCTTAGGCAAAAGTGTCCTGGTTGATAAGATTTGCAAGAATTGTCCGTTAATGATTCGAGATATCTGTTTTCAGGTTGATTTGATGCTTTTGCCGTTTGATGAATTTGATATAATCCTGGGTATGGACTGGTTAACTCTGCATGATGCTGTTGTAAGTTGCAAACGACAAGTTATTGACTTGAGATGTAAGAATGGTGAGATAGTTAGAGTTGAATCTAGTGAATTGAATGGTTTACCGGCTGTGATATCTGGATTAAAAGCTCAGAAATATGTAAGAAAAGGTTGTGAAGCCTATTTGCTTATGTGATTGATTCTAAAGTATCTGATAGAAAGATTGTATATGTGTATGTTGTCTGTGAATTTCCTGATGTATTTCCTAAAGAACTTCTGGGTTTGCCTCTGATTCGAGAGGTTAAATTTAGGATTGAATTGGTTCCGAGAACTACTTTGATTTCAATAGCTCCATATAGAATGGCACCGACCGAATTGAAAGAATTAAAGACTCAATTGCAAGAATTGACTGGTCGAGGTTTTGCTAGACCAAGTTTCTCACCGTAGGGTTCTCCTGTACTATTTGTGAAAAAGAAAGATGGCACAATGAGAATGTGCATTGATTATTGTCAGCTCAACAAAGTGACTGTAAAGAATAAATACCCTCTGCCCCGAATTGATGATTTGTTTGATCAATTGAAAGGTGCTTCTGTATTTTCAAAAATAGATATGAGATCAGGCTATTATCAATTGCGTGTGAAAGATTCTGACATTCCAAAGATAGCCTTCAGAACAAGGTACGGGCATTACGAATTTTTGGTTATGCCTTTCGGATTAACGAATGCTCCTGCTGTGTTTATGGATCTGATGAACAGAATTTTTAGACCGTATTTAGATCATTTTGTTGTTGTTTTCATTAATGATATATTAATTTACTCGCGGAATGAAAGTGAGCATGCTGAACATTTACGAACTGTACTTCAGACGCTGCGTGATAAGCAATTATATGCAAAATTTAGTAAATGTGAATTTTGGTTATGCGAAGTTAGTTTTCTAGGTCACATTGTATTTGCGTCTAGTATACGAGTAGATTCGAGCAAAATCTCAGCTATTTCAGATTAGAAACCTCCGAGAAATGTTTTTGAAGTCCGTAGTTTTCTGGGACTTGCTAGTTATTATTGCCGGTTTGTAAAGAGTTTTTCGGTAATCGCAACCCCGATGACAAGACTATTACAAAAAGATGAAAAGTTTGAATGGTCTGATAAATGTCAAAATAGTTTTGATCAGTTGAAAGCTATGTTAACCGAAGCTCCTGTGCTTGCGCAACAGGAAACGAGTAAAGAATTCGTTATATATAGTGATGCTTCGTTGAATAGACTAGGTTGTGTTTTGATGCAAGAAGGACAAATTATAGCTTATGCTTCTAGACAATTAATGCCACACGAAAAGAATTACCCAACGCATGACCTTAAGCTAGCTGCGATTGTATTTGCTTTAAAGATTTGACGCCACTATTTGTTCGGTGAAAAATGTCACGTGTTTTCAGATCATACAAGTTTGAAATATCTAATGACTCAGAAAGATTTGAATCTACGACAACGAAGATGGTTAGAACTGTTAAAAGATTATGAGCTTATTATTGATTATCATCCAGGTAAAGCAAATGTTGAAGCTGATGCTCTACGTCAGAAATCAATATCTGTATTGTATGCCTTGAATGCTTGTTTGATCTGTTTGATGATGAGTCAGTGTTAGCTGAAGTAAAAATGAAACCTTTGTTTTTGCAACAAATCATAAATGCTCAGAAAGTAGATAATGAATTGTTAATGAAACGAGTTCAGTGTGATTCTGATTCTGAATTCTGTATTGATAATGATGACTGTCTGAGATTCAGGAATAGGATATGTGTTCCGAGAAAGTCTGAATTGATTCAAATGATTTTGAGTGAAGCACATAATAGCAAATTCTCTGTACATACGGGTAGCACAAAGATGTATAATGACTTAAAACGGTTTTATTGGTGGTCAGGAATGAAAAGAGATATTTCTGACTTTATTTTGAAATGTGTAGTCTATCAGCAAGTAAAGGCTGAACATCAGTTGCCTTCTGGTTTATTACAATCGATTATGATTCCTGAATGGAAATGGGACCGAGTGACTATGGATTTTGTTTCTAGTTTACCCCTATCTCCGAGAAAGAAAGATTCAATCTGGGTTGTTGTTGATCGGTTGATGAAATCTGCTCATTTTATTCCGGTATGATTTGATTATTCTTTGGATAAATTAGCTAAACTCTACATTTCTGATATTGTGAAATTACACGGAGTACCACTATCTATTGTGTCTGATAGAGATCTCACAGTTCTGAAGGAAGTTGCAAGAGGCCCTGGGTGCAAAATTGCATTTCAGTACTGCCTTTCATCCACAAACAGATGGTCAGTCTAAGCGGATCATTCAGATACCCGAGGACATGCTTAGATGTTGTATTCTGGAGTTTAAAGGTACATGGGAACAATATCTATCTCTGATTGAATTTGCATATAATAATAGTTTTCAATAAAGCATTAAAATGGCCCCGTATGAAGCCCTATATGGTAGAAAATGTAGAACTCTACCGTACTGGTCTAAACTCTGTGAAAATAAGATATACGAGATTGATATGATAAAAGAAACAAAACAGAAGGTGAAAATGATCAAAGATAATCTGAAAGTAGCTTCTGATCGTCAGAAATCGTATGCGAATTTGAAACGGAAAGATATTGAATTTGAGATTGGCGACAAAGTATTTCTGAAAGTGTCTTCGTGGAAGAAACTGTTTCGGTTTGGCAAGAAGGGCAAACTGAGTCCGAGGTTCATAGGACCCTATGAATCATTGAATGAGTCAGACCGGTTGCTTATAAACTGATGTTGCCACTTGAATTAGAAAAGATACATAATGTATTTCACGTGTCGATGCTTTGACATTATAGATCTGATCCGTCTCATGTGATATCCCCTTCTGAGATTGAATTAAAATCTGATATGTCTTATGATGAAGAATCGATCCTTATCTTAGCTCGAGAAATAAAAGAATTGAGAAAAAAAATTTCGCTAGTAAAAGTGCTGTGGCATCGTCATGGGTTAGAAGAGGCTACGTGGGAGCCTGAAAGTGCGATAAGACAGCAATATCTGAATCTGTTTAACGGTAAGATTTTCGGGGACGAAAATCCCTAAGAGGGGAAGAATTGTAACAGCCCGATTTGGACCCTAGTCAGAATAGTGGTTTTGGGACCACATATCCAAGTCTGAAAAATGTTCTGATATTATTTTCTATGTCTGTGGTATATGAATTAGCATCTGATAAATTTCTGCAATTTAATTTGTCTGTCTCTGCACTTAATTGTGATAAAGGACTGAATTGTTTATGTGATAATATTTGCATGTCACATTTGCATATATGCTTTTAGAATGGCTTTTAATAATTAAGGTATATTTTGAGCTCGATTTTTGATAATTTCTATGTTTTTGTGATCGTTGTTTCGTATTCTTCTATGCCCGTGTCTCAATTTTTATTTTTGATGAAGTTTATGAAAAATGCCATTGTTGATATTTGAAGCTTTGTAGTGAAATTGAATGAATTATGATGAATATGTGTTGAATAAATATGTCTTTCCATGAGATTTTGATGAATTTGAGCTCTATGGGTTGAATTGTGAGAATGAGACTTTGGGAGGACTAAATTGCGAAATAAATGTGTTATATGGGCTTTAATGAGAGCCATGAAGATTCGGCTAGGCCATTTTGTAATGAATTTGTGCATATTTGATGTTTTTGTGAATTAGGGACCAAAGTGTTAAAATGTAAAAATGTGAGGGCTAAAGTGTAGAATGCCCTAAATAAGTGTATATGGACTGAATTGAATGAAATGGAATATTGGATGGCTGAATCTGAATTTGTTTAGATCAAGAACAAGGAAAAACGAGCTTAGATCGAGGTAAAGCTAAAGTAATCGAGTAATCGCCTTGTTCGTTTGGTTTCGTCCGATGTAAGGCAACTTACGATTATGTGTTAGGTTGATTAAGTCTTTGTATATATGAATATAATCTGTATTGGATAGCCTTGAGAGCCTAATGAATGAATTCTATTAGAATTGTGATAATATTCGAGATTAAGAACAACTCTGTATACGTCTGAAAGGATTCCGTGATATGATTTCGTGTAAGACATGTCGAGGACGTTGGCATCGATTTAGAAGATCGTGTAAGACTGTGTCTGGGACATAGGCATCGATTTGAGAAATTAAGTGTAAGACCATGACATTGGCATCGTTTCTGGTTTTGTGTAAGACCTTGTCTGGGACAGATGCATTGATATCGAATTACATGTAAGATCACGTCTGGGATGTCAGCATTGTACTCTTTTAAAAATGTCTGCTTTGGTTCTGGATTGTCCGATGAAAGAGTTTGAGGTATGTGATTTAATACATATAACTTGTTAAGCTATGTAGGTATGTCTATATCGTACTAAATTTTTGAGTATAGAGATTCTGTATTCTGTGAACTATTAAGTTAGTAATATGTATTAAATCATGGAACTATCATGGAAATGGCTATGTGTACTTGTTAATGTTTGATACATGTTATGAATTACTAGTTGAATTGGGAGTAGTTGACTTACTAAGCTCTTGTAGCTTACTCTGTGTAATTTCTATCTGTTTTACAGTTATCGTAGCTACTGAAGGCTTGGGACAAGTCAAGGATTGTCACCACACTATCGAACTCGTTTTGGTACCTTTTGAAAGTTGTAAATATTTGAATTATGGCATGTATAGGCTAGAGTGTCCTTATGTAAGCTTGAATATGTTGGTTTGTAATGCTATGTAATTGGATGGCAAATGATATGTTTTTGCTTGATTTTGGCTTATGCTTGTGATGCCAAATTATGTGAGTTCATGATGGTCTTTTGATCTACTTGTTATGGTCATTTTGTAACATACTAATGTGTAGAAATGATAAGTTTTGAATGTGGTACGGAAGAGATATGTATCATGTGTTGGAACATGAACTTTGTATGGACTATTGACATGCTTTGTAGGATATTGAGTAGGTCTATGTATATGAATGATTTGATCAAGGGGTGGTATGTTTTAAAGCATAGAATTGAGTTGAAATTATGGTATTATTGTGGCATGAACTTGGCTAATAGTTATAACCTCTAGTGGATGGAAAGTATGGCTTAAACCAAGCCTATATTGTGCCACACGGTCAGAGCACACGGGCGTGTGACTCGACCGTGTGACCCCTGCATCTAAAATGTTTTGGCAGTGTTGCCCACAGGCTGGACACACAGGCGTGTCTGGTGACCGTGCTGAGTTTGACAGTATTGCCCATGGGCTGGACACATGGGCGTGTTCGGTGACAGTGCTGAGGTTGGCAATGTCGTCAACGGCCAGAGTTAAGGTTAGGGCACAACCGCGTGAGGCACACAGCCTAGGCACACGACCGTGTGGCCCTAATTCAAAAATTTTCATAAAGTTCTTCTTATCTTTCTACTGTGTTCAGTTTAGTCCCTAATGAATGAATGAAGTTAAATATGATCTTTATGTCATGCTATTGAATTATAATATTGTTTGGATTCAGAAATCTGTGAATTATTATGTTCTGATCTATTCTGAATATCAGGTAATGCCCCGTCCTATTTCAGAGATGGTTATGGGTCAGGGGTGTTACACCCTAACTCCAACTCTCCCTCATCTCTTATCTCCTAAGCTTTCTCCCCTTATCATGCCTTATCTTACTATTCATTACCCTTTTAGACTTGAAGGCGATTTCAAATTTCTTCATGAAGAGTTTAACTCCACTTCCACCACCCACACGGCACAAAGCAAAATAATGTCCCCTTATTGCTCTAAGCCACGCTCGAACCTTGGATCCCTAACCTCCCAGTGTGACGCCACCTTCCTGCTCCCCTTGTGGCGTCATTTAGTCACTTCACCACAACCCAATTT
Source organism: Gossypium stocksii (assembly GCA_020496765.1). NCBI lineage: Eukaryota > Viridiplantae > Streptophyta > Magnoliopsida > Malvales > Malvaceae > Gossypium > Gossypium stocksii. The sequence goes on from CM035623.1 coordinate 49,078,884, forward strand.
GTGATTTATTTCCTCAACATTTATTTAAAGGTCATAACTCATGGGGTCAGGGTTCCCTAAAGGCTGAAAAACAAAAATTTTCCTAATCCAAAAATCGAACCCAGGACTTCATAGAGACCCCTAAATACTTCAAAAGTACTAGCCCAACCATTCTAACATGCAATTTGTGCCATTATCATACTCTCAAAAATTTTAAATGCACCCACGCCCGAGGCCCAATTCTTCTAGGCCCAAAATCAGGGTGTTACAGGTCATTTGGCCATTAAATGGATTAAAACATTAAACAAAAGCCAAAACCCTTGTCCATCTTCTACCTTGGCTGAATGTACCATGGGGGAAGCCATGGCTAGGATTTTCAAGCTTCCAAGCTTCATAATCAAGAAAAATACGAATTTTGAGCTTAGAACGGGGAAGAATGAGGTTATGGGCTAGGTTGAGAATAATAGCCGTTTTTGCGTTTGAGGTAAGTTGGTGTGATAATAATACTACAATAATGTTGTAAATTATATTTAAAACCTAAATTAGTGTATTAATTGGATTATGTTGAATTAAATGTTTAATGTGCCATGTTTGTGTATTGATTTAAAAATATGTCTATGATTCGAGGTGTCATGGAAATGCATTGAAATGTTGTGTTTTAAAGTGCTTTCTATGATTATGAATATTATGTAAAATTGTGAATTTTTATCGTCATAAGATATGTTATTAGTGCATATTGATTAGGTTTCGACAATTATGAAAAAGTCCTGATTGAACCTTAGGAATCATTAAGGATACGAGTGACATGTCACTAGGATATCATTGACATTTATCAATTGTATATGTGATTCTGGGTGCTGGTTTAGTTTGACTACTAGTGGCTAGCTAATCCTGCATTTGTTGTGGATACCTGTCAGCTTGTGTGAGCAGCACTGAGTAGCATCGACTATACCGTCAGCTGGTGTGAGCAGACCCGTGAATAGCTCAATAATGAGCCTTTATTGATATGTGATAAGTGGTAGCTTCGGCTACAAACCATTGGTAGCTTCAGGTACATACCAGTGGTAGCTTCGGCTATAATATGTGTGGCAGTTTGTGCCTTTTTCCGTGTATCCTTTAGCATTTCGTATGGTTCAATGGGAATTGAATTGATATGCTGAAATGTGATTGAATGTAAAAAGGATTCGACCGTGTGTTAATAATGTGTAAGTGAATATTGTGTTTGATGCCATGATGCATTTATATGTGTAACTGTGAATATGAAATCTTGAATAAGTGTAGGTATGAATATGTAAATTATGAGCAATATGCTCATTATATGATCGAATTATGGTAAGTTTGATAAGAGGTAAGTGTTACAATTATAGCTCCTCTTAAGAGAGCATGAAAAAGTGAAATTAAAATTAAAATAGTTTTGGAGAGCAGCAGTGTTGTGCATTTGAAAAATCACCAAAAATGGTGGGAATTGAATTAGATATTGAATAATATATGAAATTAAATCCCATTGAGTGTATTTTCACATAAAAGAAGTAGAGTAAGCAAATGTTTCTTAGTTTGTGAGATATTTGTATTGTTGTGAGACAGGGTTAAATGGATTTCGAAATCCCCTGTTCCGACTTTGGAAAATCACTAAAAATTGTATAAAATTTTTATGGTGTGTAATTTATATGCTTAAAATCCTTGTTGAGTCTACTTTCAAAAGAAATAAATAGCAAGGTCATCCGAAATCTGTATAATGAGAAAATTGATGTTTAGTGAATAGGAGTTAAAACTGTCGAATAGCAAAATAAGGGAAATTTTAATAAATTAACTGTACTAGTTGGAAAAACCAAAAATTTTTAAAATTTTATAGAAAGAAGATATGAGTCTAGTTTCAGAGAAAATTTACAGAACTTAATTTCGAGTTCTGTAGCTCAAGATATAATTAATTTAGTGATTGTGACTCAAAAAATAGCCTAAGCTGAACATGAGTAAAAAGGTGAAATTATATGAATAATGATTCTATTTTCTTAAGAATACTCCTTGAGGAATGGAAATATCTTGTTAATTAAATTGCTTATTATTATATGCCAACTTACTAAGCTATAAAGCTTACACCCTCCTTTTCATTTCTCTTAGTGTCGTCAGGTTAGCTCGGGGTTGGAGATCGCCGGAGGCAGCATCACACTATCAATTTATCAAGTTAGGATACTAATAAACCTTATTTGCTTTCGAGTGAGTGGCATGTATTAAGGTTCAGTTATTGGTAACATGTATTCTTATGATTTGGCCAAATGTATTGGCTTATGTTACTTTATTGTATAAGGGCATGAGATATGGCTCATAATGGTTATAGGTATGTAAGTTCATTATATGCATGCATGTGGAAATGCTTTGAAGTAGTTGGGTATATTATACGTATTTGATGGCTAAGTTAGGAATAATTAAGGGTATGATATGTATCTCTGAAATGTATTTGAGTGTAAATGATTAAGAACAACAAAAAGGGCTTTGAAAATAGCCTACGTGTTGGCCACACGAGCAGAGACATGACCGTGTGTCTCAGCCGTGTGGAGGGCACGACCTAGCACGTGGGCGTGTGACTTGGCTGTGTGCCCTTAATGGTATGCTGACGTCATAAACAGAATGCTCGATGTTTTTAACACGGGCTGGGACACAGGCGTGTGTGATCACACGACTTGCTCACACAGGCGTGTCCTAAGTCACACGGGCGTGTGATGCTATTTTGAGTCAAATTTTCATAAGTGTTCGAAAAGTTTCGGTTTGGTCCCGGATCATAGCCAATGTATCGTTTGGGCCTCGTAGGCCCATAATGTGGATGTTATGTGTATGAATGAAAAAAATTTTAAATTTTACGTGGAAATTAGATGTCGTAACTGAAGGTTCGTGTGAGAGTAAGTACGGTAATGCCTCGTACCTATGTCCGACGACGGTTACGGGTGAAGGGCGTTACAATGATCAAATGAATTATATGAAAAATGTGGAATGGTAATTGTGTTTTGCCATATATGATTTAGGTATGTGTGATTTGTTTATAAAATTCAGATATGAAAAATGAGTATGATTCAAATGAAGATATGTGAAATATATGATAATGAAAAAATGAGTATGATTCAAATGACAATATGTGAAATATATGATAATGAATGATGTGTTATACATACTCGTTATATGAAATTGTGGTCCTATGTTTCGGATATGAGAATTATGAAATATGAAATAGGGTTTTGATGTATGATTTGCTATGGTTATTCGGGTATGGAAGTGCATATAAAGAAATTGATAAAACTTTATGCAAGAAATGTAATAAATGACCATGTTTCAGTTGGTTATGTAATGAAATTGTGCAAGCTTGATTTACATAAATGAGCTAACGGTTGTTATTTGAATTTGAAAGCATGGTTTATATGTTCATTGATAAATAAGATTAGTAAAGTGACTTAATATGGTGATGTTGGATTATATGAGAAAAGTGATTGAATATGTGTATAAAGTTAACTAAATTTGGTCTATTCAAGTTGAAATATACATATATGATCTTGTGATGATTTATTTGCCTATGGCTTACTAAGCTTTCAAAGCTTACTTTGTATGTTTTTCCTATGTTTATAGAGTTTTAGAGACTTGCTCGGGTTGGAAGTCGAAGGAGATGTCATGACACTATCCGGTTATCGCTTCAGTAAAGCTTGAGTTTTGGTTATGTATAAGCTAGTTTTGATTTGTTGGTTTTGGAATTTGTGTATTGATAGCCATGCGAAAATGGCTTGAATTTGATGCTAATACTTGTGGGAATATGGTTATGCTTTAATATTATTTTAGAAGTATGTTTTATGATATATTTTATGTGATGTATGGACTTATAAATTTGGTATTGAGTGATGATATGGTATGACTTGGTAATGGAAGTGATTATGGTATAAATATGATATATGATATGTGAAGCAAAATTTTGTATATTTGGTCTATTCATGAATGGCCAAATGAAATGGTCAATTTGGTAAGTCTTAGTTGAGAAATTCGTATGATTTTGGCATGAGAATGGATGTGTAACACCCCAAACCTGGCCTAGACGCTATGGCCGAATCTGGCGATGTCACATTGAAGTATTTTTCGTAAAGTGTGATGTAGATGAAAACCCTTTTTCCATTTACCCTTTTTGTGTTATCTTATAATGATTTTAAGACGTGTCATTCATTTTTCAAAACATGAGTCTTTATCAAAAGTTTTCCACATTTAAAATGTTATTATGTTTTAAAACGTCATTTATTGTGGAAACTTTTAAATAGGTTGCATATTCATTGTATTTTTGTTAAAACATTTATCTTTTTGAAACCTCGCGTCTTTCCCTCTTGCTAGCAGTTAAAAGTTAAACCAATAAAAAATTCCAAAATTAAAATAAAAATCTAAAGAGGCCATTATTATAGTAAAATACCCAGAAATTAAATCGAAATCATAGAATACTATTTTAAATTAGATAGGTCGTGTGGCCACCACTGAGTCCTCTGTTGTACCGATTTGCCTATGTTTGGGGATTGCCTATACAGTTAAATAGAAGGGTGAGTTTATGAAAACTCAGTGTGTAATCCCCTAACAAATATATAGAAAACAAACACAGTTTGGGCCTAAGCCCTTTTCAGTATCAGTGACAATATCAATTTGGGCTTTAGCCCATCTCAGTATAGAAACAGTCATGTATTTGGGCCTTGGCCCATTATAGTAACAATAATCAGTGCAGTAATAGTTTAAACAATATACAAGTCCTACCCATCCAGCCTTTACACTCCAACTCCATCCAACCCTACACTCCATGTGAGGATATGATCAACCCACCCATCCCTACACTCCAAAAAGTACTGAAAGCGACACTATAGAGTAATATGCAGCTGGGCTGGCAGTAATTTAGGCTCGAAGCCTTTTAGTAAACTTCCTCCGATCAATATAAAAATTGTAACGCCCTGATTTTGGGCCTAGAAGTATTGGGCCTTGAGCAAGGGATCAGTTAAGAGATGGCTCATAAGTATTTAATTATGCAAGGAAATGACACAATTAAATGTCTACTTTAGTGGTTAAGGGCTCTGAGAAGTGTTGGAGAAGTCCTGGGTTCAAACCTAGGCTTTAGGAAAAATTTGTGTTTTAAGTTATCAAAACCCCTATCTTTGGTCAGTAGGGTTATAAATAAAATATGGTAAATTGGGACACAAGAAGAGATGGTGGTGTGGTGGAAGGTGCGTTACAAGTGAGGCAAGAGGTCTGAGGTTCAAGGTGTAGGTTGTGCAATTAATAGATTTATTTTCGTCACTTTGGGAGGCTAGAGTTTGGGGTGCAGTTGAACTTTGGAGGAGAGAGTTTGAATTGGTCAAGTTAGGGAATCAAGAAGTGGATCATGAAGGAAATTAAGGAGGGGATTATGGAGCAAATTGTGGAGAAAAATTAGGTTTTTGAAGTGGGTGTAGAAGGTTGAACGAATTTGAGGAGTTCTTTTGGGAAAATTCGGCTTTGAAGTGGTAATTGGTCATTTGTATTCGGGTTTTTGTCACTTTGGTAGTAGAAGCCGAAATCGCTTTTGACCTTTCAAGGTTTTTCTCTTTTCTTCTTTTCTTCTGGTTTTCTATTAGTTGATCAACCGAATCCCTCATCTTTTTTAATTCTGTGGTGACCAAATCTTGGTAATATTTTGTCTTCTCATTCTCATACCCCTCCACCCAATCTATTTGTACTCTCTTTCACTATTCTTTCTTTCTTCTTTGATATATCAAAGCCGAATACCTCCATCCTTTCTTTGCTGAATTCTTTTTGTTCTCTCTTTCAATTATTTTGTCATCTCCACCTCAAGCTTTGTGTCTCATTGGAGCTTGGATAAACCAAATCTTGTCATCAACCTTTCTTCTCTTGGTTACTCATAAGCCTAATCTCTCTTCTAGTTTACCTAATTCGTGGGATCGAAGTGTAAATCCCGGTAAGTGCTTATCCTCCTCTTCTTTTGGTGTTTTGGGTAAAAGCCGAATGTTTCATTTTATTCTGTGAAATTAGGTTGGTATTTTGGTGGTTGTTCTTTGGATCGATTGTGATCTTCTCATATTTCCCAATCGTTCTGATCGATTCCATAGGGGTTCCTTAGCAATCGGGTTCTCAAAGTGCCAAGATTTCTCTTTCGGTAATCAATTTGCAATATCCTAAATTAGGGCCTAATCGGAATAGTGGTTTCGTGACCATAAATTTGAGATAGAAACAATTATTTTATAATTATTTTAAGGTTTATGATATGATTGCATGATTGTGTGAAAATTTCATGAAGAAATTCTATACATAAAGTGCTTAATTTGAAATTAGGGACTAAATTGAATAAGTCGCAAAACTTGCATTCTAGAAGCTTTTAGTATGAAATTGCTTTGGAATATTAATTAGGAGGTCTTAAATAGCAATTTAACAAATTTCTAAAATTTTGGACAAAAATGGGCTTATACATGAAAAATTACAAAGAAAAGCATTAAGGGCATTTTTGTCAAATGGTAAATATAGTCATTAAAAAGGGAAAAATAACACAAAAATAGACTCATCTTCTCCATAGGGCTGCCGAATTTTTTATTATCAGCATAGCTAGGGTTTTCAACATTTCAAGCCTTGATTGTAAGTGATTTTCATGTCCATTTTTAATGCTCTTTTCGATTTTAAAATCTAGAAAGCATGTTCTGTCATTTTTTAACAATATTTTGAGCTAGGATGCATGTATGAATATTTACCATGTGTGACATAATTGTATTTTGATGAATAATGAAGGAATATGATAGGTTGATGTGTGTTTAACAACTTTTACCTAGTAATTTTATGTGAAAACACCTAAAAAGGGACTTAATTGTAAAAAGGGTAAAATTTATGGTAGAAATCTGATTTTTGATATGAAATATGGGCTGTTATGGACACTAGGAAATTTGACTATGCCTAGATGTCATGGGAAATGCATGTAACTCATTGTACAAACTTAAGAACTCAATTGTAAATAATTGAAAAGCTAGAGGTAAAATGGTAATTTTTATCCAAGCCTGTATTAGGGGCTGTTTTGGTGAATGTGTATATTGAATAAATTAATTTGGCATTTTAGATAAAGAGAAACGAGATTCGAGTCACGATCGAGGGAAAAATAAAGTTTGTGAGGAATAGGCTCGATTTCTAACATCTTGTACCGAGGTAAGTTTATGTGTAAATGTGGTAACATAATTGTCATTTTAAGTAATTTAATGTTATTTATATGATATGATGACTATTATCATGAAATATTACGCTTTGTGAATTATTAGTTAGTAATATGCAAATTATGTGAGCTACTTGTTAAATATAAAATGCTACCAAGTATCAGTTCCGACATTCCGAGGAAGACGACAAAGATGTGTGATTGAAGAAAATCTCGTTTGAACCTTGGGAATAGATTAGGATACAAGTGACATGTCACTAGGATAGTTGAGTTTCGAACTCGTTGAGTTGAGTCCGAGTTCGTGAGATGTAACTAGGCATCTGAACTCGTTGAGTTGAGTCTGAGTTCACTTATGGATGCGAACGCCCTAGCTCGTTAAGTTGAGTCCGAGTTCCCTTATGGGCAGGTTACATGGTAGCCTGGCTACATAAATTCTGCAGGCTATGGAGTTTGTCTAGCTACGAGTATGTCACCTATGTGCATGAAATCCGTGTATTCGAATTATATTCCGATGTATTCAACGGGTGAATCTTAAGTGAATAAGGAGTATACCTAAGACGAAAGTGACATGTTGGTAAGTGCGATGAATGAGAAAATTTAACAAGTATGTGCTTAAACCCTCGGGTTGAGAACTTGGTATGATGAAATCATGGTAAGATAGTAAATACACTTGTAACGTGAATGTCTTAGTGATATTTATGTAATTGATGTTTTATGTTGGATTGTGTGATTATGTTACTTTCTATTTGCATATGAACTTACTAAGCATTTATGCTTATTCCCTCCTTTCCATTCTTTGTAGTTTTGACAAGTCAGCTCAGAAATCGGGAATGGTCGGAGGCTCGTTCACACTATCCGTGGACCATTTTGGTATAGTGGCTTGTATATTTTGAGTATGGCATGTATAGTATTATAATCATTTTGTGTATATAATCTTATGATATGGTTATTTAGTGGTAAGGAAATGCTCGGTAATGATTAGCCATTGGAATGGCTAATCAAGATCATTTTTGCTATTGTGTTTAATGTGCTATCTAATCCATGGGAATTCATAAAAAGGTGAAATTTACTACAAAACAGTATCATACAACAGCAATGATGTGAGTTTGAAAAATCATTAAAAAAAGTAGAGATAAAATTAGATGGTAAATAAAATATGAAATTGAAGCTTATTGAGCCTATTTTCATATGAAAGAAATAAAACAGCTAAATGAGTTGTATTTTATAAGATATTTGAGTTTTGGTGGAATAGGGTTAGAGCGATTTCTGAATCTTCTGTTCTGACTTTAGAAATTCACTAAAAATTGTACAAAAATAACTAGGAGTCATGATTTATATGTATAGAATCCTTATTGAGCATAGTCATCTAATTTCTATATAGAGAGAAAAGTGATTTGTAGTGAACAGAGGTCAAAGTAGTCGAACATTGAAATAGAGGAAACTTTCACTAATAAATTGTATTAATTGGCCACACCAAAAATTCTGGAAAAAAATTTAGTAAATAGATATATGAGTCTAGTTTCAGAGAAAATTTACGTATTTAAATTTTGAGTTTTTTAACTTGAGATATGATTTTTTTAGCGACTGTGGCGCAGATGAACAGTTTATTACAAAAGGTTAAATAAATGGTTTGAAATTGTTAAAGTGATAAATTAAGTTTGTTAACGCCTCAAGCTCGACTCTGGCAACGGTCTCGAGTAAGGGGGTGTTACACAATTGGTTTTTGGAGGTAAGTATTGTTGGCCGTGTGTTTTCCTTAGGTTGGTATTTGATTAACCTTGGTATGTTATGTTGGTATTTATTGATGGATGTGGTTCAGATAAACCACAAGGAAGTAAGGTCGATTCATAATCAATCGATTTAGGAAATTCAAGCCGATTCGATCAAGGTAAGTGTTAGACTTGGATTCGGTTTCTATATTAGAAAGACATGCTAGATATTATGGAATGACTAACGAGTGCCTTAATCGATTATAGGTTCAACGCTAAAGGGCTATTGCGTTTCTCTCCATTAAGGTGTGTACACACACCGCACGCACTACAGATCGGCAAAAGCCAAAATCTCGAAAAGCCAAAATCCCGAAAAGTCGAAATGTCGAAATGCCGAAAAATTGAAATGCCAAAATGTCGAACGTTTGGCTATGGTAACCACAGGAGTGCGCGAACACTCGTGTGGAAAGATTGAAATGATGATAGAGGCCCCATGAGCAATCTCATGGACTTGGGCCGCTTTCTAGCCAACTGGGCCAAAATGGGCCATATGGGCCCGATGGGCCCATGGCCCGTCACGAGCGAAATTCATGGATGGTTACGAAATAACGAGTCGGTCATGTTGTCCACATGGTCAAGGGCGAATTTGAGCTTAGTGAGCCATATGAGAGTGTGGGCCCCACTTAGGCCACATATTGGGCTTTTGGGCCATAGTGTAATATTGATTGCTAAAAGTGACATAAGTCGCGCCGAATGATTGTGGGCTGAGTAATGGGCCAATTTGTGTGTACCTCGGGCCCTAGTGATAAATGATCGTCATGCCCCTAAAGGGAAAAACGACTAAAATACCCCTATATGCTATATGACTGATGTTGTATGCCATGTTATGATATGTTTGCATTCATGTGATATTATACTGCATGGGGATGGGAACATTGTTGGAGGAGGTGATTGAATTGTTATGGTTGCACGGGTCGCCTAAGACAACTATGGACCTGATCGTACGGGCCGCCCGAGATGACTGTGGATTTATTCGAGAGAGGTTGCACGGGTCGCCCGAGACAACTGTGGACCTATTGATGGCTTTAAGCCTATTATGTGATTGGCAGCTCTGCTGCGACATTGTTGGTGCCGCAACTGGTGCTACATTGGGAGTGCAGGAATGGGTGGGTCGATTAAATCCCCACAGGAGTGTAGGGTTGGAAGGGATATAGAGTGCAGGGTTTGACTGGATATATGTGCATTGCATATGTTGATTATGATTGTGATATGGGCTCTGGCCCAACTGAGACTATTATGGGTTAAGGCCCAGATGCCACTGTTATTGTAATGGGCTTAGGCCCAAATTGATTAATGCATATTATATGATTGATGAGGGTTGTGCACACTGAGTTTTCGAAATGTCACCCCCTCTTTTTAATTTTACAGGTGATCTTCAGTAGGCGGTTCGACGTACGGGAAGACTTGGAGGTGGCTGCACTGCAGGCCCACAGCCCATATTACGGGCCCATGTGGGCCCACATGCCTGTGTGGTCCACATGGCCCAAAATGGCCTTAGCCGTGTGGATCACATGACCTAGCCCAATATTTTTGCACATCCGTGTGGTTCACCTGTGTGAGGCCCCCATGCTCGTGGGGCCCACATGGCCCAATTTGGCCCAGCCCATGAAATCACACATGGCCGGCCTCATCGGTCATACATCCATGTTTAGTCACACGGACTACCACACGGGCTGCCACACGCCCATGTGGTCTCGACGTTTCCCACTTTTCAGCTTTTTGTTGATTATCATTCACAGAGAACTGTTACACACCTAGTTGTGAAACAACGCACTCAGCCCTTGATGTAACACCCCAAACCCAGCCCAGAAGTTATGGCCAGATCTGGTGTGTCACATGGATAGTTAAAACGCCTTGTTCCTTTGTTAACAGGTTTAGGGTGACTTAGCAAACCATTTCAAGTGTTTTGGAAAAATAATAGGTTATTTAGTTATAAAAACCCTATCTACAATCCGTTGGAGTTTATAATTTAAAAGATCTTATTTTGTTCTTAGGTTATCCCTTTGTTGCGTACGTTGTGTTTTGAAAACGTTGATTAATTTCAACATATAAATCCGCGCAAGTTTATTTTATCAATTTTTAAATAAGTAATAATTAAATGAATAAAACCCCAAAATAAAATAATTAATGAGCGGCCTTATTAGAAATTGAAAACACAAAAACTATGAAATAATAAAATAAGTAACTTAAAAGTAATTTTAAAAACCAGAAAGTAGTCCTCATGGCCACTCCGAATCCTACCAGCTCCAAGTCTTTTAAGGTTGGGGCTCACCTGCATAGATGAAAGAAAGGGGTGAGTTTGCGAAAACTCAGCGTGTAAGCTAAACCCAACCAGAGTCCAAATTAGAACAAGCTTAACTGGGCATAAGCCCTATCCAGATTCAGTATTAACCAGGGCCTTAGCCCTATTCAGTAAACAGTAATTACTGGCCTTAGCCCTATTCAGAAATCAGTGTGGCCCTTAGGCCCATTACAGTAACAGAATAGTAATTATGCATGAATGCAAAGCCCAGCCCAATCCAGCCCTACACCCACCCGTACCAGCCCTACATACCATGTGGGGAATAACTCAACCCACCCAACCCTACACACCACAGTCGCAGCTTAGCTGCTTAATCACATAACGTGGCCAAGCCACTAAACAATAAAACGAGGCAAAGCCCCTAACAGTAAATGTGGCATTGCCACTTAACACTTCATCCATCAAAACCCAATCCCATGCAACAGTGTATATAATGACATGGCATACAGTGAACAGCTATAATTTTTAGCCTGCAAATCAGTCAACTTAACCCTAGGGCTAAAATGGTCTTTTAGCACCTAAGGGTAAAACAATAATTTTTCACCCTTAAGGAGTATTTCAGTAAATTTGCCAGTTTTTAGGGTTTCATGCTCATTACAGTTTGTTAACAGTCTTAATGGCATCCAGATAACTTATCTAGCCCATTTCATTACTACAGAGTCATCAGGCCCTAAAACCCCTAATGAGCCCTACGGTGTCCACTAGCTATTACGACCCACTAAGCCCAAATTTCACATCCGTTTTAGCAGTTTTAACACTCATATTATCATAATGCACTTACTGCTCATTTTAACTTATATGGGCCCGTAAGCCCATTGGGCCCAAATTCAGCCCTTCAAGGCCCAAAACCACCAACCTGTACAAAATCGTGCACACATCATTCTTATCATTTGCGATTACAGATTTTACCGATTTAATCTGACCCACGAACGTTCGCATGCTCGCAAGCCTTCAAAATGCTGGAATTTCAGCATTTTGACTTTTCAGCTTTTGTCGATCTAGTCTACTAGTGGGTGTCGATTACACATCTGTTTGTGCTACTATGTCAAGATCAGCACCAAACTACTCCTACAATCGTTTTTAACCACACTGTTAGCCACAAAACAACAGAATCAAAGAAACTAACAACCTACCATATTCGGCCAACATCATCTAGGGCCCTTAATCCCTTACCTTTACCGAAATCAATAACTAGATCTAGATCTAGATTGCCCTACGGTCCTAGCCTCCAATGCTCCTTGTTAGATCACCTTCTGTCTACACTAAAACACAAAAGAACCGAAAAGAAGAGGCTAAACAACCCTTAGTCCAAAAACGACAGCCACCCTAAGGAGTTAGGGGTTTTCGGCTTTTCTTGAATCACAAGTTAATGAATGGAAAAGGGTTTCGAATGCTTACCAACAATCTATTGCCAAAGAAGCGCTCTTGATCCAACCTAATCCAGATCTAGTATAGATCTAATCGAAACTTGAAAAGAGAATGGATTTAAGAGATCTAAAGGCTCAGTTCCCGAATCACTATGGATATGGAGGTTTTGGCTTTTGTAAGAAGAAGAAGAAGACGATTAGAAGTTTATGTAATGGAGAGGAAAAGATGTCGACAGAGGTTAAGGAAGTTGTGAGTTTCAATTTTTTGACGGTTAATGTTTAAGAAGAATGAAGATTCAGCCAATGAAGAAATCGGTAACACAAGCTTTGGGTTTCGGCTTTTATGGTATCGGCTAGGAGGCTTAAGAATGGGGGTTACTTTAATCAATAGAGAAGAGATGAAGAAGAAGGGAAGAGAGTGAAGAGAAAAGATAAATGCTTGGTTCGGCTGAAGAAGAGAGGTGATGAAGAGAATTCGGCTTGGAAAAGAAAGAAGAAAAAGAAAGAACAATCTTGATTCTTTGCACAATCGGCCCAAAAGAGATGATGTTTGTGTTTTCGGCTTTAGAAACTAAAGAGAGGAGAACAGAGAAAAAAATAAAGAACCCTACAAGGTACTACACTAATTTGACAAGAAAGATTTGCCAAATCCCGGAGACTAGCTACTAAAGAGTTCAGCACCTACACCTACACCCAACTACCGAAACTAAACCCCAATAAGACCCAAGGTCACAATCAGCTAACACCCCTAACACCCTTTGCCGATTATGCCAAGCCAAAGACCAAAAACCGAAATTGCTTTCCCAAGAGTCCCATGTTCGGCCAATACTTGCTTCTCATTCGAATTTCCTAGATTTGCTCCTAGATAATCTCTCCTTATCAGTCTTCACCTAATTCCATGAGTAGCTCAACTTCTTCCTTTAGTATTTTACTTAGGTTCCATCACTTACCTTGCACATGCATTAAAAATAAAACACCACATTGCTTACCATGGGACTTGAACCTTAGCTCCTGCACAACTTCCACACGCCCCCATGTGTTCTAAGTGGCGTTACATTGCCACCTTACCGCAGGCCAACTTGAGTCTTAAATTACCAACTTTTGTTTAAAAGCCCACTTGCTCAAGACCCCTTCTCTTTAAGTCTAAAATTTTAAAATTTCTACCGGGTTTTAACTTGAACTTGGGCCTTCTAAAGGCCCACTAACACACTCAAAACATAAACTAATACATCCAGACAAGCAAAATCTCAAAAATCCTTGAAAATTAGGGCATTACAACTCTACCCCCTTAATGAAATTTTGGCCTCAAAATTTACCTGATCCAAACAGGTGAGGGTATTGTTGACGCATCGCCTCTTCTGGCTCCCACGTAGCTTCTTCTCTGCCATGATTGCGCCAAAGTACTTTCACTAACGGAACTGACTTCTTCCTTAACACTTTGACATCACGGTCCAAAATTTGCACAGGTTCTTCTTCGAAAGTCAAGTCAGTTTTCACCTCAATTTCTTCCACTGGTACGACATGAGAAGGATCAGATTGATACCGCCTTAGCATGGAGACATGAAAGACATCATGAATACTATCCAGCTCTGGAGGTAGTTCCAGCTGATATGCTACCAGACCTACCCGTTTAAGAATTCGGTAGGGCCCAATAAACTGCAGACTCAACTTGCCCTTCGTACCAAACCTTAATATTTTCTTCCAATGTGAGACCTTCAAGAAGACCATATCCCCTACTGAGTACTCAATTTCCTTACGCTTTAAGTCGGCACAAGATTTCTGTCTATTAGATGCTTCCTTTAACCAATCTCTGATCAACTTAACCTTGTCCTCAGTATCTGCCGCCAGCTCTGGCCCAAGAACCTGATGTTCTCCTAACTCTATCCAACAAGTAGGCGTAAGACACCTACGCCCATACAGTGCCTCATATGGAGCCATTCGACTACTTGCCTGATAGTTGTTGTTATAAGCAAACTCCACTAATGGCAAGTAACCCTCCCAACTACCTCGGAAGTCAATAACACAACCCCTCAACATGTCCTCCAAAACTTGAATAACCCTTTCTGACTGTCCATCTATCTGGGATGGAAAGCAGTGCTAAAATCCAATCGTGTACCCAAATCCTCATGCAACTTCTACTAGAATCGAGATGTAAACCTAGGATCCTAATAAGAAATAATCGAAACTGGCCCTCCATGAAGTCGCACTATCTCTGCCACATACAACTTGGCTAACTTTTGTAGTGAGTAATCGGTCTGGACAAGTATGAAATGAGCAGATTTCATTAACCTATCCACAATCACCCAAACTGAGTCTTTCTTGGTAGGTGTCAAGGGTAGCCCACTCACAAAATCCATGGTTACCCTCTCCTACTTCCAAAGTGGAATCTTCACCAGTTGCAGAAGTCCAGAAGGTAGTTGATGCTCAGCTTTCACTTGCTAGCATGTCAGACACTTACCCATGAATTCCGTTACTTCATGCTTAAGTCCAGGCCACCAGTACAATTGTCATAAATCTCGATACAACTTATTCCCTCCTAGATGCATGGCACAAGGTCCACCATGAGCCTCTCTCAGAATTGACGGCCTTAAGTTAGAGTCCTTTGGAATACAAACTCTTCTTCAAAAGCACAGAACTCCCTCAATATTTAGTCCAAAATCAGAAGTCTCATCATTCTCAGCTTGTTGGAATCGAGGAACTAGTGACTCATCCTCTAACTACTTCTCCTTAATCTGCTTAATCCAGGTTGGTCTCACTTGTAATTCTGCTAACAAGCTACCATCGTCATATAGACTCAGATGAGCAAACATTACTCTCAACTCAGTTACAACTCTCCTACTTAGTGCATCAGCCACCATATTTGCTTTACCTGGGTGATACTCAATTGAACAGTCGTAGTCCTTAAGCAACTCTATCCATCTTTGTTGCCTAAGGTTCAACTCCTTCTGTGTTAGCAAATACTTGAGACTCTTATGGTCCGTGTATATAATACACTTTTCTCCACAAATAGTGCCTCCAGATCTTTAACACAAAAATCACTGTTGCCAACTCTAGATCATGCGTAGGATAGTTTGCTTCGTGAGGCTTAAGTTGTCATGATGCATAAGCGACCACCTTACCCTCTTGCATCAATACACAGCCCAAACCAACATGCAATGCATCACTATACACAGTGAAATCCTTTCCAGACTCTGGCTGAATCAATACTGGTGCCTAAGTCAGAACCTTCTTGAACCTATCGAAAGCCTCTTGCTATTCCTCAGTCCACACAAACGGTATTCCTTTCCTCAAAAGTTTTGTTAACGGCACAGCAATCAGAAAGCATCCTTCCACAAACCTTCTGTAGTACCCTGCCAAACCCAGAAAACTTCAGATTTTCGTTACAGATCTCGGTGGCTTCCATTCTAGAACCGCCTCAATTTTCTGAGGATCCACCCTAATCCCCTCAGCAAAAACAACGTGACCTAGAAATGTCACTTCTCGCAACTAAACTTCACACTTGCTAAATTTTGCATAGAGTTGCTTCTCCCTCAACACTTGTAGAATAATACGGAGATGCTCATCATGTTTCTCCTTAGTTTTCGAATACACCAGAATATCATCTATGAAGACGACTACGAATTGATCCAAGTAAGGCTGGAATACCTGATTCATCAAATCCATGAAAGCCGCAGGTGCATTCATCAATCCAAACGGTATCACCAAAAACTCGTAATGACCATATCGAGTTCTGAATTCTGTCTTAGGAATATCCACCTCCTTGACCCTTAACTGATGATATCCAGATCGAAGATCAATCTTGGAAAATATCGAAACTCCTTTTAGCTGGTCAAATAGGTCATCGATCCTTGGCAGAGGGTACTTGCTCTTAACCGTCAGTTTATTCAACTGGCGATAATCGATGCACATACGCATTGTCCCCTCTTTCTTCTTTACAAACAGTACCGGTGCTCCCTATGGAGACACACTTGGCCTAATAAAACCTCTATCCAACAACTCTTAGATTTGCACTTTCAACTCCACGAGCTCTTTTGGTGCCATCCTGTAAGGTGCGATGGACACTAGAGCCGTTCCAAGTAACAAGTTAATTCCAAATTCGACTTCACGATTTGGAGGCAACCCAGGAAGCTCCTCTGGAAAGACATCTTGAAATTCCTTGATAGTTCTAACCTCTCCTACAGTAACATCCTCAGCATCTGTCTGACTCATATATGCCAAATACGCCTCGTAACCCTTGCGAATCAGCTTCTCAGCTCTCAAGACCAAAAACAACATTGGATAGGTAGTCCCTTTGCTCCCCTATAACCATCACCTCCTCATCCTCTATGGTCTTTAACACCATTCGTTTAGCCGTACAATCCAGAATCGCCCTATGCTTAGCAAGCCAATCCATTCCCAATATGATATCGAACTCTCCAAACGGTAGCTCCATTGAGTCCGCAGAGAAAATCCTACCTTGAGTCTCTTTGAAGGCCGTCTTAAACAGCTCCCAAGTTACCCGCTCAACTGGGGTACTATCCCTCATAGTGATCCACCACTGGTAAGCCTCGTCTCACAGCTGAGATACTGCTCCCTTCAGTTTCTGCTCCACTGAGCAATCCAAATCATCCATGATTCACTCTGTGGCCTTCAACCAATATTCAACCATGTTTGGGGCTACTCCAGATATGCCTCTGAACATCTCTACTCTATTAGCTTGGAATCGCTCTGAAATAGACCCTCAATTCACAATCCCCGTACTTGCTCCAGTGACCCTTTCCAGAACTCTTAACATTGCCTGGGACAAAGCGTCGTCCCCTGCAGCCCAATCATATGACCCAATCTCAATTGTTGGCGGTGCTCGTGCCTCCTCAGCTGGCATGTGTCTCAAAGATGAAGACCCAGCTTGTACACTACCTCGGCCACATCCACGGCCTCATCCACGAGCTGCCCTCATACTCATATCGTATTATCTAATAACAAATTTTATGAATTAGTTCAATTTTTAGTGTTTATTACAAATGTCTTATGTACAGATAGTATTTAAGAGTTTGTTTCTGCAGAGTCGTAGCCTAGCTACAGTCTCAGTCTTCTAGGGTTTTAGTTTTTCCTACTATATCACTCTCTATAGTTTTAGTATTACCCTAACTACAGAATCTTAGTAGGGTCTCAGTACTATCTACAGTAGTATTTCAGTACAGTACAGTATAGTAAAAATACTTACAGACTTGGTGCCAGAGATTCGGTGTGCCACTGTTCAGAAATCAGATTTTAAAAAGCCAAATCTTAGTAAGAATAAACTTTGTTTTAAAAGTATAACCTTAAATAAAATAGTATATCTTGAAGAAAGTCAACTTAAAAGGGTTTTCTTTAAGAAATTTTTTCCAAAAACCAATTTTCAAAATACCCTTTTAGGCCTTTCTTTAAATTTTATGAAAACTTTTAGATCCGATCCATAGTAGAGTTGTTGCAACTTGACTCTGATACCACTAAATAGAACATCCCAAACTCGGCCCAAACATTATGGCCAAATTTGGTGGGTCACATGGATAGTTAAAACGCCTCGTTCCTTTATTAACAAGTTTAAGGTGACTTAGCAAACCATTTCAAGTGTTTTGGAAAAATAATGGGTCATTTAGTTATAAAAATACTATCTACAATCCGTTGGAGTTTATACTTTAAAAGATCTTATTTTGTTCTTAGGTTATCCCTTCATTACGTACGTTGTGTTTTGAAAATGTTGATTAATTTCAACTTATAAATTTGCGCAGGTTTATTTTATTAATTTTTTAATAAGTAATAATTAAATGAATAAAACCCCAAAACGAAATAATTAATGAGCGGCCTTATTACAAATTGAAGACCCAAAAACTATGAAATAATAAAATAAGTAACTTAAAAGTAATTTTAAAAACCAGAAAGCAGTCCTCGTGGCCACTCCGAATCCCACTAGCTCCAAGTCCTCTAAGGTTGGGGCTCACCTGCATAGATGAAAGGAAGGGGTGAGTTTGCGAAAACTCAGTGTGTAAGCTAAACCCAACCAGAGTCCAGATCAGAACAAGTTTAACTAGGCATAAGCCCTATCCAGATTCAGTATTAACTAGGCCTTAGCCCTATTCTGTAAACAGTAATTACTAGGCCTTGGCCCTATTCAGAAATCAGTGTGGCCCTTAGGCCCATTACAGTAACAGAACAGTAATTATGCATGAATCCAAAGCCCAACCCAATCCAGCCCTACACCCACCCGTACCAGCCCTACACACCATGTGGGGAAAAACTCAACCAACCCAGCCCTACACACCAGAGTCGCAGCTTAGCTGCTTAATCAGATAATGTGGCCAAGCCACTAAACAGTAAAACGAGGCAAAGCTCGTAACAGTAAATGTGGCATTGCCACTTAACACTTCCTCCATCAAAACCCAATCCCATGCAACTGTGTATATAATGACATGGTATACAGTGAACAGCTATAATTTTTAGCATGTAAATCAGTCAACTTAACCCTCGGGGTAAAATGGTCATTTAGCACCTAGGGGTAAAACAGTAATTTTTCACCCTTAAGGGGTATTTTAGTAAATTTGCCAGTTTTTAGGGTTTCATGCTCATTACAGTTTGTTAACAGTCTTAAAGGCATCTAGATAACTTATCTAGCCCATTTCATTACTACAGAGTCATCGGGCCCTAAAACCCCTAATGGGCCCTACGGTGTCCACTAGCTATTACGGCCCACTAAGCCCAAATTTGACATCCATTTTAGCAGTTTTAACATTTAGATTATCAGAATGCACTTACCGCTCGTTATCACCTATATGGGCCCATAAGCCCATTAGGCCCAAATTCAGCCCTTCGAGGCCCAAAACCACCAACCTGCACAAAATCACACACACATCATTCTTATCATTCGTGATTACAAATTTTATCGATTTAATCCGACCCACGAGCATTCGCAGGCTCGCAAGCCCTTAGAATTTCAGCATTTTGACTTTTCAGCTTTTGCCGATCTAGTCTACTAGTGGGTGTCGATTACACATCTGTTTGTGCTACTACGTCAAGATCCACACCGAACTACTGCTACAATCATTTTTAACCAAACTGTTAGCCATAAAACAACAGAATCAGAGAAACTAACAACCTACCATATTCGGCCAACATCATCTAGGGCCCATAATCCCTTACCTTTGCCGAAATCAATAACTAGATCTAGATCTAGATTGCCCCACGGTCCTAGCCTCCAATGCTCCTTGTTAGATCACCTTCTGTCTACACTAAAACACAAAAGAACCGAAAGGAAGAGGCTAAACAACCCTTAGTCCAAAAACGACAGCCACCCTAAGGAGTTAGTGGTTTTTGGCATTTCTTGAATCACAAGTTAATGAATGGAAAAGGGTTTCGAATACTTACCAACGATCTATTGCCAAAGAAGCGCTCTTGATCCAACCTAATCTAGATCTAGTATAGATCTAATCGAAACTTGAAAAGA
This sequence comes from Gossypium stocksii, assembly GCA_020496765.1. Lineage (NCBI taxonomy): Eukaryota > Viridiplantae > Streptophyta > Magnoliopsida > Malvales > Malvaceae > Gossypium > Gossypium stocksii. Next base: position 49,098,949 of record CM035623.1, read on the forward strand.
GAATGGATCTAAGAGATCTAAAGGCTCAGTTCCCGAATCACTATGGATATGGAGGTTTCGGCTTTTGTAAGAAGAAGAAGAAGAGGATTAGAAGTTTATGTAATGGAGAGGAGAAGATGTCGTCAGAGATTAAGGGAGTTGTTAGTTTCAGTTTTTTGAAGGTTAATGTTTAAGAAGAATGAAGATTCGGCTAATAAAGAAATCGGCAACACAAGCTTCGGGTTTCGGCTTTTATGGTATCGGCTAGAAGGCTTGAGAATGGGGGTTACTTTAATCAATGGAGAAGAGATGAAGAAGAAGGGAAGAGAGTAAAAAGAAAAGATAGATGCTTGGTTCGGCTGAAGAAGAGAGGTGATGAAGAGAATTCGGCTTGGAAAGGAAAGAAGAAAAAGAAAGAACAATCTTGATTCTTTGCACAATCGGCCCAAAGTAGATGATGTTTGCGTTTTCGGCTTTAGAAACTAAAGAGAGGAGAACATAGAAAAAATAAAGAACCCTAAGAGGTACTACACTAATTCGGCAAGAAAGAATTGCCAAATTCTGAAGACTAGCTATTAAAGAGCTCGGCACCTACACCTACACCCAACTGCTAAAAGTAAACCCTAATAAGACCCCAGGTCACAATCGGCTAACACCCCTAACACCCTTTGCCGATTATGCCAAGCCAAAGACCCAAAACCAAAATTACTTGCCCAAGAGTCCCATGTTCGGGCAATACTTGATTCTCATTCGAATTTCATAGATTTGCTCCTAGATAATCTCTCCTTATTAGTCCTCACCCAATTCTATGAGTAGCTCAACTTCTTCCTTCAGTATTTTACTTAGGTTTCATCACTTAGCTTGCACATGCATTAAAAATAAAACACCACATTGCTTACTATGGGACTTGAACCTTAGCTCCTGCACAACTTCCACATGCCTCCCTTGTGTTCTAAGTGGCGTTACATTGCCACCTTACCATAGGCCAACTTGAGTCTTAAATTAGCAACTTTTGTTTAAAAGCCCACTTGCTCATGACCCCTTCGCTTTACGTCTAAAATTTTAAAATTTCTATCGGGTTCTAACTTGAACTTGGGCCTTCTAAAGGCCTACTAACACACTCAAAACATAAATTAATACATCCTGACAAGCAAAATCAAATTCAAGCAAAATCTAAAAAATCCTAAAAATTAGAACGTTACACTTGAGCCCTCCAATCTAAGTTCAATCAAAACCATCAATTAGTCACATGTCTAATGAATTTAAAACAACCCTACTCAAAATATTTAATCCATTCGCCGTCATTCACTTACCACGTTTGAACAACCAAGGCCTGCCCATTTAAACTGTTGAAACCGAATGACCAATACATCCTGCAATCCAATCGAACACTTATTAACCAATATTTGAATGAACCATTGAACCAAACGAAAATCAAACTTATTGAAAACATAAGATCGCACATAGGGAAAAGAACTATCGGTAATTAAAACCAAAAGGCAAGCCCCCAGGCACAACTATTCGACAAAGGATGAAGAAAACACAACAACAGGGAAATAAGGGAACAGTACAGAGAGGAACAATTAATGTAATGCTCTAGATTTTGGGCCTAGAAGAATTGGGCCTCGGGCTTGGGTGCGTTTAAAATTCTTGAGTGTAAGACATCAGCTTAATTTGCAAGTTAGAATTGTTGGGTTAGTGATTTTGGAATGTTAGGGGGTTTTTATGAAGTTCTGGGTTCAAGCTTGGGTATAGGAAAAATCTTGGTTTTGGCCTTAAGGGAACCCTGAGCTCAAGTGGGGTAACTTATAAATAAAAGGGGCTAAAATAAGACACAAAAGGAGATGTGGTCTAGTGGCAAGGAAGTGACGCCATAGGGGAAGCAAGGGGTCCAAGGTTCAAGTCTTGGCTCTTACAATTTATTTTGGTTTCTCTTTTAAATAAATCTAGAAGTGAGTAGATGGGCTTTAAAGTTAACTGTGTTGGACTTATGACACAAAGGAGCTTGTGTCCTAGTGGTGGTGGCGTGGCATGGCTATCGAGAGGACTTGGGTTCGAATCCCTTTCTACGCAAAGGTTGGTTATTTTGCTAATGAGTTGGTTTTGGAGGATTGATGGAGAATCCCACATCGGGAAGCTCACATGAGAATAGGTGAGAAGCTGGCTTTAAATAGAGTAAACCATGAGGAGAGTAAGCATATCTTTCTTGGCTTATCCCTTTCGCGTTGTGGTGTGTTCGTTTGGGTTAGGCATTGGATCATTCGTTGATCTGTATGCTGTTCCGTCACGGTGGTGGTGACCGTAGTTGATCAACACACCCCCTGGGGAGTCAAGGGTGCGACTATTTTTGGCTTCTGGGCATAACAGCATTCAGAGCGCGGATTAACTTCAGATACCTATCAAGTGTGTATTTCACCATGCTCTAGTTGTAGAACGACAAATGCCGGAATGCTGAAATACCAGTCACACGGTGATGGTAGCCACACGAGTGTGCGAGCACACGTGTGGGAGCTTTGACTTGATAGTTGAGACCATCATGAGTATTCTCGTGGGTTTAGGCTGCTTTGGGCCACAATGGGCTAGAATGGGCCAGTGAGCCCAATGGGCCCGTGGGCCCAATCGGTCAAATTATATGATTGTGTAGTAAATATTGGACTGGACTATGTGAATCTCATATCTGTGGCTAGATTTGGGCAAAAAGGGCCACACAAGCGTATGGGCCCACTTGTGGCTGAGAACGAGGCCTTAGGCCCATTCGAAACATTATCTCTGTTTAGAATACTTGAGTCGCTTGAGGCGATTATAGACCTTCTCAGGGATTTACAAAATTACCAAAATACCCCGATTTGCAAAATTATCAAAATACCCCTAATTTGCAAAATTACCAAAATACCTCCGATTTGCAAAATTATAAAAATACCCCTAATTTGTGAAATTACCGAAATACCCCTAATTTATGAAATTACAGAAATACCCTCGATTTATAAAATTACTAAAATACCCCTAATTTGTGAAATTATCGAAATACCCTTAGTTTATAAAATTACAAAAATACCCTCGATTTGCAAAATTATCAAAATGCCCTTTATTTGAAAAATTACCAAAATACCCCTAATTTGTAAAATTACCGAAATACCCCCAATTTGCAAAATTATCGAAATACCCCTAATTTGTGAAATTACTAAAATGCCCCCGATTTAAGAAATTATTGAAATACCCTATAGTGTGAAATTACCAAAATGCCCCTGCAAGATAAAATGACTAAAATACCCCTAATGGGTAAAAAGACTATTTTGCCCCTCAAGGGTATAAGACTCACTGGTGATACAATTTGATTGATTTGACTATGTTTGACTAAGAATGTATGACTGTGATTGGACTGTTGCGACTGTGATTTGTATGATTGTTTATAGGCATGACGTTTCACATGCATGACATACTCCATGTGGTTAGGATATTTGTTATGTAGGAAGAAACCGTACTGGTGGCTGTGCCACATATTCTGATATTAGTAGCTTTGCTGCGGATTCTAGTTAGTGCCGCAACCGGTGCTAACACTGTAAGTGTTGGGATGGCGTGGGTGATTTATTCCCCACAGGAAGTGTAGGGTTGGACGAAGGCAAGTGTAGGGTTGGATGGGGTTAACATGCATTATTCATATAAGATTGATTCTATTTCTATTTTTGTTTACTGACTGTTACTTTAATAGGGGATTACACATTGAGTTTTCGTAAACCCACCTTGTTTATTAACCTTTTAAGTAATCCCCAGCTTTAGACGGATCGGAGCTGTGAGGGACTCGGGGAGGGCCACAACTGCATATCTCTTATTTTGTTTTGCTCATTTACTTAAAGCACTTTGGTTTTAATTATAAGGCCTCTATAACTTTTGGGTTTTAAATTTGGGATTGCATTGATCATGATTTATATAAATTAGAAGTAAATTGCGGTTTTTCAAAACAATAACTATTTTCAAACACTACGTTTTTTGCAACTGATTAAATTAAGCTTCCACAACAAAGAAGGTTTTAAAGGTAAAAATCTTTTTTTTTAAAAAAGGGATTAGCTTTTAATAGACCACGTTTTGAAAATAAACAAACTCAAGTTTTAGTTGGCAACAAGTTTTAAATAAGAAGGGTTTTAGTGAAAACATGGTTTTCGAAAAACACTTCAATGTAAGGTGCCATACTCAGATCTAACTTCTAGGCCGGGTTTGGGGTGTTACACTGAAACAATAAAAGAATTGGCCAGAAAGTGGTACACCGGCATTTAGAAAGAACAACAACAAGAGCCAATATTCAATAAGAAGAAGAAGAGACTAAAAGAACGTTCAACACATAGTTAGAACTAATGACTTTTGACAGTGACAAAGGGAAGAACAAACAGTAAGAAGAAGAGGGAGAGAAAATATTCGACAAATGAAGCAAAAGGTGAGGGCAGTAGTAAAAAAATTTGAAAGGAAAAGTGCGGGAGAACCTCTCAAAACTGAAAAATGTGGAAGCAAGGAGGGAAAACCAAATTCTACCGCACCAAATCGGCATAACCACCCAAATCCCAATATTTCCTCCTAAAAATTTGCCATAACACCCCACTCCCTTCAAACACTCCAACCACCCACAAGCATCAGAATTCTACTGGCACTCAGATACTCACACGACACCAAGCAAAATAAAATACTCCTCTGCATCAACGAGACTCTAACTTAGGACCTTCAGCACACTTAACATTCCACTTAACCACTAGACCAGCAGGTGCATCGTTATTTTTTTCCAATATTTAATCATAAGCCTACTGGCCAAAGATAGGGGTTTGCTCACACAAAAAAAAAAAATTTTGCCCAAGCCCAAACCTGAACTTGGGACCTCCCAAACACACTCAGAACACATAACCGGTTAAGCAGACATATATTTTTGTCACAACATATGAAAATAAAATTAAAAGTTTTTGGGGCATTACAGGATGTGGTATTTGAGATGTTGAATCATATGTTTCTAGTATGAATTTGGTTTATGATTTGGTATGATTTAGTATGGAAATTGATGATGAAATTGGTTGGTGATTATATGACATGAATGGTGTATGTTTTGTGATTGAAATTAGTTAAAATTGTGATATATTTGAGGCTTGGTTGATGCTTGTAGGGAGGACCTAAATTGGATGGCATTTTGGTCTTGTAAATGGCCTATTTTGTGCCCACAAGGGTAGGGACACGGGCGTGTGTCTCTACCGTGTTGCTCAAAAGCCACTTCAAAGTGAGCCTGGGTAGACCACATGGTCGCACACACGAGCGTGTGCTAGGCCGTGTGACCAAGTCAGTAGCCTCCCTAATTTTCACACGGCCTAGCACACGGGCGTGTCTTGTGGCTGTGTGGACAAGTCAGTAAGTATGCCCTGTTTTGCCACAGTTTAGACACATGGGCTTGTCTAATGCTGTGTGAGGCACACGGCCTAACCACACGGGTGTGTGACCTATGTAGTTTGAAAAATGTTTAAGTTTAAAAAAAATTTGTATGACCTTCGTTTAGTCCCGACCATCCTCTAATGCATGTTTAAGGTATCGTAGACCTTCTAAAAGGATTTATTGATGATGTTTGACTATGATATGATGATTATGTATAATATGTTTGTGAAATGATCATCAAATGTTCTGATATGTCCAATAATGCCTCTTAACCCTAGTCCGGTGACAGATACAGGTTAGGGGTGTTACATTTGGTTGGTGTCAAAGGTATGGTTTAGTCGGTTCTAGGACTACCGTAGTGTATGTGAGTCTAGCTATATATGCCATATTTAACTTGCGATAGTGTGATATCTCTCGACTCTGACGAAAATTGTTTTGATGAGACAGATATGTTTTTCAACCAAGCTAATTCTGATAGTATGGAATGTGTACTCAAATGTTTGAATGGAAATGTGTTGATTATGAGTTGAAACTCATAAAGGTATGGATCAAAGAGTATGGCATTTTTATTATCGATAAATGTTATAATTATATGAGCATATGAGTTATGACATTTGAGTTATGATGCTATATGAGAATTTTGATTGTGAATTAGTGATTTGAGTTGGCATATGAACTATGTGTTAAGAAAAAAAGTGATTATAAGCAAATGTTTATTAAATGATTTGAGAATGTGAAATCAGTAATGAACTAGCTATTTGTGATAGTATGTGTTATGTGCAGTTATGTGTAAGTTAAATTTGAGGCTTTACTAACCTCACCCCCTTATTAGTAAAATGTTATAATGAAATCTGTAAGATTTGGATTGAATTCACTCACGAGTGTGGAATTTTAGAAATCCCTGTTCGGAAGATTAATAATGTGGTCAGAAAAGAGAACGAATCAGCAAATGAAGACAGTACTAAAAGAGATATGGTATAGTTCTGAAGATTATTTAGATTATGCAATATCACTGTTACAGAAGAAATTAACTCCGATTAAATGACCTATTCAGGTATGTTATCTAAGGAAAATATTAGTTAGAAGCTTTTCTGAATTGACTTCTATTAGTGAAGGGATAATGTGAAAATTTCTGATGATAGAATTAGACAGTTGAATAATGATTGAATTGTAGTGATGGTTGAGCACAATGATTATAGTTGGGTAGTTACTATGATTCCTTCTAGGCATTCTGTGTGAACATTTATCCTCAGAAGTATGTGTGACTATTTAATTTCAGAAGGAATTCTTATTGTATAAGAACATTAGCTAAACACATTAATAGACGAAAGCATCGTTGATCCGTTTGGGTTATGTTCAACATTGTTATGTCTTTCTTTGGTATTTATTTCCTTGTGTGAATATGAAAGTTGACGGTAAAATCTGTATATACTAATATTCTATTTCTACTAGCCATTGTTCTGTTGAATATACGTGAAGATTATATTGCTTCTGTTACTGTGGATTTTAGTATTTATGAGGGACATAGTTCTTTCTGGACATTTTCTAGGATATCATCGAAATGGATATGATTCTATATGAGTTGTAATTTTCTGATATTTTGTGTAGCTTCAGACATTGGAATTCTGCTATTCTGATTTTCTTATGATTCCACGTCATTATCTATGAGAGATATCTATTTGACAGAGATGATTATGCCTATTATGATTATAATTTCTAACTTGAAATGTGAGAGCACATTGGTACCGTTATTAGAGTTATAGAAGTTGTGTTTCTGCCTTGGTTGTTGTATAAACCATATTTGATTCTCTTCTATGTTCAAATTCTTTCTTAACAGTTGGGATAAAGGTGATTGGAAACACAAAAATTAATATACTTTTTCATACCTGTTTTTACTCAAAATCGTGCAGTTTCGGTAAAAATCTTGTCGAGAAATAATTAATTTTGATAAAATAATTAAATTGTATTAAAAATATGAACATATTAAAATTAATCAATTTTATAACTATTTCTAGTGAATTTTGATTATTTTCGACAAATTTGCGCAAAGGACGAAAATTGGCTCGGTAAACACTGCTAGAAGCACAAAATAGAGAAGCAATTTAAAGTAACAGAGGGAATTAATTTCTAGCCCAATACGATCCAAATGTGTGCATTAATTCATAATATAATTAGTTTTAATTTATTCCCAAATTTAATTTGGGTTAAATAAATTATTTCTAATTAATTATGGGAAAAGGTTCCAGTTGAACAGCACCAATAGAACCGAATTAAGTGAACCAAACCAGCCATCAATTGGGCAGCCCAGAACCGTCCATATTCTGACCCAAATCAGCATTTTAGCTGATTAAATGAGCTTCCAAAGATACCCTTGAAAGACTTCCAAATTGCATTCAAACCCCTCCTTTAATTATGGCTTTTCGGATTTGCCCCAGGCTATTTTTAGCAAAATTGACAACCACCAACTTTGCCATGTGTGTGGCCGGCCAAGAGGGGGCTCTTTGGCTGCTGAAATATTCTATTTTTATCAGCCATCCTCAGCTATATAAACCCCCCTTTGCTACCCATTCAAGGCATCCCTCAACACTCTCTCATTCTCTCACAAATCTCTTCTCCTCTCTCACTTTTACTCTCCATTTTCCACTCATTTCCCCTTGTTCTTATGCCAATTTCTTCTCTTGGAAAAGAGGCCTTTATTTAGCCATTTTGGAGCAGCAATTAGGTGTTCAAAGCCACCTTGGTCACCGAGAGCAACAAAGAGCAAAGAACAAAGCAACATATCAAGCCATGAAGAAACACTGGATTTGATTCTAGTTCCCTATCTTTTTAATTTTTTGTTGTTGTTTTGATAAACATGTTTATGAATATTTATGCTATTGAAATGGTTAATTTAATTAATTTAGCTTGAATTTAATTCGTGTCGGGTTGACTGCATTTTGTTTGCTTGAATTATTAAAATTGTGTTTATGCTGTTATAGGCCTCAGTAAATTGCTTGATTAAGTAAAATCATGCCTAAGTTATTTTCACATTATAAATGTGAGATTGCTAATGAATTAATTATTTAATTGTATTGAAATTATAATTACTTGACACAATACTTAATCAGTGCATGTTTAATCATCTAAGGTACCTAATGATTGAATTAGCATTATATCTGCCGATACTTGTGCCTTGCATAACTTGCAAGATTATTGTGATTAAATTATTTCAAAGTAGGGACACTTTGTTACCTCACTTAATCTTTTACATGCTTATGAAGAGTGACCAATCGTCTAGATTGAGATTGAAAAATGTTCAAGAGATTAGTTAATCTAATAAGTATGTATGAGCAGTAGTTAGCAAATTATTGAGTTGAGATGAATTTATTCGTAATAGCATAAGCATGAGTTTAATAATTGTAAGTTCAGAAACGTAATTAATCCAACACAATTATGGCATCTTGATTAAATCTTATTTGAAATCGTGCATTAAAATTTCTTTGTTTTATTTTAATTATTTTACTTAGTTTTTAACCCTTAGTTTTTAATCATCTTTTTAAAACCAAAAGTATTTTTTTTTCATCACCAAAGTGTTTTACAATTAATTTCATAAATAATTCTTTTTACAGTCCCTGTGGGTATGATAACTCGACATTTACATGTCACTTTATTACTTGTTGCGATTGTGTACACTTGCACATTTCCGTCGTTCCAAGTTTTTGGCGCCGTTGCCGGTGATTGTTTTAAAAGTCATTATTTGTGAATTTGTTAGTTTTACATTTTGGTTTAATTTTCTATTTAATTTTTAACTTAATTAATTTTTCTACGATTATTTTAGGTGTTAATGAGTATCGAATTATCTATTTACTCCCTATAGACCTTGAGATAGAACAAACTTTTCGACAATGAACAAGACAAGCAAATTAGAGAATGACTGAAGAGATGAATTTCGAGAACATGGATCAAGGAAATGGAGCAAACCCTACTCAAAATCCTATCCGTATTAATAATGGTAGGAATAGAGCCTTAAGACAACATGTCGTGCCAGTGTTCCATGATCTTAATTCGGGAATTAGGAGACTAAAAATCGAGGCACAACAATTTGAGCTGAAGCCAGTTATGTTCCAAATGCTTCAGACTGTGGGCCAATTCAGTGGAATGCCTAATGAAGACCCTCACCGGCATTGGAGACTATTCATGGAGCTGAGCGACTCTTTCAAATTAGTTAGAGTACTCGAAGATGAATTACGATTGAAGCTGCTCCCATACTTGCTAAGGGACAGAGCTCGAGCCTGGTTGAACTCGTTGCCACCAAACTCAATTTCCACATGGCAAGAGTTAGCAGAAAGATTCCTTATAAAGGATTTCCCGCCTAGCAAGATTGCTAAGTTGAGGAACGAGATCACTGCCTTCCAACAAATGGATGATGAATCCTTGTATGAGGTATGGGAAAGATATAAAAAATTATTATGGAAGTGCCCTCATCATGGAATCCCTCATCTTATCCAACTTGAGATGTTTTATAATGGTCTCAACGCTCACACGAGAATGGTAGTGGACGCTTCTGCTAACGGTGCTCTCCTTTCTAGGTCTTATAATGAGGCTTATGAAATTATCGAGAGGATCACCAGTAATAATTATCAATGGCTAACCAATCGAGCATCGTCAGAAAGATGAGTTGGAATGCATGAAGTAGATGCTCTCACTTCACTCGTATCTCAAGTATCATCAATATCCTCGATGCTTAAAAATCTTACCACTAATGGGTCTAATAGTTTTGCAGCACAACCACCTAATCAATTTGAGAATATAGCCTGTGTCTATTGTGGGGAAGGACATTTATTTGAAGAATGTCCATCAAACCCAGAATCTGTATACTACATAGGTAACCAGAACCAAAATCGAGGAAGGCAAGGGTTGCAATCCAATTATTATAACCCATAATGGCGAAATCACCCCAATTTTTCCTAAAGTAACCAACGAGCTGGAACTAGTAACACTTACACCGAACCTAGACCAACCCAGCTGCCTAGTTTCCTCCAGCAAGTTTAAAAACCAACTCAAGCTGAATCATCCAATAGTTTAGAGAATTTATTGAAGGCATACATGGAAAAAAATGATGCCACTCTAATGAATTTGGAGAATCAAGTGGGCCAGCTCGCTACAGAACTTAGAAACCAACCACAAGGTACTTTACCTAGTGATACGGAGAATCTGAGAAATCTGGGGAAGGAGCATTGCAAAGCGTTGACATTGAGGAGCGGAAAGACGTTAGAGCCCAACACTATTAAAGTTGAAAAGGAGCAAGCTGATGCTCAAGACTCAGAGGAAATTCAACCGAGTGTTGAAATTCTAGTTTCACCAGAACCAGAATCTATAAAACCCGATAAGGTAACTTCAGAACTAGCTAATTCTGATCAACTAACAACTCTGTTAAATGCAGAATTGCCACAGAAGAGGAATCAACCTTACCAGTTCCAGTAATGAAACCACCACCATCCTACCCTCAAAGATTTCAAAAGTAGAATTAGGAAATTCAATTCAAGAAGTTCCTTGACGTACTCAAGCAACTTCACATCAATATCCCATTGGTTGAAGCACTTGAGCAAATGCCGAATTGTTTTAAGTTCACGAAGGATATCCTGTCAAAGAAGCGAAGGCTTAGAGAATTTGAGATGCTAGCTCTGACGAAGGAATGCAGTGCATATCTTCAGAACAAACTACCCCCAAAGTTGAAGGATCTTGGATGTTTTACCATACCGTGCAACATTGGAGCAACATACTGTGGTAAGGCATTATGTGACTTAGGTGCAAGTATTAACTTGATGCCTATGTCAATATTTAGAAAATTGGGGATAGGTGAAGTTACAGTTACACTTCAACTAGCAGATCGATCCTTAGCACATCTAGAAGGAAAAATCGAGGACGTATTGGTACGTGTAGAAAAATTTATCTTTCCTACTGACTTTGTAATTCTAGACTTTGAAGCAGACAAAGAAGTGCCAATTATCCTAGGAAGACCATTCTTAGCAACCGGAAGGACACTTATTGATGTGCAGAAGGGTGAGCTGACTATGCGTGTTCAGGATGATCAGGTAACATTTCATTTTTTTAATTCAATGCGATTTCCTGACACAATTGATGATTGTTCTGTAGTATCTGATTTAGAGGAATTAATAATGGAGAAGGAACTCAACTATGTTGAGGATCCTTTGGAACAAATTCTGACATCAGACCCTCTAAATGATGAAGAGGAGGATGAATACTTAGCTTTACTAAAGGCTAATCAAAAGGGATTTTATCCGCAATCCCATTTTGAATCTTTGGAATTAGAGAAAAGGGATTATTCACAGCTGAAAGCGTCAATCGAGGAGCCACCTAAATTAGAACTCAATGTATTACCTTCACATTTAAAATATGTATATTTAGGTAACGCTTCTACTCTACCTATGATTTTTTCAGCATAATTAACTAGTGAGCAAGAAGAGAAACTTATCATAGTTTTGAAACAATTCAAGAAGGTTATTGGATGGACCATAGCCGATATTCACGGTGTTAGTCCATTTGTATGCATGCACAAGATCATATTGGAAAATGGTGAGAAAGAGACGATTGATGGACAACGAAGACTAAACCCTATCATGAAGGATGTAGTAAAGAAGGGAATCATCAAGTGGTTAGATGTGGGTATCATTTACCCCATCTCAAATAGTTCATGGGTAAGTCTGGTCCAGTGCGTGCCGAAGAAATAAGGTATTATAGTCTTTGGAAACGAGAATAACGAGTTGATACCAACTAGAACGGTTACGGGATGGAGAATTTGTATTGATTACTGGAAACTAAACAAGGCGACTAGGAAAGATCACTTTCCTTTGCCGTTCTTAGACTAGATACTGGTTAGAGTCGTGGGCATAGACTATTACTGTTTCCTTGATGGATACTCAGGGTATAATCAGATTACAGTAGCACTGAAAGATCAACACAAGACAACATTCACCTACCCGTATGGTACGTTTGCATTTTGACGCATGCCATTTGGTTTATTTAATGCACCTGCTACATTTCAAAGATGTATTATGTCTATTTTTACTGACATGGTTGAGAAGTATTTGAAAATTTTTATGGATAAATTTTCAGTATTTGGAGACACTTATGATGATTGCTTAGCCAATCTAGCTAAGGAACTAAGATGATGCGAAGAAACAAACCTAGTACTCAACTAGGAAAAATGCCATTTCATGGTACAAGAAGGTATTGTTCTAGGGCATCGGATATCAAAACATGGAATCGAGGTAGACAAAGCAAAGGTAGATGTTATTCAGAAACTCCCACCTCCAACATCTCTAAAGGGTGTTAGGAGCTTTTTGGGTCATGCTGGTTTCTATCAGAGATTTATCAAAGACTTTTCCAAAATTGCAAAACCTTTGTGCAAATTGTTGGAGAAGGATACAACGTTCAAGTTTGATGAGGAATGTTTAAGAGCATTTAAAGATTTGAAGAATCGATTAGTTACGGCACCCATAACTATCACACCAGATTAGGATTTTCCATTTGAACTGATGTGTGATGCAAGTGACTTTGCAATTGGAGCTGTCATGGGCCAGCGCAAGAACAAAGTTTTTCATCCCATCTACTATGTAAGTTAGACTCTAATAGGAGCTCAACTAAATTATACGGTAATAGAGAAATAGTTACTTGCTATTGTATTTGCTTTTGACAAGTTTCGATCTTATCTTGTAGGTACCAAAGTAACTATCTATATGGACAACTCGGTAATTAAATATTTACTTGCCAAGAAAGATGCTAAACCGAGACTAATCTGGTGGGTACTTCTACTTCAAGAGTTCAATCTAGAAATTCAAGATCGAAAGGGAGTAGAAAATCAAGTCACAAATCACTTGTCTAGATTGGAGCCGCAAGATGGGAATTTTCCACTTGTACCGATTCAGGAGAGATTTCCAGATGAACATATATTGAAGGTAAATCAAGTCCATAATACCCCTTAGTTTGCTGATATTGCTAACTGTTTAGCTTGTGGTTTGATGCCAATTGAATAGACGTATCAACAAAGGAAAAAGTTTCTTCACAATGTGAAGTACTATTTCTGGGAAGAGCCATATGTGTTTAAAAAGTGCGCAGATCAAATGATCAGGAGATGTGTGGCAGAAGATGAAATATTGAAGATTTTATACCACTGTCACTCAGCTCCGAGTGGGGGACACTTTGCAGGTACTCATACTGTGGACAAAGTATTACAAGCTGAATTCTTTTGGCCAATACTATTCAAGGATGCATATGCTTACGTGAAGAATTGTGATTAATGTCAAAGGGTCAGAAATGTCACCAACATAAATGAGATGCCTCGAACAAACATCATTGAGGTAGAATTATTCGATGTTTGGGGTATTGACTTTCTTGGTCCTTTCCCTCCATCTTTTGGTTACAAGTACATACTAGTAGCAGTAGATTATGTGTCCAAGTGGGTCGAGGTTGAAGCTTATCCGACAAATGATGCTAAGGTTGTGATGAAATTCTTGCAAAAACACATGTTCACAAGGTTTGGAACCCCTAGAGCTATTATCAGCGATGAAGGGTCCCATTTTGTGAACAAGTGGTTAAAATGGTTATTAGATAAGCACGAAGTGAAACATAAGGCTACTACAGCTTACCATTCGCAGACGAATGGGCAAGCTGAGCTGGCAAATAAGGAGATCAAAGGCATACTTGAGAAGGTAGTTTGCCCGAATTGACAAGATTGGTCCAAAAGACTAGATGATGCTTTATGGGCTTACAGAATAGCATACAAGACACCTTTAGGGATGTCACCCTATTGGTTAGTCTTTGGAAAAGCCTGTCATCTACCCTTGGAGTTAGAGCACAAGCTTATTGGGCCCTTCAACAACTCAACTTGGATCTTAAGCTTGCTAAAGAGAAATGGATGCTCCAACTCATTGAGCTAGAGGAATTCCGAATGTTATCATATGAAAATGCCAAATTACTCAAAAAGGGACTCAAGAAATGGCATGACAAGCACATTCGAGTTAGAGAATTTCAAGTAGGTCAGCAAGTTTTGTTATTCAACTTTAGATTAAGGTTCTTTCCAGGTAAGCTAAAATCACGTTGGTCCGGTCCATTTACAATTCACCAAGTTCATCCATACGGAGTTGTCGAACTCCAAGGTAAGGAAGGTAAATTTTAAGTTAACGTTTAACGCTTGAAACATTACTGGGGAGATAAAATTGAACGTGATAAAGTCTCGTTCATTTTATTAGATATTTGATTTTCCTTTGTGTTCTTTTCAAATAAATAATTTAGGGTATATTTTCGGGTTTAGTATGTTTAAATAAATTCTGTCGAGGAGATTGGAACTTAAGCGAGACCGCTTGTGACCCCTCTAATCTTTCATGGGAATTGATTTTTACATAATTTCCCAAGAAATTATTCCCTAAATGACAAAATAAATTTTTAGATTTCCAAATAAAAGGGTCAAATTTGATCCAAGTTTTAATTTGCAACTCAATTTTAAATTTTCATTAAGTCTAGGGACTTAATTGAATTATTTTTTAAATTTGATTGCACTTTTTATAAATAATTAAAACTAGGTGCCTCTCTTTGTAAATATTTTTAAAAGGCATCTAGAAATAAATACTTTTGCTTAATATTATATATTTATATTAATAATATGATAAACTTTAATATATAATTATATATATTATAATTTATATATTAATTTTTATCAACTTAGTTTAGAATTAGGGTTAATTTTATTTTAATTATATTTTATGTTTATCTCAATAATTTAATAGCAATTGATAATTTCATATGCATATATTTAATTATTAGTTGTTGTTAATTTTGAGTAGAGATTAGAATTAGACTCTTATTGTAACGCCCTCTTACCCGAGACCGTCGCCGGAGTCGAACTTGAGGTGTTACTAAACTTATTTCATCACTTTTTTAAATTTTAAATCAACTAATTTAATTTTCGTAGCAAACTGTCTTTCTGCATCATAGTCACTTAAAAAATCATATCTCAAGTTACGAAACTTGAAATCAAGATCCATAAATTTTCCCTGAAACTAGACTCATATATCTATCTACAAATTTTTTTCTAGAATTTTTGGTCAGGCCAATTAGTACAGTTTATTAGTTAAAGTTACCTCTGTTTCAGGATTCGACTGCACTGACCTCTGCTTACTTCGAACCAGTTTTCTATCTGTACAAAATTTATATCACTATCCCATTTGCTTCTCCTAAAACTAGACTCATTAAGGATTCTGTACATATAAAATATACCTCCTAATTAGTTTTTTACAATTTATGGTGAATTTCCAAAGTTGGAACAGGGGATCCAGAAATTGCTCTGGCCCTGTTTCACTAAAACTCAAATATCCTATAACATATAACTCCTTTACCTATTTTGCTTTTTCCATTTGAAATTAGACACAATAAGCTTCAATTTCATAGTTAATTCTTCACCTAATTCGTTTTCTACTATTTTTGGTGATTTTTCAAACTCACGTCATTGTTGCTGTAGTGTTCTGTTTTATGGCAAGTTTCATCTTTTTATGAATTCTCATGAACTATATAACATATTAAACTCACAAGGCATCCAACATTATCTAGGCTAGCCATACCAATGACTAATCATTATCAAGCATTTTCTCAACCAAACCACAACCATATCACAAGATTATTTACACAAAACAAGTATATTGCTATACATGCCATACATCAAAACATACAAACCAATATACCAATTCTTCCTCGGATAGTGTGAGCGTTTCTTCGACCTTCCCGATATCCAAGTTGGCTCGCTAAAAACTACAATGAATGTAAAGGAGGGAGTAAGCATAAATGCTTAGTAAGTTCACATGCAAATAACAAGTAACATAACAAAGCAATTATATCAACAACAATAGCATGATATCACCAAGATACAAACCACATTTCTAGCTATCGTGTATCATCTTACCACCTTATTTCTGTTGTATCAAGTTTCAACCCGAGGGTTAAGTACATACCTATCCAAATTGTCCATTTCACAACACTTACCAAAATATCATTTTCATCTTGAGTATTCTTCCATTCCGCTAGAATTTTACCCGTTGAACACATCTGAATATAACTCGGATACACGGATCATTTGCACATAAGTGCCACATATGAAATCAATCAATCATGTAACCCGCCCATAAGCGAACTCGGACTCAACTCAACGAGTTCGGATGCCTAGTTACATCTCACGAACTCAGACTTAACTCAACGAGTTCGAACATTTACATTCATAAGTGAACTTGGACTCAACTCAACGAGTTCGGACGCCCAACCATCCTAGTGACATGTTACTTGTATCCTAATCTATTCCCAAGGTTCAAATGGGATTTTCCTCAGTCACACATTTCCCAGTCGTTCTCCTCAGAATATTGGAACCAATACGTTGCTTGCATCTCATACTTATCAATTTAATCACATACTTTTCATACCAATACATAATATTTCACAAAGCATAATATTCATAATAACAAGTACCATATCGTATAAATAGCATTAAATCACTTAAAATAGCAATCATGTTACATTATTTACACATGAACTTACATCGGTACAAAATATAAAAATTTTGCGATTTAGTCCAAAATCTTTTCTTTTCCTCGATCAAGGTTGATTCCACGTCTTTCTTGATCTAAAATAACACATTTAGCTTATTTAATACTCACATTATCAAAATAGTCCTAAATTCAAATTTTGGCAAAATTACAATTTTGCCCCTAAACTTTTGCATATTTACACTTTTGCCCTAAAGTTCAGAAATTAAATTTTATCACAAATTCTTATGTTTTAGGACATGCTGGTCATTTATTTACCATTAGCAGGCTCAAATTCCCACTAAAACACATACTTATGAACAATATGTACTTTTACCAATTAAGCCGTTTTACTCGTTTTTACTTAAAACCGAGTAGCACAAGTTGTCTAACATAATTTAAAACCTCATATTCTATCATAAAACATCAAAATACACAAATTTCACCTATGGGTATTTTTCCAAATATGAACCCTAACTTAAATTATTGCTAACATAAGCTTTATCGAGTTACCGGGACTACAAAAACGTAAAGAACATTAAAAACGGGGCTTGGAATCACTTACTATGAAGCTTGGAAGCTTGAAACAAACCCTAGCTATGGAGAACCCTTGAAATTTCATGGTAATGAAGAAGATGATCAATTTTGTGTTATTTTTCCCTTTTTATTTCATGTTAATATCCAAATGACCAAATGCCCCTCCTTACTAAACTTTCAAAAATTCCATCCATGTCCAAATTTTGTCCATGAACTTAAAATTGGCCAAATTACTATTTAAGACCTCCTAATTAATATTTCAAAGCAATTTCATACTAGAAACTTCTAGAATGCAAGTTTTGCAACTTATTCGATTTAGTCCCTAATTTTAAATTAAGCACTTTACGTATAGAATTTCTTCACGAAATTTTCACACAATCATGCAATCATATCATAAACCTCAAAATAATTATAAAATAATTATTTCTACCTCGAATTTGTGGTCACAAAACCACTATTTCGATTAGGCCCTAATTCGGGATATTACAACTCTCCCCCTCTTTAAGGATTTTCGTCCTCGAAAATCTTACTAGTAAACAGGTGTGGGTATTGATTTCTCATAGTTTCCTCAGGCTCCCATGTAGCCTCTTCTACTCCATGCTTTTGCCACAACACTTTCACAAGAGCAATACTTTTATTCCTTAGTTGTTTAACTTCTCGAGCTAAAATCTTTATCGGTTCTTCTTCATAGGCCATGTCTGGTTGTAGTTCAATTTCTGTCGGTGAAACCACATGTGAAGGGTCTGAACGATACCGACGTAACATAGACACATGGAACACATCATGAATCTTCTTCAATTCAGATGGCAATTCTAACCGATAAGCTACCGGTCCAACTCTTTCAATTATTTCATACGGCCCGATAAAACGCGGACTTAATTTACCTTTCTGTCCAAATCTGAGGACTTTCTTCCATGGAGACACCTTTAAAAATACCTTATCACGAACTTGAAACTCAATTTCTTTTTGTTTCAAATCTACATAAGATTTTTGTCTATCCGAAGCAGCTTTCAAACAATCTCGAATTACCTTCACTTTTTCTTCGGTTTCTTTTATTAGATCAACCCCATAGATCTGATTTTCCTTGAGTTCGGTCCAATACAAAGGCGTCCGACACTTACGACCATACAATGCTTCATAAGGTGCCATTTTCAAACTCGTCTGATAACTGTTACTGTAAGCAAATTCCACCAACGGTAAATATCTTTCCCAACTTCCTTGAAATTCTAATACACAACATCGAAGCATGTCTTCAAGAATCTGAATTACCCTTTCTGATTGCCCATCAGTTTGTGGATGAAAAGCAGTACTGAAATTTAACCTTGTACCTAACGCTTCTTACAACTTTTGCCAAAACCGCGAAGTAAATCTCGGATCTCTGTCTGAAATGATTGACAATAGTATTCCATGTAGTCTAACAATTTCTCTAACATACAATTCAGCTAACTTGTTAAGAGAATAATCCATACGTACTGGAATGAAATGAGCCGATTTAGTCAATCTATCAACTATTACCCAGATAGCATCTTTCTTTCCTGGAGTCAACGGCAACCCTGAAACAAAATCCATAGTAATCTGATCCCATTTCCATTCAGGAACCATAATAGGCTGAAGTAATCCTGAAGGCACTTGGTGTTCCGCTTTCACCTGTTGACAAATTAAGCATTTCGATACAAATTCCGATATATCCCTTTTCATTCCATTCCACCAGTACATTTTCTTCAAATCATTATATATTTTCGTACTGCCTGGATGAATCGACAAAAAACCACCATGTGCTTCCTGCAAAATCTTTTGAATTAACTCCTCATTCTTCGGTACACAAATTCGATCTTTAAACATCAAGCAACCATCAGGACCGATTCTGAAATCTGACTCTGTATCAACCTCACATTGCTTTCTTTTGGCTTGCAAGTCTTCATCGCTTTTCTGAGCTTCACAAATCTCTTGTAAAAACATCGGTCTTACTTTTAGCTCGGCCAGAATGGAACCATCATCTGACATTTCCAACTGAGTGTTCATAGCTCTCAAAGGAAACAACAACTTTCTGCTCAAAGCATCAGCAACTACATTTGCTTTTCCTGGATGGTAGTCAATCACAAGCTCGTAATCTTTCAATAACTCCAACCATCTTCGCTGTCTCAAGTTCAAGTCTTTTTGTGACATCAAATATTTAAGACTTTTGTGGTTGGTATATACTCGACACTTTTCTCCATATAGATAATGTCGCCAAATCTTCAAAGCAAACACCACCGCAGCCAATTCCAAATCATGAGTCGGATAATTCCTCTCGTGAGGTTTTAACTGCCTCGAAGCATAAGCCACAACCTTTCCTTCTTGCATCAGTACACATCCCAAACCATTTAGAGAAGCATCGCTATATACCACAAATTCTTTACCTGGCTCAGGCTATACTAACACTGGTGCCTCTGTTAATAACTTTTTCAATTCTTCAAAACTTTGTTGACATTCTTCTGTCCACTCAAATTTAACATCCTTGCGAAGTAATCTAGTCATAGGAGCAGCAATTATAGAAAATCCATTCACAAACCGTCGATAATATCCAGCTAGCCCCAGGAAACTTCTAACTTCTGTTACATTCTTCGATGGTTTCCAATCAACAATAGCTGAAATTTTACTGGGATCAACCCGTATACCATCACCTGAAACAATATGACCCAAAAATCCAACTTCCCGAAGCCAAAATTCACTTTTACTAAACTTGGCATATAACTGCTTATCTCTTAAAGTCTGCAAAACTATTTTCAAATGCTCGGCATGCTCGGTCTCATCTTTTGAATAGATTAAAATATCATCTATAAATACCACAACAAACTTGTCCAAGTATGGTTGAAATATGCGATTCATCAAATCCATAAACACAGCAGGAGCATTTGTCAACCCAAATGGCATAACTAAAAATTCATAATGACCATACCTTGTTCTAAAAGCAGTTTTAGGCACATCTAACTCTTTTACCCGCAGCTGGTAGTACCCAGATCTCAAGTCAATCTTTGAAAACCACGTCGCTCCTTTCAGCTGATCAAACAAATCATCAATTCTCGGCAACGGATACTTGTTCTTGATTGTCACTTTGTTCAGCTGCCGATAGTCAACACATAGTCTCATTGAACCATCCTTCTTTTTCACAAACAATACCGGAGCACCCTAAGGTGAAAAACTCGGTCTCACAAAGCCTTTGTCGGTCAACTCTTGCAACCGCGACTTTAATTCCTTCAATTCCGTTGGTGCCATTCTATACGGAGCAATCGAGATCGGAGCTGTTCCTGGCATCAAATCAATACCAAACTCTACTTCTCTAAGTGGAGGCAAACCCGGCAATTCTTCTGGAAATACATCTGTAAACTCACATACAATCGGCACTGATTCCACTTTCTTTTCAATTTCCTTTGTATTCAACACATACGCTAAATAAGCTTCATAACCCTTTATCAAATATCTCTGAGCCGACATTGAAGAAATCACACTAGACAATGCCTCTGATTTATCTAATTCGACCCGTAGAGTTTCACCATTTTCACACTTTAATTCAATAACTTTCTGTTTACAATTTACTATAGCATCATGCAATGTCAACCAATCCATACCCAAAATAACATCAAATTCATCAAACGGCAACAGCATCAAGTCGGCCAGAAAGTAATAACCCCGAATCATTAAAGGACATTTTTTGCATACTTTATCAACTATAACACATTTGCCTAACGGGTTTGACACTTTAATCATAAATTCTGTATTCTCAACAGGTATATTCTTGCTAGACACCAATTTCATGCACACATATGAATGAGTAGAATCGGGATCAATTAAAGCAGTAACATTAACATCATAGAGAGAAAATATACCGGTGATCACATCGGGTGAGGAAGCATCTTCACGCGCTTTAATAGCATAAGTTCTAGCCGGGGCCCTTCCTTCAGATCTAACTACTGCATCTCTGGCTACATTCTTGCTGCTTGCTTCACTCCCAGCTTTTCTTGAATACCTTCTCCTCGAATCTGCACCACTTACTTTTGTACAATGAAATTTTTCTTTTTCAATTCTCTCTGGGCAGTCTCTAATAAAATGATCCGGAGAACCACATCGAAAACATTCATTTGCTCTACATGGACCAAAATGATTTTTGCCACACCGCTGGCACTTAGGCTTAACAAATCTCGAGTTCCCTACACTGGCTGCCGAAGTAGTCAGGGACTTAGAACCCACATTTTGCTTCTTAAAATTCCCATATGATTGTCCAGCTGAAACTTAAGAACAAGAATTCATATTTCTAGATTTTCTGGATTGCTGTGAGAATGAACTGCTCATCGGTCTTTTCTTCCAATTTCGAGTCTCAGCCTCTATCTTTTTCTTCTCTTTAAGTAGTTCTTCAGCCTTACAAGCCCGATCGACAAGTAGTACCATTTCTTTTAATTCAAGAATTCCAACAAATACTTCTATGTCTTCATTAAGTCCATCTTCAAATCGTCTACACATTTTAACCTCTGAAGGAACACATTCTCTAGCGTACTTACTCAACCGAACGAACTCCCTTTCGTATTCGGTAACTGTCATGTTGCCTTGCGTCAACTCGAGAAATTCCTTGCACTTCTAATCAATAAATCTTTCACTAATGTATTTCTTCCGAAATTCTTCTTGAAAGAACTCCCAAGTCACTTTCTCTTTCGGTACCACAGAAACCAATGTCTTCCACCAATAATAGGCTGAATCCCTCAGCAAAGATATTGCACATTTCAAGCATTCTTCAGGTGTGTAAGACAATTCATCAAATACCTGAATAGAATTCTCAAGCCAAACTCTACTTTCTCGGCATCATCATCTACATTAGCTCTGAATTCTTCGGCCCCTAGCTTATGGATTTTATCAACTGGAGTTCTTTGGAATTTCATCATACCCACATCTTGAGGCATTGGAGGTACAGGTTGAGGAATTGGGGGAGGTGGGGGAGGTTGTACATTCGGGTCCGTACGAACGAACTCAGTATACCAAGCACTCATCATCTGGAGAAAAGCTTCTCGACCTCTTTCTCCTCCTCCTTGACTAATAGTGGGAGGTGGATTTTCAGTCGGCACCGCCCCTTCAGCTGGAGCTGGTGCATTACTTTCTACATCATCGGCCACGGTTGGATCGGGATCCATTTACTATAAAAAAATCATTTAAAAGGTCAGAAGTCGTCACACTATCACAATATACATATACGGCATGTATAGCAAAATTCGTGCATAAAATACGTTAGTCCAAGAACCAACTAAACCTGGCTCTGATACCACCTAATGTAACGCCCTCTTACCTGAGACCGTTGCCGGAGTCGAGCTTGAGGTGTTACTAAACTTATTTAATCACTTTTTTAAATTTTAAATCAACTAATTTAATTTTCATAGCAAGCTGTCTTTCTGCATTATAGTCTAAATCTACTCTGATACCACCAAATGTAACACCCCCACGCCCGAGACCGTCGCCGGAGTCAAGCTTGAGGTGTTACCGAACATAATTTAACATTTAAACAACTTTACATCATTTATTTTGATTTTCAGAATAAGCAATTTTTCTGCATCATGGTCGCTAAAAAAATCATATCTTGAGTTACGAAACTCGAAATCAAGATCCGTAAATTTTCACTAAAAGTAAACTCATATATCTATCTACTAATTTTTTTCTAGAATTTTTTTTGGGCCAATTAGTACATTTTATTAGTTAAATTTACCCTTGTTTTAGGATTTGACTACACTGACCTCTGCTTACTACGAACCAGTTTTCTATCTGTACAAAATTATATCACTATTACGTTTGTTTATCCTAAAACTAGACTCATTAAAGATTCTGTACATATGAAATATACCTCCTAATTAGTTTTTTACAATTTATGGTGAATTTCCAAAGTTGGAACAGGGGATCCGGAAATTGCTCTGGCCCTATTTCACTAAAACTCAAATATCCTATAACATATAACTCCTTTACCTATTTCGCTTTTTCCATTTGAAAGTAGACACAATAAGCTTCAATTTCATAGTTAATTCTTCACCTAATTCGTTTTCTACTATTTTTGGTGATTTTTCAAACTCACATCGTTGTTGCTGTAGTGTTCTGTTTTATGGCAAGTTTCATCTTTTTATGAATTCTCATGAACTATATAACATATTAAACTCACAAGGCATCCAACATTATCTAGGCTAGCCATACCAATGACTAATCATTATCAAGCATTTTCTCAACCAAACCACAACCATATCACAAGATTATTTACACAAAATAAGTATATTGCTATACATGCCATACATCAAAACATACAAACCAATATACCAATTCTTCCTCGGATAGTGTGAGCGTTTCTTCGACCTTCTCGATATCCCAGTTGGCTCGCTAAAAACTACAATGAATGTAAAGGAGGGAGTAAGCATAAATGCTTAGTAAGTTCACATGCAAATAACAAGTAACATAACAAAGCAATTATATCAATAACAATAGCATGATATCACCAAGATACAAACCACATTTCTAGCTATCGTGTATCATCTTACCACCTTATTTCTGTTGTATCAAGTTTCAACCCGAGGGTTAAGTACATACCCGAGGGTTAAGTATATACCTGTCCAAATTGTCCATTTCACAACACTTACCAAAATATCATTTCCATCTTGAGTATTCTTCCATTCCGCTAGAATTTTACCCATTGAACACATCGGAATATAACTCGGATACACGGATCATTTGCACATAAGTGCCACATATGTAATCAATCAATCATGTAACCCGCCCATAAGCGAACTCGGACTCAGCTCAACGAGCTTGGGCGTTCGCATCCATAAGTGAACTCGGACTCAACTCAACGAGTTCAGATGCCTAGTTACATCTCACGAACTCGGACTTAACTCAACGAGTTCGAACATTTACATTCATAAGTGGACTTGGACTCAACTCAACGAGTTCGGATGCCCAACCATCCTAGTGACATGTTACTTGTATCCTAATCTATTCCCAAGGTTCAAACGGGATTTTCCTCAGTCACACATTTCCCAGTCGTTCTCCTCGGAATATTGGAACCAATACGTTGCTTGCATCTCATACTTATCAATTTAATCACATACTTTTCATACCAATACATAATATTTCACAAAGCATAATATTCATAATAAAAAGTATCATATCGTATAAATAGCATTAAATCACTTAAAATAGCAATCATGTTACATTATTTACACATGAACTTACATCGGTACAAAATATAAAAATTTTGCGATTTAGTCCAAAATCTTTTCTTTTCCTTGATCAAGGTTGATTCCACGTCTTTCTTGATCTAAAATAACACATTTAGCTTATTTAATACTCACATTATCAAAATAGTCCTAAATTGAAATTTTGGCAAAATTACAATTTTGCCCCTAAACTTTTGCATATTTACACTTTTGCCCCAAAGTTCAGAAATTAAATTTTATCACAAATTCTTATGTTTTAGGACATGCTGATCATTTATTTACCATTAGCAAGCTCAAATTCCCACTAAAACACATACTTATGAACAATATGTACTTTTACCAATTAAGCCGTTTTACTCGTTTTTACCTAAAACCGAGTAGCACAAGTTGTCTAACATGATTTAAAACCTCATATTCTATCATAAAACATCAAAATACACAAATTTCACCTATGGGTATTTTTCCAAATATGAACCCTAACTTAAATTATTGCTAACATAAGCTTTATCGAGTTACCGGGACTACGAAAACATAAAGAACATTAAAAACGGGGCTTGGAATCACTTACTATGAAGCTTGGAAGCTTGAAACAAACCCTAGCTATGGAGAACCCTTGAAATTTCGTGGTAATGAAGAAGATGATCAATTTTGTGTTATTTTTCCCTTTTTATTTCATGTTAATATCCAAATGACCAAAATGCCCCTCCTTACTAAACTTTCAAAAATTCCATCCATGTCCAAATTTTGTCCATGAACTTAAAATTGGCCAAATTACTATTTAAGACCTCCTAATTAATATTTCAAAGCAATTTCATACTAGAAACTTCTAGAATGCAAGTTTTGCAACTTATTCGATTTAGTCCATAATTTTAAATTAAGCACTTTACGCATAGAATTTCTTCACGAAATTTTCACACGATCATGCAATCATATCATAAACCTCAAAATAATTATAAAATAATTATTTCTACCTCAGATTTATGGTCACAAAACCACTATTTCGATTAGGCCCTAATCCGGGATATTACACTTATTTTAGTTATTAAATTATACTAAGAGTTCTACTCTAATTCCTATTCCTCATGCTATAAATTCAACCTTATTCCTCCCCATTCATGCATCACCCAAAACTTCAAGCACCAATTCCCCTAAGTGCCGAAACCTCCTAGCCAATTTTACCAAGCAAGCCATTCGGCCAGTAGCCCAACAGTCGGCCAGCACACGCCCCAGACTCCCGACGCACGCCTGCTCGTCGCACGCAGCATCGTGCATTTGCTACCGTAGCAGCTGCCTAGGCCGCTCCAGTCCACTAGGCCTGCTCGACAAGGCCCTGCATGCTACCTACTTCTAGCCCGCGAAAGCCATTGCTTGCGCCTAGTCCTTGCGCATGGATCCAACTCCAGCACCCCACGCCAGGTTGTTTCCTAAAGGCCCTTGCTGCTACTTGCTCCCAGCCTGCTGCGCGACGTTGCTTCCATACACACCAAGGCTGCATGCCTTAGCTACCGTCCAAACACCCAAGTGGCACACCACCTTTGCACACCGAGCCCTTTGAGCCAAAAACCCTCCATCCTACCTTAAACCTATATCTTTTGCTTTTAAATTATTGTTTTAAGAGTTCTTTTATTTTTACAAAAAGGTTGTAAGACCTAATATTCTTTTAAATTTTAATTTTGTTAAATTATTTATTTTTTTAATTTATTAAATTATTAATATTTTTTTTATTAATTAAGATTTTTGAGAGAATAAATTTTTCCATCTTATGTTCAGGTTAATTATGCCTCGTAAGAGAACTCTGCCTCCGCCCAAATTGACGAAACCTCGTAAGAGAACTCTGCCTCCGCCCAAATTGACGAAACGCAAAACAAGTTCCACTGTGAAGAAGCCAAAGTAAGATACGAAATATCTTCAAAAATCAACAGATACATCTAAAGAAAGGCTTTACATTGAAGGAAAGCAACTACAAAGACTTTATGGCACGTATTCGTCAAGTTGCTGAAGCCCTCAATTGGGAATTGTTTTGTGAAAAGAGACCAAGTGTGGATGAGGAACTAGTTCACAAATTCGATGCGAATTTAACCTCAAGCG
Organism: Gossypium stocksii; assembly: GCA_020496765.1. Classification (NCBI taxonomy): domain Eukaryota; kingdom Viridiplantae; phylum Streptophyta; class Magnoliopsida; order Malvales; family Malvaceae; genus Gossypium; species Gossypium stocksii. The sequence continues at coordinate 49,125,734 of CM035623.1, forward strand.
AGTTAACTAAAGTTCCAGTTCACGAAATCAAGGTACCAATAACTTCAAATGCTATTAATGAGTTCTTTGAATTAACTAATTTTGAAAATGATGAATATTCTTCTTTGTTAAGCAACATTAAGCCTGAAAAATTACAAGAAATTCTCAAGGAACTTACAGTTCTAGGTTCTAAGTGGATTGTTCAAAGCAAGGAATCCACACTTGTCGAAGAGAATATTTGACACCACTTGCGAAGGTATGGTTCTATTTCATCCATTTTAGCCTTGTGCTTAGTTTGCATGGGAGTACAATCTCATTAGAGCAAATGGTCCTATTATACTCGATTCTAACTAGAAAGACCATTGATGTGGGCAAAATCATCTTGAGAGAAATACGGAATTGTGCCTTTAGACATTCTGGTCCAGCTTATTTCCCCTTTATGATAACAATTCTCTACTTAAAAGCTAAAATACTTGCAAACGTAAAGAAGATAGGGTATAGTCAGGGCACAATTACCGATTGGGACCTCTACCGAGTAGCTGGAGATTCTGTTCTACAGCAACGAGTTGAAGAAAGTGAGGATCCCAAAGAAGAAGAAGATGATCCCACAGAGATCGACCAGAGCAATCAGTTGAGATCCCTGATGAGGCAAAACCAATGGAACCAGAAGCTGAACCTGATTCTGAAACTTCAATGTTTAGAACTTAACCACCTAGTCCAGATCTTTGAGATGAGCTATCAAAATTGATGGATAAAATGCAACATATGCAATGGCAGCAACAAGCCTACTGGAGATACTTAAAAATAAGGGATGACTCGATGAGAAGTGCCCTTAGGAAAATTTATAATAACCCATTTATTTTTGTGCCTGAGTTTCCAGATTTCATATTTGAACCATGGAGTCCATTATCGAAGAGGGAGCGAAGCAATTCATGCAAAGGCAATAATGATGGAGTAAAAGATGAATTAAATTCAAAAGGATCTGCAAATAAATAAAAGGGAGGATCTCGACTTTATTTTATTTCTGTCTTTAGGTTACTTTAGGATTAGGTTAAATAGGAATTTTTATTTTTGCATAATAAAACAAGAGATAGGGATCATGAATAAAATCTGAACAAGTCAAAAAGTATAAAGTGTGGCAATAGGTATATACATGTCTAGGATTGGATTTAGAGAGAGCTTGGTACTTAAGTAGTCAATTTGACTCACCTCCTCTTTTTTAAAATCATACCTAGTGTATAGTATCTATTCACTTTAAACAATGAGCACATTGTTCATTTTAGGACCAAAAATTTTCATTTAGAATAAAATTTTCTTTTAATTATGATTAGGATATATTTTGTTCAATAATTTGAAATTTTGTTAAGTATGCTAAACTTTAGTATTAATAAAGTTCTATTATTTCAATAAGTTATTATGTTAGCTTAATAATGATATGAATGTATTTTTATTAAAGCATGTGAATCGTACCATAAATTTTTAATTCCTTACGAAAATTAAGCATCCATGAATGTTTAAGTCTTTAGAATTGACTTAGTAGTTTCTTGAGGTGAAATCCTAGGAAGCATGGAATGTTGAAAATGATTTAGGCAACTATTGTTTGGACCATTTGAGCCTTTCAAGCCAACCATGATAAATTTATCCTTTGAAACCCAACTTTGAGACTATATGGCCTAATTTTATTTTGGCCTTTGCAATATTTAGCCATCACTTTTCTCTTAATTGCCTCTAAATTGTCCCAAACACTAGAATCAGTATTACTCAAAACATTCTTCAAAAATAAGTTTGGGGGAGTTGAAAAAAAGTATCAAATGCTCAAAAAAATTTGTAGCACATAAAGCAAGTGCTCGAAGTTGAATTTAAAAAAAGCACATGTACTTGAAATAAAATAGATATACAAAAGAGCATATAAAAGTAAAGTAAGTTGGTGTATATAAGGTAAAAATTCTAAAGGTTTGATTTCTGCTGAGTCTAGGGTTTTGAAGCCAAAATTTATCTATCTTATACCTACCCCTAGCCTAGAAACATTTGTAACACCCATTACCTGGCCCGGACGTTATGGCCAAATCTGGCGTGCTACATCATAGTGCCTTTCGAAAAATCTGAACTTGTGAATCAACTTGTCGTCAGATAAAAACCCCTTGGTGATTTTATAGAAATCTTTAGTGAATTGAGTTCTTTACTATTACTAAATCATCTTGTCAAAACGTTTGCCATTGGTATACTAAACTGATTTAAATCATGGAAGCTTTAAAAACCTTGAAGTTTGAATTGCGTGTCTTTAGAATTAGTTATTATTTTGAAAAGTCGTCTTTTTTTAAACTACCAGTTTAAAATAGGTAAACAAGAGCCCAATTAAAAATTAAATCCCATAAATGGCCTTGTTACAAAAATAAAACCCAAAACGTAACCAAAAGTATAAATAAAACCAAAGGTAATTTTACTGTAGTCGTGTAGCCACCTCTGAGCCCCTCGCAGCAAAAATCGCCTATGGCTGGGGATTACTTGCACAGTTAAAAGAAAAGGGTGAGTTTACGAAAACTCAGTGTGTAATCCCTACCAGTCAATCAACAAACAACATGCAGTCACAGTCTGGGCCAGAGCCCTATTCAAGAATAGTACAGTGTGGGCCTTAGCCCCAATACAGTATCGTGTGGGCCTTAGCCCAATACAGTAATAGTATAAAATAGTAATGCAACAGTGGAACCCACCGAATCCAACAAACACACCATGTGGGGATAAAATCGACCCACCCAGCCAACACACTAATATCACAGCCAAGCTGCTAGTAACAGTATATGTGGCAAAGCCACCAGTAGAGTATACTTCCTCCATAACAGTATCCCAATCCCATGCACTATGTCATGTCATAAATCATACGTGTATGCAGAATATCATGCTCAGTAACAGTCCTGTTTATATCATAAATACAGTCAATCTACCCCTAGGGGTATAATGGTCATTTTAATCTATTAGGGGTAAAATAGTCATTTTTACCTTTTATAGGTATTTTGGTTATTTTACCTATTTTGGAATCTTGGTACACATACTGACCTCTTAAAGGGTCTACAGTTGCCTCAAGCAACTTATGTAACTTAAACGGAAATAACTGCATAAATGGGCCCAAGGCCCATTACCCGGCCCAATGGGCCCACATGCTCATGTGGCCTATTAAGCCCAGATTTAGCCATGTCTATGGGAACTACATATCCCAGTCTCGTATTTGCCACGTGTCACCCTTTTTTATCCGTGTGAGGCCGACGAGCCCATTGGGCCCACACGGCCCATTTTAGCCCAACATGGCTCAAAACAACCTAAGCCCATGAGAACGCTTATGGCGGCCTCTACAGTCTTACACCCACTATTCGTGGGCTTGGTTTACCACACAAGCGATCGCATGCCCATGTGGCTTGTAATGTCGTACTTTTCAGCTTTTGCCGATTTACAGTTGAGAGGGGTGTGATTACACACTTGTTATGCAAAATGTGCGAAGAATCCTACGTGCATCGAACCTACACTCAAACAAGGCATTCGGTTACTTAACCGCTAATTCAGGTTAATAACCCTCTCAATACTTAGTCCAAAAATACACACCATCTTACCTTGATTAAATGAGGGCGACTTAGTCCTCTAAGATCGCTAACCAAAGTTGATCACATTCCTTGTCGAAAATTTGTATTACACACACAGATCCTATTAACCAAGATTAAACATACATGTGGCCTAATTCCACAACTATTCACTTTACAAGACATAATGATATTCGGCCTACCCAAAAGTAAGGTAGCGTTCTTACCTTAATCAAATAATGAAAGAAAGAGATTTCGATTGCCTCCAAACACGTGCACTTCTTCACTTCACTAAAATACCGATTTGTCAGGAATACTTGCAGAACCGATTTAGAGAGGGAAGAGGTGAGAGAAAAGAGAACTGGAAAAGTAACAAAAAGAAAAGCAGAGAATCGACCACCACAAATAATAGAAAGAAAGGGGATTCGGCTCACACCAGACAATAACATTCGGCAATATGAGAAGGGAAACCAATGAGTGAAAGCAGAAAGTAGAAAGGAGAAGAAGAGCACCCGAAAGGAAGAGATGAAATCGTGAGGGAGGAGAGAGGCTAAATTCAGTTGAGAGAAAGATAGAAACAAAAGGTGAAAGAAGAAAGCAACTCTGTAAGGTTGTGTACAGAAGGGGGTTGGCACTAGAATGAACAGAAATAACTCGAAAGAAAGAAAAATACCAGAATGAAAAATACAGGTTCGGCTAAAAAGTAAAGTTAGAAAACGCAAAGCAATTTGTTTTGAACGTAATTGATGAAAGGAAATGAGAGAACTCCTTAAGCCTTTTTAGCAAGAATCGGCTTCTAACTAAAACCAATACTCTAAACCGATACTAAAAAAAATGAGAGCAAGAGAGAGCACTCCTAGTCGAATTTTGCATACTCCCCCTTTCCCATTTGGCTACAACACCCCAACTTTGAATTTTCTTGATTTACTCCACCTATTTTCCCTCTATATCCATACCAACCCCTATCACATCCCTTAATTTTCTTCCCATGACCAATTCAACAACCACCTCAGTAGAGTTTCACTCAACCTCTACTTCTTACTTGACAAGAGTAACAAAATAATTAACCCCCTTAATGCAATGTGCGACTTGAACCCCCAACCTTCTTGGAAGTACAACATGCCACTACAACTATACCACCATGCTCCTTTATGTCATAAGTTAAATGCATATTTTAAAAGACTACCCACTAAAGTCCAGTTCCTTTAATTAAGAAATACAATTTTTGCAAATAACAAGGCTCGAACCCAGAGTTTCTCAGAGACTCCCAAACACTCCTAAGCCACTCAAATAGCTCATCATTCACATCAAAAGACATAAAATCAAAACATAGATTTTTAGGGCATTACAACTCTACCCCCTTAAAGAAATTTCAGCGTTGAAATTTACCTGATCAAAATAGGTAAGGGTATTGTTGTCGCATCGCCTCCTCAGATTCCCACGTGGCCTCCTCAAAACTGTGGTTACGCCATAGCACCTTAACCAGTGGAATAGACTTTCTCCTCAGTACCCTAATGTCACACTCTAGAATCCGTACTGGTTTCTCCTTAAAAGTTAGATTTGGCTCAACCTCGATCTCCTCAACCAGCACTACATGTGAAGGATCAGAGCGGTAACGCCTTAGCATGGAAACATGGAATACATCATTAATCTGGTTTAATTCTGGAGGCAACTCAAGTTGATAGGCAACCGATCCCATACGCTTCAGTATACGATAAGGCCCAATGAACCTAGGGCTTAGCTTACCTTTCCGATCAAACCTCAGAATCTTCTTCCACGGTGAGACTTTAAGAAAGACATAATCCCCCATAGAGTACTCAATCTCCTTACACTTTAAGTCTGCATACGACTTCTGTCTATCTGACACTGCCTTTAAACGGTCTCGAATTAACTTTACCTTGTCTTCAGTATCAGAGACTAACTCAGGACCCAGAGCTCGTCGCTCACCTAACTCAGTCCAACATGTAGGAGTACGACACATACGACCATATAATGCTTCATACGGTGCCATCTGAATGCTAGACTGGTAACTATTATTATACGTGAACTCAGCTAATGGCAAATAGTCTTACCAACTACCTTAGAAATCAATTACATAGCTTCTTAACATGTCCTCCAGTACATAAATCACCCGCTTTGACTGACCATCTATCTGAGGTGGAACGCAGTACTGAAGTCTAACCTTGTACCCAGTGCCTCGTGTAATTTCTTCTAGAATCGAGATGTGAAACGAGGATCTTTGTCAGATATGATGGAAACTGGTACCCTATGCAATTTCACAATCTCAGCCACATACAACTTAGCTAGCTTTTATAACGAGTAATTAGTATGGACCAATATGAAATGGGTAGACTTGGTCAACCAATCTACTATGACCCATACCGAATCTTTCTTAGTAGGCGTTAGGGGCAGCCCACTAACAAAATCTATAGTTACCCTCTCCCACTTCCAAAGTGGAATCTTAACTGGCTGTAGTAAGCCTGAAGCCAGCTGATGCTCAGCCTTAACTTGTTGGCATGTCAAGCACTTGCTCACAAAATCAATAACTTCATGCTTCAATCCTGGCCACCAGTATAGCTCACGTAGATCTTGGTATAACTTGTTTTCGCCAGGATGCATAGCATAAGGATTATTATGCCCCTCTTACAGTATAAACAGTCTTAAATCAGAGTCCTTCAGTATACAGACTCTCCTACGGGAACATAGTACTCCGTCACTATTCAGCCTAAAATCTGAAGTCTCCCCATTCTCAACTTGTCGAAAACAAGAAACTAGTGTCTCATCCATCAAATGTTTACCCTTAATTTGCTTAGTTCACATCGATCTAACTTGTAGTTTAGCCAACAAGCTACCATCATCATACAAGCTGAGATGAGCAAACATCGCTCTTAAATCAGATACAGCCCTACGGCTCAGCGCGTCAGCAACCACGTTAGCCTTCCCAAGATGGTACTCAATCGAGCAATCATAATCCTTAAGCAACTCTATCCACCTTCGCTGCCTAAGATTCAGCTCCTTTGAGTGAAGAGGTACTTGAGGCTCTTATGATCAGTGTAAATGATACACTTCTCACCGTACATGTGACAGCCCTATTTAGACCCTAGTCGAAAAGTGGTTTCGAGACTATTAAACCGAGTCATAGAAATATTTGAATATAATATTTGACGTCTATTATATGTGTTAATTCATGTGTGAAATCTTTGATGTTTTGATTTAGTCATATGAATGTGAATTTCACTTAAAAAGGGCTTAGTTGTGAAACTTTGAAAGTATGTTAGATAAATGTGTGGTGACTAAATAATTGCATAATTTAAAAAGGGATGACCTTGCATGTCAAATTTCCCTTTTTAGGGTGAGTGGCCGGCCATGATATGATGATAAGCACTAAGTGTGAATTTTCTTTAATATTTTAGTAAGAAATGACTAAATAATGGGAAAAAGAAAAGAAGGAAAAGAAAATTTTTGTTCATCCTTTCTCTTGTTGGCCAAAACTTGAAAGAAGAATTGGGAGAAGGATTTTAACTTTTGGTCACCATGGTTATGCTTGCTTAAGGTAAGTTTGATGTTTATTCTCAAAATTCTTGTATAATTTGGTTTAATTACTTAGTTTAGTGCATAACCCATGTGTAAATTTCCAATTTGGTTATAAGATGAACAGGGCACTTTGAAATGGTACCTTTGATAGTTAAAACTAAGCATGAAGGTGCTACATTCTACCTTAGCCAAGAGCATGTTTGAGCTTGTTGAGTATTAAATTGTTAAAAAAATAAGTTGTGTTCTTTATATGCAATTGCCGAATGGAGAAAAATGGAAAAGAATTTGGGAAAAATATTGAATGTGTGCTAGAAGGATATACGGTCAATGAAAAATATATTAGCATGATTAGATATGATTGTTTGTGTGTGGTGCCGATTGGTGTAATGAGCTTGTAAGGTGTGTATGACCAATATGTGTTTTATGGTGGGTTTAAGAAGTAAATTGAGTCACGTCATATTGATAGGAAATATGAAACATATTGTTTCAAGAAAAAGGTGATTACCGAACATGAAAGTGTTAATATTGATTTGTATGCATAAAAAAAAATCTCTTCGGTTAAATAAATGACATGGTGAATATATGTGTGCTAATGTGTTGGAAATCCACGATAATTTTAATTGGGCATATGAAGATGCCATATATATATATGTGTGTGTTCTACTAAGGAAACTATATTTGGTTTAAGGCTTATTATCTATGTTAATATCATTGCTTAAAAATGCCGAAAGTAATGATTGTGAGAAATGACTCTTAGTTATATATATATATATGTGTGAGTGCCGAATGGCTTCAATTGAGATTTTGCATATTTGGCTAGTCAATGATTTAGTTGTGATTGATGATGAGTATACATTTGGCCGAATGTGTGTGTGTGTGTGTGTGTGGCAAAGAGAGTATATTTGTATCCCTTGTCTTGATCGAGTGAAGTGTATGAGTGTTTAATGAAATTGAATTTGCTTAACCTAGCTCAAGAGCATAGAGGGGCAACATCGGATAAGGGAAAAGCTAAGATCACGGAATAGCCAACCCAAAATTTGTTTAAAAGAATACGAGGTAAGTTTTGAGCAATGAGACCTAGCATACAATTTGATAAAATATGATACATATACGTATATACATGTAATTAAATTGTGGCCTATTGACATTGTTTTGAATATGGTTGATGTAAAGCAAGTAGTGAATATGGCAAATAGCCGAATGTTCCTTAGTAAAATAAGCTATGATAGTTGGTTGGATATTTGATCTCTGTATGTGCCTATAGACCGATAATTAAATGAAAGTGTTACGTTATGTGCTGATATGTGAATGAGGCAAGTGAATTTCAATTGTGATAGATTTTGTGAAATGTACAGCTGGTGGACACATATGCATGAAAATTTAGTGAACTATATCTGGGATAAGTCCCGAAGGGCATTTGTGCCAGTGTATATCCGGGCTTAGTCCCAAAGGGCATTCATGCCGGTGTTATATCCAGGCTTAGTCTCGAAGGGCATTCGTGCCGGCGTCATATCCGGGTTAAAAATCCCGCAGGCATTCGTGCGAGAATTATATGGTTTATGTCGAAATAATCCCAAACAAATGCGATCATTACCCTAAGTTAGTCAGGTATGTACCTCATACTCAGTTGTGGATTTGATTCGTTTTAGATTGTGAATACACATTTAGATAGTGATGCTCTGGCCTTTGTCTAAGGTTACATGAAAGTCTATGACTTACTTATGATGTATGAATTTCGATTCAAAGTGTGAAGCTACATGAATATGAGAGTATGTGTATAAGCAAGAAATTTAGGATTGAAATTGAAATGTATGTATTCAGCCAAGGGTTGAATTTAGATGGGTACAATGAAATTTCCTATGTGATATGAATTGATGTTTAAGGGAAGTTAAATCGCCATGTATGAAAGAGGGTAATATTTTAATTATGTTCATATTCGGCCAAAGTGAAGAAGCTAAGCATTAAGATTACTAGGCCTCAAATTTAAATGATTTTATTTCTCACACTTACTAAGCTTAGAAATGCTTACTCTGTTGCTCTTAATTCTCTACTTTATAGGTCTCGTTCGTTAGCTACGGTCTCGAAAATTTCAAGATCGAAGTCATCCACACTATCAAAGCTCTTTCGGTATTTAGTAGCTAATTTTGAAAATGGCATGTATAGGCTTGACTTTTGGATTATAAATCAATATCCTTTTGATGATGTATATAAGCATAGCCATGCGAAAATGGCTTGCTATGTTATCCGCTTATTCGAGTATGAATTTTTAGCTTAATCATGTTGGTTGTGAATGAATGTGAAGGCTTGTGAAATCGATTACTAATTAATATGGTAGTGTACATTTTGAGGCTCCTTTTGAGGAATGAATATGACGGAATGAGAACTTTTGGTATTTGGTTGATGATATAGCATTATCTATTTAATGATAGACACGGATGTATGAAATGCTATTTTTAAAATTTGGGCTATACATTTTCGAATAGGGTATAGAGAGGTTGGTGCAAGATGTATATGATGTATGATTGAAAAATGCTTGAAACGTGTTGTGATTTGATGTACCTATTGGATGAAAGGTGTATATATGCATATTCAGTTCTAATACATAGGTTGTGCATTTGGCTTAGGCTTAATAACATTACCATATGAATAGTAACTTTTATTTAACATGTATAATTGGCTAAATGTGAATTTGTCATGCATGCTCATATGTTTTAAACTAGTGAGTGCTTGAAATTATATGGAGTAGACATACATATGAATGTATAATTTTCAATTGAAGTTGTTATACTTATATGCTTAGGCTATTATCCGCAAAGGTACAAATATGAATTATGCAACTAGAGTATATCTAAAATTTAGTATTTGTCTGGTAATGCCTCGTAATCCCTCCAGCGACGGATACGGGATTAGGGGTGTTACAGTACAGGTAATGCCTCTAGATTTTTAGTGCGAAGACCACCGTGGCTAACTCCAAGTCATGTGTAGGATAATTCACTTCGTGAGGCTTAAGCTGACGAGAAGCGTAAGTAACCACCTTACCCTCTTGCATCAACACACAACCCAAATCGACGTGTGATGCATCGCTGTAGACAGTGAATTCCTTCCTAGATTTTGGCTGTATCAAGATAGGGGCCTCAATTAGAACTTTCTTCATTTTCTCAAAACTTTCTTGCTGCTTATCAGTCCAGTTAAACGGTACTTCTTTACGCAGTAACTTAGTCAGATGTGCAACAATCAATGAAAACCCCACCACAAAACATTTGTAATATCTACCTAGACCTAGAAAACCTCGAATCTCAAATACGGTCTTAGGTGGTTTCCAATCCAAAATAGCTTCAATTTTCTGAGTATCAACTCTATTCCCTCGGTAGATACCGCGTGACCCAGAAATGTCACCTCTCGCAACCAGAATTCGCACTGCTAAACTTAGCGAATGTTTCTCCCTTAAAATCTACAGAACGACTCAGAGATGCATATCATGTTCATCTTTGATTCTTGAATACACCAGTATATCGTCTATAAACACCACCAGAACCAATCCAGATAGGGCTGGAACACTCAGTTCATCAGATCCATGAAGGTTGTTGGTGCATTCGTAAGCCCAAATGGCATCACTAGGAACTCGTAGTGACCATAACGAGTCCTAAACGTTGTCTTGTAGACATCAGCCTCTTTAACTCTCAGTTGATGGTACCCAGAACGGAGATCAATTTGGAGAAAACTAAAGCTCCTCGTAGTTGATCAAATAGATCGTCTATCATCGGTAAAGGATACTTATTCTTGATAGTCAGTCTATTCAATTGCCGATAATCGATGCACATGCGGATGGATCCATCCTTCTTCTTCACAAATAACACTGGTGCTCCCCATAGAGATACACTAGGTTGAATAAATCCTCAGTCAATAGCTCTTGAATTTGAGCCTTTAACTCCATCAGCTCCTTCGATGCTATTCTATAAGTGGCAATGGACACTAGAGCTATTCCAAGTAGGAGCTCAATACCAAATTTGACCTCACGATTTAGAGGCAACCCAGGGGGCTTATTAGGAAATACATTGGGAAAATCCTTAACAGTTCTGATATCTTCGACATAAAGGCCCTCAGAATTAGATACACCAATATAGGCTAGAAACGCCTCACAACCCTTACGAACCAGTTTCTTGGCCCTTAATGCAGAGATTACATTAGATAGATAATCGATTCGCTCCCCAATCACGACCACCTCCTCATCCTCAGTAGTCTTCAGTATCATATGCTTAGTAGCACAATCCAAGCTTGCTCGGTGTTTCAACTACCAATCCATCCCCAAGATTAGGTTGAGTTCACCAGACGGTAGCTCCTTCAAATCCACTGGAAAGATAACTCCTTGAACCTCTAAGTGCACATTCCTGAACATCTTATCTACCCTTACTGACTGTCCTAGTGGACTTATCATAGTCATCCTACTAACAATACTTTCAAATAGAATGCCCAAAGTCCTAGACACAGTGCACGCAATGTATGAATGCGTAGGCCAAATATCAATCACAAAAGTATAGGGTACATTATGAATTAGGAACGTACCTGTTATAACATCTGGGGCATCTCCATCTTCTCAGCGACATGTAGCATATACCAGAGTTGGCTGCCTCGCCTCAGTATTACCAACACCTCTACCTGGTGCTCCACGACCTCGTCCCATACCATTTCCACCTCTGGCCTGACCATGGCCTCTCAGTGGCTGCTGGACACCTTTCACTAGCTGTACATAACCCTGTCCTATAGCTTGCATCTGAACAGGTCTCTAAGGATAATTTTTAACTTGATGCTCTATAGACCCACATCTGAAACACACCCCAATCTTCTTCCAGCACTCACCCAAGTGATGTCTCCCACAATTTGCACAAGGCTAAGATCTCGCAATAGGAACCCCAGCTCGGACTGGCCCGTCAAACTTGGCCTTCTTTTTAGACCCACAAAAAAACTTGAGGGCCGTGAATCCCTCTTATTTCTACCCCTATCCTTTTCATAGTTCTCGCGCTCAAAGCATTTCATTTTATTAGTGATTTTTGCCTTTTCTACTAGGGCAGATAAATCTTGCTCCCTCTACAGAGCTATCAGGACTCATAACTCATCTCAAAGACCATCCCTGAAATGCACACAACGTTCATATTTATTCGCCCCCATCTCACGAGCATAACGGCCAAGTCGTAAGAACTCTGCCTCATATTCTGCCACAGATTTATTCCCCTAGGTCAAGCTCAGAAATTCCCTTCTTTGGGCATCCACATAACTTGCTCCCACGTACTTTCCTTGAAAAGTAGCTTTAAAGAATTCCCATGTTAACCGGTTGGCCGAAGTACCCTCTCTCACGATAAGCCACCATTGATAGGCCTCGTCCCTTAACGAAGACACTTCACCTTTTAGTTTTTTTCTCAGAAGTGTAGTCGAGATCGTACATTATTCTTTCTGTGGCTTCTAACCAATATTCAGCCATATTAGGGGCTACTCCAAAAATACCCCTAAAAATTTCCACTCCATTTGACTAGAGTCGTTCTGAAATTGACCCTCGGCCCATAGCCCCCGTACTGGTCCGAGCGACCCTCTCCAAAATTTGGAGCATAGCTTGGAATACTGCATCATCCCTAGTCGCTCGGCCATAAGACCCCGTCTTAATTGTCGGTGAAGCTGGTGCCTCCTTAGCTTCTACATTAGGCATGTGGCTCGATGGTGAATACCCAACCCTAGTACTTCCGAAGCCTCTACCGCGGCCCCTTCCACGAGTACCTCTAGTGCTCATTATCGATTTGCGTATAGTCTAATTAAAAAAAATTATGCACATTAGCTTATAGTTTTAGTAGTTAACAGATGTTTTATGAACAGTAGTAGTTTGGAGTTTTGTTTTCGCAGTTTGCATGCTCACTACAGTTTTTGTTTCCTACAGTTTCTGTTTACTCTAACTAGAGTATCATAGTACGGTCTTAACTCTAAAGTAATCTCAATATTGTATTTTAGTTTAAACAGTCATCAATTATCAAGAAAACTTACAAATTTGGCGCTGGAAACTCGATGTGCCACACTTTTCAGAAGAAAAATATCTTAAAATACTTCACATATTTGAGAATAACTTTTTAAAATTTAAGATTTAAAACCCCATTCATTAGTCAAGTTTTGTAACTTGGCTCTAATACCACAAAATGTAACACCCCTTACCCAGGCCAAACGTTATGGCCGAATCTAGCGTGCTACATCATAGTGCCTTTTAGAAAATCTAAATTTGTGAATCAACTTGTCGTCAGATAAAACCCCTTGGTGACATTATAAAAATCATTAGTGAATTGAGTTCTTTACTATTACTAAATCATCTTGTCAAAACGTTTGTCATTGGTATACTAAATTGATTTAAATCGCAAAAGCTTTAAAAACCATGAAGTTTGAATTGCGTGTCTTTAGAATCAGTTATTATTTTGAAAACTCGTCTTTTCTTAAACTGGCAGTTCAAAATAGGTAAGCAAGAGCCCAATTAAAAATTAAATCCCATAAATGGCCTTATTACAAGAATAAAATCCAAAACTTAACTAAAAATATAAATAAAACCAAAGGTAATTTAACTGCAGTCGTGTGGCCACCTCCGAGCCCCTCACAGCACCAAATTGCCTATGGCTGGTTATTACTTGCACAATTAAAAGAAAGGGTGAGTTTACGAAAACTCAATGTGTAATCCCCTACTAGTCAATTGGCAAACAGCATGCAGTAACAGTCTGGGCCAGAGCCCTATTCAGGAATAGTACAGTGTGGGCTTTAGCCCAGTACAGTATTAGTGTGGGCCTCAGCCTAATATAGTAACAGTATAGAACAATAATGCAACAGTGCAATCCACCCCAATCCAGCCAACACACAGCTCCGCACCACCAACACACCATGTGAGGATAAAATCGACCCACCCAGCCAACACACTAATATCACAGTTGAGCTGCCAGTAACAGTATATGTGGCAAAGCCACCAGTAACAGTATATGTGGCAAAGCCAACAATACAGTATACTTCCTTCATAATAGTATCCCAATTCCATGTAGTATGTCATGTCATAAACCATACGTGTATGCAGAATGTCATTCTGAGTAACAGTCATGTTTATATCATAAATACAGTCAATCTACCCCTAGGGGTATAACGGTCATTTTTATCTATTAGGGGTAAAATAGTCATTTTTACCCTTTATGGGTATTTTGGTCATTTACCTATTTTGGAATCTTGGTATACATACCGACCTCTTAAAGGGTCTACAGTTGCCTCAAACGACTTATGTAACCTAAACGATCATAACTACGTAAATGGGCCTAATGCCCATTACTCGACCCAAGTGGGCCCACACGCTCATGTGGCCCATTAAGCCCAAATTTAGCAATGGCTATGCGAACTACACAGCCTAGTCCCACATTTGCCACGTGTCGTAGTTTTTTATCCGTGTGAGGCCCACGTGTAACACCCCAAACCCGGCCTAAAAATTAGACCCGAGTCTGACATGTCACATTGAAGGGAGAATCATAAAAACTGGTGTAGTTGACAAACTTTGGAAACATTTGATTGTTCGAGGTTTACAACTGTATTTACAAAGCGATTTCCATTTCCAAAACCAGTCTTGCTAATTGAGTACTTTAGTTTAAAATGAGGTTCAATTGAAAATTTTAATATTGGTATGCTAACTTATCTATCTGAGTCAGATTCAAAAACTCCTTCTTTCGGGCATCCATATAGCCCGCTCCAATGTACTTCTCTTGAAACACTGATTTGAAGAACTCCTATGTGATCTGCTCCGATTGGTTGCCCTCCTTCACGGTCAACCACCACTGATATGCTTCTTCCCTAAGTAGAGATATTGCCTCATTCAATTTTTGTTTCGCCGTGCAGTCCAGGTCATCCATTATTCTCTCCGTGACTTCCAACCAGTACTTCGCCACATTCAGGGCCACCCCAGCTACTCCTTTGAAAATTTCTGCCCCATTAGCTTGAAGTCGCTCCGCGATCGACCCACGACCTCCTGTACCATTATTGGGCCCGGCGACCCTTTCTAGAATCCTTAGCATGGCCTGCGATACGACATCCTCTGTAGTAGTAGCCCGATCGTAGGGTCCCATTTCAGCTATTGGTGAGGCTGGAGCCTCCTCTACTCCAACGTTGGGTATATGGCCCGACGCCGACGATCCAGCCCTAGCACTTCCACGGCCTATGTCGTAGCCTCTTGCACCTCTTCTAGCACTCATTGTTGCGTACGTATTTCTGGATTAAAAATTTTATGAAATTTTAGTTCATAGTTCCAATGTTTAAGGCTTATGTTTTATGCAAGTAATAATTTAATAGTTATTTCACTGTCGTAAATCCACTATAGGCTTAAGTTTCCTACGGGATTTTGTCTCTAAGAACCTATTGTTTGAAGTAGGCCAATATCTAAATACAGTTCAGTAATTTAAACAAGTTCAGTAACGAAAAAACTTACTTGGCTCGACCTCGAGGGCTCGGTGAACCACATTTCAAGAATCCTACAAAAACTTTTTAGAGAAGTTAATAGCAACCGATTTGTGATGGAGGAGAACAAAGAGAAATCGGCAATTTGACGTGGCTATTTCGACATTTAAGAGGTTAAGAATGGATTTAGCTTTTTAGAGAAAGAAGACTACTATGCTAATAGAAATTTCAGCAAAGAGATGGTGGGTTATTTGATAGAAGAATGAGAGGGAAAAGAGAAGTTGGCAATGGAATGAATTCGACAAAACCAAAAGCACCCTCAAGAGAATTCGGCACACTCTTAAAAAGACCACAAGCCAATCCTAGCTTCACCTAAAGTCCCATTTGGCACCATCACCTCCCCTCTCTCAATCTCCTATTTTCTCTCCATTATCCTTACCTTAAATTTCTCTCCTGAACACTCCTTCCCAGAGTCCACTCTAGCGCCACTACCTTCCTTTTATGAGTAAAAATAAAGTCCCTAAATTCACCACTCTTAAGCCTTGAACCTTGGACCTTTCTACCTGATAGTAACACCACCTTATAGCTCCCCAAGTGATGCCACCTTGCCACTGAGCCACAGGCCCACTTGTGTCCTATTTTCCCCTTAATTTATTTAAGAGGCCTAATACCTGAGACTAGGGTTTCACTAAGGCAAAAATTAAATTTTTCATATGGTCTTCCCTATCCCTAAGACTTCAAATAATCCTTGTAATATCTTAAAATTAATTTTCTAAGTGCAACTTATACATGCTAAGTTTAATGCACATAATTTAGAGTTGTAGGATTTTGAGGCATTACAATTCTAGTTTATTCTTAGGATGAAAAATAACATGTAGAACATTTGAGAATTATCTTGCAAATTCAGTGAGAGAAAAAATTATATGCTAAATTCAGTAAATGTGAATTTTGGCTTTGAGAAGTGGGTTTTCTTGGACATATTATATCTACCGAAGGCATCAGGGTAGATCCGAGTAAAATTTCAGCTATTATGAATTAGGGTCCACCAAAGAATGTATCTGAAGTTAGAAGTTTCTTGGGTTTAGCTAGTTATTATTGAAGATTTGTACAGGGGTTCTCTATGATAGCTTCTCTGATGACCCATTTATTGTAGAAAGATGTTAAATTCGAGTGGACAGAAGAATGTCAGCAGTGTTTTGATCGATCAAAAGAATTGTTGACAAAAGCACCTGTGTTGGTACAGCTTGAACCGAGTAAAAAATTTATTATTTATAGTGATGCATATTTAAATGGTTTAGGTTGTGTCTTGATGCAAGAAGGTAAAGTTGTAACACCCTGAATTTGGGCATAGAAGTTTTGGGCCTTGAGCATGGGAACGGTTGAAAGCAGCTTAAAATATTTTGTTGTGCATGTAAATTTCGTTAATGAAGGCTTGTTTCAGTGGTTAAGTGTGCTGAGCAGTGTTGGAGAAGTCCTGGGTTCAAACCTGGACTCTAGCAAAAATTTTGGTTTAAGGTGAATTAAACCCTGGGTGTAGTAGGTAGGCATTAAGAATATTGTTGGAGAAATTGTGCTAGAAAAAGCCTTGTGGTCTAGTGGCAAAGTAGCACCACATAAGAGGCAGGAAGGTGGCGTCATAGAGTTGGTAAGGAGGTCCAGGGTTCGAAACTCATGGCAATCAAAGAGCTTTTATTTTGCTAACAGAGGGCGGCAAGAGTTGGTGTTGAATTTAAACTCTGATGATGGGGGGATCCCACATCGGGAAGCTAACATAAGAGTGGATGCAAAGCTGGCTTTAAATAGAGAGAACCATGAGGAGAGTAAAGGTACCTTTCTTGGCTGATCCCTTTCGCTTTATGGCAGGCTCGTTTGGGTTGGGCGTCGGCTAAAAGTGCTCGGAGCGCGAATGAACTCCAGTCTCCTATCAGGTGTGTATTTCTCACTACTCTAGTTGTAGGACGGCTACTTCGGGCCGCGATGGGCCGAAAGAGGCCATGTGGGCCCAATGGGCCCACGGGCCCAATTGGATAAATTGTTTGATTGTATAGTAAATATTGGACTAGACTATGTGAATCTCACATCTGTGGCTAGATTTGGGCTAAAAGGGCCACACGAGCGTATGGGCCTATTTGGGCCGAGAATGGGCCCTAGGCCCATTCGCATTGTTATCTCTGTTTAGAATGCTTTAGTTTATCAAATTACTGAAATACCCTCCACTTGTAAAATTACCAAAGTACCCCCGATTTACAAAATTACTAAAATACCCTTGATTTACAAAATTATTGAAATACCCTTGATTTACAAAATTACTGAAATACCCTTGGTTTATAGAATTACCGAAATACCCCTGTAGGGTAGAATTACCGAAATACCCCTGTAGGGTAGAATTACTGAAATACCCCTGTAGGGTAGAATTATCGAAATACCCCTATTGGGTAGAATTACTGAAATACCCCTATAGGGTAGAATTACCGAAATACCCCTGTAGGGTAGAATTACCGAGATACCCCTATGGGGTAAAATTACCATTTTGCCCCTAAGGTGTTAAATGACTGTTTTGCCCTTTTTGGCAAGTGACTGACTTGGACTGTCTGTTTGACGGATTTGATTGTGAATATATGTTGGTGATATGAATGACTTGACTGTGATTGTTTGATTCAAATGTGGGCGTGACATTCTGCATACATGACATGTTGCATGGGTTGGGATTTTATTTGGAGAAAGATCTGATCTGTTAGGATCACATGGTTGCTTGATGACTGTCGATCCATCGAAGGCTTAAGAGCCGTATATTCGTACTGGTTTGATAAGGTCGTACGGATCGCCTGAGACGACTGTGGATCGATTGATGGCTAAGTGCCGATCATGTTACCAAAGGCTGTGTGCCGTTATTGTGGGCTTCGTATCGATATTGTGGGCTTCGTGTCGTTATTATGGGCTTGTGCCATTATTATGGGCTTGTGCCATTACCAAAGGCTGTGTGCCGTTATTGTGGGCTTCGTATCGATATTGTGGGCTTCATTCCGTTATTATGGGCTTTGTGCCATTACCGAAGGCTTTGTGCCAATATCATAGGCTTTGTGCCGATTATAGACATGTTACTGATGGCTTTGCGCCACATATTCTGTTAAGTGGCTTTGCACGTTATCTGATTCTGGTGGCTGTGCCACGATATTCTGTTATTGGCAGCTTTGCTGCCCATTGGTGTGTGGGCTGGGTGAGTTGAGTTATTCCCCACATGGTGTGTTGGTTGGTACGGGTGGTGTGATGGCTGGACTGGGTTGGGATTGCATTCACATTCTGATTCTGATTTTGATTCTGTTAATTAATACTGATTCTGATTCTGATTCTGATTTTGATTCTAATACTGATACTGACTCTGATTCTGATTTTGATTCTAATTCTCTTTTTGATTCTGATTCTCATTTTGATTCCGTAATAGTAGGGGATTACACATTGAGTTTTCGTAAACTCACCCTGTTTATTAACCTTTCAGGTAATTTCTAGCCTTTGATGGATCGGGCTACGAGGGACTCGGAGGTGGCCACACTACTGCTCTTGTTTTCTTTTATTTGGCTTTTATTTACTATTTAATTTCATTCTGAGATTTTATTTTTGTAATAAGGCCTTTTATAATTTCTGAATTTTAAGTTTGGTTTTTATCTGCTCTAAGTAGAACTCAATTTCCCAAAAACGTTAACAGTTTTCAAATCAACACGTCCCTACAAACTATTAATTTTTTTTTAGCTTTCGCAAACTTACTTGGTACTCACGTATGACAGTAATTAAGGTTTTAAAAGTAAATTATTTTTCAATGAACCATGTTTTGAAAGTAGCGAACGCAAACTGAGGTTTAAGTTTTTAAATAGTAAGAAGGGTTTTTAATAAAATAAGGTTTTCGAAAAACACTTCAATGTGACACACCAGATTCGGGCCTAACTTCTAAGCTAGGTTTTGGGTGTTACAAAAGTAATAGCCTATGTTTCAAGACAACTTAAGCCACATAAAAGAAATTACCCAATACATGTTCTTGAATTAGCTACTATTGTATTTGCATTGAAGATATGACGGCATTACTTGTACGGTGAGAAATGTCATATATATACTAATCATAAAAGCCTGAAATATCTGATGACATAGAAAGATTTGAATTTGAGACAGCGCAGGTGGCTTGAACTGATAAAGGATTATGATTTGATTATTTATTACTATCCGATAAGGCTAATGTTGTAGCTGATGCTTTAAGTCAGAAATCTTTATTTGTTTTGCAAGCTATGAATACCTGGTTATCCTTGTCTGATGATGGTTCAGTTTTAGCTGAAATGAGAGTTAGACCAGTGTTTATACAGTAAATCTGTGAGACTCAGAAAAATGATCAAAAGTTACAAACTAAACAGGCACAATATGAGTCGGGTACTGATTTTGAATTTCAAGCAGGGATCGATGGTTGTTTGTTATTCAGAGGCAGGGTAAGTGTACCTCAGAATTCAGAGCTCATACAGAAGATTCTACACGAGGCTCACAGCGGTACTATATCTGTACATCCAGGGGAATAAAATGTATAATAATTTGAAAAAGATGTACTGGTGGCCAGGTACGAAACGTGATATCTGTAACACCCCCAAATCCGGCCTGGACGTTATGGCCAAATCTGACGGTGTCATATTGAAGGGTGAATCGTATAAATCGAATATGTTGGAAGACTTTGAAAACAATCGTCCGTACATGGTTTGAATAAGGGTTTATTTTCAAAATCATCCTTGTTAGAAAAGCACTTTAGTTAAATACGAAAACCATTGAATACTTGTTAAATTGTAAGTCCAAATAAACCTTAAGTGGTTATTTGAAAATCCTAGTTTTATTTGTACCCGTTAATAAATTCGCAAGTCCAGTTAAAGCGAAAGCCCATTCTTTGAAAAAAAATTTAGATTTGATTGTTTGGTTTGGAAATACCATTTTAGCTTCCTTAAAAAAACAAGTTTTAATTTTAGAAAATTAAGTCGTTAATGAAATAATAAAAACCAATAACCAATTAAACAAATTAAACTAGAGGATAGAGGCCTTATTACAACCCAAATAAAAATAATTAAAGATAAGAATAAACGTAATTACTAAAACATTAAACAGTTTACAGAGTGGCCACCTCCGAGTCCTCCCATATGTCGAACTACCTACTAAGGGTTACCTGAAAATTATTAAAAGAGGAAGTGAGTTTACGAAAACTCAGTGTGTACATCCCTCGACAGACACATAACATGCATTAAACAATTTTGGCCTAAGCCCTATTCAATATCGGTGGCCTTTGGGCCTTAGCCCATAGTGGCCTCAGTTGGGCCTGAGCCCATATCACATTATTAGTGGCCTTTGGGCCTTAGCCCATAATAGCCTCGGTTGGACCCGAGCCCATATCACAAAATCAATATGTTTATGCAATGTGCAATTACCCATAACCAACCATATACACCCCCTTCCAACCCTACACTCTTGTAGGGAGATACTCGACCCACCCATCCTTATACACCCGTTGTGACACCAGTTGCGGCACCACTCATCGTTGCAGCAGAGCTACTAATATCTGTTGTAGCACCAGTTGCGGCACTACTCATCGTTGCAATGGAGCTGCTAATATCTGTTGTAACACTGGTTGCGGCACTACTCATCGTTGCAGTAGAGCTGCTAATATCTGTTATAGCACCGGTTGTGGCACTACTCATCATTGTAGCAAAGCTACTAATATCCGTTATAGCACTGGTTGTAGCACTACTCATCATTGCACTAGAGCTGCTCATGCCTTAAAAAGCCTTCGTTGGATCCACAGTCGTCAAGTGACTGTGCGACCCTCATATACACTTCCTCTAATCATAACCCAGCCCATATGCAGCATGTAATCTCATGAATGCATCATAATACACATATGACATACAAATCATACTTATATCCAATAGGGGCAATTCAGTCATTTTACCCTCAAGGGCATATTGGTCATTTTGCACTTAAGGCATATCAGTTATATCTTATCGTGGGCCTGGGTACACATTCTGGCCCATTAACAATCATACAAATCACAGTCACAACTGTCCAATCATAGTCATACATTCTCAGTCAAAGCATAGTCAAATCAATCAAATTGTGTCACTAGTGAGTCATTTACCCTCGAGGAGCAAAATGGTCTTTTTACCCGTTAAGGGTGTTTTAGTCATTTCATACTACGGGGGTATTTCAGTAATTCTACCTTATAAAGGTATTTCAGAAATTCCACCTTACGAGGGTATTATAGTAATTTCGCAAACCATGGGTATTTCAGTAATTTTGCAAACGAGGGGTATTTCGATAATTTTACAAACTAGGGGTATTTCGATAATTTTGAAAACCAGGGGTATTTCGATAATTTCACAAAGCAGGGGTATTTTGGTAAATTCAAAAATTAGGGGTATTTCAATAATTCTACCCTACAGGGGCATTTCGATAATTCTACCCTACAAGGGTATTTGGGTAATTTCATAAATCGGGGGTACTTTGGTATTTTTGCAAATCGGGGATACTTTGGTAATTTCACAAATCGGGGGGTACTTTGGTAATTTCACAAATCAGGGGTATTTTGGTAATTTTGCAAATTGGGGGTACTTTGGTAATTTTGCAAATCTGGGGTATTTGGGTAATTTTACAAATCGGGGGTATTTTGATAATTTCGGAAATCAGGGGTATCTCGATAATTTCGCAAATCAAGGGTATTTTTGTAATTTTGTAAACAGGGGTATTTCTAAAATTTTGTAAATTAGGGGTAAAACGGTAATTTTACAATTCAAGGGTAAAACGGTAATTTTACAAATCAGGGGTAAAACGGTAATTTTACAAATCAGGGGTATATTGGTCAATAGCTACTTACGGAGTCTCGGTACCTAGTAGACCTCCTAAAAGGTCTAACGTCGCTTTGAGCTACGCGAATAACCTATTTGGCCAAAACACTGTTTATGGGCCCAAATCTCATTTTGGGCCCAAGTGGGCCCACACGCTAGTGTGGCCTGTTCGGTCCAATTTCACACACGGCATCACACACCATATAATCCAGTCTAATAATAATCACTTACTATGTATTTTACCTATATGGGCCCGTAGGCCCATTGGGCCAATTTCAGCCCATTGAGGCCCATAACGGCCCAAGTGCATGGAAATGCACACGATATCTTCAACGAACTTTTTCCCACTATTTTTGGGCTCAGTTCAGCCCACAAGCGTTCGTACGTTCGTAAGGCCTCAAATGCAGTCGTTTCGGCACTTCGGTATTTCGGCTTTTGCCGATCTACAGCTAGAGTAGTGTGAAATACACACCTGAAAGGTATCTAAAGTTAATCTGCGCTCTGAATGCTGTTATGCCTAGAAGCCAACTGTGACAGCCCTATTTCGACCCTAGTCGGGAAGTGGTTTCGGGACCACTAAACCGAGTCAAGGAAATTTTGATGTTTAATATTTCAAGTCCAAAATAGGTGAACATTATATGTATGCAACTGTGTGCCATGATTTTTGTCAAATTGCATGTGTATTAAATTAAAAAGGACCTAGGTGGAAATAATTTATTTATGAGTGGCTAAATTGAAGAAGATTAAATTCTTAATAATAGTAAAAACATGGATTTGCATGTTAAATTCACCTTTTTAAGGTGAGTGGCCGGCCATGATATGATGGTGTGCACTAAACACAAATTTCTTTGGTTAAAATTTATTTTATGTGTATGTATTTTGAATAATAAAAAAATTAATTAAGTAATGGAAAAAAAATTGGGGAAAAGAAATCTTGTTCATCTTTCTTCTTCTAGCCGAAACTAGGTGAAAGAAAGGGAAAGATATCCCTAAAGCTTTCGGCACCCCCCTTTGATTTTAAAGGTATGTATTAATGTTGTTTTGAGTAAGAATTTATGATATTAGAGTTATTTTTGTGTCCTTTACCACCACCCATATGAAATTTTGAGGTTTATGATGGTTTATGCTTCGGCCTTGTGAATGAATTTTGGAAACGTAGATTTTTTTTCATGTTTTGAGTTGTAATGAATATCATTGAAGCCTAAATCGGTGGGTTGTGCATAAGGAGATGTTGTTTAGTATAGGGGGGTTTCGGTCAATTTGAGTTCGGTTAGAAGTTGAATATTGAGCTAAATAATTCCTTGAGTATTCGGTCATTTAGATCTTAATATAGATGATTTCCATGTATTAATAGATTATGGAGCTTAGTTGGTACTTGAACTAAATTATGGGTGTTTCCATGCGAATTTTATATTAGTTTAGAAATAATTAAATTGTGAGTAATTTTACTCACAAACGGCTGATTTTTTTTGAATTGAGAAATGTTTTGGGAAATTTGATATGATACTTATTAAATTTTCATGGAATTTGATTCAAGGGAATTGGTGAGTGAAATGAATTAGTAAATTGTTAATTTTTGCGACTTAACAAGTTAGTAAGACATCCGATTATATCTAGTTGAACATTTGAAATTGGTTCGAATATTTGGTTAAAATCATAGTGCAAATTAAATCGAGTTTTGGTTAAGGCAAAAATGTTAATGTGCATTATGTGTGTATATGTGGTTAAATAGGGACACTTGATATGAAATTTGTAGAACTTTGAACTTTGACTTGGTTGTTCTAATTGAATGATTGAATGTACTTATGAAGCAAGACTAAGCCCTATGCTTGATTGTGATAGACCGAAAAATAATAAGTTTGAAACATTCGACTATAAGGTATAATATGTTGTTAAAAATGTTTATTTGTGGAATGTTTGAAGTTCAGGTATGTGTGGGCTAAGGATGTTTAATTGTGACTAATAGTGTATACGAATCGGGCCGAATGTGTGGGGAAAATGTTAAATATGTGCTTTTGTGTTAAGTGAAAGAGAATTGATCAAATGAGTTGGATAATTAAGGTTTAATATGAATTAAATTGTTTAATTTAGCTCAAGAGCTTAAGGGGACAGCATCGGACAAGGGAAAGGCTAAGGTTGCGGAATAAACGACCGATACATACTCAGAGAGGCACGAGGTAAGATTTAAGTAACGAAATTAGCCTATTATCTGATTAAACATGATGAATATGTCTAGTATACTTATAGTGGTTGATTAATGCAAATTTCGGGAGGAATATGGCAGTAGAGCCGATTGTATCTATGAAATAAAGCTTTATGTGTATCGACTAGATATGGAAACCATTTAGGCACGCCCAAGCAAAACATTAGTGAACTTGTAGTGTTACGAATTAATAGAGGTGATAGGCATTCGAATGTTAAGTAAAGAAAATATGTGAAAGTATGTTTGATAGATCCGTTATATAAAATTTCAGCGAAATATCCGGGACAGGTCCCGAAGGGCCTTAGTGCCAAAGATACATCCGGACCATGTTCCGAAGGGCCTTTGTGCCATAGAAATATACGGGCTGAGTCCCGAGGAGCCCATGAGCTGGAGTTACATCCGGGTTAAATCCCGAAGGGTAGTTAAGCCAGAGTCACATCCGGGTTAAATCCCGAAGGGCAGTTATGCCAGAGTTACACCCGGGTTAAGCCCAAAGAACCTTAAAACTATAGTACATTCGGTTTAGACCCAAAGGCAATAATGCCGAAAATGTGAGCTTTGTTGAAATTATCACTAACAAAGGATATTACTTCCTTAAATAATTCAGGTATGTATTCACACTGGTTATGCATGGGAATAAATTAGAATTTTGCCACGAAAATTGAGTTGAGATGTTCTAAACAATGTTCGTAAAATAAATATGTATATATATATATATATGAATGACTGGTATAGGAAGTGTGAACTTCGACTTTTAATGGGATAGTACTAAATCGAATCATGGAGTTTGAGTGTACTAAATGTTGGGATGAATTCATATACTAAAAGAGTGCATGTGCATTTACCTCTTAGCCAAGAACAAAGGTGTATGTTTCGGCCCAGGGAAGGATGATAATATGTGCCTACGATATGAACTTCAACTTTGAGTACATAGATAAGTTATGTATGTTTGATGTTAATCTATTTTGGCATATAGATGTTGGTCTTTTAAAGCATCTTCTTTTAGCTTAAATAAATGATTGTTTAATTTTAGAGACATTATATTCTTAAACCTTACTTAGCATGTGAATGCTTACAATGCTACTTTGGTTTGACTGTTTTATAGATTTCGGTACAGCTACGGTCTCAGGAATTTCCGCGTTTAAAGTCATCCACACTATCATCGCATCTTTTGGTACTATAATTAAACTTTTGAATGGCATGTATAGACTTGACACAATGATACTCGTGAGTATATTTTGATGATGTAATTAAGTTTGGCCATGCTAAAATGGCTCCTTTATATATTTTGCTTTTACTCTTATGATGTTAAGACATAAATGATGTTTATAAATGGTAATGTAGTTATATATATTGCTAGTTGGATCCGAAGTGTATCATTATCCTGATGTCTGGGTTTATGAAAGTGCAAATGGTTCGGTTGTGTATAACAATAACTTTCGGCACCTTTAATTGAGAGTCCGCTTGATAGTATGTTATAGGTCACATAAGTTTTTTTTTAAAAAAAAATCTGGGTCGGGTGATACCTCCGGACTCTCCTGCGACGGGAATGGGTCTAGGGGTGTTACATTTTATTGGTATCAGAGCCACGGTTTAGTCAATTCTCGGACTACTGTGGTAAGTATGTGTCTAGCTATACATGCCATTTAGCGTCTTATTGAAAGTGAGATGACTTCTGACATTTGAAATATGATTTTTGGTATAGTATGGATCCCGAACCTGACCGGGCTGTAGCGGACGATGTTGAGAGTGTAGCGCCTGCTCCCACGCAGGGGACAGCGCCACCTGACTCTCAGCCGAATGCCAGTCATCAAGATGATGACACTAGGCAAGCCTTTTACGCGATGATGAGTGACTGGTTCGCTCAATTCATTAGATCTAATCCGGCTGTACCGCAACCCCCGCCCCTAAATACTCCGCACCCAACTCATATGGCCCCTCCTGTGACCGATCCGGTGAGGTCGAGTAGGCCCCCAGTTGACAAAATTCGAAAATATGGGGTCAAAGAATTCCGTGCTACTCCCAGTGACGACGCCGAGCGGGCCGAGTTTTGGCTCGATAACACCATCCGAGTATTCGACGAACTATCCTGTACGTCTGAGGAATGTTTAAAATGTGCAATATCTTTGTTGCGCGACTCTGCGTATTATTGGTGGAACACTCTAGTCTCTGTCGTTCCAAAAGAGCGGGTTACCTGGGAATTTTTCCAAACCGAGTTTCGTAAGAAATATATCAGTCAGAGATTCATCGATCAAAAACGGAAGGAATTTCTTGAACTCAAACAAGGTCAGATGTCAGTAACCGAGTACGAGAGAGAGTTCGTCCGGCTCAGCCGTTATGCACGAGAATGTATATCCTCTGAGGCTACTATGTGTAAGCGTTTTGAGGATGGATTAAACGAAGATATCAGACTACTGGTGGGAATCCTGGAAATTAAGGAATTTGTCGTGTTAGTCGAGCGAGCTTGTAAAGCTGAAGAGCTCGGCAATGAGAAAAGAAAAGCCGAGGAGGGAGCTAGAGAGTTTCGTAAGAGATCTGCGGGGAAATCTAGTCAGCAATCGTCCAAAAGAACTAGAGACGAATTGGGCCGATCTAAATACACATCGAGTTTTCCTAGACATGAGCGTCCTCGACCTCCCTTGAGTTCGCGAGCTACTTCCATCGCCAGTGTGGGTAATGAACGTCGAGATAGATCCGATTGCAATTATTGTGGTAAATGGCACCCGGGGAGTTGTAGGCGTCGTGATTGCTCTTGTTTCCGATGTGGAGCTGCCGACCATTTTATCAAAGATTGTCCGAGAAATAATGAACTCACTCCCGATCCGAGTCAGAGACCTAGTAGCACAG
This sequence comes from Gossypium stocksii, assembly GCA_020496765.1. Classification (NCBI taxonomy): domain Eukaryota; kingdom Viridiplantae; phylum Streptophyta; class Magnoliopsida; order Malvales; family Malvaceae; genus Gossypium; species Gossypium stocksii. The sequence goes on from CM035623.1 coordinate 49,153,168, forward strand.
CTTCGCGGGGTAGACCACCACGACGTGGAGGTAGTACCGGAGGTAGTCAGAAAGGGACTAGAGACGCTGCAGTTAAATCCGAGGCTCGAGCACCTGCCAGAGCGTATGCTATCCGTGCCCGTGAGGAAGCTTCTTCTCCAGATGTTATTACTGGTACTTTCACCCTCTATAACACTAATGTTATTGCTTTGATTGATCCTGGTTCGACCCATTCTTATGTGTGTGAAACTTTAGCCTCCAGTAAGACTCTTCCTGTTGAGTCTACTGAATTCGTAATTCGAGTGTCGAACCCTTTGGGTCGTTGTGTTCTGGTTGATAAAGTATGCAAGAAATGTCCCCTAATGGTTCAAGATTTCTGTTTTCCGACCGATTTGATGCTTCTACCATTCGATGAATTTGACATTATTCTCGGAATGGACTGGTTGACCGTACATGACGCGATAGTAAATTGCAAAAAAAAAAACTATTGATTTGCGATGTTCGAGTAATGAAATAATCCGACTTAAATCCATTGGCCTAAATGGGCTACCTACGATAATTTCGACCATGTCAGCCCGGAGATACTTGAGAAAGGGTTACGAAGCATATATGGCTTATGTGTTAGATAACAAAGTTTCCAAACAAGAACTTGAGACGGTGCCTGTAGCCTGCGAGTTTTCGGATGTGTTTCCTGAAGAATTACCGGGATTGCCGCCTGAAAGAGAGGTCGAGTTCGGTATAGAGTTGATTCCAGGTACGACGCCAATTTCGATTGCCCCGTATCGTATGGCACCTACCGAGTTGAAAGAATTGAAGTCTCAGCTGCAAGAATTGACAGACAGAGGCTTCGCGCGACCTAGTTTTTCACCCTGGGGTGCACCGGTTTTGTTTGTGAAAAAGAAAGACGGGACTATGAGAATGTGCATTGACTATCGACAGCTGAATAAAGCCACGGTAAAGAATAAGTATCCGTTGCCCCGAATCGATGACTTGTTCGATCAGTTGAAAGGAGCTTCAGTATTTTCAAAGATTGACCTGCGATCCGGCTATTATCAGCTGAGAGTTAGAGATTCCGACGTGCCGAAGACAGCATTCAGAACGAGATATGGACACTACGAGTTCTTAGTGATGCCATTTGGGCTCACTAATGCCCCGGCGGTATTCATGGATTTGATGAATCGTGTGTTTAGGCCGTTTTTAGACCGTTTTGTAGTAGTATTCATCGATGATATTTTGGTCTACTCTCGGGATGAGTCAGAGCATACCGAGCATTTGAGACTTGTACTTCAGACTTTGCGGGATAACAAATTGTATGCGAAGTTCAGTAAGTGCGAATTCTGGTTGCACGAGGTTGGATTCTTGGGACATATCGTATCTGCTTCGGGTATTCGAGTTGATCCGAACAAAATTTCAGCTATTCTCGACTGGAAACCTCCTAGAAATGTTTCTGAAGTTCGAAGCTTCTTAGGACTTGCTGGTTACTATCGGCGATTCGTCAAAGGCTTCTCGATGATCGCGGTACCATTGACGAGACTGCTACAAAAAGATGTAAAGTTTGAATGGATTGATAAATGTCAACGAAGTTTCGACCAGTTAGAAACTCTTTTGACAGAAGCTCCTGTGTTAGTTCAGTCAGAGCCCGGTAAAGAGTTTGTAGTCTATAGCAATGCGAGTCTGAACGGTTTAGGTTGTGTTTTAATGTAAGAAGGTCGAGTTGTCGCCTATGCTTCGAGACAGTTGAAGCCTCACGAACGAAATTATCCAACTCACGATCTGGAATTGGCCGCTATCGTTTTCGCCTTAAAAATTTGGCGACACTATTTGTTCGGTGAAAAATGTCGCATCTTCTCCGATCACAAAAGTCTTAAGTATCTGATGACTCAAAGAGATTTGAATTTGAGACAAAGGCGGTGGATAGAATTGCTAAAAGACTATGAGCTTGTTATTGACTACCACCCAGGGAAAGCTAATGTAGTTACTGATGCTCTTAGCCGAAAATCCTTATCTTCCTTGCGAGCTATGAACGTGAAGCTAACGATGTTAGTGAATGATGTGTTGATTGCCGAATTGATAGCAAGACTTGTACTACTTCGACAGATTCAAGAAGCTCAGAAAGTCAACGATGATTTGGTTGCTAAACGAGTTCAGTGTGACTCAGGTGAAAATTTGGAGTTTCAAGTCGACAATAATGACTGTTTGAGGTTTAGGGATCGAGTATGCATACCGAAAAATTCGGAGCTCATCTTGACTATCTTGAATGAGGCTCACGGCAGTCGAATGTCTCTCCATCCGGGTAGTACTAAAATGTATAACGACTTGAAACGACAATATTGGTGGCACGGCATGAAACGAGACATTTCTAATTTCGTATCTAAGTGCTTAGTATGTCAGCAAGTGAAAGCGGAACATCAGGTGCCGTCTGGATTACTTCAGCTGATTTTGATACCCGAGTGGAAGTGGGATTGCGTTACAATGGACTTTGTGTCGGGCTTACCGTTGACACCGAGCAAGAAAGACTCCATTTGGGTTGTTGTGGATAGACTAACAAAATCAGCTCATTTTATCCCAGTTCGTACAGATTTTTCACTTGATAAGTTAGCTGAACTATATATCTCCCAAATTGTGCGCTTGCACGGAGTGCCAACCTCTATCATATCAGACCGTGATCCTCGCTTTACTTCGCGATTTTGGAAGAAATTGCACAAGGCTTTGGGAACTAAACTTCATTTTAGCACTGCTTTCCATCCACAGACGGACGGTCAATCTGAACGGGTGATTCAAATACTCGAGGACATGTTGAGATGTTGCATTCTTGAGTTTAGCGGTTCGTGGGAAAAATATTTACCCTTGGTTGAATTCGCGTATAACAACAGCTTTCAGACGAGTATTCGGATGGCACCCTACGAAGCTCTCTACGGTCGTAAATTCCGTACGCCTCTGTTTTGGACCGAACTTACTGAAAGTAAGATCCTCGGAGTCGATTTAGTCAGAGAAGCAGAGCAGAAAGTGGAGATAATCCGTGACAGTTTGAGAATGGCATCCGATCGTCAAAAATCATACGCGGACCTAAAGCGTAAGAACATCGAGTATCGAGTGGGTGATAAGGTGTTTCTAAAAGTTTCACCGTGGAAAAAGATACTTCGTTTCGGCCGTAAAGGCAAGCTGAGCCCGCGATTCATTAGACCGTATGAGATATCAGAACGGATTGGGCCGGTTGCTTATAGATTGATTTTGCCTCCTGAACTCGAAAAGATCCACAATGTTTTTCATATATCGATGCTCCGTCGTTATAGGTCCGATCCTTCGCATGTGATTAATCCGTCAGAAGTTGAAATTCAAACTGACTTGAGTTATGAAGAAGAACCTATCTGTATTTTAACTCGAGAAGTTAAAGAGTTGCGAAATAAAAGGGTTCCGTTAGTAAAAGTATTGTGGCTCAAGCACGGGATCGAAGAAGCAACTTGGGAATCCGAGTATATTATGAAGGAACGCTACCCGAACTTATTTTCTGGTAAGATTTTCGGGGACGAAAATCTCTTAAGGGGGGAGAGTTGTGACAGCCCTATTTCGACCCTAGTCGGGAAGTGGTTTCGGGACCACTAAACCGAGTCAAGGAAATTTTGATGTTTAATATTTCAAGTCCAAAATAGGTGAACATTATATGTATGCAATTGTGTGCCATGATTTTTGTCAAATTGCATGTGTATTAAATTAAAAAGGACCTAGGTGGAAATAATTTATTTATGAGTGGCTAAATTGAAGAAGATTAAATTCTTAATAATAGTAAAAACATGGATTTGCATGTTAAATTCACCTTTTTAAGGTGAGTGGCCGGCCATGATATGATGGTGTGCACTAAACACAAATTTCTTTGGTTAAAATTTATTTTATGTGTATGTATTTTGAATAATAAAAAAATTAATTAAGTAATGAAAAAAAAATTGGGGAAAAGAAATCTTGTTCATCTTTCTTCTTCTAGCCGAAACTAGGTGAAAGAAAGGGAAAGATATCCCTAAAGCTTTCGGCACCCCCCTTTGATTTTAAAGGTATGTATTAATGTTGTTTTGAGTAAGAATTTATGATATTAGAGTTATTTTTGTGTCCTTTACCACCACCCATATGAAATTTTGAGGTTTATGATGGTTTATGCTTCGGCCTTGTGAATGAATTTTGGAAATGTAGATTTTTTTTCATGTTTTGAGTTGTAATGAATATCATTGAAGCCTAAATCGGTGGGTTGTGCATAAGGAGATGTTGTTTAGTATAGGGGGTTTCGGTCAATTTGAGTTCGGTTAGAAGTTGAATATTGAGCTAAATAATTCCTTGAGTATTCGGTCATTTAGATCTTAATATAGATGATTTCCATGTATTAATAGATTATGGAGCTTAGTTGGTACTTGAACTAAATTATGGGTGTTTCCATGCGAATTTTATATTAGTTTAGAAATAATTAAATTGTGAGTAATTTTACTCACAAACGGCTGATTTTTTTTGAATTGAGAAATGTTTTGGGAAATTTGATATGATACTTATTAAATTTTCATGGAATTTGATTCAAGGGAATTGGTGAGTGAAATGAATTAGTAAATTGTTAATTTTTGTGACTTAACAAGTTAGTAAGACATCCGATTATATCTAGTTGAACATTTGAAATTGGTTCGAATATTTGGTTAAAATCATAGTGCAAATTAAATCGAGTTTTGGTTAAGGCAAAAATGTTAATGTGCATTATGTGTGTATATGTGGTTAAATAGGGACACTTGATATGAAATTTGTAGAACCTTGAACTTTGACTTGGTTGTTCTAATTGAATGATTGAATGTACTTATGAAGCAAGACTAAGCCCTATGCTTGATTGTGATAGACCGAAAAATAATAAGTTTGAAACATTCGGCTATAAGGTATAATATGTTGTTAAAAATGTTTATTTGTGGAATGTTTGAAGTTCAGGTATGTGTGGGCTAAGGATGTTTAATTGTGACTAATAGTGTATACGAATCGGGCCGAATGTGTGGGGAAAATGTTAAATATGTGCTTTTGTGTTAAGTGAAAGAGAATTGATCAAATGAGTTGGATAATTAAGGTTTAATATGAATTAAATTGTTTAATTTAGCTCAAGAGCTTAAGGGGACAGCATCGGACAAGGGAAAGGCTAAGGTTGCGGAATAAACGACCGATACATACTCAGAGAGGCACGAGGTAAGATTTAAGTAACGAAATTAGCCTATTATCTGATTAAACATGATGAATATGTCTAGTATACTTATAGTGGTTGATTAATGCAAATTTCGGGAGGAATATGGCAGTAGAGCCGATTGTATCTATGAAATAAAGCTTTATGTGTATCGACTAGATATGGAAACCATTTAGGCACGCCCAAGCAAAACATTAGTGAACTTGTAGTGTTACGAATTAATAGAGGTGATAGGCATTCGAATGTTAAGTAAAACAAATATGTGAAAGTATGTTTGATAGATCCGTTATATAAAATTTCAGCGAAATATCCGGGACAGGTCCCGAAGGGCCTTAGTGCCAAAGATACATCCGGACCATGTTCCGAAGGGCCTTTGTGCCATAGAAATATACGGGCTGAGTCCCGAGGAGCCCATGAGCTGGAGTTACATCCGGGTTAAATCCCGAAGGGCAGTTAAGCCAGAGTCACATCTGGGTTAAATCCCGAAGGGCAGTTATGCCAGAGTTACACCCGGGTTAAGCCCAAAGAACCTTAAAACTATAGTACATTCGGTTTAGACCCAAAGGCAATAATGCCGAAAATGTGAGCTTTGTTGAAATTATCGCTAACAAAGGATATTACTTCCTTAAATAATTCAGGTATGTATTCACACTCGTTATGCATGGGAATAAATTAGAATTTTGCCACGAAAATTGAGTTGAGATGTTCTAAACAATGTTCGTAAAATAAATATGTGTATATATATATATGAATGACTGGTATAGGAAGTGTGAACTTCGACTTTTAATGGGATAGTACTAAATCGAATCATGGAATTTGAGTGTACTAAATGTTGGGATGAATTCATATACTAAAAGAGTGCATGTGCATTTACCTCTTAGCCAAGAACAAAGGTGTATGTTTCGGCCCAGGGAAGGATGATAATATGTGCCTACGATATGAACTTCAACTTTGAGTACATAGATAAGTTATGTATGTTTGATGTTAATCTATTTTGGCATATAGATGTTGGTCTTTTAAAGCATCTTCTTTTAGCTTAAATAAATGATTGTTTAATTTTAGAGACATTATATTCTTAAATCTTACTAAGCTTGTGAATGCTTACAATGCTACTTTGGTTTGACTGTTTTATAGATTTCGGTACAGCTACGGTCTCAGGAATTTCCGCGTTTAAAGTCATCCACACTATCATCACATCTTTTGGTACTATAATTAAACTTTTGAATGGCATGTATAGACTTGACACAATGATACTCGTGAGTATATTTTGATGATGTAATTAAGTTTGGCCATGCAAAAATGGCTCCTTTATATATATTGCTTTTACTCTTATGATGTTAAGACATAAATGATGTTTATAAATGGTAATGTAGTTATATATATTGCTAGTTGGATCCGAAGTGTATCATTATCCTGATGTCTGGGTTTATGAAAGTGCAAATGGTTCGGTTGTGTATAACAATAACTTTCGGCACCTTTAATTGAGAGTCCGCTTGATAGTATGTTATAGGTCACATAAGTTTTTTTTTTTAAAAAAAATCTAGGTCGGGTGATACCTCCGGACTCTCCTGCGACGGGAATGGGTCTAGAGGTGTTACACCAACAATAATCGCACCCTTGACTTCCCAGGGGGTGTGCCGATCAACTACGGTCACCACCACCATGACCCAATGGCATATAGATCAACGAATGATCCAACGCCTAACCCAAATGAACACGCCACAATGAGAAAGGGATAAGCCAAGAAAGGTATGCTTACCCTCCTCATGGTTTGCTCTATTTAAAGTCAACTTCTCGCCTATTCTCGTGTTAGCTTCCCGATGTGGGATTCTCTATCAATCCTCCAAAACTAAATCATAGCAAAATAATCAACCTTTGCGTACAAAGATTCGAACCAAAGTTCTCTCGATAGCCATGCCACGCCACCACCACTAGGACACAAGCTCATTTGTGTCATAAGTCCAACACATTTAACTTTAAAGTGCACCTACTCGCTTCCAGATTTATTTAAAAGAGAAACCAAAATAAATTGTAAAAGCCAAGACTTGAACCTTGGACCTCTTGCTTCCCCTATGGCGTCACTTCCTTGCCACTAGACCACATCTCCTTTTGTGTCTTATTTTAGCCCCTTTTATTTATAAGTTAACCCACTTGAGCTCAGGGTTCCCTTAAGGCCAAAACCAAAATTTTTCCTATACCTAAGCTTGAACCCAGAACTTCATAAAAACCCTCTAACATCCTAAAATCACTAACCCAACAATTCTAACTTACAAATTGAGCCGGTGTCTTACACTCAAGAATTTTAAACGCACCTAAGCCCAAGGCCCAATTCTTCTAGGCCCAAAATTTAGGGTGTTACAATATCTCTAAATTTGTATCAAAGTGTTTAATATGTCAACAGGTTAAAGCTGAACATCAGGTACCTTCGGGGTTACTTCAGCCAATCACTATACCGGAATGGAAACGAGAAAGAATTACTATGGATTTTGTATCTGGGTTACCGTTGTCTCCAAGGAAGAAAGATGCCATTTGGGTGATTGTTGACCGATTAACAAAGTCAGTGCACTTTATTTCGGTACATATGGATTATTCTTTAGATAAACTAGCTGAATTGTACATATCTAAGATTGTCAGGCTATATGGAGTGCCTATCTCCATCATATCAGATAGAGATCCCTGATTTATATCTCGTTTCTAGAACAAATTGCAAGAAGCCTTGGGTACTCAGTTGTATTTTAGCACTGTATTTCATCCTCAAACTAATGGCCAAACTAAACGTGTAATTCAGGTATTGGAAGATATGCTCCAATGTTGTATACTAGAGCTTGAAGTTAATTGGGAGAGGTATCTACCTTTGATCGAATTTGCTTACAATAATCGCTATCAGTCCAGTATTAAAATGGCTCCATATAAAGCTTTATATGGTAGAAAATGTTGAACAGTGTTATATTGGATAGAGCTCAGTGAAAAAAAGATACATGGGGTTGATTTGATTCGAGAAACAAAAGAAAAAGTAAAAGTGATTTGGGAAAGTTTGAAAGCTGCTTTTGACCGTCAAAAATCATACGCGGATCTTAAACGAAAAGAGATTGAATTTCAGGTCGGGGATAAAGTATTCTTGAAAGTATCACCTTGGAAGAAAGTTCTCCGATTTGGTCGTAAAGGTAAATTAAGTCCAAGATTCATCAGACCGTATGAAATCATAGAAAGAGTTGGACCGGTTGCTTATCGATTGTCATTACCACCGGAACTCGATAGGATTCATAATTTTTTTCATGTACCTATGCTACGACGATATCGATCGGATCCTTCACATGTTATTTCTCCTATAGAAGTGGAGATTCAGCCAAATATGAGTTACAAGGAAGAACCAGTTAAGATTTTGGCATAAGAGACCAAGGAACTCAAAAATACAAAGATAAAGTTAGTAAAAGTATTGTGGCAAAAACATGGAGTAGAAGAGGCAACGTGGGAAACTGAGGAAGCTATGAGAAAATAGTACCCAAACCTTTTCAACGGTAAGATTTTCGGGGACGAAAATCTGTAAAGGGGGAGAGTTGTGACAGCCCAATTTCGGGCCTAAATGGAATAGTGGTTTTGAAACCATAAATCTAAAGTAGGAAAATTTATTTCGATTAATTTTTAATTTTTACTATGTGATTGAATGACTGTGTGAAAATCTCATTGTGAAATTTTATCGTTTGGGTGCTCAATTTTATATTTAGGACTAAATTGAAATAGGTGAAAATGTGTGTTCTAGTTCATAATGGGTTTCTAAAGTAGAGGTCTTTATATAGAAATTAGTCCATTTGTTAAATTGTTGGACAAAAATGAATATGGAATAGTGAGGTAGGATATTTTTTTAGTAAGGGCATTTTACTCATTTTGTAAATAAAAGAATTAAAAAGGGAAATAAAGCCAAAATTGTGTTCATAATCACCTACCTTGGCCGAATGTGATATATCCTTCATAGCTAGGGTTTTGCCAACTTTCAAGCTTGATTATCAAGAAAGACGTGGAATCGACTTGGATCGGGGAAAAGAAAAAGTGGTGGATTAGAGTATATGTAACACCCCAAACCCGGCCCAGACGTTACGGCCAAGTCTGGTGTGTCACATAACCTACCACTAACCTTGTTACCTAGTTACTAAGATTAGGGCGAGCTTTGCAAAACTGATGTTAAAGTTTTAAGAGAAATTCCCAATTTATTGGTGAACGTCCTATCCACTACCAGTCGTTAAGATACTTATAAAATTTAACTTTGTTACTCGTTTGAAACGTGTGATTGATTTTGAAAAACATTTGAATAAATTTTAGGAAAACTCGCGCAACCTTATTCAAATCATTTAAAATATAGTGTAAAAAAATAATTGAAAACCCAAAATTAAAATAATTAAAGTGGCCTTATTACACGCCAAAACTAGAATAAAACAACTAAAATAAATATGAAAATGATTAACTTAATTAAACCAGAAATGCGGTCTATGTGGCCACTCTGAATCCCTCCCAGCTCCAAGTCCACCAGTCTAGCGCTCACCTGCATGGATGGAAGAGAAGGGGGTGAGTTTGCAAACTCAGTGTGTAAAGAAGCCCATCCAGAGCCCAAGTTAGCTCAAGCCCACTAGGCCTAAGCCCTATCCAGTCACAGTAATAACTGGGCCGAAGCCCTATTTAGTAATCAGTAACTGGGCCTTAGCAATATTTAGATAAACAGTGCGGCCCATAGGCCCATTACAGTAACAGATCTGTATTAATGCATGTATGCCCAAACCTAGCCTAAATCCAGCCGCTACACTCTACCCGTACCAGCCATACACTCCATGTGGGGAATAACTGCCTTATACACCCGTTGTGACACCAATTGCGGCACCACTCATCATTGTAGCAGAGCTGCTCGTGGCACAAAAGCCTTCGTTATAGCACCAGTTGTGGCACTGCTTATCGTTGTAGTAGAGCTGCTCGTGGCTCAGAAGCCTTCGTTGGATCCACAGTCGTCAAGCGACCGTGCAACCCTCATATACACTTCGTCCAATCAATAATCCCAGTCCCATGCAACAGATAATCATGTCATGGCATACAGTGAACAGAACAATAAAGCACGCATTTCAGTCAAATTTAGCCCTAGGGGTATATCAGTCATTTTGCACCTAGGGGATAATTTTTTACCCTTAAGGGGTATTTCAGTAATTATACTAGTTTTAGGGTTTTAAGCATATTTCAATTATCAGCAATCCCAGTTTCATCATAGTAGCTTATTTAGCCCATTTTAGCAGTTTAAAGTTATTAGGCCCTAAAACACCAATAGGCCCTACAGTGTCCTTTAGCTATTTTGGCTAGTCTAGCCCAAATTCCATATTTGATTTTATAGATTTAACATACGAATTGCCAGAATACGCTTATCACTCGATTTTATCCATATGGGCCTGTAAGCCCATTAGGCCCAGATTTAGCCCATCGAGGCCTTAAATTACATAGGTGCACAAAATCGCGCACTCATCCATCTTACCATTTGAGATTACAGATCTCACTATTTCCAACCGACTTACAAGCACTCGCATGCTCAGAAGCCCACGAAATGCCAAAATTTCGACATTTCGGCTTTTGCCGATTTAGACTATAGAAGGGTGTTCGATACACACTTGATTTGAAATTATACCGATGAGATCCCCTACGCGATTCCTCCTACAATCGATCACTAAATTTAATAGACCATAAACCACGATAACTTAATGTAGTCATGCTTACCATATTCGGCCAACCTCCTTTAAGGCCTCAAACTACTTACCTCTGTCGATTTTAATCTACTAGTTCTAGATCTCGATCACTTCCACGTCCTAAGCCTTTATTCCTCCTTGCTTAAATCACTTTTCCTTGCAAACTAGAACACATAAATAGATTAGAAAAACTAGCATTACCTAACACCATAGTCGACAGCCTCCTTAAAGTATTTAGGGATTTTCGACTTTTCTCGAATCACTAAATAACGGAAGATAAGATCCGAATACTTACCACCAAAGATGTACTTGTCAGAAGCGTTTCCAACACTTTTCCAATCTCAGATCCGCTATGAATCTAACTTAAACGCGAGTAGAGAATAGATTTAGAAATTAATTCCTGAATCACTAAAATTACGAAGGTTTCAGCTTTTGGTATAATGAAAAAGAGAAAGTAGAAGTTGTAATAGAAAAGAGAAGGTGTCGACAAAGCTATGAAAGTTGTGAGATTCCGCTAAAAGAAGTTTGGCTCACAAAGATTCGGGTTTACCAATATTTGGCTATCATGGAAAGAAAATTAAAAGGGAAAAATTTTAAGAATAGAGGTGGAAGATTTTGCGAAGAAAAGATAAGCAAAAATTAAGATAGAAAAACAAGAATCGATTGAAGAAAAAATAAAAATACAATCGGGTAACACTAAAATACTCCAACTAATCAAAAAGAGAATGAATCATAAAAGCCAAAATTTCCAAAGCTCTTTCGGCACTCAATTGCTATAGCTGAATAGGTGCCACCAAAAGTCCTATTTCGGCACAAAAATTCTTCCAAAAATCAAATACCATGTTTTGCTCCTTAAATTTAGCTACCACCTAATTTGATTTCCATCCAAATTCCTTCCCACCGATGAGCAGCAGTCCACCGCTTACACTGCTTCACAATGCTGCTAGGAGAGTTTCAGTCCAGCCTGCTTACTCTCCCCCACGCATGCAGCAAAAACAAAGCTCTTCACGTGGCCCAGCAGCTTGAACCTGGGACCTTCAGGCACCCACACACACTGCTGGCCACTGTGACGCGTCTTGTTCTTTATTAATATACAATCACATTTAATTATAAAGCTTACCTGCTTCAGTCACGGGTTACCAAAAATAAATGCCAAAATTTCGCCTTCCACTAGGATCGAACTCGCATCCTCTTGGCATGCCTAGCACGCTGCCACCACTGCGCCACAGGCGCTCTTTGTGCTGAACTATGTTCGCAACTTCTCTTAAGGGCTATTTTTACGCAACCAGTTTACTTAAAAAAAACCTCCATTTTGCGTGCATCGTGCCTTAAACCCTGCACCTCCCCTATCTTCCTGGCGCCTCATGCTACTGGACCAAACGCTCCTTTGTGTCACAAATTAGCTCCATCCATTTATAAGGCCTGTCTGTGACACCCCTAATTTGCTAAAAATAAAAACCCACATTTGCACAAGCTAGGAATCGAACCCCAGCTCCCTTCCTGCTGCCCAACGCGTCTAACCACTGGGCAGGCTTTCCTCTGTGTCCAGTTTTAACCCAACATAACTATAAGCCCTAATGCCCAGATTCCCTTAAAGAAGCAAATATTAATTTTTTTGCTAGAGCCCTAGGCTGTGCCCAGGACTTTTCCCACACAATAAATCCTTCATAATTTATTTAATTACTAAAATAAACACCAATTTTGATGACAATAATATTTTTTTCTAATAATAATATTTAAAATATCTAAATTATTTAGGCCGCCCTTTATCCGAACCCAAACTCAAGCCTAATACTTCTAGGCCCAAATTCAAGGTGTTACAATTCACCCAACCTAAAAAAATTTCGTCCTCGAAATTTCTAAATAATAAAAATAGTCGTGCATCAACTACTCTTCTACGCTACCGCTGCGCACTCTGATCTAAATAATTTTTTAGTATGACCTAGAACATCTAATTACCGAAGTAAATAAACATTTATCCAACACTCATACCAAATAACTACAAAGATCTTAATTCAAAAATTTTAGTATTTATTCAAATATTTTATGTTGAGATAGTATTTCTAAGTTTTTGTTTTTACATAATTATAGCCTAGCTACAGTCTCAATCTTCTAGGGTTTAGTCTTCCTACTGTCTCAGTCTCTATGGTTTTAGTACTACCCTATCTACAGTATCATAGTATGGTCTCAGTTCTATCTACAGTAACATTACAATATAGTATAGTATAAGTGAAGAGTACTTACAGGCTTGGTGCCGTGGATTCAGTGTGCCACTTCTTCAGATACCCAATTTCTGTAAACCCAATTTTAACAAAACTTTTAAAGTAAAACCTTTAATGAGTGTATTCGGAAATAAGATAAGTTTAAATAGGGTTTTTCTACATTTTTCATAAACCGATTTCCAAAAATACCCTTCTTGGGCCTAAATTTTAAAGATTTCAAAAACTTTTTTGGACCCGATCCACAGTAGAATTATTGCAACCGAGCTCTGATACCACTAAATATAACACCCCAATCCCGGCCCAGACGTTACGGCCAAGTCTGGTGTGTCACATAACCTACCACTAACCATGTTACCTAGTTACTAAAATTAAGGCGAGCTTTGCAAAACTGATGTTAAAGTTTTAATAGAAATTCTTGATTTATTGGTGAACGTCCTATCCACTACCAGTCGTTAAGATACTTATAAAATTTAACTTTGTTACTCGTTTGAAACGTGTGATTGATTTTGAGAAACATTTAAATAAATTTTAGGAAAACTCGCGCAGCCTTATTCAAATCATTTAAAATATAGTGTAAATAGATAATTGAAAACCCAAAATTAAAATAATTAAAGCGGCCTTATTACACCTCAAAACCAGAATAAAACAACTAAAATAAATACGAAAATGATTAACTTAATTAAACCAAAAATGCGGTCTATGTGGCCACTCTGAATCCCTCCCAGCTCCAAGTCCACCAGTCTAGGACTCACCTGCATAGATAGAAGAGAAGGGGGTGAGTTTGGAAACTCCGTGTGTAAAGAAACCCATCCAGAGCCCAAGTTAGCTCAAGCCCACTAGGCCTAAGCCCTATCCAGTCACAGAAATAACTGGGCCGAAGCCTTATTCAGTAATCAGTAACTAGGCCTTAGCCCTATTCATATAAACAGTGTGGCCCATAGGCCCATTATAGTAACAGACCAGTATTAATGCATGTATGCCCAAACCTAGCCTAAATCCAGCCGCTACACTCCACCCGTACTAGCCATACACTCCATGTGGGGCATAACTCAACCCACCTAGCCTTATACACCCATTGTGGCATCGATTGCGGCACCACTCATCGTTGTAGCAGAGTTGCTCGTGGCACAAAAGCCTTCGTTGTAGCACCGGTTGCGGCACTACTTATCGTTGTAGCAGAGCTGCTCGTGGCTCAGAAGCCTTCTTTGGATCCACAGTCGTCAAGCGACCGTGCGACCCTCACATACACTTCCTCCAATCAATAATCCCAGTCCCTTGCAACACATAATCATGTCATGGCATACAGTGAACAGAACAATAAAGCATGCATTTCAGTCAAATTTAGCCCTAGGGGTATATCGGTCATTTTGCACCTAGGGGTAAAATAGTAATTTCTTACCCTTAAAGGGTATTTCAGTAATTATACCAGTTTTAGGGTTTTAAGCATATTTCAATTATTAGCAATCCCAATTTCATCACAGTAGCTTATTTAGCCCATTTTAGCAGTTTAAAGATATTAGGCCCTAAAACCCCTAATGGCCCCTACAGTGTTCTTTAGCTATTTTGGCCCGTCTAGCCCAAATTCCATATCCAATTTTACAGATTTAACATACTAATTGCCATAATACGCTTACTGCTCGATTTTACCCATATGGGCCTGTAAGCCCATTGGGCCCTGATTCAGCCCATCGAGGCCCCAAATTACTGAGGTGCACAAAATCGCGCACTCATCCATCTTACCATTTGCGATTACAGATCTCACTATTTCCAACCGACTTACAAGTGCTCGCACGCTCACAAGCCCACGAAATGCCAGAATTTCAGCATTTCGGCTTTTACCGATTTAGACTATAGAAGGGTGTTCAATACACACCTGATTTGCGATTATACCGATGAGATCCCCTATGCGATTCCTCCTACAATCGATTACTAAATTTAATAGACCATAAACCACGATAACCTAATGTAATCATGCTTACCATATTCGGCCAACCTCCCTTAAGGCCTCAAACTACTTACCTCTGTCGATTTTAATCTACTAGATCTAGATCACTTTCCACGTCCCAAGCCTTTATTCCTCCTTGCTTAAATCACTTTTCCTTGCAAACTAGAACACATAAATCGATTAGAAAAACTAGCATTACCTAACACCATAGTCGACAGCCTCCTTAAAGTATTTAGGGATTTTCGGCTTTTCTCGAATCACTAAATAATGGAAGATAAGATCCGAATACTTACCACCAAAGATGTACTTGTTAGAAGCGTTTCCAACACTTTTCCAATCTCAGATCCGCTGTGAATCTAACTTAAATGCGAGTAGATAATAGATCTAGAAATTAATTTCCAAATCACTAAGATTACGAAGGTTTCGGCTTTTGGTATAATGAAAAAGAGAAAGTAGAAGTTGCAATAGAAAAGAGAAGGTGTCGACAAAGCTATGGAAGTTGTGAGATTCGGGTAAAAGAAGTTTGGCTAACAAAGATTTGGGTTTAGCAATATTCGACTATCATGGAAAGAAAATTAAAAGGGAAAAATTTTAAGAATAGAGGTAGAAGTTTTTGCGAAGAAAAGATGAGCAAAAATTAAGATAGAAAAACAAGAATCGATGGAATAAAGAATAAAAATACAATCGACTAACACTAAAATATTCCAACTAATCAAAAAGTGAATGAATCATAAAAGCCAATATTTCCAAAGCTCTTTCAGCACTCAATTGCTATAGCCAAATAGGTGCCACCAAGAGTCCTATTTCGGCACAAAAATTCTTTCCAAAATCAAATACCATGTTTTGCTCTTTAAATTTAGCTACCACCCAATTTGATTTCCATCCAAATTCCTTTCCACCGATTAGCAGTAGTCTACCGCTTGCACAGCTTCACAATGCTGCTAGGAGAGTTTCGGTCTAGCCTACTTACTCTCCCCCATGCATGTAGCAAAAATAAAGCTCTTCGCGCGCCCAGCAACTCGAACCCGGGACCTCCAGGCACCCACACACGCTACTGGCCATTGCGATGCGTCTTCTTCTTTGTTAATATACAATCGCATTTAAGTATAAAGCTTACCTGCTTCAATCACGGGTTACCAAAAATAAATGCCAAAATTTCACCTTCCGCTAGGATCGAACTCGTGTCCTCTCGGCATGCCTAGCACGCTGCCACCACTGCGCCATAGGCGCTCTTTGTACTGAACTATGTTCACAACTTCTCTTAAGAGCTATTTTTACGCAACCAGTTTACTTAAAAAAACCTTCCATTTTGCGTGCGTCGTGCCTTGAACCCTGCACCTCCCCTATCTTCCTGGAGCCTCATGCCACTGGACCGAACGCTCCTTTGTGTCACAAATTAGCCCCATCCATTTATAAGGCCTGTCTACGACACCCCTGATTTGCTAAAAATAAGAACTCACATTTGCGTAGGTTGGGAATCGAACCCCAGCTCCCTTTCTTCTACCCAACGCGTCTAACCACTGGGCCAGGCTTTCCTCTGTGTCCAGTTTTAACCCAACATAACTATAAGCCCTAATGCCCAGATTCCCCTAAAGAAGCAAATATTAATTTTTTTTGCTAGAGCCCTAGGCCACGCCCAGGACTTTTCCCACACAATAAATCCTTCATAATTTATTTAATTACTAAACTAAATGCCAATTTTAATAACAATAATATTTTTTTCTAATAATAATATTTAAAATATCTAAATTTTTTAGGCCGTCCTTTATCCGAACCCAAACTCAAGTGCAATACTTCTAGTCTCAAATTCAGGGTGGTACAATATAAACTCATCATAATTTGCACCGAGGTAAGTTTATATGTAAATAATGTATTTTTTTATTATGTTATGATATTTTATTCTGACATGTGGAATAAGTTTTAGTATTGTACAACTAATTGATATAAACTGTGAATTGTGGTTGATGAATTGGGATTAAATGAGAAAATCTTGGTTGAACCTTTGGAATGGAAAAACATTGTGCTAAGTGAATATACGACGGTTACAAGTGTAACGTGGTACTAAGTGGATATGCCACGGTTACACATGTTAATTTATTAACATGGTGCTAAGTGGATATGCCATGGTTATACATATAAGTGGTGCTAAGTGGATATGTCACTGTTATACATGTTTATCTGAAAAGTGGCGCTAAGTGCATATGCCACAAATACATATGTTAGCCCAATAATGTGGTGGTATGTGCGTATACCACAAAGTTGGGCATCAATTATAGAAGGTGGAGCTATGTGCTAAAACCACGGGATATTGTTACATTTTGAAGTGTTCATCGGGAGAAACAAGTTTGGTAAATGGAAATTTATGTGAAAAAATGTGGAAATAAGTACCAGGATATGAATATATGGGTTTTGAACCATGAGATAGATAAGTTATTGAATTTTGATAAGATAAATATGGAAAGGTGTTACTTTGCAAGTTGATAATAAGGAATTTTAGTGAAAGAGGAGGAATTTGGGATAAACAGTTTAAAACAGTAGCAGAGGAGTGACTTTAAAAAATTACCAAAAATGGTATAAATTGAATTATAAGCTTAATGAGATATCTTACTGAGTATTTTTTCATATAAAAGAAACAAAGCAAGCAAAAGAATTCTATATTTTGAGTTATTTAAATTTTTGTAAGACTAGTTCAGATTGATTTCATGATCCCCTATTTTGAATTTGAAAAATCATTAAAATTTGTATAAAAATATTTATGGAACATAATTTATATGGTTAGATTCCTTATTGAGTCTATTTTTAGAAGAAACAAACGAGAACATTTTTTGAATTCTGTGTAAAGAGAAATTGAAATGTTAGTAAAAAGTGGTTAGGACTGTTGGGCAGTGAAATTGGGGAGGCTTTCATGAATAAACTGTACTAGTTGGCCAAGCCAAAAATTCTGAAGTTTTTATGGTAAGAAGAAATATGAGTCTTGTTTCTGGGAAAATTATCAGATCTTAATTTGGAGCTTCGTAGCTCTAAATAAAAATAATTTAGTGACTAGGACTCAAATGGACAACTTGTACTGAATTTAAGTAAATGGTAAATTCATGTGAAATTAAGGTTGTATAATTGTTGAAAACATATTTTGGGATTTATAAATGCCATTAATAGTTTATTATTTTTATTATTTACATAATACTTACTAAGCTATAAGCTTACTTTGCTTTCTTTTTCTTTCTTGTCATATTTTATAGTGTAATCGAGTTCATTCGTGACTCGAGAAAAATTGTCGGAGGCTCACCAACACTATCCATCCTTCCTTTTGGTATTTTGTAAACATATTTTGGAACTATGGCATGTATAGAAGGCTTGAGTATTTTTTTGTATACTATAGTAATATTACTAGAAATATTGACCTCTAATATTTGATATATCACTCGTACTATGCTATCGATGTGCTTTAATATTAGTTAAGTTACAAGTTTATGATATATATGAATTCAATGTCTAAAGGATGAATGAATAGTTGAAGGGTTTTAATTTAAATGATCATTTTATGTCCCGATTTATTGTGATTACATATGTGTATTCTGGTAATACCTTGTATCCTGTTTTGCTGTTGAACACGGGTAAAGGGTGTTATAGAAAACGAGAGAACCCCAGTCACCCTTAGCAAAAATTGGCTCCAAAAAGTGCAAAAAATCCAAATGCCAACAGAAAACTGAACTAGAGAAAAGCCAAACTCCCAACCTGTACCACACTATAGCTTTCCCCCCAAAGACGAACTCTTGAGTGCCTAGAGTCCACATTCGGCACTCCACTGTCTCTCCCCTCAACTTCCCATAATCTTCTCCTAAAATCTCTCCAACCTCCCACTAAATCCCATAATCCACTCCTTAACCTCTCCTCCAATCTCTCCACCAACTAGTTTGAATTCTCTTCAACTACTTAGAGTTTCGGTCACCCTAGGGCACTCCCATGTACTCACCACAAAACAAAACATTCCTTTTTGCATGCCAACCCTCAACCTCAGATCCCAAGGAATCATCCACACGCCACTTACCCCCAGACCAACAGACCCTTTTTATGCCATATTTTAATCACAATAATTTAAAAGCCTAGTAACTATAGATAAGGGTTATTCCTTAAAAACAAAACTTTTTGCACAAGCCAAGGCTTGAACCCGAGACTTCTCAGACTCTTCCTAAGACACTTGACCATTGAAGCAGACATGCATTTGTGTCACTTTCTTCCACAACTAAATATTTATGTGCAGCCTCCTAACTGTTCCCATGCTCAAGACCTAATACTTCTAGGCCTAAAATTCAGGGCATTATAGTAAATGTGTGAATAAGTGCAAATTGTGGATTGCTATAGTTATAAAAATCATTCGGCTAGGCCTAAAATACAAGGAAATTGAATAAAAATCATTATATGAGCCTAGGGGCAAAAGTGTAAATATGATAAAGTTTAGGGGTAAAATGTAATTTTGTCATAATATGATTTTTGGACTGAATTGAATAGTATAATAATTTAATAAGTCAATTGTGATATTTTAGATAAAGAAAAACAAGGTTCAGACTTAGAACGGGGGAAAGACAAGTATTGGACAACTCGGTCCCTTTCGCCATTTTAAGTCGGGGTAAGTTTGTATGTAAATAATGCATCATTTTATTTACGTTTTAATATTTTGATATATTTTATGATGTATGGCTGAATATTGAATCACTATTTGATGTATTCGACATAGTGGCAATAAGTGAGAAATTTCCTAGTTAAACCTTAGGAATATAAATGGATACAAGTGATATGCCACTAAGGATCTAAGTGAAATAAGTCCATGGCATTGTGCTAAGTGAAATAAATTCATGGAACCTAAGTGAAATAAGTCCATGGTATTGTGTTAACTGAAACAAGTCCTTGGCATCTAAGTGAAATAAGTCCATGGCATTGTGCTAAGTGAAATAAATTCATGGAACCTAAGTGAAATAAGTCCATGGTATTGTGTTAAGTGAAACAAGTCCTTGGCATCTAAGTGAAATAAGTCCATGGCATCTAAGTGAAATAAGTCCATGGCATTGTGTTAAATGTGATTAGCTCAAGAAAGAGCCTATGTGAAACTTTGTGAAATGAAGTAGCTCTAGCTACAAGCGTGGCACTATGTGAAACATCTTGAGGTGTCCATTAATATTCCGATGTGTTGAATGGGAAATTACTAAGTGTAAACGAATATGACCAAGTGATGAATACGTGCAGGTATGTGTGTAAAATTATGAACAATATGCTCGATATGTGATTGAACTTTGGTAAGGTTGATATGGGTAAGTGTTACTATGGAAGTTAATACAAAGAAATTTATAAAAGAGTAAAATTAGCAATAAAATAGTTTTGGACAACAACAATTGGATGAATTTGAAAAATCACCAAAAATGGTGGAAATTGAATTAGAGGTTGAATAAGATATAAAATTAAATCTTATTGAGTCTATTTTCACATAAAAGAAACGGTGTAAGAAAATAATTTCATATTATGAGATATTTGAATTTTCGTGGAATAAAGTCAGATTGATTTCGGAATCCCCTATTCTGACTTTTGAAAATAATTACAAATTGTAAAAAAATAATTATGGGTTATAATTTATATGCTTAAAATTATTAATGAGTCTATTTTCAAGAAAAAGAATAGGAACATCATCTGAATCCTATACGAGGAGATAATTAATTTTTGGCAAAGAGGGGTCGGAACTGTCAGATAGGGGAATAGGGGAGATTTAGAGAATAAACTGTACTTATTGGGTAAACCAAAAATTTTGAAAATTTTAGGGTAAGAAGATATGTGAGTCTAGTTTCAGGGAAAATTAGTGGATCTTAATTTAGAGTTCTGTAGCCCTAGATAAAAATAATTTAGTTACTGTGACTCGAGTAAACAGCTTGAGATGAACATAAGTGAATAGTAAAATTTTATGCAATAATGATGATATTATTGGAGATCATATAATGAGGTTTGCTAAAAGCAGGTTAATCGATTGTTTATTATTATGTATGTACTTACTAAGCTTAATGCTTACTTTGTTATTTTCTGTATTTGTAATGTATTCAAGTTAGCTTGGGTTGGAAGTCACCGGAGAACCTATCACACTATCAAGCTTACAATTTAGGTATTGATGATTTTATACCTAAAGTTATGGCATGTATAAGGAACTTAGTCATATGTATATGTTACTATGAGTTGGCCTAGAATAATGGCCCATGTCATTCGAAGTTTATTGTTGTATAAGACCATTTAATGTGGCTAATAAATTTGTTATGCTATAAGCTCATGATGATGCATTTCATGGTTGAGTAAGTTGTATGTTATGACTTGTTAAGTGTGTGATGGATGTTTTGGTAGACTTAATATGTCATGAAATGTGCCATTGAAGTTATGTTCAAGTATGGGCATGATAGGGTAGAGAATGGCTTGGAAAATAGCCAATTTCTTGGCCACACGGGCAGAGATATGGTCTTGTGTCTCAGTCGTGTGGAGGACATGGTCTAGCACACGGGTCTGTAACTTGGCCGTGTGACCCTAGATGGATGATGATGTCATAAATAGAGAGTTACACGAGTGGAGGACATGGGCGTGTCTTGAGCCACACGGGCATGTGTGCCACACAGCCTACCCACATGGCGTGTGACTCTCTAAAATATGAAAATTTTCTAAGTGGTTCAAAAGTTTCGAAAGTTCTCAATTTGGTCCCTAATCACTCCAGATGTATGTTTTGGGCCTTGTATGCCCATATTAAGGATAGGGACATCATGAGTATGAATGAAAAGTTTTAAATTTGAATGGAAATTTGTGACTCAAGAATGATTGGTTATATGTAGGTTTAAGACCGGGAAATATCCTGTTCCAGTGTCGAACACGGGTAAGGAGTGTTACAAGTAATAGTAGAACGTTTCTAACATTACAAGAAATATGTGGGATCTAGCAATGCATCATTGCCACCCAAGTTAGAAGAAGTTGTGATCCGACATAACCTTCCTATGATAATTTTTTCCTGTGTTATATCCTTTCATCCTTGATATCTAGGTTTGACACAAGTCATGCAATAGTCACACTTGTATAGTCCAATATCATATTTCTTGATTTTCTAAGTAGACTAGAATAAACAAATAGTGTGATATCTCATATTAACTTATTCGAGCATGACCATGCATTTCTAGTCTCACTCCATCAATAGGCCTAAGATATTACTCCCATGATGTAGGAGCGATAAATCCTTTCTTGATCAACCATATCCCACCACATGGATTGCGATATATCCAACATCAATCTTTATAATACAACCTATTAAAGTAGATGTTTTGACTGTATCAAAGTATATGACTCACGATGTTGGGACAATGATGATCTCAAGTTTAATGATCATATACATAGTTATCATTATAAGTAATATTGTGATATTACATAATAATTAATAGCAAGTGAGTCCAATATGTTGTTCTCTAACAAATACTCATGTAATGATTTTGACATCCCTATGTCAATGACAATTTATTGTCATCAATCAACTACACATTAGTCTCAATGCATTATTGTTGTTCAAACCCACAATAATTGTAACATCCTGAAAATCGAGGCTTAGTAGAATCAGGTTTAGGAATCAAGAGAGAGTGGTCATGCCTTAATTTTTAAGATTATCTATGTGTTTTTAGGAAATAAATGAGGTATTGGTTTTTTGGTTAAGTGTTAGTGAAACGTTCCTTGAAACTCAAGTTCAAATCCCTTCTCTTTCACCATTTTTATTATTTTGCAAATTTTGCCTTAAACCCTGTGACATGCCTTGTTTTAAAAATAAATATTGCAAAATTATTTCAAGAATGAGGACAAAGCCTAATGGTTAAAAAAAATATGAGAAAGCATGGAAATTAAATGAGGTCCCAAGTTTGAATTCCTTCCATTGCGAAATAATTAAATTTTACAAAATCCCTTGTTTTTTAATGTGTGTGCCATCCATACCCTTTGACCCTAAGTATAAATATAACTTTTTATTTTATTTTTCAGCCTTTAATTCAAATTTTACCTACCCTAGCCGTTCACCCTCTTCCTCTCCTCTTTTCTTTTCAATTTTTCTTTCTTTCTCCCATTGTTGTCATCGCCTACACCTGGTTTTTCCATCTCTTTCTTTTATTTTTATTTTTCTTCTTTCCACAAGATTTCTTAACATATTCTCCATCATATTTCTTTCGTTTGTCCTCCTTAAAATCAGCCCTAAATCTAAAATATTAAGCTCCAAGATCGATTCCGAACATTGCTAGGAAGGTGCCATTGCCATTTCTCTCGACTAACTTGGGTAAAGTCTCTTCTCTTCAATTTCTTAACTAATCTTGTCCATTCAAAACCAAAATTTCCAGATCTAGGATTTTGGGGATTTTAAATGATTTAAAAGGTATTTTTCCAAAATTTACTGAGATCTCAAACCGTTTTAAAATTCAGCTCCAATTTTGGCCACCATGGGTGGTGGTGCATGCACCTATGTGCAAGAAAGGGGGCTGTTTTGTTTCATGGTTACTGCCTATAATTTTCCAGAATTAATTTGAGTTCTTGAACCTTCCTAATTATATTTTAAACCCATTTCAATTAGGTAAAAACGTTCTTGATCGATTGGCCATTCGGATCACACAAATCATGAAGCGTAAGGGCAATTAAGGGTAACTAGTTTGTTATTTCGACATTGTTGTTGGGTAAAGGTTATGAATTGATTAAATGAAGGAATTCAATAATTAATTAGCTACTGATTTTATAGTATATTATTGAATTAGGTGCTGACCCAAACACCCTAAATCATCCGTAAAGGCAAAGAACGATTATACGTACGATTTGCATCGATACAGTGTAAGGAATCTAACTAGTTTGGATTCATAAAATAGTTATAATCTAAAAGATTGGTTTGAATTCATATGTGGGTGTTTGGGGGCTGGTTTAATGGTAAATTGATTGAATTTATACTGAATTTTCGCTTGGGTTTGTTTAAAGAATTATTAAGGAAAATTGGGAGATTTGCTAGTCTGCTGCGAGGAAGCAAAAAATAAGGTGTGGGTCCTAAACTCATAAAATTTTTTGAAAATGTTAAATATCATGTTATATATATGATTAATTAGCTTGCTGATTGGACTGTCTTAATAGCCAAATTATTGATTTTGTGAATGGTCGAACCAGGTATGTTTCGAGCCTTAAAAGATTGACATGTTGGAAAAATTGTTATTGATCGTATGGATGTTTGATTGAGTTTGTAATTACGTATTTGAGTTATGAAATATGAGAATGTTTGACTGAATGATATAGTGGTTGAGATATTAAGCTTATGTATGATTTAAACGCATGAGATATTTATTATATTGTGTACTGAAAAGGGTGCTATTTATGCACAATGAAAATCTGTAAAGTATATGAAATTGAATGATATTGATTGATACCAACACAATGGTAATTTGAAAGATTGGAACACTGTTTCCATTTACTGAAAGTATGTGATTATTGAGGACATGCTGAGCATGTCAAATGAAAGTGTGAAGTATTGAATATGATTATGTATGAGATTGTGTGACAAATAGCATATGCATTAGGTTGGGATTTTGTGGTTGACGGAGGAGTTTCACCGAGTACCGGCGGCATATTAAGTCTGCATTATTTGTAGTCGGTGCACTACACCTGGAGTACTGAGGGGATTAGTGATTTTATCGCATATTATATGTTATTGGCGATTGTATCGCACTATTTGATATCCGTCAATTTTTCTGAATTATTGATTATTAGGTGGTTTTACCACATTGAGCTATACTCATAATGTTTTGGAGTTTGGCAGACGGGTTTTGGGGAACTCGTGGTGTGTAGCGGATGGTATGGGTGTAACATCCCGATATAGGGCCTAGTCAAAATAGTGGTTTCGAGACCACAAATTCAAAGCATAAATATTTTTTTTATGATTGTTTTAAGGTCCATGACATGTTTGCATGATTGTGTGAAAGTTTCATGAAGAAATTTTGTAAATAAGAGTCCAAATCGACTTTTTGGACTAAATTGAAAAAGTTTTAAAATATGAGATTCTAGAAGATTTAAGTATGAAATAGCTTTGCATTATTAATTAGGGGTCCTTAAATAGCAATTTCCCAATTTTTATATTTTTGAACAAAAATGGACATGGAAGGGAGAAAACATCAAAATTTTAATTGAAGGGCATTTTGGTCATTTAGTTAATTAAAGATTAAAAAAGGAAAAATCAAGTAAAATTGTGTTCATCATCTTCTTGCTAGGGCCAAAACTCCTATGCTCTCCATAGCTAGGGCTTTTGACATTTTCAAGCTCAATAGTAAGTGCCTCAAAGCTCCGTTTTTAATGTTCTTTACATTTTTGAAGTCCTCGTAACCCGATTTACCTATTTCTATCATTATTTTGAGCTAGGGTTCATGTTCAAAAATTTACCCATGTGTGACATGCATGTATTTTGATGTTTAATGAAGTAATATGAAAGTTTGATGTGTGATGAACATCTTTTACTAAGTGATTTTTCATGAAGACACCTAAAAAGGACCAAATTGTAAAAGTTATAAAATGGGTAGTAAAAAATGTGTTTTAAAAGAAAATGTCAGCTGTTATAAGCATGAAAATGGTTCGGCTAGGCTTGTATGTTAAAGAAATTGAGTACGTTTCATTTTACGAGCTTAGGGACTAAGTTGTAAATATGTGAAAGTTTAGGGGAAAACTATAATTTTGCCAAAGTATGATCTATGGACTGATTTGAACAATGTGATGATTAAATAAGTGAAATTTTCTATTATAGATCAAGAGGAACGAAGTCCGAACCTAAACCGAGGAAAGAACAAAGTTGCGGACTAAATTGGAAAACTAGTCATATTTTGTTACTGAGGTAAGTTTATGGGTAAATAATATAACATTTCTTCATTAAGTATTTAATGCTTTATTAGTGCATGATATGTATAATTAATCTATGAATTTTGATTTATAATGACTTTATGAAGATGTGTTGAGGTTTTGATGTCTCGAAATCTCGGTTGAACCTTAGGAATAGATAAGATACAAAGGTCATGACATTAGGGTTATGAGATCTCATATAAGACCATATCTGGGATATGACATTGACATCTGATTGAGTGATTACGTGTAAGACCATATCTGGGATATGGCTTCGTTACGAGATTTCGTGTAAGACCATGTCTAGGACATGGTGTCAATATGAGATCCTGTATAAGACCATATCTGGGATATGACACCGGCATCAATTTTCGATCCCATGTAAGACCATATCTAGGATATGGCATTGGCATCCTACCATGTGTATGAGATTTTTCGAGTATCCTTTAGTATTCCAAGTGGCTCAATGGGTAATTCAAGAGTGTGTCAAAGAAATGACAATGTATGAACATGTTGAAAGGGTACAAGTATGTACACAAAGCTCATAATTCTTGAGTTATGCATCAATAAGGTCTCGGTAAGAAGTGAATAAAGGAATCATGAACATGAGTTTTATGGTACATTATATAAATGACATGTGCTAAATGTGTCTGTGATACTTGATCACATTGTGACCAATTATATTTTTGTCATACGTGTGATATTGCATGATTAATGTTGTAAATTATTTACATGCAAACTTACTAAGCTTTATGCTTACTCCCCTTTCCTTTCCATTTTTCTTATAGTATTGCCAAGCTAGCTCGAGGATCAAAAGAAGTCGGAGACTCAATCACATTATCAATTGAAGCATTTAGGTATAGTTTATTTTAACATTTTGAATATGGCATGTATAGGGACTTGGTCTTTTTGTTATATGTCATATTGGTTTAGCCAAAGATGTTGGCTTATGATGATAGTTGATTCATTTTGTATAAAGCCATATGAAATGGGCCAATATTGGTTATTAGTATAGGCATATGATATCGTTATTCATGGAAGTGATAGTTTGCATGTTTAAGTTGCTAAGGCTTGAATAATGTGTGGATGACTTGGTTCTAAGTTATTTGACAACTTAAATATGTTATGTTATGTGCCTTTGAATTGGTGTAAGTGTGCATGTGTTTCAGGGTGGCAAAAAGGCTTGGTATATATTCTTATATTTGTCCACATAGGTAGACACACGTGCGTGTGTCTAGGCCATGTGTGACACACAGTTAGCGCCATGGGCATGTTGATAGGTCATGTGTCCCCTGCACCCTCATTTTCCAAAATAGAATGTCTAGTAGTAAGAACACAGGCAAAGACACGGCTGTGTTAGAGACACGGTCCCAAGACATGGGTGTGTGTCAGGCCCATGTGAAGTCTACACATTAAATGCGAGAATTAAATTCTCCACACGGCCTAGCACACGGGCATGTGACTTGGCCGTGTGACCATAAATGAGTGATGACATCATAAACAAAGAGTTACACAGGTGGAGGACACGGGCGTGTCCCGAGCCACACGGGCGTGTGTGACCACACAGCCTGTCCACGTGGGCGTGTGACCCTCCAAAACATGAAAATTTCCTAAGTATTGTAAAAGTTTTGAAAGTTCTTGATTTAGTTCCTAACCACTCCCAATATATTTTAAGGCCTCGTAAGCCTGTAATAGGGAAGTTATGAATGTGTTTGAAAATTTTCAAATTGGATGAAATTTTATGGTTCGATTTTGCATGAATGTTTATGTTTAAGTTCGGTAACAGCTCGTATCTTGTTTCGGTGTTGAACATGGGTAAAGGGTGTTACAATGGGTAGAAACCTTTTTGCATTACATCATGTGCATGACATATTCGAATGTTATTAATTTATGCTACATAGTGTATTTTGTTGTATTGAATGGTATCAAAATTAATGATTGTTACTCAAATGAATGATGACCTATGCTCATACACCATTTACCATCAATTTGATAATGGTTATGTAATGACATGAAATTCCTATGATGGTTCTATTTTCTTCTGTTAATGCTAATATATTTCACTGTATTTGATGTTTTTGCTCGTTTAAATAATTATTTGACTCACACCGATGTATTCATAAGCTCACCCCCAATAGTGTTTAACTTTTCAGGTAAACCTCAAAATTAGGATCGGACTTGGCGTTCGGAGAATAAACTTTGACCTCGAATTATTTTTTTAATTAAGTACATGCATGTTCATCTTTTTGATCAAAAATTTGAAGAAGAAAACTCCATTGTTCTGTTTGAAGCATTCGGCCATTGATACCACTGCATGTAAGTGAAAATTTATCCTGTTTTTAATGATTTTTGTGTTTTTAGAATCGTTGCAGCTTAGTCTAGCTAGCCTAGGGACTAATTTACAAAACTGTTAAAGGTTTAGGTTTTTTCTATTGATGAATCTATATGTATTTGGATGTTTGACGAAAAAAATGAAATTTTGTTATTAGGTTAACAAGTTTTGTTAAGTGATTTTTAGTGAAAATGTCAAATATGGATTAAATTGAGAAGTATGAAAATTGTGAGGTTAAAATGTGAAATAAATGAAAAATATGGGTTGTTATAATCATAAGGGAAATTCGGCTAGCATGGGTAGGGACCTAATTGCATGAATTTGCATTTTTATGTGATAAGGACTAAATTGTAAAGAAGTTAAAATATTAGGGGCAAAAGTGTTATTTTACCAAAATGTGTAATTTGGGCTAAATTGAATAGAATGAATAATGAATAAGTTAAATTTGATTATATATAGATCAAGAAAAGCAATGATCGGAATTAGATCAAGGAAAAGGCAAAGTTGTTGAATAGACGATCGTTTTCATCCGAGCTATATCGAGGTAAGTTTATATAATTAGAATTGAATATTTATATATGTACTTATTTGAAATGAATGTTTGTGAATTGAGAAAATAAATCACATGATATTTGAGTGCCTAAATGATGAAGTCTTAATAATACCGAGCCCCGTTTGAACCTTAGGAATTCATAGGATACAAGTGACATGTCACTTGGGTTACCATTTGGTTGAGATTCCTACATGTGTTGTGGACTCACCACAGCTCACATAAGCTTACGATATTTCAGCTCATAAGAGCTTACCATATCTCAGCTCCTTAGAGCTTACTGTTACCTCAGCTCAAGAGGAGCTTATTGATTATAGCTCAAAAGAGCATATATGTGCAAAGATTGACGAATTACCGATAAGTACACTTCGTGTGTACCACTTGTGTATCTATCGGTATTCTAAGTGGTTCAACGGGCACAAATCTGCTATGGGTTATATGAATTATATGAAATTGATGTTATATGATATATTGAAGTATGAAATGTAAGATATAAGTACATGAAGATTGAATGATTGTTGAGTTCATCCATATTGATTTGATGATTATATATGTATTACATGACTAACCAATTGATGAGTTCATGTGCTTAGGCATTTGACAATTTGAGTGAATTTACTATGTTTACTTATAAATTGTAAATAAATGGTAAGTTTAATTCTATATTATACGATCTTACTAAGCTTTATAGCTTACTCTGTTTTCCTTTCTATATTTTATAGTGATTCGGAAGCTCTCTCGATTTGGAAGTCATTGAAGATCGCATCACATTATCCAGCTATCATTTTGGTACTTTTGAACTTGTGTATTTTGGTGATATGGCATGTATAGGAGTTAGGATCATTTTGGTCTATAGTTTAGTAATGAATTTAGCCATTTAAATTGGCTTGTAAATGATAAATACTTGGTTATGTGTAAAGCCATGTGACTTGGCTTATTTTGTCATACTTGGTGATGTATGTGTATGTGCAAATATCCTTTTGATATGTTGTGCATAATTTCTATACAAGTGCTTATTGTGATTTAGTATATGGAGTACTAAATGATTGAAATTTGAGATTTCTATGCTTGTGGTTTAGGTAAAGTGAGGCATAATAGAAAGTGACCATATTAATGATTTGAGAATGTGATTTTGGTATGAAATAGAATGGCTTATTGTGATACTTGTGTGCCTTATGGTTGATGGTATTGATATAACATGAATTGAACTTGGTTTAGATGAGTTTACATGCTATTTGAAGACATGGTTATATGAAATTTTGGTTGATATACGTGAATGCCAATTGGGTGAGAAATGTGGCTTGTAAACTAGCCTATTTTCGTCCACACGAGCAGAGACACGGGCGTGTGTCTCAGCCATGTGTGACACACGGTTAGGTAACACGGCCATGTGTCCCCTGTAGTATTCAATGAAAACAAGCCAGTGAGTTACACGGGCTAGTCACAAGGGCGTGTGGTTAGCCGTGTGACACAAGTTAGAGAGTTACACGAGGTCAGACACAATTTGGGACACGGCCATGTGATCCCATTTCGAATGTCCACATGGCCTGTGACACGGGCATGTCTTTTGGCCGTGTGAGACAAATGGCCTGCCCACACAGAAGTGTGTCCCCTATATTGAAATTTTCTATGTTTCCCAAAATTTTCATAAGTTACTGGTTTAGTCCCGAACCACTATTAATGCATGATTTGGGCTTTGTAGGCTCGTATTAGGGACATTATGAATGTATATGAATGTTTATGATTAGATATGAGAAATGAATGTTAAATGTATGATTGTTTTGTTATAAGTCTGGTAATACTCCATAACCCTATTCTGGCGACGGATACGGGTTAGGGGTGTTACATAATACCTCTAGCATTCAATTTAGTCCAGATTCCATATTTATGCAAAATTAATATTTTGCCCACAACATTTTAACCTTTCATGATTTAGTCCTTAAGCTCATAAATTGAAATCTAAGCATTTTTCATCCTCCATTCAAGCTAACCGATTTCATTAGGGACTTATAAAAACCCATACAAACCATTATTCCATAAATTTAACATGAAATTTTACTATTTTTACAAACAAGTCCCTAAATGTAATTTTCATCAAAAATCTCTTTACAAAACTTGTTTATTTATCAATAAGAACTCATAATCTATCATTAAACATCAAGAATCATACAAAAGCATTCATGGCATAACCCTAAATCTTTAACAGTTTTACAAATTGATCCTCGAGCTAGCTATATTAAGCTAAAATGACTTCAAAAACATAGAAATAATAAAAATGGGCTCAAAATTACTTACATGCAAGGAAATTTTGCTTGATCGAGACTTTCCCCCTTTCCTAAAAATGGTGGACATTTTTTAGGGTTAAAAATGATGAAGGTGATATTTAAATCATCTTAAATTATTAACATGAACCTATTTTATCTAATTATAGAATATACCTTTATAACTTATTAAAATTTCAATAAAACCACATCATGAACATCCATTAACCACACAAATGGTCTAATTATCATTTGATATTGCTTAGTTTCATTTCCATTGCTTTTTATCCCTTTTAATTAATAGAACTCTACTTTTACACTTTTTTACGATTTAGTCCTTTTCACTTAATTAATTATGCAAACATCAAAATTTTTTAACGAAATTTTAATACGACCTTACTAACATTCCATAGACATTAAAATAATAATAAAATAATAATTTACTCGTTGGACTTGTGGTCCCGAAACTATTATTTTGATTTCACTAAAAACGGGTTGTTACATTGATTGTTATGTGAGATTCTTGAGTCATGTTTGCAAACTCTTATGGATGACCGAGCACATTCAAAGAAAGTTAGTGGATATTTTTTACTTAAGCACTCATATACCTAACATTTCTTTTTTTAGTGTTAATACCTTGTTTTTAAAAGAGACGTACATGATCAAAGCTGATTTGAAGGATCGAAATAAAGTCTTTGATCGTAGAGACAGTTTTGGCATACAAGAAAACTTTGGTAAGTTTTTTTATTCATTTTATTGTTATTAATTATAGTCCCTTATCTTTTTATGTAGCTAAAGAATCGAGGACAAATCTTCTTGAGGAAGGGGGAATAATGCGAGTCTCAAGGACAAATTTCAGACCCATGGCTGTGATGGGCTTACACTACCTCAAGCCCCAACAACAAGGTCAAAGGCCAATCAAATCAAACCAAGATTTGATCAAAGATAATATATGATGATGAATATTTTCAAGGAAATAGGGAATAATACATGCACGAATAGGGTGAAATTTGTTAAATTCCATTCACCGAAGCTGTCAATTTTCAAGTTTGAGAAATCAGCCTACTTGTGATGACTTTTTGGATAGGGTACAGGCATTTCAAGGTTTAGATGTCTTCACGGAGTTCTAATATGTAACACCCCAAACCCGGCCTAGAAGTTAGGCCCGAATCTGGCGTGTCACATTGAAGTGTTTTTTGAAAACCTTGTTTCCATTGGAAACCCTTCTTATTTATAACTTGTTGCCATTTAAAACTTGTGTAAAATCTCAAATTTCGTTTGCTTATTTTTAAGACGTGGTTTACGAAAAGACATTCTCTTGTAAAAGGTTATTACCTTTAAAACCTTATTTACAGCGGAAGCTTAATTTAAAATAGTTGTGGAAACGTGATATTTTAAAAAAATAGTTGTTGTTTTGAAAAAAAACCCGAGTTCTACTCCTAGCAATGTTAAAGCAATAAATAAAATCCCAAAATTTAAAATCCAGAAATTATTAAGGCCTTATTACAACCCTAGATCAAAAATACTTGAATGTAAATAATCGAAACTGAAAACATTGCTAGTGTGTGGCCTTCTACGAGTCCCTCGCAGCACCGATCCTCCTAAAGCTATGGATTACCTACACAGTTAATAAACGGGGTGAGTTTATGAAAACTCAGTGTGTAATCCCCTACTAAAATAAAACAGACAGTCAGAAGACAGAAAACAGTAACAATTCAGAGTACAAATGGGCCACAATCCAAAACAGTATCACCCAGGTCTTAGCCCATAACAGAATCAACTGGGCCTAGCCCTTAAAGCAGACGTCAAAAATGGGCCTAGCCCATTGCAGTTCCAGAATCTATTGGGCTTTTAGCCCAATTCAGTATTAGAATCAGAATCAGAATCAAAATCAGAATCAGAATCAGGTGGGCCTAAGTCTAAAGCAAAATCAGTAACAGAATTTGAATGCAATCCCAACCCAGTCCAACCATCACATCACCCGTACCAACCATCACACCATGTGGGGAACAACTTGTGACAGCCCTAATTAGGCCCTAATCGGGAAAATGGTTTCAAAATCGTTAAAGCGAGTCGGAGAGTCTCGAAAATATTATTACCCATGTTTTTAGTTTGTGTTTGATAGTATGTAAAAATTTGGTGCCGTAATTTTATGATTTGGTTGCTAAATGGTGAATAGGACTCAAGTGATAAAATTTGAAAATGATATAGGTAAAAATTTAAATGACCGATTACTTCATGGCTTCAAAATACTTGGCCTTGCATGTCAAAATTACCATAATTCTTTTAGTGGTCGGCCATGCAAGCTTTTAAAGCATTATTTTAGCATTTTCTTACATTAAGAAATATTTGATTGGTGGATAAATTATAATGTCATTTTAATAATAAAGAAAAGGGTGAAAAGAACAAGGCTAATTCATTTTCTTCCTTGTTCTTCAAATTACTTAAAGTGAGAAGAGGGGAAAAAAGGATTAAGCATTCGGCACCCTTAAATTTTGCTTGATTAAGGTAAAAATTCATGTTGGTTTGCTTTGATTTTGTGAATTCAAGTTGATATTTAGGCCTATGGCATAGCCCATGTGTTGATTTTTGAATTGGTTGTGAATGCCACTTTCGGCCATTTATGGATTTATTAGAAACTTGAAGCTTTTGAATTTTAAATAGTATGTATAGCCTTAGGAAGCTCTTGAGAGATGCTTTGAGGCTGAATTTCAAGAATTCGTGAAAGTAAGCCTAACTATACAAATTTTGCTTTGAATGGTTCTTAGATCGAAAAGAGGCATTCGGTCATGGAGGTAGAGTAGCTTTGTGTATGTTATGATGCCTAAGATGAATCGTTAATTGTTTAAATAATAGGAAGAACCAATTTGATAATTGAGATTGTAAGCTAGCAATTTTTATTTTGAATAAGCTTATATGATAGCCGAATGAAATTTTTTTTGAATGTTAAGTTAATAAGCTTTCGACCTTGATATATATGTACATATTCATGTACTTATTAAAATGTACCAGTTGAATGGTATTTTTTTTGGAAAATAATGATACGAAAAAGTAGAATGATTAAATGAATAGAATTGAATTGGGAAGTAAAGCACATTCGGCCATTGAGGTGATGGTGCAAATAGTACTTAAAATTAGAAATTATATGTATGTATCTTGTAAGGGATGGCATTAAATTTTGTAACAATGTTATTATAAATATTTTGGTTATGGCCGAATGGGAATTGGTATGTTAACTAAGGAATGAAAGAATTAAGTTGAAGGTTATGAAATTTGAAAACAATGCTTAAGTATTAACCTATGTTCTATGGTTTGCCAAATGACCACATTAGAAAATGAAATGTAAAATTGATTTGTAATTTTGATATGATTGAAGGAGGAATTAGATGATAAGTAATAATCGGCTAGTATGGTTATGTGCCTACCTTTGGTGTTTTGATGTTTTGAATTAGAAAACATATGTGTTATAAAATTTATATTTATAAGGCCGAATGTGTGTGAGATGGGGGTGTTCTAAGCTTAAGGATTATGGCAAATGTGTTAAAGGCCTATATGAAAATTTTCGATCTTTGTGAGTAAGTACGTCTAGTAAATGTATATTGAGATGCTTGTGAATGAGATGAATGTATATAGGTATTCGGTTATGCATAGATTAAGTAAATAATAACTATATGATATTAGCAATGGATTCTGTATGGTAAACTTGTTTAATTTAGCTCAAGAGCTAAGAGAGCCACATTCGGACAAAGGAAAAGCAAAGGTGGTAGAATAGTCAGTTCGTAGATAATTATCGACCAACGAGGTAAGTTCTTGAGCAGAGAATTTCGACTTATTACATAATGAAATCATAGTACATTTGTATCCTTTATAAACTTTGATTTAAGGTTTATGCTTGAATGTCATGGAAAGAAGGAAAATGTGTGAAATTGTTATAAGCCAAATGTTAGCAATGAACTTTGATATACCAACAAACAAAATTTGGTCCTTGATCATAACTAGTGAACCGAATGGTATGTATTGATAAACATGCCGTAATTGTATCTGAATATCAGAAATGATATCTAAAGGTGATATGATATATATATATATATATATATGCAAATGTTTAATCGTGTTTTTAATGATCCGAGCTTAGTCTCGAAGGGCTTTGAGCCAGAGTTAATGATCCGAGCTTAGTCTCGAAGGACTTACGAGTCAGTGCTAATGACCGGACTTAGTTCCGAAGGGCTTTAAGCCAGTGTTAAGAATCGGGCTTGGTCCCGAATGACATCTTTGCTAGTACCAAAGGTGGGTTAAAATCCTATAAGCATTTGTACGCTTAATCGTAAAATAAATGTTGAATCAAGTTTTAAACAAAAAGGTACTATTTACCGTAAAATAGCCAGGTATGTATTTTACTCTCGTTGAGAATTTGATCCTCTTTGAAGTATGATTTCGAATTTCGGTAGGGATGTTTAGATCATTGTCTAAAATCACTCACACGCTTACAATCTGAATATGACGTATGAGTTTCGATTTAAAGGGTTTAACTTCACAAATATGTGATGTATGTGTTTATGCATGAGGTTGACGTGGAAATTTAGATGAATATATTCGGTTATAGATTGAATTAGTTGGATACATGAATTTTATTCTTGCAACATGAATGATAGAAGAAATCTTAGTTTAATTCATACTCGGCCAAAAGATGAGATGCATAAGCTAGTTATTACTATGTTACTCTCTCTAATGATTTTGTTATTTTTAAAAACTTACTAAGCATATGATTGCTTACTTCATTGTTCTTCATTTTCTATTTTATAGATCTCGTTCGTTAGCTACGGTCTCAGGAATTCCAGAATTGAAGCCATCCACACTATCACTGCATCTTTCGGTATTGGTAGCTAAACCTTGAAATGGCATGTATAGGCTTGACATTTTGCAGTTAAACAAATAACTTTTGATTTTGTAATTAAATTAGGCCATGCGGAAATGGCTCACTTAAATCTCTTACTTTTTTGGTTATGGCGTTAACTTGATCATGTTATATACGAATGGATGTGTAATATGCATGTTTATAAGCTAGTTTCGAAGTATACCACATCTATATAATTTTAATCTATGAAATATATGTGGTAAATATGACTAGTGACGATATTTGATATGTGCATTGTTTTGAACGTAGTCAATCTGTCTAGTTGATTTTGGTTAATGAGCCTTGCCAAATTGTGACACTTCTATATTTACATGTAGTAAAGGTCTTCTTATAAGTAAATTGGTCTTAAAATGAAATGGTTAGGGGTAATCATGGTCTCAATATGTGAGTGTCGAAATATGATTGTACTAATGTCATAAACTGTGCGAGTGAGTTTTTGATAACTTAACTGATGGTCAGGTGATGTCTCTTGACCCTCCTGTGATGGGAACGGGTCTAGGGGTGTTACACAACTCAACCCACCCAGTCCGCAAACCAATACGCAGCCATGCTGCTAAAAACAGAAAAGGTGGCAGAGCCACCAGAATCAGATTAAGTGGCAAAGCTACTAGCACAGAACTTCCTCCAAATTAATGTCCCAACCCTATGCAAAATGTCGTGTATGTTATGCTCAATCATCATACGTGTATGCAGAATGGCCATGCTCAATATCAGTCATTTAAACGTATACTAAAAGCCGATCAGTCACACAACCACAGTCAAGTCAGTTAATACAAAGTCATACAATCACAATCAAACCAGTCAAATACTCAGTCCAAGTCAGTCAATTTCTCATAAAGGCAAAACAGTCATTTTACCCTATAGTGCTATTTCGGCAACTCTACCCTATAGGGGCATTTTGGTAATTTTGCAAAATGAGGGTATTTTGGTAATTTTACAATCTAGGGGTATTTTGGTAGTTTTGCAAACTGGGGGTATTTTGGTAATTTTGTAAATCAGGGGTATTTTTGTAATTTTGTAAACTGGGGGTATTTCTGTAATTTTGCAAATTGAGGGTATTTCTGTAATTTTGTAAATCGAGGGTATTTCAGTAATTTTACAAATCAAGGGTATTTTGGTAATTTTACAAATCGAGGTCTTAACAACCCCACAGAAGGTCCATCGCCACCTCGAGCGACTAAGATAACCTAAACAGACATAACTGTAACACCTCTATCCCGTAACCGTCGCCGAAATAGGATGAGGTGTTACTGGAAATCAGAAAACAGATCAGAACAGTAAGATTTTGAACATTCTTTTAAAATAAAGATCAATTTTTTTTTTGTAAATGGCAGACACAACCAAAGATCTAATAAAAACATTTAAAAGATGCCATATTTACATGGCTTTAATATTTACAATTTCAAAATATCATTCACTTTAGTCTATTCTATACATGCCATACGAGTTCCAAAACATAATAGTACCGAAACGATAAATAGTGTGACAAATTGCTGACGATCCCTGAGCAAGTGGCTAAAGTCAACGATCTATAAAACAGAGAAACATAACAAATAGAGTAAGGTTTCGTAAGCTTAGTAAGTCTTAAGTAAATTAAACAACTTAACTTAATTAAACACATTGATTAAGTAAAAATAATCCAATTATAACATTATTTGGCCGGATAGGCCTAACCACAATAGTACGCATTTTCATTGATATCTCATTTGTTTAGAATCTGAAATCACATAGTTACATTATCAAATATTAACATGTCATTAATTTAACCAAGTCAATAGAGTTAATTTAGGACACCTTAACAACCTATAATTTCAATGATCGAATCACATAGGTATCACATATACTTCTATGTATATAATTTCCACAAATGCCAAATACATAGATATACCCCCATTACTCATTTGCATTGCATAAATAACTTTTACATACCTGAACAACTTAATTTAGTGAACGAATTCGGATACCGTATAGCATGAGCTACCCCAAATTCACTGCAAGCTGTCTTCCTGAGCAACAGTTACTAAATTATTTATAACTAGAGCTACGAATCTCCAAATCAAGTGCCGTAAATTTTCCCTAAGAATAGACTCATATATATTCTATCCAATAAATTTTCAGAATTTTTGGTTTGGCCAATCAATACCAGATTTTTATTAAATTTCCCCCTGTTTCACTATTTAACTATTCTGACCACTCTTCACTACAAATCAAATTTCTCATTGTACAGAATTCAAAATACGTTCTTGTTTATTGTATTTGAAACTAGACTCACTAAGGAGTCTAAGAATATAAATTTTATCTTATAACCATTTTTTTACAATTTATAATGATTTTCTAAAAACAAAACAGGGGACCTCGAAGTCATTACGACTCTATCCCACGCCACTTCAAATATATCATTATCGGGAAGTCTTTTGTGTACACAGTTTCTTTTATAAGAAACTAGACTCATTAATCTTTAATTACATAACTTATTCAGCCTTTAACTCAACTCCCACAATTTATGGTGATTTTCCAAAAAATCACATTAATGCTATTGTCCCAAGCAGATTTACTACAAATTCACTCTTTAACACATACTTTGCCTTCACATTATTTAACATGAATATCACCAAATCAACTTCATCATCTTTTATAATTGCACTTAACATATCAATACTTCTAATCACTTATTTGATGCACTCCTTTCATACATGTACATATAAACATATATGCTTATAGTAATTTAATTCTTTAGTTCATCGTTACTTCCATATCTTCAAATGAATCATTTAAACAACTAATAGATTTCCATATAGGAATAAAAAAGATCAAACATAATCTTGTCACACGTATAAAGTAATTGAATATAACCCATACCTTGCATTTACAGATTTGGCCGAATACCACTCAATTCGATGGGTCTTCAATTAGAAAATTGTAACCTTACTTCAAGATACCTTTTTCACTAATGCATACGGTTTAATTCATTTATCAAATACTTGTTTAATTCTTCACATTATCATATTCATTAATTTAATCAAACTAGCCACATTCGGCTTATAAGAACAATTCATCACTAATTCAGCACTTAGACTATATGAATTCATTCTTCTCGCTACGAAATTTATTTAATCTTTAAGCATACTAAAGTAAAATTCAAACACTCAAGAACTTACTTCGACTGCCGTTGAATGATTACGAATCGGCTAATCAACGAGTTTCGCCTTCCCCTCATCCAAAATTGACTCTCTTTGCTCTTGAGCTTAATTTTAAGACAAATCCACTTACAAAATCACTTAATCTATTTTATGTATATTTTATTTATTTATTCGGTAATATAGCATATTGATCAAACATCAAATCATACACCACATAAACCTCAATTAGCCATTTCAATGTACATTAAATAAATGCATCATCTATTTTAAAACACATTCTGCACTTATAAACACATGAACATATTAGCCGCTTACTACTTATCAACTTCATTCGAAACTTCCCTCTTTCAACCATTTCACATATTAGTATTAACTCGAATCATTAATCAATACCACAATGAGTGAACTTACAAATAAATGTTGGTATTATTTCTAATATAGAACACTACTTTCATTCCCTTTTAATCATGTAATAGAAAACATTAAACCACTCAAACAACCATAACCAAATACCCTCAACTCCTATTTATTCATTCGGTTAAACATTGCTTGACCAATTTCCACATTCGGCTAACACTCAATTATCTTAACAAATTTTAATAAATTTCTAACATCTTTCTAAACCACATTCGGCACCAACACATATTCATCTAAATAT
The DNA here is from genome assembly GCA_020496765.1 of Gossypium stocksii. Classification (NCBI taxonomy): domain Eukaryota; kingdom Viridiplantae; phylum Streptophyta; class Magnoliopsida; order Malvales; family Malvaceae; genus Gossypium; species Gossypium stocksii. Next base: position 49,192,977 of record CM035623.1, read on the forward strand.
TTTATTTTTTTTAACACTCAAATTTATAAAATTATTCTCATAGCCGAATGCTATTATCACAAGTTATCCACATTCAAACATTTTCTTTGTTCACCAAAATTTCATTACTATCATTCTTTTATCTCAAAAAAAAAAAAAAAAAAAACTAAAACTCAAATTCCAAATTTCCCCAAAGGAGTCATGACCGAACATGAAATCTTCATCCATATTCAAAATTTCAACTTGGGTCATGTACAAGACTTATCAACAAACTCAAAATACACTAGAAATTTAAAAACAAACATCAACCATACCTCCAATGTTCTTCCCCAAGTGGCCGAACCTTAAAACCTTTTCTTTCCTCTTCCATTTCATGTTTCAGTTTAAGTAGCAAAAGAAAATAAAAGATGGACAATCTTTTCTTTGTTTTCATCAATCTATATTTCTTTATTTATTTAATAATCCATTATATTATTATTATTAATATAAAATTCATATATTTTGTGTCATACCATTATCATGGCCGGCCATTAATATAAAAGTGGGGAATTTGACATGCAAATCCCCACTTTTCAAGGCATGCAACATTTAGTCACTTCACTTCTATCTATTATAATTTTTAAAGTTTCTCACATAGGTCTTTATTAATTAATTCACATTCAAATGAGAAAATCAAGACATCAAAATTTCACACATACATTGTCACACATAATAGACATAAAATATAGCATTGGATTATTTTTATGACTCGGTTCTGTGGTCCTGAAACTACTCTCCGACTAGGATCAATTTATGGCTGTCACAACTCTCCCCCACTTAAAAATTTTCGTCCTCGAAAATCTTACTAGCGACTAGGTTAGGATAACGTTATCTTATTGAATTATGTCCATATAAACATTAACTCATCAATAATAATTGTAATTCATTATTGATTTCACATCGATCCATAATATCACTTTCTTATCTTAAAACAAATACATAAACATTTATACAAGTATACACATATATCTTATTTTCTTGATTTCATAAGCAATAATCACTTAATTGAATTTATACTTGCATTTCAAACACATATAAATCACATATTAACATGTATAATACATAACATCAACTCACATATTCATAACCCACATTTTCATTTATGTATAAACTGTAACCTGGCCGAAAGTACACATATACTCAAACATCCCAATGAATATCCTTTATAACTTTATAACATCTCAATATTCAACTTAACTTATTTTCAAAAGAAAATCAACTTCCACGTACCTGAACATTTAGTTCATTTAACACATTCAATCCTAGTTATCGTTACCCGTATACAGTCGAATAGGCATAAAGCCTAATATAATACACTGGCATAAGATTTATTCTAGCACATAACTCATATATCCAAAGTTATCAGCATTTATCAAAAATTCTTACAGATTTTCAAATGTCGAAACTTAATCGAAATAATTTCTTGAACATGATTAACAAAGTAGTGTCCATTTAGCAATAGTACATATGACTTCATATACCGAGAATCTCATAGACTAAATCCACAACACATTTTCAACTAAGCACTTAAGTGTACATTTAACATAAATCCATTCTTTAACAACATATCCACCACTTTTTCACGTATTCACTTATAACAAAATTACAGCCGAAACAATAATCAATCATCAATTAATATCTATTAATCCCCAATTCAAACTCAGTTACTGAATATCAGTGTCTAATTAAATTTCAACATCTAACTTCAATTCTACTTCCTAACATTTGTCAATTTAAAGAGCGTCGTACTTGTCTGAGTATGTCGTTTACTTAAAGCCATAGTCCAACCATGGTCTTACATAAACATTGCCAAGGCCCTACCGTGGTCTTTATTTCACTTGCCATAACCCGATTATGGTCTTATTAGTTAATTGCCATATGTATATTTAGTAAAAGCAACTATAATTTATATCTCACACAACATCCAATACATACAGCATTTTAGTCAAATAAACACATTTTCATATGAAACATATCTATACATAATTCTTTCTTATTTCGTGTACATGATATAATATGAACTCATAAATTTTACTTTCATATGATTCACACATAAGTTCTGTACATACGTGTATCACTTATTCTGATCTTACTTTCATTACCACCTTAAATATACCCGTTGAACCATTCGAAATAGTTACGGATACTCGATAATCGCATATAGCTCGTACAATGCCATATCCTAGATATGGTCTTACATGTTATCACATATCGAGTCGATGTCATGTTCCAGGCATGGTCTTACACACTATCTCAAATCAATGCCTTCGTCCTAGACGAGGTCTTACATGAATCTCATTTCACACACTTAGTGCCCACTGACCGATCTCGCACACATAGTGCTCGGTGGAAGAACTCGCGCACACAGTGCCACAAGTACCGATCTCGCACACATAGTGCTCGGTTAAAGGAATTCGCACACACAGTGCCTCAATTACCGATCTCGCACACATAGTGCTCGGTTAGAAAATTCGCACACATAGTCTGTTCAATTCTGCACTCATAGTGCCCCTCAAATCCGCACATATAGTGCCATTCATATCCACACACATAGTGCCATTTAATCCGCACACATAGTGCCATTCAATCAGCACACATAGTGCCATTCAATCTGCACACATAGTACCATTCATAACCGCACACATAGTGCCATTCAATCCACACACATAGTGCCATTAAATCCGCACACATAGTGCCATTCCCAATTCATTAAAACCAATCAACTAACTTAATCCAATTCAAATATACTACCACACATTTATCAATCAAGCAATATATATACATATATAATTTCAAGATTAATTCTTTCATAATATGTATACACCATTTATGTATCAAATAGCTAAGCTCATAATTGCTTATACACTTACATTAAACATCAATATCATTTACATGTAGGCTCATTCCAAATACATTATTGTCTCTTCAAAGTTCTCATTCACATATTTAAAACATAACCTCATATATAACATTAACAAAGCATAAACTGCACAGCAATTCCATCTCTAATAGATGACATATATATATATATATTTCACCCATTCACATAAAATCCTGAACCAAAATATAACTTCTCATGCATACACATAACAATTATCCTAATATACTTATCCATATTTATTTCATAAATTAATCACTTAACCAAATAAAATATTAAAAAAATGCACTTAGTGCTCTCCATTATTTCCTTTACTTTAAAACTCAAACGATGAAATTAAGTCACACACTTTCATATAATAACAAACATTGACCGAATGGGTCATTCTCATATTCGCAGATATAGCAATCATCCATACATATATCATTCTTTGATACTAATGATTCACTTCAAAATCAATTCACATATGAGTACATAATACGTACCTGGCCATCATAATGTATCGTACATATTCAATGGTAGTTTACCTCGAACATTCAAAATCATAAACTTACCCAAATCATCGGTATTAAGTCTGCTAGGTTTAAAACCCGAATCCAATCACCAGCACAAAGCCTGCGGGATTTTAAGCCCGGATATATTACCAGCACGAAGCCTGCGGGACTTTAAGCCCGGATACACATCACCGACATATAGCCTGCTAAGCACAAAGCCCGAATACACATCGAGTGTCATGTATATAAGCACAAAATGTACACCTTCCATTTAACTTTCGGTTCAATAATCACACACAAAGAACACATAACCATTTCACTATCTAAGCTTAACTTCTAATAACCATTCGGCTACATGCCATATATGCAAATTATTTAACACACAACCTTATTCAAGTAGAGACAATAGGTCACTATTCATCTATTATACATATATCATGACATCATCGATTATATACTAGATGTGATCACTCAAAACTTACCTCGATATATTTGAACGGTTGTGGATCGGCTACTCAATTACTTTCTCTTTTTTTTTGACACATCACAAGCATGTTTTAATCCTCTCAATATCATCTACTATAGCTCGATCGGGATCGAAATTCATTACAATACGAAAAACACATTTTAACTGTCAGAAGTCATCACATTATCGTAAAATCACATTATGGCATGTATAGCTAGACTCACACGCGCTATGTTAGTCCTAGAATCGACTAAACCATGGCTCTGATACCAATAAAATGTAACACCCCTATCCTGTAACCGTCTCCGGAATAGGATGAGGTGTTACCAGAAATCAAAAAATAGATCAGAACAGTAAGATTTTGAACATTCTTTTAAAATAAAGATCAATTTTTTTTTTATAAATGGCAGACACAACCAAAGATCTAATAAAAACATTTAAAAGCTGACATATTCACATGGCTTTAATATTTACAATTTCAAAATATCATTCACTTTAGTCTATTCTATACATGCCATATGAGTTCCAAAACATAATAGTACCGAAATGATAAATAGTGTGACAAATTGTTCACGATCCCCGAGCAAGTGGCTAAAGTCAACGATCTATAAAATAGAGAAACATAACAAACAGAGTAAGCTTTCGTAAGCTTAGTAAGTCTTAAGTAAATTAAATAACTTAACTTAATTAAACACATTGATTAAGTAAAAATAATCCAATTATAACATTATTTGGCCGGATAGGCCTAACCACAATAGTACGCATTTTCATTGATATCTCATTTGTTTAGAATCTGAAATCACATAGTTACATTATCAAATATTAACATGTCATTAATTTAATCAACTCAATAGAGTTAATTTAAGACACCTTAACAACCTATAATTTCAATGATCAAATCACATAGGTATCACATATACTTCTATGTATATAATTTCCACAGACGCCAAATACATAGATATACCCCCATTACTCATTTGCATTGCATAAATAACTTTTACATACTTGAACAACTTAATTTAGTGAACGAATTCGGATACCGTATAGCATGAGCTACCCCAAATTCACTGCAAGCTGTCTTTTTGAGCAACAATTTCTAAATTATTTATAACTAGAGCTACGAATCTCCAAATCAAGTGCCGTAAATTTTCCCTAAAAATAGACTCATATATCTTCTATCCAATAAATTTTCAGAATTTTTGTTTTGGCCAATCAATACTAGATTTTTATTAAATTTCCCCCTGTTTCACTGTTTGACAATTCTGACCACTCTTCACTACAAATCAAATTTCTCATTTTACAAAATTCAAAATATGTTCTTGTTTATTGTATTTGAAACTAGACTCACTAAGGAGTCTAAGCATATAAATTTTATCTTATAACCATTTTTGTACAATTTATAATGATTTTCTAAAAACAGAATAGGGGACCTCGAAGTCATTACGACTCTGTCCCACGCTACTTCTAATATCTCATTATCGGGAAGTCTTTTGTGTACACGGTTTCTTTTATAAGAAACTAGACTCATTAAGCTTTAATTACATAACTTATTCAGCCTTTAACTCAACTCCCACAATTTATGGTGATTTTCCAAAAAAATCACATTACTACTATTGTCCCAAGCAAATTTACTACAAATTCACTCTTTAACACATACTTTGCCTTCACATTATTTAACATGACTATCACCAAATCAACTTCATCATCTTTTATAATTGCACTTAACATATCAATACTTCTAATCACTTATTTGATGCACTCCTTTCATACATGTACATATAAACATATATGCTTATAGTAATTTAATTCTTTAGTTCATCGTTACTTCCATATCTTCAAATGAATCATTTAAACAACTAATAGATTTCCATATAGGAACATAAAAGATCAAACATAATCTTGTCACACATATAAAGTAATCGAATATAACCCATACCTTGCATTTACATATTTGGCCGAATACCACTCAATTCGATAGGTCTTCAATTAGCAAATTGTAACCTTACTTCAAGATACCTTTTTCACTAATTCATACAGCTTAATTCATTTATCAAATACTTGTTTAATTCTTCACATTATCATATTCATTAATTTAATCAAACTAGCCACATTCGGCTTATAAGAGCAATTCATCACTAATTCAGCACTTAGACTATATGAATTCATTCTTCTCGCTATGAAATTTATTTAATCTTTAAGCATACTAAAGTAAAATTCAAACACTCAAGAACTTACCTCGACTACCGTTGAATGATTATGAATCAGCTAATCAACGAGTTTCGCCTTCCCCTCATCCAAAATTGACTCTCTTTGCTCTTGAGCTTAATTTTAAGACAAATCCACTTACAAAATCACTTAATCTATTTTTTGTATATTTTATTTATTTATTCGGTAATATAGCATATTGATCAAACATCAAATCATACACCACATAAACCTCAATTAGCCATTTCAATGTACATTAAATAAATGCATCATCTATTTTAAAACACATTCTGCACTTATAAACACATGAACATATTAGCCGCTTACTACTTATCAACTTCATTCGAAACTTCCCTCTTTCAACCATTTCACATATTAGTATTAACCCGAGTCATTAATTAATACCACAATGAGTGAACTTACAAATAAATGTTGGTATTATTTCTAATATAGAACACTACTTTCATTCCCTTTTAACCATGTAATAGAAAACATTAAACCACTCAAACAACCATAACCAAATACCCTCAACTCCTATTTATTCATTCGGTTAAACATTGCTTGACCAATTTCCACATTCGGCTAACACTCAATTATCTTAACAAATTTTAATAAATTTCTAACATCTTTCTAAACCACATTCGGCACCAACAAATATTCATCTAAATATTTTATTTTTTTTAACACTCAAATTTATAAAATTATTCTCATAGCCGAATGCTATTATCACAAGTTATCCACATTCAAACATTTTTTTTGTTCACCAAAATTTCATTACTATCATTCTGTTATCTCAAAAAAAACTAAAACTCAAATTCCAAATTTCCCCAAAGGAGTCATGACCGAACATGAAATCTTTATCCATATTCAAAATTTCAACTTGGGTCATGTACAAGACTTAGCAACAAACTCAAAATACACTAGAAATTTAAAAACAAACATCAACCATACATCTAATGTTCTTCCCCAAGTGGCCGAACCTTAAAACCTTTTCTTTCCTCTTCTATTTCATGTTTCGGTTCAAGTAGCAAAAGAAAATAAAAGATGGACAATCCCTTCTTTGTTTTCATCAATCTATATTTCTTTATTTATTTAATAATCCATTATATTATTATTATTAATATAAAATTCATATATTTTGTGTCATACCATCATCATGGCCGGCCATTAATACAAAAGTGGGGAATTTGACATGCAAATCCCCACTTTTCAAGGCATGCAACATTTAGTCACTTCACTTCTATCTATTATAATTTTTAAAGTTTCTCACATAGGTCTTTATTAATTAATTCACATTCAAATGACAAAATCAAGACATCAAAATTTCACACATACATTGTCATACATAATAGACATAAAATATAGCATTGGATTATTTTTATGACTCGGTTCTGTGGTCCCGAAACCACTCTCCGACTAGGGTCAATTTAGGACTGTCACAATAATGATGCAAATGGGCCTAAGGCCCATTACTCGGCCCAAGTATGCCCATACACTCGTGTGGCCCATTAAGCCCAGAAACAATCACGACTATGCAAACAACACAGCCCAAATCAGTCACTTACCACATCACATACATTTTAACCGTGTGGGCCTACGAGCCCATTGGGTTGCCCCAGAACAGCCCTCGACCACGAGAGTGCTCGAGTTGACCTCTATAGCCTAATGCCCACGATTCATGGGCTCGGTTCACCACACGTACGATCGCACGCTCGTGTGGCATCATTCACGGTATTTCGGCCTTTTGGCCTTTTGCCGATCTACGGTTAAAGCAAAGTAACAACACACACACACATTTTCGGCTTTTAGCCGATTATCAAGACAAGGCATACAGTGACATACACCCTCGGCTTCTAAGCCGATCAACAGAAACAGGGTTTGATACACACCTTTATCCAAAATGTGTGAGGAACCCCAAGTATACAACCTTTAACCAAAGTGCGATTCGATTCGCTTAAAAGTTAATCGCGAATGACCACACCCTTCGCTGCAGAAATGTTATATTACAAAGTAATCATTAGTCGACAACTGCATAAACTTAAACCAAAACTGATATACATTGCTAAATACAAACCAACACCAAGGTTAAAACATTCGACCAAGGTGAGACCACTTACATCAATCCTTAATTGAATGCCGTAAGAAAGATTGACACCTTTGAATACTCGATAATCCCTCCTTTATTCTAAGAGAATCTTAGAACCCCAACCACAGGGAAAAGAGTAAATGATCAACAACCAAAAGCCTAATCATTTGATTTAATCAGGGAAGAAATCAAAAGGAGTCAGAAAATTGGATCGAACACTAAGAATGCTTACCCAAAATTGAATACCGAAAAAGAAAAATGCTTGAGTAGTCGGTCAAAACACCCTTAACTGCAAGGCTAACTAACTTGGTTTGTCAATCCCAAAATATGAGAGGAAAGGAGAACTAACTTTGATCGGCTTAGAAAAGCTAAAGAAAGACAAGGGAATTAGTGTAGTGTTCAGCCAAAGGAGAACCAAGAGGAGAAGAAGATAAATCAGGGGAAATTCGTTTAAGAGAGTAGAAAGATCAAGCTTGGCCAAAAATGGTGAACAAAGAGGTTGAGAGAAGGAAATGCCAAATTTGGTTTCTTTTTTTTGAAAAAAAAAAAAAGGAAAACGCCCAAATGGTCACAAAAAAGACCCACAGAAACGCAGGCGAAAGAAAATGGAAAAGTTCGGCACTTTGTATTTGTGTGTTGACAAAATGAACAAAACAAATGTGGAAAAATGAAGAAAAAGAAAAGAACTGAAATGGTCAAAAACATATCAACAAAATGAGAGAAAAATACCAAAATGAAGAAAGGCCCTCAAAGACAAAACCTATACAATTCGGCACAATCCAAAAAAAAAAAACAAAAGAATAAGGAAAAAGTCCCCAAAAAGCCGAATGCACACACGCCACTTGCCACTCCAGCATAAGCTTCTTTGTGTCACACTTTATCCACAATTAAATATAAGGTCTATAGGCCAAATTCTAGGTTCCTATAAAAGAAATACCAAAATAAATTGCAAGAGCCAAGACTTGAACCCTTACTCCCTTGCAACCTTAATGACGCCACAACCACTAGACCACATGCTTCCTTGTGTCATATTTTAACCAAAAATATTTATAAGGCCTTCAACCTAACGCCAAGTTCACTTAAGGGCAAAATTAAAATTTTTGCTAAAGCCTTAGTTTGAACCCAGGACTTCTCAGACACCCCCAACTACTCCTAAATCACTTAGCCACTAAATTAACACACAATTTGAGATATTTTTCGCACACAACTAAAATCCAATTTCTCCGATACTCAAAGCCCATTTCTCCTAGGCCCAAATTTTGGGGTGTTACATAATATCTATCTCTTATGTTCGAAACACACTTTGAATTACTTGATTTCAAGTTCAGGAGCTGAAGTTATGACTGTTTTAGTGAAGACCATGCAAGTAGAATTTTTGGACGGATTATTACGGAAATTATGAATTTTGAGCTTTTAATTCAAGTTTAAATCATATTGAGTTCGATTTTCAAGCTTAATTTTTATTATATATGAGTGCAATATTGTATTTGTTAGGTTTTATTTTATTAGTTATTTATTTCAAATTTTAGATATTGTTTAAGTATTTTAAGTTGTTTAGGAGTTTTATGTTTCTTAGTCAAATAAGAAAGTTTAGTTTAAAACTACCTCTTATTTAGATTCATTAGAGTTTTAGTATACTTTAAAGTTTTATTTGGATGTACTTAGCTAGCCTATATAAAGGCTCCTTCACTACTCATTAAAGACATGATTGTTTTCATTACTAAAGTTTCAACTCTGAGAGTTAGTTTCTTTGTGCAAGATTTCTTTCTTTTGATTTTGTGAAGTAGTTTTCTTCTCGATTTACTTCAAGAAGTCGTGGGGATTCATTCTTCATCTTTTAATTTACAAAAGATTATTTCTTGTATGGTTGATTAGAGTCATCATTAATTGAGTTTTTGGAGATTTATATCTCAAAAGGTTCAATTGGATACTTATCCTTCTATCCATCATATTCATCGGTTTATTTGACCCATCTTCCACTTTTAATTTTGTTTATTTATTTATTATTTTGAATATTTATTCTTAGTTCTTTTTTTTCTTTTAGTGTTTTCGTTTTCTTTAATTTATAAGTTTATTTATTTCTTCTTTCAAGCTATATTCAAATCTTTCTTTTTTGAGTCAAACAATTTGAATTCGATCTTGATGCACTTCCTCCACTTAATCATTTATCAGAAGGACTTTGAATGATGTCTGAACGTTCTCATTTCGTAATAGGACTTTGGAATGGTCTAAAATGACTTTTAAAACCTCAAATATTGTTAGAATAGGATGTGAAAATTGATTGTTGATTTTTGACTTTGGATTTAATTATTTCTTCCTCAAACCAATATGAAAAGTTTGCATTTAAAACCATTAAAGTGATTAAGAATTTCTTTTATGTATTGGACACGTCCAACCACTATAAAATGATTTGAATGATATGAAATTATTCCAAAATATATTTAAAGCTTTAAAAATGAATGATATGAAATAATTTTAAAGGATTTTTTTTGTGACCATTTGTCATTTTTCATAAAAAGAAACTTTGTAAGAGTAAAGAAAGTGTTGTTGTGCATCAGTTATCGGTGTCAGTTGTCAAACCGAATAAGGGGTGTTACATGGATTACCACCTTTTGAATTGAACTAGTAAATGAATGGTTATTAGACTTATTTTGGATGTGGTATAAACATATCTAAGTGTTCAAAACATGTGTATCAATGATTTGTGGTATGTTTGAGCTAAGATTTGCATGTTTGAACGGCTCTCTTTTAGCACTTTCTATGATTGCTTGTTAAGGATGCTATGGTGTGTATCGGAGGTGTTTTTTATTTGAAATTTTTGGTCCCTATACTCAAGTTTCGAAGCATTGGGTGATAGTATTGGAACTTTGTAGGTTCGTGGCCAAATTTTGGTGCCACAGGTAGTGGCCAAATTTTGGTGCCACAGGTTTAGGTTCTAGAACCTATACTAAAGGTATTAGCCCCCTTGGAGATAATAGTGGAAAAGCTATAATACCATGGAGCTAAGTGTCAGTACCTAGCTTCCAGGCCAAGGTATCAAAACATGGGGGCTATGTATTGATACATAGTTTTTTAGATAGTGTCACTAATTAGTTCACAAGTTTTGAGCACGTCAAAACTCTTTTTGGTCTCAAACACCTCCGATCACTCATAAATTGTATCTAAATTATTTCAAGATGATTTAAAATCTTCAAATCGATTTTACCTCAACTACATGAATTTATTGAATTGTTTCAAAGTTTAAAATCTTAATTATCTCCAGCATCATCATCTTGTTTGTGCTCTAGTGGCATTTCCCATTCGTACTAGACATCTAGACGAGTGAGGGGTGTTACACTATTCGACTTGAAGTCTTATTTGATTAAGTTCAAAACTTCAAAAAAAAAAATTATCTCTAAACTAACTCATGACTCCAATAATATCCAAATCTAAACTCTCGTACCAAAATATAGACAAAAATTCTCGAAATCGAATCATATGGCTAATCGGAGAAGTTTGGTCTGTTACATGCTTTGATGAAATGTGTTCTAAATGTGGTATACTTGTATAGCAACACCACTTTGCCAATTTTTTATACAATATTGGGAGTGGAGGATCAGAGGTGACAAAGTTTAAACTCGTGTGAAACGGATGTCTTAACAAAAGCTTTAATCACCACTCCATAAAAGTCCACTCCATACAAGTCAAGACACTCTTTTGCTTACTTATTATCATCAAAACTGTAATACATTCACAAGATCTAATAATAGGCAAACGCATCGGGGTTCCAAATCCAATCCTAGGGTTTTACTAGCAGGATGCAACCCAGCTAAAACCCGGGGGGGGGGGGGCGGGGGTTGAGAGCAAGGTAACGCCACATAAATATTAGCTAAATTTTGGATCTAAAATTTGCTTTGCCTCAGCACTTTTGCTTGAGTAAACTTGAAAAGGGGAAAAGAAGAGAAGCAATGTAGCAAAAGTAAAAGATATTTTGGGGTTGAAATCATTATATTTTCATAGATGTTTTAGCCGTTGTTCTTAGCCCATCTCAAGCTGGCTCATTTTAGTGACACCACAAAGTGTAAAACAGCTTGAACGACAAGATGAACGAGCTACACTATTCCAGCATCAGTTAATGTTCATATTACTGCAAACACAAAGGAAGAAATATGCTTATTACACATTTCATTGAATCTGAAATCTTCCATACATTACGACATAATAGGAAGTATTGGCCGAGTTAGACAGACACAGCGGAAAGTGTTTAAAATAAATCAAGAAGTTACTATATGCATACACCAGTATCTGGATTTTGTTGTTCCTTCCATACCCTCCCTGTAACCCTCAGCTTCAGCTCCTTCCTATCCCCACCAGAGAAGAAAAGTGCCATGTTACGTTGGATAATTAGACCATCATGGCTGTCCCTCACTTTCCGGTGACTATCACGGATGCTACGTGGGGTGCCTTCAAATATAAGTTTTCGGCCATTTGCTCCAACCTCAAGGCTATAGCTATAGTTCCTAGCCTCTGTTTCATCACCCATGAAACGGAGAAATGCCATGTAGACAGGGGCCATGCCAAGCTGGAAAGCTTCAAAGTGAAGACAAAAATACTGACCAAAGCAATGGAAGACCTAAAAAGAAAAAAAGTAGATAAGCTAACAGATTAGGGTTCGTATTAGGATGACCATTGCAGACCGATAATTCTGTTACTACAGGATAAAGAAAAATGCTGTTTTATCTTTCTTTCTTTTTATTTTTCTATGACAGAAAGCAATGGCATGGCTGAATAATAGCAGATTGCTTATTCTTGTTTTAAAACGTGGGACCCTTTGAAAAAATAATAAATGCTATAATAAAATTATAAAACATACTGTTAGCATCCAGGTAGCATTCTCTACTTCCCGAGGGTTGGACTTAACATAGCGATGGTTAAATGTGCAGCCAGTATGCATGTCCACCTTGTGGTCATCCCGCAGATGGCCAACCAGGAAAGGAATATCCCCGACAACAGAACATTCTGATCCAGCATAGGGACAATTGTATGGTCTGTAGTTGCACATTGCCTCATGTTTGAGTTTGCTGTAATAGGGAAATATTTCTGGGCATCCCAAGTTGTAGTATTTGCAAGGCATCTCAAGGGATTCTGCCACTTTCTCCAATGCTAAACATCTGATATCACCGAGTTCCTGTCTACAAGTGGGGCACCGATGGTGTACTCTTGTTTTACAGGTAGAACAAATTGTATGGCCATTGTGGCACTGCAAAAAGCTACAGTGTTAAAGCTAGCAATACCCAATGTTTCTAATTAAATAAAAATTACAGATCTCCAACAAGACATCTGGCCAATATAAAAGCTGGTAAAAACAGAACATCCCCAATATTTCTTGTCTCTCTATTTTCTAGAAAACAACTAACAAGCAACCTTCCGAATCTGAAAATATCCTCTTGCCATCCAGAACATATGTAATTTTAAAAGGATTCTCCATATGAAAAAGTAACCAATGCCACCCTTACAATGGAACTTCCAGCTTTTCGTGGCTGTCTATTTTGATGTTTTAAAGGAAAAGCTTAAATCCATCAAAAAAATTTCCCTCAAAACAGTAAGCCAAGTTTGTCTCAAGAACTTGAATCAAATGAATTAGTAACTGAATTACTACACTGCCAACACTGAACTAATAAAGGGGAATTAACATTCTTACATCCAAGAATCACCTCTAACGATCTCGATTATACAACCTAACATGTTTTTTTGCACATTCTTCAACAAAGAAACTGTAAAGCAAAATCAATCGGAAAATATGTCTAAATCCAGTTTAAGTAACAACCCTTTATCCACCTATGTTGCAGCGTAAGTAGTTCTTTATCTTTACTGTCTAAGCACCAAGACAAGTTAAAATTCCTTTTTGAAAACCATGCTGACAACATGTAAATATATGCATAATTCAGGTTAAAAGTGAAAAGAAACCATAACATAAACAAAGCTTTCCATATATATAATTCAGGTTATAAGGCTCTCAAAAAAAAAAAAATCTGAACATAAAAATTAAAAATCCAACCAAGAAAAAAATCTCAAATCAATTTCTCTTAACAACAGGATTAAACAAATGCCATTTAAATGCACAAGAAAAACATTGAAACTCATGGTCAATAAAGTTCAAAATCAACCAAAAACAACTAACTGAAGAACAAAAAGAAGGGCACAAAAGAACCCAAAATTGCCATACACAATATTATTAATGAAACTGAAAGCAAACCTGATGGATTGGTGGGTACATAGAATTGGTACAAACAGGGCATTCTAACAATTCATGGACGCTGGTAGCAGGAGCGATGGCCGTAGGACCCACAATGTTGTTGTTGGTGGTATTCCCATTGTTGGTGGTGTTGGTGGCATTGTGAGGCTTGGACGATGAAAATTGATGCTGAGCATGATGAGGGTGAGGATGATGGAGGTTATGGTGCTGGATCTCATCCTCATTCATTCCATCTGTAGTTGACACACACTCAATGTTATCGAACTCCATTTCATACAACTAGAAAAAACCAACCAAAATCTCAGATTTCATTTATTTATTTATTTGAGACAGACCCAAAATACCCCAAAACTAGATGTATTGCGAGAGAAATTACTTTCCTGATTCTCTTCTTCTTCCCTAAGAAATATTCTCTTTATTTTTCTTTGTCTCACTTTTTAAAAAATAAAAAATACGATTTTGGAGAGAGTAATGGATTCAAAAGAACCAAAACAGCCTTTCTTTTCTCTCTTCTTAAAAAGGAGGTTATTTGCTTTGTTGGCTGCTTTTTTATTCTTTTTCAAATCTTTGTTTTGTGTAAGTTAATATTTTCATCACTAAATTTAAAAAAAATATAAAATAGTCATTAAATTATTAGTAAGTTAAAGTTTAAATCACTCAACTTATAAAAAGATATAAAATATCATTAAACTATTTAAAAGTTTTTATTAAAATCAATAAATTATTTGAAAGTTTTTATTTAAGTAACTAGGTTGTTTAGTTTTTCTTTTAAGCTCTACTAGCAAGTTTCAAGTGACGAATTGACGATTAGTATAGTGAATTAGTACCCATCGACAAGTTGAAGAACATACCTTAGATACAAGTCAATCTAACGATCAGTATTAGAGAACGGAGAAGAAATTTATTTGGATTAAAGCTAGCAAAAAAAGCTCGAGCTTGAAAGCTTCTTTTTGCCATTCGAGCTTGTAACGATCTGGATTTGAGAGAATCTAAGCTAAAAAAAATCCAATTTTGAGAAAAATTTGAACTTGAAAATGCCTGAGTTCAAGAAAATCAAAGCAAGAGTTTATCCAAGATTGAGAAAACGAAGTCCAAAATAATCCAAGCCCGACATCAACCCTGAGTCGAGGGCCAGGGTGAAGATCAATCCTAACTTAAGCTCGAAATAGATTCGATCTAAAACCCCAAAATGTCTAAATTTATGAAATTATATGTTGAATATTATATAATTATATAAAAAATTTATAAATAACAACGTTAAGTTATAAATTAAAATAAATTTTAAATGTTGGATTAAAATCCTCAATTATGGGCACATATGTATAATGTATAATGCTATTATAAATTATGATACAAAATTATGTGATCAATTATGTTATAAGTGTCATAGGTATTAAAGTGTCTTGAAAATAATAGGTAGATACCATAAGTTGAATTTATAATTTGATGAGGAGTCAAATTATAAATAACCAAAATTAATTTAATAATCAATTATTTAGAAAGAGATAATGATACCTAAGAAATAGATATATATTTAATGGATTTGATGTTTTTGGTCATATACAGGTTAAATATTTTGAATTTATGTTGAAAATTTTAGGGTTTTGATTATTTATTAAAAAAAATACGCGTGATTCATTATGTTCAATCTATGGATTCAATTTATTGGCTTGAATCGTGAGCGATTAGTCGTTCGTTTATCTTTCAACAGTTTGGTTATTTGATTTTTGATGGTTTTCTCTTTGAACAATTTTGGATTTTGGCGTTGATAATTTGTATAAATCTGTTAGAGATTTAAATTGCTTTGTTTTTCTTATTAAAATTGGTTTTCAGGACATTATATTTAATAGAATATTGGGCAAAATTTATGGATTTGCTTCAATTGATTTGGTTCTGTGAATTCATATATTACATATGGATCTTTATATTAGATCTGGTTTAATAATTTGTAAAGTTTAATTTTAGTATATGTTTAAGGAATTTTTTAAAAGTAAAAAATTAGGGTTTTTAATTTCTAATTGTTTCATATAGAAAAACTTACTTTGGATTGTTTCGAAAATGATATTTGCGATAAAAAAATTCTAGTTTTTAATTATTATAAAATTTTTAAATTTAAATATTGGTATATATACATATATATATATATATATATATATTTTTATCTTTTAATTTGATTAATAGACGAAATTAAGAGAAATATTTTGAAATAAATCAATTTTAATTTTAATTTTGAGTTTGAGTTTTAATTAATGATGTCTAATATTTTAAATAGATTAGTTGAAACAAAATGCCACCAAAGTGTCTTTTTTTTTTTTTTTTTTGCTTAGATTAGTTTGTTTAAAATATCAAGATAATTATATATTTTTTTTGTGATTTATGCGTATATTAATTGACCTCAAAAGTAATTTAATATTTGGTAGAATATCAACGACTTTTGTGGTGATAAATGTGTGATAATTATAAGGTACTTCATATGAATAATATGTTAGCCCAATGATGAATTTATTGGTTGACATAATTTATCGTCAATGTTTGATTGCTACAACAAAAATATCGCTTATTGTTAATATTACTGTACAAAAACTTGATATTAATGTTGTGTTTAGTATCTTCAGATTGAATTATCCATTATTTTGAATTTGTTGTTTACTTATGAATATTGACGTGAGCTTGTTTAATTTATTTTTGTTTTATATTCAGCTAGTTCATCTTCTGCTGCCACAATATATGCTAATATCAATTATATACCCATGCTTAATGAGACCAATGTCAAAGAATGGAAAAGGTATTTACTTATAGTGCTTGGTTGTATGAACATAAACCTTGCACTAAGGGAAGAACAACTTGATAATAACCTGATTTTAAGCATACCGAAAACAATAGTTTTGGAACTCTTTTTTCGATAATCGAGTCAGTAAATATTATTTATTAATATTTATGAGGTTATTACAATATTATACTGAATTCTATGCTAATAATTTTGGTTATGTGGAAAGTTGGTCAAGGTACAAATGTATCAATTAAAAAATCAATGGTTTTGGAAATTGAGGTATCAAGACCTCGTTCCTGTAATCCAAATTTGAAAAGTTTTTTATTAAATATTTACGGAGTGACTATATAAGTTAATTGAATTTTGGTCTGAAAATTTTAATGATTGGATGATTAATTAAGGTATAAAGACTAAACCGTAAAAACTATAAAAGTTAATCGTTATTAGAATTCATTAATTAAAATGCTTTATTAATTAATGTTAAGGAGTTTGCATGACAATTAGCCACATTTCTAAAGGAAAGAGACGGTTAATGTTTAAGTTAGGTGGAAAATAATGTTAGTTTAATAATTAAACATATTAAAACATAAAAGATATGATGTTATCTTCACCATTTCATCATTCTCACCGAAAACCGTAAGAAGAAAAGAGCCAACAACACCATTTTTGAATGCTCCAACAATCGACTTTGCATGGTAAGTCCTCTTAGGTTTTTTTTTTATTTATAATTTTTATGTTTTCGATATCGTTATAACTTGATTTAACAAAATTATACTTTAGTTTTTGAAACTGTTAAAGTTTTAAAGATTTGCCATGGATGATTGTTAATGTTTTTGATGCTAAAGAGCTTGGTTATAAGCTTAAAAATGATGAAGGACTAAATTATAAAGTAAAATTTGTTAGTTTTGAATTTAAAGACTAATATATAAATATGCCAAAATTGACATGAAATTTTGGTAATTATTGAATTTAGAGGGTTGTACAGGGATGAAATTGGAATGAAAACACGACTTAAATGTGAAATTTATGATAGTTTCAGTTTTAGGGACTAAATTGAATAAAATGAAAAATTTTAGGGAAATTATGTAAAATTAAATTAAGTTGACATATGCCTTGAATAGGATGTTATAAGGTAATTGACACTGATAATTTGCAATGAATTAGTATAGAGCGGGATTTGGATTAATCGGATGATAATTGAGAAATAGAGGTAATTACATATTAGTCCTCAACTTCTTGTTGGTTGTTTTTGATAAGTAAGTTCGTATGGACTTACTTTATTATTTTTGGTATGTTTGTATTATTTTGTTTTTCTATTAGTTAGAAATGTTATGTCACATCCCATTCCTTTTTTCTATTAGTTGTAAAATAATGAAATTACCATCTCCCATGTCTTAAATTAATTGAGCAAAAACGAATATAAAGAAGTGTTGTTGCTTAGTGGAAGAAAACTCATTAACTACTTCCTAGAGGTCTCTAGTTCCAATCCCTATTTTCTCATATTTTTTAATTAAATTTTTGCACACAATTGGCATGTGCATTCAAGCCTTGCCATCCACCTCCCTTGTTGCCATATGTAGAGGATTCCTTTCCTCATTTAGCAAGTCAAACTTGCCTTATGTTGTGAGATACATCTATTTTTTCACTCATTGTTTCACTCTCTTGCCAAAACCTTCTCTCTTGCCATAAGATTGTGATACAATGAACCTGGTTATGGTTGACCAGGTTACACACCCCTTTTGTCGTCCAGCACCCTCATTTGTACCCTAATTTCTATTTTTTTTTTCATTTTTCTTCATCTTCTTTTTCTCTCAAATCAAAATAAAACCACCACCACCTCATTTTAACTTTTTTTCTCCAACCACCACAATTGAGCCTTCCACCACAATTAAAGACCTCCTAACCACCATAGACGCTGCCCATTTTCACTCTTCCCTTCCACTACCATGACTACTACTACGAACCACTGCGGGTCTCTTCCTCCACCTATTTTCTCTTATTTTTCTCTTTTCTCCTTTCTTCCAATTGTAGTGACCGAAACCTCCTCCTTTTATTATTTTCTCACACCGCTAGACTTTCGTTCCTCCATAGCCAGACCACTGTCGAGCTGCCGCCGGTGACCAAAATTTTCCTTTTTGCTTCCTCTTTCTTTTGCTGATTACTTAGTGACTAGAACTCATAGTTTTCTTTCCTTTTTGGTTATTTTCTTGATCTAAATAATAAATTAACTCAATTAAGTAATTCAAATTGTAACACCCCTAACCCGTATCTGTCACCGAAATAGGGTTACGGAGTATTACCGTATAAACATAACTTCAAAAATTCATTTCTAGACATTTCATTAATCATAGCATAATCCATTCATACACATGCAAATCGTCCTTTATTTGAGCCCTCGAGGCCTTAGAAACACTTTAGAAATGGTTTGCGACTAAATCGGGAACACTTGAAACATAAAGGATTAGAAAAATTCACATTGCAAGGGTCGCATGGCTGAGACACACGCCCGTGTCTCAGGCCGTGTGACTTTTGAAATAGGGACACACGGCTGTGTCCCAACCCTTATCCATGCCCGTGTAACTCTCTAACTTGGGTCACTCAGCCAAGCCTCACGCCCGTGTAACTGCCTGACTTGTAACCTTTAAAACCTACAGGGGACACACAGCCGTGTCGCATGGCCGTGTTTCACACATGGCTGAGACACATGCCCGTGTCTTAGGCCGTGTGGACAATAAATAGGCTAAAATCAAGCCATTTCTTTCATACAATTCAAGCATGTACCTACAAGCCATTTGTACATATAACCAAGACCTTAAATCATGCCCAAAACATGCATAATAAGACCAATTCAAGAGGTTATTTATTCATCCAACCAATATGCCATATAGGCACCTCAAACACAACCATCAAACATGTCTAAGCATATGCATATTTGTCCATAAATCAACCAGACACAACTACTTATTTCTATACCAAAACATAACACAATTGACTATATACCAATCACATCCTAACATATAAAATTGTCATTCAAAACATACATCCACTTAACCATATCAACACCAACCATTAAGGCATCAAAGTGCCAAAAGCACACGAACCATAATACCATATATACATGCCAAATATAACAACTAAATCATTAAACACAAGTCCACCTATACATGCCATTATAACCTTGACCAAAACATTAAAATCTACCAATATAATCGCTAGATAGTGTGATAGGTCTCTGATGAGCTTCCAAACTGATCATCCGATAATTTATAAAACATAAGAAAGAAAACTATGTTTATAATGCTTAGTAAGTTTGCAAATCATGAACATAGCTTACCATTTCAAAAGCATATCCTTAAATTTAAACATGATATGTAACAGCCCGATTTTGGGTCTAGTCGGAACAGTGGTTTTGGGACAACAAATCTGACGTAGGAAAATTTTATTTTAATATATTTCTATGGTCTACAATTTTATAGAATAATTTTGCGAAAATTTTGTTCAAAAATTTTAATGTTTGGGCACTCAATTTAGTCAAAAGGACTAAATTATAATAAGTGCAAAAGGTGAGTTCTATAGGTTAAAAGTGTCTAATTGTTCTGAAATTTTAAATTGAAGGTCCTTAAATGGTAATTAGACCATTGGTTAAGTTGGTGGACAAAAATGGACATGGTTAGATATGTTTCTAAAGTTTTTCATTGAGGGCATTTTAGTAATTTGGTGATTAAATGAATTAAAAAGTCAAATTAAAAGCCAATTTTTGCTCATCTTCCACCCCATGGCCAAAATTCTTAAGGGAAACCATGGCTAGGGTTTGTCAAGCTTCCAAGCTCGATTGTAAGTCCGTTTTAGCCCTGTTTTTAATGATTTTTATGTTTTTGAGATCCTTGCAACCTAATCTAGCTTTTCCAAGGACTATTTTGAAGTATTATGATAAACCATAATATATACATATCTTTATCCCACATTTGGCACATTTATGAATGATTTATCAATTGATTTATGGAATCTGATGCTCCTAATCCATTAATTTCATGTTTTATACTTAGGTAAGCATAAGAAAGTGAAAAAAACGAGAAATGGGCCAAAAACGGAGAAAATGGGCCAGAGTGAGAAATCAACACTGCCTTGAGTTCCTCACATGGGTACACCACATGCCCGTGCCTATTTAGTAGACCTGAACACGGCCTGAACCCGAATCACACGGGCGTGTCCCTATCATGATGTGTTTTAATTTCACACAAAAAAGGCTACTTAAGGGCTAAGAAAGGTATTCCAGAGTCTATATAAACACCCTAGGAGGGGGCTAAAGAACACACACGGAGTAGAAAGCAAGGAATTACTTGAAGAACACCGATTGATCCATCTCAGAAGTAGGACTTACCTCAAGACTGAAGATCTCCCTTCAATTTTCTTCAGGGTTTTTGGGTTTTCTTTATGTTTTGTTGTTTTCCTAATTTTGAGATGTTTTCTTTTATAATTATGAACTAAATCCCCTAATACCTGAGGGGGATGAAACCTAAGACGAATCTTGTTATTAATATCTGAATTATATGATAAATACTTGGTTTGTTCTTAATTGTGTTATTAATCATTGTGTTAATATTCCAGGATATTGATTCAATTCAAATGTGCTTATTCAGTGGAGCAAAAGTGCCAGTTTAAGAGTAGATCCAACACAATTAAGCGGAGTTGATCGCAATTCTAGACATAGGACGACGAAAATCTACCGGATTAGAGTCAAATCTAATAAGGGAATCCATAAATCGAGTTAATGCAACACTAGGGGTTTTAATTAGAAAGAAATTTTAATTAATCAACCTAGGGTTAGTTGTTCTTGATCTTGAAAGAGATATTAACATAATTTAGAGATTTCTACGAATCAAGTCAAGTGAATAAATCGTCTAGTTCAGAGTCTAATAACAAGTGAAGTCTAGGTGGATTCTTCCTTGGGTATTGTCTTAATCAATTAGTTTTCCCAAAAGTAATTTCCTCAATTTACTCTCTGTCGTGTTCTTAGTTAATTAGTTTAATTTAATTAGTTAAAACAAATTCCCTTTATTTCTAGGCTAGATAATAGAAAGAAAGTTATTACTAGTACTTTTAGTTCCCGTGGGTTCGACATCCCGGTCTTGCCACTAAACTATACTATTGTTCAATAGGTGTGTAATGCCCTAATTTTTGAGTTTCTCTTAGATTGTCCTTTAGCTGATAAAATGTTTAAATTCTAGTATGTGGGTGTGTAATGCATGTTTGGAGTGTGTTTGTAACACCCCAAACCCGGTCTAGACGTTATGACCAGATCTGGTGCGTCACATGATCCTAACCTACGCTTATAACCTTTTAACTTGTTGAGACTTAGGTGAGGTTCGAATCAAATTAGAGAGCTTGCGAAAAACCAGTTCATTAATCCTTAAAGTTATCCATAGTTAATCTTAAAGCATTTTGAAAACATAGTTAAGATTTTGAAATCCGCGCAGCCTACGTCTAGTAGATTCGATATAGCAGGATTTAAAACATTAAAGAAAATAAACCCATAAAGAAAATTTAAAAGCGGCCTTATTACAAATTTAAAACCCAAAAATAACTTAATAATAAAATACTTTAAACAAAATGAAAACCAGTACTGCAGATACTGTGGCCACTCCGAATCTCTCGCAGCTCCAAGCCCACTATGGTTGAGGGTTACCTGCAGGGATTAATTAAAAAGGGTGAGTTTGGCAACTCAGTGTGCAACAATATCTCAACCATAGGCCAAAACAGATCAAGCCTCAGAAACAGGTTTAATTGGGCCTTGGCCCATTACAGGAGTCAGATTAAGCCCAAAGGCCCATAACAGAAACAGATCAGATATAACATTATGCAAACAAAACCCAACCCAAATCCATCCTTAGCACCCCCGTACCAGCCTTACACCATGTGGGGAGACTACTCGACCCACCCAACCGCTACACGCCACAGATATTTGCAGCGAGGCTGCCAGATATAATTTGCAGTAAGACTGCCAGATAACATTTGCAGCGAGGCTGCCAGATATATTTGCAGCGAGGCTGCCAGATATTGTGACGAGGTCACCAGATATAAATATTGTGGCGAGGCCACCAGATTTGCAGCGAGGCTGCCAGATAATAATGTGACAAAGTCACCAGATTGCAGCGAGGCTGCCAGAACGCTTCCTCCATCATAAACCCATGCCCCATGCAACATAAGAACATAAATACTAGCATGCAACATATAACATCTCATGCATCAGATATGCTCACATTAAATGGTAACTCATGTAGATACATAAAATCATACATTTCATACAGAATTGACCCTAGGGGTATAATAGTCTTTTTACACCTAGGGGTATTTTGGTAATTTTCCATATTTAAGGGTATTTTAGTCCTTTTTCATATTTTCAGAGGTTTTGTGCAAATCCAATAAATTATTAGCCCCCATATAACCATGGAAGTCGAATTAAGCCAAATTTCCAATTTTGCCCTTTTTAGCCTAAAACCCCTAATGGGCCTTCCTATGTCCAATATCGTCTCAAACCCGTTAAGCCCAATTTTAGGTTTTAGTTTACCAACTTAGCCATGTTTTTATTATTCAAGTTTACCAGAAAGTCCTTTATGAACATATTCAAATTTGGGCTCGGAAGCCCATTGGGCCCGCTTTGGCCAACTGAAGCCCATCTTACCCCAAACGCTCGAACTTGCACCTTCTACAATTTCGCCAATGCCAATTCCTAATGTGACTACAACAGAGTAATCGGTTACTCTTATTTCCTTCCAAGACTGACTTTTCGGTCACTTTTGATCGGTCACCTAGCACAGCTTCGATTATTTCGGCTTTTAGCTGTCCTAGTCTATGATGGGGATACGTTACACACCTGCTACCGATGAAATGTTGACGAAATCCACGTACGAAGAACCTACAATCGGATACTAACTATTAGTCTAATAATTGATGACCCAAGAGTTATAAGCCCCTTACCATAATCGGCCTATATGGCCTAAGATCGAAATCTTACCCCTTTCGGTTATGAACTAGATCACGATGTCCAACCACGCTAATCTACAATAGCCTCCTTTGCTGCACGCCTCTTGTCCACCCTAACGCATATAAGCCAGAGAAAAACCACAAGATCCTTAGTCTAGAACGTTAACCTTCCCCTAAGGGGGTTCGGCTTCTAGCCTTAATATCATAAGACTAATCGCTACAAGACCATGAGACACTTACCAATCTAAGTCCCAAATCACAGCTACTCCACTCGTTTCAACGAGGAAGAAAGAGTGTTGGAGGGTTACGATTTTTAGAAGAGACAGAAATAGGGTCCCAAGCATCAAAGGTCTGACTAACAAGAGAATCAGGAAAAGAAGGAGAAATGATAAGTTTCGGTCAATAGGTAAACAAAGGAGGTGTTTCGGTCATACAGGGTATTCGGCCAAGGGGGTTGTAGTCAAAAGAATATTCGGTTTAGGGGTTTGAAGAAGAAGAGAAGAATAAGAGTGTAAAGGAAGTGTTTCGGCAAAGTGGTGTTTGCTTCCGGCTTTTTGTGACCTTTAACCAGAGAGTGAAGTCAAGAGAAGATGTGTGAATGATAGAAGAAGAAAATGGAGAAAAGTAAATGAGAAAGGAGGTTCGAGAGAGTAGAGAATGAGTATTCAGTTTAACCAAAAGAAGAACGGTACACAATAGGCTTCTTTAGAAGTTCCAAATTCGGCAATGAGGTGCAATAGTGGTTCGGCTACAAGGTTATTGAGAGGAACGAAATGGCCAAAAGAAATACCTAATAGACTTATGAAAAACGACAAAAGAGTGAGAGTTTTGCTAACCTAAAGGGATCGGCTCATACACCTCAAGAGGACCTTAGGCAATCGGCATACTAAGTCCCTAATTGCCGAAATTACCTACACCAAAAGTCCTTCAACCGATTATCATTTTTTTTAAAATTCAAAGGCTCCACAAATCACTCCTTGATTTGCTCCTCAACCTCCTCCATGATTTACTCTTTGACCAATTCAAATCTCTTCCAACCAGAGTTCAATTCCGCCTCAAACTCCTACCTGCACAAGCTGAAAAAAATAAAACGCTACCTCTGCAACTTCTGGCGCTTGAACCCCTGACCTCTAAGCTCATTTAGGCGCCACCTTTTAAGGAACCTAGTGGCGTCTCCCTTGCCACTTTACCACTGATTCATTTGTGTTATACTTCTCACGCAATTCCTTAAGACCCTTATTTCCACTGATCCCCTATTTCCTAAGGCAAAAATTAAAAATTTTGCCGAGCTTCCAACCAACTCATGGGCCTTCCATAAGCCCATTAACACTTCCCAAACATGCATTACACACCTGATTACCAACATTTAAACATTTTAACAGACAAAGACAAATCTAAGAAAACCCGAAAATTAGGGCGTTACAACTCTACCCTCCTTAAGGAAATTTCGTCCTCGAAATTTACCTTATCCAAACAAATGGGGATATTGCTGACGCATTGCCTCCTCTGGTTCCCAAGTAGCTTCCTCTCTGCCATGATTACGCCATAGTACCTTTACCAATGGGACTGATTTTCTTCTTAAAACCTTCACATCTCGATCCAGAATCTGCACAGGTTCTTCCTCGAAAGTTAAGTCAGACTGAACTTCCACTTCTGTAACTGGTAGAATATGGGCAGGGTCAGAACGATATCGTCTCAGCATAGATACGTGGAACACGTCATGGATTCTATTTAACTCTGAGGGTAATTCTAACTGATACGCCACCGGGCCCACTCGCTTAAGAACCCGATAAGGCCCAATAAACCTCGGACTCAGCTTGCCTTTCTTACCAAATCTCAATATCTTCTTCCAAGGCGAAACTTTCAGAAAAACCATATCACCTACTGAATACTCAATCTCTTTACGCTTCAGATCTGCATAAGACTTCTGTCGATCAGATGCCTCTTTCAAACGGTCCCTTATTACCTTGACCTTCTCTTCAGTCTCTGCTACCAATTCAGGTCCAAGAACTTGCCGCTCGCCCAATTCGGTCCAACAACTAGGTGATCGACACTTACGCCCATACAATGCTTCATAAGGTGCCATACGGATACTAGCCTGATAGCTGTTATTATATGCAAACTCCGCCAACGGTAAATAGTCCTCCCAACTGCCTCGAAAATCGATAACACAGCCCCTCAACATATCCTCTAGAATCTGAATAACCCTCTCAGACTGACCATCAGTCTGAGGATGAAAAGCCGTGCTAAAGTTCAGCCGCGTTCCCAACGCTTCATGCAACTTTTGCCAGAACCGAGATGTGAATCTAGGATCTCGATCAGAAATGATAGACACTGGCACCCCGTGTAGTCGCACAATCTCTGCCACATACAATTTGGCTAACCTCTGAAGCGAATAATCAGTACGTACAGGGATGAAATGAGCAGACTTAGTCAACCTATCCACGATCACCCAAATCGAGTCCTTCTTTGACGGCGTCAAGGGCAACCCACTAACAAAATCCATGGTCACCCTCTCCCATTTCCAAAGTGGTACCTTTACTGGTTGCAGAAGTCCAGAAGGTAACTGATGTTCAGCTTTCACTTGCTGACAAGTCAGACATTTCCCCACAAATTCTGTTACTTCTCGCTTCAGTCCAGGCCACCAATACAACTTCTTTAAGTCATGATACATCTTATTACCTCCAGGGTGCATAGCACACAACCCTTTATGAGCTTCATTCAGAATTGCTTGCCTTAACTGAAAATCCTTCGGAACACAGATTCTACCGCGAAAACACAGAACTCCTTCACTGTTAAATCCAAACTCAGAAGTATTCCCGTTTTTAAGCTGCTGAAATCGAGCATCCAGAGACTCATCCCTTAACTGCTTTTCCTTAATCTCATCCACCCAAGTCGGTCTTACTTGCAATTCTGCTAACAAGCTACCATCGTCATACAGACTCAAACGAGCAAACATAGCTCTCAGGTCAGATACAGTTCTACGACTTAGGGCATCAGCCACCACATTAGCTTTGCCTGGATGATACTCAATCACACAATCATAATCCTTAAGCAACTCGATCCATCTCCGTTGCCTAAGGTTCAACTCCTTCTGAGTCAACAAGTACTTAAGACTCTTATGATCTGTGTATATAATACACCTTTCTCCATACAGATAATGTCTCCAAATCTTAAGTGCAAAGATTACTGCTGCCAACTCCAGATCATGGGTAGGATAGTTCACTTCATGAGGTTTAAGCTGTCGCGATGCATAAGCAACCACCTTACCCTCTTGCATCAACACACAGCCCAACCCAACATGCGATGCATCACTGTACACGGTAAAATCTTTTCCAGACTCTGGTTGAATCAGTACAGGTGCCTCGGTCAGAACCCTCTTAAGCTTCTCAAAAGCTTCTTGCTGCAGCTGGGTCCAAACAAATGGTACGCCTTTCCTTATGAGTTTCGTTAATGGTGCTGCCATCACAGAAAATCCTTCTACAAACCTTCTGTAGTATCCAGCTAAACCCAGAAAACTCCGAATTTCGGCCACAGACTTCGGTGGTTTCCATTCCAGAATCGCTTCGATCTTTCGAGGGTCCACTTTAATCCCCTCAGCAGACACAACATGCCCCAAGAACGTCACTTCCCTCAACCAGAACTCACACTTACTAAATTTCGCATAGAGCTCCTTTTCCCTTAACACTTGCAGCACAACACGGAGATGCTCATCATGTTTCTCTTCAGATTCAGAATAGACCAAGATATCGTCGATAAAGACGACCACGAATCGATCCAAGTATGGCTGAAACACTCGATTCATCAGGTCCATAAAAGCTGCAGGTGCATTGGTCAGCCCAAATGGCATAACCAAGAACTCATAGTGACCATAACGAGTTCTGAATGCCGTCTTGTGAATATCCACCTCTTTCACCCTTAATTGATGATACCCAGATCGAAGGTCAATCTTGGAAAATACTGAAGCTCCTCTAAGCTGGTCGAACAGATCATCGATTCTTGGCAACGGGTACCTATTCTTAATTGTCAGCTTGTTCAACTGCCGGTAATCAATGCACATCCGCATTGACCCATCTTTCTTCTTAACGAAAAGCACTGGTGCTCCCCACGGAGACACACTTGGCCTAATGAAACCTCTATCCAACAGTTCTTGAATCTGCGCCTTTAGCTCCACCAACTCCTTTGGTGCCATTCTGTACGGTGCAATGGACACCGGTGCCGTACCAGGCAACAGATCGATCCCAAACTCAACCTCTCGATTAGGAGGCAGACCTGGAAGCTCTTCTGGAAACACATCTTGGAAGTCCTTAACGGTTCTCACTTGATCCACAGTTAGCTCCTCAGACTCCGCTTGACTTATAAATGCCATAAAAGCCTCACATCCTTTACGAATCCACTTCTCAGCTCTTAATGCTGACACCACATTAGACAGATAATCTCTACGTTCACCAATCACCATAACTTCCCCATCCTCTGCGGTTTTTAAACTCATTCGCTTAGCAGCACAATCCAAAGTAGCCCTATGCTTTACAAGCCAATCCATTCCTAAGATTAGATCGAATTCTCCGAAGGGTAGCTCCATCAAATCTCCAGAAAAGATCTTTCCTTGAGTCTCCATAGGCACGTCTCTATACAATTTGTCTACCCTAACCGAGTGACCCAAAGGACTTAGTACCGTTACCCTACTCACTGTCTCCTCAGAACGTACTCCCAACGACCCAGATATAGCACATGCAACATAAGAGTGTGTAGATCCAACATCTATTAACGCAGTGAATGGTATACGAGAAATCAAGAACGTACCGGTTATGACGTCAGGGGCATCACCTTCCTCTCGTCGACGAGCTGCATAGACTAACGCTGGCTGACGAGCCTCAGCAAAACCAGCACCTCTACCAGGCGCTCCTCGTCCTCGACCATTTCCATTTCCACCTCTGCCTTGTCCACGACCTCTTGGAGCTGGTGGTCCACCCCTCACTGGCTGAGCAACCCTCTGATCTCTAACTTGATTCTGATCAGGTTCCTGTGGACAATCCTTAATTCTATGCTCCATCGACCCACATCGAAAACAGGCTCCAGTACGCTTCCGACACTCGCCCGTATGGATCCTACCACAACTCCTGCAACTCTGAGGTCTGACAGCATTCATTGGCACCGCTCGTACTGGTTCTGCCATCCTTGCTCTTTTAACATTCCTATTATTCCCACCAGATGATCCAGAATCCCTCCGGAAGCGGTTCCGATCCTTCTCGCGGTTCTGCCTCTCAGTACGCTTTACTTCCTCAGCTATCTTAGCTTTCTCAACTAGAGCAGCAAAATTACGCTCCCTCTGCGGAGCAATCAGCACCCTTAACTCATCCCTCAAACCGTCCTCAA
Organism: Gossypium stocksii; assembly: GCA_020496765.1. Lineage (NCBI taxonomy): Eukaryota > Viridiplantae > Streptophyta > Magnoliopsida > Malvales > Malvaceae > Gossypium > Gossypium stocksii. The sequence continues at coordinate 49,222,489 of CM035623.1, forward strand.
AGCGCACACTACGCTCGTATTCAGTGGCAACTATCCCAGAAGCATATCGACTCAGCCTCAAGAACTCAGCCTCGTACTCAGATACCGTTTTACCTCCCTGAACCAAATTCAAAAATTCCTTCCGACGCGCGTCCACATAGCTAGCTCCAACGTATTTTCCTTTAAAGGCTGTCTTAAACAGCTCCCATGTTACCTCACCAGCTGCAGTTCCATCTCTTACTGTGAGCCACCACTGATAAGCCTCATCTCTAAGTAACGATACAGCTCCCTTCAGCTTCTGCTCCACAGAACAGTCCAGATCGTCCATAATTCGCTCTGTGGCCTCCAACCAATACTCGGCCACGTTTGGGGCTACACCAGACACACCCCTGAAGAATTCTGCTCCATTAGCTCGGAGTCGCTCAGATATCGCACCCCGAAATCCATTACCAGTACTCGCCCCAGCAACCCTTTCCAAAACTCGAAGCATCGCTTGTGATAGGGCATCATCCCCTACACCCCTATCATGAGATTCCACCTCTGTTGCTGGTGATACTGGTATCTCAGCTGCTGGTGCATGACCCGAAGAAGAAGATTCGGCTCGTGTGCTACCTCGGCCACGTCCACGGCCCCTACCACGAGCTGCTCGCGTACTCATTTCGTATGTTCTGTTTTAGAAGTTTTATGAGTCAGATTAATATTTCAGTGTTTATTAAAGATATCTTATGAATAGTAGAGTTTCAAAGTTTATCTTCTTTCGCGGTAGCCTAGGTACAGTCTCAGTTTATCTATCAGAGTCTCTACAGTTTCAGTAATACCCTAGCTAAAGTATCATAATATAGTCTTTAGTCAGGCATACAATCAGAATTTTCAGATACAATCAGAAAAGTTCAGAAAACTTACAGGCTTGGGCCGGAGATTCGGTGTGCCACTACTTCGAAAGATCTCCTAGGATAACTTAATTTATTCTTTGAAAATAACCCATTTAGGTACGATAGAAGTTTATCAAAACTAGCTCCAAGTAATTTGAAAGCAATGTTAAAAAGCATGACTTTTCGAAAATATTTGTTTTGATTGTTTGACAACCCTTTTTTTTTTTTTTTTTTTTTTTTTAGACCCGTTCCACAGCCGAGTTGTTGCAACTTAGCTCTGATACCACTAAATGTAACACCCCAAACCCGGTCTAGACGTTATGACCAGATCTGGTGCGTCACATGATCCTAACCTACGCTTATAACCTTTTAACTTGTTGAGACTTAGGTGAGGTTCGAATCAAATTAGAGAGCTTGCGAAAAACCAGTTCATTAATCCTTAAAGTTATCCATAGTTAATCTTAAAGCATTTTGAAAACATAGTTAAGATTTTGAAATCCGCGCAGCCTACGTCTAGTAGATTCGATATAGCAGGATTTAAAACATTAAAGAAAATAAACCCATAAAGAAAATTTAAAAGCGGCCTTATTACAAATTTAAAACCCAAAAATAACTTAATAATAAAATACTTTAAACAAAATGAAAACCAGTACTGCAGATACTGTGGCCACTCCGAATCTCTCGCAGCTCCAAGCCCACTATGGTTGAGGGTTACCTGCAGGGATTAATTAAAAAGGGTGAGTTTGGCAACTCAGTGTGCAACAATATCTCAACCATAGGCCAAAACAGATCAAGCCTCAGAAACAGGTTTAATTGGGCCTTGGCCCATTACAGGAGTCAGATTAAGCCCAAAGGCCCATAACAGAAACAGATCAGATATAACATTATGCAAACAAAACCCAACCCAAATCCATCCTTAGCACCCCCGTACCAGCCTTACACCATGTGGGGAGACTACTCGACCCACCCAACCGCTACACGCCACAGATATTTGCAGCGAGGCTGCCAGATATAATTTGCAGTAAGACTGCCAGATAACATTTGCAGCGAGGCTGCCAGATATATTTGCAGCGAGGCTGCCAGATATTGTGACGAGGTCACCAGATATAAATATTGTGGCGAGGCCACCAGATTTGCAGCGAGGCTGCCAGATAATAATGTGACAAAGTCACCAGATTGCAGCGAGGCTGCCAGAACGCTTCCTCCATCATAAACCCATGCCCCATGCAACATAAGAACATAAATACTAGCATGCAACATATAACATCTCATGCATCAGATATGCTCACATTAAATGGTAACTCATGTAGATACATAAAATCATACATTTCATACAGAATTGACCCTAGGGGTATAATAGTCTTTTTACACCTAGGGGTATTTTGGTAATTTTCCATATTTAAGGGTATTTTAGTCCTTTTTCATATTTTCAGAGGTTTTGTGCAAATCCAATAAATTATTAGCCCCCATATAACCATGGAAGTCGAATTAAGCCAAATTTCCAATTTTGCCCTTTTTAGCCTAAAACCCCTAATGGGCCTTCCTATGTCCAATATCGTCTCAAACCCGTTAAGCCCAATTTTAGGTTTTAGTTTACCAACTTAGCCATGTTTTTATTATTCAAGTTTACCAGAAAGTCCTTTATGAACATATTCAAATTTGGGCTCGGAAGCCCATTGGGCCCGCTTTGGCCCACTGAAGCCCATCTTACCCCAAACGCTCGAACTTGCACCTTCTACAATTTCGCCAATGCCAATTCCTAATGTGACTACAACAGAGTAATCGGTTACTCTTATTTCCTTCCAAGACTGACTTTTCGGTCACTTTTGATCGGTCACCTAGCACAGCTTCGATTATTTCGGCTTTTAGCCGTCCTAGTCTATGATGGGGATACGTTACACACCTGCTACCGATGAAATGTTGACGAAATCCACGTACGAAGAACCTACAATCGGATACTAACTATTAGTCTAATAATTGATGACCCAAGAGTTATAAGCCCCTTACCATAATCGGCCTATATGGCCTAAGATCGAAATCTTACCCCTTTCGGTTATGAACTAGATCACGATGTCCAACCACGCTAATCTACAATAGCCTCCTTTGCTGCACGCCTCTTGTCCACCCTAACGCATATAAGCCAGAGAAAAACCACAAGATCCTTAGTCTAGAACGTTAACCTTCCCCTAAGGGGGTTCGGCTTCTAGCCTTAATATCATAAGACTAATCGCTACAAGACCATGAGACACTTACCAATCTAAGTCCCAAATCACAGCTACTCCACTCGTTTCAACGAGGAAGAAAGAGTGTTGGAGGGTTACGATTTTTAGAAGAGACAGAAATAGGGTCCCAAGCATCAAAGGTCTGACTAACAAGAGAATCAGGAAAAGAAGGAGAAATGATAAGTTTCGGTCAATAGGTAAACAAAGGAGGTGTTTCGGTCATACAGGGTATTCGGCCAAGGGGGTTGTAGTCAAAAGAATATTCGGTTTAGGGGTTTGAAGAAGAAGAGAAGAATAAGAGTGTAAAGGAAGTGTTTCGGCAAAGTGGTGTTTGCTTCCGGCTTTTTGTGACCTTTAACCAGAGAGTGAAGTCAAGAGAAGATGTGTGAATGATAGAAGAAGAAAATGGAGAAAAGTAAATGAGAAAGGAGGTTCGAGAGAGTAGAGAATGAGTATTCAGTTTAACCAAAAGAAGAACGGTACACAATAGGCTTCTTTAGAAGTTCCAAATTCGGCAATGAGGTGCAATAGTGGTTCGGCTACAAGGTTATTGAGAGGAACGAAATGGCCAAAAGAAATACCTAATAGACTTATGAAAAACGACAAAAGAGTGAGAGTTTTGCTAACCTAAAGGGATCGGCTCATACACCTCAAGAGGACCTTAGGCAATCGGCATACTAAGTCCCTAATTGCCGAAATTACCTACACCAAAAGTCCTTCAACCGATTATCATTTTTTTTAAAATTCAAAGGCTCCACAAATCACTCCTTGATTTGCTCCTCAACCTCCTCCATGATTTACTCTTTGACCAATTCAAATCTCTTCCAACCAGAGTTCAATTCCACCTCAAACTCCTACCTGCACAAGCTGAAAAAAATAAAACGCTACCTCTGCAACTTCTGGCGCTTGAACCCCTGACCTCTAAGCTCATTTAGGCGCCACCTTTTAAGGAACCTAGTGGCGTCTCCCTTGCCACTTTACCACTGATTCATTTGTGTTATACTTCTCACGCAATTCCTTAAGACCCTTATTTCCACTGATCCCCTATTTCCTAAGGCAAAAATTAAAAATTTTGCCGAGCTTCCAACCAACTCATGGGCCTTCCATAAGCCCATTAACACTTCCCAAACATGCATTACACACCTGATTACCAACATTTAAACATTTTAACAGACAAAGACAAATCTAAGAAAACCCGAAAATTAGGGCGTTACAGTGTTAATGGGCCTATGGAAGGCCCAGGTATGGGTTAGAAGCTCGACAAAATTTTGGATTTTTGACTTAGGAAATAGGGGACCATTGGAGGTAAGGGCCTTAAGAAATTATGTGCGAAATATAGCATAAAACAAGTCTTGGTAAAGTGGCAAGGGAGGCACCACTAGGCTCCTTAAAAAGTGGCGCCTAAGTGAGCTTGGAGGTCCAAGGTTCAAGCTCCAGAGTTTGCAAGGTGGTGTTTTATTTTTGTGCAGGAAGCAGGTAAGAATTTGAAGCAAAGTTAAACTCTGCTTGGGAGGAATTTGAATCGGTCATGGGAGGAATCAAGGAGCTTTTGAATTTTGAAAATGGTGGCTGGCAAGAGGACTCTTAGTAAGGTAATTTTGGCACTCTGCTTTAGGGGTTGTTTTCGGCTATAGGCTCTTGGTAGTGCCGATTTTTCCTTGGGTTTTACCTTGAGGTGTTCTTGCTTAGCCGAATAGGGAGAGGTGCCGTAGGGTTGAGGTTCTTTTATTTTTTTCTTTCTTCTTTTGGTAGAAACCGAAAGCAAACCTTCTAAAATCATCATTGTGTCGTTTTGTACCAAACCAAATACCACTTCTCCTTTGCTCTTTCTTTTTCTCCCATTCTCATCCTATTATTCGTATCTCCTTCTTCTTCACCTTGCTCTCTTTCTGGCACTCAACTTGTCAATTCATCTCTTGATCGAAACTTTTGGGAACCGATTACACTTATTGACAGAACCTAGTGTGTCATTGCCGATTTCTCTCTAGCCTCATACTCCTCTTCTTCTCTTTTGTTTAGTACCTCTCATAACCCCTGCCGAATCACTCTATCACCACTCACTCTTCTCTTCATTTCTCACTCATCAAACTCTTTCTTTCTTGATAAATCGAATACCTTGTACATCAAAACTCAACGTGTCTTATTGGTAATCGAAAACCTTCATTAGGGCCGAATCTCAAACCAACTCTTTTCTTTTGCGGGGTTTGTGGAAGGAGTAGTTGTGAATTAAGATTATACTCGTATCTAAGACTTTACTTGGGCCGATATCATAGTGGTAAGTACTTTTTTCGTTAATCATCCATATTTAAGGCATGAAAAGCTGAAACCCCTTATGGGGAGGCTAACGTTAGTGACTAAAGGCTTGTTGGCCACTTTCTTTTGGTTTGTTTGCGTTAGTGTGATCAAGAGGCTGTGCAACTAGGGACTCGGAAGGCTAACGCTGCTGGACAGTAGGATCTAATCCACTTTTGACAAGAAGGTAAAGGCTTTTAAGGACCTAGGCCATGTTGGCCGATTTTGGTTGGGAGATTATGGCTTATTGGTTACTGAGTTTTAGGTTAACGCAATAGTGTGCAATTGTAGGCTATTCGCTCGTGGGTTCTTCAAGCATTTCGACAACTAACAGGTGTGTATCTAATCCCAATTTTAGACTGGAATGGAAAAGGCCGTAATGACCGAAAAGTGACCGACAACTAGTTGGAAGTGACCGAAAACACATTCTTGCGATATCTAGGAGTAGTCGTTTACTCCGTTGGGGTTAACCATGAATTCGGTAGCAGTGGAATTGCAGAAGGCGCAATTCCGAACGTTTTGGTAAGTTGGGCTTCGATGGGCCAACATGGGCCCAATGGGCTTCCGAGCCCAAATCGGTAAAATGACTGTTAAAGGATTTCTGGTAACGGGGTTAATAATAATATGGTTAATTGGTAATCTGAACCTAAAAATTGGACTTAACGGGCTTAAGACTTTAGTGGACACAGTAGGGCCCATTAGGGGTTTTAGGCTAAAAGGGCAAAATTGGAAATTAAGCTTAAAATGGACTTCTGTGGATATCTATGGACTGATAACCAATTGAACATGCATAAAATCTCTGAAAATATGGAAAAGGACTAAAATACCCTTAGGTAGGGAAAATTACCAAAATACCCCTAGGTGTAAAAAGATTATTATACCCCTAGGGTCAATTCTGTAGGAAATGTATAATTTTATGTATCTGCATAAGTTACCATTTAATATGAATATATCTGATGCATGAGATGCTATATGTTGCATGCTATTATGTCTATATCTGTTGCATGGGGTATGGGTTTTTAAGATGGAGGAAGCGTTCTGGCAGCCTCGCTGCAATCTGGTGGCCTCGCCACATATATATATCTGTTCTGGCAGCCTCACTGCAATCTAGTGGCATCGCCACATATATACATCTATTCTGGTGGCCTCACCACAATATCTGTATCTGGTGATCTCGTCACAATATTTGGCAGCCTTGCTGCAAATTTTATCTGGCAGCCTCGCTGCAAATTTCTGTGGCGTGTAGCGATTGGGTGGGTCGAGTAGTCTCCCCACATGGTGTAAGGCTGGTACGGGGGCGTTATGGATGGATCTGGGTTGGGTTTTCTGTCTGCATATTATATCTGATCTGTATCTGTTATGGGCCTATGGGCTTAACCTGATTTCTGTAATGGGCCAAGGCCCAATTAATCTGATTCTGAGGCTTGATCTGTTTTGGCCTATGGTTGAGATTATGTTACACACTGAGTTTTCAAACTCACCCCCCTTTTATTTCATCTCTGCAGGTAACCCTCAACCATAGTGGGCTTGGAGCTGGGAGAGATTCGGAGTGGCCACAGCATCTGCAAGTTTGGTTTTCATTTTATTTTCAGTATTTTATTTTGCTATTTTGGGTTTTATTGTAATAAGGCTGCTATTTAAATTTCTTGTTTGGTTTTGTTTTCTTTTATGGTTTAATTCATATTTTATCGAAACTGCTAGTTATAGGCTGCGCGGGTTTTTCAAACTCCTAAAAAGGTTTTTAAAACTCAACAAATATCAAATATGGATAACCTAAAGGCTTATCAAAATGTTTTTTTCAATCTCACTGTTTTACTAAAAATATTACCTAAGTCACAACAAGCGAAAGGTCGTAAACTTAGTTATAGGTTCATGTGACACATCAAATCTGGTCATAACGTCCAGGCCAGGTTTGGGGTGTTACATTTAGTGGTATCAGAGCCAAGTTGCAACAACTCGGCTGTGGATCGGGTCTAAAATGGAAGTTTTCAAACAATCAAAACAAAGATTTTTCAAAGGATCATGTTTTTAACATCGTTTTCAAAAATTACTTGGAACTAGTTTTGATGAACTTCTTTCGTACCTAAATGATTTATTTACAAAGAATAAATTAAGTTTTCCTATGTAATCTTTTTTAAAGAGTGGCACACTGAATCTTCGGCCCAAGCCTGTAAGTTTTCTGAACTTTTTTGATTTATTCTAAAATTCTGATTATATGCCGGACTAAGACTCTATTATGATACTTTAGCTAGGGTATTACTGAAACTATAGAGACTCTGATAGGTAGACTGAGACTGTAGCTAGACTACCGCGAAAGAAAATAAACTCTGAAATTCTTCTTATTCATAAGACATCTGTAATAAACACTGGAATATTAATCCGACTCATAAAATTTCTAAGACAGATAAAACGAAATGAGTACGCGAGCAGCTCGTGGTAGGGGCCGTGGACGTGGCCGAGTAGTGCACGAGTTGAAACTTCATCTTCGGGTCATGCGCCAGCAGCTGATATACTGATACCATCGGTAACGGAGGTGGAGTCTCATGATCAAGGAGTTGGGGACGACGCCCTATCACAAGCGATGCTACGAGTTTTGGAAAGTGTTGCTGGGGCAAGTACTGGTAATGGATTTCGAGGTTTTATTTCTGAGCGACTCCGGGCTAATGGGGTAAAATTCTTTAGGGGCGTGTCTGGGGTAGCCCCGAATGTGGCCGAGTATTGGTTGGAGGCCACAGAGCGGATTATGGACGATCTGGATTGCTCTATGGAGCAGAAGCTGAAGGGAGCCGTATCACTGCTTAGAGATGAAGCTTATCAGTGGTGGCTCACAGTGAGAGACGGAACTCCAGCTGGTGAGGTAACATAGGAGCTATTTAAGACAGCCTTTAAAGGGAAATATGTTGAGGCTAGCTATGTGGACGCTCGCAGGAAAGAATTCTTAAATTTGGTTCAGGGAAGTAGGACAGTATCTGAGTACGAGGCTGAATTTTTGAGGCTGAGCCGATATGCTTCTGGGATAGTTGCTACTGAATATGAGCGTAGTGTGCGCTTCGAGGATAGTCTGAGGGACGAATTGAGGGTGCTGATTGCTCCGCAGAGGGAGTGTAACTTTGCTGCTTTGGTTGAGAAAGCTAAGATAGCGGAAGAGGTAAAACGGACAGAAAGACTGAACCGCGAGAAGAATCGAAACTGCTTCCGGATGGATTCTGGACCATCAGGTGGGATTAATAGGAATGTTAAGAGAGCAAGAGTGGCAGAACCAGTGCGAGCAGTGCCGATGAATGCTGTCAGACCGCAGGGTTGTAGGAATTGTGGTAAGATACATATGGGCGAGTGTCGGAAACGTTCTGGAGCCTGTTTTCGATGTGGGTCGATGGACCATAGGATTAAGGATTGTCTTCAGGAACCAGACCAGGACCAAGTCAGGGATCAGAGGGTTGCTCAACCAGTGAGGGGTGGATCATCAGCTCCGAGAGGGCGTGGACAAGGTAGAGGTGGAAATGGTAATGGTCGAGGACGAGGAGCACCTGGCAGGGGTGTTGGTTTTGCTGAAGCTCGTCAGCCAGCGTTGGTGTATGCAGCTCGTCGTCGAGAGGAGGGTGATGCTCCTGACGTCATAACCAATACGTTTTTGATTTCTAGTATGCCATACACTGCGTTGATAGATGTTGGATCTACCCATTCCTATGTTGCATGTGCTATATCTGGGTCGCTGGGTGTGCGTTCTGAGGAGACGGTGAGTGGGGTATCTGTACTTAGTCCTTTAGGTCACTCGGTTAGAGCAGACAAACTGTATAGAGACGTGCCTATAGAGACTCAAGGAAAAATCTTTTCTGGAGACTTGATGGAGCTACCTTTCGGAGAATTTGATCTCATCTTGGAAATGGATTGGCTTGTCAAGCATAGGGCTACTCTGGATTGTGCTGCTAAGCAAATGAGATTAAAGACCGCAGAGGATGAGGAGGTTATGGTGATAGGTGAACGTAGAGATTATTTGTCCAATGTGGTGTCGGCATTAAGAGCCGAGAAGTGGATTCGGAAAGGATGCGAGGCTTATTTGGCATTCATAAGTCAAGCACAAACTGAGGAACTGACTGTGGACAAAGTTAGAACCGTTAAGGATTTTCAAGATGTTTTTCCAGAAGAGCTTCCAGGTTTGCCTCCGAATCGAGAGGTTGAGTTTGGGATCGACTTGTTGCCTGGTACAGCACCAGTGTCCATTGCACCCTATAGGATGGCACCGAAGGAGTTGGTTGAGCTAAAGGCTCAAATTCAAAAACTGCTAGATAGAGGCTTTATTAGGCCAAGTGTGTCTCCGTGGGGAGCACCGGTGCTGTTCGTAAAGAAGAAAGATAGGTCAATGCGAATGTGCATCGATTATTGGTAGTTGAACAAACTGACGATTAAGAATAAGTACCCATTGTCGAGAATCGATGATCTGTTCGACCAGCTTAGAGGAGCTTCAGTATTTTCCAAGATTGACCTTCGATCTGGGTACCATAAGTTAAGGGTGAAAGAGGTGGATATTCACAAGACAGCATTCAGAACTCGTTATGGTCACTATGAGTTCTTGGTTATGCCATTTGGGCTGACCAATGCACCTGCAACATTTATGGATTTGATGAATCAGGTGTTTCAGCCATACTTGGATCGATTCGTGGTCGTCTTTATCGACGATATTCTAGTTTATTCTGAATCTGAGGAGAAACATGATGAGCATCTCCGTATTGTGCTGCAAGTGTTAAGGGAAAAGGAGCTTTATGCAAAATTCAGTAAGTGTAAGTTCTGGTTGAGGGAGGTAACTTTCTTGGGGCATGTAGTTTTTGCTGAGGGGATTAAGGTGGACCCTCGAAAGATTGAAGCAATTCTGGAGTGGAAACCGCCAAAGTCGGTGGCGAAAATCTGAAGTTTTTTGGGTTTAGCTGGATACTATAGAAGGTTTGTAGAAGGATTTTCTGTGATGGCAGCACCGTTGACCAAACTCATAAGGAAAGGAGTACCATTTATTTGGACCGAGCAGCAGTAGGAAGCTTTTGAGAAGCTAAAGAAGGTTCTGACCGAGGCACCTATACTGATTCAGCCAGAGTCTGGAAAAGATTTTACCGTGTTCAGTGACGCATCACATGTTGGGTTGGGCTGTGTGTTGATGCAAGAGGGTAAAGTGGTTGCTTATGCATCGCGACAGCTTAAACCTCATGAGGTGAACTACCCTACCCATGATCTGGAGTTGGCAGTAGTAATCTTCGCACTTAAGATTTGGCAACATTATCTGTATGGGGAAAGGTGTATTATATACACAGATCACAAGAGTCTTAAGTACTTGTTGACTCAGAAGGAGCTGAATCTTAGGCAACAGAGATGGATTGAGTTGCTTAAGGATTATGATTGTGCGACTGAGTATCATCCAGGCAAAGCTGATGTGGTGGCTGATGCCTTAAGTCATAGAACTGTATCTGATCTGAGAGCGATGTTTGCACGTTTGAGTCTGTATGATGACGGTAGTCTGTTAGCAGAACTACAAGTAAGACCGACCTGGGTGGATGAGATTAAGGAAAAGCAGTCAAAGGATGAGTCTCTGGTTTCTCGATTTCAGCAGGTTAAGAATGGGAGTACTTCTGAGTTTGGACTTAACAGTGAGGGAGTTTTATGTTTCCATGGTAGAATCTGTATTCCTAAGGATTCCAATTTGAGGCAAGCAATTCTGAATGAAGCTCATAGAGGACTGTGTGCTATGCATCCTGGAGGTAATAAGATGTATCATGACTTAAAGGAGTTGTATTGGTGGCCTGGCCTGAAGTGTGAGGTAACGGAATTTGTAGGAAAATGTCTGACCTGTCAGCAAGTGAAAGCTAAACATCAGTTACCTTCTGGACTTCTGCAACCGGTAAAGGTACCACTTTGGAAGTGGGAGAGGGTGACCATGGATTTTGTAAGTGGGTTGCCCTTGACGCCGTCAAAGAAAGACTCGATTTGGGTGATTGTGGATAGGTTGACTAAATCGGCTCATTTCATCCCTGTACGTACTGATTATTCGCTTCAGAAGTTAGCCAAATTATATGTCGCGGAGATTGTGCGATTGCATGGGGTGCCAGTGTCTATTATTTCTGATCGAGATCCTAAATTCACATCTCGGTTCTGCCAAAGGTTACATGAGGCATTGGGAACGCGACTGAATTTTAGCACGGCTTTTCATCCTCAGACTGATGGTCAGTCAGAAAGGGTTATTCAGATTCTGGAAGATATGTTGAGGGGATGTGTTATCGACTTTCGAGGCAGTTGGGAGGATTATCTACCGTTGGCAGAGTTTGCGTATAATAACAGTTATCAGGCTAGCATCCGTATGGCACCTTATGAGGCACTGTATGGGCGTAAGTGTCGTTCACCTAGTTGTTGGACTGAGTTGGGCGAGCGGCAAGTTCTTGGACCTGAATTGGTAGCAGAGACTGAAGAGAAGGTCAAAGTGATAAGGGATCGATTAAAAGAGGCATCTGATCGGCAGAAGTCTCACGCAGATTTGAAGCGTAAGGAGATTGAGTATTCAGTGGGTGACATGGTCTTCTTGAAAGTTTCGCCTTGGAAGAAGATACTAAGATTTGGTAAGAAAGGCAAGCTAAGTCCGCGGTTCATTGGGCCTTATCGGGTTCTTAAGCGAATAGGTCCGGTGGCGTATCAGTTGGAATTACCTCCAGAGTTAAATAGAATCCATGATGTGTTTCACGTATCCATGCTGAGACGATATCATTCTGACCCTACTCATATCCTACCAGTTGCAGAAGTGGAAGTACAGCCTGATTTGACTTTCGAGGAAGAGCCCGTGCAGATTCTAGATGGAGACGTAAAGGTTCTAAGAAGAAAATCAGTTCCATTAGTAAATGTACTTTGGCGTAATCATGGCAGAGAGGAAGCTACTTGGGAACCAGAGGAGGCAATGCGTCAGCAATATCCTCATTTGTTTGGATCAGGTAAATTTCGAGGATGAAATTTCCTTAAGGAGGGTAGAGTTGTAACGCCCTAATTTTCAGGTTTCTCTTAGATTGTCCTTTAGCTGATAAAATGTTTAAATTCTAGTATGTGGGTGTGTAATGCATGTTTGGAGTGTGATAATGGGCCTATGGAAGGCCCAGGTATGGGTTAGAAGCTCGGCAAAATTATGGATTTTTGACTTAGGAAATAGGGGACCATTGGAGGTAAGGGCCTTAAGAAATTATGTGCGAAATATAGCACAAAACAAGTCTTGGTAAAGTGGCAAGGGAGGGGCCACTAGGCTCCTTAAAAAGTGGCGCCTAAGTGAGCTTGGAGGTCCAAGGTTCAAGCTCCAGAGTTTGCAAGGTGGTGTTTTATTTTTGTGCAGGAAGCAGGTAAGAATTTGAAGCAAAGTTAAACTCTGCTTGGGAGGAATTTGAATCGGTCATGGGAGTGAATCAAGGAGCTAATCTAGGAGCTTTTGAATTTTGAAAATGGTGGCCGGCAAGAGGACTCTTAGTAAGGTAATTTTGGCACTCTGCTTTAGGGGTTGTTTTCGGCTATAGGCTCTTGGTAGTACCGATTTTTCCTTGGGTTTTACCTTGAGGTGTTCTTGCTTAGCCGAATAGGGAGAAGTGCCGTAGGGTTGAGGTTCTTTTATTTTTTTTTCTTTCTTCTTTTGCTAGAAACCGAAAGCAAACCTTCCAAAATCATCCTTGTGTCGTTTTGTACCAAACCAAATACCACTTCTCCTTTGCTCTTTCTTTTTCTCTCATTCTCATCCTATTATTCGTATCTCCTTCTTCTTCACCTTGCTCTCTCTCTGGCACTCAACTTGTCAATTCATCTCTTGACCGAAACTTTTGGGAACCGATTACACTTATTGACAGAACCTAGTGTGTCATTGCCGATTTCTCTCTAGCCTCATACTCCTCTTCTTCTCTTTTGTTTAGTACCTCTCATAATCCCTAGTCGAATCACTCTATCACCACTCACTCTTCTCTTCATTTCTCACTTCATCAAACCCTTTCTTTCTTGATAAACCGAATACCTTGTACATCAAAACTCAACGTGTCTTGTTGGTAATCGAAAACCTTCATTAGGGCCGAATCTCAAACCAACTCTTTTCTTTTGTGGGGTTTGTGGAAGGAGTAGTTGTGAATCAAGATTATACTCGTATCTAAGACTTTACTTGGGCCGATATCATAGTGGTAAGTACTTTTTCGTTAATCATCCATATTTAAGGCATGAAAAGCCGAAACCCCTTATGGGAAGGCTAACGTTAGTGACTAAAGGCTTGTTGGCCGCTTTCTTTTAGTTTGTTTGCGTTAGTATGATCAAGAGGTTGTGCAACTAGGGACTCGGAAGGCTAACGCTGCTGGACAGTAGGATCTAATCCACTTTCGACAAGAAGGTAAAGGCTTTTAAGGACCTAGGCCATGTTGGCCGATTTTGGTTGGGAGATTATGGCTTATTGGTTACTGAGTTTTAGGTTAACGCAATAGTGTGCAATTGTAGGCTATTCGCTCGTGGGTTCTTCAAGCATTTCGACAGCTAACAGGTGTGTATCTAATCCCAATTTTAGACCGGAATGGAAAAGGCCGTAATGACCGAAAAGTGACCGACAACTAGTTGGAAGTGACCGAAAACGCATTCTTGCAATATCTAGGAGTAGTCGTTTACTCCGTTGGGGTTAACCATGAATTCGGTAGCAGTGGAATTGCAGAAGGCGCAATTCCGAACGTTTTGGTAAGTTGGGCTTCGATGGGCCAACATGGGCCCAATGGGCTTCCGAGCCCAAATCGGTAAAATGACTGTTAAAGGCTTTCTGGTAACGGGGTTAATAATAATATGGTTAATTGGTAATCTGAACCTAAAAATTGGACTTAACGGGCTTAAGACTTTAGTGGACACAGTAGGGCCCATTAGGGGTTTTAGGCTAAAAGGGCAAAATTGGAAATTAAGCTTAAAATGGACTTCTGTGGATATCTATGGACTGATAACCAATTGAACATGCATAAAATCTCTGAAAATATGGAAAAGGACTAAAATACCCTTAGGTAGGAAAAATTACCAAAATACCCCTAGGTGTAAAAAGACTATTATACCCCTAGGGTCAATTCTGTAGGAAATGTATAATTTTATGTATCTGCATAAGTTACCATTTAATATGAATATATCTGATGCATGAGATGCTATATGTTGCATGCTAGTATGTCTATATCTGTTGCATGGGGTATGGGTTTTTATGATGGAGGAAGCGTTCTGGCAGCCTCGCTGCAATCTGGTGGCCTCGCCACATATATATATCTGTTCTGGCAGCCTCGCTGCAATCTGGTAGCATCACCACGTATATACATCTGTTCTGGTGGCCTCGTCACAATATCTGTATCTGGTGACCTCGTCACAATATCTGGCAGCCTCGCTGCAAATTTTATCTGGCAGCCTCGCTGCAAATTTCTATGGCGTGTAGCGGTTGGGTGGGTCGAGTAGTCTCCCCACATGGTGTAAGGCTGGTACGGGGGCGTTATGGATGGATCTGGGTTGGGTTTTCTGTCTGCATATTATATCTGATCTGTATCTGTTATGGGCCTATGGGCTTAACCTGATTTCTGTAATGGGCCAAGGCCCAATTAATCTGATTCTGAGGCTTGATCTGTTTTGGCCTATGGTTGAGATTATGTTACAAACTGAGTTGTCAAACTCACCCCCTTTTATTTCATCTCTGCAGGTAACCCTTAACCATAGTGGGCTTGGAGCTGGGAGAGATTCGGAGTGGCCACAGCATCTGCAAGTTTGGTTTTCGTTTTATTTTCAGTATTTTATTTTGTTATTTTGGGTTTTATTGTAATAAGGCCGCTATTTAAATTTCTTGTTTGGTTTTGTTTTCTTTTATGGTTTAATTCATATTTTATCGAAACTGCTAGTTATAGGCTGCGCGGGTTTTTCAAACTCCTAAAAAGGTTTTTAAAACTCAACAAATATCAAATATGGATAACCTAAAGGCTTATCAAAATGTTTTTTTCAATCTCGCTGTTTTACTAAAAATATCACCTAAGTCACAACAAGCGAAAGGTCGTAAACTTAGTTATAGGTTCATGTGACACATCAGATCTGGTCATAACGTCTAGGCCTGGTTTGGGGTGTTACAAGGTGTGCTTGCCTTTATCGTGATAATAGTTAGTTTTTTTGTTACGGTCATATTATTACTTGACCATCATAGATATCACAACAATATCAAGTTTTTAGTGTCGTTGTCGAGGAATTAAAATATTAGGAACACTCGATTTTTATTACTTTAGCCATTTTTACTTTTATTAAAATTTAATTTTTATTTTTATTTTATTTACTAATTTTTCTTGTCTTTTATTTGTCTCTGACAGGTGTCTCTAGTTTATGACTAGAAGGAACCCGTCAAGACCTTTGCTTTTTGATAGTGAGATAGAAGCATCAACATGTAGAAACTGAAGAGAAATAAGGCGAAGCCTACAGTACATAGAGGAAGAGCAAAAAGTTGTGACCAACACTACCGATGAGATAGAGGCAAATCCGAACAATCCACAACCTCCTGTGGTAGCCGCAGACCCGGTGAATCAAAATCCTGCTCCTCGTACTATGTATGATTATGTTAAGCCTAATTTAGTTGGTACTGAATCTAGTATTATTAGGCCTGCTATTGCTGCAAATAATTTTGAACTGAAACCTAACGCTATGCAGATGATTCAATAGTTTGTTCAGTTTGATGGTTTGCAGGATGAGGATCCTAACATACATTTAGTAAAATTTTTGGAATTCTGTGGCACTTTTAAGATTAATGGCGTTTCTAATGATGCCATTCGCCTTCGATTATTTCCTTTTTCTTTGAGGAATACGGCTAAACAGTGGTTAAATTCTCTACCACGAGGGTCTATCACTACTTGGGAACAAATGCCCTAAAAATTTCTTTTAAAATATTTTCCACCGACTAAAACGGAAAAGTTGAGGAATGATATTTCTTCTTTTGTACAGATGGATCTAGAAACACTTTATGATACATGGGAGAGATACAATGACTTATTGAGAAGGTGCCCTCACCATAGGTTACCCTTATGGCTTCAGGTTCAGACTTTCCACAATGGTTTGAACCCCTCAACAAGGCAAATGATTGATGCAGCTACCGATGGAACCATAAACAACAAAACACCTGAGCAGGCTTATGAGTTTATAGAAAAGATGTCACTGAACAACTATTAGTGGCAAGTCGTGAGGACAAAATCACAAAAAGCTGCCGGTGTTTTCAATATTGATGCAGTCACTATGCTTTCTAGTCAGGTAGAACTTTTCAATAAAAAGATTGATGGTTTAGTTGGTTCTACGTAGGTACATCCAATTATATAGTGTGACGCAAATCCTGAGTACCCACCCTATGGACATGGCATGGACAACGAGTAACTGAATTATATGGGTAATAATCCTCGACCTCAAAATAATCCCTATAATAACACTTACAATGCAAGTTGGAGAAATCACCTAAATTTTTCATGGGGAGGTCAAGGGAATCAAGGAAATCAAAGGCCACCACCTCCTCTAGGATTTCAGGAACCCCCTTATCAACAGGAAAAGAAACCAAACCTTGAGGAGATATTGGAGAAATTTATATCAGTGTCAGAAACTCATTTTCAAAATACCAAAGTAGCACTTAAGAACCAACAAGCTTCAATTCAAGGACTTGAAAATCAGATTGGCCAACTCGCTAAGATGATATCCGATAGACCACAGGGCAGTTTGCCAAGCAACACTAAACCTAATCTTAGGGAACATGTTAAAGTAGTTACATTAAGGAGTGGAACAACACTAGCGGAGCCTATAAAGAAGTTGCCATAAGAGTCTGACAAAGAGAAAGTTAAGGAGACTCAACCCAAGGAGAATTCCCCACCGGTGCTCAAAGAATATAAACCATCCATCCCATACCCAGCAAAGTTGAGGAAAGACCGCGTGGATACTCAATTCGGTAAATTTCTTGAACTTTTTAAACAGTTACATATTAACTTACCTTTTGTTGAAGCTATTTCGCAGATGCCCATGTATGCAAAGTTTTTAAAGGAGTTTCTAACAAATAAAAAGAAGTTGAAAGAGCTATCTCACAGTGGAACTCAACGAGGAATGCTCAGCCATCCTCTAGAACAAATTACCAACCAAACTAAAAGATCCAGGAAGTTTTACTATCCCCTGTTTAATTGGTAATTTAAACATTGAAAAGGGGTTAGCTGATTTAGGTGCTAGTATTAATTTAATGCCTTATAAAATGTTCAAGCAACTAGGTCTTGGGGAACCAAAACCCACTAGGATGAGTATACAATTAGCTGACAGATTTGTTAAATATCCTAGGGGTATTATTGAAGATGTGCTAGTTAAAGTAGATAAATTTATATTCCCTATTAATTTTGTTGTGCTTGACATAGATGAGGATGTTGAAGTGCCCTTAATTTTAGGACACCCATTTTTAGCTACTGCTAGAGCTGTCATAGATGTGGGAGATGGTAAACTTGTTCTTAGGGTAGGTGATGAAGAAATTGCGTTTAAAATTTATGATGCTATGCGATTTTCTAGGGAACAAAACGATTCCTATTACTTTATTGATTCTATTGACTATTCTATTCAATACTTTTTATAGGAAATCGCTCTTAAAGACACGTTGGAACTGTGTCTCGTCCAAGGTGAGGGAGAGGATAAAGTCACCACTGAGATGGCAAAGGTAATAATTGATTTGAACTCCAACGAACCTTTTTTAAGACAAATCAATTATGAGAGCATTGAGATTAATGATGAACTAAGACAAAAGCCTTCTGTTGACGAACCTCCCAAACTAGAACTTAAGCAATTACCTAAAATGAAACACCCTACACCCCGTCCGTCGCCGGAATAGGGTATTAAGGTATTACATAACAAGACATAGCCTACCAAAATTCCATAGATTTATTTAGTTCTTTAACCGAGGGTGACACATGCAAATAGGTTCGGTTAATAAGTCATATCTCATAAAAGAAAACGTTTCATAAGCATAGTATGCTAGTATAATTCTACTATGTGGCTACTAGCATCTTGGCCGAAACAAACCCTTCATAAACTGAACTCCCTAGTAGCAACTCATTACCAAATTGGGTATTAACTAAAAACATGCCACAACTTTAAACCATACAAGTAACATTCACATATATATTCAACTTGAAGACTAGGCAAGCCATTTTCGCATGGCTAGAATAATTACAACTCAAAATGTAGTTTAACATAACAAAAAGGAGATTAGCCTATACATGCCATTGATCCATAAATAACCGACAAAGTACCAAAATAACAGCGATAGTGTAGGTGATTAAGGCTTCAATCCCCGAGTCCGTAGCTTCCAAAAAGAAATCTATAAAACAGAGGAAACAAGGGAAACGGAGTAAGCATTACAATGCTTAGTAAGTTTTAAGCAATGTCACTGATAAAGCATTCAATTCTAACATAGTTTTTCGTAGTTTTGTTACCCTCTTCCTTTGGGTAAGTCACCCCTTTTTCCAACATATACATACACATTTCATACGAACATGGATAACTTCTACTCATAGTAAGTTCACATTACATATTCAAGTCACAGAAATTCACATAACATTTCACATAGGCCAATTGTACTTTGATCATATTAATAATCTCGTTTCATGAACACATATGAAATCACATAATGACCTTAGTATTCGGTCCAAAATCCAGCTTGCATATAAGTCAAGGGTACATACCTGTATAGCTTAGCACTTTCAGCGCAATTCATTTGCGATCATTACCTTGAAGACCATTAGTCTTAGGCTTTATTCTCATCATCATCGAGATCTTTAGCTCGGATAAACTCTATATATATAGCCATCGGGTCTCTACCCCGGACGCAATCTCCGCATATAGCCTTCGGGTTTTAACCCGGACATCATCTCTGCATATAGCCTTCGGGTCTTAACCCGGGTATAGTCTCCACATATAGTCAGCGGGAATTAATCCGGATTCACATTACTAATTCTCATACACAGATATATTCGCATGTAGCCAAATTTCACATAGCAAGATTTCACTTGCAATTCAATCAATTTATGTACATACCAACATGTAACATGCTTCTCGACTTTATATCATAAATATACATATAACTCAAACTTATACACATATATATTTCTTTGCTAACTTTCGGCCCAAAGATCAAACATACATAAGCAAACGCATTTTTAAAATTTCCATTTCGGCCCTTTTCTCTATGAGCCATTCGACCATATAACAAACATGAATAAAGTTTCTTTCTCGATGGGACATCATTCAATATCAGCATGTACATCATGGCATTTTTACTAAAAGATCAAATTCGATTACCCAAAACTTACCTTGAACTTTCCCGAGAATTTAGGAGTTGGCTATTCGACCACTTTAGCCTTCCCTTTATCCGAGCTCGTCCCTCTATGCTCTTGAGCTAAATAAAGTATTTAATTTTATTAATCCTTATTCAACATCTCAATTAACCATCTTCACTTATAGTCAATCAATAAATGCACATACTTCTCATAGCAAACAAAAACATACACATTTGGTCATTTCACATACATATCATAAGTCACAGCAAGCTAATTTTCTGAGCAGCATTCAATAATTTACTTATAACTGGAGCTACGAAACTCCAAATGAAGTGCCGTAAATTTTGTATGAAAATAGACTCATTTATCTTCCATTCATAAAATTTTTATAATTTTTGGTTTGGCCAATCAATACCAGAATTTTCTCAAAGTTTCCCTATTTCACTGTTTGAGTGAACTGACCACTCTATACTACGAACTGAATTTCTCCTTGTACAGAATTCCAAATATGGCCTCGCCTATTCCATTCGAAACTAGACTCATAAAGGAGTCTAAGCATATAAAGTTTGTCTCATAACAATTTTTATAAAATTTATAGTGATTTTCCAAAAACAGAGCAGGGGACTTCAAAGTCAATCTGACACTGTCTCACTCTACTCTAAAAATCTATTTATCGGAAATTCCTTTGCTTGCAAGGTTTCTTTTATAAGAAACTAGACTCATTAAGCTTCAATTACACAATTTATTCAGTCTCTAATTCAACTCACACAAATTATGGTGATTTTTCTAAAACACGTTACTGCTGCTGTACCAAGCAGAATTTTATACCAAATTCACTCTTTAGTGTTCTCATGCACATTTTTTTAAAACATATCATTTCCTAAGGCACCCCTTTAGAGTAGTCATTAACCTTAACATAAATACACATACACAACTCACATCCATTCAAGCTACAACATATAACCATGGCCATATTACGCAAATGGCCGAATACACCAATTAACTAGTTAACACATACACAAGCACAATTTCATTCTTGCGAATAGGGCATAGCCGAATGTCCCCTTTCTAACAAATAAAACATTCAAGAAGTTTCCCATTACTACAAAGCTCCATTCGGCCTTACTCACCGCTAAAATACAATTTAATCAAGTTCGATTTAGAAATTAAACCACATTAATCAATTATCAAATTTCTAGTTTCACATAGAATTAGCACTATTATACTAACTCCAAGCACACTCGGCAATCACATACTCAATTTCAATATAATACATAAATTCCCTTGTCATATTCCTACTTATCCGAAATTAACAATGAAACTCAAGAATGCTAAGTCTTCAAGGCCACATTGAGCAATTGTATATGCATGTATTAAGCCTTGAACATTAAGTTTCTTAGTTCTAAATTCTCTTAAGGTTGAACATCTTATAAGACATTCTAGACAAATTTCATACCACATACCATTAGTCGAAACTCAATTAACTCCACCTTTAATCAATTTTTCTTTAACCTTTAACACATTCGGCCATAATAAGGACCAAATGACAAACCTTAATCCCAACTTATAACAATGCAATATACCCCCTTGGCCGAATGTTCCTTTGAACAATTCACTATTACAAAGCATAATTTCACAAATTATACTTACCACACTAAGCTCAAATTCGGCTAATACACATACATAGAATGTTTCTTTTAAGCAAAAATTTCTAAATCATACATTAATTTTGCATTTCACATAGTAGCAAAACCTTAATCCCAACTTATAACAATGCAATATACCCCCTTGGCCGAATGTTCCTTTGAACAATTCACTATTACAAAGCATAATTTCACAAATTATACTTACCACACTAAGCTCAAATTCGGCTAATACACATACATAGAATGTTTCTTTTAAGCAAAAATTTCTAAATCATACATTAATTTTGCATTTCACATAGTAGCAAATTGTCAATAATTTCACTAGCCACAACCATCCTAGTTTAGCAATCTCAACTCATTTATCATCAATCTTAATACCAAAACATCAAAACACCTACCAAGAAACACAACACTCATGGCCGAACATCCTCCCTAACAAAAATCAAGCCCTTGAAAACACCAATTGATTAGTTTAGGTTTATAAACCCAGAATCACATGAATTCAACCTCTTAATACCCTTCACATACTCATTTATCAATTTTTAACTATCAAATTCAAACTTCACAATTTTTCTCCCATGACCGAAAATCAACATAGCACAAATCTTAAAATAAAAAACATAGGTCTAGGAGGGTATCAAACAAAGATTTCAAACACCTAAAATACAAAGAAAAATTGCCAAAATCTTACCTTTAACTTAGACCTTCATGACCGACCACCAAAGTGTTTTTCTTCTCTTATTTTTCTTTAGTTTCGGCAACCATAAGAAGAAAATAGGAAAGCCTTGTTTGTATCACCCCTTGTTTTATTATTTCATGCATTTTCATAATTTAGAATTATTAAACCCATTTTTCTTAATATAAAATACACATAATACACACTCATTACAAGGTTACAAAACACAAACAAACAAAGGTGTCATCATGATAGTAGGTTGGCCGGCCATCACAATAAAAAGAGGGAAATTTGACATGCAAATCCCTTATTTTGCATGCATGAAGTTATTGGTCATCACACCTTTGTCTAGCTCGTTTTCAAAGTTCTTAATTTAGCCCTTTTAGGTGAAATTCAAATTTATAACTCTAAATTGACACACCAAACATGTCACACATGAATTAACACATATTATAGGCATCTAAATGAACATTAAATATATTTTATGCTTCGGTTTTGTGGTCCCGAAACCACATTCCGACTAGGGTCGCTTTAAGGCTGTCACAACTCTCCCCCACTAAAAAAAATTTTCGTCCCCGAAAATTCTTACCGGAAAATAAGTTTGGGTAACGTTCTCTTATTGACTCCTCAAGCTCCCAAGTAGCTTCTTCGACGCCGTGTTTGACCCATAGCACTTTCACTAACGAAATCCTCTTATTCCGCAACTCTTTAACCTCGTGTGCCAAAATACGAATTGGTTCCTCCTCGTAACTCATATCAGATCGAATCTCAATGTCAGACGGATTAATCACATGTGATGGGTCGGATCTATATCGTCGGAGCATCGAAACATGAAAAACATTGTGGATCTTTTCAAGTTCGGGAGGCAAAATCAATCGATATGCTACCGGTCCAATCCGTTCAGATATCTCATATGGTCCGATGAACCTCGGACTCAATTTGCCTTTACGGCCGAATCGGAGCACCTTTTTCCAAGGTGACACTTTAAGAAATACTTTGTCTCCGACCTGATACTCGATATCTTTCCGCTTTAAATCCGCGTAAGACTTTTGACGATCAGAAGCTGCCTTAAGGCTATCACGAATCACTTTTACTTTCTGCTCGGCATCTCTAATCAAATCAACTCCAGAGATCTTACTTTCACTAAGTTCGGTCCAAAACAACGGTGTACGGCATTTGCGACCGTACAAAGCCTCGTAAGGTGCCATCTTAATGCTCGATTGGAAACTGTTGTTGTAAGCGAATTCAATCAAAGGCAAATACCGTTCCCACGAACCACTAAACTCGAGGACACAGCATCTCAACATATCCTCGAGTATCTGAATTACTCGTTCCGATTGACCGTCCGTCTGAGGATGGAACGCGGTACTAAAATGTAGCTTAGTACCCAAAGAATCTTGTAGTTTCTTCCAAAACCGCGATGTAAATCTCGGGTCTCTATCCGACACGATAGAGATAGGGACCCCGTGCAATCTGACGATCTGAGAAACATACAACTCCGCTAGCTTATCAAGTGAGTAATCCGTACGCACAGGTATAAAGTGAGCGGATTTAGTTAATCGGTCTACGACAACCCAAATTGCATCCTTCTTGCTCGGTGTCAACGGTAGCCCGGATACGAAATCCATCGTAACTTTATCCCACTTCCACTCGGGAATCAAGATCGGTTGTAACAAACCCGATGGCACCTGATGTTCCGCTTTTACTTGTTGGCATACCAGACACTTCGACACAAAATTTGAGATATCTCGTTTCATACCGTGCCACCAATATTGACGTTTCAAATCATTGTACATTTTAGTGCTTCCCGGATGAACCGACATTCGACTATTATGAGCTTCTTTTAAAATCATTGAAATTAACTCTGAACTTCTCGGAATACATACTCGGCCTCTAAACCTCAAACAATCATTGTCATCAACTTGGAACTCAGGGTCCGTACTTACATCGCATTGAGCTCGTTTGGCAATTAAATCTTCATCCGCTTTCTGAGCTTCACAAACTTGTCGGAGAAATACCGGTTTGGCTTTTAATTCCGCTATCATCACGCCGTCATTAGATACTGATAAATGCACGTTCATGGCTCGTAAAGCAAACAATGATTTTCGGCTAAGAGCATCAGCAACTACATTCGCCTTTCCCGGATGATAGTCAATGACAAGTTCGTAATCTTTTAGCAATTCAAGCCACCGTCTTTGTCTCAGATTCAAATCTCTCTGCGTCATCAAGTATTTGAGGCTTTTATGGTCGGAAAAGACATGACATTTCTCACCAAAAAGGTAGTGACGCCAAATCTTCAAAGCAAAAACAATAGCAGCTAATTCGAGATCGTGAGTCGGATAGTTTTTCTCATGAGGCTTTAATTGCCTCGAAGCATAAGCAACAACTTTGCCCTCTTGCATTAAAACACACCCCAAACCATTTAAAGACGCGTCACTATAAACCACAAACTCTTTACCGGATTCAGGCTGAACCAATACCGGAGCTTCCGTCAATAGGGCTTTCAATTGGTCGAAACTCTTTTGGCACTTCTCGGACCATTCGAATTTAACATCCTTCTGCAATAGCTTAGTCAACTGGGTTGAGATCATCGAAAAGTCCTTCACAAACCGTCGGTAGTACCCGGCAAGTCCTAAAAAGCTTCGAACTTCCGAGACATTTTTAGGAGGCTTCCAATCAAGGATAGCGGATATTTTATTCGGATCAACTCGAATACCTGCCGCAGATACAATGTGTCCCAGAAAGCCGACCTCGCGCAACCAAAACTCACACTTGCTGAATTTCGCGTACAACTGGTTATCACGCAAAACTCGTAGCACAAGTCTTAAATGCTCGGCATGCTCGATCTCATCGCGAGAGTAAACCAAAATGTCATCGATAAATACGACTACAAATCGATCTAGGTACTGCTTAAACACTCGATTCATCAAATCCATAAAAACAGCGGGGGCATTAGTCAGCCCAAACGGCATCACTAAAAATTCATAGTGTCCGTACCTCGTTCTGAAAGCAGTCTTGGGCACGTCTGGGTCTCGAACTCGCAACTGGTAGTAGCCGGATTGCAAATCGATCTTTGAAAACACTGAGGCTCCCTTTAACTGATCGAATAAGTCGTCGATACGAGGCAATGGATACTTATTCTTTATAGTCACCTTATTCAGCTGCCGATAGTCAATACACATTCTCAAAGTCCCATCCTTCTTTTTCACGAACAAGACGGGTGCACCCCAGGGAGAAAAGCTCGGTCTTGCGAAACCTCTATCGGTCAACTCTTGCAATTGTGATTTCAACTCTTTCAACTCCGTCGGGGCCATACGATATGGAGCAATTGAAATCGGAGTTGTACCCGGAACTAACTCAATGCCGAACTCAACCTCTCTAACAGGCGGTAATCCCGGTAATTCTTCGGGAAACACGTCCGGATACTCACAAACCACAGGAACAGTCTCAAGTTTTAGTTCAGATATTTTGTTATCTAAAACATAAGCAAGATAAGCCTCGCAACCCTTTTTCATAAATTTCTGAGCCAACATAGAAGATATTACCGCCGGCAGCCCGTTTAAATCCGTTGACTCAATCCGAATGATCTCATTAGTCGAACATCGTAAATCAATAGTCTTTCGTTTGCAATTTACTACCGCATCGTGCACAGTCAACCAATCCATTCCGAGTATAACGTCAAATTCATCGAATGGCAAAAGCATCAAATCAGCAGGAAAACAGAAATCTCGAATCATAAGGGGACATTTCTTACACACTCTATCGACTAACACACAACGACCCAAGGGATTGGACACTCGGACCACAAATTCAGTAGACTCAATAGGAAGAGTCTTACTGGATGCCAAAGTTTCACATACATATGAATGAGTTGAACCGGGGTCAATCAAAGCAATTACATCAATATCAAAGAGAGTGAAAGTACCGGTGATAACATCGGGCGAAGAGGCATCCTCTCGTGCGCGAATAGCGTAAGCCCTAGCAGGAGCTTGAGCCTCGGATCTTGTCGTGGCGTCTTTAAACCTTCTCTGACCGCCACTAGCATTTCCCGGATTTCTAGGTGGCCTACCTCGTGCTGGAGTAGTATTCGGTTTCCCACTCGGGTTCACATTTTGCTCGGACCATCTGGGACAATCTCTTATAAAATGATCAGCCAACCCGCATTTATAACAAGAGCGATCATGAAATCTGCAGCTCCCCGAATGCCATTTTCCGCAATACTTGCATTCGGCTCGGTCTCGACGATCGTTCCCAACACTAGCAGCAGAAGTGGCACGTGAACTCATAGGGGGTCGGTCACGGTCTCGTCTAGAAAAACCCAAAGTAGCAGATGGTCTGTCTGACTCACTTCGGAACTTCTTTGAGGATTTTTGATTGGACCTCCCAGAAGATCTCTTACGGAATTCTCTGGCTCCGCTATCAGCTTTTCTCTTTTCATTTCGAAGCTCTTCGGCCTTGCAGGCTCGCTCGACAAGAACAACGAACTCCTGGATCTCCAAAATGCCAACTAGTAGTTTGATGTCTTCATTTAGCCCGTCCTCGAAGCGTTTACACATGATAGCTTCGGATGATATACACTCGCGAGCATATCGGCTGAGTCGTACGAATTCTCTCTCATATTCGGTCACCGACATTCTGCCTTGTTTAAGCTCGAGGAATTCCTTCTGTTTCTGATCGATGAATCTTTGGCTGATATACTTCTTTCGGAACTCAACTTGGAAGAACTCCCAACTAACTCGCTCTCTCGGCACCACCGAAACCAATGTGTTCCACCAATAGTAGGCAGAATCTCGCAGCAGGGATACAGCACACTTCAAGCATTCTTCGGGCGTACACGACAACTCATCAAAAACACGGATTACATTATCGAGCCAAAACTCGGCCTGCTTAGCATCGTCATCGGCTGTAGCCCGGAACTCTTCAGCCCCATATTTTCTAATTTTATCGACTGGGGGTTTACTCGACCTCACGGGGTCGGCCTCCGGAGGAGCCACAGGGGTCAGAGGTGGGTTATTCGGGGGAGGAGGTTGTGGAATAGCCGGATTAGTTCGAAGAAATTGAGTGAACCAATCATTCATCATTGCATATAAGTTCTGCCTCATGTCATCATCTCGACGACTGGCATTCGGCTGAGAGTCGGTCGGCGCGGTCCCTTGCGCGGGAGCGGCCGCTACACTCTCAATATCTTCCGCTACGGCTCGATCGGGATCAGGATCCATTACTATACGAAAAAAAAACACATTTCAAATGTCAGAAATCACCACACTATCGCATTATCACAAAATGGCACGTATAGCTATACTCACACGCGCTACGTTAGTCCGAGAATCGACTAAACCTGGCTCTGATACCAATAAAAATGTAACACCCTACACCCCGTCCGTCGCCGGAATAGGGTATTAAGGTATTACATAACAAGACATAGCCTACCAAAATTCCATAGATTTATTTAGTTCTTTAACCG
The DNA here is from genome assembly GCA_020496765.1 of Gossypium stocksii. NCBI lineage: Eukaryota > Viridiplantae > Streptophyta > Magnoliopsida > Malvales > Malvaceae > Gossypium > Gossypium stocksii. Next base: position 49,249,955 of record CM035623.1, read on the forward strand.
AGGGTGACACATGCAAATAGGTTCGGTTAATAAGTCATATCTCATAAAAGAAAACGTTTCATAAGCATAGTATGCTAGTATAATTCTACTATGTGGCTACTAGCATCTTGGCCGAAACAAACCCTTCATAAACTGAACTCCCTAGTAGCAACTCATTACCAAATTGGGTATTAACTAAAAACATGCCACAACTTTAAACCATACAAGTAACATTCACATATATATTCAACTTGAAGACTAGGCAAGCCATTTTCGCATGGCTAGAATAATTACAACTCAAAATGTAGTTTAACATAACAAAAAGGAGATTAGCCTATACATGCCATTGATCCATAAATAACCGACAAAGTACCAAAATAACAGCGATAGTGTAGGTGATTAAGGCTTCAATCCCCGAGTCCGTAGCTTCCAAAAAGAAATCTATAAAACAGAGGAAACAAGGGAAACGGAGTAAGCATTACAATGCTTAGTAAGTTTTAAGCAATGTCACTGATAAAGCATTCAATTCTAACATAGTTTTTCGTAGTTTTGTTACCCTCTTCCTTTGGGTAAGTCACCCCTTTTTCCAACATATACATACACATTTCATACGAACATGGATAACTTCTACTCATAGTAAGTTCACATTACATATTCAAGTCACAGAAATTCACATAACATTTCACATAGGCCAATTGTACTTTGATCATATTAATAATCTCGTTTCATGAACACATATGAAATCACATAATGACCTTAGTATTCGGTCCAAAATCCAGCTTGCATATAAGTCAAGGGTACATACCTGTATAGCTTAGCACTTTCAGCGCAATTCATTTGCGATCATTACCTTGAAGACCATTAGTCTTAGGCTTTATTCTCATCATCATCGAGATCTTTAGCTCGGATAAACTCTATATATATAGCCATCGGGTCTCTACCCCAGACGCAATCTCCGCATATAGCCTTCGGGTTTTAACCCGGACATCATCTCTGCATATAGCCTTCGGGTCTTAACCCGGGTATAGTCTCCACATATAGTCAGCGGGAATTAATCCCGGATTCACATTACTAATTCTCATACACAGATATATTCGCATGTAGCCAAATTTCACATAGCAAGATTTCACTTGCAATTCAATCAATTTATGTACATACCAACATGTAACATGCTTCTCGACTTTATATCATAAATATACATATAACTCAAACTTATACACATATATATTTCTTTGCTAACTTTCGGCCCAAAGATCAAACATACATAAGCAAACGCATTTTTAAAATTTCCATTTCGGCCCTTTTCTCTATGAGCCATTCGACCATATAACAAACATGAATAAAGTTTCTTTCTCGATGGGACATCATTCAATATCAGCATGTACATCATGGCATTTTTACTAAAAGATCAAATTCGATTACCCAAAACTTACCTTGAACTTTCCCGAGAATTTAGGAGTTGGCTATTCGACCACTTTAGCCTTCCCTTTATCCGAGCTCGTCCCTCTATGCTCTTGAGCTAAATAAAGTATTTAATTTTATTAATCCTTATTCAACATCTCAATTAACCATCTTCACTTATAGTCAATCAATAAATGCACATACTTCTCATAGCAAACAAAAACATACACATTTGGTCATTTCACATACATATCATAAGTCACAGCAAGCTAATTTTCTGAGCAGCATTCAATAATTTACTTATAACTGGAGCTACGAAACTCCAAATGAAGTGCCGTAAATTTTTTATGAAAATAGACTCATTTATCTTCCATTCATAAAATTTTTATAATTTTTGGTTTGGCCAATCAATACCAGAATTTTCTCAAAGTTTCCCTATTTCACTGTTTGAGTGAACTGACCACTCTATACTACGAACTGAATTTCTCCTTGTACAGAATTCCAAATATGGCCTCGCCTATTCCATTCGAAACTAGACTCATAAAGGAGTCTAAGCATATAAAGTTTGTCTCATAAAAATTTTTATACAATTTATAGTGATTTTCCAAAAACAGAGCAGGGGACTTCAAAGTCAATCTGACACTGTCTCACTCTACTCTAAAAATCTATTTATCGGAAATTCCTTTGCTTGCAAGGTTTCTTTTATAAGAAACTAGACTCATTAAGCTTCAATTACACAATTTATTCAGTCTCTAATTCAACTCACACAAATTATGGTGATTTTTCTAAAACACGTTACTGCTGCTGTACCAAGCAGAATTTTATACCAAATTCACTCTTTAGTGTTCTCATGCACATTTTTTTAAAACATATCATTTCCTAAGGCACCCCTTTAGAGTAGTCATTAACCTTAACATAAATACACATACACAACTCACATCCATTCAAGCTACAACATATAACCATGGCCATATTACGCAAATGGCCGAATACACCAATTAACTAGTTAACACATACACAAGCACAATTTCATTCTTGCGAATAGGGCATAGCCGAATGTCCCCTTTCTAACAAATAAAACATTCAAGAAGTTTCCCATTACTACAAAGCTCCATTCGGCCTTACTCACCGCTAAAATACAATTTAATCAAGTTCGATTTAGAAATTAAACCACATTAATCAATTATCAAATTTCTAGTTTCACATAGAATTAGCACTATTATACTAACTCCAAGCACACTCGGCAATCACATACTCAATTTCAATATAATACATAAATTCCCTTGTCATATTCCTACTTATCCGAAATTAACAATGAAACTCAAGAATGCTAAGTCTTCAAGGCCACATTGAGCAATTGTATATGCATGTATTAAGCCTTGAACATTAAGTTTCTTAGTTCTAAATTCTCTTAAGGTTGAACATCTTATAAGACATTCTAGACAAATTTCATACCACATACCATTAGTCGAAACTCAATTAACTCCACCTTTAATCAATTTTTCTTTAACCTTTAACACATTCGGCCATAATAAGGACCAAATGACAAACCTTAATCCCAACTTATAACAATGCAATATACCCCCTTGGCCGAATGTTCCTTTGAACAATTCACTATTACAAAGCATAATTTCACAAATTATACTTACCACACTAAGCTCAAATTCGGCTAATACACATACATAGAATGTTTCTTTTAAGCAAAAATTTCTAAATCATACATTAATTTTGCATTTCACATAGTAGCAAATTGTCAATAATTTCACTAGCCACAACCATCCTAGTTTAGCAATCTCAACTCATTTATCATCAATCTTAATACCAAAACATCAAAACACCTACCAAGAAACACAACACTCATGGCCGAACATCCTCCCTAACAAAAATCAAGCCCTTGAAAACACCAATTGATTAGTTTAGGTTTATAAACCCAAAATCACATGAATTCAACCTCTTAATACCCTTCACATACTCATTTATCAATTTTTAACTATCAAATTCAAACTTCACAATTTTTCTCCCATGACCGAAAATCAACATAGCACAAATCTTAAAATCAAAAACATAGGTCTAGGAGGGTATCAAACAAAGATTTCAAACACCTAAAATACAAAGAAAAATTGCCAAAATCTTACCTTTAACTTAGACCTTCATGACCGACCACCAAAGTGTTTTTCTTCTCTTATTTTTCTTTAGTTTCGGCAACCATAAGAAGAAAATAGGAAAGCCTTGTTTGTATCACCCCTTGTTTTATTATTTCATGCATTTTCATAATTTAGAATTATTAAACCCATTTTTCTTAATATAAAATACACATAATACACACTCATTACAAGGTTACAAAACACAAACAAACAAAGGTGTCATCATGATAGTAGGTTGGCCGGCCATCACAATAAAAAGAGGGAAATTTGACATGCAAATCCCTTATTTTGCATGCATGAAGTTATTGGTCATCACACCTTTGTCTAGCTTGTTTTCAAAGTTCTTAATTTAGCCCTTTTAGGTGAAATTCAAATTTATAACTCTAAATTGACACACCAAACATGTCACACATGAATTAACACATATTATAGGCATCTAAATGAACATTAAATATATTTTATGCTTCGGTTTTGTGGTCCCGAAACCACATTCCGACTAGGGTCGCTTTAAGGCTGTCACATAAACACTTGGAATATGCATTTTTGGGAGATGATTCTACATTACCAATGATTATCACTTCAGACTTGCAACCTAAGGAGAAGGAAGAATTAATTCAAGTGTTAAGAGAACATAAAAGGGCCATAGCTTGGAAAATTTCTAACATTAAAGGGATTAGTCCTTCTTTTTGCACCTATAAAATTTTGATGCAAGACGAATTGAAACCGTGTGTGCAAGCTCAAAGATGACTAAACCCCAACATGAAAAAAGTTGTCCAGGCTGAGGTAATTAAACTTCTAGATGCTGGAATTATTTATCCTATTTCTAACAATGCTTGGGTAAGTCCTATGTAGGTTGTTCCTAATAAAGGAGTCATGACTGTTGTTGCCAATGAAAAGAACGAATTGATCCCTACAAGAACAGTCACAGGTTGGAGAGTTTGCATTGACTACAGGAAATTAAACGATGCTACCAGAAAAGATCACTTCCCCCTACCCTTCATTGATCAGATGTTGGAAAGACTGTCAGGACATATGTACTACTGTTTCTTGGACGGACTCTCTGGCTATTTCCAAATCTCGATAGCTCTTGAAGATCAAGAGAAGATAACATTCACATGTCCATACGGTACGTTTGCTTATCGTAGAATGCCTTTTGGGTCATGTAATGCTCCTGCTACTTTTCAGCGATGCATGTTAGCCATCTTTGATGAACTCGTGGAAGATATCATGGAGGTGTTTATGGATGACTTCTCGGTATTCGGTAACTCTTTCCATCTTTGCCTTAAAAATTTAGAACGAGTTTTAATAAGATGTGAAGAAACAAATGTTGTTCTCAACTGGGAAAAATGCCATTTTATGGTTCGTGAAGGTATTTTGTTAGGTCATAAAATTTCTAGTAAATGGATTGAGGTTGATAAAGCAAAGATTAAAACCATTGAAAAACTTTTTAGGCTATAAGAAGCTTTTTAGGACATGCTGGTTTTTATAGAAGATTTATTAAAGATTTTTCTAAAATAGCTAAGACTTTAACTAAATTACTACAAAAAGATGTGCCTTTCAATTTTAATCAGGAATGTTTAGAAGCATTTAACACTCTCAAAGAGAAATGAACTAATACTCTGATTATAGTTGCATCTGATTGGAATTTTACCTTTTGAACTAATGTGTGATGCGAGTGACTTTGCAGTAGGTGCAGTTCTTGGACAACAAAGAGACAAACATTTTCAGCCAATTTATTATGCCAACAAGACTTTGATAGCCACTCAAGAGAATTACACTACACGAAAAAAGAATTACTAGCTGTGGTTTTTGCATTTGACAAATTTAGACCATGTCTGATATTGTCTAAAGTCATCGTTTATACTGACCATTCCGCTCTTTGTTATCTTTTAACTGAGCCTGATGCAAAACCTCGACTAATAAGATGGATTTTATTATTAGAAGAATTTGATATGGAGATACAAGATAAAAAAGGGGGTTGAAAATCTTGCGACAGATCACCTTTCCAGGCTCAAAAATCCACATCTTGAGGAACTTGACGAGGCTGAAATAGATGATGCATTTTCTGAAGAACAATTCTTACTTGTATCTGATTCTGATGTACCTTGGTTTGCTGACATTGCGAATTATTTAGCTGCTAACATAACCCCGAAAGGGTTGACGCATCAACAAAAGAACCGATTCTTTGCTGATGTGAAAAACTACTTTTGGGAGATCCTTTTCTTTTTCATATATGTGCAGATCAAGTCATTCGAAGATGTGTTACAAAGACAGAAGCATACAAGATCTTGGAACATTACCACTCAGGACCAATAGGGGGACATTATAGTGGAACCAAGACCGCTCATAAAGTACTTGAATCAGGTTTTTATTGGCCCACACTATTTAAAGACATCATCAGGTATGTTACTTCTTGTGACAAATGCCAAAGGACAGGTAATATCTCTAAATGTGATGAAATGCCTCAAACATATATTCTATCATGTAAATATTCGATGTATGGGGTATTGATTTCATGGGTCCATTCCCTTGTTCGTTCGGACATAAATACATCTTAGCAGCAGTTGATTATATGTCAAAATGGGTGGAGGCCCAAGCTTTACCTACTAATGATACTAATGACAGGGGTACTTATTTTTGTAATGCTCAGTTCGATAAAGTTCTAAAGAAATATGGAGCGTACCACAGAATAGCTACCCCTTACCATCCACAAACTAGTGGCCAAGTCAAAGTAGCTAATAGAGAACTTAAACGAATCCTAGAAAAGACGGTAGAATCAAATAGAAAGGATTGGGCGATGAAGGTAGATGATGCTTTATGGGCCTATAGGACCGCTTTTAAAACTCCTATAGGAACATACCCTTATAGACTTGTTTATGGAAAAAGTTGTCATTTACCATTTGAACTCGAACATAAGGCATTTTGGGCTATCAAATTTTTTAATCTTGATCCTAAACTTGCAGGTGAGAAACAACTAATGCAGTTAAACGAGTTGGATGAATGGTGCAACAATGCATATGAGAACTCTCGATTGTACAAGGAAGCAACAAAGCGACGCCATGACACTCGTTTAAAGCAACCTAAGCAGTTTGAAGTTAGCAACCTTGTATTGCTTTACAACTCAAGTATCAAATTATTCCCTGGAAAACTTAAATCAAGATGGTTAGGCCCATTCGTAGTTCAAACTGTCTTCCCCTACGGCACAGTCGAGGTAACACATCCGAATCACGGCACTATCAAGGTAAACGGTCACCGACTTAAACTCTATAGAGGTGAAGATTTTAGGAATGATAGAGAGGATGTTAGGCTCCACGAACCCTCGTAAATGTGCACGCAAGGTAAAGTCTAGCTTAGAGACTCTAAATAAGTGCTTCTCAGGAGGCAACCCGAGAACTAATGTTGTTGATTTCTTTAAGTTTCAGCTTATACCATCTAAATCACTAACTGAGTCCTTAAACACAGGTCTTTCTAAGCCACACGGCTAGGCACACGGGTGTGCCTGAGGCCGTGGACACACCACGGGTGGAGACACGATCGTGCAACACGGCCATGTGAAAGCGGAGTAAACTTTCCCCAAAGCCAAGAATGAGACACGGGATTTGACAAAAACCCACGACCGTGCCTATAAATCATGGGTGAACCTATTAATTGAACACGGACGTGGCACGAGTAACATGGGCATGCCTATAAACCATGGGCGAACCTGTTAATGCAACACGGGTGTGTGACACGCCCGTGGCCTCTACCCGTGGGCAAGACTGAGAAACTAGCACAGGCGTGCGACACGCTCGTGTCCATTAACCGTGGTCGATACTGAATACCTATACACGGGCGTGTGAGGGAGAACACGGGCGTGGGAGAAGCAAACAAAGTAGGGCACGGCCGTGTGACATAACCGTGTGCACCAACACGCCCAAGGTACACAGGCATGGGCCACGAATCAGCCGTAACCAAAAACCCTAATCACGAAACACACGGGTTAAAAATGAGGGCACACAGGCGTGCGCCACGGCCGTATGCCCCAATCCCTATTTAAAACCCTCACTATTCATCATATTCCCCACTCAAACCCTAACCCACCTATAGCCCCTGCTTACACCAGCTGTCTCTTGCATCGCCGCCGTCCTAACCTCGGCCAATACCACACCAAAGCCCCCTTTTATCTCTTTCTCCCTTCTTCTCTCACTCATCCCTCATACACTCCACACCCCCATTCACCACAGCTCCACTACTTTCTCTCCTAAAACTTCTTCCCCTTCCCAAATCTAACTACCATCGCCCCAGCTCCGGCCACTACCCCCCACACCGTCAGTTACTATACCCATCTGTTTCCTCTTTCACTTTGTCTTCATATTTATTTACTTATTTCTTAATTTTACCAACAAATATTATAGGTTTCATATTTAATCTCTATATTAGTTCTCTTCTTTTTGCTTTCATTCTCCATTACATGTTACTTGGTAGTTAATTTATTTCAACTATTAATCTTAGTTTTCTGATTCTGGCATTTTCATTGATTTGCTTAGTCGTCCTAAGATTTTTTCCGTTATTAGAGCATTACCTGGCCACTTTTAGAACAACAACTATTTCTACTTGCTATTTAGTTCGTATACTGATAGTTAGATTCACAGATTGATAGTTTTTGCACCTTGAAATAAATTCTACATCTTAAGATATTTTTTATCATATTCTAGTCTTGTCTACATTTTTATAGGCTCTTCGATGTCTTTGATTGGTAATGCCTTTATCTTAACTAAACACCTCATTTGTTTACTTATCTATATTGTCTTTCGGTACACAATGACCCCTCCACGTGGCAAGAAAGTCGCCATCTCTGCTTCTAAAAAGCAGAAAGGACCCAGCGCTACATCCTCAAGTGCGACCATAGAAATCTGACACCTTTTCCTTTAGTTCCTACAAGGTTCCCAAGAGGAACTATTTCAGATACTTAGGGCATGATCCCTCAAAGTGAGGTGATGCATTGATTGGGCCGCCTTAGAGCAGGTCCAATTAGCTGACTAGATTCGAGCCCTGTTGACTACTGAGCCATGGGGTCGGTTCTTTGAGATTATCGAGCCGACGTATCTAGAGCTTAATTTAGAGCTCTGTTCTACTTTTCACTTACAGACAATAACGTCCCAGTTCGACGATCCTGGCATGGTCCAGTTCCCTCTCGGTGGTTTGGTACGCCAGCTAAGCGTGCCTGAGTTCGGTGTTGCACTAAGCCTCTATATCGAAGAATTCATGGAAGAAGAAGACTTATCTAAGCTCCATCGCCACATCCATTACTCTCTTTCCAAATGTTGGATGGCCTTGGTCCCTATTTCAGCCACCTATGATCCTAGTCGCTCCAAGGTAACAACCCTCTCACCATTACTTTGTTGCCTTCACGCCATCCTTGCACACAAATTGACGGGTTGACGAGAGAGTACCGCCGTCATCAACACTCACGACACCTATTTCCTATGGAGTATGGTGCACGGGCACGTCTTCGACCTTGCTTACTTTATCCCCCTCGTCATTCAACATCAGATGGAGCGACATAGGAAGGAGGCAATTTGTATGGGCCCATATGTGACTCGACTAGCTCGCCACTTCGGCCTCCTCAACACAGTGGCGCAGTCATTCTCACTCACTCTCATAGGCCAGATGTCTCCACAGGGTATCTCGAGCATCATACACATGAGGATGATCGAGCAACATCGTGGGTATGAGCCTTCTCAGTACCGTCTAGTTCAATCCACCGAGCAGGAGGACCAAGAAGACATTACTGATGATGTCCCTCCACCTCACGAGGAGCCACCATCCTACCACTGCCAATCCATCGCCCAGTTCATACGGCTGCTTCATTGACAAATCTCTCTTAGCGATTCGCATGATTCGAGCAATATTGTACCCAACATTTCAATGACACAACTCACTGTTTTGACAGTATTGAGGCAACTCTACAGCAGATCTACCACCACTTCCACATTTCACCTCCACCCCCACCTCACGAACCATCTGAGGATTAGGACTTCCGAGTCCTCTCATCTTTGTCTTTATTTTTGTCTTTATTTTTATTTTTATTTTTATTTTTCCTATAACTTTTAGGTTTCTTTAGCTTTATTTTTCTTTTTATTTCAATTTCAATTTTTATGCTCTAAAGATTTAGCATAGTCTTTAATGAACATTTTATATCGGCTATTTCTTCACGAGTAACCGTGCTAATTTATATTTCATAAAGATTTATTGATGCCATCGCGGTTACAAAAAGCTCCAAAGCAAACTATAACTTAGGAATATCCAACTCTAATGGGAAAGCAGCCCCACGACGCCATGTCCTACTTAACCACAACCATAGCCACCGCAACACAAAGTATAATATTCTTTTGGCGCAGCAATTATGGATTGGCACCCTCTACCACCACCGGAGTTACCTCCTCCAACCTCACTCTTGCCCTAGCTATAGATACACCTTAGAATCAAGTTTCCACACTTCCAACTCAAGGATTCCATCCAATATTTAGGAAGTTTCACTTCTCTCCCTATCTTATGATCCTTTGCCTTTATTTTTTTTTAGATCCATCTTTATACATTGAGGGCAATGCACATATTAAGTGTGGAGGGGAGTAAATTATATTATTATCAGAAAATCCCTGAATTTTACATTATTCGCAAACCCCTGAATCTTGACTTTCACTATTAGAATGAATTTGGATTGATTTATGATTTTTATTGATATGTCTTGGATTAAAACATGGGAAGTTATGCTTTGATTGTTTATACTTTAAGTCATTAGAGAATGAAACATGATAAGTTGATTCTTGAGAATTAAAAATCTTTCTAGGTTGTCTCCCCAAGTTTAGGTATTATCTTGAAGTTTGAAATTCACAGGATTGACATCAAAAGCCATAATTTTTGTGAGATTTTGAGCCTTTAGAGCATATATTCTTTCTTGCTCACTTTTATTGTTGCTATGAGGGTGTCAATACTGACTTGTTATTTTAGAACTTGCTTCGATTATACATGTCAAGACCACACCATTGATTTGATATACCAAAATGATAAAGGCACCTAGATTTTAACCTACTCACTTCATAAAAGCCCACCCTCATAATTAACCATTAGTGAATCCCCTTGAGCCTAATAACCCATTTATTGATTTACCCTCAATATTAACCAACTGTAACACCCCTATCCCATGACTGTCGCCAACTTTAAATTCAACATCCTTCCGCTTCAAATCTGCGTAGGATTTCTGACGATCAGAAGCTGCTTTCAGACTATCTCTAATCACTTTCACCTTCTGTTCTATTTTTTTATCAAATCAATCCCGTAAATCTTATTTTCACTGAGTTTGGACCAATATAACGGAGTTCTATATTTTCTACCATAAAGGGCTTTATACAGGGCCATTTTAATGCTCGATTGAAAACTATTATTATACGCGAATTCAATCAGAGGTAGATATTGTTCCCACGTACCTTTAAACTCCATAAGACAATATCTAAGCATGTCCTCAAGTATCTGAATGATCCGCTTAGACTGAACGTCTATTTGCAGGTGAAAAGTAGTACTGAAATGCAATTTCTTACCTAAAGCTTCTTGCAACTTCCTCTAGAATCGTGAAGTAAACCTTGGATCTCTATCAGATACAATAGACAGTGGTACCCCGTGCAATCTCACAATATCAGAAATGTAGAGTTTAGCTAATTTATCAAGTGAATAGTCGATCGTAACGGAATAAAATGAGTAGATTTTGTCAAACGATCAACAACAACCAAGATTGAATCTTTCATTTTCGGAGATAAAGGTAAACCAGAAACAAAATCCATAGTTACTCGGTCCCATTTCCATTCGGGTATCAATATCGATTGTAACAAACCGGAAGGCACCTGATGTTCAGCTTTTACTTGCTGACAGACTAAACATTTCAAAACAAAGTCGGAGATATCTCTTTTCATTCCTGGCCACCAGTATAACCATTTTAAATCATTATACATCTTTGTGCTACCCGGATGTACAGAGAATTTACTACTATGTGCTTCACTCAAAAACATCTAAATCAATTCAGAATTTCTTGGAACGCAAATTCTATTCCTAAATCTCAAACAATCATCAACATCAATTCGGAATTCAAAATCAGAATCACACTGAGCTCGTTTCATTAGCAATTCATTATCTACTTTCTGAGCGTCAATGATTTGTTGCAAAAGCAAAGGTTTCATTTTTAATTCATCTAACATTGAATCATCAACAAACGGATCAACACTAGCATTTAAGGCACATAACACAGATAGTGATTTCCGACTTAAAGCATCAGCTACAGCATTTGCTTTACCCGAATGATAATCAATAACAAGCTCATAATCTTTTAACAGCTCTAACCATCTTTGCTGTCGCAGATTCAAATCTTTCTGAGTCATCAGATATTTCAGACTTTTGTGATCTGAAAATACGTGACATTTCTCACCAAACAGATAATAGAGCCAAATTTTTAGTGCAAAAACAATGGCAGCTAACTCAAGATCATGTGTCAGATAGTTCTTCTCGTGTGGCTTTAACTGTCTAGAGGCATATGCTATAACCTTGCCCTCTTGCATCAAAGCACAGCCCAATCCATTCAACGAAGCATCACTATACACAACGAATTCCTTGCTGATTAAGGTTGCACAAATACTGGAGCTTTAGTTAATAGAGCTTTCAACAGATCGAAACTTTCTTAAAAATTTTTAGACCATTCGAAGCTTGCACTTTTCTGAAGTAATCGAGTTAACGAGGTTGCTATCACAGAGAAATCTTTTACGAAACGACGGTAATAACCAGCAAGTCCCAGAAAACTACAAACTTCAGAAACATTTCTTGGAGGTTCCCAATCCAAAATAGCTGAAATTTTGCTCGGATCAACCCGGATACCTGATGCAGATACAATGTGACCCAAAAAACTAACTTCACGTAACCAAAATTCACATTTGCTGAATTTTGCATACAATTGCTTGTCATGCAATGTTTGAAGTACAATTATTAAATGTTCAACATGTTCACTTTCATTCCTCGAGTAGATCAGTATATCATTAATTGAAACAACAACAAATTGATCTAAATACTATCTGAAAATTCTGTTCATCAGATCCATAAACACAACAGGAGCATTCGTTAATTCAAAAGGCATAACCAAAAATTCATAGTGCTCGTACCTCATTTGGAAAGCTATTTTTGGAATGTCGGAATCTTTTACTCGCAACTGGTAATAACCCGATCTCAGATCTATCTTCGAAAATACAGAGGCACCTTTTAGTTGATCGAACAAATCATCAATTCGGGGCAGAGGGTATTTATTCTTTACGGTCACTTTGTTAAGTTGACGATAACCAATGCACATTCTCATCGTGCCATCCTTCTTTTTCACAAACAGTACGGGAGCACCCCACGGTGAAAAACTCGGTCTAGCAAAGCCTCGATTAGTCAATTCTTGTAACTGAGTCTTTAATTCTTTCAATTCAGTCGGTGCCATTCTATACGGAGCTATTGAAATCGGAGCAGTTCCCGGAACCAATTCAATCCCAAACTCAACTTCTCGAATCAGAGGCAAACCCAGAAGTTCTTCAAGAAATACATCAGGAAATTCACAGACGACCAGCATAGATTCAATCTTTTTATCAGATACTTTAGAATCAATCACGTAAGCAAGGTAGGCTTCACAATCTTTTCTTACATGCTTTTGAGCTTTTAATGCAGATATCACAGCTGGTAAACCATTCAATTCACTAGACTCAATTTTAACGATTTCACCATTCTTGCATCTCGAGTCAATAACTTTTCGTTTGCGATTTACAACAGCATCATGCAGAGTTAACCAGTCCATACCCAGAATTATATCAAATTCATAAAACGGCAATAGCATCAAATCAGCAAGGAAACAGATATCTCGAATCATTAACGGACAATTCTTGCAAACCTTATCTACTAGGACACTTTTGCCTAAGGGGTTTGGTACTTTAATCATGAATTCAGTAGACTCTATAGAAAAAGTCTTACTATATGCTAAATTCACATAGATATAAGAATGTGTTAATCTAGGATCTATCAAAGCAATTACAGAAGTATCATAAAGAGTGAAAGTACCAGTAATCACATCAGGAGACGAAGCTTCTTCCCGCGCTCGAATAGCATAAACTCTAGCAGGCGCTCGAGCCTCAGATCGCACAACCGTATCTTTAGTAGTTCTTTGACCCACACTAGCATCTCCCGCATTTCTAAAAGTTCTTCCTCTAGCAGAGGTATTACTTGATCTCAGATTTTTCACTATCTCTTGTTCAACAAATTCAGGGCAGTCTCGAATAAAATGATCTAGAGATCCACATCAGAAACAGGCTCGATCTTTCAATCTACAACTTCCCAGATATCTTTTTCCATAATGTGCACACTCAGGTTTATCAGATCTAATATTCCTGACACTAGCAACAGATGTAGCAGGAGTTTTAAAACTTGAACGTGACCTATCACGATCTCTGCCAAAATGTCCTATATTAGTCTTCAAACGATTAGATTCATCTTAGAACTTCTTTGACACAGATTGAAATGATCTACCCGAAGATCTCTTTCGAACTTCTCTAGCTTCAAAATCAGCTTTCTTCTTTTCTTTACTAAGTTCTTTGGCTTTACAAGCCCTTTCAACTAACACAACAAACTCATTCAGATCGAAAATTCCAACCAGAAGTTTAATGTCTTCATTCAAGCCTTCGACAAATCTTTTACACATAGTGGCCTCTGAAGCTACACATCCCCATGCATACTGGCTCAATCTTACAAATTCTCGCTCGTATTCTGTAACAGATTTGTTACCTTGTTTCAATTCAAGAAATTCTTTACGTTTCTGATCAATGAAACGCTGACTGATATACTTCTTTCTAAATTCAGTCTAAAAATAATCCCAAGTGATACGTTCACTTGGAACCACGGATGTCAATGTTTTCCACCAATGGTATGTCGAATCTCGTAACAATGAAACTGCACATTTAAAATATTCCTCCGGGGTACATAACAATTCATCAAGAACTCAGATCGTGTTTTCAAGCTAAAATTCAGCCATCTCTGCATCATCATCAGTTGTAGCTCGAAACTCTTCAGCCCCATACTTTCTAATCTTATCCATCGGAGGCTTACTCAGACGAATCGAATTAATCACAGGTGATACAACCAGAATTTGTTGAGGAACAGTCGAGGGTGGGGATTGAATAGCCGAATTTGTCCGGACATACTGAGTGAACCACTCATTCATCATTAGGAAGAAAGCTTGTTTAGCTTCTCCCTCATTACCACTTGTAATCAGTCTAGAATTAGATGGCGTTGTCCCTTGAGCGAGAGCAGGCGTGTTACTTTCAACATCGTCAGTTACGACTCTTTCAGGATCCATTACTATATGAAAAACATATTTCATTCGTCAGGATTCATCATGCTATCACAGTTCAGATATATGGCATGTATAGCTAGACTCAAACACGCTACGTTAGTCCTAGAATCGACTAAGCCATAGCTCTGATACCAACCAAATGTAACACTTCTGTCCTATGGCCGTCATCGAAATAGGTAGGGGCATTACTGGATATTCAGAACAAATCACAACAGAATATTCACATATTATAACAAGATTCAAACATAAAGTCCCTTTTAGAAGTCCACGAGACCCTAAACAGGCACTGAGATAGGGTTGGGACTAAACCAAACACATTCATAAACTTCAGAACACATACAATTTTCCAAATTTAGGAGGTCACACGCCCATGTGACCAGGCCGTGTGCCTTACACGAGACTCAGGCACGCCTATGCATTTAGGCTATGCCAAAACAAAGCAAGTATAATGACTTTTTGCGACGGCCACAAGACACGCCCGTGTGTCTTGGCCATGTGAGTTTTTAAGTCAATACTAAAAAATTAACACGGCCATAAGGCACATCCATATGCCCTAACCGTATGGCACTAAGCAGACTCGATATAAGTCATGCTTTCCACCCATTTGGGTCAATTTCCTAAACATGCCAAAAACATCAATTTGCCTAAACAAAATCCAACAAATTCAAAGCCTAAACATTCATCTATAAGGTCAAAACATTCATACACCAATCTCATGCCAAAGAACAAACATTTCATAAGTAGTATCCATAACTAAAACTCATCATTTATGCTCATTCAAACACCAACTAAATTTACCTTTCATCACCTAAATTTCATATCAAGATATCTACTTCATTAAGGACATTCATTCATTAATTCCATGCCAACATTTGCACCATTCAAGATACCAAAACAAAGCATATTCACAAATCTTGACCACATCACATTACTTATATACATAGACTCAAAATCGTAACTTAAACATTCTAGCCTATACATGCCATACTTAAACAGATAATTCACAAATCAGATTTACTCATTTAATACATACTTTTAGTTCACACAATTAGCATACCTTTCTTTCTCAGAAATTCAGTACAAAACAGATGTACCTGAGTCAAACATATATGGTATGCATTCATTCATTTCTCAAAATTTCTCCTTATATCATTCAGAAACGTTATAGAGATCATATAGGCCTTATACAATACCAATGTCTCTAACATGGCTTTACATGTTATTCAATACCAATGCCACTATCCTGGACAAGGTCTTACACGAAACATATACGATGCCAGTGTCCCAGACACGGTCTTACACGGAACATATATGATGCCAGTATCCCAGACATGGTCTTACACGTAATTCTCTAATCAATGCCTACATCTCGGACGAGGTATTACATGATATCATTTTACCATTGCTTATTCGAAAATGACTCGAAATAATACTTCAGGCTCTTATGGCCATCCAAATACAGTTTATAAATCAAGAATTTATAACAGACATCAATATAACCCATATTTGTATTTTGACTTACGTTGTACGAATTTAAACGGACTCGAGTCGTCTATTCAATGATTTTAGATTTCCCCCGATCTAAGTTCGTTGTCCTTGTTTCTTGATCTAAATAAATCCAAATTCAACCATTCAATTATTCATTTCATTCAATTCAATCCACAAACACTTATTTAGGGTATTTTACATTTTAGCCCTCACATTTTCACATTTTGACATTTTGGTCCCTAATTCACAAAAATACCAAATTTACAAAATTCAACTAAATACAAGCTTGACAGAATATTCATGGCTTTCATATAAGCCCCTATAATACATTTTTCTCACAAATTAGTCCTCCCAAAGTATTATTTTCACTATTTAACCCAAATTACTCAATTTCATCAAAAATTTAAGGTAAAGCATATTTATTCAACACTTATCCATCATCATCCATTCAATTTCACTACAAAGCTTCAAAAATCATCAATGTCACTATTCATAATCTTTATCAAAAATAGAAATTGAGACATGGGCATGAAAGATTTCGAAGCAACGATCACAGAAACGTAAAAATTATTAAAAACAGACAAAAACTCAAACCTTAATTAAGAATTAAGCTAGCCGAATTTGAGAAAGCATGAATCCTTTTCTTTTTCTTTGATTTTCGATGATGGTGAATGAAATAAACAACATTTTCATGCCTTTGTTTTATTAATAATAGTTTAATTACCAAATACCAATTTTGCCTTTAATTAATCAATAATAAAAACTTATAATAGTTGTCCATAAAAGTCCATTAACCATGTTAATGGTTCAATTACAACATAAGGACCTCACATAAATAAAACATAGCACTTAAACACTTTTAACAAATGACATGTAGATTTTAAATTTTACGTGATTTGATCCTTTCTCATAATTAACACAAAGGCAGACAAATTAAATCACAGAAATTTCACATATGCTAAATCATATAACACAGACACGGAAAATAATATTAAAATATATTTTAGACTTAGATATGTGGTTCCAAAACCACTATTTCGACTAGGGTCCAAACCGGGCTGTTACACCAATAGCCTATTATTGTTGAAATCTCCTTAATTAATTTTATCCCCAAATTTTTTCGAGACTTGATTTGAATAAATTACTTAGCTATGTTTTCCATTCTCTAATAAAGTTTCATAATTGATTTGTTCTAAAAAAACCGAAGTTGTACAGTTGGTTGATTTGTCGCTAGCATTACAAAGCTATGATTGAGCATGAACGATGTTATTTATGAAGAAAAGTTCAATTCTAGGATCATTTATTCAGGAATGTAATTTCTCAGTACAAGTATTTTTCTAGTTAGGTAATTTTTCAATTCAATCTCGATTCTAACCTCTTTTTTCAGCTTGTGACCACTCCCCCTAATCAAAGCCATGTTACAACCCTCTAAAGACCTTTTGATTGACATATCATGTCAATTTATAGTGGTGGAGATTTGATTTTCATGCAAGCCTATGGTAATAGCTCATCATATTAACTAATGAGTGCTTAATTTCTGAACCCTAAACACTTTGAGTGAATAGAGTGAACCTTTAGTGAGGATGTTAACTCTGTGTGATTTTGAATTAAAGATAATTACTTAGGTAAGGGGAGATACTTATGTTTTCGGGATAAAATGTTCAACTTAGATTGTTTGAAACTTTGATATTCTTTCAGTTGAACTCTCAAGGTATGAATGATTTATCAATTGATAAGAATTATAAGTTGAAACATTATTGAAACATTATTGATAAGAATTATAAGTTGAGAAAAATGAAATCTTAATTGGGAGTTGAAGATTTTGCTTGAGAACAAGCAAATGCTTAAGTGTGGGGGTATTTGATAAACCATAATATATACATATATTTATCCCACATTTGGCAAATTTATGAATGATTTATCAATTGATTTATGGAATTTGATGCTCCTAATCCTTTAATTTCATGTTTTATACTTAGGTTGGCATAAGAAAGTGAAAAGAACGAGAATGGGCCAAAAATAGAGAAAATGGGCCAGAGTGAGAAATCAACATGGCCTGGAGTTCCTCACACGGGTAACCATACGCTCGTGCCTATTTAGTAGACCTGAACATGGCCCGAACTCGAATCGTACGGGCGTGTCATATGGGCGTGTCCCTATCGTGACGTGTTTTATTTTCACGTAGAAAAAGCTACTTAGGGGCTAAGAAAGGTATTCTAGAGTCTATATAAACACCCTAGGAGAGGGCTAAAGAAGACACATAGAGTAGAAAGCAAGGAATTATTCGAAGAACACCAATTGATCCATCTCAAATGCAGGATTTACCTCAAAACTGAAGATCTCCCTTTAATTTCCTTCAGGGGGTTTTGGGTTTTCTTTATGCTTTGTTGTTTTCCCAATTTTGAGATGTTTTCTTTTATAATTATGAACTAAATCCCCTAAATACCTGGGGGGATGAACCCTAAGATAGATCTTGTTATTAATATATGAATTATATGATAAATACTTGGTTTGTTCTTAATTATGTTATTAATCATTGTGTTAATATTCCAGGATATTAATTCAATTTAAATATGTTTATTCAGTGGAGAAAAAGTCCCAATTTAAGAGTAGATCCAACACAATTAAGCAGAGTTGATGGTAATCCATAGATCGCGTTAATGCAACACTAGGGGTTTTAATTAGGAAGAAATTTTAATTAATCAACCTAGGGTTAGTTGTTCTTAGTCTTGAAAGAGATATTAACATAATTTAGGGATTTCTACAGATCAAGTCAAGTGAATAAATCGTCTAGTTTAGAGTCTAATAACAAGTGAAGTCTAGGTGGATTCTTCCTTGGGTATTGTCTTAATCAATCAGTTTTCCCAAATGTAATTTCCCCAATTTACTCTCTATCGTGTTCTTAGTTAATTAGTTTAATTTAATTAGTTAAAACAAATTCCCTTTATTTCTAGGCTAGATAATAGAAAGAAAGTTATTATTAGTACTTTTAGCTCCTGTGGGTTCGGCATTCCAGTCTTTCCACTAAACTATACTACTGTTCGATAGGTGCGCTTACCTTTATCGTGATAATAGTTAGTTTTTTTCAGTACGATCATATTATTACTTGACCATCATAAATATCACGCAATCATATTATCAAATTTTAAAATTTTACCCATGTTAGACATGTATATATTTTGATGTCTAATGGTAGAAAATGTATGTTAGATGTGTGATAAACAACTTTTGCTAAGTGATTTTTGGTAAAAATGTCAAAAAGGACCTATTGTTAAAAAGTTATAAAATGAGTAGTAAAAGTGTGATTAAATGGAAAGTGTGGACTGTTACAAGCATGTATAAGGTACGGCTAGGCATGGGTATTAAAGAAATTGAGTACATTTCATTTTATGAGCCTAGGGACTAAAATGTAAAAATGTGAAACTTTAGGGGCAACAATGTAATTTTTGCCATGATGTGATTTTAGACTGATTTGAATAGTATAATGATTAACTAAGTTAAATGTGGTATTATAGATCGAGAAAAATAGGGTTCAGAATTAGAATGAGGGAACAACAAGTATTTGACTGTTAGCTCCTTTTTGCTACTTTTATGTCGAGGTAAGTTTGTATGTAAATAATGCATCGTTATATTATGTTTTACTGCTTTAATATTGTATAAATTGCATGATTGACTCTTTAGACATATTCGACAAAGTTTCGACAAGTGAGAAAATCCCGGTTGAACCTTAGGAATAGAATAGGATACAAGTGACATGTCACTAGGGACCTATGTGTATATACATGTTTATGTGAATCCAGGTGCTGGTCTCGTATGTCCTACCAGTGGCTGGGTACTCCAACATTTGTTACGGATAGCTGACAGCTTGTGTGAGCAGCATTGTGTAGCTAAGCTTGATCGACCACTTGTGTGAGCAGGACTGTGAATAGCTCGAGAGTGAGTTTATGTATGTTATGAGATATAAGGTAGCTTTGGCTACATATGTGGCACTTATGTGCAAATTTTTGACTATCCGTTAATATTTTGAGTGTTCAACAGGAATTTCAAAGATGAGAAATAATATGGTTATATTACGAATTAATTCAGGTATGTACGTAATGTTTAAAATTATTGACTTCATGATATTGTGAATTCATGATTTCTTCGAGAATGTTTTGTAAAAGCTTTGTGACTATTGATCCATGTTTGTGATGTATGAAATACATGGTAAAATTTTGTTAGTGATCGTGTAATTGGCTTTCAAGCCAAGTTGAGTTATGATATAGCATGTCTTATTCACACAAATTGTGATTTATCGGATATGAGAAAAAAGAAAGATTTGCATAATTGCCTATCAAAACAATTATGGGAAAATATGTGCATGTTTATTATAAGGTCGAGAATGATTGGATAATTTTGGTAACTTATTAAAATAGAGAGTTATTGGTTGTTGGACTAATGTTAAAACATGTTAAATTATGTTTGCAAATTGATAGAGCAAACAATGTGACTGAATAAGTTATTACTGTGAGTTTTATAACAAATTTATATTATCTTGTGTTTATATTGTTGATTTTGGTAAATGATTGGTAAGATGCTTATTATTTGCGTATGAACTTACTAAGCTATATAGCTTACTACCCTTCCTTTCCCATGTTTTATAGTGTCGTCAAGTTAGCTCAGGTTAGAGATCGCCGGAGATCCTATCACACTATCAAGCTATCATTTTGGGTATTGATGAATTCAAGTATTTAGAGTTTATGGCATGTATAGGGACTACCCTTATCCCGTAACCGTTGCCGGAATAGGTAAGGGGCATTACCAGACTTGTAACATATATCAGAACAGTAAAATTCCAAAATTTTTAATCGAGAACCATCACGTATCATCTGTCATTAGAGCATGCTTCAATTGATCATAAAATGATGTATATAATTATTGGAAATCTAATTGGAAACATGCTAAAAGATAGGAGAACATTTGCAAAATTTCAAAGTTAGGGACACACGGCCGTGCCCCTTGCCCGTGTTCTTCACACACGGCCGTGTCCCTCCAGACACGCCCAAACCTTTCAGCCCGTGGTTGAATCTGACATATCCTACACGGCTGTCCAACACGCCCATGGGGTTAGGCCGTGTGTCGCCCACGGCCTAGGCACGCCCGTGCCCTTACCCCGTGGTCGAAACTGTCAAATATCACACGGTTACCTGACACACCCGTGTACAAAATAGAGCAGACCGTGTGACTATACTGCCAAATTTCACACGGCTACAAATTACCAGACACGCCCGTGTGTCTAGGCCGTGTACCAAAACTGACCAAAACATTAAGGTGCAGGGGACACACGGTCGAAGCGCACGCCCGTGTTCCCTGGCCGTGTGGCACAAATATAGGCTTGGTTTAAGCCAATTTGCCACCCAATATGGGTCATTTCTACTAGCCATTAACTGACAACATTTCATGCCATTCTACCAACCTAAAACATACCAATTCAAGCACAAAATGGACCCAAAATCATCTCAATTCATTCACAAATCAAGCACACCAACTCAAAGGCCTAAATGACCATTTCCATGCACTCATCCACACATATATACATATCAATTATGCAAGCTTATAATCTCATCAAAATCACATATCTTTCCATAAGCACATATAGCTAAAGGACAACTCAAGTACTTGATTATATTCATATATGACCCAAGCCACATCTCATAGCTTGATTATTTACCAAAATATATCATGTTCACTAAAGTACTAGCCTATACATGCCATGACCAAACGTTTGCAAAATACTCAAAAGTACCGAAGCTTTATCGATAGTGTGATAGCGATCCCCGACTCGTCCGATATCCGAGCTAGCTTCCGAATCTAGAAGACAGTGAAAGAAATAAACGAAATAAGCTTCTAAAGCTTAGTAAGTCCATATAACATGAAATGAAACTTACCATTTCAATGAGATATCCATAAGTAAGGCCATTACAAACATATGATCTTATAACCTATTGCACAAACTCACACTCATTAGTTCATGTAGTTTCATAACATATCATATATAAAAGCTTATCAAATTCTTCATTTCAAGTAACATATACAAATCTTGTAAATCATATGGCATAATATGCCTTCATTTTGCACTTTCTCATATAACATGTTGATCATGTAACTAGTATCATTCCATTCATACAAATCATATGACATGTATTTCATATACTTCATTATCTCATGTATAGCACATAACTCTTATAACATGTACCTTATACCATTCATGTATTCACATAACATCTCTCTCATATATTTAAATATCAATTAACCTTTCCTGTAACATGTATCGGTATTGCCTGTTGAACCTATAAGAACATCAAAAGATACTCGGGTGATACACACACAGTGTATAAACATATAACCTGTAATTCGTCAATGCGTCATATATGCTCTTTCGAGCCTGTACGGTAAGCCCGGAGGCTGAACATATAATCCCGAAGGATAATTGGTAAGCCCATAGGCTGAACATGTAATCCCGAAGGATAAACCTGTAGCTCATGAGCACGTGGTGAGTCCGCAACAAATGCAGGAGCTCGAACCACCCTGTAGCCCTAGTGACATGTCACTTGTATCCTATCGACTTCTACGGTTCTAACGGGGCTCGGTATTCAATTTATCACTTGTAACAATTTAACATTTCTATTTCAATCTCATATATACTCGTTACATTAGGCTATTTAATCATCTAGCATTTCATACTTTCAAATAACAATACGTATGAACACACATATATATATACATTAAATTCGTTATACGAACTTACCTAGTAATCCCGTATCTACTCGTCTATTTTCCGTTTTCCCCGATCAAGTTCCGGGATTCGATCATCTTTATCTATATTAATACAAAATTCAGCTATTTACTAACTCACATATTCAATTCAATCCAAAAACATATAATTTGACATATTTGCAATTTAGCCCCTATATTTACAATACTTTGCAATTTAGTCCTCTCATCACAAAAATGACAAATTACACAATCAATCCCCCAATTCACTATAGCCGAATATTCAAGGGACTTATACAAGCATATATCTTTCAATTAATCACAATTTAACCTTAAAAATTCTACCTTTTTACAATCAAATCCTCAAAACCCATTTTCTTCAAAAATTACTTTAAAATTCTTGTATATTTCCACATAATATTTCATAATTCATCAAAATCTTCTAAAATATCATAGATTCATCAATGGCATTTTTCAAAAACATAATCAAAATCAGAAATTGAGGTACGGGCCGGTTAATATACGAAGCAACGATCTCAAAAACGTAAAAATTATCAAAAACAGAACAAAAACGAACCTCAATTTGAAGCTTGAAGTAGCCGAATATTTGAAAGCATAAAAACCTTTATTTTGTTTATGAGAATCGGTGAAGAAGAACATAAAATGAATAAAAATTTCATGTTTTATTAAACATATAACATATATTAATTAAAAACCAAAACTAACCTTTATAACATTATTTATAAAACCATAATAATAAGGGCATAAGTGTCCACTAGCTTAACAAATGGTGAAATAACCACTTAAGGCCTTCTATTTAAGAAGCCATTGCCAAACAAGTCATTTATGAAATAGAACTCTAATTTATCGCTTTATGCGATTTAATCCTTTTTCTCAAATTAACCAGTCAAACGATAAAATTTCTAAACGAAACTTTCATACGGTGATTCTATCATGCTGTAAAACATATTAAAGCAATAAAAATAATAATTTGACTCGGTTAAGTGGTCCCAAAACCACCCGTTCCGACTAGGGTCTAAAGTGAGCTGTTACAGACTCGGTCTTGTAGCCATATGTGTTGGCTTATAATATTTTGTGATTCATTTTGTATATAGTCATGAAAGTTGTTAATGTTGGTTAGGAGTATATTTATATTAATGTCATTTGTGAATGTGGAAAATTGTATAAATTGATGTGGAAAGGTTAATGTTCTAGGCATGATTAATAATGGTATGAGAAAGACATGTTATTTACTTGGTAGTGATTGTCTGGTAACTTTTACATGCTTAAATTTGTGACATGTGATGTTGTGTAAATGTGAGTAATTGAGGGTGGCAAAATGGCTTGGTAAATAGCCTTATTTTTATCTATACAGGTAGGCACACGATTGAGTTTCTAGGCCGTGTATGACACACGATCAGCCCCACGGGCATGTGTTTAGGCCGTGTGTCCCCTGCACCTTAATTTTTAAAAATAGAATGCTCAAGATTGAGCACACGGGTAGAGACATGAGCGTGTGTCTTAGCCGTGTAGACCGCACGGCCTCAAACACGGGCGTGTGCCCTGGCCGTGGGAAGTTTACACCTATTTTGTGATAATTAAGTTTCCACACGACCTAGCGTCCGGGCGTGTGGCTTGGCCATGTGATGTCAATTTGGTCATAAGTTACAAGTTAGAGAGTTACACAGGGTAGGGGCATGAGAGTGTGTGACTACACGGCCTGCCTATACGGGCATTTCCTAAACCACACGGGCGTGTAACACCCTAATTTTGGGCCTAGATGTATTAGGCCTTGACCAAGGGAACAGTTAGGAAACTATGCATAAATATATGCTTGCTTTAGTGTTTAAGTGTCCTGAGAGGGGTTTGAAAAGTCTTGGGTTCAAACCTGGGCTTTGCCAAAAATTTTGGTTTTAAGTGAATTAACCCTAGATGCATGGAATTAGGCCTTTTAAATTATTGTGTTAAAAAAATGACACAATGAAGCATGTGGTCTAGTGGTTGTGGCATCATTAAGGTTGCAAGGAAGCTGGGGTTCAAGTCTTGGCTCTTGCGATTTATTTTGGTTTCTCTTTTAAAAGAACCTAGACTTGGGCCTATAAACTTTATAAATAGTTATGGATAAAGTGGGACAAAAAAACCCGAGGTTGAGTGGCTAGGTGGCGTGTTGGGCATTTGAGTGGGATGGGGTTTGAATCCCATTGCATGCAAGGGACATTTATTTTGTTAGTTGGACGACAAGAGTTTGTGGTGGACTTAAATTCTGTGGAGTGATGGAGGACTTGGTAAAAGGGAGAGAGGATCATGGGAGTTTGAATTGAATTTGAATGAGGTTGTTGGGAGTGAATCAAGGTGGTTTTTAGGAGAGTTTGAAAGGAGTTTGAATAGGTGGTTGAGTAGATTGGGATGGAGGGATTTTAGGAGAGGGATAAGGGGGAGGAAAAAGTAGAGGTTGGTATGGAGTGAGGTTATGCCAAATAAGGGGTCTTGTGTAGGCAATTTCAGCTAGGGGGTTTCTTGTAGTGCTTTTTCAACAATTGATTCCTTTTATGCCGATTTCCTAGTGTATTTTCGGTTTAGTTTTTGCTAGCAGCTGAATTTTACACTCTTTTGGGTATTCTATTCTCTGTATCATTGGTCACTTTTTATTTTCGGTCAGTTATTGTGTAAGCTAAATTGCTTTTTCTCTTGTTTGTTTCATTTTGGATGAAACCCCAAATGTGTTAATTGCTAAACTTTGCTAATTTCCTTTGAAATCTTTCTTTGTTTCTCTTTTCTCTTCTCCATATATTTTTCCCCTTTTGCTGAACCTTCTTTTCTCTCTAGTATCTTTCTCTCAAGAAATTTTCCCTAGCCGATTGCATTTCTTTTTTCTTCTTTTCAATTGGTTTTCTTTGCTTGTAGTGGCCAAGTTATTCTTTTTCTTTCTTCCTTCTCTTTAGAGAAATCCAATCCTTGCTAGTCGAATATTCATTATCTAACTACCTCTTCATCTCTTTCAGTTTTGATTGGTTGGGATCAAACCATTCTTGTTCTTCCTCTTTTTTCCTTCGCCGCCCATGAGCAAATCTACTCTTTGACCAAATATTATTCTTGCACTTACCCTTGTTGTGCCGACTCCTTTCTGTGTTATTCTCTGCTAATCTTGGTGAACTCTAGATGGGTAAAAAGGGTGCTAGTGATAAAGTGATGGCAAAGATACTGGCTGGGTTTGAGCGCGTAGCTTCTACTCCGAAGTTTAAATGACGTTAAGTGTTGGCTATTCGGGACTTTTTGCCTAGGTGTGGCAGGATAATTGCACCAGATTCTAGATCGAGTGAGTTAATCACAATCGACCATTCTAGTCAAGGCAAGTTGTATTCGATCCTTTGGCTAGGGGTTTGGTTAAAGTTCTTTTAATTTTAATGATAAGTGACTAACTAAATGTGATGTTTGAATATAGGTTCTAGTGATTGTGAATTCTTAGCACTCTTTGTGATCAGGTGTGTAACAGTATCTCGTAGATGATAAGCAGCTAAAAAGCTGAAAGAGTGTGTACCCACACCACTCTAGCTATAGAACGGCAAAAACTGAAATGTCGAAAAGCCAAATTACTGAAACCTTAGCATTCGAGGCCATACAAGCATGCGAACGCATGTGGGGTGAACTGAGACTATGAGACATGGGCACAAGACTGTAGAGGCCACCGCGAGTGTTCTCGCGGTCTTGGGCCGAAACGGGCCATGTGAGCCCAATGGGCTCGTAGGCCTCACACGGATGAAATCCTTGATAAGCGGCAAACGTTGAACTGGGCCTTGTAAATCACATGGCCGTAGTTGATTTTGGGCTATATGGGCCACACGAGCATGTGGGCCCACTTAGGCCGAGTAGTGGGCCTAAGGCCTATTTACACTGTTGTGACCACATAGGTCATCTGAGTCATTTGAGACAATGATAGACCTTTTGAAGGGTCGTTATCTGTACTGAGACCCCAATATTGGTAAAATGACCAAAATACCCCTAGAGGATAAAATTACCGTTTTACCCTGATTGACGAAATGACCATTACACCCCTAATGGTAGTTTAACTGATGTATGTATGATAGTTGTTTGATTGATACCGAGCGTTACATCCTGCATTCACGTATGTTACTATGACTTGTCATCCTGCATGGGGTTGGGTTAATATTGACAGAAGAAGTGTATGGCTTATAGCCGTTCTGTTCAAGGCTTACTGCCTTTCTGCTTATGGCTTTTAGCCATTCTGTTAACTGGCAGCGTTGCTGTGATATTATGGCTTTTAGCCATTTTGTCTACAGCATTGAGCTATTCTGTTGACTTAGTGCCGCAACCGGTGCTAAGCTTGGTGTGTTGGCTGGGTGGGTCGATTTTATACCCACATGGTGTGTTGGTTGGTACAGGCGGTGTATTGGTTGGATTGGGCTGGGATTTCTGTCTACATTTTTTCATCTGTAGTGCTTCTGTATTGGGCTCAGGCCCACCTGATTTTGTAATGGGCTAAGCCCTTCTGACACTGATACCGTAATGGGCTCAAGCCTAGTCTGATACTGTATTTTGTATGATTGATTGCTTGCTAATTAAGGGATTACACACTGAGTTTTTGTAAACTCACCCTTCTGACTAACTGTGCAGGTAATCCCCAACCTAAGACGATATAGAGCCGCGAAGGACTCGGAGGTGGCTATACGTCCGCTGATGTTCTGCTATAGACTTAATAATTTAAATTTCATTTTGGGCTATTGATTTTGTAATAAGGCCATTTGTGGTTTTACTTTTCATTGGTTTTTTTTTTTTACTTTTCTATTTTAAATTTGCTAGCTAGGAAAAGGCGAGATTTTCAAAATAATAATTGTTTTCAAGAACGCTCAAAAACACATGTTTTAAGTTTCAAACTGAAGAAGCTTCCGCGATTTAAGATAACTTAAGGTATCAATGTCGGCCATTAAGGTAAAGGTTTGTAATAATTTGATTTACTAATGAATAACAAAAGAGTGTTCAACATGAACACGAATTTTTATCAAACAGAACAAGTTTTTCCAAAAAGCACTTCAATATGACACGCCAGATTTGGCCATAACGTTTGGGCCAGGTTTGGGGTGTTATAGGGCGTGTGACCCCTATTTTGTGGAAAAAATTTTTAAGTGTTGTAAAATTTTCTAAAGTTCTCGATTTAGTTTTGAATCACTTCCAATGCATGTTTCTGGTCTCATAGGCTCGTTTTAGGGACGATATGATTAATTGCAAATGATTTTAATTTGGACACAAAATTTATGACTCAAAATTGTTTGTTCGTTCGTGTGATAAGTCCAACAATGCCTCGTACCCTGTTCTGGAGTTGAATACGGGTAAAGGGTGTTACATTTAATGGTATCAGAGTTATGGTTTAGTCGATTCTTAGACTAACATAGCATGTGCGAGTCTAGATATACATGCCATATTACTACCTGTGATAGTGTGATATCTCCCGACTCTGACGAAATTGTTTTGTTGAGACAGAGATGCTTTCCAACCGAGCTAGTTTCGAAAACGCTGAAAGTGATACCAAGATATTTGAAAATGTGTTTATTATGAGTCGAAACTTGGAAAGGTATGAATAATAGTTCATGATATGTATGTGATGATCTATAAAATGAAATAACCATAAGTTGAGAAAAATAGGTAAAATGTCATTATTTCGGTTGAACATTATATTTCGATGGATTATAGTGATTTTATGAAACGGATAGAATCTTAAATTAAAAATGATATAATGTTTTATTTCAAATATTTGTTATAAAATTATTATTATAGTTATGATATGAAAATCGAATTGTAAGTTCATATGGCTGAATTTAATGAATGATTACGAAATTAAATGTAACACCGTTTGCCCGAGTTCAATACCAGAACAGGATACGAGTATTACTAGAATAACATACATGTAATCATAATAAATTGAGACATAAAAATATTATCTAAATTAAAACCCGTCAACTATTCACTCATCATTTAAACATTAAATTCACATATATCATAAACTTGTAATTTAACTAATATTAGACTGTATCGATAACATAATACGAGTGATATATCCAATATTAGAAATCAACATTTCAAGTAATATTACTACAATATACAACAAAATACTCAAGTCTTCTATACATGCCATATATCCAAAATATATTTACAAAATACCAAAAGGAAGGATGGATAGTGTTGGTGAGCCTCTGACAATTTTTCCCGAGTCACGAACGAACTCGATTACACTATAAAATAAGACAAGGAAGAAAGAGAAAGCAAAGTAAGCTTATAGCTTAGTAAGTAATATGTAAATAATAAAAATAATAAACTATTAATGGCATTTATAAATCCCAAAATATGTTTCCACAATTACACAACCTTATTCTCACATGCATTTACTATTTACTTAAGTTCAGTACAAGTTGTCCATTCGAGTCCTAGTCACTAAATTATTTTTATCTGGAGCTACAGAGCTCCAAATTAAGATTCGATAATTTTTCCAAAAACTAGACTCATATTTATTCTTACCATAAAAATTTCAGAATTTTTGGTTGGGCCAATTAATACAGTTTATTCATTAAATCTTCCCCTATTTTGCTACTCGATAGTCCTAACCACTCTTCACTAATATTTCGATTTCTCTTTATACAGAACTCAAAAGATGTTCTTGTTTGTTTCTTCTAAAAATAGACTAAATAAGGAATCTAACCATATAAATTATGTTTTGTAAATATTTTTTTACAAATTTTAATGATTTTTTCCAAATCAGAATAGGGGATCACGAAATCAATCTGAACCAGTCTTACAAAAATTTAAATAACTCAAAATATAGAATTCTTTTACTTTCCCTGTTTCTTTTATATGAAAATAAATCAATAAGCTTTAATTCCATATCTCATTCAACTTCTAATTCAATTTCTACCATTTTTGGTGATTTTTCAAATTCACTTAAGCTGTTTATCCCAAATTTTACCTCTTTCACTAAAATTCCTTATTATCAACTTGCAAAATAACACTTTTCCGTATTTATCTTATCAAAGTTCAATCACTTATCTAACTCATGATTTAAAACCCATATATTCATATCCCAGTATGTATTTCCACATTTTTCGCATAAATTTCCATTTAACAAACTTGTTTCTCCCGTTGAACAGTTCGAAATGTAACAATATCCGGTGGTTTTAGCACATAACTCCACCCTTTATAATTGATGCCCAACTTCGTGGTATATGCACATAGCACCACCCTATTGGGCTAACATATATATTCACGGCATACGCACTTAGCTCCACTTTTCGAATCAACATGTATAACCGTGGCATATCCACTTAGCACCACATTATATGTATAACCGTGGCATATCCACTTAGCACAATGCTAATGAATCAACATGTGTAACCGTGGCATATCCACTTAGCACCATGTTACACGTATAACCGTGGTATATCCACTTAGCACCATGTTTTTCCATTCTAAAGGTTCAACCGAGATTTCCTCATGTAATCCCAATTCATCTATAACCCCCCAAAAATCCCGAACCTTCATTTTTACGATTTTGGATATGGAATGTGTGAATGATTTTCTAGTTAGGTAAATTTTTCTTTAGTGTTGGATAGCTTCCATGAAGTCCTAAATCTAAACTTAGAAGTAGGGAAAATTTTAGTTTAAGTACTAAAATAACCCTGACATCGAGTTGCATGGCTTTTAAATAAAGGGGGTAGAATGAGGACACAAGCGAGCTTGTGGTGTAGTGGTAGAGTAGCACCACTTAGGGAGCTGTAGGTGGCGTCAGTAGCAAGTAAGGAGATCCTAGGTTTGAGGCTAAGAGTGGTGCTATTTGGGACTGTATTTTTGCACTTTGGAAGGATAATAGTGGCATTGGAGTGGGCTCTGAAGGGAGTGATCAGAAGAGAAATTCAATGAAGGGATTAAGGAGCTCATCATGGAGAAAAGTTAGGAGATTTGGATAGGAGAAGTGTTGGAGCCGAATTGGCAATTAAGAGATAGCAATTTCGACTATAAAAGTATATTGCTAAATTCTTTAGACACTTTTTGGAATTTTCTCCTTTTGAATTCGGTTTTCCTCTGTGCACCTAGGTAAACCTTTAATCTCTTTTCTTAAATAGTTTATTTGCTTTTCTTGTAAAAGTCGAGTATTGAATCTGCGCTCATGGAATTTTAGCCACTTAAACACCTTCCTTTTGAAAGCATTCAAAAGCCAAAAGCCTCTTTCTACTCGTTTTTGGCGTGTCGACTTCTCCTTCAACTTAGGCCGATTACTT
Source organism: Gossypium stocksii (assembly GCA_020496765.1). Lineage (NCBI taxonomy): Eukaryota > Viridiplantae > Streptophyta > Magnoliopsida > Malvales > Malvaceae > Gossypium > Gossypium stocksii. The sequence goes on from CM035623.1 coordinate 49,281,397, forward strand.
CTTGGTAAGAATCTCACTCTTTCGATGTGACAGCCCTATTTTGACCCTAGTCGGGAAGTGGTTTCGGGACCACTAAACCGAGTCCCAAAAATAATTAAATGTTAAATTTCATGCTTATTATATGTGAAAATGCATGTGTGAAAATTTCATGTGTTGATTTTGTCATTTGAATGTTAAATTAATTAAAAAGGACTTGTGTGAGAACTTTGAAAATGTGTTAGTCTATTTTGTAATGGCCTAATATTGTATGGTTTTAAGACATGAGGATTTGCATGTCAATTTGCCACTTTTAAGATAGTGGCCGGCCATGATGTGTTTGAATTAAAAATATATGCATTTTATATACATGCATTATAATAAGTAAGGATTATATATATATATATATTGTGAATTATAATATGTTAAAAATATGTGATAATAGGTGATAAAAACAAAGTATCTTTTTGTTCTTCTTTCTTTGGTTCTTTCATTCGGCCGAAACTATAAGAAAAAAACAAAGAACTAAATCCCTTGTTGAACGGCCATTTGGAGCTCAAAAATTCTAGGTAAGGTTTTGTTAATTTAGTTTTATTTTGATGTTTTTGAACTCTATGGCCGATTATACTTTAAACCCATGTCTTATTCTTCAAAATTTTGTTGTAAATTCGATGTTCGGTAATGGTGTTTTTAAGTTGTGAAATTCAAAGTTTTGATGTTAGAAATAGGTGAATAAGTGTTAGATATATATTTTGATGTTAAATCCATGAGATTATAAGATTTTTTTTAAAGTGAAATTATGAATATGAGCTTTGTGTGACTCAATTCTTAGTAATGAACATTCTGCTGTGTCATTTAGTTGATAAATTAGCATTGAATTATGTTTTGTTTCAAGGAATGAATATATGTGAGTTTAGACTATTTGAATTTTACTATGAGTGATCAATGTAAGTAAAGTACATTCGGCTATTAGGAAGAAAAATAGAAATTGAGCTTAATTTTGGAATTTTGATAAGGAAATTGTTAGTAAGTGATTATGTGTTTACCAAATTTGAAATAAAGTGTGAAAAGAAATAAAGGATGAGTTTGAGTTTGAAATTTGATCTATGTGACTTTTGATAAGTGATATTCAGCCAAAGTGACTAAGGTTTATTTAGATATGTTTTATTAATGGCCGAATGGAGACTTGATAAGTATGAGTTTTGGTTCATAGCATTTTATTATAGGTACAATACATATTGAATGTGATATGGATTAACTGAATAAGAACTATTATACCTTGATTTAGTGAATGAAAATTTGAGGCATGAAATTATGCATAAGTAATTAATCTTTGGATGATAAGTGTTCTTGAATGTCATATGTGCTCTTTATCTATTTAAAATTGAGTAAGGCATTTGGCCATATTATAATACATCTAGGTGACATTTCTTTGGTGGATGTTATTTGCTTTATAAGCTATTGAGTGATAGTAATGAGTTAATCAAGTAATTAAACTAGTTTAAGTTTTGTCAATTCTAGCTCAAGAACCAAACTCGGATAGGGGGAAAGCGAAATAGTCGATTAGCTTACTCCTAGCTGTTCAACGGTATCCAGGTAAGTTTCAAGTAAATAAACTTAGAATAAAGTTGAATATATGTCATGATATATATATATATACACATACATACCATGAGAACCAAAATATTAATATGTTTGTGCATATAGCCGATTGTAACTAAATGGCTAAGGTATGTAAAACTATTATACGTATATGATGTTAAAGTGAATCGTATTGCTGAGATAGAATGGAACATGATTGGGATGTGAATGCTTATATATGTATTTGGATATTGCGAAACTAAATATGTAAGAGTACATGTTATGCCTATGTGTTTGATATGGAAAAACTTATGTGTATATAGTGCCTTTGATTTATTCGAATAAGTGGATTAAGGAATGACTCTGAAAGTTTTGATGATATGATGATGTGTTTATAAGGTTAAAATAAAGGAAATATCAATGGAAATGTGTTTGATGTGATCTTAAGTTTTCGGTATAAGTGAGGTGATATTTAGATTACATATATATATATGTGATTGATGTATTTAATTAAATCATTTTGTTTATTTGAAACTTACTAAGCTCTTTAGCTTACTGTGAATTCATTTTACACTATGTCTTTTAGATCTCGGTGAAAGCTACGGGTTCGAGGGATTCAAGTCGAAGTCAACCACACTATCTTGTCTTATTTTGGTACTTTAAAACGATTTGGTATTTTAAATGTTCGCATGTATAGGTTAAAATTTCCTTAGTTAAGTTGTTCTGAATGTGTAAATATTTATATAGTGCTCGAGCCAAGCGAGAATGGCTTGTACATTTTGATAAATATGACTCCATGCTTTGTTATATTTGTATTCACTGTTGGTTGTGCTTGATACTTATAATCGGTTTTATTCTATATATATTCAGATGTTTGAAAATGCAATGAACTTGATATTTTTGAGGTGGCCTATTCGGTTTTGATATGGAACATAACCAATTTGGTAATGGTTTTAAAGATGATCATATGAATGGTTCATGATTGTATTAGGCTATTTTATTATGTGTAATGTTTTTGGATGGTGATTTTAGTATAAGTTTGAATGTTAATTTTTTTTTTTAAAATGATGTCTACTTGTATAACTTGGTTTAAGATCTATTTACCTGTGTACTTTTAAATGTTCGGAAGTTGTATGTAGTTGGGTAATACCTTTTAACCCTATTCCGGCGACAGACGGGGGTTTAGGGTGTTACATTCGATCGGTGTGGCTAAGAATTGGCCCTTATTTCCTCACTCTCTTAGTCGATTTGTATGGGATTGAGTCGAATCTTTGCTCTCCAAAACCCTCTGTATATTTTACCATACGTGTTTTGGGGTTTAGGGGTAAGTAACTCATCTTCAAATTTGGATTGGTTGATGGCTGAATGGTTATAGGTATTATAAGGGTGACTCATATGGAATACAAGTCACCTACTATTCAATCTCTAATGGTTGGTTGATGCAGATCTAGGAAATATTAGCAGTTAGTAGTTGAAGAAGGGCTATTAGGACTTGTCGCACGGGGTAAGGCTATGGTAAGATTCGGTTCTTGGTAAATATTATGGTTAAGCATGTGATTAATTGAAGGTTGGTGTTGGTTGAAGGTTCGTGGCTAAGGAGAGGGTAGCACGTTCTATTACCAGGTGTGTACATACACTACACACACACGATAGATCGGCAAATCCCAAAAACCCGAAAAACTGAAATGCCAAAAAGCCAAAAATTTGGCTACCATAGTTCTGCGAGTGCGCGAACACTCGTATAAGGGTATTCGATAGGTTATTAGAGGCCCCATGAGCGATCTCATGAACTACGGACACGTTTTGGCTAACCGGGCCAAAATGGGCTAAATGGGCCGACGAGCTTGTGGGCCCAAGCTAGCTAAAATTGATATGTTGATAATAAGTGATGAGTTGATAAAGTTTGTTGAATTGTTTGGAATGGATTGGGCTTGATGGGCCGTATGATTTTGATTGGACCTAATGGGCCATATAAATGCGATTGAGCTTGATGGGCTATATGAATGAATGAAAGCATGCAAACATATTAGGGTTTTATAATAGACTTTTAGGCCTAGTTTCTAATAAATTCTCAAGTGCATAAAACTTAATTAATTTATGAAGTACGTCTGTGGACAATTCATAAGGTTAGAGTGTGGCAATGGGCATATGCATGTCTAGGATTGGATCTAGGGAGAGCTTGGTACTTAAGCGGTCTTAATGACACACCTCCTCTTCTCTAGAATCCTACCTGGTGCGTAGTGTCTGTTCACTTTAGCCAACGAGGACTTGTTGACGGGCCAAATTTCATAATTTAATACCCATACGTTAGCAAATTACTGAAATACCCCTATAAGGTAGAATTACTGAAATACCCTTGTAGGGTAGAATTACTAAAATACCCCTATGTGTTATAAGTATGACTTATGTATACTGTATGCTATATGTTGCACTCATGTGTTATGATGTTGTATGTGGGTGGGAATTATATTGGAGGAAGTGTTATATGAGGATTGCATAGTCGCTTAACGACCATGGACCAATGAAGGCTTTTAAGCCCAATATATGATCAGCAGCTTTCCTGCAACGTTAGGTAGTACCGCAACTGGAGCTACCCTTGGAGTGTGTCGAATAGGTGGGTCGATATAGTTATCCCCACAAGATGTGTTTTGGTTGGATGGAGATGATGTGTATCGGTTGGATGGGTTGGGCATTACATTATTGCATACATGATTGCTATAGGTTTGTGCTACTATGGTATTGGGCTCAGGCTCAAGATGACTTGTGTTGCATGGTATATATTGTTGTTGAGGGTTGTACACACTGAGTTTCAAAACTCACTCCCTCTTTTATTTTTCTCAGGTGAACCTCAGTAAGCGATTCGACAGATGGAGGGACTAAGAGGTGGCCAACCAGCAAGACAGTTTAGACTTGTTTCTTTTCTTTATTAAAAGTTCTAATATTTTAATTATTTAATTTCAGATTGTAATAAGGCCTTTTCTCTGGTTACTATTATTCATTGGTATGCTATGAGAATGGAACATGGACCTATTTCTATTAAACACATTTCAAATTTTTCTGAAATCAATTAATGTTTCTAAATAAAATTGAGCTTTCGCAGTTAAAGAGAATTTTGTTTTAAAATTAATTGTTAACACGTAATAAAGAAATAGTTTTTTAATACACCTCGTTCTAAAGGCAAATACAAACTGGGATTTTAATTGAAATTTCTTTTGGAAGGGTTTTCAATGAAAGCAAGGTTTTCGATAAAAACTTCAATGTGACACGCTGGATTCGGCCATAACGTCCGGGCTGGGTTTGGGGTGTTACATCAGTAACCACAATTCACCGTTTATATCCATTAATTGTAAAATACTAAAACTTATTTCACATGTCACACAATAAAATATCATAACATAATAAAAACAATACATTATTTCATATAAACTTACCATAGTGCAAAATATAGAAATTTTGCAATTTAGTCCACAATCTTTTCCTTTCGCCGATCAAGGTCGATTCCACGTCTTTCTCGATCTAAAATAGCACATTTAGCTTATTTAATACTCACATTTATGAAAACAGCCCTTAACTCTAACTTTGGAAAAATTATAATTTTGCCCCTAAACTTTTGCATATTTACACTTTTACCCTAAGGCTCAGAAATTAAACTTTATCCCTAATTCTTATGTTTTAGAACATGCTGATCATTTATTTACCAACGGCAACATCAAATTCCCACTCTAACATATACTTATGAACATTAGGTATTTTTATCGATTATGTCGTTTTACTCGTTTTTACTTAAAATCGAGTAGCACAAGTTGTTTAGCATAATTTAAAACCTCATATTATATCATAAAACATAAAAATAAGCACATTTCACCTATGGGTATGTAACACCCCTATCCTGAGATCGTCACCGGAACAAGTAAGGGGCGTTACCAGAGTTTCAGAACAAAACATTCACAGTTAATAAGATTTAGATAATAAGTCCCCATTGGAGATCTAAAAGACCTCAAACATGCATAAAGATAAGGTCGGGACTAATCCGAACACATTCACAAATTTTAGAACACATGTAAAATTTTCCAAATTTGGGAGGTCACATGCCAGTGTGACCAGGCCGTGTGCCTCACACGGGATTCAGGCACGCCCAAGCACCCAAATCGTGCCAAAACAGAGTAAGCATACTGACTTTTTGCCACGGCCACAAGACATGCCCGTGGGTCTTGGTCATGTGAATCTTTGTGTCAATACTGGAAAATCAACATGGCCATACGGCATGCCCGTGTGCCCTAACCATGTGGCACAAAACAGACTTGAAATAAGTCATACTTTCCACCTATTTGGGTCAATTTCACAACATTCCAAAAACACCAATTTACCTAAACAAAATCCAACTAATTCAAAGCTTAAAACATTCATCTATATGATCAAAATATTCATATACAATCTCATGCCAATGGACAAACATTCCGTGGATAGTATCCATAACTAAAACTTATCATTTATACTCAATCAACACCAACTAAACTTACCTTTCACCACCTAGATTTAATATCAAAATATCCACTTCATTAAGGACATTCATTCATCAATTTCATACCACATTTGCACCATTCACAATACCAAAACGAAGCACATAACCATAGCTTAACCACATCACATTCAAACTTTGTACATTCAAACACATCTTAGTCATCCTAGCCTATACATGCCATATTCAAACTTTGTACATTCAAAAGGTACCAAAATCAAGCTCGACAGTGTGGTGAAGATCCTTGACTATCCCCGAGCCCTCAGTAGCTACGATATCTGTAAAACAGTTGAAAGAAAATATAAAGTAAGCTACAATGAGCTTAATAAGTCAAATACAAACATATAAAATCCTTAAACACATTATGATAGCAATCTCATATAGATAACTCATGAACCAGATATACTCATTCGTTACATACTCATAGTTCACAATAGCATACCTTTCATACTCGTAAATTCAATATAGAACAGACATACCTGAGTCAGACATATAGAGTATGCATTCATTCATTTCTCAGAATTTCTCCTCATATCATTCAGAAACGTCACAAAGATCATATAGGCCTTATACAATGCTGCCATCCCCGATATGGTCTTACATGTTAGTTAACATCGATGCCACTGTCCCGGACAGGGTCTTACATGAAACATTTACGATGCCAGTGTCCCAGACACGGTCTTACACGTAATTCTCTAATCAATGCCTACGTCACGGATGAGGTCTTACATGATATCCTTTTTCCATTGTACGTTCGAAAATGACTCAGAATAATACTTCAGGCTCTCATGGCCATCCAATACAATTTATAAAATAAGAATTTATAACAGACATTAATATGACGCATATTTGTATTTTGACTTACCTCGTACGGATTAAAACGGATCAAGTCGACTATTCAACGATTTTGGACTTCTCTCGATCTAAGTCCGTTTTCCTTTGTTCTTGATCTAAATTAATTCAAATTCAACATTCAATTATTCATTTCATTTAATTCAATCCATAAACACAATTTTAGGGCATTTTACATTTTAGCCCTCACAGTTTCATACCTTAACAAATTAGTCCCTAATACATAAAGATATCAAATTCACAGAATTTATTTAAATACAAGCTTCGCCGAATGTTTGTGGCTTTCAGAAAAGCCCATATAAGACATTTATTTTACAAATTAGTCCTCCCAAAGTCTCATTTTCACAAATTAGCCCTCATAGCCCAATTTCATCAAAAATTCATGGTAACACATGTTTATTCAACACCTATCCATCATTATTCACTCAATTTCATCACAAAGCTTCAAATAGCATCAATGGCATCATTCACAAACTTCATCAAAAATAGAAATTGAGACATGGGCATGAAAGATTTCGAAGCAACGATTACAAAAATGTAGAAATTATCAAAAACCGAGCTCAAAATATACCTTGATTGAGCTAGAAGAGTGCCGAAACCTAGGAAGCTTATTTCCTTCTTTTATTTTCTTTGATTTTCGGTGAAAGAGAAGTATTATAAGGCCATATTTCATGTTATTTTATTATATCATATAATTAAACAACATTTACTAATTTAACCTTCATTTAAACCATAATAAAACACATGTCTTAAGGTCATTTATGACCTTTTAAACCTTCAATGGTTTAATTGCCACATAAGGCCATCATTATTTGAAAGCCGTTTCAATTGAACACTTGGAACATATAGCATACTAATTTTATCACATATACAATTCAATCCTTTTTCACAATTAAGCACAAAACCAGACAAATTAATTCACAGAAATTTTCACATATGTTAAATCATATGTCACAGACGCAGATAATAATATTAAAATATTTTTCAGACTCAGATATGTGGTCCTGAAACCACTATTTCCACTAGGGTCCAAACTGGGCTATTACAGGGTATTTTTCCAAATATGAACCCTAGGTTAAATTATTGCTAGAACAAGCTAAATCAAGTTACCGAGACTCAAAATACGTAAAAAAAATTAAAAATGGGGCTTTGAATCACTTACTATAAGCTTGAGAAGTTGAAGAAACCCTAGCTATGGTGTTTCCTTGGTGTATTCGGCCCTTATGGAGAAGATGAGCATATTTTGCCATCTTTTTCCCTTTTAATTCCTTTTAATTACCAAATGACTAAAATGCCCTTCATTAAAACTTTGGTTATTTCTACCTATGTATGTCCATTTTTGTCCACGGAAACCTAATGGTATAATTACCATTTAAGGACCTCTACTTCAATTATGCTCTTCAAATAAATCCTTTAACATCTAGAACTCATATTTATCAACTTTTGCAATTAAGCCTTAATAGGCAAATTAAACATGTAATTTATAAAATTTTCTATCGATACTCTAACACATGCATCCAATCACTCGATAAATTATAATAATTAACCAGAATAAATTTTTCTACTTTGGATTTGTGGTTTCAAAACCACTATTCCGTTTAGGCCCTAAATCGGGTTGTCACATTTTATGAATGTTATGGTTTGTTATCATGTATGATTGATATTGAATTGAGATAATTATAAAAGAATGGAAATTCAAGTAAAAGTTCAAATGTGTAAAATGTCGGATTTAGTACTTTTGTTCAGTGACTAAGATGAATTGTCAGAAAGACCATGGTCGAACCATGGCATATGTGACATGTGCTTCCGTGTAAGACGATAGCTGGGCTATGGCATTGGTATGTGATTATGTGATTCTATATAAGACCATAGCTGGGCTATGGCATTGGTGTGTGACTATGTGATTTCGTGTAAGACCATAGCTGGGCTATGGCATCGATGCGTGGATATAATACCACAGTTGGACTATGGCATCGAGAAAACGAAGTACTTAATTTTGTAAGACGTTCTCTAATTTGAAGATGTTGGTAAGTAATACTTGGAGATAAGTGATTGGTTTGTAGAGATATTGAAATTGAGCTCAGTCGAGTAATTTCATTAATTGGACAATTGTGGTTGATAGGAAGAGTTTGTGAATTGTATATTTATAAATTGTTACACGTATTTGCCTGAAGTGAATTGTATAACTGTGATGATATTATGTTGATAATGAATGTTAAGTCACATGCTTGTATATACAAGAATCTAGTTAGAGGCTTGACGACCTCACCCCCTTACCGATGTGTCATTTTATAACAAAATTTCAGGAGATTTATGTTGAATGAGTTCACAAGTGAGAGACTAAAGAGTTCAGTAGTGGAATAACTAATAATGTGGTTAGAGTTAAAAATAGTTTGGCAAGTGAATACAGTTTTGGAAAACATGCTAGATTATTCTAAGGACCATTCGAATTTGACAATGTCACGGTTAAAGAAAAAGTTAATCTCGGCACATCGATTCATTTAGGTTTGATGTCTAAAGTATGTATTTTCTGAAATTTCTTTTGGATTGATTTTTGTTAGTAAATGGAATAATATGGGGTTAGTGATGACAGAATTAGTCAGAGAAATGATATTTGAATCATAAATATGTTTGAGTGTAACAGTTGCAATTGAGTAGATTATGATGATCTCTCCTGGGTATTATATATATTTATTTATCCTCAAAGCTATATGTGATTGTTCGTTTTCTGATGAAATACTTATGATCAGAATGCTAGCTGATTATAATGCTAGAAGAAAGCACTGTTGGTCTGGTTGATTGGTGATCAGCATATCTTATCTCTCTCTTTGGGGTTTTATTCTATTATGTTTGGAATAAAAGTTGATGGTGAAAATTTATGTAAGGCTATTCTTCTATTTTTACTGGATGTTGTTTTGTCCTATGTATTTGGAAAATATATTATTTCTGTTACAATTGATTTTAGAGCATGTAAGTATTCTTTTTCTTTGGGATTTCGCTGAAGAATCATCAAGATCTTTATTATTTTCTCGTGAGTTATGTTCTCTGACTTCCAGTGTGGTATCGTATCTTAGATTTCTTTATCTCATTTTCTCATTATCCTTGTCTCTTAAATTATCAATCATGGCTCATCTTTAAAGTGTGTTCTTTGGCTTGTGATAACTATATCTATTATGGGTGTATTTCTGGTTCGATCACAGGAACGTGGTGATTTTGGTATCCAGATTTCTCTAATTTTTGTGAAAGTAATTGACATCGAAAAAGGTATAGATAGTAGAAACTCATGCTCGAATTGTATGACGTTTTCTTTTCTCAGGTAAGTTCGATTAATGTTAGTGAGTTAAATCAGGATTTTTGTTTCTTGAGCCAATGTAGTTGAGAAGATCTTTAACTAGCATGTGAAGGAAATTATAAAAGATTGTATGTTTGAGTTGTTTAACAGCATGAAGAAAAGAATATTTTTATATGTTATTATTTGATAGTTGAGATCGACTCAATTGTTTTATCTGAGCGAGCTAGTTAGTTGAAAGGTAATTTGAGTTATATGCATTTAAGTTTATCCTCAGATAAGAAAACAAAATATTGTACATTCATGAGTGGATAGATGGACAATTTGGAGGAAGAATTCATATCCTAGAAAGTATGATACAGAGATATACTTATTAGATTTGTTCTAATCGAATGATGTTGTTATGAGTTAAAGCTGTTCTGATTGATAAAGTTATGACATTTGTGAAAGTTGAACGGTCTATTGGATGTTAGCCAAGTTAAAAACAGTTGAAGGTGCTATGAACCAAAGCATTGGTTCTGAGTTCTGTTTGAATTGAGTAAAGAATTCGTGATTTTTTAATGGTGCACTATCAAACGAATTGAAATGTGCTTTACTACAAGAATGTAAAATGACAGTTTATGCTTTCAGACGGTTAAAGTCTCATTGAAAGAATCGTTCGACGAGTGACTTAGAGTTGACCGCTAGTATGTCTGTGTTGAGAAATTGATGACATCATTCATTCGACGAAAAATGTTATGTGCTTATTGATTTCCAAGAGTATAAAGTATCTAATGTTACCTTTAGTGGAAAAATCTAAAATTAAGACAAAGTTGATGGCCTGAACTATTGAAAGATTGTGAATAATTAACGATTAACCTTTAGGGAAGTAGTTGTCGTTGCAGATGCTTGAATGGAAAGCCTTTATTCATTTTGATTAAGAACCTCAAGAATGTGATAGTGAGTGGTAAACTAAACGAGTACATTGGGAGATGATTTTTTATTCTGATTTCTATTATTATTACTTCGAGATGGAATTCACGAAATCTTATGTAGAAAATGTTGCACGAGACTCAGTAGTAGCTCGTTTGTTCATTCAGAGAGTAATTCAAATCTTTGACGATATGCTCCGACACTGTTTGAAAGTTCAAAGGTGATTGGAAAGAGATGTACAAGGTGGAATTGATTTGTGAATCTGAGGTAAAAGGGGAAAGTAATTAATGAAAGTTGAAAATAAGTTTAGACTGACATAATAGTATACATATTTGAAAATTTAAGATATTGTATTTCAAATCGATGTCAGAGTACTTCTAGAAGTATTACCCTTGAAGAGGACTCTTAGATAAGGTAGAGGAAACTACGAGCATGTTACCCTAACAACTTTTTTTGTAAGATTTTCGTGGACGAAAATCCCTAAAGCGGGGAGAGTTGTAACAGCCCAATTTTGGGTTTAGTCGAAATAGTGGTTTCGGGACCACAAATTTGACGTAGGAAAAATTTATTTTTAATATATTTCTATAGTCTACAATTTTATGGAATAATTTTGCGAAAATTTCGTCCAAAAATTTTGACGTTTGGGCACTCAATTTAGTCAAAATGACTAAATTGTAATAAGTGCAAAAGGTGAGTTCTATAGGTTAAAAGTGTCTAATTGTTATGAAATTTTAAATTGGAGGTCCTTAAATGGTAATTAGACCATTGGTTAATTAGTAGACAAAAATGGACATTGTTAGGTATGTTTCTAAAGTTTTTCATTGAGGGCATTTTAGTAATGTGGTGATTAAATGAATTAAAAAGCCAAATTAAAAGCCAATTTTTTCTCATCTTCCACCACATGGCCAAAATTCTTAAGGGAAAACAATGGCTAGGGTTTGTCAAGCTTCCAAGCTCAATTGTAAGTCCGTTTTAGCCCCGTTTTAATGATTTTTACGTTTTTGATATCCTTGTAACCTAATCTATCTTTTCCAAGGACTATTTTGAAGTATTATCAAAGTTTAAAATTTTACCCATGTTAGAAATGTATGTATTTTAATGTCTAATGGTAGAAAATGCATGTTAGATGTGTGATAAACGACTTTTGCTAAGTGATTTTCGGTAAAAATGTCAAAAAGAACCTATTTGTAAAAAGTTATAAAATGAGTAGTAAAAGTGTCATTAAATGGAAAATGTGGCTGCTATAAGCATGTATAAGGTTTGGCTAGGCATGGGTATTAAAGAAATTAAGTACATTTCATTTTACGAGCCTAAGGATTAAAATGTAAAAATGTGAAACTTTAGGGGCAAAAATGTAATTTTTGCCATAATATGATTTTGGACTTATTTGAATAGTATAATGATTAAATAAGTTAAATGTGGTATTATAGATCGAGCAAAATAAGGTTCGAAATTAGAACGGGGGAAAAACAAGTATTTGACGGTTAGCTCCTTTTTGCCACTTTTATGCTGAGGTAAGTTTGTATGTAAGTAATGCATTGTTATATTATGTTTTACTTTTTTAATATTGTATAAACTGTATGATTGACTCTTTGGACATATTCGAAAAAGTTTCGACAAGTGAGAAAATCCCAGTTGAACTTTAGGAATAGAATAGGATACAAGTGACATGTCACTAGTAACCTATGTGTATATACATGTTTATGTGAATTCGGGTGCTGGTCTCGTACGTCCTATGTGACACCCAAACCTAGCCCAGATGTTATGGTTGAATCTGGCGATGTCACATTGAAGTTTATTTCGAAAATGTAATTAAAACTCATTAAGCCCAGCAAACCATTTGGTTGAGCTATAGTTATAATTCTCTTGAAATCTCATTCATACGGAAGCTTAATTTATAGATCAATTATCGTAAGATCGTGATAATTTGAAAACAGTAATCTTTTTAGGAAAAACCACGATCTAAAATTATTAGGTTCTAGAGTTAAGTAAATAAACCCAAAAATTAAAGCTAAAATTTAAGAAGGGTACGTGTGGCCACCTCCGAGCCTCTCACAGCAACGAACCGCCTAAGACTGGGGATTACTTGCACAAATTAACGATAGGGTGAGTTTACGAAAACTCAGTGTGTAACCCCATAATCAGTAACAGTCATATGCAGAATCAATTTGGGCCTAAGCCTATAACAGTAACAGATCAGTATCAATGGGGCCTAAGCCCATTACAGAAACAGTATAGCATGCAGTCAAAGTCCTACCCATCCAGCCTCTACACTCCATCTCTGTCCAACCCTACACTCCATGTGGGGATATAATTGACCCACCCATCCCTACACTCCACAGTGTAGTACCGATGTGGCACTATTAGAAATATGCAGTAGAGTTGCCAAAATAGAACACTTCCTCTAATCATATAACTCGACCCCATGCAATGCAACATACATCATTGGCATGCTATATTATATTATTATGCATGTATACAGAACATTCATATAAATACCGTGGCATACACAGTCAACCGTACATCATATAGGGTCAAAATAGACATTTTACCTATGAAGGGTATCTTGGTTATTTTACCCCTTACGATTATTTCAGTCATTTTTTACTAGTTTGGGCCTATGTATTCTTAGGCCCATCAGTAAGGTCACGGTCGTCCCGAGTGACTTGCTTGACCATAATAATGCAGACAGTGGCAATGGGCCCAAAGCCCATTAAGCAAGCCCATGGGCCCAATTGACCCAATGGCCCACCATGTCCAAATTTGATCCAATCCATGTGAGACATGGACAATCCAACGTTTTTGCCACTTATTGGTGAGTTTTGCTCATCCAGGGCCTACGGGCCCATTGGGCCCACACGACCCATTTCAGCCCCAACGTGGCCCATTACAGCCACAGTCCATGTACTCACTCATGGTGGCCTTTGCAAACATGTACCCATGTCTCATGGGCTCAGAGAACCCCATGAGTGTTCGCACGCCCATGTGGCCTCAAAGCCCAATTCTCTGATTTTTCGGCATTTTCCGTTTTATAGTTAGATCAGGGTGTATACACACTTGTTTTGCAAAAACACTAAGAATCCTACGAGCACCGAACATACACTCAAATAAGGCATTCAGTTATTTAATTGACGATTTGGGTTACTAGCCCTTTAACCATTTAGCCCGAACCATTATACACCACCTTACCTTAATTGCTTGGGGGTAACTTAGTCCTCTAAGATCGCTAGTCCCAGTTGATCATCTGCCTAGTCGAAAATTTGTATCACACACATAGATTTATTAACTAAGATTAACCATCCATGTGACTTAATTCCATAATTATCTCATTCCAGAGCATGCTGATATTCAGCCTACCTAAAAAGGTCAAGTAGCATTCTTACCTTAATCGAACAACGAGAGAAAGAGATTCGTTTGCCTCCAAAAGATGAGTACTCCTTCACTCTACCGAAATACCTAAGGTCCATCAAGTCACGAGGAAGGAACATGTTATAAACAAAAAGTACATGAAGAAGGCGTTCGGCCTCAAGAGACAAGGGGTACAAAAGAATAGTTTAACCACTATTAGAGAAAATACATCCTTACCGCTTTGCCAGCAACCCTTGTAGAAAACAGAGAGGCATAATGTTGTGATTCGACTAAAGTATGAAACCCCAAAATGACTAATCAAATGTGATGGGGGACAGAGCACAAATTGGCTAAACAATTTGTTGGAGTGAAAAGAATGGGGAGAAATGTTGAAAGAGAATAGAAAGGGTGCTAGGACAAAAAGGTTTGAGAAATCAGGGAAGTGAGCAGAAGAGAGAAGAGAGGGCAGTAATCAATTTTGGTTTAGAGAAGAAACAGAGAAGAGCCGAGATTCGGTCACAACAAAGAAAAAAAGAAACGAAATGTGGATACCAAAAAGAGGCACAGAATCGTGAGGTCAAAGAAAGAAATGAGAAATACCTATTCGGTCAAGGCCAAAAAACAAACAACATTGACCAAAGAACAAAATCAACGAGAGCAGCCAAAATTCCAAAGCCAAAGTTGCTGAACTTGAATGGAAGAAAGAGCACACGATACTCACACTCTCTCAACCTCAAAACCGAATTCCCACTTGCCACACAACTCAAATTCGGCACAAAACACCCCACTCTATCCTCTTCCATTGATTTTCTCCTTGAATTAAGCCACCAAATGAGTTTGAATTACAATCAAACTCTTTCATCCAAATTTTCCTTCCCTTGAACACTCCTCTAAATCTCTCCACATCCTCAACCGAATTTCCACCCCTTATCCTCCATAGAGTTTCGATCAACACCCACCACTCGACCAACCAAAACATAAAATAAATACCCTTTTCTTCAAGGCCATCCCTCGAACCTCAGACCTCAAGGCCAGATCCACACGCCTTCACCCACTAAGCTACTAGTCTTTATGTGTCACAAACCCAACATAAATATTTAAAAGGTCTAAATATTAGCAATAGGGTTAACATAAGAAAAAAACCAAAATTTTTTGCTACTTGAACCCAAGCTTCCCAAACACTCCCCACACATCCAATCACTTAGCCATCACACCAAACATACAATTTGTGTCAGATCATGCAAAATAAAATACCCTAAATCTTGGGGCATTACATCCTACTAGTGGCTGGGTACTCTGGTATTTGTTACAGGTACCTGATAGCTTATGTGAGCAGTACTGTGTAGCTACGCTTGACCGACAGCTTGTGTGAGTAGGTGGTGAATAGCTCGAGAGTGAGTTTATGTATGTTTTGAGATATGAGGGAGCTT
Source organism: Gossypium stocksii (assembly GCA_020496765.1). Taxonomy (NCBI): domain Eukaryota; kingdom Viridiplantae; phylum Streptophyta; class Magnoliopsida; order Malvales; family Malvaceae; genus Gossypium; species Gossypium stocksii. The sequence continues at coordinate 49,297,304 of CM035623.1, forward strand.
TGGCTAATCATGTGGTAGTTATGTGCAAATTTTTGAGTATCTGTTAATATTTTGAGTGTTTAACGGGAATGTCAAAGATGACAAATAATGTGGTTATATTAAAAATTAATTTAGGTATGTACGTAACATTTAAAATTATTGACTTTAGGATATTGTGAATTCATGATTTCTACAAGATTGTTTTGTAAAAGCTTTGTAACTATTGATCCATGTTTGTGATGTATGAAATACATGGTAAATTTGGTTAGAGATCGTGTAATTGGCTTTCGAGCCAAGTTGAGTTATGATATAGCATGTCTTATTCGTACAAATTGTGATTTATCGAATATGAGAAAAAGGGAAGATTGGCATAATTGCCTATCAAAACGATTATAGGAAAATATGTGCATGTTTATTATGAGGTTGAGAATGATTGGATAATTGTGGTAACCTATTTATATTAATGTTAAATTATGTTTGCAAATTGATAGAGCAAACAATGTGACTGAATAAGTTATAACTATGAGTTTTATAGCAAATTTATATTATCTTGTGTTTATATTGTTGATTTTGGTAAATGATTGGTAAGATGCTTATTATTTTGCATATGAACTTACTAAGCTATATAGCTTACTCACCTTCCTTTACCATGTTTTATAGTGTCGTCAAGTTAGCTTGGGTTGGAGATTGCTAGAGATCCTATCACACTATCAAGCTATCATTTTGGGTATTGATGAATTCAAGTATTTAGAGTTTATGGCATGTATAGGGACTCGGTCTTGTAGCCATATATGTTGGCTTATAACAGTTTGTGATTCATTTTGTATATAGTCATGAAAGTGATTAATGTTGGTTAGGAGTATATTTATATTAATGTCATTTGTGAATTTGGAAATTTGCATAAATTGATGTGGAAAGGTTGATGTTCTAGGCATGATTAATAATGGTATGAGAATGGCATGTTATTGACTTGGTTGTAATTGTTTGGTAGCTTTTACATGCTTAAATTTATGACATGTGATGTTGTGTAAATGTGAGTAAGTGAGGGTGGCAAAAATGGCTCGGTAAATAGCCTTGTTTTTGTCCACACGAGTAGGCACACAGGCGTGTGTCTAGGCCGTGTGTGACACATGGTCGGCCCCACAGGCATGTGTTTTGGCCGTGTGTCCCCTGCACCTTAATTTTGAGAAACAAAATGCTCAAAATTGAAGGCACGAGCGTGTGTCTCAGCTATGTGGATAGCACGGCCTCGAACATGAGCGTGTGCCCTGGCTGTGTGAACTCTGCAACTATCTTTTGAAAATTAAATTTCCACACGGCCTAGCACACGGGCGTATGACTTGGTCGTGTGATCTCAATTTGGTCATGAGTTACAAGTCAAAAAGTTACACGGGGTAGGGACATGGGCATGTGTGACCACACGGCCTGCCCACATAGGCGTGTCCTAAACCACACGGACGTGTGACCCTTATTTTGCGAAAAAATTTTCTAAGTGTTGCAAAATTTTCCAAAGTTCTCAGTGTAGTTTCGAATCACTTCCAATGCATGTTTCGGGCCTCGTAGGCTCGTTTTAGGGACGATATGATTAATTGCAAATGATTTTAATTTGGACGCAAAATTTATGACTCGAAATTGTATGTTCATTCATGTAACAAGTTCGGTAATGTCTCATATCCTATTCCAGCGTTGAATACGGGGAAGGGGTGCTACATGATACAATCCAACCAATATAGCTTGACACTAGTCGTAAACAACAATTGTTAGTGCCTTAACACATAACTCAATAGATTCATCACATGGTAAGATAGTTTACATGAACATAAAGCCATTGAATTCATGCTTTCCATATATACTTTGATTAATATCATTTCATACCTTTCCATACTTTCATAACATAGTCGATTGGAACACTTACCATTCCTTCTCTTTTTCATACCCTGTTGAACCACTTAGAATAATATCAGATACACGGGAAGCTCACACAAAGTGTGCTAAACATATGGTCGAAACCATTCATTCTCCTTTTCCTTTACATCATTGCTCACTCGAGCCATAAATGGGTCTACTCACACAAGCTGACGGTCGGAATGTAGCTACACAATGCCGCTCACACAAGCTGACGAGTATCTGCAACAAATGTCAAAACTCAGCCATCAGTAGGATATGCAGGACCAGCACTCAAAACATGGTAACCTTAATGACATGTCATTTGTATCCTATATATTCCTAAGGTTCAAACGGGGCTCGATAGTCGTTGTAACGTCATTGGATTTCTGTCATAACATGATATGATAAATAGCATAATAGCATTTAAATCAAATAACATTAAAACACTATTTAAACATACAAACTTACCTCAATTACAAATATGTCAAAATAGGATCACTAATCCAAGACTTTATCTTTTCCTCGATCTAGATCTGTACGAGACTGAACTTGATCTAAATAAGCAAATTCAACCATATAATATTCATAGTATTCAATTTAGTCCAAAATTCATACTTCACAAAATTACACTTTTGCCCTAATTATTCTTGCAATTTAGTCCTTAAGGTTGTAAATTGAAATGTATTCAATTTCATCCATATAACAAGCTAGCCGAGTTACCTAGGGACTCATATCAACCTACACAAATCGTCAATTTACCATTTTATCATGATATTTTACTATTTTCACAAATAAGTCCCTAAATGATAATTTCATCAAAAATCACTTTACAAAACTTGTTTATTTAACAACAAGGGCTGATAGTCTTCCATTAAACTTCAAAACTATACAAGAACATTCATGGAAAAACCCTAAACCTTTAATAGTTTTGCAAATTAGTCCCTCGACTAGCTAGATTAAGTTACAACGACTTCAAAAACATAAAAATCATTAAAAAACAGGACAAAATTATACTCACGTGCAAGTAAGAACTTGACCGAACCTTTAAACTTAAATGGAGTTTTCTAGGTTTAATTTCAGTGAAGGAATAAACAGAAAAGATGATAGCCTTTGTTTATGTTGTTTTTACTTATTTATTAATTTACTTAATTAACTTTAGTATTTAACTTCAAATCACTTAAATTGTGTCCATATATGCCCACTAATAATAATGGTCTATTTACCATATAAATCTCTTAACCATCTAATTTCATAGCTAATAGATACCTTTAGCTAATAGAACTCTACTTTTGCACTTTTTATGATATAGTCCTTTTTACTTAATTAAGCATGCAAACATTAAAATTTCTTAATGAAATTTTTATACGACACTACTAACATACCGAGGACATTAAAACAATAATAAAATAAATATTTTCACGTCAGGTTTGTGGTCCCGAAACTATTGTTCCGATTTCAATAAAAATGGACTGTTACACAAACAGGTTAACTTCACGAACTCTAACTTATAACCCAATTAAATATATAATCCCTAACATATTAACTTTGTACAATTTAGTCCCTAAATCAAAAAACTTGCAAATATACCATTTTGTCCTTCATATGTGCTAGCCGAATTTCTTGAAGACTTATACCAACCCATTTTAGTCACTCATTCACAACTTCTCCGTGAAATTTTACTATTTCAATAATTAAGTCCCTAATCCTTAAATTACTAAAAATATCTGAACAAAACTTGCCTATTTGACAACAAAATTTAATAATCTATCATCTATATTTAAAAAATAATTCAAACCCTATCCTGACAAGTCCTTCAACCTTTAATAATTTTGTAAATTAACCCCCAAGTTAAGTAGCTTAATCTAAAACAAGCTCAAAAATATAAAAATTACTAAAAATGAGACGATATACTATACCATACAAGTGAATTGACAAAGACAGAAGCTTTTCTCCCCCTACAATGGTGTTTCAGTTTTGGACAAAAGAGAAGGAAAGAAGAGGAGGACTATTTTACCATCTTTTAATTAATTTACCTAATTTACCTAATGATAAAATCAACATGTAAAATTCATTAAAATTACACCAAAACCAATCAACATCATCCACTAACTTTAAGTATGGTACAATTACCATTCAACTCCATTAGTTTTATCTTTTTAAAGCTTTTTGATCCATTTGACTAATAGAAACCAACTTTTGCATCTTTTTTTATCTAGTCCTTTTTAACTAATTAACTATCCAAACATCAAAATTTCTTAATGAAACTTTAATACGACCCTAATATAACCCCATAGACTTTAAATAATTAATAACATACTAACTCAGTCATCAAAATCATGGTCCCGAAACCACTGTTTCTAACATTACTGAAATCTGGCTGTTACAACTCTCCCCTAAAGGAATTTTCATCCTAAAAAATCTTACCAGAAAATAGGTTTACATATTGCACTTTGATAGCCTCTTCCAGTCGCCAGATAGCTTCCTCGACCCTATGACAGTGCTAGAGAACTTTAACCAAAGCTATGCGTTTATTCCTTAATTCTTTAACTTCCCAACCTAAAATTTTGATTGGTTCCTCCCTATACGACATATCAGGCTAAATTTTTACTTCAGCTTGTGAAATCATGTGTGAAGGGTCAGATCGATACCACTGCAACATCGATACATGAAACACATTGTGAATCTTATCTAATTCAAATGGTAAGACTAAGCGGTAAGCTATCGGTCTAATTCTTTTGACAATCTCATATGGCCCGATGAATCGTGGATTGACCTTGCCTTTTTGACCAAAACAAATAACTTTTCTCTAAGGTGATACTTTTAAGAACACTTTGTAGCCAACCTAAAATTTAATATCCTTTTCTTTTCAAATCAACATATGACTTCTAATGATTGAAAACAACTTTTAGACTATCTTGAATCACTTTAACCTTTTCTTTAGTTTTCCATATCAAATCAGTATCGAAAAGCTTTTTCTTACTCAATTCAGTCTAGTTTAACGGAGTTCTACATTTTTTATGGTATAGAGCTTTGTACGATGCCATTTTAATGCTCGATTGGTACCTGTTATTATACGCAAACTCAACCAACCAAAGAAATTTTTCCTAGCTACCATCAATTTCTAATGTAACACCTCAAACCCAGTTTGGACGTTACGGCCAAGTCCGATGTGTCACGTTGACTTATGGTTGGTTATGTTCTTGGTTTTTAGTAATCAAAGTGTTTTTATAAAATAGTTGTTAATTTTTTATTTGAAAGTAACTCCAGTTATTAAGTTGTTGATTATCCGTTTGTTACATTCATTGAGTTTGAAATCGTTTATTAATTTTGAACAAAAATCCAAGCGGCCTAAAGATAACAGTTAAAAATCGAGTATAAATAGGGCAGTTAATAAAACCATAAAAATATTAAGAGCGGCCTTATTACAACTTAAACCCCAAACGAAATAATTAAAAAACTGAATAAAACATGTGATGAAACCAAACTTGCAGAATATGTGGCCACTCCGAATCCCTGCCGGCTCCAAGTCCTCTATGGTTGAGGATTACCTGCATGGATGAAAATAAGGGGTGAGTTTGGGAAACTTAATGTGTAAAATCACCCAACCATAGTCTCAATCAGATCAACCTCAGAGTCAGATTTAACTGGGCCTTAGCCTGATACAGAATTCAGAATGAAGCCCATAGGCCCTATGACAGAAATAGAGCAAATATATCATTTATGCAGAAACCCAACCCATATACAACCGTATACACCCCCGTACCAACCTTACACCATGGGGAGACTACTCGACCCACCCATCTGTTACACACCACAGAATTTGCAGCAGAGTTGCCAGAATAGATAATGTGACAGAGTCACCAGATACAGATATTGTGGCAGAGCCACCAGAACAGATATTTGTGGCATAGCCACTAGATATAGATATTTGTGGCATAGCCACCAGAATGCTTCCTCCATCAATATAACCCATGTCCCATGCAACAGATATACATGTTATGGTACACAACATACATAATCAAAATATCATGCATTCCAGTCAAAATTAACCCTAGGGGTATAACGGTCATTCTGCACTTAGGGGCATAATGGTAATTTTCATACTTAGGGGAATTTTAGTAAATTTACTATTTTAGGGTTTCCATGCATATTACAACCACTAACGTTTTAACAGAAACTCTTACCGAGCGTTTTTACCGAATTAGGCCCGTTGGCCCACTAACCCGATTTCGGCCCATTAAGCCCAAATATACCGAAGTGCACAAAATTGCGCACTCTGCAATCTTACCGCTTGAGATTACCAAAATTAGCAACAAACTATCTGACAAGCGCTCACACGCTCGTAAGTTCACAAAATGCCAGCTTTTCGGCTTTTTGGCTTTTGCCGAACTAATCTATAAGTGGGTGTCATTTACACACCTGATTTGTAATGATACGTTGGCGAGATCCACACGCGAGTTGCCTACAATCGAGTTACTGATACGTCAGACTACATATCAACACAAAATACATACTAATCTCCTTACCATATTCGGCCAACATTACCTTAATCCCTAAAGTTCTTACCTTTCTGCCGAAATATGGACTAGATCTAGATGTCCAACAGTGCTAGCCTTCAAAGCCCTTTGCTGAAAGTCCCCTTGTCCACACTATCGCATAAAAACCAAAAGAAAGAGGCCAATATGCCCTTAGACCAAACGTTAGCCACCCTTGGTTGATAGGGATTTCGGCTTTTATCTTAAACAAGAATAACTAATGGAGAAGGGTTTCGAAATACTTACCAACACTTAACCTTGTCAAGGCGAGTTCCTACTATCACCCTAACCCTAATCTATGATAGTTCCATTCACCTTCACGAGAAGAGATAAGTGTGATCCAAGATTCAGCTTTGACACCACAGGTATGAAGATTTCAGCTCCTAGAAGAAAAGATGAAGTATTCGGCCACCAAAAGGTATTCGGCTATCTTGGTTTTGAGAGAAAATGACGAAGAAAAGAAAAAAGAGAAAGAGAAGAGAAATATGAGCAAGATAGATTCGGCTATAGAAGAAATCAACAAGGAGTACTCAAGGTTTCGGGATTTGGTTCTAAAGGTTTCGGCAAAAAGAGGAGTCAGCAAAAAGAGGAGTACTTAAGGTTTCGGGATTTGTAGTTAACAAAGTGAGAAGGAAAAGATGAAGAAGAAAGGGATATGGATGAACGAAGAAGAAGATGAGACTAAATAAGAGAGAAAAAGAGAAGTGAGTATTCGGTTTGGAAAAGAAAACGGCATAGGGAGATATGAAGGCTTGTGTTTTCGGCTTCTAGCAAAATGGAAGGAAAAGAGAGAACCCCTAAGCACAATACCTCATTTTGGCAAACCAAAGGAAGACTAAGTAGAACCCCAAAGGAAAAGCTACAAAGAAACGGCACAAAACTTCCCTAATGCTGAAATTACTACTTTAGAGACCTAGCCGAAATTGCCTAGACTAGAGACCCTTGGCCGGCCAACTCTTGCTCCTCAAGAGTCTAACATTCGGCCAACACCAAGCTCCCTGATCAGCTCCTAAATTTCCTCCCTTAGCACTCCCTAATCCAAACTCCTGAACAATTCAAACTCTTCCTAACAGAGTTCCACCTATGTTCCAACACCTACCTTTCTTGTTCATAAAAAAAATAAATACCCTAATTAACTTACCTTGCAACTTGAACCTTGGCTCCCCCTAAACATCCACACACCACTTTAATAGCTCCCTAGTGGCATTACCTTGCCACTCTACCACAGGCTCCCTTGTGACTTAAAACCCCACCATTACTTTAAAAGCCCACAACACCAAACCCCCTTCTCTTCTAAAACCAAAATTTCCTAAATCTACCGAGTTTTATCCCAGACTTGGGCCTTCTAGAGGCCCACTAACACACATAATCATGGTTTATACAATTAGACCATACAGAAATCAAGATTTACCAAAAATCACAGAAATCCTGAAAAAGTCCCGAAATCAGGGCGTTACAACTCTACCCTCCTTAAAGAAATTTCATCCTCGAAATTTACCTGATCCAAACAGCTGAGGGTATTATTGACGCGTCACCTCTTCTGGCTTCCAAGTAGCTTCCTCTCTGCCATGATTACGCCAAAGCACTTTTACTAATGGAACTGACTCTTTCTTAAAACCTTAACATCTTGATCCAATATCTGCACAAGTTCCTCCTCGAAAGTCAAATCAAACTGTACTTCAATCTCTGCAACCAGCACGACATGAGTCGGGTCAGAACGATACCGCCTTAACATGGAGACGTGAAAAACATTATGAATCCTGTCTAACTCTGGAGGTAATTCCAACTAATAGGCCACTGGACCTACTCGCTTAAGAACCCGATAAGGCCCAATGAACTGCGGACTCAACTTGCCCTTCTTACCAAATCTTAATATCTTCTTCTAAGGTGAAACCTTCAAGAAGACCATATCACCCACCGTGTACTCAATTTCTTTACGCTTTAAGTCTGCAAAGACTTCTGCCTATCAGATGCTTCCTTTAACCGATCTCTAATTACCCTAACCTTATCTTCAGTATCTGCTACCAACTCAGGTCCAAGAACCTATCGTTCTCCCAATGTAGTCCAACAACTAGGTGTACGGCACCTACGTCCATACAACGCTTCATATGGTGCCATTTGAATACTAGCTTGATAGCTGTTTTTGTAAGCAAACTCTGCCAATGATAAGTAGTCCTCCTAACTACCTCGGAAGTCAATAACACATCCCCTCAACATGTCTTCCAAAATCTGAATAACCCTTTTTGACTGACCATCAGTCTAAGGATGAAAAGCCGTGCTCAAGTTCAATCGCGTTCCCAACGCTTCATGCAACTTTTACCAGAACCGAGATGTGAATCTAGGATCCCGGTCAAAAATAATCGAAACTGACACTCCATGGAGTCGCACAATCCCCGCCACATACAACCTAGCTAACTTCTGAAGTGAGAAATTAGTGCGGACAGGTATGAAATGAGCAGATTTGGTCAACCTATCCACAATTACCCAAATCGAGTCCTTCTTCGTCGGTGTCAAGGGTAGTCCACTCACAAAGTCCATGGTTACCCTCTCCCACTTCCAAAGTGGTATTTTCACTGGCTGTAACTGTCTAGAAGGTAGTTGATGCTCAGCTTTCACTTGCTGACAAGTTAGACATTTCCCCACAAACTCAGTCACTTCACGTTTAAGTCCAGGCCACCAATATAATTCCCTTAAGTCACGATACATTTTATTCCCTCTAAGGTGCATAGCACAAAGCCCCCCATGAGCCTCTTTCAGAATTGACTGTTTCAAGTCAGAGTCCTTCGGAATGCAAACTCTACCTCGAAAACACAGAACTCCCTCACTATTCAGTCCAAACTCAGAAGTTTCCCCATTTTTAACCTGCTAGAATCGAGAAACTAGAAACTCATCCTTCAACTGTTTTTCCTTAATCTCATCAACCCAGGTTGGCCTTACTTGCAATTTCGCCAACGGACTACCATCGTCATACAAACTCAGACGAGTAAACATTGCTCTCAGATCAGATACAGCTCTACGACTTTGTAACACTCCAAACCCGGCCTGGACGTTATGGCTAGATCTGGTGTGTCACATGGACCTACATCTAAGTTTATGAACTTTTTGCTAGTTGTGGCTTGAGTGAGAGTTTCATTAAAACAGCGAGTTTGTGAAAAGTCATATTGTTAAGCCTTTAGGTTATCCATATTTTGAACTAGTTGAGTTTTGAAAACGTTCTTAAGAATTTGAAAACCCGCGCAGCCTATGACTAGTAGTTTCGATAAAGTATGAATTAAACCATTATTAAAACAAAACCAATAAAGAAATTTAAATAGCGGCCTTATTACAATTTAAACCCCAAAAATAGCATAATAAAATACTTAAAATGAAAAGAAACCGAATTTGTAGATGCTGTGGCCACTCCGAATCTCTCACAGCTCCAAGCCCACTATGGTTGAGGGTTACCTGCAGAGATGAAATTAAGGGGTGAGTTTGACAACTCAGTGTGTAACATAATCTCAACCATAGGCCAAAACAGATCAAGCCTCAGATTCATATTTAATTGGGCCTTGGCCCATTACAGAAATCAGGTTAAGCCCATAGGCCCATAACAGATACAGATCAGATATAATATGCAAATAGAAAGCCCAACCCAGATCCATCCATAACACCCCCGTACCAGCCTTACACCATGTGGGGAGACTACTCGACCCACCCAACCGCTACACACCACAGAAATTTACAACGAGGCTTTGCCATTATCTTCCAGTATGTTTTGTAATAAAACTTAAGGGCCATAAAAGGGTTGAAAGGATATTTTAATATGTCACGTAACCAAAACGTTGAATGGTACTTGCTATTTTTGAAATGCACGGTGTTTGAAATGCATAGTTATAGCCCGTTGACCTACTTCATAAAAAGGTTGTAATTTTATAAATACGGCCTGCGTGTCGTGCCTTACTACTATTCTCTTGTATTTCTCTTCTCATCTTACTCCCTCGTATGTAAAACGAGTTTCTAAATTTTGTAATTTGTAAAAAAATTACTACGAAGACTAGACGAGAAGGAAGATGGGCCGACTAGTGTGGATCGACAGCTTGTGAAACGACTTACACCTTTAGGTTCCCTATTGGTTCTCCCATTGGCTTGGGTTGAACCACCATAGTTTATGGGCTATAACTATTGCATTTATTTATTGCTTTACTTATTCATGTATGAGATGCTATGGATGTCTAAAGCATGCAAATTTGGTAATAATAAACTCCATTAATTGATGAGATCAATTAAAAGATTAAATGGACTAAAGTAGACCATAATTAGTGAGATGTAACGTTCTAATAAAATCCCTCTATTAAAATATTAAGTCAACATGGCTTTCCAATTTATGCCCTCGTTAAGGCCTCGATCAATACTATGTAGGTTTTGCCAAAGTGAAGTACTAGTATTTATCTTGGTTAAACGCGAAGAATAAACAAGTGATATTCGCTGGTTAAAAATTGGTTAATGACTTAAATAGGTTACTCTAATAGGATTAGAAACCTAGAGGCAAGTAATTTGGATATATCATAAGATGATTAGAACAAGAGTTGTTCACCAAATTGTAGGAGTTACATATGATGTAATTAGCAAGTGTTGCTTACCTAAATAACCATAATCTTGAGAGTAAAGCTAAAGCTGACTTAAGAGGAGGTGAAATATGGATCCTTGACCCACTAGAAATTCTTTCAAGAAAGTCTTTCCGAAATTAATATATGAGGGTTATTAATTTTGAAATAGTAGGAAACATCATATAATAAAGTCCTTTTAATGATTGATATAAACTTGGTAAATCTATTCACACGCATATTTTATTGTTGTAGATATATAATGGCTGCAAACACTAATACACTCTCATTGCGATCGGTCCTTGAGAAGGACAAATTGAATGGTTTGAACTTTCTTGACTGATCCCGTAACTTGAGGATTGTCCTCAAACAAGAACGGAAATTATATGTCATTGAAAAATCACTTCCTGATGAACCACCTGCTAATGCCTCGAGGGCTGATAAAGATGCTTACAAGAAGCATCTCGATGATATGGTAGACGTTGGATGTCTTATGCTTGCCACTATGAATCCTGATCTTCAAAACAAACATGAGGATATGGTTGCTTATGATATGATCGAGCACTTGAAAGAACTATATCAAGGGCAAGCAAGGCAAGAGAGGTTCGATATCTCTAAGGCCTTATTCCAATGTAAGCTGGCTGAAGGAAGCCCAGTAGGACCTCATGTCCTTAAGATGATTGGTTATATTGAAAGCTTGTCTAAGCTTGGGTTTCCATTGGGCCAAGAGTTGGCCACTGATGTTATTCTGCAATCGTTGCCGGATAGCTACAGCCAGTTTGTCCTTAATTTCAATATGAATGAAATTGACAAGACTCTACCACAATTGCTCAGTATGTTACGAACTGCTGAAGGCAACATGAAAAAGGTTGGACCCAAGCCCATACTGATGGTCCGTAACAATAAGGGCAAGGGAAAGGCCAAAGTCCTGACAAAGCCCAAGGGCAAAGGTAAGCCCAATCTTGGAAAAGGAAAGGCTGCACTGAAACCTAAAGGTGGGGTATCTAAGGAAGGAAACTGTTTTCATTGTGGTGTGACTAGACATTGGAAGCGGAACTGCCCTGTCTATCTTGAGGAAATCAAGAAAGCCAAAGCAAGCGGAACGTCTGCTTCAGGTATTTATGTTATTGATATTAATTTATCAACTACTACTTCTTGGGTATTAGATACTGGTTGTGGTTCTCATATTTGTACTTCTGTACAGGGACTACAAAGGAGTAGGACTTTGGCTAGAGGAGATGTGGACCTACGAGTTGGAAATGGAGCAAGAGTTGCTGCATTAGCTGTGGGAACATATACTTTATCTTTGCCTAGTGAACTTGGTTTAATTTTAGAGGATTGTTATTTTGTGCCCAGTTTGACTAAAAACATTATTTCAATTTCTTGTTTAGACAAAATTGCTTTTGAGATAATAATTAAGAATAATTGTTGTTCATTTTATCTCAATAATGTTTTCTATGGTTCGGCACAATTAATTAATGGCCTCTATATTTTAGATCAAATGAATCCCATTTACAACATAAATACTAAAAGATCTAAAATAAATGACTCAAATCAAACTTACCTTTGGCATTGTCGTTTGGGCCATATAAGTGAGAAACGCATATCCAAACTCCATAAAGATGGTCTCTTGGATTCATTTGTTTTTGAACAGTTTGAAGTATGTGAATCTTGCTTATTAGGAAAAATGACTAAATCTCCTTTTACTGGTAAAAGTGAACGAGCTAGTGATTTATTGGGCTTAATACATTCAGATGTATGTGGACTAATAAATACACAGGCCAGAGGTGGATTTCACTACTTCATTACTTTCACTGATGATTTAAGTAGATATGGATATATTTATCTCATGTGCCATAAGTCTGAGGCCCTTGAAAAGTTCAAGGAATTCAAAAATGAAGTACAAAATCAACTAGGCAAAACTATCAAGACACTTCGATCTGATCGTGGTAGAGAGTATTTGAGCCTAGAGTTTGATGGTCTTTTGAAGGAATGTGGGATTGTCTCACAACTTACTCCTCCTGGTACTCCTCAATGGAATGGAGTTTCTAAGAGAAGAAATCGAACTCTGTTAGACATGGTTCGGTCCATGATGAGTCATGCTGATCTACCGACTTCCTTTTGGGGACATGCACTTGAAACAGCTGCTTTCACACTAAATCGTGTTCCATCTAAATCGGTTTAAAAGACGCCATATGAGATGTGGACTGGGAAACATCCCAGTATGTCTTTTATGAAAATTTGGGGTTGCGAAGCTTATGTTAAACGTCAGACGTCTACTAAGCTTGAACCCAAATCTGAAAGGTGTAATTTTGTGGGGTATCCGAAAGAAACCAAAGGATATTATTTCTTTAATCCCACTGAGAACAAAGTGTTTGTTGCTCGGACTGGTGTCTTCCTAGAGAGAGAATTTGTTTCTAAAAAAGGAAGTGGGAGAAAAATTGAACTTGAAGAAATTCGAGAATCACAAGATACCACCGAACCAGAGATAGAACAGCAGCAAATTCCACAAGAAATTAAGGAACAAGTAACTGCTGTAGAAACACAATCACCGCGTAGATCTTTAAGAGAACGCCGTGCACCTGAGAGATATGGATTTCTCATTACAATGCATGGTGACATTCTTCTTTTAGATCAAGATGAGCCTAGGACTTATCAAGAAGCGGTGATGAGCCCAGACTCTGAGAAATGGCTTGAGGCCATGAGATCTGAGATGGATTCCATGCATGAAAACCAAGTATGGACTTTGGTTGACCCACCCGAAGGAGTTAAACCTATAGGGTGCAAGTGGGTTTTCAAAAAGAAAACTGACATGGATGGTAATGTACAAACATACAAGGGGCGATTAGTCACTAAAGGTTTTCGTCAAATTCATGGTGTGGACTATGATGAAACTTTTTCTCCTGTAGCTATGTTTAAATCCATTAGGATCTTGCTTGCTGTAGCTGCATTTCATGATTATGAAATCTGGCAGATGGATGTCAAAATAGCTTTCCTTAACGGGAACCTTGAAGAGGATGTGGACATGACACAACCTGAAGGTTTTGTCAATCCAAAGGATGCTAGAAAGATATGTAAGTTACAAAGATGCATTTATGGATTAAAGCAAGCTTCTCGAAGTTGGAATCTTCATTTTAATGATGCAATCAAAGAGTTTGGTTTTATCAAAAATGAAGATGAGCCATGTGTTTACAAGAAAGTTAGTGGGAGCATAATCACATTCTTGGTACTGTATGTGGATGACATACTTATCATGGGAAATGACATACCTACCTTACAGTCTATTAAGGCTTGGTTAGGAAGTTGTTTTTCTATGAAGGACTTGGGCGAAGCCACTTACATCTTAGGAGTCAAGATCTATAGAGATAGATCGAGACGACTACTAGGTCTAAGTCAAAGTACATACATAGACAAAGTATTGAAAAGGTTCAATATGGAAGAATCTAAGAAAGGATTCCTACCTATGAGACATGGTATTTCACTCTCGAAGGAAATGTGTCTTTCAACTCCACAAGAGAGAGAACGCATGAGTAAAATTCCATATGCTTCTGCTATTGGATCTATCGTATGCCATGTTATGTACCCGTCCAGATGTCTCATATGCCTTAAGTATGACGAGCAGGTACCAAGTAGATCCCGGTGAAAGTCACTGGATCACAGTCAAGAATATCCTTAAGTACTTAAGAAGAACTAAGGATACGTTCCTAATATACGGAGGTGAGGAAGAGTTAAGTGTAAAAGGTTACACTGATGCTAGCTTCCAAACAGACAAGGATGATTCTCGATCGCAATCAGGTTTTGTGTTTTGCCTTAATGGTGGTGCTGTGAGCTGGAAGAGTTCAAAGCAAAGTACAGTAGCCGATTCTACAATAGAGGCCGAGTATATTGCAGCTAGTGAGGCAGCAAAAGAAGCGGTTTGGATCAAAAAGTTCATTACTGAACTAGAGGTTGTGCCTACCATATCGGATGCTATAGAACTCCGATGTGATAACAATGGAGCTATCGCACAAGCTAAAGAACCTAGATCTCACCAACGATCCAAACATATACTTAGGCGCTACCATCTTATTCGAGAGATTATCGATCGAGGAGATGTAGAGATATGCAGAGTACCTACAGATGATAACATTGCTAATCCCTTGACCAAGCCTCTGACACAGCAGAAGCATGATCGTCACACTAAGTCACTTGGTATTAGATATATGAGTGATTGGTCTTAGTGCTAGTGGGAGATCGTAAGAGTATGCCCAAAGATCAATCACGAGATGGTTGTGATAACATACTTGATTTATCATGTTTATTAATATAAGGCTTTGCCATTATTATTTCAGTTTCATTTCTGTGTGCATAAATAAACTGTTTTATAATAATGTCCTAAGAATAATATGAGTATTCTTAAAAGATCCTTAGTCAAGTATTATTGTTGGCTAGGACAATAATAATGCATTAAGACTAACATGTAGTTAATTGATGATAAAGAGTTGTCATTGATATGGAGTATCAGAATCAATGCATGAATGTGTGTGTTAGAGAACAACATATTGGACTGACCCACTATGAGTATGTTTCTTGGATTATTATGTAATTGTCACAATATTACTCATAGTGATTAATATGTATATGATCCTCATACTTGAGATCATCATCATTCCAACATCGTGAGTTGTATATTTTGATATAGTCAAACGAACACCGTAATTGGTTGTTCTATTAAGACTAATGTTGGATATACCACAATCTATGTAGAGGGATATGGTTTATCAATATAGGATAAGTCCCTCCTACATAATAGGAGTAATATCTTAGGCCACTTGATTGAGTGAGACTAGAAATGCATGGCCATGCTCAAATAAGTCGATATGAGATGTCATACTTATTTGTATATCATAGTCTACTCAAGGTATCAAGAAACATGGGATGGACTATGCAAGTGTGACTATTCCATGACTTGTGTCCATTCCAAAGATATTGGACTTAAGGATTAATGCATGAAGAGTTAATCACAAAAGGTTATGTCGAATCATGACTTCTTGTAACTTAGGTAGCAATGATGCATTGCTAGATGCCACTCATTGTTTGTAATATTAGAATAGTTCTAATATTACTGCTAACATTACAAGAACCTATAGGGTCACACCCTACGATTGAAATGAACGGTGTAAAACATAGTTGGTATTGTGTCTGGTTGTCACATGAATTAAATTAATTATAGAATTAATTTAATTGGGCAATTAGACTATTGAACATACTGTATGTACAAGGATGTTGTACACATAATCAAGAACATAATTTTCTAATATATGATTTTGGTTCATATATATATAAATTTAAATAAATATAGTTTACCAAATTTTTTATTATAATTAACGTAATTATAATTTTCGGTTAAACGTTATTATATTTATTTTAATGATGACTATTATGATTCGGATTATATATGGTAATAAATATTCGTTATGAATATATACCAATTAATACAGAGTTATATATATGGAAAGGGTAAAAAACCCTAAAGTGCTAATATATAGGCAATCCCGAAACTATGTTAAAAATAGGTCTAGCAGCCGTCAAAACAATATATCTCTGAAAACAGTTTTCTGGAATATTACCATTCGTTGTTAATTGGGTGGACTACGTAGAGGCCGACATTGGAAAAGGTTGCGGCTTGGTTCGATAGTGCTTCAGGATTCCCGTTGCCTTGGCATCGCAGTCTACTCAGATTGAAGTTTCGGTAATTTTGAAACCTTTATCACCCCGATTCATTCCTTACACATGGATCCATGGTATGGATCACCGGAAAAATTTTATTATTCTAATTTTCCGCTGCGCCTTGGAGGCACCGGCGTTCCTACACTACACACCACAGAAATTTACAACGAGGCTACCAGATATTGTGACGAGGTCACCAGATACAGATATTGTGGCGAGGCCACCAGAACAGATGTATATGTGGCGAGGCCACCAGAACAGATGTATATGTGGGGATGCCACCAGATTGCAACGAGGCTGCCAGAACAGATATATATGTGGCGAGGCCACCAGATTGCAGCGAGGCTGCCAGAACGCTTCCTCCATCATAAACCCAAACCCCAAGCAACAGATATCATGATATGGCATATAACATACAGAATCTCATGCATCAGATATATTCATATATTATAAGACAAGATATACAGAAACAGACAGTCATACATTTCATACAGAGTTTGCCCTAGGGGTATAAAGGTCATTTTGCACCTAGGGGTAAAATGGTAATTTTCTATACTTAGAGGTATTTTAGTCATTTTACCTATTTTCAGGGATCTATGCATGTACAAGTAATTATTAGTCCATTAGTGATTGCGGAAGTCCTTTTAACTTAGTTTCCAATTTTACCCCTTTTTTAGCCCAAAACCCCTAATGGGCCTCACTAAGTCCATTAATGTCTTAAGCCCGTTAAATCAAATTTTATGCTCAGATCACCAACTTCAACCGTATTATTATTAGCCACGTCGCCAGAAGGCCTTTAACAGTCATTTTACCGATTTGGGCTCGGAAGCCCATTGGGCCCATCTTACCGAAATGCTCGAAATTGCACCTTCTGCAATTTCGCCATCGTCAATTCCTAGTTTGACCATAATAGAGTATTCGGCTACTCTTAGATCCTTCCAAGACCGATTGTCGATCACTTTTGGTCGGTCACTTTAGAACAGTTTTCGGTCATTTCGGCTTTTGCCGTCTTAGTCTATGAGGGAGATGCGTTACACACCTGTTTTTGCGGTCCTACCAACGAATCCTCCACGTGCTTAATCCTACAATCCATTTCCTACTCGGTTAGCCAACAGATTACAAAAACCAATGCCAAACAAAATCCCTTGCCATGCTTGGCCATACCCTTAATGGCTGTACAACCTTACCTTAACGTTTTAGATCTTGGTCTGAATGAATCGTAGCCTTCAACTCCTCGCTTGAACACCTTTCCTTGCTATCCAAAGCACAAAAGAATCAATCATAGCATTAGAATCTTATAAGCAATGTCGACATGCCCTTAAAGATCTAGGGGTTTCGGCTTTTCTTTATGATGTTGATAAACGAATGTACTTAATGATTAGATCGCTTACCGATGCTTCCACTCGAAGAGTATCGCTTCCACGCTTCCACTAACTCGAGACTATATTAGATTTACAGGAAATCTGGCTCTAACGAAACAAGAGTGGCTCTAGAGATATTCGACTTGAATGGCTAGAAGGAGATGCGCTCAACTTTTGAATAAGTGGTATGGTGACCTTATCGTTACAACCAAAAATGGGTGAGATGATTCGGCACTAAGGGAGATGCCAGGCAAGAAATCAGCTTATAGAAGAAATCAAGGGAAGAATAAGAAGTTGGTTTCGGCAAGAAGGGGTGTTTTGGCTTTTGAAACTGTCGACAAAGGCTTACGGAAAAGAAGAAGAAGAAGGTGAAAGATTCGACAGAGAGAGGTTTGCAGGAAAGATGAAATCGGCTAGAGATGTAAAGAGAAGAGAAGAATGGTGAAAAGATTAGAGAAGTGGCTTTTGTTACAGAGAAATTGGTAGTAGGGTTTCTGAGGTAGGGGATTCGGCTACTAGGTTTAGAAAAGCAGAAAAAGTGACCCCTAATTTACTAAATAGAATCGGCAAAAGAGGGGACTTACTCAACTAAGGAAATCGGCACCAAAGAGACCCCAAATGCCGATTGTGCCTTACCTATGCTACTTGCCGAATTGCCCCATAGAGAGTCCCTTGGCCGGTCACTTCATTCAAAATTTGAAATATCCTTGATTTGCTCCTCAACCTCCTCCTTGATAAACTCATATGACCATTTCAAACTCCTCCAACCAGAGTTTAACTTGAAGTCTACCACTTACCTTTTCTATTCATAAAAAATATGACACCTTAATACATACCTGGGACTTGAACCCTTGACCTCCACTCTCCTTTAAGCGCCACTTTTATAGCTCCTAAGTGGCGTCATATTGCCACTCCACCACTAGCCAGTTTATGCTTTATTTCACACATATTTTCTTATAACACCTACCTTCCAGAGACCCCTATCTCCTAAGTCAAAAATACAAAATTTAGCCAAGCTTCTAACCAATACCTGGGCCTTCCATAGGCCCATTAACACTCGCCAAACATGCATTACATACCCAAACACTAGAGTTAAACATTTTATCTGATAAAGAACAATCTAAGAGAAACCCGAAAATTAGGGCGTTACAACTCTACCCTCCTTAAAGAAATTTCGTCCTCGAAATTTACCTTATCCAAACAAATGAGGATATTGCTGACGCATTGCCTCCTCTGGTTCCCAAGTAGCTTCCTCTCTGCCATGATTACGCCAAAGTACCTTTACTAAGGGGACTGATTTTCTCCTTAGAACCTTCACGTCTCGATCCAGAATCTGCATAGGCTCCTCCTCGAAAGTCAAATCAGGCTATACTTCCACCTCTGTAACTGGTAGAATATGGGTAGGGTCAGAACGATATCGTCTTAGGATGGATATGTGAAACACATCATGGATTCTATTTAGCTCTGGAGGTAATTCCAATTGATACGCTACCAGACCTACTCGCTTAAGAACTCGATAATGCCCTATAAACCGTGGACTTAGCTTGCCTTTCCTACCAAATCTTAGTATCTTCTTCCAAGGCGAAACCTTCAAAAAGACCATGTCACCCACTGAGTATTCAATCGCCTTTCACTTCAGATCTGTGTAAGACTTCTATCGATCAGATGCCTCTTTTAATCGATCCCTAATCACCTTGACCTTCTCTTCAGTCTCTGCTACCAATTCAGGTCCAAGAACTTGCTGCTCACCCAATTCAGTCCAACAGCTAGGTGAACGACACTTACGCCCATACAGTGCCTCATAAGGTGCCATACGGATGCTAGCCTGATAACTGTTATTATATGCAAACTCTGTTAACGGAAGATAATCCACCCAACTACCTCGAAAGTCGATAACACATCCCCTCAACATGTCTTCCAGAATCTGAATAACCCTTTCTGATTGACCATCTGTATAAGGATGAAAAGCAGTGCTAAAGTTTAGTCGCGTTCCCAACGCCTCATGCAACTTTTGCCAAAACCGAAATGTGAATCTAGGATCCCGATCAGAAATAATAGACACTGGCACCCCATGCAATCGCACAATCTCTGTGACATATAATTTGGCTAACTTCTGAAGTGAATAATCAGTGCGTACAGGGATGAAATGAGCAGATTTAGTCAACCTATCCACAATCACCCAAATCAAGTCCTTCTTCGACGGCGTCAAGGGCAACCCACTTACAAAATCCATGGTCACCATCTCCCACTTCCAAAGTGGTACTTTCACTGGTTGCAGAAGTCCAGAAGGTAACTGATGTTCAGCTTTCACCTGCTGGCAAGTCAGACATTTCCCCACAAATTCTGCTACCTCTCGCTTTAGCCCAGGCCACCAATATAGTTCCTTTAAGCCATGGTACATCTTATTACCTCCAGGATGTATAGCACACAGTCTCCTATGGGCCTCAGTTAAAATTGCTTGCCTCAACTCAGAGTCTTTAGGAATACAAACTCTACCTCGAAAACATAGTACTCCTTCATTGTTAAGTCCAAACTCAGAAGTATTCCCATCCTTAATCTACTGAAATCGAGAACCCAGAGACTCATCCCTCAACTGTTTTTCTTTAATCTCCTCCATCCAGGTTGGCCTTACTTGCAGTTCTGCTAACAAACTACCGTCATCATGCAGACTCAATCGGGCAAACATCGCTCTCAGATCAGATACAGTACTACGACTTAGGGCATCAGCCACCACATTAGCTTTACCTGGATGATACTCGATTGCACAATCATAATCCTTAAGCAACCCTATCCATCTCCGTTGCCTAAGGTTTAGCTCCTTCTGAGTCATCAAGTACTTAAGACTCTTATGATCTGTGTATATAATACACCTTTCTCCATACAGGTAATGTCTCTAAATCTTAAGGGCAAAGATTACTGCCGCCAACTCCAGATCATGGGTAGGATAGTTCACTTCATGAGGTTTAAGCTACCGCGATGCATATGCAACCACTTTACCTTCTTACATCAGCATACAGCCTAACCCAACATGTGATGCGTCACTGTACATGGTAAAATCCTTTCCAGACTCTGGCTGAATCAATACAGGTGCCTCAGTTAGAACCTTCTTCAGTTTCTCAAATGCTTTCTGCTACTGCTCGGTCCACATAAATGGTACTCCTTTCCTTATAAGTTTCGTCAACGGCACTGCCATCACAGAAAATCCTTCCACGAACCTTGTATAGTACCTAGCTAAACCCAGAAAACTTCGAATTTCCGCCACTGATTTTGGTGGTTTCCATTCTAGAATTGCTTCAATCTTTCGAGGGTCCACCTTAATCCCCTCAGCAGAAACAACATGCCCCAAGAAAGTTACCTCCCTCAACCAGAACTCACACTTACTGAATTTCGCATAAAGCTCCTTTTCCCTTAACACTTACAGCACCACACGGAGATGCTCATCATGCTTCTCCTCAGATTCAGAATAGACGAAAATATCGTCAGTAAAGACGACTACAAAACGATCCAAGTATGGCTGGAATACTCGATTCATCAGGTCCATAAATGCTGCAGGTGCATTGGTCAGCCCAAATGGCATAACCAAGAACTCATAGTGCCCATATCGAGTTCTGAATGCTGTCTTGTGAATATCCACCTCTTTCACCCTTAACTGATGATATCCAGATCGAAGGTCGATTTTAGAAAATACTGAAGCTCCTCTAAGTCGGTCAAACAAGTCATCGATTCTTGGCAACGGGTACTTATTCTTAATCGTCAATTTGTTCAACTGTCGATAATCGATGCACATTCGCATTGACCCATCTTTCTTCTTCACGAACAACACTGGTGCTCCCCACGGAGACACACTTGGCCTAATAAAGCCTCTATCCAACAGTTCTTGAATTTGAGCTTTCAGCTCAACCAACTCCTTCGGTGCCATTCTATAAGGTGCAATGGACACCGGTGCCGTACCATGCAACAAGTCGATCCCAAACTCAACCTCTTGATTCGGAGATAATCTTGGAAGCTCTTCAGGAAACACATCTTGAAAATCCTTAACGGTTCTAACTCTATCCACAGTCAGTTCCTCTATTTCTGCTTGACTTATGAATGCCAAATAAGCCTCGCATCCTTTTTGAATCCACTTCTCGGCTCTCAAAGCCGACACCACATTAGACAGATAATCTCTACGCTCACCTATCACCATAACCTCCTCATCCTCTGCGATTTTTAACCTCATTCGCTTTGCAGCACAATCCAGAGTAGCCCTATGCTTAACAAGCCAATCCATTCCCAAGATAAGGTCAAATTCCCCGAACGGTAGCTCCATCAAGTCTCCAGAAAAGATTTTTCCTTGAGTCTCTATAGGCACATCTCTATACAGTTTGTCTACCCTAACCGAGTGACCCAAAGGGCTTAGTACAGATACCCCACTCACTGTCTCCTCAGAGCGCACACCCAGCAACCCAGATATAGCACATGCAACATAAGAATGGGTGGATCCAACATCTATCAACGCAATGTATGGCATACTAGAAATCAAAAACGTACCGGTTATGACGTCAGGAGCATCACCCTTCTCTCGGCGACGAGCTGCATACACCAACGCTGGCTGACGAGCCTCAGCAAAACCAGTACCCCTGCCAGGTGCTCCTCGTTCCCGACCATTACCATTTCTACCTCTACCTTGTCCACGGCCTCTCGGAGCTGGTAGTCCACCCCTCACTGGTTGAGCAACCCTCTGATCCATAACTTGTCCCTGATCTGGTACTTCGGGACAGTCCTTAACCCTATGTTCCATCGATCCACATCGAAAACAAGCTCCAGAACATTTTTGACACTCGCCCATATGTATCTTACCACAACTTCTACAACCCTGCGGTCTAACAGTGTTCATGGGTACTGCTCGCACTGGCTCTGCCACTCGTGCTCTCTTAACATTCCGGTTGGCCCCACCTGATGGTCCGGAATCCCTCTAGAAGTGGTTCCTATCCTTTTCGCGATTCTGTCTTTCTGTTTGTTTTACTTCTTCAGCTATTTTAGCAGCAGCAAAGTTACGCTCCTTCTGCGGAGCAATCAGCACCCTCAGTTCATCCCTCAAACCATCCTCGAAGCGCACGCTACGCTCATACTCAGTAGCAACTATCCCAGAAGCATACCAGCTCAGCCTCAGAAATTCAGCCTCGTACTCAAATACTGTCCTACCTCCTTGAACCAAATTCAAGAATTCTTTCCGGCGGGCGTCCACATAGCTAGCCCCAACATATTTCCCTTTAAAGGATGTCTTAAACAGCTCCCAAGTTACCTCACCAGCTGAAGTTCCATCTCTCACTGTGAGCCACCACTGATAGGCTTCATCTCTAAGCAACGATACAGCTCCCTTCAGCTTCTGCCCCACGGAGCACTCCAGATCATCCATGATTCGCTCTGTGGCCTCCAACCAATACTCGGCCACATTTGGGGCTACACCAGATACGCCCCTAAAGAATTCTGCTCCATTAGCCCAGAGTCGTTTAGAAATAGATCCTCGGAATACATTACCGGTACTTACCCCAGCAACCCTTTCCAGAACTCGTAGCATTGCTTGTGATAAGGCGTCATCCCCTACACCCCGATCATGCAACTCCACCTCCGTTGCCAGTGGTATCGGTACATCAGCTGCTGGCGCATGATCCGAAAATGAAGATTCAGCTCTGATACCACTAAATGTAACACCCCAAACTCGGCCTGGACGTTATGGCTAGATCTGGTGTGTCACATGGACCTACATCTAAGTTTATGACCTTTTTGCTAGTTGTGGCTTGAGTGAGAGTTTCATTAAAACAGCGAGTTTGTGAAAAGTCATATTGTTAAGCCTTTAGGTTATCCATATTTTGAACTAGTTGAGTTTTGAAAATGTTCTTAAGAATTTGAAAACCCGCGTAGCCTATGACTAGCAGTTTCGATAAAGTATGAATTAAACCATTATTAAAACAAAACCAATAAAGAAATTTAAATAGCGGCCTTATTACAATTTAAACCCCAAAAATAGCATAATAAAATACTTAAAATGAAAAGAAACCGAATTTGCAGATGCTGTGGCCACTTCAAATCTCTCACAGCTCCAAGCCCACTATGGTTGAGGGTTACTTGCAAAGATGAAATTAAGGGGTGAGTTTGACAACTCAGTGTGTAACATAATCTCAACCATAGGCCAAAACAGATCAAGCCTCAGATTCATATTTAATTGGGCCTTGGCCCATTACAGAAATCAGGTTAAGCCCATAGGCCCATAACAGATACAGATCAGATATAATATGCAAACAGAAAGCCCAACCCAGATCCATCCATAACACCTCCGTACCAGCCTTACACCATGTGGGGAGACTACTCGACCCACCCAACCGCTACACACCATAGAAATTTGTAGTGAGGCTGCCAGATATTGTGACGAGGTCACCAGATACAGATATTGTGGCGAGGCCACCAGAACAGATGTATATGTGGCGAGGCCACTAGAATAGATGTATATGTGGCGATGCCACCAGATTGCAGCGAGGCTGCCAGAACAGATATATATGTGGCGAGGCCACCAGATTGCAGCGAGGCTGCCAGAACGCTTCCTCCATCATAAACCCAAACCCCATGCAATAGATATCATGATATGGCATATAACATACAGAATCTCATGCATCAGATATATTCATATATTATAAGATAAGATATACAAAAATAGACAGTCATACATTTCATACAGAGTTTGCCCTAGGGGTATAAAGGTCATTTTGCACCTAGGGGTAAAATGGTAATTTTCTATACTTAGAGGTATTTTAGTTATTTTACCGATTTTCAGGGATCTATGCATGTACAAGTAATTATTAGTCCATTAGTGATTGCGGAAGTCCTTTTAACTTAGTTTCCAATTTTACCCCTTTTTAGCCCAAAACCCCTAATGGGCCTCACTAAGTCCATTAACGTCTTAAGCCCGTTAAATCAAATTTTATGCTCAGATCACCAACTTCAATCGTATTATTATTAGCCACGTCGCCAGAAGGCCTTTAACAGTCATTTTAACGATTTGGGCTCGGAAGCCCATTGGGCCCATCTTACCAAAATGCTCGAAATTACACCTTCTGCAATTTCGCCATCGTCAATTCCTAGTTTGACCATAGCAGAGTATTCGGCTACTCTTAGATCCTTCCAAGACCGATTGTCGATCACTTTTGGTCAGTCACTTTAGAACAGTTTTCGGTCATTTCGGCTTTTGCTGTCCTAGTCTATGAGGGAGATGCGTTACACACCTATTTTTGCGGTCCTACCAACGAATCCTCCACGTGCTTAATCCTACAATCCATTTCCTACTCGGTTAGCCAATAGATTACAAAAACCAATGCCAAACAAAATCCCTTGCCATGCTTGGCCATACCCTTAATGGCCGTACAACCTTACCTTAACGTTTTAGATCTTGGTCTGAATGAATCGTAGCCTTCAACTCCTCGCTTGAACACCTTTCCTTGCTATCCAAAGCACAAAAGAATCTACCATAGCATTAGAATCTTATAAGCAATGTCGACATGCCCCTAAAGATCTAGGGGTTTCGGCTTTTCTTTATGATGTTGATAAACGAATGTACTTAATGATTAGATCGCTTACCGATGCTTCCACTCGAAGAGTATCGCTTCCACGCTTCCAGTAACTCGAGACTATATTAGATTTACAGGAAATCTGGCTCTAACGAAACAAGAGTGGCTCTAGAGATATTCGACTTGAATGGCTAGAAGGAGATGCCCTCAGCTTTTGAATAAGTGGTATGGTGACCTTATCGTTACAACCAAAAATGGGTGAGATGATTCGGCACTAAGGGAGATGCCAGGCAAGAAATCGGCTTATAGAAGAAATCAAGGGAAGAATAAGAAGTTGGTTTTGGCAAGAAGGGGTGTTTTGGCTTTTGAAACTGTCGACAAAGGCTGACGGGAAAGAAGAAGAAGAAGGTGAAAGATTCAGCAGAGAGAGGTTTGCAGGAAAGATGAAATCGGCTAGAGATGTAAAGAGAAGAGAAGAATGGTGAAAAGATTAGAGAAGTGGCTTTTGTTACAGAGAAATCGGTAGTAGAGTTTCTGAGGTAGGGGATTCAGCTACTAGGTTTAGAAAAGCAGAAAAAGTGACCCCTAATTTACTAAACAGAATCGGCAGAAGAGGGGACTTACTCAACTAAGGAAATCGGCACCAAAGAGACCCCAAATGCCGATTGTGCCTTGCCTATGCTACTTGCCGAATTGCTCCATAGAGAGTCCCTTGGCCGATCACTTCATTCAAAATTTGAAATATCCTTGATTTGCTCCTCAACCTCCTCCTTGGTTAACTCATATGACCATTTCAAACTCCTCCAACCAGAGTTTAACTTGAAGTCTACCACTTACCTTTTCTATTCATAAAAAATATGACACCTTAATACATACCTGGGACTTGAACCCTTGACATCCACTCTCCTTTAGGTGCCACTTCTATAGCTCCTAAGTGGCGTCATATTGCCACTCCACCACTAGCCAGTTTATGCTTTATTTCATAGATATTTTCTTATAACACCTACCTTCCAGAGACCCCTATCTCCTAAGTCAAAAATAAAAAATTTAGCCGAGCTTCTAACCAATACCTGGGCCTTCCATAGGCCCATTAACACTCCCCAAACATGCATTACATACCCAAACACTAGAGTTAAACATTTTATCTAATAAAGAACAATCTAAGAGAAACCCAAAAATTAGGGCGTTACAGACTTAGGGCATTAACCCCCACATTAGCTTTGGTTGGGTGATACTCAATTGTACAGTCATAGTCCTTAAGCAATTCTATCCATCTTCGTTGCCTAAAGTTCAGCTCCTTCTGAGTGAACAAGTACTTAAGACTCTTATGATCCATGTATATGATACACCTTTCCCCGTACAAGTAATGTCTCCAAATCTTAAGTGCAAAGATTACTGCTGCCAATTCCAGATCATGAGTAGGATAGTTTACTTCGTGAGGCTTAAGCTGCCGTGAAGCATAAGTTACCACCTTACCTTCTTGCATCAACACACAGCCCAAACCCACATGTGATGCGTCACTGTACACGGTAAAATCCTTTCCAGTCTCTGGCTGAATCAATACAGGTTCCTTGGTCAGAACTTCCTTTAACTTCTCAAAAGCTTCCTGCTGCTTCTCGGTCCAAACAAATGGTGCTCCTTTCCTTATCAGCTTCGTTAATGGTGCTGCCATTACAAAAAATCCTTTCACAAACCTTTTATAGTACCCTGCCAAACCTAGAAAACTCCGTATTTCTGATACCGACCTCGGTGGCTTCTATTCCAGAATCGCTTCAATCTTTCGAGGGTCCACCCTGATCCCCTCATCAGAGACAGCATGTCCTAAGAAAGTTACCTCCCTCAATTAGAATTCACACTTACTGAATTTTGCATAAAGCTTATTTTCCCTCAGCACTTACAGCACAATACGGAGATGCTCATCGTGCTTCTCCTCAGTTTTAGAATATACCAGAATATCATCAATAAAAATGACCACGAATCGATCCAAATATGGTTGGAATGCTCAATTCATCAGATTCATAAATGCTGCAGGTGCATTCATTAGCCCAAATGGCATAACTGAGAACTCATAGTGACCACACCGAGTTCTAAATGCCGTCTTATGAATATCCACCTCTTTAATCCTTAGCTGATGGTATCCGGATCGAAGATTGATCTTAGAGAATATCGAAGCTCCTCTAAGTTGGCCAAACAGATCATCGATTCTAGGCAGAGGATATTTATTCTTAATTGTCAGTTTGTTCAACTGCCGATAATCGATGCACATCCGTATCGTTCCATTCTTCTTCTTTACGAACAACACTGTTGCTCCCCACGGAGATACACTCGGCCTAATAAAGCCTCTATCCAACAACTTCTGAATTTGTGCTTTCAGCTCCACTAACTCCTTCGGTGCCATCCTGTATGGTGCGATGGACACTGATGCCGTTCCAGGCAATAAGTCGATTCCAAACTCGACTTCTTGGTTCAGAGGCAAACCCGTAAGCTCCTCTGGAAAAACATCTTGAAATTCCTTAACAGTTCTAACCTTATCCACTGTCAGACCCTCAGTCTCCAACTGACTTACAAATGCTAAATAAGCCTCACAACTGTTACGAATCCACTTCTCGGCTCTCAATGCCGACACTACATTGGACAGATAATCCCTTCGCTCTCCTATCACTATAACTTCCTCATCCTCTGCGGTCTTTAACACCATTCGCTTGGCAGCACAATCCAGAGTAGCCTTATGCTTAACAAGCCAATCCATACCCAAGATGAGGTCGAATTCTCCAAACGGTAGCTCCATCAAGTCCCCAGAGAAAATCTTACCTTGAGTTTCTAAAGGCACGTCTCTATACAATTTGTCTACCCTAACCGAGTGACCCAAAGGACTTAGTACAGATACCCCACTCACAGTCTCCTCAGAGCACACACCCAGCGACCCAGATATGGTACATGCAACATATGAATGCGTAGACCCAATATCTATCAAAGTAGTGTATGGCATGCTAGAAATCAAGAACGTACCAGTTATGACGTCAGGTGCATCACCCTCCTCTCGGTGACGAGCTGGCTGACAAGCCCCAACATTTTCGGCACCCCTGCCAGGTGCTCCTCGTCATCGACCATTTCTTTTACCGCCTCTACCTTGTCCACGTCCTCTCAGTTGTAGTGGTCCACCTCTCACCGGTTGGGCAACTCTCTAGTCTGTAACTTGAACCTGATCTGGTTCCTGAGGACAGTCCTTAACTTTATGCTCCATAGATCTGTATCAGAAATAAGCATCAGAACGTCACCGACACTCGCCCAGATGTATCTTACCACAACTCCCACAAACTTGCGGTCTAACAACATTCATCAGAACTGCTCGAACTGGCTCTTCCACTCTTGCTCTTTTAACATTCCTATTGGCACCACCCGAAGGTCTTGAATCTCTCCGAAAACGGTTCCGATCCTTCTCACGATTCTATCTTTCAGTACGCTTCACCTCCTCAGCTACTTAGCTTTCTCCACCAAAGTAGCAAAGTTACACTCCCTCTGCGAAGCAATCAGCACCCTAAGCTCATCTCTAAGACCATCCTCGAAGCGCACGCTACGTTCATACTCTGTAGCGACTATCCCAACAGCATACCGGCTCAGCCTCAGAAACTCAGCCTCGTACTCAGCAACTATCTTACTCCCTTGAACCAGATTCAGAAATTCCTTCCTGCGGGCGTCCACATAGCTCGCCCCAACATACTTTCCTTTGAAGGCTGTCTTAAACAGCTCCCAAGTCACCCTGTCAGCCGAGGTTCCATCTCTCACGGTGAGCCACCACTGATACGCCTCATCCCGCAGCAACGATATGGCTCCTTTCAGCTTCTGTTCCACGAAACAATCCAAATCATCCATAATTCACTCTGTGGCCTCTAACCAATATTCAGCCACATTCGGGGCTACACCAGATATACCCCTAAAGATCTCCACTACATTAGCTTCAAGTCGCTCAGAAATAGATCCTCGAATTTCGTTTCCCGTACTTGCCCCTGCAACCCTTTCCAAAACACAAAACATTACCTGAGATAGGGCGTCATCCCCAGCACCTCGATCATGAGACTCCACCTCTGTTGTAGGTGGTACCGGTGCATCTGCCGTCGGCATATGTCCTAAAGACGAAGATCCAGCCCGTGCACTACCTTGGCCACGCCTACGACCTCTTCCATGAGCTGCTCTTGTACTCATATCGTATTATCTGATTATGAATTTTATGCATCAGTTAAATATATCAATGTTTAATACGGATGTTTTATGAACAGACAGTAATTTAGAGTTTGTTTTTCGCGAAATCGTAGCCTAGCTACCATCTCAGTCTACTTATCAGAATTCCTACAGTTTTAGTATCACCCTAACTAGAGTATTATATAGGGTTTCAGTACAGACATATAACAGATAATTCAGAAACATTCAAAAAAATTCAAAAAACTTAAAGACTTAGGACGGAGATTCGGTATGCCACCTTCTCAGAAACCAAAAAATTTTTTTGAAAACTGGATTTCAATTTTTTTGAAATCATTTGTTGTGGGAAGAAAATCTTAAAATAATTTTTGAAAATGATTTCTCAAAGTGATTTTCAAAAATCTTTGTTTAACTTTACTTTTAAAAATTCCAAAAACCTTTGTTTTTAGTCCCATTTCATAGCTGAGTTGTTGCAACCTGGCTCTGATACCACTAAATGTAAACCTCAAACCCAGCCTGGACGTTACGGCCAAGTCCAATGTGTTACGTTGATTTACGATTGGTTGTGTTCTCAGTTTTTAGTAATCAGAGTGTTTTTATAAAATAGTTGTTAATTGTTGATTTGAAAGTAACTCCAATTATTAAGTCGTTGATTATCCGTTTGTTACATTTGTTGAGTTTGAAATCGTTTATTAATTTTGAACAAAAATCCAAGCGGCCTAAAGCTAACAGTTAAAAATCGAGTATAAATAGGGCAGTTAATAAAACCATAAAAATATTAAGAGCGGCCTTATTACAACTTAAAACCCAAACGAAATAATTAAAAAACTGAAAAAAATATGTGATAAAACCAAACTTGCAAAATATGTAGCCATTTCGAATCCCTCCCGGCTCTAAGTCCTCTATGGTTGAGGATTACCTGCATGGATGAAAATAAGGGGTGAGTTTGGGAAACTCAGTGTGTAAAATCACCCAACCATAGTCTCAATTAGATCAACCTCAGAGTCAGATTTAACTGGGCCTTAGCCCGATACAGAATTCAAAATGAAGCCCATAGGCCCTATGACAGAAACAGAGCAGATATATCATTTATGCAGAAACCCAACCCTTATCCAACCGTATACACCCCCGTACCAACCTTACACCATGTGGGGAGACTACTCGACCCACCCATCCGCTACACACCACAGAATTTACAGTAGAGCTGCCAGAACAGATAATATGACAGAGTCATCAGATACAGATATTGTGGCAAAGCCACCAGAACAGATATTTGTGGCATAGCCACCAGATACAGATATTTGTGGCATAGCCACCAGAACGCTTCCTCCATCAATATAACCCATGTCCCATGCAACAGATATACATGTTATGGCACACAACATACAGAATCAGAATATCATGCATTCCAGTCAAAATTAACCCTAGGGGTATAACGGTCATTTTGCACCTAGAGGCATAATGGTAATTTTCATACTTAGGGGTATTTTAGTAAATTTACTATTTTAGGGTTTCCACGCATATTACAGACACTAACGTTTTAACAGAAACTCTTACCGAGCATTTTTACCAAATTGGGCCCGTTGGCCCACTAACCCGATTTCAGCCTATTAAGCCCAAATATACCGAAGTGCACAGAATTGCGCACTCTGCAATCTTACCGCTTAAGATTACCAAAATTAGCAACAAACTATCTGACGAGCGCTCCCATGCTCGTAAGTTCACAAAATACCGGCTTTTCGGCTTTTCAGCTTTTGCCGAACTAATCTATAAGTGGGTGTCGTTTACACACTTGATTTGTAATGATACATTGGTGAGATCCACACGTGAATTGCCTACAATCGAGTTACTGATACGTCAGACTACATATCAACACAAAATACGTACTAATCTCCTTACCATATTCGGCCAACATTGCCTTAATCCCTAAAGTTCTTACCTTTCTGCCGAAATATGGACTAGATCTAGATGTCCCACAGTGCTAGCCTTCAAAGCCCTTTGCTGAAAGTCCCCTTGTCCACACTATCATATACAAAACCAAAAGAAAGAGGCCAATATGCCCTTAGACCAAACGTTAGCCACCCTTGGTTGATAGGGATTTTGGCTTTTATCTTAAACAAGAATAACTAATGGAGAAGGGTTTCGAAATACTTACCAACACTTCACCTTTCAAGGTGAGTTCCTACTATCACCCTAACCCCGATCTACGATAGTTCCATTCACCTTCACAAGAAAAGATAAGTGTGATCCAAGATTCGGCTTTGATACACAGGTATGAAGATTTCAGCTCCTAGAAGAAAAGATGAAGTATTCAGCCACCAAAAGGTATTCGGCTATCTTGGTTTTGAGAGAAAATGATGAAGAAAAGAGAGAAAAGAAAGAGAAGAGAAATATGAGCAGGATAGATTCAGCTATAGAAGAAATCGGCAAGGAGTACTCAAGGTTTTGGGATTTAGTTCTAAAGGTTTCGGCAAAAAGAAGAGTCGGCAATGGAAGGTTTTATCTTAACTTTGTGGTTAACAAAGTGAGAGGGAACAAGATGAAGAAGAAAGGGACACGGATGAAAGAAGAAAGAATGAGAGGAAAGAAGAGAGAAAAAGAGAAGTGAGTATTCGGTTTGGCAAAGAAAACGGCACAGGGAGATATGGAGGCTTGTGTTTTCAGCTTCTAGCAAAATGGAAGGAAAAGAGAGAAACCCTAAGCACAATACCTCATTTCGGCAAACCAAAGGAAGACTAAACCAAACCCCAAAGGAAAAACTACAAAGAAACGGCACAAAACTTCCCTAATGCTGAAATTACTACTTCAGAGACCTAGTTGAAATTGCCTAGACTAGAGACCCTTGGCCAGCCAACTTGTGATAGCCTTAAATCGACCCTAGTCGGAATGTGGTTTCAGGACCACAAAATCGAGGCACAAAAATAATTTAATATTTAATTTAATGCCTATTTTATGTGCCAATTTATGTGTGACATCTTAGGTGCTTCAATTTAGTATTATATTTATGAATTTCACCTAAAAGGGCTAAATTATGAACTTTGAAAATGTGCTAGACAAATGTGTGATGACTTATTAATGCATGCATGAAAAAAAAAAGGGGATTTGCATGTCAAATTGCCCACTTTTATGATAGTGGATGATAATGATGAGATTTTGGCATTTTGTGAATTGTTATTTAGTTTCATATTAATAATAAAAGAAATTTGTAATTAGTTGCCATAAAAATAAAAGATGTTTTATAATAAAATAAAGGGCGAAAAGAACAATGTGCCTTTCATTTTTTTTTTATTGCCGTGAACCAAAAGAAGAAAAAGGGGGAAGAGAAACAAGGCATTTAGTCTTCTTCTTGCTTGATTAAGGTAAGTTTTTGGTTAATTCTTTGAGATTTGATGAAATTTTGGTAGATGGTTAGGTCTATGACTTAGCCCATGTGTAAATTTTGGTTCTTGTGGTGCATTGGGCATTCGGCTAAGATAGAAATGTTAGAAGGAGATTTCTATTCTTTATGTTTTATGAGTTGGGAGCTTAAATAGAAGTGATTGAAAGGAATGTGTGTATCGGGGGTTTAAGTAGTGTGGAAATTCAGTTAATAAGTGTGTGTGTGGTTACTTGCCGAATTTGGTATTAAGGTTAGTAGGTTGGTTTAATTCTTGTATTATAAATCTATTTGAGCAATTAGATGGGTAATGAATGGTTGAAGTGATGAAATTAGAAACTCATGAACTTGATTTAAATATTTTTAAGTTTATGGTAATTAAATGAATTTGGGAAAAAGAGAGTTTGATAATTGACATGTTAGACTTGGTTCACTATGGCATTCGGTCATGGAATTAGACTAATTGGCTAAAACGAGTTCAAAGGTAGTAAATTAATGTTAGTAAAGAATGGAATTGAGAAACTATGTCTAAACTACCTTATATGATGTTCAATTCTAAGAAAATTAAAAATGGGTGAAAGAGTGTTAACTAGACATTTCTAAGTAAAAATATGAGAAAGGGAGCTTGATGGCTCAACCCTTTTTGCTTGCAGCATTCGGCTATGGCATTTTTGAGGTTAAATTTCAAAGAATTTATGAGAGTATGCCTAATTATACAAATTTGCTTTGAATGGTTCTTCAATCAAAGGGGAGGTATTCGGCCATGTAGATTGGGTATCTTTGTGAATGTTTTGATGCTTAATGTGTAATGTTCATTGTCTAATTAGGAAGGAGGACAAAGTGACATTGGGTTCTTAAGCTAGCATCTTGTTTTGTATGACTCTTAATATAGCCAAATGAAATTTGAATGTTGGGTCAATAGACCTTCGGCCTTGGTGTAAATAAGTAATGCTAGTTAATTTAAGGATAAGTTATAATGTATGTTTGTGCAATGGCCGAATGTGCCTTTGATGTTGGGATGGCATGAATGAATGTAGATCTATATGTTCCTTTTTGTGTTATTCAAATTAATTGTGAATAGGATATTGGGCTACATATAGTGAAAGTGCTGAATGGACTTGATAAGGTGAAGTGCAAAAAGGGTATGTGAGAAGAGTGAATTTGTATAAATCTGCTTGGTACAGCAGCAGTAACGTATTTTAGAAAAATCACCATAAATGGTGG
This sequence comes from Gossypium stocksii, assembly GCA_020496765.1. Lineage (NCBI taxonomy): Eukaryota > Viridiplantae > Streptophyta > Magnoliopsida > Malvales > Malvaceae > Gossypium > Gossypium stocksii. Next base: position 49,331,696 of record CM035623.1, read on the forward strand.
AAGCTGAATTAGAGACTGAATAAATTATGTAATTAAAGCTTAATGAGTCTAGTTTCTCATAAAAGAAACCTTATAAGCAAAGGAATTTCCGATAAAGAGATTTTTAAAGTAGAGTGAGGCAGTGTCAGATTGACTCTGAAATTCTCTGTTTTATTTTTAGAAAATCATTATAAATTGTAAAAAAATTGTTATAAGATGTAAATTATATGCTTAGAAACTTTAATGAGTCTATTTTCAATATAAATATACAAAAACATTATCCGAGTTCTGAGCCAATAGATAATTGAACTTTAGTACAGAAGGGTCAGAACTGTCCGACAGCGAACCAGGGATAACTTTGAGGATTAAACTGTATAAATTGGTCAATTCAAAAATTCTAGAAATTTTATGGTAGAAAGGTAAATGAGTCTAGTTTCAGGAAAAATTTACGGAACTAGATTTGGAGTTTTGTAGCTCCAGTTATGAAAAATTTAGTGAATGTTGCTCAGGAAGTCAGCTTGCAGTGACTTGTGATATATATGTGATTGGCTGAATGTGTATGTTTGCTATGAGAAGTATATGCGTTTCTTATTTGACTATCAGTGAAAATGATCAATTAAGATGTTTGAATAAGAATTAATAAAATTAAATATTTTTTAGCTCAAGAGCAAAGAGGGACAAGTTCGGACAAAGGGAAAGCTAAAGTGGTCGAATAGCTAACTCGTAGTTGCTCGGGAAAGTTCAAGATAAGTTTTGAGTAATTGATTTTGGTATTTAATTTAAACGCCATGATATATATGAATGACAAATGAATGATGTCCCATTGCCCTTACCATAATAAGGTTATTGAGAAAGAAACCCTATACATATATTGGATTTGAATGATGTTTACGACACAAAGCCAATGAGTATGTTATACGTCTTTATGTGAAAGAGTAGACTTGAATTGCACATGTGATTTTGGCTATGTGAAATGTAATAAAATGTGAATAGATATGCATGAAACTTTGTGATTTGAATCTGGGTTAAGACCCGAAGGCTATATGCGGAGACTAAGTCCGGGTGAAGACCCGAAGGCTATATGCGGAGACTAAGTCTGGGTGAAGACCCGAAGGCTATATGCGGAGACTATGTCCGGGTGAAGACTCGATGGCTATATGCGATGACTATGTCCTGGTAAGGACCCGATGGCTTGTGTGGGGATTCTATCCGAGTTAAAGGTCTCAGTGATGATGAGAGTAAAGCCTAAGATTAAAAGACTACATAGTAACGATTGCTAATGAATGTACTTAAAGCGTTAAGCTATACAGGTATGTACCCTAAGCTTATATGCAAGTTTGTTATAGACCAACTCATAAGATCATTATACGATTGCATATAGGAGTATTGAAAAGAGACTATAAGTATGGTGTTAGTACAATTGGACAATGCGAAAAGTTATGTGAAATCATGCAATATGCCTATGTTTATTTAAGCTTATTATTAAGTGAAAGTTATTTGCCTATTGTATATGATAAGAATGTGTATATTCGGTTAAAGGGTGACATACCCAAAGTAGAGGGGACGAACGCGAACAACTATGTCATAATCTGATTTTTATCCGTTGTCATTGCTTAAAACTTACTAAGCATTGTAATGCTTACTCCGTTTATTTTGTTTCCTCTGTTTTATAGATCTCTTTTTTTGGAAGCTACGGACTCGGGGATTGAAGCTTTAATCACCTACACTATCGTCGTTATTTTGGTACATTTGATAGTTATTTTGAGAACAATGGAATGTATAGGCTACTCTCCCTTCTTTTGAAACGAACTATATTTTGATTTGTAAATATCCTAGCCATGCGAAAATGGCTTGTTAAATCTCTAAATTTGAGTATATGTTCTGATGAAATTCATGTGGCTTGATATTTTGTAGCATGAGTTATTAGATAGTAACCATTATGCAATGAGTTTTGAATATGGTATATTGTTATTTGCGAAATTGATTTGGCTTAATTGATCGTAGCCACATGATGGAAATTTCTAAATGCTTATAAAACAAATTTAATGAGTTATGATGCACAACCAAACCTATGTCTTGTATGTATCTATGAACATCAATAAGTTGTATTTAGTTATGCAATACCTTAATACCCTATTCTGGCGACGGACAGGGGTATAGGGTGTTACACAACTCTTGCTCCTCAAGAGTCCAACATTCAGCCAACACCAAGCTCCCTAATCAGCTCCTAAATTTCCTCCCTTATCACTCCCTAACCCAAACTCCTGAACAGTTCAAACTCTTCTTAACAGAGTTCCACCTATGTTTCAACACCTACCTTTCTTGTTCACAAAAAAAAAAACCTAATTAACTTACCTTGCAACTTGAACCTTGGCTGCCCCTAAACATCCACATGCCACTTTAATAGCTCCTTAGTGGTGTTACCTTGCCACTCTACCACAAGCTCCCTTGTGACTTAAAACCCCACCATTACTTTAAATCATGGTTTATACAATCAGACCATACAGAAATCAAGATTCACCAAAAATCACAGAAATCCCGAAAAAGTCCTAAAATTAGGGTGTTACATCTAAAATACAATCACGAAGCATATCCTTGAGTACCTGAATCACTCGTTTAGACTAACCATCTGTATGGGGATGAAATGTGGTACTGAAATGCAATCTAGTGCCGTTCGTGCAATTTACTCCAAAATCTAAAAGTAAATCATGGATCTCTATCGAAAATAATAGACAATGGCACACCGTGAAGTCTAACAATCTCTACCACATATAATTCTGCCAACTTTTCAAGTGAATAATCTATACGTACAAGAATGAAATGTACGAACTTAGTCAGATGATCAATAATAACCTAGATGGCATCTTTCTTCTGTGGAGACAACGGTAATCCTGACACGAAGTCCATAGTAACCCATTCCTATTTCCATTCTAGAATCATAATTGGTTGTAACAGTCCTGAAGGTACCTAATGCTTAGCTTTGACTTGTTGCCAAATTAGACATTTCGATACAAATTTAGAAATCTCACATTTCATACCTGGCCACCAGTACATTTGTTTCAAATCATTGTACATTTTATTGTTACTTAGATGAATTGAGTAACTGTTGTTATGAGTTTTCTAAAGAATCTTCCGTTTAATTTGAGAATTCCTCGAAACACAAATTTTGTTGCGAAAGTATAAGCTACCATAAAAAATGAGGTGAAATTCTAAGTCAGATACCTTTTCAATCTGTTTCTGTTTAAAAATCAATTTAGGATCATTTTTCTGAGCTTCACAAATCTGTTGCAGAAATATCAGTTTAGCTTTCAATTCAGCTAAAATAGAACCATCCTTAATCAACGTCAATATGATATTCAAAACTTGCAAAGGAAATAAGGATTTTTTTACTTAAATCATCAGCAACAATATTAGCTTTACCCAGGTGATAATCAATGGTCAGATCATAATCTTTTAGCAATTCCAACCATCTACGCTGTCATAAATTTAATTCTTTTTGTGACATCCAGTATTTCAAGCTTTTGTGATCCGTGAAAATGTGGCATTTTTCCTTGTATAAATAATGTCACCAAATCTTTAAACCGAATACAATAGCTGCAAGCTCTAAATCATGTGTCAGGTAATTTCTCTCATGCGATTTCAATTGATAGGAAGCATAGGCTACTACTTTACCTTCCTACATCAAAATGCAACCCAAACTATTATGTGAAGCATCACCGTAGATCACAAATTCTTTGCCAGACTCTAGTTGAATCAACACAGAGGCCTCAGTTAACATCGCTTTCAAATGATCAAAACTCTATAGACACTTTTTGGATCAATCAAACTTTGCAACTTTCTAGAGTAGCTTTGTCAACGGTGTAGTAATCATCAAAAACCCTTTAACAAATCTCCAATAATATTCGGCTGAACCCAGAAAACTTTTAATCTTGATGATATTTTTTCAGAGGCTTCCAATCCAAAATAGCAAATATTTTACTCGGATCTACTCTAATGCCCTCAACCGACACCATGTGACCCAAAAATCTAACTTTTTACAACCAAAAATCACATTTGCTGAATTTTACAAATAACAGTTTCTCACGCAAAATTTGAAATATTACTCTCAAATGCTGGACATGCTCAATTTTGTCGAGATTAAATCAGAATATCATCAATGAAAACAACCACAAATTTATCTAAATGTGACCGAAAGATTCTGTTCATTCAATCCATTAACACAACAAGTGTAGTCGTTAATAAAAAAGGTAAACTAAAAATTCATAATGTCCGTACGTGGTAGTATTCAGTACATTAGAATCTTTAACCCATAGTTGATAATATCCACAATGAAGATCAATATTTGAAAACATTGTTGCACCTTTCAGTTGATCAAACAAATCATTGATAGGTGGCAATGGATTTTTTTTTTGATCATGACCTTATTAAGCTGTCAATAATTGATACACAATCACATTAACCCATTCTTTTTCTTGACAAACAGTACAGGTGCACCCACAGAGAAAAATTAGGCCGAATAAATCCTCTGCTCGTCAACTTTTGTAATTGTGCTTTCAATTCTTTCAATTTAGTAGGTGTCATTCTATACGGAGTAATTGATATCGGTGAAGTTCGCGATACTAATTCAATAGCAAATTCAACATCTTTGACCCGTGTTAACCCTGACAATTCTTCTAGAAACACATCGGAGGACTTATAAATAGTCAAAACTAATTCTAACTTTGATTTTAAAGCCCTGGTATCTAATATATATGCTCGATACGCCTCATAGTCTTTTCAAACACAATTCTAAGTTGACAACGCTAAAATAATATTTACTGCATTATTACATCTATCTGATTCAACCCTCAGTATTTCACTATCCTAGTATTTCAACAAAATTTACTTTTAGGTACAGTTCACAACAGCATCATGTAATGTCAACCTATCCATACAGAGAATCACATCAAACTCATCAAACGATAATAACATCAAATCAGTTAAAAATTTGTAATCTTGAACTTTCAGGGATAATTCTGACAAATTTTATCGACTAACACATATTGGCCTAACGGATTAGTTACATTGACCACAAATTCAATTGACACAATAGGTATTTTCTTATCTGACACTAATATTGTGCATATATATAAGTGCATTGACCTCGGGTCAATCAAAACATAAACTATAACAACCCGTTTTCAGTGAACTTGAAACAGTCATTTTGGGACCACAAATCTGAAGTCAAAAAATTATTTTATTATTATTTTATGGTCTACAGCATGATAGTATTATCGTATTAAAATTTTGTTAAGAAATTTTACCATTTACATGCTCAATTTGATAAAAAGGACTAAATTGTGTAAAGTGCAAAAGTTGTGTTCTAATAGTGTAACACCCTAAACCCGACCCAGACGTTATGGCAGGATTTGACGTGTCACAATGCAATGTTTTTCAAAAAGCTTTTGAAGGTAAGAAAAACACTTTTTCGGTTATATATAAACTTTTGTATATTAAGTTTTTTGTTACCATCCAATCCATTAGTTAAAACGTTAGTCTTATTAGATTGCCATTATTTTATTAATCTAATTTAGTTGCGGAAGCTTTTCAAAACTTTGAAGGTTAAATCGAGTGTCTTTGAAAATAATTGTTATTTTGAAAAAAAAATCATCTTCTCCTAAACTAGCAGTTTAAAGTAAACCAGCAAATACCCAATTAAAATTTAAAACCATAAAAAGGCCTTACTATAGAATTAAAAACCCGAAATGAAACTGTAAATATAAACGAAACCATTTGTAAATTAACTTTAATCGTGTGGCCACCTCCGAGTCCCTCGCAGCTCCAAATTGCCTCTGGCTGGGGATTACCTGCACATTAAAAAGAAAGGGTGAGTTTGCGAAAACTCAGTGTGTAATCCCCGACCACTCAATTGGTAAATAGCAAACAGTAACAGTCTGGACCTGAGCCCTTTTCAGGAACAATACAGTGGGGCCTTAGCCCAATATAGTACCAGTACAGTATAGTAATGCAACAGTGCAACCCACCCCAATCCAGCCAAGCACACCACTCCGTACCACCAACACACCATGTGGGGATTAAATCGACCCACCCAGCCAACACACCAATATCGCAGCCAAGTTGCTAGTAACAGTATCACAGCATAGCTGCCAGTAACAGTATCGCAGTAAAGCTGCCAGTTACAGTAAATATGGAAATGCCACCAGTACAGTATACTTCCTCTATAACCGTATCCCAATCCCATACAGTATGTCATGTCATAAATCATATGTGTATGCAGAATGTCATGCACAGAAACAGTCATGTTTATATCATAAAGAAATCAGTCAATCTACCTCTAGGATATAACGGTCATTTTTATCTACTAGGGGTAAAATAGTCATTTTACCCTTTGTGGGTATTTTGGTCATTTTACCTATTTTAGGATCTTGGTACACAAACCGACCTCTTAGAAGGTCTACAGTCGCCTAGAGCGACTTATGTAACCTAAACAGTCATAACAGTGTAAAAGGGCCTAAGGCCCATTACCCAGTCCAAGTGGGACCACACGTTCATGTGGCCCATTTAACCCAGATTTAGCCATGACCATGCGAACTGCATAGCCCATTCCAGTATTTTCCACGTGTCGTGGAGTATATTCGTATGAGGCCCACGAGCCTATTGGCTCACACGGCCCATTTCGGTCCAACGAGTCCTAAATGCCGTCTTATAAACATCAGCCTCTTTCACTCTCAGTTGATGGTACCCCGAACGGAGATCAATCTTAGAGAAAACTGAAGCTCCTTGTAACTGATTAAAGAGATCGTCAATCTGTGGAAGGGGGTACTTATTTTTTATAGTTAGTTTGTTCAATTGCTGATAATGTAACATCCCCACGCCCAAGACCATCGCCGGAGTTGAGCTTGAGGTGTTACCGAATATAATTTATCATTTAAACAACTTTACATCATTTATTTTGATTTTCGGAATAAGCAGTTTTTCTGCGTCATGGTCGCTAAAAAAATCATATATCGAGTTATGAAACTCAAAATCAAGATCTGTAAATTTTTCCTGAATCTATACTCACATATCTATCTACTAATTTTTTTCTAAAATTTTTGGTTTGGCCAATTAGTACAGTTTATTAGTTAAAGTTACCCCTGTTTCAGGACTTGACTGCACTGACCTCTACTTACTACGAACCACTTTTATCCCTGTACAAAATTCATATAACTATACCATTTATTTCTATTAAAATTAGATTCAATAAGGATTCTGAGAATATAAATTACACCTCCTAATTATTTTTTTACAATTTATAGTGAATTTTCAAATTTGGAACAGGGGATCCAAAAATCGCTCTGGCCCTATTTCACTAAAACTCAAATATCTTATATCATATAACTCCTTTACCTATTTCGCTTTCTCTATTTGAAAGTAGACACAACAAGCTTCAATTTCATAGTTAATTCTTCACCTAATTCATTTTCTACTATTTTTGGTGATTTTTCAAACTCACATCGTTGCTGCTGTAGTGTTCTGTTTTATGGCAAGTTTCATCTTTTTATGAATTCTCATGAGCTATATAACATATTAAACTCACAAGGCATCCAACATTATCTAGGCTAGCCATACCAATGTCTAATCATTATCAAGCATTTTCTCAACCAAACCACAACCATATCACAAGATTATTTACACAAAACAAGTATATTGCTATACATGCCATACATCAAAACATACAAACCAATATACCAATTCTTCCTCGGATAGTGTGAGCGGTTCTTTGACCTTCTCGATATCCAAGTTGGCTCGATAAAAACTACAATGAATGTAAAGGAGGGAGTAAGCATAAATGCTTAGTAAGTTCATATGCAAATAACAAGTAACATAACAAAGCAATTATATCAACAACAATAGCATGATATCACCAAGATACAAACCACATTTCTAGCTATCGTGTATCATCTTACCACCTTATTTCTGTTGTATCAAGTTTCAACCCGAGGGTTAAGTACATACCTGTCCAAATTGTCCATTTCATAACACTTACCAAAATATCATTTTCATCTTGAGTATTCTTCCATTCCGCTAGAATTTTACCCGTTGAACACATCGGAATATAACTTGGATACACGAATCATTTGCACATAAGTGCCACATATGTAATCAATCAATCATGTAACCCGCCCATAAGCGAACTCGGACTCAACTCAATGAGCTCGGATGCCTAGTTACATCTCACGAACTCGGACTCAACTCAACGAGTTCGGACATTCGCATCCATAAGTGAACTCGGACTCAACTCAACGAGTTCGGATGCCCAACCATCCTAGTGACATGTCACTTGTATCCTAATCTATTCCCAAGGTTCAAACGGGATTTTCTTCAATCACACATTTCCCAGTTGTTCTCCTCGGAATATTGGAACCAATACATTGCTTGCATATCATACTTATCAATTTAATCACATACTTTTCATACCAATACATAATATTTCACAAAGCATAATATTCATAATAACAAGTATCATATCATATAAATAGCATCAAATCACTTAAAATAGCAACCATGTTACATTATTTACACATGAACTTACCTCGGTACAAAATATATCAATTTTGCGATTTAGTCCAAAATCTTTTCTTTTCCTCGATCAAGGTTGATTCCACGTCTTTCTTGATCTAAAATAACACATTTAACTTATTTAATACTCACATTTATCAAAATAGTCCTAAATTCAAATTTTGGAAAAATTACAATTTTGCCCCTAAACTTTTACATATTTACACTTTTTCCCCAAAGTTCGGAAATTTAATTTTATCACAAATTCTTATGTTTTAGGACATGCTGATCATTTATTTACCATTAGCAAGCTCAAATTCCCACTAAAACACATACTTATGAACAATATGTACTTTTACCGATTAAGCCGTTTTACTCGTTTTTACTTAAAACCGAGTAGCACAAATTGTCTAACATAATTTAAAACCTCATATTCTATCATAAAACATCAAAATACACAAATTTCACCTATGGGTATTTTTCCAAATATGAACCCTAACTTAAATTATTGCTAACATAAGCTTTATCGAGTTACTAGGACTACGAAAACGTAAAGAACATTAAAAACGGGGCTTGGAATCACTTACTATGGAGCTTGGAAGCTTGAAACAAACCCTAGCTATGGAGAACCCTTGAAATTTCGTGGTAATGAAGAAGATGATCAATTTTGTGTTATTTTTCCCTTTTTATTTCATGTTAATATCCAAATGACCAAAATGCCCTCCTTACTAAACTTTCAAAAATTCCATCCATGTCCAAATTTTGTCCATGAACTTAAAATTGGTCAAATTGCTATTTAAGACCTCCTAATTAATATTCCAAAGCAATTTCATACTAGAAATTTCTAGAATGCAAGTTTGCAACTTATTCGATTTAGTCCCTAATTTCAAATTAAGCACTTTACGCTTAGAATTTCTTCACGAAATTTTCACACCATCATAAAAACATATCATAAACATAAAAATAATTATAAAATAATTATTTCTACCTCAGATTTGTGGTCACGAAACCACTATTCTGATTAGGCCCTAATTCGGGATATTACATGATAATCGATGCACATGCGCATAAACCCATCCTTATTCTTTACGAATAAGACCGATGCTCCCCATGGAGACACACTAGGTCAAATGAATCCTCGGTCCAGTAGCTCTTGAATTTGAGCCTTTAACTCCACCAGCTCCTTCGGTGCCATTCTATAAAGAGCGATGGACACTAGAGCTGTTCTAGGCAGGAGCACAATACCAAACTCGACCTCCCGATTCGGAGGCAACCTAGGGAGCTCATCAGGGAATACATCATGAAAATCCTTAATAGTTCTGATATCTTCAATAGAAGGAGCCTCAGAATTAGATACACCAATGTAAGCTAGAAACGCCTCACAACCCTTACGAACCAATTTCTTGGCCCTTAATGTAGAGATTACATTTGATAGATAATCCTTTCGCTCCTCAATCACAACCACCTCTTCATCCTTAGTAGTCTTCAGTATCATACGCTTAACAGCACAATCCAGCCTTGCTCAGTGTTTTACCAACCAATCCATCCCTAAGATTAGGTTGAATTTACCAAACGGTAGCTCCATCAAATCCGCTAGAAAGATAACTCCTTCAACCTCTAGGGGAGCATTCCTAAAAAACTTATCTACCCTTACTGACTATCCCAGTGGACTTATTACAGTCATCTTACTAACAGTAATTTCAAACAGAATGCCCAAAGTCCCAGATATAGTACATGCAATGTATGAATGCGTAGACCCAATATCAATAAGAGCAGTATAGGGTACATTATGAATTAAGAACGTACCAGCTATAACATCTGGAGTGTCTCCGTCCTCTCAGCAATATGCATCATATACCAAAGTTGGCTACCTCGCCTCAGTATTACCAGCACCTCTGCCTGGTGCTCCACACCTCATCTCATTCCGTTTCCACCTCTAGCCTGACCATGACCTCTCGGTGGCTACTGGACACCTCTCACTGGCTGTACATAACCCTGTCCTATAGCTTGCTCCTGAACAGGTCTCTGAGGACAATTCTTAACTTGATGCTCCATAGACCCACATCTGAAACACGCCCCAATCTTCTTCCAGCACTCACCTAGGTGATGTCACCCACAATCTGCACAAGGCTGCGATCTCGCAACAGGAACCCCAGCTCAGACTAGCCTGTCAAACCTAAACTTCTTTTTAGACCCACTAAAAGAACCTAAGGGCCCTGAATCCCTCTTATTTCTGCCCCTATCCTTTTCACAGTTCTCTCGCTCAGAGCGCTTCACGTCCTCGATAATTTTTTCCTTTTCTACTAAGGCAGCAAAATCTCGCTCCCTCTGCGGAGCTATCAAGACTCGTAACTCATCCCGGAGGCCATCCTCAAAACATACACAGCGTTCATATTCAGCCGCCACCATCCCACAAGCATAGCAGCTAAGTCGTAAGAATTCTGCCTCATATTCTGCCACAGATTTATTCCACTGGGTCAAGCTCAGAAATTCCTTTCTCCGGGCATCCACATGACTTGTGCCCACATACTTTCCTTGAAACACCACTTTAAAGAATTCCCATGTTAACCGATTAGCCTGGGTACCTCCTCTCACGGTAAGCCACCACTGATAGGCCTCGTCTCACAGTAATGACACTACACCTTTTAGTTTTTGCTCAGAAGTGCAGTCAAGATCGTCCATTATTCTTTCTGTGGCTTCTAACCAGTATTTCACGACATTAGGGCTACTCCAGAAATACCCCTAAAGATTTCCGCTCCATTTGACCGAAGGTGTTCCAAAATTGACCCTCGACCCACAGCACCCGTACTGGTCCCAACGACCCTCTCCAAAATTCGAAGCATAGCTTGGGATAGTGTGTCATCCCCATCCGCTCGATCATATGGTCCCGTCTCAGTTACCGGTAAAGTTGGTGCCTCTTTAGCTGCAACGTTAGGCATGTGGCTAGATGTCGAAGACCCAGCCCTAGCACTTCCACGGCCTCTGCCGCGACCTCTTGTACCCATTCCATGAGTACCTCTAGTGCTCATATCGATTCACATATTATCTGTTTTAGAAATCTTATGTATCAGCTTTACAGTTTTAGTAATTATTAGCAGATGTTTTATGAAAAGTAGTAACTAGAGTTATTTTCATAGATCAAGGTCTCACTACAATTTTTAGTTTCCTACAGTTTTAGTTCATTCTAACTAGAATATCACAGTACAGTCTCATGTCTAAAGTAATCTCAGTATTGTATTTCAGTCTAAACAGTTATCAATTATCAAGAGGACTTATGGATTTGGCACCGGAGACTCGGTGTGCCACACTTGTAAACCTTCCAAAACATTTCAAGAACAGCTTTTCCCAAAAATTTCAAGACTTTAAAAAAAAACCCATTCCACAGCCAAGTTTTGCAACCTGGCTCTGATATCACTAAATGTAACACCCTAAACCCGTCCTAGATGTTATGGTAGAATCTAGCGTGTCACAGTGCAGTGTTTTTCGAAAATACCTTTTGAAGGTAAGAAAAACCCTTTTTCGATTATATATAAACTTTGGTATATTAAGTTTTTTGTTATCATCCAATCTATTAGTTAAAATATTAGTCTTATTGGATTGCCATTATTTTATTAATCCGATTTAGTTGCAAAAGCTTTTCAAAACTTTGAAGGTTAAATCGAGTGTCTTTGAAAATAATTGTTATTTTGAAAAAAATCATTTTCTCCTAAACTAGCAGTTTAAATTAAACCAGAAAATCCCAATTAAAATTTAAAACCATAAAAAGGCCTTATTACAAAATTAAAAACCCAAAACGAAACTATAAATATAAACAAAACCATTTGTAAATTATCTGCAATCGTGTGGCCACCTCCAAGTCCCTCGTAGCTCTAAATCGCCTATGGCTAGGGATTACCTGCGCAGTTAAAAAGAAAGGGTGAGTTTACGAAAACTCAGTGTGTAATCCCCCACCAGTCAATCGGTAACAGTCTGGGCCTGAGCCCTTTTCAGGAAAGTACAGTGGGGCCTAAGCCCAATATAGTATTAGTACAGTACAGTAATGCAATAGTGCAACCCACACCAATCCAGCCAAGCACACCACTCTGTACCACCAACACACCATGTGGGGATTAAATTGACCCACCCAGCCAACACACCAATATCGCAGTCGAGTTGCTAGTAGCAGTATTGCAGCATAGCTGCCAGTAACAGTATCGCAGTAAAGCTGCCAGTAACAGTAAATGTGGCAAGGCCACTAGTACAATATACTTCCTCCATAACTGTATCTCAATCCCATACAGTATGTCATGTCATAAATCATACGTGTATGTCATGCACAGAAACAAACATTTTTATATCATAAAGAAACCAACCAATCTACCTCTAGGGGTATAATGGTCATTTTTATCTACTGGGGGTAAAATAGTCATTTTACCCTTTGTGGGTATTTTGGTCATTTTACTTATTTTAGGATCTTGGTACACAAACTGACCTCTTAGAAGGTCTAAAGTCGCCTAGAGCCCATTGGAGCACATGGCCAAGTGAACTGCATAACCCATTCTCGTAATTGCCACGTGCCGTGGAGTATATTCGTGTAGGGCCCACGAGCCCATTGGCCCACATGGCCCATTTCGACCCAACATGGCCCAAAACAGCCTAAGCCCATGAGAACGCTCATGGTGGCCTCTACAGCCTTACGCCCACGATTCATGGGCTCGACTTACCACACGAGCGTTTGCACGCCCATGTGGCCTCAAACGTCGTACTTTTCGACTTTTCGGTTTTTACCGATTTGCAGTTCAGAGGGGTGTGATTACACACCTGATTGCGAAACGAACCGTGTAACACCCCAACCTGTATCCGTCGTCAGAATAAGGTTTTGGAGCATTACTCGGATTTACATATCATTTAGCAAAAATTTCCGTTAAATACTTATCGATTCAATGCATCATATAGATAATTATATTATCATTCAATCAATAGCTTGGCACTTGTCTTAGCATCAATCAACATTGTTAGTATACTTACGCATATTTTATATAATATGCTTGTAAGTAACATTCTCTTACCGTTTAAAATCATTTATTTCATTATATTATAATTTCATGTACCGTAATTTCCATATATTTTACTTATATTTATTCCGATAATAATTCATATCAAACTTAATATAAATCAAATTCTATATGCACATACTGTAATGCCCCTAACCCGAATCCAACACCGGATTTGAGTTACGGAGCATTACTAGAGTTACTGATTTATTTATCAAATATTTTATTTAACAATCTAACATTTATATATTTCGAACCACTTAAAATTAGACATATTTTTCCCCAAACATATTTTTTTTTCTCGACGTATTTTATTTGGATATATTATTCGTCTCAACATACTTAATTTCCTTGTATCAACGTCTCAAAGGTAATCACATATGTACATGTCATGATAAATGTCATTTTTCTTTCCATATTCCAGTCTCGTATTTGAGTCATCCGGATTTTTATAATAAATTTGGTCATCGTTTTCATTTATTCTATATTCTAATACATTCAATTAATGATCTAGGAAAAATTACCATTTTGCCCCTAAATCTTTAATTAATAACGATTTTACCCTTAGGCCCAGAAAAATAAATTCTTGCAATTTAATCCTTATTTCCAACCGTTATCATCATACATATTGATAATAGCCCATAAATTCTATAAAATATCAGAATTTTTCTATAATTTCAACACTTTTCAATTTAATCCTTAAAACATGTTTTTCCCCGGTCTTGAACTATATTAATAATTTCATACAGTTTCATAATTTAAATAATAAAATAATATATTTCATGCGATTTCATCATTTTTGACATTTTTACAAAATTGCCCATAAAGTTTTATCTTTATTCAATTTAGTCCTTGAGTCTACAACTTGCAAATTAACCATGCCAACTAAATATTCATACATATTTTCCTCCTCCTCCACTCCATTCCACATCCTTAATTTATATAACATGCTTATGAGTAACATTATCAAAACTTTCACTATTTACTTATATGTATTTTCAAAGCTGTCCATTTGAGTCATAGTCACTAAATTATTTATATCTTGAGCTACAGAACTCCAAATTAAGATCCACTAATTTTCCCTGAAACTAGACTCACATATCTTCTTACCAAAAAATTTTTAGAATTTTTGGTTTAGCCATTTAGTACAGTTTATTTATTAAATTCTCCCCTATTTTACTATTTGACAGTTCTGACCACTCTTCGGTAAAATTTAATTATCTCTTTGTACAGAATTCAAATGATGTTCTCGTTTATTTCTTATAAAAAATAGACTCATTAAAGAATCTAACCATATAAATTATGTCCATAATCATTTTTATACAATTTTTAATGATTTTTCCAAGTCAGAACAGAGGATCCCGAAATTATTCTGACTCAGTCTCACAAAAATATAAATATCTCAGAATACAGAATTCATTTACTTGTTCTATTTATTTTATATGAAAATAGACTCAACAAGCTTTAATTCCATATCTTATTAAACTTCTAATTTAGTTTCTACCATTTTTGGTGATTTTTCAAAGTTAGCTTACTGCTGCTGTCCAAAACTGTTTTAATGCAAGATATTAATTACTAAGTTTATAACACTCTTATTTCCTTTCTCTACAATATTTCCCATCACTTTCTCTTATTTCTCTTCATTAATATATCAAAAACATAGAACCATAAATAAGAAAACTCTACTTTAACATCATTTCCATGCTTTTTCAATAATATCAAACTTAAAAATATATTGAAATCTTGATATACTTACCTTGTCTCATTGATTTCAATCTTTAACTTGATTTTTCTCTCTCTTCCAGCTTCTATTTCTTGAATCCAACTTGATATTCTAACTCCCCATAGTCTCCTTAACATTTTTCTCTTTGGTAGCTATGGAAATTCTCTTGATTTCTAGGTAAAATTGGTGAATTTTTGGTGGAAGGACCAAATTGTAAAGAAAGTAAAACTTTCTCTCTTTCTCTCTTCCTCTCACGTTGGTGCATGAAAAATGGTGGGTTGATGTGTTTTTTTTTTCCTCCCTTTCTTACTCTCCACACACATATATATACTAAATAAAATAATAAAATAATAAAATATCTTATTAAAATATTAATAAAGTAATATTTATCTTATTAAATAATTATAAAATATCATCACATCATCATTACCTTCTAGATTTCTCTCTCCTTCTAATTGACTATTTTGCCCTTCATGATCTTTTAAAATTCCATCCTTGAGTCATCACTTAATTTGGTAAAATTGCGATTTAGTCCTTCATAATTCTTCTCCTATTCAATTTGGTCCTAATTCATCCATTTTCCTTAGTTTCTAGATCATTCCATCCTTAAAATATTTACACTATTGGTCCTTCAACTTTTCCATATTTACACTTTAACCCCTTAAATTTTGAGTATTTACTCTTGGGCCACAAGGCTTTTTCTCACTTTTACGATTTAGTCCTTTCTTGGATTAATACATCATAATATACTTCCTATATAGATTTTGTTGACATAGCTCAAAATTTCTCTTTTTATCACTTTATTTCCTTACTTAACTATATCAAGGATAATATCTTACTGTAAAAATATTCGGGGTGTTACAAACCGCGCTCCAGATACCCTTACACCTTGTAACAGCTCGAATTAGGGCCTAATTGGAATGGTGGTTTGAGACCATGAATCCGAGGTAGAAAATTTTATTTCACGATTATTTTTGAGTTTATGGTATGCTTACATGATATTGTGAAAATTTCATGAAAGAAATTTTATGAAATAATGACTAATTTGTCTATTAGGACTAAATTGAAAAAGATACAAATTATGAGTTTCTAGAAGGTTTAAGTATGAAATAGCACAAGAGAAATTATTAGGAGTCCTTATTTGACAATTAGACCAATTTTAGGCATGATGGACAAAAATGCCCATAGAAGGGAAAAATATCAAAGAAATAACCTAAGGGTATTTTGGTCATTTGATAAAGTTAAGTAATAAAATGGGAAAAAGAAAGAAAAAATGGTATCATCTTTTTCCCTAATATGCCAAAATTGAAGGGCCCGCCATAGCTAGGGTTTCCTTCATTTTCAAGCTCCAAATCAAGAGACACGCAGCCCGGACTGAAATCAAAGAAAAAGTAAAGTTGTCAACTAAACTAAACATCCACCCACATTTTGGACCCGAGGTAAGTTGTATGTGATAATTTAGCTTATATGTTATGTAAATTTCATTATGATGATTTTCTATGAAATCATGATATTCCATGATGCTGTGAAAATGATCTTGTGAATTATGAATAAGACTCATGATATTGACTATTGAGAATAATGTGTAAATTCCATGAGAACAGTGATGTGAAATTTTATTTAAAAATGATGAAACATAAAAGTGATACTATATGCAAGTTGGTAAGAATACGAAGGATACCATAAACATATTTTGAGCAGTTGTAGGTCCCGTATAAGACCATATCTGGGACATGGCATCGACACTGAACCGAGTTCCCATGTAAGACCATGTTTGGGATATGGCATTGGCATCGAGATGTGATCCCCTGTAAGACCATGTCTGGGACATGGCTTTGGCACCGAGATGAGATAAAGACCCCTGTAAGACCATGTCTGGGATATGGCATGGGCATCTAATATGAGATCCTATGTAAGACCATGTCTAGGACATGGCCATCATAGTATGATCTCGTGTAAGACCATGTCTGGGACATGGCATCGACATCGATGTGTGATACCATGTAAAACCATGTCTGGGAGATGGCATTGGCATCATCTCATGAGATTGACTCACGGGTATCCTTCAGTATTTCTAAAACAACTTAGATGAGAATAGTATTCAAGTTGATAAGTTTCAAGAGAAAGGCTAAAGTTTCGTGTTAAGTGTTGCAGGTTTATATTCGAGTAAGTACGGGTAATTGAAAGTACATAGTTATGATAGTTACAGCATGAGAAGCATGAATAAGTATATGATTGAGTAAGCCATGAGAATGAGTAAGAAACTATGTGAAATTTATGATATTTGCTTGAGTGATGTTTCATGATTTATTGTTATTTTATTCATGCAACTTACTAAGCATTTTATGTGCTTACTCTCTCTCATTTTCCCTCCCATGTAGATT
The DNA here is from genome assembly GCA_020496765.1 of Gossypium stocksii. Taxonomy (NCBI): domain Eukaryota; kingdom Viridiplantae; phylum Streptophyta; class Magnoliopsida; order Malvales; family Malvaceae; genus Gossypium; species Gossypium stocksii. The sequence goes on from CM035623.1 coordinate 49,349,356, forward strand.
TGCCGGAACTAGCTTGAGGATTACTCAAAGTCAGAGCTCGAAGTCACACTATCAAGAAATTCATTTTGATATATTGAAATTAGTCTTTTGTCGTATGGCATGTATAGGATGTTGAATTGTGTTGTTAAGTGTCATTTAGTAATAGCCATATAAATTGGCTAATATTGCCTAAGTGATAATTATGAAATGAAGATGAAATTTATGTTATGCATGTTGGCATGTGAGTGCCTCAATAATGCATGTTATAATGTATGTTCATATATTGATTGGAGAGTTTATAGTTGGTATGAATTGGTATTGTTCTGGTTCTGTTTCAGGGTGGCAAAATAAAACACGGGCTGAGCACACGGGCGTGTACTTTGGCCGTGTGCACCCCTGATGATTATAGTGTTTAAGTCAGGATGCTCCACGGGATATTAACACGAGAGTGTATAGACCGTATGGGGAACACAAACCATAGACACGGGCGTGTACCCAAGGCCATGCCAAAACCCCTGTAGGTTGAAAATAAAATAAATTTAGCACGGGCTAGGGACACGGGCGTGTTCCACTCCACACGGGCGTGTGGCCCTGTTTTAGGTAAAAATTTTCTAAATGCACGAAAGTTCTCGGATTGACTCTAAAATGCAACCGATGCATGTTTTGGGCCTCGTAGGCCTATGATAATGTTATGAAGAGAATGAATGAAAAGTTTTAAATTGGAATGAAATTTTATGGCAGAGTTAAGATATTCAAGAATGATTAAGTCTGGAAACGCCTCGTACCCCGTCCTGGCATCGGACTCGGGTAAGGGGTGTTACAAGCATATTATACATGACTTTGAGTTTTCATTGTTAATTGTATTATGATTTAAATTATTTGAATAATGTTTTAATCAAACTTATGTTTTAAAAATGTGAATATTTCCTATGTGTATTTATGAATGTTCGAAAGTTATATCTCGTTTAGTAATACCTCGTATCCATATTTCGGTGTCGGTCATGGGTTAGGGGCATTGTATTTGGTTGGTATTAGAGCTATGGTTTAGTCAATTCTAGGACTAATATAGCGCGTGTGAGTCTAGCTATACATGCCATATTGATATACTGTGATAGTGTGATGACTCCTAACATTTGAAAATGTGTTTTCATATAGTAAATGGATCCCGATCGAGCCGTAGCTGACGATATTGAGAGTATAGCGCTTGCTCCCATGCAAGGGACAGCGCCGGCTAATTCTCAAATGACTTCGAGTAATAATGACGGAAAGGCTAAACAAACCTTCTTCCAAATGATGAATGAATGGTTTACGGAGTTTGTGCAAATGAATCCGACTGCACAACAACCTCCACCCCCGAATAATCCACCTCCAATACCTATGGTACCTTAGATGATTGATCCGATGAGATTAAATAAGCCTGCTGTTGATAAAATGAGAAAATATGGGGCTGAAGAGTTCAGGGCCACAATTGATGACCATGCTGAGCGGGCTAAATTTTGGCTCGATAACACTATTCGCGTATTCGATGAACTATCTTGTACACTCAATGAGTGCTTAAAATGTGCCATATCGTTGCTAAGAGATTCTGCATATCACTGGTGGAATACACTGGTTTCGGTAGTACCGAAAGAATGAGTTACATGGGATTTCTTTCTTTTAGACTGAGTTCCGTAAGAAATATATCAGTCAGAGATTTATCGACCAGAAATGAAAAGAGCTTCTCGAGTTGAAACAGGTCGTATGATCGTGACAGAATATGAACGTGAGTTCGTGAGGTTGAGCAAGTATGAAAAAGAATGTGTCTCAATAGAAGCTAATATGTGTAAACGATTTGTTGACGAGTTGAACGAAGACATTAAACTTTTAGTTGGAATTCTTGAATTGATAGAATTTGTTGTGTTGGTTGAAAGAGCATGTAAAGTCGAAGAGCTTAGTAAAGAAAAGAATAAAGTCAAATCAGATGTTAGAGGTGAAAGGAAAAGATCTATGAGTAAGTCACATCAATCTTCGTCAAAGAGATTTAGAGATGCACCTAGTCGTTCAAATGCTTTAGTGGGACATTTGAGTAAGGATTGTGTTAAACAATACACTAATCCTAAGGTTCAAGTTGCAATGGAATCGAGTGTTGGCAGTGTCAAAAACAATAAGTCTGACTGGAGATAATGTGGGAGACGTCATATTGGTGTATGTTGGGGCAAGTATAATAATAGAGTTTGTTACAAATGTGGCACACGAGATCATTTTATTCGGGAATGCGCGGAGTTTGTTGAGAAAGATAATGTTCAGAGTATGAGGTCGAGTAACCTAACAGCTAGGGGTAGACCACCCAGAAACTCTGATAAGGTGAGTGGTGGCCAGGGAGGGACAACTGATACAGCTGTGAGATCTGAAGATAGAGCACCTGCCAGAGCCTATGCCATTCGCGCTCGAAAGAATGCTTCATTCCCAGATGTTATTATTGGTACATTCACTCTCTATGATATTAGTGTAATTGCATTTATTAATCTTGGTTCGACTCATTCTTATGTATGTGAGACGTTAGTATCCAGTAAGACTTTACCTGTAGAGTCTCCTGAAATTGTGATTAGAGTGTCGAACCCCTTGGGTCGGTGTGTTTTGGTTGACAAAGTGTATAAGAACTGCCCGTTGATGATTCGGGATTCATGTTTTCAGTTGATTTGATGTTGTTGCCATTCGACGAGTTTGACATAATTCTGGGTAATATTGGTTGACGTTGCACGATGCTATTGTGAATTACAAACAGAAAACTATTGATTTGTGATGCCAGAATGAAGAGATTATTCGGATTGAATTTAATGATCTGAATGGTTTAGGCTGTGTTTTGATGCAGGAATGCAAAGTTATAGCTTATGCCTTGAGATAGTTAAAGCCGTATGAAAAGAACTATTTGGCGCACAATATAAAATTGGCAACTATTGTGTTTGCATTGAAAATATGGCGCCACTATCTATTCGGTGAAAAAAAAAAAGTGTCATGTCTATTCTGATCACAAAAGTTTGAAATATTTGATGACTCAGAAAGATTTAAATCTGAGGTAGCGACGATGGTTAGAATTGCTAAAAGATTACGAGCTTGTGATTAACTACCATCCGGGAAAGGCTAACATTGTTGCTGATGCTTTAAATCAAAAATCACTGTTTGCTCTGCATGCAATGAATGCGCATATGGCTACTCTGATGATGGTTTGATAATCTCTGAGTTAAAAGCAAAATCGTTATTTATTCAACAGATTTGTGAAGCTCAGAAAGTCGATAATGATTTGTTAGCAAAGCAGGCTCAATATAAATAAAAAGAGGATACATTGGTAATTTTCTCAAGGTGGGCGATACAGGTTGGGTTCAACTTGGAACTGACACAAGATTCTTATTTTAAAAGGGTAAACTACACTATTAGTTAAATTTTGGATAAATTTTCGTTTTGATTACTTAACTAAAAAAAATTACAATTTTAATTACTAAACTATTCAAAAGTTTTCATTTAAATTATCAGACTATTAAATTTGATGGTATATGACTTTCTCTGTTTGTACTTCGTGCACCAATCAGAAGTTATTTTTTCCTTTTTTTTCTATCGTTCATTTTTTTATAAAATCACTTTGAAAGTCATAAATTTGCAAACTAAAGTCCAAATAGTTTTTTTATCTGATCTCCGATAGTGACCATCAAATCAACTTAAATCTCATATATATTCTTTTACTTATTAATAAGTACTGATCCAATGTACAGGCCATCTAATCATTGCTTAAAAGACGCTTCAAAAATTTAAAAGAAAAACTTAATAGTCCAATAACATAATTAAAAACTTCTGAATAATTCAGTAACTTAAATGAAAATTTTTGAATAGTTCAATGATCAAATTGTAACTTTTTTAATTAAGTGGCCAAAACGAAAACTTATCTATAATTTAATAACTAATGATGTAATTTACTCTATTTAAAAAGCTACCCTGCCCGAAACCTGATATTCAAACAAAATTCCAACCTTGACAAAAAAATCTAACCTTATCAAGTCGGATTCGAACATAACCTGTTTAATTCGAGTTATTTTGCCACACCCCAAAAAAAAAAAGATAGCCATACACCGTAAAGATTAATGGAAGAACAAACTTCGTTGGCACAAATCAACGATATAACAAATGCCGACTATATCAGATAAAAAAAAGGCTCCAAGCAAGTTTTAACACAAAAGCCGACGATATAACAAAATAAAAGAACCAAAAAATCTCGTAGCACACTTAAACCATAAATCATGGTTTTTTATAAGAAATTTTATTCCTAATTCAACAAATCATTACCGGAACAAAAGAGACAGCATTTCCAAGCATGTTTCTAAATACATGGTTACATATAACAAACAAAGAAAAAATATGTAGGCGCCATTTTCAGTAACCAATGCATTCAACAGATTGCATTTTCACAGAGCTAAGTTGTTACTAAGAGCGGAAAATTACACTGACTTTGCAGGCCATGTTGCTTGAGCCGACATGATTATACCTACAATCACTCCAAATAATCCAAGTGCACTGCCAAAAATCTCAATCACAAGAATCTTCACAAAAAGTGATGAGTTCTGTGCATCAGACAGTGCACAGCTGCTTCCAATTATTCCTACGCATAAACTGTCACAAAAAAGTAAATCATAAGTGTATAGAAATAAGAAAAATGTTCGTTCGGATGACTCCATTTAAAAGAGTAAAAGAAGAGAAAAAGAGAGAGGGGGGCTAAGAGATAACCCGCAAACGAGATTTGCAAAGCCAACAATAATTCCCGAAGCAAAGATTGCATATCCTGCTCTAAGAGACTCAGGCGCATATATCTGTGATGATGGAACACTCTCCAACTTTGTTTGTAAAATAATTGCAACAATTACACCATATATAGCAACAGCTTCACAAAAGATTACACTGCAATAAAAACAGCATTTCAAACGAATAATTGGCAAAGCTGTAAAAAGATTTTAACTCAGATCAGAAATTTGAACAAGCCCAATTGAAAAGGTGAACCATCTTTAATTACTAAATCCTTTGTTGAGATTCGTAATGGTATTCCATTAGTCCATCGAATCTCATTTAGAGCTACTAATCCAGTTGACATTTACATGAATCGAGCAAGGCAAGCAAACAGCAACTAGTCTCAAATTACAATAGCAGGGAGGCCGTCTCTAAAACTGCAAGGCAATATCTGGGGACAAATAGAAAGGATCTATACAAGAGAAAACTAAAATCATAGCTTCTTTTGTTAATCATGATTGTAGTTAAAAAACACCAGCCTGCCTGCCCTTCCTTTTAGCTGGATTGAAGTTCCGCCCTTAAACATTATGCAGATCCAAGGCTGCGGGATATACCAAAAACTTAAAAATATCAATCATTTCCTTATTTTCCGCTATCTGATTTTCGAAGGCCAGCAAAACATTTTAGTTTCAAATCAAGAAATCTGAAACATAGAGCATTATTAAATGATAGTTTATTAATAAATCTTTCAACAAAATTAATAGATTAGGGATTTTAGGAATAATAATAATTTGATGCTTTACAAATCACGCCATAAAAGCAATTCAAAAAAAAAAAAAAAAGAAGAGGGGGGTAATTACCTAATTAGATTCTTGGAAGTGATTCGAGGAGCTTTAATAGCAGCACCGATTAAACTACTCCCAGTTATGTATATTCCCCTATGAATATAAATTATTAAAAAAAAAAAAAGAACAATTTAATATCTATTTCATAAATTATGCCCAGATTACATGCAAAATGAAATTTGAAAGAGAAGGGTACCATGCAGCGCCGAGGACGGAGACACCGATGGCGATTGCGATACCGATGGCGGAGAAAGTGTAAGGTGAAATCTTGACGAGAGCGGTGGACCAGGAGCTTGAATCTCCAACCATTGACGTTCTTGACATTTTCCTGTTTATTTGCTTTACTCCTTTTTCTGATTATTTTTATTTCTTTCTGATTGATATAATAATAAATAATAAATTACAGAGAGAAGCCGGGTCGGGCTGGGTGTATGAATGCCATTGTACATCACTTATTCTTTTATGGGTAAAGTACAAAAATTTCACTGAATTAGTCACTTTGCGTTATTTTGTTAACTAAATTATTAATTTTTTATATATAATCACTAATATTTTAAGGAGAAGATAATTTTAATTTTTTTATTCATTTAATAATAAATTAACCCTCTAATATTTATACATTTTATCATTTTTATCTTAAATATAAATTATTTAATAATTTTATATATTTATAAAATTTAACATTTTATCTAATTTTTAATACATTTAATAAATTTAACATTTAACATTTACAAAATTTTTCAATTTAATTTTAATTCTAGAAATTTCAGAAAAAAAAATTCATTCTAAAGAGCAATATTATTAGCATTCTTCAAAGTAAACACTTAAGGAAATGACTAAACGGAGCGTGTCTTCTATCGGCTGCTGGCATTCACTTAACAGATATCTTCCCCAATGAATTCTAGACTTTTCAATCAGCTTCTTACATCTTGCTGTAGGATAAAGCTATCCCTTTGTTTTTTTTATCTAACTTATTTCTCACAGGTTGAAAACTTTTGTTTGTTATTGGAAAATGGAATCTCCCAAAGCATCAAGACCAGATTTTAATGAAATGGATGAAAACATTCATTACACCTGTAACCAAATCTAATTGCAATAATCAATCGTTTCTTCTTCTTCTTTTAACTGTCAAAGTAATCCATGCAATGTCCAATAAACCCAAATCCTACTACCGAACTCGACTCATTCACGACCGACAAATTTTCATTGATTTTATAAAAGGGTTAGTTAAAAGGGATAAAAATGATTTCTTTAAATTTATATTTTAAATTTTTTTAAATTAAAATTAAATTGACCAATTTTGTATAGTAGATTAAATTTATTGATTTTTTAAATTTGAATAAAAATATAAAAATTTATAAACATTGAGAATTAAATTTGTTAAATTTTTTATATTTAGGAACAAAAAAATAAAATATATAAATATTGAAGAGTTAAATTTATTGTTAGACCAATAAAAAAAATTCCAAATCAGTTTTTTGTTACTCATTTAATGACAACTGAAGAAAAAGTAATTAACATATTTTATTTCGAAAAGTTTAGTGACTAATTCGAAAAAATTAATAGTTTAGTGATCAAAATAGAACAAATACAATAATTTAATGACATTTTTGTACTTTATAATATTTATTTTTTATTATTTGATAAATTTATATTTTATTAAATATAAATAATTGTATATCTATAATATAAACAACCTTTTGATCTTGTTATTGTGAGGCATGCCCGTTCCTTGCTCCAATTATCATATATACACACACACTATCTACATCTATATCTTTACAATATATAATATAATTTCATTAAAAAATTACTTTAAAAACTCTTTTTTAATAAAAAATAACATTAATGTAATAGTATTTTTTTATATTACTATTTTATATGAAATATTTAAATAAAATAACTAAAAATGTAATGAGTAAAGATTTAACCTAAGCCTAATAACATTTCTATAACTCAATAGTTCATTGGTTTTTTTTTTCTAAATATAATTTTAATATTTATTAAGTGTTTTATTGAGTTAGTGTCACTCTCAACCGGTGTTAACTCAGTACTCGGTTAGTATTTTAGTCTTTTCATTTTCACAAAAATCAATAAAAATATGCATATTGTGGGATTTAACCCGCGCCAACTGGATTAATAAAATTTTAAATTTACCATTCAATGAAAGATCCATTTTGATGTATTTTATACATTTTTATTTTAATATGCACAATTTATTATCTCCATCTGTTGTATATCTATACTGTTTATTAAGTTTTCTACTGAGTTTGTGTCACCCTCAACTGGTTCACCAACTCAATTAGGGAAATTACGAAAATATTTTTTCGTGATTAAAATAAATTATATTAATCAAGGGATTTTAATCTTTTTATTTTAAAAAAACCAATAAAAATAAGCATATAGTGGGATTTGAATGTGAACCAATTGTTGCATTTTTTTATTTTTTTTATTTTTAATTTAGCTAATGTTTTATTTTTATATTTACATATATTTCAATTTTTATTATGCACACTTTATTATCTCCATCAATTGTGTGTAAATATAAATATATTAATGTATTTGATTTAGTTTGTGTCACACGTTATCTCGATACTGATTCAAGATTGATGACAATACCATGATAAACAGTTTTAATCTTTTTTTTTTATTTTAACATCGTATATATTCCATATGTTATTATTAATTAATTTTAAATTACAAATTTCCTTATTTAGTGTATACTATTTTTAAACAAATATTTATTCTCTAAATTTATTATTTCTACACGCATATGTGATAGAATTTCTAATAAAGTATTATTCACTTTTATATATTTTTATTTCCATTAACATTGAATTTTTATTAAAGTAAATTATTCAATTGGTTTTTTCATTAATTAATTAATTATATTTATAATTTAATATTTTAATCAATGTTTTAATCTTGTTTTTATTAAAATAAAATATTAATTTTTTTAATTATTCAATCTTATTTTTATTAAAATATATATAACTTGTTTTTATTACTATTAACATTAAAATTCTTATTAAAATAAATTATTTTTAAAGTAATCTACTTATATTTTTAACTTATGAAGCATATCATATAAAAAAAAAGTAGAGAAGCAAAACTTAAACTTTGATTTCTAAAATATTTTTCAATTATATTTAAAGCGAGTATTATTTTTAAATTAAATTTATCATAATAATAATAATTGCAAAATCTATGGTAGTATACAAACCTTATTTTATTGAAAGGTTACAAACCATTCCATATTATCTTATTCATCAAATATTACCCAAAAATTTTACATATCTTTTTCGGCTAAATAAGGTTTATAGGCTGATTTTATTTTTTAATAAGGCTTTTAGGTCGATATTAACTTTAATTAGAGAAATAGGTCAATTTTTGGAGAGAGAAACAAAAAGCGCGTCTAGCTAGGCGTGCTTTCTGCATAGATGATAGTAAAGTGCACCTAGTTGGACACACTTTTCATTTCTCTCTTTAGAGTTAGGGCTTTTTAATTTTTAGGGTTAGGGTTATAATTTTTAAGGTTAAGGTTTAGGTTTTTTAGAGTTTAGGGTTTTTTGAAAGTGTTTAGGGTTTTTGACTTAAAAGACGGAAGTTCTTAAGTAGGTTGAAGGAGTCAAGGATGTGATAACGTGCCTCAGCACACATACATTTCATATGCCATGGATAGATAGGACTATCACCTTAGAAACTGATCATGGGGACATACAGTTTCAAGGTAAAAATGCTTGATACGATCAGTGGTCGAAGTCTACGTGAAGGTTTAGTCAGCCGCATTAATGCAGTCATAGGATCGAGTATAACTGGGGGGCTAAGTGACGGTTGTTACGTGGTCAGGAGTTCAAGCTTTTTGGGTACCCTCAAACAATGCCCTATATATACCATACATAAGATTGAAGTAATAATCATACAGAAAAACTGTATGGACTTCCAGTGTAATCAACGTAATTTTTTTTCTCTATTTCTAATAGCCGATATCTTTAACCTTTCATTCTTGTCCAAAGGCTAAAACTGAGGTGGAAACAAGAGGACTCTCAGGTGGAGAGCAGATGCTCTGGCACAGTAAAGGTCAAACTCGGGTCGTCACGATAGCGATTATAGTTATTAATGGGTTGTGTAACAATGAAAATCGTTGTCGCTCCGTAAGGAGCATCACCTTTACTGCATTGCAACAGCCGCTCCTCGCCTAAGATTCCTCTTGCGTCCACAATAGTGCCTACCTTCGAATAAGAAGGAAGGTTAAAGGTACCGATTGCTTGGAAATGGAGAAAAAAATTACACCTATTATAGTTAGAAGCCCTAGAGTTTTTACGTATGAATATGCCCTCAAACTTCTGTATGGTATTTATAAGGCATCATTTTCAGGTATTCAAAAAGGTTGAGCTCGTGGCCGCGTAACGACCGTTAACTAGCTCCCTCGTTATACCCCAATCCATTACTGCATAACGATTGTTGATTGAGACCTCCATGTCGACTTACACCCTTGGCTGTAAAAAGAAAAATCACCCCATAATTGACTTCCCTAGGATAGGCTTTAACAGTCTGGTTTAGAGCCTAGTCCGAACAGTGATTTCAAAAACACAAATTCGAGGTCAGAAATATATTTTATTATTATTTTTAGTGTTTACAACATCTTATTTGATATGTGTAGAAATTTTGTGTTTTAATTTTGTCAATTGGCTGGTCAATTCGATAAAATGACTAAATCGCATAAAAGGTAAAATTTGCATTCTCTATGTCCAATGTGCTAAATTTCCATGATTTATTTTAATGGAAGTCCTCATAGTGTTACTATGCCATTAGAGTGGTTAATGGACATTAATGACCAACCATTAGGTGAATTGATAAGCGATAAATTATACATATTTTTACCCCATGCTTAGCCCAATTTCTGAATGAATTACCCCTTGATTTGTGTAAATTGATGCTCTTAAACCTTTAATTTCATGTTTTATACTCAGGAGAGCTTAGGGAAGAGAAAAGAGCAAGGACCGTGTAACACCCCAACCTGTATCCGTTATCAAAATAAGGTTTCAGAGCATTACTCGGATTTATATATCATTTAGCAAAAATTTCCGTTAAATACTTATCGATTTAATGCATCATATAGATAATTATATTATCATTCAATCAATAGCTTGGCACTTGTCTTAGTATCAATCAACATTGTTAGTATACTTACGCATATTTTATATAATATGCTTATAAGTAACATTCTCTTACCGTTTAAAATCATTTATTTCATTATATTATAATTTCACGTACCGTAATTTCCACATATTTCACTTATATTTATTCCGATAATAATTCATATCAAACTTAATATAAATCAAATTCTATATGCACATACTGTAACGCCCCTAACCCGATTCTAACACCGGATTAGAGTTACGGAGCATTACTAGAGTTATTGATTTATTTATCAAATATTTTATTTAACAATCTAACATTTATATATTTCGAACCACTTAAAATTAGACATATTTTTCTCCAAACATATTTTTTTTTTCTCGACGTATTTTATTTGGATATATTATTCGTCTCAACATACTTAATTTCCTTGTATCAACGTCTCAAAGGTAATTACATATGTACATGTCATGATAAATGTCATTTTTCTTTCCATATTCCAGTCTCGTATTTGAGTCATCCGGATTTTTTTATAATAAATTTGGTCATCGTTTTCATTTATTCTATATTCTAATACATTCAATTAATGATCTAGGAAAAATTACCATTTTGCCCCTAAATCTTTAATTAATAACGATTTTACCCTTAGGCCCAGAAAAATAAATTCTTGCAATTTAATCCTTATTTCCAACCGTTATCATCATACATATTGATAATAGCCCATAAATTCTATAAAATATCAGAATTTTTCCATAATTTCAACACTTTTCAATTTAATCCCTAAAACATGTTTTTCCCCGGTCTTGAACTATATTAATAATTTCATACAGTTTCATAATTTAAATAATAAAATAATCCATTTCATGCGATTTCATCATTTTTGACATTTTTACAAAATTGCCCATAAAGTTTTACCTTTATTCAATTTAGTCCTTGAGTCTACAACTTGCAAATTAACCATGCCAACTAAATATTCATACATATTTTCCTCCTCCTCCACTCCATTCCACATCCTTAATTTATATAACATGCTTATGAGTAACATTATCAAAACTTTCACTATTTACTTATATGTATTTTCAAAGCTGTCCATTTGAGTCATAGTCACTAAATTATTTATATCTTGAGGTACAGAACTCCAAATTAAGATCCACTAATTTTCGCTGAAACTAGACTCACATATCTTCTTACCATAAAATTTTCAGAATTTTTGGTTTAGCCATTTAGTACAGTTTATTTATTAAATTCTCCCCTATTTTACTATTTGACAGTTCTGACCACTCTTCGGTAAAATTTAATTATCTCTTTGTACAGAATTCAAATGATGTTATCGTTTACTTCTTATAAAAATAGACTCATTAAAGAATATAACCATATAAATTATGTCCCATAATCATTTTTATACAATTTTTAATGATTTTTCCAAGTCAAAACAGCGGATCCCGAAATAATTCTGAATCAGTCTCACAAAAATATAAATATCTCAGAATACAGAATTCATTTACTTGTTCTGTTTCTTTTATATGAAAATAGACTCAACAAGATTTAATTGCATATCTTATTCAACTTCTAATTCGGTTTCTACCATTTTTGGTGATTTTTCAAAGTTAGCTTACTGCTGCTGTCCAAAACTGTTTTAATGCAAGATATTAATTACTAAGTTTATAACACTCTTATTTCCTTTCTCTACAATATTTCCCATCACTTTCTCTTATTTCTCTTCATTAATATATCAAAAACATAGAACCATAAATAAGAAAACTCTACTTTAACATCTTTTCCATGCTTTTTCAATAATATCAAACTTAAAAATATATTGAAATCTTGATATACTTACCTTGTCTCATTGATTTCAATCTTTAACTTGATTTTTCTCTCTCTTACAGCTTCTATTTCTTGAATCCAACTTGATATTCTAACTCCGCATAGTCTCCTTAACATTTTTCTCTTTGGTAGCTATGAAAATTCTCTTGATTTCTAGGTAAATTTGGTGAATTTTTGGTGGAAGGACCAAATTGTAAAGAAAGTAAAACTTTCTCTCTTTCCCTCTTCCTCTCACGTTGGTGCATGAAAAATGGTGGGTTGATGTGTTTTTTTTTCCTCCCTTTCTTACTTTCCACACACATATATATATACTAAATAAAATAATAAAATAATAAAATATCTTATTAAAATATTAATAAAGTAATATTTATCTTATTAAATAATTATAAAATATCATCACATCATCATTACCTTCTAGATTTCTCTCTCCTTCTAATTGACTATTTTGCCCTTCATGATCTTTTAAAATTCCATCCTTGAGTCATCACTGAATTTGGTAAAATTACGATTTAGTCCTTCATAATTATTCTCCTATTCAATTTGGTCCTAATTCATCCATTTTCCTTAGTTTCTAGATCATTCCATCCTTAAAATATTTGCACTATTGGTCCTTCAAATTTTCCATATTTACACTTTAACCCCTTAAATTTTGAGTATTTACTCTTGGGCCACAAGGCTTTTTCTCACTTTTACGATTTAGTCCTTTCTTGGATTAATACATCATAATATACTTCCTATATAGATTTTGTTGACATAGCTCAAAATTTCTCTTTTTATCACTTTATTTCCTTACTTAACTATATCAAGGATAATATCTTACTGTAAAAATATTCGGGGTGTTACAGAACGGGCCAAAAACGGGCAAATTAGGCCTAATTAAGTAATCAACACGGCCTGGAGGTTCGCCACATGGCCGTGCCACACGGCCGTGCCACTATAACAGGCTCAAGTATGGCCTGGGCCTCGATCCATACAGGCGTGGCAGACGGGCGTGTCCCTGTCGTGAGGAAGTTCAATTTCACTCGAAAAAGGCTACTTAGGGGCTAAGAAAGGCATTCCAAAACTCTATATAAAGACCCTAGAAGGCAACTAAAAACGGGTGCTTTTCTCCCACCAAGTAGGTGCTTTATTCCCGCCAAGACGGGGAGTTAAAGGTAGGGAATTACTCGAAGGGAAGCCGATTGATCCATTTCAAAAGCCAGGATCTACATCAAGACAGAGGACCTCCCTTCAATCGTTTCAGGAGTTTTGGGTTTTCTTATATTTTGTTATTTTTATTTCTTCTGAGATATTTTCTTTTATAATTATGAACTAAAACCCTAAATACTTAAGGGGATGAAACTTAAGACAGATCTTGTTATTGTTATTTGAGCTGTAACGCCCTAATTTTCAGGATTTTTTTTGGGATTTTTGCGATTTTGGTGAAATTTTGAAATTTTGTTGTTAGATTATGGAATTTATGTTTTAAGTATGTTAGTGGGCCTTTAAAAGGCCCAAGCTTAAATTAAAACCAGGTAGAATTTCATAATTTTAAATTTAAAGAGAAGGAGACTTGGTTATGTAAGCTTTTAAGAAAACGTGAGGGAATTAAGACACAAGGAAGCCTTTGGTAAATGGCAAGGTGGCGCCACTTAGTTCCTAAAAAAATGGCGTGTGGATGGGTGCAAGGGCCAGAGTTCAGGTCACAAGGTAAGCATGGTGTGTGTTTTTAATTTTTGTGCATGTGCCAGTCATGTGATGGATGTTAAGTGAAACTCTGATGGAAGAATTTGAGATGCGCATGGGATGTGATCAAGTGGGATAAGAGGGTGAAATTATAGGAAATTTGAATGGGAACAGGTGGTGGCCGAACAAGGGACTCTTGAGGGAGCATAACCGGTTTGGCTTATCGGTTTTGGGACACAATCGGCTAGGGGTTCTCTAGAGTGCTAGCTGAACACTCTTAGGTTTTTTTTGGGATCTTAATTTGGAAAATTGGGTAGGTTGATGTGCCAACTAGGTAAGTTTTAGGGTTCTCTGTTACTACTCTTCTCCTCCTTTTTGTTTTAGAAGTCGACACCTTAAGCACCATTGCTTGTGCTGATTTGTCCATAGCCGAATTTTCTTTTCTCTCCTCTCTTCTTTGATCCTCATTCTTTTCTCCTCTTCCCTCTTTCTTTCTCTCATCTCTTATCTTTTTCATTTTTCACAAAGCCGAAACCTTACACCTTAAGTTACTTTACCGATTTCTCTCCTCTAGCCGAATCTATACTCCCTATTCCTTCCATCTTTTCTTCTTTTCTTCATCTTCTTCATTGACTCCCTTAAATCCCATTTAGCCTATTGTTCCAATACAAAAACTCGAATCTTTTCTTTAGCCAAACTCCACTTAGCCGAATACTCCTAAAAGTCGAAATCCCAAAAGGTTTTAGGTTGTGTCGATTTCTCCTTGGTTGAATACCCCTATTCATTCTTCAATCCATTTAGCCGAATCTCAAAACTCCAAAAACCCTTATCGAAACCTTCTCTTTTGATATAACTTCTATCTTTCTCTTCTTCTTCTCACTTAGGAGCCGAAACCTCCATATTCAAGGTATTTCGGGAATTGAACCCTTAGATCTATTAGATTCATTCTCTGCTCGTGTTGAGGGTTAGATCTATGTCAGATCTGGATTGGAAAAGGATTGGGAGCATTCTTGTTTAGTGAATCTTCGGTAAGTGCTTAGATCTCCTCTCTAATCGTATTTCAGGATTTAAGAAAAGCCAAAAACCCTTATATGCATAGGGTGGCTGTCGACTAAGACTAAAAGGGTTTTGTGGTGTTGTTATTTGATTTGTGTTGTGCTAGTATGGACTAAGGGCTACCGATCAAGGGCTTGGACAATTGGAACGACTAGATCTAGATCTAGTCACTGTTTTCGGTAAAGGTAAGCGCTCTAAGGCCTTAGGGGATGTTGGCCGAATGTGGTGAGTGAGTATTATGTTGGTTATCATTTATTTGTAATCTGATATCATAATGACCGATTGTAGGATACTCGTGGGAGATCTCGTTAATGTTCGTCACAAATCAGGTGTGTAAACGAACACCCTCTAGTAGTCTAAATCGGCAAAAGTCGAAAAGCCGAAATGCTAAAATCCTGACATTTTGTGGGCTTGCGAGCGTATAAGCGCTCGTGGGTCGGTTGGAAGCGGTAAAATTCTATAACCAAAATTGGTAAAGTTGGTAAGTGCTCAATTTCGTGCACTTCGATAAATTTGGGCCTTAATGGGCTGAATTTGGGCCCAATAGGCTTACGGGCCCAAATGGGTGAAAACTAACGGTAAATGGGTTCTAGTGATTTGTATGTTAAAACTATTAAACTAGACATAGAATTTGGGCTAAACGGGCTAAAATAGCTAAATGACACTGTAGGGCCCATTAGGGGTTTTAGGGCCCGATAGCTCTAAGGTTGATTAATGGGCTAGATATACTGTTAGGGTGAAAATTGGACTATTAATAACTGGAATATGCATAAAACTCTAAGAACTGGTATAATTATTGAAATACCCCTTAAGGGTGGAAAGTTACGGTTTTACCCCTAGGTGCAAAATGATCGTTATACCCCTAGGGCTAAATCTGACTGAAATGCATGCTTTACTGTTTCTATTCACTGTATTCCATGACATGATTATCTATTGCATGGGACTAGGTTTATTGATGGAGGAAGTGCAAGTGGCATTGCCACGTTTACTGAAAGGGGCTTTGCCTCGTATTATTGAAAGGGGCTTTGCCTCATATTACTGAAAAGCGGCTTTGCCTCAGATTTATTGTTAGTGGCTTGGCCACATTATCTGAGTAGCTATGCTGCGACTGTGGAGTGTAGCAGCTGGGTGGGTTGAGTTATTCCCCACATGGTGTGTAGGGCTGGTACGGGTGGAGTGTAGCAGATGGACATAGGATGGGCTTTGGGCTTTGCATACATGTATTATTCTATTCTGTTACTGTGATGGGCCTATGGGTCGAACTATTTACTGAATAGGGTTAAGGCCCAGATTAACTGATTACTGAATAAGGCTTCGGCTCATTATTTACTGAGACTAGATAGGGCTTAGGCCCGGTAAGCTTGAGCTAATTTAGGCTCCGGATGGGCTTTCTTTACACACTGAGTTTCCAAACTCACCCCTTTCCTTCCATCCCTTCATATGAGCCCTAGACTGGTGGACTTGGAGTTGGGAGGGATTCAGAGTGGCCACGTGGACTGCGAAGTTAGTTGTTAATTAAGTTATTTACTTCCTTATTTGTTTTTAATTCTTTTCAATTTGGTTTTAGGTTGTAATAAGGCTGCTTTAATTGTTTTATTTTGGGTTTTCAATTATTTAATTATAATTTATTTTCAATGATTTGAATAAGGCTGCGCAAGTTTTTCTTAAAATTAATCAACAATTTTAAAACAAAACCCTTGTAACAAATGAATAACAAATCAACGATCAAGATATGGTAACAAGATAACTTTTAAACGGTTAGGGGATAGGACAAACACTAATTAAACCTGGATTTTCTTCCCGAATTACAGAAACGGTTTTACAAAGCTCACCCTAATCATAGTTGTTAGGAAGCGTGATTAGTCCTTCGTTGATGTGACACACCGGACTTAGTCGTAACGTCTGGGCTGGGTTTGGGGTGTTACATTTAGTGGTATCAGAACCCAGTTGCAACAACTCGACTATGGACCGGGTCTAAAAAGTTTTTGAACAATTTAAAATTAAGGCCCAAGAAGGGTATTTTGAAATCGGTTTTGGAAAATCTTTAAGAAAACCCTTTTCAAACCTATTTTTCTTTGAACATATTTTTTTAAGGTCTTATTCTAAAAAGTTTAAGTTTTCTGGGCTTTTTGAAATCTAGTATCTGAAGGAGTGGCACACTGAATCCCCGACACTAAGTTTGTAAGTGTTTTACTCTTATACTATACTGTACTGAAATATTACTGTAGATAGAACTAAGACCCTACTATGATACTGTAGACAGGGTAGTACTAAAACCTGTAAGACTGAGACTGTAGGAAAACTAAACCCTAGAAGACTGAGACTGTAGCTAGGTTACGAATTTGCGAAAACAAACTCTGAAACTCTATCTATACATATGACATTTTGTAATAAACAACTGAAATATTAAACTGATGTCATAAAATTTGTAATAAGATAAGTCGATATGAGTACGAGGGCAGCTTGTGGACGAGGCCGTGGACGTGGCCGAGGTAGTGCGCAAGCTGGATCTTCGTCTTCTGGACATATACCAGCTGAGGAGGTGAGAGCTCTGCCGGCAACTGAGACTGGATCATATGATCAGGCTACAGGGGACGACGCTCTGTCCTAGGCCATGTTAAGGGTTTTAGAGAGGGTCGCTGGGGCGAGCACCGAAACTGTGAATAGGGGATCCATTTCTGAGTGACTCCGGGCTAACGAGCGGAGGTCTTCAAGGGCATATCTAGAGTAGCCCCAAATGTAGCTGAGTATTGGCTAGAAGCTACGAAGTGGATTATGGACGACCTGGATTGCTCGGTAGAGCAAAAACAGAAAGGAGCGGTGTCTCTGCTGCGAGATGAAGCATATTAGTGGTGGATCACTATGAAGGAGAGTACCCCAGCTGAGCGGGTAACTTGGGAACTGTTTAAGACAGCTTTCAAGGGAAAGTACATTGGGGCAAGCTATGTTGACGCTCGTAGGAAAGAATTTTTGAACCTGACCCAGGGCAATAAGTCAGTTGCTGAATATGAGGCAGAGTTTCTTAGATTGAGCCAGTATGCCAGCGGTATAGTTGCTACTGAGTACGAGCGTACTATTCATTTTGAGGATGGCCTCAAGGATGAGCTTAGGGTGCTGATAGCTCCGTAGAGGGAGCGTGACTTTGCTGCACTGGTTGAAAAGGCTAAGATAGCCGAGGAGGTGAAGCGAACTGAATGGCAAAATTGTGATAAGGACCAAAATCGATTTAGGAGAGATTTTGGTCCCTCTAGTGCCGCAAACCGAAATGCCAAGAAAGCTAGAGTGGAGGAACCGGTCTGAGTAGTTTCAGTGAATACAGTTAGACTACAGGCTTGTGGAGACTGTGGTAGAATGTATTTGGGAGAATGTTGGAAGCGTACTGGGGCAAGTCTCCGATGTGGGTCCAAAGAACATAGGATCAAGAACTGTCCTCAGAGGCCAGCTCAGACTCAAGTTTCTGAACAGACAGTTGTTCAACCAGTGCGAGGTGGACCGCTACCGCCGAGAGGCCGTGGTCAAGGTAGGGGTGGCAACAAAAATAGTCTTGGACGTAGAGCACTTGACAGGGGTACTGGTAATTTTGAAGCTCGCCAGCCAGCATTGGTTTATGCTACTCGATGCAGAGAAGAGGGTGATGCACCTGACGTCATAACTAGTACATTTTTTATCTCAGCATGCCATGCACTGCTTTGATTGATGTGGGTTCAACTCATTCGTATGTTACATGTGGTATATCTGGGTCGTTGGGTGTGCACTCTGAGGAAACTTTGAGTGGGGTAACTGTAATAAGTCCACTGGGTCACTCGGTTAGGGTAAACAAACTTTTTAAGGGGGTGCCTTAAGAGACTCAAGGTATGACTTTTACTGGAGACTTAGTGGAGTTACCGTTCGGAGAGTTCGATCTTATTTTAGAGATGGACTGGCTTACTAAGCATAGGGCGACTCTAGATTGTGCGGCTAAGCAGATGATGTTAAGAACTACAGAGGATGAGGAGGTGATGGTTATAGGAGAGCGAAGGGACTACTTGTCCAATGTTGTTTCGGCCTTAAGGGCTAAAAAACTGATTTGCAAGGGTTGCGAGGCTTATTTGGCATTTGTAAGTCAGACAGAGACTGAGAGTTTGATTGTGGAAAAGGTTAGGACGGTTAAGGAGTTCCAAGATGGTTTTTCGATGGAGCTTCCGGGATTGCCTATGAACTGAGAAGTCGAGTTTGGAATTGACTTACTGCTTGGAACAGCTCCAGTGTCTATCGCGCCCTATAGGATGGCACCGAAAGAGTTAGTAGAATTGAAAGCATAAATCCAAGAATTGTTAGATAGAGGTTTCATTAGACCGAGTGTGTCTACATGGGGAGCACCAGTACTGTTCGTGAAGAAGAAGGATGAGACGATGCGTATGTGCATCGATTATCACCAGTTGAACAAACTGACGATAAAGAATAAGTATCTTCTGCCAAGAATCGATGATCTGTCTGACCAGCTTAGAGGAGCTTCGGTATTTTCCAAGATCGATCTTCGATCTGGATACCATCAGTTAAGGGTAAAAGATATGGATATTCATAAGACAACATTCAGAACTCAGTATGGTCATTACGAGTTTCTGATTATGCCGTTCGGACTGACGAATGCACCTCATCATTCATGGATTTGATGAATTGAGTATTCCAACCTTGGATCGATTCGTAGTCGTCTTTATCGATGATATTTTGGTGTATTCAAAAACTGAGAAGAAGCACGATGAACATCTCCGTGTTGTTCTGCAAGTGCTGGGAGGGAAGCAACTCTATACAAATTTCAATAAGTGTGAATTTTGGTTGCGAGAAGTGACTTTTCTGGGTCACGTTGTTTCTGCTGAGGGGATTAGGGTGGATCCTCGAAAAATTGAGGCAGTTCTGGAATGGGAGCCACCGATGTTAGCATCAAAAATTTGGAGTTTTCTAGGTTTAGCAGGCTACTACAGAAGATTTATAGAAGGGTTCTCTCTGATTGCTGCACCGTTAACGAAACTGTTGAGGAAAGGAGTATCATTTATATGGACTGAAAAGCAACAAGAAGCTTTTGATTTGAAGAAGGTTTTGACTGAGGCGCCAGTATTGATTCAGCCAGAGTCTGGGAAAGATTTCACTGTGTTCAGTAATGCGTCACATGTGGGTTTGGGTTGTGTACTGATGCAAGACGGTAAAGTGGTCGCTTATGCTTCGCGACAGCTTAAGCCTCATGAAGTGAATTACCCTACGTATGATCTGGAGTTGGCAGCAGTAATCTTTGAGTTAAAAATCTGGAGACACTAACTATATGGAGAAAAGTGCATTATATACACAAACCATAAGAGTCTCAAGTATTTGTTAACTTAGAAGGAGTTGAATCTTTAGCAACGAAGATGGATAGAGTTGTTTAAGGATTACGACTATTCGATTGAGTATCACCCAGGCAAGGCAAATGTAGTGGCTGATGCACTGAGCCGAAGAGCTGTAGCTGAGTTGAGAGCGATGTTTGCTCATTTGAGTCTATATGACAATGGAAACTTGTTAGCGGAGTTACAAGTGAGACCAACTTGGACTGAGCAAATTAAAGAGAAGCAGTTAGAGGATGAGTCGTTAGTTCCTCAGTTTCAGCAAGCTGGGAATGAGGAGAATTCGGAGTTTGAACTGAATAATGATGGAGTTCTGTGCTTTCGTGAAAGAGTTTGTATTCCGAAGGACTTTGACTTGAGGCAGTTAATTCTGAAAGAGGCTCACGGTGGACCTTGTGCCATGCATCCTAGAGGGAATAAGCTGTATCGTGACTTGAGAGAGTTGTACTAGTGGCCTGGACTTAAGCGAGAGGTGACCAAATTTGTGGGAAAATGCCTGACATGCCAGCAGGTAAAGGCTGAGCATCAACTACCTTTTGGACTTCTGCAACCGGTGAAAATTCCACTTTAGAAGTGGGAGAGGGTAACCATGGATTTTGTGAGTGGGCTACCGTTGACACCCTCTAAGAAAGACTCTGTATGGGTAATTGTGGATAGGTTAACGAAATCTGCCCATTTTATACCTGTCCGAACCGATTGCTCACTTCAGAAGTTGGCCAAGTTGTATGTTGCAGAGATAGTGTGACTGCATGGGTTGCCAGTTTCGATAATTTCTGATTGAAATCCTAGGTGTACATCTTGATTTTGGCAGAAGTTGCATGAGGTGTTGGGTACGCGATTGTATTTCAGCACTACTTTTCACCCTCAGATAGATGGACAGTCGGAAAGGGTTATGCAGGTTCTGGAGGATATGTTAAGGGGTTGTGTTATCGACTTTTGAGGTATTTGGGAGGATTACTTGCCATTGGCAGAATTTACTTATAACAACAGTTATCAGGCAAGTATTTAGATGGCCTCATATGAGACACTTTATGGACAAAGGTGTCATACGCTGACGTGTTGGACAGAGTTGGGAGAACGACAGGTTCTTGGACCAGAGTTAGTGGCAGATAGTGAGAATAAAGTTAAGTTCATCAGAGATCGATTAAAGGAGGCATCTAATAGGCAAAAGTCGTATGCTGACCTAAAGCATAAGGAAATCGAGTTCTCTGTAGGGGATATGGTATTTTTGAAGGTCTCACCTGGGAAGAAGATCTTGAGGTTTGGCAAAAAGGGCAAGTTGAGTCCGCGATTTATTGGGCCTTATCGGGTTCTTTAATGGGTAGGGCCGATAGCTTATCAGCTGGAGTTATCGCCAAAGCTAGACCGTATTCACGACGTCTTTCATGTGTCCATGCTAAGACGGTATTAATCGGATCCTTCGCATATCGTACGAGTGGAGGAGATTGAGGTAAAGACGGATTTAACTTTTGAAGAGGAGCCTGTGCAAATACTGGATCAAGAGGTCAATGTGTTGAGGAGGAAGTCAGTACCTTTGGTAAAGGTACTCTGACAGAATCATGGCAGAGAAGAGGTGACTTGGGAGCCAGAAGAGGTGATGTGTTAGCAATACCCTCACCTATTTGGATCAAGTAAATTTCGAGGCCGAAATTTCTTTAACGGGGTTGAGTTGTAACACCTTGCGATTTTGGTGAAATTTTGAAATTTTGTTGTTAGATTATGGAATTTATGTTTTAAGTATGTTAGTGGGCCTTTAAAAGGCCCAAGCTTAAGTTAAAACCCGGTAGAATATTAGAATTTTTAATTTAAAGAGAAAGGGACTTGGTTATATGGGCTTTGAAGAAAAAGTGAGGGAATTAAGACACAAGGAAGCCTTTCGTAAAGTGGAAAGGTGGCGCCACTTAGTTCCTAAAAAAGTGGCATGTGGATGGGTGCAAGGGCCAAAGTTCAAGTCACAAGGTAAGCATGGTGTGTGTTTTTAATTTTTGTGCATGTGCCAGTCATGTGATGGATGTTAAGTGAAACTCTGATAGAAGAATTTGATATGCTCATGAGATGTGATCAAGTAGGATAAGAGGGAGAAATTATAGGAAATTTGAATGAGAGTAGATGGTGGTCGAACAAGGGACTCTTGAGGGAGCATAATCAGTTTTGGCTTATCGATTTTGGGACACAATTGGCTAGGGGTTGTCTATGGTGCTAGCCAAACACTCTTAGGTTTTTTTTTGGGATCTTAATTCTACAAATTGGGTAGGTTGATGTGCCGACTAGGTAAGTTCTAGGGTTCTTTGTTACTACTTTTCTCCTCCCTTTTGTCCTAGAAGTTGACACCCTAAGCACCATTGCTTGTGCCGATTTGTCCATAGCCGAATTCTCTTTTCTCTCCTCTCTTCTTTGATCCTCATTCTTTTCTCCTCTTCCCTCTTTCTTTCTCTCATCTCTTATCTTTTTCATTTTTCACAAAGCCGAAACCTTACACATTAAGTTACTTTACCGATTTCTCTCCTCTAGCCGAATCTATACTCCCTATTCCTTCCATCTTTTCTTCTTTTCTTCATCTTCTTCATTGACTCCCTTAAATCCCATTTAGCCGATTGTTCCAATACAAAAACCCGAATATTTTCTTTAGCCAAACTCCACTTAGCTGAATTCTCCTAAAAGCCGAAATCCTGAAAGGTTTTAGGTTGTGTCGATTTCTCCTTGGTTGAATACCCCTATTCTTTCTTCAATCCATTTAGCCAAATCTCACAAATCAAAAACCCCTATCGAAACCTTCTCTTTTGATACAACTTCTATATTTCTCTTCTTCTTCTCACTTAGGAGCCGAAACCTCCATATTCAAGGTATTTCGGGAATTGAACCCTTAGATCTATTAGATTCATTCTCTGCTCGTGTTGAGGGTTAGATCTACGTCAGATCTGGATTGGAAAAGGATTGTGAGCGTTCTTATTTAGTTAATCTTCGGTAAGTGCTCAGATCTCCTCTCTAATCATTATTTCGGGATTTAAGAAAAGCCGAAAACCCCTATATGCATAGGGTGGCTGTTGGCTAAGACTAAAAGGGTTTTGTCATGTTGTTATTTGATTTGTGTTGTGCTAGTGTGGACTAAGGGCTACCGATCGAGGGCTTGGACAATTGGAACAACTAGATCTAGATCTAGTCACTATTTTAGGCAAAGGTAAGCGCTCTAAGGCCTTAGGGGATGTTGGCCGAATGTGGTAAGTGAGTATTATGTTGGTTATCATCAATTTGTAATCTGATATCATAGTGACCGATTGTAGGATACTCGTGGGAGATCTCATTAACGTTCGTTGCAAACCAGGTGTGCAAATGAACACCCTCTAGTTGTCTAAATCGGCAAAAGTCGAAATGCCGAAATGCCGAAATCCTGACATTTCGTGGGCTTGTGAGTGTGTGAGCGCTCGTCGATCGATTGGAAGCGGTAGGATTCTGTAACCGAATCGGTAAAGTTGGTAAGTGCGCGATTTCGTGCACTTCGGTAAATTTAGGCCTTAATGGGTTGAATTTGGGCCTAATGGGCTTACGAGCCCATATGGGTGAAAACTAGCGGTAAGTGGGTTCTAGTGATTCGTATGTTAAAATTGTTAAACTAAACATAGAATTTGGGCTAAACAGGCTAAAATAGCTAAATAACACTATAGGGCCCATTAGGGGTTTTAGGGCCCGATAGCTCTAAGGTTGATTAATGGGCTAGATATACTGTTAGGGTGAAAATTGGACTGTTAATAACTGGAATATGCATAAAACTCTAAAAACTGGTATAATTACTGAAATTCCCCTTAAGGGTGGAAAGTTACAGTTTTACCCCTAGGTGCAAAATGACCGTTATACCCCTGGGGCTAAATTTGACTGAAATGCATGCTTTACTGGTTCTGTTCACTGTATGCCATGACATGATTATCTGTTGCATGGGGCTGGGTTTATTGATGGAGGAAGTGCAAGTGGCATTGCCACGTTTACTGAAAAGGGCTTTGCCTCGTATTACTGAAAACGGGCTTTGCCTTGGATTTACTGTTAGTGGCTTGGCCACATTATCTAAGCAGCTATGGTGCGACTGTGGAGTGCAACGGCTGGGTGGGTTGAGTTATTCCCCACATGGTGTGTAGGGCTGGTATGGGTGGAGTGTAGCGGATGGACATAGGATGGGCTTTGGGCTTTGCATACATGCATTATTCTGTTCTGTTACTGTGATGGGCCTATCGGCTGCACTGTTTATTGAATAGGGCTAAGGCCCGAATTAAGTGATTTCTAAATAGGGCTTCGGCCTAGTATTTACTGAGACTGGAAAGGGCTTAGGCCCGGTAAGCTTGAGCTAATTTGGGCTCCGGATGGGCTTTCTTTACACACTGTGTTTCCAAACTCACCCCTTTCTTTCCATCCATGTAGGTGAACCCTAGACTGGTGGACTTGGAGCTGGGATGGATTTAGAGTGGCCACATGGACTGCAAAGTTGGTTTTTAATTAAGTTATTTACTTCCTTACTTGTTTTTAATTATTTTCATTTTGGTTTTGGGTTGTAATAAGGTCGCTTTAATTGTTTTATTTTGGGTTTTCAATTCTTTAATTATATTTTATTTTCAATGATTTGAATAAGGCTGCGCATGTTTTTCTTAAAATTAATCAACGATTTCAAAACAAAACCCTCGTAACAAATGAATAACAAATCAACGATTAAGATATGGTAACAAGATAACTTTTAAACGGTTAGGGGATAGGACAAACACTAATTAAACCTGGATTTTCTTCCCAAATTACAGAAACGGTTTTACAAAGCTCACCCTAAACATAGTAGCTAGGAAGCGTGATTAGTCCTTCGTTGATGTGACACACCGGACTTGGCCATAAAGTCTGGGCTGAGTTTCGGTGTTACATGAGCTGTGTGATAAATATTTGATTTGTTCTTAATTGTGTTTTTAACTCTTAAATTGATATTTTTGAGATATTGATTTAAGTCGAATGTGCTTATGTAGAGGAGCAAAAGTCCCTGCATAGGAGTAGATCCAACACAATTAAGCGGAGTTGATCGCAATCCTAGAGATAGGATGAAGAAAATCTGCCGGATTAGAGCCAAATCTAATATGGGGAGCCATGAATCGAGTTAATGCAAGACTAGGGGTTTTAATTAGAAAGAGATATCAGTTAATCAACCTAGGATTAGTTGTTCTTATCATCGACGGAGGTATTAACATAATTTAGGGATCTCTACGGATCAAATCAAATAAAGAAATCATCTGGTTCAGAGCTAGATAACAAGTGAAGTCTAGGTGGATTCTTCCTTAGGTATTGCCTTAATCAATCAGTCTTTCCCAAAAGCAATCTCCCACTTTACTCTTTGTCACCTTTTTAGTTAGTTTAATTTAGTTTACAACCAAACCCTCTTTATTTTTAGGCTAGATAATAGAAAGAAAGTCATTACTAGTACTCATAGTTCCTTGGATTTGATATTCTGGTCTTGTCACTAACTATACTACTATTCGATAGGTGCACTTGCCTTTTATCGTGATATTAGTTAGTTTCCAGGTACGATCAGATTTTATTACTTAATCACAATCACGAGATCAAGTTTTTGGCACCGTTGCCGGGGAACTAAGATATTAGGAACACTCGATTTCTATTACTTTAGCCATTACTATTTTTATTTATTTTCAAATTTTATTTTTATTTTATTTATTTATTTATTTTAATTTTCTTTGCTTTTTCCCTTCTAGGTATCTCTGATTTATGACTAAAAGAAATCCGAGAGGACCACTGCTTTTTGACGATGATTTAGAAGTGACAGTTCATCGAACTCGCCAAGAGATAAGAAGAAGCTTGCAATATCCAAAAAAAGGACAAGAAGAAGAACCGGAACCTACCGAAGAGATGGAAGCAAATCAGGATAATCAGCTACCTCCTGTAGTAGCCGCAAATCCTGTTGAGCAAAATCCTGTTCCGCATACTATGTATGATAATGCTAGACCTAATTTAGCAGGCACTGAATCTAGCATTGTTAGGCCTACTATTGCTGCAAATAATTTTGAACTGAAACCTAACACTATTCAAATGATATAATTGTAACACCCTAAACCTAGCCCAAACGTTACGTGTAACACCCCAAACTCAGCCCAGACGTTACGGCTAAGTCTGGTGTGTCACATGGAAGTGTTTTTCGAAAACCATGTTTTCATTAAAAACCCTTCTTGATGTTTAAAAACTTTTAACGCTAAACTTGTATAAAACCCCTTTTAGTTTGTTTATTTTCCAAAACGTGAATAATCATTTCCCTTTTCAGAACATTGTTAACAACTTTGTAAAATCTTACAGAAAATTGTGAAAGCTTGTAAACCTTTGTAGTGACGGAAACATGTTAAAAACAATTTAGGTGTCGGATAATCAGACCTTCTTGTTATGGCTTAAAGTGAATGGATACTACGCACTAGGTAGGATTCAAGAGAAGAGGAGGTGAGTCATTTAGACTGGTTAAGTACCAAGCTCTTCCTAGATCCAGTCCTAGACATGCACACATCCATTGCCACACTCTAAGCTAATGACTTGTCCATGAACAACAAAACAAGTTTAAGTTTATTTAAGATATTCATTTATGAAAATGTTTACATTGCGGAAGCTTTGCTCGGTTATCGTGATATTTTGAAAACAAGTAACTTTTATAAAAACGCGCCTTAGAGCTAACCAATTTCAAAACGATTTAAACAATACCATACTTAAACTAAAAAAAAATTAAAAATAGTTAAAAAGGCCTTATTACAAACCCAAATAAAAATAATAATATAGAAAGAAATAAGTAATAAATAAAATAAAGAATCGTATAAAAACTAGTATTCGATTTTCGTGGCCACTCTGAATCCCTCCCAGCTCCAAGTCCTCTGTCTAGGCTCACCTGCAAGTATGAAAAGAAGAGGGGTGAGTTTGGTAAACTCAGTATGCAAAGAATCCCATCCAGAGCCCAAATCAACTCAGGCCTACTAGGCCTAAGCCCTATCCCATCTCAACATCAACTGGGCCGAAGCCTTTCATATATCAGTTATTGGGCCTTAGCCCTTTTCAGATACGGTATCACTGGGCCGAAGCCTTTCATATACCGGTAATCAGTATGGCCCAAAGGCCCATTTAAATAGTAAATCATGAATGCATGTAAAAACCCATATCAATCTGTGGGGAAGCTACTCAACCCACCCAACCGCTACTCTCCACCCGTACCAACCAACACACCATGTGGGGAGAACTACTCAACCTACCCAACCGCTACTCTCCACTGGCAGCATAGTTGCTTTATTATATAACATGAGGCCTAGCCTCTTTTGGCAATTATGGCAAAGCCCTTTTTGATAAACTGGGGCACAAGCCCTTTTCGGTAAACTGGGCCAAAGCCCTTTAGCACTTCCTCCATTCATATAAATCCCAACCCCATGCATTAAATGATCATGACATGGCATATAATAAATAGAATCGATAAAGCATGCAAGTCAGTCTAATTTAACTCTAGGGGTATAACAGTCATTTTACACCAAGGGGTAAAATTATAATTTCTCACTTTTTTAGGGTATTTTAGTAATTATTCCACCTATTTCAGGGTTTTATTCCTATTTTAGTCACTAATAACCCTATTTTTGTCACTGTAAATTATTTAACTTGTTTTAACAACTTTTAGTCACTAGGCCCTAAAACCCCTAATGGGCCCTACAGTGTCTTTTTAGCGATTTAAGCCCATTCGGTCCAAAACTTACAATTAATTATTAATGTAACCCATTTTAAGCCTATAGTCTATTAGAATACATCTATCACTCATTTTTACCAATATGGGCTCGTAAGCCTATTGGGCCTATATTCAGCCCATCGAGGCCCATATTACCGAAATGCACGAAATTGCGCACTTAGCCCTTTGGTCACTAGCGATCACTGATTTTGCCATCTATTGAGTATTCGCATAGTCTCAGTTCCACAAACTGTCAACCTTTTGGTCACTTTTTTGGTCACTATGGCCTTTGCCGAATAGAACTAAAGAAGGGTTCGATACACACCTATTTTATGACGAACGCTAACGAGATCTCCCTTACGATTAACCTATAATCGGTCAATGACATATTAGATCATGAATCCATAAAAACCATTGTAGAATCACATACCATATTCGGCCAAAATAAAGCATTATTAATGACTTACCTTGTCGATCTTTAACTATAGATCTAGATCTCAATTGCTTTGAACCCGTTGATCTTACTAGCCTCCAAATAGATCTTGATCGCTAGCCTTCAATTCGCACATAATAAACCAAATGAAAAATACTTAATTTAAATCTTGACCAAAACAATAGCCTCCCTAAACTTAGGGATTAATTGGCTTTTCTTAAAGCATAAGTAACTCATAAAAGGGTTTGAACACTTACCAAAACGTTATTCTGCTATAGCACTAATCCCGATCTACCGTAGTTCGCATCACGAACATGAAAAGAGTCACGTTACACCCTACAGTCGACTTTTGAAACACCACAAGTCATGATGGTTTCGGCTAAATGAAAAGATGAGAGATTCGGCTTCTAGAGGATTTGGTTTTTGGACTTTTGAGAAGGATTGATGAGGAAAAGAGAAAGAGTAAATAGAAATAATAGAAGAGAGAAGATGACAGTATAGATTTGGTTTGAAAGAAATTAAAGAAGGAAGAGATGAGATAAAAGAAGAAAGAAGGAAAAATAAAAAGAAGAAAAGAAGGGTAGAAGAAGATAGGTTCGGTTATTATTGAAGAAGAAAAGATGAACAAGGGGAACCATTCATAAAAGCCAAAATTAAAAGAACAAATTGGTACTAAATTCCTATAGCCGAATGGTGTATTTCAGTATAAAATAAAAAGTTTCCTCCTAAATTCCAACACCATGCCTTGCTCCATAATTTTTGCTACCACTGATTTTAAATCTCATCCAAAACATATTTGAATTGCATTCAATTTCTTTCTTAATTTAGCTAAAAAAAATAGAGTTTGAATTTAATCAAACTCTTTGCACCGAACAGCAGCACTCCCCACCGCTTGAATCTGCTAGTAGGAAGTGCCCCAGTCCCACACGGCACCTTCCTACGCGCACCCAGCAAAAACAACACCATCCTGCGCGCGCCCCAGCTCGAACACGGGACCTCCCAGGTGCCCAGTACACTGCTGACCACTGGAACGGGCTTTTGCTTTTAATAATATACGGCTGTATTTTATTTTAAGCCATTTCTACTGAAGCCCGCTATTTTAAAAATAAAATAAAACATACCTGCGCTTGGACTCGAACCCGTACCCCTTTGGAGATCCTAGCATCCTGCTGCCCCTGCGCCATAGGCGCCTTGTGGCATATTCCACCAGCAACTTCTTTTAAGGCATTTTAACGCAACCCCCTTCACTTAATAAAAACAACATACCTTTTGCGCACGCTGGGAGTCGAACTTCAGCCTTCCAACCTGCTGCCTAGCGCCCTAACCACTGGGCCAAGCATTCCTTTATGCTCAACCTTTGCCCAACTTATTTATAAAGCCTTAAGCCCAGACTTCCTAAAGAAGCAAAATTTTATTTTTGCCCATTTCATAACCGTACTATAAATTGTTAGTAATTTAATTTAAACACTAAATTAACAACAATAATTTTATAAATATAATTTTATCTAATAATAATTAGAATAATAATAATTTTATCTAATTATAACAATTATAACTTTCATAAATCAGTAATAATAAATACAGTAAAAGTTTTCTAATAATAATTTAATTCAAATTTTTTTTAAAAACAATAATATTTAAAACTTCCCAATTATTCAGGTTTTCTTTTATCCATACCCAAACTCAAGCCCAATACTTCTAGGCCCAAATTTAGGGTGTTACATTACGGCCAAGTCCGGCGTGTCACATCACTTAAAACTAACCATGTTACCTAGTTACCAATATTAGGGTGAGCTTTGCAAAATCGTTATTTAAGTTTTAAGGAAAATTCCCGGTTTATTGGTGAACGTCCTATCCACTACCAGTTATTAAGAAACTCCTTATTATAAAATTTAACTTGTTACTCGATTGAATCGTGTGACTGATTTTGAAAATGTTTGATTAATTTTTGAGAAAAGGCACGCAGCCCTAGTCTATACGTTTAAAACAAATTATAGCAAAGTATTAAAACCCAAAATCAAAATATTTAAAGTGGCCTTATTACAAACCCAAATTAAAAATAAAATGATTGAAATAAATAATAAAATAAGTAATCTAATTAAACCAGAAACGCAGTCTTCGTGGCCACTTTGAATTCCTCCCAGCTCCAAGTCCACCAATCTAGGGCTCACCTACATGGATGGAAAGAAAGGGGTGAGTTTGGAAACTCAGTGTGCAAAGAAGCCCATCTAGAGCCCAAATCAGCTCAAGGCCACTGGGCTTAAGCCCTATCCAGATACAATAAACTAGGCCTTAGCCCTTTTTAGTAAACAGTACGGCCCGTAGGCTCATTACAGTAACAGATCAGTGATTATGCATGTATGCCCAAACCCAGCCTAAATCCAGCCGCTACATTCCACCCGTACCAACCATAAATACTCTATGTGGGGAAACTACTCGACCAACCCAACCTGCTACACTCCACAGTCACAGCATCGCTACTCAGATAAGGTGGCCAAGCCACTAACAGTAATACGAGGCAAAGCCTCTTTTAGTAAATAGTATGGGCAAAGCCCTTTTCAGTATTCAGTACGAGGCAAAGCCTCTCTCAGTAAACAGTACGAGGCAAAGCCTCTTTCAGTAATCGTGGCAATGCCACTTGCACTTCCTCCATCAACAATCCCAGTCCCATGCAATAGATAATCATGACATGGCATACAGTGAACAAAAATAGTAGAACATGCATTTCAGTCAAATTTAGCCCTAGGGGTATAACGGTCATTTTGCACCTAGAGGTAAAATAATAATTTTCCACCTATAAGGGCATTTCAGTAATTAAGCCAGTTCCTAGGGTTTCTTGCACATTTTAATCAGTAATAGTCTAACTTTTATCTCAGTAGCTTATTTAGCCCATTTTACAGATTACAGTCATTGGGCCCTAAAACCCCTAATGGGCCCTACAGTGTCTATAAGCTACTTAAGCCTATTTAGTCCAAGTTTTACGATCGATTTACCAGTTTTATTAGTTTTGGACCTATAGTCTATCTGTACACATTTATTGCCTATTTTTACCCATATGGGCCCGTAAGCCCATTAGGCCCACACTCAGCCCATCAAGGCCCAAACTTACAGAAGTGCACGAAATCGCGCACTCATCCATCTTACCACTTGCGATTACAGATCTAATGATTTCTAACTGACTTATGAGCACTCACACACTCATCAGCCCACGAAATACCAGAATTTAGGCATTTCGGCTTTTCGACTTTTGCCGATTTGAATTACATGAGGGTGTTTGGTACACACCTGACTTGCGACGAATGCTACCAAGATCTCCCACGATATCCTCTAATCAGTCACTAAACATATCAGATCCAAAATACAATGACAACCATCATAACCTTACTTACCATAATCGGCCATCAACACCTAAGGCCCTTGAGATCTTACCTTTGCCGAAATTAGTGACTAGATCTAGATCTAGTTGTTCCACTCGTCCAAGCCACAATTAGTAGCCTCTAGATCACACTAACACCAAAATAAATTGATTGTTAAAAACCTTGAGAGCCTTAAGCCCCCAAATCGACAGCCTCCCTGTGCCCTAGGGATTTTGGCTTTTCTAAATCCCGAAATAAGGAATAGAATCTGAGATGTAGAGTACTTACCACAGGTTCTCTTAATCAAAATGATTCCACTTCCGTTTCTACTCAGATCTGATATAGATCTAGCCCCTAAACACTAGCAGAGAGAAAGTCTTAGAGATCTAAGGATTCGACTACTAAGTCCTTATGAATATTGTGTTTTCGGCTTTTGAAGCAGTGAAGAAGAAGAAGATTTAGAGTTGTGGATTTGAAGTGTTATTGTCAAAAGAGGTTAGGGATTTTGAGAGTAAAAAATTCGGCTAAAAGAGATGAAGAAGAATAGAGGGGTTCGGCTAGAAGAAATCAGCACAAGAAGCAGCCTTTCGGGATTTTGGCTTTTAGTAGTTGATGGGTTTTAGAAGAAAAGAATGGCAGATTCCGTTTTTGAAGCAAGAAAAGGAAAGATGAGTGAGGAGGAGAGGTGGTTTCAGTTTTTAGAAGAATAGAAGAGAAGAAGAAAGAAAAAAGAAGAATGGAAGAAAGGGTTTGTTAAAGAAAATTCGGCACAAGTAGAAAGGCTTGTTTACGTTTTCGGCTTTTGGATCTAAGGGAGAAAATAAAAAGAAAAAAATAGGGAAACCCTAGTTGATGCTACACTAATCAGCTGAGAGAAAAGAAGAGCTTAAGCAAAACCCTAAGAGACCTCAAAGCTATTCAGCTTATACCCTAAACACTCCCTAGCCAGATTCCACTTGAGTTTAATCACATGCCGTGCACATGCACAAAAATAAAAGTATCATCCGCTCACCTTGTGGCTTGAACTCTGGCCTTAGCACTCAGTCTACACGCCACTTTTTTTTAGGAGCTTAGTGGCACCCCCTTGCCACTTTACCACGAGCCTCTTTGTGTCTTAATTAGCTAACTTTTCCTTAAAGGCCCACTTAACCAAGTCCCCTTCACTTAAAATCCAAAATTGATATTTCTGCCAGGTTTTAACTTAGGCTTGGGCCTCCTAAAGGCCCGCTAACACACTTAAACATAATTTCAATAACCAAAACACCAAAATTTCAAGATTTCACCAAAATCACAAAAATCCCAAAAATCAGGGAGTTACAACAACAATTTGTTCAGTTTGATGGTTTGTAGGATGAGGATCCTAACTCACATCTAGCCAACTTTTTGGAATTATGCAATACATTCAAAATAAATGGCGTTTCTAATGATGCCATTCGTCTTAGGCTATTCCCATTCTCCTTGAGAAACAAGGCTAAACAGTGGTTAAATTCTTTACCATGAGGGTCTATCACTACATGGGAATAAATGATCGAGAAGTTTTTACTTAAGTATTTTCCTCCGGCTAAAACAGCTAAATTGATGAATAATATTTCTTCTTTTGTGCAGGTGGATTTAGAAACACTTTACGATGCTTGGGAGAGTTACAAAGATCTCTTGAGAAGGTGCCCTCACCATAGGTTACCTCTGTGGCTACAAGTTCAAACCTTTCACAACAGTTTAAATCCCTCAACAAGGTAGATGATCGATGCAGCTGCCGGAGAAATAATCAACAACAAAACACCCGAAGCAGCTTATGAGTTTATAAAAGAGATGTCACTGAATAATATCAGTGGCAATCATGATCACAAAGCCACCGAAAGCTGCAAGAGTTTTTAATATTGATGACATAACCATGCTTTCTAATCAGGTAGAACTTTTAAATAAAAAGATTGATAATCTTGTTGGTTCTACGCAGGCACACCCAGTAATGCAATGCGATGCAATTCAAGGGAACAGTTACAATCTGGACTACTCTAACTATAGATATAGCCCGGTTTAGACCCTAATCGGAATAGTAGTTTTGGGACCACATATGTGATAGCCCTAATTTGACCCTAGTCGAGAAGCGGTTTCGAGACCGCTAAACCGAGTCACTGAAAGATTTTTATAAAGTATTTCATGTCTGAATATGTGGCCATGCATGTGCTAAATGTGAATGTTTTAAATATTTCTAAATTAATGTGCTTTGTAGTAAGAAGGATTCGAATGGAAAGATATATATATATATATATATATATGTGGGACTAAATGTAAGAGACTAATATTAGAAAGGTGTAAAATGAATGGGTTCAAATGATAAATTTTATACTTTAAATTATGTGTACGTATTAGTGGAAGTGAGTGCTTTGAAGTTGTATAATTATATGTGAAAAATTTAAGCAATGTGCCTTAATTGAGTGAAGGGTAAAACAAGTGGGATAATTAGTAAATACCGATGGTTGATGTTTTCTAAAAAGGAGGGAGGTAAATTGTGATTAAGCCAAGCAATTTTTGCATGGACGAAATCAACCTTTGTTAGTGGGGAAGGAATGTTAATAAAAGGGCTATTTTGGTACATTAATAAAGAATGGAGTTTGCATGTGATAGCAAACCGTGAAAATAGTTGCCATTCATTCTTGTTTTATCGAAACTATAAGCAAAATAAGAGAAAAAGGGAAGCTAAGGCAATCGGTCATAATCCTAGCTAAATCAAAGGTATGTCCGTATGGATTTTTGTAAATTTGTTGTGAAATTTAGTTGACTACTAAGTCCTTGGCATGGCCCATGCGTTAGATTTTGATTATATGTGAGGGTTGATGCATTAGGCCATGAGAGGGGGGGAATATGTTAAAATGTTGATAAGTTTGAAGTTTGATGTGATAAATTGTTGAATGAGTGTTTGATAGGTTAAGTGATGCTAATATCCATGTGTTTTTAAGTTATAAGTTTAAAATGTGGAAAAGGGTACGTTATGTGATTCCAATGATTGAGAGGGGTATTCGGCTAAGGTTCATTACTTAAGAAGTAGTGTTGAATGTTTAAATAGCTATAAATTGAGTTGAAGCATAATAATTGTGTTAAAATTTAATTTTAGACCTTTATGGCATTCGACTATGAGGTTTTGTGTTCTAATTGTGGTATTTGATATTTCGTATGTCAACTTATGATGTGTTTAAAGTTTAGATGAACCAATGGTATTAAATGGAGTAGAGGACCTTTCAGCTAAGAAAATTTATGAATGAAAAATTTATGTGTTAATAAGTTGTAATTTTAAGTGTGAACATTTGAGCATTTTGGATATATATATATTTTTGCCGAATGTGGATTTAGGTAGTGAATGGAGAAGTTGTTCTTTGGAAATCAAGAAACTCATTATTGAAATGAGCTATGAATTCGGTTAATTATGTGATAAATCAAAGATAGTTGTTGATTGAGTTATAAGAATTAATAGATGGAGAAAGGAACATGATGCTCAATGCTCAAGTAGCATTCGACCTCGAAATAGTTAAGTGGGTTAAATTGAGTTTTCAAGGTAGTAAATTTGTTGTTAAAGGAGGGTTTCAAGTTGTGTATATGTGACGTGATTAAAAATAAGGGGTTTTGGTATTACAATTCTATTAAGGCCGAATGATGTCTTGGTGAATGAGATGAGTAACATTTGTGACTTAAAACAATTGTAAGCATGACTAAAGTTTTGTGATAGCTATATATATATATATAAACTTTATGGGTGTGTATTGTTAACTTTAAGGAACATTCGGCTATAAGCCTTATTAATGGATATTAATAAGTGAAATTTTGTACATCTAACTCAAGAGCATAGAGGGGCAACTTCGGATAAGGGGAAAGCCAAAGTGACGAAATAGTCGACCCGTAATTATTCAGAAAGATACGAGGTAAGTTCTTGAGTAACAAATTTTAGCTCATGACATGATGAAATCATAGTGCATATGCATAATATATAAATTCAGACTTAAAGGTTATACTTGAATGTCGTTGTGGGAAAGATAATCTGTGCAAATGTTGGAAGCCGAATGTTAACTTTAAATTTTGTTATATCTTGAAATGAAATTGTGCCCTTTGTTTATGACTAGTGAACCGAATGTTGTATGGTTGGTAAACATGCCATGATTGTATTCGAGTAATGGGAATGATATTCAAATTTAATATGATATATACATATATATATGTGTGTGAATGTTAATTGGGGTTTAAATCTGAGCTTAGTCTCGAAGGGCTATCGAGCCAGTGATATGTCCGGACCTAGTTCCGAAGGGCTTTCGAGCCAGTGATATGTCCGGACCTAGTTCCGAAGGGCTTTCGAGCCAGTGAAATGACCGGACTTAGTTCCGAAGGGCTTTTGAGCCAGTGTTAAAAATCGGGTTTGGTCCCGAAGGGCATCCGTGCTGGCATCATATCTGGGTTAAAATCCCGTAGGCATTCGTGCGAGAAATTATATAATAAATGTCGAAACAATCCTAAACAAATGTGCTACCTACCGTAAGATAGCCAGGTATGCATCTTACTCTCGTTCGAGAATTTGATTACCTTTGGATTGTGATTTTGAAATTCAGTGGGGATGCTTTGACCATTGTTTAAAGTCACTCGAACGCTTATGACTTGATTATGATGTATGGGTTCTGATTCAAAGAGTTCAACTACACGGATATGGGATGTATGTGTATATGCATGAGTTTAACATGATAATTGAGATGAACGTATTCGGCTATAGGTTGAATTTAGTTGGATACATTGATAGTACTTTCGTGATTAGAATGAATAGTAAGATATGTTAAAATGACTTGAACGATAGGAGTAGTACTTTAGTTATGTTCCTATTCGGCCAAGGGATGAATTAGACAAGCTTAAATATCCCTATGCTACCCTTTTAAATGATTTTGTTACTTAAAAACTTACTAAGCATATGAATGCTTACTCCGTTGCCCTTAACTCTCTGTTTTGTAGATCTCGTTCATTAGCTACGATCTCGGGAATTCCAGGATTAAAGTCATCCACACTATCAAAGCTCTTTCGGTACTTGTAGCTAAACCTTGAAAATGGCATGTATAGGCTTGACATTTTGATGTTAAACAAATATTATTTTGATGATGTAAGTAAGTTTAGCCATGCGAAAATGGCTTACCTAAATACCTTACATCTATATCTATGGTTTTAAACTTGGTTATGTTGTATGAGGATGGGAGTGTAAGTTGTGCATTTTGTAAATTAGGCTTGAAGTATGATATATCTTGATATCTATGTTTTAAGAAACATATATGGTTTGAATGTGAATAACGATGAGCGAATGCTAAAATTTTGAGATTGAATGTGACCATTCGATATGTACATATGGACTAAATGGAGTTTATTTGAAATTCATTGGAATGGTTTTGGTAACATGAACTTAGAAGTTGGAGTAAAGTTGTTTTGAGTTTTGACTTGCAAGAGTGGTCTTAAAATGAAATGATTGTGTGTGATCATTAAATCAATTCATGAGGGTCAAAATTTGATTGAATTGATGATGTATGTCCGATTACGTTTATATATGTATAACTTAGATTTAGAAATTCGATATACTTTTAAGATGTTCCCCATAAGTATTAATGACATGATTTGTGCGAGTGAATTTATGTTATATTAAAATGAATGTTATGTAATGCCTCTTAACCCTCCGGCGATAGGTACGGGTCTAGGAGTGTTACAACATATCTGAGTCTGAAAAATATTTTAATATTATTTCCTGTGTCTATGATTTGTGAATTAGCCTCTGTGAAATTTCTGTGAATTAATTTGTTTGTTTGTGTGCTTAATTTGCAAAAAGAATTAAATCGCATAAAAAGTAAAAGTGGCCAGTTAATTGATTTAGTGCTAAATTGAATGTGGCTTATTAAAATGATGGCCTTAAATGGTTATTAAACCATTGAATAATGGAGTGGTCATAAATGACCTTATTATATATGTTTTTGCATGGCTTTAATAATGGATAGTTTGGTAAATGTATTATTAAAATACATTAAGTAAAAAAAGCACAAAAATGTGTTGATATTCGTCCATTATAGCCAATTATATCAAGAAATAAAAGAAAGAATAGCTATCCTAGGGTTGGGCCTTATTCAAGTTAATTAAGGTTTGTAATTTGATTAGTTTTTGGTAATTTTTATGTTTTTGTGATCATTGCTTAGTCTAGTATCGAGCCCATGCCTCAATTTCTATATTTGATGAAGATTATTGAATGTGCCATTGTTAATAAATTGAGCTTTGTGATGTTAATTGATGAATTATGGAAGCTTGATGTGAGATTAATATGTTTGCCTCGAAATTTTGATGAATTTAGTCAATTTGGGCTAAATTGTAAAAATAAGATTTTGGGAGGATTAATTTGTGAAATAAATGTGATATAAGGGCTTAATTGAATATCATTGAAATTTTTTTAGGCTTAAATGTTGTGAATTTTGGTGAATTTGATGATTTTATGAAATAGGGACTAAAATGTCAAAATGTGAAATTGTAGGGGTTTAAGTGTAAAATGCCCTAATTATATGTTTTTAGATTAAATTTAATGATTTGGTGAATAAAAGAGCTAAATTTGAATTTCTTTAGATCAAGAAACAAAGAAACATAATTGGATCAGGGAAAGTTGAAAATCGTTGAATAGCCTGTCGTTACCATCCGAATCCGTACGAGGTAAGTCTATATACAAATAAATGTACTTAAGTTGATTTATTCATGTTTATATGTAATTGAATTGTGATGAATATATGAAATTCAAGAAGGTTCTAAGTATGTGATGACGTCCGAAAACCCCGTCTGAACCTTAGGAATAGTTAGGATACATATGTCATGACATAGGATCCGATATCTGTCGTTGAGTAAGACCACGTCTGGGACATTGGCATCGATCTGAGATTTATGTGTAAGACCATGTCCAGGACATCGACATCGTATTTAACTTCGTGTAAGACCCTGCCTAAAATAGTGGCATCAATATCTGATTACATGTAAGACCACGTCTGGGATGTTGGCATTGTACAATCTTTCTAAGTATTTCGCATATCCTTATTGATTCCGAATGAACCTCAATGGGCATTCCGAGAAAATGAATGAGTATACGAATGAGCATCTAATTTTGGTACGTATGAAAAATGCGCTATGTTTGAGATTGAAAGGTAGTATATGTTCAATTATGAACCTATGATATGTATACATGTGGCATGAGTATAATTGTGTTAAATGCAATTGAGATATGTGATTCATGAGAGCTATATGAGAAATGTAGACTATAATGGTATTTTGCCATAAGCTAATTGAATAAATTGAGATATGAACCTGTTATTTCATTAATTTATTTGTATATGGTTTACTAAGCTCCTAATAGCTTACTTTGTGTGTATTTGCTTTGTTTTATAGATATCGAAGTTACTGGAAGTTCGGGGATCATCAAGGATTATCACCACACTATCTAAACTTGTTTTGGTACACTTTTGAAAGTATAAATGTTGAATTATGGCATGTATAAGCTAGATGAGGTTGTATATGTTTTGTGATGTATATAAGTTATGCCATGTGATATGGCTAACAAATGGTTATGTTTATGCTTGTTTTTTGTATGGAATATGTGAAGCAAAATTGGTAAGTTCTATAGTGCAAATATGGTCTAATGTGAAATGGTTATTTTAATATGAGAATCTCTTGAATTTGGTAAGTTTTGAAGTGGAATGGATTATGGTATTGAATGATTATGTTTCATAAGTTTTGATATGGTTATAAAGCATGTTTTAGAGTGAGTATTTGTGGTATGAATGGTATACATTATTGGTTATGAAATTGGCTGAGAACTGATGGTATTATTGCATTTGTTTTGGCTTGTAGGGATGAACCAAATTGGGTGGCAAAGTTGGCTTTTCGAATGGCCTATTTTTGTCCACACGGTCAGAGACACGGGCGTGTGTCTCTGCCGTGTGTGACACACGGTCATAGTACACGTCCGTGTGTCCCCTGGGGTACCTTATTGAATTAAGTCAGTATACCCTATAGAAATGACAAGGCCTAGGCTCACGGGCGTGTCTAATAGCCATGGGTGACACACCGGCTAGTCACATGGGCGTGTGACTGGCCGTGTGCACAAGTCAGTAGCTCCCTTAGTTTTCACACAGCCAAGCACATGGGCGTGTCTTGTGGCCATGTGAATAAGTCAGTATGTATGCCCTAGTTTGCCACGGCCTAGACACATAGGCGTGTTTGGTGGCCGTGTGAGGCACACGGCCTGACCACATGGGCATGTGACCTCTACAGCCTTCAAAAGTGTTTAAGTTTCGAAAAATTTTCTAAGTGTTCGGTTTAGTCCTGACCTTCTTCTAATGCATGTTTAAGGTCTCGAAGATCTTCATAAGGGATTTAATTATAATGTTTGATAATGTTATGATGTTGATGATAGAGAATTTTCTGCAAATGTTCTAATTTGTCTGGTAATGCCTTTAATCCTATTCCGGCGACGAAAACGGGTTTGGGTGTTACAGGGACATTGGCATCGTATATGATTTCGTGTAAGACCCAGTCTGGGACAGTGGCATCGATATTTGATAACATGTAAGACCATATCTGTGATTTGGCATTGTATGAGCTTTACGAGCTATCCGAGTATCCTTGTCAATTCTGAAAGGTTCAACGAGTAATATCGAGAAATGAATAAATATGTGACTGTGTATCCGATTCAGGTACGTATGAAATTAATATGTTGTTTGAGAATGAAAGGTGAGTATGACCATATATGTTGATATGTAAATTAAATGAGGAAGTATGGTGATTATATGTTTGTGAATTAAGAAAAAGTGAATTAGAAGAGATTAATGAAGCTTGCATATGTGATTTGCTATGGTTTCCATGGATGAATTGGTTAAAGTTTGTTTTATGTATCAAATTTATTTGTATATTGATTACTAAGCTTTTGAAAGCTTACTTTATGTGTGTTTCCATTGTTTTATAGATTATCGAAGTTACTGTGAGCTCGGAGATCGTCAAGGATCGTCGTCACACTATCGAACAATAGTTCGGTACTTTTGATGTTGTAAATATTAGTGTATGGCATGTGTAACACCCCTAACCTATATCCGTCGCCGGAGTGGGGTTACGAGGCATTACCAGACAAAGGACACCAACCGAACAATCATAAATATACATCTGTTCAAACTCTTTAACCAACCATATTTTAAATCATAGCTACTATACATTTATTACGAGTCCTATCATATCATACAATGAACATATTTGCAGTCACATAGTACAAAAATATCAAAAATATCATTTTATCATATAATTTAATATTCATGATAACTATTGAAATATTACATCTACGAATTATATAAAACAAATAAGTCAAATAAGTATATCATTACTATGGATTTATCATATACTTAAACAACCAATTTTATAATGAACACTTCACGGCTATTTGCAATTAATTCAAACATCTCATTATTACGCAAAAGTTCAAACCATTTATCAAATTCACAAATATAAATATTTATTCAAGTCACAAAGTAATGCAATATTATTATCAACCCAAAGATCCAAATAATCATTTTTTTTTTCTTGCCGCCATTTAGGCCAAAAGTAACGTTCATTAATAAACGATGACATACAATTAATGCTTTGCCGATTAAAACATACCAAAATCAATACGTATATTCATTCACCAAGCCAAAAGACAATAATGCATTATAACAACTTTTAAACCAACCTATATGAACACAAATATAAATCCAAATCGTGAACAGCTTACCATTGTCATCCTTATCTATTTCACCACATAACTGATTTTCAAACGCACATAATATTTCCCATTGCCCAAACCGATTTACCTATGAACATATTTATTTATAGGCCAATCTAAAATAGCTATGACAAATATCAAGCACTTATAATTAAGCATAATTCAAACATATTATACCTTCCATTAATGCACACATGTCAAACTCACTTCTATTACACATCATGACTGAACTTACTTAGCAAAAACTACCCAAAATACACAGCAACGCTTAAGCAAAACACAACCAACATGTCTCATATATAAATAAATATACACCATGCCCAATTCATCAAGCAAATATTTCCATCATATGATCAAAGCATGAATTGAACCTAACATTATAAACAAGCCATTTTCACATAGCTTAGATTTATACATACCCAAATTCAACTTATTAACTAGACTATACATGCCATAAGTTCAAATTCAAACTTGTTTAAAAGTATCAAAATTAGTCAATAGCGTGATAAGCTCCTCTGATGACTCCTGGATTCGTAACTTGAATTCAAAATCTATAAAACATGGTACATATGAAAACACGGAGTAAGCTATCATAGCTTAGTAAGTCATAAGCAAATAAATCATTCAAAGACATAATCCATACATTTAAACTATATCAAATTATATTATCATATTCAAATTAACTTCAATCTTATGATTTAACATTTATCTTATACTTTCACATATAACTTATTTATGGCCGCATATATATATATTTATATTATCAAAGCATCTTTTGGTTTCAAAACTCAATCATTAAATAACCACGTACATGTATACACATAAACATATTCTCATGAATTAAAATATAATTTCTTATGCATAAGCATATCAATGACCGAATGAACACTCATATATATATATATATATATGGATACATTAACAAACTATTATTCAATGGCTAATCGAAAACATCTTTATCATATCAAATACACATTCACTTACATGCATATACACATAAGTCAAAGTATAACAATCACACATATATATTTACAAGTATGTATATTCACTTTTATATAAGTATACACATAATTCACATTTTAGTTTCATATGCATATATCACTTGGCCGAATACTTAACCAATCATTTTAACATTTTATAATTCACCTTTAATGTAAACTATCATAAACACATATATTCAATCAAATTATATACTAAATTCCAACATCCGTAGAACATTGTCTCAATTTGTAATCATATGAATTACAAAGCTGAATACATTAAATTAATACACACATGCTTATGACACATCTCAACTATGCACAATTTGATCATTGATCAACCCAATACACACCTATCTCGCATTTGTAAAATTCACTACTGAATATTGAGTACCAAATCACATTCGTACATACCTTCATAGCCTAACATTCAAGATCCAAATATTATCACATATATACATACCTATGTGGCCGAATATATATATACAAGGTCATTTAACTCAATTTCACTTGAACAATTTTCCACCTCAACTTGAAATTTTATAAACACAAGCTTGAAAATAAATCACCGACATAAAGCCTGCTAGGCATAAGCCTGAATCATACACCGACACAAGGCCTGCTAGACCCAAGGTCTGATATTTGTTCACCGGCACTAAGCCTACTAGACCCAAGGTCTGATATTTATTCACCGGCACTAAGCCTGCTAGGCACAAAGCCTGATCAAAGTCACCAGCACAAAGCTTGCTGGGCATGAGCCTGAAAATCATAATTATAAAGTCATTTCATAACGGTTCATTCATCTAACTATCCACATATTCCATGAAATCTATACAAACTTTCAAAGGTTCCAACACATTCGAATATAACTCAACCACATTAATTTAATAACAAATCACATTCGACTACTATGCTAAATAACTAATAAAATTCAAATTATCATAGTAAAACATTTTACGTTCAAAATAAACAATGTTTAATTGCTTAAAGACTTATCTCGGATGATATAAAACAGAACGGGACGACTAGTCGACAACTTTCATTTTTCCCCCGATCTAAATCTGATTTCTTTGATTTTTGATCTAAACATATTCAAATTAAGCTCATTCAAACATATTTTCATTCAATTTAGTCCAAAAACACATAAATGGGTAATTTACCATTTTATCCCTGACATTTACAATTTTTACAATTTAGCTCCAAATGCACAAAACACAAAATTATGCAAAATTAATCACATCTATGGTAAGCCGAATACTCCTAGTATCCAATTAAGCCCATATTTTTCATCAATTTCATAATTTAGTCCCTCCACATTTTTATTTTTGCAATTAAGTCCTAATTACTCAAAATCATCAAAAATTCATTTACTTAATATGTTAACCCATTCCATATCTTTCATAGTTCATCATCAAACAATAAAAATCACAAGCTCTCATCAATGGCATAACCTAAAATATTTATCAAAATAAAAAATTAAAGCTTGGGTTTTATAGTACTCAAAGCAACAATCTCAAAAACGTAAAAATTATCAAAAACTGAGCTAGATACATACCTTAA
Source organism: Gossypium stocksii (assembly GCA_020496765.1). Classification (NCBI taxonomy): domain Eukaryota; kingdom Viridiplantae; phylum Streptophyta; class Magnoliopsida; order Malvales; family Malvaceae; genus Gossypium; species Gossypium stocksii. Next base: position 49,393,800 of record CM035623.1, read on the forward strand.
TCAAGATTAACCATGGTCGAAACCTAAGCTTCCTTTTCTTTCTTTTTTTTTTTTGGTTTTCATATTCGGTCAAAATAAAAGTATGAAACATGGCTTCTTTAATTATGATATAATATATCATATATAAGTTATTAATTAGTTTACCAATTTAACCTTTTAAAATTAATTAAGAAACCACATATATCACGCCCATTATCGTCCACCTATAAACCAATGGTATAATTGCATTATAAATGCCTCCTTTTATAAAGACACATTCATTTTGGCCCTTTTATAATTAACCACCAAATTTTCATTTTACGCGATTAAATCCTTTTATTTAATTGGACATCTAAACGACAAAATTAAATCACGAAAATTTCACAGATATAAATTCACACATAATAAACAGAGAAAATAATAATTTTTAATTTAATTTAATTTTTTTAAATTTTTTTAAATATTTTTCTGACTCAAATTCGTGGTCCTGAAACCATCATTCTGATTAGGGTCTAATTCGGGTTGTTACAACATGTATAGGCTAGAGAAGTTATAATATGTTTTAAGTTGTGAATCTTGCCATGAGATGTGGCTTGAGAATGATGATATTAAACTTGTTTTGGTATATGATATGTGTTGAAATATGATGTTTAAAATGTGTTCATATATGGCCTAGTGAAATGGTCATTTTGGGTAAGTTTGGTATGAGATTTAGTTATGGATATAACATGATTTTGGTGTAAGTTTTGATGATTTTGGCATAATTATTTGGTAGGTTTTAGGTATGGAATTGAGAAGTTGAAATGGTCGTGGATAGATGGCATCGTATGTGATTGAATTGGCATGCTTTGGCTGCCTATATATGTGTTAATATGATACCATTTTGATGGCTAAGTGTATATGAGATAAGGGCGAGAAATATGGCTTAAACCAAGCCTATTTTCTTGCCACACGGCTGAGCACACGGGCGTGTGACTTGACCGTGTGACCCCTACACTTTAATTAAAACAAGTCAGTAAGTTACACGGCATAGGCACACGGGCTGGCACATGGGCGTGTGGTTGACCATGTGACCCAAGCTAGTAACCCCTCCAGTTTTCCCATGGCCATGACACACAAGCGTGTGCTCGACCGTGTGGTGCAAGTCAGTATGTATGCCCTGTTTTCACAAGGCCTGTGACACGCGCATAGTTAGTGGCCGTTTGAGGCACAAGGCCTATTCACAGGGGCTTGTGACCCTTAAATAAAAGAAAATTTTCTAAGTCTCCCAAAGTTTGCAAATGTTATCGGTTTAGTCTCAAACCACTTCTAAGCATGTTTTAAGGTCTCATAAGACCTTATAAGGGACAAAGTGATTGAGGTGAATGGATTTTAATTATGATTGCACAAATGTATGATTTATGCTGTGGTTGATTGGTAACGCCTTGTAACCCTATTTTGGTGGCGGATACGAGTTAGGGGTGTTACATTTTATTGGTATTAGAGCTATGGCTTAGTCGATTCTAGGACTAACATAGCAAGTGAGAATCTAGCTATACATACCATATATATAAACTACGATAGTGTGATGAATCCTGACAGTTAAAATGTGTTTTTCATTTAGTAAATGGATCCCAAACGAGCTGTAGCTGATGATGTTGAGAGCAATGCACCCACTCCCGCTCAAGGGACAGCGCCGACTAATTCTCAGTTGATTTCTAGTGACCATGAGGGAGAGGCAAAGCAAGCCTTGCTCCAAATGATGAATGAGTGGTTCATGGAGTTCGTTCGAATGAACCCAGGTGCTCAACAACCTCCACCCTCGCCTAATCCTGCACAAGTCCCTGTTGTGCCACAAATGGTAAATCTGATTTCATTGAATAAGCCTCTGGTTGATAAAATTGGAAAATATGGGGGCTAAAGAGTTCTGGGTCACTATTGAAGATGATGCTGAGAGAGCTGAGTTTTGGCTGGAGAATATGATCCGAGTGTTTGATGAAATTGTTGGAACACCAGTACCCCCAAGGCACAATAGAAAAAAAATATTCCAGCAATCCAAACCATGGATCCATGTGTGAGGAACGAATCGGGGTGAAAAAGGTTTCGAAATTACTGAAATTTCAATCTGAGTAGTCAGCGACACCTTGGCAACTAGAATGCTAATCTACTATCGGACTAAGCTGCAACCTTTTGAGATGCTGACCTCTATGTAATCCACCCAGTTGACGATGAACGAAGAAATCCCCAAAACTATTTTCAGAGATATTTTTGCTTGATGGCTGCTAGACCTTGTAGCAAAATTTGAGTTTTTATATTTATTCTCTTTTTGGGTTTTTCTCCATTTCTATATAAAACTCCCCTTTTAATTGGAATGTATCTAATGAATTCTTAATTCATTAAATTTTAATCCGAACATAATAATCATAATTAAAATAAATAAATATAATAATGTTTTAACCGAAAATTATAATTACATTAATTATAATAAATATTTTGGTAAACTATATTTATTTAAATTTATATACGAACCAAATTCATATATTAATAAAATTATGTTCTCATTATGCGTACAACATCCTTGTACATATAGTATGTTTGATATTTGATTGCCTAATTAAATTAATTCTATAATTAATTTAATTCATATGACAACCAAACACAATACCAACTATGTTTTACTCCGTTCATTTCAACCATAGGGTGTGACCCTGTAGGTTCTTGTAACGTTAGCAGTAATACTAGAATGATTCTAATGTTACAAACAATGAGTGGCATCTAGCAATGCATCATTGCTACCTAAGTTACAAGAAGTCATGATTCGACATAACCTTTTGTGATTAACCTTTCATGCATTAATCCTTAAGTCCTTTATCTCTAGAATGGACACAAGTCATGGAATAGTCACACTTGCATAGTCCATCCCATGTTTCTTGATACCTTGAGTAGACTATGATACACAAATAAGTATGACATCTCATATCAACTTATTTGAGCATGGCCATGCATTTCTAGTCTCACTCAATTAAGTGGCCTGAGATATTACTCCCATTATGTAGGAGGGACTTATCCTGTATTGATCAACCATATCCTTCTACATAGATTATGGTATATCCAACATCAGCCTTTATAGTACAACTAGTTACGGTGTACATTTGACTGTATCAAAATATACAACTCACGATGTTGGGATAATGATGATTTCAAGTATGAGGATTATATACATATTAATTACTATGAGTAATGTTGTGACAATTACATAATAATCTAAGAAACATATTCATAGCGGGTCAATCCAATATGTTGTTCTCTAACACACATATTATGCATTGATTCTGACACTCCATATCAATGACAACTCTTTATCATCAATCAACTACATGTTAGTTGTCCTAGTTAACAATAATACTTGACTAAGGACCTTTTAAGAATAATCATATTATTCTCAGACATTATTATAAAACAATTTATTTATACACACAGAAAAGAAACTGAAATAATAATGGCAACGCCTTATATTAATAAACATGATAAATCAAGTATGTTATTACAACTATCTCATGATTGATCTTTGGGCATACTCTTACAGAAATGTTGTGTACTCTTGATGAATGTCTTAAATGTGTTGTTTCACTATTAAGAGATACGGTGTATCAATGGTGGAAAACTTTGACATCTGTGGTTCCGAGAGAACGAGTCACTTGGGATTTCTTTTAAATCTAGTTCCAAAAGAAATATATCAGTCAGAGATTCATAGATCAGAAACGTAAAGAGTTTCTTGAGCTGAAACAGGGCCTTATGTCCATTACAGAATATAAGCGAGAATTTGTGAGATTGAATCGATATGGATGGGAATGTGTTGCGACTGAAGCAATAATGTGTAAAAGATTTGAAGATGGGTTGAATGAAGATATCCACTTTTTAGTTGGGATTTTAGAGACAAAAGAATTTGTTGTGCTTGTTCACAGAGCGTGTAAAGCTAAAGAACTCGGGAAAAAGAAAAGAAAAGCTGATTTAGAAGTTAGAGATGCAAGAAAAAGATCATCGAGTACGTCATTTCAGTTGGCATCAAAGAAATTTTGAGATGATTATAGCCGTTCAAAGGGTAATATGAGTCATTCAAATAGAGATTGTGTAAGGCCATATTCGAGCCTTAAAGCTCTAGCTACTTCGATAGCTAGTGTTGGGAGTGTGAGATCTGATTGACCTGAGCGTAGACATTATGGTAAAAGACATCCTGGTAATTGTAGATTGAATGATCGAGCTTGTTTTAAATATAGATCTTTGGATCATTCCATTTGTGATTGTCCTGAGTCAATTGAGCAAGAGATTGTGCAGAATCCAAGGCCGAGAAATACTACAGCTAGAGGTAGACCACCTAGAAACACTAGTAATGTAAGTGGGTGCCAAAGGGCAACTAAAGATACAGCTGTGAGATCTGAGGCGAGAGTACCTGCTAGAGCTTATGCTATTTGTGCTCGCGAAGAAGCTTTGTCTCCAGATGTCATTACTGGTACTCTTACTCTTTATGATACTTCTTTGATTGCATTGATAGATCCAGGATCGACACATTCATATATATGCATGAACTTAGTATCTAGTAAGACTTTGCCTGTAGAGTCTACTGAGTGATTAGAGTATCGAACCCCTTAGGCAAGTTTGTCCTGGTTGATAAAGTGTGCAAGAACTGTCCGTTGATATTTTGAGATATTTGTTTTCCAGCTGATCTAATGTTATTACCCTTTGATAAATTTGATGTAATTCTAGGTATGGATTGGCTAACATTGCATGATGCTATTGTGAACTACAAACGGAAGACTATTGATTTGAGATGTCAGAATGATAAGATAATCAGTGTTGAATCTAATGACCTGAATGGGTTACCTGCGTGATTTCGTCAATGAAAGCTTTGAATTATGTGAAAAAGGGTTGCGAAGCTTATTTCGCTTATGTGATCTACACGAAAGTGACAAAAAAGATCATTGAATTAGTTCCTGTTGTTCGTGAGTATCCAGATGTGTTTCCTGAAGAATTATCGGGATTACCACCAATCAAAGAGGTTGAGTTTGGCATTGAGTTAGTGCCGAGAATGACCCCTATCTCGATAGCTTCGTATAGAATGGCTCTGAAAGAATTAAAAGAATTAAAGCCTCAATTGCAAGAATTTACAGAAAAATGTTTTACACGATCGAGTTTCTCACCCTGGGATGCTCCCGTACTATTTGTGAAAAAGAAAGATGGCACGATGAGAATGTGCATTGACTATCGACAGTTAAACAAGGTGACGATCAAGAATAAGAACCCTCTGCCCAGAATTGATGATTTATTCGACCAGTTGAAAGGAGCTATAGTGTTTTCAAAGATAGATCTAAGATCGGGTTACTATCAATTACGAGTTAAAGACTCAGACATACCAAAGACTACATTCAGAACACGGTACAGACATTATGAATTTTTAGTAATGCCTTTTGGACTAACAAATGCTCTTGCAGTCTTTATGGATTTAATGAACAGAATTTTCAAACCGTATTTAGATCGATTCGTTGATGTATTCATTGACGACATATTGATTTATTCATGAGATGAATCTGAACATGCTGAGCACTTGAAAATTGTGTTACAGACCCTACGTGATAAGCAGCTTTTTGCTAAGTTTAATAAATGTGAATTTTGGTTACGCGAAGTTGGTTTTCTGGGACATATTGTGTCAACATTTGGTATACGAGTGGATCCAAGCAAGATTTCAGCAATCTTAGATTGGAAGCCTCTGAGAAATGTGTCAAAAGTTCGTAGTTTTTTATGACTTTCCGGTTATGATAGACGGTTTGTAAAAGGCTTTTCAATAATTGTGACTCCGTTAACGAAATTGCTTTAGAAAGATGTTAAGTTCGAATGGTCGGAAAAGTATCTGAAAAGCTTTAAACAGTTGAATGCCCTATTGACTAAAGCTTCAGTATTAGTTCAGCCAGAATGGAGTAAAGAGTATGTAATTTATAGTGATGCTTCCTTAAATGGCCTAGGCTATGTTTTAATGCAAGAAGGCAAAGTTATAGCTTATGCCTCAAGACAATTGAAGCTGCATGAGAAGAATTATCTGACGCACAAGCTTGAATTAGTTGCAATTGTGTTCGCATTGAAGATTTGGCGCCATTACCTATTCGGTGAAAAATGTCATGTGTATTCAGATCATAAAAGTTTGAAATATTTGATGACTCAAAAAGATTTAAATTTGCGACAACGGAGATGGTTAGAATTACTAAAAGATTATGAGTTAGTGATAGACTACCATCCGGGAAAAGCAAATGTTGTTGCTAATGCTTTGAGCCGGAAATCCTTGTTTGCTCTACGTGTGATGAATGCTCAGTTGGCTCTATCTAATAATGGTTCTATTGTGGCTGAGTTGAAAGCGAGACTATTGTTTTTACAGCAGATTTGTGAAGCTCAAAAAGTTGATAATGAAATGTTAGCAAAACAAGTTCAATGTGATTCAAACCTTGATGTAGAATTTCAAGTTGATGTTGATGATTGTTTGAGATTCCGAGATTGAATTTGTGTTTTGAGAAATTTAAAGTTAATTCAGATGATTTTAAATGAAGCTTATAGTAGTCGATTATCTGTTCCTCTGAGAAGTATGAAAATGTATAACGATATGAAATAGCTTTACTAGTGGCCTAGCATGAAAAGAGATATCTTAGATTTGTTTCGAAATGTCTGATTTGTCATTATGTTAAACCTAAACTGTAACACCCCAAACCCGATCTAGACGTTAGGCCCGAATCTGGCAGTGTCACATTCGAGTGCCTTTTTGAAAACCATTTTTCTTGTTGATAAAAGCATTAGAAAGTGACAACCTTTTTGTTATAATCTCAATCATCTTTGTCATTTGTTAACCAATTTAAAATGTTATTACTTTTAAAACATGGTTCGTTGCGGAAGCTTAAAAATTTGTGTTGCGGAAACGTAATGTTTTGAAATCCGTTAATAATTTGGAAAACCGCATCCTACTTCTAACAGATATAAATTGTGATAAATAAAAACCCAAATTAAAAGTATAAATTTAGAGAGAAACCTTATTACATCAAAACCCAAAACAAAATTTAAGTGTACTTAAAAGCCCAACAAAATCAAACAGGAGCAGTAGTGCGGCCACCCTTGAGTCCTTCGCAGCACTGGTCCACCTAACGCTGGGGATTACCTACATAATTAAAAACGGGGTGAGTTTATGAAAAGTCAGTGTGTAATCCCCTAATATGAAAAACAGTCAGTCAAATATACGGAATACAGAAGCAGTCTAGGCCTAAGCCTACTGCTGTAACAGTTGGCCTCAGCCCATAACAGTAACAATATTAGGTGGGCCTTACCCAGTACAGATTCAAAAATAGAATACATGTAGGCCTTAGCCCAATACAATAATAGAATCAAAATGAATAATGTATGATGCATGTACCCCCATCCAACCCTGCACTTGCCTTCGTCCTACCCTGCACTTACTGTGGGGATAAAATCGACCCATCCAACCAACACACCAAGAGTTAGCACCGGTTGTGGCACTAACTAGAATCGTAGCAAAGCTACCAGATAAATAAGTGCTTAAAGCCATAAAAAATGACACAAGGCCTACAGATACAGCACAAAACCCTTAGTAACGGTACAAAGCCTATAATAACGGCACAAAGCCTTCGGTAACAGTACAAAGCCTATAATAATGGCACAAAGCCTTCAGTAGCAATACAAAGCCTATAATAATGACATAAAACCTATAATAACAGCACAAAGCCAATAACGACACAAAACCTATAATAACAGCACAAAGCCTTCGGTAATGACACACAGCCTAAAATAATGGCACAAAGCCTATTATAATGGCACAAAGCCTTCGGTAACGGCACAAAGCCTTCAGTGGGTCCACAATCATCTCGTGCGTCCTGTGCGACCCTAACAAATCAGTACTTCTTCCATAACAATATCCCAACCCATGCAATATGTCGTGCATGTATGCAAAACACGTAAATACCATAAGGCATGCTCAATCAATCAACCATCATATATGGCATAATAGTCATTCTACCCTACAGGGGTAATTTAGTCATTTTACCCTCTAGGGTTAACTTGGTCATTTTACCTTCTAGGGGTAATTCGATTATTTTACCCTCTAGGGGTAATTCAGTCATTTTCATCAGATTAGGGTATAGACCCACTTACTGACCTATCGGGAAGTCTATGGTTGTCCCGTGTATCCAAAACAGTCATAATAATGCAATTGGGCTAAAGGCCCAATATACGTCCCAAGTGGGCCCACATGCTCGTGTGTCCATCTGGCCCAGAATTAACCACGGTCATGCAACTACATAGCCCAGTCCATTATTTATCACAAAACGTAAGTTTTTATCCGTGTGGGGCCTACGAGCCTATGGGGCACACATGGCCCATAATGGCCTACGCCCATGAGTACGCTCATGGTGGCCTCTACAGTCTTACGCTCATGTTCGTGGGCTCAATTCCACCACATGAGCGTTCGCACGCTCATGTGACCTCAAATCCCAACCCTTCAGCTTTTTGGCTTTTCGGCTTTTCGCCGATCTGCAGTTTAGACAGTATTAGTACACACCTGTTTGCGAAATGTGCCATTAAACCACGAGCATCGAACTTACATTCAAACACATTTTCCATCAATCCCTTTCTTTTAAAACCAGACCAACATCCAATAAATCCTTACACTATCATACTTATTAAAGAAATTCTAAATCCCTACCTTGATCAATCGACAGAAGGCCACACCCTTACTTCGCTGCCAGAGATTAACCACTAGGCCTAAGGAATTCCCTGCATTCCAACCAACCTTTTTAACCATTACTCAAACGAATAACTTAAGCTAAATAGAGAGAATACTTACCAAATCGTAAAGTTACTTAAGAAGAAAGGAACAATTGGCCAAAGCAGTAAGGTGAAGAGAAAGAGTTGCTATCCCAAAAGAATTGAGAGAGGGGGAGAAAGACTATTCAGCCAACATACCCAATTCCAAAAGCCAAAGAAAAAGGATGAACAATCAGTCAACAAAATCAAAAGAGTGGAGGGTGAAGGTGGAATATTCGGTCAAGAAGACCACAAATAGCTCAAAGAAAATCGGTTCAAAACTTATAGGAAGCCAAAGAGAAAAGAGAGGGAGGAGAGATGGTGAATTCGGCTAACATAAGTAACATCAAGGAAATGGCTTTCGGCTCAAACAAGAAGAAAAGACTGGGGAGGAAGTGTAAAGTGAAGAATCGGCATAAACAAAACCAATTGAGAGCAGAAAGGAGAAGTGTTTGGTCAAAGAAGACCAAACAAAATCGAAAGAGTGGAGGGTGAAGGTGGAATATTCGGTCAAGAAGACCATTAATAGATCAATGAAAATCGATTCAAAAACTTGTAGGAAGCCAAAAAGAAAAGATAGAGAGGAGAGATGGTGGATTCAGCTAACATACGTAACATCAAGGAAATGGCTTTCGGCTCAAACAAGAAGAAAAGACTGGGGAAGAAGTGTAGACTGAAGAATTGGCATAAACAAAACCGATTGAGAGTAGAAAGGAGAAGTGTTTGGTCAAAAAGAAAAGAGGCACGTCTCACTAAATAGTAATGAAAGAACAAACAAAAATCGACAATCAGAAGAATTGAAAGAGAATAGAGGTGCATTCAGCTAAGCAGTGAAGAGAAGAGAATCCGCAAAGTGTAAAAATAAAAAACGAATACCAACAATATGACACTCCAAACAAAATGCTATACTCGGACCTAGAGAGGAAAAATAAAAACAAAATTGATCGAATTCTAGAGTGAATTGCTTGGCCGAACTTTGAGTGCCTCCAACTCAAATTCGGCACAACCCCACCAAACCTCAAACTCCCATTTTTCGTCCTAAAAATTCTCCTAATATTCCTCCACAATCTTTCCAACCAACCAATTCAAACTCCACTACAATCCTCCAACCAATTCTAATATTCTCTCCTCAACTCTCTCCAATTGACCAATTCAACAACCACCTCAATTATGCAGCATTCTAGTCAAACTCTACTACCTACACAGCAAAGGCAGCAAAATAATATCTTCCATGTGCAACTTAGGACTTGAACCTTAAACCTCCAGCAATTACTACATGCCACATACCACTAAACCACAAGCTCTTTTTGTGTCATCTTTTAATCATTCCAATCTAAGAAGCCTATTATCTAGAACCAAGATTTCATCCATTAAAAATAAAATTTTTGCTAAAGCCTAAGTTTGAATCCAGGATTTCCCAAACACTCCTAAATCACTTAGCCACTAAAGCAGACAAACATTTGAGTTATTTTCTTGCACAATTAACTACTTATGTGCAGTCTCCTAACTATTCCCTTGCTTAAGGCCCAATACTTTTAGGCCCAAATTTAGGGCATTATAATTCACCCCTCCTTAAAGAAATTTCGTCCTCGAAATTTTCAACTAACTGAGCAGTTGCAGAAATCAACCTACACCACTACGCTCCCGCTGCACACTCTGATCCTAATAATACTAACACACAACCAAATATCTATCTATTGGAGCGGATAGATATCACATGCATGCAATTTCTACATTTCTAGAGCACACACCGAATAAATACTATATCTAAATTCAAGTTTTACAGTTTACTCTAACTAGAGTGTCATAGTACAGTCTAATTTCTAAAGAAATAATAGTATTTCTTTCTACTGTATTTTAGTGCAAACAAGTAACAGTTTCAGAATGACTTATAGAATCAGCGCTGGAGACTCGGTGTGCCATACTTTTCAGAAGAAATGTCTCAAAACACTTCACATATTTGAAAACAACTCTTTGAAATCCTAGATTTGAAAACCCATTCCACAGTCGAGTTTTACAAGTTGGCTTTGATACCACTAAATATAACACTCTAAACTCGGTCTAGACGTTAGGCCCGAATCTGGCGGTGTCACATTGGAGTGCTTTTTTGAAAACCATTCTTCTTGTTGATAAAACACGTTAGAAAGTGACAGCCTCTTTGTTATAATCTTAATCATCTTTGTCAATTGTTAACCAATTTAAAACGTTATTACTTTCAAAACATGGTCCGTTGCAGAAGCTTAAGAATTTGTGTTGTGAAAATATAATATTTTGAAAACCGTTAACAATTTGGAAAATCGCGTCCTACTTCTAGCAGATATAAATTGTGATAAATAAAAACCCAAATTAAAAGTAGAAATTTAAAGAGAGACCTTATTACATCAAAACCCAAAATGAAATTTAAGTGTAATTAAAAGCCCAACAAAGTCAAACAGGAGCAGTAGTGTGGCCACCCTCGAGTCCCTCGTAGAGCCAGTCCACCTAACGCTAGGGATTACCTACATAATTAAAAACGAGGTGAGTTTACGAAAACTTAATGTGTAATCCCCTAATATGAAAAATAGTGAGTCAAATATACGGAATACAAAAGTAGTCTGGGCCTAAGCCCACTGCAGTAATAGTTGGCCTCAGCCCATAACAGTAACAATATCATGTGGGCCTTAGCCCGTTACAGATTCAGAAATAGAATACATGTGGGCCTTAGCCCAATACAGTAACAGAATTAGAATGAATAATGTATGATGCATGTACCCTTATCCAACCCTGCACTTGCCTCTATCCAACCCTGCTGTGGGGATAAAATAGACCCACCCAACCAACACACCAAGAGTTAGCACCGATTGTGGCACTAACTAGAATCGCAACAAAGCTGCCAGATAAATAAGTGGCTTAAAGCCATCAAAAATGGCACAAGGGCTACAGATATGGCACAAAGCCCTTAGTAATGGCACAAAGCCTATAAGAAAGACACAAAGCCTACGATAACGGTACAAAGCCTATAATAACGACACAAAGCCTTCGGTAACGGCACAAAGCCTATAATAACAGCATAAAGCCTATAATAATGGCACAAAGCCTTCGGTAGTGGCACAAAGCCTATAATAACAGAAAAAAAGCCTATAATAACAGCACAAAGCCTTCGATAATGGCACAAAGCATTCGGTGGGTCCACAGCCGTCTCGTGCGACCCGTGCGACTCTAACAGATCAGTACTTCCTCCATAAAAATATCCTAACCCAGGCAATATGTCGTGCATGTATGTAAAACACATAAATATCACAAGGCATCAATCAACCATCATATAAGGCATAATAGTCATTCTACCATACAGGGGTAATTCGATCATTTCACCCTCTAGGGGTAATTCGGTCATTTCACCCTCTAGGGGTAATTTGGTCATTTTACCCTCCAAGGATAATTTGGTCATTTTACCCTCCAGAGGTAATTCGGTTATTTTTATCAGATTAGGTATAGACCCTCTTACTTACCTAACGAGAAGTCTACGGTCATCCCGTGTACCCAAAATAGTCATAACAGTGCAATTAGACCTAAGGCCCAATATGTGGCCCAAATGGGCCCACATGCTCGTGTGGCCCATCTAGCCTAGAATTAACCACGGTCATGCAACTACACAGCCCAGTCCATTATTTATCACAAAATGTAAGTTTTTATCTGTGTGGAGCCCACAAGCCCATTGGGCCCACATGGCCCATAATGGCCTACGCCTATGAGCACATTCATAGTGGCCTCTACAGTCTTATGCCCACGTTCATGGGCTCGGTTTCACCACACGAGTTAGTACACACCTGTTTGCGAAACTTACCATTAACCCACGAACACTGAACCTACATTCAAACACATTTGCCATCAATCCCCTTCTTTTAAAACCAAACCAACATCCAATAAATCCTTACGCTATAATGCTTATTAAAGAAACTCTAAATCCCTACCTTGATCAATCGACAGAAGGCCACACCCCTACTCTGCTGCCAGAGATAAACCACTAGGCCTAAGCAATACCCTGTATTCCAACTAACCTTATTAACCATTACTCAAACGAATAACTTGTGCTAGATAGAGAGAATACTTACCGAATCACAAAGTTACTTAAAAAAAAAGGAACAACCGACCAAAGCAGTAAGGTGACGAGAAAGAGTTGCTATCCCAAAAGAATTGAGAGATGGGGAGAAAGACTATTCGGCCAACACACCCAATGTAACACCCCAAACCCAGCCTAGAAGTTATGCTTGTGTCTGGCGTGTCACATCGAAATGTTTTTCAAAAATCCTTGTTTTTATTGAAAACCCTTCTTATTATTTAGAAACTTAAATCTCAATTTGTGTTCGTTAATGTCAAAACATGGTTCATATGAAAAATTATTTACTTTTAAAACCTTGAATATTGTTATAAGTGAAAACCAAGTAAGTTGCGGAAGCTTTATAAAAATTCCTAGTTTGAGGAAACGTTTTGATTTGAAAACAGAAAACATTTTTGGAAAACCGTGTTCTACTTACAGCAGATAATAAACGTAATAACTAAAAATCCCAAAATAAAATTCAAAAATTAGGAGAGGCCTTATTGCAATAATTAAAACCCAAATCAGTAATTAAAACATAATTAAAGTCCAAAGTAGTCGTATGGCCGTCTCTGAGTCCCTCGTAGCACCGATCCACTAATGCTGGGGGCTTCCTGAAAGGATAAAAGATAGGGTGAGTTTAAGAAAACTCAGTGTGCATGACCCTCGTCAAACATAAACAAGTGTTAATCAATTTGGGCCTAAGACCTAATATAGAAACGATACAAATTTAGTGGGCCTAAGCCCTTTACAGAATCATTTGGGTCACAACCCATAAAAGAATCATTTCAGTCTCATCCCATAACAGAATCATTTGGGTCACAACCCATAACAGAATCATTTGGGTCACAACCCATAACAGAATCATTTGGGTCTCAGCCTATAACAGAATCATTTGGGTCAAAACCCATAATAGAATCATTTGGGTCTCAGCCCATATTATCACAGTTGGGCCTAGCTCATATCGGTATCAATCTTATATGAATACTGCATGTTAACCCCATCCAACCCTGCACTTGCCTCCGTCCAACCCTACACTTCCTATGGGGAATAAATCACCCACACCATCCTTACACTACAGTGTTAGCACTAGTTGTAGCACTAACCAGAATCTGCAACAAAGCTACTAATATCAAAATATGTGGCACAGCCACCAGTACGGTTTCTTTGTCCATAACAAATATCCCAACCTCATGCAGTATGTCTTGTATACAGAATAGTCATGCCCATAAACAATCATACAAATCATAGTCGCAACAGTCCAATCATAGTCATACATTCTCAGTCAAACATAGTCAAATCAATCAAATTGTATCACCAGTGAGTCGTATACCCTCGAGGGGCAAAATGGTCTTTTTACCCATAGGGGTATTTTAGTCATTTCATCCTATAGGGCCATTTCGGTAATTTCACACTATAGGGGTATTTCAATAATTTCAAAAATCGAGGGTATTTCAATAATTTCACAAATCAGGGGTATTTCGGTAATTTTACAAATTAGAGGGTATTTCGGTAATTTTGTAAATCAGGGGCATTTTTTAATTTTATAAATCGAGGGCATTTTTGTAATTTTGTAAGCCAGGGGTATCTCAGTAATTTCAAAAACTCAGGGTATTTCGATAATTTCACAAACCAAAGGCATTTCGATAATTTTACAAACCAGGAGTATTTCGGTAATTTTTCAAATTAGGGATATTTCAGTAATTTTACAAATTAGGGGTATTTCACTAATTTTACAAATTAGGGGTATTTTGGTAATTTTTATAAATTAAGGGTATTTTAGTAATTTTGTAAACTGAGGGTATTTTTATAATTTTGCAAACCGAGGGTATTCCTATAATTTTGTAAACTGAGGGTATTTCTGTAATTTTACAAATCGGGGGTATTTTGGTAATTTTGTAAATCCTTCAGAGGGTCTACAGTCGTCTCGAGCGACTCAAGTGTTCTAAATAGAGATAACGTTGCGAATGGGCCTAAGGCCCGTTCTCTGCCCAAGTGGACCCACATGCTCGTGTGGCCCTTTTTGCCCAAATCTAGCCACGGATATGAGATTCACATAGTCCAGTCCAATATCTACTACACAATCATACAATTTGACCGGTTGGGCCCAAGGGCCCATTGGGCCCACATGGCCCATTCTGGCCCATCGTGGCCCAAAGTAGCCTAAACCCACGAGAATACTCATGATGGTCTCAACTATTATGTCAAAGCTCCCACATGTGCGCTCGCACACTCGTGTGGCTACCATCACCGTGTGACCGGCATTTCGGCATTCTGGCATTTGTCGTTTTACAGCTAGAGTAGTGTGAAATACACAGCTGATAGGTATCTGAAGTTAATATGTGCTTTGAACACTGATATGCCTAGAAGCCAACAATAATCGCACCCTTGACTCCCAAGGGGGTGTGTCGATCAACTACAGTCACCACCACCGTGACCCAACGGCATACAGATTAACGAATGATCCAACGCCTAACCCAAACTGTGACAGTCCTATTTTGGCCCTAATAAAAAAAGTGGTTTCAGAACCACTAAACCGAGTCAGAAAAATTTTAAAATATTATTTTCTATGTTTTTATTGTGTGAATGGCCATGTGTGAAAATTTGATGCTTTAATTTTACCAATTGGATGTTAATTATTAGTTAATGGCTCAATTACATAAAAAGGAAAATTAGTGGGACAATGTGCAAGTGCCGATTTGTTGATGTTCTTTTAATATAGAGGGCTTATGAAGCAATTAGACCATGCATAAAATGCATGGACACATTCGGCCCTTACTTAGTGGAAGAGTAATGATTTGAATAAGGGCAAATTGGTAAGGTATATGCATGTAATAGTAAAACATGCAAATAAGTGTTCATTATTCTTTGTTTTTGCCGAAACCATAAAGAAGAGAAGAGAAATAGAAGTTAGGTATATGCATGTAATAGTAAAACATGCAAATAAGTGTTCATTATTCTTTGTTTTTGCCGAAACCATAAAGAAGAGAAGAGAAATAGAAGTTAAGGCATTCGGCCATTATAGTGTTCAATTTAAGGTATGAATTCTTTTTATTTTCTTTAGATTTTGTGAAATTTAGTTGAATGTTAAGTGCTTACCATGACCCGTGTATCAATCTTTGAATTTGTGATGAATAATGCACTTGGTCATGACTATTATATGCCAAATTGGTGATAATTTGATGTTTTTGTGATGAGGCATGAAGATGGTTGATTTTGAGCTATGAAACAAAGAAATTGAGTGTTTAATAAAAAGAATTGAATGTGAGTGTGTGTGAAATAGCAAATGATAAGTCTTGGTAGCTTCATGAAGTGTTTAGCCATTGTGTTAAAATGTTAAACTTGTGTTTAAATTTGGAATTTGATAGTTATATGGTTAGTATGTGTATAGGTGACCGAATGTGAACATGAATTATGATGTGAATAAATTGTTGTTAATTAATGGCCGAATGTGCTTAAATCCATGCAAGGTTGGATTTGTTAGTAAATTGAGATAAATAGAATGAAATTACTGGTTGTGAATTGTAAATGTGAAATCATCTTTTTTTGGATTGAAATGTCCTTGTGCTATAAATGTTTAAGTGGTTAGAAAAGTTGCCAAATATGAATTAAAGAGAGAAAGGAGGTAAAGGATGAGTTTGAGCTTGTAAATGACATATGTGATTTAATTGAGAATTTATAATCGGCAAAAGTGGTTAATGTATAATTATTTATATATTTTTAATTATAATGGCCGAATGTAGCATGAATAAGGATGTTAATAAATTGTAATTATTGAGGTTGTCAATGAAACATATGAGTTGGATGAGATAATGCCGAATGGACTTGTGGTGTTATGTGTTGAAAGATTTTTAATTAATTAGTTAAGTGATATTTGGCTATATGAACAGCATGTGCACTTGATGTTATATTACAGTCTAAGAGTATATTTATATAAGTGTGTGAGCATTCGGTCAAAGAAGAGCGGTTGTATGAAAGTAAGGTTAATGAATGTGGTAGTGCCATGTGAAGTGTGTAAATTGCATGACTTCAATAAGTGTTGTTTGTGTTTTGAGACTTATCAATGTTTTTGAATGTGTGAATTTTGAATGAAAATGACATTGATTGAGTAATTTAGTAAGTTGATTGTTTTGATTTAGCTCAAGAACAAGGAGAGCTAAATTTGGATAGGGGGAAGGCAAAATTAATCGAATAGCCGTTTGTAATCGTTCAAAAGCACCGAGGTAAGTTTTAGGTGATTAAACATGGGCTATAATCGTATATTAACATGGTATATTAAGGAAAAGAAGTAACCTTTATTTTATATGTAAATGTGTACATTGCCGAATGTGATGGTGAATAAGGATAGATGATATGTTATAGAGTAGCATAGTATTTACATAATGTGAGGTGAAATGTAATTATGTGATAAGGCTGAATAGCAATGCTTGAAATGCAATAAAATATTGACAAGTACTATATTTGAATAGTGTTAAGCTCTTGATACATGTTCTTATGACACGGAAATTTTGAATTAAATGCTTAAATGTGAGCGAGAACTTGATTGTGATTTTATAAGTTGAGTTTGGGCATTTAGCCTAGCAAGGTTCAAGCTAGTGATCATTTTCAGGTTACGAGCCTAGTAGGCGTAAGGCCGGTGAATTGAAATCAGACTCAAAGTCCAGCAGGCCATGTGCCGGTGATAACTCTCGGGCTTTAAGCTTAGTAGGCATAATGCCGGTGTATTTAGATCATTTTGGTGATTAGTGAGCAATGTACCATGATATTATCTCGAGACATTGGATTTATGCTTTATCCTCTAAGCTAATATGAATGGAAAGGCTAAGTATGAGCTAAAATTTTTGTTAGCTCGTGATCAGGTATGTATGTGTTTTTATCATAAGATTCAAGGCATATTAAAACATGTATGACTGAGAGTTAAGTATTCCGATTGGGATCGAACAATGTGTGCTTCTTGAAATTTGGTTATATATATGTATATATATGTTTATTTATAGTATAACTCTCAGCTAACCATAACATGAGTAAATAAATATACTAAATGGAGTTATACATTTGGTTGAATATTAGCTTGTATTGAATTGGTTTACATATGTGTTGTAAAGGTGAAGTTATATGTGAAATTATTATATATGCATATTCAGCTATATGAAGTGTAATGTTTAACATGATCATTGAGATGTATGTGATGGGATAAACAAATCTTGAAGATTTGGTCTATATACATTTTGTAAGCCAAAGTACATTAATGTTTGATTCTTTAATTAAGTTGTTTAATTACTTAAGACTTACTGAGCTAATTAGCTTACTTCGAGCGTCTTTGTTACTCTATTTTATAGATCTCGATTGAAAGTTACGGGCTCGGGGATTCAAGCTCAAAGACATCCACACTATCGTCACTATTTTTGGTACTTTAAAAGTCTATAATTTTGAAAGATGGCATGTATAGGCTTAATCCTATTTTGAATCAAGTTATATTTTGAATTTGTATATATTCTGGCCATGCGAAAATGGCTTGCTCATTCACTAATTATGAATGTGTGGTTGAATGAAGTAGTATAAGTTTTCAATGATGGTAGTTGTGTATTAAGACTAACTAGTGATGTACTTGTTTTTACTAGTTTCGGTTATGCCCATTGACTTGTAGTCACTTTTAGTAATTGATAAGTACTCATAGGGTAAATTAATGAGTTATGTTTACAACTGAATGACACATCTAGTAAATTGGTATTGTAACACCCCAAACCCGGCCCAGACGTTACGGCCAAGTCTGGTGTGTCACATTGAAGTGTTTTTCGAAAACCATGTTTTCATTGAAAACCCTTCTTAATGTTTAAAAACTTTTTCCGTTAAACATGTATAAAACCTTAGCTTGTGTTTATTTTTCCAAAACGTGATTCATCAAAACATTGTTTAACCACTTTATAAAACCTTATGGAAATGGTGAAAACCTGAAAACCTTTGTAGTTACGAAAACATGTTATCTTAAAAACAGTTAAGTATCGAAAAATCAAACCTTTTTTTTATGGCTTAAAGTGAATGGATACTACGCACCAGGTAGGATTCAAGAGAAGAGGAGATGAGTCCTTTAGACCGCTTAAGTACCTAACTCTTCCATGATCCAATCTTAGACATGCACACATCCATTGCCACACTTTAAGCTTATTGCTTGTCCATGAATAACAAATTAAGTTTAAGTATTTATTTAAAATATTGATTTCCTTTGAAAATGTTTACGTTGCGGAAGCTTTGCTCGGTTATCGTGGTATTTTGAAAACATGTAACTTTCATAAAACGCACCTTAGAGCTAATCGATTAAGAAACAATTTAAATAATATCATACCTAAGCTAGAAACGAAATTTAAAATAATTAAAAAGGCCTTTTACAAACCCAAATTGAAAATAAATCGATTAAATAAAATACTGAATTAATTAATTTAAAACCAGAAACGTAGTCTTCGTGGCCACTCTGAATCCTTCCCAGCTCCAAGTCCACAGACTAGGGCTCACCTGAAAGGATGGAAGGAAAAGAGGTGAGTTTTGGGGAAACTCAGTGTGTAACAAAGCCCTTTCAGAGCCCAAATCAACAAAAGCATACTGGGCCTATGCCCTTTTTTAATCTCAACAATTACTAAGCCGAAGCCTATTCAAATATCGGTTACTGGGCCTTAGCCCTTTCTCATATATCAATGCACTGGGCTGAAGCCTTTTCAAATATCGGTATGGCCCATAGGCCCATTTCAATAACACATGTAAACATCAATGCATATATGCAAAGCCTATTTGGGTAGACTACTCAACCCACCATCCGCTACTCTCCACCCGTACCAGCCAACACACCATGTGGGGATGCTACTCAACCCACCCCGCCGCTACTCTCCACTGGCAGCATAGCTGCTTTATTATATAACATGAGGCCTAGCCTCTTTTGGTAACTGGGGCAAAGCCCTTTTCGGTAAACTGGGGCAAAGCCCTTTAGCACTTCTTCCATTCATATAAATCCCAACCCATGCATAAAATGAACATATCATGGCATATCATGTACAATAATAATGTCACATGCATTTCAATCAAAATAACACCATAGAGAACAATAGTCATTTTCGCCTAGGGGTAAAATAGAAATTTTCACACTGAAGGGTAATTCAGTAATTTTATCAACTATTAGGGTTTTCATGCTCATTAACAATTATCAACAATTTCCAAGCATTTAAACAGTATTTTCAGCCCATTTTAGCAATTCCGAGTTATTGGGCCCAAAACCCTTAATGGGCCCTACGTAGCCGATATAGTCATCTAGGCCCATTTAGCCTATGTTCCATAACGGTTTCAACAGTCTTAACATGCAATTCATCCATATTTCATTTGCTATCAAATTTACCCAAATGGGCCTGAAAGCCCATTGGGCCTGATTTCAGCCCCTCGAGGCCCAAACTTACCGACTTGCACAAAATTGTGCCGTTACCTGTCCCATTGATACCGATCACCGATCTCATCGTTTCTAGCTAATCTTGGAAAAATCGCATATTCACAAGTTATTGAAATGCCAAAATTTCGGCATTTCGGCTTTTCGGCACTTGTTAACTTAAGCTACTAAGAGGGTTCGTTACACACCTGTTTTGCAATATTCTTTGACGAGATCTCCTACGCGATTTCTCCTATAATCATCTGCTTATAGATTAGATTACGAATCCATGAAAACCAATGTAGAAATTACCTACCACATTCGGCCAATATAAAGCATTAATAACGACTTACCTTGTCGATTTTAATCTACTAGATCTAGATCTAAACCGCCTCGAAACCGTTGATATTACTAGCCTCCAAATAGATCTTGATCGCTAGCCTTCAATCGCACTAGCACATAATAAACCGAATGAAAAATTTAAATCTTGACCAAAACGATAGTCTCCCTAAAGTATTTAGGGATCTCCGGCTTTTTCTTGAATTACTAAATAATGAAAAACAATATCCGAATACTTATCACCAAAGATGTACTTGTCAGAAGCGTTTCCAATACTTCTCCAACCTTAGATGCACGATGAATCTAACTTAAACGCGAGTAGAAAATAGATCTAAAAATTAACCCCCGAATCAGTAAAATATGAAGCTTTTCGGCTTTTGTAAGAAGAAGAAGATAATGTCGACAGAGGCCAAGGGTGAAGTGAATTTCGGCTATAGCAAATCAATATTAACGGGTTGAAGAGAAAATCAAAAGGAAAAAATTTAATAATAAGGGTAGAAGATTTTGTGTAAAGAAAAGTGAAAGTGGTTGGCAAGGGAGAGGCTTGGGGTTTCGGTTTTGCAAGGTGAAAACAAAAGAATAAAAAGAATGGAATTGATTTTAAAATAGCAAGTGGATGGCCTCCCCTAATCAAGTCGACTAATACTAAAACTAAAAACAATACCCTAAATCAATAAAAAGGAAGAAAATTCATAAAGGCAAAAATTTTATAAGCAATTTGGCATTTAATTGCCCTTGGATTAAGCCCCCCACCGAATTTGAATGCAATTCAAATTCTTTCACCAACTGCTGCTGCCCTTTATCTCATTTAAACCCATCCTTATCTCCAACCAATCAGCAGCAGCATCCACCGACTGACCAGCTTTGGTACGCTGCTTGGGAGTGCCCCAGTCCAGCACAGCACCTCCAACGCGCGCGTAGCAAAAATGGGCTCTCCTCGCGCGCAACGCTGCTCAAACCTGGGACCTGTAGGTTGCCCGGCATGCTGCTGGCCACTGGGACGCGCGTCCTTCTTTGATATAATAGCGCCGCGCTAATTCTTAAAGCTTACCTGCCAAAGTCCTGGGTCCATTAAAAATAAAACAACAACCCGTGCTACCCTGGGACTCCTAATGCTCCGCTGCTGCTGCGCCACAAGCCCTTTTGTGGCATAGTCCACCAACAACTCCTTTTAAGGTATTTTAACACAACCGCCTTCACTTAAAAAATATAACATACCTTTTGCGCACGCTGGGAGTCGAACTCTAGCCCTCCAACCTACTGCTTAGTGCCCTAACCACTGGGCCAAGCTTTCCTTTTATGCTCAACCTTACCCAACTAATTATAAGCCTTATGCCCAGATTCCCTCCATGAAGCAAAAACTAATTTCTTTCTAGAATTTTGGATTGAACCCAAAATTTTTCCCACAATATAACTACTTCCAAATTTATTTAAAAACTAAATTTAAACACCAAATATTATATATATATTTTTAAAAATAATAATAATAATAATAATTTTATAAATATATTTTTATCCTATAATAATAATTTAATTTTCATTAAAATTTTAAAACATTAGTAATAATAAAAAAATATTTTATCAATAGCAACAGTAATAATAATATATAATTTTCATAAATATCAGTAATAATTAATATAGATAAATTCCCTAATAGTAATTTAATTCAAAAATTTTCCTTAAACGATAATATTTAAAACTTCTCACTTATTCAGATTTTTTTCTATCCGAATCCCGACTCAAAGTCCAATTCTTCTAGGCCTAAATTTAGGGTGTTACAGGTATATTCGGCCATGGACAAACAAATTAGATTATTATTTGATTTACATGAATGAATTAAAAGCTGCAAATAGTGTAGTTCCGAAAAGCATAAAATTTTCGAATATAGTATTTTGAGTATTTGTACACTAGTTGATTAGTTGACATGAAATTCTTTGCATGGGTCATATTTTTAACATCGTTTAGAATAATTGAACTTATGGTTGATGTGAGTTTATAAATTTCTGGACGTTACGTTTAGTTAGGTAATACCTCATAACCCCGTTCTGACGACGAATGAGGGTTGTAGGGTGTTACACAAACGAACATGCCACAACGCGAAAGGGATAAGCAAAGAAAGGTATGTTACTCTCCTCATGGTTTGCTCTGTTTAAAGCTAGCTGCTCGCCTATTCTCATGTTAGCTTCTTGATATGGGATTCTCCATCAATCCTCCAAAACCAACTCATTAGCAAAATAACCAACCTTTGCATGCAAAGGGATTCGAACCAAAGTCCTCTCGATAGCCATGCCACGCCACCACCACTAGGTCACAAGCTCCTTTGTGTCATAAGTACAGCACATTTAACTTTAAAGCCCACCTACTCGCTTCTAGATTTATTTAAAAGAGAAAGCAAAATAAATTGTAAGAGCCAAGACTTGAACTTTGGACCCCTTGCGTCCCCTATGGCATCACTTCCTTGCCCCTAGACCACATCTCCTTTTGTGTCTTATTTTAGCCCCTTTTATTTATAAGTTATCCCACTTGAGCTCAGGGTTCCCTTAAGGCCAAAACCAAGATTTTTCCTATACCTAAGCTTGAACCTAGAACTTCATAAAAACCTTCTAACATTCTAAAATCACTAACCCAACAATTCTAACTTGCAAATTGAGTCGATGTCTTACTTTTAAGAATTTTAAACTCACCCAATCCCAAGGCCCAATTCTTCTAGGCCCAAAATTTAGGGCATTACAAGTCTAGCCCCTTAAGGAAATTTTGTCCTCGAGATTTCCAACCAATAGGGTAGCCTTGTACAACTACACCATTATGCTACCGCTGCGCACTCTGATCCTACTATTACTATCACACTTTCACTAGACCTTGGAACTTCTCATACATATGTCCAACACACCTAACAAGCACATGTATACAAATTCGATATTAACAACGCATCGAAATAAAACAAACTTGAGTTAAAAAGGGATCGTGCAATCACGAACTTGATACTCCAAAGATCTGTATCGAGACATGCTCCTGCCTTCCTCCGACATTCACTCGAATGACGCATTTTGCAATGCTCACAAGTCGAAAAGTTTAGACGTGTCTTAATACGTTTCACAAAACGAGCCTCCTGCTTTAGCGGGCTACAATCTCTCTTTTTGTTACACTCCAAGCGCCTAGCCTGAAGTGTTTCATCCTCCCCCTTAAATCTGGCCTCGAACACCTCTTCTAGCACTTCCCTTACTAACTTGGTTAGTGCCTCAGTACCAAGCTCAGGGTTATCAGCACTCAAAGTTGGTGGACTTTGCTTACTCTCATAATCCATTAAGGTGCTAGCAAAGAATATTCATTTCCAAAGCATACAGAGTAAATACAAAAATCTAATTTTAAGTACAGTCTATATCTAAAGGAACTTACGGATTCATCGCTCGAGACTTGGTAAACCACACTTTTAGGAAAACATTCAGTAAAATATTCCAAATACTTCAAATCTTTTGAAATAGTTCTTTCAGAAATTCATATTTAAAAGCCCAATGCATAGCCGAGTTTTGAAACCCTGGCTCTGATACCACTAAATGTAACACCCCAAACCCAGCCTAGAAGTTAGGCTCGAGTCTGGCTTGCCACATCGAAGTGTTTTTTGAAAATCCTTATTTTTATTGAAAACCCTTCTTATTATTTAGAAACTTGAATCTCGGTTTGTGCTTGTTAATGTCAAAACATGGTTCATATGAAAAATTATTTACTTTTAAAACCTTGAATATTGTTACAAGTGAAAACCAAGTAAGTTGCGAAAGCTTTATAAAAATTCGTAGTTTGCGAAAACGTGTTGATTTGAAAATAGATAACGTTTTTAAAAAACCGTGTTCTACTTACATCAGATAATAAACGTAATAACTAAAAATCCCAAAATAAAATTCAGAAATTAGGAGAGGCCTTTTACAATAATTAAAACCCAAATCAGTAATTAAAACATAATTAAAGTCCACAGTAGTTGTGTGGCCGTCTCTGAGTCCCTTGCAGCACCGATCCACTAACGCTGGGGGTTTCCTGAAAGGATAAGAGACGAAGTGAGTTTACGAAAACTCAGTGTGCACGACCCTCGTCAAACATAAATAAGTGTTAATCAATTTTGGCCTAAGCCCTAATATAGAAACAATACAAATTCAGTGGGCCTCAGCCCATAACAGAATCATTTGGGTCACAACCCATAACAGAATCATTTGGGTCAAAATCCATAACAGAATCATTTGGGTCTCAGCCCATATTATCACAGCTGGGCCTAGCCCATATCGGTATCAATCTTATATGAATAATGCATGTTAACCGTATCCAACCCTACCCTTGCCTCCGTCTAACCTTACACTTCCTGTGGGGAATAAATCACCCACGCCATCCCTACGCTTACAGTGTTAGCACCGGCTACGACACTAACCAGAATCCGCAGCAAAGCTGCTAATATCAGAATATGTGATACAGCCACTAGTACGGTTTCTTCGTCCATAATAAATATCCCAACCCCATGCAGTATGTCATGTATGCAGAATCGTCATGCCCATAAACAATCATACAAATCACAGTCGCAACAGTCCAATCACAATCATACCTTCTCAGGCAAACATAGTCAAATCAATCAAATTGTGTCACCAGTGAGTCGTATATCCTCAAGGGGCAAAACAGTCTTTTTACCCATTAAGGGTATTTTAGTCATTTCATCCTCAGGGGCATTTTGGTAATTTCACACTATGAGGTATTTCATTAATTTCACAAATTCGGGGTATTTCGATAATTTTGCAAATTGGGGTATTTCGTTAACTTTGCAAATCAGGGGTATTTTGGTAATTTTTCAAATTAAAGGTATTTTGGTAATTTTATAAATCGAGGGTCTTTTCGTAATTTTGTAAACTTGGGTATCTCGATAATTTTGCAAACTAGGGGTATTTCGATAATTTCGTAAACCAAGGGTATTTCGGTAATTTTGCAAACTAGGGGTATTTCGATAATTTTACAAACTAGGAGTATGTCGGTAATTTTACAAATCAGAGGTATTTCGATAATTTTACAAATCAGGGTATTTCAATAATTTTACAAATCAGGGGTATTTCGGTAAATTTTATAAACTGAGGGTATTTTAATAATTTTGTAAGACGAGGGTATTTTTGTAATTTTATAAACTGAGGGTATTTCTGTAATTTTATAAACTAATGGTATTTCTGTAATTTTGCAAATCGGGGGTATTTTGGTAATTTTTTAAATCCCTCAGAAGGTCTACATTCGCCTCAAGCGACTCAAGTATTCTAAACAGAGATAACATTGTGAATGGGCCTAAGGCCCGTTCTCGGCCCTAGTGGGCCCACACGTTTGTGTTGCCCTTTTTGCGCAAATCTAGCCACAAATATGAGATTCACATAGTCCAGTCCAATATTTACTATACAATCATACAATTTGACCGATTGGGCCCATGGGCCCATTAGGCCCACATGGCCCATTCCGGCCTATCGTGGCCCAAGGCAGCCTAAAACCACGAGAATACTCATGATGGTCTCAACTATCACGTCAAAGCTCCCACACGTGCGCTTGCACACTCGTGTGGTTACCATCTTCGTGTGACCGGCGTTTCGGTATTTCGGCATTTGCCATTCTACAGCTAAAGTAGTGTGAAATACACATCTGATAGGTATCTAAAGTTAATCCGTGCTCTGAATGCTGATAGAAGCCAACAATAATCGCACCCTTGACTCCCAAGGGGGTGTGTCGATCAACTACGGTCACTACCATTGTGACCCAATGACATACAGATCAACAAATGATCCAACGCCTAACCCAAACGAACACGCCACAATGCGAAAGGGATAAGCCAAGAAAGGTATGCTTACTCTCCTCATGGTTTGCTCTATTTAAAGCCAGCTTCTCGTTTATTCTCATGTTAGCGTCTTGATGTGGGATTCTCCATCAATCCTCCAAAACCAACTCATTAGCAAAATAACCAACCTTTGCGTGCAAAGGGATTCGAACCAAAGTCCTCTCGATAGCCATGCCACGCCACCACCACTAGGACACAAGCTCCTTTGTGTCATAAGTCCAACACATTTAATTTTAAAGCCCACCTACTTGCTTCCAGATTTATTTAAAAGAGAAACCAAAATAAATTGCAGGAGCCAAGACTTGAACCTTGGACCCCTTGCTTCCCTTATGGCGTCACTTCCTTGCCACTAGACCACATCTTCTTTTGTGTCTTATTTTAGCCCCTTTTATTTATAAGTTATCCCACTTAAGCTCAGGGTTCCCTTAAGGCTAAAACTAAGATTTTTCCTATGAGCTTCATAAAAACCCTTTAATAATCCAAAATCACTAACCCAACAATTCTAACTTACAAATTGAGCCGATGTCTTAGTCTCAAGAATTTTAAATGCACCCATGCACAAGGCCCAAATCCACTAGGTCCAAAATTCAGGGCGTTACACCCAATTCCAAAAGCTAGAGAAAAAGGATGAACAATCAGTCAACAAAATCGAAAGAGTGGAGGAAGAAGGTGCAATATTCGGTCAAGAAGACCACAAATAGATCAAAGAAAATCGGTTCATAAACTTTAAGGAAACCAAAAAGAAAATAGAGGGAGGAGAGATAGTGAATTCGACTAACACAAGTAACATTAAGAAAATGGCTTTCGGCTCAAACAAGAAGAAAAGACTCGAGAGGAAGAGTAGAGTAAAGAATCGACATAAACAAAACCGATTGAGAGTAGAAAGGAGAGGTGTTTGGTCAAAAAGAAAAGAGGCACGTCTCACTAAAGAGTAATGAAAGAACAAACAAAACTCAACAATTAGAAGAATTGAGAGAGAATAGAGGTGCATTTGGCTAAGCAGTGAAGAGAAGAGAATTCGCAAAGTGCAAAAATTGAAGATGAATGCCAACAATATGACACTCCAAACAAAATGCTATACTCGGTCCTAGAGAGGAAAAACGAAAGCAAAACTGATTGAATCCCAGAGTGAATTGCCTAGCCGAACTTTGAGTGCCTCTAACTCAAATTCAGCACAACCCTACCAAACCTCAAACTCCCTTTTTTCCTCTTATAAATTCTTTTAATTTTCCTCCAAATCTCTCCAACCAACCAATTTAAACTCCACCACAATCCTCCAACCAATTCCAATATTCTCTCTTCAAATCTCTCCAATTGACCAATTCAACAACCACCTCAATTCTGTAGCATTCTAGTCAAACTCTACTACCCACACAGCAAAGGCAGCAAAATAATATCTTTCATGCGCAACCCAGGACTTGAACGTCAAACCTCCAGCAATTACCACAAGCCACATACCACTGAACCACAAGCTCTTTTTGTGTCATCTTTTAATCATTCTACTCTAAGAAGCCTATTATCCAGAACCAAGGATTTCATCCACTAAAAATAAAATTTTTGCTGAAGCTCTTTGAACCCATGACTTCCCAAACACTCCTAAATCACTTAGCCACCAAAGCAAACAAACATTTGAGTTATTTTCTTGCATAATTAAATACTTATGTGCAGTCTCCTAACTGTTCCCTTGCTCAAGGCCTAATACTTCTTGGCCCAAATTTAGGGCTTTACATGAACATCAGGTGCCATCAGGTTTGTTACAGCCTGTTATGATTCCTGAATGTAAATGGGATAGAGTGAGTATGGACTTTGTTTCAGGTTTGCCCCTATCTCCAAGAAAGAAAGATGCAATTTGGGTTGTGGTTGATAGACCGATGAAGACAGCTCATTTTATTCCAGTATAATCAGACTACTCACTTGATAAGTTAGCTGAGTTATACATTTCTTGTATTGTGAGATTGCACGGGGTGCCACTATATATTATTTCGGATAGGGATCCGAGATTCACTTTACAGTTTTGGAAGAAATTGCAAGAAGCTTTAGGTATGAAATTGCATTTCAGTACTGTTTTTCACCCACAAACGGATGTCAATCCGAGTGAATCATTCAGATACTTGAGGATATATTGAGATGCTGCATTCTTGAGTTTGAAGGTACATGGGAATAGTATTTGCCATTGATTGAATTTTTGTATAATAATAGTTTTCAAGTGAGTATTAAAATGGCACCTTATGAAGCTTTATACAGTCGCAAATGCCAAACACTGTTATACTAGACTGAGCATAGTGAGAATAAGATTCACGGAGTCGATTTGATAAAAGAGACTGAGTAAAAAGTAAGAGTAATTCTTAATAGCCTGAAAGCAACATCAGATCGACAAAAATCATACGTAGACTTGAAATGAAAAGATATTGAATTTTAGATTGGAGATAAAGTGTTTTTAAAAATGTCTCTGTGGAAGAAAATACTTCGGTTCTGTAGAAAAGGAAAATTAAGTCCAAGGTTTATTAGGCCGTATGAGATTATTGAGCATATCGGGCCGGTTGCATATAAATTGTTGTTGCCACCTAAGTTAGAGAAAATTCATAATGTTTTTCACGTATTGATGATTTGACGAATCAGATCTGACCTACCACATGTGATTTCTCCGTCCAAGATAGAAATTCAAACTGATATGACTTATGAAGAAGAACCAATTAAGATTTTATATCGCGAGATTAAAGAGTTGAGAAATAAGAAAATCGCATTAGTGAAAGTGTTATGGCATCGACACGGAGTCGAAGAAGCAACGTGGGAGCTCGAGGTTGCTATGAGAGAGCAATTCCGTACTTATTTACTGGTAAGATTTTCGGGGACAAAAATCCCTAAGGGGGAGAGTTGTAACAATCTGATTTAGAGCCTAGTCAGAACAGTGGTTTCAGAACCACAAATTTAAGGTTGAAAAATATTTTATTATTATTTTTAGTGTTTACAACATGTGATTTGATATGTATGGAAATTTCGTGTTTTAATTTTGTTAATTGGTTGGTCAATTCGATAAAAGGATATAACAGAAAAGGTAAAAGTTGTATTCTCTATGTCCAATGTGCTAAATTTCCATGATTTATTTTAATGGAAGTCCTCATAATGTTATTATGCCATTAGTGTGGTTAATGGACATTAATGACCAACCATTAGGTGAATTAAAATGTTATTAAATGAGGTTAATTTGGTAATTAACAAAATAAAAGATAATTAAAGAAACAAATCAAATTTGGTGTCATATTCTTCATGTATTCACCGAAAATAGAAGAAAAGAATAGGTTTTTGAGCTTTAAAGCATTCGGCTCTCTCTTTGCTTAATTAAGGTATGGTTTTTGATCCATTTTCAATAATTTCTATGTTTTGTGATTGTTGCTTTATGTGTTTGTAACACACCTATCCCATAACCGTCGCCAGAATAGGTAAGGGGCATTACCGGACTTTTAA
This sequence comes from Gossypium stocksii, assembly GCA_020496765.1. Taxonomy (NCBI): domain Eukaryota; kingdom Viridiplantae; phylum Streptophyta; class Magnoliopsida; order Malvales; family Malvaceae; genus Gossypium; species Gossypium stocksii. The sequence goes on from CM035623.1 coordinate 49,423,734, forward strand.
CTCAATTCAGAATGGAGTTTAATCAAATATTTAACAAATGTCATCTCATTTCAGTGATTATCAATCAATTACACTCAAAACATGCTTAATTCAAGCATACAAAGTAAAATTGTAACACCCCAAACCCGGCCCAAACGCTATGGCCAAATCGGGTGATGTCACGTAGCAGGGCAACTCGTACAAAACCGATACATTGAAAAACTTAGGCTATCATTCGTTTGTGGTTCAAATCAATGGTTATTTCCAAATTGGCTTCACTAGTAAAATATTTAAAGATAAAATCCAATTAAACATTTGCTTGTTTTAAAAGTTTAGGTGTGTTAGATAAAAGCTTTGATTTTAGGAGGGAAAACCCATGTTTAAGAAAAATAATAAATTAATTATATTGATGTTGAAAACATGTTTAAATTTTCTTTAAGAAAAACCCAATAATTTAACAGTAATCATAATAATAATAAAGCAATCCCAATGTAAATTCATACCAGAGATGATAGGCCCTATTACATCCCAAAGAAAACAATATTTAAAGATAAAGTAATTTGAAATTATTAAAGTTCCTAATTAACTTGCAGTGTGGCCACCTCCGAGTCCTCCCCTACGTCGAGCCGCCTACTGAGGGTCACTTGAAAAAAAATAAAAGAGGGTGTGAGTTTTTGAAAACTCAGTGTGTACGACCCTCGACAATCATATCAACATGCAATTATCACATTGGGCCTAAGCCCTCTCAACATCGGTGGCCTTTGGGCCTTAGCCCATAGTGGCCTCAGTTGGGCCTTAGCCCATATCAGATCAATAACACATGTATGCAATGCTCCCATCCAATCCAACCCTGCACTCCATTTTCCCTTCGAACCGTACACTCCTATGGGGATATAAATATCAACTCACCCATCCCTACACTTCAATGTTAGCACCGATTGGGCACTACTTAATTGTTGCAGCAAGGCTACAAATCATATAATGGGCTTAAAACCATCGATGGATCCATGGTCATCAAGTGACTATGCGATCCTCACATATCTTTCTCCGTACCATCAAACCCACCCAAGTGCAACATACATCTTATGAATGCAACATACACATTTCCACATATTGAGCACCTAGGGGTATTTTAGTCCTTTATACAATGAGGACATTTTAGTCATTTTATTCGGTATTCCTACCCTACAGGGGTATTTCAATAATTTTACCATATAGGGGTATTTCAGTAATTCTACATATTTCAGTAATTTCTTAGCAGTACGGGTTTTAATTACAAACTTTGGCCCGTCGACAAGTCCTCGTTGGCTAAAGTGAATAGACACTATACACCAGGTAGGATTCTAGAGAAGAGGAGGTGGGTCATTAAGATCGCTTAAGTACCAAGCTCTCCCTATATTCAATCCTAGACATGCATATGCCCATTGCCACACCTTAACCTTACGACTTGTTCACAGACATGCTTGATTAACTAATTAAGTTTTATGCGCTTAAGGATTCATTAGAATCTAGGCCTAAAAGTTCATTATAAAACCCCAACAAGTCCACATACTTTCATAAATTCATATGGCCCACCAGGCACAATCATATCTATTTGGCCCTTTAGGCCCAATCACAAATATCTGGCCTATCAGGCCCAATCATATTCAAACCATTCAACCAACTTTACCAACTCGTCACTTAATAGCACATATCAATTTTGCCGATTTGAGCCCAGGAGCCTGTCGAGCCCATTTTGGCCCGATTGGCCAAAAAGTGGCCCGAGACCATGAGATCGCTCCCTTGGCCCCGGCATCTCCACACGAGTGTTCGCATGCTCGTGTGCTTTTCGACTTTTTGGCATTTCAACTTTTCAGGATTTCAACTTTTGTCGATTTGTCGTGTGTGCGGTGTATATACACACCTTATTTGAAATCGGTACCCAAGATCACTAACCCTAAGAATCGCTAGCCCCCACTGATTCCAAGATCTGCATCCATACATACACTATCAAAAGTTGAACAACAAGTGACTCATATCCCACACAAGTCACCCCTAAAATGCCATACCCATATTCGACCACTTACTAATCCAAAATTAAGAACGAATACACTTTCTACTTGATAGCGATCCTGACCACGAGTGCGATCTCTGAAACCTACCCTTGTTAAGATAGGGTTAACGAAAAGAAAGAGTTAGATAAGCCCTTCAGCTTTTACCAAAACACACTAAAGAAGGATTGACTTAGTACTTACCTGAACTTAACCTTTGATCCCGCGTTCTAGATAGCTTAAAGGTGATATCTGACTCTATGAATCAAATAGATTTGAGATGGAGGAGAAGCAACAACAGATCAACAAAGAGGTAGGGCTATTTGGTCCTAATAGAATAGGGATTGTAACAGCCTGATTTTGGCCGTAATCGGAATGGTTGCTTCGAGACCACGAATTCGAGTTAGAAAAATATAATTAAATGTCATTTGTCTGTGTTTTGAATGAGTATGTTTGTGTGTACTAAGTTTTGTGTTTAAATTTCGAAGATTTGAGTGCGTGATTGTGAAAAGGAGTAAATTGCATCAATTGATTAATATGCATGCTATAATGAAAAATGCTATTGTGCCATGTCTTCTAAATATTGGGGTCTTAAATGGCAATTATGCCATTAAGAAATTGTATGGATGGTAATGGATATTAACTTAAGTAAATAATGTGTTATGTTCAGGTTAAATAAGTAATATAATAATAGATGAATTCATTAAAGAAAAGAAAGAGAGAAGAATAAGCTTGCATGTTCATCTTTCAAAGCCGTAGCTAGCAAAGAAAAAGAAAGAAACAAGCTTCTTCATATTTGGCTCTTATTAAGCTAAATTCAAGGTATGTTTGAGTTATTTCTTGATAATTTTTGCATATTTTGGGCTGTTGTCGAGTAATACATCTAGCCCAAGCTACAATTTTTGAAATTGTTATGGAATTTGTGTTCGACCATTGATGAAAATTATGAGACCTTGTGTTTGATGTTGGAAAGAAAAAAATTATGGATGTTGGATGTGTATATTTTGTGTTTAAATTTTCTTTGTGAAATAGAAGTATTTTCGGCCTAAATGTGTCATGGATAAAATGTATTTGTTTGATGTTTTAAGAATTTTGAACCTATTTGTTAAAGTTAAATTATAAAGGGAAATTATGTAAATTATCATATTATGTGATCTTTGAGTGAAAATAAATTGGTCCATAAATTAAATAAGTTCAATTTGTTTTATTCAAGCTCAAGATCCAAAGAATCGGGACTTGGACCGGGGAAAAGCGAAATTAGCTGTGTAGTCGACGCAATTGTATGAAAGTGTCGAAGTAAGTTCTTAAACCGTGTTATATACTAAATTTTAATAAATATTATATATAAGTGCCAAATTGAATTATTGGGAGTTGTTATGTCATTGCCGAATATGATTTATAAAATGAAGTATAATAGTTATGTTTTTAATATGAATGCCGAATGTGATTTATAAGGGTTAATGAAATTGCTATGAATTAAGTGTGAAATTTTGGATGTATTATGAAGTAAGAAATTCATCCCTGCCATGAATTAAAATGAAGTTGCCGAATGTGACTTTGAATTGGAAGGGGTGAGGCAAAGACTTTGATAATGTTTCTATTAATGATCAATAGTATAAGTCATGTGTTGAGATATTTAGGCTCCGAACCTAGCAGGCCTTGTGCCGGTGAATTGAACTAGGCTAAAAGCCTAGCAGGTCTTGTACCAGTTCTATACCTAGCAGGCTATGTGCCGGTGAAATTGATCCGGGTTCCGAACCTAGCAAGCTACAAGCCGGAGAATTAATTTCAAGTCTATTCTTATAAGAGTTTAGTAAGAGGTGGAAATGATCAAGTAAGTTACTAAATGACTACATTCTTGGCCATATAGGTAAGTACATTTGAAGATGAATTTTAGTTTATAAATTCGGCTAGATGTAAGGTCATAATGAAGTTATGTATTTGTTTATATGTGTTTCTATGTAAATTGCACAGTTGGCTAAATGTTAGCATATAGTAAATTGATTTGCGTGTGGTTATAGAGGAAATTTAAAGTATGTATTTTGTATTGGGAGAATGATATTATATTTGAATGAGATTTGACCTAGGTGTAATTCAAGAAGAGATGTTATGAATAGATTAGTTTATGGTTTAAGATTCGGCCATTTATGGCATAGGCTATTATATTTATATGATGTTAAATAGAACTTGTATTTTTGATGAGTGTGCAGCTATAGTGATCTTGTATATTCGATTGAAGGAGAGACTTAATTGAGTAGTTATAATTCAGCTGAAAAGAAACAAATTGTTTATTTAATTGAAATGTTTAATTGCTTAAGTCTTACTATGCTTACGAAAGCTTACTTTGGGTGTTATGTTTCATTGTTTTATAGATCTTTGATCCAACTACAAGCTCGGGGATCGTCGGCATCTCATCACACTATCTACTATTTGGTATTAAATATTTGTTTTAAACTTGACTTATGGCATGTATAAGTTGAACAATCTTGTAAATGCAACATTTTGAATGATGTATATATATATAATAAGCCATGCGAAAATGGCTTAATTACTTAGTTAAGTTGATATGAAACTTCTATGGATTAGTTATGTTTAGTTTAAATACTTGGTTGAATCTTTGATTGAGAGTTTGCATTTTGGGTAAGTCTAAAACAAAAATATAGGTTGGATGAATTAGTTATAAAAGAAATATTAAGGATGTGGTGTATAATTATCATTGTTTTAAATGATGTTATGTTTTTACTAAATTTTTGTGGCAAGGAACTTTCGGACATGTCTTGAAATTTGTCTAATTGAAGCCGTTTATGACTTGTAATTGTATATTTATTTATATATGTGTATATATGTATGTTTAGCTATAGGATTAGACAAGCATGAGAAATGAGTTGTTTAAGCCTTGGAAATTGGGATTGAACATTGTTGGTTATGCTTTGTTTTAGTCGGATTTATGAAAATGACTAGTTAGTAAGTGAGGTTAGATACTAATAATCATATTAGGTTCGGCTTGTGTCTTGATATTTTGACCATATGAAAATGACTAGTTAGTAAGTGAGGTTAGATACTAATAAGCATATTTGCTATGTAATTCTTCTCATGTCAAATCGGCTATAATAAATTTGGTTTGTAATTCAATTGAGTAATGCTTGTAAACTTGTATATATATGTTTTGGCTAGTCTGGTTATTAGTGACCAAATGAATAGTAATAATGAAATGTTGATCTTGTAATTAGTTGAATAAGTCGAATATGATTTGGCCTCTTATGTAATGTTTATTTAGTTTATTTAGACAATTTTACCAATATATAAATTTGTGCAATGTGATTTGAAATTTTTGTAAATGATTATCAGTCTCTATGATTTTACATTTGATTGAATTTATGAGTTTGCAAATGTATGAAAGTTGTAAATTGTTTGGTAACACTTCATAACCCTTTTCGGCGACAGATATGGGTTATGGGTGTTACAAGGATAGTATTCGAATTTTTGAGAGAAGAAGAAGAAAGTAGATTGGCTTTTAACACAACCGATTGTGGAAGTGCAGATCTGGATCTAAGAAACAAAGTAATCGCTTTGGGAAGACAAGTAAAGAATCGGCACTTGAGATGCAGAAAAGAGAAAGGAGCACAATACCAAAAGGAGTTTCGATAAAAAGATGATGGGGTATTTGGCAATTGAAGAGGTAGTAAAAGAGGAAGAAGAAATGTGACAGCCCTATTTTGACCCTAGTCGGGAAATGGTTTCGTGACCATTAGACCGAGTCAGAAATATGATCTAAGTTTGAATTGTTGTGCGATTATATACGTAGATTTATGTGGTGCCTTAAATTTTATTTTTGGTTGATTTTGAGTTAAAATTTGAAACTATGACTTAATTGCATGAAAGGTAATTTAGTTAGGCATAGGTGTAAGTGCCGAATTTAATATCTTGTAGGGTAAAGAGGGCTTAACTTGCAAATAAACCATGCATAATTTGCATGGACATTACCATCCATGGCTTAGTGGGAAAGGTGGATTATTAAAAGGGGCAATTAGGTAATCTAATAATTAAAGGCATGCATGTCATAAACATAATAATAAAAAAAAAAAATTTGGCCTTATTTTGTCCTTGTTTTTGCCAAAATTAAAGAAAAGAGGAGGTAGGAAAAACTCAAGACATTCGGCCATGGTTTTTATCTAATTTAAGGTATGTTTGAATGAAATTTTTACAATTTATTTATGCAATTGAGATGGTTGTTACCTAGTTTATTCTACCCACGGTTTAAATTTTGAAGTTGATGGTGTTATATGCATTCGGTCTTGAAGGAAGTATTTAGATTTATAAATGCTTTGGTGTTTTACATTGGTAATGGTTGTAAGATGGTTTTGAGCTAGAAAAAAATTGGTTTTTATAACTTATGCGAGTGATTGCTTTGGCTAATATGTTAATTAATGAAAAGGAGTGTTCATTTGTTAAATTAGCCTATTTCCACGGTCAAATGTGTAAATTGGACAAGGAATGATTTAGTTGAATGAATAAAATAGAAGATGAATGCATTTGGTTACGGTGATTTGTGCTAATACGAAATGTAAGTGTGTTTTAAGTTAAAAATTGGTAATCAGTTATTGTGTTAAAGTAAGTAAAATTGATTAAATGTTAGCAAAATAATGCCTAAATGATAATCCTTGCCTAGATGATTTCCGAACGACATTTTAGGGAATAAAACGAGTAATTGCTTACAAAGTGAGATCATGGAAAATGAGAATTAGATGTTGGGCAGCAAATAGCTAGTGTGTTTGTGTAAATGATTGCCAATTTTGGACTAAAACGTTTATATGCACATGTATGTTTAGTCCTATGAAGGTTGCGGCAACCTTGGAAAAGAATAATAGTGTAGTATCAATGGTATAAGTGGATATAAGCTTAGTAAAGGTATGTGGAGATGATCGTGAATGTGGCATATAGTTAAGTAATAAAGAAAGGGAGGATGCGAAGAGAGTAATTATAATTGTGACTAAGGTTATACCTTGAAGTGCATAGGTTGTTTTCGGCCATAACTATGTGAGATAATTTTCATTGAAGCATAGTGCTAAATTAATTATAATGCCCATGCTTTCGGTTTTATGTCCATGTGTGTTCGAGTTAAGTGCTATTGTGATGTACTAGTTTGAATGTGGCTTGTTATATAAAAAAAAAAAGAAAAGAAAAGAAACTAAGTGAGCTATTAAAGATTGACAGTACATAATTAGCTCTTGTTACATTCATTCAAAAGGATGAACAATTAAGTCTTGATAAGTTTCAAATTGTTTAATTTAAGCTCAAGAACAAAAAGGATCAAAGTCGGATAAGGGAAAGGAGAAAGTAGTGGAGTAGCCGAGCTACAACCGTTCGAATATATCAAGGTAAGTTTTGAATGTATCCTCTTTGTATATATATATACCCGAATATGATATGATACATTTGAGTTGTAGGCCTTATAATTGGTTCACTTCATTTTGATGAAAATACAATTATGGAATATGATGGTATGATTTGGGTAGCCGAACGCATATTGGAATTAAGGAACATGTGATTAGCTTATGCATGTGAAATTTTTATAGTAAATTCCATAAGATAGAATGGCTATGAAATAAGATGTCAAAAGTATTTGGCAAATTGATTTTGGAAAGATGTTATATGTGAATGTTTTATATGTGTTAAATGTATCGAATGGTTTGTAAAGATGATATGTCTGGTACAACACATGCGAATGTGAACAAATATTGCGCGGGAATTGAATTATGATAAATTCGGGCCTTAGTGCCTAGCAGGCTTTGTGCCGGTGATAAATTCAGGCCCGTGTGCCTAGCAGGCTTTGTGCCGGTGATAAATTCAGGCCCGTGTGCCTAGCAGGCTTAGCGCCGGTGATTTGAGTACATGCTAGACTATGAGGAATTTTAATGAGATTTTTGTAAGTTCGAACATTGTATTATAAAAAAAAAAAAAAAGAGTCAGGTATGTACCCTGTACTTATGTGTGAGATTTAAATTGATATGTGCCTTATGAATTAAAACCTGTTGGTTTATGAATGAGAGTTTTGTCTATGTATAGTATGGGGTACACATATTCGGTCATGGATGATACTTATATGTGACAATGAAGTTTGATGACAATGGGAGATAAGGAAGCATGATAGAAATAAAGTCAAATTTCTTTTTTTTTTTTGTGTAAAGATGCTTTCGGCCAAATAAATAGTCTTGTTGGAATTGAGCTTGTTCTATATTATAGTAGATGATTCAAGGCATGAGTTATTTCTTATTTATTTTATTTTATTTTATTTTATTCAAAACTTACTAAGCTCTTAGAAGCTTACTCTGTTTATATGTTCCCTTCTGTTTTATAGATCGCAATTGAAGCTACGGTTCAAGGGATTCAAGTCCAAGTCACTCTCACTATCGTCAATAAAATTTTCTTTGGTACTTTCAAAGGTTTAAACTTCCTTTTTCAAACAATGGCATGTATAGACTCAAATTCTCTACTTTAACTTTACAAAACCCATTTTGTTGTGTATATCTGAATAGCCATGCGAAAATGGCCTATCAAATCACCTTATAAATGTTCATGAATGGAGTACGTTATGGTTATAAATGTGGTATGTATTATATCTATCTAGTCGTATAATTGAGGTAAGTGTTAATAGTACGAATCGAGGTGATAGTTATTATTAACTTTAGAAATGTGTAAGTGTAAGTGCTTGAGAAGTTAATTGTCTATACACAAACTTGCTTATTCGGCTAGACACTAAGATAAGGTTTAGGCTAACTTGCATGAGATTTCTTTTATACATATGATGAGCTTTAATTAAAGTTAAATTCTAGTTCTATCTATAAATGTTATAACTATATATATATGTGTGGACAGTGTATTCGGGTTAGGAATGCCGGAAACCTTGTGCAAATTATCTTGGGACTATTACGTTTTTATTCTGTAACGCCTCTTAATCCTCCGTCGGCGGGTACGGGTTAGGGGTGTTACAAGAAATTCGGCTCAAGCACAAATGAGTATGGAAGAAACAAAGAAAAGGGTATTTAGTTTTCTAAAAGACAAAACCAATAGTCGAATTGCCTAAAGAATTCGGCACTACTCCCCCTAGACCCCTTTAAAACCGATTCCAAGCCCCCTAAAGTCCTATTCAGCTCCACTTCATCCAATCCTTGATCACTTCCTATTATTTCTCCCCCTTATCCACCCCATCACTTATCCAAGCCACAAAACCTATTTAAATTTCATTCATGAAGAGTTTAATTCCACTTCCACCATCTACACGGCACAAGTGCAAAAAAATCCTCAATGCTTACCTTGCCAATCGAACCTTGGACCTCCAAGTCCCAATAACGCCACCTTCCTGTCCCTCCAAGTGGCATCACTTTGCCACTAGGCCACAGGCCTATCTGTGCCTTATTCCCTTTTAATTTGTTTAAAAGGCCTAATACCTATGATTAGGGTTCCACTAAGGCAAAAATTAAAATTTTCCTTATGGTCTACCTTAACCCTAAGACTTCAAAGAACCCTCATAATACCTTAAAATTAATACTCTAATAGTGCTAATCATACACGCCAACAACACACAAAATTAAAAATTTTGGGATTTTAGGGCGTTACAAAAATACATGTGTTCAGGACTAATTTGATACGATATGATAAAGATAAGAAAACTTAGAAAATTTTTTGACTACGGGTCATACGGCCGTGTGCCTCAGCTGTGTGCCTCACACGGTTACTAGACACGCCCTGTAACACCCTTACTCAAAACCGTCATCGGAATCGAGTAGAAGGCATTACCAACTTACCGGACTACAAACTCAAATCTTTAGCCAAATTATTACAAATTTACCTTATTGAGGGTTTTCTAAATCAATACGGACATCTTGGATGATTAGGATTCAAATCCTATCACATCGGAAACCCATAAAATTTTTCTCTTTCGAAACAACGTCACACGCCCGTGTAACATACAGCACGGCCGTGTGATAAGGCCGTGTGGCCTTCACACGCCCATGTCCAGAGACCGTGATCAAATCTGTCAAATTTGCCAGGTCACCCTATACGGTTGTTTGGGGGCCGTGTACTTCACACGGTCAAGACACACGGCCGTGTCTCTAGCCCGTGTGGTATTCAAAATTCAATTTAAAGTACAGGGGAGGCACAGTCCAGGGACACACCCGTGGGGTCAGACCGTGTGCCACCCACGGCCTAGGCATGCTCATGCCATGAGCCCGTGGAGCATTCTGCCAAATTCCACATGGTCATGACACACGCCCGTGTGTCCTGTTGTGCAGGCCGTGTTAGGCTATATGCCAAGCCTTGGCCTCCCTGTAACACAATTTTTTTTTTACATACACACCATTCAAATCATCCAATTCCAATAACACATAATCAAAATGAATACATTTATAACACCATTTACAAAACAAATATCGCGTGTTCACCTAATCTATTGAGTTTACAAAACAAATCTTACATAAAGACTAGCCACCTATACATGCCAAACTCAAAATATCAAAATCATGCATACATACACCAAGGTAGCTTGATAGTGTGACACGAACTTCCTTCGATCACCAATCCCAATATGCTCTATGCTCGATAATCTAAAAGGAAGGGAAAAGGAAAGGGAATAAGCTACAAGTAGCTTAGTAAGCCATAGGTAAATCAATAGCAAAACACACATAATTAGTTAAGACATCCTATTTCCACATACCAAAAACGCAACATTCATATACTTACTTATAAACATCCTTACCAAGTGTCCAAATATAGGCATTTACACATATATCATGTTCGGTTCATTTTCAATTGCTTAACCTGCACAAATACTTCACATAACTAAATTTAATTCCCATTGAACATTCGGAACAGAAATGGATATACAGAGGTTAGCACTAAAGTGCCTTACAAAAATATGGCCGAAGCCAGTTCAGAAATATGGCAAAAGCCATCAGAATATGTAGCCGAAGCCACCAGAATGTGTAGCCGAAGCTACCTCAAATCACAAATATATAGACGTAATCCACGGGTCTACTCACATAAGTTGACAGGTGACTGCAACAAATGCTAGTGCACCCAGCACCTGGGATACGGAATCAGACAGAATCAGAACCCTCAGGTGACATTCACCGATATCCAGAGTTATTCTTACAGTTCAAACGGGATTTACCAGAATGTTCACAATATACAAATTTCATAATTCCAAATTTCATATCCATAACTTTTCATTCAAAATTCATCAAATAAACAACAATGAATGCATATGCCGTAATTTACTTATGACTTACCTCGTTAACAAAATGACTAAATCTCGAATTAGTCGACTACTTTTTCTTTCCGCGATCTCGATCACTTTCTCTTCTTTTTTGATCTAAATAAACACATTTAACACATTTTATCAATTTCATACTCAAATTCGATCACAATTCGGACTTTTGGCAAAAATGACCATTTTGCCCCTAGTCTCGTAAACTAATTTCATACAATTTTCTTGCATTTTAGACTTAACTAAATCCTTTTTCACAAAAACAATCCAAGAATCACACATTTTCATATACTTATGAGCAAGTTTTCCACTTTTCTCAATTTAGTCCTTTAGGGACGTTTTTATCAAAAACTATTCGAAAAAATCTGTAATTAACACCTCAAAGACTCATTTTCTACCATTACTCATCTAATTATAAATATATCACAAATGGGTGTATTTTTAGAACTCAAAATCTTTTCAAATAAATGACAAAATCATGAAATTCAAGCTTAGAGATACTCAAAAATACGAAAATAATCGAAAACAGGGCTCAAATGCACTTACAATTTGCTTGGCAAAGCTCAAAACCCCTTTGGCTTTGGAGAAGAGAAAATCGACAGACAATGGAGAAGAAGATGAACACTTTTCATCTTTTTCTCATCTTTTTATTGGTCTTTAAGCCATTTGGACAAAAATGCCCCTAACCATGTTACACACAAAAATTTATAGAAATACCCTTTTGTGTCCATGCCACTAACTCATGGTCTAATTGCCATTTAAAGACCTATAGTTCAAACCCCATTTCAATTAGGTACTTACACATTAGAACTCACATTTTGCTTTTTATGCAATTTAGTCCAGAAATAAAATTAAGCACTAATTAACGAATTTTCTAAACGAATTTCACACAAAGCATACTTAATAGATCGGAAAACATAAAATTTTAAAAACTTAACTATTTTAATCCAGATTTGTGGTTGCAAAACCACTGTTCCAATTTGGCCCTGTTTTAGGCTGTCACAATTCTCCCCTTTAGAGATTTTCATCCCTGAAAATCTTACCAGTGAACAGACTGATTCCTCATAGTCTCTTCCGTTTCCCATGTTGCCTCTTCCATTCCATGACATTGCCACAATACCTTTACCAGAGCAATTCTTTTATTTCTTAATTGTTTCACTTCTCGTGCCAGAATCTTAATCGGTTCTTCATCATATGACACATCGGATCGAATTTCAATTTCAATAGGTGAAATCACATGTGATGGATCAGACAGATATCGACGAAGCATAGATACATGAAACACATTATGAATTCTTTCCAACTCTGGAGGTAAAGACAATCGATAGGCCACTGGACCAATTCTTTCAATTACTTCATACGGACCAATATAGTGCGGACTTAACTTGCCTTTCCGACCAAATCTCAAAATTTTCTTCCATGGAGACACTTTCAAAAATACTTTATCTCCTACTTGAAACTCAATTTCTTTTCTTTTCAAATCCGCATACGACTTTTGTCGATCTGATGCAGCTTTCAGACAATCTTGAATTATCTTTACTTTATCTTCAGTCTCTTTTAATAAATCAGTCCCATGAACATATCTTTCACGAAGTTCAGTCCAATACAATAGAGTCCGACACTTCCGACCATACAGAGCTTCATATGGTGCCATTCTAATGTTTGACTGATAACTATTATTGTAGGCAAACTCAATCAAAGGCAACTATTTATCCCAACTACTTTCAAACTCTAAAACACAACATCTTAGCATATCTTCAAGCACTTGAATCACTCTCTCTGATTGCCCATCTGATTGAGGATAAAAGGCAGTACTAAAATTTAACTTAGTACCCATTACCTCTTGTAACTTTTTCCAAAACCTCAAAGTAAAACGCGGATCTCTGTCGGAAATAATAGATATAGGCACACCATGCAATCTAACTATCTCAGAAATATATAGCTCCGCCAATTTGTCGAAAGAAAAGTCCATTCTCACTGGAATGAAATGAGCTGACTTAGTTAATCGGTCAACAATTACCCAAACAGAATCTTTCTTTCTCGGCGTCATAGGCAATCCGGAAACAAAATCCATGGTAATTCTTTCCCATTTCCACTCGGGAATCATAATTGGTTGGACCAATCCCGAAGGCAATTGATGTTCTGCTTTTACCCTTTGACACACTAAACACCTTGTTACATATTCAGAAATATCTCGTTCCATGCCTGGCCACCAATATACTTTCTTTAAATCTTGATACATTTTCACACTACCTGGATGTACCGTCCAACGACTATCATGAGCTTCAAGCAAAATCTTCTGAATCAGTTTAGTATTTCTCGGCATACAAATTCTATCATGAAATAACAGACAATCACTTGCATCAATTCGAAAATCAGAACTATCATTTGTTTCACACTGAGTCCGCTTTGCTAATAAATTGCGGTCTAATTTTTGAGCCTCGCAAATCTCTTGCAAGAATAACGACTTTGCTACTAATTCGGCTATCAATGGACTGTCACCAAACAATGACAAATCCGTATTCAAGGCTCTCAAAGCAAACAAAGATTTTCTACTTAAGGCATCAGTGACCACATTCGCTTTACTCGGATGATAGTCAATTATAAGTTCATAGTCTTTCAATAATTCCAGCCATCTTCGCTGTCGCAAATTCAAATCTTTTTGAGTCATTACATACTTCAGACTTTTGTGATCAGTATACACTTTACACTTCTCACCATACAAATAATGTTGCCAAATCTTCAAGGCGAAAACTATAGCAGCTAACTCCAAATTGTGAGTCAGATAATTCCTTTCATGTGGCTTTAATTGCCGAGAGGCATAAGCTACTACTTTTCCTTCTTGCATTAAAACACATCCAAGTCCATTCAGAGAAGCATTACTATAGACAACAAATTCTTTCCCCGACTCAGGTTGCACTAACACCGGTGCCTCAGTTAAACACCTTTTTAGCCTTTCAAAGCTTTGCTGACACTCATCGGTCCATACAAATTTAACTTCTTTCCGTAACAGTCTCGTAATCGGAGAAGCTATTATTGAAAAACCTTCTACAAACCGACGGTAGTACCCAGCTAAACCCAGAAAACTCCTGACTTCAGACACACTTTTAGGAGGCTTCCATTCAATAATTGTCGAAATCTTATTCGGATCTACTCGAATACCTTTTTCTGAAACAATATGCCCCAGAAATCCGACTTCACTGAGCCAGAATTCACTTTTACTGAACTTGGCATACAGTTCTTCTCTCTCAAGGTCTGAAGTATAATTCTCAAATGCTCAACATGCTCAGACTCACTTTGAGAATATATCAAAATGTTATCAATGAAAACCACTACGAACTTATCCAAATAAGGCCTAAATATCCGATTCATCAAATCCATAAAAATGGCCAGAGCGTTGGTCAATCCAAATGGCATTACTAAAAATTCGTAGTGACCATACCGTGTTCTAAAAGTAGTCTTAGGCACATCTGACTCCTTAACCTTCAATTGATAATACCCAGATCTCAAATCAATTTTAGAAAACACGAAAGCACCCTTAAGTTGATCAAATAAGTCATCAATTCTAGGCAACGGATACTTATTCTTCACTATTACTCTGTTAAGCTGACGATAATCAATACAAAGTCTTAGTGACCCATCTTTCTTCTTAACAAATAAAATCGGAGCACCCCACGGAGAAGAACTAGGTCTCACGAATCCCTTGTCAGTCAATTCTTGCAACTGTGCTTTCAATTCTTTCAATTCTGTCGGCGCCATTCTATATGGAGTAATCGAAATCGGAGCAGTACCAGGAAGTAATTCAATGCCGAATTCTATTTCTCTATCCGGAAGCAACCTTGGCAATTCTTTTGGAAATACATCCAAATATTCACATACCACAGGTACAGATTCAATCTCCTTTTCAAACACTTTAGTGTTTATCACGTAGGCCAAATATGCTTCACAACCACTTTTCAAACATTTATAAGCAGACATTGCAGAGATCATAATCGAAATACAATCTAACTTATCTGTTTCAATTCGAAGTATCTCACCATTACCAGAATTTAATTCAAGAATCTTTTGCCTACAATCTATTTTAGCACTATGCACTGTTAACCAATCCATTCCCAAAATAACATCGAATTCATCAAAAGGAAGCAACATTAAATCAACAGTGAAACAGTGACCATGAATCATCAAAGGACAGTTCTTACAAATTTTGTCTACTATCACATGTTTTCCTAACGGATTCGACACTTTGACCACAAATTCAGTGGACTCAATGCATAACTTCTTATCAAACACTAATTTCACACAGATATATGAATGAGTTGATCCCGGATCAATTAAAGCAAGAACAGAATTGTCATAGAGAGAAAATGTACCAGTAATCACTTCAGGTGAAGACGCTTCTTCACGAGCCCTTATAGCATACGCTCTTGCTGGAGCTCTCGCTTCAAATCTTGCGGTTGTATCTTTCTTTTCGCTTTTACTACTATTTCCAGATCCTACATTCCTTGAAGGTCTTCCTCTACTCACGTTACTCGGTCTCACATTCTGAGATTTTTCAAACCCTTCTCTTTCAGGACAGTCTTTGATGAAATGATCTATCGATACTCAAACATCATTCATTACATTTATCACATTATAAGCATATCATATAAGGCTTTCATACCAAACCAACTATTACTACTTCAAGCCATATAACATAGTAGTTTAAGTACCAAAACTCATACCAAATTCATTAACACAAGTAACCATGTGATTCAACCTATAAACTAGCCTATACATGCCATATTTACATAATTTACAATAGTTCCAAAAGCACCAAAAGATCGTCTGGATAGTGTGATAGCAATCTCTGACCTTGTCCAAATTGAGCTAGCTTTCGAAATCTATAAAACATGAGAAAAATAAACGGAGTAAGCTTAAAAGCTTAGTAAGCCCATGTAATATAGAATTTAACTTACCAATTTAACATTTAAGCATTTAAGCAATTATGAACCACCTCATTTTCTTATAATGCCTATTCATAACACCATTCACATGTTAGTCATTTATCAACCATATATTCATCCATTCAAAAGGATGAAACCAAACATATAACATTCATATAACATTCCAATACATGTATCACATCATATATCATCTTTCATTTATAGAACTCATATTAACCATGTAACATTTCATCTATGCATATCATATATCCCATGTAATAATTCATCTTATAGCACATATACTCTTGTACCATTTCATCTCATATCATATTTACTCAAATAACATATAAATAATGTAAACCATGTAATTTCATGTAACATATATCATGAAAATCATATAATTCTTAGAGCATATATTCATGTGAATCATGTAACTCTTATAACATATAATCTTTACAATTCTTGTCGGTATACTATCCGTTGAACCTTCAGAAACATTGAGGGATACTCGGGTGATACACACTAAGTGTATAAATTGGTAATTCGACAATTCATCGTCATATATGCTCTTTCGAGCCATAATCAGTATGCTCCTCCTGAGATGGTAAATTGTAAGCCCAAATGAGCTGAGCGGTAAGCTCCGTAGAGCTAAAACGGTAAGCCCTGAAGGACTAAAATGGTAAGCTCCGAAGAGCTGAACGGTAAGCTCCGAAGAACTGAACGGTAAGCTCATAAGAGCTGAAACGGTAAGCCTTGAAGGACTAAAATGGTAAGCTTTGAAGAGTTGAATGGTAAGCTCATACAAGCTGTGGTGAGTCCGCAACAAATGCAGGAGCTCGACCAAAACGGTAACCCTAGTGACATGTCACTTGTATCCTACGACTTTCTACAGTTCAAACAGGACTCAATAATCAATTTCAGCATGTAACCAATAGGCATTTCCATTCAACATCTCATTTATAAAATCATACATAATAGACAATTCAGCAATTTAAAATACATATATAAGCTTGATTCTAATTATACGAACTTACCTCGTATTTGCTCAGATAACCGTTGTCTACTTGTCTATCTTTTGTTTCCCTCGATCAAGTTCCGATAATTGTTTATCTTGATCTTAATTGAGGATTATAGCTTGATTGAATGTAAACCTAAAGAAAATAGCTTTTCTTCTTTTAAGAATCGGCTAAGGATGAAGATGAAGCCAAATTTCTATTTTGGTTTTACTTAATTAGCTTAATTTGCTAAATACCAAAAATACCCTTGTTAATTAAACATGTAATTCACATAAATGAAGCCTATTACCAACCACTCAATAAGTAATGATATATTTACCATGCAAGGACTCATTCTTTTCATTTCTATAGCTATTTAATCCTTTTAACACATAAAAAAACCTATTTTTCGCTTTACGCAATTTAGTTCTTTTTATCGAATTAACTATTCAAATGGTAAAGTTTCTTTATGAATTTTTCACACAGTAATTCTATCATGCTATAAACATTAATAAAATAATAAAATAGATATTTTGACTCGGTTAAGTGGTCTCGAAACCACCTATTCTGATCTGACTAAAAAATAGGCTATTACAACTCTCCCCTTTTAGGGATTTTCGTCCCCGAAAATCTTACTACTAAACAGGTTAGGGTACTATTTTCACATAGCTTCCTCAGGTTCCCACGTAGCTTCCTCTATTCTGTGTTTACACCAGAGAACTTTCATAGGTGCTATATGTTTATTTCTTAATTCTTTGATTCGTTGTACGATAAATCAGACTGTATTTCCACATAAACGGGAGAGATCACATGTGACAAATCGGATCGGTATCGACATAGAATCGAAACATGAAAAACATTATGTATCTTTTCAAGTTCAGACGATAATGATTGTCGATATGCTACGGGCCCTATTCTTTCAACGATTTCATACGGCCCAATGAATCGCGGACTTAACTTTCCTTTACAGTCGAATCGGAGAATTTTCTTCCATGGTGACACTTTCAAGAATACTCGGTCTCTGACCTGAAACTCTATTTCTTTACGTTTCAAATTCGCGTATGATTTTTGTCTATCAGAAGCTGCTTTAAGACTGTCACGAATCGCTTTCACTTTTTCTTCAGTTTCTCTGATCAATTCAACTCAGTGAATCTTTTTCTCACTCAATTCTATCCAGTACAATGGTGTTCGACATTTATGACCGTATAGAGCTTCGTACGGTGCCATTTTCAAACTCATCTGAAAGCTATTGTTATATGCAAATTCAATCAGAGGCAAGTGTTTTCCCAACTACCCTCAAATTCAAGAATGCAACAACGCAACATATCTTCT
Source organism: Gossypium stocksii (assembly GCA_020496765.1). Taxonomy (NCBI): domain Eukaryota; kingdom Viridiplantae; phylum Streptophyta; class Magnoliopsida; order Malvales; family Malvaceae; genus Gossypium; species Gossypium stocksii. Next base: position 49,442,260 of record CM035623.1, read on the forward strand.
AGTATTTGTATAACTCTTTCGGACTGATCGTTAGCCTAGGGATGAAAAGTCGTACTGAAATTCAATTTCGTTCCCAGAGCTTCTTGCAATTTCTTCCAGAATCTCAATGTGAATCTCAGATCTCTATCGGATATAATAGACAGTTGTACACCATGTAATCGTACAATTTTAGACAAGTATAATTCTGCTAGTCTATCCAGAGAATAATCTATATGTACTAGTATAAAATAAGTAGATTTCATCAGTCTATCAACAATAACCCAGATTGCATCTTTATTTTTTGGAGTCAGGGTGTAACGCCCCAAAAATCTAAGTCTTTAATTTCTGTATCTTGTGGCATAAGTGCATGTTTGCTTTAATGGCTAAGTGATTTAGGAGTGTTTGGGGGTCTTTGGGAAGCCCTGGGTTTAAGCCCTGGCTTATGCAAAAATTTTTGTTTTTATTACTTGAAGGAACCCTGACTCTAGCATGTAGCCTTTTAAATAATTGTGATAAAAGATGACACAAAAAGAGCCTGTGGCCCAGTGGTAGGTGGCGTGTTATTCCTTCTAAGGGGGCTTGAGTTCGAGTCACGCTTTGCACATAGGTGTATTTATTTTGCTCTTAGCCATGGGAGTGTTCTAAGTTGATCGAAACTCTAAGGAGTTTGAATTGAGTACTTGAGGAGAGATTGGTGGAGTAAATCAAGGGAGGTTGAGGTGCGGGACAGGAGTGTGCTGATTTTGAACTGTAAAGTACTCAGGAATTTTGGTTTTGGCAAGTGAGTGCTCTTTTTGAGTTTGTAACATTTTGGGATTTTTCTTTTGTTCTCTAGTGCAAAAAGAGTTTTGATAGTGCCTTTTTCCTTTGCTGGTTTCAGTTGTGCACTCTTCTTCAAGTTTTTCGACTCTTATTTTTCTGCCTCTTCTACTCTCTTCATTCTAAAACTATTTCTTTTTCTTTCTCTTTAAACCGAAAACATACTTCTTCCCTTACTCAAACTTTATCTTTTTTTTGTAGCCTGGAGACTGTGGCCAATTCAATTATTATTCTTCTTCTTCCTTTCTCAATTGTTTTCTATTGGATCGATTGTTTTTTTCCCCTCTCAACATTTTTGGTTTTGACAAGTTCTTTCTCTTGGCCGATTATTGTTTCGTTCCTCTATGAAAGCATTTTTTTCCCTTCCTTTTCTTTAAGCTGTTGTTTTTCATGGGGTTTCTGTCGGAAGTTGGTGATTATTGCTAAGTTTAGAACATTCCCTTGTTCTCTGTTATTGCCGATATTCCATCGCACTTTTACCCCCACTGTGTCAAATTTGCTCTTTTGCGTTCTTTGCTGATTTTGAATTCTATTCGGTTCTACGTTTCGCGACTTCGGTAAGTATGTGTTTCACTAAGGATCAATTATTTTTCATTCATACAAGTTAATATGAGATTCAATTCGTTTGTAGATCTTAATCAAGAGTGGGTAATCGCTCTTGATCAACAGTTAGGTACGAATATCATTGGCTCAAGCAATGTAGGTGGTTGTGGTTTGAGTGACTAAGCATATTGATAAGGCTGGTTGTATTCCTATTGACATGCGATTAATCGTGTATTGTGAATGGATATAGGTTTTGGTACTCGAGGACCATTGGCATTTTTTCACAAACAGGTGTGTACTCACACTGTTCTAACCGTAAGACGACAAAAGCTGAAAAGCTGAAAAGTACGACAATTGATGCCACACAGACGTACAAACGCGCATGTGGGAATTTGAGCCCACAAAACATGGGCATATGATGGTAGAGGCCACCATGAGCGATCTCATGGGTTCAGGCCGTTTTAGGGCACGTTGGGCCGAAATGGGCCGTGTGGGCCTAGTGGACTCGTGGGCCCCATACTAGTAAATATCATGGACAAGTGAGAAATATTGGACCTGGCTGTGTCATTCACATGGCTAAGGTCATTTCTGGGCTTAGTAGGCCACATGGGCGGGTAGGCCCCACTTGGGCCACATAATGGGCTTTGGGCCCATTTACACTGTTTGACTGTTAAGGGTTGCACGTGTCGTACAAGACGACTGCGGACCTACTGATGGGTCGGTAAGTGTTCCTAGACCCCAAACTGAGAAATGATTGTTATGCCCCTATAGGGTAAAATGTCTATTATGCCTTTATGTGATGTATGTTTGATTAAGCATGACATCTGATATATTTATGATTTGCATACATAGATGATATTATGCTGCATGGGAATGGGTTGTTGTAATTAGAGGAAGTGTGCTGATCTGTTAAGGCGCACGGGTCTCACGAGACAACTGTGGACCTATCGAAGGCTTAAAGCCGTTTATATTACTGGTAAATTTGCTACAATACTGGTTAGTGCCGCAATCTGTGCTAACACTGGAGTGTAGGGATGGGTGGGTTGATTTAATCCCCACAGGAGTGCAAGGTTGGACAGGAGATGGTGTACAGGGTTGGTTAGGGTTATATGCATCACATAATCTGATTTCTGATACTGTTATGAGCTAAGGCCCAATTGATTCTGATATGGGCTAAGGCCCAACTGATACTGTTACTGTGAAAGGGCTTAGGCCTAGTTTGTTCTATTGCATATTGATTGTATGATTGGGGAATTACACACTGAGTTTTTGTAAACTCACCCATTTTGCTTTAACTATGCAGGTAATCCCCAAGCTTAGGTGGTTTGGTGCGATTAGAGAACTCAACGGTGGCCATGCTTTTCGCTAAGAATGATTCAGTACTTTTAATAATTTCTGGATTTAATTTTGAGTATTTTTTTTGTAATAAGGCCTTTGGATTTTATTTTTTTTAGTTTTGAGGTTTAAGTTTTGATTATAATTGCTAGAATTAGGGTTTGAGTTTTAAAAAGAAACAACGCTTTACAAAACAAATGCTAATACACAACTATTTTAAAAGAAAAGCTTACGCTATAAACGTGATTTTAAAGTTTAATAACATTTTAAAGAAAAGTAACTTTCGATAATAATGCAAGGTTTTAAATCAACCTTTAATACTCACAGGGTTAAACCAGGTTTGGGTTTTCAAATGAAATTACATTTTAAAGCAAAAAACTCAAGAAACGACGCATGTTTTGAAAATGAATAACCCATTTTGAAGTCACCATTTAATCACAAATTGACTAGTTGATTTTGAGGTTTCGAATGATAACGAGTTTTACGTTTCACACTTCAATGTGACACCGCCAGATTCAGCTATAACGTCTGGGCTAGGTTTGGGGTGTTACATTTAGTGGTATCAGAGCTAGGTTGCAAAACTTAGCTATGGAATGGGTTTTTAGTTTATGGATTTCTAAAAGTTGCTTTCAAATGATTTTAAGTGTTTTGAAGGATTTTACTAATTATGTGGCACATCTAGTCTCCGGCGTCGAATCCATAAGTTTTCTTAATATTGATCACTATTTTAAACTGAAATACTATAGGTAGAAAATACTAGGATTACTTTAGATGTTAGACTGTACTAAGATACTCTAGTTAGAGTAAATTGAAAACCATAGGAAACTAAAACTATAGTGAGGCTAAGATTTGTGAAAACAAACTCTAAACTAACACTTCTCATAAAACATCTGCTTCACTACTGGAACTGTAAACTAATCTGCATAAAATTTCTAATTCAGATAATACGCTATGCGATAATGAGCACTAGAGGTACACGTGGAACGGTACAAGAGGTCGCGGCAGAGGCCGTGGAAGTTCTAGGGCTGGGTCTTCGTCATTAGGCCACATGCCTTGTAACACCTTTTACCCGTGTACAATGCCGAAACAGGGTACGAGGCATCACTGGATTTTTACACTTACAAATATACAAAACCGGCTATAAAATTTCTTTCAATTTAGAATCTAATCACATTCTTATCATATACACATTAATTCATTTATTAACATGCAAGCATACTCGTTCATGTATTGCATCATTATGACTCATAACATAACTACTTTTAGTCATATCACATGGTCTTATATAAAAATAAAATTTCCATTAATTTAGGCCAACATTCTAGGCCAACCCAGTAACATATATGCATATATTCAAGTCCTTATACATGCCATAAACTTATAAATATTTTGGAATCTTTTAATACTAACCTCAGTCTGATAGCATGATAGTATCTCTGGCGACCTCTAACTCGAGCTAGCATCTGAAACTCTATAAGAAAAAGGAAGGGAAGTGAGTAAGCATTATAGCTTAGTAAGTAAATATGTAAATAATAATCAATTTATTACAATCTTTTATAAAACTTCATAACATGTTCTCATAATAGTATAATTACAAATACACATAGTCCCACCATTTACTTAAGCCATTTTCAACCTGTTTACTCGTGTAATAGTCACTAAATTATTTTTATCTAGAGCTACGGAACTCAAAATTAAGATCCATAACTTTTCCCAGAAACTAGACTCATATATTTTATTACCATAAAATTTTTATAATTTTTGGTTTTGCCAATTAGTACAGTTTATTCATTGAATTCTCCCCTGTTTCGCGGTTCACCAATTCTGACCACTCTTCACTAAAATTTAATTATATTTTGATAAAAAAATAATATGAGGTTTTAGTTTCTTTATTATAAAAATAGACTCATTAAGGAGTCTAACAATATAAATTATACTCCATAATTATTTTTTTACAATTTTTAATGATTTTTCCAAATCAAAATAGGGGATCACGAAGTCATTCTAAACTAGTCTCACAAAAAGATAAATATCTCAAAATAAAGAAATTCTTTGCTTGATATGTTTATTTTATATAAAAATAGGTTCAATAAGCTTTAATTCCATATTTCATTCAATCTCAAATTCAATTCCTACCATTTTTTGGGATTTTTCAAAGTCACTCATCTACTACTGCTTTAAGCTGTTTATCCCAAATTTCACCTCTTTCACTAAAATTCCTTATTATCAACATTAAAAATGACACTTATCCATATTTATTTTATCAAAATTTGATCACTTAACTAACTCATAGTTCAAAACCCATATATTCATATCACGGTACTTATTTTCACATTTTTCGCATAAATTTCCTTTTAACAAACTTGTTTCTCCCATTGAACACTTCGGAATGTAACAATATTCGGTGGTTTTAGCCCATAACTCCACCATCTGTAATTGATGCCCAACTTCGTGGTATACGCACATAGCAGCACACTATTGGGCTAACATATGTACTCGTGGCATACGCACTTAGCGCCACTTTTCGAATCAACATGCATAACTGTGGCATATCCACTTAGCACCACGTTATATGTATAACCGTGGCATATCCACTTAGCACCATGTTAATAAATCAAGATGTGTAATCATGGCATATCCACTTAGCATCACGTTGCACGTATAACCGTGGTATATCCACTTAGCACCACGTTTTTCCATTCCGAAGTTTCAACTAAGATTTCCTCATTTAATCCTGATTCATCAACCACAATTCACCGTTTATATCCATTAATTGAACAATATTAAAACTTATTTCACATGTCACATAATAAAATATCATAACATAAATAAAACAATACATTATTTACATATAAACTTACCTCAATGCAAAGGATGATAAATTTGCAATCTAGTCCACAACTTTTTCTTTTCCTCGATTCGAATCAATTCCACGTCTTTCATGATAATCGAGCTTGGAAGCTTGAAAAACCCTAGCCATGGTTTCTCCATGCTATATTCGGCCTTGAGGAAGAAGACGAGCAAAAATTGGCTTTTAATTTGATTTTTAATTCATTTAATCACTAAATGACCAAAATGCCCCTAACTTAAAAATATTCTTTTTACCCCATTTCATGTCCATTTTTGTTCAATAAATTAACCAATGGTCTAATTACTGTTTAAGGACCTCCAACTTAAAATTTCATAACCATTGGACACCTCTAACATGTAGAACTCAACTTTTGCACTTTTTACAATTTAGTCCTTTTGACTAAATTGAGTGCCCAAACGTCGAAATTTTCATACGAAATTTTTAAAAAGTAATATCATGAAATGTAAACCATAAAAATATAAATAATTTTTACAAAATAATTGAGACAGGGTCATATGATCGAGCGGCTGAGGATGACGCACTATCTCAACCTATGCTCCGAATTTTGGAAAGGTCGTTCTGCCCAATACTGGTACTAGGGCTGTGGGTTGGTTACGGAACGATGCTGGTCGAATGGAGCTGAGATCTTTAGGGGCATTGCTAGGGTAGCTCATAATGTGGCTGAATATTGGTTTGAGGCCATAGAGAAAATAATAGATGACCTTGACTTCATGCCTGAGCAGAAACAAAAAGGTGCAGTATCATTACTGCGGGAGAAAGACTATCAATGGTGGCTTACGTGAAAGAGGGCACTCAGCCTGACTGGTTAACTTGGAAATTCTTCAAGTCTGCATTTCAAGGGAAATATGTGGGCACTAGTTATATGGATACCCAGAGAAGAGAATTCCTGAATTTGACTCAGGGTGATAGATCTGTGGCTGAGTACGAGGCAAAATTCCTACGACTTAGTTGCTATGCTCATAGGATGGTGGCAACAAAATATGAGCATTGTGTTCGTTTTGAGGATGGCCTTAGGGATAGTCTACGAGTACTGATAGCTTCGTAGAGGGAGTGAGATTTTGCTGCGTTAGTGGAAAAGGCGAAGATTGCCGAGGATGTGAACCGCACTGAGCACCAGAACTGGGAAAAGGAAAGGGGCAGAAATAAGAGGGATTCAGAGCCCTCCAGTTTTGTTTAGGGCCAGAATGGATAGGCCCGTCAGAGTTGGGCACCCTATTGCTGCTACTGGGTTGCAACCTTGTGCTGATTGTGGGAAACGTCATCTAGGCGAGTGCTGGAAAAGGTTTGGAGCCTGTCTGAAATGCGGATCGATGGAGCACCATATTAGAGAATGTCCTAAGAGGCCAGATCAGGTGCAAGCTACTGGTATGGGTACTGTACAGCCCCCGAGGGGTGGTCAGCAGCCGCCAAAAGGCCGTGGTCAGGCTAAGGGTGGAAACAATTTGGGTTATGGTCGTAGAGCACCGGGCAGAGGTGCTAGACATACCGAGGCGAGGCAGCCAGCTCTGGTTTATGCTGTACATCGCTGAGAGGACGAAGACACTCCAGATGTTATTACTGGTACGTTCTTTATTTGTAATATACCTTATACTACACTATTGATGTGGGGTCTATGCACTCGTATATTACATGTACTGTGACTGAGACATTAGGTGTAATGTTTGAAACTACTGTAAGTGAGGTTACTGTGTTGAGTCCATTAAGACAGTCAGTGAGAGTGAATAAACTATTTAGGGATGTGCCTTTAGAGGTTCAAGGAGTTACCTTTGCAGCGAATTTGATGGAACTGCCTTTTGGTGAATTCGATCTAATCTTGGGAATAGATTGGCTGGTAAAACACCGGGCAAGTTTGGATTGTGCTACGAAACACATGGTACTGAAAACTGCAGAGGATGAGGAGGTAGTTGTGATTGGGGTGTGTCGGGATTATTTGTCAAATGTGATTTCTGCATTAAGGGCCGAGAAATTGGTTCATAAAGGTTGTGAGGTGAATTTAGCCTACATCAGTAATTCAGATTCTAAGGGTTCTTTTGTCAAGGATTTGAGAACAGTTAGAGATTTTCCTGATGTTTTTTCCTAATGAGCTCCTAGGTTACCTCCTAACTGTGAAGTTAAATTTGGAATCGAGCTTCTACCTGGTACAGCTCTGGTGTCATTGCCCCTTATAGAATGGCACTGAAGGAGCTGGTGGAACTTAAAGCTCAAATTTAAGAGTTACTATGTAACACCCCTAACCCGTACCGATCGCCGGAGGGGTTACGAGGTAGTACAGAACCAATTGAAAAGCAAACATCCACTAATAATTTCAGCAATTACAAAATTGTTGTATCTCGAAGAATTGAAACGAATCATATCTTTGAACAAAGATTAATAAAGGATAATCATTATATTCGATTACCTAACCATTCACAATTCATATAATACTTAGCTTATTTATAAAAGTAGCAAATACGTCCCATGAATCTAACTTATAACTCCACCTTAAGTGACCTATTTAATTTAATTAATAACCATCCATTTAGTAACTCAATTTACTAAATTAGAGGAGATGTATTACACTAATCACCACCATCTATAATTTAAATATGTAGGCCATCTTTGTATAGCCAGGTTTACAAAATAGATCCTTAAAACATTTGAGAAATAACTTAAAGTCTATACATGCCAATATGTAACTTAGGACTAGACAAAAGAGACACCAAAACGTTGAGGGTAAGTGTGATGACTTTGACGATAGTCCCAAGCGCACCACGGATCCAAAAAAAATCTAAATAAGAAACAAGCAATCACACCACATGAGTTTATAACTCAGTAAGTTATAAGCAATATAATACTAATAATCAACTTAATCTTATCAAAATAGAATTTTAGCCTCTTAATTTAATTGTTCAAAGTTCAACTTACTTCTTGTTTTTCACTTCTATAATCATATACTCATTATAAACATTTTCGTGCCAAATTAATTTTCATAACCGTACCAATTCATGCCCCATCACACTTAGATTATAAATCTCATCACAAATCAAGTAGTACTATTCAATCCAATTTACATATGACCAATCGCCAAAATCTTTTCCCCAAGGAAATCAAAAATGACAAAATATATAAAGACAAATACACATACGAATACACATACGATTTCACATGTATAATTTCTCATCTCATTCATTAGCTCCATTTCTTCCTACAATTTCATGCAATTGTTATACCTTCAGCCGAATTTGCACACATAGTGCTAAAGAAATCCGCACACATAGTGCCGTATAAAATCCGCACCCATAGTGCCATATAAAATCCGCACACATAGTGCCATGTAAATATCCGCACACATAGTGCCACATAAATTTCGCACACATAGTGCCATATAAAATCCGCACACATAGTGCTATACTAATTCATTTTTTTTTCTTTAAACACATCAACTGACTTAATCCCAAGGGTATTTACTATCACATAGCCATTAATCAAGCATACATATATTAGCATCATTCATGTATGAATTAGCTAGACTCTTAATTACTTATAGACTTACCTTATGTGGGATGGAATAACTTCAACCGGCTACTCAATCACTTTGGTCTTCCCTTTATCCAACTCTCCTCCTTTTTGTTCTTGAGCTTAATTCAATAACATAAATAGTTTAATCCCTTGATCAACTCATTGCCAATAATAAAATAATTCTTTAATAGAATACATGTATACAGAAATTTCTTTTACTTAAACATACATACATTCGGCATATACATCTCTATTCATTTCAATATAACTAACTACCCATACTTTTGCACAAAGCACATTACAATAGACCAAAACCGAATGCTCCTTTAACAATTTAGACCATCCAAAACATAACTTTCATATATTTGACTTACAATTCCACATTCACTTGAATTTCGATATCACAAAGCTCATTAGACCTTCCTAAGTCCATTCCTATTTTTAATCACTTTAGCTAAATCTTGTATTGGGATTAATTCATTCGGCCATCCAAATAATTTGCTTAACACTCAAACCTTAGCTACATCACTTAAAATAAATTTTATTATTTAATAACCATACCCGTATATCACCTTTTGAAATTAAACATTCATTTCCCATCTTAAACAAAATTTCTCATTAGTCCACAATAACCGAATACACCTTTACCCTTAAGACTCCAATTATCTAATGGCCAAATACTTCATTATTTAAAACATTAAACTTAAATCATTGATATAAATACAAACATTACCTTAACCTTTGCCTAATTTCTCATTCGGCAATTCCTACTATATGGCAAATTTTAAATTTCCATTCATCACAAGATCAACTCTTATTAGGTAAAATCACAAACACTTCTTCCCCATCCAATGTTTCATTTGTCACCTTATGCTTCTAATCTCACCATTTAACAACATCTTACCCAATGTAAGGCTCATATTCATTATTCGGCAATTAAATTCCACATTGAACACATAATTCAATTCTTATTTACCAATCACTAATTAGAGTATGAAATCCACAACCAATCCATACTTTTATTTCATAACCGAAAGCATGAGTGAACACAAATTCTAGAAATTTTACATGGGCTTTGACCACTACTTAACATGCATCTCAATTTCATAAAAATTCAAAGAAATAAACTTCAATTCTTACCTCAATTTTGCACACAAGCTAGTCGAATGTCCTTGCTTCTAAATTTTCTTTTCTTCCTTATTTGTTTCTTAAGTGATTCGGCTAAAGAGTGAGAGAAAATAACATAGCAACTTTGTTTTTATCTCCCACTCACTTATAATAATATATTTTATTATGCAACATAATTATAACTTAATATTTTTATAATATAAAAATACATATAATGGCTTCACTTATCACTCATTACCGTGCACAACATAGAAATGGTTTAATAACCATGCAAATGCCATACAATTTAAATTTCACCATTCGGCCACTATAGTATTTGACTACCTTATTTTCTAATTTTCACAATCAAGTCCAATTTAATAAAATAGGCATACAAAGGAAAATCAAGTTATCAAATTAATTTATCACACATGCTAATTCAAGTATTTTAAGCACAAGATATGGCACTTATACATATTATTATTATTATTATTTTTTACTCGATTTAGTGATTTCGAAACCACTTCCCGACTAGGGTCGGAATAGGGCTGTTACATACTAGACCGAGGATTCATTCGACCGAGTGTGTTTCCATGGGGGCACAGTGTTATTTGTGAAAAATAAGTATGGATCCATGCGAATGGGCATCGACTACAGAAAATTGAAGAAACTGACCCTCAAGAATAAGTACCCGTTGCCGAGGATAGACGATTTATTCAATCAGCTACGAGGAGCTTCAGTTTTCTCCAAAATTGATCTCCATTCTAGGTACCATCAATTGAGAGTTAAAGAGGCTGATGTTTATAGGACAACATTTAGGGCTCGTTATGGTCACTATGAGTTCCTAGTGATGCAGTTTGGGCTAACGAATGCACTGACAGCCTTTATGGATCTGATGAACTGAGTGTTCCAGCCTATCTAGATCGGTTCGTAGTTGTGTTTATAGATGATATCCTGTTGTATTCATGAACCGAAAATGAACATGATGCACATCTCAGAGTTGTTCTACAGATTTTGAGGGAGAAACAACTGTACGCAAAGTTCAGCAAGTACGACTTCTGGCTGCGAGAGGTGACATTTTTGGGCCATGTAGTATCTATTGATGGGATTAGGGTTGATCCTTGAAAAATAGAAGTTGTTTTGGATTGGAAAGCACCTAAGACTATATCTGAGATTTGAAGTTTTCTGGGTCTGGCAGGATATTATAGACAGTTTGTCGAGGGTTTTTCGTTGATTGCTACTCCCCTAACTAAGTTATTGCGTAAAGGGGTACCGTCTAACTGGATTGATAAGCAACAAGAGAGTTTTGAGAAACTTAAAAAGGTTTTGACTAAGGCCCCTGTCTTGATTCAGCCAGAGCCTGGGAAAGAGTTTACTGTCTATAGTGATGCATCACACGTTGGTTTGGGATGTGTGTTGATGCAAGAGGTAAGTTGGTTGCTTATGCGTCTCGTCAGCTTAAGACTCAAAAGGTGAATTACCCAACACATGACTTGGAGCTGGTCGCAATGGTATTCACACTAAAATTTGGAGGCATTACCTGTTAGGTGAGAAGTGTATTATTTACGCGGATCACAAGAGCCTCAAGTATCTCTTCACTCAAAAAGAGTTGAATCATAGGTAGCGGACATGGATTGAGCTGCTTAAAGATTATGATTGCACGATTGAATACCACCTTGGTAAAGCGAATGTTGTAGCTGATACACTGAGCCGTAGGGCTATATGTTTGCTCGCCTAGGTTTATTTGATGATGGTAATTTACTGGCCGAGCTTCAACTTAAACCATTGTGGATTGAGCAGATTAAGGGTAAACAGTTGGTAGACGAGTCACTGGGTCCTCGTTTCTGACAGATTGAGAATAGGGAAACTTCAGATTTTGGACTGGAGAGCGAAGGGGTGCTGTGTTTGCATGGGAGAATCTGCGTTTTGAGGGATGCTAATTTCAGGCAGTCTATACTACGAGAGGCACATCATAGTCCTTATGCTATACATCCTACCGAAAACAAGATGTATCGAGACCTTCGTGAGCTTTACTGGTGGCCAAGACTTAAGTGCGAGGTGACTGAATTCGTAAGTAAGTGCTTGACATGCCAATAAGTTAAGGCTGAGCATCAACTACATTTAGGGTTGTTACAGCTAGTTAAGATTCCAATTTGGAAGTGGGAGAGGGTAACTATAGACTTTGTTAGTGGGCTGCCCTTAATGCCGACAAAGAAGGATTCGGTATGGGTCATCATGGATTGATTGACCAAGTCTGCCCATTTTATACCGGTCCGTACTAATTACTTGTTACAGAAGCTGGCTAAGTTATATGTGGCTGAGATTGTAAGACTGCATGAGGTACCGGTTTCCATAATATTTGACAGAGATCCTCGTTTCATGTCTCAGTTCTGGAAGAAGTTACACGAGGCACTCGGGACTAGGTTGGACTTTAGTACTGCGTTCCATCCTCAGACAGATGGTCAGTCGGAGAAGGTGATTCAGATACTGGAGGACTTGTTAAGGAGTTGTGTATTAGATCTTTGAGGTAGTTGGGAAGACTATTTACCGTTAACAGAGTTTGCGTATAATAATAGCTACCAGTCGAGCATACAGATGGTACCGTACGACCGTAGGTATCGTACTCTTTCATTTTGGACTGAACAGGGTGAGCAGTGTGTTCTAGGCTCGGAGTTAGTTTCTGATACCGAGGACAAAGTTAGATTAATTTGGGACCGGCTAGAGGTGGCTTCAAACAGACAGAAGTCATATGTGAACTTGAAATGCAAAGAGATTGAGTATTCTGAAGGGGACTCTGTGTTTCTCAAGGTCTCCCCATGGAAGAAGATACTGAGGTTTGGACGGAAGGGCAAGTTAAGCCCTAGATTCATTGGGCCTTACCGCATATTGAAGCGTGTGGGACCGGTTGCATATCAGCTTGAATTACCTTCAAAGTTGGACCAGATTCATAACGTATTTCACATATCCATGCTAAGGCATTACCGTTCTGATCCCATGCATGTTGTCTCGACTGAGGAGATCGAGGTTAGGCCGAATCTAACCTTCAAGGAGGAACCGGTATAGATATTGGACCGTGATGTTCAGGTGTTGAGAATAAAATTCATTCCACTGGTTAAGGTACTTTGGCACAATCACGATTCAAAGGAAGCCACGTGGGAACCCGAGGGGGTGATGTGACAATAATACCCTCATCTATTTTGATCAGGTAAATTTCAAGGCCAAAATTTCTTTTAGAGGGTAGAGTTGTAACGCCCCAAAAATCTAATTCTTTAATTTTTGTATCTTGTGGCATAAATGCATGTTTGCTTTAATGGCTAAGTGATTTAAGAGTGTTTGGGGGTCTTTGGGAAGCCCTGGGTTCAACTCCTAGCTTATGTAAAAATTTTTGTTTTTCTTACTTGAAGGAACCCTGACTCTAGCATGTAGCCTTTTAAATAATTGTGATCAAATATGACACAAAAAGAGCCTGTGGCCCAGTGGTAAGTGGCGTGTTATTCCTTCTAAGGGGGCCTGAGTTTGACTCATGCTTTGCCAGTAGGTGTATTTATTTTGCTCTTAGCCATGGTAGTGTCCTAAGTTGATTGAAACTCTAAGGAGTTTGAATGGAGTTTGAATTGAGTAGTTGAGGAGAGATTGGTGGAGTAAATCAAGGGAGGTTGATGTGTGGGAGAGGAGTGTGCCGATTTTGAACTGTAAAGCACTCAGGAATTTCAGTTTTGGCAAGTGAGTGCTCTTTTCGGGTTCGTAACATTTTGGGATTTTTCATTCGTTCTCTAGGGGCCGATTAGTGCAAAAAGAGTTTTTGATAGTGCCTTTTTCCTTTACTGGTTTTGGTTGTGCACTCTTTTTCAAGTTTCTCGACTCTCATCTTTTTGCCTCTTCTACTCTCTTACTTCTAAAACTATTTCTTTTTCTTTCTCTTTAAACTGAAAACATACTTCCTCCCTTACTCCATCTTTATTGTTTTTTTTTTGTAACCTGGAGACTGTGGCCGATTTAATTATTCTTCTTCTTCTTCCTTTCTCAATTGTTTTCTCTCTAGACCGATTGCTTTTTCCCCTCTCAACATTTTTGGTTTTGACAAGTTTTTTCTCTTGGCTGATTATTGTTTGGTTCCTCTGTGAAAGCATATATTTTCCCTTCCTTTTCTTTAGGCTGTCATTTTTCTTGGGGTGCTGCCAAAAGTTGGTGATTATTGCTAAGTTTAGAATGCTCCCTTGTTCTCTGTTATTGTCGATATTCCATCGTAGTTTTACCCCTATTGTGCCGAATTTGCTCTTTTGCCTTCTCTACTGATTTGAATTCTATTCGGTTCTACGTTTTGCGACTTTCGGTAAGTATGTGTTTAGCTAAGGATCAATTATTTTTTCAGTAATATAAGTTCATAGGAAGTTTGATTCGTTTGCAGATATTAATCAAGGAGTGGGTAATCGCTCTTGATCAACAGTTAGGTGCAAATATTCGTTGGCTCAAGCAAGATAGGTGGTTGTGGTTTGAGTGACTAAGTATATTGATTAAGGCTGGTTGTATTCCTATTGACATGCGATTAATCGTGTATTGTGAATGGATATAGGTTTTGGTACTCGAGGACCATTGGCAGTTTTTTTCGCAAACAGGTGTGTACTTACACTGTTCTAACAATAGGATGGCAAAAGCCGAAAAGCTGAAAAGTAGGCAACTAATGCCACACAGGCGTACAAACACATGTGTGGAAATTCGAGCCCATGAAACATGGGCATATGACGGTAGAGGCCACCATGAGCGATCTCATGGGTTTAGGCCGTTTTGGGCCACGTTAGGCTGAAATGGGCCATGTGGGCCCAATAGGCTCGTGGGCCCCACATGGGTAAATATCACGAACGTGTGAGAAATATTGGACCTGGCTATGTCGTTCACATGGCTAACGTCATTTTTGGGCTTAGTGGGCCACATAGGCGTGTGGGCCCCATTTGGGCCACATAATGGGCTTTGGGCCCATTTACACTGTTTGACTGTTAAGGGTTGCACGGGTCACACAAGACGACAGTGGACCTACTGATGGGTCAGTAAGTGTACCTAGACCTCAAACTGAAAAATAACTGTTATGCCCCTATAGGGTAAAATGTTTATTATGCCCATATGTGATGTATGTTTGATTAAGCATGCAATCTGATATATTTATGATTTGCATACATGCAAGATATTATGCTGCATGGGGATGGGTTATTTTAATTGGAGGAAATGTACTAATCTGTTAAGGTCATACAGGTTGTACGAGACGACTGTGCACCTACCGACGGCTTAAAGCCGCTTATATAACTAGCAGCTTTGTTGCAATACTGGTTAGTGCTGCAACCGGTGCTAACATTAGAGTGTAGAGATGTGTGGGTTGATTTTATCCCCACAGGAATGCAAGGTTGGACAGGAGATGGTGTGCATGGTTGGTTGGGGTTATATGCATCACATAATCTGATTTCTGATACTGTTATGGGTTAAGGCCCAACTGATTCTAATATGGGCTAAGGCCCAACTGATACTATTACTGTGAAAGGGCTTAGGCCCAGTTTGTTCTATTGCATATTGCTTGTATGATTGGGGAATTACACACTGAGTTTTCGTAAACTCACCCCTCTACTTTAATTGTGCAGGTAATCCCCAATCTTAGGCAGTTCGGTGCGATCGGAGAACTCAGCGGTGGCCACGCTTTTCACTAAGAATGATTTAGTACTTCTAATAATTTCTGGATTTAATTTTGAGTATTTGTTTTGTAATAAGGCCTTTGGATTTTATTTTTTTTTTAGTTTTGGGGTTTTAAGTTTTGATTATAACTGCTAGGATTAGGATTTGAGTTTTAAAAAGAAACAACACTTTACAAAACAAACGTTAATACACAACTGTTTTAAAAGAAAAGCTTCCACTATAAATGAGATTTTAAAGTTTAATAATGTTTTAAAGAAAAGTAACTTTCGATAATAATGCAAGGTTTTAAATCAACCTTTAATGCTCACAAAGGGGTTAAACCAAGTTTGGGTTTTCAAACGAAATTACGTTTTAAAAGCAAATAATTCAAGAAACGACGCATGTTTTGAAAAAATAACCGTTTTGAAGTTACCGTTTAATCACAAATTGACTAGTTGATTTTGAGGTTTCCAACAAAAATGAGTTTTACGTTTCACACGTCAATGTGAAACCTCCAGATTTGGCCATAACGTCTAGGCCAGGTTTGGAGTGTTACACAAGGGCAATCCCAATGCGAAATCCATTGTAATTCTGTCCCATTTCCATTCTGGAATCATCACCGACTATAATAAACCTGACTGTAGTTGATGTTTGGCCTTTACTTGCTGACAGATCGAATATTTTTATACAAACTTTGATATATCTCATTTCATTCCAAACCACCAGTATAATTGTTTCAGATCGTTATACATTTTAGTGCTACCCATATGAACAGAAAAGTCACTACTGTGTGCTTCATGTAGGATCTTCTGAATGAGTTCAGTATCTTTAGGTATACAAATTCTATTTCAGAACATTAAACAATCATCAGTTCCAATATTAAATTTAGAATCAGAATTAGACACACATTGAAGTCGTTTAGCTTGTGATTCTCAACCATTTTTCTGTGCCTCGTAGATTTGCTGCAGAAATACCGATATAGCTTTTAATTCAGCTAAAATAGATCCGTCATTACAAAACATCATCTGAGTATTCATAGCCCGTAAAATAAATAGGGATTTTTGACTCAAAGCATCTACTACAACGTTAGCTTTTCCCGGATGATAACCAATTACAAACTCGTAATCTTTCAGTAATTCAAGCCATCTCCATTGTCGCAGATTCAAATCTCTTTGTGACATCAAATACTTCAGACTTTTATGATCTGTAAATATTCAACATTTCTCATCGTACAGATAATATCACCAAATCTTTAATGCAAATACTATTGCAGCTAATTTAATGTCATGTGTCAGGTAGTTCTTCTCATGTGGTTTCAACTGTCAAGAAGCATAAGCTATAACCTTTCTGTCTTGCATCAATACACAACCCTGTCCATTTAAAGATGCATCACTATAAATCATGAACTTTTTACCCGATTCAGGTTGAACTAAAACTGGTGCATTTATTGACAGTGCTTTCAATCGTTCGAAACTCTGTTGACACTTTTCTGACTACTCAAATTTCACATCCTTCTGTAGCAGTCGTGTCATCGGTGTCACAATCATTGAAAATCCTTCCACAAACCTCTAGTAATAACCAGCTAAACCTAGAAAGCTTCTAATCTCAGATACATTTTTCGGTGGTTTCCAATCTATACTTGCAAATATTTGGTTCGGATCAACTCTAATTCCTTCCGCTGAAATAATATGGCCCAAAAATCCAACTTGCTGAAGCTAGAATTCACATTTGCTTAAATTAGCATATAACTACTTATCTCTCAAGGTTTGTAACATGATTCTCAAGTGTTCGGTATGCTTGTCTCATCACGAGAATAGATTAGAATGTTGTTGATGAACACAACAACAAATCTATCTAAATACAGTCTAAAAATATGATTCGTCAGATCCATAAACACCGCAGGAGCGTTAGTTAAACCAAATGGCATAACTAAAAATTCATAGTGACCATACCGTGTTCTGAAAGTAGTCTTCGGTATATCTGAGTCTTTAACTCGCAACTGGTAGTAACCTGATCTCAAATCAATCTTTGAAAATACTGTAGTCCCTTTCAATTGATCAAATAAGTCATGATTTGCGGTAGAGGATGTTTATTCTTTATAGTTACTTTATTTAGTTGTCGGTAATCAATACACATTCTTATCGTACTGTCTTTCTTGTTTACGAATAACAATAGAGCACCCTAAGGTGATAAGCTCGGTCGTGCAAAGCCTCTGTCTGTTAACTCTTGTAACTATGCCTTTAACTCTTTCAATTCAGTCGGTGCCATTTTGTACGGAGCTATAGATACCGGTATCATACTGATATGCGTGATATAAAGTAATAAAATTTATAATAATGATCGTACCAAAAACTAACTATTATCATGACTTTAAGGCAAGCGCACCTATCGAACAGTAGTATAGTTTAGCGGTAAGACCGAGATATCGTACCCAAGGGAACCAAAAGTACTAGTACTTACTTCCTTTCTATTATTTTACCTAAAAATAAAAAGGGTTTTTATGAGACTAAACTAATTCTAAAACTAACTATGAATGCATAAAAAGTAAACTGGGGGAAAACTCTTTTAGGAAAAACTGATTGATTTGGGCAATACTCAAGGGAGAATCCACCTAGACTTCACTTGTTATCAATTCTTGAGCTAGATGATTTATTCACTTGACTTAATCCGTAGAGATCCCTAACTTATGTTAATACCTCCGTCGAGGATAAGAACAACTAATCCTAGGTTGATTAACTGAAATCTCTTTCTAGTTAAAACCCCTAGTCTTGCATTAACTTGATCTATGGATCCTCTTATTAGGTTTGACCTTAATCTGGCAGATTTATGTCACCCTATGTCTAGGGTTGCATGCAACTCCGCTTAATTATGCTAGATCTACTATTAAACAGGGATTTTGCTCCTCTGAATAAGCACATCAATACTTGAATTAATACCTAGGATTATTAAAACAAGAATTAAGAACACATAATTAAGAACAATTCAAGTATTTATCATATAACTCAAGATAAAATAATAACAAGATCCGTCTTGGGTTTCATCCCCCTCAAGTATTTGGGGGGTTTAGTTCATAGTTAATAAGGAAAACATCTCAGAAGAATAAAGATAACAAAACATAAAGAACCCAAAAACCCCTGAAGGATTGAAGTGAGATCCTTTGTCTTGATGTAGAATTTGGCTTCTGGGATGAATCAATCGACTTTCCTTGGAGTAATCCCTTGCTTCCACTCTCTGTTTTGGTAGAAATAAAGCACCCTTTTGAGGAGAGAAAAGCACACTCATGTAGTTGTCCCCTAGGGTCTTTATATAGAGCTTTGGAATGCCTTTCTTAGCCTTTAATTATCCAAATCCGAGTGAAATTAAACTTCCTCGCGACAGGGACACGCCCGTGTGCCACGCCTGTGTGGATCGACAAGAGGCCTTGTCACCTGGCCGTGCTTGTTGGGTTGGGCCGTGTTGGACTTTATGTGGCACGACCGTGGGACACAGCCGTGTGGTGGACTCCTAGGCTGTGTTGTTTTCACACTTTGGCCCATTTTCTTCGTTTTTGGCCCGTTTCTCATTCTTTTCTCTTCCCTATGCTCTCCTGAGTATAAAACATGAAATAGAAGGATTAAGAGCACCGATTTCCATACATTTAATGATTATTCATCCAGAAATTAGGCTAAGCATGAGGTAAAAATATGTATAAATTATTGTTTATCAAATACCCCCACACTTAAGTTTTTGCTTGTCCTCAAGCAAAATCTCAACTCACAATTAAGAATCATTTTTCTCAATTTATAATCCTTATTAATAATGTTTCAAACTAATCCACAAGTAATCATACAATGAAAATTCAATCAGAAGAATAGTAAAGATTCAATTACTCTAAGTTGAGAATTTTATCATTGAAACATAGGTTTTCTCCCTTCTCTTAAGTAATTATCTCTCAATCAAAATCAACAATAATTGCCATCATCATTGAGGATTCACTCTATCCACTCAAACTGTTTAGGGTTCAAGAATTAAGTACTCTCTAGTCAACCAGAAGAGTTGTTACCATAGGCTTGCAAGAAAATCAAATCTCCACCACCGTAGATTGATATGATGCATCGATCAAAAGGTCTTTCAATGGTTGTAATGGGGCTTTGGTTAGGGGTGTTGTCACAAGCTGAAAAAGATGGTTAGAATCGAGATTGAAATGAAGAATTATCTAGCTAGAAAAACCTCTATCACTGGAACATATTTCTAGAGCTAAGTCTTATGATCACATTATTCTAGCCTTGGTAGCCTTAAAATAGAAATATGCAAAAAAATGTTACTGTATGAATTACAACTGTATTAACTGTAAATAACTATATATATATTTTAGAACAATTCAAATATAATTTATTTATAAACTTTACAATCTGGAAAAGAGAATAAAGCTAGATAATAATTCAACTCAACTCTTGACAAAAATAGGGATCAAAGTAATTGAATGGAATTCAACAAAAGTGGGTTATGGGTTAATATTAGAGGTAAGTCAAAGAATGGGTTGTTATGCTCAATAGGGTTCACTAGGGGTTAATTTGTGGAGGTAGGCTTTTATGGAGTAAGTGGGTTAAATCCTAGGTGCCTTTATCATCTCAATGTATCAAATCAAATGATGTGGTCTCGACATGTATAATCGAAGCAAGTTCTAGAATAACAAATCAATATTGACTCAGTCAAAGCAACAATAAAGGTAAGCACGAAAGAATGTATGCTCAAAAGGCTTAAAAATCTCACCAGAATTATGGCTTTTAATGTCAATCCTGCAAATTTCAAATCTCAAGATAATACTTAAAATTGGGGAATATAACTTATGAAAAAAATTTAGATTCTCAAAAATTTCAACTTATCATGCTTGATTCCCTAGTGTTTTAAAGGTTGAATAATCAAAGTACAAGCGCCTATGTCTTAATTCTCAACATATCAATAAATATCATAAATCAATCAGAATAAATTCCTAACAGGAGATTGAAGATAATGCAAAGAGTGAAAGTGAGAATTCAAAATTTTGAGAATAATGCAAATAAAAATTTTCAGGGATTTCAAAGAAAATGTAATGACTGAAAGTAAGTCCCCCCCCAAATTAAGATATACATTGCCCTCAATGTACAAGGATACATTAGTAGCAATAGAAGCATAAGATCATAAGATAGGGAAAGGCATGAAACTCCCTGAATTTTGGATGAATTTGTGAGACAGAGATTGGAATTGGAAGAGCCGGCAGTTGTGGCAAGGTTTTTTGTTAGATTTTGGATATAAGCTGTACAGCTCCTTTGAAACTGCGAAGGCATTTATCAGTGTTTAGGCATTTTAGTGAAGCATAATTTTCTTGTTAGGGAATGACCGATATAAAAATAAAAGTAAAAGCTAAACTAAAATTTTTACTAAACAAAAAGATCAAAGTAAAGATAAAGAAAAATCTAAATATTCTAAGAAAACTTAAAGTTCAAGAGAAGGTGAAAATAAAGATCAAGAATAAAAATAAAAATTAAGATAAAAATAAAGATAAGCGAAATAGAAATCTCTAATCCTTAGATGGTCTGTGAGGTGGGGAAGGTGGTGCGATATGAAGGTGCTGACAAATCTGTGCTAAAGTGGCATCAATGTGATCAAATCTTTGAAAACATTGTTGCTCGAATCGTGTAAAGCACTCAGATAAGTCAGCGTGAGAAGCTGCCGCATGAACTGGTAAGCGATGGGGTGGTGGTTCAGCTGGGCCCTCTTTTGGTGGTGGTGGCGGGACATCATCAGTAATGACCTCTGGATCCTCGACCTCTTGGAGTAGTCGGTACTGTAAGGGGTCAGCACCTGGTCTGCGCTGGATCATCCTCATGTGGAGCATAGTCTAGATACCCTGAGGGGACATCTAGCCGATCAGTGTATATGAGGATGTCTGGGCCATGGTATTGAGTAACCCGAAGTGGCGGGCCAAGCATGTGATGTATGGGACCATGGATATCACTCCCCTACGATGCCTTTCCATTTGATGCTGGATGGCATGGGCGATGAAGAAGGCTAGGTAGATGGTGTGCACATTTGCCATGCTCTATAGGAAGTAGGCATCATGTGTGTTGATGACACCGGTACTCTCGCGTCTGCCCATCAAAGTATGTGCTAGGAGGGCTGAAGGTACCTTAAAAATGTGGCAAGGGCGGTCGCCTTGGTGCCACTAGGGTCATATGTGGGGTGCCCTGGGGCGAGATCACGCCAACAGTTGACTGGTGTGATATGGATGCGACGGGGAAGTGTGGGAAAATCCTCGTTGGCTATGAACTCATCTGTGTAGAGTCCTAGTGCAATTCTAAATTTGGGGACGCTCAACTGATGCACCAATCCACCGAGGCGAAATTGAATAGTACCCAAATCATCATGGTTTGTCATTACCACCTGTAGATGAAATGTAGAGCAGAATTCCAAGGTTAGTTCAAGATAGGTGGGCTCGATGATGTTGAAGAATTATCCCCATGGGTCAGTGGACAGTAGGGCCCGAATGGCATCAGCGAGTTATACCCGCTCTAGGGCTGGCCAGTCAATGCAACGTCTGACTCCTAGGGGGCGGGCTCGGAGTATCTGAAATAACTCCTCCTAGGAGTTCTGAGGAAATGTGATAAACGGGTGTCGACTTTAAGCTGTAGGTCTCGACGAGGATGAACCACCGGGTCCCTTCCATTTCTTTGAAGCAGTGGCGGCAGTTCGCTTACCGCTTGATGACATAATGCCTAAAAGCAAAATAATATACATTAGTCCTAATAGAATTTGAAACTAAAATTAAAAAGAAGATAGTAAAATTTCCTTAAGCTTTAAATAAAACGAAACATATTAAGAATAGTGTTAATTTACTAACCTAAGTAATACATTATACGTGTCCTAAGTATGATATCAAGTTATGGAAGCATGGGTATGATTTTATACTAAATGCATGTTAGTTTAGATAGGAAAAAGTGGTAAGCAATATCACGAAATTCTCTATATTGTTCTAGACGGTTCATTCTAAATCTATGAATTTCATTCCCTAAAACTAGTGCAAAAATGAAATAAGACATATTATGAACATAAAAATAGATAAAAGCATTAAAAACTAAAAAGAAAATAGAACCAAATGGGTGATTAATGAGGTGTTTGCACGAGCGAGTAGGCGTTGCACGGTTGTGGAGATGTTGCACGGTTGTGGAGATGCCTTGGGAGGCCAGCGGCGGTGCTGGGGAGGTTTGGGGTAGGTTTTAAGTGGAAGGATTTAGGGTTTTAAGTGAAGGAAGATGATGAATAGTGGCCTCTTTTTATAGATTTTGGGTCACATGGGCATGGCACACTCCCGTGTGGCTCCGGTTTTGTCTGTGTGATTCAAAAATCGATGATTTTGGCGCCCCTGATTCGTGGCGCACGCCCGTGTACCTAGGGCGTGTTAAGGCACACGGCCATATCACACGGTTGTGTCCTACAATGTTCCCTTCTCCCACGACTGTGTAGTAGGTCACACGCCCATGTCTGAATTGACAATGTCGACCACAGTCTTGGGGCACGGGAGTGCCGCATGCCCGTGTTTGAGTCCCACGGCCGTATCGCACGGCCGTGTCCTTGTGGGCTAAGCCCGTGTTTCAATTGTCAGTGTTGGCCACGGCCACATTGCACGGCCGTGGCCCTTTATCATAGCCTGTGTACCTGGAAAACTTTTACCCTGCTTATACATGGCCAAATTGCATGATCGTGTCTCTGCTTAGAGTGTCCACATGGCCTTAGGCACGCCTGTGGGCATGGCCGTGTGGTCCGAAAATCCTGCATTCAAAAGAGTTAGTCGATGTATTAAGAGACTGAAATAAAAAGTTACTAAGTTGGTGCTCGAGTTGCCTTCCGAGAAGTGTTTATTGAGAGTCTAAGCTCGACTCTACCTGGATGTATCATGAAGGAAGTTCATGGAGCTGAAGCTCCTCCCTATTATATTTGAAATTCTCACCTCTGTAATGTTTAAACCAATGGTCGTTTACCTTAAAAGTGTCGTGGTTCGGGTGAGTTACCCTAACTGCGCCGTATGGAAAGACAGTTTGAACAGTGAGTGGACTTGACCACCTTGATTTAAGTTTTCCAAGAAATTGCTTAAGCCTCGAGTTGTAAAGTAAGACGAGATCACCGGTTTTGAACTACTTAGGTTGTTTCAGTTGATTGTCATGGCGTTGCTTTGTGGCTTCCTTGTATAATCATGAGTTTTCGTAAGCATTGCAGCGCCATTCTTCCAGCTCGTTTAGTTGCATTAGTCATTTTTCATCTGCAAGCTTAAAATCAAGATTTAAAAATTTAATAGCCCAAAATGCTTTATGTTCAAGTTCAAATGGCAGATGACAACTTTTTTCGTAGACAAGTCTATGAGGAGACGTTCCTATGGGTGTTTTGAATGTAGTTCTATGGGCCCATAAAGCATCATCTACTTTTCTTGACCAATCTTTCCTATTTGTTTCTACTGTTTTCTCTATGATGCGTTTTAACTCTCTATTTGTTACTTCGACTTGGCCACTGGTTTGTCAATGATAAGGGGTAGCTATCTTGTGGTGTACTCCATATCTCTTTAAAACTTTTTCAAACTGAGCATTACAAAAATGAGTACCCCTATCACTAATAATTATCCTAGGTGTTCCAAATCGAGAGAAAAGTTTTTTTAGAAAGCGTACTACCATTCTAGCATCATTAGTAGGTAAGGCTTGGGCTTTCACCCATTTTAACATGTAATCTACTGCTACTAGGATGTACTTATTTCCAAATGAAGTAGGGAACGGACCCATGAAATCAACGGCCCATACATTAAATATCTCACATGCAAGTATATAGTTTTGAGGCATTTTATTATGTTGAGAGATATTACTTGTTCTCTGGCATTTATTACAATAGGTCACATACATGTTGCCATCTCTGAAAAGTATAGGCCAGTAAAAACCTGATTTGAGTAGCTTGTGAGTAGTTCTAGCTCCACTGTGGTGTCCTCTTGTTGGTCCCGAATGGCAGTGATCTAAAATTTGGTATGCTTCTGTTTCAGTAACACATCTTTAGATAACCTGATCTGCACAAATACGAAAAAGAAAAGGGTCTTCCCAAAAGTAGTTTTTCACATCAGCGAAGAATCTCTTCTTTTGCTGATGGGTCAACCCTTTTGGGGTTATGTTAGCTGCTAAATAATTTGCAAAATCAACAAACCAAGGAACTGTTGCGTATGCTATGGCGAGGAGTTGTTCTTCAAGAAACAAGTTGTTTATTTTATCGAGGTACTTGGGGTGTGGATTTTCTAATCTTGAAAGGTGATCTGCTGCCAAATTTTCGGCTCCTTTCTTGTCTTTTATTTCTAAGTCGAATTCCTGTAACAATAGAATCCATCTTATCAATCGTGGCTTTGCATCAGTTTTAGTTAGAAGATAACGAAGAGTAGAATGATCAATATAAACGATGACTTTTGACAATATGAGATAAGATCTAAATTTATCAAATGCAAAAATAACAGCTAGCAATTCTTTTTCTGTGGTTGTATAATATGCTTGTGCGGCTGTTAGAGTTCTGCTGACATAATAGATCAGTTGAAAGTGCTTGTCTCTTCGTTGTCCCAAAACCGCACCTACTGCAAAATCACTTGCATCGCACATTAGTTCAAAAGGCAAATTTCAATCAGGTGAAATCATAATCGGGGCATTGACTAACTTTTCCTTGAGAGTGTTAAAAGATTCTAAACATTCTTGGTCAAAGTTAAAAAGTACATCTTTTTCTAGTAATTTCGTCAAAGACTTAGCTATTTTAGAAAAATCTTTAATAAATCTGTTATAAAAACCAGTATGTCCTAAAAAGCTTCTTATAGCCTTAACCGAATTAGGGGGAGGTAATTTTTCAATAGTTTCAATTTTTGCTTTGTCTACCTCTATCCCTTTACTAGAAATTTTATGTCATAGGACAATACCTTCTTGAACCATAAAGTGGCATTTTTCCCAATTAAGCACTAGATTTGTCTATTCACATCTTATCAAAACGCGTTTTAAATTATTAAGACAAAGTTGGAAAGAATTACCAAAAACCGAAAAATCATCCATAAATACCTCCATGATGTCTTCCACGAATACCTCAAAGACAACTAGCATGCATCGCTGAAAAGTAGCAGGAGCATTACATAATCCAAAAGGCAGTCTACGATAAGCAAACGTACCATATGGACATGTGAATGTTGTTTTCTCTTGATCTTTTGGAGCTATCGGGATTTGAAAGTAATCCAAGAGGCCATCTAGGAAATAATAATACCTATTACCTGATAATCTCTCCAACATCTGATCGATAAAAGGTAAGGGAAAATGATCTTTTCAAGTTGCATCATTTAGCTTTCTATAATCAAGGCAAACTCTCCATCCAGTGACTGTTCTTGTAGGTATTGACTCCTTTTTGTCATTGGATACCACGGTCATGCCTCCCTTTTTAGGAACAACCTGCACAGAACTTACCCAAGAACTATCAGAAATAGGATAAATAATGCCTGTATCTAGAAGTTTAATTACCTCGGCTTTTACGACTTCCTTCATGTTAGGATTCAATCATCTTTGAGCTTGAACCGATGGTTTATATTCATCTTCCATTAAGATTTTGTGGGTGCAAAAAGAAGGACTAATTCCTTTAATGTCAAAAATCTTCCAAGCTATAGCCTTCTTGTGTTCTTTTAATACTTGAAGTAGTTCCTCTTTCTTTTCAGCGCTCAAATCTTATGCACTAATTACTGATAATGTAGAATCATATCCTAAAAATGCATATTCTAAGTGGTCAGGCAACTGTTTTAATTCCAATTTAGGAGGTTCATCAATCGAAGGTTTTTGTCTCAGTTCATCATTCATCTTAATACTTTCATAACTTATGTGCCGTGTGACAAATTCATTAGAGTTTAACTCCTTCATTACTTCTCTAACTTCATTGGTGGCTTCATCTTCACCCCCACCTTGAACAAGACATAGTTCCAATGTGTATGCGAGAGAAATTTCCTAAAATTTATCTTGAACAAAATAATCAATAACATCAATAAAATAACAGGAGTCATCTTGTTCTCTAGAAAATCTCATAGCATCATAGATTTTAAAAACAACTTCTTCTTCACCAACTCTAAGCACTAATTTACCATCCCCTACATCGATAACAGCTCTAGCAATAGCTAAAAATGGGCAACCCAAAATTAAAGGCACCTTAATATCCTCATCCATATCAAGCACAACAAAATCAATAGGGAATATAAATTTATCTACCTTTACCAGCACATCTTCAATGATTCCCTAGGGTATTTAACAGATCTATCAGTTAATTGTATACTCATCCTAGTTGGTTTTGGTTCCTCTAGACCTAGTTGCTTGAACATTTTGTAGGGCATTAGATTAATACTAGCACCTAAATCTGCTAAGGCTTTATCAATGATTAAACTACCAATTAAGCAAGGAATAGTAAAACTCCCTGGATCTTTTAGTTTGGCCGGTAGTTTATTTTGGAGAATAGCTAAGCATTCCTCATTGAGTTCCACTATGGCTAGTTCTTCCAACTTCCTTTTATTTGTGAGAATCTCTTTAAGAAACTTTGCATACTTCGGCATCTGCGAATTTGCTTTAACAAAAGGTAAGTTAACATGTAACTGTTTAAAAAGTTCAAGAAATTTACCGAATTGAGCATCTGTGTTGTCTTTCTTTAACTTTGCCGGATATGGTATGGGTAGTTTATATTCCTTAAATGTTGGTGGAGTACTTTCTTTAGGTTCTGCCTCCTCTACCTTGTCCTTTTTGGCTTCTTGAACAGGCTTCTTTTCTGATTCAGCCAGGACTTTCCCATCCCTTAGAGTAATTGCTTTGACATGTTCTCTAGGATTTGGCTCAGTATTACTTGGTAGCCCACTTGTGGTCTTTCTGAAATTAATTTAGCAAGCTGATCAATTTGATGGGTCTTTCTGAAATTAATTTAGCAAGCTGATCAATTTGATTCTTAAGCCCTTGAATGGATGCTTGCTGATTCTTTAGTGTCGTTTCAGTATTTTGGAAACGGCTTTCTGATAGGACCATAAATTTGGTGAACATCTCTTCAAGGTTCAGCTTGTTCTCTTATTGTGGTAGTTGTTGCTGAAATCCCGGAAGAGGCGGTTGTCTTTGATTTCCTTGTCCTCCCCATGAAAAATTGGGGTGATTCCGCCAACCTACATTGTAAGTATTACTATAAGGGTTATTTTGAGGTCTAGAAATGTTATGCATATAGTTGGCTTGCTCGGTTTCCATGCCATGTCCATAAAAGGAGTAGTTTGGATTGAGCATATTTCCTTGAGTTGTGTCACACTACATCACTGGTTGTGCCTGTGTAGAACCAACAAAATTATCAAACTTTTCATTTAAAAGTTCTACCTGATTAGAAAGCATGGTGACAGCATCAATATTGAAAACTCCTGCAGCTTTCGTCGGCCTTGTCCTCATGACTTGCCACTGATAGTTGTTCAGTGACATCTCTTCTATAAATTCATAAGCTGCTTCTGGTGTTTTGTTGTTGATTGTTCCTCCTACTGCTGCATTGATCATTTGCCTTGTTGATGGGTTCAAACCGTTGTGAAAGGTTTGAACTTGTAACCACAAAGGCAACCCGTGGTGAGGGCACCTTCTCAACAAACCTTTGTATCTCTCCCAAGCATCATAAAGCGTCTCTAAATCCATTTGCACAAAAGAAGAGATATCGTTTTGTAATTTAGCTATTTTAGCTGGAGGAAAATATTTAAGTAAAAATTTCTCGGTCATCTGTTCCCATGTAGTGATTGAGCCTCATGGTAGAGAATTCAACCATTGCTTAGCTTTATTCCTTAGGGAAAAAGGAAATAATCGGAGGTGAATGGCATCGTCAGAAACGCTATTGATTTTAAAAGTATCACAAAATTCCAAAAAAATTGCTAAATGTAAATTGGGATCCTTATCTTGTAAACCATCAAACTGCACAAATTGCTGAATCATCTAATAGTGCTAGGCTTTAGTTCAAAATTATTTGCAGCAATAGTAGGTCTAATAATACTAGATTGAGTACCAGCCAAATTCGGTTTAGCATAATCATACATAGTGCGAGGAGAATCATATTGGTTCACTGGTTGCACGGCTATCGCGGGAGGTGGTTGATTATCTTGATTTGCTTCCATCTCTTCGATAGGTTCAGGTTCTTTTTCTTGACCTTGTTCTGAATAATGAAGGCTTCGTCTGATTTCTCTACGAGTTTTGCGAACTGTCGCTTCCAAGTCTTCATCGAATAGTAGTGGTCCTCCTGGGTTTCTTCTAGTCATAAACTAGAGATACCTAGAAAGGAAAAAGCAAAGAGAATTAAATTAAATAAAAATGAAAATAAAAAAATAGTAATGGCTAAAGTAATAGAATCAAGTTTTCTTAATATTTTAGTTCCTCGACAACGGCGCCAAAAACTTGATATGCGTGATATGAAGTAATAAAATTTATAATAATGATCACACCAAAAACTAACTATTATCACGACTTTAAGGCAAGCGCACCTATCGAACAGTAGTATAGTTTAGGGGCAAGACCGAGATATCGTACCCAAGGAACCAAAAGTACTAGTGCTTACTTCCTTTCTATTATTTAACCTAAAAATAAAAAGGGTTCTTATGAAACTAAACTAATTCTAAAACTAACTATGAATGCATAAAAAGTAAACTAGGGGAAAACTCTTTTAGGAAAAACTGATTGATTTGGGCAATACTCAAGGGAGAATCCACCTAGACTTCACTTGTTATCAATTCTTGAGCTAGACGATTTATTCACTTGACTTGATCAGTAGAGATCCTTAACTTATGTTAATACCTCCGTCAAGAATAAGAACAACTAATCTTAGGTTGATTAACTGAAATCTCTTTCTAGTTAAAACCCCTAGTCTTGCATTAACTCAATCTATGGATCCCCTTATTAGGTTTGACCCTAATCCGGCAAATTTATGTCGCCCTATGTCTAGGGTTGCATGCAACTCTGCTTACTTATGCTAGATCTACTCTTAAACAGGGATTTTGCTCCTCTAAATAAGCACATCAATACTTGAATTAATACCTAGGATTATTAAAACAAGAATTAAGAACACATAATTAATACTTGTTTGGATCAACCCTGATGCCTGATGTTGATACAACATGCCCCAAAAAGCTGACCTCACATTACCAGAATTCACATTTACTGAACTTCGCATACAATTTCTTATCACGTAAAATCTGTAGCACAAGCCTTAAGTGTTCGGCGTGCTCAATCTCATCACGAGAATAGATCAAAATGTCACCTATGAATACAACCACAAACCGATCCAGATACTGTCTGAACACCCGATTCATCAAATCGATAAAAATTGCAGGGGCATTAGTGAGCCCAAATGGCATTACCAAGAACTCGTAATTTTCGTACCTCGACCGAAAAGCTGTCTTAGGCACATCTGAATCTCTAACTCGCAACTGATAATAACCCAATCGCAAATCTATCTTTGAAAACACTGAAGCTCCCTTTAGCTGATTAAATAAATCATCGATTTGTGGTAACGGATATTTATTCTTTATAGTCACTTTGTTCAGTTGTCGATAATCGATGCACATTCTCATGGTTCCGTCTTTCTTTTTCACAAACAACACTGGTGCACCGCAGGGAGAGAAACTCGGTCGAGCAAAACCTCTATCTGTCAACTCTTGCAACTGAGATTTCAATTCTTTTAATTCAGTTGGTGCCATACGATACGGAGCTATCAAAATCGGAATCGTTCCTGGTACTAATTCTATACCAAACTCTACTTCCCGAACAAGTGGCAACCCAGGTAATTCCTCGGGAAATACATCCGAATACTTACATACAACTGGCACAGTCTCGAGCTTCTTTTCTGATACTTTATTATCCAGAACATATGCAAGATAAGCTTCACAACCCTTTTTCACATACTTTCGAGCCAACATCAAAGATATTACTACAGGTAACCCGTTTAAATCAGTAGACTCAACTGAATTATTTCATCATTCGGACATCGCAAGTTAATTGTATTTCATTTGCAATTCACACAGCACCATGCACAATTAACCAATCCATCTCGAGAATGATATCAAACTCGTCAAATGGCAATAGCGTCAAATCGGCCGGGAAACAAGAATCTCGAATCATTAGGGGACATTTCTTGCACACTTTATCAACTAATACATATCGGCCCAAGGGATTCGACACCCGAATCACAAACTCAGTAGACTCAACAAGTAGAGTCTTACTGGATGCCAAAGTTTCACACACATATGAATGAGTCGAACCGGGATCAATCAAAGCAATAACATCAGTATCATAAAGAGTGAAAGTACCAGTAATAACATCTGGGGAAGAAGCTTCCTCGCGAGCGCGTATGGCATAAGCTCTGGCAGGTGCACGAGCCTCAGATCGAACAGTGGTATCTTTAGTCCCTCTCTGACTGCTACTAGCATTACCCACATGTCTAGGCGGTCTACCTCGTGCTGCGGTATTATTAGGTCTCCCACTCGGATCAGTATTCCACTTAGCTAATGTCGGACATTTTTCGGATAAAATGATCTACTGATCCACACTTAAAACAGGAGCGATCATGCAATCTACAGCTCCCTGTATGCCATTTACCACAATGCTTGCACTCGGACCTGTCCTGACGATCATTGCCAACACTAGCAACTGAAGTAGCTCATGTACTCGCAGGGGGTCGATCACAATCTCGTCTGGAAAAACCTGAAGTAGTCTTGGATCAGCCCGATTCATCTTGAAATTTCTTTAATGATTGTTGAAAGGTTTTCCCCGAAGATCTTTTACAAAATTATCTGGCTCCAGCTTTTCTTTTCTCTATTCCGAGCTCTTCGGCTTTACAAGCTCGCTCAACAAGTACCATGAACTCTTTAATTTCCTGAATGCCTACCAAAAATTTGATATCTTCATTCAACCCATCCTCAAAGCATTTACACATGGTAGCTTTGGACGAGATACACTCATGGGCATATCTGCTGAGTCTTAGAAATTCTCGCTCATATTCTGTAATTGACCTTCGGCCCTGTTTAAGCTCAAGAAACTCTTTGCACTTTTGGTCGATAAATCTCTGGCTGATATATTTTTTACGAAACTCTGTCAGAAAGAATTCCCAGGTAACCCACTCTCTTAGCACAATTGAAATTAGAGTGTTCCACCAATGATAGGCAGTATCATGTAACAGAGACACGGTACACTTCAAACATTCATCGGGTGTACACAATAATTCATTGAAAACGCGTATGGTATTATCAAGCCAAAACTCGGCCCTCTTAGCGTCATCATTAATTATGACTCTAAACTCTTCAGCCCCATATTTTCTAATTTTATCAACTGGGGGCTTACTCAATCTCAACGGATTGATCACAAGAGGCACCACAGGTATCGAAAGTGGATTATTCGGGGGTGGGGGTTGTGGAACAGCTGGATTAGTTCGAATATATTGAGTGAACCAATCGTTCATCATAGTATAGAAGGCTTGTTTAGCCTCATCATCTCAGTTACTCAATTTCAGCTGAGAGTCAATCGGCACTGTCCCTTGCGCGGGAGTAGGCGCTACACTCTCGACATTGTCTGCTATGGCTCGATCAGGATTAGGATTTATTTACTATATGAAAAGCACATTTTAACTGTTAGAATTTATCACACTATCATATTATCACATTATGGCATGTATAGCTAGACTCACATACGTTACGTTAGTCCTAGAATCGACTAAACCATGGCTCTGATACTAATAAAATGCAACACCCTTAACCCTTATCCGTCGTCGGAATGGGTTACAAGGCATTACCACATTAACTATATAAAGTAAGCATATTAAAGTACATACCATACTAACTTTATTTATTTGGCACTACAATCAATGTATATAAAACATAATCAAATCATTCATAGTATAAATGCCCAACCAAAACTACTTCTCATGCATTCGTTCATCAAGATCCTTTAAAAAAAACTAAGATACTAATTATTAGGTCATTTTTCCCATGCATAAGCCATGTACATACTAAGTAAGCTTTGATTTAATGACCACTTAAAATTTTTACCCCATCTCACTACTTGTACATGATTAAGCATAGGATAGAATCCATACATCATTCACATTAAGCAAATTATAACTATCATTTCTCACATATACAAAATTAGCATAACCAAATATAACTAAACTTGAATCACTCATTCTAGCAAGTTCACTTTGCATATTATCAACACCTAATTAAGAAAACGCAAATACATACAATTTAAATAACTCTTTCTTAGAACATTACACACATTTACTAAGCTCAACCACATTATTACAACCAAACGTGAAAGTCAACTTAACAAAATGACCAAGCTATATTCGTATAGCTTTGGTTATATATGTTTCAAAACAAACAAAATACATATCCATCTATACATGCCATAAGTTTGGAAATATAGACTTTTAAAGGTACCGCAGATAGACGTTAGTGTGGTTGACTTTGATATTGAATCCCCGAGCTCATAACTTTCAGTCGAATCTATATAACGAAACAAAAACACACACCCGCAGTAAGCAAACTAGCTTAGTAAGTCTTAAGCAAATTAAACAACTCAAATGAATAAATAAAAACATTTCAATAAGTCGAATTGAAACATTAACGTTATATTTTCACACAAATAAAATTATTTTGGCCAAATGTTAATATTTCTTATTTAATAATGTACTTCTACTTTTCATTCTCAAAATAACACTATTCCAATTATACTTACTTTCAAATATAGATACTTATGAATTTAAACTCAACTTTATAAACCAATATCATTCATTTAGCCGATTGTAAGAAATCAATATAATATCACATAATTATACACACCTATTTGGCCGAATAAATCAAGATTCAATATATATATCACCTCATAATTACTTACTTGTATGGCCCAAATATACATGGTTCATCATGTCATCACAAATGGCCAAAAATACAAGTACAATATATCATCATATAAAACCGAATATATAAGTTTAATAAAAACAGTACATGTAATTGAATATTCAAGTTCAAATATGATATCTCATTGGTGCATACCTTCATGGCCGAATGTATCTATGCAATATAAGTTAGCTCAATTTCACTTACTCATTATCCACATTATCTTGAGTCCTTAAACTCATAAAATTGAAAACATATCACCAGTATAAAACCTGCTAGGCATAAGCCCGAATTCATCATCGGCACAAAGCCTGTTGACTTAAGGTCTGTTAGTCAATCACCGACATTACGCCTACTAGGCAGGAAGCCCGATTTTAAATCACCAGCTTAAAGCTTGCTAGGCCTAAGGCCCGAATAATATGGTATAGAAATCAATTCACACCATTTTCAAATATCAAATCATATACTTTCCTTTCTAAGTAACACAACCACATCATTAAGATCTTTGTAATCATTCAAATACAATTACATCTCACCTACTCCATTCTCATTTCTCAACTTACCATATGGCAATATAAACCCAACAACCATCGTATTTCTATTTCATGCTTACCATTCGACAATATAAACAAAACCACCATTTTATTTCCCTATCATGCTTACCATTCGGCAATATAAATGCATCAACTACTTTATTTTTATTTCTCATATATCACTCGACAATATAACCATATCAATTTCTTTACTTCCCTTTCATACATTCCATTCGACAATATGCATATATATGCACAAAATAAATGATGTTTAATTTTCATGATATATCATGACATATTCATAAGTAACATTTGTTTAAGACTTAAAACTTACCTTGAATGATGTCGAATGATTACGAATCGGCTAATCTACTATTTTTGTCTTTCCCTTATCCGAAATCGGCTCCCTTAGTTCTTGAGCTATATAACATAGATTAAAATTATTTAAAACACATACCACATGATTTCAAAATTTATAAAATAGTCCCTTATTAAAATAAATCTTACAAATTTCCCCAATAACACAAACTATCAATCAAATTCATTTCCTTCTATTAATACTATAAAGCCGAATATTTCATGAAGCTACCAAAGCCCTATCGTTGCTATATTCACACATACACATCTTAAACCTTTCATTTAGCACTTAATTCACTAAATTTAAGCTCATTTTTAACATATAAACAACAAGTACAATTTTTCTGAATTTCAACTCCATGGCCGAATATCATTTAGGCTTTTAAGCCACACAAAACACTAATTCCACAATTAAGCCTACAAGCTTAAAATCACATAAATTTTAACACCAAAGTATTCATCTAATAATCATTTCCCATTTCAAGACATCAAAATACCAACAATCTTATACATATCTTCCATGGCCGAATGAATAATTTGCCACAACCTTACAAATTAACACTTGGGCTATGTAAAGGACTTAACAACTAATTCAAATTCATAAAATTTAAAGGAAACAACATGGAAATCATACCTTAATCCAAGCTATAAAGTGACCGAATGCTCTTAGCTTTTCCTTCTTTTTCTTTTCTTTATTTTCGGCACAACCAAGAGAATTAAACAACCATTTGCATGTTTTATTAATTAATACATATATTAGTTATTAGATTACCAAAATGGCCTTTATAAAATCATTTCTTTTCCAATATCCCATGGCCGAATATGTCCATGCATTTTATCATTGGTCTAATTACATCTTAAACCCTCCAACAAAAAAGAACAACCACAATTCAGCTCTCACACATATATCATTTAATTTTTCTTTTATGCAATTGAGTCCTTATTTAATAATTCAACATCCAAATGACAAAATTAAAATACGAAACTTTCACGTATGAAAATTCACATATAATAACCACAGAAAATATTATTTAAAAAAATTTTCTGACTCGGTTTCGTGGTCCCGAAACCACTTTTCCAATTAGGACCAAAATAGAGCTGTCACATAGAAGGATTAAGAGCACCAATTTCCATAAATTTAATGATAGTTCATCCAGAAATTAGGCTAAGCATGAGATAAAAATATGTATAAATTATCATTTATCACGTACCCAGTACTAATTCAAAGCCAAATTCAACCTCTTTAATTGGTGGTAAACTCGGTAATTCTTCTGGAAATACATCTAGAAACTCAAAACCACTACAGATTCAATCTTTGATTCTGGCACTTGGTATCCATTACATATGCAAGGTATGCTTCATAGCTGTTTTTCACAGATTTCTAAGCTCGCATAGAAGGTATCACAACCGATAATTCATTCGAATTATTATATTCAATCCGAAGAATTTCACCATTCTGACATTTCAATTCTATACTCTTTCGTCTACAATTCACAACCACCTCATGCATATTCAGCCAATCCATACCCAGTATTACATCAAGTTAATCAAATGGTAGGAGCATCAAGTCTGCCAGAAAATAGTATCCCCGAATTATCAATGGAAATTTCTTACAAATTTTATCAACTAATACTGACTTGCCTAATGGGTTCCATACTTTAACTACAAACTCTGTAGACTCAACATGTAGACTCTTTTTAAACACTAATTCCATACAGATATACAAATGGGTTGATCCAGGATCTATCAACGCAACTATATCAGTGTTAAAAAGAGAAAAAGTATCAGTAATAACATCAAGAGACGAGGCTTCCTCACATGCACGTATAGCATAAGCTCGAGTAGGTGCTCGTGTCTCCGATCTCACATTTGAATCTCGTGTACCACTATAGTTTCCACTCTGATTCCTAGCATTTCAGGGTGGTATACCTCTGATAACAATATTACTCACTTTAACTGGTTGCTCTCTATCAGTTGTAGATCTCTCTGGACAATCTCGTAGGTAATGATCTAATGACCCGCATTTGAAACATGCCCCACTTTTAATCGGCATTCACCATAGTGCTTTCTGTTACAATGTTTACATTCAGATCCCGCATTTCTCACGCTACCCACACTGGCAACAGATGTCATGTGAGGCTTCCGATTTATTGATTTAGCATCTCTTTCTCTAATTGATATACCTGCAGAAGTAGTGGGATGGGCATGGAAGTCTTTAGATTTCTTCGATCCGGACTTATGCGACTTACTCATGAATCTTTTTCTAGACTCTCTCATTTCAAAATTAGCCTTTCTTTTCTCTTTAGCAAGTTCTTCGGCTTTACAAGCCCTATCAACCAGAACAACAAACTCTTTTAGCTCGAGAATTTCAACTAACAATCGGATATCTTCATTTAGTCCATCCTCAAATCTCTTACACATTATGACTTCAGTAGAAACACACTCACGAGCACACTTACTGAGCCGTACAAACTCTCTTTCATATTCGATTACTGTCATACAGCCCTATTTCAGATCAAGGAATTCTTTTTGTTTCTGATCAACGAACCGTTGACTGATGTACTTCTTTCAAAATTCGGTCTGAAAGAAATCTCATGTAACTCTTTGTCACAGAACAATAGATATTAGGGTATTCCATCAATGATACACCGCATCTCATAATAATGAAATAACACATTTCAAGCATTCTTCCAGTGTGCAAGTTAATTCATCAAAAATCCTGATCATATTTTTGAGCCAAAATTCGGCCCGCTCAGCACCATCACTAACTATAGCTCTAAATTCTTTAGCCCCGTATTTACATATCTTATCAACAGGAGGTCTATTCAGTCTCAAAGGATCCGTACCTTGTATATTTTAAGGGATTGGTTGGGGCACTGGAGGGAGTAGTCAAGTTTGCTCGAACAAATTCAGAAAACCATTCAGACATTATTTGGAAGAAAGCTTGTTTAGCTTCTCCCTAGCGAGACTCGATTCTGTAGGTGCAGTCCCTTAAGCGGGAGCTGGTGCATTACTTTTTACATTGTCAGCTATTGCTCGATTTGGATCCATTTACTATATAAAACATAATTCAGGGGCTATCAAGAGATATCACACTATCGCAGTTTATATATGGCATGTATAGCTAGACTATATACACTACGGTAGTCCTAGAATTGACTAAACCATAACTTTGATACCAATAAAATGTAACACCCCCATCCCATAACTGTCTCGAAATAGGTAAGGGGTATTACCAGACCTTTAACTTAGTTTAAGATGGAGTTTAATCAAACATTTAACAAATGTCATCTCATTTAAGTGATTATAAATAAATTACACTCAAAACATGCTTAATTCAAGCATACAAAGTAAAATACATGTGTTCAAGACTGATTTGATAACATATGAAAAAGATAGGAAAACTTAGAAAATTTTTCGAATAAGGGTCGCACGGCCGTGGAACACGGCCGCTTAGAAAATTTTTCGAATAAGGGTTGCACGGCCGTGTTCCTCACACGGCCATGTGCCTCGACCGTGTTCCTCACACAGTCGCCAGACACGCCGTGTCCAGGCCATGTGAAAATAGGGCATACCTACTGACTTGCACCACACGGCCATGGACACACCCATTTGCCAGGCCGTGTGAAATCTAGAGGGGCTACTGACTTGGGTCACATAGCCGACCACACGCCCGTGTGCCACACACGCCCATTAGACACATCCGTGTGTCTAGGTCATGCTAATCCTGTAGGGTATACTAACTTAATTAACTAAGGTGCAGGGGTCACATGGTTGAGACACACACCCGTGTGCTCAGACCGTATGGCACAAAAATAGGCTTAGTTTAAGGCATTTTTCTAACACAATCGTTTTGTACCTACAAGCATCAATTTGCACCAAATTCGTATTTAAAATGAGCAACAAATTTAGCCAATACAATGCACTTTTAAACCATTTCATAACCAACCAATTCATATATCATTTACTCAACCAAAAATGTTACCAAATCGTGTACCAATCATGCTACCATTTCATTTATCAATTCCATTCCTAATTCAACTTAACTTCATTCATGCCAATATCTATCAATACTCAAACATCATTCATCACATTTATCACATTATAAGCATATCATATAAGGCTTTCATACCAAACCAACTAT
The DNA here is from genome assembly GCA_020496765.1 of Gossypium stocksii. Classification (NCBI taxonomy): domain Eukaryota; kingdom Viridiplantae; phylum Streptophyta; class Magnoliopsida; order Malvales; family Malvaceae; genus Gossypium; species Gossypium stocksii. Next base: position 49,481,037 of record CM035623.1, read on the forward strand.
TACTACTTCAAGCCATATAACATAGTAGTTTAAGTACCAAAACTCATACCAAATTCATTAACACAAGTAACCATGTGATTCAACCTATAAACTAGCCTATACATGCCATATTTACATCATTTACAATTGTTCCAAGAGCACCAAAAGATCGTCTGGATAGTGTGATAGTAATCTCTGACCTTGTCCGAATCGAGCTAGCTTTCGAAATCTATAAAACATGAGAAAAATAAACGGAGTAAGCTTAAAAGCTTAGTAAGCTCGTATAATATAGAATTTAACTTACCAATTTAACATTTAAGCATTTAAGCATTTAAGCAATTATGAACCAACTCATTTTCTTATAATGCCTATTCACAACACCATTCACATGTTAGTCATTTATCAACCATATATTCATCCATTCAAAAGGATGAAACCAAACATATAACATTTATATAACATTCCAATACATGTATCACATCATATGTCATCTTTCATTTATAGAACTCATATTAACCATGTAACATTTCATCTATACATATCATATATCCCATGTAATAATTCATTTTATAGCACATATACTCTTGTACCATTTCATCTCATATCATATTTACTCAAATAACATATCAATAATGTAAACCATGTAATTTCATGTAACATATATGATGTAAATCATATAATTCTTATAGCATATATTCATGTGCATCATGTAACTCTTATAACATATAATCTTTACAATTCATGTTGGTATATTGTCCGTTGAACCTTCGGGAACATTGACGGATATTTGGGTGATAAAAACTAAGTGTATAAATTGGTAATCCGTTAATTCATCATCATATATACTCTTTCGAGCCATAATCGATATGCTCCTCCTGAGCTGGTAAACTGTAAGCTAAATGGTAAGCTCCGTAGAGTTGAAATGGTAAGCCCTGAGGGACTAAAATAGTAAGCTTCGAAGAGTTGAACAATAAACTCATAAGAGCTAAAATGGTAAGCTCATACGAGCTGTTATGAGTCCAAAACAAATGTAGGAGCTCGACCAAAATGGTAACCCTAGTGACATGTCACTTGTATCCTACGACTTTCTACGATTCAAACGGGACTCAATAATCAATTTGAGCATATAACCAATAGGCATTTCCATTCAACATCTCATTTATACAATCATATATAATAGACAATTCAACAATTTAAAATGCATATATAAGTTCGATTCTAATTATATGAACTTACCTCGTATTTGCTCGGATAACCGTTATCTACCCATCTATCTTTTGTTTCCCCCGATCAAGTTTCGATAATTGTTTATCTTGATCTTAATTGAGGATTATAGCTTGACCGAATGTAAACCTAAAGAAAATAGCTTTTCTTCACTTAAGAATCGGCTAAGGATGAAGATGAAGCCAAATTTCTAGTTTGTTTTTACTTAATTAGCTTAATTTGCTAAATACCAAAAATACCCTTGTTAATTAAACATGTAATTCATATAAATGACGCCTATTACTGTCCACTCAATAAGTAATGATATATTTACCATGCAAGGACTCATTCTTTTCATTTCTATAGCTATTTAATCCTTTTAACACATAAAACACCTATCTTTCGCTTTACACTATTTAGTTCATTTTACCGAATTAACTATTCAAACGGTAAAATTTCTTTACGAAATTTTCACAAGGTAATTCTATCATGCTATAAATGATAATAAAATAATAAAATAAATATTTTTACTCGGTTAAGTGGTCCCAAAACCACCTATTCTGATATGACTCAAAAATGGGCTGTTACAATGTTGATAGCCCATGCCCTAATTTTTGAAATTGTTGATGATTTCATGAGATTCCATTGATGATAGTTTGAGTCTTGTGATAGTTCTTGATGGAAAATGGAAGCTTGATGATAGATTTTAATGTTTTGTAAAGTGAGTTTTGAAAAAAAATGTCATATAAGGACTTATTTGTGAAAATGTGAAAATGTGTGGTTAAATGTGTGAATAAATGATAACTATGGGCTGATATGTACATTAGAAAATTTTGGCTAGCTTGGGAAGATATTAAATTACATGAATTTTGAGTTTTATGAAATAGGGACTAAATTGAGTAAATGTGAAATTGTAGGGGCTAAAGTGTAAAAATGCATAAATATGTATTCGTAGATTGAATTGAATGAAATAGTAATTAAATAAGTCAAATTGGAATTTATATAGATCAAGAGTAAAATAAATCAAAATTAGATTGGGGGAAGTCGAAGGTTAACAAGTAATAGACTCCTATTGCCGTTTCATTTTTGAGGTAAGTTCATATGCAAAAAAATGTGTTTTATGTGAATTATACGTATTTAATTGATATTGAAATGTTATGAATGCTGAATGTTCAGAAATATGAAAGTATCAACAGAGTTGAGATATCCGAAAGCCTCTACGAACCATAAGAATAGTATAGGATACATATGTCATGACATAGGATTCCGAGGAGTGATATTGTGTAAGACCATGTCTGCGACATTGGCATCAATTTGAGATTACGTGTAAGACCATGTCTGGGACATTGGCATCGTATATGATTTCGTGTAAGAACCTGTCTGGGACAGTGGCATCGATATTTGATAAAATTTAAGACCAAATCTAGGATATGGCATTGTATGGGCTTTACAAGCTATCCGAGTATCCTTGTCAATTCTAAACGGTTCAACGGGCAGTATCGAGAAATAAATAAATATGTGAATGTGTACCTGATTCAAGTACGTATGAAATTTATATGTTATTTGATAATGAAAGGTGAGTATGAACATAGATGCTGATATGTAAATTACATGAGGAAGAATGGTGATTATATGTTTGTGTGTAACACCCTTATTCCGTATCCACCGCTAGACTAGGGTTATGAGGTGTTACCAAACATAATACAATTCGTACAAATACGCACCATATAATACAGATCAAAACATTAAATATATCACTGGTTTTGACTAAATCAATTATCAAATTTTAAAAGGATATAACATTCACATCATGATATAAATTTAAACAATATCTAAATGTATACCAACAATTTATACTTATACAAAACATAAAACACGTCAGTAATTTCATAAATGGTATATTCATCAAATTTACTTAAAGCCTTGTACATATACAGGTTGTACTATGAATGGAGTAAAAATCAAAATCAACTTGTCAATTCAATTATGCATTATTACTATGTTAATCAATATAAATTTAATACCACACAAAGCGAATAAAAATTTATTGTACACGATTAAAAGCATAAATATAAGAATATAAATACTTATAAATATCCAAATAAATTAAGACATATAATTATTTGTGTCAGAAACAGGCTTAATAGTAAGTTGTAATTACGGTTTTGATTTAAACAATCAAACTTAAACACGTATTACCATTTTTAATAAGTAGATACACATGTAGCTTTAAAACAATTTAATTCGGCCGTTTATACTGCTAATCCATATGTGCATAGTGAACATTTATTCTAGAGCCGAAGCCATACACATCATTTGGGTGTAATCTAAAACATTTGACCAAAATAGGCATGGAACATTTCTAATGTTTATTACCTTGCTTGGTCGAAACATACTACCTTAAGGCACATACACAACTAAGAATCCCATCGGTAAATTATTGAACTAAACTCGCTAAACAACAGTCCTCCGGACTTACTAAATTAAAATTGAGCAAATAAATAAGTTCCCATGTATGCCGTAACTTAGTATAAAATATATCCAAACCTAACAAGCATGTTTATAATCAAATCATTCAAACTCTCTTGCCATTCCTTCACAACACATATTAACCTCTCAAACATTTTATATACTTATAGGATACAATTTCAATATGGGCTCAAACCAAGACCAAGCATATATTTAATATAACCATATTCACTCATGCCATATTCGGATTCAACAATTTACCCTAATATAAGATCATATCGAATGATTAATTATCATGCATAGCATGCGGCTTAATAAGCAAAATAAGTTGATAGTGTACACAAAACCTAAGCCGAATTCAAACATAGGACTTAAGCCACTTCTGCATGGCATTTATACATAACAAGTCAATAATTTCAAAAAAAAAGTTTCCAGCCTATACATGCCATAATTTGAGTTCAACTTTTTAAGTACTGCAGCAGTAGATAGTGTGATAGACTTGCGACGATCCCCTGAGCTCGTAACTTGGTTCAAAAATCTATAGAACGGAGTTAAGTAACGCACAAAGTGAGCATTTTTTTAGCTCAGTAAGTATTAAGCAATAATATACTAAAGGACATTAACATTTCAATCAACCAAAATAAGTCGATACATGCCTTAACTAATTGTGCATATATCATACCCGTAAATTCATACATTACCACATGTACATTAGCATTTTAGCATCTTATAGCCGAATGCACAATTTCTCATAATCATGTATATGTAATTTCTACCTTTATTATCATTTACACATCATTTGGCCGATTATGAGCATTCGTATTTACATGTAATTTCGTTTTACACCATACACATTGTAGATCACCATTTTAAATAACAAACTTACCTTATTTTCCTTGACATTAGACTTAATACATACCTGGACCGTTCAGTTCATTTTACACATTTAATATCGCACCGGTATAAAGCCTGCCAGGTACAAGCATGATAAAAACTCACCGGCACCAGGCCTGCTAGGCCTAAAGCCTGAGATTTCACACTGGCACGAGGCCTACTAGGCTTAAAGCCTGATGTAACCCACTGCCACGGAGCTCAATTATTGCTAATACAAAATTAGTTCATACACATATTTCAAATTTCAAAGGACCGAATTGTTTCTCAAATATCACACAAACTTCCAAACATCATAACTCAATTGAATTACATTTGAACATAATACTTTAGGGCATAACCCCATTTGGCCATCCCATTTATAATGCATAATATTCAAAATCAGCATATAAACTTGCATATAATTGAAATTAAGTACATCTATTGCTTAGAATAATTACTCGACTATTTTCAATTCTCCCCGATCAATTTTCGTTTTCCTTTGTTCTTGATCTAAACACATTCAAATTAAGCTCATCAAACATAATTTCATTCAATTTAATCCAAAAACACACAAATTGGAAAATTACCATTTTGCCCCCAATATTTACACTTTTTACAATTTAGTCCCTATTACACAAAACACAAAATACACAAAATTTAACAAAACGTTGATTAGGCCGAAGGCTCCCTATACTCATACAAGTCCGTATTTTTCATCAATTTCACATTTTAGTCCCTTAACTTTTTATTTTTGCAATTAAGTCCTAATTACTCAAAATCATCAAAAATTTTGAAACAAAATATGTTAACCCAACACCTATCTTCTATATTTGATCATCAAACCATAAAAATCACAAGCTCTCATCAATGGCCAAATTCAAAATATTCATCAAAATTCAAATTTAAGCATGGGTTTTGTAGTTATATGAATGTTGGCCTTTGATAAAGTTGAAATGAATGTTGTTATATGAATGTTGGTAATGTGTTATATTGAGATATTAAGGCTTATGAAACGTGTTCAATTGGTATATGTTTTATGGTATAAAATGATTCACAAAATGGTTGATTTTAGATGGTTCAAATTGTTTATTCTTTGCCTGAATTGGTTGCCTATATTGAATATGATTTTGTGTCAAATTGATGCTTGTAGGTACAAGAAAATTGGGTGTGAAATGTGGCTTAAACCAAGCCTATTGTGCCACATAGTCTGAGCACACGGGCGTGTGTCTTGACCGTGTGACCCCTGCACCTTAGTTATTTAAGTCAATGAGTTACACGGCTTTGGCACACGGGCGTGTCTGGTGGCCGTCTAGCCAAGTCAATATGTATGCCTTGTTTTCACACGGCCTAGACACATGGGCGTGTCTAATGGTTGTGTGGGGTACACGGCTTGTTCACATGAGCAAGCCGTGTAACCCTTACTCGAAAAATTTTCTAAGTTTTCCTATCTTTTTCATATGTTATCAAAATAGTCATGAAATCATGTATTGTACTTTATAAGCTTGAATTAAGCATGTTGTGAGTGTGAATGAATGATAATCATTGAAATGAAATGATATCTGTTTAAAATGTTTGATTAAATATCGTTTTGAACTGAGTTATAGGTCCGATAATGCCCTTTTACCTATTACAGCTACGGTTATAGGATAGGGGTGTTACAATCCTACTTACGATCTTGAGCTAGATGCTATTGTCTTCGCTTTGAAGATATAGAGGCAGTATTTATACGGAAAGAAATGTAACGTGTAAACTGATCACAAAAGCTTAAAATATTTAATGACCCAAAAGGAACTGAATCTGAGACAGCGACTTTGCTTAGAGCTACTGAAAGATTATGATTTGGTTATTAATAACCATCCAAAAAGGCTAATGTGGTTGTGAATGCACTCAGTAGAGAGGTATCATTGTTTGCACTTCGAGCGTTAAACACTCATTTGGTTTTGAATGCTGATGGTTCTATATTGGTGGAATTGAAGACTAAACCCTTGTTTCTACAACAAATTTAGGAATACAAGATGACAATTCAAAGTTGATAATGAAACGAAACTTGGTTTGGGATAATTTGACTATAGAATACAATGTTAGTGATGACGGTACATTGTAGTACTGCAATAGAATTTGATTTCCGAATAATTTAAATTTGAATTGTGATATATTGTTAGAGGCTCACAGTAGTACATATTCCATTCATCCGGGTAGCATAAAGATGTATTCTGATTTAAAATAGATGTATTATGTATTAGAGGCTGGGTATGAAACATAAGATTTGTGAGTTCGTAGCCAAATGTTTGATTTGTCAATAGGTAAAAGTAGAACATTAGGTGTTGTTGGGATTATTACATCTTGTTATGATTCCTTAGTGGAAGTGAGAGCGAGTCACGATGGATTTCGTATCTGGTTTGCTTGTAACTCCAAAAAAGAAAGATTTGATCTGGGTGATTGTTGACAGATTGACTAAGTCGGCCCATTTTGTTCTTGTTAGAACATATTACTCATTTGGGAGGTTAGACGAATTATATGTGTCTAAGATTGTGACACTGCACCGAGTTCCAACATTTATAATTTCTAATCGTGATCCACAGTTTACATCGAGATTTTGGGGTAAGCTTCATGAAGCTTTAGGCACTAAACTCAATTTTAGTACAACGTTTCATCCTCAGACAAACAGACAATCAAAATGAGTAATACAATTTTTAAAAGACATGCTGCGATGTTATATTCTTGAATTTGAGGGTAGCTGGGAAAAATATCTACCTTTAGCTGAGTTTGCTTATAATAACAATTATCAATCTAGTATCAAAATGGCACCATTTGAAGCTTTATACGGAATAAAATGTAAAATGTTGTTGTATTGGTCTGAGCTGAGCGAATCCAAAATGGTAGGATTGATTTGATTCGAGAAACTAAAGACAAAGTTTGAATTATTCGAGATTGTTTGAAAGTTGCATCTAATAGAAAAAAGTCATTTGCGGATTTGTAAAGAAAAGATATAGAATTTATTGTTGGCAAACAGGTATTTTTAAAAGTTTCTCCATGGAAGAAAGTTCTACGATTTGGAAAGAAAAAAATGTTGAGTTTGAGATTTATCGGCCCGTAGAAGATTACTGAAAGAATCGATCATGTAGCTTATAGATTAGCTTTACCTCCTAAACTTGAGAAAATTCATAACGTGTTCCACGTTTCAATGCTAAGACGGTATAGATCTGATCCTCCACCTGTAATTCCTCATAGTGAAGTTGAGTAACAGTCAAATTTAATGTATTCTGAAAAGCCAGTGAAAATTTTGGCTCGAGAAGTCAAAGAACTACGGAATAAACAGGTACCATTGCTAAAAGTCTTGTGGCATCGACATGGTACTGAGGAGGCTACTTGTGAAATTGAGGATTCCATGAAATTACAATATCTGAATCTATTTTCAAGTAACAATTTCGAAAATGAAATTTCCTAAGAGAGGGAGAGTTGTATCAGCCCATTTTCAGTGGTGATGGAACTGTGGTTTTGGGACCACAAATTTTTGTCGTGTCAGCTCATAAATATTATTTATAGAATATTTACGAAGTCATTAGGGTCGTATTAAAGTTTGGTTAAGAAATTTTAATGTTTAGTTAGCTAATTAAGGAAAAAGGACTAAATTGAAAAAGGTGTAAAATTTGTTAATTATTGCATTTGGATGATGTAATAGTTTAACTTATATGAGGGAGGACTTATATGATAATTAGGCCATCACTATATGTGTAATGGATGATAATGGGTAGTAATTAGCTTAAATGAAGGTTTTATTAAGGGTCAAAAAGGTAAATTAAGAAATATAACTTAAGAAAAATGATAAAAATAATGCTATCATCTTCCTTAGTGCAATGTTTCACTGAAACTAAAAGAGAACACCACTGTAGAGAAGCTTTGGGTTCAGCTAGCACAATTTCTTTGCATGTAAGCTTGTTTTAATTTTGTTTCTTGTAATTTTTATGTTTTTGAGATCAGTGCAACTAGGTTCAGCTAGCCTATACCTTTGTTTTTGAATTTGTTACAAATTCTGGAAGTCACCATTGATGAATCTTGGTTTTTTATGATGATAATTATATATTTGAAGCTTTGATTGTGATATTTGGTTGTTTTGTAAAGTGATTTTTGTTAGATTTTGATTTAAGGATTAAATTGTTAAAATGTCAAAATTTCAAGGCTGGATGGTGAATTTGATGTGTAATATGAACTGTTAAAGAGCCTAGAATATTCAGCTCTAATTTGGTTCTTAGAAAATGGTCAATTTGATGATTTTCGGTTTAGAGAATTAGATTGCAAAAGTTGTAAAAGTTTAGGGAAAATGTGTAATTAATGAAAAGTTAAGGGTCATATGCTTTGAATGGAATGTGAAATGTATATGAGATTAATATAATGTAGTTAATTATTATATAGATCAAAACTTGGATCAAAACGACAATAATCGAGCAAAAAGGAAAATAGAGGATTAGTCCCTATGTGTTGGTCGGAATCAAATAGTAGGTAAGTTCATAGTATTTCAATACGTAAATGAATTTCTACCTGTGTTCTTGTATTATGATTCTTTAATTAATATGTTAATAGAAAATTATTGTATGATTGCACATACGTTCCCTTGTTTGTGCTTTGATACCCTTGATTGCACATACGTGCTCTTGTTTGTACTTTGGTACCCCTAATTGCACGTGCGTGCCCCTATTTGTATTTTGGTACCCCTAATTGCACATATGTGCCCCTATTTTACTTCAATAACCCTGATTACACATGCGTGCCCCTGTTTATACTTCGATACCCCTGATTGTACATATATGCCCTTGTTTGTACTTCAGTACCCCTGATTGCACATACATGCCTCTATTTGTACTTCAGTACCCTGATTGTAGATACATGCCCCTGTTTATACTCTGGCAACCTTGAATCAAATAGTTTATGAGTTGTGTCTAGTTATATTTAGATTAAATGTTATACTATGTCCTTAATAAGTTGTGTAAGCTTACCGGTTCTTGTGGATTGTTTTATAGATAATCGTTTCTAACATTTTGGGAGGGCACAGATTGGGACACAGTTGTGTGTCCCTATTTTGAAAGTTACATGACATAGGGCTATGTCACATGGCCTAGCCACACGGCCGTGTGACCCCTGTTCTCAAATTTTGTGATGTTTTCCTAAACTTTCCAAATTGTTTTAATTTAATCTCGAATTGTTCCTAAGCTATTTTTAGGGCCTCAAAGGCTCAATTTAGGGATGGAATGCATGTGAATGATTGGTTTATAATAATATTAACATGTTGAATGATATGAGGTTTGAATGTTTCTGATTGTATGGTAATGCTCTGTAACCCTAATCTACTGATGGAGATGGGTTAGTGGTGTTACATAGACATGCCCTGATCCAATTTTGTACACATATCCCTATTGATAATTCACAGCGTATAACATCCAGATGAGCTCCGTATCATGCTATTAGAGAATCTTATAATTCAAATAGTGGTAACTCAGATTCATAATAAACTTAGAAGAAAATATGATACCCCTTACTTTTCATCCTTACCTTCTTGACATATAGATACACATATCTTTTTCATGTAAAACCCTGTAACACCCTACACCCCCGTCCGTCGCCGGAATAGGGTATTAAGGTATTACATAACTAGATACAGCCTACTGAGGTTCATAGTTACATACTAGACATAGATTTATTTAGTTCTTTAATTGAATGTAACACTTGCAAATAAGTTCGGTCAGTACGTCATTTCTCATAAAAGAAAACGTTTCATAAGCATAGCATGCTAGTGTATTTCTACTATGTGGCTACTAACAACTTGGCCGAAATCAAACCTTTCAATAACCGATCACCATATTAGAAATTCATTACGTATTGGGTACTAACTAAATATCATGCCACAACATCGAATCATATGAGAATCAACCAAACACATATAATCAAACTCGAAGACTAAGCAAGCCATTTTCGCATGGCTAGAAATATTTACAACTCAAAATGTAGTTTGATTCAACAAAAGGAGATTAGCCTATACATGCCATTGATCCAAAAATAATCATCAAAAGTACCAAAATAACAGCGATAGTGTAGGTGATTAAGGCTTCAATCCCCGAGTCCGTAGCTTCCAAAAAGAGATATATAAAACAGAGGAAACAAGGGAAACGGAGTAAGCATTACAATGCTTAGTAAGTTTTAAGCAATGACATTAAATAGATCATCAAATTATAGCATAGTTGTTAGTATTTTTGTTTCCCTCTTCTCTTAGGTAAGTCACCCCTTTTCCATACATATACATTCACATCATATACGAAAGTGGATAGCTTTCACTTATAGTAAATTCACGTAAACATACACATGTCACAAAACTCACATATCATTTCACATAGGCCAATTTGTACTTTGACCATACTAATAATCTTATTTCATGAACACATATGAAATCACATAATGACCTTAGTATTCGGTCCAAAAATCTAGCTTGCATATAAGCCAAGGGTACATACCTGTATAACTTAACACTTTCAGCGCAATTCATTAGCAATCGTTACCTTGAAGACCATTAGTCTTAGACTTTACTCTCATAATCATCGAGATCTTTAGCTCGGGTAAACTCTATACATAGCCATCGGGTCTCTATCCCGGATTTAATCTCCGCATATAGCCTTCGGGTCTTAACCCGGACATCATCTCTGCATATAGCCTTCGGGTCTTAACCTGGACATAGTCTCCACATATAGTCAGCGGGACTTAATCCCGGATTTGCATCACAAATTTTCATATATATATATATATATATATATTCGCATGTTACCAAGTTTCACATAGCAAGATTGCACTTGTAATTCAATCAATTCATGTGCATACAACATATAACATGCTTCTCGACTTTATATCATAAATATACATATAATTCAAAACTTATACACGTATACTTTTCTTCTCTAGACTTTCGGCCCAATGATCAAAAATACATAAGCAGTGCATTTCAAAACTCAATTTCGGTCCTTTTCTCTATGAGCCATTCGGCTATATAGCAAACATGAATAAGGTTTCTTTCTCAATAGGACATCGTTCAAATATCAGCATGTATGTCATGGCATTTTAACTTATTTACCAAATTCGATTACTCAAAACTTACCTTGAACTTTCCCGAGAATTTACGAGTTGGCTATTCGACCACTTTGGCCTTCCCTTTATCCGAACTCGTCCCTCTATGCTCTTGAGCTAAATAAAACATTTAATTTTATTAATCCTTATTCAAGCATCTCAATGAATCATTTTCACTTATAGTCAAATAATACATGCATATTCTTCTCATTGCAAACACATACGCACATTCGATCATTTCACATACATATCATAAGTCACAACAAGCTGATTTTCTGAGCAGCATTCAATAATTTACTCATAACTGGAGCTACAAAACTCCAAATCAAGTGCCGTTAATTTTTCATGAAAATAGACTCATTTATATTCCATCCATAAAATTTTCATAATTTTTGGTTAGGCCAATCAATACCAGAATTTTCTTAAAGTTTCCCTATTTCACTGTTTGATTAAACTGACTACTCTATACTACGAACCGAATTTCTCCTTGTACAGAATTCCAAATATGTCCTTACCAATTTTATTCGAAACTAGACTCATTAAGGAGTCTAAGCATATAAATTTTGTCTCATAAAAATTTTTATGCAATTTATGGTGATTTTCTAAAAACAGAACAGGGGCTTCCGGAGTCATTCTGACCCTGCTTCACACAACTTTAAAAATCTCTTTATTGGAAGGTCAATTGCTTGTAAGGTTTCTTTTATAAGAAACTAGACTCATTAAGCTTTAATTACACAATTTATTCAGCCTCTAATTCAACTCTCACAATTTATGGTTATTTTTCCAAAACACATTACTGCTGCTGTACCAAGCAGATTTTATACCAAATTCACTCTTTAGTGTTCTTATTCACATATTTAAAATATAACATTTCCTAAGGCACCCTTTAGAGTAGTCATTGATCTTTACACAATATACATATTTCATATTAATTTTAATCAATACACCACTCTTAAGACACCAATTATGAAGACAAACATCAAAGATTTTATGCACATGGCCGAATAGGTCATTTCTTTAACCAAGAAGCTCCCATAAGCACAAATTGATCAATTAGTTTAACTACCATTTCTAATGCATACGCACTAAGGCCATTCGGCCATATAACCATCTCCCAAACTTTAACTAACATTTTATAGCATTCCATTTTATACATGACACATACTTCCATCAATTCAAAGTTCAATCACAAAAAGAAGTATGTTTGCTTTACTTCACATGCTAGGACTAAATGCATATGGTCTTAGACTTCACTTATCAATCAAAATCAAACATCCCTTTCCTTATTAAAGACACATTCGGTAATTCCATCTAAAATCTCAAAAGGTATGTTCGATAATTAGCCATTCACCAAAACAAAGTCATTCGTTGATGAAAACTCAATTTCAACATCAAAGCATAGTTCTTTCCTTATCACATTACAATTTAACCGAAACTAACTTGCTTCACAAATTTCAGTTTATAAGTAGGCTTGGGTCAAACAATTTAAGAAGCTCATCACATCCAATTCAGCCTCTATTTACCTTAACTCATTTCCAATAGACTAAATATCATGCTAACAACCAATTTGCTAATCAAAGACAAAGCAAATCATGTAATTCAAGGAACCGAATGCCCCTCTTGCCATTTGAGCTACACCAAACTTACTAATTGGAGCTCACAACTTCAATTCACATGATTTTTTTTTTTTTTTACATCTTAGAGTCCCTCAAGGCTCCATTCACAATCGGCACTACACATACACACAACCATGATAGCAAATTTTCTTTAGGGCCATCAAACAACTAAGAGCATTTTAACTAGCTCAATTACACAACCTTATAAATTTCCTATATACATTCGGTAATGAGCTCATATTACCAAGAGAATCGATTCTCCCATGCTCATTAAAACACAAGAAAACAATTTATTTCCTCCATTTTTCTTTTAGCAAAACCGAAAGCTTCATGGACACAAATCACATGAATATAGTACACGGGTCTTGTTGGAAACTTCAAGACCAACTAAAATCCACAACATTCAAAGAAAAATTCCATGAATCTTACCTCAATTTTCAGCTTCCCCTAGCCAAATGCCCCAAGCTCATGAATTTTTATTTTCTTCCTCAACTCACGGCAAAGAGAAGAAGAAAGGGACTAGCTTTGGTTTTTCCTCCAATTTCATAATAATAATCATAATAAAATCACATTATAACTTAAAATAAATATTAAGTTTATTTATTAAGCTAAAATACAACACACAAAATGCCAAATTAGCCATCATTGCTGTCCACTAGAGTAAAATTGGGCAATTTGACATGCAACTCCTTCTTTTCTCATGCATGCATTTATTGGTCATCACACATTTGTCTAGCACATTTTCAAAGTTCACTACTAAGTCCCCTTTTAGTGAAATTAAATTTTATAACTCAAAATCAACACATCAAACATGTCACACACGAATTAACACATATCATAGGCATCAAAATAAATATTAAATATATTTTATGCCTCGGTTTTGTGGTCCCGAAACCACATTCCGACTAGGGTCGTTTTAAGACTGTCACAACTCTCCCCCACTTAAGAAATTTTCGTCCCCGAAAATTCTTACAGGAAAATAAGTTTGGGTAATGTTCTCTTATCGAATCCTCAAGCTCCCAAGTAGCTTCTTCAACCCCGTATTTGACCCACAACACTTTCACTAACGAAATCCTCTTATTCCGCAACTCTTTAACCTCGTGTGCCAAAATACGAATTGGTTCCTCCTCGTAACTCATATCAGATCGATTCTCAATGTCAGACGGATTAATCACATGCGATGGGTCGGATCTATATCGTCGGAGCATCGAAACATGGAAAACGTTGTGGATCTTTTCAAGTTCGGGAGGCAAAGTTAATCGATATGCTACCGGTCCAATCCGTTCAGATATTTCATATGGTCCGATAAACCTCGGACTCAATTTGCCCTTACGGCCGAATCTGAGCACCTTTTTCCAAGGTGACACTTTAAGGAATACTTTATCTCCGACCTGATACTTGATATCTTTCCGCTTTAAATCCGCATATGACTTTTGACGATCTGAAGCTGCCTTTAGACTATCTCGAATCACCTTTACCTTCTGCTCGGCATCTCTAATCAAATCAACCCCAAAGATCTTACTTTCATTAAGCTCGGTCCAAAACAATGGGGTGCGGCATTTGCGACCGTACAAAGCCTCGTAAGGTGCCATCTTAATGCTCGATTGGAAACTGTTGTTGTAAGCGAATTCAATCAAAGGCAAATACCGTTCCCACGAACCACTAAACTCAAGGACACAACATCTCAACATATCCTCGAGTATCTGAATTACTCGTTCCAATTGACCGTCTGTCTGAGGATGGAACGCGGTACTAAAATGTAGCTTAGTACCCAGAGAATCTTGTAGTTTCTTCCAAAATCGCGATGTAAATCTCGGGTCTCTATCCGATACAATAGAAATAGGGACCCCGTGCAATCTAACGATCTGTGAAACATACAACTCCGCTAGCTTATCAAGTGAGTAATCCGTACGCACGAGTATAAAATGGGCGAATTTAGTTAATCGGTCTACAACAACCCAAAACGCATCCTTCTTGCTCGGTGTCAACGGTAGCCCAGATACGAAATCCATTGTGACTTTATCCCATTTCCACTCGGGAATCAAAATCGGTTGCAACAAACCCGATGGCACCTGATGTTCCGCTTTTACTTGTTGGCATATCAGACACTTCGACACAAAATTTGAGATGTCTCGTTTCATACCATGCCACCAATATTGACGTTTCAAATCATTGTACATTTTGGTACTTCCCGGATGAACTGACATTCGGCTATTGTGAGCTTTCTCTAATATCACCGAAACCAACTCTGAACTTCTCGGTATACATACTCAGCCTCGAAACCTCAAACAATCATTGTTGTCAACTTGAAACTCAGAATCCACATGTAAATCGCATTGAGCTCGTTTGGAAATTAAGTCGTCATCCGCTTTCTGAGCTTCACAAACTTGTCGAAGAAATACCGGTTTGGCTTTTAATTCTGCCCTTATCACGCCATCATCAGATACTGATAAATGCACATTCATGGCTCCTAAAGCAAACAATGATTTTCGGCTAAGAGCATCAGCAACTACATTCGCCTTTCCCGGATGATAGTCAATGACAAGCTCGAAATCTTTTAGCAATTCAAGCCACCGTCTTTGTCTCAGATTCAAATCTCTTTGCGTCATCAAATATTTGAGGCTTTTATGGTCGGAAAAGACATGACATTTCTCACCAAAAAGGTAATGACGCCAAATCTTCAAAGCAAACACAATAGCAGCTAATTCGAGATCGTGAGTCGGATAGTTTTTCTCATGAGGCTTTAATTGCCTCGAAGCATATGCAACAACTTTGCCCTCTTGCATCAAAACACACCCCAAGCCATTCAGAGACGCATCACTATATACTACAAACTCCTTACCGGATTCAGGTTGAACTAAGACTGGAGCTTCCGTCAATAGGGCTTTCAATTGGTCGAAACTCTTTTGACACTTCTCGGACCATTCGAATTTAACATCCTTCTGCAATAGCTTTGTCAACGGGGTTGAGATCATCGAAAAGTCCTTCACAAACCGTCGGTAATACCCCGCAAGTCCTAAAAAGCTTCGGACTTCCGAGACATTTTTAGGAGGCTTCCAATCGAGGATAGCAGAGATTTTATTTGGATCAACTCGGATACCCGCAGCAGATACAATGTGTCCCAGAAAGCCAACCTTGCGCAACCAGAACTCACACTTGCTGAATTTCGTGTACAACTGGTTATTACGCAAAATTTGAAGCACAAGTCTTAAATGCTCGGCATGCTCAATCTCGTCGCAAGAGTAAACCAAAATGTCATCGATAAACACGACTACAAATCGGTCTAGGTACGGCTTAAACACTCGATTCATTAGATCCATGAAAACAGCGGGGGCATTAGTTAGCCCAAACGGCATCACTAAAAATTCATAGTGTCCGTACCTCGTTCTGAAAGCAGTCTTGGGCACGTCTGAGTCTCGAACTCGCAACTGATAGTAGCCGGATCGCAAATCGATCTTTGAAAACACTGAGGCTTCCTTTAACTGATCGAATAAGTCATCGATACGAGGCAATGGATACTTATTCTTTATAGTCACCTTGTTCAGCTGCCGATAGTCAATACACATTCTCAAAGTCCCGTCCTTCTTTTTCACGAACAAGACGGGTGCACCCCAGGGAGAAAAGCTCGGTCTTGCGAAACCTCTATCGGTCAACTCTTGCAACTGGGATTTCAACTCTTTCAACTTCGTTGGAGCCATACGATATGGAGCAATTGAAATCGGGGTTGTACCTGGAACTAGCTCAATGCCAAACTCAACCTCTCTAACAGGCGGTAATCCCGGTAATTCTTCGGGAAACACGTCCGGATACTCACAAACCATAGGAACAGTCTCAAGCTTTAGTTCGGATATTTTGCTATCTAAAACATAAGCAAGATAAGCCTCGCAACCCTTTTTCAAAAATTTCTGAGCCAACATAGAAGATATTACAGCCGGCAGCCCGTTTAAATCCGTAGGCTCAATCCGAATTATCTCATTAGTCGTACATCATAAATCAATAGTCTTTCATTTACAGTTCACTACCGCATCGTGCACAGTCAACCAATCTATTCCGAGTATAACGTCAAATTCATCGAATGGCAAAAGCATCAAATCGGCCGAAAAACAGAAATCTCGAATCATAAGGGGACATTTCTTACACACTCTATCAACTAAGACACAACGACCCAAGGGATTGGACACTCGTATCACAAACTCAGTAGACTCAATAGGGAGAGTCTTACTAGATGCCAAATTTTCACATACATATGAATGAGTTGAACCGGGGTCAATCAAAGCAATAACATCAGTATCAAAGAGAGTAAAAGTACCGGTGATAACATCGGGCGAAGAGGCATCCTCTCGTGCGCGAATAGCGTAAGCCCTAGCAGGAGCATGAGCCTCGAATCTTGTTGTAGCATCTTTAAACCTTCTCTGACCGCCGCTAGCATTTCCCGAATTCTTCGGTGGTCTACCCCGTGCTGAAGTAGTACTCGGTTTCCCACTCGGGTTCACATTTTGCTCTGACCATCTAGGGCAATCTCTTATAAAGTGATCAGCCGACCCGCACTTATAACAGGAGCGATCATGAAATCTGCAGCTCCCCGAATGCCATTTTCCACAATACTTGCACTCGGCTCTGTCTCGACGGTCGTTTCCAACACTAGCAGCAGAAGTGGCACGTGTACTCATAGGGGGTCGATCACGGTCTCGTCTAGAAAAACCTGAAGTAGCAGATGGTCTGTCTGATTCACTTCGGAACTTCTTTGAGGATTTTTGAGTAGACCTCCCCGAAGATCTCTTACGGAACTCTCTGGCTCCGCTATCAGCTTTTCTCTTTTCATTTCGAAGCTCTTCGGCCTTGCAGGCTCGCTCGACAAGAACAACGAACTCTTGAATTTCCAGAATGCCAACCAGAAGTTTGATGTCTTCATTTAACCCGTCCTCGAAGCGTTTACACATAATAGCTTCGGATGCTATGCACTCACGAGCATATCGGCTAAGCCGTACGAATTCTCTCTCATACTCGGTTACTGTCATTTGGCCTTGTTTAAGCTCGAGGAATTCCTTCCGTTTCTGATCGATAAATCTTTGGCTGATATACTTCTTTCGGAACTCAACTTGGAAAAACTCCCAAGTAACTCACTCTCTTGGCACAACGGAAACCAATGTGTTCCACCAATAGTAGGCAGAATCACGCAGCAGAGATACGGCACATTTCAAGCACTCATCGGGTGTACATGACAACTCATCGAACACACGGATTACATTATCGAGCCAAAACTTGGCCCGCTCAGCATCGTCATCAACTGTAGCCCAGAATTCTTCAGCCCCATATTTTCTAATTTTATCGACCGGGGGTTTACTCGACCTCACAGGGTCGGCCTCAGGAGGAGCCACAGGGGTCGAAAGTGGGTTATTCAGGGGAGGAGGTTGTGGAACAGCCGGATTAGTTCGAAGAAATTGGGTGAACCAATCATTCATCATTGCATAGAAGTTCTACCTCATGTCATCATCTCGATGACTGGCATTCAGCTGAGAGTCGACCGGTGCAGTCCCTTGCGCGGGAGCAGCTGCCACACTCTCAATATCTTCCGCTACGACTCGATCGGGATCGGAATCCATTACTATAGGAAAAACACATTTCAAATGTCAGAGATCACCACACTATCGCATTTTCACAAAATGGCATGTATAGCTATACTCACACGCGCTACGTTAGTCCGAGAATCGACTAAACCGTAGCTCTGATACCAATAAAAATGTAACACCTTACACCCCCGTCCGTCGCCGGAATAGGGTATTAAGGTATTACATAACTAGATACAGCCTACTGAGGTTCATAGTTACATACTAGACATAGAATTATTTAGTTCTTTAATTGAATGTAACACTTGCAAATAAGTTCGGTCAGTACGTCATTTCTCATAAAAGAAAACGTTTCATAAGCATAGCATGCTAGTGTATTTCTACTATGTGGCTACTAACAACTTGGCCGAAATCAAACCTTTCAATAACCGATCACCATATTAGAAATTCATTACGTATTGGGTACTAACTAAATATCATGCCACAACATCGAATCATATGAGAATCAACCAAACACATATAATCAAACTCGAAGACTAAGCAAGCCATTTTCGCATGGCTAGAAATATTTACAACTCAAAATGTAGATTGATTCAACAAAAGGAGATTAGCCTATACATGCCATTGATCCAAAAATAATCATCAAAAGTACCAAAATAACAGCGATAGTGTAGGTGATTAAGGCTTCAATCCCCGAGTCCGTAGCTTCCAAAAAGAGATATATAAAACAGAGGAAACAAGGGAAACGGAGTAAGCATTACAATGCTTAGTAAGTTTTAAGCAATGACATTAAATAGATCATCAAATTATAGCATAGTTGTTAGTATTTTTGTTTCCCTCTTCTCTTAGGTAAGTCACCCCTTTTCCATACATATACATTCACATCATATACGAAAGTGGATAGCTTTCACTTATAGTAAATTCACGTAAACATACACATGTCACAAAACTCACATATCATTTCGCATAGGCCAATTTGTACTTTGACCATATTAATAATCTTATTTCATGAACACATATGAAATCACATAATGACCTTAGTATTCGGTCCAAAAATCTAGCTTGCATATAAGCCAAGGGTACATACCTGTATAACTTAACACTTTCAGCGCAATTCATTAGCAATCGTTACCTTGAAGACCATTAGTCTTAGACTTTACTCTCATAATCATCGAGATCTTTAGCTCGGGTAAACTCTATACATAGCCATCGGGTCTCTATCCCGGATTTAATCTCCGCATATAGCCTTCGGGTCTTAACCCGGACATCATCTCTGCATATAGCCTTCGGGTCTTAACCCGGACATAGTCTCCACATATAGTCAGCGGGACTTAATCCCGGATTTGCATCACAAATTTTCATACATATATATATATATATATATATATATTCGCATGTTACCAAGTTTCACATAGCAAGATTGCACTTGTAATTCAATCAATTCATGTGCATACAACATATAACATGCTTCTCGACTTTATATCATAAATACACATATAATTCAAAACTTATACACGTATACTTTTCTTCTCTAGACTTTCGGCCCAATGATCAAAAATACATAAGCAGTGCATTTCAAAACTCAATTTCGGTCCTTTTCTCTATGAGCCATTCGGCTATATAGCAAACATGAATAAGGTTTCTTTCTCAATAGGACATCGTTCAAATATCAGCATGTATGTCATGGCATTTTAACTTATTTACCAAATTCGATTACTCAAAACTTACCTTGAACTTTCCCGAGAATTTACGAGTTGGCTATTCGACCACTTTGGCCTTCCCTTTATCCGAACTCGTCCCTCTATGCTCTTGAGCTAAATAAAACATTTAATTTTATTAATCCTTATTCAAGCATCTCAATGAATCATTTTCACTTATAGTCAAATAATACATGCATATTCTTCTCATTGCAAACACATACGCACATTCGATCATTTCACATACATATCATAAGTCACAACAAGCTGATTTTCTGAGCAGCATTCAATAATTTACTCATAACTGGAGCTACAAAACTCCAAATGAAGTGACGTTAATTTTTCATGAAAATAGACTCATTTATATTCCATCCATAAAATTTTCATAATTTTTGGTTTGGCCAATCAATACCAGAATTTTCTTAAAGTTTCCCTATTTCACTGTTTGATTAAACTGACTACTCTATACTACGAACCGAATTTCTCCTTGTACAGAATTCCAAATATGTCCTTACCAATTTTATTCGAAACTAGACTCATTAAGGAGTCTAAGCATATAAATTTTGTCTCATAAAAATTTTTATGCAATTTATGGTGATTTTCTAAAAACAGAACAGGGGCTTACGGAGTCATTCTGACCCTGCTTCACACAACTTTAAAAATCTCTTTATTGGCAGGTCAATTGCTTGTAAGGTTTCTTTTATAAGAAACTAGACTCATTAAGCTTTAATTACACAATTTATTCAGCCTCTAATTAAACTCTCACAATTTATGGTGATTTTTCCAAAACACATTACTGCTGCTGTACCAAGCAGATTTTATACCAAATTCACTCTTTAGTGTTCTTATTCACATATTTAAAATATAACATTTCCTAAGGCACCCTTTAGAGTAGTCATTGATCTTTACACAATATACATATTTCATATTAATTTTAATCAATACACCACTCTTAAGACACCAATTATGAAGACAAACATCAAAGATTTTATGCACATGGCCGAATAGGTCATTTCTTTAACCAAGAAGCTCCCATAAGCACAAATTGATCAATTAGTTTAACTACCATTTCTAATGCATACACACTAAGGCCATTCGGCCATATAACCATCTCCCAAACTTTAACTAACATTTTATAGCATTCCATTTTATACATGACACATACTTCCATCAATTCAAAGTTCAATCACAAAAAGAAGTATGTTTGCTTTACTTCACATGCTAGGACTAAATGCATATGGTCTTAGACTTCACTTATCAATCAAAATCAAACATCCCTTTCCTTATTAAAGACACATTCGGTAATTCCATCTAAAATCTCAAAAGGTATGTTCGATAATTAGCCATTCACCAAAACAAAGTCATTCGTTGATGAAAACTAAATTTCAACATCAAAGCATAGTTCTTTCCTTATCACATTACAATTTAACCGAAACTAACTTGCTTCACAAATTTCAGTTTATAAGTAGGCTTGGGTCAAACAATTTAAGAAGCTCATCACATCCAATTCAGCCTCTATTTACCTTAACTCATTTCCAATAGACTAAATATCATGCTAACAACCAATTTGCTAATCAAAGACAAAGCAAATCATGTAATTCAAGGAACCGAATGCCCCTCTTGCCATTTGAGCTACACCAAACTTACTAATTAGAGCTCACAACTTCAATTCACATGATTTTTTTTTTTTTTTTTTACATCTTAGAGTCCCTCAAGGCTCCATTCACAATCGGCACTACACATACACACAACCATGATAGCAAATTTTCTTTAGGGCCATCAAACAACTAAGAGCATTTTAACTAGCTCAATTACACAACCTTATAAATTTCCTATATACATTCGGTAATGAGCTCATATTACCAAGAGAATCGATTCTCCCATGCTCATTAAAACACAAGAAAACAATTTATTTCCTCCATTTTTCTTTTAGCAAAACCGAAAGCTTCATGGACACAAATCACATGAATATAGTACACGGGTCTTGTTGGAAACTTCAAGACCAACTAAAATCCACAACATTCAAAGAAAAATTCCATGAATCTTACCTTAATTTTCAGCTTCCCCTAGCCAAATGCCCCAAGCTCATGAATTTTTATTTTCTTCCTCAACTCACGGCAAAGAGAAGAAGAAAGGGACTAGCTTTGGTTTTTCCTCCAATTTCATAATAATAATCATAATAAAATCACATTATAACTTAAAATAAATATTAAGTTTATTTATTAAGCTAAAATACAACACACAAAATGCCAAATTAGCCATCATTGCTGTCCACTAGAGAAAAATTGGGCAATTTGACATGCAACTCCTTCTTTTCTCATGCATGCATTTATTGGTCATCACACATTTGTCTAGCACATTTTCAAAGTTCACTACTAAGTCCCCTTTTAGTGAAATTAAATTTTATAACTCAAAATCAACACATCAAACATGTCACACACGAATTAACACATATCATAGGCATCAAAATAAATATTAAATATATTTTATGCCTCGGTTTTGTGGTCCCGAAACCACATTCCGACTAGGGTCGTTTTAAGACTGTCACAAACCCTTTAGACTTTATTCAAATCTTATTCTATAGCATTTCATTACCTAATCTTGGTTACATTTATCAGAGAACTACTATAACTTACTCATATATTATAATAAAGATAGACATTCAGCTTCATAGCTTACCTACCAGATATTCCTGATAGTTCACGCCACATATACTTAGCAGAATACTCCATACAAGAAATCAGATAGAACACACCACTAAGGCGATCCATTTAGAATTTTCTACAAAGGCATCCTTTTTTAGAGTTCACCATAAAGATGTTCTTTTTTGTTGTGACATAACCCAAAAATTAGGGGTTAGTAGGATTGGGTTTGTGAATCGAGAGAGAGTGGTTATGCCTTAATTCTTGAGATTAATTGTGCATTTTTAAGAAATAAATGAAGCATTGGTTTGTTGTTTAAGTGTTAGTGAAACACTCCTTGAAACCCAAGTTCAAATCCATTCCTCGCATGATTTTTATTATTCTATAAATTTTGCATCAAACCCTAGTATGTGACACGCATTGTTTT
Source organism: Gossypium stocksii (assembly GCA_020496765.1). Taxonomy (NCBI): domain Eukaryota; kingdom Viridiplantae; phylum Streptophyta; class Magnoliopsida; order Malvales; family Malvaceae; genus Gossypium; species Gossypium stocksii. Next base: position 49,504,617 of record CM035623.1, read on the forward strand.
TAAAATAAATATTACAAAATTATTTTAAGAATTAGGAAATAGCCTAGTGGTTAATGGAAAAAAAAATGAGAAAGCATGGAAATTAGATTAGTGTCCCAAGTTCGATTCTCGTCCCTTGCAAAATAGCTTAATTTTTGCTAAGATTTCTCTTCCTTATTTTGTGCCATTCAAGCCTTGAACCCTAGTTATAAATACAACATTTTATTTTACTTTTCAGCCTTTAAGTCAAAATTTCCCTACCCTAGCTGTTCACCCTCTTCCTCTCCTCTTTTATCTTTAATTTTCTTTTTTTCTTCCCTTGTGTACCACCACTAGAGCCACAAAATTCATCATCAATTTCTCTTCTTTTTACAACGGGTTATTGCACCATACATTTCCTATTCTTGTTTTCATTTTATCATAAAATTTCTAGCCTTAAATCTAAAATTTTATCACTCAAGATCGGCCTCCATTGATGCCCCAAAAGAACTCCATTCTTGCCCTATCTTCTTGCTTGGATAAGCGTCATTTTCTTTCATTTTTCTTTATGGATCTTTCAATAAAATACCAAATTTTCTACATATAGAATTGTGGTGATTTTTCAATATTTAATGGGTATTTTTCCAACCTTTAAAGTGATTTCAATTATGGTTTTAAATCATCCCCAATTTTGCCACTGTTGCTGGTGGTATGCCACACCTAAAGGCACAAAGGGGGCTGTTGTTTCTTTAATTTTTCCCATCTATTTATAGCAAAATATTTGGTTTTTTAACCCTTCCTAATCATCCTTTAATCATGTATATTTTAAGAAAAATCAATCTTGATCAATTGGCGACTCAGATTTGATAATTTAGGAAGCATAAGTGTGGTCGATTATGTGTTACCGTGTAATTTCAGTTTCTTGTTGGGGAAATTGTTAACTGATTGATAACTCTTGAAAAGAGTTATCTTTCAAACCTCTAAGCTTGATTAAATGCTTGAACTTATGTAGATATAATTTAATTTTTAGGTTATTTTTAAAACATTGCATAATAACACTTAGATTGTGCCTTAAATGTTATTTCATGTTACTATTACTGTTGGGAAGAAGGGAATTGGTTGTTGTATGTAGAAGGTGCAAGAAGTATGAAGAATGAGGAAGAGAATGAATGAAGTGAAATATTGCCATGGCAAAAGGCTGGATGGATTGCTAACACAAATGCCATAATTCTAGGAAAATGCTAATGCAACACTCAATCATTGTCACTCTCAACTAGTTAGAGAAACTCATGTGAAAATTTTTATAGAAGAGGGAGAGGGTAAAAGCTTAAGAGAAAAAGTAGAAACACAAGGAAAGAGATGAGCAATCAGCCTTAGGCCTTGAATGATTCAACAGCGTCGACGTGAAAGCTGGAGTGGAGAAAACTTCTTATAGTTCTGCCTTCATTCTATTAATTGATTTTTATGATTTCTAAAATGTTAATGATGGTGTTGAATGTTATTCTTATTTTGGATTTTAAATCCCAGCCCATGAGCTAATTTCATTTAGGTTGGAATTACTGGGTCTATCTTTATACTTTTAATAATCACGGTGATATTTTGAATAGATCTACTCTTTTATTCGGTTTGGATTATTTTAAATATATGCATGCAAGCTTTAGACATAGATGAATGCATGGTATATCCTTAGACTTTATTTAATTATGAATAGGTTAAATAAGTTGGATCATAATTGAATGATATGAGCGAGTACTCGAGCAAATACTCATAGCACTCTAGACATAGAGTTGTGATTTGTACTGAGTCAGGAACAACATTCTTAGTTATTCTTAAGACTTGTAGACATACAATGACTTAGAATGATAGCTTAAATCCTCTCTTGAAAGAAGCAGAATGCAATAGTTATACTCTGAGCAGTACTTTTTGTCAAGATTTACCATGATATTATTATGTTATTAAGATATAATCCAAGTAATTCAAACCTTCCTATTCAACAACATCAATCCTCTTAACTTTGTCTCGAAGAATGACCATAGCATTTTATTCATTATTTGATTTTTTAAAATTTCATACATTAATAATTCACTTTGAATCATTATTTTGTTTACTTTGCCATAGGCCTAATTAGTATAGTTTATAGTAATAACTCTACTATATTTTTACCTATTTTGATCCCTATGGAGACAATCTCATTTATAACTTTATTACATTCGACGTGTATACTTGCACATTCGAATTACATATTCACACGCAATAAGTTTTTGGCACTGATGTCGGGGATTGGCAAATTGGTGAATTTTGGTTTGTTATAGTTAATAGGATTATAATAACTTGCTCAATATCTTACCAATTTTCGATCCCTGTGGATACTTACTTATATACTTGAATGATGTGTACACTTGCACAATTGCATTAGTTATTTACACGTAATGAGTTTTTGGCGCCGTTGCTGGGGATCAATAGCATTTGTGAGAAGTTGATTTGTTATTATTTTTTGTTATTTTTAAGGTTCTTGTGATCAATATAAATGACACACTTCTCGCCATACAAGTAATGGGGCCAAATCTTAAGCACAAAAACCACAACAGCTAACTCCAAATCAGGAGTAGGATAATTGCGCTCATGTGTCTTTAACTACCTTGAAGCATAAGCCATAACTTTGCCCTCTTGCATCAACACACAAACAAGTCCTGAAATGAAGCATAACTATAAACCACAAAATCTTTTCCAGCCTCTGGTTGAATTAACACAGGTGCTTCACTCAAAACTGCCTTAAGCTATTCAAAACTCTTCTGCCTTTCATTAGTCCATTTAAACACCACATTTTTCTAAAGTAGTTTCGTTAACGGTGCGACAGTAAGAGAAAGCCCTTCAATGAACCTATGATAATAGCCAGCCAAACCTCAAAAACTCTATAACATCGCAAACTCAGCCTAAACATTACGGTCGAATCTGGCATGTCACACTAAAGTGTTTTTTGAAAACTTGCTTTGTTGGAAAAAATTCGATTTAGAGAAAAAACCTCTTTGTTTAACTTTGCTAACCATTCAAAATGTCATTTCCTTAAATCATTATTAGTTTGTTGTTAAAGCTCAATTTAAGAGAGCTAAATTACGAAAACGTGAGGTTAAAATAAAAATAGGGTTGTGAAACCATTTTGAGAATGTTGCGGAAGCATAATGTTTTGAAAATAGTTATCATTTTAGAAAACCGCGCTCTACTCTAATAGGTATAAACCATAATAATTAAAACCCCCCAATTAATAGCTAGAAAATTAAGGAGAGGCCTTATTACATCAAAACAAAATATGAAAAATGTAGCTAAAGCAAAGCAATATAAAGTACTGAATTCAACTATCCATAGTGTGGCTACCCCCGAGTCCTCCCATACGTCGAATGCCTATTGAGGATCACCTGAAAAATTAAAAAAAAAACGGGGGTGATTTTACAAAAACTCAGTGTGTACAACCCTCATCAATCATATAATATGCATTAATCAATTTGGCCTAAGCCCATTACAATACCAATGGCCTCTAGGCCTTAGCCCATAATAGCCTCAGTTGGACCAGAGCCCATATCAGAATCAAAATCAATGTATGCAATGCACGTATATCCCGTCCAACCCTGCACTTTGTATCCCTTCCAACTCTACACTCCTATAGGGATTTAATCGGCCCACCCATCCCTGCACTCCCAATGTAGTAGCGACTGTGGCAATATATAACGGCCTAATTTTTGGGTTTCTCTTAGATTATTGTTCATCTGATAAAATGTTTGAACTTTGGTATCTGGGTGTGTAATGCATGTTTGGGGAGTGTTAATGGGCATATGGAAGGCTCAGGTGTTGGTTAGAAACTCGGCAAAATTTTGTATTTTTGACTTAGGAGATAGGGGTCTCTTGGAAGTTGGTGTGATAAGAAAATATGTGTGAAATGAGGCATAAGCTGGCCAGTGGTGGAGTGGAAATATGACGCCACTTAGGAGATATAAAAGTGGCGCCTAAGTGAGCTTGGAGGCCTAAGGTTCAAGTCCCAGAGTGAGCTTGTGTGGTGTTTAATTTTTGTGCTTGATCTAGTAAGAGTTTGAAGCAGAGTTGAACTCTGTTGAGGAGTGTTTGAATCTGTAACACCCTGAATTTGGGCCTAGAAGTATTGGGCCTTGGGCCTAGGTGCGGGTGTGAGATAGTTCGAAATAAAATTATTGATGTGTTGAATTCTGTTATGGAAGGTTATTATTAATGGGTTAATGTGGTATTTTAGTGAACTGCGAAGGATTCATAGTGTGGGGAAAAGCCTTGGGCTAATTTCTGGGATTCCGGGATTTTTGTGATATTTGGTGTAATGTTGAAATTTTGATATATGGATGTGTAATTCGTGTTTGGAGTGTGTTATTGGGCCTATGGAAAGCCCAAGTGTTGGTTAGAAACCCGGGGAATTCTTGGATTTTTGGACTTAAGGAATAGAGGACTTGGAAAAGAGGAGTTGTAAGGAATTATGTGTGTAATAAGACACAAAAAAGGAATGTGGTGTAGTGGCAAAGTAGCACCACTCAGGGGACAAGGAAGCAAGGGGTCCAAGGTTCAAGTCTTGGCTCTTGCAATTTATTTTGGTTTTTCTTTTAAATAAATCTGGAAGCAAGTAGGTGAGCTTTAAAGTTAAATGTGTTGGACTTATGACACAAAGGAGCTTGTGTCCGAGTGGTGATGGCATGACAGGGTTACTGAGAGCTCTTTGGTTCGAATCCCGTTGCACGCAAAGGTTGATTATTTTGCTAATGCTTTAATTTTGGGGGGATTGATGGAGAATCCCACATCGGAAAGCTAACATGAGAGCAGGTGAGGAGCTAGCTTTAAATAGAGCAAACCAGGAGGAGAGTAGGCAAAGCCTTCTTGGCTGATCCCTTTCGCTTTATGGCGTGCCCATTTGGGTTGGGCATCGGCTAAGAGTGTTTGGAGCGCGGATTAACTTCAGTCTCCTATCAGGGTTAAAGGCTGCTGACTAAGGGCTTGGATCAGTGGAGCGTTCGGATCCAGATTTGGATATCAACTTCAGCAAAGGTAAGGATTTAGGGCCTTGTTCATGGATGCCCGAATATGGTAAGAGTATGTTAAATTTAGTTATCATTGATTCGTGGTCTAATGTTTTAGTAATCGTATATAGGATTGAGTTGGAGCAGATATCATCATCGTTCGTCGTAATCAGGTGTGTATCGAACCCTTCTTCAGTCTAATTTGGCAAAGGCCAAGTAACCGAAAAGTTGGTATTACGTAGGCTTATGAGTGTGCGAATGCTCACAATATGATTGGAAATCCTGAGATCTGTAACCGTAAGTGGTAAGTTAGTTGAGTGTGCAATTTCGCGCACCTCGGTAAGTTGGGTCTCGATGGGCCAAACATGGGCTCACGGGCTTTCGGGCCCATATAGGTAAAAATAGGAAATAAATGTGTTCTATTAGACTGTAGTATCGGAACTGCTAAAACTGGTAGCTAGATAGGAAATTTGGGCTGAATGGGCTTAATTTTCTAAATAGACACTGTAGGGCCTATTAGGAGTTTTAGGGCCCAGTGATTGAAATTATTTAAATCTGTTAAATTGACTGCTAAGATGGAACTAAAGCTTATATGTGACTGTAACATGCATAAAACTCGTAATATTGGAGCAAGTACTAAAATACCCCTAAGTATGGAAAATTACCATTTTACCCCTAAGTGTAAAATGACCTTTATACCCCTAGGGTAAATTTTGTATGAAATGTATGATTTTCTGTTTCTGCATGTCATATCTCATAACATATGTATATATCTGATGCATGTGATTCTGTATGTTATATGTCATAGCATGTATGCCTGCTGCATGGGGTTTGGGTTTACGATGGAGGAAGCGTTCTGGCAGCCTCGCTGCAATCTGGTGGCCTTGCCACATATACATCCGTTCTGGTGGCCTTGCCACATATATCTGTTCTGGTGGCCTTGCCACATATATCTGTTCTGGTGGCCTCACCACATATATCTGTTCTGGTGGCCTCGCCACAATATCTGTATCTGGTGACTCTGTCACAATATTTGGCAGCCTCGCTGCAAATTCTGTGGTGTGTAGCGGTTGGGTGGGTTGAGTAGCTTCCCCACATGGTGTGATGGTTGGTACGGGTGGTGTGTAGCGGTTGGATGGGTTGAGTAGTCTCCCCACATGGATCATGGGCTTGCATTCATGCATTGTTATCATTAATACTGTTCTGTTACTGTAATGGGCCTATGGGCCGTACTGCTATTTGAAAAGGGCTAAGGCCCAGTTTACTGTTATCTGAATAGGATTTCGGCCCAGTATTTGACTGTGATGGGATAGGGCTTAGGCCCAATGGGCTTGAGTTGACTTGGGCTTTGGATGGGCTTCTGTATACACTGAGTTTTCCAAACTCACCCCTTTTTCCTTCCATCCTTGCAGGTGAGCCTTAGATTGGTGGACTTGGAGCTGGGAGGGATTCAGAGTGGCCATATGGACTAGACTATTGGATTTCTAATTAAGTTACCTATTTAAATTTAGATTTAATTATTTATTTCTGGTTTTTGGGTTGTAAAAAGGGCCTCTTTAATTACTTTTATTTTGGGTTTTTTCTTTACTTATTTAAATTGGTTTTAGCTTACGTAGGATATTATTTAAATCGAGTTGAAAATAAATGATTTTAAGACGCGATTTTTATAAAAGTTACTTGTTTTCAAAATAACACGATAACCAAGCAAAGCTTCCGCAATTTTAAATGATCTTGTAGATAAATATTTCAAATAGTTAAAGTGTGGCAATGGTAGTGTGCATGTCTAGGAGTGGATCCAAGAAGAGCTTGGTACTTAAGCAGTCTATTCGACTCACCTCCTCTTTTCTGGAATCCTACCTGGTGCCCAGCTTCCATTCACTTTAAGTCTTAACGAAAAAGGTCAAATTTATTTGATACTTAAACCGTTTTCAAAATTAACATGTTTTTGCAAACTACAAGGGTTTATAAGCTTTCATAAAACTTTTACAAAGGTTTTAATGATGTTTGCAAAAGGATGATTATTTCAATGAATCACGTTTTGGAAAAAGACAAGCTAAGTTTAACGGTAAGAGTTTTTAAAACTTCAAGGGTTTTCAATGAAAGCACAGTTTTCGAAAAATACTTCAATGTGACACACCAGACTTGGCCTTAACGTCTGGGCTGGGTTTGGGGTGTTACATTTAGTGGTATCAGAGCCAAGTTGCAACACCTCGGCTGTGGAACGGGTCTAAAAATAGAAGTTTTTAGAGGGTAAAACAAAGATTTTCGAAAGTCGCTTTAAGAATTTGTTGTCGGTATTGTTTATAAGATTTTCTTTCTATAAATAAATAATTTAAAAAAAAATTGGGAAATTTTAAGTTTAAGCCCAAAGAAGGGTATTTTTGGAAAAATCAGATTTTTGGAAAATTCTATTTAAAAGAGAATTGTTTCAAACTTGTTTTCTCTAAAATTAACATGTTTTGAGAAGTTGATTTTAAAAGGCTTGAATCTTTCTGAGTTTTTCTAGAATCTAATAAATTGAGATGTGGCACACTGAATCCCCGGCACCAAATCTGTAAGTATTTCTGCTTTATATTCTGTAATGTACCGAACTGTACTGTAAATAGACTTGAGACTTTTCTATGATACTTAGATAGAGTAATACTGAAAAATTGTAGAGACTGAAACTGTAGAGAAACTAAAAGATTGAGACTGTAGCTAAGATATGATCTTGAATAAAATAAAAGCTTTAAAATACTATCTCTGCATAAGACATAGGAATAAATAAAATTTTGAGAACTCTGTAGGTATTTGATATGTGTACTGGTAATGTAGAGTATTGATATGGATTTTGAGGGTAAGCAAAGTTTGCCAACTTCGGGTAGCGTTAACTCGGAGATTGGTACTAAGGCACTGGTCGAGCTAGTAAGGAAAGTGGTAGAAGAAGTTTTGGACACCAAAAATTAAGGAAATTAGGGAAATGCTTCAAGCAGGGTGCTTGGAGTGTAAGAAGAGGAAGGATCCTAGTTCGCAAAGGACAGAGTCTCGTTCAGTGAAACATGCTAGGGCACGACTAAGATCTCCAGTTTGCAACAACTGCAACAGACGTCATCTGGGTGAATGCGATAGGGAGAAAAGAGTGTGCTTTTTTTTGTGGGTCCCTCGAACATCGAGCTCTTGATTGCAAAGCTTATTCTAGTTAGGAATGTGTGATGTTTGGTTACGAATTGTGTGCGCTAGTGTTAATGTTTATTAGATGTTCTGGGTCGTACTAAAATTATTTGGATCAGAGTGCGCAGCAGAAGCATAGTGGTTGGACTTGAGTAATACGGTTAGTTGATAGTTTAAAATTTCGAGGACGAAATTTCTTTAAGGAGGGTAGAGTTGTAACACCCTAAATTTGGGCCTAGAAGTATTGGGCCTTAGGCCTAGGTGCGGGTGTGAGATAGTTCGAAATAAAATTATTGATGTGTTGAATTCTGTTATGGAAGGTTATTATTAATGGGTTAATGTGGTATTTTAGTGAACTGCGAAGGATTCATAGTGTGGGGAAAAGCCTTGGGCTAATTTCTGGGATTCCGAGATTTTTGTGATATTTGGTGTAATGTTGAAATTTTGATATATGGATGTGTAATTCGTGTTTGGAGTGTGTTATTGGGCCTATGGAAAGCCCAAGTGTTGGTTAGAAACCCGGGGAATTCTTGGATTTTTGGACTTAAAGAATAGAGGACTTGGAAAAGAGGAGTTGTAAGGAATTATGTGTGTAATAAGACACAAAAAAGGAATGTGGTGTAGTGGCAAAGTAGCGCCACTCAGGGGACAAGGAAGCAAGGGGTCCAAGGTTCAAGTCTTGGCTCTTGCAATTTATTTTGGTTTTTCTTTTAAAAAAATCTGGAAGCAAGTAGGTGAGCTTTAAAGTTAAATGTGTTGGACTTATGACACAAAGGAGCTTGTGTTCGAGTGGTGATGGCATGACAGGGTTACTGAGAGGACTTTGGTTCGAATCCCGTTGCACGCAAAGGTTGATTATTTTGCTAATGCTTTAATTTTGGGGGGATTGATGGAGAATCCCACATCGGAAAGCTAACATGAGAGCAGGTGAGGAGCTAGCTTTAAATAGAGCAAACCAGGAGGAGAGTAGGCATAGCCTTCTTGGCTGATCCCTTTCGCTTTATGGCGTGCCCGTTTGGGTTGGGCATCGGCTAAGAGTGTTTGGAGCGCGGATTAACTTCAGTCTCCTATCAGGGTTAAAGGCTACTGATGATACGATCCGCCTCGGGGTGAGTCGAGTCGTATGTAAGTTTGCCCGATCGTCTACGAGAAAGTATCGTTCGATTTGCTTGTGAAGTAAAGTTGATGGGAAAATAAGGCGGAAGCTAGGTTAAAGGGTTCAAAGATGGGTTATGGATAAGAATATGTATAGGTTCGGTTATGATTAACAAATAAAAAGATGAGAAGATAGGAAATGGTTTGGATAAGTGATGTGATGAAAAAAAAGGAAATTGGATAGAAAGGTGGATATGGTGAAATAGGACTTAAGTTTCAAGTATGATTCGACACTATAGAGAGTATCGCCCCGGTACTTATATCACTTAAGGTGGAGAATGAAAGATAGAACAAACATTGACCCGCTACTTAGCAAAGTAGGAACCTCGGTATATCGGGGAACGCCACACTCGGTTGAGTGATAAGTTCAAAAAGGAAGAACAAGGTTGACACCAACTAAGAACTAGATAGGCCAACAAGTCTTCAACGAAATATGGGAGAAAGATCCTCACCAAATAGTTTAATTAACAAAGTAACAATAACAAAGTTCTACTTTTTACAAATGACATAACAACTATTTATAGGCTATGTAAAGGTAGCCGAATGGACAAAAGAAAATACTTAAAGACTAAGCAAAATTTAGCTAGAAAGTCCTTGAATAATCTAGAAGAAAAACCATTAATGTCCATGTCCATATTTGGCTGAATGTATGTAAGTGATGAAGTCTCCATGCATCTTGGAATAGAGGAATGAATGCACATCCTTAATGTATAGACTAGGTTCGGCCAAGAAGTGAATGTGGATGAATAAACCGAATGGTCTTGTGAATAAAGACAACTCTTGATCGAATGGTCACTTGTGAATCCATGAATCTTTAAGGTGCATTGAACCGTTCATTCATCTGTGGATTTTTAGCATTCATGTATTTGACGCATACATGAACTTATAGACACCTTGAATCTGGTTATGCATGAACCAGCATTTAAAGTCCTCCATGCATGAATGTGTGCCGTCCAAAGGGAGTGAATCTACTAGGTTCATTCATGCATGAATCTTCTTCATTCATGTAACCGTAGGTACATTTGAATCCAGGCATTCATGAATCCATACATACGATGAATTCAAGCATTCATGTATTTGGCTCATACATGAACTTTTAAGAAACCTTGCATCTAGACATTCATGAACCAATTAAATGCTGTCCATTCATGTATGTATGTGTCATCCAAAGAGAATGTATCCAAGCATTAATCCATGTGCATCTATACAAGCCATCCATGTACATGTACCTACATAAAATAAAATAAAATTATAAGATATCATGTGAACACACATAAATTCGGCACAATGTGAACATATTAATGACATGCATTAAATCAGCTAAAATGTGATCATAATTAAAATATGTAATAACTATGACATATTAAAAATAGATATTAATATAAGACAAATTTGATGCTTAAATAAATATGTTCGGCTTTTATTTAATGCATTAAAGTCAAAATCAAGTTTAAACTAAAATGAGCTAAGTTTTAGCTCGTGAGCTAAAGTTGAGCTGGGGTTGAACTCCTAAGCTGAAGTTGAGCTAAGGGTTAGCTCGTGAGCTAGAAAAGAGCTAGGAGTGAGCTCGGTTTAGCTCAGGCAAGCTGGATCGAGCTCGAATGAGCTAGATTTACGCTGCACGGAGCTCGGGGAGCTGGAAAGGAGCTTGGATCAGCTTGCCAACAAAGCAATGCTCGACTCGGGAGACTTGACCGATGGGGTTTGCTGGACGCGCTCGCATCATTCCCCCCTTCTTTTAGGCGACTTGTCCTCAAGTCGAGCCATTTGTTCGCTTTAAAAACTTTTCTCACACATGGCTTTCCTCGGTCAAATGGAATAGAAGATATCAAATAAACCTGAAAAAGCCTCACCACTTGACATCCTTGATGAGAAGAAAATTTATAACCTGTTTTACCTTTTTCAATCAAAACAAATCTTCTCTCTTCGAGAAGATAACGTAAAACCAACTTTTTACTTCGGTTGATTTGCATGGGTGATGAAGCACCATAACAGCTCATGCTTACCAAAGGGGTACGTTCACAATAATGAAAAATGTTAGTATCAGAAATGAATGAAGTAAGAGGGAAAACCAAATCATGATTCGTTTCAAAACCAAGGGCATAAGTCGGCCTTACCTTAACAGAATGTAACAAAAATTCCACATGGGGCCATGGAAAGTAATTAAGGAACGAATCGGAATTGAAACCAAAATTCTTTAATAAAGATCGAGCATCGAGCAAACATATATGGGATACGCAACACACAAGATGCTTAATGTTTTCATATAATGTATCAAAGTCACAAATGCCAGGTTTGAACACAAAAATTTGGTCACTCGATCCAACAGGTAGGATGTATTGATTGATTCCCAATGTCCACATCAAATTAAAAGAAGAAAATGGTACCAACTCATCACATGACCCAAACCTCACTTGATCAAACAGGCATGCAGAATTGACAAAACTAGGCAAACAAATAAATGAAACAGGCATTCTACATGTCAATAAGTTATCACGTAAGTGCAACCAAGGAAACTTAGTCATGGAAATACTCAAGCATTTTTTCATTGCAAATTTCATTTGAACAGATAGATTAAAACATGGAGATGTCGCACAAAAATTTAAAGATTGTTCATGAAAAACACAATCAAACAAATCAAGCATTTTATGTGAAAATCTTTTAACATGGATGTTAAACAAAGAAATTTTTGAGATCATGCAACTTTTCAAACATGCAAATCCAACACAGATCATTTGAACAGGCATGTTTAAATAGAAAGATTTAGCACATGAATTCAAAGAATTTTTGAAAGCGATCACATCCAAACGTGAAAAACCTTTAGCAAACTCATTCATAATTTGAAAAGATTGAACCAATCCAGGAGAATAATTAGACATGTCATAAGACAAGGTTTTCATGGTATCTTTTGAAGCAAAGTCATTATCAACAAGGAATGAACAAGGACTAACCAAATCAAAATATGATAATCTTTCAGAAATGAAGCCATCAAAACCTTTACGAGCAAATTTTAAATCAAACGGCCTCGATTCAATAAACAAGGAATCCTTACCTTCCTTACCTTCGATCGCAAGTGGGTGGTTATCATTTGTGAACTTACCTTTCTCGAACAACTGAAAACGTCTCTCGTTTGGAAGGTAGTGAAGCTGGAATTGGTCGCACAAACTTCTAGGAACCTGAAAAGTGTAATCACAAAAAGAATTAACAGGAGGGTTAGTGGAAATAATCCTCGCTTCCTCACTTTCCTTTTCACTTGATTCTTTTTTCTCGAGATCACTTGATTCTTTTATCTTAATTTCTTTTTCCATTCTTTTTTCTTGATCATAATCTCTTTCAAACTCTTTTTGCTTTTCCTTCTCTTTTTGTTCTTTTTCTTTTTCAAAGGCTTTTTCAATGGCTTTTTTGAACTCTCTCAAAACTCGCTCATTTTCTCTCTTACTAGCTTCTTTTCTCTCTTTTCTTTTTATTTCTTTTTCTTTTTCTTCTTTTGCTTTTTCTTTTCTTTTGCTAGATAATACAAAAGAATCATGTGAATACAAATCTTGCTCGAAATATGAAGAACTATATGGGTCACGTTCAAAATTTCGTGAAGAATACTCCGAGTAAGATTTCTTTAAAGATCTAGAAGGAGTATGTCTATCATCTCGCACATCTTCTCGAACGAATTCAAAATCAAAATCGGTCGCTCGTTGTCTTGAACTTCTTGAATAAGAATCTCGAATGAAATCTTATCTCGAGTAATCATTAGAGATGTATCTTTGTGAAGTTCTCAATTTTGCTTTTCGACTTGATGAAACTCGTTCTCGTGGATCTCTTTGTTCCACACGATCTAATCTTTCGTGTAGTTTTTCAAACTTGGAATTCACCATTCGTTGCATTTCTCGAACCAAGTATTGAAACTCTGACTCGGTAAATTCGTCGCGTGACATGACTTTTGTTGCTGAAAGAAATACGTTAGATCATAAAACAAAAAATTAAGTACCTCACCACAAACCTCACGATTTCACTCGGAAAGAAAGAAAAATTGGTAGCACTCACACTCGTGTTTACACTCGTTTGGCTTTTACCTCCACTCGAATGCACTCACTCACTCGTGCCTTTTACCTCTCAAACTTTCTCTTGCAATTTCGTATACAGACTCGCTAAGGCCTTATCGTAGGCTTAGGGGTCAGTTTCAAAATTATTTAACAAAGGATAAATATGAGGGGTTCAGGGTTGGCTGAAAGAAAAAAATTTTCTCGGGTCTAAGTGTGGCGATGGGGTAGGAAGTGAATGGTAGAAATGAACGAACCTGATCGGGAGTACAAAATGGTCAACAAAAGAACTTTCAAAATTTTTTTTAATACTTCAAATTTTTTTTTCCACTTTTTTTCACTTCATTTTTTTTACTTTTTTTTCACTCCTTTTTTTTTTACTTCATTTTTTATAACTTCAAATACAAAGGAAACAAAAGAAATAATAAATTTTTTATTTTTTCTTTTCACGAACCTATTTTGGTGATGCGACGAATGTCGGTACTTCTCATTTTAATAGCTCTGACACCAAATGATACGATCCGCCTCGGGGTGAGTCGAGTCGTATGTAAGTTTGCCCGAGCGTCTACGAGAAAGTATCGTTCGATTTGCTTGTGAAGTAAAGTTGATGGGAAAATAAGGCGGAAGCTAGGTTAAAGGGTTCAAAGATGGGTTATGGATAAGAATATGTATAGGTTCGGTTATGATTAACAAATAAAAAGATGAGAAGATAGGAAATGGTTTGGATAAGTGATGTGATGAAAAAAAAGGAAATTGGATAGAAAGGTGGATATGGTGAAATAGGACTTAAGTTTCAAGTATGATTCGACACTATAGAGAGTATCGCCCCGGTACTTATATCACTTAAGGTGGAGAATGAAAGATAGAACCAACCTTGACCCGCTACTTAGCAAAGTAGGGACCTCGGTATATCGGGGAACGCCACACTCGGTTGAGTGATAAGTTCAAAAAGGAAGAACAAGGTTGACACCAACTAAGAACTAGATAGGCCAACAAGTCTTCAACGAAATATGGGAGAAAGATCCTCACCAAATAGTTTAATTAACAAAGTAACAATAACAAAGTTCTCCTTTTTACAAATGACATAACAACTATTTATAGGCTATGTAAAGGTAGCCGAATGGACAAAAGAAAATACTTAAAGACTAAGCAAAATTTAGCTAGAAAGTCCTTGAATAATCTAGAAGAAAAACCATTAATGTCCATGTCCATATTTGGCTGAATGTATGTAAGTGATGAAGTCTCCATGCATCTTGGAATAGAGGAATGAATGCACATCCTTAATGTATAGACTAGGTTCGGCCAAGAAGTGAATGTGGATGAATAAACCGAATGGTCTTGTGAATAAAGACAACTCTTGATCGAATGGTCACTTGTGAATCCATGAATCTTTAAGGTGCATTGAACCGTTCATTCATCCGTGGATTTTTAGCATTCATGTATTTGACGCATACATGAACTTATAGACACCTTGAATCTGGTTATGCATGAACCAGCATTTAAAGTCCTCCATGCATGAATGTGTGCCGTCCAAAGGGAGTGAATCTACTAGGTTCATTCATGCATGAATCTTCTTCATTCATGTAACCGTAGGTACATTTGAATCCAGGCATTCATGAATCCATACATACGATGAATTCAAGCATTCATGTATTTGGCTCATACATGAACTTTTAAGAAACCTTGCATCTAGACATTCATGAACCAATTAAATGCTGTCCATTCATGTATGTATGTGTCATCCAAAGAGAATGTATCCAAGCATTAATCCATGTGCATCTATACAAGCCATCCATGTACATGTACCTACATAAAATAAAATAAAATTATAAGATATCATGTGAACACACATAAATTCGGCACAATGTGAACATATTAATGACATGCATTAAATCAGCTAAAATGTGATCATAATTAAAATATGTAATAACTATGACATATTAAAAATAGATATTAATATAAGACAAATTTGATGCTTAAATAAATATGTTCGGCTTTTATTTAATGCATTAAAGTCAAAATCAAGTTTAAACTAAAATGAGCTAAGTTTTAGCTCGTGAGCTAAAGTTGAGCTGGGGTTGAACTCCTAAGCTGAAGTTGAGCTAAGGGTTAGCTCGTGAGCTAGAAAAGAGCTAGGAGTGAGCTCGGTTTAGCTCAGGCAAGCTGGATCGAGCTCGAATGAGCTAGATTTACGCTGCACGGAGCTCGGGGAGCTGGAAAGGAGCTTGGATCAGCTTGCCAACAAAGCAATGCTCGACTCGGGAGACTTGACCGATGGGGTTTGCTGGACGCGCTCGCATCATTCCCCCCTTCTTTTAGGCGACTTGTCCTCAAGTCGAGCCATTTGTTCGCTTTAAAAACTTTTCTCACACATGGCTTTCCTCGGTCAAATGGAATAGAAGATATCAAATAAACCTGAAAAAGCCTCACCACTTGACATCCTTGATGAGAAGAAAATTTATAACCTGTTTTACCTTTTTCAATCAAAACAAATCTTCTCTCTTCGAGAAGATAACGTAAAACCAACTTTTTACTTCGGTTGATTTGCATGGGTGATGAAGCACCATAACAGCTCATGCTTACCAAAGGGGTACGTTCACAATAATGAAAAATGTTAGTATCAGAAATGAATGAAGTAAGAGGGAAAACCAAATCATGATTCGTTTCAAAACCAAGGGCATAAGTCGGCCTTACCTTAACAGAATGTAACAAAAATTCCACATGGGGCCATGGAAAGTAATTAAGGAACGAATCGGAATTGAAACCAAAATTCTTTAATAAAGATCGAGCATCGAGCAAACATATATGGGATACGCAACACACAAGATGCTTAATGTTTTCATATAATGTATCAAAGTCACAAATGCCAGGTTTGAACACAAAAATTTGGTCACTCGATCCAACAGGTAGGATGTATTGATTGATTCCCAATGTCCACATCAAATTAAAAGAAGAAAATGGTACCAACTCATCACATGACCCAAACCTCACTTGATCAAACAGGCATGCAGAATTGACAAAACTAGGCAAACAAATAAATGAAACAGGCATTCTACATGTCAATAAGTTATCACGTAAGTGCAACCAAGGAAACTTAGTCATGGAAATACTCAAGCATTTTTTCATTGCAAATTTCATTTGAACAGATAGATTAAAACATGGAGATGTCGCACAAAAATTTAAAGATTGTTCATGAAAAACACAATCAAACAAATCAAGCATTTTATGTGAAAATCTTTTAACATGGATGTTAAACAAAGAAATTTTTGAGATCATGCAACTTTTCAAACATGCAAATCCAACACAGATCATTTGAACAGGCATGTTTAAATAGAAAGATTTAGCACATGAATTCAAAGAATTTTTGAAAGCGATCACATCCAAACGTGAAAAACCTTTAGCAAACTCATTCATAATTTGAAAAGATTGAACCAATCCAGGAGAATAATTAGACATGTCATAAGACAAGGTTTTCATGGTATCTTTTGAAGCAAAGTCATTATCAACAAGGAATGAACAAGGACTAACCAAATCAAAATATGATAATCTTTCAGAAATGAAGCCATCAAAACCTTTACGAGCAAATTTTAAATCAAACGGCCTCGATTCAATAAACAAGGAATCCTTACCTTCCTTACCTTCGATCGCAAGTGGGTGGTTATCATTTGTGAACTTACCTTTCTCGAACAACTGAAAACGTCTCTCGTTTGGAAGGTAGTGAAGCTGGAATTGGTCGCACAAACTTCTAGGAACCTGAAAAGTGTAATCACAAAAAGAATTAACAGGAGGGTTAGTGGAAATAATCCTCGCTTCCTCACTTTCCTTTTCACTTGATTCTTTTTTCTCGAGATCACTTGATTCTTTTATCTTAATTTCTTTTTCCATTCTTTTTTCTTGATCATAATCTCTTTCAAACTCTTTTTGCTTTTCCTTCTCTTTTTGTTCTTTTTCTTTTTCAAAGGCTTTTTCAATGGCTTTTTTGAACTCTCTCAAAACTCGCTCATTTTCTCTCTTACTAGCTTCTTTTCTCTCTTTTCTTTTTATTTCTTTTTCTTTTTCTTCTTTTGCTTTTTCTTTTCTTTTGCTAGATAATACAAAAGAATCATGTGAATACAAATCTTGCTCGAAATATGAAGAACTATATGGGTCACGTTCAAAATTTCGTGAAGAATACTCCGAGTAAGATTTCTTTAAAGATCTAGAAGGAGTATGTCTATCATCTCGCACATCTTCTCGAACGAATTCAAAATCAAAATCGGTCGCTCGTTGTCTTGAACTTCTTGAATAAGAATCTCGAATGAAATCTTATCTCGAGTAATCATTAGAGATGTATCTTTGTGAAGTTCTCAATTTTGCTTTTCGACTTGATGAAACTCGTTCTCGTGGATCTCTTTGTTCCACACGATCTAATCTTTCGTGTAGTTTTTCAAACTTGGAATTCACCATTCGTTGCATTTCTCGAACCAAGTATTGAAACTCTGACTCGGTAAATTCGTCGCGTGACATGACTTTTGTTGCTGAAAGAAATACGTTAGATCATAAAACAAAAAATTAAGTACCTCACCACAAACCTCACGATTTCACTCGGAAAGAAAGAAAAATTGGTAGCACTCACACTCGTGTTTACACTCGTTTGGCTTTTACCTCCACTCGAATGCACTCACTCACTCGTGCCTTTTACCTCTCAAACTTTCTCTTGCAATTTCGTATACAGACTCGCTAAGGCCTTATCGTAGGCTTAGGGGTCAGTTTCAAAATTATTTAACAAAGGATAAATATGAGGGGTTCAGGGTTGGCTGAAAGAAAAAAATTTTCTCGGGTCTAAGTGTGGCGATGGGGTAGGAAGTGAATGGTAGAAATGAACGAACCTGATCGGGAGTACAAAATGGTCAACAAAAGAACTTTCAAAATTTTTTTTAATACTTCAAATTTTTTTTTCCACTTTTTTTCACTTCATTTTTTTTACTTTTTTTTCACTCCTTTTTTTTTTACTTCATTTTTTATAACTTCAAATACAAAGGAAACAAAAGAAATAATAAATTTTTTATTTTTTCTTTTCACGAACCTATTTTGGTGATGCGACGAATGTCGGTACTTCTCATTTTAATAGCTCTGACACCAAATGATACGATCCGCCTCGGGGTGAGTCGAGTCGTATGTAAGTTTGCCCGAGCGTCTACGAGAAAGTATCGTTCGATTTGCTTGTGAAGTAAAGTTGATGGGAAAATAAGGCGGAAGCTAGGTTAAAGGGTTCAAAGATGGGTTATGGATAAGAATATGTATAGGTTCGGTTATGATTAACAAATAAAAAGATGAGAAGATAGGAAATGGTTTGGATAAGTGATGTGATGAAAAAAAAGGAAATTGGATAGAAAGGTGGATATGGTGAAATAGGACTTAAGTTTCAAGTATGATTCGACACTATAGAGAGTATCGCCCCGGTACTTATATCACTTAAGGTGGAGAATGAAAGATAGAACCAACCTTGACCCGCTACTTAGCAAAGTAGGGACCTCGGTATATCGGGGAACGCCACACTCGGTTGAGTGATAAGTTCAAAAAGGAAGAACAAGGTTGACACCAACTAAGAACTAGATAGGCCAACAAGTCTTCAACGAAATATGGGAGAAAGATCCTCACCAAATAGTTTAATTAACAAAGTAACAATAACAAAGTTCTCCTTTTTACAAATGACATAACAACTATTTATAGGCTATGTAAAGGTAGCCGAATGGACAAAAGAAAATACTTAAAGACTAAGCAAAATTTAGCTAGAAAGTCCTTGAATAATCTAGAAGAAAAACCATTAATGTCCATGTCCATATTTGGCTGAATGTATGTAAGTGATGAAGTCTCCATGCATCTTGGAATAGAGGAATGAATGCACATCCTTAATGTATAGACTAGGTTCGGCCAAGAAGTGAATGTGGATGAATAAACCGAATGGTCTTGTGAATAAAGACAACTCTTGATCGAATGGTCACTTGTGAATCCATGAATCTTTAAGGTGCATTGAACCGTTCATTCATCCGTGGATTTTTAGCATTCATGTATTTGACGCATACATGAACTTATAGACACCTTGAATCTGGTTATGCATGAACCAGCATTTAAAGTCCTCCATGCATGAATGTGTGCCGTCCAAAGGGAGTGAATCTACTAGGTTCATTCATGCATGAATCTTCTTCATTCATGTAACCGTAGGTACATTTGAATCCAGGCATTCATGAATCCATACATACGATGAATTCAAGCATTCATGTATTTGGCTCATACATGAACTTTTAAGAAACCTTGCATCTAGACATTCATGAACCAATTAAATGCTGTCCATTCATGTATGTATGTGTCATCCAAAGAGAATGTATCCAAGCATTAATCCATGTGCATCTATACAAGCCATCCATGTACATGTACCTACATAAAATAAAATAAAATTATAAGATATCATGTGAACACACATAAATTCGGCACAATGTGAACATATTAATGACATGCATTAAATCAGCTAAAATGTGATCATAATTAAAATATGTAATAACTATGACATATTAAAAATAGATATTAATATAAGACAAATTTGATGCTTAAATAAATATGTTCGGCTTTTATTTAATGCATTAAAGTCAAAATCAAGTTTAAACTAAAATGAGCTAAGTTTTAGCTCGTGAGCTAAAGTTGAGCTGGGGTTGAACTCCTAAGCTGAAGTTGAGCTAAGGGTTAGCTCGTGAGCTGGAAAAGAGCTAGGAGTGAGCTCGATTTAGCTCAGGCAAGCTGGATCGAGCTCGAATGAGCTAGATTTAAGCTGGACGGAGCTCGGGGAGCTGGAAAGGAGCTTGGATCAGCTTGCCAACAAAGCAATGCTCGACTCGGGAGACTTGACCAATGGGGTTTGCTGGACGCGCTCGCATCAGCTGACTAAGGGCTTGGATCAGTGGAGCGTTCGGATCCAGATTTGGATATCAACTTCAGCAAAGGTAAGGATTTAGGGCCTTGTTCATGTATGCCCGAATATGGTAAGAGTATGTTAAATTTAGTTATCATTGATTCGTGGTCTAATGTTTTAGTAATCGTATATAGGATTGAGTTGGAGTAGATATCATCATCGTTCGTCGTAATCAGGTGTGTATCGAACCCTTCTTCAGTCTAATTCAACAAAGGCCAAGTAACCGAAAAGTTGGTATTATGTGGGCTTGTGAGTGTGCGAATGCTCGCAAGATGATTGGAAATCCTGAGATCTGTAACCGTAAGTGGTAAGTTAGTTGAGTGTGCAATTTCACGCACCTCGGTAAGTTGGGTCTCGATGGGCCGAACATGGGCTCACGGGCTTTCGGGCCCATATAGGTAAAAATAGGAAATAAATGTGTTCTATTAGACTGTAGTATCGGAACTGCTAAAACTGGTAGCTAGATAGGAAATTTGGGCTGAATGGGCTTAATTTACTAAATAGACACTGTAGGGCCCGTTAGGAGTTTTAGGGCCCAGTGATTGAAATTATTTAAATCTGTTAAATTGACTGCTAAGATGGAACTAAAGCTTATATGTGACTGTAACATGCATAAAACTCGTAATATTGGAGCAAGTACTAAAATACCCCTAAGTATGGAAAATTACCATTTTACCCCTAAGTGTAAAATGACCTTTATACCCCTAGGGTAAATTTTGTATGAAATGTATGATTTTCTGTTTCTGCATGTCATATCTCATAACATATGTATATATCTGATGCATGTGATTCTGTATGTTATATGTCATAGCATGTATGCCTACTGCATGGGGTTTGGGTTTATGATGGAGGAAGCGTTCTGGCAGCCTCGCTGCAATCTGGTGGTCTCGCCACATATACATCCGTTCTGGTGGCCTTGCCACATATATCTGTTCTGGTGGCCTTGCCACATATATCTGTTCTGGTGGCCTCGCCACATATATCTGTATCTGGTGACTCTGTCACAATATTTGGCAGCCTCGCTGCAAATTCTGTGGTGTGTAGCGGTTGGGTGGGTTGAGTAGCTTCCCCACATGGTGTGATGGTTGGTACGGGTGGTGTGTAGCGGTTGGATGGGTTGAGTAGTCTCCCCACATGGATCATGGGCTTGCATTCATGCATTGTTATCATTAATACTGTTCTGTTACTGTAATGGGCCTATGGGCCGTACTGCTATCTGAAAAGGGCTAAGGCCCAGTTTACTGTTATCTGAATAGGATTTCGGCCCAGTATTTGACTGTGATGGGATAGGGCTTAGGCCCAATGGGCTTGAGTTGACTTGGGCTTTGGATGGGCTTCTGTACACACTGAGTTTTCCAAACTCACCCCTTTTTCCTTCCATCCTTGCAGGTGAGCCTTAAATTGGTGGACTTGGAGCTGGGAGGGATTCAGAGTGGCCATATGGACTAGACTATTAGATTTCTATTTAAGTTACCTATTTAAATTTAGATTTAATTATTTATTTCCGGTTTTTGGGTTGTAAAAAGGGCCTCTTTAATTACTTTTATTTTGGGTTTTTTCTTTACTTATTTAAATTGGTTTTAGCTTACGTAGGATATTATTTAAATCGAGTTGAAAATAAATGATTTTAAGACATGATTTTTATAAAAGTTACTTGTTTTCAAAATAACACGATAACCAAGCAAAGCTTCCGCAATTTTAAATGATCTTGTAGATAAATATTTCAAATAGTTAAAGTGTGGCAATGGTAGTGTGCATGTCTAGGAGTGGATCCAAGAAGAGCTTGGTACTTAAGCAGTCTATTCGACTCACCTCCTCTTTTCTGGAATCCTACCTGGTGCCCAGCTTCCATTCACTTTAAGTCTTAACGAAAAAGGTCAAATTTATTTGATACTTAAACCGTTTTCAAAATTAACATGTTTTTGCAAACTACAAGGGTTTATAAGCTTTCATAAAACTTTTACAAAGGTTTTAATGATGTTTGCAAAAGGATGATTATTTCAATGAATCACGTTTTGGAAAAAGACAAGCTAAGTTTAACGGTAAGAGTTTTTAAAACTTCAAGGGTTTTCAATGAAAGCACAGTTTTCAAAAAACACTTCAATGTGACACACCAGACTTGGCTGTAACGTCTGGGCTGGGTTTGGGGTGTTACAGAATCGGTCATGAGAGGATTTTGTGGAGTGATAAGGGGAGCTTGTTGAGGAGAATTTTTAGGAGCTTTTGAATTTCGAAATGAGGTGGCCGGCCAAGGGGTTCTTGGTTGTGCATTTTCGGCAATTAGGGGCTTGATGTGCCGATTCTCTAAAGGTTCTTGTTAGAGTGTCTTTTGCCGATTTCTTTAGGTTAGCAAAACTCCCTTCTTTTGTCGATTTTTTTTTACTTAGTACAATAGGCTTCTTTCCGTCATTTTCTTTTTCATTTTCTGCCCTAAGAGCCGAATTCTATTACCCTTAAAACCCCTAGTGCCGCACACTCATTTTGACCGAAACATTTCCTTTTCACCTCTCTTCTCCATTCTTTCCTTCTCCTCTCACACCATAAGTCGAACCCTCATCACCATTCCCTTTCTAGCCGACTCCATCACATTTTGCTGACTTATCTCCTTCTTTCTATTTTACCTTCATTGTCGATTCTTCTGTGTTTGAAACTCCCTTTGCACCTTGCCGATTTCTTATTAGCCTCATACCTCTCCTCTTCCCCTTTTCTTCTAAATCTTCATTAAACCCTCTACAACCTTGTAGCCGAAACCTTCTGAACATTTTACCCTTGTTGTAGTCGCAAGTGGAGTTATTGTGGATTGTGGTTAGATCGGTAAGTACTTTGAGACATTATTTCGTTAGTTTTCAGTAATTAAGTCAAGAAGCCGAGGGGTATTGTCGTATTGAAATTAAAGGCTCTTTGGCCTCTTTCTTTTGTTGGAAGGTGCGATAGTGTAGTCAAGGAAGGGATCGTGCATCGAAGGATCTTAAAGGCTAGCAATTGGACATCTAGTCCATATTCGGCAGAAAGGTAAGGCTTATAAAGATTTAGGCCATGTTGGCCGACTTTGGTAGAGGACTTATGACTTAATGATGGTCGATTGTTAGGCTAACACTCTAGTGATTAACTGTAGGTTTTCGTGCGAGGTTCTCGTCATCACTTCGACCGTTAACAGGTGTGTAACGCATCTCCCTCATAGACTAGGACGGCAAAGGCCGTAATGACCGAAAACTGTTCTAAAGTGATCGATCAAAAGTGACTGAAAATCGGTCTTGGAGGGATCTAAGAGTAGCCGAATACTCTATTATGGTCAAACTAGGAATTGACGATGGCAAAATTGCGGAGGGTGCAATTTTGAGCATTTCGGTAAGATGGGCTTCGATGGGTCAAAGATGGGCCCAATGGGCTTCCGAGCCCAAATCGGTAAAATGACTGTTAAAGGCTTTCTGGTGACGTGGTTAATAATAATATGGTTAAATTGGTAATCTGAACCTAAAAATTGGACTTAACGGGCTTAAGACATTAGTGGACACAGTAGGGCCCATTAGGGGTTTTAGGCTAAAAAGGGCGAACCTGGAAATTAAGCTTAAATGGACTTCTGTGGATATCTGTGGACTAATAATTAATTGAACATGCATAAAATCTCTGAAAATATGGAAAAGGGCTAAAATACCCTTAAATATGGGAAAATTACGAAAATACCCCTAGGTGTAAAAAGACTATTATACCATTAGGGCCAATTCTGTACGAAATGTATAATATTATGTATCTGCATGAGTTATCACTTAATATGAATATATCTAATGCATGAGATGCTGTATGTTGCATGCTATTGTATGTTTACATCTGTTGCATGGGGTATGGGCTTTTATGATGGAGGAAGCGTTCTGGCAGCCTCGCTGCAATCTGGTGGCCTCGCCACATATATATATATCTGTTCTGGTGGCCTCGCCACAATATCTGTATCTGGTGACCTCGTGACAATATCTGGCAGCCTCGCTGTAAATTTCTATGGTGTGTAGCGGTTGGGTGGGTCGAGTAGTCTCCCCACATGGTGTAAGGCTGGTACGGGGGTGTTATGGATGGATCTGGGTTGGGCTTTCTATTTGCATATTATATCTGATCTGTATCTGTTCTGGGCCTATGGGCTTAACCTGATTTCTGTAATGGGCCAAGGCCCAATTAAATACGAATCTGAGGATTGATCTGTCTTAGCCTATGGTTGAGATTATGTTACATACTGAGTTATCAAACTCACCCCTTAACTTCATCTCTGCAGGTAACCCTCAACCATAGTGGGCTTGGAGCTGTGAGAGATTCGTAGTGGCCACAGCATCTGTAAATTTGGTTCTCTTTTCATTTTAAGTATTTTATTATGTTATTTTTGGGTTTTAATTGTAATAAGGCCGCTGTTTAAATTTCTTTATTGGTTTTGTTTTTTTAATAATGGTTTAATTCATATTTTATCGAAACTGCTACTTATAGGCTGCGCGGGTTTTCAAAATCTTAAGAACGGTTTCAAAACTCATCAAGATCATGATACGGATAATTTAAAGGCTTATCAAACGACTTTTCACAAACTTGCTAGTTTAATAAAAATATCACCTAAGTCACAACAAGAAAAAGGGTTGTAAACTTAGTTATAGGTTCATGTGACACACCAGATCTGGTCAAAACATCCAGGCTGGGTTTGGGGTGTTACACAATAACAATATCGCAGTAGAGCTACCAATCATATAATCAGCTTAAAGCCCACGGTGGGTCCACAGCCGTATCAGACGACTCGTGCATCCTTACCCGAATAGATCTATAGTTGTCTCAAACGACCCGTACGATAAGGTCCACAGTCGTCTCGGGCGACCCGTGTGATTAGTTCCACAGTCATCTCAGGTGACCCGTGTGACCATAACAATTTAATCATCTCCTCCAACAATGTTCCCATCCCCATACAGCACAATATCATATGAATGCAAACATATCATAACATGGCATACAACATCAGTCATATAGCATATAGGGGCACTTTAGCCATTTTATCCTTCAGGGGCATAACAGTCATTTATCACTATGGCCCTAAGTACACACAAATCAGCCCATTACTAAGCCCACAATCATTCAGCGCGACTTATGTCACTTTTAACAGTCAATAATACACTAGGGGCCAAAAGCCCAATATGTGGCCCAAGTGGGGACTGCACTCTCCTGTGGCCCATTGAGCCCAAATCTGCCCTTGGCCATGTGGTCAACATGATCTTCTCGTTATTTTCTATCCGACCATGAACTTTGCCTATGTCGGGCACAAGGGCCCATCGGGCCCATATGGCCCATTTTGGCCCATTTGGCCAACAAGCGGCCTAAGTTCGTGAGAACACTCACGGTGCCTCTGTCATCATATTGATCATTCTGCATGAGCGTTCACTTTCTCGTGTGGTTGCCGTTGCCAACCTTTCGGCATTTTGGCATTTGACTTTTCGGGATTTCAGCTTTTGCCTCTCGATAGTGTGTGCGGTGTGTGTACACACCTGCATTGTGAAGCGTGCCTTGAAACCCTAGCACCAAACCTACAATATCCAAGATCAACAATCAATCACTTGATCACTACTATTAACCCTTTTTTTTTCGAAACAAAAATCAAAACTACACAAGAACTTGCCTCAAATGATATAACTTATTAGATTCTTCTCAATCTGTTAGTGATGATCACTCCCTTTGACAAGATCTGCGTTACCAACACTTAGTTTATGAGATTGTAGAACATGTTGTTAGATCTACACTTATTTGCTTCTGGAGCCATCAAGGTATTTGGCCCTTAACATAAAAAGAAGATAAGATTCCTTACCTTGATCAAGAACTTGGAGTAGGGACCTAAATGTCATCCAACTTCAAATCAAAAGAAGAGAAGAGAGACTCGGCATAATAGGCAAGAATAACACCCACCACACCATCAACTCAATTCCAAAGGAATAAGATTCAAACCTCGGCTTTTAGCCAAGTGCTAAAAAGGAAAAGAAGATAAACACTTACCGAGATTTTACCTTCAATCCTATGAATAAAATGGCTTATAGGAGATTCAGCTTATGAGTAATCAAGAGAAGAAAATATGAAGAAAAAAAAGGAAAGATGGAAAGAGATCGAAAGAGGAGAAAGAAGAAGTAATCGTCACAAAAGAGAATGTATGTAATGAAGAAGTTGGCTAAGTGATTCACGAACGAACAAAACTTAATCGGCCAAAAGACAATAGCATGAGAGGAATAGAGAGGAAAGGAATGCTCAGTTTTGATTGTGAGAAGGAGAAAAGAAAATAAAGTGATTTTAGGGAGTTGTATTCAGCTTTTTATGGAAAGAAGAGAAGAGAACAAACCCAAACATACCCAAAGAAGAATTCGGCTTACCCCAATGAGTCAAAGAATAAAAATGCACAATACCAAAAGGCAAAAAGCAAGGCAACTAAAACAAAAATGCCAACCTGAAAGTACCCAAAGAATTCGGCAGTACCCCAAAAAATGATCAAAATTGGCATCCATTCCCTACCTATGCCGAATTTGGATTCCCCCAATTCCCAAATCAGCACCAACTCCTCAACAACCAAATCTCCTAAATTTTCTCCCCTTATCACTCCATCATCTGCTCCTTGATTCCCTCACTTGACCAATTCAAACTCACCCCTCTAGAGTTCCATCCCAACTCAACCATTGGCTATCCAAAGGTGCAAAATAAATACCTAACATAACACCATGCCAACACTCGAACCTTGGACCTCCTTGCCACCCTTATGACGCCACCTCTCTGCCCCTTATGTGGCACCACTTTGCCATTAGACCATATGCCTCCTTGTGACGTACCTTATCCCCTTTATTTAAAAGACTTCCTACCTGAAGTCAAGGTTCCCTTAAGGCTAAAACCAAAATCTTTTCCTATACCCTAACTTGATCCCAAGACTTCTCCAACACTCCTAGACACTCCAAATTCATTAAACCTTTAAAGCCAACATGCCATTTGTGTCATTTCCTTGCTCATTTAAAATTTTTTATGAGACTCAAAGCTCAGGGCCCAATTCATCTAGTCCCAGAGCATTACAGTTCTTCCCTCTTTAAAGAAATTTTGTCCCCGAAATTTCCAATTAACTAACGATCGCATAACATAGACTACAACGTCATGCTTTTGCTGCGCACTCTAACTTTAAAGCCAAAATAAATATTCAGTACCAATGGTAAGGTACATACCAGTATTCGTATTAGTAGCGTCTCTAACCTCTTGGCAGCGTGCTGCATAGACCAAAGTTGGTTGCGTCGCCTCAACATAATTAGCACCTCTACTTGGTGCTTCATGACCCAAACCGTTTCCAGCCCTAGTCTACCCACCGCCTCTTGGTGGCTGCTGACCACCCCTTGGCCGCTGCACATTACCTCTCTCCGTAGCTTGTATCTGATCCAGCCTGTGAGGACACTTTCTAATATGATGCTCCATCGATTTGTAACTCAGACAGGCTCACATCTTTCTCCAGCATTCGCCCACATGGCGTTTTCTACAATCAACGCAGGGTGGTAACCCAAAGGTGCCAAAAGGGGGCCCATTTCTGACTGGCCTATCTACTCTAGCCTGTTTCCTAGGCCTCTAGACAGATTTGGAAGGCTCTACATCTCTCTTGTTTTTGCCCTTTTCCTTTTCCTAGTTTTGATGCTTAATGCGCTTCACCTCATTAGCAACCTTTGTTTTATCCATAAATGTAGTAAAATTTTACTCCCTCTGTGGAGCTATCAGAACTCAAAGGCTATCCTTGAGGTCGTCCTCAAATCAAACACAATGCTCATATTCTGTAGCTACCATCCCGCGAGCATACTGGCTAAGTCACAAAAATTCCTCCTCGTACCCAGCCACCAATCTAACCCCTTGAACCAAATTCAAAAATTTCTTCCTCTAGGCATCCACATAACTTGCACCCACATATTCCTCTTAGAATGCAGATTTGAAGAACCCCCAAGTCCACTGATCCAGTTGGGCACCTTCTTTCACATCAAGCCACCACTGGTAGGCTTCATCTTACAGCAGTGATACAACACCTTTCATTTTCTGTTCAGGAGTGCAGTCAGGTCATCCATTATTCTCTTTGTGGCCTCTAACCAATATTCAGCCACACTAGGGGCTACACTAACAATTCCTTTGAAGATTTCCGCTCTATTCGACTAGAGTGGTTCCATAACTGACCCAGCGGCCCATAGTACAATGCATCATCCACAGCTGCTCAATCATACGACCCTACCTCGGTTACCGGTGAAGCTGGTGCCTCCCTAGCCTCGATGTTAGGCAAGTGGCCCGATGACGAAGACTTAGCTCTAGCACTCTCGCGGGCTCACCATTACCTCTTGCACCCCTTCTAGTGCTCATTATAGCTTTGCATGTTATTTGAATTAGAAAATTTATGCAATTTAGCTCATAGTTTCAGTAATTAAGCAGATGTTTTATGGAAGTAGCAATTAAAAGTTGTTCTCACAGTCGTAAGCCCACTACAGTTTCAGGTTCCTTTAGTTTCAGTTTTATTCTAACTAAAGAGTTACAGTATAGTCTATCTAAAATAGGTCCAGTAACTAACTACAGTATACAGTTTAAGGTAATTTCAATATCAGGTAACTTACTTAGTTCGACGCTAAAGACTCGATGTGCCATACAACAAAATCCTTCAGTTTTACTTGAAAATCACATGTAAACAACTTTAAAATCCAAAAACTAAAGCCCATTTCATAGCACGAGTTTTGCAACTGGGCTCTGATACCACTAAATGTCACACCCCAAACTCGGCCCAGATGTTACGGTCGAATTTGGCGTGTCACACTGAAGTGTTTTTCAAAAACCTGCTTTGTTGGTAAAAATTCGATTGTAGAGAAAAAAACCTCTTTGTTTAACTTTTCTAACCATTCAAAACATCATTTCCTTAAATCATTATTAGTTTGTTATTAAAGCTCAATATAAGAGAGTTGAATTATGAAAATGTGAGGTTAAAATAAAAATAGAGTTGTGAAACCATTTCGAGAATGTTACGGAAGCGTAATGTTTTGAAAGCAGTTATCATTTTGGAAAATCGCGCTCTACTTTAATAGGTATAAACCATAATAATTAAAAACCCCAAATTAACAACTAGAAATTAAGGATAGGCCTTATTACATCAAAACTAAATAACGAAAAACGTAGCTAAAGCAAAGTAATATAAAGTACTGAATTCAACTATCCATAGTGTGGCCATGCCCAAGTCTTCCCATACGTCGAACTACTTACTGAGGATCACCTGAAAAATTAAAAAAAAAAAAGAGGAGGTGAGTTTATGAAAACTCAGTGTGTACAACCCTCATCAATCATATAATATGCATTAATCATTTTGGCCTAAGGCCATTATAATACTAGTGGCATCTAGGCCTTAGCCCATAATAGCCTCATTGGGCCAGAGCCCATATCACAATCAAAATCAATGTATGCAATGCAGGTATATCCCGTCCAACACTGCACTCTGTATCCCTTCCAACGCTACACTCTTGTAGGGATTTAATTGTCCCACCCATCCCTACACTCCCAATGTAGCAGCAGTTTCGGCACTAACAATATTGCAGTAGAGCTGCCAATCATATAACGGCTTAAAGTCCTCGGTGGGTCCACAATTGTCTCGGGTGACCCGTGCATCCTCATCCGAATAGATCCACAATCGTCTCGGGCGACCCGTGCCATCAGGTCCATAGTTGTCTCGGGTGACCCGTGCGACTGTAACAATTCAATCACCTCCTCCAACAATGTTCCTATCCCCATGCAGCATAATATCATATGAATGCAAACATATCATAACATGGCATACAACATCAGTCATGTAGCATACAGGAAAACTTTAGTCATTTCGCCCTTCAGGGGCATAACAGTCATTTATCACTATGGCCCTAAGTACACACAAATCGGCCCATTACTAATCCTACAATCATTCAGCGCGACTTATGTCACTTTTAGCAATTAATAATACACTAGGGTCCAAAAGCCCAATATGTGGCCCAAGTGGGGACTACACTCTCCTGTGGCCCACTGAGCCCAAATCTGCGCTTGGCCATGTGGTCAACATGATCGGCTCATTACTTTCTATCCGTCCATGAACATTGCCTCTATCGGGCCCATGGGCCCATCGGGCCCATATGGCCTATTTTGGCCTATTTGGCCAACAAGCAGCCTCAGTCTGTGAGAACATTCATGGGGCCTCTGTCATCGTATCGATCATTCTGCATGAGTGTTCGGGCGCTTGTGTGGTTGTCGTTGCCAACCTTTCAGCATTTTTGCATTTCAGCTTTTCAGGATTTCGACTTTTCGAGATTTTAGCTTTTTGAGATTTCAAATTTTTGGGATTTCAGCTTCTGCCACTCGGTAGTGTGTGTGGTGTGTGTACACACTTGGGTTATGG
Organism: Gossypium stocksii; assembly: GCA_020496765.1. NCBI lineage: Eukaryota > Viridiplantae > Streptophyta > Magnoliopsida > Malvales > Malvaceae > Gossypium > Gossypium stocksii. The sequence continues at coordinate 49,535,295 of CM035623.1, forward strand.
AGCGTGCCACGAAACCCTAGCACCGAACCTACAAAATCCAAGATCAACAATCAATCACTTGATCAGTACTATTAACCCTTTATTTTCCGAAACAAAAATCAAAACTATACTAGAACTTGCCTCAAATGATCTAACTTATTAGATCCTTCCCAATCTGTTAACAATGATCACTCCCCTTGACAAGATCTGTGTTACCAACACTTAGTTTATGAGATTGTAGAACACGAGGTTAGATCCACACTTATTTGTTTCTAGAGCCATTAAGGTATTCGACCCTTAACTTAAAAATAAGATAAGATTCCTTACCTTGATCAAGAACTTGGAGTAGGGAGTCAACTATTACTTATCCCTCGTCCCTTTCTTATACCTCGAGTGAACCTAAATGTCATCCAACTTCAAATCAAAAAAAAAGAAGAGAGACTCGACATAACAGGCAAGAATAACACCCACCACACCATCAACCCGATTCCAAAGGAATAAGATTCAACCTTCGGATTTTAGCCAAGCGCTAAAAAGGAAAAGAAGATAAACACTTACCGAGATTTTACCTTTGATCCTACAAATAAAATTGCTTATAGGAGATTCGGCTTATGAGTAATCAAGAGAAAAAAATATGGAAAAAAAAGAGATGAAAAGAGATCGAAAGATGAGAAAGAAGAAGGAATCGACAAAAAAAAAGAATGTATGTAATGAAGAAGTTAGCTAAATGATTCACTAACTGTAACACCCCAAACCCGACCCAGACGTTACGGCCGAGTCTGGTGAGTCACATCACCTACAACTAACCATGTGACCTAGCTACTACGATTCAGGCGAGCTTGCAAAACTGATAATAAAGTTTTAAGAGAAATCCCCGGCTTATTGGTGATAGTTCTATCCATTACCAATTATTAAAAGATTTATTATAAAATTTAACTTTGTTACTCAATTGAATCCTGTGACTGGTTTTGAAAACGTTTGATTAATTTTGAGAGAACCCGCATAGCTATATTCAAAATAATTAGAGTATAGTAAAAAAAAAAACCATAGTAAAATAATTAGAGCGGCCTTATTACAAAACCCAAATTAAAAATAGAAATGATTAAAATAAATATTAAAATAATTAACTTAATTAAACCCGAAATGCAGTCTATGTGGCCACTCTGAATCCCCCAGGTCCAAGTCCACCAATCTAAGGCTCACTTGCATGGATGGAAGGAAAAAGGGGTGAGTTTGGAAACTCAATATGTAAAGAAAGCCCATCCAGAGCCCAATTTAACTCAAGCCCACTGGGCCTAAGCCCTAACCAGTCTCAGTATACACTGAGCCGGAGCCCTATTCAGTAAATAGTTACTAGCCCTTTATAGATAATAGTACGGCCCTAGCCCTTTACAGATCATAGTACGGCCCACAGGCCCATTTTAGTAACAAATCAGATATCAATTATGAATGCAAGCCCAACCCAACCTAAATACTACACTCCACCCGTGCCAGCCCTACACTCCATGTGGGGAATAACTCAACCCACCCAGCCCTACACTCTACAGGTGCAGCATAGCTGCACAGATAACAGTATAACGAGGCAAAGCCCCTTTAGTACGTGGTCAAGCCACTATCAGTACTTCCTCCATCAATAACCCAGTCCCATGCAACAGATAATCATGTCATGGCATGCAGTGAACAGAAACAGTAAAACATGCATTTCAGTCAAATTTAACCCTAGAGGTATAACAGTTATTTTCAACCTAGGGGTAAAATAGTAATTTCGCACCCTTAAGGGTAATTTCAGTAATTATACCAGTTTTTAGGGTTTTATGCACATTTTAGTCCTTAATAGTTCAACTTTTATCTTAGTAGCTTATTTAGCTCATTTTAGCAGTCTTTAGCTATTGGGCCCTAAAACCCCTAATGAGCCCTACAGTGTCTAATAGCTACTTTAGCCCAGTTAGTCCAAATTTTATGATCGGTTCACCAGTTTTAATAGTTTTTGACCTACAGTCTACCAGAACACGCTTATCGCCTATTTTTACCCATAGGGCCTGTAAGCCCATTGGGCCCAAATTTTAGCCCATCGAGGCCCAAACTTACCGAAGTGCACGAAATTGTGCACTCACCAAGTTTACTAATTTCGGTTACAGATCTATTGCTTCCAACTAACCCACGAGCACGCACACACTCGCAAGCCCACGAAATGCCAGGATTTCAGCATTTCGGCTTTTTGGCTTTTGCCGATTTGAACTATAAGAGGGTGTTCGATACACACCTGATTTGTGACGACTGCTAACGAGATCTCTCACGATATCTGACAATCGGTCACTTGACATATCAGATTCCAAAATCCAATGATAACAAACATAACCTTACCTACCATAATTGGCCCTTATCACCTAGGTCCTTAATATCTTACCTTTGTCGAAATTAGTGACTAGATTTATATCTAATCATTCCACTTATCCAAGCCCTCAGTCAGTAGTCTCTAGATCACATAACACAAAATAAATTGATTGTTAATACCCTTAGAGCCCTTAGCCCCAAATCGGCAGCCTCCCTATGCACATAGGGGTTTTGGCTTTTCTAAATCCTGAAATAACATATGAACAGGAGATTTCGATAGCTTACCAATGATTTGATACTCCAGAATGATTCCAATCTCGTTTCTAACTTAGACCTAGCATAGATCTAGCCTCTAAACAGAGCAGAGAGTGAATCTAGAGATCTAAAGGTTCGGCTCCTAACTCCCTATGAGTATGGTGATTTCAGCTTTTATTGCAATGAAGAAGAAGATGATTTCAAGTGGTGATGCCGACAAAGATTAGGGGTTTTGAGGATGTGAACTTCGGCCAAAAGAGAAGAATAAAGTAGGAGGATTTGGCTACAGACAAATCGACACAAAAATAAGCTTTCGGGATTTCAGCTTCTATATGCATTCGGCTATGGAGAATTAGAACAGAATGGGAATGAAACAAAAAGAGAATGAAAGAAGAGAATGGGAATGAAACAAAAAGAGAATGAAAGAAGAGATGAGTAGAGTGATAAGGATGTTTTGGCTTGAGAAAAAAAGAAGAAGAAAAAGAATGAATGAGGAGAGGAAAAGAATAGGTTCGGCTATAGCAAAACGGCACAAGAGGAGAACTTTTCTTGCATTTCGACTTTTTGGTACACTAAGAGGAGAATAGCACAAAAGTAGAAAACCTTAAGTGGCAAAACCTTAATTCGACAAGACAGAAAAAGAAATTAGAACTTACCCTAAAGGCTATTCAAACAAACGGCACACCCTCTCTTTATCTGCCAAAATTGTAACCCCTAAAGCCCTAGCCGAATGCCCCTATCCACATGGGCAAAAAATAAAAGTATTATCTGCTTACCTTGTAACTAGAACCCTGGCCCTAGCACTCAGTCCACATGCCACTTTTTTTAGGAGCTTAGTGGCGCCATATTGCTACTTTACCAAAGGCCTCTTTGTGTCTTAATTTACTAACATTTCCTTAAAGGCCCACTTAACCAAGTCCCCCTTCTCTTTAAATCTAAAAGTGGATATTTCTATCGGGTTTTAACTTAGGCTTGGGCCTTCTAAGGGCCCACTAACACACTTAAACACAATTTCAATAACCAAAACACCAAAATTTCCAAATTTCACCAAAATCACAAAAATCCTGAAAATCAGGGCGTTACACTAATGAACAAAACTTAATCGGCCAAGAGACAATAACATCAGAGGAATAGAGAGGAAAGGAATACTCAGTTTTGATTGTGAGAAGGAGAAAAGAAAAGAAAGGGATTGTAGGGAGTTATATTCGGCTTTTTATGGAAAGAAGAGAAGAGAACAAACCCGAATATACCCGAACAAGAATTTGGCTTACCCCAATGAGTCAAATAATAAAAACGCACAATACCGAAAGAAAAAAAGCAAGGCAACTACAAACAAAAATGCCAACTCAAAAGCACCCAAAGAATTCAACAATGCCCCTAAAAAATGACTAAAATCAGCATCCATTCCCTACTTATGCCGAATTTGCATTCCCCCAATTCCCAAATTAGCACCAACTCCTCAACAACCAAATCTCCTAAATTTTCCCACCTTATCACTCCATAATTCACTCCTTGATTCCCTCACTTGACCAATTCAAACTCCCTCCTCTAGAGTTCCATCCCAACTTAACCACTAGGTGTCCAAAGGTGCAAAATAAATACCCAACATAACACCATGCCAACACTCGAACATTGGACCTCCTTGCCACCCTTATGACACCACCTCCCTGCCCCTTATGTGGCGCCACTTTGCCACTAGACCACATGCCTCCTTGTGTTGTATCTTATCCCCATTTATTTAAAAGACTTCCTACCTGAAGTCAAGGTTCCCTTAAGGCTAAAACCAAAATTTTTTCCTATATCCCAACTTGATCGTAGGACTTCCCCAACACCCCTAGACACTCCAAATTCATTAAACTTCACTAACACTTCTAGACGGCTTCCATGTAACAGCCTATTTTTTAATAGTGTCGAAAACAGTGGTTTCAGGGCCACAAATTCAACGAGTAAGTTCATAAATATTATTTATGAAAATTTATGAGTCAAATATGATTTTAAAAAGGTTTTTGATATGATAATTTATGCTATTCAAATGATTAATTAAGTTCAAGTGGTAAGACCTTAAGGTTAAGTGGTTTTAGAAAATGAGGTATTGGGACCTTGTTTCCATAAACCAAGCCGTAAATACTTTTATAAATATTTACGAAGTGCCATTAAGGTTGTATTAAAGTTTCATTAATAAATTTTAACGTTTCGATAGTTAATTAAGCAAAAAGGATTAAATCATAAAAAGTGTAAAATTTGATCACTATCTGATTAGAGTGATTAAATGGCTTATTGAATAAAGGAAAAGGGACATATATGGTAATTAGACTATTATTATAAATAATGGACAAAGGTGGAAATTAAATAGTTGAATTTTGATATTATAACAAAGGGTAAATTTGTAATTTATTTATTAACAGAAAATTAAAACAAATAAAAGATGTCATCATCTTCTTTAACTTTGGGTCCATCGAAATTTGTTGAAGAAGGAAGCCATAGCTAGAGCTTAATATTTGACCATGCTTTGGATGATGCATGCAAGTCTGTTTTAGCCCCATTTTTAATAAATTTTATGTTTTTGATATCATTGCAACTAGGTCCAGCTAGCCCGTGCCTTCTATTTTGAAACTGTTAAAGATATTGAATGTTTGCATTGATGAATCTATGTAACTTTATATGTTAATGATGAATTTGAGATATTAGTTGTTATATAAAAGTATTTTGTGAAGTGATTTTTGATAAATTTATTGATTAGGGATTAAATTGTTAAAATAATAAAAGTACAAGGACTTGATGCAAAATTTTTGCAAAAATGGGCTAAAATGGGGGCTATGATATTGGGCTAGTGGAAAATTGCAATAAAAATGGTTAGTTTGCATGTTTTAGGCTCAGGGACTAAATTGAATAAAAGTAAAATTTTGGGGCCAATTTTGTAAAAATGTCAAAATGACTAAGTTACATAAAATAAAATTTATTACTATCTAAATTAATAATTTGAATGAAATTATTATTTTAGATCATGGTTGAGTAGAAAATCGAGAAGAATAGAAAATTACCAAAAAGCCCCTATATTTTGTTATTTCTATAATTTAGCCAGGTATATTCGCTTGAACTAGAATTACTTAAATGTTGGTTAAATTGAATGTTTGATGTGTTATTATAATGTAAAAGAATCAATATATTGTAACAATCCAATTTTTAGTGGTGTCAAAAATAGTGGTTTTAGGGCCACCAAATCTAATTAGTAAGTTCATAAATATTAGTATTTAATATTTACAAGACAAATAAAGTTTTAAAAAGGTTTTTGAATTGATAATATATGTTATATAAGCAAATTATTAAGTTTAAATGGTTTTAGAAAATGAGGTATCGAGACCTTGTTTCTATAAATTGACTTGTAAATATTATTATAAATATTTACGAAGTGTCATTAAAGTGTTATTGAAGTTTCATTGAAAAATTTTAACGTTTCGATAGTTAATTAATTAAAAAGGACTAATTTGCAGAAGATATAAAACCTAGTTGCTATTGAATTTTTATGATTTAATGGATTACTTAGTGGAAGTAGGTGAACGTATGTGACAATTAGACCATTATGAATTATTATGGTCTGCCAATGCTTGTTTTTATGTTAAGTATGTGTTATTTTTATTAACTAAAATAATAATAATGTAATAAAAACATAAAATAAGTAAAACAAAAAGAAAGAAAAACATTTTATGCTTACCATCTTCTCCAAACCACTGAAACACCATGGCAAGAAGAACTAAGGTTCGGCCATGTTTCAATTCATGCATGGTAAGCCATTTTTCACTCGTTTTTTTTTTTAATTTTTATGTTTTTGAGATCGTTGCAATTAGGTCCAGCAAACCCGTACCTTCAATTTTGAAATTGTTAAAGATTTTGAATGTTTCCATTCATGAAACTTGTGATTTTAGATGTTAAATGATGAAATTAAGATATTAGTTGTTATTTAAAAGTATTTTATTAAGTTATTTTTTATTAATTTTTTGATTAAGGACTAAATTGTTGAAATAGTAAAAGTACAACGATTTGATGTGAAATTATTGCAATAATAGGCTGTATTGGATGCCATAAGTATTCAGCTAGGCTCAATTTTGGGTACAAATGGTTAATTTGCATTTTTTAGGCTCAGGGACTAAATTGAATAAAAGTAAAACTTTAGGAGAAATTTTGTAAAAATGTAAAAGAGTAAATTGCATTATATATATTGTTTTACTATCTATATTAATATATAGAAGTAAATTATTAATTTAGATCAAGATTGGGTAGAAAATTGAGGAGAATGGAAAAATTACCAAAATGCCCCTATACTTTGACATTTCTGCAATTTAGCCAGGTAAGCTCGTAGGTATAGAATTGTACATACCTATAAACATAAATAATGTTAATATTGATTTATGAATGTATATACTTATATATTATGTTTAAAATGTGAATTGGAACTCAAAATATTATAACTGAATATATAGTGAGAAAGGATTTATTAGAAAACTATTGAACACTCATGAAATATGAGATATGCGATTTCAAAATGATTATGAGTAGTTACAACATGTGTATTGAGAAATATGAAAGTGATTAATAGATGATGTTAATTTTTGTGATGGTACATTGATAGTCTGAATATATGTATTGATGCTATATTATGTGTACAGAAATGATAAAGTGCCCTTGAATAATGAATATGTTTAAAGGAAAGGGATTACATGAAATTCCTAGTTGATCATAGTAATCACTAAGATACGATTAGCATGGCAATAGGGTTAGAATGTGTGCTTGTACGGGATTTGCACTTTGGTGCCTCTATTTGCACTTCGTTGTCGCTGTACACATTGGTGTCTCTATTCGTACTACGGTGCCCCTGTTTGCACATTTGTGCCCCTGTCTGCACTTCGATGCCCTTGTTATGCTTCTATGATGCTATTAGTATGGTGTAGTTACTGAGTATCCGAGTCAAGTTACTAGTTCATCGGGCTAACTGTAAATGGAATTTATAAAACTATTTTAAAGTTAAAGGCTAATGTATAGTTAAGATATTAGTAAATGTTAAATGTTAAATGTTCAAGGAATTACTTGATCATGTATAAGTATCATTATATTGATGATTATTCGGTTAAAGATATATGTTCATATACATATATAAATGAGTTTGGGTTGAATTATTATAATACAGGAAGCATATGATGAATCATTTTTAATACTAAGCCTATAAGTGTTTTGTAAATGTATAACAGGTATGATTAATTTATTCATTTAGCTTTAATCTTACTTAATGAAGGTAAGTGATTCTAGAATGACATGTTTATTAGAAAGTTTGAGACGTATGATGAATTACAGAATGATTATTAGTTAAATGTGAAAGAGCTATGTTTAGATGCAGTAGCTTGTGGTTATGGTTGATGTTTATACTTATGTGTTGTGAGTTATGCAAGTGAAACGGGTGAGATTAGATATGGAAATGATAAGTTCATAGATTTGACGAAATATGATGAAATAAAAAGGATTGTGGAGTTAAAGGCTTTACTTGTAAGGAAGGAATTTAATTATGATTTATGTGAATTTACTTATGTCATGAATAGATATATTGATTCATGAATTGATTCATAATTAAGCTTATAATAAGTAAATGGAATGGTAAGTAGGTAAATGAAATAGTTCACTATTTTAAGAAAAGGTTGATGATTATGAAATTCAAGTTAGAAGACATTATTATGGTATAAATGGAAATTATTTGGTATGTGAATGAACCTATTCATTTATAAGTTAATAGTTATATAGTTTGATAAATCTTGAAGCATTGGTATAGGTTCATTTATGACTTATAAAGTTCATATTTTTAAAAATGGAATGTTATATTTAAAATTTATACGAGCTTACTAAGCATTCATTACTTATGTGGTTGTTTTTTTCTTACTTTATAGATTAACGAAAGTTCAATCGGATTAGAATCTAGTTGGAGATCCATCACACTATCCATCTATTTTATCAGTAGATTTTGATGTCTTGATCAAGGTTATAATGGCATGTATAAGTGGAATTATGATATATGCTAGTTTTATGAGTTTGGCATGTAAATATCATTATGGTTGGTGTAACCTTGGTACTTGTGAGGTCTTATTGATGTGGGTCACTTGACAATGAATTAATGCTTATTTGAATGGCTAAAATGGTAGGTGATAGATTGACCACAACATGTTCAAGTTATGGAATGCTTTGTAAAGGTTTGAATAGATCTGCATAAGTCAAATTTGGTATGTATATATGTTGGTTGTTGGATCCATTTGGAATTGGCTAGATTGGTGTCATTTAGATGGTTTTGATGCTTAAATGGTTGGTGTTGGAATGGTCAAATCAAAATATACTTTGAATGACCAATTTAGTATGTTTGGTTGTGTTTTGGAATATGGCCAATTATGCTATGTTTTGGCATGTAGACAAAATAGATGATAAATGGTAAATGTGCACATATTTGGGTTGATTTGATGATTATATTTGAGGTGCCTTTTGGCATACTGGTTGTATGGATAAATGACCTATTGAGTTGGTCATATTATGCATATTTTAGGTATGATTGAAAGCTTGGTTGTATGTGAAAATGTCTTGTAGGTGTGAGCTTGAAATGGGTGAAAGGAATGGCTTGAAATTGGCCTATTTCTTGTCCACATGGCCTAAGACACATGCGTGTGTCTTAGTCGTGTGTGACACACGGCCACGCGGCATGGCCAAGTGTCCCTATAGGTTTTTAAAGGTTGTATTTTGAGAGTTTACATGGCCTGGCACACAGGCATGTTGCTTGGTCGTGTGAACCAAGTTAGAGAGTTACATGTGTAACAACCCATTTTTAGTCAAATTAGAATAGTGGTTTCGAAACCACAAATTTGAGGTGAAAAAAATTATTTTATTATTTTAGTGTCTACAATATGGTATTATGATTGTGTAAAAATATCGTTCAGAAAGTTTACTATTTGATTGCTCAATTCGAGAAAAAGGACTAAATCGCGTAAAGCGTAAAAGTTGAGTTCTATAAGTTAAAGGTGTCAAATGGCTATAGAACTTAAAAATGAAGGTCCTTATGTTGTAATTAGACCATTGCTTGCTTAAGTGGACATTTATGGACATTATTATATGTTTTAATGATATAATAAAGGTTAAATTAGTAATTTATGAAATAACTTAGTAAAATAATAATTAATCAAACGTTGTCATCTTCCTAATGCCTTATTCAACCAAAATAAGAAACAAAAACACCATTTTTGGTGCTTTGAAGGTTCGGCCAACATTATTGATGCATGTAAGTGCAATTTTGATTTGTTTTTAATGATTTCTATGTTTTTGTGATCGTTGCAACTAGGTCCAGCTAGCACAGGGACTAATTTGAGAAACTATTAAAGTATTTGAGTTTTACCATTGTTGAATAAGCATGGATTTTGATGTTTGATGATTGAAAATAAATCTTTTTTGTTGGATTAACAAGTTTTGTAAAGTAATTTTTAGTGAAAATGTCAATTTTAGACTAAATTGAGAAATGTAAAAATTATGTGGTTAAAAGTGTGATAAATGAAATATATGGGCTGTTATGAGTATATAGGAAATTCGACTAAGCATGGATTGAACTTGAATTGCATGAAATTGTATTTTTATGTGATAAGGACTAAATTGTAAAGAAGATAAAATAATAAGGGCAAAAATGTAATTTTTCCAAAATATGTAGTTTGAGTTAAATTGAATGGAATGACTAATGAATGGATTGAATTTTATTATTTAGATCAAGTTAAGCCTTGTACGGGTCTAGATCGAAGGAAAAATAAAGTTCTGAACTAGTCGATCCATTTTATCGTTTTGACGATCGAGGTAAGTTCGTATGTTAATAAACGTTGTTAAATTGTGTTATATATGCATTATTATTATTATATTGAATATGTAAATGATTGGAAATTAGCTTACGAGATTTAATCGATGGAGATACGACAGCTAAAAGTCCCGTACAAACCTTAGTAATAGTTTAGGATATAAATGTCATGACATAAGGATTTACCAAGATGATGTGATCCAGGTGCTGGTCTCGTATGTCCTACCGGTGGCTGGGTTCCTACATGTGTTGCGGTTTCTGACAGCTTGTGTGAGTAGTACCGTGTAATTACGTCTTGACTAATAGCTTGTGAGAGTAGGCCCGTTGTTAGCTCGAGAGTGAGCATATATGTGATATGAGATAGCTTTGGCTATATATGTGGCACTTAGTGTGCAATGTGTTCTCGAGTATCCTTTAGTGATTCCAAATTGTTCAACGGGCATAACCGAGATGTAGATGAAAGTAAGACCGATGCAAATAGTACAGGTATGTATGGAACCTATATGAGCCACGTATTAAAGTGATTTGTGAACTTCTAGTTTAATAATGAAATGAACAAGGGAAAGGTTTGTGGTTTCATATGAATTATATCATTTCATGCTTGTTTTGATTGAATTGTACTTATTTAATAAGTTAAGTTTATTACCATACAAGCTTACTAACCTTTATAGCTTATTTTATTTTCTTTTACTATGTTTTATAGTGTTTTGGAAGCTCGCTCGAGTTGGAAACCGTCAGAGAATTCATCACACTATCCAACTATTGGTTGGTATTTATAAGCTTTATGATTTTGGTTATATGACATGTATAGGCTTTGTGGGTATTTGATAAGTAATTTTGGCTAAGGAAGCCTATGTGTTTTGGTATGAAATTAGCCATGTAATTTTGCTTAAATGTGGTATATGTGGAAGTGTATAATTATATGAGTACATGACTTATGATGTTTATTCTATAATTGCCATATGAAAGTTTTGATTGAGAAATGGTGATTTGAATTGGCTAGTAAATGAAAAATGTTTTGGTTATGTATGTGTTGTTGTGATGTGGTTTATTTTGGTAAGTTTGATGACATGAATATGTTGTACAAATGTCCCATTTGTTATATGGTTGGTAATGGTTATATACATGTTTCATGTGAATTGGTAATTTGAGCATCAAATGAGTGAAATATGTGATAAGTGTACTTATGGTATTATGTCAAGTAATGTATATATGGAGGTGACCATATTGATGTTTTAAGATTGGAATTTTAGTATGAAATTTGAATGGCATAAAATGGTATAGGTGAGATCTTTATTTGTTGGTTTTGAAATGGTTGGAGTAGATATGGCATGATTTGTGCATTGGTTGATGATATTTGGCTACCTATTATGCCTTGAATTGGTGCAAATTGAGCTTGTGTAGGTGTGTGCATGATGGGAGGCAAAATGACTTGGTAAATAGCCTATTTTTGTCAACACGGGCAGAGACACGGGCTTGTGTCTCAGTTGTGTGTGACACATGGCCATGGTAGACTACCGTGTGTCCCTTGAAGCATTTAATAGAAACAAGTCAGTGAGTTACACATCCTAGACACATGAGCGTGTGGTTGGTTGTGTGACCCATGTAAGAGAGTTACATGAGGTAGGACACAGGCTAGGACACAGTCATGTGATCCCATTTCAAATGTCCATACGGCCTACGATACAGGCGTGCCTTTTGGCAGTGTGAGACACACGGCCTTTACACACGGGCGTGTGTCCCCTATGCTGTGAAAATTTTTCTAAATTTCCTAAAAGTCTCCTAAGTTATCGATTTAGTCCTGAACCACTTTTAAAGCATGATTTAAGCTTTGAGAGCTCATATTAGGGACTTTACAAATGTATATGAATGATGTATGTTTATAAATGAGAAATGTATGTGAATGGTATGGTTTTTTTGATGCGATGTGTTCAGGGCGTTATAACATGGGCATGGATACAGGCTAGGACACAGACATGCGTCCCTACTTCGATTGCCCATATGACCTGAGACCCTATTTTGGTGATGGATACAGGTTAAGGGTGTTACATTTAGTGATATTAGAGCTACAATGTAATCAGTTCTCAGATTGAATGTAGCATGCCATTATATAACTTGTGATAGTGTGATATCTCCCAACTTCAATGAGATTTGTTTTATTTTTTATTTTAGACAGAGATGCTTTCCAACTGAGCTAATTCTGATAATGCTAGAAGCGATATTCATGTGCATAAGAAATGTGCATAAGAAAAAAATTACTTTTTGATGAGTTGGGACTCATAAAGGTAAGAATAAAAGTTCATAATATTGTGTTAATGATGAATACAATGTTATGTGTATATACATGTGAGAGTCAAATTCAGAGTGTTTACGATCTCCACCCCTTCACTCTCAAAGTCTTATACAATAGAATTCATAAGATTTATGTTGATTAAGTCTGCAAAAGAGAAGCTATAGAATTCAATGATTGAATTAGTAATAATGTGGTTAAAGTCGAGAATTAGTTAGTAAATAAAGATGGTTCTAGAAGAGATATCAGATTTTTCTGAAGATCATTTGAGGTACGCAACATCACTATTAAAGAAGAAGTTAATCACATGTAATCGACTTATTATGGTATGGTATCTAAAGAACGGATTAACTAGAATTTCTTGTGAATTGATTTCATTAGTGAAACGGGTTAATATTGTAATGCCCAGAATTTGGGCCTATAAGTATTGGGCCTTGAGCATGGGAACAACTAGGAGACTGCACATAAGTATTTATCTCTGCAAGAAAGTAACACAAATGAATACTAACTTCAGTGGTTAAGTGCCCAGACAAGTGTGGGAAGTCCTGGGTTCAAACCTAGGCTTTAGCAAAATTTTTACTTTAAGTGAATAAAAACCTATGGTTCTTGGTAGAAGGTTTGTAAGTAATTGTGATTAAAATATGACACAAAAGGAGCCTGTGGGTTAGTGGTAGGTGGTGTGTTATCCAGGTCAAAGGATTGAGGTTTGAATCTTGGGAAAAGCAGTGGGAGGTTTTATTTTGTTGCTTGTGTAATCCACTGTTGGAGTTTGACTGAAATACTACTGAAGGGAGTTTGAATTGGTCATGGAGGGATTTGAATGGAGTGGTTGAGAGGGAGTGGGTGGCATGGAGAAGAAGTAGGGGGAAAATGGGGATTTGGATAGGGATTGGTTTGAGGTTGTTGTGGAGAGATTAAAGGAGAGAATCATAGGAAGTTGAGGGCGAGGAAGCTATGTGCCGAATTTGAACTCTATGCGTGGGAGGAATCGGTTTCGGGGTCTTCTGGTGGCTTTCTCTCCTCTTTTACATTTTCTTTTGACAATTGCTTTTGGGTTCGGTATTGCATATTTGGGGTTAGCCAAATTTTCTTGTTACCTTTCGGGCATTTTTGAGTTGGTATTTGGCTCTTCACTTCCTCAATCAAGGGTAGCTGAATACTACATCTCTCCCTAAATTATATTTTTAGTTTTGTTTTTTCTTTCAAACCTCTCAATATCGACTCTTTTTTCTGCTCTCTTTCTCTCAAGTATTATACTTTGGCCGATTCCCTTCCTCATTCTTTTTTCAACACATTTCTCCTTGCATCTTCTCCACTCTATTCGCTCGCTAACCTTTGTGCCCACTCTTTAAAGTAAAGTGACTGTTTTGCCCTTACTTTGTGCATGACTGTGTTTGAGCATGTTAGGTTGTATGTATGTTGCATTCATGCATAATATTATGATACTACGCATCACATGTTGCATGGGGACGAGATTATTGTTATCAGAGGAAGTGTATTGATCTGTTAAAGTTGCATGGGTCGTACGAGATGACTATGGACCTACCGATAGCTTAATGTCGTTCATATTACTGATGGCTTTGTGCCATTCATATTACTAATAAGGTTGCACGGGTCGCACGAGACGACTGTGGACCTATTGATGGCTTTGTGCCATATGTATTACTTGCAGCTTTGCTACAATACTGTTTAGTGCCGCAACCGGTGCTACCATTGTAGGTGTAGGGATGGGTGGATGATTTATTCCCTATAGGAGTGCAGGGTTGGACAGGAGATAGTCTGCAGGTTTGGTTCGAAAACATGCATTGTGCATACCACATACTGATTCTGATACTGTAATGGGCTAAAGCCCACATTGATACTGTACTGTAGTGGGCTAAGGCCCACATTGATATTATACTGTAATGGGTTAAGGCCCACATTGACACTATTTCTGAAAACAGCTCTGGCCCAAACTATTATTGCATACTGTATGTTGACTGTTGGATAAGGGATTACACACTGAGTTTTCATAAACTCACCCTTTTGTTTTAATTGTATAGGTAGTCCCCAACCTTAGGCAGATCGGTGCATTGGAGGACTCATCAGTTTATAACTTTATAACATTTTAAAGAAAGTAAATTTTATTAATAATGCAAGGTTTTAAATCATCTTTAAATGCATGCAAAGAGGTTTAGTAATGGTTGGGTTTTTCAAACAACATCACGTTTTAAAAGTGAATAACTTTTCAATGACGCACGTTTTGAAAATGAACGACCTGTTTTGGAGTCACCGTTTAATAACAAACTGAATAATTGATTTTAAGGTTTCTAACAACAACAAAGTTCACACTGGACACCTCAATGTGACACCGTCAGATTCGGCCAAACGTTTGGACTGGGTTTGGAGGTGTTACATTTAGTGGTATCAGAGTCAAGTTGCAAAACTCGGCTGTGGATTGGGCTTTATGAAGTTGAAATATTTAAGTACTGCTTTCAAAATATTTGAAAGGTTATGAAATATTTTGATGAACGTGTGGTACACTGAGTCTCTAGCGTTGACTGTAAGTCCTCTAAAACTTCTGTTTATTTAAATTGAAATATTGTGATTACTATAAGTAGTAGACTTTACTGAAATATTCTATTTAGGGTAAACCGAAACTATAGTAAGACTGCATTCTGCGAAAACAAACTCTTAAATACTGATACTACTTTTTCATAAGATATCTGTTAATAAGATAAAACGCAACTCGATAATCAACAGCAGAGGTACTCGAAGGAGGGGTACAAGAGGCTGCGACGGAGGCCATGGAGGTGCTCGAGCTGGGTCTCATGATCGTATGGCTGAGTATTGGATTGGTGCATTGTCCCAGTCTATCTATAGATTGTACTGGCAACACTCAGGTTGATTGTGGTAGTATTCGGGAACTAAAGTGCGCAACGGGAGCGTAGTGGTGAAGTTTGTGTGGTGCGACTGTTTTGATAGTTGGAAATTTCGAGGACGAAATTTCTTTAAGGAGGGGTGAATTGTAACGCCCTAAATTTGGGCCTAGAAGTATTGGGCCTTGAGCATGGGAACAGTTAGGACACTGCACATAAGTATTTATCTGGGCAATAAAGTGACAAAAATGAATATTGGCTTTAGTGGTTAAACGCGCAGAGAAGTGTCGGAAGTCTTGAGTTCAAACCTAGGCTTTCGTAAATTTTTTACTTTAAGTGAATAAAAACCTATGGTTCTTGGTAGAAGGTTTATAAGTAATTGTGCTTAAAAGATGACACAAAAGAAGCCTGTGGGTCAGTGGTAGGTGGCGTGTTATCCAGGTCAAAGGATTGAAGTTCGAATCCTGGGAAAAGTAGTGGGAGGTTTTATTTTGCTGCTTGCGCATGCCAATATTGGAGTTTGACTAAAATACTACTGAAGGGAGCTTGAATTGGTCATGGAGGTATTTGAATAGATTGGTTGAGAGAGAGTGGGTGGCATTGAGAAGAAGTAGGAGGAAAAAAAGGGGATTTGGATAGGGATTGGTTTGAGGTTGTTGTGGAGAGATTAAAGGAGAGAATCATGGGAAGTTGAGGGGGAGGAAGCTATGTGACGAATTTGAACTCTATGCATGGGAGGAATCAATTTTGGGGTCTTCTGGAGGCTTTCTCTCCTCTTTACCATTTTCTTTTGACAATTGCTTTTGAGTTCGGTACTGCATATTTGAGGTTATCCAAATTTTCTTGTTACCTTTTGGGCATTTTTGAGTTGGTATTTGGCTCTTCACTTCCTTACTCAAGGGTAGCCGAATACTACATCTCTCCCTAATTTGTATTTTCGATTTTGTTTTTTCTTCCAAACCTCTGGATATTGATATTCGTGATATGAAGTAATAAAATTTATAAACTATGATCGTACCCGAAATTAACTATTATCACGATTTTAAGGCAGTAGTATAGCTTAGTGGCAAGATCGAGATATCGTACCCAAGGGAACTAAAAGTACTAGTACTAACTTACTTTCTATTATTTAACCTAGAAATAAAGGGGATTTTTATTAAACTAAACTGATTATTAGACTAAACTAAGAATGCACAAAAAGTGAATTGGGGAAAAATTATTAGGAAAATTGATTGACTTGGACAATACTCAAGGGAGAATCCACCTAGACTTCACTTGTTATCAACTCTTAAACTAGACGATTTATTCACTTGACTTGATCTGTAGAAATCCCTAACTTATGTTAATATCTCTCTCGAGACTAAAAACAACTAACTCTAGGTTGATTAATTGAAATATCTTTCTAATTAAAACCCCTAGTGTCGCATTAACTTGATCTATGGATTCCCTTATTAGGTTTGACCCTAATCCAGCAGATTTTCATCGTCCTATCTCTAGGATTGCGATCAACTCCACTTAATTGTGTTGGATCTACTCCTATGTAGGGACTTTTGCTCCTCTACATAAGCGCATTCGACTTAAATCAATATCCCAGAAATATCAATTTAAGAGTTAAAAACATAATTAAGAACAAATCAAATATTTATCATATAAGTCAAGAGAAAATAATAACAAAATCTGTCTTAAGTTTCATCCCCCTCAAGTATTTGGGCCATTTAGTTCATAATTATAAACGAAAACATCTCAGAAGAAATAAAATAACAAAACATAAGAAAACCCAAAACTCCTGAAAGGATTGAAGGGAGATCCTCTGTCTTGATGTAGATCCTGGCTTTTGAGATGGATCAATTAGCTTCCCTTCGAGTAATTCCCTACCTTTAACTCCCCGTCTTAGTGGGAAAAAAAATGTGTCTCGTTCAGGTTGCGTCCTAGGGTCTTTATAACCTTTTCCGAGTGAAATTGAACTTCCTCATGACAGGGACACGCCCGTGTGCCACGCCCATGTGGATCAAGGCCCAGGCCGTGCTCGGGCCTGTTAAGGTGGCACGGTCGTGTGGTTTTGGTCGTGCGAGTCGGGGTTGGGCTGTGTTTGAGCTCAAGGTGGCACGGCCCTGTGACCCGCCTGTGTGGCCAATTCCTAGGCCGTGTTGATTATTGAATTGGGCCTAATTTGCCCGTTTTTGGTCCGTTCCTTGCTCTTTTCTCTTCTTTAAGCTCACCTGAGTATACAACATGAAATTAAAGGTTTAAGAGCATCAATTTACACAAATCAAAGGTTAATTCATCCAAAAATTGGGCTAAGCATGGGATAAAAATATGTATAATTTATTGCTTATCAAATACCCCCACACTTAAGCCTTTGCTTGTCCTCAAGCAAAATCTCAACTCACAATTAAGAATCATTTTTCTCAACTTATAATCATTATCAATAATGTTTCAAACTAATCCACAAGTAATCATACAATGAAAATTCAACCAGAAGAACATTAAAGTTTCAAACACTCTAAGTTGAGAATTTTATTACGGAAACATAGGTTTTCTCCATTTTCCTAAGTAATTACCTTTCAATCGAAATCAACAAGAGTTGACATCCTCACTAAAGATTCACTCTATCCACACAAAGTGTTTAAGGTTCAAAAATTAAGCACTCATTAGTCAATCTGAAAAGTTCTTACCATAAGCTTGCAGGAAAATCAAATCTCCACCACTGTAGATTGATATGACACATTGATCAAAAGGTCTTTCAATGGTTGTAATGGGGCTTTGGTTAGGGGTGTTGTCACAAGCTGAAAAAGGGGGTTAGAATCGCGATTGAATTAGAAAATCATCTAGCTAGAAACATCTCTATCACTGGAACATATTTCTAGAGCTTAAGTCTTCTGATGACATCGTTCTGAATTCGGTAGCTTATAAAAGAAATATGTAAAAAATATTAAACTATAACTAAAATATGAATTACAACTGAATTAATTGTACAAACACCTTTTTGTTTTTTTTTTTTTGTTTTTTTAAGAGCAAATCAAATACAATACTTTGAATGTTTATAAACTGAACAAGAGAACAAAGCTAGATAATAATTTCAGCTCAAATCTCGAAAAAAATAGGGATCAAAATAATTGAATGGAATTCAACAAAAAACGAGTTATAGGTTAATATTAGAGGTAAGTCAAAGAATGGGTTGTTAGGTTAATGGGGTTCACTAGGGGCTAATTTATGGAGGTAGGCTTTTATGGAGTAAGTGGGTTAAACCTAGGTGCCTTTATCATTTCGGTGTATCAAATCAATGATGTGGTCTCGATATGTATAATTGGAGCAAGTTCTAGAATAACAAATCAGTATTGACTCACTCAAAGCAACAATAAAAGTGAGCACGAAAGTATGTATGCTCAAAAGGCTCAAAAATCTCACCAGAATTATGGCTTTTGATGTCAATCCTGCAAATTTCAAATATCAAGAAAATACTTAAAATTAGGGAAAATAACATAGAAAAATTTAAATTCTCAAAAATTTCACCTTATTATGCTTGATTCCCTAATGTCTTAAAGTTTGAATAATCAAAGCATAAGTACCTATGTCTTAATTCTCAACATATCAATAAAAATCATAACTCAATCAAAATTAATTCCTAATAGGAGATTGAGACTCATGCAGAGAGTGAAAGCGAGAATTCGAAATTTTGAGAATAATGCAAAAAGTTAGTTGTAAGAATTTTTCAGGGGTTCGAAGAGAATGCAATGATTGAAAGTAAGTTTCACCCCCACACTTAAGATGTACATTGCCCTCAATGTACAAAGATAACACTAATAGCAATAGAAACATAAAATTATAAAATAGGGAGAGAAGTGAAACTCCCTAAATTGGATGAATTCCTTGAAAGTTGTGAAAGTTGGATTGGAGAGATGACCACTTGAAGTTCATGATCCTGGGTAACTTGAAGTATAACTGTGTGGGGAATTTAAGTCTTACTCGATAAGATGTGAAGGGTAAAATAAAAGGAAAAATATAAAGTGAAGAGAATAAAAATAAAAATAAAATAAAACTAATAAGGAATTGGGCACACGGCTGTTGGGCACGGGCGTGTGGCCTAGGTCTAGCCAGTATGTTTCATGCTCCTATTGGTGCGGCCACGGCAGGTTGGCACGGGCGTGTTGAGTCATACAGCCTTATAGCACGGTCGTGTCTTTTGGGGTTCGTTTTGCCCACGGTCGTGTTTGAAATCACACGCCCGTGTATGAATGGACAGGTTTGGCCACGGCAGTATTGCATGGTCGTGTTTCTACCCGTGGGGTGTCCACGGCCTTAGGCACGCCCGTGTGTCTGGTCGTGTGGTCCTGGGAAATCTGTGTTTTAAAGAGTTAGTTAAAAATTTAAGAAAATCAAACTTGTTAGTGCTTGGGTTGCCTCCCGAGAAGGGCTTGTTTATAGTCTAAGCTTGACTTTTCTCAAGCTTGTTCAGTCATGGTGGCTTGAAGAGTTGATACTCTTCTATCCTGCTTACAATTTCATTATGAACATAAGATTTGAGTCGAGTGTGATTTACCTTGAAAGTGCCGAGTGACTCATGTTTTATCTCGACTGTACCATAGGGAAAGATTTTCATTACCATGAAGTAAGGTGTATCACTTGTATGCTCCTTTGAATTCAAGATTCGAGGATCGTCTTCCCCTAAGATTACCTGATCCCTTACCTTGATTTGATTTGTTGTTACCTGAGGGTCATCCTGGTGATGCTCTGGGTTGGTGTGGCATATTTTGGGCTTTTCTTGATAGTTTAGCCGCTCATCTAGTTCCTCAATCTAAAGCATTTGCTTTTCAGGTACGTCTCCCTTGGATGGACTTGTCTGTGGTTGGGTCGCCTTTATGTGGAGTATATCCTGCACAGAAGATTGGGTGGTGAGCTTAGTGTTTTTACAAGGACTCGTCATTATATTTTTGTCAGCAACAGTCTTAATCGAGTTTCGAGCTTGAAAAGTAACTTTGTCATCACCTACAAGTAGTGTAAGCTCACCTGTTCCTATGTCAATTATTGTTCTAGCCGTTGCTAAAAAGGGACGCCCTAGAATTAGGGGTACATTGCTATCCTCATCGATGTCTAAAACAACAAAGTCAACTAGGAATATGAATTTATCAATTTTGACAAGCACATCTTCAATTATTCCCTTTGGAAATCTAATGGTCTTATCAGCTAATTGGATGTTTATCTTAGTTTGTTTAGGTTTTCCAAGACTTAGGTGTTTAAACAGTTTATAAGGCATGACATTAATATTAGCCCCTAAACCAGCTAAAGCATTTTTGGCGTCTAAGCTACCAAGTAAACAAGGAATAGTAAAACTCCCTGGATCTTTTAGTTTGTTGGGTAGCTTATTCTATAAGATGGCTGAGCATACTGCATTCAACTCCACATGAGATTTCTCATCTAGCTTCCGCTTGTTTGTCAAGAGCTCTTTTAAAAACTTCACAGCATTTGGCATCTATAAAAGAGCTTCGATAAACGGTAATTTGATATGTAATTTCTTTAAGAGTTTAAGAAACTTACCGAATTACTCATCTGTGCGGTCTTTTTTTAATGCATTTGGGTATGGGATACGAGGTTCATACTCTTTGACAATTGTTTCTTTAGAACTTACCTTATCCCTAGCTTTACTTACCATAGTTTCTTTATGTGGCTCTGGGTTTGTAGCGCCCTCTTACCCGAGACTGTCGCCGGAGTCAAGTTTGAGGTGTTACTAAACTTAATTTATCACATAAAGGATTGAAAATCATTTATTGCAACTTTCGTAATAAACTGTTTGTCTGCATCACAGTCACTAAAAAATTCATATCTCGAGTTCCAAAATTCAAAATTAAGATCGATAATTTTTTCCTGAAACTAGATTCATATATCTATCTACTAATTTTTTTCTAGAATTTTTGGTTAGGCCAATTAGTACAGTTTATTATTTAAAGTTTACCTTATTACTGAGTTCGACTGCTATGACCCCTGTTCACTTCGAACCACTTTTCTCTCTGTACAAAATTCAAATGACTCCTAATAATATTTGTACAATTTTTAACGAATTTCTAAAGTCAGAACAAGGGATTCAGAAATTGCTCTGACCCTATTCCACCAAAACCCAAATATCTCATAAAATACAACTCTTTTACCTATTTCATTTCTTCCATATGAAAATAGACACAATAAGCTTCAATTTAATATTTTATTCACCACTTAGTCTTTTCTCTACTACTTTTAGTGATTTTTCAAACTCACGTCATTGTTGCTACAAAATTCTGTTTTATAACAAAATTCATCTTTCTATGGCTTTTCATGGACTAAGTAACACATTAAACATACATGACACCAAATGTAATCTAGATTGGCCATTCCAATGGCTAATCATTTCCAAGCATTTCCTTGCCATGCCATCACCATGTCATAAGATTATTTGCACAAAATGATTATAATGCTATACATGCCATATTCAAAATACAAGCCATTATTCCAATTTGTCCCGGATAGTGTGAACATTCCTTCGACCCTTCCCGATTTCCAAGCTGGCTTGTCAAAACTACAATGAATGAAAAGGAGGGAGTAAGCATAAATGCTTAGTAAATTAACATGTAAATAACAAGTAACATAACTATGCAAATTAACATAACCACCAATTACATAATATCATTAAAACATTCATGACACAAGAATACTTGCTATTTTACCACATTCTTGTCTTACCAAGTTCTCAACTCGAGATTTAGGCTCATACCTGTCCAACTTCCTCTTTCACCATACTTTCCAACATACCTCTTTCGTTTAGGCGTTCTCATTATTCATTTAAAAATCTACCCGTTGAACTCATCGGAATATAACTCGGATACACGGATTTCACATACATAAGTGTCATATCCGTAGCTAGACAACTCAATAGCCTACGGAATTTACGTAGCCAAGCTACCATGTAACCCACCCATAAGCGAACTCGGGCGTTCGCATCCATAAGTGAACTCGGACTCAACTCAACGAGCTCGGATGCCTAGTTACATCTCACGAACTCAGACTCAACTCAACGAGTTCGGAACTCAATCATCTTAGTGACATGTCACTTGTATCCTAATCTATTCCAAAGGTTCACACGGGATTCTCTTCAATCGCACCTCTTGGTCGTCTTCCTCAAAATGTCAGAACCGATATTTGGTAGCATTTCATATTTATCAAGTACCTCACATAATTTGTATATTACTAAATAATAATTCACAAAGCATAATATTTCATGATAATAAGTATCATATCATATAAATAACATTAAATCATTTAAAATAACAATTATGTTACCTTATTTACACATGAACTTACCTCGATACAAAATGTTAGAATCGAGCCTATTCCTCGTAAACTTTGTTTTTCCCTCGATCACGACTCGAATCTCGTTTCTCTTTATCTAAAATAACACATTTAGCTTATTTAATACTCAGATTTATCAAAACGGTCCTTGACCCTAACTTTGTCAAAATTACAAATTTGCCCCTAAACTTTTGCATATTTTCACTTTTTCCCCAAAGCTCGGAAATTAAACTTTATCCCAAATTCTTATGTTTTAGGACATGCTGATCATTTATTTACTAACAGCAACCTCAAATTCCCACTATAACATGTACTTATGAACAATAGGTATTTTTACCGATTAAGCCGTTTTACTCGTTTTCACTTAAAACCGAGTAGCACAAGTTGTCTAGCATAATTTAAAACCTCATGTTCTATCATAAAACACCGAAATAAACAAATTTCACCTATGGGTATTTTTCCAAATATGAACCCTAGGTTGATTTATTGCTAGCATAAGTTAAATCAAGATACCGGGACTCCAAAAACGTAAAGAACATTAAAAAGGGGCTTGGAATCACTTACTATGGAGCTTGGAAGCTTGAAACAAACCCTAGCTATGGAGAACCCTTGAAATTTCATGCTAATGAAGAAGATGGACATATTTTTCCATCTTTTTCCCTTTTTTAATCTTTTAATTACCAAATGACCAAAATACCCTTAATGCCTTTCTTTGAAAATTTTCATGTACAAGCCCATTTTTGTACAAAATTTTAGAAATTGGTCAAATTGCTATTTAAGACCTCCTAATTAATATTCCAAAGCAATTTCATACTAAAAGCTTCTAGAATGCAAGTTTTGCAACTTATTCGATTTAGTCCCTAATTTCAAATTAAGCACTTTATGCACAGAATTTCTCCACGAAATTTTCACACAATCATGCAATCATATCATAAACCTCAAAATAATTATAAAATAATTATTTCTATCTCAGATTTGTGGTCACGAAACCACTATTTTGGTTAAGCCCTAATTCGGGATATTACAGGTTGGTTTTGGTTAACCCCTCCTCATCTATTGTATCTACGGCATTGAGTTGCTCCTTAGTGTTGGTCTCAGTGTTGCTTGGTAACCCACCTTGCGGTCTTTCAAAAATTAGCTTGGCGAGCTGGCCTATTTGAGTTTCGAAACCTTGAATAGATGCTTGCTGGTTCCTCAATGCCGTTTCGGTATTTTAGAAACGAGTTTCTGATATGGTGATAAATCTGGTGAGCATTTCCTCAAGGTTTGGATTTTTCTCTTGTTGAAATGGTGGTTGTTGAAATCCCGGAGGGGGTGGTTGTCTTTGATTTCCTTGTCCTCCCCATGAAAAATTGGGGTGGTTCCGCCAACCTACATTGTAAGTGTTACTATAAGGGTTATTTTGAGGTCTAGAGTTATTACCCATATAGTTGGTTTGCTCTGTTTCCATGCTATGCCCATAAGAGGAATAATCAGGATTGTAACTGTTCCCTTGAATTACGTCGCATTGCATTACTAAGTGTGCCTGCGTAGAACAACAAAATTATCGTGACTGCATCAATATTAAAAATTCCTGCGGCTTTTTGTGGCTTTGTTCGCATGACTTGCCACTGATAGTTATTCAGTGACATCTCTTCTATAAATTTGTAGGCTGCTTCTGGTGTTTTGTTATTGATTGTTCCACTGGCTGCAATATCAATCATTTGTCTCGTTGAAGGATTCAAACTATTGTGAAAGGTTTGAACTTGTAGCCACAGAGGTAACCCGTGGTGAGGGCACCTTCTCAAGAGATCTTTGTATCTCTCCCAAGTATCGTAAAGCGTCTCTAAATCCATCTGCACAAAAGAAGAAATATCATTCTGCAATTTAGCTGTTTTAGCTAGAGGAAAATACTTAAGTAAAATTTTTTCGATAATTTGTTCACATGCAGTGATAGACCCTCGTGGTAAAGAATTTAACCACTGTTTAGCTTTGTTTCTCAAGGAGAATGGGAATAGCCTAAGACGAATGGCATCATCAGAAACACCATTTATTTTGAATGTATCGCAAATTTCCAAGAAATTGGCTAAGTGAGAGTTGGGATCCTCATCCTGTAGACCATACTGAACAAATTGTTGAATCATCTGAATAGTGTTAGGCTTTAATTCAAAAGTATTTGCAACAATAGCAGGCCTAACAATACTAGATTCAGTACCAGCCAAATTAGGTTTAGCATAATCATTCATAGTACGAGGAGCATTATTTTGGTTTACCGATTCTGCGGCTATCGCGAGAGGTGGTAGATTGTCCTGATTTGCTTCCATCTCTTCAGTAAGTTCTGGTTCTTGTTCCTGCTCTTGTTCTGGATAATGCAGGCTTCGTCTGATCTCTCTACGAGTTCTACGAACTGTAGCTTCTAAATCTTCGTCAAAAAGTAACGGTTCTCCTGGGTTTCTTCTAGTCATAAACTAGAGATACTTGGAAGGGAAAAGGCAAAGAAAATTAAAATAAATAAAACAAAACAAAAAAAAATAAAGGTTGAGAATAAATAAAAAATAGTAATGGCTAAAGTAATAGAAATAGAGTGTTCCTAATATCTTAGTTCCCCAGCAACGGCGCCAAAAACTTAATATTCGTGATATGAAGTAATAAAATTTATAAACTATGATCGTACCCGAAACTAACTATTATCACGATTTTAAGGCAAGTGCACCTATCGAATAGTAGTATAGCTTAGTGACAAGACCGAGATATCGTACCCAAGGGAACTAAAAGTACTAGTACTAACTTTCTTTCTATTATTTAACCTAGAAATAAAGGGGATTTTTATTAAACTAAACTAATTATTAGACTAAGCTAAGAATGCACAAAAAGTGAATTGGGGAAAAACTATTAGGAAAATTGATTGACTTGGACAATATTCAAGGGAGAATACACCTAGACTTCATGTAACGCCTTAATTTTCGGGACTTTTTGGGATTTCTGTGATTTTTGGGTAATTCTTGAATTTCTGTGTTCTAACTGTATAAATTATGTTCTAGTACGTTAGTGGGCCTCTAGAAGGCCCAAGCTTAGGTTGAAACCCGACGGATTTAATAAATTTTGGTTTTAAAGAGAAGGGGGGTTCTGGCAGATTGGGTTTTTAAGATTAAGTGAGCAAAATGGATCACAAGAGAGCCCCTAGCAAAGTGGCTAAATGACACCACTAGGGTGCTATTAAAATGGCCTGTAGATGTTAGGGGGGAGCCAAGGTTCAAGTCACAAGGTAAGTTAATTAGAGTGTTTTTTTTTTATGAACAGGAGGGTTAAGTGTTGGACTTTAGGTAAAACTCTATCAGGAAGAGTTTGAATGGTTCAAGGAGGGATAAGGGGAGGAAATTTAGGAACTGATGAGGGAGCTTGGTGTTGGCCGAATATTGGACTCTTGAGGAGCAAGAGTTGGCCAGCCAAGGGTCTCTAGTTTAGGCAAATTCGGCTAGGTCTCTAAAGTAGTAATTTCGGCATTAGGGGAGTTTTGTGCTATTTTCTTGGTAGCTTTCTTTTGGGATTCAATTTAGTCTTTCTTTGGTTGCCGAAATTAGCTGTTGTGCTTAGGGTTGATCTCTTTTCCATCCATTTTGATAGAAGCCGAAAACACAAGCCTCCATACCTCCCTGTGCCATTTTCTTTGCCAAACCGAATACTCACTTCTCTTTTTCTCTCTTCTTCCTCTCATCTTCTTCTTCTTTCATCCGTATCACTTTCTTCTTCATCTTGTTCCCTCTCATCTTGTGAACTGCAAGTCTAAGACAAAACCTTCCATTGCCGACTCCTCCTTTTTGCTGAAACCTTTAGAACCAAATCCCGAAACCTTGAGTATTCCTTGCCGATTTCTTCATAGCTAAATCTACCCTACTCATATTTCTCTTCTCTTTCTCTCATTCCTTTTCGTTGTCAATCTCTCTCAAAGATCAAGATAGTCGAATACCTTTTGTGGCCGAATATTTCATCTTTTCTTTTAGGAGCCGAAACCTTCATACCTGTGGTGTCAAAGCCGAATCTTGGATCATTTGACTCTTCTCTCATGAGTGCAAGTGGAACGATTGTAGATTGGGGTTAGGGAGATAGTAAGAACTCATCCTGTCAAGGATAAGTGTCGGGAAGTATTTCGAAACTCTTTCTTTAATTAGTTACCCATGTTTAAGATAAAAGCCGAAATCCCTATCTACCAAGGGTGGCTATCATTTGGACTAAGGCATATTGGCCTCTTTCTTTTGGTTTTGTATGCGCTAGTGTGGGCAAAGGGACGTTTAGCAAAGGGTTTTGAAGGCTAACGCAGTCGAGCATCTAGATCTAGTCCATATTTTGGTAGAAAGGTAAGAACTTTAGGGACTTGGGCAATGTTGGCCGATTGGGGTAAGGAGTTTAGTAAGTATTTTGTGTTGATTTGACGTCTGACGTATCAGTAACTCGATTGTAGGCAACTCGCGTGTGGATCTCGCCAACGTACCATTCCAAACCAGGTGTGTAAACGACACCCACTCGTAGACTAGATAGGCAAAAGCCGAAATACCGAAAAGCTGGCATTTTGAGAACTTGCGAGCGTGTGAGTGCTCGTGAGATAGACTGCTGCTAAACTTGGTAATCTCAAGCGGTAAGGTTGCAGGGTGTGAAATTCTGTGCACTTTGGTATATTTGGGCTTAATGGGCCGAAATCGGGTTAGTAGGCCAACAGGCCTAATTCGGTAAAAATACTCGGTAAGTGGTTCTGTTAAAACGTTAATGGCTGTAGTATTCATGGAAACCTTAAAAACAGATAAAATTAATAAAAATACCCCTAAGTATGAAAAATTACCATTATACCCTTAGGTGCAAAATGACTGTTATACCCCTAGGGTTAATTCTGTATGAAATGCATGATATTCTGTTTTTGTATGTTATATGTCATTATATGTATATCTGATGCATGGGATATGGGTTATATTGATGGAGGAACGTTCTGGTGGCTCTGCCATAAATATCTGTTCTAGTGGCTACGCCACAAGTATCTATTCTGGTGGCTCTGCCACAATATCTGTATCTGGTGACTCTGTCACATTATCTGTTCTGGCAGCTCTGCTACAAATTCTATGGTGTGTAGCAGATGGGTGGGTCGAGTAGTCTCCCCACATAGTGTAAGGCTGGTACGGGGGTGTATATGGATAGATATGGGTTGGGTTTCTGTATGCATGATATATCTGTTTTGTATCTATTATGGGCCTATGGGCTTTATTCTAATTTCTGTATTGGGCTAAGGCCCAAATTAATCTGACTTTGAGGCTTAATCTGATTTGGACTATGGTTGGGTTATTTTACACACTGAGTTTCTCCAAACTCACCCTTTATTTTCATCTATGCAGGTAATCCCCATAGTGGACTTGGAGCAGTGAGGGATTCAGAGCGGCCACATAATCTGCAAGTTTGGTTTTCATTGCACATTTTCTTTTCAGTATTTCAATTATCCTATTTTATTATTTTGGGTTTTAAGTTGTAATAAGGCCGCTCTTAATAGTTTTTGTTTTTACTTATTGGTTATATTTACACTCGATTGAAACTGCTAGTTATAGGTTGCATGGGTTTTTTGTAATCAAATTTAAAGATCGATTTCAAAACACAATGAATATAACAAGTGGATAACCTGAAAGAGTAACAAACCGATTTTCATAAAACAACTGTTTTACAAAGATCACTTCAGTCACCATAAACAAAGTACACAAATACTCATAGATCCCTGTGACACGTCAGATTTGGCCATAATGTACAGGCTGGGTTTGGGGTGTTACACTTCACTTCTTATCAACTCTTGAACTAGACGATTTATTCACTTAACTTGATCCGTAGAAATCCCTAACTTATGTTAATATCTCTCTCGAGACTAAAAACAACTAACCCTAGGTTGATTAATTGAAATCTCTTTCTAATTAAAACCCCTAGTGTCGCATTAACTTGATCTATGGATTCCCTTATTAGGTTTGAC
Source organism: Gossypium stocksii (assembly GCA_020496765.1). NCBI lineage: Eukaryota > Viridiplantae > Streptophyta > Magnoliopsida > Malvales > Malvaceae > Gossypium > Gossypium stocksii. The sequence goes on from CM035623.1 coordinate 49,564,160, forward strand.
CCTAATCCGGTAGATTTTCGTCGTCCTATCTTTAGAATTTTGCTCTCAACTCCGCTTAATTTGTTGGATTTACTCCTGTGCAGGGACTTTTGCTCCTCTACATAAGCACATTCAACTTAAATCAATATCCTGGAAATATCAATTTAAGAGTTAAAAACACAATTAAGAACAAATCAAATATTTATCACATAATTCAAGAGAAAATAGTAACAAGATTTGTTTTAGGTTTATCCCCCTCAAGTATTTGGGGGATTTAGTTCATAAGTATAAAAGAAAACATCTTAGAAGAAATAAAATAACAAAACATAAGAAAGCCCAAAACTCCTGAAAAGATTGAAGGGAGATCCTCTATCTTGATGTAGATCCTAGCTTCCGAGATGGATCAATCGGCTTCTCTTCGAGTAATTCCCTGCCTTTAGCTCCCCGTCTTGGCAGGAAAAAAAATGTGTCTCCTTGAGGTTGCCTCCTAGGGTCTTTATATAGAGTTTAGAATGGCTTTCTTAGCCCCTAAGCAACCTTTTTCGAGTGAAATTGAATTTCCTCACGACAGGGACATGCCCATGTGCCACGCCCGTGTGGATCATGGCTCAGGCCGTGCTCGGGCCTATTAAGGTGGCATGGCCGTGTGGTTTGGCCGTACGAGTCGGGTTTGGGCCGTGTTCAAGCTCAAGGTGGCACGGCCATGTGGCCAATTCCCAGGCCGTGTTGATTATTGAATTGGGCCTAATTTTCCCGTTTTTAACCCGTTCCTTGCTCTTTTCTCTTCCCTCATTTCACTTGAGTATACAACATGAAATTAAAGGTTTAAGAGCATCAATTTACACAAATCAAGGGTTAATTCATCCCAAAATTGGGCTAAGCATGGGATAAAAATAGGTATAATTTATCGCTTATCAAATATCAACTCTCTTTTTTGCTCCATTTCTCTCAAGTGTTATACTTTGGCTGATTCCCTTCCTCATTCTTTTCTCAACCCTTTTCTCCTTGCATCTTCTCCATTCTGTTTGCTTGCTAACCTTTGCGCCCATCGTCTCTTTCATTTTGGTACCCAAGGCTGAATACTTTTTCTTTCTAGTCTAGGTTTCGTTTTGGCAAATATTCTTTGGCTTTCACAGTCAATGGTGTTTAGCTGAATACCACACTCTCTCATACTCTCTCAGCACTGACTATTCTATCTTCTTCACTATCGTTTGGTGGTACTGGCTATAACTCGATTCACTATTTAACTCATTTCTGTCGTTTGCATAACTGGTCTCCTTTAACACTTTCTTCTACTGTCGGCAATTGCTAGGGAAGTGATTGTAGCACGGTCTCTGTCGTAGTGGGTATTCAGTTGAGGATAGTGGGCTGATTGTGTTCTTTCTTTGGTTTTGATAGTACATCTTCGGTAAGTGGATAATTATTTTGATTTCAACTATTTATGTAAGTAGCAATGGTTAAGGTTAAGAGTCGATCAGTATGCAGGTAGTCTTTAAGACTAGTAATCAGGCATTGGCAGCGATAGGAGTGTGTGAAGCCTTCTTCATTTGATTAAGGTATGTGTTGGTGTTAATTTTTGGGATAAGTATTTAGAGAGGGTGTTGAACCTGTTGACAAGTGATTAATGGAACACCTTGATTGAATGTATGTTGGAGTACTCGTGGCGAGTCACTCGATTTTGTAAACAGGTGTGTATTCACACTGTCTTTGTAACACCCCAAATTTTGGGCCTAGAAGTATTGGGCCTTGGGTATGGATTAGTAAGGAGGCTATACATAAGTATTTAATTGTGCAAGAAAATGACACAAGTAAATGTCTGCTTCAGTGGTTAAGGGTCCTGTGAAGTGTTGGAGAAGTCCTGGGATCAAATCTAGGCTTTAGGAAAATTTTAGTTTTTCCTCTTAAGTAAACCTTGCCTTTAGCATGTTGGCCTTATAAATTATTATGGCGAAAATATGACACAAAGAGAGCTTGTGGTCTGGTGGCAAGGAGGCGTGATGTGTAACTGTAAGGTCTGAGGTTCAACTCTTGGCGTGTGCAAACTTTTTGTTTACCTATTTAAGTGAACTCTGACTTTGGATTGTAGGCTTTTAAATTGTTGCGAATAAAATAGGGCACAAAAGGAGCCTGTGGTTGAGTGGTAGGCTTTTATTAAGTGATTTTTGATGAATTTTTTGATTCGGGACTAAATTGTTGAAATAGTAAAAGTACAAGGATTTGATGTGAAATTGTTGCAATAATGGGCTTGTAACACCCCAAATCCGGCCTAGAAGTTAGGCCCAAATCTGGTGTGTCACATTGATGTGTTTTTCGAAATCTTAATTTTGTTGTTAAAACTAGTTTGGGAGTTCAAGCCTCTTTGTTGGAACTCAAAACATTCAAGCAATTTGTTATCCATTTGAAAACGTAATTACTTTTAAAACCTTAGCCGTTGCAGAAGCTAATTCAAAATAAATAGCGAAAATGTTGTGTTTTGAAAACTATTATCATTTTGGAAATCGTGTTCTACTTTTAGCAGTTATAAAACATCATAAAAAAATATCCCAAATTAAAACGTTAAGAAGTTAATAGAGGCCTTATTAAAATCCAAGTTAAAAATACTTAAAAATAAATAATCAGATCTGAACACATAAACCGTGTGTGGCTTTCTCCGAGTCCCTCGTAGCACTGATCCTCTTAAAGCTAGGGCTTACCCGCACAGTTAATAAACAGGGTGAGTTTATGAAAACTCAGTATGTAATCCCCTTACTAGAGTAACAGTCAGTGTACAGAAACAAAGACAGAAATAGAAACAGTCAGGGCCAGAGCCCTTTTCAGTAACGATACAGTCCAATTCAGAGCATACGTGGGCCAAAGCCCACACAATATCCTTTGGGTCACAACCCATAACAGGACAACTAACAGTCTGGGCCTAAGCCCATTACGAAATCAACAACAGAATCAGGTGGGCCTAAGCCCAAAATAGAATCAGTAACAGTATAATATAAATATACAGAACAGACTGGGCCGAAGCCTTATATAGAGCAGAGCAGTTTGGGCCTTAGCCCTATATAGAACAGTGTGGCCAAGCCCATTACAGAATCAGAATAGAATGTAAATGTAGTCCCAACCCAGTCCAGCCATCACACCACCTGTACCAAACCAATACACCATGTGGGGAATAACTCGACCCACCCAGTCCACACACCAAAACCCAGCCATGCTTAGGGGTGTGCAAAATTCGGGTAAAACTAAAAAAATTCGGTTAACCGACCGAATTCGGTTAATTGGTCGGTTAACCGAATTCTTTCGGTCGGGGGTCAATTAATTATTTTTTGAGTTTTCGGTTAACAGTTAATTCGGTTCGAAACCGGTCGGTTAATCGAAACTTTCGGTTTAACAGAAAAAATTAAAAATAAAAAATAAAATATATAAATAGGCTTTTTATTCACCTAAATCCAACCCAAACCCAAACCCAACTACCCAACTACCTAACCCAATTATCCAACCCAACCCAACCCAATAATAGAAATTACAAATAAATAAATAATTTAATAAAAATAAAAATAAAAATCTAAAACTAAAACTAAAGTATCCTAAACCAGAGTGCCAGACGACAAACTAAAAAAAACCTAACTTCTAATCCCTAATTGAAATTTGAAAACCCCCAATATCGCTAGTTCTTTACCAGGCAAGCCACACCTACCAGCCACCTTCCGTCCGGTATTCCGGCGTCTACCAGGTCACCATCCATCACCGGCGAGTTGAGGTAAGCTTCTTGCACTAATATTGCTGCTGCGGTGCTACCTTGCACTTCCTTTTTGCTTCTTGCTTTTTGCTTTCGGGGGGTGTTGGAGCACTAAATCCTTAAAAATACTCCATTAATTCCTGCATTAACAGAAAAATTTAAATAATGGAGCTCAAATACTTACCTCTTCTTGAAGCTCAATCTTCTTCTTATTCTTTTCCTCGGTTCGTTCCATCAAAAAATCTTCGAATTTCATCGTCGTCTTCATTAACACTTAACACAAATTTCAGTTTTGAAATTCATCCAAGATAAAATCGATCTATATAGAAAAAGGTTATATTCAGGTTGACGCCATTAATGGAAGCAAAAAATTGGAGGGAAGAAGCGGTGGAGGTGATTGGGATTTGGGGAGTGAATTGTAAAATGGATTTGAAGTTGAAGAGCATGGCCATCTAGTGTTGGAAAACTAGAAAGTTTATAAAATTGCAGAGTGGGCAGACGTGTGAAGTCCAGGAACAGTCAATACATTGGGAAAAAGGAATTCAACTCTTTTTTTTTAAAAATAATTTAGTGTAATTATTTTAATCTAGTGTTTTGGTTGGAAAATAATTAGGGAAAAAAAAAGAAAAAGAAAAAGGATCAGGAGAAAAAAGGAACGAGATTAATTTATTTAGGAGAAAAATAATTAAACTGATTCATTAAATTGGTTGAAAAGTAAAACAAATCCATTAAATTGAAAATAAATTGAGTATAAACTGGTTCATTAAACTGAAAATAAATTGGTTGAAAAGTAAAACAAATTCATTAAATTGAAAATAAATTGGTGGTTGACAGTAAAGGTGCTCATGGGCTGGGCCGGGCCAGGTTCGGACCGGGCTCAACTAAAAATCTAGGCCCATTCATCGGGCTCGGGCCGGGCCGGGCTAAAAAAATGGGCCTAAAATTTTGCCCAAGCCCGACCCATATAAAAATACTAAAACCTGAACCCGGCCCGGCCTGCCCGTATTAATTTTTTATATTATTTTTATAATTTTTAAATATATATAATACATCAAAAATACTAAAAAATAAAATAAATATTTCTCAACAAATTGAAAATTAATTTTAAAAAATGTAGACTTAAATAACACTAAGATAAATGCAAATTAACAAGAAAATACCTCTAAAATAATAACAAAATTAACAAATGCCTTTAAAATAATAACAAAATTAACAATAAAATAAGTTTTATACAATATCCAAATAATAACAACAAAATAGTAGCAACATAATAGTAATATGGTATCAAAATAGGGAGAAAACATCAAGAAAATAACATTCAAAAATAAAAAAAAAGCAGATTTTTTTCATTTAGTAAATTCGGGTCAGGCCGGGCCGAGCCTGGGCCAAAAATACCTTACCTTAGGCCCGGCCCATTTTTTAAACGGGCCTTATTTTTTTGCCCAAGCCCATTTTTTGGGCCTATATTTTTGCCCAAACCCTCTCACATTTGGGGCGGGCCTTCGGGTTGGGCCGGGCCGCCCGACCCATGAGCAGGTCTAGTTGACAGTATATATTTATTTTCAATTCCTAGAAACCAATGACAGTATATATAGTTTTAAGGAATAAGTATATATGTTTAGTTTTAATGACAGTATTATTATGCTCGGTTAATCGGTTAATTCAGTTAATTCGATTAACTCAATTAACTCGGTTAATTCGATTAATTTTTAACTAAAAGTTAAAAAAATTTCGGTTAATTCGGTTAACCAACTGAATTAACCGAAAAAATTTCGTGTCGGTTAATTTTTTAAAAAAAACTTTTGGTTCGGTTAACAGTTAAAAATTTTAAAAAGTCGGTTAATTCGATTAACATAATTTCGGATCGGTTAACCGAATGAACACCCCTAGCCATGCTACTAATAACAAATAGCGTGGCAGAGCAACCAAAATTAGATTATGTGGCAAAGCCACTAGCACAGAACTTCCTCCAAATCAAGCCCAACCCCATGCAGAATGTCGTGTATGTCATGCTCAATCATCACGCATGTATGCATAATGGCCGTGCCCAATAACAATCATTTAAACATATATTTAAAACATATCAATTATGCAACCACGGTCACAACATTGTCATACGTTCACAGTCAATTCAATCAAATACACCATTCAAGTTAGTCATTTACCCCCAAGGGCAAAATAGTCATTTTGCACCCTAAAGGCAAAATGGTCATTTTACCCTACAAGGGTATTTTCAGTAATTCTGGCCTACAGGGGTATTCCAGTACTCCTACCTTATAGGGGTATTTTGGTAATTTCACAAACTAGGGGTATTTCGATATTTCTACCCTACAGGGGTATTTCAGTAATTCTACAAATCAAAGGCATTCGGTAACTTTCCAAATCGAGGGCATTTCGGTAATTTTACAAATCGAGGGTATTTCTGTAATTTTGTAATCCAAGGGTATTCCTATAATTTTGTAAACTGGGGTATTCCTGTAATTTTGTAAACTGGGGTATTTCTATAATTTTGTAAACTGGGGGTATTTTTGTAATTTTACTAATCAGGGGTAAAACGATAATTTTACAAATCAGGGGAAAAATGGTAATTTTACAAATCAGAGGTGTAACGGTAATTTTACAAATTAGGGTAAAATGTTAATTTTACAAATTAGGGTAAAATGATAATTTTACAAATCAGGGTAAAACGATAATTTTACAAATCAGGGTAAAACGGTAATTTTACAAATCAGGGGTAAAACGATAATTTTACCCCTTAGGGATATTTTGGTCAATAGCTACGTTGCGGAGTCTCGGTACCTAATACGACCTCTTAAAAGGTCTAACGTCGCTTTGAGCCACACAAATAACCTATTTGGCCAAAATAGTGTTTATGGGCCCAAATCCCATTTTGGGCCCAAGTGGGCCCATACGCTCGTGTGGCCCATTCAGCCCAATTTCACATACAGCATCATGCACCTTATAATCCAGTCTAATAATAATCATTTACCAAGTATTTTACTTGTATGGGCCTATAGGCCCATAGGGCCCATTTCGGACCATCGAGGCCCATAACGGCCTAAGTGCACGGAAATGTACACAATAACCTCGACAGACTTTTGCCCATGATTTGTAGGCTTAGTTTGCTCCACAAGTGTTCGCATGCCCGTAAGGCCTCGAATGCCGACGTTTTGGCATTTCAGCTTTTTGGCTTTTGCTAATCAACAGTCGAATCAGTGCGAAATGCATTCTTTTGGCTTATTAGTCGATCAACAATCAAAGCAGTGTATATGGCTACACACCTGATTTTCGGAAATGCGATGAATCCCTCAACACTGAACCTTTCCAATCGAATGGGATCACGCCTATCTTACTTAGATCCTTGGCTAAGAACAATCGCCCCCTTTTTATGGCTACCTGAATCACATACGCAGATCATATTAGATAAACTTGATCACCTAAGTGATATGAAGCCACAGACGTTAACCCATAGCAACCATGTACCGTATTCGACCATTATCCACCAGAAGGTAAAACCAAGTACTTACCTTAAAGAATATGGCGAAAGATTTACATTGCTTCCGTAACACATGTAACCCCCATCACCCACTAAGAAAACTGATTGCCAAAGCACACCTATAGGGCCGAATCAAAACAATCAAAACCAAAGTCAGTCAAACAAATAAGAATCGAGGCTGATAGAATTATAACAAAAAGTTAGGGGTTCGGCTTAAACAAGAAACAAAAAAGAGGAAGGAAAGAAACATTTACCGATTGCTAGAGAAAATCACCCACCAGAATAGAACAAGGTTTGAGTAAAGTTTTAACCTTTGGCCTCACTAAAACCAAATGCCCGAGAGAGGAAATATTCGGCTTTGTGAGAGAGACAGAGTGAAACACAAACCCAAAGAAAAGGAGAGGAAAGAATAGATGGTAGGAATATAGTAGACCACGATTGTGAAAGAAGAGGAGAGCAAGAGAGATTCGACTCAAAGGAAGAAAAGAAGGATTGGAAAAGAGAGAAAGGGAGATCCGGCTAAAAGGTAAAGAAAGAATTGAGACTAAAAGGGAGAGAACGTAAAGGATGAATTATGACCAAAGGAGATCAATGACGTAAAAGATACAACCCTAGCGACCCAAATACTCAAATTGCACCAAAGAAATATGACTAGCCCTTGCATAAAAAAGAAAAAAGTACCTATTTGGCACAAGATGCATAAAGCCAAAAATGCAAAAACAAACCAATTAGCCCTCCCTACAATTTTGTGCATATGACCGATTTTGGACCCCAAGAAACCCACATTCGACCAACACTACCCACACACATCAAATCCCTTGAAAATCTCCACAAAATACACCCCTTATCCCTCCTTGATATCCTCTCCAACCAACACAACACTAGTTCAAACTCTCACACAACAGAGTTTGAAACCACCTTAAACTCTTGCCATCTAAGCAACAAAATAAATGTCCCCTTTTGCATTCCATGGGATTCGAACACCAGTCCCCTAGCAGAAGATGTACGCCACCTTGCCACTCCACCACAGGCTCCCTTTTTGTGACACATTTTATCCACAACTAACTATAAAGTTTATAGGCCAAAGTCCATGTTCATTTAAAAGAAAACCAAAATGAATTTGCAAGCGCCAAGCCTTGAACCTAGGCTCCCTTACAACTATAAAAATGCCACAACCACTAGACCACAAGGCTATTTGCGTCACAATTGATCGTGATGAGATGAAGTAATAAAGTCGATCATACCTGGAAACTAACTATTATCATGATAAAAACATAAGCACACTTATCAAATAGTAGTATAGCTAGTGGCAAGACCAGAATATCGAATCCAAGGAACTAAAAGTACTAGTAATAACTTCATTCCTATTATCTAGCCTAAGAAATAAAAGGGGTTTGGTTGTAAACTATTCTAAACTAAACTAAAGAAACGACAAAGAGTAAATTGGGAGATTGCTTTTGGGAAAAACTGATTGATGAGGGAATACCTAAGGAAGAATCCACCTAGACTTCACTTATTATCTAACTCTGAACTAGATGATTTCTTCATTTGATTTGATCCGTAGAGATCCCTAAATTATGTTAATACCTCTATCGAGGATAAGAACAACTAATCCTAGGTTGATTAACCGAAATCTCTTTCTAATTAAAACCTCTAGTCTTGCATTAACTCGATCTATGGCTCCTCATATTAGGTTTGACTCTAATCAGACAGATTTTCATCGTCCTATGTCTAGGATTGTGGTCAACTCTGCTTAATTGTGTTGGATCTACTCCTATGCAGGGACTTTTGCTCCTCTACATAAGCACATTCGACTTAAATCAATATCATGGAAATATCAATTTAAGAGTTAAAAACACAATTAAGAACAAATCAAATATTTATCACATAGTTCAAATAACAATAACAAGATCTGTCTTAGGTTTTATCCCCCTTAGATATTTGGGGTTTTAGTTCATAAATGTAAAAAGAAACATCTCAAAATATATAAAATAACAAAACATAAGAAAACCCAAAAACCCCTGAAAGGATAGAAAGGAGATCTTCTATCTTGATGTAGATCCTGGCTTCTGAGATGGATCAATCGACTTTCCTTTGAGTAATTCCCTGCCTTTAACTCCCCGTCTTGGCGGGAATAATGTGTCCTTGTAGTTGCCTCCTAGGGTCTTTATATAGAGTTTAGAATGTCTTTTTTAGCCCCTAAGTAGCCTTTTCCGAGTGAAATTGAACTTCATCACGATAGGGACACGCCCGTCTGCCACACCCGTGTGAGTCGACTTCCAGGCCATGTTCGAGCCTGTTAATGTGGCACGGTCGTGTGCCATGCCCGTGTGACGAACTTTCAGGCGATGTTGATTATTGATTTGGGCCTAATTTGCCCATTTTCAGCCCGTTCCTTACTTTTTTCTCTTCCTTATGCTCACCTAAGTATAAAACATGAAATAAAAGGATTAAGAGCACCAAATTCCACAAATCTAATGATAATTCATCCAGAATTTAGGCTAAGCATGAGGTAAAAATATGTATAATTTACGATTTATCAAATACCCCCACACTTAAGCCTTTTCTTGTCCTCAAACAAAATTTCAATTCACAATTAAAAATCATTCTTCTCAACATATAATCCTTATCAATAATGTTTCAAACTAATCCACAAGTAATCATACAATGAAAATTCAACAAGAAGGAAATTGAAGTCTCGAACACTCTAAGTTGAGAATTTTATCACAAAAACATAGGTTTTCTCCCTTCTCCTAATTAACTACCTTGAACTCAAAATCAACAAGTGTTGACATCCTCACTAAAGATTCACTCTATCCACTCGAAGTGTTTAGGGTTCAAAAATTAAGCACTCATTGGTCAACCTAAAAAGTTATTACCATAAGCTTGTAGGAAAATCAAATCTCCACCACTATAGATTGATATGACACATCGATCAAAAGGTCTTTCAATGGTTGTAATGGGGTTTTGGTTAGGAGTGTTGTCACAAGCTGAAAAAGATGGTTAGAATTGAGATTGAATTGAAAAATCATCTAACTAGAAAAATCTCTATCACTGAAACATATTCCTAGAATGAAGCCTTTTTGATGACATCGTTCTGGATTCAGAAGCTTATAATAGAAATATACAAAAACATTAAATTACAACTGAAATATGAATTACAACTGAATTAACTGTATATACACTTTTTTTAAGAACAAATCAAATAACAATAAATTGAATATTTATAAACTTTATAAACTGAAAAAGAGAACAAAGCTAGACAATAATTCAACTCAAATCTCGACAAAAATAGGGATCAAAATAATTGAAGGGAATTCAACAAAAAATGGGTTATAGGTTAATATTGACGGTAAGTCAAGGAATAGTTTGTTAGGCTCAATCAGGTTCACTAGGGGTTAATTTATAAGGGTAGGCTTTTGTGGAGTAAGTGGGTTAAACCTAGTTGCCTTTATCATTTTGGTATATCAAATCAATGATATGGTCTCGACATGTATAATCGAAGCAAGTTCCAGAATAAAAAATCAGTATTGACTCACTCAAAGCAACAATAAAAGTGAGCACGAAAGGATGTATGCTCAAAAGGCTAAAAAATCTCACCAGAATTATGGCTTTTGATGTCAATCTTGCGAATTTCAAATCTCAAGATAACACTTAAAATTAGGGAAAATAATCTAGAAAAATTTAAATTCTCAAATATTTTAACTTATCATGCTTGATTCCCTAATGTCTTAAAGTTTGAATAATCAAAGCATAAGTACCTATGTCTTAATTCTCAACATATCAATAAAAATCATAAATCAATCAGAATTCATCTTAATAGGGGATTGAGAATAATTCAGGGAGTGAAAGTGAGAATTTGAAATTTGAGAACAATGTAAAACGTTAGTGGCAAAAATTTTCAGGGGTTTCAAAGATAATACAAAGAATGAAAGTGAGTTCCCCCCCCACACTTAAGATGTACATTGCCCTCAATGTATAAAGATAAGTTGACAGTGTAAATATAAATCTCAAGTTAGGGATAGAATTTAAAACTCCCTGAATATTGGATGGACCTTGAATTGGAGGTGTGGAAACTTGTAGGAAAGGATGTCGATCCACGGGCTCTGGGTCAGAAAAATTATTTTTGTCGTGGTGGTTATAGTGCTGGTGGTGGAGGTTAGGACAACTATAGTCACATGAGACCCAGCAATCGTGGCAGAGTTTCCCATTAGAGTTGGATTTGAGCTGTAAAGCTCATTTGAAACTACGATAGCATAAATAAGAATTTAGGGATTTAAGTTAAGCACAATTTTCTCATTAGGGAATAGCCGATATGAAATATTTAAAAAGAAATAAACTAAGTTCTAAAATTACTAAAATTCAAATAATGAAAAATATAAGATAAAAGAAAAAGGAAAAATAAAAATGAAAATAAAGGAGAAGATAAGAGGACTCGTGAGTCTTAATCTTTAGATGGTTCGCGAGGTGGGGTGATAGTGCGAGATGAAGATACTGGCAAATCTGAGCTAAGGTTGCATCAATGTGATCGACTCGCTAAAAACATTGTTTCTGGAATTGGGCGAACTGCTCAGAAGTGACGTAGCTTGAAGTTGCCGCACGGACTAGGCTCGAGTAGGTGGTGGCTCAATCAATGCCTCCTCTTGCAGTGGGACATCATCAGTAATATATGCAGGGTCCTCCTGCTCGGTGGATTAAGCTAACTGGTACTGAGGAGGGTTGCTCCCACGTCGGCGCTGAATCATCCTCATATGCAGCATACTCTGGATGCCTTGCGGGGACATCTGGCCAACTAGAGTATATGAGGATGTCTGGGCCACGGTGTTGAATAGGCCGAAGTAGCGGGCCAATCGAGTAATGTATGGGCCTATCGAGATTACAACTATCCAGTGCCACTTTGTCTGGTGCTTGATGGCATGGGCAATGAAGTATCCAAGATCGATCACATGTGCGTGTGCCATAATCCACAAGAAATAGGCGTCGTGAGTGTTGACTAAGTTGGCGGTGGTGTTAGGAGAGACTGGCATGAACGATGGTAGGAGAAAAGTTTAGGGTTTAAGTGGAGAAGAAGATGAATAGTGGGATGTTTTTTATAGAAATTGGGGCACACGGGTGTGTCACACGCCCGTGTGACTCGGGGTTAGCCCGTGTGGTTTAAAATTTAAGGATTTTGACGCACCTGATTCGTGGCACACGCTCGTGTTCCTAGGGAATGTTGGGGCACACGGCCGTGTTGCACGGTCGTATCCTTCAATGTTCGCTCTCCCATGACTGTGTAGGGGGTCACACACCAGTGTATGAAATGGAAGGTTCGACCATGGCCTTGAGACATGGGTGTGTCGCATGCCCGTGTTGAATTAACAGGATTGGCCACGGTTTTGAGACACGGGCGTGTCACATGCCCATGTTGGTTTGTCAGGTTTGGCCACGGCCAACTCGCACGGTCGTGGCTAGTTGTCATAGCCCGTGTGTTGGGGAAATCGTACCTGGCTCATACACGGCCATATCGCATGGTCGTGTCTTTGCTCATAGTGTCCACACGGCCTTAGGCACGCCGTGGGCATGGTCGTGTGGTTTAGAAAACCTGCATTCAGAGGGTTAGTTGATGAATTAGAGAGCTTAATTAAAAGAATTTTTACTATGTCAGTGCTCAGGTTTCCTCCCAATAAGCACTTGTTTATAGTCTAAGCTCGACTTTTCTCAAGCTTGTTCGGTTACGGTGGTTTGAAGAGTTGAAACTCTTCTATCCTACTTTCAATTTCATTATCAACATAAGGTTTGAGTCGAGTATGATTTACCTTGAAAGTGTCGAGTGTCTTGTGTGTTATCTCGACTGTACCATAGGGAAAGATTTTCATTACCGTGAAGTGAGGTGTGTCACTTTTATGTGCTCTTGAATTCAAGATTCGAGGATCGTCCTCCCCTAAGATTACCTTATCCCCTACCTTGATTTGGTTTATTTTTCCCTAAGGTTCGTCTTGGTGATGCTCTAGGTTGGTGTGGCTTATTTTGGGCTTTTCTTGTTGATAGTTCAGCCACTCATCTAGTTCCTCAATTTGGAGCATTCATTTTTCATGTACGTCTCCCTTGGATGGGCTCGTCTGTGGTTGGGTCGCCCTTATGTGAAGTGTATCCTGCAAAGAAGGTTGGATGGTGAGATTATTCTTATTATTAGGACCTGTAACAATATTTTTAGCATTAACAATCTTATTTGAGTTTTTGGCTTGTAAAGTAACTTTGTCATCACCTATGCGAAGTGTAAGCTCACATGTTCCTACATCAATTATGGTTCTAGCAGTTGCTAAAAAGGGTCGCCCAAGAATTAAGGGTACATTGCTATCCTCATCAATGTCTAAAATAGCAAAGTCAACTGGGAATATAAATTTATCAATTTTGACAAGCACATATTCAGTTATGCTGTAACAGCCTAATTTCCACCCTAGTCGGAATAGTGGTTTAAGAACCACAAATTTGAGTCAGGAAATGATTATTTATTTTTATATGTGTTCTGGATGCATGAAATTGTTTGGTGTGAAATTTTGTTTTAAAATTTTTATCTTATGGATACTGATTTAATTGATAGGGCCCAAATGCATAATATGAAAATTAAATGAACTATTAGGTGATAACCAATTTATAATGAATATGATGAGGGAAAGGACTTAATATGGAATTTTTGCCATTTTTAAGTGTGGTGCACGACACATGACTAAAGTTCTATTTAATTCATATAATTGTTGCATGTGATACTTGATTATAATAACAATATTTTTATAACATGAAAAATAAAGAACAAATAAATGAATGAAAGAGAGTAAGTGACCATTTTACTTTTTTATTACCGAAATTAAAAGAAAAAATAAAAAGAGAAGAAGAAGGGTAGTCGGCCATGGTTCAAGAAGATTAAGGTATGTTTTTAGCTTAATTTTCATTAATTCTTATGTTTTTGAGTTAATTGCTAAGTGTATTTCATAGCCCAAGCATTTATCTTTGAAATTTTGGTTAAACATTCATTCGGCCATGGATGTAATGTATGAGGTTTTTGGGTGTTTGATGTTTTAAAATGCAAGTTGAGCTATGAGCTTAGTAATTTTGATAATTTTGGCTTAAATGACTACTTGGTGTTCGGTTATGGTTGTAAGTTGAGATATTTCATGTTAGATGTAAGGTTTAATGGTTAAATACGAGTAGTGGAACAAATTTTTACAGGATTTTCATTATATGTTTGATTAAAAGACAAATTATGAAATTGAGGGACTAAGTGTATATATATGTTAAATTATATGTTATATATTCGGTTAATGTTTCATTATACGGTAAGTGTATTAAGTGTATAAGGATTTGGTAATTGATGTTATAAATGGGAAGTGAGTTGTGAGCTCGGTAGAAATTGGTAGATGTGAGTTTAATAGTTAATGGTATTCGGCTATTATTGCAAAATCGTGAAATTTGTGCTTAGTAGTGGCTTTATAATTCTTGATTTGAAATTAGTTTGGGATGAAATATTACTTAAATCTTTGGATAAATAAGTTATTTGTGGTGGTCTATAAATAATTTCTTACCTTATGCCGAACCTAAATTAATATATATATATATTTATGCGTAGCTTGTAAAGATATGTGTGATTGGGACATATGTTTGTAATTGACACCAAATAAGTTGTGGTTTGATAGATGTTAATTGAGTAATGCAAATGTCATGCACTTGTGATATTTTATTTCTGTCATATTTTACATTAAGACACATGCACTTGTAAAATTCGGTCATATTATTTTAATTTTAATTTATTTATGTTTATTTGTTTATAAGATGGTTACCCTACGGGTTTAGTATATGCATAAGTAATTATAAATGTGGTTGGTTTTATAAATGAGCAAGTTATTTACAAGTTATGTGTATTAGACGTTAGGTGTATAAATTGATATTTATTTATTAGTTGTTGGGATGGAATAGCCGACTATGGTGTTTGAATGCTTGACTTGTGAGAAGCTAAATTGTTGATTTAAGTAATAGGAGAACATGTTAGTAGGGAACAGATTCGTCTTAAGTACCTATTGTGTAACTTTTGTTGTTAAAATTCATAGAAGTGTGATTTATTTGAAACAAAATAAATTGGTTAAAGAATTAAACAAGCTGATTTGTTTAATTTAGTTCAAGAGCGAATGGAATCGGATTTGGATCGGGGAAAGACAAAGATAAACGAGAAGTCGACACGATCGTATGGGAATATTTCGAGGTAAGTCTTTAAGCTAAAAATGTAGGTTAAAATCGAATAAATACAAATTTTGAGTGCTAGAAGTGAAAAGCTGAAGCTGATTTATACTAGTGCTGAATGGAGTTTAAATTAATAAATAAGTTGTTCGAAATTATATTGAGATGTCTAAATGTTAATGGCGTGGATGATTGATGGTTACTATACTTACATGTGCTTGTATTTAGCTATCGAATTAGATAAAGAAATGGGCAAGGTTACTTATACTTATTGATAGTAGCCGAATGTGAATAGGGTATGGAATGAAATGATAATACAATGTGTATTAAGTGTGAATGAAAAGAAAAAAAAAAGTATAAGCCGAATGTGGCTAGCATGTTCAATTAGATTGTGTATGGTAAGGAAATGTATTAAGAGCCTCATAAGCAATGAAAACTTTGGTTATTTTATATGCAATGATGTGTATGTATCATGAAAGAGATAACCTGGTACGTATATGTAAGTGATAGTTGGATGTGTGATGGTTCATATATTTGATTAAGTTAATTGATATGTTAGTAGCGAATGAATATGGGCACTATGTGTGCGAATTAACATGGGCACTATGTGTGCGAATGAATATGAGCACTATGTGTACAAATTCTTTAATTGAGCACTATGTGTGCGAAGTCGGTTGTTGGGGCACTAAGTGTGTGAAATGAATAAGGAAATAGGGCTATTTAAATGAATACATGTTATTACTTAGCAGGCTACGTGCCGTTGAAATGAATACAGGTTATTACCTAGCAGGCTACGTGCCGTTGAATTATTTCAAGCATGAGATTATTTGTGTACCTATAAGGTAATGTTATAATTAGCTATATGAATGTCTATCAAGTCAAGTTGTATTCGGCTAAATGTGCATTTACAAGGTATGGTTATATTCGATCAATTTATATATATATATGGTAAGGTTATGTTTGATCATTGTATACCTAGACGTGAATTTAATAGTTGGCCATATGGGTGATTTAAAGATATAGATGTGTTGATGAAGTAAAGAATTGAGCTTCTATATTGGTATATATATATATACACGAAATAAGTACATATGAACAAGAAAGTGAGAGTATTGAAATGTAAAATTTCGCTAAAATAGTTTTTATTGAATTCGTGTATTTATATATATATAGATCAAATAATATGATTATGCATTGAGTTAATTTATGTGCTTAAGACTTACTAAGCTTATGAAAGCTTACTTTGTGTATTCTGTTTCTCTATTTTATAGATCTTAATTCCAGCTAAAAGTTCGGGGATCGTCGGCATCTCGTCACACTATCGACTAATCTGGTACTTTATGTTTTTAAATTTAAACTAATGGCATGTATAGGTTATGTTTGTTATATGTATGCAAAGCCATGTGAAAATGGCTTAATTGCTTGGTTTTGTTATTATGAAACTTATATGGATTAATTAGGTATGAATTTGTATTTTGATTAAAATGTATGGCTTGATCATTTTGATATCTAATGTTTAATGAAATAATCATGGAGTGGATGATGTTTATAAATGAAATGTGTTTATTCGGCTTTGCATTATGATTAAATGATATGTATTTCTAGCAATGTCTGAAAGTGGTGTATTGTTTGGTAATGCCTCGTAATCCTATTCCAGCGACGGATACGGGTTAGGGGTGTTACATATGCCCTTTGGAAATCTAATGGTTTTATCAACCAATTGGATGCTCATCTTAGTTTGTTTAGGTTTCCTAAGACCTAGTTGTTTAAACAATTTATAAGGCATTACATTAATACTAGCCTCTAAATCAGCTAGAGCATTTTTGACGTCTAAACTACCAAGTAAACAAGGAATTGTAAAACTCCCTGGATCTTTCAGTTTGTTGGGCCGCTTATTTTGTAAAATAGCTGAGCACACTGCATTAATTCCACATGAGATGTCTCATCTAGCTTTCATTTATTCGTCAGTAGCTCTCTTAAAAATTTAACAGTGTTTGGCATCTGTGAAAGAGCTTCAATAAACAGTAAGTTAATGTGTAATTTCTTTAAAAGTTTAAGGAATTTACCGAATTGTTCATCTGTGCGATCTCCCCTTAGCGCATTTGGGTATGGTATACGAGGCTTATACTCTTTGACAATTGCTTCTTTGGAACTTACCTCATCCTTACCTTTGCTTACCATAGTCTCGTTACATGGCTCTGGGTTGGTTTTGGCTAACCCTTCCTCATCTATTGTATCCACGTCATTAAGTTGCTCCTTAGGGTTAGTCTCGGGGTTGCTTGGTAACCCACCTTGTGGTCTTTCAGAAATTAGCTTAGCGAGCTGACCTATTTGAGTTTCGAGTCCTTAAATGGATGCTTGTTGGTTATTCAGTGCCGTTTCGATGTTCTAGAAACGGGTTTCTGACATGGTGATAAATTTTGTGAGCATCTCTTCAAGGTTCGGCCTTTTCTCTTGTTGGAACGGTGGTTGTTGAAATCCCGGAGGGGGTGGTTGCCTTTGATTTCCTTGTCCTCCCCATGAGAAATTTGGGTGGTTCCTCCAACCTACATTGTAAGTATTACTATAAGGGTTATTTTGGGATCTAGAATTATTACCCATATAGTTGGCTTGCTCAGTTTCCATGCCGTATCCATATTTGGGATTTTCAGAATAGCTCATGTTTCCTTGAATTGAGTTGCACTGCATTACTGGGTGTACCTGCGTAGAACCAACAAAATTATGAATCTTTTTATTAAGGAGTTCTGCTTGATTAGAAAGCATAATGATTGCATCAATATTGAAAACTCCAGTAGCTTTCTGTGGCTTTGTTCTCATGACTTGCCACTGATAGTTATTTAGTGACATCTCTTCTATAAACTCGTAAGCTTCTTCTAGTGTTTTGTTATTGATTGTACCACCGGCGGTTACATCAATCATTTGTCTCGTCGAATGATTCAAATTGTTGTGAAAGATTTGAACTTGTAACCACAGAGGTAACCTATAGTAAGGGCACATTCTTAATAAGTCCTTGTATCTCTCCCAAGCATCGTAAAGTGTTTCTAAATCCATCTGCACAAAAGAAGAGATATCATTCCTTAATTTACCCGATTTAGCGGCGGAAAATATTTGAGCAAAAATTTTCTGTCATTTATTCCCATGTAGTAATAGACCCTCGTGGTAAAGAATTTAACCACTGTTTAGCTTTATTCCTCAAGGAGAATGGGAATAACCGAAGATGAATGGCATCATCAGAAACACCATTTATTTTAAATGTGTCGCAGAATTCTAAGAAATTGGCTAAATGAGCGTTAGGATCCTCATCCTGTAAACCATCAAACTGAACAAACTGCTATATCATCTAGATAGTGTTAGGTTGCAGTTCAAAATTATTTGCAGCAATAGTAGGCCTGAAAATACTAGATCTAGTGCCTGCTAAATTAGGTTTAGCATAATCATACATAGTACGCGGAGCAGGATTTTGCTCAACAGGATTTGCGGCTACTACAGGAGGTAGCTGATTATCGTGATTTGCCTCCATCTCTTCAGCAGGTTCAGGTTTTTCTTCTTGACTTTGTTTTGGATATTGCAAGCTTCTTCTTATCTCTCTGCGAGTTCGATGGACTGTAGCTTTTAAATCTTCGTCAAAAAATAATGGTCCTCCTAGTTTCGTCTAGTCATAAATTAAATGCACCTAGAAGGGAAAAAGAAAAAGAAAATTTTAGTAAATAAGACCTAAAATAAAAATAAGAAATAAATTGCAATAAAAATAAAAAAATGGCTAAAGTAATAGGAATCAAGTGTTTCTAATATTTCAGTTCCCCGGTAACGGCGCCAAAAACTTGATCATGATGAATGAAGTAATAAAATTGATCGTACCTGGAAACTAACTATTATCACGATAAAAAGGCAAGCGCACCTATCAGATAGTAGTATAGCTAGTGGTAAGACCGGAATATCGAATCCAAGGAACTAAAAGTACTAGTAATGACTTCCTTCCAATTATCTAGCCTAAGAAATAAAAGGGGTTTGGTTGTAAACTATTCTAAACTAAACTAAAGAAACGGCAAAGAGTAAATTGGGAGATTGCTTTTGGGAAAAACTGATTGATGAGGGCAATACCTAAGGAAGAATCCATCTAGACTTCACTTATTATCTAACTCTGAACCAGATGATTTCTTCATTTGATTTGATCTGTAGAGATCCCTAAATTATGTTAATACCTCCATCGAGGATAAGAACAACTAATCCTAGGTTGATTAACCGAAATCTCTTTCTAATTAAAACCCCTAGTCTTGCATTAACTCGATCTATGGCTCCCAATATTAGATTTGACTCTAATCTGATAGATTTTTGTCGTCTTATGTCTAGGATTGTGAACAACTCCGCTTAATTGTGTTGGATCTACTCCTATGCAGGGACTTTTGCTCATCTACATAAGCACATTCGACTTAAATCAATATCTCAGAAATATCAATTTAAGAGCTAAAAACACAATTTTGAACAAATCAAATATTTATCATACAGTTCAAATAACAATAACAAGATATGTCTTAGGTTTCATCCCCCTTAGATATTTGGGGTTTTAGTTTATAAATGTAAAAAGAAACATCTCAAAATATATAAAATAACAAAACATAAGAAAATAGAAGGGAGATCCTCTGTCTTGATGTAGATCCCGACTTCTGAGATGGATCAATCGGCTTTCCTTTTAGTAATTCCCTGCCTTTAACTCCCCGTCTTGGTGGGAAAAATGTGTCCTTGTAGTTGCCTCCTAGGGTCTTTATATAGAGTTTAGAATGTCTTTCTTAGCCCCTAAGTAGCCTTTTTCGAGTGAAATTGAACTTCATTAGGACAAGGACACGCCCGTGTGCCATGCCAGTGTGAGTCAACTTCCAGGCCATGTTCGAGCCTGTTAATGTGGCACGGCCGTGTGCCACGCCTGTGTGACGAACTTCCAGGCTGTGTTGATTATTGATTTGGGCCTAATTTGCCCGTTTTCGGCCCGTTCCTTCCTATTTTCTCTTCCTTATGCTCACCTAAGTATAAACATCAAATAAAAGGATTAGGAGAACCAAATTCCACAAATCCAATGATAATTCATCCAAAATTTAGGCTAAGCATGAGGTAAAAATATGTATAATTTACGGTTTATCAACAATCTAACCTTAATTATTCTTAAAGCCTACCTACTAACGTTATGGTTTTATTCACCTAAAACCAAAATTTTTGCCAAAGCCCATGTTTGAACCCAATACTTCCCCAACACTTCTCAGGACCCTTAATCCACTAAAACAAGCCTTCATTGGCGATAATTCTTACACACACAAACTTTTACATGCAGCCTCCTAGCAGCTCCTATGCACAAGGCCCATCCCTACCAGGCCCAAATTCAGGGCGTTACAGGGCTATATTGGATGCCATAAGTATTTGGCTAGGCTCAATTTTGGGTACAAATGGTTAATTTGCATGTTTTAGGCTCAAAGACTAAATTGAATAAAAGTAAAACTTTAGGGAAAATTTTATAAAAATGTAAAAGAGTAAATTCCATAATATATATTGTTTTACTGTCTAAATTAATAGATAGAATTAAATTATTAATTTAGATCAAGTTGGGTGAAAAATCGAGGAGAATGGAAAAGTTACCAAAATGCCCCTATACTTTGACATTTCTACAATTTAGCCAGGTAAACTCGTAGGTATAAAATTGTACATACCTATAAATATAAATAATGTTAATGCTGATTTATGAATTTATATATTTACATATGATGTTTAAAAAGTGAATTGGAACTCAAAATATTAGAACTGAATATATGGTGAGAAAGGATTTATTAGAAAACTATTGAATATTCATGAAATATGAGATATGCAATTTCAGAATGATTATGAATTGTTATAGCATGTGTATTGAGAAATATGAAAGTGATTTATAGATGATGTTAATCTTTGTGATGGTACATTGTGAGTATGAATATATGTATTGATGCTATATTATGTGTACAGAAACGATAAAGTGCCCTTACATGATAAATATGTTAAAAGGGAATGGATGACATGAAATGCCCGGTCGAACGTAGTAATCACTAGGATACAATTGGCATGCCAATAAGGTTAGAATGCATGCTTGTACGGGATTTGCACTTTAGTGCCCCTGTTTGCACTTCGGTGTTCCTATTCGCACTATGGTGCCCCTATTTCCACATTTGTGCCCCTGCCTTCAATTCGGTACCCCTGTTAAGCATCAACAATACTTTTGATGTGGTGTAGTTACTCGAGTATCTGAGTCAAGTTACTAGTTCACTGGGCTAACTGTGAATGGAACTTATAAAATCATTTTAATGTTAAAGGCTAATGTATGCTAAGATATTAGTACATGTTAAATGTTAAATGTCCAAGGAATTACTTGATCATATGTGAGTATAGGTTTGATTATTCGGTTAAAGATATATGTTTATATACATATATAAATGAGTTTGGGTTGAATTATTATAGTACAGGAAGCATATGATGAATCATTTTCAATACTAAGCCTATAAATGCTTCGTAAATGTATAACAGGTATGATTAATTTATTCATTTAGGTTTAATCTTGTTTAATGAAGTTAAGTGATTCCAGAATGAAATGTTTATAGGAAAGTTTGAGACGAATGATGAATTACAGAATGATTATTAGTTAAAATGTGAAAGCGTTATGTTTAGATGCACTAGCTTGTGGTTATGGTTGATGTTTATGCTTATGTGTTGTGAGTTATACAAGTAAAATGGGTGAGATTAGATATGGAACTAATAACTTCATAGATGTGATAAAATATGATAAAATAAAAAGGATTGTTGAGTTAAAGGCCTTACTTGTAAGGAAGTAATTTACTTATGATATATGTGAATTTAATTATGTCATGAATAGATATACTGATTCGTGAGTTGATTCATAATTAAGCTAATGATAAGTAAATGAAATGGTAAGTAAGTAAATGAAATGGTTCACTATTTTTAGAAAAGGTTGATGATTATGTAGTTCAGCTTATAAGACATTATTATGGTATAAATGGAAATTAGTCGGGATGTTAATGAACCTATTCATTTGTGAGTTCATAGTTATATAGTTTGATAAATCTTGAAGCATTGGTATAGGTTTATTTATGACTTATAAAGTTCATATTTTAAAAAATGGAATGTTATGTTTAAAATTTATATGAGTGTACTAAGCATTCATTGCTTATGTGGTTGTCTTTTTCTTATTTTACAGAGTATTAGAAGTTCGATCGAGTTGGAAGCTAGTCAGAGATGCATCACACTATCCATTGATTTTATCAGTAGATTTTGATGTCTTGATTAAGGTTACAATGGCATGTATAGGTGGAATTGTGATATATGCTAGCTTGATGAGTTTTGCATGAATATATCATTATGGTTGGTGTAACATTGGTACTTGTGAGGCCTTATTGATGTGTGTCACTTGACAATGAATTAAGGCTTGTTGGAATGGCTAAAATGATAGGTGATAGATTGACCATAACATGTTCAAGTTATGGCATGCTTTGCAAAGGTTTGAATAGATGTGCATAAGTCAAATTTGGTATGATAGGTGAGCTCGAAATTGGTGAAAAGAATGGCTTGAAATTGGCCTATTTCTTGTCCACACGGCCTAAGACATGTGTGTGTGTCTTAGCCGTGTGTGACACACAGCCATGCGAAATGGCCGTATGTCCCCTGTTGGATTTTAAAGGCTATATTTCAAGAGTTACATGGCCTAACACACGGGCGTGTGGCTTGGCCATGTGAACCAAGTCAGAGAGTTACACGGGCACAGACACGGGCTAGGATATAGCCTTTAAAATTCCATATCTTTTTTATTTAGTCCTGATTCATTTCTAAAGTGTTTTTCATGCCTCGAGGCCTCGTATAAGGGACAATACGCATGAGATTGATTGATTGTGTAATGAATTATGTTTTGATTTGAAGCTCTTAAATAATTTATTATTTTGAAAGGTAAACTTTCGATAATGCTCTGTAACCATATTTTAGCGATGGATACGGGTTAGGGGTGCTCCAATATGTATGTTATTATGAAATATATTATATCATGAGATGATGGAAATCCACCCACATACGACGACTATCGAGCCCCATTTAAACCTTAGGAATACGTAGGATACAAATAACCTGCTGTAACGCCCTAATTTTTTGGATTTTTGAGATTTTACTTGAATTTGATTTTGCTTGTCGGGATGTATTAATTTATGTTTTGAGTGTGTTAGTGGGCCTTTAGAAGGCCCAAGTTCAAGTTAAAACCCGATAGAAATTTTACAACTTTAGACTTAAACAGAAGGGGTCTTGAGCAAGTGGGCTTTTAAACAAAAGTTGGTAATTTAAGACTCAAGTTGGCCTGTGGTAAGGTGGCAATGTAATGCCACTTAGAACACAAGGGGGGCATGTGGGAGTTGTGCAGGAGCTAAGGTTCAAGTCCCATGGTAAGCAATGTGGTGTTTTATTTTTAATGCATGTGCAAGGTAAGTGATGGAACCTAAGAAAAATACTGAAGGAAGAAGTTGAGCTACTCATGGAATTTGGTGAGGAGTGATAAGGAGAGATTATCTAGGAGCAAATCTAGGAAATTTGATTGAGAAGCAAGTATTGGCTGAACATGGGACTCTTGGGAAAGCAATTTCGGTTTTGGGTCTTTGGCTTGTCATAATCAGCAAAGGGTGTTAGGGGTGTTAGACGATTGTGACCTCGATCTTATTGGGTTTTAGTTTCGGCAGTTGGGTGTAGGTGTAGGTGTCGAACTCTTTAGTAGCTAGTCTTCAGGATTTGGCAATTCTTTCTTGCCGAATTAGTGTAGTACCTTTTAGGGTTCTTTATTTTTTTCTCTATTCTCCTCTCTTTAGGTTCTAAAGCCGAAAATGCAAACATCATCTCCTTTGGGGCCGATTGTGCAAAGAATCAAGATTGTTCTTTCTTTTTCTTCTTTCTTTTCCAAGTCGAATTCTCTTCATCACCTCTCTTTTTCAGCCAAACCAAGCATCTATCTTTTCTCTTCACTCTCTTCTCTTCTTCTTCATCTCTTCTCCATCGATTAAAGTAACCCCCATTCTCAAGCCTCCTAGCCGATACCATAAAAGCCAAAATTCGAAGCTTGTGTTGCCGATTTCTTCATTGGCCGAATCTTCATTCTTTTTAAACCTTACCCTTTCCAAAACTGAAACTCACAACTCCCTTAACCTCTATTGACATCTTCTCCTCTCTATTACATAAACTTCTAATCTTATTCTTCTTCTTCTTCTTCTTCATTCAAAAGCTGAAACCTTTATATCCATAGTGATTCGGGAACTCAGCCTTTAGATCTCTTGGATCCATTCTCTTTTCAAGTTTCGAATAGATCTATACTAGATCTGGATTAGGTTGGATCGGGAGTGCTTCTTTGGCAATAGATCGTTGGTAAGTATTCAAAACCCTTTTCCATCCATTAACTTGTGATTCAAGAAAAGCTGGAAACCCTAACTCCTTAGGGTGGCTGTCGTTTTTGGACTAAGGGTTGTTTAGCCTCTTTCTTTCGGTTCTTTTGTGTTTTAGTGTAGATAGAATGTGATCTAAAATGGAGCATTGGAGGCTAGGATCGTGGGGCAATCTAGATCTAGATCTAGCTATTGATTTCAGCAAAGGTAAGAGATTAAGGGCCTTAGATGATGTTGGCCGAATATGGTAGGTTGTTAGTTTCTCTGATTCTATTGTTTTGTGGCTAACAGTGTGGTTAAAAATGATTGTAGGAGTAGTTCGATGCAGATCTTGGCGTAGTAGCACAAATAGGTGTGTTATCGACACCCACTAGTAGACTAGATCGGCAAAAGCTGAAAAGTCGAAATGCTGAAATTCTGGCATTTTGAGGGCTTGCGAGTGTGCTAATGCTCGTGGGTCAAATTAAATTGGTAAAATCTATAATCGCAAATGGGAAGAATGATGTGTGTACGATTTCGTGCACATTGGTGGTTTTAGACCTCGAAGGGCTGAATTTGGGCCCAATGGGCTTACAGGCCCATATAGGTGAAAATGAGCGGTAAGTGCATTCTGATAATCTGAGTGTTAAAACTGCTAAAACAGATGTGAAATTTGGGCTTAGTAGGCTGTAATAGCTAGTGGACACCGTAGGGCCCATTAGGGGTTTTAGGGCCCGATGACTCTGTAGTAATAAAATGGGCTAGATAAGTTATCTAGATGCCATTAAGACTGTTAACAAATTGTAATGAGCATGAAACCCTAAAAACTGGAAAATTTACTGAAATACCCTTTAAGGGTGAAAAATTATTATTTTACCCCTAGGTGCTAAAAGACCATTTTACCTTTAGGGTTAAGTTGACTGATTTGCATGCTAAAAATTATATCTGTTCACTATATGCCATGTCATTATATACACTATTGCATGGGATTGGGTTTTGATGGAGAGGAAGTGCTAAGTGGCAATGCTACGTTTACTGTTAGGGGCATTGCCTCGTTTTACACTTTAGTGGCTTGGCCACGTTATTCGATTTAGCAGTTAAGCTGCGACTGTGGTGTCTAGGGTTGGGTTGGTTGAGTTATTCCCCACATGTTGTGTAGGGCTGGTACAGGTGGTGTGTAGGGCTGAATTGGGCTGGGCTTTGCATTCATGCATAATTACTGTTCTGTTACTGTAATGGGTCTAAGGGCCACACTGATTTCTGAATAGGGCTAAGGCCCAGTAATTACTGTTTACTGAATAGGATGAAGGCCTAGTTAATACTGAATCTGGATAAGGCTTATGCCCAGTTAAGCTTGTTCTGATTTGGACTCTAGTTGGGTTTAGCTTACACATTGAGTTTTCGCAAACTCACCCCTTCCTTTCATCTATGCAGGTGAGCCCCAACCTTAGAGGACTTGGAGCTGGTGGGATTCAGAGTGGCCACGAGGACTGCTTTCTAGTTTTTAAAATTACTTATAAGTTATTTATTTTATTATTTCATAGTTTTTGGGTTTTCAATTTATATTAAGGTAGCTCATTAATTATTTCATTTTAGGGTTTTATTCATTTAATTATTACTTATTTAAAAATTGATAAAACAAAACTGCGCGGATTTATAAGTTGAAATTAATCAACATTTTCAAAATACAACGTACGCAACGAAGGGATAACCTAAGAGCAAAATAAGATCCTTTAAAGTATAAACTCCAACGGATTGTAGATAGGTTTTTATAACTAAATAACCCATTATTTTTCCACTACACTTGAAATGGTTTGCTAAGTCACCCTAAACATGTTAAGAAAGGAACAAGGTGTTTTAACTATCCATGTGACACACCAGATCTGGCCATAACGTCTGGCCCAGGTTTGGGGTGTTACATTTAGTAGTATCAGAGCCAAGTTACAACAACTCGACTGTAGATCGGGTCCAAAAGTTTTCATAAAATTTAAAGAAAGGCCCAAAAGGGTATTTTGAAAATTGGTTTTTGGAAAAAATTTCTTGAAGAAACCCTTTTAAGTTGACTTTCTTCAAGATATACTATTTTATTTAAGGTTCTACTTTAAAAACAAAGTTTATTCTTACTAAAATTTGGCTTTCTAAAATCTGATTTCTGGACAGTGGCACACCAAATCTCCGGTACCAAGTCTGTTAGTATTTTTACTATTCTGTACTGTACTGAAATACTATTGTAGATAGTACTGAGACCCTACTATGATTTTGTAGTTAGGGTAATACTGAAACTGTAGAGACTGATATAGTAGGAAAAATTGAAACCCTAGAAGGCTGAGACTGTAGCTAGGCTACGACTCTCTGGAAACAAACTCTGAAATACTATCTGTACATAAGACATTTGTAATAAACACTAAAATACTAAACCAATTCATAAAATTTGTTATCAGATAATATAATATGAGTACGAGGGTAGCTCGTGGACAAGGCCGTGGACGTGGTCGTGGTAATGTACAAGCTGGCCCTTCATCTTTGGGACACATGCCAGCTGAGGAGGCACGAGCGCTGCCGGCAACTAAGACTGGGTCATATGATTGGGCTACAGGGGACGACGCTTTGTCCTAGGCAATGTTAAGAGTTCTGGAAAGGGTCGCTGGACCAAGTACAGGGACTTTGAATTGAGGGTCTATTTCTGAGCGACTCTGAGCTAACAGAGCAGAGAAGTTTAGGGGCATATCTGGAGTAGCCCTAAATGTGGCTAAATGCTGGTTGTAGGCCACAGAGCGAATCATGAATGATTTGGAGTGCTCAGTGGAGCAGAAACTGAAGGGAACAGTATCTCTACTGCAAGACGAGGCTTACCAGTGCTGGATCACTGTGAGGGATAGTACCCCAGCTGAGCGGGTAACTTCGGAGCTATTTAAGATGGCCTTCAAAGGGAAGTACGTCGGGGTGAGCTATGTAGACGCCCGAAGGAAGGAATTTCTGAACCTGACCCAGGGTAACAAGTTTGTTGCTGAGTACGAGGTCGAGTTCTTAAGGTTGAGCTGGTACACTAGTGGAATAGTTGCTACGGAATATAAACGTAGCATACAATTTGAGGATGGGCTCAGGGATGAGCTTAGGATGCTGATAGCTCCGCAGAGGGAGCGTAAATTTGGTGCCTTAGTGGAAAAGGCTAAGATAGCCGAAGAGGTGAAGCGAACTGAAAGGCAAAATCGTGAGAAGGACCGAAATTGATTCAGGAGGGATTCTGGACCCTCAGGTGCTGCAGGAAGAAATGTAAAAAGAGCTAGAGTTGATGAACCGATTCGGGTAGTTCTGGTGAATGTTAGATCGCAGGCTTACGGGGATTGTGGTAGAGTGCATCTGGGAGAGTGTTAAAAGCATACTGGGGCATGTTTCCGGTGTGGATCCAAGGAGCATAGAGTTAAGGCCTGTCCTTAGAGACCAGCTCAGATGCAAGCTGTTGAACAGAAGGTTGCTCAACCCGTGCGAGGTGGACCACAACAGCTGAGAGGCCATGGTCAAGATGGGGGCGGCAACGGAAATAGTCGTGGATATGGAGCACCATGCAGGGGTGCTAAAAATGCCGAGGCTCGTCAGCCAGTGTTGGTGTATGTTGCTCGTCGCCGAGAGGAAGGTGACACACTTGACATCATAATTGGTACGTTTTTTATTTCTAGCATGCCATACACTGTCTTGATAGATATTGGTTCTACCCATTCGTATGTTGCATGTGATATATCTAGGACATTGGGTGTGCACTCTGAGGAAACTGTGAGTGGGGTAACTGTAATAAGTCCGCTGGGTCACTCGGTTAGGGTAGACAAACTCTTTAGAAATGTGCCTTTAGAGACTCAAGGTAGGATTTTCTTTGCGGACTTAATGGAGCTACCATTTGGAGAGTTCGATATCATCCTGGGAATGGACTAGCTTGCTAAGCATAGGGTGATTCTAGATTGTATGACTAAACAGATGGTGTTAAAGACCGTAGAGGATAAGGAGGTGATGGTTATAAGGGAGCGAAAGGACTAATTGTCCAATGTTGTTTTGGCCTTGAGAGCTGAGAAGCTGATTCGCAAGGGTTGCGAGGCATATTTGGCATATGTGAGTCAGACAGATACTGAGGATGTGACTGTAGGAGAGGTTAGAACTGTCAATGAATTTCAAGATGTCTTTCGAGAGCAGCGTCCTAGGTTGCCTCTAAATCGTAAAGTCAAATTTGGAATCGACTTATTGCCTGGAATGGTTCCAGTGTCCATCACACCTTACAGGATGGCACCAAAAGAGCTAGTGGAGTTAAAAGCACAATTCCAAGAGTTGCTGGATAGAGGTTTTATTAGGGCAAGTGTGTCTCTATGGGGAGCACCGGTACTGTTCGTAAAGAAGAAAGATGGGACGATACGTATGTGCATCAATTATCGCCAGTTGAATAAACTGACGATTAAGAACAAGTACCCTCTGCCAAGGATCGATGACCTGTTTGACCAGCTAAGAGGAGTTTCGGTATTTTCCAAGATTGATCTTCGATCTGGATATCATCAGTTAAGGGTCAAGGAGGTGGATATTCATAAGACAGCATTGAGAACTTAGTATGGTCATTACGAGTTTCTGGTGATGCCGTTTGGATTGATGAATGCACCTGCGGCTTTCATGGATTTGATGAATCGGGTATTCCAGCCTTGGATTGATTCGTAGTCGTCTTCATAGACGATATTCTGGTGTATTCGAAAACTGAGGAGAAACATGATGAGCATCTTCGTATTGTTCTACAAGTGTTGAGGGAGAAGCAACTCTATACAAAATTCAGCAAGTGTGAATTTTGGTTGCGAGAAGTGACATTTCTCGGTCACTTTGTTTCTCCTGAGGGGCTTAGGGTGGATCCTCGAAAAATTGAGGCGGTTCTGGAATGGAAGCCATCGAGATCTGTAATGGAAATCCGGAGTTTTCTGGGTTTGACAGGGTACTACAGAAGGTTTGTGGAAGGATTCCCTCTGATTGCTATGCCGTTAACAAAACTTTTGAGGAAAGGAATACCGTTTGTATGGACTGAGGAACAGCAAGAGGCTTTCGATAGTTTGAAGAAGGTTTTGACTGAGGCACCAGTATTGATTCAGCCGGAGTCTGGGAAAGATTTCACTATGTACATTGATGCGTTGCATGTTGGTTTGGGCTGTGTATTGATGCAAGAGGGTAAGGTGGTCACTTATGCATGACGATAGCTTAAGCGTCACGAAGCAAACTACTCTACGCATGATCTAGAGTTAGTGGCAGTGATTTTTGCGTTAAAGATCTGGAGGCACTATTTGTATGGAGAAAAGTGTATTATATACACGGACCATAAGAGTCTCAAGTATTTGTTGACTCAAAAGGAGTTGAACCTTAGGCAATGAAGATGGATAGAGTTGCTTAAGGACTACGACTGTTCGATTGAGTATCACCCAGGCAAAGCAAATGTGGTGGCTGATGCACTGAGTAGGAGAGCTGTAACTGAGTTGAGAGCAATGTTTGCTCGTCTGAGTCTATATGGCGATGGTAGCTGGTTAGCAAAATTACAAGTGAGACCAACCTGGATTAAGCAGATTAAAGAGAAGCAGTTAGAGGATGAGTCACTAGTTCCTCGATTCCAACAAGCTGAGAATGATGAGACTTCTGATTTTGGACTAAATAGTGAGGGAGTTCTGTGCTTTCGAGGAAGAGTTTGTATTCCAAAGGACTCTAACTTGAGGTAGTCAATTCTGAGAGAGGCTCATGGTGGACCTTGTGCCATGCATCAAGGAGGGAATAAGTTGTATCGAGATTTACGAGAGTTGTACTGATAGCCTAAACTTAAGCGTGAAGTAACAGAATTCGTGGTAAGTGTCTGACATGCCAGCAAGTGAAAGCAGAGCATCAACTGCCTTCTAGACTTCTGCAACTAGTGAAGGTTCCACTTTGGAAGTAGGAGAGGGTAACCATGGATTTTGTGAGTGGGCTACCCTTGACACCTACCAAGAAAGACTCGGTTTGGGTGATTGTGGATAGGTTATCAAAATCTGCTCATTTCATACCTGTCTGAACCAATTACTCACTATAGAAGTCAGCCAAGTTGTATATGGTAGAGATAGTGTGACTTCATGAAGTGCCAGTTTTGATTATTTTTGATCGGGATCCTAGGTTTACATCTCGATTCTGGCAGAAGTTGCATGAGGCGTTGGGTACGCGATTGGATTTCAGCACTGCTTTCCATCCCCAGGCAGATGGACAGTCAGAAAGGGTTATTCAAGTTCTGAAGGACATGTTGAGGGCTTGTGTTATCGACTTCTGAGGTAGTTGGGAGGATTACTTGCCATTAGCGGAGTTTGCTTATAACAACAACTATAGGCAAGTATTCGAATGGCTCCATATGAGGCACTGTATGGGCGTAGGTGTCACACACCTACTTTTTGGACAGAGTTAGGAGAACGTCAGGTTCTTGGGCCAAAATTGGTGGCAGATACTGAAGACAAGGTTAAGTTGATCAGAGATCAGTTAAAGGAAGTGTCTGATAGACAGAAATCTTATGCCGACTTAAAGCGTGAGGAAATTGAGTACTCAATAGGGGATATGGTCTTCTTGAAGGTCTCGCATTGGAAGAAAATATTAAGGTTTGGTAAGAAGGGCAAATTGAGTCCGGGGTTTATCAGGCCTTACTGAATTCTTAAACGGGTAGGTCCAGTAACATATCAGCTGGAACTACCTCTGGAGCTGGATAGGATTCATGATGCCTTTCATGTCACCGTGCTAAGGCGGTATCGATCTGATCCTTCTCATGTCGTATTGGTGGAAGAAATTGAGGTGAAAACTGACTTGACTTTCGAAGAAGAACCTGTGCAAATTTTAGACCGTGATGTCAAAGTGTTAAGGAAGAAGTCAGTTTCGTTAGTGAAAGTACTTTGGCGCAATCATGGCAGAGAAGAAGCTACGTGGGAGCCAGAAGAGGCAATGCGTCAACAATACCCTCACCTGTTTGGATCAGGTAAATTTTGAGGCCAAAATTTCTTTAGCTGTAACGCCCTAATTTTTGGGATTTTTGAGATTTTTCTTGAATTTGATTTTGCTTGTCTGGATGTATTGATTTATGTTTTGAGTGTCTTAGTGGGCATTTAGAAGGCCCAAGTTCAAGTTAAAACCCGATAGAAATTTTAAAATTTTAGACTTAAAGAGAATGGGTCTTGAGCAAGTGGGCTTTTAAACAAAAGTTGGTAATTTAAGACTCAAGTTGGCTTGTGGTAAGGTGGCAATGTAATGCCACTTTGAACACAAAGGGGGCATGTGGAAGTTGTGCAGGAGCTAAGGTTTAAGTCCCATGGTAAGCAATGCAGTGTTTTATTTTTAATGCATGTACAAGGTAAGTGATGGAACCTAAATAAAATACTGAAGGAAAAAGTTGAGCTACTCATAGAATTGGGTGAGGAGTGATAAGGAGAGATTATATAGGAGCAAATCAAGGAAATCCGAATGAGAAGGAAGTATTGGTCGAACATGGGACTCTTGGGAAAGCAATTTCAGTTTTGGGTCTTTGGCTTGGCATAATCGGCAAAGGGTGTTAGGGGTGTTAGCCGATTGTGACCTCGGTCTTATTGGGGTTTAGTTTCGGCAGTTAGGTGTAGGTGGAGGAGCCGAACTCTTTAGTAGCTAGTCTCTGGGATTTGGCAATTCTTTCTTGCCGAATTAGTGTAGTA
This sequence comes from Gossypium stocksii, assembly GCA_020496765.1. Classification (NCBI taxonomy): domain Eukaryota; kingdom Viridiplantae; phylum Streptophyta; class Magnoliopsida; order Malvales; family Malvaceae; genus Gossypium; species Gossypium stocksii. Next base: position 49,596,686 of record CM035623.1, read on the forward strand.
CCTCTTAGGGTTCTTTATTTTTTTCTCTATTATCCTCTCTTTAGTTTCTAAAGCCGAAAACGCAAACATCATCTCCTTTGGGGCCGATTGTGCAAAGAATCAAGATTGTTCTTTCTTTTTCTTCTTTCTTTTCCAAGCCGAATTCTCTTCATCACTTCTCTTCTTCAACCAAACCAAGCATCTATCTTTTCTCTTCACTCTCTTCTCTTCTTCTTCATCTCTTCTCCATTGATTAAAGTAACCCCCATTCTCAAGCCTCCTGGCCGATACCATAAAAGCAAAAACTCGAAGCTTGTGTTGCTGATTTCTTCATTGGCCGAATCTTTATTCTTCTTAAACCTTAACCTTCCCAAAACTGAAACTCACAACTCCCTTAACCTTTGTCGACATCTTCTCCTCTCCATTACATAAACTTATAATCTTATTCTTCTTCTTCTTCTTCTTCTTCATACAAAAGCTGAAACCTCCATCTCCATAGTGATTTGGGAACTCAGCCTTTAGATCTCTTGGATCCATTCTCTTTTCAAGTTTTGATTAGATCTATACTAGATCTGGATTAGGTTGGATTGGGAGTGCTTCTTTGGCAATAGATCGTTGGTAAGTATTCGAAACCCTTTTCCATTCATTAACTTGTGATTCAAGAAAAGTCGGAAACCCTTAACTCCTTAGGGTGGCTGTTGTTTTTGGATTAAGAGTTGTTTAGCCTCTTCCTTTTGGTTCTTTTGTGTTTTAGTGTAGATAGAAGGTGATCTAACAAGGAGCATTGGAGGCTAGGATCGTGGGGTAATTTAGATCTAGATCTAGTTATTGATTTCAGTAAAGGTAAGGGATTAAGAGCCTTAGATGATGTTGGCCGAATATGGTAGGTTGTTAGTTTCTTTGATTCTATTGTTTTGTGGCTAATAGTATGGTTAAAAACAATTGTAGGAGTAGTTCGGTGCGGATCTCGACGTAGTAGCACAAACAAGTGTGTAATTAACACCCGCTAGTAGACTAGATCGGCAAAAGCCGAAAAGTCGAAATGCTAAAATTCTGGCATTTCAAGGGCTTACGAGTGTGCAAACGCTCGTGGGTCAGATTAAATCGATAAAATCTGTAATCGCAAATGGTAAGAATGATGTGTGTACAATTTCGTGCACGTTGGTAGTTTTGGGCCTCGAAGGGCTGAATTTGGGCCCAATGGGCTTACGGGCCCATATAGGTGTAAACGAGCGGTAAGTGCATTCTGATAATCTGAGTGTTAAACCTGCTAAAACGGATGTGAAATTTGGGCTTAGCGGGCTGTAATAGCTAGTGGACACCATTGGGCCCATTAGGGGTTTTAGGGTCCGATGACTCTGTAGTAATAAAATGGGCTAGATAAGTTATCTGGATGCCATTAAGACTGTTAACAAACTTTAATGAGCATGAAAAACTAAAAACTAGAAAATTTACTGAAATACCCCTTAAGGGTGAAAAATTACTGTTTTATCCCTAGGTGCTAAAAGACCATTTTACCCTTTAGGGTTAAGTTTAGTGATTTGCATGCTAAAAATTATATCTGTTCACTGTATGCCATGTCATTATATACACTATTGCATGGGATTGGGTTTTGATAGAGGAAGTGCTAAGTGGCAATGCCACGTTTACTGTTAGGGGCATTGCCTCGTTTTACTATTTAGTGCTTGGCCACGTTATTTGATTAAGCAGCTAAGCTGCAACTGTGGTGTCTAGGGCTGGGTTGGTTGAGTTATTCCCCACATGGTATGTAGGGCTGGTACGAGTGGTGTGTAGGGCTGGATTGGGCTCGGCTTTGCGTTCATGCATAATTACTGTTCTGTTACTATAATGGGCCTAAGGGCCACACTGATTTCTAAATAGGGCTAAGGCCCAGTAATTACTGTTTACTGAATAGGGTGAAGGCCCAGTTAATACTGAATCTGGATAGGGCTTATGCCTAGTTAAGCTTGTTCTTATTTGGACTCTAGTTGGGTTTAGCTTACACACTAAGTTTTCGCAAACTCACCCCTTCATTTCATCTATGCGGGTGAGCCCTAACCTTAGAGGACTTAGAGTTGGTGGGATTCGGAGTGGTCACGAGGACTACTTTCTGGTTTTTAAAATTACTTATTTTATTATTTCATAGTTTTTGGGTCTTCAATTTGTAATAAGGTTGCTCATTAATTATTTCATTTTGGCGTTTTATTCATTTAATTATTACTTATTTAAAAATTGATAAAATAAACCTGCGCGGATTTGTAAGTTGAAATTAATCAACGTTTTCAAAACACAACGCACGCAATGAAGGGATACCCTAAGAACAAAATAAGATCTTTTAAAGTATAAACTCCAACGGATTGTAGATAGGGTTTTTATAAACAAATAACCCATTATTTTTCCAAAACACTTGAAGTAGTTTGCTAAGTCACCCTAAACCTGTTAACAAAGGAACGAGGCGTTTTAACTATCCATGTGACACACCAAATCTGGCCATAACGTCTGGGCTAGGTTTGGGGTGTTACACATGTCATTAGGGTTTACATGTTTCAAGTGTTGGTCTTAAATGTCCTACCGGTGGCTGAGTTTCAGTATTTGTTGCAGATACTTGATAGCTTGTGGAATAGAACTGTGTAGCTATGTTTTGGCCCATAGCTCGTGTGAGCAGGCTTATTTCACAGCTCATGTGAACAGGTGTATTTCACAGCTTGTGTGAGTATATATGTATAGGAAAGGACAGACTACAATTATATGTTTAGCACACTTCGTGTGAGCTATCTCGCGTATCCAATAGTATTCTAATCGGTTCAACGGGCATGAATTTACAAGAAAATGCTAAGTGTTCTATATGAACCAAAGCATGTATGAAATACATTAAAGTGGTGAGCTACATGGAAAACATGTTATGTTATGATGGATGGTAAATTCAATTGAATTATGCCAAGGTATAAAGGCTATCCGTGTTAAATCCATACGAATTATGTTTAAATGAACTGACATGTGTTGTCGATGTGCTTAGGCTTGTGCCAAGCTTATGAATGGATTATGTCATGCTTAGCCTTAATGAAATACATTGAAATGGTAAGTGTTCAATGGGTAATATGCTTATGTACATGAACAGGTGATATAAAGAAAAGTATGTAATTTCTTATCAAATGGTTTATCATAAAGTTGATTCCAAAAGTGTTATGTTTAAATGCACTAACTTGTAATCATGGTTGACGTTATGCTTATATCTTGTGTTTTATGCATATGAAATGAGTGAAGAAAGGTAATGAAATGGTAAATTCATAGATGAAATGAAATATGATGAAAAGAGAATAATGTGTTTGATGATGTACTTATTTGTCAGAAATTTATGTATGATATTGATGAATATACCTATATCATGGATAAATATACTAAGTCGGGAATTGATAATGTCGTTTAGGCTTGCACCTTCTTCTTCCCTCTTGTGCTCTTCCTCTCTTTTGTATCTAGTCCTTTGGCCAAATATCTTGTGGTTGTAAACAGTAAGGAGAGCTCTTGATGGATGAAGAGGACCCTAGTATTATAGTCACGGCAAAGGTGCCAGCAGAGAATGTGCGCATAATCTCTACTCCCAAGTTTAAGCGGCGTAGGGTGTCGGCGGTTCGAGACTTTTCGCCTGGATGCGAAAGGGTAACTGCATCAAACTTTGGGTTAACCAGGCAGATCACAGTCGAACAATCTGGTCAAGGCAAGTGGTAGTCGATTCTTCGGCTAGGAGTTTGGGTTAGAGTTGTTTTAATTCTTTTATTAAGATATTAACTGTTGTTTTGTTTGAATAGGTTCTGTTGTGCAGGAATTCTTAGTACTTTATGTGATCAGGTGTGTAACCGTATACCCTAGTTCTGTGGTTCAGCATAAGCTGATAAAGTGTATATTTATTTGCGGTATTCGATAATCGATTAAAAGCCGAAAGGTATGTGTTGTTTTCACTGCTATGATTGTAGAGTGACAAAAAGCCGAAAAGCTGAAAAGCCAGAAATACGACGTTTGAGGCCACGTGAGCACGCGGTCGCTCGTGTGGTAAACTGAACCCACAGAACGTGGGTGTACAATGAAAAAGGCCGTCATGAGCGAACTCATGGCTTAGGCCATGGTGGGCAGAAATGGGCCGTATAGGCCCAATGGGCTTGGGGGCCCCACATGGATAAAATCTGCGGTAAGTGACTATTAATGGTCTATGCTATGGTGTTCGCTTAGCCTTAGCTGAATTTGGGCTAAATGGGTCGAATGGGCCTGATGGGCCTATGGGCTCGCTTGTGTAAGTCTAGCTACTAGGTGGGAAATGGTTGGGCTTGTTATGTCACGTACATAGTATAGGCCGTTCTAGGCCACGTTGGGCCAGATTGGGCCATCTGGACCCAATAGGCTTGTAGGCCCACACAGATAAAATGTATGTTTTGTGGTAAGTTTGGATTGGGCTATGTTGAGCGCATAGCCGTGGCTAAATCGGGGCTAGTTGGGCCACACGAGTGTGTGGGCCCACTTGGGCCAAGTAATGGGTCTTAGGCCCATCTACACCATTATGTCTGTTTAGGTTCGTTAGTCGCGTGAGGCAACGGTGGGCCTTTTGTTGGGTCGCTAAGACCTTTAATTTGTAAAATTACTAAAATGCCCTCGATTTGTAAACCTAGATTTGTAAAATTACCAAAATGCCCTTGATTTGTAAAATTATCAAAATGCCCTTGAATTGTAAACTTACCGAAATGCCATTGTAGGATAGAATTACCGAAACACTCCTGTAGGATAGAATTATTGAAATACCCCTGTAGGGTAGGATTACCGAAGTACCCTGGAAGGGTAGAATTACCGTCTTGCCCCTATAGTGTAAAATGACCGTTTTGCCCTTGTGGCAAGTGATGAACTTGGACTGTGAATTTGACTGTGATCGTATGACAGTGCTTGAACTGACATGACCATGGTTGCATGATTAATAGGCTTTTAATATATGTTTAAGTGACTGTTATTGAACATGGCCATTATGCATACACGTGAGATGAATGTGCATGACATACATGATATTCTGTATGGGGTCGGGCTTGGTTTGGAGGAAGGTCTGTGCTAATGGCTTTGCCACATACTCTGATTCCAGTGGCTTCGCCACGTTTTCTGTTATTAGCAGCCTTGCTACGTTATTGGTGTGTTGGCTGAGTGGGTCGATTTAATCCCCACATGGTGTGTTGGCTAGTACGAGTGGTGTGTTGGTTGGATTGGGTTGGGTTTCATGTCTGCTCTGTTCTGATTCTATTGGGCTTAGGCCTACTTGTTCTGTTATTGGTTTGGGGCTAGGCCCAATTAATTCTATTATGGGTTGTGACCTAAATAATTTTGTAGTAGGCTTTTGGCCCACGTATGCTCTGAACTAAACTGTACTGTTACTATTAAACTGCTCTGAGTTTTCATAAACTCACCCTTTTGACTAACTGTGCAGGTAATCCCCAACGTTAGGAGGATCGGTGCTACGAGGGACTCGGAGGTGGCCACACGACTGCAATTATTATGTTTGGATTTTATATATGATTTAAATTCCATTTTGGGTTTTAATTTATGTAATAAGGACTTTATAATTTCTGGATTTTAAATTTGGAATTTTATTTATTATTTTATATTTGCTAGAAGTAGAACACAGTTTTTTCCAAACCAACACCTGTTTTTAGAAATATCATGTTTTCGCAACTGTTTTTAATTAAGCTTCCGCAACAAATAGGATTTTAAAGGTAGTAATGTTTTACAAGAGAATGACTTTTAATAAACCTCATTTTAAATAAGCAAATGAAATTCGAGATTTTACACAAGTTTTCAAATGGCAAAAAGTTTTAATTTATAAAAAGGGTTTTTCAACGGAAACATGGGTTTTGAAAAACACTTCAATATGACACGCCAGATTCGGGCCTAACTTTTAGGCCAGGTTTGGGGTGTTACAACAATGCTTTCCTAATATTTTAGTCCACCACAACAGTGCCAAAAACTTGATGTCCACGAAACCAACTAAAAATCTAACTAAGGCAAATGCACCTATCAATTAATAGCATAGCTATGGTGAGCAAAGATATCGTTCCCACAAAGACTAAAAGTACTAGTAATCACCGCCTTTCTACTAGTTAACTAATAAATTCGAGTGATTGATTAAAACTAAAAGTAACTATATTAATTAACTACAAACACGACAAAGAACAATCCAGGAAAATAAATGATTAACAACCAAGAAGCAAAACAATACCCAGGAAAGAATTCACCTAGACTTTATCTGTCGCTATCAATCTAAATTATGCAATTTCTTCACTTAATATCTTGATCCATAGAAATCCCTTGACACTAAGTTGGTTAACTAAAATTTCTTTCTAATTAAGCCCCTATTATTGCATTAACTCGATTTATGAATTCCTCAATTAGATTTTACTCTAATCTGGTAGCTTTAAGTCTTCCCATTTCTAGGATTGCATGCAACTCCACTCAATTATGCTAAATCTACTCTTAAACAGGGCCTATTCCTCATTCGATTTAAGAACATCAAACATGGACCAAGAATCTAGAAATATCAAACCAAGAATTAAGCATACATAATTGAAAACAATATCTAAATCTTTATTGCATAAAATAAAAATCAAAATACAAAATTCATCATAGGGTTCATCACATTGTGTATTTGGAAAATTAGTGCATGCTTGCAAATAAAAACATCCAAGAACAGTATAACCATAAGAAACAAAGAAACTCATAATAATCTCTAAAGGAATCAAAAGGGAATCTTCAATCTTGAAGGAAATTTGCTTCAGAATCTACTTCAATGGTGTTTCTCAAGTTGTTTTCCTGAATATTCTATGATGACTCACTCCTATCTTCTTACTTTTGATGTATGTAGGTATCAAAATGCCCTAAAAACCATAAAAATCGCGTTTTTCTACTCTTTGGAATGTAATTTGTGAAATCACCATGGCCTGCCACATGGCTATATGGCAGTCCAAGTGGCTCATACGACCGTGTGATCAGGCTGTGTGGTAGCCCGTGATAGGACCATGCCCCGTGTCGCACCAAGCTCGATCAATGACCCTTTGGAGCTGCCACAAGGACCCATCACACGAGCTCAAGCCAAGCTATTTAAAGAGGCCATTTTGGCCTTAATCAACCAGGTGTGGGGTGAAACATTGGCTGGACATATCGAGAGAGCTTGGACCTGTAACACTCCTACCCGAGACCGTCATCGGAGTCGAGCATGAGGCGTTACCAGACTTACCTTACTAGTTCATGGCATAAAAAATTACTTTTAAAATTAATTCATTCACATTCATCCAATATATCCCTAAAAAGGGCCCTCGAGGCCCTAAAACATACAATTGAAACAGTTCGGGACCAAACCGAGAACATTAAAAATTTTTTGATTACTTACACAAATCAAAACAATTTATTCACTATTTATAATAAAACTGTCTTCTGCGTAACAGTCACTAAATTAATTATAACTCGAGTTACGAAACTCAAAATTTAAATCCATAAAGTTTTCCTAAAACTAGACTCATATATCTTCTTACCATAAATTTTCAAGAATTTTTGGCACAACGAATTATTACAATTTATTATTTAAAGTCTCCCCTATTTTGCAGTCTAGTGGATCTAACCTCTCTTCATGAAAAATTGATTATCTCATTATACAAAATTCAAATAACATTTCTGCTTATTTCTAATGAAAATAGAATCACTAAGGAATCTATACATATAAATTATGACTCATAATTCTTTTTGTACAATTTTTAGTGAAATTATAAAATTAGAATAGGGGATCATGAAGTCACGCTGAACCAGTCTCGAAAGAGTTTAAATATCTCAGAAAACAGACTTCCATTACTTACTCTGTTTCTTTTCTATAACAATATTCTCAATAAGATTTATCTTATTCACCATTTAATTCCATTTCTACAATTTTTAGTGATTTTTCAAAATCACATCACTACTGCTGTCCCAAAACTGTTTCATAACCAACTTTTACTCTTTCATAATCTCTTTGCATTAAACCTCATTTAGGCATACATAACACCAAAACATGTTCTTATCTAGCCATTTCAATAACTAATCATTATCAAGAATTCACGTGCCATTCTTTAGTCATATCATAAGGACATACACACAAAATAGCCAAGTCCCTATACATGCCATAACTTAAAACGTTTCGAATCACAAAATACCAAGATAGCCCTTTGATAGTGTGATACGATCTCCGATAGCCTTATGACTCCCGAGTTGGCTTGGTGATACTATAAAAAGATTGAAAAGAAAGGGAGTAAGCATAAAGCTTAGTAAGTTTGCATGTAAATAAAAAACAACATTCTAAATGAATTATCTCATTCCTATCTTATCTAAACCACTATAACCTTTAAACTCAATATGCATAAGTCTTGAATTTTCTTATCTGAGCCTTTTGAACATGAACTTATCTTACCTTTCCTTTGATATACTCTTTGAATTTCGTGCTGAACCACTTGGAATACTAAGGATACACGGGTACCTTTCCTTTGTAAACTTACCATTGCCATGTCTTGACATGGTCTTACGTGGTATTCTTGCCTTATGAACTCACCATTGTCATGCCTTGGCATGGTTTTACATTGGATCTTTGCTTTATAGTAGCTTATTAATGCCATCTCTTGACATGGTCATACATGATTTCCTTGCCTTGTAAAACTTACCAATGTCATGCCTTGGCATGGTCTTACTTGGTATCCTTAAACCCTAATGTCATGACATTTGTATCCTACACATTCCTAAGGTTCAACTGGGACTTTTAGGTATCATTTCTTCGTCAATTTTTACTTGAATCATCAAGGAGTATATTTACAAAATAAACATATAGATGCTGAAAAATAACATCATTAATTATAAATAATAAAACATTGCAGTTATTTACTGCAAACTTACCTCGATACAAAATACGATCAAATATTTTGATTTAATCCTCAACCTTTTTCTTTCCTCGGTCTAACTCTGAATTTCGTTCTTCTTGATCTATAATAGCAAATTTAGCTTATTTAATACTCACATTTATCAAAATAGTCCTTGACTCTAACTTTGGCAAAATTATGATTTTGCCCCTAAACTTTTACACATTTACGCGTTTTCCCCAAAGCTCGGAAATTAAACTTTATCCCTAATTCTTATGTTTTAGGATATGCTGATCATTTATTACCTACGGCAACATCAAATTCTCACTCTAACATGTACTTATGAACATTAGGTATTTTTACTTATTATGTCGTTTTACTCGTTTTCGCTTAAAATCGCTTAGCTCAAGTCGTTTAACATAATTTCAAGCTTTATATTTTACCATAAAACATCAAAATACACACATTTCACCTATGGTATTTTTCCAAATATGAACCCTAGGTTAAATTATTGCTAGAATAAACTAAATCAAGTTACCAGGACTCCAAAAACGTAAAGAACATTAAAAACAGGGCTTGGATGCACTTACAATGAGCTTGAGGAGTTAAAGAAACCCTAGCTATGGTGTCCCTTAGAGTTTCAGCCAACTTGAAGAAGATGGACAACATTTTGCCATCTTTTTCCCTTTTAATTCCTTTTAATTACCAAATGACTAAAATGCCCTTCATTAAAACTTTAGTTATTTTTATCTATGTATGTCCATTTTTGTCCACGAAAACCTAATGGTCTAATTACCATTTATGGACCTCTACATCAATTATGCTCTTCAATTTAATCCTTTCCTATCTAGAACTCATATTTATCAACTTTTTCAAACAAGCCCTAATAGGCAAATTAAACATGTAATTCATAAAATTTTCTATCGATACTCTAACACATGCATCTAATCACTCGGTAAATTATAAAAATTAATCGGAATAAATTTTTCTATCTCGGATTCATGGTTTCGCAACCACCATTTCTTTTAGGCACTATTTTGGGATGTTATAGGACTAGTTCGATAAGATCACCTTGCAACCTCTTGCAAGTCGAACTCAGCTCACATTCAGCTCCATGAGCTTTGTTTAGCTTAATTTAGCTCATTTGAGCTCATCTTTACTTCTTTTTAGCTCATTCGAGTAGTTGTAGCAATAAAAAAATATTTATTTTAGTTCGTTAAATTAGTTTCAGCTCATTATTATGTTTCTTAGCTCACTACATGTTTTAATATGTTTTGTGCCAGCTAAATTATTGTGTCTTATTTTATACAAGTATTTAATGTGTCTAGCTTAAATACATATTATTAATGTGTCTTAAATTTAAAAAAATTCTTTATTTTGTCATAGTGTAGTCGAATTAAATATGTTATGAACCAACTTAATGTGTACATGTTAATTATTTGCAGCCATATGCATGAAGGGGATTAAATGCAAAGGTGCATGAATTGACGGCTTCAATGCATGGTGAGATACATGCGTGGACGGCTACAATGTACGGTGTGCTAATTTTTGGTTTCTCCAAGCAACTATTCGGCCAAAGAGTAGCTGCTCTTTCAAGCTCCCCAAGCTGGCCGATTAGCTCCCCAAGGCAGCCTTGAAGATGTTCACACTAGCCGATTTAATTTGTTCACACATGAAGGCCATTCAGTTTTGTGTTTTCACACACACATGGCTCCTCAAGTTCGACATTCACACTCTAAAGGCTATTTCACTATCCAAGCTGCCCATTAGCTTTCCAAATCCATGGAACTGATCAAGGTTCACATTTTAGCTTAATTAAGCCCCTTGGTCGAACCTAAACATGCAAAATCAGCTCTTAATTTTTCCAAGTTCACTTCAGCTGAATATTCATCATCTAGAAGCTGTCTAGTGACGTCCCAAAAGCTAAACTTAGACATGGACTTTTCATGGACTTAATTCTAGAATTTTCAGCTCATTTAAAGTTGAAATCACTTGTTCATTAAGTAACTTGTTTGCTTATTCGGCTAGCTTAGGACTCTACTATAAATATTTTGTTATTTGCTGGTTGTATAGACTTTTGCCATTTTGAATGAATACTGAATTATTTGTGAGGTTTCCATCTCTCAGATTTCATCCAAGACTCAGCTTGACTTATCTACTAGTCAGTGGTGTCAACCTGTTTCTTTTATAGAACTTATCACTATCGTAGTGTGGTGTTCAGCCCAAACTTTATACCTTTGGTTCCTACCTTTCTAGGTAACGGGTCAAGGTCTCTTTTCCATCATCTATCCACTTTAAGGTTATATAAGTCCCGGGTCAGCACGCTTTTATAGTGTTGGTTCGATCTTGACACTTAAGCTTTACTTCCATCCCATCCAAACTATCACTATCCCGTTTCATTTCCTTTGATAGCCGAACCTTGAACAACTTAAACTTAGCCATTTTTGAATCTATTTTGCTACATAACTTCTTACTTAGTCAAATATAAACTATACATCAAAATTGGAACTATACTTCTTCGTTAGGTGATCGGGCACATCTACGACTCGAATCACAACACCGAGAGGAGATCGTATCATTTGGTATCAGATTTCTTAAAACAAAAAGTACAGATGTTCAAAGCCATCCTGAAGTAGGTTTATGAAAAAAATTCAAAAAAAATTCGTGTATCAAAGAATTTTATTTGTATTCAACAATATTGTAATTGGAAAAAAAAGAGAGAAAGAAATTCGAAGTTAAAAAAAAAGTGTTGGAAAATTTGTATTCATTTTCTTGTAATTCTGATAATCAATTCATTTCTACTATTATCATCTACCTTTCACGCTACATTCAAACCCAAATTTGTTTCTTTTAGCCAACCCTTCACCTAAACATCAATACCTTTGCAAGCCATTTGAAGCAGACCCCTAGTCTACGATAAAGTCTAAACGTGTCTTTTACGAAATAATGAGAGAAGAAACAAGTGGAAAAAGGCACGAGTGAGTGAGAGCATTAGAGAGAAGAAAAAGCCAATTAACGAGTGTAAAGACGAGTGTGAGTGCCACCTCATTTCTTTCTGAGTGAACATGAGGCTTTGTGGCGAAGTTTCAATTTTTTACTCACATGTCTAGAAGTCCAAAACGTAACATGGCAGATGGAGGCAGACATCAACCAATAAGAAATATAGCATCTGGAGGAGGTGGAGTTCCTGATTTGGCTTAACCAGCCATGATGTGAGAATTCCAACGGATGCTTCGAGATGCCTTAGAACCTATCCACGAGCATTTGGAGCAATTAGATGAGCAAGTCCAACAAGGAATGAATCCTCCAAACCAAAGATGAATGTGTGGAAGGCCTAGGCAAAAACGAGACGAACTTGATGAGCCTAGTGACCACGAAAGTGATCAATCATCTGTTCACAGTGTAAGGCACCAAGGCCAAAGAAATCAAGGCCAAAGAGAGTGTGGGAAATTCAATGATGATCTTAAGAATATCAAGCTCTCAATTCTGCCCGTTCAAGGCAAGTCAGATCCAGAGGCTTACCTCGAGCGGGAGAAAAATATCAAGTTGGTATTCGAGTGCCATAATTATTTTGAGACCAAAAAGGTTAAGTTGGCAACGATTGAATTCCCCAACTACGCGATGATTTGGTAGGACCAACTCACCACGAGTTGAAGAAGGAATAGAGAATAGCTGATAAGCACGTGGACCGAAATGAAGGCGATGATTCGCTAGCGGTTCATACCATCTTATTACCATTGCGAGCTCTATCAAAAGCTACAAAATCTCACTCAAGGAGCAAGGAGAATCAAAGACTATTTCAAAGAGATGGAAATTACAATGATACATGCAGATGTACAAAAAGATCGTGAAGCAACCATGGCGCGCTTCCTAGCCAGTCTTAACCGAGACAATGCTAATATTGAGGAGTTGCAACATTACGTGGAACTGGAGGACATGGTGCACATATCCATCAAGGTATAGAAACAATTGAAGCATAAAGGTGTTGTTCGAGGATATTCCACCGCGAATACTTCCAAATGGAATCAAGGTATTAGCAAAACTACTCCACCGAGCTGAGCCAAAGAGCTAACAGTGCCAGCCAAGACGAATAAGCCGTTGGCTGAATCAAGTGAAGGCAAGGCTACCGAGAGTTTCCCAACCGTTCAAGGGACATCAAATGCTTTAAATGCCTCAGGAGGGGGCATATTGCAAATCAAAGCCCTAACCGAAGTACTATGGTGGTGCGTGCATCCAACGAGGAGGAGGAAATAGAACATGCTGTTGACGGCGAACTCCTTGTCGTCAAAAGGTAAATTGATAACTACACATATTTTAATCCGTTCATTAGTACATTATTGAAATAAATCATGAATTCTTTACTCAATTCAAACTAAACCCAGAACTAGAGCTTCGGTTAATATTACCTTCAACAGTTTCAACTTTGCCAACATGCAACCAACTATTCAAACTTTCACAATTGTGATAACTTTATCGATCAGAATAACTTTAACCCGTAATAATAACAGCATTTAATTGGAACAAATCTGATAGATATCTTTCTATATCATGCCTTTAAGAAAATCAATTCTTCATTTAGACTGTCCGTCTACATGCTCGTGAATACACAAAATTCATTATCATACCTGAGGATACTTTACAAACTTATAACTCAAATTACATTTCAATAAACTAGTTTGCTCTAACCAAATGACGAGTTGATCTCAACTATCGAATAATAACATATCAAAATACTCCTTTCTCCATGCTATTAAAGCAACCCACACACACAACCCTTCAAAGTTTCTCAAACAAGCTAGTCAAAGATCCTTATAACTATATTAATTCGAGGAAATAAATATTCTGATTGAACGCATTAAATCTAATCAAACTTTCCTGTGAAATGAGGACCATCATACGATTTGGGTTTGAGCTTCCATCATTTATACCTTTGCCGATGTTAATTCCTTACATGAAAATTAGAGAAATTTAGATACTAGAAATATAATCATATAGACATAATTTATCACGAGCCGAAGAACACACTTTAAAGATAAATCATGGTTAATAACTTACGAAATAAGAATAATAGGAAAAATCGAGATAAAGAAATCCAAAATACGACATCACATCAGAAGTTTGAGAACATAATCCATAAGAATAATAGAGATTTGATGATTCCTCAGAGAAAACTAGAAGAAAACAATGTTTACTGACTCTGGAATTCCATTATAACAGAGATAATATATTTTGCGAATATATAAAACAGACCCAAAATCAGTAAAAATAGAAGAATACTCTCATATAAAATTTTTACCATCAACCTTTTTTCCAAACATAATAGAATAAAGCCTCAGAGAGACAAATAAGATACGCTGATCATTAACCAACCAGACCAATAGTGCGTTCATCTAATATTATAATAAGCTAACATTCTCATACGATAATAATGTCATCAGAAAATGAACAATCACATATATCTCTAAGGATAAGTGAATATAAAAAAAATACTCAAGAAAGATCATCATAATCTATTCAATTACAACTGTCTCCCTCAGACATCTTTACGATTCAAATATCATTTCTCTAACTAATTCTGTCATCACTAATCCCATATCATTCCATTCACTAATGAAAATTAATTCAGACAAAATTCCAGCAAATACATACTTTAGATATCATACCTGAATGAATCGATTAGCTAAGATTAAATTTTTCTGTAACCGTGACATCGCGAAATCCGGGTGATCTTTAGAATGACCTAGCATCTTTTCCAAAACTGCGTTCACTTGCCAAACTATTCTCAACTCTAACCACAGTATTAGTTAATCAGCTACTGAACCCTTTTTGTCTTCACTTGAGAGCTCATTCAACATAATTCTCGTGGAATTTCATTATAAAATACCATATTGGTGAGGGGGTGAGGTCGTAAAGCCTCTAACTCGACTCTCATATATACACTCATATGACTTAGCACCCATCATCAACATAATATCATCACAATCACATAATTCACCTCAGGCAAATTAAAATACGTATTTATGTTACACCAACTTGCCAGTTGCATTTATTCAAACAAGTGAACATAAACACACATTCCTTCAATTTTGAGTAAAATCACTTATCACATTCATTTAATCAAACAAGTTAGACACATAACATCATATGATTACCAAGCAAACATAGATGAGCTTATCACAATATAAACTTTCATTTCATTTCATTTTCCCATATTCCTCAACTTATAAGTATTTCATTTTGTACATCGTCACATACAAATCATGAACTCTTATTCATACCTTGTCAAGTTTTAACTCACCATAAATACATTTTTAATATCTTAGTACTTTTTTTAGCATTGACGAAAATAACTCGGTCGGAAGACATCTTTGTCTCAACAAGACAATTTCGTCACGATTGGGAGATATCACATTATCACAAATAATAATATGGCATTTATAGCTAGACTCACATATGCTGCGTGTAACACCCCAAACTCGGCCCAGACGTTACGGCCAAGTCTGGTGTGTCACATTGAAGTGTTTTTCGAAAACCATGTTTTTATTAAAAACCCTTCTTAATGTTTAGAACCTTTTACCGTTAAACTTGTATAAAGCCTTAGCTTGTGTTTATTTTTCCAAAACATGATTAATTGTAATAATCAAAACATTGTTAACAACTTTGTAAAATCTCAAGGAAAAATTATGAAAGCTTGTAAACCTATGTAGTTGTGGAAACATGTTATTTTAAAAACAATTAAGTATAAAAAAATCAGACCTTCTTTGTTATGACTTAAAGTGAATGGATACTACGCACCAGGTAGGATTCAAGAGAAGAGGAGGTGAGTCATTTAGACTGCTTAAGTACCAAGCTCTTCCTAGATCCAATCCTAGACATGCACATATCCATTGCCACACTTTAACCTTATGACTTGTCCACGAACAACAAATTAAGTTTAAGTCTATTTAAAATATTTATTTATGAAAACATTTACGTTGCGGAAGCTTTTCTCTGTTATCGTGATATTTTGAAAACAAGTAACTTTTATAAAAATGCGCCTTAGAGCTAATCGATTTCAAAACGATTTAAACAATATCCTACTTAAGACAAAAACTATTTAAATAATTAAAAACCCAAAATAAAAATAATAAAAGCGGCCTTATTACATGCCCAAATTGAAAATAAAGTGATTGAAATGAGTAATAAAATAAATAATTTATTTAAATTGGAAAATGCAGTCTTCGTGGCCACTCTAGATCCCTCCCAGCTCCAAGTTCACAAACTAGGGCTCACCTGTAAGGATGGAAGAGAAAGGGGTGAGTTTGGAAAACTCAGTGTGTATAGAAGCCCATCCAGAGCCCAAATCAGCTCAAGCCCACTGGGCCTAAACCCTTATAGTCTCAGTAATAATTGGGCTGAAGCCCTATTCAGATAGCAGTACGGCCCATAGGCCCACAACAGTAACAGTACAGATAACATGCATGAATGCAAAGCCCCTCACATGTGGGGAGACTACTCAACCCACCTAACCGCTACACACCACCCGTACCAACCCAACACACCATGTAGGGAAGCTACTCAACCCACCCAGCCACTACACTTCACAGTCGTAGCATCACTACTCAGATAATGTGGCCACTAATAGTAATACGAGGCAAGGCCTCTTTCAGTAAATAGTATGGGCAAAGCCCTTTACAGTAATCAGTACGAGGTAGAGCCTCTTTCAGTAAACAGTACGAGGCAAAGCCTCTTTCAGTAATCGTGGCAATGCCACTTGCACTTCCTCCATCAATAATCCCCAAATCCCATGCAACAGATACTCATGATATGGCATACAGTAAACAAAAATAGTAAATCATGCATTCAGTTAAATTTAGCCCTAGAGGTATAACAGTCATTTTGCACCAAGGGGTAAAACTATAATTTCCCACCTATGAGGGTATTTCAGTAATTAATCCACCTTTTTAGGGTTTTATGCACTTATAGCCACTCATAATCCAATTTTCGTCTCAGTAGTCTATTTAACTTGTTTTAACAGTTTTTAGTTACTGGTCCCTAAAACCCCCTAATGGGCCCTACCGCGTCCATTAGCTACTTAAGCCCATTTAGTCTAAGCTTCATAATCAATTTACCAGTTTTAGCAGTTTCGATCCTACAGTCTAACAGAACATACTTATTGCCTATTTTTACCCATATGGGCCCGTAAGCCTATTAGGCCCATATCTAACCCATCGAGGCCCAACTTACCGACGAGCTGAAATTGCAAACTCATTCATCTTACCAATTCCGATTACAGAACATTAATGTTTCCAATCAACCTACAAGCACTCGCATGCTTGCAAGCCCACGAAATGTCGGTATTTTGGCATTTTGACTTTTCAGCTTTTGCAGAATTAAACCATAAGAGGGGGTTTTGATACACACCTGATTTGCGAATACCACATCGAGGTCTCCTATGCGATTTCTCCTACAATTGGTCATTACGATTTTAGATTACGAATCAAAGATAACCAACGAAACACTTACTCATCATATTCGGCCATACTTAAGCACTATTACCCACTTACCTTCGTCAACCTTTAACTACTAGATCTAGATACTCCAATGGTGTTAGCCTTCAATACTCCTTGATCGCTAGCCTTCAATACTAAACACATAAAATCAAAGAACGAGGCTAGTAAAGTCCTTAGTCCAAAACTGGTAACCTCCCTAAATGATTTAGGGATTATTCGGCCTTTCTTAAATCCCAAAATAACAATTGAGTAAGAGTTTCAGTTACTTACCAAAGATCTACTTGTCAAAAACATTCCCAAGTACCTCATTTTTCCAGATCTGTTGTAGATCTAATCCCCAAAATACGAGTAGAGAATGAATTTAATGCTTCGGCTTCCAGAACTTATTCCGCGGTATGCTTATTTCGATTTAAGAAGAAAATAGAAAAGGAAAGAGTTACAAAAAAAATAGAAGAGGTTATCAACAGATGAGAGGTTAAGACTCGGTTTTTTGCAAAACTAACAATGGGAAAAGAAAGAAGTTTGTACCACGAGGAAATCGGCCATCAAGGGTTTGGTTCCGGCTTTTAGAACTTATGAATAAAGAAGTAGAAGTATTTGAATGAATAAAAGGGATGTAAGTTGTTATTTTAATTAAGGAAAAAGGAATCTATAATAAGCTATAATAGGAAGAATAACAAAAGGAACAATTTAAGAAGAAGATTTGCGAAGAGAAGATGGGAAAAATAATAATAAGCGCACACAACCTGATTCCCCAAAAATCAAGTGAAAAACAATACAATAAAGCCAAAAATTTGAGAACTATTTCGGCATAGAAACTCCCTTCCAAAATCAAATTCCATGATTTTATCCGACACCTAATTTGAATCTTATCCCAACTCCTTCCAACTGATCAACAGTAGCCTTATCCATCGCTTGCACCGTACGATTCCCGCACAGCATGCTGCTACGAGTCCTCTAGTCCCGCACGGCTCCTTCCACGTGCACACAGCAAAAAGGCCATCCTTCGCGCGGACAGCAGCTCGAACCTGGGACCTGCAGGTAACCTCCAACGTTGCTGGCCACTGCACCACAGCTTGCTCTTTACTATAATATGCGCGCACTTAAATATAAGCCTTACCTGCTGCAGCCTCATCCGCTTAAAAAATAAAACTAAAATTTACCTGCGCCTGGACTCGAACCCGCGTCCCCTTGGAGTTCCTAACGTGCTGCTACCACTGTGCCACAGGTGCTCTTGTGGCATAATCCCATCGCAACTTCTCTTAAGGCCTCCTTAACGCCACCCCGATTTCTAAAATAAAAACAAACTATGCGTGCACCGGGCCTTGAACACAGGCACCTCCCCCATTGACCTAGCGCCTCAAGCCACTGGACCGAATGCTCCTTTTGTGGCATAATCTGGTTGTAGCTATTCTTAAACCTTATTTCATCACAACCTGCTTATTTAAAAAAACACAACCTCTTGTTCGGGCCGTGCCTCGAAACCCAGCCCTCTTCCAGCTGCATAGCGCGCTTCACCACTAGGCCAAACGTTTCCTTATGTCCAGCTTTTGCCCAATTAACTTATAAGGCCTTAAGCCCAGATTTCCCTAAGAATGCAAAAATTAAGAATTTTTGCTAGAGTCTTGGATCGAACCCAAGACTTTTCCCGCACTATAAATCATTCAAAATTTATTTAAACACTAAATTTAAACACCAAATTAATAAAAATAATATTATATATATTTTTATCTAATAATAATAATTATAATTTTCATAAAAATTTAAAACATCAATAATAATAACAGTAATATTTTATCAATAATGATAATAATAATTTTAATAAATTTTTTTTAACACTAATATTTAAAACTTCTCAATTATTCAGGTTTTCTTTTATCCGAACCTAGACTCAAGCCCAATACTTCTAGGCCTAAATTTAGGGTGTTACACTGCGTTAGTCCGAGAACTGACTAAATCGTAGCTCTGATGCCACTAAATGTAACACCCCTTACCCATGTCCGACGCCGAGACAGGATTCGAGGCATTACCAGACATAAACACAAGCAACCATACAAAATAGGCCACAAAATTTCACTCAATTTAAAACTATTTATACGCATGCATATTGTCCCTTATACGGGCCTACAAGACCCAAAACATATATTGGGAGTTGTTCGGGTCTAAACCGAGAACTTTGGAACAGTTAGAAAATTTTCATTCTTGGGAGGGGCACATGCCCGTGTTGCTTGGGACACGTCTGTGTCCTCAGCCCGTGTAACTCTTTGTTTGTGACGTCATCGACAAATGAGGATCAAACGGCCAAGTCACAGACCCGTGTGCTAGGCTGTGTCCCCCACATTGTTGAGACACACGGCCGTGTCTCTGCTCGTGTAGCTAAGAAATTGGTTATTTTCCCAACCATTTATCACCCTCATTTGCACATACTTAAACATAACTTCAAAGGTGTATTTCATGGCATAAATAAGCTACCAATATATCAACAATTCAGCCTTAGACTTGTCATTTAACAACCAATATACCTAGTCACACTTGGTCACATTCAATATGCATCACCAACATCTCTTATCCGTACATAATTATATATAACTATCATACCATACCATTGAGCCAAACTTAGCCATTAGACATCAAGACTGCTAGCACATTCAACAATTAAAAATTTAGGCGCTAACCCACAACTCATCATGTATCATGCAAACACAACTCACATCACAAGACATTGACATGTAAATAATATATATATATAGGCTTATAACCAATTAGCCATTATAAGCCAAGTTACATGGCTACACATAAATCAAACCTTTAACCATTACAAATTAATGCATTTGGCCAAAACATAATAACTCATACACAAATGACTGAGTACCTATACATTCCATAAACTTAAAATGCTTGAAAACATTGATACTAATCAATAGCTTGATAATGTGATAGAATCTCCAATGATCTCCAACCCGAGCTAGTATCTGTGACAATATAGAAAAAAGAATGGAAGGGGGGTAAGCTATATAGCTTAATAAGTTGGTATGTAAATAATAAGAAATTTATTTACATACCTTTACCAATCCTCACAATATGTTCTGAAGATAATACAATCATAATTGCACAAAGTTCCACTATTCACTTATGTTCATATCAAGCTGTCTACAAGAATCATAGTCACTAAATTATTTATATCATGAGCTATGGAACTCCAAATTAAGATCCGTTAATTTTACCTAAAATTATACTCACATATCTTCTTACCATAAAACTTCCATGATTTTTGGTTTAGCCAATAAGTAAAGTTTTTTCTTTAAAGTCATCCCTGTTCTGCTATCTGACAGTTCTGGCCCTTCTTTAATAAAATTAAACATCTCCTCATACAGGATACAGATGGTGTTCCCGTTAATTTCTCTTGAAAATTGAATCGTTCATGATTTTAAACATATAAATTATAACCCATAATTATTTTTATACCATTTTCAATGATTTTACAAAGTCAAAATAGGGGATTCCCAAATCATTCTGACCCTATCTCACAAAAATTCAAATATATCATAATATGAAATTATTTTTCTTATAGCGTTTCTTTTATGTGAAAATACACTCAATAAGCTTTAATTTCGTATATTATTCAACCTCTAATTCAATTTCTACCATTTTTTGGGATTTTTCAAAGTCACACAACTACGGCTGTCTAAAACTATTTTATGCTAATTTTACTCTTTTATGTTTTCTTTGTATTAACTCTCATTTACACACATGTAACACTAAAGTATATCCATAGTTAGCCATTCCAATAACTAGTCATTATCAAATATTTACAAGTCTTCATTGTAACACTTACTCCAAATCAACCTTACCAAAGTTTGATCACATATCGAGCACATTGCTCACGAATATATATATACACATGTACCTGCACTTGTTCATCACATAATCACATTCAATTACAGTTAGTCATTTTTCCCGTTGAACACATTAGAATATTAATGGATACATCGGAAGTTTGCACATAAATGCCACACTTGTAGCCAAAGCTACTTCACATCGCTTTTCACATAGAGGCTCGTTCTCAAGCAATTTACTTTCACGGGCCTGCTCACACAAGCTGTCAGTCATTCGTTGCTACTCAGTGTAACACCCCAAACCCGACCTAGAAGTTAGGCCCGATTCCAACGTGTCCCATTGAAGTGTTTTAAGAAAACCGTGTTTTCATTGAAAACCTTTCTTAAAGAAGTTTTAAAGAAATCACTATTTCGTCTATCGTTGATTAATCAGATTAGGAAAGTAGTTTACTTTGGAAAACATAATCGTTGCAGAAGCTTTGTTTGAATTTTTGTTTGTTGTGAGAACACGATTTTTGAAAAACAGATATCTTTTTGTAAAATGCACCCTAGAGCTAACAAATTGTAAACATGCAGATAAATAACCCAAAACTTATGAAAAATTAAATAACGGCCTTATTACAACCCAAAATAAAAATCATAATTAAAATAAATAAAAATTGAAAACAATATAACAACAGAGTGTGGCCGCCTCCAAGCCCACGTAACACCAAATCACCTATGCTTTGGAATTACCTGTACAGTTAAAATAAATGGGTGAGTATACGAATACTCAGTGTGTAACCTCGATAATAAAAATTTAACAGAATCAATCTAGGCTAGAGCCCATTACATTAAACAACATAGCATGCAATCAGAGTCCACATCACAATCAGTGGGCCTAAGCCCATAGCAATAACAATATAACATGCAATCAGAATCCTACCTAACCATCCGCTACACTTCATCTCTGTCCAACCCAACATTACACGCAGGGATATAATCAACCCACCCAACCCTACACTCCATAGTGTAGTACCAATGTGGCACTATCAATAAAATGCAGCAGTGCTGTCAGTATATTAGGCTATAAGCCACAGAATAATGTAGCCAAGCTGCCAGAACATTACACTTCCTCCAAAAATATATTCCTAGCCCCTATGCAATGCAACATACTCAATGTCATGTAATGTCAAATTACATGTGTAATGTCAAATTACAGAATATACACACATACATATATATCAGAGCATACATAATAATTCAAACATTATAAAGGGTCAAAACGGTTAATTTACCCACGAAGGGTATTTTGGTCATTTTGCCCCTAGGGGCATTTCAGTCATTTATCAGTGTGAGCCTAAGTATGTGAAAGCCCATCAGTTGGCCCATGGTCATCTAGCAACACATGCAGCCAAATAGTCCAGAGATTTAAAAACGACCTACAGCAAATCTAGCAGGCCCACGGGCCTATTGCGCCCATTTCGGCCCAACTCATGAAATCACTCATGAAAGCCATTTTCTGATGTGAGGTCACATTCTGTGGCCTTAATGAATCACATGAGCGTTCAAACGGCCATGTGGCCAACAATCGAATCGTTGGCTTTTCAGTACTTGCCATTCCGGTATTTCGCCTTTGTAACCAAAAAGTGCGATAACATATATGATCACGTAGAGTATTAAATAATCATGAGCGCCATCACCTAAATTAAACATAACACAAAGTTAAACCACTTATCTAACAATAATTAAGGAAATACTAATCCAACTACTTAGCCAAAGTATTTACTATCACTTGCCTTCACCAGAGTGATCAATTGCGATTTGCCTAGTCAAACCGTAGTTTGACGCAGTCACCCTTCCGTATCCCAGTGGAAAGTCCCTAACTGCCAGTACAGTCAAACCGTAGTTTGACGCGGTTGCTCTTTTGCATCCTCGTGAAAAGTCCCTAACTGCTGATACACTACGTCACTTGAATTTGGGAGTAGGAATCGCGAGTGTACTTCTAGTAGATACTTTTCCTCATGATCTCCCTCAATCTGGTTATCACTTGTCTCCATGATATTTATTCCAAAAGTCACAATCCTTATTCGGCCACCAAAACTAGAGAACATTCACAAAGGAAAGAAATTCGAGTCCAATACCCTAATCGAACCCCTAACCAAAAACGATTAATACAAAGTGTTACAGAACCATTACTTAAACAAAACAATTAAAAAGCATGAGGGTACGAATAGCCCTCAAATAGCGAAATCCACCCTTGTGATCGAAAACTTACCAAAACAACACGTCCCAAGCCTAGCAATCGTCCAAAATAAAGAGTGATTTAATCGGCTAAGAAGAGAGAATAACTAGAAATGAAATCACAATTTCAGCTTACAAAACTAATTTAAATTTGGCCTACACAGAATAAGAAGCGAAAAAGAAATTAGGGAGGAAGGCAATAGCAGGAATCGGTAAGAAAGAAATACACACTCAGCTCTCTAGTATTGACCGAGCACCTACAGTTTGATTAAAGAAGATAAATAGAAATGTACCTTGTTGATCCCAAAAGTCGAAAGGGACAATTGATACAGTCGATTAAATGAAAAGAAGAAAGAAAGGGTGAATAAAAATCGGCTTATGATTATGCCAAGATGAGAAACAAAATCAAGAGAAAAAGAATGATATACGAGTCGGCTAAAAAGAATTAAGGGTTGATGGATTCAGAACCACATTCGGCTAAAGAAGAGACAAGAAAAGATAGAAGGAAGTAGTCGGCTATGACACTAGATATGAAACAAATGGTGAACGGCTAAAGCAAGGGCAAAAGGGAAGAGTGAGTGATCCAAAAGTGTATTCGGCTTAAGAAAAATCAAGAAAAGAGAGAGCCAATGCAAGGTAGTGTCGGTCATTGTCAAGAAATCTAAAGGAAAGCAATCCTACTATCCCCCACAATAGCCGAAAAATCCTTGCCTACACACCTTAATTTGGTAACTAACATATACCCCTTCCAATTGGTCAAAATTTTGAACAAAATGGAAAGCCAAAATTAAAACCTTATAAGCAATGGAATCACCATTGACCGAATGGCACCTCAAGTCCCATATTCGGCCAAAACTTTCCTCAAATACACATTTGATAGCTGCATAAAATCAGCCCTCATCAGTGCAAAATTTAAATTAACTAAAATACTCCCACCGCTAGACTTTTCTTCACCGAAAGCAGCCCTCCATTCACAATGCTATCGCTTGATTACTGCCACAAATTCATCTTGCTCGAGAAAAAAATTAAACCTTCCACGTGCAGGGTAAGGCTCGAACTCCAAACCTCACCCTGTCACTGCACCTTCCAACATGCTGCTAGCCACTGCACCGCATTTCTCTTTACACTATAATAGGGTCGCAATTATTTTTAACCCATAACTGTTGGAGCCACGTTATTTCGACAATAAAAAT
Organism: Gossypium stocksii; assembly: GCA_020496765.1. NCBI lineage: Eukaryota > Viridiplantae > Streptophyta > Magnoliopsida > Malvales > Malvaceae > Gossypium > Gossypium stocksii. The sequence continues at coordinate 49,621,306 of CM035623.1, forward strand.
GAAAATTCTGCCAACTAAGGGACTCGAACCTGCATCCCATCTAAATGCCTAACACGCCGATTGCCACTGAACCAATACAAATTTCATGTCAATAACCCCGCGCAACAAATTATAAACCTTCCATCCAGAATGTCATGTTCCCTTAAACCTTAAAAAAATATAACATTTTCCCCTTAAGCAGACTCGAACCCCCGACCCAAGTATACCATACACGCCTTGCCACTCTTCCACAATCTCTTTTGTGTCGCATATCACTTGCAAATATACATAAGGTTTAGAAGCCAGCTTCCATGACCAAAAGCAAAAATTAAAAGAATTAAGTTAAGGCCAAGACTTGAACCTTGGACCATTTCCTAGCTACCCACGCTCCTAGCCACTAGACCACTTGCTTCTATTCGTTAGTTTTGACCCAAAAATATTTATAAACCCTTCCTTGAAATGCCAATTCCACTTAGTGATGAAAACTAAATTTTTTCTTTAAGTCCCTTTTTGAACCCCGGACTTCTCCAACATCCCCAAGCACTTCAAATCACTTAATTAACAATTGAAATTACAAAATATTTTTCTTGATCACAAAAATTTAAATTTTTCCGATACACGAAGCCCATTTCTCTTAAGCCAAAAATTCGGGGTGTTACAACTCTACCCTCCTTAAAAAAATTTCGTCCTCAAAATTTCCAACTATCAACTAATTAAACTACTCAAGTCATACCACTATGTTTTCGCTGCGCACTCTAATTCCAGGCTAAATATATAGCCTATCAGTAAAGGCCCACCTCACGCACCCCCACGGCCTCTACTTCAGCCTCTTGAACCTCGTCCGAGTGTACCTTTTGAACTCATCCTCTATTCGTGTTTTGTCTTATTAGAAAATTTATGAAATAACTTACAGTTTCAATAATTATTAACAATGTCTTATACAAACAGAAGTTTAAAGTTGTTTTCACAGATCGAGTTCACACTACAGTCTTCAATTTCTTATAGTCTCAGTCTAACCTATCTAAAGTGTCATAACATAAGATCTTAATATTCAATAAGTAAACAGATAACAGTAATTTAAACACTTACGGATTCGGCGCTGGAAACTTGGAGACCACACTTACAGTAGTAAAATTCAAGTTTTCTCCAACTCCTTTAAAAATAGCTTGTAGAATATTAAATTTTGAAGTAAACCCAACTTTTGAAAACATTTTTACAGAAATTCAAAATTTTTGAAATCCCATTCCACAGCCAAGTTTTGCAACTCGAGCTCTAATACCACTAAATGTAACACCCCAAACCCCGCCTAGAAGTTGGGCCCGAGTCCGACATGTCCCATTGAAATGTTTTAAGAAAACCGTGTTCTTATTGAAAACCCTTCTTAAAGAAGTTTTAAAGAAACCACTATTCCATCTATCGTTGATTAATCAGATTATGAAAGTAGTTTACTTTGGAAAACATAATCGTTGCGAAAGCTTTGTTTGAATTTTCGTTTGTTGTGAGAACGTGGATTTTGAAAAACAAATATCTTTTTGTAAAACGCGCCCTAGAGCTAACAAATTGTGAACATGTAGATAAATAACCCAAACCTTAAGAAAAATTAAATAGCGGACATATTACTACCCAAAATAAAAACCATAATTAAAATAAATAAAAACCGAAAATAATATAATTGCAGAGTGTGGCCGCCTCCATGTCTATGTAGCACCGAATTGCCTATGCCTAGGAATTACCTATACAGTTAAAATAAATGGGTGAGTATACGAATACTCAGTGTGTAACCCCGACAATAACAATATAACAGAATCAGTCTGGCCTAGAGCCCATTACAATAAATAACATAGCATGCAATCAGAGTCTATATCACAATCAGTGGGCTTAAGCCCATAGAAATAACAGTATAACATGCAATTAGAATCCTACCCAACCATCTGCTACACTCCATCTTCGTCCAACCCAACACTCCATGTGGGGATATAATCAGCCCACCCAACCCTACACTCTACAATGTAGTATCGAGGCAGCACTATCGATAAAATGCAGCAGTGCTACCAGTATATTAGGCTATAAGCCACAGAATAATGCAGTGAAGCTGCTAGAACAGTACACTTCGTCCAAAAATATGCTCCTAACCCCCATGCAATACAACATACTCAATGTCATGTAATGTCAAATTACACAATATACACACATACATATATATATATATATATATATATATAAGAGCATACATAATAATTCAAACATTATAAAGGGTCAAAACAGTTAATTTACCCACGAGGGGCATTTTGGTCATTTTACACCTAGGGGCGTTTTAGTCATTTATCAGTGTGAGCCTAAGTATGTGAAGGCCCATCAGCTGGCCCATGTTCATCTAGCGACACATGCAGCCAAACAGTCCAAAGATTCGAAAACAGCCTAAAGCCCAACTAGTTGGCCCACGGGCTCATTGGGCCCATTTGGCCCGTTTCGGCCCAACTCATGAAATCGCTCATAAAAGTCATTTTTTGATGTGAGGTCACATTCTGTGGCCTTAATCAACCACATGAGCATTTGAACGCCCATGTGGCCAACAATCGATTCGTCAGCTTTTCGGCACTTGCCTTTTGGCATTTCGCCTTTGAAACCAAAAAGTGCGATAACAAACCTTATCACGCAGAGTAGTAAATAATCGTTAGTGCTGTCACCTAAATTAAACTTAACACACAGTTAAACCACTTATCTAAGAATAATTAAGGAAATACTAATCCAACCACTTAGCCAAAGTATTTACTATCACTTGCCTTCATTAGAGTGATCAATTGCGATTTGCCTAGTCAAACCGTAGTTTGACGCGATCACCCTTCCGCATCTCGGCAGAAAGTCCCTAACTATTGGTACAGTCAAACCGTAGTTTAATGCGATCGCTCTTCCACATCCTAGCGAAAAGTCCCTAACTGCTAATACACTACGTCGCTTAAACTTGGGAGTAGGAACCGCTAGTGCACTTCCAGTAGATACTTTTCCTTGACCTCCCTCAATCAGGTTATCACTTGTCTCCATGATATTTATTCAAAAAGTCACAATCCTTATAGGAAAGAAGTTCGAGTCTAATACCCTAATCGAACCCTTAGCCAAAAACGGTCAATACAAAGTGTTACAGAACCATTACTTAAAAGAAACAATTAAAGAGCATGAGGGCACGAATAGCCCTCAAATAGCGAAATCGACCTTTGTGATAAAAAACTTACCAAAACAACACGTCTCAAGCCTAGCAATCATCCAAAATAAAGAGTGATTTAATCGGCCAAGAAGAGAGAATAACTAGAAATGAAATCACAATTTCAGCTTACAGAGCTAATTTAAATTCGGCTTACAGAACCAATTTAAATTTGGCCTACACAAAAGAAGAAGCGAAGAAGAAATTAAAGAGGAAGGCAATAACAGGAATCGTTAAGAAAAGAATACACATTCAGCTCTTTAGTATTGACTGAGCACCTACAATTTGATTAATTAAGATAAATAGAAATTACCTTGTTGATCCCAAAAGTCAAAAAGGACAATTGATACATTCGATTAAATGAAAAGAGGAGAGAAATGGTGTATAACAATCGGTTTATGAGTATGCCAAGATGAGAAACAAAATCAAGAGAAGAAGAAGGATATATAAGTCAACTAAAAAGAATTAAGGGTTGATGGATTCAAAACCACATTCGGCTAAAGAAGAGACAAGAAAAGATAGAAGAAAGTAGTCAGCTACGACACTCGATATGAAAAAAATGGTGAACGGCTAAAGAAAGGGGAAAAGGGAAGAGTGAGTGATCTAAAAGTGTATTCGGCTTAAGCAAAATCAAGATAAGAGATAGCCAATGCAAGCTAGTGTCGGTCTTGCTAAGAAATCTAAAGGAAAGCAATCCTATTATCCCCCACAATAGTCAAAAAATCCTTGCCCACACACCTTCATTTGGTAACAAAAATATACCCTTCCAATCGGTCAAAATTTTGAGCAAAATGGAAAGCGAAAATTAAAACCTTATAGGTAATGGAATCACCCTTGACCGAATGGCACCTCAAGTCCCACATCCGGCCAAAACTTTCCTCAAATACACATTTAATAGCTACATAAAATCAGCCCTCATCAGTGCGAAATTTAAATTAACTAAAATACTCTCACCGCTTGACTTTCCTTCACCGACAGCAGCCCTCCATTCACAATGCCACCGCTTGATTACTGCCACAAATTCATCCCACCCAAGCAAAAAAAATTAAACCTTTCATGCGCAGGGTAAGGCTCGAACTCTAGACCTCACCCCGTCACTGCACCTTCCAACATACTGTTGGCCACTACACCCCGTTTCTCTTTACACTATAATAGGGTTGCAATTATTTTTAACCCATACCTGTTGGAGCCATGGTTATTTTGAGAATAAAAATGAAATATTTGCCAGCCAAAGGACTCGAACCTACGTCCCATCTAAATGCCCAAAAGGCCAGTTGCCACTAAACCAATACAAATTTCATGTCAATAACCCCATGTAACAAATTATAAACCTTCCATCCAGAATGCCGTGTTCCCTTTAAACCTTAAAAAAAATATAACATTTTCCCCTTAAGCAGACTCGAACCCCCGACCCAAGCATACCATACATGCCTTGCCACTCTTCCACAGTCTCTTTTGTGTCGCATATCACTCACAAATATACATAAGGTTTAAATGCCAGCTTCCATGACCAAAAGTAAAAATTAAAAGAATTAAGCTAAGGCCAGGACTTGAACCTTGGACCATTTCCCAGCTTCCCACGCTCCTAGCCACCAGACCACTTGCTTCTATTCATTAGTTTTGACCCAAAAATATTTATAAACCCTTCCTTGAAATACCAATTCCACTTAGTGATAAAAACTAAAATTTTTCTTAAAGTCCCTTTTTGAACTCCGAACTTCTCTAACATCCCCAAGCACTCCAAATCACTAAATTAACAATCCAAACATGAAATTACAAAATATTTTTCTTGACCACAAAAATTCAAATTTCTCTGATACAAGAAGCTCATTTCTCTTAAGCCCAAAATTCGGGGCGTTACACTAAGTACTGCTCATACAAGCTGTCAGGTAGTCGCAACACATGCTGATATACCCAACCACTGCTAGAACTTAAGACCAGCACCTGGATTCACTTAGTCACAATTTCACATAGATTTCACATAGGTCCCTAGTGACATGTCACTTGTATCCTATTCTATTCCTAAGGTTTAACCGAGAAATTTCCCACATTTTGTTACTTTGTCAATTTCATTCAATATTCAGCCACATCTCATAAAATATATCAAAACATAAAAACGTAAGTAAAAACGATGTATTATTTACATACAAACTTACCTCGGTAGCACAATCGTTGAAAAAGACTTATTTGTCATATTATTTGTTTTCCTCCCGTTCTAAGTCTGAATCTCGTTTTTCTTTATCTGTAACAACACATTTCACTTATTTATTCATCATGCCACTCAAATTATCCAAATTTCATATTTTTAGTAAAATTACATTTTTACCCCTAAACTATCATATTTACACTTTTGCCCCTAGGCTCGTCAAATGAAATTTATCCAATTTCATTAACATACAAGCCTAGCCGAACCATTTTCATAACTATAACAGCCCACAATTTCCATTAAAACACATTTTTACTACACATTTTATAACTTTTACAAATTAGTCCTTTTTGACATTTTCATTGAAAATCAATTAGTAAAAGTCATTTCTCTAACCATAAACATGCATTTTCTACGATTAAACACAAAAATACACACATATTCATCATGGGACAAAACCCTAGACTTTAACCATATCTCAAATTAGTGGTAGAAATAGATAGATCTTGTTACGAGGATTTTAAAAACGTAAAACTCATTAAAAACAGGGCTAGAACAGACTTACAATCGAGCTTGAAGGCTTGAAAAACCCTAGCCATGGTTTTCCCTTGAGAAATTTAGCCATGGGGTTGAAGATGGACAAAAATTGGCTTTTAATTTTGTTTATTTAATCATTTAATCACTAAATGACCAAAATGCCCCTAACTTAAAAATATTCTATTTCACCTATTTCATGTCCATTTTTGTCCAACAAATTAACCAATGGTCTAATTACCATTTAAGGACCTCAAATTTAAAATTTCATAGCAATTTGACACCTCTAGCTTCTATAACTCAAGTTTTGTATGTTTTACAATTTAGTCCTTTTGACTAAATTGAGTGCCCAAACGTCAAAATTTTCGAATGAGATTTTCATGAAATCATTCTGTGGAATTGTAGACCATAAAAATATAAGTAAAATAAATTTTTCTTTGTCGAATTTGTGGTCCTAAAACCACTGTTCTAACTAGGCCCAAAATCAGGTTGTTACATGCTGTTTTCAACCACTTGTCACCCCCAAACGGATGGCCAAACGGAGGTGGCTAATCGAGTATTGTCTACTTTGCTATGGGCCATCATCTGGAAGAATTTAAAGTCATGGGAGGATTGCTTACCTCATATAGAGTTCGCATATAACCAATCAGTCCATTCGGCGACTAAATTTTCTCCTTTTGAAATTGTTTATGGATTTAATTTGTTAACTCTCTTAGACTTAGTGCCTTTACCTAACGATCAATTTATTCATGTAGATGTTAAGAAGAAGGCCGATTTTGTCAAAGAGTTGCACTAAAAGGATCGAGCCAATATCGACGCAAGAACTAAGAGCTATTTCAAAAGGTGAACAAAAGCTGAAAGAGAGTTGTTTTTGAAACCGGTGATTGGGTTTGGGTCCATATGTGCAACAAACGTTTTCCAGCCCAACATAGGTCTAAATTGTTACCTCAAGGAGACGGTCCCTTCCAAGTATTAGAACGAATTAATGAAAATTCTTACCGACTTGACTTATCGGGTGAGTATAATGTTAGTGCAAACTTCAATGTGTCTGATTTATCTCCCTTTGATGCAGGTTCTGACTTGAGGACAAGTCGCTTTGAAGAGGGGGGATGATACGACCACGCCCTGTGTCACACCAAGCTCGAGCAAGAACCCTTTGGAGCTGCCACAAAGACCCATCACACAAGCTCGAGCCAAGCTATTCAAAGAGGCCATTTTGACCTTAGTCAAACAAGTGTAGGGTGAAACATTGGCTGGATATATCGAGAGAGCTTGGACCAGCTTGATTAGATCACCTTGCAACCTTTTGCAAGTCGAGCTCAGCTCACATTCAGCTCTATGAGCTTAGTTCAACTCAATTCAGCTCATTTGACCTCATCTTTACTTCTTTTTAGCTCATTCGATTACTTGATAAAATAAACTAAAAATTTATTTTTGCTAGTTAAATTAATTTCAGCTCATTATTATGTTTCTTAGCTCATTACATGTTTAATATGTTTTGTGCAATCGAATTAACGTGCCTTATTTTATACAAGTATTTAATGTGTCTAGCTAAAATACATATTATTAATGTGTCTTAAAATTAAAATAAGTCTTTATTATGTCCTAGTGCAACCGAATTAAATATGTTATGAACCAATTTAATGTGTACATGTAACAGCCCGATTTTGGGCCTAGTCAGAATAGTGGCTTCAGAGTCACACATTCGAAGTCAAAGAAAAATATTTTTAACATTATTTTATGTGTTATAGCATGAAAGTACAAGTGCATGAAATTTTTAGTGAATTAATTTTAGCAATTGTGAACTTAATTGCGAATGACTAAATCGCATAAAGTGTAAAAGTTTTATTTTAATAGCTAAGGGAGTTAAATTATTTGAGAATCATAATATGGGGTTTTTAAAGGGAAATTAACCCTTCCCTATAGTGATAGCCGGCCATAGCATGCAAAAAGGGGTTGAAAAGTCAATGTTTGAGGTATTAGGTAACCATGAATTAATAAAAGAAAACAAAAAGAAAAAGTTGTCATTTTTATTTCTTTTTTCTTCTTTATTCAACAAAAATGGCAGCAACGTGAGGGGTTTTAAGAACTCAAACTTTTAGCCATCTATTTCTCATGCAAGTAAGTGGTTTTAATGGTTTTTCTTGAAGATTTTTGTACTTTTGGGACCCCTAAAGCTTAATCTAGCTATAGAGGGGATTATTTTGCAAAATGGTTGATAGTCTAGGGATACGCCATGAGCTTAGAAAATATTTGTATAGGTATAGTGAGTGAGGAATTCGATAAAAATTGATTTACAGCCTAGGGGCAAAATTATAATTTTGTGAAACTTAAGGGTGCAAAACTGTAAATTTGCCAAAGTGTGTTTATGGGCAGCTAGTAGTAATTACAAAATTTATCTAAGCACGAATTGTGTTTAATTGCATGAATTGGCACTTTTATATGACAAGCACTAAATTGTAAGAATGTGAAATATTAGGGGTAAAAGTGCAAAATTTCTCTAATGAGAATTTTTGGATTAAATTGTATAAATTGACGACTAAATAAGTAAAAGTGATTATTTTATAGATTGGGGAAAATGAGATTTGGATAGAGAACGAGGCAGAACAACATATAGGGATTATGGGCTTAAATCGTTATTTCAGCGAATGAGGTAAGTTCATATGATTAATTTATAGTAAGTAATTATTAAAATTGAAATGAGATAATGTATTATTTCATATGTTGTCCATTAACCATGATATTTTGCAAGTATGAGATTTGAGTCGAAAGATCAAACCAGAAGAAATGCAAGGTCAAGTATGTTAGTACCTCGACTCGTGTTGAATTGATGAAAAAACCATGGTTGGACCATGGCAACGAGCGTACCAGTGTAAGACCATGTCTGGGACATGGCATCGGCCTCGAGATATGTGTTAGTGTAAGGGCATGTCTGGGACATGGCATCGACACCGAGATGGAGGAGCTAGTGTAAGACCATGTCTGAGACATGGCATCAGCCTCGATACAAGAGAGTTGGTGTAAGACCATGTCTGGGACATGGCATCGGCTCGATATGAGCACCAGTGTAAGACTATGTCTAGGACATGGCACCGGCGATGAGACGAGAGCTAGTGTAAAGCCATGTCTGGGACATGGTGTTAGCCTCGATACGTGTCAGCGTAAGTGAAACACCCCTAACTTGTATCTATCGCAGAACTAGGGTTAAAGGCATTACCAGACAATTCAGAGCTTTTACAGATATTATACAAACATTCATCTCAAAACTTAATCAAACATAATCATATAACCCCTTATGATGATCTTTGAGACCTTAAACATGCAATAGAAGAAGGTCGAGATTAAATAGAACACTTTAGAAAAATTTTTGAAAACTTTAACATTTTCTAAACTGCAGAGGTCACACGCCCGTGTGACCAGGCCGTGTGCCTCACATGGCTACCAGACACGCCCATGTGTCTAGGTCGTGGCAAAATAAGGCATACATACTGACTTATTCACATGGCCATGTAACACGCCCGTGTCCTCGGCCGTGTCAAAATTAAGGAGGCTATTGACTTGCACACACGGCTACAAGGCACGCTTGTGTGTCTAGCCCGTGTGACATCCTGACCAATTCGGCTAAGGTACAGGGATCACATGGTTGAGACACATGCCCGTGTGCTTTGGCCATGTGGCACAAAATGGGCTTGGTTTAAGCCACATTTTCCTATCCAATTGCCAAATACCTACAATACAACTTGTATGACATTTTAGATGCAACAATAATCAACCATTTCAGCCAATTACCAAACCAAAACATAGCTCAATTCATCATCATCCAATTCATACTCATCATCCAAAATAAATCATACTAAAGTGTCAAATACAATAGCATATCAATATACACTTACCTTAACCTAATGGCATCGTATCCAATCACTTATAAAACTTACCAAAATCAAAACATTTTCATACCAAAATAACCATTACTCAAGGCCATACTTGCATCACATAAACTTACCAAAACAAGCATATTCCTAACCATTTGTTGGCCACATCAGATGGCATAACTAAAATATATTTCAAAACACAACCAAAAGACATGTAGCCTATACATGCCATATTTCAACATATTCACTTACAAAATATACCAAATAAAGATTGATAGTGTGGTGATGATCCTTGATGATCCCCCAGCTTTCGGTAGCTTCGATATCTAAAAAAACAGAGTAAACAAACACAAAGTAAGCTACAAGTAGCTTAGTAAGCCATATATACAAATAAATTCATAACATAGAACAATTTTAAACTGATTTAAAACATATGATCTATGGCATGACATAAACACAAGTTATATTTCTCATTAATCTCAACTAATCAAATTCACTTACTCCATTTCACATATCTTATCCATGTAGCTCACATATCAAGTGATCATATACATACATTTTATTCTCAAATTTTCATATACATTCATATGTACCAGAGTTTAGATGCGCATTCGTATTTTCCTTCGCTTTCTCAGAATGCCCGTTGAACTAATCGGATTGACTAGGATACGTGGATAGTTCAGAAAACTCATACAATGGTGACGTCCCAGACGTGGTCTTACATGTAATCAGATATCGATGCCACTGTCCTAGATAGGGTCTTACTCGAGTCAATACGATGCCAATGTCCTAGACATGGTCTTACACGTTAATCTTATATCAATGCCAACGTCCCAGACGTGGTCTTACACAAAAAAATATATCAGATCCTATGTCATGATATATGTATCCTAACTATTCCTAAGGCTCGGACGAGGCTTTTCGGACTTGATCACATGCTCGTAAATTATTTCAAATTTCACATATTCAGCTCTCATAGCCATATAATACAATTCAATCAACATAATAGCAAATATAATTCAATTTATCGCATTTATTTGTATATAGACTTACCTCGTACAGATTCGGACGATTACGAACGGCTAATCAATGACTTTTGACTTTCCCCGATCTAAATCCGTTCTTTTTGGTTATTGATCTAAATAAATTCAAATTTAGCTCATTCAATTTCATATACATACAAATCAATCCAAATATACTTATCTAGGGCAATTTACAAATTAGCTCCCATATTTTCACATTTGGACAATTTAGTCCCTAATTTACCAAATCATCAAATTCAACAAATTTCATTACATTTAAGCATAGACGACTTTCAATGGTATTCATTTAAGCCCATACAACACATTATTTCACAATTTAGTCCTCCCAATTCTCATTTTCTCAATTTAGCCCTATAGACTCAATTTTATCAAGATTCAAAAACGAAATACATCAATCTATCACATCACATATCTTTTATTTTTCATCCATTAACACTTTAAAACTTATAAAATCAACAATGGAATCTCATAAAATCTTCAACAGAAATAGAAATTTAAGCATGGGTTTTGAAGAATACATAACAACGATCTTAAAAACACAAAAATCATTAAAAACTAATAAAAAACGAACCTTTAATCAAGCTTGGCAATGGTCGAATGAACAAAACCTTTAAAACCCTTTCTTTCCTTTGAATTTCGGTGGTGGATGAATGGAAAATGACCACCAGTTTGTTATAATAAGACTAATATTAACATAATAATTAAAAACCAATTTTTCCCTTTTTAAAATCATTCAAAATTGACTAAGTAATGTCCATGCATGTCATTTAGAACATTTAATGGTCCAATAACATATAAGGACCTCATATAAGAAAGCCAAAGTCAATTCGGCACTTTAATCAATTAGAAGGACAATTTTGCATTTTCTACAATTTACTCCTTTTTCATAATTCAACACTCAAACAGACAAATTAATTCACAGAAATTTCACAGACATTAATTCATATAACACAAACATAGAAAATAATATTAAATTGTTTTTCTAACTCAGATATGTGGTTCTAAAACCACTATTCTGACTAAGGTCTAAACTGGGTTGTTATAGTAAGACCATGTCTGGGACATGGCATCAGCACGAAGAGACGTGAGCCAGTGTAAGACCATGTCTGAGACATGGCACCGGTAGATGTCCTTATGTAAGACCATATTTGGGATATGGCAATGACACCTAGCATACTGACTCCCGACGCATTCGATGGTGTACCGAATGACTTAATAGGTAAGATTGATGTTATGGAATCCATATATAGTTCCATATACATTTAAAATGTAAAAGATTTATGAGTTCATGAAATTTATCGATAATGACCTGAGATAGTGTGAGGTCATCGGTGTTTAAGTGAATTAAAGGACAAAGTCAAGGAGAAGGTGAGAATGTAATCAAATTAAGTGATGCAGGTACGTATGTGAATTTTGTGAATATCGAGTTGCAGTAGCTCAAAGACTCGTTACGGGTTCATGTCAAAATTTTAGAAAAGGTTATAGATGACATGTGAGATATTATTTTATGCGTATAAAAAGATAAATGAAATGAACATGCATTACTCCATATCACTCGTGCATAAGTAAATGTATCGATTCGAAGAGTATGCAATTGGGTAATGTGAATTATTGAAATAAATGGGCTTCTAAAGGTCATTGATGACTCTATGAGATAGTAGATGTTTGTATGGTGAGACTTTAAAAACTCTTTTTGCTTGAGTAATTACTTAAAATGTATTTGAAAACTAAAATAAATCTGATATTTATATGAGCTTACTAAGCTTTGTGGCTTACTAGGTTTATTTTTTCATGATATAGGGTTTCGAAAAGTGGCTCGGGTTGGAAGATGATGGAAATCTCAACACACTATTCCACTATGGTTTGGTACCTAAAGCCTTGTAACTTTAGTTAAGTGGCATGTATAGGCTAGACGGTCTATTATGTGTAAGGAGCATTGTCATTACTGATACTTTGATAATTGACAAGTGTTTGGCTAAGAGTTTCAGTTATTATTTATGTGAAGACATTGTAAAGTAGATGTAGTCGTCAAAGGATGTATAAAAGCCTTATATGTGGTGTTTGGCTGATAAGTTATGTTATATTAGGCTTGGGTATGAATAGTTCAAGTGTGGTCTTGTTTCAAGATGGCAATAAGGCTTAGTAGATAACCTTATATCGTCCACACGGGTAGACACACGGGCATGTGTCTAGGCTGTGTGTGACACACGGTCTGCCCTATAGGCGTGTGGGTCGATCGTGTGTCTCCTGTACCCTAAGTTGGCCAAGTCAGTATCAAACACGGGCTGAGTACACGGGCGTGTGCCACGGCCGTGTGACTGCTGATGTCATAAATAGAATACCCAAGTTTTTGCACACGGGCTAGACACGGGCATGTCGTGGCCATGTGAGGGACACAGACTAGGCACATGGGCGTGTGCTAGGCCGTGTGAAAACCCCTGTAGGTTCGAAGTTAGGAAATAAATTGACATGGGTGAAGGCACGGACGTGTCCTTAAGTGCTTAGATCGTGTGAATCACACGGGCCATTAACACAACCATGTTTAGAGGCCACACGGGCGAGCTACCCTCTTACACGGGCGTGTGACTTATTTTTAAGAAAAATTTTCAAAGGTTTTCTAATAGCCTAGTTGAGTCCTGAACCGTTTCTTAAGTGTGTTTCTGGGCCTCGTATTACCTATTAAGGATTGTAAGGCAATGTTTGAAAAAGTTTTCAATTGGACGGATTTGGTTGACTCAAGTTTGTATAATCGCATGAGTTTTAGTAAGGTAATGCCTTGTATCCTGTTCCGGTGATGGATACGGGTAAGGGGTGTTACAGTACATGTTAATTATGTGCAGCCATATGCATGAAGGGGATTAAATGCAAAGGTGCATGAATGGACAGCTTCAATGCATGGTGACGTACATGCATGGAAGGCTACAATGTATGGTGTGCTAATTTTTGGTTTCTCCAAGCAACTATTCAGCCAAAGAGAAGCGACTCCTTCAACCTCCCCAAGCTACCCGATTAGCTCCTCAAGGCAGCCTTGAAGATGTTCACACTAGCCGATTTAATTTGTTCACACATGAAGGCCATTCAGTTTTGTGTTTTCACACACACATGGCTCCTTAAGTTCAGTGTTCACACTCTCAAGGCTATTGCACTATCCAAGCTACCCATTAGCTTTCCATATCCATTCAGCTAATCAAGGTTCACATTTAAGCTCATTTAAGCCCCTTGGCCAAACTTAAACATGCCCAATCAACTCCCAAATTTTCCAAGTTCACTTCAGCTGAATATTCATCATCTAGAAGTTGTCTAATGGCGTCCCAAAGGTTGAACTTAGACATGGACTTTTCATGACTTAATTCTAGAATTTTTAGCTCATTTAAAGCTGAAATCACTTGTTCATTAAGTAACTTGTTTGCCTATTTGCTAGCTTAGGACTATACTATAAATATTTTATTATTTGCTGGTTGTATAGACTTTTTCCATTTTGAGTAAATATTGAATTATTTCTAAGGTTTTCATCTCTCAAATTTCATCCAAGACTCAGCTTGACTTATCTACTAGTCAGTGGCGTCAACCTATTTTTTTACCAAACTTATCACTCTCATACTATGGTGTTCAACCCAAACTTTATACCTTTGGTTCCTACCTTTCTAGATAACGGGTCAAGGTCTCTTTTCAATCATCTATGCACCTTAAGGTCGTATAAGTCTCAGGTCAGCACTCATCTATAGTCTTGGTTCGATCTTGACACTTAAGCTTTACTTCCATCCCATCAAAACTATCACTATCCCATTTAATTTATTTTGATGGTTGAACCTTAAACAACTTAAATTTAGCCATTTTTGAACCTATTTTGTGACCTAGCTCCTTACTTAGCCAAATGCAAACTATACTTCAAAATTGGAATGATACTTCTTCGTTAGATGATCGAGCACATCTATGACTCAAATCACAACACCAAGATGAGATCGTATCAGCCCATGTGGCTCACATGACTGTGTGATCAGGCCGTGTGGAATGGTCCAAACTATATGGCCTCTATACCTTGCTCTAATTTTTTGTTTTTTGCTCCTTTTGCTTCCAACTACTCTTCTAAGTATAAAAACATGAATTTAAAGGATTAGAAGCATAAACACACCATTAACATCGAATAATCACCCAAAAACACATTAAGAATGAGACTAAAACATGTTACTTTTAGCACCTATTAGTAAAACCAATTCTCAATCAATGCAAGGTATAATTAGGATGGATCGTAAGAGTACCTTCACTGATGCCAGATGCATCTTAATCCTCTTAACGCCTAGTACCATAAACCAATCTCTAATTCCATTTTTGAGTGGAAGCTTGCATTTTAACTAAGAGAATGACGTGAACAATCTTTAAGATGATGCTCAACGGACCCACATCTAAAACATGCACTTGACTTTCTCCAACACTTGCTCGAATGACATTTACTACAATACTCACAAACCAAAATTCTTGTCGAACTAATAAAACTTCCAATACTAGCTTTTACAACATTTTGTTGCGGTTTGTCTTCTCTGGCCTGCTTCAAATGTCATAAATTCGAGCTAGTATGACCAGAACCTCTCTTATTCAGGACCTTAGTCTTTTTTTTTCTTTTTGTTCTTTGTGCATTTATTCTATTCCACTATTTTGGTCCTCTCAACAGAAGTTTTGAAGACTCTTTCTAAAATCTCCAACATCGCTTGGGACACTACATCATCCCCAGTCTTTTAGTTTTCGCCTTTAGCAATAAACACATTCACAGTGACATTTGACTCAAGGTTGGGCACAAGTCTTTAAAAAACAAACGACTAATCTTGAGTTACTCGACATTGCACTCATTAAAATCACATGCAACGAGTTTGTATACCTTAGGTTTTCATATTGGTTTCTTGAGTTTAAAATTTTATGTTAATCTATAGTTCAGAAATAAAATCGTCTAATTATTTCCTAAGTGTTTACAATTCTAATCTATATTATAATTTTAATGCTTGTCTATAGTTTAACAGTAACAATACTAACTTAGGAATAGCATTGGAGTTCTCCGATTTAACTTTTTGAAAATCTTATGAAAGTTTTCTTGTGTCATGGTTCCCAAAATACTCTTTCAAATATGCGTGCAGACCCAAAACAAAAACCCATAGTGTGAGTTTTAAATCAGGCTTTGATACCATTAAATGTAACATCCCAAACCCGGCCTAGTCATTATGGCCAAATTGAAAAGCTACATTGGCCACCAAAATGGCCAAGAAAAACTTTCGTTATTTTCCAAACATAGTTTTTAAACCATTTGCATAATTCATTATAAACTAGTGAAATCGAATGTTCAACTTTATTTTCAATCACATTTCAAAACCATTTGTCCACAAAAATAGCTTAAATAAATTCCCTTAATTTTGAACATAATTTAAAAATTATTGGCTTATCAATTCAAAACAAGTGAAATCTAATCTTTATCTTAATTTTGTAAAAGCCTTGTAAATTTTAGAAATTGAAATAAATAATATTTCATTTGCAAAAATTCAATAATTTATTCAAAACTATTTCAAATTTTCAATCATAATTCTAAAACATTTGTCTTTTTGTTCAAAATTAAAGAACTTGGTTATTTGTCATTATTTCAAAAAAAAACATATTAACTTCAGTGATCATTGTCTTTAGAAATCAAACTTGGAAACATTAATAATTTTGAAAACTAAGTCTAATTTTATTAAAGACTCATTTTTTAGAAATGCAACAGAAAAATATGTTATTGACATTTTTATTTAAAAATCGAGTTTCATGCGAAATCTTATCAAATACAAAGTTATGCAATTTTTAAAACTTGATGTCATGCAAATCAGAATAAAATCCCCAAAGTAATGTCCCATGCCACAATCTTGAATAGATTTATTATAATCCCAAAATAAAAATTAAAATTAATTCAAAATACTTAATTATGAAAACTTTCAAGAAACTCCTTCGATAGCTATATCCAAGTCCTAACCTCCAATTTATATAAAAAGATAGAAAACTAAAAAGGGTAAGCTATAAAGTTCAGTGTGAGTCTTAACATATATAACAAATGTAACACCCCAAACCCGGCCCAGACGTTACGGCCAAGTCCGGTGTGTCACATCAACAAAGGACTAATCACGCTTCCTAGCTACTATGACTAGGGTGAGCTTTGCAAAACCGTTTCTGTAATTTGGGAAGAAAATCCAGGTTTAATTAGTGTTTGGCCTATCCACTAACCGTTTAAAAGTTATCTTGTTGCCATATCTTGATCGTTGATTTGTTATTCATTTGTTACGAGGGTTTTGTTTTGAAAACGTGGATTAATTTTAGGAAAACTCGCGCAGCTTTATTCAAATCATTTAAGGTATAGTATAAATAAATAATTGAAAGCCCCAAATCAAAATAATTAAAGCGGCCTTATTATAAACCCAAAACCGAAATAAAAAACAATTAAGAATAAATAAGAAAATAAATAACTTAATTAAAAACCAGCTATGCAGTCTACATGGCCACTCTGAATCCCTCCAGCTCCAAGTCCACCAGTCTAGAGCTCACCTGTATGGATGGAAGAAAAAGGGGTGAATTTGGAAACTCAGTGTGTAAAGAAAGCCCATCCAGAGCCCAAATCAGCTCAAGCTTACTGGGCCTAAGCCCTATCCAGTCTCAGTATAATCTGGGTCAAAGCCCTATTCAGATTCAGTATTAACTGGGCCTTAGCCCTATTCAGTAAATAGCGCAGCCCATAGGCCCATTACAGTAACAGATCAGTAATAATGCATGTATGGCCAAACCCAGCCTAAATCCATCCGCTACACACCACCTGTACCAGCCCAACACACCTGTGGGGAATAACTCGACCCACCAAGCCCAACACACCACAGTCGCAGCATAGCTGCTCAGATAACGTGGCCAAGCCACTAACAGTATAATGAGGCATAGCCCCTTTCAGTAATATGAGGCAAAGCCCCTTTCAGTAAACCGAGGCAAAGTCATTTTTTAGTAACGTGGCAATGCCACTTGCACTTCCTCCATCAATAAACCCAGTCCCATGCAACAAATAATCATGTCATGGCATCCAGTGAACAGAAATAGTAAAGCATACATTTCAGTCAAATTTAGCCCTAGAGGTATAACGGTCATTTTGCACCTAGGGGTAATACAGTAATTTTCCACCTATAAGGGTATTTCAGTAATTATGCTAGTTTTTAGGGTTTAATGCCCATTTTAGTTATTAACAGTCCAATTTTCCATCTCCGTAACTTATTTAAGCCATTTTAGCAGTTTAGAGTTATTGGGCCCTAAAATCCCCTTAAGGGGCTCTATAGTGTCATTTAGCTATTTTGGCCCGTTTAGCCCAAATTCTATGTCCAGTTGAACAGGTTTAACCTATAGTATACCAAAATACGCTTACCGCTAGTTTTCACCCAAATGGGCCCGTAAGCCCATTGGGCCCATATTCAGCCCATCGAGATCCAAATTACCAAAGTGCATGAAATTACGCACTCATCCATCTTACCAGTTGCGATTTTAGATCTGGTTATTTCCAACCGACCTACGAGCGTTCGCACGCTTGCAAGCCCACGAAATGCCAGAATTTCAGCATTTCAGCTTTTCGGCTTTTTTCGATTTAGTCTACTAAAGGGTGTTTGTTTACACACCTGATTTGCGACGAACGCTAACGAGATCTCCCAAGGGTATCATACAATTGGTCACTTACAATATTAGATCAAAGATTCAATGACAACCAATGTAATCTTGCTTACCATAATCAGGCACAAACACGGGCACAAACACAGGCTGGGATATGGTCGTGTGTCCCTACCTTGAATGCCCGTATTGCCTGGCCGCACGATCGTGTGACCCTTGCAAGTTGAAAATTTTCATCTTTTTCCTAAAAATTCCATATCTTTTTTATTTAGTCCTGATTCATTTCTAAAGTGTTTTTCAAGTCTTGAGGGCTCGTATAAGGGACAATACGCATGAGATTGATTGATTGTGTAATGAATTATGTTTTGATTTGAAGCTCTTGAATAATTTATTGTTTTAAAATGTAAACATTCGATAATGCTCTGTAACCATATTTTAGCGATGGATACGGGTTAGGGGTGCTACAATATGTATGTTATTATGAACTATATTATATCATGAGATGATGGAAATCCACCCACGTACGACGACTATCGAACCCCGTTTAAACCTTAGGAATATGTAGGATATAAATAACATGCTGTAACGCCCTAATTTTTTGGATTTTTGAGATTTTGCTTGAATTTGATTTTGCTTGTCTGGATGTATTAATTTCTATTTTGAGTGTGTTAGTGGGCCTTTAGAAGGCCCAAGTTCAAGTTAAAACCCGATAGAAATTTTAAAATTTTAGACTTAAAGAAAAAAGGTCTTGAGCAAGTGGGCTTTTAAACAAAAGTTGGTAATTTTAAGACTCAAGTTGGCCTGTAGTAAGATGGCAATGTAACGCCACTTAGAACACAAGGAGGGCGTGTGGAAGTTGTGCAGGAGCTAAGGTTCAAGTCCCATGGTAAGCAATGTGGTGTTTTATTTTTAATGCATGTGCAAGATAAGTGATGGAACCTAAGTAAAATACTGAAGGAAGAAGTTGAGCAACTCATGGAATTGGGTGAGGAGTGATAAGAATAGATTATCTAGGAGAAAATCTAGGAAATTGGAATGAGAAGCAAGTATTGGTCGAACATGGGACTCTTAGGAAAGCAATTTTGGTTTTGGGTCTTTGGCTTGGCATAATCGGCAAAGGGTGTTAGGGGTGTTAACCGATTGTGACCTGGGTCTTATTGGGGTTTAGTTTCGGCAGTTGGGTGTAGGTGTAGGTGTCGAACTCTTTAGTAGCTAGTATCCAAGATTTGGCAATTCTTTCTTGCCAAATTAGTGTAGTACCTCTTAGGGTTCTTTATTTTTTTGTCTGTTGTCCTCTCTTTAGTTTCTAAAGCCGAAAACGCAAACATCATCTCCTTTGGGGCCGATTGTTCAAAGAATCAAGATTGTTCTTTCTTTTTCTTCTTTCTTTTCCAAGTCGAATTCTCTTCATCACCTCTCTTCTTTAGCCAAACCAAGTATCTATCTTTTCTCTTTACTCTCTTCTCTTCTTCTTCATCTCTTCTCCATCGATTAAAGTAACCCCCATTCTCAAGCCTCCTAGTCGATACCATAAAAGCCAAAACCTAAAGCTTGTGTTGCCCATTTCTTCATTGGCCGAATCTTGTTTCTTTTTAAACCCTAACCTTCCCAAAATTGAAACTCACAACTCCCTTAACCTCTGTCGACATCTTCTCCTCTCCATTACATAAACTTCTAATCTTATTCTTCTTCCTCTTCTTCTTCATACAAAAGCTGAAACCTCCATATCCATAGTGATTCGGGAACTCAGCCGTTAGATCTCTTGGATCCATTCTCTTTTCAAGTTTCGATTAGATCTATACTAGATCTGGATTAAGTTGGATCAGGAGTGCTTCTTTGGCAATAGGTCGTTGGTAAGTATTCAAAACCCTTTTCCATTCATTAACTTGTGATTCAAGAAAAGCTAGAAACCCCTAACTCCTTAGGGTGGCTGTTGTTTTTGGACTAAGGGTTATTTAGCCTCTTTCTTTCGGTTCTTTTGTAACACCCCAAACTTGGCCTAGATGTTATGGCCAAATCTGGTGTGTCACATCAACTAAACTAGTCCACATTACCTAGTTACTAAGTTTGGTGTTGAGGCTTGCAAAACGATATTTAGGGTTGAGGAGAAATTCCCAATTTATTTGATGATCATACTAGTCTCTACCAGTTATTAAAAGATTTACTTATTTACCATTACCTTGGTTAGACGATAGAGGTGTTAGATTGGTTTTGAAAACATTGGTTTAAGTTTTGGAAAACGTGCATTGTTATAGTTAGAGTAAATCATGCATAAGTAAAAAGAAATAAAAAAAGACCCCAAATACGAATAGTTAAAGCGGCCTTATTACAAACCCAAAATGAAAATAAAACGAGTAAGTAAAAATAACGAAATACTTAAACAAGTTTAAAACCAAAACTCGGTCCCTGTGGCCACTCTGAATCCCTCCCAGCTCCAAGTCAACGAACTAGGGCTCACCTGCAAGGACGGAAAGAAAAGGGTGAGTTTGGAAAACTCAGTGTGTGCAGAAGCCTATCCAAAGCCCAAGTCAACTCAAGCCCACTGGGCCTAAGCCCTATTTAGTCTCAGTCGGTTACTGGGCCGAAACCCTATTTAGTCTCAGTAATTTGGGCCGAAGCCCTATTCAGATAGCAGTATGGACCATAGGCCCAAACAGAATAGTACAGATAAACAGTATGCATGCAAGCCCCATCATGTGGGGAGACTACTCAACCCACCCAACCACTACACACCACCCGTACCAGCCAACACACCATGTGGGGAATAACTCGACCCACCAAGCCCATACACCACAGTCGCAGCATGGCTGCTCAGATAATCAGTATAACGAGGCAAAGCCCCTTTTCAGTAATACGAGGCATAGCCCCTTTCAGTAAATGTGGCAGTGCCACTCACACTTCCTCCATTATTAACCCAACCCATGCAACAGATACATATAGTATCGCACACAATAATAGTAATAGTCAAGTCATGTATTTCAGACATATCTAGCCCTAGGGGTATAATGGTCATTTTACACCTAGGGGTAAAACGGTAATTTCTCAAACTAAAGGGGTATTTCAGTACTTATTTCATAATTTATGAGTTTTATGCATGTTACAGTCTCTACTAATCTCTATTTTCATCTCCACAGTCTATGTAACATATTTTAACCATTTCAGTCACTGGGCCCTAAAACCCTTAATGGGCTCTATAATGTCTATTGGTCACTTAAGCCCATTTAGTCCAGTTTTAGTATTCAGTTACCAGTTTTAGCAGTTTTAACCCTACAGTCTCCAAAATACCCTTAAAGCCTATTTTTACCCAAATGGGCTCGAAAGCCCATTGAGCCCATATTCGGCCCATCGAGGCCCAACCCACCAAACTGCACGAAATTACGCACTCGACTCACCTACTAGTAGTAATTTCAGATCCATCAACTCCTATCGACTTGAGAGCATTCGTACGCTCACAAGCCCATGAAATGCCAGAACTTCGGCATTTCGGCTTGTCGGCTTTTGCCCATTTGAACCATGAAAGGTTGTTTGATACACACACCTGTTTGGCTTTCACCGGCGAAGACTCCTAAGCGATACCTCCTACAATCCATCACTTAACCAATTAGACCACAGATCTACAAAAACCATAGTAGAAAATCCCTTACCACAATCGGCCAATATCCCTAATGGCCATGAAATCTTACCTTGTCGACTTAGATGCACTAGATCTAGATCTGGTTGTATCGATGCCTGCAGTTCCTCGTTTGCTCTCCTCTTTCGCTAACTAACACGTATAAGAACCAAAATACCACACTAGGTTATCAATAGACTATGTCGACAGCCTCCCTAACTACTAGGGATTTCGGCTTTTCCTTAACTTTTAAGAAAACGAATGTATTCAATATTTGATCACTTACCGATTTTCTACTTGATGAATACCGTTTCCATGCCCTCTCTAAACTAGATCCGTACTAGTTCTAGCCCTAAACACTAGCAAAGAATGGCTCTCAGAGGTTCGGCTCTAGGACCTATACTCAGGTACTCTTGTCGACACAACAGAGGAATAGGGGCAGTGAATCGATGGCAAAGGAAATAGATGGTGAGGGATTCGGTTTATTAGAGAATTTAAGAGAAGAAAAGGATGATTTTGGCAAAAGGGGTAGTCGGCAATGGGGAGTTTTGGCTTCTAGAGGTTGTCGACAGAGGTTGAAGAAAAGAGAAGAAGAAATAGATTGATTCAGCTTAGAAGCGTTTGCAATGGGATGAAATTGGCTTGAAGAGAGAATGGTGGGATGGAATCGGTTCAAGGTGCAGGAAGAAGAAAATGGGAAAAAAAGAATGGGAGAAAAAGAAGAGAAAAGAGATGTGAGTTTAGCTAGAAGGTGTAATTGGCAATAGGGTTTTAGGGTAATAGGGTTCAGCTACTAGGTCAGAAAAGAAGAAAAGAATGTGGCAAAAGAATGATAAAAAGATAGACCTAAAGCTCTATACTCAATTGGTAGAAAAAGTGAACTTATTGACCTAGAGAAATTGGCACACTAACACCTAAATGCCAAAAATGCTATGCTCAAAGTTGGATATTGAAATTGCACTATACAGAGTCCCTTGGCCGGCCACTGCTTCTTCAAATTCAAATATCCTAAAATCTCTCCTTGATCCACTCTTATGAGCAATTCAAACTCTCCAAGCTAGAGTTCCACTTGAGTGCCAACACTTGCCCACACTTGCACATAAAAATAAAAGTACCTTGAACTTACCTTGACTTAAACCCTGGACCTCTAACTCCCTCCTAGGCGCCACTTTTTTAGGAGCTTAGTGGCGCTACCTTGCCACTTTGCCAAGGCTCCTTTTGTGACAAATTTTACCAAGTTTTTCTCAAGAGCCCTCTTGACCAAGTTTCTTCCTTCACTTAAAAACATACTTTGCTATTTTTATTGGGTTTTAACATGAGTTTGGGCCTCCTAAAGGCTCACTAACATACTTAAACACAAATTTAGCAGCCTCAACAAAGAAAATTCATAATTTCTGCAAACTCGCAATAAACTCGAAAAATCCTGAAATTCAGGGCGTTACAACTCTACCCCTTTAAAGAAATTTCAGCCTCGAAATTTACCTGATCCAAATAACTGATGGTATTGTTGACGCATGGTCTCTTTTGGCTCCCACATAGCCTCTTCTCTTCTATGGTTGCGCCACAGCACCTTTACTAACGGAACTGACTTCTTCCTTAAGACTTTAACTTCACGATCCAAAATTTGCACAGGTTCCTCCTCAATGGTCAAATCAGTCTTTACCTCACTCTCCTCTACTGGTACAATATGTGAAGCATCCGACCGATACCGCCTTAGCATAGACACGTGAAAAACGTCATGAATATGGTCTAACTCCGGTGGCAACTCCAACTGATATGCTACTGGCCCAATCCGCTTGAGAATCTGATAAGGCCCAATGAATCGCGGACTTAACTTGCCCTTTTTACCAAATCTCAAGATCTTCTTCCATGGCGAAACCTTCAGAAAAACCATATCTCCAACAGCGAACTCGATTTCCTCATGCTTAAGGTCAGTATATGACTTCTGCCTATCAGACGCCTCCTTTAACTGGTCTCGAATCAGTTTAACCTTGCTTTCAGTATCTGCCACCAACTCTGGTCCAAGAACTTGGCGCTCTCCTAACTCTGTCCAACATGTAGGCATACGATATCTTCGCCTATAAAGTGCCTTATATGGAGCCATCTGAATACTTGCTTGATAATTGTTGTTGTAGGCAAACTCCGCCAATGGCAGATAGTCCTCCCAACTACCATGAAAGTTGATAACACATCCTCTTAACATGTCCTCTAACACCTAAATGACCCTTTCAGACTGTCCATCTGTCTGAGGGTGAAACGCAATACTGAAGTCCAATCGAGTACCCAATGCCTCATGCAATTTTTGCCAGAATTGAGATGTAAATCTAGGATTTCGATCAGAAATTATCGAAATTGGCACCCCATGCAACTGCACTATCTCTGCCACATACAACTTGGCCAACTTCTAAAGTGAGTAATCGGTTCTAACCAGTATGAAATGAGCAGACTTCGTCAATCTATCCACGATTACCCAAATAGAGTCTTTCTTCGAGGGTGTCAAAGGCAACCCACTCACAAAATCCATAGTTACCCTTTCCCATTTCCACTGCGGAATCTTCACTGGCTGCAACAGTCCAGAAGGCAACTGGTGCTCAGCTTTTACTTGTTGACATGTTAGACATTTTCCAATGAATTTAGTCGCCTCTCGCTTCAGTCCAGGCCACCAGTACACCTCTCACAAGTCTCTATACAATTTATTTCCTTCAGGATGCATGGCACAAGGTCCACCATGAGCTTCTTGGAGAATCATTTGCCTCAACACAGATTCCCTCGGTACACAAACTCTTCCACGGAAGCAGAGAACCCCATCAAAATTTAGCCCAAAGTCCTCATTCTCACCATTCGTAGCTTGCTAAAATTGAGGAACCAATGAGTCATCTTTCAACTGCATCACCTTAATTTCCTCAGTCCAAGTCGGTCGCACTTACAACTCAGCTAATAAACTTCCATCATCATGCAAACTTAAACGAGCAAACACAGCTCTCAACTCAGCAACCATCCAATGACTTAGTGCATCAGCCACCACGTTAGCCTTGCCTGGGTGGTACTCAATCAAACAGTGGTAATCCTTAAGCAACTCTATCCATCTTCGTTGCCTAAGATTCAACTCCTTTTGAGTAACAAATATTTGAGACTTTTATGGTCAGTGTATATGATACACTTTCCCCATACAGATAGTGTCTCCAGATTTTCAATGCAAAGACCACCGCCGCCAATTCTAAATCATACGTAGGGTAATTTGCTTCATGAGGCTTAAGCTGTCGCGAAGCATAAGCGACCACCTTACCCTCTTGCATCAGTACACAACCTAATCCCACATACGAAGCATCAATGTACACAGTGAAATTCTTTCCAAACTATGGCTGAATCAACACTGGCGCCTCAGTCAACACCTTCTTCAGCTTGTCAAAAGTTTCTTGTTGCTTCTCAGTCCATATAAACACTACTCCCTTCCTTAATAGTTTCGTCAACGGTGTCGCGATTAAAGAAAACCCCTGAAGAAATCTTCTGTAATAACCTGCCAGACCCAGAAAACTTCGAATTTTTGATATTGACCTTGGTGGCTCCCAGTCCAGAACTACCTCAATCTTGCGAAGATCTGCCCTAATCCCTTCAGCAGAAACAACATGACCTAGAAAAGTCACTTCTCATAGCCAGAATTTGTACTTACTAAATTTCACATACAGTTGCTTTTCTCTCAATACTTGTAGAACATTTCGAAGGTGTTCATCATACTTCTCTTCTGTTTCTGAATACACCAATATATCATCAATGAAGACGACCACGAACCAATCCAAGTATGGCTGGAACACTCAATTCATTAAATCCATAAAAGCTACAGGTGCATTCGTCAGTCTAAATGGAATAACCAAAAACTCGTAATGACCATATCGAGTTCTGAACGCCATCTTATGAACATCCACCTCCTTTATCCTTAGCTGATGGTATCCAGATCGAAGATCGATCTTGGAAAACACTGAAGCTCTTTTAAGCTGGTCAAACAAATCGTCTATTCTCGGTAGAGGATATTTATTCTTTATCGTCAATTTGTTCAACTGGCGATAATCGATGCACATACGCATCGTCCCATCCTTCTTTTTCACGAACAGCACCGGTGCTCCCCATGGAGACACGCTCGGTCTAATGAAGCCTCTATCTAACAACTCTTGAATCTGGGCTTGCAGTTTCACTAGCTCCTTCGGTGCCATTCTGTAGGGCACAATTGACACTAGAGCTGTTCTAGGCAACAAATCGATCCCAAACTCAACTTCTCGGTGAGGAGGTAATCCAGGAAGCTCCTCAGGAAAGACATCTTGAAACTCATTAACAGTTCTAACTATCTCCACTATCACCTTCTCAGACTTAGTTTGGCTTACAAATGACAAGTATGCTTTGCAACCCTTGCGAATCAACTTTTCTGCCCTGAAGGCCAAAACCACATTGGACAAATAGTCTCTTTGCTCTCCAATAACCATTACCTCCTCGCCTTCGGTTGTTCTCAAAACCATCCTCTTAGTCGCATAATCCAAAGTTGCCTTGTGCTTAGTTAACCAGTCCATGCCCAGTATCAAGTCGAATTCACCAAAGGGTAACTCCATTAAGTCTCTAGTAAAGATCCTACCTTGAGTCTCTAAAGGCACCTCCCTAAAGAGTTTATCTACCCTAACTGAGTGACCTAGTGGACTAATTATAGTTACCCCACTCACAGTTTCCTCAGAGTGCACACCCAACAACCCAGAAATCTCACATACAACATACGAATGTGTCGAACCCACATCAATCAGAGCAGTATATGATATGCTAGAAATCAATAACGTACCAGTTATGACGTCAAGTACGTCACCCTCCTCTCGTCTATGAGTAGCATGTACCAAGGCTAGCTGATGAGCCTCAGCATTACCAGTACCCCTGCCAGGTGCTCCACGTCCACGTCCATTTCTGTTGCCTCCTCTACTTTGACCACGGCCCCTTGGCGGTGGTGGTCCTCCTCGCACTGGGTGAGCAACCCTCTAATCACCAGCTCGAGTCTGGGTTGGCTTCTATGGACAGTCCTTAACTTGGTGCTCCTCGGACCTGTATCTAAAACAAGCTCCTGTACGTTTCCAACATTCACCCAGATGTACCCTACCACAATCCCCACAAGGCTGTGGTCCAACAGTATTTACCAGCACAGCTCGAACTGGTTCCGCCATCCTAGCTCTCTTGAAATTTTGGTTCGCAGCCCCTGATGGTCTAAAATCTCTCTTAAATCAGTTGCGATCCTTATCGCGGTTCTGTCGTTCAGCTCGCTTCACTTCCTCGACTATCTTAGCCTTTTCCACTATTGCAGCAAAATCGTGCTCCCTCTGCGGAGCTATCAGCACTCTCAGCTCATCTCTGAGGCCATCCTTAAAATAAACACTGCGCTCATATTCAGTGGCAACAATACCACTAGCATATCGGCTCAACCGTAAAAACTCTACCTCATATTCGGCAACGGTCTTACTACTCTAGGTTAGATTTAGGAATTCCTTCCTACGCGCATCCACGTAGCTAGCTCTGACATATTTTGCTTTGAAGGTCTTCTTGAACAACTCCCATGTTAACCTCTCAGTTGGGGTACCCTCTCTCACGGTGATCCACTAGTGATATGCCTCGTCTCGCAGCAACGATGCCGCTCCTTTTAACTTTTGCTCCACTAAGCAATCTAGGTCATCCATAATCTGTTCTGTGGCTTCTAACCAGTACTCGGCCACATTCGGGGCTACTCCAGATATACCCCTGAAAATCTCAGCTCCGTTAGCCCGGAGTCATTCTAAAATGGACCCTCTATTCACGGTTTCAGTGCTCGCCCCAACGACCCTCTCCAATACCCTTAGCATGGCTTGGGACAGAGCGTCGTCCCCTGTAGCCCTATCATACGATCCAATCTCAGTCGCTGGCGGAGCTCGCACCTCCTCAGCTGGCATATGTCCAGAAGATGAAGATCCAGCTTGCACACTGTCTCGGCCTCGTCCACGGCCTCGTCCACGAGTAGCTCTCGTACTCATATCGATTTATCTGTTTTACGAATTTTATGGCATTAATTTAATGTTTCAGTTATTTATTATAGAATATTTTATGCATAGATAAAGTTTTAGTCTTTGTTTTTGCATAATCGTAGTCTAGCTACTGCCTCAGTCTCCTAGGGTTTTGTTTCCCCTACAGTCTCAATCTTGTAGTCTTAGTACTACCTTAGCTACAGTATCATGTCAAAGGCTCAGTTCTATCTATAGTATTGTTTCAGTACAGTACAGTTTATAAGGCAGAAATACTTATAGACTTGGTGCCGGGGATTTAGTGTGCCACATCTTCAATTATCTGATTTCAGAAAATCTTAGAAGGATTTAACCCTTTTAAAATCAAATTCTCAAAACATGTGTATTTTGAAGAAGACAAGTTTGAAATGAGTCTCTTAAAACATTTTCCAGAAAATTCGACTTTCTAAAAATATCCTTCTTAGGTTAACAAAATTTTGAAAGCCTTTTTGGACCTGATCCACAGCTGAGTTGTTGCAACTTAGCTCTGATACCACTAAATGTAACACCCCAAACCCGGCCTAGACATTATCGCCAAATCTGGTGTGTCACATCACCTAAACTAGTCCACGCTACCTTGTTACTAAGTTTGGTGGTGAGGTTTGCAAAACGATATTTAGGGTTGAGGAGAAATTCTCGATTTATTTGACGATCATACTAATCTCTACTAGTTATTAAAAGATTTACTTATTTACCATTACCTTGGTTAGACGATGGAGGTGTTAGATTGGTTTTGAAAATATTGGTTTAAGTTTTGGAAAACGTGCGTTGTTGTAGTTAGAGTAAATCATGCATAAGTAAAAAGAAATAAATAAAAAACCCCAAATACGAATAGTTAAAGCGGCCTTATTACAAACCCAAAATGAAAATAAAACGAGTAAGTAAAAATAACGACATACTTAAGCAAGTTTAAAACCAAAACTCGGTCCCTGTGGCCACTCTGAATCCCTCCCAGCTCCAAGTCCACGAGCTAAGGCTCACTTGCAAGGACGAAAAGAAAAGGGTGAGTTTGGAAAACTTAGTGTGTGCAGAAGCTTATCAAAAGCCCAAGTCAACTCAAGGCCACTCGGCCTAAGCCCTATTCAGTCTCAGTCAGTTACTGGGCTGAAAACCTATTCAGTCTCAATAATCTGGGTCGAAGCCCTATTCAAATAGCAGTATGGCCTATAGGCCCAAACAAAATAGTACAAATAAACAGTATGCATGCAAGCCCATATCATGTGGGGAGACTACTCAACCCACCCAACCACTACACACCACCCGTACCGGCCAACACACCATGTGGGGAATAACTCGACCCACCCAGCCCACACACCACAGTCGCAGCATGGCTGCTTAGTTAATCAGTATAAAGAGGCAAAGCCCCTTTTTAGTAATACAAGGCATAGCCCCTTTCAGTAAATGTGCAATGCCACTCACACTTCCTCCATTATTAACCCAACCCATGTAACGCCCTGATTTTCGGGATTTTTCAGGTTTTGTGAATTTTAGTGAAATATTTAAAATTTTGGTGTTCTAAAGGTTGATAATGTATGTACATGAGTTAGTGGGCCTATAGAAGGCCCAAGTTTAAGTTAAAACCCGGTAAAATATTAAGTTGGATTTTCAAGTGAAAGGGGACTTGGTTAAGTGGGCTTTTAAGAAAAACCGTGTAAAATATGTCACAAGTGAGCTCTTGGTAAAGTGGCAAGGTGGAGCCACTAAGCTCCTAGAAAAGTGGCACCTAAGTGGATATTCAAGGACAAGGGTTCGAGTTACAAGGTTAGCGTAGAGTTCTTTTTGATTTTTAAGCATGTGCCGGGCATGTGCCTAACTTAAGTGAATTTCGGCAAGGGGGCTTTAGGGACTTGGGCCGATTGCTTTAGAGGGACTACTAGGGTTATATCATTTTCTTTTTTCTGTCATGACAATTAGGGTTAGCCACCTTAGGAATTTTTCTCTGTTCTACTGTCAGAAAAGCCAAAAGTTGCCTCCATGGAAAGCTCATAGCCGAATTCTTCCTCTCCACCTCTACCATTGTTTTTTTTCATTTTTCTTCTTCCCCTTTGATCTCTTCCCTAGCCGAATACCAACCTTGCACAGATCCACTCTTTCTTTTGCTTTCATTCCTCTTAAAATCAACCATAACCGATTGCTCAAAGTGCCAGAAATCCCGAAAACTGCTTTCTTTCTTGCCGATTTCTTGTAAGCCGAATCACCCCTATTCCTTTCACTTGTTGTGGCCGATTACTACACTCCCTTGAATCACACCATTGTCGACACCATCACCCAAAATCTACACCCAAAACGCCATCCTCTTCTCTTGTTGAAAAGCCGAAATCACTATAGTTGTAGGGAGATAGCCGAAATTGCAAATCTCAGAAATAAGGTTTCTACTGATGTTTAAGGGTCAGATTTACATCAGATCTGCATAGGAACTGAAGGGAAATCGTTGGTAAGTGTTTAATACTTCAAATCTGTTCAATATTTCATATTTGGAAAAGCCGAAAATCCCTAAAGTTAAGGATTTTGTCGTTTTGGACTTTTGGTAAATCAAGTGGTGTTTTCTTTGTTCTTTTTGTGTGTTAGTTAGAGAAGAAGGTGATCAAACAAGGAGTTGAAGACATTGGAACATCAGATCTAGATCTAAAGGGATCTAAATCGGCAAGGTAAGAACATTAAGGCCATTGGAGGTGTTGGCCGAATGTGTGAGTAAGGCTTTGGGTAAGTTTTCAATTCAGATTAAGTGTTAATATGGTCTAATCAATTAAGTATTGGATTGTAGGGATTAACGCATAGGAGATCTCATAGGAGAAACTGCAAAACAGGTGTGTGTTTCGAACGCCCTTCAATGCGCAAATCGGCAAAAGCTGAAAAGCCGAAATGTCGAAGTTTCGGTATTTCGAGAGCTTGTGAGCGTGCGAACGTTCTCAAGTTAGTAGGAGAAGGTTAGTTTTGGAATCGGCACTGTTAGGCGTGTTGACCGTTAAATTTTGGACATTATGGTGAGTTGGGCCTCGGTGGGCCAAATATGGGCCCAATGGGCGATTTGGGTCCATGTGAGTAAAAATGGGTTTAAAGGTAATATTATGAACTGTAGGCGTGAAAACAGTTAAAACAAGATAACTGATTATGAAATTGGGACTAAATGGGCCTAATGGGCCAATCGACGTAATAGGGCTCATTAGGGGTTTTAGGGCTTGAATGCTAAGACTGAAAATTTGAGTTAACCAGACTTCTGTGACAACTATGTGATTAATAAATACTGTAATAAGCATAAAATCTATAACATGAGAGCAAAATTACTGAAATACCCTTAGGGTAAGAAATTACTGGTTTGCCCCTAGGTAGAAAATTACCGTTATACCCCTAGGGCTAAAATTGACTGTACTGTTTGACATGACTGTTACTGTTATTGCATGCCATGATATGTATCTATTGCATGGGTTGGGTTTTGATAATGGAGGAAATGTGAGTGGCATAGCCACGTTACTGAAAAGGGGCTATGCCTCGTACTGTTTCTGAAAGGGGCTTTGCCTCGTATACTGTTTAACTGAGCAGCCATGCTGCGACTGTGGTGTGTGGGCTGGGTGGGTCGAGTTATTCCCCACATGGTGTGTTGGCTGGTACGGGTGGTGTGTAGCAGTTGGTGGGTTGAGTAGTCTCCCTAATTGGGTTTGCATTTATACTGTATTACTGTACTGTACTGTTCTGGGCCTATGGTCCAATCTGTTATCTGAATAGGGCTTCGGCCCAGTATCTGACTGAGACTGGTTAGGGTTTAGGCCCAGTGGGCTTGAGCCAATTTGGGCTTTGGATGGGTTTTGCACACACTGAGTTTTCCCAAACTCACCCTTTCTTTCCATCCTTGCAGGTGAGCCCTAGATCGTGACTTGGACGCTGGGAGGGATTCAGAGTGGCCACGAGGACTGAACTTTCATCATAGTTGGTTTTTTTTATTTATTTAATTACCTTTTATTGGTTTTATTTTGACATGGGTTGTAATAAGGCCGCTATAGCTGTTATTCGGGATTTCTCTACCGTTTTATTTCAAACACAAACCTACACCGTTTTCAAAATTAAACAAACATTTTATTAACCAACCTGACTTTACTGAAGACTAAGGAGGACAATAAGACTAAAATGAAACGATTTACAAATGAGATAGGAATTAGGTTGAATAATAATTAAATCGGGAATTTCAAGAAAAACAAGTATTACTTTTCAAAAATCTCAAACATCAGACTTAGTATATAGGACGGCGTAGCATAGTCTAGGTGATGTAGCACACCGGACATGGCCATAACGTCTGGGCCGGGTCTGGGGTGTTACAACCCATGCAACAGATATATATATAGTATGGCACACAATAACACTAACAGTCAAGTCATGCATTTTAGACATATCTAGCCCTAGGGGCATAACGGTCATTTTACACCTAGGGGTAAAATGGTAATTTCTCACCTTAAGAGGGTATTTCAGTACTTATTTCATAATTTATGAGTTTTATGCATGTTACAGTCTCTACTAATCTCTATTTTCATCTCCACAGTCTATGTAACAAATTTTAATAATTTTAGTCACTGGGCCCTAAAACCCCTAATGGGCCCTATAATGTATTGGTCACTTAAGCCATTCAGTCCAGTTTTAGTATTCAGTTACTAGTTTTAGCAGTTTTAACCCTACAGTCTCCAAAATACCTTTAAAGCCTATTTTTACCCAAATGGGCCCGAAAGCCCATTGGGCCTACATTCAGCCCACTGAGGCCCAACCTACTAAACTGCACGAAATTACGCACTCGACTCACCTACAGTAGTAATTTCAGATCCATCAAATCCTATCGACTTGAGAGCGTTCGCACGCTCACAAATCCACGAAATGCCAAAACTTTAGCATTTCAGCTTTTTGGCTTTTGCCGATTTGAACCATGAAAGGGTGTTCGATACACACACCTATTTGCGCTTTCACTGGTGAAGACTCCTAAGCGATACCTCCTACAATCCATCACTTACCCGATTAGAGCATAGATGTATAAAAACCACAGTAGAAAAAAACCCTTACCCCAATCGGCCAATGCCCCTAATGGCCATGAAATCTTACCTTATCGACTTAGATGCACTAGATCTAGATCTGGTTGTACCGATGCCTTCAGTTCCTCGTTTGCTCTCCTCTTTCGCTAACTAACACGTATAAGAACCAAAATACCACACTGGGTTATCAATAGTGTCACGCCCTAATTTTTGGGTTTCTCTTAGATTGTCGTTATCTGATAAAATGTTTAAACTCTGGTATGTGGGTGTGTAATGCATGTTTGGGGAGTGTTAATGGGCCTATGGAAGGCCCAGGTGAAGGTAGAAACTTGGACAAAATTTTGTATTTTTGACTTAGGAGATAGGAGTTCTTGGAAAGTAGGTGTTATAAGAAAATGTGTGTGAAATGGGACATAAGCTGGCTAGTGGTGGAGTGGCAATGTGACGCCACTTAGGAGCTACAAAAGTGGCGCCTAAAAGAGTGTGGAGGTCAAGGGTTCAAGTCACTGGTATGTATTAAGGTGTTTTATTTTATAAGTAGGAGTGGTGAGTGGTAGACTTTGAGTAAAACTCTACTTAGAGAGAAGTTTGAATTGGTCAAGAGAGGATTTTGTGGAGTGATAAGGGGAGCTTGTTGAGGAGAATTTTTAGGTGTTTTTGAATTTTGAAGAGTAGTGGCCGGCCAAGGGGTTCTTGGTAGTGTATTTTCGGTAAATAGGTGCTAGTTGTGCCGAATTTACCTTTGGTTCTTTTGAGTTTTGTGCCGATTTTCCTAGGTGAAGTAAACTCCCTTCTTTTGCTCATTTTGCATATCATAATACTTGTTTCTTTGCCATTTCCTCCTTCTTTTCTAACTTAGTAGCCGAACCCTACTATCCTTCTTTTGCCGAATCCTCATTTGTCAAAGAACTACTTTCTTTCCCTTTCTCTTACTCATTTCGCTTATCTCCTCTTCTCACACATAAGCCGACTCCATACCATCATTCTCCTGCTAGCTGAATCTATCTTTTCCCTGTCAACTTAAGTCTTCTTCTCCATCTCACTTTCGTTGCCAATTGCTCTCTAGACTTATACTTCTCTTCTTTTCCTTCCTTTCTGTTGTCGACATCTTCCATGACACCATAGCCGAACCTTCTTGTGTTTAAACACTTTTCAACACCCTTCTTTCCCCTTTGTAGCAAGTGGGGCTATTGTGGATTAGGGCTAGATCGGTAAGTATTCGAGAACTTTTCTTCATTAGTTGATCACGTTTTAAAGTATAAGCCGAAACCTCTTTTAGGGGAGGCTAACAATTTAGTCTAAGGGTTGTGTGGCCTTTTCTTTTATTCTGTTTTCGCTAGTGTGGGCAAGAGACGTGCAGCAAAGGCGTTTGAAGGCTAACGCAAGTGGATAGCGGGATCTAGTCCATATTCGGCTGAAGGTAGGGACTTTAGGGGACTTAGGCCATGTTGGCCGATTTTGGTAAGGATTTATGACTCTTTGGTTATCGAATATTAGACTAAAAAGTTAGTGTTCAATTATAGGCTCTCTCTACGTGGGTTTCGTCAACGCTTCAACAGTTATCAGGTGTGTATCACATCTCCACTTTAGACTAGAATGGCAAAGGCCGTAATAACTGAAAAGTGACTGAAAACTGACCGAAAGTGACCGAAAAAGTCGGTATTGGGAAGATCTGTGAGTAACCGTTTACTCTGTTGTGGCTAAACATAGAATGGATGAAGATAGGATTGCAAAGGGTGCAATTTCGAATGTTTTGGTAAGTCGGGATTTGATGGACCAAATATGGTCCCAATGGGGTTTCAAGCCCATATCGGTAAAATTGCCATTAAGGGCATCCTGGTGGTATGTTGTGAAAAAAGCGGTTAAAATTAACAACCTGAAGGTTAAAATTGGATTTAACGGGCTTAAGACGTTAATGGACTCAGTAAGGCCCATTAGGGGTTTTAGGCTAAAAAGGGCAAAACTGGAAATTAAGCTTAAATGGACTTCTGTGGATATCTATGGACTAATAATTAATTGAACATGCATAAAATCTCTGAAAATATGGAAAAGGACTAAAATACCCTTAAATATGGAAAATTACCAAAATACCCCTAGGTGTAAAAAGGACGATTATACCCTAGGGTCAATCCTGTATGAAATATATAATATTATGTATCTGTATGAGTTATCACTTAATATGAATTTATCTGATGCATGAGATGCTATATGTTGCATGCTATAGTATGTTTACATCTGTTACTTGGGGTATGGGCTTTTATGATGGAGGAAGCGTTCTGGCAGCCTCGCTGCAATCTGGTGGCCTCGCCACATATATATCTGTTCTAGTGGCCTTGCCACATATATATCTGTTCTGGTGGCCTCGCCACAATATCTGTATCTAGTGACCTCGTCACAATATCTGGCAGCCTCGCTGCAAATTTCTGTGGTGTGTAGCGGTTGGGTGGGTCGAGTAGTCTCCCCACATGGTGTAAGGCTGGTACGGGGGTGTTATGGATGGATCTGGGTTGGCCTTTCTGATTGCATATTATGTCTGATCTGTGTCTGTTATGGGCCGATGGGCTCAACCTGATTTCTGTAATGGGCCAAGGCCCAATTAACTCTGATTCTGAGGCTTGATCTGTTTTGGCCTATGGTTGAGATTATGTTACACACTGAGTTATCAAACTCACCCCTTAATTTCATCTCTGCAGGTAACCCTCAACCATAGTGGGCTTGGAGCTGTGAGAGATTCGGAGTGGCCACAGCATCTGCAAGTTCGCTTTCGTTTTACTCTAAGTATTTTATTTTGCTATTTTTGGGTTTTAATTGTAATAAGGCCGCTATTTAAATTTCTTAACTGGTTTTATTTCTTTTAATGGGTTGATTTACATTTTATCGAAACTCTTAGTTATAGGCTGTGCGGGTTTTTTTTTTCAAACTCCTAAAAATGTTTTCAAAACTTAACGAGTTCAACGATTGGATAATCTAAAGGCTTAACAAAATGACTTTTCACAAACTTGCTGTTCGAATAAAATAACACCTAAGTCATAACAGGCAAAAGGTCATAAACTTAGTTATAGGTTTATGTGACACACCAGATCTGGTCATAACGTCCAGGTCGGGTTTGGGGTGTTACATTTAGTGGTATCAGAGCCAAGTTACAACAACTCGGCTGTGGATCGGGTCTAAAAATAGAAGTTTTCAAACAGTCAAAACAAAGATTTTCGAAAGATCATGTTTTTAACAATTATTTTCAAAATTAATTGGAACTTGTTTTGATGAACTGCTTTCATAAATAAATGATTTATTTTCAAAGAACAAATTAAGTTTTCCCTGTTTAATTTCTGAAGAAGTGGCACACTGAATCTCCTGCCCAAGCCTGTAAGTTTTCTAAACTTTTCTGATTTATTCTGAAATTCTGATTATATGCCTGACTAAGACTCTATTATGATACTTTAGTTAGAATATTACTGAAACTATAGAAACTTTGATAAGTAGACTGAGATTGTAGCTAGGCGTCCGCGAAAGGAAACAAACTCTGAAATTCTACTTATTCGTAAGACATCTGTAATAAACACTGGAATATTAATCTGACTCATAAAATTTCTAAAACAGATAATACGAAATGAGTACGCGAGCAGCTCATGGTAAGGGCCGTGGACGTGGCCGAGGTAGTGCACGAGCTGAATCTTCATCTTCAGGTCATGCGCCAGCAGCTGATGTACCGATACCACCGGCAACGGAGGTGGAGTCTCATGATCGAGGTGTAGGGGATGACGCCCTATCGCAAGCAATGCTACGAGTTCTGGAAAGGGTTGCTAGGGCAAGTATCGGTAATGGATTCCGGGGATCTATCTCTGAACGACTCCGGGCTAATGGAGTAGAGTTTTTTAGGGGCGTGTCTGGTGTAGCCCCAAATGTGGCCGAGTATTGGTTGGAGGCCACAGAGCGAATCATGGATGATGTGGACTGCTCCGTGGAGCAGAAGCTAAAGGGAGCTGTATTGTTGCTTAGAGATGAAGCCTATTAGTGGTGGCTCATGGTGAGAGATGGAACTTCAGTTGCTGAGGTAACATGGGAGCGGTTTAAGACAGCCTTTAAAGGGAAATATGTTGGGGCTAGCTATGTGGACGCCCGCCGGAAAGAATTCTTGAATTTGGTTCAGGGAGGTAGGACAGTATCTGAGTACGAGGCTGAATTTTTGAGGCTGAGCCGATATGCTTCTGGGATAGTTGCTACTGAATATGAGCGTAGTGTGCGCTTCGAGGATGGTTTGAGGGATGAATTGAGGGTGCTGATTGCTCCGTAGAGGGAGCGTAACTTTGCTGCTTTGGTTGAGAAAGCTAAGATAGCTGAAGAAGTAAAACGGACAGAAAGACAGAATCGCGAAAAGGATAGCAACCTCTTTCGGAGGGATTCTGGACCATCAGGTGGGGCCAATAGGAATGTTAAGAGAGCAAGAGTGGTAGAACCAGTGCGAGCAGTGCTGATGAACACTGTTAGACCGCAGGGTTGTAGAAGTTGTGGTAAGATACATATGGGCGAGTGTCGAAAACGTTCTGGAGCTTGTTTTCGATGTGGATCTATGGAGCATAAGGTTAAAGATTGTCCCCAAGAACCAAATCAGGCTCAAGTTATAGATCAGAGGGTTGCTCAACCAGTGAGGGGTAGACCACTAGCTCCGAGGGGTCGTGGACAAGGCAGAGGTGGAAATGGTAATGGTCGAGGACGAAGAGCACCTGGTAGGGATGCTGGTTTTGCTAAGGCTCGTCAGCTAGCGTTGGTGTATGCAGCTCGTTGCCGAGAGGAGG
Organism: Gossypium stocksii; assembly: GCA_020496765.1. NCBI lineage: Eukaryota > Viridiplantae > Streptophyta > Magnoliopsida > Malvales > Malvaceae > Gossypium > Gossypium stocksii. The sequence continues at coordinate 49,659,194 of CM035623.1, forward strand.
GTGATGCTCCTGACGTCATAACCGGTACGTTTTTTATTTCTAGTATGCCATACACTGCGTTGATAAATGTTGGATCTACCCATTCATATGTTGCATGTGCTATATCTGGGTCATTGGGTGTGCGCTCTGAGGAGACAGTGAGTGGGGTATCTGTACTAAGTCCTTTGGGTCACTCGGTTAGGGTAGACAAACTGTATAGAGACGTGCCTATAGAGACTCAAAGAAAAACCTTTTCCGGAGACTTGATAGAGCTACCTTTCGAAGAATTTGATCTTATCTTGGGAATGGATTGGCTTGTTAAGCATAGGGCTACTCTGGATTGTGCTGCTAAGCGAATGAGATTAAAAACCGCAGAGGATGAGGAAATTATGGTGATAGGTGAACGTAGGGATTATCTGTCCAATGTGGTGTCGGCATTAAGAGCTGAGAAGTGGATTCGAAAAGGATGCAAGGCTTATTTGGCATTCATAAGTCAAGCAGAAACAGAGGAACTGACTGTGGACAGAGTTAAAACCGTTAAGGATTTTCAAGATGTTTTTCCAGAAGACCTTCTAGGTTTACCTCCGAATTGAGAGGTTGAGTTTGAGATCGACTTGTTGCCTGGTACGGCACCAGTGTCCATTGCACCTTATAGGATGGCACCGAAGGAGTTGGTGGAGCTAAAAGCGCAGATTCAAGAGCTGTTGGACAGAGGCTTTATTAGGCCAAGTGTATCTCCGTGGGGAGCACCAGTACTATTCGTAAAGAAGAAAGACGGGTCAATGTGAATGTGTATCGATTATCGCCAGTTGAACAAACTGACGATTAAGAATAAGTACCCGTTGCCAAGAATCGATTATTTATTTGACCAGCTTAGAGGAGCTTCAGTATTTTCTAAAATCGACCTTCGATCTGGGTACCATCAGTTAAGGGTGAAAGAGGTGGATATTCATAAGGCAGCACTCAGAACTCGTTATGGTCACTATGAATTCTTGGTTATGCCATTTGGGCTGACCAATGCACCTGCATCATTTATGGATCTGATGAATCGAGTATTCCAGCCATACTTGGATCGATTCGTGGTTGTCTTTATTGACGATATTTTGGTCTATTCTGAATCTGAGGAGAAGCATGATGAGCATCTCCGTGTGGTGCTGCAAGTGTTAAGGGAAAAGGAGCTTTATGTGAAATTCAGTAAATGTGAGTTTTGGTTGAGGGAGGTAACTTTCTTGGGGCATGTTGTTTCTGCTGGAGGGATTAAGGTGGACCCTCGAAAGATTGAAGCAATTCTAGAATGGAAACTACCGAGATCAGTGGCGGAAATTCAAAGTTTTCTGGGTTTAGTTGGGTACTATAAAAGGTTTGTAGAAGGATTTTCTGTGATGGCAGCGCCGTTGACAAAACTCATAAGGAAAGGAGTACCATTTATTTGGACCAAGCAGCAGCAAGAAGCTTTTGAAAAGCTAAAGAAGGTTCTGACTGAGGCATCTGTACTGATACAGCCAGAGTCTGGAAAAGATTTTACCGTGTATAGTGACGCATCACATGTTGGGTTGGGCTGTGTGTTGATGCAAGAGGGTAAAGTGGTTGCTTATGCATCGCGACAGCTTAAACCTCACGAAGTAAACTATCCTACCCATGATCTGGAGTTGGTAGCAGTAATCTTTGCCCTTAAGATTTGGAGACATTACCTGTATGGAGAAAGGTGTATTATATACACAGATCATAAGAGTCTTAAGTACTTGCTGACTCAGAAAGAGTTGAATCTTAGGCAACGGAGATGGATAGAGTTGCTTAAGGATTATGACTGTGCAATTGAGCATCATCCAGGCAAAGCTAATGTGGTGGCTGATGCCCTAAGTCGTAGAACTGTATCTGATCTGAGAGCGATGTTTGCTCGTTTGAATCTGTATGATGACGGTAGTCTGTTAGCAGAACTGCAAGTAAGGCCAACCTGGGTAGATGAGATTAAGGAAAAACAGTCGAGGGGTAAGTCTCTGGTTTCTCGATTTCAGCAGATTAGGGATGGGAATACTTCTGAGTTTAGACTTAACAATGAAGGAGTTCTATGTTTCCGAGGTAGAGTTTGTATTCCTAAGAACTCTGATTTGAGGCAAGCAATTTTAACTGAAGCCCATAGAGGACTGTGTGCTATGCATCCTGGAGGTAATAAGAGGTACCATGACTTAAAGGAACTATATTGGTGGCTTGGGCTGAAGCGAGAGGTAACAGAATTTGTGGGGAAATGTCTGACTTGTCAGCAGGTGAAAGCTGAACATCAGTTACTGGACTTCTGCAACCAGTGAAAGTACCACTTTGGAAGTGGGAGATGGTGACCATGGATTTTGTAAGTGGGTTGCCCTTGACGCCGTCGAAGAAGGACTCGATTTGGGTGATTGTGGATAGGTTGACTAAATCTGCCCATTTCATCCCTGTACGTACTGATTATTCACTTCAGAAGTTAGCCAAATTATATGTAGCAGAGATTGTACGACTGCATGGGGTGCCAGTGTCTATCATTTCTGATCGAGATCCTAGATTTATATCTCGATTCTGGCAAAAGTTGCATGAGGCGTTGGGAACGCGATTGAACTTTAGCACGGCTTTTCATCCTCAGACTGATGGTCAGTCAGAAAGGGTTATTCAGATTCTGGAAGATATGTTGAGGGGATGTGTTATCGACTTTCGAGGCAGTTGGGAGGATTATCTACCGTTAGCAGAGTTTGCGTATAATAACAGTTATCAGGCTAGCATCCGTATGGCACCCTATGAGGCACTGATGGGCGTAAGTGTTGTTCACCTAGTTGTTGGATTGAGCTGGGCGAGCGGCAAGTTCTTGGACCTGAGTTGGTAGCAGAGACTGAGGAGAAGGTCAAGGTGATTAGGGATCGGTTAAAAGAGGCATCTGATCGGCAGAAGTCTTACACAGATTTGAAGCGTAAGGAGATTGAGTACTCAGTGGGTGACATGGTCTTTTTGAAGGTTTCGCCTTGGAAGAAGATATTAAGATTTGGTAAGAAAGGCAAGCTAAGTCCACGATTTATTAGGCCTTATCGGGTTCTTAAGCGAGTAGGTCCGGTGGCTTATCAGTTGGAATTACCTCCGGAACTGGATAGGATTCATGATGTATTTCACGTATCCATGTTAAGGCGATATCGTTCTGACCCTACTCATATCCTACCAGTTGCAGAAGTGGAAGTACAGCCTAATTTGATGATCGAGGAGGAGCCTGTGCAAATTCTGGATCGAGACGTGAAGGTTCTAAGGAGAAAGTCGGTCCCATTAGTAAAGGTACTTTGGCATAATCATGGCAGGGAGGAAGCTTCTTGGGAACCAGAGGAGGTAATGCGTCAGCAATACCCCCATTTGTTTGGATCAGGTAAATTTCGAGGACGAAATTTCTTTAAGGAGGGTATAGTTGTAATGCCCTAATTTTTGGGTTTCTCTTAGATTGTTGTTATCTGATAAAATTTTTAAACTCTGGTATGTGGGTGTGTAATGCATGTTTGGGGAGTGTTAATGGGCCTATGGAAGGCCCAGGTGAAGGCAGAAACTTGGGCAAAATTTTGTATTTTTGACTTAGGATATAGGAGGCCTTGGAAAGTAGGTGTTATAAGAAAATGTGTGTGAAATGGGACATAAGCTGGCCAGTGGTGGAGTGGCAATGTGACGCCACTTAGGAGCTACAAAAGTGGTGCCTAAAAGAGTGTGGTGGTCAAGGGTTCAAGTCACAGGTATGTATTAAGGTGTTTTATTTTATGGGTAGGAGTGGTGAGTGGTAGACTTTGAGTAAAACTCTGCTTAGAGAGAAGTTTGAATCGGTCAAGAGAGGATTTTGTGGAGTGATAAGGGGAGCTTGTTGAGGAGAATTTTTAGGTGTTTTTGAATTTTGAAGAGTAGTGGCCGGCCAAGGGGTTCTTGGTAGTGTATTTTCGGCAAATAGGTGCTAGTTGTGCCGAATTTACCTTTGGTTCTTTTGAGTTTTGTGCCGATTTTCCTAGGTGAAGTAAACTCCCTTCTTTTGCTCATTTTGCATATCATAATACTTGTTTCTTTGCCATTTTGTCCTTCTTTTCTAACTTAGTAGCCGAACCCTACTATCCTTCTTTTGTCGAATCCTCATTTGTCAAAGAACTACTTTCTTTCCCTTTCTCTTACTCATTTCTCTTATCTCCTCTTCTCACACATAAGCCGACTCCATACCATCATTCTCCTGCTAGCCGAATCTATCTTCTCCTTGCAAACTTAAGTCTTCTTCTCCATCTCACTTTCGTTGCCGATTGCTCTCTGGACTTATACTTCTCTTTTTTTCCTTCCTTTCTGTTGTCGACATCTTCCATGACACCATAGCTGAACCTTCTTGTGTTTAAACACTTTTCAACACCCTTCTTTCCTCTTTGTAGCAAGTGGGGCTATTGTGGATTGGGGCTAGATCGGTAAGTATTCGAGAACTTTTCTTCGTTAGTTGATCACGTTTTAAAGTATAAGCCGAAACCTCTTTTAGGGGAGGCTAACGATTTAGTCTAAGGGTTGTGTGGCCTTTTCTTTTGTTCTGTTTTTGCTAGTGTGGGCAAGAGGCGTGCAGCAAAGGAGTTTGAAGGCTAACGCAAGTGGACAGCGGGATCTAGTCCATATTCGGCTGAAGGTAGGGACTTTAGGGGACTTAGGCCATGTTGGCCGATTTTGGTAAGGATTTATGACTCTTTGGTTATCGAATATTAGACTAAAAAGTTAGTGTTCAATTGTAGGCTTTCTCTACATGGGTTTCGTCAACGCTTCGACAGTTATCAAGTGTGTATCATATCTCCACTTTAGACTAGAACGGCAAAGGCCGTAATAACTGAAAAGTGACCGGAAACTGACCGAAAGTGACTGAAAAAGTCGGTATTGAGAAGATCTGCGAGTAACCGTTTACTCTGCTTGATGAATACCACTTCCACGCCCTCTCTAAACTAGATCCGTACTAGTTCTAGCCCTAAACTCTAGCAGAGAATGGCTCTCAGAGGTTCGGCTTTAGGACCTATACTCAGGTAACCTTGTCGACACAATAGAGGAATAGGTGTAATGAATCGATGGCAAAGGAAATAGATGGTGAGGGATTCAGTTTATTAGAGAATTTAAGAGAAGAGAAGGATGATTGTGGCAAAAGGGGTAGTCGGCAATGGGAAGTTTTGGCTTCTAGAGGTTGTCGACAGAGGTTAAAGAAAAGTGAAGAAGAAATAGATTGATTCGGCTTAGAAGCGTTTGCAATGGGATGAAATTGGCTTGAAGAGAGAATGGTGAGATGGAATCGGTTCAAGGTGCAAGAAGAACAAAAAGGGAAAAAAAGAATGGGAGAAGAAGAAGAGAAAAGAGATGTGAGTTCGGCTAGAAGGTGCAATCGGCAATAGGGTTTTAAGGTAATAGGGTTCGGCTACTAGGTCAGAAAAGAAGAAAAGAATGTGGCAAAAAAATGATAAAAAGACAGACCTAAAGCTACTCAATCGACAGAAAAAGTGAACTCACTGACCTAGAAAAATCGGCACACTAACACCCAAATGCCGAAAATGCTATGCTCAAAGTTGAATGCCGAAATTGCACTATACAGAGTCCCTTGGCCTGCCACTACTTCTTCAAATTCGAATATCCTAAAATCTCTCCTTGATCCACTCTCATGAGCAATTCAAACTCTCCAAGCTAGAGTTCGACTTGAGTACCAACACTTGCCCACACTTGCACATAAAAATAAAAGTACCTTGAACTTACCGTGACTTGAACCCTAGACCTCTAACTCCCTCCTAGGCGCCACTTTTTTAGGAGCTTAGTCGCACCACCTTGCCACTTTGCCAAGGCTCCTTTTGTGACAAATTTTACCAAGTTTTTCTTAAGAGCCCTCTTGACCAAGTTCCTTCCTTCACTTAAAAACATACTTTGCTATTTTTATTGGGTTTTAACATGAGTTTGGGCCTCCTAAAGGCTCACTAACATACTTAAACACAAATTTAGCAGCCTCAACAAAGAAAATTCACAATTTTTGAAAAAATCACAATAAACCCAAAAAATCCCGAAATTTAGGGCGTTACATCTTTTGTGTTTTAGTGTAGATAGAAGGTGATCTAACAAGGAGCATTGGAGGCTAGGACCGTGGGGCAATCTAGATCTGGATCTAGTTATTAATTTCGGCAAATGTAAGGATTAAGAGGCTCAGATGATGTTGGCCGAATATGGTAGGTTGCTAGTTTCTTTAATTCTATTGTTTTGTGGCTAACAGTGTGGTTAAAAACGATTGTAGGAGTAGTTCAGTGTGAATCTCGACGTAATAGCACAAACAGGTGTGTAATCGACACCCACTAGTAGACTAGATCGGTAAATCTGAAAAGTCAAAATGTTGAAATTCTGGCATTTCGAGGGCTTGCGAGTGTGCTAACACTCGTGGGTCGAATTAAATCTGTAAAATCTGTAATCGCAAACGGTAAGAATGATGTGTGTACTATTTCATGCACGTTGGTGGTTTTGGGCCTCGAAGGGCTGAATTTGGACCCAATGGGCTTACGGGTCCATATAGGTGAAAACAAGTGTAAGTGCATTCTAATAATCTGAGTGTTAAAACTGCTAAAACAGATGTGAAATTTGGGCTTAGTGGGCTGTAATAGCTAGTGCACACCGTAGGGCCCATTAAGGGTTTTAGGGCCCGATGACTTTGTAGTAATAAAATAGGCTGGATAAGTTATCTGGATGCCATTAAGACTGTCAACAAACTGTAATGAGCATGAAACCCTAAAAACTAGAAAATTTACTGAAATACCCCTTAAGGGTGAAAAATTACTGTTTTACCCCTAGGTGCTAAAAGACCATTTTACCCTTAGGGTTAAGTTGACTGATTTGCATGCTAAAAATTATATCTGTTCACTATATGCCATGTCATTATATACACTGTTGCATGGGATTGGGTTTTGATGGAGGAAGCGCTAAGTGGCAATGCCACGTTTATTGTTAGGGGCATTGCCTCATTTTACTCTTTAGTGGCTTGGCCACGTTATTTGATTAAGCAGTTAAGCTGCGACTGTGGTGTCTAAGGTTGGGTTAGTTGAGTTATTCCCCACATGGTGTGTAGGGCTGGTACGGGTGGTGTGTAGGGTTGTATTGGGCTGGGCTTTGCATTCATGCATATTTACTGTTCTGTTACTGTAATGGGCCTAAGGGCCACACTGATTTCTGAATAGGGCTAAGGCCTAGTAATTACTATTTACTGAATAGGGTGAAGGCCCAGTTAATACTAAATCTGGATAGGACTTATGCCCAGTTAAGCTTGTTCTGATTTGGACTCTAGTTGGGTTTAGCTTACACACTAAGTTTTCACAAACTCACCCCTTCCTTTCATCTATGCAGGTGAGCCCCAACCTTAGAGGACTTGGAGCTGGTGGGATTCGGAGTGGCCACGAGGATTGCTTTCTAGTGTTTAAAATTACTTTTAAGTTACTTATTTTATTATTTCATAGGTTTTGGGTTTTCAATTTGTAAAAGGCCGCTCATTAATTATTTCATTTTGGGGTTTTATTCATTTTATTATTACTTATTTAAAAATTGATAAAATAAACCTGCGCGGATTTATAAGTTGAAATTAATCAACGTTTTCAAAACACAACGTACGCAACGAAGGGATAACCTAAGAACAAAATAAGATCTTTTAAAGCATAAACTCCAACGGATTGTAGATAGGGTTTTTATAACTAAATAACCCATTATTTTTCCAAAACACTTGAAATGGTTTGCTAAGTCACCCTTGTGACAGCCCTATTTTGACCCTAGTCGGGAAGTGGTTTCGAAACCGCTAAACCGAGTCGTAGTAAAATTTTTGAATGAAATTTATTTTGTGTATAAAAATATTTGTTCATGCATGTGCGAATTTTTATTACTTTGATCTTTGCCAAAATGAATGTATTAAATAAAAAGGGCTTGTATGAGAAGTTTTAATTATATGTATGTGTGGTTAAATTCAAGAAATTAATTTGGCAAGATGTGAAATTAGATGAAAGGGATTAATGTGTAAAACTTTGGAAATGTGATAGGTTTTAAATAGAGGATTGATCAGTATATGGTTATGAAATAATAGGACTTGCATGTCAATTTGCCAACTTTATTAGTTAGTGGCCGGCCATGTAGGCAAATGATTGAAGTATGTATATTTATGTGCATATGTATATTTATTTTATTAATAGATAATGATATGGTGGATTTATAAAATATTTGTTTAATAAAATAAGAGAAAAATGGGTGAAAAGAACAAGGTGTGGTTCTTTTGTTCTTGTTAAGCCGAAACCAAGTAAAAGAGAGAAGAAAAATAAGCTTAAAGCATTCGACACTTTCAAATGCTTGATTAAGGTATGTGAATTGTTTTTCCTTGGAAAATTTTAGTACATTTTAGTTGTTAACTAGTATTTTATCTAGCCCATGGCCTTAAATTTAGCCAAATGGGGAGAAATCTCATTCGGTCATGGGTGTTTTGTATGAGATTTTGTGGATTGATGATATTAAGTACTAATGGAAGTGTGGGTTGATTAATTGAATGGTTGTGAGGACTTTGTGGCCGATTGAGATTTGTTTGTGGGTTAGAGTAGGAAATTGTATAAGTGTCGAATGTGAATGTAGCAAATAGCTTGGATGAATTGTTAGTTTGAGTTTAAATTGACAAAAGGCTTGAATTTATAGTAAATTAGGTGCTTATAAAAAAAGGATTGGGTTATGTGCATGTGAATTTATTTGTGAAAGACCTTTATTAGCTAAGTTTGGAAATTCGGCTTTGAGTGTTTTATAATTGAAATTGAAATGTTTTGGGTCAACCTTAGTGGAGCATTCGGCCATAAGGCATATTCTTGTTGAAGGGTAGTTAAATGTTTTAAAGATGGGTATAAATTAGTTAAAGTGTAAACTTTGGTTGTTTATGAAAGGTCTTATGATATTCGACCATTTGAAATGCAATTTTCATAAAGGTGGAAAAGTTAAATAGTTTATAATTAGAATGACCAAAAATGTGTGAAAGGTTAAGGTATTAGTTTCGGCTATGTGAATGAATACCATGTATAATTGCTAATTCTTTTGTTCTTGAAAGCTGAATGGTCGATATACATATAGATTAAAAGGGTGGTATGTTAGTCAAGGAATGTTGTAATTGAGATTTCGGATACTTGATTTATCAATGATTTTGTTGTGATTTGTGATGTGTATGTATGTGGCCGAATGTGTGGTAAAAGAAATATATGAGTTCCTTGTTTTGAAGTGAAGTGAAATTATCAAGTGAGTTATATGAGTAAAGATTAATATATTTAAATTTGTTTAACTTAGCTCAAGAGCATAGAGGGACAACATCGGATAAGAGAAAAGCTAAGGTGACGGAACAGCCGACCCGTAAATACTCAGAAAGGCACGAGGTAAGTTTTAAGTTAATGAATTTAGCATAAAAAGCTAGAAATGCATGATAGAGTCGTATGAAATGTGAACCACAGCTCAATGACCTTACCTTATCTAAATTTGTGCATGAGATAGTGGTTATAAAGCATATAGCCGAATGATTCCTAGGGAATAAGCTATGAAAGTTAGGTGAGTATGTGACCCTTATATATATGTGGACTGAATGTCCAATGGAATTATTTTTTTGTATTTATATGCATGTGAAGCAAGTGAAATCGCAAAAATGATATAGAAATTTGCAATGTGTACACTCAACCCATAAATGTGCATTAAGATTTGATGGTAAATCCGGGCTGAGACCCGAAGGGCCTTCGTGCCGGAGTTGAATCCGGGTTAAGTCCCAAAAGGCATTCATGCCAGTGTTACATCTGAGCTGAGACCCGAAGGGCCTTCGTGCTGGAGTTGAATTCGGGCTATGTCCCAAAGGGCATTCGTGCCAGTGGTACATCCGGGCTAAGTCCCAAAGGGCCTTAGGGGTAGTGTTATAACCGGGTTAAGCCTAAAAGCATTCATGCTAAAAAGAAAAAGAAAAATACGTGGTTTATGTCTTAATTACCTCAATAAAAAGTGCTCATTACCTTAAGTCTGTCAGGTACGGATCTTATACTCATTGTGAAATTGATTCGTTTTAGATTTTAACCACACATTGAGTTAGTGATGCCTTGACTATAGCCTAATGTTATATGAAAGCCAATGACTTACCTATGATGTATGAATTTTCAATCCAAGTAGAATTGTATTAAATTGAACCCTTAGCATATGCGCATATCTGATTAAAGTATGAAGCTACATAAATTCGTGAGTATGAGTATAATTCAAGATTGCATTGAATGAAAATGTATGCTTTCGGCCAAGGGGGAAATGTTGATGAATACAATGAGATTATTTATATGATATGAATTGATGTTTAAAGAAAATGAATATGTCATGTATGAAAGATAGTAGTATCTTTAGTCATAGTAATATTCGGCTAAAGGGATGAGTTTTTAGCTTAAATAGAAGTATGTTTTAAATTCAACTGAATTCATTGCTTAAAACTTACTAAGCATAAATGCTTACCACATTGCCTTGGATTGTCTGTTTTATAGATCTCGTTCATTAGCTACGGTCTCTAAAATCACATGATCGAAGTCATCCACACTATCAAAAGTTCTTGGGTATTTTATAGCTAAACCTTTGTAAATGGCATGTATAGGTTTTGTTTTGTTGTTGTTAAACAAAAAATGTTTTGTTGTATATAAGTATAGCCATGCGAAAATGGCTTGCTAATTACTTTTCTTCTTGAATAAGGATTTTAAATTTAATCTCGTGGATGGAAAATGAATGTGTAGGTTGGTACTTTCATTTGCTAATATATTTGAAGTAATGTGTTCTTTGATAATTATGTTTGAAGACCATGTATTGGCTAAATATATATATATACATTCGACAATTGTAAGTAAATTCAATAGTGTACGTTAGAAAATGCTTAAATTGTTCTTGGTAGAATGGATATGTAAACAAATGAATAGAACCTAATGAATGAGGATGCATAACTCATTGATTCAATAGAGTCATTGGTGCTTAGTTGATGCATATAACAGTGCCTGATGTTATCCATGGATGTATGTTTGCAAAATGTTTGAAACATTTTGGTGACTTATGTATCTATCGGATAGATTGGATATATATGCATAATCGGTTCTACTTCATAAGTTTTATAATCAGCTTGGGTTTATAAAATGTTACCATATGAATAGTAACCTTAGTTTGACTTGTATAATCGGCTAGATGGTGAGTGTTCATGCATGCCCATAAGTTTCAAGTATTGAGTGCTTAAAATTATATGGAAATTGATATACTTTTGAAGTTATACATTTCGATTTGAACTTAGTTATATGCATGCGCTTAAGCTATTATTCGCAAAGGCACAAATATGTATCTTATTATTATGTTTAAAATGTAGTACTTGCCGGGTAATGCCTCGAAATCCCTCTGGCGACGGATACAGGATTTGGGGTGTTACATTTTAATTGGAATCAGAGCTACGATTTTGTCGATTCTTGGACTAACGTAGCGCATGTGGGTCTAGCTATACATGCCATTTAACGTTAATGCGATAGTGTGATGACTTCTGACATCTGAAATGTGATTTTTGGTATAGAAATGGATCCCAAACTTAATCGAGCCGTAGCGGACGATGTTGAGAGCGTAGCGCCTGCTCCCGCGCAGGAGACAGCGCCGAATGATTCTCAGCCAAACACTGGTCATCGAAACAATGACACGAGACAAGCCTTTTATGCAATGATGAGTGATTGGTTCACTCAATTTCTTAGAACAAATCTGGCTGTTCCACAAACCCCACCCCCGAATACTCCGCTCCCAACTTATGTGACCCCTCCTATGACCGATCCGGTGAGATCGAGTAGGCCCCCAATTGATAAAATTAGAAAATACAAGGCTGAAGAGTTCCGAGCTACACCCAGTGATGATGCTGAGCGGGCCGAGTTTTGGCTCGATAATATAATCTGAGTGTTTGATGAGTTGTCATGTACACCTGAGGAGTGTCTGAAATGTGCGGTATCTTTGTTACGTGACTCTGCCTACTACTGGTGGAACACTTTGGTTTCTGTTGTCCCGAGAGAGCAGGTCACCTGGGAGTTCTTCCAAACCAAATTCCGTAAGAAATACTAATAGAGATTCATCGACCAAAAATGGAAGGAATTTCTTGAGCTTAAACAAGGTCGGATGTAAGTAACCGAATACGAGAGAGAATTCGTACGGCTCAGCCGATATGCTCGCGAGTGTGTCATCCGAGGCTATCATGTGTAAGCATTTCGAGGATGGATTAAATGAAGATATCAGATTGCTGGTGGGAATTCTGGAAATTAAAGAGTTTGTCGTGCTAGTCGAGCGAGCTTGCAAAGCCGAAGAGCTCAGAAATGAAAAGATAAAGGCTAAAGATGGAGCTAAAGAGTTTCGTAAGAGATCTGCAGGAAAGTCTATTCAGCAATCGTCCAAGAAAATTAGAGATGACTCGGGCCGATCCAAGTATACCTCGGGTTTGTCTAGACGTGATCATCATCACCCCCCACGAGTTCGCGAGCTACTTCTGTCACCAGTGTTGGCAATGAACGTTGGGACAGATCTGATTGTAAATATTGTGGTAAATGGCACCCGGGGAGCTGTAGACATCATGATCGTTCCTGTTTCAGATGTGGAGCCGCTGATCACTTTATTAAGGATTGTCCAAAATTAGATGAATGCAATCTCGATTCAAGTCAGAGACCTAGTGGTACGGCAGCATGAGGTAGACCACCGAGGCGTGGAGGGAATACCAGTGACAGTCAGAGAGGGACTAGAGACACAGCAGTCAGATCTGAGGCTCGTGCACCGGCCAGAGCGTATGCTATTCGTGCCCGTGAGGAGGCTTCTTCTCCGAATGTTATTATCAGTACTTTCACTCTCTTTAATACTGATGTTATCGCTCTGATTGATCCCGATTCAACCCATTCGTATGTGTGTGAAACTTTAGTCTCCAGTAAGACTCTTCCTGTTGAGTCTACTGAGTTCGTAATTTGAGTGTCAAACCCTTTGGGTCGCTGTGTTTTGGTTGATAAAGTATGCAAGAAATGTCCCTTAATGGTTCGAGATTTCTATTTTCCGGCCGATTTGATGCTTTTGCCCTTCGATGAGTTCGATATTATTCTTGGAATGGATTAGTTGACTGTGCACGATACGGTAGTGAATTGCAAGCGGAAGACTATCGATTTGCGATGTTCAAATAATGAGATAATTCGGATTGAATCCACTGATTTAAACGGACTATCGGCCGTAATAACTTCCATGTCAGCCCAAAAATATGAGAGAAAGGGGTATGAAGCGTATCTGGCCTATGTGCTAGACAACAAAGTATCCGAGCGAGAACTTAAGACTGTGCCTGTAGTTTGTGAGTATTCAGATGTGTTTCCCGATGAATTACCGGGATTGCTGCCTGTTAGAGAGGTTGAGTTCGGTATAGAGTTGGTTCCAGGTACGACTCCAATTTCGATTGCCCTGTACCGTATGGCACTTACCGAGTTAAAAGAATTGAAATCTCAGCTGCAAGAGTTGATAGATAGAGGCTTCGCAAGACTGAGTTTCTCACCCTGGGGTGTGCCAGTTTTGTTTGTGAAAAAGAAAGATGGAACTATGAGAATGTGTATCGACTATAGAAAGTTGAATAAAGCCACCATAAAGAATAAGTATCCGTTGCCCCGAATTGATGACTTGTTTGATCAGTTGAAAGGAGCTTTAGTGTTTTCGAAGATTGATCTGCGATCCGGTTACTACTAGTTGAGAGTTAGAGATTCTGACGTGCCAAAGACCACATTCAGAACAAGGTATGGACACTACGAATTTTTAGTGATGCCGATCGGGCTCACTAATGCCCCTGCGATTTTCATAGACTTAATGAATCGGGTGTTTAGGTCGTATCTAAATCGTTTTGTGGTGGTATTCATCGATGACATTCTGATCTACTCTCGAAATGAGATCGAGCATGCCGAGCATTTGAGACTTGTGCTTCGAACTTTACGTGATAACATATTGTACGCGAAATTCAGTAAGTGCGAGTTCTGGTTACGCGAGGTCAGGTTTTTGGGACATATAGTATCTGCCTCGGGTATTCGAGTAGATCTGAACAAAATTTCAGCTATTCTCGACTGGAAACCCCTTAGAAATGTTTCTGAGGTTTGAAGCTTCTTAGGACTTGCCGGCTATTATCGACGATTCGTCAACGGTTTCTCGATGATTTCGACACCATTAACAAGACTGCTACAAAAAGATGTCAAGTTTGAGTGGTCTGAAAAGTGTCAGCAAAGTTTTGATCAACTAAAAAATCTATTGAAAGAAGCTCCAGTGTTAGTTCAGCCAGAATCATGTAAAGAGTTTGTAGTTTATAGTGATGCATCTCTGAACGGTTTAGGCTACATTTTGATGCAAGAAGGTCAAGCTGTCGCATATGCTTCGAGGCAGTTGAAGCCTCACGAGCGGAATTACCCGACTCATGATCTTGAGTTAGCTGCTATTGCTTTCGCTCTGAAGATTTGGCGTCACTATCTGTTCGGTGAGAAATGCCACATATTTTCTGATCATAAGAGTCTTAAATATTTAATGACTTAAAGAGATTTGAATTTAAGACAAAGACGGTGGTTAGAGTTACTTAAGGACTACTAGCTTGTCATCGATTATCACTCGGGAAAAGCTAATGTAGTTGCAGACGCTCTTAGCCAAAAATCACTATTTTCTTTACGAGCTATGAACGTGGAATTAATGTTTTTGGCAGACGATGTGTTGATTGCCGAATTAAAAGCAAGACCCATATTACTTCGACAAATTTGTGAAGCTCAGAAAGTCGACGATGATTTAGTTGCTATGTAACACCCCAAACCCGGCCTGGACGTTATGGCTAGATCTGGTGTGTTACATGGACCTACATCTAAGTTTATGACCTTTTTGCTTGTTGTGGCTTAAGTGAGATTTTCATTAAAACAGCAAGTTTGTGAAAAGTCATTTTGTTAAGCCTTCAGGTTATCCATATTTTGAACTTGTTGAGTTTTGAAAACCTTTTTAGGAGTTTGAAAAACCCGCGCAGCCTATAACTAGCAGTTTCGATAAAATATGAATTAAATCATTAAAGAAAATAAAACCAATAAAGAAATTTAAATAGCGGCCTTATTATAATTAAAACCCAAAATAGAATAATAAAATACTTAAAATGAAAAGAAAACCGAATTTACAGATGTTGTGGCCACTCCGAATCTCTCACAGCTCCAAGCCCACTATGGTTGAGGGTTACCTGCAGAGATGAAATGAAGGAGTGAGTTTGAGAACTTAGTGTGTAACATAATCTCAACCATAGGTTAAAACAGATCAAGCCTCAGAATCAGAGTTAATTAGGCCTTGGCCCATTACAGAAATCAGTTTAAGCCCATAGGCCCATAACAGATACAGATCAGATATAATATGCAAACAGAAAACCCAACCCAGATCCATCCATAACACCCCCGTACCAGCCTTACACCATGTGGGGAGACTACTCGACCCACCCAATCGCTACACACCACAGAAATTTGCAGCGAGGCTGCCAGATATTGTGACGAGGTCACCAGATACAGATATTGTGGCGAAGCCACCAGAACAGATATACATGTGGCGAGGCCACTAGAACAGATATATATGTGGCGAGGCCACCAGATTGCAGCGAGGCTGCTAGAACGCTTCCTCTATCATAAACCCAACCCCATGCAACGGACATACATGTTATGACATATAACATACAAAATCTCATGCATCAGATATAAACATGTATTATAAGATATGACATGCAGAAATAGAAAATCATACATTTCATACAAAATTTACCTTAAGGGTATAAAGGTCATTTTGCACCTAGGGGTAAAATGGTAATTTTCTATACTTAGCGGTATTTTAATCTGTTACTGATTTTCAGGGTTTTTATGCAAGTCCAAGTAATTACTAGTCCATTAGAGTTTACAGAAGCCCTTTTAACCCTAGTTTTCAATTTTGCCCTTTTTAGCCCCAAAAACCCCTAACGGGCCTTACTAAATCCATTATCGTCTTAAGCCCGTTAACTCCAAGTTTTAATGTTCAGATTGTTAATTTTAACTGGTTTATTCTCAACATACCGCCAGAATGCTTTTAATGACAATTTTACTGATATGGGCTCGGAAACCCATTGGGTCTACCTTTGGCCCATCCAAGCCCAACTTACCAAAATGCTCAGAATCGCACCTTCTACAATTCTGTCACCATCGAATCTAAAGTTGACCCTAACAGCATAAACGATTACACAGAGATTTCACAAGACCGAGTTTCCAGTCACTTTCAGTCATTTGTCGGTCACTTTTGGTCATTACGGCCGTTGCCATCCTAGTCTATAGCGGGAGTATGTTACACACCTGTTAACTGTCGAAGCATTGACGAAACCCACGTAGAGAGAGCCTACAATTGAACACTAACTTTTTAGTCTAATCTTCGATAACCAAAGAGTCATAAATCCTTACCTAAAATCGGCCTACATGGTCTAAGACCCTAAAGTCCCTACCTTCTACTGAATATGGACTAGATCCCGCTGTCCTCCTGCGATTAGCCTTCCGAATCCTTAGCTGCACAACCCCTTGATCACACTAACGCAAGCTAAACAAGAGAAAGAGGCCAACAAGCCCTTAGTCACTAACGTTAGCCTCCCCCTAAAAAGGTTTCGGCTTCTTGCCTTAAATAATCATAAATGAATGTACACAAGGTCTCGAGCACTTACCAACTCTTCTCCTCGAAGAAAATGTCTCTACGCTTCCACTAATTTAGATTTATACTAGATCTAACTCTAACAACTACAAAGAATGTCTCCAAATAGATTCGGCTTCTAGATCCTCTTCTAGGTACCCTTGTCGACACAACACTGAGTTGGGAGCGTGATTCGATGGCTCAAATAATGGGTATTAAGAGGTTCGGCTTGCTAGAGAATCAAGGAGAAGAAGAAGTGATAGATTTCGGTCAATAGGTAAACAAAGGAGTATGGTTTCGGTCACATAAAGTATTCGGCCATGGTGGGGTTTTGATCAAATGAACATTCGGCTTAATGAGGGATTTGGGTAAAAAGATGGTTGACAGAGGCTTGTAGAAGAAGAGAATAATTCGGCTTAGAATGTAAGATGAGTAGAAGAAGAGAATGAGTGAAGAGAAAAGCAGAAGAGTGCTTTTGGTTAGTAGAGAGAATTTGGCTGTGGGGTTCCTGAGGTATGAGGTGCAGCTACTAAGTCAAAAACAAGGAAAAAGAATCACAAAAGAGAACCCTACTGTGTCACCTAAAATCGGTAAAAGAAAGAGTGCACAAACCTAAAGAATTTGGCACACTAAGGGGCCTAATTGCCGAAACACTACCTATGCACTTTGCCGAATTCACTCTAAACAGAATCCCCTGGCCGGCCACTTCCTTTCAAAATTCAAACTCACCTAAAAATCCTCCTCAACAAGCTCCCCTTATCACTCCACGAAATCCTCTCATGACCAATTCAACCACTCCTCAACAGAGTTCAACTCTGCTTCCAACTCTTACCTGCTCAAGCACAAAAATAAAACGCCTCCTTTGCAACCCCTGGAGCTTGAACCTTGGACCTCCAAGCTCTCTTAGGTGCCACTTTTTAAGGAGCTTAGTGGTGCCTCATTTGCCACTTTACCAAGACTTGTTTTGGGCTATATTTCACGCACAATTTCTTAAGACACTTACTTCCAACGGCCCCTATCTCCTAAGTAAAAAAAAATACAAAATTTTACCGAGTTTTTAACCAGCACCTAGGCCTTCCATAGGCCCATTAACACTTCCCAAACATGCATTACACACCTAAATACCAGAGTTCAACCATTTTATCAGATGAACAACAATCTAAGAGAAACCCAAAAATTAGGGCGTTACAACTCTACCCTCCTTAAAGAAATTTCGTCCTCAAAATTTACTTGATCCAAACAAATGGGGATATTGTTGCCGCATTGCCTCCTCTGGTTCCCAAGTAGCTTCTTCTCTGCCATGATTACGCCAAAGTTCCTTTACTAATGGAACTAACTATCTCCTTAGAACCTTCACGTCTCGATCCAGAATCTGCACAGGCTCCTCCTCGAAAGTCAAATCAGGCTGTACTTCCACTTCTGCAACTGGTAGGATATGAGTAGGGTCAGAACGATATCGTCTTAACATGGATACGTGAAACACATCATGAATCCTATCCAGCTCTGGAGGTAATTCTAACTGATAAGCCACCGGACCTACTCGCTTAAGAACCCGATAAGGCCCAATAAACTGTGGACTTAGCTTGCCTTTCTTACCAAATCTTAATATCTTCCTCCAAGGTGAAACCTTTAGAAAGACCATGTCACCCACTGAGTACTCAATCTCCTTATGCTTCAAATCTGCGTAAGACTTCTACCGATCAGATGCCTCTTTTAACCGATCCCTAATCACCTTGACCTTCTCTTCAGTCTCTGCTACCAATTTAGGTCCTAGAACTTGCCGCTCGCCCAATTCGGTCCAACAACTAGGTGAACGACACTTACGCCCATACAGTGCCTCATAAGGTGCCATACGGATGCTAGCCTGATAACTGTTATTATACGTAAACTCTACTAACGGAAGATAATCCTCCCAACTGCCTCGAAAGTCGATAACACACCCCCTCAACATATCTTCCAGAACCTGAATAACCCTTTCTGACTGACTATCAGTCTGAGGATGAAAAGCCGTGCTAAAGTTCAGCCTCGTTCCCAACGCCTCATGCAACTTTTGCCAGAACTGAGATGTGAATCTAGGATCTCGATCAGAAATAATAGATACTGGCACCCCATGCAGTCGCACAATCTCCGCAACATATAATTTGGCTAACTTCTGATGTGGATAATCAGTACGTACAGGGATGAAATGAGCAGATTTAGTCAACCTATCTACAATCACCCAAATCGAGTCCTTCTTCGACGGCGTCAAGGGCAACCCACTTACAAAATCCATGGTCACCATCTCCCACTTCCAAAGTGGTACTTTCACTGGTTGTAGAAGTCCAGAAGGTAACTGGTGTTCAGCTTTCACTTGCTGGCAGGTCAGACATTTCCCCACAAATTCTATTACCTCATGCTTCAACCCAGGCCACCAATACAACTCCTTTAAGTCATGATACATCTTATTACCTCTAGGATGCATAGCACACAGTCCCTTATGAGCTTCATTCAAAATTGCTCGCCTCAAATTAGAATCCTTCGGGATGCAAACTCTACCTCGAAAACATAAAATTCCTTCACTGTTAAGTCTAAACTCAGAAGTATTCCTATCCTTAATCTGCTGAAATCGAGAAACCAGAGACTCATCCCTCGACTGTTTTTCCTTAATCTCATCCACCCAGGTTGGCCTTACTTGCAGTTCTGCTAACAGACTACCGTCATCATATAGACTCAATCGGGCAAACATCGCTCTCAGATCAGATACAGTTCTACGACTTAGGGCATCAGCCACCACATTAGCTTTACCTGGATGATACTCGATCGCACAATCATAATCCTTAAGCAACTCTACCCATCTCTGTTGCCTAAGATTCAGCTCCTTCTGAGTCAGCAAGTACTTAAGGCTTTTATGATCTGTGTATATAATAGACCTTTCTCCGTACAGATAATGTCTCCAAATTTTAAGTGCAAAGATTACTGCTGCCAGTTCCAGATCATGGGTAGGATAGTTTACTTCGTGAGGTTTAAGCTGTCGCGATGCATAAGCAACCACTTTACCCTCTTGCATCAACACACAGCCCAACCCAACATGTGATGCGTCACTGAACACGGTAAAATCTTTTCCAGACTCTGGTTGAATCAGTATAGGTGCCTCAGTTAGAACCTTCTTTAGTTTCTCAAAAGCTTCTTGCTGCTGCTCGGTCAAAATAAATGGTACTCCTTTCCTTATGAGTTTTGTCAACGGTGCTGCCATCACAGAAAATCCTTCCATAAATCTTCTATAATACCTAGCTAGACCCAGAAAACTTCAAATTTTTGCCACTGACCTCGGTGGTTCCCATTCCAAGATTGCTTCAATCTTTCGAGGGTCCACCTTAATCCCCTCTACAGAAACAACATGCCCCAAGAAAGTTACCTCCCTCAACCAGAACTCACACTTACTGAATTTCGCATAAAGCTCATTTTCCCTTAACACTTACAGCACCACACGGAGATGCTCATCATGCTTCTCCTCAGATTCAGAATAAACCAAAATATCGTCGATAAATACGACTACAAAACGATCCAAGTATGGCTGAAACACTCGATTCATCAGATCCATAAATGCTACAGGTGCATTGGTCAGCCCAAATGGCATAACCAAGAACTCATAGTGCCCATATCGAGTTCTGAATGCTGCTTATGAATATCCACCTCTTTAACCCTTAATTGATGGTATCCAGATCGAAGGTCGATTTTAGAAAATACTGAAGCTCCTCTAAGCTGGTCAAATAAGTCATCGATTCTTGGCAACGGGTACTTGTTCTTAATCGTCAGTTTGTTCAACTGTCGATAATCGATGCACATTCGCATTGACCCATCTTTCTTCTTCACGAACAACGCTGGTGCTCCCTACGGAGACACACTTGGCCTAATAAAGCCTCTATCCAATAGTTCTTGAATTTGAGCTTTCAGCTCAACCAACTCCTTCAGTGCCATCCTATAAGGTGCAATGGACACTGGTGTCGTACCAGGCATCAAATCGATCCCAATCTCAACCTCTCGATTCAGAGGCAAACCCGGAAGCTCTTCTGGAAAAACATCTTGAAAATCCTTAACAGTTCTAACTTTGTCCACAGTCAGTTTCTCTGTTTTTGCTTGACTTATGAATGCCAAATAAGCCTCACATCCTTTTTGAATCCATTTCTCGGCTCTTAATGCCGACACCACATTGGACAGATAATCTCTACGTTCACCTATCACCATAATTTCCTCATCCTCTGCGGTCTTTAATCTCATTCGCTTAGCAGCACAATCCAGAGTAGCCCTGTGCTGAACAAGCCAATCCATTCCCAAGATAAGATCAAATTCTCCGAAAGGTAGCTCCATCAAGTCTCCGGAAAAGATTTTTCCTTGAGTCTCTATCGGCACGTCTCTATACAGTTTGTCTACCCTAACCGAGTGACCCAAAGGACTTAGTACAGATACCCCACTTACTGTCTCCTCAGAGTGCACACCCAGCAACCCAGATATAGCACATGTAACATAAGAATGGGTAGATCCAACATCTATCAACGCAGTGTATGGCATACTAGAAATCAAAAACGTACTGGTTATGACGTCAGGAGCATCACCCTCCTCTCGGTGACGAGCTGCATACACCAACGCTGGCTGACGAGCCTCAGCAAAACCAGCACCCCTACCAGGTGCTCCTCGTCCTTAACCATTACCATTTCTACCTCTGCCTTGTCCACGACCCTTCGGAGCTGGTGGTCCACCCCTCACTGGTTGAACAACTCTTTGATCCATAACCTGAGCCTGATCAGGTTCTTGGGGACACTCTTTAATCCTATGCTCCATAGACCCACATCGAAAACAAGCTCCAGAATGTTCCGACACTCGCCCATATGTATCTTACCAAAACTCCTACAACCTTGCGGTCTAACAGCATTCATTGGCACTGCTCGCACTGGTTCTGCCACTCTTGCTCTCTTAACATTCCTGTTGGCCCCACCTGATGGTCTAGAATCCCTCCGGAAGTGGTTCCTATCCTTTTCGCGATTCTGTCTTTCTGTCCGTTTTACTTCTTCAGCTATCTTAGCTTTCTCAACCAAAGCAGCAAAGTTACGCTCCCTCTGCAAAGTAATTAGCACCCTCAGTTCATCCCTTAGACCATCCTCGAAACGCACGCTACGCTCATACTCAGTAGCAACTATCCTAGACGCATACCGACTCAGCCTTAGAAACTCAGCCTTGTACTCAGATACTATCCTACCTCCCTGAACCAAATTCAAGAATTCCTTCCGGCGGGCGTCCACATAGCTAGCCCCAACATATTTCCCTTTAAAGGCTGTCTTAAACAGCTCCCAAGTTACCTCACCAGCTGAAGTTCCATCTCTCACTGTGAGCCACCACTGATAGGCTTCATCTCTAAGCAACGATACAGCTCCCTTCAGCTTCTGCTCCACGGAGCAGTCCAGATCATCCATGATTTACTCTGTGGCTTCCAACCAATATTCGGCCACATTTGGGGCTACACCAGACACGCCTCTAAAGAACTCTGCTCCATTAGCCCGGAGTCGTTCAAAGATAGATCCCCGGAATCCATTACCGATACTTGCCCCAGCAACCCTTTCCAGAACTTGTAGCATTGCTTGTGATAGGGCGTCATCCCCTACACCCCGATCATGAGACTCCACCTCCGTTGCCGATGGTATCGGTACATCAGCTGCTGGCGCATGACCTGAAGATGAAGATTCAGCTCGTGCACTACCTCGGCCACGTCCACGGCCCTTACCACGAGCTACTCGCGTACTCATTTCGTATTATTTATTTTAGAAATTTTATGAGTCAGATTAATATTCCAGTGTTTATTACAGATGTCTTATGAATAAGTAGAGTTTGTTTTCTTTCGCGGACGCCTAGCTACAAGCTCAGTCTACTTATCAAAGTTTCTATAGTTTCAGTAATATCCTAACTAAAGTATCATAACAGAGTCTTAGTCAGGCATATAATCAGAATTGCAGAATTATTCAGAAAAGTTCAAAAAACTTACAGGCTTGGGCCGGAGATTCGGTGTGCCACTCTTTCGAAAGATTACAAAGGAAAACTTAATTTATTGCTTGAAAATAAATCATTTATGCACGAAAGGAGTTCATCAAAACAAGTTCCAATTAATTTTGAAAACACTTGTTAAAAACATGATCTCTCAAAAATCTTTGTTCTTATTATTTGAAAACTTCCATTTTTAGACCCGATCTACAGCCGAGCTGTTGCAACCGGGCTCTGATACCACTAAATGTAACACCCCAAACCCAGCCTGGATGTTATGGATAGATCTGGTGTGTCACATGGACCTATATCTAAGTTTATGACCTTTTTGCTTGTTGTGGCTTAAGTGAGATTTTCATTAAAACAGCAAGTTTGTGAAAAGTCATTTTGTTAAGCCTTTAGGTTATCCATATTTTGAACTTGTTGAGTTTTGAAAACCTTTTTAGGAGTTTGAAAAACCTGCGCAGCCTATAACTAGCAGTTTCGATAAAATATGAATTAAATCATTAAAGAAAATAAAACCAATAAAGAAATTTAAATAGCGGCCTTATTACAATTAAAACCCAAAATAGAATAATAAAATACTTAAAATGAAAAGAAAACCGAATTTACAGATGATGTGGCCACTCCGAATCTCTCACAGCTCCAAGCCCACTATGGTTGAGGGTTACTTGCAGAGATGAAATGAAGGAGTGAGTTTGAGAACTTAGTGTGTAACATAATCTCAACCATAGGCTAAAACAGATCAAGCCTCAGAACCAGAGTTAATTGGGCCTTGGCCCTTTACAGAAATCAGGTTAAGCCCATAGGCCCATAACAGATACAGATCAGATATAATATGCAAACAGAAAACCCAACCCTGATCCATCCATAACACCCCCGTACCAGCCTTACACCATGTGGGGAGACTACTCGACCCACCCAACCGCTACACACCACAGAAATTTGCAGTGAGGCTGCCAGATATTGTGACGAGGTCACCAGATACAAATATTGTGGTGAAGCCACCAGAACAGATATATATGTGGCGAGGCCACCAGAACAGATATATATGTGCCGAGGCCATCAGATTGCAGCGAGGCTGCCAGAACGCTTCCTCCATCATAAACCCAACCCCATGCAACAGACATACATGTTATGACATATAACATACAGAATCTCATGCATCAAATATAAACATGTATTATGAGATATGACATACAGAAATAGAAAATCATACATTTCATACAGAATTTACCCTAGGGGCATAAAGGTCATTTTGCACCTAGGGGTAAAATGGTAATTTTCCATACTTGGGGGTATTTTAGTCTTTTACCAATTTTCAGGGTTTTTATGCAAGTCCAAGTAATTACTAGTCCATTAGAGTTTACAAAAGTCCTTTTAACCTTAGTTTCCAATTTTGCCCTTTTTAGCCCCAAAAACCTCTAATGGGCCTTACTAAATCCATTATCGTCTTAAGCCCGTTAACTCCAAGTTTTAATGTTCAAATTGTTAATTTTAACTGGTTTATTCTCAACATACCGCCAGAATGCTTTTAATGACAATTTTACTGATATGGGCTCGAAAACCCATTAGGCCCACCTTTGGCCCATCCAAGCCCAACTTATCAAAATGCTCAGAATCGCACCTTCTACAATTCTGTCACCATCGAATCTAAAGTTGACCCTAACAGCGTAAACGATTACACAGAGATTTCACAAGACTGAGTTTCCGGTCACTTTCGGTCATTTATCGGTCACTTTTGGTCATTACGACCGTTACCGTCCTAGTCTATAGTGGGAGTATGTTACACACCTGTTTACTATTGAAGCGTTGACGAAACCCACGTAGAGAGAGCCTACAATTGAACACTAACTTTTTAGTCTAATCTTCGATAACCAAAGAGTCATAAATCCTTACCCAAAATCGGCCTACATGGCCTAAGACCCTAAAGTCCCTACCTTCTGCTGAATATGGACTAGATCCCGCTGTCCTCTTGCGATTAGCCTTCCGAATCCTTAGCTGCACAACCCCTTGATCACACTAACGCAAGCAAAACAAGAGGAAGAGGCCAAAAAGCCCTTAGTCACTAACGTTAGCCTCCCCCTAAAAGGGTTTCAGCTTCTTGCCTTAAATAATCATAAACGAATGTACACAAGGTCTCGAGCACTTACCAACTCTTCTCCTCGAAGAAGACGTCTCTACGCTTCCACTAATTTAGATCTATACTAGATCTAACTCTAACAACTACAAAAAATGTCTCCAAATAGATTCAGCTTCTAGATCCTCTTCTAGGTACCCTTGTCGACACAACACTGAGTTAGGAGCGTGATTCGATGGCTCAAATAATGGGTATTAAGAGGTTCGGCTTGTAGAGAATCAAGGAGAAGAAGAAGTGATAGATTTCAGTCAATAGGTAAACAAAGGAGTATGGTTTCGATCACATAAAGTATCCGGCCATGGTGGGGTTTTGATTAAATGAACATTCGGCTTAATGAGGGATTTGGGTAAAAAGATGGTCGACAGAGGCTTGTAGAAGAAGAGAATAATTCGTCTTAGAATGTAAGATGAGTAGAAGAAGAGAATGAGTGAAGAGGAAAGCATAAGAGTGCTTTTGGTTACTAGAGAGAATTCGGCTGTGGGGTTCCTGAGGTATGAGGTGCAGCTACTAAGTCAAAAATAAGGAAAAAGAATCACAAAAGAGAACCCTACTGTGTCACCTAAAATCGGTAAAAGAAAGAGTGGACAAACCTAAAGAATTTGGCACACTAAGGAGCCTAATTGCCGAAACACTACCTATGCACTTTGCCGAATTCACTCTAAACAAAATCCCCTGGCCGGCCACTTCCTTTCAAAATTCAAACTCACCTAAAAATCCTCCTCAACAAGCTCCCCTTATTACTCCACGAAATTTTCTTATGACCAATTCAACCACTCCTCAACAGAGTTCAACTCTGCTTCCAACTCTTACCTACTCAAGCACAAAAATAAAACGCCTCCTTTGCAACCCCTGAAGCTTGAACCTTGGACCTCCAAGCTTTCTTAGGCACCACTTTTTAAGGAGCTTAGTGGCGCCTCCTTTGCCACTTTACCAAGACTTGTTTTGTGCTATATTTCACACACAATTTCTTAAGACACTTACTTCCAACGGCCCCCTATCTCTTAAGTTAAAAAAATATAAAATTTTACCGAGTTTTTAACCAGCACCTGGGCCTTCCATAGGCCCATTAACACTCCCCAAACATGCATTACACACCTAAATACCAGAGTTCAACCATTTTATCAGATGAACAACAATCTAAGAGAAACCCAAAAATTAGGGCGTTCATGCTAAACAAGTTCAATGTGATTCAAGTGTGAATTCAGAGTTTCAAGTCGACGATAATGATTGTTTGAGGTTCAGGGACCGTATATGTATTCCAAGAAATTCAGAGCTCATTTCGGCAATTCTGAATGAGGCCCATAATAGTCGAATGTCTATTCATCCGGGTAGCACAAAAATGTACAATGACCTGAAACGTCAATATTAGTGGCACGATATGAAATGAGACATCTCTGATTTCGTATCTAAATGTCCGGTATGTCAGCAAGTAAAAGCGGAACATCAGGGGCCTTTGGGATTACTTCAGCCGATCCTAATACCTGAGTAGAAGTGGAATCGAGTTGCAATGGACTTTGTGTCCGGTCTACCGCTAACGCCAAGCAAGAAAGACTCCATTTGGGTTATTGTTGATAGACTAACAAAGTCAGCTCATTTCATTCCAGTTCGTACGGACTTCTCACTTGATAATCTAGCGGAATTATACGTCTCCCAGATTGTACGATTGTATAGAGTGCCAACTTCTATTATTTCAGATCGAGATCCCCGATTTACTTCACGATTCTGGAAGAAATTGCATGAGGCATTGGGTACTAAGCTCCATTTTAACACCGCTTTTCATCCATAGACTGACGATCAATTCGAACGGGTTATTTAGATACTCGAGGACATGTTGAGATGTTGCATTCTCGAGTTTAGCGGTTCGTGGGAAAAATATTTGCCCTTGATTGAATTCGCGTATAACAATAGTTTTCAATCGAGTATTCAAATGGCTCCCTACGAAGCTCTTTACGGTCGTAAATGCCGTACACCTTTGTTTTGGACCGAGCTAAGTGAGAATAAGTTATACGGGATTGATTTTATTAAAGAAGGTGAACAGCAAGTGAAAATAATCCGTAATAGCCTGAAGGCAGCATTAGATCGTCAGAAATCTTATGCAGATTTGAAGCGTAAAGATATAGAGTTTCAGATCGGAGAAAAAGTCTTTCTAAAAGTCTCGCCATGGAAAAAGATACTCTGTTTTGGCAGAAAAGGCAAATTAAGTCCGAGATTTATTGGGCCGTATAAGATTTTAGAGCGGATTGGGCCGGTTGCTTATAGACTAATTCTGCCCCCTGAACTTGAAAAGATACACAACGTATTTCATGTTTCAATGCTCCGTCGATATAGATCCGATCCCTCTCATGTGATTTGTCCGTTCGAAATTGAAATTCAGTCTGATTTGAGTTATGAAGAAGAACCGATTCGTATATTAGCCCGCGAAGTAAAAGAGTTGCGAAACAAAAAGGTTCCGTTAGTAAAAGTGTTGTGGCTCAAGCAAAGGATTGAAGAAGCGACTTGGGAACCCAGAACTCTATGAAAGATCGATACCCTAACTTATTCATTGGTAAGATTTTCGGGGACGAAAATTTCTTAAGGGAGAGAGTTGTGACAGCCCTATTTTGACCCTAGTCGGGAAGTGGTTTTAGAACCGCTAAACCGAGTCGCAGTAAAATTTTTGAATAAAATTTATTTTGTGTCTAAAAATATCCGTTCATGCATGTGCGAATTTTTATTACTTTGATCTTTGCCAAAATGAATGTATTAAATAAAAAGGGCTTGTATGAGAAGTTTTAATTATATGTATGTGTGGTTAAATTCAAGCAATTAATTTGGAAAGATGTGAAATTAGATGAAAGGGATTAATGTGTAAAACTTTGGAAATGTGATAGGTTTTAAATAGAGGATTGATTAGTATATGGTTGTGAAATAATAGGACTTGCATGTCAATTTGCCAACTTTATTAGTTAGTGGCCGTCCATGTGGGTAAATGATTGAAATATGTATATTTATGTGCATATGTATATTTATTTTATTAATAGATAATGATATGGTGGATTTATAGAATATTTGTTTAATAAAATAAGAGAAAAATGGGTGAAAAGAACAAGGTGTGGTTCTTTTGTTCTTGTTAAGCCGAAACCAAGTGAAAGAGAGAAGAAAAATCAGCTTAAAGCATTCGGCACTTTCAAATGCTTGATTAAGGTATGTGAATTGTTTTTCCTTGGAAAATTTTAGTACATTTTAGTTGTTAACTAGTATTTTATCTAGCCCATGGCCTTAAATTTAGCCAAATGGGGAGAAATCTCATTCGGTCATGGGTGTTTTGTATGAGATTTTGTGGATTGATGATATTAAGTACTAATGGAAGTGTGGGTTGATTAATTGAATGGTTGTGAGGACTTTGTGGCCGATTGAGATTTGTTTGTGGGTTGGAGTAGGAAATTGTGTAAGTGCCGAATGTGAATGTAGCAAATAGCTTGGATGAATTGTTAGTTTGAGTTTAAATTGACAAAAGGCTTGAATTTATAGTAAATTAGGTACTTATAAAAAAAGGATTGGGTTATGTGCATGTGAATTTATTTGTGAAAGACCTTTATTAGCTAAGTTTGGAAATTCAGCTTTGAGTGTTTTATAATTGAAATAGAAATGTTTTGGGTCAACCTTAGTGGAGCATTCAGCCATAAGGCATATTCTTGTTGAAGGGTAGTTAAATGTTTTAAAGATGGGTATAGATTAATTAAAGTGTAAACTTTGGTTGTTTATGAAAGGTCTTATGATATTCGACCATTTGAAATGCAATTTTCATAAAGGTGGGAAAGTTAAATAGTTTATAATTAGAATGACCAAAAATGTGTGAAAGGTTAAGGTATTAGTTTTGGCTATGTGAATGAATACCATGTATAATTGCTAATTCTTTTGCTCTTGAAAGCAGAATGGTCGATATACATATAGATTAAAAGGGTGGTATGTTAGTCAAGGGATGTTGTAATTGAGATTTCATATACTTGATTTATCAATGATTTTGTTGTGATTTGTGATGTGTATGTATGTGGCCGAATGTGTGGTAAAAGAAATATATGAGTTCCTTGTTTTGAAGTGAAGTGAAATTATCAAGTGAGTTATATGAGTAAAGATTAATATAATTAAATTTGTTTAACTTAGCTCAAGAGCATAGAGGGACAACATCGGATAAGAGAAAAGCTAAGGTGACAGAATAGCCGACCCGTAAATACTCAGAAAGGCACGAGGTAAGTTTTAAGTTAATGCATTTAGCATAAAAAGCTAGAAATGCATGATAGAGTCGTATGAAATGTAAACCACAACTCAATGACCTTACCTTATCTAAATTTTGTGTATGAGATAGTGGTTATAAAGCATATAGCCGAATGATTCCTAGGGAGTAAGCTATGAAAGTTAGGTGAGTATGTGACCCTTATACATATGTGGACCGAATGTCCAATGGAATTATTTTTGTGTATTTATATGCATGTGAAGCAAGTGAAATCTCAAAAATGATATAAAGATTTGCAATGTGTACACTCAACCCATAAATGTGCATTAAGATTTGATGGTAAATCCGGGCTGAGACCCGAAGGGCCTTCGTGCCGGAGTTGAATCCGGGTTAAGTCCCGAAGGGCATTCGTGCCAGTGTTACATCTGGGCTGAGACCTGAAGGGCCTTCGTGCCGGAGTTGAATCTGGGCTATGTCCCGAAGGGCATTCGTGCCAGTGGTACATCCGGGCTAAGTCCCGAAAGGCCTTAGGGCTAGTGTTATAATCGAGTTAAGCCCGAAAGCATTCATGCTAAAAAGAAAAATAAAAATACGTGGTTTATGTCTTAATGACCTCAATAAAAAGTGCTCATTACCTTAAGTCTGTCAGGTACGTACCTCATACTTATTGTGAAATTGATTCGTTTTAGATTTTAACCACACATTGAGTTAGTGATGCCTTGACTATAGCCTAATGTTATATGAAAGCCAATAACTTACCTATGATGTGTGAATTTTCAATCCAAGTAGAATTGTATTAAATTGAACCCTTAGCATATGCGCATATCTGATTAAAGTATGAAGCTACATAAATTCATGAGTATGAGTATAATTCATGAGTATGAGTATAATTCATGATCGCATTGAATGAAAATGTATGCTTTTGGCTAAGGGGGAAATGTTGATGAATACAGTGAGATTGTTTATATGATATGAATTGATGTTTAAAGGAAATGAATATGTCATGTATGAAAGATAGTAGTCTCTTTAGTCATAGTAATATTCGGCTAAAGGGATGAGTTTTTAGCTTAAATAGAAGTATGTTTTAAATTCAACTGAATTCATTGCTTAAAACTTTCTAAGCATAAATGCTTACCCCGTTACCTTGGATTGTCTATTTTATAGATCTCGTTCGTTAGCTACGGTCTCTGAAATCACATGATCGAAGTCATCCACACTATCAGAACTTCTTCGGTATTTTATAGCTAAACCTTTGTAAATGGCATGTATAGGTTTTATTTTGTTGTTGTTAAACAAGAAATGTTTTGCTGTATATAAGTATAGCCATGCGAAAATGGCTTGCTAATTACTTTTCTTCTTGAATATGGATTTTAAGTTTAATCTCGTGGATGGAAAATGAATGTGTAGGTTGGTACTTTCGTTTGCTAATATATTTGAAGTAATGTGTTCTTTGATAATTATGTTTGAAGACCATGTATGGGCTAAATATATATATATTCGGCATTTGCAAGTAAATTCAATAGTGTATGTTAGAAAATGCTTAAATTGTTCTTGGTAAAATGGATAAGTAAACAAATGAATAGAACCTAATGAATGAGGATGCATAACTCATTTGATTCAATAGAGTCATTGGTGCTTAGTTGATGCATATAATAGTGTCCGATGTTATTCATGGATGTATGTTTGCAAAATGTTTGAAATGTTTTGGTGACTTGAGTATCTGTTGGATAGATTGGATATATCTGCATAATCAGTTCTACTTCATAAGTTTTATAATCAGCTTGGGTTTATAAAATGTTACCATATGAATAGTAACCTTAGTTTGACTTGTATAATCAGCTAGATGGTGAGTGTTCATGCATGCCCATAAGTTTCAAGTATTGAGTGCTTAAAATTATATGGAAATTGATATACTTTTGAAGTTATACATTTCGATTTGAACTTAGTTATATGCATGCGCTTAGGCTATTATTCGCAAAGGCACAAATATGAATCTTATTATTATGTTTAAAATGTAGTACTTGTCGGGTAATGCCTCGAAATCCCTATGGCAACGGATACAGGATTTGGGGTGTTACAACCCTAAACCTGTTAACAAAGGAACAAGGTGTTTTAACTATCCATGTGACACACCAAATCTGGCCATAACGTTTGGGCCGGGTTTGGGGTGTTACACATGTCCTTAGGATTTACATGTTTCAAGTGTTGGTCTTAATGTCCTACCAGTGGCTGAGTTCCGGTATTTGTTACAGATACTTGACAGCATGTGGAATAGAACTGTGTAGCTATGTTTCGGCCCATAGCTCGTGTGAGCAGGCTTATTTCACAGCTCGTGTGAGCAGGCTTAGTTCACAGCTCGTGTGAATAGGTGTATTTCACAACTTGTGTGAGTATATATGTACAGGAAAGGATAGACTACAATTATACGTTTAGCACACTTCGTGTGAGCTATCCCGTGTATCCAACAGTTTTCTAATCAGTTCAACGGGCTTGAATTTACAAGAAAATGCTAAGTGTTCTATATGAACCAAAGCATGTATGTATGGAATCCATTAAAGTGGTGAGCTACATGGAAAACATGTTATGTTATGATGGATGATAAATTCAATTGAATCACGCTAAGGGATATAGGCTATCCATGTTAAATTCATACGAATTATGTTTAAATGAACTGACATGTGTTGTCGATGTGCTTAGGCTTGTGCCAAGCTTATGAATGGATTATATCATGCTTAGCCTTAATGAAATACATTGAAATGGTAAGTGTTCAATGGGTAATATGCTTATGTACATGAAAAGGTGATATAAAGAAAAGTATGTAATTTCTTATCAAATGGTTTATCATGAAGTTGATTCCAAAAGTGTTATGTTTAAATGCACTAACTTGTAATCATGGTTGATGTTATGCTTATATCTTGTGTTCTACATATGAAATGAGTGAAGAAAGGTAATGAAATGGTAAATTCATAGATGAAATGAAATATGATGAAAAGAGAATAATATGTTTGAAGATGTACTTATTTGTTAGAAATTTATGTATGATATTGATGAATATACCTATTTCATGGATAAATATACTAAGTCGGAAATTAATAATGTCGTTTAGGCCTGCACCTTCTTCTTCCCTCTTGTGCTTTTCCTCTCTTTTGTATCTAGTCCTTTGGCCAAATATCTTGTGGTTGTAAATCAGTAAGGAGAGCTCTCGGTGGGTGAAGAGGACCCTAGTATTATAGTCACGGCAAAGGTGCCAGCAGAGAATGTGCGCATAATCTCTACTCCCAAGTTTAAGCGACTAGGGTGTCGGCGGTTCGAGACTTTCCGCCTGGATGTGAAAGGGTGGCTGCATCAAACTTTGGGTTAACCAGTTAGATCGCAGTCGAACATCTGGTCAAGGCAAGTGGTAGTTGATTCTTCGGCTAGGAGTTTGGGTTAGAGTTGTTTTAATTCTTTTATTAAGATATTAACTGTTGTTTTGTTTGAATAGGTTCTGTTGTGCAGGAATTCTTAGTACTCTATGTGATCAGGTGTGTAACCGTATACCCTGGTTCTGTGGTTCAGTATAAGCTGATAAAGTGTATATTTATTTGCAGTATTCGATAATCGGTTAAAAGCCGAAGGTATGTGTTGTTTTCACTGCTATGATTGTAAAGTGACAAAAAGCCGAAAAAGCTAGAAATACGACGTTTGAGGCCACGCGAGCACGCGATTGCTCGTGTGGTAAACTGAACCCACAGAACGTGGGTGTACAACGAAAAAGGCTGCCATGAGCGAACTCATGGGCTTAGGCCATGGTGGGCAGAAATGGGCCATGTGGGCCCAATGGGCTTGGAAGCCCCACATGGATAAAATCTGCGGTAAGTGACTATTAATGATCTATGCTATGGTGTTCACTTAGCCTTAGCTGAATTTGGGCTAAATGGGTCGAATGGGCCTGATGGGCCCATGGGCCCGCTTGTGTAAATCTAACTACTAGGTGGGAAATGGTTGGGCTTGTTATGTCACGTACATGGTATAGGCTAATCTAGTTGGGCCAGATTCGGCCATCTGGACCCAATAGGCTTGTAGGCCCACACGGATAAAATGTATGTTTTGTGGTAAGTTTGGATTGGGCTATGTTGAGCGCATAGCCTTGGCTAAATCAGGGCTAGTTGGGCCATACGAGTGTGTGGGCCCACTTGGGCCAAGTAATGGGTCTTAGGCCCATCTGCACCATTATGTCTGTTTAGGTTTGTTAGTCGCTTGAGGCAACGGTGGACCTTCTCTTGGGTCGCTAAAACCTTTAATTTGTAAAATTACTGAAATGCCCTTAATTTGTAAAATTACCGAAATGCCCTTGAATTGTAAACTTACCAAAATACCCCGGTAGGGTAGAATTATTGAAACACCCCTGTAGGATAGAATTATCGAAATACCCCTGTAGGATAGGATTACCGAAGTACCTGGAAGGGTAGAATTACCGTCTTACCCCTATAGTGTAAAATGACCGTTTTGCCCTTGTGGTAAGTGATGAACTTGGACTGTGAATTTGACTGTGAATTTGACTGTGATCGTATGATAGTGTTTTAACTGACGTGACCGTGGTTGCATGATTGATAGGCTTTTAATATATGTTTAAGTGACTGTTACTTAGCAAGGCCAGTTTGCATACACATGAGATGAATGTGCATGACATACATGATATTCTGCATGGGGTTGGGCTTGGTTTGGAGGAAGGTTTGTGCTAATGGCTTTGCCACATACTCTGATTCCAGTGGCTTTGCCATGTTTTCTGTTATTAGCAGCCTTGCTACGTTATTGGTGTGTTGGCTAGGTGGGTCGATTTAATCCCCACATGGTGTGTTGGCTAGTACGGGTGGTGTGTTGGTTGGATTGGTTGGGTTTCATGTCTGTTCTGTTCTGACTCTGTTGGGCTTAGGACTACTTGTTCTGTTATTGGTTTGGGGCTAGGCCCAATTGATTCTATTATGGGCTGTGACCTAAATAATTTTGTAGTACGCTTTTGGCCCACGTATGCTCTGAACTAAACTGTACTATTACTATTAAAGCGCTCTGGCCCAGACTGTTTCTGTATCTGTTTTTGTTTACTGACTGTGTTTTAGTAAGGGGATTACACACTAAGTTTTCATAAACTCACCCTTTTGACTAACTATGCAGGTAATCCCCAACATTAGGAGGATCGGTGCTACGAGGGACTCGAAGGTGGCCACACGACTGCAATTATTATGTTTGGACTTTATATATGATTTAAATTCCATTTTGGGTTTTAATTTATGTAATAAGGCCTTTATAATTTCTGGATTTTAAATTTGGAATTTTATTTATTATTTTATATTTGCTGGAAGTAGAACAAGTTTTTTTCCAAACCAACACCTGTTTTTAGAAATATCATGTTTCCACAACTGTTTTTAATTAAGCTTCCGCAACAAATAAGGTTTACAAGAGAATGACTTTTAATAAACCTCATTTTAAATAAGCAAACAAAATTTGAGATTTTACACAAGATTTCAAATGGCAAAAAGTTTTAATTTATAAGAAGGGTTTTTCAACGGAAACATGGGTTTTGAAAAACACTTCAATGTGACATGCCGGATTTGGGCCTAACTTTTAGGCCAGGTTTGGGGTGTTACAACAATGCTTTCCTAATATTTTAGTCCACCACAACAGTTTTTCAAAAACTTGATGTCCACGAAACCAACTAAAAATCTAACTAAGGCAAATGCACCTATCAATTAGTAGCATAACTATGGTGAGCAAAGACATCGTTCCCACAAAGACTAAAAGTACTAGTAATCACATCTTTCTACTATTTAACTAATAAATTCGAGTGATTGATTAAAACTAAAAGTAACTATATTAATTAACTACGAACACGACAAAGAACAATTCAGGAAAATAAATTATTAACAACCAAGAAGCAAAACAATACCCAAGAAAGAATTCACCTAGACTTTATCTATCGCTATCAATCTAAATTATGCAATTTCTTCACTTAATATCTTGATCCATAGAAATCCCTTGACTCTAAGTTGGTTAACTAAAATTTCTTTCTAATTAAAACCCCTATTATTACATTAACTCGATTTATGAATTCCTCTATTAGATTTTACTCTAATCTGGTAGCTTTAAGTCTTCCCATTTCTAGGATTGCATGCAACTACACTCAATTATGCTAAATCTACTCTTAAACAGGGTCTATTCCTCCTTTGATTTAAGAACATCAAACATGGACCAAGAATCTAGAAATATCAAACCAAGAATTAAGCATACATAATTGAGAACAATATCTAAATCTTTATTGCATAAAATAAAAATCAAAAGACAAAATTCATCATAGGTTTCATCACATTATGTATTTGGAAAATTAGTGCATGCTTGCAAACAAAAACATCCAAGAACAGTATAACCATAAGAAACAAAGAAACTCATAATAATCTCTCAAGGAATCAAAAGGGAATCTTCAATCTTGAAGGAAATTTGCTTCAAAATCACTTCAATGGTGTTTCTCAAGTTGTTTTCTTGAATATTCTATGACGACTTTGTAACACCCCAAACCCAGCCTGGATGTTTTGACTAGATCTGGTGTGTCACATGAACCTATAACTAAGTTTACAACCCTTTTTCTTGTTATGACTTAGGTGATATTTTTATTAAAATAGCAAGTTTGTGAAAAGTTGTTTTGATAAGCCTTTAGATTATCCGTATCATGATCTTGATGAGTTTTGAAACCGTTCTTAAGATTTTGAAAACCCGCGCAACCTATAACTAGAAGTTTCGATAAAATATGAATTAAACCATTATTAAAAAAAAACAAAACCAATTAAGAAATTTAAACAGCGGCCTTATTACAATTAAAACCCAAAAATAACATAATAAAATACTTAAAATGAAAAGAGAACCGAATTTGCAGATGCTATGGCCACTCCGAATCTGTCACAGCTCCAAGCCCACTATGGTTGAGGGTTACCTACAGAGATGAAGTTAAGGGGTGAGTTTGATAACTCAGTGTGTAACATAATCTCAACCATAGGCCAAGACAGATCAATCCTCAGATTCGTATTTAATTGGGCCTTGGCCCATTACAGAAATCAGGTTAAGCTCATAAGCCCAGAACAGATACAGATCAGATATAATATGCAAACAGAAAGCCCAACCCAGATCCATCCATAACACCCCCGTACCAGCCTTACACCATGTGGGGAGACTACTTGACCCACCCAACCGCTACATACCACAGAAATTTGCAGCGAGGCTGCCAGATATTGTGACGAGGTCACCAGACACAGATATTGTGGCGAGGCCACCAGAACAGATATATATATGTGGCGAGGCCACCAAATTGCAGCGAAGCTACCAGAACGCTTCCTCCATCATAAAAGCCCATACCCCATGCAACAGATGTAAACATACTATAGCATGCAACATACAGCATCTCATGCATCAGATATATTCATATTAAGTGATAACTCATGCAGATACATAATATTATACATTTCGTACAGAATTGGCCCTAAGGGTATAATGGTCTTTTTACACCTAGGGGTATTTTGGTAATTTTCCCATATTTAAGGGTATCTTAGCCCTTTTCCATATTTTTAGAGATTTTATGCATGTTCAATTAATTATTAGTCCACAGATATCCACAGAAGTCCATTTAAGCTTAATTTCCAGGTTCGCCCTTTTTAGCCTAAAACCCCTAATGGGCCCTACTGTGTCCACTAATGTCTTAAGCCCGTTAAGTCCAATTTTTAGGTTCAGATTACCAATTTAACCATATTATTATTAACCACGTCACCAGAAAGCCTTTAATAGTCATTTTACCGATTTGGGCTCGGAAGCCCATTGGGCCCATCTTTGGCCCATCGAAGCCCATCTTACCGAAATGCTCGAAATTGCACCCTCTGCAATTTCGCCATCATCAATTCCTAGTTTGACCATAATAGAGTACTCGACTACTCTTAGATCCCTCCAAGACTGATTTTCAGTCACTTTTGATCGATCACTTTAGAACAGTTTTCGGTCATTACGACCTTTGCCGTCCTAGTCTATGAGGGAGATGCATTACACACCTGTTAACGGTCGAAGTGATGACGAGAAACTCGCACGAAAACCTAAAGTTAATCACTAGAGTGTTAGCCTAACAATCGACCATCATTAAGTCATAAGTCCTCTACCAAAATCGGCCAACATGGCCTAAATCACTAAAAGCCTTACCTTTCTGCCGAATATGGACTAGATGTCCAATTGCTAGCCTTTAAGATCCTTCGATGCACGATCCCCTCCTTGACTTCACTATCGTACCTTCCAACAAAAGAAAGAGGCCAAAGAGCCTTTAATTTCAAAACGACAATACCCCTAACGGTTCAGCTTCTTGACTTAATTACTGAAAACTAATGAAATAATGTCTCAAAGTACTTACCGATCTAACCACGATCCACAATAACTCCACTTGCGACTACAAGAAGGGTAAAATGTTCAGAAGGTTTCAGCTACAAGGTTGTAGAGGGTTTAATGAAGATTTTGAAGAAAAGGGGAAAAGGAGAAGTATGAGGCTAATAAGAAATCGGCAAGGTGCAAAGGGAGTTTCAAACAAAGAAGAATCGGCAATGAAGGTAAAATAGAAAGAAGGAGATAAGTCAGCAAGATGTAATGGAGTCGGCTAGAAAGGGAATGGTGATGAGGGTTCGACTTATGGTGTAAGAGGAGAAGGAAAGAATGGCGAAGAGAGGTGAAAAGGAAATGTTTCGGTCAAAATGAGTGTGCGGCACTAGGGGTTTTAGGGGTAATAGAATTCGGCTCCTAGGGCAAAAAATGAAAAAGAAAATGACGGAAAGAAGCCTATTGTGCTAAGTAAAAAAAATCGACAAAAGAAGGGAGTTTTACTAACCTAAAGAAATCGGCAAAAGACACTCTAACAAGAACCTTTAGAGAATCGGCACATCAAGCCCCTAATTACCAAAAATGCACAACCAAGAACCCCTTCGCCGGCCACCTCATTTCGAAATTCAAAAGCTCCTAAAAAATTCTCCTCAACAAGCTCCCCTTATCACTCCACAAAATCCTCTCATGACCGATTCAAACACTCCTCAACAGAGTTCAACTCTGCTTCAAACTCTTACCAGATCAAGCACAAAAATTAAACACCACACAAGCTCACTCTGGGACTTGAACCTTGGGCCTCCAAGCTCACTTAGGCGCCACTTTTATAGCTCCTAAGTGGCGTCATATTGCCACTCCACCACTGGCCAGCTTATGCCTCATTTCACACATATTTTCTTATCACACCAACTTCCAAGAGACCCCTATCTCCTAAGTCAAAAATACAAAATTTTGCCGAGTTTCTAACCAACACCTGGGCCTTCCATAGGCCCATTAACACTCCCCAAACATGCATTACACACCCAGATACCAAAGTTCAAACATTTTATCAGATGAACAACAATCTAAGAGAAACCTGAAAATTAGGGCGTTACAACTCTACCCTATCTTATTACTTTTGACGTATATAGGTATCAAAATGCCCTAAAAACCATAAAAATCACGTTTTTCTACTCTTTGGAATGTAATTCGTGAAATCACCATGGCCTGCCACATGGCTGTATGGTAGTCTGTGTGGCTCATACGACCGTGTGATCAATTAGTGTGGTAGCCCGTTATACGACCATGCCACGTGTCGCACTAAGCTCGAGCAATGACCCTTTGGAGCTGCCACAAGGAACCATCACACGAGCTCGAGCCAAGCTATTTAAAGAGGCCATTTTGGCCTTAAACCAGGTGTGGGTGAAACATTGGCTGGACAAATCGAGAGAGCTTGGACCTGTAACACCCCTACCCGAGACCGTCGTCGGAGTCGAGCATGAGGCGTTACCAGACTTACCTTACTAGTTCAGGGCATAAAAATTTACTTTTAAAATTAATTCATTCACATTCATCCAATATATCCCTAAAAAGGGCCCTCGAGGCCCTAAAACATAAAATTGAAACAGTTCGGGACCAAACCGAGAACATTAAAAATTTTTCAATTACTTACACAAATCAAAAGAATTTATTTCACTATTCATAATAAAACTGTCTTCTGCGTAACAGTTAATTATAACTCGAGTTACAAAACTCAAAATTTAAATCCATAAAATTTTCCTAAAAATAGACTCATATATCTTCTTACAATAATTTTTCAAGAATTTTTGGTGTGACGAATTATTACAATTTATTATTTAAAGTCTCCCCTATTTTGCAGTCCAGTGGATCTAACCTCTCTTCATGAAAAATTGATTATCTCATTATACAAAATTCAGATAACATTTCTATTTGTTTCTAATGAAAATAGAATCACTAAGAAATTTATACATATAAATTATGACTCATAATTCTTTTTGTACAATTTTTAGTGAAATTATAAATTTAGAATAGGGGATCATGAAGTCAGGCTGAACCAGTCTCGAAAAAGTTGAAATATCTCAGAATACAGTCTTCCATTGCTTACTCTATTTCATTTCTATGACAATATTCTCAATAAGGTTTAATTCTATATCTTATTCACCATTTAATTCCATTTCTAAAATTTTTAGTGATTTTTCAAAATCACATCACTATTGCTATCCCAAAACTGTTTCATAACCAACTTTTACTCTTTCACAATCTCTTTGCATTAAACCTCATTTAGGCATACATAACACCAAAACATGTTCTTATCTAGCCATTTCAATAACTAATTATTATCAAGAATTCACGTACCATTCTTTAATCATATATATCATAAGGACATACACACAAAATAGCCCAGTCCCTATACATGCCATAACTTAAAACGTTTCGAATCACAAAATACCAAGATAGCCCTTTGATAGTGTGATACGATCTTCGGTAGCCTTACGATTCCCGAGTTTGCTTGGTGATACTATAAAAAGATTGAAAAGAAAGGGAGTAAGCATAAAGCTTAGTAAGTTTGCATGTAAATAAATAACAACATTCTAAATGAATTATCTCATTCCTATCTTATCTAAACCACTATAACCTTAAAACGCAATATGAATAAGTCTTGAATTTTCTTACCTGAGCCTTTCGAACATGAACTTATCTTACCTTTCCTTTGATATACTCTTTGAATTTCGTGCTGAACCACTTGGAATACTAAGGATACACGAGTACCTTTCCTTTATAAACTTACCATTGTCATGTCTTGACATGGTCTTACGTGGTATCCTTGCCTTATGAACTCACCATTGTCATGCCTTGGCATGGTTTTACATGGGATCTTTGCCTTATAGTAGCTTATTAATGCCATCTCTTGACATGGTTGTACATGATTTCCTTGCCTTGTAAAACTTACCAATGCCATGCCTTGGCATGGTCTTACTTGGTATCCTTAAACCATAATGTCATGACATTTGTATCCTACACATTCTTAAGGTTCAACCGGGACTTTTAGGTATCATTTCTTCGTCAATTCTTACTTGAATCATCAAGGAGTAAATTTACAAAATAAACATATAGATGCAGAAAAATAAAATCATTAATTATAAATAATAAAACATTGCATTTATTTACCGCAAACTTACCTCGGTACAAAATATGATCAAAATTTTGATTTAATCCTCAACCTTTTTCTTTCCTCGGTTTAACTCCGAATTTTATTCTTCTTGATCTATAATAGCAAATTTAGCTTATTTAATACTCACATTTACCAAAATAGTCCTTGACTCTAACTTTGGCAAAATTATGATTTTGCCCCTAAACTTTTGCATATTTACACTTTTTCCCCAAAGCTCGGAAATTAAACTTTATCCCTAATTCTTATGTTTTAGGATATGCTGATCATTTATTACCTACGGCAACATCAAATTCTCACTCTAACATGTACTTATGAACATTAGGTATTTTTACCGATTATGTCGTTTTACTCGTTTTCGCTTAAAATTGCTTAGCTCAAGTCGTTTAACATAATGTCAAGCTTCATATTTTACCATGAAACATCAAAATACACACATTTCACCTATGGGTATTTTTCCAAATATGAACCCTAGGTTAAATTATTGCTAGAATAAACTAAATCAAGTTACCAGGACTCCAAAAACGTAAAGAACATTAAAAACAGGGCTTGGATGCACTTACTATGAGCTTGAAGAGTTGAAGAAACCCTAGCTATGGTGTCCCTTGGAGTTTTGGCTAACTTGAAGAAGATGGACAACATTTTGCCATCTTTTTCCCTTTTAATTCCTTTTAATTACCAAATGACTAAAATGCCCTTCATTAAAACTTTAGTTATTTTTATCTATGTATGTCCATTTTTGTCCATGAAAACCTAATGGTCTAATTACCATTTAAGGACCTCTACATCAATTATGCTCTTCAATTTAATCCTTTCCTATCT
This sequence comes from Gossypium stocksii, assembly GCA_020496765.1. Taxonomy (NCBI): domain Eukaryota; kingdom Viridiplantae; phylum Streptophyta; class Magnoliopsida; order Malvales; family Malvaceae; genus Gossypium; species Gossypium stocksii. Next base: position 49,700,615 of record CM035623.1, read on the forward strand.
AGAACTCATATTCATCAACTTTTTCAAACAAGCCCTAATAGGCAAATTAAACATGTAATTCATAAAATTTTCTATCGATACTCTAACACATGCATCTAATCACTCGGTAAATTATAAAAATTAATCGAAATAATTTTTTCTATCTCGGATTCGTGGTTTCGCAACCACCATTTCTTTTAGGCCCTATTTTGGGATGTTATAGGACCAGCTCGATAAGATCACCTTGCAACCTCTTGCAAGTCAAACTCTGCTCACATTCAGCTCCATGAGCTTAGTTTAGCTCAATTAAGCTTATTTGAGCTCATCTTGACTTCTTTTTAGCTCATTCAATTAGTTGTAGAAATAAATAAATATTTATTTTAGTTCGTTAAATTAGTTTCAGCTCATTATTATGTTTCTTAGCTCACTACATGTTTTAATATGCTTTGTGCCAGCCAAATTATTGTGTCTTATTTTATACAAGTATTTAATGTGTCTAGCTTAAATACATATTATTATTGTGTCTTAAATTTAAAACAATTCTTTATTATGTCATAGTGCAGCCGAATTAAATATGTTACGAACCAATTTAATGTGTACATGTTAATTATTTGCAGCCATATGCATGAAGAGGATTAAATGCAAAGGTGCATGAATGGATGGCTTTAATGCATGGTGAGATACATGCATGGACGGCTACAATGTATGGTGTGCTGATTTTTGGTTTCTCCAAGCAACTATTCAGCCAAAGAGTAGCTGCTCTTTCAAGCTCCCCAAGCTGGCCAATTAGCTCCCCAATGCAGCCTTGAAGATGTTCACACTAGCTGATTTAATTTGTTCACACATGAAGGCCATTCGATTTTGTGTTTTCACACACACATGGCTCCTCAAGTTCGGCATTCACACTTTAAAGGCTATTGCACTATCCAAGTTGCCCATTAGCTTTCCAAATCCGTTCAACTGATCAAGGTTCACATTTTAGCTTAATTAAGCCCATTGGTCGAACCTAAACATGCGAAATCAGCTCCCAATTTCGCCAAGTTCACTTCAGCTGAATATTCATCATCTAGAAGCTGTCTAGTGACGTCCCAAAAGCTAAACTTAGACATGGACTTTTCATGGACTTAATTCTAGAATTTTCAGCTCATTTAAAGCTGAAATCACTTGTTCATTAAGTAACTTGTTTGCCTATTCGGCTAGCTTAGGACTCTACTATAAATATTTTGTTATTTGCTGGTTGTATAGACTTTTGCCATTTTGAATGAATATTGAATTATTTGTGAGGTTTCCATCTCTCAAATTTCATCCAAGACTTAGCTTGACTTATCTGCTAGTCAGTGGTGTCAACATGTTTCTTTTATTGAACTTATCACTCTCGTAGTGTGGCATTCAACCCAAACTTTATACCTTTGGTTCCTACCTTTCTAGGTAACGGGTCAAGGTCTCTTTTCCATCATCTATCCACTTTAAGGTTATATAAGTCCCGGGTCAACACTCTTTTATAGTGTTGGTTCGATCTTGACACTTAAGCTTTACTTCCATCCCATCCAAACTATCACTATCCCGTTTCATTTCCTTTGATAGCCGAACCTTGAACAACTTAAACTTAGCCATTTTTTAATCTATTTTGCTACCTAACTTCTTACTTAGCCAAATACAAACGATACATCAAAATTGGAACGATACTTCTTCGTTAGGTGATCGGGCACATCTACGACTCGAATCACAACACCGAGAGGAGATCGTATCATTTGGTATCAAATTTCTTAAAACAAAAAGTACGGATGTTTAAAGCCATCCTGAAGTAGGTTTATGAAAAAAATTCAAAAAAAATTCGTGTATCAAAGAATTTTATTTGTATTCAACAATATTGTAATTGAAAAAAAAAAAGAGAAAGAAATTCGAAGTTAAAAAAAAGTGTTGGAAAATTTGTATTCATTTTTCTTGTAATCCTGATTAATCAATTCCTTTCTACTATTATCATCTACCTTTCATGCAACATTCAAACCCAATTTTGTTTCTTTTAGCCAATCCTTCACCTAAACATCAATACCCTTACAAGCCATTTGAAGCTGACCCCTAGTCTACGATAAAGTCTAAATGTGTCTTTTACGAAATAACGAGAGAAGAAACGAGTGGAAAAAGGCACGAGTGAGTGAGAGCATTAGAGAGAAGAAAAAGCCAATTAACGAGTGTAAAGACGAGTGTGAGTGCCATCTCATTTCTTTCTGAGTGAACATGAGGCTTTGTGGTGAAGTTTCAATTTCTTTCTCACATGTCTAGAAGTCCAAAACGTAACATGGCAGACGGAGGCAGACATCAGCCAATAAGAAATATAGCATCTGGAAGAGGTGGAGTTCCTGATTTGGCTCAACAAGCCATGATGTGAGAATTCCAACGGATGCTTTGAGATGCCTTAGAACCTATCCACGAGCATTTGGAGCAATTAGACGAGCAAGTCCAATGAGGAATGACTCCTCCAAACCCAAGACGAAGGTGTGGAAGACCTAGGCAAAAACAAGAAGAACTTGATGAGCCTAGTGACCACGAAAGTGATCAATTGTCCGTTCATAGTGTAAGGCACCAAGGCCAAAGAAATCAAGGCTGAAGAGAGTGTGGGAAAGTCAATGATGATCTTAAGAATATCAAGCTCTCAATTCTGCTCGTTCAAGGCAAGTCAGATCTAGAGGCTTACCTCGAGTGGGAGAAAAAGATCAAGTTGGTGTTCGAATGCCATAATTATTTTGAGACCAAAAAGGTTAAGTTGGAAACGATTGAATTCCCCGACTACACGATGATTTGGTAGGACCAACTCACCATGAGTCGAAGAAGGAACGAAGAATAGCTGATAAGCACGTGGACTGAAATGAAGGCGATGATGCGCTAGCGGTTCATACCATCTTCTTACCATTGCGAGCTCTATCAAAAGCTCCAAAATCTCACTCAAGGATCAAGTAGCATTAAATAATATTTCAAAGAGATGGAAATTAAGATGATACATGCAGATGTGCAAGAAAATCGTGAAGCAACCATGGCGCGCTTCCTAGCCAGTCTTAACCGAGACATTGCTAATATTGAGGAGTTGTAACATTACGTGGAACTAGTGGGCATGGTGCACATATCCATCAAGGTATAGAAGTAATTGAAGCATAAAGGTGTTGTTCGAGGATATTCCACCGCGAATACTTCCAAATGGAATCAAGGCATTAGTAAAACTACCCCACCGAGCTGAGCCAAAGAGCTAACAGTGCCAGCCAAGACGAATAAGTCCTTGGCTGAATCAAGTGAAGGCAAGGCTACCGAGAGTTTCCCAACCGTTCGAGGGACATCAAATGCTTTAAATGCCTCGGGAGGGGGCATATTGCAAGTCAAAGCCCAAACTGAAGCACTATGGTGGTGCGCGTATCCGACGAGGAGGAAATAGAACATGCTGTTGACGGCGAACTCCTTGTCGTCCAAAGGTAAATTGATAACTACACATATTTTAATCCGTTCATTAGTACATTATTGAAATAAATCAAAAATTCTTTACTCAATTCAAACTAAACCCAGAACTAGAGCTTCGGTTAATATTACCTTCAACGGTTTCAACTTTGCCAACATGCAACCAACCATTCAAACTTTCACAATTGTGATAACTTTATCAATCAGAATAACTTTAACTCGTAATAATAACACCATTCAATTGGAACAAATCTGATAGATATGTTTCTGTATCATGCCTTCAAGAAAATCAATTCTTCATTTAGACTGTCCGTCTACACGCTCGTGAATACACAAAATTCATTATCATACCTGAGGATACTTTACAAACTTATAACTCAAATTACATTTCAATATGCTAGTTTGCTCTGACCAAATGACTAAGTTGATCTGAACTATTGAATAATAACATATCAAAATACTCCTTTCTCCATGCTATTAAAGCAACCCACAAACACAACCCTTTAAAGTTTCTCCAACAAGCTAGTCAAAGATCCTTATAACTATATTAATTCAAGGAAATAAATATTCTGATTGAATGCATTAACTCTAATCAAACTTTCCTGTGAAAAGAGGACCATCATATGATTTGGGTTTGAGCTTCCATCATTTATACCTTTTCCGATGTTAATTCCTTACATGAAAATTAGAGAAATTCAGATACTAGAAATATAATCATAATAGACATAATTTATCACGAGCCGAAGAACACACTTTAAAGATAAATCATGGTTAATAACTTACGAAATAAGAATAATAGGAAAACTCGAGATAAAGAAATCCAAAATACGACATCACATCGGAAGTTTGAGAACATAATCCATAAGAATAATAGAGATTTGATGATTCCTCAGAGAAAACCAGAAGAAAACAATGTTTACCGACTCTAGAATTCCATTATAATAGAGATAATATATTTTGCGAATATATAAAACAGACCCAAAATCAGTAGAAATAGAAGAATACTCTCATATAAAATTTTTACCATCAACCTTTATTCCAAACATAATAGAATAAAGCCTCAGAGAGACAAATAAGAAAAGCTGATCATTAACCAACCAGACCAATAGTGCGTTCATCTAATATTATAATAAGCTAACATTCTCATACGATAATAATGTCATAAAAAAATGAACAATCACATATATCTCTAAGGATAAGTGAATATAAAAAAATACTCAAGAAAGATCATCATAATCTATTCAATTACAACTGTCTCCCTCAGACATCTTTACGATTCAAATATCATTTCTCTAACTAATTCTGTCATCACTAATCCCATATCATTCCGTTCACTAATGAAAGTTAATTCAGACAAAATTCCAGCAAATACATACTTCAGATATCATACCTGAATGAATCGATTAGTTGAGATTAAATTTTTCTGTAACCGTGACATCGTGAAATTCGGATGATCTTTAGAATGACCTAGCATCTTTTCCAAAACTGTGTTCACTTGCCAAACTATTCTCAACTCTAACCACATTATTAGTTAATCAGCTACTGAACCCTTTTTGTCTCCACTTGAGAGCTCATTCAACATAATTCTCGTGGAATTTCATTATAAAATACCATATTGGTAAGGGGGTGAGGTCGTAAAGCCTCTAACTCGACTCTCATATATACACTCATATGACTTAGCACCCATCATCAACATAATATCATCACAATCACATAATTCACCTCAGGTAAATTAACATACGTATTTATGTTACACCAACTTACTAGTTGCATTTATTCAAACAAGTGTACATAAACACACATTCCTTCAATTTTGAGTAAAATCACTTATCACATTCATTTAATCAAATAAGTTAGACACATAGCATCATATGATTACCAAGCAAACATAGATGAGCTTATCATAATATAAACTTTCATTTCATTTCATTTTCCATATTCCTCAACTTATAAGTATTTCATTTTGTACATCGTCACATACAAATCATGAACTCTTATTCATACCTTGTCAAGTTTTGACTCACCATAAATACAGTTTTAATATCTTAGTACTTTTTTCAGCATTGACAAAAATAGCTCGATCGGAAGGCATATCTGTCTCAACAAGACAATTTTGTCAGGATTGGGAGATATCACATTATCACAAATAATAATATGGCATTTATAGCTAGACTCACATATGCTACGTTAGTCCGAGAACTGACTAAATCGTAGCTCTGATGCCACTAAATGTAACACCCTTTACCCATGTCCGACTCCGGGACAGGATTCGAGGCATTACCAAACATAAACACAAGCAACCATACAAAACAGGCCACAAAATTTCACTCAATTTAAAACTATTTATACACATGCATATTGTCCCTTATACAGGCCTACAAGACCCAAAACATATATTGGAAGTTGTTCGGGTCTAAACCGAGAACTTTGGAACACTTAGAAAATTTTCATGCTTGGGAGGGGCACACGCCCGTGTGGCTTGGGACACGTCTTTGTCCCCAGACCGTGTAACTCTCTGTTTATGACGTCATCAACAAATGAGGATCAAACGGCCAAGCCACAGACCCGTGTGCTAGGCCGTGTCCCCCACACTGCTGAGACACACTACCGTGTCTTTGCTCGTGTAGCTAAGAAATTGGTTATTTTCCCAACCATTTGTCACCCTCATTTGCACATACTTAAACATAACTTCAAAGGTGTATTTCATGGCATAAATAAGCTACCAATATATCAACAATTCAGCCTTAGACTTGTCATTTAACAACCAATATACCTAGTCACACTTGGTCACATTCAATATGCATCACCAACATCTCTTATCCGTACATAATTTTATCTAACTATCATACCATACCATTGAGCCAACCTTAGCCGTTAGACATCAAGACTACTAGCATATTCAACCATTAAGTATTTAGGCACTAACCCACAACTCATCATGTATCATGCAAACATAACTCACATCACAAGACATTGACATGTAAATAATATATATATAGGCTTACAACCAATTAGCCAATATAAGCCAAGTTACATGGCTACACATAAATCAAACGTTTAATCATTACAAATTAATGCATTTGGCCAAAACATAATAACTCATACACAAATGACTGAGTACCTATACATTCTATAAACTTAAAATGCTTGAAAACATTGATACGAATCAATAGCTTGATAATGTGATAGAATCTCTAATGATCTCCAACCCGAGCTAGTAAGTTGGTATGTAAATAATAAGAAATTTATTTACATACCTTTACCAATCCTCACAATATGTTCTCAAGATAATACAATCATAATTGCACAAAGTTCCACTATTCACTTATGTTCATATCAAGCTGTCTATAAGAATCATAGTCACTAAATTATTTATATCATGAGTTACGGAACTCAAAATTAGGATCTGTTAATTTTATCTAAAATTATACTCACATATCTCCTTACCATAAAATTTCCATGATTTTCGGTTTAGCCAATAAGTACAGTTTATTCTTTGAAGTCATCCCTATTCTGCTATCTAACAGTTCTGGATCTTCTTTAATAAAATTAAACGTCTCCTCATACAGGATACGGATGGTGTTCCCATTAATTTCTCTTGAAACTAGAATCGTTCATGATTTTAAACATATAAATTATAACCCATAATAATTTTTATACCATTTTTAATGAGTTTACAAAGTCAAAATAGGGGATTCCCAAATCATTCTGACCCTATCTCACAAAAATTCAAATATATCATAATATGAAATTATTTTTCTTACAACGTTTCTTTTATGTGAAAATACACTCAATAAGCTTTAATTTCATATATTATTCAACCTCTAATTCAATTTCTACCATTTTTTGTGATTTTTCAAAGTCACACAACTACTGCTATCGAAAACTATTTTATGCTAAATTTACTCTTTTATGTTTTCTTTGTATTAACTCTCATTTACACACATATAACACTAAAGTATATCCATAGTTAGCCATTCCAATAACTATTCATTATCAAATATTTACAAATCTTCATTGTAACACTTACTCCATATCAACCTTACCAAAGTTTGATCACATATCGAGCACATTGCTCATGAATATATATATACACATGTACCTGCACTTGTTCATCACATAATCACATTCAATTACACTTAGTCATTTTTCCCGTTGAACACATCAGAATATTAATGGATACATCGGAAGTTTGCACATAAATGCCACACTTGTAGCCAAAGCTACTTCATATCGCTTTTCACATAGAGGCTCGTTCTCGAGCAATTTACTTTCACGGGCTTGCTCACGCAAGCTGTCAGTCATTCGTTGCTACTCAGTGTAACACCCCAAACCCGACCTAAAAGTTAGGCCCGAGTCTGACACGTCCCATTAAAGTGTTTTAAGAAAATCATGTTTTCATTGAAACGCTTCTTAAAGAAGTTTTAAAGAAATCACTATTCCGTCTATCTTTGATTAATCAGATTATGAAAGTAGTTTACTTTGGAAAACATAATCGTTGCGGAAGCTTTGTTTAAAATTTTGTTTGTTGTGAGAACGTGATTTTTGAAAAACAGATATCTTTTTGTAAAATGCACCCTAGAGCTAACAAATTGTAAACATGCAGATAAATAACCCAAAACTTATGAAAAATTAAATAACGGCCTTATTACAACCCAAAATAAAAATCATAATTAAAATAAATAAAAATTGAAAACAATATAACAGTAGAGTGTGGCCGCCTCCAAGTCCACGTAGCAGCAAATCGCCTATACTTTGGAATTACCTATATAGTTGAAATAAATGGGTGAGTATACGAATACTCAGTGTGTAACCACGACAATAACAATTTAACAGAATCAGTCTGGGCTAGAGCCCATTACAGTAAACAACATAGCATGCAATCAGAGTCCATATCACAATCAGCGGGCCTAAGCCTATAGCAATAACTATATAACATGCAATCAGAATCCTACCCAACCATCCGCTACACTCCATCTCCGTCCAACCCAACACTCCATGTGGGGATATAATCAACTCACCCAACCCTACACTCCACAGTGTAGTACCGATGCGGCACTATCAATAAAATGCAGCAGTGCTGCCAGTATATTAGGCTATAAGCCACAGAATAATGCAGCCAAGCTGCCAGAACAGTACACTTCCTCCAAAAATATATTCTCAACCCCCATGCAATGCAACATACTCAATATCATGTAATGTCAAATTACAGAATATACACACATACATATATATCAGAGCATAAATAATAATTCAAACATTATAAAGGGTCAAAATGGTTAATTTACCTACGAAGGGTATTTTGGTCATTTTGCCCCTAGAGGCATCTCAGTCATTTATCAGTGTGAGCCTAAGTATATGAAAGCCCATTAGTTGGCCTATGGTTATCTAGCGACACATGCAGCCAAACAGTCCAGAGATTCAAAAACGGCCTAAAGCAAATCTAGCGGGCCTACGGGCCCATTGGGCCCATTTAGCCCAACTCATGAAATCGCTCATGAAAGTCTTTTTCCGATGTGAGATCACATTCCGTGGCCTTAATCAATCACATGAGCATTCAAATGACCATGTGGCCAACAATCGAATCGTTGGCTTTTCGGTACTTGTTGTTCCGGTATTTCGCCTTTGTAACCAAAAAGTGCGACAACACACCTTATCACGTAGAGTATTAAATAATCCTGAGCGCCATCACCTAAATTAAACATAACACACAGTTAAACCACTTATCTAACAATAATTAAGTAAATACTAATCCAACCACTTAGCCAAAGTATTTACTATCACTTGCCTTCACCAGAGTGATCAATTGCGATTTACCTAGTCAAACCGTAGTTTGACGCGGTCACCCTTCCGCATCCCAGCGGAAAGTCCCTAATTGCCAGTACAGTCAAACTATAGTTTGACATAGTCGCTCTTTTGCATCCTGGCGAAAAGTCCCTAACTACCGATACACTACGTCTCTTGAACTTAGGAGTAGGAACCGCGAGTGCACTTCCAGTAGATACTTTTCTGCAAGACCTCCCTCAATCTGGTTATCACTTGTCTCCATGATATTTATTCCAAAAGTCACAATCCTTATTCAGCCACCAAAACTAGAGAACATTCACAAAGGAAAGAAATTCGAGTCCAATACCCTAATCGAACCCCTAGCCAAAAATGATTAATACAAAGTGTTACAGAACCACTACTTAAACGAAACAATTAAAAAGCATGAGGGTACGAATAACCCTCAAATAGCGAAATCCACCCTTGTGATCGAAAACTTACCAAAACAACACGTCCCAAGCCTAGCAATCGTCCAAAAGAAATAGTGATTTAATCGGCTAAGAAGAGAAAATAACTAGAAATGAAATCACAATTTTGGCTTACAAAACCAAATTAAATTTGGCTTACACAGAAGAAGAAGCGAAGAAGAAATTAAGGAGGAAGGCAATAATAGGAATCGGTAAGAAAGAAATAAGCACTCGGCTCTCTAGTATTGACCGAGCACCTACAGTTTGATTAAAGAAGATAAATAGAAAAGTACCTTGTTGATCCCAAAAGTCGAAAGGGACAATTGATACAGTCGATTAAATGAAAAGATGAGAGAAAGGGTGAATAAAAATCGGTTTATGATTATGGCAAGATGAGAAACAAAATCAAGAGAAGAAGAAGAATATACGAGTTGGCTAAAAAGAATTAAGGGTTGATGGATTCAAAACCACATTCGGATAAAGAAGAGACAAGAAAAGATAGAAGGAAGTAGTCGGCTATGACACTAGATATGAAACAAATGGTGAATGGCTAAAGCAAGGGCAAAAGGGAAGAGTGAGTGATCGAAAAGTGTATTCGGCTTAAGCAAAATCGAGAAAAGAGAGAGCCAATGCAAGGTAGTGTCGATCATTGTTAAGAAATCTAAAGGAAAGCAATCCTATTATCCCCCACAATAGCCAAAAAATCCTTACCTACATACCTTAATTTGGTAACAAACATATACCCCTTCCAATTGGTCAAAATTTTGAACAAAATGGAAAGCCAAAATTAAAATCTTATAAGCAATGGAATCACCATTGACCGAATGGCACCTCAAGTCCCACATTCGGCCAAAACTTTCCTCAAATACACATTTAATAGCTGATAAAATCAGCCCTCATCAGTACAAAATTTAAATTAACTAAAATACTCCCACCGCTTGACTTTTCTTCACCGACAGTAGCCCTCCATTCACAATGCCATCGCTTGATTACTGCCACAAATTCATCCTGCCCGAGAAAAAAATTAAACCTTCCACGCGCAGGGTAAGGCTCGAACTCCAAACCTTACCCCATCACTGCACCTTCCAACATGCTGCTAGCCACTGCAACGCGTTCCTCTTTACACTATAATAGGGTCGCAATTATTTTTAACCCATACCTGTTGGAGCCACGGTTATTTCGAGAATAAAAATGAAAATTCTGCCAACCAAGGGACTCGAACCTGCGTCCCATCTAAATGCCCAACACGCCGATTGCCACTGAACCAATACAAATTTCATGTCAATAACCCCATGCAACAAATTATAAACCTTCCATCCAGAATGTCGTGTTCCCTTTAAACCTTAAAAAAATATAACATTTTCCCCTTAAGCAGACTCGAACCCCCGACCCAAGCACACCATACACGCCTTGCCACTCTTCCACAATCTCTTTTGTGTCGCATACCACTCGCAAATATACATAAGGTTTAGAAGCCAGCTTCTATGACCAAAAGTGAAAATTAAAAGAATTAAGCTAAGGCCAAGTCTTGAACCTTGGGCCATTTCCTAGCTAGACATGCTCCTAGCCACCAGACCACTTCCTTCTATTCGTCAGTTTTGACCCAAAAATATTTATAAACCCTTTCTTGAAATGCCAATTCCACTTAGTGATGAAAACTAAATTTTTTCTTTAAGTCCCTTTTTGAACACCGGACTTCTCCAACATCCCCAAGCACTTCAAATCACTTAAGTAACAATCCAAACATGAAATTACAAAATATTTTTCTTGATCACAAAAATTCAAATTTCTCCAATACACAAAGCCTATTTCTCCTAAGCCCAAAATTCGGGGCGTTACAACTCTACCCTCCTTAAAAAAAATTTCGTCCTTGAAATTCCCAACTATCAACTAACCGCACTACTCAAGTCATACCACTATGCTTTCGTTGCGCACTCTAATTCCAGGCTAAATATATACCTTATCAGTAAAGGCCTACCTCACGCACCCCCATGGCCTCTACTTCGGCCTCTTGAACCTCGTCTGAGTGTACCTTTTGAACTCATCCTCTATTCGTGTTTTGTCTTATTAGAAAATTTATGAAATAACTTACAGTTTTAGTAATTATTAACAATGTCTTATACAAATAGAAGTTTAAAGTTGTTTTCGCAGATCGAGCTCACACTACAGTCTTCAATTTCCTATAGTCTCAGTCTAACCTATCTAAAGTGTCATAGCATAAGAATCTTAATATTCAATAAGTAAACAGATAACAGTAATTTAAACACTTACGGATTTGGCGCCAGAAACTTGAAAACCACACTTACAGTAGTAGGATTCAAGTTTTCTCCAACTCCTTTAAAAATAGCTTGTAGAATATTAAATTTTGAAGTAAACCCAACTTTTGAAAATATTTTTATAGAAATTCAAAAATTTTGAAATCCCATTCCACAGCCAAGTTTTGCAACTTGAGCTCTAATACCACTAAATGTAACACCCCAAACCCGGCCTAGAAGTTGGGCCCGAGTTCGGCGTGTCCCATTGAAGTGTTTTAAGAAAATCGTGTTTTTATTGAAAACCCTTTTTAAAGAAGTTTTAAAGAAACCACTATTCTATCTATCGTTGATTAATTAGATTATGAAAGTAGTTTACTTTGGAAAACATAATCGTTGCGGAAGCTTTGTTTGAATTTTCGTTTGTTGTGAGAACGTGGTTTTTGAAAAACAAATATCTTTTTGTAAAACGCGCCCTAGAGCTAACAAATTGTAAACATGCAGGTAAATAATCCAAACCTTAAGAAAAATTAAATACCGGCCTTATTACAACCCAAAATAAAAGCCATAATTAAAATAAATAAAAACTGAAAACAATATAATAGTAGAGTGTGGCCGCCTCCAAGTCTACGTAGCACCGAATCACCTATGCCTTGAAATTACCTGTACAGTTAAAATAAATGGGTCAGCATACGAATACTCAATGTGTAACCCCGACAATAAGAATATAACAGAATCAGTCTGGGCTAGAGCCTATTACAATAAATAGCATAGAATGCAATCAGAGTCCATATCACAATCAGTGGGCTTAAGCCCATAGAAATAACAATATAACATGCAATCAGGATCCTACCCAACCATCTGCTACACTCCATCTCCGTCCAACCCAACATCCATGTGGGGATATAATCAACCCACCCAACCCTACGCTCCACAGTGTAGTACCGATGCGGCACTATCGATAAAATGCAGCAGTGCTACTAGTATATTAGGCTATAAGGCACAGAATAATGCAGCGAAGCTGCCAGAATAGTACACTTCGTCCAAAAATATACTCCCAACCCCCATGCAATGCAACATACTCAATGTCATGTAATGTCAAATTACACAATATACATACATACATACATACATACATACATATATATATATATATATCAGAGCATACATAATAATTCAGACATTATAAAGGGTCAAAACGGTTAATTTACCCACGAGGGGCATTTTGGTCATTTTACCCCTAGGGGCATTTTAGTCATTTATTAGTGTGAGCCTAAGTATGTGAAGGCTCATCAGTTGGCCCATGGTCATCTAGCGACACATGCAGCCAAACAGTCCAAAGATTCGAAAACAGCCTAAAGCCCAACTAGTTGGCCCACGGGCTCATTGGGCCCATTTGGCCCGTTTCGGCCCAACTCATGAAATCGCTCATGAAAGTCATTTTTCGATGTGAGGTCACATTCTGTGGCCTTAATCAACTACATGAGTGTTCAAACGCCCATCTGGCCAACAATCGATTCGTCAGCTTTTCGGCACTTGCCTTCTGGTATTTCGCCTTTGAAACCAAAAAGTGCGATAACACACCTTATCACGTAGAGTAGTAAATAATCCTGAGTGCAGTCACCTAAATTAAACATAACACACAGTTAAACGACTTATTTAACAATAATTAAGGAAATAGTAATCCAACCACTTAGCCAAAGTATTTACTATCACTTGCCTTCATCAGAGTGATCAATTACGATTTTCCTAGTCAAACCGTAGTTTGACGCGGTCACCCTTTCGCATCCCGGTAGAAAGTCCCTAACTGTCGGTACAGTCAAACCATAGTTTAACATGGTCACTCTTTCACATCCTGGCGGAAAGTCCCTAACTGTCGATACAGTACGTCGCTTGAACTTGGGAGTAGGAACCACGAGTGCACTTCTAGTAGATACTTTTCCACGACCTCCCTCAATTAGGTTATCACTTGTCTCCATGATATTTATTCCAAAAGTCACAATCGTTATAGGAAAGAAGTTCGAGTCCAATACCCTAATCGAACCCCTAACAAAAAACGGTCAATACAAAGTGTTACAGAACCATTACTTAAACGAAACAATTAAAGAGCATGAGGGTACGAACAGCCCTCAAATTGCGAAATCAACCCTTGTGATAAAAAACTTACCAAAACGACACGTCCCAAGCCTAGCAATCGTCCAAAATAAAGAGTGATTTAATCGGCCAAGAAGAGAGAATAACTAGAAATGAAATCACAATTTCGGCTTACAGAACCAATTTAAATTCGGCCTACACAAAAGAAGAAGCGAAGAAGAAATTAAGGAGGAAGGCAATAACAGGAATCGTTAAGAAAGAAATACACACTCGGCTCTTTAGTATTGACTGAGTACCTACAGTTTGATTAATTAAGATAAATAGAAAAGTACCTTGTTGATCCCAAAAGTCGAAAGGGACAATTGATACATTCGATTAAATGAAAAGATGAGAGAAATGGTTAATAACAATCGGTTTATGAGTATGCCAAGATGAGAAACAAAATCAAGAGAAGAAGAAAGATATATGAGTCGGCTAAAAAGAATTAAGGGTTGATGGATTCAAAACCACATTCGGCTAAAGAAGAGACAAGAAAAGATAGAAGGAAGTAGTCGGCTATGACACTCGATATGAAAAAAATGGTGATAGGCTAAAGAAAGGGCAAAAGGGAAGAGTGAGTGATCTAAAAGTGTATTCGACTTAAGCAAAATCAAGAGAAGAGAGAGCCAATGCAAGCTAGTGTCGGTCATTGCTAAGAAATCTAAAGGAAAGCAATCATATTATCCCCCACAATAGCCAAAAAATCCTTGCCCACACACCTTCATTTGGTAACAAAAATATACCCTTCCAATCGGTCAAAATTTTGAGCAAAATGGAAAGCCAAAATTAAAACCTTATAAGCAATGGAATCACCCTTGACCGAATGGCACCTCAAGTCCCACATCCGGCCAAAACTTTCCTCAAATACACCTTTAATAGCTGCATAAAATTAGCCCTCATCAGTCCAAAATTTAAATTAACTAAAATACTCCTACCGCTTGACTTTTCTTCACCGAAGCAGCCCTCCATTCACAATGCCACCGCTTGATTACTACCACAAATTCATCCTACCCGAGCAAAAAAAATT
Organism: Gossypium stocksii; assembly: GCA_020496765.1. Lineage (NCBI taxonomy): Eukaryota > Viridiplantae > Streptophyta > Magnoliopsida > Malvales > Malvaceae > Gossypium > Gossypium stocksii. The sequence continues at coordinate 49,715,683 of CM035623.1, forward strand.
AAACCTTCCATGCACAGGGTAAGGCTCGAACTCCAAACCTCACCCAGTCATTGCACCTTCCAACATACTGCTGGCCACTGCACCCCATTTCTCTTTACACTATAATAGGGTTGCAATTATTTTTAACCCATACCTGTTGGAGCCACGGTTATTTCGAGAATAAAAATGAAAATGTCGCCAGCCAAAGGACTCAAACCTGCGTGCAATCTAAATGCCTAACACGCCAGTTGCCACTAAACCAATACGAATTTCATGTCAATAACCCCACGTAACAAATTATAAACCTTCCATCCAGAATGTCGTGTTCCCCTTAAACCTTAAAAAAATATAACATCTTCCCCTTAAGCAGACTCGAACCCCTAACCCAAGCACACCATACATGCCTTGCCACTCTTCCACAGTCTCTTTTGTGTCGCATATCACTCGCAAATATACATAAGGTTTAAATGCCAGCTTCTATGATCAAAAGCAAAAATTAAAAGAATTAAGCTAAGGCCAAGATTTGAACATTGGACCATTTCCTAGCTACCCACGCTCCTAGCCACCAGACCACTTGCTTCTATTCATTAGTTTTGACCCAAAAATATTTATAAACCCTTTCTTGAAACGCCAATTCCACTTAGTGATAAAAACTAAAATTTTTCTTAAAGTCTCTTTTTGAACCCTGGACTTCTCTAACATCCCCAAGCACTCCAAATCACTTAATTAACAATCCAAACATGAAATTACGCAATATTTTTCTTGACCACAAAAATTCAAATTTCTCTGATACACGAAGTTCATTTCTCCTAAGCCCAAAATTCGGGGCGTTACACTCAGTGCTGCTCATATAAGCTGTTAATTAGCCGCAACACATACCGATATACCCAACCACTGCTAGAACTTAAGACCAGCACCCGGATTCACTTAGTCATAATTTCACATAGATTTCACATAGGTCCCTAGTGACATGTCACTTGTATCCTATTATAGTCCTAAGGTTCAACCGAGAAATTTCCCACATTTTGTTACTTTGTCAATTTCATTCAATATTCAACCACATCTCATAAAATATATCAAAACATAAAAATGTAAGTAAAAACGATGTATTATTTATATACAAACTTACCTCGATAGCACAATCTGTGAAAAGGACTTATTTGTCATATTATTTATTTTCCTCCCGTTCTAAGTCCGAATCTCGTTTTTCTTGATCTACAACAACACATTTCACTTATTTATTCATCATGCTACTCAAATTAGCCAAATTTCACATTTTTCGTAAAATTACATTTTTACCCCTAAACTATCATATTTACACTTTTGCCTCTAGGCTCGTAAAATGAAATTTATCCAATTTCTTTAACATACAAGCCTAGCTGAACCATTTTCATAACTATAACAGCCCACAATTTCCATTAAAACACATTTTTACTACACATTTTATAACTTTTACAAATTAGTCCTTTTTTATATTTCCATCGAAAATCAATTAGTAAAAGTCATTTCTCTAACCATAAACATGCATTTTCTACGATTAAACACAAAAATACACACATATTCATCATGGGTCAAAACCCTAGACTTTAACCATATCTCAAATTAGTGGTAGAAATAGATAGATCATGTTACGAGGATTTTAAAAACGTAAAAATCATTAAAAACGGCGCTAGAACGGACTTACAATCGAGCTTGGAGGCTTGAAAAACCCTAGCCATGGTTTTCCCTTGAGAAATTTGGCCATGGGGTTGAATATGGACAAAAATTGGCTTTTAATTTTGTTTATTTAATCATTTAATCACTAAATGACCAAAATGCCCCTAACTTAAAATATTCTATTTCACCTATTTCATGTCTATTTTTGTCCAACAAATTAACCAGTGGTCTAATTACCATTCAAGGACCTCAAATTTAAAATTTCATAGTAATTTGACACCTCTAGCTTCTAGAACTCAAGTTTTGCACGTTTTACAATTTAGTCCTTTTGACTAAATTGAGTGCCCAAACGTTAGTATTTTCGAATGAGATTTTCATGAAATCATTTAGTGGAATTGTAGACCATAAAAATATAAGTAAAATAAATTTTTCTTCGTTGAATTTGTGGTCTCAAAACCACTGTTCTAACTAGGCCTAAAATTGGGCTGTTACATGCTGTTTTCAATCACTTGTCACCCCCAAACGGATGGCCAAACGGAGGTGGTTAATCGAGTATTGTCTACTTCGCTATGGGCCATCATCTAAAAGAATTTAAAGTCATGGGAGGATTGCTTACCTCATATAGAGTTCGCATATAACCAATCAGTCCATTCGGCGACTAAATTTTCTCCTTTTGAAATTGTTTATGGATTTAATTTGTTAACTCTGTTAGACTTAGTGCCTTTACCTAACGATCAATTTATTCATGTAGATGTCAAGAAGAAGGCCGATTTTGTCAAATAGTTGCACCAAAAGGATCGAGCCAATATCGAAGCAAGAACCAAGCGTTATTTCAAAAGGTGAACAAAGGTTGAAAGAGAGTTGTTTTTGAACCCAGTGATTGGGTTTGGGTCCATATGTGCACCAAACGTTTTCCAGCCCAATGTAGGTCCAAATTGTTACCTCAAGGAGATGAACCCTTCCAAGTATTAGAACGAATTAATGAAAATTCTTACCGACTTGACTTACCGGGTGAGTATAATGTTAGTGCAAACTTCAATGTGTCTGATTTATCTCCCTTTGATGCAGGTTCCAACTTGAGGACAAGTCGCTTTGAAGAGGGCGGATGATACGACCACGCCCTGTGTCACACCAAGCTCGAGCAAGGACCCTTTAGAGCTGCCACAAAGACCCATCACACAAGCTCAAGCCAAGCTATTCAAAGAGGCCATTTCAGCCTTAGTCAAACAAGTGTGGGGCGAAACATTGGCTAGATATATCGAGAGAGCTTGGACCAGCTCGATTAGATCACCTTGCAACCTCTTGCAAGTCGAGCTCATCTCACATTCAGCTCTATAAGCTTAGTTCAACTTAATTCAACTCATTTGAGCTCATCTTTACTTCTTTTTAGCTCATTTGATTAGTTTCTAAAATAAACTAAATATTTATTTTTGCTAGTTAAATTAATTTCAGCTCATTATTATGTTTCTTAGCTCATTACATGTTTTAATATGTTTTGTGCAACTGAATTAATTAATGTGTCTTATTTTATACAAGTATTTAATGTGTCTAGCTAAAATACATATTATTAATGTGTCTTAAAATTAAAATAAGTCTTTATTATGTCCTAGTGCAGCCGAATTAAATATGTTATGAACCAATTTAATGTGTACATGTAACAGCCTGATTTTGGGCCTAGCCGAAATAGTGGCTTCAGAGTCACACATCCAAAGTCAAAGAAAAATATTTTTAATATTATTTTATGTGTTATAGCATGAAAGTACAAGTGCATGAAAATTTTAGTGAATTAATTTTAGCAATTGTGAACTTAATTGCAAAAAATGACTGAATCGCATAAAGTGTAAAAGTTTTATTTTAATAGCTAAAGGAGTTAAATTGTTTGAGAATCATAATATGGGGTTCTTAAAGGGCAATTAACCCTTGCCTATAGTGATAGCCAGCCATAGCATGCAAAAAGGGGTTGAAAAGTCAAAGTTTGAGGTATTAGGTAACCATGAATTAATAAACGAAAACAAAAAGAAAAAGTTGTCATTTTTGTTTCTTCTTTCTTCTTTATTCAATGAAAATGGCAGCAACATGAGGGGTTTTAAGAACTCAAACTTTTAGCCATCTATTTTCATGCAAGTAAATGGTTTTAATGGTTTTTCTTGAAGATTTTTGTACTTTTGGGACTCTTAAAGCTTAATCTAGCTATCGAGGGGATTATTTTGCAAAATGGTTAATAGTCTAGGGATATGCCATGAGCTTAGAAAATATTTGGATAGGTATAGTTAGTGAGGAATTCGATAAAAATCGATTTACGAGCCTAAGGGCAAAATCATAATTTTGTGAAAGTTAAGGGTGCAAAACTGTAAATTTGCCAAAGTGTGTTTATGGGCAGCTAGTAGTAATTACAAAATTTATCTAAGCACGAATTGTGTTTAATTGCATGAATTGGCACTTTTATATGACAAGGACTAAGAGTGTGAAATATTAGGGGCAAAAGTGTAAAATTTCTCTAATGAGAATTTTTGGATTAAATTGTATAAATTGACGACTAAATAAGTAAAAGTGATTATTTTATAGATTAGGGAAAATGAGATTTGGATAGAGAACAAGGCAGAACAACATATCGGGATTATGGGCTTAAATCGTTATTTCATGTAAGTTCATATGATTAATTTATAGTAAGCAATTATTAAAATTGAAATGAGATAATGTATTATTTCATATGTTGTCCATTAACCACGATATTTTGCAAGTACGAGATTTAAGTCGAAGGATCAAACTAGAGGAAATGCAGGGTCAAGTATGTTAGTACCTTGACTCGTGTTGAATTGATGGAAAACCCATGGTTGGACCATGGCAACGAGCGTGCCAGTGTAAGACCATGTCTGGGACATGGCATCGGCCTCGAGATATGTGTTAGTGCAAGGCCATGTCTGGGACATGGCATCGACACCGAGATGGAGGAGCTAGTGTAAGACCATGTCTGAGACATGGCATCAGCCTCGATACAAGAGAGTTGGTGTAAGGCCATGTCTGGGACATGGTATTGGCTCGATATGAGCACAAGTGTAAGACCATGTCTAGGACATGGCACCGGCGATGAGACGAGAGCTAGTGTAAAACCATGTCTGGGACATAGTGTCAGCCTCGATACGTGTCAGCGTAAGTGAAACACCCTTAACTTGTATCTGTCACTGAACTAGGGTTAAAGGCATTACCAGACAAATAGAGCTTTTACAGATATTATACAAACATTCATCTCAAAACTTAATCAAACATAATCATATAGTCCCTTATGAAGATCTTTGAGACCTTAAACATGCAATAGAAGAAGGTCGGGATTAAACAGAACACTTAGAAAATTTTTTGAAAACTTTAACATTTTCTAAACTGCAAAGGTCACACGCCTGTGTGACCAGGCCGTGTGCCTCACACGGCTACCAGACACGCCCATGTGTTTAAGCCATGACAAAATAGGGCATACATACTGACTTATTCACATGGCCACGTAACACGCCCGTGTCCTCGGCCATGTGAAAATTAAGAAGGCCACAAGGCATGCCCATGTGTCTAGCCCGTGTGACATCCTGACCAATTCGGCTAAGGTACAGGGATCACATGGTTGAGATACATGTCCGTGTGCTTTGGCCGTGTGGCACAAAATGGGCTTGGTTTAAGCCACATTTTCCTATCCAATTGCCAAATACCTACAATACAACTTGTATGACATTTTAGATGCAACAATAATCAACCATTTCAGCCAATTACCAAACCAAAACATAGCTCAATTCATCATCATCCAATTCATACTCATCATCCAAAATAAATCATACTAAAGTCTCAAATACAATAGCATATCAATATACACTTACCTTAACCTAATGCCATCATATCCAATCACTTATAAAACTTACCAAAATCAAAACATTTTCCATACCAAAATAACCATTACTCAAGGCCATACTTGCATCACATAAACTTACCAAAACAAGCATATTCCTAACCATTTGTTGGCCACATCACATGGCATAACTAAAATATATTTCAAAACACAACCTAAAGACATCTAGCCTATATATGCCATATTTCAACATATTCACTTACAAAATATACCAAATAAAGATTGATAGTGTGGTGATGATCCTTAACGATCCCCAAGCTTTCAGTAGCTTTGATATCTAAAAAAAACAGAGTAAACAAACACAAAGTAAGCTACAAGTAGCTTAGTAAGCCATATATACAAATAAATTTATAACATAGAACAATTTTAAACCGATTTAAAACATATGATCTATGGCATGACATAAACACAAGTTATATTTCTCATTAATCTCAACTAATCAAATTCACTTACTCCATTTCACATATCTTATCCATGTAGCTCACATATCAAGTGATCATATACATACATTTTATTCTCATATTTTCATATACATTCATACGTACCGGAATGCAGATGTGCATTCGTATTTTCCTTCGCTTTCTCAGAATGCCCGTTGAACTAATCGGATTAATTAGGATACGTGGATAGTTCAGAAAACTCATACAATGCCGACGTCCCAGACGTGGTCTTACATGTAATCAGATACCGATGCCACTGTCCTAGACAGGGTCTTACTCGAATCAATACGATGCCAATGTCCTAGACATGGTCTTACACGTTAATCTTATATCAATGCCAATGTCCCAGACGTGGTCTTACATGAAATAATATATCAAATCCTATGTCATGATATATGTATCCTAACTATTCCTAAGGCTCGGATGGGGCTTTTCGGACTTGATCACATGCTCGTAATTTATTTCGAATTTCACATATTCAGCTCTCATAGCCATATAATACAATTCAATCAACATAATAGCAAATATAATTCAATTTAACTCATTTATTTGTATATAGACTTACATCGTATAGATTCGAACGATTACGAACGGCTAATCAACAACTATTGACTTTCCCCGATCTAAATCCATTCTTTTTGGTTCTTAATCTAAATAAATTCAAATTTAGCTCATTCAATTTCATATACATACAAATCAATCCAAATATACTTATCTAGGGCCATTTACAAATTAGCCCCCATATTTTCACATTTGGACAATTTAGTCCTTAATTCACCAAATCATCAAATTCAACAAATTTCATTACATTTAACATTAGACGACTTTCAATGGTATTCATTTAAGCCCATACAACACATTATTTCACAATTTAGTCCTCCCAATTCTCATTTTCTCAATTTAGCCCTATATACTCAATTTTATCAAGATTCAAAAACAAAATACATCAATCTATCACATATCTTTTATTTTTCATCCATTAACACTTTAAAACTTATAAAATCAACAATGGCATCTCATAAAATCTTCAACAGAAATAGAAATTTAAGCATGGGTTTTGAAGAATACATAACAACGATATCAAAAACACAAAAATCATTAAAAACTGATTAAAAACGAACCTTTAATCAAGCTTGGTAATGGTCGAATGAACAAAACCTTTAAAACCCTTTCTTTCCTTTGAATTTCGGTGGTGGATGAATGGAAAATGACCACCATTTTGTTATAATAAGACTAATATTAACATAATAATTAAAAACCAATTTTACCCTTTTTAAAATCATTCAAAATCGATTAAGTAATGTCCATGCATGTCATTTAGAACATTTAATAGTCCAATAACATATAAGGACCTCATATAAGAAAGCCAAAGTCAATTCGGCACTTTAATCAATTAGAAGGACAAATTTGCATTTTCTACAATTTAGTCCTTTTTCATAATTCAACACTCAAACAGACAAATTAATTCACAGAAATTTCACAGACATCAATTCATATAACACAAACATAGAAAATAATATTAAATTGTTTTTCTAACTCAGATATGTGGTTTCGAAACCACTATTCTGACTAAGGTCTAAACTAGGTTGTTATAGTAAGACCATGTCTGGGACATGGCATCAGCACGAAGAGATGTGAGCCAGTGTAAGACCATGTCTGGGACATGGCACCGGTAGATGTCCTTGTATAAGACCATATTTGGGATATGGCAATGACACCAACCATATGTGACTCCCGACGGATTTGATGGTGTACCGAATGACTTAATAGGTAAGATTGATGTTATGGAATCCATATATAGTTCCATATACATTTGAAATGTAAAAGATTTATGAGTTTATGAAATTTATCGATAATGACTTGAGATAATGTGAGGTCATCGGTGTTTAAGTGAATTAAAGGACAAAGTCAAAGAGAAGGTGAGAATATAATCAAATCAAGTGATGCAGGTACGTATGTGAATTTTGTGAATATCGAGTTGCAGTAGCTCAAAGACTCATTACAGGCTCATGTCAAAATTTTAGAAAAGGTTATAGATGATATGTGAGATATTATTTTATGCGTATGAAAAGATAAATGAAATGAACATGCATTATTCCATATCACTCGTGCATAAGTAAATGTATTGATTCGAAGAGTATGCAATTGGGTAATGTGAATTATTGAAATGAATGGGCTTCCAAAGGTCATTGACGACTCTATGAGATAGTAGATGTTTGTATGGTGAGACTTTACAAACTCTTTTTGCTTGAGTAATTGCTCAAAATGTATTTGAAAACTAAAATAAATCTGATATTTATATGAGGTTACTAAGCTTTGTGGCTTACTAGGTTCATTTTTTCATGATATAGGGTTTCGAAAGGTGGCTCGAGTTGAAAGATGATGGAAATCTCAACACACTATTCCACTATGGTTTGGTACCTAAAGCCTTGTAACTTTAGTTAAATGGCATGTATAGGCTAGACAGTCTATTATGTGTAAGGAGATTTGTCATTACTGATACTTTGATAATTGACAAGTGTTTGGCCAAGAGTTTCAGCTTATTATTTATGTGAAGACATTGTAAAGTAGATGTAGTAGTCAAAGGATGTATAGAAGCCTTATATATGGTGTTTGGCTGATAAGTTATGTTATATTAGGCTTGGGTATGAATAGTTCAAGTGTGGTCTTATTTCTAGATGGCAATAAGGCTTAGTAGATAACCTTATATCGTCCATACGGGTAGATATACGGGCATGTGTCTAGGCTGTGTGTGACACACGGTCTGCCTCATAGGCGTGTGGCTCAACCGTGTGTCTCCTGCACCCTAAGTTGGCTAAGTCAATATTGAATACGGGTTGAGCACACGGGCGTGTGCCACAGCCGTGTGATTGCTGATGTCATAAATATAATACCCAAGTTTTTGCACATGGGCTGTGACACGGGCGTGCCGTGGCCATGTGAGGGACACAGACTAGGCACACGGGCGTGTGCTAGGCTGTGTGAAAACCCTTGTAGGTTCGAAGTTATGAAAAAATTGGCATGGGTGAGGGCACGGGCGTGTCCTCAAGTGCTTAGATCGTGCGAATCAATGGGCCATTAACACGGCCATGTATAGAGGCCACACGGGCGAGCTGCCCTCTTACAAGGGCGTGTAACTTATTTTTAAGAAAAAATTTTAAAGGTTTTCTAATAGCCTAGTTGAGTCCCAAACCATTTCTAAAGTGTGTTTTTGGGCCTCGTAGGACCCTATTAAGGATTGTAAGGTAATGTTTGAAAAAGTTTTCAATTAGACGGATTTGGTTGACTCGAGTTTGTATAATCGCATGAGTTTTAGTAAGGTAATGCTTTGTATCCTATTTCGGTGATGGATACGGGTAAGACGTGTTACAGTACATGTTAATTATGTGTAGCCATATGCATGAAGGGGATTAAATGCAAAGGTGCATGAATGGACAGCTTCAATGCATGGTGACATACATGCATGGACGGCTACAATGTATGGTGTACTAATTTTTGGTTTCTCCAAGCAACTATTCAGCCAAAGAGTAGCTACTCCTTCAACCTCCCCAAGCTGGTCGATTAGCTCCCCAAGGCAGCCTTGAAGATGTTCACACTAGCCGATTTAATTTGTTCACACATGAAGGCCATTCAGTTTTATGTTTTCACACACACATGGCTCCTTAAGTTCAATGTTCACACTCTCAAGGCTATTGCACTATCCAAGCTACCCATTACCCTTCCAAATCCATTCAGCTAATCAAGGTTCACATTTAAGCTTATTTAAGCCCCTTGGCCAAACTTAAACATGCCCAATCAACTCCCAAATTTTCCAAGTTCACTTCAGCTGAATATTCATCTTTTAGAAGCTGTCTAGTGGTGTCCCAAAGGTTGAACTTAGACATGGACTTTTCATGGACTTAATTCTAGAATTTTTAGCTCATTTAAAGCTGAAATCACTTGTTCATTAAGTAACTTGTTTGCCTATTTGCTAGCTTACGACTATACTATAAATATTTTGCTATTTTCTAGTTGTATAGACTTTTTCCATTTTGAATAAATATTGAATTATTTTTGAGGTTTTCATCTCTCAAATTTCATCCAAGACTCAGCTTGACTTATCTACTAGTCAATAGCGTCAACCTGTTTCTTTTACCAAACTTATCACTCTCATACTGTGGTGTTCAACCCAAACTTTATACCTTTGGTTCCTATCTTACTAGGCAATGGGTCAAGGTCTCTTTTCCATCATCTATGCACCTTAAGGTCGTATAAGTCTCAGGTCAGCACTCATCTATAGTCTTGGTTCGATCTTGACACTTAAGCTTTACTTTCATCCCATTAAAACTATTACTATCCCATTTAATTTACTTTAATGGCCGAACCTTAAACAACTTAAATTTAGCCATTTTTTAACCTATTTTGCTACCTAACTCCTTACTTAGCCAAATACAAACTATACTTCAAAATTGGAATGATACTTCTTTATTAGATGATCGAGCACATCTATGACTCAAATCACAACACCGAGATGAGATTGTATTAGCCCATGTGGCTCACATGACTGTGTGATTAGGCCGTGTGGAATGGTCCAAACTATGTGGCCCCTATACCTTGCTCTAATTTTTAGTTTTTTTTCTCCTTTTGCTCCCAACTACTCTTCTAAGTATAAAAACATGAATTTAAAGGATTAGAAGCATAAACTCACCATTAACATCGAATAATCACCCAAAAACGCATTAAGAATGAGACTAAAACATGTTACTTTTAGCACCTATCAGTAAAACCAATTCTCAATCAATGTAAGGTACAATTAGAATGGATCGTAAGAGTACCTTCATTGATGCCAGATGCATCTTAATCCTCTCGACCCCTAGTACCATAAACCAATCTCTAATTCCATTTTTGAGTGGAAGCTTGGGTTTTAACTAAGACAATGACGTGAACAATCTTTAACATGATGCTCAACAAACCCACATCTAAAACATGCACTTGACTTTCTCCAACACTTGCTCGAATGACATTTACTACAATACTCACAAAACCAAAATTCTTGTCGAACTAATAAAACCTCCAATACTAGCTTTTACAACATTCTGTTGTGGTTTGTCTTCTCTGGCCTGCTTCAAATGTTGTAAATTCAAGTTAGTATGACCAGAACCTCTCTTATTCAAGACCATAGTCTTTTTTTTTTCTTTTTGTTCTTTGTGCATTTATTCTATTCCACTATTTTGGTGCTCTCAACAGAAGTTTTGAAAACTCTTTCTAAAGTCTCTAACATCGCTTGGGACACTACATCATCCCCAGTCTTTTAGTTTTCGCCTTTAGCAATAAACACATTCACGATGACATTTGACTCAAGGTTGGGCACAAGTCTTTGAAAAACAAATGACTAATCTTGAGTTACTCGACATTGCACTCATTAAAATCACATGCAACGAGTTTGTATACCTTAGGTTTTCATATTGGTTTCTTGAGTCTGAAGTTTTATGTTAATCTATAGTTCAGAAATAAAATCGTCTAATTATTTCCTAAGTGTTTACAGTTCTAATCTATAGTATAATTTTAATGCTTGTCTATAGTTTAACAGCAACAATACTAACTTAAGAATAGCATTGGAGTTCTCGAATTTAACTTTTTGAAAATCTTATGAAAGTTTTCTTATGTCATGGTTCCCAAAATACTCTTTCAAATATGCATGCAGACCTAAAACAAAAACCCATAGTGTGAGTTTTAAATCTGGCTTTGATACCATTAAATGTAACATCCCAAACCCGGCCTAGTCATTATGGCCAAATTGAAAAGCTACATTGGCCACCAAAATGGCCAAGAAAAACATTTGTTATTTTTCAAACATAGTTTTTAAACCATTTGCATAATTCATTATAAACTAGTGAAATCGAATGTTCAACTTTATTTTCAATCACATTTCAAAACCATTTGTCCACAAAAATAGCTTAAATAAATTCCCTTAATTTTGAACATAATTTAAAAATTATTGGCTTATCAATTCAAAACAAGTGAAATCTAATCTTTATCTTAATTTTGTAAAAGCCCTATAAATTTTAGAAATTGAACTAAATAATATTTCATTTGTAAAAATTTAATAATTTATTCAAAACTATTTCAAATTTTCAATCATACTTCTAAATCATTTGTCTTTTTATTCAAAATTACAGAACTTGGTTATTTGTCATTATTTCAAAAAAAAAAAAAACATATTAACTTCAGTGATCAAATGTCTTTAGAAATCAAATTTGTAAACATTAATACTTTTGAAAACTAAGTCTAATTTTATTAAAGACTCTTTTTTTAGAAATGCAATAGAAAAATATGTTATTGACATTTTTATTTAAAAATCGAGTTTCATACGAAATCTTATCAAATACAAAATTATGCAATTTTTAAAACTTGATGTCATGCAAATCAGAATAAAATCCCCAAAGTAATGTCCCATGCCACAATCTTGAATAGATTTATTACGATCCCAAAATAAAAATTAAAATTAATTCAAAATACTTAATTATGAAAACTTTCAAGAAACTCCTTTGATAGCTATACGCAAGTCCTAACCTCCAATTTATATAAAAAGATAGAAAAATAAAAGGGGTGAGCTATAAAGCTCAGTGTGAGTCTTAACATATATAACAAATGTAACACCCCAAACCCGGCCCAGACTTTACAGCCAAGTCCAGTGTGTCACATCAACGAAGGACTAATCACGCTTCCTAGCTACTATGACTAGGGTGAGCTTTGCAAAACCGTTTCTTTAATTTGGGAAGAAATCCAGGTTTAATTAGTGTTTGACCTATCCACTAACTATTTAAAAGTTATCTTGTTGCCATATCTTGATCGTTGATTTGTTAGTCATTTGTTACGAGGGTTTTGTTTTGAAAACGTGGATTAATTTTAGGAAAACTTACGCAGCTTTATTCAAATCGTTTAAGGTATAGTATAAATAAATAATTGAAAGCCCTAAATCAGAATAATTAAAGCAGCCTTATTACAAACCCAAAACCGAAATAAAAAAATTAAAAATAAATAAGAAAATAATTAACTTAATTAAAAACCAACTATGCAGTCTATGTGGCCACTCTGAATCCCTCCAGCTCCAAGTCCATCAGTCTAGGGCTCGCCTGCATGGATGGAAGAAAAAGGGGGTGAGTTTGGAAACTCAGTGTGTAAAGAAAGCCCATCCAGAGCCCAAATCAGCTCAAGCTTACTGGGCCTAAGCCCTATCCAATCTCAGTATAATCTGGGCTGAAGCCCTATTCAGATTTAGTATTAACTGGGCCTTAGCCCTATTCAGTAAACAGTGTAGCCCAGAGGCCCATTACAGTAACAGATCAGTAATAATGCATGTATGCCAAAACCCAGCCTAAATCCATCCGTACATACCACCCGTACCAGCCCAACACACCTATGGGGAATAACTCGACCCACCTAGCCGAACACACCACAGTCGCAGCATAGCTGTTCAGATAACGTGGCCAAGCCACTAACAGTATAACGAGGCATAGCCCCTTTCAGTAATACAAGGTAAAGCCCATTTCAGTGAACCGAGGCAAAGTCCCTTTTTAATAACATGGCAATGCCACTTGCACTTCATCCATCAATAAACCCAGTCCCATGCAACAGATAATCATGTCATTGTATCCAGTGAACAGAAACAGTAAAGCATACATATCAGTCAAATTTAGCCGTAGGGGTATAACGGTCATTTTGCACCTAGATGTAATATAGTAATTTTCCACCTATAAGGGTATTTCAATAATTATGCCAATTTTTAGGGTTTAATGTCTATTTCAGTTATTAACAGTCCAATTTTCCATCTCTGTAACTTATTTAACCCATTTTAGCAGTTTAGAGTTATTGGGCCCTCAAATCCCCTTAATGGGCCCTACAGTGTCATTTAGCTATTTTGGCCTGTTTAGCCCAAATTCTATGTCCAGTTGAATAGTTTTAACCTACAGTATGCCAAAATACGCTTACCACTAGTTTTCACCCAAATGGGCCCGTAAGCCTATTGGGTCCATATTCAGCCCATCGAGGCCCAAATTATCAAAGTGCATGAAATTACGCACCCATCCATCTTACCAGTTGCGATTTTAGATCTGACTATTTCCAACCGACCCACGAGCGTTCGTACGCTCACAAGCCCACCAAATGCCAGAATTTTGGCATTTTCGCTTTTCGACTTTTGCCAATTTAGTCTACTAGAGGGTGTTCGTTTACACACCTGATTTGCGACCAACGCTAACAAGATCTCCTAAAGGTATCATACAATTGGTCACTTACAATATTAGATCCAAGATTCAATGACAACCAATGTAATCTTGCTTACCATAATCGGCCAACCTCCCTTAATGCCTTAAAACACTTACCTCTGACGAAAATAGGGACTAGCTCTAGATCTAGTCGTTCCAATGATCTTAGCCCCCAACACTCCTCAATCGGTAGCCTTTAGATCACACTGGCACAAAATAAACCAATTGGTAAGACCTATAGAGCCTTAAGCCCAATTGACAACCTCCCTATACACATAGAGGTTTTCGGCTTTTCTTGAACCACAAGGCACGAATGGAAAGGGGTTTCGACAACTTACCAGAGATTTAATTGCCCCAAAGTTATTCCCAAATACCTTCTTATTCCAGATCTATTGTAGATCTAACCCAGGTTATGAATAGAGAACAGATTCAAGTGATTTTGGCTTTTGGGTCTATCTTAAAGTATATCTATATCGGTTGGATAAGAAAATAATAGAAGAAGGTGAAGAGAGGTTTTACAAACTAGCAGAGATGATTGGCAGAAATGTGATAAGAGATTAGTGGTTCGGCTTCTTGAAAGATTTGAAAAGAAAAAAAAGAGATGGTTTCAATTAAAGAGGTAATCGGCAATGGTGGGTGTGGTTTCGGCTTTTGAACAAATCGACTAGAAAGCTTGAGAAGAGAGAAGAAAGGAAAGAAGTAGGTAGGTTCAGTCTAGAAAAAAGGTGATGAGATGAAATCGGTTTAGGGGAAAAGGAAGAACAAAATAGAGATGTAAGAAAAGAAAAGAGGTTCTCCTATGATCAAATCAGCACAAGAGAAAAACTATGCTTGCGTTTTTGACTTTTTGGAACTAAAAGAGAAGAATAGAACAAGAGCAGAAAACCCTAAGTGGCACTACCCTAGTTCGGTAAGAAAAGGAAAAGGTCAACACAATCCCGAAAGGCCACCAATTGCCAAAAGGAAAATCGGCACACAAAGGACAATTACCGAAAATGCTACCTAAACTCCCCTAGCCGATTATGCACTTCCAAGACTCCTACATTCGGCCACCACTAACCCTCTTTCAAAATCCTAAATCTTCTCCTCCTTATCCTCTTTGATCAAATCCCATGAGCATCTCAAACTCTACTTAACAGAGTTCCACTTGAGCTCCATTACATGACTAGCACAAGCAGCAAAAATAAAAATACCATACTACTTACCTTTTGTCTTGAACCTTGGCCCTAGCACTCAATCCACACGCCACTTTTTAAGGAATTAAGTGACGCCACATTGCCACCTTACCAAGGGCTCACTTGTGTCTTATTTTTACCCACTTTTTCTTAAAAGCCCACTTAACCAAGTCCCCTTCTCTTTAAATCCAAAATTTGATATTTTTGCCAGGTTTTAACTCAGACTTGGGCCTTCTAAAGGCCCACTAACATACTTAAAACATAAATTTCATCATCCAACAACAAAATTTCAAGATTGCACCAAAATTGCAAAAATCCCGAAAAATCCCAAAAATCAGGGCGTTACAACAAACTTTAATTTAAAATATACATTTTCGGATATAGCAAAACTATATATAAGTAGTCCAAAATATCAAATTTTTTGAACTTAGTAGAAAGTATATAAGCAGTCCAAAATCACCAATTTCAATATGCATGATGATGTCAATGCGAAGTTTTTCATAAATTAGTACATAATTTTTCAGAAAATATTCCTACAAAACTCCGCTACACACCATAAAAGAGCTCCCCAGAACTCATCCATACAATCATACATCTCAATGTGGATAAGCCACCAGATATTGCGGTCAAGCTTCTAGATACGAATAATTGTAAACAAACCACCAGAATTGCAGATATACTACCAGACAATGTTATTAAACCATAAAAATTTGCAGATTATTAAATCATCAGAATCTTCCTATGTACAATCATATCCCAACCCCGTGCATGTGGAATGGCATTCAGAATAGAATTTTTCAGTAGGCATGCTGAGCATACGAATTTGATTTATTTGTGTATTAACACAGTGAGCATGCTTTACATACGAGTCAAATCTCATTATCAGAAACATTGGCATGATATAGTATTTTTCATGCAAAATAGAATATGACCATTACATCACATATCATGAGTGTTGGATAAATAAGCAATGTATCTCATATATTAGTGAATCACACAACAAAATCATAGTATAACTAATTTAAATAGTGTAAATTTACTAACTTGGATTTCAATCATTTTAACGAATTTAATAACCCCTTATTTGAATACTTAGTGTACTCAAATGTTTCCATGTACCATGATCTTAATAACAAAATATAATTTTTATACTTACATTTATTAAACAATTTTATTCATAATACACGTTGTTTATAAGTTAAAACCCATACCTAAATTACAGATCTCTTAACACCAAAACTACTCCTTGGCTCTTAACGATGTAGATCAAGTCAGATCTTGCATGATCTAAACAAATAATAATGGTACATTACCTAAGTTACAGTTGTTAGAATAAATTATACACAAAATAACCTCTTATGAAACCAAATCAAAAACTTACCTTTTTTGAAAAGGCAGCCCAAAATTTTGCTTATCTTAGAGGAATTCCAATTAATTCGGATTAGATCTTTAAGAACATAATATTCAAGTGTGTAAGTCTACATTTTTTATTCATGAAAAGAGAAGAAAGATTTGAGAGTTGAAGAATAACCATTACCTTCACCTATATTGGGTTAGATCAGAATCATCAGTAATTCACTAGAATTTTTGTTACATAGAGGAGTGGATGCTAATTAAAAGAAAATAAAATATGGGCAAAGTGGGTATGTAGATAATTAAATATGTTACAGAAGAGACAAGAATAAATACTTAATCTTGTTTTGACTAATCTAGATGAAACAAGAATAAAAAATAGATAAGATAACTGGGCAATGGTGGTGATGTGGTGGCACAATGACGACGGTAGTGGAGGAGGTTCAGTGATGGTGTAGCGGTGCCAAGAAGGGAGGCAAATGATTGAGAACTGGTGGTGATATAGTTATAATACGATGGTTAAGAGTATTGGAGTGGTGGCCAAAGTTAAAAGAAGATGGTGGCTCAAAGTGGTGCAAGAGGAGGAGGAGAGAAAATAGAGGAGAAGGATGAAACAAATGCAAGAATAGACTCTCTCTAGGGTGGAAGACGTCCATAGCAAGTCAACAAGGGGAAAATGGAAGGGAGTGAATGTAACAGCCCAATTTAGGGCCAAGTCAGAACAGTGGTTTCCGGACCACAAATCTGAAGTAGGAAAATTTATTGTGATATTATTTTGAGGTCTATAGTGTCATTGAATGCATGTGTGAAAATTTCGTTAAGAGATTTTATCGATAAAGAGTCCAATTTAATTATTAGGACTAAATTGCAAAAACTACAAATTATGAGTTTTAGAAGCTTTGGGTGCTTAATTGGAATGAATTAGTAAATTAGTGGTCCTTATTTAGCAATTAGACTATTAAATCTCATGATGGACAAAAATGGACATAGAAGGGACAAAATTTCAAAGAAAGGCAAAAAGTGCATTTTGGTGATTTGGTTAATAAAAGAATAAAAAGGGAAAATAAAGTAAAAAATTTGTCCATCTTTCTCCTACCTTGGCCAAAAATCACAAGGAGACCATAGCTAGGGTTTCTTCAACAAGCTTGATAGTACGTGCATCCTAGCCCTATTTTTAATGCTCTTTACATTTTTGAAGTCGTTATCAACCGATCTAACTATTTCTACCATTATTTTGAAGTAGGGTTCATGTTTAAAATTTTACCCATGTTAGAAATGCATGTATTTTGATGTCTAATGGTCGAATATGAATGTTAGTTGTGTGATAAATGACTTTTTCTAGGTGATTTTCAGTAAAAATGTCAAAAAGGACTTATTTGCAAAAGTTGTAAAATATGTGTAGAAATATGTGAATAAGTGAAAAATGTGGGCTGCTATAAGCATGTAATAGGTTCGACTAGGATTGGGTTTTGAGAAAAATGAATACATTTCATTTTACGAGCCTAGGGACTGAAGTGTAAATAAGTGAAAAGTTAAGGGAAAAAATATAATTTTGCCATAATAAGATTTTTAGATCAAATTGAATAATGTGATTATTAAATGAGCTAAATTTGTTATTATAGATAAAAAAAGACGAGTTTCTGACCTAGACCAGGGAAAGAATAAGATTGTGGACTAAATCGCAAATATTAGGTATTTTTGTACCGAGGTAAGTTTCTTTGTAAATAATGCATGGTTATATTATGTTTAAAAGTTTAATTATTGCTTGAATTGTATAATTGACCATGTGGATGAGTTTAATTGTATGACCGAGTTCGATGATAATTCGATAAGTGTGTAAGTCCAGTATGAACCCTAGGAACATTATAGGATATAAGGGTCATAACATTGAGTTTATCGAAATGAGGTCATGTGTAAGACTATATCTGGGGTATGGCATTGGTATGGTAGTATGTGTAAGACTATAACTGGGATATGGCATTGGTTTGGTAGTATGTGTAAGACCATGCAAAGTAATTGATATAGGTACGTACAAAGTCCATATGACATTCGGATGGAAGAATAACGATGAGTTAATGTATGATGTTTAGTAATGCTCTTATAGTAAGGTTATGAATGGATAAGAAAAGACTATGAGAGTTTACTAATGCTTACACCAAATTCCATTATGGATTTTGTACAATAAAGTTATAAATATGATGTCTATTATTTACATATAAACTTACTAAGCTAGATAGCTTGTAACAGCCCAATTTTGAGTCTGATCGAAATATGTGGTTTCGAGACCACTTAACCGAGTCAAAATATTTATTTTATTATTTTAATCATGTTTACAGCATGATAGTATTCGGTATGAAAATTTCGTAAAGAAATTTTACCGATTAAATAGTTAATTTGGTAAAAAGGACTAAATCGCATAACACGAAAAACATGAGTTCTATTAAATAAATGGCTTAAATGGCTATGGCTTTTATAATAGAGGTACTTGAACTGAAATTAGACCTTTAAAGACTTTAATTGATGGTAGTGGACATCATTAAAATCAGTTTTTGGTTGTTTAATTAAAGGTTAATTTTGGTATTTTCAAAATATATGTTAATTAATAAAAACAAACAAAAATTTTATTGCATTATCTTCTTGCTTGCTGAAAGTTAGAAGAAAAACAAGGGTTTTAAAGTCTTCATCTATTTGGCCTTGCTCAAGCTTAAATTAGGTATGTATTTGATTCAATTATTGATAATTTTGACGCTTTTGAGATGGTTGCTATGAAATCTATAAAGCCCATGCCCTAATTTTGGAAATTTTTGATGATTTTGGAAGTTGCCATTGTTGAATACATGTGTATTTTGTTTTTCTTGTTTGATAATTAAACGTTGTTAATAGATATACTGTAACACCCCTAACCCCAAACCGTCACCGGAACAAGATCATGAGGTATTACCGGACTTATACATTAGTAAACGAATAAAATCGAGACATAAATTTGAGTTTCAATCTAAAACATTCTAATTTCCATCAAATAGTCCTTATTATAGGCCTACGGGGCCCAAAATAGACTTAGAAATTGATTTGGAATAAACCCGGGAACTTTAAAAACTTTTCTTTGAAAACAGGGGCGCACACCAGTATGGCCTGGGACATGCCCGTGTGGCCAGACCGTGTGGCTCCCCATGGCCGTGGGGCTAGGTCGTGGGCAGATCTGACTTGCCACACACGGCCGTGCAACTAGCCCGTGGGCAAGTTTGACTTCCCCCACACGGCCTGGGCACACGCCCATGTGTCTTGGCCGTGTGAAAACACCATTTTTCATCATTTTAAAGCTATTTCCACCTACTAAACATACCTATTTCATGCCCAAATCATTGACTTATAAATCTTAATCAAATACCATTCATTTCATTCTCAAACTTAGCAAAAACTCATTCATTCATTCCAAAAACTTCTTAAGGTTTATAAACCATATTTACATTCAAAACAGAAAACATTTACAAGTGACAAATACTAAACCTAGTACATGCCACGTTACCAAAAGATAGATACATCACTAAAAATTGAGTTGAAGCCGAGATTGATTCAGATGCTGAGACGGACTTAAACTTGACTTAACCTACGCACGGAAAACAACCGTATGCTGAGTATTGAAAATACTCAGTGGTATTATCATAATTCAAATTATAACAACAACACAATATCACTACATACATAGACGATTACCAATTTATACATATCATTTCATACCAAGCCAACATTATTCAATTAATTGATTCAATGTATCATCACTAAGATTTCAAATAATTCAAGAACCTTATATTCCTTCCACAATCACATATAATTATTCAATTTACTTTTCAAATATACACAATTCAAATAATCAAATTCAAATTACTTACTCATTTCATTTATTTATCATTATTAACATGACTCGGACTTTGGTGGATACCCGGATCCAACCAAACACACCGGAGTGGCGACCAACGCCTCATCGGATAGTTCAAAGTAAATCTATGACACACCACGTATCTCATCAGCTGAGCCGAAGCAAAGTGGCGACCAACGCCTCATCGAAACTATCCGAAACAAATCTATGTCACACCACGTGTCTCATCGACTCGAGGTCGAAAAATCCCTGAACACTTCCAATCCTATGGCATGCCAACGATATCCACTAAGCCCGACTAGTTAATAGGGTATCAAAATCACTTAATAATTTCACTTTCACTTCAAAATTCACTTATCAATTAACACTTTGGTCACATTTCTCGCACCTTTCACCTTGATAGGAATATAATTCACAAAACAATTCCACACATATATATATATATTCATCAATCATAACCAATCACAGTCAAATCAAATATCACTACTTGTATTAATTTTAATTCCACACATATGCATATAATGAAATTAAACACATAACAATAAATAACATGAATTATGATAATACAAACCAATGTCTCTCGAGCTACTCCTCGATCACTTTTTCCTTCCCTTTCGTATTAGACGTCTCGATTTTCTTGTTTGCTACGAAAATTAGCATAATTACAATTAATTAATTACACACATATTTTATATAAAATAATAACTTTCCATACAACTTTTACCTAAATACCAAATTTGTCCTAAACACATTCATCTTCTTCCTTTTAACAATTCACATCATTTCCTTATTGAATTTGCATCAAAAACTTCAATATAAGTAGCAAATTTTCATCATTTTTCCATAATTTCGAATTTCTTTCAGTTTAACCCCTAAAACTCAAAACTTATAAGCTAGTTTACAAATTAATCCTTAAATCAATTCAAATCAATAATTTTATCTAATTAATCCCTAATTCCATCATTTACTCAACATATACCTATTCAAAATTCTATCATCTTTCAATATTTCCACAAAAACTCAAAAGTATTCAACTCTTAGGCTTGAAAAACATCAAAATCATAAGAAAAGGGCTTAATTAAACTTATCAAATAATCCCCAAGCTTTAAATCCCTAATTCTCCCTTTTTCTTTTCTTTCCTTTCTTTCTTCCCCAAATTTTCGTTTGTTTCTCTGATATGTTTCTTTTTTTTTTCTTTCTTTTGTTTCTTTGTTTTATTTTAGTTTATTAATAATAATAAAATATCTAATTATAACTAATTATATACATACATCTGTATACATACATGTTTTTACACATGTAATCATCATTACCATACACTTGTCACCATCAAAATTAATTAACAAAACATAATATTACATAATTAATAATAATAATTATAATAAATAAATAAATATCTTTTACTTAATAATTAAGTAAATACATATATATTATACATTTGTACCAATAATATAAAAACACATGTATTCACTCTATAACATACACATATCACTAATTTCGTTTAATAACTAATTTAATCCCTTAATATTTTTCTATTCTATAATTAAACTTTTATACTCTATTCAATTTAGTCCTTTCTACTAATTATTTCTAATTAAACTAAATTCACTTAATCAAAATCTAATACAACTCATAACTAACTTCGTAAATATTTTTAATAAATATTTATGGACTCGTTGTCCTAAGACAGAGGCCCTAAACTCATTTTTTCAGTGCTCGTGGAATTTGGGTCGTTACATTTCTCTCCCCTTTAAAAAAATTTCGTCCTCGAAATTTACCTGAGAATAGATAGGGGTATTGAGCTCTCATAGTTTCTTCCGTTTCCCAAGTCGCTTCTTCCACATTTTGACTTCTCCATAGCACTTTTACTAGAGAAACTCGTTTATTTCTTAATTCCTTTACCTCTCGTGCTAGAATCTCAACTGGTTCTTCTTCATATGACAAATTCGATCGGATTTCAATATCTTTAGTAGAAATAACATGAGAAGGTTTAGATCTATATCTTCGTAACATTGAAACTTGAAAAACGTCGTGAATCTTTTGTAACTCTGGAGGTAAAGCCAACTGATAAGCTACCAGTCCAATTCTTTCCATTATTTCATAAGGCCTAATATAACGAGGACTTAATTTACCTTTCCGGCCAAACCTCAACAATTTCTTCCAAGGAGAAACTTTAAGAAATACCTTGTCCCCAACCGAATACTCAATATCTTATCGTTTCAGATCGGCATATGATTTCTGTCTGTCAAAGGCTGCTTTTAATCTCTCTTGTATTTTTTTAACTATTTCTTCTGTTTCTTGAATCAATTCCGACCCAATTACTTTTCTTTCATTCAATTCTGTCCAACACACAGGTGATCGGCATATTCGACCATACAATGCTTCATAAGGAGCCATTTGAATAGTAGATTGAAAACTATTATTGTAAACAAATTCAGCTAAAGGTAAGTAACATTCAGAACCTGATTCAAACTCAATGATACAAGCCCGAAGCATATCTTCCAATATTTGAATTACTCGTTTGGACTGTCCGTCTATTTGCGGATAAAATGCAGTACTAAAATTAAGTCTGGTACCCAGAGAATCTTGCAACTATATCCAAAATCTCGATGTAAATCGTGGATCTTGATCAGAAATTATAGACACTAGAATACCATGCAGTTTCACAATTTCCCGGATGTATACCTCAGCAAGTTTTTGCAATGACCAATCTATTCTGATTGCTATAAAGTGAGCTGACTTAGTAAGTCTATCAACTATAACCCAGACATCATTCTTTTTACTTACCAACAACGATAATCTTGAAACAAAATCCATTGTGATGCGTCCCATTTCCATTCAGGAATATTAATAGGCTAAAGTAAACCTGTCGGTACCTGATGTTCTGCCTTTACTCACTGACATGTAAGACATTTACCCACATATTCAATTATGTCTCTTTTCATTCCGGGCCACCAATACAAATCTTGTAAATTACGATATATTTTTATACCTCTCGGGTGTAAAGCAAATGAACCATTGTGTGCTTCTCGAAGTATTAACTCTTTCAGTTCAGAAGTAGCTGGAACACAAATTCGATTTCAGTACCTTAAACATCCATGTGCATCAATGCTAAAATTTTCTAATGTACCAGTCTGCATCATCTCTCTTTTCTTCATTAACTTGTCATCTTCCAACTAAGCTGCTTTAATTTGATCAAACATTACCGGCTTTATTCTCAACTCGGCCAACAAACTCCCATCATCACTGATACTGAGCTGTACAAACATTGCTATCAATTCAATTGCAGCTTTTCTACTTAATGCATCAGCTACTACATTGGCTTTTCCCGGATGATAATCTATAACACAATCATAGTCTTTCAGAAGCTCAATCCACCGTCTCTGTCTCAAATTCAATTCTTTTTTAAAAAGAAGATATTTCAGATTTTTATGATCTGTACAAATATAGCATTTTTCACCATAAAGGTAATGTCTCCAAATTTTTAGAGCAAAAATCACAGCTGCAAGCTCCAAATCATGAGTTGGATAATTACGCTCATGTGGTTTCAATTATCCAGATGTGTAGGCAATAACCTTTCCATCTTGCATCAATACACAATCTAAACCACTCAATGAAGCATCACTGTATACAATAAAATCTTTTCCCGACTCTGGTAAAGTCAAAACCGGTGCCTCTGTTAGCATTTGCTTCAATATCTCAAAGCTTTTCTGACATTGATCATCCCAAATAAAAGAAACATTCTTCTATAGTAGCTTAGTCATTGGCAAAGCTATTTTCGAAAATCCATTTATGAATCTTCTATAGTACCCAGCCAAACTAAGGAAACTACGTACCTCAGATACATTCTTTGGAGCTTTCCACTGAACTATGGCTTCTATCTCTTTTGGATCAACTCTGATTCCATCTGCTGATACCACATGTCCCAAAAATACAACCTCTGATAACCAGAATTTACATTTACTCAATTTCCCATACAATTGTTTTTCCCGTAAAATCTGTAGCACTATTCTAAGATGCTGATCATGCTCTGTCTCTGTCTTCGAATAAACCAATATGTCATCAATGAAAACCACAACAAACTGATCTAAATATGGATGAAATATGCGGTTCATCAGATCCATGAAAGCAACTGGGGTATTAGTCAATCCAAATGGCATTACTAAAAATTCATAATGGCCATACCTTGTACTGAAAGCTATCTTTGGGACATCACATTCTTTCACCTTCAGTTGATAATACTCGGATCTTAAGTCAATCTTTGAAAATACTGAAGCCCCCTTCAACTGATCAAATAAATCATCAATGCGAGGAAATGGATATTTGTTCTTGATTGTCACCTTATTCAACTGTCTATAATCTATACAGAGTCGTATCGGACCATCTTTCTTTTTAACAAATAATACTGGAGCTCTCCACGATGAAATACTCGGCCGAATAAAACCACGATCTAACAAATCTTGCAACTATACCTTTAACTCTTTCAATTCTATAGGTGACATGCGATACGAAGGTATAGAAATTGGAGCCGTACCTGGGTACACCTCAATAGCAAATTCAACTTCTCTGTTTGGAGGCAAACTTGGTAATTCTTTAGGAAATACATCAGAAAACTCACAAACTATAGAATTTTACTGCATTGACTCCCAACCGAATCTAAATTAATAACATAAGCCAAGAATGTTGTGCAACCCTGCTGTAACAACTTATTAGCCTTCATTGCTGAAATAACACATGTTGGCCCACTGCTTCGAATACCTTTTACCTCAATAATTCTTCCATTTTCAACCTGAATACTAAACTTCTTTTTGTAACAATCCAAAATCACACCATGTTCAGACAACCAATCCATACCCAATATTACATCAAAACTCCAAAAGGCATAATCAACAAATCAACTAGAAAAGTTTCATTCTGAATTTTCAATGGGCATCTCGGACAAACTTGATTTACTACCACCGTATGTCCCAACAGACTCGACACCTCTATAGTTACTCTAAATATCTCAGAGTCTAATTTTCTCAACTTAACTAGCTTTGAATTAATATATGAATGCGAAGATCCAGGATCAATTAAAGCATAAACAGGCTCAGAATATAATAAGAATATACCTGTTACAACATCATTCGCATTGCCTTCTTCACGGGTTCTGACTACATATGCTCTAGCTGGTACTCGAGCCTCAGATTGCTGAGTAACAATGTCGCTCCCTCTTCTTGTACCTTCTCCTCTAGATACTGATCCACCTCTGCCCAATCTTCTACCTCTAGTAGTAGAGCCTGATCTCTGTGATGTCATAGGTGTAGCACTGTCAGCTTTCGGACAATCTCTGATAAAATGGTCTTTAGATCCACATTGAAAATAGCCTCTAATTAATTTCCAACATTCACCCCTATGTTTCCTCCCGCAATGTTCACAGTCTGGAATAGTAGCATCTCGGGGCGGACCTCTCACACTACTAGTGGACACTGTAGTTTGTTTTCCCTGACTCTTTCCTCCTCTATCCAATCAGAAACTAGATTTCCATCCGCTTCGAGAATCTCTAGATCTTTTCGGTAAAGGATTCGAGCTTATAGTTCCTACACGTTTTCTAACTGATTTAGAAGATTCATACTTTTTATCAAGTCCCAAGACTTGTTCTACCATCTTAGCCCGCTCAATCAAATCAACAAATTTAGTAATTCGATGAGATACTAATATCACCCTTATTTCATCTCTTAATCCCCATAAGAATCTTTTACAATTGTCAGCTTCAGTTGGTACGAACTCTGATGCATATGTACCAAGTATTGAGAACTCCCGTTCATAGTCCACTACTGTCATTTCACTTTGTTTTAGAGTTAAAAATTCTTGTTTCTTGTCTTCTATATACATGTCCCCAATATACTTCTTTTGGAATTCTTTTTGAAATAGATCCCATGTCACCTGATCAGTTGGCAAATGTCGGATCACAGATTCCCACCATAAGTATGCCTCACCCTGTAGCAAAGATACATCACATGACAGGCTTTCTCGTGGAGTACACTCCAACTGCTGTAAAATTCTTTTTGTTGCCTCCATCCAATTTTTAGCTATGGACGGATCAAAACCTTTCAAACCTAAAAATTCCGTGGCACCGTATTTTCTTAATTCTTTAATAGGGGCCCGTCTAGGAACAGGTACAGATGTAGTAGCAGGTACAGACTCCACTACTCACTGAAGAGCATCAGTTAATACTCTTAATATATCAGAATCATTTCTACCTTTTTCATCTCTCTCCCTAATGTTTTCTCTTTCTACATTGGGAGGCTGGTTTCTAATCGGATTTATACTGGGTGTAGCTGATTCACTTTCGTCTAAATTAAATAAGTCTTCATTCATTTCTTCATTTATATCATCAAGGTGTCCATCAGACATCTTTAATCTATAAAACAAAAACAATTAATTAGGTCAACATCTGAAAATCTCGACTCAGTTTTGAATTGATTGTGGCACGTACTTCTAGACTCATTTATGAGCTCAATTTAGTCTGAGAATCGGCTAAACCTGTAGCTCTAATACCAACAAATGTAACACCCCCTAACCCCAAACCGTCGCCGGAACAAGGTCACGAGGTATTACCGGACTTATACATTAGTAAACGAATAAAATCGAGACATAAATTTGAGTTTCAATCTAAAACATTCTAATTTCCATCAAATAGTCCTTATTATAGGCCTACAGGGCCCAAATAGACTTAAAAATTGATTTGGAATAAAACTGGGAACTTTGAAAACTTTTCTTTGAAAATAGGGGCACACACCCGTGTGGCCTAGGACATGCACGTGTGGCCAGCTCGTGTGGCTCCCCATGGCCGTGGGGCCAGGCCGTGGGCAGATCTGACTTGCCACACACGGTCGTGCAACTAGCCCGTGGGCAAGTCTGACTTCCCCCACACGGCCTGGGCACACGCCCATGTGTCTTGGCCATGTGAAAACACCATTTTTCATCATTTTTAAGCTATTTCCACCTACTAAACATACCTATTTCATGCCCAAATCATTGACTTATAAATCTTAATCAAATACCATTCATTTCATTCTCAAACTTAGCAAAAACTCATTCATTCATTCCAAAAACTTCTTAAGGTTTACAAACCACATTTACATTCAAAACATAAAACATTTACAAGTGACAAATACTAAACCTAGTACATGCCACGTTACCAAAAGATAGATACATCACCAAAAATTGAGCTGAAGCCAAGATTGATTCAAATGCTGAGACGGACTTAAACTTGACCTAACCTGTGCACAGAAAACAACCGTACGCTGAGTATTGAAAATACTCAATGGTATTATCATAATTCAAATTATAACAACAACACAATACCACTACATACAAAGACAATTATCAATTTATACATATCATTTCATACCAAGCCAACATTATTCAATTAATTGATTCAATGTATCATCACTGAGATTTCAAATAATTCAAGAACCTTATATTCCTTCCACAATCACATATAATTATTCAATTTACTTTTTAAATATACACAATTCAAATAATCAAATTCAAATTACTTACTCATTTCATTTATTTATCCCTATTAACATGACTTAGACTCTGGTGGATACCCAGATCCAACCAAACACACCGGAGTGGCGACCAACGCCTCATCGGATAGTTCGAAGTAAATCTATGACACACCACGTGTCTCATCGGCTGAGCCGAAGCAAAATGGTGACCAACGCCTCATTGAAACTATCCGAAGCAAATCTATGACACACCACGTGTCTCATCGACTCGAAGTCGAAAAATCCCTGAACACTTCCAATCCTATGGCATGCCAACTATATCCACTAAGCCCGACTAGTTAATAGGGTATCAAAATCACTTAATAATTTCACTTTCACTTCAAAATTCACTTATCAATTAACACTTTGCTCATATTTCTCGCATCTTTCACCTTGATACGAATATAATTCACAAAACAATTCCATATATATATACATATATATATATATATATTCATCAATCATAACCAATCACATTCAAATCAAATATCACTACTTGTCTTAATTTTAATTCCATACATATGCATATAATAAAATTAAACACATAACAATAAATAACATGAATTATGATAATACAAACCGAGGTCTCTCGAGCTACTCTTCGATCACTTTTTCCTTCCCTTTCGTATTAGACGTCTCGATTTCCTTGTTTGCTACGAAAATTAGCATAATTACAATTAATTAATTACACAAATATTTTATATAAAATAATAACTTTCCATACAACTTTTACCTAAATACCAAATTTGTCCTAAACACATTCATCTTCTTCCTTTTAACAATTCACATCGTTTCCTTATTCAATTTGCATCAAAAACTTCATTATAACTATCAAATTTTCATCATTTTTCCATAATTTCGAATTTCTTTCAATTTAACCCCTAAAACTCAAAACTTATAAGCTAGTTTACAAATTAATCCTTAAATCAATTCTAATCACTAATTTTATCAAATTAATCCCTAATTCCATCATTTACTCAACATATACCCTATTCAAAAGTCTATCATCATTCAATATTTCCATAAAAACTCGAAAGTATTCAACTCTAAGGCTTGAAAAACATCAAAATCATAAGAAAATGGCTTAATTAAACTTACCAAATAATCTCCAAGCTTTAAAACCCTAATTCTCCCTTTTTCTTTTCTTTCCTTTCTTTCTTCCCCAAATTTTCTTTTGTTTCTCTGATATGTTTCTTTTTTTTTTTCTTTCTTTTGTTTCTTTGTTTTATTTTAATAAATTAATACTAATAAAATATCTAATTATAACTAATTATATACATACATCTGTATACATACATGTTTTTACACATGTAATCATCATTACCATACCCTTGTCACCATCAAAATTAATTAATAAAACATAATATTACATAATTATTAATAATAATTATAATAAATAAATAAATATATTTTACTTAATAATTAAGTAAATACATATATATTATACATTTGTACCAATAATTTAAAAACACATGTATTCATTCTATAACATACACATATCACTAATTTGGTTTAATATAACCCCTTAATATTTTCCTATTCTATAATTAAACTTTTATACTTTATTCAATTTAGTCCTTTCTACTAATTATTTCTAATTAAACTAAATTCACTTAATCAAAATCTAATTCAACTAATAACTAACATCGTAAATATTTTTAATAAATATTTATGGACTCGTTTTCCTAAGACGGAGGCCCTAAACTCACTTTTTCAGTGCCCGTGGAATTTGGGTCGTTACATATACAAGTTTTATAAAGTGATTTTTGAGAAAATTGAGCAATAGGGGTTAAATTGAAAAAGATAGAAATTTTGTGGTTAGAAATGTGAAATAATTGAAAATATGGGCTTGGTAGAGACTATAGAAATTTGGCTAGCATGGGCTACCCTTAAATTGCATGAATTTGCAATTAGATGAGATAAGGACTAAATTGTAAAAATGTGAAACATTAGGGGCAAAAGCGTAATTTTTTAAAAATTTGTATAAAGTGTTAAATTGAATAATTAGGAAGTTAATATGCTAAATTTGATATATTATTTAGATCTAGGTAAGTTGAGATCGAGATTAGATCACGGGAAAAGGAAAAATGGACGAATAACCGATATTTACTATCCGAACAACTTGAGGTAAGTTCGTAAAGCTAGAATTGAATTATTAAATACTTGTAAGTGTGTAAAATGAATTACTATTATACAAATGAACTATTGATATATATATATATATATATATATATGAAATCTTGATATATGAACGAAATGTTGTTATTGAATGAATTATTATTTAAGTAAAATGAGTTATATGAAATGTATAGGTAAATGAGATGGATATGTATTATAAAGACTACATGTTACAAAAGTTACATAAGTAAATGTGATATGATATGAAATGGTATATGAATATATGTGTTATAAAAGGAAATGTACATGAGATGTATGATGTGCATATACGAAATGGTACATAGTTTATAAGAATTACATGAGTAAATGGTGACATGATTCATATGAATTATAAATGAGATGTTGTTTCAAATTGATTACTGCTTAAAATGTTTTGGCTAAATACCGAGTCACGTTTGAACCGTAGAAAGTTGTAGGATACAAGTGACATGTTACTAGGGTTACCGTTTGGTTGAGCTCCTGCGTTCATTGCGGACTCACCATAGCTCATGAGCTTATCGTTCAGCCTTCGGGCTTACCGTTTCAGTCCTTCGAGACTTATCGTTTCAGCTCTACGGAGCTTACCGTTCAGCTCATATGAGCTTACAGTTTATCGGCTCAGGAGGAGCATATCATTCATGGCTTGAAAGAGCATATATGATAAATTAACAGCTTATAGATATAAATATACTTAGTGTGTATCACCCGAGTATCCCTCGATGTTTTTGAAGGTTCAACGAGCATTTATATTGACATGAATTACATGGATATTATATGATACAAGAGTTATATGGTTTACATGAATAATAATATACAAATTACATGATTTACATGGATATGTGCTACATGAATTGAATATTTTACATGGATTATATGTTACATGAGTGACAAGAGTTATAAAAATGATATGTTACATGATTTACTTGAATTTAAAGAGATGAGATGTTACATGAATTACATGAAATATTATAGATGAATTAGGTACTACATAGACGTTACATGTTTGATTTCATTCTTGTGAATGAATGAATTATAGTATATATAAATGAATTACCGTTGTTGTAACACCCCAGATTTTGGGCTTAGAAGAAATGGGCTTTGTGGGTCAGAGAAATTGGATTTGAGTTGTGTGAGAAAAATTTCATAATTTGCATGTTAGTTTAATGGCCAAGTGATTTAGGAAGAGTTGGGAGTGTTGGAGAAGTCTTAGGTCCAAACTAGGGCTTTAGCACAAATTTTTTTCCCTTAGGTGGACCTTGGCGTTAGCTTGAAGACCTTATAAATATTTTTAGTTAAAATATGACATAAGAAAGCAAGTGGTCTAGTGGCAAGTGGCATTACGAGTATGCTTGTGGTCTGCGGTTCAAGTCCTTGCATTTACAAAATTATTATTTTTGCTCCTAAGTGAACCCCTAGTGATTAGAAGTAGATCTTATGGTTAATTGAGGATATTTTATGGCACAAAAGAGCTTGTGGCAAAGTGGCAAGTGGCGTGGCACTTTTGCTAGGAGACCTGAGTTTGAATCCTGGCGTGCTCATAGGACTATTATTTTGCTACATGGGCGCCTAGTGGTTGTATTGTAGTGGAATTCTCCCAAGGTGGTTGTGGACCTGGTCATAGGGAGGAAATCTGGGGATTTAAAAATGGTGGTTATGGATATAGAGGTTTGAACTGGTCTTGGAATTTGAATGTGCGGTAAGGAGATTTTCATGGGGTGATGTTGGGGAAATGATTATGCAAATTCGTTGTAACACCCTAGACCCGGCCCAAATGTTATGGCCAAATCCAGTGATGTCACATTAAAGGGATTATTCTAAAACGACTTTGTTTAGTTAAATTTATGTTCAGCAGGAAATTTTGTTGGTTAAAAACTTAAGTTTAAGATTTAGAAACCCAAAGTCCTTGTAACTTGTTAAGTTATGATGAAAGCCCATGTTTTAAGAAAAGGTCCATATGTTAAAGTTATTTAGAAAACTACATTTAACTTTAAACATTTATTTAAGTTTGATAATTTGACAGTTGTAAACAAAATAAAATGCAATTGTAAAGTCAAACCGGAGATACAAGGCCTTATTACATCCCAATGAAAAATAAAGTAATTAAAATAAAGTAATCTGAAACTTAAAAAAAAAACTTCTAAGTAGCTACAGTGTGGCCACCTCCAGTCCTCTCCCATGTCGAGCCATCTACTGAGGGTCACTTGAAACATTAAATAAAAGGGTGTGAGTTTCAAAACTCAATGTGTATAACCCTTGGCAATCAAATCAATATGCACTTATCACATTGGCCCTAAGCCTTATCAATATCGGTGGTCTTGGGCCTTAGCCCACAATGGCCTGATATCACATCAGTATCACATGAATGCAATGCTCCCATCCCAAATCCAACCCTGCACTCCAGTTCCCTTCCAGCCCTACACTCCTGTGGGGATATAAATATCAACCCACCCATCCCTACACTCCAAAGGTAGCACCAACAGCGGCATTACTCAAACGTTACAGCAAGGCTACTAATCATATAATAGGCTTAAAGCCACCGGTGGATCCACAGTCATCAAGCGACTATGCGATCCTCAGATATCTTCCTCCGTATCATCAAACCCACCCAAGTGCAACATACATCTCATGAATGCAACATACACATTTCCACACATTAAGCACCTAAGGTTATTTTAGTCATTTCACTACCCAGTGGTATTTTCGTAAATCTACCCTATAGCGGCATTTTCGTGTTCCTACCCTACAGGGGCATTTCTGTAGTTCTACCCTACAGGGGCATTCCGTAATTCTACCCTATAGGGGCATTCCATAATTCTACCTTACAGGGGCATTTTCGTAATTCTACCCTACAGGGGCATTTTCGTAATTCTACCCTACAAGGGCATTTTCATAATTTCTTACATTTCGAGTTTTAGTTATGAACTTTGGCCCATCAACAAGTCCTCGCAGCTAAAGTGAACAGATACTATGCACCAGGTAGGATTCCAGAGAAGAAGAGGTGGGTCACTTGGACCGCTTAAGTACCAAGCTCTCCGTAGATCTAATCCTAGACATGCATATGTCCATTGCCACACTCTAACCTAGTGACTTGTCCACAGACATGCTTGATTATTTAATTAAGTTTTATGTTATTTAAGAATTCATCAGAACTAGGCCTAGAGTCTATTAAAACCCTAGCATGCATTTCTAAAATCCCATAAGGCCCACTAAGCCCAATCATGTCCATATAGCCCACTAAGTCCAATCATGCTCATGTAGCCCAATAGGCCCGATCATAATCAAATCATACAACCATCCATATCAATCCACCATTCAATTTCACATTTCAACTTTTGTCGATTTGGGCCCACGAGCTCGGCAGGCCCATTTAGCCCTGTCTGGCCCGGTTGGCCAAACAGTGGCTCTAGACCATGAGATTGCTCTCTTGGCCCCTAGTAATCGTATCGATGTTCCCACATGAAGGTTCTCACGCTCGTGTGGTTTTCGGCGCCAACCCTTTAACTTTTCGGCTTTTTGACATTTTGGCATTTTGAGATTTCAGCTTTTGCCAATTTGTCACGTGTGTAGTGTATGTACACACCTGGTTAATGAGATGTGTTGCACTATCCTCAGCCTTGAACCTACACCCAATATCAATCACCAATCAATCACATACTTAACCATAGTATTTACCCAAAAATCGAAGCCTTACCATAACCTTACCGTGAGCCATCAGTTCTAATAGCCCCTCATTAGCTACTGTTCACGAATATCCTTAGATCTGCATTAATCTTAATCGTTAAAGATGAAATAATAGGTGACTTGTATCCACTTAAGTCACCCTTTCTCTTACTATAAACTATTCGGCCAACATATCCCAAAATCAAGAACACTTACCCAAAAGCTAAAACGAATGGATAGCTTTTCGACAGAGACTTGTAGATCCCTATCACGTTTGCGATCTTTAAACCCCACCCTTGTTAATATAGGGTTAACGACAAGAGAGAGTTAGATAGCCCTCCGGCTTTTACCAAAACGTACTAAGGATGTTTGACTAAGTACTTACCGAATCTAACCTTTGATCCTGGGCCTAGATAGCTACTGAGTGAGATCCAGCTTTTAAAACTTGATTATGAGTAGATAACAGCAACTGATTTGTGATGGAGGAAAAACAAAAAGGAATCAGCAAAAAGATAGGGCTATTCGATTATAAGGGAGTGTTCTGCTTTTAGAGAAAGAAGAAGAACACAACACCAATAGGGATTTCGATAAAAAGGAATGATGGTTATTTGGCAATAGAAGAATTGAATGAGAGGGAGAAGAGAATTCGACAACAAGGAGAAGAAGAAAAATAATAGAAAACCAAAGAACCTTTCAAAGGAATTCAGCACCCCCTTTTATAGCAACAAGCCAAAACTACCTTTCCCTAAAGTCCCATTCGACACCAACACATCCACACCTCAATCCCCTATCTTTTCTCTATTATCTTTACCTTAAATTTCTCTCCTGAACACTCCCTTCTAGAGTCCACTCTAGCACCACTACCTTCCTTCCATGTGCAAAAATAAAGTCCCCAAATTCAGCACTCTAAGCCTCGAACCTTAGACCTCTTTTCCTGATAGTAACGCCACCTTATAGCTCCCCAAGTGGTGCCACCTTGCCACTGAACCACAGGCCCAATTACATCTTATTTCCCCTTAATTTGTTTAAGAGGCCTAATACCTGAGACTAGGGTTTCCCTAAGGCAAAAATTAAAATTTTTGCTAGAGCCCTGGATCGAGCCCAGGACTTTTCCCACACTACCAATCCTTTCTAATTCACTTAAATATTAAACTAAACGTGAAATTTTAAAATTTTCACACGCATCTAAATTATTTAAGCCGCCTCCTAACTAATCCCAAACTCAAGGCCCAATACTTCTAGGCCCAAAATTCGAGGTGTTACATTTGGCTAAGAGTGCATTATGGTACATTTTAGCAATTTGTGTATGAATGGGTGCCGATTTCCCTTCTCTGCTATTTTTTGGGTTTTTTTTCTTTTCAGCATTTTGGTTTCTTTTCTCCCTAGTGTCGTTTTCGCAACTTATCATTCGTGCTCATTCAGGATTTGATTAGTGTAAGTCTTTGTGTCGAAATCCCTATTCTTAATCTCTTTTTTTCCACTCTTGCCGAAGCACACTACTCTCTCCTTCGATCTTTCATTTCCTTTTCCCATTGTGCTATCGGTTTTTTTCTTTGAGTTCTTTTGACCATCTCCTTTCTTCCTCTTCTATCCCAATCTTGACCAATCCTATCCCTTTTCTTTCTCTCAATATTTTCCTCTTTTGATTATAATATTTGCCTAAGTTGAATACAACTCCTCTTTCTTCTCTCTAGTTGTTCTCTGCTAATTCTCCCCTATCATTCCTTTTCTCCTCCATCAGGCAGGTAGTGTTCGTTGGGGTAACCAAATATTATCCACTTGTTCTTTCTTTTCTGTGTCGTCCTTCTGTGCTCTCTGTCAACTCAAGAGGTAGTTCGTATATCGAGCACTATTTGGTTGATTCTCTAAATTTCCTCGAGCGGTGAAAGATCACAAATGTTGTCCAAGCAGTTCAAGCCCTTTCTCCTATTGTTCACTTAAGGTAAGTGCATTACCTTTATTTTTGGGCATAGGCAGTATATGCCTATATTTCGTTAGAGTAATCTTTGGCGTTAAATCACATATTTAATCGATAATTTCTATTAAGGGATATCAATACTATAGTTAGTAGACGGGGACGTGAGATTGATCTTTAGCCAGTAATCTAAAAGGATTAAGTTATATCTCATATAATCAAAGTAAGTGGTCAAATCTATTAAGGCTAGTTATGTGTTTGTGATTATGCAATTAATCAAGTTTATGATTGATTGTATAGGTTGGGTTCTCGAGGATTAACTACAATCGCATCAGTGTGTAATCACATACCCTGTTTTTGTGGCTCGACATAAGCCAATAAAATGTGTGTATCTGTATGCTATGTTTGATTATCGGCTGAAAAGCTGAAAGTATGTTTTGTTCACTGCTATGACTGTAGATCGGCAAAATGCCGAAAGCTGAAATGCTAGCAAATGATGCAACACGAGCATGCGATCACACGTGTGGTGATTCGAGGCCACGAACATGAGCATTGGATTGTAGAGGCCACCATGAGCACTCTCGTGGTCTTAGGCTATTTTGGGCCATGTTGGGCTGAAATGGGCCGTGTGGGCCCATTGGGCTTGTAGGGCCACACGGATAAAAAGGTATGTTTTGTGTTAAGTACTGATTTGGGCTATGTAGCAATGATTAAATTTGGGCCAATGGGCCACACGAGCGTGTGGTCCCACTTGCACCGAGTAGTGGGCTTTAGGCCCATTTACACCGTTATGTCTGTTTAGGTTACTTGGGTCGCTCAAGGCGATGGACTTTTGGTTGGGTCGTTAAGACCCCCGATTTGTAAAATTACCGAAATACCCCCTAATTTGTAAAATTATCGAAATACCCCCGATTTGTAAAATTATCAAAATACCCCCGATTTCCAAAATTATCGAAATACTCCCGATTTGCAAAATTACCGAAATACCTTAGTTTACAAAATTACCAAAATACCTCAATTTGTAAAATTGCAGAAATACCCTGATTTACAAAATTATCGAAATACCTCTGATTTGTAAGATTACCAAAATACCCCCGATTTGCAAAATTATCGAATACCCCCAATTTACAAAATTACAGAAATACCCCCGGTTTGTAAAATTAACTAAATATCCCTGGTTTGTGAAAATACCAAAATACCCATAGTTTGTGAAATTATCAAAATACCCTTGTAGAGTAGAATTACTGAAATACT
Source organism: Gossypium stocksii (assembly GCA_020496765.1). Classification (NCBI taxonomy): domain Eukaryota; kingdom Viridiplantae; phylum Streptophyta; class Magnoliopsida; order Malvales; family Malvaceae; genus Gossypium; species Gossypium stocksii. The sequence continues at coordinate 49,752,822 of CM035623.1, forward strand.
CCTATAGTGTGGAATTACCAAAATACCCTTGTAGGATGAAATGACTAAAATACCCCTAATGGGTAAAAAGACTGTTTTGCCCCTCAAGGGTATATGACACACTGGTGATACAATTTGATTGATTTGACTATGTTTTGACTGAGAATATAAAACTGTGATTGGACTGTTGTGACTGTGATTTAGATGATTGTTTATGAAGGAAGATCTGTTCTGATATGGTTGTACGGGTAGCACGAGACGGCTGTGGACCCAGTTTTGTTCTGATAGGATCGTACGGATTGCACGAGACGATGGTGGATCCAGTATTAATGGCTTAAAGCCACTTATTCTAATTATGGCTCTGTGCCAACCTAATTGTGTCACTGTGCTACCTTGATTATGGCTTTGTGCCAAATGTACTTACCTACGGCTACGTGCCAATCTTATTTATTGATGACTATGTGTCAATCACATTTACCCATGGTTGTGTGCCAGTTATGTTACCCTAGTTGATAGTTATGTGCCTAACATAATGCAGTTATCGATGGCTTTGTGCCATTCTCCTTACGGCTTACAGTCGTTTTGTTATTTGGCAGCGTTGCTTTGATATTTACGGCTTCTAGCTATTTTGTCTATGACGCTGAGTGTTCTGTTGACTTAGTGCCGTAACTGGTGCTAAGCTTGGTGTATTGGTTGGGTGGGTCGATTTATTCCCCACAGATGTGTAGGGTTGGTACGAGTGGTATGATGGTTGGATTGGGGTGGGATGCATACTTACACTATTGCATACTTGTTTTTGAGATCTGTCTCTGGATTGGGCTTAGTCCACTTGTTCTGTTATTGGTTTGGGCTAGGCCCAATTGATTCTTTTATGTGCTATGACCCAAATGATATTGTAGTCGGCATTGGCCCATGTATGCTCTGTACTGGACTATTTTGTTTCTGTTAAAGGGCTCTGGCCCAGGCTGTTCTTAATTCTATTCACTGACTGTTACTTTAGTAAGGGGATTACACACTGAGTTTTCATAAACTCACCTTTATTAACTTTTTAGGTAATCCCCAACCTTAGTTGGATCGGAGCTGCGAGGGACTCGGAGAAGGCCACACACTGCTTATGTTTTCTATTTGGATTATTTACATTCGAGTGTTTAGATTTGGGTTGTAATATGGCCTTTTTAATTTTTGGATTTTAGATTTGGAATTTTATTTATTGTTCTTTAATATCTAGAAGTAGAACACGGTTTTCCAAACAACTACCATTTTTCAAAATGTCACGTTTCCGCAATAATTGAGGTTTTAAAGGCAATAACGTTTTACAAGAAAATGACTTTTAATAAAACACGTTTTAAATAAGCAAATAGAATCTGAGGTTTTAAATTGAAAAAAGTTTTTAAATTGTAAGAAGGGTTTTCAATGAGAACATGGTTTTCAAAAAACACTTTAATGTGACACGTCAGATTCGGGCCTAACTTCTAGGTTGGGTTTGGGGTGTTACAGTTATAATGGGTGAATTATTGTTATTATTGATATATGTGTATTATGGACACTATGGTATTTATTTTTTGAAATATGGGATGAATGATACTTGTGATATGAGAAATAAGTGGTTAAACCACATATATGACACGTAAGGTACGAGATACCAAGTATACGATAATTTCCCAAAATGTTTCATCTAAAAAATGACAATAAAGATGAGGATATAAGCAATGATATGGATTAATTTAGGTATTAGTGAGGACTCTGGCATGTAAGTGATATTTGATGGTTTATATGAGACGTAAGTGAAACCTAATGAACTCATACATGAATTATTAGGTTGTTATTATAATCAGCATTGAATCGGATGGTTTCTAATTTTAAATTAATTGTTAAATGATTTATAATACTTACTAGTCTTACGAACTTACTAAGCTTATTAGCTTACTCTATTTATTATTTGTATTTTACAATGATTTAAATGCTCACTCGGGTTAGAAGTCATCGAAGTTTTCATCACACTATCCAGGAGATGATTGGTATTTTTGAACTCTTTGAAATGTGGCAACATGGCATGTATAGGCTAGTTTATAGATTGAATTATATGACTACTTATGTGGTTGATTTTGGTACAAGTTTGGTACTTGACCAAGCTATGAGATGGGGCTTGAGTTAGCAATGGTTGGTTTGATATGAAAGTTCCATATGGTATGTCTATAATGTGGTAAATTGATGAATGATGTTGGCCTTTGATAAAGTTGGATGGGTAAGTTTCATGCTTGAATTGGTAAGATCTTGCTAGGTATGAGATGGACACATGAAAGTTAGTATATGTTTGTGTTATGAAATGATCTATAATGTGACTTGAATTAGATGAATTGGTTGCTTTTTTGATATATGAGTTACTTGTAGGTACAAGAATTATGGGTGGGAAAATGTGGCTGAAACCAAGCCCATTTTTGTGTCACATGGCCTGAACACATGGGCGTGTGTCTCAGCCGTGTAACCCCTGTACTCTGATTAAATTGGATAGTATGGCACACGGGCTGGACACACAGGCGTGTCTGTACCCGTGTTACACGTCCAAACTATGTTACAGGTTCAGTAATACCCCTTACCTATTCCGGCGACGATTACGGGGTAGGGGTGTTACATAGCTTACCTCTTTTTTTTCCATTGTTTTATAGTGTCACCAAGCTAGCTCGGGGATCGGGAATCATTGGAGTTTGCATCACACTATCAAGGCATTCATTTGGGTATTGATGATTTTGATATTTTGAAAGTATGGCATGTATAGGGACATGGTCATTTTGTATATGAGTCATAGTTGATTTGGGCCAATGTGTTGGCTTACATTAGTTAAGTGATTATTTTGTATAAGGCCATTGGAAGTTGGCTAATGTTGCTTATGAGTAAAATCACATGATGATGCATTTCATAGATGTGTTAATTTGCATGACTTGGGTTGATAAGTGTGTGATAATTAAGTATGATAGATTTGGCATGAGAGTGATGTGTGGATGTTTTGGTTGTGGATATTATGGTTGCTTAAGTATGTTATGATATGTGCCTTGAATGGGTATAAGTGATTTTTTATTTTAGGGTGCCGAATAGCTTGGTAAATAGTCTATACACAGGTATACACACGGGCGTGTGTCTAGGCCGTGTGTGACACACGGCCCGCCCCATGGGCGTGTGAATAGGCTATGTGTCCCTTGCACCTTAGTTTTGAGAAACAGAAGAGCACTCGAGTAGAGACACGGACGTGTGTCTAAGTCGTGTGGATGGCATGACCTTGGACACGGGTAGGGGTGTTCAATCAATTAACTGACCCGAAGCACCATTAACCGAATTAACCGACCCTTCAAAAAATTTAACCGTTAATCGAACTAGAAATTTTTCAAAAAAAAATAACTGAATTGAAATTTTTCGGTTAATCATGTCGGTTAACTGAATTAACTTTTTTATTTTTTGTTAAAATAAGTATAAAAAAATCGAATTAACCGGTTTAGCTGAATTAACCAAATTAACCGAATTACCCGAATTACCCGATTTACCTAAATTAACTGAATTATTTTTATTTTCATTTTCATTCCTATTTTTATTTATTAAATTACTTGTAATTTTTATGATTAGGTTGGGTAATTGGGTTGGGTAATTAGTTTTAGTTTGATTGGGTTTCTTTGAATTGGGTTTGTATGAATAATGGGATATTTATATATTATAATTTTATTTATTATTTTGGTTAAATTGAAAAAATTCGGTTAATCGATCGGTTTTGAACTGAATTAACCGTTAACCGAAACCTCAAAAAATTATTAACTGACCCTCGACTGAAAAAATTCTGTTAACCGACCAATTAACTAAATTCGGTCAGTTAACCGAATTTTTTCAGTTTTACCCGAAATTTTCACACCACTAGACACGGGCATGTGCCAAGGGCGTGTGAAGTCTGCACCTATTTTGCGATAATTTAATTCGTCACACGGCCTAGCACAAGGGCGTGTTGCTTGGCCGTGTGGTTTTATTTGGTTGATGTTATAAACAGAGAGTTACACGGGGTATAGAAACGGGCGTGTGTGACCACACGACCTACCCACACTATAACGCCCCGAATTTTGGGCCTAGAAGAAATAGGCCTTGAGCATGGGGAGCAATTACAAGACAGTAGATAAATATTTGTTGTGCAAGAAGTGACATAAATGAAGGCTTGCTTCAGTAGTTAAGGGTCTGGAAAAGTGTTGGAGAAGTCCTGGGTTCAAACCTGGGCTTTAGCAAAATCTTTGTTTTAAGTGAATAAAACCTTTGGTTCTGGAAAGTAGGCCTTTTAAATAATTGAGGATAAAATGTGGCAGAAAGAGCCTATTGGACTAGTGGTAGGTGGCGTGTGGAGTTCTCAAGAGGTCTAAGGTTTAAGTCATGGGAAGCCAAAAAGAGTATTTATTTTGCTCCCTTGCCATGTGAGAGGCGGAAGTCGACAGAAACTCTGCAAGGTGGAATTTAACCTGGTCAAAGAAGGGATAGTGGAGGAATTCAAGGAGGATTTCATGGAGAGAATGGTGGAGGGATAAGGGGAGAGATATTTGGAGAAAACCAAGGAGTTTGAGTGAGAAGGGGAGTGTGTACTGAAATTGGTCTATGGGCACCCTTGGTTTCAATTTTAATGTAGGGAGGGGGAGTGGTGGCCAATTTTTCCTAAGTAAATTTTAGCACTTCTTTTTATTTCAGGATTTTGATCAATTGCAGTTTTCAGTGCCTTCCTTTTTCGCTAAACCAAATAGGCAATTTTTTTCCTTTTGGTCTCATTTTCCTCCCTCTGTTGAATATTGTTTTGCTCTTTTTCTCTACTCTCTCTATATTGCCAAATTCACTGTTCCCCCCTTCTCTATTGCTCTTCTGATTTCTCTCTTAGCCAAACCTTTCTTTTTCTCCCTCTTTCAGTCTAAGACAGGTACAGCTCCTCCTCTCCCTCATCGATTATTCTCCATTCGATTTCTTCTCTTGGCCAAATCTTCTCCCCTTCCTTTTTCATTTTTTCGTTCTTCCTTCCTCTTGTTATTTCCATATCATTCTAGCCAAAAATTCTCTTTTGATTTGGCCGAATATCATGTTACTTTGTTATTGGCATATTGGTTCAGTTTCTGCAAGGGTTCCTATCAAAAGGGTGAGCATTCGTAATTCCTATTCTCTTTCAAACTGTTCTCCCATATCTTTTCTTTGAAAGGTCGAATGCTTCTTGTCATTATGTTGTGTTTTTGTTCCTGCTTTGCTACATGATGAACATTGGCTTAGGTTTTCCTTGAGGATTGGACGAGTGCAAGTGATCTGGGAGCAGTAAGGACTTCTTGTTTTCTCCCTCGTCAATCTATTATGGTAATGGGTTAACTTGGATATAGGCTGAATATACCCTGTGTCTCTATAAGGTATTATTGGTAGATCTTGGCCACATCCATAGTCAATTCTATCTAATAAGATTTGTTTTAATTCAAATATTCATAAAGGCACATGATCAATTCTGTCAGCGATCTTAAGAGGACTAAAGACACTTAATCAATCAAGGGTTGGTGTTCGAAGATTTATTCGTACTCTTAGCAAGGTGTGTAACAATACCTTGTATCTGATAAGCGGCTAAAAAGCTAAAATAGTGTGTACACACACAGAGTTTTAACTATAAATCAACAAAAAGTCAAAAAGCTGAAAAACTAGCGATTGATGCCATAGAGTGTGCGATTGCACGTGTGGCGAACCGAGCCCATGAAAGATGGACGAAAAGCTGTAGAGGCCTCATGAGCGATCTCATGGGCCTCAACCATTATGGGCCACGCTGGGCCGAATAATAGGCCTTGGGCCCATTTACACTATAATGACTGAAATACCCCTAAAGGGTAAAAAGACTATTTTACCCTTAATTGATAAAAAATGACTGTTATACCTCTAGAGGTGGATTGACTGATGTATTTATTTAATAATCATGACTATTACTGAGCATGACATTCTGCATACATGTACAATTTATGACACGACATACTGCATGGGATTGGGATACAGTTATGGAGTAAGAATACTATACTGGTGGCTTTGCCACATATTCTGTTACTGGCAGCTTGGCTGCGATTCTAGGTAGTGCCACAATCAGTGCTAACATTGTAAGTGTAGGGATGGGTGGGTGATTTATTCCCCACAGTAAGTGTGAGGTTGGATAGGAGGCAAATGCAGGGTTGGATGGGATAACATGCATCATACATTTTTTATACTGATGCTGTTAAGGGCGTAGGCCCAACTGTTACAAGAATGGGCTAAGGCTCAATTGATATTGATACTGTATTGGGTTTAGGCCCACCTGTATTGTAATTCTGACTCTATTTCTGTAATGGGCTCAGGCCCAGACTGCTTCTGTATTCTGTATATTGGACTGGCTGTTTTTATATTAAGGGATTACACACTGAGTTTTTGTAAACTCACCCCGCTTTTAACTGTACAGGTAATCCTTGGCGTTAGTTGGATCAGCGCTGCGAGGGACTCGAGGGTGGCCACATAATTGCATTTGCTTTACTTTCGACTTTATATTTTCCATAACCTAAGTTTGGGTATTTTTATGTAATAAGGCCTCTCTAATTTTCTTGATTTTAATTTGGGATTTTATTTATTTTGATTTATATCTGTTAGAAGTAGAGCGTGGTTTTCCAAAATATTAACTACTTTTAAAACATCACGTTTCTGCAACACAATTTTTAAGCTTCCGCAACAAACAATGTTTTAAAAGTAATGATGATTTCAAGTGGTCAACAAATGACTAAGATAATAATTAACGATGAGGCTTTAGCCTCTAAAGGGATATTTATAGGCAAGAATGAGTTTTTTAAAAACACTCCAATGTGACACTGCCAAATTCGGCCATAACGCCTAGGCCAAGTTTGGGGTGTTACATTTAGTGGTATTAGAGCTAAGTTACAAAACTCGGCTATGGAATAGGTTTTTGAAAATGTTAGGAATTTTTTGAAAACTATTTTTGAAATGTTCTAGAAGGTTTACAGGTGTGGAACACCGAGTCTCCGGCGCCAAATCCTTAAGTTCTCTTGATAACTGATGTCTATTTAGACTGAAATACAATATTGAGATTACTTTAGAAATGAGACTATACTGTGATACTCTAGTTAGAGTAACCTGAAACTGTAGGAAACTAAAAACTGTAGTGAAGCTTCGATCTGCGGGAACAAACTTTAATTTTTCATAAGACATCTGTTAATAACTGGAATTGTAAACTAATGTGCATAAAATTTCTAATTCAGATAACACGTGAATCGATATGAGCCCTAGAGGTACTTGTGGAAGAGGCATAGAGTCATGGCAGAGGCCGTGGAAGTGCTAGGGCTAGGTCGTCGGCGTCGGGCCACATGCCTAATGTTGGGCCTAAGGAGGCACCAGCTTCACCAGTAACTGAGACGGTTCATATGATCGTGCGACTGGGGATGATGCACTATCCCAAGCTATGCTCTAAATTTTGGAGAGGGTCCTGGGACCAGTACAGGTTCTGTAGGCCGAGGGTCAATTTTAAGGCGACTCCGGTCAAATGGAGCGGAAATCTTTAGGGGTATTTTTAGAGTAGCCCCTAATGTGGCTGAATACTGGTTGGAAGCCACGGAAAGAATAATGGACGACCCGATTGCACTTCAGAGTAGAAATTAAAAGGTGCAATGTCATTATTGCGAGACGAGGCCTATCAGTGGTGGCTTACAGTAAGAGAGGGTACTCAGGCCAACCGGTTAACGTAGGAATTCTTTAAAGCAGCATTTCAAGGGAAATACATGGGCGCAAGTTATGTGGACACCCAAAGAAGAGAATTTTTGAACTTAACCTAAGGGGATAAATCAAGGGTGGAATACGAGGCAAATTCTTATGACTTAGCCGTTATGCTCGACAAATGGTGGCAACCGAATACGAGCATTGTGTCTGTTTTGAGGACAGCCTTAAAGACAGTTTGCGAGTATTAATAGCTCCTTAGAAGGAGCGGGATTTTGCTGCTCTTGTGGAAATGTTGAAGATCACAGAAGACGTAAAGCGCGTTGAACGCTATAATTGGGAATCAGAAAGGGGCAGAAATAAGAGGGACTTGGAGCCCTTCAATTCTAATTAGAGGCCTAAGAAAAAGGCCATAGTGGAAGGGCCAATTAAAGTTTGACCCCCTATTATGGCTACTGGATTGCAACCTTGTGTTGATTGTGGGAGAAGTCATTATGGCTAGTGCTGGAAAAGGACTAGAGCCTATTTGAGATGCGGATTGATGGAACACCATTTCAGAGAGTGTTCGCGGAGGCTGGATCAGGCACAAGCTCCTGGTATGGGTAATGTACAGCCATTAAGGGGTGGTCAGTAGCACCAAGAGGCCGTGGTCAGGCTAGGGCTGGAAACAGTTTGGGTAGTGGAGAACTGGGCAGAGGTGTTGGTCATGCTAGGCAAGGCAGCCAGCTTCGGTCTATGCAGCATGTCACCGAGAGGACGAAAACACTCCAAATGCGAATACTGGTCAGAGGTGTACTTTATCCATAATGTACTATATGTTTAATTTGGTATTAGGATCAGAGTGCTTAGCAGAAGCGTAATAGTGTAGTATGTGTTATGCGACTGTATTGATAGTTGGAAATTTCGAGGACAAAATTTCTTTAAGTAGAGGTGAATTGTAATCCCCCAAAATTTGGGCCTAGAAGAAATAAGCCTTGAGCATGGGGAACGATTGCAAGATGGCACATAAATATTTGTTGTGCAAGAAGTGACATAAATGAAGGCTTGCTTCAGTAGTTAAGGGTTCTGAGATGTGTTGGAGAAGTCCTAGGTTGAAACCTAGGCTTTAGCAAAATTTTTGTTTTAAGTGAATAAAACCCTTTGTGTTAGAAAGTAGGCCTTTTAAATAATTGAGGATAAAATATGGCACAAAGAGCCTATTGATCTAGTGGTAGGTGGCGTGTGGAGTTCTCATGAGGTCTAAGGTTCAAGTCATGCCAAGGCAAAAAGAGTATTTATTTTGCTCCCTTGCCATGTGAGAGGTGGAAATCGACTGAAACTCTGCAAGGTGGAATTTAAACTAGTCAAGGAGAGGATAGTGGATGAATTCAAGGAGGATTTAATGGAAAGAATGGTGGAGGGATAAGGGGAGAGATATTTGGAGAAAATCAAGGAGTTTGAGTGAGAAGGAGAGTGTGTGCAGAAATTGGTCTATGGGCACCCCTGGTTTCGATTTTAGCATAGGGAGGGGGAGTGTTGGCCGATTTTTCCTTAGCAAATTTTAGCACTTCTTTTTATTTCAGGATTTTGATCAATTACAGTTTTCAGTGCCTTCCTTTCTGGCTAAACCAAATAGGTAATTTTTTTCCTTTTGGTCTCATTTTCCTCCCTCTGTTGAATATTGTTTTGCTCTTTTTCTCTACTCTCTCTATATTGCCAAATTCATTGTTCTCCCCCTCTTCATTGCTCTTCCGATTTCTCTCTTAGCCAAACCTTCCTTTTTCTCCCTCTTTCACTCTAAGCCGAATACAGCTCCTCCTCTCCCTCATCGATTCTTCTCCATTCAGTTTCCTCTCTTGGCCGAATCTTCTCTCTTTCCTTTTTCATTTTTTCGTTCTTCCTTCCTCTTGTTATTTCCATATCATTCTAGCCAAAAATTCTCTTTTGATTTGGCCGAATATCATGTTACTTTGTTGTTGGCGTATTGGTTCAGTTTCTGCAAGGGTTCCTATCAAAAGGGTGAGCATTCGTAATTCCTATTCTCTTTCAAACTGTTCTTCCATATCTTTTCTTTGAAAGGTCGAATGCTTCTTGTCATTATGTTGTGTTTTTGTTGCTGCTTTGCTACATGATGAACATTGGCTTAGGTTTTCCTTGAGGATTGGACCAGTGCAAGTGATCTGGAAGCAGTCAGGACTTCTTATTTTCTCCCTTGTCAATCTATTATGGTAATGGGTTAACTTGGATATAGGCCGAATATACCCTGTGTCTCTATAAGGTATTATTGGTGGATCTTGACCACATCCATAGCCAATTCTATCTAATAATATTTGTTGTAATTCAGATACACATTAAGGCGCGTGATCAATTCTATAAGCTTTCTTAAGAGGACTAACGACACTCACTAAATCAAGGGTTGGTGTTCAAAGATTTATTCGCACTCTTAGCAAGGTGTGTAACAATAACCTGTATCTGATAAGAAGCTAAAAAGTCAAAAGAGTGTACACACACACATACACTGTTTTAACTATAGATCGGTAAAAAGTTGAAAAACTGGCGATTGATGCCACAACAGTGTGCGATTGCACGTGTGGTGAACCAAGCCCATGAAAGATAGGTGAAAGGTTGTAGAGGCTCCATGAGCGACCTGATGGGCCTCATCCATTATGGGCCACGTTGGGCCGAATAATGAGCCTTGGGCCCATTTACACTATAATGACTGAAATACCCCTAAAAGGTAAAAAGACTGTTTTACCTTAGTTAATAAAAATGACTGTTATACCCCTAGAGGTGGATTGACTGATGTATTTATTTAATAATCATGATTGTTACTGAGCATGACATTCTACATACACGTACGATTTATGACACGACATACAACATGGAATTGGGATACAGTTATGGAGGAAGAATATTGTACTGATGGCTTTGCCACATATTCTGTTACTGGCAGCTTGGCTGCAATTCTGATTAGTGCCGCAACCGATGCTAACATTGTAAATGTAAGGATGGGTGGGTAATTCATTCCCCACAGTAAGTGCAGGGTTGGACAGGAGGCAAGTGCAAGGTTGGATGGGATAACATACATCATGCATTTTTCATACTGGTACTATTATGGTCTAGGGCCCACCTGATCTTGATGCTGATAAGGGCGTAGGCGCAACTGTTACAAGAATGGGCTAAGGCTCAACTGATATTGATACTGTATTGGGTTTAGGCCCACCTGTATTTTGATTCTGACTCTGTTTTCGTATTGGGCTCAAGCCTAGACTGCTTCTGTATTCTGTATATTGAACTGACTATTTTTATATTAGGGGATTACACACTGAGTTTTCGTCAACTCACCCCACTTTTAACTGTACAGGTAATTCCCAGCGTCAGGCGTATTGGTGTTGCGAGAGACTCGAGGGTGGCCACACAACTGCATCTGCTTGACTTTCGACTTGATATTTTCCATAACTTAAGTTTGTGTATTTTTATGTAATAAGGATTCACCGATTTTCTAGCTTTTAATTTGGGATTTTATTTATTTTGATTTATATATGTTAGAAGTAGAGCGTGGTTTTCCAAAATATTAACTATTTTCAAACATCACATTTCCATAACGCAATTTTTAAGTTCCGCAACAAACAATGTTTTAAAAGTAATGACGAGTTCAAGTGGTTAACAAATGACTAAGATAATTTGAGAATTAACGATGAGGCTTTAGCCTTCAAACGAGATATTTATAAGCAGGAACGAGTTTTCGAAAAACACTCCAATGTGACACCACTGAATTCAACCATAATGCCTGGGCCGGGTTTGCAGTGGTACACACAGGGGCGTGTGGCCCTTGTTTAAGGCAACATTTTTATAAGTTTGTAAAATTTCCAAAAGTTCTCGATTTAGTCCCGAACCTCTTCCAAAGTATGTTTTGGGCCTTGTGGGCTTATTTTAGGGAAGATGTTAATAAATGTGAAAATTTTTAAATTTGGATGGAAATTTATGGCCCGATTTTGTACGATTTCTTATGTTTAAGTCCGATAATGCCTTGTATCCTGTTTTGGCATAGAACACGAGTAATGGGTGTTATAGTGAAAGGTGGGGAAGAAAAGGAAAGAAGGGGAACATGTAAAGTAAAATAGGTGCTAAGGAAGGAATGTGGAGTAGCTAATTGAGGAAAGAATATTTTCCTATATGGCAACAATAGTGGACAGGAAAAGGGGGCTGACCAAAGATTTTTATGCCAAAAAATTAAACAAAAAATTATGAGAGAATAAGGAGTTCAACATAGGACCGATTTAGGTTCTCAACCACTAGCCAGCTCACTTGCTGTTATAATTCTTACAACATTTATTTTAAAACTTGGTGTGACATTTCTAAGGTTTGAAGAAAAATTGTACCAAATATAAAGTAATGTGAGGGAAGGGATTCAAACTCATGTTATCAAGAACAGCTCCATCACTACTAAATCACTAGATTTGTTATTTATTATCAAGTGTGCTAAGGTCATCTGAAAAAAAAACTTTTGGTGTGACCACTCTTAGTTCATTAACCCAATTTCTACTAACCTGATTTTTGGGATGTTACATGTAGTGATTATAGGTTAGCCATTATGTAACACCTCTAACCTGTATCTGTCGCCGGAATAGGGTTACGGAGCATTACCAGACTTATCACTTAATCAATCATACACTTCATGTTTATTATTCAATATCAAACAAAAACAATTCAGATTCAATCATATAGTCACTAACACGAGCCCTCAAGGCTGAAAATAAACATTAAAAATAATCTGGAACTCAAGCGTGAACTTGTAACACCCCTAACCCTTATCCGTCGTCAAAATAGTGTTTTGAAGCATTACTGAAGATTACAGAACACTTTCAAATAAATCGAGTCAAGCCATATTCATTTTCTGAGATTAGTTATAATGTCCCTTATTAGGGCCTTTGAGGCTCAAAACATGCATTAGAATCGATTTGGGACCAAATCAAGAGCTCAAGGAATTTTTTGCAAAATCCCAAAAAAATTTTCACTATTAAGAGTCACACGCTCGTGTGGGTATGGGACACGCCCGTGTGGTCAGGCCGTGTAGAGTCACACCCCTATGTCCAGAACCCGTCTAACTCTTTGACTTGCAACTCATGTAACACCCCGAACCCGGCCCAGACGTTATGGCCATGTTCGGTGTGCTACATCACCTAGACTATCCTACGCCGCCCTATTTACTAAGTCCGATGGTGAGTTTGAAAAGCAATGCTTGATTTTTGGAAATTCCCGTTTGAATAATTATTCAACTTAATCTCTATTCCATTTGTTAAGCGATTCATTTTAACCTTATTATCTTGCTTAGTCTTTTGTAATAATAGGTTGGTTAAGAAAATGTTCATTTACTTTTTGAAAATATGTGTGTTATTTGTAATCGAAGTAAAGCAATTTGAAAATCCCAAATAAAACAGTTATAGTGGCCTTATTACAACCCATAAACAAATTTAAAAGTAGAAACCGATAATTAGAAATATAAAGTAGTAAAACTTATTTTAAACCGTGCTCAGTCCTCGTGGCCACTCTGAATCCCTCCTAGCAACCAAGTCACGATCTAGGGCTCACCTGCAAGGATGGAAAGAGAAGGGTGAGTTTGGGAAAACTCAGTGTGTGCAGAACCCATCCAAAGCCCAAATTGGCTTGAGCCCACTGGGCCTGAGCCCTAACCAGTCCAATCAGTTACTAGGCCGAAGCCCTATTCAGATTACATATACTGGGCCAAAGCCCTATTCAGATAACAGTTTGGCCCATAGGCCCATAACAGTACAGTACAGTATAATAATATGAATGCAACCCAATTGGGGAGACTACTCAACCCACCAACCGCTACACACCACCCGTACCAGCCAACACACTATGGGGGAATAACTCGACCCACCCAGCCCACACACCACAGTCGTAGCATGGCTGCTCAGATAAACAGTATACGAGGCAAAGCCCGTTTCAGAAACAGTACGAGGCATAGCCCCTTTCAGTAACGTGGCAGTGCCACTCACACTTCCTCCAATATAAAACCCAACCCATGAACAGATACATATCATGGTATGCAGTAACAGTAATAGTCATATCAAGCAGTACAGTCGATTTTAGCCCTAGGGGTATAATGGTAATTTTATACTTAGGGGTAAATCAGTAATTTCTCACCCTAAGGGTATTTCAGTAATTCTGTTCTCTTATTACAGTTTTTATTATTATTACAGCCTCTACTATTACAGTGGTTGTTACAGAAACTCATTTAATTTAGTTTATCAGTTTTAGTCCTTAGGCCCTAAAACCCCTAATGGGCTCTACCATGCCATTTTAGCCCATTAGGCCCATTTAAGCCTTAATTTCCAATCCATTATCTTGTTTTAACAGTTTTTATGCCTATAATCCATATTATTGCCTTTAAACCTATTTTTACCCAAATGGGTCCAAATTGACCATTGGGCCCATATTCGGCCCACAGAGGCCCAACTTACCGTAGCGTCTAAAATTTCGCGGTCAGCCTGCCTGACAGTGCTGATTCCAAAACCAACCTTCTCCTACCAACTTCAGAGCGTTCGCACGCTCACAAGCTCTCGAAATGCTGGAACTTCGGCATTTCAGCTTTTCGGCTTTTGCCGATTTGAGCATTGAAGGGTGTTCGAAACACACACCTATTTTGTAGTTCCACTGACGAGATTTCCTATGCGTCCGTTCCTACAATCCATTATCTAAGTGATTAATCAGTAGATCTATGAAAAACTACAACCAAAATCCCTTACCACATTCGGCCACACCCTTAATGGCCATGAAAACTTACCTCTGTCGATTTAGATGCACTAGATCTAGATCTGATGATACCGATGCCTTCCACTCCTTGCCTAATCACCTTCCTTGCTAACTAACACCCAAAAAGAACCAAAATACTACTTTAAATCACTAATAGACTAGATCGACAACCTCCCTAACTTTAGGGACTTTCGGCTTTTTCCAAAGTATGAAATATCTTAAAGATCTGAGTTGATAACCACTTACCACTGCTTTTACCTTGATTCTAACTCAGATCTGAGTAGATCTAACCCTTAAAGGTAGACAGAAACCAAACTCTGAGATCTAAGAATTCGGCCAAAAGCTCCTATGGTTATGGTAATTTTGGCTTTTCAACTGGTGAAGAAGATGACGATTTGGGCTATAGACTTGGGTGATGGTGTCGAAAATGGTGTGGCTCAAGGGGATGTAGTAATCGGCCACAACAGGTGAAGGGAACAGGGGTAATTTAACTTAGAAGGATTCGGCAAAAGGAAGTAGCTTTCGAGATTCTGGCACTTTGAACATTCAGCTATGGGTGTTTTTGAGAGGGATGGGAGCAAAAGAAAGAGTGGATCTGAGTAAGAAGGGTGTTCGACTAGGGAAGAGATCAAAGAGGAAAAAGAAAAGTGAAGAAAATAATGGTAGAGGTGAAGAAGAAGAAATCGGCTAGAAGCTTTCTAGGGAGGCAAGTTTCGGCTTTTTGACAGTAAAAGAGAAGATTATACCTATGGTGGCTAGCCTTAATTCTTATGACAGAAAATAGAAAAAGATATAACCCTAATATCACACTTGAGTAATCGGCCCAAGTCCCCCAAAGCCCTTGCCGAAATTCCTACTTAAATTAGTCACATGCCCGGCACATGCTTAAAAATTAAAAAGAACACTACGCTTACCTTGCAACTCGAACCCTTGTCCTTGAATACCCACTTAGGTGCCACTTTTTTAGGAGCTTAGTGGCGCCACCTTGCCACTCTACCAAGGCTCCATTTGTGACATATTTTACACGGTTTTTCTTAAAGGCCCACTTAACCAAGTCCCCTTTCACTTGAAAATCCAACTTAATATTTTACCGGGTTTTAACTTAAGCTTGGGCCTTCTAAAGGCCCACTAACACATGTACATACATTTTCAACCTTTAGAACACCAAAATTTTAAAACTTTACTAAAATTCATAAAACCCGAAAAATCCCGAAAATTAGGGCGTTACAACTCATGAACAAATTGATGTCACACGACCAAGTCACACGCCCGTGGGCTTTCGAATTTTCAAAAAATAGGTGTCGGATTCACACAACTAAGAGACACGCTCGTGGTCTGGGCCATGTGTTACACACGGCTGAGACACACGCCCGTGCCTCTGCCCGTGTGCTCAATTTTGAGCATTCTGTTTCTTAAAATTTAGGTGCAGGGGACATGGCCTAAGCACATGCCCATGTTACTAGGCCATGTGTCACACACGATCTAGACACACGCCCGTGTGTCTGCCCGTGTGGACAAAATAAAGCCATTTCTAGCTTCATTTCTCACCCAAAATCACACCCAGGACCTGCACTTGAAACACACATCCAATACCAACCATTCCAAGCATTCAAATTAAACAAATTCCACCATTCATCATGGCATACCATTACATGCATGTGTGTTTATAACTTACCTTGATTTAGCTTAGGTATTAACAACATTTGATTTCATATACTTAACATATCACACGTGAATATATATCATAGTAACCTACTTAACATATATTTAGCTACCATAGCTTGACATTACAAGTATATCAAAACAACCATTTCTAGCTATTACAATGGCTAGATTACAAGCATCATTATCAAGCCACTAATGGTCAAGTTTTCTTATACATGCCATTATATCGAAAATGATTCAACTATATATACCCAAAATAAGCTAGTTGATAGTGTGACGATGCTCCAACAATCTTCCAACCTTTGAGAGCTTCTGAGCACTATGAAAGAGGGAAAATAAAATGGAGTAAGCATTACATGCTTAGTAAGTTCGTATAATGAAAAATTAAACTTATCAATCCCGTTTATTAAATCTAAGCATACAATAGCATGTTTTCCATCCATTAGTAAAACTTCCTAAACACATGCATTCAATCAAACATGTTAGTCACCAAAATCTCCATATCAATTAAGCAAACATAGATGACCTTATCATGCAATACTCTTTCAAGTCATTATCACTTCATCTCATTATTCTCATGCTATTTCAAGAATTTTATGTCAGCTGAATCATTGGAATTCCGATGGATGCTCAAGTAGTACACTTGAGGGATACTATTCAATAATCCGTCAATTTCTTATTCAAGGGTACCTGTTAGGGCATTTAATCAAGGGACACACTCTCGAGCCACATATCATGTAACATGATTACCAGTCCAGGCTAAATCCTTTATATAACATCTACTCAGAAGAGCTCAATTAGGATTACTAGTGCAGGCTAAAACCTTATCATATCGTATACTCGAGAGGTATTATATTAGGATTACCCGTCCGAGCTAAATCCTTTCTATAGTGATGTCGATAAGATTACTCGTCTGAGCTAAATCTCGCCTTCAACAAATGTAGAACCTCATTCATTTCAGGAAAGCATATATATTCATCGGAATTCAATATTTTCACCATTTTCAAGCATGCATTAATTTCTCATATTATAACATCCCAGTAATTCACACAAACGATAATCACATTTCAAACAATCATAACATTTATTTTAACATAATTACGTGCCCTATTAAGTTACACGAACTTACCTCGACACTTGTTTGCGTATAAAATCTACTAATTCGAAACCTTTTCTTTTCCTTGATCTAACATCGAATTTGAGTTGTCCAAATCTATATAAATAATTTTAGCCGTCAATTTCACACATTTCATATTTATTGAGACTCAATCTATGTCCTAGGCAAAATTACCATTTTGCCCCTAACTTTTCCATAAATTTCAATATCATCTCTAGGCTTGAAAAATGAAACTTGTGCAATTTACTCCTTATTCCAAGCCTAACCAAAATTTCAAAGTAGAATTCACAGCACATATTTTCTATAAATTTTAGAATTTTTCATCAATTTTCACAACTTTACATTTTAGTCCCGAAATCATGTTTTCACCAAAAATCACTTTGTAAAAGTTGTTTATCTATCAACAACCTTTCATTTTCTACCATAAATTTCTAATTTTCAGCATATACATCCATGACCCATTTTCAATACTTTGATAAATTTTCAAATTAATCCCCTAAATAGATAGATTAAGCTATCTCGGTTTCAAAAATATCAAAATTACTAAAAATAGGGCAATGAAACTTACCCAATTAGGCCTTCTTCTCTCTCTCCTAGGGTTTCCATATAATTTTGGGGTTGAAGATGAAAAAAATAAGATGATATTTCTTTTATCATCTTTTTAATTAATTAATTATTTTAATTTTCAATTTAGTCATTGTCCTTTTCCTAAATTTCCATGGATGATTCAACAACGATATTTTCCATCTTTTGATTGATGATCTAATTACCATATAAGGACCTCTAGTTTTGAATTCCATAGCTATTTAATCCTTATAGCTACTCAAATTCTACTTTCGCATTTTATGCGATTTGGTCATTCTCGTAATTAAGCATGAAATCGGTAAAATTTTCTTGTCAAAATTTTCACATGACATTTCTAACCTAATACGGACCGTATAATAAAATAAAATAAATTTTTATTTTCGAATTAGATTTGTGGTCTCGAAACCACTACTCCGATCTCACTGAAATTGGGCTATTACAGAACTTAAGGAAACCTTGGGAAAACATTGAAAATTTTCAAAGTGTAGGGGACACACGCCCATGTGGTCAGGCCATGTGTCTCACGCGGTCAAGAGACACACTCGTGTCTTAGGCCATGTGGACATTCAAAATGGGATCACGTGGCCATGTCCCAACCTGTGTCCAACCCCGTGTAACTCACTGACTTAGGAAACATGGCCAATCGCACGTTCGTGTGACTAGCCCGTGTAACTCACTGAATTGCTTCATTAAAAATTATAGTGGACACACAACCGTGTCATCTGATCGTGTGTCACACATGGCTGAGACACACGCTCGTGTCTCTACACATATGGACAAAAATTGTAACACCATACACCCGGCCCAGACGTTATGGCCGAATTTGGCACGTCATATCAAGGTGTCGTTCAAAAATAGAATCTATCGATAAAAGTTCATTTCTACGTTTAAATCCTTTTTGTTTGTATTTAGGAAATCATCTCGTCAAAACATTTGCCTTAATGTTTGACATTGTTATTTTAGGTTTCTTTAAATTCGCGGAAGCTACTAAAGTTTGAAATATAAAACGTGTGACTTTGAATGTTTATTTAAAACAATTATTATTTTTAAAATCTCGCCTTCTTCTAGCTAGTAAATTTAAAATAGAAAAGTAAAAGCCCAATTAAAAATTAAAACCACAAATGGCTTTATTACAAAATCACCAACCCAATATGAAATTTAAATAAATAAGTCTAAAGTAGAACATCAGCGATCATGTGACACCTCCGAGTCCCTCGTGGCTCCAAATCGCCTAAGACTGGGGATTACCTATACAGTTAAAAGAAAGGGTGAGTTTACAAAAACTCAATGTGTAACCCCTTATCAGTCAAATAGTAAACAGTGCATGTAGAAATAGTCTTGGCCTGAGCCCTATTCAGTAACTTAACAGTCTAAACTTTAGCCCTATACAGTAACAGTGTGGTTTTAAGCCCAATATAGTATCAGTACAGTGTAAATATGCAACCCATCCCAATCCAGCTAAGACACCACCCATACCAACCAACACACCATGTGGGGATGAAATCGACCCACCCAGCCAGCACACCAATATCTCAGCATAGCTGCCAGTAATAATAACACAGTAAAGCTGCTAGAAACAATATATGTGGCAAAGCCACCAGTAACAGTGTATGTGGTGAGGTCACCAGTAACAGTGAATGTGGCAGAGCCACTAGTACAGTACTTCCTCCATATTAGAAACCCAACCCCATGCAGTATGTCATGACATAAATATTAAGTGTATGCAAAGCGTCTTACTCAGTACAGTCATACATATATCGTACACTCATCAGTCAACCCACCTCTAGGGGTATAATGGTCATTTCCATCTATTAGGGTAAACTAGTAATTTCACCCTTTTAGGGGTATTTTGGTTATTTTACTAATTTTGAGGTCTCGGTACAGAGGACGACCCTTCAGAAGGTCTATAGTAGTCTCGAACGACTCAGATGACCTAAGTGGTCATAATAGTGTAAATGGGCCCGTTACTCGGTCCAAGTGGACCCACTGCTCGTGTTGCCCATTTAGCCCAAAACTGGTCACGGCTATGCTTTATCTATCACTTATTGTGGATTTAATCCATGTGGGGCCCACGTGCCCATTTGGCCCACACGACCCATTCTGGCCCAACGAGGCCCATAACGGCCTAAGTCCACGAGAAAGCTTATGGTGGGCTCTACAGTCTATCGCCCATGATTTGTGGGCTCGGTTTACCACACGAGCAATTGCACGCTCGTGAGGCCTCAGATGCCAAAGTTTCGGCTTTTTGACTTTTGCCAATTCATAGTAAAGAGGGGTGTGCTTACACACCTCAGTTGATTTTCCAGCCGTAATGGGTTTCGGTGTACAGTTACACACCTTTTTGCGAAACAAGTAGATTACACCACGTGCGATCAACCTACATTCACCCCATAATAATCAGCCTTTCATCTTTTCATGATCATTAACACTAAAGCCTCAAATCGATAACACTCCTTACCTTGACCAAATGTTATGCGATTATTACTCTTAGATCGCTGGTTGAAAAATGATTGCACCCTTCTTATCGATTTACTGCGCATATAATAGATTTCATTAGCAATAGCCATATCATACAAGGCTTGAATTACTACCTATAGTCCAAAGAACTAGAGTTAGAGCAGATTATTTTTCAGCCAATGCTAACAAAATAGATCTGCTTACCCCAGAAAATTAATCGAACATCGGAAGAAGGATTCGAAAGCCTCCAAGCACTTGAGGATCCCTTTTAATCTTTGAAGCTAGAACCCAGAGATCCCAATCATAAGAGAAGGAAGAGAGAGTTAGCAACTCCAAACTGAACATTCGGCTAGACTAGCAAAGAATGCAAAACACGAAGAATAAGAGCAAGGCACTTACCTACAATCGAATACTGGAAAGGAAGAATGATGTAGTAAACAACCGTTCATTAAGAATTGATGTCCCATAGAATCAAAGACCACTGGAACAAGAGACACAGTATTCGACTTAGAGGAAGAATAAAGGGTAGGTTGAAAGGAAATGAAGAGAAGAGGACCAAAGAATAATCGACTCAATTTCTAAAAGATAAGAATGAGAGAAAGGGTTTAAGGGAATTGAGAGTATTCGACCAAGATTAACGAAAACAATATGGAAGGCTAACGGGAAGGGAGGAAAATGAGATGGAGGAGAAAGGTAGAGTAAGGTTTCAGCCACTAAAAAGAAGAACGAAAGGGGGAAATAAGGGTATTCAATTGAATTTAGAACGAGAGAAGCGAACTACCTACACGCGTAAATTTCCCGAATGGTTAAAACACAATTCAGCTACCAAAGTTGCACAAAACCAGAAGAGAAAAAGAAGCAGTTGCCAAAAAAAATGTCTAAAACCCATTCGGCACTAAGTCAATGACCGAATAGGCACCCAAAGACTCTCCTATTCGGCCAACTCTTCCCTTACCACACTCCACGATTTCCTCCACATTTTTCTCCCCTTATCTCTCATTGAATCACTCCTCACAACTCCTCCAGCAGAATTTCACTACAACACAACCACTGGACCTCCTAGCTGCAAAAATAAATACTCTGCTATACATCCCAAGACTTGAACCTCAGACCCCTTGCCACACTTTTAACGCCACAACCACTGCACCAATAGGCTTTTTGTGACTTAAAACAAGCTCTATTAATTATAAAGCCTAAATGCCAGTGTCCATATTCATTTAAGGGAAAAAACTAAAATTTCTGCAAAAGCCAGGATTTGAACCCAGGCTTTTCCAACACTCCCAAACACACTCAAATCACTTAGCCATTAAAGCAAACATGCACTTTCTGTCATAACATGCAACAATTAAAGACTTAAATTTGTGGGGCGTTACAACTTTACCCCCTTAAATAAATTTTAGCCTTGAAATTTACCTGGTCAAAAATTTGTGCGGCGTTACAACGTTACAACATCGGCCCCTCAGGTTCCCACGTGGCTTATTCTGAATCGTGATTTTGCCAAAGCACCTTGACTAGTGGGACAGATTTCTTTCTCAGTACTTTAAAGTCACGATCCAGTATCTACACCAGTTCTTCCTCGAAGGTCAGATTAGGCCTAACCTCGATTTCCTATCAGAGCGGTAATGCCTCAGCATGGAGACGTGGAACACGTCATGGATCCAGTCTAACTCTGGAGGCAACTCAAGTTCATAAGCAACCAGTTCCATACACTTTAGTACTCGGTAAAGCCCAAAATCTAGGGTAAGCTTGCCTTTCTATCCAAATCTCATAATTTTCCTCCACGATTAGACCTTTAGAAAGACATAATCCCCCACAGAGTACTCAATCTCCTTACGCTTCAAGTTTGCATATGACTTCTACCTATCAGATGCTTCCTTTAACAGATCTTGATTCAACCTTACTTTTTCTTCGATATCAGAAACTAACTCTGGCCCTAAAACTCCCCGCTCCCCTAAGTCAGTCTAATAGGTAGGAGTACGACACCTACGACCATATAACGCCTCGTACGATGCCATCTAAATACTGGACTGATAACTATTGTTATACACGAACTTTGCTAGCGGCAAGCAGTCTTCTCAGCTACCTCAGAAATCAATTACACAGCTTCTTAACATGTCCTCCAATACTTGAATCACCCTCTCTGACTGATCATCTGTTTGAGGGTGGAATGCAATACTAAAGTCCAACATTGTAGCCAGTGCCATGTGTAACTTCTTCCAAAACTGAGATGTGAATTGAGGATCTCTGTCAGATATGATTGAAACCAATACGCCATGCAGTCTCACAATCTCAGCCACATACAACTTAGCCAGTTTCTACAACGACTAATCAGTACGGACTGGTATAAAATGGGCAGATTTAGCCAATCGGTCTACAATAACCCAAACTAAATCCTTCTTAGTAGGTGTCAAGGGTAGCCCACTCACAAAATCCATGGTTACCCTCTCCCACTTCAAGAGTGGAATCTTAACTTGTTATAGTAATCCAAAAGGCAGCTGATGCTCAGCCTTAACTTGCTAGCATGTCAAACACTTACACAATCGGTAACTTTGCGTTTCAGTCCTGGCCACCAGTACAGCTCACTAAGATCTCAGTATAATTTGTTTCCACCTGAATTGTAACACCCCAAACCAAGCCTAAACGTTACGGCTGAATCTAACGTGCCACACCAAAGTGTCGTTCAAAATCAAATTTGTCAATAAAAGCTTATTTTATGTTTAAAATTTATTTTGTTTGTATTTAGCGAATAATCTTGACATAAGTTTTTCAAAATTTGGATTTGCTAACCAAAAATATGTACCTAAGTTAAAAACCCCTTTTTGTTTTTAGTACTTGAGGAAAAATTCAGCGAGATTTCATTATCACAATTTGAAAACGTTAGCCCTATTTGTTATCGTTCATTTCAAAAACTGATTAAAACCATGGAAGCTTTTCTGATTGAAAATCTTAAAGTTTAAAATGTGTGTTTCTCTTCAAAAACTGTTATTATTTTGAAAACCCATTTTTCCTAGTCTAGTAGTTTCGAATAAGCAATCAACCCAATTAAAAATTAAATCCTCAATAAGGCTTATTACATAATCAAAACCAAATAGGTAGTTAAAGTAAATAAACCAAAACATAATAGCAGCGATCGTGAGGCCACCTCCGAGTTCCTCTGCGGCCCAAATCATCTAAGGCTGGGGATTACCTGCACAGTCAAAAAAAGGGTGAGTTTGCGAAAACTCAGTATGTAATCCCTTATCAGTCAAACAGTAAATAGTGTATGCAAAATAGTCTGGGCCTAAGCCCTATTCAGTATCAGAACAGTCTGGGCCTTAGCCCTATTCAGTAACGGTGTGGGCTTAACCCCATTATAGAAATCAGTACAGTGCAAATAGGAAACCTAACCCAATCCAACCAACACACCGCCCGTACCAACCAACACACCATGTGGGGATTATATCGACCCACCCAGCCAACACACTAATATCGCAGCGAAGCTACTAACAGTAATGCAGCAAAGCTGCTAATAATAGTAAACGTGGCAAAGCCACTAAAATCAGAATATGTAGCAGAGCCACTAGTACGTACTTCCTCTATATAGAAACCCAACCCTATGCAGAATGTCGTGACATAAATGTTACGTGAATGTAGTGTGTCCTACTCAGAATTAGTCGTGTAAACATCATATACACATCAAGCAACCTACCACTAGGGGTAAAATGGTCTTTCGATTAGTTAGGGGTAAAATAGTAATTTAACCCCTCAGGGGTATTTTGGTAATTTTACTAGTTGTGTCACTACAGATAGCGACCCTTTGGAAGGTCTACGGTCTTCTCGAATGACTCAGATGACCTAAGCGATCAAATAGTATAAATGGGCTCAAGGCCCACTATCTAGCCCAAGTGGACCCACATGGCCCACTTAGCCCAAACTCAATCACGTCTATCTAATTTACGAAGCCTAGTCCAATAATTGACACTTACCGTGGATTTTATCCATGTAGGGCCCACTAGCCCATCAGGCCCACATGACCCATTTTGGCCTGGCATGGCCCATAGCGGCCCAAACCCACGAAAATGCACGTGGAGGCCTTTATAGTCTGTCGCCAATGATTTGTGGATTCAGTTTTCCACACGAGCGTTCGCACGCTCGTGAGGCCTCTAATGCCGAAGTTTTAGCTTTTCAGGTTTTTTCGATTTACAGTTACAGAAGGATATGATTATACACCTTTTGGCTTTTGACAGTAACAGAGTGGTGTACGGTTACACACCTTTTAGCGAAAGCTTGTGATTAGCTTTGAGCCCCGAACCTACATTGCATTAGAGAATCCGATTAACTACTAACAAAATGACAATTAACTTTCCAACGTTAAGCCCAAAGTCAACCACCTTCCTTACCTTGGTTACACAAATGCCTTTCAAACCCCGAGAATCACTGCTCCGAATTAATCACACACCTAAAGCAACTATCTGTGACACAACTGCTCTTATTAATTGAGCAATGATTAAAAGGGTGGTCTTAAACCACAACGTAATCCTATTGTCACTTAAATCATATTTGACTTAACCCAAAATTTGAGGTAGCAACTTACTTTAATTAGATGCTTGAGAAGAAGAGATTATGGTTGCTTCAACCCCACTTGTACTCCACAACTCTTAGAGGAACCCGTTTGTTAAGAAATCTTGTAACAACCAAAATAGAATAACAATCATAGAGTAAGGAAAAATTCGGCTAGCCTATATGACAGAGTAAATGAAAAATAGTTAGCCACAAATGTAAAGGGGCATTCGGCCAAAAGGGTGTGGATGGCTTGAGAGAAACAGAAAAAGAAGAGAATAGCTTGAGATTGAAGAGAGCAAAGTCGAAAGTAAGATGAAAGTAGGGAGTGTTCAACAAAAATAAAATAAAAGTATCGAGAGGAGTAGAAAGTGATTGAAGAGGGAAGAAAAGAATAATAGCGTCAACTTTGATTGAAGAAGAAATAGGGAGAAGAGAAAAGACTCAGCTTAGAAAACAACCAAGTAAAGAAATGCCCAAAAGCAAATGCTCACAAAGACAAAGCATGAAATGTAAGAGGGGAAAGAAGAAAATTCGACACTTCAGGAAACTAAAACTAGCTGTCACCACACCCAGACTAAAAATTGACACAAAAGAAAAACACCCAAAATGATCTCAAAATGCCAAAATGCACACACCCTAGGCAAAATTGAAACAAAATGTTTTCTCCCTAGCAAAATTCGGCACCAATAGCATCCAATATTCGGCCAACCGCTGACACTTACTGCTCATTGATTTTCTCCATTATCCTCTACCCTTATCCCTCCTTGATTTACTCATTGTATCACTGCAAGACCAGTTCAAACTCTCCCTCAACAAAGTTCAAATTCACCTCAACCACTTGTCGTCCCATGTAGCAAACCTCAAGAGACTCGACTCTCAGTCCTCACAATTACACTTCTTACACGCCACCTTGCCACTAGACCACTAGGCTCTTTGTGACTTAAAACAACAACTATTATTTAAAAGGCTTATACCTCAGTGTCTAGATTCATTTAAGAGTAAAACTAAAAATTTTGCCAATGCCAAGGCTTGAACCCAGGCTTCCCAGACACTCTTAAACATACCCAAATCATCTAGCTAGCATGCCAAACAAACAATTTGTGTCAAAACAAGAAAAATTACAACCGTTATATTTTTGGGGCGTTACAACTGTACCCCTTTAAAGAAATTTCAGTCTCGAAATTTACTTGGTTAGAACAGGTGTGGGTATTGCTGTCGCATCGCCTCCTTAGGTTCCCACATGGCTCCTTCTGAATCGTGATTACGCTAAAACACTTTAACTAGTGGGACAGATTTCCTTCTCAGTATATTAATGTCACGATCTATTATCTGTACCGGTTCCCCCTCGAAAGTTAGATCAGGCCTAACCTTGATCTCCTCAACCGGCACTATGTGTGAAGGATCAGAGCGGTACCACCTTAGCATAGAAACATGAAACACATTGTGAATTCTGTCCAACTCTGGAGGCAACTGAAGCTAATAGGCTACTGGCCTAACACACTTCAGTACACAGTAAGGCCAAATAAAGCTAGGGCTCAGCTTGCCCTTCTGTCCAAATCTTAGAATATTCTTCCACTGTGAGACCTTAAGGAAAACATAATACCCCACAACAAATTCAATCTCCTTACGCTTCAAGTCTGCATCAGACTTTTGTCTATCCAATGCTTCCTTTAACCAATCTCGAATCAACTTTACCTTCTCTTCGGCGTCCGAAACAAATTCTGGCCCCAGTACTCGCCGCTCTCCCAGCTCAGTCTAGCAGAATGGAGTACAAAACCTATGACCATATAATGCTTTGTACGGTGCTATCTGAATACTAGACTGGTAGCTATTATTATACGCGAACTCCACTAAAGGTAAATAGTCTTCCCAGTTGCCTTGAAAATCAATTACATAGCTTCTTAGCATATCTTCCAGTATCTAAATCACCCTCTCTGACTGACCATTTGTCTGAGGGTGGGATGCAATACTAAAGTCCAGTCTAGTACCCAAAGCGTCGTGTAACTTTTTCTAGAATCGAGATGTGAATCTAGGATCTCTATCAGATATGATCGGAATCGTTACCCCGTGTAGTCTTACAATCTTAGTCACATATAGCTTAGCTAGTTTCTCCAATGAGTAATCAGTACGGACTGGTATAAAATGGGTGGATTTAGTCAATCGGTCTACAATAACCCATACTGAATCCTTCTTAGTAGGCGTCAAAGGTAGCCCACTCACAAAATCCATGGTTACCCTTTTCCACTTCCAAAGTGAAATCTTAATTTCCTGCAGTAACCTAGAAGCCAGTTGATGCTCAGCCTTGACTTGCTGGCATGTTAGACACTTTCCCACAAAATCAGTAACTTTGCACTTAAGCCCTAGCCACCAATACAGCTCACGAAGATCTCGGTATAACTTGTTTCCACCAGGATGCATAGCTACAGACTACAATGCACCTCTCGCAGTATAGGCAATCTTAAGTCAGAGTCTTTTGGAACACAAACTCTCCCATGGAAACACAATACCACTTTGTTGTTTAGCCCAAAATCTGTAATCTCTCCCTTTTCAGCTTGTCGAAAATGAGTAGCAAATGATTCATCCAATAATTGCTTCTCCTTAATTTGTTTAGTCTATAACGATCTCACTTGTATCTCAGCCAATAAACTACCATCGTCAAACAGGCTGAGATGAGCAAACATTACTCTCAACTCAGTTACAGCTTTACGGCTTAGTGCATCAGCTACCATGTTAGCTTACCCGGGTGGTACTCAATCGAACAGTCATATTCCTTAAGTAGCTCTATCCATCTTCGCTGCCTAAGATTCAACTCCTTTTGAGTAAGGAGGTATTTAAGGATATTGTGATCCGTGAAAATAAAACACTTATCACCATATAAGTAATACCTCCAGATCTTTCGCGCGAATAACACTGCCGCTAACTCCAAGTCGTAAGTAGGGTAATTCACCTCGTGAGGCTTAAGCTGACGAGATGCGTAAGCCACCATCTTACCATCCTGCATTGCACGCAACCCAATCCAATGTGCGACGCATCACTATAAATAGTGAATTCTTTCCTAGACTCTGGTTGTATTAAGACAGGAGCTTCAATCAGAACCTTCTTCAGTTTCTCAAAACTCTCTTGCTACTTGTCAGTCCAATTAAACGGTACCCCTTTACGCAGTAACTTAGTCAAATGTGCAGTAATCATAGAAAACCCCTTAACGAAGTGCCTATAATACCCAGCCAGACCCAAAAAGCTTTGAATTTTTGACATGGTCTTTAGTGGTCTCCAATCCAATACCGCTTCAATTTTTCAAGGATCAACTCTAATCCCCTCGGCAGACATAACGTGACCCAGAAACGTCACTTATCGTAGCCAGAACTCATACTTGCTAAATTTTGCGTACAGTTGCTTTTCCTTCAGAATTTGCAGAACAATTCGAAGATGCTCATCATGATCCTCTTCAGTTCTTGAATACACCAATATATCGTTTATAAACACCACTACAAACCTGTCCAGATAAGGTTGGAACACTCGGTTCATGAGGTCTAAAAAAGCTGCTAGTGCATTCGTAAGCCCAAACGGCATTACCAGAAATTTGTAGTGACTGTACCGAGTCCTAAATGTAGTCTTATACACCTCAGCCTCTTTATCCCTTAGCTGATGGTATCCAGAATAGAGGTCAATCTTGGAGAAAACTGAAGCTCCCCTAAGCTGATCAAAAAGATCATCAATCCTTGGCATAGTCAGTTTGTTTAATTGCTGATAGTCAATGCACATGCGCGTAGTCCCATCCTTCTTCTTGACGAACAACACTGGTGCTTCCCATGGAGACACACTCAGTCGGATGAATCCCCGATCCGACAATTCTTGTATTTGGGCTTTTAATTCCACTAGCTCCTTCAGTGCCATCCTATAAGGGGCGAAGGACACCGGAGCTATTCTCGACAGCAGCTTAATACCGAATTTGACCTCATGATTCGGAGGCAACCCAGGAAGCTCATCAAGAAATAAGTCTGAAAACTCCTTAACAGTTCTGATATCTCTAGCAGAAGGACCTTGAGAATTAGAATTACTAACATAAGCTAAAAATGCTTCGCAGCCTTTGCGAACTAGTTTTTGGCCCTTAATGCTAAGATTACGTTAAACATATAATCTCTTCACTCCCTATCACAGTCACCTCCTCACCCTCAGTAGTCTTGAACACCATACGCTTACCAACGCAATCAAAACTCGCACGATGTTTCACCAGCCAATCCATACCCAGTATAAGGTCGAATTCACCAAACAGCAATTCCATCAAATCCGCTGGAAGGATTACTCCTTGAACCTCTAAAGGCACATTTTTTAGTAACTTATTTACCCTAACCGACTGTCCCAATGGACTTATTACAGTCATTTCACTAGCAGTAGTTTCAAACTGAAGACCCAACGTCCCAAACACAGTTCATGCAACATACGAGTGTGTAGACCCAATATCAATTAAAGAAGTGTATGGTACATTATAAATTATAAACGTACCAGTTATAACGTCAAGGGCGTCACAATCCTCTTGGCAACGAGCGGCATAAGCTAGAGTTGGCTACCTCACCTCAGTGTTACCAGCACCTCTACTCGGCGCTCCATGACCTCGTGCCATATCATTTCTGCCTCTGGCCTACCCACGGCCTCTCGGTGGCTGTTGACCACCTCTCATAGGCTGAACAACCCTCTGTTCTACAGCTTGCATCTGACTCAGCCTCTGAGGACAATTCTTAACTTGGTGATCCATTGACCCACATCTGAAACATGCCCTAGTCCTTTTCCAGAACTCACCCAAGTAAGGTCTCCCATAATCCGTGCAAGGTTGCGGTCTAACAGCAGTAATAGGGACTGCTCAAATTGGCCCGTCAAATCTAGCCTTCTTAACAGGCCTTCTAGAAGAACCCCTGAATCCCTCCTATTTCTGCCCTTGTCTTTCTCGTGATTCTGGCACTCAGAGTGCTTAACATCCTCAACAATTTTTGCCTTTTCTATCAGAGAAGCAAAATCTCGCTCCCTGTACGGAGCTATCAGCACACGTAACTCATCTTAGAGGCCATCTTCGAACCACACACAGTATTCATATTCAATTGCTACAATCCCACGAGCATACCGACTCAATCACAATAAGTCTTCCTCATACTCTGCCACTGACTTACTTCCCTAAGTCAAGCTTAGAAATTCTTTCCTTTGGGTGTCCACAAAACTCGCCCCTACGTATTTCCTTGGAAGGCCACCTTAAACAAATCCCATGTCAAACGGTCAACCGGTTTACCTTCTCTTACAGTGAGCCACACTGGTAAGCCTCATCTATCAGCAAAGACATTGCTCCCTTTATCTTTTGCTCCACAGTACAGTCTAGGTCATCCATTATCCGCTCAGTAGCCTCTAACCAATACTCTGCTACATTTGGAGCTACACCAGATATGCCCTTGAAGATTTCTGCTCCATTCGATCGGAGTCACTCAGAAAGTGACCCTCGGCCTACTGATCCAATACTTGCTCTAGCCACCCTCACTAGAACGCGAGGCATTGCTTGAGATAGAGAATCAACATTTTATGAGAAGGCAGTAGTTGTAGTTTGTTTTCACAGATCGAGATTCCTCTACAATTTTAAGTGTACTCTAATCTAAGAGTCTTAGTATAGTCCTACTACCTATATTAGTTTCAGTCTAACAGTTAATAGTATAAGAGAACTTACAGATTTAGCACTGGAGACTCGGTGCACCACACTTTTAGTAACAACATTTTTACACAACTCAATTTCTTTGAAATCATCACTTCCAAAACCAGATTTTTAGAAAAATTTTCAAAAACCCAACCCACAGTCGAGTTTTGCAACTTGACTTTGATACCACTAAATGTAACACCCCAAAATGACCCAGATGTTACAGTCAGATCTGACGTGTCACGTCAAAGTGTTTAAAATTGGATTTGTCGGTAAAAGCTCATTTTATGTTTAAAATTTATTTTGTTTGTATTTAGCGAATCATCTTGACATAAGTTTTTCAAAATTTGGATTTGTTAACCAAAAATACGTACTTAAGCTAAAAAGCCCTTTTTATTTTTAGTACTCGAGGAAAAATTTAGCGAGATTTCATTATCATAATTTGAAAATGTTAGCCCTATTTGTTATCGTTCATTTCAAAATCTGATCAAAATCATGGAAGTTTTTCTGATTGAAAATATTAAAGTTTAAAATGTGTGTTTCTATTCAAAAACTGTTATTATTTTGAAAACTCATTTTTCCTAGTCTAGCAGTTTCAAATAAGCAATCAGTCCAATTAAAAGTTAAATCCTCAACAGGTCTTATTACATAATCAAAACCAAATAGGTAGTTAAAGAAAATAAACCAAATCATAATAGCAGCAATCGTGTGGCCACCTCTGAGTCCCTTTACGACCCAAATCGTCTAAGGTTGGGGATTACCTGCACAATCAAAAAAAAGGTAAGTTTGTGAAAACTCAGTGTGTAATCCCCTATCAGTCAAATAATAAACATGTATGCAGAATAGTTTGGGCCTAAGCCCAATTTAGTATCAGAACAATCTGGGCTTTAACCCTATTCAGTAATGGTGTAGGCTTAAGTGCATTACAGAAATCAGTACAGTGCAGATATGAAACCCAACCCAATCCAGCCAACACACCACCCGTACTACCCAACACACCATAGGGGGATTATATCGACCCACGCAGCCAACACACCAATATCACAGTGAAGCTGCTAATAGTAATGCAGTAATGCTGCTAATAACAGTAAATGTGGCAAAGCCACTAAAATCAGAATACGTAGCAAGAGTCACTAGTACAGTACTTCCTCCAAATTGAAACCCAACCCCACGCAGAATGTCGTGACATAAATGTTACGTGAATGCAGTATGTCATACTCAGAATCAATTGTGTAAACATCATATACACATCAAGCAACCTACCACTATGGGTAAAATGGCCTTTCTATCAGTTAGGGGTAAAATAGTAATTTTACCTCTCAGGGGTATTTTGGTCATTTTACTAGTTGTGGGGTCTCGGTACAGATAGCGACCCTTTAGAAGGTTTACAGTCATCTCAAATGACTTAGATGACCTAAATGGTCATAATAGTGTAAATGGGCCCAAGGCCCACTATCCGGCCTAAGGGCCACTATCCGGCCCTAGTCAGCCCACACGCATGTGTGGCCCACTTAGCCCAAACTCAATCACGGCTATCTAATTTGCAAAGCCCAGTCCAATAATTGACACTTACCGCTGATTTTATCCGTGTAGGGCCCACTAGCCCATCTGGCCCACATGGCACATTTCAGCCCAGCGTGGCCCATAATGGCCTAAACCCATGAAGATGCACATAAAGGCCTCTACAGTCTATCGCCCATGATTTGTGGGCTCGATTTTCCACACGAGCGTTCGCACGCTTATGAGGCCACAAATGCTGAAGTTTCGGCTTTTGCTGATTTATAGTTACAAAAGGGTGCGATTACAACTTTTGGCTTTTGACAGTAATAGAGTGGTGTATGGTTACACACCTTTTAGCGTAAGCTTGCAATTAGCTTTGAGCCCCGAACCTACATTGCATTAGCGAATTTGATTAACTACTAACAAAATGAGTTAGTTAACTTTCCAACGTTAAGCCCAAAGTCAACCACCATCCTTACCTTGGTTAAACAAATGCCTTTCAAACCCTGAGAATCACCGCTTCAGATTAATCACACGCCTAAAGTGACTATCTATGACACAACTGCTCTTATTAATCAAGCAGTGATTAAAAGGGTGGCCTTAAACCACAACGTAATCCTATTGTCACTTAAATCATATTCGATTTAACCCAAAATGTGAGGTAGCAACTTACCTTAATTGGATGCTTGAGAATAAGAGATTGTAGTTGCTTCAACCCCATTTGCACTCCACCACTCTTAGAGGAACCCGTTTGCTAAGACTGTAACACCTCAGACCCGGCCTGAACATTACAGCCAAATCCGGCGTGCTACATTACCTATACTAAGTCACGCTACCTAGTTACTAAGTCTGTTGGTGAGTTTTGTAAAGTAATACTTTGGTTTTAGAAATTCTCAGTTTATTGAATAATCGACTTACTCTCTACCCATTTGTTAATCGAATCCTTTTTGTATTGTTACCGTGTTTAGCCGATTGAGTTGCAAAGTTGGTTATGAAAACAATTGTTTAATTTTGGAAAACGTGTATCATTATAGTTGTAGTAAATCATACATAACAAAGAAAAATAAAATCCCAAATAGCAAAGTTAAAGCGGCCTTATTACAACCATAACGAAAATAAAACGAGTGATTAAAATATAGAATAATAAACTAGTTTAAAACCGAGTTTAGTTTTCGTGGCCACTCTGAATCCCTCTCAGCATCCAAGTCCACGAACTACGGCTCATCTGCAAAGATGGAATGGAAAAGGGTGAGTTTGGAAAACTTAGTGTGTGCAGAAGCCCATCCATAGCTCAAGTCAACTCAAGCACATTGGGCCTAAGCCCAATTCAGTCTTAGTCAGATACTGGGCCGAAGCCCTACTCAAATAACAGATACTGGGCCGTAGCCCTATTCAGATAGCAGTATGGCCCATAGGCCCAGAACAGAATAGTACAGAATATCAGTATGCATGCAAACCCATATCATGTGGGGAGACTACTCGACCCACCCAACCACTACACGCCATCCGTACCAGCCAACACACCATGTGGGGAATAACTCGACCCACCCAGCCCACATACTACGGTCGCAGCATTGCTGCTCAGATATTGTGACAGAGTCACCAGATACAGATAATGTGGCAAAGCCACCAGAACACTTCCTCCATCAATATAACCCATATCCCATGCAACAGGTATACATGTTATGACATATAACATACAAAAACAGAA
Organism: Gossypium stocksii; assembly: GCA_020496765.1. Taxonomy (NCBI): domain Eukaryota; kingdom Viridiplantae; phylum Streptophyta; class Magnoliopsida; order Malvales; family Malvaceae; genus Gossypium; species Gossypium stocksii. The sequence continues at coordinate 49,786,527 of CM035623.1, forward strand.
TATCATGCATTTCATATAGAATTAACCTTAGGGGTATAACAGTAATTTCGCACCCTAAGAGGGTATTTTAGTAATTTGCTCCCTTATTACAGTTTTTATGTTGATTACAGTCTCTACTAATCCAGTAGCCGTTACAGAAGTTCAGTTAACTCAGTTTAATAGTCTTAGTTTTTAGGCCCTAAAACGCCAAATGGGCCCTTTCATGCCAATTAGCCCTTTAAGCCCATCTAAACTTTAATCCACAGTCACGTACTCGTTTTAGCAGTTTTTATGTCTTTAGTCTGTCATAAATACCTTTAAACCTATTTTTACCCCAAATGGGCCCAAAAGCCCATTGGGCCCATATTCGGCCCACCGAGGCCCAACTTACCGTAGTGCCCGAAATTATTCAGTCAACCTACTTACCAGTACCAATTTCAGATCTAACGTAGTCCTACCAACTTGAGAGCATTCGTACGCTCACAAGCCCTCGAAATGCCAGAACTTCGGCATTTCAGCTTTTTGGCTTTTGCTGAATTGAACAATGAAGAGGTGTTCGATACACACGCCTATTTGCGTTACTACCGGCGAAATCCCCTACGCGATAACTCCTACAATCCAACACTTAATTGATTAGCCAACGAAACTACGAAAACCAACGCTAAGATCCCTTACCATAATTGGCCACACCTTCAATGGCCACAAAATCTTACCTTGCCGACAAAGCCCCTAAGGACTTTGGGGTTTTGGCTTTTCCTTGGATGTTAAGAAAACGATATCACATAGGATTTAGACCACTTACCGACGTCTCTACACGATGGATACTGCTTTCACGCTTCCACTTGACTAGATCTCTACTAGATCTACTCCCAAACGTTATCAAGAAAAAGATCTAAAAGATTCGGCTTTTGAAGGGTTCAGAGGGGTCTTTTTCGGCTTTTAGATCTATGGCAAGATGTCCTTATCGTTTCAATCAATAGGATAGGTGGAGTGATTTGGCAAACAGAAGAGATGAAGGAATAGTGGTCGGCTTATTGAAGGATTTGAGAGAAAAGAGAGAAATCGATTTCGACAAATAAGTGTTTCGGCTTTTGAGGTTGTCGACAAAGGCTTGAGAAGAGAAGGAGAAAAGAAGAAGATGGATTCGGCTAGAGAAGAGAATGGTGGTGTGAAATTGATTTGAGGTGCAAGAAGACAAGGAGAAGAAGAATGAGAGAAGAAGAAAGAAAAGAGGTGAATTTGGCTAGAAGGTGCAATCGACAATAGAGTCTTTTTGGGGCAAGGAGTTTCGGCTATTAGGTTAGAAAAGAAGAAAGAATGCGGCAAAGGTTAGTAAAATGACAACCCTAAAGCTCTTTACTCAAACGGCAGAAAAAGAACTCACTAACCTAGAGAAATCGGCACCTCTAACACTCAATTGCCGAAAATACTATACCTTGAATTGCTTGCCAATTTTTGCACCATAGAGAGTCCTTTGGCCGGCCACTTCCTCTTCAAATTCGAATATCCTTAATTCTCTCCTCAATTCACTCTCCTGAGCAGTTCAAATTCCTCAAGACAGAGTTCCAATTGAGTACCAACACTAAGCACACATGCACATAAAAATAAAAGTCATTGAAGCTTACCTTGTGGCTCGTACCATGGACCTCACACTCCTCTTAGGCGCCACTTTTTTTGGAGCTTAGTGGCGCCACCTTGCCACTTTGCTAAGGCTCTGTTTGTGACACATCTTGCCCAGTTTTTCTTAAGAGCCCTATTACCCAAGTTCCTCCCTTCACTTAAAATATGCCTTTGCTATTTTTATCGAATTTGAACTGGAGTTTGGGCCTACTATAGACCCACTAACATACATAAACACAAATTCAACAATCGAAAACACAAAATTTCTACAACTGCACCAAAATCACACTAAACCTGAGAAATCCCGAAAAATCAGGGTGTTACAACTCTACCCCCTTAAAGAAATTTCGACCTCAAAATTTACCTGATCCAAATAATTGAGGGTATTGCTGACGCATCATTTCCTCTGGCTCCCAAGTAGCTTCTTCTCTACCATGATTATGCCACAGCACCTTTACCAATGGAACTGACTTCCTCCTTAAGATTTTGACTTCACGATCTAAAATTTGCACAGGCTCCTCATCGAAGGTCAAATCAGTACTTACTGCAATCTCCTCTACTGGCACAATATGCGAAGGATCGGACCGATACCACCTTAACATAGACACATGGAAACCATCATGAATACGGTCTAACTCCGGTGGCAACTCCAATTGATATGCTACTGGCCCAATCCACTTGAGTATCCGATAAGGCCCAATAAACCGCAAACTTAACTTGCCCTTTTTACCAAACCTCAAGATCTTCTTCCATGGCGAAACCTTTAGAAATACCATATCTCCAACAGTAAACTCAATTTCCTTGTGCTTAAGGTCAGCATATGACTTTTTCCTATCAGATGCTTCTTTTAACCGATCTCGAATTAGTCTAACCTTGTTCTCTGTATCTGCCACCAACTCTGGTCCAAGAACTTGGCGCTCTCCTAACTCCGTCCAACATGTAGGAGTACGACATTTTCGCCCATAAAGTGCCTCATATGGAGCCATCTGAAAACTTGCTTGATAATTGTTGTTGTACGCGAATTCCGCCAATGGCAAATAGTCTTCCTAACTACCACAAAAGTCGATAACACATCCTCTGAGCATGTCTTCCAACACTTGGATGACCCTCTCAGACTAACCATCTGTCTGAGGGTGAAATGTAGTACTGAAATCCAATCGTGTTCCCAACGCCTCATGCAACCTCTACCAAAATCGAGATGTAAATCTAGGATCTCAGTCAGAAATTATCGAAACTAGCACCCCATGCAACCGCACTATCTCAGCCATGTACAACTTGGCCAACTTCTAAAGCGAGTAATCAGTTCTAACCGGCATGAAATGAGCAGATTTTGTCAATCTATCCACGATTACCCAAATAGAGTCTTTCTTCAAAGGTGTCAAAGGCAACCCACTCACAAAATCCATCGTTACTCTTTCCTATTTCCGCTGCAAAATCTTCACTGACTGCAACAATCCAGAAGGCAATTGGTGCTCAGCTTTAACTTGTTGGCACGTCAGACATTTCCCAATGAATTCAGTCACTTCTCGCTTGAGTTTAGGCCACAAGTATTCTCCCACAAATCTCGATATAACTTATTACCTCCAGGGTGCATAGCACATGGTCCACCATGAGCCTCACTCAAGATCAACTTTCTCAAATCAGAGTCCTTAGGAACGTAAACTCTTCCACAAAAGCAAAGAACTCCATCAGAATTCAATCCAAAATCCTCACTCTCACCATTCTTGACATGCTGAAATCGAATAATCAACGAATCATCCTTCAACTGTAACTCTTTAATTTTCTCGGTCCAAGTCAGTCTCACTTGTAACTCTGCTAACAAGCTCCCATCATCATACAAACTTAAAAGAGCAAACATAGCCTTTAACTCAGCAACCGTCCTTCGGCTCAGTGCATCAGCCACTACGTTAGCCTTACCTAGGTGGTACTCGATCGAATAGTCATAATCCTTAAGCAACTCTATCCATCTTTGTTGCCTAAGATTCAACTCTTTTTGAGTTAACAAATATTTGAGACTTTTATAGTCAGTGTATATAATGCAATTTTCTCCATAAATGTAGTGTCTCCAGATTTTCAATGCAAATACCACCGCTGCCAACTCCAAGTCATGCGTGGGGTAATTCGCTTCGTGAGGCTTAAGCTGTCGCGAAGCATAAGCGACCACCTTACCCTATTGCATCAATACACATCCTAACCCCACTTGCGAAGCATTGCTATACACAGTGAAGTCTTTTCCATATTCTGGCTGAATCAACACCGGCGCCTCAATCAACACATTTTTCAGTTTGTCAAATGCTTATTGCTGCCTCTCAGTCCGTATAAATGCTACTCCCTTCCCTAACAATTTTGTCAACGGTGCCGCGAATAACGAAAACCCCTCAACAAATCTTCTATAGTAACCCGTCAGACCCAGAAAACTACGAATTTTCGATAATGACCTTGGTGGTTTCCAGTCCAAAACTGCCTCAATCTTGCGAGGATCTACCCTAATCCCCTCAACAGAAACAACATGACCCAGAAAAGTCACTTCTCCCAGCCACACACTTACTAAATTTCACATACAGTTACTTTTCTCTCAAAATTTGCAGAACCACTCGAAGATGCTCATCATGCTTCTTCTCAATTTCTGAACACACCAATATATCATCGATAAAGACGACCACGAATCAATCCAAGTATGGCTGGAACACTCGGTTCATTAAATCCATAAAAGCTACAGGTGTATTCATCAATCCAAATGGCATAACCAAAAACTTGTAGTGACCATATCGAGTTCTGAATGCCATCTTGTGAACATCCACCTCCTTCACCCTTAGCTGATGGTATCCAGACCAGAGATTGATCTTGGAAAACACCGAAGCTCCTCTAAGCTGATCAAACAAGTCGTCTATTCTCGGTACAGGGTACTTATTCTTTATCGTCAGTTTATTTAACTGGTGATAATCGATGCACATACGCATCGTTCCATCCTTCTTTTTCACAAACAGCACTGGTGCTCCCCATGGAAACACATGCGATCTAATGAAGCCCTTATCTAACAGTTCTTGAATCTGAGCTTTCAGTTCCACTAGCTTCTTTGGTACCATTTTGTAAGGCGCAATGGACACTAAAGCTATTCCAGGTAATAGATCGATCCCAAACTCAACTTCTCGGTTAGGAGGTAATCTAGGAAGCTCCTCAGGAAAAACATCTTGAAACTCATTAACAGTCCTAACTGTCTCTACTGTCACTCCTTCAGATTCAGTTTGACTCACAAATACCAAATATGCTTCGCAACCTTTGCGAATCAACTTTTCAGCCCTTAAGGCAGAAACCACATTGGACAAATAGTCCCTTCGCTCCCCAATAACCATTACCTCCTCACCCTCAGTTGTTCTTAATATCATTCTCTTAGCCGCACAATCCAAAGTCGCTTTGTGCTTAGTTAACCAGTCTATGCCCAGTATCAGATCAAATTCTCCAAAAGGTAGTTTTATTAAGTCTCCTAGAAAGATCCTACCTTGAGTCTCTAAAGGCACATCCCTAAAGAGTTTATGTACCACGACAGAGTGACCTAAAGGACTAATCACAGTTACCCCACTCACAGTCTCCTCAGTGTGCACACCCAACGACCCAGAAATCTCACAAGCAACATATGAATGTGTTGAACCCACGTCAATCAAAGCAGTATATGGCATACTAGATATTAAGAACGTACCAGTTATAACATCAGGTGCATCACCCTCCTTTCGACGGTGAGCAGCATACACCAACGTTGGCTGACGAGCCGCAGCATTAGCGACACCCCTACCAGGTGCTCCACGACCACGTCCATTACCGTTGCCTCCTCTACCTTGACCACGGCCCCTTGGCGGCGGCAGTCTTCCTTGCACAGGCTGACCAACCCTTTGGTCAATAGTTTGATTCTGAATTGGCCCCTGTGGACAATCTTTTACTTGGTGCTCCATAGACCCACACCGGAAACAAGCTCCACTACGCTTCCTACATTCACCTAGATGTACCCTACCACAGACCTTACAAGGCTGTGGTCTCACAGCATTTACCGACATAGCTCGAACTGGTTCTTCCACTCTAGCTCTCTTAAAGTTCCTATTCGTAATACCCGATGGTCCAGAAACTCTCTTAAAACGGTTGCGATCCCTATCGCGGTTCTGTAGTTCAGCTCGCTTCACTTCCTCGGCTATCTTAGCCTTCGCTACCAGTGCAGGAAAGTTGCGCTAGCTCTGCAGAGCTATCAGTACCCTCAACTCAGCTTTGAGACCATCCTCGAAACGAACACTACGTTCATAATAAAGGAAACAATACCACTAGCATACCAGCTCAATCGCAAAAACTCTGCCTCATATTCAGCAATGGTCTTACTGCCTTGGGTCAGGTTCAGGAATTCCTTCCTACGTGCATCCACATAGCTGGCTCCAACATATTTCGCCTTAAAGTACTTCTTAAACAGTTCCCACGTTACCCCATCAGCTAAGGCACCCTCTCTCACAGTGATCCAACACTGATATGCCTCGTCTCGCAGCAACAACACCGCACCTTTCAATTTCTGCTCCACTGAGTAGTCCAGGTCATCCATTATCTGCTCAGTGGCTTCCAACCAGTACTCAGCCATGTTTGGGGCTACTTCAAATATGCCCCTGAAAACCTCAGCTCCGTTAGCCCAGAGTCGCTCAGAAATAGACCCTCTAGCCACAGTTCCAGTGCTTGCCCCAGCGACCCTCTCTAACACCCTCAGCATGGCTTGGGACAAAGCGTCGTCCCCTACAGCCCTATCGTAAGTGTGACAGCCTTAAAACGGCCCTAGTCAGGATGTGGTTTCGGGACCACAAGACCGAGGCATAAAAATAATTTAATAATTATTTTGATGCCTACTGTATATGCCAAATCACGTGTGACATTTTAGATGTTTCAATTTAGTATTACATTTTTGAATTTATGCTTAATTGGGCTTAATTGGGAACTTTGAAAGAATGCTTGATAGATAAGTGAATTCTAGTAAGTGCATGCAACTAAATAAATGTCCTTGCATGTCAAATTACCCTCTTTTTATGTGATGGCCGGCCAACCTACTTACATGATGAAATTTTGTTTGTTTTTGCTTTGTAACTTAGTGATATATATATTATATGTATTAAAATAAAAGGGAAATAATAATGAATTAGATTTAAAGGAAATTGTGTCATAAAAAGAAATAAAATAGTTGATATTATATTAGTAAAGTGGTGAAAATACCAAAGCTTCTTAAAATGTTCTTCTTTGCCGATTTTGGAAGAAGAAAAGGGGGGGGAGAAGAAGACCAAGTATTCGGCCATTGTAGCCATTAAATTAAGGTGAGTCTTTTATGGAAATTCTTAAGATGTTGGTGGTTTTAGGATGAATACTAAGCTTCTAACTTCACCCATGTATGAAATTCAAAATTTATGCCATCCTTGGCATTCGGCCATGTGAGTAAATGTAGGAAACTTGTGCTTTAAATTATGTTTTGTGAAATTAGCATTGCTATAGCATTGTTTTGATGGCCCATGTTTAATTTTTGATTTTGATGTGTCTTGAATAATCGGCCATGAAAGGATTTTTTTTAAAGAAAAAAAAATGGATGTGAATTCCATGTTTGAAGTAGAAATGGTAGTAATAGATGTGGTGGAATTGTTATTTCGTCATCTTTATATATATGTGATTTTAAGGATTGGATTGTAATTGAAGGAAAATTTAGTATATGCTAACTTAGGCATTCGGCCAACTTGGTAAATGGGGAAATTGTACTTAGTTTTGGAAATTTTGTAGTTGGGCTGCTAATATGTACTTATGAGATGTCCGAATGAGTGATTTGTATTTATGTAGCTAAGTTGAATCTTTGTTTAGAAAGTTCGCATTGAAGTTTCCTTAAGTGCCAATTAGTAGATAATATGATGTTGAGCAATGAGTAAGGATTATATGTGGTTAAATAAAAAAATTAAACTTGTTATAGACGGCTAGAATGAGCATTGAAATTTGGCTAAAATGACTTAATGTAAACTCGTTGCTACATATTAGGAATACATGCTTAAATGTAAGTCTTTGATAGCTTAGTTGCCGAATAACCCCCCTTAGACGATGAATTGTATAATTACTTGTAATTTGAGATGTTGAGGTTGTGAATTTGTTGATAAGTGATATTCGGCAATGGTTGATTTAGTTGAGAAATCTAAGCTAATGATCGAAGATGAAGTATTATTGCCAATAAGTTGCTAAAGTGCCGAAGGTGTGTCATAATAGCAATAATTATGTTATTGACATGAAATTGTTTAGCTAAAAGAGAAAGTACCGTATGTTCCATTTGAATGAAATTGCTGGCATTTACATGCATGTTTGCCGATTACTAGATTAAATGATGAATTGACTAAGTGTTTGAATATTAAAATATGTGAATAAGAACGTTAAGGAGTGAAATTGTATAAATCTGCTTGGTACAGCAGCAGTAACGTGTATTGGAAAAATCACCATAAATTATGGGAGATGAATTAGAGGCTGAATAAATTGTGTAATTAAAGCTAAATGAGTCTAGTTTCTTATGAAAGAAACCTTACAAGAAATGGACCTACCAATAAAGAGATTTTTAAAGTTGTGTGAAGCAGGGTCAGAATGACTCCGAAAGCCCCTGTTCTGTCTTTAGAAAATCACTATAAATTGTATAAAAATTTTTATGAGACAAAATTTATATGCTTAGACTCCTTAATTAGTCTAGTTTCGAATGGAATAGGTGAGACCATATTTGGAATTCTGTACAAGGAGAAATTTGATTCGTAGTATAGAGTGGTCAGTTTACTCAAACAGTGAAATAGGGAAACTTTGAAAAAATTCTGGTATTGATTGGCCAAACCAAAAATTATGAAAATTTTATGGATGGAAGATAAATGAGTCTATTTTCATACAAAATTAACGGCACTTCATTTGGAGTTTCATAGCTCCAGTTATGAGTAAATTATTGAATGCTGCTCAGAAAATCAGCTTGCTGTGATTTATGATATGTATGTGAAATGCTCCAATGTGCATGAGTGTTTGCAATGAGAAGAATATGCATGTATGAATTGTCTATGAGTGAAAATGATTCATTGAGGTGCTTGAATAAGGATTAATAGAATTAAATGTTTTATTTAGCTCAAGAGCATAGAGGGACGAGTTCGGATAAAGGGAAGGCTAAAGTGGTCGAATAGCCAACTCGTAATTTCTCGTGAAAGTTCAAGGTAAGTTTTGAGTAATCGAAATTGGTATTTAAGTTAAAATGCCATGACATACATGCTGATATTTGAACGATGTCCCATTGAGAAAGACACCTTATTCATGTTTGCTATATAGCCGAATGGCTTAAAGAGAAAAAGGACCGAAATTTGAGATTGAAATGCATTGCTTATGTATGTTTGATCATTGGGTCGAAAGCCTTGAAAGAAGAGTATACGTGTATAAATTTTGAATTATGTGTACATTTATGATATAAAGTCGAGAAGCATGTTATATGTTTGTATACACTTGAATTGATTGAATTGCAAGTGGAATTTTGCTATGTGAAACTTGACTACATGCGAATATATATATGTATATGAGAATTTGTGATGCGAATCCGGGATTTAAGTCCCGCTGACTATATGTGGAGACGATGTCCGGGTTAAGACCCGAAGGCTATATGCAGAGATGATGTCCGGGTTAAAACCCGAAGGCTATGTGCGAGGATTACGTCCGGGGTAGAGACCCGATGGCTATGTATAGAAATTATCCGAGCTAAAGATCTCGATGATGGTGAGAGTAAAAGCCTAAGACTAATGGTCTTTAAGGTAGCGATCGCTAATGAATTTCGCCGAAAGTGTTAAGTTATTCAGGTATGTACCCTTGGCTTATACGCAAGCTGGATTTTGGACCGAATACTAAGGTCATTATGTGATTTCATATGTGTTTATGAAATGAGATTATTAATGTGATCAAAGTGCAATTGGCCTATGTGAAATGTTATGTGAATTTTTGTGACATGTATACGTTTACGTGAATTTTACTATGAGTGAAAGTTATCCACTTTCGTACGTGATGTGAATGTATATGTTTGGAAAAAGGGTGACATACCCAAAGGAGAGGGAAACAAAGTTTTGAACAACTGTGTTATAATTTAATGCGTTATCTATTGACATTGCTTAAAACTTACTAAGCATTGTAATGCTTACTCTGTTTCCCTTGTTTCCTCTGTTTTATAGATTTCATTTTGGAAGCTAAGGACTCGGGGATTGAAGCCTTAATCACCTACACTATCGCTGTTATTTTGGTACACTTGATGGTTATTTTGGGTCAATGGCATGTATAGGCTAACTCCTTTTGTCGATTTAAACCACATTTTGAGTTGTAATATTTCTAGCCATGCGAAAATGGCTTGCTTAGTCATTCGAGTTTGATTTTATATGTGTTGAAATGATTCTCATACGATTCGATGTTGAGGCATGAAATTTAGTTAGTACCCAATATGCAATGACTTTTCTAACATGATGTTTGGATATTAAATCGTTAGTAGACACAAGGTAGAGATTTGCTAGCACGCTTATAGAACGATTTTTATATGAGATAGGATGTTCGACCGAACCGACCTATAGGTGTTGTATTCAAGTATAGAACTCAATGAATTTACGTCTAGCTTTGTAACTATGAACCTCGGTAGGATGTATCTAGTTATGTAATGCCTTAATACCCTATTCCGGCGACGGACGGGGTGTAGGGTGTTACAGTAAGACCCAGTCTCTATCACTGGCGGAGCTCGCACTTCCTCAGCTGGCATGTGCCCAGAAGATGAAGATCCAGCTTGAGCACTAACTCGGCCTCGTCCATGGCCTCGTCTACGAGTAGCTCTCGTACTCATATCGATTATCTAATTTACGAATCTTATGACATTAGTTTAATGTTTCAGTTCTTATTACATAATATTTTATGAACAGATATAGTTTCAAAAGTTATTCTCGCGCAATCGTAGTCTAACTACTGTCTTAGTTTCCTAGGGTTTAGTTTACCCTATAGTCTCAGTTTGTAGCCTTAATACTACCTTATCTATATTATTATATCTAAGGCTCAGTACTATCTACAGTATCGTTTTCAGTACAGAACAATATTTAGGGCAGAAAAATACTTATAGACTCGGTGCCAGGGATTCAGTGTGCCACCCTCTCGAATTATCAGATTCCAGAAAAATTTCATAAAAATTTAGACCTTTTGAAATCGATTTCTCAAAACAAATTAATTTTAGACAAGACAAGTTTGAAAAAAAATCACTTTTAAAACAAAAAATCGATTTTTCCAAAAGTACTTTTTTTTTAGCTTAAAAATTTTGAAAGTCTTTTTGGACCCGATCCACAGCTGAGTTGTTGCAACCTGGCTTTGATACCACTAAATGTAACACCCCAAACTCGGCCTGGACATTACGGCCAAATCCGACGTGCTACGTCACCTATACTAAGTCACGCTGCTAGTTACTAAGTCTGTTGATGAGTTTTGTAAAGTAATACTTTGGTTTTAAAAATTCCTGGTTTATTGAATAATTGACTTACTCTCTACCCATTTGTTAATCGAATCCTTTTTGTATTGTTGCCGTGTTTAGCTGATTGAGCTGCAAGGTTGGTTATGAAAACAGTTGTTTAATTTTGGAAAATGTGTATCATTATAGTTGTAGTAAATCATGCATAAGAAATAAAAATAAAATCCCAAATAGCAAACTTAAAGTGGCCTTATTACAACCATAATGAAAATAAAACGAGTGATTAAAATATAGAATAATAAACCAGTTTAAAACCGAGTTTAGTTTTCATGGCCACTCTGAATCCCTCCCAACATCCAAGTCCACGAACTAGGGCTCACCTGCAAAGATGGAATGGAAAAGGGTGAGTTTGGAAAACTCAGTGTGTGCAAAAGCCCATCCTTAGCTCAAGTCAACTCAAGCCCATTGGGCCTAAGCCCAATCCAGTCTCAGTCAAATACTGGGCTGAAGCCTTACTCAGATAACAGATACTGGGCCGTAGCCCTATTCAAATAGTAGTATGGCCCATAGGCCCAGAACAGAACATTACAGAATATCAGTATGCATGCAAACCCATATCATGTGGGGAGACTACTCGACCCACCCAATCGCTACACACCACTCGTACCAGTCAACACACCATGTGGGGAATAACTCGACCCACCCAGCCCACACACTACGGTCGCAGCATTGCTGCTCAGATATTGTGACAGAGTCACCAAATACAGATAATGTGGCAAAGCCACTAGAACACTTCCTCCATCAATATAACCCATATCCCATGCAACAGGTATACATCTTATGACATATAACATACAGAAACAGAATATGATGCATTTCATATAGAATTAACCTTAGGGGTATAACAGTAATTTCGCACCCTAAGGGGGTATTTTAGTAATTTGCTCCCTTATTATAGTTTTTATGTTGATTACAGTATCTACTAATCCAGTAGCCATTACAGAAGTTCAGTTAACTCAGTTTAATAGTCTTAGTTTTTAGGCCCTAAAACCCCTAATGGGCCCTATCATGCCAATTAGCCCTTTAGGCCCATCTAAACCTTAATCCACAATCACGTACTCGTTTCAGTAGTTTTTATGTCCTTAGTCTATCATAAATACCTTTAAACCTATTTTTACCCTAAATGGGCCCATATTCGGCCATCGAGGCCCAACTTACCGTAGTGCTCGAAATTATTCAGTCAACCCACCTACCAGTACCGATTTCAGATCTAACATAGTCCTACGAACTTGAGAGCATTCGCACGCTCACAAGCCCTCAAAATGCCAGAACTTCGGCATTTCAGCTTTTTTACTTTTACTGAATTGAACAATGAAGGGGTGTTCGATACACACACTTGTTTGCGTTACTACCAGCGAAATCCCCTACGCGATAACTCCTACAATCCAACACTTAATTGATTAGCCAACGAAACTACGAAAGCCAACGCTAAGATCCCTTACCATAATCGGCTACACCTTCAATGGCCACAAAATCTTACCTTGCCGATTTAGATCCCTTTAGATCTAGATCTGGTTGAATCGATGCATTCAGTTCCTTGACTGCCCTCTGCTTTTGCTAACTAACACGTAAAAGAATCAAAATATAACCCTATGTTAACCATAAACCACGTCGACAAAGCCCCTAAGGACTTAGGGGTTTCGGCTTTTCCTTTGATGTTAATAAAACGATATCACATAAGGTTTAGACCACTTACCAACATCTCTACATGATGGATACTGCTTCCACGCTTCCACTTGACTAGATCTCTACTAGATCTACTCCCAAACGTTATCAAGAAAATGATCTAAAAGATTCGGCTTTTGAAGGGTTCAGAGGGGTCATTTTTAGCTTTTAGATCTATGGCAAGATGTCCTTGTCGTTTCAATCAATAGGATAGATGGAGTGATTCAGCAAACAGAAGAGATGAAGGAATAGGGGTCCGCTTATTGAAGGATTTGAGAGAAAAGAGAGAAATCAATTTCGGTAAAGGAGTGTTTTGGCTTTTGAGGTTGTCGACAGAGGCTTGAGAAGAGAAGGAGAAAAGAAGAAGATGGATTCGACTAGAGAAGAGAATGGTGGTGTGAAATCGATTTGAGGTGCAAGAAGACAAGGAGAAGAAGAATGAGAGAAGAAGAAAGAAAAGAGGTGAATTTGGCTAGAAGGTGCAATCGGCAATAGGGTCTTTTTGGGGTAAGGAGTTTTGGCTATTAGGTTAGAAAACAAGAAAGAATGCAGCAAAGGTTAGTAAAATGACAACCCTAAAGCTCTTTACTCAAACGGCAGTAAAAGAACTCATTAACCTAGAGAAATCGGCACCTCTAACACTCAATTACTGAAAATACTATACCTTGAATTACTTGCCGATTTTTGCACCATTGACAGTCCCTTGGCCGGTCACTTCCTCTTCAAATTTGAATATCCTTAATTCTTTCTTCAATTCACTCTCTTGAGCAGTTTAAATTTCTCAAGATAGAGTTCTAGTTGAGTACCAACACTCAGCACACATGCACATAAAAATAAAAGTCATTGAAGCTTACCTTGTGGCTCGTACCATGGACCTCACACTCCTCTTAGGCGCCACTTTTTTAGGAGCTTAGTGGCACCACCTTGCCACTTTGCCAAGGCTCCGTTTGTGACACATCTTGCCCAGTTTTTCTTAAGAGCCCTCTTGCCCAAGTTCCTCCCTTCGCTTAAAACATTCCTTTGCTATTTTTATCAAATTTTAACCGGAGTTTGGGCCTCTTATAGACCCACTAACGTACATAAACACAAATTCAACAATCGAAAACACAAAATTTCCACAATTGCACCAAAATCACACTAAACCCGAGAAATCCCAAAAAATCAGGGCGTTACAAAGACATCTTGTAACAACCGAAATAGAATAACAACTATAGAGTAAGGAAGAATTTAGCCAGCCCAGATGACAGAGTAAACAAAAAACAGTTAGCCACAAATGTAAAGGGGCATTCAGCCAAAAGGGTATGGGTGGCTTGAGAGAAATAGAAAAAGAAAAGAATAGCTTGAAATTGAAGAGAGCAAAGCTAAAAGTAAGATGAAAGTAGTGAGTGTTCGACAAAAAGGAAATAAAAGTATCGAGAGGAGAAGAAAGTGATTGAATAGGGAAGAAACGAATAATAGCATCGACTTTGATTGAAGAAGAAATAGAGAGAGGAGAAAAGATCAACTTAGAAAACAATCAAGTAAAGAACTGCCCAAAAGCAAATTCTTACAAAGGCAAAGCACAAAATGTAAGAGGGGAAAGAAGAAAATTCGGCACTTCAGGAAACTAAAACTAGCTGTCACCACACACAAACTCGACATCGACACAAAAGAAAAACACCCAAAATGATCTCAAAATGCTGAAATGCACACACCCTAGGCAAAATCAAAACAAAATTTTTCTCTCTAGCAAAATTCGGCACCAATAGCATCCAATATTCGGCAAACCACTAACACTTACCTACTCCTTGATTTACTCCATTATCTCTCCCCTTTTCCCTCCTTGATTTACTCCTTGAATCACTCCAAGACTAGTTCAAACTCTCCCTCAACAGGGTTCGAATTCACCTCAACCACTTGCCGTCCCATGTAGCAAAATAAGTGCTCCACAAGAGACTCAAACCTCAGTCCTCACAATTATATTCCTTACATGTAACGCCCTAGAAATATAGGGGTTGTACTTTTGCATCATTTAACATAAAATGCATGTTTGGCAAGTTGGTTAGATAATTTGAGAGTGTTTGAGAAGCCCGGGTTCAAGCTTTGGCCTTAGCAAAATTTTTAGCTTTTGCTCTTATATGAACCTGGACACTAGCACATAGGGCTTATAAATAATAGCGCAAGCTTTATGACACAAGGAGCCTTATGGCTTGGTGGCAAGTGGCATGTTAGGCAATTGAGGGGACATGGGTTCGTATCCCATGGCAGGCAAGGTATGATTATTTTGCTACTTGGGTCGGTAAGAGTTTGGATTTAGAGAGCTGTAGCCGAATTGGATAGTGCAAATTCGGCTAAGGGGGTTTGTGGTAAGCATTTTTGGAAAGTTGTGAGTGTTTAGGTGCCGAATTCTCTCTTGGCTTTTCGGGTTTTCTTTCCCTCTTTGTGTTTTTTGGGTTTTTCTCTCCTTGTGGCATTTTCATGTAGTACATTTCAACATTTGGGTATTTCTTTTCCTATTCTCTTGTCTTAAAGCCGAAATTGATTTCTCCTTCCCTTCAATTGTAGTTTATCATTCGGCCAAACTTGATCCTTTTTCTCTTCTAAATGAATTCCCTTTTTATTCATCTTTTGCTTTTATTTTACTCTACTTTTCTAAGCCTTGGCCGAATAGCCTATTCATCTTGTTCAGACCTTCTTTTCTATCTCTGCTCTATGATTTCATTCTATTTCTTATTCCTGGATCGAATATTGTTTGTCCCCTCTTTATCAAATATTTTTATTCTATCATCCATCTCCGTGTCGCCTTCTTGTGTTCTCTGTCGACTCAAAGGGTAGTTCAAGAATCAGTAAGGTTCCTTTCTTCTCCTCTTAAACTGATTCATGTTGGAAAATCCCTTCTCTTCTTATTGTTGAATTCTTCCTCTTTTTCTCACAGAGTGTTATTCATTTGCTTTTTAGAATTCCTCGAGAGGTGTAAGAAGATCTAAGGGTATTCGGTTATCAAAACTATGTTCTTGGCATTTGAGAAAAGGTAAGCAGTCGAGTTGATATTCTAGAAGGGCTAGCTGAATGCCCTATTATTTTTGCATCTTTGGTTGAATTTTAATTACTCAATGGGTATAGATTTCGGTCTTTGGTTATTTGATTATTGTAAATAAGTGGTTCTTTTCGTTGTAGCTATTAATCAAAGAAGTGGGTGTTCGCGTTGGATTACCGGTTAGCTACAAATATTTGGTCCAAGCAAGGTTTAATACTTGAGGATTACTTGTGCCTTCGCAACCAAGGTGTGTAATCACACCCTACCTTATTGTAAATCGGCAAAAGCCAAAAAGCTGAAACTTTGGCATTCGAGGCCTCACGAGCGTGTAATGCTTGTATGGTGAACCAAGCTCTAAAGGTAAGGGCGATAGACTGTAGAGGCCACCACGAGCGTTCTCATGGTCTAGGGCCATTATGGGCCTTATTGGGCTAAAATGGACCGTGTGGGGCCAATGGGCTTGTCGGCCTCGTTCGGACAAAACTTTTGGTCAGTGACAAATTATGATTAGGCTAAGAGGTATGCAAAGTCGTGATTGAATTGGACTAAATGGCCCACATGCTCGGGCTCATTTACACCGTTTTGGCCATATAAGTTATTTGAGTCGCTCGACGCGATAGTAGACCTTCTGAGAGGTCATTTTCTGTACTGAGATTCCAAAATTGGTGAAATGACCAAAAATACACCTAAAGGGGTAAAATTACTATTCTACACCTAATAAATGAAAATGACTATTATACCCTAGAGGTAGGTTGATTGATGTGTATATGATACTTACATGACTGATACTAAGTATGACATACTGCATACACGTAATATTTATGACATGTCATTCTGCATTGGGGTTGGGACTCTAATTCGAATGAAGTACTGTACTAGTGGCTTTGCCACTTTTTTTACTATTTTAGGGCTTTGCTGCGTTTCTGTTAGCAGCTACGATGCGATATTGGTGTGCTGGCTGGGTGGGTTAATTTAATCCCCACATGGTGTGTTGGTTGGTACAGGTGGTGTGTTGGTTGGATTGGGATGGGTTCCATATTTGTATTATACTGCTACTGAAATGGGCTTGGGCTCGTATTATTACTGAATAAAGCTAAAGCTCAGACTATTTTGATATTGAATAGGGTTTAGGCCCAGACTGTTTTACTTACACTGTTTATCGTTTTACTGATAGGGGGTTACACACTGAGTTTTTGCAAACTCACCCTTTCTTTTAATTTTACAGGTAATCCCCAGTATTAGGCGATTTAGAGCCAGTGGGATTCGAAGGTGGCCGTACGATAACTGCTAGTCTACTTTTATATTATTCATATATATTACTTATTAGGTTTTAATTTTGTAATAAGGCCAATTGGGGAGTTTTAACTTTTACTTGGACTGTTGATTTTGTATTTTAAACTGTTAGTATAGGAAAAATCGAGTTTTCAAAATAATAAACATTTTCAAAGAAAACATGCATTTTTAACCTTAGGATTTTCAACTAAAATGGCTTCCGCAGATTTATTTAGATTAAGAAACTAACAATAATAAATGTGGCAACTACTTTTTCTAACAATTGGATTAAAAGTGCAACAATGAATTTTTCTAAACTTTCGCATACAATAAATAGTAAATTGTTTTTACTTAATTACAGGTTTTTATCAATGAGACAAACTTTTGGAAAGCTTTTTGACTGGATCTTCTGCTAAACTAAACCAAAAAGGAATTTAACATGGAAATGAACATTTATCGACAAAACCAATTTTTGAACGACCCTTTGGTGTAACACGCCAAATTCGACCATAACGTCTGGGCCGGGTTTAGGGTGTTACATTTAGTGGTATCAAAGCCAAGTTGCATAACTCGATTTTGAAATGGGTTTTGAAATTTTTCTAAAAATTTGTTTTTGGAAAATTTGATTTTAAAAGAATTTGAGTTGTTTTAAAACTATGTACTGGAAGTGTGGCACACTAAGTCTCCGGCGCCAAATCTGTAAGTTCTCTTATACTGTTGACTATTAGATTGAAACATTATACTGAAAAACTACTATAGATAGTAGTGATATACTGAAACTCTCGTTAGAGTAAACTAAGACCGTAGGAAACTAAAACTGGAGGAGACTGAAAACTGTAGTGAGATCTCAATCTACGAAAACAACTTAATTACTATTTTTTCATAAAATATCCGTTAATAATTACTGGAATAAAGAACTGATTCATAAACTTCTAAAATAGATTAAGCATATATCGATATGAGCACAAGGGGTACTCGCGGAAAGGAAACACAAGGCCGTGGCAGAGGCCGAGGAAGTGCTAGAGCTGGGTCTTCAGCATTGGGTTCTGCTAGAGAGGCACCAGATTCGCCAGTGACTGAAATAGGGTCATTTGATCGAGTAGCTAGGGATGATGCTCTGTCCCAAGCAATGCTTCATATTCTAGAAAGGGTTGATGGAGCATGTACTGGATCAGTGGGCCGAGGGTCAATTTCTGAGCAACTCCAGTCGAATGGAGCGGAAATCTTCAGGGGTGTGTTTATTGTAGCTCCAAACATAGCAGAGTACTGGTTAGAGGCTACTGAGTGAATAATGGATGACCTTAACTGTACTGTGGAGCAAAAGTTAAAGGGAGCAGTGTCTTTGCTGCGAGATGAGACTTAACAATGATGGCTCACTATAAGAGAAGGTACGCTAGTTGACCGTTTGACATGGGATTTCTTTAAGGTAACTTTTCAAGGAAAATATGTAGGGGCAAGCTATGTGGACGCCCGTAGGAAGGAATTTCTGAGTCTGACCCAGGGGAATATGACTACGGTAGAGTACGAGGCCGAGTTTCTGCAGCTGAGTCGGTATGCCGGCAGGATAGTCACAATGGAATATAAGCGCTGTGTGAGGTTCAAGGATGGCCTTCGGAATGAGTTGTGTATGTTGATAGCTTTGTAGAGGGAATGAGATTTTGATGCCCTTATGGAAAAGGCCAAAATTGCTGAAGACATGAAGCGCTCTGAGCATCAAAACCGTGAGAAAGATAGGGGCAGATTTAAGAGGAATTCAGGGACCTCGGGTTCTTCTAGAAGGCATGTAAAGAAGATTAGATTTGATAGGCCAGTTCGAGCAGTCCTTGTTACTACTGTTCGACCATAACCTTGAGTAGATTATGGGAGATCTCACCTGGAAGAGTGTTGGAAAAGGACTGAGGCATGTTTCAGATGTGGATCAATGGATCACCAAGTTAAGAATTGTTCCTAGAGGCCGGGACAGATGCAAGCTATAGAGCAGAGGTTTGTTCAACTAGTGAGAGGTGGTCAGCAGCCATCGAGAGGCTGTGCTCAAGCCAGGGATGGAAACAGTAATGGGCGAGGTCGCGGAGCATTGGGCAATGGTGCTGGTAACACTGAGGCGAAACAGCTAGCCTTGGTCTATGCTACTCATCGCCGAGAGGATGGTGACGCCCTTGGTCTATGCTACTCGTCGCCGAGAGGATGGTGACGCCCTTGACGTCATAACTGGTACATTTTTGATTCATACCATACCATACATTGCTTTAATTGATATTGGGTCTACGCACTCGTATATTGCATGCAATGTATCTAGGTCATTAGGTATGCAGTTTGAAACTATTGTTAGTGATATAACTGTGATATGTCCACTAGGGTAGTCGGTTAGGGTAGACAAATTGTTCAGAGATGTGCCTTTGGAGGTTCAAGGGGTTGTATTTCTGATAGATTTGATGGAACTGCCATTTAATGAGTTTGATCTTATTTTGGGCATGAACTTGAAACACTGTGCGGACTTAGATTATGCTACTAAGCGTATGGTGTTGAAATCTATCGAGGATAAGGAGGTGGCTATGATAGGGAAGCGAAGTTACACGAGGTTGTGAGACTGCATGGGATACCGATTTCTATTATTACTGACAGAGATCCCAGATTGACATCTTGATTTTGGAAGAAGTTTCACGAGACACTAGGTACAAGGTTGGATTTCAGTACTGCGTTCCACCTTCAGACAGATGGTCAATCAGAGAGGGTGATTCAAATACTACAAGACATGCTAAGAAGCTATGTAATTGACTTTCGAGGCAGCTGGGAAAACTACTTGCCATTAGCTGAGTTCACATATAACAAAAGTTATCAAGCCGGTATTCAGATGGCACCATATGAAGTATTGTATGGTCGTAGATGTCATACGCCTACATGTTCGACTGAACTGGGTGAGCATCAAGTTTTAAGGCCACAATTAGTTTCAGATGCTGAAGACAAAGTTAAACTGATTCGAGGTTGGTTAATGGAAGCATCCGATAGGCAGAAGTCTTATGCAAACTTGAAGTGTAAGGAAATCGAGTTCTCTATGAGGGATTATGTGTTTCTTAAAGTCTCAACTTGGAAAAAGATTCTGAGATTTGGGTGGAAGGGCAAGTTGAGCCCTAGATTTATTAAGCTTACCAGGTATTAAAGCGTGTGGGACCGGTCGCCTATCAACTTGAACTACTTCCTGAATTAGGCCGGATTCATGATGTGTTCTACATCTCCATGCTGAGGCATTACCGCTCTGATCCTACACACATAGTGCCAGTTGAGGAAATCGAGGTTAAGCCTGATCTGACTTTCAAGGAGGACCGGTGCAGATAATAGATCATGACGTTAAGGTGCTAAGAAAGAAATTTGTCCCTTTGGTCAAGGTGCTTTGGCGTAATCATGGTGCAGAAGAAGCCACGTGGGAGCCTGCGGAGGTGATGTGACAACAATGCCCTCACCTATTTTGACCAGGTAAATTTTGAGGCCAAAATTTCTTTAACGGGGTAGAGTTGTAATGCCCCAAAAATATAGGGGTTGTAATTTGCATGATTTGACATAAAATGCATGTTTGGTACGTTGGTTAGGTAATTTGGGAGTGTTTGAAAAGCCTGGGTTCAAGCCTTGGCCTTAGGAAAATTTTCAGTTTTTGCCCTTATATGAACCTTGACACTGGCACATAGGGCTTATAAATAATAGCACATGTTTTATGACACAAGGAGCCTTGTGGCTTGGAGGCAAGTGGCGTACTGGGCAATTGAGGGGACATGGGTTCGAATCGCATAGCAGGCAAGGGTTGATTATTTTGCTACTTAGGTTTACAAGAGTTTGAAATGGATTTGAACTCTGTTGGGTGAGAGTTTGAATTGGTCTTTGAAGATAGTTGTAGAGGATATCAAAGAGTAAATCAAGAAGGGATAAGGGGAGGGAATTATGGAGATTTTCAAGGAGTTTGGAGTTGAAGAGTTGTAGCCGAATTGGATAGTGCAGATTAGGCTAAGGGGGTTTGTGGTAAGCATTTTGGGCAAGTTGTGAGTGTTTAGGTGCCAAATTCTTTCTTGGTTTTTCGGGTTTTCTTTCCGTCTTTACATTTTTGGGTTTTTCTCTCCTTGTGGCATTTTCGTGCAGTACATTTAACCATTTGGGTATTTCTTTTCCTATTCTCTTATCTTAAAGTTGAAATTGATTTCTCCTTCCCCTCAATTATAGTTCATCATTCGGCCAAACTTGATCCTTCTTCTCTTCTAAATGAATTCCCTTTTTATTTATCTTTTGCTTTTATTTTACTCTACTTTTCTAGGCCTTGGCCGAATAGCATGTTCATCTTGTTCAGCCCTTCTTTTCGATCTCTTCCAGTCAAACCACTCTAATCTCTCTTCTCTATGCTTTCATGCTGTTTCTTTTTCCTGGATCGAATATTGTTTGTCTCGTCTATGCTGACTATTGATATTCTATCATCCATCTCCATGTCGTCCTCTTGTGTTCTCTATCAACTTAAAGGGTAGTTCAAGAATCGGTAAGGTTCATTTCTTCTTCTCTTGTACTAATTCTTGTTGGAAAATCCCTTCTCTTCTTATTGTCGAATTCTTCCTCTTTTTCCACAGAGTGTTATTCATTTGATTTTTAAAATTCCTCGAGAGGTGAAAGAAGATCTAAGGGTATTTGGTTATCAAAATCGTGTTCTTAGTGTTTGATAAAAGGTAAGCGGTTGAGTTGATATTCTGGAGGTGCTGGCCGAATGCCCTATTATTTTTCCATCTTTGGTTGAAGTTTAATTACTCAATGGGTATAGATTTTGGTGTTTGGTTATTCGATTATTGTAAATAAGTTGTTCTTTTTGTTGTAGCTATTAATTAAAGAAGTGGGTGTTCCCGGT
Organism: Gossypium stocksii; assembly: GCA_020496765.1. NCBI lineage: Eukaryota > Viridiplantae > Streptophyta > Magnoliopsida > Malvales > Malvaceae > Gossypium > Gossypium stocksii. Next base: position 49,808,493 of record CM035623.1, read on the forward strand.
TAGCTACAAATATTTGGCGCAAGCAAGGTTTAATACTAAAGGATTACTCGTGCCTTCACAACCAAGGTGTGTAATCACACCCTACCTTACTGTAAATCGACAAAAGCTGAAAAGCTGAAACTTCGGCATTCGAGGCCTCACGAGCATGCGAACGCTTGTGTGGCGAACCAAGCTTTCAAGGCAAGGACGATAGACTGTAGAGGCCACGACGAGCATTCTCGTGGACTTGGGCCGTTATGGGCCTCGTTGGGCCAAAATGGGCCATGTGGGCCTGATGGGCTCGTAGGTCCCATTCAGACAAAACCTCCGGTAAGTGACAAATGATGATTGGGCTAAGAGGTATGCAAAGCCGTGACTGAATTGGACTAAATGGCCCACATGAGCTGTGGGCCAACTTGGGCTCATTGACACTATTTTGGCCATATAAGTTATCTGAGTCACTCGACGCGATAGTAGGCCTTCCGAGAGGTCGTTTTCTGTACTGAGATTCCAAAATTGGTTAAATGACCAAAATACCCCTAAAGGGGTAAAATTACTATTCTACCCCTAATGAAAGAAAATGACTATTATACCCTAGAGGTAGGTTGATTGATGTGTATATGATATTTACATGACTGATACTGAGTATGACATACTGCATACACGTAATATTTATGAATGTCATTCTGTACTGGGTTTGAATTCTGATTTGGAGGAAGTACTGTACTAGTGGCTTTGCCACATTTTTTACTGTTCTAGTGGCTTTGCCACGTATTTTGATATTAGTGGCTATGCCACATTTACTATTACTAGCAGCTTTGCTGCGTTTCTATTAGTAGCCACGCGGCGATATTGGTGTGCTGGGTGGGTGGGTTGATTTAATCCCCACATGGTGTGTTGGTTGGTATGAGTGGTGTGTTGGTTAGATTGGGTTGGGTTGCATATTTGTATTATACTGCTACTGAAATGGGCTTGGGCCTGCACTGTTACTAAATAAAGCTAAAGCTCAGACTGTTTTGATACTGAATATGGTTTAGGCCCTGACTGTTTTACTTGCACTGTTTACCGTTTTACTGATAGGGGTTACACACTGAGTTTTAGCAAACTCACCCTTTCTTTTAATATTGTAGGTAATCCCTAGTCTTAGGCGATTTGGAGCCAGTGGGATTCGGAGGTGGCCATACGTTGATTGCTAGTCTACTTTTAGTTTTATTCACATAAATTACTTATTGGGTTTTAATTTTTTAATAAGGCCAATTGGGGAGTTTTAACTTTTACTTGGACTGTTGATTTAGTATTTTAAACTGCCAGTATAGGAAAAATCGAGTTTTCAAAATAATAACCATTTTCAAAGAAAACACGCATTTTTAACCTTAGGATTTTCAACTAAAAAGGCTTCTGCGGATTTATTCAGATTTAGAAACCAACAATAACAAAATGTGGCAACTACTTTTTCTAACAATTGGATTAAAAGTGCAATAATAAATTTTACCGAACTTTCCCATACAATAAATAGTAAATGGTTTTTACTTAATTACAAGTTTTTATCAACAAGACAAACTTTTGGAAAGCTTTTTGACTAGATCATATGCTAAACTAAACCAAAAAGGAATTTAACATGGAAATGAACGTTTATCGACAAAACCAGTTTTTGAATGACCCTTTGGTGTAACACTCCAAATTTGACCATAACGTCTGGGTCGGGTTTAGGGTGTTACATTACACGCCACCTTACCACTAGACCACTAGGCACTTTGTGACTTAACACAACAACTATTATTTAAAAGGCTTATGCCCCAATGTCTAGATTCATTTAAGAGAAAAACTAAAAATTTTACCAAAGCCAAGGCTTGAACCCAGGCTTCCCAAACACTCTTAAACTCACCCAAATCATCTAGCCAGCTTGCTAAACAAGCAATTGGTGTCAAAACAAGAAAAATTACAAACCCTATATTTTTGGGGCGTTACACGGATACATAGCATATGGACTACTATGCGCTTCTTGTAGTATAGGCTGCCTCAATTTAGAATCCTTCGGTACATAGACTCTCCCACGAAAACACAGTACTCCTTCACTATTCAGGCCAAAGTCTATAGTCTCTCATTCTCAACTTGTCAGAAACGAGCAACCAGCGATTCATCCAACAACTGCTTACTCTTAATTTGTTCAGCCCACGTCGGCCCCATTTGAAGCTCAGCCAACAAGTTACCATCATCAAACAGGCTGAGACGAGCAAACATTGCTCTTAAATTAGATACAACCCTACGGGACAGTACGTCAGCCACCATATTAGCCTTACCAGAGTGGTACTCAATCGAACAGTCATAATCCTTAAGCAGCTCTATCCATCTTCGCTACCTAAGATTCAGTTCCTTCTGAGTAGGGAGGTATTTAAGGCTCTTGTGATCTATGTAGATAATACACTTCTCACCGTATAAGTATGCCTCCAGATCTTTAGCGTGAATACCACCGCGGCTAACTCCAAGTCGTGAGTAGGGTAATTCACCTCATGAGGCTTAAGCTGACAAGACGCGTATGCAACCACCTTACGCTCCTGCGTCAGTACACAACCCAATCCAATGTGTGACGCATCACTATAAATAGTGAATTCCTTACGCTTATCAGTCTAGTTAAACGGTACCCATTTATGCAATAACTTAGTCAGAGGTGCAGCAATCACAGAAAAGCCCTCAACAAAGCGTCTGTAATACCCAGCCAACCCAGAAAGCTTCGAATCTTAGATATGGTCCTGGGTGGTTTCGAATCCAGTATGGCTTCAATTTTTTGAGGATCAACCCTAATCCCCTCAGCAGACACCACGTGACCTAAAAATGTCACCTCTCGCAGCCAAAACTCACACTTGCTAAATTTCGCGTATAGTTGCTTCTCCCTTAGATTTTGTAGAACAATTCAGAGATGTGCATCATGATCCTCTTCAATACTGGAATACACCAACATATCGTCTATAAACACCACTACAAACTGGTCAAGATAAGGTTGGAACATCCAGTTCATGAGGTCCCTAAAGGCTACTGGTGCATTTGTAAGCCCAAACGGCATTACTAGGAACTCGTAGTGACCATACCAAGTCCTAAATGTTGTCTTGTAAACATCGGCCTCTTTAACCCTCAGGTGATGGTACCTAGAACAGAGATTGATCTTGGAGAAAACCGAAGCTTCTCGAAGCTAATCAGAAAGATCATCAATCCTTGGCAGGGGCTACTTATTCTTGATAGTCAATTTGTTTAATTATTGATAGTCGATGCACATGCATATAGACCGATCCTTCTTCTTCACAAATAGGACCGGTGCTCCCCATGGAGACACATTAGGTTAAATAAATTGTCGATCCAACAGCTCTTGAATTTGGGCTTTTAATTCCACTAGCTCCTTCGGTGCCATCCTATAAAAGGCGATGAACACTGGAGCCATTCCAGGCAGGAGCTCAATACCAAATTCGACCTCACGGCTTGAAGGCAATCGAGGAAGTTCATTAGGAAATACATCCAAAAAATATTTAATTGTTACAAACCAATGTATGCTAGAAATGTCTCATAACCCTTGCAAACTAATTTCTCGGCCCTTAATGCTGAGATCACATTAGACAGATAATCTCTTTACTACCCTATCACAGCCACCTCCTCATTCTCAGTAGTCTTTAAAACCATACACTTAGTAGCGCAATCCAAACTTGCTGGGTGTTTCACCAACCAATCCATCCCTAAGATTAGGTCAAATTCACCAAACGGTAGTTCCATCAAATCCACTAGTAAGATAACTCCTTAAATCTCTAAGGGCACATTCCTGAATAATTTATTACCCTTACTAATTGTCCCAGTAGACTTTTCATAGTCATCTCATTAGCAGTATTTTCAAACTGAATGCCCAAAGTCCCAGACACAGTATATGCAACGTAGAAATGTGTAGACCCAATATCAATTAAAGCAGTGTAGGGTACATTATAAATTAAGAACATACCAGTTATAACGTTTGGGGGTCGCCATCCTCTCGACGACATGCAACATAGAACAATGTTGACTGCCTTACCTCAGTGTTACCAGTACCTCTGCCTGGTGCTCCACAACCTCGTCCCATACCATTTCTAGCCTTGGATTGACCACGGCCTCTCAGTGGCTGCTGACCACCTCTCACCAACTAAACATAACACTGACCTGCAGCTTGCATCTGAACAGGCCTTTGAGGAAAATTTTTAACTTGATTATCCATAGACCCACATCTGAAGCACGCGCTAACCTTTTTCCAGCACTCACCCTGGTGAGATCTCCCACAATTTGCGCAAGGTTATGGTCTAGTAACAGCAGCAGCAACAGGAACTCCAACTCAGCCTGGCCCACCAAATCTAGCCTTTTTTATAGGCCTTCCCAAAGAACTTGAGGGCACTATATCCCTCTTATTTTTGCCCCTATCTTTCTCGCGGTTCTAGCACTCAGGGCGCTTCACATCCTCAGCAATTTTCATCTTTTCTACAAGGGCAGTAAAGTCTTGCTCCCTCTGTAGAGATACCAGTACTCGTAATTCATCTCTGAGGCTGCCCTCAAAACGTACGCAATGCTCATACTCAGTCACTGCTATCCCACGAGCATAGTGACTCAACTACAAGAACTCCTCCTTATATTCTTCCACTGTCTTATTTTCCTCAGTCAAGCTCAAAAATTCCTTCCATTAGGTGTCCACATAAGTTGTGCCCACATACTTTCCTTGAAAAGCTGGCTTAAAGAAGTCCCATGTTAATCGATCGTCTTATGTACCTTCTCTCACGGTAATCCACCACTCGTAGGCCTCATCTCGCAGTAAGGACATTGCTTCTTTTAACTTTTTCTTAGTAGTACAGTCGAGGTCATCCATTATTCATTTAGTGGCCTCTAACCAGTATTCTACCACATTTGGGGCTACTTAAGAAATAGCCCTAAAAATTTCTGCTCTAATGGACTAGAGTCGCTCTGAAATTAACCCTCGACTCACTGTACTAGTATTAGATCCAGCAACCCGCTCTAAAATGCAGAGCATTGCTTGGGATAGAGCATCACCCCCAGCTACTCGATCAAAAGACCCCGTCTCAATCACTGGTGAAGCTAGTGCCTCCTTAGTAGGCATGTGGCCCGACATCGAAGACCCAGCTTTGGCACTTCCCTGGCCACTACTGCAACCTCGTGTAACCCTTCTGTGAGTACCTCTTGTGCTCATATCGTATAGAATTTTATTTGTTTTAAGAGTCTTATGTATCAGTTGGTAATTCCAGTAATTATTAACAAATGTGTTATGAAAGACAATAATTAGGGTTTGTTTTCGCAGAATGAGATCTCACTACAGTTTTCAGTTTTCTATAGTTTCAGTTTCCCCTATCTAGAGAGTTTTAGTATCCTATCTATAGTAGTCCCTCAGTAATACAATTCAGTCTATAACAATTAACAGTATTAGAGAACTTACTGATTTGGCGTAGGAGACTTGGTGTGCCACACCTTTGAGCCTTTCAAAACTTTTTCAATCATTAAAATCAACTTTTAAAAAATATTTTTCAAAACCCATTCCACAGCCAAGTTTTACAACTTGGCTCTAATACCACTAAATGTAACACCCCAAACCTGACCCAAACATTATGGTTGAAACTAGTGCGTCACATCAAGGTGTCATTCAAAAGCTGGATCTGTCGAGAAAAGTTCATTTCTATGTTTAAATCCTTTTTGTTTGTATTTAGCAAATTATCTCGTCAAAACATTTTCCTTAATGTCTGACATTGTTATTTTAGGTTTCTTTAAAATCACGGAAGCTACTAAAGTTTGAAATATAAAACGTATGACTTTGAGTGTTTATTTAAAAACAGTTATTATTTTGAAAATCTAGCCTTCTTCTAGCTAGTGAATTTAAAATAGAAAAGTAAAAGCCCAATTAAAAATTAAAACCACAAATGGCCTTATTACAAAATCACCAACCCAATACAAAATTTAAATAAATAAGTCTAAAGCAGAACATCAGCGATCATGTAACCACCTCGGAGTCCCTCACGGCTCCAAATTGCCTAAGACTAGCGATTACTTATACAGTTAAAAGAAAGGGTGAGTTTACGAAAACTCAGTGTGTAACCCCTATCAGTCAAACAGAATAGTCTGGGCTTTAGCCCTATACAGTAACAGTGTGGGCTTAAGCCTAATATAGTATCAGTACAGTGTAAATATGCAACCCACTCCAATCTAGCCAACACACCATCCGTACCAACCAACACACCATGTAGGGATAAAATCGACCCCCCAGCCAGCACACCAATATCGTAGCATAGCTGCCAGTAATAATAACACAATAAAGCTGCCAGAAACAATATATGTGGCAAAGCCACCAGTAATAGTGTATGTGGAGAGGCCACCAGTAACAGTGAATGTGGCAAAGCCACTAGTACAATACTTGCTCCATATCAGAAACCCAACCCCATGCAGTATTTCATGACATAAATATTACGTGTATGCAAAGTGTCTTACTCAGTACAGTCATACATATATCATACACTCATCGGTCAACCCACCTCTAGGGATATAATCGTCATTTCCATTTATTAGGGGTAAACTAGTAATTTCACCCTTTTAGGGGTATTTTGGTCATTTTGTTAATTTTGGGGTCTCGGTACAGATAATGACCCTTCAGAAGGTCTATAGTCATATCGAACGACTCAAATGACCTAAGTGGTTATAATAGTGTAAATGGGCCCAAGGCCCGTTACTTGGCCCAAGTGGGCCCACATGCTCGTGTGGGCCATTTAGCCCAGAACCTATCACAGTTATGTGATCTACATAGCCTAGTCCCTTATCTGTCACTTACTGTGGATTTAATTCATGTGGGGCCCACATGGCCTATTTTGGCCCAATGAGGCCATAACGACCCAAGTCCATGAGAACGCTCGTGGTGGCCTCTACAGTTTATCACTCATAATTTGTGGGCTCGCTTTACCACACAAGTGATCGCACACTCATAAGGCCTCAGATGCCGAAGTTTCAGCTTTTTGGCTTTTGCCATTCACAGAAAAAAGGGTGTGTTTACACACCTCGGTCGATTTTCCAACAGTAATGGATTTCGGTGTACAGTTACACACCTTTTAGCGAAACAAGCAGATTACACCACGTGCGATTAACCTACATTCACCTCATAATAATCAGCCTTTCATCCTTTCATGATCATTAACATTAAAGCTTCAAATCGATAACAACCCTTACCTTGACCAAATGTTATGTGATTATTACTCTTAGATCGCTGGTTGAAAAACGATCGCACCCTTCTTATCGATTTACTACGCATAGGACATATTTCATTAGCAATAGCTGTATCATACAAGGCTTGAATTACTACCCATAGTTCAAAGAACTAGAGTTAGAGTAGATTGGTATTCGGCCAATACTAACAAAATAAATCTGCTTACCCTAGAAAATTAATCGAACACCAGAAGAAGGATTCGAAAGCCTCAAAGCACTTGAGGATCCCTTTTACTCTTCGAGCGCTAGAACCCAAAGATTCCAATCATAAGAGAAAGAAGAGAGAGTTTGAAACTCCAAATCGATCATTCGGCTAGATTAGCAAAGAACGCAAAACATGAAGAATAAGAGAAAGGCACTTACCCACAATCGAATACTGAAAAAAAAATGATATAGCAAACAACCACTCGTCAGGAATTGATTTCCCATAGAATCGAAGACTGTTAGAATAAGAGACACAGTATTCGGCTTAGAGGAAGAATAAAGGGTAGGCTGAAAGAAAATGAAGAGAAGAGGACCAGAGAATAATCAGCTCAATTTTTGAAAGAGAAGAATGAGAGAAAGGGTTTAAGGGAATTAAGAGTATTCGACCAAGATTAATGAAAACAATATGGAAAGCTAATAGGAAGAGAGGAAAAGGAGATAGAGGAGAAAGGTAGAGCAAGGTTTTAGCCACTAAAGAGAAGAATGAATGGGGAAAATAAGGGTATTCAATCGAATTTAGCACGAGAGAATAGAACCACCTACACATGTAAATTTCCCGAATGGTCAAAATGCGATTCAGCTACCAAAGTTGAATAAAACCAAAAGATAAAACCAAACAATTACCAAAATAAAATGTCTAAAACCCATTCGGCACTAAGTCTATGACCGAATAGGCACATAAAGACTCCCCTATTGGGCCAACTCGTCCCTCACCACACTCCACGATTTCCTCCACATTTTTCTCCCCATATCTCTCATTAAATCATTCCTCACAACTCCTCCATCAGAATTTCACTACAACACAACCACTGGACCTCCTAGTTGTAAAAATAAATACTCCACTATTCATCCCAAGACTTGAACCTCAGACCCCTTGTCACACTTGTAACGTCACAACCGCTACACCAATAGGCTTTTTGTGACTTAAAACAAGCTCTATTAATTATAAAGCCTAAATTCCATTGTCCATATTCATTTAAGGGAAAAAATTAAAATTTCTGCAAAAGCCATGATTTGAACCTAGGCTTCTCCAACACTCCCAAACACACCCAAATTACTTAGCCATTAAAACAAACATGCAATTTGTGCCATAACATGCAACAATTAAAGACTTAAATTTTTGGGGCGTTACAAAAATAGGCTATTTTCTAAGCCACATTTCTCACCCAAATAGATACCAACCTATACTCAGTAATGCATATTCAACCATGGCATAATTAAACATTCAACACCAACCAATATCAAGTTTATAATATGCAATATCCACAAGCACATTCATTTGACCACCTTAAAACATACCAAACATACTTCTAAAGTCTACTTAAATGGTCAATTGCATATATACACTTGTGTGCCTAACTTAACCTAAATGCCATATCTCAATCTCATCAATACGGTACTTAACTATCAATTCACAATCAAAGCATAACCAAGGCAACTATACATCATATAAAATTAGGCTTGCTACATATATATATATATATATATATATCTATATATATATATCTATACATCACAACATATACCATTCTAAGCCAAATTAAATGGCTAATTACATAACAAAACATATGGGCTTCCATTAGCCAAATGACCTATACATGCCATATAACCAAAATACATTGAGTCCAAAAGTACCAAAACAGCTGTTGGATAGTGTGATGAGATCTCTAACAACTTCCAATCTAAGTGAACTTTTGAATCACTATAAAACATGAAAAAGTAAACAGAGTAAGCTATTAAGCTTAGTAAGTTCATATATATTAAAACTCAACTTACCATTTTATTATGATTTAAGTAAATAAACATAGTATAACGTAACTCAATTTGATCATGTAATGCCTTGAAATTTGGGCCTAGAAGTATTGGGCCTTGAGCAAGGGAACAGTTAGGAATTGTGCATAAATGCATGTTTGCTTAAGTGGTTAAGTCTACTGAAAGATGTTGGAAAAGTCCTAGGTTCAAACCTGGGCTTTGGCAAAAATTTTAGTTTTAAGTGAATTAAACCATAAATGTGTGGAAGTAGGCCTTTTAAATTATTGTGTTAAAAAAATGACATAAGGAAGCATGTGGTCTAGTGGTTGTGGCGTCATTAAGGTTGCAAGGGAGCATGGGTTCAAGTCTTGGCTCTTGCAATTTATTTTATTTTTCTTTTAAAGGAACTTGGACTTTAGCCTATAAACTTTATAAGTAATTATGGATAAAATGGGACACAAAGAGAGCTTGTGGTTTGGTGGCAAGGTGGCGTGTAGCTTTTGCTAGGGGACTAGTGTTCGAATCCCATTACAAGCAAAAAGGGATTTATTTTGCACTTGTGCCGTGTAAGTGGTTGTAATTGTTTAAAACTCTACATGGTGGAGGTTTGAAGTGGTCTTGGAATCTGAATGTGTGGTGAGAATCAGTTAAGGAGTGATTTATGGAGAAATTTAAGGAGATAATCATGGGTTTGAATGGGTAGGTGTTGTAACCGAGATGGACTTTGTGAGTGTGACAAATTCGACATAGAGTGGTGAGTGCCGTATGTGGTCATTGTAGTGGTATTGCTAAATAGCATTGAGCTTTCCTTTTGGCATTTTCGAGTAGTCCCTTGTGCCAGATATTGGTTCTTTTCTCTTCTAAACTATGATTAGTTTTTTTCCTTCTTACTCAAAAGCCAACTATCTCCTTTTGGCTCATAACCGGAAAACACCTTTCTTTTCATCCATCTCACTTATCAACCTTGAGTTTTTTTAAGCCTTGTTTAAGCTGAATAGTAAGCTTCTTCTCCTCTAATTCTCGTCTTTCCTGATTAACAAATCATAGTTGAGTACTCCTCTCTATTTCTCTTTCTTTATTTTTCATCTCTAGCAACCTTGGGTTTTCTTTCTTAATCTGTGATTAGGCTGAATATTAATTATTTTTTCCTTCTTCTTCTTTTCTTCTTCAGTCGACTCTTGATTCCTGTTATTGACAGATTCTCTCCCTCCCCATCTGCTTTTTTATTTATTGATAAGGTTTATGGTTCATTGGTCGAATGTTGCGGCCGAACTTCTCTTCTCTCCCAACGTCGTTTCTTTTGATCTGAAGGAAGGTGTAAACTGAATGCTAATATGTTCTATTCTTTATCTGTTTCTCTAGCCTCTGAAGTACTAAATCTGCTCTTCTCTTGAGGGTTGACGGAGTTCGATCTATCTGTTAGCCTATTGTTAGGGGTAAGTGGTGTTGTGTTTTAAAATATGGTTGAATATCTAGTTCCCTTATTGGCCATGTGTTTTCTTAGGATAGTATTTGTTTAACTTGGTTTTGATACTAATTTTTAATAGATAACATTTGTGGTATAGATAAACCACAAGGAGGTGGGATCGATTCATAATTAAACGACTTAGTAAGTATAGGCCAATTCAGTCAAGGTAGGTTTTAATCTTGGGTTTAGTTTCTGGATTGGAAAGGCATGTTAAATCTTACGGAATGGTTAATCGAGTACTTTAATCAAATATAGGTTCTACGCTCGTGGGTTATTACGTTTCTCTCCATCAAGGTGTGTATCTCTACCCTGTCTCTAACAGTCAGCTGAAAATACGAAGGTGTGTACCCATACCACTCTAGCTATAGATCGGCAAAAGCTGAAATTCCAGAAAAGCCAAAATGCTGGAACGCTAAAAGTTTGGTGACGGTAACCACATGAGTGCATGAATGCTGGTGTGGAAAGGTCGATAGGCCCCATGAGCAATCTCATGGACTTGGGCCACTTTTTGGGCCATATGGGCCCGATGGGCCCGCGGGCCATACACGAGCAAAATTCATGGGTGGATAGGAAATAACGAGCCAGTCATGTTGTCTACATGGCCAGGGGCAAATTTAGGCTCAGTGGGCCACACGAGAGTATGGGCCCCACTCGGGCCACATATTGGACTTTTGGGCCCAAGTGTATTGTTGGTTGCTAAAGTGACACAAGTCGTGTTGAATGGCTATGGTCTCATCAATGGGCTGATGTGGGTACTTAGGCCCATAATGACAAATGACCGTTACACCCCTAGTGGTAGGTTGACTGATGTATGTATGATAGTATATGATTAATTTCGAGCATGACATCCTGCATTCACGTGTGTTACTATGACATGTCATCCTGCAAGGGGTTGGGTTAATATTGATGGAGGAAGTGTATGGCTTATAGTCGTCCTATTCAAGGCTTATAGCCTTTCTACTTATGGCTTTTATCCATTCTGTTAACTGGCAGCGTTGCTATGATATTTCTGGCTGTTAGCTGTTCTGTCTACGGCGTTGAGTCTTTTTGTTGACTTAGTGCCGCAATCGGTGCTAACCTTGGTGTGTTGGCTAGGTGGGTCGATTTAATCCCCACATGGTGTGTTGGTTGGTACGGGTGGTGTATTGGTTGGGTTGGGCTAGATTTCTATCTGCATATCTGCATTTGATACTGATTCTGTATTAGGCTTAGGCCTACCTGATTCTGTAATGGGCTAAGGCTCACCTAACATTGTTTATTATGGTGGGCTCAGGCCCAGTCTGATACTGTGTTCTGTTTGTCTGATTGCTTATCTATAGGGGATTACACACTAAGTTTTCGCAAACTCACCCTTCCATCTAACTGTACAGGTGATCCCCAGCCTTAGGTGATTTGGAGCCGCGAGGGACTCGAAGGTGGCCACACGACCGTGTATGCTTTGCTGTAGGCTTTTTATTTGAATTTTTTATTTTGGGTCTTAATTCTGTAATAAGGCCTTTGAGGGATTAAATTTTTAATTGGGCTTTTGATTTCCTTAATTAAAACTGCTAAACACGAATTTTCAAAATTAACAACTATTTTCAAAAACACTTAAAAACACACATTTTTATATTTCAAACTTTAGTAGCTTTCGTGATTTGAAGTAACCTAAAGTATCAATGCCAGACATTGAGTAATCATTTTTGACTAGATGATTTGCTAAATACGAGCAAAAAGATTTAAACATAGAAATGAACTTTTAACGACAAACTCAGTTTTTGAACGACGCTTTGATGTGACATGCCAGGTTCAGCCATAACGTCCAGGCCGGGTTTGGGGTGTTACAGATCCATAAGCCTAACACATATTCAATCACACGGTTAGACATGAATTCACAATCTCTTAGATTCAATTCTTATATGATTCATGTACATACTTGTACTGATACATATCAATCTCTTACTCTTTCATATCATCACATGCCCATTGAACCATTTGAAATATTATTAGACACTCGAAATCTCGCACACTAAGTGCCAATACGTGATCAAAACCACCTCTATCTTCTATCTCATATAGATGCTCACTCTTGACCCATCAGTGGGTCTACTCATACAAGCTGACGGTCGAGACATAGCTACACTGTGATGCTCACACAAGCTGATGAGTAACTGCAACATAGGCCGGAAAACTCAGCCACTGGTAGAACATACAAGACCAGTACCCATAACACAGTAACCCCTAATGACATGTCATTTGTACCTTATCTGTTCCTAAGGTTCAATCGGGATCCATTCACTTGTCGATATCTCGTCAAGAATTCCTATATTTCGTATCATCACATTTAAATTAATTAAACATTTAAACACAAAATTTAATGCTTATTAAACATTCGAACTTACCTCGTATTCTAATGACGGAAATGATCGTTTAGTCAATAACTTTGTGCTTTCCCTGATTCAAATCTGAATGTTATATAATTAAATTTAACTTATTTAAACATCATTTTATTCAAATTAACCCAAAATTTATATTATGGAAAATTGCTATTTTCCCTCTAAACTTTTGACTTCTTTATAATTTAGTCCTAAACTCATAAAAATACAAATTCATGCAATTTAGTCCACACCCATGCTAGCCGAATTTCATCTAAGCCCATAGTAGCTCATGCATTTCATTATTTCACACATTTACCACAATTTTCACATTTTACAAATAAATCCCTATTTGGCATTTTCAACAAAAATCACTTAACAAAAGCTGTTTAATTCACAACAAAGATTCATTTTCTTCTATTAATCTTCAAAACCTTAGCACATTCATCAATGGAAAAAATCAAAAAATTCAATATTTTTTCAAATTAGTCCCTAGGCTAGCTAGATTAAACTACAACGATCCCAAAAACATAAAAATCATTAAAAATTAACCTAAAAAAAAAAAACACATGCATGGACCAAGCAAGCTGAAATTTCAAAGCATCAAAATGGTGTTTTTCCTAGATTATTTCGGTGGAAGATGAACATAAAAGATGATACTTTTGTCTTTTCTTTGGTTTAATTAATATTATTTACTAAACTACATATTTAACCTTTTAATTAACCTTTAAAAACCACCTAATAAGTGTTCATATTTATCCTCTCAACATGTCAATGGTTTAATTACCACAATAGGACTCATACATTTTAATTCTATAGCTATTTAGTGCATTTAACTTATATAACTCAAGTTTTACATTTTATGCGATTTAGTCCTTTTTCACAAATTGAACACTTAAACGATAAAATTTCTTAATGAAATTTTCATATGACTCTACTAACATGCTGTAAACATTAAAATAATAATAAAATAAATATTTCAACCTTGGATTTGTGGTTCCAAAACCACTATTTCAATTTCACTGAAACGGGCCATTACATAATATGTGCACAACAAAAGAAAAATTCATAAAGAAGAAAAGAAAAGCAAGTAGAAAAAGTACATGAAAGACAAAAGCATTGTGAGTGAGATATGTTGGAAAAAGATCAAAAGGTGACAAAGTCATAGAGGTAGAAAAACCCCAGTCATTAGTGCACAAAAACTCATGAGCTAACCGTAGTTGTTGTATTATGATGTGACTTCATATGTGGAGAAATAAGAAAGGTGAGAGAAGGAGAAATAAGGCGGTGAGTAGGCAAGGGTTACTTAGGGGGAGAATAGGGAAAAATATGATATGCCAAAATATTTTCGTGCTTGAAACCATTTTGATGCTTTCTATTCTTAAATTCCATACCTATCCTAAGCCTTAGAATGTTACAAGCCAAAAAGCACTATGTGACCTAGGTAAACTTATTCATAAAATGATATCATATTAAGTAATTGCATTAACGATTGTTTGTATTCTGCTAGGATAATCAAATTACCTATACGTTTTATTGATGGATGCATTTATTTGAAAACCTTAATGCATGATTACATTGTAATACATTGAACTTAGGTGTTTGATATTGAAAGTTGTAAGTTGTCTATATATCATGCCAGGAATATGTGTAACTATGAAAATGCCTAGTTATGTACTCTAAAACCAATTTTTGCACCATACTTTCCCAAGGTGTAACACCTTTAACCCGTATCCGTCACCGGAACAGGGTTACAGAGCATTACCGGACTTATCTCATAATTCAAAAACTGTTACACATACATTTTCCATTCATAGACATATATCATTCATATACATTCATAAAGTCCCTGATGCGAGCATAAAAGGCTCAAAACATACATTAGAAGTGGTTCGAGACTAAACCAGTAACTCAGGAAAATTTCAAGATATTTAGAAAATTTTTCTCAAAATAAGGGACACACGCCCTTGTGGCTAGGCCGTGTCCCACACACAGCCACCAGACACGCCCGTGTGTCTAGGCCATATAACTCACTCACTTGTTTCTATTAAATGCTACGAGGGACACATAGCTGTGTCGCTTGGTCGTGTGTCACACACGGTTGAGTCACATGCCCATGTGCTCTGCCTGTGTGGACAAAATTAGGCTATTTATAAGCTATTTATAAGCCATTTTGCCACCTTATTTGGCGCACACCTACAAAACCTCAAATGACACTATTTCAATACATAATAGATAGCCAAATATCATCAACCAATTGCATGATTCATGTCATTTTAAATTTCATCCATTTCTATACCATTTACCTAATCAAATAAATACCAAATCAACATGGTTCATTAGCCATAGTTTACATACATCATAAACCTCACATTCAAACTATATAACCAACCAAATAATCATCAATCATACCCAATTTCACATGGCATGTAAACTAATGTCCTTTAGGCCTAAAATACACCATTTCATTTTCATCATCTCAAATGCAACATAAAATTTCAATACCAATATAAGCAAGCACATAAATACCACATTACACCATTCATGAATATCATTTTAGACACTTCCACTAATGCATTGATTTACCTATTCATAACAATCATGAATATAGCCATTTCTAACCACATATCAATATGCCCATTGGCACAAATACTAAACATCATCAAATTTGCCAAAACATACCACATCATATGAACCTATACACAACCAAAACTTGTCCCAAGTTAAGCCAAATCACATGGCTTGAACACATCAAAACATATAAGCTTCAATATCTAAAATAACTTATACACCTCATATCATCAATTAGCCTATACATGCCATATTTCCACATTTCAATGAGTTCAAAAATACCAAATCGACTACTAGATAGTGCGATGAAATCTTCGACGACTTCCAATCCGAGCGAGCTTCTGAATCACTATAAAACATAGAAAAAGAAAAAAAAAAGTAAGCTATAAAGCTTAGTAAGCTCATATGGTTTAGAAACATCTTATAAATTCATTGATTTATCGATACATATGCATAAGCAAATAAAGATATACTACATTCAATCCAATAACCATCACATTGCTATAACCAAAGGTATCATGTACAATATCATAAATTTCCACTTACTCATCATATTAATTTCACAACTATCACTTACTTGTCGGTTTCTGTCATGTGTACCTTGGCTGAGTCATATCATCACTTATATCTACGTTCCATCATCTTTTCCCGTTGAACCATTCGGAACTAAAAAAGGATACTCGAGAATCACACATATACAGTACCAGTGCCATATCCCAGATATGGTCTTACATGTAATCTCGTATCAATGCCATAGCCCAGCTATGGTCTTACACAAAATCTCACATCGATGACATATCCCAGATATAGTCTTACACGTAATCTCAGTAACCCTAATGTCATGACATTTGTATCCTAATCTATTCCTAAGGTTCAACCAAGACTTCTCAACTGTTGTATCTCTGTTGATCTTATCTGTAGTAGTGTATTCAATCATACAAACTTACCTGGCAAAATTGTAGAAATTCCAAGGTTTAAGGGCATTCTGGTAATTTCTATTTTCCTCAATTTGCTCCTGATCTTGATCTAATTAATCAAATTTAGCTATTTCAATTCACATTCTATTCAATTCAACCTAATTCCATATTTTGGTAAAATTATTATTTTACCGCTACACTTTTAACCTTTTTACAATTTAGTCCCTAGGCTCATAAAATGAAATTCATTAAATTTTATCCCTACCCAAGCTTAGCCAAATATTAAACATACTTTTAGGAGCCCATAAATTTCACATATTCACACTTTTACCACACAATTAATCACATTTCTGAATTTAGTCTTTAATTGACATTTTTATCAAAAATCACTTTACAAAACTTGTAAATATAACAACAATGATTTATTTTCCATCATGAATTATCAAAATACACACTTAATCAATAATTGAAAAACTCACAAACTTAAATAGTTTTGAAATAGAAGACATTGGCTAGCTAGATTAATTGCAACGATCTCAAAAACGTAAAAATCATTAAAAAGGGACGATAATGGACTTACAAATTTGCTAGGAAGCTTGACCAATTATAAAGCCTTAACAATGGCTTTTCTTCTTGCTTCCTACCGCTAAGGGAGATGAGTGAATCAATTTCATGTTTTTGTTTTATTAAATTAACATATAATTGCCTTTTTACTTATTCAACCTTAAATAACATTAATAATTACACCAAATGCCACTCCACTATCATCCACTAACTCATAAATGGGCTGTTTGTCACATAAGGACCTTCATTTTTAAGTTCTATAGCTATTTAACACCTTTAACTAATAGAACTCAACTTTTACGCTTTACGCGATTTAGTCCTTTTATCAAAATTAAGCATTTAACCGGTAAAATTTCTTAACAAAATTTTCACACAATCACCATGTCATGTTGTAGACATTAAAATAATAATAAAATAAATTTTTTGACATTGAATTTGTGGTCCCAAAACCATTTTTCCGATTTGATTTAAAAGGTCTATTACACAAGGGTTGTCTTTTAATTTTTATTCTTATCTTGCCTTGCTTGAGGATAAGCAATGACTCAAGTATGGGGGAGTTTGATCTGTCGTAATTTAGTGTAGCAGATTAAACTAGTTTCAGACTTAAGGAGCTTAAATAAAAGCAATTTTAGTATGTTTTAGTTATGTTTTCTTAGTTTAGTTTAAATTTAATAAAAAGTGTATTTTGACTTTTTTATTGACCTTAGGGGCCGAATGAGACCTAAAGGCAAGCTAACATACTTACTAAGTTTGTATGAGACCATTCAAAGGTGTAAGAACTCAAAGTTGGACGCTGTGTTCCAACACAGGGGGATTTATGTCACAATATAAGGAAAAGATTACAAGAATTTCAAGTCTGCCTTTTGTGTCCCCACACAGCCATGGAAGTCCTGGCACACCCCTGAAGCCACCTTTGAACCTAAGCATACTCCCTTTAATTTCGTGACACATGGACATGGTGTCATGAAACTGACCTTGTAGGTGATTAAGTAGGAGTCAACAGTGTTTTGGTCTGCACAATGGAAATTAGACACAATAACGTCAACTAAATAAGGGTTGAGGATGATGGCTACCCTAATTCTGTAAATAGGTTCATTTAGCACTTGTTTAAGACTATAACACCCCTTACCTGTATCCGACGTTGGGACAGGGTTCGAGGAATTAATGGAATTAAATGATAACACTTATACCCAACTAAACCATAAAAATTTCATTTCAATTTAAAACTCTTCATTCCTTCACAACTCATCCCTATTACAGGCTTACGAAGCCTTAAATATATGTTAGAGGTGGTTTGAGGCTAAACCGAGACCTTTCGTATCGTAGAAAAAATTTTCCTCAAAATAGGGTCACATCTCATGTGACATGGGGCACGCCCGTGTGGGTAGGCCGTGTGGTCACACACGCTTATATCCCTAGCTAGTGTGGGATTTATTTTTCATTTTAAACCTACAGGGGTTTTACACAGCCTGACACACGCCTATGTCTATAGCTTGTGTCCCTCACATGGCTATGACACGCCCGTGTCCTCACCCATATGTGAAAATGTAACACCCTTAACCTGTATCCGTCGCCAGAGGGTTAGGAGTCATTACCAAGCAAACACGAGATTTGAATAAACTCTAATAGTATAAATTCAGTTTTAACGAAACAATTTGTGAGTAGTAATAGTTTAGAAGAATGAAGGGTATTAACATAAGTGTATTCATTTATCAACTTTATGTGATTTCGACATTCATAAGATCGAATCTAGGAGCATGCATGTCTAATATAATTTGAATTCATTTGACTTGCCCATTAACCAATACTATTCATATGGTAATAATACCAAAGCTTAACCAATTGCATCAATTCATTTACTAGGCCGAATGAACATGTACACAAAAGCATGTA
The DNA here is from genome assembly GCA_020496765.1 of Gossypium stocksii. Lineage (NCBI taxonomy): Eukaryota > Viridiplantae > Streptophyta > Magnoliopsida > Malvales > Malvaceae > Gossypium > Gossypium stocksii. Next base: position 49,827,452 of record CM035623.1, read on the forward strand.
AACCAATAAGTACTTAATCACAAAACATTTCAAGCACTTTCCAATCATGCATCGATACATCTTATACCCAGCTCCCTATACTCTATTTGAAATTCACAGCCCAATTTTAAAAGTAGCATTTCATACATTCATGTCTATCATTAAATTAGGTATTACCGTATGTCATCTACTAAGTGTCAATGACTCTCTTTTGAATCAAAATGAGTTATGCATCCTATAATTCATTCGGTACTACTCATGCTTACCTATCCATCTTACCAAGAGCAAATTAGTAATTTCTAACATGCACCATTCAATTTACAAGCACTTGCCGAATGTATAAACACTCTTACCAGACTATTCACATTTAATCAACTTGTTCACTTTTAGCCCATACATGAACTTCAAACATAAATCTCAAAGTGCACACTACTTCAAATATTAGCAACTGAATGCACAAGCCTTCACATTCATTCACAACCAACATGCTTAAGCTTAAAATCCATATTCAAGAAGAAAGGCAACTTAGCAAGCCATTTTCGCATGGCTATACTTATATACATTATTAAAACTATACTTAATTCCCATCAAAAGTCAAACCTATACATGCCATTTTCAAAGTTTAGCTACTAAGTACCAAAAGAGCTTTGATAGTGTGGACGACTTCGATGTTGTGATTCCCGATACCATAGCTAACGAACGAGATCTATAAAACAGAGAATTAAGAGCAACAGAATAAGCACTTCTATGCTTAGTAAGTTTTAAGAAATAAAGTCATTTAAATTCAAAGCATAAAAATTTTAAAACTTGACATCTCCCCTTTGGCCGAATGTAACTATGACTAATTACATTACCATTATCCATTTCATATCATTTCAAATTTCCTTACACACAAAACTCATATCACATAGGTAGTTCTTTTTATCCACAAGCTTCATCATTTAGCCGAATACATTCAATACAATTACTTGGCTAAATTTTTACATAAACACATTTTCACATATGCATGTTACTTCACACTTCAGCCACATATGCTCACATGCTTAAAGCCAATCTCATCCTTGTAACACCCTAAATTTGGGTCTAGAAGAATTGGGTTTTGAAGTCTGGGATTGAATAAATGGAAACCTGAATAATTGAAAAGTTTTAAATATTATCGTTTAAGAAAAATTTATTTTGAATTACTATTAGAAAATTCTTACTGAATTTATTATTACTGATATTTTAAATTCTTACTGTATCTATTGATGTTTTTAAATTTTTATGAAAATTATAAATTATTATTATTATTATCATTATAATTATTAGATACAAATATGTTTATAAAATTATTGTTGTTAATTTGGTGTTCAAATTAAAATATTATTAGAAAATTTTACTGTATTTATTTTTACTGATTTATGAAAATTATAACTATTATTATTATTGAGAAAAAAATTACTGTATTTGAAATTTTTATAAAAATATATTTATAAAATTATTATTGTTATTATTTTTATTTTTATTACTTATATAAAAATATATATGACATTAGTACTAATTTTGTGTTTAAATTCAGTTTTTAAATGAATTTGGAAGTATTTAAAGTGTGGGAAAAATTTTGGTTCAATCCAAGACTTTAACAAAGAAATTAGTTTTTGTTTGTTAGGGGAACTGGTCAATAAGGCTTTAATAATTAAGTTGGCTAAATTTGTCACAAAGGGAAGTCTGGTTCAGTGGCAGAGGCGCTAGGGGGTTGTTGGAGTGCCTAGGTTCAAGGCACGGTGTACGCATAAGTTGTTTTTATTTTTAGAAGCCAGGTCGCGCTTAAGTAAAGGTTAAAAGGAGTTGCTGGTGAAATATGCCACAAAAAGGCTTGTGGCGCAGCGGCAGCAATGCGTTAGCCACTCCACGAGGGCCTGGGTTCAAGCCACAATGCGCACGAGAGGTTTGGTTTTTTTTAAAGGCGGGCTAGGACTTCAGCAGGTATAGGTTAAGATTAATTGCGAGCATATTATATTAAAGAGGAACACTTGGTGCAGTGGCCAGCAGCAGGTTGTGAAGCGCAGGGATGGAAGCAGGTCTGGAGTTCGAGTCTCACCTCGCACGCGGAAGGTAGAATTTTGCTGCACGCGTGGTGAAGGAGTTGGAGTCCGATCGGGACTCCTCCTAGCAGCAGGATGGAGCGGTCGAAGCGGCATGGAGTGCTGCTGATTTGGTGGGGGGATTTGGATTCATCCAAATCCAATTGTTGCTAAAATCAAGGAAAGAAATTGAAAGCAATTTAATTTATTTTGGATAGATTCTAAAGCGGTGGCAGCAAAATTTAAGGATAATTAAAGGAATTTTAAAAGGGATGGGAAGCTTGCTTATAGGAATCGGTTCTTTTAATTTTATTGCCTTTAATGAATTATTTTCCTTTTCTTTTTAGTTCATCTTTTCTTGTGGTGTCTCAAGAGCCGACTATAGAGTGTAAATGTGGCAATTCTCGTGTTCGTGATTGGAGCTATTGTGGATCGGGATTAGATCATTATCTAGGAGCACTTGTTTGGCAGAATAACATTGTGGTAAGTGTACAAACCTTGTTCACTCATTATTTCATAATAGAAGGAAAAGCCGAAACCTTTTTGGGTAGTTAACGTTAGGGGCTTAAGGCTCCTAAAGTCTCATTCTTTGGTTCATATGTGTTTAGTGAGGCATAAGGGCGATCAGTCAAGGAGTGTTGCAGAGTAGCACTTGGGGAGCATCTGGCTCTAGTGGTTGGAAGTCAAACAAAGGTAATGCTAGGGCTCATATTAGGCTATGGTCGAATATGGTAGGAGTGTGCTCATTTGTTATCATAGATTCTTAGTTTAATATTTTAGTAATCGACTGCAAGATAATAGCGTGGGAGATCTCGTTATTAATCATCGTAAATCAGGTGTGTACCGAACCCTTCTTTAGTCTAATTCGGCAAAGGCCAATTAACCGAAAAGTTGGTATTATGTGGGCTTGTGAGTGTGCGAATGCTCACAAGATGATTAGAAATCGTGAGATCTATAACCGTAAGTGGTAAGTAGTTGAGTGTGCAATTTCGCGCACCTCGGTAAGTTGGGTCTCGATGGGCCGAACATGGCTCACGGGATTTCGGGCCCATATAGGTAAAAATAGGAAATAAATGTGTTCTGTTAGACTGTAGTATCGGAACTGCTAAAACTGGTAGCTAGATAGGAAATTTGGGCTGAATGGGCTTAATTTGCTAAATAGACACTGTAGGGCCCATTAGGGGTTTTAGGGCCCAGTAACTGGAACTTGTTAAAAACTGTTAAATTGACTGCTAAGACGGAAATAATGATCGTTAGTGACTGTAACATGCTTGAAACTTGTGATAATAGTGTAAATGACTAAAATAACCTTTAGGGTGCGAAATTACCATTTTACCCCTAGGTGTAAAATGACCATTATACCCCTAGGGCTGAATCTGACTGAATTGCATGATTTACTATTTCTGTTTACTGTATGCCATATCATGATATCTGTTGCATGGGGTTTGGGTTTATGATGGAGGAAGCGTTCTGGCAGCCTCGCTGCAATCTGGTGGCCTCGCCACATATATATCTTTTCTAGTGGCCTTGCCACATATATTTGTTCTGGTGGCCTCGCCACAATATCTGTATCTGGTGACTCTGTCACAATATCTGGTAGCCTCGCTGCAAATTCTATGGTGTGTAGCGGTTGGGTGGGTCGAGTAGTTTCCCCACATGGTGTGATGGTTGGTACGGGTGGTGTGTAGCGGTTGGATGGGTTGAGTAGTCTCCCCACATGGATCATAGGCTTGCATTCATGCATTGTTATCATTAATACTGTTCTGTTACTGTAATGGGCCTATGGGCCGTACTGCTATATGTAAAGGGCCTAAGGCCCAGTTTACTATTATCTGAATAGGGCTTCGGCCCAGTATCTGACTGAGATTGGTTTAGGCTTAGGCCCAATGGGCTTGAGTTGACTTGGGCTTTGGATGGGCTTCTGTACACACTGAGTTTTCCAAACTCACCCCTTCTTCTTCCATCCTTGGAGCTGGGAGGGATTCAGAGTGGCCACTTGGACTGGACTGATGGTTTAAATCAAGTTAATTATTTCAGTTTAATCTTAATTATTTTTATTTTGATTTTGGGTTTGTAATAAGGGCCTTTTAATAATTTTTAATTTGTTTTAGCTTAAGTATGATATTATATAAATTGTTCTTAATGGGTTAGCTTTAGGGCACGGTTTTATAAACGCTACTTGTTTTCAAAATATCTCGATAAGTAGAGCAAAGCTTCCGCAACATAAATGTTTTTCACAAATGTATATCTTCAATACATTTAAACTTAATTTGTTCATAGACAAATCACAAGGTTAAAGTGTGGCAATGGATGTGTGCATGTCTAGGAGTGGATCTAGGAAGAGCTTGGTACTTAAGCAGTCTAAATGACTCACCTCCTCTTCTCTTGAATCCTACCTGGTGCATAGTATCCATTCACTTTCATCCGTGACAAAGAGGATCTGATTTTCTGATAACCTAAACTGTTTTTAAAATAACATATTTTCCGCAAGTACAGATGTTTACGAGTTTTCAAAATTTCCCATAAGATTTAATAAGGTTGTTTACAATGTTTTGATTATTACAATGTATCACGTTTTGATAAAGCTAAGGTTTTATGCAAATTTTCCTATAAAAGTTTCTAAACATTACGAAGGGCTTTCAATGAAAACATGGTTTTCGAAAAACACTTCAATGTGACACACCAGACTTGGCCGTAATGTCTGGGCCGGGTTTGGGGTGTTACAATCCTATTACCACTTGAATCGGAATTCATATATTATAAGTAGGTCATAGACTTACATGCAATCTCGTACAATGGCCAGAGCATCACTATCCAAGTGTACATTCACAATCTAATACGAATCAAATTCACCATGAGTATGAGGTACGTACCTGACTAACTTAAGGTAGTACACATTTGTTGGGATTATTACAACATAAATCGTGAAATTCTCGCACGAATGCCTGTGGGATTTTTTAACCCGGAAATAACACCGGCACAAGGGCCCTTCAGGACTTTGCCCAGATACAACACTGGCACAAATGCCCTTCGGGACTTAGCCCAGATACAACACTGGCACAAATGCCCTTCGGGACTTAGCCCGGGTTTAGCTCACTGAAACTTTATGCATTTGTATCCATCAAGTTTACATTTCACAACATCTATCACAATTGAAATTCACTTGCCTCATTCATATATTAGCACATAACATAACGTTTTCATTTAATATTCGGTCTATAACCACATACATAGATCACATATCAAATTGATTATCATAGCTTTTATTTCTAAGGAGCTTTCGGCTATTTGCCATATTTACTGCTTACTTTGCATCAGCCAAAATCAACATGCCTCAACTTGTCAACCACACATATATATAAATATGTATATCATGTTTAATCAACTCTTATGCTAGGTTTCACTACTTAAAACTTACCTTGTATTTTTCTTGAAAATTTTAGGTTGGCTATTCCGTGACTTTAGCTTTCCCCTTATCCGCTGTTGCCCCTCTATGCTCTTGAGCTTAATTAGAACAAACTTTAACTCATTAAAATCCCATGTAAGATTGCTTATGGCCAAATATTATCAAAACTCAACAAGCATTCATTTTAAAACCTTAATTCCATAATATCGGATGCCGTTCTCCATTAACCATGCACACACTCACATGCATTAATAATCATCTATGTATGACTCATAGTTCACTCGGCCATTGAACATTCAAGGTCATATAAATTTCATGCCGAATGTCCCTAGTTGAAAACGTATACAAGCACATAATGCACATTAACATTTCGTTTTAACATCTCCCAATTTAATTAGCACTATATCTCACCAACTAACCATCCAAACCAAATTCATTTATTCCAATGGACATAGCCGAATGTCCCACTAGCTAAATCAGTCACACAAATAACAAATAACCAACTCATTTCATCCTTAATTTCCCTTATAGCAAATTCATAAAAATTCAATAAGAAACACATTAAATTTCTTAGCAAATTCCAAAATTTCAAATTCGGCAATTCATGAGTAAAATTACTCACACATTAGCTAGTTCTAAACTATCATTGAATCCACATGAAAACACATATAATTTAGCTCAAGCATCTCCTAAACTCCCTTTCTTAACCGAAGCATATCCACATCACCCTTAATCAATTTTTTTTACTATGGCCGAATGCATAGTTTATACACAACTTAGAATTTACAATTGACTTCTGTTAAAAACTTACCTACTAGCAAATTTTCACAAATTTAGAAGGAAAACATGCAATCCAATTTAGTCATCACAATAAAGATTTAAACATATAACAATACCAAAATTTACATTCGGCAATGTCCTCATAACTCATGTTGACCGATTGTCCCAATATCAAATAACATCCCTATGCCCAATTCATCAACTTAAACTTCAACAACATCCATTACAACTCAAAGTATGAAAACATCCAACATTTCAAAATTCATTCACATAGCCGAATGCATAGACCATCACCAAACTCTAAATTTTCATATGGGTAATGGTATGAACTTAAAAATAAGTCTAATATCACAAAATTACTCCAAACAACATTCAAAACATACCTTAATTGTTAAGAGAAAGTGCCGAATGCCTTAGGGATATTTTCCCTACTCTTTCACCAAGTTTCGACTAGGAAGAAGAAAGGATGAACAAAATAATAATTTGTTTTCTTTTTTTCCATTATTTAGTCATTACTAAATAAAATTATTAAAGAAAATTCATACTTAGTGCTCATTATCACATCATGGCCGGCCACTCACCCCAAAAAGGGAAATTTGACATGCAAATCCATGTATTTGGCAACATTATGTAATTACTCTCTTGAATCTATCCACACATATATTCAATTCTTCTCACATAAGTCCTTTAAGTTTAGAACACATTCAATTTGACAAAAATCATAGCATTTGAAAATCACACATGCATGTTCACATATTTTGGACATAAAATATTATATTAAAAAAATTTTCTTTGACTCGGTTTAGCGGTCCCAAAACCGCTTCCCGACTAGGGTCAAAATAGGGCTGTCACAGAAAACCTGGGTATTCTATTTATGATGTCAACAAGCATTTAAGGGCACACAGCCAAGTCACAAGCCTGTGTGCTAGGCCGGCCCTTCACACGGTTGAGACACACGGTCGTGTCTCTACCTGTGTGTCTAATATTGAACATTTTGTTTTGTCAACTTTGGGTGAAGGGGACACATGGCCTAACTACACGCCCATGGGGGGGACCGTGTGTCACACACGGCACAAGCTTTTGTGTCTACCCGTGTGGACAAATACAGGGCTATTTTCCAAGCCCTTTACCACCCTGAAACACAAGCAAACATAAACCAATCTTGCAAATACAAAACAAGGGCATAATTACTCATTCATACGTCTATAAGCATAACATTTACACTAAATTTTGTTTCACATTGACCATGCATACTCATCATATCACATTTCATACAATTATGCAAGCTTGCACTTGGGTGAATTCCATCACATTGATTAAACATAAATATCCATTATTGGCTCATTTCAAATGGCCATACACAAAATGACTACTAACAACATTTGGCCAACATTTTTGGCCATAATAACTATGACACATAACAAAATGAATAGACCACTTATACATGCCATAATCTTAAGTGTTAAAATCAAAATACCGAAATAGTTGTTGATAGTGTTGATGGGTTCCAGTTGATCATTGAACCTCGAGCTTGCTTGACGAACCTATATGGGAAGGGAAAGGAAAAAGGGTAAGCTAGAAAGCTTAGTAAGTCTATATGCAAATAATGGACATCTAAGTCCCATAATAATATAATAACAAGAACAAATACATATAACCAAAATGTGAGTGTGAATATTTATCACTTACTCATTTAACCTTACCAAAAGATTCATCACACATACTAAGCACGTAGCACATATGAATATCACTTATACCTGCACAAACATCATCTCAACACACTGTCATTATCACCTTCTTTTACACACTATCATATCATTCTGCTTTGTCACATGTTGAACCATGCGAAATTTTAAAGAATACACAGAAAGATTGCACAAAGTGCCACACTTATTGTAGCCTAGGCTACCATTTATCATATTTCACATAGATGCTCACATTGAGCTATTCACGGGCCTGCTCACACAAGCTGATGGTCAAGCCGATATTACTCAGTGCTGCTCACATAAGCTGACAGGTATCCATAACAAATGCAAGATTACCTAGCCAATAGTAGTCGAACAAGACCAGGACCCGGAATCACATTTACACTATTACACTTATACGATTGGTTTCCCAGTGACATGTCACTCATATCCTAATCGATTCCTAGGGTTCAATCGAGTTTCTCACACTTGTTGATATTTTTCAACATACACATTTGATAATTTACCACAAAATTTTAATTACTAAGATAATTAATCATAAATTCAAAATTTCACATTATTCAGATATAAACTTACCTTGAAACAAAATGCTAAACTTTTGCGATTTAGTTCGTAACCTTGCCTTTCCCCCAGTCAAGGTCGATTTCTCTTCATTCTTGATCTATAATACAAATTAAGTTTATTTTATTACACATTGACTAAACCAATCCATAATTCACACTTTAGCAAAATTATAATTTTACCCCTAAACTTTCACATATTTACAAAATAGTCCCTAGGCTCGTGTAACGAAATGTACTAAATTCCTTAATTACCCAAGCCTAGCTGAACCTATAATGCTCTCATAACAGCCCACATTTCCCATCAAAACAAACTTTTACCACCACTTTTACAATCTTTATAATTTAGTCCTTTTCATGAATCTTTATAGAAAATGACTTAGAGAAAAATGTTTAATACTCATCTAACTTTCATATTCTTTCATTATACAACAAAATACATGCATGTCATGCATGGGTATATTTTTGAACATGAACCCTAGCTTAAAATAGTGGTAGAAATCGGTAGGTTAAGTTACGAGGTTTTAAAAAATGCGAAAAACATGAAAAACGAGGCTAAATTTACTTACTTGTGAGCTTGAAAAGTGAAACAAAACCCTAGCTATGGTTTTTGCAAATTTTGATAGCCCCTTGAAGAAGTTGGACAAAATTTTGATTCTTTTTCCCTTTTTATTTCATTAATTTGCCTAACGACCAAAATGCCCTTAATGGCCTTCTTTGAAAATTTTTCCTTCCATGGGTATTTTTGTCCATCATGCCATAAAATGGTCTAATTGCTAAATAAGGACATCTAATTTATGAATATATTTCAATTTAACACTCAATGCTTCTATAATACACATTTTGAAATTTTTGCAAATTAGTCCTAGTAATTCAATTGAATACTTTATCGATAAAATTTATTTACCAAATTTTCTCACATGCATTCAATCCCATATTAGAACTCAAAACTTTATCGGAATAAATTTTTCTACTTCAGATTCGTGGTTCCGAAACCACTGTTCCATTTAGGCCTTAAACCGGGTTGTTACAACTCTCCCCCTTTAGGGATTTTCGTCCCTAAAAATCTTACTAGTAAAAAGGTTTGGATATTGTTATCTCATGATCTCCTCCGGTTCCCACATAGCCTCTTCTACTCCATGCTTTTTCCATAATACTTTTACCAAAGCTAACTTTTGTTTCTTAACTGCTTCCTTTCTCGTGCTAAAATTTTGATTGGCTCTTCACTATACGTCATATCTTATTGAATTTCAACCTCAGTTTGGGAAATCACATGTGACGGTTCAGAATGGTAACGCTATGGCATCGATACATGAAATACATCGTGAATCCTTTCTAATTCTATCAGTAAAGCCAGTCGATATGCTACTAGTCCAACTCTTTCTACAATCTCTTATGGTCTGATAAAACAGACTCAACTTGCCTTTCCGACCAAATCTCAAAATCTTTTTCCAAGTAGACACTTTCAAGAACACTTTATCTCCCACTTGAAACTCAATTTCCTTTCTTTTCAAATCTGCATAGGACTTTTGTCAGTCTGATGCAATTTTCAAACAATCACAGTTCACCTTTACTTTCTCTTCGGTCTCTCTAACCAAGTTGACTTCGTGAATTTGTTTCTCACTCAATTTGATCCAATACGAAGGTGTCTAACATTTTCTTCCATATAATGCCTTATAAGGCGCCATTTGAATACTCGACTGATAGTTGTTGTTGTAGGCAAATTCAACCAAAGGTAGATATTTTTCCCAGCTACCTTGGAACTCCAATATACAACATCGAAGTATATCTTCAAGAACTTGAATTACTCTATCTGATTGACTGTCGGTTTGGGGATGGAATGTCGTACTAAAATTTAACTTTGTGGCCAAAGTTTCTTGCAACTTCTTCCAAAACCATGATGTGAATCTCAGGTCCCTATCTAAAAAAATCGATTATGGTACTCCATGCAATCACACAATCTCGAAAGCAAATAAGTCAGCCAACTTGTCGAGTGAGTAGTTAGTATGCACTGGTATAAAATAGGCTAACTTCATAAGCCGATCAACCACAACGCAAATGACATCTTTCCTACTCGACGACATTGGTAATCTTATCACAAAATACACGGTGATTCGATCCCATTTCCATTCAGGAACCATGATAGGCTGTAATAGACCGGAAGGTACTTATGTTTAGCCTTCACTTGCTGACAAACTAAACATCTCGATACAAACTCGGAGACATCTCTTTTCATGCCAAGCCACTAATATAATTTCTTCAAATCGTTGTACATCTTGGTGCTTCCGGGTGAATAGGCAAACGGCTGCCATGTGCTTCAAGTAAAATTTTTCGGATGAGCTCATCGTCTTTCAGTAGGCAAATTCTATCTCTAAACCTTACACAACCATCGAAACCAATTTGAAACTCCGAATCAGTACCAGATTCACATTGAGCCTTCTTGGTTGGCAAATCACTTTCACTTGATTAAGCTTCACAAATTTCTTGAATAAATATTGGTCTAGCTCTCATTTCAGCCAAAATTTAACCATCATCAGATAAGGCGAATTGTGTATTCATAGCCATCAATGCAAATAATGATTTACTGCTCAAGGCATCAGCGACCACGTTTGCCTTTCCCGCGTGGTAGTCAATCACTAACTCATAATCTTTTATCAACTCAAGCCACCTTCATTGCCGTAGGTTCAATTCGTTTTGTGAAATCAAGTACTTCAAGCTCTTATGATCAGTAAAAATATGACACCTTTCACTATATAAATAGTGTTGCCAAATCTTCAAGGCGAAGACAATAGTGGCTAATTCCAAGTCATGTGTCGGGTAGTTCTTCTCGTGTGGCTTCAATTGTCTCGAGGCATGCGCCACCAGTTTACCCTCTTATGTAAATACGCATCCGAGACCATTTAAAGATGCACCACTGTAAATTACGAATTACTTTCTGGACTCAGGTTGCACTAACACTAGTGCCTCGATCAACACTATCTTCAATTTATCAAAACTTTTTTGACACTTTTTGGTCCATTCAAATATAACATCTGTTTACAGCAACTTGGTCAATAGAGAAGCAATCATCAAAAACCCTTTTACAAAACGTCTGTAATATCCAGCCAAGCCCAAAAAGCTTCTAACCTCTGTTACATTTTTTAGCTGTTTCCAATTCACAATTGCTGAAATCTTGCTCGAGTTAACTCTAATGCCATTTCCAGAGACAATATAGCCCAAAACTCCAACTTCCCAGAGCCAAAACTCACTTTTACAAAACTTAGCATATAGTTGTTTATCTCGTAAGATTTGTAAAACCATCCTCAAATGCTTAGCATGTTCATTCTAATCACAAGAGTAAATTAAGATGTCATCAATAAACACCACCACGAACTTGTCCAAATATGGTCGAAAGATTCAGTTCATTAAATACATAAATATAGCTGGAGCATTGAAATCTTTGTTCGCCTTGAGAGCTATGAGTACAAGATTGAATTTGTCTAATGATGGTTCGATTCTAGCTAAGTTAAAAGGTAGTCCGGTCTCCCTATAGCAAATTTACGAGGCTCAAAAAAGTGACAAAGAACTTCAATCTAAAAGATTTCAGTACGAATTGACTAGTGATTTAGATTTTCAAATCAGGACCGATGATTGTTTGATGTTTCGAGGTAGGGTTTGTGTTTCGAAAGATGCTGAGTTGATTCAGAAAATTTTATGCGAGGCACACAGTGGTTGTTTGTCAGTTCATCTGGGCAGTGCGAAAATGTATAATGATTTGAGGAAATTGTATTAGTGGTCAGGTATGAAAAGAGATATCTCTGAATTTGTATCGAAATGTCTGATTTGCCAACAAGTAAAGGCTGAGCATCAAGTGCCTTCAGATTTACTTTAGCCAGTGATTGTACTTGAGTGGAAATGGGATAGGATTACGATGGACTTCGTAATGGGTTTACCTTTGACTCCAAAGAAGAAAAATGTTGTTTGGGTCATTGTTGATCGATTGAAAAAATTGGCTCATTTTATTTTGACACGTACTGATTATTCACTTGATAAGCTAGCTGAGCTGTACATTGCTGAGATTGTGAGATTCCACAGAGTGCTTATTTCTATTATTTTAGATAGAGATCCGAGGTTTACTTCGAGATTTTGGAAAAGGTTGCAAGAAGCTTTGGGTACAAAATTGAATTTTAGTATCGCATCTCATCCACAAACTGATGGTCAATCCAAAAGAGTAATTCAAATTCTTGAAGACATGCTCTGATGTTATGTTCTAGAATTTGAAGTTAGTTGGGAGAAATATTTACCTTTGGTCGAGTTTTCTTACAACAACAACTTTTAGTCAAGTATAAATATGGCACCGTATGAGGCATTGTATGGCCACAAATGTCGAACTCCTTTGTATTGGACTGAGATCAGTGAGAGACAGATTCACAGGGTTGATTTGGTTAGAGAAATCGAAGAAAAAATGAAAGTAATCCATGATTGTTTGAAAGCCACTTCAGATTGACAAAAGTCGTACATGGATTTGAAAAAAAAAAAGAGATCAAATTTCAGGTGGGAGATAAAGTATTTCTGAAAGTGTCTCCGTGGAAGAAGATTCTGAGATTTGGCCGTAAAGCAAGTTGAGTCCGCATTTTATTGGTCAGTATGAGGTTATTGAAAGAATAGGACCAGTGGCATATCAGTTAGCTTTACTAGCAGGGTTGGAAAGGATTCATAATGTGTTTCATGTGTCGATGTTGCAATGATACCGTTCTTGTAACACCTTTTACCCGTACCTGACACCGGGACTGGGTACGAGGCATTACCCAACTAATACAGTCACAAACATACATTCTTGGATCAATAAACTTCGTTCTAAATTAAAAATTTTCAAAATTTGTCTTATAGCCCTTAATATGGACCTATGAGGCCCAAAACATGTTTAGAAAAAAATTCGGGACTAATCTGAGTGCTTAGAAAGCTTTCAAGAAAAGCCACTAAAACTAGGGCACACGCCCGTGTGGATGGGCAACACGCCCGTGTGGCCTTAGAACATGGTCGTGCTAAAGGCCCGTGTAGCTCACACAGCCTAGGCATATGGGGACATGCCCGTGCCTCTCGTCCATACGGATTTATTTTCCAACATCGAACCTACAGGGGTTTTCACACGGCCTATCACAGGCCTGTGTTCATGGCCCATGTCCCTCACATGGCCATCACATGCCCGTGTCTTCCACCCGTGTAACTCCCTAACTTGTACCCTATGAACAAATTGGGTTCACACGGCTAAGGCACACGCCCGTGTCCCTCACACGACCATGACACGCCCGTGTCGCGGCCCGTGTGTGAAGACCTTAGTATTCTGTTTCTGATGTCAGCAACAATTTAAGGTTACACGGCCGTGGCACATACCTGTGTGCTAGGCCGTGTCTTTCACACGGTTGAGACACATGGCCGTGTCTTAGCCCGTGTGGTTACTACTAGGCATTTAATTTTGCCAACCTAAGGTGCAGGGGACACACGGCTTCATCACATGCCCATTGACACACGGTCTAGACACATGCCTGTGTGTCTACCCATGTGGACAAAAATAAGGCTATTTACTAAGCCTATTTGCCACCCTTACTTGCACCATACTATACAACATCACATAGCTTCATTCCAAACATATGCATACATCATTCAAATACTACTTTTACAATACAATAACTTCACATAATTAACAAGCCAAATTTCATGGCTAAACACTTATTGAACACCAAGGCAAAGATAGTTAAAATTCATTTGACACTTAATAATCCAACCAGCCTATACATGCCATATAGCTAAAAATTTGCAAAGCTTTATGTACCAAACCATAATGGGATAGTGTGTTGAGATCTCCGTCACCTTCCAACCTGAGCGAACTTCCAAAACCCTATACACATAGGAAAGTAAACAAGGTAAGCTATAAAGCTTAGTAAGCTCATATGATTATTAGACTTATGTTAGCTATTAAGTACGTTCAAGTAATTACTCAAGCATAAAGAGTTTATATGGTCTCACCGTACAATCATCTACTCCCTTATAGAGTTAACCTTTATTTGTGAAAACTTATTCATTTCAGTAATTGTATGAATTAAATACATACTTATAAATTCATTTACAATTACTTATGCATGAACAATATGAAATATTTCATATTCAATTCAATGATCATTTAATGAGCATCAATTACTGTCTCACATGGCAAACCGTAACGTTTCTTATATTTATGATGTGGACTTATAACAAGTCCTTAAGTTACTTCCACTCAAAATTTACATAGATTTCATACGTACCAGTATCACTTAACTCGATTTCATTTTCACTTCCATCTTGACATTGTTCGTTGATTCACTTAAACATCGATAATAACACATTATCCCACAATTTTAATAATATCAAGGATTCATAAAATCTTTCACATTTTATTAATAAGGCTAGATGTGAATTCCATAATTTCTGACTTACCCATTGAGTCATTTAGAAAACCATCAAATACTCGGAAATCACGTATGCACGGTACCAATGCCATATCCCATATATGGTCTTTACATGAGATCGTCTGTTGACGTCAATTCCATGTCCCAGACATGGTCTTACTCGAGATCACAAGCCGATGCCATGTCCCAGACATTGTACCACCCCTTACTCGAGACCTTTGCCGGAGTCCAGCACGAGGCGTTACCAGACTTATCTTACTAATTCGGGGCATAAAAAACTTACTTTTAAAACTAATTCACTCACATTCATCCAATATATCCATAAAAAGGCCTTCGAGGCCCTAAAACATGCAATTAAAACGGTTTGAGATGAAACCAGGAACAATAAAATTTTTCCGATTACTTACACAAATCAAAACAATTTATTTCAGTATTCATAATAAAACTATCCACCTACGTAATAGTCACTAAATTAATTATAACTCGAGTTACGAAACTCAAAATTTAAGTCCATAAATTTTCCCTGAAACTAGACTCATATATCTTCTTACCGTAAATTAGTACAGTTTATTCATTAAAGGTTCCCTTGTTTTGCAGTCCAACAAACTTGACCTCTCTTCACTAAAAATGGATTATCTTATTTTACAAAATTCGGATAATGTTTCCGTTTGTTTCTAATGAAAATAGACTCACTAAGGAATCTAGACATATAATTTATACATCATAATTCTTTTTTTACAGTTTTTAGTGAAATTCTAAAATCAAAATAGGGGATCACGAAGTCACTCGGAACCAGTCTTGAAGAGTTTAAATATCTCAAAATACAGACTTCCGTTGCTTACTTTGTTTCTTTCCTATAAAAATGACTCAATAAGCTTTAATTCTATATCTCAGTCACCATTCTTTCCATTTCTACAATTTTTTTAGTAAAAGTTCAAATTCACCCTCACTACTGCTCTCCCAAAACTGTTTCATAACCAACTTTTACTCTTTCATAATTTCTTTGCATTAAATCTTATTTAGGCAAACATAACATCAACACGTGTTCCTATTTAGCCATATCATAAGGACATACACACAAAATGGCCAAGTCCCTATACATGCCATAACTGAAAATGTTTCAATGAAAATACCCAATTGGTAACTTGATAGTCGAAAGTGTGAAGTGATCTCCGACGACCTCCAACCAAAGCTTGTTTGATAAAACTCTGGAACAGAGGACAGGAAAGAGGTAAGCTTATAAAGCTTAGTAAGTTCATATGTAAAATAATAGGAATTAGTAATGAATTTAGCTTATTGTTAAGCTTTCATAATTTGCATAAATACTGTTAAGTTCTTACTTTCCCATCTTATTCATTGGTGACCTTACCAAAGGGTCGAAATAATAAAAAAATATCTTACTTAATATCTTGCTTATGTACCTGCAACATCTCACTAAACACACTAATACTCTCTCATAATATATCAGCATGTTGCTAATCATGTCACAAAGCATCATAAGTATAATTTAAAACTTATCACTTACTTAATACTTGAATATACTCATTAAAAGACTTTTAATATTATCAACTTACAACCTCAACATTAATAAGCCTTATGTACATACCTGTGCTCTTTCCTCGTGACCTTACCTTGTCATCTCTTTGACTTACTCTTTGGATTACTCAAGTACCTTTCCTTTTGAAATTTACCACTGCCATGTCTTGACATGGTCTTACATGGTATCCTTGCCTTATGTACTCATCAATGCCATGCCTTGGCATGGTCTTACATGGGATCCTTGCCTTATATACTCACCAATGCCATGCCTTGGCATGGTCTTACATGGGATCATTGCCTTATATACTCTCCAATGCCATGCCTTCGCATGATCTTACATGGGATCCTTGCCTTATATACTCACCAATGCCATGCCTCGGCATGGTCTTACATGGGATCTTTGCCTAATAGTATCTTATCAATGCCATGTCTTGACATGGTCTTACATGATTTCCTTGCCTTGTAAAATTCACCAATGCCATGCCTTGGCATGGTCTTACTTGGTATCATTATCTTGTGTTGCCATGGGTCAACCATGGTCCTTTTCGATTAGTTTTTCCTTAATTGCCATGTTATAAACATGGTCTTTGAAATATTAATGTCTTGGCAATTCATAGTTAAAACATACTTGCTTAAAATTCTCAAGGTTAGTCACATAACTCAATAATAATAGCTACAATTTCATAATAATAAAATGCTACTCAACTTACATACTTACATTCTTAATCTCATCATATCCTCAATTTATCTTACTTTCCTCAAACTATGCTATTCGATACTTTCTTGATCTTATACAAAGCCACATTACCACTATGGTCTTATATGTAAACTTATTCGAATTCTCACTTTTAATATCGAATCATTATCGAACATTTCTCAGTTATTATCATTATATTCAAAAATCAAACTAAAACATTTATAACTAATATATCAATTTAGCATTCAAACATGCTTAATTCAATGCTTATTAAACACATGGACTTACCTCGATACCAATACGGCCATTTTGACCAACTTTATCGATTTTCAGTTTTTCTCCCGTTCTAGATCCAAATCTCATTTTCTAGGATCTAAAACATCATATTTCACTTATTTAATCAATTTCCTAATCATTTCTGACCTAAAACATATTTTTACAAAATTTACATTTTGCCCCTAAACTTTTGTATATTTACACTTTTGCCCCAAAGCTCGAAAATAAATTTTTATTCAATTTCTTTGCATTTTAGGCCTAACTGAACCATTTCATCAATATGGAAGCCCACAATTCTCATTAAAACTCACATTTATGACCAATTTTATAACTTTTACAATTTATTCCTTTCGGACATTTTCATCAAAAATCACTCGGCAAAAACTATTTCTCTAACCATAAACATGCATAGTCTACCATAATTCATCAAAATGCACAATTATTCAACATAGGTCAATTTTTGAAATCAAACCTAGCTCAAATAAATGGTAGAAATAGAGAAATCATGTTACCAAGATTTTAAAAACGTAAAAATCATTAAAAACGGGGCTAGCATGGACTTACAATCGAGCTTGGAAGCTTGAAAAACCCTGGCCATGGTTTCTCCATGCTATATTCGGCCTTGAGGAAGAAGATGAGCAAATTTTTGCTTCATGTTCCCTTTTTAATTCTTTTAAATTACTAAATAACCAAAATGCCCTTAAAGACTTTTCTTTCAAATTTGTCTTATTCATGCCCATTTTTGTCCAAAATTTAACCAATGATCTGATTACTATTTAATGACCTTCAATTTTAAAATTCATAACAATTGGACACTTCTAACATATGGAACTCAACTTTTGCACTATTTACAATTTAGTTCTTTTAACTAAATTGAGTCCCAAACGTCGAAATTTTTGAACGAAATTTTCACGAAATCTTTCTGTGAAATCGTAGATCATAAAAATATAATAAAAATAATGTTTTCCTTGTTAGATTTGTGGCCTCGAAACCATTGTTTCGACTAGACCCAAAATCGAGATGTTACATTTCTCCCCCCTTAGGGATTTTCATCCCCAAAAATCTTACCAGATGACGGATTAAGGACTAATTTCACAAGGCACTTTCAATTTCTCGTATAGTCTCGGCATCCTTAGCATCTTATTGCTCAAGCTAAGATTCTGAATTATACTCTATTATCGTAGACATAGGAATCACATTACTAATCTTCTCAGATTCTGACTGAAATACCTACCGATAAGTAACTAACCTTATTCTTTCTATAATCTTATACTCTTAAATGAACCGTAACTCACTTTTCTCTACTTACCAAAATGAAAATTTTTATGTTAATAAAATACTTTCAGAAACACCTAACACCCATCTGAGTTTCATTATTCTTGCCTTTCAATTCTATACAAAATTTCTGATAATTTGTCACTGATCTCAAAAATCAATTTTTACCTTTCTCTAATATTTTAACTCAAATTAACCCTATGAGTTTCTCTTTCTAAATTGCTCTTAATATTTAAAACAGAATACAAAACTTACCTTTCTAAGAATCTGAATCACTTCTTCAATTTAACTATTAGTATTAGAGTGACACACAATAACATTAAGAAATCTCGTACTCAATGCTTACTGTAACTTTCTTCTAAAGTTATAATACAAATCTCGAATTTCAACCATAACCAAAGAAAATTTGGGCTCTGTATAAACTGACAACCTCAGGATAAATAACTCAGATAACCCATCAATAGAAAAACTTGGTCATGCTGAAAAAAATATACATAATCCTCAAGTAATCAATCATAGCTCACATAACCTTTACCCTTTTGACGATAATACTAATTTTGTTGTACAATTCTTCAAATTACCATTGCATTTCCAGATAGATATCAATACTGATTGTAATAGCTTCTAAGTTACTAAAAAAATCAACTTTAACTCTTTGAAAGTTCAGACATCAGGTTCAAAATTTGGTACATAGCATATCTTATGCATACTAGTGTAACTATTTTTGAGTATCCTCCATCTCTGTACTCCTCGAGTAGATAGATAATTATCACTGTGTCAAGCTTTATAACCGTTGCATAATCTCTTTACTCAATTCAGACTTAATCATAACAAATACTTCGATTGTCAATTTCTTCAGTTGTTTATAACTTTACTAGCATGGATTTAAGCCAAATTAAACTTCATATAATGAGAACTCTAGCAATCGGACAACTTGGATTGGCAAAATCATACCTCAAATGCAACCCTTTCGATGTATATATATAACACTGTATCATAACTTCTAGAATAGGTACTCTTCACTCAAGTCGTTTATCCATTTATACATAAACAGTCAACATTTAATTATGGAACAGTGAATAATTCTAACATACATATCTCAATCAGACTGCTCAACTAAATCAATTTTGACTAATAAACAATAACTTTTCAAGAACTGCTCTTCTTTATGCTGTTATTATATCCCAGACATACATTCTATCATGACCTCTTCAAAAAGCTAATCAGAAATCATTATCACTGCATAACTCGAAAGAACATAACATTCAGTCTTTAACTTGCTGATACGTGTATCAAGATCATTTAAAAGGATAAATCATTACCTCAATCTAAGCTGAACTTCTTATCACTCACATTTTGCCAAAGTCATTTTCTCTTCAAATTCATTCAACTTAAAAATTGCGGTGCCATAATAAGACTGACTTCTCAATTACTTTAGTAAATGACGTCCCAGCTCTATACTTTCATTATTAGGTCTGAACTCATATTCGTCAATAGAACATTTCTTGCTATTATCTTATGGCTAATACTTTGAACAGTAATTTATTAAGAAACCCAGGATAACAAAATCTCAGAACATGGAGCTATACAGAATTTCTGAAAATCACTTCTCATGTAGAACAATTAAGGTCTCAATACCATCTCAGAAAATTTCCAAAAAGGAAAGATAATACTCACAAGCACTAAAATCAACTATAACAGAAACCATATAATTTTCCTTTATATTTACCAAACAATAGTTAATAGAATGGGATGCTAACATCATACAGACCTTACCGTCAACTTTCTATCTGTACACTGGAGTAGAAAACCAGAATAGATAGAGCAATATCAATCATAACTCAAGCAAACTACAATGCCTTCATCTGTTTGTATATTTAATTGACATCCTCATATAGTAGGGATTTCATCTGAAATCTTGCAGATATAAATATATATATACCTCTGAAAAGAAATGTACACATATAATAGTCGAAAGAAATTTCTAAAATTTTCTCAACCAAAAACTCTGCATTCAGCTATTAATGCAGCTCAATCATTATTCCTTTGTCTAATTCTATCATTACTGAATCCACATTATCTCATTCAAAATCAGAATTTATTCAGAAGAAAATCCAGCAATCATATACCTTACACATCATACCTGAATAAGTGCATTAGCTGAACCTAACTTTTCTTTAATTGTAACATTTCAGAATCTGGATGATCTTCATATTAACCTGGCATCTTTTCTGTAACTATATTCATTTGCTAAATCATTCTCGACTCTGATTATGTTGTCAATGTAATGCCCCCTTACCCGAGACCATCCCCGGAGTCGAGTTTGAGGAGTTAGCAAACTTAATTTGTCACTTGAATGATTTTAAACCATTTATTTTAGCATTTGTAATAAGTTGTCCATCTACGTCACAGTCGCTAAAAAAATCATATCTCGAGTTACGAAATCAAAACTAAGATCCGTAAATTTTCCTTGAAACTATACTCATGTTTCTATTTATAATTTGTTTCTAGAATTTTTGGTCAGGCCAATTAGTACAGTTTATTAGTTAAAGTTTCCCCTATTTCAGTGTTTGATTGCTTTGACATCTGTTCACTACGAATCACTTTTCTCTCTGTACAGAATTCAAATGACTATTCCATTTGTTTCTACTAAAACTAGACTCAATAAGGAATCTATGAATATAAAGTATGACTCCTAATTATTTTTGTACAATTTTTGGTGAATTTCTAAAGTTAGATAGGGGATCTAGGAATTGCTCTGACCCTGTTCCACAAAAACTTCAATATCTTATAAAATACAACTCATTTACTTGTTTTGATTCTTTCATATGAAAATAGACTCAATGAGATTCAGTTCCATATTTTATTCACCACCTAATTCTATCTCTACTATTTTTAGTGAATTTTCAAACTCACGTCACTGCTGCTGTATGATTCTATTTTATAGCAAATTTCACCTTTTTATGGATTTTCATGGACTACGTAGCATATTAAACGTACATGTTACCAAATATGATCATAATTAGCCATTCCAATGGCTAATTATTATCAAGCATTTCCTTACCACTCAATAGTCATATCATAAGATTATTTACACAAAATGATTATAATGCTATACATGCCAAACATCAAAATATATAAGCCATTATACTGAGGTGGTCCACGGATAGTGTGAGCGAGCCTTCAACCTTCCCGATTTCCAAGTTGGCTTGTCAAAACTACAAAGAGTAGAAGGGAGGAAGTAAGAATAAATGCTTAGTAAATTCACATGCAAATAGCAAGTAACATAATCATACAATTCAACATAAACATCAATTGCATAAATATCACTAAGACATTCATGTTACAAGTATATTTGCTATCTTACCACAATCTTATCTTACCAAGTTCTCAACCCGAGAGTTTAAGTTCATACCTGTCAAATTTTCTTATTCACCACACTTACCAACATGTCCCCTTCGTTTTAGATATTCTCCTTATTCACTTACGATTCACCCATTGAACACATCGGGATATAATGTGGATACACGGATTGTATGCACATAAATGCCATACCCGTAGCTAGACAAACTCAATAGCCTACGGAATCTATGTAGCCAAGCTACCATGTAACCCGCCCATAAGAGAACTCAGACTCAACTCAACGAGCTCGGGCGTTCGCATCTATAAGTGAACTCGGACTCAACTCAACGAGCTCGGATGCCTAGTTACATCTCACGAACTCGGACTCAACTCAACGAGTTCGGAACTCAATCATCTTAGTGACATGTAACTTGTATCCTAATCTATTCCCAAGTTTCAAACGGGATTTTCCTCAATTACACATTTTTGTCGTCTTCCTCGGAATGCCAAAACCGATACTTGATAGCATTTCACATTTATCAATTAGCTCACATAATTTGCATATTACTAAATAATAATTCACAAAGCATAATATTTCATGACAATAACATCATATCATATAAATAACATTAAATTAATTAAAATAACAATTATGTTACCACATTTACACATGAACTTACCTCGAATGCAAAAATGGCTAACTTTTTCGACTTAGCCCATAACCTCGTTCTAGGTCTGAATTTCGTGTTTTCCCAATTATTGAGTTTGGAAAGCTTGAAACCCTAGCCATGGCTTCTTCCATGAAACATTCGGCCATAGTAAGAAGAATGAGCAGATTTTTTTCTTTTATTTTGTCTTTTACTCAATTAAAACACTAAATGACTAAAATACCCTTAAGGCTTTTCTTTCAATTTTGTCCTATTCATGCCCATTTTTTGTCCATCAAATTATCCAATGGTCTAATTACCTTTTAAGGACCTTCAATTTAAAACTTCATAATAATTAAACACTTCTAACATATGGAACTCAACTTTTTCATTATTTACAATTTAGTCGTTTTTACCAAATTGAGTGCCCAAACGTCGAAATTTTCAAATGAAATTTTCACGAAATTTTTCCGTGAAATCGTAGATCATAAAAATATAGTCAAAATAATATTTTTCTGGTTGAATTTGTAGCCTCGAAACCACTATTCTGACTAGGCCCTAATTCAAGATGTTACCGTCAATTCATCTGCCATTGAACTCTTTAGTTTTCACTTGTAAGCCTATTCAATCTGAATTTTATGTAATCTCTCTCTGAAATACCTTGTTGAAAAGGGGGGTGAGGTTGTAACACCTTTGATTTACCTCGTACATACTCATGCATATAACTTAACACTCATCAATGTATAATATTATCACAATTATACAATTTGCTTCAAGCAACTTAGCATACACGTTCATAATACAGAGACTTCTTAATCATCTTATGCAAACTAGTGCACTTATACATGCATTCATGAATCTCAAATAACATTACTCATAACATTCACTTAACTTCTCTAATTATACACATAGCATCATACAAATGCCAATTTAACATGAACAATTATCTCAATATAAACTTTCCTTTCATCTTATCCCATCTTTCATATTTCCCAAACATTCTTATTCACAATTTACTTATTTTCACATAAACATCATGAACTATTATTCTTACCTTTTATGAGCCTCAACTCATCGTAAACATACTGCCTGTACTATCAAACTTAGCTTGATTAGAGTGCACATTTGTCTGATAAAACATTTTGCATCTGGGTCGGGAGTCGTTACACCATCACAGTTCAATATGGCATGTATAGCTAGACTCTTACTCATGCTAGATAGTTTGAGAACCGACTAAACTCTTGTTCTGATACTAATAAATGTAACACCCCTTACCCAAGACCATCAACGGAGTTGACCACGAGGCGTTACCAGACTTATCTTACTAATTTGGGGCATAAAAAATTTACTTTAAAAATTAATTAGTCACATTCATCCAATATATCCATAAAAAGGGCCCTCGAGGCCCTAAAACATGCAATTGAAATGGTTTGGGACCAAACCGGGAACATTAAATTTTTTTCGATTACTTACACAAATCAAAACAATTTATTTTACTATTCATAATAAAATTGTCCACCTGCATAACAGTCACTAAATTAACTATAACTCGAGTTACAAAACTCAAAATTTAAATCCGTAAATTTTCCCTAAAACTAGACTCATATATATTCTTACCATAATTTTTCTAGAATTTTTGGTTTGGCAAATTAGTACAGTTTATTCATTAAAGGTTCCCTTGTTTTGCAGTCCAACAGACCTGATCTCTCTTCACTAAAAATCGATTATCTCATTTTACAAAATTTGGATAATGCTTCGGTTTCTTTATAATTAAAATAAACTCACTAAGGAATCTAGACATATAAATTATACATCATAATTCCTTTTTTTACAATTTTTAGTGAAATTCTAAAATCGGAACAGGGGATCACGAAGTCACTCTAAACCAGTCTCGTCAGAGTTGAAATATCTCAAAATACAGACTTCCTTTGCTTACTCTATTTCTTTCCTATTAAAATAAACTTAATAAAATTTAATTCTATATCTCATTCACAGTTCATTTCCATTTCTACAATTTTTTAGTGATTTTTCAAAATCACATTACTGCTGCTGTCCCAAAACTATTTCATGACCAATTTTTACTCTTTCATAATTTCTTTGCATTAAACCTCATTTAGGCATACATAACATCAACACATGTTCTTATTTAGCCATATCATTAGGACATACACAAAAAATGGCCAAGTCCCTATACATGTCATAACTGAAAACGTTTCAATGAAAACACCCAATTGGTAACTTGATAGTCGAAAGTCTGAAGCGATCTCCGGCGAACTCCAACTCGAGCTTGTTTGATAAAACTCTAGAATAGAGGAAAGGAAAGAGTTAAGCTTATAAAGCTTAGTAAGTTCACATGTAAAATAATAGGCATTAGTAATGAATTTAGCTTATTATTAAGCTTTCATAATTTGCATAAATAATGTTAAGTTCTTACTTTCCCATCTTACTCATTGGTGACCTTACCAAAGGCTCAGAATAAAAAAAAAATACCTTCCTTAATAGCTTGCTTATGTACCTGCAACATCTCACTTAACACATTAACACTCTCTCATAATATATCGGCTTATTGCTAATCATGTCACAAAACGTCATAAGTATAATTGAAAACTTATCACTTACTTAATACTTCAATATATTCATTAAAATACTTTTAATATCATCAACTTATAACCTTAATATTAATAAGCCTTATGTTCATACCTGTGCTCTTTCCTCGTGCTCTTAACTTGTCATCTCTTTGACTTACTCTTTGGATTACTCAAGTACCTTTCCTTTTGAAATTTACCATTGCCATGTCTTGACATGGTCTTACGTGGTATCCTTGCCTTATGTACTCACCAATGCCATGCCTTGGCATGGGCTTACATGGGATCCTTGCCTTATATACTCACCAATGCCATGCCTTGGCATGGTCTTACATGGGATCTTATATACTCACCAATGCCATGCCTTAGCATGATCTTACATGGGATCCTTGTCTTATATACTCACCAATGCCACGCCTTGGCATGGTCTTACATGGGATCTTTGCCTTATAGTAACTTATCAATGCCATGTCTTGACATGGTCTTACATGATTTCCTTGCCTTGTAAAATTCACCAATGCCATGCCTTGGCATGGTCTTACTTGGTGTCATTATCTTATGTTGCCATGGGTCAACCATTGTTTTTTTCCGTCAATTCTTCCTTAATTACCATGTTATAAACATGGACTTTGAAATATTAATGTCTTGGTAATTCATAGTTAAAACATACTTGCTCAAAATTCTCAAGGTCAGTAACATAACTCAATAATAATAATAGGAATAATTTCATTATAATAAAATGCTACTTAACTTACATACTTACATTCTTAATCGCATCATATCCTCAATTTATCTTACTTTCCTCAAATTATGCTATTCAATACTTTCTTGATCTTATACAAAGCCACGTTACCACTATGGTCTGTAAACTTATTCGAATTCTCACTTTTAATGTCAAATCATTATCGAACATTTCTCAATTATTATAATTATATTCAAAAATCAATACTAAAACATTTATAACTAATATATCAATTTAGCATTCACACATGCTTAATTAAATGTTTATTAAACACATGAACTTACCTCGATACCAATACGTCCATTTTGACCAACTTTCTCGATTTCTGATTTTTCTCCCATTCTAGGTCCAAATCTCATTTTTCGGGATCTAAAAAAATCATATTTCACTTATTTAATCAATGTACTAATTAATTCTGACCTAAAACATATTTTTACAAAATTTACATTTTTGCCCCTAAACTTTTACATATTTACACTTTTATCCAAAGCTCAAAAATAAATTTTTATTTAATTTCTTTGCATTTTAGGCCTAACTAAATCATTTATGGCAGCCCACAATTATCATTAAAACACTTATGACCAATTTTATAACTTTTACGATTTAGTCCTTTCGGATATTTTCG
This sequence comes from Gossypium stocksii, assembly GCA_020496765.1. Lineage (NCBI taxonomy): Eukaryota > Viridiplantae > Streptophyta > Magnoliopsida > Malvales > Malvaceae > Gossypium > Gossypium stocksii. Next base: position 49,854,099 of record CM035623.1, read on the forward strand.
TCAAAAATCACTTAGCAAAAATCGTTTCTCTAACCATAAACATGCATAATCCCCCTTGATTCATCAAAATAAACAATTATTCAACATGGATCAATTTTTGAAATCAAACCCTAGCTCAAAAAATGGTAGAAACAGAGAAGTCATGTTACCAGGATTTCAAAAATGTAAAAATATTAAAAACGGGGCTAGAATAGACTTACAATCGAGCTTGTAAGATTAAAAATCCCTATCCATGGTTTCTCCATGCTATATTCGGCCTTGAGGAAGAAGATGAGCAAATTTTTGCTTCATTTTCCCTTTTTAATTCTTTTGAATTACTAAATGACCAAAATGCCCTTAAAGACTTTTCTGTCAAATTTGTCTTATTCATGCCCATTTTTGTCCAACCATTTAACCAATGGTCTAATTACTATTTAAGGACCTTCAATTTAAAACTTCATAACAATTGGACACTTCTAACATATGGAACTCAACTGTTGCACTATTTACAATTTAGTCCTTTAGACTAAATTGAGTACCCAAAAGTCAAAATTTTCGAACAAAATTTTCATGAAATCCTTTCGTGAAATTGTAGATCATAAAAATATAATAAAAATAATGTTTTCTTTGTCGTATTTGTGGCCTCGAAACCATTGTTCTAACTAGGCCCAAAGTCGGGATGTTACAGACATGGTTTTACACTGGCCCACACATATCGGTGTCGATGCCATGGCCAGGACATGGTCTTACACTGACACATATTGTAATACCCCAATTTTGAGTCTAATTGGAACAGGTGGTTTCGGGACCACTTAACCGTGTCAAAATATTATTTTTACTATTTTATTAATGTTTACAGTATAATAGAATTATCGTATTAAAGTTTCGTAAATAAATTTTACCTATTGAATAGTTAATTTGATAAAAAGGACGAAATCGTGTAAAGCGATAAACTTGAGTTCTATTAATAAAATGGCTTAAATGATTATAGAATTAATGGTAGAAGTCCTTATGTGGATAATTTACCTTAGTTAAGGTTAGTGGACATTTATGCCCATAATTGATATGGTTATTATATGATTTCATTAAGGTTAAAGTTGTAAATGGCCATTTAGCTATAATTTTAATGAAAAGAAATGAATAATTCATTGGTTTTCATTCATTCATAGCTGAAACTCAACAAAGGAAATAGGGTTTAAGCTTTCATGATATTCAACCACTATTTTGTTTGATTAAAGGTATGTTTTACTTCAGTTTTTGATAATTTTTACGTTTTTGAGATCATGGCTTAGAAATCTATAAAACCCATGCCCTAATTTCTAAAAGTATTGATTTTTTTGAAATGTGCCATTGTTGAATACATGAATATATTGAAGTTTTATGCTAGATTATTGATGGTTGTCAATTGATATACAAGTTTTATAAAGTGATTTTTGACAAAAACTAGCTTTTGGGATTAAATTAAAAAAGATAGAAATTTTGTGGTTAGAAATGTGAAATAATTGAAAATATGGGCTTAGTAGAAGCTATTTGATATTCGGCTATGATGAATTATGGCTAAAATGGTGTAATTTGTCATTTTGTGTATTATGGACTAAAGTGTTAAAATGTGAAAGTATAACGTCTATTTTGTAAAAAGGCCAAAATATTGTATATGAATCAAATTGAATGTGTTGGTAATAAATGGGTCGAATTTGAACTTTATAGATCAAGATAAACAAACATCAAAACTTGATCGAGGGAAACGAAAGGTAGACGAGTAGATATCGAATTTCTGAGCTAATACGAGCTAAGTTCGTATAATTAAAATCGAATTTATGTTTATAATTGAAATGATTAAATTGCAGATTATATGAATGTATAAATGAAATATTGAAATTAAATGCATATTGATTACATGATTATATCGATTATCGAATCCCGTTTGAACCGTAGAAAGTCGTAGGATACAAGTGACATGTCACTAGGGTTATCGTTTAGTTGAGCTCCTGCATTCATTGCGGACTCACCATAGCTCATGAGCTTACCGTTCAGCCTTTGGGCTTACCATTCAACCTTCGGGCTTACCGTTAAAGTTTTACGGAGCTTACCGTTTCAGCTCGATTGAGCTTACTGTTACTGGCTAAAGAGGAGCATACCGTCCATGGCTCGAAAGAGCATATATGATGAATTGACGGATTACATATATATATATATATATATACACACTTAGTGTGTATCACTCGAGTATCCCTCAATGTTTTCAGAGGTTTAACGGGCATTATACCGATATGAATACATGTTACAAGAGGTACAAGATATACATGGATTATATGTTATATGAGTTACAAGTTACATGAATTATATGATATAAGAAATATATGGTTACATGGTATATGTTACATGAATTATACGATTTACATGTTTTATATGTTTATTAAGATATATGATATGTATAGATGAAAGGTTACATAGTATGTATGAATCTTGTAAATGAAGGTTGGTTTGTGATAGAATACAAGAATGGGAATGTTACATGGATGTTATATGCTTAGTTTCATCCTTTGAATGGATGAATATATGATTTATAAGTGACTAACATGTGGTTGAATGATGTGAATAGGCAATGTGAGCAAATGAATTGGTTTCAATGTAACACCCCAAAATCGGCCTAGAAGGTAGGCCCGAATCTAGCGTGTCACATGGAAGTGTTTCTTTTCAAAAACCATGTTTTCATTGAAAACCCTTCTTATTTATAACTTGTTGCTAACTAAAACTTGTGTTTGTTGATTTTCCAAAACGTGGTTTATTAAAAAGTTAACTCCTTTTAAAAAAACCGTTATTATCTTTAAAACTTTATTTGTTGCGAAAGCTTAATTTAAACAGTTGCGGAAACGTTGTGATGTTTTAAAAAAATAGTTAACATTTTTGAAAAATCGTGATTTACTTTTAACAGATATAAATCAAAGTAAATAAAAACCCAAATAAAAGCAAATTAAAATCCCAATGGCCTTATTACAAAATTTTAAAACCAAAACAGAATCGAGAAACCATAAATAAAGTCCAAAACGTAATAAGAAAGTAGTCGTGTGGCCATCTCCGAGTCCCTCGCAGCACCGATCCTCCTAAAGCTAGGGTTTACCTGTACAGTTAATAAACGGGGTGAGTTTATGAAAACTTAGTGTGCAATCCCCCTACTTAATAAAAACAGTCAGTTAGAAGACAGGAAACAGTAATAGTTCAGAGTACAAGTGGGCCATAGCCCAATACAATATCGTCTGGGTCTCAACAAAGACCAGAATGGTCAAAAATGAACCAAAAATAAAAAGAAATGAGAAAACAAATGCTCAAGAGGAAGGTTTTCGGAAACAAAAGAAATTACCCCAATTCCCTAAACCAATTCGGCACCTAAACACCCTTACAAGTCGAAAAAATGCACAATGAAAGCTCCCTAGCCGAATTTGCCAACTCAAAATCCCTACACTCCTTTCACAATTCAAAATCTTTAAAAATCTTTGCATACTACTCCACAAATCACTCCTTCAACCACCCAACAACCATATCATATCCATGATTATCTCTACCTTTTACCAAGTCCACAACCTCCCTGCAGAGTTTGAATCCACCACAAACTCTAGCCTTCCGAGTAGCAAAATAATTGCATTATGCTTACAAGGGGATTCGAACCCAAGCCCCCTCAATAGCTCAACACACCACTTGCCTCCTTGCCACAAGCTCATTTGTGTCATAAATCCAACACATTTAAATATAAGCCTATGGGCCAAAGTCTAGGTTCAGTTAAAAGAAAAGCAAAATAATTTGCATGTGCCAGGACTTGAACCTTAAACCACAAGCACACTCTTAATGCCACCTTGCCACTAGATCACTTGCTTCCTTGTGTCATATTTCAACCAACATATTTACAAGGCCTTCCAATTAACTCCAAGGTCCCCTAAAGGGAAAAACTAAAATTTTTGCTAGAGCCCCGGTTTAAATCCATGACTTCTCCATCACTCCCAACTCTTCCTAAATCACTTTGCCACTAAACTAAACATGCCATTTATGAAATTTTTCTCACACAACTAAAATCCAATTTCACCAACACAGAAGCCCATTTCTTCCAGGCCTAAAATTTGGGGCGTTACAACTCTACCCCCTTAAAGAAATTTCATCCCCGAAATTTCCAACTAACAGGGTAGTCATGTAACAACTACCCCACTGGGGCATCTGGGGCATGCTCTTATCTTCCTACGGCATTCACCCAGATGGCGCCCGTTGCAGTGCTCACAAGCCAGAAAGTTTGGATGTGTCTTAACACGTTTCATAGAACGAGGCTGTGTCCTCTAAGAACTCTGATCTTTGCTCTTCTTACACTCCAAGCGCGCCGCCTGAAGCGTTTCCCCAATCTCTTTAACTTTGTTCTTTAACACTTTTTCTACCAATTTCTTTATTAATTGAGCTAGTGCCTCAGTCCCAAGCTTCGGGTTATGACTACCCGAAATTGGCAGACTTACCTTGACCGCTGTCTCTTGAAAACTCTCATGTTCTGGGGGAAACAGTAACTACTTGGGACTTAGCCCACCTTCAGAATCCATCCCAGTACTGTCACAAACTTAAGAATCTACTTTCCAAAACATACACGTCATAAATACAAAATCTCACTTAAACACAGTCTAGAGACTTACAGATTCAACGCCAGAGACTCGGTATGGCACACTTTCCAGAAAAAATATCTCAAACATATTACATATTTAGAAAATAACCTTATTGGAATTCCAATTTTAAAAAACCCATTCCACAGTAAAGGTTTGTAACTTGGCTCTGATACCACTAAATGTAACACCTCAAACCCGGCCTAAAAGTTATGCCCAAATCTGGCATGTCACATGGAAGTGTTTCTTTTCAAAAACCATGTTTTCATTGAAAACCATTCTTATTTAAAACTTGTTGTTAACTAAAAACTTGTGTTTGTTTATTTTTCAAAACGTGTTTTATTAAAAAGTTAATTCTTTTTTAAAAAACTATTATTACCTTTAAAACTTTATTTGTTGCGAAAGCTTAATTTAAACAGTTGCGGAAATATTGTGATGTTAAAAAAAACAGTTAACATTTTTGAAAAAAACGTGATTTACTTCTATCAGATATAAATTAAAGTAAATAAAAACCCAAATAAAAGCAAATTAAAATCCCAATGGCCTTATTACAAAATTTTAAAACCAAAATAGAATCAAAACTATAAATAAAGTCCAAAACGTAATAAGAAAGTAGTCACGTGGCCATCTTTAAGTCCCCTACAGCACCGATCCTCCTAAAGCTAGGGTTCACCTGCAGAGTTAATAAACGGGGTGAGTGTATAAAAATATAGTGTGCAATCCCCTACTAAATAAAAACAGTCAGTTAGAAGACAGGAAACAATAATAGTTCAAAGTACAAGTGGGCCATAGCCCAATAAAATATCGTATGGGTCTCAACCCATAACAGAACCAACTAGGCCTAGCCCTTAAAGCAAACAGAAACAGATGGGCCTAACCCATTACAACTCTAGAATCTATTGGGCTTTTAGCCCAAATTAGTAACAGAACTAGAATCGGAATCAGAATCAGACTCAGGTGGGCCTAAGCCCAAAACAGAATCAGTAACAGTATAATACAAATATGCAGAACAGACTGGGCCGAAGCCCTACACAGAGCAGAGCAGTTTGGGCCTTAACCCTATACAGAACAATGTGGGCCAAGCCCATTATAGAATCAGAATAGAATGTGAATGCAGTCCCATAGTCCAGCGATCACACCACCCGTACCAACCCAACACACCATGCGGGGAATAACTCGACCCACCCAGCCCACACACCAAAACGCAGCCATGCTGCTAATAACAGAGAACGTGATAAAGCCACCAGAATCAGATTTCGTGGCAAAGCCACTAGCACAGAACTTCCTCCAAATCAAGCACAACCTCATGCAGAATGTCGTGTATGTCATGCTCAATCATCACGCATGTATGCATAATGGCCATGCTCAATAATAAGTCATTTAAACATATATTAAACATATCAATCATGCAACCACGGTCACAACACTATTATACGTTCATAGTCAATTCAATCAAATACACCATCAAAGTTAGTCACTTGCCCACAAAGGCAAAATAGTCATTTTACCCTACAAGGGTGTATCAGTAATTTCACAAATTATGGGTATTTCAATAATTTCAAAAATCAAGGGTATTTCAATAATTTTGCAAATCAGGGGTATTTCGATAATTTCGCAAATTAGGGGTATTTTGATAATTTCACAAATCAGGGGTATTTCGGTAATTTTACAAATTAAGGGAGTTTCGATAATTTTGAAAATCAGGGGTATTTTTGTAATTTTGTAAACTAAGGGTATTTCTATAATTTTGTAAACTGAGGATATTTTTGTAATTTTGTAACTCGAAGGTATTTATGTAATTTTGTAAACCGAGGGTATTTCATTTTTTAAACCAAGGGTATTTCTGTAATTTTGCAAACTAAGGTCTTAACGACCAAACTGAAGGTCCCTTGTCCCCTCGAGCGACTTTTGTAACCTAAACAGACAAAACGGGGTAATTAGGCCTAAGTGGGCCCACACACTCGTGTGGCCCATTTAGCCCATAAACAACCATGGCTATGCGAATAACACAACCAAAAACAATCACTTATATCATCACAGACATTTTAACTGTGTGGGCCCACAAGCCCACTGGGCCCACACGACCCATTTAACCCAAAACAACCCTAGCCACGTGAACTACACGGCTCAATTTAACATTTACCATAACATAGAAATTTATTCCATGTGGGGCCCATAGGCTCATTGGGTCCACACGACCCATTTTCGCCCATCGAGGCCCAAAACAACTAAAATCATGTACGCGATATGACAAGTCCAACTATTTCCCACTTAGCAGCAAGATTTACCCAAACGGGCCTATGGGCCTAATGGGCCCATTCGGCCCACTATATCCTAAGCCCAAGAGTTTGTTCATAGCGGTCGTTTCCGTCACACACCATGTTCCGTGGGTTCAGTTTACCACAAGAGCAATTGCACACTCGTGTGGCATCAAATGCCGTATTTTTGGCCTTTCGGCATTTTGCCAATCTATAGTTAAACAAGGGTGTGAAGAACCCACTTCTGGCTTTCTAGCTGATCATCAAATATGACACTCAAACACACTATGTCGGTCTTAAGATGATCCATAGAATAGGGTTATATTGCACACCTTTTCGTGAAGACGAGTAACTGCTCACACCCAAAGCCTACATTCATTCCAATATTTGATTAGTCCCATACCTAAATAATTATACTCACTTAATCCCTAAAAACGCACTCCTGCTTACCTTGGCCAAAAGGAGTGTGGCTAAATACACCTAGATCGACCAACACCAATCACAAGTATCTTGATACTTGACTGCACACATAACAGATTAGTGGGTGGAACTCATTATATAGCTCGAGATCCATAAAGATAATACTTAAGAACAAAGGGTAATCGACTTATACCCAAACTAAAAAGGAATAAAAAATACCTCAGCCAAATATTAGAAGACTAGGTTTTAAAAGTTCGAGAACATTTCAGACCCTTCTCTCATTAGGACCAATTTGTTAGAACGCCTGTAGGTCGAACCGTTAATCGACATCAAAGGAAAGAAAATATGAAAGAAAGAAGAGAAAGAGTTGTTAGATTTGGTTTAGACTAAAAAGAATAGAAAGTAAAGGGAATATAATGAAGAAAATCTGACTAGAAAGAAGGGTGAAGTCGGTTTAGGTAGGGGAAGAATAAGAACTAAATTTGGTTCAGCAGAAAAGGAGAAGAAAAGTGCTAACTTGACAGAGAGACAATGTGGAGAAAAAGAGAAAGGTTTCACTGGGAGAATTCGAAACTTGGTATATGTGTTTCAGAAAAAGTGAATAAATAATTGAAAAAGTAAAGTTGAAAAGAAAAGTCCCGAATGATAAAAAATAAACCAAAAATAAAAAGAAAAGAGAAAACAAAGGCTTAAGAGGAAGGTTTTCAAAAACAAAAGAAGTCACCCCAATTCCCTAAACCAATTCAGCACCTAAACACCCTCACAAGTCGAAAAAATGCACAATGAAAGCTCCATAGCCGAATTTGTCAACTCAAAATCCCTGCACTCCCTTCACAATTCAAAATCCCTTAAATCTGCCCATACTACTCCACAAATCACTCCTTCAACCAACCAACAACCATATCATATCCATGATTATCTCCACCTTTTACCAAGTCCACATCCTCCCTATAGAGTTTGATTCCACCACAAACTCTAGCCTTCCAAGTAGCAAAATAATCACATTATGCTTGCATGGGGATTTGAACCCAAACCCCCCTCAATAGCTCAACATGCCACTTGCCTCCTTGCCACAAGCTCTTTTGTGTCATAAATCTAAATCATTTAAATATAAGCCTATGGGCCAAAGTCTAGGTTCATTTAAAAGAAAACCAAAATGATTTGCAAGAGCCACGACTTGAACCTTAGAATGCAAGCACACTCCTAACGCCACCTTGCCACTAGACCACTTACTTCTTTGTGTCATATTTCAACCAACATATTTATAAGGCCTTCCAATTAACGCCAATGTCCCTTAAAGGGAAAAACTAAAATTTTTGCTAGACCCCCGGTTTAAACCCAGGGCTTCTCCAACACTCTCAACTCTTCCTAAATCACTTGGCCACTAAACTAAACATGCAATTTATGAAATTTTTCTTGCACAACTAAAATCCAATTTCACCGACACACGAAGCCCATTTCTTCCGGGCCCAAAATCTTGGGCGTTACATTTAAATTGCTTTAAATGTTTAATGACAATTTGGTAAGCTTAATTCTATATTATACAAGCTTACTAAGCTTTAAAAGCTTACTCTGTTTATTTTCCCATGTTTTATAGATTTCAGAAGCTAGCTCGATTTTAGACAAGGTCGGAGATTACTATCGCACTATCCAGGCAACTTTTGGTACTATTGGAATTTGTAAATGATGTAAATATGGCATGTATAGGCTAACCTTTAAGTTAAATCTTTTGGTCACTTATGCTAGTGAATTTAGTATGAATTTTGGTATTTTCTCAAGCTATGTGATATGGCTTGAATTAGAAATGTTGGTATGGGTATGAATGCTTAATTTGATAAGTTCATTTGGTGATGGATGAGGTTTGAGTGTTAATTTGAATTAGCTTGAATGATGTTGAGTAGAAATGGTAAATTTCATAATTGAACTAGTATGATGTTGCTAAGTTTGAGATGAATGAGAATGAGACATGAATGATAGATATTTTGCTTGAAAGGGATACATGAAAAGTTGGAACATATTTGGTTGGTTGTAAAATGGTCTATATGTGACTTGAACTGGCTGAAATGGTCGCTTATTTAGCATGTGAAATTGGTGCAAAATGATGCTTTACGTACAAGAGATATGTGGGGAAAATGTGGCTTAAACCAAGCCCTTTTTCGTGTCACACGGCCTAAGCATACGGGCGTGTGTCTCAGCCGTGTAACCCCTGCACTTTGATTAAATTGGACAGTGCGGTACACGGGCTGGACACCTTGGCGTGTCTGGTACTCGTGTAGCCAAGTCATGATGACATACGGTCTAGACACACAGGCGTGTCTGGTAACCGTGTGACCAAGTTAGTAGGTATGCCCTATTTTCACACGGCTTGGACACATGGTCGTGTCTGGTGCCCGTGTGAGGCACACGGCCTGGGTACATGGTCACGTGACCTTATTTCAAAAATTTTCTTAAGTTTTGTTATATCTTTTATATGTTATCAAATTAGTCTCTATGTTATAATTAGAGCTTTATATGCCTGTTTTAAGCTTGACTTGTTTATGGATGTTTGAAAACTATTGGAAAAAGATGATATATGCTATATGACTGATGATATAATGATCTGATCTGAGTTACAAGTTCGGTAATGCCCCTTACCTATTTCGGTGATGGTTACAAGATAGGGCTGTTACACATATCGAGGTCGATGCCATGTCCCAGACATGGTCTTACACTGACTCTCATACGTTGAGGCCGATGCCATGTCCCAGACATGGTCTTACACTGGCTCTCATCTATCAGTGCTGATGCCATGTCCCAGACATGGTCTTACATTGGCACACATATTGGTGTCGTTGCCATGTCCCAGACATGGTCTTATATTGACACACATCGAGGCCAATGCCATGTCCCAGACATGTCTTACACTAACACGTATATTGGTGCCGATGCCATGTCCCAGACATGGTCTTACACTAACACATATAGAGGCTGATGCCATGTCCCAAACACGGTCTTACACTGGCTCTAGCATCGCCATAGTCCAACCACGGTCTTTTGTCGTCAATTCATCAGGAGTTTTAGACCGATTGTGCTCAACTCTGCATTTTTCCTTAGATCAATCTTTCAATTCAATCTCATATTTTCTTATTATCATGATTTGATACAAACTTATGGAATAATACATTATATGCTTTCTAATTTAATAATTGATCATTATAAAATAACCATATGAACTTACCTCGTTCGCTGAAAAAATGAGCTAATTCGACTACTTTGATACTTTATTTTCCCTTCGTTCTCTATCCAAATCTCATTTCCCTCAATCTATATAATAATAATATTTACTTATTTAGTAATCAATTGATACTATTTAGTCCAAAATTCACATTAAGGCAACTTTGAACTTTTGCCCCTAATGTTTCACATTCTTGCAAATTTAGTCCCTATCACATTAAAGTGCAATTTCATAAAATTTAACACAGTCCATGGCTTAGCCAAATTTTATAATTATTACTAACAGCCCATAAAACATACTTTGGCAGATTTATAGTTTTGCCCTTAAACTTTCACAAAATTATGTTTTTGCACAAGGCTTATAAAACGATTTTCGTAACACCTCTTACCTGAGTTCGACGTCGGAACCGAGTACAAGGCATTACCGGATGATAACGCAACCAACCATACAAAGTCAGGCCATAAAATTTTGTTCCAATTTAAAAACTTTTCATAATATATCATACAATCCTTAAAATGGGCCTACGAGTCCCAAAACATCATTTAGGAGTGCTCCGAGACCAAACCGAGAACTTAGAAAAAAATTTGGAAAATTTGGCTAAAAACAGGACACACGCCCATGTGGGAAGGCCGTTTGGTTACACACACCTGTGTCTACTACCCGTGTGGAATTTTTGGAAAATTATTTTTTCATTTTGAACCTACATGGGGTTTTCACACGGCCGAGCACAAATGGCTATGGTGGCCGGCCGTGTGGCCTTAAGTTAGGATATTTTCCAAGCCATCTTTTGTCCCAAAACACATACAAACTTTACCATTTTTAACACCACACACCATACACATTTTTAGGGATCTAAATGACCTCATTTAACCATTAACCATCCATTTCAACTCATTCACACACAAGCACACCAAGCATTTCATGAATTACCTCATAAAGATATATATATATATACATATACCAATATTATCATTGGCCATATCACATGACCTTAATTACAAAATAACTTATCAAAAGACAAAAGCCTACATGATAGCCAAACCAACTTGACACTTACAACACCATTAAGTCCCTATACGTGCCATAGTTCAAAAGAATTCATATTACAATACTAAAAGAATGTTCTAGATAGTGTGGGTGATCCTCTGATGGTTCCCGATCTCTGAGCTTGCTTGACTACTATATAAAACAAGGAAAAAGAGAAAGGAGTAAGCTTTAAGAAACTTAGTAAGTCTATATGCAAATAATTAACATCATACCAACTCTCTTAATATCCAAAAATCATATTACCACCTATCAACTTACCTATCTAGCTTTACAAATATCACATACATACCAAGCACATTATTTACATATACTTAAGTTCACATTCACCCTTGCACACATATACACTTGCTCACATATTCACTGGCTCATAAATACACCTGTACTTACACACCACATAGCCACACAAATCTCTTTTAGTAAACCATCCTGTTGTACCCTTCGGAATAACATCCGATACTCGGTGTTTTCAACACATAGCTCTACCAACACATAATCCAGCTCTTGTTTACACATCGTAAACTCTCAATATCACCCATGTGACCTAACCATTAAATCTCGTAGCTCTCATGTCTACATGGTGTCCAACACTCAGAATCACACATGCAACCTAGCTACATATAACATAGCTCACGTATTTACACGATGTACCCTCGGTATCATACATGCAACCTAGCTATTTTTAACCCGTAGCTCTCGTGCACACATGGTATACACCTAGTATTACGTATGTGACCTAGCTACTTATGAAATCATTGTCTCGGAGCTCTCTTGTACACATGGTATACACCGTGTTACACATGTGACCTAGCTACCACATAGTATCTCGTAGCTCTCTTATACACATGGTGTCCTACCCTCAGAACCACTAATGTGACCTAGCTACACGTTATCCGTATCTTTCACTTTCTGAAGGTTCAATCGGAAACTCTGAATTCCATAATTCTCAAAGTCGTAGAAGTCATTCAATAGTATCCATAACATACATTAAATTATTATTATAAAGTTAAAACCGATGTATTACATACATATAAACTTTCCTTGATAACAAAATGTGATAGTTTGTAATTTAGTCTGAAACCTTGCTCTTCCCTCTGTCAAGGTCGATTCCTTGATCTTCTTGATATATAATGACACATTTAGCTTATTTAATAATTACATTATTCAAAATAGCCCAAAATCTTCCTATAGCAAATTTTGTAATTTGACCCTTAACTTTCTCAATTTTACACTTTAGTCCCTATGCTCGGTTTATGATTTTCATTCAATTTTCTTGTATTTCAAGCCTAGCTGAACCACCTTTCCTCTTATAGCAGCCCTCAATTCCCACTATTCTACAACTTGTGCATACCACATTTCATCTTTTACAAATAAGTCCTTTATAAATTTTTCATAAAAAATCACCTAGTAAAAGTTGTTCACCACACTTTAAACTTTCATATTTCACCACTAAACATTAAAATACATCTATGTCATCTATGGGTAAAATTTTAACATCAACCCTAGCTTGAAATAGTTGTAGAAATAGCTAGAGCAAGTTATGAGGATTTCAGGAATACGAAGAACATTAAAAACTGGGCTAGAAATCACTTACTATGAGCTTGAGAAGTTGACAAAACCCTAGCTATGGTTACTCTTCAAAAATCTTACTGGTAAATAGGTTTGGGTACTGTTTCCTCATAGCTTCCCCTGGTTCCCACGTTGCCTCTTCCACACCATGCTTTTGCAACAATACTTTCACCAAGGCTATACTTTTGTTTCTCAACTATTTGACCTCCCAGGCCAAAATCTTAATTGGCTCCTCTTCGTATGTCATATCGGGCCGAATCTTAATCTCCGTAGGGGGAATCACATGCGAGGGATCTGAACGATACCATCGTAACATTGACACATGAAACACATTATGTATCTTTTCCAATTCTGGCGACAAAGCTAGCCGGTATGCCACTGGCCCTATTCTTTTCGTCCTAATACGACCCAATGAAACGTGGACTCAATTGGCCCTTCCGGCCAAATCTTAGTATTTTCTTCCATGGTGACACCTTCAAAAATACTTTATTACCAACCTGAAATTCAATCTCTTTTCTTTTCAAATTAGTATAAGAATTTTGTCGATCAGAAGTAGCCTTTAAACAATCTCAAATTATCTTCACCTTTTCCTCGGTCTCCCTAAGCAGATCAATACCATGAATCTGTTTCTCATTCCACTTAGTCCAATATAATCGAGTTCGGCAGTTACGACTATACAATGCCTTATACGGTGCCATCTATATACTCGTCTGATAACTGTTGTTGTGAGCAAATTCTACTAAAGGTAGATACTTTTCCCAACTACCCTTAAACTCTAAAACACAACACTGAAGCATATCTTTAAGAACTTGAATTACACTCTCGGATTGTCCATCTGTCTGCGGATGGAATACAGTACTAAAATTCAATTTCGTACTTAATGCCTCTTGCAACTTCTTCCAAAATCTAGAGGTGAACCTCAAATTTCTATCTGATATAATAGATATAGGTACTCCATGTAATCTCACAATTTTACCGACATATAATTCAGCCAAATTATCAAGTGACTAATCAATACGTACCAAAATAAAGAAACACGACTTTGTCAATCTGCCAATAATAACCCACACAGCAACCTTCTTTTTCAATGTCAGAGGCGAACCTGTCACAAAGTTCATTGTAACCTTGTCCAACATTCATTCAGGGACCATTACGGGCTGAAGTAAACCTGAAGGTACCTGATCTCAGCCTTCACTTGCTAACAAATTATACACCTTGTCACAAACTCTGAAATGTCCTTTTTCATGCCCGGCCACCAATATAGTTTCTTCAAGTCATTATTCATCTTAGTACTACCAGGATGTAAGGATAAACAACCACTATGTGCCTCATGTAAGATTTTTTGAATCAACTCATCATTTCTCGGTACACAAATGGAACATCAAGCAATCATCTGAACTTACTTAAAAATCAGAGTTACCACTGTTTCGCACTGAACCCTCTTGGCTTGCAATTCACTATCATTCTTTTGAGCTTCACAAATCTACTGAAGAAACAATGGTTTAGACCTCAACTCAGCTAATATAGCACCATCATCAGACAATGTCAAACTCATGCTCATAGCTTTCAAAGCACACAAGGATTTTCTACTCAAAGCATCAGCAACCATATTTGCCTTTCTGGGATGATACTCAATCACTAGCTTGTAATCCTTTAATAACTCAAGCCACCTCCGTTGTCTCAAATTCAATTCCTATTCATTCACCAAGTATTTCAAACTTTTATGATCGGTGAAAATCTGACATTTCTCACTGTACAAATAATGGCGCCAAATCTTCAAAGCAAAAATAATGGTGGCCAACTCTATATCATGTGTTGGGTAGTTCTTCTCATGTGGCTTTAGTTGCCTCGAAACATAAGCCACCACATTGCCTTCTTGCATCAATACACATCTAAGGCCGTTTAGTGATGCATAACTATAGATCACAAACTCTTTCCCTGACTCAGGTTGCACTAACACTGGTGCCTCAATCAATTTAGCTTTCAACTAATCGAAACTTTGTTGACGTTTTTCAGTCCACTCAAATTTAACATTCTTTTGAAGTAAATTAGTCATAGGAGAAGCAATTATAGAGAAACCCTCAACAAAGCTTCGATAATATCCAACTAGACCTAGAAAGCTTCTAACCTTAGTCACATTCTTTGGCGGCTTCCAATCAACAGTCACCAAAATTTTACTTGGGTCAACCCGAATACCATCACCCGAAACTATATGTCCCAAGAATATGACTTCATGAAGCCAAAACTCACTCTTGCTAAATTTAGCACACAACTTTTCTTTTCTTAGAATTTCCAACACCGTTCTCAAATGTTCGGCATGTTCTAACTCATCCCGAGAATAGAACAATATATCATCTATGAACACTACCACAAATTTATCCAAATATTACAAAAAAATTTAATTCATCAAATCCACAAACATAGCTGGTGCATTAGTCAAGCCAAAAGGCATCACAAGAATTTCATAATGTCCATGCCTCGTTCTAAAGGCAGTTTTCAGCACATCAAATTCTTTAACCCTTGGTTGGTAATAATTGCATCTCAAATTGATCTTAGAGAACGCTATTGCTCCCTTTAATTGGTCAAACAAATCATTAATTCTCGACAATGGATACTTGTTCTTATAGTCACCTTATTAAGTTGCCTATAATCGATACAAAGCCTCATCGACCCGTCTTTCTTATTTATGAACAATACCGGAGCATCTCAGGGAGAAAAATTTGATCTCACAAATGCTTTTGTCTGTAACTCTTGCAACTGAGCCTTTAACTCTTTCAATTCAGTTGGAGCCATTTTCTATGGAGCAATGGAAATAGGTGCAGTCGTGGGTAACAAGTCAATGGCAAACTCAATCTCTCTGACGAGAGGTAACCCAGGTAACTCCTCTGAAAACACATTTGGAAATTCAAAAACTACTGGCACAGATTTAAGCTTCAATCCTGACACCTCAGTATTTAGCACATATGCTAGATAAGCTTCACACATTTTTCTCATACATTTCTGAGTAGACGTACAAGAAATCACAACTGGCATCTTACCCGACTCATCTGTTCCAATCCAAAAAATTTTACCACTTTCACATTTTAGTTCAAGAGTTTTCTGTCAACAATTTACTTGACATCATGTAATGTTAACCAATCCATGCCCAAAATAACATCGGATTCATCAAATGGCAACAACATCAGATTAGCTGAAAAACAGTAACAGTGAATCATCAAAGGACAATTCCTGCAAACCTTATCTACCAGCATAAAAACTCAACAAGCAATTTCTTACTATGCACCAATTTCATACAAATATAAGAATGAGTGGAGCCTAGATCTATCAATATAATAACATCAGTATCATAAAGTGAGAATGTACCGATAATCATATCAGGAGATGATGCCTCCTCACGAGCTCGCATAGCATAAGCTCTAGTAGGTGTTCTTGTCTCAGATCTCGCAGCTGTATCTTTTGCTATGCTTTTACTACCGACTCCACCTCTAACATTCCTCGGTGGTCTACCCTTACTAGTAGTGTTACTCGGTCTAACACTTTGAAAATTTTCCTCTCCCACTTTTTCAGGGAAAACTTTAACAAAATGATTTAGGGAACCACACTTGAAACAAGCCTGACTAGTTCCCCAACATTCACTAGTGTGCCCTCTTCTGACACTCAGGTCTATCAGGTCTCATGTTACCGACACTGGCCATCGAAGTAGCCTGGTCTCTGGAACTTGAATATGTTTTACCCCAATCTCGATGTGAATACTCGGCTGAAGCTATCATTCAAGGATTTGTTTCTTTAGACCTCTTTGATTGAGATTGAAAGGACTTACTCATCGGTCTCTTCCTGGCATCTTGAGGTTTAATAGCAGATTTTCTTGTAACGCCCCAAATTTTAGGCTTTTTGAATTTTTGCATAAATTGGTATTTTTATGGTTGAGTGTGCTACATTGATGGTTTGGGTGTGTTTGGGGGGTTCTTAGGAAGCCACGGTTCAAGTTGGACCCTTGGTAAAATTTTTAATTCTTGCCTTGAGGGAGCATGGAGGATAGCTGGTAGGGCTTAAGTTTAATTTTTATAGTTTTATGACACAAGAAAGCCTCTAGTAGAGTGGCATAGTGGCGTCACATATGATACAGGGGTGGCATCATTAGCAAGAGAGAGAGCTGAGGTTCAAATCCCTTTGTAGGCATGATGCGTCTATTTTGCTAGTTGGGGTCGGCAAGTGGTGGACTTGGATGCAAATTCTTCAGGTTGGTTGTGGACTCGGTAAGAGATAAGGATGACTTGGTCTTGAAGATTTGAATTAAATTTCAAATTGGAAGTAGAGTGAATTAAGGAGAAAATAGGGGAGATTTTCAAGGAGTTGGATGAGGGGAAAGTTGTAGTCGAATTTGGGGTTGAGGCTTGTGCATTTTTGGCATTGGACAGTGGGGTGCCGAATTCCTTCTCATTGTTTCAGGTTTTTACTCTTTTGGGCATTTGGTGCATTTTCGGGATTAGTTTAGTGTGTGTTTTGAGTGCTGAATTGCCTGGAAGAAGTCTTCTTTTCTTTTCATCATTTGCTACTCTACCGATTTGACATTTTGGTACACGGTTCCCTCTCCTCATTTTTTTCTTTAGCCAAATTCCACATCACCCTTCTCCTCTTCGAGTTTTCCCCCTTTTGTAAGAAAAAGTCGAACGCTTGTGTCTCTCCATCATTCCTTCTCTAAGCCGAACACTCTCTCTTCTAGGCCATTCTTTTCTGTTCTCTTCCCTCTCTCATTTTGGGCATATCGCACTTTCCTATTACCTTTCTCAAACCATTGTCGGATCTAGACCTTTACCGAATATAGACCTTCTATTTTCTCTTCTTATTATCATATCTTGCTTTGGCTAAATATAACCACTCTCTACCTATTTCTCTCTTGGCCGAATTTCCCAATAGTCGAATACCCCTTGTATCAAGTGCCTAGTTACGTGCCATCAAAGACTGAATCGGGGTAAGTACTCTTTTTTTCCTTTCTTATAAGTGTTTTGATGAAAAGCCGAATCTTCTTATCCTTCTTATGTTAATCGACCTTGATCCTTTCGTGGGTGACTGATTAAAGTTTCTTCTTCTTGTTTACTTTTATTTCTTAACCATTTATAGTAGACAAACTCGCAGAGGGTGTGAGATCGCTAGTGTTGTTGGAACAATCAAGGTCTATTGGTTAATCTTCAGTGATGGTAAGCGGTTATGGCTTTCTCGTTGAGATTTGGCCGATTGTGGTAGGGTTTGTAGTTAAGAACTAACAATTGGGTTGTTGATTAATAATATTCATCCATATGATTTAGATAGTCATCGGAGGGCAGACGGCTATTCTTAACCAAAGGTTTGAAGGGATCCTCTAGGGTTGCGAAACAACAGGTGTGTAACCACACCCATCGGTAATAGCCGAAAAGCCGAAACGCCGAAAAGCTAGCATTTCAAGGGCTTACAGGCGTACGAACGCCTGTGGGCCTAACTGAGCCCAAAAATCGAGGGCAATAGATTGTTAAAGCCTATTCATACGTTTTCGTGCACTTGGGGTGTTATAGGCCATAATGGGCCAAAATGGGCCCAATGGGCCTACGGGCCTATGAGGACAAATTACTCGGTAAGTTATCTTTAGTATGCTGGATCATGAGATTTATAATGCCGTAGGTAAATTTGGATTGATTGGGCTACACGAGCGTTTGGGACCACCTGGCCTAATAGGGGTTTTGGGCCTGTATACACTGTTGACCAAAGAGACTTTATGAGTTGTTTGGAGCAATGTCAGGCCAGTTATGAGATCGTAATAGGTGTCGAGACGCCAAAACTTAGTGAAATGACCAAAATACTCTGAGGGGAAAACTTTCCATTTTGCCCTTGACTACCTAAAATACGGCTATACCCCTAAACTTAGGTTGTCTAATATCTACATGACCATATCTGTATCTGTGTCTGTTGATCTGCATGCATGTTATAATTGATGATATTAAGTTCTGCATGTGGTTGGGTATGATTATGTAGGAAGTTTTGTTATAGTGGCTCTTCCACGTGATTCTATATGGTGGCTTGGCCACGTATTCTGTACCTAGTGGCACTACCACGATATCTGTTAACAGCTGCTGGGCTACGTATTGGTGTGTGGGCTAGGTGGGTTGAGTTATTCCCCACATGGTGTGATGGGTTGGTACGAGTGGTGTGATGGTTGGACTGGGTTGGGTTTCTCATGCTTGCACTATTCTGTATCTGTATTAGGCTTAAGCCCATTCTTTTTCTAAATAGGGCTAAGGCCCCAGACTAATCTGTTTCTGAATAGGACTTCGACCCAGTCTGTTTTACATGTCTGTTCTCTGTTATTAGTTGGGAGTGTTACGCACTGAGTTTTCACAAACTTACCTTTTAATTTAAATCTGTAGGTAACCCCCAGCCATAGATGATTTGGAGCTACAAGTACTCGGGTTGGCCACATGACTCCTACTATTGAATTCGTGTTTATTTTATTTTAGTTTGGGTATTATTTTTGCAATAAGGCCATTTTGGGGATTTTTGCTACCTTTATTTTATTGCACTACTAACACATTTTAAATCGGTAGATTTGGATATTCTGGTTTTCAAAATTAATAACGTACAGTTTCAAACAAATCTCGTGTAATGTTTTCAGATAGTAAGATAACTTCAAATAATTGAATACTACAAATACGACTAATATTTTTTACATATACATATTCAAACTTATAAAAATAGTTTTAATCTGATTTCGTTCAAATGTCCAACATTCTAAACAATGCTTTTGAAATAGAAAAAACTTTTTGTCTGATTTCAAATGTATCGTCCATGTGACACATCAGATCTGGCCCTAACGCTTGGGCTGGGTTTGGGGTGTTACATTTAGTGGTATTAGAGCCAAGTTGCAACAACTCGGTAGTGGAATGTGTTTTGAAAGTTTTCTTAAAAATTGATTTTAAGGATTTAAATCGTTTTGGAAATTTGTTCCTTGAAAAATTCCTTTGAAAATTCTCTTAAAAAGGGTTTTCTTTTCCAAAATTTTATTTTCAAAATATGGGTTTTTGAATGGTTTCCAAAAATGTTTGTCTAAATAATTTTCTTAATAAAAACTTTGAATTATTCTGAATGTTATGGCACACCGAGTCTCCGGCACCAAATCTATAAGTTCTATGATTTATTTTCTGTTATAGATTAAACTATGATACTGAAAAACTACGGTAGACACTAGTACTGTACTGAAACTCTGTAGTTAGGATAAATTAAGACTATAGGAAAACTGAAAACTCTAGAAGACTTGAAACTGTAGCTAGATTTTGATCTGCCAAAATAAAACTTTAAATTACTGCTTTTTCATAAAACATCTGTAATAATTACTAAAATTATGAACTAATTCGTAAAATTCGTAATCAGTTAATACGCAAGTATCGAAATGAGCACAAGAGCTACACGTGGGAGAGGCGCTCGAGGCCATGGTAGGGGCCAAGGTAGTGCTCGGACTGGATCTTTAGCATCGAGACATATGCCCGCTAGGGAGGCATCAGCATCTCCAGTGATAGAGACGGGGTCTCATGATAGAGCGGTAGGGGATGATACTTTGTCTCAAGTAATGCTCCGAGTATTACAGAGGGTAGTTGGAGCAAGTACTGGGTCCATGTGTTGGAACGCCGGTGCCTCTAAGGCGCAGATAAAAAAATAAAATTAATAAAATGTTTCGGCGATCCAAACCATGGATCCATGTGTAAGGAACGAATCGGGGTGATAAAGGTTTCGAAATTACCGAAACTTCAATTTGAGTAGATAGCGACGCCTAGGCAATGTGAATCCTGAATCACTATCGAACCAAGCCGCAACCTTTTCCGATGTCGGCCTCTATGTAGTCCACCCGATTGCCAATGAACGATCGAAATTTCAGAAAACTATTTTTCAGAGATTTTTATGCTTGACGGCTGCTAGACCAATTAGCATAGTTTCGGGCATATTTATATATGTTAACTTTAGGGTTTTTACCCTTACTATATATAACACCCTTTTAATTGGTATATCTTTATAACGAATTTTTTAATTCATTAAAAATTAATCCGAACATAATAATCATTATTAAAATAAATATAATATTATTTAACCGAAAATTATAATTACAATGATTATAATAAAGATTTCGGTAAACTATATTTATTTAAACTTATATACGAATCAAATTCATATATTAATAAAATTATGTTCTAATTATGTGTACAACATCCTTGTACGTATAGTATGTTCAACAATTTGATTGCCCAATTAAATTAATTCTATAATTAATTTAATTCATTTGACAACCAAATACAATACCAACTTTATTTTACTCCGTTCATTTCAATCATAGGGTGTGACCCTATAGGTTCTTGTAACGTTAGTAGTAATACTAGAACGATTCTAATATTACAAATAATGAGTGGCATCTAGCAATGCATCATTGCTACCTAAGTTACAAGAAGTCATGATTCGACATAACCTTTTTGTGATTAACCTTTCATGCATTAATCCTTAAGTCCTATATCTTTGGAATGGACACAAGTCATGGAATAGTCACACTTGCATAGTCCATCCCATGTTTCTTGATACATTGAGTAGACTATGATACACAAATAAGTATGCCATCTCATATCAACTTATTTGAGCATGGCCACGCATTTCTAGTCTCACTCGATCAAGTGGCCTGAGATATTACTCTCATTATGTAGGAGGGACTTATCCTATATTGATCAACCATATCCCTCTACATAGATTGTGGTACATCCAACATCAGTCTTTATAGAACAACTAGTTACGGTGTTCGATTGACTATATCAAAATATACAACTCACGATGTTGGGATAATGATGACCTCAAGTATGAGGATCATATACATATTAATCACTATGATTAATGTTGTGACAATTACATAATAATCCAAGAAACATACTTGTAACACCCTACGCCCCTGTCCGTCGCCAGATTAGGGTTTAGAGTATTACAAAATCAAAATACAACTACCGAGGTTCATAGATACAAAGCTAGACGTGAATTCTTGAGTTCAATAGTTGAATATAACACTTAGGTCGATTCGGTCAGGACATCGTATCTTATTAAATCGTTCTATAAGCATACTAACGAATTGGCTAAAACGAACAAATTCGATAACCAAACATCATATTAGAAAAATCATTGCATATTAAGTACTAACTAAATTCCATGCCGCAACATCGAATAGTATGAGAATCACTCCAACCCATATAAGCAAACTCGAAGACTAAGCAAGCCATTTTCGCATGGCTAGAAATATTTACAACTCAAAATGAAGTTTGATTCAACCGAAGGAAAATAGCCTATACATGCCATTGACCCAAAAATAACCATCGAATGTACCAAAATAACAGCGATAGTGTAGGTGATTAAGGCTTCAATCCCCGAGTCCGTAGCTTCCAAAAAGAGATCTATAAAACAGAGGAAACAAGGGAAACGGAGTAAGCATTACAATGCTTAGTAAGTTTTAAGCAATGACATTAAATATATCATCAAATTATAGCATAATTGATCATATCTTTGTTTCCCTCTCCTTTTTGGGTATGTCACCCTTTTTCCAAACATAGACATTCACATCACATACGAAAATGGATAGCTTCCACTCATAGTAAGTTCACATAACATATACATGTCACAAGAAGTCACATAACATTTCACATAGGCCAATTGTACTTTGATCATTTTAATAATCTCATTTCAAGTACACATATGAAATCACATAATGACTTTAGTATTCGGTCCAAAATCCATCTTGTATATAAGCCAAGGGTACATACCTGTATAGTTTAACACTTTCAGCGCAACTCATTAGCGATCGTTACCTTGAAGACCATTAGTCTTAGGCTTTATTCTCATCATCATCGAGGTCTTTAGCTCGGGTAAACTCTATACATAGCCATCGGGTCTATAGCCCAGACATAATCTCCGCATATAGCCTTCGGGTCTTAACCCGGACATCATCTCTGCATATAGCCTTCGGGTCTTAACCCGGACATCGTCTCCACATATAGTCAGCGGGACTTAAATCCCGGATTCGCATCACAAATTCTCATATATATATATATATTCGCATGTAGTCAAGTTTCACATAGCAAGATTTCACTTACAATTCAATCAATTCATATGCATACAAACATATAACATGCTTCTCGACTTTATATCGTAACTGTACATATAATTCAAAATTCATACACGTATACTTTTCTTTCCTAGACTTTCGGCCAAATGATCAAACATGAATAAGGTGTCTTTCTCAATGGGACATCGTCCGAATATCAGCATGTATGTCATGGCATTTTAACTTAAATACCAATTTCGATTACTCAAAACTTACCTTGAACTTTCACGAGGAATTACGAGTTGGCTATTCGACCACTTTAGCCTTCCCTTTATCCGAACTCGTCCCTCTATGCTCTTGAGCTAAATAAAACATTTAATTCTATTAATTCTTATTCAAGCACCTTAATGAATCATTTTCAGTCATAGTCAAATCATACATGCATATTCTTCTCATTGCAAACACACATGCACATTGGAGCATTTCACATACATATCATAAGTCACAACAAGCTGATTTTCTGAGCAGCATTCAATAATTTAATCATAACTGGAGCTACGAAACTCCAAATGTAGTGCAATAAATTTTGCATGAAAATAGACTCATTTATCTTTAATACATAAAATTTTCATAATTTTTGGTTTGGTCAATCAATACCAGAATTTTCTCAAAGTTCCCCTAATTCACTGTTTGATTAAACCGACCACTCTATACTACGAACCGAATTTCTCCTTTCACAGAGTTCCAAATATGTCCTCACTTATTTCATTCGAAACTAGACTCATTAAGGAGTCTAAGCATATAAATGGGGTCTCATAACAATTTTTATACAATTTATAGTGATTTTCCAAAAACAGAGCAGGGGACTTCGAAGTCAAACTGACACTGTCTCACTCTACTCTAAAAATCTATTTATGGAAATCCCTTTGCTTGCAAGGTTTCTTTTATAAGAAACTAGACTCACTAAGCTTCAATTACACAGTTTATTCAGCCTCTAATTCATCTCCCACAATTTATGGTGATTTTTCCAAGACACGTTACTGCTGCTGTACCAAGCAGATTTTTATACAAAATCCACTCTTTAATGTTCTTATTCACTTATTTAAAACATAGCATTTCCTAAGGCACCATTTAGAGTAATCATCAATCTTAACATATATGTACATAATTCACATTCGTTTTAACCAAAGGATTCATACACATGACCGAATAGGTTATTTCTTTAACCAAGAAGCTCTCGCAAGCACAAATTGATCAATTAGTCTACTACCATTTCTAATGCACACACATTAAGGCCATTCGGCCAAAACAAGTTTATTCATTCATCAAAAACCCAATCACAACATCAAAGCATAGTTTCCCTTATCACATTACTAACTAGCCGAACCAACATGCTCCAAACTTTTCGATTTACAAGTAGGTTTAGGTCACACAAAAATTCAGTTTTCACGACTTAACTTACCCATTCAACTTCACATGCATATAGGCATCACACAATCCATTAAGCACCCCTAATTTCATTTAACTCAAATGGTCCAAATTTAACCATTCACTAATGACAAGTTCATTCGGCCATCCTAATTTCAATTCCACATCAAGGCATCATTTTCCAATGTATATCAACATTTTACAACTTAATTCCAATTTGCCGAATTCATGTATGTTTCATAATTCAAAATCTTTGGCCATGGGTTAACTTAGAAATGCATGAACCATGCTAAACTCACAAGCAAATTGGACAAATTTCATACCACATACCTTCAACTCACATTCGGCACCACACACACAAACAACAATATCCAAGCATGCTATTATATCATACCTACATTGCCTAAAGTTCACTCGGCCATCAAAGAAATTCTTAACACCCTAAGCATTCCAAAAATCTCATGAGTTTCTTCCATGGCCGAATGCTTCTTCCTTCACCAAGTCAAAAATTTTAACATGAACCAAGGAAAAGGCTTTCTAAACAACTCAAAGCATAGGATAGTTTTAATTGATGCATCAAACATACCTTAGATTAGCTTCACTCATGGCTCAACCCTTAAAAGAAATTTTTCTTCTTCTTTAACTAGCCACGGCAATGAAAGAGAAGGAATGAACAAAAACATTGTTTTTGTCACCCAATTTCCTTAATTTAATTAATTCTATTTTATCAATTTTATGCTACCAAATTACTAATTTCTTTTATTTCCATTATTATTATTATGACTAAATTACAAGTCACAAGATGCCAAAACTTCATCATTACCATCCACTATCACAAAGTGGGCAATTTGACATGCAAGTCCCTTATTTTGCATGCATGCATTTATTAGTCATCACACATCTAGCTAGTTTACTTTCAAAGTTCACAACTAAGTCCTTTTGAGTGAAATTCAAATTTATAACTCTAAATTGACACACCAAACATGTCACACGTGAATTAACACATATAATAGGCATCAAAATGAACATTAAATATATTTCATGCCTCGGTTTGGTGGTCCCGAGACCACATTCCGACTAGGGTCATTTTAAGGCCGTCACAATACTCATAGCGGGTCAGTCCAATATGTTGTTCTCTAACACACATATTCATGTATTGATTTTGACACTCCATATCAATGACAACTCTTTATCATCAATCAACTACATGTTAGTCTTAATGCATTATTGTTGTCCAAGCCAACAATGATGCTTGACTAAGGATCTTTTAAGAATAATCATATTATTCTCAAGACATTATTATAAAACAGTTTATTTATGCACACAGAAAAGAAACTGAAATAATAATGGCAACGCCTTATATTAATAAACATGATAAATCAAGTATGTTATTACAACCATCTCGTGATTGATCTTTGGGCATACTCTTACAATCTCCCACTAGCTTTAAGACCAATCACTCATATATCTAATACCAAATGACTTAATGTGACGATCATGCTTCTGCTGTGTCAGAGGCTTGGTTAGGGGATCAGCAATGTTATCATCTGTAGGTACTCTGCATATCTCTACATCCCCTCGATCGATAATCTCTCGAATAAGATGGTTGCGCCTAAGTATATGTTTGGATCGCTAGTGAGATCTGGGTTCTTTAGCTTGTGCAATAGCTCCATTGTTATCACATCGGAGTTCTATAGCATCTGATATGCTAGGCACAACCCCTAGTTTAGTAATGAACTTCTTGATCCAAACCGCTTCTTTTGCTGCCTCACTAGCTGCAATATACTCAGCCTTTGTTGTAGAATCAGCTATTGTATTTTGCTTTGAACTCTTCCAGCTCACAGCACCACCATTAAGGCAAAACACAAAACCTGATTGCGATCGAGAATCATCCTTGTCAGTTTGGAAGCTAGCATCAGTGTAACCTTTTACACTTAACTCTTCCTCACCTCCATATATTAGGAACGTATCCTTAGTTCTTTTTAAGTACTTAAGGATATTCTTGATTGTGGTCCAGTAACCTTCACTGGGATCTACTTGGTACCTGTTCGTCATACTTAAGGCATATGAAACATCTGGGCGGGTACATAACATGGCATACATGATAGATCCAATAGCAGAAGCATATGGAATTTTACTCATGCGTTCTCTCTCTCTTGTTGAGTTGAAGGACACATTTCCTTCGAGAGTGAAATACCATGTCTCATAGGTAGGAATCCTCTCTTAGATTCTTCCATATTGAACCTTTTCAACACTTTATCTATTTATGTACTTTGACTTAGACCTAGTAGTT
The DNA here is from genome assembly GCA_020496765.1 of Gossypium stocksii. Lineage (NCBI taxonomy): Eukaryota > Viridiplantae > Streptophyta > Magnoliopsida > Malvales > Malvaceae > Gossypium > Gossypium stocksii. The sequence goes on from CM035623.1 coordinate 49,881,025, forward strand.
GTCTTGATCTATCTCTATAGATCTTGACTCCTAAGATGTAAGTGGCTTCGCTCAAATCTTTCATAGAAAAACAACTTCCTAACCAAGTCTTAATAGACTGTAAGGTAGGTACGTCATTTCCCATGATAAGTATGTCATCCACATACAGTACCAAGAATGTGATTGTGCTCCCACTAACTTTCTTGTAAACACATGGCTCATCTTCGTTTTTGATAAAACCAAACTCTTTGATTGCATCGTTAAAACGAAGGTTCCAACTTCGAGAAGCTTGCTTTAACCCATAAATGGATCTTTGTAGCTTACATATCTTTCTAGCATTCTTTGGATTAACAAAACCTTCAGGTTGTGTCATATACACATCCTCTTCAAGTTTCCCGTTAAGGAAAGCTATTTTGACGTCCATCTGCCAGATCTCATAATCATGAAATGCAGCTATGGCAAGCAAGATCCTGATGGATTTAAACATAACTACAGGAGAAAAGGTTTCATCATAGTCAACACCATGAACTTGACGAAAACCTTTAGCGACTAATCGCCCCTTGTATGTTTGTACATTACCATCCATGTCAGTTTTCTTTTTGAAAACCCACTTGCACCCTATAGGTTTAACCCCTCCGGGTGGGTCAACCGAAGTCCATACTTGGTTTTCATACATGGAATCCATCTCAGATCTCATGGCCTCGAGGCATTTCTCAGAGTCTGGGCTCGCCACTGCTTCTTGATAAGTCCTAGGCTTATCTTGATCTATAAGAAGAATGTCACCATGCGTTGTAATGAGAAATCCATATCTTTCAGGTGCATGGCGTTCTCTTAAAGATCTACGCAGTGGTTGTGTTTCTACAGCAGTTACTTGTTCCTCAATTTCTTGTGGAATTTGCTGTTGTTCTATCTCTGGTTCAATGGTTTCTTGTGATTCTCGAATTTCTTCAAGTTCAATCTTTCTCCCACTTCCTTTTCTAGAAACAAATTCTCTCTCTAGGAAGACACTAGTCTAAGCAACAAACACTTTGTTCTCAGTGGGATTAAAGAAATAATATCCTTTGGTTTCTTTCAGATACCCCACAAAAATACACCTTTCAGATTTGGGTTCAAGCTTAATAGACGTCTGACGTTTAACATAAGCTTCACAACCCCAAATTTTCATAAAAGACATACTGGGACGTTTCCTAGTCCACATCTCATATGGCGTCTTTTGAACCGATTTAGATGGAACACGATTTAGTGTGAAAGCAACTGTTTCAAGTGCATGTCCCCAAAAGGAAATCGATAGATTAGCATGACTCATCATGGATCGAACCATGTCTAATAGAGTTCGATTTCTTCTCTCAAACACTCCATTCCATTGAGGAGTACCAGGAGGAGTAAGTTGTGAGACAATCCCACATTCCTTCAAAAGATCATCAAACTCTAGGCTCAAATACTCTCCACCTCAATCAGATCAAAGTGTCTTGATATTTTTGCCTAGTTGATTTTGTACTTCATTCTTGAATTCCTTGAACTTTTCAAGGGCCTCAGACTTATGGCGCATGAGATAAACATATCCATATCTACTGAAATCATCAGTGAAAGTAATGAAGTAGTAAAATCCACCTCTGGCTTGGGTATTTATTGGTCCACATACATCAGAATGTATTAAGCCCAATAAATCACTAGCTCGCTCACTTTTACCAGTAAAAGGAGATTTAGTCATTTTTCCTAATAAGCAAGATTCACATACTTCAAATTGTTCAAAAATAAATGAATCCAATAGACCATCTTTATGGAGTTTGGATATGCGCTTCTCACTTATGTGGCCCAAACGATAATGCCAAAGATAAGTTTGATTTGAGTCATTTATTTTCGATCTTTTAGTATTTATGCTGTAAATGGGATTCATTTGATCTAAAATATGGAGGCCATTAATCAATTTTACCGAACAATAGAAAACATTCTTGAGATAAAAGGAATAACAATTATTCTTAATTATTATCTCAAAACCAATTTTGTCTAAACAAGAAATTGAAATAATGTTTTTTAGTCAAACTGGGCACAAAATAACAATCCTCTAAAATTAAACCAAGTCCACTACGAGTTCTTGGTAATGCCGTTTGGTCTTACGAATGCACTAGCGGCCTTCATGGATCTCATGAACCGGGTATTTCAACCCTATCTGGACTAGTTTGTAGTTGTCTTTATAGACGATATCCTAGTGTATTCAAAATCTGAGGACCATGATGGGCATCTTCGAACTGTTTTGCAAATTTTAAGAGAAAAGCAGCTTTATGCAAAATTTAGCAAGTGTGAATTCTGGCTACGGGAAGTGACATTCTTAGGTCACGTGGTGTCTGCTGAGGGGACTAGAGTGGATCATCGAAAAATCAAAGCAGTGTTGAACTGGAACCATCGAGGACTATGTCAGAAATTTAAAATTTTCTAGCACTAGCTGGATATTATAGACAGTTTGTGGAAGGATTTTCTGTGATTACGGCACCATTAACTAAGTTACTGAGGAAAGGGGTACCGTTTAGATGGACTGATAAACAACAGGAGATTTTTGAGAAGTTGAAGGAAGTTCCAACGGAAGCCCCTATGTTAATACAGCCAGAGTCTTGGAAGAACTTTATTGTGTTTAGTGATGCGTCGCACATCAGATTGGGTTATGTGCTGATGCAAGAAGGTAAAGTGGTTGCTTACACATCACGTCAACTAAGGCCTCACGAGGCGAACTACCTTGCTCATGACTTGGAATTGGCTGCAATAGTGTTTGCACTGAAGATTTAGAGGCACCACTTATACGGGGAGAAGTGTATCATTTACATAGACCATAAAAGCCTCAAATACCTCCTTATTCAGAAAGAGTTGAACCTCAGGCAATGAAGATAGATAGAGTTGCTTAAGGATTATGATTGTTCAATTGAGTACCACCTTGGAAAAGCTAACGTGGCAGATGCACTGAGTCATAGAGTTGTATTTGATTTGAGAGCGATGTTCGCTCATCTCAACCTCTTTGATGATGGTAGTTTACTGGCTGAACTGCAAGTGAGACCAACTTGGACTGCGCAAATTAGGGAGAAACAGTTATTGGATGAGTCACTGGTTCCTTGGTTTTGACAGGTAGAGAATGGAAACACATTTGATTTTGGGCTGAATAGTAAAGGTGTTTTATGTTTCTGTGGGAGAGTCTGTATTCTAAAGGACTATAATCTGAGGCAGTCGATACTACGGGAGGTGCATGGCAGCCCTTGTGCCATGCATCCTGGTGGAAATAAGTTATATCGAGATTTGCATGAGGTGTATTCTTGGCCTGGACCTAAGCATGACGTAACAGAATTTATGGGTAAGTGTTTGACATGCTAGTAGGTGAAAGCTAAGCATCAACTGCCTTTTGGACTTTTGCAACCAGTCAATATTTCACTTTGGAAGTGGGAAAGGGTTACCATGGATTTTGTGAGTGGGCTACCCTTGACACCTTCTAAGAAGGACTTGGTTTGGGTGATTGTAGACAGGCTGACGAAATCTGCTCACTTTATACCAGTCTGAACTGATTATTCTCTTCAGAAGTTGGCTAAGTTGTATGTAGCTGAGATAGTACGACTTCATGGGGTACCAATTTCAATCATTTCTGACCGAGACCCTAGGTTCACATCTCAATTTTGGAAGAAGTTACATGAGGCATTGGGTACACGGTTGGATTTCAGCACTACTTTTCACCTTCAAACAGATGGACAGTCGGAAAGGGTAATTCAAATATTAGAAGATATGCTAAGAGGTTGTATTATTGACTTTTGGGGTAGCTAGGAAGATTACTTACCGCTAGCAGAATTTGCGTATAATAACAGTTACCAGACAAGTATCCAAATGGCACCATATGAGGTGCTGTATGGTCGTAGGTGCCGTACACCTACCTATTGGACTGAACTGGGTAAACGTTAGGTTTTGGGGCCAAAATTGGTTGCAGATACTGAAGACAAGGTTATGTTGATCAGGGATCAGTTAAAGGAGGCATCCGATAGGCAGAAGTCATATGCCTATCTAAAGCATAAGGAGATTGAGTACTCTGTGGGGGATTTAGTTTTTTTGAAGGTCTCACCTTGGAAGAAGATCTTAAGATTTGGAAGGAAGGGCAAGCTAAGCCCTCGATTTATTGGACCCTATAAAGTTTTGAAACAGGTGGGTACGGTAGCATATTAGCTCAAACTACCTCCTGAATTAGACTGGATTCACGATGTTTTTCATGTCTCCATGTTGAGGCAATACCGTTCTGACCCCTCACATCTAGTTCTAGTTGAGAATGTGACATTAAAGTGCTTTAACATCATGTTTTTCAGCACTTTACCCAGATTCATAGATTTCCTTTGAAAAAGAACCAGTGCAAATTCTAGATCGTGACGTTAAAGTGCTGAGAAGGAAATCTGTTCCACTAGTCAAGGTGCTTTGGCGTAATCACAGTGCAGAAGAAGGCATGTGGGAGCCTGAAGAGGCAATGCGACAACAATACCCTCACTTATTCTGACCAGGTAAATTTCGAGGCCAAAATTTCTTTAACGGGGTAGAGTTGTAACGTCCCAAATTTTAGGGTTTTTGACTTTTTGCATAAATTGGTATTTGCATGGTTGGGTGTGCTACATTGATGGTTTGGGTGTGTTTGGGGGTTCTTAAGAAGCCAGGGTTCAAGTTGGACCCTTGGCAAAATTTTTAATCCTTGCCTTGAGGGAGCATGGAGGATAGCTGGTAGGACTTAAGTTTAATTTTTGTTGTTTCATGACACAAGGATGCCTCTAGTGGAGTGGCATAGTGGTGCCACCTGTGATACATGGGTGGCGTCATTAGCAAGCGAGAGATCTAAGGTTCAAATCCCTTTGCAGGCGTGATGCGTCTATTTTTCTAGTTGGGGTCGGCAAGTGGTGGACTTCGATGCAAATTCTTTAGGTTGGTTGTGGACTTGGTAAGAGATAAGGATGACTTGGTCTTGAAGATTTGAATTAAATTTCAAATTGGAAGTAGAGTGAATTAAGGAGAAAATAGGGGATATTTTCAAGGAGTTGGATGAGGGGAAAGTTGTAGCCGAATTTGGGGTTGAGGCTCGTGCATTTTTGGAATTGGATAGTGGGGTGCCAAATTCCTTCTCATTGTTTTAGATTTTTACTCTTTTGGGCATTTGGTGCATTTTCGGAATTAGTTTAGTGTGTGTTTTGAGTGCCAAATTGCCTAGGAGAAGTCTTCTTTTCTTTTCATCATTTGCTACTCTACCGATTTAACATTTTGGTACACGATTCCCTCTCCCTATTTTCCTTTCTTTAGCCGAATTCCACATCACCCTTCTCCTCTTCAAGTTTTCTCCTTTCCTAAGAAAGAGCCGAACGCTTGTGTCTCTCCATCATTCCTTCTCTAAGTCGAACACCCTCTCTTCTAGGCCATTCCTTTCTCTTCTCTTCCCTCTCTCATTTTGGGCATATCGCACTTCTCTTTTACCTTTCTCAAACCATTGCCAGATCTAGACATTTTCCGAATACATACATTCCATTTTCTCCTCTTATTGTCATATCTAGCTTTGGCCGAATATAACCACTCCCTACCCGTTTCTCTCTTGGCTGAATTCCTCAATAGCCGAATACCCCTTATATCAAGTGTCTAGTTACGTACCATCAAAGACTAAATCAGGGTAAGTACTCTCTTTTTCCTTTCTTCTTTCTTGTTTACTTTTCTTTCTTAGCCGTTCATAGTAGACGGACACGCAGAGGGTGGGAGGTTGCTAGTGTTGTTGGAGCAATCTAGGTCTATTGGTTAATCTTCAGCGAAGGAAAGTGGTTATGGCTTTCTTGTTGAGATTTGGCCGATTGTGGTAGGGTTTGTAGTTAATAAGTAACAATTGGATTGTTGATTAATAATATTCATCCATATGATTCAGATAGTCATTGGAGGGCGAACGACTATTCTTAACCAAAGGTTTGAAGGGATCCTCTAAGGTTGTGAAACAACAGGTGTGTAACCACACCCATTGGCAATAGCCAAAAAGCTAAAATGCCTAAATGCTAGCATTTCAAGGGCTTACGAGCATGTGAACGCCTGTGGGCCGAACTGAGCCCACAATTTGACGGTAATAGACTGTTGAAGCCTATTCATGTGTTTTCGTCCACTTGGGGTGTTATGGGCCACGATGTGCCCAAATGGGCCCAATAGGCCTACGGGCCCATGAGGGAAAATTTCTTAGTAAGTTATCTTTAGTATGTTGGATTATGAGATTTGTAATACCGTAGGCAAAATTTGACTGATTGGGCCACACGAGCATGTGAGCCCACTTGGGCCCAATAAGGGTTTTGGGCCAGTATACACTGTTGACCAAATAGACTTTCTAAGTCGTTCAGAGCGACGCTAGACCAGTTATGAGATCGTAATAGGTGCTGAGACACCAAAACTTAGTGAAATGAACAAAATACCCTGAGAGGAAAACTTTCCATTTTGCCTCTGACTGCCTAAAAGACAGATATACCCCTAAAGTTAGGTTGTCTGATATATGCATGATCGTATCTGTGTAGGTTGATCTACATGCATGTTATAATTGATGAGATTATGTTATTTTGCTTGGGGTTGGGTGTGATTATGGAGGAAGTTCTGTTATAGTGGCTCTGCCACGTGATTCTGTATGGTGGCTTGGCCACGTATTCTATACCTAGTGGCACTGCCACGATATCTGTTAACAGTAGCTGGGCTGTGTATTGGTGTACAGGCTGGGTGGGTTGAGTTATTCCCCAGATGGTGTGATGGGTCGGTACGAGTGGTGTGATGGTTGGACTGGGTTGGGTTTCTCATGCTTGCACTGCTCTGTATCTGTATTGTGCTTGAGCCCACTCTGTTTCTAAATAGGGCTAAGGCCCCAGACTACTCTGTTTCTCAATAGGGCTTCGGCCCAGTCTGTTCTACATGTTTGTTCTCTGTTATTGGTTGGGAGTGTTACACACTGAGTTTTTGCAAACTCACCTTTTAATTTAAATCTGTAGGTAACCCCCAGCTATAGATGATTTGGAGCTACGAGGACTCGGGGTGGCCACATGACTTCTGCTTTTGCATTCGTTTTTATTTTATTTCATTTTGGGTATTATTTTTGTAATAAGGCCATTTTAGGTATTTTTGCCACCTTTATTTTATTGCACTGTTAAATCATTTTAAACCGGTAGATTAGGATATTCAGGTTTTCAAAATTAATAACGTACCGTTTCAAACAAATATCGCGTAATGTTTTCAGATATTAAGATAACTTCAAATAATTGAATACTACAAATACGACTAATATTTTTTTACATATACATATTCAAACTTATAAAAATAGTTTTAACCTGATTTGATTCAAATGTCCAACATTCTTAACAAGGCTTTTGAAATAGAAAAAAACTTTTTATCAAATTGTCCGATTTCGAATATATCGTCCATGTAACACACCAAATTTGGCCCTAACGCCTAGGCCAGGTTTAGGGTGTTACATTTCTCTTCTCTTTATTTAACCCCTCCGCTTTACATGCTCTATCAACCAACACCACAAATTCTTTTAATTCTAGAATTCCCACCAGCACTTTGATATCCTCGTTAAGTCCGTCTTCAAATCTTTTACACATCATTGCTTCAGTAGAAACACGCTCTTGTGCATATTTGCTGAGTCTAACAAACTCATGCTCATACTCAGCTACCGTCATATTAACTTGCTTCAATTCAAGGAACTCATGCCATTGTTTAAATGAAGTAAACTTCAAAGGTACCAAAATATGATGACGATAGAGTGTGTGACTTTGACTTGAATCCCTCGAACTGTAGCTTCAAAAGAAATCTATAAAACAGGATAAACATAACAGATAGAGTAAGCTAATGTAAGCTTAGTAAGTTTCAAGTTATCAAACTAACAAAACTTATCATAGATCGCACATTTACTTCACAACTTGATTTTTATAAAAAGAAAATCCTTGAGCCGAATATATATCTATATACTAGGGACATTTCACATATATTTTAACTTGCCACAAAATTCATTCATGAAAATGAAATCTCATACTTCCACATAATAGAACACATTAGCTAAATGGATCACAAAATTTATGCATAAACATTCATATACAGTTAACACACTATCCACATATAAGTTTTTCCTTGTCACTGATCATTACTTTCAAGCAAATTCAAATTGGAGTACATAGTACGTACCTGGCCGATTTAAGGTATTATTTGTTTCCAATCACAGTTTATCGCAATAATCGAAGCTATTATTATATTTTTATTTTCATCACCTGCCTTAAGCCTGCTAGGTTTAAAAACCTGAATTCAATCACCGGCCCAAGGCCTACTGAGCACAAAGCTCGAATGTATCATCGGCTTATAGCTTGCTAGGCACGAAGGCTCGAATAAAGAACATCAGCACGAAGCCTGCTAGGCACGAAGGCGTGAATGTAACACCGGCATATAGCCTGCTAGGCATGAAGCCTGGACGTAATCACCGGCATATAGCCTGCTAGGCATGAAGCCTGAATATACGATATCCCAACTCATTTTAATTTCAAATACATTCAATCACATAATATTAGCTCCCACATAGCATAATTTACTCATGACTCATTTTACACCTTCGGCTATAGGCATATACATAAAATCTGACCACACCTTATTTCATTCATATATACTTGCCGCAACATATAATGTACATGGTGCATTTTATCCTATATAATCATTCCGCAGTATCATATACCAAAACATGCTTCAAATTCTATCTTCCACATTCGGCTATATCCCTAAGTAGTGATTTATTTTATAAAATTTTTATTATAGATAACCACATCAACTTATATTTCTAACTTAACACATGTTCCATATCATTCCTCATTATAACTAAATTTAAACACTTGAAACTTACTTCGTTGGTCGATAATTATCTACGAACTGACTATTCCACTACCTTTGGCTTTCCTTTGTCCGAGTGTGGCCCTCTTGGTTCTTGAGCTTAAATAAACAATTAAAAACTTATTAAGACTAGTTGTTCATTCTCTTGGCCGAATGTAACAAGAGCTAGTATGCATTATCAACCTTTATTAGTTTGCATAGCTCTTTTTATTCCATGTTCAAATTTTTACATGGCACATAATAGAGCATAGCACAACTTTCATTTCCTTATATCACAAGTCATGTTCAACTAGAATACATATTAGCACCTAGTTCAAACAATCATAAACACAAAATCGAAAGCATAGATGTTACTATTATTTAACATTATGCTATCAAAAATTAAAATCATTACACATGATTATAACCGAATATAATTTGTACCTTACCAAGGTATACCCTTACACATGATAACAAATACTCTCTTCCCATCCTTTCTTTCTTTAATACATAACTAAATGCCATAATTAATCTAAGTCACATAAATTTAAGAGTACATTCGGCATTCACGAGCAAGAATCCACACTCAAGCATGTCTTCCAAACACATGGTACCGACTTGACAAATTCATCACTAAACAATTCTCCCAAGGTACATCCATAGATTAAACTTTAATACATATATGTGCATATAACCGAATTATGCTTCCTTCATCCCTATTATGAGATGTAAGACATCAAACTCTTAATGTTTGCATTTTACTACTATGGCCGAAGCTAATATACCAATTAAACTTAAAATTTGCCAATGAGTTTCGATCAAGAGCAAGATAAGGAGCTCACACTACTAATTGACTCTTGTTTACAACCATTCAAGGCTCTCTTAATCAACTAAGCATGAATTACAAGGTCTTGAAATTTCTCTACATTTATACCTAATTACCGAATGCCCTTAGTTCATTTAATTTAGAAATTAAACCATGGGTTCTCCACTTCATGATCTTAGCAACCAATTTTCATAGCCAAATTCAAAGAAATTACCCCCAATTACGTGAAATCCACATCCCATTCATACAAACCAAAATTAACCCATGAACTCATAGTTCCACCAATTTCAAATGTCTAACATGGGTTTGAAAGGAGGCATAACAACAAACTCAAATCTTCAATTACAAAACAAACTATCAAGCATTTACCTTGGATTTTTGCCTTCCAAAAGACCGATTGTACAAAAGCTTCTCCCTCTCTTGTTTCTCTCAACTCATGGCAAAAAAGAACAAATGACGAGATTCTTATTCTTTTCACCTCACTTCCATTATTTTATTATTCTTAAACAAGTCATTTAACCAATTATCTTTATTATCTAATATAAAGAAAATATTATTTGTGTGAATAAGTTATCATGGTCGGCCACTAAAGGATATATGTGGGAAATTGACATGCAAATCCAACTATTAAAGCCATTCACCAATTCGGCCCCTTTACAAAATATCACACACATTTTCACTACTTTGCATTCAAATCCATACCAAGAGATCACACATTCTAACGACACAAAAAAAAAACATAAATCAATTATTCACTCAAATACTTTCACATAATTTAACACGAAAATTAGCATTTATTAAATATTGTGACTCAGTCTAATGGTTACGAAACCATTTCCCAACTAGGGTCGAATTAGGGCTGTCATAGTTTTTGCATAAAATGTTTAATCTGTTTGATTGTGATGTTTATGAGAAATCTTTAAACCTTTGTGCGAAATTTTCATACTTTTGTCTACCTATTCGAATAAGATTTGAGAAGTTTGAATGTCTGTATGTTTATTTTTCTAGATTCTCTTTGTTTTCCTTTTGTGAATTAATTGAGAAAATGAAATTCTTGCTGTATTTTGGGACAAATGATCAAAATCGTGTGTTTAAGCCTGGAGAAAGTCATTTTGAGTCGTTACTAAGAAAAGGTGAGCATCGTAATTTCATTTTAAATAAATGTGTTGAACCTTTTCATCTGCTTCAAATTATGTTATTTTGTTTGAAAATAAAAGAAGTGAATTTTGTTGGCTTGCAAAGTCAAACTCAAATTTTTTGACTCCGAAGGTTGTTCTAAATTGTGGTTTAAAAGATTCGATCGTGATTTGAAAGATTATACTACTCAATTGCTACATGTTCTTTCTAAGTTGCTATTCATGACACTTTCGAGTTAGATTGGAGAGGTAAGAGGAAATATTGTTTTTGATCCCAGAGATCATTGTTCTTTATCATTGTTCAAAAGATTTGAGTTATGGAATTTTGTTGTCCAAAAGTATTACTTTCGAATGGTCCATGATTCTAGTTTGTTTCCTTCAAGGAACAAGGTAAATTCAATTTCTATTTTTGATCCCAGCATTGATACATGTGTTCAAATTGGGCATAATGATTCTGAAAGTTCTTTCGAGTTCACCATCCATGTTGTCACTAATCTTTTTCATTTTTGTGAAGGTGACATTTGGAAATGGATTCCTCCTAAAGAGGGAGGGCAAGCGTCTAATCTATTTCATTTTCGAGACTTGTGTAGTTTCCATGTTTGTGATGATGAAAAATTTTTCACGAGTAAGTGGCCCGATTTGAGGACAAATCGTCTTCAAGAGGGAGGGTATGATGCGAACTCGGTCGCATCATGTTACGACGCAACTCGACGCCATCAAGATTGGCCTAAGCTCAAGGGGCCTAAGTGCAAAATGAAGCTTCTTTACAAGCTCATTCAGCTCCAACGGCATTTCTTGCAATTTATTACAAGCTGAACTTTGAATTTATTTTTAATTCATCTTACTTTAATAATTGAGTTGCTGGACTTTAACTCATTTTGGCTTAACAATTGTTTTTCATTTTTATTAAACTTCTTTTAGTTAAATAATTGCTGGAAATAAATGCTTAACTTAGTTTATTTAATTATTGGAATAACTTATTAAAGTTTATTAAATTAAGTTAAGAGTTAAAGTAGTTCATTTATAAGTTTATTTACTAAGTTTATTAAGATTGGTGAGTTTAATGTGTTTTGTGTTTAATATGTGTTTAAATGTGTTTAATATGTTTGTTTAAATGTGTTTGATTACAGGTGACTAACCAACTGGAAACAATTACATTCAAGGGCTGTTACAATGTGACTTTTCAAGTAGAAATCGGTTACACACAAGTGGGGCACTAAACATCATTAAAAGAAGCTGTTATAACAATTAAAGGAGGCATTACACATCCTTTAAATTTGGCAGCAGCCTAGTCTTCTTCCATAACTGTTTGTTGCTTAAATGATCACATCATGAGTTTAAAATTCCATCAAAGCTGCTCGGTGACAATTCAGTTGACAAGATTGCATGAAACCAAGCATTTAGGCTCATTAAATCAGCTAATTTGGAGTAATAATTCGTTGTTGTTACTTAGGCTTAGAATTTCAAGAGTTTGTAAGTTTTATTTCAGCCATTAAACAGCACATTAAAGCTGAATTCATGTGACTTTTCAGCTAGCATCATATAAGCACTATAAATACTTTGTAAATAGCTTGTTTAGGTGACTTTTGGCTGCCTTTTGAATGTTTATGGCATTTTGTGAGTTTTTCAACTCTCCTATTTCGTTTTAACACTCAAGCTGACTTATCTAGAAAAAGCTAGTGGCATCTACCTTTTTTCTTTTTGAACTTATCGCTCATTCCGAGTGTGGCGTTCACCAAACTATACCTTTGGTTCTTACTTTCAAAAGTAACGGGTCAAGGTCCACCTGAAGTGACGTATAAGTCTCGGGTCAACACTTTAACATAGTGTTGGTTCTTTCTTGTCCTTAAGATTTCCTTTCCATCTACAAATATCAATTTAATTCCTTGTTTCTTTACTTAGCCGATTCCATCACATATCTTAGCCATTTTGAACCTATTTTGGAAACTAAATACCACATTTAGTCGAATTTAACCCCTTTATTCTAAATTGAATGCTACTTCTCATTTTAACGATTGGGCAATCTAAACAACTCGAATCATCACTAAAACGGGTTTGTATCATAGGGTTACTCATCCTCTTCTAATACTTTAACCGAAATAATATTGGTACTTGCCTTGATTGAACGAGCGTGGTTAAGCCCGTTTAAACTGTTGATGAAGATTGATAACAAACCCTTTAACGGATATCTGCATTACAATGAACCTTATTAATCAAGATTGCTTATACATGTGGTTTAAATCCATATTTGATAACTTACAGAACCACCAAAAAGCATTCAGCCTCCATCTAGGAATGCAAGGCAAAATACTTACCTTGATCGAGTGATGAGAGTAAAATTTCGACTGCCTCAGAACACTTGCAACTCTTTCAATCCTCAAGAAGACCTACGAACCAAACGAACCTCACACCATGAGAAAAGAAGGGGATTCGACAAAGGGAAAGAAAACTGGAATAGAAGAATAGGGGACATATTAGCAAAAGAAAACCACTTGAAAGAAGTTAAGAGTACTTACACAAAATTGAACGATAGAAGTGGAAGGATGTGAAGAAGTAATAGACCGATTGCCAGAGAATGGTTGTCAAAATGGAAACGAATAATGAAGAGGTAAGGGGTATAGTGTTCAACCTAGGTGGTAAAAAGAAAAGGATGATAATAGAAAATTATCTACAAAAGAAAGAACCGAGAGGACAAGATAGGTATATTCGGTCACACTACAAGATGGAGAGGAGGAAAATCTGTTAACGGAAAGGTTGAGGGAGGGAGAGAAAGTATGTTTGGCCAATAATGTAGGAAAGAAGATTGAAAAGAAACATAAAGAAAACTCAATACGCTGACCCCAAATGCACAAAAAAAATGGCTAAAACCCTTGTACTATATGGTATCTAAAGAACAGAAAACAAAACAAAGAAAGGTAATAGAAGTAGCAAAACGAAACAAAGAGCCAAAAATGCCAAAACCAAAGATGAAACACTCCCCAAAACTGACTTCCTTGTGTATCTAGAGTCCCCACACAGCACCAACACCTTCCCAACCTCACATCCCCTTGTTTTTCTCCCAAAATCTCTCCACAATATTCAAATCGATAACTCATCCATATCCCCCTTTTCTCTTCAAATTTTCGGCTCCACAACTCTCCTAAAATCACTCATCGCAATCCATCCATAACTCTCTCTAACCACCCATTCAAACTTCATTAAAACATCTCAATTTTAGTCAACCTAGGACACTCACACGGCAAGTAGCCAAATAAACACTTCCCTCTATTGCCACGACTTGAACCTTAGACCCCAGGTACACTCCACATGCCACTTACCACTAGACCAACAGGCCTTTTTGTGTCATATTTTAACCATAATTATTTAAGAAGCCTACAGACTAATGTCAAGGGTTACACAAATAAAAATAAAAAATTCAATACAATTCAAGGCTTGAACTCTTGACTTCCCAAACACTTCTCAATATGCTAAACCACTGAAGCAGATACACAATTGTGGCAAAAACAAAAAAAATTAAAAACTTGGATTTTCGGGGCGTTACATTTGCCTTTTATGCAATTTAGTCTTTTTTCACAATTAAGCTCACAATCGCTAAAATTAATTCACCAAAATTTTCATACACTCATATAATCATGCTCTAACACATATAATAATATTAAAAATAATTTCTCCAACTTTAGATTTGTCGTTCTAAAACCACTGTTCTACCAAGCCCAAAATCTGGCTGTTACAATTCTCCCCCTTAGGATTTTTGTCCCCGAAAATCTTACCAGGGTATGGATTTGAGATTTGTTTTCTTATTTCCTTATCAATTCCTCACATAGCTTTGGATTCTCCATCCTTTAATCTCGCAGGTTAAGATTCTGATATGTTCTTCATTATTCCTCAAATCAAACTAAATTTCAACATCTATTTATAGCTAATTCGAGGATCTCTCTTTCCACAACTATACTTTCATAAACACTCAGTTCACTGACTGAAATTCGAAGATTCTTACATATCAAGTCCATATATATATATATATTTTCTGTCAATCTGTAACTGCTTCCAAATGTTATGAATTATTTTCATTCCTACTCAAATTCTCTGACGAATTTAATCCCGTGGATCTTCTCGTAGAGCTTGATCAAGTGACAACTGAGTTCGGTAATTACAACCATACACACTTCATGCAATATCGCCTTGGGGGTCTAAAAGTCCCTTTCAAGTTAACTATTTGAAATAACAAAGTTTAGCACGTTAGGTGATCCCAAAAGCCTCTAACATGTATAATTCAGGCATCTGAACACATATTTTAGAAGTATCACGTTCCATACTCATTCACTAGAATGATCGTCTCAGATCATCATACCTCTTAGTACTTCCCGAATTAACAGATAATTGTTTTATAGTCTCAGGGTTCCTTAATACCCAAACTCTATCTCGAACATTGAATAATCATCAATTCCCATTTAAAATTCTTAATAGGAAGTCAGTTTACTTTGACCCCCTTTTTATCTTGTAATTCACTGATACATTTCTGGGTTCACAACTCGATGAATATGTAAGAGTATGCCCAAAGATCAATCTTGAGATAATTGTAATAACATACTTGATTTACCATGTTTATTAATATAAGGCGTTGTCATTATTATTTCAGTTTCTTTTCTATATGTATAAATAAACTGTTTTATAATAATGTCCTGAGAATAATATGATTATTCTTAAAAGATCCTTAGTCAAGTATTATTGTTGACTAGGACAACAATAATGCATTAAGACTAACATGTAGTTGATTGATGATAAAGAGTTGTCATTGATATGGAGTGTCAAAATCAATGCATGAATATGTGTGTTAGAGAAAAACATATTGGACTAACCCACTATGAGTATGTTTCTTGGATTATTATGTAATTGTCACAACATTACTCATAGTGATTAATATGTATATGATCCTCAGACTTGAGATCATTATTATCCTAACATCGTGAGTTGTATATTTTGATACAGTCAAACGTACACCGTAACTGGCTGTTCTATAAAGGCTGATGTTAGATATACCATAATCTATGTAGAGGGATATGGTTGATCAATATAGGATAAGTCCCTCCTACATAATGGGAGTAATATCTTAGGCCACTTGATTAAGTGAGACTAGAAATGCATGGCCATACTCAAATAAGTTGATATGAGATGTCATACTTATCTGTGTATCATAGTCTACTCAAGATATCAAGAAATATGGGATGGACTATGTAAGTGTGACTATTCCATGACTTGTGTCCATTCCAGAGATAAAGGGCTTAAGGATTAATGCATGAAAGGTTAATAAAAAAAAGGTTATGTCGAATCAGGACTTCTTGTAACTTAGGTGGCAATGATGCATTGCTAGATGCCACTCATTGTTTGTAACATTAGAATCATTCTAGTATTACTGCTAACGTTACAAGAACCTACAAGGTCACACTCTATGGTTGAAATGAACGGAACAAAACATAGTTGGTATTGTGTTTGACTGTCACATGAATTAAATTAATTATAGAATTAATTTAATTGGGCAATCAAATATCGAACATATTATATGTACAAAGATGTTGTACATATAATGAGAACATAGTTCTATTAATATATGAATTTGGTTCGTATATAAATTTAAATATATATATAGTTTACCGAAATCCTTGTTATAATTAATGTAATTATAGTTTTTGATTAAAACATTATTACATTTATTTATTTTTAATTATGATTATTATGTTCAGATAAAAATTTTATGAATTATGATTCATTATATATATACCAATAATAAAAGGTGAGAGATAGGGAGTTTTATTTTTTTAAAAATGAAAAGGAAAAACCTTAAAATAAAAAAACCTAAAAACTTTGCTTGTGAGGTCTAGCAGCCGTCAAGCAAAGAAATTTCCAAAAAGCTATTTTTGGAGATTTCTTCCTTTCATCGTCAAACCAGGTGGATTACGTAGAGGTTGGCATCATAAGAGGTTGTGGCTTGGTTCGATAGTAGATCAGAATTCTTATTGCCGAGATGTCGCTATCTACTTAGATTGGAGTTTTGGTAATTTTGAAACCATTATTTCACCCCGATTCGTTCCTCGCACATGGATCTATGGTTTGAATCACCGAAATTATTTTTATTTTGCTACGCCATGGGGTATCGGCCTTCCAACTGAATACACATCAATTTAATTTCTAATTCAGCTAACGGCTATCCGACCCCGGATCAAATCAATCGTATAATCATTGCTTGCAATGTACACATAGATTTTTCATTCAGAACATTCGTGAAGGTAATCATTACCTCTAAACAATAATCAGTCATTGTCTCAAAAGCTTTCGACAGTTCAAGCCACCTTTGTAATCTCAAATTCAGATCTCTATGGAACATCAAATGTTTTAAACTTTTATGGTCATCAAAAGGTTACGTTACCCACAAAAATAATTACTATTGCTAACCACAGTACAATTATAATCTTTACCACCTCTATTTTACCGTGTCGAACAAATCTTTTCATGCAATCTCAATTATATGAAAGACATAAGCCATCTTTGTAACGCCCTAATTTTCGGGTTTTTCTTAGATTGGTCCTTATCTGATAAAATGTTTAAATGTTAGTATTTGGGTGTGTAATGCATGTTTGGAGTATGATAATGGGCCTATGGAAGGCCCATGTGTGGGTTAAAGGCTCGGCAAAATTTTGTGTTTTGACTTAGGAGATAGGGGACCATTGAAAGTAAGGGTCTTAAGAAATTATGTGCGAAATATAGCACAAATGAATCAGTGGCAAAGTGGCAAGGGGGACGCCACTAGGCTCCTTAAAAGGTGGCGCCTAAAGAAGCTTAGAGGTCAAGGGTTCAAGCGCCAGAGGTGGCAAAGGTAGTGTTTTATTTTTGAGCTTGAGCAGGTAAGAGGTTGAAGCCGAATTGAACTCTGCTTGGGGAGTGTTTGAATCGGTCATGAGAGGATATTGAGGAGTAAATCAAGGAGTTTTGAATTTCAAAGAAGGTGGCCGATTCTGGGTCTTTGCAAGTGCAATTCGGCTAGGGGACTTTGTATTTGCATTTTCGGTAATAGGTGCTAGAGAGTGCCGAATGCTCCTTTTGTTCTTTGATAATTTAGTGCCGATTTCCTTAAGTGTGGAAGCTCTCCTTTTCTGTCAATCACGCTTAGCCTATTAGGTATTTTTGTTGTCACTTCATTCTTCTCATTAAACCTTGAAGCCGAACCCTATTTCCCCTTGTTGCCGAATCTGCAGTCGACGAAAGCACTTCCTTTTTGTTTCTTTTCTATTCTCATCTATTTTTTTTCTTCTTCTCTTCTTCTCAAACCATAAACTGACCCCTTAGTACCACTCTTCTGCCAGCCGAATCCATTCTCCCTTTGTTTCTCTTCTCTAAACCCTTGTCGACAACTACAAGAAGAAGCCGAAATATCCCTACCGTTTGCTCTTTGCCAAAGCTGAACCCTCTTATCCTTTTACTTTCTCTTCTAAAACCTTCCATAAGCCGAAATATTCAACTTGCCGAATCCACTTTCTTCAATTAAATATATCATCTCTTCTCATCCTACTTTTTGCCGAACCTTATTTTTGATCGAAACTCATTGTGTTTGGCCGAATCCTTTCCTCTCTCAACTCTTTCTTTCTCACTATTACAAGTGTAGCGGCGGTGGTGAGGACTTGGATTGGTAAGTATTTCGTAGCCTTATAGCGTTGGTTTCATGATATTAAGGCAAGTAGCCGAACTCCTTAGGGGTATTGTCGTTTGAATTAAAAGGCTCTTTGGCCTCTTTCTTTTGTTGAAGGTGTAATAGCGTAGTCAAGGAGAGGATCGAGCATCGAAGGATCGTGAAGATCAACGCAGTTGGACGTTGCGATTTAGTCCATAACCAAAAGAGGGTAAGATTTTAAGGACTTAGGCCATCTAGGCCGATTATGGTAAGGGATTATAGCTCTTTGGTTATCGATTAATTAGACTGAAAGTTAGCGTTCAATTGTAGGTTCTTCGTACGTGGATTTCTTCAAGGGTTTCAACAGTATCAGGTGTGTAACGTATCTCCATCATAGACTAGGATGGCTAAAGGCCGTAATAACCGAAAACTGTGCTAAAGTGACTGATCGAAAGTGACCGAAAATCAGTCTTGGAGGGATCTAAGAGTAGCCAAATACTCTGTTGTGGTCAAACTAGGAGTTGACGACGACGAAATTGCAGAAGGTGCAATTTCAAGCATTCCGGTAAGATGGGCTTTGATGGGCCAAAGATGGGCCCAATGGGCTTCCGAGCCCAAATCGATAAAATGACTATTATAGGCTATCCCGGTGACATGGTTAATAAGAACACAGTTAAGTTGGTAAACTAAACCTAAAAGTTAGATTTAACAGGCTTGAGATGACAACGGACTTAGTAAGGCCCATTAGGGGGTTTTAAGTTAAAAGGGTAAAACTGGCAATTTGGGCTTAAATGGACTTCCGTGGTTACTTAAGGACTAATAATTAACCGAACGTGCATAAAAACTCTGAAAACTTGATAAAGGACTAAAATACCCTTAAATATGGAAAATTCCCAAAATACCCCTAGGTGTAAAAAGACTATTATACCCCTAGGGTCAATTCTGTATGGAATGTATAATTTTATGTATATGCATGAGTAATCTTTATTATGAATATATCTGATGCATGAGATGCTATATGTTGCATGCTAGTATGATTACATCTGTTGCATGGGGTATGGGTTTATGACGGAGGAAGCGTTCTGGCAGCCTCGCTGCAATCTGGTGACCTTGTCACATTATTATCTGGCAGCCTCGCTGCAATCTGGTGACTTTGTCACATTATTATCTGGCAGCCTCGCTGCAATCTGGTGGCCTCGCCACAATATCTGATCTGGTGACCTCGTCACAATATCTGGCAGCCTCGCTGCAAACTATATCTGGCAGCCTCGCTGCAAATATCTGTGGTGTGTAGCGGTTGTGTGGGTCGAGTAGTCTCCCCACATGGTGTAAGGCTGGTACGGGGGTGTTATGGATGGATCTGGGTTGGGTTACTGTTTGCATATTATATCTGATCTGTATCTGTTATGGGCCTATGGGCTTAACCTGATTTCTGTATGGGCCAAGGCCCAACTGATCTGATTCTGAGGCTTGATCTGTTTTGGCCTATGGTTGAGATAATGTTGCACACTGAGTTGTCAAACTCACCCCCCTTTTATTTAATCTCTGCAGGTAACACTCAACCATAGTGGGCTTGGAGCTGCGAGAGATTCGGAGTGGCCACCGCATCTGCAGAACTGGTTTTCATTTTGTCTAAAGTATTTTATTATTAAGTTATTTTTGGGTTTTATTTTGTAATAAGGCCGCTATCTAAGTTTTATTTGATTTAATCTTTCTTTGATGATTAAATTACATTTTATAGAATCGCTAGTTTAGGCTGCGCTGGTTTCAAAATCTAAAGAACGTTTTCAAAACTCAACGAGTGTATAATATGGATAACTTAAAGGATTAATAAACTGGTTTTAGCAAACTTACTCTTTTGGTTCAAACCTCACTTAAGACACAACAAGATAAAAAGGGTCGTAAACTTAGTTTTAGGATCGTGTGACACACCAGATCTGGTCGTAACGTCTAGACTGGGTTTGGGGTGTTACAATCTTTATACATTCTTGCATTAAATACACTTCAAGCCACTCATTAGCGTAAAATTGAAAATTATAAACTCTTGACTCGGTTCAAACTAAACCGGAACTAAAGCTTCAGTTAACAAAGTCTCCAATTTCTCATCACTTTATTAATAAGTATTTCATCATATAGACTTCATAAGTGTGATGATTCTCCGATTAAAATGACTTTTATTTACAAAAACATGTCTCAATAAAACCAGTCTAATAAACATGATTTAGCATCGCATCTGCTAGATTACGAATTTTGCATTCTGACCATTCATCTAATTACTCGAGAACATTTTAGGTTTATTTTGCACCCTATGGATAAATTCAATCATAAATAACTTGAATAATCTTTCAAGCAAATGATCTAGTCAAACCTGTGACAGCCTGAATTTGACCCTATTCGGAACAGTGGTTTCGGGACCACGAATCCGAGCTAGAAAAAAATGTTTTATATTTTTTTGGTGTTTTAATGTGTGAATTTGTGTGTGCTAAAATCTCGTTCGAAAATTTTATCATTTGGATGCTCGATTTAATAAAAATGACTTAATCGCATAAAACAAAAATTTGATGGTTTCTGTAAAAGGGCCGAATTGTTATTGTCTTTCAATATTGAAGTGCTTTTAATGCAATTAGACCATGATATATATGCATGGACGGTAATGTCATGCAATATGTGGTTTTAACAAATATTTTATTAAGGCTAAATTACTGTTTTAATAAATTAGTTATATTAAATAAAAACAAAACAAAGTTAGTGCTCATATGTTCATTTTTTTCATCGAAATAAGAAATAGAAAAAGAATTTGAAGCCTTTGAACATTCGGTCATAGCTTAAGCTTGATTAAAGGTTAGTTTATGTTTGGTTTTTGATAATTTTTTTATTTTTGAAATCGTTGCTTCATATACTATCCGTGTAACACCCCTAACCCGTAACCGTCTTCGGAATAGGTCGGGGCGTTACCAGATATTCAGAACAGATCAGAACAGAATAATTCACAAGATTTCCGAATCCAAACAATATTATAATTCAATAGCATGACATAAAGACCATATTTAACTTCATTCATTCATTAGGGACTAAACTAAAAACAGTCGAAAGATAAGAAGAACTTTATGAAAACTTTTGAATTAGGGCTACACGGCCGTGTGCCTCACACAATCATGCCCTAACCTTAACTCTAGCCGTGGATGACACTGCCAACCTCAGCACTGTCCCCGGACATGCTCGTGTGTCCAGCCCGTGGGCAACACTGTCAAACTCAGCACGGTCACCGGACACGCCCATGTGTCTAGCCCGTGGGCAACACTGCCAAAACATTTTAGATGCAGGGTTCACACAGTCGAGTCACACGCCCATGTGCTCTGACCGTGTGGCACAATATAGGCTTGGTTTAAGCCATACTTTCCATCCACTAGAGGTCATAACTATTAGCCAATTTCATGCCACAATAATACCATAATTTCAACTCAATTCTATGCTTTAAAACATACCACCCCTTGATCAAATCATTCATATACACAGACCTACTCAATATCCTACAAAGCATGTCAATAGTCCATACAAAGTTCATGTTCCAACACATGATACATATCTCTTCCATACTACATTCAAAACTTACCATTTCTCCACATTAGTATGTTACAAAATGACCATAACAAGTAGATCAAAAGACCATCATGAACTCACATAATTTGGCATCACAAGCATAAGCCAAAATCAAGCAAAAACATATCATTTGCCATCCAATTCACATAGCATTACAAACCAACATATTCAAGCTTACATAAGGACACTCTAGCCTATACATGCCATAATTCAAATATTTACAATTTTCAAAAGGTACCAAAATGAGTTCGATAGTGTAGTGACAATCCTTGACTTGTCCCGAGCCTTCAGTAGCTACGATAACTGTAAAATAGATAGAAATCACACAGAGTAAGCTACAAGAGCTTAGTAAGTCAACTACTCCCAATTCAACTAGAAATTCATAACATGTATCAAACATTAACAAGTACACATAGCCATTTCCATGATAGTTCCATGATTTAATACATATTACTAACTTAATAGTTCACAGAATACAGAATCTCTGTACTTAGAAATTTAGTACGATATAGACATACCTGCATAGCTTAACAAGTTATATATATTAAATCACATACCTCAAACTCTTTCATCGGACAATCTAGAATTGAAATAGACATTTTTAAAAGAGTACAATGCCGACGTCCCAGACGCGGTCTTACATGTAATTCGATATCGATGACTCTGTCCCAGACAAGGTCTTACACGAAACCAGAAACGATGCCAATGTCCCAGACATGGTCTTACATGTAATTTCTCATATTGATGCCTGTGTCCCAGACACAGTCTTACACGATCTTCTAAATCGATGCCAACATCCTCGACATGGTCTTACACGAAATCATATCACGAAATCCTTTCAGACGTATATAGAGTGGTTCTTAATCTCGAATATTATCATAATTCTAATAGAATTCATTCATCAGGCTCTCAAGGCCATCAAATACAGATTATATTCATATATACAAAGACTTGATCAACCTAACACATAATCATAAGTTGCCTTACCTCTGACGAAACCAAACGAACAAGGCGATTACTCGATTACTTTAGCTTTACCCTGATCTAAGCTCCTTTTTCCTTGTTCTTGATCTAAACAAATTCAGATTCAGCCATTCAATATTCCATTTCATTCAATTCAATCCATATAAACTTATTTAGGGCATTTTACACTTTAGCCCTCACATTTTTACATTTTAACACTTTGGTCCCTAATTCACAAAAACATCAAATATGCACAAATTCATTACAAAATGGCCTAGCCGAATCTTCATGGCTCTCATTAAAGCCCATATAACACATTTCTTTCACAATTTAGTCCTCCCAAAGTCTCATTTTCACAATTTAACACATAGAGCTCAAATTCATCAAAATCTCATGGGAAGACATATTTATTCAACACCTATTCATCATAATTCATTCAATTTCACTACAAAGCTTCAAATATCAACAATGGCATTTTTCATAAACTTTATCAAAAACAAAAATTGAGATATGGGCATGGAAGAATACGAAACAACGATCACAAAAACGTAGAAATTATCAAAAACTGAGCTCAAAACATACCTTGATCACTAATTCAAAGTGCCGAACACTAAGGAGCTTTCTCTCCTTCTTTTATTTTGTAATTTTGGTGGAAGAAAATGTATTATGAAAACATTTTATGCTTTTTGTTTTATTAATATTAACATATAATCTAAATGATAATTTTGCCCTTTTATTAAACCATTATGAAATACATGTTTTAAGGTCATTTATGACCATTTAAACATTAAATGGCATAATTGCCATATAAGGCCTTAATTATTAAAAGCCATTCCAAAAGCATATATGCAAATGTGACATGCAAATTTTATCACATAAACAATTTAGTCCTTTATCACAATTAAGCGCAGAGATAGACAAATTAAATTACAGAAATTTATCAGATGCTAATTCATACACCACAGACACAGAAAATAATATCAGAACATTTTTCAGACTCGGATATATGGTCCTGAAACCACTATTTTGAATAGGGTCCAAATCGGACTGTTACAATTCTTCCCCCTTAGGGACTTTCATCCACGAAAATCTTACCGTTAAATAGATTCAGATATTGCTGTCTCATTGCACTTTCAGGCTCCCACGTAGCCTCTTCTAACCGATGACGATGCCACAACACTTTTACTAGCGGAATTTTCTTATTTCTCAATTCTTTCATTTCTCGAACTAAGATACGGATCGGTTCTTCATCATAAGACACATCAGATTTTAATTCAATCTCAGAAGGGGATATCACATGAGATGGATCAGATCTATAACATCGAAGCATTGACACGTGAAATACATTATGTATCCTTTCTAATTCAAGTGGCAACATCAGTTTATAAGCAACCGGTCCGACTCGTTCAATGATTTCATAGGGTCCTATGAACCTCGAACTCAGTTTGCCCTTTTTGCCAAACCGAAACAGTTTTTCCACGGAGACACTTTTAGAAATACTTTGTTGCTAATCTCAAATTCAATATCTTTCCGTTTCAAATCCACATACGATTTCTGATGATCAGAACCTGCTTTCATATTATCTTTGCTCATTTTCACCTTCTGTTCTATTTCTTTTATCAGATCAATCCCGTATATCTTATTTTCACAGAGTTCAGACCAGTACAGTGGAGTTCTACACTTTTTACCATATAGGGCTTCATACGGAGCCATTTTAATGCTCGATTGAAAACTATGATTATACGCAAATTCAATCAGAGATAGATATTGTTCCCATGTACCTTTAAACTCCAGAATACAACATCTAAGCAAGTCCTCAAGTATCTGAATGATCCGCTCAGACTGACCATCTGTTTGCGAAAGAAAGGTAGTACTGAAATGCAATTTTGTACCCAGGGCCTTTTGCAACTTCCTCTAGAACCGTGAAGTAAACCTTGGATCTCTATCAGACACAATAGACAGTGGTACTCCATGCAATTTCACAATATCAGAAATGTAGAGTTTAGCCAATTTATCCAGAGAATAATCAGATCGTACCAGAATAAAATGAGCGGATTTCGTCAACCGATCAACAACAACCTAGATTGAATCTTTCTTTCTCGGAGATAGGGGTAAACCAGAAACAAAATCCATAGTCACTCGGTCCCATTTCCATTCAGGAATCATAATCAGTTGTAATAAACCAGAAGGCACCTGATGTTCAGCCTTTACTTATTGACAAACTACACATTTCAAAATAAATTCAGAAATATCTCTTTTCATTCCTAACCACCAATAAAATCGTTTTAAGTCATTATACATCTTTGTGCTACCCGGATGTACAGAGAATTTGCTATTATGTGCTTCATTCAAAATCATTTAAATCAATTCAGACTTTCTCGGAACACATATCCTATTCCTGAATCTCAGAAAGTCATCATTATCATTACAGAATTCAGAATCAGAATCACACTCAACTCGTTTCATTAACAATTCATTATCTACTTTCTGATCATCTATAATTTGTTGCAAAAACAAAGGTTTCACTTTTAATTCAGCTAACACTGACTCATCATCAAACAGATCAACACAACCATTCAAGGCATATAATAATAAAAAATAAGCTCATAATCTTTTAACAGTTCTAACCATCTTTGCTACCACAGATTCAAATCTTTTTGAGTTACTAGATATTTCAGACTTTTATGATCTGAAAACACGTGACATTTTTCACCGAACAAATAGTGGTGCCAAATCTTTAAAGCAAATACAATCGCAGCTAGCTTAAGGTCATGCGTTGGATAATTCTTTTCATGTGGCTTTAACTGTCTAGAAGCATAAGCTATAACTTTTCCTTCTTGCATCAAAACACAACCCAGTCCGTTCAACGAAGCATCACTGTATATAACAAATTCTTTACCGGTTTCAAGTTGCACAAGCACAGGAGCTTCGGTTAACATAGCTTTCAACTGATCAAAACTATTTTGACATTTATCAGACCATTCAAACTTTACATCTTTTTGTAATAGTCTTGTCATCGGGGTTGCGATTATTGAAAAACTCTTTACAAATTGGCGATAATAACCAGCAAGTCCCAGAAAACTACGGACTTCAGAAACATTTCTCGAAGGTTTCCAATCCAAAATAGCTGAGATTTTGCTCGGATCTACTCGTATACCAGATGCAGATACAATATGACCCAGAAAACTAACTTCGCGTAACCAGAATTCACATTTGCTAAATTTTGCATACAATTGCTTATCACGCAATGTCTGAAGTACAGTTCATAAATGTTCAGCATGCTCACTTTCATTCCGTGAGTAAATTAATATATCATCAATGAAAACAACAACAAAATGATCTAAATACGATCTGAAAATTCTGTTCATCAGATCCATAAACACAGCAGGAGCATTCGTTAATCCGAAAGGCATAACCAAAAATTCGTAATGCCCGTACCTTGTTCTGAAGGCTGTCTTTGGAATGTTAGAATCTTTCACACGCAATTGATAATAGCCTGATCTCAGATCTATTTTCAAAAATACAGAAGCATTTTTCAATTGATCAAACAAATCATCAATTCGGGGTAGATGGTATTTATTCTTTATAGTCACTTTGTTGAGCTGACGGTAATCAATGTACATTCTCATTGTGCCATCTTCCTTTTTCACAAACAGTACAGGAGCACCCCACGGTGAGAAACTTGGTCTAGGAAAACCTCGATTAGTCAATTCTTGCAACTATGTCTTTAATTCTTTCAATTCGGTCGGTGCCATTCTATATGGAGCTATTGAAATCGGAGTAGTTCCCGGAACCAATTCAATCCCAAATTCAACCTCTCGAATAGAAGGCAAACCCAGAAGTTCTTCAGGAAATAAATCAGGAAATTCACAGACAACATGCACAATTTCAATCTTTCTATTAAATACTTTAGAATCAATCACATAAGCAAAGTAGGCTTCACAACCTTTTCTTACATATTTCTGAGCTTTTAATCCAGATATCACAACAAGTAAACCATTTAATTCACTAGATTCAACTCTAACTATCTCACCATTCTTGCATCTCAAGTCAATAACTTTTTATTTGTAACTTACAACAGCATCATGCAGAGTTAACCAGTCCATACCCAGAATTATATCAAATTCATCAAACGGAAAAAGCATCAAATCAGCCAGAAAATAGATATCTTGAATCATTAACGGACAATTCTTGCAAATCTTATCAATCAGGACACTTTTGCCTAAGAGGTTCGATACTCTAATAACAATTTCAATAGACTCTACAGGCAAAGTCTTACTATATGCTAAAAAAGAAATTACAGAGGTATCACAAAGAGTGAAAATACCAGTAATCACACCAGGAGACAAAGCTTCTTCCCGTGCTCGGATAGCATAAGCTCTAGCAGGCACTCGAGCTTCAGATCGTGCAGTTGTATCTTTAGTAACTCTTTGACCAACACTAGCATCTCCCGCATTTCTAGAAGTTCTACCTCTAGTAAAAGTATTTCTCGATCTCTGATTTTGCACTATCTCTTGATCAACAGATTCAGGGTAGTCTCGAACAAAATGATCCAGAGATCCACATCGAAAACAGGCAGGATCTTTCAATGTAACACCCAAAACCCAGCCCAGACGTTACGGTCAAGTATGGTGTGTCACATCATCAACGGACTAACTATAATTCCTAGTTACTAAGTTCAGGGTGAGTTTTGTAAAACCGTACTTGTAATTTGGAAAGAAAATCCAAGTTTAATTTACGCTTGTCCTATCCACTAACCATTTGAAATTTATCTTGTTCGTTGATTTGTTATTCATTTATTCCAAGTGCTTTGTTTTGAAAACATTGGTTAATTTTTAGAAAACCCGCACAGCCTTGTTTAAATCATTTAACCCACTTTGTAAACATAAAGTAAAAACCCAAAGTTAGAAATAATTAAAGTGGCCTTATTACAAACCCAAAACCATAAATGAAAATAATTTAAAAAATAAATATGAAAGTAAGAACATAATAAAACCATCAAATACAGTCGACGTGGCCACTTTGAATCCCTCCCAGGTCCACGTCCACCAGTCTAAGGCCCATCTGCACAGATAAGAGAAAAGGGGTGAGTTTGGAAACTCAGGGTGCAAAGAAAGCCCATCCAGAGCCCAAATCAGCTCAAGCCTTCTGGGCCTAAGCCCTATCCAGTCTCAGTAATAACTGGGCCGAAGCCCTATTTAGTAATCAGTTACTGGGCCTTAGCCCTATTCAGTAAACAGTGCGGCCCATAGGCCCATTATAGAAATAGAACAGTATCATGCATGTATGCCCAAACCTAGCCTAAATCCAACCCCTACACTCCACTCGTACCAGCCATATACACACTATGTGGGGAAACAACTCAACCCACCCAGCCTCTACACTCCACAGTCGCAGCATAGCTGCTCAGATAATGTGGCCAAGCCAGTAACATAAATTCGAGGAAAGCCCCTTTTCAGTAATGCGAGGCATAGCCCCTTTTTAGTAATACGAGGCAAAACCCCTTTTGAGTAACGTGGCAATGCCACTTACACTTCCTCCATCAATAACCCAGTCCCATGCAACAGTTTAATCATGTCATGGCATACAGTGAACAGAAATAATAAAGCATGCATTTTAGTCAATTTTAGCCCTAGGGGTATAACGGTCATTTTGCACCTAGGGGTAAAATAGTCATTTTTCACCTTTAAGGGGTATTTCAATAATTTCCAGCTTTTAGAGTTTTATGCATGTTTCGGTCAGTAATAGTCTAATTTTCATCCCAATAGCTTATTTAGCCCATTTTAACAGTTTTTAGTTATTGGGCCCTAAAACCCCCTAATGGGCCCTACAATGTCATTTAGCTACTTTGGCCTGTTTAGCCCAAGTTCTAAGTCTAGCTTAGCAGATTTAACCTACAGTATACCAGACGCACTTACCGATTACTTTTACCCATATGGGCCCGTAAGCCCATTGGGCCCAATTTCAGCCCATCAAAGCCCAAATTACCGAGGTGCACGAAATCACACACTTACCAACTTTACCAACTTTGGTTACCAAATCTTACCGATTCCAACCGACCCACAAGTGCTCGTACGCTCGCAAGCCCACAAAAATCTGGTATTTTGGCATTTTGGCTTTTCGACTTTTGCCAATTTAAACTACAAGAGGGTGTTCGTTTACACACCTGATTTGAGACGAACATTAACGAGATCCCCCCAAAAGTAACCTACAATCGATCACTAACATATTTAGATTACACAACAATGATAACCAACACAATGGTCACTTACCACATTTGGCCATAATAGGGCATTTTTAACCACTTACCCTTGTCGATCTGTTTACTAGATCTAAATCTACCGTCACTCCAGTGATCCAAGCCTTTGATCGGTAGCCTTTAGTTCACACTAGCACAAAACAATTCAAATAATAAGACCAACAGAGCCTCTAGCCCCAATCGACAGTCACCCTATAAAGGGGTTTTTGGCTTTTCCTTAAATCCCGAAATAATGAATAAAACCAAGGGATCTGAGTACTTACCAAAGATCCACTAGACAAGTGTGCTTCTAACTCGTTCCTGTCTCAGATCTAACGTAGATCTAGCCTCTAGACACAAGCAGAGAAAGAATCTAAAAGATCTAAGGGTTTGGTTTCCAAATCACCTTGAGTATGGTGATTTTGGCTTTTGGTATAATGAAGGAGAAGGAAAAAATGAAAGCTTTGTAATGAGAAGAAGAAGATGTCGACAAGGCTATGAGATTCGGCTAAAGAGAAGAGAAAGTAAGGGTATTCAACCAAGGAGAAATCGGCACAACCTAGAACCTTTTAGGATTTTGGCTTTTTAGGAGTATTCAGCTAAGAAGGTTTAACTAGAATAGGTTCAGGTTTTAGCTTGAAGCAATTGGCTAAGTGCGGTTTAAAGGGATCGATGGTGAAAAAGAAGAAGAGAATAAGAGAAGAAAAGAAGAAGAGAAGAGAGGAGAAGAGAATATTAGGTTCGGTTATGGACAAATTGACACAAGAGAGTATGGAAGCTTAGGTTTCAGTTTCTAGCAGAAAGGAGGAGGAAAAAAAGAACCCTAAGGCACTACACCCCAATTCAGTAAGACAAAAAAGAACCCAAACAATTTCCGAAAGCTTAAACACCACACAAGTCGGCACACACCACCTTAATTGCTGGAAGTAAGACCCCTTAACACCCTAGCCGAAAATACTAGACCAAAAACCCTTGACCAATTTGGCAATCCACCCCCAAGAGTCCCTTGATCGGCCACCTCTTGCTTCCATTTGAAATTCCTAAAATCTCTTTGCCTTATCCTACCTGATTCAATCTCATGAACACTTCAAACTCTTCCGTCAGAATTTCACTTAACCTCCAGCACATGCCTGGCACATGCAACAAAAATAAAACACCCACAATGCTTACCTTGTGACTTGAACTCTGGCCTTTGCACACACATCCACACACGACTTTTTTAGGCACTTAAGTGGCACCACACTGCCACTTTACCAAGGGCTCACTTGTGTGTTAATTTACCCATTTTTTCTTAAAAGCCCACTTAACCAAGTCCCCTTCACTTTAACTCTAAAATTTGATATTTTTGTCGGGTTTTATCTCAAACTTAGGCCTTCTCAAGCCCACTAGGCATAAGCCCTAACCAGTCACAGTATCAACTGGGCCAAAGCCCTATTCAGTGTTCAATTACTGAGTCGAAGCCCTATTCAGTTACAGTATAGATAACAGTATGACCCACAGGCCCATAACAGTAATAGTACAGATAACATGCATGAATGTAAGCCTATAATATGTGGGGAGACTACTTAACCCACCCAACCGCTACACACCACCCGTACCAACCAGCACACCATGTGGGGAATAACTCGACCCACCCAGCCCACACACCACAGTCGCAGCATGGCTGCTCAGATAACGTGGCTAAACCACTAACAGTATAACGACGTAAAGCCCCTTTTCATTAATACGAGGCATAGCCCCTTTCAGTAAACGTGGCAGTGCCGCTCACACTTCCTCCATCAATAGCCCAACCCATGCAACAGATAAATATAACATGGCACACAGTATCAGAAACAGATAGTCATGCATTTCAGTCAAATTTTGCCATAGGGGTATAACAGTCTTTTTACACCTATGGGTAAAACGGTAATTTTTCACCTATTAGGGTATTTCAGTAATTTTATCAATTTTTAGGGTTTCCATGCATATTACAGTCACTACTAATCTATAGGTCGTCACCGTAGTCCATTTTACTTAGTTTAACAGTTTTAGCCATTGGGCCCTAAATCCCCTAATGGGCCCTATAGTGTCCGTTGGGTACTTAAGCCCAATTAGTCCAAGTTTCATGTTCAGTCATCAGTTTTAGTAGTTTTGACTCTACAGTCTATCAGAATACCACTAGCCCATTTTTACCCATATGGGCTCGAAAGCCCATTGGGTCCACATTCGGCCCATCAAGGCCCAACTTACCGAGATGCACGAAATTGCGCACCTAACTAACTTACTCCGCACGATTATAGATCCATCAAGATCCAACCGACTTGTGAGTGTTCGCACGCTCACAAGCCACGAAATGCCAGAACTTCGGCATTTCGACTTTTGCCGAATTGAACTATGGAGGGTGTTCCATACACACACCTATTTGCACTTTCACCGGTGAAAACTCCTAAGCGATACCTCCTACAATCCACCACTTAAACGATTAGACCATAAATCCATGAATACCACAGTAGAAAATCCCTTACCATATTCAGCCAGTGTCCCTAATGGTCATGAAATCTTACCTTTGTCGACTTAGATGTACTAGATCTAGATCTAGTTGTACCAATGCCTTCAATTCCTTGCTGGATCACCTCCTTCGCTATCTAACGCACATAAGAACCAAAATACCACATTGGATCATTACTAGGCCATGTCGATAGCCTCTCTAAGGCCTGGGGGTGTTCGGCTTTTCTTAAAAATTCCATGAAGAATTGAATAGAGATTTCGCTACTTACTAAGTAATCTTACCTGCTCACCAATCACCTTCCTATCTCAGATCTATTGTCGGCCTAGCCTGAAACACAACTAGAGAGGGTCACCACACTTTCAGCTTTTAGATCTATACTTAGATACTCTTGTCGACACAACAGAGGAATAGGGGCAGTGAATCAATAGCAAAAGAAATAGATGATGAAGGATTCGGCTTGTTGGAGAATTCAAGAGAAGAAAGAGATGATTTCGGAAAAAGGGGAAGTCAGCAATGGGTAGTGATATCATGTGATATGAAGTAATAAAATTTATAAAGAACTTGATCAAACCTAAACTAAATAATATCACGACGTTTTAAGGCAAGCGCACCTGTCGACAGTAGTATAGTCTAGTGATAAGATCGAGTATCGTACCCAAGGGAACCGAAAGTACTATTACTCACTTCCTTTCTATTATTTAACCTAAAAATTAAAGAGGGGTTTTGTTTAACTAAATCTAAAACTAACTAAGAAAAGCACAAAGAGTAAAATTGGGAAAACTTTTAGGGAAAAGCTGATTGATATGGACAATACTTAAGGGAGAATCCACCTAGACTTCACTTGTTATTGGTTCTTGAGCTAGACGATTTATTCACTTGACTTGATCTGTAGAGATCCCTAATTTATGCTAAACCCTCCGTCGAGGCGTAGAGCAACTAGGCCTAAGTTGTTAATTAAAGTTCCTTTATTAATTAACTCCCTAGGTTGCATTAATTCGATCTATGGTTCCCCATATTAGGTTTGACCCTAATCCGGCAGATTTATGTCGCCCTATGTCTAGGGTTGCATGCAACTCCGCTTAATTATGGTAGATCTACTCTTATCACAGGGACTTTTGCTCCTTTGCTCTAAGCACATCTATTTCTTGAATTAATACCTAGGTTTATTAACACAAGAATTAAGCACACATAATTAAGAACAACTCAAGTATTTATCATATAACTCAAGAATAAATAATAACAAGATTCGTCTTAGGTTTCATCCCCCTCAAGTATTTGAGGGGTTTAGTTCATAATAAAGAAAGAAAACATCTCAGAAGATATAAAATAACAAAACATAAAAGAACCCGAAAACCCCTGAAGGAATTTAGGGAGATCCTCTATATTGCTGCAGAATTTCGGCTTCTGGGATGAATCAATCAGCTTCCCTGCGAGTAATCCCTACTTCCACTCTCTGTGTTGGCAGCAAAGAATACTTCCCTTTGTGGGGAAAATAAGCACACCCTTAGAGTTGCCTC
Source organism: Gossypium stocksii (assembly GCA_020496765.1). Lineage (NCBI taxonomy): Eukaryota > Viridiplantae > Streptophyta > Magnoliopsida > Malvales > Malvaceae > Gossypium > Gossypium stocksii. The sequence goes on from CM035623.1 coordinate 49,914,294, forward strand.
CTAGGGTCTTTATATAGAGCTTTGGGGAGCCTTTCTTAGCTTCTAAGTATCCCAATTCGAGTGAAATTCCTCTTCCTCACGACTAGAACATGCCCGTGTGCCACGCCCGTGTGACTTCGACAAAGGCCGTGTGATTTGGCACGGCCGTGTGGCCTGCCCGTGCTTGTCAAGAGCTGGACCGTGTGATCTTCATGTGGCACGGCCATGTGGCACGACTGTGTGGTGATTCCTTGGGCCGTGTGTTATGTCATTTTTGGCCCATTTTCCTCATTTTCAGTCAATTTCCTATTCTTTTCTCTTCCCTATGCTCTCCTGAGTATAAGATATGAAAAAGAAGGATTAAGAGCACCAATTCTCACTAAATTGATAATAATTCATCTAAAATATCGGCTAAGCATGAGGTAAAAATATGTATAAATTAGCGTTTATCAGGTAGTTTCGGCTTCTAATGGTTGTCGATAGGGGTTAAAATGAAAAGAGAAAAAGAATAGATTGATTTGGCTTAGAAGGGCTCACAATGGAATGGAATCGGCTCAAGATTAAGAAAAGGAGAAGAAGAAGAAGAAGATCGGAGAAAAAGAAGAAGAGAAAGGGGTAGTGATTTTGGCTAGAAGGAGAAATCGGCAATAGGGGCTCTTTGAGGTAAGTTTCGGCTATTAGAGAGAGAAAAGAAGAAAAGGATGAGGCAACAAGAATGAAAAAAAGAAAGACCTATTGTACTATACCTAATCAGTAGAAGAAGAGTTCACTTACCTAGAGAAATTGGCACATTAAAACTCAAATGCCGAATATGCTATGCCTAGGGTTGAATGCCGAAATTGCAATATACAGAGTCCCTTGGCCGGCCACTGCTTCTCCAATTCAAATTCCCCTAAAATCTCTCCTTGATCTACTCTTATGAGCAGTTCAAATTCTCTATGCCAGAGTTTCACTTGAATGCCACCACTTGACCGTACATGCACATAAAAAAAAAAACAAGTGCCATAAGCTTACCTTTTGACTTGAACCCTAGACCTTCAATTCCCTCCTAGGTGCCACTTTTTTAGGAGCTGAGTGGCACCACCTTGCCACTATGCCAAAGCTCTTTTTGTGACAAATTTTACTAGGTTTTTCTTAAGACCCCTCTTAACCAAGTTCCTCCCTTCACTTAAAAACATACTTTGATATTTTTACCGAGTTTTAACCCGAGCTTGGGCCTCCTAAAGGCCCACTAACATACTTAAATGCAAATTTAACAGTCTCAATACTAAAAATTCATAATTTCACCAAAATCACAACAAACCCAAAAGAGTCCAAAAATCAGGGCGTTACAACTCTACCCCCTTTAAAGAAATTTCGGCCTCGAAATTTACCTAATCCAAATAACTGAGGGTATTGTTGACGCATAGTCTCTTCTGGCTCCCACGTAGCCTCTTCTCTTCCATGGTTGTACCACGATCTAAAACTTGCACCAGCTCTTCCTCTAAGGTCAAATCAGTCTTTACCTCAATCTCTTCCACTGGTACAATATGTGTAGGATCCGATCGATATTGCCTCAACATAGACACATGAAAAACGTCATGGATACAGTCCAACTCTGGTGGCAACTCCAACTGATATGCTACAGGCCCTACTCGCTTAAGAATCCGATAAGGTCCAATGAACCGTGGGCTCAACTTGCCCTTCCTACCAAATCTCAAGATCTTCTTCCACGGTAAGACTTTCAGAAAAACCTTATCCCCAACAGCGAACTTGATTTCCTTACGCTTGAGGTTAGCATATGACTTCTGCCTATCAGACGCCTCTTTTAATCGGTCTCAAATAAGCTTAACCTTGCTTTCAATATCGCCACCAATTTTGGTCCAAGAACTTGGCGCTCCCTTAACTCTGTCCAACACATAGGCGTACGACACCTTCGTCCATAAAGTACCTCATATGGAGCCATCTAAATACTTGCTTGATAACTGTTGTTGTATGCGAATTCTGCCAATGCTAAGTAGTCCTCCCAACTTCCACGAAAGTCAATAACGCAACCTCTTAGCATATCTTCTAACACTTAAATGACCCTTTCAAACTGTCCATCTGTTTGAGGGTGAAACGCAGTACTAAAATCCAATCGCGTACCCAATGCCTCATGCAACTTTTGCTAGAATCGAGATGTAAATCTAGGATCTCGATAAAAAATTATCGAAACTAGCACCCCATCTAAATGCACTATCTCTGCCACGTACAACTTGGCCAACTTCTGAAGTGAGTAATCGATTCTAACCGGTATGAAATGAGCAGACTTCGTCAATCTATCCATGATTACCCAAACAGAGTCTTTCTTCAAGGGTGTCAAAGGCAACCCACTCACAAAATCCATAGTTACTCTTTCCAACTTCCACTAGGGAATTTTCACTGGTTGCAACAGTCCAGAAGGCATCTGATGCTCAGTTTTTACTTGCTGGCATGTCAGACGTTTTTCCACGATTTCAGTCACCTCTTGATTAAGTCCAGGCCACCAGTACACCTCTCACAAGTCTCGATACAACTTATTTCCTCTAGGATGCATGGCACAAGGTCCACCATAAGCCTCTTTCAGAATCATTTTCCTCAATTCAGAGTCCTTTGGAATGCAAACTCTCCTACGGAAACAGAGAACTCCATTAGTATTTAATCTAAAATCCTCATTCTCCCTATTCTTAACTTGCTGAAACTGAGGAGCCAACGAATCATCCTCCAATTGCTTCTCTTTAATTTGCTCAGTCTAGGTCAGTCTCACTTGCAACTCAGCTAATAGACTTCCATTATCGTACAAACTCAAACGAGCAAACATAGCCTTCAACTCAGCAACTGTCCTTCGGCTCAGTGCATCAGCCACCATGTTAGCCTTGCCTGGGTGATACTCTACCGAACAGTCATATTCCTTAAGCAACTTTATCCATCTTCATTGCCTAAGGTTTAACTCCTTTTGATTCAACAGATATTTGAGACTTTTATGGTCAGTGTAAATAATACAATTTTCCCCATATAAATAGTGTCTCCAGATTTTCAACGTAAAGACCACTGCTGCCAACTCTAGGTCATGCGTAGGGTAATTCGCTTCGTGAGGTTTAAGTTGTCGTGAAGCATAAGCGACCACCTTACCCTCTTGCATTAGTACATAATCTAATCCAACATACGAAGCATCACTATACACAGTGAAATCCTTCCCAGACTCTGGCTGAATTAACACTGGTGCCCCAGTTAAAACCTTTTTCAGCTTGTCAAAAGCTTCTTGTTGCTTCTCAGTCCATATAAACGCTACTCCCTTCCTTAACAGTTTCATCAACGGTGCTGCGATTAGAGAAAACCCCTCTACAAATCTCTATAACAACCTGCTAGACCCAGAAAGCTTCGAATTTTCGATACTGACCTTGGTGGCTTCCAGTCTAGAACTGCCTTAATTTTTTGAGGATCCACCTTAATCCCCTCAGCTAACACAATATGACCCAGAAAAGTCACTTCTCGCAACTAGAATTCGCACTTACTAAACTTCGCAAACAGTTGCTTTTCTCTCAACAATTGCAGAACAATTCGGAGATGCTCATCATGCTTCTCCTCAGTTTCTAAATATACCAATATATCCTCAATAAAGACGATCACAAACTGATCCAAGTACGGTTGGAACACTCGATTCATTAAGTCCATGAAAGCTACAGGTGCGTTTGTCAACCCAAAAGGCATAACCAAAAACTCGTAATCACCATACCGAGTTCTGAATGCTATCTTATGAACATCCACGTCTTTAACCCTTAGCTAATGATATCCAGAACGAAGATCGATCTTGGAAAACACTGAAGCTCCTCTAAGTTGGTCAAACAAATCGTCGATTCTCGACAGAGGATACTTATTCTTTATCGTTAGTTTGTTCAACTGGCGATAATCGATGCACATACACATCGTCCCATCCTTCTTCTTCACAAACAAGACTGGTGCTCCCCATAGAGACACGCTCGGTCGAATGAAGCCCCTATCCAACAATTCTTGAATCTGTGCTTTCAGTTCTACTAGCTCCTTTGGTGCCATCCTGTAAGGTGCGATGGACACTGGAGCTGTTCCAGGCAGCAAATCAATCCCAAATTCAACTTCTCGGTTCGTAGGTAATCTAGGAAGCTCCTCTGGAAATACATCTTGAAACTCATTAACAGTTCTAACTGTCTCCACCGTCACATCCTCAGACTTAGTTTGGCTCACAAATGCCAAGTATGCTTCGCAACCCTTGCGAATCAGCTTTTCAGCCCTTAAGGTCGAAACCACATTGGACAAGTAGTCCCTTCGCTCTCCAATAACCATAACCTCCTCGCCCTTGGTTGTTCTGAAAACCACCCTCTTGGCCATATAATCTAGAGTCGCCTTGTGCTTAGTTAACCAGTCCATGCCCAAAATCAAGTCGAATTCTCCAAAGGGTAACTCCATTAAGTCTCTAGTAAAAATCCTACCTTGAGTCTCTAAAGGCACCTCCCTAAAGAGTTTATCTACCCTAACCGAGTGACCCAGTGGACTAATTACAGTTACCTCACTCTTAGTTTCCTCAGAGTGCACACCCAATGACCCAAAAATCTCACATGCAACATACGAATGTGTCAAACCCACATCAATTAGAGCAGTATATGGTATGCTAGAAATCAAGAACGTACCAGTTATGACGTCAGGTATGTCACCCTCCTCTCGTCGACGAGCAGCATACACCAAAGTCGATAGACGAGACTCAGTATTACCAGCACCCCTACTAGGTGCTCCACGTCCACGTCCATTTTCATTGCCTTCTCTCCTTGACCACGGTCCCTTGGCGGTGGTGGTCCTCCTCGCACTAGCTGAGCAACCCTCTGATCACCAGCTCGAGTCTGGGCTGGCCTCTGTGGATAGTCCTTAACTTGGTGCTCCTTGGACCCACATCTAAAACAAGCTCCAAAACGTTTCCAACATTCACCCAGATGTACTCTACCACAGTCCCCACAAGGCTGTGGTCTAACAGTATTTACCGGCACAGCTCGAACTGGTTCCTCCATCCTAGCTCTCTTGAAATTTTGGTTCGCAGCCTCTGATGGTCCAGAATCTCTCTTAAATCAGTTGTGATCCCTATCGCGGTTCTGTCATTCAGCTCGCTTCACTTCCTCGACTATCTTAGCCTTTTCCACTAGTGCAGCAAAATCGTGCTCCTTCTACGGAGCTATCAGCACTCTCAGCTCATCTCTGAGGCCATCCTCAAAATGAACACTGCGCTCATATTCAGTGGCAACGATACCACTAGCATATCAGCTCAACTACAGAAACTCTACCTCATACTCAGCAACGGTCTTACTACCCTAGGTCAGATTTAGGAATTCCTTCCTACGCGCATCCACATAATTAGCTCCGACATATTTTGCTTTGAAGGTCTTCTTGAACAACTCCCATGTTACCCCCTCAGCTGGGGTACCCTCTCTCACGATGATCCACCACTGATATGCCTCGTCTCGCAGTAACAACACCGCTCCTTTTAACTTTTGCTCCACTGAGCAATCCAGGTCGTCCATGATCCACTCCGTGGCTTCCAGCCAATATTCAGCCACATTTGGGGCTACTCCAGATATACCCCTGAAAACCTCAACTCTATTAGCCCAGAGTCGTTCAGAAATGGACCCTCTGTTCATAGTTCCAGTGCTTGCCCCACGACCCTCTCTAACACCTTCAACATGGCTTGGGACAGAGCGTCATCCCCTGCAGCCCTATCATACGATCTAGTCTCCGTCGCTGGCGGAGCTCACAGTTCCTCAGCTGGAATGTGTCCAGAAGATGAAGATTCAGCTTGCACACTACCTCGGCCTCGTCCGCGGCCTCGTCCACGAGCAGCTCTCGTACTCATACTAATTTATCTGATTTACGAATTTTTATGGCATTAGTTTAATGTTTCAGTTCTTTATTACAAATGCCTTATGCACGACAAAGTTTCAGAGTTTATTTTCGCGTAATCGTAGTTTAGCTACTGTTTCAGTTTTCTAGGGTTTAATTTTCCCTACAGTCTCAGTCATGTAGTCTTAATACTACCCTATCCATAGTATCATATCTAAGGCTCAGTTCTATCTACAGTGTTATTTCAGTACAGTATAGTATTTAAGACAGAAATACTTACAGACGTGGTGCCGAGGATTCAGTATGCCACATCTTCAATTATCAGATTTCAGAAAAACTTAGAAGGATTTAAGCCTTTTAAAATTAAATTCTCAAAACATGTGTATTTTGAAGAAGACAAGTTTGAAAAGAGTTTCTTTAAAACAAAAATTTTCCAGAAAATCTGATTTTCCAAAAATACCTTTCTTAGGTTTAAAAAAATTTTGAAAGCCTTTTTAGACCCGATCCATAGCCGAGTTGTTGCAACTTGGCTCTGATACCACTAAATGTAACACCCCAAACCCAGCCCAGATGTTATGGCCAGATCTGGTGTGTCACATCACCTAGAACAAATCCACGTTGCCTAGTTATTAAGTTTAAGGTGAGCTTTGTAAAAATGATACTTAGGATTTTACGAGAAATTATCGATTTATTTGATGATCATTCTAGCCTCTACCAGTTATTAAAATAATTACTTTCTATTTTTATCATAGTTAACCGATTTGAGTTGTGTGATTGATTTTTGAAAATGTTGGATTAAGTTTGAAAACTCATGAACTGTATTCAGAATAATTAACGAAGTATGAATAAGTTATAGAAATAAAAAAACCCCAAAATAAAAAGCATAATTAAAGCGGCCTAATTACAACCCCGAAAAATAGAAAGTAAAACGAGTAAAAGTAATAAAATAATAGGTTTAAACCAAAACACAGTCTTCATGGCCACTCTGAATCCTGCCCAGCTCCAAGTCCACGAACTAGGGCTCACCTGCAAGGCTGGAAGAAAGGAGTGAGTCTGGAAAACTCAGTGTGTGTAGAAAGCCCATCCAAAGCCCAAGTCAGCTCAAGCCCACTAGGCCTAAGCCCTAACCAGTCACAGTATCAACTGGGCCAAAGCCCTATTCAGTGTTCAGTTACTAGGCCGAAGCCCTATTCAGATACAGTAATCTGGGCCGAAGCCCTATTCAGTTATAGTACAGATAACAGTACGGCCCATACGCCTATAACAGTAATAGTATAGATAACATGCATGAATGCAAGCCCATAATATGTGAGGAGACTACTCAACCCACCCAACCGCTACACACCACCCGTACTAACCAGCACACCATGTGGGGAATAACTCGACCCACCCAGCCTACACACAACAGTCGCGCATGGTTGCTCAGATAACGTGGCTAAGCCACTAATAATATAATGAGGTAAAGCCCCTTTTCAGTAATACGAGGCATAGCCCCTGTCAGTAAACGTGGCAGTGCCACTCACACTTCCTCCATCAATAGCCCAACCCATGCAACAGATAAATATAACATGGCACACAGTATCAAAAACAAATAGTCATGCATTTCAGTCACATTTTGCCCTAGGGGTATAACAGTCTTTTTACACCCATGGGTAAAACTGTAATTTTCCACCTATTAGGGTATTTTGGTAATTTTATCAGTTTTTAGGGTTTCTATGCATATTACAGTCACTACTAATCTATAGGCCATCACCGTAGTCCATTTTACTTAGTTTAACAGTTTTAGCCATTGGGCCCTAAATCCCCTAATAGGCCCTACAGTGTCCGTTGGCTACTTAAACCCAATTAGTCCAAGTTTAATGTTCAGTCATCAGTTTTAGCAGTTTTGACTCTACAATCTATCAGAATACCAGTAGCCCATTTTTACCCATATGGGCTTGAAAGCCCATTAGGCCCACATTCGGCCCATCGAGGCCCAAATTACCGAGACGCATGAAATTGCGCACCCAACTAACTTACTCCTCGCGATTACAGATCCATCGAGATCCAACTGACTTGTGAGCGTTCGTATGCTCACAAGCCCACGAAATGCCAGAACATTGGCATTTTGGCTTTTCAGCTTTTGCCGAATTGAACTATGGAGGGTGTTCCATACACACACCTATTTGCGCTTTCACCGGTGAAAACTCCTAAGCGATACCTCTTACAATCGACCACTTAACCGATTAGACCACAAATCCATGAATACCACAGTAGAAAATTCCTTACCATATTCGGCCAGTGTCCCTAATGGTCATGAAATCTTACCTTTATCGACTTAGATGTACTAGATCTAGATCTGGTTGTACCGATGCCTTCAATTCCTCACTGTATCACCTCCTTCGCTATCTAACGCACATAAGAACCAAAATACCACATTGGATCATTACTAGGCAATGTCGACAGCCTCCCTAAGGCCTGGGGGTGTTCGGCTTTTCTTAAAAATTCCATGAAGAATTGAATAGAGATTTCGGTACTTACCAAGTAATCTTACCTGCAAACCAATCACCTTTCTATCTCAGATCTATTGTCGGCCTAGCCTCAAACACAACTAGAGAGGGTCACCACACTTTCAGCTTTTAGATCTATACTTAGATACTCTTATCAACACAACAGAGGAATAGAGGTAGTGAATCGATAGCAAAAGAAATAGATGATGAAGGATTCGGCTTGTTGGAGAATTCATGGGAACAAAGAGATGATTTCGGCAAAAGGGGTAGTCGGCAATAGGGAGTTTCAGCTTCTAATGGTTGTCGACAGGGGTTAAAATGAAAAGAGAAAAAGAATAGATTAATTTCTCTTAGAAGGGCTCACAATGGAATAGAATCAGCTCAAGATTAAGAAGAGGAGAAGAAAAAGAAGATCAAAGAAAAAGAAGAAGAGAAAAGGGTGGTGATTTCGGCTAGAAGGAGAAATCGGCAATAGGGGCTTTTTGAGGTAAGTTTCGGCTATTAGAGAGAGAAAAGAAGAAAAGGATGAGGCAACAAGAATGACAAAAAGAAAGACCCATTGTGCTATACCTAATCGGCAGAAGAAGAGTTCACTTACCTAGAGAAATCGGTACACTAAAACTTAAATGCCGAATATGCTATGCCTAGGGTTGAATGTCGAAATTGCACTATACAGATTCCCTTGGTCGGCCACTGCTTCTCCAATTCGAATTCCCCTAAAATCTCTCCTTAATCTACTTTCATGAGCAATTCAAATTCTCTATGCCAGAGTTTCACTTGAGTGCCACCACTTGACCACACATGCACATAAAAAAAAAAGAGCCATAAGCTTAGCTTTTGACTTGAACCCTGGACCTTCAATTCCCTCCTAGGTGCCACTTTTTTAGGAGCTTAGTGGCATGTAACACCCCAAACCCGGCCCAGACATTACGGCCAAGTCTGGTGTGTCACACTGAAGTGTTTTTCGAAAACCGTGTTTTCATTGAAAACCCTTGTTAATGTTTAAAAACTTTTTCCGTTAAACGTGTATAAAACCTTAGCTTGTGTTTATTTTTCCAAAATGTGATTCATCAAAACATTGTTTCTTTGTAAAACCTTATGGAAAACGGTGAAAACTCGAAAACCTTTGTAGTTGCGAAAACATGTTATCTTAAAAACAGTTAAGTGTTGAAAAATCAAACCTTTTTTTTTTGTTATGGCTTAAAGTGAATGGATACTACGCACCAGGTAGGATTCAAGAGAAGAGGAGGTGAGTCCTTTAGACCGCTTAAGTACCTAACTCTTTCATGATCCAATCCTAGACATGCACACATCCATTGCCACACTTTAAGCTTATTGCTTGTCCATGAATAACAAATTAAGTTTAAGTATTTATTTAAAATATTGATTTCCTTTGAAAATGTTTACGTTGCGGAAGCTTTGCTCAGTTATCGTGATATTTTAAAAACATGTAACTTTTATAAAAACGCACCTTAGAGCTAACCGATTAAGAAACAATTTAAATAATATCATACCTAAGCTAGAAACGAAATTTAAAATAATTAAAAAGGCCTTTTACAAACCCAAATTGAAAATAAATCGATTAAATAAAATACTAAATTAATTAATTTAAAACCAGAAACGCAGTCTTCGTGGCCACTCTGAATCCTTCCCAGCTCCAAGTCCACAGTCTAGGGCTCACCTGAAAGGATGGAAGGAAAAGGGGTGAGTTTTAGGGAAACTCAGTGTGCAACAAAGCCCTTTCAGAGCCCAAATCAACAAAAGCATACTGGGCCTATGCCCTTTTTTAATCTCAACAATTACCGGGCCGAAGCCTTTTCAAATATCGGTTACTAGGCCTTAGCCCTTTCTCATATATCAATGCACTGGGCCAAAGCCTTTTCAAATATCGGTATGGCCCATAGGCCCATTTCAATAACACATGTAAACATCAATGCATGTATGCAAAGCCCATTTGGGGAGACTACTCAACCCACCATCCGCTACTCTCCACCCGTACCAGCCAACACACCATGTGGGGATGCTACTCAACCCCCCCACCGCTACTCTCCACTGGCAACATAGCTGCTTTATTATATAACATGAGGCCTAGCCTCTTTCGGTAACTGGGGCAAAGCCCTTTTCGGTAAACTAGGGCAAAGCCTTTTTCGGTAAACTGGGCAAAGCCCTTTTCGGTAAACTGGGGCAAAGCCCTTTAGCACTTCCTCCATTCATATAAATCCCAACCCATGCCTAAAATGAACATATCATGGCATATCATGTACAATAATAATGTCACATACATTTCAATCAAAATAACACCCTAGAGTACAATAGTCATTTTCGCCTAGGGGTAAAATAGAAATTTTCACATTGAAGGGTAATTCAGTAATTTTATCAACTATTAGGGTTTTCATGCTCATTAACAATTATCAACAATTTCCAAGTGTTTAAACAGTATTTCCAACCCATTTTAGCAATCCCGAGTTATTGGCCCCAAAACCCCTAATGGGCCCTACGTAGTCGATTTAGTCATCTAGGCCCATTTAGCCTATGTTCCATAACGGTTTTAACAGTCTCAACATGCAATTTATCCATATTTCATTTTCTATCAAATTTACCCAAATGGGCCTGAAAGCCCATTGGGCCTGATTTCAGCCCCTCGAGGCCCAAACTTACCGACTTGCACGAAATTGTGCCGTTACCTGTCCCATCGATACTGATCACCGATCTCATCGTTTCTAACTAATCTTGGAACAATCGCATATTCACAAGTTATTGAAATGCTGAAATTTTAGCATTTCGGCTTTTCGGCACTTGTTAACTTAAGCTACTAAGAGGGTTCGTTACACACCTGATTTGTGATTATACCGATGAGATCTCCTACGCGATTTCTCCTTGTCGATCTTTAACTACTAGATCTAGATCTAGTCGCTCCAATGATCCAAACCTTCGATTGGTAACCTTTAATTCGCACTAGCACAAAACAATTCAAATAATAAGTCCAACAGAGCCTCTTGCCCTAATCAATAGCCTCCTAAGCACTAAGGGGTTTCAGCTTTTCTTAAATCTCAAGATACGAATGGAAAGAAGGTTCGAATACTTACCAAGAGATCTACTCGTTAAAGAACGTTCCAAATACCTTTCTACCCCAGATTCGTTGCGAATCCAACTTCAACGTGCGTAGAAAATAGATCTAAATATTAATTTTCGAATCACTAAAATATGGAGGTCTCGATTTTTAGTATTTATGAGTAAGGAGGAAGAAGTATTTAAACAAGTAAAAGGGATGTAAGTTGTGATTTGATTATAAGAAAGGGACCCCATAATCGGCTCTAATGAAAAGAAAATTAAAAAGAAAAGTTAAGAATAGAAGTTGAGGGCTTGGCGAAGAAAAGATGAGCAAAAGAAAAACAAGAACCGATTGAAGAAGAATTAAAAGAAAAACAATCGGCTAGCACAACAAATAAAAAGAAAAAAAAATACTCAAAACCAATCGAAGAAGAAAGCAATTCCTAAAAGGCTAAAATTCCAAGTTCCAATCGGCACCAATGCTTATAGTCGAATGATATATTTAGCATAAATAAAAAGAATTCTTCCTAGAATTGTATTCCTTTAATTGCTCCTTAATTCTTGGCCCAATCCCATGTTTGAATTTCATCCAAACTCCTAACAGCTCAGCAGACAGCAGCATCCACTGACTGACCAGCTTTGGTATGCTGCTTGGGAGCGCCCCAGTCCAGCAGAGCACCTCCAACGCGCGCGCAGCAAAAATGGGCTCTCCTCGCGTGCAACGCTGCTCGAACCTGGGACTTGTAGGTTGCCCAGCACGCTGCTGGCCACTGGGACGCGCGTTCTTCTCTGATATAATAGCGCAGCGCTAATCCTTAAAGCTTACCTGCTACAGTCCTGGGTCCATTAAAAATAAAACAAAACATGTGCCTACCTGGACTCGAACCCGTGCTACCCTGGGACTCCTAATGCTCCGCTGCCGCTGCCCCACAAGCCCTTTTGTGGCATAGTCCACCAACAACTCCTTTTAAGGTATTTTAACACAACCCCCTTCACTTAAAAAATATAACATACCTTTTGCGCACGCTGGGAGTCGAACTCTAGCCCTCCAACCTACTGCTTAGCACCCTAACCACTGGGCCAAGCTTTCCTTTTATGCTCAACCTTGCCCAACTATTTATAAGCCTTATGCCCAGATTCCCTCCATGAAGCAAAAACTAATTTCTTTCTACAATTTTGGATTGAACCCAAAATTTTTCCCACAATATAACTACTTCCAAATTTATTTAAAAACTAAATTTAAACACCAAATATTATATATATATTTTTAATAATAATAATAATAATAATTTTATAAATATATTTTTATCCTATAATAATAATTTAATTTTCATTAAAATTTTAAAACATTAGTAATAATAACAGAAATATTTTATCAATAGCAATAGTAATAATAATTTATAATTTTCATAAATATCAGTAATAATAAATATAGATAAATTCCCTAATAGTAATTTAATTCAAAAATTTTCCTTAAACGATAATATTCAAAACTTCTCACTTATTCAGATTTTCTTCTATCCGAATCCCGACTCAAAGTCCAATTCTTCTAGGCCCAAATTCAAGGTGTTACATGGCGCCACCTTGCCACTATGCCAAAGCTCTTTTTGTGACAAATTTTACTAGGTTTTTCTTAAGACCCCTCTTAACCAAGTTCCTCCCTTTACTTAAAAACATACTTTGATATTTTTACCGAGTTTTAACCTGAGTTTGGCCCTCCTAAAGGCCCACTAACATACTTAAACACAAATTTAACAGTCTCAGTACAGAAAATTCACAATTTCACCAAAATCACAACAAACTCGAAAAAGTCCAAAAATTAGCACGTTACATCACATACCTCAAACTCTTTTATCGTATAATCCAGTATCGAAATAGACATTTTTAAAGGAGTACAATGCCGACGTCTCAGACTTGGTCTTACATGTAATTCGATATCGATGCCTCTGTCACAAACAAGGTCTTACACGAAACCAGAAATGATGCTAATGTCCCAGACATGGTCTTACACGTAATTTCTCAAATCGATGCCTGTGTCCCAGACACGGTCTTACACGATCTTCTAAATCAATGCCAACGTCCTCGACATGGTCTTACACGAAATCATATCACGGAATCCTTTCAGACGTATACTGAGCTGTCCTTAATCTCGAATATTATCACAATTCTAATAGAATTCATTCATCAGGCTCTCAAGGCCATCCAATACTGATTATTTTCATATATACAAAGAGTTTATCAACCTAACACATAATCGTAAGTTGCCTTACCTCGGACGAAACTAAACGAACAAGGCGATTACTCGATTACTTTAGCTTTACCCCGATCTAAGCTCGTTTTTCCTTGTTCTTGATCTAAACAAATTCAGATTCAGCCATTCAATATTCCATTTCATTCAATTCAATCCATATACACTTATTTAGGGCATTTTACACTTTAGCCCTCCCATTTTTACATTTTAACACTTTGGTCCCTAATTCACAAAAACATCAAATATGCACAAATTCAATACAAAATGGCCTAGCTGAATCTTCATGGCTCTCATTAAAGCCCATATAACACATTGTTTTAGCAATTTAGTCCTCCCAAAGTCTCATTTTTCACAATTTAACCCATAGAGCTCAAATTCATCAAAATCTCATGGCATGACACATTTATTCAACACCTATTCATAATAATTCATTCCATTTCACTACAAAGCTTCAAATATCAACAATGGCATTTTTCATAAACTTCATCAAAAACAAAAATTGAGAATCGGCATGGAAGAATACGAAACAACGATCACAGAAACATAAAAGTTATCAAAAACCGAGCTCAAAAAATACCTTGATCACTAATTCAAAGTGCCGAACACTAAGGAGCTTCCACTCCTTTTATTTTATAATTTCAGTGGAAGAAAATGTATTATGAAACCATTTTATGCTTTTTGTTTTATTAATATTAACATATAATCTAAATGACAATTTTGCCCTTTTATTAAACCATTATGAAACACATGTTTTAAGGTCATTTATGACCATTTAAACATTAAATGGCATAATTTCCATATAAGGCCTTAATTATTAAAAGCCATTCCAAAAGCATATATGCAAATGTGACATGCAAATTTTATCACATAAACAATTTAGTCCTTTATCACAATTAAACGCAGAGACAGACAAATTAAATTGCAAAAATTTATCAGATGCTAATTCATATACCACAGACATAGAAAATAATATCAGAACATTTTTTAGACTCGGATATGTGGTCTCAAAACCACTATTCCGACTAGGGTCCAAATCGGGCTGTTACAATCTGACCCATGCTCCAATTTTTGTTATTGATGTATATTTTGAGCTCTACCATTGTTGATATCTTAGTGAAATTTATGTTTGGTGTTGTTAAATTAAAGATATGTGTTAAGTTATTAAGTTTTGTATAGGAAATTTTCATGAAATTTTGTAAATAGGGCTTAATTGCATAAATGGTAAATGGAGGGACTAGATTGTGAAATAAAATAAATATGAGGACTTGTATGAGTAAGGTGAGTATCCAGCCTAAGCTAGGTGTGGGCAAATTTTGCTTACTTTGTAATTTGTGATTTTTGGACTAAATTACTAAAGGTGTAAAATAGTAGGGGTAAATTAGCAATCTTCCTATTTATGTGTTTAAAGATTAAATTGAATGGAATTGAGCATGAATGCGTTAATTTGAAATTGTTTAGATCAAGAACAGAGAAATTCAGACTTAGATCGAGGGAAAGCAAAAATAGCCGAGTAGTCGATTTTACTGTTCGTTGATATCCGAGGTAAGTTATAAACTAATAGTTGTCTTAAATTTTAATTGAATGTATAGTATACATGTTGATATGAAATGCAAGTATGTGTATTAGTTGTTGGCGAATGTGAAAGACTAAGATAGTTATGTTCAATAAATTATTTTGAGTAAGTTAAGATATTTGGAAGTTGGTATGAATTTTTGATAAAAGCTTATGACTTTGAATATGGAAATTACGTGGTTAAATCGATTGTGAATATGAGATATTTCAGGCTTTAAGCCTAGCAGGCATAGTGTCGGTGAGTATTATCAAACAATAAGTCTAGCAGGCCTAGTGCCGGTGCAAAATTATCAGGCTAAAAGCCTAGCAGGCCTGGAGCCGGTGAAAATAATCAGGCTTGTGCCTCGCAGGTTATACTGGTGAATTATTTTGGGATAGATGTATGGAAATTGTAATACAAGTCGAAGAATCAGGTATGATTTGATCAATTGGTGATATGAAAATTAAATGAGTAAGTAAGTTGATCAATTGTATAATTTGTTTATGGTGAAATAAACAACGTGGATGATAATGAATATGTATTTGGTTTGTCTAGGGAATGATATGATAAAGTATGGAATTTGGCCTTTAAAAAAGTGTTTATAAGATTTTACATATTTGGTTTGTAGTGGGTGTATTAAGTTCATTATTCTGTATTGGTTATTTTTATAATATATGATATTCGGCCAAAGAGATTTTTCATGAGCAATTGTAAAATATAAGTATGAGCTTTGATATTGGGAATTATTTTGTTAACTTAGTATTCATGTGTAATTACTTATATCTTACTAAGCTTATGGAAGCTTACTTTGGGTGTTTTGATTCTTTATTTTATAGACTTTTGAAGCAAGCTACAAGCTCGAGGATCGTCAGCAATTTCATCACACTATCTACTACTTCAGTTTTTAATATTTGAACTTGATCTATGGCATGTATAGGCTGGAACATACTTTTGAATTTTAAATGTTGTATTTTGTAATTAGCCATGCGAAAATGGCTTATTGTCTTTGTTAAGACTATGTTCTATGCGTATTATAATGGTAGATGTGCTTATTTTGGTTTGGACGAATTAATGAAGATGAATTAAGTAGTTAATTTGGTTGGCTTAAAGATCAATTAGTTGATGGTTGATTGATGTGGTTCATATGAATATTTGAATGATGAATCGGTTAGATGTATTGAATCATTCTAATAGGAATATTGAAAATGTTCTTGGATAATATAGGATAAAAATTCGTGCTGTGTATTATAAGCAAATTATAATGACTTTTAGAATAAACTTGCATGAATAATGTTTTGGTTAAAGAGTATGTATTAGTTAGCTATTTTGTATGACTTTTCATTTATTATAAAATGATGCAGGATTAGCATGTTTAGGTTTGAATTTAAAAAAAAAATGATGAGTTTATTAAACCTTGGTTAACGATATGGAATTTTCGATGATTATGTGTAACACCCCTTAACCCGTATCCGTCGCCGGAATGGGCCACGAGGCATTACAAAACTAAACTCAACATTTTAACATCCCACATACACATGAATAAGTATTTAAAAACACATCTCGTCAAAATTCTTTTTAATTCATTTAATATCTTAATAATAAACATAAATACTATCATATAACACACATGTAAAAATTTGTTCATATCTAATTCGGTTCAATTCTCTGTTCAGCAATCATACAAAGACATTTATAAATTATTCGACCCTAATATGATTTAATGCTAAAACTATCATCAACCAATAATCCAATAATCCATATACTAGCATATGCGCATATATATATATAACTAAGATCTCATAAACTATTTTAGTACCATACAAACATAGGTATTACTATTCATTTGGTCAAAACTTTACCATTAGCCGAATCCAAATAAGCATATGACCGAATCATTTTCTAATACCAATTCATTTAACACAAAAGTTCTATAATTTAAGCAATCAATCATAAGATAGGTGCATTATAAATATGCATATATAAGTATCTATATGCGTGACAAATGAGCCAAGTATTGGTATAAACCTACTTCTAAAGATCACCAAATGGTCTATCTTTCAAAGTACCTATTACCAACCACAATGACCTATTTTAACTAAACACTACCATAATATACCGACAAAAATTTCGTATATAATTATGCCTATCATAGCCGATTCATCAACCCTTATTCAGACCAAAACCATCATTCAAGTCACAATGCAACTACATTCCATTACAAAGATACATATCATTACTAAATTAGACTAATACGATTATTATAAAACTCATAGCCATTTTATAAGCCATTTTCACATGGCATTATATACACATCATTCAAAAGACATTATAAACCCATTAGTCCAAACTACACATGCCATAAATCTAGATTAAATAACATATATATATCGAAACAAAAGATAGTGTGATGAGTCTTCTGTCAATCCCCGAGCTGGTAGCTAACTTCAAAAATTTATAAAACATAGAAATGAAACAATCAAAGTAAGTTTTCATAACTTAGCAAGTCTTTAGTCAAAAATAAATAATATAGGTAAGTAAAGCTTATTCTAAGTACCAAATCAACCATTTTAATCAATACGTTCTTTTATCTTCTATGAACTATTTTCGATATAATCTAGTTTGTACCATATGTTTGATCAACTTATAAAGTAAATTTTGATATTCATACATCATTGTGTTAAACTATACTCATATAAATTACAAGCCAAACACATTAAACCAATGCACACAAGCTTATAACACATCTTGATTAAACATACTTTCATAGCATAATATATTCGGTATTTAATAATCTTACAAATATACATACCTAGATAGCCGAATGTAATGCATAACATTCCTTAACTCAATTCCACATAAACATACCTTCCATTTCTCTTGTATTCTTGATACGTAAACGTGACATTTCAATCATCGGCAATAAGCCTGCTAGGCATAAGCCTGAATTAAACACCAGCACAAAGCCTGCTAGACACAAAGTCTGTTATTTATTCACCGACACTTAGCCTGCTAGGCGTAAACCCCGATTATGTTCACCAGCACTAAGCCTGCTAGACACAAGGTCCAATAGTATTCACCGGCACTAAGCCTGCTAGGCACAATGCCCGAAATATATATATTTCAACTGAAATTTCATACATTCACATTTCAAACCATCAACAACTATACTTTTCTTTACTATGGGTATGGTATTCTTATGCCAAAAGCTAACACACCATTAATATAACATTTCTCCAAATCAATTCAATTCCTTCCTCCACATTACAATCAATAATTTCTATTTCATATAGCTAAAGTAAGTTAACTACTATATTCATATTCGGCATTCATCTTTAGAACATAGCAAATAATGCTTACCAAGTTCATCCACATTCAGCAATGGTAAGAATAAATTCTAGAAATTTAATTTAGCACCTAATTATAAACAATATCAAAATTTAGCACAAAATAAAAGCTTAACGACTTACCTCGGATGTCAACGAACGATAATTTCAACTACTCAGTTATTTTAGCTTTTCCCCGATCTGAATCCGGTTTCTTCACTTCTTGAGCTTCAAATTTTCAAATGAAATCCATTCAAACTAAATTTTATTAAATTCAACCCAAAATATTCATAATTAAACCATTTACAGATTTACCCCTATTAATTTACACATTCGGCAATCTAGTCCAAATTCACAAAAACACCAAATTAATTACAATTTAATTACATCAAGTCAAAGCCGAATAGTCTTTGTATCATTAGAAGTCTTCTCATTCCATTTCATTTGCAATTTAATCCTTCTATTTACTAATTTATTCAATTTAGCCCTAAATGCACAAATTTTCTAATAATTCACATACAAAACTTATTAATCTACCACAAAACTTCCATTTAACTCAACAAACATCAATTTCATGAAACTCTCAACAAAGGCAAAACTCAAAATACACATTAACATAAAAAATTCAAGCATGGGTCAGATAGTATATGAAGCAACGATCTCAAAAACATAAAAATTATCAAAAACTAACCAAAATTCATACCTCAATTTAGCTTAGAAAGTGTCGAAACTCAAGCGAGGAAAATGGCTTTCTTTCTTTCTTTTACATTCGGCCAACAAGAGATAAAAATGCATGCATATTATGTTTTATTTTATTTAATGATATAATAACACATAATTTACCTATTTAGCCTTTATAAATTAATGAATAAAGCATATAGCAATAGGTCATTACCGTCCACTTCTATTCATGATGGTATAATAACAACATAAATACCTTATGTTGGTAAAGCATTATCAATTCGGCCCTTGTCAATTAAACTATCAACTTTCATCCTTTTTGCAATCAAGCCCTTTTATTTAATTGAGCATCCTAATGATAAAATTTTAAAGTGAAATTTTCACACAAGTAAATTCACACATTCAGAACACAAGGAATAATATTTAATTATATTTCTAACTCGGATTCGTGGTCCCGAAATCACTATTCCAAATAGGTCAAATTCAGGCTGTCACATTATGTTTTCATTTGGTATATTACATTTGGTAAATTTTCAAGATAGGTTATAATAGGTATTTTTTGTTCAGCTTATGTCTTGTATTATGACCAAATGAATAATGGAAATAAAATGTTTGGCCATGTGGTAATTGTTGATGCCAATATGGCATGACTTTTTGTGGGATGTTTACTTTGTGTATTTTATAAGACTCTGGAAATGATTAAATTTTATTAGATTGGTATTAAGTATGTTATGTTAGTATTTCATGTTGGTTAATTGTACTTGAGAGTCAGAGGAATATTTATAACTATATTAGTTATGTGACATGAATTTGTTATTAAGAGATTATTTGATTTTATGATATTAAAAATTGATTAGTTCAAAAGACTTGAACTTGTGAGTATGTGAATGTATGAAAATTGCGATTTGTCCGGTAATACCTCGTAACCCCTTTCCGGCGACAAATACGGGTTAGGGGTGTTACAAAACCAGGCAACTGAATCGATCTTGACTATCAAACAATAAATTTTCAATTAATAATCAATGAAGTTTTGAATCACACTGAAACCATAACCATTACATAGATTAAGACCATAGTGCCATAATACGGTCGACACTTCCACTATATATATAAATAACGTCTTAGAGAATATTTGAAAATGAGGCATTATTTATCTGCTTTGTAATCAGCTGTGTCCAAGGCTATATAATCTTTCGCTATATAGCTGATTAACCACTTGTAACACCCCAAACCCGGCCCAGACGTTATGGCCAGATCCGATGTGTCACACTGACTATTTAAGAAACCCCATATTTCATCCAAAGTCTTTCTTAGTGTTTTAAAAAGGTTATCTTTGCTAATAAAGTGAATGGAAGCTGTGCACCAGGTAGGTATCCAAAACAGAGGAGGTGAGCCATGTAGGCTGCTTAAGTACCAAGCTCTTGATTGGATCCAATCCTAGACATGCCCACGACCATTGCCACACTTTAGTTTAGTGATTTGTTTTGGAAAACAAGTTGAGTTGGAATTCATGTAAGTTAATATATTTGATAATTTGTTTTATTGTGTCATTGCGTTATTTTGGAAAACGCGTCCTATGTCTAGCCCGTTTTAAGTCAATATGCGTTAATTAAAATAAAAAGTATAAAATAAAATAATCCCGAAAAAATAAAATAATAATTAAAATGGCCTTATTACAACCCCAAAACCAAATAATAATACTTAATTTTAAAGATAAATTATAAAAACCAGTTACTTTATGGAAGTAGTTCGAAAGCGTCCACTATGGCCACTCTGAATCCCCTCCGGCTCCAAGTCTCCACATCAAGGCTAAGGAAAGGGGTGAGTTTGGAAACTCAGTGTGCAACAAGCCCTTTTAGAGCCCAAATCAATATCAACATATTGGGCCTAAGCCCCAATTCAGTCTCAACAACCACTGGGCTGAAGCCTTTTGTTTAACGGTTACTGGGCTGAAGCCTTTTGTTTAACGGTTACTGGACCGAAGCCTTTCTCATAAATCATATCACTAGGCCGAAGCCTTTCTCATAAATCATATCACTGGGCCGAAGCCTTTTCTGTAAACGGAATGGCCTATAGGCCCATTCAAATATCACATGTAATATCAATAAATGTATGCAAGCCCAATTGGGGAGACTACTCAACCCACCATCCGCTACTCTCCACCCGTACCAACCAAGCTCTCTATGTGGGGAATAACTCAACCCACCCAACCAAACTCTCCACTGGCAGCATAGTTGCTTTATCATATAACTGGAGGCCTAGCCTCTGGGGCAAAGCCCTTTTCGGTAAACTGGGGCAAAGCCCTTAACACTTCCTCCATTCATATAAACCCAACCCATGCATATAATGAGTATAACATGGCATATCGTGTACATATCATAGCATATCATGTGCCTATCATGGCATATCATGTATAATAACAATATCACAAGCATCATAATCACAATACGACCCTAGGGGTATAACGGTCATTTTTACCTAGGGACAAAATAGTCATTTTCATGTTATAAGGGTAATTACGTAATTTTATTGATTATTAGGGTTTTCCATGTTCATTCATCAATTCTGAGTGTTTAAACGGTAATTTTAATCCATTTTAACCAATTCTAGCTTTTCGGCCCAAAACCCCTAATGGGCCCTATGAATACCGATTTAACCTACTAAGCCTGCTCAGGCTGAAGTTTACCATAGTACTAACCGTATTAACATGCAACTTATCCAAATTTCACTTTCTACCAATTTTTACCCAAATGGGCCGGAAAGCCCATTGAGGCCCAACTTACCATCTTGCACAAAATGTGCCCTTACCTGTTCCATCGATCCGATCACCGATCTTATCGCGTGTAGTGCGTCTAATACCAATAACAAAACCACAAGTTCCCGAAATGCCAGAATTTCGGTATTTTAGCTTTTCAACGAATATTAATCTACGCTACTACGAGGGTTCGTTACACACCTGATTAGTGACGATCGCTTCCCAAAATTTACCATGCACTTGTCCTATATTCATTTACTTGACATATCAGGTTTTGAAATCCAATGATAACAACACAGTCTTACCAATACCATTCGGCCACTATCCCCACTACCGTAGATCGCTTACCTTTGCAGGATTCGATGATTAGACCCAAGCTTTATCCAAACTGGTTCTCCAAGCCTTGCTGTTTTCTCTCAAGATCATCTATCACACTACATGAAACCCATAAAAGCCGAATAAGAGACCTAATAAGGCCTATACCACAAAACGATAGCCTCCCTATTCTTTAAGGGTTTTCAGCTTTCATTAACTTCTATAACATTGAGTTGAACCAAAATTTTAAATGCTTACCAATAGAACCCTTACCTAGGATTCCCACTCTCGCTGACTTAGATCCCACGCAGATCTTGTGCCCAAAAAGCTAGCAGAAAATGACTCCTAGAGTCTACAGGATTCGGCCACAAAGTCTCCACAAGTGCTGCGCTTTTGGCTTTGATTCAAAGGAGAAAAATGTGATTTGAGGTGGTGGTTTTGCAATAATATTGCCGACAAGGGATTAGGGCTTAGAAGTTGTATGAATCGGCCACAAGAGATAAAGAGAGCATAAGGGTTTTGGCTCAGAAGGAAATGGCACAAGGGTGATTTTCGGGATTTGGCTTACTTGGAGTATTCGGCTAAGCAAAAAGGGAGAGAAGGGTTCGGCTCCATCTAGGGGTTAAAGAGGAGGAAGAATGAGGGAAAAGAAAATATGGGAAAGAAGAATGAAAGAAATGAGAGGGGTTTTTGCTTGAAGTCAAACGGCACAAGGGAAAAAGAATGCCGAATATACCATAACTACACCCAAAAGCCGAATTTGCACCTCACACTCCCTTGGCCGGCCAACCTCTTCCCTTATTTCAAATTCCCCTAAAATCTCTCCTAATTATCCTACCCCTTATCACTCCTTGATTTTAGCTCATGACCAATTCAAACTCTTATCAACAGAGTTCCTATCAAGCTCAAATTCTAGCCTGCTCAAGATACAAAAATAAACAATATAATCACCTACTTAGTGAGTCGAACCTTAGCCTCTTCCCTTCCACTTATAGCCACTTTTTTAGCAACTAAGTGGCATCACTTAGCCACTTCACCAGGAGCTCATTGGTGTTACATTTTACCCACATCTTTTAATAAGACCACCTATCCACGACCCCTAACTCCTTAAGTCCAAAATTCAAAAATTCTACCGATTTTTGCCAACTCATGGGCCTTCCATAGGCCCATTTACACACTCCAAATAAGAATTGCACAACCAAATACCAAAATTTAAATTTTAACCAAATTCTCACGAAAATTACAAAATCCCAAAAATCAGGATGTTACACCACCAATGGAAATAAAATATTAACATCACACATATTTTACCGTCGACTTTTCTATCACCATTATGGAATTAATATCAAAGAAAATGGATTAATGTCAATTATCGTTCAACCAAACCAACAATGCTTTTGTATAACACAAATTTTAGCTAGCGTTCTCATACGATAAAAATTTCATCTAAAAATAACTGGCTACTTATTCCTCTAAGAATAGTTGAACATGCAGAATACACAAAAGAATTCATAGTAATTGCCCGACTATAACCACTATACTCGGCTATCATTTCAATTCAAACATTATCCATCATTGAATTCTGTTATCACTGGTTTCACATTATCCCATCACTAAATGAAATCAGTTTGGAAGGACTTCTAGCAAATACATACTTTAAACTTTATACCTGAGTGAGTCGATTAGCCAAGATTAATTTCCTTTTGAACCGTGACATTGCCAAAACTCAAATGACCTTTAGAATACCTCAGCATTCTTTCCAGAACTTTCAATTCTAGTTACAACATTAGTTATTCCACTATCGTACTCTTTAGTCTCTCACTTATGGGCTCAATCAATCTAACCTTCATGAAATTTCATTATAAAAAGAGACCACATTGATGAAGGGGTAAGGTTGTAAAGCCTCTAACTCGACTCTCAACTATATACACGTATGTGACTTAGCATTAATCGTTGTCATTATATCATCACAATCATACAATAATTTTCAAGCAATTTAACACGAGCATTTATGTTACGCTAACTTTTCAATCGTCTTATTCATACAATATCAAGTATTAAATGCATGGTAGTATAATTGCATTATTTACACCCAACTTACTATAAGTTCGCACAAAGTCATCAAACGATCATAGGCATATCTTACTTATTTTCATCCTTACTACTCATGCATCATAACTTGGGCTCATTTCTCATGAGTTTCGCGTACATACTTGTACCACTTTCTAACATAATCATAGTCGTTTGAATTTTCGTCATAACTTTACATTACCCGTTGAACCATTTGGAATACTAAAGGACACCCGAGGAGTCTCATATGCTTAGTAAAATGCCAACGCCATATCCCAGATATGGTTTTACATGGAATCATATCATATATCGATGCTAATAGTGTAACAACTCGATTTAGACTCTATTTGGAATAGTGGTTTCGGGACCACAAATCTGAGTTAGAAAAATATTTTAATATTATTTTCTATGTTTATAATGTGTGAATTTATGTGTGTGAAAATCTCGTTTGAAAATTTTATTGTTTGGATGTCCGATTTAATAAAAGGACTTAATCGCGTAAAATGAAAAAAGTGGCTTGCTATTTATTAAAGTAATAAATTGCTATGTTCTTTTATTGTAGGGCCTTTATGATGCAATTATGCCATTGAATTTAAGCATGGACGGTCATGGACATTGATTATAATGTTTTGGAATTAAATAATAAAGTTTAGTTTAGTAAATTAATAATAATAAAATAAAACATAATGTAAAAAGCCATGCATTTTGTTCATTTTTGTCGATTCTTTAAAGGAAAAAAAAGAAAAACAAAGCTAGTTACATTCGATCACTTCTAAGCTTGATTCAAGGTTAGTTTTTGTTTGATTTTTGATAATTTTTACGTTTTTGAGATCGTTGCTATGAAATCTACAAAGCCCATGTTGTAATTTTTGAATTTGATGAATATTTTGAGTTTTTCCATTGATGAGTTTATGAGTTTTGTGAAGTTAGTTGATGAATTATGAAAGATATGTTTTGGATTAATATGTTTTGTATTGGAATTTTTGATGAATTTGAGTAAATAGGGCTCAATTGTAAAAATAATAAATTAAGGGACTAAAATGTAAAATAAATGAAATGTATGGACTTCTATGAACATGAGTAAGATTCAGCCTAAGCATGGTATATTTTAATTTTGCATATTTTTGTTTTGTAAAATAGGGACTAATTTGTGAAAAATGTGAAATGTCAGGGGCAAAAGTGTAAGTAGCCCATTTGTGTGTTTTTGGATGAATTTGATTGAATATGTGATTCAATAAATTAAATTTCTATTAATTTAGATCAAGAAAAGAAGAAATCAGATTTGGATCGAGGAAGAACCAATGTTATTGAATAATCGTTTCGTTCCGTCTGTCGTAGTTCGAGGTAAGTCTATAAGTAAATCAATGTCGTAAAATTTAAATGAACATATTTAATTATGCTAAAAGAAATATTTACATGTATATATGTATATAGCCGAATGTGTATTATTGTGGAAGAAATATTTATGAGCCTGAATTGATCGAGATTCAACATCCGAAAGCCCCTATGAGCCTTAGGAATAGATAGGATACATATGTCATGACATAGGATTCTGATATGTGTGTGCGAGTAAGACCACGTCAATGACGTTGGCATTAAAATATGTGTGTAACAACCCGAAATTAGGCTTAGTCAGAATAGTGATTTCAAAATTACTTACCCGAGATTTGAAAAAATTATTTTAGCATTATTTTATGTATTATAGCATGTTTAAAAGGGTGCATGAAAATTTTAGAGAATTAATTTACACGATTGAAGGCTTAATTATGAAAAGGACTAAATCGTATAAAAGGTAAAAGTTGCTAATTAATAGTAAAATTTGTTAAATAGCTTGAGAATCAAAATGTGGGGTGTTTAAAGGGCAATTAGGCCTTCAGGAAAGGCATGGCCGGGCATAGAAGTCCATAGGGACAAACAGAAAAGAAAAGTCAAATTTTGGTGGAGTTGGTAATCTAATTTTAACTAGAAATATAGAAAAATAAAATAAAGGCTTCATATATTCTTTTTCTTCTTCACCACCGAAGGTAGAAGCCATTAGAGGGGTTTTGGAAGCTCCAAAATTTCAGCAACTTTAAACACTCACAAGTAAGTGACTTTAATGGTTTTTTTGATGATTTTTGCATTTTTAGGACCCTTGTAGCATGATCTACCTATTGAAGGGTGTATTTTGCAAAATGGTTAAGAGTTTAGGGTTTTTCCATGAATGAATAAGTGTTGTTTGCTGGAACTTTATGAAGGAAAATGAATGTAGGTTGTTAAATAAATAACTTTTGTACAAGGGTGTTCATGGAAAGCACCTAAATTGGACTAAAGTGTAAAGTTGATAAGTTATTGGTACTTGTGTGAAACAATGAGAATTTGGGGTTGTCATTCGAGTGAAAAAGATTCGTTTGGGCTTGGTGAATAAGTAAATCCGATAAAAATCAATTTTCGAGCCTAGGGGTAAAATGGTCATTTTGCCAAAGTCTAGGGGCAAATGGTCATTTTGCCAAATTATGATTCTTGATTTGTTTAGATTAACATAGTGAGTAAATTAGTGAAACCTTGTCATTATAGATCAAGAAGTATGAGACCCAAACTTAGATCGGGGGAAGACCAAGCACATAGATTGAAATCAATCGAGTCATCATATTTTGTATACCGAGGTAAGTTGGGTGTAAGTATTTCAACTTTATTTTATATTTATACATTGACATTAATATTAGATAATATGATGATTTTACCTTTACAATTGATATAAAGAGGTTGGTGTGGTAAATTTCCTGATGGAACCGTACGAATGATTGGATAATTGAGCCGTGAGACTAGGGCTATACGAGAGCTAGTGTAAGACCATGTCTGGGACATGACATCAGCCTCGTTTTGTGTTAGAGTATGACCATGTCTAGAATATGGCCTTGACACTGAGATGGATGAGCTAGTGTAACACCATGTTTGGGATATGGCATCGGCACGAACCGAGGAGTGCCAGTGTAAGACCATGTTTGGGACATAGCATCGGCCTCGATACAAGAGAGTCAGTGTAAGACCATGTCTGGGACATGGCATGTAACACCCCAAAACCGTATCTGTCGCAGGCACAGGTTTGCGAGGCATCACCAGACAATTTACAACTCATCACAATCATATATCATTTTTATTCTAGTCGGCTAGTCTCAAATGACACTCAAATTATAATTAAATAACTCAAAACTTAGATCCAAAATCTAATATTCATTTGGTAAAATTCAAGCTTACTAAGTTCATATTTACTTAATGCTTACATCTTAACTATTAATAAGTTAAACATAATAGCAACACTTTCACATGGAACCTTTTGTGCATTTTTAATAATATAGAATCAAACCATCCATTCAATGCTACAACCATTACAACTCATATATGTACATACATGTATACTAATACTGAATTAATACTCTACCACAATGATTCAATCAACCAAGTTTATGCAACTAAACCTCAAAATCACACGTTATCCATAACTTGATAAACACTTCCATAACATTAAATTAGCCATTTTCGCATGGCTTTTATATACATAACAAAATATATCATTCAAAAAGTTATCCAGCCTATACATGCCATTTGTTAAGTTGAAAACATAAAATACCAAAGTAGTCGATAGTGTGACAAGATGCTGACGATCCCCGAGCTTGATTCAGGACTTAAAGATCTATAAAACAAGGAGACAAAATACACAAGTAAGCTTTCATAAGCTTAGTAAGTCTTAAGCAACTTCATATTTCAACCAATGTTCAATTCATTTAAGTAACTAACTATTTTAACTCACATAGGAATGCTTAGCCGAATATACATATGTACAATTATGATAATCACATTTTATAGCAAATTTCATCTTTTTGGCACATTTATTTCCATGTCCAAATTAAACCACTTCCATGTATCTAATTGTATATACGAATATAGAATCATGTCTTTTTCTCATAAACACATATCTATCTTTTTATCACTCACATAGCCGATTATAAACTTACTTTATAAGTATCTATACAACTGAACATAGCCTTACCTTATAGGTATACCAATGACAAAATATAACCTTGCCTTATGAGTGTACTTTTGACCAAATATAACTAGACTTTATAGGCATTCATATAATGAATTATAACATTAACTTATAGATGCTCCTTTAACCGAATATAACATTAATACCTTGAGAAATAGTTTAACAGCTTATAGCCTGCTAGGTTCAAGACCTGTAATCACTTCACCAGCATGTAACCTGCTAGGTAATAACCTGTTTTAAATCACCAACGGCATTATGCCTGCTAGGCTCTTAACCCGAATTTTATACAATAGCCTTTAGCTTTCTAGGATATAATCATGAGTCATAACACCGGCAATAATGCCTACTAGGCTATTAGCCCGAATATTCCAACTATTCATTACACATAATATAAATCACATTTAAACATTTTGGCATACATCAAATTTCTATCATTTTATTCATTCATGAACACATTCGCCTCTTTGTAACATTCAATCTGCCTAAATTCACATGCTTTGGCCACAATCGACTTTAACTCTTCATTCAAACACTCTTCCATTTCATCATATATCTAAATCCATTTCAATTCAATCATGTAGACCACATATAGCTCATTTCCCTCCTTAGACAATTTAACCAATTTGTCTAGTCATATACAGTAATATCACTATTTTCACATAATAAAATTTTATTTCATTTCTTTCATTTCTAAGCACGAGAAGTTTAATTTAATCACTCAAGAACTTACCTCGATTGCTATCGTACGACAAATTTCGACTACTCGACCAATTTCGTTTTTCCTCGATCCGAATTTGCCCCCTTATGCTCTTAAGCTAAATTAAACAAATTCACTATTCAATCATTATATTCGACAATGATATTAACATGCATAACAAATATAAACTTCCAAATCTTGAAACACCTACGGCAACCTCACTTCCGGCCACCTCAATATATTTTAAACTAGCCATTCATTACCTTAAAAATCACATCAAAATGCAAAGTTCCTTAAATTATAAGCATAGCCGAATACAACCTCTTCAATACTTTCATTTCTCACTTAATTCATTAACTTCAAAGCTCATGTTATCATATAACAACTATTGCCATTTTTCCTAACCTACTACTACATGACCGAATATCATTTAAGCATCAAAGTCTCATTTTTCCACAATTAAACAAGCTCATGCTCTTCCTACCACCAATTCCCATTTTAGGACATCACAACACCCACAATCTAATATACACCTTCTATGACCGAAAGCACATACCTCAACCAAATTCAAAATTTCATCATGGGCTATGTAAAGGACTTAGCAACTAACTAAATTTCACAAAATTTAAAGAAAAATACATGGAAAGCATACCTTAATTAAGCTTCTTCAATGGCCGAATATCCCTAGAATTTTCTATTTTTCCTTTCTTTAACCTTCGGCACAACCAAAGGAAATAAAACAACCATTTCCATATTTTATTTACTCATGCATATATTATTTGTTAGACTACTAAATTAGCCTTGCTAATTTTATTTCTTTTCCACTAAGTGTGGCCGAATGTGTCCGTAAATTTTATCCTTGGTTTATTTGCATCATAAATCCCTCATATTTAAAGAACAACTATGATTCGGTACTTACACAACAACCCTCAAATTTTTTTCTTTATGCAATTTAAGTCCCTAATCAAAAATCAACAACCAATTTACAAAATTAAAACACAAGACTTTCACATATAGCAATTCACATAATAAAATCCTGAAAAAAATAATATTTTAATAGTTTCTGACTCGGTTTCGTGGTTTCGAAACCACTATTCCATTTAGGGTCAAGATAGGGCTGTCACAACTCTCCCCCCTTAAGGATTTTCGTCCCCGAAAATCTTACCGGCGAAAAGGTTAGGGTAACATTCTTTCATTGAGTCTTCCAGCTCCTAAGTCGCTTCCTAGACCCCGTGTTTGAGCCACAATACTTTTACTAACGAGATTTTTTTATTCCGTAATTCTTTCACCTCGCGAGCCAAAATACAAACCGGTTCATCCTCATAACTCAAATCAGATTGAATTTCAATCTCTGACGGATTAATCACATGTGATGGATCAGATCGGTATCGACAAAGCATTGAAACATGAAAAACATCGTGAATCTTTTTAAGTGCAGGCGACAATAGTAATCTATATGCAACTGGCCCAATCCTTTTTAAAATTTCATACAGTCCGATAAATCTCGGGCTCAATTTGCCTTTACGGCCGAATCTGAGTACTTTTTTCCACGGTGAGACTTTTAAAAACACTTTATCCCCAATCTGATACTCTATATCTTTACGTTTCAAATCTGCGTACGATTTCTGACGATCTGATGCTACTTTTAAACTTTCAAAAAATCACTTTTACTTTCTGTTCGGCCTCTTTAATCAAATCAACCCTGTAGATCTTATTTTCACTGAGCTCAGTCCAAAACAACGGTGTATGACATTTACGACCATACGAAGCCTCGTAAGGTGGCATCTTGATACTTGATTGAAAACTATTATTGTACGTGAATTCAATCAAGGGCAAGTATCGTTCCCACGAGCCATTAAAGTCAAGGATGCAACATCTCAACATATCCTCGAGTATCTGAATAACTCACTCAGATTGACCATTTGTTTGAGGATGAAAAGCGGTGGTAAAATGCAACTTGGTGCCCAACGCATCTTGCATATTCCAAAATTGCGATGTAAATCTGGGATCTCTATCCGAGGCAATAGAGGTAGGCACCCTGTGTAATCTCACAATATGAGAAATGTATAATTCTGCTAGCTTATCGAGTGAAAAATAGGTACGAACTGGGATAAAGTGAGCTAACTTTGTCAATCTATCAACAATGACTCAGATTGAATCTTTCTTGCTCGATGTCAACGGCAGACCAAATACAAAATCCATTGTGACGCGATCCCATTTCCACTCAGGTATCATAATCAGCTGTAGCAATCCCGAAGGCACCTGATGTTTAGCTTTCACTTGTTGACATACTAAACATTTCGAAACGAAGTCAGAAATGTCTCGTTTCATACCGTGCCACCAGTACTGACGTTTCAGATCGTTGTACATTTTCGTGCTACCTGGGTGAACTGACATTCGGCTACTATGAGCTTCATTCAAAATCAACGGAATAAGTTCTGAACTTCTCAGAACACACAATTGATTTCTGAATCTCAAACAATCATTGTCATCAATCTAAAACTCTAAATCCTCTTTCGTATCACATTGAGCTCATTTTACGATCAAATCATTATCAATTTTCTGAGCTTCCCGGATTAGTTGCATCAACATTGGTTTTGCTTTTAATTCCGCTACTATCATATCATCAGCGGATATAGACAAATGTACATTCATCGCTCATAGAGCAAACAGTGATTTTCGACTAAGAGCATCAACAACCACATTAGCCTTTCCCGGATGATAATCAATGACAAGCTCATAATCTTTCAGTAATTCTAGCCACCGTCGTTGTCTCAAATTCAAATCTTTCTGAGTCATCAAGTATTTGAGGCTTTTGTGATCGGAATAAACATGACATTTCTCTCTGAATAAGTAGTGACGCCAAATTTTTAGAACGAAAACAATAGCAGCTAATTCAAGATCGTGAGTCCGATAGTTTCGCTCGTGAGGTTTTAACTGCCTCGAAGCATACTCAACAACTCTACCCTCTTGCATCAAAACACAACCTAAACCACTCAAAGAGGCATCATTATATACCACAAATTCTTTACCGGATTCTGGTTGAACTAACACTGGAGCTTCTATCAAAAGAGCTTTCAATTGATCAAACCTTTTCTGACATCTTTCCGACCACTCAAATTTGACATCTTTTTGAAGCAACTTTGTCACCGGTGTTGCTATCATCGAGAAGCCTTTCACAAACCGTCTGTAATACCCAGCAAGTCCCAAAAAGCTCCGAATTTCTAAAATTTTACTCGGATCCACCCGGATACCTGATGCGGAGACAACATGTCCCAAAAAGCTGACTTCATGTAACCAAAATTCACATTTACTAAACTTTGCGTACAGTTGTTTGTCTCGTAAAATCTGTAACACTAATCTCAAGTGTTCGGCATGCTTAGTTTCATTGCGCGAATAGATCAGAATGTCATCTATAAACAAGACTACAAACCGATCCAAATACTATCTGAAAATCTGATTCATTAAATCCATGGAAACCTCAGGGGCATTAGTGAGCCCAAACGGCATCACTAAGAATTCGTAATGTCCGTATCTCGTTTTGAAAGTAGTTATAGGCATGTCAAAGTCTCTAACTCGCAACTGATAATAGCCCGATCTCAAATCTATCTTCAAAAATATTGAAGCTCCCTTTAGCTGGTCAAATAAATCATCAATTCGCAGCAATGGATATTTATTCTTTATCGTTACTTTATTAAGTTGACGATAATCGATACACATTCTCATGGTTCTGTCTTTCTTTTTCACAAACAACACTGGTGCACCCAGGGTGAGAAACTCGGTCGAGCAAAGCCTCTATCTATCAACTCTTGCAACTGAGATTTCAACTCTTTCAATTCGGTTGGTGCCATGCAATAAAGGGCTATCGAAATCGAAGTTGTTCCTGGTACTAGCTCTATGTCGAACTCTACTTCTCGAACAGGTGGTAACCCAGGTAATTATTTGGGAAATACATTCAGATATTCGCAGACCACAGGTACAGTCTCAAGCTTACATTCTGATACTTTACTATCTAGTATATACGCAAGGTAAGCTTGACAACCCTTTTTCACATACTTCTGAGCCAACATCGAAGATATTACTGCCGAAAACTCGTTCAAATCATTAGACTCAACTCGAATTATCTCATCATTTGGACATTGCAAGTCAATTATCTTTCGTTTGCAATTCACTACAGCATCGTGCACAGTTAACCAATCCATACCGAGAATGATATCAAACTCATTGAATGGCAATAGCATCAAATTAGCAGGAAAACAAAAGTCTCGAATCATCAGAGGACATTTCTTGCATACTCTATCAACTAACACATATCGACCCAAAGGATTCGACACTCTAATCACAAACTCAGTAGACTCAACAGGCAGAGTCTTACTGGATGTCAAAGTTTCACATACATAAGAATGAGTCGAACCAGGATCAATCAAAGCAAGTACATTAGTGTCATAGAGAGTGAATGTACCAGTGATAACATCTGGAGATGAAGCTTCCTCCCGAGCACAGATTGCATAGGCTCTGGCTGGAGCACGAGCCTCAGGCCGAACAACTGTATCCCTCGTCCCTCTCTGACTGCCATTAGTGTTACCCTCACGTCTAGGTGGTCTACCCCATGCTGGCATACTACTCTATCTTGCACTCTAAACGGCATTCTATTCAGTCAACATTGGACACTCACGAATGAAGTGATCCATCAACCCACATTTAAAACAAGCATGATCCTGCAATCTACATTCTCCCGAATGCCATTTACCATGCTTACATTCAACTCTTGGTGGTCGAATGTTACCCACACTAGCTACTGACGTAGTTTGCGGATTTACAGGGGTTCTGTCTCAATCTCGTCTAGAATGACCTGCTTCAACTTTAGATCAGCTACTATCTTCTCTAAATTTCTTTGAAGATGACTGAAAAGTTTTACTCATTGATCATTTACGGGAATCTCTAGCCTCGTAATCAGCTTTTCTCTTTTCTTTTCCCAACTCTTTAGCTTTACATGCTCGTTCGACGAGCACTACAAATTCTTTAATTTCAAGAATGCCGACTAGCAATTTGATATCTTCATTCAATCCTTCTTCGAAGTGTTTACACATGGTAGCTTCAGTCGAAATACATTCCCTAGCATATCTACTAAGTCGTACGAATTCTCGTTCATATTTAGTAACTATCATTCGGCCCTATTTGTGCTTAAGAAATTCTTTACATTTTTTATCGATGAACCTCTAGCTGATATACTTTTTACAGATGTGACAGCCCTATTTCGACCCTAGTCGGGAAGTAGTTTCGAGACCGCTAAACCGAGTCAAAGAAATTTTAATTTTTAATATTTTAAGTCCAAAATAGGTGAACATTGCATGTATGCATTTGTGTGCTATGATTTTTGTCAAATTGCATGTGTATTAAATTAAAGGACTTAGATGGAAAGAATTAATTTTATGTGTGGCTAAATTAAAGAAGAGTAATTGCTTAATAATAACAAAAACATGGATTTGCATGTTAAATTCACCTTTTTGAGGTGAGTGGCCGGCCATGATATGATGGGGTGCACTAAGCATAAATTTCTTTGGTTATTTTTATGTATATTTTAATTAAAAGTAATTAAATAATGAAAAACAAATGGGAAAAAAAAATTTTGTTCATCTTTTCTTCTTCTAGCCGAAACTTGGTGAAAGAAAAGGGAAAGATATCCCTAAAGCTTTCGGCACCCTCCTTTGATTATTAAGGTATGTATTGAATGTTGTTTTGAGTAAAAATTTATGATAATAGATTCATTTTTGTGTCCTTACCATTGCCCATATGGAAATTTTGAGTTTGGTGATGGTATATGCTTTCGGCCTTGTAAGTAAATTTTGAAATGTGGGTCGTTTTCATGTTTTGAGTTGTAATGGGCATTGTTGAAGCTTAAGTTGGTGAATTGTGCATATAGGAACGTTATTTAGTATAGGGAATTTCGGTCAATTTGAGTTCGGTTAGCAAGTTGAACATTGAGCTAAATATTTCATTGTACATTCGGCTATTTGGAATATAATAGATGTTTCCCATGTATTGATAAAATATGGAGTTTAGTTGATACTAGAACTAAATTATAGGTGTTTCCATGTGAATTATATATTAATTTAGAAATAGCTAATTTGTGAGTAATTTTACACATGAATTGCCGATTTTTGAATTAAGAAATGTCTTAAGAAAATTGATATGTTTCTTATTGAATTTTCATGGAATTTGCTATAAGGGAATTTGAGAGTAAAATGAGTTGGTAAATTGTTAATTATGTGACTTACTAAGCTAATAAGACATTCGATTATATCTAGTAGAACATTTGATTTCGGTTTGGATATTTAGTTAGAATTATAGTGCAAATTAAATTGGGATTTGGTTAAGACAAAACGTTAATATGCATTATGTGTGTAAATGTGTTAAATAGGGACATTTGATATGAAATTAGTGGGACCTTGAATCTTGACTTGGTTGTTTTGATTGAATGACCGAATGTGCTTAAGTAATGCAAGAGTAAGTCCCTTGCTTAATGGTGATAGATCGATGGATAATCTAAATAAGTTTGAAACATTTGGCAATAAGATTTATATGCTTTAAAATGTAAATGTTTAAACACCAAAAGGAAGTAAAGTCTATAGTCACCCTTGTTAATTAGAGAATTGAGATGTTTTGATTTGATTAATAATAGCATTCGGCAATGGGGTATGGCATGTTATTAAAAATGTTTATTAATGAGTGGTTTGAAGTTTATGTACATGGGGTTTAAAGATGTTTTAATTGCGACTAATGGTGTATATCAATTGGGCCAAATGTGTGTGGAAAATGTTAAATATGTGCTTCTTGTGTTAAGTGAAATAGAGTTGATCAAATGAGTTGAACAAATAAGGTTTAATATAAATTAAATTGTTTAATTTAGCTCAAGAGCTTAAAGGGATAGCATCGGACAAGGGAAAAGCAAAGGTTACGGAATAGTCGACCAGTACATACTCAGAGAGGCACGAGGTAAGATTTAAGTAACGAAATTAGCCTATTATCCGATTAGCCTATTATCCGATTAAGCTTGTCTAGTCTCTTCCTCATTACTCGAGTTTGGCTGAGATTCAGCAGGCTCTGTCCCTTGCGCGGGAGTAGCTGCTACACTTTCAACGTCATCAGCTAGAGCTCGATTGGAATCCATTGGCTATATAAAGCACATTTTAAATGTCAGAAATCATCACACTATCGTATTAACACATAATGGCATGTATAGCTAGACCCACACGTGCTATGTTAGTCCTAGAATTGACTAAATCGTAGCTTTGATACCAATCAAATGTAACACCCCTAAACCATATCCGTCGCAAGCATAGGTTTACGAGGCATCACTGGACAATTTACAACTCATCACAGTCATATATCATTCTTATTCTAGTCTGCTAGTCTCAAATGACACTAAATTATAATTAAATAACTCAAAACTTAGATCCAAAATCTAATATTCATTTGGTAAAATTCAAGCTTACTAAGTTCATATTTACTTAATGCTTGCATCTTAACTATTAACAAGTTAAACATAATAGCAACACTTTCACATGGAACCTTTTGTGCATTTTTAATAATATAGAATCAAACCATCCATTCAATTCTTCAACCATTACAACTCATATATGAACATACATGCATACTAATACTAAATTAATACTCTACCATAATGATTCAATCAACCAAGTTTATGCATGTAACACCCCTAACTCGTATCCGTCGCCGGAGAGTTATGAGTCGTTACAAAACAAACACAAAATTCAAAGAAACTCTATACGCATAAAATCCAATTTGATTACTTGTGGATAATAGTTGAAAAAGAAAGGTATTAACCTATATATATATAAATACATATACATCTATCAATTCAATCCGATATCAACATTCATAAAAACTGAAACATATGAGCCTGCATATCGAATATAATTTAAATCCATTATACTTGTCAAATAACCAATACTATTCATGTGGTAATAGTATCAAGGCTTAGCCAAATGCATGTCATTATCTACTAGAGCCAAATATACATGTGTATGCATATCATCTAAAGGATACTTAATCTCATGACATTTTGAACAATGATCAGACATGCTCCCATGCAATTTGTTCCAACTTCTTACCTAAGCCGAATGTTCACCACCATTTAACATTATCAAACATTTCATGCATTTCTTTCTAACATAGAATAAGTAATGTCAAAGGCCACCGATTAAATGTCATACTCACTTATGTATAAATGCCGATTTCACATACTTATTCGATGACTCAAATTCTAACAATCTTATCCTTATTTAATCATTATTTGCTCTTTAACATCAACCACAATAAGCATAAAACACCAAGCATTAATACACAAATATGCACAACTTTCACATTCATCCACAACCAATATTATCAAGCTCAAAACCATATATATATACACATAGGGTAACTTGGAAAGCCATTTTCGCATGGCTATACATATTTACAACATCAAAATGATACGTGTTTAAAATCAAAAGTCAGACCTATACATGCCATTATCGAAATTTAGTTACTAAAAGTACCTAAATAGGCTTCGATAGTGTGGATGACTTCGACTAAAGTTTCCCGAGACCGTGGCTAATGAGCGAGATCTATAAAACAGAGAATTAAAGGCAACAGAGTAAGCAAT
This sequence comes from Gossypium stocksii, assembly GCA_020496765.1. Classification (NCBI taxonomy): domain Eukaryota; kingdom Viridiplantae; phylum Streptophyta; class Magnoliopsida; order Malvales; family Malvaceae; genus Gossypium; species Gossypium stocksii. The sequence goes on from CM035623.1 coordinate 49,952,008, forward strand.
TCTATGCTTAGTAAATTTTAAGCAATGCAATCAAATTAAAACACAATTGGATAACAATCAATTAAATCCACTAATAATAATCCCTTGGTCTAATATTCTTTTTGGCCGAATACGACATACTATCATTGAACGATTATCGAGCATTTAACCCTTTTTTTTATTCGAATTCATGTCACATAGGCAATTAAATTTTTATTCACTTGACAGCATCCCTTGACGTTTGCATCTAAATCATTTACGTTTTATATTAACACTCTTATGCATAATCACACATTTCATGTTTTCTCATACTTTGGCCGAATATTCACACATGTATAAGGAGAAGCTTAACTTAATTTCACTTGAATTGAAATACACATGCCATGAATAAGTCATAGACTTTCAAATAATCTCATGCAATGGCCGGAGCATTTTCACTTCAATTGATACCTTCGATTTAATCTAAATTTTAAGTCACAAATGAATAATTGTTACGTACCTGACCAGCTTAGGGCAGTGGGCACATTTATTAGGATTACTACAGCAAATATAATCATATCATTCCAGCACGAATGCCTGCGGGACTCTAGCCCGGATTTAGTTCCAGCACGAATGCCTACGGACCTCAAGTTCGAATAAAATTCCAGCATAAAGCCTGCGGACCTTAAGTCCGGATTTATTATCACTGAATGTCATGCATACGTATTCACAAATAAATTCAATTCTCATAAGATCACATATTCGTGATTCGTTTATTCGATTCGAATATTAGCTTAACATGAACACAATTCATATAACTTTTGGTTCAATAAGCACACATAAAGAACACATGTCCATTTCACTTTCCAAGCTTAACTTCTAATGACCATTCGGCTATAAGCCTTATACACACAATATTTATCACACAACCTTATTCGAGTAGAAACCATAGATCACACTTCATCTACTATACATATATCCAGACATCATCTATTGTATATTAAAATTGATTACTCAAAACTTACCTCAAATATATCTAAATAGTTGCGAAACGGCTACTTAATTACTTTCTCTTTCCCCCTATCTGATTTTGATCCTCTTTGCTCTTGAGCTTAAATTAAAACAAATAGATTTTTTTAATTACTTACTTAATATTATTTTCTTAATAATCACATTTGGCAATCACATATAATTTCAATATATATTATATTTTATATAAGATGCCATAATTCGATTTCATGCTTATTTGATCTTTATCTAGTTCGCATACACAAGCAAAGATTCACATAGCTCATCAAGCTTTCTTATACATGGATTTAACCATTTAGCCGAATGTCTCTATAAACACAAGGCTCATACATAAGGCATATATATAACTATCACAACTTAATCATTTAATCATATTCGGCAAGCTTTAACTCAATTATTTTAAAGTACAAACTAACTATGTTATTCATTAACATTTCACCATATTAAATCTTTGATTAACTAATTCAACATTCAATTATCAACCTTAATGCCGCATGCACAAATACTTACATACTCTTATGCATAAAATCCATAGCTGAATGCATGCATAAACACAGAATACATATTTCACATTTTTATTTACTTTGTCCTAATATATAATTTCATTCAGACATTACACATATATTTCAAAATTTACTAACATTTAAAACCTATAAAAGCTCATGTATCACATTCATGACCGAATAACATACAACATGAGCATTTATTTTAGACCTACTATTACATCATCTAAGCGTTATTCAAATTTTTCAAACTATTTAACAATGTTTAATGGTCCAAAACCGAGTGCATTATGCACCAATCTTAGTCTTAAATTCGGCAAAGACATGTACAGCTCCAACAACTTCACTTTTAATTCTAAAACGTTCATATTCAATTCATATGACAACAAATTCTTCACTAAATTCTTTCAAAGTTCATTCGGCATTATACACACATACAAAGTCATTAACACCGATTTTCTTAATAGCAAATTCAATCCATTAACATGCAACTTAACTAGCTCAACTTCCTTTTCTCATCTTTTCTCAATGAAGTTTAAACAAAACGTTCAATTCCTTCAAATTTCCCAGCATGGCCGAATGTACTTAGCACTATATCCTTTGAAATTTTGACGTGGGTCATGAATAGAACTCTTCAAATAACTCAAAACATACAAGAATTCCAAGGAAGAAGCATAAACATACCTTAATTTAGTCCTAAAATGATAATCGAATGCTTGTTTTCCTTTCTCCTATTTCCCTTTCAAATTTCGGCAAAATGGTGAAAAGATGAACACATTTTTTTAATTAATACATTTTATTATTACATATTTCTAACCAAATTCCGATTTAATAATATGAGAAAACATGAATTAGTGGAATGTTTCAAATCATGGCCGGCCACTAATTATTTTTGGGCAATTTGACACGCAAAGTCATGTCTTTAAACTATACTATTAATTGGTCATCACACTTTTACCTAGCATACTTTCAAAGTTTCACAAGTAAGCCATTTTAAGTGTAATTCACATCCAATTGACTAATTCGAAGCACAAAAATTTTCACATATGGATTAAAACATAAAATGGACATAGAAATGAGCATTTAGAAAATTTTTCAACTTAGTTTTGTGGTCCCAAAACCACCTTCCGACTAGGGTCAAAATAGGGCTGCCACAATGCAACTAAACCTCAAAATCACACGTTATCCATAACTTGATAAACACTTCCATAACATTAAATTAGCCATTTTTGCATGGCTTTTATATACATAATAAAACATATCATTCAAAAGGTTATCCAGCCTATACATGCCATTTGTTAAGTTGAAAACATAAAATACCAAAGTAGTCGATAGTGTGACAAGATGCTGACGATCCCCGAGCTTGATTTAGGACTTAAAGGTCTATAAAACAAGGAGACAAAATACACAAGTAAGCTTTCATAAGCTTAGCAAGTCTTAAGCAACTTCATATTTCAACCAATGTTCAATTCATTTAAGTAATAACTAAAATGTATCATTATAACTATTTTAACTCACATAGGAATGCTTAGCCGAATATACATATGTACAATTATGATAATCACATTTTATGGCAAATTTCATCTTTTTGGCACATTTATTTCCATGTCCAAATTAAACCACTTCCATGTATCTAATTGTATATATGAATATAGAATCACATGTCTATTTCTCATAAACACATATTTATCTTTTTATCACTCACATAGACGATTATAAACTTACTTTATAAGTATCTATACAACTGAACATAGCTTTACCTTATAGGTATACCAATGACAGAATATAACCTTGCCTTATGAGTGTACTTTTAACCAAATATAACAAGACTTTATAGGCATTCATATAATGAATTATAACTTTAACTTACAGATGCTCCTTTAACCGAATATAACATTAATACCTTGAGAAATAGTTTAACGGCTTATAGCCTGCTAGGTTCAAGACCTGTAATCACTTCACCGGCATGTAGCCTGCTAGGTAAGAACCTATTTTAAATCACCAACGGTGTTATGCCTGCTAGGCTCTTAACCCGAATTTTATACAATAGCCTTTAGCTTTCTAGGATATAATCCCGAGTCATAACACCGGCAATAATGCCTACTAGGCTATTAGCCCGAATATTCCAACTATTCATTTCCTAGCTCATTGCTATGAGTACAGGTAATATAAATCACATTTAAACATTTTGGCATACATCAAATTTCTATCATTTTATTCATTCATGAACACATTCGCCTCTTTGTGACATTCAATCTACCTATATTCACATGCTTTGGCCACAATCGACTTTAACTCTTCATTCGAACACTCTTCTATTTCATCATATATCTAAATCCATTTCAATTCAATCATGTAGACCACATATAGCTCATTTCCCTCCTTAGACAATTTAACTAATTTGTCTAGTCATATATAGTAATATCACTATTTTCACATAATAAAATTTTATTTCATTTCTTTCATTTCTAAGCATGAGAAGTTTAATTTAATCACTCAAGAACTTACCTCGATTGCTATCGTACGACAAATTTCGACTACTCGACCAATTTCATTTTTCCTCGATCTGAATTTATCCCCTTATGCTCTTGAGCTAAATTAAACAAATTGACTATTCAATCATTATATTCGACAATGATATTAACATGCATAACAAATATAAACTTCCAAATCTTGAAACACCTACGGCAACCTCACTTCCGGCCACCTCAATACATTTTAAACTAGCCATTCATTACCTTAAAAATTACATCAAAATGCAAAGTTCCTTAAATTATAAGCATAGCCGAATACAGCCTCTTCAATACTTTCATTTCTCACTTAATTCATTAACTTCAAAGCTCATGCTATCATATAACAACTATTACCATTTTTCCTAACCTACTACTACATGACCGAATATCATTTAAGCATCAAACTCTCATTTTTCCATAATTAAACAAGCTCATGCTCTTCCTACCACCAATTCCCATTTTAGGACATCACAACACCCACAATCTAATATACACCTTCCATGACCGAAAGCACATACCTCAACCAAATTCAAAATTTCATCATGGGCTATGTAAAGGACTTAGCAACTAACTAAATTTCACAAAATTTAAAGAAAAATACATGGAAAACATACCTTAATTAAGCTTCTTCAATGGTCAAATATCCCTAGACTTTTCTATTTTTCCTTTCTTTAACCTTCGGCACACCCAAAGGAAATAAAACAACCATTTCCATATTTTATTTACTCATGCATATATTATTTGTTAGATTACTAAATTAGCCTTGCTAATTTTATTTCTTTTCCACTAAGTGTGGTCGAATGTGTCCATAAATTTTATCCTTGGTTTATTTGCATCATAAATCCCTCATATTTAAAGAACAACTATGATTTGGTACTTACACAACAACCCTTAATTTTTTTTCTTTATGCAATTTAAGTCCCTAATCAAAAATCAATAACCAATTTACAAAATTAAAACACAAGACTTTCACATATAGCAATTCACATAATAAAACCACGAAAAAAATAATATTTTAATAATTTTTTACTCGGTTTCATGGTTCCAAAACCACTATTCCATTTAGGGTTAAGATAGGGTTGTCACATGGCATCGGCCTCGACATGTGAGCCAGTGTAAGACCATGTCGGGACATGGCATTGGCGCTTAACCTACGTTTGAGGCTATTGAGTATCATTTTCTATTCCACTGAGTTCCATGGGAAAAATTTATAGCTTGAGTAATTAAAAGAAACGATGACCTTATTGTGAGTGGTGCAGGTACTTGTATATCATGTATGTCAAACGAGCTCGATTTTATGATGTTTGATTAGTAAGAGAATGATGATGAGTAAGCTATGTTTTTTATGCAAACCCGGTCGCATCATGTTATGATGCAACTCGACACCATTGAGATTAGCCTAAACTCGAGGGGTCGAAATGCAAAATGAGACGTTTAATTTTAGTTTGTTAATAAATTGAGTTGATAGACTTTATTTAGTTAATTGAATTCATTTTAGTTAATAATTCATCTTAGATTAATAAATGAGTTGTTGGTCATTAATTCAACTCATCTTAGTTTTAATAATTGAGTTATTATTGAACTTCATTTAATAGATGCTTCTTAATTAATTAATTCAACTCATCTTAGTTTTAATAATTGAGTTATTATTGAACTTCATTTAATAGATGCTTCTTAATTAATCTAATTCCTAGGATTATTTATTGATGCATGAGTTAAGTTTATTTAATGATGCTTCTTTAATTAACTAGTTGCTGGAATAATTGATGCATATGTTATAGTTCATTTACCTAAGTTAAGTATTATTGTGTGTTATGTTTAATAAGTGTTTACATGTGTTTAATAAGCTTATTTTAATGTGTTTATTGTAGGAGTCTTTTCAAGTCATAACCGTTACAATTAAAGGTTGTTATAAATTAAATAAAGTGTCTTTTTAAGTCATTTTCGGTTACAAAGTAATGGGGCTGTTACAAGAAGATTTATACATCATTTAAGGATGTTTAAAAAGCATTATTTCATCCAAATAAATTTCAACAACCTTTTCAACTTCCAACCTTTTTTTCCATTTCAAAGGTTATTTCAAGCATTCAAACACCATTAAGAAGCTGGTAAGAAGTTGGTGTCTATTCGGCTGACCAAGGGCTAACTCAAGAATCATTTTTCAGGCAATTAAAGTCATTCATGCAACTGAATTGAAGTGAATTCAAGGATGGAGTTATTTGGCTCAAGAATGTGAAAAGACTTAAGTTTAATTTTAGCTTTTAATTGGCCCATTAAGTTGAATGTTTGTGACCCTTCAACTAGCCTATTCTAGCACTATAAATAGATAAAATCAGCCATTGTAAAGGGACTTTTGCTGACTTTTGCTGAATATATATGAAATATTTGAATTGTGAGTTATCCAATTCTCCTTGTCCTTACGGAATTGATTTGACTTATCAAGCTTAGCTTGTGGTGTTTATCTTTTCTTTGTTCAACTATACCAAGGTTCCTATCATCTTTTAATAGAGGGTCAAGGTTCATTTATACCAAGGTTCCTATCATTCTTGATAGTGGGTCGAGGTCAATTCTTTGCTGTTCTCTTTATACCAAAAATAACCTAAGAGCCATTTGAGATTCGAGTCAGCAATCTAACATTGTTGGTTCAATTTCGGCCTTAGTAAACTTATCCTTTTCCTTGTTTAACCATTTTGTTACTGATTTCTAAGCCATCTTCTTCTTTCTTCTAGCCTTTTCTTTGTTTAACCCTAGTTTGTTTAAAACGTTCCATTTTTACCCAAATTCACGATCAGGCAACAAACGACTCGAATCAATCACAAGGTAAGTTCGTATCATCATTTATGTTTATGAGTGGATGTTTGTGTTATGAGCATGTTAATTCATGGTAATTCGTTGATAATTTTTGCATTCAACTTACTAAGCTTTATGCTTATCCCCTTTCCTTTCCATTTTCTTATAGTGCCGCCTAGTTAGCTTGTGGATCAAAGTACATCGAAGGCTCCACTCACTATCATCCCAAGCACTGGGTATAGTTAGCTTTAGCATTTTGAGAATACGGCATGTATAGGACTTTATTCTTTTGTTAAGTGTCATATTATTTTGAAGCCAAATATGTTAGCCTTTCTTTGAAATACTTCATTTTGTATAAGGCCAAAGTTACTGGCTAATATTTATTATTGGTTATCAAATGCAATGATAGTGTTTTCAAGAATGAAAATTTAGCATGAGCAAGTGTATGTGCTAGGAGTAATAGATTGAATGCATGGTTCGTGGATTAAATTAAGTTGTGTGGATGCCAAATTATGGCTATTGGTTGAGTATTAAAGTCTTGGTATGCTTGGATGTGTTTGATCTTGTTTCAGGGTGGCAAGGAGGCCTTGTAGATAGCCTATTTTTGTCCACAAGAGTAGACACACGGGCGTGTGTCTAGGCCGTATGTGACACACGGTCCGCCCCATAGGCATGTACTTAGGCCATGTGTCCCCTGCACCTTGAATTCATTGCATTAAATGCCCAGTAGTAAACACACGAGCTGAGACACGGCCGTGTGTCTCAACTGTGTAGAGGGCACGGCCAAGCACACGGGCGTATGCCATGGTCGTGTGATTGTTGATGTTAGAAATAGAATGTCAACCTTGTAGCACGGCCTAGACACGCCCGTGTCCCTCACACAACCTAGACATGCCCGTGTTATCAAACCATACGACTCTCTGATTTTTCTCAAAGAACAAGTGAGATTCACACAGCTAAGGCACATGCCCATGCGCTCAGCCTATGTGCAACACTGACTTAGTTAAACTCAGATGCAGGGGACCCACAGTCTATCAACATGCCTATGGGGGCTGACCATGTGTCATACACGGCCTAAGCACACGCCCGTGTGCCCATCCGTGTAGACAATTATAAGCTATTTTCCAAGCCTTTTGCCACCCTGAAACATATCTAACCATAAAATCCATTTCAATACCACTCAATATAACGATTAATAACATCTAACACTCAAAACTTAAGGCATTCATCATCATTCATTCATCCTACTTAAACATGCAACTTGCATTTCCATAACTTCATCAACATTGCATAGAATTAACTAAAGCAATATTAGCCCATTTCCAAAGGCTATTACAATATGACTTGAGTAATACTAATAGCCAACACATTTGGCTACCCCAAAATGACACATATCAAAATGAAAAAGTTTCCTATACATGCCATATTCAACATAGCTAACTATATTATACCCAAAATGGACAGCTTGATAGTGTGACTTTGAGCTCAGACTTTAACGATCCCCGAGCTAGTTCGGGAAGACATGAAATGTTATAAACTTTCCTTAAGCAATAATAGGGCTTACTCGTGCTCTTTCTTACCGATTCATTCATGTTATTTCATTTTCTTAATCGTGCTTTTCTTATCATCATACTCATATTGTTGTGTACCATTTCTCGTAACTTAGTCATGTACACCTATATCACTCATCACAAAGCTTTAGTCTTTCTCAGTAAACTCATTAATTTGCATACTTTTCTTGTTAACTTTACTTATAATACTGAAGGATACCTGAATGTCACTCTCATGATAAGAGGCCAAAGCCATATCCCAGATATGGTCTTACATGCGATCTCAGGTTGATGCTGAAATCATATCCCATATATGGTCTTACACGGGATCTCTCTTAGATGCCAACATTATGTCCCAGACATGGTCTTACAGGGGATCTAAGTCTCATCAAGGTGCCAACGCCATATCCCAGACATGGTCTTATACGGGACCACATGTCAATACCAATGCCATGTCCTAGACATGGTCTTACATGGGATTTTGGTTTAGTGTCGATGCCATGTCCTAGACATGGTCTTACACGGGACCTACATAACTCATGTCATGACTTCAGTATCCCTCGTATTCTTTGACATTTTAGCTGAGATTTCTCATCTATACTTCATCCTTTCTTGATGAAAATCATGTTAAACAAATTCATGAAATTTACATGATTACATAGTGTAACACCCCTTACCTGAGACTGTCGCCGGAGTCGAGCACGAGGCGTTACTAGACTTACCTTACTAGTTTGCGGCATAAAAATTTTCTTTTAAAATTAATTCATTCAATATATCCATAAAATGGGCCCTCGAGGCCCTAAACATGCAATTGGAACGGTTCGGGACTAATTCGGGAGCATTAAAAATTTTTCGATTGCTTACACAAATTAAAAAATTTTATTACACTGTTCATAATAAAACTGTCCACCTGCGCAACAGTCACTAAATTAATTATAACTCGAGTTACAAAACTCAAAATTTAAATCCATAATTTTTCCCTAAAACTAGACTCATATATCCTCTTACCATAATTTTTCAAGAATTTTTGATGTGGCCAATTAGTAGAGTTTATTAGTTAATGGTTCCCCTGTTTCACAGTCCCACTGTTCTGACTCCTCCATACTAAAAATAAATTATCTATTAGTACAGTTTTCATTTAGTGTTTCCACTTGTTTCTAATGAAAATAGACTCACTAAGGAATCTATACATATAAATTATAACTCATAATTATTTCTATATAACTTATTTGAATTTCTAAAATCAGAACAGGGGATCACGAAGCCCTCTAAATCAGTCTCACAAGAATTTAAATATCTCACAATACAGACTTCGTTTGCTTACTTTGTTTCCTTCCTATGAAAATAGACTCAATAAGCTTTAATTCTATATCTTGTTCACCATTAAATTCTATTTCTACAATTTTTAGTGATTTTTCAAATTCACGTCACTGCTGCTGTTACAAAACTGTTTCATGACTAACTTTTCCTCCTTCATCATTTCTTTGCATAAACAATCATTTAGGCATACATAATATCAAAACATGTTCTTATTTAGCCATTTAAATAGCTAATCATCATCAAACATTCACATACTATACTTAAATCATATCATAAAGACATACACACCAAATAGACAAGTCCCTATACATGCCATAACTCAAAACATTTCAAATTACAAAATACCAAGATAGCCTTTGATAGTGTGAGACCAACTCTGACATCCTTTTTAATCCTCGAATTTGTTGGCTACACTATAAAAGAGAGAAAAGAAAAGGAATAAGCTACAATGCTTAGTAAGTTTACAAATAAATAAATGACAATATTCACCATCAACAACAAAATCTTTGTTTTACTTCTCCACTTACTCTTTAACTTTCCTGTTTATCATTCCTTTACCTGAAATTTCTTGTAACATAGCCTGTATATTAGCTCGATGAACCATTTGGAATACTAAGGGTACTTGGGTTTTCCTGCCTGATAATTGCCTGCCAATGCCATGCTCTAGGCATGGTCTTACATGGGATGTTCCCTGGCCTGCCAAAGCCATATATCTAATATGGACTTACATGGGATGTTCCTCAACTGTCTCAACCTACCAATGTCATATGTCTGATATGGACTTACATGGAATGTTCCTCAACTGTCTTAACCCAAAATACCATACATCTCTAAGGTTAAAACGGGGCTTTCTGATACTTTTTCTCTGTTATCTTATCTTTGATTCAACTTGGAATATTCTCATAAAATAAATGTATATATGCTGGAAATTAACAACATTAATATAAAATATTGAAATATTGCATTTACCATAAACTTACCTCGGTGAAAAATGCGATCGACTTGACAACTTAATCTTCTACCTTTTTCTTTCCTCGATCTATTCCCAAATTTCATTCTTCTTGATCTATAATTAGCAAATTTAGCTTATTTAATATCCACATTTATCAAAATAGTCCTTAACTCTAACTTTAGCAAAATTACAATTTTGCCTCTAAACTTTTATATATTTATACTTTTGCCCCAAAGCTCAGAAATTAAACTTTTTCTCTAATTCTTATGTTTTAGGACATGCTGATCATTTTCCCTTAATGGAAACATCAAATTCTCACTCTAACATGTACTTATGAACATTAGGTATTTTTATCGATTATGTCGTTTTACTCGTTTTCACTTAAAACCGAGTAGCGCAAGTTGTCTAACATAATTTAAAACCTCATATTCTATCATAAAACATCAAAATAAACACTTTTCACCTATGGGTATTTTTCCAAATATGAACCCTAAGTTAAATTATTGGTAGAATAAGCTAAATCAAGTTACTGGGACTCTGAAAACGTAAAGAACATTTAAAACGGGGCTTGGAATCACTTACTATGGAGCTTGGAAGCTTGAAACAAACCCTAGCTATGGAGAACCCTTGAAATTTTGTCCTAATGAAGAAGATGGACATATTTTGCATCTTTTTCCCTTTTTTAATCTTTTAATTACCAAATGACTAAAATACCCTTCATTAAAAACTTTGGTTATTTCTACCTATGTATATCCATTTTTGTCCATGAAAACCTAATGGTATAATTACCATTTAAGGACCTCTACTTCAATTATGCTCTTCAATTAAATCCTTTAACATCTAGAACTCATATTTATCAACTTTTGCAATTAAGCCCTAATAGGCAAATTAGTCATGCAATTCATAAAATTTTCTATCAATACTTTAACACGTGCATCTAATCACTCAGAAATCATAAAAATTAATCAGAATAAAATTTTCTATCTCGGATTCGTGGTTTCACAACCACCATTCCGTTTAGGCCCTATTTCAGGATGTTACACATAGAATATCATCATCATATATTTACATAATGCATAGGGATAAATTATTACATACAACTTACCTCGAATCCAAAATGTGAGTGAATGCTCGGTTTAATCCACCACATTACTTTCTCCCCAGTTTCAGTCTGGGCTTCGCATTTCTTGATCTAAAATAACAAATTTAACTTATTTAGTACCTACATTGGCTAAATAGCCCATAATTCACACTTTCGCAAAATTTATAATTTTACCCCTAAAATTTTACTTATTTGCAAAATAGTCCCTAGGCTCGTATAATGAAATACACTTATTTTCTTGGTTACGCAAGTCTAGCCGAACTTTATTTATGCTCATAACAGCCCCTATTTCTCATCAATTCAAAAATTTTACTACACATTTTCATACTTTTACAATTTAGTCCCTATTAGGGATTTTCATGAAAAATCACTTAGAGAAAGATGTTTACTACACTTCAAACCTTCATATTCTACCACTAGATATCAAAATACTTGCATGTCATGCATGGGTATATTTTTTAACATAAACCCTAGCTCAAATTAGTGGTAGAAATAGCTAGATTAAGCTACGATGATTTTAAAAATACGAAGAGAATTAAAAACGTGGCTTGGAGTCATTTACTTGGAGCTTGAAAATGTCAAAAACCCTAGCTATAGAGAACTTTTCAAATTCGACACACTTGGGGAAGAAGATGGACACTTTTTTTGGTTCTTTTTCCCTTTTTATTTCTTTAATTTACCTAATGACCAAAATGCCCTTAAGCCCTTTCTTTAGAAAATTTTCCTTCCGTGGGCATATTTGTCCATCATACTAATAAATGGTTTAATTGCTAAATAAGGACCTATAATAATTTTTCTAATGTTATTTCATCCTTAAAACTTCTAGAAACTCATACTTTACACTTTTTGTAATTTAGTCCTAAAGGACAAATTAATCACATTTCATAAAATTTCTTTCATGAAAATTTTGTCACTATCATGCAAGCATGTCATAAACTCAAAAATATTCATGAAATATATTTTCTACCTCAGATTTGTGGTCTATAAACCACTATTCCAACTAGGCCCTAATTTGGGTTGTTACACATCGGCTCGAGATGTATGCAGCGTAAGACCATGTCTGGGACATGGCATCAGCGATGATATAAGAGCTAGTGTAAGACCATGTCTAGGACATGGCATCAGCCTTGACATGTGAGCCAGTGTAAGAACATGTCCGGGACATGGCATCGACGCTTAACATATGTTTCAGGCTATTGAGTATTTCTATTCCACTGAGTTCCATGGGAAAATTTTATAGCTTGAGTAATTAAAAGAAATGATGACCTTATTGTGAGTGGTACAGGTACTTATATATCATGTATGTGAAATGAGCTCGATTTTATGTTGTATGATTAGTAAGAGAATAATGATGAGTAAGTTATGTCCATAATCATTTATATTTATGAGTGGATGTTGGTATGTTATGAGCATGTTAATTCATGGTAATTCGTTGATAATGTTTGCATTTAACTTACTAAGCTTTATGCTTACCTCCTTTCTGTTCCATTTTCTTATAGTGCTGCCTAGTTAGCTCGTGGATCAAAGTACGTCGGAGGCTCCACTCACACTATCATCCCAAGCACTTGATATAGTTAGCTTTAGCATTTTGAGAATACAGCATGTATAAGACTTTATTCTTTTGTTAAGTGTCATATTATTTTGAAGCCAAATGAGTTGGCTTGTCTTTGAAGTACTTCATTTTGTACAAGGCCAAAGTTATTGGCTAATATTTACCATTGGTTATCAAATGCAATGATAGTGTTTTCAAGAATGAGAATTTAGCATGAGCAAGTGTATGTGCTAGGAGTAATAGATTGAATGCATGGTTTGTGGATTATATTAAGTTGTGTGGATGCCAAATTATGGCTATTGGTTGAGTATTGGAGTCTTGGTATGTTTGGATATGTTTCATCTTGTTTCAGGGTGGCAAGGAGGCATTATAGATAGCCTATTTTTGTCCACGCGGGTAGACACACGGGCGTGTCTAGGCTATGTGTGACACACGGTCCGCCCCACAGGCGTGTACTTAGGTCGTGTGTCCCTTGCACCTTGAATTTGTTGCATTAAATGCCCAATAACAACCACACGGGCTGAGACACGGCTGTGCGTCTCAACCGTGTAGAGGGCATGGCCAAGCACATGGGTGTGTGCCACGGCCGTGTGATTGCCGACGTCAGAAATAGAATGTCAAGGTTTTTACACACGAGCTGCGACACAGGCGTGTCATGGCCATGTGAGGGACACGGGCTGAGCACACGGGCGTGTGCCAAGCCGTGTGAAAACCCCTGTAGGTTCAAAGTTAGAAAATAAATTCGCACGAACGAAGGGCACGGGTGTGTCCCTAAGTGTTTCGGCTCTGTGCGGCATACGGCCATCAACACGGTCATGTCTAGAGGCCACACGGACGTGTCACCCTTCTACATGGGCGTGTGCCCTATTTTTAGTGGTGTTTGGAGAAATTTTCTTAAGTGCTCGAAATGGCCTTAGATTGTTTCTAAACCACATTTTAGGCCTCGTAGGCCCATATGAAGGTCTGTAGGACATTGTTTGAAAAAGTTTTAAATTGGGACACATTTCAATAAGTGTAAGTTGCAGGTTGCATGTGACTTAGTAAGATAATGCCTTGTACCCTATCTCAGTGCCGGATACGGGTAAATAGTGTTACAATGTGTGCGAGTAAGACCACGTCTATGATGTTGACATCAAAATATGTGTGCGAGTATGACCACGTTTAATATGATGGCATCGATATGTGATTTCGATATGTGTTTATGAGTAAGACCCTGTCTGGGACACTGGCATCGATATGTGATTACATGTAAGACCAAATCTGGGATGTTGGCATTATACGAGCTTTCCAGCTATCTGAGTATCCTTTTTAATTCTAAATGGTTCAACAGGCAATGATAAGTCATGATCGAATATAAAATCAAGCTAAAGTGTTCAGGTATGTGATAGTTAAATGCTTATATGAAACTAAGGTAAATTGGTTATTTGAAATGTGATATAAAATATGTATGATACAAATGGAAGTATATGTGTATATGAAAATTTATATTCGGCCAAATGGTATATTTATGGGATAATAAAATGTGAATTATATGTATACAAATATAAATGTTTATATATATTCGGCCATATGATGATATTGTGACCTTAGAAGTAAATGATAGTTTTGATCATGAATATAAGTGAAATTCGACCTAGTTAAAGTTGATACATAGATATATATATATTGGATATGAATTTGAAAACTTGAAATTATATGTGATTATGGTAGCTTAAATTGGTTTGGTTAAATTGAGATAATAATGTCATTGGTTCTTTTATTTGCTTATGACTTACTAAGCTGTGATAGCTTACTGTGTGTGTATATTCATTCTCTATTTTATAGATTTTGGAAGCTAGTTACGGGCTCGGGGATTGTCAGAGAAGTTTATCACACTATCGACTGTTTTTGGTACTTTTATAAGTTTAAATTTAAACTTATGGCATGCATAGGCTAGTTAATTTATTGATTTTGGGATATGTATATATAAGCCATAAGAAAATGGCTTGTTTCATTACGTTAAATTTGGTTTTATTGCTTTTGATCAATGATGGATTTATGTGGTTTTGATGAATCGGCCATAGTATATAAATATGGGTGAATGGTGCTTGATATGACTTGATAAGGTTTCTTGATGTGTTTTGAAATAAGGTAATTTCGGATGTTAGTTGAATTGGGTTATATCATGTGATAGATAAGTAATATGTATAGTATATGTAAGTTGAGTGATAGGTATGTGTATAATGAAATGGCTAAGAATGATGTTTTAGGCTTAGTTGTTTTCGGTTAAGAAATATGAAAATAAATAGGTGATGTACTTGATATGAAAAGCAAACTATGATTTTATATATATTTGTTGAGTGAAATGCGTGTTATATATGTGAGATGTGTTTGGAAAATATTTATGGTTTGAAATAATGTTATGTTAAACTTATGACTATTCAATTGGTAAGTTTGATTTATGTAGTTGAAGAATGTATTTAAATTATGATTAATTAATGACTTCTTATATAGATATATATTTTATAAGATGATTTGAGTTGAGCTTTTATTATTAGTACTTAGTAATCGGTTTGAAATGAAATATAGGTGAAACGTTTTGGAAATGGCAAATGTTATATGCATTTGGTTTTTCGACTAAAACATATTTCTTATTGATGATGTGTATAACGATGTGATTGAATAAAATGAAAGTAGACATTGTATAAAGTTTATGAATTTTATATATGATTTCTGCTTATGCATTTGTGTTTAACCATATGAATAGTAATTCATGCAATAAGAAACATAATGGTTATATGTGAAATAGGTAAATTTGGGTTGTTATTATTTGAATTGGATTTAAATTCCTTGGTTTAATTTTGTTAGTCGAATAGATGTTTTTACAAAAGATAATATATGCACAGTCTTTATGCTAGTTTGGCCATTCATTTAGGTCCAAAAATCAACTTGACTATAAATTGAACATGCTTGATATACGCACATGATTATATGATAAAATGATATCTGTTTTTGATTTATTTGTTTTATATGATTCATGTACGGAATAATAGAATGAAATAATTTTATTAGCTTGATTAAGTGCATATGCTTATGTAATATAATGATGTATCAGATATTTGTGTTTATGAATTAAGTGACTATTTATATATATTAGTTATAAGATATGAAATGATTTGTAAGTGATTATTTTAGCTATATGATTTAACTTTGATTGGTTTAAGAGACTCGAAAATGTGTATATACATAATTGTTCAGACGTTGTGTTTTGTTTGGTAATGCCTCATAACCCCTTTCCGGTGACGGATACGGGTTAGAGGTGTTGCAAATAGCCCAGCTATGGTCTTACATGAAAATACAAATAACTCTAAAGTCATGGCATGGGTAATCAATTTATTCCTAAGTTTATCCAGAGATTTATACTTTATCGAATCTCGTTGAACATATTTATAAACAATAATTAAACAATTCATATTCAAAAGTGCCTTTTCCGCACCTATTTGTAAAGCATTCCCTTAAACCACATGCGATATAACAATCCTATCAATCCAGGCTAAACCCCTTTTATAACATTTGTAACATTTCATCCGTCTCATAAAATTACCATAGTTCATCGAAATTTAACGTTCAACTAAAACAATGACATTTTACCCAATTTTTTCCTCATCTTATAGTCATTTCATTTCGTGATTATCACATACATATCAGGAATTATTATTCATATCCTTTTTCAAGTTTTTGCTCGTCACAACACATTCCCAAACATCTTAATACCTTTTTCAGTATTTTAGGAAATAGCTCGATTGGAAGCACCTGATCTGTCTCACAAAACAATTTCATTAAGGTTAGGAGATATCACACTATCATGTTTATATATGGCATGTATAGCTAGGCTCTCATACATGCTAGCTTAGTCCAAGAATCGACTAAACCATAGCTCTGATACCACTAAATGTAACACCTCTTACCCTATCTGACGCTAGGACCGGGTACAACAAGGCGTTACCCAACTAATACACTCACAAACATACATTCTTGGATCAATAAACTTTGTTCTAAATTAAAACTTTTCAAACTTTGTCTTATAGCCCTTAATATGGACCCACGAAGCCCAAAACATGTTTAGAAAAATATTTTGGAATAATCCAAGTGCTTAGAAAGCTTTTAAGAAAGCCACTAAAAATAGGGCACACACCCGTGTGGATGGTCAACATGCTCGTGTGGCCTCAAAACATGGCCATGCTGAAGGCCTGTGTAGCTCACACGGCCTATGCATATGGGGACACGCCCCTACCCCTCATCCATGTGGATTTATTTTTTAACATTGAACCTACAGGGGTTTTCACAAGGCCTGACACACGCGCATGTTCATGGCCTGTGTCCCTCACACGGCCACGACACGCCTGTGTTTTCCACCCATGTAACTCCCTGACTTGTACCCTATGAACAAATTGGATTTACACGGCTAAGGCACATGACCGTGTGCTCAGCCTGTGTCCCTCACACGGCCATGACACACCCGTGTCGTGGCCTATGTCTGAAGACCTTAGTATTCTGTTTCTGACATCAGTAACAATTTAAGGTCACACGGCCATGGCACATGCCCGTGTGCTAGGCCGTGTCTTTCACACAGTTGAGACATATGGTCGTGTCTTAGCCCGTGTGGTATTACTGAGCATTTAATTTTTCCAACCTAAGGTGCAGGGGACACACGGCCTGATCACAAGCCCATGGAGCGGATCGTGTGTCACACATGGTTTAGACACATGCCCATGTGTCTACTCGTGTGGACAAAAACAAGGCTATTTACCAAGCCTATCTGCCACCCTTACTTGCACCATCCTATACAACATCACATAGCTTCATTCCAAACATATGCTACATCCAAAACATTCATAATCAAGACATCAACACATCATTCAAATACTACTTTTAACATACAATAACTTCACATAATTAACAAGCCAAATTTCATGGCTAAACTTATTGAACACCAAGGAAAAGATAGTTAAAATTCACTTGACACCTAATAATCCAACTAGCCTATACATGCCATATAGCTAAAAATTTGCAAAGCTTTATGTACCAAACCATAATGGGATAGTGTGTTGAGATCTTCGTCACCTTCCAACCCGAGCAAACTTTCCAAACCCTATACAGATGGGAAAGTAAACAAGGTAAGCTATAAAGC
The DNA here is from genome assembly GCA_020496765.1 of Gossypium stocksii. Taxonomy (NCBI): domain Eukaryota; kingdom Viridiplantae; phylum Streptophyta; class Magnoliopsida; order Malvales; family Malvaceae; genus Gossypium; species Gossypium stocksii. The sequence goes on from CM035623.1 coordinate 49,970,447, forward strand.
TTAGTAAGCTCATATGATTATTAGACTTATGTTAGCTATTAAGTACATTCGAGTAATTACTCAAGCATAAAGAGTTCATATGGTCTCACCGTATAATCATCTACTCCCTTATAAAGTTAACCTTATTTTTTGAAAACTTATTCATTTCAATAATTCTATGAATCAAATACATACTTATAAATTCGTTTACAATTACTTATGCATGAACAGTATGAAATATTTCACATTCAATTCAATGATCATTTCATGAGCATCAATTATTGTCTCACATGTCAAACCGTAACCTTTCTCATATTTATGATGTGGACTTATAACAAGTCCTTAAGTTACTTCCACTCAAAATTTACATAGATCTCATATGTACCTGTATCACTTATCTCGATTTCATTTTCACTTCCATCTTGACCTTGTCCGTTGATTCACTTAAACATCGATAATAACACGTTATCCCAATTCAATATTAATAATATCAGGGATTAATAATATCAAGGATTCATAAAATCTTTCACATTTAATTCATAAGGCTAGATGTGAATTCCACAATTTTTGACTTACCCATTGAGTCAATTAGAAAACCGTCGAATAGTTGGGAATAATGTACGCACGGTACCAATGCCATATCCTAGATATAATCTTACATGGATCGTCTGTTGACGTCAATGTCATGTCCTTGACATGGTCTTACTTGAGATCGCAGCCGATGCCATGTCCCAGACATGGTCTTACACTAGCTCACACATACCGGTGTCGATGCCATGTCCCAGACATGGTCTTACACTGGCTCACATTGTGACAGCCTGATTTAGGGCCTAAAAGGAATAGTGATTTCGAAACCACAAATCTGAAATAGAAAATTTTATTGTGATTAATTTTTAATATTTACTACGTGATTGAATGATTGTGTGAAATTTTTGTTACGAAATTTTATTGTTTGGGTGCCTAATTTGGTGTTTAGGACTAAATTGAAATAGGTGGAAAATGTGTGTTCTAATTCATAAAGGTACTTGGTTCAAATGGGTTTTTAAAGTAGAGATCCTTAAATGGTAATTAGTCCATTTCTTAATTTGTTGGACAAAAATGGACATGGAATAGGTGAGATAAGATATTTTTTTAGTTAGGGCATTTTAGTCATTTTGTAAATAAAAGAATTGAAAAGGGAAATAAGGCCAAAATTTTGTTCATAATCTCCTACCTTGGCCGAATGTGGTATGTCCTCCATAGCTAGGGTTTTTCCAACTTTCAAGCATCATTGTAAGTGCATCCTAGCCCAGTTTTTAATGTTCTTCGTATTTTTGAAATCCTCGTAGCTCGGTTTACCTATTTCTATCATTATTTTGAGTTAGGGTTTATGTTTAAAAATTTACCCATGAATGATATGTATGTATTTTGATGTTTTATGAAAGAATATGAATGTTTGGAGTGTGATAAACATCTTTTACTAAGTGATTTTCGATAAAATCGCGTAAAAGGACTAGTTTGTAACAAGTTGTGAAATGTGTGTAAGTGTGTGATTTAGTGAGAATTGTGGGCTGCTATAAGAGGGAAAAAGATTCAACTAGGCTTAAAATGCAAGGAAATTGAATAAAAATTATTTTACGAGCCTAGGGGTAAAATCGTAATTTTGTGAAATTTAGGGGGCAAAAATGAAATTTTGCTCTAATGTGATTTTTGGTTCAAATTGAATAGTATGAGTATTAAATGAGCTAAATTGTTATTATAGATCAAGAAAGACATGGAATCGACTTGGATCAGGGAAAAGAAAAGGTGGTGGATTATAGTATAAATTCGTCATATTTTGCATCGAGTTAAGTTAATATTTAAATAAAGCATTGTTTTTATTTATGTTATAATATTTTTTCATATTATGTGAGATGAGGTTGGACATTGAATAATTATTTGATGTAAATTATGAATTGTAGTTGATTAAGAATGAATTGGTAAAATGAATAATTCTCATTTAAACTTTCGGAATAGAAAAGATACGAATGATCCGGGATGAGAAAACATGTGTTGTAACACCCCAAACCTGGCCTAGAAGTTAGGCTCGAATCTGGCGTGTCACATTGAAGTGCTTCTTCATAAAATGTTGTTTTATTGATAAATCTTTTTTGTAAGATAAAAGTCTCTTTGTATATATTTTTAAAAAACATAATTATTGTTAACCAATTCAAAAACGTCATTCTCTTAAGTCATTATTAGTTTGTTGTTAAAACTTAATTTGAAATAGCCGAATTTCGAAATTGTTGCAGAAGCTTAATGTTTTGAAAATAGATATTAATTTGGAAAATAGCCCTACTCTAACAGATAAAACCGATAATAATTAAAACCCCAAATTAAAACTAGAAAATTTAGGAGAGGCCTTATTACAACAAAACCCAAAGAACATAATTAAAAATAATATAAAATAAACTACTGAAATGTAATGCTATTCGTAAATGCGTGGCCACCTCCGAGTCCTCCCATACGTCGAACCGCCTACTGAGGATCACCTAAAAAATTAAAAAGAGGGGGTGAGTTTACGAAAACTCAGTGTGTACACCCTCGTCAAACATATAACATGCAACAATTAATTTGTACCTAAGCCCTATTCAGAAACAGAGTGGGCCTTGGGCCTATTACAGATACAGAACAGAACAGATGCACAACCCAACCCAGTCCAGCCCATCACACCACCCGTACCAGCCCATCACACCATGTGGGGAATAACTCAACCCACCCAGCCCACACACCAGTTCGCAGCCATGCTGCTAAAATCAGAAATCGTGGCAGAGCCACCAAAATAGATTATGTGGCTGAGCCACTGAACAGAATACGTGGTAGTGCCACTATATAGAACTTCCTCCAAATCCAAACCCAACCCCATGCGGACTAATAGTACTACTTATCACATGCATACAGATTAATAGATTCAGATAAAACATACATAAATTAGACCATCCACTATTAGGGGTATAACAGTCATTTGGTAGCTAGGGGTAAAATGGTAATTTTACCCTTTAGGGGTAATTTGGAAATTATACTAAGTCTCGGTGTTTCATCACCTAATACAACCTTCTAGTAGTCTAGCATCACTTCGAGCAACTCAGAAAGTCCATATAGTCAAATAGTGTATTCGGGCCCAAAACCCATACGCTCGTGTGGCCCACTCAATCCAAACTTATGCATAATAACACAGGTCTTAACATCCAATGTTCCAGATACTACTTACCGTATAACTTACCCATAGGGCCTACGGGCCCCATTGGGCCCATTTCGACCCATCGAGGCCTAGAACAGCCCGAGTATACGAAAACGCGCACAATAGTTCTTATAGTCAAACACCCAATACTTGTGGGTTCGAATTAGCCCACGAGCATTCGTACGCCCGCAAGACCTCGAAATGTCGGCATTTCAGCTTTTTGACTTTTGCCAACCTATGCTATTAGGGGGTGTCGTTACACACCTTCGGCTCTATATCGACTATCAAATAAGGATTAGAAGTACACACCTGACCACCTGGAGTACTAAGTACTCATAATCGCCAGAACCTTGATCTATTGTGATTTGCCTATTTAATCCGAGGTCCGTTGAAGCCCCTCTTCCGCATCCAGGTGGAAAGTGCTGAACTACCAACACCTTACGTCGCTTAAACTTGGGAGTAGTGGTCACACACTCATACTCAGTCGGCATCTTCACTGACACTTTACTAGATCCACCTTTACTCACCGTAAATTCTAGAAACGAACCAAGTACACAATTCCCCATTAATAAGAGAGGAAAATAAAATCAAAGGTTGATAACAAGGTCAAAGAAATTCAGCTAAGAATAAGATAATAAAGTGGTTAAAACTTACCCTTATCAATCAGCTAAAAGAATTTTGGCAATAGCTAGCCCCAGAAGATTTAGCCAACGCGAGGAGAATAAAAGATTTGAGAGAGGGAGAGAATAAATATTCAGCTAAGTAACTGAGGAAAAAGATTGCTTTGATCAAATTGTAGAAGAAAAGGGGTGGGTATGTATTTGGCCGAAGCAAAAAGAAAGAAGAACAACAAATGAAAATACCAAAAGAGAACCCAATATTTTTCTCACTATTTCGGCATTAGGCAAGGAAGAAAATACGAATCAAGAGAATTGGAAAAACAATTCCCCAATGATATGCAACAAAAATAAATGGAACAATAGGTGCTTTCCTTCCACAATCGGCACCTTAAAGCTATTACCAAAATTGAATTTCCTTAACCCCCATTTAGCTAAAACTTTATCACCAAATTAAATTCCTTCTTAATCCAAATCCATACCAGCCTTATCCTTATCCCATAACTTTGATTTAAGCCATCTACTGATTTTGATTTGCATTCAAATTTCTCCCCACCGAATAGCAGTTGTGTCAGACCCTTGGTGTTTCGGTCCATGCCAAAAACCTACCCAATTGAATTGCAAAAATAATCACCCTTACCTGCAGCACCACTCCTCGAACCCCAATCCTCCAAGTCCTCCAACACGCTACTGGCCACCGCACCGAAGCTTCTTTTGTGCTATATTTCAGTCACAACTAATTATAAGGCTTACTATCCAGCAATCGGGTTAACCAAAAAAATATTCGTTGCTACCCAGTTTTGAACCTCCAACTTCAGCCTATGCTACACATCCCTTGCCACTATGCTGCTGCCTTGTTTGCGTCAACTTTCCTCCCCATTTAATTATAAAGCCTTCCTGCCAACATCCAGGTTGTTTTTAAAAAAAAAACCAACATTTTTGCTCATGCCGCGACTGGAACCTAAAACCTCATGCCCACTCCTAACGCCACTTCCACTGGGCCACAAGCCCTTTTTTGTGTCGTGAATCAGCCCCAACTAATTATAAGGCCTAAATGCTGGCCTTCATACTAACATATGTGCAATAAAATTTTTGCCAAGGCCAGGACATGAACCCCTGACCACAAGCTTGTTAGCAACACCCCTGGCCACCAAACCACCAACTTCCTTGTGCTCTCTTTTAACTAAAAATATTTTCAAAGTCTTCCAACTAACACCAACCTCACTTAAGGGTAAAAACCAAAATTTTCGCTAAAGTCCTGGTTTGAACCCAAGACTTTTCCAACACTCCCAACTCTTTCTAAATCACTTAACCACTAAACTAAACATGTAATTTATAATAATTTTATTTTTTTCTTCACACAACAAAAATCCAATTTTTCTGACACACGAAGCCCATCTCTTTTAGGCCCAAAATCTAGGGCTTTACATGTATAGTACTATGTGTAGGCTGCTATGTGTTCAAGATGGTTTAGGTCACATGTGTAGTACTAAGTGCAGGCTACTACGTGTATCATATGGTTGGGGTCGCATGTGTAGTACTATGTGCAGGCTACTATGCGTACCTGATAACTTCGATCACATGTGTGGTACTAAGTGCAAGTCACTATGTGTAAAGGATGATTTTGGTCACATGTGCAGTATTAAGTGCAGGCTACTATGTGCACCAATTAACTTCAGTTACAAAGGTGGTACTATGTGTATATTATTCCATTCCGATGTGTTCAATAGGGAAGTGGCTAAGTGAAAATGAATGTGATTATGAAATGGCTAAGTGAAAATGAGTGTGATTATGTAAAGACTAAGTGCAGATATATTTGTATATAAGTATATGAGCAATGTGTTCGATAAATGATCAAGCTTTGGTAAGTTTGATGTGGACAAGTGTTATTTGGAAAATTGATATGAGGAAATTTATGGAAAAGGTGAAATTTGAAATATAACAGTTTATGACAGCAGTAGTGGGATGACTTTGAAAAATCACCAAAAATAGTAGACATTAAATAAGAGGCTGAATGAGATATGGAATTAAAGCTTATTGAGTCTATTATAATATAAAATAAATAGAGCCGGTAAAAGTTTTCTATATCCTGGGATATTTAAATATTTGTGAGACTGGTTCAAAATGATTACGAGATCCCCTGCACTGATTTGGAAAAATCATTAAAAATTAAAAAAATTATGGAATATAATTTATATGGTTAGATTCTTTAATGAGTCTATTTTTATAAGAGACAAATGAGAACATCATTTGAATTTTGTATAAAGAGAAATCTAAATTTTAGTGAAGAGTGGTTAGAACTGCAAGGCAACAAAATAGGGGAGGATTTAATGAATAAACTATACTAATTGGCCTAACTAAAAATTCAGAAATTTTTATGGTAAGAAGATATATGAGTCTAGTTTCTGATAAAATTATCATATCTTAATTTGGAGCTCCGTAGCTCCGGATAAAAATAATTTAGTGACTATGACTCGAATGGACAGCTTGTACTGAACTTAAGTAAATGGTAAATTCATGTGTGATTAAAGTTGTATAATTGTGGAAACATATTTTTGGGATTTATAAGTTTCATTAATAGTTTTTTTATTATTTACATATTACTTGCTAAGCTATAAGCTTACTTGGTTTCTGTTGTTTTCTTTCTTGTCTTATTTTATAGTGTGATCAAGTTCATTCGTGACTCAGGAAAATTGTCGGAGGATCACCAACACTATCCATCCTTCCTTTTGGTATTTTGTAAACATATTTTGGAACTATGGCATGTATAGAAGACTTGAATATTTTGTTGTAAATTATGTTAGTATTACTTGAAATATTGATCTTTAATATTTGATATATCACTTGTATTATGCCATCGATGTGATTTAATATTAGTTAAGTTACAGGTTTATAATATATACGATGTCAATGTCTAAATGAATGATGAATAGTTGAAGTGTTTTAAATTGGATGTTCTTTTCATATCTCTATTGAGTACGATTACATGTGTACTATTCTGGTAATGCCTCGTATCTTGTTTTGGTGTTAAACACGGGTAAGGGGTGTTCCATTCTAGTGGTATCAGAGCTGTGATTTAGTTAGTTCTCGGACCAGTATAGTGAGTGTGAAAGTCTATCTATACTTGCCATAATATATGGTGATAGTGTGGTAGCTCTTGACATTACTAACTTGTGTTTTGTTTTTATATAGTAATGGATCCCGACCAAACAGTGGCTGATGATGCTGCAAGTAACGCGCCGGCTCCCCCACAAGGGACTGCGCCTGTAGAAAGTAGACATGAGACATCGGGTCAGGAAGATGAAGCTAGGAATGCTTTTGTACAAATGATGAATGATTGGTATACTAATTTTATTAGAGCAAACCTTAATGCTCAACCTCCTCCTCCCCCACCTGTACCACAACCGATCCCCGCAGCCCCACAGAGTATTGATATGGTACGATTGACAAAACCTTCAGTGGATAAGATCTATAAACAAGGGGTTGAAGAATTTAGAGCTAACATTGATGATGATCCAAAAAAAGCAGAGTTCTGGCTCGAGAATTCTATACAGATATTTGATGAATTATCTTGCACACTTGAGGAGTGTTTCAAATGTGATGTATCATTACTGAAAGATTCGGCCTATCGTTGGTGGAAGACTTTGATATCAGTAGTTTCAAAGGAAAAAGTAACCTAGGATTTCTTCTTGGAAGAGTTTCGAAAGAAATATATTAGTCAACGATTTATCAATCAGAAACGAAAGGAATTTTTTGAGTTGAAACAAGGTAAGATAACAGTGGTTGAATATGAACGTAAGTTTGTAAGGCTCAGTAAATATGCACAAGAATGTGTTTCTACCGAAGCAATGATGTGCAAAAGGTTTGAAGATGGATGTAATGAAGACATCAAGGTGTTAGTGGGAATTCTAGAATTAGAAAAAATGGTGGTACTAGTTGACAGAGCTTGTAAAGCTAAGGAGTTCAATAAAGAAAAGAGAAAAACTGCTATTGAAGCTTGAGATTAAAGGAAGAGGCCGATGAACAAGTCATTTCAATCCCAGACAAAGAGGTCCAGAGATATAAATCCTTGAAAGACAACTTCAGTTGAGTATTCACGCCAAGATCGTGGGAAATCCTATTTGAGTTCTAGAACTCCAGCTACGTCAATGGCGAGTGTGCGTAATGTGAGATCTAATAAACCCGAATGCCAATATTGTGGTAGACGACACTTCGGTGAGTGTTATATGGTTAGTCGTGCCTGTTACAGATGTGGCTTCAGAGAACATTTTATTAAAGAATATCCCGAGAAAGTGGAGGAAGAGAAAGCTCAGAGTGTTAGGCAGAGTAATACTATAGGTAGAGGTAGACCCTCGCGGAATATTGGAGGTGGGACTAGTAGTAGAGGCATGGTAAAAGACTCAACTGCAAGGTTAGAAATAAGAGCACCTGCAAGAGCTTAAGCAATATGAGTTCGTGAGGAGGCATCATCTCCCAATGTGATCACTGGTACATTCTCACTTTATGATACTAACGTTATTGTATTGATTGACCCCGGGTCCATTCATTCTTATATTTGTGTAAATTTAGTACATACTAAGAAATTGCCTGTTGAATTAACTGAATTTGTGGTTAAAGTATCAAACTTTTTAAGCAAATATGTGCTAGTAGATAAGGTTTGCAGGAATTGTCCTTTGATGATTCAAGGCTACTATTTTTCGATTGATCTGATGTTGTTGCCATTTGACGAGTTTGATGTTATTTTAGGTATGGATTGGCTAATTCAGCATGATGTAGTAGTAAACTATAGATAGAAATGTATTTTGTTAAAATGTCAGAACGGTGAGTTACTCCAAGTTAAATCTGATCAGACAGAGGGATTATTTGATGTGATTTTAGTTATTAATGCTCAGAGGTACGTCAAAAAGGGGTATGATGCTTTTCTTACTTATGTATTAGACACTAAGGTATTTGAGTCGAAGATTCAAGCAGTACTAGTGGTATGTGAATTTTCTGACGTGTTTCCAGAGGAATTACCTGGGTTTAGACCAGAAAGAGAAATGGAATTTTCTATAGATTTGATTCCAGAAACTACTTTGATTTTCATAGCTCCATACCAAATGGCTCCTATAGTTAAAGATACAGTTACAGGAACTTGTTGATAGGGGTTTTGTTCAACCAAGTCATTCACCTTGGGGTGCTCCGGTTCTGTTCGTGAAAAAGAAAGACGGGTCATCGAGATTGTGTATTGACTATCTGCAGCTCAATAAGGTAACTATAAAGAATAAGTACCCGTTGCCCCAGATTGATGATTTATTCGATCAGTTGAAAGGTGCCACAGTATTCTCGAAGATTGATCTCTGATCAGGGTATTATCAACTATAGGTAAAGGAGTCAGATGTGTCAAAGACAGCCTTCAGAACCAGGTACGGGCATTATGTTTTTTTAGTTATGTCGTTTGGGCTAACTAATGCACCTGCAATATTTATGGATTTGATGAATCGAATATTTAAACCGTACTTAGACAGATTTGTGGTAGAATTCATTGATGATATTCTGGTTTATTCTTGAGATGAAAATGATCATGCAGAACATTTGAGAATAGTTTTGCAAATTTTGCGTGAAAAGCAAATTCATGCTAAATATAGTAAATGTGAATTCTGGCTCTGAGAAATGGGTTTTCTTGGGCATATTGTATTTGCTGAAGGCATTAGGGTAGACCCGAGTAAAATCTCAGCTATTGTAAATTGGAGTCCACCGAAAAGTGTATCTAAAGTTAGAAGTTTCTTGGGTTTAGCTGGTTATTATCGAAGATTTGTACAAGGGTTCTCTATGATAGCTTCTCTGATACCCGTTTATTGTAGAAAGATGTTAAATTTGAGTGGACTGAAGAATGTTAACAGAGTTTTGATCGATTGAAAGAATTGTTGACAAAAGCACCTGTGTTGGTACAGCCTGAACCGGGTAAAGAATTTATTATTTATAATGATGCATCATTAAATGGTTTAGGTTGTGTCTTGATGCAAGAAGGTAAAGTAATAGCTTATGCTTCAAGACAACTTAAGCCACATGAAAGAAATTACCCGGTACATGATCTTGAATTAGCTGCTATTGTATTTGCGCTGAAGATATGGCGGCATTACTTGTATGGTGAGAAATGTCATATTTACACTGATCATAAAAGCCTAAAACATTTGATAACTTAGGAAGATTTCAATTTGAGACAGTGCAGTGGCTTGAACTGATAAAGGATTATGATTTGATTATTAATTACCATCCAGGTAAGGCTAATGTTGTAGCTGACGCTTTGAGCTGAAAATCTTTATTTGCTTTGCGAGCTATGAATATTCGGTTATCATTGTTTGATGACGGTTCAGCTATAGCTGAAATGAAAGCTAGACCAGTGTTTCTACAGCAGATCTATGCGGCTCAGAAAAATGATGAAAAGTTACAAGCTAAACGGGCACAATGTGATTCGGGTACTAATTTTGAATTTCAGGTTGGGATCGATGGTTGTTTGTTATTCAGGGACAGGGTATGTGTACCTCAGAATTCAGAGCACATACAAAAGATTCTACACGAGGCTGGCAATGGTACTATGTCTGTACATCCGGAAAGTAATAAAATGTATAATGATTTTAAAAAAGATGTACTGGTGACCAAGCATGAAACGTGATATCTCTGAGTTTGTATCAAAGTGTTTAGTATGTCAGCAGGTTAAAGTTGAACATCAGGTACCTTCGGGGTTACTTCAACCAATCACTATACTAGAATGGAAATGGAAAAGAATTACTATGGATTTTGTATCTGGGTTACTGTTGTCTCTGAGAAAGAAAGATGCTATTTGGGTGATTGTTGACTGATTGACAAAGTCAGCGCACTTTATTCCGGTACATATGGATTATTCTTTAGATAAACTGGCTGAATTGTACATATCTGAGATTGTCAGGCTACATGGAGTGCCTGTCTCCATTATATTAGATAGAGATCCCCGATTTACATCTCGTTTCTGGGACAAATTACAAGAAGCCCTGGGTACTCAGCTGTATTTCAGCACTGCATTTCATCCTCAGACAGATGGCCAACCTGAATGTGTAATTCAGGTATTGGAAGATATGCTCCGATGTTGTATACTAGAGTTTGAAGGTAATTAGGAGAGGTATCTAACTTTGATTGAATTTGCTTACAATAACAGTTATCAGTCCAGTATTAAAATGGCTCCATATGAAGCTTTGTATGGTAAAAAATGTAGAACACTACTATATTGGACAGAGCTCAGTGAAAAGAAGATACATGGGGTTGATTTGATCCGAGAAATAGAAGAAAAAGTAAAGGTGATTTGGGATCGTCTAAAAGCAGCTTCTGATCGTCAGAAGTCATATGCTGATCTTAAACGAAAAGAGATTGAATTTCAGGTTGGTGACAAGGTATTCCTGAAAGTGTCTCCTTGAAAGAAAGTTCTTTGGTTCGGTCGAAAGGGTAAATTGAGTCCAAGATTTATCGGGCCGTATGAAATCATAGAAAAAATTGAACCGGTCGCTTATCAATTGGCATTACCACCGAAACTTGATAGAATCCATAATGTTTTTCATTTGTCTATCCTACGACAGTATTGATCGGATCCTTCACGAGTTATTTCTCCGATAGACGTGGAGATTCAGCTAGATATGAGTTACAATGAAGAACTAGTTAAAATTTTGGCACAGGAGACCAAGGAACTCAGAAATAAAAAGATAAAGTTAGTAAAAGTATTATGGCAAAAACATGGAGTAAAAGAGGCAACATGGGAACCGGAGGAAGCTATGAGAAAATAGTACCCAAACCTTTTTAACGGTAAGATTCTCGGGGACGAAAATCTCTAAAGGGGGAGAGTTGTGATAGCCCGATTTAGGGCCTAAAGAAATAGTGGTTTCGAAACCACAAATCTAAAATAGAAAAATTTATTGCGATTAATTTTTAATATTCACTATGTGATTCAATGACTGTGTGAAATTTTTGTTACGAAATTTTATTGTTTGGGTGCCTAATTTGGTGTTTAGGACTAAATTGAAATAGGTGGAAAATGTGTGTTCAATTCATAAAGGTACTTGATTGAAATGGGTTCTTAAAGTAGAGGTCCTTAAATGGCAATTAGTCCATTTCTTAATTTGTTGGACAAAAATGGACATGGAATAGGTGAGATAAGATTTTTTTAGTAAGGGCATTTTAGTCATTTTGTAAATAAAAGAATTAAACAGGGAAATAAAGCCAAAATTTTGTTCATAATCTCCTACCTTGACTGAATGTGGTATGTCCTCCATAGCTAGGGTTTTTCCAACTTTCAAGTTTGATTGTAAGTGCATCCTAGCCCCGTTTTTAATGTTCTTCGTATTTTTGAAATTCTCGTAGCTCGGTTTACCTATTTCTATCATTATTTTGAGTTAGGGTTTATGTTTAAAAATTTACCCATGAATGATTTGCATGTATCTTGATGTTTTATGAAAGAATATGAATGTTTGGAGTGTGATAAACATCTTTTACTAAGTGATTTTCGATGAAATCGCGTAAAAGGACTAGTTTGTAACAAGTTGTGAAATGTGTGTAAGTGTGTGATTTAGTGAGAATTGTGGGCTACTATAAGAGGGAAAAAGGTTCAGCTAGGCTTAAAATGCAAGGAAATTGAATAAAAATTATTTTACGGGCCTAAGGGCAAAATCATAATTTTGTGAAATTTAGGGGGCAAATAATGTGATTTTTGGTTCAAATTGAATAGTATGAGTATTAAATGAGCTAAATTGTTATTATAGATCAAGAAAGACATGGAATCGACTTGGATCGGAGAAAAGAAAATGTGGTGAATTAGAGTATAAATTCTTCATATTTTGCATTGAGGTAAGTTAATATGTAAATAAAGCATTGTTTTTGTTTATGTCATAATATTTTGTCATATTATATGAGATGTTGTTGGATATTGAATAATTATTTGATGTAAATCATGAATTGTAGTTGACTAAGAATGAATTGGTAAAATGAATAATTCTCGGTTGAACTTTTGGAATAGAAAAGATACAAATGGTCCGGGATGAGAACGCATGTGTAGTACTATGTACAGGCTACTATGTGTTCAAGATGGTTTAGGTCACATGTGTAGTACTAAGTGCATGCTACCACATGTATCATATGGTTGGGGTCACATGTGTAGTACTATGTGCAGGCTACTATGCGTACTCGATAACTTTGATCACATGTGTGGTACTAAGTGCAAGCCACTATGTGTAAAAGATGATTTTGGTCACATGTGTAGTATTAAGTGCAGGCTACTATGTGCACCAATTAACTTCAGTTACAAAGGTGGTATTATGTGTAGGCCACTGAATATCTGTTATTATTCCATTCCGATGTGTTCAGTGGGAAGTGGCTAAGTGAAAATGAATGTGATTATGAAATGGCCAAGTGAAAATGAGTGTGATTATGTAAAGACTAAGTGCAGATATATGTGTATATAAGTACATAAGTAATGTGTTCGATAAATTATCAAACTTCAGTAAGTTTGATGTAGACAAGTGTTATTTGGAAAATTGATATGAGGAAATTTATGGAAAAGGTGAAATTTGAAATATAATAGTTTATGACAGCAGCAGTGGGGTGACTTTGAGAAATCACCAAAAATAGTAGACATTGAATAAGAGGCTGAATGAGTATGAAATTAAATCTTATTGAGTCTATTTTCATATAAAAGAAACAAAGCTAGTAAAAGTTTTCTATATCCTAGGATATTTAAATTCTTTTGAGACTGGTTCAGAATGATTACGAGATCCCCTGTTTTGAATTGAAAAAATCATTAAAAATTAAAAAAAATTATGGAATAAAATTTATATGGTTAGATTCTTTAATGAGTCTATTTTTATAAGAGACAAATGAGAACATCATTTGAATTTTGTATAAAAAGAAATCTAAATTTTAGTGAAGAGTGGTCAGAACTATAAGGCAACGAAATAGGGGAGGATTTAATGAATAAACTATACTAATTGGCCCAACTAAAAATTCTGAAATTTTTATGGTAAGAAGATATATAAGTCTAGTTTCTGATAAAATTATCAGATCTTAATCTAAAGCTCTATAGCTCCAGATAAAAATAATTTAGTGACTGTGATTCGAACGGACAGCTTGTACTGAACTTAAGTAAATGGTAAATTCATGTGTGATTAAAATTGTATAATTGTGGAAACATATTTTTGGTATTTATAAATGTCATTAATAGTTTGTTATTATTTACATATTACTTGCTAAGCTATAAGATTACTTGGTTTTCTTTTGTTTTCTTTCTTATCTTACTTTATAATGTGATTAAGTTCATTCGTGACTCGGGAAAATTGCCAGAGGATCACCAACACTATCCATCTTTCCTTTTGGTATTTTGTAAACATATTTTGGAACTATAGCATGTATAGAAGACTTGAATATTTTGTTGTAAATTATGTTAGTATTACTTGAAATATTGATCTTTAATATTTGATATATCACTTGTATTATGCCTTCGATGTGGTTTAATATTAGTTAAGTTACAGGTTTATAATATATACGATTTCAATGTCTAAATGAATGATGAATAGTTGAAGTGTTTTAAATTGGGTGTTCTTTTTATGTCTCTGTTTAGTATGATTACATGTGTACTATTCTAGTAATGTCTCATATACTGTTCTGGTGTTAAACATGGGTAAGGGGTGTTACACACATATCAAAGTTGATGCCATGTCCCAGACATGATTTTACACTAACTCTCATACGTTGAGGCCGATGCCATGTCCTAGACATGGTCTTACATTGACTCTCATCTATCGGTGCCGATGCCATATCCCAGACATGGTCTTACACTGACACGTATATCGGTGTCGATGCCATGTCCCCGACATGGTCTTACACTGGCTCTCATCTATCGGTGTTGATGCCATGTCCCAGACATGGTCTTACATTGACATGTATATCAATGTTGATGCCATGTCCCAGACATGGTCTTACACTGACACACATCGAGGCCGATGCCATGTCGCAAACATGGTCTTACACTGACACGTATATCAGTGTCGATGCCGTGTCCCAGACATGGTCTTACACTGACACACATCGAGGCTGATGCCATGTCCCAGGCATAATCTTACACTGGCTCTAGCATCGCCATGGTCCAACCACGTCTTTTTCCATAATTCATCACGAGTTTTCGTCCGATTGTGGTCCACTCTGCATTTTTCCTTAGATTAATCTTTCAATTCAATCTCATATTTTCTTATTATCATGATTCGATACAAACGTACAGAATAATACATTATATCCTTTCTAATTTAATAATTGATCATTATAAAATAACCATATGAACTTACCTCGTTCGCTGAAACAACGAGCTAAGTCGACTACTCCGATACTTTGTTTTCCCTTCATTCTCTGTCCAAATCCCATTTCCCTCAATCTATATAATAACAATATTTACTTATTTAGTCATCAATTGATACTATTTAGTCCAAATTTCACGTTAAGGTAACTTTGAACTTTGGCCCCTAATGTTTCACATTCTTGCAAATTTAGTCTTTATCACATAAAAGTGCAATTTCATAAAATTTAACACAATCCATGCTTAGCCAAATTTTATAATTATTACTAGTAGCCCATAAAACATACTTTGGAAAATTTACAGTTTTGCCCCTAAACTTTCACAAAATTACGATTTTGCCCCAAGGCTCATAAAATGATTTTCATAAAATTTCTTTATTAGTCAAGCTTAGTAGAATCTATTTTGTTTTTTTAGCAGCTCACAATTTCAATTATTTCACACATTTATCACTTATTTTACAACTTTTACAAAATAGCCATTTTTTGGTGTTTTCATGAAAACCACTTCACAAAAGTTGTTTATTTAACAACCAAGATTCACTTTCTTGCATAAAAATTTCTTAAACAACATGAATACTCCCACGAAAAACCCTATACTTTCAACCATTTTACAAAATAGTCCCCTCATTAGCTAGATTAAGCTTTAAGGGTTTCAAAAACACAAAAATCATCAAGAAAGGCCATCAAAATCACTTACTTGCAAGAAAAAAATGTGGCTGAAAGTTTGAGCTCTCAAAACCCCCATGTTTGCTACCATTTTTGGCGGAGAAGAAAGAAATGAAAAAGATGAAGCCTCTTTATTTATTTTATTTTATTCCTAGTCAAAATTAGCCACCAAATTTCACCTAATTTTGACTTTTCAAATTTTCTTGTCTCCATGGCCAGCCATCACTATAAAATAGACCTATTTTCCCATTAAATACCTTTACATTATGTTCCCTAGCTATTTAACAACATTAGCTAGTAAAATAAAATTTTTGCCTTTTATGCGATTTAGTCCTTTTTCGCAATTAAGCTCACAATTGCTAAAATTAATTCACCAAAATTTTCTAACACTCATATAATCATGCTATAACACATATAATAATATTAAAAATTATTTCTCCGACTTTGGATTTGTGGTTCCGAAACCACTGTTTCGACCAAGCCCAAAATTCGACTATTACAATTCTAATCCTTCGCATATGATTTTCCCAACAGGGTTTAAATTCGACTAGATAAGACGTATGATAAAGAATTGATCAAGATTTTAGCTCAGGAAGTTAAACAGTTGAGAAATTAAAGTGTAGCCCTAGTAAAAGTTCTATGGCAAAGACATGGGGTAGAAGAGGTTACGTGGGAACCCGAGGAAGCCATGCGAAAACAGTACCCAAATCTTTTTTTTGGTAAGATTTTCAGGCACGACAATTCCTAAAGGGCGAAGAGTTGTAACAGCTCATTTTATGGCCAAATCAAAATAGTGGTTTCAGGACCACAAATATGAAGTAGAAATATTTATTGTGATAATATTTTAAGGTTTATAGTATGATTGAATGCATGTGTGAAAAATTTGTTAAGAAATTTTATCGATAAGGGGGTCCAATTTGATTAGTAGGACTAAATTGTAATAGGTGTAAAGTGTGTGTTCTAGAAGCTATGGGTGCTTGATTGTAATGAATTTTTAAATTGAAGATCCTAAAAAGGTAGTTAGACCATTATACTTTAAGATGGACAGAAATGGACATGGTTAGGTGAAATTTCCAAGTTAAGCATTAAAGGCATTTTCATTATTTGGCTAATAAAGACAAATAAATCAAATAAAAGTCTTCATCTTCATCAAATTAGTCCCTTATGCCGAAATTGAAGAGGAAACCATAGCTAGGGTTTGGCCAAGCTTTCCAAGCTCAATTGTAAGTCCATCTTAGCCCGTTTTTAATGATTTTTATGTTTTTAAGATCCTTGTAACCTAATCTAGCTTTTCCAAGGATTAATTTGAAGCATTATCGAAGTTTAAAATTGTACCAATGTTAGAGATGCATGTATTTTGATGTATAAAGGTAGAGAATGAATGTTAGTTGTGTGATAAACGACTTTTACTAAGTGATTATCGGTAAAAATATCAAAAGGACCTATTTGTAAAAGTTATAAAATGAGTAGTATAAAATGTGATTAAATGGATAATGTGGGCTATTATGAGTATGAAATAGGTTTGGCTAGCTTGGATAATAAAGAAATTGAAAGAAATTCATTTTACGAGCCTACAGACTAAAGTGTAAATAATGAAAAAGTTAGGGGAAAAAATATAATTTTTCCATAATATGATTATTGGGCTAAATTGAATAATGTGCATATTAAATGAGTTATATGTGTTATTATAGATCAAGAAAAATGAAGTTCAGACCTAGATCGGGGGAAGAACAAAGTTTTGACGATTAGGCCAATTTCAACTATTTGGTACCGAGGTAAGTTCATGTGTAAATAATGCATTGTTATATTATGTTGAAATAATTTAATATTACATAAATTGTATAATTGATCCTTTGGAAAAATTCGTTAAAGTTTCGATGAGCGAGAAATCTCAATTGAACCATAGGAATAGAATAGGACACAAGTGACATGTCACTAGGAATCCTTGTGTATTTATGTGTATGTGATTCCGGGTGCTGGTCTCGTACATCCTACCAGTGGCTGGGTAATCCAGCATATGTTGCTGATACTTGACAACTTGTGTAAGCAGCACTGGGTAGCTACGTTATGACCGATAGCTTGAGTGAGCAGACCCATAAATAGCTCGAAAGTGAGCCTATGTATGTTATGGGATATGAGGTAGCTTTGTCTACATATGTGGCACTTATGTGAAAATTTTTTAGTATCCGTTAATATTTTGAGTGTTCAATAGGAAATGTCAAAGATGTGAAAGTATGTGGTCAAGTTACAAGTTGGTACAAGTATGTACGTAAAACTCATAAGTATGAACTTTAAAAGTGACGAACTCTTGGTAAGGTGGTGAGTGTGTAAGTTATGAATATAAGATTTTAATGTCCTTTATGTTATCTCCCATTATGTAAATTTGTATGATGAAAGTGTAATTATGATGAACTTACTAAGCTATATAGCTTACTCCCCTTTTCTTTTCCTTGTCTTATAGTGTCACCAAGCTAGCCCGGGGATCGGAGATCTTCGGAGTTTCGGATCACACTATCAGCTCTCTCATTTTGGGTATTGATGAACTTTGTATTTTGAAAGTATGACATGTATAGGGACTTGGTCATTTTGTTATAGATGTCATGGTTGATTTGGCCAAATGTGTTAGCTTATATTGGTTAAATGATCATTTTGTATAAGGCCTTTGAAATAGGCCAATATTTGTTATAATCGTATCTATATGATGATGCCTTTCATGAATGATATGTTAGTGACTTGTTTGTGGTCATTTGGTTGAATGCATATGCTTGGTATAGTGCTATGTTTTGTTGTGTAGGTGTGTGCATTAAAGGGTGGCAAAGTGGTTTGATAAATGGCCTTTACTTTGTCCACACGGGTAGACACACGGGCATGTGTCTATGTTGTGTGTGACATACGGTTAGCCCCATGGGCGTGTGTTTAGGCCGTGTGTCCCCTGCACTTGAATTTTGAGAAACAGAATGCTCAGAATTGAGCACACGGGCGTGTGCCCTGGCCGTGTGAAGTTTGTACCTATTTTTGTAAAAAATAATTTTCCACACGGCCTAGCACACGGACGTGTGACTTGGCCGTGTAAGCTCAATTTGGTCATGAGTTACAAGTTAGAGTGTTACATGGGGTTAGGACACGGACGTGTATGGCCACACGGCCTGCTCACACGGACGTGTCCCAAGCCACACAGGCGTGTGACCCTTGTTTTGTGGAAAAAATTTTCTAAGTGTTGTAAAAATTTCAAAAGTTCTCGGTTTGGTCCCGAATCATGCCCAATGTATGTTTTGGGCCTCATAGGCTCGTATTAGGGACTTATGATTAATTGCAAAGAGTTTTAATTTGGACGCAAAATTTATGACTTGGAATTGTATGTTCGTGTGATAAGTCCAGTAATGCATCGTACCCTATTTCGACGTTGAATACGGGTAAGGGGTGTTACACCAAAAGTTGAATTGCTAGAAACCCTATTTTCTTTCTTGTTTCGGTGATGGATAATTAGATAAAATGCTTTGTTTTTCTTTAATTATTTTCACTTATATACTTTAATTTAACTTAATTAATTAAGATTAATTAATTAACCATTAACTAATTAAGCCTTAAGCATGATTAACCAAAATTAGTGGATTTTATCATCCGCCACCATCTTTTGACCATTTATAAGTGGTCTAATTGCTCAATCGGTCCTTTGATCAATTAAAAATCTATATAGATAAAACTTTTACAATTTAGTCCTTGTACCTTAATTAACTATTAATTTAACAAATTTATTAGACCAACTTTAATATATTTCTGTATGAACCACATAAATATTAATTTTTAATATTTATGGATTTGAACAATGAAAATGAAGTTCCGATACTACCATTTCCAACACCACTAAAAAATTGAATTATTACAATGCCCTTGGACCAATAACCATTTTAATCTCCCATATCAAATAAATCTAATTTCTCATTATTTAGACATTGACCCCATTATTTTTACTAATCTTATAAATTAGTTCAGTCCCCAAATCTCTAATAATTCCATACTAACTAATTAATACAATTTAATAATACTAAAACTCTAATTAGTATACCATAATTAACACCATGCTCATCCCAAAATGGCTCGAATTTCAATTCTAATTAAAAAAAAAAAAACAAATTTTCTGACCTAGAACATTTCAAGGTGTTACAATATATATATGTGAGAGAACTAAAAAAATATTTTGGTTTAAATATAATTTTTTATAAATATATTTTTTCTACATTTCTTTACCCAAAGCATGGATGTTTCATAATCTATATATGTTCAGAGAATTGGACAAACTATTATTACCTAAACTATATATTAGATGGTTGTTTGAGTTGATGTTACTAATCAATTTAATTTCAAATCAGTTAGAAAATTGAAAAATACTCAATCATTTTACAAAATGATTGAATCGCTTGTCTTTTTATATAAAATTTAAAATAATATAATGAGATTTAAATTTAAAATTCTATAATTTTTAATAATTTAACTCTATCATTTTAATCAAAATTTATTTATTTTTTATAAATATATTAGTTATATAAAATATTTTCACGCACATCTGTAATGATAATGCATTAACAGTTGGCATTTTTATGACATAACCAAAATGAATGAAAGAGAAAAAAAACATGTTTTTGGTGAATTTTAAGAGGACCACAAAGTCTTAACAGTAATGTGATTAGTGTAACTCAAACTCAAATTACACTTATGACAGTAAACACCTTGACCATCAGGCCGACACATGAGGTTGAACCATGTTTACATAACCTCGTGTTTACATTTAAGAAGAGTTAATTTCACACTTATAGAGGAAGTCCTCAAACACAATCAATGGAAGTCATTCATTCATCATCCCCGACTTCCAACAGGCAACCTCCAATCCTCTCCACCAGCGCCAGCATCAGGACTACAGCCTCTTAGACGTCTAGAAGGTACACGGGCACCATTACTCTTTGGGCCGGGGCTTCTTGGGGACTGGTAGATTGTTGGTCCCCTAGCCGAACTTGAGGAATCACAACCTGAGGCTTTCTTCGTCGATGAATTCCATTCGGGCACATAAGCTCCACGTTGCTGCTTGGCTGAGCCTTGACTTCGTACTTTGGCCTTGGCAGATTGGGTAGTGACCATATAGCTAGGGACACTACTAGAGCCTGATTGCAGCTGCTGCTGAGTTAGGTATGAGCCAGATTTTATTGGTGCCACAACGTCCATTTCAACAGTCTTCTCCGACACGTTATCGGTGGTTGTAGTAGAGCGGGGTAGAGCCATGTAAGCACCCTCTTGTAATCCCAATTGACGGGCAGGGTGTGGTTGCGACGACATCCAACACTCAAGCCAATTCCAACCCCATTGCGCCTTCTCACGTTCATTGAGATACACTCCAACATCCTTGCCATCGTGCTGTGGTTGCATAAGGAGTTGTTCATGATGTTGCCGTTGTTCCTCCTGATGCAATAATGTGAATTATAACAATATTGTTAAAAAACGATATTATACAGTTAAATTATATATTTTTCACTGAAGAAGTAATTTTCATATACTTAAAAACTATAATGAACAATAGTTGACCAACCTGATAGCTATAGGCATAAGCAAGGGCTCGTTCTCTTCTCATAACAGTATCATGTTTCTTTGAAGCACATCCATTGACATTCTCACCGTCCCAACTGTCATATTTGTTCAACGGGCTCTTCGGCTTTCGTTCAAGTTTGAGTTGTTCCATTCCCCTTTTTTCTTCTTCGTTGTCATCTTCGTCATCATCCACTCTCTTTTGAAGCTTCTCTTGAGTTAGCTGTAACCTACGAGCTCGAACTCTTGCCTGCACCCGTACCAATGCTTGCATGCACCGCATTGTGTTTTGTGCTTGCTTCCGCACATTATAGCCTCTCACTAGTGCCTGTAATCTCACCAATCCCTTCAAAGC
The DNA here is from genome assembly GCA_020496765.1 of Gossypium stocksii. NCBI lineage: Eukaryota > Viridiplantae > Streptophyta > Magnoliopsida > Malvales > Malvaceae > Gossypium > Gossypium stocksii. The sequence continues at coordinate 49,992,180 of CM035623.1, forward strand.
TCTCAAAGCTCTCCGAGCCTACAGAATCAAACTGGTTTGAAAACGAAAGTATATGCAGTGATTTTTTACTTAACTCCGTCTTACAATAGTGCCTTCATAGATTGAGAGATTTTACCAGGTAGCCTCTGTAATACGACTGTATAAGAGTTGCAGCTCTTTCTTCCATAGAGTGGCGTCCATAACCAGCCAATCGAACAACTTTAGCCGCTGCTTGAGCAGCAGCAACAGCAGCTTCTGCAGCAGCAGCGGTTGCCAAGGCCACAGCAATGGCGTGGTCCCTATCTTTGTTCGGAGTTGACGTTTCACTCTCATCTTTAGTGATGTCTGGTGAACTCTCTGCCGGAAAATGTTCAAATGACACTACTTCCGGGGCCTCATTCGGCCATTTCTCAACATTCTCTTTCTGAAAACCATGCCCGTACGATTGCACAGTGTAAACAATAATTTCCTCAACATTTTCTTGTACAATGTTAAACAATGAACATTTTTATTTAAGAAAAAGTTGAGGACTTATTGTTATTGCTATGGCATGATTGGGATCTAGCATTTGGTGCACATGATATCAAGTTGAATGACGTGAAAGCTGATAATAATGTATCAAGGAAGTTATGTCGATAGGGGACCGCAATCCCTTGCTAGTGTTCATGTTCCACGGAACAATGGAATGGATGTTCATCTTTGTTCCACCACGTACAATAATATAGTTCTGACTATTATTTTAAATTATATATATAGGACCACTATATCAAACATATATTCCATATAGTATACATATACATTATAAGTTAATATGTGCTCCATAATTACAAATTCATATTTCATACTAATTTTCGAGTTTAGATAAAAAAGAATACTCTTCCATTATAAATTTACGTCGACTGAAATATTATTGGGCAAAATGTATAAAATTAAATTTAAAAATTAACTGTTTATGCATTTTTATACTTAAAATACGTTTACGTCAATTAATTATGGAAATTTTTTTTGAGAATACCTGTTAGAAATACTGAATGTGTCATTTTCCTTACATGCTTCCATATTTCAAATTTTAAATACTTGGTTGTTGATAGTTTTATAAAAAAAGAAGATATATACACGGATTATGTATATTACCTTGTTATTGAATTAAACACATTATTAAAAATTCCTAAAAGAAAATCTAAATAAATTTATCTTTAACTACATGCCACTATTTAATTCATTAACATCATATTAATATATCAGATATATTCTTTTATAAAAACCTGCGTCATATTCGTAATGTTTTCTCTTCTTTTAATTTTTTTTCTTTGCAAAAGTAATTAGAGCATCGCCATACATTTCTAAAATAAGCTAAAAAGTGAGTAATATCTATCTACTTTTTGCAAATTTACGTTGGCTGCAAAGAAAAATAAAACAAAGTAATCCATGTTATTCAAAATTTTCTTTTTTATTAAAAAATTGTGTTGGACAAATTTAAATATTGATGTGGAATATGATATTTTAAATACGTAGGAAAAGTTAGATAAATCTAGTTTTGTAAGAATAATGGGCATGTAAGATACCCAGCTAAGAGCTAACCATGTGCAGATAGGAAAAGGGTAAGCACCCCGAACTGAAAGAAACATAATCCAGAATGTTTTGGATTTTGGGTTTTTTTTTTTCTTTTTTTTTTTTTAAGTCTGCCTTAAAATGAAAATCTGAAAAAGAAAATCTTGAAAGATGCCAACATAAACACCTTTGATCGGTTGCCTAGAAATTAAGCAAAGAAATCCAAAACCCAACAACAAAAAATATCAGTTACCTTTTTCTCGGGCAAGTCCTTAGATGAAGACTTGAACACTTTCTTCACCGTGGAGAACCATCCACTCCCTTTCTTTCCCATCTCCTATCAATAGAGGTGCTTCAAAAGTCATAACAAAAACGGCATATTTAGCTTCATCAGACCAGCTTTATAACTAAATCACATTGCATCACATTAAAGGAAAAGTTCAATTATAAAAACAAGGTTGAAAACCCATGTCAATGAAAATAGAGAATGATTGCAAAGTAGAGGAACAACGAATTAAGAAACAGAGTTTTAAAAAAAAGGTCAAAAGAAACCAGAGACAGTAACAGCAGGCTGAAACTTTTATCACTTGGCTTGAATTACTGTCATGTTTCCTCTCTATCATTTGATAAGAGTTGGGGGGAAAGATGAGAAAAAAGAGAAAACAGGTGATATGGGGAAATGAAAGAAGGGAAGCAGAAGCAGAGGGCAAGAAAGTAGAGAACGAAGTAAATGAAAAGACCCGCGCGCGATCGGCCGTTGGATTTATCAAATTCACGGGCTCATTATGGTTGCTTTCAGCCTAATGAAATTCTGCCACATCACCATTTCCTCTCCTAAGCCTGCCCTGTCATAGGCTTAGAATTTAACTAAATATATAACTTAAATATAAACAGGGGTTAAATGATTTTTCGGATTCTTAATAACTATTTGGTTTGAATTTTTTTTAGTTTAACTTTCGACAATGTTGAGTTTGAAAATTTTTTATTTAAGTTAAAATTTTAACACGTCTCTCATTTAGAGGTGGGCGTTCGATCAAATCAAATTGAATCGAATCGAAAAATTTTAAATTAATCAAGTTGACGAATCATATTTTATCATCCTAATTTGATTTGAAAATTTTTCGAATCGAGTCGAATGAGATGGAATTCGAATCAAATCGAATCGAATATATTTGTTCGAGTTAAATTTTAAAAAATAATTTTAGGTCTTTGTAACCACTGTTACCCATCGTAATAAAATTTGTCCACCGTAATCAAATTTTTTTTTAACTTTCATCACCTCATAATTTATTTATTAATCATTTATATACGAGTTAGCTTTTTTGCTTGCTTACTTGTTTAAATTATCTTTAGATTCTTGTCACTATATATTTTGGAATTAAAAAATATATTAAATATAAAAATATGATTTTTTATTACAATTTATTTAAAAGATAAAATGTGAAATTGATACCAATATAAAATTTTAACACGAATATTTTATGGCATCATTAATAATTTAATTTTAATATAAATATTCAATATGACTAAAAAATTCAATAATAAAAATAATATAAAATGTGAAATTTAATTTAATAATATAAATAGTAGATATAATTAAAATTATTACTATTTATGTTTTGGATTTTTTTTGGATAATTTTGATCTTTTATTTGGGAGTAAAGGGTGAGAAGTAAAAGCTTAGGGGGAAATAAAAAGTTTTGTGGAGAAAGTTTGAGGGAAAGTAAATAGGAGGAGTAAAATTTTGGAGAGAAAATATTAAAAAAAACGGAGGGGATGGGTTTGGGGTAGATGGGGGATGGGATGGGAAGAGAGTAAAAGTTTTAGGGGGAAAGTGGGATGGAGTAAAAATTTGAGGGTTTTTTAGAGTAAAATTTTGAGAAAAAGTAAATGGGAGAGTAAAATTTTGGTGGGAAATGGATTTTGGATAGATGGGGGGTTGGGATTGGAGAGGAGTAAAAGTTTTGGAGGGAAAGTGGGAATGAGTAAAAGTTTTGAGGGAAAAATAAAAAGGTTTGGGAGTTTGGGGTAAAAATGTAAAATATTATAGTTTGATATTCAAATTATTCGAGTTATTCAAATTCGAAAACTTAACTTGATTCGAATTCAAAATTCGAAAAAAAAATTCGAGTTGACTCGAATAACTCAATTAACTCGAATAACTCAATTCGTTTAACTCGAAATTCGATTTTTTTCGATTTTTAGAGTCGAATCAAGTTTTGCTCACCCCTACTCTCATCACGCTTCAATTTTTTTCTTATCTAAATCAATTTTTGAAAATCTTAAAATTTGGATATTAATAGGGAAAAAATTATTAAATTCAAATCTTAATGTAAAAATAATTACTAAGTTTATGGTTTAATTTGGACAAAAAATAATTCATTCTTCAATATGAGAATTATTATTTAGTCCAAACTCCAATGTAAGAATAATTATCAAATTCAAATCCAAAATAATTTTTTAATCCTATAAATAAATATGCTTATCACAAATTTAATCCATTTATTGTGTATAAAATAATTACTCATTTATTAATTTAAAATATAAATGAATAAATTAAAATTTAACATTTAAATTTTATAATCTTTAAGTAGATTAATATGACATGCACTTTATTTTTAAATATTAATCAATTTAAGTTTATAACTTCACATATTTAGATAGTATAATTTTATTAATTTTAAAATTTTAAAGAGTACTTATTTCATTGACTATTAGTAGTTAATTTGAAATATATACATGCTTTTTTTCCTAAGCAAATTGTGATAATTATTTTTTAATATTGGAAAACAATTGGAGCATGAAGTCAATATCACATGAATTCCATGTAGCATAAGTCCCTTAATGGCCTTCTTCTTTTTTTTTTTTTTTCTTTTTTTTTGGGGGGGGGGGGGGGGGGGGGGGGGGGGGGGAGTGGTGAGTTAGGCTATTGAGTCTTGAAACCGTAAAATTTGATGCATATAGACCAAAGGTTTAGTTCTCTTTTGGGCGTACACTTTCTCCTTTGGTGGTATGATTTGATTTTCTTTTTTAACGTTAATTATGGAACCTTGTCCTTTTAATAATCACATTCATTTTTTAATTAATATTATAATAAAATTATAATTTTTATTTTATAAAGCTTTTAAGTTGACCGTCGCCTAGACAATAATAAAATTATTTGATTTCATTTATTACTCATCGGGTGGAAGACACCACGAGCACGGGGCCGCAACCACAGAGGAGTAAAGATTTCAACTACCACAAATCATAAAGCAACCGTGGTGGCCTTTTGGTGGTGACTTAATATTTTGTCCTCGCAATATAAATAAATGGTAATTATTTATCCTTGTTTTTAAAATATTTAATATGATACTTAAATTATCAATATCTATTTTATTATATTGCTTGTATTTATATAAAATATTCAATATAATACATTTACTTTAAAAATATTTAATATAATACATAAACTATCAATATATATTTTATTATGATACCTAATATTAACATATTAATGAATCGCCAAATCAATCAATAAAATTTTTGTAAAGAATTATTTTTTTCAAAATAATCAAATCAACATGAACAATATAACATTAAATAAAAATTAAAATAAAAAAACTAAATTAAAAAAATAATTAAACATATGCTTACTAAAAAGGTAAATACTAATTTTACATGAAAAGTGATAATAAAAAATTATTTAAACATTAATAAAAATATTATTTTAAATGGAAAATTCTTTGGAGAAGATGATTATTTATTTAAACGGAGATGATATTTGTTTATATAAGTTTAGTATTTACTTTTTTTTATTAATCGTATGTTTAATTATTTAATTTTAACTTTTTTTTTGTTTTATTTAATTTTTCACATAATATTATATTATCCATATAATTTGATGATTTGAGAAAAGAAATCTACATATCAAATTTTCATTGGTCTATATAACAATTCATTAACGGGGTTAACAATAACACAAATTGATAGTTTACGAAACACATTAGACATTTTAAAATGCAAGTATTAGATTAAACATTTTATAAAAGTAAGAGTATTATAATAAAAACACATATTAATAGTTCCGATATCACATTGTATATTTTCAAAATATAAATGCCATATTAAATATTTTATGTTACATATACCAAATATTATGATATTATCTTTTCTCCTTTTAAATTCTATTCATTGTGAGGATAAAATATTAAAAAGGTAGCCAAGTTAATTGTTACAGATTCAAAATTTTGTCCTCGCAATATCAATAGATGGTTAAATTTTAATAGATTGAGAATTTATTTGTAAGTGCAAAAATACGAAATATTGGTAAAGCTCTATATCTCGCACAATCAAACCTAAAACAAAACGCCGCAGGATCTCTTAAAAAGAAGCGATTTAACTCCCCAAACATATATTTAATCTATACAAAAACATTATTTTAGAGAAAATTTTAAACGGGTCAATATATTTTTTATTGTTGATTATATTATTGATTTTTTTATTTTATATATTTTTATTACTTATAAGATTTTTTATAAATAATAATTTTCATTTTATTAAAATAATTTGTTAAATAAATTTACTTGATAAAAAATTATCATACTTGTAAAATAAGAATTCTCAATTTATTAAAATATATTTATTAAAATAATTTATGTAATAATAAATTTTAAAAAATCAAATTTTATATAATCATTTTTGTAAAATTATTCTTTGCAAATTGATTCTTATTTTATGTTATTTTATTTCTAACTTTACTAATCAATTCTTTTTATTTTTTGTGATTTTATTCTCAGGTGTTTATGAATATAAATCAAATTATTGATTTATTACCTGTAGACCTTGAAATTGAGCAGACAGTTAGACAAAGAAGACGAGAAAGATTTGCCCAAAGACAAGCCACATAAATGGACCTTGGAAATCAAAATGATGGTCAAGGAAATGGAGTCGCTAATGTTCACAATCCAATCCTTATTGCTGATGATATGGATCAAGCTATAAGGCAATACATTGTGCCCCTTTTTAATGAATTAAATTCAAGAATTAGGAGACCGTAGATCAAGGCACCATAATTTTAATTGATGCCTGTGATGTTCTATATGCGTTAAATAATGTGTAACACCCCTTACCCGTATCCGATGCTGGAAAAGGGTACGAGGCATTTCCTTACTAAATCACATGTAAACACATATTTCTGATTCATAAAACTTCGTTCCAACTTTATACTTTTTCAAACTTTGTCTAATAGCCCTTAATATGGACCTACGAGCTCCAAAACATAGTTTGGAAACAATTCGAGACCATTTCGAGTACTTAGAAAACTTTCAAGAAGATCCACTAGAATTAGAGCACACACCCGTGAGGAAGGGCAACACGCCCATGTGGCCTCTAGACATGGTTGTGTTAAAGGCTCGTGTGGTTCACACGGCCTACGCACTTAGGGGCACGCCCGTGCCCTTCGTTCGTATGGATTTATTTTTCTACTTCGAACCAATAGAGGTTTTCACACGGCCTGGCACACGCCCGTGTGCTCAGCCTGTGTCCCTCACATGGCCATGACACGCCCGTGTTGCGACCCATGTGTAAAAACCTTGACATTCTGTTTTTGACGTCAGCAACTCTTATGGGTCACACGGTCATGACACACTCCCGTATGCTAGGCCGTGTCCTCCGTTGAGACACACGGCCGTGTCTCAACCCGTGTGGTAAACTGCTGGGCATTTAATTTTGCTAACTTAAGGTGCAGGGGACACACTGCTTAACCACACGCTCATGGCGCAGACTGTGTGTCTACCCGTGTGGATAATATAAGGTTATCTACCAAGCCTATTGCCACTCTGAAACAAGATCAAACATTTACCAAACTTCCCAACATATAACATGGTACAAATAATCAACCAAATAACCACAATTTTGATGTCCCATATACTCAACTAAGTAAAGTGCACATTCATGAATAACTTCAACATTTTCATACATTAACTTCCAATATTAGCCATCATTTATGGCCTTATACAAAAAGAGTCAAATCCTAAAGTAAGCCAACACCATTGGCTCCAAAATAATATGACACTTAACAAAAGAATAAAATCCTATACATGCCATATTCAAAAGATTAAAACTAACTATTCCAAGTGCTTCTATAGATAGTATGAGCGATGTTTCCGACATTCTTTGATCCTCAAGCTACTTAGGCGGCACTATAAGAAAATGGAAAGGAGAGAGAGTAAGCACAAAGCTTAGTAAGTTGAATGTAAATAAAAACAACTATTTACTGTGTATTGTTATAAACACAACATGACATGAATTGCTCATAATTCATGAATATATATAAACTCAACTTACTCATATTCCTTCCTTAATATTCATACAACATGCAATGAGCTCATATCTTTTATATATATATATATATATATATATATCATACAAGTACCTGTAACACTCACAATAAGGTCATAACTTTTCTTATTGACATAATCTATAGATATCCTGTAGAACTCCATGGAATACAAAATGATACTCGATAGCCTCGAACATAGGGTAAAAGCCAACGCCATGTCTCAAACATGGTCTTACACTAGCTCACATGTCGAGGCCGATGTCATGTCCTAGACATGGTCTTACACTAGCTCTCGTCTCATCGTCGATGCCATGTCCCAGACATGGTCTTACACTAGTGCACATATTGAGTCGATGCCATGTCCCAGTCATGGTCTTACACTGGCTCTCTCATATCGAGGCCGATGCCATGTCCCAGAAATGGTCTTACACTAACTCTCCTCTATCCATGTCGATGCTATGTCCCAGACATGGTCTTACACTAGCACATATCTCTAGGCCAATGCCATGTCTCAGACATGGTCTTACACTGGCTCTCGTATGGCCCTAGTTTCACGGCACCATTATCCAATTTATTTCCACGTTCTATTAGGATTTCAATATAACAATCTCATTTTATCATTCTATAAGCATAATTAACATTTTATGCAATATCAACAATTCAATGTATAAGCATAGAAGAAAGTTACGATTTTTACAACCAACTTACCTCGGATTACAAAATGTAGACGAATGGTCGATTTAGTCTATTGTTTGGCTTTCCCTCGGTCTAGGCCCGAATTTCGTATTTCTTGATCTATAATAATAATAATTCACTAATTTCAATCACTACATTAATCTAAACAATTCAAAATTCATAACTTGGAAAAATGACTATTTTGCCCCTAGACTTTAGCAAAATGACCATTTTACCCCTAGGCTCAAAAATTAATTTTTATAGAATTTCCTTATTAACCAAGTCTAACTGAACTCTTTTCACTCTTATGGCAGCCCACAATTCCCATTATTTCATGCATTTACAACAAAATTTATCAACTTTACAACTAGGTTCATTCTAGGTGTTTTCATGCAAACTCTTTCACAAAAGTTGTTTATTTAACAACTATGATTCATTTTCTTCCATAAAACTTCAGCCAACAACATAAGTGTTCTCATGAAAAAATTTTAAACTTTTAACCATTTTGCAAAATAGCCCCCTCAATAGGTAGCCCATGCTACAAGGGTTCAAAAAATGTAAAAAAATATCAAGAAAGACCATCAAATTGACTTACTTGAGAGAGAACTAAGTGGCTAAAATTTTTGAGCTTCCAAACCCCAACAATGGCTGATATTTTGGTTAGGATGAAGAAGAGAAGTGAAAAGATGAAGCTAGTCTATTGGGCCTTTATTTTATCAATTTAGTCACTAACATAATACCTAACCTTTGACTTTTCTATTTTTCTTTTCTCTTGGTCAGCCGTCACCAATATAAAGGGTCTAATTACTCATTAAAGGCCCCCAATTTAGGTTCCCTAGCTATTTAACACCACTTGCTTGAAAAGAACAAATTTTGCCTTTTATGCGATTTAGTTCTTTTTTGAAATTAAGCTTCCAATCGCTAAAATTAATTTACCAAAGTTTGCATGCACCCTTATAAAAATGCTATAATACATAAAATAAAGCTAAAATAATTTCTCCAACCTTGGATATATGGTTCCAAAACCATTATTTTGACTAAGCCCAAAAATTGAGCTGTTACACAATAGGCCAATTTAGTGGAATACCCACAGAAGATCCACACATTTACCTTAAACTATTCATGGAGGTGAGTGATTCCTTTAAGATAGTTGATGTAACTGAAGATGCATTGAGATTGAAGTTGTTTCCATAGTCGTTACGAGATCGAGCACGAGCATGGCTTAATTCGTTGCCACCACATTCTATTTCAAAATGAAATGAATTAGCTGAACCATTTCTGGTAAAGTATTTCCTACCTAGCAAAAATGCTAAGTTGTGGAACAAGATCACCACTTTCTTGCAGATGGATGATGAATCCCTATATGAGGCATGGGAAAGATTCAAGGAGTTGCTTTGTAAATGCCCTCACCATGGGATTCCACATTCCATCCAATTGGAGACGTTTTATAATGGTCTCAACATACGCAAAGGTTCATGGTAGATTCTTCTACAAATGGTGCTCTCTTCTCGAATTCTTCTAATGAGGCTTAGGAGATCATCGAAAGAATAACCAATCACAATTACCAGTGGCCGACTAATTGAGTAGCTTCAGGAAGACAAGTAGCCGGAGTGTATGAAGTAGATGCCCTCACATCACTATCAGCTTAGGTATCTTCTATCTCTTCAATGTTGAAACAATTTACTATTAATGGTTTACATCATGTTGTAACTTAGCCACCGAATCCGATGCTTTATCTTTCTCTCGATCTAGATCAGTACGAGGATTAACTTTATCTAAATAATCAAATTCAACCCAGTCAATATTCATTCTATTCAATGTAGTCCAAAATACATACTTTTGCAAATTTACACTTTTAACCTTAATATTTTAACTTCTTTACAATTTAATCCTTAAGCTTGTAAATGAAATTCACGCAATTTCATCCACATACAAATCTACCTGAATTCAATATACACCCATAGCAATTCATAGAATTCATTATCTCATAATTTCACCTTATATTTTACACTTTTACAAATAAATCCCTAATTGTCATGTTCAACAAAAATCACTTTACAAAAGTTGTTTATTTATCAACAATGATTCATTTTCTTCCATCAAACATAAAAAATCACATGAACGCATTAATGGTAAAACCCTAACCTTTTAACAGTTTTTCAAATTAGTCCTTAGGCTAGCTAGATTAAGTTACAGCGACTTCAAAAACATAGGAATAATTGAAAACGGGACCAAAATTCACTCACATGCAAGGATACAATGGTTGAACCTTCAAATGCTCTCTAATGGAGTTTTTCCTTCCTTATTTTTGATGGAAGATGGACAAACAAAGATGATAGGTTTGTTTTTCATTAATTTTACTAACCTTTATTTATTAAATTACCTATATAACCTTATACATTAACCTTTAAAATCATTTAAATGGTGTCCATAAAAGTCCACTCATAATAGCAATGGTTTAATTACAACATAAATCCCTTAACAATTTAATATCATAGCCATTTGGTACCTTTAACTTATAGAACTCTAATTTTGCATCTTTTTCGATTTAGTCCTTTTCACCAAATTAAACATGCAAATGATAAAATTTCTTAACAAAATTTTTATATGACCTTGCTATTATGTCATAGACACTAAAATGGTAATAAAATAAATATTCTCATATCGAATTTTGGTTTTAAAACCATTGTTCCAATTGCTATTACAAAATTATTCTTATTCGAAGACTAGAATAACCTTGTTTATACAAGTCAATGATTATGTCATGTGGGACGTTATCATAGATGGTCCAACCATACCTTTAAAGCAAGGAGAAAATCTAATTCCAAAAAGTAAGAAGGAATGGAATGAGGAAGACAAGAAGAGCATGCAACTTAGCGCCAAGGCCATGTACATTCTCTTTTATGCAATTAGTCCAGATGATTATAGTAGAGTTTCTTCATGTTCCAATGCCAAGGAAATTTAGGACAAGTTAAAAGTCATTCATGAAGGTACAAGTCAAGTTAAAAAGTTTAAGGTAGGAATTCTTACGCTCAACTATGAAACATTCAAGATGAAACCTGAGGAAGGCATTAATGCTATGTTAGATCAATTTACAGTTATTATCAATGGGCTCAAAACATATGGGAAGATTTATCCCAATGAAGAAGTTGTGAAAAAAATGGTTTGAAGCTTACCAAAGGTATGGGAAGCTAAAGCGACCGTCATAGAAGAAGAAAAGAACTTGGAAACACTCTCTTTAGACAATCTTATTGGTTCATTACTTACCCATGAGATGGGAATCAAGGAAAGAGTTGAAGAAGAAAAGATGGAGAAGAAGAAGGTTGGTATTGCCCTCAAGTCCACAATAGAATAAGGTAATACAAATGAAAAACTATTTAAAGATGAAAAGATGGTATGTTTGCTAGAAGATTTAAGAGGTTCACGATGTCCAATAAAGGAAAATAATTCCAAAATAAGGAAGGACTCAAAATTGAATCAACCTAGGAGAAAGATCCCATAATTTATTATGAGCGCAAGAAACTGGGACACATAAAGTTTAACTGTCCTTAGTAGAAGAAAAAAGGGTCTAGCAAACAAAAAACATGAGGCCAATGTTGCTACTTGGAATGATGAGGACTCATCCGATGAAGAAACTCAAGAAATATGCAACTTGTATATTATGGCCATCGATTATTCTAAGGTAACATCTAAAACATCAATTTCAAATTCTTATTCTTTTGATGAGTTACAAGATGCCTATGATGATTTGGGTTTGGAATTTGAAGTCATGAATTCAAAACATAATAAAAATATTTCAAAATTGAAAAATGAAAATGATTTACTTTCCAAAACCAATCATGAACATGAAGAGAAAGTAAACAAAATGCAAGAAATAATTAATGGGCTTGAGAAGAAGAATTTAGACTTGCATAATATACTTTCTAAAGTTTAAGATGGTCATGAAAAGCAACTTGAGTTGCTTAAGAGTGAAAAAGCTCACTTTAACAAAGTTTTAGAAAAAAGAGAAAATTCAAACAAAACTTTGTTAAAAATAGCTTCAATTTCTATAAACATAGAGGTCCCTAAAAATTTTATAAGAAAAAAATCATTAAAAGTGTATGGGTCCCTAAAGGACTCATAACTTCTCAAGATAATAACTTGATTTCAAAATGCATACCTAAAGGGACTAAAATTATAGGAACTAATGCTTATGGACCCAAAAGAATTCAGGTACCAAAAATCAAACTTCAATTATATATTTGTAGAAAAAGAAGCATTGCTTTGAGGTGGATTATTCGAGGAAAAACTTATGGTATCTCGATAGTGGATACTCGAGATACATGATTGGTGACAAGAGTCACTTTATCAATTTGAAGCCAAAAAGTGGAAGAGATGTTACATTTGGTGAAAAATCTACAAAACAAATTGAAGGAATAGACTCTATTGGTAAAAACTCTTCAATTATTATTGAGAATGTCTTATATGTCAACAATCTCAAGCATGATCTTTTAAGTATTAGTCAATTATGTGATAAAGGTTTAAATATCATATGAGTCTAAAGGGTATAAAGTTATTGTCATTGTCTCTAATAAGATTGTGCTTGTAGGACATAGGATGGAATATATATATATATATATATATATATGGTGCATTTAGATGATTTGTATAATTCTAACATATTCCTTGTTACTGTAACAACCCGATTTAGGGGCTAGTCGAAATAGTGATTTTAGAATCACTTCCCGAGGTTTAATAAAATCAATTTAGTGTTGATTTCTGTGTTGTAGAATTTTTATAAGTATGCATGAAAATTTTGGTGAATTAATTTACGCGATTGAGGGCTTAATCACAAAAAAGGATTAAATCGCATAAAGGCCAAAAGTTGTACTTTATTAGTTAAAGGTGTTAAATAGATTTAGAATCAAAGTTTGGGGGTTTTAGAGGGCAAATATCCCTTTTCTCTTAAGGTGGCCAGTCATAGGGGAAATTGTAGGGACAAGGAAATCTTTAAAAGTCAAATTTTGTTGGGGTTAGGTGACCTATTTGACTAGTTTTGGATTAAAAATATTAAGGTTTCATTTTCTTTTCATCTTCTTCATCTCTTCACCAAAAATTACCAGTAAATTGAGGGTTTTAAGAGCTTCAAAATTTTAGCAACATTTAGCACTCATTTGTAAGTAATTTCCATGGCCTTTCTTGAATATTTTTTTATTTTTGAGACCCTCATGACATAAACCTTCTAATGAGGGGTGGGTGTATTTAGCATTTTGGTTGAAAGTTTAAAGTTTTTCCATAGATGTATAGATGTTATTTGCTGGAGTTTTATGAAAGAAAATGAACGTAGGATGTTTGGTAAACAACTCTTATAAAGAGGTGTTCATAAAAAACACCAAAAAGGGGGTCTAATTGTAAAGTGAATATGTTGTATGGTGAATGCATGAAGGATGGAAATTTTAAGTTTCCACAAAAGTAAAAAAGGTTTAGATAGGCATGAGAAGTGAGGAAATTTGATGAAAATCAATTTCCTAGCATAAGGGCAAAATGGTCATTTTGCCAAAGTTTAGGGGTAAAATGGTCATTTTGCAAAATTGTGAATTTTGGATTGCTTAGATTTATTTGGTGATTAAATTAGCGAATTTTTATTTATTATATATCAAGAACAACGAAATTCAGACTTAAATCGGGGGAAGGCCAAGCTAACGGAATAAACCCGATTGAATTGCCACATTTTGTATATCGAGGTAAGTGGGGTGTAAATGTTATAATCAACTCATTTGTATATTCATTTATGTACTTATATTGTATAATAGATTGATTATATCTATGAAATGAGAATGATTTGCCATAATGATAATTTCTCGGTGGAATTGTAGAAATAGAGTGGATAATTGGCGATGAGTTTAATGCCATTGTAAGCCCATATCGAGGACATGGCATTGGTAATGAGTTTAATGCCATTGTAAGCCCATGTCGAGGACATGGCATTGGCGATGAGTTTAATGCTATTGTAAGACCATGTTGAGGACATGGCATCGACGCTTAACCCACGTTTGAGGCCATTGAGTATCCTCTTCTATTCCACTGAGTTCCATGGGAAAAGATTTTATAGTTGGATATTTATGTAAAAGAAGTGATAACCTTGTTGTGAGTGGTACAGGTACCTATGTATATATATCATGTATAAGATACGAGCTCAATCATATATTGTATGATTAGTAAGGAAAATATGATGAGTAAGTTGTTTTCCTAGCCGTTCATGTTATGTAAGGATTCTATGGATGTGAGTTTGAGATATTCAATTGTTAATATTTGTATTCTACTTACTAAGCTTCATGCTTATCCCCTCTCCTTCCCATTTTTCCTTGTAGTGCCGCCTAAATAATTCAAGGATCCAAGAGACGTCGGAGGCATCGTTCACACTATCAATCGAAGCACTTGGTATAGTTTTATTTTGTATTTTGGATAATAGCATGTATAGGTCTTTTGGTCGTTTTGGCATTTGATACTGTGGTCGACCAATTGTGTTGGCTATTTATTTTATGAAGCTCATTTTGTAAATGGCCATTGGAATTGGCTAAAAGAATTGTTGTAGTTACCTTTGATGAAATGAGAATGAGTTCATGAAATTGCTAAATAGTTGTTTAGATTATTGGTGCATGCACACCTTGTGAAGCGTAGATAGATTGCTATATGCGACTAGGTTAGAAGGCCAACGTATGGCTATTGGTTATGTATGAAAGTATTGATATGTTGTCTTTATATTTAGTTTTGTTCCAGGGTGGCAAAAAAGCTTGGCAAATAGTCTATTTTTGTCTACAAGGGCAGGCACACGGGTGTGTGCCTAGGCCGTGTGTGACATACGGCCAGCCGACGGGCATGTAACTAGACAGTGTGTCTACTACACCTTGCATGAATAGAATTAAATGCCCATCAGTGTTGCACACGGGCATGAGACACGGCCATATGTCTCAATCGTGTAAGAGACACTAGCGTTTGCCACTGCCGTATGATTGCTAATTTTAGAAATAGAATACTCAGGTTTTTACACACAGGCCGTGACACGGGCGTGTCATCGCGATGTGAGGGACATGGGCTGGGCACACGGACGTGTGTCAGGCCATGTGAAATCCTTTGTAGGTCAAATGTTAGAAAATAAATCTACACGGGTAAGGGGCACAGACAAGTCCCTCGGCTGCTCAAGTCGTGTGAGGTACGTGGGCTATCAACATGGCCATGTCTAGGGCCACACGGGCGTGTAGCCCCTCCACACGGGTGTGTGCCCCTCCACTTCGGCGAATGTCAGGGAGATGAACAGGGATGTTATAAGTGTGGGTCATTGGACCATTTCATTCGAAATTGTCGTAAGTGGGATAAAAAACAAGAAACAAGAGATACGAGCGAGTAATGCACCGACGAGGGGTAGACCACAAAAGAACCCGGGTAGTGAAGCGGGTAGCAGAGGTGCTCTCAAAGATTCAATTGTAAGGTTCGAGGGTTGAGCACCGGTAGGAACTTATGCCATTCACACTCGCGAGGAAGCCTCATCGCCAGATGTGATTACGGGTACCTTCTCTATCTATGATATGTCTGTTCTTGCTTTAGTCGATCTAGGATCTACACATTCTTATATTTGTATGAAGTTGGTACCTTGTATTAATGTGTTAGTTGAGTCTAATGAATTCGTAGAAAAGGTGTCCAATTCGTTAGGCAAGTATGTCTTTGTGGACAAGATATGGAGAGATTGTCCCTTAATGATTAGACGTCATTGCTTTCCGGCTAATCTCATGATGTTGCAGTTTGATGAGTTTAATGTAATCCTCGATATGGATTGGTTGTCTACTATAGTGTAATAGTAAATTGTGGGAGGAAATTTATTGAATTGAGCTGTGAGAATGTAGATAGCTGTAACGTCCCGATTTTGGGCTTAGGAGAAATGGGCTTCGTGTGTCAGAAAAATTCAAATTTTTGTGGTCAAGAAAAAAATTCACAATTTCATGTTTGGTTTGTCAATTAAGTGATTTGGAATGCTTGGGGAGGTTGGAGAAGTCCTGGGTTCAAAAAGGGACTTTAAGAAAAATTTTAATTTTTATCACTAAGTGGAATTGACGTTTCAAATAAGGGTTTATAAATATTTTTGGTTAAAGCTGATGAATAGAAGCAAGTGGTCTGGTGGCTAGGAGCATTGGTAGCTAGGAAATGGTCCATGGTTTGAATCCAAGCCTTAGCTTAATTTTTTCTATTTTCGTATCTGGGCATGGTAACAAGCGTTTAAACCTTATAATTATTTGGGGGTGTTTTATGACATATAAAGAGACTGTGGAAGGGTGGCAATGGCGTGTTGGGCTTTTAGAAGGGGCGCAGGTTCGAGTTTCATGGTAGGCAAAATTTTCTTTTTATTCTTGAATAAAATCGTGGCCTCAGCAGGTAAGGGTTGTAATTATTTGTGACCCTATTATAGTGTAAAGAGAAACACGGTGCAGTGGCCAGTAGCATGGTTGAAGGCACAGTGACGGGGTGAGGTCTGGAGTTCGAGCCTCACCCTGCGCATGGAAGGTTTTTTTTTTTTTGCTGCTCGTGCAAGGCAGAATTGGAGGTTGACCGAAGGTGTTTATAGCTGAATTGGTCAAGCGGTGGTCAAGCGATGATGGGTATTGATTTAAATGGAAGGCTGTTGGTGGTAAACAAGTCAAACAGTAGGAGTTTTTTTATTTGAAAATTTGATTGAAGGCTGGCTGATTTTAGGCTGCTATTAAAGGAATTATTGTGGGAAATTTTGCCCTGTTGTAGGACTAATTTTTGGTGATTTCGGTCATAGGTGGTTAGGTAATAAAGATTTAAATTGCTTTCCTTTTTGTTCTTAACTTTGACTGAATGGGAGGGAAAGTTTTTGTTGCCTAATTTAGGTGCTTAGGCTAGCTTGATTCGGCATTTGTGGGAAAGAGATTACCTTCCTTTTGTTTCTTAGCATTGACCAAAAGGAATCACTCTATTTGCTGAACCATTTTTTTGACTAAAGCCGAATGCACCTTTGGCCATAGTCTTCATCAATTATTGTTACTCTTTTCTCTTCTTATCTCATTTGTTTTTGCAAACATCAAATGCACTTTTAGCCTTGGTCCTCATTGATTCTTTCGACTCCCTTCTCTTCTCCATTTTAGCTGAATGTCTCTTTCTTTTTGTTAAACTGAAAACTTTTCTATTCTCCTTCTCTAGCCGAGCCACTATTTCCTTGACTACTCATTGTCTCTTGTTCGTTTCTCTTAAATCTATTGCTCTTCTATGTTATCCGAATCTTCATGGTTGTCTTATTTCTGAAGCCTTTTTGATTAAATGGTAAAGTGATGATTGCTATCTTATTATTATTCAGATTTCTTCAGACCTCTTTAGCCATATTATTAATATCAGTTTGTCTATTGGGAAAGGGCCGAATGAGAGTATATCTTCTAAAAATATTGTACCTACGAATCTTGCAAGTGGTTTATCGATCGAACCATGGGTAAGTGTTGATTGGCCGAATGCTCCACAGGTATGTATTGGAATTGTAAGACATGTTTTCTTAAGTGATGGGGTCTAATAAGATGTATGTTGTTTCAGGTACTTGAACAAGTAGTGATATTGATTGTAGTCAATTGATTTAAGTGATTCAAGAACATTCGTGCGCATAAGGTGAGGTGATGTGTATGTTGGATTAAGGGTTGAAAGTGTTTAACCTTTATGGCAGTTGTCTAATAAGGCATTGATGGATTTGTAGGTTTTGTACAAAGGAGTTAATTGCACAGCATGTATTCAGGTGTGTTAACCACAATTTTTGATCTCGATGGCGAAATGCCAAAACCACAAATGTTGAAAAGCCGACGATTCGAATGTTGGCCACATGGGTGTGTGAGCATCCATATGATCGACCGAGGCCACGGACTGTGGCCTTACATCAGAAAATGACTATCACAAGCAGTTTCCACGAGTTGGGCCGAAATGGGCCAAGTGGGCCCAACGGGCCCGTAGGCCGCATGGGTGTAAATTTGTAAATAGATGTGTGTTATTAATTCGGTTATTGTACGCGTATTGGCTTAGGCCAAATCTGGGCCTAGTGGGCCACATGACTGTATGGGTCCACATGGGTCGGCTTAATGAGCCTTGGCCATAAACGAGTTTCTGTACTGATATGATCACATGTGTCGCTAGGCGACCTTGGGCTTGCATGAAGGGCCGTTGAGTACTTAGGCCCACTTTGGTAAATGATCGAAATACCCCTAAGGGCAAAATGATAAATACCCCTTGTGGGTAAATTAATCATTTTGACCTTTTATAATGTTTGAATTATTCTGTATGCTCTGATATATATGTATGTGTGTATATTTTATAATTTGACATTACATGACATTGAGTATGTTGCATTGCATAGTGGTTGGGTATATATTTTTTGAGGAAATGTACTGCTTTGGCAGCTTCGCTGCATTATTCTGAGGCTTATGCCTAATATTCTGGCAGCTCTGCTGCATTTTATCGATAGTGCCGCATCGGTACTACACTGTGGAGTGTAGGGTTGGGTGGGTTGATTATATCCCCACATGGAGTGACGGGTTGGATGGAGATGGAGTGTAGCAGATGGTTGGGTAAGATTCTGATTGCATATTATACTATTACTGTTATGGGCTTAGGCCCACTGATTGTGATATGGACTCTGATTGCATGCTATGCTATTTACTGTAAGAGGCTCTAGCCCAGACTGATTCTGTTTATTGTTATTGCCGGGGTTACACATTGAATATTCGTATACTCACCCTTTTATTTTTAACTGTACAAGTAATTCCGAGGCATAGGCGATTCGGTGCTACGTGGACTTGGAGGCGGCCACACTTTCCTTTTGTATTGTTTCTGTTTTTTATTTAATTTAATTATGGTTTTGATTTTGGGTTTGTAATAAGGCCGCTATTTAATTTTTCTTAAGGTTTGGGTTTTTTATCTGCATGTTTACAATTTGATAGCTCTAGGGCGCATTTTACAAAAAGGTATATGTTTTTCAAAAACCATGTTTTCACAACAAATGAGAATTCAAACAAAGCTTCCGCAATCATTATGTTTTTCTAAAGTTCATAATCTGATTAATCAAAGATAGACGGAATAGTGATTTCTTTAAAACTTGTAAGAAGGGTTTTCAATGAAAACATGGTTTTCTTAAAACACTTCAATTTGACACGCCGGACTCAGCCTAACTTCTAGGCTGGGTTTGGGGTGTTACAATAACCTTTGGGTAGAGTCAGGCGAACCGAATAGCTTACCGGTAGTGGTTTTGTCTTTGATTGCAAAAAAATATTTGAGGAAAGGATGCGAAGCTTATCTCACTTTTGTGTTGAACACTCAAGCGTCTGAAATGAAGATTGAGTTGGTACCTGTGGTTTGTGAGTATTCGGATGTTTTTCCGAAAGAGTTGCCTAGATTGCCCCCAATAAGGGAAGTGGAGTTTGGTATCGAGTTGATCCTTTGGACGGTGCCTATCTCGATTGCTCCGTATAGGATGGCACCTACGGAGTTGAAGGAGTTGAAGGTGCAGCTACAAGAATTAATGGATAAAGGGTTTGCGAGACTGAGTTTTTTCCCCGCAAGGTGCTCCAGTACTCTTTGTGAAGAAGAAAGATAGACCGCTAAGTTTGTGTATCGATTACAAACAACCCAACAAGGTAACTATGAAGAACAAGTATCCTTTGCCTAAGATCGATGATTTATTCGATCAACTTAAGGGAGCTGCGGTATTTTCTAAGATAGATCTGAGGTCAAGGTATTATCAGTTCAGGGTGAAGGAGCAAGACGTATCAAAGACTGTGTTTCAGATGAGGTATGGATATTACGAGTTTTTGGTCACGCCATTTGGCTTAACGAACACCCCGGCGGTATCCATGGATCTAATGAACCGCATATTTCGGCCATACCTGGATAAATTTGTAGTAGTTTTTATTGATGACATACTGATTTACTCACGAGACGAGAACGAGCATGCTGAGCACCTAAGGATGGTCCTGCAAACCTTGAGGGAGAAGCAATTATATGCTAAGTTTAACAAAAGTAAATTTTGGCTTTGGGAAGTCGGCTTCTTAGGACATTGACCCAAGTAAGATTTCAACTATTGTTGAGTGGGAGCCACCGAGGAATGTGTTTGAGATTAGGAGGTTTTTAGGCTTGGCGGGATACTACAGATTCTTTGTTGATGGATTTTCTATGATTCCAAATCCAATGACAAGGTTACTACATAAAGATGTCAAATTTGAGTGGACAGAAAAATGTCAACAAAGTTTTGAGAAATTAAAGACCTTGTTGACTGAAGCCTCGGTTTTGGTGCAACTCAAACCAAGAAAAGAGTTTGTGGTGTATAGTGACACCTCCCTAAATGGACTAGGGTGCGTACTTATGCAAGAAGGCAAGGTAATTGCATAAGCTTAGAGACAGTTTAAGCCATATGAGAAGAATTACCCTACTCACGACTTGGAGGTGGCTGCCATCGTCTTTGCGCTAAAGATTTGGAGACATCATTTATATGGTGAGAAGTGCTGAGTTTTCACAGACCACAAAAGCTTAAAATATCTAATGACACAAAAGGAGTTAAATTTGAGGCAGTGGAGATGGCTAGAGTAATAAAAGACTACGAGTTGGTGATGGACTACCATCCTGGAAAGGTAAATGTAGTTGCCAACGCGTTGAGTAGGAAATCATTGTTTGCTTTAAGAGCTTTGAGTGCCCAGTTGTCTATGTCCACGGATGGTTCGATCTTAGCAGAAATGAGAGCTAAAACGATATTTCTTCAAGAGATTCTTAAAGCTCAGAAGAATGATGAGATGTTGCAAGCTAAAAGAGCACAATGTGAATCGGGCATCAAATTTGAATTCCGAATTGAGTTTGATGGTTGTTTAAAGTATCGAGATAGAGTTTGCGTGCCTAATAGTGAGGAGATGGTTCAGAAAATTTTGCAAGAAGCACATAATGGGTTTTTATCTATCCATCCGGGGGTGTAAAGATGTATAATAACCTGAGGAAAATATATTGGTGGCCAGGTATGAAGAGAGACATTTCAAAGTTTGTTTTAAGATACTTAATTTTTCAGCATGTAAAGGTTGAACATCAGGTACCATTGGGTCTGCTTCAGCCTATAATGGTTCCCGAGTGGAAATGGGATCGAGTCACTATGGATTTTGTGATGGGGTTGCTTACGACTCCAAAGAAGAAAGATGCAATTTGGGTAGTGGTAGATAAACTCACTAAGATGGCTCATTTCATACTGGTGCATACTGACTACCCCCTTGAGAAATTGGTCGATTTGTACATTTCTGAGATTGTGAGACTTCACGGAGTACCTCTATCAATTATTTCAGATAGAGATCCATGATTTACGTCGCGATTTTGGGGCAAGTTGTAAGGAGCTTTGGGAACGAAACTTAATTTCAGTACTGCTTTTGACCAACAAACAGATGGCCAATCTGAGAGAGTAACCCAGATACTTGAAGACATGTTACGGTGTTGTATTTTAGAGTTTCAAGGCAATTGGAAAAAATAATTGCCTCTAGTTGAATTTGCCTACAACAATAGCTATCAGTCGAGCCTGAGGATGGTGCCTTATGAGGCCTTATATGGGCGTAAATGTCAGACACCCTTATATTGGTCTGAGCTTATGGAGAATCGAATACATGGGGTTGACTTAGTTAAAGAAACTGAAGAAAAAGTTAAAGTGATTTGTAGTTGTTTGAAGGTCGCATCAGATAGGCAAAAGTCCTATGCGAATTTCAAATGAAAAGAAATTGAATTTCAAGCTGGAGACAAGGTGTTCTCGAAAGTTTCCCCGTGGAGGAAAGTCCTTCGATTAGGTATGAAGGGAAAATTGAGCCCATGGTTTATTGGGCCTTATGAGGTAACCGATAGAGTTGGACCTGTAGCCTATTGATTAGCCTTGCCACCTGAGCTAGAGAAAATCCACAATATTTTTCATGTATCTATGTTACGCTGCTATTGCTCAGACCCTTGGCACGTGATTACACCAACTGAAGTTGAGATTGAACCTGATATGACCTATGGTGAAGAATTGGTCAAGATTTTGGCTCGAGAGATTAAGTAACTAAGAAATAAGAGTATAGCATTAGTAAAGGTATTGTGGCATAGACATGGTGTTGAGGAAACTACTTGGGAGTCTGAGGAGACCATGAAAGATCAATATCCGAATCTTTTCACTGGTAAAATTTTCGAGGCAAAAATCCCTAAATGAGAGAGAATTGTAACAGCCCGATTTAGGCGCTAGTCGGAATAGTGATTTTTGAATCACTTCCTAAGGTTTAAGAAAATCAATTTAGTGTTGATTTATGTGTAGTAGAATTTTTAAAAGTATACATGAAAATTTTGGTGAATTAATTTACGCGATTGAGGGCTTAAACATGAAAAAGGACTAAATCGCATAAAAGACAAAAGTTGTACTTTATTAGTTAAAGGTGTTAAATAGATTTAGAATCAAAGTTTCGGGGGTTTAAAGGGCAAATAGCCCTTTTCTCTTAAGGTGGCCGACCATAGGGAAAATTATAGGGACAACCAAATCTTTAAAAGTCAAATTTTGTTAGGGTTAGGTGACCTATTTGACTTGGATAAAAAATATTAAGGTTTTATTTTCTTTTCATCTTCTTCATCTCTTCAACGAAAATTACCAGCAAATTGAGGGTTTTAAGAGCTTCAAAATTTTAGAAACATTTAGCACTCATTTGTAAGTAATTTCCATGGCCTTTCTAGAATATTTTTGCATTTTAGAGACCCTCATGACATAAGCTTTCTGATGAGGGGTGTATTTAACATTTTGGTTGAAATTTTAAAGTTTTTCCATGGATGTATAGATGTTGTTTTCTGGAGTTTTGTGGAAGAAAATGAATGTAGGATGTTTGATAAACAATTCTTATAAAGAGATGTTAATAAAAAACACCAAAAAGAGGGGTCTAATTGTAAAGTGAGTATGTTGTATAGTGAATGCATGAAGGATGGAAATTTTAAGTTGCCATAGGAGTAAAAAGGGTTTAGATAGGCATAAGAAGTAAGGAAATTTGATGAAAATCAATATCCGAGCATAAGGGCAAAATGGTCATTTTGCCAAAGTCTAGGGGCAAAATGGTCATTTTGCAAAATTGTGAATTTTGGATTGCTTAGATTTATTTGGTGATTAAATTAGCGAATTTTTATTTATTATATATCAAGAACAACAAAATTCAGACTTAGATCGGGGGAAGGCCAAGCTAACGGATTAAACCCGATTAAATTGCCACATTTTGCATACCGAGGTAAGTGGGGTGTAAATGTTATAATCAACTCATTTGTATATTCATTTATGTACTTATATTGTAGAATACATTGATTATATCTATGAAACGAGAATGATTTGCCATAACGATAATTTCTCGATGGAACCATAGAAATAGAGTGGATAATTGGCAATGAGTTTAATGCCATTGTAAGCCCATGTCGAGGACATGGCATTGGCGATAAGTTTAATGCCATTGTAAGCCCATGTCGAGGACATAGCATTGGCAATGAGTTTAATGCCATTGTAAGCCTGTAACCTCAAACCCGGCCTAGACGTTATGGTCGAATCTGGCAGTGTCACATTGCAGTGCTTTTCAAAAACTTGATTTTATCGATAAACCTGTTAGGAAGTTAAAGACTCTTTGTGCTTTTATCAAAACATTTTGTACTTTATCAAAAACTATTGTACTTTATGTTCTTTGTTAATCCCCAAATCATCTTAGCCATTTGTTAACCATCTTAAAAGTTATTACTTTTAAACCATTATTGTTGAGGAAACATTTCCAAAAGAGTTGTGTAAACGCGGTGTTTTGAAAACAATTAACCCTTTTTTAAAAAAAAAATCATTGTTTCCTATACTAGCATAATATATCTAGCGTGTAAAACCCAATTAAAAATTTAAAGCCATAAAAAGGTCTTATTACATAATGAAAGCCCAAATGAAGTATTTATAATCCAAAAGCTAATATAAAACCAGTACAGATGTGTGGCCACCATCGAGCTCCTCGCAGCACTGACTCGCCTAACGTTGGGGATCACCTGTATAGTTAAACAGATGGGTGAGTTTATGAAAACTTAGTGTGTAACCCCTTAATACACTCAAACGGACATTCAAAATGCAGCAATAGATTGGGCCTAAGCTCATTATAATAAACAGTATCAGGTGGGCCTTAGCCCATTATAGAATCAGAAACAGAACTAGGTGGGCCTAAGCCCAATGCAGTATCAGTAAAAAAAGCAGAAATGCAATAGAAATCCCACTCCAATCCAGCCAAACACACCATTTTGTCTCGCCAGTCACACCATGTGAGGATAGAATTGACCCACCCATCCAAACACACCAAGATTAGCACCGGTTGAGGCACTAATCGATATTGCAGCAAAGCTGCCAATAAACAGGATGGCTACAAGCCATAAACAGGATGGCTAAAAGCCATAAGCAGGATGGCTAAAAGCCATAATTAGGATGGCTGTATGCCATAATCAGGATGGCTAAAAGCCGTAGCACTTCCTCCGTCAACAATAACTCAACCCCATGCAAAATGTCAGGTCATAATATCATATGTGAATGCAACATGTCGTGCTCGATTACAGACATACATAACATAGACAAATCAATCATTTTACCTTTGGGGCATAACGGTCATTTTTAACCTATAGGGGCAAAACGGTCATCTTCATCAGAATGAGTCAAGACACACTTATCGACCCATCAGAAGGTCCACAGTCGTCTCGGGTGACTCATGTAACCTCAACAAACATAACGGTGTGAATGGGCCCAAGGCCCATTATGCGGCCCACGTAGGCTCACACGCTCGTGTAGCCCACTAAGCCCAGAAATGACCTTAGCTAGGTATGCGACACAGCCGGGTCTAATATTCCAACATGTTTGTGAGGTTTACCCGTATGGGGCCCATGAGCCCATTGGGCCCACATGACCCATTTCGGCCCAACGTGGCCTTTGACGGCCTAAGCCCATGAGATCACTCATGGTGTCCTCCACAGTCATATGCCTATGATTGTGGACTTGGTTCACCACACATGTGATCGCACACTCGTGTGGCATCACTCACCAGTTTTCTGGCTTTTCAGCTTTTGCCGTTCTACAGTTAGAACAGTGTGAGTACACAGTTTTCAACGACTATCGATTATAGGGTACTGTTACACACCTATTTCGCTTGGATTCAATCCATACTTCGCGTACTTCCCAAACCTTGATTCCAAAAACATTTCACCATCAGTCCTTCTTTTAATAACAAGATCAATATTCAATAGACTTTTTTTTGCTATCATACTTGTCAAAGAGATTCAAACATCTACCTTGGTTGACCAACATAAGATCACACACCTCCTCCATTGCCAAAGACTAACCACTAGGCCTTAGGGATTCCCTGCCTCCCAACCAAACTTTATTAACCATTACTCAAATGAACAACAGGAGTTGGATAGAAAAAACACTTACCGAATCGCAGGGTTAATTTAAAAAGAAAGAAACAATCGGCCTATACCCACTCAAGAGCCGAAACCGAAAGTACTAAGAGTGACGGAAGCAAGATGGGACAATGTTACCCCTATTCGAAGACGGTAGAAAAATAAGATGTTAGGAGAAAAGCCCTAACATTAGGGAAAAATAAAAAGAGAAAAGAAATCATGAGCACTTACCCCTTTTACAAAAGACCCTTGTAAACTAAAACGATAATACCACTAGGAGCAATAGAATATTTGGCCAGGGTTAGAAAATAAAAAGAATTATTCAAGAGTAGAGGAGAATGAAAATGGAGAAGAAGAGAATAAGAAGAAGAGAATAACAGAGTTTTGGCCTAATTAAGAAAAGAGATTTGAGAGGATCAAGAGAGTATACGGTCACTACTTAGAACAAAGAGAAGGAAAGTAGTTGATCAAAAGGAACACCAATTAAAAGGAGAAATCGGCCACAAGAGAAGAACACTGTTCGGCTTGACACAAAAAGAGATTGAGAGAAAAATATAAGACCAAAAACAAAAGTGCCTAATCAGCCAAAAGAGAACAACATAATCAATAGAAATAAATTGCAAGAGACCCCAATCCTAAAAGTAAAAGAATGCCAATATTGAACTAAGAGAATTTTGGCAATTGCACCACTCCACAAAACGTCCCCTACTTTTTTCCAAAATTGAAACCAAAAAAAGTTCTAAATTTAAAATCGGCTACAACACTTCCACCATTCAAATTATACTTGATTCTCTCCTAGCAACCACTCTCCCTATCCCTTGATTCACTACACATATCACTCCTCAATTTTTTCCATGACTAATTCAAATTCCCCCTTGCAGAGTTTCAGTCGATTTTTGCTTCTCACATGGTAGGAATAGCAAAATATATACCACTTTGAGCAAAGCGTGACTCGAACACAAGCCCTCTTGGAAACACTGACACGCCACCTACCACTCAACCATAGGCTCCTTTTGTGTTATATTTTAACCAATTTAATTAAAGAAGCCTACTATCTAGAACCAAGGGTTTTTTATTCACATAAAGTAAAAATTTTGCTACATTTTAGGTTTGAACCCAGGACTTCCCACACTTCTCTGGGCGTTTAACCACTGAAGCAAGCATATATTTATATCACTTGCTTGAACAATTAAACTTTTATGTGCAGTCTCCTAAATGTTCCCTTTGCTCAAGGACCAATACTTCTAGGCCCAAATTTAGGGCGTTACAAAGCCCATGTCGAGGACATGCCATTGGCGATGAGTTTAATGCCATTATAAGCCCATGTCGAGGACATGTCATTGGCGATGAGCTTAATACTATTGTAAGACCATGTCGAGGACATGTCATTGGCGATGAAATGAGAGCCAATGTAAGACCATGTCGAGGACATGGCATCGACGCTTAACCCATGGTTGAGGCCATTGAGTATCTTCTTCTATTCCACTGAGTTCCATAGGAAAATATTTTATAGTTGAATATTTATGTAAAAGAAGTGATGACCTTGTTGTGAATGGTATACGTAGCTATGTATATGTATCATGTATAAGATACAAGCTCGATCATATATTGTATGATTAGTAAGGAAAATATGATGAGTAAGTTGTTTTCTTAGCCATTTATGTTATGTAAGGATTCTATGGATGTTAGTTTACGATATTCAGTTGTTAATATTTGCACTTTACTTGCTAAGCTTCATGCTTATCCCCTCTCCTTTCCATTTTTCCTTGTAGTGCTGCCTAAGTAATTCAAGGATCCAAGAGACGTCGGAGGCATCATTTACATTATCAATCGAAGCACTTAGTATAGTCTTATTTTGTATTTTGGATAATGGCATGTATAGGTCTTTTGGTCGTTTTGGCATTTGATACTATAGTCGACCAATTGTGTTGGCCATTTATTTTATGAAGCTCATTTTGTAAATGACCATTGGAATTGGCTAAAAGAATTGTTGTAGTTACCTTTGGTGAAATGAGAATGGGTTCATGAAATTGCTAAATGGTTGTTTAGATTATTGGTGCATGCGCACCTTGTGAAGCGTAGATATATTGCTATATGCGGCTAGGTTGGAAGGTTAACTTATGGCTATTGGTTATGTATGAAAGTCTTGATATGTTGTCTTTGTATTTAGTTTTGTTCCAAGGTGGCAAAAAGGCTTGGAATATAGCCTATTTTTGTCCACATGGGTAGGCACACGGGCATGTGATTAGGCCGTGTGGCTACGGGCGTGTAACTAGACCGTGTGTCCCCTGCACCTTACATGAATAGAATTAAATGCTCATCAGTGTTGCATACGAGCATAAGACACAGTCGTGTCTCTCAACTGTGTGAAAGACATGGCCGAGACATGAGCGTGTGCCACGGCCGTGTGATTGCTAACATTAGAAACAGAATACCCAGGTTTTTACACACAGGCCGCGACACGAGCATGTCATGGCTGTGTGAGGGACACGAGCTGGGCACACAGGCATGTGTCAGGCAGTGTGAAATCCCTTCTAGGTTAAATGTTAGAAAAGAAATCCACACGGGTGAGGGGCACGGGTGTGTCCCTCCATATGGGCATGTATCCTATTTATAGAGGAATTTCTTGAAAGATTTCTAGGTGCCCAAAATGGTCACGATTCGTTTTTAAACCACGTGTTAGACATTGTAGGCCTTTATTAAGGTCCCTAGGACGTTGTGTGAAAAAGTTTTAAATTGGGACGAACTTTGGTGGTTTAAGATTGAGATTTTTGCATGCGTTTTCGTGAGGTAACGCCTCATATCCTATTCTGGCATCGGATACGGGTAAAGGGTGTTATAGTTACTAAAAATGAAAATAGTTCTTTATTATGGCATAGAAGACTAGGACATGCTAGCATGAGCATATTGCATAAATTAGCTAAAAATGACTTAGTAAGAGGTTTGCCTAAAATTGATTTTGATTTTAAACCTATTAATGATGTATCATCTAGTAGAGCTCTTCAACTAATTCACATAGACTTATTTGGTCCTATTAGGATAACTATTTTGGGTGGAAAACATTATGCTTTTGTGCTTGTTGATGACGATTCTAAATTTACTTGGGTTCTTTTTCTTAAGTAATAAAGATGAAGCTTTAAGAAAATTCATCACATTTTCAAAAATAAATCAAAATGAAAAAGGTTACTCTATCACTAGTGTTAGTAATGACCATGGAACTGAATTTCAAAATCTTGGGTTTGAAAATTTTTGCAACTAAATTGGAATTAGCCATAATTTTTCTGCACCAAGAACCCCTTAACAAAATGGAGTTGTTGAAAGAAAAAAAATAGAACTTTAGAAGAAATGGCTAGAACCATGCTTTGTGAAAATAATTTACGAAAATATTTTTGGGCGGAAGCCACAAACAAAAAGGAAAACAATGAACTTTTCAAAAATAAAAAGTCTAACATTAGATATTTCATCCTTTTGGATGCAAATGTTTTGTTTTAAATAATGGCAAAGATAATCTTGGTAAATTTGATGCAAAAAGTGATGAAGGAATTTTTTTTTGGTTATTCTTTAAATTCTAAAGCTTATCGGGTTTTTAACAAAAGAACTTTAGTAGTACAAGAGACATGTTATTTTTTATGACACTCATCTTCCTCTTAGAAAGGATTCTTATGTTGATGATGATAATGCAGAATTTTTTAACAATGATAAATAGGATTAATCATCAAATGAAAAAAATTCAAGAACAAACACAATGTAACACCCCGAAATTGGGCCTGGAAGAATAGGCCGTGTGGGCCCAATAGCTTGTGGGCCCACACGGGTCGTCTTCTTTGGACTTACGAGAATTAGTGTTCCGGTTGTGTCGTACATGTGGCAGTAGGAACATTTGGCTTGGCGGGCCATGCGAGCACGTGGGCCCCACTTGGGTTGCGTAATGGGCCTTGGGCCCATATTCACTGAATGACATGTTGGTGTGATGGGTAAGAGGTTTGGGAGTGTTGGAGAAGTCCTGGGTTAAAACCTGGGCCTTAACAAAAATTTATGTTTTTCTCTTATGGGAGCCTTGACGTTAGTGGGTAGGCTTTAAGTATATCTTTGGTGAAAGCATGACACAAAAAGGAGTGTAGTGTAGTGGCAAAGTAGTGCCACTTAGGGGACAAGGAAGCAAGGGGTCCAAGGTTCAAGTCTTGGCTCTTGCAATTTATTTTGGTTTTTCTTTTAAATAAATCTGGAAGCGAGTAGGCGGGCTTTAAAGATAAATGCGTTGAACTTATGACACAAAGGATCTTGTGTCCGAGTGGTGGTGCCTTGACATGACTAATCGAGAGGTCTATGGTTCGAATCCCTTTGCTTGCAAAGGTTGATTATTTTGCTAATACTTTAGTTTTTGAAGATTGATGGAGGATCCCACATCGAGAAGCTAGCATGGGAGTAGGCGAGAAGCTGGCTTTAAATAGAGCGATCCATGAGGAGAGTAGGCATGCCTTTCTTGGCTTACCCCTTTCACGTTGAAGCATGTTCGTTGGGGTTAGGCGTGGGATCATTCGTTGATCTATATGCCGTTGGGTCATAGTGATGGTGACCGTAGTTGATCGACACCCCCCGGAGAGTCAAGGGTGCGATTATTGTTGGCTTCTGGGCATAGCAGCGTTCAGAGGGTGGATTAGCTTCAGATGCCTATCAGGTCTGTATTTCTCACTATTCTAATTGTAGGACGGCTACTTCAGGCCGCGATGGGCCTAAAGGGGCCATGCGGGCCCAATGGGCCTACGGCCCCAATTGGATAGGTTGTTTGATTGTGTAGTAAATATTGGACTAGACTAGGTGAATCTCATATCTGTGGCTAGATTTGGGCTAAAAGGGCCACACGAGCGTGTGGGGCCTATTTGGATCGAGAATGGGCCTTAGGCCCATTCGCATTGTTATCTCTGTTTAGAATACTTTAGTTTACCAAATTACTAAAGTACCCCTAGTTTACAAAATTACTGAAATACCCTTGGTTTACAAAATTACAAAAAATACCCCCGATTTGTAAAATTATCGAATTACCCTTGATTTGTAAACTTACAGAAATACCCCCGTTTTGTAGAATTATCAAATTACCTTCGATTTGTAAAATTACAGAAATACCCCTAGTTTGCAAAATTACAGAAATACCCTCGATTTGTAAAAGTACCGTTTTATCCCTGATTTGTAAAATTACCGTTTTAGCCCTAATTTATAGAATTACCATTTTACCCCTGATTTGTAAAATTACCATTTTACCCCTGATTTGTAAAATTACCATTTTACCCATGATTTGTAAAATTACCATTTTACCCCAGATTTGTAAAATTACTATTTTACCCTTGATTTGTAAAATTACCGAAATACCCCTTTAGGGTAGAATTACTGAAATACCCCTTTAGGGTAGAATTACCGAAATACCCTTGTAGGGTAGAATTACTGAAATACCCCTGTAGGATAGAATTATCTAAATACCCCTTTAGGGTAGAATTACTGAAATACCCCTATAGGGTAGAATTACCGAAATACCCCTGTAGGGTAGAATTACCGAAATTCTCTTGTAGGGTAAAATTACCATTTTGCCCCTAGGGTGTTAAATGACTGTTTTGCCCTTGTGGGCAAGTGACTGACTTGGACTGTGTGTTTGTTGGATTTGATTGTGAATATATGTTGGTGATATGAATGACTTGACTGTGATTGTTTGATTCAAATATGGGTATGACATTCTGCATACATGACATGTTGCATGGGATTTAGGAATTATTGATGGAGGAAGCGTTCTGGTGGCCTCGCCACATATATCTGTTCTGGTGGCCTCGCCACAATATCTGTATCAGGTGACTCTGTCATAATATCTGGCAGCCTCACTGCAAATTCTGTGGTGTGTAGCGGATGGGTGGGTCGAGTAGTTTCCCCACATGGTGTGTTGGCTGGTACAGGTGGTGTGTAGCGGTTGGATGGGTTGAGTAGTCTCCCTACATATTTTGGGCTTTGCATTCATGCACGTTATCTGTACTGTTACTGTTATGGGCCTATGGGCCATACTGTTATCTGAGTAGGGCTTCAGACCAGTTTACTGTTATCTGAATAGGGCTTCGGCCCAGATATTACAGTGACTGGTTAGGGCTTAAGCCTAGTGGGCTTGAGCTGACTTGGGTTTGGATGGGCTTCTGATTCTGATTCTGATTCTGATTCTGATTCTGTTAATTGATTTTGATTCTATTAATTGATTCTGATTCTGTTATTAATTCTGATTCTGATTCTGATACTGATACTAGTTCAGATAATGTCTCTGATTTTGTAATGGGTTAAGGCCCAGCTGGTACTGCCTCTTATAATGGGCTGAGGCCCAATTGATATTGAAACTGTGGTAGGGCAAACTTTTAAATTCTTTTACGTGACTGATGTTCGTATTTGTAGTAAGGGGATTACACACTAAGTTTTCGTAAACTCACCCCGTTTATTAATCTTTCAGGTAATCCCCAGCCTTAGACGGATCGGAGCTGCGAGGGACTCGGAGAAGGCCACACACACTGCTTATGTTTTCTGTTTTGATTATTTACTCTCAAGTAATTTATTTTGGGTTTGGTTTGTAATAAGGCCTTTTATAATTTCTAAATTTTTATTTTAAGGTTTTTATTTACTTTGAATTATATCTACTAGAGGTGAATCGCGATTTTCTAAAATGTTAACTGTTTTCAAACACTACGTCTTCCGCAACTAATTAAATTAAGCTTCCGCAACAAAGAAGGTTTTAAAGGTAATAATGTTTTTAAAAAGGGGATTAACTTTTAGTTGACCACGTTTTGAAAATAAACAAACACAAGTTTTGGTTGGCAACAAGTTTTAAACAAGAAGGGTTTCATTGAAAACATGGTTTTTGAAAAACACTTCAATATGACATACCAGACTTGGCCGTAACGTCTAGGCCGGGTTTGAGGTGTTACACACAAGATGCTTTAGAAGAACTTTCAATTGAGGAAAGGAAGGTCACTTATCCAAGAGAGTTCAACTATGTAAAGAATGGTATGATTTTGGGAGATCCATCCTAATGAGTAATTACTAGATCTTATCTTAGAAATACTTGTAAGTATGTTGCATTTATCTCATGCATTGAGCCTAAAAATATCAAAGAAGCATTAAATGATGAA
The DNA here is from genome assembly GCA_020496765.1 of Gossypium stocksii. Lineage (NCBI taxonomy): Eukaryota > Viridiplantae > Streptophyta > Magnoliopsida > Malvales > Malvaceae > Gossypium > Gossypium stocksii. The sequence goes on from CM035623.1 coordinate 50,025,309, forward strand.
TATTGGATATTGGTCATGCAAGAAGAGTTAAATCAATTTGAGAAACCCTAGTTGATAGACCTAGTGACCAATATACTATACTTACTAAATGGGTGTTTAGGAACAAGCTAGATGAGAGTGGTAACATAGTGAAGAACAAGACTAGACTTGTTGCTCAAGGTTACACTCAAGAGGAAGGAATAGATTATGATAAAACTTACACTCTTGTAGCTAGGATGGAAGCCATTTCAATGTTTTTAGCTTTTGCATGCTTTAATGATTTCAATTTATATCAAATGGATGTAAAAAGTGCTTCTCTAAATGGTTTTATAAATGAAGAAGTGTATGTTGAACAACCACCCAGTTTTGAAGATCTAAATTTTCCAAACCATGTTTTAAACTTTTAAAAGCTTTAGATGTTTGAAACAATCTCCTAGAGCTTGGTATGAAAGATTATCAAATTTTATTATTGAAAAAGGTTTTTGTATAGGGAAGGTTGACACGACACTTTTTATTAAAAGAAAAAACAAAAATTTATTAATAGTTCAAATTTATGTTGATGATATTATTTTTTTTGTTTTACTAATGATCTTCTTTGTCAAGAATTTTCTAAGCTAATGCAAGGTGAGTTTGAGACGAAAATGATAGGAGAACTAAATTTCTTTTTGGGACTCCGAATGAAGCAAAAAAAGGATGGCATATTCATAAAACAAGCTAAATACATAAGAGAAATGCTCAAAAAGTTTGGGATGGACATTCTCAAATCGCAAGCTACTTCTATGAGCCCTTCTACAAAGCTTGATAAAGATGAGGAAGGTAAAGATACTTCAAATTTAGGCCTTTGGTATTCTAATGACTCATCCTTTAGCTGGCATGCTTTCTAGGATGCAGATTTTTGAGGTTGCAAAGTAGTTAGGAAAAGCACCCTCGGTACTTGTCAATTTCTAGGCAACATGCTAATTTCATGGTTTTCAAAGAAATAAAATAGTGCTGTATTGTCCACCACCAAAGCAAAATATATTTTTGTCGGTAGTTGTTATGCTCAAGTTTTATGGATGAAACAACAACTTAAGGACTATGGAATTGATCTAGATACTATTCCTATCAAGTGTAACAATACTAGTGCTATTTGTCTCACTAAAAATCTCATCCAACATTCTAGGACTAAATACATTGAAATTAGACATCATTTATTTAGAGATCATGTCCAAAAAGGTGCAATTGTTCTAAAATATGTAGACACCTTAAATCAGTTAGCTGATATTTTTACAAAACCTTTAGATAAGGAAAGATTTTGGACACTTAGGAGAGAACTAGGTTTGACCACCTTGCCTTGACTTTGTGTTAAATTTTTTCATATACTTCTTTTTGTGTGAAAAGCTTGATAAGTATCATTTTAGAACCCTTAAAATCTTTAAAAACTCAAAAATCTTAGTTTTGCATTTTTCACTACACTGGGAAAACAGAATCGTAAATTGGTATCAATACCATTTTAAAAATATTGATACTTTTATAATTATATCAATATTTGTAAAAAAATATTGATACTAGGGGCTGTTTTTAGGTACCTACACTAGTTTTCTAAAAAAATCAAAACTTAAAATTTCTCTCTACCAAGATCCTCTCAAATCCTCTCCAAAATTTTTCAAATTTCATTTTTTTGACAAATCTTGGTCATTTAACAAATTCAAACCTCATTTCCTCAAGATTTGTTCAACATTGCTTGAAGATTTTGCCTATTTCAACACTTTTGAGGAGGTCACCTATTTTTAAAAGTTTTCTTAATTTTTTACCCAAAACCCTTGCCCACAAAGTGTTTGTTAAAATCCCCTAATTCTTTTCAGTTTTGGTGTTTCTAAGTGTCTATTTAGTTAGTATGGCTTCTAAGAAAATGCCTAAAATTGGTGCATCATCTTCTAATCCATCTAGTGACTTGGAGTCATCCTTTAGTGAATGTTTTCAAAATTCAAACTCTCTCTCTTTTTAGATCACATTTTGATTCAAAAAGAGTTTGAGAGTCTTGGAAAGTGGATTTAGCCATGTTAGAGGCTATTAATTTTGTTAATCTCCCAATTTTACAAAATTGGGGTTGGATAGTGTTTCTAAATATTTCTTTGCCAACTTACTGTAATCTTGTTCATGCTTTCTTTTCAAATGCCAAACTCGAACATGATGAGTCCAGTGATACCATTTAAGCCATCACCTCATTTTTAATGAAAACCCCTATATGCCTTACTGTCGAAGAGTTTGGCGATTATCTTGCCTCCCAAAGGTAACTCTGATGAAAAAGGTCACTTTAATTTCACACTTTTTATTCAATTCAGATCGGCATCCAAACTTAATCTTCATGATCGTATTCTCCATTTGATTCTTACTTGGAACCTTTGTCCTATAAAAAAGCATGCTAAGCTTCAAAACATCGATTATTGGTGGCTCAATTGCTTTAATTTTGATAAGTGTCCTGACCTCACCCTCATATTGTTTAATGACATTACTAAGGCTATCGAGAGGGGCTGAATACAAATATCACCCTTCCTCATGGTACATTTCTGTCATATCTCTTTAGGCAATTAGGCATTAGCACTGCAACAACCCAATTTTGACACTAATCGAAACAGGTGGTTTCGGGACCACTTAACCGAGTCAACATATTATTTTTATTATTTTATCATGTCTTATAGCATGATATATTTACTGTGTGAAAATTTCGTTAAGAAATTTTATCGTTTAAATAGTTAATTCGGTAAAAAAGACTAAATCGCATAAAGCGGAAAATAGGTGTTTAATGTGTTAAAAGGATTAAATAGCTTTAGCTTTTTAAATGGAATGCCTTAAGTTGTTAATTTACCTTTAATTATGTTACTGGACATTCATGTCCATATTTTGTATGATTACCAAATGGTTTAATAAAGGTTATATTGGTAATTGGTTTATTTTTATATGTTTAATAAAACAAAATGCTAAAATGTTCATTTTGGGCTTCTTCTTCACTGATTTGTAAACAAGAAAGAACACCATTTTTAGGTTTTCATTCGGCTAAGGCAAAAGTCTTGATTAAGATTAAGACAAACAAATCTTGGAACTTGATCGGGGGAAACGGAAGGTAGACGAGTAGATATTAGAATTACGAGCTTAATCGAGATAAGTTCGTATAATTAGAATCGAACTTATAATATATTTATAAATGCTAAATTTTAATGTTATTTGATTGTATATTAAATTATTGAACTTAAATGCCTATTGGGTACATGTTTACATGGAGTACCGAGTCCCGTTTGAACCCTAGAAAGTCGTAGGATACAAGTGACATGTCACTAGGGCTACAGATTGGTTGAGCTCTTGCATTCGTTACAGACTCACCACAGCTTATGAGCTTACATGTTTAGTCTTCAGACTTACCGTTTAGCCTTCAGGCTTACATGTTCAGTCTTCAAACTTACCGTTCAGCCTTCGGGATTACATGTTCAGCCTTCGAGCTTACTATTACTGGCTCAGGAGGAGCATACCGTACGTGGCTCGAAAGAGCATACATGATGAATTGACGGATTTACAGGTTTTCATATATACACTGTGTGTGTATCACCCAAGTATCCATTGATATTTCCAAAGGTTGAACGGGCAATTTACTGATTTGTATTATATGAAATACATATTACAAGAGGTATAAGGATTACATAAATTACATGATATATATATGTACATGATGAATATGAGATTATATGTTAAACAAGGTGTAAGTACATAGATTATATGTTACAAGTATATGTTTACATGAATGACACAAAATACATGAAGTACATGGTATAAGTACATGCTTATAAGGTATATGATATGTTTAAATAAATGGTTACATAGTTATATGATTAAGTGCTATATGAGTTTGTGGTAAATGAATGAATTGTTACATGAAATATGATTACATGAATGTTACATGTTTATTTCATCTTTGGATTGGATGAATACATGGTTGTTATATGACTAACATGGTTGTAATGGTTGAATAGGCATTGAAGCCATATGAATTAGTTTGATAATGTTATTTACACTTTTAAATGTTGATCCGGTAAGTTAAATTCTATATTATACGGGCTTACTAAGCTTTAAAAGCTTACTTTGTTTATTTTCCCATGTTTTATAGATCCAAAAGCTAGCTCAATTTCAGACAAAGTCGAAGATTACAATCACACTATCCACTCAAGCTTTCGGTACTTTTGAATCTTTGTAAATGTTATAAATATGGCATGTATAGGCTAGTTTTTAAGTTAATGTTTATAACTATCTATATGTTAATGAGTGTAGTATAATTTTGCTATATGCCCAAGCTATGTGATATGGATTGGTTTAAAAATGGTTAAATTGACATAGAAGTTTCTTATGATATGTCTACTTGTGGTGAATATATGATTGAGGCTTTGGTAGAGTTGAATGTTTGATGGTTGGTAAGCTGGTCAATGCTTGTGGTAAATGAATATATATTTTGGATGAATGATACATGATATATGTGATGTTATATGTGATTAGTTGATAGGTTTTATATGACATTGAATTGGTAAGTTTAAATAGATATCGAAATGATTCATTTGGTACATAATTGATGATGTAAATTAGTATGAAAATTTGGTTGATTATGAGTTGGTATAAATATGTTTGTTTTTAGCTGAATTGGTTGCTCAATTGGTATATGAATTTTGGCAAAATACTGCTTGTAGGTACATGAGCATTTGGGGTATGAAAATGGCTTGTACCAAGCCTATTTAGTGCCACACGGTCAAAGCACACGGGTGTGTGACTCGACCGTGTGACCCCTGTATTATAATTGTTTTGGTCAGGATGCCATATGAGCTAGATACACGACTGTGTCTTGTACCCGTGGGCACAAGTCAATAGCTTCCTAAGTTTCATGTAGCCTAGACACACGGGCATGTCTTGTGGCCGTGTGCACAAGTCAGTATGTATGCCCTGTTTTGCCACAGCCTGGACACACGAGTGTCTCTGGTGACCATGTGACACGGCTCTGTGACCCTATTCCGAAAATTTTCTTAAGTTTTCTTCTATCTTTTATATGTTTTCAAATTAGTCCTATGTTATTATTATAGCTTTATATGTTTGATTAAAGCATGAATTGATTGTGAATGCCTGAAAATGTTTTGGATTATGTTGATAATATATTGTTTTGATCAATGTTACAAGTTCGATAATGCCCCTTCCCTATTCCGGTGATGGTTACGGGATAGGCGTGTCATATTTTATTGGTATTAGAGTTACGGTTTAGTCGATTCTAAGACTACCATAATGTATATGAGTCTAGCTATACATGCCATATATAAACTGCGATAGTGTGATATCTTCTGAAATATGTTTTATATAGTAAATGGATCCAAATCGAGCAATAGCTGACGATGTTGAAAGTAATGTGCTAGCATCTGCTCAAGGGGTTGTGCCTACTGAATCGAGCCCCGCTACGGGTAGATAGGGAGAAGCTAAACAAGCTTTCTTCCAAATTATGTTTGAATGGTTTACTGAATTTGTGCGAGCAAATCCGGCTGCTCCACAACCTCCACCCCCTCAGGTTCCCCAACCTAACCCTGAAATTACACGAGGTATGGGTCCTTTGAGACTTAATAGACCTCCTGTTGATAAGATACGGAAATATGGGGCCGAAAAATTTAGAGCTTCAGCTAGTGATGATGCTGAGAGGGTCGAATTCTGGCTTGAGAACACGATAAGGGTTTTTGATGAATTTGCCTGCACACTAGAAGAATGCTTGAAATGTGCTTTTTTTTTATTACGAGATTCAACATATCAATGGTAGATATTGGTCGTTCTGCGAGAATGAGTTAACTGGGATTTCTTTCAAACTAAATTTCGAAAGAAGTAGATTAGTCAACCATTCATTGACCAGAAAAGAAAGGAATTTCTCGAGCTGAAATAGGGCCGTATGACGGTAACCGAATATAAAAAAGAATTCATATGACTGAGTAAATATGCTCGTGAATATGTCTCTGCTGAAGCTATTATGTGTAAAAGATTTGAAGATGGACTAATTAAAGATATCCAATTGCTAGTCGGGATTCTTGAGCTGAAAGAGTTTGTAGTTCTGGTTGAGAGGGCTTATAAAGTTGAAGAGCTTGGTAAAGAAAAACGAAAAGCTGATTATGAATCGAGAGAGACCAGAAAGAGATTTGCTGGTAAATCGCATCAATCCGGATCGAAGAAATCTAAAGACTTTCATCCCTGTTCCACTGCTTCTGCTGGTGTAACGATCAGAGATAGAGATACTAGATCATATCATCTGAAGCCCCAAACAACTTCTGTTGCTAGTGTGGGTAGCGTGAGAACCCTCGGACCCGATTGTAAGCTTTGTCATCGAAAACACTTTGGTGAATGCCGATTGAAAAGTGGAGCATGTTTTAGATGTGGATCACTAGATCATTACCTTAGAGACTGTCCAGAGAGATCGACTGTTATTAAAGAGCAATCCATAAAAGTTAGCAATACTGTTGTTAGAGGTTGACTGCCTTGGAATACTGGGAATCAGAGTGGAAACTGCAGTGCTACACGAGTTTCAAATGTTAGATCTAAGACACGCACGCCTACTCGAGCATATGCCATACGTGCAAGCGAGGAAGCCTCATCGCCTGATGTCATTACTCGTACTTTTTCTCTTTTTAACACTGATATAGTTGCATTGCTCATTCATATATCTGTATGGAATTAGTGTTTAAAAAGAGTCTACATGTTGAGTCTACAGAATTTGTAGTTAAAGTATTGAATCTGTTAGGCAAGTCAGTGTTAGTTAATAAAATTTGCAAGAGATGTCCATTGATGACCTGGGGATACTGTTTTCTGGCTGACTTGATGCTTTTACCGTTTGACGAGTTTGATGTGATACTGGGCATGGATTGGTTAAATGTACATGAGGCAATTGTTAATTGTAGATGAAAGACTATAGAGTTGAAATGTTAGAATGGTGAAATTCTTCAGATTGAATCAAATGATTTGAATGAATTACCAATTGTGATATCTACTATGCGAGCTCAGAAATGTGTGAAAAAAGGCTGTGATGCGTATTTAGCGTATGCGTTGGATACTAAGGTATCAAAATTGAAACTTGAATCTATACCAGTTGTATGTGAGTTTCCGGATGTATTTCCTGAAGAGTTACCAGGTTTACCACCGATTAAAGAGGTTGAATTTGGCATTAAGTTGTTACCAGGTACTACACTGATTTCCATAGCTCCGTATAGAATGGCACCAACCAAATTGAAAGAATTAAAAGCACAGTTGCAAGAATTAACTGATAGAGGCTTCGCAAGGCCAAGCTTTTCACCTTGGGGTGCTCCGGTCTTATTCGTGAGAAAAAAAGATGGGTTTATGAGAATGTGCATCGACTATCTACAGTTGAATAAAGTAATAGTAAAGAATAAGTATCCTCTATTATGGATCGATGACCTGTTTGATCAGTTCAAAGGAGCTATAGTATTTTCAAAGACTGACTTGAAATTGGGTTATTACTAGTTGCCAGTTAAAGACTTTGATATACCGAAAACTACTTTCAGAACACGGTACGGTCACTATGAATTCTTAGTTATGCCTTTTGGTTTGACTAACGCTCCTGCAGTGTTTATGGGCTTGATGAATCGTATATTCAAACCATATTTAGACAGATTCGTTGTTGTATTCATTGATGACATTCTGATCTATTCAAGTGATGAGATGGAGCATACTAAACATTTGAGAATTGTGTTACAGACTTTGAGAGATAAACAATTATATGCTAAATTCAACAAATGTGAATTCTGGCTTCGGGAAGTCAGATTTCTGGGTCACATTGTTTCAGCAAAAGGCATCAGGGTTGATCTGTGCAAAATATCTACAATACTAGACTAGAAACCACCTAAAAATGTATATGAGATTAGAAGTTTCTTGGGATTAGCGAGATATTATCGGAGATTCGTAAAAGGATTCTCGATGATTGCCGTACCATTAACCCAATTATTACTGAAAGATGTGAAATTCAAGTGGACTGAGAAGTGACAAAAGAGTTTTGATCAGCTAAAAGCACTGTTAACATAATCACCGATTTTAGTTCAACCTGAATCTAGTAAAGAGTTCGTGATTTACAGTGATGCATTGTTAAACAGACTGGGTTGTGTATTGATGCAAGACAAAAAAGTTATAGCTTATACCTCCCGACAGTTAAAACCACACGAGAAGAATTACTGGACACATGATCTTGAATTGGCTGCTATAGTCTTTGCATTAAAGATTTGGCGTCACTATCTTTACTGTGAGAAATGTCGAATATTCACATATCACAAAAGTTTGAAATACTTGATGTCACAAAGAGATTTGAATCTACGTTAAACGAGATGGCTTGAACTACTAAAAGGGCGGTTATTGGAGGTCGTAGGTTCGAACTTCACCCTGCGCATAGGAGATTACATTTTTTGCTGCTCACGTGGGATGGATGCTGAGCTTGACCGAAACTCCCCTTAACTGCAGGATGAATCGGTCAAGCGGTGGGTTATTGATGGAAGGCTGCTGTCGGTGATCAAACCAAGTGGTAGGAATGTTTTTTTTTACCTTTTTTTATTTTATTTGAATTTTGGATGGTTGACTAGCTAATTTCATACAGGTATTTAAGGGCTCATTTGTGGAAAGAATCAGCCAAATGTGGGACTTATTGGTCCTTTCAGTCAAAGGTGATTTTTCTTGCCTAGTTTAGGTGCTTAGGCTAGGATATTTCAGCATTTTGTGGGATAGAAGATTACCTTCCTTTTTGTTTCTTAGCATTGATCGAAAGGAATCATTCTTTTTGTTCAACCATTTTTCTTCCTTTCTTCTCTTTTGAATTGACTAAAGCCTAATGCACCTTTGGCCATAGCCTTCATCAACTATCTCTACTCTTATCTCTTCTCCTTCATTAACTGAGCCATTATTCCTTGTCTCTTGTTCATTTCTCTCTAAGTTAATTGACCATTTTTTTTAAGTTACATCCATTCTTTTGTTGGCCGACTTCTCTTACTCTCTTTCTCCCTCTCAATATTTTTTATTTTGGTGCGAAGCCGGGAATATCAAGTTGCTCTTACCGAATCCATTCTATCCATTTTTCCTGTCGATTGTTGTTGAAGGTAATATTTCGATTTGAGGGCTGTTCTTTCCTCCTAGTTTCTTCTTTAATGGAAATCGTATGTTTAGTCTCTAAGAACTGACTCTTGCTCTCTTGTTTATGATGTCATTCGCGGGGTTTCAAGATTCGAGGGGTGAAAAGTACTCTAAGGATTCGAGATCCTTTATTCGGCAAACGACTGTTTTTGGGGTAAGTTGTGTTTGGCCGAATGTTTTATGATCACTGTTTTGAGATTTTAAGACATATTCTCATAGATGATCATGGCTAATAAGATATATGTTGTTTCAGTTAGTCGGTCAAGAGGTGATATTATTTGTAGTAGATAGATTTGAGAGTTTTCAAAACGTTCAAGCGCACAAGGTGAGGAGGTGTGTATTTTGGTTAGTGTGGTAAGAGGTTGACCCTAAATGGTGACTGACTAACAAGGTTTTGGTTGGACTTCTAGGTTCGGTTCGAGGGGATTAATCTCGCGATTTGCAAACAGGTGTGTTATCGCACTTTTTGGATACAAAGGCAAAATGCCGAAGCGACAAGTGCCGAAAAGCCAACAAATCGAGTGTTGGCCAACTGGGCATGCGAAGGTTCATGTATTTGATTGAGGCCACGGATTGTGGCCCTACATCAAAAAATGGCCTCCATGAGCGATTTCATGAGTTGGGCCAAAACGGGCCCAATGGGCTCGTGGGCACTCTAGATGGGCTTTAAACTGTTTTCAAATTTCTGGACTGTTAGGCTGCATGTGTCACTAGACGACCATGAGCCTACTACTAGGCCTTCATGCATGTAGGACCACACTAACAAATGACGGAAATGCTCCTAAGGGGCAAAATGACCAAAATACCCTCTAGGGGTAAAACGACTGTTTTGACTCTGTATGTTTTCTGATTAAATTTATATATTATAAAATGCTTTGTATGAGTTATCTGTATCATGATAGCATGACATTTAATATGTTGTATTGCATGGGGGATGGGGTAAATGTAATTGGAGGAAGTGTACTATTCTGGCAGCTTCGCTGCATTATTCTATTGGCTTATAGACTATTATTCTGGTAACACTGCTGCATTTTATTGATAGTGCCGCATCGATACTACACTGTGGAGTGTAGGGTTGGGTGGGTTGATTATATCCCCACATGGAGTGATGGGTTGGACAGAGATGGAGTGTAGCAGATGGTTGGGTAGGATTCTGATTTCATGTTATACTGTTACTGTTATGGGCTTAGGCCCACTGATTGTGATATGCTACTGTGATGGGCTCTAGCCCAGACTGATTCTGTTATATTGTTATCACCAGGGATACACACTGAGTATTCGTATACTCACCCTTTTATTTTACCGTACAAGTAATACCGAGGCATAGGCGATTCGGTGCTACGTGGACTTGGAGGCGGCTACACTTTTTTTTATTGTTTTCGGTTTTCATTTACTTTAATTATATGGTTTCTATTTTAGGTTTGTAATAAGGACGCTATTTAATTTTTCTTAAATATTGGGTTTATTTGTTTTATTTAAAATCTATTAGTTCTAGGGCGTGTTTTACGAAAGATATCTGTTTTTCCAAAAATCACGTTTTCACAACAAATGAGAATTCAAACAAAGCTTCTGCAATCATTATGTTTTTCCTAGAGTAAACAACTTTCATAATCTACTTTATCAAGGGTAAGAGAATGATGTTTTCTTTAAACCTTAAAGAACAAGGGTTTTCCAACAAATCTAGTTAAAGTAAAACACAATTTCGAAACACTTCAATGTGACACTATCAAATAAAGCTGTAACGTCTGGGTCGGGTTTGAGGTGTTACATGTAACACCCCTAACTCGTATCCGTCGCTGGACTGGGTCACGAGGCATTACAAAATCAAACTCAATATTTGAACAATACATATACATGTGAACAAATCCTTTAAATATTTAAACATATTACTATTATAATTTCTTTGCAAATCATTTCATATCCTAAAGCGGGCATAAATACAATCATATAATTCATAAGGCAAAAATATCAAATATATGTATTTATATAATGTTTTAACCCTATAATAATCAATACATCATACATGTTCATTCCATTGATCTAAACTGTACCAAAACTAAATATGAGTTCCATTATCCTTTCATCTACCATATAATCATTAAGTCTCAAACAACTTAACCATTTTACTCAATGTGCAAATAACCTTCTTGTTATAATACTGCATAGGTTAATATTCAAATGGTCAAAAAATCACACTTTCACACACAATCACAACAACAAATAAATATTCACTAATACTTCTATATCAATCCATCTAAGCTAAACATTTTCATTTCTTATTCTTTATACCGAATATAGTACCTAGCATTTAAATACCTCTCATGCACGACATGATTTTGACGAAGTTTCCATTTATTTCAAACATAATAAGGTACCTAAGGTGCATGACTTTCTTTGGAAATCAAACTATTAAACATTATCATCCAAAATTCATTAAGCAAACTTAATACCTAATTAAAAACAAAGCTAAACAAACGTGTCACCTTTATATACATGAACCATTCTATAATCAATTCATAAAACATCACATAGCCAAAATAATCAAGCCATTTTCGCATGGCTTAAATATATACATATCAAATTCAAACTTATTTGTAAGATAGTTTATCCTTTACATGCCATAAGTTGAAAGTTTAGCTTATAAAAATACCGATAATCAAACGATAGTGTGAGTGACTTCAACGACGATCCCTGAGCACGTAACGACCTAAAAAATTTATAAAACAAATTATAAAACAAACACACAAGTAAGCTACTTTAGCTTAGTAAGCCTAAGCAAATTAAACATATAAAGCATTATAGTATCTCATATACTCAATGATTTTGAATAAATAATTCCACATATGTATTTCACTCACATATATTCCTAAACTTTCAATCACATATATATAAAATATATAACTTCACTAAGTAACTTCTTTTGACCGAATTACATATTACCTTAGCATTGTATTATCAATTTCATAGTTAACTTATCTTATGCCTTCAAATTCATCTGTACAATTACAAACATAATTTCATTCCTTAGACTTTAACATTTCGCCTAGTTACATCATTAAAAACAGAATAAATATATTTCCCAAGCTAACATACATATAATACATCAACTTTATTTATTCCTTCTCATCAAACATCATGGAAGCAATTCATCTCATTTCAAGTAATTAAATAATTATTACGTACCTGAACATCTTAACTCATTTAATAAGTTCAATATCACATCGTCGTAAAGTTTCAAAAGCTTAAACTTTCAATAATTCACAGGTAATAAGCTTGCTAGGTTTAACCCGAATCCACACCGGCATAAAGCCTGCTAGGCTTAAGGCCTAACTTTTATACACCGGCATTAAGCTTGCTAGGTGTAAAGCCTGATTTCTATACACCGGCATTAAGCCTGCTAGGTTTAAACTTGAATCCACACCGGCACAAAGCCTGCTAGGCTCAAGGCTTGACTTTAATACACCGGCATTAAGCCTGCTAGGCGTAAAGCCTGATTTCTATACACTAGCATTAAGCCTGCTAGGTTTAAACCCGAATCCACACCGGCATAAAGCTTGCTAGGCTCAAGGCCTGACTTTTATACACCGACATTAAGCCTGCTAGGCGTAAAGTCTGATTATTAATGATATATAATCAACTCATACACAGTTCTACATATAAGAAATTCAAATATCACGTACTTTTCATATAAACCTTTCAATATCACAACTTAGTCCAAATAGGTTCTAATATACTAATTTTAACAATATCACATTCGGCCAATAACTGGCCATCATCCACAATTATCATATATTTCAAATTAATATTTTAAACCAATTTACATTCAAAATAAAGATGTTTAAGTGCTTAAAGACTTACCTCGGATATCAACGAACGGTATTGATCGACTATTCGACTATTTTGGCTTTTCCCCCATCCGAATCTGATTTTCTCTTTTCTTGATCTAGATTGATATAAATTAAATTTATTTCATCAAATATTCATTCTAATTCACTCAAAAACACATAAATGGGTAAATTGCACTATTGCCCTATACATTTTACACATTTAGCAATTCAATCCAAAATTTACAAAACACAAAATAAATATGATTTATTTACAATAAGCTAGGGCCGAATACTCCTCAAGCCCCCACAAGTCCTCTCTTTAATTTAATTCACAATCTAGTCCCTTTATTTACTATTTTTTGCAATTAAGCCCTATTTACTTAATTTTCATGAAAATTTCCAATACAAATTTAATAATCTAACACATACCTTCATTTTGACAATATCTAACAAGATTTTCATCAAGATATCAAAATGGAAGAACATGAAATCATCATCAAAATCAAAAATTCGAACATGGGCTTTGTACATCTCGAAGCAACGATCTCAAAAACGTAAAAATATATCAAAAACCAAGCTAAATTCTTACATTGATTGAGCTTGAATGAAGCCGAATCCTAGTTCTTTTCTTTTTTTCTTTCTTATTTGTTGTTTCGGTGAATGAACAAATGAAAATAATATGTATTTTAACTTTGGTTTTATTTAATATAAGTTTATTAACTAAATTACCTATATAACCTTATTATTATAACATAAAACTATTATAAACTATGGTCACTACCGTCCACCAATATTAAATATGGCATATTTACCACTTTAAGGCTTCAATTTAACAAGCCACTAACAATTCAACCCCTTTTAGAAATAACCCTTAAATTTTCATCTTACGCGATTATTTAATTAGACACTCAAAAATGAAATTAAATCATGAAAATTTCACAAATATAAATTCACACCAAATAAAAATAGAATATAATTTTAAAATATTTTTCTGACTCGGATTCGTGGTCCCAAAACCATCGTTCCGATTAGGATCAAAATCGGACTGTTACATTACATCTCAGTTCATGCAATATCGATAAACTTGTAATCACACTTTAAGAAATGCCAAAGCTTTAAATGTATATTTATAATGAAGTTATCATATACAAACTTACCTCGAACTTATAAACGACAAAACTAGTCGATTAGTCAAGTACTTTGATTTTCCCCCGATCTAAATTCGAATTCCGCTTTTCTTGATCTAAATATATACAAAATTAACTTATTCAATCACATATTCCTCCAATTTAGTTTATAACACATATTTAGGCTTATTTGCACAATAGCCCCTAAACTTTCACACTTTTAACAATTTAGTCCTTATTTCATAAAATCACAAATTCGTAAAATTTCTTTTAAAACCATGCTAGCTAAATTATCTATGGGTCCCTAGCAGCCCAAAACTTTCATTTATTCCACATTTCAACCACACAATTTGCACATTTCATAATTTAATCCCTATTATACAATTTCATCAAAAATCACTTTATAAAACATGAAAATCTAACATCAAAGTTTCATATTTCATCAAACACCACCAAATAACTTGAGTATTCATCAATGAAACTCACATAACCCTTGAAAAATTTGCAAAATAATCCCTGGTCTAGCTAGTACTAGATGCAACGACCACAAAAACATAGAAATGATCAAAAACCGAGTTAAATTCATACCTTAATCAAAGAACAATAGTGCCAAAATGCTCAAGCTTCTCAAACCCTATTTTTCTTTCTTGTATTCGATCAAAGTGATGAAGATGAACATGATTCATCATTTTGTTTATTTTAATTAAGTTAATATACCAAATTACTATATCAACCTTAATGTAAAACATTATAAATCACACAATTCAAGGCCATTTATGTCCATCTCCCCTATCAATGGTTTAATAACACCATAAGGACCTTTGATTTACTAAACCATAGCAATTAAGCACTTCAAACAATTAATATGCAACTTTTGCATTTTATGCAATTTAGTCCTTTTATCAAATTAAGTATCCAAATGCTAAAATTACTTAACGAAATTTTCACACATATAATAACATGTTGTAAAAATAAAAAATAATATTAAAATAATTTTTCAATCTCAGATTTGTGGTTCCAAAACCATTGTTCTGATTTAACGAAAAAGGGTTGTTACAGAGAAAAAGCCAAAATTGAGACACACGAGCAGAGTGAATTTTTTATTTCGAGAAGATTTGTGAGGATTTTGAATTTGGTGTGGTTCATATTCTATTTAATTCTTCTTTTGTTTTCTAATCCTTTGCTGAAATCATGTCCTAAGAACTTTCTATGTTGGAATTGCAAATGCTGTTGAAAGAAATGAGAAGGATTATGCGATCTGAAACTGAGCAAATACAAAAAAAAAAATTAAAGCATATAGAAGCAATATCGTTAAGGAGTCAATCGTCTTATGATTTCTTGAGAAGAGATCCATGTCATGATTCCTATTCATCGAGGAATTCGAGTTGGAGTAAAGTAAACCACTAGTTTGAAGCCTTTCGAGGTAACAAATGAGAAGGCACAAATATCTCTTCGACTACACCAAAGTACTCATCCATGGAGGTTCAGTCACGAAGAGTTGATCGTGTCTTATATGTAAATCCTTCCACTTTTACCCAACAAAAATCTATTTATTTCGATTCTTTCATGTCAACCACATCTTGTAACGAAAGAATGAGAGAAAAGGAAATTGAAAGAAAAGAAACACTACAGCAAAACATGTTTTTAGTGGTGTTTTTAGCTGTGCTTGAACCAAAAATGCCGCAATAGTTGTACATTAGTGGCACTAGTTGGAAAACACCGCAAAAGGTTAGAGCTATAGCGGCATTTAAGACAAAAACACCATAAAAGGTCAAGCGTTAATGGCGTTTATGAAACAAACACCACTATAGGTCAAGCATTAGTGGCACTTTTCTGAAAACGCCATAAAAAGTTGACCAAAACGGCATCGTTTTGTTGTTAAGCTTTAGTGGCATTAGCGGCGCTTTTTAAAAAATGTCGCAATAGATCGAGCATTCGTGGGGCTTTTTGAAAATCACCGCTAAAGATTGAGCATTAGTGGCGCTTTTTGGAAAACACTGGAAAAAAAGTTAACCAAAACGAAGCTGTTGGTTGTTAAGCTTTAGTAGTTTTAGCGGTGCTTTTCAAAAAATGCCATTATAGATCAAGCATTAGTGGCGCTTTTTGGAAAACGCCGCAAAAAAGTTGAGCAAAACCTCATTTGTTTAACTTTAATGGCATTTGCAGCGCTTTTCAAAAAATGCTGCAAAAGGTCAAGCATTAGCTGATAAAAATGCCGCAAAAAATCATTTTATTTTAGAGTTTAGGGTTTAGGATTTAAGGTTTAATGTCTATGATTTAGGGTTTTAGGGTTTATGATATAATGTTATTGTTTTGTGATTAGAGTTTTGAGTTTAGGGTTTATAGTTTAGAGTTTAGATTTGAGGTTTATTGTTTTATAGTTAGGGTCTTGGTACTATTCATGGTTTTATGGGTTGGGCTATTAAGGTTTAAGGGTTAGGGTTTTTGATAAAATAACAAAAAATTTAATTTATTTTAGGGTTTAGATAAGCAATAATATTCTTTTTTAATTACCTTTGTCCCTTGTAATATATATATTTAGGATTTAGGGTGTAAGTTTATGGTCAAGGATTTAGGGTTTTTGGTTTAAGATTTGAGGTTTGACGTTTGAGGTTTAGGGTTTAATTTTTAAGGTTTAGGGGTAAATATGGTGAACTACTTAACTTGTGTATCTTGGATTTTTTTATAATATAAATATAAATAAGAAAAATATAAATTATTATTTTTAAAAAATATATATCAAAATGGGTTAAATCCCAAAAGCATACATGAACAATGGTTTAGTGTGCAATTATATATATGAACTTTAATTTGATCCAGTTATTGTAAATTATTAACACAATTATTGATATAACATCATTTTATATTTATATATTGCATACATAAATATTTATGTTTATTCAATATAAAAATATATTGATGTATTTATTTTTTAAAATGTGTATGATTAAATCAAAATTAAAGTTTCAACTATACATTTAAACCACAATTAGAATTTCACGTCTACAATTACACATTAAACCAAAATTCATATATAATTTTGAGATGTATCTCTATCAAAATTTCGATATATACATATACTTAAATGTCATTTATATAAAAATCTAAACAACTAATGCGGACCATACTTAAAAGAATAATGTTGATGGAAAAAGAAAGAAAAAAGAAACCCTTTCAACAATACTAGACCATGCCATACCCATTTATCAATTTAATTCCTAAAAGAGTTTATCATGGTAATTAAATTTTAACTTTCAATATTTATATTTTTTTTATCAATTTGATTCTTATTTTTTGAACCAAAACCTTCCACTTTTTAAAAAATGTTAAATCTCATTTTTAATAGGAATATAATTGTAAAATTAATTTTTTAATGATATTGACATGAAAACCTACAAGGTAATTTACATAACATGATACTATTTTTTTATATGTTAATTTAAAAATTATAAAAATCTTCAAAAAAAATTTAAAATTTAAAAATAAAAAATTTAAAAATAAAAAACTTAAAAATTTAATATTTAATATTTTAGTCTATATTCCAGTTAAAAAAGTTCAATATTAAAAATTTTTAAAAAATAAAAATTTTAAAAAATGATAATCTCAGCACAAAAATTTTGAAAGAAAAAAATAGAAAAATATATGTTAAAAATAAAAAAAATTTAAAATTGAGCAATAGTGGCGTTTTTGGTGAAAACGCCACAATAGATTCAAGAATTAGAGGCGCTTTTTGAAAAACACCTCAAAAGGCCATTATTTTTTATATTGAAAAGGAAAAATCAAAATCCCGCTCACTCCCAAAAAATAATTTTTGGTTACCCGCTCGTTACTCCCTCTTCTTCTCATCTCCGTCGCACGCCCTAAATCCCCCAAATAAAAGTTTGTACTTAATTATTTTTCCCTTTTAATCTCAAAATTTGCCACCAAATTTCCCATTTCCAACAACGCCAAGTCAATACACCTACACCAATCACACTTCTTTTTTCTTTTCATTTCGCAGCACTGAATTCACTCACCATAGCTACTTTTCTCTCGATCTATTAGGGTTTCTTTTAATTTTAGGCTTTCAAGGGAACATACAGTTTCCTTTTAATTTTACTGGTGATTTCTATGGTGACGGAAACCCTAGATGAAAAGAAATCGGACGAAGAGGAGGTGAAAGATAAAGAAAACGAAGAGGGAAGTAAGGAGGAAGTCACTGCCAAATTATTGGAATTTTTGGAATCCCCTCAGACAACTACAGATGTTCTTCTTGCTGACAAGGAACAAGTGCAAATGTTATTTCAAAATATTTTGTATGTTATGAAGTTTTTGATATGATTAACCGTCAGTTTTGGGCCAAATGAGATTCTTTTTCTTTTCTCAGAAGGGTAAAAAGCGTAAGGTTACTACACCAAGCAAAAATATTAGTTTTGCGGAAGCATCTAATACATTAGCCAAGGTTTGTCTTGTTTGGTTTTGCTTCATTTTTAGATATGTATATGTTATCTATTTTATGCATCTATGATAGTTGGATAATGCTTGTATTGCTATGTCATTTTGTATTTTTTTAATTCATCGATTCCATTTTATTTCTGTTAAAGTTTCCTTTTGTAAGGGTTAGTAATTAGTCTTGGTTGATCTAAGTTTATGTTCTCAAGACATCCTTGCATCTCCATTTAATCAGTTTTATCAAACCTTGCTCACTGGCCACTGTGTCTATATTGTATGTTTTTAGATTTCTTTGATTTGTTTTGTTAATATAGATATTACCTTATTGTTATTTTTTGGTCCAGTCATGTGGAAATTTTTTAATGTTATTTGTTCGTTCAAGTTTCTCAAAATATTTGGTGTGGTTTTTCTCATTCTGTATTGGTCCTTCTATAGTCTTTTTTAGTTGGTTTAGAAATATATTTGGTTTGATTATAGATTTAAGTGATATTACCAATGAATATTTCTGGATTCAGAATAAATTATGTCTCACTTGCCTAGTAATGAATTACCAATGAATAGTTGTGGCAGACATTGAGTATGCAATTAGAGTTCATCTTTTGGTAGTGTTGAGTTACCTTAGTTTTGAAGTATGCATTGGATGAATAAAGCTATATTCAAAACTTGAGATATATGTATTCTATTCTAATGGTTTAGAGTTCATCTACCCTGTTTCTTTGCTTTGAGGTTGACTTCTATTGAGATGCTTAAGATGGTGCGAGCTTTTAATATTTTCTTTCCTCGAAGAATTTCAACATAGTTGAAACGCTTTTTTATTCTGGTCATCAACATTATTGTATAACTAATAAACATGGAGTCATGGCCAACTTAGCCCATTGAGCCACCCCATGTTGTCTGTATTTCCATTTTGTTAAACAATAGCGTGGTTATCAAAGGCTTGTGCGTTTGTGTCTTTTTGAGTATGTGGATTTGGGGGGATGGGGATACGCAATTTTTAAGTATCATGTTTAGCTTCACAACCATTATTTTTTTGCACTTGCTCCTCTTTTTCATGTCCTTAACTTCTCCTCTATGAGGGCAACTTCAAACTTTATATTTATTTTATAACTTCGTTGTACTTTGTTTCAGGTGTTTTGGACCTTGCTATCAAATTCCCAGTATATCATAGATGGAGGTTCACTGACGTTTTGAGAATGTTCTGAAGATAGTAGTTAGTATTGCATGGGTCATCATTCTTCCTCTATTCTATGTGCGAGAACAGATATACTATCATTTCTTAATCAAGTAAAGGGTGTTTCTCCACTATTTTTCATGGCTGTGGCGCTATACTTGCTCCCAAATTTACTACTAGCTACTCTGTTCATTTTTCCAATGCTCTGGCATTGGATTGAAAAATCAGATTGGCATATTAATAGGTTACTATTGTGGTGGTCACAGGTTGTAACATCCCTAACCCTTAACCGTCACCGGAATAGGTGAGGGGCATTACTGAACTTGTAACACCGATCAGTAAAGTATATTATCAACATAATCTAAAACATTTTCAGGCATTCACAATCAATTCATGCTTTAATCATCCATATAAAGTTGTAATACTAACATAAGGACTAATTTGAAAACATATAAAAGATAGAAGAAAATTTAAGAAATTTTTTTTCAAAATAAGGTCACACGACCGTGTGCCCCACACGGTCACCAGACACCCCCGTGTGTCCAAGCCATGGCAAAATAGGGCATACATACTGACTTATGCACACAGGCACAAGACACGCCCATGTGTCTAGGCCATGTGAAATCTTGGGAGCTACTGACTTGTACACACGGCCACAAGGCATGCCCGTGTGTCTAGCCCATGTGACATCCTAACCAATTCGATTAAGGTACAGGGGTCACACGGTCGTGTCACACGCTTGTATGCTCAAGCAGTGTGGCACAAAGTAGGCTTGGTTTAAGCCACTTTCACACCCAAAATTTGCCTTATACCTACATGAAACAATATGCAACATTTTCAATCCAAATCATCCAATTTCTAGCCTAACAAAAACATCATTATAACCAAATCTATACCAACCAATTCATACACCTCTTCTGTATCAAATCATACCAAATATCAACCCATATTCATAACTAAACATGTACATCATAACTCATTCATTTACCAATTCAATTCATAATCAAAACTTACCAAAAGTCCATTATTTGCTTCATACCAAAATGACCATTCTCATATTGACCATACATGCATCATATACCATACAAAACTTGCATTATTTATCACATACCAAAACAAACATATTCATACACTTAGCTAGCCAAATCACTTAGCTTAGCATATTTACAACTCAAAATATAACAAAACTTCACTTGCCTATACATGTCATACTTAGCTATCCACAGACTCAAAAGGATACCAAAATAAGTTTAGATAGTGCGATAAAGATCCTCGACTATTCCTGAGCCTTCATTAGCTTTGATGATCTATAAAATAGAATAAACAAACCAAGTAAGCTTTTAAAGCTTAGTAAGTCATAAGCAAGTAATTTAACATATACTCTCAATAATAATACAACCATTTCATCAATTTGAACCATGAACAAATAATACAAACTTTATCTATGTCTAACCACATGGTTACTCATTCAATTGAATTAATCCTTCTTTGATTCAATTCATTTCATCTCACATATGTGTTTCATCTCAACAACTAAACACATCATACATACCTGTCCATTTTTATTCCACTTCTACTATATGCATTATCGTAGCTCATTCATTGAACCATCCGGTTTAAGAGTCGAACATTCAAATATAACATCCGAAAAGTACCTATACCATGGCCTGTAGCCAAATCAAGGTCACTCCCGAAACATCTATACCATGGCCTGTAGCCAAATCAAGATGTTTATCGCACCCATAGTGCTGATATCATGGCCTGAAGCCAACATTTTACACTAGTGACATGTCACTACCATCCGAAACTAATCCTACGGTTCAACCGAGCATTTTTAATCTTGTTTTCTATTACTAACTCATCCACAACAACAATATCACTAATTCTGTAACACACCAAATCCAGCCTAGAAGTTAGGCCCGAATCTGGTGTGTCACATTGAAGTGTTTTTTGAAAACCTTGTTTTCATTGGAAAACCCTTCTTATTATTTTAAAACATAAATTTTAGTTTGCGTTCGTTACTTCCAAAACATGGTTCATTGAAAAGTAATTTACTTTTAAAACTTTAATTACTGTCATAAGTGAAAACCAAGTAAGTTTGCAGAAGCTTTATAAAATTAGTAGTTTGTAGGAACGTGTTAATTTGAAAACAGTTAACGTTTTTGGGAAATCAAGTTCTACTTAGAGCAGATAATAAAAAAATCGAACTAAAAATTCAAAAATTATAAAAGGCCTTATTACAAAAATAAAATCCCAGAATGAAATTAAATGGTAAACAAAAGCCAAATAAAAGAAAACAGGAGCAGTAGTGTGGCCACCTCCGAGTCCCTCGCAGCTTCGATCCATCTAAGGCTGGAAATTACCTGAAAGCTTAATAAACGGGGTGAGTTTACGAAAACTCAGTGTGAAATCCCCTACTCTATAAAAGGAACTGTCAATTATTGATATGCTCGCGATATTAAGTAATAAAATTTCTAAAAACTGATCACACCAAAAAAACTAACTAATATCACGATTTTAAAGGCAAGCGCACCTATCGAACAGTAGTATAGTTTAGTGGCAAGACCGAGTTATCGTACCCAAGGGAACCAAAATCACTAATACTTACTTCCTTTCTATTATCTAGCCTAAAAATAAAAGAGGGTTGGTTGAAACTAATTCTAAAACTAACTAAAAGTGCACAAAAAGTAAATTGGGGAAAACTTTAGGGAAAAGCTGATTGATATGAGCAATACTTAAGGGAGAATCCACCTAGACTTCACTTGTTATTAATTTATTAAACTAGATGATTTCTTCACTTGACTTGATCCGTAGAGATCCCTAACTTATGTTAATACCTCCGTCGAGGATAAGAACAACTAATCCTAGAAGGTTAATTAAAGTTTCTTTATTAATTAACACCCCTAGGTTGCATTAATTCGATCTATGGATCCCCCTATTAGGTTTGACCCTAATCCGATAGATTTATGTCACCCTATGTCTAGGGTTGCATGCAACTCCGCTTAATTATGGTAGATCTACTCTTAAAACAGGGACTTTTGCTCCTCTGCCTAAGCACATCAGTTTCTTGAAGTAATACCTAGGATTGTTAAATCAAGAATGAAGACACATAATTAAGAACAATTCAAGTATTTATCATATAATTCAAGAATAAATAATAAAAAGATCTGTCTTAGGTTTCATCCCCCTCAAGTATTTGAGGGGTTTAGTTCATAATTAATAAAGAAAACATCTCAGAAGAAATAAAATAACAAAACATAAAGAACCTAAAAACCCCTGAAGGAATTTAAGGAGATCCTCTGTCTTGATGTAGAATCCTGGCTTCTGGGATGAATCAATCGACTTCCCTTGGAGTAATCCCTTGTTTTCACTCCTTGTGTTGGCAGAAATATGGCGCTCTTTCTTGAGAGAAAAGAGTGTTCCCTTAGCAGGAAATAAGCACCCCCTTGAAGTTGCCTCCTAGGGTTTATATAGAGTTTAGAATGGCTTTCTTAGCCCCTAAGTATCCTTTTTCGAGTGGAATTGAACTTCCTCATGATAGGGACACGCCCGTGGGCCACGCCCGTCTGGATCGACAAGAGGCCGTGTGTGAGCCTGTTGATGGTGGCACGGCTATGTGGTCTGGCTGTGCTTGTCAAGGCTGGGCCGTGTTTGACTTTATGTGGCACGGCCATGTGGTGAATCCCTAGGCTGTGTCATTTTCTCATTTTGGTCCATTTTCTCCGTTTTTGGCCCGTTTCTCCTTCGTTTCTCTTCCCTATGCTCTCCTAAGTATAAGACATGAAATAGAGGGATTACGAGCACCAATTCTCACAAAATTGATAATAATTCATCCAAAATATAGGCTAAACATGAGGTAAAAATATGTATAATTTATCGTTTATCAAATACCCCCACACTTAAGCCTTTGCTTGTCCTCAAGAAAAATTTCAATCCCTAATAAAGAATCATTCTTCTCAACTTACAATCTTTATCAATAATGTTTCAAACTAATCCACAGGTAATCATACAATGAAATTTCAATCAAAAGAACATTAAAGACCCAATCACTCTAAGTTGAGAATTTTATCATTGAAACATAAGTTTTCTTCCTTCTCTTAAGTAATTATCTCTCCATCTTAATTAACAGGAGTTGACATCCTCACTAAAGATTCACTCTATCCACTCGAAGTGTTTAGGGTTCAAGAATTAAGCACTCTCTAGTTAACCTGAAAAGCTATTACCATAGGCTTGCAAGAAAATCACATCTCCACCACTATAGATTGACATGACACATCAATCAAAAGGTCTTGTAATGGTTGTAACGGGGCTTGGTTAGGGGTGTTTTCACAGGCTGCAAAAGAGGGTTAGAATCGAGATTGAACTGAAAAATTATCTAGCTAGAAAAATCTCTATCACTTGGAACATATTTCTAGGGCTAATTCTTATGATGACACTGTTTTGGATTTGAGAGCTTGTAGAAATATACAAAAACTATTGAACTATTATAGATTACAACTGAATTAACTGTATATACATTTTTTTTTTTGTAGTTGTTGTTTTTTTAGAATAATTCAAATCAAATACAATAACTTGAATATTTACAACTTTACATTCTGGAAAAGAGAATAAAGCTAGATAATAATTCAACTCAAATCTTGACAAAAATAAGGGTCAAAGTAATTGAATGAGATTCAACAAAAAATGGGTTTTTAGTTAATAATTAAAAGGTAAGTCAAAGAATGGGTTGTTAGGCTCAACGGGGTTTACTAGGGGTTAATTTATAGAGGTAGGCCTTTGTGGAGTAAGTGGGTTAACTCCTAAGTGCCTTTATCATCTCGGTATATCAAATCAATGATATGGTCTTGACATGTATAATCAAAGCAAGTTCTAGAATAACAAAACAGTGTTGACTCACTCAAAGCAATAATAAAAGTGAGCATGAAAGAATGTATGCTCAAAAAGGCTCAAAATCTCACCATAATTATGGCTTTTGATGTCAATCCTGTGAATTTCAAATCTCAAGATAATACTTAAAATCAAGGAAAATTACTTATGCAAAAAAAATGGGATTCTCAAAAATTTCAACTTATCATGCTTGATTCCTTAATGTTTTAAAGTTTGAATAATCAAAGTACAAGCACCTATGTCTTAATTCTCAACTTATCAATAGAAATTATAAATCAATCAGAATTAATTCCTATTAGGAGACTGAAGATAATGCAGATTTGAGAACAATGAAAAAAGTTAAAGAAAATTTCAGGGATTTCACAGAAAATATAAAGACTTAAAGTAAGTTCCCCCTCCACACTTTAGATGTACATTACCCTCAATGTACAAAGATACATAAATAGCAAGAGAAGCATCATATTATAAGATAGGGAGAGAATTAAAACTCCCTGAATTTAGGATGAATTTGTGAGACAGAAATTGGAAGAATCGGCAGTTCTGGCAGGGTGTTCCCATTTCTATTTGAATATGAGCTGTAGAGCTCCTTTTTGAAACTGTGAAAATATTAATTACTCGTGGGAATTTTAGATTAATAGAGATTACTCGTTAGGGGTTGGCCGATATGAAAAGGAAATAAAATAAAATAAAGTTCTAAAAATACTAATATTCAAATAATAAAAAACAAAAAGATAAAATGAACTAAAAATAAAAAGAAATGTAAAAAGGAAAATAAAGGAGAAGAAGTTAGAAGGTGAAAATAGAGATAAAAAGTCACAAGATTGTGTGCGATGAGGTTTTGCTATGTACACGATCGTGTAGGAAGTCACACGGCTGTGTCTAAATTGACAGTGTTGGCCACGGTTTGGGGACACGGGCGTGTGGTGTTGTGCAAGCCCATGTCTAAACTGAAGGGTTGCCATGGCCATGTCGCACTGCCGTGGGCATTTGTTGGTAGCCCGTGCTTTGGGAAAAATTTTCCTCTGTTTGTACACGGCCTAAGTGCACGACCGTGTCTCTACTTTAAAGGTTCACACAGCTTTGGACACGCCCGTGGACATGGCCGTGTGGTCCTAAATTTCTGCAAAAAAAAAGGGTTAGTTGATGTATTAAAAAAAACTAAAATCAAAAATAAAAGAAAAGTTACTAAGTTAGTGCTCGGGTTGCCTCCCAAGAAGCCTTATTTTGAGTCTAAGCTCGACTATGCTCAAGTTTGGTTGGCCACAGCGGTTCGAAGAGTTGATACTCCTTTATCCTATTTAAAACTTTATCTTCAATGTAAGTTTTGTAGCTCCAGTTACAAATAATTTAATGAATGTTGCTCAGGAAGACAGCTTGTAGTGAATTTGTGATTATGTTGTAAATATTGATAAAACTGTTTGAGTTGCTTATAAGCTATTGATTAAATATTGGTAATCAAAGTACTGAATCCATACTAAAGTGAGGCTATAAGCCGTAAATGACTAGTATACCTAGTCAATTTTGTTATGATGAAATTGATGTACAAAATACGTATGTGTGGTGAAGCCGAAATGGCTAGTATTAAATGTGCAAGTTATCCGAATGGCCTTTATGAAAATGTGTACTATCTTTATTTGTATAGTGAGGCTGAATGGTTACTTAGAAATGTAATATGGTTGAGTGGTTATTTAAATGAAAGCAAAGTATGTGATGTATTAGCAGGTGATGATAAAAACATTATCTTATATATGTGCTTGTGTATGTGGTGTGACCGAAAGGGGCAAATGTGAAATGTACATATGTTTATGTGTATATAATGTGGCCGAATGACCAATTGTGAAAAGTGTGTATTATTAGATATTTGATGAGGCCAAAGTCAGTAAAATTATATAAAATGAATTGTGCTTAGACTGTATCCGGGATTAAGACCCGCTGACTACGTGTGGAGATTTTGTCCGGGTAAGACCCGATGACTACTTGTGGAGATTTTGTCCGGGTAAGACCCGATGACTACGTGTGGAGATTTTGTCCGGTTAAGACCCGATGACTATGTGTGGAGATTATCCGGGCTAAAAGTCTTACCGGTGATTTGAGTAAAGTCTAAGAATATGAGACTTCGCGGTAATAATTACTAATAAATATGTACAATGCATTAAGTTGGCCAGGTATGTATCATGTACTCGTATTTGAATTTTGATTTGTATTGAATTATAAGTGTATAAAGTGATGAAATTTTGAAAGAGTGTTATGACAATAAATGTGACCGTGATACATTCGGTCCATGTGTGGGTGCTATGTGAAAGTAATTGATTTAATCATGTTATATGAGTTTCAATTCAAGTGAAATTATCATGTTAAATGAGTTACATTTGATAATGTGTATTCGGCCAAAAGATAATATAACTAGAAAATGGCTTAAGTGAAAAGTTGAATGCTAAATTGATGTTTGAGTTTAATTGTGCCAGGTACGTATTATGTACCTAATTGTGAATTTGATTGGGATAGAATCTCAATGTATGATATAATGCATAAGTAAATAAGCGATAAAATATATTTATATAATGATGGTACAATCGGCCAATGTGAGATATTAAGTGCACATATGGAATTTTCTTTTTCTATGATATGTGAATACAAGTTATTTGAAATTGTATCCTAAGTCTGCATTGTATGCTTGTGAATGTTCAATTATTTTGGACATTATTATGGAAGTATATGTGGTAGTTATATGATATTGTCTATGAGATAAATGTCTTTAATTCATTAAAATTACTTGTTTTACTTAAGACTTACTAAGCTTATGAAAGCTTACTCTATTTTTTGGTTTCTCTGTTTTATAGATTTTTGACTCCACCTACGAGCTCGGGGATCGTCAGCGCTTCGTCACACTATCTACTATTGTGGTAATCATGTGATTGGGACATAGCTTATGGCATGTATAGGATAGACTATATAGTAGAATGATATTTTGACTATTGTATATAAACCATACAAAAATGGCATCTTTTGAATGTTTACTTATAGAAGTTTAAATTTTATCCCTGGCTGTGTTTAGTACTTATCTAAATGAATGTTCTTTATTTCAAGAAAAAGCTCAAATTTTTACTGTTCTGATATGAGTTACAAGTCCGGTAATACCCCTTACCTATTCCAGCGACGGTTACGGGATAGGGGTGTTACATTTTACTGGTATCAGAGCTACTGTTTAATCGGTTCTAGGACTGACGTAGCACGTGTGAGTCTAGCTATACATGCCATAAAGTGATAAAATGATAGTGTGATGATTTCTGACAGTTAAAAATGTGTTTTTCGTATTATAATGAATTCTGATCCCGATCGAGCTGTAGCAAATGGTATTGAAAGGATTGAAACATGCTTATGATGTGTCAAAATTGAGAAAGGCATGAATAGAAGTATGATATACATTTGAAGTGTTGATATGCAAGGTAGTTTTGCTAAATGTGTTATGAAATAAATATGGAAAAAGTACATTAGGATAATGGTGATGTATATTGTATGCATGAGAAGTTATATTTTGGTTCAGGATTTTAAGTAAATTGGACCTATGTTCTTTATATGTATTATTGAACCAAAAAGTTATATAAATGGTGATCATGTTATGCTAATATTGGAATGGAATAAATGAACTATGAATGTGAGATGTTATGTGAATTGAACTTTCTTGTGAATAAGTATGCATGACATTCAGTGGATTTGTATCCGGACTTAATGTCCGCAGGCTTCGTGCTGGAATTATGAGGCACTGTGTGTGCGAGTTCTTCAACCGAGCACTATGTGTGCGAGATCGGTAAATGAGGCATTGTCTGTGCGAGTTCTTCAACCGAGCACTATGTGTGCGAGATTGGTAATTGAGGCACTGTGTGTGCGAGTTCTTCAACCGAGCACTATGTGTGCGAGATCGGTAAATGAGGCATTGTCTGTGCGAGTTCTTCAACTGAGCACTATGTGTGCAAGATTGGTAATTGAGGCACTGTGTGTGCGAGTTCTTCAACCGAGCACTATTTGTGCGAGATTGGTAAATGAGGCATTGTCTGTGCGAGTTCTTTAACCGAGCACTATGTGTGCGAGATTGGTAATTGAGGCACTGTATGTGCGAGTTCTTCAACCGAGCACTATGTGTGCGAGATCGGTACTGTGTGTGCGAGTTCTTCAACCGAGCACTATGTGTGCGAAATCGGTCAGTGGGCACTGTGTGTGTGAAGTGTGTTTCATATAAGACCTCGTTTGAGACGAAGGCATTGATTTGTGATAGTGTGTAAGACCATGTTGAGGACACTAGCATCACTTGTGTTTCATGTAAGACCTCGTGTGAGACGATGGCATTGATTTGTAATAGTAAGTAAGACTTAAAGAGAAAATTCGTTAAACGGACTAAACACTGGTGAACTAATTAGAGTCAGAGATTATACAACATTGTGCTAAATTAGTAATGAAATAAGTTCAAGACATTAAATTGACAAGGTATGTGATATATATACACACATTATAAATATGAGATTCTTGGTATATGAAGTTATATGTGCTATTGTTGAATGGACACTATTTTGTTAATCACATTCAAGAAATTATTTGGATTAAGTTTCGACATTTGAAAGTCGGTAAGAATTTTTGATGAATGCTGATAATTTTGGATATATGAGTTATGTGCTAGAATAAATCTCATGCCAGTGTATTATATTAGGCTTTATGCCTAATCGACTGTATACAGGTAACATTAACTATGATAGAATGTGCTAAATGAAATAAATGTTCAGGTACGTGGAAGTTGATTTTCCTTTGGAAATAAGTTAAGTTGAATATTGAGATGTGATAAAGTTATAAAGGATATTCATTGGGGATGGTTGAGAATATGTGAGTTGATGTTATGTATTATATATGTTAATAAGTGATTTATATGTGTTTGAAATGCAAGTATAAATTCAATTAAGTGATTATTGTTTATGAAACCAAGAAAATGAGATATATGTGTATACTTGTAGAAATGTTTATGTATTTGTTTTAAGATAAGAAAGTGATTTTATAGATCGATGTGAAATCAATAATGAATTACATTTTACTGATGAGCTAATGTTTATATGGACTTAATTCCATGAGAGAACGATATCCGAACCTATTCATTGGTAAGATTTTCGGGGACGAAAATCCCTAAAGGGGGGAGAGTTGTAACAGCCCTATTCTGACCCTAGTCGGGAAGTGGTTTCGGGACCACAAAACCAAGTCACGAAAATAATTAAATGTTAAATTTCGTGCCTATTATATGTGAAAATGCATATATGAGGTTATGTTGTTTTGATTTTTGCCACTTGATGTGAAAATTATTAAAAAGGGACTTGTGTGTGAATTATGAAAATGTGCTAGGTAATTATGAAATGGCCTAGTAATATATGGTTTAAAAACACAAGGATTTGCATGTCAATTTGCCATTTTTTTATAGTGGCCGACCATGTGGTTTAATAAGTGGAAATGTATGAATTTTATATGTATTTATATATATGAATGTATTATAATATGTGATAACAATTTTATAATAAATAAATGGTTTCTTAAAATGATTAAAATAAAAGATAAATGGTGAAAAGAACAAGGGAGACATACTTTACTCTTGTTTAGCCGATTCTAAGAAAAGAAAAAAAAAAAGGGAAGGTGTGGCTTTGAGCATTCGGTCATTTTGGATGCAAAAATTCCAAGGTAATTTGATGTTGTTTTGTTAAATTTTGATGTATATGTGTTCTCTTCTTCCACCTAACCGAAACCCACTAGACCAATTTTAATTTGAAAAGCATTTTAGGTTCGGCTTTAGTGAATTTTTGAGCTAGGGAATTGAGTTTGATGATAGAAGTTGTGAATGAGGGTTTAATGGATGTTGTGATGCTAAATTCATATGGTTATGAGCTTGTGAGTTTGTTTTTGACATGTATGCTTAGTGTGAATGATTTTAGTTCAAAAGGGACTCACGGCCATGTTGTGGATGAGGGATTTGGGTTTGCTAATTTAGTGCCTTTATATTGAGAATGATTTTGATACGTATGAAATTCAATAATTTGATGCTAATTTATGAATGTGAGCTTTGAATGACCTAATCACCTTGAAATGAACATTCGGCCTAGTCTAATAGATGTTAATTGGCATTGTTTTTGATGGCATTTTTAGGAATCTAATGAATAAGAGTTTGGACTAGTTAAATTATTCTAGACGTGAATAAGGAAGTGAATTACATACGATTATTAAGGTGAAGGTATAAATTGTACTTAAAACTTAGAAATTTGATAGATGTGTCTTGAATGATGTGTGATATTCGTTTATGTGAGTTTGGTGTATGTTTGTGAATCGGGCATAGGTTGAATATTTGGTTTCAATCTATGTTTAAGTGTGTTTTGATTTGCAAATTATTTGAATTAAAAATTAAATTAGATGCAATTGTTATATCAAAGCCGAATGTAAATTTTGTTATTGAATTGACGAAAAGTGTTTAAGTGCTATACGCTTAAATGACATTCGGCTAAATGGCTATTAAAATGGATTTTTTGTAAGCTTAAAATTTATGCAAGGTAAATAATGAAAGTAATTCGAAAGGCATGGAATGAAATTGCCATTTGTAGGCATTGATAAGAAATTATCCTTGATTTGAATATTCTTAATTGGAGTTATATAGCTTGAATTGTTAGTAGTAAGAAAGTCAATCACATTTTGATACTATGTTTGCTTAATTGATTATTGAATTAAGCTCAAGAGCAAAAAGGAAACAGAGTTAGATCGAGGTAAAGCAAGTTGGTCGAGTAATCAAAATTGATCATACGAAAATTTTCGAGGTAAGTCCTTAAGCTAATATATATATTGAAAATTTGAATAAGTGTTAATTTGGAAAGCTAAATTGAAATGTGGGAATTTATTATGACAATGCCAAATGTGTGTCAATTTGATAAGTGGTTTGGTTTGTGTTATATGGAGAAATTTGATTGTGGATGGCATGAATGAATGTAAATTGATATGTTCTTTATGTGTTATCCGATTTAGTTGTTGAATAAGATATTGGGCTACATATAGTGAAAGTGCTGGATGGATATGATAATGTGAAGTGGAAAAAGGGTATGTGAGAAGAGTGAATTATGTATTTGTGCTTTCTTCAAATGATGGAAAATCTTATATTCATATACATATGTTTCGGCTATATGTGTGTTTGAAAAGTAAGTTCTTAAGTATTTGAGTTTGATTCCTTTGTAAGTTTTAAGTATTTAAATGGAATGAATATGAATTATGTATATATGTTAAGGTCAATGACTTTTCTAAATGATGGCATATATGATGTTATGTTTTAAATATGTGAATAAGAACTTTAAAGAGTAAATTTGTATAAATCTGCTTGGTACAGCAGCAGTAACGTGTTTTGGAAAAATCACCATAAATTGTTGGAGTTGAATTAGAGGCTGAATAAATTATGTAATTAAATCTTAATGAGTCTAGTTTCTTATAAAAGAAACCATATAAGCAAAGGAATTTCCAATAAAGAGATATTTAAAGTAGTGTGAGACAGTGTCAGAATGACTCCGAAATCCTCTGTTCTGTCTTTAGAAAATCATTATAAATTGTACAAAAATTGTTATAAGATAAAATTTATGTTCTTAGACTCCTTAATGAGTCTAGTTTCAAATGAAATAAACAAGAACATATTTTGAATTCTGTACAATGAGAAATTTGATTTGTAGTGAAGAGTGGTCAGTATAGTTAGACAGTGAAACAGGGGAAAATTTAAGAAAAATCTGGTATTGATTGGCCAAACCAAAAATTCTGAAAATTTTATAGATAGAATTTATATGAGTCTATTTTCAGGGAAAATTAATGGTACTTCATTTGGAGTTTCGTATCTCCAGTTACAAATAATTTAATGAATGTTGCTTAGGAAGACAGCTTGTAGTGAATTTGTGATTATGTTGTAAATATTGATACAACTGTTTGAGTTGCTTATAAGCTATTGATTAAATATTGGTAATCAAAGTACTGAATCCATACTAAAGTGAGGCTATAAGCCGTAAATGACTAGTATACCTAGTCAATTTTGTTATGATGAAATTGATGTACAAAATACGTATGTGTGGTGAAGCCGAAATGGCTAGTATTAAATGTGCAAGTTATCTGAATGGCCTTTATGAAAATGTGTACTATCTTTATTTGTACAGTGAGGCCGAATGGTTACTTAGAAATGTAATATGGTTGAGTGGTTATTTAAATGAAAGCAAAGTATGTGATGTATTAGAAAGTGATGATAAAAACATTATCTTATATATGTGCTTGTGTATGTGGTGTGACCGAAAGGGGCAAATGTGAAATGTACATATGTTTATGTGTATATAATGTGGCCGAATGACCAATTGTGAAAAGTGTGTATTATTAGATATTTGATGAGGCCAAAGTCAGTAAAATTATATAAAATGAATTGTGCTTAGATTGTATCCGGGATTAAGACCCGCTGACTACGCGTGGAGATTTTGTCCGGGTAAGACCCGATGACTACTTGTGGAGATTTTGTCCGGGTAAGACCCGATGACTACGTGTGGAGATTTTGTTCGGGTAAGACCCGATGACTATGTGTGGAGATTATCCGGGCTAAAAGTCTTGCCGGTGATTTGAGTAAAGTCAAGAATATGAGACTTCGCAGTAATAATTACTAATAAATACGTACAATGCATTAAGTTGGCCAGGTATGTATTATGTACTCGTATTTGAATTTTGAGTTGGATTGAATTATAAGTGTATAAGGTGATGAAATTTTGAAAGAGTGTTATGACTATAAATGTGATCGTGATACATTCGGTCCATGTGTGGGTGCTATGTGAAAGTAATTGATTTAATCATGTTATATGAGTTTCAATTCAAGTGAAATTATCATGTTAAATGAGTTACATTTGATGATGTGTATTCAGCCAAAAGATAATATAACTAGAAAATGGCTTAAGTGAAAAGTTGAATGCTAAATTGATGTTTGAGTTTAATTGTGTCAGGTACGTATTATGTACCTAATTGTGAATTTGATTGGGATAGAATCTCAATGTATGATATAATGCATAAGTAAATAAGCGATAAAATATATTTATATAATGATGGTACAATCGGCCAATGTGAGATATTAAGTGCACATATGGAATTTTCTTTTTCTATGATATGTGAATACGAAGTTATTTGAAATTGTATGCTAAGTGTGCATTGTGTGCTTGTGAATGTTCAATTATTTTGGACATTATTATGGAAGTATATATGGTAGTTATGTGATATTGTATATGAGATAAATGTCTTTAATTCATTAAAATTACTTGTTTTACTTAAGACTTACTAAGCTTATGAAAGCTTACTCTTTTTGTTTGGTTTCTCTGTTTTATAGATTTTTGACTCCACCTACGAGCTCGGGGATCGTCAGCACTTCGTCACACTATCTACTATTGTGGTAATCATGTGATTGGGACTTAGCTTATGGCATGTATAGGATAGACTATATAGTAGAATGATATTTTGACTATTGTATGTAAGCCATACGAAAATGGCATCTTTTGAATGTTTATTTATAGAAGTTTAAATTTTATCCCTGGCTGTGTTTAGTACTTATCTAAATGAATGTTCTTTATTTCAAGAAAAAGTTCAAATTTTTACTGTTCTGATATGAGTTACAAGTCCGGTAATGCCCCTTACCAATTCCAACGAATGTTACGGGATAGGGGTGTTACATTGAAAGTGCCGAATGACTCATGTTTTATCTCTACTGTACCACAGGGGAAGATTTTCATTACCGTGAAGTAAGGTGTATCACTTTTATGCTCTTTTGAATTCAAGATTCGAGGATTGTCTTCCCCTAAGATTACCTTATCCCCTACCTTGAGTTGATTCGTTTGTACCTGAGGGTCGTCTTGGTGATGCTCTGGGTTGGTGTGGCATATTTTGGGCTTTTCGTGATAGTTTAGCCACTCATCTAGTTCCTCAATCTGAAGCATTCGCTTTCCAAGTGCGTCTCCCTTAGATGGACTTGTCTGCCTTTATGTGGAGTGTATCATGCACAGAAGGTTGGATGGTGAGATTATTCTTTTTACAAAGACTCGTGACTATATTATTATCAACAGTCTTATTCGAGTTTCGAGCTTGTAAAGTATTTTTGTCATCACCTACACGTAGTGTAAGTTCACCTGTTCCTAAATCAATTATTGTTCTAGCAGTTGCTAAAAAGGGTTGCCCTAGAATTAAGGGTACATTGCTATCCTCCTCAATGTCTAAAATAACAAAGTCAACTGGGAATATAAATTTATCAATTTTGACGAGCACATCTTCAATTATTCCCTTAGGAGACCTAATAGTTTTATCAGCCAGTTGAATGCTCATCGTAGTTTGCTTAGGTTTTCCAAGACCTAGTTGTTTAAACAATTTATAAGGCGTGACATTTATACTAACCCCTAAATCAGCTAAAACATTTTTGGTGTCTAGGCTACGAAATAAACAAGGAATAGCAAAACTCCCTGGATCTTTCAGTTTGGTTGGCAGTTTATTTTGGAAAATAGCTGAGCATTCTTCGTTGAGTTCCACTATGGACAGTTTTTCCAATTTCCTTTTATTTGTGAGAAGTTCCTTTAAAAATTTTGCATACTCTGGCTTCTGCGTAATTGCTTCAACAAATGGTAAGTTGATATGTAATTTCTTTAAGAGTTCAAGAAACTTACCGAATTGCTCATCTGTATGGTCCTTCTTTAGCGCATTTGGGTATGGGATATGAGGTTTATATTCTTTGACAATTTTATCTTTGTAACTTACCTCATTCTTTCTGTTGCTTACCACAGGCTCCTTGCATGGCTCTGAGTTGGTTTTGGTTAACCGCTCATCATCTATCGTATCCACGGCATTAAGTTACTCTTTGGGGTTAGTCTCAGTATTGCTTGATAACCCACCTTGCAGTCTTCAGAGATTAGCTTGGCAAGCTGGCCTATTTGAGTTTCAAGTCCTTG
The DNA here is from genome assembly GCA_020496765.1 of Gossypium stocksii. Lineage (NCBI taxonomy): Eukaryota > Viridiplantae > Streptophyta > Magnoliopsida > Malvales > Malvaceae > Gossypium > Gossypium stocksii. The sequence goes on from CM035623.1 coordinate 50,060,896, forward strand.
AATAGATGCTTGCGTGTTCCTTAGTGCTGTTTTAGTATTTTGGAAATGGGTTTCTGACATGGCCATAAATTTGGTGAACATCTCTTCTAGGTTTGGCTTTTTCTCCTGTTGTGGTGGTGGCTGCTGAAATCCTAGAGGAGGCGGTTGTCTTTGATTTCATTGTCCTTCCCATGAAAAATTGGGGTGACTCCGTCAACCTGCATTATAAGTATTACTATAAAGGTTATTTTGAGGTCTAGAATTGTTACCCATATAGTTGGCTTGCTCAGTTTCCATGCCATGTCCATAAAAATTATCAAACTTTTTATTTAAAAGTTCTACCTGGTTAGTAAGCATGGTGACAGCATCAATATTATAAACTCCTGCAGCTTTTGTCGGCTTTGTCCTCATGACTTGCCAGTGATAGTTATTCAGTGACATCTCTTCTATAAACTCATAAGCTGCTTCTGGTGTTTTATTGTTGATTGTTCCTTCGGCGGCTGCATCAATCATCTGCCTTGTTGATGGATTCAAACCGCTGTAAAAGGTTTGAACTTGTAACCACAAAGGCAACCCATGGTGAGGGCACCTTCTTAAAAGATCTTTGTATCTCTCCCAGGCATCGTAAAGTGTCTCTAGATCCATCTGCACAAAAGAAGAGATATCGTTTCGCAATTTAGCTATTTTAGCTAGAGGAAAATATTTAAGTACAAAATTTTCAGTTATCTGTTCCCATGTAGTGATTGATCCACGTGGTAAAGAATTTAACCATTGTTTAGCCTTGTTTCTCAAGGAGAATGGGAATAGCTTAAGGCGAATGGCATCATCAGAAATGTCATTTATTTTGAATGTATCGCATAATTCCAGAAAGTTGGCTAGATGCAAGTTAGGATCTTCATCCTGCAAACCATCAAACTAAACAAATTGCTCTATCATTTGAATAGTGTTAGGTTTTAGTTCAAAATTATTTGCAGCAATAGTAGGCCTAACAATGCTAGATTCAGTGCCTGCTAAATTAGGTCTAGCATAATCATACATAGTACGCGGACCAGGATTTTGCTCAACAGGATTTGCGGCTACTACAGGAAGTAGCTGATTATCCTGATTTGCTTCCATCTCTTTAGTAGGTTCAGGTTCTTCTTCTTGTCCTTCTTCTGGATATTGCAAACTTTTTCTTATCTCTTGGCGAGTTCGACGAACTGTCGCTTCTAAATCGTAGTCGAAAAGTAATGGTCCTCCTGGGTTTCTTCTAGTCATAAACTAGAGATACCTAGAAAGGAAAAAGCAAAGAAAAATAAATAAAAAAATAAAAGCTAAAAATAAATAAAAATAGTAATGGCCAAAGTAATAGAAATCGAGTTTTCTTAATATTTTAGTTCCCTGGCAACGGCGCCAAAAACTTGATATGCTCACGATATTAAGTAATAAAATTTCTAAAAACTGATCACACCAAAAAAACTAACTAATATCATGATTTTAAAGGCAAGCGCACCAATCGAATAGTAGTATAGTTTAGCGGCAAGACCGAGTTATCGTACCCAAGGAAACTAAAAGTACTATACTTACTTCCTTTCTATCATCTAGCCTAAAAATAAAAGAGGGTTGGTTGAAACTAATTCTAAAACTAACTAAAAGTGCACAAAAAGTAAATTGGGGAAAACTTTAGGGAAAAGCTGATTGGTATGAGCAATACTTAAGGGAGAATCCACCTAGACTTCACTTGTTATTAATTTCTTAAATGAGATGATTTCTTCACTTGACTTGATCCGTAGAGATCCCTAACTTATGTTAATACCTCCGTCGAGGATAAGAACAACTAATCCTAGGAGGTTAATTAAAGTTTCTTTATTAATTAACACCCCTAGGTTGCATTAATTCGATCTATGGATCCCCCTATTAGGTTTGACCCTAATATGACAGATTTATGTCGCCCTATGTCTAGGGTTGCATGCAACTTCGCTTAATTATGGTAGATCTACTCTTAAAACAGGGACTTTTGCTCTTCTGCCTAAGCACATCAGTTCTTGAAGTAATACCTAGGATTATTAAATCAAGAATGAAGAACACATAATTAAGAACAATTCAAGTATTTATCATATAATTCAAGAATAAATAATAACAAGATCTATCTTAGGTTTCATCCCCCTCAAGTATTTGAGGGGTTTAGTTCATAATTAATAAAGAAAACATCTCAGAAGAAATAAAATAACAAAACATAAAGAACCCAAAAACCCCTGAAGGAATTTAGGGAGATCTTCTATCTTGATGTAGAATTCTGGCTTCTGGGATGAATCAATGGACTTCCCTTGGAGTAATCCCTTGCTTTCACTCCTTGTGTTAGCAGAAATATCACACTCTTTCTTGAGAGAAAAGAGTATTCCCTTAATGGGAAATAAGCACCCTCTTGAAGTTGCCTCCTAGGGTCTTTATATAGAGTTTAGAATGGCTTTCTTAGCCCCTAAGTATTCTTTTTCGAGTAGAATTGAACTTCCTCACGATAGGGACACGCCCGTGGGCTACACCCATGTGGCTCGACAAGAGGCCGTGTGTGGGCCTGTTGATGGTGGCACGACTGTATGGTCTGGCTGTGCTTGTCGGGGCTGGGCCGTGTTGGACTTTATGTGGCATGGCCGTGGGACACGGCCGTATGGTGAATCCCTAGGCCGTGTCGTTTTCTCATTTTGGCCCATTTTCTCTATTTTTGGCCTGTTTCTCGTTCTTTTCTCTTCCCTATGCTCTCCTAAGTATAAGACATGAAATAGAGGGATTAAGAGCACTAATTCTCACAAAATTGATAATAATTCATCAAAAATATAGGCTAAACATGAGGTAAAATATGTATATTTTATCATTTATCAGTTATATAAAAGAATTAAAAGTCTGGGCCCCAGCCCTACTTACAGTTGCAATATCAATTAGGCCTTAGCCCACTATAATAGACAGTACCAGATGGGCCTTAGCCCATTACAGAATCAGAAACATTATCATAACTAGAATCAAAATGAGAATTAGAATCAGAAACAGTATCAGTATCAATTAACAAAATCAAAATCAGAATGTGAACGATGCATGATGAATGCAAAGCCCAACCCAATCCAGCCAACACACCACCCGTACCAGCCAGCACACCATGTGGGGAATAACTCATCCCACCCAACCAGCACACCTCAGTTGTAGCTTAGCTGCCAGTAACAGTAGTTTGTGGCCAAGCCACCAGAACAGTAATATGGGGCAAAGCCCCTTTCAGCATACGTGGCATTGCCACTTAACAGAATACGTGGAACAAAGCCTTCGATAATGGGTCTATAATCGGCACAAAGCCTATGATATTGGCACAAAGCCTTTGGTAATGGCACAATGCCTTTGGTAATGGCACAAAGACCACAATAACGGCACACAGCCCACAATATCAGTATCGCAGTAAAGCTACTAGTAATAATAATGCAGCATAGCTGCCAGAAATAGTAAATGTGGCAAAGCCACCAGTATCAGTAATTGTGGCATAGCCACTAGTAACAGTGAATGTGACATAGTCACCAGTGCAGTACTTCCACCATACAAAATCCCAACACATGCAACATGTCGTGTATGCAGAATATCATGCCCATATTTAAATTAAACAATCACAGTCTAGTCATTCATATCAGCAACATATATTCACAATCAAATCCGTCAAACACACAGTCCAAGTCAGTCACTTGCCCACAAGCGCAAAACAGTCATTTAACACCCTAGAGGCAAAATGGTAATTTTACCCCATAGGGGTATCTCAGTAATTCTACCCTACAGGGGTATTTCGGTAATTCTACCCTACAGGGGTATTTTGGTAATTCTACCCTATAGGGGTATTTTAGTAATTTCACAAATCAAGGGCAAAACGGTAATTTTACAAATCAAGAGTAAAACTATAATTTTACAAATTAAGGGTAAAACGATAATTTTACAAATCAGGGGTAAAACAATAATTTTACAAATTAGGGGTAAAACGATAATTTTACAAATTAGGGGTAAAATGATAATTTTACAAATTAAGGGTAAAACGATAATTTTGCAAATTAGGGGTAAAACTGTAATTTTACAAATTAAGGGTAATATGGTAATTTTGCAAATTAGAGGTAAAACGGTAATTTTACAAATTAGGGGTAAAATGGTACTTTTACAAATTGAGGGTATTTCTGTAATTTTGCAAATAGGGGGTATTTCAGCAATTTTATAAATTGAGGGTATTTTTATAATTTTACAAATCGAGGGTAATTCAGTAATTTTACAAATCAGGGGTATTTTTGTAATTTTGTAAACCAAGGGTATTTCAGTAATTTTATAAACTAAGGGTATTTCAGTAATTTTGTAAATCAAGGGTATTTCAGTAATTTTATAAATTGGGGGTAAAACGATAATTCTGTAAATTGGGGGTACTTTGGTAATTTTACAAGTCGAGAAGTATTTTAAACAGAGATAACAATGCGAATGGGCTTAAGGCCCATTCTCGGCCCAAATAGGCCCACACGCTCGTATGGCCCTTTTAGCCCAAATCTAGCCACAGATATGCGATTCACCTAGTCTAGTCCAATATTTACTACACAATCAAACAACTTATCCAATTGGGCCCGTAGGCCCATTGGGCCCACATGGCCCCTTTCGGCCCATCGCGGCCCGAAGTAGCCGTCCTACAGCTAGAGTAGTGAGAAATACACACCTGATAAGAGACTGGAGTTCATCCGCGCTTTGAGCACTTTTAGCCGACGCCCAACCCAAATGAGCCCGCCATAAAGCGAAAGGGATTAGCCAAGAAAGGTACATTTACTCTCTTTAAGGTTCTCCCTATTTAAAGCCAGCTTTGCATCCACTCTTATGTTAGCTTCCCGATGTGGGATCCCCCCATCATTAGAGTTTAAATCCAACACAAATCCAACACCAACTATTGTCGTCCCAACATAGCAAAATATATAAATATTTACTTACAAGGGGATTTGAACCCAAGTCCCCCTTGCTCATGACGCCACACTCCTTGCTCCCCCTTGCTAATGACGCCATAGTCACTCCACCACTAGGCTCCTTGTGTCAAATTTCAACCAAAAAATATTCTTAAGGCTACCTACTTACACCTAGGGTTTAAATTACCTATAACCAAAATTTTTACTAGAGTCTAGGTTTGAACCTAGGACTTCTCCAACACTTCTTAAGACCTTTAACCATTGAAATAAGCCTTCATTTATGAAATTTTATGCACAAGAAAATATTATAAGCCGCCTTCAACCGATCCCATGCTCAAGGCCCAAAACTTCTAGGCCCAAATTCAGGGTGTTACAACTCTACCTCCCTTAAAGAAATTTCGTCCCCAAAATTTCCATCTAATGAGATAGTTGTGTAACATCTACCCCACTACGCTACCGCTGCGCACTCTGATCCTACTATCACTATCACACTTCAACTAGAACTTGAAACATCTCATACATACAACACTTAATCACTAAAGCAGACACATATTTATCACACATATATACAATTTCTATATCTAAACATCATACCCACATAAAATAAATACGAAATTTAAATTCAAACCAATATTTAAAGAATCCACAGTACTTCAATTTCTAAACAAATAAAAGTATTCAGAAGACTTATGGATTCGGCGCCGGAGACTCGGTCAACCACACTTTTTAGGAAAATAGTCCGTAAAATATTTCAAATACTTCAAATCTTTTGACATAGTTCTTTCAAAAATTCAAATTTAAAAGCCCAATCCATAACTGAGTTTTGAAACTTGGCTCTTATACCACTAAATGTAACACTCCAAATCCAGCCTAGAAGTTAGGCCTGAAACTGGTATGTCACATTGAAGTGCTTTTCGAAAACCTTGTTTTCATTGGAAAACCCTTCTTATTATTTTAAAACTTAAATTTTAGTTTGCATTCGTTACTTCCAAAACATGATTCATTGAAAAGTAATTTACTTTTAAAACTTTAATTACTGTCATAAGTGAAAACCAAGTAAGTTTGCAAAAGCTTTATAAAGTTAGTAGTTTGTAGGAACGAGTTAATTTGAAAACAGTTAATGTTTTTGGGAAATCAAGTTCTACTTAGAGCAGATAATAAAAAAAACCGAACTAAAAATTTAGAAATTATAAAAGGCCTTATTACAAAAATAAAATCCCAGAATGAAATTAAATGGTAAATAAAAGCCAAATAAAAGAAAACAGGAGCAGTAGTGTGGCCACCTCTGAGTCCCTCGCAGCTTCGATCCGTCTAAGGTTGGAAATGACCTGAAAGGTTAATAAATGGGGTGAGTTTACGAAAACTCAATGTGAAATCCCCTACTCTATAAAAGGAACTGCCAGTTATATAAAAGAATTAAAAGTCTGAGCCCCAGCCCTACTTACAATTGCAGTATCAATTGGGCCTTAGCCCATTATAACAAACAGTACCAGATGGGCCTTAGCCCATTACAGAATCAAAAACATTATCATAACTAGAATCAAAATGAGAATCAGAATCAGAATCAGTATCATTATCAATTAACAAAAGTAGAATCAGAATGTGAATGATGCATGATAAATGCAAAGCCCAACTCAATCCAGCCAACACACCACCCGTACCAGCCAGCACACCATGTGGGGAATAACTCAACCCACCCAACTAGCACACCTCAGTTGTAGCTTAGCTGCCAGTAATAGTAATTTGTGGCCAAGCCACCAGAACAGTAATACGGGGTAAAGCCCCTTTTAGCATACGTGGCATTGCCACTTAACAGAATACGTGGCACAAAGCCTTCGATAATGGGTCTATAATCGGCACAAAGCCTGTGATGTTGGCACAAAGCCTTCGGTAATGGCACAAAGCCCACAATAATGGCACACAGCCCACAATATTAGTATCACAGCAAAGCTGCCAGTAACAATAATGCAACATAGCTGCCAGAAACAGTAAATGCGGCAAAGCCACCAGTATCAGTAATTGTGGCATAGCCACCAGTAACAGTGAATGTGACATAATCACCAGTACAGTACTTCCTCCGTACAAAATCCCAATATCATGCCCATATTTAAATCAAACAATCACAGTCTAGGCATTCATATCACCAACATATATTCACAATCAAATCCGTCAAACAGACAGTCCAAGTCAGTCACTTGCCCACAAGGGCAAAACAGTCATTTAACACCCTAGAGGCAAAATGGTAATTTTACCCCACAAGGGGTATCTCGATAATTCTACCCTACAGGGGTATTTTGGTAATTCTACCCTACAGGGGTATTTCGATAATTCTACCCTACAGGTGTATTTCGGTAATTCTACCCTAGAGGGGTATTTCAGTAATTTCATAAATCAAGGGTAAAACGGTAATTTTACAAATCAAGAGTAAAACGATAATTTTACAAATCAGGGGTAAAACAGTAATTTTACAAATTAGGGGTAAAACGATAATTTTACAAATTAAGGGTAAAACGATAATTTTGCAAATTAGGGGTAAAACGGTAATTTTACAAATTAGGGGTAAAACGGTAATTTTGCAAATTAGAGGTAAAACGGTAATTTTATAAATTAGGGGTAAAATAGTACTTTTACAAATCGAGGGTATTTTTGTAATTTCGCAAATTGGGGATATTTCTGTAATTTTACAAATCGGAGGTATTTTTGTAATTTTACAAATCGAGGGTAATTCGGTAATTTTACAAATCGGGGTTATTTTTGTAATTTTGTAAACCAAGGGTATTTCAGTAATTTTGTAAATCAAGGGTATTTCAGTAATTTTGTAAATCGAGGGTAAAACGGTAATTCTGTAAATTGGGGGTACTTTGGTAATTTTACAAGTCGAGGGTATTTCAGTAATTTGGTAAACTAAAGTATTCTAAACAGAGATAACAATGAGAATGGGCCTAGGGCCCATTCTCGGCCCAAATAAGCCCACACGCTCATGTGGCCCTTTTAGCCCAAATCTAGCCACAAATATGCGATTCACCTAATCTAGTCCAATATTTACTACACAATCAAACAACTTATCCAATTAGGCCCGTAGGCCCATTGGGCCCACATGGCCCCTTTCGGCCCATCGCGGCCCGAAGTAGCCATCCTACAGCTAGAGTAGTGAGAAATACATACCTGATAGGAGACTGGAGTTTATCCGCGCTCCGAGCACTTTTAGCCGACGCCCAACCCAAACGAGTCTGCCATAAAGCGAAAGGGATTAGCCAAGAAAGGTACCTTTACTCTCCTCATGGTTCTCCCTATTTAAAGCCAACTTTGCATCCACTCTTATGTTAGCTTCCTGATGTGGGATCCCCTCATCATTAGAGTTTAAATCCAACACAAATCCAACACCAACTCTTGTCATCCCAACATAGCAAAATATATAAATATTTGCTTGCAAGGGGATTTGAACCCAAGTCCCCCTTGCTCATGACGCCACACTCCTTGCTCCCCCTTGCTAATGACGCCATAGCCACTCCACCACTAGGCTCCTTATGTCAAATTTCAACCAAAAAAATATTCTTAAGGCTACCTACTTACACCTAGGGTTTAATTTACCTAAAACCAAAATTTTTGCTAGAGTCCAGGTTTGAACCTAGGACTTCTCCAACACTTCTTAGGACCCTCAACCATTGAAACAAGCATTCATTTATGAAATTTCATGCACAACAAACTATTATAAGCCACCTCCAACCGATCCCATGCTCAAGGCCTAAAACTTCTAGGCCCAAATTCAGGGTGTTACAAATTCCAGCTCCTCCGAGGTTCCATTTATTTCAATCCATTCAATATCAATGCAATTAACAACATTATAATGAAATTACTACTTATGAACTTACCTCGAGTGTGATTTGTCTATATAGTCGATTACTTGTCGACTTTCATTTTCCCGCGATCCAAGTTCAAATTTCGCTTTTCTTGATCTAAAGGTATTCAAAATAACTCATTCAATCACACACTCAATCAATTCAATTTAAGGACTCATAATTAGGGCACTTTACAAATTGGCCCCTACATTTTCACATTTTGACAATTAGATCCTTATTTCATAAAATCATCAAATACATATGATTTCATTTTAATCAAACATAGCCAAATTTCTATCTAGTCCATTCAAGTCCACATATTTCATAAATTTCCCATTTTAGTCCCTCTATATATTCATTTTCACAAATTAACCTAAATTAGCTAATTTCATCAAAAATTCAATATAAATATATCAACCCAATTCATATCTTTCATTTTCTAACAACAAACTTTATAAAACTCACATTTTCATTAGTGACACATCTCATAAACATCAACAATTTCTCAAATTACAACATGGGCTTGATAGTAGACTAAGCAACCATCTCAAAATCATAAAAATTATCAAAAACCAAGATCAAATCATACCTTAATTGAGCAAAAACTTATCCGAACCCTAGCTTGAATTATTTTTTTCCTTTTCCTTTGAATATTTGGCCAAATAAGCATGAATATGGCATTATTATTCAATTTGTTTTATTATAAAACACTTAATAACCATTTTCCAATATTACCCTTGCATTATAAACATATATTTTCACCTAACCATGTCCAAACTTTTCCACCAATAATAATGGTTTATTTGACATGCAAGTACCTCACTTTATAAAGTCACATTAATTTAGCCCATAATTAAATAAATGGCCACTTTTATATTTTATGCGATTAAGTCCTTTTTCATAATTAAGCACATAAATAACCAAATTTTCATATGATACTTTCACACATGCTAATTCACATATAATAGGCACGGAAAATAATATTAAAATATTTTTCAAACTCGGATATGTAGTCCTGAAACCACTATTCTGAGTAGGGTCTAAACCGAGTTGTTACACAGGTACTGAATATGTTCCATTTCCATATAGTTCATTGCTACGTTCTTATATCATATGAGAAGCATGAAGTTGAAATCAAATATAGTCATAGTGATTAATATAGAATGGCTTTCACGTATCAGTTAGCGAAAGACCTGAATGTTGAGAAAAGCATATGAGTTGAACTTCTATCTTAAGCTCAGTGTATGTTATAGAGTCTACTATTATCAATCTTGAAGAAAGATACTATTAATCTTATATTTCTAGTCTCACAAAATTCATCATGTTGTCTTTACAACATTTGTTCATTCATCTTACTGATATGAACTTAAACCTACTTTTCTTTTTTATTGTTTTTAAATGAGATATGAATAGATAAAAGAATTTTATATCATCAAGCTATACCATCAATTATTTACGCCATCTATTGATCGAGTTTCCCTGTGTGCAGCCTAGAGTATATGTGGGGAGGGGAATACATGAAAGTCAGTTTGCACTTATAAAGTAAGTATGACAATAGATACACTACCTTGCGCCATGTAACAACACTTTCCAGTTATGAATTCCTTTTTTCAGTTGGTTGAAATTTTATTAAGTTATATTTCTCTTTCAGGTATACTTTATTTTGGCTAATACTTTTGTGTGCCAAGTTTGCTTTCAGCTATTTTGTCTAGGTGGTCTTGGTTGTTCCTTTTATTTTGCCATTAAAAATAGAGAGTTCAGTCGTTGATTTCTTTTTTAACCTTCTGTGCTTTTTTCCTTTAGATAAGACCACTGGTGCAGCCAACAAAAGACATAATGAGCATTCATCGTGTTAAATATGCAGGGCATGAATTTTTCCAAAATGTGCTTGTTTCTTTTTCTTCCTTTTATTAGAATAGAATTTCTATTTTCTGCTTTATTTTTGTTTTTTTGTTAATGGCTATCTTTTCATTTCAGCTGAGAACCACTTGGGAGTTGTGTCACTTTGGGCACCGGTAGTGTTAGTCTGTTACTATTTAGACCCTTTTTTATCCTTTCTATCAACTTATTATAGCATATCTGGTGAAAATGTCTTATTGCTTTTGGAATTTCTTGCAGGTTTATTTTATGGACACTCAAATTTGGTATTCTATTTTCTCAACTATATATGGTGGCGTTAGTGGGGCTTTTGACGCCTTGGAGAGGTAATCCTTTGGAAACCATTTTGCTTTTATTTTAGAACTCCTTTCCCATCTTCTTTCTTGATCTACATTCACGTACTGTCCATGATTGTTGGACGTCAATTATCTGATTAGCTTATTTTCCCTTTACTTAATGTCCATTCTTTTCTACAAAAAGTGAGACACTGACCACGGTTAGATTGTTAGGCATCAAGTAGTGGTACTTGAGATAAATTATATGTTTGGCAGAATTTGTTTTAAGGATATCCTTTTTTCATTGGCAAACATCATGCAATATTTTAACTAATACTATTAGCATTTACCATACACTTTTTACATGAATCCATATGATTTTTGGGTTTTATGGAAGTTTGTATCTCTTAAACTAGAATAACAACCATCAGTATGAGTTTCTATTAATGTCCTGAAATCAAATTGTGTTGAATTATATTGTAAAACCACCAGAAAATGCCTGTGTCCTCTTAATATCGAACTCTAGAGTCTAGAATCCAAGCACCTCGGTATGGATAATAGATTGTAACTATATTTATCTGTCAAAGTGATGATGAATCTGATCATTTGGTTTTGCATCCTTTCGATATTGAAGGTGCGGCAGAGGATTCAATCTCTTCAAGTTGGAAAAGCCAAGGCTTAGCACTTATTCAATTGGAATGTTATTTAATGTTGTATTCCATGGTCGTTCATCTTAGTCAGAACTTGAATTTTGTGTTATTGAAATAGGGATTTTTAGCTACCTTGTGTACTAGCTTCTTTAACGATGATGGTTAATTATTACATGCTTTGTAGCTTATTTTATAATTGGCTGAGTTAATATAGATCAAATGACCTGTGAGGTAGATTTCTCATTTATTTAAACATAATATTTAAATTCATTAATTTTTATATTTAGTTTTAAAGTTAAAATTTTAATAGAAAATTTAATTTAAGTTTATGGTTTAAAGTTCAAATTTCAAAAATAAAACATAATATAATATTTATCATAGAAATAAATATTATTTAATTAAAATATTTTTTACAGTTCATGTTCTTTAGTGGCGTTTGCGAGAAAAGCACTGCTAAAGTTCTATTCTATAGCGGTGTTTGTGGCAAATGTGTCGTTGAATGTCTGTTCTATAGGGGCATTTTCGGGAAAAGCATCGTTAAAGGTCATGTTCTTTAGCGGCGTTTGTGGGAAAAGTGTCGCTAAAGGTCATGTTCTTTAGTGGCATTTGTGGTAAAAGCTTCGCTAAAGGTCATGTCTTTAGTGGCGTTTGGTGGAAAAACACCGCTAAAGGTCATGTTCTATCATGGCCTTTTTTTACATAAACGCCACAAAATGTTAGCGGCGTTTTTTGCGGCACTTCCAAAGTTTTAGCAACGCTTATAGACCCAAAAAAATGCCACTAAAAACTTGTTTTGTTGTAGTGAAAGACAAGAGTTGATAATGAAAGAAAATGAGCGAAAAATAAAAGAAATTGAGAGAAGAAAAAAAGAAATGAGAGAAAAAAATTGAAAGAAAAAGAGAGCTTGAAAGAAAAGACAAAGAAAAAGAATGTAAGTAGGAAAAGAACCTTGAAAAAGAGTTTGAGAATGAAAAAAAAAATTGAAAAAGAGAAAAAGGAGAGAGAAAAAAAATGTGAAAGATGAATGTTTCATTGAGATTGAAGAAACAAAAGAAAGTGTGAATGAAACGAGTGTCGTTGTTGAAAAAGAAAGTGAAATGAAGAGTAAGAGTGAGTTTTTAAAAATAAAAGAGAGTGTGGAAAAGAAAGAGAGATTGAAAAAGAAATGAGTGAAAAAGAATAAAGTATTCAAACAAAGGTGAGGACTGTTTTTACTAACCCACATTTTAGTTTGCCTTTTGATTTCTCTTTATTTCAGGTATATAAAATTCCACCTATAGACGAGTTCTAACTTCATTACCTTTGCGATGAGAGACTGTTCTAATTGATTGAATGTAACACCTCGGACCCGGCCCAGACGTTGTGGCTGAATCTGGCGACATCATGTTGGGGTGTCTTTTGAAAACTTGATCTTGCTGAATAAAAACCCATTTGAAGGTTAAAGCCTCTTTGTTAAAAATCAACTCATTTGAGGTGTTTCTCGAAAACATGATTTTGTTTGAAAAATCTGCTTCGTGTTAAAACCTTATTACGACTTAATCGAAAACTTGTTAATCAAATTCAAATGTTGTTGCTAAAGCCTAAAAGAAAGATTTGTCTTGCGGAAATGTGAAGCTTTGAAAACAGTGTTAATATTTTGGAAAATTACGTCCTACTTCTAGCAAATATAATTTGTGATAAATAAAAACCCAAATTAAACTAGAAATTTAGAGAGAGGCCTTATTACATCAAAACCCAAAACAAAATCTAAAAGTAAATAAAAACTTAATAAAATGGAATGGAAGTAGTAGTGTGGCTACCCTCGAGTCCCTTGTAGCTCCGGTCTACCTAACACTAGGAATTACCTACACAATTAAAAACAGGGTGACTTTATGAAAACTCAGTATGTAATCCCCTAATAAGCAAACAGTCAATCGAATAGACAGAATATAGAAGCAGTCTGGGCCTTAGCCTAGCATAGTAGATAGTATCAGATGGGCCTTAACCCATTACAGTAGCAGAATCAAAAGCAGAACATATGTGGGCCTAAACCCAATATAGTAACAATTGGCCAATGCCCAGAACAGAAATGGAATCAGAATGCAGTATGTATGATGCATAATACAAGTTATCCCATCCAGCCCTGCATTTGCCTCCGTCCAACCCTGCACTATTGTGGGGAATTAAATCGACCCACCCATCCTTACACTTACAATGTTAGCACTGGTTGCGGCACTATCACACAAGGCTGTCAGACAACAAAATCACAGCTTAGTCATTCAGTAATCAGAATCGCAGCATAGCTGCCAGTAAGATAAGTGGCTTTAAGCCATCAATACAACCTACTTTCGGTAAAATGAACGGCACTAAGCCATTGATAATATGCGTGGCATAAAGCCAGCATTAAAAAGGACAGCACTAAGCCATCAATAATATGCGTGGCACAAAGCCATCGGTAAAATGGACAACACTAAACCATCGATAATATGCGTAGCACAAAGCCATCGGTAAAATGGACAGCACTAAGCCATCGATAATATGCGTGGCACCAAGCCATCGGTAAAATGGATAGCACTAAGCCATCAATAGTGTGAACAGTACAAAGCCATCAGTCAGTCCATAGTCATCTCATGCGACCCGTGCGACCTTAACAGATCAATGCGAATATACGGCTTTAAGCCTTCGGTGGGTCCACAGTCATCTCATGCGACCTATGTGACCCTAACAGATCAATACTTCCTCTAGAAAAATAACCCAACCCATGCAGCATGTCGTGCATGTATGCAAAACACATAAATATCACATAACATACTCAATCAATCAAACATCATATAAGGCATATTAGTCATTCTACCTTACAGGGGTATTGCGATCATTTTACTCTACAGGGATATTACGGTCATTTTACCCTACAAGGATATTACAGGGATATTACAGGGATATTACGGTCATTTTACCCTCTAGGGGTAATTCGGTCATTTTACCCTCTAAGGGTAATTTGGTCATTTTACCCTCCAAGGGTTATTCGGTCATTTTACCCTCCATGGGTAATTTGGTCATTTTACCCTCCATGGGTAATTCAGTCATTTTACCCTATTGGGGTAATTCGATCATTTTCACCTGAATGAGTCTAGACTCACCTACCGACCCAACAGAAGGTCCATGATCATCACGCATACCCTAACAGTATAACACTTTAGTTGAGCCCAAGGCCCATTATGCGACCTAGGTGGGCCTACATGCTTGTGTTGCCTATTTGGCCCAAGATTAACCACGGCCATGTAAACTACACAACCCAATCCAATATTTACCACATGTCGTGAGATTTACCCGTGTGGACCCCATGAGCCCATTAGGCCAACACGGCCTGTTTTGGCCCTGCGTGGCCCATTACAGTCTTAATTGTCATAGACCCATATTTCATGGGCTCGATGAATCACATGTGCATTCACACGCCCATGTGGCCTCAAAGCCCAATCTTTCAGCTTTTCAGCTTTTTGCCGATCTACAATTAAAGACAGTGTGTGCGTACACACTCCTTCGGCTTTTCAGCCGACTATCAGGTACAGGGTAAAAATACACACTTGTTAATGAAGTCAAGTGAACCGCTCACGAACCCAAAGCCTACATTCAAATAAGGCATATGCTAGCCTTCCATTTGTTAAGATTCACTACATACAATCCCCAAACCGTCTATTACTAGTAACCTTAATTGATAGTAATACAATCTAATACCTTAAGATCGCTGGCTAGAATCAAACAGATGTTCGTTCCCAAATAATTGTGTAACAATAGATCTCGTTAAAAAGGATTAACTAAAGATGTGGTTAAAATCCACAAATAACACCTTATAAAGACACATGGTATATTCGGCCTATACCTTATAAAATGGTAAGAAAAGGGCTTTGATTGCTTTCGGATCTCCTGTACTCCTTTGCTCTACTGAAATACCTAGAACCCAACGAGTATCCCATTGCGGAGATGGAACGAGAAACAAAATCAACACATAAGAGAAGAAGAACACTCGGCCTCTAAAAAGAAAGCAAGAGTAAATAGGTTTAATGATAAACCATAAATTATATATATTTTTACCTCATGCTTAGCCTAAATTCCGGATGATTTATCATTAAATTTGTGCAAATTGGTGCTCCTAATCCTTTTATTTTAGGTTTTATACTTAAGAAAGCATAAGGAAGAGAAAAGAACAAGGAACGGGCCAAAAAAGGGCAAATTAGGCCCAGTTCAATAATAAATATGGCCTGGAGGTTCGCCACACGGATGTGTCACACAGTCGTGCCACTTTAACAGGCTCGAGCACGGCCTGGTAGTTGATCCACATGGGCGTGGCACACGGGCGTGTCCCTGTCATGAGGAAGTTCAATTTCACTCGGAAAAGGCTACTTAGGGGCTAAGAAAGGCATTCCAAAACTCTATATAAAGACCCTAGGAGGCAACTACAAGGGTGTACTTTATTCCCGCCAAGACGGAGAGTTAAAGGCAGGGAATTACTCGAAGGGAAGCTGATTGATCCATCTCAGAAGCTAGGATCTACATCAAGACAGAGGATCTCCCTTCAATCCTTTCAGGAGTTTTGGGTTTTCTCATGTTTTGCTATTTTATTTCTTCTGAGATGTTTTCTTTTATAATTATGAACTAAAACCCCAAATATCTAAGGGGGAGAAACCTAAGATAGATCTTGTTATTGTTATCTGAGTTGTGTGATAAATATTTGATTTGTTCTTAATTATGTTTTTAACTCTTAAATTGATATTTCTGGGATATTGATTTAAGTCGAATGTGCTTATGTAGAGGAGCAAAAGTCCCTGCATAGGAGTAGATCCAACATAATTAAGTGGAGTTGATCGCAATCCTAGACATAGGACGATGAAAATCTGCCGGATTAGAGTCAAATCTAATATGGGGAGCTATAGATCGAGTTAATGTAAGACTAGGGGCTTTAACTAGAAAGAGATTTCAGTTAATAAACCTAGGATTAGTTGTTCTTATCCTCGATGGAGGTATTAACATAATTTAGGGATCTCTACGGATCAAATCAAATGAAGAAATCATCTGGTTCAGAGTTAGATAACAACTGAAGTCTAGGTGGATTCTTCCTTAAGTATTACCTTAATCATTCAGTTTTCCCAAAAGAAATCTCTCTCTTTACTCCTTGCCGTTCCTTTTCAGTTTAGTTTAGATTAGTTAATTTAGAAACAAAACCCCCTTTTATTTTTAGGCTAGATAATAGAAAGACATGCACCCCCACTGACAAGAAAAATAACTGATTTGAGGGAAAGGGAAAAAAGAAACGTAAGAGAAGATGGAGAACAACAAATGAAAAAAAGAGAGATGAAGCTGTATTCGATTAGAGTTGAGAAAGAAAAAGAATGCAATGATTCGTCACCATAGAGATAAACAAGAGAAGGGATTCGGTTCACCAGCTAATAGAAAGCCGAAAGAAAAGAAGAAGAGAGGCAGAAACTCGGCCACAATAATCCCCAAAATGCACGAAAAAATTAAAGAATAGAAAAGCAATTGGCCAAAAGAAAATTTAAGAGACTAATGCCGAAATAAAATCACAAGAGAGAAAAACACCCCAAACCCGATTCCCTCAGTATCTCTAGACCAAATTCGGCACCTAGTGCCTAAGACCAATTGGCATACCAAAGAATCCCATTTTCGGCCAACAACTACCAACCACACCTCCCTAATTTCTCTCTGAATATCTCTACATAATCTTCTCCTTGAAACCCTCCTTGATTTACTCTATGACCAGCTTAAACTCTCATGACCCATTCAACCTCAGAGTCTCTGTCCAACATCACCTCTCAGACAGCTCAAGCAACAAAACAATTACTCCATTAAGCAACCCAAGAATTAAACCTCAGACCTCACAGACACACAACACGCCACCTTGTCACTAGACCACAAGCTCTCCTTGTGTCATAACACAAGCACTATTACTCATAAAGCCTATATGCCAGTGTCCAGATTCATTCAAGGGCTGAACTAAAATTTTTGCTAATGCCTAGGTTTGAACCCAAGACTTCTCCAACACTCCCAAACACTCCTATACCACTTAAACAGACCATTATTGTTGTCACTATTTTGCACAACTAAACACCTATGTGCTGTCACCCAATCGTTCCCTTGCTTAAGGCTAATACTTTTAGGCTTAAAATTCGGGGTGTACATCGAAAAAGATAAGTTGGAGAGTGAAAATATTCGTAAAATCACAAAAGGTAAGCAAGGTAAGGAACCTCTTGAGATTAAATGAAATTGGTATTCTTTGAATTTCATTGACAAGTTTGCTAATGTTTTTTATCTAAAAAAAATTCTTTACAATAACCTCTTTTATAGTTATTCATTGAATAAAGTTGCTGATTTTGTCCCGAATATTGTTTTAAAATGTTTCTCTCATGATCTGTTTCATGTTGATTCAAATAACATTAAATTGCAAGATGATTTAGACATTAATGTCTTTGTTCCAACTATATGTAAACAATTTTTTATTTTCGTATGTGATAAAGAATTTTCACGTAAAAAGCTTAATCTGTTTGTTTTCTGAATTCTTTAAATCTTTGTGTTAAATCTTCATGTAAGTGCATCACTATTCAGATGAAATTTGAGAGGTTTGGTTGTTTGAATGTGTGCATGATTAAATCCTCTTTGTTTAGCATGTGTGAATTATTGGTGAAAATGAAACTTTTACTGCATTTTGGAACGAGTGATCAAAATCATGCGTTTAAACCTAGAGCTTGTTATTCTGAATCATTAGTGAGAGAAATCAAGCGTCATAAGAATAAGCGTGTGAACTATAACGCCCTGAATTTTAGGCCTAGGAGAAATGGGCTTCAAGGATCGGGGAAATTTGGATTTTTTAGTCAGTCGAGAAATTTCACAATTGCATGTTTGGTGTGTTGGTCAAGTGATTTGGAGTGTTTGGGGAAGTTTGAGAAGTCTTGGGTTCGAACCAGGGCTTTAGCAAAAATTTTAGTTTTCCCTTTAGGGGGACCATGGTGTTAATTTGAACACTTTAAAAATATTTCTAGTTAAAGTATGGCGCATAGAAGCAGGTGGTCTGGTGGCAAGGAGCGTTAGTGTGACAACCCGAATTAGGGGCTAGTCAGAATAGTGGTTTCATAACCACAAGTCCAAAGTAAAAATTTTTAATTGTGTGAATTTTTGATGATATCTGTTTGATTGAATACTGATGTGAAAATACTGTTTGAAAATTTTACTGTTTTGGTGATTAATTGTGAGTTAGGGACTAAATTGCAACAGGAGAAAAATATGCGTTGTGCATGATTAAATGACTTGATTGAAGTGTTTTATGAAATTGAAAGTGTTTATGTTGCAATTGGCCCATTTATTTGTGTTTTGGACTAAAATGCCCTTACATGGAAAAATACCTAAGTAGTGGCTTGAGGGGTAAAGTGGTCATTAGTGCAAAAAGACAAAACCCATTAAAATAAAACATCATCTTCTCCATAAAACCCCCATTGTGCTGCCGAGAATTCTATCTTCCATAGCTAAGGGTTTGAAATTTTTCAAGCTTCCATGTAAGTGCAATTTGGTCCTATTTTTAATTATTTTTGCATTTTTGGGCTCATTGAAGCTTAAATTTCTCATTTCTACCATTTATTTGAAGAAAAATTGAGGTCTAAAAATTTACCCATTTGTGATATAAGTGTGTTTGGCTCACTAATGGTAGATAATGAGAGTTTTAAATGTCATATACATGTTTTATTGGATGAAATTGAATGAAAGTACCTAAAAAGGGACTAATTTGTAGATATTACAAATTATTCCTAAGTGTTTGAAAAATTGAATATTTGAGTGTTATAATTATGAACTGTGACTGTGATTAAATAGGAAATTGATATTGTGTTATGTGTGTTAATTTAGATCAAGAAAAGTCTGATAGAGCCCGAAAACGGGGGAAAGAGAAAGTCCTCCATTAAATTCGAGAAGTAGATCTTTTGACATCCAGGTAAGTTATATATAATTCTAGCGAATTCGATTAGTTCGGTTTAAATATTTGCTTCTATGATGATACATTGATAATTGCTCTGTGAGGTGATTGAATATTGGATACTACCACTGAATATATGGAAAGTTGTATTGACTGTAAAGTTAGTAACAAGTAGGTGGTCCAGGGTTCAAGTACTGGCCATGGCAAAAAATTTTATTTCGCTTATGTGGGCATGGAAGTTGGCGTTTAAACTTTAAAATTTTTGGGAGTGATTTACGACACAAGAGAGCTGATGGTGTATTGGGAGGAGGTGTGTTAGGACTGCTGGAGAGGTTGAGTTCGAACCCCGAGCCATGCGAAGTGGTGGTTTTTTTTAAAAAAAAGGGGGTGATTAGCTAGCAGGTAAGGCTTATGTTTAGTTAGGAGGGTTTCATGACAGAAAGAGCTGGACGGCAAAGTGGCAAGCAGTGTGTTGGAGGCTTGGAGGGCTAGAGTTCGAGCTACCCCTTGTGCATGGGAGATTTAATTTTGCTGCTCACGAAAGGCAGGAAATGGTGGTTGACTGAAACTCCTCAAGGTGGTCAGTTGAAGAGGTCAAGCGGTGGAAGTAATTTGAATGAAATTCAAATTGTGTGGTTGGTGTAAATCATGGAACAAATAAAGGAAATTTGAATTCGAGAGGGGTGTTGTTGAATGTAAGGTCTCTAGCTTGCTAATTCGGTCTTAGGCAAAAGGAGTGTGGCGAATTTGTTTTTGGGGTAAAATAGTGTTCTTTCTTCTTCTTTCTTTCATTTGTGTTTTTTGGGTCCTTTTTGTGCAAATTTAGGAGTAGGCGATTTTACATTTGGGGTACTCCATTCAGGTCTTGCCTTTTGTTTGCTAAACCAATTATTCTTTTCCATCATATGCCTTTGTTGAGTGCACCTCTCCTCCCTCTCAAGATTTGTTCCCCTCCTATTTGGTGAGCCGGATGCTTTTTCTCTTGGACAGCTGAACCTTGTTTTGATTCCTTAACTGGCACTTATTCTTTTTCTTCACTTTCTCTTCTTACTCTCTCAAACAGAACCTACTCTCAGTGTTTTTCCTTTTTCTTGATTCTTGCGGTAGTCGAATCTCCTTTCCCGTTTCTCTTTGATTTTCTCAAGCTGAATCATCTGAGTTCCGTAGGGTGAAGGGTTTGATTTTGGTATGTGCTCTCATCTCTTTTCTTTTTGGTATCGTGTGAGGGCCGAATCTCTCTTCCCTCCACTTTGGGTTCGATCGGCTTTTGCGTTAATGATTCTTGTGGCCATTTGAGTTTTGGACCACTAAGTTGAAAAGTCTGATTTGATAAGTTGGTTTGTGGTTAAGATTTTCATCCAAAGGCAGGCTATTGATCTTAATCACCGATCTAGGGGAAATAGACAGATTGATCACTCAAGGTCGAGGGGGTAAGGATTACCGATTATGGAATTTAATGATTAAACAAGTGGTAAGTTATTGGGTTCAGTTGACTAATGGGATACTCTGTTTGGATTATAGGTGCGGTGTTCGTAAGACGATCTTTCGTTAGTAAACCAGGTGTGTAACCACACCCTTCTGTAGCGTAGATCGGCAAAGGCCAAAAAGGCGAAATGCCGAATGCCGACATTTAGAGGGCTTACAGGCATGTGAGCGCCTGTGGGCCGAATCGAGTCCACCGATGGTGGGCTATAGACTATTAATGCCTTTACGCATGTTTTTTACATTTGGGCCGTTATGGGCCTTGTTGGCCTCGATGGGCCCCATGGTCCTACGGGCCCATATGGGTAAATTGCTCGGTAAGTGATCTTTAGTATGTTGGTTGATTAAGTTTGCTATGCCGTATGTAAAACTGGACCGAATGGGCCACACGAGCGTATGGGCCCACTTGGACCCAAAATGAGATTTGGGCCCATAAACGTCGTTTTGGCCAAATAGGTTATTTGTGTCGCTCAAAGCGACATTAGACCTTTTAGGAGGTTGTATTAGGTACTGAGACTCCTTAACGTAGCTATTGAACCGAATACCCCTAAGAGGTAAAATTACCGTTTTACTCCTGAATTGCAAAATTACCGTTTTACCCCTGATTTGTAAAATTACCGTATTACCCTTGATTTGTAAAATTACCATTTTAACCCTGACTTGTAAAATTACTATTTTACCCCTGATTTGTAAAATTACCGTTTTACCCTCAATTTGTAAAATTGCCGTTTTACCCTTGATTTGTAAAATTACCATTTTACCTCTAATTTATAAAATTACCGTTTTACCCATTATTTGTAAATTTACTGTTTTAACCCTGATTTGTAAAATTACCGAAATACCCCTATTTTTTTGAAATTACTGAAATACCCTTATAAGGTGGGAGTACTGAATTACCCATGTAGGCTAGAATTCCCGAAAATACCCTTGTAGGGTAAAATGACCATTTTCACCCTTAGGGTGCAAAATGACTATTTTGCCCTTGCGGGTAAATGACTGACTAGGATGGTGTATTTGATTGAATTGACTGTGAACGTATGATAGTGTTGTTACCGTGGTTGCATGATTGATATGTTTTCAATACATGTTTGAATCACTGTTATTGGGCATGGTCGTTTTGCATACACGCGTGATGTTTGAGCATGACATACACGACATTCTGCATGGGGTTAAGCTTGATTTGGAGGAAGTTCTGTAACACCCTAAACCCTTATCCGTCGCTGGAATGGGTTGTGAGGCATTACCTCTCTATACACAAGATCTTAACCATCACATTTTCACATAAGTCATACCAAAATTTAAACTAAATCTAATTAAGAAGATTTAGATTCATACTACAATTACAAACTTTATTCGAAATCACATTAATATAATATATAACATACGAGACTTTAACACTTTAATTAAAAGTATTCAACAATATATATATATACCATAACCTTTAAGTCCTAAGTTACTATTTATTTAGTCACTTTCTCCAATTCTAGGCTGAATATTAACATGCTTAAAATGCATTACCTTAATAACCATTTGTAAATTTTAATCAACTCACTCCTAGAACACTACTATACATAAAAATAAAGTTCATACATCGATCACAGTACACATTACGAATCTATTACTTTTCACATGTACAAAAGGTAACATAACCAAATATAACTAAGCTTGAAATTTCAATCCTAGTAAGATCATTATGCACATTGCCAACACCCAATCAAACAAACACATAAACATATTCAATGATCGAATTTAATTTCAATTCATGCACAAGAGTAACATAATCTACGAATCATGCTCCAATGCTTTACTATAACATTATCACATCGACATCACATACCCGATTCATATCCATCCTCAAATGCGAACTATGCCATCATACAAACTTTCCGAGTAAGCTATTTAACAAGACTAATTATTCACAACTTTAATATCATTTACAAAATATCAACCACATAATTTCAACAAGCCATAAATTCATACTTAGTTAAAGAGCAAGCCATTTTCGCATGGCTTGAATATATATATACATATTCAAAACATAACTTGCTTTCAAAAGAGTTAAGCCTATACATGCCATAAGTTCGGAATTATAAACTTGTTAATAGTACCGCAGATAGACGATAGTGTGGATGACTATGAACTTGAATCTCCGAACTCGTAACTTTCAAATGAGATTTATAAAATGAAACAAACACACACTCACAGTAAGCAAATTTGCTTAGTAAGTCTTAAGTAAATTAAACAACTCACTGAATATTCAAAGCAGTCAATCTAAGTAAATTATCTCAGTAAAATTATAATTTGACTCATTAAATACTTTAGTCATATGTCTGAAATCGATTACAAAGAACCACTTAATTATTATTTCCTATTTAGTTAATTTCACGATATCATCCATATCATTTAATAACCACTTATAACCAAAATGAAGAGCACAAGGTTCATTATAATACCCCATATGGCCGAATATAAAAGTTAAACGAAGCATCACATATAAACTCTAGTTCAAGTTCAAAAGAACATTATATATACGGTCGAATATGTACATTCATGATGATTTCATACATATCGTTCATCTAATTATAGTATGGTTTAACAAGTAATAACCTAGATCATTTACATTCGAATCCACAAACATTTCATATATTCGTAATACATATATATTTCACATATGCGCATACCTACATGGCCGAATAAACAAGAATAAAAATTTCAATATCACATATATATATTTACTCATACGGCCAAACATATATCATATAAGTTAACTCAATTTCACTTACTCATTATTCACATCAACTTGAGTCTTTAAATCATATAATTGAAAACGTTTCACCTGTATAAAACCTGCTAGGCATAAGCCTGAATTCATCACCTGCACAAAGCCTGCTAGACTCGAAGTCCGTTGCTCATTCACCGGTATTACGCCTGCTAGGCTCGAAGCCCGATTCGTATCACCAGCTTAAAGCTTGCTAGGCCTGAGGCCCGAATAACATAATATTCAAATCAATTTCTCAACATTCGGACACATAAGTTTAACACCAATCATATTTTCATTATTCAATGTCCATACGGCAATATGGCAAATCAATACCTTACCTCAACTTCATAGTAAGTATTCAGTTATATACAAACCTTACAAAGAACATTTAACAATTTTAATATGTTATATTATAATCAAGGTAAAATGAGTTTAATTACTTAAAACTTACCTCAAATGTTGTCGAACAACTACGGATCAGCTATTCATCTATTTTCGCCTTCCCCTTATCCGAATTCAGCTCCCTTTGCTCTTGAGCTTAATTAAACAAATCGATTCGTTTAAATTCTTAACCAAACTATTTTCTTTCTATATATCACACTTATAAGAAATTTAACAACAAGAGTTACATAAAAAGTACTTAGGCCGAATTGGCTCCCTACTAACATGTTCTCCTATTACTTAAATCGACAAATTTAACTCTCACAAATCAAATATTCAACATCATATTCGGCTATTGCATTTTTCATTCAAGTTAAGAAAATAAATGTTTATTTAATATGTATATATATACATATACACGGCAAAGACTCATTTCCAACCATCTCATTATACTTCAATCTAAACAATTCATAATTAGAAATCACATTCGGCAATTTGCTTAAACAAATTTTAACATTAAGCATTCTTTTTTCTAATATTTAGCTTAAACTTCACAAGTTACCACCCTAGCCGATTACCATTAATCATTTAAACCACATATATATCAATTTAACAAGCTCAAAACTTATCTAATAACCATTTCCATTTTAAAACATCAAAACACCATCCATTTAACACATATCACCCATGACCAAATGCATGCTTTGCCAGAAACTCAAAAATTAATACATGGGCTATGTCAAGAGTTTAACAACCAACTCAAATTCACAAAATTTAAAAGAAATAACATGAAAATCATACCTTAATTAGACACTACAATGGCCGAATGCCCTTGTTCTTTTCTATTTCTTTTTTTTCTTGATGAATTCGGTAAAAACAAGAAGAAATAAACAACCATTTCATGTTTTACTATTTCATGCATGTTTTTAATTATTAAATTACTAAATTGGCCTTTACAAAATCATGGCTTTTCCACTATCTCATGGCCAAATATGTCCAAGCAAAAAATACTTGGTCTAATTGCATCTTAAACCCTCCACATTAAAAGAACAACTACAATTAGGCACATCACACATAAACCCTCTAATTTTTCTTTTATGCAAACAAGTCCTTACTTAATAATTCAACATCCAAATGACAAAATTAAAACACGAAACTTTCACATATGAGAATTAGCATATAATAACCATAGAAAATAATATTTAAAAATTTTTCTAACTAGGTTTCGTGGTCCTAAAACCACTTTTCTGATTAGGGCTAAAATAGGGCTATCACAAGTTCTGTGGTAGTGGCTTTGCCATGTACTTTGTTCCTAGTGGCTCTACCACATTATCTGTTTTTAGCATCTTGGTTGCATATTGGTGTGTGGGCTGGGTGGGTCGAGTTATTCCCCACATAGTATGTTGGATTGGTACCGGTGGTGTGATGGTTGGCTGGGTTAGGTTTGCATTCACATTTTGTGTTGGTTCTGTTATGGGCTTGGCCCATACTGTTCCGTGTAGGGCTAAGGCCCAGACTGATCTGTTTTGTATAGGGCTTTGGCCTAGTCTGTTCTGCATATCTGTATTATACGGTTACTGAATCTGTTTTGGGCTTAGGCCCATCTAATTCTGATTCTGATAATGTTTTGAATTTTGTAATGGGCTAAAGCCCATCTGGTACTGTCTATATAATGGGCTAAGGCCCAATTGATGCTAGAATTGTAGTAAGGCTGGGGCTTTGACTTTTATTTCATTTGTATAACTGACTGTTTGTTTTGTATAGTAGGGGATTACACACTGAGTTTTCATAAACTCACCTCGTTTAGTTAACTGTACAGATAATTCCCAGCATTAGGAGGATCGGGGCTATGAGGGACTCGGAGATGGCCACACACTGTTTATGCTCTTGGATTTGATTAGTTACTTTTAAGTATTTTTTTAACTTGGGTTGTAATAAGGCCTCTCTGGTATTTATTTTTAGCTTTGATATTTTATTTACTAGGTTTTATATTTGTTAAAGTTTGATCGCGGTTTTCCAATAATGATAACTGTTTTTAAAACAATACTATGTTTCTACAAAACAACGTTTTTAAATGCTTCTACAACTTCCTCAGTTTTTTTCCAAATATAACAGCAAACTAGTAACTTTTTACAAGAGAATAGTTTTTAATAAACCACGTTTTAAAAATAAACAAACAAAATTTGAGATTTTACACAAGTTTTAAATGACAACAAGATTTAAATAAGAAGGGTTTCCAACAAAACTGAAGTTTTCAAAAGCACTTCAATGTGACATGCTAGACTCGGGCCTAACTTCTAGGCCGGGTTTGGGGTGTTACATGAACAATTTTTGCTTGTTTGATGTTTTGTCTTTAAATCTGAAAACAAAGTATTTGAATTGTGATGAGTTGCAAATGCAAAATCAAACTTTTGATCCCGAAGATTGTGATTCTATATTTTTGTTCAAGGGATTCGAGCATGGGATTTTGTTTTCTAAGATTATAACCTTCGAATGCTTTATGATTTTGGTTTGTTGCCGTTGGTGAAACTTTTGATTCATTTTGAAAAGGTAAGACCAATTTATATTTTTTACCCAGGCATTGATTTATGCATTCCATTTTTTAATAGTATTCTAGAAAGTTATTTTGTCCTTATAATTCATAATGTCACTAATTTGTTTCATTCTTGTGTAAGTGACAATTTGAAATGGAACCCTTCTAAAGAGGAAGGGTATGCAAATAACCTTGTTTCTTTTCAAACCATGTGTGATTTTTAGGTTTTTGGAAGCAACTTTGTTAAGTTCATAGACAAAGGGGTTCATGATGTTGAAAGGTTTTTCGCGAGCAAATGGCCCGATTTGAGGACAAATCATTTTGAAGACAGAGGGGATGATACATGAATGGGAACAATTGAAGTGCACTTGAGTTCATCAAATGGACCAAACTCCAAGCTGTCGATTTCAAGAGAGGATCCAATTGAAATTCCCATTAGGCCTATAATGTGTGCTAGATCAAAGAAGTTTAAAATGGCGATGATGGGCCTGATTCAGCAAGTTTGGGCCGAACATGAGATGTCCAACCCTTATTGGACCCAAAATAATGTTCCAAGTCCATGCATTATTGTTAGTTTAGTTTAATTAATTTTACAGCTTTTAATTATGTCTTACTTATTATATTCATCTTTAACTAATGTCTTGCATTATTAATCTACATCTTTTAATTATGACATGCATTATGTGTTTTGCATTAAATAAAATCATGCATTATGTAACTCTCATGTTAGTTAAGTTTGCATAAAAAATTATGACATGCTTTATGTAACTCTCATGTTAGTTAAAGTTTGCATCATTAAATTAAGTTATGCATTAAGTAACTTATTTGTTCATCTAGTTTACATCTTAAACCATGCATTTAAGCATCTAAGTTGTTAAATATGTTTGAGTTTATTTATATAAGTATGTTATTTAATTTGGCTGTTACTTTTTACTCAATAAATTAAAGTGTGTTTATTTTCATTTTAAATAAGTTGATTTAAGTTGCATGTTCATTAATAAATTCATGTAGGAGTTTTATAATGTCTTGATTTTTATGAGTGTCTTTAATGTTTAATTATCTATCTTGTAGGTGACTATTCATATGGCTAATTGACACTTCAAGTTTCAAATCTATTCAGTTTTGAAGCACTCAAAGCTAGTTAAGGAGCCAATTAAAGAGATGAATGCACAAATCTTTTGACATTCAGTTTAAGGGAGATGAAGGGACACCGAACAACACATTAAGGGTTTATTAAGTCATCAATAAAGTGAAGAGACATGCCTTTTCATCTACACCAGAATCAAGTGAAAAGACATAACTATTGGCTACCCTACATGAGTTTAAAATGAAATTAATGTTTGTAATAACCTTAGTTAATTGTTGAAGTTGAAAGGTCTCGCATAGGCATTCGAATAGTCACAACGCTGCCTATAAATAATTTGTGAAAAGAGCCTTTATTAGCTAATGAATGTTGAAAGAATATTTTGAGTTTTGTGAGAATTCTATCTCATTGTTCTTAAAAGAACTTACTTAGACTTATCAAGGTACTCCTTGTGGCATCAAACATTTTTCTTTTGAACTTATCTGTAACACCCCTAACCTGTATCCGTCGCCAAAATGGAGTTGCGAGGCATTACCGGACAAGACATAACTTTTGAACAATTACATACATATACATGAGCAAATCACTTAAGCCATTCAAATTTAAAAAAAAAATAACATAATTTCTTTACCAATCATTTTATAAAATATATTGAACATATAACTAGCCACATTTTTTATAAGCAAATTATCAAATTTATCATCTTAATACATAAGCATATGCACATATCCCAACTAATTTAATTCATTTCATTTTATACATTTATACTTGCACATTTAAAACCAAATAACTCGTATTACAAGGCATTTTTGGTCAAACTATAATCGACACAGACAAACAATATCATATAACAAAGGTTTATGCTTAATGCTATATGAGACAAAAGAAATGATCTACATAATAGACACACTTTGCACGTTTATTAAAAACCCAAACATACCTCTTTCTATTTTGCAAGACCATGTACACATGTCCATAAGTAATCAATTCATAGAACACTTACTTTACTTAGAATGACTATCACATAACTGAAACACAAATTAAACTTTAACAATAATTCCCATCCAATATGCGCATCAATTTATGAACCAAAGTAAGCATTAACTTGTCCATTATCTCATGTCTATTTTACTATCATACCAAACATTATTTTCGGTCATAATAAATAAATTCATAAAACACTTAGTTTATTAGCATATTAATAAACTTAAATAACATATCAACTTAACTTTATTACGTCAATAAAATACATTAGTAACTAAGACATATGTAAATAACTTCAGTTGAAAAGCCATGATCGAATATATTCATATACACAAAAATACCATCTATTATTTGCATTTCAAGTCTTATATCAAAACGTACATCCTTATTATGACAACTTCATTCCACAATTGGAATTTATACATTAACTAATTTATATCATAAACACAACATCTAAATACACTTAGATCATAACCGAACATTTATCATGCCCTTTCATGCCATTTAACCAAATCAAATAGCTAAGTTACTCTTTTTATCCATAACCAAAAATAATCAATTAATATACAACACTCACATATATAAATACATATAATGTTATACCAATTACCTCTAATAAATACTTATACATCTAAAACTAAAGCCATTTTTGATTACTCCTAAAATTATTTATGCACTATTTCCAACTAAATCATCATTGCAAACACCATACAAAGCTATTCCAAATACCATATTCAAATGTTAAGTTTCCATATCATAGCATACAAAAAAACTAACACATATCATATATTAACTCAACTACTTCCATTACTTACCTTATTACCGAATCACAAGCCAAACATCACAAACATGAACATCATGAAACATAACCTATAAGGAATTGAAAACACAACCAAACATAAATGAACATTAATTTCATGATTAAGCCATTTTCGTATGGCTTATATATATACATATCCCAAAATCAAACACATTAACTAGCCTATACATGTCATATGTTCGAAATTCAGCTTATAAAAGTACCAAAATAGTCGATAGTGTGATAGACTTCCCTGACGATCCCCGAGCCCGTAACTTAGCTTCCAAAATCTATAAAAATAGAGGACAAACATACACACAATAAGCTTTCACAGCTTAGTAAGTCATAAGCAAATAAACAATTCGAAAACATTCATATTTCAACTTAGCTAAACCGAAATAAACTAACATAAAATTTATATACATTTCCAAACTCATAACTTAATATATCAAAGCATATAACCTTGTATAAGTTATCTCTTGGCCTAATACACATTTATTCCTTAGCATGATTAACTTTCACATACAACATCATGAATACATCATTTATCTGAATACATATTAGCATTCAAATATACATATAGCTATCATGGTAACATGTATAATTCATATCATCAATTCAAAGTACAAAACTTACCTTACTTTCAATACATTACCTAACACATTCCTGAACCATTTAGTTCAGTTTCACATTTGGTCTTTACTAATCATTGCCCGTTGAAACATTTGGAATTAAAAAGGATACGCGGATAATCAAAAAGCTCGTGCAATGCCGACGTCCTAGACGTGGTCTTACATGTAATCACATATATCGATGCCATTGTCCTAGATAGGGTCTTACTTGCACACATATATCAAAATCACATATCGATGCCAACGTATTAAACGTGGTCATACTCGCACACATATATCAGAATCACATATCGATGCCAACGTATTAAACGTGGTCTTACTCACACATATATATCGGAATCACATATCGGTGCCAACGTATTCAATGTGGTCTTACTCGCACACATATTTCAGAATCCTATGTCATGACATATGTATCCTAGCAATTCCTAAGGTTCGTATGAGGCTTTCGGACGTCGTATCCTAGTTGAATCAAACTTGTACACATTGGTCCATGTAAATACACATTTGGGTAACATATATTTGTACTCATAAAATTTCAATTCAGCATTTAAGTTTACATATATTCAAAATTAACAACGTTTATTCGTTTATAAACTTACCTCGGATATCGACGGATGGAATATAATAGTTATTCAATTATTTTTGTTTTCCCCCGATCCAAGTCCGATTTCTTTGGTTCTTGATCTAAACATATTCAAATTAAACTCATTCAAACACAATTTCATTCAATTTAATCCAAAAACACATAAATGGGCAAATTACCATTTTACCCCTCACATTTTACAATTTTCTCAATTTAGTCCCTATTGTATAAAACACAAAATATACAAAATTTCCATACACCATGCTTAGGTCAAATCTTACCCATGTTCATACAAGTCCATACATTTCATTTATTTCACATTTTAGTCCCTCAATTTATTATTTTTACAATTTAGCCCTAATTACTCAAATTCATCAAAAATTCCAATACAAAACATATTAATCCAAAACATATCTTTCATAATTCATCAACTAACATCACAAATCTCAATTATTCATCAATGGTATAACTCAAAATATTCATTAAAATAAAAAATTAAAGCATGGGCTTTATAGATTTCACAGCAACGATCTCAAAAACGTAAAAATTATCAAAAACCGAGCTAGTTACATACCTTAATCAAGCATATCCATGGCAAAATGTATTAAATCTTTTAACCTTTTTCTTTTCTTTTGTATTAGGTCATTAGAAAATAAAGATAAAATCATGTTGTTTTATTATATTAACATTTTTATCATATTACAAATTTAACCTTTATTATAAAATGCAAAATCATTATAAAACAAGGCCATAGCCGTCCATCATTAATAATTATGGCCTAATTGAATTATAATTACTTCATATTAGAAAGACACATTCAATTAAGCACTTACACAATTAACTACCACCTTTTTGTTTTACGCGATTAAGTCCTTTTATTAAATCGAGCACTCAAACGATAAAATTAAAACACGAAAATTCACACATATAAATTCACACATAATAAACACAGTAAATAACTTTAAAATAATTTTCTAACTCAGATTTGTGGCCCCGAAATCACTATCCAAATAGGGTCTAAATCGGGCTGTTACATTAACACTTCCTTTCTTTCTTTGTTCTGAAGTATGGCGTTCTTATATACTGCTGGTTCCTATTTTTCTAAATAGCGGGTCACATTTTACTTCTTCTTCTTCAAGGACTTGTTTGTTATTTCACTTCATAGAAATCGGGTCATGATCTCTCATATTGTTGGTTCATTTCTAAGTGTTTGATTCATGCAAGTCATCCATCCAACCCATTTTTTTCGACATTTTCATCTACCAAATTTTCATTATCGATAATTTCACCTTGAATGCTAACTGAGACGATACAGAATTAGACGATTGAGCAACTCAACGTATTGTAATTGAATTCACGATTACGAGAACGCATCATATTTGGTCAGTGGCTTGTATATTTTTTATGTTAGGGATTTTAGTGCATGCATGGATCATTAAATCTTAATAACCGGTATTTGCATGCTATTTGGCTTAAGAAAGCTAACATTGTTCATCAATTTCTGTTGTATTACACAGATTCAGTTTTTGTAACACAAAATTTCAACTCAATAAGTTTTTCTTAAATTCCGCATAATAATAAAATGGCAACAATACTAATGTTTTTCTAAAATATCACTATTGACAATAAAAAAATGAATTCTAAGTATATACAGCTGAACAAACATATGTTTTTAATCTAACACAAAGCAACAATAGTGATTTTTCCCAAAATTAGTCGGTTTAGAGTCTTTAAAAGATTAATTGGTTTACTTAGCCATTTCGGTGGCTAATGTAACCTACTCAATCTAGCCATAATGTCTAGACTGGGTTAGGGAGGTTACACTCAAAGTTGTGTATTTAGTCTTATTGGTTCTATCTATTTATAGGGAAAGAAAGTGAAACCCTAGTTCAATTAGTAAAATGCAATTGATGTCTACTTAATAGAAAAACAATCCCTTAGTTGAATTATGAGAGAAAGGGGTGGCTAACCCTAGTTATTTTACTAAGGTTGTCGCCCCTTATGTTTTATATGAGGTTTTTGGGCTTCTCCTATATCAGGTCCAATTATACATGCTTCTTAGGCTTTTAAGTCGATACTTTATAATTTAATCAAACCTAGTACATGTTTTTTATTTCTTAAAATAGACATTATTTATTAAATTAATTTTAATTAATTAATTTTCCAATTAAATAACTAAAAATTTTAAATTACTTCTTAGATCGTTTCCATACTTAGTGAGAAACCACATTCATTTTTAAATGTAACTCGTTTTTCTAACTTTATCATTTATATCCATTTATGTTCATTTGATTCAACATGCAATTCATTTTTGGTTTCAACGAGCTAGTGGACGGACTAATTGGACATATGTAATTAGGGCTCAAATGATTTATTATTAAGTTCTAGCATTTCGCTATTGATTATAAACTCATTTAGGCATGAAGTCATTCCATTATAGTATTATGACTAAGCTCTCCCTAATAGCATATTATTACGAAAACTACTTGATCAATGCTTATTCTATGATCTTATCATAAGTGTGTTACCCTCAAAGGATATTCTTAATCTCTTTGGGATAAATATGCTCTCCCAATATAATCCTATTTTATCTCATGGTAACTATTACGTCTTCCTTCAAAAGTCAATTATTATCAAATAGTAATTAAGTCATTCATCACAAAGATGAATGACCCA
This sequence comes from Gossypium stocksii, assembly GCA_020496765.1. NCBI lineage: Eukaryota > Viridiplantae > Streptophyta > Magnoliopsida > Malvales > Malvaceae > Gossypium > Gossypium stocksii. The sequence goes on from CM035623.1 coordinate 50,094,323, forward strand.
TGGACACATTTACTTTTAATGTATCATGAAATGCCAATGAGAAGATATCATTTACCCATGTATTGGGATATGAATTCCACTATTGTGAATTATGATATATATCGCAGAAGTTGTATACCCAACACACCAACTTTCGATTCCTTATATATTCGAACTCAGGCTTTTATTTACATCAAAGTATACAAGTCACAATATACATAGTCGATCATCCACTCAGGATTAATGCATGTCACAAGCGAATAAATCCATAAATGGATTCAAGATCTATTCTACTTGGGTCCTGTCTGATGTACTATCAGTCCAGTCAGTCACATCTATGTTTTTATTTTTTGGAAGTCATCCACTCCGATGCTCAAGACAAAGAATCTCCCCAATTGGATTAGATTAAGGACATATTTAGGTTCATCTACTAATACAAGTTATATTTCCATGTTACGATTCGACCACGTAATACCGTTTAGTATTGGTTAAACATTAGATAACTAGTGAACTAATATTTGCTTTCATTTTTCTTTGCATGCAAAAAGCATTAAAGACTATATACAAAGAGTATTGATGTAATTCATGAATAATTTTATTAAACCAATCTATTCGAAAAAATACAAATATACGTAGACGACAATACTACACTCAAAATACTAGATCTAATGTTTTCTTTCCAAATGCCAATCCTTTCAAATTAAAAAAAAAATCATTATCTTGGTTAATCCCTTCTTTGTTCCACTATTTGTTTACATTAAATTCTACCAAATTATTTCTTTTCTCACTTACCTATCTTGTGTGTTTTAGGTTGCTTGCCAATTCCCTTCAATTCAGTCTAGAGTCTTAGATTAAATCTAAAATTTAAAAGCTTTTGATCTTGGTTTGTTGTTCCCATGTCACAATTAATAATAGATAATATATAATTAGATAAAACATTATTTAAGTTAAATTAAATGAATAAATTGTTTTTATCTAATTAAATATTTATTTTAAATATAAACATTTTAATTTAATGGATAATAGAAAATGATAAAACTTATCTTTTAAAAATATATAAATTACATAAAAAATAATTACTTCACTTGTGACAACTTCATTACATGTACCTTGTTATATTATATATATGTGTTTGATAATATTAAAATTATGAAATAAGTAATTTTTATAATTTTAGATTTATTATTATCAAATTAAATAATTGTATTCAACATTTAAGTTTTACTAACAAAATAGTTAATTTTATAATGTAAATTTAGCACTTAAAAAATTATATACTAAAACTTTTTTTATACATATACTAAAATTTTTATTATTTGTCAATACTTAATTTTTAATTTTTCAAACACTCCTTTAATTAATTTGAAATTTGAGAGGTTATGAAGAATTTAGGTAGTGCATAAAAATAAATAATTTTAATAAAATTTTAAATAAAACACTGTATTAAAATTAACCACTATTTTAAAAAATATTGTCGATAACCTTTTAAACTGGGTTTGCAATATTTTAAATCGTGACGGGTGTTGATTTCATATTCGATGTTCATCTTTCATCCGCTGTAAACTTTCTTTTTGATTGGAATGTTTCCAAGGCGAAGGATATATCATAAGATCAATTAAACACCGTAAACGAGGAAAGAACAGTATTTGGAGTGAGAAAACTTTTTTTAAAAAATTACTTTGATTATGCTGTTAAAGGGATGGGATTTGGATGCTAACAAAAATTAAAAACATTGCTGGAAATTATTAACAAATCTAAGATTAATCTAAAGATCATCATGGTAGTCACCATTATCGTCGTCATCGTCATAGACGTCATCGTCTTCATAAAGTGAATTGTAGAATATACTTTCGTGATTCAGCATCTCTTGAAGCGTCAAATATCCATCTTTGTTATCATCAGCCTGATTTAATTTAAATAAATTAAAACAAAATTTTAATAACCCAGGACTTATATTCTATTGTTTTTCTTGTCAGTAGTCAAACTCAAAACATCATCATTTACTTCACCTCACGCATCAGATAACGGGTGAAATACTTAGCGTAAAACAGCTCGCCAGGGTGGAGATAGCGAAGTATGGGTCTCAATTCCTCCACGCTAAGCTTTCTGCAAAAGACATAGAAGTATTACAGGTTGACTGAGAACACATTCCGAATTTAATTGCTGTTTGCGTTTGGTCCGCTATTTAAATTAAATTACTTGTCTTTGTCGGTATCAAGCTGTGCAAACATTTGTTCAGCAGTAGGTGTAAGAGCAGGAGAATTTTCAAAATCTGCATAGCTTTTGTAAATGTTGTATGCGTGCAGTAGAAATTCACTGAAGTTCAGTTTTCCGTCGTGATCATCGTCGATACGTCTATTCAATCAGGAAAAAGGAATTAAAATAAACCATTGTCCTGTCGATCTCAATTAAAACTAGCTGAAAGTGAGAGAAAATTCCAGAAAAACAGACTTCATCTTGTCCCGTAATAGCCATCTCTGAATTTCTTCATTGTCACTATCTTCTGGATGTAAGAAACTGGAAAAAAAAAAAGTTACGGGTTGATATTTTAAGATTGACTATTTGGGGTTGACATTTACCATGCATGATTGGTCGATAAAAGATATGTTCCTAACTACAAATTAAATAATGTTGTTCAACGATTGAGAAAAGCATTTACTCTTTGCATTCATTGAAGTCAAGATTCCCACTCGAATCAACATCTGCGTTCTTGAATTGCTCCATCCACCATCCAGCATCACCATGTGCCATTGATTTTTTTTCTATTTCAAATTCACCCAATTTTGTAAATAGAAGACGACACCGAAAACGATCAAACATTTTATGTAACCCAAACTAGACAAAAAGACTTAATTTACCTATATCTTTTGGGGAAAATTGAGGAAGGTACTCGCTGAAGCTGATAGCCCCATCCCCATCTTTATCGTGCCAAAACATGGCTTTATATGTTCCATAACTCAAACGATCAATGGTCTGTTGGCTAATCCAAGCCTCTAGCTCTTTGGCACTGATATAACCATCTTTTGGTGCATTGTCTAACAAAGGGAACAAAATCATCAACCTTAGTGTGGTGTTTAAAACTCCATCATCTTGGAAATACTCTTGGGCATCATCAACCTCAGGAACATAAGTAATGTTTTTGCTCAAGCCTTTGTCATCCGTCGATCTCTCAATACTCGACACCAAAGGATCGAATGAAACTTTGTGAGCAAGGCGACGATTTAGGCACATTCGGTGATGATCTTGCCTTTTTCTTGGGGATAAAAAGAAGATAATGAAGGCAATGGCCAGAAAGGTGTAAACCATCGCCTTCGCCATATTCAATGGCAGCCAAAGGGATTAACGATCACTGGATGATGGTAGCATATAACAAAAGCATGAGAATGCAATAAAGATGATAATCATTTTTTTTAGTCCCGTTCCCTTTTTTTTCTATTTTTTTCTATTTTATTTGTAATCCATGGAGATGGGTACGTGGGGTGGCGGGAAAAACGGTTACTGACGGTTAGAGGTGAGGGGCATATACATAAAGCACTCAAATTAGAAGGGTTTAGATTTAATCCCACCAAATTTTGACATTTTATTAAGGATAAATATTGGGTATATTGGTCGTGAAAAGTTTAAACCCCATAAGTGTGGTTAGATTTTATTATTCGTTCATAAGTTGTATTTAAAAAATTAAAAAATAAAAAATAAAACATGTGATAATATTTTAACATCGTTTGTGCAATAAAGACTTTTCTCAGCTGTGTACTATTTGGCGGATTAAAAAATAATTAAGTAAATAAATTGGGTTAGTATGTAAATTTGTCATTAGTTAAAGTTGAAATTTGTCACTAGACTTTTATTTTTATTAATATTTGTCATTGAACATTTAAGTTAAAGATAAATTTACTACTATATTTTAACTTTATCTTGAATTTTGCCACTTCACTTTTCTTTGATTGAGTTTTTTCACTAAAATCTGGTTTTATATTAAATTTTACTATTTAATTTTAATTTTGAAATATTTAGAAGAAAACTAAAATAAAAATTAATATAATAATTTAATACTTAAAAGTAATAAAATAAGATAGTCTTCAAATCAATAAAAATATTTATTTATAAAACGTAAACTTAATCTCTCTTTTTTCTTTGACACATTTGAAGCCAAGATTAATTTTATGATAGATTTTGTCGCTGAACTAGTGGCTACAACTTTAGACACTATTTTACCGAACTTGTCTATTCTTAAAGTTGACAAATTTTAGAACAAAAAGTATTGGGTTATCTGTTTTAAAGATATTTCGACGAGTTAGATCCCAAAACATGAAAACTAATTGAATTAAAATTAAATACTTGAAGATTGATTTCTTGCAGATTAAGTTTAGTTACTTGTGGAACAAGTAAAGTCACTTTCTATAGTTGATAACTTTGGATTACATCAAGACTATTATGAAATTGTTATTTTATGCTGATTTTTAGCTTTACTTTATGTGTATATATATATATATATATATATAAAGTGATTAGTTTAGGAGTAACTGAGAGAAATAGAATTTGAGAGAGCACAAATTTGTTCAAGTTAGGAAAATATATGTGTTCCTTATTTTCGTAAGCAATCAAGAAAGTCTCTTGAGTTACAAAACTAATCTTTCGAGGAGAAAGCTTAGTGGGAGAGTGATGTAGCCTTTGTACAACAGTGAGGTCACTAAATTGGTGAGAGTTAGACCAATGTTAAGACTAAAATCACTAGTTGTATTATAAGAAAGATATTGGATCATTGCAGCCAAGGGCCTGCATGTTGGATCTGGTGCCTTAAATGTAGTATATTCATTTTATATACTTGTATTTTTTGAACAATTTGGTTTAATAAAAATCTATTAATTGCATTAATACCCTTTATATATTGTCTTCAACATTCTTGCACGCAAAGACGAATGGAAACAAATATTGGTTCACTGGTTATCTAATGTTTAACAAATTCTAAAAGGAATTATGTGGTCAAATTGTAATACATAAAGACAACCTAATTGAAGAGATACTTTGTCTTGGGCACCGGACTAGATGACTCGCAGAAGCAAGAGACATAGATGTGACTTACTAGACTAACAGTATATCAAACAGGACACAAGTAAAGTAGATCCTAGATCCATTTATCGATTTATTCACTTGTGACATTCACCGTGTCACATACATTAACCTTGAGTGGATGATGTATTATATATACGTGACTTATATACTTTAATGTAAGTAAAAACATGAGTTTAAATAGATAAGGAACCAAAAGCTGGTGTGTTGAGTACACGACTTCTAGAGTAGGTAGCATCACTTACAATAGTGGAATTTGATGTCCATAAAACCAACTAAAAATTCAATAACGGCAAGTGCACCTATAAACTAATAGTATAGCTACAATGAGCAAAGATATCATTCCCAATAATACTAAAAGTACTAGTAATTATCGTCTTTCTATTATTTAACCAACAAATTGAAGTGATTGAATTAAACTGAAATTAACTAAATTAATTAACTAAGAACTCAAGAAAGAACAAATCAAGAAAATAATCAAACAATAACCAACAAGCGAAACAATACCCAATAAGGAATACAATACCTAGTAAAGAATCTACCTAGACTGCACTGTCATTATTAATCTGAATTAAACAATTTATTCACTTAATATCTTGATCCATAGATATACCTAAATTATGCTAATATCTCTCTTCAAGACTAAAACCAACTGACTCTAAGTTGATTAATTGAAATTCTTTTCTAATTAAAACCCCTATTATCACATTAACTCGATTTATGAATTCCCCTATTAGATTTGACTTTAATCTGGTAGGTTTATGTTGTAACACCCTGAATTTGGGCCTAGAAGTATTGAGCTTGTGTAACGCCCTGATTTTCGGGATTTTTGTGATTTTGGTGAAAACTTGAAATTTTGGTATTTTGGTTACTTAAATTATGTTTAAGTATGTTAGTGGGCCTTTAGAAGGCCCAAACCTAGGTTAAAACCCAGTAGAAATATCAAGTTTGATTTTTAAGTGAAAGGGGACTTGGTTAAGTAGGCCTTAAGAAACAGTTAGTAAATAAAGACAAAAAGAGGACCTTGGTAAAGTGGCAAGGTGACGCCACTAAGTTCCTAAAACAGTGGCGTGTGGACTGAGTTTAAGGGCCAGAGTTCAAGTCGCAAGGTAAGTAGATGGTACTTTTATTTTTATGCATGTGCCAGGCATGTGATAGAGCTTAAGTGGAAATTCGGCTAGGGCTTTAGGAAGGTTGCGCCATGGGTCTAAATCGCCATTAGGGCAAGCTTTATTTTCTTTCTATCTTGCTGAATTAGGGTTAGCCACCTAGAGACTTCACTTTCATTCTATTCTCTTCTCGGTGTTGCAAAAAGTCGAAAACACAAAGTTAGATCTCCTAAGTGCCGAATTCTTCCTTCTCTTCTCCTCTCTTCCATTCTTTCTTTTTTTTCCTCTCTAGCTGAAATCACCTCTTATCCTCCCTCATCTTTCATTTTCTTCTCTTCAGAAACTGAAATTGCCACTCTTTTCTTTTCAAACTCATCAACTACTAAAAGCCGAAATCCCGAAGGGTTGCTTCCTGTGCCAATTTGCCTATAGTTGAACCCCCTTTGTTTTTCCTCACTTGTAGCTGAATTTCATACTCTACAAACCCTTAGGCTCTGTCAACAAATACCCTTTAACCATAGTCTCAAATCATATCTTCTTTTACCACTTAAAAAGCTGAAAACACCATAGTTTTTAGGGATATATAGCCAAATCCTTAGATCTCTAAGATTTGAATTCTGCTAGTGTTTAGGGGCTAGATCTGCATCAGATCTGAGTAGAAGAATCGCTTTGATTAAGGAAAACCTGTGGTAAGTACTCGACATCTCAGATTTACTTGTTATCTTTGAATTTAGGAAAAGCCGAAATCCCTAAACTCTTTAGGGAGGCTGTCGAATGTGATGATAGGTAAAGACAATTCTTTTAATTGGTTTTATGTGTACTTGTTGTGGAAGGGGCGATCTAGCAAGGAGCATAAGAGGCTTGGACCTTTGGAACGACTAGATCTAGATCTAGTCATTAGTTTCGGCAAAGGTAAGATCTCAAGGGCCTTAGGTGGTGATGGCCGATTATGGTAAGTAGAATTATGGAGATTGTCATTGTATTTTGGATCTGATGTGTCTAGTAATCGATTGTAGGATATCGTGCGAGATCTCGTTAGCAGTCGTCGCAAATCAGGTGTTTATCAAACACCCTCTTGTGGTTCAAATTGGTAAAAGCCGAAAAGCTGAAATGCCAGAATTCTGGCATTTCGTGGGCTTTGTGAGCGTGCAAATGCTCATAAGTCGGTTGGATATCACTGGATCTATAATTGCAAGTGGTAAGATGGTTGAGTGCATAATTCCGTGCACTTCGCTAAGTTTGGGCCTCGATGGGCTGAAATTGGGCCCAATGGGCTTACGGGCCCATATGAGTAAAAGTAAGTGGTAAGAGTGTTCTGATAAACTGTGGGTTAAATCTATTAGACTAGACTTGAATTTGGGCTAAACGAGCCAAAATAGTGGCCCAATGACTATAATCTGCTAAAACGTACTAAATAAACTATTGAGATAAAAGTTAGACTATTACTAATTAAAACATGCATGAAACCCTAAAAACATGCATAATTACTCAAATACCCCTTATGGGTGGAAATTACTATTTTACCCCTAGGTGCAAATGGCCGTTATACCCCTAGGGTTAAATTTGACTGAAATACATGTTTTACTGTTTCTGTTTACTGTATGCCATGACATGATTATCTGTTGCATGGGACTGGGATTATTTGATGGAGGAAGTACTGAAAAGAGGCTTTACCTCAGTTTACTGAAAAAGGAGCTTTGGCCTAGTTTACCATTTTGGTGGCTCGGCCACACTATCTGATTATGCAGCTATGCTGCCACCGTGGAGAGTAGTGGTTGGGTGGGTTGAGTAGTTTTCCCCACATGGAGAGTTTGGCTGGTACGGGTGGAGAGTAGCGGTTGGGTGGGTTGAGTAGCTTCCCCACATACTGATATGGGTTTTGCATTCATGCATCGATATTACTGTTCTGCTACTGAATTGAGCCTATAGGCCGTATTAATTTCTAAAAAAGGGCTACGGCCCAGTTTACTGTTATCTGAATAGGGCTTCGGCCCAGTTATTACTGTGACGGGTTAGAGCTTAGGCCCAGTGGGCTTGAGCTGATTTAGGCTCTAGATGGGCTTTCTTTACACACTGAGTTTTCCAAACTCACCCCTTTTCCTTCCATCCATACAGATGAGCCCTAGACTGTGGACTTAGAGCTGGGAGGGATTCAGAGTGGCCACAAAGACTGCATTTCTGGTTTTAGGTTAATTAAATTATTTATTTTATTTCTTATTTCAATCGTTTCCTTTTTAATTTGGGTTTGTAATAAGGCCGCTCTAATTATTTTTATTTTGGGTTTTTAATTATTTATTCTTACGTTACTTTAATTAATTTGAGTATAGCTACGCGAGTTTTTCTTAAAATTAATCAAACGTTTTCAAAACTAGTCACAAGATTCAATTGAGTAACAAGGTAAATTTTTATAGTAAATCTCCTAATAACTGGTAGTGGATAAGACGTTCACCTAATAAACCGGGAATTTTTCTTAAGACTTTAATATCAGTTTTGCAAAGCTCACCCTAATATTAGTAACTAGGTAACATGGTTAGTTGTAGGTAATGTGACACACCGGACTTGGCCGTAACTCTGGGCCGGGTTTGGGGTGTTACATTTGTGGTATCAGAGCCCGGTTGCAACAACTCGGCTGTGGATCGGGTCCAAAAATGTTTTAAAAAATTCTTAAAATTTAGGCCCAAGAAGGGTATTTTGGAAATCGGTTTCTGAAAAATTTGGGAAAAACCCTTTTCAAACTTGTTTTCTTCAAAATATACATGTTTTAAAGGTTTGATTTTGAAAAGTTTAAATCTTTTTGAGCTTTTTGAAATCTAGTATCTGAAGAAGTGGCACACTGAATCCCCAGTATCAAGTCTGTAAGTGTTTATACCCTTATACTGTATTATATTGTAATGTTACTGTAGATAGAACTGAGACCATACTATGATACTGTAGTTAGAGTAGTACTGAAAACTGTAGAGATTGAGACTGTAGGAAAACTAAACCCTAGAAAAAACTGAGACTATAGCTAGGCTATGAGTTTGTAAAAACAAAAGCTTTGAAATACTATATCAGCATAAGATATATGAATAAAACACAAAAATACTTGAATCGAGATCTTTGTAGTTATTTGACATGTCTGCTGGTAATGTAGAGCATTGATATGGATTCTGAGGGTAAGAAAAGTCTGCCAACTTCGGGTAGCGATAACTCAGAGCTTGGTACTGAGGCACTGGCCGAGTTAGTAAGGAAAGTGGTAGAAGAAGTATTGGAGACCAAAGTTAAGGAAATTAGGGAAACGCTTCAAGCAGGGTGCTTGGAGTGTAAGAAGAGGAAGGATCCTAGTTCGCAGAGGACAGAGTCTCATTCTGTGAAACATGTTAGGGCACGACCGAACTTTTCAACCTGCAAGAACTGTAACAGACGTCATCCGGGTGAATGCCATAGGGAGAAAAGAGCATACTTTAGATGCGAGTCCCTGGAACATTGAGCTCGAGATTGCCAAGCTTATTCTAGTTAGGTGTGTGTGATGTTGGATATGAATTATATGCGCACGTGAAAAATTTTTATTTACTTCGATAATTAGATGTTCTGGGTCGTATTAAAAATTATTTAGATCAGTGTGCGCAGTGGTAGTGTAGTAGAGTAGTGATGCAACGACTATCTTATTATTTAGAAATTTCGAGGATGAAATTTTTTTAAGAGGGGTGGATTGTAACACCCTGAATTTGGGCCTAGAAGTATTGGGCTTGTGTAACGCCCTGATTTTTGGGATTCTTGTGATTTTGGTGAAAACTTGAAATTTTGGTATTTTGGTTACTGAAATTATGTTTAAGTATGTTAGTGGGCCTTTAGAAGGCCCAAACCTAGGTTAAAACCCGGTAGAAATATCAAGTTTGGTTTTTAAGTAAAAGGGGACTTGGTTAACTAGGCCTTTAAGAAAAAGTTAGTAAATAAAGATAAAAAGAGGGCCTTGGTAAAGTGGCAAGGTGGCACCATTAAGTTCCTAAAAAAGTGGTGTGTGGACTGAGTTTAAGGGCCAGAGTTCAAGTCGCAAGGTAAGCAGATGGTATTTTTATTTTTGTGCATGTGCCGGGCATGTGATAGAGCTTAAGTGGAAATTCAGCTAGGGCTTTAGAAAGGTTGGGCCGTGGGTCTAAATCGCCATTAGGGCGAGCTTTATTTTCTTTCTGTCTTGCCGAATTAGGGTTAGCCACCTAGAGCCTTCACTTTCATTCTATTCTCTTCTCAGTGTTGCAAAAAGCCGAAAACGCAAAGTTAGATCTCCTAAGTGCCGAATTCTGCCTCTTATCCTCTCTAGCTGAAATCACCTCTTATCCTCCCTTATCTTTTATTTTCTTCTCTTTAGAAACCGAAATTGCCACTCTTTTCTTCTCAAACTCATCAACTACTAAAAGCCGAAATCCCGAAGGGTTACTTCCTGTGTCGATTTGCCTATAGCCGAACCCCTTTTGTTTTTCCTCACTTGTAGCTGAATTTCATACTCTCCAAACCCTTAGGCTCTGTCTACAAACACCCCTCCAACCATAGTATCAAATCATATCTTCTTTCACCACTTAAAAATTCGAAAACACCATAGTTTTTAGGGATATATAGCTAAATCCTTAGATCTCTAAGATTCGAATTCTGCTAGTGTTTAGGGGCTAGATCTGCATCAGATCTGAGTAGAAGAATCACTTTGATTAAGGAAAACCTGTGGTAAGTACTCGACATCTCAGATTTACTCGTTACCTTTTAATTTAAGAAAAGTCAAAATCCCTAAACTCTTTAGGGAGGCTGTCGAATGTGATGATAGGTAAAGACAGTTCTTTTAATTGGTTTTATGTGTACTTGTTGTGGAAGAGTGATCTAGCAAGGAGCATAAGAGGCTTGGACCTTTGGAACGACTAGATCTAGATCTAGTCACTAGTTTCGGCAAAGGTAATATCTCAAGGGCCTTAGGTGGTGATGGCCGATTATGGTAAGTAGAATTATGGAGATTGTCATTGTATTTTGGATCTGATGTGTCTAGTAATCAATTGTAGGATATCGTGGGAGATCTCGTTAGCAGTCGTCATAAATCAGGTGTGTATCGAACACCCTCTTGTTCAAATTAGTAAAAGTCGAAAAGCAGAAATGCCAGAATTCTGGCATTTCGTGGGCTTGTGAGCGTGCAAACGCTCATAAGTTGGCTGGATATCACTGGATCTGTAATCGCAAGTGGTAAGATGGTTGAGTGCGCAATTTCGTGCACTTTGGTAAGTTTGGGCCTCATGGGCTGAAATTAGGCCCAATGGGCTTACGGGCCCATATGAGTAAAAGTAAGTGGTAAGAGTGTTCTAATAAACAGTGGGTTAAATCTGTTAGACTAGACTTGAATTTGGGCTAAACGAGCCAAAATAGTAATATGACACTGTAGGGCCCAATGACTATAATCTGCTAAAATGTACTAAATAAACTACTAAGATAAAAGTTAGACTATTACTGATTAAAACGTGCATGAAACCCTAGAAACTAGCATAATTACTAAAATACCCCTTATGGGTAGAAATTACTATTTTACCCCTAGGTGTAAATGACCGTTATACCCCTAGGGCTAAATTTGACTGAAATGCATGTTTTACTGTTTCTGTTCATTGTATGCAATGACATGATTATCTGTTGCATGGGACCGGGATTATTTGATGGAGAAAGTACTAAAAAGAGGCTTTGCCTCAGTTTACTAAAAAAGGGGCTTTGCCCTAGTTTACCGTTCTGGTGGCTCGGCCACACTATCTGATTATGCAGCTATGCTGCCACCGTAGAGAGTAGCAGTTGGGTGGGTTGAGTAGTTTTCCCCACATGGCAAGTTTGGCCGGTACGGGTGGAGAGTAACGGTTGGGTAGATTGAGTAGCTTCCCTACATACTGATATGGGTTTTGCATTCATGCATCGATATTACTGTTCTGCTACTGAATTGAGCCTATGGGCTGTATTAATATCTGAAAAAGGGCTAAGGCCCAGTTTACTGTTATCTGAATAGGGCTTTGGCCTAGTTATTACTATGACTGGTTAGGGCTTAGGCCCAGTGGGCTTAAGCTGATTTGGGCTCTAGATGGGCTTTCTTTACACACTGAGTTTTCCAAACTCACCCCTTTTCCTTCCATCTATGCAGGTGAGCCCTAGATTGTGGACTTAGAGCTGCAAGGGATTCAGAGTGGCCACAAAGACTGCATTTTTGGTTTTAGGTTAATTAAATTATTTATTTTATTTCTTATTTTAATCGTTTCCTTTTTAATTTGGGTTTGTAATAAGGCCGCTCTAATTATTTTTATTTTGGGTTTTTAATTATTTATTCTTACGTTACTTTAATTAATTTGAGTATAGCTGCGCGAGTTTTTCTTAAAATTAATCAAACATTTTCAAAACTAGTCACACGATTCAATTGAGTAACAAGGTAAATTTTTATAGTAAATCTCCTAATAACTGGTAGTGGATAGGATATTTACCTAATAAACCGGGAATTTTTCTTAGTAACTAGGTAACATGGTTAGTTGTAGGTGATGTGACACACAGGACTTGGCCGTAACGTCTGGGCCGGGTTTGGTGTGTTACATATGTCATCCTATTTCTAAGATTGCATGCAACTCTACTTAATTATGCTAGACCTACTCTTAAATAGGGTTTATTTCTCCTCTGAATTAAGTACATAAAACATGAATTAATAATCCAGAAATATTAACCCAAGAATTAAGCACACATAATTGAGAACATGATAAAGTATTTATTGCGTAAAATAGAAATGAAAAGACAGAATTCATCATAGGGTTCGTCTCCTTTAGGTATTTAGAAAATTTGTTAATAATCGCGAATAAAAATTTCTCAAAGAGAAAATAACCACAAGAAATAGAGAAACTCATAATAAACTTCAAAGAAATCAAAATGAGATCTTTAACCTTGGTGGAAATCTACTTCAGAGTTGGTTTCACTGGTCTTTTCCAAGTTGTTTTCTTCAAATTTCTCTGACGACTAACATTTCTCTTCTTATATTTGGTATATATAGGTCTTAGAATACTCGAAAAGCCTAAAAATTGTGTTTTTTGCGTGTTAGGATTGCAAACCACGAAATCCACATGGTCTGGCACATGGCCGTGTGGTAGCCCATGTAGCTCTTGAAATGTAACACCCCTTACCCGTATTTGACACTAGGATAGGGTATGAGGCATTGTCGGACGACAACACAACCAACTGTACATTATCGAGCTATAAACTTCACTCTGATTTAAAACTTTTAAAATTTTTCTTCAAAATAGTGTCACACACCCGTGTGACTTGGGACATGTCTTTGCGGGCAGGCCGTGTGGTCACACACGCCCGTGTCCCAGAGCGTGTTAAAAACACCAAGCATTTTGTTTATGACGTCAGCATACCCTTAAGGGCACACGACCAAGTCACACGCCCGTGTACTAGGTTGTGTTCCCTCACACAGTTGAGACACACAGTCGTGTTTCTACCCGTGTAGCCAACCCTTAGGCTATTTTCCAAGCTATTTTCCACCCTAACACATCCATACTTGATTATAACTTTAATGTCACTTTCCATGACATAACAAGGCTATCTAAAGCATACATCCTCTACTTAACAAGTCATAGTATACCATTTATTCAACCATGAATTGAACTTTTTGCTATTTATAACATAACAAATTTATTAGCCGTATATAATGGCATTATACAATAGTAACTCTAACTATCGTAGGTCAATATTCTAGACTAACTCATGACCATATGTACCCATGACTTAATTTCCTATACATGCCATACTCTTAAATATTAGAAAATCATCAATACCTGAAGTGTACGATCGATAGTATGATAGATTCTCCAGCGACTTCCAACCCAAGCTAACCTAAATACGATACAAGCACCAAAGATAACGAAGTAAGCATTAAGTTTAGTAAGTTCATATGTAAATAACAATAATAATATTTAGCAAGTTATTAACTTGCTTCTAACGAACCTCATGACATGATTTAAAATGATATCATCATTTCCATACAATTTTCATTATTCACCTATGTTCATTTCAAGTAGTTTACCTGAGTCATAGTCACTAAATTATTTTTATCTGGAGCTACAGAACTCCAAATTTAGATCTGCCAAATTTCCCTACAACTAGACTCATATATATCTTTACCAAAAAATTTCCACAATTTTTGGTTTATCCAATGGATACAGTTTATTCATTAAAGTCTCCCTTATTTCGCCATCCGACAGTTATAACCACTCTTCACTAAGAACTTATTATCTCATCGTACAGAACTCGGATAAAGTTTACGTTTGTTTCTTTTGAAACTATATTCATTAAGGAATCCGAGCATATAATCCATAAACCATAATTGTTTTTGTAAAATTTTAATGATTTTCTAAAGCTGGAATAGGGGATTTCTGACACCATTCTGACCCTATCTGACTATAATTTAAATATCTCATAATATACAATTAATTTGCTCACACCGTTTCTTTTATGTAAAAATAGACTCATTGAGATTTAATTTAATATCTCATTCAGCATCTAATTCATTTTCTACTATTTTTGATGATTTTTCAAAATCACATAACTGCTGCTGTTTTAATTATTTTATTGAAAATTTACTCTTCCATGTTTTCCTTGTATAACTTCCAATATATTCACATATCACCCACATATTCAATATTAGCCATTCCAAGGGATAATCATCATCAATATATATGTATATTTACAAGTATCTATAATAGCATTCACACCATATCAACCTTACCACAAGTTCAATTACATACCAAGTACATTACTTACATATAACCAAATTTACATGCATCCATGCATCACATTTACACCTTACCAATATCCTCGTGCATATCATGCACATTTCTCACACATATACATGCTCAAACCCTTGTACTTATACAACACATGATCACCCTTAGCATCTCTTAGCAAGGTTTCCCAATGAGCACTCCGTAATGGAGGCCAATGTTCGGTGGTTTTCAGCTCATAGCTCCACCAACACATAACTCGACTCTCATGTACACATGGTGAAGTTCACCTTATCACCCATGTGACCTAGCCATTAAGTCCCGTAACTATGGTGCACACATGGTAAAGTTTACTTTATAACCCATGTGACATAGCCATTAAGTTTCATAGCTCTAGGGTCTACATGGTGAAGCTCACTTTATCACACATGTGACCTAGCTACATATAATATAGTTCTCGTGTACACATGGTGAAGTTCACTTTATCACCCATGTGACATAGCCATTTAATCTCGTAACTATCGTGTGCACATGGTGAAGTTCACTTTATCACCCATGTGACATAGCCATTAAGTTCCGTAGCTCTCGGGTCTATATGCTAAAGCTCACTTTATCACACATGTGACCTAGCTACATTTTATCCGTATCTCCTATTTTTCTGAAGGTTCAACCAGGAACTATCATTTCTAACACTTTCAACGTCATAAAAAATTATTCAATTTCAACCTTTCATAATATACATTAAATTTATTAATGTACAAATAAAATAGACATATTACGTACATATAAACTTACCTTGAACATGAAAAGATTAATTTTCCAATTTGGTCCATAACTTCCATCCTTCTTGATCTAAGCCCGAATTTTTTTTCCATGATCTATAATGTCACAATTAGCTCATTTATTAGTCACATTACTCAATGTGATCCAAAAATCATATTATGACAAATTTACATTTTTGCCCCTAAATTTTCACATATTTACACTTTTTCCCCAAGGCTCGTAAAATAATTTTTATTCAATTACATTGTATTTTGGACTTAGCCAAATCATTTCATGACTATAGCAATCCATAATCTTCACTAAATCACATACTTATGACCAATTTACAACTTTTACAATTTAACCCCTTTTTCTCGGTTTCATCGAAAATCACCTAGTAAAACCCGTTCCTCTTATCATAAACATACATAATCCACCATTAATCATCAAAATACACAATTATTAAATATGGGTAAATTTTTGGAATCAAACCCTAGCTCAAAATAAGGGTGGAAATAGCTAAACTGAGTTACCGGAATCTCAAAAATGCAAAGAACATTAAAAACGGGGCTTAGGTGCACTTACTATTAAGCTTGGAAGCTTGAAAACCTTAGCCATGGTGTCTCACTTGCTATATTCGGCCAAATGAAGAAGATGGACACCAATTTTGCTTGATTTTTCCCTTTTTAATTCTTTTAATTACTAAATACCAAAATACCCTTAAAGGCTTTTCTGTCAAATTTGTCCTATTCATGCCCATTTTTGTCCAAACAAAATATAATGGTCTAATTGCCATTTAAGGACCTCCACTTTAAAAACCCATTCCAATCAAGTACCTTTATGTATTAGAACACACATTTCTCACCTTTTACAATTTAGTCCTAAACACCAAATTAGGCACGCAATCAATAAAATTTCTTAACAAAAATTTCACATAATTATTCTCTCACCCTATAAACTTTAAAACTTAATCGTAATAAATTTTTCTACTTCAGATTTGTGGTTTTCGAAACCACTATTCCGTTTAGGCCCTAATTCGGGCTGTTACATGAAATCTACTCCAATTGTCTAATTTTCACTCTGTTTTCACTTGTTATTCTCCCAAATGCTCTCTTAAGTATAGAAACATTAATTTAAAGGATTAAGAGCATAAAATTCACCATTTTGTATTGTTTGTCACCCAAAAATGTATTAAGAACGGGATTAAAACATGTATATTTTGATACTTATCAGAATTCACAGTCCAACTAATGAGTACATGATATCCTCTCATTGGCACTGCATGATAGATGAAAAGAAAGCATGCCAACAAGTCATTTGTCTTTTTAATAAATGACTTAGTTACCATTTGATAGTAATTGTCTTTTCATGATGGAAGATGTAATGATTACCATGGGATAAAATAGGATCATATTGGAAGAACAAATTTGTCCCAAAGAGATTAATAATATCCTATAGGGTAACACATTGATAACAATGTCATAGGATGAACACTGATTAAGTAGCTTTTGTAATGATATGTAATTAAGGAGAGCTCAGTCTCGATATATAATAAATGACTTCGTAACTAAATAAGTTTATAATTAATAGGTGAAAAGTTGAAACTTAATTATAAGTTATTTGAGCCCTAATTACATATGTCCAATCGGTCCCTCCACTAGCTCGTTGAAATTAGAAATGAATTGCATATAGAACCAAATGAACTGAAATAGACAGAAATGATGAAGTTAAAGAAATTGGTCAGATTCACATAAATAATATGTTTTCTCACAAGGTATAGAAATGACTAGAGAATTAATTTAAGGTTTTTGAATTATTAATTAATTAATTGATGTTAGAAAATAAAATAAAATAAAATATTCATTGTGAATCAATTGAAAATGGAAATTAAATATATTTCCTGATAGATTCTTTTACGGTAAAATTGTTTAGAAACGTCTAATGTTCGCAACGTAGAATGTACAAGTAATTTTAGGGGAAAAAGCTTATTGCTATAAATATCACAAACCGACTCGGTTTTTAAAATTTTAATTTTTCATTGACTATAAACCGTATTTCTAAACTGGATTTTTCCAACATCACAAACACAGACTGAGGTCGAATTGCATAAACAATCTCAATGTTCATCTTTATCTATTAGGCACTTTTAGTTTCGTGGTTGAAATTATGATCACAGTTCTAAGCATTATTGCTACCACAATTTTTATTTTGCTATTAAGTGCTAAAATTATCATGTTTTGACCTCATTCTTAATGCATTTTTAGGTGACTATTTGATGTTAATTGTGAATTTTATGCTCTTAATCCTTTAAATTCATGTGTTAATGCTTAATAGAGCACTTGGGAGCAAAAGGAGTGAAAACCAAAGAGTTGGAGCAAGTTGTAGGAGCCACACAGGATAAACCATTCCATAATGACAATGTGACCCACATGGGCGTGTGGTAGGCCATGTGACCCACGCGGATGTGAGGTAGGCCGTGTTGATTTCATGAGTTTTACACTAAACTATGAAAAGTCACAATTTTTAGGTTTTTTAGGCAATTTAAGACTTATATATGAAAAAAATAAAAAGATAGGAGTGAGCCATCAAAGAATATTCAAGAAAACAACTCGAAAAACACCATTGAAGTCGACTTTGAAGCAGGTTTTCGTCAAGATTGAAGATTCCCAGTTGATTTCTTAGGAAGTTATCATGAGTTTTTTTTATTGCTTTTGGTTATACTAGGTCTTTGATGTTTTTATTTTCAAGCATTAACTAATTTTCTAAATACCTTAGGAGATGAACCCTATGATGGATTTTGTCGTTTGATTTTTATTTTATGCAATAAATTCTTAGTTTCTTGTTCTCAATTAAGTGTGATTTATTCTTGGTTTGATATCTCTAGATTATTAATCTATATTTGATGTAATTAATCGATGGTTGAATAGACCTCGTTTAAGAGTAGATCTTGTATAATTGAGTGGAGTTGCATGTAATTCTAGAAATAGGACGACATAAATCTACCATATCAGAGTCAAATCTTGTAACATCCCACCTGACGTAGTCTAGGGCATTTGAGTACTGCGTATGGAGATAGACTTATGGAATAAATTCTAAGAAAATAAAATGTTAAGAACTCATTAAGTGCTTGACAACTATGAGTACACCCATGTGTGAAGTCCGTGTTAAGGTGAGTCTAGTGGTTGGCGAAGCTCCTTTTATAGAGTATATGCCACCCCAATTGATAATGTTAGTGCTTATTTCTTAGTATTGTTAGCTTTATTATTTTGTTGAACTAGATAGTTGGCCTGGAGAGGGTTAGTTAGAATAAGATAAGATATTTGATATTGAGAGCATAAACATTTAAGAAGAAAGAGAAAGTTATTAGTCTCAATTATCAAAAGAGGAGTAGTGGGGAGAATGAATTTGTTTACTAAGCTTTCCTCCTATGCATACTTGTATAGAGCAAATATTGACTTCTTGACCAAGCTTTATGTTTTCTTTGGCAAACTTTATTTTCTCTCTAAATTCTTTTTGCAACACTCAAGAAAGCCCTAGAACTAAGGCTAGCTTGGAGGTTTTGGGTTCGCTATATTTAGCAAACTCCATTGACATTTGATACTAGGTAAATATCGACAAACCTTACGCTATTATCATGGTTAATAATGGGGCTTTACTATTTTATGCTCTAGGATTAGTTTAGAAGGAAAGAGAGGAGGAAATTTCCAACTTCTGGGTTTTTTGATTTAGTCTTCTTGAAAAATTACTTAGCTTTTCTGAAGGATGTAATCTGGTAAGTTAATTATTTATGTCATAGCTTAAGAAACTACTGAAAGCTCTTGAGACAAAGGTAAGGGACCTATGGTCTAAGCCTTGCTGTATTTTTTAGTGAGTTCCTTTATACTACATGTGTGTGTATCGGGCTTCTGTTCATGTCTGGTTGAAGGTAAGTTCACCTATCTAGTGAAAAGTCTAGTCTTGTATGTCTGTCAAAGTGATGAAGAACCTTACTTTGTGTTGAGTCCTTACCCCTTTCACTCTGAAAATGAACCAGATGGTCAAAATAAAGAAAATGACCCATCATGTTGCCTTTGATGAAATATCCATTGAACTGGCAGATTGCAATACATTAAACATGACTTTGTAATGAATTCATGATGTTGCCTTCGATGCAAAGTGCATTGAACTAATAGATCGCAGTACATGAATAATGGTTATGTAGCTTCTGGTAAGGCAAGTACTGTAACACCCCAAACCCGGTCTAGACGTTATGACCAGATCTGGTGCGTCACATGATCCTAACCTACGCTTATAACCTTTTAACTTGTTGAGACTTAGGTGAGGTTCGAATCAAATTAGAGAGCTTGCGAAAAACCAGTTCATTAATCCTTAAAGTTATCCATAGTTAATCTTAAAGCATTTTGAAAACATAGTTAAGATTTTGAAATCCGCGCAGCCTACGTCTAGTAGATTCGATATAGCAGGATTTAAAACATTAAAGAAAATAAACCCATAAAGAAAATTTAAAAGCGGCCTTATTACAAATTTAAAACCCAAAAATAACTTAATAATAAAATACTTTAAACAAAATGAAAACCAGTACTGCAGATACTGTGGCCACTCCGAATCTCTCGCAGCTCCAAGCCCACTATGGTTGAGGGTTACCTGCAGGGATTAATTAAAAAGGGTGAGTTTGGCAACTCAGTGTGCAACAATATCTCAACCATAGGCCAAAACAGATCAAGCCTCAGAAACAGGTTTAATTGGGCCTTGGCCCATTACAGGAGTCAGATTAAGCCCAAAGGCCCATAACAGAAACAGATCAGATATAACATTATGCAAACAAAACCCAACCCAAATCCATCCTTAGCACCCCCGTACCAGCCTTACACCATGTGGGGAGACTACTCGACCCACCCAACCGCTACACGCCACAGATATTTGCAGCGAGGCTGCCAGATATAATTTGCAGTAAGACTGCCAGATAACATTTGCAGCGAGGCTGCCAGATATATTTGCAGCGAGGCTGCCAGATATTGTGACGAGGTCACCAGATATAAATATTGTGGCGAGGCCACCAGATTTGCAGCGAGGCTGCCAGATAATAATGTGACAAAGTCACCAGATTGCAGCGAGGCTGCCAGAACGCTTCCTCCATCATAAACCCATGCCCCATGCAACATAAGAACATAAATACTAGCATGCAACATATAACATCTCATGCATCAGATATGCTCACATTAAATGGTAACTCATGTAGATACATAAAATCATACATTTCATACAGAATTGACCCTAGGGGTATAATAGTCTTTTTACACCTAGGGGTATTTTGGTAATTTTCCATATTTAAGGGTATTTTAGTCCTTTTTCATATTTTCAGAGGTTTTGTGCAAATCCAATAAATTATTAGCCCCCATATAACCATGGAAGTCGAATTAAGCCAAATTTCCAATTTTGCCCTTTTTAGCCTAAAACCCCTAATGGGCCTTCCTATGTCCAATATCGTCTCAAACCCGTTAAGCCCAATTTTAGGTTTTAGTTTACCAACTTAGCCATGTTTTTATTATTCAAGTTTACCAGAAAGTCCTTTATGAACATATTCAAATTTGGGCTCGGAAGCCCATTGGGCCCGCTTTGGCCCACTGAAGCCCATCTTACCCCAAACGCTCGAACTTGCACCTTCTACAATTTCGCCAATGCCAATTCCTAATGTGACTACAACAGAGTAATCGGTTACTCTTATTTCCTTCCAAGACTGACTTTTCGGTCACTTTTGATCGGTCACCTAGCACAGCTTCGATTATTTCGGCTTTTAGCCGTCCTAGTCTATGATGGGGATACGTTACACACCTGCTACCGATGAAATGTTGACGAAATCCACGTACGAAGAACCTACAATCGGATACTAACTATTAGTCTAATAATTGATGACCCAAGAGTTATAAGCCCCTTACCATAATCGGCCTATATGGCCTAAGATCGAAATCTTACCCCTTTCGGTTATGAACTAGATCACGATGTCCAACCACGCTAATCTACAATAGCCTCCTTTGCTGCACGCCTCTTGTCCACCCTAACGCATATAAGCCAGAGAAAAACCACAAGATCCTTAGTCTAGAACGTTAACCTTCCCCTAAGGGGGTTCGGCTTCTAGCCTTAATATCATAAGACTAATCGCTACAAGACCATGAGACACTTACCAATCTAAGTCCCAAATCACAGCTACTCCACTCGTTTCAACGAGGAAGAAAGAGTGTTGGAGGGTTACGATTTTTAGAAGAGACAGAAATAGGGTCCCAAGCATCAAAGGTCTGACTAACAAGAGAATCAGGAAAAGAAGGAGAAATGATAAGTTTCGGTCAATAGGTAAACAAAGGAGGTGTTTCGGTCATACAGGGTATTCGGCCAAGGGGGTTGTAGTCAAAAGAATATTCGGTTTAGGGGTTTGAAGAAGAAGAGAAGAATAAGAGTGTAAAGGAAGTGTTTCGGCAAAGTGGTGTTTGCTTCCGGCTTTTTGTGACCTTTAACCAGAGAGTGAAGTCAAGAGAAGATGTGTGAATGATAGAAGAAGAAAATGGAGAAAAGTAAATGAGAAAGGAGGTTCGAGAGAGTAGAGAATGAGTATTCAGTTTAACCAAAAGAAGAACGGTACACAATAGGCTTCTTTAGAAGTTCCAAATTCGGCAATGAGGTGCAATAGTGGTTCGGCTACAAGGTTATTGAGAGGAACGAAATGGCCAAAAGAAATACCTAATAGACTTATGAAAAACGACAAAAGAGTGAGAGTTTTGCTAACCTAAAGGGATCGGCTCATACACCTCAAGAGGACCTTAGGCAATCGGCATACTAAGTCCCTAATTGCCGAAATTACCTACACCAAAAGTCCTTCAACCGATTATCATTTTTTTTAAAATTCAAAGGCTCCACAAATCACTCCTTGATTTGCTCCTCAACCTCCTCCATGATTTACTCTTTGACCAATTCAAATCTCTTCCAACCAGAGTTCAATTCCGCCTCAAACTCCTACCTGCACAAGCTGAAAAAAATAAAACGCTACCTCTGCAACTTCTGGCGCTTGAACCCCTGACCTCTAAGCTCATTTAGGCGCCACCTTTTAAGGAACCTAGTGGCGTCTCCCTTGCCACTTTACCACTGATTCATTTGTGTTATACTTCTCACGCAATTCCTTAAGACCCTTATTTCCACTGATCCCCTATTTCCTAAGGCAAAAATTAAAAATTTTGCCGAGCTTCCAACCAACTCATGGGCCTTCCATAAGCCCATTAACACTTCCCAAACATGCATTACACACCTGATTACCAACATTTAAACATTTTAACAGACAAAGACAAATCTAAGAAAACCCGAAAATTAGGGCGTTACAACTCTACCCTCCTTAAGGAAATTTCGTCCTCGAAATTTACCTTATCCAAACAAATGGGGATATTGCTGACGCATTGCCTCCTCTGGTTCCCAAGTAGCTTCCTCTCTGCCATGATTACGCCATAGTACCTTTACCAATGGGACTGATTTTCTTCTTAAAACCTTCACATCTCGATCCAGAATCTGCACAGGTTCTTCCTCGAAAGTTAAGTCAGACTGAACTTCCACTTCTGTAACTGGTAGAATATGGGCAGGGTCAGAACGATATCGTCTCAGCATAGATACGTGGAACACGTCATGGATTCTATTTAACTCTGAGGGTAATTCTAACTGATACGCCACCGGGCCCACTCGCTTAAGAACCCGATAAGGCCCAATAAACCTCGGACTCAGCTTGCCTTTCTTACCAAATCTCAATATCTTCTTCCAAGGCGAAACTTTCAGAAAAACCATATCACCTACTGAATACTCAATCTCTTTACGCTTCAGATCTGCATAAGACTTCTGTCGATCAGATGCCTCTTTCAAACGGTCCCTTATTACCTTGACCTTCTCTTCAGTCTCTGCTACCAATTCAGGTCCAAGAACTTGCCGCTCGCCCAATTCGGTCCAACAACTAGGTGATCGACACTTACGCCCATACAATGCTTCATAAGGTGCCATACGGATACTAGCCTGATAGCTGTTATTATATGCAAACTCCGCCAACGGTAAATAGTCCTCCCAACTGCCTCGAAAATCGATAACACAGCCCCTCAACATATCCTCTAGAATCTGAATAACCCTCTCAGACTGACCATCAGTCTGAGGATGAAAAGCCGTGCTAAAGTTCAGCCGCGTTCCCAACGCTTCATGCAACTTTTGCCAGAACCGAGATGTGAATCTAGGATCTCGATCAGAAATGATAGACACTGGCACCCCGTGTAGTCGCACAATCTCTGCCACATACAATTTGGCTAACCTCTGAAGCGAATAATCAGTACGTACAGGGATGAAATGAGCAGACTTAGTCAACCTATCCACGATCACCCAAATCGAGTCCTTCTTTGACGGCGTCAAGGGCAACCCACTAACAAAATCCATGGTCACCCTCTCCCATTTCCAAAGTGGTACCTTTACTGGTTGCAGAAGTCCAGAAGGTAACTGATGTTCAGCTTTCACTTGCTGACAAGTCAGACATTTCCCCACAAATTCTGTTACTTCTCGCTTCAGTCCAGGCCACCAATACAACTTCTTTAAGTCATGATACATCTTATTACCTCCAGGGTGCATAGCACACAACCCTTTATGAGCTTCATTCAGAATTGCTTGCCTTAACTGAAAATCCTTCGGAACACAGATTCTACCGCGAAAACACAGAACTCCTTCACTGTTAAATCCAAACTCAGAAGTATTCCCGTTTTTAAGCTGCTGAAATCGAGCATCCAGAGACTCATCCCTTAACTGCTTTTCCTTAATCTCATCCACCCAAGTCGGTCTTACTTGCAATTCTGCTAACAAGCTACCATCGTCATACAGACTCAAACGAGCAAACATAGCTCTCAGGTCAGATACAGTTCTACGACTTAGGGCATCAGCCACCACATTAGCTTTGCCTGGATGATACTCAATCACACAATCATAATCCTTAAGCAACTCGATCCATCTCCGTTGCCTAAGGTTCAACTCCTTCTGAGTCAACAAGTACTTAAGACTCTTATGATCTGTGTATATAATACACCTTTCTCCATACAGATAATGTCTCCAAATCTTAAGTGCAAAGATTACTGCTGCCAACTCCAGATCATGGGTAGGATAGTTCACTTCATGAGGTTTAAGCTGTCGCGATGCATAAGCAACCACCTTACCCTCTTGCATCAACACACAGCCCAACCCAACATGCGATGCATCACTGTACACGGTAAAATCTTTTCCAGACTCTGGTTGAATCAGTACAGGTGCCTCGGTCAGAACCCTCTTAAGCTTCTCAAAAGCTTCTTGCTGCAGCTGGGTCCAAACAAATGGTACGCCTTTCCTTATGAGTTTCGTTAATGGTGCTGCCATCACAGAAAATCCTTCTACAAACCTTCTGTAGTATCCAGCTAAACCCAGAAAACTCTGAATTTCGGCCACAGACTTCGGTGGTTTCCATTCCAGAATCGCTTCGATCTTTCGAGGGTCCACTTTAATCCCCTCAGCAGACACAACATGCCCCAAGAACGTCACTTCCCTCAACCAGAACTCACACTTACTAAATTTCGCATAGAGCTCCTTTTCCCTTAACACTTGCAGCACAACACGGAGATGCTCATCATGTTTCTCTTCAGATTCAGAATAGACCAAGATATCGTCGATAAAGACGACCACGAATCGATCCAAGTATGGCTGAAACACTCGATTCATCAGGTCCATAAAAGCTGCAGGTGCATTGGTCAGCCCAAATGGCATAACCAAGAACTCATAGTGACCATAACGAGTTCTGAATGCCGTCTTGTGAATATCCACCTCTTTCACCCTTAATTGATGATACCCAGATCGAAGGTCAATCTTGGAAAATACTGAAGCTCCTCTAAGCTGGTCGAACAGATCATCGATTCTTGGCAACGGGTACCTATTCTTAATTGTCAGCTTGTTCAACTGCCGGTAATCAATGCACATCCGCATTGACCCATCTTTCTTCTTAACGAAAAGCACTGGTGCTCCCCACGGAGACACACTTGGCCTAATGAAACCTCTATCCAACAGTTCTTGAATCTGCGCCTTTAGCTCCACCAACTCCTTTGGTGCCATTCTGTACGGTGCAATGGACACCGGTGCCGTACCAGGCAACAGATCGATCCCAAACTCAACCTCTCGATTAGGAGGCAGACCTGGAAGCTCTTCTGGAAACACATCTTGGAAGTCCTTAACGGTTCTCACTTGATCCACAGTTAGCTCCTCAGACTCCGCTTGACTTATAAATGCCATAAAAGCCTCACATCCTTTACGAATCCACTTCTCAGCTCTTAATGCTGACACCACATTAGACAGATAATCTCTACGTTCACCAATCACCATAACTTCCCCATCCTCTGCGGTTTTTAAACTCATTCGCTTAGCAGCACAATCCAAAGTAGCCCTATGCTTTACAAGCCAATCCATTCCTAAGATTAGATCGAATTCTCCGAAGGGTAGCTCCATCAAATCTCCAGAAAAGATCTTTCCTTGAGTCTCCATAGGCACGTCTCTATACAATTTGTCTACCCTAACCGAGTGACCCAAAGGACTTAGTACCGTTACCCTACTCACTGTCTCCTCAGAACGTACTCCCAACGACCCAGATATAGCACATGCAACATAAGAGTGTGTAGATCCAACATCTATTAACGCAGTGAATGGTATACGAGAAATCAAGAACGTACCGGTTATGACGTCAGGGGCATCACCTTCCTCTCGTCGACGAGCTGCATAGACTAACGCTGGCTGACGAGCCTCAGCAAAACCAGCACCCCTACCAGGCGCTCCTCGTCCTCGACCATTTCCATTTCCACCTCTGCCTTGTCCACGACCTCTTGGAGCTGGTGGTCCACCCCTCACTGGCTGAGCAACCCTCTGATCTCTAACTTGATTCTGATCAGGTTCCTGTGGACAATCCTTAATTCTATGCTCCATCGACCCACATCGAAAACAGGCTCCAGTACGCTTCCGACACTCGCCCGTATGGATCCTACCACAACTCCTGCAACTCTGAGGTCTGACAGCATTCATTGGCACCGCTCGTACTGGTTCTGCCATCCTTGCTCTTTTAACATTCCTATTATTCCCACCAGATGATCCAGAATCCCTCCGGAAGCGGTTCCGATCCTTCTCGCGGTTCTGCCTCTCAGTACGCTTTACTTCCTCAGCTATCTTAGCTTTCTCAACTAGAGCAGCAAAATTACGCTCCCTCTGCGGAGCAATCAGCACCCTTAACTCATCCCTCAAACCGTCCTCAAAGCGCACACTACGCTCGTATTCAGTGGCAACTATCCCAGAAGCATATCGACTCAGCCTCAAGAACTCAGCCTCGTACTCAGATACCGTTTTACCTCCCTGAACCAAATTCAAAAATTCCTTCCGACGCGCATCCACATAGCTAGCTCCAACGTATTTTCCTTTAAAGGCTGTCTTAAACAGCTCCCATGTTACCTCACCAGCTGCAGTTCCATCTCTTACTGTGAGCCACCACTGATAAGCCTCATCTCTAAGTAACGATACAGCTCCCTTCAGCTTCTGCTCCACAGAACAGTCCAGATCGTCCATAATTCGCTCTGTGGCCTCCAACCAATACTCGGCCACGTTTGGGGCTACACCAGACACACCCCTGAAGAATTCTGCTCCATTAGCTCGGAGTCGCTCAGATATCGCACCCCGAAATCCATTACCAGTACTCGCCCCAGCAACCCTTTCCAAAACTCGAAGCATCGCTTGTGATAGGGCATCATCCCCTACACCCCTATCATGAGATTCCACCTCTGTTGCTGGTGATACTGGTATCTCAGCTGCTGGTGCATGACCCGAAGAAGAAGATTCGGCTCGTGTGCTACCTCGGCCACGTCCACGGCCCCTACCACGAGCTGCTCGCGTACTCATTTCGTATGTTCTGTTTTAGAAGTTTTATGAGTCAGATTAATATTTCAGTGTTTATTAAAGATATCTTATGAATAGTAGAGTTTCAAAGTTTATCTTCTTTCGCGGTAGCCTAGGTACAGTCTCAGTTTATCTATCAGAGTCTCTACAGTTTCAGTAATACCCTAGCTAAAGTATCATAATATAGTCTTTAGTCAGGCATACAATCAGAATTTTCAGATACAATCAGAAAAGTTCAGAAAACTTACAGGCTTGGGCCGGAGATTCGGTGTGCCACTACTTCGAAAGATCTCCTAGGATAACTTAATTTATTCTTTGAAAATAACCCATTTAGGTACGATAGAAGTTTATCAAAACTAGCTCCAAGTAATTTGAAAGCAATGTTAAAAAGCATGACTTTTCGAAAATATTTGTTTTGATTGTTTGACAACCCTTTTTTTTTTTTTTTTTTTTTTAGACCCGTTCCACAGCCGAGTTGTTGCAACTTAGCTCTGATACCACTAAATGTAACACCCCAAACCCGGTCTAGACGTTATGACCAGATCTGGTGCGTCACATGATCCTAACCTACGCTTATAACCTTTTAACTTGTTGAGACTTAGGTGAGGTTCGAATCAAATTAGAGAGCTTGCGAAAAACCAGTTCATTAATCCTTAAAGTTATCCATAGTTAATCTTAAAGCATTTTGAAAACATAGTTAAGATTTTGAAATCCGCGCAGCCTACGTCTAGTAGATTCGATATAGCAGGATTTAAAACATTAAAGAAAATAAACCCATAAAGAAAATTTAAAAGCGGCCTTATTACAAATTTAAAACCCAAAAATAACTTAATAATAAAATACTTTAAACAAAATGAAAACCAGTACTGCAGATACTGTGGCCACTCCGAATCTCTCGCAGCTCCAAGCCCACTATGGTTGAGGGTTACCTGCAGGGATTAATTAAAAAGGGTGAGTTTGGCAACTCAGTGTGCAACAATATCTCAACCATAGGCCAAAACAGATCAAGCCTCAGAAACAGGTTTAATTGGGCCTTGGCCCATTACAGGAGTCAGATTAAGCCCAAAGGCCCATAACAGAAACAGATCAGATATAACATTATGCAAACAAAACCCAACCCAAATCCATCCTTAGCACCCCCGTACCAGCCTTACACCATGTGGGGAGACTACTCGACCCACCCAACCGCTACACGCCACAGATATTTGCAGCGAGGCTGCCAGATATAATTTGCAGTAAGACTGCCAGATAACATTTGCAGCGAGGCTGCCAGATATATTTGCAGCGAGGCTGCCAGATATTGTGACGAGGTCACCAGATATAAATATTGTGGCGAGGCCACCAGATTTGCAGCGAGGCTGCCAGATAATAATGTGACAAAGTCACCAGATTGCAGCGAGGCTGCCAGAACGCTTCCTCCATCATAAACCCATGCCCCATGCAACATAAGAACATAAATACTAGCATGCAACATATAACATCTCATGCATCAGATATGCTCACATTAAATGGTAACTCATGTAGATACATAAAATCATACATTTCATACAGAATTGACCCTAGGGGTATAATAGTCTTTTTACACCTAGGGGTATTTTGGTAATTTTCCATATTTAAGGGTATTTTAGTCCTTTTTCATATTTTCAGAGGTTTTGTGCAAATCCAATAAATTATTAGCCCCCATATAACCATGGAAGTCGAATTAAGCCAAATTTCCAATTTTGCCCTTTTTAGCCTAAAACCCCTAATGGGCCTTCCTATGTCCAATATCGTCTCAAACCCGTTAAGCCCAATTTTAGGTTTTAGTTTACCAACTTAGCCATGTTTTTATTATTCAAGTTTACCAGAAAGTCCTTTATGAACATATTCAAATTTGGGCTCGGAAGCCCATTGGGCCCGCTTTGGCCCACTGAAGCCCATCTTACCCCAAACGCTCGAACTTGCACCTTCTACAATTTCGCCAATGCCAATTCCTAATGTGACTACAACAGAGTAATCGGTTACTCTTATTTCCTTCCAAGACTGACTTTTCGGTCACTTTTGATCGGTCACCTAGCACAGCTTCGATTATTTCGGCTTTTAGCCGTCCTAGTCTATGATGGGGATACGTTACACACCTGCTACCGATGAAATGTTGACGAAATCCACGTACGAAGAACCTACAATCGGATACTAACTATTAGTCTAATAATTGATGACCCAAGAGTTATAAGCCCCTTACCATAATCGGCCTATATGGCCTAAGATCGAAATCTTACCCCTTTCGGTTATGAACTAGATCACGATGTCCAACCACGCTAATCTACAATAGCCTCCTTTGCTGCACGCCTCTTGTCCACCCTAACGCATATAAGCCAGAGAAAAACCACAAGATCCTTAGTCTAGAACGTTAACCTTCCCCTAAGGGGGTTCGGCTTCTAGCCTTAATATCATAAGACTAATCGCTACAAGACCATGAGACACTTACCAATCTAAGTCCCAAATCACAGCTACTCCACTCGTTTCAACGAGGAAGAAAGAGTGTTGGAGGGTTACGATTTTTAGAAGAGACAGAAATAGGGTCCCAAGCATCAAAGGTCTGACTAACAAGAGAATCAGGAAAAGAAGGAGAAATGATAAGTTTCGGTCAATAGGTAAACAAAGGAGGTGTTTCGGTCATACAGGGTATTCGGCCAAGGGGGTTGTAGTCAAAAGAATATTCGGTTTAGGGGTTTGAAGAAGAAGAGAAGAATAAGAGTGTAAAGGAAGTGTTTCGGCAAAGTGGTGTTTGCTTCCGGCTTTTTGTGACCTTTAACCAGAGAGTGAAGTCAAGAGAAGATGTGTGAATGATAGAAGAAGAAAATGGAGAAAAGTAAATGAGAAAGGAGGTTCGAGAGAGTAGAGAATGAGTATTCAGTTTAACCAAAAGAAGAACGGTACACAATAGGCTTCTTTAGAAGTTCCAAATTCGGCAATGAGGTGCAATAGTGGTTCGGCTACAAGGTTATTGAGAGGAACGAAATGGCCAAAAGAAATACCTAATAGACTTATGAAAAACGACAAAAGAGTGAGAGTTTTGCTAACCTAAAGGGATCGGCTCATACACCTCAAGAGGACCTTAGGCAATCGGCATACTAAGTCCCTAATTGCCGAAATTACCTACACCAAAAGTCCTTCAACCGATTATCATTTTTTTTAAAATTCAAAGGCTCCACAAATCACTCCTTGATTTGCTCCTCAACCTCCTCCATGATTTACTCTTTGACCAATTCAAATCTCTTCCAACCAGAGTTCAATTCCGCCTCAAACTCCTACCTGCACAAGCTGAAAAAAATAAAACGCTACCTCTGCAACTTCTGGCGCTTGAACCCCTGACCTCTAAGCTCATTTAGGCGCCACCTTTTAAGGAACCTAGTGGCGTCTCCCTTGCCACTTTACCACTGATTCATTTGTGTTATACTTCTCACGCAATTCCTTAAGACCCTTATTTCCACTGATCCCCTATTTCCTAAGGCAAAAATTAAAAATTTTGCCGAGCTTCCAACCAACTCATGGGCCTTCCATAAGCCCATTAACACTTCCCAAACATGCATTACACACCTGATTACCAACATTTAAACATTTTAACAGACAAAGACAAATCTAAGAAAACCCGAAAATTAGGGCGTTACAAGTACATTACAAACTAGATTGGCAAGCATGGAAAAGGAAACAAAAGGAATGATTGATCTCTCAACACGAACTAGGGTTTTGGCTGACACAAAGTAGGTTGTCTACATGAATGTATGTGCGTAGTGTACACGCCAAAAAGCTTAGTTTGACATGAATCTGTGCAAGTTTGGTTTTTGCGAATAGGCTAACTGTGTTTACCACTAAGGAGGAAGAGTCTATTTATTTGCCTAATAGATAGTTATCCTAGTATTTACCCTGGAACTAACTAAGTTCTATGAACTTACTCTATTTACCTTTCCTTCCCAGGTCCATCCAAGAAGTAGGAAGACTCTTAGGACTCTACCAGAGAACATCATTTGCTCTGAGAACTTTGATGCTTGATACTATGCATGACAAAAATGAAGGGGGATAAGTTCATTGATTTATTATTTTCAAAGAACTGTTATTTTGTAACTAAACTCTTATATTCGCCTAATTGTAGTGTTTTTTAGTCTTTTTTTTTGGAAAAACTTTTATGATCTGAAATATTTAAGCTCACTAAATGTGAGTGTTTAATATTATTACCTTATGCATATCTAGTTGAACAACTGATACTCAAGTCTCCACCTAATGCATTTCCAAAAAGAATAGATTTTCTTTTGGCAATAATGCGCCAATCTTGGACCCTCTACAGGGGATGAGTTTGGGGCGCTATAAATCTGATAGGGGAATTCAAAGCACAAATTAATGCGATAATAGGTTTTTTATTAGAAAAAAATTTCAATTAATCAACCTTGTAAAAGCCCAAAATAGGGCCTATAAGTTTTAGGGGTATTTTAAGAATTTTAGCCTTAGAGTGCTTAGAATTATGCGACATGGTATACCGGTGAGATTTTTTACTATAGTTTTTAAAAAGGAAAATCAATTTTTGAAAAAAGTGCTTTAGAAATCTTTAATTTAAAAAAAAAAAGAACTGATTTTTAACAGATTCAAAATTGTGAGGTTTTTTTAATAGGCAATTAGACCAAATTTTAAAATTGAACTTAAAAAACCCCTATTCCCAACTTATTTTCACGATATTTTTCTCCTTTCTCCATAGTGTTGTCGTCCCAAGGAGTGATCCAAGCAAGTCTTTGTGTTACTTCGTAGGTGTTTATTATCTATTTGTTTATGTTTCGTGAATAAGGCATGTGGTAGAATATATGATGGTTTTTGTTATGACTTTTAAGTTGTTTACATGATTATTTTGCCTTAGGACTTATGGACTTCACATTTGAATTATTGGTTTCTTGCTCAGTCTTGATTACGAAGTTTTGGACTATTATTTTAGACACTTTGGTGCTCATTTAATGAAGTGAATGATGCATAATGATTAGACAATAATTGCTATGAGTTATATGTTTTTAATTGCTATTTTTTTATGTTTGGAGTAGAGATATCGATACCCAAGTTTTAATATTGATACCTCCATGATTTTTGAAAGTGCAGGAACTCAATAGCATAATTTGGTATCGATACCTTATCACGAGTATCGATACTCAGGGTAGAATAATTGATGCTTTTCGAAAGGCACCGATAATTTTCAGGACTTTGGCTTTTATACAAGAAACAGTGAGCAGTTTTGGCATCGATCTTCCAAGCAGTATTGATACCACTTGAGGAAAATATCGATACGTACGTGACAGTTTTGGGACTTTTACTTAATGGTCCCAATGCTATATGAATAACATGTAACAATGATAACTAAGGAGTAATATTGACTTAAAGCTTATACGATACTAAAATGGCAGACATTTCCTAAGAATGAGCTTTCAATTGTTGTGTATAACATGAGACGGTGGTGTGGCATCCTGATATTCGGGCTCAGCGATTGGGCTGGGTATAGGGTGTGTTACAAACCTAGAGTCAGCTGCTCTTATGCTCGAAAGAGATATTAGAATAATTTAGCTATTCCTACAGATCAATGTGCTAAGTAAAAAAATTACATAATTTAGATTAATAATGACAGATGAAATTTAGACAGATTCTTTCTTGGGTATTGTTTCACTTCTTGGTTGTTAAATGATTATTTTCTGAATTTTTTTCATTGTTGTGTTCGTTAGTTAATTAATTTAGTTGATTTTAGTTTTAATCAATCACTCAAATTATTCGATTAAATAATAGAAATATAATAATTACTAGTACTATTAGTTTTTATGCGAACAATATCTTTGCTCATCGTAGCTATATTATTAATTGATAGCTGCACTCGCCTTAGTAAAAAATTTTAGTTAGTTTTGTGGACATCAATTTTTTGGAGTCGTTGTTGAGGACTTGAATATTAGGAAAACTTAATTTCTATTGATTTAGCCATTTTTTATTTTTAGTTTAATATTTTTGTTTTAATCCAACTGTTACATTTTAATTTTTCTTTTGTTCGATTCTTATAGGTTCTTTTGGTTTATGACTAGAAGCAATGTAACGCCCTTAACACGACCCCATTCACCAGGTCTAGACCTCAGGTTTTACTAAATGATACAAATCATTTAACAAAAATAGTTTACAATTCCTCATTTATTTTAAAATTGTTATTTAAAGTTCTAGAAGAAAAACTTAACATTTGAAAACTTAAAATAAAATATATGATAAATAACTTTTTACATCAAATTTGATATAGATCTTTACAAGATAATAAATTATTTTAAGACAGACTCAAAGGGTGTATTCAAGATTGTGCCACAAATCCACTATATGCATAATAACCCACTCTGTCACCAACTTGTCGAACTTCTAGCATTGTCCCTCCGGGCGAAACCTCTTCTCAACATACCTGGAAAGAAATAACAAACATTGTAGGTACAAAAGTACTTAATGAGCTATGAACCATACCTTGATGGATGCTTTGTAATCTTCACTACAGCAAAATAGGTTTTTAGTAGCATTTTTAGCGGCACTTGGATCAAAACGCCGCAAAAGTTATACATTAGTGGCACTAGTCAAAAAATGCCGCAAAAAGTTAGAGCTATAGTGGTGTTTATAACAAAAATGCCGTAAAAGGTTAATCATTAGCGGCGTTTATGAAAAAATGCCCCTAAAGGTCAAGCATTAACAGCCTTTTTTGCAAAACGCTGCTATAGATTGAGCATTAGCAGCCCTTTTTGTAAAACACCGCTATAGATCAAGCATTAGTGGTGCGTTTTGAAAAACGCCGCAAAAAATTCAACAAGACTGCATTTTTTTAGTGGCATTAGCGGCGCTTTTTGGAAAGCGCTGCTATAGATCAAGCATTAGCTATGCTTATTAAAAAACACCACTATAGATCGAGTATTAGCGGTGCTTTTTGAAAAACGAAGCTATAGATCGAGCATTAACGGTGCTTTTTGAAAAATACCACCAAAAAAAATTAAGCAAAACGTCATCGTTTTCCCCAAGTTAAAACACGGAAATCCCTAATACCCAAAATCCCTTAATTTTTTCCCACTTTTATTTGCCCCAAGTCTCGCTCAATCTTTATTTCGCTCTCTCTCGAGGGTACGCTAGACCTTCTTTTTCCTTTCTTTTTAATCTAAAAAAAGAGTTATGATTTGGGTTGCTTCATTTTTTTTTATTTTCTTTTGCTTCTTTAGTTTTTTCAAATCCCCAATTCATAAACCCAAGCAATCTTGCCAAACTCAGTTTCATTTAATTCCAACAACACAAAGCTATTCAAAACCAGAAATCCTAACACTGTATCATCGCTGAAAAGCTTTATGAAGATGGAAAAAGAAACAACACTGTACAGATCAAATGTTCATGACGAAGACGGATTGGGGCGACGACGCTTAATCTAATGAAAATGGGACAATTTTCAAATGCCAGTATGCCTCATTCTTCGCTTTACATTTGTTTATATCTTTATTAAAATTTATGCTTATCGACTAGCATCATTTTAATTTTCTATTTTTTTATGGTTTTTCTTATTTAGTCATAAACTTACGCATTAAGCCCTTTAATATATATCAAAAATGAATGAAGAATGGCAAGGTATTCGATATAATAATATGCATCTTTTTATTTTAATTTGTTGCTTGTTTTACTAGTACTCCTTTAGTGACATTTTGGTGTTGATTTGTTGATTAGTCATTGGTGGTGGTAATGACCTATAACAACTATCAACCTACATCAATCAGTTGTGATTGTGGTTACTACAATGAAGTGGCCTTCAATAGAAATATTCAGTATGGTGACAATTACACAGCTCAAATTCTTGACAATCACATAGCTCAAATTCTATCTTTCATCATTACTTGGCTTAATAGGTTGACTTAAGCTGATGAAGTTATACCTACTAGTTTGTAGTTTGTAGGAATTTTATGATTCAATGTGGTGATTCAACTGTTACTGGGAGAGGAAGTGAATCCATGTGGTTAAAGTCTAAAGTAACAAGTTACAAAATGCACTGGATAAGCTTCAGTATGGCTGTAGGTTTGTCCAATTAAAGCTATATGCTATAGTTAATTCTACTACTACTGCTATCAGTGATAAAATATTGCCCTCCAAACATACATCTCAATCTCTTACGGAACTTCAATATTAAAGCATTCTTTACAAACATGGATTAAATCTTTTCAGATGTAAACTATGTATGGACGCTTGGATACTAAGTTAAGCCTGTAAGAGCCATTGTATTGTGTAGTTCTATCAATAAATATGTTATTTGTCGAACTCTAGTGTGTGGAAGTGTGGTTTCCTTCATTACGAACTATAAAACAAACCTTAGTCTGCTTAGGTGATTAATGTAATCAAATTTAATTATGTACCATGCACTCATGTACATGTAACAATTATGAACTTGTAGGGGAATACTCTCATTCTCTTGTATTTTTTCAATTATGTAGATTTCTAGGAAATGGACGCATCACATTATGACTATGCTTTTCTTTGGATTTGGCCTGTGGTCTTATGGGATGGATTTATGGAGGATGGGTAATGTTTTTTATTACCTCTTTAGTCTCTTCCAATAGTCTTATATCATTTTCTTGGGTTTGGTTTCTATTTGTCATGTGCCATTAGGTAAGCTTTGCTTTTCCATAAGTTAATAATGTTATGTATGATCTGACTATATTTCCTTAATAGGAAGGCTGAAGAATTGGTTGAAGTTGAAGGATAACTGGTTGGTTATTTTAATGAATTTCCTGATGTTTAAGTAGACTTTTTCTCTGTTTGGGGAAAAATGAAATTGTTTAAATGTTCTTTACTGGTGTGACTAGGGTGCTGACTGGAAGGCAAACCCAGGAACAGTCAAAGGAGGAAATAAGGTACATAAATAAAAGTATATTTCTTAAAAGGAATAGTGTTATATACCGACAGCATGATTTCTTTCAGTGTTGAACTTATTTGATTAGAACTTTAATGGCTTAATTAGATAAATTTGTATAGAAACTTATCTAGGATATTTGGAAAAGAAAAGGGCTGCTTAGTATTTAGCATTTTTAATAACATTTTTAAGATTATGAGGATATTTGACTATTTCCTATGCTATAAGGCTGATAATGATTCAAAAAAGGAGAGGCGACCATTTCTCACACAGTTCTGGATAGAGCTTTAGTGAAGCAAAAGCAAGCAAGCATGAATTCGATGTAGTTCCAACTTGGAAGGCTTGTGCATTGGTAAGCTCTTGAAACTGGTAATAAGATAATTTCATTTTTGTTGACCTAACTGCTTTTTGTTTTTTATGGCATACAGGATAACTAAGTGCAGTAACTCTATCCAAACTGAGGGACGAAATTCTTCTAATATACAGGTAAGCATCCAAATTTTTCTGATTAACAGATTAAATTTCCTTCTGAAGTTTCATTTATGAGATTTGAAACACAAGAATCATGTAATATAAGTTCTTTACTTGGAGGGCAAATCATTTTGAGTAGCAGAAATGCTACATACCCAATTTAGAACTAATATATGGGAAAATTTCCACAAGAAAATTGATTTTATTTGCATATCAATTTGCATATTTTATGATGTTGAAGGGAGTCCTAATTTACTTAAATTCCTCTTGGATAAATCCTTGATAGTGTGCCAAATTTCGATTCACTGAAATAACTAAAATACTATTATATGGTGTGTTTAAAATGTTAAATAAACTGCAAGTCTAAAATGTTATAATGAATTTTTTATGTTTTTTCCTTGTGGCTAATTCTTTTGACATAATATAAATACAGGACACATAGGCTAAATTCCTTTTAAGGGGAAGGTAATCTGGTTAAGAAGGGAGAAAAACTTGCATCTTGGTGTTGTTAATTAATGCTTTTATAAAATCCAATGATGTAAAGTTCTATCAGGCCTCGAATAATGTGTAGTGATAGAGAA
Organism: Gossypium stocksii; assembly: GCA_020496765.1. NCBI lineage: Eukaryota > Viridiplantae > Streptophyta > Magnoliopsida > Malvales > Malvaceae > Gossypium > Gossypium stocksii. The sequence continues at coordinate 50,131,905 of CM035623.1, forward strand.
GAATAAAAGATCAAATATTGATACGATCCGCCTCGAGTTAGTCGAGTCGTATACTTAATTGCCCAATTGTTGAGGAGAAGTACTATTAGTTCTTTGAAGAAACTGAGAAGAATGAAGGGTTTAGAATGATTCGAAAACGAGTAGAGTTTAATTCGGTTAAATGAGAAAGAGGGTTTAGATGATTAGAAGTGTAGCTTAAAGAAAGAATATGGTTTTGAGATTAAGAAATGAATAAGGTAGGAAGAAAGAATTGTTTTGGTTATGGAATAGTGGATAGATGGTTGTGTTTTGATTATTTGGGTAGGAAGGAATGGTTTGGAATCGAAATGGTTAGATTTGGTTGTACGAGAAATGGTTATGTATGATATGGTAAGAAATGGAAGAATGGAGTTTGATTTTAGTACGAAATGGTAATGAAAGAAATTTGGTTTGACCAAAAGTGCAAACAAGATCCAATATCGATGTGGTATCGACCCGTTGTTTATAAGCCCTCTTAGTTCGGTTTAGGATTGGTAAAAGTGACCTCGCCCCTCTATCTAATGAGATAGGAAACTCAGTATGCTCGAAAGCCACACTACGAGTAGTGATAAGTTCAGTTTCGACAAAGAATGCGATTAACGCAACTAGATCACTAGGAAAGCCAAACGAATCTTTGAACGAAAAGAGAGAAAAGTTGCCTCACAATTTTGGCAGCATAACATTAACAAAAGTGCCAAAAAGTCCTTTTACAAGGAAAAATAACAAGTATTTATAGGCCTAGTTCTAGGTAGCCGAATAGCCTAGTTCATAAGCTTAATGACTAAGCAAATTCTCATGAATGAATGTTAAAAATTCTAGGAGAAAGTCCCTTGGATGCCTTGTCCACATTCGGCCATAGATGAATGGAGAAAGTGAATTCTTCAAGCTTAAACAAATAGCATGAACAAATGGACTCCATTGGGAAATAGGTAGGTTTGGCCAACCTTGATTAATGAAGCATTTAATTGAAAACTTTTGACCAAAAATTATGAATTAAAGAAGTCACTTCAATGGCCAAAATGAGTGTGAATGCCGAAACTTAAATGGTTCTTGTGTGTGAACATGGTGAATCAAAAAGCCTTATCATGTGAACACAAATGTGAACAGAATATATAGGTTCATAGAAGAAGATATTCGGCCAAATAGCTCATGCATGAATTGTGTCCCTTGGCCAAATGGTCACTTGAATAGGTGAAAGAGTAGCACATCATGCACGGATTGGAACATGCATGTATCTCTCGAATCATTGAATATTGCCATGCATATATGTAGCCGAACATGTACCTAGGAAATTCGTGGTCTTTAGCCGTCAATGCACCTTCCAAAAATGATGTTGCTTCATGCTCCTTTCATCCCTTAAATTACCTACAAAATTCATGAAACAAAATATCAACCAAGGTATGAACATAAATTCTGTGAAGTGTGAACACAAGACCAAGAATTAAATTCTGCCATGACTTAAATTAAATAACAATATTAAAAATTCATTCAAACATAATTAAAACACTAATGTCAACTAAATTTAATACTTGGCATATTAATCAGCTAATTAATGAACTTATTAAATAAAAAGTCAACAGTAGTCAAACGAAGTCAAAATGGACTCCACGAGCTAAGGTTTAGCTCATGAGCTAAAACCGAGCTAGGGTTGGACTCATGAGCTGAAAGTGAGCTGGGAGTGAGTTGAGTTCGAGCTGGGGAGCTGGCTTTGTACTGAATATGAGCTGACTTGAGCTGGTTGTGAGCTCGGTGAGTTGAACCGAGCTTGCAAAAAATTGCATGACATACTTAAGGAGCTGGGATAAGCTTCCTTATTGCGGCTAATCAGTATGTGATCCCAAAGTTGGGCTACGAGAGCTAAAATAGACTCTTTGAACGCCTTACCTCGAGCTCATGTGATAGGGCCTTGAGGTAGCTCCATGGAATCCTTGCTCGAGCTAGCTGATCCTTGGGGCGCACTCGCATCATTCCCCCCACTTCAAAACGACTTGTCCTCAAGTTAGAATCTGTGTCAAAAGGGGTTAAGTCAGAAACATTAAAAGTAGCGCTAATATTATAGTCACCTGGCAAGTCAAGTTTATAGGAGTTTTCGTTTATACACTCAAGAATTTGGAAAGGTTCATCTCCATGAGATAGTAGTTTAGACTTTCATTGGGCCGGGAAGCGCTCTTTGCGCATGTGAACCCAGGCCCACTCTTCAGGTTCAAAAACCACTAGCTTTCAGCCTTTATTCGCATGTCGTATGCAGGACTTGGCCCTACGATATTCGCCCATGCCTTTTGATGTAAATCCTTGACAAAGTTGGCTTTTTCCTAGCATCTGTATGAACCAACTGATCAGTAGGCAAAGGCAGTAAGTCTAAAGGTGTTAAAGGATTAAAATCGTATACAATTTCAAAAGGTGAAAATTTCATGGTAGAATGAACAGAGCGATTATACACAAATTCGATATGTGGCAGGCAATCCTCCCACGACTTTAAATTATTGCGGATGATGGCTCGGAGCAGTATGGATAAAACCTGATAGACGACTGTCATTTACCCATCGATTTGGGGTTGGCAGTGGTCGAAAACAGTAATTTGGTCCTTAATTTCCCCCACAAGGACCTCCAAAAGTGACTTAGAAATTTGGCATCACGATCCGACACAGTGGTATGAGGAATGCCATGGAGTCGAAAAACAAATTCGCAACATGATCAGCATCATCAGTTTTAGTGCATGCAATAAAATGAGACATTTTTGAAAATCTATCAATAACGACAAAGATGGAATCCTTCCCCATTTTTGTTCGCGGAAGTCCAAGGACGAAGTCCATGGAGATGTCGACCCACGACGCTTCAGGGATGGGTAATGGTGTGTATAAGCCATGGGGTTGAATATTCAATTTAGCCTTTTTACCTGCTATACATCTCTCATAGACTCGCTCCACGTCTTTTCGCATCCGCAGCCAATAGAAATGTTCGTGGAGAGTGGCAAGCATTTTATTGACTTCGAAGTGTCCCATAAGCTTGCCACTATGTGCCTCGTGCACTAATAAATCTCGAACAGATCCACAAGTAATACAAAGTTTGCCTTCTCTAAAGAGAAAGCCCTCGTTCCTATAAAAGTTTTCAAAAACACCATTCTTGCAAGCAATATAGATTTTGCCAAAATCAGCGTCATTAACATACGAGTCTTTCAATAAGGAAAAACCTAAAATTTTGGAGTCTAAATATGATAACAGAGCATACCTTCTCGAGAGCGCATCAGCCACTATGTTATCTTTACCTTTTTTGTATTTAATGACATATGGAAACTACTCAAGATATTCGACCCATTTTGCGTGGTGACAGTTCAATTTGTGTTGGCCTTTAATATACTTTAAGGCTTCATGATCAGAATGTATAACGAACTCCTTTGGCCACAAATAATGTTGCCATGTCTCAAGGGCCCGTATGAGCGCGTACATCTCTTTATCGTACACTGGATAATTGAGTATGGCTCTGCTGATTTTCTTGCTAAAGTAAGCCATAGATCGGCCTTCTTGTGTTAAGATAGCGCCGATTCCAACGCCTGAGGCATCGCACTCGATCTCGAAAGTCTTTGAAAAATCTGGAAGAGCAAGTAAAGGAGCGATAGTAAGATAGTCTTTAATTTTAAGAAACGATTTTTCTTGCTCGTCATCCCAAAAGAAAGCATAGTTCTTTTTAATGATGCTTGTAAGAGGTGCAGCGACAGTGCTGAAATTTGGTACGAATTGTCAGTAAAAACTTACAGGGCCATGAAAGCTCTGAACTTGAGTGATGCTCGTAGGCCTTGGCCAATCTTGAATGGCTTTAATCTTTTCTTGGTCTACTTCGAGACCATCCACGCTAACTACGAAACCTAAAAAGACAATTTTATTAGAACAAAATGAACATTTTTTTAGGTTAGCATATAATGTCTCTTTTCGTAAAACTTCTAAGATAGATTTGAGATGCCTTACATGATCGTCAACGGATTTGCTATAGATCAATATATCGTCAAAATACATAACACAAAACTTACCGATAAAAGACCTTAATACATAATTCATTAACCTTATAAACGTGCTAGGAGCGTTGGTAAGGCAAAAAGGCATAACCAACCACTCGTATAACCCGTGCTTAGTCTTGAACGTCGTTTTCCATTCATCACCCTCTCGCATCTGGATTTGGTGGTAGCCGCTTTGCAAGTCGATTTTCAAGAAGACTTTGGCTTTACTAAGTTCATCGAGTATATCATCTAAGCGAGGAATTGGGTGTCAGTATTTGATTGTGATTTTGTTTATGGCTCGGTAGTCTACGCACATGGGCCATGTTCCGTCCTTTTTCGGCACCAACAGAACAGGAACAACACAAGGACTAAGGCTCTCATGAATGTAGCCTTTTTCCATCAACTCATTGATTTTCTGTTGCAATTCTTTGGTTTCCTCCGGATTGGCTCGGTAAGTAGGACGATTTGGAATTATAGCACTCGACACAAAATCTATTTGATGTTCAATTCCACGAAGTGGTGGGAGACCACTTGGGATTTCCTCCGGGAAGACATCTTTAAAATCCTACAACAAAGTCAAAACAGAAGGGCGAATGGTGTTGAGCAAATCGTTCGTAGAAAACAGATTTTCCTTGTACATAAGTACAAGAACAGATTGATTCATCACTAGGGCTTTTCTCACATTACTAACTTTTGCAAAGACACTCATTTTTTTTATTTTCTTTTCTTTTTCTTCATTTTCTTTGTTGATTTTCTTTTCACTCTCTTTTGTTTTCTTTTTCTTATTTTTTTCCTCTTTTATTTTTTTACAATCTTCTTTTTCTTTCTCTCTCATTTGCTCGACAGAAGCTTTTAATTTCAACTGATCTTTGTAGACTTGCTTAGGAGTCAACAGCGCTAATGTAACATTCTTTCCCATGAACTTGAAAGTGTACCGATTGGTATTCCCGTCGTGTAGCACTTGCCGGTCAAATTGCCACGGGCGACCAAGGAGTAGATGCCCCGCATGCATCGGTACGACATCACAACGTACTTCGTTCAAATACTTGCCAATGGTGAAAGAGATGACCACTTACTTTGTTACTTTAAGTTCTCTGCCGTCGTTGAGCCACTAAAGTTTGTAGGGGCTCAGATGCTTAGTAGTTGGCAAACTAGGTTTTTTGACCATCATCGTGCTTGCTACGTTGGTACAACTACCTCCGTCGATGATGATGCTACAGACTTTGCCTCCGACTTGGCATCATGTATGGAATATGTTCTCTCGTTGAAGTTCTTTATCCGTGCCTTGAAGACTTAGGCTTCGTTTCACAATGAGTAATTCGCCTTTCATGGGTTGTTCTAAGTCCTCATTGACTTCAGAAGTCGATTCAGGTTCTTTTTCTTCCTTGTCCATCATTTTGATGTCGCCATCGGCTCACATCACCATGGTTCTTCGATTTGGGCACTGACTAGCTATGTGTCCTCTTTCGAGACATTTAAAACATTTAATGTCCCGATTTTGGTTGAAAGAAGCCTTGGGTGCCTTGCCTTTGTTGGCTTCGGTGATTGGCTTGTTGGTTTTCGAAGGGGCAGTGGAGTCTATTCCTCGAGAAATGAGGTCTTTACTCGAACTTTGGCCCCACTTTGAAGTGTTGGAAGTGGAAAATCCTCGGCTTGGGCCTTTTCACTTGAGTTGCTTTTCTACCTTGATGGCCATGTGGACCATATCAACCATTTCAAGGTAGTGTTGTAGTTTGACAATGTTTGCGATATCTCGGTTTAAGCTGGCCAGGAATCGTGCCATCGTTGCTTTGGGATCTTCTTGCACGTCCGATCGAATCATCTCTTTGTAGTAATCCTTGATGCTTTTAGTCCCTTGTGTGAGATTTTGGAGTTTCTGATATAACTCCCGATGGTAGTACGAAGGGATGAAACATCGCTTCATTGCCGCCTTCATCTCAGCCCATGTGGAAATTGGACATTCTCCGTTATGCCTCCGACTAGTGGCTAGTTGATCCAACCAGATCATGGCATTGTCCGAAAATTCTATTGCTGCTAGCTTCACCTTTTTATTCTCAAAATAGTTGTGACAGTCGAACACCAACTCTATCTTTTTCTCCCACTCAAGGTAGGCCTCCGGATCTGATCTACCTTGGAAAGGCGGTATTGACAGCTTGATATTCTTGAGATCGTCATCTTTACGTCTCTGATCTCTATGTCAGTGTTCCCTCCGATGATCACTAGCGTTAGATTCTTGTTCGCTTTCAAGATCACTAGGGTCGTTAACATCATCGTCTTGGACCCTTCGTCTTCCCCGATGTTAATTTGGTCTCTCCGGTCTATGTTGGCAACCTCGGGAGTTCTTTCGCATTTATTTCTCGCTTCAACTTGGAAAAGATGATCTTCAAGGGGATTAAGTCGTCGATCCAAAAGTCTTTCCATCTCTTGTAAGAGAGCTTGCATGTTTAAGTCGGGGACGTTGCGAATGGGTTGTCTTGCTGGACGTTCTTCTATTTTGGGTTTGGAATCTTTGACATTGAATTAATTAAATAAACCTTACCACAAAAACCTCGCAAACACTCGGAAAGAAAGGAAAGAGGATTCACTCACACTCGTGTTTACGCTCAAGATTAGGCTTTTACCTCTACTCTTTTTGTGCTTACAATCACTCATGCCTTTTACCTCTCTTTACTTTTCTCGTGATTTCGTAAGTAGATTCGCTAAGGCTTAACCTTGGTCTAGGTGGTCAGTTTCAAATGGATAACAAAAGATTAATGAATTAGGAAAAGATAGGCTAGAAAGAAAATGAATTCAGTGTTAGTGTGGCGATAAGGTTAAGGATAGAAGGATTTGAATAGAAGGGGATTTGAAGGAAGGATTTCAGGATCGGGAAATAAAAATTGCAATATACAAATTCAACTTTCAATTTCAAAAAAACTTTTGTTTTTTTTTTAATTCGTAATAATTTTTTTAATTCACTTTTTTTAATATTCAATTTTTTTACTTGTGATTTATCGCACTATCTCAGAAATGATTTTCCGTCAATCGTACTCTCATTTTGGCAGCTCTAATACCAGATGATACATCCACCTTGAGTGAATCGAGTCGTATACTTGATTGCCCGATCATCAATGAGAAGTATCATTAATTCTTTGAAGAAACTGAGAAGAATGAAGGGTTTAGAATGATTCGAAAATGAGTAGAGTTTAATTCGGTTAAATGAGACGGAGGGTTTAGATGATTAGAAGTGTAGGTTAAAGAAAGAATACGGATTTGAGATTAAGAAATGAATAAGGTAGGAAGAAAGAATTGTTTTGGTTATGGAATAGTGGATAGATGGTTGTGTTTTGATTATTTGGGTAGGAATGAATGGTTTGGAATCGAAATGGTTAGATTTGGTTGTACGGGAAATGGTTGGGTATGATATGGTAAGAAATGGAAGAATGGAGTTTGGTTTTAGTATGAAATGGTAATGAAAGAAATTTGGTTTGACCAAAAGTGCAGACAAGAACCAATACCGATGTGGTATCGACCTATTATTTATAAGCCCTGTTAGTTTGGTTTAGGATTGGTAAAAGTGACCTCGACCCGCTATCTAACGAGATAGGAACCTTAATATGCTTGAACGCCACACTACAAGTAGTGATAAGTTCAGTTTTGACAAAGAATGCAGTTGACGCAACTAGATCACTAGGAAAGCCAAACGAATCTTTGAACGAAAAGAGAGAAAAGTGGCCTCACAATTTTGGCAGCATAACATTAACAAAAGTGCCAAAAAGTCCTTTTACAAGGAAAAATAACAAGTATTTATAGGCCTAGATCTAGTAGCCGAATAGGCTAGTTCATAAGCTTAATGAATAAGCAAATTCTCATGAATGAATGTTAAAAATTCTAGAAGAAAGTCCCTTGGATGCCTTGTCCACATTCGGCCATAGATGAATGGAGAGAGTGAATTCTTCAAGCTTAAACAAATGGCATGAATGAATGGACTCCATTAGGCAATAGGTAGGTTCGGCCAACCTTAATTAATGAAGCATTTAATTAAAAACTTTTGGCCAAAAATTATGAATTAAAGAAGTCACTCCAATGGCCAAAATGGGTGTGAATGCCGAAACTTGAAAGGTCCTTGTGTGTGAACATGGTGAACCGAGAAGCTTTATCATACGAACATAAATGTAAACAAAATATATAGGTTCATGGAAGAATATATTCGTCCAAATAGCATTAGTTGAATAGGTGAAAGGGTATCACACCATGCATGGATTGGAGCATGCATGTATCTCTCGAATCATTGAATGTTGCCATGCATATATGTAGCCGAACATGTACCTAGGATATTCATGGCCTTTAGCCGTCCATGCACCTTCCAAAAATGGTGTTGCTTCATGCTCCTTGCATCCCTTAAATTACGTACAAAACTCATGAAACAAAATATCAACCAAGGTATGAACATAAATTTGGTGAAGTGTGAACACAAGACCAAGAATTAAATTCCGCCATGACTTAAATTAAATAACAATATTAAAAATTCATTCAAACATAATTAAAACACTAATGTAAGCTAAATTTAATACTTGGCATATTAATTAACTAATTAATAACTTATTAAATAAAAAGTCAACAGTAGTCAAATGAAGTCAAAGTGGACTCCACGAGCTGAGGTTTAGCTCATGAGCTAAAGTCGAGCTAGGGTTGGACTCGTGAGCTGGAAGTGAGCTGGGTCCGAGCTGATGAGCTGGAAGTGAGCTGAGTCCGAGCTGGGGAGCTGGCTTTGAGCTGAATATGAGTTAACTCGAGCTAGCTGATCCTTGGGGCGCGCTCCCATCAAATATGCTGTTGAAATGGGAATGGAAAGAATGCATTGTCATCCACCCTACATTGTAACACCCCTTACTCGTATCCGACGTCGGGACAGGGTACGAGGTGTTACCTTACTAAAATAGATATAAACACTCATTTCCAATACATAAAAGTTCGTTCAAAATTAAAACTTTTCAAACATTGTCTTACACTCCTTAATATGGACCTACGAGGTCCAAAACATGGTTTGGAAACAATTCGGGACCATTTCGAGTACTTAGAAAACTTTCAAGAAAATCCACTAAAAATAGGGCACACGCCCGTATGGAAGGGCAACACGCCCGTGTGGCCTCTAAACATGGCCGTACTGATGGCTCGTGTGGTTCACACGGCCTAAGCACCTAGGGACACGCCCGTGCCCTATATCTATGTGGATTTATTTTCTAACATCGAACCTACAGGGTTTTTCACATAACCTGGCACACACCCGTGTGCTCAGCCTGTGTACCTCACACGGCCATGACACGCCCGTGTCGCAGCCTGTGTGCAAAAACCTTGACATTCTATTTTTGACGTCAGCAATTCTTAAGGGTCACATGGTCGTGGCACATGTACTTGTGCTAGACTGTGTCTTTAACATTGAGACACACGGCCATGTCTCAGCCTGTGTGCTATACTGATGGGCATTTAATTTTGCCAACCTAAGGTGCAGGGGACACACGGCCTAACCACATGCTCGTGAGGCGGACCGTGTGTCACACACGGCCTAGACATATGCCCGTGTGTCTACCCATGTGGACAAACATAAGGCTATCTACCAAGCCTTTTGCCACCCTAAGACAACATCCAACATACCAATTCATAACATTTCACAATTACACAACCAAGGGCCAATATTTGGCATCCATACATATTCACATACCCAAATCAACCAAGCATTTACACTACTACCCCTAGTGCATTCTCCATCTATTCAATTTGCACATTATTGAAAGACAACATCACTTTGCATACATTAAAAACAATTATTAGCCACCATCCATGGCTTTATACAAAATGAAGTATCTCACATTCAAGCCACCACACTTGACTTAAAACAATTTAACACTTAAAAATGACTAATACATATACATGCCATTTCTCAAAATGCTAGAAACTAACTATACCGAGTGCTTAGTTGATAGTGTGAATGAAGTCTCTGATGTCCAATGATCTACGAGCTAGTTAGGTGGCACTATAATAAAATGGAAAGGAGCGGGGGTAAGCATAAAGCTTAGTAAGTTATAAGTAAACGAATAATGACAATATACCATGATATATGAAGCTCTCAACCCAACTCAATTTGTACATGATATAAAAGAATAGCTACAACCATAACTTACTCATTTTCATGTCTTACTAATCAAACAACATAAGTTCCAGCTCATATTTTATACATTTCATATAGGTACCTGCACCACTCACAAGATCATTGTAATATCTCTAAATCTTGATACAAATTTAAACTTCCCATTGAACCATTTAGAATACGAAAGGATATTCAATAAGCCTCAGGCATAGGGTATCAAGCCGATGCCATGTCCCAAACATGGTCTTACCCTGGCTCACATGTCAAGTCGATGCCATGTCCCAAACATGGTCTTACACTAGCTCTCCTCTATCTGTGCCTATGCCATGGCCCAGACATAGTCTTACAATGACACTTCTCCAAGCCGATGCCATGTCCCAGACATGGTCTTACACTAGCTTGCAAGTCGAGGCCGATGCCATGTTCCAGGCATGGTCTTACATTAGCACTCGTACCATCGCCGAGGCTATGTCCCAGACATGGTCTTCCACTGGATAGCACATATCGGTGGCAATGCCATGTCCTAGACATGGTATTACACAAGCTCTCGTATAACCTTAGTATCATGCCTAGGAATATCCAATCTATTCATACAGTTCAACTGGGTTTATCACATAGATTCTCATCATTTCATTACTAAAAATCACCATTTATCAATTCATGCTTAATAAATGTTCTCATGCACAACTCATAGTCACAATTGATCATTTTATACCGAATCAATGATTTCATACATAATTATAGTAAAGTTGTATTATTTACCTTCAACTTACCTTGGTATGCAAAATGTAGACGGCTAGTTCGGTTTAATCTACAAGCTTGGTTTTCTCCCGGTCAAGGTTCAGGTTTCGCACTTCTTGATCTATATAATAAAAATTCACTAATTTATTCACCATATTAATAAAGACAATTCATAATTTATAATTTGGCAAAATGACCATTTTGCCCATAGACTTTAGCAAAATGACCATTTTACCCATAAGCTCAGAAATTGATTTTTATCGAATTTCCTTGTTAAGCAAGCCTAATCGAACTCTTCTCACTCTTATGGCAGCCCAAAATTTCCATTATTTCATGCAATTGCCATACAATTTATCAACTTTACAACTAAGTCCAATTTAGGTGTTTTCCATGAACTTCACTTCACAAAAGTTGTTTATTTAACAACCTACATTCATTTTCCTCCATAAAATTCCAGCAAACCACACAAGTGTTCACATGACAAAATTCTAAACTCTTAACCATTTTGGAAAATAGTATTTCATTAGCTAGATAAAGCTTTAGGGGTCCCAAAAATACAAAAAAAAAATCAAGAAAACGATCAAAATCACTTACTTGTTTGAGGACCAAATGACTGAGATTTTTGAGCTTCAAAAACCCCCACTTTGCTGAAATTTTGGTAGGGAAGAAGAGAGATAAAAGATGATATTTTCTTCTCTTTATTTTATTTTATTTTAGTCCATTTAGTCACCAACTCACTTAATTTGTTGACTTTCTCTATTGTTTGTCCGGCTGGCCAAGGCTAATTTATTGGCCTACATGCACCTTAAAGACCTCCACGTTAAGACTCATAGCTATTTGACACATTTCTCTAGTAAATCACATCTTTTTCCCTTTATACAATTTAGTCCTTTTTCGCAATCGAGCTCACAATTGCGTAAATTAATTCACCAAAATTTTCATGTACTCATAATGTCATACTATAACTCATAAAATAATGCTAAAATAATTTCTCAACCTTGGATTAGTGATTTTGAAATTGATTTTCTGACTAAGCCCAAATTCGGGCTATTACAATCCTCCCCCTTAGGGATTTTCGTCCCCAAAAATCTTACTGTTAAAGAGGTTCAGGTACTGATCTCTCATAGCTTCCTCGAGTTCCCATGTGGCTTCCTTGACTGGATGCCTATGCCATAAGACCTTTACAAGCGCTATGCTTTTATTCCAAAATTTCTTGACCTCTCGATCTAAAATCTTGACCGATTCTTCACTGTAAGTCATATCCGGATTTATTTTAATTTCTGTCGGCGAAATCACGTATGAAGGGTCGGAGTGGTAGCGACGTAACATTGACACATGGAAGACATTATGGATTTTCTCTAACTCATGAGGCAAGGCTAATCAGTATGCCACCGGTCCAATTCTCTCAGTCACCTCGTAAGGCCAAATAAAGTGTGGGCTTAATTTACCTTTCCCACCGAATCTGAGGACTTTCTTCCACGAAGACACTTTCAAAAACACTTTATCCCCGACTTGATACTTAATCTCTTGCCGTTTCAAATTTGCATTGGATTTCTGTTTGTCCGGAGTAGCTTTCAAGCAATCACGAATCACCTCAACTTTGTCTTTAGTTTCTTTGACCAAATCGACCTCGTGTATCTAATTTTCTTTAAGTTCTGACCAATGCAAGGGCATTCGACACTTATGTCCATACAAAGCCTCATAAGGCGTCATTGTCAAACTCGACTGATAACTATTATTGTAGGTGAATTTGACTAGCGGCAAGTACTTTTCCCAACTGCCTTGAAACTCGAGAAGAAAACATCGCAACACGTCTTCAAGTATCTAAATCACCTTTTTCGACTGACCATCAGTCTGCGGGTGGAAAGCCGTACAAAAGTTCAGTTGTGTCCCCAAAGCCTCTTGTAGCTTTTTCCAAAACCGTGATATAAACCTCGGAGTAGGCTCAAAGCCTGATTTAATACATCGGCATAAAGCCTGCTAGGCACACAGCCCGATTGATCTCACCAACACAAGGCGTGCTAGGCTTAAAGCCCGAACATCACTGTTACAAAGTCATCTTATACCATATTCATATATAGAAAATTTTAACTATTCCATAAAGTTGATACGGACTTTCAAATACCATAACTCAGTCGAATTAGTCTCAAATACACTATTTCCATGCATACTCATATTCGACTATCTCAAATATAAGTCTATAAATTTCAAAACAACATATTAAACTAATTTACATTCAAAATTAACGATGTTTAATAGCTTATAGACTTACCTCGTACGGACACGAACGGACCGGAACGACTATTCGATAATTTTTAACTTTCCCCAATCTAGATCCTAATTCCACTTATTCAACATTTCTATTAAATTTCATCCAAAAACATATAATTGGGTAATTTGCATTTTAGCCTCTAGCATTCACGTCTTTGCAATTTAGTCCTTAATTCAAATCAACACAAAATATTCAAAATTTCACATTGCCCAAGCTTGGCCGAATTTTACTAGTGCTCAAATAAGCCCACATATTTCATCAATTTCATAGTAAAGTCCCTCAATTTAGAAATTTCACAATTTAGTCCTAATTCGGCATTTTTACCAAAATTCACTTAGTAAATCATGACAATCTAACAACAAGGATTTATTTTTCATCATCAAACAACAAATTCATCAAGCTATCATCAATGGCAAAATACAAAATCATGATTAAATTAAAAAATTTCAATATGGGCTTTATAGATTTCACTGCAATGATCTCAAAAACATAAAAATTATCAAAAACCGAAGCAAACTCACCTTGAATTGAATCAATCCATGGCCGAATGTTCAAACACCTTTTTTTTTTCCTTGATAGTTTCGATCATAAGATGAATATGCCAACCTTAGTTTATGTTTTCTTATTATTATAGAATAAGTTATTATTAAATTACAACTTTAACCTTTATTAATTAATGTTAAAACCACATATTGCATGCCATTACCATCCATGCATATAAACCATGGTTTAATTGCATTATAAGCACTTCAAATTTAAAAGACAACAACAATTTGACCCTTTTACAATTAACCATCAAATTTTCATTTTACGCAATTAGCCCTTTTATTTAATCGGGCACTCAAACGCTAAAATTTAAACATGAAAATTTAACACATATAAATTCACATATAATAAACACAGAAAATAATTTTTAAATATTTTTTTGACTCGAATTCGTAGTCCTGAAACCACCGTTCCGAATAGGGTCTAAATTGGGCTATTACAATCTTAGTCTTACTTGTTATAGAACTACTATAATTTACTTATATCTTCCATAAAGATAGACATTCAGATTCATAGCTTACCAACAATTCACGCTACATAGACTTAGTAGAACACCATATAGACATTCAGATAGAGTTTGGCACTAAGGCGATCCATTCAAAATTTGCCACAAAGGCATTCCTTCAGAGTTCACAACAAAGACTATTCTTTCAGAGTTTGCCACAAAGGCTATTCTTGCTTGTCATGTTTATGGTAATGATTTTCCTAAACTCACATTGCATCAGGTTTGCTGATCATCTTCCTAGGACACATAAAGAGCCCCATTTTGTAATCACCATTCCTTAGTTCTTCTTCAAAGGGTGCCAAGACCATGGACTTTTCCATCAGAGTTCATATCAGAATTCCTGTTTTCAGTCTTAACAAACTTCATTTGACACCACCATGGTGAACAGACATAGACTCTCTTGATAGATTTTTCATGCATTTACACAATCTAATTTTAACATTTTACTTCACTAACATACACCCAACCAGAACACACATCTCATAGCTTGCATCTCAGACATATACATACTCAGCCAAACTTAAATGTTTTGATACTCGTACACCCATCCTCACATACTTGAATTTATCAGATTCACTACCCATATACATACTATACTTTTCATAGTTTTATAGTTCAATCAGTTACTATAGGTAAATCTCGATATGAACAATGTACATACAAGAGTCAGCTTGGAACTCACCTAATTCTTACATTCTGCAGTTGAAAGCTCCATATCCAGATATCTATCATGAACCAGTAGCAACTACTGCTTAGAAACATAATTTCACTATTAATACTCTTATACATACAAATTACTTATCATTTCAATCGCTAACAATCTCATGCAGACACCTTATACTTACAGACTCACTATTAAATTACCAAATATAGATTTATTCATCCAGTACTTAACATCCAGAGCTGAAATACTTACCCTGATGTGAATGAACTACTAATCATAAAAGAACCTTAGCCTCTAGATCATCGAGGTTAGATACGTTCAAATTTAAGGAAGGTTTAAGTAGATACCACTTAAGGATGAGAAAGAAGAAGGAAGAACCCCTTTTCAGAACACACTCTCTGTAACACCCAAACCTGGCCTAGAAGTTAGGCCCGAATATGGCATGTCACATTGAAGTGTTTTTCGAAAACCAAGTTTTCATTGAAAACCATTCTTATTTAAATATTTGTGTAAAACCTCAGTTTGCGTTTGATCAATTCCCAATGTGATTTATTAAAAAGTTTATTCCCTATTAAAGATGTTATTAATAATAAAATCTTAATCATTGCAGAAGCTTAATTTAAAATAGTTGTTGTTTTGGAAAAACCCGTTTCTACCTTTAGCAATTATAAAATTACAAATAAAATCCCTAGGTAGTAATCTAGAAAGTTAAAGGCCTTATTACATCCCAAATAAAAATAATTTAAAATAAGATAAATAAATAAAACTACTGATCATTAAAACAAGTTGCAGGGTAGCCACCTCAGAGTCCTCTCCTACGTCGAGTCACCTACTAAGGATCACCTGAAAAATTAAAAAGAGGGAGTGAGTTTACGAACACTCAGTATGTACGTCCCTCGATAGACACATAACATGCATTAAATAATTTGGGCCTAAGCCCTATTCAATAACGGTGGCCTTTGGGCCTTAGCCCATAGTGGTCTCGGTTGGGCCTAAGCCTATATCTCAACATATAGTGGCCTTAGGCCTTAGCCCAAATCACAACAATATGAATATGATTATGCAATGTGCAATTTCCCATAACCAACCCTGTACACCCCCTTCCAACCCTACACACATGTGGGGAGATACTCAATCCACCCATCCTTATACACCCGGTGTGGCACAGATTGCGGCACCACTTATCGTTGCAGCAAAGCTGCTTATACTCAGTGTAGCACTGGTTACGGCACTACTTATAGGGGCAGCATAACTTCTCGGTGGCTAAAAAGCCTGCGGTGGATCCATAGTTATCAAGCGAGTGTCTGACTCTTTATATACACTTCCTCCAATCATAATCCTGGCCCATATGCAACATAATAGCACATGAATGCAACAGATAACATATAGCATGCATAAGTCATACTCATGGCATATAGGGGTATTTTGGCAATTTTCCAACTAATGGTTTTTCTGTAATTTTGTAGGTCACAAGTATCTCAATGATTCTGCCCTATAGGGGTCTTTCAGTAATTCTACCCTACAGGGATATTTTAGTAATTCTACTCAGGGGTATTTCAGTAATTCTACTCGATAAGGATATTTCAATAATTCTACCCTACATGAGTATTTTAGTAATTCTACTCAATAGGGGGATTTCAGTAATTCTACCCTACAAGGATATTTTAGTAATTCTACCTTACAGGGGTATTTCAGTAATTCTACCCTATAGGGGTATTTCAGTAATTTCTTAACACCATGGGTCTAATTACGTACCTTGTCCCGTCAACAAGTCCTCGTTGGCTAAATTGAATAGATACTATGCACTAGGGAGGATTTTAGAGAAGAGGAGGTGAGTCATTAAGGCTACTTAAATACCAAGCTCTACCTAGATCCAATCGTAGAATGCATATGCCCATTGCCACACTTTAACCCTATAACTTGTCCACAGTCGCACTTAATTGATTAGTTAAGTTTTATGTCTGCTTAAACGATTATTAGATACTAAGCTCGAAAGTCCATTACATAACCCTAAAGAGTCCACATACATTCATATAGCCCATTAGGCCCAACCATATTTATATGGCCCACTAGGCCCAGTCACATTTATACGGCCTATCAGGCCCAAATCTATTCCAAGCCATAAAACCAACTTAATCAGCTCGTCGTTTGTTACCAATTTACCAATTTTTGCTTGGCCCACGAGCCCGTCGGCCTATTCAGCCCATTCGGCCCATTTTGGCCCAGTTGGCCAAAACATGACCCAAGTCCATGAGATTGCTCATGGGGTCTCTGGTATTGTATCGATTACCCTCATACGAGTGTTCGCGCACTCGCAAGACTACCATAGCCAAACCTTCGGCTTTTTAGCATTTCAACTTTTCAGGATTTCAGCATTTTAGGATTTGCCGATCTATTGTGTGTGTGAAGTATGTGTACACACTTGATAGCAAAACGCGATGATCTTCTTAGCCACGAACCTACAATCGATGTCACTCAACAGTTAATCATACACTTATCAAATACTATTACCAAAAGCCAAAATCATACCACTTCTCCTTACCTTGCGCAATTGAACCTAATCAACCTTTCACCGTTCGCTAGCCCTGATCGATTCCCAGATCTGTGTTGTAGAAACTCTTATTATTAAAGATTGACTTAGTAGATGACTAATATCCATCATAGTCACCCTTACAACTCCTATAACATTTGGCCAACCACCAAAACTGAAAATAGAGATAAACGCACTTACCAAACCCAAAGCACCCTAGAAGTAATTCGGTAGAGACTTGAAAAAAAAGATTCGATCCCACAATTAAGAAGAAAGAGAGGAGATGTCAGTTTTGGTGTTTAGAAACAAAAACAAAGTTGGTGATGGCACAACAGGGGATTCGGCCACACAGAACAAGAGAGCATTTAGCACAAAACAAGAAAGAAATCGGCTAATTGGTTTAGCACCCAATCGGCCAAGGTTAAGGAACAAGGAAAAGAATGACGAAGCAACAAGGAAATTGAGAGGAGAAGGTTTCGACAAAGGCAATAAAGAAAGAGAGAATTCGGCAATACCCCTTAAGAACCAACAACGAAAATTCGTAATACCCCCTAAAAGACCCAAAAACGACACTCATTTACTCCCCTAAGCCAAATTTACACACTCTTCACTTCCCAAATCGGCACCAACTCTTCACACACCCCATCTCCTAATTTTCCTCCAAGATATTCTTCCCTTATCACTTTATTAATCTCTTCCTTGAATTTCTCTCCTTTAGAGTTCAACTCTAATGCCACTACTAGCCGTCCATAACGTAAAAATTAAATCCCCAAATATTACCATGCTAGCACTCGAACCTAGGATCCCCTTGCTAGCTAATGATGCCACCTCCTTGCTCCCTAAGTGGCGCCACTTAGCCACTACACCACAACCTCACTTGTGTCCTATTTCTTCTCCATTTATTTAAAGGTCATAACTCTTGGGGTCAGGGTTCCCTAAAGGCTGAAAAATAAAAATTTTCCTAGCCCAAAATTCGAACTTAGACTTCATAAAGACCCCTAAATACTTCAAAATCACTAGCCCAACCATTCTAACATGCAATTTGTGCCATTATCATACTCTAAAAATTTTAAACACACCCACACTCGAGGCCCAATTCTTCTAAGCCCAAAATTAGGGTGTTACACTCTCACATATAAATATGATTCATCTTGCTTAGTGGAATTTAACAAGTGTCATATGTATCATAACTTGCCTTCTTATTGGCCTATAATTTTTGAGAAAAATATAAATAGGTTCTCTTCATCAAACTTATCAAGCTAAACTATACATTTGGTTTCTAAACAAATTAATTAAACTCTAGCTAAGATAATATTCCATACAAACCAGGCATACTATACCTTTGGTGAATACTCATCCCATATTTCCCTTTTTATCCTTTAACACAAACTTCTCCTTAACACATGGTAAAATATTGGAAAATCAAATTCTTACTTACTCTTGCGACGGTTACTACATGCCCACACGTATATCCCAAAATAATTTTTTGGGTAGTTAACACTACACCAGACAAACTATTTACTAATATACGTCGAAACTTTGGATCTGCCAGGTCTAGTGTGTTATAGGCAACCCATTGGAACCATTAATTTTTGCTAACAAGTCTTTGCCAACTTTCACCACCTTTTTTAAGTCGGACAATTTATTCTTGTAGTGCTGGTTGGCACCTCTGAAAGCCCCACCCCAAAGACTTTTCTTAATGGATGAAATCTCTAATACTTGGACCATGACAGTAAAAGGATCCTCGTTGGAAACAGAGTTAACATAATAAGAGGAGGCTTCCCTTAGTTGAGTAGGCAAAAAACTCAGCTATTGTTGGTAAATAACATTGAGTGGTGTGGGGGTTGAGAACGGACTCCAGAATTGCATGCCAAGGGAAGATACTACCTGAGCTAGTAAGGGTAGTGTCAAGAATTTGAAGAGAGGGAACTGCTGGATTACAGAAGTCGTTTCTGTAGGAATTTGAGACCAAGAAGGATCTGAAGAAAACATGAGAGAGCTAGGGCAATAAGTAGATTCCCCTAGAGCTGATGGAACCTCTAGAAGAGCAAAGGCTGATAGGGTAGGGATAGTTGCAGTAAACAACACCCTACTGAACTTATGCCTAATTAAAGGGGGACACCCACTACTTACAGACTCTTGAGTGCTATTGTTTGTTCTAATTCTTTTCTTTGATTTCTGCATTGTTGATTTCTAGGGCAGAGCAATAGCAGTCTTTCTTGAACCATGAGTTCCCTTAAGGATAGATAAGACGTCCATCTCTCAAGAACTAGAAGAAGAGGAAGGCCCTGCACCATCAATAAGAGAGTTAGCCTGATGAGTAGAAAAAGCATAATAAAAAAACACTAGTAGTGATATTCTAGTTTCATGGAGAGAAGACACAAATGTGGTAAAAGTAGAAGGGTGGCTCTCTTTTGTGCCTTAATAGTATTTTTGCTAAACCATCATCTAGTTTATATGACCAAGCTTCATAAGTAGGAAGCACCCTCTGACCATCTAACTCCATGTCAAGCTCATCCCCTCGAAAGCTATTTGGGCTAAGGCTTTGTAAGTAGTATTGAAACATGTTTCTAACTAAGACTAGCCCCACTAAGTTTAACACATGCCCCTTTTATAACGTTTAATTTGAACTTTAGAAAGCTTAGAATCCACTAGTTGGCAATGGTTACACATACTCTTATTAAGAAGAGACCACCTAGTTGGAAAACCAAAACTTGACTCAGAATTACAAATGATCCATATAAATTTATCCTTCCGTAGATGGAGGTTCAAAATACTGTTCTGGATGATAGGGTCACAACTCGAGTGCACACTACAATGGATGTTCCTGACAAAAGCTAGTCAAGGAAGAGAAAAGGTAAGTTTCGAGACAATGGCATGAATAGTGGATCATGAAGGGAACAAATGGAGTGAAAAGGGATACAAATAGGGAATGTTGACTCACCAAAAGGGAAAAGCAATCTTCCCTACAAGGCAACTATAGGGACGACAATGAGGAGCTTGATCCATGCAAAGTTATCAAAATTTTTAATAAAAAAGATGATAGAGTGGGGACTTGATCATGAGACCTTTAGGATATTTATTGAACTCTTACCCACAAAGCCAATTTAATTTCTTAACATGCACTAACAAATTCAACTAAAAATAATACGGGGCATGACACAATTCTAGTTCGACAATCAACTATAGCATTGTGTCTTGTGAACCAATCTAACCCTAAAATTGCATCAAACTCATAAAAACTCAAGAACAACAAATCTGCAAGAAATGTATGCTCCCCAAAAGCTAATGGACAATTTCTTATCAATTTATTCACCACATTACTCTGACCCAAGGGATTTGTTACTAGCACATTTGTTTTAAAGTATACTACCTCAAGATTAAGATCCTCTATAACTTTAGCACATATATATGAATGAGTAGTGTAACACCCTCAACCCAACGGATCTGCTGGATCTAAATCTTGGGTGTTACATCCTTCTTACAGATATAACTTGAAACTTTCTTTCTTATTCATTTATGTAAATGTCTATCTTTGTATAACAGAATTTCTTATGGCGTACATTTTATGGCTACATTTACATTTCAACTATGTACAAATGGCTATCTATAACTACTAAAGGTTTTTGTGTAAAAATACAATGTATGGCTATTGTTTCGCCTCAATAAAATTTTAGACTTTCCTACTTTATCTCTTATTCTACTGGATATAATTTGGGATGCTACTTAATAAACTCCAGCGTAGACTTTGAGAAGCTATTTATTTTCCTCTGTATGTATTATAGCCTAGTGCACTGCTCTATTGGCATAGGCTTGGCATTGCCTCTGGACACACTTTCCTTTAACAAATATTAAAATAGAAAAATATTTAGTAAGTTCATAAGAACTTAGTGAGCTAAACCTTAGAATACCTTTTTCATTCATTCTGCATTTCATATGTTGTTTAGCACATCCTTGGAGTTTTTATTGACCATTCTACCTTATTTAGAGGGTACAATACTGAGGTTACAATCTTTCTTTCTTAAGAATTATTTTCCTTCTCTTGGGTGTACTATACTTAACATCTCTTTGTCTTCTGTATCCTTTCTTAAATCTTATCTCTACATAATCCTTAACTTCTTCACTTACCTTATTATCAAACTTAATAGCTTATTCCATACTCAGTAGTCTTAACATTATCTTCAAACTGGGTAGACTGCGCCCAATAATTATCTTAGAATTTTCACATATCTTTTTTACTTTAGTGCACTCCTTATTCTTACTTTTAACTCATATCGTTGCTTAGCCATGTACTTTGATGCAGACTAACCTTTCTATTCATCCTTTGTAACTATACAATGTACGTCATTCATTCGGTATCTGCCCAAAGGCATTGCCTTTAGATGGTTACCATTATATTCATTCTTTAGATTACGCCATGAAGGCATTCCTTTCCAAAGATAGCCACAAAGGTATCCTTTCAACACAGATAGCCACAAAGGCTTTCTTTTAACAGAGGTTGCCACAAAGGCATCCATTCAATTGAGATAGCCACAAAGGTATCCATTTAACTAAAATAGCTACAAAGGCATTCATTTAACTAAGATAGCCACAAAGGCTTCCTTGTAATGAAGATAGCCACAAAGGCAACCATTCAGAGATAGCCATAAAGGGTCACTTATACAAAACTTGGTGTTTTTGATGATTGAGATTTGGTTCACCATCATGAGGTTTGCCCTCATCGCTGGTACTCACCCAACCATCCTTTACATATTCCAAATGATGCCATGGCCCAACCATGGTCTTACACTATATGGACTTCAAAGTGCCATGGACTTTTCCTTTCAGAGATTCGTGTTTTTAGTCCAAACAAACCCCTTTAGATGACTCTAGAAACACACACATACTCATCATGCAAACTCATTCTTGACAGACTTATTCCATGTAGACTTTTTCATAACAGATGCATTCGTGCTTCCAAACATCTAACACATTCCCCTTAAACTTCATGAAGTGACTTACTCATGACAGACACTTTCTAAACAAACTTGTTCAAACAATGACTAACTCATGACAAACATATATGCACACATATCGTTCCTTTCCTTTTTAGAGTGTCAGAGTCATGCTTTACTAGTTCAAGTTTCATACATATAAGAGTTAGTCTACAAATTCACCTTATAACTTAAAAGGCTGTCAAACATTAGATCTAAGCCTTCATTGTGACAACAACAACTTGAGTTCTAGATCTTTCAACCAACCAGATAATATGGTATCCTCGCCTCGTCAAATAGAGACACTTTGTTAGAGCTTATTTGAGTAACCTTTCACCTCTACTTTAACTTAGACATATCACTGAGCCATATTTCTTCAAGTATACTTACAGATTTGCACTTCTTTAGTAGACAAAGTCATGAAACATACTTTGTTGGGAGGGAAATCACTAGCAGAAATTGGGGTTTTAGACTCATCTATTTGGAGGTAGCCTTCAACTGCTCAGCCCTTCCATCCTTTAGAAGGGAGACAACCCATTAACTTAACATTAGTTTCCTTTTAAATTAACTTAAGATTTCATGGGGACTTGATAAAGGTCACGTACATACTAAGTGACTTATCAAAATCTACCACGTCTAAGAGACTTACCTGATACTACTTTAGCCTTTGACTCTTTTAATTCATATTTGGTTAGTTCCCAACCAACTTTCCTTATAACCCAACTGGTATGGGATTGCATTGGGAACTAGAGGTATTTTGCCTTTTAGTGTGGCCTCATACCTCATAACCATCCTTTTTCATAACTATCATTTTTGTTTCACTTATAACCCTAATATGACTAGGAATCCTTGTCTACTTATTTCCATATCAGAGTTTGCATATTCCATACATCAAAAATGCACTTAGGCGACTACTACTACTCAGTCAAACATTCCTCCCTATAGTTCTTTAATCGTTTCTATTACAAAGGATTGTATAAACAGAACATTCTTGGTTTGCCTATTCTATATGCCAAGATGGGCATTTTTGGGCGAACACTACTTAGCTTATTGTACGTCTTTATAACTAGGCGCCTTATTCACATTCTTATACCCTTACCACTATTCTTGAGTCATCATGCTTAATTTTCCCTAAGGTTAGCCACAGGCTTCATTCCTTCAGAATCCAGAGACCAGAGCGTCATTGGCATAGTCAAAAAGTAACTTATTACTTAATTTAATTATAATGCTGGACACTTAAAATTATCCTCTGAAGCCTTATTCCTAAGGACTATATTTCAAACTTTTAGGACTTTGCCCAAGGGCGTACTCATGAACTTTTTCTTCTGAAATGAGTCCATCACTTTAAGAACTTTCCAAAATTTTACATTCTAAAACAACACCTAAATATTAGGGCTCCGTCGAGAAAGATGTTACAAGTGGAACCTAGATCAATCAAAACATAAATACTATTTCTAAGAAAAGATAATTTACTAGTTATTACTTCAAGTAGATCAACATCCTCTTTAGCTTTCATCACATAAGCTTTTGCTAATACTCCAAAACTTGGCTTACTAAGATTTTTCCTCTATGCTCCTTGTACTGAACGAGATTTAGCTACCATTCTAGATTTACTCTCATGTTTATTCTTTTGAGGACTTCTGACAGATAGTTTAGTGCTTACTATAATCTTAGATAGGCAATCTTTAACCATGTGATCTTTGGACCTACATCCAAAACGTGCCCCTACACACTTCCTACGTTCACCACCAAGATTCCTACCACAATATTCACATTCACTTTTCATTACTCTAGAACCACTAGAACTTGCTATAGAAGCAACTAGTCTACCGAATCCTTCATGTTTGAAACTTGTAAATTATGAATCTTTTCTCAAATCTTAAAAGGTTTGATCTCTAGGTTTCTTAAAACATACTGATGATGGAAGACTTGACCTACCTCTTTTCATTCTTTATCTGTTAAAATTCTTACTTCTCTCTCTAATGATCGATTCTATCTTAAAGGCTTTTGCAGTCAATACTGTAGGAGTTTTACATTGTAACACCCCAAACCCGGCCTAAAAGTTAGGCCCAAATCCGGCGTTTCACAATGAAGTGCTTTTCAAAAACCAGGTTTTCATTGAAAACCCTTCTTGTTTAAATTTTGTGTAAAACCTTAGTTTGTGTTTGATCAATTCCCAATGTGGTTTATTAAAAAGATTATTCCCTATTAAAGATGTTATTAATTATAAAATCTTAATCGTTGCGGAAGCTTAATTTAAAATAGAGGTTGTTTTGGAAAAACTCGTTTTTACCATTAAAAATTATAAAATCACAATAAAATCCCAAATTTAAAAATAATCCAGAAGTTATAAAAAGCCTTATTACAACCCAATAAAAATAATTTAAAATAAGGTAAATAAATAAAACTACTGATCATTAAAACAAGTTGCAGTGTAGCCACCTCCGTGTCCCCTCTATTGTCTAGCCGCCTACTGAGGGTCACCTGGAAACAAAATTAAAAAGAGTGAGTGAGTTTACAAAAACTCAGTGTGTACGTCCCTCGACAAACACATAACATGCATTAAACAATTTGGGCCTAAGCCCTATTCAATAACGGTTGCCTTTGGGCCTTAGCCCACAGTGGCCTTGGTTGGGCCTGAGCCCATATCTCAACATACAGTGGCCTTAGGCCTTAGCCCAAATCACAACAATATCACTATGATTATGCAATGTGCAATTTCCCATAACCAACCCTGTACACCCCCTTCTAACCCTACACTCCTGTGGGGAGATACTCAACCCACCCATCCTTATACACCCGATGTGGCACTGGTTTCAGCACCACTTATCGTTGTAGCATAGCTGCTTATATTAGGAGTAGCACCGATTGCGGCACTACTTATTAGTGCAGCATAGCTGCTCGGTGGCTAAAAAGCCTGCTGTGGCTATAAAGCCTGTGGTGGATCCACAGTCGTCAAGCGACCGTGTGACCCTTAGATACATTTCCTCTAATCATAATCCCGACCTATATGCAATATGATAACACATGAATGCAACAGATAACATATAGCATGCATAAGTCATACTCATGGCACATAGGGGTATTTTGGTAATTTAAAAACTAAGGGTTTTTCTGTAATTTTGCAGGTCACGAGTATCTCAGTGATTCTACCCTACAGGGGTATTTCAGTAATTCTACCCTATAGGGGTATTTCAGTAATGCTACCCTATATGGGTATTTTAGTAATTTCTTAACACCATAGGTCTAATTACGTATCTTGTCCCGTCAACAAGTTCCCGTTGGCTAAAGTGAACATATACTATGCACCAGGTAAGATTCTATAGAAGAGGAGGTGAGTCATTTAGACTGCTTAAGTACCAAGCTCTCCCTAGATCCAATTTTAGACATGCATATACCGCTTAAGTACCAGGGTATAGGGTGTTACAATTTTTATTGGTATCAGAGCTACAGTTTAGTCGATTCTCGGACTAACGTAGCGCGTGTGAGTATAGCTATACATGCCATTTTGTGATAATACGATAGTGTGGTGATTTCTGACATTTGAAATGTGTTTTTTTTGTATAGTAATGGATCCCAATCCCGATCGAGTCGTAGCGGAGGATATTGAGAGTGTAGCGGCTGCTCTCGCGTAAGGGACCGCGCCGATCGACTCTCAGCCGAATACTAGTCATCGAGATGATGACATGAGGCAGAAATTTTATGCAATGATGAGTGATTGGTTCACCCAATTCCTTCGAACTAATTTGGCTGTTCCACAACCTCCTCCCCCGAATAACCCACTTCCGACCCCTGTGGCTCCTCCTGAGACCGACCCTGTGAGGTCGAGTAAACCCCCAGTCGATAAAATTAAAAAATACGGGGCTGAAGAATTTTAGACTACAGTTGACGATGATGCTGAGCGGGCTGAGTTTTGGCTTGATAATGTAATATGTGTGTTTGATGAATTGTCATGTACGCTCGAGGAGTGCTTGAAATGTGCCGTATCTTTGTTACGCGATTCTGCCTACTATTGGTGGAATAGCTTGGTTTCTGTCGTGCCGAGAGAACGAGTTACTTGGGAGTTTTTCCAAGTCGAATTCTGCAAAAAGTATATCAGCCAGAGATTTATCGACCAAAAACGGAAAGAATTTCTTGAGCTTAAGCAGGGCCGAATGACAGTGACCGAGTATAAGAAAGAATTTGTGCGGCTCAGCCGATATGCCCGCGAGTGCATATCATCCGAAGCTATTATATGTAAACGCTTCGAGGACGGGTTAAATGAAGACATCAAACTATTGGTTGGCATTCTAGAAATTCAATGGTTAGTCGTTCTTGTCGAGCGAGCCTGCAAGGCCGAAGAGCTCGGAAATGAAAAGAGAAAAGCTGATGGCGGAGCTAGAGAGTTTCGTAAGAGATCTCTGGGGAAGTCTACTCAAAGATCATCAAAGAAATTTCGAAGTGAGTTGGACAGACCGAATGCTACTTCGGGTTTTTCTAGACGAGACCGTGACCGACCTCCTATGAGTACACGTGCCACTTCTGATACTAGTGTTGGGAACGACCGTCGAGACAGCCGAGTGTAAGTATTGTGGAAAATGGCATTCAAGGAGCTGCAGATTTCATGATCGCTCCTGTTATAAGTGCGGGTCAGCCGATCACTTTATAAGGGATTGCCCTAGATGGTCTAAGCAGAATGTGAATCAAAGTGGGAAACTGAGTACTACTTCAGTACGAGGTAGACCACCTAGAAATTCGGGAAATACTGGTGGCAGTCAGAGAAGAATTAAAGATGCCACGACCAAATCCGAGGCTCATGCCCCTGCTATATACGTGCACGCGAGGATGCCTCTTTCCGAGATGTTATTACTGGTACTTTTACTCTCTTTGACTCTGATGTGATTGCTTTGATTGACCCCGGTTCAACTCATTCTTATGTATGTGAAACTTTGGCATCCAGTAAGACTCTCCCTGTTGAGTCTACTGAGTTTGTGATTCGAGTGTCCAATCCCTTGGGTCATTGTGTTTTAGTTGATAGAGTATGTAAGAAATGTCCCCTTATGATTCCGAATTCCTGTTTTTCGGCTAATTTGATGCTTTTGCCATTCGATGAATTCGATGTTATTCTCAAAATGGATTGGTTGACTATGCACGATGCGGTAGTGAATTGTAAACGAAAGACTATTGATTTACGATGTTCGACTAATGAGATAATTCGGATTGAGTCTACGGATCTAAACGGGTTACCGGTGGTAATATCCTCTATGCTGGCTCAGAAATTTATGAAAAAGGGTTGCAAGGCTTACCTTGCTTATGTTTTGGATAACAAAATATCTGAACTAAAGCTTGAGACTGTACCTGTGGTTTGTGAGTATCCAGACGTGTTTCCTGAAGAATTACCGGGATTACCGCCTATTAGAGAGGTTGAGTTCGGCATTGAGCTAGTTCCGGGTACAACTCTGATTTCGATTGCTCCATATCGTATGGCTCTGACAAGTTGAAAGAGTTGAAATCTCAGTTGCAAGAATTGACTGATAAAGGTTTCGCAAGACCGATTTTTTCACCCTGGGGTGCACCAGTTTTGTTCGTGAAAAAGAAAGACGGGACTTTGAGAATGTGTATTGACTATCGACAGCTGAATAAAGTGACTATAAAGAATAAGTATCCGTTGCCTCGTATCGGTAACTTATTTGATTAGCTAAAGGGAGCTTCAGTGTTTTCAAAGATTGACTTGCGATCTGGCTATTATCAGTTGCGAGTTCGAGACTCAGACGTACCCAAGACTGCTTTCAGAACGAGGTACAGACACTACAAATTTTTAGTGATGCCGTTTGGGCTGACTAATGCCCCCGCTGTTTTTATGGATTTAATGAATCGGGTGTTTAAGCAGTACCTAGATCGATTTGTGGTTGTGTTTATCGATGACATTTTGGTTTATTCTCGGGATAAGATTGAGCATGCTGAGCATTTAAAACTTGTGCTACAGATTTTGCGTGATAATTAGTTGTATGCAAAATTCAGTAAGTGTGAGTTCTGGTTGCGCGAGGTCAGCTTTCTGGGACATATTGTATCCGCCTCAGGAATACGAGTCGATCCGAATAAAATTTCTGCTATACTTGATTGGAAGCCTCCTAGAAATGTCTCAAAAGTCCGAAGCTTTTTGGGACTTGCCGGGTATTACCGACTGTTTGTGAAAGGCTTCTCCATGATTTCAACTCCGTTGACGAAGCTATTGCAAAAAGATGTTAAATTCGAATGGTCTGAGAAGTGCCAAAAGAGTTTCGACCAATTGAAAGCCCTATTGATGGAAGCTCCAGTATTAGTTCAGCCTGAATCCGGTAAAGAGTTTGTGGTCTATAGCGACGCGTCTTTGAATGGCTTGGGATGTGTTTTGATGCAAGAGGGCAGAGTCGTTGCGTATGCTTCGAGACAGTTAAAGCCTCATGAGAAAAACTATTCGACTCATGATCTCGAATTAGCTGCTATTGTATTTGCCCTAAAGATTTGGCGTCACTACCTTTTTGGAGAGAAATGCCATATCTTTTCTGACCATAAAAGCCTTAAATACTTGATGACGCAAAGAGACTTGAATCTGAGACAAAGACATTGGCTTGAATTGCTAAAGGATTACGAGCTTGTCATTGACTATCATCCGGGAAAGGCAAATGTAGTTGCTGATGCTCTTAGTCGAAAATCATTGTTAGCTTTGTGAGCCATGAATGTGCATTTATCAGTATCTGATGATGGTGTGATGATAGCGGAATTAAAAACGAAACCGGTGTTTCTACGACAAGTTTGTGAAGCTCAGAAAGCTGATGGTGATTTAATTGCCAAGCGAGCTCAATGCGATTTAAATGTGGATTCTGAGTTTCAAGTTGATGATAATGATTGTTTGAGGTTTCGAGGCCGAGTATGTATTCTGAGAAGTTCAGAGTTGGTTTCGATGATTTTAAATAAAGCCCATAATAGTCGAATGTCAGTTCATCCGGGAAGTACAAAAATGTACAACGATTTGAAACGTCAGTATTGGTGGCATGGTATGAAACGCGACATCTCAGATTTTGTGTCTAAGTGTTTGATATGCCAACAAGTAAAAGCGGAACATCAGGTGCCTTCGGGTTTGTTGCAACCGATTTTGATTCCCGAGTGGAAATGGGATAAAGTCACGATGAATTTTGTATCGGGGCTACCATTGACACCGAGCAAGAAGGATGTGATATGGGTTGTTGTAGACCGATTAACTAAATCGGCTCATTTTATTCCCGTGCGTACGGATTACTCGCTTGATAAGTTAGCAGAATTGTATGTTTCTCAGATCATCAGATTGCACGGGGTGCCTATCTCTATCGTATCGGATAGAGACCCGAGATTTACATCGCGGTTTTGGAAGAAACTACAAGATTCTCTAGGTACTAAGCTACATTTTAGTACCGCGTTCCATCCTCAGACGGACGGTCAATCAGAACGAGTAATTCAAATACTCGAGGATATGTTGAGATGTTGTGTCCTTGAGTTTAGTGGTTCGTGGGAACGGTATTTTCCTTTGATTGAATTCGCTTACAACAACAGTTTCCAATCGAGCATTAAGATGGCACCTTACGAGGCTTTGTACGGTCGCAAATGCCGTACACCGTTGTTTTGGACCGAGCTCAGTGAAAGTAAGATATTTGGGGTTGATTTTATTAGAGATGCCGAGCAGAAGGTAAAAGTGATTCGAGATAGTCTTAAGGCAGCTTCAGATCGTCAAAAGTCATACGCGCATTTAAAGCGGAAAGATATCGAGTATCAGGTTGGAGACAAAGTATTTCTTAAAGTATCACCTTGGAAAAAGGTGCTCAGATTCGGCCGTAAGGGTAAATTGAGTCCGAGGTTTATCGGGCCATACGAAATCTCTAAACGGATTGGGCCGGTAGCATATCGATTGATTTTGCCTCCTGAACTTGAAAAGATTCACAACGTTTTTCATGTTTCAATGCTTCAACGATATAGATCCGACCCATCACATGTGATTAACCCATCTGACATTGAGATTCGATCTGATTTGAGTTATGACGAGGAACCAATTCGTATATTGGCACACGAGGTTAAAGAGTTGCGGAATAAGAGGATTTCATTAGTGAAAGTGTTGTGGGTCAAACATGGGGTGGAAGAAGCTACTTGGGAGCTTGAGGATTCGATAAAAGAACATTACCCAAACTTATTTTCCGGTAAGATTTTCAGGGACGAAAATTTCTTAAGTGGGGGAGAGTTGTGACAGCCTTAAAACGACCCTAGTCGGAATGTGGTTTCGAGACCACAAAATCGAGGCATAAAGATAATTTAATAATTATTTTGATGCCCATTGCATGTGCCAATTTATGTGTGATACCTTTGGTGTGTTAATTTAGCCTTATAATTTTGAAAGATTAATAGAAAACTTTGAAAGATTAATGGGTAAAGGTGTGATGACCTATTAATGTATGCATGAGAAATAAGGGTTTTGCATGTCAAATTGCCCACTTTTATGATAGTGGATGGTAATGATGAGATTTTGGCATCTTGTGAATTGTAATTTAGTCATAATAATAATAAAAGAAATTAGTAATTGGTTATCATAAAATTGAATTAATAAAGGAAATAAAATAAGGATTTTGGATGAAAAAAAACAAAGTTTCTTCATCTTGTTCTCTAATGGCCGATTGTTGAAGAGGAAAAGGAGAGGAGAAGATATGGTATTCGGCCATTGAAGGCCTTAAATCAAGGTGAGTTTTTCATGAAAAATTTTTGTAGTGTTTGTGATTTTAAGATGAAAACCAAGCTCTTAACATGACTCTTGTGAAAAAAAATTTTGAGTTTATATCATTCTTGATATTCGGCCATAGGAGAAGAGGTGGGCAAATCTTGTTTTATTTGAAGTTTGTGTAAAATAATAGAATTTGGATGTTGTTTGAGCTAGATAGATGTTCACTTATGAGGATTTATGAATAGATTGAATCGGTTTGTATGTTTAGCTTCCTACTTCTAATTTCCGATTCTAAATTGGAGATTTTTGTCAAAAGGTTGTAAGATTTGTGATTTTTGAATTGATTACCAAGTGTCTCACTTAACCATGATAGCAATTTTGTTTTAGTCATTGATTTTGATTTTCGGCCATGGAAGTAATTCATGAGAATTTGAATGCTATAGAGGTTACAAATTTCTTTAATTGCCGAATGAACTCTAGGTGATGTGAGTACGATGCACTAGCATGCTTGTATAGTGTTGTTTGTGTATGGTGCCGAATGTACTTTAAATTTTGTATTTTCTTGAACCATTGAATTAATTGAAATTGGGAAAATGAGAGTTTGATAATTGACATGTTAGACTTGGTTCACTATCGCATTTGGTCATGGAATTGGACTAATTGGTTAAAACGAGTTCAAAGGTAATAAATTAATGATAGTAAAGCATGGAATTGAGAAGCCATGTCTAAAATACCTTATATGCATGTACAATTGTTTCATGTGGTTTTAAGGACTTAGTACTCTTGAATTGTAGTGCTAATAAGATTTGATATTAGTTGTTTAGTAGGATAAGTTATATGAATTTGTTATGTATTAGATGGAATGCTATAAAATGTTAGTTAAAGTTTAGTAGATGGTTTTGAATAAAAGTCCATGCTTGGACATATGGCCGAATGGCCTTAATATGTATGCATTTAGAAATGGTGGTTAGACTAATTGATCAATTTGTGCTTGTGGGAGCTTCTTGGTTAAAGAAATGACCTATTCGGCCATGTGCATAAATTCTTTGATTTTTTTTTTTTTTGATAATTGGTGTCTTAAGAGTGGTATATTGATTAAAATGAATATGAATTATGTATATATATGTTAAGGCCAATGATTTCTCTAAATGATGCCTTATGTGATGTTATGTTTTAATTATGTGAATAAGAACTTTAAAGAGTGAATTTTGTAAGTCTGCTTGGTACAGCAGCAGTAGTGTGTTTTGGAAAAATCACCATAAACTGTGGGAGCTGAATTAGAGGCTGAATAAATTATGCAATTAAGCTTAATGAGTCTAGTTTCTTATAAAAGAAACCGTGTAAGCAAAGAAATTTCCTATAGAGAGATATTTAAAGTTGTGTGAGACAGTGTCAGAATGACTCCGAAATCCCCTTTTCTGTATTTAGAAAATCACTATAAATTGTATAAAAATTTTTATAAGATAAAATTTATATGCTTAGACTCCTTAATGAGTCTAGTTTCGAATAAAATAGGCAAGGACATATTTTGAATCCTGTACAATGAGAAATTTGATTTGTAGTGAAGAGTGGTCAGTATAGTCAAACAGTGAATTAGGGGAAAATTTAAGAAAATTCTGGTATTGATTGGCCAAACCAAAAATTCTGAAAATTTTATGGGTAGAAGATATATGAGTCTATTTTCAGGGAAAATTAACGGCACTTCATTTGGAGTTTTGTAGCTCCAGTTATGAATAATTTAGTGAATGTTGCTCAGGAAGTCAGCTTGTAGTGACTTATGATATATATGTGGTTGGCCGAATATGTGTGTGTTTCCTATGAGAAGTATATGCATTTCTTATTTGACTATAAGTGAAATTGATAAATTGAGATGTTTGAATAAGGATTAATAAAATTAAATATTTTATTTAGCTCAAGAGCATAGAGGGACAAGTTCGGATAAAGGGAAGGCTAAAGTGGTCGAATAGCCAACTCACAGTTGCTCAGGAAAGTTCAAGGTAAGTTTTGAGCAATTGAATTTGGTATTTAATTCTAAATGCCATGATATACTTGTATGATAAATGAATGATGTCCCATTGTCCTTACCATAATAAGGTTAATGAGAAAGAAACCTTAGACATGTTATGTAGCCGATTGGCTAATAGAGAAAGAAATTGAGATAGGAGTTTGAAATGTATTGCCTATGTATGTTCGCTTATTGAGCCAAAAATCTAGTTAATGGAGTATACATGTATGAGTTTTGCATGACATTTATGACATAAAGTCGAGGGGCATGTTATATGTTAGTATGTGAATGAATTGATTTAATTGCACATGTGTTTTGTGCTATGTGAAATCGGGTAATATGTGAATAAATATGTATGAGACTCAGTGATGCGAATCCGGGCTTAAATACCCGATGACTATATGTGGAGATTACATCCAGGCTCAAATACCCGATGACTATATGTGGAGATTATATCCGGGCTCAAATACCTGATGACTATATGTGGAGATTATATCTGGGCTCAAATACTCGACGACTATATGGGGAGATTATGTCCGAGCCATGGCCCGATGGCTATGTGCGAAGATTATATCCGGATTATGATCTGCTGGCTTTTTGTGGAGTTTTATCCGAGTTAAAGGTCTCGATGATGATGCGAGTAAGATCTAAAACTAAAAGACTTTGTAGTACGATTGCTAATGAATGCGCTTAAAGCGTTAAGCTATACAGGTATGTACCCTAATCCTATATGCAAGCTTGGTTTGGACCAAACCATAAGGTTAGTATACGATTGTATATGTGAGTATGGAATGTGACTAATAATATGGTTATAGTACAATTGGTCAATGTGAAAAGTTATGTGAAATTGTGTAACATGCCTTTGTTATATGTGCTCACTTTCGAGTAAAAGTTTAGCTGCTTATTGAGTTTTATAAGAAGGTGTATATATATATATAATCGGCTAAAGGGGTGATATACCCAAAGAAAACTTGAAATGAAATTGCGAACGGCTATTTTGTTATACTTGATATGTTTACCTGTTTACATTGCTTAAAACTTACTAAGCATATAAATGCTTACTCTGTTTATTTTTTTGTTCCTCTGTTTTATAGATCTCCTTTTGAAACTACGGACTCGGGGATTGAAGCTTTAATCACCTACACTATCGTCGTTATTTTGGTATTTTCAATAGTAAATTTTGAGAACAATGGCATGTATAGGCTAATCTCCTTTTGTTAAACCGAATTATATTTTGTGTTGTAATTATCCTAGCCATGCGAAAATGGCTTGTTTAATCTCTAAGTTGAGTATATGTTTTTGATAAAATGTTATGCGAATTATTACTTTAATGCGAATAGTATTGCTTACTATCTAAGAAATTCATTTGTACTTAGAGATTCTATCATACCTTACCTATTGGTAGGTAGTCACTTTCCAACTATGATAGTACTCCTATAGTGATCGAATGCAACAGGGTTGCATTAGTTGAAACATTTGAAAGACAGATTGTTCGGAAGTAGAAATTTAAGTAAATCATTAATAGTAATAAAATGTACAATCGAATCTATGCCTGATTTGTATCTATGAAATTCGGTAAGTTACGTTTAGTTTTGTAATACCTCGATATCCTATTCTGGCGACGAACCAGGGTATAGGGTGTTACAAGCCCTCACATTTTCACCTTTTGACATTTAAGTCCTTGTTTCATAAAATCATCAAATATACTCAATTTCTTTAAATATGGCCTAGCCAAATTTTCTATTTAGTCCATTCAGGCCCACATATTTCATAAATTTCTCATTTTAGTCCCTTTATATAATCTTTTTCACCAATTAGCCCAAATTAGCTAATTTCATTAAAAATTCAATACAAATATATTAACTCAATTCATATTTTTCATTTAACACCAAAAATAATCACAAAGCTCACCATTTCATCAATGGCTCATCTCAAAATCATACTCAAATTCTAAAATTAAGGATGAGCTTGAGAAAACACGAAGCAACGATCACAAAAACACAAAAATCATTAAAAACCAAAGTAAAACCATACCTTAATTCGCCATTACAACTGCCGAACCCTACTTTGCCTAAAAACTCTCTTTTCTTTGGTTAATTTCAGCAAAATAGATGATAAATGGCCATTATCTCATGTTTTTCTTTTAATTAATGAACATAAATCACTAGTTTACCATTTTGCCCTTGTATTAAAACATTAATAAACCATGATTTCATGTCCAAACTTGACCATTAATGAATTCAATGGTCCATTAACATTTTAAGGACCTTATAATACACAAAGCACTACAATTTGGCACACATAACATATAGTACATAACTTTTGTATTTTCTGCGATTTAATCCTTTTTCATAATTAAGCACACAAACGACCAAATTTTTATACGAGACTTTCCCACATGCTAATTCCCATATAATAAGCACAGAAAATAATGATAAAATATTTTCTGACTTGGATATGTGGTGTCAAAACTACTATTCCAGCTAGGGTCTAAACCGAGCAGTTACACATTATTCATGGTATTCCATGTTATCACAATATACAAATAGCCATGATTTGTACGCAACATGAGATAAGAAAATATTTATCAATCATAACAATATTTGTCACATCATATAGTAAAAGTCAAGTAAGAATAACTTACCTTTAAACCACAAAATCACTCACTTGTAACAATACAAACATTATGTTTTCCTTTGTATAATAGATAGATAAATTTTAATTAAATCCTTACATGTTTAACTTGTATAAAACACACACCTTTTTCAATTTGAATCATAAATCCAACTAAAGCTTGATCACCTCCAATCGAAAGGAATTAGGACTTTGATTCGCACCAAAAGAAACCATTCATGTAATTAGTATTCTTTTATCTCCAATAAAAGAATTATCCAAAATAAAAATCATCCACAACTTCATAACTTATATACTTACCCCTTTATTCCAAAATGATCCAAGATGAACACTTCTAAAGTTGATGACTCGAGTTGGTGTGAGGGTCTAGTTTAATGAAACGTTTGAATAAATTGGATTATTGTTCATGAAAAGAAAAGAAAATAGATAAGAGAATAAAAATTAAAAGAGAAAATAAAAGATACTTGTTACCCAAATATTGACAAATATTTCAAAGGTTGAAGAAGCCTCAAGAATCACTTGAAATTTCAATAAAAGAAAGGAAATAAAATTTCAAAATGATGATAAAAGAAAATAGAAATAGAAGAGAAAAAAACAAGTAAAGAAATGTGTTTTTGGGTGATGATACTTGAATAATGGTATGGATTTTATGTGATGATGCTACGGTGGTTGAATGGTGGTGGTGATTTGGTGGTTGTTGGGTGGTGATTTGGTATTCAATAGAAATATTAATCAGAAATAAAAGAAAGAACAAGGAGAAGAAACCTTAATGGGGTGACACAAGGAGGAGAAGGAGGAGAAAAAGAGAAGATTTTTATGAATACAAAACAAAATATGAGAGTAAGAAGGGGTGGAGTGGAGTGGACGATCACCTAGTGAAACTCCCCAACAAAACATTCAAGAGGGGGACAAGAGGCTTAGGGAGAGTAAAGCACAATAATTTTAGGAGTTTCACCCTTTTCAAATTTAAAATATAGAGTCAGTGAACAAAATAGAGAATATGAGTTACATGCTATAAGGTGGATGGTTTTTGTATGGGAAGGTTGACTAAATTTTGCATGAATTTAAAGAAAATAAAATGATGTTATGGAGGCCAAAACTTGGATCTTTAGGATTTACTTAAGCTTCTTAATCACTACACCACTTTTCAAGCTTGTTTAATAATTAACAACATTTAATAGAATTTTGGGATGTGATAATGAACCTAATCTCAGTAAGGTTTCTGAACTTAAGCTTTGTAAGAGAATGTAGATAAAATCAAGAAGAAGATTAATGCTAAGAACACACAAAGTTTATCAGTGAAGACACTGTTATATTATATATATAAGCACAGAAATAATGTTTAGAGGAAGAATTAGATTATTCACTAGCACCTTTGATTTTTGTGATTAAATGCTTTTATCATAATTTAAGTCTTATCAACTACAGTATCATGGTTCTATTATAACCAATGCTCAGTACACTAACTAAATAGTCTTATAAAAATAATAAAAAAATCTATGTGTAATGCCTCAAAATTTTTATTTTTGTTTTTGTGAAAATGAGACACAACTGTGTACTGCTTCAGTGGTTAAATGTTCTGGGTGTGTGTGGGAGG
This sequence comes from Gossypium stocksii, assembly GCA_020496765.1. Taxonomy (NCBI): domain Eukaryota; kingdom Viridiplantae; phylum Streptophyta; class Magnoliopsida; order Malvales; family Malvaceae; genus Gossypium; species Gossypium stocksii. Next base: position 50,169,209 of record CM035623.1, read on the forward strand.
TCCCAAGTTCAAGCCATGTCTTTGGCAAATTTTGGAGTTTTTCAAAGTGAAGCCTCACTCTTGTTAAGTAGGTTTTTATTAAATTGTTTGTAAAACTATGTCAGAATGGGCCAGTTGGTCTAGTGGTTAAGTGGAGTTGTAACACCCCTAACCTGTAACCATCGCCGAAATAGATAAGGGGCATTGCCGAACTTGTAACACTGATCGAAACAGTATAATATCAACATAATCCAAAACATTTTCAGGCATTCACAATCAATTCATACTTTAATCAAACATATAAAGCTATATTAATAACATAGGGACTAATTCGAAAACATATAAAAGATAGAAGAAAACTAAGAAAATTTTCGGAATAGGGTCACACGGCCGTGTGCCTCACATGGTCACTAGATACACCCGTGTGTCCAGGCTATGGCAAAACAAGGCATACATATTGACTTGTGCACACGGCCACAAGACACGCCCATGTGTCTAGGCCGTGTGAGAATTTTAAAGCCACTGACTTGCACCCAAGGGTACTAGACACAGCCCTGTGTCTAGCCTGTGTGGCATCCTGACCATTTCAACTACAATACAGGGGTCACACGGTCAAGTCACGCCCGTTTGCTCTGACCGTGTGGCACGAAATAGGCTTGATACAAGCCATTTTCACACCCCAAATGCTCATGTACCTACAAGCAATATTTTGCAACAATGCATATACTAATTGGGCAAACAATTCAGGGAAAGCAAACATATTTATACCAACTCATAATCAACCAAATTTTCATACTAAATTGCATCATCAATCATGTACCAAATGAATCATTTCCATACCTATTTAAAATTACCAATTCAATGTCATACAAAATCTATCAACTAATCACATATAACATCACATATATCATGTATTATTCATCCAAAATATGGTCATTTACCACAAACATTGATCAACTTACCAACCATTAAACATTCAACTCTACCAAAACCTCAATCACATATTCACCACAAATAGACATATCACAAGAAACTTCCATATCAATTTAACCATTTTGAAACCAAGCCATATCACATAGCTTGACATATAGCAAAATCATACTCCACTCATTAGCATAGATAGCCATAAAGATTAACTTATAAACTAGCCTATACATGTCATATTTACAACATTTACAAAGATCCAAAAGTACTGAAAGCTTGTTTGGATAGTGTGGTGACAATCTCTAACTTTGTTCGAAATCGAGCTAGCTTCTGAAACTATAAAACACAAGAAAATAAATAAAGTAAGCTTTTAAAGCTTAGTAAGCCCGTATAATGTAGAATTTAACTTACTGAATCAACAGTTAAAAGTGTAAATAACATTATCAAACCATTTCTTATATCCTCAATGCCTATTCAACCATCACAACCATGTTAGTCATATAATAACCATATATTCATCCAATCCAAAGATGAAACAAACATGTAACATTCATGTAATCATATTTCATGAACAATTCATTCATTTATCATAAACTCATATAGCATTTAATCATATAACTATGTAACCATTTGTTTAAACATTTCATATACCTTATAAGCATATACTTGTATCATGTACTTCATGTATTCTATGTCATTCATATAAACATATACTTGTAATGTACAATACATGTACTTATACCTTGTTTGACATATATTCTCATATTAATCATGTATGTATATATATATATATATCATGTTATTTATGTAATCCTTATACCTCTTGTAACATGTATTTCATATAATACAATTAGGTAAATTTCCTGTTGAACCTTTGGAAACATCGAGGGATACTCGGGTGATACACACACAGTATATGAAAATAACCTGTAAATCTATCAATTCATCATGTATGCTCTTTTGAGCCATGTACGGTATGCTCCTCCTGAGCCGATAACGGTAAGCCCGAAGGCTGAACATGTAATCCCGAAGGATGAATGGTAAGTTCGAAGACTGAACATGTCCCGAAGGATGAACGGTAAGTTTGAAGACTGAACATGTAAGCTCATGAGCTGTGATGAGTCCGCAACAAATGTAGGAGCTCAACCAACCTGTAGTGTGACAGCCCTAATTTAGTCCTAATCGGGAAAGTGGTTTCAGAAACACTAAACCGAGTCAAAAAATTTTTAAAATATTATTTTCTATGTTTTTATTATGTGAATGGTCATGTGTGAAAATTTCATGTCTTGATTTTGTCATTTGGATGTTGAATTTTAAATGTTTTTTTAAAATAAGGGACTTAAATGGCAATTAAGCCATTTAAGTAATAGGTGTACGGTAGTGGAGCTAGTAAATGTCATTATGTGCATGTAATTATAATATGAAAGCTGAATAAAATAAATCAAAGAAAATAGGTAAGTGTTATGGCTTGCACGTTATTATGAATGTTATAATAAGACAAATAGGGTGATAAAAACAAAGCTTTATCATATCCTTCTCCCCACTTGTCGAAAAACATGAAGTAAAAAGAAGAAACATTTTGCATGCTCTTAAGTTGTAAGTCGATTGTTGAAGAAGGAGGATGGAGCATTCAACATTCTTGAAACCAAGAATTTCAAGGTAAATTTCACTTAGTTTTACTAATTTTTGATGGATTTGAGCTTCTTGCCTTACTTTAGCCAAAACCCACTCATTAATTTTTGTTAAGATGGCACATTAGGTTCGGCCATGATTGTTATATGATAGAATTTGGGTGTTTGATGTTTAAAAAGGTACACTTTGGATGATTAAGGACAATCGGTTAGTGTGGAAATGTGAGTAGTTTATGTTAAATTCTAGAAATGAAATGCTAAAATATTAACATGAGTATATAGGGCTGCCGAATGTGAATTTAAATAATTATTGAGTAATTTTGTTGTGTATTAAGATAATTGGAAAGCAAGAGTTGTGTATGTGTGAATAAAACAAGTGAAAGATCTATATTGATTAAATGAGAGATACAGTTTTGGCATGATATTAGAAAGGAAGGTTTAAATATTGGCTTTTATATACATGAATGCCGAATGGGTTACAAGTAAGGAATGATCTTGTGTTATTCATTGAAGCTTGCCGAAGATATATGTATCTATGAACATTGAAATCTTATGTTATATGTTCGATTAAAATGTATGTTTCATTGTATGTTAAGTGTATAAGGTTATTAAAGTGAAATGGGAGATTTGTGATTAATATTAGAAATTGATAATTAAATTGTTAGTATGTATATACATAAGGTTGCCATATATGTGATAGTAGGAAAAGAAATTGTTTTTGCTTGAATTTAATTAAATGTATGTCCGATCGAAGTATTATATGCTGCCCAATACGAAAATGATAAGACAAATTTGGTTGAATTAAGTGCTATCATGTTAAGGTTATGTTTGGCCATGGTTCTGTTCGATAATTTCGATCGTAGCTTGTTGTTGGTTAAATATGGTCTAAATGTTTTCGATTGTATAGTTGTTATAACTAGATTTTTACTTGGATAAGTGATTAAAGAAGTAAATTTGCTAAATTCAAGCTCAAGAACAAAGAGGGCAAAATTCGGATAGGGGAAAAGCAAAGATAGTCGAGTAGCTAGTCCGTAGTTGTTAGACGATATCTGAGGTAAGTTCTTAAGTCACTAAATGAGTTTGATATTTTAAATAGAGGAGTGACTCGGATTTATGCCTAGTAGGTTTATACAGGTGTTCTAAATTAAGTTATATCTATGTGTTTCATTACCAAAGTGGAAAGTAAGCAAATAAAATATTTTAAATATTTCTTTATTTGATCCTTTTTGAGTAAGTAAATGTGAGCTTATATGGTTTTGAAATATTTGGTCAGATATAGACTATAAGGAAGGAATATTTTCAGTTATATGCAAAGTCGTATGCAAGTGATATATTCGACTATAGGTGTTTATATGAAATTTCGTATATTCGGCCAGATGGTAGTATGCTTTGATAATGTTATATACATATAATGTTTTATAGACTTGATTAAGTCATTTTTGATGGGTAATAACAAGAGGAAATGAGGACTATGTGTACGAATAAATACGAACACCATGTGTGCGAATGAATAGAGGCACTGTGTGTGCGAATTATTTAATCGAGCACTATGTGTGCGAGATCGGTTGTTGGGGCACTAAGTGTGCGAAATGATTCAAGGCAATATGCACGGATATGATTCAGGGTTCTATACCTAGCAAGCTAAGAGCCGGTGAATTTAATGAAAGTATGTGACCACGAGATCTTGTGCTAAGATGGCAAATTGAATTCGTATTATTTATTAAGTGGCTCATGTATGTCATACTTACCTATTTATGTGTAAACGATTCGTATTGGATTTTGATTATGTTCATTTGTGAACATTTGGTTCATGTGAATTTATTCATGAAACTTTATTAATTATGTATGTGGTTATGAATAAAGAAGGAATGTTTTAATGTGGAAATGGTATTAAATTATAGCTCAATTTGAGTGAATTAAAGTCGGCATCAAGATTTTGAAGTGTTCTTGTTTATATGAAATTGAAGCTAATCGAGTGACTTGCCATTAGTGCATATATGTGATTAGATATATTCGGCCCTTATGAAATTGTAGACACGGAGGATATGTTTTTTCATATGTGATTTTGCATTTTTTTAAAGAAATGATATGGTATCGATTTAGTAAGCAATAACTATAAATGAGTAAATTTAGCCTGGACAGCTTCGGGTTTCAGCAGTGGTGTAACTTTGAAAATACACTAAAAATAGTGGGAGATGAGTTATAGGCTGAATAAAATATGTAATTAAAGCATAATAAATCTAGTTTCACATAAAAGAAACCTGAAAACAAAAGAATTTCCTATAATAAGATATTTGAAGTTGGACAAGATAGGGTCAGAGTGACTCCGAAATCCACTGTTTTATTTTGAGAAAATTATTATAAATTGTACAAAAATATAAATGTGATGTAATTTATATGATTAGAATCCTTAATGAGAATATTTTCAAGAGAAATAGACGAGAACATTATCTGAGTTCTAAGCTATGAGATAATGAAACTTTAGTATAGAAGGGTCGGGACTGTCAGATAGTGAATCAGGGGTAACTTTGAGGAATAAACTGTATCAATTGGCCAAGTCAAAAATTCTGTAAATTTTATGGTAGAAAGGTATATGAGTCTAGTTTCAGGGAAAATTTATAGAATTTGATTTAGGGTTTTATAGCTCCAGATATGAATAAATTGGTGACTATTGCTCAAGAAGACAGCTTGTAGTAAACTTGTGATTGTGTTGTAAACATTGGTAAAACTTGTTAATGAGTTGCTTATTGTTTTCATATGAACTTACTAAGCGTAAAGCTTACTCCCCTTTTCTTTCCCATATTCCCTAGGTTGACAGGTTAGCTCGAGTTGGAGGCTGTCAGAGATAATATCACACTGTCGAGTCTACGATATCGGCATAAGTAAATCCAAGTGTTTCCGAGTCCATGGCATGTATAGGGTTGTAAAGTTGAGTAGGTAATATTATGATTTAGCCAAAGGCATTGGCTTGTGGTTAAGGTAGTATGTATTTTTGTAAATCGATCTATGTCGGCTAATATTGTTAAGGATCTCTATAATTATTTTTATGCTTGTATGTGATTAATTCTTGTGATGTGGTCCATAGCATGAATGTTAGAAATTTTATTTAAGATAGCTTCTTGAGTGCTTGAGTATTCCCGATTTGGTCCTGGATCACCTTGGATGAATGTTGTGGGCCTCATAAGCCCGTTTAGGGGACAATATGTGTGTGTGAAGTGAAAAGTTTTAAATTGATCAAAAAGAAATTTTACGGCCCAATTTTACCTGATTGGTTGAGTTTAAGTCCGGTAGCACCTCGAACCCTGTTCCGGCATTGAATACAGGCGTGGGGTGTTAAATGTAGCCCTAGTGACATGTCACTTGTATCCTATGACTTTCTACGTTTCAATCGGGACTCAGTCATTACCTTACACATATAATCAATAGGCATTTAGATTCACTAATTCATATAGATGCTTATACATTATGAAGTGAAAAAAATTTAATTACAAACATAGATCAAATTCTAATTGTACGAACTTACCTCGATTTAGGTTGTAAACTCGAAATCTACTCGTCTACCTTTCGTTTTCCTCGATCAAGTTTTGGGATTTGTTTTTCTTGATCTATATTAATAAAATTTAACTCAATTATTCATTAACACATTCAATCTAGTCCAAAAACATGTAAATTTGACAAATTACATATTTGCCCCTATATTTTTAACCACTTTGAAATTTAGTCCTTTATGCACAAAATAACAAATTATACATTTTCAACTAAAATTCACCAAAGCCGATTTCTCACATAGCCCTTATAAGTCCATATCTTTCATTTAATCACATTTCTAACCACAAAAATTTCTATCTTTTTCCATTGAATCCTTAATACTCAATTTTATCAAAAATCACTATATAAAACTTGTATATCTATAAACAACCATCAATAATTTATCAAGAAATAAATAAACATGTATTCATCAATGGCACATTTTAAAAACACAACCAATTTCAGAAATTGAGGTACGAATCATCTATACCGAGCTGCAACGAGCTCAAAAATGTATAAATCATTAAAAACTGAAGTAAAACATACCTTTAATTGATCTTTAAAGCTTGCCGAATATAAACCTAAAGTAATAGCTTTTCTTTCTTCTTCAATCGGTGAAGATGATGAAAATAAAACCAAAATTTTCATGTTTCTTTCATTAAACATATACATTATTACTTAAAAGACAATTTTAACCTTAATGAACTAACAAATAAAGCTATTTTAAACAACCCACTACTGTCCATACATATAAATCATGGTATATTTACCATGCAAGGACTTTCATTTAATAAACCATAACCAATTTAGCCATTCTATTAACAAAACACATATTTATCGCTTTATGCGATTTAGTCCTTTTTATCGAATTAGCTATTTAAACAGTAAAATTTCTATACGAGACTTTCACACGAAAATAGTATCATGCTGTAAAAATTATTAAAATAGTAAAAATAATATTTTAACTTGGTTAAGTGGTCTCGAAACCACTCGTTCTGATTAGGGTCTAAACCGGGCTGTTACAACTCTCCTCCTTTAGGGATTTTTGTCCCCGAAAAGCTTACCAGTAAACAGGTTAGGGTACTGTTTTCGTAGAACTTCCTCGGGTTCCCACGTAACTTCCTCTATTCCATGTTTACACCAGAGAACTTTCACAAGTGTTATACGTTTATTTCTCAACTCTTTGATCTTTCGGGCCAAAATTTGAATCGGTTCATCGCTATACAATAAATCAGGCTGTATTTCCACATCAATGGGAGAGATGACATGTGATGGATCAGATCGATAACGACGAAGCATTGAAACGTGAAAAACATCATGTATCTTTTCAAGTTCAGTCGGTAATGTTAATTGATAAGCTACAGGCCCTATTCTTTCAATAATTTGATACGACTCGATGAATCGCAGACTTAACTTTCCTTTATGGCCGAAACAGAAAATTTTCTTCTATGGTGATACCTTTAAGAATACTCGGTCCCCGACTTGAAATTCTATTTCTTTATGTTTCAAATCCATGTATGATTTTTGTCAATCAGAAGCTACTTTTAAATTATCGCGGATCACTTTCACTTTTTCTTCGGTTTCTCTGATCAATTCAATCCCGTGAATCTTTTCTCACTCAATTCAGTCCAGTATAACGGTGTTCAACATTTGCGATCGTATAGTGTTTTGTGCGGAGCCATTTTCAAACTCGTCTTAAAGCTGTTATTATACACAAATTCAATTAGAGGTAAATGTTTCTCCCAGCTACCTTCAAATTCAAGAATGCAACATCGTAACATATCCTCTAGAATCTGTATAACTCTTTCAGACTGCCCGTCAGTCTGAGGATGAAAAGTTATACTGAAATTCAATTTCGTTCCCAAAGCTTCTTGCAATTTCTTCCAGAATCTCGATGTGAATATCGGATCTCTATTGGAGATAATAGACAACAGTACACCATGTAATTGCACAATCTCTGACAAGTACAATTCAGCTAATTTATCCAGGAAGTAATTTGTACGTATGGGTATAAAATGAGCAGATTTCGTTAATCAATCAATAATAACCCAAATTGTATCTTTCCTTTTTGGAGTCAGGGGCAATCTTGAAACGAAATCCATCGTAACTCTGTCCCATATCCATTCTAGATTCATCACAGGCTGTAGTAAACCTGATGGTACCTGATGTTCGGCCTTTACTTGCTAACAGATCAAACATTTAGATACGAATTCAGATATATCACGTTTCATTCCTGACCACCAGTATAATTGTTTCAAATCATTATACATCTTAGTGCTACCAGGATGAACAGAAAATTGATTATCATGTGCTTCGTGTAAAACTTTCTGAATGAGCTCGGTATCTTTCGATATACAAATCCTATTCTGGAACATTAAACAATTACCAATTCCAATACTAAATTTAGAATTAGTACTAGACTCACAGTAAAGTCGTTGAGCTTGTAATTCGCTATCATTTTTCTGAGCTTCACAAATTTCGTGCAAGAATACCGGTTTAGCTTTTAACTTAGCTAAAATAAATCTGTCATCACAAAGCATCATCTAAGTGTTCATACATCGTAAAGCAAATAGGGACTTTCGGCTCAAAGCGTTAGCTACAACATTAGCTTTACTCAGGTGATAATCAAGCACAAACTCGTAATCTTTCAATAGTTCTAGCCATCTCTGTTGTTGTAGATTCAAATATCTTTGTGACATCAAATACTTCAGTCTTTTATGATCTGTGAATATTCGACATTTTTCAGTATATAAATAGTGACGCTAAATCTTTAATGCAAAAACTATAGTAGCTAACTCAAGATCATGTGTCAGATAATTCTTCTCGTGTGGTTTCAACTATCGGGAAGCATATGCTATAACCTTTCCATTTTGCATCAATACATAGCCCAGTCCGTTTAACGACGCATCGCTATAATTACAAACTCTTTACCTGATTCAGGTTGAACTAAAACCAGTGTCTCTGTTAACAGTGCTTTCAGCTGATCGAAACTCTGTTGACATTTATCAAACCACTCAAATTTCACATCTTTTTGAAGCAATCGAGTCAACGGTACTGCAACCATCGAGAACCCTTTTACAAATCTTTGGTAATAACCCGCTAAGCCCAGGAAACTTCTGATCTCAGATGCATTTTTCAATGGTTTGCAGTCTAGTATTGCAGATATTTTGCTCGGATCAACTCTGATGCCTTCCGCTGAAACAATGTGACCCAAAACTTCGACTTCCCGAAGCCAGAATTCACATTTGCTGAATTTAACATATAACTTTTTATCTTTCAAAGTCTATAACACGATTCTCAAATGTTCGGTATGCTCTGTCTCATCATGTGAATAGATCAGAATGTCATCAATAAATACAACAACAAATCTGTCTAAATATAGTCTAAAAATACAATTCATCAAATCCATAAATATCGTAGGATCGTTAGTCAAACCAAAAGGCATAACTAAAAATTCGTAATGACCATACCGTGTTCTGAAAGTAGTTTTCAGTATATCAGAATCTTTAACCCGTAACTAGTAGTAACCTGATTCCAGATCAATCTTTGAAAATACTGTAGCCCCATTCAACTGATCAAACAGGTTGTCAATTCACGATAAAGGATACTTATTCTTTACAATTTCTTTATTCAACTATCGATAATCGATACACATTCTCATTGACCTGTCTTTCTTTTTAACGAACAGCACTGGAGCACCCCAAGGTGAAAAGCTAGGTCGTGCAAAACCTCTATCAGTTATTTCTTGCAACTATGCTTTTAATTCTTTCAATTCAGTCAGTCCCATTCCTTACGGAGCTATCAAAATTAGTGTAGTACTCGGTAACAACTCAACACCAAATTCAACCTCTCTAATCGGCGGTAAACCTGGTAACTCTTCACGAAATATGTCCAGAAATTCACAAACAACTACTACAGATTCAAGTTTAGATTTCGATACCTTAGTATCCAACACATACGCCAAATACGCATCACAATCCTTTTTCACACATTTCTGAGCTCACATAGCAGATATCACAATTGGTAATTCATTCGAATCGTTTGATTCAATTCGAAGAATTTCACCATTCTAACATTTCAACACTATACTCTTTCGTCTACAATTTACAACCGCTTCGTGCATTTTCAGCCAATCCATGCCCAATATCACATCAAACTCGTCAAATGGTAGGAGCATCAAGTCAGCCGGGAAACAGTATCCCCGAGTCATCAATGGACATTTCTTACATCTTTTATCAACTAACACTTACTTGTCTAATGGATTCGATACTTTCACTACAAATTCTGTAGACTCAACATGTACACTCTTTTTAAACACTAGTTCCATACAGATATATGAATAAGTTGATCCAGGATCTATCAATGCAACTATATCAGTGTTATAAAGAGAAAAAGTATCAGCAATAACATCAGGTGATGAGGCTTCCTCGCGTGCACGTATAGCATAAGCTCGAGCAAGTGTGCGTGTCTCAGATCTAATATTTGAATCTTGTGTAGCACTACGGTTTCCACTCTGGCTCCCAGCATTCCGGGGTGGTCTACCTCTAGCAACAGTATTACTAACTTTTACGGATTTCTCTTTAACAGCAGTAGATCTCTCTGGATAGTCTCAGAGATAATAATCTAGTGACCCACATTTGAAACATGCTCCACTTTTCATTCGACATTCACCAAAGTGCTTTCTATTACAATGCTTACAATCAGGCCTGGTATTCTTCACGTTACCCACACTGGCAATAGACGTTGTCTAGGGCTTCGAATTAAAGGATCTTGCATCTCTATCTCTGATTGTTACACCCGCAGAAGCAGTGGAATGGGGATGGAAGTCTTTAGCTTTCTTTGATCCAGACTGATGCGACTTATTTGCAAATCTCTTTCTAGACTCTCTCGACTCATAATCGGCTTTGCGTTTTTCTTTAGCAAGCTCTTCAGCTTTACAAGCCCTCTCAACCAGAACTACAAACTCTTTTAGCTCAAAAATCCTAACTAGCAATTGGATATCTTCATTCAGTCCATCTTCGAACCTTTTACACATAATAGCTTCAGTAGAGACACATTCTCGAGCATATTTACTTAGTCGTACGAACTCTCTTTTATATTCGATTACTATCATTCAACCCTGTTTCAGTTCAAGGAATTCCTTTTTTTCTGGTCGATGAACCGTTGGCTAATATACTTATTCCGAAATTCAGTCTGAAAGAAATCCCAGTTAACTCTTTCATGCGGAACAACTAATATTAGGGTATTCCACCACTGATACGTAGCATCTCGCAACAATGAAATAGCACATTTCAAGCATTCATTCGGTGTGTAGGATAGTTCATCGAAGACCTTGATCATATTTTCAAGCTAGAAATCGGCTCTTTCAGCATCATCACTAGCTGTAGCTCGAAATCCTTTAGCCCCATATTTTCGTATCTTATCAACAGGAGGTCTATTAAGTCTCAAAGGATCTATACCTCGTGTAATTTCAGGGTTAGGTTGGGGAACTTGAGGGGTGGAGGTTGTGGAGTAGCCGGGTTTGCTCGCACAAATTTGGTAAACCATCCAGACATCATTTGGAAGAAAGTTTGTTTAGCTTCTCCCTAACTGCCTGTAGCAGGGCTCGATTCGGTAGGTACAGCCCCTTGAGTGAGAGCTGGAGCATTACTCTCAACATCATCGGCTACTGCTAGGTTTTGATCCATTTACTATATAAAAGAATGTTCAGAAGTTGTCCGGAGATTATCACACTATCACAATTTATATATGGCATGTATAGCTAGACTCGTACAAGCTATGTTAGTCCTAGAATCGACTAAACTATAGCTCTGATACCAATAAAATGTAACACCCCTAACCCGTAACTGTTGTCGGAATAGATAAGAGGCATTACTGAACTTGTAACACTGATCGAAACAATATAATATCAACATAATCTAAAACATTATTAGGCATTCACAATCAATTCGTACTTTAATCAAATATATAAAGCTATATTAATAATATAGGGACTAATTTGAAAACATATAAAAGATAGAAGAAAACTAAGAAAATTTTCAGAATAGGGTCACACGACCGTGTGCCCCGGCCGTGTGCCCCGGCCGTGTGCCTCACATGATCACCAGACACACTCGTGTGTCCAAGTCGTGGCAAAACAGGGCATACATACTAACTTAGGTACACGGCCACAAGACACAACCGTGTGTCTATATAACAGCCCTAACCCATATCCGTCACCGGAATAGGGTTATGAGGTATTACTTAACTAAACAAGACTTCTAAATGTTCATAGATACATACCAGACATAAATTCAATTATGCATCAAATATCACATAGTAATCTACTTTAATTTGTCTAAAGCCGAATATACTCACTTACTAATATGATTCAATCAATGCAAACATATCTCATTAATTTACTATATGAGCACTTATCAAATTTCAAAAATGAATACTTATCAATGAGCATAACCGAATTTCTTAGTAACAAAGCAAACCACTATTAAGTCATTTTACACATTTATCACCATTGAACGCTTATACCACTTCATTCAACCATACATGAATAATATGATTCTTTTTACTTACTTAACTATTTAAAATATTTATCAAAATAACAAGCTATACAACTTTCATCAAACCATACATTCATAGTTAGCAATTAAGTAAGCCATTTTCGCATGGCTAGAATATATATACAATTTCAAAATATCATTTGTTTCAAAAGGGAGTTAAGCCTATACATGCCATCTTTCAAAATATAAACTATCAAAAGTACCAAAAATAGTGATGATAGTGTGGATGACTTTGAACTTGAATCCCCGAGCTCATAGCTTTCAAACGAGATCTATAAAATAGAGTAACAAAGACACTCAAAGTAAGCTAATTAGCTTAGTAAGTCTTAAGTATTTAATCAAATAACGCACTTGAGAACCTTATTCACATATGTACTCACATCATAAAGTAATTTGCACTTAATAAACAAATATTCAAATTCACGTATAACATTTTCAAAGCATACCATTATCTGGCCGAATATACCTAATTACATATAAGTGCTTATAACATGTTACTCAATTAACTTCAAATTCATATAGTCATGAACATTATAATATTTCCATGCCAAATCTATTTCACTCAAAATGAACTAGAATATAAGGCCAAATCCACATTTACAACATTCTTCCACATTCAAATTCACAGTACACATATTATATACTTTCATGAATAATGTCACAAGGACCAAATGTTCATAATTGAACATAAACGTAAAACCATTTCTCTTATGCTAATTTTACATAGTTCATCTAATTCATTTAATTTCTCATGTACAGAAATTGGTTGTACATACCTGAATAGTTTAATTTATAGACGAATCCACATATCGTATTCGCACATAGCCTCATGGCCTACACTTTTAATAGATCACCGGCAATTTGCCTGCTAGGTAATAACCCGATTTCATCACCGGCAATAAGCCTGCTAGACTTTTAAGTCCGATATCACTTCACTGGCGTTACGCCTGCTAGGCTCAGAGCCCGATAATATTCACCAGCGTAAAGCTTGCTAGGCCTTGGTCCGAATATCACATTACGATAACCAAAGCACATATTTTCACATACCATTATAATCGGCACTTCACACTTGTAAATATATTTATATCTACACCAAACCAAATATATATGTATATACACAAAGGTTCCCATCCTTAGAATATTTCACATACAGTATAGTTCACTCTCGTAATTAATCTTTAAACACATCATATCATCTCATCTATTTCAAATTAGATCTATTAATCACATTTGGCTTATAGCCTTAAATTAATACTCATTCGGCACCTTGACTATATAAAAATTAGTATTATGTTTACTATGTTCATTTAACTCTTAAGCATACAAAATAATCAAGCTTAAACACTTAAGAACTTACCTTGAATGTCGTTGAATGACTACGGATCGGCTAATCAACTAGTTTCGCTTTCCCCCTATCCGAATTTGGCTCTCTTTGCTCTTAAGCTTAATTTAAACAAATTGATTCATTTTAATCAATAATTTACTTCTCACAAGATAATAATTTAAGCATCATAATCGGCTATAGCCTTATTCATTCAAGACATGAAATAACTATTCACTTAATGATATAAATACATATACACAACCAAAGCTCATTCTCGGCCAATTCATTATACACTCACTAAGCCAAAGTTCACATATATATTTTATATCAAACTATCATTCCTTTCAAAGGTTACCAAAAATAAAACATCCTATGACCAAATATATGCATCATCTTACAAAATACACGAAATTCCCATTTAATCTCACATACATAAACATTTAGCCGACCATTCAAGTATCATAAACAACAAAAACATTTCCTCTACCTATTAATATCTGTACCTTCATGTTATACTTTCAATCACTTAAATAAACAACAAATTACTCAAGTAATTGCTTAAGTCCACATTTGGCATCTACATCCACATAGACACAATAGCCGATTGCTATTTATCATCTAATTCAAACTTTCAATAACCTCAATTATAAACAAATATTCAATTCATTAACTAACAGGTCATTCAGCAAACCTATATATATATACATTTCAAAATCAAGTCATACACATCACTTGGCCGCTTAACTTATCAAAATTTTATTTCTAATATCCAATGTTCATACGACAATATGGTATTTACTACTATACTTCAATATCATAATAACCTTTTATTAATACTAAGCATATTCGGTAATGATATACACAAGATTATTATATATATAATACTTCCAACATTAATATACGGTTTTGCTAATTTACTACCATGACCGAATGCCCCTTTAAGGTTACCAATGGCATTACAAAAATCAAAAATCACAAGTGCACTTTACAAACCTCCTATTATCATTTACAACACAAACATTACTCATTTCAAACTTAGGTTCACATTCGGCAACCATGGACATACCTAAGCACACTAACCGATCCCCAATTATCATTAAATCCACATATATGCACATTTAACTAGCTCAAACTTCATCCATCATTACTCATTAAAACATGTAAACATCAACCATTCCATACCTCTCTTTCATGGCCGAATGCATGCATTAACACCAACTCAAAAATTCTTTCATGGGTTATGTTAAGAACTCAAAGATCAACTCAATTTCACAAGATTACAAGAAACAACATCAAAATCTTACCTTAATTAGAACATTTCCTAGCCGAATGCCTTTGTTCTTTATTTCATTTCTTTCCCTTGGTGAAATCGACACAAACAAGAGAATGATGCATTTATTTTCTGTTTTATTCTTTATCATATATTAGGCTTATTAGATTACAACATTAGCCTTTAAAGAAAATCATTCCCTATCCACTAATTAAAGGCCATTTTCATCCATACATATACTTTCACTTTGTTTTTATCACCAAATTTTATGTTAATTAATAAATTCACATTTCATATAATATAATATATATATCATGCACATAATAAGATTTGCCTACTCCACTATCGTGCACCACATCCTAAATGGCTTATTTGCCATTCAAGTCCCTATTATTATAGAAACATGTCACCTTAGCATTTCCATGATAGTACACATATAATTTATTTGATGCAATTTAGCCCTTTCTTAGTAATTAAGCACCCAAACTTCAAAATTTCAAATACGAACTTCAGCATATCTAAGCGCGCACATACGAAACACAGAGAAGTAAAAATAGAAAACTTTTCTGACTCAGTTTCGTGGTTTTGAAACCACAATTCCGATTAGGGCCAAAATAGGGCTGTCACAGTCTAGGCCGTGTACCTACAAGCAATATTTTGCAACAATTCATATACCAATTGGGCAAACAATTCAGCCAAAACAAATCATGTACCAAATGAATCATTTCCATACCTATTTAAACTTACTAATTCATTGTCATATAAAATCTATCAACTAATCACATATAACATCACATACATCATTATTATTAATCCAAAATATGGTCATTTACCACAAGCATTGATCAACTTACCAACCATCAAACATTCAACTCTACCAAAACCTCAATCACATTTTCACCACAAGTAGACATATCACAAGAAACTTCCTTATCAATTTAACCATTTTGAAACCAACCCATATCAAATAGCTTGACATATAACAAAATCATACTACACTCATTAGCATAGATAGCCATAAAGATTAACTTATAAAGTAGCCTATACATGACATATTTACAACATTTACAAATATCCAAAAGTACCAAAAGCTTGTTTGGAAAGTGTGATGACAATCTCCGACTTTGTCCAAAATCAAGCTAGCTTTTGAAACTATAAAACACAGAAAAATAACAAAAGCAAGCTTTTAAAGCTTAGTAAGCCCGTATAATATAGAATTTAACTTACTGAATCAACAGTTAAAAGTGTAAATAACATTATCAAACCAATTCATATATCCTCAATACCTATTCAACCATCACAACCATGTTAGTCATATAACAACCATATATTCATCCAATCCAAAGATGAAACAAACATGTAACATTCATGTAATCATATTTCATGAACAATTCATTCATTTATCAGAAACTCATATAGCATTTAATCATATAACTATGTAACCATTTGTTTAAACATGTCATATACCTTATAAGCATATACTTGTATCATGTATTTCATGTATTCTATGTCATTCATATAAACATATACTTGTAATGTATAATCCATGTACTTATACCTTGTTTTACATATATTCTCATGTTAATCATGTACGTATATATATCATGTAATTTATGAAATCCTTATACCTCTTGTAACATGTATTTCATTTAATTCAAGTAGGTAAATTTCCCATTAAACCTTTGGAAACATCGAGGGATACTCGGGTGATACACACACAGTGTATAAAAATAACCTGTAAATCTATCAATTCATCATGTATGCTCTTTCGAGCCATGGACGGTATGCTCCTCCTGAGCTGGTAACAGTAAGCCCAAAGGCTGAACATGTAATCCTGAAGGATGCACGGTAAGTACAAAAACTAAACATGTAATCCCGAAGGATGAACGGTAAGTCTGAAGACTTAACATGTAAGCTCATGAGCTGTGATGAGTCTACAACAAATATAGGAGCTCAACCAACCTGTAGCCCTAGTGACATGTTACTTGTATCCTACGACTTTCTATGGTTCAATCGGGACTCGGTAATCACCTTACACATATAATCAATTGGCATTTAGATTCACCAATTCATATACATACTTATACATTATGAAGTACAAAAAATTTAATTACAAACACAGATCAAATTTTAATTATACGAATTTACATCGATTTAGGTTGTAAACTCGAAATCTACTCGTCTACATTTCGTTTTCCCTGATCAAGTTCCGGGATTTTTTTATCTTGATCTATATTAATCAAATTTAACTCAATTATTCATTAACACATTCAATCTAGTCCAAAAACATGCATATTTGGCAAATTACATATTTGCCCCTATATTTTTAACCACTTTGAAATTTAGTCCTTTATGCA
The DNA here is from genome assembly GCA_020496765.1 of Gossypium stocksii. Taxonomy (NCBI): domain Eukaryota; kingdom Viridiplantae; phylum Streptophyta; class Magnoliopsida; order Malvales; family Malvaceae; genus Gossypium; species Gossypium stocksii. The sequence goes on from CM035623.1 coordinate 50,186,779, forward strand.
CAAATTAAGAAATGATACATTTTCAACTAAAATTCACCAAAGCTGATTTCTCCCATAGTCCTTATAAGTCCATATCTTTCATTTAATCACATTTCTAACTACAAAATTTCTATCTTTTTTCATTGAATCCCTCACACTCAATTTTATCAAAAATCACTATATTAAACTTGTATATCTATAAACAACCATCAATAATTTATCAAGAAATATTTAAATAAACATGTATTCATCAATGGCACATTTTAAAAACACAACCAATTTCAGAAATTGAAGTACTGGTCATCTATACAGAGTTGCAACAAGCTCAAAAATGTATAAATCATTAAAAAATCAAACTAAAACATACCTTTAATTGATCTTTAATGCTAGCCAAATATAAACCTAAAGTACTGGCTTTTCTTTCTTCTTCAGTTGGTGAAGATGATGAAAATAAAACCAAAATTTTCATGTTTCTTTTATTAAACATATACATTATTAATTAAAAGACAATTTTAACCTGAATGAATTAACAAATAAAGCTATTTTAAACAACCCACTACCGTCTATACATATAAATCATGGTATATTTACCATGCAAGGACTTTCATTTAATAAACCATAACCAATTTAGCCATTCTATTAACAGAACACATATTTGTCGCTTTATGCGATTTAGTCCTTTTTATCGAATTAACAATTTAAACAGTAAAATTTCTATATGAAACTTTCAGACCAAAATACTATCATGCTGTAAACATTATTATAATAATAAAAATAATATTTTAACTCGGTTAAGTGGTCCGAAAACCACTCGTTCTGATTAGGGTTTAAATTGGGTTGTTACATGAGTGTTGGTGTGTTGGAGGTCCTGTGTTCGAATCCTTGCGTTTGGAAGGGAATTATTTTGTTGCCGGCGTGGGGTAGGAGTTTGATTTGGGCAAGATTCTGATTATTTGTGTGTAGTGGAGAGTGTTTGAGCAAAATAAGGGATTGGGAAGTGATCGAAATATCTAATTGTTGGTAGTTGTTGCAAATTCGGCTCTCCCCTCTCATTCTCCCAAGTTTCTGACAATTTTTTCCCTTCACCTATTCGTTTTTTCTCTTTTCTTATCTGTTGCTCACTTTGAATTTTGCTACAATCTTGTCATCTTCCGATGTATTAGTCATTCGGTTTTCTCTGTGCCTTGGTAAGTGGTGTAAAGGTATTACAGTTTAATTTTCGATTAAATCAGTTGGAAGGTAATAACTTTCTATTTTAGACAGTAGAGAATTGTGAAGAACGAAGTCATCTTCGTGTTGTTTCGTAACTGAACTGCTCGAAGCTTTAGTGTAAGTATTAAATGCCGGTTTGAGTTATGTTAGAGTACGAGCTTTCAGTGTAATCGATTATTAAACTAATTTTTGGTATTGTTTTATTGATTTTAGGATCTGGTAATCTTAAGAGTGTTTTCACATCGCAAACGACTCAGGTGTGTACCCGTAAACGCAGAAAACTAGATTTAGTGAAAGCCAAAAAAGCATTCTGTCGATGCTACACGCGTGTAAGGTCACCCGTGTGGTAGGCCGTGTGAGGGGTCATGGCTGTTGATGGTCGAATAGGTTGTGTGCGACACACAGTCTAGACTGAATTGGGCCATGTCGGCCACACGGGTGTATGAGTCTACATAGGTATCAATACGGGGGTTTCGAATTTTGGGTTAAGCCGTGTGATCCACACGGCCAATGCCAATTTGGGTCGTGTGGGCTACACAGGCATGTGGGCCCACACGGGCAGGCCACAAGGGTGTGTGAGCCCATTTTTACCAAAAAAGTTTCCTAAGGTTGCACAGGTCGCCCAAGTCGACTGTGAACCTACAGTAGGGTCGGTAAGCACTACTAAGGCCCCTATATGTGAGAACTGTCTGTATGATATCTGTATTGAGCATGTATTGTAACACCCCTTACTCGTGTTCTACGCCATAACAAGATACATGGTATTACCGGACTAAAACACAAGAAATTATACAAAACCAGGCCATAAATTTCCATCCAAATTTAAAACTTTTCACATTCATTCACCATCCCTAAAATGAGCCTACGAGGCCCAAAACATACTTTGGAAGTAGTTCGGGACTAAACCAATAATTTTCAGAAATTTTACAAACTTATAAAACGTTCGCCCTAAATAGGGGTCACATGCCAGTATGGATATAGGACATGCCCGTGTGGGTAGGCTGCGTGGTTACACACACCCATGTCCATACCCCGTGTAACCCTCTCTTTATGACGTCATCAGCTAAATAAAACCATACGACCAAGCCACACACCCGTGTGCTAGGCCATGACGAATTAAATTCTCACAAAATAGGTGCAGACTTCACATGTCCTACGCACACGGTCGTGTTCAAGGCTGTGCCATCCACATGACGAAGTCACGCCCGTATCTCTACCCATGTGCTCCATACTGGGCATTCTATTTATCAAAATTAAGGTGCAGGGGGCACACAACTTGTTCACACGCCATTGGGGCTGACGTGTGTCACACACGGCCTAGACACATGCCCATGTGTCTACCCGTGTAGACAACTTTAATGCTATTTTATAAGCCATTGCCACACTCAACTTCACACACATACTTATACATCCCAATAGCATTTAACATGGCATTAATTGGCAATCAAACACCCACAAACATGGCTTGAACAAGGAATTCCCACAACATCAAAGGCATTAACTCATGCATGCACATATAAATAGGTTAATCGACTTGGCTAATCAATAATGAGACATATACCAATATAAACCATATCTTATGGCTAAATATAAATGAATCATTTGACCATTATAAGCTGTCGCACTTGGCTAATCAATAATGACACATATATCAATGTAATCTAGTCTCTATACATGCCATAGACTTAAAATGCTTGAAAATATTGATACCAAATTGTTAGCTTGATAGTGTGATAGAATCTCCGACGATCTCCAACCTGAGCTAGCATCACGGCACTATAAAACATGGGAAAGGAAGGGAAGTAAGCTATATAGCTTAGTAAGTTCATATGCAAATAATAAGCATCTTAAAACACAACTTAATCATGCAATTATAACATAAATGTCATTTAAAATCTCATAGTTATAACTTGCTTAAACACAACCTTACTAAGAGTTCATAACCTATCAAGTTCGTTACTTATGAAATAAATTGTTATAAGGCTCACAATTATTACTTATTCAGTCATATTATCTGCTCTATCAATTTGCAAGCATAATTTAACATGTCTTGACATTAGCTTAATCACCATAGTCTCTTCATTATAACAGGTTATTATGATCATCCAATCATTCCCAGCCTCATAACAAACATGCACATTAATTATAAGTATTCACTTTTCTAATATATATTTTAACATCCTTCAATTGTTTAAGGCACATATTTTTCCCATAATCGTTTCGATAGTCAATTATGCCAATCTTTCCTTTTTCTCAAATCCAATAAATCACAGTTTGTGCGAATAAAACATGCTACATTATAATTTAGTTTGGCCTGAAAGCCAATTACACAATCGCCAATCGAATTTATCATATATTTCATACATCACAAGCATGAAGTAATAATCACAAGTCTTATCTCATATTCATCATTTTACATTCTTAACAATTCATTTAATATAATAAAAACTTGCATAAATGTTATTAAACTCACAATCATAACTTACTCAATCATCATCTTATCAAGGTTGGACACATATCGAGCTCATTTCTTATGAGGTTTACGTACATACCTGTACCAATTCGTAACAAAACCACATATTTTGTAACAGCCCTATTTTGACCCTAGTCGAGAAGTGGTTTCGGGACCGCTAAACCGAGTCATAGAAATAATTGAATACGATATCCTATGTCTAATGTATGTGATAAGTGTATGTGTGATTTAGAAATGTTTGAATTTGACATATTGAATGTGATTACTAAACTAAAGGATTTATGTGATAAGAACTATGATGTGTGTGGCTAAATTCATGAAAGAAGTTGTATAAGGTTTCAAATTAAGGGACTTGCATGTCAAATTAACCATTTGACATTTAGTGGCCGGCCATGCATGATGATTAGGCAAAATAAATTATATTATTTTTTTATGTTATGATTAAATTATGTGAAATCATGCCTAATAGGATAATAAAGTGAATAACATAACAAAAGAAATGGTGAAAAGAACAAAGTGGATTCATTGTTCTTCTTTGCCGTAACTTGAAGAAAAAAGAGAGGAGAAATAAGCCACCATTCGGTCACTTTACTTGCTTCAATTTTAAGGTAAAAATCATGTTAGTTTGCTTAGATTTTATGAATTCAAGTCAATAGTTAAGATTATGGCACAACCCATGTATTGATTTTTGAATTGGATCTGAATGCTTCATTCGGTCATGGAAGAATCATAGGGAACTTTGTTGCTTTTGAGTTCTATGGTATATGTAGTGTATTATGGAGTCTTAAGAGATGTTTTGAAGTTAAATTTGCAAGAATTCATGAAGGCATGCTTAAATTATACCAATTTTGCTTTGAATGGTTTTTAAATTAAAAAGATGGCATTCGGCAATAGAGGTTGTGATGTTTTAATGATGTTTTGATGTTTTGGGGGTAAGATTTCTTTGTTTGATTGAGAAGAAGAACAAATTGATGTTGGGGTTGTAAGTTAGCCAAATGGAATTTTGGATGTTTTGTAAATAAGCATTCGGTCTTGGTTTATATTTTTATAAGGGATTGTTAAATGGCATTGTTTAGAAAATGTTTTTGGAAAATAATGGTTTATGAAATAGAAGTAAATTTGGAAAATGAAGTACATTCAGACATTGAGGTAATGGTGCATATTGTACTTAAATTTAGAAATTATATGTGTGTATATCTTGTAAAGTATGGCATTGAATTTTGTAATAATGTTATTATAGGTATTTTAGTTGTTGCCGAATGGGATTTAGAAATTTAATACGGGGAGAGGTGCTTTTGATAAGTGCATTTACCTTATGATCAAACATGGTACTTGTGCAAATTTGAAGGGACACATTCGATTTTTGGGGAATTAGTAATTATGCTTGTGAACTAGATATAAATGCATATCTAATGCATGTGTGAGTGCCGAATAGCTTCAATTGTGATATTGCATATTTAGCTAGTCAAAGATTTAGTTGTGATGTAAGATGAATATTCATGGGACCGAATATGTATGTATGCATCTGAGTGTGTATATATGTGTGGTAAAGAGATTATATTTGTATCCCTTTCCTTGGTCAAGTAAAGATGATGAGTGTTTAATGAAATTTGAGTGTGGAGCTAAGATAAATATTTGGCCATGGATACTTGTGTTCATTGATAGTATTTTTGGCATTTTATATTGAGAATTGATTGTGAATAGGTTTGAGCTTAGTAGCCTTGGATTTTTATGGCATAAGTGGGTGTTTCCATTCGGTTAATGTGGGTCATTACAATGCTTAAGTATTAACCTATGTTTTATGATTTGCCGAATGACCACATGAGAAAATGAAATGTGAAATTGATTTGTAATTTTGAGATGCTTGTGAATGAGTTGTATATATATAGGTATTCAGATATGCATAGATTGAGTAAATAATAACTATGTGATTTTAGTAATAGATTTTGAACAGTAAACTTGTTTATTTTAGCTCAAGAGCTAAAAGAGCCACACTCGGACAAAGGAAAGGCAAAGGTGGTGGAATAGTCAGTTCGTAAATAATTATCGACCATCGAGGTAAGTTTTAAGTATTAAAATCCTATCATGTGAGTTAATTTAACATGGTGTATATGTTTAGTTACTCAAGAGGATGATTCGTTTAAACAAGTGACCTATGACCTACGTAATGAGGAAGAGAAGAGTAATATAGCCGAATGTCCTTTAGACCTATGAAGCCTTTAGAAAACAAATTGATATGTAACTTATTTAAATGCCTATTGACTGAATATGTAATGAAAGTGCCATGCTATGTGTTAATGTGTGAAATGAACAAATGAATGATAATTTGTGACTAACTTTGTGATAAGTTCATGTGGTGAATTCAAATATATGTGTATCTGTGCTATGATCCGGGTGGAATCCCGAAGGGCATATGTGCCAGAGTTTCATCCAGGTGAGTCCTGAAGGTGGCCTTCGTGCCAGTGTTAAAAGCCGGGCCAAATCCCAAAGAGCCTTAGGGCTAGCGTTAAAAGCCAGGCCAAATCCCGAAGAGCCTTAGGGCTAGAGTTAAAATTCGGTCTTAACAATTTCAATAAATGAGCCTACTACTATAAGCTAGTCAGGTAAGTGCTGTACACAAATTGTAAACTAGTTTTGTAACACCCTATACCCGAGACCGTCGCCAGAATCAAGTACAGAGCATTATCGGACTTAACGGAACTTTACAGAACTTGATCGGAAATGAATATAAAATGTTGTGTAATTTACAGTATAAATGTTCATATTAACTGTTTTCGGACTAATTACATACTTCTCGGATGGTTAGGATTCGAATCCTAACAAGTCGTGACTTAGAAAATTTTTCATGAAAAGCATCGTCACACACGCCCGTGTGACTTTTAGCACGGCCGTGTTGTTAAATCGTGTGGCTTTCACACGCCCATGCTAGGCAACCGTGGAACATTCTGACTTACCCGACACGGCCACAAGCTATTTCACATGCCCATGGAGTCAGGCCGTGTGCTTCCCACGGCTAAGGCATGCCCGTGTGCTCAGCCTGTGGAAGAATCTGTCAAATTCTACACGGTCTGGTCACACACCCGTGTAACCAGCCACTCAGGCCGTGTGAGGCTATCTACCAAGCCTTGGCCCTCCTGCACTCAAATACATAATTCATATCCCACTCATTTTCACATAACACTAACCCAATTGACATTCATTTCATTTCAAACGTCATATAATACATAAGAACTATATTTGTATTCAAAACATAAAAATTTACAAGTGACTCACACTAAACCTAGTACATGCCACATTATCAAAAGATAGATACATTACCACAAATTGGAGCTGAGATCGGGATTGACTTGGATGCTTGACTGAACCTCAACTTTACCTCACCTGCACACGGAAACAACCGTACGCTGAGTATGGGAATACTCAGTAGTATTACCATAATTCAAATTATACAATAACTTTTATACATTCAATTTGTTTTACAATTACTTAATAACTATTCATACTTTAAATCAAATTATTTAATAATATTAAGCCCTATTTCAAGGCTTGTATTTAATCCAATACATACATTATTTCATTATCAATTTTGCATTAAATCTTTTTCATATCTCATTTCATTACCTCATTTCGTATCACATGCAATTCACTAAATTTTATCACTTTATTCAATCTTAATTCTATTGCAATTTGTTCTTACTAAAGTCATATTTCAATAACAATTTCAACTAATTAATTTCATATAACATCACTTACTTTAATCAATTCTTCAACTTAGCTCATATTTTAAGATATCATATCTTAATTTCATTTTCACATATCAAATTCACATTCAAATTATGTAATTCAAATTTTACTATTCTTTTCAATTAAATTCTCATATTATTTATTTATATAAATATCACACAAATTATGAACTTTAGTTTCGCTTCTCAATCTCATATAATATTTCAATTCATAATCCAACTTTGAACATTTCTTGAATCTTTGATTCAAACATTCAATCTTATAACACAGATCACATTTCATATTTCATTTCATAAATTCCCTTTACTATTTCTTTTTATAGCTCAATCACAATCATTCGGAATTTATCAGTTCACTTATTTACCCCTATTAACTTGACTCGGACCTTGGTGGATACACGGATCCAACCAAACACACCATATTGGCACCCAGTGCCTCATCGAATAGTTCGAAGCAAAGTTGACACACAGTGTCTCATCGGCCTAGCCGAAGTAAAGTGGTACCCAGTACCTCATCGAATCGATCCGAAGCAATATGACACTCCAAGTGTCTCATCGACTCGAGGTCGAAGTAACCCTAAACTCTTCCAATCCTATGGCATGCCAACTATATCCACTAAACCCAACTAGTTAATAGGGTAACGGAATATTTTTTTTTCTTTATCAATCAAATTCACATCAATTAACACTTTGGTCACATTTGTCACATAATTCTCAATTTGTTCAATTTCACAAAATCAGATATTTTCACTTCAATTCACATTTCAATTCCATCAATTTCTCATACTTTCATTCCATATACATTTCAAAATAATCTCATTCAATTCAAATTGATTCAATTTCAATCATAATTCTTCATATATATATATTCCATCAAATACTCATACATATACATACTTCATTTCAATATCATTCAATTCATAATTTCTCATATTCGCAATTGAAACCGGTTTTCCCAAATTCAATATGTATTTCAATACCACATTAATTCTTTTAATTCAGATCATATAACCAGAATTTTCCATTCATTTCACATACAATTCAATTTTATTTAATCCAATCTCAATATCAACCTTTACTTTATTTACTAGACATATTATTCAAAATTCAAGAATTACTAATAACAAATTCAATTCAATCTTGATACTTACCTCAATTAGCTTATTATACACATATTAATTTAAAATTTAACAAATAATCAAATTTGAATTATAGTAATACTAACCTGGATTTCTCGTTTTTACTCCTCATTTGTTTCTCTCTTTTCCTTCCTTGCTCGATGTCTCGAATTCTTTATTTACTATTAAAGCTTTAAGCATCAAAACCATAGTTTTTCCTTTTTCTTTTTCTTTCTCTTTTTCTCCCTTCCTTTCCCGTTTGCTCTCTGTTTCTCTTTTTCTTTCTTTCCTTTCTTTCCTATCTCACGTTTCTTTCTCTATTTCTTTTCTATGTTCTTTTTCTTTTATTCTTTATTTATTTACTTTAATTAATTAATTATTATAAATATATAATATAATAACTAATTATTTACATACATTTGTATACATACACATATATACACATGTATCAATCCTTGCCACACACTTGTCTTCATTTATTATTTATTAAACAAATTATAATATTTACAAAATTATTAATAATAATAACAACAAATAAATAAATATCTTTTACTTAATAATTAAGTAAATATATATCTAATATACACTTGTACCAATAATAAAAGCACACATGTACTTATTTTCTAACATACACATGTCACCCATTTGGTTTAATCACTAATTTAGTCCTTTAATATTTTTCTATTCCATAATTAAACTTTTATCCCTTATTCAATTTAGTCCTTTTTCCTAATTGTCTTAAATTAGGCTAAATTTATCTAATCAAAGCCTAATTAAACATATAATTAATTTCATAAATATTTTTAATAAATATTTATGAGTCCGTTTACTAAAAACGGAGATCCGACAACACATTTTCTGATTACCTATGCTTTTGAGGTCGTTACAATTCTCCCCCCTTTAAAGAAATTTCGTCCTCGAAATTTTTCCTCCTGATACAAGTTATTTGATCAAATCTTTCTTTCACTCTTTCAATTGAAGTCCTTAAAATCCAATGATAACTCATATCAGAACTCTTTTCAGAACTTGATACTATACTTCATACCCAAAATTTACTGAAATTTTCTCAAAATCACTGTATAACTTCGGGTCATCATCCAAACTAATGAAGACTGGCACTTTGTATAAACTAATAACATCAGAAATACATATCTCACTAGTCTATCAAGAGAGAATCTTGTACGTATTGAGACAAAATGCCCAAACATCTTCAAATAGTCAATAATAATTCAGATAACATCTATTTTTCATTCAACTCTATCCAACACTCAGATGTCCAACATCTTCGACCATATAGTGCTTCATAAAGAGTCATTTGAATACTTGATCAAAAACTATTATTATACACAACTCGGCCAATGATAAATAACATCCCAACCTGATCTGAAACCAATTACACAAACTTATAGCATGTCTTCTAAAATCTGACTAATTCACTCCCAGATTATCCTTCTGTCTATAGATGAAAAGCTGTATTGAAATTGAATTAAATACTCAATAGTTCTCCCAACTATCTTTAGAACCTCGAAGTGAACCGCAATTTCAATCAATAATTACCAATACTAGATTATCATATAATCTCACAATTTCCTGAATATACACCTCAGCGAGTTTCTGAAGTAACTAATCAGTTCTGACCACTATAGAATGAGCTAGCTTTATAAACTAATCAACTATCACTCATATACCGTTCTTACAATTTATCCCAAAATCAAGAAGTGAACCATAGATTATAGATCTTTATCAGACATATTGAAATCTGACACTCCATATAGTTTGTCGATTTCATAACTTATATCTCATTTCCGTCCCAATATCTTTTCTAGATTTAATAATTCTATCAGTACCAGTACCGGATATTCAACTAAAATTAATATTTCAACCTCAACAGTGCACTTTAAAATAGAAGAAGAATTCCAAGAGTAGTCTCAATAATAACCGGTGTAGTAATACAACTTCTATCATTTAAGATCCATGTCACTGAGCTTCTATAACCGAATCAGAATTTATAGCAGTAATATATATTTACCTTCATTCAAAGAATACCCCTTCACAGATAAATCATATTTAATAGATAAAATCAGATCATAAAATAATAAGAAAACCAAGATAAAGAAATCCTAGATGTGAAGTTATATTGAATCCCCGAGAATAGAAAACCACATTATATGATAAAGAAATCGATAATGTCCCATAGAAAACCAGAAGATGAATATTATTTATCCGCACTAGAAATAATTGTGATAGAGATAATATAAATTGCATATATGTGATTCAGAATATCCACTAATAGAAGTAGAAAATATCTTTCTATGAATCTTATCATCAAGTCTTCTGTCTAACGGAGCAGATCAGAAAACCAAAGAAAAGTAGAGGAATACCGATCATGAATCAACCCAATTAATAGTACTTCTATCTAATGTTATAATTAACCAAACTTCTTATATGATAAGAACCATATCTGAAAATGAACAGTTGCATATACCTCTAAAGATAAAAGAATATTTAGAATACCCCTATAGAATACCCAAAAGAGATCGCTGTAAGATACCCAACTATAATGGTTGCATCTAGATATGTTTGCAGCTTCATCACTAATCCACTAATATACATAATCATCAACAATCTCGTATCATTCAGTTCACACATGAAGCTTGTTCGGAAGAGATTTTCAGTTAACTCAATCTGTAGATACCGTATCTGGATAAATCAGTTTCTCATAAATAATTTCTTCTTTAATAGTAGCATTGTATATCCCCACATATTTTTCAGAACAGAAATCTGATATCTCCTTTCAGAACCCATCTCTATCTACTAACCCATTCTCAGTTTTAACTGCTTAAATTATCATTCCATCACTGAACTCTTCAGTTCCACACTTCTGAACTAAGTCAATATAAATCTTATAGATTTCCATCATATAAAACTATGCCAATAAGGGGGTAGAGATCGTAAAGCCTCATAATTTAACTTTTTATTTAAACTCATATAACACAACATTTACCATTTCTTATGTACTGTAAAACATTTATCTATACTTTTTCGAATTCTGTCTCTTCATCATAAGTAATATTTTACTTAAACACTGAAGTATCACTTTTGAAATTTATTAGAATCAACTAAATTAAAAAGCATCTTTTTCTCTAACATTTCCCTTTCCTACAATAGGGGTAACCAACTCAGTTTCGTTAAATTCATGAAATTCATTATTTCTAGTGTTTATCACAAATCAATATCATTTATTCTTTCTTCAAACATCTTTAATCTTATGAAACAGAAACAAACAAATAGGTCAGCATCCAAATCCCGACTCAATTTTAACTTGACTGTGGCATGTACCTTGTACCTCTAGACTCAATTTTCGAGCTCGATTTAGTCCGAGAATCGGCTAAACCTGATAGCTCTGATACCACTAAATGCAACACCCTATACCCTAGACCGTCACTAGAATCAAGTACAGAGCATTATCAGACTTAACGGAACTTTACAGAACTTGATCGGAAATGAATATAAAATGTTGTGTAATTTACTGTATAAACGTTCATATTAACTGTTTTCGGACTAATTACATACTTCTCGGATGGTTAGGATTCGAATCCTAACAAGTCGTGACTTAGAAAATTTTTCATGAAAAGCATCGTCACACACGCCCATGTGACTTCTAGCACGGCCGTGTTGTTAAACCGTGTGGCTTTCACACGCCCATGCTAGGCAACTTTGGAACATTCTGACTTACCCGACACGTCCACAAGCTATTTCACACGCCCGTGGAGTCAGGCCATGTGCTTCCCACGGCTAAGGCACGCTCGTGTGCTCAGCCTGTGGAAGAATCTGTCAAATTCTACACGGTCTGGTCACACGTCCATGTAACCAACCACTCAGGCCGTGTGAGGCTATCTACCAAGCCTTGGCCCTCCTGCACTCAAATACATAATTCATATCCCACTCATTTTCACATAACACTAACCCAATTGACATTCATTTCATTTCAAACGTCATATAATACATAAGAACTATATTTGTATTCAAAACATAAAAATTTACAAGTGACTCACACTAAACCAAGTACATGCTACATTATCAAAAGATAGATACATCACCACAAATTGGAGCTGAGATCGGAATTGACTTGGATGCTTGACTGAACCTCAACTTTACCTCACCTGCGCACGGAAACAACCGTACGCTGAGTATGGGAATACTTAGTAGTATTACCATAATTCAAATTATACAATAACTTTTATACATTCAATTTGTTTTACAATTACTTAATAACTATTCATACTTTAAATCAAATTATTTAATAATATTAAGCCCTATTTCAAGGCTTGTATTTAATCCAATACATACATTATTTCATTATCAATTTTGCATTAAATCTTTTTCATATCTCATTTCATTACCTCATTTCGTATCACATGCAATTCATTAAATTTTATCACTTTATTCAATCTTAATTCTATTGCAATTTGTTCTTACTAAAGTCATATTTCAATAACAATTTCAACTAATTAATTTCATATAACATCACTTACTTTAATCAATTCTTCAACTTAGCTCATATTTTAAGATATCATATCTTAATTTCATTTTCACATATCAAATTCACATTCAAATTATGTAATTCAAATTTTACTATTCTTTTCAATTAAATTCTCATATTTTTTATTTATATAAATATCACACAAATTATGAACTTTAGTTTCGCTTCTCAATCTCATATAATATTTCAATTCATAATCCAACTTTGAACATTTCTCGAATCTTTGATTCAAACATTCAATCTCATAACACAGATCACATTTCATATTTCATTTCATAAATTCCCTTTACTATTTCTTTTTATAGCTCAATCACAATCATTCGGAATTTATCAGTTCACTTATTTACCCCTATTAACTTGACTCGGACCCTGGCGGATACACGGATCCAACCAAACACACCATATTGGCACCCAGTGCCTCATCGGATAGTTCGAAGCAAAGTTGACACCCAGTGTCTCATCGGCCTAGCCGAAGTAAAGTGGTACCCAGTACCTCATCGAATCTATCCGAAGCAATATGACACTCCAAGTGTCTCATCGACTCGAGGTCGAAGTAACCCTGAACTCTTCCAATCCTATGGCATGCCAACTATATCCACTAAGCCCGACTAGTTAATAGGGTAACGGAATATTTTTTTCTTTATCAATCAAATTCACATCAATTAACACTTTGGTCACATTTGTCACATAATTCTCAATTTGTTCAATTTCACAAAATTAGATATTTTCACTTCAATTCACATTTCAATTCAATCAATTTCTCATACTTTCATTCCATATACATTTCAAAATAATCTCATTCAAATCAAATTGATTCAATTTCAATCATAATTCTTCATATATATATATTTCATCAAATACTCATACATATACATACTTCATTTCAATATCATTCAATTCATAATTTCTCATATTCGCAATTTAAACTGGTTTTCCCAAATTCAATATGTATTTCAATACCACATTAATTCTTTTAATTCAGATCATATTACCAGAATTTTCCATTCATTTCACATACAATTCAATTTTATTTAATCCAATCTTAATATCAACCTTTACTTTATTTACTAGACATATTATTCAAAATTCAAGAATTACTAATAATAAATTCAATTCAATCTTGATACTTACCTCAATTAGCTTATTATACACATATTAATTTAAAATTTAACAAATAATCAAATTTGAATTATAGTAATACTAACCTGGATTTCTCGTTTTTACTCCTCATTTGTTTCTCTCTTTTCCTTCCTTGCTCGATGTCTCGAATTCTTTATTTACTATTAAAGCTTTAAGCATCAAAACCATAGTTTTTCCTTTTTCTTTTTCTTTCTCTTTTTCTCCCTTCCTTTCCCGTTTGCTCTCTGTTTCTCTCTTTCTTTCTTTCCTTTCTTTCTTATCTCACGTTTCTTTCTCTGTTTCTTTTCTATGTTCTTTTTCTTTTATTCTTTATTTATTTACTTTAATTAATTAATTATTATAAATATCTAATATAATAACTAATTATTTACATACATTTGTATGCATACACATATATACACATGTATCAATCCTTGCCACACACTTGTCTTCATTTATTATTTATTAAACAAATAATAATATTTACAAAATTATTAATAATAATAACAACAAATAAATAAATATCTTTTACTTAATAATTAAGTAAATATATATCTAATATACACTTGTACCAATAATATAAGCACACATGTACTTATTTTCTAACATACACATGTCACCCATTTGGTTTAATCACTAATTTAGTCCTTTAATATTTTTCTATTCCATAATTAAACTTTTATCCCTTATTCAATTTAGTCCTTTTTCCTAATTGTCTTAAATTAGGCTAAATTTATCTAATCAAAGCCTAATTAAACATATAATTAATTTCATAAATATTTTTAATAAATATTTATGAGTCCGTTTACTGAAAATATAGATCCGACAACACATTTTCCGATTACCTATGCTTTTGAGGTCGTTACAAGTTTCTGTTGAATTATGCTTACCAGTGAGTAATATCGGTTCTAACGATGGTTTAAAGATGTATAAAGGCCTGTGGCTTCTTTTCTATACGTGAACTTATGATTTATGTGGGAATGGATTAAGTGATGTTTAGCATATCTGTATAATGGTGGCAAATCTAGTCTTAGTTACATTTGGCTAAAGGGTTAATTAAATAAGCATTAGAATTTACTTTACTCTAGTTATTTGATTGAATTTTATTACTTAAGCTTACTAAGCACATAAATGCTTACTCTGTTGCTCTTAACCTTCTGTTTTATAGATCTTGTTCGTTAGCTACGGTCTCGAGAATCTTACACTCGAAGTCATCTCTACTATCAAAGCCCCTTTTTGGTATTTAAATAGCTAACTTTGTGAATGGCATGTATAGGTTTCATTTTGTGGTTGTTAAATGAGAAACTTTCATTTAGATGTTGTAATTAAGCATAGCCATACGAAAATGGCTTCTAGATATGCTTTTTACCTACATGTGGTCTTAAAGATGATGATGGTTACTTATGATTTACATGATATGTATTTTGGGAAAGATGGTTATGAGATATATACATTGCTTGAATGGGAATATGAAAATCTAAACGCTGAAACTTTAGGATTAAATGTTATCATTCAGTATACTTATTTATGTATATATATATGAGTGGATTGGAGCTGATTCGTAAGTAGCTTGATGTGAATTGGTAACATGAACTTAAAGGCATGAGTAGATTCAGTTTTGAGTCTTTGATTTGCATGAATAGCTTTTATCCATAAGTGTTTATATCATGCTTGTACGAGTGATGCCCTGTTAATTTATGTGAATGTCGGGTAATGCCTCTTGACCCTCTAGCGACGTGTACGGGTCTTGGGGTGTTACATATTTTCACGTCTTTGACATTCCCATTGAACACTTGGAATATTGACGGATACTCAAAAAATCATGCACATAAGTGCCACATATGTAGCTAAGGTACCTCATATCTCATTTCATATATATGCTTGTCCTCGAGCTAGTTGCGGGTCTCCTCACATAAGCTGACATTCGGACATAACTACCCAGTGCTGCTCACACAAGTTGACAGGTATCTACAACACATGCCTGAGTACCTAGCCACTCGTAGGACATACAAGACCAGCACCCGGAATCACACAATCACATAATCACACATAGGTTCCTACTGACATGTCACTCGTATCCTAATTTATTCCTAAGGTTCAACTAGGATTTCTCACTTATCAAAATTTTATCAAATATATCCAAAGAGTCGATCACAGAATGTATACAAAAATAAAGAATTAAAACATAATATACCGATGCATTATTTACATACAAACTTACCTTGGCATAAATGCGGCAAAAAAGACCTAATCGTCAAATACTCATTTTTCCCCTGTTCTAATTCTGAATCTCATTTTTTTCTCGATCTATAACATCACATTTAACTTATTTAATCATTATACTATTCAAAACTGCCCAAAATCACTTTATGGTAAAAATTACATTTTTGCCCCTAAAGTTTCACATTTTTACAATTTAGTTCCTAAGCTCGTAAAATGAAATGTACTTAATTTATTCAATACCCAAGGCTAGCCGAACCTTATACAAGCTTATAGCAGCCCACATTTTTCATTTAATCACACTTTAGTACCCATTTTATAACCTTTTTACAAATAGGTCCTTTTTGACATTTTCATCGAAAATCACTTAGTATAAGTCGTTTATCTTATGACTAACATGCATTTTCTACCATTAGACATCAAAATACATGCATGTCTTGTAACACCCCAAACCTGGCCTAGAAGTTAGGCCCAAATCTGGCGTTTCACATGGAAGTGTTTTTTCAAAAACCTTGTTTTCATTGAAAACCCTTCTTATTTAAAAATTGTTGCCATTTAAACCTTACATAAAATCTTGAATTTTGTTTGCTTATTTTCAAAATGTGGTTTATTAAAAGCTATTCTCTTGAAAAATGTTATTACCCTTTTCAACCCATTTGTTGCAGTAGCTTTATTTAAAAGAAATCGATTTACGAAAACGTGATGTTTTAAGAAAAATAGTTAACATTTTGGAAAGTTGTGATTTACCTGTAATAGATATAAATCAAAGTAAATAAAAAACCCAAAGTTAAAATTCATAAATTATAGAGGCCTTATTACAACCCAAAACCAAATTAAAGTACTCATGAATAATTTAATAGAAAAACAGAAGTAGATGTGTGGCCATCTCCAAGTCCCTCGCAGCAGCGATCTTCCTAAGGCTAGGGATTACCTGAGAAAAATTAATAAACAGGGTGAGTTTATGAAAACTCAGTGTGTAATCCCCTTACCAAAGTAACAGTCAGTACACGGAGACAGAAACAGAAATAGACTGGGCCAAAGCCCATAACAGCAACAGTGTAGTCCAGTTCAGAGCATACGTGGGCTAAGCCCACTACAATATCATTTAGGTCACAGCCCATAATAGAATCAATTGGGTCTAGCCTAAAACAATAACAGAACAAATGGCCTAAACCCAATCTAGAGATAGACCTCAAAAGCATATATGCAATAGTGTGAGTATGCATCCCATCCCAATCTAACCAACGCACCACCTGTACCAACCCTACACATCTGTGGGAAATAAATCAACCCACCCAGCCAACACACCAAGTTTAGCACCAGTTGCAGCACTAAGTCAACAGGACGGCTCAACGTCGTAGATAAAACAGCTAGAAGATGTAAATATCGCAGCAACGCTGGCAAATGACAGAACGACTGAAAGCTGTAAGCAGAATGGCACAAAGCCATCGATTATGTTAGGCACATAGTCATCAATTAGGGTAACATAACCGGCACACGGCCATGGGTAAATGTGATCGACACACAGTCATCAGTAAATAAGATAGGCACATTGCCTGCGGCAAATATAATTGGGACAAAGCTATGATCTCGATAGCACAGAGCCATATGTTGGTTGGCATAGAGCCATACTCAAAATAACTGGCATTAAGCCCTCTATCGTTCCACAGTCATCTTGTACGACCCGTTCGACCTTATCAGATTATTACTGGATCCACAGTCGTCTTGTACGGCCCGTGTTATCTTATCAGAACAAAAGTTCCACCATATCAATCCAAACCATGCAGTATGTCATATATGCATAATGTCTTACCAATAAACCATCATACAGATCACAGTTAAGTCAGTCAAATCCTAATCATACAATCACAAGCCAGTCATTCACCCTCGAGGGGCAAAACAGTCATTTTACCCTACAGGATATTTCAGTAATTCTACCCTACAGGGGTATTTCGGTAATTTTTTTAAATTAGGGGTATTTTGGTAATTTTACCTTACAAATGTCTATAGTCATCTTGAGCGACTCGTGTAACACCCCAAAGCCAGCCTGGATGTTACGGCTAAGTCTGATATGTCACATTGAAGTGTTTTTCGAAAACCGTGTTTTCATTAAAAACCCTTCTTAATGTTTAGAAACTCTTACCGTTAAACTTGTATAAAACCTTAGCTTGTCTTTTTCCAAAACGTGATTCATTGAAATAATCATCCCTTTGCAAACATCATTAAAACCTTTGTAAAATTTTTATGAAAGCTTATAAACCCTTGTAGTTTGCAAAAACATGTTATTTTAAAAATAGATCAAATATCGAAAAGTCAGATTTGTAACCTTTATAAAACATGTTATCTTGAAAACGGTTTAAGTATCAAATAATTTTGACCTTTTTCATTAAGACTTAAAGTGAATGGAAGCTGGGCATCAGGTAGGATTCCAGAAAAGAGGAGGTGAGTCGAATAGACTGCTTAAGTACCAAGCTCTTCTTGGATCCACTCCTAGACATGCACACTACCATTGCCACACTTTAACTATTTGAAATATTTATCTACAAGATCATTTAAAATTGCGGAAGCTTTGCTTGGTTATCGTGTTTATTTTGAAAACAAGTAACTTTTATAAAAATCACGTCTTAAAATCATTTATTTTCAACTTGATTTAAATAATATCCTACGTAAGCTAAAACCAATTTAAATAAGTAAAGAATAAAAACCCAAAATAAAAATAATTAAAGAGGCCCTTTTTACAACCCAAAACCAGAAATAAATAATTAAATCTAAATTCAATTAGGTAACTTAATTAGAAATCCAATAGTCCAGTCCATGTGGCCACTCTAAATCCCTCCCAGCTCCAAGTCCATCAACTAAGGCTCACCTGCAAGGTTAAAGAAAAGGGGTGAGTTTGGAAACTCAATGTGCAACAAAGCCCTCTCAGAGCCCAAATCAACAAAAGTATACTGGGCCTAAGCCCAACTCAGTCTCAACATATAACTGGGCCGAAGCCCTTTTCAAATATCGGTTACTGGGCCTTAGCCTTTTTCATAAATCAATTCACTGGGCCGAAGCCTTTTCTGTAAACAGTATGGCCCAAAGGCCCATTTTAACATCACATATAATATCAGTGTATGTGTGTAAAGCCCATTTCAATATCACATGTAATGTCAATGTATAAATGCAAAGCCCAGTTGGGGAGACTACTCAACCCACCATCCGCTACTCTCCACTCATACCAACCAAGCTCTCCATGTGGGGAATAACTCAACCCACCCAACCAAACTCTCCACTGGCAGCATAGCTGCTTTATCATATAACTGGAGGCCAAGCCTCTTTTAATAACTGGGGCAAAAGCCCTTTTCGGTAAACTGGGGCAAAGCCCTTTATCACTTCCTCCATCATATAATAACCCAACCCATGCATTTAATGAGTAAAACATGGCATATCGTATACATGTCATAGCATATCATGTGCATATCATGTGCATATCATGTCATAGCATGTAAAATAACAATATCACAATCATCATATTCAGAATGAAACCCTAGGGGTATAATAGACATTTTCACCTAGGGGCAAAATAGACATTTTCATGTTTTAAGGGTAATTACGTAATTTTATCCATTATTAGGGTTTTCCATGCTTATTCATCAATTTCAAATGTTTAAGCAGCAATTTTAGCCTATTTTAGTACAACCGAGTTATGGGCCAAAAACCCCTAATGGGCCCTATGTAGCTAGTTCAGTCGTCTAAGCCCACTTAGTCCAAATCCTACAATTAACTACTAATTTAACCAGTTTTAAGCCTATAGTCTATTAAGAAATGTCTATTGCCCATTTTTACCCATATGGTCCCGTAAGCCCATTGGGCCCAATTTTAGCCCATCGAGGCCCAACTTACCATCGTGCACAAAATCGTGCCCTTACCTGTTCAATTGATTTAATCACTAATCTTATCGTATGTATCACGTCTCAAACCATTCACAAAACCATAAGTTCAAAATGCCGAAGTGTAGGCATTTTGGCTTTTCAGCAAATATTAATCTAAGCTACTATGAGGTTCATTACACACCTGCTTGCAACGAATGATGACTATATCCGATCCAAGTCAATCCTACATCTGAGTACTAAAACATTAGACCACGAATCAATGATAACTAAATTTAACATACTCTTACCATATTCGGGCATCCATGAACAAGGCCCTAAATCCTTACCTTTGCTGAAGTTGATATCCAAATCTGGATCCGAACGCTCCACTGATCCAAGCCCTTAGTCAGCAGCCTTTAACCCTTACAAGCACAGAGTAAAATAATTGGTAACAGCCCCTTAAAGCCTTAGGCGCTATTTCGATAGCCTCCCTAAACACATAGGGATTCCAACTTTTCCAAATCCCAAAAATAAGAATAGATCACAGTCAAGTCATTCATATCACCAACTTATATCCACGGTCAAACTAGCCCAATCATCACACAAGTTAGTCATTTACCCACTAGAGGCAAAACAGTCATTTAACACCCTAGGGGCAAAACGGTAATTTTACCCCATATGGGTGTCTCGGTAATTCTACCCTACAGGGGTATTTCGATAAATTTGCAAATCGAGGGTAAAATAGTAATTTTTACAAATCAGGGGTAAAATAGTTATTTTACAAATTAAGGGTAAAATGGTAATTTTACAAATCATGGGTAAAATGGTAATTTTACAAATCATGGGTAAAATGGTAATTTTACAAATTAGGGGTAAAATGGTAATTTTACAAATTAGGGGTAAAATAGTAATTTTACAAATTAAGGGTAAAACGGTAATTTTACAAATCATGGGTAAAATGGTAATTTTACAAATTAGGGGTAAAATGGTAATTTTACAAATCAAGGGTATGTTCGTCATTTTACAAATCGAGGGTACTTCTGTCATTGTACAAATCAAGGGTAATTCGATAATTTTATAAATCGGGATATTTCTTGTAATTTTGTAAACCAAGGGTATTTTAGTAACTTTGTAAACTAAAGTATTTCTAAACAGAGATAACAATGCGAATGGGCCTAGGGCCCATTCTCGGCCCAAATGGGCCCACACGCTCGTGTGGCCCTTTTAGGCTAAATCTAGCCACAGATATGAGATTACCTAATCTAGCCCAATATTTACTATACAATCAAACAACTTATCCAATTGAGCCGGTAGGCCCATTGGGCCTACATGACCTCTTCGGCCCATCGCAGCCCGAAGTACCCGTCCTACCGCTAGAGCAGTGAGAAATACACACCTGATAGGAGACTGAAGTTAATCCGCGCTCCAAACACTCTTAGCCGATGCCCAACCCAAACGGGCACGCCATAAAGCGAAATGGATCAGCCAAGAAGGCTGTGCCTACTCTCCTCCTGGTTTGCTCTATTTAAAGATAGCTCCTCACCTGCTCCCATGTTAGCTTTCCGATGTGGGATTCTCCATCGATCCCACTAAAATTAAAGCATTAGCAAAATAATCAACCTTTGCGTGCAACGGGATTCGAACCAAAGTCCTCTCAGTAACCCTGTCAAGCCATCACCACTCGGACACAAGCTCCTTTGTGTCATAAGTCCAACACATTTAACTTTAAAGCTCACCTACTTGCTTCCATATTTATTTAAAAGAAAAACCAAAATAAATTGCAAGAGCCAAGACTTGAACCTTGGACCCTTTGCTTCCTTGTCCCCTAAGTGGCGCTACTTTGCCACTACACCACATTCCTTTTTTGTGTCTTATTACACACATAATTCCTTACAACTTCTCTTTTCCAAGTCCTCTATTCCTTAAGTCCAAAAATCCAAGAATTCTTCGGGTTTTTAACCAACACTTGGGCCTTCTATAGGCCCAATAACACACTCCAAACACGAATTACACATCCATATATCAAAATTTCAACATTACACCAAATATCACAAAAATCCCGGAATCCCAGAAATTAGCCCAAGACATTTCCCCACACTATGAATCCTTCGCAGTTCACTAAAATACCACATTAACCCATTAATAATAACCTTCCATAACAGAATTCAACACATCAATAATTTTATTTCGAACTATCTCACACCCGCACCCAGGCCCAAGGCCCAATACTTCTGGGCCCAAATTCAAGGTGTTACAACTCTACCCTCCTTAAAGAAATTTCGTCCTCGAAATTTTAAACTATCAACTAACCGTATTACTCAAGTCCAACCACTATGCTTCTGCTGCGCACTCTGATCCAAATAATTTTAGTACGACCCAGAACATCTAATTACTGAAATAAACATTAACACTAGCGCACACAATTCGTAACCAAACATCACACATTCCTAACTAGAATAAGCTTTGTAATCAAGAGCTCGATGTTCGAGGGACCCACATAAAAAGCACGCTCTTTTCTCCCTATCGCATTCACCCAGATGACATCTATTGCAATTGTTGCAAACCGGAGGTCTTAGTCGTGCCCTAGCAAGTTTCACTGAATGAGACTCTATCCTTTGCGAACTAGGATCCTTCCTCTTCTTACACTCTAAGCACCCTGCTTGAAGCGTTTCCCTAATTTCCTTAATTTTGGTATCCAAAACTTTTTCTACCACTTTCCTTACTAGCCCGACCAGTGCCTCAGTACCAGGCTCCGAGTTACTGCTACCCGAATTTGGCAAACTTTGCTTACCCTCAGAATCCATAACAATACTTTACATTACCAGTACACATATCAAATAACTACAGAGTTCGCAAAAATTTCTACTATTTATTCATATGTCTTATGCAGAGATAGTATTTTAAAGCTTTTATTTTATTCAAGATCATATCATAGCTACAGTCTCAAACTTTTAGTTTCTCTACAGTTTCAGTCTCTACAATTTTTCAGTATTACTCTATCTACAGTATCATAGAAAAGTCTCAAGTCTATTTACAGTACAGTTCAGTACATTACAGAATATAAAGCAGAAATACTTACAGACTTGGTGTCGGAGATTCAGTATGCCACATCTCAATTTATCAGATTCTAGAAAAACTTAAAAAGATTCAAGCCTTTTAAAATCAATTTCTCAAAACATGTTAATTTTCGAGAAAACAAGTTTGAAACAATTCTCTTTTAAATAGAATTTTCCAAAAATCTAATTTTTCCAAAAATACCCTTCTTTGGACTAAAACTTAAAATTTCCCAAAATTTTTTTTTTGAAATCATTTATTTGTAGAAAGAAAATCTTATAAACAATTTCAAAAAAAAATTCTTAAAGTAACTTTCAGAAATCTTTGTTTTACCCTCTAAAAACCTCCGTTTTTAGACCCGTTCCACAGCCGAGTTGTTACAACTTGGCTCTGATACCACTAAATGTAACACCCCAAACCCAGCCTAGACGTTACGGCCAAGTCTGATATGTCACATTGAAGTGTTTTTTGAAAACCGTGTTTTCATTGAAAACCCTTCTTAATGTTTAGAAACTCTTACCATTAAACTTGTATAAAACCTTAGCTTGTCTTTTTCCAAAATGTGATTCATTGAAATAATCACCCCTTTGCAAACATCGTTAAAACCTTTGTAAAATTTTTATGAAAGCTTATAAACCCTTGTAGTTTGTAAAAACATGTTATTTTAAAAATAGATCAAATATCAAAAAGTCAGATTTGTAACCTTTATAAAACATGTTATCTTGAAAATGATTTAAGTATCAAATAATTTTGACCTTTTTCGTTAAGACTTAAAGTGAATGGAAACTGGGCACCAGGTAGATTCCAGAAAAGAGGAGGTGAGTCGAATAGACTGCTTAAGTACCAAGCTCTTCTTGGATTCACTCCTAGACATGCACACTACCATTGCCACACTTTAACTATTTGAAATATTTATCTACAAGATCATTTAAAATTGCGGAAGCTTTGCTTGGTTACTGTGTTTTTTTTGAAAACAAGTAACTTTTATAAAAATCACGTCTTAAAATCATTTATTTTCAACTCGATTTGAATAATATCCTACGTAAGCTAAAACCAATTTAAATAAGTAAAGAATAAAAACCCAAAATAAAAATAATTAAAGAGGCCCTTTTTACAACCCAAAACCAGAAATAAATAATTAAATCTAAATTCAATTAGGTAACTTAATTAGAAATCCAATAGTCCAGTCCATGTGGCCACTCTGAATCCCTCCCAGCTCCAAGTCCATCAACTAAGGCTCACCTGTAAGGTTAAAGAAAAGGGGTGAGTTTGGAAACTCAGTGTGCAGCAAAGCACTCTCAGAGCCCAAATCAACAAAAGCATACTGGGCTTAAGCCCAACTCAGTCTCAACATATAACTGGGCCAGAGCCCTTTTCAAATATCGGTTACTGGGCCTTAGCCTTTTTCATAAATCAATTCACTGGGCCGAAGCCTTTTCTGTAAACGGTATGGCCCAAAGGCCCATTTTAACATCACATATAATATCAGTGTATGTGTGTAAAGCCCATTTCAATATCACATGTAATGTCAATGTATAAATGCAAAGCCCAGTTGGGGAGACTACTCAACCCACCATCCGCTACTCTCCACTCATACCAACCAAGCTCTCCATGTGGGGAATAACTCAACCCACCCAACCAAACTCTCCACTGGCAGCATAGCTGCTTTATCATATAACTGGAGGCCAAGCCTCTTTTAATAACTGGGGCAAAAGCCCTTTTCGGTAAACTGGGGCAAAGCCCTTTATCACTTCCTCCATCATATAATAACCCAACCCATGCATTTAATGAGTAAAACATGGCATATCGTATACAGGTCATAGCATATCATGTGCATATCATGTGCATATCATGTCATAGCATGTAAAATAACAATATCACAATCATCATATTCAGAATGAAACCCTAGGGGTATAATAGACATTTTCACCTAGGGGCAAAATAGACATTTTCATGTTTTAAGGGTAATTACGTAATTTTATCCATTATTAGGGTTTTCCATGCTTATTCATCAATTCCAAATGTTTAAATAGCAATTTTAGCCTATTTTAGTACAACCAAGTTATGGGCCAAAAACCCCTAATGGGCCCTATTAGCTAGTTCAGTCGTCTAAGCCCACTTAGTCCAAATCCTACATTTAACTACTAATTTAACCAGTTTTAAGCCTATAGTCTATTAAGAAATGTCTATTGCCCATTTTTACCCATATGGTCCCGTAAGCCCATTGGGCCCAATTTTAGCCCATTGAGGCCCAACTTACCATCGTGCACAAAATCGTGCCCTTACTTGTTCAATCGATCCAATCACCGATCTTATCGTATGTATCACGTCTCAAACCATTCACAAAACCACAAGTTCGAAATGCCAAAGTTTAGGCATTTTGGCTTTTTAGCAAATATTAATCTAAGCTACTATGAGGTTCATTACACACCTGCTTGCAACGAACGATGACTATATCCGATCCAAGTCAATCCTACATCTGAGTACTAAAACATTAGACCACGAATCAATGATAACTAAATTTAACATACTCTTACCATATTCGGGCATCCATGAACAAGGCCCTAAATCCTTACCTTTGCTGAAGTTGATATCCAAATCTGGATCCGAACGCTCTACTGATCCAAGCCCTTAGTCAGCAGCCTTTAACCCTTACAAGCACAGAGTAAAATAATTGGTAACAGCCCCTTAAAGCCTTAGGCGCTATTTCGACAGCCTCCCTAAACACATAGGGATTCCAACTTTTCCAAATCCCAAAAATAAGAATAGATCACAGTCAAGTCATTCATATCACCAACTTATATCCACAGTCAAACTAGCCCAATCATCACACAAGTTAGTCATTTACCCACGAGGGGCAAAACAGTCATTTAACACCCTAGGGGCAAAACGGTAATTTTATCCCATAGGGGTGTCTCGGTAATTCTACCCTACAGGGGTATTTTGATAAATTTGCAAATCGAGGGTAAAATAGTAATTTTTACAAATTAGGGGTAAAATAGTAATTTTACAATTTAGGGGTGAAATGGTAATTTTACAAATCATGGGTAAAATGGTAATTTTACAAATTAGGGGTAAAATGGTAATTTTACAAATTAAGGGTAAAACGGTCATTTTACAAATCATGGGTAAAATGGTAATTTTACAAATTAGGGTAAAATGGTAATTTTACAAATCAAGGGTATGTTCGTCATTTTACAAATCGAGGGTACTTCTGTCATTGTACATATCAAGGGTAATTCGATAATTTTATAAATCGGGATATTTCTTGTAATTTTGTAAACCAAGGGTATTTTAGTAACTTTGTAAACTAAAGCATTTCTAAACAGAGATAACAATGCGAATGGGCCTAGGGCCCATTCTCGGCCGAAATGGGCCCACACGCTCATGTGGCCATTTTAGCCTAAATCTAGCCACAGATATGAGATCACCTAATCTAGCCCAATATTTACTATACAATTATCCAATGGGGCCTGCAGGCCCATTGGGCCTACATGACCTCTTCGGCCCATCGCAGCCCGAAGTAGCCGTCCTACCGCTAGAGCAGTGAGAAATACACACCTGATAGGAGACTGAAGTTAATCCGTGCTCCAAACACTCTTAGCCGATGCCCAACCCAAATGGGCACGCCATAAAGCGAAAGGGATCAGCCAAGAAGGCTGTGCCTACTCTCTTCCTGGTTTGCTCTATTTAAAGCTAGCTCCTCACCTGCTCTCATGTTAGCTTTCCGATGTGGGATTCTCCATCGATCCCCCCAAAATTAAAGCATTAGCAAAATAATCAACCTTTGCGTGCAACGGGATTCGAACCAAAGTCCTCTCAGTAACCCTGTCAAGCCATCACCACTCGGACACAAGCTACTTTGTGTCATTTGTCCAACACATTTAACTTTAAAGCTCACCTACTTGCTTCCAGATTTATTTAAAAGAAAAACCAAAATAAATTGCAAGAGCCAAGATTTGAACCTTGGACCCTTTGCTTCCTTGTCCCCTAAGTGGCGCTACTTTGCCACTACACCACATTCCTTTTTTGTGTCTCATTACACACATAATTCCTTACAACTCCTCTTTTCCAAGTCCTCTATTCCTTAAGTCCAAAAATCGAAGAATTCTCCGGGTTTTTAACCAACACTTGGGCCTTCTATAGGCCCAATAACACACTCCAAACACGAATTACACATCCATATATCAAAATTTCAACATTACACCAAATATCACAAAAATCCCGGAATCCCAGAAATTAGCCCAAGACTTTTCCCCACACTATGAATCCTTCGCAGTTCACTAAAATACCACATTAACCCATTAATAATAACCTTCCATAACAGAATTCAACACATCAATAATTTTATTTCGAACTATCTCACACCCGCACCCAGGCCCAAGGCCCAATACTTCTAGGCCCAAATTCAAGGTGTTACAACTCGAGTATTCTAAATAGAGATAACGTTACGAATGGGCCTAAGGCCCGTTCTCAACTGAAGTGGGCCCACACGCTCGTGTGGCCCTATTGCCCAAATCTAGCCACAAGTATGAGATTCACATAGTCCAATCTAATATTTACTACACAATCATACAATTTGATTGATTGGGCCCACGGTCCTATTGGGCCTACATGGCCCATTCTGGCCCATTGTGGCCCAAAACAGCCTAAACCCACAAGAATACTCATGATGGTCTCAACTATCACGTCAAAGCTCCCACACGTGTGCTCGCACACTCGTGTGGCTACCATCGCCGTGTGACTAGCATATCGGCATCTCGACATTTGCTGTTCTACAGCTAGAGTAGTGTGAAATACACACCTAATAGGTATCTAAAGTTAGTCCATGCTCTAAACACCGTTATGTCTAGAAGCCAACAATAATCGAACCTTTGGCTCCCTAGGGGGTGTGTCATCAACTACGGTCACCACCACCGTGACCCAATAGCATACAGATTAATGAATGATCCAACGCCTAACCCAAACGAACATGCCATAACGCAAAAAAGGATAAGCCAAGAAAGGTATGCTTACTCTCCTCATGGTTTGCTCTATTTAAAGCCAGCTTCTCGCCTATTCTCATGTTAGCTTCCCGATATGGGATTATCCATCAATCCTCCAAAACCAACTCATTAGCAAAATAACCAACCTTTGTGTGAAAAAGGATTCGAACCAAAGCCCTCTCGATAGCCATGCCATGCCACTACCACTAGGACACAAGCTCCTTTTATGTCTTAAGTCCAACACATTTAACTTTAAAGCCAACCTACTCGCTTCCAGATTTATTTAAAAGAGAAACCAAATAAATTCTAAGAGCCAAGACTTGAACCTCGGACCCCTTGCTTCCCCCATGGCATCACTTCCTTGCCACTAGACCACATCTCATTTTGTGTCTTATTTTAGCACCTTCTATTTATAAGTTATCCCACTTGAGCTCAGGGTTCCCTTAAGGCCAAAACCAAGATTTTTCCCATACCCAAGCTTGAACCCAGAACTTCATAAAAACCCTCTAACATTCCAAACCTAGAACTTCATAAAAACCCTCTAACATTCCAAAATCACTAACCTAACAATTTTAACTTGCAAATTGAGTTGATGTCTTACACTTAAGAATTTTAAACGCACTCAAGCCCAAATCCTAATTCTTCTATGCCCAAAATTTGGGGCGTTACATGTCTAACATGGGTAAAATTTTAAACTTTGCTAATACTTCAAATTACTCCTTGGAAAAGCTAGATTAGTTTACGAGGATCTCAAAAACATAAAAATCATTAAAAATGGTGCTAAAACGGACTTACAATCGAGCTTGGAAGCTTGAAAACCCTAACCATGGTTTCCCCTTGAGAATTTCGGCTGTGGGGAAGAAGATGGACAAAATTGGCTTTCAATTTGACTTTTTAATTCATTTAATTACAAAATAACCAAAATGCCCTTAATGAAAAACTTTAGAAACATGCCTAACCATGTCCATTTTTTGTCCACAAACTTAACCAATGCTGAAATTACCATTTAAGGATCTCCAATTTAAAATTTCATAACAATTAGACACCTCTAACCTATAGAACTCACATTTTGCACTTTATACAATTTAGTCCTTTTGACTAAATTGAGTGCCCAAACGTCAAAATTTTCAAACAAAATTTTCACGAAATCATCTCGCAAAACTGTAGACCTTAAAAATATATTAAAAATAAATTTCTCTACGTCGAATTTATGGTCCTGAAACCACTATTCTGACTAGACCCAAAATCGGGCTGCTACAACTCTCCCCCTTTAGGGATTTTCATTGTAACAACCCGAATTAGAACCTAATCAGAACGGTGGTTTTGGGACCATGAATCTGAGTCAAAAAATATTTTAAAAATATTTTATGTGTTTATTATGTGTGAATATATATCTGTAAAATTATCGTGATTTAATTTTGTCATTTGGGTGTCCAATTAAACAAAAGGACTTAATCGCATAAATTGAAAATTTGATAGTTTTAATTTTAAGGACTAAATTGGTAGTGGCTTTTTAAATGGAAGCATTTATGATGTAGATAGTCCATTTTGCATGCCGATGGACAGTATTAGGTAGGTTAAATATGTTTTCTAATTAAATATATATAAGTTATAATAGTAAAACATATAATAATATGTATATATAAACTAAAACATAAATTAGTAAACCATGTGTAAGTGATATGGACGAATGCACCCTTAATATATAAGTTTTAGTCATTAATTTTAAAAGGGTAATTTAGGAAACCAAGTTATAAACTATATATTATAAGATATATCATAAAATAAACTTTAGTGCTCATAATTTTCTTCATTGCTGAAACTAAAACAAAGAAGAAAAAGAAAAGAAAACCTAGGTTCGGCACTTTCAAGCTTGATTCAAGGTAAGTTTTAGCTCGGTTTTTGATAATTTTTACGTTTTTGAGATCGTTGCTTCGGGTACTACAAAACCCATGCTTAAATTTTTTTTTATTTTGATGAATATTTTGAGTTATGTCATTGATGAGAGCATGTGATTTTTGCTATTTGATGATGAAATATGAAAAATATGTTTTAGATTAACATGTCTTGTATTGGAATTTTTGATGATTTTGAGTAATTAGGACTTAATTGCAAAAAATAAAAATTTGAGGGACTAAAATGTGAAATTGATGAAATAGATGGACTTGTATGAGTATGGGTAAAATTTGGCCCAACCTGGGTATATTGAAATTTTGTATATTTTGTGCTTTGTACGATGGGGACTAAATTGTAAAAAGTGTAAATATGAGGGGTAAAATGGTAATTTGCCCATTTATGTGTTTTTGGACTAAATTGAATGAAAATATGTTGAATGAGCTGAATTTGAATATGTTTAGATCAAGAACCAAAGAAATCAGATTTGGATCGGGGGAAAACTAAAGTTGTCACTAGCCGTCCCGTTCCGTTTCACATCGTCTGAGGTAAGTTTATAATCAAATAGACGTACTTAATTTTAATTGAATGTAAGGTATATATGCTAAAATGAAATATATGATTTTATATATATAATAGCCTAATGTGAGAAAGCTTGGTTACTATATTTCCAAATTCGTTTTGACTGAGTTACGATGTCCGAAAGCCCCGTATGAACCTTAGGAATAGTTAGGATACATATGTCATGACATGGGATTCCGATTTATGTGTGCGAGTAAGACCAGGGCATCGATATGTGATTCTAATATATGTGTGCAAGTAAGACCCAGTCTCGAACAGTGGCATCGATTTGTGGCTACATGTAAGACCACGCTGGGGACGTTGGCATTGTACAATATATGTGATTATCAAGTGCCCTATCCAATTTCAAATGGTTCATTGGGCAAAGGTAAATCATGTTCGAAAGTGTAAAACGAGTTATATGCCAGGTATGAGTTATCTTATTACCTACTTGAATCAAGGTAAGTAAATATTTGATATTTGCTATAAATTATTTATTATGTGAAATGAGAGTGCATGAGAGTCTGGAAAATTGTATTCGGTATTATAATCATATAATGTGATTTTCTTTGAAATGTTAATTGAATATATATATAGGTAAGGCTATATACGCTCGGCCAAAGTGAAATTGTGCATGGAAGTATATATTATATGAATGTTTTTATGATCTTGTTTTAAATGTGGTTATGGTAATATATACTAGATAGGTTAAGTTGATTTAATGTTAACAGTGAAATATTTAGTTGCTTATAACTTAGTAACCTAAGATAGCTTACTGTGTGTATAATTGCCTCTATTTTATAGATTTTGGATTTCAAGTTACGATCTTGGGGATCGTCAGCAAAGTCGTTCACACTATCAACCACTTTCAGTGTTTTAAAAGTCGCATTTTGGAACTATGGCATGTATAAGCTAAAATGTGTTATGTTTGATTTTGGGTTTGTAAAAATTATATGGCCATGCAAAAATGGCTTTACTCCTTGGTTCAGTTTTGGTTATGTTTCATAATGGTCTAAACTATTTGGTAATGATGTTATGTGTTGCGAATGAATGGTTTATGTGGTATATGCTATATGTTTTAGAAATAGCTTGATAATGGAAGGGGAATCTGGAAATGGTTGATGTGATGATCCTTGTACGTATATATTTTCATAGCATGATTAATTGTTTTGGCTAAGGATTTGTGTAGGTAAAATACACACATGAATTGGTTTGAGTAACTATCTTAATAATGTATTGGTATATTCGGACATAAGTGTGAAAAATATTTGTATTGGCATTCATGGATAAAATGGTCTGGCTTTTGACTTACAATTGATAGGAATGGTTCTAACTTGGGGTTGAATGTTTCGGCTTAAACTAAACTTAAGTAAAGAATATGTTGGATTGATGGCTCCGCACATATTTATATATATGTTTGCTAAGTTTACTTTACAATCAGTAAAGGGATAATAATGAGTATAATGTTTAGTTAGCCATATTATTTAATTGTGCTTGACATTTGCCAAGTTAGTTTGATATATAATGACAAGTGTTGATATACGTGTATGAATGTTTTCAATGTTTGCACTATTATTATTTTTAAATAATTACTTTATAAATTGATTTGTTAAATCTTATAGAAATAGTATGCATTAATTGTAGGTATATTAGTGATCGAATAAATTATGGATAATTAGTATTTTGCATATAAATCTTAGTATGTTTTTGACTTGGTAATATTGAGAAAGGCGTCCATTTTAATCTGGTAATATGCGCATGAAATTGAATTAAAAAAAGAATATCTCTTTTTAGCCATGTTTAATGTTAGCTTCAGCTTATATAACCATGAATATTGTACTATGTTGTAAGGTAATATGATATAATATACAAATGTATAGTGATTGTATTTCTGAGAAATCAATGTCGCATATATTTTATGGCTTGAAATTTTATTGATAATTGTATTGATTTAAATTATGTACTTAATGTTTAAACAAATTTATGTTTTAGTTTTATGATTACAACATATGGGTAAATGTGAATGTTTGAAAAATTTATGTATCGTCCAGCAACATCTCATACCCCAATCCAGCGATGGATACGGGTTAGGGGTGTTACATTTTATTGGTATTTGAGCTAGGTTTAGTCAGTTCTAGGACTAACGTAGTGCGTGTGAGTCTAGCTATACATGCCATATTATATACTGTGATAGTGTGATGACTTCTGACATTTAAAAATGTGTTTTCATATAGTAAATGGATCCCGACAGAGCTATAGCTGATGATGTCGAGAGTGTAGCACCTGCTCCTATACAAGGGATAGCGCCGGCTGATTCTCGACCAACTTCCAGTAATCAAGAGAGTGAGGCTAGACAAGCCTTTTATCAAATGATGAATGACTGGTTTACTCAATATATCTAAACTAACCCGGCTACACAACAACCTCTACCCCTGACTAATCCATTCCAGATGCCTGCTATACCACAAGTAAGTGAGTCGTTGAGATTATATGGGCCACCTGTTGATAAAATCAAAAAGCATGGCGCCGAAAAGTTTAAAGCTACTGATGATGATGATGCTGAGTGGGCTGAGCTTTAGCTTGATAATACTATCCATGTATTTATGAGCTGTCCTGTACTCTAAATGAATGTATGAAATGTGCTATATCCTTGTTTCGAGACACAACCTATCATTGGTGGAATATTCTAGTATCAGTGGTTCCGAAAGAGCAGGTGACTTGGGAGTTCTTTCAGACTGAGTTTCGTAAGAAATATATCAGCCAGAGATTCATTGATCAGAATCGCAAAGAGTTTCTGGAGTTAAAATAGGGTCGGATGACCGTGACAGAGTATGAGTCAAAATTTGTGAGACTCAGTCGGTATGCCCGAGAGTGTGTTTCTATTGAAGCCATAATGTGTAAAAGGTTTGAAGATGGGCAGAACGAAGACATTAAACTATTAGTTGGCATACTTGAGATAAAAGAGTTCGTGGTACTTGCTGAATGGGCATGCAAAGTAGAAGAGCTCGACAAAGAGAAAAGAAAAGCTGACTTGGAAGCTAGAGATGCACGTAAAATAACATCTAGTAAGTCATTCCAGTCGACACCCAAGAAGTTCTAAGATAATTTCAGTCGTTCCAAAGCCACTTCGAGTTATTCTAGATGGGATCAGAGTAGGCTGCTTATAAGCTCGAGAGCTACCTCAATAGCCAGTGTGGGTAATGTCAGATCAAATCAACTTGAGTGTAAACATTATGGTAAAAGACATCCCGGTAGTTGCAGATTGCATGATCGGGCCTATTTTAAATATGGGTCGATGGACCATTATATTTGTGATTGCCCAATGTGAGCTAAAGAAAATCTAGTGTAGAATACGAGATTGGGTAATACTATAACTCGAGGTAGACCACCCAGAAATGTGGGTAATGCAAGTGGCAATTAGAGAGGGACTAAAGATATAGCTGTTAAATATGAGGCTCGTGCACCTGCCAGAGCCTATGCTATTCATGTGACCACCCGATTTTGGCTCTAATCGGAACGGTGGTTTCGGGACCATGAATCCGGGGTAGAAAATATAATTAAGTGTCATTTGTCTGTGTTTTGAATGAGTATGTTTGTGTGTACTAAGTTCTGTGTTTAAATTTCAAAGATTTGAGTGCGCGATTATTAAAAGGAGTAAATTGCATCAATTGATTAATATGCATGCTATAATGAAAAAGGCTATTGTGCCATGTCTTTTGAATATTGGGGTCTTAAATGGCAATTATGCCATTAGGAAATTGTATGGACGGTAATCAATATTAACTTAAGTAAATAATGTGTTATTTTAAGGTTAAATAAGTAATATAATAATAGATGAATTTATTAAATAACAGAAAGAGAGAAGAAGAAGCTTGCATGTTCATCTTTCAAAGCCGTAGCTAGCAAAGAAAAAGAAAGAAACAAGCTTCTTCATATTCGGCTCTTATTAAGCTAAATTCGAGGTATGTTTGAGTTATTTCTTGATAATTTTTGCATATTTTGGATTGTTGTTGAGAAATACATCTAGCCCAAGCTAAAATTTTTGAAATTGTTATGGAATTTGTGTTCGGCCATTGATGAAAATTATGAAACATTGTGTTTGATGTTAGAAAGAAAAAAATTATGGATGTTGGATGTGTATATTTCTGTTTAAATTTTCTTTGTGAAATAGAAGTATTTTCAGCCTAAATGTGTCATGGATAAAATGTATTTGTTTGATGTTTTAAGAATTTTTGAACCTATTTGTTAAAATTAAATTATAAAGGGAAATTGTGTAAATTATCATATTAAGTGATCTTTGAGTGAAAATAAATTGGTCCATAGATTAAATAAGTTCAATTTGTTTTATTCAAGCTCAAGATCCAAAGAATCGGGACTTGGACCAGGGAAAAACAAAATTAGCTGAGTAGTCGACGCAATCGTACGAAAGTGTCGAGGTAAGCTCTTAAATCGTGTTATGTACTAAATTTTAATAAATATTATATATAAATGCGAAATTGAATTATTGGGAGTTGTTATGTCATTGCCGAATATGATTTATAAAATGAAGTATAGTAGTTATGTTTTTAATGTGAATGCCGAATGTGTTTTATAAAGGTTGATGAAATTGCTATAAATTAAGTGTGAAATTTTGGATGTATTATGAAGTAAGAAATTCATCCCTACCATGAATTAAAATGAAGTTGCCGAATGTGACTTTGAATTAGAAGGGGTGAAGCAAAGACTTTGATAATGTTTCTATTAATGATCAATAGTATAAGTCATGTTTTGAGATATTCGGGCTCCGAGCCTAGCAGGCTTTGTGCCGGTGAATTGAGTTAGGCTAAAAGCCTAGCAGGTTTTGTACCAGTGGTAAAGTCAGGTCTATACCTAGCAGGCTATGTGCCGAAGAACTAGATCCGGGTTCTGAACCTAGCAGGCTACAAGCCGGTGAATTAATTTCAATTCTATGCTTATAAGAGTTCATTAAGAGGTGGAAATGATCAAGTAAGTTACTAAATGACTACATTATTGGCCATATAGGTAAGTATATTTGAAGATGAATTTTAGTTTATAAATTCGGCTAGATGTAAGGTTATAATGAAGTTATATATTTGTTTATATGTGTTTATATGTAAATTACACAGTTAGATAAATATGAGCATATAGTGAATTGATTTGCGTGTGGTTATAGATGAAATTTAAAGTATGTATTTTGTATTGGGAGAATGATATTATATTTGAATAAGATATAAACTAGGAGTAAATCAAGAAGAGATGTTATGAATAGATTAGTATATGGTTTAAGATTCGGCCATTTATGGCATAGGGTATTATATTTATATGATGTTAAATAGAACTTGTATTTTTTATGGAGTGTGCATCTATAGTGATCTTGTATATTCGATTGAATGAGAGACTCAATTGAGTAGTTATAATTCAGCTTAAAAGAAACAAAATGTTTATTTAATTGAAATGCTTAATTGTTTAAGTCTTACTAAGCTTATGAAAGCTTACTATGAGTGTTCTGTTTCTTTGTTTTATAGATCTTAAGAATCAGCTGAAAGCTCGGGAATCGTCAGTACCTCGTCACACTATCGACTGTTTTGGTATTTTATGTTTTAAGCTTAACTTATGGCATGTATAGGTTGAATAACTTTTTGGATGATACATTTTGTTCTTGCATATGTAAAAGCCATGCGAATATGGCTTGACTATTTTGTTAAGTGTGGTTTCATGTTTTGATCTCTAGTTGTGGATGTTATAATTATTTGAAGTTGGATATTAAGTTATGACTTGTTTTAAAATAAAAATCTAGTTATATGTGTTTTTTTAGGTACTTAGCCAAATAGATGGTTAGGGAATTATTCTTGGCCTGTGTCTTTTATTGTTTTACAAGTTAGGTAATGAAAACATGGTTAGGCTTGTTTTGGTACATTAATGTAATAGTTAAAACTAGTTACAATGTAGTATGCATGTATGTATAATTATATTGTACTTGTAAGGTGAATTATGATTGGTACTTGATTTATACTTATGAAATAATTATATGTATGGAAAGATCGAATATAGATGAAATGAACATTAGTTTTGAGCACAAAATTACATTCGGCTAAACTTGTGTAATTGACCAAATGAATAGTAGATTTTATTTTAAAAGATTCATATTAGTGAAAGGTAAATAAATGTGTTATCTTGGCTTTGTAATATGTGAATATGTGTAAATAATTTAATTAGGTGGTTATTCGAATAAATGCTTTTACATTTGAAAGATTTAGAAAAGGATATGTTTTTATTAATTGAGTTCTTGTGATGGCCTTTAAGTTGTGAACTGTTCGGTAATACCTTGTAACCCCTTCTGGCGACGGTTTAGGGTTTGGGTGTTACATTTTATTAGTATCAGAGCTACGGTTTAGTCAATTCTAGGACTAACGTAGCGCGTATGAGTTTATCTATACATGCCATAAATGATAATATGATAGTGTGATGACTTCTGACATATAAAAATGTGTTTTTATATAGTAAATGGATCCTGATTGAGCTTTAGCTGATGACCTGGATAGTGTAGCGCCTGCTCTCATGCAAGGGACAGTGCCTACTTAATCTCGGCCAATCTTGGGTAATGAGGGAGAGGCCAGGCAAGCTTTCTTTAGCATGATGAACGAATGGTTCTTCGAATTTGTACAGAATAATCCGGCTACACAACCACCTCTGCCCCCAAATAATCCACTCCCGATACCTATGGTACCTCTAGTGATCGATCCATTAAGGTTGAATAAGCCCCCAGTTGATAAAATAAGAAAATACAGGGCCGAAGAGTTTAGAGCCATAGTTAGTGATGATGCTGAGCGGGTTGAGTTCTGGCTCGATAATACTATCCGCGTATTCGATGAGCTATCATGTACTCCCGACTAGTGTCTGAAGTGTGCCGTGTCCCTGTTACGCGATGCTGCATATCATTGGTGGAACACTTTGGTTTCGGTTGTGCCGAGAAAGTGAGTTACCTGGGAATTCTTTCTGACAGAGTTTCGTAAAAAGTACATCAGCCATAGGTTTATTGACCAGAAACGTAAAGAACTTCTCGAACTTAAATAGGGCCGAATGTCAGTTACCGAATATGAACGAGAATTTGTACGACTTAGCAGATATGCTCGGGAATGTATCTCGACCGAAGCTATCATGTGTAATTACTTCAAAGACGGTTTGAATGAAAATATCAAATTATTGGTCAGCATACTTGAAATTAAAGAGTTCGTAGTACTTGTTGAATGAGCTTATAAAGCCGAGGAACTGGAAAAGGAAAAGAGAAAAACCGAATACGAAACTAGAGACTCCCCTAAAAAATCCACGAATAAAACATTTCAGTCATCCTCAAAGAAGTTTAGAGAAGATACTAGTCGATCTAAAGATAATGTGAGCCATTCTAGATGAGATCGAGATCGAACTCCTGTGTGTTCGCGAGCTACATCTGTTGCTAGTGTAGGCAACATTAGGTAGCATAGAGCTGAGTGTAAGCACTGTGGTAAATGGCATTCGGGAGATTGTAGACTGCGTGATCACTCCTGTTTTAAATGTGGATCGGTGGATCATTTTATTCGAAAGTGTTTGATGCTAGCTGAGCAGAATACCGTTCAGAGCGCGTGGCCGAGTAATATGTCAGTGCGAGGTAGACCACCAAGGCATGCAGGAAATGTTAGTAGCAGTTAGAGAGGAACGAAAGATACAACAGTTCAGTCTGAAGCTCGTGCTCCTGCCTGGACTTACGCTATTTGTGCTCGAGAGGAGGCTTCATCTCCCGATGTTATCACTGTTATATTCACTCTCTATGATACTAATGTAATTGCTTTGATTGATCCCGATTCAACTCATTCCTATATGTGTAAAACGTTAGTATCCAGTAAGACTTTGCCTGTTGAGTCTATTGAGTTTGTGATTCAGGT
Source organism: Gossypium stocksii (assembly GCA_020496765.1). Lineage (NCBI taxonomy): Eukaryota > Viridiplantae > Streptophyta > Magnoliopsida > Malvales > Malvaceae > Gossypium > Gossypium stocksii. The sequence continues at coordinate 50,225,452 of CM035623.1, forward strand.
ATCGAACCCCTTGGGCCAATTTGTGTTAGTAGACAAAGTGTGCAAGAAGTGTCCCTTGATGATTCGAGATTCATGGTTTTTGGTTGATTTGATGCTATTGCCATTTGACGAGTTTGATATCATCCTCGGTATGGATTGGCTAACTATGCACGATGCTGTGGTGAATTGCAAACTAAAGACCATTAATTTGTGATGTCAAAATGAAGAGATCATTCGAATTAAGTCTACTAATTTAAATGGGTTTCCGACAGTAATATCTTCGATGTTGGCTCAGAAGTATATACGAAAGGGTTACGAAGCTTACTTCGCGTATGTGCTGGATAGTAAAGTATCCGAAAGGAAGCTCGAGACTGTGCCAGTTATATGTGAGTATCCGGATGTATTTCCTGAGGAATTACTGGGTTTGCCACTTGTTTGGGAGGTAGAGGTTGGTATAGAATTAGTACCTGGAACGACTCCGATTTTAATATCTCCGTATCGTATGGCACCAACCGAATTAAAAGAATTGAAATCTTAGTTGCAAGAGTTGACAGATAGAGGTTTTGCTCGACCGAGTTTCTCTCCCTGGGATGCACCAGTGTTGTTCGTGAAAAAGAAAGATGGAACCATGAGAATGTGCATTGGCTATTGACAGCTCAATAAAGTAACTATAAAGAACAAACATCCCTTGCTGTGAATTGATGATTTGTTCGATCAGCTAAAGGGAGCTTCAGTGTTTTCGAAGATAGATTTGCGATTGGGTTATTATCAGTTGCGAGTTAGAGACTCGGATGTGCCTAAGACCGCTTTTCGGACGAGGTATAGACATTACGAGTTCTTGGTGGTGTCGTTTCGGCTCACTAATGCCTTGCAGTTTTCATGGATTTGATGAATCGATATTCAGACCGTATTTGGATCGGTTCGTAGTTGTATTTATAGATGACATTTTAATCTATTCACATGATGAGACCGAGCATGCCGAACACTTGAGACTTGTGTTACAGATTTTGTGTGATAAGCAATTGTACGCAAAGTTCAGTAAATGTGACTTTTGGTTACGAGAAGTTAGCTTTCTAGGGCATGTTGTTTTAGCATCAGGTATCCAGGTTGATCCGAACAAAATTTCGGCCATACTTGATTGGAAGCCTCTGAGGAACATTTGAGAAGTTTGAAGCTTTTTAGGACTCGCCGGTTACTATAGACAGTTTGTGAAAGGCTTTTCGATGATAACAACGCTGATGACAAAGTTACTTCAAAAAGAGGTCAAGTTTGAATGGTCGGAAAGGTGTCAGAAAAGTTTTGATCAGTTGAAAACACTTCTGACCGAAGCTCCAGTATTGGTTCAACCAGAATCGGGTAAAGAATTTTTGATTTACAGCGATGCATCTCTGAACGGACTTGGCTGCATTTTGATGCAAGAAGGTAAAGTTGTAGCTTATGCCTCAAGATAGTTAAAGCCTCATGAGAAAAACTATTTGACACACAATCTTGAATTGGCTGCTATTGTTTTCACTCTAAAGATTTGGCGCAACTACTTGTTCGGTGAAAAATATCACGTCTACTCTGACCACAAAAGTCTTAAATACTTGATGACTCAGAAGGATTTGAATTTGAGACAGGGACGAAGGCTAGAGTTACTCAAAGATTACAAACTTGTGATTTATTATCATCCAAGAAAGGCTAATGTGGTTGCTGATGCTTTAAGTTAAAAGTCACTATTTGCTTTGCATGCGATGAGTGTGCATTTGGCTATATCCATTGATGGTGCATTAATAGCTGAATTAAAAGCAAAACCGTTACTTGTGCAACAGATTTGTGAAGCACAGAAAGTTGATGATGATTTAGCTACAAAATGAGCTTAATGTGATTCAAAAGTTGATTCAGAGTTTCTGATTGATGTGAATGATTGTCCAAGATTCAGGAACCACTTATGTGTTCTGAGGAATTCAGAGTTGTTACAGATGATTTTGAATGAAGCTCATAATAGTCAGACATCGGTTCACCTGGGTAGCACGAAAATGTATAACGATCTCAAACAGCATTATTGGTGGAATGGTATGAAGCGAGACATTTCTGACTTCGTTTCGAAATGTTTAGTACGTTAGCAAGTGAAAACCGAGCATCAGGTGCCTTTTGGATTGCTTCAGTGGATCATGATACCTGAATGGAAATGGGACTGAGTCACGATTGACTTTGTATCGGGTCTACAGTTAACATCGAATAAGAAAGACGCAATTTGGGTTATAGTTGATAGATTGACAAAATCCGCTCACTTTATTTCGGTCCGTACTGATTACTCGCTCGATAAATTAGCGGAATTGTATATTTCTTAGTTAGTACGATTGCATGGAGTACCTAACTCTATCGTTTCAGATAGTGATCCGAGATTCACATCGCGATTTTGGAAGAAACTGCAAGATGTGCCAGGTACTAAACTGCATTTTAGCACAGCTTTCCACCCCCAAACGGACGGTCAATCTGAGCAAGTCATCTAGATACGTGAAGATATGTTGAGATGCTGCATTCTGGAATTTAGAGGTTCGTGGGATCGATACTTACCTTTGGTTGAATTTGTGTACAATAATAGTTTTCAATCAAGTATTAAAATGGCACCTTATGAAGCATTGCTTAGCTGTAAATGTCGTACACCCTTATATTGGAATGAGCTCAGCGAAAGCAAGATTCACGGGCTTGATTTAGTCAAAGAAACAGAACAGAAAGTAAAAATGATCCGTAAAAGTTTGAAAGCAGCATCGAATCGTCAGAAATCGTATGCAGATTTGAAACGTAAAGATATAGAATTTCAAATCGGCAATAAAGTGTTTCTAAAGGTGTCACCGTGGAAGAAGGTGCTCAGATTCGGTCGTAAAGGCAAGTTAAGCCCGAGATTCATTGGACCATTCGAGATTATCGAATGTATCGGACCAGTTGTGCATAGATTGTTGTTGCCACTTGAGCTAGAGAATATCCACAATGTCTTTCATGTTTCTATGCTTCGTCGATACAGATCCGACCCTTCACACGTGATTAGTCCATCTTAGATTGAGATTCAATCTAATTTGAGTTATGAGGAGGAACCGATTCGTATTCTAGCTCACGAGGTGAGAGAATTGAGAAATAAGAAAATCTCATTGGTAAAAGTTGTGCCAGCCTTAAAATGACCCTAGTCGGAATGTGGTTTCGGGACCACAAAACCGAGGCACAAAAATAATTTAATATTTATTTTGATGCCTATAATATGTGCCAATTCATGTGTGACATTTTTGATGTTTTAATTTAGAGTTATAAATGTGAATTTCATTAAAAAGGACTTAGTAGTAAACTTTGAAAGTATGATGGGGAAATGTGTGATGACTAGTTAATACATGCATGTAAAATAATGGAGTTGCATGTCAAATTTACCTTTTTGTTGGTAGTGGACGGTAATGATGGCTTAATTTGGCATTTTGTGTGTTGTATTTTAGCTTAATAAAATCAAATAGTTTCTTAATAAATAAACTTAATATATATTATAACATATAATATGATTATAATAAAAGTAAATTGGGTGAAAAAAACAAAGTGCTTCTTCTTTGTTTCTCACTTTGCCGAACACTAAGGAAAGAAAAGAACTTGGGAACAAAAGCAATCGGTTAGCATGTGTTCTAATTAAGGTAGGTTCTCTTGATGAAATCCTTTAATTTCTTTGAATTTGAACTAGTCTAGGGGTTCTTTCCTTTGCCCATTGTGAAATTCCTTGAGCTTTGAAAGATTTAGGCATTCGGCCATGTCAAAATTCTGCTAAGGATTGTTGAGTTGAAGCTATGAGCTTATTAGAGCTTGTTAATGGACTCTATGATGTTAAAATTCATGTGAATTGAAATTTGTGAGCTTAAATTTGTAAGATTGGAGTTTTGTGTGGTTTCAATGTCTAAGGGGCATTCGGTTCCTTGAATTATACGATTTGTTTTGTTTTTTATTAGCAATTTGGTTATTAGCATGATATTTAGTCTAATGAAAATGATTTGGGGTGAATAGATGCTAAATTGGATGTGGTAAGCTTCTTAATTTGTTTGACCGAAACCTACTTGTAAATTGAAATTAGTGAAGCATGTTGGTTTCGGTTAATTAGAAATATGATAAGGAAAATTATGCTTTGATATTGAAATTGAGCTTATGATGGCTGAATAAGCTTATTTTGGTGAGTGATTAAATATTAAACATATCTTTTGAGATTTTTTTTGAAATGGAATTGCCGTATGAGTGCCATTGAAAAAGAAAAGGTAAACTAGATAATGCCTAATGAGGTGTTCGGTTATGCAAGAGTAAATATATATATATGTTGTATATGTGCTTGGTAAACCTTATGGGGCATTCGACTAAAATTAATTGAATTTGGGAAATGAGTGGTATTAGTATATGTATATACATACATATGATCGCCGAATGTGTCTATAATAAGGAAAAGGATGATTTGATTTTGATATACATAAGTGAAGTCTAAGACCATATGCATTCGGTCATAGCATATGAAATAAGTCAAGCATGTCCTTGTTAATTGAGCTTTGAATTGATGAGATTAGGTGTAAATTGAACAATTTGAGTTGTAAGTGTATAGTTGAAAATTTATTTAATAGTTTTGGTAATTATATATGTGGTTGCCGAATCTAGAACTAAGGAAGTGATTAATAAACATTCGGCTTTGGACTTTAAGGTGAATGTTGTTTTGGTTAATTCACTAATGGCCCATTTGTGCTAAATACTAAAGAATGAATTAGCTTAATTGAGAGAAAATATGATAGTGTTACTTTGTGCCAATGAGCTTAAAAATTTATACAAGGATTAGATGAATTAAATGGTGAAGCCGAATGTGATGTGTGTGTAATTATAATTTGGTGTATTCGGCCATTTAGATAATGTGAGCAAATCACATACGGTTAATAGATGGAAAAGTAGAATTTGAGATTGGAAATTGGTATATATGACTAAATTGATAGGTAATAGTCGGCCAAAATGATCAAGGTGAAATTTGTTATGTTTAATTAGTGGCCAAATGTGACCTCAAATATATTAACTTTGTGATGAATTGTAAATTATATGTGTGCATGGTTGAGAGTACATTCGGCCAACTTAAGAGATAAGAAGTAGAGGATGAAGGTGATTAAAATGTATTTTCAAATGTACTCTTATGTGTTTAAAGATAAGGAATGAGTTAGCTAAATGCATGGGTGATAATTATGTGTTAAAGGTTGGTTATATTACCTTGATCTAGGCCAAATGAATTGTTTTAATTAGGTACACTCTAATTGAGAGGCAAAAGAGTTAAACGTAGTAAAGTCCTTTTTCGGCCATGATTATTTAGAGGATTGGAATGTTTGCTTTGACGCATTATAGTATTCGGCATTAAGCTTTAGGAGGATTTGGCAAAATGGACTAAATGTCTAATTATTAGATTATGCATGCACAAAGTCAAACGTACTTAATTAATAAGAATGAAATGAAGGTTTGAATGGCATGTGTGTATTTTCTAAAGTATTTTTAAGTACACATGCTTGTATGCACTTCAATGTGATGGTTATCCTAAGGTTGATTATTTGATTAAGTGAAGGTCTTAGTATAAATTAATTTTATATGTGTTATCATGTTTGGCCGAATGTGTGCTTCTAATAAGGGAAGTATATGCGTTTCTCATTTTTACTGTAAGTGAAATGATCTAGTGAGATATTTGAATAAGGATTAATAAAATTAAATTATTTAATTTAGCTCAAGAGCATAGAGGGACAAGTTCGGACAAAGGGAAAGCTAAAGTGGTTGAATAGCCGACTTATAGTTGCCCAGAAAAGTTCGAGGTAAGTTTTGAGTAATTGAATTTGGTATTTAACTTAAAATGACATGATATGCATGTATGATAGATGAATGATGTCCTATTGTCCTTACCATAATAAGGTTATTGAGAAAGAAACCTTATACATGTTATGTAGCGGAATGGCTATTAGAGAAGTAAACAAAGAAATAGATTGGGGATATATGCTTATGTGTGTTTTCTTATTGAGCTGAAAGTTTAGTAAAAGAAGTATACATGTATTAGATTTGAATGATATTTACGACATAAGTCAAGGAGCATGTTATATGTCTAGATGCAAATGAGTTGATTGAATTACAAATGTGATTTTGCTACGTGAAATGTGGTAACATGTGAATAAATATGCATGAAACTTGTGATGTGAATCCGGGCTTAAAGACCCGATGGCTATGTGCGGAGATTATGTCTGGGTAAAGACCTGATGGCTAGGTGCAGAAATTATGTTCAGGTAAGGACCCGATGGCTATGTGTGGAGATTATGTCTGGATTAAAATCCGCTAGCTTTGTGTGCAGATTTCATCGGAGCTAAAGGTCTCGCCGATGATCCGAGTAAAGTTTAAGACTATAAGACTTCACAATAAGAATTGCTTATAAATATGCTCAATGCGATAAGTTAAACATGTATGTACTCTGAGCTTATATATAAGCTTGATTTGGACTAAATTATAAGGTTGTTATGTGATGCTTACGTGAGTAAACAAATAGACTGTTTCTATGATTATATGGCATCGGGTCAATGTGAAAGGTTATGTGAAATTATGCAATATATATATCTTTACATGAGCTCACTTTCAAGTGAAAGTTTATTTGCCTATTGTATATGATGAGAATGTGTATATTCGGCTAAGGGGTGACATACCCAAAAGAAGAATGAAACAAAAATGCGAACAACCAATTTTATAATTTGATTTTTATCCGTTGACATTGCTTAAAACTTACTAAGCATTGAAATGCTTACTCCGTTTATTTTGTTTCCTCTGTTTTATAGATCTCATTTTGAAGCTACGGACTCGGGGATTGAAGCTTTAATCACCTACACTATCGTCGTTATTTTGGTACATTTGACAGTTATTTTGGAACAATGGCATGTATAGGCTAATCTCCCATCCTTTGAATCGAATTACATTTTGAGTTGTAAATATTCTAGCCATGCGAAAATGGCTTGCTTAGTCTTCAAGTTTGAGTATATGTTTTGATGAAATTTATGTGGCTTGATATTTTGTAGTATGAGTTATAGATAGTAACCAATATACGATGAGTTTCGAATATGGTATATTGTTATTTGAGAAATTGATTTGGCTTAATTGTTAGTAGCCACATGGTGGAAATTTGATAGATGCTTATAAAATGAATTCAATGAGATATGATGTACTGACCGAACCTTTTTGAAAGTGATATATTTAGTTATAGAACTTAAAATGAATCTAAGTCTAGCATGTAACTATGAACCTCAGTAAGATGTGTTTTGTTATGTAATACCCCGAAACCCTACTCCGGCAACGGATAGGGGTATAAGGTGTTACATTTTTATTGGTATCAGAGCTATGGTTTAGTCGATTCTCGGACTAACGTAGCGCGTGTGAGTATAGCTGTATATGCCATTTTGTAATAATACGATAGTGTGGTGATTTTTGACTGTTGAAATGTGTTTTTCGTATAGTAATGGATCCTGATCCCGATCGAGCCGTAACAGAGGATGTTGAGAGTGTAGCGGCTGCTCCCGCGCAATAGACCGCACCGAGCGACTCTCAACCGAATACCAGTCATCGAGATGATGACATGAGGCAGAATTTTTATGCAATGATGAGTGATTGGTTCACTCAGTTCCTTTGAACTAATCCGGCTGTTCCACAACCCCCTCCCCCAAATAATTCGCTTCCGACCCCTGTGGCTCCTCCTGAGGCCGACCCTGTGAGGTCGAGTAAACCCCCGGTCGATAAAATTAGAAAATACGGGGCTGAAGAGTTCAGGGCTACAGTTGATGATGATGCTGAGCGGGCCGAGTTTTGGCTCGATAATATAATCCGTGTGTTCGACGAATTATCTTGTACGCCCGAGGAATGTTTAAAATGTGATGTATCTCTGTTACGTGATTCTGCCTACTATTGGTGGAACACATTGGCTTCTGTTGTGCCGAAAGAGCGGGTTACTTGGGAGTTTTTCCTAATCGAATTCTGAAAAAAATATATCAGCCAGAGATTTATCGATCAGAAACGGAAGGAATTTCTTGAGCTTAAACAGGGCTGAATGTCAGTGACCGAATATGAGAGAGAATTCGTACGGCTTAGCCGATATGCTCGCGAGTGTATATCATCTGAAGCTATTATGTGTAAACGCTTCGAGGACGGGTTAAATGAAGACATCAAACTACTGGTTGGCATTCTGGAAATCAATGAGTTCGTTGTTCTTGTCAAGCGAGCCCGCAAGGCCGAATAGCTCGGAAATGAAAAGAGAAAAGCTGACAGTGGAGCCAGAGAGTTCCGTAAGAGATCTTCGGGGAAGTCTATTCAAAAATCATCAAAGAAATTTTGAGGTGATTCGGACAGACCTAAAGCTACCTCAGATTTTTCTAGACGAGATCGTGATCGACCCTCTATGAGTACGCGAGCCACTTCTGCTGCCAGTGTTGGCAACAATCGTCGAGATAGGGCCGAGTGAAAGTATTGTGGGAAATGGCATTCAGGGAGCTACAGATTTCATGATCGTTCCTGTTATAAGTGTGGACCAGCTGATCACTTCATAAGGGATTGCCCCAGATGGTCTGAGTAGAATGTGAATCAGAGTGGGAAACCGAGTACTAATTCAGCACGAGGTAGACCACCTAGGAACACAGGAAATGCTAGCGGCGGTCAGAGAAGAATTAAAGATGTTACGACCAAATCTGAGACCCGTACTCCTGCTAGAGCTTACGCTATACGCGCACACGAGGATGCATCTTCACCAGATGTTATTATCGGTACTTTCACTCTCTTTGATACTGATGTGATTGCTTTGATTGACCCCGGTTCAACTCATTCATATGTATGTGAAACTTTGGCATCCAGTAAGACTCTCCCTATTGAGTCTACTGAGTTTGTGATTCGAGTATCCAATCCCTTGGGTCGTTGTGTTTTTGTTGATAGAGTGTGTAAGAAATGTCCCCTTATGATTCGGGATCTCTATTTTCCGGCCGATTTGATGCTTTTGCCATTCGATGAATTCGACGTTATTCTCAAAATGGATTGGTTGACTGTGCACGATGCGGTAGTAAATTGCAAGCGAAAGACTATTGATTTGCGATGTTTGAATAATGAGATAATTCGGAATGAGTCTACTGATCTAAACAGGCTATCAGCAGTAATATCTTCCATACTGGCTCAGAAATTTATGAAAAAGGGTTGCGAGGCTTATCTTGCTTATGTTTTGGATAGCAAAATATCTGAACGAAAGCTTGAGACTGTACCTGTGGTTTGTGAGTATCCGGACGTGTTTCCTGAAGAATTACCAGGATTACCGCCTGTTAGAGAGGTTAAGTTCGGCATTGAGTTAGTTCCGGGTACAACTCCGATTTCGATTGCTCCGTATCATATGGCTCCGACTGAGTTGAAAGAACTGAAATCTCAGTTGCAAGAGTTGACTGATAGAGGTTTCGCAAGACTGAGCTTTTCACCTTGGGGTGCACCAGTCTTGTTCGTGAAAAAGAAAGACGGGACTTTGAGAATGTGTATTAACTATCGGCAGCTAAACAAAGTGACTATAAAGAATAAGTATCTATTGCCTCATATTGACGACTTATTTGATCAGCTAAAAGGAGCTTCAGTGTTTTCAAAGATTGACATGTGATCTGGCTGTTATCAGTTGCGAGTTCGAGACTCAGATGTACCTAAGACTACTTTCAGAACGAGGTACGGACACTACGAATTTTTAGTGATGCCGTTTGGGCTGACCAATGCCCCCGCTGTATTCATGGATCTGAAGAATCGGGTGTTTAAGCAGTATCTAGATCGATTTGTGGTTGTGTTTATCGACGACATTTTGATTTATTCTCGCGATGAGTTTGAGCATGCCGAGCATTTGAGACTTGTGCTTCAGATTTTGCATGATAATCAGTTGTATGCGAAATTTAGTAAATGTGAGTTCTGGTTGCGCGAGGTCAACTTTCTGGGACATGTTATATCTGCTTTAGGTATACGAGTCGATCCGAGTAAAATTTCAGCTATCCTTGATTGGAAGCCTCCTAGAAATGTCTCCGAAGTTCAGAGCTTTTTGGGACTTGCCGGGTACTACCGACAGTTTCTGAAAGGTTTCTCAATGATTTCAACTCCGTTGACGAAGCTATTACAGAAAGACATTAAATTTGAATGGTCTGAAAAGTGCCAGAAAAGTTTCGATCAACTGAAAGTCCTTTTGACGGAAGCTCAAGTATTAGTTCAGCCTGAATCTGGTAAGGAGTTTGTGGTTTATAGTGATGCGTCTTTGAATGGCTTGGGATGTGTTTTAATGCAAGAGGGCAGAGTTGTTGCGTATGCTTTGAGACAATTAAAGCCTCATGAGAAAAACTATCCGACTCACGATCTCGAATTAGCTACAATTGTGTTTGCTCTGAAGATTTGGCGTCACTATCTATTTGGTGAGAAATGTCATGTCTACTCCAACCATAAAAGCCTCAAATACTTGATAATGCAAAGAGACTTGAATCTGAGACAAAGACGTTGGCTTGAATTGCTAAAGGATTATGAGCTTGTTATTGATTATCATCCGGGAAGGGCGAATGTAGTTGCTGATGCTCTTAGCCGGAAATCATTGTTTGCTTTACGAGCAATGAATGTGCATTTATCTGTATCTGCTAATAGCATGTTGATAGCAGAATTAAAAGCGAAACCGGTGTTAATACGACAAGTTTGTGAAGCTCAGAAAGCCAATGACGATTTAATTGCCAATCAAGCTCAGTGTGATTTAAATGTGAATTCTAAGTTTCAAGTTGATGATAATGATTGTTTGAGGTTCAGAGGTCGAGTATGTATTCCGAAAAGTTTAGAGCTGGTTTCGATGATTTTAAATGAAGCTCATAATAGCCGAATGTCAGTTCATCCAGGTAGCACAAAAATGTACAATGATTTGAAACGTCAGTATTGGTGGCATGGTATGAAACGAGACATCTCAAATTTTGTGTCAAAGTGTTTGATATGCCAACAAGTAAAAGCGGAACATCAGGTGCATTCGGGTTTGTTGCAACCGATTTTGATACCCGAGTGGAAATTGGATAAAGTCACGATGGATTTTGTATCTGGGCTACCATTGACTCTGAGCAAGAAAGATGCGATTTGGGTTGTTGTGGACAGATTGACTAAATCAGCTCATTTTATTCCCGTGTGTACGGATTACTCACTTGATAAGTTAGCAGAATTGTATGTTTCTCAGATTGTCAGATTGCACGGGGTGCCTATCTCTATCGTATCAGATAGAGACCTGAGATTTACATCACGGTTTTGGAAGAAACTACAAGATTCTCTAGGTACTAAGCTACATTTTAGTACCGCATTTCATCCTCAGACGGACGGTCAGTCAGAACGAGTAATTCAAATACTCGAGGATATGTTGAGATGTTGTATCATTGAGTTTAGTGGTTCATGGGAATGGTATTTTCCTTTGATTGAATTCGCTTACAACAACAGTTTTCAATCGAGCATTAAGATGGCAGCTTACGAGGCTTTGTACGGTCGTAAATGCCGTACACCGTTATTTTGGACCGAGCTCAGTGAAAGTAAGATTTTTGGGGTTGATTTGATTAGAGATGTCGAGCAGAAAGTCAAAGTGATCCGTGATAGCCTTAAGGCAGCTTCAGATCGTCAGAAGTCATATGCGGATCTAAAGCGGAAAGACATTGAGTATCAGGTCGGAGACAAAGTATTTCTTAAAGTGTCACCTTGGATAAAGGTGCTTAGATTCAGCCGTAAGGGTAAATTGAGTCCGAGGTTCATCTGACCGTATGAAATATCTAAACAGATTAGACTGGTAGCATACCAATTGATTTTGCCTCCTGAACTTGAAGAGATTCACAACGTTTTTCATGTTTCGATGCTTCAAAGATATAGATCCGACCCATCACATGTGATTAATCCATCTAACATTGAGATTCGATCTGATTTCAGTTATGAAGAGGAACCAAGTCGTATTGTAACGCCCTGATTTTTGGGATTTTTCGGGTTTTGTGAATTTTAGTGAAATTTTTAAAATTTTGGTGTTCTAAAGGTTGATAATGTATGTACATGTGTTAATGGGCCTATAGAAGGTCCAAGCTTAAGTCAAAACCCGGTAAAATATTAAGTTGGATTTTCAAGTGAAAGGGGACTTGGTTAAGTGGGCTTTTAAGAAAAACCGTGTAAAAGATGTCACAAAGGGAGCCTTGGTTGAGTGGCAAGGTGGTGCCACTAAGCTCCTAAAAAAAAGTGGCGCCTAAATGAATGATCAAGGACAAGGGTTCGAGTTGCAAGGTATTCGTGGAGTTCTTTTTAATTTTCAAGCATGAGCCTAACTTAGGTGAATTTCGGCAAGGGGCTTTAAGGACTTGGGCCGATTGCTTTAGAGGGAATGCTAGGGTTATATTATTTTCTTTTTGTTGTCATGACAATTAGGGTTAGCCACCTTAGGGCTTTTTCCTCTCTTCTACTGTCAGAAAAGCCAAGAGTTGCCTCCCTGGAAAGTTCATAGCCGATTTCTCCTTCCCCATCTCCACCATTGTTTTTTTTTCATTTTTCTTCTTCCCTTTGATCTCTTCCCTAGCCGAATACCTATCTTGCATAGATCCACTCTTTCTTTTGCTTCCATTCTTCTTAAAATCAACCATAACCGATTGCTCAAAGTGCCAGAAATCCCGAAAACTGCTTCCTTTCTTGCCGATTTCTTGTAAGCCGAATCACCTCTGTTTCTTTCACCTATTGTGGCCGATTACTACACTCCCTTTAATCACACCATTGTCGACACCATCACCCAAAAGCTACAGCCAAAACGCCATCTTCTTCTCTTATTAAAAAGCCGAAATCACCATAGTTGTAGGGAGATAGCCGAAATTACAAATCTCAGAGATAAGGTTTCTACTGACGTTTAAGGGTTAGATTTACATCAGATCTGCATAGGAACTGAAGAGAAATCGTTGGTAAGTGTTTAATCATTCAGATCTGTTCGATATTTCATGTTTGGAAAAGCCGAAAGTCCCTAAAGCTAATGGTTGTGTCGTTTTGGATTTTTGGTAAATAAAAGGCCGTTTTCTTTGTTCTTTTGTGTGTTAGTTGGATGAAAAGGTGATCAAGCAAGGGGTTGAAGACTTTGGAACATCAGATCTAGATCTAAAGGGATCTAAATCGTCAAGGTAAGAACATTAAGGCCATTAAGGGTGTTGGCCGAATGTGTAAGTAAGGTTTTGGGTAAGTTTTTGATTCAGATTAAGTGTTGATATGGTCTAATCAGGTAAGTATTGGATTGTAGGGATTAACGCATAGGAGATCTCGTAGGAGAAACTACAAAACAGGTGTGTGTTTCGAACACCTTTCCATGCACAAATCGGTAAAAGCCGAAAAGCCGAAATGCCGAAGTTTCGGTATTTCGAGAGCTTGCGAGCATGCGAATGCTCTCAAGTTGGAAGGAGAAGGTTAGTTTTGGAATCGGCACTGTTAGACGTGTTGACCGCTAAATTTTGGGCTTTTTGGTAAGTTGGGCCTCGGTAGGCCAAATATGGGCCCAATGGGCGATTTGGGCCCATGTGAGTTAAACTGGATTTAAAGGTAATATTATGGACTGTAGATGTGTAAACAGTTAAAACAAGATAACCGAATGTGAAATCGGGACTAAATGGGCCTAATGGGCCAATCGGCGTAATAGGGCTCATTAGGGGTTTTAGGGCCTTAATGCTAAAACTGAAAAACTGAGGTAACTGAACTTCTGTATAGCTGTGTGATTAATAAATACTGTAATAAGCATGAAATCTATAACATGAGGGCAAAATTACTGAAATACCCTTAGGGTAAGAAATTACTGTTTTGTCCCTAGGTAGAAAATTACCGTTATACCCCTAGGGCTAAAATTGACTATACTGTTTGACATGACTGTTACTGTTATTGCATGCCATGATATATATCTAATGCATGGGTTGGGTTTTGATAATGGAGGAAGTGTGAGTGGCACAGCCACGTTACTGAAAAGGGGCTATGCCTCGTATTGTTTCTGAAAGGGGCTTTGCCTCGTATACTGTTTATCTGAGCAGCCATGCTGCGACTGTGGTGTGTGGGCTGGGTGGGTCGAGTTATTCCCCACATGGTGTGTTGGTTGGTACGGGTGGTGTGTAGCGGTTGGTGGGTTGAGTAGTCTCCCCAATTGGGTTTGCATTTATACTGCATTACTGTACTGTACTGTTATGGGCCTATGGGCCAATCCGTTATCTGAATAGGGCTTCGGCCCAGTATCTGTTATAGGGCCTCGGCCCAGTTTACTGCTATCTGAATAGGGCTTTGGCCCAGTATCTGACCGAGACTGGTTAGGGTTTAGGCCCAGTGGGCTTGAGCCAATTTGGGCTTTGGATGGGTTCTGCACACACTGAGTTTTCCCAAACTCACCCCTCTCTTTCCATCCTTGCAGGTGAGCCCTAGATTGTGACTTGGACGCTGGGAGGGATTCAGAGTGGCCACGAGGACTGAACTTTCTTGGTTTAACTTAAATATTTCGTATTGGTTTTTACTTTGATATGGGTTGTAATAAGGCCGCTATAACTGTTATTTGGGATTTCTTTAAGGTTTTAATTCAAACTTGAACATACACTGTTTTTGAAAATTAAATCAATATTTTCTTAAACAACCTGACTTTACTAAAAGCTAAGAATGATGATAAGACTAAAATGAAACAATTCACAAATGAGATAGAGATTAGGTCGAATAGTAATCAAATTGGGAATTTCAAGAAGAACAAATATTACTTTTCAAAAATCTCGAACATCAGACTTAGTACATAGGACGGCGTAGCATAGTCTAGGTGATGTGGCACACCGGACATGGCCATAACGTCTGGGCTGGGTCAGGGGTGTTACATTTAGTGGTATCAGAGCCAAGTTGCAACAACTAGGCTGTGGATCGGGTCCAAAAAAGGGTTTTCAAAATTTTAAGCTCATAAAAGGTATTTTTGGAAAACCAGATTTTCTGAAAGAATTTTTGTTTTTGAAGTGATTTCTTTTAACTTGTCTTTTCTAAAATATGTTTAAAAAAAATTATTTTTAGGTCTAAGATTTTATTGAAATCTGGTACTTCGAGAGGTGGCACACTGAATCCCCGGCACCAAGTTGTAAGTATTTTCTGCCTTAACTTCTATACTGTACTGATAATAAAACTGTAGATAGCACTGAGCCTTAGATAGAATACTATGGATAAGGTAGTATTAAGGCTGTAGCACTGAGACGGTAGGGTAAACTAAACCCTAGGAAACTGAGACAGTAATTAGATTACGTTGCGCGAGAACAACTCTGAAATTCTACCTATTCATAAGATATTCCGTAATAAAAACTGAAACATTGAGCTAATGTCATAAAACTTTGTAAATCAGATAATCGATATGAGTACAAGGGCTACTCGTGGACGAGGCCGTGGACGAGGCCGAGTTAGTGCTCAAGCTGGATCGTCGTCTTCTGAGCATAGGCCAGCAGGAGAGGCACGACCACCGGTTGAGGAAAATGGGCCGTACGATCGGGCCGCAGGGGACGACGCTCTGTCCCAGGCCATGCTGAGAGTTCTGGAAAGGGTGGCCGGAGCTAATGTTGGGCCGGTGAATAGGGGGTCCATTTCTGAGCGACTCCGGGCCAATGGAGCAGAAATTTTTAGGGGCATATCTGGAGTGGCCCCAAATGTGGCTGAGTACTGGTTGGAAGCCACAGAGCGAATTATGGACGACTTGGACTGCTCAGTGGAGCAGAAGCTGAAAGGAGCGGTATCGTTGCTGAGGGACGAGGCATATCAATGGTGGATCACCGTAAGAGAAGGTACCCCAGCTGAGAGGGTAACTTGGGAATTGTTCAAGCAGTCTTTCAAGGCGAAATATGTTGGGGCTAGTTATGTGGATGCACGAAGGAAGGAATTTCTGAACCTGACCCAGGGTAGTAAGACTGTGGCTGAATATGAGGCAGAATTTCTGCGATTAAGCCGGTATGCTAGTGGCATTGTTTCCACCGAGTATGAGCGTAGTGTTCGGTTCGAGGATGGCCTCAGAGATGAGCTGAGAGTATTGATAGCGCCACAGAGGGAGCGCGACTTTGCTGCACTGGTGGAGAAGGCTAAGATAGCCGAGGAAGTGAAGCAAGCTGAAAGGCGGAATCGTGATAGGGATCGCAACCGTTTTAAAAGAGACTCTGGAGTATCGGGAGCTGCAAACCGGAATTTTAAGAGGGCTAGAGTAGAAGAACCAGTGCGAGCTATGCCAGTGAATGTTGTTAGACCACAGGCTTGTGGAGACTGTGGCAGAGTTCATCGAGGACAATGCTGGAAACGCAGTGGAGCTTGTTTTCGTTGTGGGTCTAAGGACCATCAGGTTAAGGACTGCCCACAGAAGCCAGCTCAGGCTCAAGCTGTTGATCAGAGAGTTGCTCAGCCTGCGCGTGGGGGACTGCCACCGCCAAGGGGCCGTGGTCAAGGTAGAGGAGGCAATGGTAATGGACGTGGTCGTGGAGCACCTGGCAGGGGTGCTGGAAATGCTGAGGCTCGTCAGCCAGCCTTAGTGTATGCTGCTCGCCGCCGCGAGGAGGGTGATGCACCTGATGTTATAACTGGTACGTTCTTAATAGATCATACACCATATACTGCTTTAATTGATGTGGGTTCGACTCATTCGTATGTTGCTTGTGAAATTTCTGGGTCGTTGGGTGTGCATTCTGAGGAGACTGTGAGTGGGGTAACTGTGATTAGTCCTTTAGGTCACTCTGTTAGGGTAGATAAACTCTTTAGAGATGTGCCTTTAGAGACTCAAGGTAGGATCTTTCTGGGAGACTTGATGGAGTTACCTTTTGGAGAATTTGACTTGATTTTGGGGATGGACTAGTTAACCAAGCACAAGGCAACGTTGGATTGCGCGGCCAAAAGAATGGTATTAAGAACAACCGAAGGTGAGGAGGCGATGGTTATTAGTGAATGAAGGGACTATTTGTCCAATGTGGTTTCTGCCTTAAGGGCTGAAAGGTTGATGCGCAAAGGTTGTGAAGCATACTTAGCATTTGTAAGTCAAACTGAACCTGAAGGGGTGACCGTGGAGACAGTGAGGACTGTTAATGAATTTCAAGATGTATTTCCTGAGGAGCTACCTGGACTACCTCCTAACCGAGAAGTGGAATTTGGGATTGATCTGTTGCCTGGAACAGCTCCAGTGTCCATTGCGCCTTACAGAATGGCACCAAAGGAGCTAGTGGAATTGAAAGCCCAGATTCAAGAGTTGTTAGATAGGGGCTTCATTAGACCGAGTGTGTCTCCGTGGGGAGCACCGGTGCTGTTTGTGAAAAAGAAGGACGGTACGATGCGTATGTGTATCGATTATCGCCAGTTGAACAAACTGACGATAAAGAATAAGTATCCTCTGCCAAGAATCGACGATCTATTTGACCAGCTTAAAGGAGCTTCAGTGTTTTCCAAGATCGACCTTCGATCTGGGTATCATCAGTTAAGGGTAAAAGAGGTGGATGTGCATAAGACAGCATTCAGAACTCGTTATGGTCACTACGAGTTCTTGGTTATGCCCTTTGGATTGACGAATGCACCAGCAGCTTTTATGGATTTAATGAACCGAGTATTTCAGCCGTACTTGGATCGTTTTGTGGTCGTCTTTATTGATGATATATTGGTGTATTCGGAAACAGAGAAGAAGCATGATGAGCATCTTCGAATCGTTCTGCGGACTCTAAGAGAAAAGCAATTTTATGCGAAATTTCGTAAGTGCGAATTCTGGCTTCGAGAAGTGACTTTTCTGGGTCATGTTGTTTCTGCTAAGGGAATTAGGGTAGATCCTCGCAAGATTGAGGCAGTTCTGGATTGGAAGCCGCCTAGGACGGTGACAGAAATTCGTAGTTTTCTGGGTTTGGCAGGCTATTATAAAAGGTTTGTTGAGGAGTTCTCTGTCATCGCGGCTCCATTAACGAAATTGTTAAGGAAGGGAGTACCCTTTAATTGGACTGAGAGGCAGCAAGAAGCTTTTGACAACCTGAAAAAGGTGTTGACCGAGGCGCCAGTGTTGATTCAGCTGGAATCTGAGAAGGACTTTACGGTTTATAGCGATGCTTCGCATGTGGGATTAGGTTGTGTACTGATGCAAGAGGGTAAGGTGGTTGCCTATGCTTCGCGACAGCTTAAGCCTCACGAGGTGAACTACCCTACGCATGATTTGGAGTTGGCAGCGGTGGTATTTGCATTGAAAATCTGGAGACACTACCTTTATGGGGAAAAGTGTATTATATACACTGACCACAAAAGTCTCAAATATCTGTTAACTCAGAAGGAGTTGAACCTTAGGCAACGGAGATGGATAGAGTTGCTTAAGGACTATGACTGTTTGATTGAGTATCACCCTGGCAAGGCTAATGTCGTGGCTGATGCACTGAGCCGAAGGACTGTTACTGAGTTAAAGGCGATGTTCGCTCATTTAAGTTTGTATGATGATGGGAGTTTACTGGCCGAACTGCAAGTGAGACCGACTTGGACCGAGAGGATTAAAGAATTGCAGTGGAAGGATGATTCGTTGACTCCTCGATTTCAACAAGTCAAGGAGGGTAAGAGTGAGGATTTTAGACTGAATTCTGATGGAGTCCTATGCTTTCGAGGAAAAGTCTGTATTCCTAAGGATTCTGACTTGAGGAAGTTGATATTGAGTGAGGCTCATGGTGGAGCCTATGCTATGCACCCTGGAGGTAATAAGTTGTATAGGGATTTGCGAGAAGGGTACTGGTGGCCTGGACTTAAGCGAGAGGTGACTGAATTCGTTGGGAAATGTTTGACGTGCCAGCAAGTTAAAGCTGAGCACCAACTGCCGTCTGGATTGTTGCAGCCAGTAAAGATTCTGCAGTGGAAATGGGAAAGAGTAACGATGGATTTTGTGAGTGGCTTGCCTTTGACACCTTCAAAGAAGGACTCTGTTTGGGTAGTTGTGGATAGATTGACGAAGTCTACTCATTTTATACCAGTTAGAACTGATTACTCACTTCAGAAGTTAGCCAAGCTGTATGTAGCAGAGATAGTGCGTTTGCATGGGGTGCCAGTTTCGATAATTTCTGATCGAGATCCTAGATTTACATCTCGATTCTGGAAGAAGTTGCATGAGGCGTTAGGTACGCGATTGGACTTCAGTACTGCATTTCCCCCTCAGACAGATGGTCAGTCTGAAAGGGTCATTCAAGTGTTGGAAGACATGTTAAGAGGATGTATCATTGATTTTCGTGGTAGTTGGGAAGATTATTTACCGTTGGTAGAATTTGCATACAACAACAGTTATCAAGCAAGTATTCAGATGGCTCCATATGAGGCACTTTATGGACGGAGATGTCGCACTCCTACTTGTTGGACAGAATTGGGAGAACGTAGAGTTCTTGGACCAGAGTTGGTAGCAGATACCGAAAGTAAAGTTAAGCTGATTCGAGATCGGTTAAAGGAGGCGCCTGATCGGCAGAAGTCATATGCTGACCTTAAGCGTAAGGAGATTGAGTTCGCTGTTGGGGATATGGCGTTCCTAAAGGTGTCGCCGTGGAAGAAGATCTTGAGATTTGGTAAAAAGGGCAAGCTAAGTCCGCGGTTTATTGGGCCTTATCGGATTCTTAAGCGGATTGGGCCAGTAGCCTATCAGTTGGAGTTGCCACCAGAGTTGGATCGTATCCAAGACGTTTTTCACGTGTCTATGCTAAGACGGTATCGATCGGACCCTTCGCATATTGTACCAGTAGAGGAGATTACAGTAAATGTCGATTTGACTTTCGAGGAGGAACCTGTGGAGATCTTAGATCGTGATGTCAAAGTTTTAAGGAGGAAGTCTGTTCCTTTGGTAAAGGTGCTATGGCGTAATCATGGTAGAGAAGAAGCTACTTGGGAGCCAGAGGAGACTAAGCGTCAACAATACCCTCAGTTATTTGGATCAGGTAAATTTCGTGGACGAAATTTCTTTAAGGAGGTAGAGTTGTAACGCCCTGATTTTCGGGATTTTTCGGGTTTCGTGAATTTTAGTGAAATTTTTAAAATTTTGGTGTTCTAAAGGTTGATAATGTATGTACATGTGTTAATGGGTCTATAGAAGGTCCAAGCTTAAGTCAAAACCCGGTAAAATATTAAGTTGGATTTTCAAGTGAAAGGGGACTTGGTTAAGTGGGCTTTTAAGAAAAACCGTGTAAAAGATGTCACAAAGGGAGCCTTGGTTGAGTGGCAAGGTGGTGCCACTAAGCT
Source organism: Gossypium stocksii (assembly GCA_020496765.1). NCBI lineage: Eukaryota > Viridiplantae > Streptophyta > Magnoliopsida > Malvales > Malvaceae > Gossypium > Gossypium stocksii. The sequence continues at coordinate 50,245,693 of CM035623.1, forward strand.
CCTAAAAAAAAGTGGCGCCTAAATGAATGATCAAGGACAAGGGTTCGAGTTGCAAGGTATTCGTGGAGTTCTTTTTAATTTTCAAGCATGAGCCTAACTTAGGTGAATTTCGGCAAGGGGCTTTAAGGACTTGGGCCGATTGCTTTAGAGGGAATGCTAGGGTTATATTATTTTCTTTTTGTTGTCATGATAATTAGGGTTAGCCACCTTAGGGCTTTTTCCTCTCTTCTACTGTCAGAAAAGCCAAGAGTTGCCTCCCTGGAAAGTTCATAGCCGATTTCTCCTTCCCCATCTCCACCATTGTTTTTTTTTCATTTTTCTTCTTCCCTTTGATCTCTTCCCTAGCCGAATACCTATCTTGCATAGATCCACTCTTTCTTTTGCTTCCATTCTTCTTAAAATCAACCATAACCGATTGCTCAAAGTGCCAGAAATCCCGAAAACTGCTTCCTTTCTTGCCGATTTCTTGTAAGCCGAATCACCTCTGTTTCTTTCACCTATTGTGGCCGATTACTACACTCCCTTTAATCACACCATTGTCGACACCATCACCCAAAACCTACAGCCAAAACGCCATCTTCTTCTCTTATTAAAAAGCCGAAATCACCATAGTTGTAGGGAGATAGCCGAAATTACAAATCTCAGAGATAAGGTTTCTACTGACGTTTAAGGGTCAGATTTACATCAGATCTGCATAGGAACTGAAGAGAAATCGTTGGTAAGTGTTTAATCATTCAGATCTGTTCGATATTTCATGTTTGGAAAAGCCGAAAGTCCCTAAAGCTAATGGTTGTGTCGTTTTGGATTTTTGGTAAATAAAAGGCCGTTTTCTTTGTTCTTTTGTGTGTTAGTTGGATGAAAAGGTGATCAAGCAAGGGGTTGAAGACTTTGGAACATCAGATCTAAATCTAAAGGGATCTAAATCGTCAAGGTAAGAACATTAAGGCCATTAAGGGTGTTGGCCGAATGTGTAAGTAAGGTTTTGGGTAAGTTTTCGATTCAGATTAAGTGTTGATATGGTCTAATCAGTTAAGTATTGGATTGTAGGGATTAACGCATAGGAGATCTCGTAGGAGAAACTGCAAAACAGGTGTGTGTTTCGAACACCTTTCCATGCACAAATTGGTAAAAGCCGAAAAGCCGAAATGCCGAAGTTTCGGTATTTCGAGAGCTTGCGAGCATGCGAATGCTCTCAAGTTGGAAGGAGAAGGTTAGTTTTGGAATCGGCACTGTTAGACGTGTTGACCGCTAAATTTTGGGCTTTTTGGTAAGTTGGGCCTCGGTGGGCCAAATATGGGCCCAATGGGCGATTTGGGCCCATGTGAGTTAAACTGGATTTAAAGGTAATATTATGGATTGTAGATGTGGAAATAGTTAAAACAAGATAACCGAATGTGAAATCGGGACTAAATGGGCCTAATGGGCCAATCGGCGTAATAGGGCTCATTAGGGGTTTTAGGGCTTTAATGCTAAAACTGAAAAACTGAGGTAACTGAACTTCTGTATAGCTGTGTGATTAATAAATACTGTAATAAGCATGAAATCTATAACATGAGGGCAAAATTACTGAAATACCCTTAGGGTAAGAAATTACTGTTTTGTCCCTAGGTAGAAAATTACCGTTATACCCCTAGGGCTAAAATTGACTATACTGTTTGACATGACTGTTACTGTTATTGCATGCCATGATATATATCTAATGCATGGGTTGGGTTTTGATAATGGAGGAAGTGTGAGTGGCACAGCCACGTTACTGAAAAGGGGCTATGCCTCGTACTGTTTCTGAAAGGGGCTTTGCCTCGTATACTGTTTATCTGAGCAGCCATGCTGCGACTGTGGTGTGTGGGCTGGGTGGGTCGAGTTATTCCCCACATGGTGTGTTGGTTGGTACGGGTGGTATGTAGCGGTTGGTGGGTTGAGTAGTCTCCCCAATTGGGTTTGCATTTATACTGCATTACTGTACTGTACTGTTATGGGCCTATGGGCCAATCCGTTATCTGAATAGGGCTTCGGCCCAGTATCTGTTATAGGGCCTCGGCCCAGTTTACTGCTATCTGAATAGGGCTTTGGCCCAGTATCTGACCGAGACTGGTTAGGGTTTAGGCCCAGTGGGCTTGAGCCAATTTGGGCTTTGGATGGGTTCTGCACACACTGAGTTTTCCCAAACTCACCCCTCTCTTTCCATCCTTGCAGGTGAGCCCTAGATTGTGACTTGGACGCTGGGAGGGATTCAGAGTGGCCACGAGGACTGAACTTTCTTGGTTTAACTTAAATATTTCGTATTGGTTTTTACTTTGATATGGGTTGTAATAAGGCCGCTATAACTGTTATTTGGGATTTCTTTACGGTTTTAATTCAAACTTGAACATACACTGTTTTGAAAATTAAATCAATATTTTCTTAAACAACCTGACTTTACTAAAAACTAAGAATGATGATAAGACTAAAATGAAACAATTCACAAATGAGATAGAGATTAGGTCGAATAGTAATCAAATTGGGAATTTCAAGAAGAACAAATATTACTTTTCAAAAATCTCGAACATCAGACTTAGTACATAGGACGGCGTAGCATAGTCTAGGTGATGTGGCACACCGGACATGGCCATAACGTCTGGGCCGGGTCAGGGGTGTTGCACGTATTTTGGCACACGAGGTTAAAGAGTTACGAAATAAGAGAATTTCGTTAGTAAAAGTGTCGTGGATCAGACACGGGGTGGAAGAAGCTACTTGGGAGCTTGAGAACTCTATGAAAGAGCGATACCCAAACCTATTTACTGGTAAGATTTTCGGGGACGAAAATTTATTAAGTGGGGGAGAGTTGTGACAACCTTAAAACGACCCTAGTCGGAATATGTTTCGGGACCACAAAATGGAGGCATAAAAATAATTTAATATTTATTTTGATGCCTATAATATGTGCCAATTCATGTGTGACATTTTTGATGTTTTAATTTAGAGTTTTAAATGTGAATTTCATTAAAAAGGACTTAGTAGTAAACTTTGAAAGTATGATGGGGAAATGTGTGATGACTAGTTAATACATGCATGTAAAATAATGGAGTTGCATGTCAAATTTACCTTTTTGTTGGTAGTGGACGGTAATGATGGCTTAATCTGGCATTTTGTGTGTTGTATTTTAGCTTAATAAAATCAAATAGTTTCTTAATAAATAAACTTAATATATATTATAACATATAATATGATTATAATAAAAGTAAATTGGGTGAAAAAAACAAAGTGCTTCTTCTTTGTTTCTCACTTTGCTGAACACTAAGGAAAGAAAAGAACCTGGGAACAAAAGCAATCGGTTGGCATGTGTTCTAATTAAGGTAGGTTCTCTTGATGAAATCCTTTAATTTCTTTGAATTTGAACTAGTCTAGGGGTTCTCTCCTTTGCCCATTATGAAATTCCTTAAGCTTTGAAAGATTTAGGCATTCGGCCATGTCAAAATTTGGCTAAGGATTGTTGAGTTGAAGCTATGAGCTTATTAGAGCTTGTTAATGGACTCTATGATGTTAAAATTCATGTGAATTGAAATTTGTGAGCTTAAATTTGTAAGATTGGAGTTTTGTATGGTTTAAATGTCTAAGGGGCATTTGGTTCCTTGAATTATACGATTTGTTTTATTTTTTATTAGCAATTTGGTTATTAGCATGATATTTAGTCTAATGAAAATGATTTGGGGTGAATAGATGCTAAATTGGATGTGGTGAGCTTCTTAATTTGTTTAACCGAAGCCTACTTGTAAATTGAAATTAGTGAAGCATGTTGGTTTCGGTTAATTAGTAATATGATAAGGAAAATTATGCTTTGATATTGAAATTGAGCTTATGATGGCCGAATGAGCTTATTTTGGTGAGTGGTTAAATATTGAACATATCTTTTGAGATTTTTTTTTGAAATGGAATTGCCGTATGAGTGCCATTGAAAAAGAAAAGGTAAACTAGATAATGCCTAATGAGGTGTTCGGTTATGCATGAGTAAATATATATATATATATATGTTGTATATGTGCTTGGTAAACCTTATGGGGCATTCGGCTAAAATTAATTGAATTTGGGAAATGAGTGGTATTAGTATATGTATATACATACATATGATCGCCGAATGTGTCTATAATAAGGAAAAGGATGATTTGATTTTGATATACATAGGTGAAGTCTAAGACCATATGCATTCGGTCATAGCATGTGAAATAAGTCAAGCATGTCCTTGTTAATTAAGCTTTGAATTGATGAGATTAGGTGTAAATTGAACAATTTGAGTTGTAAGTGTATAGTTGAAAATTTATTTAATAGTTTTGGTAATTGTATATGTGGTTGCCGAATCTAGAACTAAGGAAGTAATTAATAAACATTTGGCTTTGGACTTTAAGGTGACTGTTGTTTTGGTTAATTACTAATGGCCCATTTGTGCTAAATACTAAAGCATGAATTAGCTTAATTGAGGGAAAATAGGATAGTGTTACTTTGTGCCAATGAGCTTAAAAATTTATACAAGGATTAGATGAATTAAATGGTGAAGCCGAATGTGATGTGTGTGTAATTATAATTTGGTGTATTCGGCCATTTAGATAATGTGAGCAAATCACATAAGGTTAATAGATGGAAAAGTAGAATTTGAGATTGGAAATTGGTATATATGACTAAATTGATAGGTAATAGTCGGCCAAAATGATCAAGATGAAATTTGTTATGTTTAATTAGTGGCCAAATGTGACCTCGAATATATTAACTTTGTGATGAATTGTAAATTATATGTGTGCATGGTTGAGAGTACATTCGGCCAACTTAAGAGATAAGAAGTAGAGGATGAAGGTGATTAAAATGTATTTTCAAATGTACTCTTATGTGTTTAAAGATAAGGAATGAGTTAGCTAAATGCATGGGTGATAATTATGTGTTAAAGGTTGGTTATATTACCTTGATCTAGGCCAAATGAATTGTTTTAATTAGGTACACTCTAATTGAAGGGCAAAAGAGTTAAACGTAGTAAAGTCCTTTTTCGACCATGATTATTTAGAGGATTGGAATGTTTGCTTTGATGCATTATAGCATTCAGCATTAAGCCTTAGGAGGATTTGGCAAAATGAACTAAATATCTAATTATTAGATTATGCATGCACAAAGTCAAACGTACTTAATTAATAAGAATGAAATGAAGGTTTGAATGGCATGTGTGTATTTTCTAAAGTATTTTTAAGTACACATGCTTGTATGCACTTCAATGTGATGGTTATCCTAAGGTTGATTATTTGATTAAGTGAAGGTCTTAGTATAAATTAATTTTATATGTGTTATCATGTTTGGCTGAATGTGTGCTTATGATAAGGGAAGTATATGCGTTTCCCATTTTTACCGTAAGTGAAATGATCAAGTGAGATATTTGAATAAGGATTAATAAAATTAAATTATTTAATTTAGCTCAAGAGCATAGAGGGACAAGTTCGGACAAAGGGAAAGCTAAAGTGGTTGAATAGCCGACTCATAGTTGCCCAGAAAAGTTCGAGGTAAGTTTTGAGTAATTGAATTTGGTATTTAACTTAAAATGACATGATATACATGTATGATAGATGAATGATGTCCTATTGTCCTTACCATAATAAGGTTATTGAGAAAGAAACCTTATACATGTTATGTAGCGGAATGGCTATTAGAGAAGTAAACAAAGAAATAGATTGGGGATATATGCTTATGTGTGTTTGCTTATTGAGCTGAAAGTTTAGTAAAAGAAGTATACATGTATTAGATTTGAATGATATTTACAACATAAGTCAAGGAGCATGTTATATGTCTAGATGCAAATGAGTTGATTGAATTACAAATGTGATTTTGCTATGTGAAATGTGGTAACATGTGAATAAATATGCATGAAACTTGTGATGTGAATCCAGGCTTAAAGACTCGATGGCTATGTGCGGAGATTATGTCCGGGTAAAGGCCCGATGGCTAGGTGCAGAAATTATGTTCAGGTAAGGACCCGATGGCTATGTGCGGAGATTATGTCTGGATTAATATCCGCTGGCTTTGTGTGGAGATTTCATCCGAGCTAAAGGTCTCGCCGATGATCCAAGTAAAGTTTAAGACTATAAGACTTCACAATAAGAATTGCTTATAAATATGCTCAATGCGATAAGTTAAACAGGTATGTACTCTGAGCTTATATGTAAGCTTGATTTGGACTAAATTATAAGGTTGTAATGTGATGCTAATGTGAGTAAACAAATAGACTGTTTCTATGATTATATGGCATCGGGTCAATGTGAAAGGTTATGTGAAATTATGCAATATATCTATGTTTACATGAGCTCACTTTTAAGTGAAAGTTTATCTGCCTATTGTATGTGATGAGAATGTGTATATTCGGCTAAGGGGTGACATACCCAAAAGAAGAATGAAACAAAAATGCGAACAACCAATTTTATAATTTGATTTTTATCTGTTGACATTGCTTAAAACTTACTAAGCATTGAAATGCTTACTTCGTTTACTTTGTTTCCTCTGTTTTATAGATCTCATTTTGAAGCTACGGACTCGGGGATTGAAGCTTTAATCACCTACACTATCGTCGTTATTTTGGTACATTTGACAGTTATTTTGGAACAATAGCATGTATAGGCTAATCTCCCATCCTTTGAATCGAATTACATTTTGAGTTGTAAATATTCTAGCCATGCGAAAATGGCTTGCTTAGTCTTCAAGTTTGAGTATATGTTTTGATGAAATTTATGTGGCTTGATATTTTGTAGCATGAGTTATAGATAGTAACCAATATGGGATGAGTTTCGAACATGGTATTGTTATTTGAGAAATTGATTTGGCTTAATTGTTAGTAGCCACATGGTGGAAATTTGCTAGATGCTTATAAAATGAATTCAATGAGATATGATGTACTGACCGAACCTTTTTGAAAGTGATATATTCGATTATAGAACTTAAAATGAATCTAAGTCTAGCATGTAACTATGAACCTCAGTAAGATGTGTTTTGTTATGTAATACCCCGAAACCCTACTCCGGCGACGGATAGGGGAATAAGGTGTTACGAAAGTATTGTGGCAGAAACTTGGGATCGAGGCAACAACTTGGGAGCTTGAAAGTTCGATGAAAGAACGTTATCCGAACCTATTTATCGGTAAGATTTTCGGGGACGAAAATTCCTAAAGGGGAGAGTTATGACAGCCCGATTTTGGCCCTAATCGGAACGGTGGTTTCAGGACCATGAATCCGGGGTAGAAAAATATAATTAAACGTCATTTGTCTGTGTTTTGAATGAGTATGTTTGTGTGTACTAAGTTCTGTGTTTAAATTTCGAATATTTGAGTGCGTGATTATGAAAAGGACTAAATTGCATCAATTGATTAATATGCATGCTATAATGAAAAATGCTATTGTGCCATGTCTTTTGAATATTGGGGTCTTAAATGGCAATTATGCCATAAGGAAATTGTTTGGACGGTAATCGATAGTAACTTCAATAAATAATGTGTTATTTTATGGTTAAATAAGTAATATAATAATAGATGAATTTATTAAATAAAAGAAAGAGAGAAGAAGAAGCTTGCGTGTTCATCTTTCAAAGCCGTAGCTAGTAAAGAAAAAGAAAGAAACAAGCTTCTTCATATTCGGCTCTTATTAAGCTAAATTCAAGGTATGTTTGAGTTATTTCTTGATAATTTTTGCATATTTTGGATTGTTGTCGAGAAATACATCTAGCCCAATCTACGATTTTTGAAATTATTATGGAATATGTGTTCCGCCATTGATGAAAATGATGAAACTTTGTGTTTGATGTTGGAAAGAAAAAAATTATGGATGTTGGATGTGTATATTTTCTGTTTAAATTTTCTTTGTGAAATAGAAGTATTCTCGGCCTAAATGTGTCATGGATAAAATGTATTTGTTTGATGTTTTAAGAATTTTTGAACCTATTTGTTAAAATTAAATTATAAAGGGAAATTGTGTAAATTATCATATTAAGTGATCTTTGAGTGAAAATAAATTGTTCCATAGATTAAATAAGTTCAATTTGTTTTATTCATGCTCAAGATCCAAAGAATCGGGACTTGGACTGGGGAAAAACGAAATTAGCTGAGTAGTCGATGCAATCGTACGAAAGTGTTGAGGAAAGTTCTTAAACCGTGTTAAGTACTAAGTTTCAATAAATATTATTTATAAGTGCCAAATTGAATTATTGGGAGTTGTTATGTCATTGCCGAATATGATTTATAAAATGAAGTATAGTAGTTATGTTTTTAATGTGAATGCCGAATGTGATTTATAAGGGTTGATGAAATTGCTATAAATTAAGTGTGAAATTTTAGATGTATTATGAAGTAAGAAATTCATCCCTGCCATGAATTAAAATGAAGTTGCCGAATGTGACTTTGAATTCGAAGGAGTGAAGCAAAGACTTTGGTAATGTTTCTATTAATGATCAATAGTATAAGTCATGTGTTGAGATATTCGGGCTCCGAGCCTAACAGGCCTTGTGCCGGTGAATTGAATCAGGCTAAAAGCCTAGCAGGTCTTGTATCGGTGGTAAAGTCAGGTCTATACCTAGAAGGCTATGTGCCGAAGAAATAGATCTGGGTTCTGAACCTAGCAGGCTACAAGCCGATGAATTAATTTCAAGTCTATGCTCATAAGAGTTCATTAAGAGGTGGAAATGATCAAGTAAGTTTCTAAATGACTACATTCTTGGCCATATATGTAAGTACATTTGAAGATGAATTTTAGTTTATAAATTCGGCCAGATGTAAGGTTATAATGAAGTTATGTATTTGTTTATATGTGTTTATATGTAAACTGCACAATTGGCTAAATGTGAGCATATAGTGAATTGATTTGCGTATGGTTATAGATGAAATTTAAAGTATGTATTTTGTATTGGGAGAATGATATTATATTTGAATGAGATATAAACTAGGTGTAAATCAAGAAGAGATGTTATGAATAGATTAGTATATGGTTTAAGATTCGGCCATTTATGGCATAGGGTATTATATTTATATGATGTTAAATAGAACTTGTATTTTTGATAGAGTGTGCATCTATAGTGATCTTGTATATTCGATTGAATGAGAGACTCAATTGAGTAGTTATAATTCAGCTTAAAAGAAACAAAATGTTTCTTTAATTGAAATGTTTAATTGTTTAAGTCTTATTAAGCTTATGAAAGCTTACTTTGAGTGTAATGTTTCTCTGTTTTATAGATCTTAAGAATCAGCTGAAAGCTCGGCACCTCGTTACACTATCGACTGTTTTGGTATTTTATGTTTTAAGCTTAACTTATGGCATGTATAGGCTAAATAACTTTTTGGATGATACATTTTGTTCTTGCGTATGTAAAAGCCATGCGAATATGGCTTGACTATTTTGTTAAGTGTGGTTTCATGTTTTGATCTCTAGTTGTGGATGTTATAATTATTTGACGTTGGATATTAAGTTATGACTTGTTTTAAAATAAAAATCTAGTTATATGTGTTTTTGTTAGGTACTTAGCCGAATAGATGGTTAGCGAATTATTCTTGGCATGTGTCTTTTATTGTTTTACAAGTTAGGTAATGAAAACATGGTTAGGCTTGTTTTGGTACATTAATGTAATAGTTAAAACTAGTTACAATGTAGTGTGGATGTATGTATAATTATATTGTACCTGTAAAGTGAATTATGATTGATAGTTGATTTATACTTATGAAATAATTATGTGTATGGAAAGATCGAATATAGATGAAATGAACATTAGTTTTGAGCACAAAATTGCATTTGACTAAACTTGTGTAATTGACCAAATGAATAGTAGATTTTATTTTAAAAGATTCACATTAGTGAAAGGTAAATAAATGTGTTATCTTGGCTTTGTAATATGTGAATATGTGAAAATATTTTGATTACGTGGTTATTCAAATAAATGCTTTTACATTTAAAGGGATATGTTTTTTATTAAATGAGTTCTTGTGATGGCCTTTTAGTTGTGAACTGTTCGGTAATACCTTGTAACCCCTTCCGATGACGGTTTAGGGTTCGGGTGTTACAATTCACCCATGGGAGGAGGCTTCATCCACAGATGTTATTACTTGTACATTTACTCTCTATGGTACTAGTGTAATTGCATTGATTGATCCTGGTTCGACTCATTCTTATGTGTGTGAGACTTTAGTATTCAGTAAGACTCTACCTGTTGAGTCTACTGAGTTTGTAATTAGAGTGTTGAACCCCTTAGGCCGGTGTGTTATGGTTGATAAAGTGTGTAAGAATTGTCCCTTAATGGTTCGAGATATGTGCTTTCCGGCTGGTTTGATGTTGCTACCATTTGATGAGTTCGATATGATTCTAGGTATGGACTAGTTGACTTCGCATGATGTTGTTATGAACTGCATGAGGAAGACCCTTGATCTACAGTGCCAGAATGGTGAGATGATTCAAATTGAATCTAATGATCTGAATGGGTTACCAGCAGTGGTTTCATCGATGCTAGCTCAAAAATATGTGAGGAAAGGATGTGAAACTTATCTTGCTTATGTGCTCGACAATAAAGTGGTTGAAAGAAATATTGAATCAGTACCTATTGTGTGTGAGTATCTAGATGTGTTCCCTGAAGAATTGTTAGGTTTGCCGTCTATTTGGGGAGTAGAGTTTGGTATTGAGTTAATGCCTGGGACGACTCCGATATCTATAGCTCCATTCAGAATTGCACCTATTGAATTAAATGAATTGAAAGCTCAGTTGCAAGAGTTGATAGATAGTGGTTTTGCGTGACCAAGTTTCTCTCCTTGAGGTGCATCAGTTTTGTTCGTGAAAAAGAAAGATGGAACTATGAGAATGTGTATTGATTATAGACAGCTCAATAAGGTGACTATAAAGAATAAGTATCCATTGCCATGGTTGACAATCTGTTTGATCAACTGAAAGGGGCTATAGTGTTTTTGAAAATAGATTTGAGATCTGACTACTATCAGTTGCAAGTTAAAGACTCCGATGTGCCAAAGACTATTTTCTGAACGAGGTAGGGACACTATGAGTTTTTGGTCATGCCTTTCGGACTTACTAATGCACCTGTTGTGTTATGGATTTGATGAACCGGATCTTCAGATTGTATCTAGATCGGTTTGTAGTTGTGTTCATAGATGATATTCTGTTCTACTCCCGTGATGAAACCGAACATGCTGAACATTTGAGACTAGTGCTACAGTCTTTGTGAGATAAACAGTATGCAAAGTTTAGTAAATGCAAGTTCTGGTTAAGTGAAGTCAATTTTCTCGACCATGTTGTATCAGCATCGGGTATTTGGGTTGATCCGAGTAAAATTTCAGCCATACTTAATTGGAAACCTCCAAAGAATGTTTTTGAAGTTCGAAGCTTTTTGGGACTTGTTGGTTGTTAAAGATGGTTTGTGAAAGGTTTCTCTATGATTGCAGTTCCGATGACAAAGCTATTGTACAAAGATGTTAAGTTTGAATGGTCAGAAAGGTGTCAGAAAAGTTTTGATTAGTTGAAAGCCCTTTTGACTAAAGCTCTAGTGCTGGTTCAGCTAGAATCGGGTAAAGAATTTGTTATCTACAGTGATGCATCTTTAAATGGTCTGGGTTGTCTTTTGATGTAGGAAGGCAGAGTTATAGCATAAGCCTCGAGACAATTAAAGCCACATTAAAGGAATTATCTGACGCGTGACTTAGAGATGGCAGCTATTGTGTTCGCATTGAAGATTTGGCACCACTATTTGTTCAGTGAAAAATGTCATGTTTATTCTAATAAAAAAGCCTGAAGTAATTGATGACTTAGAAAGATCTGAATTTGAGACAGCGCTGATGTTTGGAATTGCTGAAAGACTAGAGTTTGTGATTGACTACCACTCGGGAAAGGCTAATGTTGTTGCTGATGCTTTAAGCCAAAAATCACTGTTTGCTTTGTGTGCAATGAATGCACATATAGCTATGTCTGATGATGGTTCGATGATAGTTGAATTGAAGGTAAGACCGTTGTTTGTCCAACAAATCTATGATGCCCAGAAGGTTGACAATAAGTTGATAGCAAAACGAGCTCAATGTGATTCAAATACTAATTTAGAGTTTCGAGTTGATTCTGATGACTGTTTGAGATTCAAGAACCGAATATGTGTCTCGAGGAATTCAAAGTTGATTCAGATGATTTTGAATGAAGCTCACAACAGTCGGTTATCTGTTCATACTAGTAGTACAAAAATATATAATGATCTGAAACTACTTTACTGGTGGCAGGGTATGAAGCAAGACATTTCTGACTTTGTTTCAAAATGCTTAATTTGTCAACAAGTGAAAGCTGAGCATCAGGTACCTTTTGGATTACTTCAACCAATTATGATACCTGAACGGAAATGGGACGGGGTCACAATGGATTTTGTATCTGGTCTACCATTGACACTAAGTAAGAAAGATGCAATCTGGGTTATTATGGATAGATTGACTAAATCGGCTCATTTTTTTAGATTCATACAAATTACCCACTTGACAAGTTAGCTGAATTGTATATTTCTCAGATTGTAAGACTACACGGTGTGCCTATTTCTATTGTTTCGAATAGAGATCCGAGGTTTACATCACGGTTTTGGAACAAATTGCAAGATGCTCTAGGTACTAAATTACATTTCAGCACTGCTTTCCATCCACAGATAGATGGTCAGCCCGAGCGAATCATTCAGATGCTTGAGGATATGTTGAGATGTTGCATTCTCGAGTTCGAAGGTACATGGGAATGATACCTACCTCTGATTGAATTTGCCTATAATAAAAGTTTTCAGTTGAGTATCAAAATGGCACCTTATGAGGCTCTGTACAGTCATAAATGTCGTACACCATTGTATTGGACTGAGCTCAGTGAAAACAAGATACATGGGGTCGATTTGATCCGAGAGACTGAGCAGGAAGTAAAAGTGATCCATGAAAGTCTAAAAACAACATCAGACTGTCAGAAATCATACAAGGACTTGAAACGAAAAGATATAGAGTTTTAGATTGGAGATAAAGTATTTCTGAAAGTTTCACCGTGGAAAAAAATACTCAAATTTGATCATAAAGGTAAATTGAGTCCGAGGTTTATTGGGTCGTATGAGGTTTTGGAGTGTATCAGGCTAATTGCTTACAGATTATTATTGCCACCTAAGTTAGAAAAGATCCACAATGTATTCCATGTGTCGATGCTTCATAGATATTGATTGGACCCTTCATATGTGATTAGTCCTTCAGAGATTGAAATTAAGTCCGATATAACATATGAGGAAGAACCAATTCGTATTCTAACTCGTGAGATTAAGGAACTGTGAAATAAGAAAATTTCGTTACTTAAGGTATTATGGCATAGACACGGAGTTGAAGAAGCAACATGGGAGCCAGAGGATGCAATGAGAGAGCGTTATCCAAACCTATTTACTGATAATATTTTCGGGGACGAAAATCCCTAATGGAGGAGAGTTGTAACAATCCGATTTAGACCCTAATTGGAATGGTGGTTTCGGGACCACGAATCTGAGTCAGAAAAATATGTTAAAATTATTTTCTGTGTTTATTATGTGTGAATTTATATCTATGAAATTGTTGTGATTTAATTTTGTCGTTTGGGTGTCCGATTAAACAAAAGGACTTAATTGATTAAATTGAAAATTTGATAGTTTTAATTGTAAGAACTGAATTGGTAGTGGCTTTTTAAGTGGAAGCATTTATGATGTAGATAGTCCATTTTGCATGCTAGTGGACGGTATTAGGTTGGTTAAATATGTTTTCTAATTAAATATATATAAGTTATAATAGTAAAACATATAATAATATGTATATATAAAATAAAACATAAATTAGTAAACCATGTGTAAGTGATATAAACGACTGCGCCCTTAATATATAAGTTTTAGTCATTAATTTTAAAAAGGTAATTTAGGAAACCAAGTTATAAACTATATATTATAAGATATATCATAAAATAAACTTTAGTGCTTATAATTTTCTTCATTTCTGAAACTAAAACAAAGAAGAAAAAGAAAAGAAAACCTAGGTTCAACACTTTCAAGCTTGATTCAAAGTAAGTTTTAGCTCGGTTTTTGATAATTTTTACGTTTTTGAGATCGTTGTTTCAGTACTACAAAACCCATGCTTAAATTTTTTTATTTTGATGAATATTTTCAGTTATGCCATTGATGAGAGCTTGTGATTTTTGTTATTTGATGATGAAAAATAAAAGATTTGTTCTAGATTAACATGTCTTGTATTGGAATTTTTTATGATTTTGACTAATTAGGACTTAATTGTAAAAATAAAAATTTGAGGGACTAAAATGTGAAATTGATGAAATAGATGGACTTGTATGAGTATGGGTAAAATTCGGCCCAACCTGGGTATATTGAAATTTTATATATTTTGTGCTTTGTGCAATAGGGACTAAATTGTAAAAAGTGTAAATGTCAGGGGTAAAATGGTAATTTTCCCATTTATGTCTTTTTGGACTAAATTGGATGAAAATATGTTGAATGAGCTTAATTTGAATATGTTTAGATCAAGAACCAAAGAAATCAGATTTGGATTGGGGAAAACTAAAGTTGTCAACTAGTCGTCCTATTCCGTTTTACATCATCCAAGGTAAGTTTATAAGCAAATAGATGTACTTAATTTTAATTGAATGTAAGTTATATATGCTAAAAATGAAATATGTGATTTTATGTATACAATAGCCGAATGTGAGAAAGCTTGGTTACTATATTTTTGAAATCGTTTCGACTGAGTTAAGATGTCTGAAAGCCCTGTATGAACCTTAGGAATAGTTAGGATACATATGTCATGACATAGGATTCCAATTTATGTGTGGGAGTAAGACCATGGCATAGATATGTGATTCCGATATATGTGTGGGAGTAAAACCCTGTTTGGGACAGTGGCATCAATTTGTGGCTACATGTAAGACCACGTCTAGGATGTTGGCATTGTACTATATATGTGATTATCCGAGTGTCCTATCCAATTTCTAGTGGTTCATTGGGCAAAGGTAAATCGTGTTCGAATGTGTAAAACGAGTTATATGCCAAGTATGAGTTATCTTATTACCTACTTCAATCAAGGTAAGTAAATATTTGATATTTGCTATAAATTAATTATTATGTGAAATAAGAGTGCATGAGAGTATGGAAAATTTGTATTCGTATGGAAAATTTGTATTCGGTCTTATAGTCGTATAATGTGATTTTCTTTGAAATGTTAATTGAATATATATATAGGTAAGGCTATATACTTTCGGCCAAAGTGAAATTGTGCATTGAAGTATATATTATATGAATATTTTTATGATTGTAATACCCTGATTTTGGGCTTAGAAGTATTGGGCCTTGAGCAAGGGATCAATTAAGAGATGGCTCATAAGTATTTAATTGTGCAAGGAAATGACACAATTAACTGTCTGCTTTAGTGGTTAAGGGCTCTGAGAAGTATTGGAGAAGTCTTGGGTTCAAACTTGGGCTTTAGGAAAAATTTGTGTTTTAAGTGATCAAAATCGCTATCTTTGGTTAGTAGGTTTATAAATAAAATATGGTAAATGGTGACACAAGAAGAGATGGTGGTGCGGTGGAAGGTGTCGTTAAAAGTGAGGCAAGAGGTCTGGGGTTCAAGGCATAGGTTGTGCAATTACTGGATTTATTCTTGTCACTCTGGGTGGCTAGAGTTTGGGGTGTAGTTGAACTCTGGAGAAGAGAGTTTGAATTAGTCAGGTGAGGGAATCAAGGAGTGGATCATGGAGGAAATTAAGGAGGGGATTATGGAGTAATTTGTGGAGGAAAATTAGGTGTTTGAAGTGGGTGTGGAAGGTTGAACGAAATTGAGGAGTTCTTTTGGGAAAATTCGGCTTTGAAGTGGTAATTGGTCATTTGTATTTGGGTTTTCGTCACTTGGGTTGTAGAAGTCGAAATCACTTTTGACCTTTCGGGGTTTTTCTCTTTTCTTCTTTCTTCTGGTTTTCTGCTAGTTGATAAACCGAATCCCTCCTCTTGTTTAATTATCTGGTGACCGAATCTTGGTAATCTTTTCTCTTTGCATTCTCATACCCCTCTATCGAATCTACTCTTACTCTCTTTCACTATTCTTTCTTTCTTCTTTGATATATCAAACCGAATACCTCCATTCTTTCTTTGCCGAATTCTTTTTGTTCTCTCTTTCAATTATTTTGTCATCTCCACCTCAAGCTTTGTGTCTCATTGTAGCTTGGATAAACCGAATCTTGTCTTCAACCTTTCTTCTCTTGGTTGCTCATAAGCCGAATCTCTCTTCTAGTCTACCTAATTTGTGGGATCGAAGGGTAAATCCCAGTAAGTGCTTATCCTTCTATTCTTTTGGCGTTTTGGGTAAAAGCTGAATGTTTCATTTTATTTCTGTGAAATCGGGTTGGTATTTTGGTGGATGTTCTTTGGATCGCTTGTGATTTTCTCATATTTCCCAATTGTTCTGATTGATTCCATAAGAGTTCCTTAGCAATCAGGTTCTCAAAGTGTCAGGATCTCTCTTTTGGTAATCAATCGGTTTTTTGAGGTAAGTATTGTTGGCCATGTGTTTTCCTTAGGTTTGTATTTGATTAACTTGGTATGTGATGTTGGTATTTATTGATGGATGTGGTTCAGATAAACAACAAGGAAGTAAGGTCGATTCATAATCAATCGATTTAGGAAATTCAAGCCGATTCGATCAAGGTAAGTGTTAGACTTGGATTCAGTTTTTGTATGAGAAAGACATGCTAGATATTATGAAATGACTAACGAGTGCCTTAATTGATTATAGGTTCAACGCTAGAGGGCTACTGTGTTTCTCTCTATTAAGGTATGTACACACACCGCACACACTGTAGATCGGCAGATCTCAAAAAGTTGAAATGCTGAAAAGCCGAAAAGTCAAAAGTTTGGCTATGGTAACCTCACGAGTGCGCGAACACTCGTGTGGGGAAGATCGATATGATGACAGAGGCACATGAGCGATCTCATGGACTTGGGTCACTTTTTGGCCAACTAGGCCGAGATGCACCATATGGGCACCCGACACTAGCAAAACTGATTGATGGGTAAGAAATGACGAGCCGGTCATGTTGACTACATGGCTAATGGCAAATTTGGACTTAATGGGCCATATGAGAGTGTGGGCCCCACTTGGGCCACGTATTAGGCTTTTGGGCCCTAGTGTATTTGTAATTGCTAAAAGGAACAAAAAACATGTTGAATGATTGTGGACTTGTATTATGGGCTCAGGCCCAACTGTGGCCATTATGGGCTATGGCCCAAAGGCAACCGTTATTGTGACATGGGCTCAGGCCCAACTGAGGCGATCTGGGCTAATGCCCAAATGCCACCGTTATTGAAATGGGCTTAGGCCCAAATTGAGTGATGCATGCCTTATAATCGTTGAGGGTTGTACACACTGAGTTTTCAAAAACTCACCTCCTCTTTTTAATTTTATAGGTGACCCTCAATAGGCGGTTCGACGTACGGGAGGACTTGGAGATGGCCACACTATGTGTAGTTTTAGATTTTCGTATTTCATTTTACATTACCTAGTATTTGCTTCTTATTGGGTTTTGGTTGTAATAAGGCCTGTTCTCTGGTTTGATTTGGTTTTGGATTTATTCTAGTATTTGCATAACTTTTAAGTTTGAACCTATTTTTTTAAAAGAAACTAAAGTTATATTTTTACGCAAACTCAACTTAAAAACACGAACATTTTCAAAACAAGAGCTTCTGCTAAAAATAAACAAGAGAATTTAACAAGGATCTCAAGCTAAGGTTTTCAATTAACAAACTAAAGGTTTTATCTAAACTCGCAATTAGGCAAGCTTTTAATGGTTTTTTATTTGAATTGAAGTACACCTACGGGGCACGATTGCAAATTAAGAAACTCATTTTGTTTTAAAATTACAAATGATCAAATGTTTAGGATTTCTCTAACAACTTTGTTTTGAACATACTACCCTTCAATGTGACATAACCAGATTCGACCATAACGTCTAGGCCGGGTTTGGGTGTTATAATGATCTTTTTTTAAATGTGGTTATGGTAATATATACTAGATCGGTTAAGTTGAATTAATGTTAACATTGAAATATTTAGTTGCTTATAACTTACTAAGTTAAGATAGCTTACTGTGTGTATAATTGCCTCTGTTTTATAGATTTTGGATTTCAAGTTATGAGCTCGGGGATTGTTAGCAAAGTTTTTCACACTATCAACCACTTTCGGTATTTTAAAAGTCGCATTTTGGAACTATGGCATGTATAAACTAGAATGTATTGTGTTTGATTTTGGGTTTGTAAATTATATGGCCATGCAAAAATGGCTTTACTCTTGGGTTCGGTTTTGGTTATGTTTGATAATGGTCTAAACTATTTGGTAATGATGTTATGTGTTGCGAATGAATGGTTTATGTGGTATATGCTATATGTTTTAGAAACAGCTTGATAATGGAAGGGGAATTTGGAAATGGTTGATGTGATGATCCTTGTACTTATATATTTTCATAGCATGATTAATTGTTTCAGCTAAGGATTTGGGTAGGTAAAACACACACATGAATTGGTTTGAGTAACTATCTCAATAATGTATTTGTAAATTCAGACATAAGTGTGAAAAATATTTGTATTGACATTCATGGATAAAATGATCCTGCTTTTGACTTGCAATTGATAGGAATGGTTCTAACTTGGGGTTGAATGTTTCGGTTTAAACTAAACTTAAGTAAAGAATATGTTAGATTGATGACTCCGCACATATTTATATGCATGTTTGCTAAGTTTACTTTACAATTCGATAAAGGGATAATAATGAGTATAATGTCTAGTTAGCCATATTACTTAATTGTGCTTGACATTTTCCAAGTTAGGTTGATATATATTGACAGGTGTTGATATACGTGTATGAATGTTTTCAATGTTTGCACTTGGGTTATTTCTGTTAAATAATTACTTTATAAATTGATTTGTTAAATCTTATAGAAATGGTATGCATTAATTGTAGGTATATTAGTGATCGAATAAATTATGTATGGATAATTAGTATTTTGCATATAAATCTTAGTATGTTTTTGACCTGGTAATATTGAAAAAGGCATCCATTTTAATCTGGTAATATACGCGTGAAATTGAATTAAAAAGAGAATATCTCTTTTTGGCCATGTTTAATGTTAGTTTTATCTTATATAACCATGAATATTATACTGTGTTGTAAGGTAATATGATATAATATACTAATGTATAGTGATTGTATTTCTGAGAAATCAATGCCGCATATATTTTTATGGCCTGAAATTTTATTGATAATTGTATTGATTTAATTTACGTGCTTAATGTTTAAACAGAATTATGTTTTAGTTTTATGATTACAATATATGGGTAAATGTCAATGTTTGAAAAATTTATGTCTCGTCCGGTAACATCTCATACCCCAATCCGGCGACGGATACGGGTTATGAGGTGTTACATTCATCCCCAAAAATCTTACTAGAAAAGAGGTTAATGTAACGTTCTCGTAGTTTCCCCCACCTCATTGAAGAGTCCTTTTGAAGGCAATACTTCCAGAAGCACTCTGTCATCAATCTAGAATCTAATATCATAAATTTTCAATTCTGTATACTACTTATGTCAGTCTAAAGTTGCTTTCAACTTTCAAGAATCACTTTCACCCCTTTTTACCTCAGAATCACAAATCAATTTCACCTCGTACATCTCTTACCAATCACCTTTGAACTCTGAAATAAAGTGTCGGAGGATATCGTCAAAAATCTGAATTACTCTCTGAATGAACGAACGAGCTATTACTGAGTCTCGTACAACATTTACTGCATAAGCTCTGAATATTTCATCATGTGAATTCTATCTTAGAGTAATAATAATAGAAATCAAAGTCAAAAGTCATCTCCTACTGTACTCTTTTAGTTTACCACTCACTGACACATTCCTAAGGTTCTCAACCTTGCAAAGAAGACATTGCTTTAGCTTTTTACTTTAGCTAGATTCAAACTTCCACCAAATAAGATTAATCATGTAACCAACACTCACAAAATGAACAAAGGCTTTTCAATTTAAGCCCCTGCAACTACATCTACTTCTCTAAAGGTTAATCATTAATTATTCACAATCTTTTAATAGTTTAGGTCATTGGAAGCACATGACATTTTTTGTCGAACAAACGATGTCATCAATTTCTCAACACAGACATACTAACGACCAACTTTAAGTCACTCATCGAACAATTCTTTTAATGAGACTTTAACTGTCTGAAAGCATAAATTGTCATGTTACATTCTTGTAGTAATGCACATTCCAATTCATTTAATAATGTACCGCTAAAAAATCATGAATTCTTTACTCGAGCCAAACAGAACCCAAAACTAGTGCTTCGGTTAATAACACCTTCAACTATTTTCAACTTAGCTAACATGCAACAGACCGTTCAAACTTTCACAAATGTGATAACTTTATCAATCGAAAAAACTTTAACTCAAAACAACATATTCGATTAGAATAAATCTAATAGGTATATCTCCGTATCATACTTTGTAGGATATGAATTCTTCCTTCAAACTGTCCGTCTATTCACCCATGCATATACAAGATTTTGTTTTCTCACCTGAGGATAAACTTAAATACATATAACTCAAATTACCCTTCAACTGACCAGCTTGCTCAGATAAAACAATTGAGTGAATCTCAACTATCAGCTAGTAACATATCAAAATACTCTTTCTTCACATTGTTAAACAGCTCAAACATACAATCTTTTATAATTTCCTTAACATGCTAATCAAAGATCTTCTCAACTACATTAGCTAAAGGAAACAAAATATCCGATTGAATTCACTAACCTTGATTGAACTTACCCGAGAAAAGAAAACCATCAAACAATTTGAGCTTGAGCTTCCACTATCTATACCTTTGCCAATGTCAATTCCTTTCACGAAAATTAGAGAATTTCGATACCAAAATCACCATGTTCCTATGATCGAAATAGAAATACACTCATAACAGACATAGTTATCACAAGTCAAAAAACACACTTTAAAGATAAGCCATGATTATTAATTTACAAAATAAGGATAATAAGAAAACCAAGATAAAGAAATTCGAGATGTGATACCACACTGGAAATCCAAGAACACAGCTCATAAGAAAATAATAAAGATATTGATGATTCCTCAGAGAAATCCAGAAGAAAAGCAATGCTTACACACTCTGAAATCAGTTGTAACAGAAATAACATATATAGAACAAAGCAACATCCAGTAAATACAGAGGAATTGCCTCGCATAAATTTTCACCATTAGTTTTTAATTCAAACATAGCAGAATAATACCCTAAAGAGAGAGATAAGCTATACTGATCATCAATCAACCAGACCAACAGTGCTTTCTTCTAACATTATAATCAATTAGCATTCTCATTCAATAAGAATTTCATCAAAAATGAACAATCACATATATCTCTGAGGTTGAATGAATATATAAAATACCCAAGAGAGATCATCATATTCTATTCAATCACAACTATTATGCTCAGACATCTTTATGATTCAAATATCATTTCTTTGACTAATTCTATCATCACTAACCCAGTATCATTCTATTCACTAACAAAAATCAATCCGGAAGAAATTCCAGCAAATGCGTACTTTAGACATCATATCTGAATGAGTTGATTAGCCGAGATTAACCTATTCTTTAACCGTGACATTACGAAATAACTAGGCATCTTTTCCAAAACTGTATTCTCTAGTCAAACTATTCTCGATTCTGACCACATTATCAGTGATTCCGTTACTGAACCCTTTAGTCTCTCACTTGTGAGCTCATTCAACATAAATCTCGTGAAATTTCATTATAAAATGACACTTTAGTAAGGGGATGGGTCATAAAGCCTCTAACTAGACTCTCGTATATATACGTGCATGTGGCTTAACATTCATCATCATCATAATATCATCACAGTTATACAATTTACTTTAGGCAAATATGTGTAACAATTTATAAACATGCAATTCATTAACTCTTCCTACCAACCACAATTTTCCAAATAATGAAATTACTCTACTAAGCTCAATTTCAGTATCTTTACAAACCAATCACTTATATCTAAGTATTACTTACCAACATTGTCAAATTAGAGAACGTCTTACACAATTGAGTACTTCATTTTCTCGATGTCATAGTCCAACTATGGTATTACAAATATCCACATATCGATGCCATGTCCCAGACATGGTCTTACAGGAGATCACATAGTCACACACTGATACCATAGCCCGGCTATGGTCTTATACGAAATCACATAATCGCATACCGATGCCATAGCACAGCTATGGTCTTATACGAAATCACATATCTCATATTGCCATGGTCCAATAATTGTCTTTTCCATCGATTCATCTTTTGTCACTGAACGATAGTACTCAACCCTTCATTCTACTAAATTTGAACATTTAATTCAATTTTCACAATATCTATAACTTTTCTTAATCGAACATATAAAATTATTCATCATACCATTTCAAAATTAATATTCTATCCATTTCATAAAATCACCATAATCCATTGGATTACAATGTTCAACCGGATCAATGACATTTTACCCATATGTCTCAACTTATGGTCATTTCATTTTGTACATCATCATATACATATCACGAACTATTATTCATACCTTTCCAAGTTTCGACTCATCACAAACACATTTTGAATTACCTTAGTATCACTTTCAGCGTTCTTGAAAATAGCTCGGTTTGAAAGCACCTCTGCCTCAACAGAACAATTTTGTCAGAGTTGGGAGATCTCACACTATCACAGGTTATATGGCATGTATAGCTAGACTCTTACACATGCTAGGTTAGTCTGAGAATCGACTAAACCATAGCTCTGATACCACTAAATGTAACACCTCTTACCGTGTTCTATGTCGAAACAAGATACGAAGCATTATCGGACTTAAACACAAGAAATCGTACATGTAACACCCTAAACCCGAATCAGACATTATGGCCAAATCCGGTGTGTCACATGGAAGTTTGTTCGAAACCGGTCTTATTGATAAAAAGTTTCTTCTATTTTAAAGCCCTACTTAAAGTTTTGAATGTAGAACAAAATCCAGTTAAAATCATTTTGTTTGTAAGTTGAAAATGTATTTGTTGTATTCAATTATTTGAATATTGAAAGCTCTTTATCTTTGAAAACATTACGTGTAAATTCCTTGAAATCGTTTGTTATTAGTTTTGAAAACCCGATTAACTTCACTAGCAACTTGAAATAATAAAATTGTTCAAATAACAAAAGTTAAAAAAAAAAAAAACTCCATAATGGCCTTATTACACAAATAATACCCAAACTGGAATTAAATAAAAACAAAATCCGAAAGGAAAAGACATGTGGCCACTTCGAGTCCCTCGCAGCTCCAAACCGTCTATGGCTAAGGGTTACCTGCACATTTAAAAAATAAAAGGGTTAGTTTGCGAAAACTCGGTGTGTAACTTCCTCAACCGATGATAGTGAACAGATATGTAGATTAGATTGGGCCAAAGCCTTATACAGAAACAGATCTGTCTGGGCCTTGGCCTTCTACAAAAACAGAGTGGACTCAAGACCATTATAGAATCAGAACAGTGTATATGCATGAAAGCCTAACCCAATCCAACCATCACACCACCTGTACCAACCTATTACACCGTGTGGGGAATAACTCGACCCACCCAACCTGCAGACCAATACGCAGCCATGCTGCTAATCACATATATCGAGGCAGAGCCACTATAAAGAACTACCTCCAATCTCATACCTAATCTCGTGCAGAATCACACATCATAATCAAGTATATAACATGCATGCAGAATAACAGACATAGTTACAGTCCTACATATATCAGACAACCTATCTTTAGGGGTATAAGAGTCATTTTAGCAGTTAGGGGTAAAATGGTAAATTTACCCCTCAGGGGTATTTTGGCCACTATTTTAAGTTCGGAGTCTCATTACCCAATATGACCTCTTAAAATGTCTTATGTCGCTTCAAGCGACTCAGATAGTGTATGTGGTCAAAACAGTGTATATGGGCCCAAAACCCCTATTGGGCCCAAGTGGGCCCACACGCTTGTGTGGCCCATTAAGTCTAATTTTACGTATAGCATCACAAGTCTTATCATCCATTATACCAACAATCACTCACCGAATGATTTGCCCATATGGGCTTGTAGGCCCATTGGGCCCATTTTGCCCATCGACGCCCATAACGGCCCAAGTGCACGAAATCGCACACGATAGCCTTTACAGACTATTACTCACAGTTTATGGGATCGGTTCGGCCCACAAGCGTTCGCATGCATGTAAGGCCTCGAATGCCAACGTTTCAGCATTTTCGCCTTTTAGCTTTTGCCAATCTACACTACAGTAGGGTGTGGTTACATGCCTGTTTTGTATAGTCGAGTGCACCACAACGCCCAATGCCTACACTTGATTGCAACGCACGTCGATCTAATATCTTTAAGATTGTTGGTTAGAAGATGTTTGTCACCTAATAACTTAAAAAGAGTTGCAAGCAAAGGCTTAAACATTTTCTCAACCTAACTGTATTCACCTCACCTCGAGAAATCCTCCAAATGCAACTCTTGCAGACTTGTACTATCGATACCCAAACGATGAAAAGCGAAAGAGAAACGCCAGACAAAAAGAGTTTGGCTATGAGGGAAAATTGATTTCATCCAACTAAATGAGACAGAAAAGATCAAAGAAAAGAATAGAGAAGAAAAGGAATGGATTCGGCAAGAATTCGGCCAGACAAAATAAGAAGAAGAGAAGAGTAAAACGGAATCCAAGATTCAGCAAAGGTCTAGATCCGTTTGAGGTTTGGAGAAAAGACGAGGTATGCAAATGGCAAAAATATGTGAGGCTTTACTAGAGAAATTAGGAGAGAAACAAATGAAGTTTGGTTGAATAGTGCACTACTCAAATACCTTATTCGGCTTTTAGCACAAGAGACAAATAGGAACGCAAAATCGTTAAAGAAAAATATGAAGGAGAAAGAGATGGATTTGAAAAGGGTAGTCGGCACTTAATGCCTTAGCTTCGACAATTTGAACTAGGGAGGAGAGCCCGAATGGTGCCGAAAAAAACCAAAATAGAAACACCAAAAGACCTATACCAATTCAGCACTAGAGAAAACAAAAAAAAAATGTCCTAAAACACCTAAAAGGAAATTTCAGCACCAAAACTTTACCCAAAAATGCTGCACATCCCTACATCCAACCCTTAGCCGAATTTGCACTCCAAGATACCCTACATTCAGCTAACACTTCCCCTAAACCATATCCCTTGAAAATCTCCTTGATTTGCTCCACGATTTACTCCAACTCCTCAACTCAAATTCAAATCAAGCTTTGACTAAATCAACTCTTCACCAGGAAGAGTTCTACGCCAACTCAATCTCTAGCTTGACAATGAGTAAAATAAATTATCCTTTTGTGCAGGGAGAGGCCTGAACCTCTGACCTCCTTGTCATGCATGTGACGCCACCCCCTTGCATCTCATTTGGCACCACTTTACCACTCCACCACTAGCTCCCCTGTTGTCATGAACCAACCACAATTAAACATAAGTCCTACAAGCTACCCTCCAAATTCCCTTAAGCCCACAAATTAAATTTTCGCCCAAGGTCAGACTTGAACCCAAGCCTTCTAAAAACCCCCAAATGCACTCAAAACACATGGCCAACAAGCCAAACAAGCATTTATGTTAAACTTATGCCAAACATTAAAAACCCCAAAAATTTTAGGGCGTTACAATACAAAACTGGGCCATAAATTTCCTTTCAAATTTAAAACTTTTCACATTGATTCACATCATCCCTAAAATGAGCCTAAGAGGCCCAAAACATACTTTAGAAGCGGTTCGGGACTAAATCGAGAATTTTCAAAAATTTTACAAATTTATAAAAACTTTGCCCTAAACAGGGGTCACACGCCCATGTGGATATAGGACACACCTGTGTGGGTAGGTCGTGTTATTACACATGCCCATGTCTATACCCCATGTAACTCTCTGTTTGTGATGTCATCAACCAAATGAAACCACAAGACTAAGCCACACACCCGTGTGCTAGGCCGTGTGACGAATTAAATTCTCACAAAATAGGTGCAGACTTCACACGCCCTAGGCATACACCCGTGTTCAATGTCGTACCGTTCACACGACTGAGACACACGACCATGTCTCTGCCCGTGTACTCCATACTAGGCATTCTGTTTCTCAAAATTAAAGTGTACGGGACACACAGCCTGTTCACACGCCCATGGGGCTGACTGTGTGTTACACACGGCCTAGACACACGCTCGTGTGTCTACCCATGTGGACAACTTTAAGGTTATTTTCCAAGCCATTTGCCACCCTCAACTTCACACACATACTTATACATCTCTATAGCATTTAACATGGCATTAATTTGCAGTCAAACATCCACAAACTTGGCTTGAACATGGCATTCCCGGAACATCAAATGCATTAACTCATGCATGCACATATAAATAGGTTTACAACCTAATTAGCCAATTTAAACCATATCTCATTGCCAAATACAAATGAATCATTTGACCATTATAAGCCAACACATTTGGCTAATCAATAATGACACATATAACAAAGTAATCTAATCTCTATACATGCCATAGACTTAAAATGCTTGAAAATATTGATACCAAGTTGTTAGCTTGATAGTGTCATAGAATCTCCGACGATCTGCAACCCGAGCTAGCTTCACGACACTATAAAACATGGGAAAGGAAGGGGAGTAAGCTACATAGCTTAGTAAGTTCATATGCAAATAATAAGCATCTTAAAACACAACTTAATCATGCAATTATAACATAAATGTCATTTAAAATCTCATAGTTATAACTTGCTTAAACACAACCTTACTAAGAGTTCATCACCTATCAAGTTCATTACTTATGAAATAAATTGCTATAAAGCTCACAATTATTACTTCTTCGGTCACATTATCTGCTCTATCAATTTACAATCATAATTTAACATGTCTTGACATTAGCCTAATCACCATAGTCTCTTCATTATAACAGGTTATTATGATCATCCAATCATTCCCAACCTCATAACAAACATGCACATTAATTATAAGCATTCACTTTTCTAACATATATTTTAACATCCTTCAATTGGTTAAGGCACATATTTTTCCCATAATTGTTTCGATAGTCAATAATGCCAATCTTTCCTTTTTCTCATATCTGATGAATCACAGTTTTTGCGAATAAAACATTCTACATCATAATTCAGTTTGGCCTGAAAGCCAATTACATAATCGACAATCGAATTTATCATGTATTTCATACATCACAAGCATGAATCAATAATCACAAGTCTTACCTCAATTTCGTCATTTTTTACACTTAACAATTCATTTAATATAATAAAAACTTGCATAAATGTTATTAACCTCATAACCATAACTTACTCAATCATCATCTTATCAAGGTTGGACACATATCAAGCTCATTTCTTATGAGGTTTGCGTACATACCTGTACCAATTCGTAACAAAGCTACCTCATATCTCATTTCACATATATGCTCATTCTCGAGCTAGTCGCGGGTCTGCTCACACAAGCTGACAATCGGACGTAACTACCCAGTGTTGCTTACACAAGCTGACAGGTATCGGTAACACATGCCAGAGTACCTAGCCACTGGTAGGACGTACAAGACCAGCACCCGAAATCACACAATCACATAATCACACGTAGGTTCTTAGTGACATGTCGCTCGTATCCTAATTTATTCCTAAGGTTCAACCGGGACTTCTCACTTATCAAAATTATAACAAATATATCCAAAGAGTCGGTCACACAATTTATACAAAAATAAAGCATTAAAACATAATATAACGATGCTTTATTTACATACAAACTTACCTTGGCATAAAAGTGGCGAAAAAGACCTAACCGTCTAAAACTTATTTTCCCCCGTTCTAATTCTGAATCTCATTTTTTCTCAATCTTTAACCTCCCATTTAACTTATTTAATCATTATACTATTCAAAATAGCCCAAAATCACATTATAGCAAAAATTACATTTTTGCCCCTAAAGTTTCACATTTTTACAATTTTGTCCCTAGGCTCGTAAAATGAAATGTACTCAATTTATTCGATACCATGGCTAGCCGAACCTTATACAAGATTATAGAAACCCACATTTTTCATATAATCACACTTTAGTACCCATTTTACAACCTTTTTACAAATAGGTCCTTTTTGACATTTTCACCGAAAATCACTTAGCAAAAGTCATTTATCTTACGACTAACATGCATTTTCTACCATTAGACATCAAAATACATGCATGTCTAACATGGGTAAAATTTTATACTTTGCTAATAATTCAAATTAATCCTTGGAAAAGCTAGATTAGGTTACAAGGATCTCAAAAACATAAAAATCATTAAAAACGGGGCTAAAATGGACTTACAATTGAGCTTGGAAGCATGAAAACCCTAGCCATAGTTTTCCCCTTGAGAATTTCAGCCATGGGGAAGAAGATGGACAAAAATTGGTTTTTACTTTGACTTTTTAATTCATTTAATTACCAAATAACCAAAATGCCCTTAATGAAAAACTTTAGAAACATACCTAACCATGTCCATTTTTTGTCCACCAACTTAACCAATGGTCTAATTACCATTTAAGGACCTCCAATTTAAAATTCCATAACAATTAGGCACCTCAACCTATAGAACTCAAATTTTGCACTTTTTACAATTTTGTCCTTTTGACTAAATTGAGTGCCCAAACGTCAAAATTTTCGAATCAAATTTTCATGAAATCATTTCGTAAAATTGTAGACCATAAAAATATATTGAAAAATAAATTTCTATGTGTCAGATTTATGGTCTCGAAACCACTCTTCTAACTAGACCCAAAATTGGGCTATTACATGTATACTAAACTGAATGTATGTACTGAGAATTGCATAATAGCATGTCATCTATTGTATGTTGCATTGCATCGGTGTAGGATGATGATTTTTGGAGGAAGTGTCTGAAAGGCTCTTAGGCCTGTTATCTGGCAGCTCAACTGCAAATTACTAATTATGTGCCGCATTTCGGTACAACATGGTGTGTAGGGATGGGTGGGTGTTTTAAACCCCACATGTTGTGTAGGGATGGTCAGAGATGGTGGGTAGGATTCTGATTTTCTGTTACTGCATATTGTATCTGAGATGGGCCAAGGCTGTTACAACCCAATTTTGAGTCTGATTAGAAAAGGTGGTTTCGGGACCACTTAACCTAGTCAAATTTTTATTTTTATTTTTTTATTAATGTTTACAGTATAATAGGATTACCGTACGAAAATTTCATAAAGAAATTTTACCGTTTGAATAATTAATTCGGTAAAAATGATTAAATCGCATAAAGCAATAAATATGAGTTCTATTAGTAAAAGGGCTTAATTGACCATGGCTTTTTAAATGGAAGTCCTTATGTGGATAATATACCTTTGTTAAGGTTAGTGGACATTTATGTCCATATTTAACATGAATTTTAAATGGTTTTATAAAGGTTAAAGTTGTAAAATGTTATATATGTTATAATTAATAAAACAAATACATGAAATGTGTCCATAATTCACCATTCTTGCCGAAATTGAAGAAGAAATAAGGGTTTTATGCTTTCAAACATTTGGCTAGCTTAAATCCTCAATTAAGGTATGATTTTTACTCAATTTTTAATGATTTCTATGTTTTTGAGCTCGTTGCAGCTCGGTATAGCTGGCTCGTACCTCAATTTTTGAAATTCGTTATGATTTTGAAAATTGTTGTTGTTGAATACTTGTATATTTTAATATTTCTTGATAGATTATCAATGGTTGTTAATAGATATACAAGTTTTATAAAGTGATTTTTGACAAAAACGAGCCTTAGGGATTAAATTAAAAAAGATAGAAATAGTGTGGTTAGAAATGTGAAATAATTGAAAACATGGGCTGTTATGAAGTTGTATAAAATTCGGCTATAATGGTTTTTGGTGAATAAATGGATTAAATTTGAATTCATATAAATCAAGATAAACAAATATTGGAACTTGATCAGGGAAAATGGAAGGTAGACGAGTAGATATCAAATTTATGAGCTAATACAAGGTAAGTTCGTATAATTAGAATTGAGTTATGTTTTATAATTGAAATTATTATCCTGATTATTGAATGAATGTATGAATGAATTAACAGATGGAATTGCCTATTGATTACTTGTATAAATTGATTACCGAGTCTCGTTTAAACCGTAGAAAGTCGTAGGATACCTAGTGAATAAATTGTAAAATGTTAATGGGCTGAATTGTGTACTCAGGCCCACGATGTGATATAATTAATTTGCCTAAGTGAATAATGACTAATATGCCCTTACGGGCAAATGACTAAAATGCCCCTGCTTGATAAATTTATGATTTGCATGCCACATGTATGTATGATGCATTCACGATATTATGCTGCATTTGGGCTGGATTACGTTGGAGGAAGTGTATATGAGGGCCGCACAGTGGCTTGATGACTGTGGACCCAATGAGGGCTTTTAAGCCATGTTATAGTTAGCAGCTCTACCGCAACGACTAGTAGTGTCACAACTGGTGCTACAACGGATATTATGATTAGCAGCTAGACTGTAACAATGAGTGGTGCCGCAACCGGTGCCACAACGGGTGTATAAAGATAGGTGGGTCGAGTATCTCCCCACAAGTATGTAGGGTTTGATGGGGGTTTATTTTTATTGCGTGAGCATACCGTATATTGTGATATGGGCTCAGGCCCAAGTGAGGCCCATAGGCCACTGTTATTTAATTGGGCTTAGGCCCAAAATGTTATTGCATGTTATGTGTTTGTCGAGGGTCATATACACTGAGTTTTTGAAAATTCACTCCCTCCTTTAATTTTACAGGTGACCCTCAGTAGGCGCCTCAATGTGGGAAAGGACTCGGAGGTGGCCATGTTGCAATTTACTTTAATAATTACTAGTCTTAATTATTTCATCTTTACTTTTATTAATAGGTTGTAATAAGGCCTTTAATCTTCTATTTGATTTTTTTTACATGTGGATTTATTATTTACTTTCATATTTGTTTGACTTTCGATTTAAACAGGTTTTTCCAAATCAAATAACATTTTGAAACCAACATGAATACCTGGACATTTTTTTTAAACATGAGCTTTCGTTGTATTTTAACAAGTAAATTTACAAGATATGCAAACTTGGGTTTTCAACAAATGAACTCAAAGCTTTTATTTATACGCACCTGAACTTTTAATTAAGCAAACATTTAGAGAGATTCGTTTTTAGCTAAAATATTTTACTTGCGAAGCTATTTTGAGAATAAACCATCATTTGAACCACGCGCAGACAATTGTTTTCAAAGTCTTCCAACATATTTGAGTCACCCTTTAATGTGACATCGCCAGATTCAACCATAACGTCTGGGTGGGGTTTAGGGTGTTACATTTAGTAGTATCATAGCCCGGTTGCAAAGCTCGGGCTATGAAATGGGCCTTAGTATTTGGTTTAAAAACTGTTTTCGAATGGATCAAAATATTTTAAAACTTTTCATTGTGTGGCACACCGGGTCTCCGATGTCGGGTCAAGTAAGTTCTATTACTAAGCTTGTCTTAAGTTGATGTGCTGTAGATAGTTACTGGGCTACTTTAGATGATAGACTCTTAGGTAGAGAATGTGACAGCCCAAAATAGGGTCTAATCAGAATAGTGATTTCGTAACCACAAAATCTAAATTAAAATAGTTAAATTCTAAAAATTTTATGTTTTTCGATCTATTAAATATGTTCTATGTGAAAATCGTTTAGAAAATTCATTGATTTAGTGCTTAATTTTATTTTTGGACTAAATTGCATTAATGGCAAAATGTGAGTTATAATGTGTAAGTACCTATTTGAAATGGGGGTTTGAACTAGAGGTCTTTAAATGGCAAATAGACCAATAGTTAATAGCATGGACATAAAAGGGTATTTCTAGAAATGTTCATAAGTAACATGGCTAAGGGCATTTTTGTCCAAATCATTAAAAGAATTAATAAAAAGATGAAAGAAAGATGAAAAGTGCTAATCTTCTTCATCTATGGCTGCCAAAATTTCCCCTCTCCATAGCTAAGGGTCTATTTGATTTTTCAAGCAATTTGTAA
Source organism: Gossypium stocksii (assembly GCA_020496765.1). NCBI lineage: Eukaryota > Viridiplantae > Streptophyta > Magnoliopsida > Malvales > Malvaceae > Gossypium > Gossypium stocksii. The sequence goes on from CM035623.1 coordinate 50,277,904, forward strand.
GTGTATTTTAGCCCATTTTTCGATTATTTTTGTATTTTTGAGTTTCCCTAAGCTTAAACTTCATGATTTTATCATTTATTTGAGAAGAGATTAGGGTTTAAAAAATACCCATTTGTGATATACCTATGCATTGTTGTGTAATGGTAGAAAATGAGTCTTTGAAATGTTAATTACGGATTTTTCTAAATAGTTTTCGATAGAAACATCCCTAAGGGACTAAAATAAGAAAAACAAAAATTTGCTTATAAGTATATGAAAATGTATGATTTTTGGACTGTTTTTATGAAAAAAAATTTAGCTAAGCCTAAAATGCAAGAAAATAGAATGAAATTGAGTTTACGAGAATAAGGGCAAAATGGTCATTTTTGTCAAAAGTCTGAATTGTGAACGAATTTGAGTATAGAATTGATAAAATGTATTAAATGTGTCTATTTAGATCAAGAAAGGAGAGAAGGCGATCGAGATCGTAGAAAAGACAAGGTAGTCGACTAATTTGAAATTTACTCGTTTTATTATCGAGGTAAGTCATGAGTAAATTATAGCACATTTACCTCATTGTTATTCATTTGATGATTTCTATGCAAAAAAATATGGATATGAATTTCGAATTATGCAATTGTATGATTGTGAATATTTTGATAAATCCCGTTTGAATAGTAAGAATGATTCCGAATATGTGTGACATGTCACTTGAGGGTTTCTGATTCTATCTGATTCCGTATCCCAGGTGCTGGGTGCACTTGCATGTGTTGCAGTCACCTGTCAGCTTATGTGAGCAGGCCCCTGGATTACGTCTGTATTTTTGTGATCTGAGGTAGCTTCGGCTACATATTCTGGTGGCTTCGGCTACATATTCTGATGGCTTTTGCCATATTTCTATGTTGGCTTCGGCCACATATCTGTGAGGCACTTTAGTGCTAACCTCTGTATATCCGTTTCTGTTCTGAATGTTCGACGGGAATTAACTTGGTTATGTGAAGCAATTGTGCAGGTTAAGCAATTGAAAGTGAATTGAACATGGTAAGTGTGTGAATGTCTATATTTGGACATTTTGGTAAGAATTTGCATGAGTAAGTATATGAATGTTGCATTTGTGCTATGTGGAAATAAGATGCCTCAGCTAATTATTGTGCATTTTGCTATTGATTTACCTATGGCTTACTAAGCTACTTGTAGCTTACTCTCCTTTCTTTTTCCTTTCCTTTTAGATTACCGAGCATAAAGTATATTAGGATTGGTGATCGAAGGAGGCTCGCCTCACACTATCAAGCTGCCTTGGTGTATTTATACATGATTTTGATATTTTGAATTTGGCATGTATAGGTGGCTAGTCTTTGTATAAGTATTGCTTTGTAAATCTAATAGAATAGGTAAATATGTGATACTTGTTTTGTAAATGGTGTTATAAATGCAATCAATTTGAGTATGTGTCATTGGAATTGGTTAAATTATATGGTATGTATGTGAAAGTATGTTTTAGGGAGGTCAAGGCTTGGTAAATAGCCTGACACGGCCTGTATAGTAGGGTACACGGGCGTGCGCCTAGACTGTGGGCGACACACGGTTTGTCCCCACGGGTGTGTACTCAGACCGTGCCTCCCCTACACCTTAAGTTTGAAATTTAATGTACCACACGGGCAGGAGACACGGTCGTGTGTCTTAACCGTATGGAGTATATGGCCCCAACACGACCGTGTGGGGTGACCGTGGCCAATTGGTAGTTTCGTCCACGGCCTCTGGACATGGCCGTGTGAAGGCCACACGGCCTTAGCACACGACCGTGTTATGTGTCACACGGGCATGTGACGTTGTTTTAAAAGTGAAAAAAAATTTTCGGGTTTCTGACGCCATAGGATTCGAATCCTAATCATTCGAGATGTTAGTATTGTGATAGTAAACCCTCGATAAGGGTAAATTTGTAATGATTTGGTTGTAAACGTGAGTTTGTACTCCGGTAAGTTCGGTAACGCTCATTACTCAATTACGGTAATAGTTTCAAGTAAAGGGTGTTACAAATTAAGTGGTATCAGAGCTACGGTTTAGCTGGTTCTCGGACTAACGTAGTAAGTGTAATAGTCAGTCTATACATGCCATATTTGAGACTTGACAGTGTGACGACTCCTAATGATTTTGAAATGTTTTCTATTATAGTAAATGGATCCCAATCAAGATACTACTGATGATGCTCAGAGTAATGCGCCTGCTCCCGCACAAGGGACAGCGCCTGTTGAGAGTAGACCCGAGACTCAGGGTCAGGGAGATGAGGCTCGGGAAGCCTTTCTCTATATGATGAGTAATGGTACACGGAGTTCATTCGGGTGAATCCGAATGCTCAACCTCCTCTGCCCGCTCCTTTTTCTCAAGCCGTTCCATAGCCTCTCCTTGAACAGAATTGGTAAGATTATCTAAGCCTCCAGTAGATAAGATCAGAAAATATGGGGCTGAAGAATTTCGAGCCAATGTGGATGATGACCCAGAGAAAGCTAAATTCTGGTTAGAGAACACTATGAGAGTGTTAGATGAATTGTCTTGTACCCCAGAAGAAAGTCTAAAATGTGCCACTTCATTGTTACGAGATTCTACTTATCACTGGAAGACTTTGATATCAGTGGTTTTGAAAGAGAAAGTTTCGTGGGATTTCTTTTTGGAAGAATTTTGCAAAAAGTACATCAGTCAGCGATTTATCGATCAGAATCGGAAAGAATTTTTAGAGTTAAAGCAAGGGAAAATGTCAGTAGCTGAGTATGAAAGAGAGTTTGTTAGATTAAGTAAGTATGCTCAAGAGTTAGTAACTACCGAAGAAATACTCTGTAAGATATTCGAAGATGGACTGAATGAAGATATCCGATTACTTGTGGGAATCTTAGAAATAAAAGAATTAGTAGTACTTGTTGAACGGGCCATTAAGGTTGATGCATTGAGCAAAGAGAAAAGAAAAGTTGAAGGTGAAGCTAGAGATGCAAGAAAGAGATCAATGGGCCGATCATTTCAGTCGCAATCAAAGAAATCAAGAGAGATGATTTCTTGATCAGATGTTTCGGTAAGTTTTTCTTAGAGAGATCGTGGTAAGTAACGCTTCAATCTGAAGGGGCAAACCACTTCTGCAACAAGTGTCGGTAGTGTTAGATCTGTAATGTCCCCACGACCGAGACCGTCGCCGGAGTCGAGCTTGAGGTATTACTGAACATATTTTACCATTTTAAGAACTTTGAATCCTTTATTTCTACATTCGCAACCTGCTATCTATCTGCGTCACGGTTAAAAAAATCATATCTCAAGTTACAAAACTTGAAATCAAGATCCGTAAATTTTCCCCAAATCTAGACTCATTTATCTATTTACTAATTTTTTTCTAGAATTTTTGGTTGGGCCAATTAGTACAGTTTATTAGTTAAAGTTACCCCTGTTTTAGGACTCGACTGCTCTGACCTCTGCTTACCACGAACCACTTTTCTCTCTGTAAAAAATTCATGTAACTATGCCATTTCTTTCTCTTAAAACTAGACTCAATAAGGATTCTGAACAAATAAATTACTTCTCCTAATTATTTTCGTACAATTTATGGTGAATTTTCAAAGTTGGAACAGGGGATCCAGAAATCGCTCTGGCCCTGTTTCACTAAAACTCAAATATCTCACAACATATAACTTCTTTACCTATTTCACTTCGTCCATATGAAAGTAGACACAATAAGATTCAATTTAATCTTTAATTCATTACCTAATTCTATTTCTACTATTTTTAGTGATTTTTCAAACTCATGTCACTGCTGTTACAATATTCTGTTTTATGACAAATTTCACTTTTCTATGAATATCCATGGACTATTATCACTTTGAACACACATGGTCTCATACATGATCTAAATTAGCCGTTCCAAGGACTAATCATTATCAGGCATTTTCTCAACCAAACCACAACCATATCACAAGATTAATTACACAAAACAAGTATATTGCTATACATGCCATATTCGAGTCATACAAGCCATTTTACCAAAATAGTTCTTCGGATAGTGTGAGCGAGCCTTTGACCTATCCCGATTCCCAAGCCGGCTTGTCCAAAAATACAATGAATGGAAAGGAGGGAGTAAGCATAAATGCTTAGTAAGTTCACATGCAAATAACAAGTAACATAACAAATCAATTATACCAAATAACACTAGCATGGTATCACCAAAACAATATCACATTTCTAATCATCATTTATCATCTTACCACATTATTGTTGTTGTATCGAGTTTCAAACTGAGGGCTAAGTACATACCTGTCCAAGTGTCCATTTCACAACACTTATCAAAATGACACTTGCATCTTGAGTGTTCTTCCATTTCACTAGAATTTTACCCGTTGAACACATTAGAATATAACTCGGATACATGGATAATTTGCACATAAGTGCCACATATGTAATCAAACGACCATGTAACCTGCCCATAAGTGAACTCGGACTCAACTCAATGAGCTCGGGCATTCGCATCCATAAGTGAACTCGGACTCAACTCAACGAGTTCGGATGCCTAGTTACATCTCACGAACTCAGACTCAACTCAACGAGGACATTTGCATCCATAAGTGAACTCGGACTCAACTCAACGATTTTGGATGCCCAACCATCCTAATGACATGTCACTTGTATCCTAATCTATTCCTAAGGTTCAAACGGGATTTTACTCAATCACATATCCTTGCCGTCTTCCACAGAATACCGAAACCAATACTCGGTAGCAAATTATATTTAATAAGTAGCACACATAATTTTCATATTATTCGATAATAACCACAAAGCATATATTTCATGATAAAAATCAGCATATCATATAAATAACATCAATTAACTTAAAAATAACGATTATGTTACATTATTTACACATGAACTTACCTTATGGCAAAATATTTGGAATCGAGCCTATTCCTCGACAACTTTGTTTTTCCCTCGTTCACGACTTGAATCTTGTTTTTCTTGATCTAAAATAGCACATTTAGCTCATTTAATACCCACATTATCAACATAGTCCTTAATTCAAATTTTGACAAAATTACAATTTTACCCCTAAACTTTTACATATTTACACTTTTGCCCCAAGGCTCGAAAATTAAATTTTATTTCAAATTATTATGTTTTAGGACGTGCTGATCATTTATTTACCATTAGCAAGCTCAAATTCCCACTATAACATACATTATGAACAATATATATTTTTACCGATTAAGCCGTTTTACTTGTTTTTACTTAAAACCGAGTAGCACAAGTTGTCTAGCATAATTTAAGCCCTCATATTCTATCATAAAACACCAAAATACACAAATTTCACCTATGGGTATTTTTCCAAATATAAACCCTAGCTCAAAATATTGGTAAAAAATAGGTAAACCGACCTACGAGGATTTCAAAAATATAAAGAACATTAAAAACGGGCATGGAAATCACTTACAATCAAGGTCTAAAAGTGTTGAAACCCTAGCTATGGTGGAGAGAAAAATTCGGCAGCAACATATGAAGAAGATGATTAATTTTTGTGTTGTTTTTCCCATTTTATTTCATTTAATATCCAAATGACCAAAATGCCCTTCCTTACTAAACTTTCAAAAATTCCATTCATGTCCAATTTTTGTCCATAAACTTAGAAATTGGTCAAATTGCTATTTAAGACCTCCTAATTAATATTCCAAAGCAATTTCATACTAAAAGATTCTAGAATGCAAATTTTGCAACTTATTCGATTTAGCCCCTAATTTCAAATTAAGCACTTTATGCATAGAATTTCTTCACGAAATTTCCAAACAATCATGCAATCATATCATAAACCTCAAAATAATTATAAAATAATTATTTCTATCTCGAATTTGTGGTCACGAAACCACTATTCCGATTAGGCCCTAATTCGGGATATTACAACTCTCCCCCTTTAAGGATTTTTGTCCTCGAAAATCTTACCGGTAAACAGGTGTGGGTATTGATTCCTCATAGTTTCCTCGGGTTCCCATGTAGCCTCTTCTTCTCCATGCTTGTGCCACAACACTTTTACAAGAGCAATACTTTTATTCCTTAGTTGCTTGACTTCTCGAGCTAAAATCTTAATCGGTTTTTCTTCGTAAGTCATGTCTGGTTGTAGTTCAATTTCTGTCAGTGAAACCACATGTGAAGGATCCGAACGATACCGACATAACATAGACACATGGAACACATCATGAATTTTCTCTAACTCAGATGGTAATGCCAATCTATAAGCTACCGGTCCAACCCTTTTAATTATTTCATACGGCCCGATAAAGTGCAGACTTAATTTCTTTTCGTTTCAAATCTGCGTAAGATTTCTGTCTATCCGAAGTAGTTTTCAAACAATCTCGAATCTTTTTCACTTTTTCTTCGGTTTCTTTTATAAGATCAACTCCATAAATCTGATTTTCTTTAAGTTCAGTCCAATACGATGGCGTTCGACACTTGCGACCGTACAATGCTTCATAAGGTGCCATCTTCAAACTCGTCTGATAATATTATTATAAGCAAATTCTACCAACGGTAAGTATCTTTCCCAACTACCTTGAAATTCCAATACACAACATCTGAGCATGTCTTCAAGAATCTGAATTATTCTCTCTGATTGCCCATCAGTTTGTGGATGAAAAGCAGTACTGAAATTTAACTTCGTACCTAATACTTCTTGTAACTTTTGCCAAAACCGTGAAGTAAATCTCGGATCTCTGTCTGAAATGATTGACAATGGTATTCCATGTAATCTAACAATTTCTCTGATATACAATTCAGCAAACTTGTTAAGAGAATAATCTGTACGTACCGAAATAAAATGAGCCGACTTAGTTAATCTGTCAACTATTACCCAGATGGCATCTTTTTTTCCTAGAGTCAATGGCAACCCTGAAACAAAATCCATAGTAATCTGATCCCATTTCCATTCAGGAACCATAATAGGCTGAAGTAGTCCCGAAGGCACTTGGTGTTCAGCTTTCACTTGTTGACAAATTAAGTATTTGGATACAAATTCAAAGATATCTCTTTTCATTCCATTCCACCAATACATTTTCTTCAAATCATTATACATTTTTGTACTGCCCGGATGAACTGCCAAACAACCATTATGTGCTTCTTGTACAATCTTTTGAATCAACTCATTATTTTTCGGTACACAAACCCGATCTTTAAACATCAACCAACCATTAGAACCGATTTTGAAATCTAACTCTGTATCAACCTCACATTGCTTTCTTTTGGCTTGCAAGTCTTCATCGCTTTTCTGAGCTTCACAAATCTCTTGTAAAAACATCAGTCTTGCTTTCAACTCGGCTAGAATTGAACCATCATTTGACATTTCCAACTGAGTGTTCATAACTCTCAAAGCAAACAACAAATTTCTGCTAAAGGCATCGGCAACTACATTTGCTTTTCCTGGGTGATAGTCAATCACAAGCTCGTAATCTTTCAATAACTCCAACCATCTTCACTGTCTCAAGTTCAGATCTTTTTGTGACATCAAATATTTAAGACTTTTGTGATCGGTATATACTCGACACTTTTCACCATATAGATAATGTCACCAAATCTTCGAAACAAACACCACCGCAGCCAATTCCAAATCATGAGTCAGATAATTCCTCTCGTGAGGTTTTAACTGTCTTGAAGCACAAGCATCACTATATACCACAAATTCTTTACCTGACTCGGGCTGTATTAACACTGGTGCCTCTGTTAATAACTTTTTCAATTCTTCGAAACTTCATTGACATTCTTCCGTCCACTCAAATTTAACATTCTTGCGGAGTAATCTAGTCATAGGAGCAGCAATTATAGAAAATCCATTTACAAACTGTCGATAATATCTAGCTAACCCCAAGAAACTTCTAACCTCGATTACATTCTTCAGTGGTTTCCATTCAACAATAGCTAAAATTTTACTGGGATCAACCCGTATACTATCACCTGAAACAATATGACCCAAAAATCCAACTTCCCGAAGCCAAAATTCACTTTTACTAAACTTGTCATATAACTGCTTGTCTCGCAAGGTTTGCAAAATTATCCTCAAGTGCTCAGCATGCTCGGTCTCATCTTTGGAATAGATTAAGATATCGTCTATAAATACCACAACAAACTTGTCCAAGTATGGTCGAAATATGTGATTCATCAAATCCATAAACACAACAGGAGCATTTGTTAATCCGAATGGCATAACTAAAAATTCATAATGACCGTACCTTGTTCTAAAAGTAGTTTTAGGCACATCTGACTCTTTTACCGCAACTGGTAGTACCCAGATCTCAAGTCGATCTTTGAAAACCACGTCGCTCCTTTCAGCTGATCAAACAAATCATCAATTCTCGGCAATGAATACTTGTTCTTAATTGTCACTTTGTTTAATTGCCGATAGTCAACACACAATCTCATTGAACCATGCTTCTTTTTCACAAACAATATAGGAGCACCCTTAGGCGAAAAACTCGGTCTCACAAAGCCTTTGTCGGTCAACTCTTGCAATTGCGACTTTAATTCTTTCAACTCCGTTGGTGCCATTCTATATAGAGCAATCGAGATCAGAGCTGTTCCTGGTATCAACTCAATACCAAACTCTACTTCTATGACTGGAGGTAAACCCGGTAATTCCTCTGGAAATACATCTGCAAACTCACACACAGTTGGCACTGATTCCACTTTCTTTTCAATTTCTTTTATATTCAACACATACGCTAAATAAGCTTCATAACCCTTTCTCGAATATCTCTAAGCTGACATTGAAGAAATCACACTAGACAATGCCTCTGATTTATCTGATTCAACCCGTAGAGTTTCACCATTTCACAAGTTAATTCAATAACTTTCTTTTACAATTTACTATAGCATCATGCAATGTCAACCAATCCATGCCCAAAATAACATCAAACTCATCAAACGACAACAACATCAAGTCGACCAGAAAGTAATAACCCCGAATCATTAAAGGACATTTCTTGCATACTTTATCAACTATAACATATTGCCTAACGAGTTTGACACTTTAATCATAAATTATGTATTCTCAACAGGTATATTCATACTAGACACCAATTTCATGCACACATATGAATGAGTAGAACCGGGGTCAATTAAAGTAGTAACATTAACATCATAAAGAGAAAATATACCAGTGATCACGTCGGGTGAGGAAGCATCTTCACGCGCTTTAATGGCATAAGTTCTAGCCGAAGCCCTTCCTTCAGATTTAACTACTGAATGTCTGACCACATTCTTGCTGCTTGCTTCACTCCCAGCTTTTCTTGAATACCTTCCCCTCGAATCTGCACCACTTGCTTTTGTAGTCTGAAATTTTTCTTTTTCAATTCTCTCTGGGCAGTCTCTAATAAAATGATGTGGACAACCACATCGAAAACATTCATTTGCTCTGCACGGACCAAAATAATTTCTACCACACCGCTGGCACTCGGGCTTAATCAATCTCGAATTCCCTACACTAGCTGCCAAAGTAGTCTGGGACTTAGGACCCACATTTTGCTTCCTAGAATTCCCATATGATTGTCCAGCTAAAACTTGGGAACGAGGATTCACATTTCTTAATTTTCTGGGTTGCTGTAAGTGTGCACTGCTCATCGGTCTTTTCTTCTAATTTCGTGTCTCAGATTCTACCTTTTTCTTCTCTTTAACTAGTTCTTCAGCTTTGCAAGCTCAATCGACAAGTACCACCATTTCTTTTAGTTCAAGAATCCCAACAAATACCTTAATGTCTTCATTGAGCCCATCTTCAAATTGTCTGCACATCTTGGCCTCTGTAGGAACATATTCTCTAGCATACTTACTCAATCTGACGAACTCCCTTTCGTATTCAGTGACTGTCATATTACCTTGCTTCAGCTCAAGAAACTCTTTACGCTTCTGATCAATAAATCTTTCATTGATGTATTTCTTCCGAAACTCTTCTTGAAAGAATTTCCAAGTTACCCTCTCTTTCGGTACCACAGAAATCAATGTCTTCCACCAATTATAGGTTGAATCCCTCAACAAAGATATAGCACATTTCAAGCATTCTTCAGGTGTGCAAGACAGTTTATCAAATACCCAGATAGAATTCTCAAGCCAGAACTCTGCTTTCTCGGCATCATCATCCACATCAGCTCTGAATTCTTCGGCCCCTAAATTATGAATTTTATCGACTGGAGTTCTTTGAAAATTCATCATATCTACACCCTGAGGCATCGGGGGTACAAGTTGAGGAATTGGGGGAGGTGGGGGAGGTCGTACATTTAGGTTTGTACGAACGAACTCAGTGTACCATGCACTCATCATTTGGAGAAAGGCTTCCCAACCTCTTTCTCCTCCTCCCTGACCAACAGTAGGAGGTTGATTTTCAGTCGGCGCTGCCCCTTCAGCCGGAGCTAGCGCATTACTCTCTACTTGATCTGCCACAGCTGGATCGGGATCCATTTACTATAAAAAAATCATTTAAAAGGTCAGAAGTCGTCACACAATCACAATATACACATATGGCATGTATAGCAAAACTTGAGCATGCAACCCATTAATCCGAGAACTGACTAAACCTACTCTGATACCACCAAATGTAATGCCCCCACACTCGAGACCGTCACCGGAGTCGAGCTTGAGGTGTTACTGAACATAATTTACCATTTTAAGAACTTTGAATCCTTTATTTCTACATTCGCAACCTGCTGTCTATCTGCGTCACGATTACAAAAAAAATCATATCTCGAGTTACGAAACTTAAAATCAAGATCCCTAAATTTTCCCTAAATCTAACTCATTTATCTATTTACTAATTTTTTTCTAGAATTTTTGGTTGGGACGATTAGTACAGTTTATTAGTTAAAGTTACCCCTGTTTCAGGACTCAACTACTCTAACCTCTGCTTACCACGAACCACTTTTCTCTCTGTAAACAATTCATGTGACTATACCATTTCTTTCTCTTAAAACTAGACTCAATAAGGATTCTGAACATATAAAGTAATTCCCCTAATTATTTTTGTACAATTTATGGTGAATTTCCAAAGTTGGAACAGGGGATCCAGAAATCGCTCTGGCCCTGTTTCACTAAAACTCAAATATATCACAACATTTAACTCCTTTACCTATTTTTCTTCTTCCATATGTAATTACACAAAATAAGCTTCAATTTCATCTTAATTCATCACCTAATTCTGTTTCTACTATTTTTAGTGATTTTTCAAACTCACGTCACTGCTGTTACAATATTCTGTTTTATGACAAATTTCACTTTTCTATGAATATTCATGGACTATTATCACTTTTAACACACATGGTCTCATACATGATCTAAATTAGCCGTTCCAATGACTAATCATTATAAGGCATTTTCTCAACCAAACCACAACCATATCACAAGATTAATTACACAAAACAAGTATATTGCTATACATGCCATATTCGAGTCATACAAGCCATTTTACCAAAATAGTTCTTCGGATAGTGTGAGCGAGCCTTCCACCTATCCCGATTCCCAAGCCGGCTTGTCCAAAACTACAATGAATGGAAAGGAGGGAGTAGCATAAATGCTTAGTAAGTTCACATGCAAATAAAAAGTAACATAACAAATCAATTATACCAAATAACACTAGCACGGTATCACCAAAACAATATCACATTTCTAATCATCATTTATCATCTTACCACATTATTGTTGTTGTATCGAGTTTCAACCCGAGGGTTAAGTACATACCTGTCCAAAGTGTCCATTTCACAACACTTATCAAAATGACACTTGCATCTTGAGTGTTCTTCCATTTCACTAGAATTTTACCCGTTGAACACATCAGAATATAACTCGGATACATGGATAATTTGCACATAAGTGCCACATATGTAATCAAACGACCATGTAACCCACCCATAAGCGAACTCGGACTCAACTCAATGAGCTCGGGCGTTCGTATCCATAAGTGAACTCGGACTCAACTCAACGAGTTCGGATGCCTAGTTACATCTCACGAACTCGGACTCAACTCAACGAGGACATTTGCATCCATAAGTGAACTCAGACTCAACTCAACGAGTTCGGATGCCCAACCATCCTAGTGACATGTCACTTGTATCCTAATCTATCCCTAAGGTTCAAACAGGATTTTCCTCAATCACATATCCTTGCCGTCTTCCACAGAATACCGAAACCAATACTCGGTAGCAATTTATATTTAACAAGTAGCACACATAATTTGCATATTATTCGATAATAACCACAAAGCATATATTTCATGATAAAAATCAACATATCATATAAATAACTTCAATTAACTTAAAAATAACGATTATGTTACATTATTTACACATGAACTTACCTTATGGCAAAATATTTGGAATCGAGCCTATTCCTCGACAACTTTGTTTTTCCCTTGTTCACGACTTGAATTTTGTTTTTATTGATCTAAAATAGCACATTTAGCTCATTTAATACTCACATTATCAAAATAGTCCTTAATTCAAATTTGGACAAAATTATAATTTTACCCCTAAACTTTTGCATATTTACACTTTTGCCCCAAGGCTCGAAAATTAATTTTTCTTTCAAATTCGTATGTTTTAGGACATGCTGATCATTTATTTACCATTAGCAAGCTCAAATTCCCACTATAACATACACTTATAAACAATATATATTTTTACCGATTAAACTGTTTTACTCGTTTTTACTTAAAACCGAGTAGCACAAGTTGTCTAGCATAATTTAAACTCTCATATTCTATCATAAAACACCAAAATACACAAATTTAACCTATGGGTATTCTTCCAAATATAAACCCTAGCTCAAAATATTGGTAAAAAATAGGTAAACTGAGTTACGAGGATTTCAAAAATGTAAAGAACATTAAAAACGGGCATGGAAATCACTCACAATCAAGGCTTAATAGTGTTGAAACCCTAGCTATGGTGGAGAGAAAAATTTGGTAGCAACATATGAAGAAGATGATTAATTTTTGTGTTGTTTTTCCCATTTTATTTCATTTAATATCCAAATGACCAAAATGCCCTTCTTACTAAACTTTTCAGAAATTCCATTCATGTCCAATTTTTGGCCATAAACTTAGAAATGGTCAAATTGCTATTAAGACCTCCTAATTAATATTCTAAAGCAATTTCATACTAAAAGATTCTAGAATGCAAATTTTGTAACTTATTTGATTTAGCCCCTAATTTCAAATTAAGCACTTTATGCATAGAATTTCTTCACGAAATTTCCACACAATCATGCAATCATATCATAAACCTCAAAATAATTATAAAATAACTATTTCTATCTCGGATTTGTGGTCATGAAACCAATATTTTGATTAGGCCCTAATTCAGGATATTACAAGATCTAATGGATTCGAATGCCAACATTGTGGAAAGAGACATCCGGGTGAATGTTATTTGCATAACCGAGCTTGTTTTAGATGTGGGTCTCAAGGTCATTTCATCAAAGATTGTCCTGAATGAGCAGGGTTTGAGAAATCTCAGAATGTGAGACCGAGTAATATGAGTAGAGGAAGACCACCAGGAAATGTGGGATCTGGAAATAGTAGTAAAAGCGAAAAGAAAGATACAACTGCAAGATCTGAAGCAAGAGCTCCAGCAAGAGCGTATGCTATACGGGCTCGTAAGGAAGCGTCTTCACCTGAAGTGATTACTGGTACATTTTCTCTCTATGATAATTCTGTTCTTACTTTAATTGATCCGGGATCAACTCATTAATATATGTGTGTGAAATTAGTGTCTAATAAGAAATTGTTCATTGAGTCTACCGAATTTATGGTTAAAGTGTCAAATTCGTTAGGAAAACATGTGATAGTAGACAAAATTTGTAAGAACTATCCTTTGATGATTCGTGGTCACTGTTTCCCTATTGATTTATTGTTGCTTCCTTTTGATGAATTCGATATTATTTTGGGAATGGATTGGTTAACTCTGCACGGTGCTAAAATAGATTGTAAATGAAAGATTCTTGAATTGAATTGTGGTAATGGTGAAATGCTTCGAATTGAAACAGATAAGTCAGATTGTGTTCCGACTGTAATCTCTGCAATGTCTGCTTATAAATGTTTGAAAAGTTATTGTGAGGCATATTTGGCCTATGTGTTAAACACTAAGGTGTCTGAAAAAGAGATTGGATCTGTGCCTATGGTATGTGAATATTTAGATGTATTTTCGGAAGAATTGACTGGGTTACCTCCGGACAGAGAGATTGAATTCGGTATTGAATTGCTTTCGGGTACTGCTCTGATATCGATCACTCCTTATAGAATGGCGCCAACAGAGTTGAGAGAGTTAAAAGCACAGTTGCAAGAATTAATTGACAAGGGATTTGTAAGACCTAGTTCTTCTCCGTGGGATGCTCTGGTTTTGTTTGTTAAGAAGAAAGATAGGTCGTTGCGGCTTTGTATTGATTATCGTCAGCTTAACAGAGTAACAGTGAATAATAAGTATCTGTTGCCTAGAATTGATGACTTATTTGATCAGCTTAAAAATGCTTCAGTATTTTCTAAAATTGATCTGAGATCAGGGTATTATCAATTGAAGGTTAAGGAGTCTGATGTGTCTAAGACTGCTTTTAGAACCCGGTATGGTCACTACGAATTTATGGTAATGCCATTTGGATTGACCAACGCTCCGGCCATTTTTATGGATTTAATGAATCGAATTTTTAGGCCTTATTTGGATAAGTTCGTAGTGGTTTTCATCGATGACATTTTGATATATTCTCAAAGTGAGTCTGAGCATGTTGAACATTTGAGAATTATACTTCAGACCTTGAGAGAGAAGAAACTGTATGCCAAGTTCAGTAAAAGTGAGTTCTGGCTTAGTGAAGTAGGATTTCTGAGACATATTGTTTTGGAAAAAGGTATCCAAGTAGATTCGAATAAGATCTCAACAATTGTAGAATGGAAGCCTCCTAAGAATGTGTCTGAAGTCAGGAGTTTTCTGGATTTAGCCGGATATTACCGTCGATTTGTAAGAGGTTTTTCGATAATAGCTTCGCCGATTACGAGACTATCACGGAAGAAAGTTAAATTTGTATGGACTGATGAGTATCAGCAAAGCTTTAAAAGGTTGAAAAAGTGTTTAACTGAGGCACCAGTGTTAGTGCAACCTAAGTCGGGAAAAGAATTTGTTGTCTATAGTGATGCGTCTCTAAATGGACTTGGGTGTGTTTTGATGCAAAAAGGAAAAGTAATAGCTTATGCCTCTCGGCAATTAAAGCCAAATGAAAGGAATTATCTGACTCATGATTTGGAGTTAGCTACTATAGTTTTCGCCTTGAAGATATGGCGACATTATTTGTACAGTGAAAGGTGTAGAGTGTATACCGATCACAAAAGTCTGAAGTATGTAATGACTTAAAAAGATTTGAATTTGTAACAGCGAAGATGGTTGGAACTATTAAAAGACTATGAACTTGTGATTGACTATCATCCGAATAAAGCAAATGTGGTTGCTGATGCCTTAAGTAGAAAATCTTTGTTTGCTTTGAGAGCTTTGAATACAGATTTGTCGTTGTTTAATGATGGTTCGTTGATAGCTGAGTTAGTGGCTAAGCCATTATTCTTACAAGAAATTTGTAAAGCTCAGAAATTAGACAGTGATCTATTAGCAAAGTAGACTCAGTGTGAAACAAATGATAATTCTAATTTTCGAATTGATGCAAGTGATTGTCTGCTATTTCGTGATAGAGTTTGTGTGCCGAGAAATACTGAACTAATTTGAAAGATTTTGCATGAAGCTCATGAGAGTCGTTGGTCAATACATCCGGGTAGTGTGAAAATGTATCAAGATCTAAAGAAAGTGTATTGGTGGCCGGGCATGAAACGAGATATTTCTGAATATGTAACAAAGTGTTTAGTGTGTCAGAGGGTAAAAGTAGAACATTAGTTGCCTTCGGGATTGCTCCAACCAATTATGATTCCCGAATGGAAATGGGAAAGAATTTCCATGGATTTTGTTTTCGGATTGCCTTTAACACCAAGAAAGAAAGATTATGTTTGGGTAATTGTTGACCAATTAACTAAGTCAGCTCATTTCATTCCGGTGAGGATGAACTTTTCTTTGGATAAATTAGCTGAATTATATGTTTCCGAGATAGTTAGATTGCATGGTGTGCCTGTATCCATTATTTCTGACAGAGATCCGCGTTTTACTTCGAGGTTCTGGAAGAAGTTACAAGAGGCATTGGGTACTAAATTGAATTTTAGTATTGCCTTTCATCCTCAGTCAAACGGGCAATCAGAAAGAGTGATTCAAGTGCTTGAAGATATGTTAAGATGTTGTGTTTTAGAGTTTGAAGGTAGTTGGGATAAATATCTGCGTTTGATTGAATTTACGTATAATAACAGTTATCAGTC
Source organism: Gossypium stocksii (assembly GCA_020496765.1). Classification (NCBI taxonomy): domain Eukaryota; kingdom Viridiplantae; phylum Streptophyta; class Magnoliopsida; order Malvales; family Malvaceae; genus Gossypium; species Gossypium stocksii. The sequence continues at coordinate 50,294,261 of CM035623.1, forward strand.
AAGCATTAGAATGGCACTATATGAAGCTCTGTATAGACGAAAGTGTCGGACTCTGTTGTATTGGACTGAACTTCGTGAGAAGTATATTCATGGGACTAATTTGATAAACGAGACCGAAGATAAAGTAAAGATAATTCGAGACTGTCTGAAAGCTGCATCAGATCGACAAAAGTTTTATGCAGATTTGAAAAGAAAAGAAATTGAGTTTCAAGTAGGAGACAAAGTATTTTTGAAAGTGTCTCCATGGAAGAAAATTTTGAGATTTGGCCGAAAAGGTAAATTAAGTCCACGCTATATTGGTTCGTAAGAAGTAATCGAAAGAATCGGTCCAGTGGCTTATCGATTATCTTTACCTCCGGAGTTAGAAAGGATTCGTAATGTGTTTCATGTCTCTATGCTTCGTAAATATCAGTCAGATCCATCGCATGTGCTTTCACCTACTGGCCCGAGAAGTGAAACAATTAAGAAATAAAAGAATTACTCTGGTAAAGGTACTGTGGCAACGTCATGGAGTAGAAGAGACAACATGGGAAATGGAAGAGACAATGAGGAATCATTATCCCCACCTATTTACTAGTAAGATTTTCGGGACAAAAATCCCTAAGGGGGAGAAATGTGACAGCCCAAAATAGGGTCTAATCGGAATAGTGGTTTTGTAACCACAAAATTCGAATTAAAATAGTTAAATTCTGAAAATTTTATGTTTTCTGATCTATTAAATATGTTCTGTGTGAAAATCGTTTAGAAAATTCATTGATTTAGTGCTTAATTTTATTTTTGGACTAAATTGCATTAATGGCAAAATGTGAGTTATAATGTGTATGTACCTATTTGAAATGGGGGTTTGAGCTAGAGGTCTTTAAATGGAAAATAGACCAATAGTTAATAGCATGGACATAAAAGGGTATTTCTAGAATTGTTCATGAGTAACATGGCTAAGGGCATTTTCGTCCAAATCATTAAAAGAATTAATAAAAAGATGAAAGAAAGATGAAAAGTGCTCATCTTCTTCATCTATGGCTGCCAAAATTTCCTCTCTCCATAGCTAAAGGACTCTTTGATTTTTCAAGCAATTTGTAAGTGTATTTTAGCCCATTTTTCGATTATTTTCGTATTTTTGAGTTTCCCTAAGCTTAAACTTCATGATTTTATCATTTATTTGAGAAGGGATTAGGGTTTAAAAATATACCCATTTGTGATATAGTTGTGCATTGTTGTGTAATGGTAGAAAATGAGTCTTTGAAGTGTTAATTGCGGATTTTTCTGAATAGTTTTCGATAGAAACGTCCCTAAGGGACTAAAACGAGAAAAACAAAAATTTGCTTATAAGTATATGAAAATGTATGATTTTTGGACTGTTTTTATGAAAAAGAATTTAGCTAAGCCTAAAATGCAAGAAAATGGAATGAAATTGAGTTTACGAGAATAAGGGCAAAATGGTCATTTTTGTCAAAAGTCTGAATTGTGAACGAATTTGAGTATAGAATTGATAAAATGTGTTAAATGTGTCTATTTAGATCAAGAAAGAAGAGAAAACGATCAAGATCGCAGAAAAGACAAGGTAGTCGACTAATTCGAAATTTAGTCGTTTTACTATCGAAGTAAGTCATGAGTAAATTATAGCACATTTACCTCATTGTTATTCATTTGATGATTTCTATGCAAAAAAATGTGAATATGAATTTTGAATTATGCAATTGTATGATTGTGAATATTTTGGTAAATCTCGTTTGAACAGTAAGAATGATTCCGGATATGTGTGACATGTCACTTGAGGGTTTCTAATTCTATCTGATTCCGTATCCCACGTGCTGGGTGTACTTGCATGTGTTGCAGTCACCTGTCAGCTTATGTGAGCAAGCCCCTGGATTACGTCTGTATTTCTATGATCAGAGGTAGCTTTGGCTACATATTCTGGTGGCTTCGGCTACATATTCTGATGGCTTTTGCCATATTTCTGTGTTGGCTTCGGCCACATATCTGTGAGGCACTTTAGTGCTAACCTCTGTATATCCATTTTTGTTCTGAATGTTGGACGGGAATTAACTTGGTTATGTGAAGCGATTGTGCAGGTTAAGCAATTGAAAGTGAATTGAACATGATATGTGTGTGAATGTCTATATTTGGACATTTTGGTAAGAATTTACATGAGTAAGTATATGAATGTTGCATTTGTGCTATGTGGAAATAAGACACCTTAGCTAATTAGTGTGCATTTTGCTATTGATTTACCTATGGCTTACTAAGCTACTTGTAGCTTACTCCCCTTTCTTTTTCCCTTCCTTTTAGATTACCGAGCATAAAGTATATTGGGATTGGTGATCGAAGGAGGCTCGTCTCACACTATCAAGCTGCCTTGGTGTATGTATACATGATTCTGATATTTTGAATTTGGCATGTATAGGTGGCTAGTCTTTGTATAAGTATTGTTTTTTAAATCTAATAGAATAGGTAAATATGTGATACTTGTTTTGTAAATGGTTTTATAAATGCAATCAATTTGAGTATGTATCATTGGAATTGGTCAAATTATATGGTATGTATGTGAAAGTATGTTTTAGGGAGGTCAAGGCTTGGTAAATAGCCTGACAGGGCCTGTATAGTAGGGCACAGGGCCATGCGCCTAGACCGTGGGCAAACACGGTTTGTCCCCATGGGTGTGTACTCAGATCGTGCCTCCCCTGCACCTTAAGTTTGAATTATAATGCACCACACGGGCAGGAGACACGGTCATGTGTCTCAACCGTGTGGAGTATACGGCCCCAACACGACTGTGTGGGGTGACCGTGGCCAATTGGAAAGTTTCGTCCAAGGCCTCTGGACGTGGGCGTGTGAAGGCCACACGGCCTTAGCACACGGCCATGTTATGTGTCACACGAGCGTGTGATGTTGTTTCTAAAGTGAAAAATTTTTTTGGGTTTCTAACGTCATAGGATTTGAGTTTTAATCATCCAAGATGTTAGTATTGCGATAGTAAACCCTCGATAAGGGTAAATTTGTAATGATTTGGTTGTAAACATGGGTTTGTACTCTGGTAAGTTCGGTAACGCTCATTACTCGATTCTGGTGACAGCTTCGGGTAAAGGGTGTTACAGGGAAAAAACTATAGCCCATAGGAACCTTAAGCCTATAGTGGCATTACGACTACAAAAACAGCTCTTAAACTACTACTTTTATAAGACATTTGCTTAAAACATTGGAACTATGAACTAATTCCATAAAATTTGTAATTCAAATAATACACAAAGTAACGATGAGCGTTAGAAGAGGTGCGAGAGGCCACGGCAGAGGCCGTGGAAGTATTAGGGCTGGGTCGTCGACATCGGGCCACATGCCCAATATGGGAGCAGAGGAGGCTCTTGCCTCACCAATAGCTGAGATGAGACCATATGATCAGGTCTCTGTAGTGATGCATTGCCGCAGGCGATGCTGAGGATTTTGGAAAGGGTCGCTGGGCCCAACAATGGTACAGGGAGTCGTGGGTCGATTTCGGAGCGACTTCGATCAAATGGAGCCGAAGTCTTTAAGGACATTGCTGGTGTGGCTCCTAATGTGGCCAAGTACTGGTTGAAGGCCACTGAAAGGATAACGAACGATTTGGCTACACATCTAAGCAGAAGCTGAAAAGGGCAGTATCGCTGCTAAGAAAGGAAGCCTACTAGTGGTGGCTGACAGTGAAAGAGGGCACTCAACCTGAGCAGATCACTTGGGAGTTTTTCAGATCGATGTTCTAGGGGAAATACGTGGGCGCAAGCTATGTGGATGCCCGAAAGAAGGAGTTCTTAAACTTGACTTAGGGAGACAAATCTGTGGCAGAGTATGAGGCTGAATTCCTGTGCCTCAGTCGTTATGCGAGAGGACTGGTAGCCACAGACTATGAGCATTGCGTACGGTTCGAGGACGGCCTAAGGGATAGTCTTAGAGTATTGAAAGCTCCACAAAAGGAGCGGGATTTTGTAGCACTGGTTGAGAAAGCTAAGGTTGTTGAGGAGGTGAAACGATCTGAGCGCTTAAACTGAGAGAAAGAAAGGGGCCGGAACAAAAGAGATGCAGAGTCTATCGGAGCTGCACAAAGGCCTAATAGGAGGGCCAGAGTAGAAAGGCCAGTGAGAGCTGGGCCCCCTGTTGCTAATACTGGGTTGCCACCTTGTGCTATTTGTGGGAAAGGTCACTTGGGTGAGTGCTGGAGGAGGACAGGGGCTTGTCTGGGTTGTGGGTCAATGGAGCACCATTTCAGGGAGTGTCCATGAAGGCTAGAGCTGGTATGAGCCGTGAATAGAGGTCATGTACAGCCACCAAGGGGTGGTCAGTAGCGAATGAGAAGCCGTGGGTAGGCCAGGGGTGGAAATGGCTTAGGTCGTGGAGCATCAGGTAGAGGTGCAGGATGTGATGAGGCGAGACAGCCAGCTTTGGTTTACACAGCACACCGCCGAGAGGACGGAGGTGCTCTAAACGTGAATATTGGTACGTATTCCATCCATAAAGTATTGTATGTTTAGTGTGGAGTTAGAAATTAAGTGCGCAGCAAAAGCATAATGGTGTGACTTGGGTAGTGCGACTAATGGATAGTAAGAAATTTCGAGGACAAAATTTCTTTAAGGGGGTAGAGTTGTAATGCCCCAAATTTTGGGCCTAGAAGAATTGGGCCTCAGGCTTTGGTGCGTTTAGAATTTTTGAGAGTAAGACAACGACACGAAATTGCAAGTTAGAATTGTCAGATTAGTGATTTTGGAGTGTTTGGAGAGTTCTATGAAGTCTTGGTTTCAAGTTAGGCCATAGGAAAAATTTTTATTTTTGGCCTTAGGGGAACCCTGACCTCAAGTGGTCTGGTTTATAAATAAATGAAGAGGAAATAAGACACAAATCAGCTTGTGGTGTGTGGCTAAAATACACCACATAGGGAGCAGGGAGGTGGCGTCACTGGGAGGCTAGGGATCCAAGGTTCGAGTCAGGACAAGGCACTTTAGATGAGTATTTATTTTGCAAATCTGGATAGCCAGTGGTGGACTTGGAGTTGAACTCTCAAGGGAGGAGTTCGAAGTGATCAAAAGAGAGATTTATAAAGTGATAAGGGGAGGAAATCTTGGAGAAAATTAAGGGATTGGGTTGTTGGATGAGTTGGAGCTAAGATGGTAAGTGTTAAAGGCAAGTTCAGCTATGGTAGGTGATTAAGGCCGATTTTAGTCACTTGTAGGGGAGTGTCGAATTTTCTTTGTCATTTTTTTCGGGTTTCTTTTGTTTAGTTTTTGGTATTTCTTTTGGTACGTCTAGGAATTGCTCTTTCTTTTGCTTAACCATGACATTTTTCCCTTCTAATCAAAAGCCGAATGCAACCTTAACTCATAAAGTGGTTGTGATTCTTCTTAGTTGTTTTACTCATTTTGTGCTTCTATCTAAAAGCTGAAACCCCTTACGCTTTTCTTCCTTTAGTGCCGTCAATATCTCCTTTTTCCTCAAGCACCTAAACAAAAATTTTCTTTTCTTTTTCTCTTTACTTCTTTTTGTGGCTAACATTGTTCCTTTCTCCCGAAAGCTGAATATATATCCACCATCTCCTTGCCGAATTTCTGTTCGTGTCGTCTCTAATCCCTGTTTTTCATCTCAAACCTTTGTGTCGAATTCGTTAATCTAGACTCTAAATCCCTCATGTCGTCAGTTGTCGATTGTCGAACCCTTATGTTTCTCTGCCGAAGCGTTTTTATTTCTTTGTTGATCTATTTTCCTTGTGCTTTGGTTTTTGGTGTGGTCAGGTTTTTAATCAATCGATATTGACAAGGAGTTCTTCGTGGCTAACAAATAGTGAGGTTTTGGTGAAACTCAATTGAGGGTTTGGACATAATAAATTGTAAAATGTTAACGGGCTGAATTGTGTACTCAGGTCCACAATGTGATATGATTAATTTGCCTGAGTGAATAATGACTATGGGCAAATGACTAAAATGCCCGTGCTTGATAAATGTATGATTTGCATGCCACATGTATGTATGATGCATTCACGATATTATACTACATTTGGGCTGGATTATGTTAGAGCAAGTGTATATGAGGGTCGCACGGTCGCTTGACGATTGCGGGCCCAACGAGGGCTTTTAAGCCATGTTATAATTAACAGCTCTACTGCAACAACTAGTAGTGCCACAATCGGTGCTACAACGGATGTTATGATTAGTAGCTCGACTGCAACGATAAGTGGTGCCGCAACCAGTGCCACAACGGGTGTATAAGGATAGGGGGTCGAGTATCTCCCCATAGGTGTGTAGGGTTGGAAGGGGGTGTACTGGTTGGATGGGGGTTCATTTGCATTGCATGAGAATACCGTATATTGTGATATGGGCTCAAGCCCAACTGAGGCACATAGGCCACTGTTATTTAATTGGGCTTAGGCCCAAAATGTTATTGCATGTTATGTGTTTGTTGAGGTCGTATACACTGAGTTTTTTAAAACTCACTCCCTCATGTAATTTTGCAGGTGACCCTTAGTAGGCGGCTCGACGTGGGAAGGGACTCGGAGGTGGCCACTCTGTAATTTACTTTAATCATTACTAGTCTTAATTATTTTATCTTTAGTTTTATTAATGGGTTGTAATAAGGCCTTTAATCTCCGGTTTGATTTTTTTATATGTGGATTTATTATTTATTTTCATATCTGTTTTACATTCGATTTAAACATGTTTTTCAAAATCAAATAACATTTTGAAACCAACATGAATACCTGAACGCTTTTTTTAAAACATGAGCTTTTGTTGTATTTTAACAAGTAAATTTGTAAGATATGCAAACTTGGGTTTTCAACAAACGAACTCAAAGCTTTTATTTATACACACCTGAACTTTTACTTAAGCAAACATTTAGAGGGATTCGTTTTAAGCTAAAATATTTTACTAGTGAAGCTATTTTGAGAATAAACCCTCATTTGAACCACGCGCGGACAATTGTTTTCAAAGTCTTCCAACATATTCGAGTCACCCTTTAATGTGACATCACCAGATTTGGCCATAACGTCTAGGCCGGGTTTGGGGTGTTACAGACAGTATCAGATGGGCCTTAGCCCATTTCAGTAGCTGAGTCAAAAGTAGAACATATGTGGGCTTAAGCCCAATATAGTATCGGTTTAGAACAATAATGCAATAGTGCAACCCACGCCAATCCAGCCAACACACCTCTCTGTAGCGCCAACACATCATGTGGGGATAAAATCAACCCACCCACCCAGCACACCAATATCACAGCAAGGCTGCCAGACAATAGAATCGCACCTTAGCTGACCGTAATTAGAATCGCAGCATAGCTGCCAGTAAGATAAGTGGCTTTAAGCCATCAATACAACCTACTTTCGGTAAAATGAACGACACTAAGCCATCGATAATATGCGTGGCACAATGCCATCGGTAAAATGGACAGCATTAAGCCATCGATATTATGCGTGGCATAAAGCCATCGGTAAAATGGACAACACTAAGCCATCGATAGTATGAACGACACAAAGCCATCGGTTGGTCTACAGTCGTCTAGTGTGACCCATGCAACCTTAACAGATCAGTATGAATATACGGCTTTAAGCCTTCGGTGGGTCCACAGTTGTCTCATGCGACCCATGTGACCCTAACAGATCAGTACTTCCTCCATAACAATAACCCAACCTGTGCAGCATGTCGTGCATGTATGCAAAACACATAAATATCATATAACATAATCAATCAACATCATATAAGGCATAACATTCATTTTACCCTATAGGGGTATTACGGTCATTTTACCCTACGAGGGTAATTCAATCATTTTACCTTACAGGGGTACTACGGTCATTTTACCTTATAAAGGTACTACGATCATTTTACCTTATAGGGGTATTACGGTCATTTTACACTACAGGGGTACTACAGTCATTTTACCCTACTGGGATATTATGGTCATTTTACCCTACGGGGGTAATTCGGTCATTTTATCCTGGGGGTAATTCGGTGATTTTATCCTCCAAGGGTAATTTAAGTCATTTTACCTTCCGAGGGTAATTCGGTCATTTTACCCTCCAGGGGTAATTCAGTCATTTTACCCTTCAAAGGTAATTCGGTCATTTTACCCTCCAGGGGTAACTCGGTCATTTTACCCACTAGAGGTAATTCGTTCATTTTCATCAGAATGGGTCTAGACTCACCTACCGACCCATCAGAAGGTCTACAGTCGCCTCGAGTGAATTATGTAACCCCAACATGCAAATTAGTGCATATGGCCTCAAGGCTTATTATCTGGCCCAAGTGGGCCCACACGCTCGTGTGGCCCATCTGGCCCAGAATTAACCATGGTCATGCGAACCATACCGCTCAGTCCAACATCTACCACATAACATGAGTTTTTATCCGTATGAGACCCACAAGCCCATTGGGCCCACACGGCCCATTTTAGCCCATTGAGGTCCAAAACGGCCTAAGCCCATGAGAATGCCCATGATTAGTGGGCTTGGTTCACCACACAAGTGATCGCACGCCTATGTGACCTCAAACACCAAACTTTTCAGCTTTTCAACATTTGCCGATTTATAGTCTAATAAAGTGAGATACACACTCTTTTGACTTTTCAGCCGATTAATAGTTATGGGGTAATGATATACACACTAAATCTATGAGCTCCAGACCTATATTCATTCAGGATGTACAATCGGTCTTATAACCGATAGTGTTAACAATCACTTGATCCAAAATCGTCAATTCCTTACTCACATTGAGTGAACGAAGAAATATCCCCTATTTGATTCGTTACTCAACCCACAACCAATTTCCCCCTATAGCAATTTCCTGTATTCTTAACGCAATTAAAAACCACCATAGTACACATATGAAGATTGAAACGAGGGTATAACTACTTACCGAAAAAGGTACTACCGAAAGCAGCAACAGAACAGTCAGCCTATAGTATTACTTTAGAACACCCCTGAGATGGAAGATTCGACTACCTCCAAAAGTGAAAGGAGAGACGACAACCAAAAGAGAGCGTTAGGAAAATAGTGTTAGTAGAAGGGCCTACTTGAAAGAAGTCAAGAGTACTTACCAAAATCAATGAAAAAAGAAAAGGAAGTTGCGATAGAGAGATCGACCGATTAGTTATTGAATCGAAGACGGAAGTGAAAAAGTAAGGAATGCAGTAAAACGACTTGGGTACTAAAAAGAAAGGGGTGATAATAGGAATGATTTGGAAAGAACAGAGAAGGGAAAAGGTAATGTGTATTCAGTCACCAATGCCAGATGGAGAGAAAGACAACCATTAGCAAAAAGAATCGAGGGAGCGAATGAAGAGTATATTCAGCCAAAGAAGAGAGACCTAAGATAAATCAGAAATAGAGAGCAAGAGAAAAAAAGGAAAAATTCGGCACACAAGGAAACAGAGTTGACAGAATCGAAACTATTTTGCCAAAACAACCAAAAATGAAAGAAAACTAAAAGCATACCACCAAAATCGATAATGCTCATAAACCCGCTAGCCTAATTCTCAAACACTAGAGTCCATGTTCGGCATAATCACATTCTCTCATATCAAATTCCTTAATTCTCTCCACAATATCCTCCTTGATTTACTCCTCAACACCATTTAAATTCAAACACTCATGACCAATTCAACCCCAGAGTCTCAGTCCAACTCCACTTCCTGCACAACTCAAGCAGCAAAATAAACTCTTCATTGTGTAATCCAGACTCAAACTCTAGCCCCCCAGTAGAAGCAACATGCCACCACCACTAGACTACAAGCTCATCTTATGTCACCTTCCTCCTACAATTATTTATAAAGCCTACAAGCCAAAGTTTGAGTTCAGTTAAATAAATAAAACAAAAATTCTGCTTACGCCAAGACTTGAACCTCTAACCCTATGAAAACTCCACACGCCACTTACCACTAGACCACTAGGCTTTTTGTGCCATGGTCTACTAAAATTTAACTATAAGCCTATTGGCCCAAAGCTAGGGGTTTACTCATAAAACAAAATTTTTGCTAAAGCCTAGGTTTGAACCCAAGATTTCTCCAACACTTCCCAAGGCCCTTAACCACTAAAGCATACATTTAATTGTGTCATCCTTGTAGAATTAAATACTTATATACAGCCTCCTTACGGATCCATACTCAAGGCCCAATACTTCTAGGCCCAAATTCGAGGCATTACAACTTTTACCTAAAGAGAAAAACGAATAGTTTTCTTAAACAAAATGTTTTCCAAAGCTTCTGCTAAAAAGTTATGTTTTGAAACATAACAACGAACATGCGTTTTTTTAGTTAAATAAAGACTGTTAAACTGGAACATCCTTCACTTGATGAACTTGACTACAAATTCCATTCCATATGACATTGCCAGATTCGACCACAATGTCTAGGCCAGGTTTGGGGTGTTACACTATGAAACTACAGATTTAGTGACTTTTCCAAAACATCTGGGGTGACATATACTTGACAAAAGAATCTAGCAAACCATAGATCTTGCCCAAAACACATAATTCGCTAAAACACAGATTCGCCAAATCACAAAATTCACCAATTGATGTATACACAAAATCCTATACTTGGTTATCTCATACTTTACTTACTCAAAGTTATAAACAATACACTAAATGTAACACCCCTATCCTGTAACCATCGCCGGAATAGGAAGAGGCATTACCAAAAACTAGGAATCGGATCAGGACAAAAAAATTTTGAACATTTTCTTGAATAAAGATCATTAATTTACTAATTACTATACACAATCAAAGTTCGAATTTAAGACGTATACAAGTAAGTTCTATAAGATGCCACATTCGTGTGACTTATATATAAAAGTCATAATATCATTTTTTTGCTTAGCATCTATCCTATACATGCCATAAGCTAAGTCTAATCACATGGTTACCGTAATAGCAGATAGTGTCACGAAGCGCTGACGATCCTTGAGCTGGTAGTCAGAGTCCACAATCTATAAAACACAGACACGAAAAAAACAGAGTAAGCTTTCATAAGCTTAGTAAGTCTTAAGCAAAACAATAACTTTACTGAATCAAATATGATTATCTCATGTACTTAAATCTAAGTAAGATCCCATTTGACCGAATATACCTAACCAGAATTTCGCATAGTTTAATTTACATTTCTTTGGCCTTGAGTTTAATGTCACAAAATGTTTTCATTCAATATCATTTGTCATTCATTTCTTCTATTCGATGCAGTTAATCTAAGCTTCATATCGAACTATAATTTCAATAAACGCACCACCTAGGTAGCACATATATACTTTCACAATAATAACCAAGATGGTCGAATATTCACATATGCATTACTTTATATGCTTTTAATTCAATCAAATTAAAATCATATATGAGTCCATGATACATACCTGGCTAACTTAATATACTGAACATCTTTAATTGTTGATCATTTCTAGGACTCATTGTTTTAAACCTTGTACAAATCGCATTTAACAATACCAAGAGATCTCATCGTCCGGTCAAATAGTTCAAACCTCATGCACTCGCATATAATTTAAATATTTCATCCAAATTGAGATCATATATTCTTCCGCATCTAAAAGCTTCATTGCTACTTCTAATTCAATCAATCAATCAAACTAAAACATAATACTTTAACCACATTTAGTTTCCATATTTGGAAGCACATAGTAATATCATAATCTATCATGAATAGGTTCATAGAGTCACTACTCATTTAGCATAACATATAACTCTTTCAATAATCATAATCACTTGCTCAAATGTACTCGTTTCATGCACATACATGAATATATATATATATATATATATATATATGTATATATATATATGTATATAAAAACTTAATTCCTTAGTTCATAATCACATCAAAACTTTCGAGTATTTCAACATGGCATGTATTGAATTACAGTATAGGTACGCAAAGAACCAAACATAATCCTTATCACATATACGTAGGTTGACAGAATACAATCCTTACCTTGTATTTGAACATCTAGCTGAATACAATTCATTCTCAATTCATAAGGCCTTTTTGGCTGAATATGCACAATTATATATAGATATCTCAGCACATACTTTTCTTTACTTAAAGCTCATACGATAAATTTAAATCAAATACTTTCTCATACTAACAACCATTGACCGAATAGATTATTCCTTTATTCGAAGATATAATAATCATTCCCACATATGTATCATTCTTTAATACTAATAATTTACAGAATCGTTGGCCGAATGTACACGAGTACATACATGAAAACTTAGCATATACTACATTATACAAACATACCAAGACCGATTAAGTCATCCTCATTTTTGCAATATAATCATTAATCACATATACATTTTTCTTTAATGCTAATGATTCACTTTGAGGTAAACTTACAAATGAGGAGGTAATACGTACTTGAACATCTTAAATGTATAGTACTTACTTGATGGTAGTTTACTGCGAACATTCAAAATCATAATGTTACTTAATTCACCAGCATTAAGCCTGCGGGACTTTAGACCTGGATATAATACCAGCACGAGATTTACTCGATTATAGACCCGAATAATATCGTACGATAGTCAATCCACAAAGTTATCCACGTATTATTTCATATACTTTCAATATTCACATAACACAAACGTTTTAATTAGGATGATACTTTTATTCTCACTTACTCATATAACACATAATTTGTTTTCATTTTATAATAACCATTAGGCCATTCAACATTCTCATTAGTCATTTGACCTCACTAAGTACGCACATTTATATATATATATATCATACACACATTCAACATTAGCCATTTCGGCCACCCTACATATACATATCTTATACATTTCTTTCCATCTTGACCATTTGACAAATGAAACACAACCATTATGGCATTTCCACATTACACTCACCGTTTGATACTTTACTCATGTCAACTATATAGTTTTTACTCCATATGCACGTATCATTCAATAATACACATATATTCACTTAAATATGCATGTAACATATCGTAACTTTATCAATCACATGCGCTACTTAATCAATTTACATTCGGAAATTATTATTCTATTCTCATATTATAAAGGTTCATTTCATTTCTTCCATCATTTAACATAAGCATTTTAATTTAAACCCTCAAGAACTTACCTCGACAGTCGTTGAACGACTACAAATCGTCTACTCGATTAGTTTAGCTTTCCCCTATCCGGATTTGGTTTCTTGAGCTCGTAAGCTAAATTGAACAATTTAACTATTGTTAAACCTTATTCATACATCTCATTTGGTTATTACACTTTCATTTAAAAAAAATAAGAAACACATATACTTCCCTTGGCACATACACACATTTGGCCAAATACATATATATCACAATAACCTTTAAACACTCTCTTATACTGTCTACGACACAATTTTATCCATATCTCATGTTGGCTGAATACCATGAAACACATGTATAATTATTCTCTACTAAGACATTCACTTTACCAAGTACCCAACATTCGGCTATCAATCACATTTTAAGTGCATATATATACATATACTCATAAATACCTTAAAAATACATACATGTCATAACTTCAACTTATAAATTTATAAGTAAAGCTTCCCAAGGCCGAATGACATGTATATGCATATAATGCATTGATTCACATTTTTATATATTCATAACTTCAACAATTATCCCCTATGACCGAATGCTTTAACTCTCAAAATTCATATTACTCAGTCATTATCAAATATAACTCGACATTTAACCACAATTCACTTAAAGTCTTTCATTTTCAAAACTTCATGCACAAAGATCACACTTCACCCTATTTAGTCGAATGTAACAATGAGCTAAATCAAACATGTAAGTTGTCAACCATTTAACTATATATAATAATCCAATACCGAAATAATATCACGTACATAATTAGCTTAAGTTTGGCATTATAGACCTAATACCAAGAATTATATTTTTCAATGCTCTTTAACCTAACAACAACCCCTTTTTCAAATTAGCTTAAGTTTGGCATTATAGACCTAATACCAAGAATTATATTTTTCAATGCTCTTTAACCTAACAACAACCCCTTTTTAATGACTCAATTCATCATCCTCTCAATGCTATCATATTTCTAATTAACCAAAACTAACATGCTTCACTAATTTCAAATTACAAGTGGGTTTCAGTCAAATAAAATAAGAAGCTCACCACATCCAATTAACATCTATTCACCCCAAATCAATATCAATAAACCAAATATCATGCTAAAAACCAAATTGCTAAACAAAAAAAAATCATATAACTCAAAGAACCGAATGCTCTTAAGGTTCGGTATCATCAATTAAAACAAAATTTCTAAGTTCAACTTAAAATTTCATGCATATAACACCATATGGTTTATTAACAAGCTCTAATAAATTCATAGCCTCAACTCAACAATCCTTAGCCAAAAATTTCTCATGGCCGAATGCTTCAATCTTTCAAAGCTCAAGAAATTCCATAATGGGCAAAGGAGAGAACCCCAAGACTAGCTCAAATTCAAAGAAATTAAAGAATTTCATCAAGAAAACCTACCTAAATCAATGTCCTCTCCTAGCCGAATGGTTGAGTCCTTATCTTCATTTCCTCTTTCTTATTTTCGGTCAAATGAAGAGCAAGGAGATCACCTTGTTATTTTCTCCCATATTATAATTTTATTTCCCAATTTTATGATAACAATTTACTAATTCATATTATTATTATTTAACTAAATTACAACACACAAAATGCCAAAAGAACTCATCATTACCGTCCACTATCATAAAAGTGGTCAAATTGACATGCAACTCCATTATTTCACATGCATGCATTAATTAGTCATCACACATTTACCCATACTTTCAAAGTTCACAACTAAGCCCTTTTAAGTGCAATTCACTATGATAAGACTAAATTAAATCACCAAAGATGTTACACATGAATTGACACATATAATAGGCTTAAAAATAAATATTAAATTATTCTAATGACCCGATTTTAAGGTCTCGAAACCACAATTTCGACTAGGGTCAATTTAAGGCTGTCACACTAAACAATAACCAGATATAGAGACTTCGCTAGGCGGGCTATTACACATATCATTCTATATAAAGTCCCAACATTAGGCTTATACATTTAGGTCACGACAACACACCCCTATTTTGATTATTTTACAATTAAGACCCTCATTCGTCATTGAATTAGCATGAAGGATTTCATAAGCTCATTCATTATATGAATTTAATTAAATAATGTCTTTGGAAGATGCAATATTTATGATACGATTTCCCAAGCTTGGATAGTTTAAAAAATAGCTCAAATGGAATTTCATTTTACAAGCTATGTATAGGCTCTAATATGACTAATCAAATTTGACATTCACACTAGCTATTAACAAAACATTAAAATTTGATTATAACTCTTGATGGATAGGTAAAGAGTCATGTTTTTTTAACTTGATTCATGTATAGCTAAAATGTCATGCCTCTTCACTTGATGAAGACTTAATGGTCTTTTAATTGTGTTGTTTGATGTCCCTTCATTTTCCCCTTAACTGAATAACTTAATGCATTGTGTGTTCATCTCTTTTATTGGCGCCATGATTGAGCTTTATGTGCACCAAAACTGATCAAAAATTGAAAAGCCATCCTTAGTCCTTTAAATAGTCACCTTAAACAATAGTAAATGGATATTAAACATTTGCAATCTTTTCATATTATTATTCAACTTAAACTGCCCTAGTTAAAATGAAAATTAAATTACTATAACTTATGCATAAAAAGTAACAGCCAAAATAAATGACACACTTCACACACTTATGACACTAACTTATGCTTAAACTAAATAAAAAAAAATGAGTTACATAATGCATGACATAATTTAAGATGCAAACTTAATTAACATATGAGGTGTTTTAATGCATGACTTAATTAAAAGCAAAACACATTATGTAACTTCCCGAACCCAGCCTACACGTTATGGCCAAATCTCGTAAATTACATTAACGACATGCGAAGTTATTTGTCTATTTGAAAAATAGATGTTTGAGTGTGAAAACGTTAAAAAATCAAAATATACTTAGTAAAATATATTTATTTAAAAAAAACCATCATTTATTTGTAATGTTGTTTGAAAACATTTAAAAATGAATGATCTTATATCATAATTATAAAAATGATTTTTATAAAGAAGCTCGCATTGGATTTTTATAAAACTATTTAGAAAATTTACGAATTCTTATTTCATTTAAAATTTAACAAAACATAATTAATTTAGAAAAATGACATTATCAAAAATCATTAAAATCCCATAATTTTGCATGCATGCATGATAGTTTTAACGTCATAAAAATATAAATCACAAACCAAAAATAAAGGTAAATTCTAAAGTCCAAAAAATCACAACCAAAAATCAAAATAGTTAAAAATCCAATAAATATCCATGATGTAAAATTTCCCAAGAGGCTCCATCGATTGTTGAATCCAAGTTCTATGTTTGAGTGTTACTTGGGAGATTGAAACACTAATGGGGTGAGCATTTTAAGCTTAGTGTGAGATTAACACAAACTCATTCACAATATAAAACATATATGACACAAAGTCATAAAATCACATATCTCAATATTTCATAAGAATATCATGCATGATCATGTCAATGCATAATTTGTAAAACAATGCAGATTTTAGGAAAATGGACCTACCCATCTCTGTAACACCCCAAAATCAAGTTTTCCTAGAACTCGTTCAACCAACACACCTAGTTGTGAATAGTGTCACAATAATGTAGATAAACTGCCATATAAACAAAATCATTGCCAAACCACCAGAGTCACAGATAAACTGTCATATAACCAAATGGTTAACAGTGTCACATTAATGCAGATAAACTGCCATATACTTCCACCTTTCACATATCCCACCCCATGCATGTGATACGGCCAAAACACTCGAAATCATGTAGGCATGTTTTACATGCAAATCACATACGTACTCAAGGTACCAAAGTTTCACATCTTATTTTAATACAATATAACATATGCCATATAATCACATAACATGAGAATGAGATGTACTTATTTTTCACATTATTAGCAAACATCAATATCACACAACATACTTTTCATAAGCATACGGTTTAGGAAACACACTTACTTGATAAAAATCCATAAGGATAACTTTTCTCACTTTATATATACATATAGTATCCCATCAAAAAACATTGTTTTAAAAACAACATTTTTATCGATTTAATAATAGTGTTAATTTGTTTAGTGTTAAATCCCACACCTGATTGTAGATCCGAGGTGCAATAAACTCCCACACATGGATTTACAATTAGATTACCTAACGGAGCAACAAATGATCTTGAGTTAGGACTATCGTCTTAAGAGTTAATATGACAAATGATTATTGATTACTATTATCACTTACCCTTAAGAGATCTCTCGGATTAGTGATTAAAATCTAACAATTAACGGACAGTTTATGTCAATCGACCCTTCTACACATAAGATATATGAAACATTAATTAGTGAAGAAATAAATCACCAAGACCCCCTAAAGTAATCGGCCAAGAGAAGAAAAATATAAAGGAGAAAATATTTTTGTACACCCTTTATACTTACTCTCACACGAATACAATAGAGGATCAACGGATCAAATGGGTCACGAATCGGAGGAGAAGGAATTATCTAAATGGAAGATTTATTCGAATATAAAACCAATGAAGAAATAGAGTTTCAAATTAGGATTCAAATGAAATGATTAATGCATGATTTTGATTATTAAAATAAAAATAATGAACATTTGAAATAAGAAAAGGAAAAGGGAAAATATCCCTACCATCGGCGGTGGTGCTACGTTGACGACGGTCAAGCAACAATGATTTGATCACTTTATTAATGGAGAAGAGACGAGAAAGAGGCAAAAAAAAGAAAAATAGAAAAATTTAGTGGTGGTACACGGTGGTTGACACAGTGGAGGAGGGCAACACTCGGGGAGAAAAAAAGAGAAGGGAGAGGTGATAGGTAGTGATTCGATGGTGAAATATTTGTGGTGCACAACTACAAAAGGTGGATAAAAAAGTGAAAGAAAAGAAAAAGGGGAAGGTCGAAAGCTAAACGAAATAGAAAAATGGGAGGAGAGGTGGGTAGTGCATCAATAAGAGGAGGAGAATGGGAGGTTGGATGGAAAAAAGTAGTCAACCTAGTCTAGGTTCATTGTACCTTGCATGAGGCAAAAATGGAGGAAAAAGACAACAAAGGGGACAATAGAGTGAAACAGGAATCATGGTCTCCTTACATAAAGCATGTTGACCCAAAGAAAAGGAAAGAATTTTCCTCCCATTATGGAAAGCTAGGTTGGACGACAACACATATAGTACATAGGAATAGTTACATAAAAAATTAATTAAAGGATGGGAATAAGGAGACTTGAACCTAGGACCCATAAGAAACTAACTAAGCACTTAACCATTTTACCACTTAACTCTTTGTTACTAATTTAACATAAATTATTTAAAAACATAGGATGACCCAAATACACCTTTTAAAGGATTACGTAGTATGATTGGATCGAATAATCCCCTATGGGACAAATATTTAGCCGTCTGTGAACCTTTTGATATTATTTTATTCAATGTTTTCTTAATTACTCTTTTACTCGCAAATGCATTATAGGCATTAGGTTTAGCAATAATGATATCCCCTAACATACCAAAACTCACAGTCATTCCACCAGTAGTAGGAGATGTAAGAATTGATACATAAAATAACTTTTTATTTGATTGATAATCATATAAAGTGGAAGATATTTTAGCTATTTTCATCAAGCTCAAACTTTCTTCTTGCATGCGCACTCCTCTGAAAGCACACACTAGAATAAGAGGTAAAAAACTATTAGTAGCATATTCGATCGAACGAGTGATTTTCTCACCTACTACAAATCCCATACTCCCCCCATAAACTAAAAATCCATAAACCTGATTTCTATAGGAATACCGTTTAGTTTGACCCATGCCTGTTTGAATAGCCTCAATTAATCCTACCTTTCTTTGACAAAAATCAATACGATCTTTATAAAGCTCTTCTTCAGACTAAAATTCAATGGGATCCACATAGATCATGTCTTCATCCATAGGATCCCAAGTACCTAGATCAATCAAAAGTTTGAGTCTATCTGAACTACTCATTTTCAAATGATATCCACATTGTTCATAAATATTCATTTTTGACTTAAGCAATTTTTTATAATTTAATCCATAACAATTTTTGCATGGAACCCACAAATGCTTATATAGGTCGAGATCATTAGAACTTTTGCTAAGGGTTTAAAACAAATTTACACCAAATAGAAGAGTGAAGGGTTTCAAACTCAGATGATCAAGGACAACTTGTAACACCCCAAACCTGGCCTAGACGTTATGGCCAAATCTGGCAGTGTCACATTAAAGTGTGAAACGTAAAACTCGTTGTCATTGGAAACCTCAAAATCAACCAGTCAATTTGTGATTAAACGGTGACTTCAAAATGGGTTATTCATTTTTAAAACATGCGTCGTTTGTTAATTTATTTGCTTTTAAAACATAATTTCGCTTGAAAACCCAAACTTGGTTTAACCTCTTTGTGTGCATTTAAGGTTGATTTAAAACCTTGCATTATTATCGAAAGTTACTTTCTTTAAAACGTTATTAAACTTTAAAATCTTGTTTATAGTAGAAGCTTTTCTTTTAAAACAGTTGTGTATTTGCATTTGTTTTGTAAAGCGTTGTTTCTTTTTCAAACTCAAACCTTAATTCTAATAGTTATAGTCAACACTTAAAACCCCAAAACTTAAAAATAAAATCCAAAGGCCTTATTACAAAACAAATATATAACACCCCAAATATTAGGGTTTTTAGAATTTTTGCATAAATTGATATTTGCATGGTTGGGTGTGTTAAATTGATGTTTTGGGTGTGCTTTGGGGGCCTTTGGAAGGCTTGGGTTCAAGCCTAACCCCTAGCAAAATTTTGAGTTTTAAGCTTAGGGGAGGAGGGATGTTAGCTCGCAGGGTTTAAGTAAAGTTGTTGGGGTTTCATGACACAAGAGAGCTCCTAGTGGAGTGGCAAGGTGGCGCCACATAAAGGGGTGGTGGCGTCATTAGTAAGGGGAAGGAAGGGGTTCAAATCTTCGTGCAAGCAAAAGGGTAATAATTTTTGCTACATGTGGGCGGCAGGTGGTTCAAGTGATCTAAAACTCTAGAAGGTGGTTGAGAACTTGGTAAGAGGAATTTATATTGAAATTCAAATTCAAAAGTTGAGTAAATCATGGAGGAAATCAAGAAACTTTCTAAGGGATTGGTGTATGGAAGAGTTGGCCAAAAATAGGGTACCTTAGAGTGCAAATTAGGCTAAGGGATATTTGAAGTGGTATTTCAGCAAATTGTGAGTATAGGGGCCAAATCTCTTCTTTTGGTATTCAGGATTTTTCATTTTAGGACATTTTTGTATTGTTTCCTTTAGTGCCAAATAGGTATGATTCATTTGATTTCCATTTCATTTCTTTTCTTTTGCTAAAAACCGAGTAGGGTATTTGTGTAGTGCACCATTCGACTAAGTTACTTTTTCTATTAACTGAACTTCATTAGGTCCTCTCTAATTTTGTTCCCTTTCTCCATTCACAACTGAAACTATTCTCCTCTTTGCTCTTGGTTTTCATTCTTAGCCGACGCCACTACCTTCTTTTCTCCCTCTATCGTTATTTTATTTTCATCATCTTTTAACATTCTTTTTCCCATCGATTGATTGAATTCTTCAATTGTCGAACCTCACCATTCTTTTGTTTGCCATCCGCATACTTTCTTTTCTTCTCCAAGGTTCTCCTCTGTTCATCATCAATGTTGCTTCTGCCGGTGGGATTATTTCTTCTCATCCAATCAAACCTTTCTCTCTATCATTTTCTCACCCTAATGTCCTCTTGTACTTTGACCTAATACAGGGTGTTGGATCCTTCTTGTATTGGCTTTTATTTGTTAAAACCTGGAGTTTCGTGTATTTTTTTGGTGACATTGAGATTGCAGTTTAGGTCAACTACTCTTATTCATTAATAGATCTGTCACTCAGGGTAAGTATGTTCTTCCTTCTCCTATGGCGTTAAGTGGTGGAGAAACTGATTGACTCATCTTCTTTTAAGTGTTTAGCCTTTCATGCTTTTGCTAATGATTGTCATTAAATCTTTTTAATCAACAACCAAGGTTACACGGTGGATCGTTTGATTCATTCTCTAGTGTTTAAAAGGAATTAGGAATATTGGTTCAAGTGAAGCGTGGTAAGTATGTAATAGCCCGATACAAGGCCTAAACTGAATAGTGGTCATGAAACCACAAATATGAGGTCAAAATATTTATTCTAATTGAGTTTTAAAATTAATTTTGTGTTTGCAATATTTTGTGAAATTTTCGTTACAAAATTTTATTGTTTGTGTGTCCAATTTGATAAATTGGTCTAAATTGCAAAAGTAGTAAAACATGCATTCTAGAAGGTAAAGGTGTTTAATTGAAATGTGTTTTATTTATATATTTATGGTTTATATTTTTATGAAATTATTTTGTAAAAATTTCGTATGAAAATTTCGACGTTTGGGCACTCAATTTAGTCAAAAGGACTAAATTGTAAAAAGTGCAAAAGTTGAGTTCTACATGTTAGAGGTGCCCAATTGTTATGAAATTTTAAATTGGAGGTCCTTAAAAGGTAATTAGACCATTTTTTAATTTAGTGGACAAAAATGGACATGAAATGGGTGAAAAAGAATATTTTTAAGTTAGGGGCATTTTGGTCATTTAGTGATTAAATGAATTAAAAATCAAATTAAAAGCCAGTTTTTACTCATCTTCTTCCTGAAGGCCAAATATAGCATGGAGAAACCATGGCTAGGGTTTTTCAAGCTTCCAAGCTCGGTTGTAATTCCGTTCTAGCCCCATTATTAATGTTTTTTACATTTTTTAAGTCCTCGTAACTTGATTGAGCATATTCTAGCAATAATTTAACCTAGGGTTCATATTTGGAAAAATACCCATAGTTAAAATGTGTTTATCTTGATGTTCTATGAGAGAATATGAGGTTTTAAATTTTGCTTGTTACACCCTGAATTTGAGCCTAGAAGAATTGGGCCTTGAGTCCAAGTTCGGGTAGAAGATGGCCCAAAATAAAATTTTTGATGTTTTAAATTTTTGTATGGAAAATTATTAATATTATTATTGTTATTAATTTAGTGTTTAGTTTAGTAATTAAATAAATTAAGAGGGATTTATAGTGTGGGAAAAGTCTTGGGTTTGATCCAAGACTCTAGCAAAAAAATTAATTTTTGCTTCTTAGGGGAATCTGGGCAATAGGGCTTATATTTAAGCTGGGCTAAGATTAGGCACATGGAAGTGCTTGGCCCAGTGGCAAAGCACCCTAGGTCATAGGAAGGGGAGCTGGGGTTCGACTCCCAGCGTGCGCAAATGTGGGTTTTTTTTAAAAGCCAAGGACAGACGTAAGGAGGTCTTATGATTAGTTGTTTTGTTTTTAGTGATTAAATGAATTAAAAATCAAATAAAAAGCCAATTTTTACTCATTGTAACGCCCTGATTTTCGGGATTTTTCGAGTTTTGTGAATTTTAGTGAAATTTTAAAATTTTGGTGTTCTGAAGGTTGAAAATGTATGTATATGTGCTAGTGGGCCTTTAGAAGGCCCAAGCTTAAGTTAAAACCCGGTAAAATATTAAGTTGGATTTTCAAGTGAAAGGGGACTTGGTTAAATGGGCCTTTAAGAAAAACCGTGTAAAATATGTCACAAAGGGAGCCTTGGTAGAGTGGCAAGGTGGTACCACTAAGCTCCTAAAAAAGTGGCGCCTAAGTGGGTATTCAAGGACAAGGGTCTGAGTTGCAAGGTAAGCTAGCGTTCTTTTTAATTTTTAAGCATGTGCCAGGCATGTGACTAACTTAAGTGAATTTCGGCAAGGGCTTTAGGGACTTGGGCCGATTGCTTTAGAGAGACTATTAGGGTTTTATCTTTTTCTATTTTCTGTCATAAGAATTAGGGCTAGCCACCATAGGTATAATCTTCTCTTTTACTGTCAGAAAAGCCGAAACTTGCCTCCCTAGAAAGCTTCTAGCCGATTTCTTCTTCTTCACCTCTACCATTATTTTCTTCACTTTTCTTTTTCCTCTTTGATCTCTTCCCTAGCCGAACACCCTTCTTACTCAGATCCACTCTTTCTTTTGCTCCCATCCCTCTCAAAAACACCTATAGCCGATTATTCAAAGTGTTAGAATCCCGAAAGCTACTTCCTTTTGCCGAATCCTTCTAAGCCAAATTACCCCTGTTTCTTTCACCTGTTGTGGCCGATTACTACATCCCCTTGAGCCATATCATTGTCGACACCATCACTCAAACCCATAGTCCAAATCGTCATCTTCTTCACTTGGTGAAAAGCCGAAATCACCATAGTTTTAGGGAGATAGCTAAATTTGTAGATCTCGGAGATAAGGGTTCTACTAACATTTAAGGGTTAGATCTACTTCAGATCTGAGTTAGAGTCAAGGTAAAATCAGTGGTAAGTGGTTATCAACTCAGATCTTTAAGATATTTCATACTTTGGAAAAGTCGAAAGTCCCTAAAGTTAGGGAGGTTGTCGATTTAGTCTATTAGTGATTTAAAGTAGGATTTTGGTTCTTTTTGGGTGTTAGTTAGCAAGGAAGGTGATCAAGAAAGGAGTGGAAGGCATCGGTATCATCCGATCTAGATCTAGTGCATCTAAATCGATAGAGGTAAGTTTTCATGGCCATTAAGGGTGTGGCCGAATGTGGTAAGGGATTTTGGTTGTAGTTTTCGTAGATCTATTGATTAATCACTTAGATAATGGATTGTAGGAACGGGCGCATAGGAAATATCATCAGTGGAACTGCAAATCAGGTGTGCGCTTCGAACACCTTCATTGTTCAAATCGGCAAAAGCCGAAAAGCCGAAATGCCAAAGTTCTGGCATTTTGAGGATTTGTGAGCATGCGAATGCTCTCAAGTTGGTAGGGAAAAGTTGAATTTGGAACCGGCACTGGTAGGAGAGTTTGCCGCGAAATTTTGGGCACTTTGGTAAGTTGGGCCTCGGTGGGCCGAATATAGGCCCAATGGGCTTTTGGGCCCATTTGGGATAAGAATAGGTTTAAAGGTAATAATATGGACTATAGTTGTAAAAACTGTTAAAACGAGTAATGGATTAAAGATTAAGACTTAAATGGGCTTAACGGCCTAATTAACATGGTAGGGCCCATTAAGGGTTTTAGGGCCTAAGGGCTAAAACTGATAAACTGAATTAAATAAGTTTCTGTAACAACCACTGTAATAGTAGAGGCTATAATAATAATAAAAATTGTAATAAGAGAACAGAATTACTAAAATACCCTTAGGGTGAGAAATTACTGATTTACCCCTAGGTGAAAAATTACCATTATACCCTAGGGCTAGAATCGACTGTACTGTTGACATGACTGCTTCTGTTACTGCATATCATGATGTATGTATGTTTGATGCATGGGTTGGGTTTATATTGGAGGAAGTGTGAGTGGCACTGCCACGTTACTGAAAGGGGCTATGCCTCGTACTGTTCTGAAAGGGGCTTTGCCTCGTATACTGTTTATCTGAGCAGCCATGCTGCAACTGTGGTGTGTGGGCTGGGTGGGTCAAGTTATTCCCCACATGATGTGTTGGCTGGTATGGGTGCTGTGTAGCGGTTGGTGGGTTGAGTAGTCTCCCCAATTGGGTTGCATTCATACCGTTATACTGTACTGTACTGTTATGGGCCTATGGGCCAAACTGTTATATGAATAGGGCTTCGGCCCAGTATCTATTATAGGGCTTTGGCCCAGTATCTGTATTCTGAATAGGGCTTCGGCCCAGTAACTGACTGAAACTGGGTAGGGCTCAGGCCCAGTGGGCTCGAGTCGATGTGGGCTTTGGATGGGTTCTGCACACACTGAGTTTCCCAAACTCACCCTTTTCTTTTCCATCCTTGCAGGAGAGCCCTAGAGCGTGACTTGGATGCTGGAAGGGATTCAGAGTGGCCACGAAAACTAAACTCGCATTTTAATTGGTTTATTAATTTAATTACTTTTTAATATTGGTTTTATTTTGTTATGGGTTGTAATAAGGCCACTATACCTGTTTTTATTTGGGATTTTCAACTGTTTTATTTCAACCACAACTACACACCGTTTTTGAAAATTTAACAAATGTTTTCTTAACCAACTTGACAATACAAATGGCTAAGTAGGATAATAAGTTTAAAATGAATCGTTTAACAAATGGAATAGAGATTAAGTTGAATAATTATTAAAACGGGAATTTCCAAAAAAATCAAGCATTGCTTTTCAAAACTCACCATCGGACTTAGTAAATAGGGCGGCGTAGGATAGTCTAGGTAATGTAGCACATCGGACATGGCCATAACGTCTGGGCCAGGTTCGGGGTGTTACATTTAGTGGTATCAGAGCTAGGTTGCAACAACTCGGCTGTAGATCGGGTCCAAAAAGGGTTTTCAAAATTTTTAAGCTCATAAAGGGTATTTTTGGAAAATCAGATTTTCTGGAAGAATTTTTGTTTTCGAAGTGATTTTTTTCAAACTTGTCTTTTCTAAAATATGTTTAAAGAATTATTTTTTTAAGGTCTAAAATTTTTATTTTTTAGAATCTGGTACTTCGAGAGGTGGCACACTGAATCCCCGGCACCAAGTTGTAAGTATTTTCTGCCTTAAATTCTGTACTGTACTGAAAATAAAACTGTAGATAGTACTGAGCCTTGGATATGATACTATAGGTGAGGTAGTATTAAGGCTATAAAACTGAGACTGTAGGGTAAACTAAACCCTAGGAAACTGAGACAGTAGCTAGGCTACGATCGCGCGAACACAACTCTGAAACTTTATCTATTCATAAGATATTCTGTAATAAACAACTGAATCATTAACTGATGTCATAAAATTCGTAAATCAGATAATCGATATGAGTACAAGAGCTGCTCGTGGACGAGGCCGTGGACAAGGCCGAGTTAGTGCTCAAGCTGAATCGTCGTCTTTTGAGCATATGCCAGCTGGAGAGGCACGACCACCGGTTGAGGATAATGGGCTGTACGATCGGGCCACAGAGGACAACGCTCTGTCCTAGGCCATGCTGAGAGCTCTGGAAATGGTGGCTGGAGCCAATGTCGGGCCCATGAATAGGGGGTCCATTTCTGAGCGACTCTGGGCCAATAGAGCAGAAGTTTTTAGGGGCATATCTGGAGTGGCCCCGAATGTGGCTGAATACTGGCTGGAAGCCACGGAGCGAATTATGGATGACTTGGACCGCTCAGTGGAGCAGAAATTAAAAGGAACGGTATCGTTGCTGAGAGACGAGGCGTATCAATGGTGGATCACCGTGAGAGAGGGTACCCCAGCTGAGAGGGTAACCTGGGAATTGTTCAAGCAGTCTTTTAAGGCGAAATATGTTGGGCTAGTTATGTGGACGCACGAAGGAAGGAATTTCTGAACCTGACCCAGGGTAGTAAGACTGTGGCTGAATATGAGGCAGAATTTCTACGACTAAGCCGGTATGCTAGCGGTATTGTTTCCACCGAATATGAGCGCAGTGTTCGGTTTGAGGATGGCCTCAGAGATGAGCTGAGAGTATTGATAGCACCGTAGAGGGAGCGCGATTTTGCTGCACTAGTGGAGAAGTCTAAGATAGCCGAGGAAGTGAAGCAAGCTGAAAGGCAGAATCGCGATAGGGATCGCAACCGTTTTAACAGAGATTCTGGAACATCAGGAGCTGCAAACCGAAATTTTAGGAGGGCTAGAGTAGAAGAACCAGTGCGAGCTGTGCCAGTGAATGTTGTTAGACCACAGGCTTGTGGAGACTATGGCAGAGTTCATCGAGGAGAATGCTGGAAACTCAGTGGAGCTTGTTTTCGTTGTGGGTCTAAGGATCATCAAGTTAAGGACTGCCCACAGAAGCCAGCTCAGGCTCAAGCTGTTGATCAGAGGGTTGCTCAGCCTACGCGAGGAGGACTGCCACCGTCAAGGGGCCGTAGTCAAGGTAAAAGAGGCAATGGTAGTGGACGTGGTCGTGGAGCACCTGGTAGGGGTGCTGGTAATGCTGAGGCTCGTCAGCCAGCCTTAGTGTATGCTGTTCGCCGTCGCGAGGAGGGTGATGCACCTGATGTTATAACTGGTACGTTCTTAATATCTCATACACCATATACTGCTTTAATTGATGTGGGTTCGACACATTCGTATGTTGCCTGTGAAATTTCTGGGTCATTGGGTGTGCATTCTGAGGAGACTGTGAGTGGGGTCACAGTAGTTAGTCCTTTAGGTCACTCTGTTAAAGTAGACAAACTATTTAGGGAAGTTCCTTTAGAGACTCAGGGTTGGATCTTTACTGGAGATTTAATGGAGCTACCTTTTGGAGAATTCGACTTGATTTTAGGCATGGACTGGTTAACCAAGCACAAGGCAACGCTGGATTGCGCGGCCAAAAGAATGGTATTGAGAACAACCGAAGGCGAGGAGGTGATGGTTATTGGTGAACGTAGGGACTATTTTTCCAATGTGGTTTCTGCCTTAAGGGTTGAAAGGTTGATGCGCAAAGGTTATGAAGCATACTTGGCATTCGTAAGTCAAACTGAACCTGAAGGGGTGATAGTAGAGACAGTGAGGATGATTAATGAATTTCAAGATGTTTTTCCTGAGGAGCTTCCTAGATTACCTCCTAACCGAGAAGTTGAATTTGGGATCGATCTGTTGCCTGGAATAGCTCCAGTGTCCATTGCGCCTTACAGAATGGCACCAAAGGAGCTAGTGGAATTGAAAGCCCAGATTCAAGAGTTGTTAGATAGGGGCTTCATTAGACCGAGTGTGTCTCCGTGGGGAGCACCGGTACTATTCGTAAAAAAGAAGGATGGAACGATGCGTATGTGCATCGATTATCGCCAGTTGAACAAACTGACGATAAAGAACAAGTACCCCCTGCCGAGAATAGACGATTTGTTCGACCAGCTTCAAAGAGCTGCTGTGTTTTCCAAGATCGACCTTCGATCTGGATATCATCAGTTAAGTGTAAAGGAGGTGGATATGCATAAGACGGCATTCAGAACTCGCTATGGTCACTACGAGTTTTTGGTTATGCCATTTTGATTGACGAATGCACCGGCAGCTTTTATGGACTTAATGAACCGAGTATTTTAGCCGTACTTGGATCATTTTGTGGTCGTCTTTATTGACGATATATTGGTGTATTTGAAAACAGAGGAGAAGTATGATGAGCATCTTCGAATTGTCCTGCAAATTCTGAAAGAAAAGCAACTGTATGCGAAATTTAGTAAGTGTGAATTTTGGCAGCGAGAAGTGACTTTTCTGGGGCATGTTGTTTCCGCTGAGGGAATTAGGGTGGATCCTCGCAAGATTGAGGCAGTTCTGGATTGGAAGCCGCCAAGGACGGTGTCTGAAATTCGTAGTTTTCCAGGTTTGGTAGGTTATTATAGAAGGTTTGTTGAGGGGTTCTCTATCATCGCGGCTCCGTTAACGAAATTGTTAAGAAAGGGAGTAGCCTTTAATTGGACTGAGAGGCAGTAGAAAGCTTTTGACAAGCTGAAAAAGGTGTTGACTGAGGCGCCAGTGTTGATTCAGCTGAAATCTGGGAAGGACTTTACGGTTTATAACGATGCTTCGCATGTGGGATTAGGTTGTGTGCTAATGCAAGAGGGTAAGATGGTTGCTTATACTTCGCGGTAGCTTAATCCTCACGAGGCGAATTACCTATGCATGATTTGGAGTTGGCAGTGGTGGTGTTTGCATTGAAAATTTAGAGACACTACCTTTATGGGCAAAAGTGTATTATATACATTGACCATAAAAGTCTCAAATATCTGTTAACTTAGAAGGAGTTGAATCTTAGGCAACGAAGATGGATAGAGTTGCTTAAAGACTATGACTGTTCGATTGAATAGCACCCTGGCAAGGCTAATGTAGTGGCTGATGCACTGAGTCGAAGGACCGTTGCTGAGTTAAAGGCCATGTTTGCTCGTTTGAGTTTGTATGATGATGGGAGCTTGCTAGCAGAGTTGCAAGTAAGACCGACTTGGACTGAGAGAATCAAAGAGTTACAGTTGAAGGATGATTCATTGATTCCTCGATTTCAGCAAGTCAATAATGGTGAGAGTGAGGATTTTAGACTGAATTCTGATGGGGTTCTTTGTTTCTGTGGGAGAATCTGCATTCCTAAGGACTCTGATTTAAGGCAGTTGATTTTAGGTGAGGCTCATGGTGGACCTTGTGCTATGCACCCTGAAGGTAATAAGTTGTATAAAGATTTGCGAGAGGTTTATTGGTGGCTTATACTTAAGCGAGAGGTGACTGAGTTCGTTGGGAAATGTCTGACGTGTCAGCAAGTTAAAGCTGAGCACCAATTGCCTTCTGGATTGTTACAGCCAGTGAAGATTCCGCAGTGGAAATGGGAAAGAGTAACGATGGATTTTGTGAGTGGGTTGCCTTTAACACCTTCGAAGAAAGACTCTGTATGGGTAATCGTGGATAGGTTGAAGAAGTCTGCACATTTTATACCGATTAGAACCGATTACTCACTGCAGAAGTTGGCCAAATTGTATGTAGCAGAGATTGTGCGTTTGCATGGGGTGCCAATTTCGATAATTTCTGATCGAGATCCTAGATTTACATCTCGATTCTGGAAGAAGTTGCATGAGGCGTTAGGTACGCGATTAGACTTCAGTACTGCATTTCAC
Organism: Gossypium stocksii; assembly: GCA_020496765.1. Classification (NCBI taxonomy): domain Eukaryota; kingdom Viridiplantae; phylum Streptophyta; class Magnoliopsida; order Malvales; family Malvaceae; genus Gossypium; species Gossypium stocksii. Next base: position 50,324,013 of record CM035623.1, read on the forward strand.
CCTCAGACAGATGGTCAGTCTGAAAGGGTCATTCAAGTGTTGGAAGACATGTTAAGAGGATGCGTTATTGACTTTCGTGGTAGTTGGGAAGATTATTTACCGTTGGTGGAATTTGCATATAACAACAGTTATCAAGCAAGTATTCAGATGGCCCCATATGAGGCACTTTATGGGCGAAGATGTCGTACTCCTACTTGTTGGACAGAGTTGGGAGAGCGCCAAGTTCTTGGACCAGAATTAGTGGCAGATACAGAGAGCAAGGTTAAACTGATTCGTGATCGGTTAAAGGAAGCATCTGATAGGCAAAAGTCATATGCTGACCTTAAGTGTAAGGAAATTGAGTTTGCTGTTGGAGATAGAGTATTCCTTAAGATTTCACCATGGAAGAAGGTCTTGAGGTTTGGTAAAAAGGGCAAATTAAGTCCGCGGTTTATTGGGCCTTATAGAATTCTCAAGCGGATTGGGCCAGTAGCATATCAGTTGGAGTTGCCACCAGAGTTGGATCGTATCCATGACGTTTTTCACATGTCTATGCTAAGACGATATCGGTCGGACCCTTCGCATATTGTACTAGTAGAGGAGATTGCAGTAGATACCAATTTGACCTTCGAGGAAGAGCCTGTGCAAATCTTAGATTGTGAAGTCAAAGTCTTAAGGAGGAAGTCTGTTCCATTGGTTAACGTGCTATGGCGCAACCATGGTAGAGAAGAAGCTACGTGGGAGCCAGAAGAAGCGATGCGTCAACAATACCCTCAATTATTTGGATTAGGTAAATTTCGAGGCCGAAATTTCTTTAAGGGGGTAGAGTTGTAACGCCCTGATTTTTGGGATTTTTTAGGTTTTGTGAATTTTAGTGAAATTTTAAAATTTTGGTGTTCTGAAGGTTGAAAATGTATGTACATGTGTTAGTGGGCCTTTAGAAGGCCCAAGCTTAAGTTAAAACTCGGTAAAATATTCAGTTGGATTTTCAAGTGAAAGGGGACTTGGTTAAGTGGGCCTTTAAGAAAAACCGTGTAAAATATGTCACAAAGGGAGCCTTGGTAGAGTGGCAAGGTGGCGCCGCTAAGCTCCTAAAAAAGTGGCGCCTAAGTGGGTATTGAAGGACAAGGGTTCGAGTTGCAAGGTAAGCGTAGTGTTCTTTTTAATTTTTAAGCATGTGCCGGGCATGTGACTAACTTAAGTGAATTTCGGCAAGGGCTTTAGGGACTTGGGCCAATGCTTTAGAGAGATTATTAGGGTTTTATCTTTTTCTATTTTCTGTCATAAGAATTAGGGCTAGCCACCATAGGTATAATCTTCTCTTTTACTGTCAGAAAAGCCGAAACTTGCCTCCCTAGAAAGCTTCTAGTTGATTTCTTCTTCTTCACCTCTACCATTATTTTCTTCACTTTTCTTTTTCCTCTTTGATCTCTTCCCTAGCCGAACACCCTTCTTACTTAGATCCACTCTTTCTTTTGCTCCCATCCCTCTCAAAAACACCCATAGCCGATTGTACAAAGTGCCAGAATCCCGAAAGCTACTTCCTTTTGCCAAATCCTTCTAAGCCGAATTACCCTTGTTTCTTTCACCTATTGTGGCCGATTACTACATCCCCTTGAGCCACATCATTGTCGACACCATCACTCAAACCCATAGTCCAAATCATCATCTTCTTCACTTGGTGAAAAGCCAAAATCACCATAGTTTTAGGGAGATAGCCGAATTTGCAGATCTCATAGATAAGGGTTCTACTAACATTTAAAGGTTAGATCTACTTCAGATCTGAGTTAGAGTCAAGGTAAAAGCAGTGGTAAGTGGTTATCAACTCAGATCTTTAAGATATTTCATACTTTGGAAAAGCCGAAAGTCCCTAAAGTTAGGGAGGTTGTCGATTTAGTCTATTAGTGATTTAAAGTAGTATTTTGGTTCTTTTTGGGTGTTAGTTAGCAAGGAAGGTGATCAAATAAGGAGTGGAAGGCATCGGTATCATCAGATCTAGATCTAGTGCATCTAAATCGACAGAGGTAAGTTTTCATAGCCATTAAGGGTGTGACCGAATGTGGTAAGGGATTTTGGTTGTAGTTTTCGTAGATCTATTGATTAATCACTTAGATAATGGATTGTAGGAACGGGTGCATAGGAAATCTCGTCAGTGGAACTGCAAATCAGGTGTGTGCTTCGAACACCTTCATTGTTCAAATCGGCAAAATCTGAAAAGCTGAAATGCCGAAGTTCCGGCATTATAAGGGCTTGTGAGCGTGCGAATGCTCTCAAGTTGGTAGGGAAAAGTTGGATTTGGAACTAGCACTGGTAGGAGAGTTTGCCGCGGAATTTTGGGCACTTTGGGGCCTCGGTGGGCCGAATATAGGCCCAATGGGCTTTTGGGCCCATTTGGGATAAGAATATGTTTAAAGGTAATAATATGGACTATAGTCGTAAAAACTGTTAAAATGAGTAATGGATTAAAGATTAAGACTTAAATGGGCTTAACGGCCTAATTGACATGGTAGGGCCCATTAGGGGTTTTAGGGCCTAAGGGCTAAAAATGATAAACTGAATTAAATGAGTTTCTGTAACAACCACTATAATTATAAAGGCTGTAATAATAATAAAAACTGTAATAAGAGAACAGAATTACTGAAATACCCTTAGGGTGAGAAATTACTGATTTACCCCTAAGTGAAAAATTACCATTATACCCCAGGGCTAGAATCGACTGTACTGTTGACATGACTATTTTTGTTACTGCATATCATGATGCATGGGTTGGGTTTATATGTAAATAATGTATTGTTTTTATTATGTTATGATATTTTATTATGTGACATGTGAAATAAGTTTTAGTATTGTACAATTAATGGATATAAATGGTGAATTGTGGTTGATGAATTGGGATTAAATGAGGAAATCTCGGTTAAACCTTCAGAATGGAAAAACGTGGTGCTAGGTGGATATACCACGGTTATACGTGTAACGTGGTGCTAAGTGGATATGCCACAGTTACACATATTGATTCATTAATGTGGTGCTAAGTGGATATGCCACGGTTATACATATAACGTGGTGCTAAGTGGAAATGCCACGGTTATGCACGTTGATTCGAAACGTGGAGCTAAGTGCGTATGCCACGAATACATATGTTAGCCCAATAGTGTAGTGCTATGTACGTATACCACGAAGTTGGGCATCAATTATAGAGGGTGGAGTTATGTGCTAAAGCCACCGGATATTGTTACATTCCGAAGTGTTCAACGGGTGAAACAAGTTTGTTAAATGGAAATTTACGCAAAAAATGTGGAAATACATACCGAGATATGAATATATGGGTTTTGAACCATGAGTTAGATAAGTGATTGAAATTTGATAAGATAAATATGGAAAAGTGTTATTTTGCAAGTTGATAATAAGGAATTTTAGTGAAAGAGGTAAAATTTGGGATAAACAGCTTAAAACAGCAGCAGAGGCGTGATTTTGAAAAATCACCAAAATGGTAGAAATTGAATTAGAATTTGAATGAGATATGTAATTAAATCTTATTGAGTTTATTTTCATATAAAAGAAACAGGGCAAGTAAAATAATTCTATATTCTGAGTTATTTAAATTTTTGTAAGGCTGGTTCAGATTGATTTCGTGATCCCCTGTTTTGATTTGGAAAATTCATTAAAACTTGTAAAAAAATAGTTATGGAACATAATTTAAATGGTTAGATTCCTTATTGAGTCTATTTTTAGAAGAAACAAATGAAAACATCTTTTGAATTCTGTGTAAAAAGAAATCAAAATATTAGTGAAAAGTGGTTAGGAGTATCGAATAGCGAAATAGGGGAAGCTTTAATGAATAAAATGTATTAATTTCCCCAACCAAAAATTCTAAAATTTTTATGGTAATAAGATATATAAGCCTAGTCTTTGGGAAAATTGATGGATCTTAATTTGGAGTTCCTTAGTTCTGGATAAAACAAATTTAGTGACTATTATTTGAGTAAACAGCTTGAAAAGGGCTTAAGTGAATGGTGGGTCTATGTATATTTGTAATTATACTATTATGAGAACATGTTATGAAATTTTATAAAAGCTTGTAATAAATTTATTATTATTTACAGATTTACGTACCAAGCTATAATGCTTACTTCCTTCCTTTTCATTTTCTTATAGAGCTTCAGATGCTAGCTCGAGTTGGAGGCCGTCAGAGATACTATCACACTATCAGGCTGAGGTTAGTATTAAAAGATTTTGAAACATTTATAAGGTTATGGAATGTATAAGGACTTGAAAATGTATAAGGACTTGAAATTATGTATATATGTTACTGAGTTGGCCTAGAATGTTAGCCTAAATTAATGGAAATTTTATTGTTGTATAAGACCATGTGATATGACTAAAAGTAGCTACGTTATGAGTCATAATGATACAATACATGAACGAGTATGCTTGCATGTTAGTAAATGAATTAATGTATAAATGATAAGCATGTGATTAGATTCTAAATTGAAAGAAATTTTATAGCCGGTTTGTGTATTTGTAAGTGTAAAAATCTAGTAATGCCTCGTACCCTGTTCCGACATTAAACACGGGTAAGAGGTGTTACATTTAGTAGTATCAGAGCTATGGTTTAGTTGATTCTCGGACTACCGTAGCGTGTGTGAGAGAGTCTAGTGATGACATATGTGGACGTGATAGTGTGATATCTCTCGACCCCGATGAGATTGTTTTATTAAGTAGAGATGCTTTCCAACCGAGTTACCATTGATAATGCGGAAAGGGAATAAGTAAGTATGTATAACTTAGTGAATATATTGATTTATTGAGATGGGCCTTTATGGTTTGAGTTGATATACATGTGTGTTAATGGTGTGTAATGGATTAATTAATAGTGGTGGAATATGGATAAGATGCTACTGTTCCAATTGAATATTATAAATCGATCAATAAGATTGAATCTTTGTAGTGGATAAATGTGATGGGCTTATTACGAATGATAGATACTTATACATGATAATGATGAACGTGTTACCAAAAAGCTTGAAAGTGTGTTCATGATGAGTTGAAATTTTGAGATGTATAAATCAAATGTCTGATATTATGTTGATATGAAATGCTATACTATATATGTGTATGTATGAAAGTCAAAATTTTTAAAGGCTTTACAATATTCACTCCCCCTTGTCGGTATAGTGTCATATGACGAAGTTCATCAGATTTACATTGAATAAGCTCGTAAGTGAGAAATAAAGAGTTTAGTGGTGGAATAGTTAATAATGTGATTAGAGAGGGGAAATGGCTTAGTAAGTAAAGATGATTGTGACTGAAATATTAGATGATTTTTTTGAAGATTATTTAGAATACGCAATGTTACTATTAAAAAAAAGAAAAAGCTATTCATGAGTAATCGATTTATTCAGGTATGATATCTACAAAAATAATTTACTGGATATTTCTTCTAAATTAGTTCTATTAGTTAATTGAATAATGTGGAATTATTGGTGACTTTAGTAGTTAGTTACGCAGTGGTAAAATGGAAAAGATATATAATTGCAGCTGTTATGATTATATATCTTACAATAATTTTTTTCTAGGTATTTCACATGATTTGTTATATACAGAAATATATCTAATTATTCATTTCGAAATGTGGTCACTATTTTATAAAAAAGCTGGCTAATCATGATGTTAAATGGAACTGTTGAAAGTCTGATTAAAATATGAGCGGTACTACTTTATCTCTTTTCTAGTTTTCTAATCAATTATGCTTGAGAGAAAATTTGATAAAAAGATTCATATGATTTGGCTTTCTACTTCTATTGGTTGAAGCTCTGAATTATATATATAATATAATATAATATAATATAATATAATATAATATATATTCGAGAAAGATATTCATTAGTCAGAGACCATTATATTTACTATTATAACTCCTGATTCGAATATGGGAGTTTAGTAATATGAATCACAGATGGTGGATATCATGTTATTAGACTGGTTGTTATTGGGACTATTTTCAATCTTTCTCTTCTGTTTGGGAAGTATTATTGATATTGCAAGTATTATTTTATTTATAAGGTTGAGACACTAATCTTATTATGGTACTATGGTTTCAATTAGTATGATGGTTACAATTTCCAAAATTTTAAAGCTTCGGTATTGATAATTGATAGCTATACTGATGATACAGTTATTACAGAAAGATGTTTAAACATGACAGTTACAGTTAAGTAATCTATGAAAATTTTTCGGGGCATTTTATGTATCTAGACATTATCAAAAGTAAATGTGGTTGCTTGTTTTCCGATGAAAGTATCGTTGATCTGATTGATTTATGATCATTGTTCTTTTATTTTCCATTGGCATTCTATTTTGTTACATCAGAGATAAGAAGCTGACAGTGAATTCATATGAAATTACTCTTCTATTCCTTCTGGTTGTTGCCCTGTTTACATCTACATGGAAAATGTATTATCTCTGTTACAATTGACTATAAAATGAATGAACAATGCATATTTTCTTTTGGTTTTTCTGATGAATAGTCAGGTTCCTTATTATTTCGTACGAGTGTTGTTTCTGAATATACTGTATGGTTTTGTATCTTGAATTTCCTTATCTCGATTTTCTTATCAGTCTTATGGGTTAATTTATCATGTATGGCATATCTTTAAGGTAAATATTGACAAATGTGAGGATTATGACAGTTCAAGTTCAGATTGTATATTGATTTTCTTTCCCCAGGTAATCTTGGCTATTATCAGTGACTTCGAACAAGATGTTATGTTTCATCTGAGTTAATACAGTTAGTAAGTATTTTGTGACGGGTATGTTGAAAGAAATATGAGAAATTGTATGTTTGATCTATTCTAACGATATGAATAAGTGATCACTGTGGAATGCTAATAAATAGTTAGGATCAACTCAGTAATTTCAATTAGAGTGAGCTGTTCAGTTAGAAGATAAATTAAACTATGTGTATTTATGTGTATCCTCTGGTCTAGAAATTTAGTTGTGCATACATAAATTTATAGACGAACATTCTGAAGGAAGATTTTATATTCCTAAAAGTATGACACAGAGACATATCGATTGGGTTTTTTTCTTAAATGAAAGAATGTGTGTGAATACCAACAAATCTATGGGAAAGGTTAAAATATTGTAGGTGCTTGAATGGAAATTTTTGTTTACCTTGTGAATATTGGTTTCAATGATTTACCTTGTTGATAGAGTTTTGATTCTTATTAAACAGATGTTTCTATTATAAATTGGAGAAGCTTAGAATTGGATTGGTAAGTGTTAAGTTAGATGAACACAGCGTGAGCTGACTTTTGATTCTGAATTTTTAATTATATTTGATTACTGATACTATTATTTCAAGATAGAATTGGTGTATTGAGAAACACAGGGTATGCAGAGAGTTTTCATTTAGAGCTCACCGTAGTATATTATCTATTCATTTAAAAAGAAATAAAAAGTAAAGTGATTTGAAGTAAATGTTCAGGTATACATATATGAAATTTGATATTTCTGATTTTTGAGTTCAGATGTCATTTTATTATTAGAGTTAAGTTGAATGACAAAATGCAATCAGGACTATTATAGTCAATGATGAGCCGGGTGTGATATTGAAGCAAAGATAATATGAGTTCCGTATCGGAATTTCTCTTATTCTTAGAAAATGAAAGCTGTTATTTGGATTATGATTGATCGATGATGAAAATCCTTATGATTATTTCAGAATTTGAGGATGATATTGTCGATTATGGAAACAACTACAAGAAACTTTGTGTACGACACTGAATCGAATTGTGATTATGATAAAAAGTGAAAGCAATTGTGAAAATTGGAAATAGTTTTCGACTGACATAGAAGTATACATAATTGACACTTAGTTATACTGGATTTCAGTTTGATAAAAGAGTGTTTCTGAAAGTATTATTTTGAAGAGGATTGGTTGTGGATGTTTAAGAAATTTTGAGAAAAGATATTGAATCTCTCTACCAATAAGATTTTCGGGGACAAAAATCCCTAAAGGGGGAGAATTGTAATAGCCTGATACAGGACCTAAACAGAATAGTGGTTACGAAACCACAAATCTGAGGTCAAAATATTTATTCTGATTGAGTTTTAATATTTATTTTGTGTTTGCTATATTTTGTGAAATTTTCGTTACAAAATTTTATTGTTTGTGTGTCCAATTTGATAAATTGGTCTAAATTGCAAAAGTAGTAAAACATGCATTCTAGAAGGTAAAGGTGTTTAATTGAAATGTATTTTATTTATATATTTATGGTTTACATTTTTATGAAATTATTTTGTAAAAATTTCGTACGAAAATTTCGACGTTTGGACACTCAATTTAGTCAAAAGGACTAAATTGTAAAAAGTGAAAAAGTTAAGTTCTACATGTTAGAGGTGTCCAATTGTTATGAAATTTTAAATTAGAGGTCCTTAAAAGATAATTAGACCATTTGTTAATTTATTGGACAAAAATGGATATGAAATGGGTGAAAAAGAATATTTTTAAGTTAGAGGCATTTTGGTCATTTAGTGATTAAATGAATTAAAAATCAAATTAAAAGCCAATTTTTACTCATATTCTTCCTCAAGGCCGCATATAGCATGGAGAAACCATGGTAGGGTTTTTCAAGCTTCCAAGCTCGATTGTAAGTCCGTTCTAGCCTCGTTTTTAGAGTTTCAGTAACTTCATTTAGCTTCTTCTAGAATAATTTAACCTAAGGTTCATATTTGGAAAAATACTCGTATGTGAAATGTGTTTATTTTGATGTTTTATAATAGCATATCAGGTTTTAAATTATGCTAAACAACTTGTGCTACTCATTTTTAAGTAAAAACGAGTAAAACAGCATAATTGGTAAAAATACCTAATGTTCATAAGTATATGTTAGAGTGGGAATTTGATGTTGCCATTGGTAAATAAATGATCACCATATTCTAAAACATAAGAATTAGGGATAAAGTTTAATTTCCGAGCCTTAGGGCAAAAGTGTAAATATGCAAAAGTTTGGTGGCAAAATTGTAATTTTGCCAAAGTTAGAGTTATGAACTGTTTTGATAAATGTGAGTATTAGATAAACTAAATGTGTTATTTTAGATCAAGAAAGATGTGGAATCGACATTGATTGGGGAAAGGAAAAGATTGTGGACTAAATTGCAAAATTTCTATATTTTGCACCGAGGTAAGTTTATATGTAAATAATGTATTGTTTTTATTATGTTATGACATTTTATTGTGTGACATGTGAAATAAGTTTTAGTATTGTATAATTAATGGATATAAACGGTGAATTGTGGTTGATGAATTGGGATTAAATGAGGAAATCTCGGTTGAACCTTCAGAATGGAAAAACGTGGTGCTATGTGGATATACCACGGTTATACGTATAATGTGGTGCTAAGTGGATATGCCACGGTTACACATATTGATTCATTAACGTGGTGCTAAATGGATATGCCACGGTTATACATATAATGTGGTGCTAAGTGGATATGCCACGGTTATACATGTTGATTCAAAAAGTGGCACTAAGTACGTATGCAACGAATACATATGTTAGCCCAATAGTGTAGTGCTATATGCATATACCATGACGTTGGGCATCAATTATAGAGGGTAGAGTTATGTGCTAAAGCCACCGGATATTGTCACATTCCAAAGTGTTCAACGGGAGAAACAAGTTTGTTAAATGGAAATTTATGCGAAAAAATGTGGAAATACATACCGGGATATGAATACATGGGCTTTGAACCATGAGTTAGATAAGTAGTTGAACTTTCATAAGATAAATATGGAAAAGTGTTATTTTACAAGTTGATAATAAGGAATTTTAGTGAATGAGGTAAAATTTGGGATAAACTGCTTAAAATAGCAGCGATGAGTGACTTTGAAAAATCACCGAAAATGGTAGAAATTGAATTAGAAGTTGAATGAGATATGGAATTAAATCTTATTGAGTTTATTTTCATATAAAAGAAACAGGAAAAGTAAAATAATTCTATATTCCGAGTTATTTAAATTTTTGTAAGACTGGTTCAGATTGATTTCGTGATCCCCTATTCTGATTTGGAAAATTCATTAAAAATTGTAAAAAAATATTTATGGAACATAATTTATATGGTTAGATTCCTTATTGAGTGTATTTTTAGAAGAAATAAACGAGAACATCTTTTGAATTCTATATAAGAAGAAATCGAAGTATTAGTGAAGAGTGCTCAGGAATGTCGAGTAGCAAAATTGGGGAAGCTTTAATGAATAAAATGTATTAATTTTCCCAACCAAAAATTCTGAAATTTTATGGTAAGAAGATATATGAGCCTAGTTTCTGGGAAAATTGACGGATCTTAATTTGGAGTTCCTTAGCTCTGGATAAAAATAATTTAATGACTGTTATTCTAGTAAACATCTTGAAAAGGGCTTAAGTAAATGGTGGGACTATGTGTATTTGTAATTATACTATTATGAGAACATATTATGAAGTTTTATAAAAGCTTGTAATAAATTGATTATTATTTACAGATTTACTTACTCCCTTCCCTTTCGTTTTCTTATAGAGTTTCAGATGCTAGCTCGTCGGAGATGCTATCACACTATCAGGCTGAGGTTAGTATTAAAAGATTCTAAAATATTTATAAGTTTATGCCATGTATAAGGACTTGAAATTATGCATATATGTTACTAAGTTGGCCTAAATTAATGGAAATTTTATTGTTGTATAAGACCATGTGATATGACTAAAAGTAGCTATGTTATGAGTCATAATGATACAATACATGAACGAGTATGCTTCCATGTTAGTAAATGAATTAATGTATATATGATAAGAATGTGATTATATTCTAAATTGAAAGAAATTTTATAGCCGGTTTTGTTTATTTGTAAGTGTAAAAATCTAGTGATGCCTCGTACCTTGTTCCGACATTGAACACTGGTAAGAGGTGTTATATTTAGTGGTATCAGAGCTATGGTTTAGTTGATTCTTGGACTACCGTAGCTTGTGTGAGAGAGTCTAGTGATGACATATGTGGATGTGATAGTTTGATATCTTTCGACCCCGATGAGATTGTTTTGTTAAATAGAGATCCTTTCCAATCGAGTTACCATTGATAATGCGGAAAGGGAATAAGTAAGTATGTATAACTTAGTGAATGTATTGATTTGTTGAGATGGGCCTTTATGGTTTGAGTTGATATACATGTGTGTTAATGGTGTGTAATGGATTAATTAATGGTGGTGGAATATGGATAAGATGCTACTGTTCCAATTGAATATTATAAATTGATCAATATGATTGAATCTTTGTAGTGGATAAATGTGATGGGCTTATTACGAATGATAGATACTTATACATGATAATGATGAACGTGTTACAAAAGCTTGAAAGTGTGTTCATGATGAGTTGAAATTTTGAGATGTATAAATCAAATGTCTGATATTATGTTGAGATGAAATGCTATACTATATATGTGTATGTATGAAAGTCAAAATTTTTAAAGGCTTTACAATATTCACTCCCCCTTGTCGGTATAGTGTCATATTACGAAGTTCATCAGATTTACATTGAATAAGCTCGTAAGTGAGAAATAAAGAGTTTAGTGGTGGAATAGTTAATAATGTGATTAGAGAGGGGAAATGGCTTAGTAAGTAAATATGATTATGACTGAAATATCAGATGATTTTTTTTAAGATTATTCAGTATACACAATGTTACTGTTAAAAAAAACAAGAAGAAGTTATTCATGAGTAATCGATTTATTCAGGTATGATATCTACAAAAATAATTTACTGGATATTTCTTCTAAATTAGTTCTATTAGTGAATTGAATAATGTGGAATTATTGGTGACTTTAGTAGTTAGTTGCGCAGTGGTAAAATGGAAAAGATATATAATTGCAGCTGTTATGATTATATATCTTACAGTAATTTTTTTCTAGGTATTTCACATGATTTGTTATATACAAAAATATGTGTAATTATTCATTTCGAAATGTGGTCACTATTTTATAGAAAAGTTGGCTAATCATGATGTTAAATGGAACTGTTGAAAGTCTGATTAAAATATGAGCGGTACTACTTTATCTCTTTTCTGGTTTTCTAATCAATTATGCTTGAGAGAAAATTTGATAAAAGGATTCATATGATGTGGTTTTCTACTTCTATTGGTTGAAACTCTGAATTGTAAATATAATATAATATAATATAATATAATATAATATAATATATATTCGAGAAAGATATTCATTAGTCAGAGACCATTATATTTACTGTTGTAACTCCTGATTCGAATATGGGAGTTTAGTAATATGAATCATAGATGGTGGATATCATGTTATTAGACTGGTTGTTATTGGGACTATTTTCAGTCTTTTCTCTTCTATTTGGGAAGTATTATTGATATTGCAAGTATTATTTTATTTTTAAGGTTGAGACACTGATGTTATTATGGTACTATGGTTTCAATTAGTATGATGGTTACAATTTCCAAAATTTTAAAGCTTCGGTATTGACAATTGATAGCTATACTGATGATACAGTTATTACAGAAAGATGTTTAAACATGACAGTTACAGTTAAGAAATCTATGACAATTTTTCGGGGTATTTTATGTATCTAGACATTATCAGAAGTAAATGTGGTTGCTTGTTTTCCGATGAAAGTATCGTTGATCTGATTGATTTATGATCATTGTTCTTTTATTTTCCATTGGTATTCTATTCTGTTACGTCAGAGATAAGAAGCTGACAGTGAATTCATATGAAATTACTCTTCTACTCCTTCTGGTTGTTGTCATGTTTACATCTACATGGAAAATGTATTATCTCTATTACAATTGACTATAAAATGAATGAACAATGCATATTTTCTTCTGGTTTTTCTGATGAGTCATCAGGTTCCTTATTATTTCGTACGAGTGGTGTTTCTAAATATACTGTATGGTTTTGTATCTTGAATTTTCTTATATCGATTTTCTTATCATTCTTATAGGTTAATTTATCATGTATGGCATATCTTTAAGGTAAATATTGACAAAGGTGAGGATTATGACAGTTCAAGTTTAGATTGTATATTGATTTTCTTTCCCTAGGTAATCTTGGCTATTATCAGTGACTTCGAACAAGATGTTATGTTTCATCTGAGTTAATACAGTTAGTAAGTATTTTATGACTGGTATGTTAAAAGAAATATGAGAAATTGTATGTTTGATCTGTTCTAACGATATGAATAAGTGATTATTGTGGAATGCTAATAAATAGTTAGGATCAACTCAGTAATTTCAATCAGAGTGAGCTGTTCAGTTAGAAGATAAATTAAACTATGTGTATTTATGTGTATCCTCTGGTCTAGAAATTTAGTTGTGCATACATAAATTTATAGACGAGCATTCTGAAGGAAGAATTTACATTCCTGAAGGTATGACACGGAGACATATGATTGGGTTCCTTAACTGAAAGAATGTGTGTGAATACCAACAAATCTATGGGAAAGGTTAAAATATTGCAGGTGCTTGAATGAAATTTTTTGTTTACCTTGTGAGTATTGGTTTCAATGGTTTACCTTGTTGATAGAGTTTTGATTCTAATTAAATAGACGTTTCTATTATAAATTGGAGAAGCTTAGAATTGGATTGGTAAGTGTTAAGTTAAAAGAACGCAGCGTGAGCTGACTTTTGATTCTGAATTTTAAACTAGATCTGATTACTTATACTATTATTCTGAGATAGAATTGGTGTATTGAGAAACACATGGTATGCAGAGAGTTTTCATTTAGAGCTCACCGTAGTATTTTATCTATTCATTTAAAAAGAAATAAAAAGAAGAGTGATTTGAAGTAAATGTTCGGGTCTACAGATATAAAATTTGATATTTCTGATTTTTGAGTTCAGATGTCATTTTATTATCAGAGTTAAGTTGAATGACAAAATGCAATCAAGACTATTATAGTCAATGATGAGTCGAGTGTGATATTGAAGCAAAGATAATATGAGTTCCGTATCGGAATTTCTCTTATTCTTGGAAAATGAAAGCTGTTATTTGGATTATGATTGATCAATGCTAAAAATCCTTATGATTATTTCTGAATTTGAGGATTATATTATTGATTATGGAAATAGCTACAGGAAACTTTGTGTACGACACTGAATCGAATTGTGATTATGATCAAAAGTGAAAGCAATTGTGAAAATTGGAAATAGTTTTCGATTGAGATAGAAGTACACAGAATTGACACTTAGTTATACTAGATTTCAGTTTGATAATAGAGTGTTTCTGAAAGTATTATTTTGAAGAGGATTGGTTGTGGATGTTTAAGAAATTTTGAGAAAAGATATTGAATCTCTTTACCAATAAGATTTTCAGGAACGAAAATCCCTAAATGGGGAGAATTGTAATAGCCCGATACAGGGCCTAAATAGAATAGTGGTTACGAAACCACAAATTTTAGGTCAAAATATTTATTCTAATTGAGTTTTAAAATTTATTTTGTGTTTGCAATATTTTGTGAAATTTTTGTTACAAAATTTTATTGTTTGTGTGTCCAATTTGATAAATTGGACTAAATTGCGAAAGTAGTAAAACGTGCATTCTAGAAGGTAAAGGTGTTTAATTGAAATGTGATTTATTTATATTTTTATGGTTTACATTTTTATGAAATTATTTTGTAAAAATTTCGTACGAAAATTTCGACGTTTGGGCACTCAATTTAGTCAAAAGGACTAAATTGTAAAAAGTGAAAAAGTTGAGTTCTACATGTCAGAGGTGTCCAATTGTTATGAAATTTTAAATTAGAGGTCCTTAAAAGGTAATTAGACAATTTTTTAATTTATTGGACAAAAATGGACATGAATGGGTGAAAAAGAATATTTTTAAGTTAGGGGCATTTTGGTCATTTAGTGATTAAATGAATTAAAAATCAAATTAAAAGCCAATTTTTACTCATCTTCTTCCTCAAGGCCGAATATAGCATGGAGAAACCATGGCTAGGGTTTTTCAAGCTTCCAAGCTCGATTGTAAGTCTGTTCTAGCCCCGTTATTAATGTTCTTTACATATTTTGAGTCATTGTAACTTGATTTAGCTTATTCTAGCAATAATTTAACCTAGGGTTCATATTTGGAAAAATAACCATAGCTGAAATGTGTTTATTTTGATGTTCTATGATAGAATATGAGGTTTTAAAGTATGCTAAACAACTTGTGCTACTCGGTTTTAAGTAAAAACGAGTAAAATGGCATAATCGGTAAAAACACCTAGTGATCATAAGTATATGTTAGAGTGGGAATTTGATGTTGTCATTGGCAAGTAAATGCTCAGCATGTTCTAAAACATAAGAATTAGGGATAAAGTTTAATTTCTGAGACTTGGGGCAAAAGTCTAAATATGCAAAAGTTTAGGGGTAAAATTATAATTTTGCCAAAGTTAGAGTTAAGGACTGTTTTAATAAATTTGAGTATTAAATAATCTAAATGTGTTATTTTAGATGAAGAAAGATGTGGAATCGACATTGATCGGGGAAAGGAAAAGATTATGGACTAAATTGCAAAAATTCTATATTTTGCACCGAGGTAAGTTTATATGTAAATAATGTATTGTTTTTATTATGTTATGATATTTTATTCTGTGACATGTGAAATAAGTTTTAGTATTGTACAATTAATGGATATAAACGGTGAATTGTGGTTGATGAATTGGGATTAAATGAGGAAATCTCGGTTAAACCTTCGGAATGGAAAAACGTGGTGCTAAGTGGATATACACAGTTATATGTTTAACATGGTGCTAAATGGATATGCCACGGTTACACATATTGATTCATTAATGTGGTGCTAAGTGGATATGCTACGGTTATACATGTTGATTCGAAAAGTGGCGCTAAGTGCGTATGCCACAAATACATATGTTAGCCCAATAGTGTAGTGCTATGTGCGTATACCAAAAAGTTGGGCATCAATTATAGAGGGTGGAGTTATGTGCTAAAGCCACCGGATATTGTTACATTCCGAAGTGTTCAACGGGTGAAACAAGTTTGTTAAATGGAAATTTATGCGAAAAATGTGGAAATACATATCGGGATATGAATATATGGGTTTTGAACCATGTGTTAGATAAGTGATTGAACTTTGATAAGATAAATATGGAAAAGTGTTATTTTGTAAGTTGATAATAAGGAATTTTAGTGAAAGAGGTAAAATTTGGGATAAACTGCTTAAAACAGCAGCAGATGAGTGACTTTGAAAAATCACTAAAAATGGTAGAAATTGAATTATAAGTTTAATGAGATATGGGATTAAATCTTATTGAGTTTATTTTCATATAAAAGAAATAGGGCAAGTAAAATAATTCTATATTCAGAGTTATTTAAATTTTTGTAAGACTGGTTCAGATTGATTTCGTGATCCCCTATTCTGATTTGGAAAATTCATTAAAAATTGTAAAGAAATAGTTATGGAGCATAATTTATATGTTTAGATTCATTATTTAGTCTATTTTTAGAAGAAATAAGCGAGAACATCTTTTCAATTTTGTATAAGGAGAAATCGAGGTATTAGTGAAGAGTTGTCAGGACTGTCGAGTAGCAAAATAGGGGAAGCTTTAATGAATAAAATCTATTAATTTTCCCAACAAAAAATTCTGAAATTTTATGGTAAGAAGATATATGAGCCTAGTTTCTGGGAAAATTGATGGATCTTAATTTGGAGTTCCTTAGCTCTGGATAAAAATAATATAGTGACTGTTATTCTAGTAAACAGTTTGAGAAGGGCTTAAGTAAATGGTGGGACTATGTGTATTTGTAATTTTACTATTATGAGAACATGTTATGAAGTTTTGTAATAGCTTGTAATAAATTGATTATTATGCACAGATTTACTTACTAAGCTATAATGCTTACTCCCTTCCCTTTCGTTTTCTTATAAAGTTTCAGATGCTAGCTCGTTAGAGATGCTATAACACTATCAGGTTGAGGTTAGTATTAAAAGATTCTAAAATATTTATAAGTTTATGCCATGTATAAGGAATTGAAATTATGCATATATGTTACTGAGTTGGCCTAGAATGTTGGCCTAAATTAATGAAAATTTTATTGTTGTATAAGACCATGTGTTATGACTAAAAGTAGCTATGTTATGAGTCATAATGATACAATACATGAACGAGGATGTTTGCATGTTAGTAAATGAATTAATGTATATATGATAAGAATGTGATTAGATTCTAAATTGAAAGAAATTTTATAGCCGGTTTTATGTATTTGTAAGTGTAAAAATCCAGTGATGCCTTGTACCCTGTTCCAGCGTTGAACACGGGTAAGAGGTGTTACAAAGTAGCTATGAATTACTTAAGGTGATTTCAATACTTAGATCTAGTTTTATCTCATTTTGACTAAGGATGAATCACGGGATATTGTAGGTGCTAGGATTAGGACGTGTTGCGACAACAATATCAATCCAGGTGTGTAACCTCACCCATCCTTAGCATAGATTGGCAAAAGCTGAAAAGCTAAAATACCGAAATGCTGGCATTTCGAGGCCTTATAGGCGTGCGAATGCTTGTGGGCCGATTCGAACCCACAAACCGTGGGTAATTGACAGTGAAGGCTATTGTGCGCGTTTTCGTGCACTTGGGCTGTTATAGGCCTCGATGGGACGAAACGGGCCTAATGGGCCTATGGGCCCATATGCGTAAAATATTCGGTAATTGATAATTGGTATGATAGATGTTAAGATTTGTGATACCATGCGTAAAATTGGACTGAGCAGGCCACACGAGCGTGTGGGCAAACCTGGGCCCATTAGGGGTTTTGGGCCCGTAAACCCTATTTGTCTATTTAGACTTTTTGAGTCGCTTAGGGCGACGTTAGACCGGTTATGAGGTCGTATTAGGTGCTGAGACATCGAAACTTAGTAAATGACCAAAATACCCCTAGTGGGTAAAATTACCATTTTACCCCTAACTGCCTTAAAAATAGGTTGTTTGATATATGTATAATTGTGTCCGTATCTGTTAATCTGTATGCATGTTATATGTAGTTCTAGTAGTCTGCATGGGGTTGGGTTTCATATCGAAGGAAGTTCTGTATAGTGGCACTGCCACGTATTCTGTATAGTGGCTTAGCCACGTGTTCTGTATCAATGGCTTTACCACGATATCTGTTATTACTAGCTTGGCTGCGTATTGGTGTGTGGGCTAGGTGGGTTGAGTTATTCCCCACATTGTGTGATGGGCTGGTACGGGTGGTGTGATGGATGGATTGGGTTGGTTTTTTTTCATACTGTTCTGCTCTGCATCTGTAATGGGCTTGGGCCCACTCTGTTTCTAAATAGGGCCAAGGCCCAGACTGATCTGTGTGTCTAATCTCTGTTATTGGTTGTGGAAGTTATGCACTGAGTTTTCGAAAACTCACCTTTTATTTTATATCTGCAGGTAACCCCCAACCATAGACGATTTGGAGCTACAATTCTACTTCTGGTTTTGCTTTAATTTTTAAATAATTATTATTTTGGGTTTATGTTATGTAATAAGGCCATTATGAGGTTTTTGTTTTATTTTCTTTATTTGGGTTAGTTTATCATTACAATTGGTAAAGTAATTTAATACGGGTTTTCGGAATTAATAACCAACGTGTTCAAGTGAAACTGCGCGTAATGTTTTCAAAAAAGGTCGAAGAGCTTTTATAACTCCAAGTAACTGAACATAACAAATAAAGCAATCATTTCTTCCAAAACATTTCCAAACTTATAAAAACGGTTTTAACCTAAAATCGTTCAACGTTCCAAAACAAAATGGGGCTTTTAAAATAGGATAAAATTTTAAATAGTCAGATCACGAATGTAACTTCCATGTGACACACCAGATCTGGCCATAACATCCAAGCCGGGTTTGGGGTGTTACAAAATACCCAAAATTAAATCTAGAAATTACTAAAAGTACTAAATCAATCTTAGTGAAAAGCGTCGCCACCGCTGAGTTCTCCGAGCGCACCGAACCACCTAAGGTTGGGGATTACCTGCACAGTTAAAATAGAAGGGGTGAGTTTACGAAAACTCAGTGTGTAATTCCCCAATCATACAAGCAATATGCAACAGAACAAACTAGGCCTAAGCCCTTCCACAGTAACAGTAATCAAATTACGTGATGCATATAACCCCAACCAATCCTGCACACTATCTCTTTCAAACCCTGCACTCTTGTGGGGATTAAACCAACCCACCTATGCCTACACTCAAATGTTAGCACCAGTTGTGGCACTAACAAGTATTGCAGCAAAGCTGCCAGTAACATAAGCGGCTTAGAAAACTATACTATGAATTGGTGTAGGAATCGATCCTTATTTAGGCTACAACAATGCCTATTTATAGTGTAAGAATTGAACTCTAATTTATTTACAATTCAAATCCGAAAATATCCTGATAAGGACGTAATAAATATTGACTCGATGGTTTCTTCCACGTAGTCATTTTTATTTGTCGCTTTCTTGATGGTTGCGTGCATTAATGGTTGCTTCCATCATCTCTGCATCATGGCTTGCATCATCTTCCATCAACATCTTTTTAATGAGATAGTTGCAAGTTTCCATCAATAATTAAATGCTCCTTTTTTGGATTTTTACACGTGTCTAGTCTCGGGATTATCCTTCTTGGATATTTGTCAGATTCATTTCTTCTATTTCATCTAGATGTAATGAATCCGGTGAGACTGGTGGTGAGTTCCAACTTTCCCATGTGTCCTTGATTTCCATCGTTAATGGATAATCATCAATCTCCATTTCAGCTATCTTTTTTAACAGCTGTAGAGAATCTTCATCACGGTTTTGATGAGGTCTTTCAGTATTGTACGCCAGTATTCTTCTTCCATCAGTCCAGAGGACATAAGTATTATGTTGGAGTAAATACTGAGCTTTAAGCATTAAATCAATTCCGGCTTGGACTCGATAATGAGAAAAATTATTGTAACACATGTCAATGGTTTTTGACAAGTGATCTTTATCTTCATCAACCGATGAGAGGTTTATTCCTCCAAACATCGTTTGAATAGTCCAAATTTGATATGGCTGAAAAAATCTTTCATGTTCAGCAATACCAATAAGACTACTAATTTCTATATGAAAATAGTAAAAGAAATCCATATTTGGAAAACTTGCTAATCGTGATTTTACGATAGCTGGAAAATCTTTTAGTAAATCAAAAGAAAGATTTTGGACTGTTATTTCTTTAACAAATCCCCATTCAATACTTGTTATATCAAATGGTTCATGATTAAGCCTAAATTTTATAGTAGGGAATTTTTCTCCTAAATGATTTGTAAAAACATAGGCTTGTAAAAAGTATTCAGAAAAAGTTTTTCTAAATTGAATTTGCTGGTTGCAAATTATACTGTTTATTTTTGTAAAAATTTCTACAGGTAAAATTTTTCTAGCTTTATTAAATAAACATCTTCTAAACATTTTATTTATAACAGGACTGTTTGTCCCATTATCAATAAAATATTGAAATATATCAAGAAGATTATTTATCTCCTTAATATCCATATAATCTACATAACAATCTTCCCATTCTCTATATAAAACTGATTTTAATAAAAGATCATGGGCTTTATTTTCTTTAGTTGTTTTTTCAACTAAAAATTGAGAAAAATTAGTAAGAGCTCTTCGAAAATTTGCTCTTTGTTCTAAAACATGGGTTTTCCATATTTTATTAATATAATTATAATATTCCAGTGGTAATCCTGGATTATAAAAATCATTTATTTTAGAGAGCGATTGTTGTGATAAAAAGTTTTCTGCTCCCTTAATAATTTCAGCATAACTGGTTTGAAATGCCGAATTAGGGTCTTGTGACCATTGAGATTGACATACCGGGTTTGGCGTCAATGAAAATTGAGTTCCAATTGGTTGTCTTACCATTGGATATGGTACATAATATCCCTGATTAGGATAAAATTGTACTTGTGGAGGCATAGGAACAAATCCTTGGTTGGATTTTGTTATTTTCCCTTTGTTGGGTTTATGAACAGTATTCCATTCTCCCATTAGAGGTTTTTTACCTCTATCCATAAGGCCTGCTAAGAAAATCAGCAAGAATATTTTCATCACTTTTTATATTTATGACTTGAAAATTAAAATTACATAACTCATTATACCATCGTATCCGTCTTGGTACTGTTTCTAAACTGTTATTAGTAAGAAATTGTTTAACAGCCTGATTGTCTGTTCTAATAATAAAATATTCGGATGCTAAATATATCAAGAATTTCTTTATTCCTTTCTTTATTGCTAATAACTCTTTTTCATATATAATATAATTAATTTCATTTGGTTTAAATTTTCCTGAACTATAACCACAAATTAATTCTTCATTTTTTGTTTTGGCTTTTAATATACAACCCCAATGTTTATCAGAAGCATCTGTTTCTAAAATTAATTTATCACCCTGTTTAGGTAAATAAACTTTTGGAATATAATTTATTTCTTCTTTTATTTCTTTAATAATTTCTGAATCTCTTTCAGTCCAATCAAATGTTATTCCTTTCTTTAGTTTTTCATATAACTTATCTAATTTTTTAGATAAATTAGGAAAAAAGGTTCTTCCATAATTAACAATTCCTATAAATTGCTGAAGTTGTTTTAGATCTTTAATATTATCAGGAAATTCCTTGATTTTTATTATAATATGATCCTGTAATTTAAGACCATCTTCAGATAATATTAATCCTAAAAATTCTATTTCAGTTTTTTCTAATTCTATCTTTTTAGGACTTAGTATTATTCCATGTTTTATGAATTCTCTAGAAATGATGTTTAGATGTTTTCTATGTCTTTCTAGAGTGTCTGAAAAAATTAATATATCATCAATATAGACTACACAAAATTTTTTATATTTCTTAAATATAGAATCCATCCATCTTTGAAAAATCTGTGGTGCATTACACAGACCAAAAGGCATTACATTCCATTGAAAATGTCCATTAGGTGCACTAAATGCTGTTAAAGGCCTAGAAGCTTCTGTTAGCATAATTTGCCAAAAACCTGATTTACAATCAAATTTACTAAAATATTTAGCATGTTTTGCTTGATTTATGAGTACCTCCTTTCTTGGAATAAAATACCCATCAAAAATAATATTTTGATTTAATCTTTTATAGTTAATAACCATTCTAGCTTTTCCTCGTTTTATTTCTGCATGGTTTCTTACCATAAAAGCAGGACTAGAATGTGGACTAGTAGTTTCTTCTATTAATCCTTTTTCCATTAATTCATTTATTTGAATATCAAACTCATCTATATCTTGTTTAGTATAGATCATTGGTTTTACCCTGATAATCTTTTTAGGATTTTCTAACTTGATTTCGCAATATCGAGGGCTATTCTTCCATAATTTTAATGGTTCTTCACTAAAATTATTTTCTAATATTTTAAACAGCCAATGGGTTATTTCGATCTGTTTAAAATGATCTTTCCTTGGTGGATTAAAATCTTTATTACAAATATACTTATGATTTTCTATTAATGGTACTTCCACATAAGTGTTTTCTGTGGTTAATATAATCATATTTCTATCAATTGAAAAAGGCAAATGTTGATATATAAAATTATTACCTAGTAATATATCACCATGCATATCAGGAAAACATAATATTTTTGGAATTACAAATCTTACATTGTTTATGTAGACTGGTATATTCTTAGCTTTATGAACAATTAAGGTTTCTTTACCATCTACCCCTACCGCCATTATGGGGTTATTCATTAATTCCCATTTTTCTGCTGGAATAGCATTTTGTCTACAGCTACTTGTTGTAGCTCCTGTGTCTAATAGAGCATGTAAAGAATATGTTTTATATTCTCTAAATTGAAAGGTAACTTCTATATAAGTATAATATTTTTTTGGTTGAAATTTTGAAAAAGTGATAATATCATTTTTTCCCAATTTCATTTGTTGAATTATTATTGTATTTTTTGTCTTTTTTATTCTAGTATTTCTAGAATTTTTATGTAATATTTCTGGTTTATGCTTTAATATTAATATTTCTTCTTTTTTTATCTTTTTCTTTAGGTTTCGGTATATATGGATCTGTGTTGTCAGTATCCATAGGTTCCGGTATTTCTATATTTTCTTCTGTTGAAGTGTTTTCTTCATCAAAATTATAGCTAGTTGCATTAATTTCTTCTGAAATTATAGAATTATTATCTTCTGATTTATTATCATCATTAGAGCTACTATTACTTTCTGTAGTATCATAATTTAACATATAATGATAATTAAATATTTTAAACAGACCTTTATGTTTTTCATAAAGTTCCTCTATTAATTTTAAATATTCTACTCTTTCATAACTATCATTAGTAGTAGAAAATTTTATTTTCCAATGTTCTATTAATTCTTTATAACACTGGAAATCATGTTTTTGTTGTTTTGAATTTTCTCTTTTTTCTTTTTGTTTTTTAATATTATTATTAGTATTAGATTCGTCCGAAGAAGTTTGGTCTTCCTCAGATAAAGCTAATATGACATTACTATTACCATAGTATAGTGGACCTAAATCCATTTCTTGGTCTTCACTTTTGTTAGTGAAAACATTATCTAATTTATTATTAATATCTGTTAAAAGTTCCTTAGACTCGTTGTTCAAGTCTAACTCAGTTACTTTACTCATATTATCAATTTTATTTTCAATATTATTAACCTTATTATATAACTTATTAAAATAAACAGAAGTTATATCCACAAGACTATTGATACCTTTACTAAGAGCCGAAATGTTGTTTTCATTTTTGGGTTCTATATGCATAGTATGATTACAAGTTTTATCTTTATATAAACAATCTATCTCTTCCATATTATTTATCTTTGCTACCTAAAACCGTCCGTTATCTTAATATGTCTTTAACAAAGGCCTTAAACACGTCCTCCCTGGACTTAAACAGGCAAACAAAGACACAACAACAGATATATGGGTTTCAAGATAAATAACTATGAAATAAACAGAATTGAGAACAAAAGATAGAAACTTACAATATTACTATGATATATTTGCTTCCAAGTATCGTTACTCCGGCCCTCTGATACCAATAACGGGGGAGGTATGGTGGCTCAATACAGCGGAATATAATTTTTACAAAGAGTTTTATTGATAGTAAAGGATATTTTACAAAAGGCTATTGAAAGAAAATTTTTCTCCTAATAAGAAAATCAGCAAAAATCACGATTTAATGAGATCATTTATAAACATAGATAACAATATTATTAGATAGAGTATATAGCCTCAGGTGATAAAATATATTTAAACTTTCTTAAATTATTACCTCTATCTAATAATTTTTCTTTTACATGCTTTAATAGATACAGGTGCTACAACAAGTAGCTGTAAGATGAATGCTATTCCTAGAAAATATTGGAAACCTGTAAAAAGGCCAATAAAGGTTAGTAGTATAGATAACAATAAGACTTTAGTATATTATAAAGCTAGGAATATACCAATTTACATAAATAATGTAAAATTTGTAATTCCAAAATTATTAGGATTCCCCGAAATGAAGGGAGATATATTATTAGGCAATGATTTCATAAAACAATATTTACCATTTTCTATTTATAAAAAATCAGTTATACTATCTATAGAAAAGAATTCTATAGAAATACCTATTGTTCAAAATCCTAACTTTATTTGCTGATTTTCTTAGCAGGCCTTATGGATAGAGGTAAAAAACCTCTAATGGGAGAATGGAATACTGTTCATAAACCCAACAAAGGGAAAATAACAAAATCCAACCAAGGATTTGTTCCTATGCCTCCACAAGTACAATTTTATCCTAATCAGGGATATTATGTACCATATCCAATGGTAAGACAACCAATTGGAACTCAATTTTCATTGACGCCAAACCCGAAATGTCAATCTCAATGGTCACAAGACCCTAATTCGGCATTTCAAACCAGTTATGCTGAAATTATTAAGGGAGCAGAAAACTTTTTATCACAACAATCGCTCTCTGAAATAAATGATTTTTATAATCCAGGATTACCACTGGAATATTATAATTATATTAATAAAATATGGAAAACCCATGTTTTAGAACAAAGAGCAAATTTTCGAAGAGCTCTTACTAATTTTTCTCAATTTTTAGTTGAAAAAACAACTAAAGAAAATAAAGCCCATGATCTTTTATTAAAATCAGTTATACTATCTATAAAAAATCTTTAGTATTCTTCTTCCATCAGTCCAGAGGACATAAGTATTATGTTGGAGTAAATACTGAGCTTTAAGCATTAAATCAATTCCGGCTTGGACTCGATAATGA
Organism: Gossypium stocksii; assembly: GCA_020496765.1. Taxonomy (NCBI): domain Eukaryota; kingdom Viridiplantae; phylum Streptophyta; class Magnoliopsida; order Malvales; family Malvaceae; genus Gossypium; species Gossypium stocksii. The sequence goes on from CM035623.1 coordinate 50,349,284, forward strand.
GAAAAATTATTGTAACACATGTCAATGGTTTTTGACAAGTGATCTTTATCTTCATCAACCGATGAGAGGTTTATTCCTCCAAACATCGTTTGAATAGTCCAAATTTGATATGGCTGAAAAAATCTTTCATGTTCAGCAATACCAATAAGACTACTAATTTCTATATGAAAATAGTAAAAGAAATCCATATTTGGAAAACTTGCTAATCGTGATTTTACGATAGCTGGAAAATCTTTTAGTAAATCAAAAGAAAGATTTTGGACTGTTATTTCTTTAACAAATCCCCATTCAATACTTGTTATATCAAATGGTTCATGATTAAGCCTAAATTTTATAGTAGGGAATTTTTCTCCTAAATGATTTGTAAAAACATAGGCTTGTAAAAAGTATTCAGAAAAAGTTTTTCTAAATTGAATTTGCTGGTTGCAAATTATACTGTTTATTTTTGTAAAAATTTCTACAGGTAAAATTTTTCTAGCTTTATTAAATAAACATCTTCTAAACATTTTATTTATAACAGGACTGTTTGTCCCATTATCAATAAAATATTGAAATATATCAAGAAGATTATTTATCTCCTTAATATCCATATAATCTACATAACAATCTTCCCATTCTCTATATAAAACTGATTTTAATAAAAGATCATGGGCTTTATTTTCTTTAGTTGTTTTTTCAACTAAAAATTGAGAAAAATTAGTAAGAGCTCTTCGAAAATTTGCTCTTTGTTCTAAAACATGGGTTTTCCATATTTTATTAATATAATTATAATATTCCAGTGGTAATCCTGGATTATAAAAATCATTTATTTCAGAGAGCGATTGTTGTGATAAAAAGTTTTCTGCTCCCTTAATAATTTCAGCATAACTGGTTTGAAATGCCGAATTAGGGTCTTGTGACCATTGAGATTGACATACCGGGTTTGGCGTCAATGAAAATTGAGTTCCAATTGGTTGTCTTACCATTGGATATGGTACATAATATCCCTGATTAGGATAAAATTGTACTTGTGGAGGCCAAATATATTTTTGTATATTTTTAAATTATTTTATATCATATATTATTATGATATAAAATATGTTGTAAACTGTGTTGTCAGATTATAAATGATCTCATTAAATCGTGATTTTTTATAAAACATATAGTGTAAATAATTATTTATGATGTTTATTATCATAATTATTTTTAATAATATATAAAATTTATAGATAAATAACTATGAAATAAACAGAATTGAGAACAAAAGATAGAAACTTACAATATACTATGATATATTTGCTTCCAAGTATCGTTACTCCGGCCCTCTGATACCAATAACGGGGGAGGTATGGTGGCTCAATACAGCGGAATATAATTTTTACAAAGAGTTTTATTGATAGTAAAGGATATTTTACAAAAGGCTATTGAAAGAAAGTTTACAAAAGGCAAAATCTAAGAAAACTATACTATGAATTGGTGTAGGAATCGATGCCTTATTTAGGCTACAACAATGCCTATTTATAGTGTAAGAATTGAACTCTAATTTATTTACAATTCAAATCCGAAAATATCCTGATAAGGACGTAATAAATATTGACTCGATGGTTTCTTCCACGTAGTCATTTTTATTTGTCGCTTTCTTGATGGTTGCGTGCATTAATGGTTGCTTCCATCATCTCTGCATCATGGCTTGCATCATCTTCCATCAACATCTTTTTAATGAGATAGTTGCAAGTTTCCATCAATAATTAAATGCTCCTTTTTTGGATTTTTACACGTGTCTAGTCTCGGGATTATCCTTCTTGGATATTTGTCAGATTCATTTCTTCTATTTCATCTAGATGTAATGAATCCGGTGAGACTGGTGGTGAGTTCCAACTTTCCCACGTGTCCTTGATTTCCATCGTTAATGGATAATCATCAATCTCCATTTCAGCTATCTTTTTTAACAGCTGTAGAGAATCTTCATCACGGTTTTGATGAGGTCTTTCAGTATTGTACGCCAGTATTCTTCTTCCATCAGTCCAGAGGACATAAGTATTATGTTGGAGTAAATACTGAGCTTTAAGCATTAAATCAATTCCGGCTTGGACTCGATAATGAGAAAAATTATTGTAACACATGTCAATGGTTTTTGACAAGTGATCTTTATCTTCATCAACCGATGAGAGGTTTATTCCTCCAAACATCGTTTGAATAGTCCAAATTTGATATGGCTGAAAAAATCTTTCATGTTCAGCAATACCAATAAGACTACTAATTTCTATATGAAAATAGTAAAAGAAATCCATATTTGGAAAACTTGCTAATCGTGATTTTACGATAGCTGGAAAATCTTTTAGTAAATCAAAAGAAAGATTTTGGACTGTTATTTCTTTAACAAATCCCCATTCAATACTTGTTATATCAAATGGTTCATGATTAAGCCTAAATTTTATAGTAGGGAATTTTTCTCCTAAATGATTTGTAAAAACATAGGCTTGTAAAAAGTATTCAGAAAAAGTTTTTCTAAATTGAATTTGCTGGTTGCAAATTATACTGTTTATTTTTGTAAAAATTTCTACAGGTAAAATTTTTCTAGCTTTATTAAATAAACATCTTCTAAACTTACAAATATATGTTTAATAAACTGTTTACATTATATTTATTAAATAATATATTTAATAATAATTACTTTACTCATATATCTGTTGTTGTGTCTTTGTTTGCCTGTTTAAGTCCAGGGAGGACGTGTTTAAGGCCTTTGTTAAAGACATATTAAGATAACGGACGGTTTTAGGTAGCAAAGATAAATAATATGGAAGAGATAGATTGTTTATATAAAGATAAAACTTGTAATCATACTATGCATATAGAACCCAAAAATGAAAACAACATTTCGGCTCTTAGTAAAGGTATCAATAGTCTTGTGGATATAACTTCTGTTTATTTTAATAAGTTATATAATAAGGTTAATAATATTGAAAATAAAATTGATAATATGAGTAAAGTAACTGAGTTAGACTTGAACAACGAGTCTAAGGAACTTTTAACAGATATTAATAATAAATTAGATAATGTTTTCACTAACAAAAGTGAAGACCAAGAAATGGATTTAGGTCCACTATACTATGGTAATAGTAATGTCATATTAGCTTTATCTGAGGAAGACCAAACTTCTTCGGACGAATCTAATACTAATAATAATATTAAAAAACAAAAAGAAAAAAGAGAAAATTCAAAACAACAAAAACATGATTTCTAGTGTTATAAAGAATTAATAGAACATTGGAAAATAAAATTTTCTACTACTAATGATAGTTATGAAAGAGTAGAATATTTAAAATTAATAGAGGAACTTTATGAAAAACATAAAGGTCTGTTTAAAATATTTAATTATCATTATATGTTAAATTATGATACTACAGAAAGTAGTAGTAGTTCTACTGATGATAATAAATTAGAAGATAATAATTCTATAATTTCAGAAGAAATTAATGCAACTAGCTATAATTCTGATGAAGAAAACACTTCAACAGAAGAAAATATAGAAATACCGGAACCCATGGATACTGACAACACAGATCCATATATACCGAAACCTAAGGAAAAAGATAAAAAAGATCCTTATGGTAAAAGAAAATTAGAATCAGATATTCAAAAAGATGATTATCTGAGATCTTTTAATAAAGATAATGAGCTAGTCGAAGAAACGACTAGAATATTTGAAACTATAGCTACTAATGATGTCAAGCCTGAAAACCCAGGAGAAACATCTAGTCAACCTATACCATATAGGATTGATGATTTAAATAAGAGAAATGTTGCTCAAGGAGATATATATTTAGATTTAACTAATATACCTTTATCAGAATTTTTTGTCTGAATTCTTAAACAAAGACACTCTTCTATTAGAGGGTCTGTAATGGATATAAAGTAATTCGGTTTTACCTTAAATCCTATTACTCCATTATATAAATTTGATTGAATACCTCCAATAAGTGCTTTTATTGGATTTTCAAATCTTTTATCTAATAAAACTGCTATTATAGGTACATCATGACCCCTTCTAAATAAAGCTCTAATCGTGATCATAATTATACCTAGATGTATATATCTTACCTGAGGATATTTCTTTCTAATCCTCTTAATTTTTTCTTTAGTAAATAAAGGGATTTCAGTTAATCCACCTTTTGTATCTTTAGCGACTGTATTACCGCTAATTTTTTCAATATGTCTTTGTGACCATATATTAAACTTAGATATTTTATATATTTCTTCTTTAGAAATATGATTTTTAGTTGTTGTGTCTTTGTTTGCCTGTTTAAGTCCAGGGAGGACGTGTTTAAGGCCTTTGTTAAAGACATATTAAGATAACGGACGGTTTTAGGTAGCAAAGATAAATAATATGGAAGAGATAGATTGTTTATATAAAGATAAAACTTGTAATCATACTATGCATATAGAACCCAAAAATGAAAACAACATTTCGGCTCTTAGTAAAGGTATCAATAGTCTTGTGGATATAACTTCTGTTTATTTTAATAAGTTATATAATAAGGTTAATAATATTGAAAATAAAATTGATAATATGAGTAAAGTAACTGAGTTAGACTTGAACAACGAGTCTAAGGAACTTTTAACAGATATTAATAATAAATTAGATAATGTTTTCACTAACAAAAGTGAAGACCAAGAAATGGATTTAGGTCCACTATACTATGGTAATAGTAATGTCATATTAGCTTTATCTGAGGAAGACCAAACTTCTTCGGACGAATCTAATACTAATAATAATATTAAAAAACAAAAAGAAAAAAGAGAAAATTCAAAACAACAAAAACATGATTTCCAGTGTTATAAAGAATTAATAGAACATTGGAAAATAAAATTTTCTACTACTAATGATAGTTATGAAAGAGTAGAATATTTAAAATTAATAGAGGAACTTTATGAAAAACATAAAGGTCTGTTTAAAATATTTAATTATCATTATATGTTAAATTATGATACTACAGAAAGTAATAGTAGCTCTAATGATGATAATAAATCAGAAGATAATAATTCTATAATTTCAGAAGAAATTAATGCAACTAGCTATAATTTTGATGAAGAAAACACTTCAACAGAAGAAAATATAGAAATACCGGAACCTATGGATACTGACAACACAGATCCATATATACCGAAACCTAAAGAAAAAGATAAAAAAGAAGAAATATTAATATTAAAGCATAAACCAGAAATATTACATAAAAATTCTAGAAATACTAGAATAAAAAAGACAAAAAATACAATAATAATTCAACAAATGAAATTGGGAAAAAATGATATTATCACTTTTTCAAAATTTCAACCAAAAAAAATATTATACTTATATAGAAGTTACCTTTCAATTTAGAGAATATAAAACATATTCTTTACATGCTCTATTAGACACAGGAGCTACAACAAGTAGCTGTAGACAAAATGCTATTCCAGCAGAAAAATGGGAATTAATGAATAACCCCATAATGGCGGTAGGGGTAGATGGTAAAGAAACCTTAATTGTTCATAAAGCTAAGAATATACCAGTCTACATAAACAATGTAAGATTTGTAATTCCAAAAATATTATGTTTTCCTGATATGCATGGTGATATATTACTAGGTAATAATTTTATATATCAACATTTGCCTTTTTCAATTGATAGAAATATGATTATATTAACCACAGAAAACACTTATGTGGAAGTACCATTAATAGAAAATCATAAGTATATTTGTAATAAAGATTTTAATCCACCAAGGAAAGATCATTTTAAACAGATCGAAATAACCCATTGGCTGTTTAAAATATTAGAAAATAATTTTAGTGAAGAACCATTAAAATTATGGAAGAATAGCCCTCGATATTGCGAAATCAAGTTAGAAAATCCTAAAAAGATTATCAGGGTAAAACCAATGATCTATACTAAACAAGATATAGATGAGTTTGATATTCAAATAAATGAATTAATGGAAAAAGGATTAATAGAAGAAACTACTAGTCCACATTCTAGTCCTGCTTTTATGGTAAGAAACCATGCAGAAATAAAACGAGGAAAAGCTAGAATGGTTATTAACTATAAAAGATTAAATCAAAATATTATTTTTGATGGGTATTTTATTCCAAGAAAGGAGGTACTCATAAATCAAGCAAAACATGCTAAATATTTTAGTAAATTTGATTGTAAATCAGGTTTTTGGCAAATTATGCTAACAGAAGCTTCTAGGCCTTTAACAGCATTTAGTGCACCTAATGGACATTTTCAATGGAATGTAATGCCTTTTGGTCTGTGTAATGCACCACAGATTTTTCAAAGATGGATGGATTCTATTTTTAAGAAATATAAAAAATTTTGTGTAGTCTATATTGATGATATATTAATTTTTTCAGACACTCTAGAAAGACATAGAAAACATCTAAACATCATTTCTAGAGAATTCATAAAACATGGAATAATACTAAGTCCTAAAAAGATAGAATTAGAAAAAACTGAAATAGAATTTTTAGGATTAATATTATCTGAAGATGGTCTTAAATTACAGGATCATATTATAATAAAAATCAAGGAATTTCCTGATAATATTAAAGATCTAAAACAACTTCAGCAATTTATAGGAATTGTTAATTATGGAAGAACCTTTTTTCCTAATTTATCTAAAAAATTAGATAAGTTATATGAAAAACTAAAGAAAGGAATAACATTTTATTGGACTGAAAGAGATTCAGAAATTATTAAAGAAATAAAAGAAGAAATAAATTATATTCCAAAAGTTTATTTACCTAAACAGGGTGATAAATTAATTTTAGAAACAGATGCTTCTGATAAACATTGGGGTTGTATATTAAAAGCCAAAACAAAAAATGAAGAATTAATTTGTGGTTATAGTTCAGGAAAATTTAAACCAAATGAAATTAATTATATTATATATGAAAAAGAGTTATTAGCAATAAAGAAAGGAATAAAGAAATTCTTGATATATTTAGCATCCGAATATTTTATTATTAGAACAGACAATCAGGCTGTTAAACAATTTCTTACTAATAACAGTTTAGAAACAGTACCAAGACGGATACGATGGTATAATGAGTTATGTAATTTTAATTTTCAAGTCATAAATATAAAAAGTGATGAAAATATTCTTGCTGATTTTCTTAGCAGGCCTTATGGATAGAGATAAAAAACCTCTAATGGGAGAATGGAATACTGTTCATAAACCCAACAAAGGGAAAATAACAAAATCCAACCAAGGATTTGTTCCTATGCCTCCACAAGTACAATTTTATCCTAATCAGGGATATTATGTACCATATCCAATGGTAAGACAACCAATTGGAACTCAATTTTCATTGACGCCAAACCCGGTATGTCAATCTCAATGGTCACAAGACCCTAATTCGGCATTTCAAACCAGTTATGCTGAAATTATTAAGGGAGCAGAAAACTTTTTATCACAACAATCGCTCTCTGAAATAAATGATTTTTATAATCCAGGATTACCACTGGAATATTATAATTATATTAATAAAATATGGAAAACCCATGTTTTAGAACAAAGAGCAAATTTTCGAAGAGCTCTTACTAATTTTTCTCAATTTTTAGTTGAAAAAACAACTAAAGAAAATAAAGCCCATGATCTTTTATTAAAATCAGTTTTATATAGAGAATGGGAAGATTGTTATGTAGATTATATGGTTATTAAGGAGATAAATAATCTTCTTGATATATTTCAATATTTTATTGATAATGGGACAAACAGTCCTGTTATAAATAAAATGTTTAGAAGATGTTTATTTAATAAAGCTAGAAAAATTTTACCTGTAGAAATTTTTACAAAAATAAACAGTATAATTTGCAACCAGCAAATTCAATTTAGAAAAACTTTTTCTGAATACTTTTTACAAGCCTATGTTTTTACAAATCATTTAGGAGAAAAATTCCCTACTATAAAATTTAGGCTTAATCATGAACCATTTGATATAACAAGTATTGAATGGGGATTTGTTAAAGAAATAACAGTCCAAAATCTTTCTTTTGATTTACTAAAAGATTTTCCAGCTATCGTAAAATCACGATTAGCAAGTTTTCCAAATATGGATTTCTTTTACTATTTTCATATAGAAATTAGTAGTCTTATTGGTATTGCTGAACATGAAAGATTTTTTCAGCCATATCAAATTTGGACTATTCAAACGATGTTTGGAGGAATAAACCTCTCATCGGTTGATGAAGATAAAGATCACTTGTCAAAAACCATTGACATGTGTTACATAAAAAATATACATTTATAAATTTAAATATCGATAATTGTTTATAAAATGTTTTAGCTATAGATATTTTATATCGGTAATACAGTATATTTTTTATTGAAATCTAGTCTTAGATTTCAGTTAATCCACCTTTTGTATCTTTAGCGACTGTATTACCGCTAATTTTTTCAATATGTCTTTGTGACCATATATTAAACTTAGATATTTTATATATTTCTTCTTTAGAAATATGATTTTTAGTTATCTTTTCTATCATTTCTTCTGAGAAGTCTTTTTCTTCTCCTATTAAATTTCCTAATTTTATATCCTGTTGTTCAGTTTTAGGAATTTCTTCTAATTGATTATTATGTCCTAACATAAAGATATATTCTTCATTATCAGTATCAGATTCAGTTTCTGATATTATTTCATATAAGATTTCAGTAGGATTTATTTCCTCACTAAAACATATTTCTAAATCTTGTTCTTCAAGACTTTTAATCATTTTTCTAGCATTTTTTCCCTTATTAGGACAATTTGTAGCTATATGACCTTCTTCATCACATATAAAACATTTACAAAGTTGCTTTATAGGTTTTTTAGAAGTTTTTCTTCTTACAAATTTTTTCTTTTTGTTATTATCATTTTTATTACCAGTATATTTTTTATTTCCTGGTTTCCACCTTATCATCCTATATTTTTTATTTTTATAATTTTTATAAGGTTTGGATTGTATAGGTTTACAACCAAACTCCCATTCGCCTTCTAATAATTTTGTACAATACCTATGACTTAATTTATTTTTAACTTGTTTAGCAGCTTTACTCTGTAAACAATGTAAAGTAATTCTTTCTTTAGCGAAATTAATCCTATATCCTATACTATCTATATTTTCTTTATCTATACCAGCTAGTTTACTATGTTTTTCTAGATAAGAAGCATATTTATTTATACAAATTTCATCCCAAGGTGGGGGTAATTTATGGAAATATTGGTTTTTCCAAAATTCTATGTTATTATTTTTTAACTTTTGATATTCATGAAGAAATTTTTTAGAAAATTCTTCTAAATATCTAATATCACATAATTTTATTTTTGATAATATATAACTAGATTGACTGTCCTGATCTTTTTTATCAGTATAGCCACAAAATTCTGTTTTTAGAATTAAAGTTAAACCTTTTAATAGTTCCTTAGGAGTACCTATTTGATTAATAAGTTGTTCCTTTTGTTGTTTCCCTTTTTCAGATTCTTCCCAGCGACGGAGAAATTGCAAAACATCTCCTTGGAAAGTTCCTACAAAATAATTTAAAAATTTTTCTTTTGTCCAACTACTGCTATTATTATTAACAACAATAGTCATAGACTGTGCCCAATCATCTATAGTTTTTTCATAGTCTGATAAAGGTATATTAGTTAAATCTAAATATATACCTCCTTGAGCAACATTTCTCTTATTTAAATCATCAATCCTATATGGTATAGGTTGACTAGATGTTTCTCCTGGGTTTTCAGGCTTGACATCATTAGTAGCTATAGTTTCAAATATTCTAGTCGTTTCTTCGACTAGCTCATTATCTTTATTAAAAGATCTCATATAATCATCTTTTTGAATATCTGATTCTAATTTTCTTTTACCATAAGGATCTTTTTTATCTTTTTCCTTAGGTTTCGGTATATATGGATCTGTGTTGTCAGTATCCATGGGAACAGATCAGTACTCTTCCTCCAATTACAACAACCCATCCCCATGCAGCATAATATCATGCATGTATGCAAATCATAAATATATCAGATAGCATGCTTAATCAAACATACATTATATAAGGGCATAATAGACATTTTACCCTATAGGGGCATATAGTTATTTCTTAGTTTGGGGTCTAGGTACACTTATCGACCCATCAGTAAGTCCATAGTCATCTTGTGCAACCCGTGAAACCCTTAACAGTCAAATAGTGTAAATAGGCCCAAAGCCCATTATGTGCCCCACTAAGCCTAAAAATGACCTTAGCCATGTGAACGACACAGCCAGGTCCAATATTTCTCACATATCTGTGACATTTACTGTGTGAGGCCCACGAGCCCATTGGGCCCACATGGCCTATTTCGACCCAACATGGTCCAAAACAGCCTGAGCCCATGAGATCACTCATGGTGGCCTCTACCATCATATGCCCATGTTTCGTAGACTTGAAATTCCACATGTGCGTTCGTACGCCCCTGTGGCATCAATTGCCATACTTTTTAGCTTTTCGACTTTTGTCGTCCTACGATTAAAACAGTGTGAGTACACACCTATTTACGAAACATGTGAAGAACCCATGAGCACCGAACCTACATTCAATCAAGGTATTCTGTTAGTTAACCGACAATTCGGGTTAATAGCCTTCTCAACACTTAGCCCAAAATAACCACCACCTTACCTTGATTGAATGAGGGTGACTTTAGTCTTCTAAGACCCTTGACCAAAACTGATCACAAGTCCTTGTCGATTACCTGCATTACCAAAACCATTAGCTATGATTGCCTAAACCAAAAAATTGAGTTTACAAATATCATTTCAGAGAACATGCGACCCTAGAGTAGGGGAAAGCATTCGACATTCAGAGAAATGGATATATATTTGGTATAACAAAAGTGCAGAAGAGGGGAGATTGGAAACAAATCAATAGAAAACATAAGAGAGAGAGTTGGATGTACCCACTAATTTGCCAGAGAATAATAACTTGATCAAAACCAAAATGGAGAGTACAAGTGATGAAGAAGAAAGATTCGGCCAAGAACCAAGACTAAAACCGACAGTGTATATCCGGCCAAGGTATAGATTGTAAAAGAAAGGGGATTTATTAATCCTCAAAAGAGAAAAAAGGAAAAGGCAGTAATAGTATTCGACTAAAAGAAAGAAGAGAAGACAAATGAAGGGGAGAAGAGAAGGATATATTCGGCTAGAGGAAAAAGAATACCAAACCGAGAGACTTCAGTAGAGGAAAGGTATTTGGCCTAGGAGTAAGGTGAAAATTGAAAAGAAAAATAGTCTTGAAAACAAATAGCAAAAGAGAGCGAGAGAATCTCCAAAGTCTTTTAGCAAAAACAGCTCTCAAAAAAAGCTAAAAACCTGAGATAGAGAGCAAAGAATCGGCATAACCTCCCCCACAACCACTCAAAGCTGAAATCTAGAGTGCTTAGAGTCTCATTTCGGACTAACTTTTCCCTAACTCCAATTCCCTTGATTTTCTCCCACTATCCTTCCTAAAATCTCACCTCTAATCTCTCCATGACTAATTCAAACTCCAACCACTCAACAATGTTCGGGTTAAACTCCACCACTCACAAGCTAAGAATAAAATAAATACTCCTTGTACATAGCGTGACTCGAACTCAAGCCCCTTTAGAAGCATTTACACGCCACTACCACTGGACCATCAAGCTCTTTTGTGACATACTTTAATCACAATAATTTAAAAGGCTACATGCTAGAGTCAGGGTCCCTTCAAGCAAGAAAACAAAATTTTTGCATAAGCCTAGGCTCAAGCCCAAGGCTTCTCAAAGCCTCCCAAACACTCCTAATTCACTTAGCCAATAAACTAAACATGCAATTGTGCCACAAGATATAGAAATTAAAAACTTAGATTTTTGGGGTGTTACACAACTCCACAACTACTTAATCACTATAATTGATATTTATTTACTATCAAATGTGCTGAGGTCATCTAAAAAAAATTTTAGACATGACCACTCTCGGTTCATTAACCCAATTTCTACTAACCCGATTTTTAGGATGTGAAACATAACGCAAGTCACAATTAAAGATGCAGATAAATAATGCAAGACATTAATGAAAGATCCAAACATAAACTAAACTAAAACTTAATTAAAGTCTTTTAAATTGCACCATGATTAAACAAACCCATCACTAAATTTGTCCACACTTGATCTAATTAGCCATCATAGACATTGGGCTTAACCCAATTTAAATGATAAACTTCATTTTGCACTTTGTCCCTTCTCATTTGGGCCAATTTGAACATCTGTTGTAACAACCCAATTTTGGGCCGAGTAAGAATAGTGGTTTCGGGACCACAAATCTGACGAGGAAAATTTTATTTTTATTATATTTTTATGGTATACAATTTCACGAAATGATTTCATCAAAATCTCATTCAAAAATTTTGACGTTTGGGCACTCAATTTAGTCAAAAGGACTAAATTGTAAAAAGTGCAAAACTTGAGTTCTAGAACCTAGAGGTGTCAAATTGCTATGAAATTTTAAATTGGAGGTCCTTAAATAGTAATTAGACCATTGGTTAATTTGTTGGACAAAAATGGACATAAGATAGGTGAAATAGAATATTTTTAAGTTAGGGGCATTTTGGTTATTTAAGTGATTAAAATGAATTAAAAACAAAATTAGAAATCAATTTTTGTCCATCTTCAACCCCATGGACAAATATAGCAAGGGAAAACCATGGCTAGGGTTTTTCAAGCTTCGGAGCTCGATTGTAAGTCCGTCCTAGTCCTGTTTTTAATGATTTTTACGTTTTTGAAATCCTCATAACAAGATCTACCTATTTCTACCATTAATTTGAGATATGGTTAAAGTATACGGTTTTGACCCATGATGAATATGTGTGTATTTTGATGTTTAATGGTAGAAAATACATGTTTAAGGTTAGAGAAACAATTTTTACTATGTGATTTTTGGTGAAAATGTCTAAAAGGACTAATTTGTAAAGTTATAAAATTGGTCGTAAGAGTGTGATTTAGTGGAAATTGTGGACTACTATAGTTATGAAAATGGTTCAGCTAGGCTTGTATGTTAAAGAATTGAATAAGTTTCATTTTACGAACCTAGGGGCAAAAGTGTAATTATGGGAAAGTTTAGGGGCAAAAATGTAATTTTTCCATAATATGATTTTTGGGTCACATTGAATAATTTGACTAATAAGTGAGCTAAATGTGATATTATAGATCATGGAAAATGAGATTCAGAACTAGAACGAGGGAAAAAATGAGTACTCGACGGTTAGGTCTGTTTCTTGCTATTTTTGCATCGAGGTAAGTTTTTATGTAAATAATTTACTACGTTTTATGAAATGTGGCTAAATATTGAATGAAATTGACAAGTATCAAAAAGTGAAAAATTTCCCTATTGAACATTAGGAATAAAATAGGATACAAGTGACATGTCACTAGTGACTCAAGTGTGGTACTATGTAAAGGCCACTTTGTGAATAAGGTAGCTTTGGCTACAATGGTGGTATTATGTGCAAGCCACCAGGTATCCGTTATTATTTCTGTAACGCCCTGATTTTCGGGATTTTTTTAGGATTTTTGTGATTTTGGTGGAATCTTGAAATTGTGGTTTGGTTATTAAATTTATGTTTTAAGTATGTTAGTGGGCTTTAAGAAGGCCTAAGTCTGAGATAAAACCCAGTAAAAATATCAAATTTTGGAGTTAAAGTGAAGGGGACTTGGTTAAGTGGGCTTTTAAGAAAAAGTGGGTAAATTAACACACAAGTGAGCCCTTGGTAAAGTGGCAGTGTGGCGTAACTTAAGTGCCTAAAAAAGTGGCATGTGGATGTGTGTGCAAGGGCCAGAGTTCAAGTCACAAGGTAAGCATTGCGGGTGTTTTATTTTTGTTGCATGTGTCACGCATGTGTTGGAGGTTAAGTGAAATTCTGATGGAGGAGTTTGAAGTGTTCATGAGATTGAATCAGGTAGGATAAGGCAGAGAGATTTTAGGAATTTCAAATTGAAACAAGAGGTGGCCGATCAAGGGACTCTTGGGGGTGTATTACCGAATTGGTTAAGAGTTTTTGGTCTAGTATTTTCGGCTAGGGTGTTAAGGGGCCTTACTTTTGGTAATTAATGTGGTGTGTGCCGACTTGTGTAGGAGTTTAAGCTTTCGGGAATTGTTTGGGTCCTTTTCTGACTTGCTGAATTAAGGTATATTGCCTTAGGGTTCTTTTTCTCCTCTTCTTTTTTGCTAGAAACCGAAACCTAAGCTTCCATACTCTCTTGTGTCGATTTGTCCTTAGCCGAACCTATTCTTCTCTTTTCCTCTCTTCTCTTCTTCTTTTTTTCTCTTCTTCTCTTCTTCTTTTTCACCATCGATCCCTTTAAACCACACTTAGCCGATTGCTTCAAGCTAAAACCTGAACCTATTCTAGTTAAACCTTCTTAGCCGAATACTCCTAAAAAGCTGAAATCCCGAAATGTTCTAGGTTGTGCCGATTTCTCCTTGGTTAAATACCCTTACTTTCTCTTCTCTTTAGCAGAATCTCATAGCCTTATTGACATCTTCTTCTTCTCACTACAAAGCTTTCATTTTTCCTTCTCCTTCATTATACCAAAAGCCAAAATTACCATACTCAAGGTGATTTGGAAACTGAACCCTTAGATCTTTTATATTCTTTCTCTGCTTGTGTCTAGAGGCTAGATCTGCTTTAGATCTGAGATAGGAACGGGTTGGAAGCACACTTGTCTAGTGGATCTTTGGTAAGTATTCAGATCTCTTGGTTTTATTCATTATTTTGGGATTTAAGGAAAAGCCAAAAACCCCTTTATAGGATGACTGTCGATTGGGGCTAAAGGCTCTGTTGGTCTTATTATTTGAATTGTTTTGTGCTAGTGTGAACTAAAGGCTACCGATCGAAAGCTTGGATCATTGGAGCGACTGGTAGATTTAGATCTAGTATACATATCGACAAGGGTAAGTGGTTAAGAATACCCTATTATGGCCGAATGTGGTAAGCGACCATTGTGTTGGTTATCGTTGTTGTGTAATCTAAATATGTTAGTGATCGATTGTAGGTTACTTGTGGGGGGATCTCGTTAACGCCCGTCGTAAATTAGGTGTGTAAACGAACACCCTCTTGTAGTTTAAATCGGTAAAAGTCGAAAAGCTGAAATGCTGAAATATCGACTTTTTGTGGGCTAGCGAGCGTGCGAGCACTCGTGGGTCGGTTGGAAACGGTAAGATTTGGTAACCGAAGTCGGTAAAGTTGATAAGTGCGTGATTTCGTGCACCTCGATAATTTGGGCATCGATGGGCTAAAATTGGGCCCAATGGGCTTACAGGGCCATATGGGTAAAAGTAAGCAGTAAGTGCGTCTGGTATACTGTAGGTTAAATCTGCTAAGCTAGACTTAGAATTTGGGCTAAACGGGCCAAGGTAGTTAAATGACACTGTATGGCCCATTAGGGGCTTTAGGGCCCAATAACTAAAAACTGTTAAAATGGGCTAAATAAGCTATTGGGATGAAAATTAGACTATTTCTGACTAAAACATGCAAAAAACCCTAAAAGCTAGAATAATTACTAAAATACCCCTTAAGGGTGAAAAATTACTATTTTACCCCTAGGTGCAAAATGACCATTATACCCCTAGGGCTAAAATTGACTGAAATGCATGCTTTACTGTTTCCATTCACTGTATGCCATGACATGATTAAACTGTTGCATGGGACTGGGTTATTGATGGAGGAAGTGCAAGTGGCATTGCCACGTTACTAAAAAGGGGCTTTGCCTCGTATTACTGAAAAGGGGCTTTGCCTCGCATTACTGAAAAGGGGCTTTGCCTCGGATTTACTGTTAGTGGCTTGGCCACATTATCTGAGCAGCTATACTGCGACTGTGGAGTGTAGAGGCTTGGTGGGTTGAGTTGTTTCCCCACATGGTGTGTATATGGGTGGTACGGGTGGAGTGTAGCGGTTGGATTTAGGCTGGTTTTGGGCATACATGCATGATATTGTTCTGTTTCTGTAATGGGCCTATGGGCCGCACTGTTTACTGAATAGGGCTAAGGCCCAGTAACTGATTACTGAATAGGGCTAAGGCCTTGTAACTGATTACTGAATAGGGCTTCGGCCTAGTTATTACTGAGACTAGATAGGGCTTAGGCCTAGAAGGCTTGAGCTGATTTGGGCTCTAGATCGGCTTTCTTTGCACACTGAGTTTCCAAACTCACCCCTTTCCTCTTATCTGTGGAGATGGGCCCTAGACTGGTGGACTTGGGGCTGGGAGGGATTCAGAATGGCCACGTGGACTGCATTTGATGGTTTTATTATGTTCTTACTTTCATATTTATTTTTAAATTATTTTCATTTATGGTTTTGGGTTTGTAATAAGGCCGCTCTAATTATTTTTAACTTTGGGTTTTTACTTTATGTTTACAAAGTGGGTTAAATGTTTTAAATAAGGCTGCATGGGTTTTCTAAAAATTAACCAATGTTTTTAAAATAAAGTACTCGAAAAAAATGAATAACAAATCAACGAACAAGATAAATTTCAAACGGTGAGTGGATAGGACAAGCATAAATTAAACTTGGATTTTCTTCCCAAATTACAAGTACGGTTTTACAAAACTCACCCTAAACTTAGTAAATAGGAAATGTAGTTAGCCCGTTGATGATGTAACACACCAGACTTGGTCGTAATGCCTAGGCCGGGTTTGGGGTGTTACAATTCCGATATGTTTAACGGGAAATGATTAAGTGTAAATGAATATGACTATGTGATGAATAAGTGTAGGTATGTGTGTGTAAACTTATGAGCAATGTGCTTGATATATGATCGAACTTTGGTAAGTTTGATATGGAGTAACTGTTACAATGAAAGTTACTATAGAGAAAACATGAAAGAGTGAAATTTAGAAATAAAACAGTTTTGGATAGCAGCAGTTGTGTGATTTTGAAAAATCACCAAAAATGGTGGAAATCGAATTAGAGGTTGAATAAGATATGAAATAAAAGCTTATTGAGTCTATTTTCATATAAAAGAAATTATGTAAGCAAAAGAATTTCATATTATGATATATTTGAATTTTAGTGAGATAGAGTCAGAATGATTTCGGAATCCCCCGTTCCGACTTTGGAAAATCATTAAAAATTGTAAAAAAAAATAATTTTGGGTTATAATTTATATGCTTAAAATCCTTAATAAGTGTATTTTCAAAATAAACAAATAAGAAACATCATCCATGACTCGAGTAGATAGCTTGAGATGAATATGAGTAAATAGTAGAACTATGTGCAATTATGATTGTATTATCTTGAGAGCAGATTGTGAAGATTTATAAAAGCATGTTAATAAATTTCTTATTATTTACATACCTACTTACTAAGCTATAATGCTTACCCCCTGCCTTTCCTTTTTCCTACAGTGTCACAGATGCTAGCTCGAGTTAGAGGTCATCGGTGATTCTATCACACTAACAAGTTATTGATTGGTATTGTATCAATGATTTTCAAGTATTTTTTTAAGTCTATGGCATGTATAGGGACTTGATTATTTGTGTATATGTTATTATGAGTTGGCCTAGAACGTTGGCCTATGCTATTTGAAAGCTATTACTGTATAAGGCCGTTTAATGTGGCTAATAATTGTTATCTTATAAGTCTATGATGGTGCATTTCAAGGATGTGTATGCTTGCATGTGTTGGATGAGTAAATGTGTGATAATTATGAACGGTAAATGTGATTTGTTGTGTGTGATTATGCATGATGAATGTGGTTTGTAAATGGTATGTGGATGTCTTAGTGTGGATGTTTGAATGCTTAATAATACCATGTTGTGTGATGATAAATTTGTATAAGACTATAAGTGTTTTGGGGTGTAATCGTGATTTTGATAAAGTAATAATAATGATCGTACCTAGAAACTAACTATTATCACGATGAAAGACAAGCTCACCTATCGAATAGTAGTATAGTTAGTGGCAAGACTGGAATGTCGAACCCAAAGGAACTAAAAGTACTAGTAATAACTTTCTTTCTATTATCTAGCCTAGAAATAAAAGGGGGTTTATTTAAACTAATTAATTCTAAACTAAACTAAGGACGCGAAAAAGAGTAAATTGGGGAATTATTTTGGGAAAACTAAATGATAAAGGCAATACCCAAGGAAGAATCCACCTAGACTTCACTTGTTATTTAACTCTGAATTAGACGATTTCTTCATTCTACTTGATCCGTAGAGATCCCTAAATTATGTTAATATCTTTATCGAGAATAAGAATAACTAACCCTAGGTTGATTAATTGAAATCTCTTTCTAATTAAAACCCCTAGTTTTACATTAACTCAATCTATGGATCCCTCTATTAGCTTTGACTCTAATCCGGTAGATTTTCATCGTCCTATGTCTTGGATTGCGATCAACTCCACTTAATTGTGTTGGATCTACTCTTAAATAGGGAATTTTGCTCCTCCGAATAAGTATATTCGACTTGAATTAATATCCTGAAATATCAACTCAAAAATTAAAAACACAATTAAGAACAAATCGAATATTTATCATATAATTCAGATAACAATAACAAGATTCGTCTTAGGTTTCATCGCCCTCAGGTATTTGGGGATTTAGTTCATGTTTATAAAAGAATACATCTCAAAGTAAAGAAAACAACAAAACATAAAGAAAACCCAAAACTCCTGAAAGGATTGAAGGGAGATCTTCAATCTTGATGTAGATCTTGGCTTTTGAGATGGATCAATCGGCTTTCTTCGAGTAATTCCTTACTTTCTACTCTTTGTGTCGGGTTCCCCCTTTTTAGTTGTCTCCTAGTGTAACACCCTGAATTTGGGCCTGGAAGTATTGGGCTTGAGTCTGGGTTCGGGCAGAAGAGAACCCGAATAATTTGGATAGTTTAAATTCGTATGAGGAAAAATTTTATTATTAATATTTTTAGTAGTTTTAATGTTTGGGTTAGTGAATTTGGAGGTGCTTAGAGTGCGGAAAAAGTCCTGGGCTCGGCCCAAGGCATTAGCAAAAATTCTTAAATTTTGCCTCTCAAGGAAATCTGGGCATAAGGCTTTAAAAATAAATTGGGCAAGATTGGGCATAAAGAAGCGCGCCTAGCCCAGTGGCCAGAGGCGCTAGGCAGTAGGAAGGGAGGCTGGGGTTCGACTCCCAGCGTGCGCAAAATGTATTTTTTTTAAGTAAATCGGGTTGCGTTAGAATACCTTAAAAGAAGTTGTAGGTGGAATATGCCACAACAGCGCCAGTGGCGCAGCGGCAGCAGCGTGCTAGGATTATCGAACGGGCACAAGTTCGAACCTAGGTGCAGGCGAAATTTTGGTTTATTTTTTTTAGGCGGACCAAGACTTCAGCAAGTAAGGTTTAAAATTTAATGCGACTATAATAGGGTAAAGAAGAAGCCGCGGCGCGGTGGCCAGCAGTGTGCTAGGTTACCTGGAGGTCTCGGGTTCAAGCTGTTATGCATGCAATGGACTCCTTTTTGTTGCGTGCGTGGGGGAGAGTAAGCAAGTTGGACCGAAACTCTTCCTAAGCAGCATTTTAAGGCGGCCAAGCGGTGGATAAGATGGCTGCTAATCGGTGAAGGGATTTGGATGAAATCCAAATCCATTTGTAGCTAAAATTAAGCAGCAAAACAAGGAATTTAAATTGGAAAAGGTCTT
Organism: Gossypium stocksii; assembly: GCA_020496765.1. Taxonomy (NCBI): domain Eukaryota; kingdom Viridiplantae; phylum Streptophyta; class Magnoliopsida; order Malvales; family Malvaceae; genus Gossypium; species Gossypium stocksii. Next base: position 50,368,939 of record CM035623.1, read on the forward strand.
TTGTGTCAAATGAAGGACTCATTTGGCTATAGGCATTAAGTGCCGAAGGAGCATTTGAAATTTTGGCCATTATTTTCTTCTTTGATTAGTTTAGGGTATAGTTTTAGTGATTAGCCGATTTTGCTTTCTTTATTTTTTTCTGTTATCTCTTCAATCGGTTTTGCTTTTTATTTTTAGTTTTTAATTTTTGCTCGTCTCTTCTTCGCCAATTCTACCACCCATCTTCTTGAATTTTTCCCTTTTGTTTTCTTTCCATAATAGCCATATTCTAGGATAGATCCAAAAGCCGAAATCATTTAGATCTACTCTCTACTTGTAATTTGGGGTTAGATTTACAATGGATCTAGGGTAGAAAGGTATTTGGAAACGTTCTTCAACAAGGTAGAAAGGTATTTGGAAACGTTCTTCAACAAGTAGATCTCTTGGTAAGTATTCGAACCTTCTTTCCATTCGTATCTTGTGGTTTAAGAAAAGCCGAAAACCCCTACATACATAGGGTGGCTGTCGACTAAGGCTAAAAGGATTTCTGGTGTTGTTATTATTTGATTTGTTGGTGCTAGTGAGGATTAAAGGCTGCCGATCAAGGAGTGTGTGAAAAGCTAGGATCATCGGAGTGACTAGATCTAGATCTAGTCATCAATTTCGGCAAAGGTAAGGAATTTAAGGCCTTGTTCATGTTCGGCCGAATATGGTAAGAGTGTGTTAATTAGTTATCATCGATTCTTAGTTTAATGTTTTAGGTGGGAGATCTTATTATCGTTTGTCGCAAATCAGGTGTGTAAACAAAATACCATCTAGTAGACTAAATCGGTAAAAGCCGAAAAGTCAAAATACTGGAATTCTGGCATTTCGAAGGCTTGCGAGTGTGCGAACGCTCATGGGCCGGTTATATTGGTAATTCTGATAAACGTGAACGGTAAGACTCTTGAGTGCGTGTTTTCGTGTATGTTGGCGACTTTGGGCCTCGATGGGTCGAATTTGGGCCAATGGGCTTACGGTCCCATTTTGGTAAAAATATGCGGTAAGTATTTTCTGGTAAAGCGTTATTAACTGTGATGAGCATGAAACTCCAAAATTGATATAATTATTGAAATATCCCTTAGGGTGTGAAATTACTATTTTACCCCTAGGTGCAAAATGACCGTTATACCCCTAGGGCTAAATTTATCTAAAATGCATGATTTACTGTTTCTGTACATTGTATGCCATGACATGATTATCTGATGCATGGGGATTGGGTTATATTGATGGAGGAAGTGCAAGTGGCAATGCCACGTATTCCGAAAAGGGGTTTTGCCCTAGTTTACCGAAAAGGGGCTTTGCCCTAGTTTACCGTTCTGGTGGCTTGGCCACACTATCTGATTATGCAGCTACGCTGCCACCGTGGAGAGTAGCGGTTGGGTGGGTTGAGTAGTTTTCCTCACATGGAGAGTTTGGCTGGTACGGGTGGAGAGTAGCGGTTGGGTGGGTTGAGTAGCTTCCCCACATAATGATATGGGTTTTGCATTCATGCATTGATATTACTGTTCTGCTACTGAATTGATCCTATGGGCCGTATTAATATCTGAAAAGGGGCTAAGGCCTAGATAAACCGTACTGAATAGGGCTACGGCCCAGTAACCAAATACTAAATCAGGCTTCGGCCCATTTGATACTGAAATTGGATAAGTGCTTAGGCCCAGTGAGCTTGAGCTGGTTTGGGCTCTAAATGGGCTTTGTTTGCACACTGAGTTTCCAAACTCACCCCTTCTTTTTCCATCTTTGCAGGTGAGCCCTAGATAGGTGGACTTGGAGCCAGAGGGATTCAGAGTGGCCATGTGGACTGCAAACGGACTATTTTCATCAAGTATTAAGTTATTTTTTAGTAATTTTACTTAATTCACTTTTATTTGGTTTTGGGTTGTAATAAGGCCGCTTATAGTTATTTTCTTAAATTATTTCATATTTAGCTTAGGTATGATTACATTTCGAGATTGAATAGCTCTAGGGCGCGTTTTTAAAGATTTTACTTGATTTTAAAATATCGTGATAACAAAGCAAGACTTCCACAACGGAACCATTTTCAAAATTAATAAACTCTTCAAATGGATTCTAAGTTGACTTGTTTACCATAATCTATCACTAGGTTAAAGTGTGGCAATGGTCGTGCGCATGTCTAGGAGTGGATCCAAGAAGAGCTTGGTACTTAAGCAGTCTCTTCGACTCACCTTTTCTTTTCTGGAATCCTACCTGGTGCACAACTTCTATTCACTTTAATCCATAACAAAGATATTCCTTAGCACTAAGAAGAATTTTTCAAATAAAACCATGGTTTTCAAATAACAATTCAATGTGGCATGTCAGATCTAGCCATAACGTCTGGGCTGGGTTTGGGGTGTTACACCTAGGGTGTTTATATAGAGTTTGGAATGTCTTTCTTAGCCTCTAAGTAACCTTTTCTGCGTAAAATTAAAATGAGTCACGACAGGGACACGCCTGTGTGGCACTCCCGTATGACGTAGCCTTAGGCCGTGTTCGAGTCTACTAGAGAGACACGGGCGTGTTGTGTACCTATGTGAGGAACTATAGGCCGTGTTGATTTCTCACTCTGGCCCATTTTATCTATTTTTGGCCTGTTTCTCGTTCTTTTTACTCTCTTATGCTCATTTAAGTATAAAACATGAAATTAAAGGATTAGGAGCATCAAATTCATCAAATCAAGAGATAATCCATCCAAAAATATGCTAAGCATGGGGTAAAAATATGTATAAATTACAATTTATCAGGGTGGCAAAGGGCTTGGTAAATAGCCTTACTTGTGGCCAAATAGGCGTGTATCTCGGCTGTGTGAAGGACATGGCCTTGGACACGGGCATGTGCCCCTGTTTTTCAAGAAATATTTTTCAATGCTTTCAAAAGTTCTCAGTTTAGTCCCGGACCACTTCCAAAGTATGTATTGGGCCTCGTAGGCCCTATTTAGGGACTCAAAGATAAATATTTGAAAAGTTTTAATTTGGATGAAATTTTATGACTCGATTTAATATGTTTCCAAGTCTATGTGTTTCGGTAATGCCTTATACCCTATCTGGCGTCAAATACGGGTAAGGGGTGTTACATCTCTGAATTGCATTGTAACATGATGTGACTGAAATCAAATCAATTTAATTGGTTATATAATTTGTCTTATTGAATAATGAATTGGCGTCATAGTTGCTTCAACAAAAAATGTGGCATCTCGTGTCTTGGATTTGAAAATTTGGTCGAGAATGGGGTAATTAAGTTAAAGTTTTGATTAATTAGCCATGGATGGAAACTTAGAAATATCTAGATTAGCGAATTTGGTTTCATGAGTAAATAGTGTATTTAAGTTGAAATTATAGAGAAAATAGGTTGAGAAGCTAATGGGTATTGTAGGAGCAAAGTTTAATTAAGTGTTTTTTTAAGAAATCCATGGATGAGAACTTTGGGGTTTAATGGATGACATTGAGAATTTGAAGTCCATTGAGTATAGTAAAAAGTTAGAATTAGATTTGAACGGGGGAATCAAAAGTTAGAGAAAATTAGGATAAACAAACTTAAGTAATTAGAGTTGAGATGTTCATGTCTAATTTAATTAAAGTTTCTATATTTAGCACATGTAACTAACTTTTTTTTCCATATTCAGATTTATCAAACGAAGTTGAAGACAAAATTGAACATCGAGGGACAAAGGTGAATTCGGGTGATGGATAGCTAATTCAATTTGTGCTAACTCAATTTGTTTTATTTTATATCATAAGTAATTAATTAAGTTAAATGTATAAATAGTAGTATAAGATATATAAGGATGTAGGTGTAAATGATATTATGGAGGGTTAGTAAGCTAATGGTAAGTTCACTTGGAACTTACCATATTTATTAAATTCATGTTTTGATGGATCATTTGTATGTGAATAAAATTGTTCAATCACATGTGAAATGTAAAGCCTAATGAGATTGATTTGTTAAGATATTCGACAAACTAAATGAGTGAAAAATCACACGTAATGAATGCAAGTTAAGCATACTACTTAATGTGTTAATTGACTATGTTTGTAATGCCCCAAAAATTTAAGTAATTATTTTTGTATGTTGTGTTGCACAAATGTTTGCTTGCTTCAGTGGTTGGGTGTCTTGAAAAGTGTTAGAGAAGTCTTGGGTTCAAGCCTGGGCATGTGCAAAAAAAGTTTTGTTTTTAAGGAATAAACCATTATCTATAGTTGCTAGGCTTTTCAATTGTTGGTAAAACATGTCATAAAAAGCCTACTGGTCTACGGGATAGTGGCGTGTTATTGTTGCTAAGGGATTGGAGTTCCAGTCCTGCCGTGTGCAAGTGTTTTTAATTTTGCAAGTTGTCGTGTAAGAGGATGTAGGGTAGTAGAACTCTGAAGCTTGGACGATTGGAGTGTTTGAGGGGTGTAGGGAATGTGTAACCAAAATTTAGGAGAAGAAAGGGGGATTTGGATAGGGATCGGTTTGAGGTTGTTGTGGAGAGATTATAGGAGAAAATCAAGGGGATATGGAGTTGAGGGAGTGTTGGAGCTGAATTGGGATTGTGGACATTTCTGAATTCGATTTTGGGGAGTGTTTCGGTATTGGTTTTCGTATTTTTGCTCCTCGACTTGTTTTTGTTGTTTCTTTCACCTTTCCTTTTTATTTTTCTATTCTTTGGAGGCCGTTTAGTGCAAGGATTATTGGCCATCTTTTGGTTCGTTTGGGGTGAGCATTTTGGGGCTTTTACTTTTCTTTTCAGTCTTATTTTCCTACCTTTTGACCGAATATACCTTCTTTCCCTCCTACAAATCTTTTTGCTAGCAGCTTTCCCTTCTCTCCGTTTTGCTTTTGTGACTGAATACCCCATACCTCACCTCTCTGTTCTTCTTCAAATTTTTTTCTATTATCATCTCTTTCTTTTAGTACCAGGCCAAATACTTCATCTCTTACTCTTTCATTTTTGTTTTTGTTTTGACAACTATTCTCTGGCAATCGGCCGAATACTTTGTCACATCCTTCCATTCCTTTTGTTTCGATTGTGGGTAAGTGCTATTTACTTCTCTAAAGTAGCCTTCTTTTTCGAATACTTTTTCCCTTATTTCTTTCTTCCGGCTTTTTAATTTCTTTTCACTTTTGGGGTAACCAAATATTCCATCTCTAGGGTTAGTGCACCATCTCGTGCCTCAGTTGTAGGGCTCACTTTGTAGGCTGATTACTATTACTCTCCACTCTTAGTCTACATTCAGCAAGTTGATCACTTGGTCTAAGTTATTCACATTTAGGATTTTGGTTAACAAGATTAGGGTGTTGGCCGATTGCTTTATTTTTCCCTATCTATGGTTTTGTGTTTACAATAAGTTTATATGTATGGATTCAAGCCATGTGTTTATGCAATCAACATTAATGGACTTCGCTGGTAATGCAACTGTTCGACAAGGAGGGTGTTATCAACCTTCGACAAAGGTTTAAACGGGCTAAACCACACTCTTTCAATCAAGGCATGTATCAAATATTATTTTGGGTTAAGTGTGTAAAAAAGGGTAACCAACCCCATTGACAAGTGACTAATGAGAAGCCTTGTATGAATGTAGGTTTGGAGCACGTGGGCTATTCACATGTTTTTGTAAACATGTGTGTAAACATTGCCAAATCATAATCGGCAAAAGCTGGAAGATATGGCTATTGAAACTACACGGGCATGCTCTCACTCGTGTGGTGATTCAAACACGTAAACTTGGGCGTTTGGTTGTAGAGGCCACCATGAGCAATTTTAGCGGTTTAGGCCGTTTTGGGCCTTGTTACGCCAAAATGGGCCGTGTGGGCCCAATGAGCTATGGGTCCTACATGGGTAAACCACACGAATGTGTGGAAGATATTGGACCAGGTTGTGTAGCTCACACTGCCAAGGTCATTTCTAGGCTTTGTGGGCCACACGGGTGCATGGGTCCACATGGGCCCGCATAATAGGCCTTGGGCCCGTTTTCACCGCTTGACTGTTAAGGTTGCACGGGTCGCCCGAGACGACTGTGGACCTACTGATGGGTCGATAAGTATACCTAGACCCCAAACTATTAAAATGGTCGTTATACCCTTATGAGATAAAATGACTGTTATGCCCTTATGTTATGTATGACTGTATTTGAGCATGCCACGTTATATATATATATATATATATGTTGCATCCATGTATGATATTATGATACGATGCATGACATATTGCATGGGGATGGAATTATTATGATTGGAGGAAGTGTACTGTACTGGCAGCTTTATTGCAAATACTGTTTAGTGCCACAACCGGTGCTAATTTTTGGAGTATAGGGATAGGTGGGTTGATTTTATCCCCACATGGAGTGTAGAGGCTGGATTGGGTAAGATTTTTGATTGCATATTTGTACTTCTACTATTACTATAATGGGTCAAGGCCCACACTGATACTGATACTGTTATAGGTTTATGCCCTAACTGAAATTGAACTATTACTATAACGGGCTCAGGTCCAGACTGCATTTGTCTAATGTATGATTGACTGTTTGTTCGTTTAGGAGATTACACACTAAGTTTTTGTAAACTCACCCCTCTGTTTATCTGTACAAGTAATCCCCAGTTTTAGGCGGATCGGTGTTGGGAGGGATTCAGAGGTGGCCACACAACTACACCTGCTTTTATATTTGACTTTTTATTTACAAATAATTTGATTTGGGTATTTGTTTTTGTTTTTGTAATAAGGCCTCTTTAAATTTCTAACTTTTAATTTGGGATTTTATTGATGTGTTGGTTTATATCTGCTAGTACTAGGAAACTCGAGTTTTCAAAGTAAGCAAACTTTTTAACAAATACGCCAACTGTTTTAAAAAGCTTCTGCAATAAAATATTGTTTTGAAATTAATAACGAGCTAATAAGTAAATGACTTTTGGATAATAAACCACGTTTTTAAATGAAAGACATGTCTTCAAATCAGGGATAGATTCATAAAAAGGGGGTTAAATAAGATAAAGTTTTAGCAATAGTTTGTTTTATGGAAAAAACTTCAATGTAACATCACCAGAATGTTGTGACATGTTAAATTTTGATTATGAATCGGCACAACAACCTTTTTTGGGATTTCGGCTTTTATGGCAATCAGCTAGGAAACTTGAGAAGAATGAAGAAGAATGGTAGGTTCGGTTTTGACAAAAAGAAAAGGAAAGATGACAAGGGTTCGGCTTTTTGAAAACTAAAGAAGAGAAAGATGAAAGAAAGAAAGAAATGAGAGGAGAAGAGAAGAGCAGATTCAGCTAGATGGAGAAATCGGTAATGAACCCTTAGGTAATAGGTTTCGGCTTTTGGGACAGAAAAGAGGAGAAAGGAACAAAAGCAATGAAACCCTCACCTTACTATACCTAATTCGGCAAAAAGAAAGACCAACAATCCCGAAAGGCTACCCTTAACCAGTCGGCACACAAAGAACAATGCCGAAATTGATACCTATTCCCCCCTAGCTGATTATGCACCATCCTTACACCCCTACAATCGGCCAAAACCTTCAACCTTTCAAAACTCCTAAAATCTCTCTGCCTTATCCTACCAAATTCAATCTCCTCAACACTTCAAACTCTCTTCTGCAGAGTTTTACTTGAGTTCTGTCACATGCCCAGCACATACACAAAAATAAAAGTATCACTTGCTTAGCTTGCAACTTGAACACTGGCCCTTGTACCCCTGTCCACACGCCACTTTTTTAGGAGCTTAGTGGCGCCACCTTGCCACTTTACCAAGGGCCTCTTTGTGTCATATTTCACTAACTTTTTCTTAAAGGCCCACTTAACCAAGTCCCCTTCACTTTAAATCCGAAATTTGATATTTTTGCCAGATTTTATCTTAGGCTTGGGCCTTCTAAAGGCCCACTAACACACTTAAACATAAATTTCATAATCAAAGCACCAAAATTTCAAGATTTCACCAAAACCACAAAAATCTCGAAAATCAGGGCGTTACAGTTCACATGCCAATCATACTCAAATATACCAATTTGACCATTCAACAACTATCATCACTAAACCTTAGCAAACTTGGCCATATGCCAACCACATCCAATTATACCAAATTAGCCGTTTATCTACTCAATACTCACTATCTATTTCCATATCAAACCATACCTCAATGACAACATTTTAGCATATCAAAACAATTTTTCATAGTATGCATATTTATTCATCATTCCAACTACCATCATTTAAGCACCAAAATGCCAAAATAGCAACCATTAGAAGACCATACATACATGTTAACATAACCACCTAAATGACATAAACTAACCATTTCCAAATAGTACCAATCAACCGACATTTGTATACCATATTTACATCATGCCCATCTAGTTCAAAACCTTTCCAAAATAAACTATATTTTGACCATGTTGAGATCAATTTATCACATACCATTTTGGCCATTTAAAGATACATTAACATATACCAATTTTGGTCATTTCAAAACATGCATCAATTTGACCATATTAACCACAACCAACAAGACATCAATAGTACTTTAAGTACCTTAAATCCAAGGCAACATTTCATGCCATAATCATCAACCAAAATGACATATACATGCCAAACTCATCAATTAAACATTAAATATAGTCCACCTATACATGCCATTATAACAACTACCAAAGCATTAAAATCTACCGATATAATCGATGGATAGTGTGATAGATCTCCGACGAGCTTCCAACTTGATCGAGCTTCCAACAATCTAAAAAGTAAAGGAAAAACAACAGCATAAGCAATGAATGCTTAGTAAGCTCTATAAGCCATAAGCATAATATTACATTTCAAGAATGAAATTTATAGGTTAAATACAAGCCTATACCAATGCCTCAATATTTATCCAACCATAATTATCAACTCAGAATTAAATAAGTTCATAACATGATTGGATTTCATGAGACATAATATATAATCATCAACCTCTCTATAAGATTATATATCTTTCTATTTACTTTCTTTTCATTCCATTCTCAATGCTTATCAAAAGCCTAAACAACATTATCAATTCCCGACTTAGTATATTTATCCATGATATAGGTATATTCATCCATAGCATAAGCAATTTGCTCACATATAAATACAACATTTATCACATTAAACCTTTTATAACATCATGATACATCCCAATTACATACCGTTTCATTTCATTTTCTTACCCATTTTCTATGCATAGTACGAGCGTAATTATAAACATCAATAATATCCACAAGCTTGGCATAAGCCTAAGCACATCAACAAGACATGTTAGTTCATTTAAACATGATTCATATGAATTTTACATGGATGACCATTATACTTGAGCATGATTTAATTGGATTTATCATCCATCTCATTACATATCATATTTTCCATGTATCACCATTTCAATGAGTTTCATACATACATAACTTAATTCATATTGAACATTTACCATTTCATTTGCATAACACATAAGACATAAACATAGCATTAACCATAGTCACATGTTAGTGATTAAACACATAACTTAACTATATCATCACTTGGTAAGATATGGTACATAAACATAGCATCACTTAAATCATACTTTTCATAATCGTGAATGTTCTTACTTTGATCCTCGATACATCATACCTTTCTGTAATTGTCGTAGTGAAATCAATTGGAACTCTTACAGGTTCATCCCTTTTCATGTACGTTGAACCACTTAGAATAATACCGGATATATGGGAAAGCTTACACAAAGTGTGCTAAACATATAGTTGTAGCTCACATGAGCCGTAAAATGGGCCTACTCACACAACCTGTCGGTCAAAATGTAGGCTACACGATGCTGCTCACACAAGCTGTTGAGTATTCGTAACTAATGTTGGACCTCAGCCATCGATAGGGCATTTAAGACCAGCGCCTGAAACATGGTAACCTGGGTCTGTTCACACAAACTGTCAGTCGGAACGTAGCTACATGGTGCTGCTCACACAAGCTATCGAGTATTCGTAACACATTTCGAAACTCAACCACCGGTAGGACGTTCAGGACCAGCACCCGAAACATGGTAACCCTAATGACATGTCATTTGTATCCTATATGACTTAAGGTTCAAACAAGGCTCGAGAGTTATTGTAGTCGTTGAATTTCCATCGTTTCTTGAGAAGATAAATTACATAACAACATATAATATATTGATTCAATCACAATAGAATCACATACTAACATTCAATTTAATCAACATTATACAAAATTCAATTCATACGAACTTACCTGGGCTAAATTCCAAAAATGAAAAAGTACAAGGGCATTTTGGTAATTTTCCATTCTCCTAGATTTTCCACTCAATCTTGAACTAATTAATAATTTCATTCAATGTATTAATTTAGACAGTACAACAATGTATTTTATGCAATTTAGTCATTTTTAACATTTTTACAAAATTGCCCCTAAAGTTTTACTTTTATTCAATTTAGTCTCTAAGCCCAAAACATGCAAATTAACCATTTATAATGCCAATTTATAACAAATGAACAACCACTGCACCCATATCAACCCACATTTGCAATAATTTCACATCAAATCCTTAAACTTTTACTATTTTAATAATTTAGTCCCTAATTGGAAAGTTCATCAAAAATCACTTAATAAAATATTTTTAAATAACAAATAATTTCTCAAATTCATCATTTAACATCTAAAATCACAAGGTTCATCAATGGAAACATTCAAAATCTTTAACAATTTCAAAATCAAAGGTACGAGCTAGTTCGACCTAGTTGCAACGATCTCAAAAACATAAAAATTAAAAGAAATGGATGAAAAATGGCTTACCATGCAAAGGTATAGCCATTGTCGAACCTTGATGCATAAAAATGGTGTATTTTGGTGGTGAACTAGCCAAATGAAGAAGAAAACTTTATGTTTTATTATTATTATATTTTAAACCTTTATTCTTTATTTTAATAGAAAAATAACTTATAAAACTTATAAAATTTTAAAAAAATTGAAAATTAACGCATCCACCATCTTAAGAGTGAGTAATTTACCCATTAAGGCCATCTAATTATGATTCTTTAATCAATTAACAACTTTAAACTAATAGCAATTGATTTTTTCAACTTTTACGATTTATTCCTTTTCACTTAATTAACTATCGAAACGTTAAAATTTTTCAACGAAAATTTAATACCACCTTAATGACATTCCATAATTATTTATAAAAATATTTATGACTCAGTTTATAGATACAAGGTCCTGATACCTTATTTTCTAAAACCACTTAAACTTAATTAATCATCAGTATAACAAAAATCACTATATCAAAAACCTTTTTAAAACCATATTTGAGTTGTAAATATTAAATAATAATATTTACAAACTTACTTGTCGAATTTGGTGGCCTTGGAACCATTGTTCTCAACACCATTGAAAAACAAGCTGTTACAGATAGACTTACTCATTTGTGAGTTAATGGTTATGTAGTTGACAAATCTTAAGGCATTGGTATAAGTTTATATTTAACCTATAAAGTTCATTGTTGAAATGAAGTGTTTTGTTTAAAGTTTATACGAGCTTACTAAGCATTCATTGCTTACGTAATTACTTTTCTTTTCTTTTCAAATTAACGGAAGCTTGATCGGTTTGGAAACTCATCAAAGATCTATTACACTATCCAGCATAAATATCGATAGTTTTGATGTGTTGGTTAAGGTTATAATGGCATGTATATGTGGACTTGTGGTTTATGTTAGTTGATAAGTTTGGCATGTATATGTGTTATTATGGTTGGTACATTTTCAGTACTTATGGTATCTTGCTGATGTTTGATATTATGGTTAGGTTGATGCATGTCTTCAATAGGAAATTTGGTATGTGAATGAAATATTTGCAATGTGGTTAAGCATGGTATGTTTGAGATGGAAAGAAGGTAAATGTGCTTGAATGAAACATGGCCAATTATGTGTAAGTTTAGGTATTTAGTTTGATTGTGATTGAGGTGCCTATATGGCATATTGGTTGAATGGAATTTGGTCATTTTATGCATGTTTTGGTGTGCTTCAGTGCCTTGGTTAAGAGTGCAAATGGCTTGTAGTGTGACAGCCTTAAATTGACCCTAGTCGGATTGTGGTTTTAGGACCACAAAACCGGGTCATTAGAATAATTTAATATTTATTTTTAAGCCTATAATATGTGTCAAATCATATGTAACATTTTTGGTGTTTTAATTTAGAATTATAAATGTGAATTTCACTTAAAAAGATCTAGTTGTGAACTTTGAAAATGAGCTAGGTAAATGTGTGATGACTAGTAAGTGCATGCAAGTGAGTTAATGTCCTTGCATGTCAATTTTCCCTCTTTTTATTATGATGGCCGGCCAACCTACTATACTGATGACATTTTGTTTGTTTTTACTTTGTAACCATGTGAATATAGGTATATTATATGTATATTTAAAAAAGGTAATAATAATAATTATAATTAAAAAAAAAGAAGAAAGGATGTCATAAAGTGGATATAATAAAAATAATAAGTGGTGAAAAGAACAAAGCTTTTCATTTTTGTTATTCTTAGCCGATTGTGAGGAAAGAAAACCCATTGGGAGGTTCGGCCATGCTTGCCATGCTCTTGAGGTAAGTTTGATGTTTCTTTGGAAATATTCTTGCATCTTTGGGCTATTTGATAAATTCTTTCCATGACCCATGTTGAAATTGTGATTGTAAGAGCACCATGTGCATTCGGCCTTGTTAAGTTGGAATTGAGAAATTGAGTTTAGTGTGGTTCAATCCCTTACATTTCAAATTCGGTCATGGAAGGGTGGTTCTTTAAAATGGTTTTAAAAATTTGTTTAGAATTATGGTAAATTGTAATTGATGTTTTGAGTTTAATAGAATGAATATATGTGATTATAATTAAGTTACTTGTTGTTATAGATGATTAATTAAGCAATTTTTCATTTTGGCATGTTGGTGGGATGCAAGGATTTTATTTTGGTTGTAAATGCATATTCGATCATGGAATTTGATGAGTTTTGTTATAAGAGAAACTAATGATGGTTTTGAGTTGGGTAATGGTGATTTATGTGATTTGCTTGGTTAAGTGGGGCATTCGGTTATGTCTATTAGATCAAATGATTTGGTGTTGGTTGTTTGAGTGATGCTATTACATAGTTAAGTTGAATTAAGAGCTTGTTACATGTGTTAATGATGATTAAAGACTTATATAAGTATTCGGCCATGACTAGGGTGTGTGAATTTGGGATAGTTAATGTATATGTGTAATGAGTAGTGATATAAAATGAATTATCATGAAATCTTAAGTACCGATTGTTATTTAGAAATAAGAAATAAATTCATTGAGGTACGAAATGGTTGGTTGTGACTGTGATGCATGCGTATTGGTTTTGAGATATATAAATATATAATTGTAGGGCCGAATGTGTGATCAAGAGAATATGTGTGTTACTTACTTTAAAAAAAAGTGTATTAACCAAGTGAGATGTATGAATAAGGTTTAACAATAGTTAAATTGTTTGATTAAGCTCACGAGCTCAAGAAACCAAATCCGGATAGGGGAAAGCTAAACTAATCGAGTAGACGATTCGAAGTCGTCGACAACATTCGAGGTAAGTTTTAAGTATTTAAATGGAATGAATATGAATTATGTATATACGTTAAGGCCAATGACTTTTCTAAACGATGGCATATATGATATTATGTTTAAATATGTGAATGAGAACTTTAAAGAGCAAATTTGTATAAATCTGCTTGGGACAGCAGCAGTAATGTTTTTTGGAAAAATCACCATAAATTGTTGTAATTGAGTTAGAGGCTGAATAAATTGTGTAATTAAAGCTTAATGAGTCTAGTTTCTTATAAAAGAAACTATGTAAGCAAAGGAATTGCCGATAATGAGATATTTAAAGTTGTGTGAGACAGTGTCAGAATGACTCCGAAATCCCCTGTTCTATTTTTAGAAAATCATTATAAATTGTAAAAAAAATATTATTAGACAAAATTTATATGCTTAGACTCCTTATTGAGTCTAGTTTCAAATGAAAGAAACAAGAACATATTTTGAATTCTGTACAATGAGGAATTTGATTCGTAGTGAAGAGTAGTCAGTATAGTCAAATAGTGAAACAGGGGAAAATTTAAGAAAAATCTGGTATTGATTGGCTAAACTAAAAATTCTGAAAATTTTATGGATAAAATATATATGAGTCTATTTTCAGGGAAAATTAATGGCACTTCATTTGGAGTTTTGTAGCTCCAGTTACGAATAATTTAATGACTGTTGCTCAGGAAAACAGCTTGTAGTGAGTTTGTGATTAAGTAGTAAACATTGATAAAACTGTTTGAGTTGCTTATAAACTATTGATTAAATATTGTAATCAAAGTACTGAATCTGTATTGAAGTGAGGCTATAAGCCGTAAATGACTAGTATACTTAGTTAATTTTGTTATGATGAAATTGATGTACAAGATATGTATGTGTGGTGAGGCCGAAATGGCTAATATCAAATGTGTGTAAGTTATCTGAATGGCCTTTATGAAATGTGTGCTATCTTTATTGTATAGTGAGGCCGAATGGTTATTTAGAAGTGTAATATGTCTGAGTGGTTATTTAAATAAAAGCAAAATATGTGATGTATTAGCAAGTGATGATAAAAATATCATCTTATATATGTGCTTATATATGTGGCAAAGTCGAATGGCTAATGCGAAATGTGTATGAGATATGCATATGTGGTAAAGTCAAATGGCTAATGTGAAATATGTATGAGATGTGTATATATTGTGGCCGAATGACTAAATTGTTTGATAAGGATGAGACTAAGATATGTATTAAGACCGAATGTGTAAGTGTCTGTATATGTGATAAGGCCGTATGGCAAATGTGATGAATGCGCATGAGTATGTGTGATAAGGCCGAAGGGCCAATGTGAGATAAGCGTAAGTGTGTATATGTGATAAGGCCGAATGGCCAATTTGAGATATGTGTAAGATGTGTATCGTTATATGCATAAAAAGTGTGAACGAAAAACTTATGAGATATGGGGCACGGCCGAATGACTATTATAAAGATGAAAGTAAATGAGGTGAATTATAAGTTAGTCTAAATGGAAGCATTATTTTGTTAATATGTTGTGATATGTAAATACTACTAGCGTATATCATAAAGTGTGATAAACCTTCTGAATGGGCCATGGTACGAAATCATTCGGGACATTAACTTAGTAAGCTTCAAAACTGGTGATTCGAGTCGGGTTTTATACCTAGCTGGCCAAGTGTATTCGATTACAAGATCCCACATTAAGATGTCAAATGAAGCTCGTAGTATACATTAAATGACTTAGGTATGTGATACTTATCTTTTGATGTAAGAATGACTCGGATTGGATTTCATTATGTTCAATTGAGAAACTATGTATTTGAAGGTATAAGATTTATGCATATGTGTCTTCAGTCATCGAAACTTAATGATGATGGAATACCTTAAGTTGGCCAGGTATGTATTTTACTCTCATAATTAAATCTGCTCTGGATTGAGTTACAAGTATGAAATAAAATATATATATATATATCAATGGAAATGAGTACTAAGACTACTATGCGCTGAGCCATGCTCGATTGATGTGAAAAGTCATACAAAGTTACTGATTTACCTTGTTGTTTGAGTTTAAAGTTAAGTGACTTATATATATATATATATTGTGCATTGTGTGCTTATGTATATTTTTAGTCATTTATGAAAATATCACGAAAGTGGATATAGCCCAGGGAAATTTGATTTGTGGTTGAGTACCTTTACAATTGGCCACTGTGGTAATTATTTATTGAAGTGGTTATGTGATATCAATTTCTATGTAAATGAGATGATGAGTAAAGTATGTGTAGTTGTGATTAGATTCATTCAGCAAACGATTTTTCATTTACCAATTTGAATAGGAAATTATGTTTTTAAATTCAGTAAAGTTAATTGTATTACTTAAAGACTTACTAAGCTTATGAAAGCTTACTTCGTTGTTTCGTGTCTTTGTTTTATAGATTATGGATTCTGACTACCAGCCCGGGGACTATTAGCTCTTCGTCACACTATCTACTATTGTGGTAACCCAGAAATTTGGATTTAGCTTATGGCATGTATAGGATAGACTATAGTAGAATGATATCATGACTATTGTTTATAAGCTATACGGATATGGCACCCTTTGAAAGTTATTTTTTTTATAAGTCATAAATTTGATCTATGTTGTGTCTAGAAATTCTATAACAGATGATCTTTATTCAAGAAAATGTTTAAAATTTTACCGTCCTAATCCAATTTCTAGTTTTCGGTAATGCCCCTTACCTATTCCGTCAACGGTTATGGGATAGGGGTGTTACATGTAGGTACATGCTTGAAGTAGCTGAAGGAAATGGCTTGATTTTGGCCAAATTCTTATCCACATGGCCTAAGACATGGGCATGCGTCTCAGACCGTGTGTAACACACGGCCATGCAACATGACCATGAGTCCCTTGTAGGTTTTAAAGGTTTCAAGTCAGGCAATTACAAAGCCTAGCACACGACCTGCCATACGGGCATGTGAGGTCATTTTGAGTGTTACACGGCTTGGCACACGAGCATGTGGTTTGACCGTGTGACCCAACTCAGAGAGTTACACGGGCTAGGACACAGCTATATGTCTATTTTTTTAGTGTTACAAGAACGAAATAGTAAACTAAAGAGAAAAAGATGGAAAAAATAAATTTGGCGTGTAGAAGTCCTAAGGAGCCTTGAAAATAAGATGAAATCACAACCCCCTTCAAATGACTCTAATCTCCCCTATAAAGAAGAATCATTGGCAAGTTGAAGCTTAAAAAAAGTTCCCGCAATAAAAAAAGATCGGTAAAGCTTTTCCTAAAAGAAACTCAAAAGAATTCTTCAAGAGAAAACTCAAAGAGTATTTTATTAACTCAAAAGAAGAATGAATGGAATGAATAACAAAGGGACACACTATATATATATAGCCACCCAAACCCTAACTACTCTCTTTAATTTAAGGGTTTTGATAAGTACACCAACTAAGCATGAAAACTTATCTACTAACTAACTAATTAACATGAAAAATTGCCTAAGTGTGGAATTTGATAGAAAATTTAGCTAAGGGGTTAAATGGGCCCATTGGGCAAAATTTTTACAAAATGATACACTTATTGAATTAAAATTGAATAGAAAAATTTAAAGGTTTACAAACTGGGCCATTTTGATAATTTGGCCTGATATTTAACTAAGTTTTTCTCCAAACTTTATATTGGCCTGTAGACATCCCAATAGGATGATTTTCAAGAAATTGGACTTGTAACTTGTTCGCTCTCGAAATTGGCGCGTTCAAGCTCATAAGTGTAATACATCATGCACTAGCTTTACGATTCGATTTCTCAGACCCAGAATTCCAAGATTTGAAATCTTGATTTTCTTGATTCTTAAAAACTCCTAAAACCGCATAATTAGACCAAGATTCAGTTTCTTGATTTTCTTTAAAACGAGAAAGTGAATCTTGATTTTCTTTTTTTCCTCGTATGCGCTTCTAAGGCCTTCATCGCAAAGCCTTGGAAAGACTCATTTAATCTTTCCTTAACTTGCTTTGCTTTTGACCCTGTTATTGGGCCTTGAGGTAAAGAAAGTCCATCTCGTCCATTGCCCACTTATTGGGGCTTGATGCTTGCATCAAATTTTATTTGTCCCAACTAATTAGAAGGTTTAGCTTGTATAAATCGCTATTAGTCTATATGGTTGGCTTTTTGAAAAAAAATTTATTTAGGACTTAGATTTATTTAATTACTAGGGCTGAGCAAAGAAACTAATGAAACCAAAAAAACCAATTTGAACCAATATATTTGATTTGGGTTTTTTACTGTTCGGTTCGGTTTTGGGTTGATGTTATCCACACAATTCGATTTGAGTTTTGCTTTTCCATATGAAACTCATTTTATCCAAACCAAACCAAATAAAAAAAATTATGCTTAAAGGAATAGTCCAAATAGAATAATAAATTGGTCATTCCAATGTCTATGTGGACTAATCTATTATAATTATCATCATCATCATCATTATTCATACTAGATATGATCATACAAAAAAGTTAAAGTTGTGAAAATATTTAATAAAAATAGTTATAAAAATACATTTTTATATTAGAATAAGTAATTCATTTCTTAAATATAATAATTATAATTATAAGCATAATTATAATTTTAGAGAAATAATTTATAAAATTTTATAATGTTTTATTTATAAAAGAGATAACTATTCACACATCACCAATTATATATATTTAATAGTTATGAATTTAATTGATTATATTACATATTACAATGAATCAATTATAGTTAATTAAAACTATCAATTAATTAAGCTAATTAAAAGAAATGCCACAACAAAACATTAGGTATATAAATAATTTATGTATTAGCTTTCCTTTTAACAATTATGAATTACCAACTTAATAGCAACTTAAAATGTCATTTCAAATTGTCTTGTGGATAATTATGATATTTCTTTAATTATTGAATTTACTTTAGAAGTGTATAAATTAATCTAGATCATGTAATATGATTGTTGTGAAAAAAATCAATAATTGCAATATTAGATATTTTGGGTACAAAACAAAGTGATATTGTATTTATTTTTTTGACAAAGCCCAAATTTGTTAAATGCTCTGAACCGAATTGAATTAAAATTATCGATTTCGGTTTTTATCAATACAGTTTCGATTTTGGTTTCAAAAATTAAAAATCGAATGAAACGGTTCGGTTCATTATTTATCCAAAAATTGAGCCAAATACACCCCTACTAATTATTATTTAAATATTTTTGAAATGCTCTCCATTCAATCATGTTATGCATTAATTTATTTGAATTTTTTAATCGTTTTAAATTTTCAAAATTTAACCCCACAATAAAAATATTTATGCTTCTCCCTTAATTATATAAATTCATTTTTATAAATTTTTTTTTTAAATGTTGATATATGAGGTGTTAAAATAGATTTCAATAATGGCAATAAAATGATTGCAAAAAAAAAAAAAGTAAGAACACATAGATTTTATGTGGAAATCCTTTTGGGGGAAACTTACAAGTAGAGGAGAAAAAATTCACTAATGTTGAAAAATAAATGATACAAGTGGAGTTTCGATTACATCTATTTAAAAATTTGAAAAACTTTGTTCTAATTAAAGTCAAATAGAAGAAGTGTAGCTATATACGAATTCTATTTGTATCGCATAGTTTATATCGCGAGGGCCACCCTCGATCGAGGATCTGTTCGACTACAACATCGGGCCATACACAGATTTTCTTATTTTATAATTGTATTTTTTTAATAAGAATTCCGATCGCACGACTCTAACATAAAGAATTTTGTAAAATTTTTATTTTATATATTTGTATTTTTAAATTAAAATGATGAATAATTGTTTTCAAAGTTTCTAAAATTACCTTTACTAATGCGTCAATCATTAAAGCTGTCACTTCTTATCAAAATTATAGAAAACCACATTTGATTGTTTTCATATTTGCTTAAGTACATTGTCTATATATATATATTTATATATGATATGAATCAAATCAACACATAATATTGAAGTAAAACTGTAGCGAAGCAAGGGCCATTTTAATTATAAAGGTCTATTTTCAATTATGGAAATGGACTAATTTTTTCATTATTTACTAGAAAGGGCTGAAAATGACAAAACACGTTCATATAGGAATGTTTTTGAATGAAATTTCAGCCAAACGCACCCTCAAGGAGCGATTTTGCCATGTCAGCAAAAACGCGCTAACATGAGCGCACTTTTACCCATTTTCAGATTAAATTTTTAGAAAGGTCATTTTTAAAAAAAATTATAAAAATAAACTAGTTTTTTTTTTAAAAAAAAATTTACAAAAATAAGCCTTTATAAAGACTCAAAGTGGCAACACTATTTTTATTTTATTTTGAGGTGTCACCAAGTAATAAGGAAATAAAACTTACAAAGCAGATCTTTATATAGACCCAAAGTCTCATTTCCCTTGTTTTCTTAAACAATGTGGGATATGAGACATATGTATATATAGACTCATGAATATGTTTGCAGCTTGTTTCTAAACAATGTGGGATTCTTTCCTCTTTTAATTAAGATTATAAGATTAAAGGCTACACTATATTTTATATTTTATATTTTTTACTTATAGAGTTTAATTTTTTTTACGTAAAGTTAACATTTGCTACATTATAAATAAAACTTTTAAACTCTATAAGTAAAAAAAATTATAAAATATAAAATGAGTATGGTAAAATATTAAAAAATAAATATTTAAAAAATTACTAATAGTTAAGTGATTATTTTGTAAGTTTTTATAATTCGATAGCAAAAAAATCATAGTTAAGTAACTACTAATGTAATTTAATCTAGATATAAAAATATGAAAAATGTTTATTATATTTTATGTATATTATATATTTCTATTAAAAAAAACTTATTTATGTTTAAATAGATTATCTATCTAGTCAAAATACGTCTGAAATAAATTTATCAGCATTCATTAGGTGATGAAAATTAAATTAAAATTAGGATTAAAAAATTAATGAGTATAGTAAAATATTAAAAATAAATAAATATTTAGAAAAAGATATATCAATTTTTTAAAATTATAAAAAATATACTATTTGAATACTAAATACTCACCATTTATTTATTAATCAAACATTCATAATATAAAATAAAATAAATAATAAAAAATTAAAATTATAACTTCTAAATTTAAATAATGGAAAATTATTTTAAAAATTAGAATTGCATGGATATTAATTTCAAACATTTAAAATTGAATAGAAGATTATTGCATGTACAAGTTTTATATGTGCAAGTTATTTTTTTAATAGTCCTTTTGTATATGCTAACAATTATAAAATGCAACAAGATTAAAGATCTCAAAAGATAATTTTATAATATGAGAAAATATTAAAAAATATAAAAAAAAAGAAATTGTTTTGTTAAAAAAATTATAAAATATAAAATTATAAAAAAATAATTTTAATCTTATGTTGTTAGTTAAAAGAGGAAAGAATTCTACATTGTTTAGGAACAAGTTGCAAATCTATTTATGAGTTTATATATACACATATCCCATATCCCACATTGCTTAAGAAAATAAGAAAAATGAGACTTTTGGTCTGTATAAAAATCTGCTTTGTAAATTTTATTTCCATATAATTATTTTTATAGATAGATTTCATGAATAAAAACAAAATCAAAAAGGAATCCTATGCTTTTACCTTTTTTACTTAACTTAAACTTAAGAGAAGAAAAAAGACTTCTTTTTGGTGTTACCACTTTGAGTCTTTATAAATAGGAGTGTGCAAAATTCGAGTAAAACCGAAAAAATTCGGTTAACCGACCAAATTTGGTTAATTGGCCGGTTAACCGAATTTTTTCGTTCGGTGGTCGGCCAAAAAATTTTTGAGTTTTTGGTTAACGGTTAATTCGGTTCGAAACCGGTCGATTAATCGAATTTTTTCGGTTTAACCGAAAAAATTAATAAATAAAATTATAATATATAAATAGCCCACTATTCACTCAAACCCAATCCAACATAAACCCAATCAAACTAAAACTAATTACCCAACCCAATTACCCAACTCAATCATAAAAATTACAAATAATTTAATAAATAAAAATAAAAACAAAAATAAAAATAAAAATAATTCGGTTAATTTGATTAATTCGGTTAATTTGGGTAATTCGGTTAATTCGGGTAAATCGAGTAATTCGGTTAATTTTATACTTATTTTAACCAAAAATAAAAAGATAAATAATTTTCGGTTAATTCGGTTAACCGACCAAATTAACCGAAAAAATTTCGGTTCGATTAATTTTTTTTTTAAAATTTCGGTTCGGTTAACGGTTAAAATTTTTGAAGGGTCGGTTAATTCAGTTAATGGTGTTTCGGGTCGGTTAACTGATTGAACACCCCTGTTTATAAAGGCTTATTCTCGTAAATTTTTAAAAAAATTGGTCTATTTTTATAATTTTTTTTAAAATGACCTTTTTTGAAAATTTAATCTGAGAACGGGAAAAAGTGCACCCATGACAGTGTGTTTTTGCTGACACAGGGTAAAACGCTTTCACGTCAGTGAGTTTTGTGTTGACATGGCAAAATCGCTCCTCTAGGGGTGCGTTTTGTTGAAATTTTACCTAAAAAAGCTCTTACATGGACGCGTTTTGTCATTTTTGGCCTTTTTCGATAAATAATGAAAAATTAGTCCATTTCTGTAAATAAAGTTAGAAATGGGCCTTTATAGATAAAATGGTCCAAAACAAGAGTAGTTATTAGTTTATTATTGTGGGAAAAAAAACGTTTATTATATATCACTTTTTAACAAATGTTTATTGATATAAATATTGTTTAACCTTTATTTTCTTTACATGTATTTATAAATTAGCAGAGGGAATGACAATAACTAAGTTTTATCCTGATCTTGAGATATAAGGAGAAACTCCCTCGTTTATTGAAAAAAAAAAAAAAAAAAACACCTTCAAAATTTTATGTATGTTCTATTATTCTTGGTAAGTGAATCTTCTCTTAGGTTTCCACCAGAAGATAGACTTCTTTATTTGTATGTATATTATATATAAAATAGCTAATTGAATTAGTATAATGGGTTAACTCAATATAAATTTAAATATGAAATTATTAAATTATTTTTAATTTAAAGAGTGATTATTTTTATTAAAGTAATTTCATATTTTCATACTTTTATTTAATTTTTAAAGAAAATAATTAAAAAATATTATTTGGGAATCAAACATAATACCTATAAATTCTTATAAAAAAATCTTGCCACTAAATTAATAATCATTTGTTAAAATATTTTTTATAAATATATATTTTTAATATAAAATAGTTTCATTCACTCACATTGTGGGTGTGATAAAAATCTATATTGATAATGTTGTTAATTGAATTGGTGTCCAATGGTGTGGCTAGGAGGGTTGGCAGGGGCTCCGACGCCGCTAAAATGGAAATTATTCATTTAAGCCATTTAAAATTTATAAAAAAATTAAATTTTAATTTAGTAAATTAAAATTGCAGCTTGTTCCCCTAAAAATGAAAAAAAATAATTTAATATTTTAAAAATTATAAACATATAGATTATTAAAATGGTGAAATTGCATTTTTACTATTGCAAAAATTACAATTTAATTTCGACCCCTTTAAAAAAAATTTCTAGTTTCACTCCTGTTGATGTCACAAGTCAACTCAACCATAATTCAATATTGATATCAACATCATGATAAACAATTGCACTTCATTTGATATTCTTAATATGATGTATTTACGTGTTTAAATTTTATTTTACTCACAATTTTATCTATTTTTTCATTTTAATATCATACATATTTCAAATGTTATTATTAATTAGTTTCAAACCATATATTTCATTATTTATTATATGCTATTTTAAACACACTTTTGTGTTCTAAATACATAGTTTCCACATACACACTTGTGATAGAATTTCTAGTATTAATCATATTATTAATTGAATTAGTTTCGCTAATTAACTCGATACTGATTTAATATTAATTATAATACTATAATTTTAACAAACATACACATATAATAAAATTTTTAATATACATATAATAGAATTTCTAATATTCATTAATTTGATTTGACATCAAGTGTAATTCTTGGCATGTTTAATCAATTTTACGAATAAAACTTTGAGCCACATGTCTAATATATAGTTACTTTAATGACATGGATATTGTATTGGCACAATTTTATTTAGAAATTGTTTTAATTAGTATTTAGTTAATGTTTTAGTAAAGTAAAATAATTTAATATATCATTAATGAAGCTTTTATTTACAGCAAAGGAATTTAAAAATATTTTTCACATGCATGCATTAAAATATGCTTCTTTTAAAAATTAATAAATCAATAAAACAAATAATTCATATATAAATAGAGATACTTATTTATTTGTATAAAAATAATAAATTACTAAAAGATATATAAATATTCGTGTATTTTTCTAATTAAAATTAAATAAAAATATTATTTTATCGTTAATAAGTGGACCTACCAAGTAGCAACTAGGTACCAAAAATCTGTCTATCTATAAATATATAAAACTAGGTCCCAATAAAAAGTTTGGTTTAGTCACGTGGCTCAGCCTTGTGCACAGGTGCGTAATTCTGGTGGGCGGGCGGGTAGAGGAGCAAGTTAGCATGTAGACCTTGTTTCTCCATTCCTGATTACCTCTCTTTACACTTCTCCTCCTTTCAATCTTTAATTCATGTCACGTAACAATGGGGTCCTTAATAGTTGCATAATTTTGACTTCTCCTCTTTATATCTCCAGTGGGTGAAAGTCGAAAGTGATTGAGAAAGGTCGTTTCTTTCCTCAATCAATGGCATGGACCCGCTTCTGTCTCCCAGTGTACTCTTCACTCTAATCACTAGTAGGTAACGCCAACTGTTATTTTTTCTCCTTGTTTTCATAGATCCAATCACTTCCCAATCATAAACCTATGGTTGGTTTTATCTCCTCTTTTATATTCACCTCCTTGTTCCAGGACAGTTTCTAACAGCCAGACAAGTTCTTAGCCTGAATCTTACATATGAAAAACACTGGATCTTAATTAATTTGTTTCTTTCGGATTTATATATATATATATATATATATGTGTGTTTTACCAATGGCTGGCATGCTTCCTGGTGTTGAATGTGCAAGAAGAAGACGGTTCCATCAAAGCGGAGGGTCATCTGATTCGTCAAGTGTGGCAGTGATTGGTTTAACAAGGAGGTCCTCTTTTTGTTTGTATACAAGCAACAATGAAACTCATCATAGCTCTGTTTCTTCACAGGTAATTCTTTAAATTTCAAGATTATATATACAGTAATTCCAGTTCCAAAATTCAAACGAGGAAATTATGTTTGGGACTAACTTGGGTTTTATTTGGGGAAAAAAAGCAAAGGAGCATATTAACTCAGAGTTATCAAGACGATAAGCTTGGAGGAGTAGCAAGAGAAGCTAAGGAAAGATTAGATGAAAGGCTGAGATCACAAAGAAAGTCAGAACCAAAAAGGTATTTGCTAATATGAACCCTAAATGCTCTTAGTTTTCACACTAATTAGTCCCCCTGCTTTGGTATTTGCAATCAATCACTTCAGGCACACTAACAAAGAAGGTATGAAGTGTGTGGATGGGAAATCATTGGTTCAAGGAGAGTTGCGTACTGAGATATTTGGATCAAAGAAGAGTGCTTCGAAGCGGCTCAGTTGGGCGAAGCTGAATTGGAAGGCGTCGGACCAGGATGAGTGCGCGATCTGCTTGGAGAGGTTCAAAGTCGATGAGAGCCTGGTTCATCCCCCGTGCGCACATCGGTTTCATTCGAGGTGCCTGGTCCCATGGCTAGAGAATCATGCTCACTGCCCATGTTGTAGAATGGGAATACTATCTTGAAGAACCACCGCATCTTATCAATTTTCTTGGTTTTAGTAAAATTCCATAGAACTAGAGTTGTTGTTAGGAGGTTGGTATGCCTAAGATGTAATGGCAATGACATGGCATGTGATGAATACCCATGAATCAAGAAATTGTATGTATCATACGAGTGAAAAGAGAAATTAGGACAAATATATATATATATATATATATATCAATCAGAATATTCGTACATTATATTGTGTCTAAAAATACATCATCATTGGATAAAATAAGACAACACTTATTGATATATATTAATAATTTTATTCAAACATAATTAAATTTTAATTTTAATTATTAATTTTTTATTTAATTTTTTAGTTTAAAACCTATAATTTAAGATTTAAAATTTATATCTGGTTAAGTTTTATATCGAGTTTTAATTTATATTGAAATAAATACACTAATATTTATTTTTATGTTTTCCATTATTTTTTTGTTTCACTAATAATGACGAGATATTATATTATTATTCATTAATAATATATGAAACTCACGTATTTAGAATGCGCCAAATATAAGTTGAATTTATTAATTCTTTATTTTTAGTTATGGCTATTGTAAGACATGTCTAGGACATGCGCCAGCCACATTACAAGAGCCATTGTAAGACATGTCTGGGACATGCATCGGCTTTGAGGCAAGAGCTAGGGTAAGACATGTCTGGGACATGCATCAGCCTTGAGACATACAAGCTAGTGTAAGACCAGTCTGGGACATGGCGTCAGCTTGTTGCGTGTCAGTGTAAGACCTGTCTAGGACATGGCACCGACACTGGTAGATGAGAGTCAGTGTAAGACCTGTCTGGGATACGGCATCGGCCTCGATACATTGAGAGTTAGTGTAAGACCATGTTTGGGACATGGCATCGACTTGATATGTGAGCTAGTGTAAGACCATGTTTGGACATGGCATTAGCTCGATACCCTACGTGGAATGTTCATGGAATATCCTTTCGTATTTTAAATAATTCAACAGGGAAAATTTTAGTTAATGTTAAGCTTGAGAGATATTATGATGATTTTTACGAGTGTTCCAAGTACCTAAATGAATTATATGAAATGTAAGCTCACTAGTATATTGTATGATTAGTAATGGTTGGAAATGAGTAAGTCAAGTTGTAGTTATCCTTCGTATCATACATGAATCATAATATGATAAGAATATGATTGAGCGTAAAAGCTTTGTTGTTATTTATTTGCCTATAACTTGCTAAGCTTTATGCTTACCCCTCTCCTTTCCATTTTCTTATAGTGCCACCTAGTTAGCTCGTGGATCAAAGCGTGTCGGAGGCTTCGCTCACACTATCATCCATAGCACTCAGTATAGTTAGTTTTTGTGTTTTGAGTAATGACATGTATAGGTTATTTGGTCATTATGGTACAAGTTGTACTAGTTAGCCAATTGTGTTGGCCATTTATATTGCAAAGTTCATTTTGTAAATGGCCATTAGAATTGGCCAAAATTATTCATGTTATTTTAGTGAAATGAGAATGAAATTCATGAGAAGTGTGGATGATTGCTTAGGTTATTGATGCATGAACAATAAGCATAATGTGGTTTTTGGTTAAATGCATCTTTATGGATATTTGAATGTATATTGATGCCAAATTATGGCTATTGGTTGAGTATTAAAGTCTTGGGATACTTGGATATGTGTTTGATCTTGTTTCAGGGTGGCAAAGTGGTTTGGTAAATAGCTTATATTTGTCCACACGGGTAGACGCATGAGCGTGTGTCTAGACCTTGTATGACACATGGTCAGCCCACGGGTGTGTGATTAGACCGTGTGTGACGTAAGCATGCCCGGGGGTTCAGCAACTTAGACCCAAGGCTCCATCGAGCTACCAAAAGGCCCAATGACCCGATCACGAGCTAGGCAATTTCAAGAAGCTATATCAGCTTTATTTGCTCGATTTTGGGATGAATCATCACTCAATGTTAATGGAGAAGTTCAGGCCATCTCCTTAAAGACTCCTTGCACCGCAACATAAGCCAAATTTAGCTCATCTCCAGCTTTTCAAGCTCCAATCAGCTCAAATCAGCTCACTTGAGCTTACTTCAGCTCGTTTCTTTTATCATTTAAATAAATTAAGTGTTTGTGCTATTTTAATCAATTTGATACAGCTCATGTTCTAATTCCCTAGCTCAAGTTAGTTCATTAATTGTTTTCACTTAGCTTGAGCTAGCCGAATTTAATATACTAGCTAGTTCATAATTAAGTGACTTTAAATTGTCTTAGTATATTGTTTAATTTGTCTAGATATTATATTAACTATGTTTAGCCGAATGTATATTGGATTTAATGGATTCATTCCTTTTTGTAGGTTCAGCCAAATGTATGGGAGCATTTAAAAGTAAGTACATGCATGACTAGGTTGAAAGCTTGCAAGGATTCATGCATGACCGAATTCATGCATGATGGGCTGCTATTGGTGATCCCTAAGTGATTATTCAACCAAGGAGTAGCTGCCAATTAATTCCAAGTTGACCGATTAGCTCATTAAACATGTTCACACCTAAACTTGACCAATCGGTTTCAATACATGCATGGATGGATTCAAGAACATCCAAGGGAAGGAATTAACTCAATAATTCAGCACATTGATTGAATTAAGTGCATGCACAAAGGGGAGAACGAATTTACCTGGTTCATGCTACCATTCATGAACCTTCAGTGCTTATTTATGAGGATGCATGTTCCATACAAGTGCATGAACATCCCAAGGAGATGAATGCAACCTTTGGTGCTCATACAAGGCACTTGAAGCCTTACTATAGGGCTAAGCATTCATGCACACACCAAGGGGGAAAAAAGTGTCCATTTGGCTAGTGTATGAATCTATCGAATTCATGAACAAATTTAATGTATTAGTGTGAAAATTTTTATTGTCGTGTGAACACATTAGATGTCGAATTCCAATAGGCATTTTAGGCACTATAAATATTTTTTCAACTTCATTTGTAAGGGACTTTTTTTTGTGGATATTTTGTTTAATGAAACTTTGTTTCTGTGAGGTTTACTTCCTCTAAATTTCGTACGAGTCTTGAGTGACTTATCTAGCTCGCTAGTGGCGTCAACCCGAACTTGTTTCTGAACTTATCACCAAGCATTGGTGTGGTGTTCAACTATATAACAGCCCGGTTTAGACCCTAATCGGAACAAGTGGTTTTGGGACCACTTAACTGAGTTAAAATATTATTTTTATTTTTTTAATAATGTTTGCAATGTGGTAGTATTATTGTGTGAAAGTTTCGTAAAGAAATTTTTCCGATTAAATAGTTAATTCGGTGAAAAAGATTAAATTGAATAAAGTAAAAACTATGTGTGCCATTAGTAACATGACTTATTTGATTATGGCTTTGTAAATGGATGTCCTTGCATGGTAATTATACCATTACAAATTTGAGTGGATGGAAGTGGACAATTATGTCCATATATTACATGTTTATAAATTAGTTTTATTAAAGGTTAATATTGTAAAATAGTTTATATGTTAATATTATTAAACAAAACCATATTATATTATTTCATTGTCATCTTCTTCTAGCCGAATATACAAAAGAAAGAAACCATTTTTATTGCTCAAACATTTGGCCATGGCTTTCTAAGGGATTAAGGTACGGTTTTTGATATGTTTTTAATGATTTCTATGTTTTTGAGCTCGTTGCAGCTCGGTTTAATTGACTCGTACCTCAATTTCTAAAATTGGTTGTGTTTTTGAAATATACCATTGATGAGTACATGTTTGTTTTAATATTTCTTGATAAATTATTGATGGTTGTTTATAGATATACAAGTTTTATAAAGAGATTTTTGATGAAATTGAGTATTTAGGATTTAATTGAAAAAGATAGAATTTTTGTGTTAGAAATGTGAATAAAATGAAAATATGGGCTGTTTAAATACTATAGAAAATTCGGCTAAATACATGTATAATGGGATTTTGTATATTTTTGCATAATTATGCATTAAGGACTAAATTGTTAAAGTATGAAAATACAAGGGCTATTTTGCAAAATGGCCAAAATACATGTATATGTATTTAATTGATTATGTTAGTGAATAATTGAGTTAAATTTGGTTAAATTAGATCAAGATCAAGACAAACAAATTCAAGATTTTGATCGAGGAAAATCAGAAAGTAGAAAATAGTCGACAGATACACGAGGTAAGTTCGTATGGTTAAAAATTGAATTATTAATTACTGAAATTGTTTTTAATTGATGGTAATTGTATACATAATGAATAATTTACTAAAATTATCGGCTCTATGAATATGTTGCCCTCACTAAATTATATGATTAAATTGATACAAAAATTGTATGTTATAAGAAATGGTGGATAATCGGCCAAATTGTGAGTATGTAATGGTAGATATGTTAAATGACTTTGTACTTGATTATATTAATATTACATGATGATGGAATGCCATAATATATTCGGTCTTGTGTTTGGAAGTAATGAAGTACTTTGGGGTTGAGTAAATGTATATTGGAGTTAATTGAGTTTTAGTATATGTTAAATTAAATGCCTTGTATGTGGTAAGTTACTAAGAAAATATTTGTCGTTGATTAAATTAAATACTATATATATACATATGTGCCGAATTGAAATGTATAAAAAGTTGAGGTTGCCGAATGCAAATAGAGTTGATAAATTTGAATTGATGAATATTGAGTAATTGAATTTCGGCACTACGTGTGCGAGTAGAAAAAGGTTACGGATGCAAAAATTACACTAAGTGTGCGAGCCTGATTATTGAGCACTAAGTGTGCAAGCTTAAGTATCAAGCACTTAGTGTGCGAATTCGATATATAATGTTGAATAACTATTGGCACTAAGTGTGCGAATTTTCGAGTAATTGGGAATAGTCGAATGTATTTTTGCCTTGAATTTCTTGAGAAGTATTTATGATTTATAAATTTGAATTTGAGCAGGTGAGTATCAAATCTATAGGGTTAATATTATTGATCGTAAATCTGTGTGATTGATAATGGTAAAGAAGGTTGCATGATAGATGTACGAATTGGATGAGTAAAATGATATGATTATATATATCTATATACGATACCATGTAGTAAGTTTATAAGTAATTAGATGTATTAAATTTTAATTAAATGCAAGTATTCATGTTGAAATGAAATATATGAAGTTATATGTGATATTGCCGAATGGGGGATACCTTGTTAATCATGTTTAAGAAAATTACTTCAATTGAGTTTCGACATTTGAAAGTCCGTAAGAATTATGATGAATACTTATGATTTTGGATATGTGAGTTATGTGCTAGAATAAATTTCGTATTAGTGATTTATCAGACTATAAGTCTAGCAAGCCTTGAGCTGGTGTGATTTATCAGACTACAAGTCTAGCAGGCCTTGAGCCGGTGTGATTTATCAGGCTAAAAGCCTAGCAGGCCTTGAGCCGATAAGTTTTATCAGGCTTGTGCCTAGCAGGTTTATACGGGTGTATTATTTTACGCTCGATGCTACAAAGTTATGTGCAAATATGGTACAAAATGTGTAAAATGAGTTTGATGGTCAGGTATGACCTAATTTATTGGCTATTCGAAATTAGGTGAGTAAGTAACATGATTTTTTGTTACAAATTATGAATTATTAAAATGAAAGATGATATATGATATAGTATACATAAATGATAGATGAAATGATATGAGTATTGAAAAGTTACATGAGATCAATGATTTATATAGATGAATTGATGCATGGTTTAAATGAAATATACTTATGAAAAGTGACATGATTTATATAAAATGTATATTTGAAAATGAATTACTGATGTTGCTGATGAGTTAATATTTATACAGGTATAATTCTTCTATCGGTTATATGAATGTGTTACAGGTTATACGTAATGAAATAAATCGACACAAATGCTACGTGAATTCTATGATATTGGTGTTGTATAGGTGATATATGA
Source organism: Gossypium stocksii (assembly GCA_020496765.1). Lineage (NCBI taxonomy): Eukaryota > Viridiplantae > Streptophyta > Magnoliopsida > Malvales > Malvaceae > Gossypium > Gossypium stocksii. Next base: position 50,400,378 of record CM035623.1, read on the forward strand.
TATAAACGGTTTAGTTACATATATGACACTTAGTATGCAAGATACAGGGTTTTCGATGTTGGTCTTAAGGGTTCAACTGTAAAGATGATGCTACGAGACTAGAAATGACGATAAAATCAGTACAGGTATACATTGTACACTTGACAAGCAAGTGACATTGATAAATTATATGACACGTGAGTAGGTGTGATAAATTACACATGAATTATGTAACACCCTAAACCCAGCCTAGATGTTACGGCCAAGTCTGGTGTGTCACATCAACGGCGGACTAAACATGTTTCCTAGTTACCCAGATTAGGGTGAGTTTTGCAAAAAACCGTTATTAAAGTTTTGAAAGAAACTCCCGATTTAATTGTGAACGTCCTATCCACTACCAAATTCTAGGGGTATTCTTACTATAAGATCTTGGTTTAATTTTCGTTACTCGTTTGATACGTGTGAATTAATTTGAAAGCGTTGATTAGTTTTAAAAAAAAACTCGCACAGCATTATTCAAAATATTTAAAGTATAATATAAGAAAATAATCAAAAACCCCAAATTAAAATAATTTAAGCGGCCTTATTACAAACCCAAAACCATAATGAAAATAATTAAAAATAAATAAGGAAATAGATAACTTAATTTAAAAACCAGCTATGCAGTCCACGTGGCCACTCTGAATCCCTCCTAGCTCCAAGTCCACCAGTCTAGGGCTCACCTGCATGGATGGAAGAAAAAGAGGTGAGTTTGGGAAACTCAGTATGCAAAGAAAGCCCATCCAGAGCCCAAATCAGCTCAAGCCCACTGGGCATAAGCCCTATCAAGTCTCAGTAATAACTAGGCCGAAGCCCTATTCAGTATTCAGATAACTGGGCCTTAGCCCTTTTCAAATAACAGTACGGCCCATAGGCCCATTTCAGTAACAAAACAGTTATTATGCATGAATGCAAAGCCCATAGCCCATCCTATGTCCAACCGCTACACTCCACCCGTACCAGCCATAAACACACCATGTGGGAAACAACTCAACGCACCTAGCCGCTACACTCCACAGTCGCAGCATAGCTGCTTAGATAATGTGGCCAAGCCACTAACAGTATATCGAGGCAAAGCCCCTTTCAGTAAACAGTACGAGGCATAGCCCATTTCAGTAATCAGTACGAGGCAAAGCCCCTTTCAGTAATCGTGGCAATGCCACTTGCACTTCCTCCATCAATAAACCCAATCCCATGCAACAGATAATCTTGTCATGGCATACAGTGAACAGAAACAGTAAAACATGCATTTCAGTCAAATTTAGCCCTAGGGGTATAACGGTCATTTTGCACCTAGGGGTAAAATAGTAAATTTTCACCCTTAAGGGGTATTTTAGTAAATATTCCAGTTTTTAGGGTTTTATGCATATTTCAGTCCTTAATAGTCCAACTTACATCTCAGTAGTTAATTTAGCCCATTTTAGCAGTTTTTAGTTATTGGGCCCTACAATGTCATCTAGCTATTGTAAGCCCGTTTAGCCCAAATTCTAATTCTAGTTTAATAGATTTAACCTACAGTATACCAAAACACACTTACCGCTTACTTTTACCCATATGGGCCCGTAAGCCCATTAGGTCCAATTTCAGCCCATCGAGGCCCAAATTTACCAAGGTGCACAAAATTGCGCACTCCTCAATCGTACCATTTGCGATTACAGATCTCACTATTTCCAACCGACTTAGAAGCGCTCGCACGCTCACAAGCCCACGAAATGTCAGAATTTTGGCATTTTAGCTTTTCGGCTTTTGCCAATTTAGACTACAGAAGGGTGTTCGTTTACACACCTGATTTGCGACAGACAACGACAAGATCTGCTCCAAAATAATCCTACTTTCATTTAGATCACGTTAACATCTAAAAATCAAATCGAATAACCACTACTACCCCAACATACATATTTGGCCACCATAACCTTAGTCTCTTGTACACTTACCTTTGCCGAAACTATGCCTAGATCTTGAACTAGTTGCTCCACTGGTCCTAGCCTTCAACACTCCTCAATTGATCACCTTCAGTCCACCCTAGCACATAACAACCCAAATGATAAGACCAACAGAGCCTCTAGCCCCAATCGATAATCACCCTACATAGGGGTTTTCGACTTTTTCTTAAATCTCAAGATAACGAATAAATAAAGTGTTTCGATTACTTACCAAGAGATCTACTTGTTGAAGAACGTTTCCACACACCTCTCTAACCTAGATCTATTATAGATATAACCCCAAACACTAGCAGAGAGTGGATCTAAAAGATTCAGCTTTTGGATCTATACTAGAGTACACTTGTTCGGTTTAGAAGAAGAATAGGTGAAGAGAAGTTCACGAAGTGAAGAAACAATCGGTAGAGAAAGAGATGGGAGATTAGGGGTTCGACTTTTTGAAAGATTGAAAAGAAAGGAGAGATGGTTTCAATTAAAGGGATAATCGACAATGGTGGGTGTGGTTTCGGCTTTTGTGGAAATTGACTAGAAAGCTTGAGAAGAGAGAAGAAAGGAAAGAAGTAGATAGGTTCGGCCTAGAAGAAAGGTGATGAGATGAAATCAGTTTAAGGGTAAAAGAAGAACAAAACAGAGATGAAAGAAAAGAAGAGAGGAGAAGAGAAGATTTTGTTATGGCAAATTGGCACAAGAAGAACCAAAAGTTGTGTTTTCAGCTTTTGGAACCAAGGGAGAAAACAAAAGAAAGAAAAAGTAGAGAAACCCTAGCTGACACTACACCAATTTGACCAAGAGAAAAGAAGTCAAAACTATCCCGAAAGACAACTAAAACAATCGGCACACCCTAACACCACTTGTCAAAATTGCAACTCCTAAAGCCCTAGCCGAATGCCCACAACCACATGACCAAATCAGCACTACTTGCCTAAAAGTCCCCCAATCGGCCAACACATGTATCATTCAAAATTCCCAAAATCTCTCCCTCTTATCTCACCTGATTCAATCTCATGCACAATTCAAACTCTTCCATCAGAGTTCCACTTGAGTTCCAATACATGACCAGCACATGCAGCAAAAATAAACACCATATTGCTTACCAGGCAACTAGAACCTTCGCCCTTTCACTCCAACCACACTCCACTTTTTTAGGCATCTAAGTGGCGCCACATTGCCACTTTACCAAGGGCTTATTTGTGTCTTATTTTACTAACTTTTCCTTAAAAGCCCACTTAACCAAGTCCCCTTCTAAAGGCCCACTTACACAAATTTAATAACCAAATCACCAAAATTTCAAGATTTCACCAAAATCACAAAAATCCCGAAAATCAGGGCGTTACAAATTACATGACTGTTAAGGAAATAAATATTGAATTAGATGTTGCTGGTTCAAAAGCAATCTTATTGCTTAAAATGACAAGCTTAATGTTAAATCTTTTATATAGTGCTGATAATTATACGAGCTTACGAAGCTTATTAGCTTACTCTATCTATTTTCTGTATTTACAGTGATTCGAATGCTCGCTCGGGTTAGAAGTCGTCGAAGATTTCATCACACTATCCAGGAGACAATTAGTATTTTTGAACTCTTTGAAATGAGGTAATATGGCATGTATAGGCTAGTTAATAAGTTGATTATATGGTCACTTGTTTATATGAATATGAGATGAATTTTGGGTATTATGGTCAAACTATGTGATATGGCTTGATGTGAGAAAAGTCGGTTGATATGGAGGCATTATATGATGTGTGCATTTAGTGGTAAAATTTATAATTGGCAATTTGGTTTGAATGATATGTGATTGTGGATGAGTTGATAAGAATGGTGAAATGTGATTAATTTGTAAGTTGTATTTAGATGTATATATATATGAGACTACATGAAATGGTTACTTTAGTATAGACTTATTTGTGATTCATGATTTCCCTCCGGGATTGATCGAATGATATCAGATCTAAGTACCTACGACCATGGATAGATCCAATCCAACATATGAAAGTTAAAGGAATGTTAACCTCCCAAACCAAATCTCTACTAAAAGAAAAACCGAAATACAAAAACCAAAATCTATAACGAGAAGTACTTACCCAATTCACTTTAACCAATCTATTGAAATCTAGCAGCAGTCGCTCACTAGCCCAAACTTAACCCTCTTGCAGATCTAATCGAAACTCAATGCAGGAGGAGATCCTACTATTCGATTAATGCAGACAACACAAGAGGGGTGAATACTTGATGAAGGTAATCAGTTTAGGGACTTGTTTAACAAAGGAGAATATAATTCGACTATACAAGAAGTGGGTAGAGAATGATTAGGTTTGGTCTTAGCAAAGTATGGAGTATGAAAAAGAAGAGAAAGATGTGAGTTTCGGCTTTGAAGAAATTGGCCAAAGAAGAAATAGTCAAGAAGGGGACTAAGTGTTTCGGGTTTTTGGCTTTTGAAACAATTGGCCAGGAGATGCTTAAGGGGATTGAGTCCAAATGAGAGAACAAAAAGAAAAGGAAGGAGAGTGCTTTGATATTTGGCTAGAGTAGAGAATGCCGAATCAAAGGGTACGAATGAGTACAAAGAAGGATGATGGGTTTGGCTCTTGAGGCAATCGGCCGATGTGCTATCTTTGACAAAAAGAAACAATTGAAGGATAAAAGAGAGGAGAAGAATTACGGCACGCTCACCACTTACAAACCCGAATGCCCAAAGTGCTCCCAAAACGTGAATACTCAAAACCCAAAAGGAGAATCGGCACATACACACTCCCTAATTGCCGAAAATGCTACCCTAAGCCCCCTTAGCCGAATTTTCCCTCCAAACAATCCCACAATCTGCCAACTCTTGCTCCTCACTCAAATTCCTAAATTTTCTCCTTGATAATCTCCCCCTTATCACTCCTTAATCCAATCCCATGAGCAACTTAAACACCTCCCTCCAGAGTTTGACTTGGAGTCCACCTCATACCATGCACATGTAGCAAAATAAAATAAATACCTTGCCCACAAAGGGATTCGAACCTTAGATCCCTCATATGCAACCACATGCCACCTCCTTGACCTTTAAGTGGTGCTACTTTACCACTTTACCATAGGCTCACTTGTGCCATAAACCCAAACATTTATTTAAAAGCCCACTTTGCCAAAGTCAATTCTCACAAAATGCTAAATTTTAAAATTCTGCCAGGCTTCACACTTAAACTTAAGCCTCCTAAAGGTCCACCAATCACACTCAAACCATTAATACGGCATATCAGGCCATGCAAAAATAAATACAAGCAACAATTCAAAATCCCTAAAAATTGGGGCGTTACAAAAGGTGTGGGCTAATATAGAGGCAAAAACTGAGTCTTATGTGCAACAAGCAAATAAGGGATGAAAGAAAGTCTTGTTCGAACCCAGTGATTGGGTTTGGGTCCATATGTGCAAGGAGCGTTTCCCAGCCCAACGAAAGTCCAAATTACTACCTCGAGGAGACGGACCTTTTCAAGTTCTTAAGCGCATTAATGAGAATTCCTATAAACTTGATTTGCCGGGTGAATACAACATAAGTGCTAGTTTTAACGTTTCAGATTTGTCCTTTTTTGGTACAAATTTCGACTTGAGGACAAGTCGCTTAGAAGAAGGGGGAATGATGTAAGCATGCCCGGGGGTTCAGCAACTTTGACCCAAGGCTCCATCAAGCTACCAAAAGGCCCAATGACCCGATCACGAGCTAGGCAATTTCAAGAAGCTGTATCAGCTTTATTTGCTCGATTGTGGGATGAATCATCACTCAATTTAATGGAGAAGTTCGGGCCAGCTCCTTAAAGACTCCTTACACCGCAGCACAAGCCAAATTTAGCTCATCTCCAGCTTTTCAAGCTCCAATCAGCTTGAATCAGCTCAATTGAGCTTACTTCAGCTTGCTTGAGCTCAACTTAGCTTTATTTCACCTCATTTCTTTTATCATTTAAATAAATTAAGTGTTTGTGTTATTTTAATCAATTTGATACAGCTCATGTTCTAATTCCTTAGCTCAAGTCAGTACATTAATTATTTTCACTTAGCTTGAGCTAGCGGTATTTAATATACTAGCTAGTTCATAATTAAGTGACTTTAAATTGTCTTAGTATATTATTTAATTTGTCTAGATATTATATTAACTATGTTCAGCCAAATGTATATTGGATTTAATGGATTCATTCCTTTTTGTAGGTTCAACCGAATGTATGGGAGCATTTAAAAGCAAGTACATGCACGACTAGGTTCAAAGCTTGCAAGGATTCATGCATGGTGGACTGACTATTGGTGATCCCTAAGTGATTATTCAGCCAATGAGTAGCTGCCAATTAATTCCAAGTGACCGATTAGCTCATTGAACATGTTCACACCTAAACTTGACTAATCGACTTCAATACATGCATGGATGGATTCAAGAACATCCAAGGGAAGGAATTAACTCAATAATTCAGCACATTGATTGAATTAAGTGCATGCACAAAGGGGAGAACAAATTTACCAGGTTCATGCTACCATTCATGAACCTTCAGTGCTTATTTATGAGGATGCATGTTCCATACAAGTGCATGAACGCCCAAGGAGATGAATGCAACCTTTGGTGCTCATACAAGGCACTTGAAGCCTTACTACATGGCTAAGCATTCATGCACACACCAAGGGGGAAGAAAGTGTCCATTTGGCTAGTACATGAATCTATCGAATTCATGAACAATTTTAATGTATTAGTGTGAACGTCTTTATTGTTGTGTGAACACATTAGATTCTAAATTCCAATAGGCATTTTAGGCACTATAAATATTTGTTGAACTTCATTTGTAAGGGACTTTTTTTTGGACATTTTGTTTAATGAAACTTTGCTTCTGTGAGGTTTACTTCTTCTAAATTTCGTACGAGTCTCGAGTGACTTATCTAGCTCGCTAGTGGCATCAACCCGAACTTGTTTCTGAACTTATCACCAAGCATTGGTGTAGCATTCAACTATCCTTCTACCATTCATTTTAATCACCTTAAACAATACAGGAACTGGGGTGACACTTTCTATAGTGTTGAATTGCTTCTGACGTTTAAGTTCAAATTCCATCTTCCACCATTCGTTTTGCTCAATTATTAAACTAAACCAACTATCCTTAACCATTTTCTTGTCTTAAAATCTAGCCTATAATATCATTATCAACCTAGCCTATTTGACCATCTTCGAACCCTTCCGCTCCAATTTAGCCTAAATATCCATCCAACTTAATTCCAAACGACTCTTCTCGACGACGATTGGGCTATTACGTGAACTCAACTCAATCTTTTGAGCCGGATCACGTCAGTGTGTTCCCTGCACCTTGCATGGATAGAATTAAATACCCATCAATGTTCCACATGGGCATGAGACACGATCGTGTGTCTCAACCGTGTAGAGGACACGGCCAGTGCACGGGCGTGTGCCATGGCTGTGTGATTGCCGACTTCAGAAACAAAATACCCAGGTTTTTTCACACTGGCTGCGACACGGGGGTGCAATGGCCGTGTGAGGGACACGAGCTGAGCACACGGGCGTGTGCCAGACCATGTGAAAACCCCTGTAGGTTCAATGTTAGAAATTAATTCCACGCGGACAAGGGGCAAGGGTGTGTCCCTAGGATTCTTAGGCTATGTGAACCACACGGGCCATCAGCACGGCCATGTTTGGAGGCCACACGAGTGTGTTGCCCTTCCACACAGGCGTGTGCCCTGTTTATAGTAGTTTTTGAAGAAATTTTCTTGAGTGCTTGATATGGTCCTGGATCATTTCTAAACCATGTTTTAGGCCTCGTAGGCCCATATGGAGGTCCGTAGGACATTGTTTGAAAAAGTTTTAAATTGGGATGCATTTCATTGAGTATAAGTTGAATGGTTGCATGTAATTTAGTAAGGTAACGCCTCGTACCCTATCCCGACGTCAGACACGGGTAAGGGGTGTTACAGTTTGAAACTAATATTAATATAAAATTATAAAAGTACCTCATAATAATATAACTTATTTAAAATATATAAGGTTATTTTAGAAATTTCCTTGACATAGTTGGTACTGTAACACCCCCATCGACGTTTGATATGAACAAGAGATGCCATTAGAGCATACATATAAAAAAATTGAAATTATTCAAGATTTCAAACTTTAATTTTATTTTATTTTTATAAATTTGCTTAATCAAGTTTAGAATAAGTTATAGACTTTGGAGACAATTTAAAATCATTTAGACGTGATTCTAGGGTAATCAAAAGTGCCCAAGACCCAAAATGAGTCTCCAGGGGTCAAAATGGCTTGAAGTAGTGCAATGAGCTAAGTTAGGTGCCATGGTATAGGTACCTCTAGGGAGATGTACTGAAACAACTGAGTCAAGTACCGATACTTTAACAACTCAAAAATTTCCAATAAGACAGTTCTGTTCTAGGATTAAAAACAATGAAATCTTAATAAAATTTTAAAATTGAGTTCAATGGAGAATTCTGACCAAAGAAAATTGATATTAGAAATAGAATTTGATGAAAGAATTGTAGATGTGAAATTGTGCTAAAAGGGACTAAATTATAAATTTTAAAAAGCTATAGGATTAAAGTGTAATTTTATTCAAAATGAGAAATGTGAATTATTATTTAATTGGCATAATAATAAGTCAAGACATGTATTGCATGATGAAAATCAATTTTGGGACCAAATTGAAAAGATTGGAAAATGTAGAGACTAAATCGCATCCTTTTTAGCCAAGAAGAGGGTAAAAGTGTAAACTTTTCTATCCAAGAAATATTATTAAGAGTTAAATGTGAATTGTGAGTTTTGAATTTGATGGGTACTTATTGTTGTAAATAAATAGTGTAAAGAGGCAAAAAAAAAAAAAGGACAAAATGGTAATTTTATCATGAAAAGACACTTTGGTCATTTCTCAAAAATTTATTATTAGAAATATTATTTTGATGAGGTATTTGGTATATAGAATTAATAATGAGCCATTGGATTGGATTAAAAGGAAGATGGAATGTGGACTACATAATTTTTAAAAGGGTGTTTGACTTTGACTTGAAATGTTATTTAAGGGAAATAAAAAGAGGAAAAAGATGACAAATTGTCATATTTATCCCTCGTATTAGACATCCCTCTCCCTAAATAAGGGGAGAACTTTCCTTTTCTATTTTTTTCAATTCTAACCTAATTTCCAACCCCTAAACTTTGATTTCATGTTAAGAACAAATAGGAAAACATTTTCTATGTAACACCCTATATTTGACCCTTTCATTAGATCCGGGTACAGAGCGTCACAAATCAAAACCAACGGAACTGATGAAACTATTTGAATCCAAACACTTTAGTTTGGTGGATTGTAACAACCTAAAAGTTAGTGGTGTCGAAAAGTGCAGTTTCAGGACCCCATTTTACAAGTAAATTGAATTTTGGACAAGTTATTTTGTCAAATTAGTGTTTAATTAGGGTACAAGGATTAAATCGTAAAAGTGTTAAAAGTTTAATTCTTAAGGAATCTTTAATTAGAATAAGAATAAGGGATTTATGAAGCAATTTAACCATTATAAGATTAATAGTGAATGGTAGTTTACATTATTATTTAAAGAAAATGTGAAAAACTTATAATAAAAATAAAATGCGAATAAACAAAGTTAGTGGAGAAAGAAACATTTATTTCATATTTTATTCATGCAAAAACTGAACCAAGGGAGGAACAAGAGAACTTTCGGCCATAAGGGCTTTAAGGTTTAAACCTTCAATTGGTTAGTTCAATTTAGTCATTTTCTTGTAATTTTTATGTTTTTGGAATCACGAGAGCTTAATCTAGTTGACTTATGTGTTATTTTTCAAAGCTGTTAAAGATTTAGGAGGATGCAATTGATTAATCCTAGAAGTTTTAGGTGTTAACTTGATATTGGAATTGAAAATCACTAAATTGTGAAGTAAATTTATAGTTTTGCTCAATAAGGACTTAGATGAATAAATTTTGAAATAGGTGGTAAAAATGATAAATAGGAGGTGTGTAACACCCCTAACCCGTATCCATCGTCGGAATAGGGTTATGAGGGATTACTAAACTTATAACTCAAACATACTTTCATTTGTCATACAATTGCATACATAAGCATTTCTCATTTAAATACATTCACATTGTCCCTTATAAAGGCCTAGGGGGCCTTAAGCATGCTTTAGAAGTGGTTCAGGACTAAATCGATAACTCAGAATAATTTTAGGAAACTTAGAAAATTTTCATGAAAATAGGGGACATACGCCCGTGTGAATAGGCCGTGTGTCTTACACGGCCACCAGACACGCCCGTATCATAGGCCGCGTGGACATTCAAAATGGGATCACATGGCCATGTCCCAGACCGTGTCTTACCCTGTATAACTTTCTGACTTAGGTCATACGGCCAACCATACGCCCGTGTGTCAAGCCCGTGTGCCTATTTCAAATGGCCACCCACACACGTGTGCTAGATTGTTTGCTAGGCTGTGCCAAACCTGTAGGGTATACTGACTTATGCCACATGGCTAGTCACATGCCCATGTGTGAGGCCGTGTGGTACATACTGACTAACATTTAATGTCAACACCAGGGGACACATGGCCGGTACTATGACCGTATGTCACACACGGCTGAGGCACATGCCTGTGTGGACAAAAATAGGCCATTTAGAAGGCCATTTTGCCACCCAAGTCAAGCATACCTACACAAGAGAAAATGGTACCATTTTCATACATAATTAGGCAGCCAAAAATCATCAACCAAAAGCACAATTCATACCATTATAAATCCATCCATTCCAAAACCAATTCACTACCCTTTACTTAGCAAAATACATACCAAAACAATATCAAAACAATATGGTTCATTAGCCATAATTCACATATATATAACTTACCATATAGACAACCAATTCAACATCTAAAATCATGCCACAACAAGGCATTTCTTAAGCATTTATACACCACCAATGAACTAACCATTAGAAAAATAATAATACTATAACCACAACCATACCAAAACATACCATTTCATAAGGCAATATATATACACCAAACTTTGCAACATTATCAAGCCATTTCATAAGGCCAGGCACATCACTAAAAAATTTATCAAAATGACTTAAGCCTGTACATGCTATATACCAAATATCCAATTTCAAAAGTACCAAAATAGATGTCCGATAGTGCGATGACGTCCTTGACGATCCACAAATTCGAGCTAGCTTTAATACAATATAAAACATAGGAAAATAAAACAAAGTAAGCTTTGCAGCTTAGTAAGCTCATACGATAATAAACTTAACTCATCAAATAAATGCAGTTAAACTAAATAAGCATAATATATTGGATATCACATATCAAATACAAACCTTTCTCATGTTTATAACATGGTTATACATGAATTTCTCAACTTACCTTATTTCAATTCTCATATATGTTCAGTACGTACCCGTGACACTTATATCATTCTTACTTTCACCATCGTCTCATTTAAGCCCGTTGAACCATTTGGAATACATTTGGATACTCGGGAATCTCGTATATGCAGTAACAATGCCATATCCTAGATATGGTCTTATATGTAATCTAGTATCGATGCTATAGCCTAGCTATGGTCTTACACAAAATCTCATATCTATGCCAAATCCCAAATATGGTATTACACGTAATCTTAGTAACTTTAATGTCATGACATTTGTATCCTAAACTATTCCTATGGTTCGTATGGGACTTTCGACTGTCGCAACTCTATCGATTATGCTTGCACTCATATCCAACTAGCGTTATAATTCAATTCAACATTAATAGTGAATTTATAACAAAAATTAACAACATTTATTAGCATATAACTTATCTCAGATATGAAAACAATGAAACAAATCAACTACTCAATAACCTTGTTTTTCCCCCGATCTAAATTTGTAATAGCTTAATACAAAGCCTAAAGGGAATAGGAGGTCAAAATATTTATTTCGATTGAGTTTTAAAATTTATTTTGTGTTTGCAATATTTTGTGAAATTTTCGTTACAAAATTTTATTGCTTGTGTGTCCAATTTGATAAATTGGACTAAATTGTAGAAGTAGTAAAATGTGCATTCTAGAAGGTAAAGGTGTTTAATTGAAATGTGTTTTATTTATATTTTCTATGGTTTACATTTTTATAAAATTATTTTGTAAAAATTTTGTACGAAAATTTCGATGTTTGGGCACTCAATTTAGTCAAAAGGACTAAATTGTAAAAAGTGCAAAAGTTGAGTTCTACATGTTAGAGGTGTCCAATTGTTTTGAAATTTTGAAGGTCCTTAAATGGTAATTAGACCATTGGTTAATTAATTGGACAAAAATGGACATGAAATGGGTGAAAAGGAATATTTTTTTTAGTTAGGGGCATTTTGGTCATTTAATGATTAAATGAATTAAAAAATCAAATTAAAAGGCAATTTTTGCTCATCTTCTTCCTCAAGGCCGAAAATAGCATGGAGAAACCATGGCTAGAGTTTTTCAAGCTTCCAAGCTCGACTGTAAGTCTGTTCTAGCCCCGTTTTTAATGATTTTTACGTTTTTGAAATCCCGGTAACATGATTTCTCTATTTCTACCATTTATTTGAGCTAGGGTTTGATTTCAAAAATTAACCCATGTTGAATAATTTTGTATTTTGATGTTTTATGGTAGATTATGAGGTTTTAAATTATGTTGAACAACTTGTGCTACTCGGTTTTAAGTGAAACGAGTAAAACGACATAATCGGTAAAAATACCTAATGTTCATAAGTATATGTTAGAGTGAGAATTTGATGTTGCCATTAGTAAATAAATGATCATCATGTTCTAAAACATAAGAATTAGGGAAAAAGTTTAATTTCTGAGCTTTGGGGAAAATGTGTAAATATGTAAAAGTTTAGGGGCAAGAATTGTAATTTTTCCAAAGTTGGAGTTAAGGACTGTTTTGATAAATGTGAGTATTAAATAAGCTAAATAAGTTATTTTAGATCAAGAAATACGTGAAATCGACCTGGATAGGGGAAAGGAAAAGATTGTGGATTAAATTGTAAAATTTCTATATTTTACACTGAGGTAAGTTTATATGTAAATAATGTATTGTTTTTATTATGTTATGATACTTTATTTTGTGACGTGAAATAAGTTTTAGTATTGTACAATTAATGGACATAAACGGTGATTGTGGTTGATGAATTGAGATTAAATGAGGAAATCTCGGTTGAACCTTCAGAATGGAAAAACGTGGTGCTAAGTGGATATACCACTGTTATACGTGTAACGTGCTGCTAAGTGGACATGCCATGATTACTCATATTGATACATGTAACGTGGTGCTAAGTGAATATGCCACAGTTACATATATTGATTCATTAACGTGGTGCTAAGTGGATATACCACGGTTAAACATGTAACGTGGTGCTAAGTGGATATGCCACGGTTATACATGTTAATTTGAAAAGTGGCGCTAAGTGCGTATGCCACAATTACATGTTAGTCCAATAGTGTGGTGCTATGTGCGTATATCACTAAGTTGGGCATTAATTACAGAAGGTGGAGCTATATGCTAAAACTACCGGATATTGTTACTTTCCGAAGTGTTCACAGGGAGAAACAAGTTTGCTAAATGGAATTTAACATGAAAAATGTGGGGATAAAAACCGGAATATGAATATATGAGTTTTGAATTATGAGTTAGATATGTGATTGAATTTTGATCAGATGAATATGGAGAACTATTAACTTGAAAGTTGACAACAAGAAATTTTAGTGAAAGAGTTGAAATTTGGAATAAACAGTTTCAAACAGCAGCAGATGAGTGACTTTGAAAAATCACTAAAAATGGTAGAAATTAAATTAGAGGCTGAATGAGATATTGAATTAAAGCTTATTGAGTCTATTTTTATATAAAAGAAACAGAGAAAGCAAAAGAATTATATATTTTGAGATATTTATATTTTTTTAAGACTGGTTCAGAATGACTTCGTGATCCCCTGTTCTGATTTGGAAAAATCATTAAAAATTGTACAAAAATATTTATGGAACATAATTTATATAGGTGGATTTCTTATTGATTATTTTTTAGTAGAAACAAACGTGAAATCTTTCAAGTTCTGTATAAAGAGAAATTGAAATTTTAGTGAAGAGTGGTCAGGACTGTCAGGTAGCAAAACAGGGGAGTATTTAATGAATAAAATGTATTAATTTGGCCAACAAAAAATTCTAAAATTTTTTTGGTAAGAATAAATATGAGTCTAGTTTCTGGGAAAATTTATGGATCTTAATTTGGAGCTCTGTAGCTCTAGATAAAAATAATTTAGTGATTGGGGCTTGAATGGATAGCTTGTACTGATCTTAAGTAAATGATAATTTCATGTGAGATTAAGATTGTATAATTGTGGAGACATATTTTGGGATTTATAAATGCCATTAATAATGTATTATTGTTATTTTTTACATATTCAATTACTAAGCTATAATGCTTACTCCCTTCCCTTCCTTTTTCTTATAGAGTTTTAGATGCTAGCTCGAGCTGGAGGTCGCCGGAGATACTATCACACTATTAGGGTGAGGTTAGTATTAAAAGATTCTGAAATATTTATAAGTTTATGGAATGTATAAGGACTTGAATATATGTATATATGTTATTGAGTTGGCCTAGAATGTTGGCCTAAATTAATGGAAATTTTATTGTTGTATAATACCATGTGATATGACTAATAGTAGCTATGTTATGAGTCATAATGATACAATGCATGAACGAGTATGCTTGCATGTTAGTAAATGAATTAATTTATATATGATAAGAATGTGATTAGATTCTAAATTAAAAGAAAATTTATAGCCTGTTTGTGTATTTGTAAGTGTAAAAATCCAGTGATGCCTCGTACCCTGTTCTTGCATTGAACACAAGTAAGAGGTGTTACAAAATTCTGAATTCTTCCTTTCTTGATCTATATGTAATCAAATTTAGCTCATTCAATTACTTATTTATTCAATTTAGTCCAAAATTCACAATTGAGCTATTTTATATGTTAGCCCTTAAAAGTTCACATTTTATCAATTTAGTCCTTATTTCACAAAATTACAAATTCACACAATTTCATTTAAACACATGATAGCCATGTAACAGCTTGTTTTTAGGCCAAATCAAAACAGTGGTTTTGGGACCACAGATCTGAAGTAGAAATAACTATTTTATTATTTCTTTAAGGTTTACAGTATGATTGAATGATTGTGTGAAAATTTTGTTAAGAAATTTTTTCGATAGGGTGTCCAATTTGACTAATAGGACTAAATTGCAATAGGTGCAAAATGTGTGTTCTAGAAGCTAGAGGTGTCTAATTGCTATGAAATTTTAAATTAGAGGTCCTTAATTGGTAATTAGACCATTATACTTTAAGATCGACAAAAATGGATATGGTTAGTTGAAATTTCAAAGTTATGACTTAAGGGCATTTTGGTCATTTAGTTAATAAAGACAAAATAAAACAAGTAAAAGATGTTCATCTTTGAAATTTCATCCCCTATCGCTGAATTTCAAGGGTCACCATGGCTAGGGTTTTGGCCAAGCTTTCAAGCTCGATTGTAAGTCCGTCCTTGGCTTGTTTTTAATGATTTTTACATTTTGTGAATGTTGTAACTTGATTTATCTATTTCAAGGACTAATTTGAAAGAAAATCAAAGTCTAAAATTTTACCCATGTTAGATATTTGTGTATTTTGATGTTTAATGATAGAAAATGTATGATGGGTGTTAGATAATCAACATTTACTAAGTGATTTTTGATGAAAATGTAAAATGGGGACCTATTTGTAAAAGTTGTAAAATATGTATAAAAATGTGAATAAATGAAAAATGTGTGCTGTTATGAGAATGAAATAGGTTTAGCTAGGCCTAGGTAATGAAAAAATTGAATGAAAATCATTTTACGAGCCTAGGGACTAAAGTGTAAAAAGTTAAAAAGTTAAGGGCAAAAATGTAAATTTTCCATAATATGATTTTTGTGCTAAATTGAATAATGTGATGATTGAATAAGTAAATGTGGTATTATAGATCAAGAAAGACAAGGTATTGACCTAGACTGGGGAAAGAATAATGTATCGAGGTAAGTTTGTATGTTAAATGAGCTTTAATATAATTGTATTTAAAGGCTTTAATATTACAGAACTGTATGATTGATTGTGTGGACGAGTTTGACTCTACGAACGAGTTCAGAGATGATTCGATAAGTAAGAAATCCCATTTGAACCTTAGGAATAGGGTAGGATACAAGTGACATGTCACTAGGGTCATTATGTGTTATGTGATTATGTAATCAGGGTGCTGGTCTCGTACGTCTTACCGGTGGCTAAGTATACCAGCATATGTTGCGATTACTTGACATCTTATGGGAGCAGCACCATGTAGGTACGTCTGTAACAACCCTTACCTGTATCCAATGCCAGAATAGGGTATGAGGCATTAACGGACTTAAACACACGTGAACACACAACTCCGAGTCATAAAATTTGTGTCAAATTTAAAACCTTTCATTTACATTCATAACGTCCTTATTATGGGCCTACGGGACCTTAAAAATACATTAGTAGTGGTTTGGGACTGAACCGAGAACTTTCGAAACTTTTTCAACACTTATAAAAATTTCATGTTTTGGAGAGTCACACGCCCGTGTGGCTCGGGACATACCTGTGTCCTCAACCCGTGTAACTCTTTGTTTATGACATCATAAACCATTTAGGGTCACACGGCCAAGTCACACGTCTGTATGCTACGCCGTGTGGTGAATTTAATTTTTGCATTTAAGGTGCAGACTTCACACGGCCTGGGCACACGCCCATGTCCTATGGCCGTGTCTTTCACACTGTCGAGACACACGACCGTGTCTCTGCCTATGTGTCACACATGGCCTAGACACACGCTCGTGTGTCTATCAGCGTGGATAATATATAAGCTATTTATCAAGCCAATTGCCACCTTGAAACAAAAAAACACATATGTCCACCTAACAACACTTATCATGACATAAATTAAGCACTTAAACCTCCACAATCAAGGTATCCACTCATCATCCACATGCCACAATCACCATGCAAGAACATTAAACAATTATTGACTCAATCATGCATGCAACCACATTCATAAAAGACATAATTACATGATCATACCAATAACCAATATTTGCCAATTTCAAATGGCCTTATACAAAATGAACTTTCAACTAAATTAGGCCAACATTCTTGGCCAAATCAAAGATGACACTTAACAAATGACCAAGTCCCTATACAAACCATACTTTAAAAAATATCACAAGTATCAAATACCCATGTAACGGTCCGATTTTGACCCTAATCAGAACGGTGGTTTCAGGACCACAAATCCGAGTCAGAAAAATAATTAAATATTATTTTTTGTGTTTAGAATACATAAATTTTGCTTGTGTGAAGGTTTCGTTTAAAAATTTTATCGTTTGGATGTCGATTTAATAAAAAATGGCTTAATCACATAAAATGATAATTTGGTAGTTTAATGTATAAGGGCCAAATTGTTAGTGGTTTTCTATGTTGGAGTATTTATGTTGTAAATAGACCATTAGTCTATTTAATGGCCGGTCATGACCTTGATTATATGAGTTTTGGTGTTTATTTAAGAAGGTTATTTTTGTAAAATGATAATTATGTTAAGTTAATATAAAACATAAAAAAATTAGAAAGCCATGCATGTGCTCATCCTTAGTGCTGAATACTAAAAATAAAAGAAGAGAAAAGCTTTCAAAGGTTTCGGCTCTTGTGTGCTTAATTAAGGTATGCAATTGAGTTTAGTTTTTATTAATTTTTACGTTTTTGAGATCGTTGCTTCGAATACTCTAAGACCCATATTTGAATTTGTGAATTTGATGAGGTTTTCATGACTTGCCATTGTTAATGGCTTGATAGATTTTGTGTTTAACGAAATAAAATAAGAGATATGTGTTAGATTACTAGATTTTGTATAGGAATTTTTGATGAAATTGAGTATCTTGGGCTAAATTGTAAAAATATTAAATTGAGGGGCTAGATTGTGAAATAAATGAAATGTAAGGGCTTGTATAAGCCTAGTGAACATTCGACCTTAGCATTTTATATGCAAATTCTTTACATTTTGTGTTTTGTAAAAATTTGGATTAAATTGTAAAAGTGCATAATATTAGGGGTAAATTGGTAATTGCTCAATTATGGGTGTTTGGACTTAAATGAATGAATTCTATTTGAATGAGCTTAATTTGGAACTTTTTAGATCAAGAACCAAAAAGATCGGACGTGGATCGGGGAAATAAAAAATCATTGAGTAGTCAAATTCAACTTTCCGTCGACATCCGAGGTAAGTTATCAAGAAAATTAGTTGAGGTTGATTTGAATAGCTATAAGTTGTATATGTTTATAATAAAATGAATGAAAAGTACATATGCTAAAATGTAGTTGCCGAATGAATAAAAAGAAAATGGATGTGTAACACCCCAAACCCAGCCTAGACGTTACGGCCAAGTCCGATGTGTCACATTGAAGTGTTTTTCGAAAACCGTGTTTCATTGAAAACTCTTCTTAAATATTTAAAAACTCTTACCGTTAAACTTGTATAAAACCTTAGTTTGTGTTTATTTTTTTCCAAAACAGGATTTATTGAAATGATCATCCCTTTTCAAACATCATTGAAAACTTTGTAAAAGTTTTATGAAAGCTTATGAACCCTTGTAGTTTGCAAAAACATGTTATTTTAAAAATAGATAAAATATCGAAAATTCAGGTTTGTAACCTTTATAAAACATGTTATCTTGAAAACGGTTTAAGTATCAAATAAATTTGATCTTTTTCGTTAAGACTTAAAGTGAATGGAAGCTGGGCACCAGGTAGGATTCCAGAAAAGAGGAGGTGAGTCGAATAGACTGCTTAAGTACCAAGCTCTTCTTGGATCCACTCCTAGACATGCACACTACCATTGCCACACTTTAACTATTTGAAATATTTATCTACAAGATCATTTAAAATTGCGGAAGCTTTGCTTGGTTATCGTGTTATTTTGAAAACAAGTAACTTTTATAAAAATCACGTCTTAAAATCATTTATTTTCAACTCGATTTAAATAATATCCTACGTAAGCTAAAACCAATTTAAATAAGTAAAGAATAAAAACCCAAAATAAAAATAATTAAAGAGGCCCTTTTTACAACCCAAAACCAGAAATAAATAATTAAATCTAACTTCAAATAGGTAACTTAATTAGAAATCCAATAGTCCAATCTATGTGGCCACTCTAAATCCCTCCCAGCTCCAAGTCCACCAATTTAAGGCTCACCTGCAAGGATGGAAGGAAAAAGGGTGAGTTTGGAAAACTCAGTGTGCAACAAGCCACCTACAGAGCCCAAATCAATATTAGCATACTAGACCTAAGCCCCCAAATCAGTCTCAACATATAACTGGGCCGAAGCCCTTTTCAAATATCGGTTGCTGGGCCTTAGCCCTTTTTCATAAATCAATTCACAGGGCCGAAGCCTTTTCTGTAAACGGTATGGCCTAAAGGCCCATTTTAACAACACATATAATATCAGGGTATGTGTGCAAAGCCCATTTCAATATCACATGTAATGTCAATGTATGTATGCAAAGCCCAGTTGGGGAGACTACTCAACCCACCATCCGCTACTCTCCACCCGTACCAACCAAGCTCTCCATGTGGGGAATAACTCAACCCACCCAACCAAACTCTCCACTGGCAGCATAGCTGCTTTATCATATAACTGGATGCCAAGCCTCTTTTAATAACTGGGGCAAAAGCCCTTTTCAGTAAACTGGGGCAAAGCCCTTTATCACTTCCTCCATCATATAATAACCCAACCCATGCATTTAATGAGTAAAACATGGCATATCGTATACATGTCATAGCATATCATGTGCATATCATGTGCATATCATGTCATAGCATGTAAAATAACAATATCATAATCATCATATTCAGAATGAAACCCTAGGGGTATAATAGATATTTTTCACCTAGGGGCAAAATAGACATTTTCATGTTTTAAGGGTAATTACGTAATTTTATCCATTATTAGGGTTTTCCATGCTTATTCATCAATTCCAAATGTTTAAACAGTAATTTTAGCCTATTTTAGTAAAACCGAGTTATGGGCTAAAAACCCCTAATGGGCCCTATGTAGCTAGTTCAGTCGTCTAAGCCCACTTAGTCCAAATCCTACAATTAACTACTAATTTAACTAGTTTTAAGCCTATAGTCTATTAAGAAATGTCTATTGCCCATTTTTACCCATATTGGCCCGTAAGCCCATTGGGCCCAATTTCAGCCCATCGAGGCCCAACTTACCATCATGCACAAAATCGTGCCCTTACCTATTCTATCGATCCAATCACCGATCTTATCGTATGTATCACGTCTCAAACCATTCACAAAACCATAAGTTTGAAATGCCGAAGTTTAGGCATTTTAGCTTTTCAGCAAATATTAATCTAAGCTACTATGAGGTTCATTACACACCTGCTTGCAACGAACGATGACTATATCCAATCCAAGTCAATCCTACATTCGATTACTAAAATATTAGACCACGAATCAATGATAACTAAATTTAACATACTCTTACCATATTCGAGCATCCATGAACAAGGCCCTAAATCCTTACCTCTGCTGAAGTTGATATCCAAATTTGGATCTGAACGCTCCACTGATCCAAGCCCTTAGTCAGCAGCCTTTAACCCTTACAAGCACAGAGTAAAATAATTGGTAACAGCCCCTTAAAGCCTTAGGCACTATTTCGACAACCTTCCTAAACACATAGGGATTCTAACTTTTCCAAATCCCAAAAATAAGAATAGATCACAGTCAAGTCATTCATATCACCAACTTATATCCACGGTCAAACTAGCCCAATCATCACACAAGTTAGTCATTTACCCACAAGGGGCAAAATAGTCGTTTAACACCCTAGGGGCAAAACGGTAATTTTACCCCATAGGGGTGTCTCGGTAATTCTACCCTACAGGGGTATTTTAGTAATTCTACCCTACAGTGGTATTTCGGTAATTCTACCCTATAGGGGTATTTTAGTAATTCTACCCTAAAAGGGTATTTCGGTAATTTCGTAAATCAAGGGTAAAATGATAATTTTACAAATCAGGGGTAAAATGGTAATTTTGCAAATCAAGGGTAAAACAGTAATTTTACAAATCAGGGGTAAAATGGTAATTTTACAAATCAGGGGTAAAACGGTAATTTTACAAATTAGGGGTAAACTGGTAATTTTACAAATCAGGGATATTATAGTAGTTCTACCCCATAAGGGTATTTTAGTAATTTTGTAAACCAAGGGTATTTTAGTAATTTTGTAAATCAAGGGATTTCAGTAATTTTGTAAATCAAGGGTATTTTAGTAACTTTGTAAACTTAAGCATTTTTAAACAGAGATAACAATGCGAATGGGCCTAGGGCTCATTGTCGGCCCAAATGGGCCCACACGCTCGTGTGGCCCTTTAGCCTAAATCTAGCCACAGATATGAGATTCACCTAATCTAGCCCAATATTTGCTATACAATCAAACAACTTCACTTGGGCCCGTAGGCCCATTGGGCCCACATGGCCTCTTCGGCCCATCGCAGCCCGAAGTAGCCGTCCTACTGCTAGAGCAGTGAGAAATACACACCTGATAGGAGACTGAAGTTAATCCACGCTCCAAACACTCTTAGCCGATGCCCAACCCAAATGGGCACGCCATAAAGCGAAAGGGATCAGCCAAGAAGGCTGTGCCTACTCTCCTCCTGGTTTGCTCTATTTAAAGCTAGCTCCTCACCTGCTCTCATGTTAGCTTTCCGATGTGGGATTCTCCATCAATCCCCCCAAAATTAAAGCATTAGCAAAATAATCAACCTTTGCGTGCAACGAGATTCAAACCAAAGTCCTCTCAATAACCCTGTCAAGCAGTCACCACTCGGACACAAGCTCCTTTGTGTCATAAGTCCAACACATTTAACTTTAAAGCTCACCTACTTGCTTCTAGATTTATTTAAAAGAAAAACCAAAATAAATTGCAAGAGCCAAGACTTGAACCTTGGACCCCCTTGCTTCCTTGTCCCCTAAGTGGCGCTACTTTGCCACTACACCACACTCCTTTTTATGTCTTATTACACACATAATTCCTTACAACTCCTCTTTTCCAAGTCCTCTATTCCTTAAGTCCAAAAATCCAAGAATTCTCCGGGTTTTTAACCAACATTTGGGCCTTCCATAGGCCCAATAACACACTCCAAACACGAATTACACATCCATATATCAAAATTTCAACATTACACCAAATATCACAAAAATCCCGGAATCCCAGAAATTAGCCCAAGACTTTTCCCACACTATGAATCCTTCGCAGTTCACTAAAATACCACATTAACCCATTAATAATAACCTTCCATAACAGAATTCAACACATCAATAATTTTATTTCGAACTATCTCACACCCGAACCCAGGCCCAAGGCCCAATACTTCTAGGCCCAAATTTAGGGTGTTACAGGATGCATTGAGCTATTGAATTTCGGCACTAAGTGTGCGAATAATAATTGTTCGATCATGAAATTTGTACAAAGTGTGCGAAATAGATTATAAAGCACTAAGTGTGTGAGTTTAGCTATTGAGCACTAAGTGTGTGGTTGATATATTATTCATTAAATGATTACAAGCATTGAGTGTGCGAATTTTTCGAGCAATTACGGTCAGTCGGATGAGTATTTGCGTAGCATTTTCATAAGGAGTAACCATCAATTATATGCTCAAATCCATGTATGGTAAGTATTGAAACTATTTGGTGAAGGTATTTGAGTTAATGTGTATTTGGCTAATTGAGGTGAGGATGAAGTGTTAGATGGATATATATATATATATATATAGGTTTGAGATTAGATGATATGAGTTTGTGAAAGTAGAAATGTTAATAGCTTGTTGATGAATGTATCGATGATCTAAAATGTTTTCATGTTAAATTACATTTGGTCTTGTGATTAATGGTGACGTGATACCTTGGAAGTGAGTATATATATAATATGAATCTAGTTGAAATATCATTTGAGATGAATGAAAAATGTCCCGAATTTGATACGTTGAGATTACAAGAATTAGTAGCATGATTTAGATAAATTAAATCTAGTTTCATTAAACTGAAGTAGTAAGTCAAATTAATGTCTAAATTGCTTGTAACTTACTAAGCTAAAATAACTTACTTGGTGTATGTTTACTTGTTTGTTTTTATAGATTTTGGAAGTTGCTACGAGCTTGGGATCAGCATTGAAGTCATCCACCTATCATCTATCTTTTGGTACTAGTTTAAGTTGAATCTAAAACTTATGGCATGTATAAGCTAAGAGATCTTTTGAACCTTTCTTTTAATTAAGTTGTATATAGCAAGCCATGCGAAAATGGCTTATTATTTTGTTAAGCAAGTTAAATTATTAAGAGTAAGTGAGCTAATGTTATAATGCTTGAATGGATGAATTAATTTTAAGACCTTAAAATGTGGTTATCGTGTGAGATGACTTGGTTATGAATTGAGCTTGGTAGTTCTTATAGTTGAGATTTATGCATAATAGGTTGTGGTATATTAGAGAATTGATGTTAAAGTAGGTCAATATAGAGCGAAGTTAGGCATGTTTGAACTATGTGTATCAAATGACCATTATTATGTATGATAGCATAATCGGCTAATTAATGAATGTTTGAATTCATTATAAGACTTGTGAACTTATCATATTTATAATCGATCAAAACCTTGTAAAAGAACCAATTGAATAGTGTATTGGGTACATGAGTATGGAAGTAGAAATTTTGGATATATACCATTTTATGCTCATTCGAGTTAAGTTTAGACTGGCAATATGATGCTATATTTTATCATGTGCCGAAAATGCATAACATGATTGACATGAATTTGAAAGATGTATTCCTTAAAAATTTATAATATAGGATTTGATTAATCTATTTATAAAGTAGTTGATTTGCGCATAGTTCATTTGGGAGAAATGCCATATTAATATTATTATTATGCTTATGTGTATTTACAAATAGGAGTAGTCATTTCATAATGATATTTGTATAGGGTATAATGGTTGTGAGCTTTATAATTGATCTAAAAGTATAGAAAATAGATGACCGTGAATGTTGTATTCTTAATTAATTAATCATTTTTTATTATATGAAATTATATTTGTTTAATTCAAGAAATTTGAACGGTTTATAATGTGATCGTATAATTGTAGAATATTGTCTATAATGCCTTGTAATCCACTCCGGCGACGGACACGGATTAGGGTGTTACAACCCAAAATAACAATTTTGATAGTGTGATGCAAGCCTTCAACAAGTCTTGGTCCCGAGGTATCTTGTCTCGGTCCCGAGCTAGCTTGGTGACACTATAAAATAAAGGAAAAGAAAGGAGGGGTAAGCTATATAGCTTAGTAAGTTTATATGCAAATAAGTAGCATCTTAACCATGCAAATTCATATAATGAGAGTTAACACATTTACCATTAAGCTCACATATGCTAAACTTACTCAAACACAACTTACCACGGTATCCTCACTTATAACATTCATACTACGAATTGCTCGTACAGACCTGTGCCACATCATCATACAAACACACATATTTTCACATCTTTTGTTATTTCTCCCATTAAACACTCGGAATACTAATGGATACATGGATAGTTTACACATAAGTGCCACATATATGTAGCCGAAGCTACCATTTACCACATTTCACATATATGCTCATTCTTGAGCTAGTCATAGGTCTTCTCACACAGGTTGACGGTCGAGATGTAACTACTCAATGCTGCTCACCAAGCTGACAGGTGTCCACAACAAATGCAAGATTACCTAGCCACTGGTAGAAGTACTAGACCAGCACCCGAACATCACTTAATCACATAATCACACAATTGAGTTCCTAGTGACATATCACTCGTATCCTATTCTATTCCTAGGGTTCAACCGGGATTCTCCATTCACATTTATCACTTGTCGAAATTAACACTTTTTATACAACATTAACACATCAAAACATAATAAAATGATGCATTATTTACATACAAACTTATCTCGATACAAAAACAACAATTTTTTGCAAATTAGTCCACAACTTTGCCCTTTCCCCGATCTAGGTCAATTCCTCATCTTTCTTAATCTATAATGAAACATTTAGCTTGTTTATTAATTATTCAATTTGACCTAAAATTCATATTAAGGTAAATTTACATTTTTCCCTTAACTTTTCACTTATTTATACTCTAGTCCCTAGGCTCGTAAAATGAAATTTACTCATTTTTTTACCCAAGCCTAGCCGAACTATTTTTGTACTCATACCAGCACATATTTTTCATTTAAACACACTTTCTACACACATTTTTACAACTTTTACAAAAAGGTCCTTTTATGTAATTTCATTAAAAATCACTTAGTAAAAGTTGTTAAACACACCTCAAACTTTCATATTCTTCCATTAAACATCAAAACACATGCATGTCACACATGGATAAATTTTTGAACATGAACCCTAGTTTAAATTAATGGTAGAAATAGCTAGATCAGTTGATTACGACTTCAAAAATGTAAAGAGCATTAAAAATAGGGATATGATACACTTACTATCAAGCTTGGAAGTTGGCCAAACCCTAGTTATGGTGTCCTTGAAAATTTTGGCTATGTGTGAGGAAGATGGAAACAATTTTTGACTTTATTTTCCCTTTTTATTCTTTTATTAACCAAATGACCAAAATGCCCCTAAGGCTTTTCTTTGAAAATTTACCTTCCATGTCCATTTTTGTCCATCATGATATATAATGGTATAATTAATAAATAAGGACCTCTAATTTACCATTTTATTCCAATTAGGCACCCGAAGCTTCCAAAACATTTATTTTGCACTTTTTGCAATTTAGTCCTACTAATTTAATTGGACCCTCTATCAATAAAATTTCTTAACTATATTTTCACACATGCATTAAATCATATTATAAACCTTGAAACTTTATCACAATAAATTTTTCTACTTCAAGTTTGTGGTCCTGAAACCACTATTCCAAGTTAGCCCTGATTCGGGCTGTTACAACGTCTTGACTGATAGCTTGCGTGAGCAGGCCCGTTGATTGCTCGAGAGTGAGCAACTATGTAATATGAGTTTGAGGTAGCATTGGCTACATATGTGGCACTTAGTGTGCAATAATCCCAAGTATCCGACATTATTATTTCAAGTGGTTCACGGGGTATGTCAAAGATGAGAAAAATTTGTAAAATTCATTTCGAGATGGTTCATGTATGTACATAAAGCTTATGTTTGTTAAATGCTTGAAATGATGAATATGAGGTAAGTTTTGTGATGAAATGAGTTATGATCATGAGACTATGATAAATTTACATTTAATTATGTCATATTATTTGAATGTTATATGTATGGTATGGTTGCTTATTTCTTGCATACGAGCTTATAAAGCTATATAGCTTACTCCATTTATTTTCCATGTTTTATAGTGTCGCCAAGCTAACTCGGATCGAAGGTCGTCGGATATTCGCCTCACACTATCAAAATATTATTTTGGGGTATTGATGATATTAACATTTTGAGTTATGGCATGTATAGGGGACTCGGTCATTTTGTTATGTGTCGTAATTGATTTGGCCAAAGGTGTTGGCTTATAATGGTTAGAAGTTCATTTTGTATAAGGCCATTGGAGATAGACTAATATTGGTTATAAGTATATTCTTATCATGATGCCTTTCATGAATGATGTGTTGGTGTCTTGGTTGTGGATGTTTAGTTGTATGTATATGCTTTGATTGGTGCTACATTATGTTGTGTAAGTGTGTGCATTAAAGGGTCATAAATGGCTTGGTAAATAGCCTTTATTTTTCCACTCAGATAGATATACGGGCGTGTGTCTAGGCCGTGTGTGACACACAGCTGGTCCCATGGACATGTGTTTAGGCCGTGTGTCCCCTGCACTTTAGTTTTGAGAAATAGAGTGCGTGTGTTCTGCCCTGTGGACAGTACGCCCTTGAACACAAGCATGTGCCTTGGCCGTGTGAAGTCTGCACCTAATTTATGAAAATTAATTTTCCACACGGCTTAGCACACGGGCATGTGACTTAGCCGTGTGATCTCAATTTGGTCTTGAGTTACAAGTCAGAGAGTTACACGGGGTTGAGACATGGGCGTGTGTGATCACACAGCCTGCCTACGTGGGCGTTGTAACGTTGGGGTTTATGCAAGTGTACACATTCGTTATCAAGTAATTAGTAAGTATCGAGTTATCATCTCCACAAGGATTGTATTTGTGCTAAGTCACTTAATTATAAAATTATAATAACAACCTGGTAAATAAAAACACAATATGATTTGGAAGTGTTGATTAAAATTAAGTATATCAAACTAAATGCAATGATCCCTAATGCAATTTATCCTAAATATGCAACTATATGAATGAAATAGATTTTAGCAAAATTAAACATAATTTGCAACAATTATAACATAAATAAGCTAGAACAATTACTTTAATTAACTCAATTTATCATCAACATGCTTAATAATATTCAGAAAAACATTCCATGACAACTCGATCTTTCATGAGTTTGGAAACCACACTAGGTCCTTTCAGAATACTTTACTTAGTTAATATGCATTTTACTGATCCTTATTTACTAAGGGTTTCTTAGCATTCGTGTGAAGTAACAGGGACATGTTAGGTTTGAAACAATTTAATCACACAAATCTAAAAACTATGCAGAGAATAGAGCTTGGTCAGAGTTGTTATGCAACCTATGTAATGCCCTAAATTTGGGCCTAGAAGTATTGGGCCTTGAACAAAGGGAACAATTAGGAGACGGCACATAAGTATTTATTTGTGCAAGGGAATGGCACAATTGCATGTTTGCTTCAATGGCTAAGCGATTTAGGAGTGTTTGGGAGTGTTTAGGAAGTCCTAGGTTCAAGCCTTGGCTTTGAAAAATTTTAGATTTTTCTCTTAAGTGAACCTTGACCCTATCATATAGGCTTTAAAGATTAGAATGATTAAAAGATGGCACAAAAGAGCTTGTGGTTTAGTGGTATGTGGCGTATGGTAATTGCTGGAGGTCTAAGGTTCAAGTCCCGGGTTGTGCATTGAAGATATTATTTTGCTGTCTTTATTGTATGGGTAGTAGAGTTTGACTGGGATGTTGTAGAATTGTGGTGGTTGTTAAATTGGTCAATTGGAGAGATTTGATAAGAGAATATTGGAATTGGTTGGAGGATTGTGGTGGAGTTTGAATTGGTTGGTTGGAGAGGTTGTAGAGGGATAGTAGGAGAATTTTCAGGAGGAAAAAGGGGAGTTTAAGGTTTAGTGGGGTTATGCTGAATTTGACTTGGAGGCACTCAAAGTTCGGCTAGGCAATTCACTCTGGGATTTGATCAATTTTGCTTTTGTTTTTCCTCTCTAAGGCCGAGTATAGCCTTTTGTTGGAGTGTCATATTGTTGGGTTTTATTTTCGATTTTTGCACTTTGCGGATTCTCTTTTCTTCATTGCTTACCCGAATGCATATCTTTTCTCTCTCAATTCTTCTGACTATTGATTTTTGTTTGTTCTTTCATTACTCTTCAGTGCGACGTGCCTCTTTTCTTTTTGACCAAACACTTCTCCTTTATGCTCTCAATCGATTTTGTTTATGCCAATTCTTCACTCTACTCTTCCTCCCAATTCTTTTCTTCTTGCTTGAGCCGAAAGCCATTTTTTTATGTTACTTATGTTAGCCGAATTCACCATCTCTCCTCCCTTTCTTTTCTTTTTAGCTTCCTACAAGTTTATGAATCGATTTTCTTTGATCTGTTTGTGGTCTTCTTAACCGAATATTCCACCTTTTCCCTCCACTCTTTTGATTTTGTTGACTTATTGTTCATCCCTTTTTATCTGGCTTTTGGAATTAGGTGTGTTGGCCGAATAGTCTTTCTCCCCATCTCTCAATTCTTTTGGGATAGCAACTCTTTCTCTTCAGCCTATTAGTTTGGCCGATTGTTCTTTTCTTCTTAAGTAACTTTGCAATTCGGTAAGTATTCTCTCGATCTAGCTCAAGTTATTCATTTGAGTAATGGTTAATAAGGTTGGTTGGAATGCAGGGAATTCCATAGGCCTAGTGGTTAATCTCTGGTAGCGGTGTAGGGGTGTGGCCTTCATCGATCAATCAAGGTAGGAATTTGGAGTTTCTTATGTAACACCCTAAACCCGGCCTAGACGTTATGGTCAGATCTGGTGTGTCACATGGACAATTAATTACGCTTCGATCTTCTTTTAATAATCACTATGTTGACTTAAGCAAAACCATATTATACCTTTTGTAAATAAGAAACTTATTTAGTTTATAAAAACCCTATCCACTACCAGTTGAAGTTCACTTTTAAAAGAACTTATTGTTGAGTCATCGCTATTAGGTTACCCATTTTTCACGTAAAGTATGTTTTGAAAACGTTTGTTAAGTTTGAAATAAAAATCTGCACAGACTAGTCTATTGTTTTAAACAAGTAATAGATAATAAAAAAAACCACCAAAATAAAAATAAATACCGAGCGGCCTTATTACAATTTAAAACCCAAATAAAAATTAAGCATTAAAGGAATAAATTTAGAAATCTATAAACCAACAAGTAGTTCACGTGGCCACTCTGAATCCCTCGTAGCTCCAAGTAGCTAACCCAACTAGCATCAGAGATCAGCTCAAGCACGGACTGGGCCAAAGCCCTATTTAGTTACAGTTTAAACTGGGCCTTGGCCCAATTCAGAAAATAGTGTGGCCTTGGGCCCATTACAGTAACATATTAGATTATCATGATATATGCATGTATGCAAAGCCCAAGCCCAATCCAGCCCTACACACCACCCGTACTAGCCCTACACACCATGTGGGGAATAACTCAACCCACCCAGCCCTACACACCACAGTCGCAGCAGAGTTGCTTAAACAGATATCATGGCCAAGCCACTAGAATAGTAATACGAGGCAGAGCCTCTAAGCAGAATGCGTGGCATTGCCACTTAGCACTTCCTCCGTAATAATATCCCAACCCATGCAAATCAGAATATACATGTCATGGCATACAGAATATTAGATATAATACCATGCAAATCAGTCAACTTTACTCTAGGGGTAAAATGGTCTTTTAGCACCTAGGGATAAAACAGTAATTTTCACCCTTTAGGGGTATTTCAGTAATTTTGCTAGGTTTTAGGCTTTATGCTTATTACAGTCTACTAACAGATCTAATGTCGTCTGAGCGACTTAATTAGCCCATTTCATTAATACAGAGTGGAATGGTGGTTGTGAAACCACGAATCTGAGATAGAAAATTTTATTCCGATTAATTTTTATGATTTACTGAGTGATTAGATGTATATGTTAAAGTATTGATAGAAATTTTTATGAATTGCATGACTAATTTGCCTATTAGGGCTTACTTGCAAAAGTTGATGAATATGAGCTCTAGATGTTAAAGGATTTAATTCAAGAGCATAATTGAAGTAGAGGTCCTTAAATGGTAATTATACCATTAGGTTTTCATGGACAAAAGGTATTTTAGTCATTTGGTAATTAAAAGATTAAAAAAGGGAAAAAGATGGCAAAATATGTCCATCTTCTTCATTAGGACGAAATTTCAAGGGTTCTCCATAGCTAGAATTTGTTTCAAGCTTCCAAGCTCCATAGTAAGTGATTCCAAGCCTCGTTTTTAATGTTCTTTACGTTTTCGGAGTCCCGATAACTTGATTTAGCTTATTCTAGCAATAATTTAACCTAGGGTTCATATTTGGAAAAATACCCATAGGTGAAAAGTGTTTATTTTGATGTTTTATGATAGAATATGAGGTTTTAAATTATGTTAAACAACTTGTGCTACTCGGTTTTAAGTGAAAACGAGTAAAATGGCATAATCGGTAAAAATACCTATTGTTCATAAGTACATGTTAGAGTGAGAATTTGATGCTGCCATTAAGGGAAAATGATCAGCATGTCATAAAACATAAGAATTAGGGAAAATTTTTAATTTCTGAGCTTGGGGGCAAAAGTGTAAATATGTAAAAGTTTAGGGGCAAA
Source organism: Gossypium stocksii (assembly GCA_020496765.1). Taxonomy (NCBI): domain Eukaryota; kingdom Viridiplantae; phylum Streptophyta; class Magnoliopsida; order Malvales; family Malvaceae; genus Gossypium; species Gossypium stocksii. The sequence goes on from CM035623.1 coordinate 50,431,457, forward strand.
ATTGTAATTTTGCCAAAGTTAGAGTTAAGGATTATTTTGATAGATGTGGGTATTAAATAAGCTAAATTTGCTAATTATAGATCAAGAAGAATGAAATTTGGGGATAGACCAAGGAAAGAAAAAGGTAGAAGATTAAGTTGTCAAGTCGATCGCATTTTGTACTGTGGTAAGTTTACGGTAAATAAATGCAATATTTCGATATTTTATATTAATGTTGTTAATTTCCAGCATATATATATTTATTTTGTGAGTATATTCCAAGTTGAATCAAAGATGAGGTAATAGAGAAAAAGTATCAGAAAGCCTCGTTTGAACATTAGGAATGTATGGGATATGGAATGTCATGACATTTCGGGTTGAGACAGTTGAGGAACATCCCATGTAAGTCCATATCAGACATATGGCATTGGCAGGTTGAGACAGTTGAGGAACATCCCATGTAAGTCCATATCATATATATGGCTTTGGCAGGAAAGGGAACATCCCATGTAAGTCCATATAAGATATATGGCTTTGGCAGGACGAGGAACATCCCATGTAAGACCATGTCTAGAGCATGGCATTGGCAGGCTATTATCAGGTAGGAAAACCCAAGTATCCTTAGTATTCCAAAAGGTTCAATGGGCTAATATACAGGTTATGTTACGAGAAGGTTCAGGTAAAAGAATGATAAACAGGAAAGTTAAAGAGTAAGTGAAGAAATATAATAAAGATTTAGTTGTTGATGGTGAATGTTGTTATTTATTTACTTGTAAACTTACTAAGCATTGTAGCTTACTCCTTTCCTTTTCTCTCTTTTATAGAGTAGTCGAGCCAACTCGGGAATCAAAAGGACATCGGAGCTCGTTTCACACTATCAAAGGCTATCTCGGTATTTTGTTGTTTGAAATGTTTTGGGTTATGGCATGTATAGGGACTTGGTCATTATGGTGTGTATGTCTTTATGGTATGACTGAAGAATGGTATGTGAATGCTTGATGATGGTTAGCTGTTGAAATGGCTAAGTAAGTACATCTATGGGTGTTATGTATGCTTAAATGTTAGTTTATGTAAAGAAATGATGAAGGAGGTAAAAGTTGGCCATGAAACAGATCTGTAACAGCAGCAGTGATGTGAATGTGAAAAATCACTAAATATTGTAGGAATGGAATTATATAGTGAATGAGATATAAAATTAAAGCTTATTAAGTCTATTTTTCATAAGAAAGAAATAGAACAAGCAAATGAAGTCTGTATTGTGAGATATTTAAATTCTTGTGAGACTGGTTCAGAGGGATTTCGTGATCCCCTGTTTTGAATTTAAAAATTCACTAAAAATTCTATAAAAATAATTATCATTCATAATTTATATGTATAAACTCCTTTGTGAGTTTATTTTCATTAGAGACAAGCTAAATCATGATATGAAAACAGTACTTAGAGATAATTGATTTTTAGTAAGGAGAGGTCAAAACAGTAGGATTGTGAAACAGGGGAAATTTTAACTAATGAAATGTACTAATTGGCCACACCAAAAATTCTATTAAAATTATGGTAAGAAGATATATGAGTCTAATTTCAGGGAAAAATTATGGATTTAAATTTTGAGTTTCGTAACTCAAGTTATAATTAATTTAGTGACTGTTGCACAGGTGGACAGTCTCACCAGGAATAGTGAAATAAATTGTTTTAAATTGTGTAAGTAATCAGAAAATTTTTAATGTTCCCAGTTTGGTCCCAAACCATTTCAATTGCACGTTTTAGGGCCTTGAGGGCCCTTTTTAGGGATATTAGATGAATGTGAATGAATTGATTTTAAAAAGAAAATTTTTATACCCCGAATTAGTAAGGTATGTTTAGTAACGCCTTGTGTTCGACTCCGGCGACTGTCTCGGGTAAGTGGTGTTATAGTCGAAATTTCGGCATTTTGGCTTTTTGGCTTTTGCCGATCTAGTCTACTAGAGGGTGTCAATTACATACCTATTTACAAACTACATCAAGATCTTTCGAACACTCAACCTACATCAGATTAATCACTACCAGATCCCAATCGATTAGAAAATCCACATCGTGTTGACTTACCCATTCGGCAACCATTAACATAATGCCATCACTTACCTTTGTCGAAATCTAGACCACCGATCTAGATTGCTTTGCTATCTCCTATCCACCAATGCCCTTCATGAGATCTATCCTTAGGGCTGGCTATGGACACAACAAACAAGAGGAGAAAACTTGAACCGGTTTCTCAAAGAAGGATCAAAGCCGATTAGTGCACCATGGTTAGGAGTTTCGGCTTTTTATTAGTCATTTGAAAAAGAAAGACAAGAATGGAGACTACTTACCCCAAACATCTGCTTGTTTGCCTTGCCACATGAAAGAACCATTGATCACTAGCCTAGCTCAGATCTACTATAGATCTAGTCAGAATGCAAGAAGAGAAGAGAAGAGATCTAAGTGTTTCGGCTTTCGAAATACCCACTAGAGAGTATGTAGGTTTTGGTTTTGAAAGAAAAAGTGGATGAAGAAGAAGTTATGGTGTCAGAAAGACAAGGGTCTGCAAGTTTCGGCTTTTCAACATAGAGATAAGGAGGGTTCGGCTTATGGAGTAATCGGCCAAAAGAACTTTAGGGATTTTGGGTTTTTCGGCTTTTGAAGAAAAAATAGAAAAGAAGAAGAATGATTCTCTGAGTTTCGGCTCTTTGAGTAAGTCGACAAAGGAGAAGGCTACAAGTTTTAGGATTTCGAGTTTTAGGGAAATTAGCCAAGAAGAAGTCGGCTATAAGGTTAAGTGTTTTGAGTTTGAGAAGAGGTCCCTAGAGAGAGAGTTGAGTGTTTCTTTTTTTAGAGAAAAGATGGGGAGGGTTCAACCAAAAAGAAATAGGCAAGGGGTGCCTAGGGACTTTGTGGTTTATGGTTTTGAATCAATGAAAGGAAGGAGAGAAAAGAAAGAAATCGAATAGAACCCACTTCAACTTACCTATTCGGTATTAGAGGAATGACCAAAACAAATCCCAAAAGAAAAGCAACCAAAGGCAATCGGCACACACATACAACAAAAGCCGAAAATGCAAATGCCTAAGGTCCCTAGCCAAACTTGCAATTCCAAAGTCCCCTAGTCGGCCAACTCTTGCCCCCCTTTCAAAATTCCTAAATTTTCTCCTAGATAAACTCCCCTTATCACTCCTCATCCTAATTACATGAGCAATTCAAACACCTTCCTTCAGAGTTCAACTCGAGTTCCATCTCTTACCATGCACATGCAAAATAAAATAAGCACTTTGCTAACCAATGGATTTGAACCTCAACTCTCTCACAAGCCTCTACACACACCTCCTTAAGCTCTAAGTGGTGCTACCTTGCCACTTTACCACAGGTCTTCTTGTGTCTTAAAACCCCAATATTAATTTAAAAGCCTAACTAGCTTAGGTCGATTCTCCCCTAAGGCCAAAATGAAAATTTTGCCAGACCTTAGGCTTAACCCTAGGCCTCCTAAAGGTCCATTAAACACACCCAAGACATCAATATAACACACCAAGCAAAGCAACATTTAAATCCAAGAAGAAATTCAAAAACCCGAAAAATTGGGGCGTTACACTTTAATAAGTATGATAGTGTAAGGATTTATTGGATGTTGGTCTGGTTTTAAAAAGAAGGGGATTGATGACAAATGTGTTTGGATGTAGGCTTTGGGCTCAGAAGCAGTTCACTCGACTTCGTTAATAGGTGTGTATCAATACCCTATAACTGTTGATCGGCTGAAAGCCGAAAGTGTGTGTAACCGTACACCAAAATATGTTACTGTCGAAAAGCCGAATAGGTGTGTTTTCACACCCCTCTCTTCTATGAATCAGCAAAAGCCAAAAAACTAAAAAGCTGAAACTTCAGCATTTGAGGCCTCACGAGCGATCGTTCGCTCGTGTGGTGAACCGAGCCCACTAATCATGGGCTTAAGACTGTAAAGGCCACCATGAACGTGCTCATGGGCGTAGGTCATTATGGGTCGTATGCGCCCAATAGGCTCGTGGGACCCACACGGATAATATCCACATTATGTGGAAGAGGTTGGACTAGGTTATGCAGTTTGTATAATCGTGGCTACATTTGGGCTAAATGGGCCACACGAGCGTGTGGGCCCACTTGGGCTGATAATAGGCCTTGGGCCCATATGCACTGATTTGCATGTCGGGGTTACATAAGTTGCTCGAGGTGACTATAGACCTTTTGATGGGTCGGTAGGTGAGTCTAGACCCATTCTAATGGAAATGACCGAATTACCCTTGGAGGGTAAAATGACCGTAATAACCGTAATACCCTTGAAGGATAAAATGACTGTAATACCCCTAAAGGATAAAATAACTATAATACCCCTGTAGGGTAAATGACCGTAATACCCTATCGGGTAAAATGACCAATATACCCCCTTAGGGTAAAATAACCATAATACCCCTATAGGGTAAAATGACTGAATTACCCCTATAAGGTAAAATGACCAAATTACCCCTGTAGGGTAAAATGACCGTAATACCCCTATAGGGAAAATGACCGATATACCCCCGTAGGGTAAATGACTGTAATACCCCTGTAGAGTAAAATGACCATAATACCCCTGAGGGTAGAATGACTGTTATGCCTTATATGATGTTTGATTGGTTAAGTATGTTATGTGATATTTATGTGTTTTGCATACATTCATGACATGCTGCATGGGTTGGCTTATTATTATGGAGGAAGTACTGATCTGTTAGGGTCGCACGGGTCACACGAGATGACTATGGACCCACCAAAGGCTTAAAGCCGTATATTCGCATTGATCTGTTAAGGTCGCACGGGTCACACGAGATAACTGTGGACTGACCGATGGCTTTGTGTCGTACATTCTATCGATAGCTTAGTTCTGTTCATTTTACCAATGGCTTGGTGCCACGCATATTATCGATGGCTTAGTGTTGTTCATTTTACCGATGTCTTGGTGCCATGCATATTATCGATGGCTTAGTGCTGTTCATTTTACCGATGGCTTTGTTCCACGTATATTATCAATGGCTTAGTGCCGTTCATATTATCAAAAGCTCGTGCCGTTACTAAAGGCTTTGTGCAGTTTTGAAGGCTTTGTGCCGCTATTGATGGCTTTAAGCCACTTATCTTACTGGCAGCTATGTTGCGATTCTGATTACTGGCAGTTAAGTTGTGATTCTGTTATCTGGCAGCCTTGCTGTGATATTGGTGTACCGGCTGGGTGGGTCGAGTTTATCCCCACATGGTGTGTTGATGGTACGGAGTGGTGTGTTGGCTGGATTGGGGTGGTTGCTCTATTGCATTATTTGTTCTGAACTGATATTGTATTGGGCCTAGGCCCACATATGTTCTGCTTCTGATTCTGCTACTGTAATGGGCTAAAGCCCATCTAATACTGTTTGCTATACTGGGCTCAGGCCCAGACTGCTTCTGTATTCTGTATGTTTGACTGATTGGCTATTTTCTTATTAGGGGATTACACATCGAGTTTTCGTAAACTCACCCTATTTTAATTGTGTAGTTAATCCCTAGCGTTAGGCGGATTGGTGCAGTAAGGAGCTCGAAAGTGGCCACACGATTGTAGTTAAATTACCTTTGGTTTTATTTATACTTTTAGTTACGTTTTGGGTTTTATTTTTGTAATAAGGCCTCTATGATTTTCTAGCTTTTAATTTGAGTTTTTTTACTTATTATGATTTATATCTATTGGAAGTAATGTGCGGTTTTCCAAAACATTAACTATTTTCAAAACATCCCGTTTCCACAATAAACATTGTTTTAAAGGTAATGGTGATTAAAATGATTAACAATCAACCAAGCGGGTTTTACCAGCAAGAAATGTGGTTTTCAAAAAGCACTCCAATGTGACACTGCCAGATTTGGCCCTAACGTCTAGGCCGGGTTTGGGGGTGTTACAACCTACAATTTAATAGGGTCAGGATCTAAATTGAGCATGCAGATTTCAATTATGTGTCCATTAGCTATCGTCTGGTCAGGATCGCTCAGCTAATTCAAGTGCATTTCAATCACGTATGAACGAAATACAAACTTGATTTTAATTGAAAATATGATCGGTTGAGGCACAAACATTATAAGCATGAATTTAATAAATATTATTTAATCAAAGCAATCATCCTAGCTTAAATAAAATTAAGCTATCATTGTTGTAAACAAGAACAAAGAACACATAGCAAACATTTTTAGATTAAATTAAAGAAAAGAAAGATTAAACCCAATTTAAAGTGGCAGTTACCCAAGACTCTGAACGGCTAGGGCTCATTCATTCCTTCACTTTGCTCCTTTGCTGATGGCTTCCCAAGGTGGCCAACCAAGGGCTCTTTAAGAGGCTCAAAATGCTAAAATCTTTATGAAAAGATGATGATAGGCGTGGGAAGATGGAGAATTGAGAGAAAAGAGGAAAATGAGAATGAGAGATGATGAAATGATGAGGGATGAGGGATGATTGGAAAAGTAAGAAATGAGGTCTTATTTAAAGGTCAGGCAATGAAGGCTAGTTTATTAAAACTAGGAGTTTTCATATTTTGAAGCATCTTCCATAGGTGGCCGGCCATAAATTGAGGGAATGAAGCTGATTTTTGCTTGATTTTTGGTCAATTTGAGTGCCACAATAACTCAGGACTGAGACTCAGTCAAGTGCAAATCTTCAAGTAAATCTCTGATTACTCTTCAAGGACCTTGTGTAATTAAACCAAAATATGGTTTATGGATAGCCATGTGCAGCCGAAATTTGGGTTGACTTGGTCCCCAATTTAGACAGTTTTGTAATTAGATAGAGCTTTCAGACCTGTCCAAAATAAGTTAGTAAATTAGAGGACCAAAAAATAAAATTTAACCAATTTAATTAAGTAACTAAAACCCAATTTTATTAATGAAATATTTTTAAAAGAAAGTATTAAATATAATCTTATATTTTATTATTTAATTAATCATGCATGGCTCATAAAAATATAATAAGCTCAAAAAATATAAAATATGCCATTTTATGCATAAAAACTATATAATAAAGCATTAAATCAAATTTTAATAATTTCTATGTCCTAATTTCATATTTTCACATATTTCATTAATTTATTAAACAATTACTTGGTTTTAACAACAAATTTAAGTAAAAAGGTGATGATTTACATTGGAAAAATCCTATATATTTTTCGATTAGACACCCCCAAACTTAAATCATTTCTCGTCCCGAGTAATGCTCATGCACAGCAAAAGGCTTACTAAGGCAAATTTTGCTAAATGTGTAAGCATCAATCTTTGCCCTATAATCATGTATCAATATATTCATGCTCATAGATCTTCTTTATTAACAAGTAACTCATATGCAAACATTTTGAGAATTTTCTACTAAGTTTCAAGATATGCTAACATGAATCATAGTTTGCATTTATGTCACAGCCACATATAATATTCTTCATTCAACCTAATTTCTCATCAATCAAGCAAAACAATCATAAGGCTTATTTATGATCTTCATATGTTGAACTTAGTACTTCTTCTCCACTAATGTAGGTGACATAATCATCCAATCAATAGGTCTTTTATAAGGTTGTAATGGGGCTTGGTTAAAGGTAGGGATTTTAAGAGATGGGATATTTCAGTTTCAAAATCTTAACCTTTAACTTTGTCTTGGATTCCTCAAAGTACAACCTTTTTCTTTAAGCAAACCTTTGGAACACCCCCAAACTTATTTTGAACTCATGCTCATACATTTTTTTCTTTTTGGAGACTAAGCAAATTTTTTTTTCACTCTTTCGTTGTCATTGTCTATTTTTTTAAGCATGAGCACATACATCCTCTGAAAAATCTCAAATATCATTTACCATGACAACTTTAGTTTAGATGGTGCACAAAATTAGGATAACTTCAAAAGATGGAAATGTGGCTTGTAATGTAGGTTCATTGCAATAACAGGCTTTTAAGCTCAAATTATAGTTTCAAGGGTCTAATATCATAAGGTTGGCTTGAAAAGTCTCTAATGATCCAAAGAAATAGTGCCTATATCATTTCAGATTTTTATGTCTCCTAAGATTTCGCCTCAAGAAAGTTACTAAGTCAATTCTAAAGATATAAACCTTCATGCATGTCTAATCTTAAAAGAAACTAAATTGTCATGGCAAACATTACCTAAGACTAAGATCATACAATCATTCCATTCTTCATGATAACATACAATCACTCAGATAGAATCATCATTCATGCTTGCATACAAACTATCGTATTAACAAAAAATTCCTCTAAACATTCATTTATTAAAACATACTCATGAAAGAAATGATTCAAACATAATTGAAAATTTAAAAATTTAAGCAATTATTTTCCTTAGCCCCCTTTAAAAAGAAGCAATGTCCTCATTACAAGAACAAAGTAAGGAATGAAAACTGAACACTAGGTAGGGTTGTAAAGGAAGAGAGGTGAGTTATTAAGATTACTTAAATACCAAGTCTTTCCTCATAACTCAATCCTAGACATGTTCATTCCCATTACCACATCACTTAGTCTTTTTCTTCCTAAAGAAGTATTTATTCATGCTTGTTATGTTTTATTTTGTAGAAATTAAATCCTAGTTGCGAAAGAAATAAATTCCTAAAGACCTAAAAAAAATTTAAATAAATAACAAGACAAGATTCTCCCCTTTTATTTTTCTGACTCATTCCTCTTGTCTTCTTCGGCTCCATCTTCGTCTATATAGTTTGTATCCTCCATCCATGTCTCAAAGATCGCATCTGGGAACTCAGGAACAAAAGTGTTAGAGATATTCTTAAACGTATTTCGAATTGATTCATCTCTAATTTTTGCATATTTCCAGTAAGTTTGTTGTTGATTGTACATGAACTTGCACATATTCATCAAAATTAACAACTCCGATCTCTTTGAAGTACTTGCAGAAGTCGGCATTGGAGTTGTAAATTCCAGTTCAATACTTAGCTTGACTGGTTCTTCTTCTGGCTCAACCCTAGGTTCAGCGTTTGTAGATCCTTCAACTGGTTTAGGACTGTTCAGTTCTTTATCAGATTCTTCTTCTTTAGTGTCTGTAACTGAATTAGCTTCAATTTCAGTTGCATTTGTTGACTCCTAAGTTTCTGGCTCAGTTGGTTCTTCTTGCTCACCTCGGTTCAACTCATGCACCCTCTCTACTAACCTTTCAAGATAATGACTTGTAATGCACCATTGGACATACTGCCCGGTTAGATTTTCTTGTGTTTTAACACGGGCCCTTAAGCAAAGTGAAGTGATTAATGATAGGAAATAAGCACTTCCTGTCTTCTTTTTAGCACAATCATAAATCTCCCTAAGAATAAATTTCCCAACATTAATGGACTTTTCATTCAAGATTGCATATAACAAGAGCATCCGTTCCGTCGAGATGGTGGAACTGTGTGAGATAGGCATAAAACTGTAGCGAACAAAATAAAACCATACCTTTGCTACTGGTTTTAGGCATTCCCTTTGGCAAGAATGGCTTCCATACTTTCTTATAATCCATTGGGATCCCGTATTTGTCACAACATTAAGCACTTGTTGAAGAAAATCCCAGTTGATGTTGTTCATCATAGGGTAGTACTCATCTCCTTCAATATCAGGTAAGTTAAACAAATCATTGATGGACTTAGAAGTAAGAAGTACCTTTTTCTTTTGAACGAAGACCTCAGTAGCATCTTGTGTAGTCAAACTCGTATATAACTCTCGAACTAGTTCATCATCAGGAAGTGAATGAGCATCACATAATCATTCCTACTTGAGAGCATTGATTATATTTCTAATCGGCACAGGAACAACCATCGAATCATTACTCTTCAAGTTAAAACCTTTTTTCGGCATCATGGGTTGATGCTTGAAAATTGAATCAAATCTCTCTTTCACTTCTTCATCGATCACAATCGAGTTTTCAAGAGTAGTCTTTGATGATCTAGTTCTTTTGCGAGACATGGTATCTTTTCCCGAAAATTCTACAAAGTTTCGGCACAAGGGGAAAAGAAAAATTTGCAAGGTGGGTGGGATTTGCTATGGCAAACACCTTGCGATAGCAAAGAGGTTGCGACAGCGACGACAACGTGTGGCAGTAACGTTGGTGCTCCAGTGATTTTCTTGCGGTGGCACTAGGTGGTTTCGGCAAAAGAAAAGAATAGGACTAGGGGTTTCTTTTGGGATTTGAGGGTAGCGGCACAAGAATGAGATTTAGGGATTTTTAATTTTAAGTGAATTGCTTTAGAGGCTATGAAAGTTATTAGAATGAAGAGGGGTTTATATAGGAAAAATTAAGGCAACATGTGGCAAAAATTTAGCTACATTAGGGTTACTTGGGTGGCAAGCAATGAGAGTGGCAGGAATAGGTCTAGATTTTCCCTACTTTTTTTGCTGTCTTGGGCCTCAACTCAGACTGTATTTACAAGCTTACTTAAGAGAAAAAAACTTATTAGTACTTGGGCCAAATTTGACCCCCTTTATTAACAGAAAAATTTAAAATTTAAGCAAAACAAATTATACTTAAAAATTTTAACTCTTAATTAGAAAATTTCTTCTTACCAAATTACATTAAATTAATTCCAAAGAAAAGTTGGAGGGGTCACAGTGGTCCCACTTAAATTTCAATCTCCTTAGATAAAATTAATTAAATGTATTAAATTAATAAAATAAATTCTAATTATTTATTTATTTACAAAACAAATTCGTGAAAGAAAAAAATCAACGGTTTGTTAATTTGAATGAGGATTCAACTCGCTCAACCTCACCATCCTAATAATGTTTGAGACGTTGACCATTAACTTTAAACGTACCTCCGTGATTGTTGTCCAATTCAACAACTCCATAAGGATACATTCGGTAGATAGTATAGGTTCCTTTCCATTGGAATTTAAGCTTCCCAGGAAATAACTTCAACCTTGAATTACACAACAAAACCTTCTAACCATCTTTGAACTCCTGAGGCTGTATATGACTATCATGCTATCTCTTTGATTTCTCTTTACACAATTTGGCATTCTCATAAGAAAACAACCTTAGCTCTTCCAAATCATCAAGTTGTAACATCCTTCTCTCATCGGCTTGCTTAAGATCAAAATTCAACTTATTCAAAGCCTAGTGAGCTCTATTTTCCAACTCTAATAGCAAATGACATGTCTTTCCAAAGACCAACCGATAAGGAGTCATTCCTAATGGCGTCTTAAATGCTATTTGATAGGCCCATAATGCATCATTGAGCCTTTGAGACCAATCTTTTCTGCTAGGGCATACTATCTTTTCAAGGATACCTTTGATTTCTCAGTTCACTCTTTCAACTTGCCCATTCGACTGGGGGTGATAAGCAGTAGCAACCTTGTGCTTTACATCATATTTGTCAAGCAACCACTTAAGCCATTTGTTCACAAAATGATAACCTTCATCACTAATAATATTTCTTGGTGTCCCAAATCATGTAAACACATGATTATGTAAGAATTGCATGACTACCTTAGCATCATTTGTAGGGCGTGCTTTAGCTTCAACCCACTTGGATATATAGTCCACAACAACTAAGATGTATTTGTTCCCATTTGAAGAAGGGAATGGGCTTAAGAAGTCAATGCCCCATACGTCGAATAATTCAATCTCTAGAATGTTTGTCAAGGGCATCTCATTTCTTCGTGATATATTTTCGATCCTTTGGCATTTATCGCAGTTCTTCATATAAGCATAAGCATCTTTAAATAGTGTAGGCAAAAAGAAACTTGCTAACAGAATCTTAGCTACAGTACGTGAACCACCAAACTGTCCCCTACTTGGAGATGAATGGCAATGATACAAGATCTCAGCAATCTCACTTTCAGCTACACACTTTTGGATTATATTATCTGCACACTATTTAAACAGGAATAGATCCTCCCAAAAATAATACTAACTATGATAAAGGAATTTCTTCCCTTTTTGGTATGTCATTTCTCAAGGAATTATTCCACATGGAAGATAATTGGCAAAATCAGCAAACCAAGGTGTTTCATGAATTTAGCTTACCTCAAATAAATGTTCATCTGGGAAGTTCTCGTTGATAGGCACACATGATCGAGTTACCTCATCTTGCTTCAACCTCGACAGATGATCAACTACTTGATTTTCGACACCTTTCCTGTCTTGAATTTCAAGGTTAAATTCTTGGAGTAAAAGTATCCAATGAATTAGCCTTGCTTTCATTTCTTTCTTCATGAGCGAGTATTTAATGGCAGCATAGTCAGTAAATACTATAACTTTGGTACCTATAAGATATGAGCGGAATTTGTCAAAAGCAAAAACTATAGCAAAGAGCTCCTTTTCAGTTATCATATAATTAAGTTGGGTTCCTGTCAAGGTTCTACTTGTATCGTTAATAAGGTGAAATACTTTATTTCTTCGTTGACCCATCACAGCTCCAACAGCATAATCATTTGCACCGCACATCAACTTAAAAGGTAAGCTCCAATCGGGTGTAATGATTATTAGGGCTGAGATTAACTATTTTTTCAGATCTTCAAAAGCTTCTAAACATGCTTTCTTGAAATCAAACACTGTATCTTTCTTTAACAATAAACACAATGGTTTAGAAATTTTTGAGAAATCCTTGATAAAACTTCGGTAAAAACCAGCATGGCCTAAGAAACTTCTGACTCCTTTCACATTAATTGGGGCTGGTAATCTTTCAATTACGTCCACCTTTGCTTTATCAACTTCAGTTCCTTTATTCGAGATTTTATGCCCTAAAATAATCCCTTCCTTAACCATAAAATGACATTTTTCCCAGTTAAGGACAAGATTCATCTCTTCGCATCTCTTTAGTACCTTAGCTAAATTACTCAAACAAATATCATAAGAGTTACCAAAAATAGAAAAATCATCCATGAAAACCTCAACAAAATTTTCAATCATATCAATGAATATTGCCATCATGCATCGTTGGAATGTTGCAGGTGCATTGCATAAACCCAAAGGCTTTTACCTAAAAGCAAATCATGCATCGTTGGAATGTTGCAGGTGCATTGCATAAACCAAAAGGCTTTCACCTAAAAGCAAACGTACCATACAGAAAAGTAAAGGTTGTTTATGTTGGTCCTCCGGAGCTACAACTATTTGGTTATATCTCGAATAACCATTTTAAAAAATAGAATTCATTACCTGCCAATCAATCTAACATTTGTTCCATAAAAGGTAACGAAAAATGGTCCTTCCGAGTGGCTTTATTCAACTTTCTGTAGTCACCACAAATTCTCCAACTAGTAACAATTCCTGTTAGAATCAACTTGTTATGCTCATTTTCAACAATCGTGATCCCACCTTTCTTCGGCACACACTGCACCAGACTCACCTGCGAACTATCTGAAATAGGATAGATGATTCCTGCATCAAACCATTTGATCAATTCCTTTCTCACAACTTCTTTCATAATAGGATTGAGCCTCCTTTGCCCATCAATTCGAGCTCTCTTACCTTCCTCTAAAATAATTTTGTGCATGCAAAAGAAGGGCTTATACCTCAAATATCAGGTATGGTCCAACTAATTTCTTTCTTAAATTTCTTTAGAACAATAATTAGTAGCTCCTCTTGATTTTTCCTCAGTTCTACTGAAATAATCACAGGCAAGGTAGAATAGTCACCTAAATAAACATATTTCAAATGGGATGGAAGTACCTTAACTCCAACTGTTCAAATCATGTAGATTGAATAAATTTCTCGGATTGGCTTCCACTAAAGCCATAATTTCTTCACCTTCTTCATCCTCCAAAGGGTCAAACTCTAAAGCTTTCTCCAATGGATCTTTTTCAAAATTGCTTCCCATAGAAACCAAGGTTTCTATCTCTTCCATAACTGAACACTTTTCTATCGGATCAGGAAATTTCATCGCTTTAAGAATGTTAAAAGTTACCTGATCATCTTGAACTCACATGGTGAGTTCTCCTTTCTACACATCAATTAATATTCTTCCCGTGGCTAGGAAAGGTCTCTCAAGGATGATTGGCCCTTCCTTATCTGCTTCAAAATTTATGACAATGAAATCATAGGAAAAATAAATTTATTGACTCTTACCAAAACATCCTCGATCTTTCCCTCGGGGTATGCTAAAGATCAATCTGCTAGCTGAAGTGTCACAGTTTGTAGGTCTTACTTCACCTATCCCTGGCATCTTGAAAATAGACTTAGGCATCAAGTTGATACTTGCTCCTAAGTCACACAAAGCTTTACCACAATAAGATTCACCAATGTTATAGGGTATATAGTAAAGCTTCCTGGATCTTTTAATTTCGGTGGCAACTTGTTCTGCAAGAACGCACTACACTCCTTTGTTAGGGCAACAGTCTCATACTGACTCAGTTGTTTCTTCTTGGATAGTATATTCTTCAAAAACTTCACATAATTCAGCATTTCTTTTAAAGCCTCCACCAATGAAACATTGATGTGTAATTGCTTCAAAACATCCAAAAACTTCTTGAATTGTATCTCCTATTTCTGCTTGTGTTGCTACAATCTTTGCAAATATAGAGGTGATGGAACTTTTGGTTGAATCGGACAACTCTTCTAAGTAGGTAAATCTATATCCAAAGAAGATGTTAAAGTATCTTAACTCACTAAGTTAGGATTTACCTTATCTGTTTTTGCATATTCTGACTTTTTTGATGTAGGAACTTCAATATAGGTTGACTTTCCTCTTTTTCAATAGGTTCATCTTCGACATCAATCAATCGAGGTTCTAAAATTTTACCACTTCGCAATGCCACAACCTTGATATGTTTTTTTACCCAAATTTCTTGGATTCTCAGTATTGCTCAACAGGGTTCCTTGTGGCCTATTACGAAACTCCATAGCTAACTGACCCATTTGTTTTTCCAAATTTTTCAGTGTTGCTAATTGGCTCTAGATCAAAATGTCATTCTTTTCCATGTATGCTTTCAACAAGTTCTCCAAACTGTTTGATGACTCAACTTGAGCTGGTTTTAGAGCTTGCTGATTAAACCATTGAGATTGGTTGGGTCTATGCTGCATAAAGGTGTTGTTCGGTCCATTTCCTTAGTTGCTCCAAGAAAAGTTGGGATAATTACACCATAAAGGATTACAGGGGGTCCTTATCCACTCCTATTCTGCTATTGGCTTCCTATATAGTACACTAACTAGGGATTCAATAGACAATTCTCAAAAGAATGACCCTCCCTACAGTACACATAGGAAACTACTTCAAATGGACTTGGTGGCTGAGCTGCAAAACTATTAACATTATTAGTGGTAAACTATTTTAACATAGAAGAAATAGATGATACCTGGGTTGATAATGAAGTGAGGGCGTCACCTTCATGAATGTAACACCCCAAGACCTGTACACGTCGCCGGAGGGTCAAGAGGCATTACCCGATATTGACACAAGCTAACAAAGCATCATTCGTACAGCATATACATAAACGCTTATGGATAATGATTTAAGGTATATCATATTTCATATCTAAGTTATACGAATGAGATCAAAACCATATGTGCGTCATCTATTGCAAAACACCTAGCTTCATGGATAAGAGCTATTCATGCAATTCAAAAGCTTAAATCGAATCTATTCATGTCTTTAGGTTCATGTTGCAAATTCACATCTAGCTACCTTTTTGAATAAACATCCAATCCACTCATGTATATATATAAACATGCCGAATGATGACATCGAACCCTAAAGTTTCATCATTTAGATTTTCACGTTCCCATTCAAGCAATGCATATAACTCAAAATACATATCAACATCTTAAAGACCACACGTAGATGTAAAGCATATTGAAAAGCCATATTCGCATGGCTATGCTTAATTACACATCAAAATAAAAGTTTCTTAATTAACAACCACAAAATGCTTCCTATACATGCCATTCACAAAAGTTTAGCTAATTAAATATCGAACAGGGCTTTGATAGTAGAGATGACTTCGAAAGCAAAATTCCCGAGACCGTAGCTAACGAACGAGATCTATAAAACAGAAAATCAAAAGCAACGGAGTAAGCAATTTTGTGCTTAGTAAGTTTTTAAGTAACAAAAATCATTTGAATGAGTAGCATGGCAATATCTAAGCTTGTTTATTTTACCCTTCGGCCGAATAAGATAATACTATGATAACCCCTTTATCATTCATATCACAAAGGTAATTTCATGGTATCCGACTAAATTCATCTTATAACCGAACACGTTCATTTCAATAATCAAGCTGAACTCATGCACATAGCATACATTCCATATCCGAATAATTAAACTCTTCTAATTTAGAACAAGTACGCCATAATCAAGTCATAGGCGTTCGAGTAACCTTTAATAATAGTCATAGCATTCCCACTGAATTATAAACTCACAATTCATAGTAACAAAATTCTCGAACAGGAGTAAGATGCACACCTGGCTATCTTACGGTAGGTAACACATTTAATAGGACTGCCTCGACATTTATTTTATAACACCGGTACGGATGCCCTTCGGGTCCGAGCCCGGTTTCAACACTGGCCCAAAGTCCTTCGGAACTAAGTCCGGTTATTTTACTAGCTTGAAAGCCCTTCGAGGCGAAGCTTAGATCGTATCACTGGCTCGAAAGCCCTTCGAGACTAAGCTCGGATCACATCACTGGCTCGAAAGCGCTTCGAGGCTAAGCTCGGATCGCATCACTGGCTCGAAAGCCCTTCGAGACTAAGCTCAGATCGCATCACTGGCTCGAAAGCCCTTCGAGGCTAAGCTCGGATCGCATCACTAGCTCGAAATCAATTCCAATACTCAAATACAATCACAACATGTTTACAACCCATACAAAAATCTGATTTACTGATCAGAAATGAGGGGTACAGATTCACTTCAAGATATAACAAAATCAAAGATTAACATTCAGTTTTCAAACATTTGCTCAGATTATCCTATCCATATCCACATTCGAATATGGCCTTTTAAGTCTAAATTTCTACATTCACATATGTACTAATATTCCATTATAATTATGAGATAACATTCATTACTCAAGAACTTACCTCGTAACTTTGGAGTATTTACGAGTCAACTATTCCGCCACCTTAGCCTTTCCTTTATCCGATGCTGTCCCTCTAAGCTCTTGAGCTTAATTGGACACAACAAATTTGAATTCCATTAAACACTCATCCTCTTACTTGACCAAGGCAAAGGATACAAATATAATCTCTTTACCACACATATATAAATACGCACAGATGCATACATACACATTCGGTCCAATGGACATTAATCTTACATCGCAACAATTCTTTAACTAGTTAGATATACAATATCATAATTGGATTCATTCGGCACCCACACACATATTAGCTATGTATTTATCTCAAGCTGACAAGCACAATCACTAAACCTACCACCGAATGTGTTCCTTCAAAGGAGATTTCACAATTGCCTTATTTAGTCACAAGGTAAATGCACTTATCTAAAGCACCTCACTTCTTACTTGATTTATAATTCCCCATTCGGCCGTAATAAAAAACACCTACATTAACAATGTTACAAAATTTAATGACATATTTTAAACATGGTTCACACACAACCTGTGACAGCCTTAAAACGACCCTAGTCGGAATGTGGTTTCGGGACCACAAAACTGAGGCATAAAATATATTCAATATTCATTTTGATGCCTATGATATGTGTTAATTCATGTGTGACATGTTTGATGGGTTGATTTAGAGTTATAAAATTTAATTTCACTAAAAGGGACTTAGTAGTGAACTTTGAAAATGTGCTAGACAAATGTGTGATGACCTATTAATGCATGCATGAGAAAAGAAGGAGTTGCATGTCAAATTGCCCAATTTTACTCTAGTGGAGGGCAATGATGGCTAATTTGGCATGTTGTGTGTTGTATTTTAGCTTAATAAATAAACTTAATATTTATTTTAAGCTATAATGTGATTATATTATTATTATTATTATGAAATGGGAGGAAAAACCATAGCTAGTCCCTTTCTTCTTCTCTTTGCCGTGAGTTGAAGAAAAAAATAAGAATTTTTGAGCTTGAGGCATTCGGCTAGGGGGAAGCTGAAAATTAAGGTAAGATTGTTAGGTATTTTTCTTTAGATTCCATGAAATTTAAATGATAGTGAGACTCTTTTCTTTACCATGTTCAAATTCTTTGAGTCTTGGGTGTTAGAAGCTTTCGGTCATGGTTAAATTGGTTAAAAATGAAAGCTTTGAAGCCTTGAAATTTAGGAGAGTAATGAAGTGCCAAGTGCCTTTGTAAATGAGGTCATTTGTATTTGGAAATAAGAGAAAGTGTAACTAAGGTATTCGGCCATGACCTTGATGAGCTTAGGTTGTTGTTAATTGATGTTGTGTACCAAGGGATGAAAATATGTGAATCTAGATTAGTTAAAAATTTTGTTATGAGTGACTATCTTGAGCAAATTGCATTCGGTTAATGTGGTAAAGTATGGAATTTTGTTTAATTTTGGGATCCTATAATTAAATTATTCATATATGATTTTGTATTAGTTGAATGTGAAATTTGAATGAATTGGGTAGTAAGTGTGCTAATTCTTTGTTAGTTGGTGTTGTGTAAAGAGGGATGGATATGGGTAATTATAAACTAGCTAATTGTTATAATTGGTGAATAGATGTTAATTTCGGTTAAGTAGTAATATGACAAGGGAATTTATGTTTTGATATTGAAATTGAGTGTATGATTGCCGAGTGTGCTTGGAGTTAGTATAATAGTGCTAATGCTATGTGAAACTAGAAATTTGATAATTGATTAATGTGGTTCAAATTCTAAAGTGAACTTGATTAAATTGTATTTTGGCGGTGAGTAAGGCCGAATGGAGCTTTGTAGTAATGGGAAACTTCTTGAATGTTTTATTTGTTAGAAAGGGGGACATTCGGCTATGCCCTATTTGCAAGAATGAAATTGTGCTTGTGTATGTGTTAGCTAGTTAATTGGTGTATTCGGCCATTTGCGTAATGTGGCCATGGTTATATGTTGTAGCTTGAATGGATGTGAATTGTGTATGTACATTGTGTTAAGAGCAATGACTACTCTAAATGGTGCCTTAGGAAATGCTATGTTTTAAGTATGTGCATAAGAATATTAAAGAGTGAATTTTGTATAAAAATCTGCTTGGTACAGCAGCAGTAACGTGTTTTGGAAAAATCACCATAAATTGTGTGAGTTGAATTAGAGGCTGAATAAATTTTTTAATTGAAGCTTAATGAGTCTAGTTTCTTATGAAAGAAACCTTGCAAGCAAAGGAATTTCCGACAAATAGATTTTTAGAGTAGAGTGAGACAGTGTCAGATTGACTTCGAAGTCCCCTGCTCTGTTTTTGGAAAAATCACTATAAATTGTATAAAAATTGTTATGAGACAAAATTTATATGCTTAGACTCCTTAATGAGTCTAGATTCGAATAAAATAGGTGAGGACATATTTGGAATTCTGTACAAGGAGAAATTCGGTTCGTAGTATAGAGTGGTCAGTCTAATCAAGCAGTGAAATAGGGAAACTTTAAGAAAATTCTGGTATTGATTGACCAAACCAAAAATTATGAAAATTTTATGGATTAAAGATAAATGAGTCTATTTTCATGCAAAATTTGCAGCACTACATTTGGAGTTTCGTAGCTCCAGTTATGAGTAAATTATTGAATGCTGCTCAGAAAATCAGCTTGTTGTGACTTATGATATGTATGTGAAATGCTCCAATGTGCATGTGTGTTTGCAATGAGAAGAATATGCATGTATGATTTGACTATGACTGAAAATGATTCATTGAGGTGCTTGAATAAGGATTAATTGAATTAAATGTTTTATTTAGCTCAAGAGCATAGAGGGACGAGTTCGGATAAAGGGAAGGCTAAAGTGGTCGAATAGCCAACTGGTAATTCCTCGTGAAAGTTCAAGGTAAGTTTTGAGTAATCGAATTTGGTATTTAAGTTAAAATGCCATGACATACATGCTGATATTTGAACGATGTCCCATTGAGAAAGACACCTTATTTATGTTTGCTATATAGCCGAATGGCTCCTAGAGAAAAAGGACCGAAATGAGATTTGAAATGCATTGTTCATGTATGTTTGATCTTTGGGCCGAAAGTCTAGAAAAGAAGAGTATAAGTGTATAAGTTCTGAATTATATGTACATTTATGATATAAGGTCGAGAAGCATGTTATATGTTTGTATACACATGAATTGATTGAATTGCAAGTGAAATCTTGCTATGTGAAACTTGGCTACATGCGAATATATATATATGTATGAGAATTTGTGATGTGAATCCGGGATTTAAGTCCCGCTGACTATATGTGGAGACTATGTCCGGGTTAAGACCCGAAGGCTATATGCAGAGATGATGTCCGGGTTAAGACCCGAAGGCTATATGCAGAGATTATGTCCGGGGTAGAGACCCGATGGCTATGTATAGAGTTTATCCAAGCTAAAGATCTCGATGATGATGAGAATAAAGCCTAAGACTAATGGTCTTCAAGGTAACGATCGCTAATGAATTGCGCTGAAAGTGTTAAGCTATACAGGTATGTACCCTTGGCTTATATGCAAGCTGGATTTTGGACTGAATACTAAGGTCATTATGTGATTTCATATGTGTTCATGAAATGAGATTATTAATATGATCGAAGTACAATTGGCCTATGTGAAATGTTATGTGAATTTTTGTGACATGTATATGTTATGTGAACTTACTATGAGTGGAAGCCATCCATTTTCGTATGTGATGTGAATGTCTATGTTTGGAAAAAGGGTGACTTACCCAAATAGGAGAGGGAAACAAAGATATGATCAACTATGTTAGAATTTAATGCTTTATCTGTGACATTGCTTAAAACTTACTAAGCATTGTAATGCTTACTCCGTTTCCCTTGTTTCCTCTGTTTTATAGATCTCATTTTGGAAGCTACGGACTCGGGGATTGAGGCCTTAATCACCTACACTATCGCTGTTATTTTTGGTACATTTGATGGTTAATTTGGGTCAATGGCATGTATAGGCTATGTTCCTTCGGTTGAATCAAACTTCATTTTGAGTTGTAAATATTTCTAGCCATGCGAAAATGGCTTGCTTAGTCTTCGAGTTTGATTATATGTGTTGGAGTGATTCTCATACTATTCGATGTTGTGGCATGATATTTAGTTAGTACCTAATATGCAATGACTTTTCTAATATGATGTTTGGTTATTGAATTTGTTCGATTTAGCCAATTTGTTAGTAGTCACAAGGTAGAGATTTGCTAGTATACTTATAGGATGATTTTAATGAGATACGATGTTCTGACCGAACCGACCTAAGTGTTATATTCAACTATTGAACTCAATGAATTCACGTCTAGCTTTGTATCTATGAACCTCGGTAGTTTGTATTTCGATTTGTAATACCTTAAACCCTAATTCGGCGACGAACAGGGGCGTAGGGTGTTACATTTTTATTGGTATCAGAGTTACGGTTTAGTCGATTCTCGGACTAACGTAGCGTGTGTGAGTATAGCTATACATGCCATTTTGTGATAATGAGATAGTGTGGTGATTTCTGACATTTGAAATGTGTTTTTCATATAGTAATGGATTCCGATCCCGATCGAGCCGTAGCGGAAGATATTGAGAGTGTAGCAGCCGCTCCCGCGCAAAGGACCGCGCCGACCGACTCTCAGCCGAATGCCAGTCGTTGAGATGATGACATGAGGCAGAAGTTGTATGCAATGATGAGTGATGGTTCGCTCAATTCCTACGAAATAATCCGGCTGTTCCACAACCTCCTCCCCCGAATAACCCACTTTCGACCCCTGTGGCTCCTCCTGAGGCCGACCCTGTGAGGTCAAGTAAACCCCCGGTCGATAAAATTAGAAAATATAGGGCTGAAGAGTTCTGGGCTACAGTTGATGACGATGCTGAGCGGGCCGAGTTTTGGCTCGATAATGTAATCTGTGTGTTTGATGAGCTGTCATGTACGCCCGAAGAGTGCTTGAAGTGTGCCGTGTCTCTGCTGCGTGATTCTGCCTACTATTGGTGGAACACATTGGTTTCGGTGGTGCCGAGAGAGCGAGTTAGTTGGGAGTTTTTCCAAGTTGAGTTCCAAAAGAAGTACATCAGCCAAAGATTTATCGATCAGAAACGGAAGAAATTCCTCGAACTTAAACAAGGCGGAATGTCGGTGACCGAATATGAGAGAGAATTCGTACGACTCAGCCGATATGCTCGCGAGTGTATATCATCCGAAGCTATTATGTGTAAACACTTCGAGGACGGGTTAAATGAAGACATCAAACTGTTGGTTGGCATTCTGGAAATTCAAGAGTTCGTTGTTCTTGTCGAGCGAGCCTACAAGGCCGAAGAGCTTCGAAATGAAAAGAGAAAAGCTGATAGCGGAGCCAGAGAGTTCCGTAAGAGATCTTCTGGGAGGTCTATTCAAAAATCCTCAAAGAAGTTCCGAAGTGAGTCGGACAGACCATCTGTTACTTTGGGTTTTTCTAGGCGAGACCGTGATCGACCCCCTATGAGTTCACGTGTTACTTCTGCTGCTAGTGTTGGAAACGACCGTCGAGACAGAGTCGAGTGCAAGTATTGTGGAAAATGGCATTCGGGGAGCTGCAGATTTCATGATCGCTCTTGTTATAAATGCGGGTCGGTTGATCACTTTATAAGAGATTGCCCTAGATGGTCCGAACAAAATGTGAACCCGAGTGGAAAATCGAATACTACTTCAGCTCGAGGGAGGCCACCTAGAAATCCAGGGAATGCTAGCGGTGGTCAGAGAAGGTTTAAAGATGGTACGACAAGATCTGAGGCTCATGCTCCTGCTAGAGCTTACGCAATTCGCGCACGAGAGGATGCCTCTTCGCCCGATGTTATCACCGGTACTTTCACTCTCTTTGATACTGATGTAATTACTTTGATTGACCCCGGTTCAACTCATTCATATGTATGTGAAACTTTGGCATCCAGTAAGACTCTTCCTATTGAGTCTACTGAGTTTGTGGTTCGAGTGTCCAATCCCTTGGGTCGTTGTGTTTTAGTGGATCGAGTGTGTAAGAAATGTCCCCTTATGATTCGGAATTCCTGTTTTCTGGCCGATTTGATGCTTTTGCCATTCGATGAATTCGACGTTATACTCGGAATGGATTGGTTGACTGTGCACGATGCGATAGTGAATTGCAAACGAAAGACTATTGATTTACGATGTTCGACTAATGAGATTATTCGGATTGAGTCTACGGATTTAAACGGGCTGCTGGCGGTAATATCTTCTATGTTGGCTCAGAAATTTATGAAAAAGGGTTGCGAGGCTTATCTTGCTTATGTTTTAGATAGCAAAATATCTGAACTAAAGCTTGAGACTGTTCCTGTGGTTTGTGAGTATCCGGACGTGTTTCTCGAAGAATTACCAGGATTACCGCCTGTTAGAGAGGTTGAGTTCGGCATTGAGCTAGTTCTGGGTACAACTCTGATTTCAATTGCTCCATATCGTATGGCTCCGACGGAGTTGAAAGAGTTGAAATCCCAGTTGCAAGAGTTGACCGATAGAGGTTTCACAAGACCGAGCTTTTCTCCCTGGGGTGCACCCGTCTTGTTCGTGAAAAAGAAGGATGGGACTTTGAGGATGTGTATTGACTATCGGCAGCTGAACAAGGTGACTATAAAGAATAAGTATCCATTGCCTCGTATCGACGACTTATTCGATCAGTTAAAGGGAGCCTCAGTGTTTTCAAAGATTGACTTGCGATCCGGTTATTATCAGTTGCGAGTTTGAGACTCAGACGTGCCCAAGACTGCCTTCAGAACGAGGTACGGACATTATGAATTTTTAGTGATGCCGTTTGGGCTGACTAATGCCCCCGCTGTTTTCATGGATTTGATGAATCGAGTGTTTAAGCAGTACCTAGATCGATTTGTAGTCGTATTTATCGATGACATTTTGGTTTACTCTCGCGATGAGATCGAGCATGCCAAGCATTTAAGACTTGTGCTACGGGTTTTGCGTGATAACCAGTTGTACGTGAAATTCAGCAAGTGTGAGTTCTGGTTGCGCGAGGTCGGCTTTCTGGGACACATTGTATCTGCTGCGGGTATTCGAGTTGATCCGAATAAAATATCTGCTATCCTTGATTGGAAGCCTCCTAAAAATGTCTCGGAAGTCCGAAGCTTTTTAGGACTTGCCGGGTACTACCGACGGTTTGTGAAGAACTTTTCGATGATCTCAACCCCGTTGACGAAGCTATTGCAGAAGGATGTTAAATTCGAATGGTCCGAGAAGTGCCAAAAGAGTTTCGACCAATTGAAAGCCCTATTGACGGAAGCTCCAGTCTTAGTTCAGCCTGAATCTGGTAAAGAGTTTGTAGTATATAATGATGCGTCCTTGAATGGCTTGGGGTGTGTTTTGATGCAAGAAGGCAAAGTTGTTGCTTATGCTTCGAGGCAATTAAAGCCTCATGAGAAAAACTATCCGACTCACGATCTCGAATTAGCTGCCATTGTTTTTGCTTTGAAGATTTGGCGTCACTACCTTTTTGGTGAGAAATGTCATGTCTTTTCCGACCATAAAAGCCTCAAATACTTGATGACGCAAAGAGATTTGAATCTGAGACAAAGACGGTGGCTTGAATTGCTAAAGGATTACGAGCTTGTCATTGACTATCATCCTGGAAAGGCGAATGTAGTTGCTGATGCTCTTAGCCGAAAATCATTGTTTACTTTACGAGCCATGAATGCGCATTTATCGGTATCTGATGATGGTGTGATGATAGCGGAATTAAAAGCTGAACCGGTATTTCTCCGACAAGTTTGTGAAGCTCAGAAAGCGGATGACGACTTAATTGCCAAGCGAGCTCAATGCGATGTAAGTGCAGATCCTGAGTTCCAAGTTGACGACAATGATTGTTTGAGGTTTCGAGGCCGAGTATGTATTCTGAGAAGTTCAGAGTTGGTTTCGATGATTTTAAATGAAGCTCATAATAGTCGAATGTCGGTTCATCCGGGAAGCACAAAAATGTACAATGATTTGAAACGTCAATATTGGTGGCATGGTATGAAACGAGACATCTCAAATTTTGTGTCGAAGTGTCTGATATATCAACAAGTAAAAGCGGAACATCAGGTGCCATCGGGTTTGTTGCAACCGATTTTGATTCCCGAGTGGAAATGGGATAGAGTCACGATGGATTTCGTATCTGGGCTACCGTTGACATCGAGCAAGAAAGATGCGATTTGGGTTGTCGTAGACCGATTAACTAAATCCGCTCACTTTATACCAGTGCGTACAGATTTCTCACTTGATAAGCTAGCGGAGTTGTATGTTTCTCAGATCGTCAGGTTGAACGGGGTCCCTATCTCGATCGTGTCGGATAGAGACCCGAGATTTACATCGCGGTTTTGGAAGAAACTACAAGATTCATTGGGTACTAAGCTACATTTTAGTACCGCGTTCCATCCTCAGACAGATGGTCAATCGGAACGAATAATTCAGATACTCGAGGATATGTTGAGATGTTGTGTCCTTGAGTTTAGTGGTTCGTGGGAACGGTATCTGCCTTTGATCGAATTTGCTTACAACAACAGTTTTCAATCGAGCATTAAGATGGCACCTTACGAGGCTTTGTACGGTCGCAAATGCCGTACCCCGTTGTTTTGGTCCGAACTCAGTGAAAGTAAGATCTTTAGAGTTGATTTGATTAGAGATGTTGAGCAGAAAGTAAAAGTGATTCGTGATAGCCTTAAGGCAGCTTCAGATCGTCAAAAGTCTTACGCGGATTTAAAGCGGAAGGATATCGAGTATCAGGTCGGGGACAAAGTATTTCTTAAAGTGTCACATTGGAAAAAGGTACTCAAATTCTGCCGTAAGGGCAAATTGAGTCCGAGGTTCATCGGACCATACGAAATATCTGAACGGATTGGACCGGTAGCATATCGATTGATTTTGCCTCTCGAACTTGAAAAGATTCACAACGTTTTTCATGTTTCGATGCTCCGACGATATAGATCCGACCCATCACATGTGATTAATCCGTCTGACATTGAGATTCGATCCGATATGAGTTACGAGGAGGAACCAATTCGTATTTTGGCACGCGAGGTTAAAGAGTTGCGGAATAAGAAGATTTCTTTAGTGAAAGTGTTATGGGTCAAACACAGGGTCGAAGAAGCTACTTGGGAGCTTGAGGATTCGATAAGAGAACATTACCCAAACTTATTTTCCAGTAAGATTTTCGGGGACGAAAATTTCTTAAGTGGGGGAGAGTTGTGACAGCCTTAAAACGACCCTAGTCAGAATGTGGTTTCGGGACCACAAAACCGAGGCATAAAATATATTCAATATTCATTTTGATGCCTATGATATGTGTTAATTCATGTGTGACATGTTTGATGGGTTGATTTAGAGTTATAAAATTTAATTTCACTAAAAGGGACTTAGTAGTGAACTTTGAAAATGTGCTAGACAAATGTGTGATGACCTATTAATGCATGCATGAGAAAAGGAGTTGCATGTCAAATTGCCCAATTTTACTCTAGTGGAGGGCAATGATGGCTAATTTGGCATGTTGTGTGTTGTATTTTAGCTTAATAAATAAACTTAATATTTATTTTAAGCTATAATGTGATTATATTATTATTATTATTATGAAATGGGAGGAAAAACCAAAGCTAGTCCCTTTCTTCTTCTCTTTGCCGTGAGTTGAAGAAGAAAATAAGAATTTTTGAGCTTGAGGCATTCGGCTAGGGGGAAGCTGAAAATTAAGGTAAGATTGTTAGGTATTTTTCTTTAGATTCCATGAAATTTAAATGATAGTGAGACTCTTTTCTTTACCATGTTCAAATTCTTTGAGTCTTGGGTGTTAGAAGCTTTCGGTCATGGTTAAATTGGTTAAAAATGAAAGCTTTGAAGCCTTGAAATTTAGGAGAGTAATGAAGTGCCAAGTGCCTTTGTAAATGAGGTCATTTGTATTTGGAAATAAGAGAAAGTGTAACTAAGGTATTCGGCCATGACCTTGATGAGCTTAGGTTGTTGTTAATTGATGTTGTGTACCAAGGGATGAAAATATGTGAATCTAGATTAGTTAAAAATTTTGTTATGAGTGACTATCTTGAGCAAATTGCATTCGGTTAATGTGGTAAAGTATGGAATTTTGTTTAATTTTGGGATCCTATAATTAAATTATTCATATATGATTTTGTATTAGTTGAATGTGAAATTTGAATGAATTGGGTAGTAAGTGTGCTAATTCCTTGTTAGTTGGTGTTGTGTAAAGAGGGATGGATATGGGTAATTATAAACTAGCTAATTGTTATAATTGGTGAATAGATGTTAATTTCGGTTAAGTAGTAATATGACAAGGGAATTTATGTTTTGATATTGAAATTGAGTGTATGATTGCCGAGTGTGCTTGGAGTTAGTATAATAGTGCTAATGCTATGTGAAACTAGAAATTTGATAATTGATTAATGTGGTTCAAATTCTAAAGTGAACTTGATTAAATTGTATTTTGGCGGTGAGTAAGGCCGAATGGAGCTTTGTAGTAATGGGAAACTTCTTGAATGTTTTATTTGTTAGAAAGGGGGACATTCGGCTATGCCCTATTTGCAAGAATGAAATTGTGCTTGTGTATGTGTTAGCTAGTTAATTGGTGTATTCGGCCATTTGCGTAATGTGGCCATGGTTATATGTTGTAGCTTGAATGGATGTGAATTGTGTATGTACATTGTGTTAAGAGCAATGACTACTCTAAATGGTGCCTTAGGAAATGCTATGTTTTAAGTATGTGCATAAGAATATTAAAGAGTGAATTTTGTATAAAAATCTGCTTGGTACAGCAGCAGTAACGTGTTTTGGAAAAATCACCATAAATTGTGTGAGTTGAATTAGAGGCTGAATAAATTTTTTAATTGAAGCTTAATGAGTCTAGTTTCTTATGAAAGAAACCTTGCAAGCAAAGGAATTTCCGAGAAATAGATTTTTAGAGTAGAGTGAGACAGTGTCAGATTGACTTCAAAGTCCCCTGCTCTGTTTTTGGAAAATCACTATAAATTGTATAAAAATTTTTATGAGACAAAATTTATATGCTTAGACTCCTTAATGAGTCTAGTTTCGAATAAAACAGGTGAGGACATATTTGGAATTCTGTACAAGGAGAAATTCGGTTCGTAGTATAGAGTGGTCAGTCTAATCAAGTAGTGAAATAGGGAAACTTTAAGAAAATTCTGGGATTGATTGACCAAACCAAAAATTATGAAAATTTTATGGATTAAAGATAAATGAGTCTATTTTCATGCAAAATTTGCAGCACTACATTTGGAGTTTCGTAGCTCCAGTTATGAGTAAATTATTGAATGCTGCTCAGAAAATCAGCTTGTTGTGACTTATGATATGTATGTGAAATGCTCCAATGTGCATGTGTGTTTGCAATGAGAAGAATATGCATGTATGATTTGACTATGACTGAAAATGATTCATTGAGGTGCTTGAATAAGGATTAATTGAATTAAATGTTTTATTTAGCTCAAGAGCATAGAGGGACTAGTTCGGATAAAGGGAACGCTAAAGTGGTCGAATAGCCAACTGGTAATTCCTCGTGAAAGTTCAAGGTAAGTTTTGAGTAATCGAATTTGGTATTTAAGTTAAAATGCCATGACATACATGCTGATATTTGAACGATGTCCCATTGAGAAAGACACCTTATTTATGTTTTCTATATAGCCGAATGGCTCCTAGAGAAAAAGGACCGAAATGAGATTTGAAATGCATTGCTCATGTATGTTTGATCTTTGGGCCGAAAGTCTAGAAAAGAAGAGTATAAGTGTATAAGTTCTGAATTATATGTACATTTATGATATAAGGTCGAGAAGCATGTTATATGTTTGTATGCACATGAATTGATTGAATTGCAAGTGAAATCTTGCTATGTGAAACTTGGCTACATGCGAATATATATATATGTATGAGAATTTGTGATGTGAATCCGGGATTTAAGTCCCGCTGACTATATGTGGAGACTATGTCCGGGTTAAGACCCGAAGGCTATATGCAGAGATGATGTCCGGGTTAAGACCCGAAGGCTATATGCGGAGATTATGTCCGGGGTAGAGACCCGATGGCTATGTATAGAGTTTATCCAAGCTAAAGATCTCGATGATGATGAGAATAAAGCCTAAGACTAATGGTCTTCAAGGTAACGATCGCTAATGAATTGCACTGAAAGTGTTAAGCTATACAGGTATGTACCCTTGGCTTATATGCAAGCTGGATTTTGGACCGAATACTAAGGTCATTATGTGATTTCATATGTGTTCATGAAATGAGATTATTAATATGATCGAAGTACAATTGGCCTATGTGAAATGTTATGTGAATTTTTGTGACATGTATATGTTATGTGAACTTACTATGAGTGGAAGCCATCCATTTTCATATGTGATGTGAATGTCTATGTTTGGAAAAAGGGTGACTTACCCAAATAGGAGAGGGAAACAAAGATATGATCAACTATGTTAGAATTTAATGCTTTATCTATGACATTGCTTAAAACTTACTAAGCATTGTAATGCTTACTCCGTTTCCCTTGTTTCCTCTGTTTTATAGATCTCATTTTGGAAGCTACGGACTCGGGGATTGAGGCCTTAATCACCTACACTATCGCTGTTATTTTTGGTACATTTGATGGTTAATTTGGGTCAATGGCATGTATAGGCTATGTTCCTTCGGTTGAATCAAACTTCATTTTGAGTTGTAAATATTTCTAGCCATGCGAAAATGGCTTGCTTAGTCTTCGAGTTTGATTATATGTGTTGGAGTGATTCTCATACTATTTGATGTTGTGGCATGATATTTAGTTAGTACCTAATATGCAATGACTTTTCTAATATGATGTTTGGTTATTGAATTTGTTCGATTTAGCCAATTTGTTAGTAGTCACAAGGTAGAGATTTGCTAGTATACTTATAGAATGATTTTAATGAGATACGATGTTCTGACCGAACCGACCTAAGTGTTATATTCAACTATTGAAATCAATGAATTCACGTCCAGCTTTGTATCTATGAACCTCGGTAGTTTGTATTTTGATTTGTAATACCTTAAACCCTAATCCGGCGACGGACAGGGGCGTAGGGTGTTACACAACCACATTTATAAATTTAAGCACAATTCGCACCATCACCTTAATTGCCGAATGTGCTTAACTTCCAAAATCACTTCTATCCACTTAACCATTCCACCTTTTCATACTATTATTTTCTCAAAAAAATACCATCTAACCAATACAATTTAACCAATTCAAGAATATGTATATATATACATATATATATACCAAAGCCGAAGGCTTATTGACTTAACATCCAAAATTTCATTCGGTTATTATAGATGCTTATACAAAACAAAATGCTAACTTACAAATCCAACCTCAATTAGTTCTTCTTACAAAGTTAACAACAAGTATTATACTTTAAGCATCAAAACATTCATAAGATTACTCAAACCCCCATGGCTGAATGCCTTCATTTGATTTAAGAACCATTCCAAGTAAAATTTGTATAATTAAGCATACCCTCAAGAATTTTTTTGAAATTTTAACCTCAAGACATCTCTCAAAGGTTCCCTAATACTATATATATCATTTAAACTCAAAAGCTTTAAGATTCCATACAATTCAACAATGGCTGAATGTGGCATCCACAACCAAATTCAAGAAAAATCAACACATGGGTTATGATATAGGCCTAATTACCAACTTGAACTCACAAAATCAAAACAAACTATCATGAAGTCTTACCTTAATCAAGCAAAAATAAGGGTGGCCGAATGCTTTGTTTCTCCCCCCTTCTCACATACGGCAAAACAAAGAATAAGAAAGAAAGTGATTTTGCCTTGTTCTTTTCACCCTTTCTTCTTTTATTTATTTTTTATTAATTCCATTATACTAACCACAAATCACAAAACATTTTAATGTAATAAAATCTCAAAATAATAATTAATAAAGGTGCATGGCCGGCCACTTTCAAAAAAAAGGAAAAATTGACATGCAAACCCAATTATTTTAAAGCCTTCCTTATCTTAGTCCTTTTAATTTGCCTAGCAAAGTTTCTAAGTTTCTCAACTAAGCCCTTATTATTAAATTGACATTTAATTTACCACTTTCCGACTAGGGTCGAAATAGGGCTATTACAACTCTCCCCTCCTTTAGGGATTTTCGTCCCCAAAAATCTTACCCGAAAATAGATTTGGATATCTTTCTTTCATAGCATTCTCGGGCTCCCAAGTTGCTTCCTCATTTCCGTGCTTGAGCCACGGCACTTTTACTAACGGAACCTTTTTATTTCGCAATTCTTTAACTTCTCGAGCTAATATATAGATAGGTTCTTCTTTATAACTCAAATCAGATTGAATTTCAACTTCCAACGGATTTATCACATGCGAAGGATCGGATCTATAGCGACGGAGCATCGATACATGAAAAACATTGTGGATCTTTTCAAGTTTAGGGGGCAAAATCAATATATACGCAACTGGCCCAATCCGTTCTGATATCTCGTATGGCCCGATGAATCTCGGACTTCACTTCCCTTTACGTCCGAATCTGAGCACCTTTTTCCAAGGTGAAACTTTTAAAAACACTTTATCACCAACTTGATACTTGATGTCTTGACGTTTTAGATCCGCGTATGATTTTTGACGATCGGATGCCATTTTCAAATTGTCACGAATTATTTTCACTTTCTGTTCCGCTTCTCTGACTAAATCAACCCCAAGAACCTTATTCTCACTAAGCTCGGTCCAAAACAGAGGTGTACGGCATCTTCGACCGTAAAGAGCTTCGTAGGGTGCCATCTGAATACTCGACTGGAAGCTATTATTATACACGAATTCAACCAGGGGTAAATATTTTTCCCACGAGCCACTGAACTTGAGAATGCAACATCTCAACATGTCCTCGAGTATCTGTATAACCCGTTCGGATTGACCGTCAGTCTACGGATGGAAAGCGGTGCTGAAATGAAGTTTAGTTCCCAATGCCTCGTGTAACTTCTTCCAGAATCGCGAAGTAAAGTGAGGATCTCGGTCTGAAATAATAGAAATCGGTACTCCGTGCAATCGTACAATCTGGGAAACGTACAATTCCGCTTGCTTATTAAGTGAATAGTCTATACGAACGGGAATGAAATGAACTGACTTCGTTAATCTATCAACAATAACCCAAATAGAGTCTTTCTTGCTCGGTGTTAGAGGCAACCCCAACACAAAGTCCATCGTAACTCGGTCCCACTTCCACTCAGGTATCAAAATTGGCTGAAGCAAACCCGAAGGCACCTGATGTTCCGCTTTTACTTGCTGACATATTAGGCACTTAGATACAAATTCGGAGATGTCCCGTTTCATATCGTGCCACCAATATTGTCGTTTCAAGTCATTATACATTTTTGTGCTACCCGGATGAACTGACATTCGGCTGTTATGGGCTTCAGTCAAAACCGTCAAAGCTAGCTCAGAATTTCTCGGAATACACAATCGGTCCCTCAATCTCAAACAATCTTTTTCATCAACTCGAAACTCTGTATCTCCACCCGACATGCATTGAGCTCGCTTAGCAAGCAAGTCATCATCGACTTTCTGAGCCTTACAAATTTGCCATACAAACACTAGCTCTGCTCTTAATTCGGCTATCAACACGTCATCTACCGACATCTTTAGTTTCACGTTCATAGCTCGCAAGGAAAATAGAGATTTTCGGGTAAGAGCATCTGCAACTACATTAGCTTTTCCTGGGTGATAATCAATAATAAGCTCGTAGTCTTTTAGCAATTCTAGCCACCGTCTTTGCCTCAAATTCAAATCTTTTTGAGTCATCAGATATTTGAGACTTTTGTGATCGGAGAAGATGTGACATTTCTCACCGACCAGATAGTGTCGCCAAATCTTCATGGCAAAAACGATAGCGGCTAATTCCAGATCATGAGTTGGATAATTTCGCTTGAGAGGCTTCAATTGTCTCGAAGCATAAGTGACAACACGACCCTCTTGCATCAAAACGCAACCTAAACCGTTTAGAGATGCATCATTAAAAACTACAAACTCTTTGCGGGATTCTGGCTGAACTAACACTGGAGCTTCCGTCAAAAGGGTTTTCAGCTAGTCAAAACTTTGCTGACACTTATCTGACCACTCAAACTTGACCTCTTTTTGTAGCAGCTTCGTCAACGGGGTCGCAATCATTGAAAAATCTTTGACGAATCGTCAGTAATAACCGGCCAGTCCCAAGAAGCTTCGAACTTCAGAAACGTTTCTAGGGGGTTTCCAGTTGAGAATAGCTGAAATTTTGTTCGGATCGACTCGAATACCCGAAGCAGACACTATATGTCCCAAGAAGCTGACCTCACGCAACCAGAATTCGCACTTACTGAATTTCGCATACAATTGATTTTCACGCAAAGTCTGAAGTACAAGTCTCAAATGCTCGGCATGCTCATTCTCATCGCAAGAGTAGATCAAAATATCATCGATGAACACTACTACAAAACGGTCCAAATACGGTCTGAACACCAGATTCATCAAATCCATGAAAACCGCAGGGGCATTAGTGAGCCCAAACGGCATCACTAAAAATTCGTAGTGTCCGTACCTCGTTCTGAATGCGGTCTTCGGCACGTCAGAATCTCTAACCCTCAACTGGTAATAACCGGATCGTAAATCAATCTTCGAAAATACTGAAGCTCATTTCAACTGATCAAACAGATCATCAATCCGGGGCAACGGATACCTATTCTTTACAGTGGCTTTATTCAGTTGTCGATAATCAATGCACATTCGCATAGTCTCGTCTTTCTTTTTCACAAACAAAACTGGTGCGCCCCATGGTGAGAAACTCGATCGAGCAAAACCCTTGTCTGTCAACTCCTGTAGCTGAGATTTCAATTCTTTCAACTCAGTGGGTGCCATCCAGTAAAGGGTAATCGAAATCGGTGTCGTACCCAGAACCAACTCTATACCAAACTCGACCTCCCTAACAGGCGGTAATCCCGGTAATTCCTTGGGAAACACATCTGAATACTCTCTAACCATAGGTACAGATTTAAGTTCTCGTTCGGATACTTTATCGTCTAACACATAGGCTAGATACGCCTCATACCCCTTTCTT
Source organism: Gossypium stocksii (assembly GCA_020496765.1). Classification (NCBI taxonomy): domain Eukaryota; kingdom Viridiplantae; phylum Streptophyta; class Magnoliopsida; order Malvales; family Malvaceae; genus Gossypium; species Gossypium stocksii. The sequence goes on from CM035623.1 coordinate 50,465,562, forward strand.
ACGTATCTCTGAGCTGACATGGTCGTGATTACGGCGGGTAGCCCGTTTAGATCAGTAGACTCAATTCGGATTATTTCATTATTTGAACATCGCAATTCAATAGTCTTTCGCTTGCAATTCACTATCGCGTTGTGTATAGATAACCAATCCATTCCGAGAATAATGTCAAATTCATTGAAAGGTAAAAGCATCAAATCAGCCGGAAAATAGAATTCTCGAACCATTAAGGGACATTTCTTGCATACTTTATTGACCAAAACACAACCACCCAAAGGATTCGACACTCGAATTACAAACTCAGTAGACTCAACAGGAAGAGTCTTACTGGAGGCTAAAGTTTCACATACATAAGAATGGGTTGAACCGGGATCAATCAGAGCGATAACATCAGTGTTAAAGAGTGTGAAAGTACCGATAATAATGTTCGGAGAAGAAGCCTCCTCACAAGCACGAATAGCATACGCTCTGGCAGGTGCTCGAGCCTCGGATCTGACTGCAGTGTCTCTAGTCCTTCTCTGACTACCACTAGTATTTCCTCCACGCCGCGGTGGTCTACCCTGTGCAGCAGTACCACTATGTCTCTGACCCTGATCGGGAGTGCGTTCATCAACTTTCGATAGTCTTTGATAAAGTGATCGGCAGATCCGCATCTGAAGCAGGAGAGGTCGTGATGTCTACAGCTCCCCGGGTGCCATTTACCATAAAATTTACAATCAAATCTATCCCGACGTTCATTGCCAACACTGGCGACAGAAGTAGCTCGCGAGCTCACAGGTCGTCGATAATGATCTCGCCTCGAAAAACCCAAAATATTTTTGGATCGGCCCTATTCGTCTCTGATCTTTTTGGATGATTGTGGAACAGATTTTCCCACAGATCTCTTACGGAACTCTCTAACTCCATCTTCCGCTTTCCTTTTGTCATTACTAGGCTCTTCAGCTTTGCAAGCTCTCTTGACTAGCACGACAAATTCTTTAATTTACAAAATTCCCACTAGCAATCTGATGTTTTCATTCAATCTATCCTCAAAGCGTTTACACATGATAGCCTCGGATGATACACACTCGCGAGCATAACGGCTGAGTCGTATGAATTCTCTCTCGTATTCAGTTACTGACATCTGACCTTGTTTAAGCTCAAGAAATTCCTTCTGTTTCTGGTCAATGAATCTCTGACTGATGTATTTCTTACGGAACTCAGTTTGGAAAAACTCCCAGGTGACTCGCTCTTTCGGAACAACAGAAACCAGAGTATTCCACCAGTAGTAGGCAGCGTCGCGTAACAGAGATACCGCATATTTTAGACACTTCTCGGGTGTGCAGGATAGTTCATCAACCACTCGAATGCTATTATCGAGCCAAAACTCGGCCCACTCAGCATCATCACTAGGATTAGCCCGGAACTCCTCAGCCCCAAGTTTTCTGATTTTGTCGATTGGAGGCCTACTCAATCTCACCGGATCGGTCACAAGAGGGGCCATATAGGTTGGGAGCGGAGTATTCGGGGGCGGAGGCTGTGGTGTAACAGCCGGATTCGATCTAATGAATTGAGCGAACCAATCACTCATTATTGTATAAAAGGCTTATCTCGTGTCGTCATCTCGATGACTGATATTCGGCTGAGAGTCGTTCGGCGCTGTCCCTTGTGCGGGAGCAGGCGCTACGTTCTCGACATCGTCCGCTACGGCTTGATCAGGTTCGAGATCCATTCTATACCAGAAATCACATTTCAGAAGTCAGAAGTCATCTCACTATCAAAATGACACTAAATGGCATGTATAGCTAGACTCATACTTACTACGGTAGTCCGAGAATCGACTAAACCGTAGCTCTGATACCAATAAAATGTAACACCCCAAGACCTGTACATGTCGCCAGAGGGTCAAGAGGCATTACCCGACATTCACACAAGCTAACAAAGCATCACTCGTACAGCATATATATAAACGCTTATGGATAATGGTTTAAGGTATATCATCTTTCATATCTAAGTTATACGAATGAGATCAAAACCATATGTGCGTCATCTATTGCAAAACACCTAGCTTCATGGATAAGAGCTATTCATGCAATTCAAAAGCTTAAATCGAATCTATTCATGTCTTTAGGTTCATGTTGCAAATTCACATCTAGCTACCTTTTTGAATAAACATCCAATCCACTCATGTATATATATAAACATGCCGAATGATGACATCGAACCCTAAAGTTTCATCATTTAGATTTTCACGTTCCCATTCAAGCAATGCATATAACTCAAAATACATATCAACATCTTAAAGACCACACGTAGATATAAAGCATCTTGAAAAGCCATATTTGCATGGCTATGCTTAATTACACATCAAAATAAAAGTTTCTTAATTAACAACCACAAAATGCTTCCTATACATGCCATTCACAAAAGTTTAGCTAATTAAATACCGAACAGGGCTTTGATAGTAGAGATGACTTCGAAAGCAAGATCCCCGAGATCGTAGCTAACGAACGAGATCTATAAAACAGAAAATCAAAAGCAACGGAGTAAGCAATTTTGTGCTTAGTAAGTTTTTAAGTAACAAAAATCATTTGAATGAGTAGCATGGCAATATCTAAGCTTGTTTATTTTACCTTTCGGCCAAATAAGATAATACTATGATAACCCCTTTATCATTCATATCACAAAGGTAATTTCATGGTATCCGACTAAATTCATCTTATAATCGAACACGTTCATTTCAATAATCAAGCTGAACTCATGCACATAGCATACATTCCATATCCGAATAATTAAACTCTTCTAATTCAGAACAAGTACGCCATAATCAAGTCATAGGCGTTCGAGTAACCTTTAATAATAGTTATAGCATTTCCACCGAATTATAAACTCATAATTCATAGTAACAAAATTCTCGAACAGGAGTAAGATGCATACCTGGCTATCTTACGGTAGGTAACACATTTAATAGGACTGTCTTGAAATTTATTTTATAACACCGGCATGGATGCCCTTCAGGTCCAAGCCCAGTTTCAACACTGGCCCAAAGTCCTTCGGAACTAAGTCCGGTTATTTTACTAGCTTGAAAGCCCTTCGAGGCGAAGCTCATATTGTATCACTGGTTCGAAAGCCCTTCGAGACTAAGCTCAGATCGCATCACTGGCTCGAAAGCCCTTCGAGGCTAAGCTATGAATCACTAGCTCGAAAGCCCTTCGAGACTAAGCTCGGATCGCATCACTGGCTCGAAAGCCCTTTGAGGCTAAGCTCAGATTGTATCACTGGCTCAAAATCAATTCCAATACTCAAATACAATCACAACATGTTTACAACCCATACAAAAATCTGATTCACTGATCATAAATGAGGGGTACAGATTCACTTCAAGATATAACAAAATCAAAGATTAACATTCGGTTTTCAAACATTTGCTCAGATTATCCTATCCATATCCACATTGGAATATGGCCTTTTAAGTCTAAATTTCTACATTCACATATGTACTAATATTCCATTATAATTATGAGATAACATTCATTACTCAAGAACTTACCTCGTAACTTTGGAGTATTTACGAGTCAACTATTCCGCCACCTTAGCCTTTCCTTTATCCGATGCTGTCCCTCTAAGCTCTTGAGCTTAATTGGACACAACAAAATTTGAATTCCATTAAACACTCATCCTCTTACTTGACCAAGGCAAAGGATACAAATATAATCTCTTTACCACACATATATAAATACGCACAGATGCATACATACACATTCGGTCCAATGGACATTAATCTTACATTGCAACAATTCTTTAACTAGCTAGATATACAATATCATAATTGGATTCATTCGGCACCCACACACATATTAGCTATGTATTTATCTCAAGCTCACAAGCACAATCACTAAACCCACCACCGAATGTGTTCCTTCAAAAGAGATTTCACAATTGCCTTATTTAGTCACAAGGTAAATGCACTTATCTAAAGCACCTCACTTCTTACTTGATTTATAATTCCCCATTCGGCCATAATCAAAAACACCTACATTAACAATGTTACAAAATTTAATGACATATTTTAAACATGGTTCACACATAACCACATTTATAAATTTAAGCACAATTCGCACCATCACCTTAATGGCCGAATGTGCTTCACTTCCAAAATCACTTCTATCCACTTAACCATTCCACCTTTTCATACTATTATTTTCTAAAAAAAATACCATCCAACCAATACAATTTAACCAATTCAAGAATATGTATATATATACATATATATATACCAAAGCCGAAGGCTTATTGACTTAACATCCAAAATTTCATTCGGTTATTATAGATGCTTATACAAAACAAAATGCTAACTTACAAATACAACCTCAATTAGTTCTTCTTACAAAGTTAACAACAAGTATTATACTTTAAGCATCAAAACATTCATAAGATTACTCAAACCCCCATGGCCGAATGCCTTCATTTGATTTAAGAACCATTCCAAGTAAAATTTGTATAATTAAGCATACCCTCATGAATTTTTTTGAAATTTTAACCTCAAGACATCTCTCAAAGGTTCCCTAATACTATATATATCATTTAAACTCAAAAGCTTTAAGATTCCATACAATTCAACAATGGCCGAATGTGGCATCCACAACCAAATTCAAGAAAAATCAACACATGGGTTATGCTATAGGCCTAATTACCAACTTGAACTCACAAAATCAAAACAAACTATCTTGAAGTCTTACCTTAATCAAGCAAAAATAAGGGTGGTGATAAACGTTAATTTATACATATTTTTACCTCATGTTTAGCCTATATTTTGGATGAATTATTATCAATTTAGTGAGAATTGGTGCTCTTAATCCTTATTTTTCATATCTTATACTCAGGAGAGCATAGGGAAGAGAAAAGAATAGGAAATGGACTGAAAATGAGGAAAATGGGCCAAAAATGACATAACACACGGCCCAAGGAATTACCACACGGCCGTGCCACTTGAAGATCACACGGTCCAGCCCTCGACAAGCACGGGTAGGCCACACAGCCGTGCCAAATCACACGGCCTTTGTCGAAGTCACATGAGCGTGGCACACAAGCGTGTTCTAGTCGTGAGGAAGAGGAATTTCACTCGAATTGAGATACTTGGAGGCTAATAAAGGCTCCCCAAAGCTCTATATAAAGACCCTAGGAGGCAACTCTAAGGGTGTGCTTATTTTCCCCACAAAGGGAAGCATTTTTTGCTGCCAACACAGAGAATGGAAGTAAAGATTACTCGCAGGGAAGCTGATTGATTCATCCTAGAAGCCGGAATTCTGCAGCAATATAGAGGATCTCCCTAAATTACTTCAGGGGTTTTCGGGTTCTTTTATGTTTTGTTATTTTATTTCTTCTAAGATGTTTTCTTTCTTTATTATGAACTAAACCCCTCAAATACTTGAGGGGGATGAAACCTAAGACGAATCTTGTTATTATTTATTCTTAAGTTATATGATAAATACTTGAATTGTTCTTAATTATGTGTTCTTCATCCTTGATTTAATAGTCCTAGGTATTATTTCAAGAACTAGATATGCTTAGAGCAGAGGAGCAAAAGTCCCTGTGATAAGAGTAGATCTACCATAATTAAGCAGAGTTACATGCAACCCTAGACATAGGGCGACATAAATCTGCCGAATTAGGGTCAAACCTAATATGGGGAACCATAGATCAAATTAATGCAACCTAGGGAGTTAATTAATAAGGGAACTTTAATTAACAACTTAGGCCTAGTTGCTCTACGCCTCGACGAAGGGTTTAGCATAAATTAGGAATCTTTACGGATCAAGTCAAGTGAATAAATCGTCTATCTCAAGAACCAATAACAAGTGAAGTCTAGGTGGATTCCCCCTTAAGTATTGTCCATATCAATCAGCTTTTCCCTAAAAGTTTTCCCAATTTTACTCTTTGTGCTTTTCTTAGTTAGTTTTAGAATTAGTTTAAACAAACCCCTCTTTTATTCTTAGGCTAGATAATAGAAAGGAAGTAAGTAATAGTACTTTTGGTTCTCTTGGGTACGATAACTCGGTCTTGCCACTAAGCTATACTACTGTTCGATAGGTGCGCTTGCCTTAAACGTCGTGATATTAGTTAGTTTTGGTGTGATCAAGTTCTTTATAAATTTTATTACTTCATATCACGCATATCAAGTTTTTGGCACCGTTGCCGGGGAACTAAAATATTACGAACACTCGATTTCTATTACTTTAGCCATTAATATATTTATTTATTTATTTATATTTATTTTTATTTTTATTTTCCTTTTGTTCTTATTTTTTTCTAGGTTTTTCTAAGTTTATTATTTTTATTTTCATTTTATTTTATTATTTTATTTTCATTACTTTTTTTTATTTTTTTATTTTAGGTTTTTCTTGTTTATGACTAGAAACAACCCAACAGGACCATTACTTTTTGACAAAGATTTAGAAGCTACAGTTCGCAGAAATCGCAGAGAGATCAGACAAAGCCTACATTATCCAGAGCAAGAACCTGAGCACGAGCCAGAACCTACAGAAGAGATGGAAGCAAATCAAAACGTTCCAGCACTACTAGCAGAACCAGTAAACCAGGATAAAGCTCTTCGAACTATGTATGATTATGCTAAACCTAGTTTGATTGGTACTCAAACTAGCATTGTTAGACCTGCTATTGCTGCTAATAATTTTGAACTAAAACCTAACACTATTCAGATGATTCAGCAGTTTGTACAGTTTGATGGTTTACAGGATGAAGATCCCAACGCTCATTTAGCAAACTTTTTGGAATTGTGCGATACTTTTAAAATTAATGGCGTTTCTGATGATGCTATTCGACTAAGGCTATTTCCATTCTCTCTGAGAAACAAAGCCAAACAGTGGTTAAATTCTCTACCACGAGGCTCAATCACCACATGGGAACAGATGACAGAAAAATTTTTACTTAAATATTTTCCTCCCGCTAAAACAGCTAAATTACGAAACGATATTTCTTTATGCAGATGGATTTAGAAACACTCTACGATGCCTGGGAGAGATACAAGGATCTTTTGAGAAGATGTCCTCATCATGGACTACTTTTATGGCTACAAGTTCAAACCTTCCACAACGGTTTGAATCTATCCACACGACAAATGGTTGATGCAGCCGCAGGAGGAACAATTAATAATAAAACGCCAAAAGCAGCTTATGAATTTATTGAAGAAATGTCATTGAATAACTATCAGTTGCAAATCATGAGGACAAAGCCGACAAAAGTTGCAAGAGTTTATAATATTGATGCTGTTACTATGCTTACTAATCAGGTGGAACTTTTAAATAAAAAGTTTGATAATTTTGTTGGTTCTACGTAGGTACAGCCAGTTATGCAATGCAACGCAACTCCAGGAAATATATTCAGTCCAAATTACTCCTCTTATGGACATGGCATGGAAACTCACCAAGCCAACTATATAGGTAACAATTCTAGACTTCAAAATAACCCTTATAGTAATACTTATAATGCAGGTTGGCAGAGTCACCCCAGTTTTTCATGGGAAGGACAAGGAAATCAAAGACAACCGCCTCCTCTAGGATTACAACAGCCACCATTCCAACAATAGAAAAAGCCGTATCAGAAACACGTTTCCAAAACACCAAAATTGCATTGAGGAACCAGCAGGCATCCATTCAAGGACTTGAAACTCAAATAGGCCAGCTTGCTAAGCTAATCTCTGAAAAACTGCGAGGTGGATTATCAAGCAATACTGAGACTAACCCTAAGGAGCAACTCAATGCTGTGGATATGATAGATGATGAGGGGATAACCAAAACCAACCCAAAGCCATACAAGGAGCCTGTGGTAAGTAAAGGAAAGGATGAGGCAAGTCCCAAAGATGAAATCGTCAAAGAATTTAAACCTCGTATCCCATACCCAAATGCGCTAAAGAAGGACTGCACAGATCAGCAATTCGGTAAGTTTCTTAAACTATTAAAGAAATTACATATTAACTTACCTTTTGTTGAAGCAATTATGCAGATGCCGGAGTACGCAAAATTTTTAAAGGAACTTCTCACAAATAAAAGGAAGTTGGAAGAATTGTCCATAGTGGAACTCAACAAGGAATGCTCAGCTATTCTCCAAAATAAACTGCCAACCAAACTGAAAGATCCAGGGAGTTTTACTATTCCTTGTTTATTTGGTAGCCTAGACACCAAAAATGCTTTAGCTGATTTAGGAGCTAGTATAAATGTCATGCCTTATAAACTGTTTAAACAACTAGGTCTTGGAAAGCCTAAGCAAACTAAGATGAGCATTCAACTAGCTGATAAAACTATTAGGTCTCCTAAGGGAATAATTGAAGATGTGCTCGTCAAAATTGATAAATTTATATTCCCAGTTGACTTTGTTGTTTTAGACATTGATGAGGATATCGATATACCCTTAATTCTAGGGCGACCCTTCTTAGCAACTGCCAGAACAATAATTGATATAGGAACAGGTGAACTTACACTACGTGTAGGTGATGACAAAGTTACTTTACAAGCTCAAAAGGCAATTAAAACTGTTGATAATAATATAGTCACGAGTCCTTGTAAAAACATAGAACTCACCACCCAACCTTCTGTGCAAGATACACTTCACAAAAAGGCAACCCAATCACAGACAAGTCCATCCAATGGAGAGGCACCTAAAAAGCGAACGCTTCAGATCGAGGAACTAGATGAGTGGCTGAACTATCATGAAAAACCCAAAATATACCACACCAACCCAGAGCATCACCAAGACGACCTTCAGGTAAAAACGTGTCAAATCAAGGTAGGGGATAAGGTACTTCTAGGGGAAGACGACCCTAAATTTTGAACTCGAAGGAACATACAAGTAACATACCTCACTTCACGGTAATGAAAATCTTCCCTTATGGTACAGTAAAAATAAAACATGAGTCACTTGGCACTTTCAAGGTAAACCATACTCGACTCAAATCTTATGTTAATAATAAAATTGCAAGCAGGATAGAAGAGTATCAACTCTTCAAACCACCGTGAATGAACAAGCTTAAGAAAAGTCTAGCTTAGACTATAAACAAGCGCTTCTCGAGAGGCAACCCGAGCAATAACTTAATAACTTTTCTTTGTTTAAAATTTTTCTAGTATTTTTATGCAGCAACTAACATTTTTTATGCAGAAATCTAGGCCACACGGCCAGCCACACGGGCGTGCCTAAGGCTGTGTGACATCTTAAAACAGAGACACAGTCGTACACCCAGACCGTGTATAAACAGAGCAGTTCCCAAAAGCACGGGAGATCGACAAATCACCACGGCCGTGTGATATGGCCGTGGCAACTTTACGAATTCCACACGGGCTATCAACAATTTCCCACGGTCGTGCAACATGGCCGTGGCAACCCTGCAGTATCAACACGGGCTCACACAACGCCACACGCCCGTGTCCCCAAGCCGTGGCCAACACTGTCAAATCAGACACGGCCGTGTGACTACCTACACGATCGTGCGAAAAAGCGAACAAGTTCACAACGGCCGTGCAATATGGCCAACACAGGCTAACCCCAAGACACACGGGCGTGTGCCTCTATTCTCTCATTCGGTTCTATTTTTTTCTCATTTTTTTCCTTTATTAGTTTCCTTTTCATGTCAAAATTTATTTTTATGTTTAATCCTTTTAATCATTACAGTATTAGTATTTTTTAGAACTTAGTTTATTATTTTTCTGTTATTTAATTTTCTATCTTTCATATCGGCCAATCCCTAACGAGTAATCTCTATTAATCCAAAATTTCCACGACTAATTAAATATTTCCACAGTTTCAAAAAAGGAGGTCTACAGATTATATTCGAACAGAAATGAGACCACCCCTACCACAATTACCGACTCTTCCTCACAAATTCATCCTAAATTCAGGGATTTTCAATTCTCTCCCTATCTTATGATATTATACTTCTCTTGCTATTTATATAACTTTGTACATTGAGGGCAATGTACATATTAAGTGTAGGGGGGAAGCTTTCTTGAAATCTTTACATTATCTATGAAAATCCCTGAAATTGTACTTCATGCATTGTTCTTAACTAGTTCTCAATCTCCTATTAGGAATTTATTCTGATTGATTTATGATTTCTATCGATATGTTGAGAATTAAGATATTGGTGCTTGTACTTTGATTATTCAAACTTTAAAACATTAGGGAATCAAGCATGATAAGTTGAAATTTTTGAGAACCCCAAATTTTTTTTTTGCATAAGTTATCTTCCTTAAATTTAAGTATTATATTGAGATTTGAAATTCGCAGGATTGACATCAAAAGCCATAATTCTGGTGAGATTTTTGAGCCTTTTTGAGCATACATTCTTTCGTGCTCACTTTTATTATTGTTTTGAGTGAGTCAATACTGAATTGTTATTCTAGAACTTGCTTCGATTATACATGTTGAGACCACATCATTGATTTGATATACCGAAATGATAAAGGCACCTAGGATTTAACCCACTTACCCCACAAAAAGCCTACCTCTATAAATTAACCCCTAGTAAACCCCATTGAGCCTAACAACCTTTTCCTTGACTCACCCTCTAATTATTAACCAATAATCCATTTTTGTTGAATTGCATTCAATTATTTTGACCCCTATTTTTGTCGAGATTTGAGTTGAATTTTTCATCTAGCTTTTTTTTTCTCCTTTCCAGATTGTAAAGTTTTATTCAATTTATTACATTACTTGAATTGTTCTTAATTAAAAAAAAGGAAAGAAAAGAAAAAAAAAAGAAAAAAAATATATGTACATACAGTGAAATTCAGTTGTAACTTGTAATAGTTGAACAAGTTTTTGCATATTTCTATTTTAAGGCTACCAAGGAAAAAATAATAGTATCATAAGAATTAGCTGAGAAATATGTTCCAGTGATGGAGATTTTTCTAGCTAGATAATTTTTCAGTTCAATCTCGATTCTAACATTCTTTTTCCAGCCTGTGACAACACCCCTAACCAAGCCCTGTTACAACCATTAAAAGACCTTTTGATTAATGTATCATATCAAACTTTAGTGGTGGAGATTTGATTTTCTTGCAAGCTTATGGTAATAACTTTTCAGGTTGACTAAGGAGTGCTTAAATTTTGAACCCTAAAACACTTCGAGTGGATAGAGTGAACCTTTAATAAGGATGTCAACTCCTGTTAATTAAGATGGAGAGATAACTACTTAGAAGGAAGGAAGAGACTTATGTTTTCAATGGTAAAATTCTCAACTTAGAGTGATTGAGTCTTTAATGTCCTTCTGATTGAATTACCCATTGTATAATTACCTGTGGACTAGTTTGAAACATTATTGATAAAGATTGTAGGTTGAGAGGAATAATTCTTATTTAGGGATTGAGATTTTGCTTGAGGACAAGCAAAGGCTTAAGTGTGGGGGTATTTGATAAACGCTAATTTATACATATTTTTACCTCATGTTTAGCCTATATTTTGGATGAATTATTATCAATTTAGTGAGAATTGGTGCTCTTAATCCTTATTTTTCATATCTTATACTCAGAAGAGCATAGGGAAGAGAAAAGAATAGGAAATGGACTAAAAATGAGGAAAATGGGCCAAAAATGACATAACACACGGCCCAAGGAATTACCACACGGTCGTGCCACACGGTCGTGCCACATGAAGATCACACGGTCCAGCCCTCGATAAGCACGGGTAGGCCACACGGCCATGCAAAATCACACGGCCTTTGTCAAAATCACACGGGCGTGGCACACTGGCGTGTTCTAGTCGTGAGGAAGAGGAATTTCACTCGAATTGAGATACTTGGAGGCTAAGAAAGGCTCCCCAAAGCTCTATATAAAGACCCTAGGAGGCAACTCTAAGGGTGTGCTTATTTTCCCCACAAAGGGAAGCATTCTTTGCTGCCAACACAGAGAGTGGAAGTAAAGATGACTCACAGGGAAGCTGATTGATTCATCCCAGAAGCCGGAATTCTGCAGCAATATAGAGGATCTCCCTAAATTACTTCAGGGGTTTTCGGGTTCTTTTATGTTTTGTTATTTTATTTCTTCTGAGATGTTTTCTTTTTTTATTATGAACTAAACCCCTCAAATACTTGAAGGGGATGAAACCTAAGATGAATCTTGTTATTATTTATTCTTGAGTTATATGATAAATACTTGAATTATTCTTAATTATGTGTTCTTCATCCTTGATTTAATAGTCCTAGGTATTATTTCAAGAACTAGATGTGCTTAGAGCAGAGGAGCAAAAGTCCCTGTGATAAGAGTAGATCTACCATAAACCCTAGACATAGGGCGACATAAATCTGCTGGATTAGGGTCAAACCTAATATGGGGAACCATAGATCGAATTAATGCAACCTAAGGAGTTAATTAATAAGGGAACTTTAATTAACAACTTAGGCCTAGTTGCTCTACGCCTCGACAGAGGGTTTAGCATAAATTAGGGATCTCTACAGATCAAGTCAAGTGAATAAATCGTCTAGCTCAAGAACCAATAACAAGTAAAGTCTAGGTGGATTCCCCCTTAAGTATTGTCCATATCAATTAGCTTTTCCCTAAAAGTTTTCCCAATTTTACTCTTTGTGCTTTTCTTAGTTAGTTTTAGAATTAGTTTAAACAAACCCCTCTTTTATTCTTAGGCTAGATAATAGAAAGGAAGTAAGTAATAGTACTTTTGGTTCCCTTGGGTACGATAACTTGGTCTTGCCACTGAGCTATACTACTGTTCGATAGGTGCGCTTGCCTTAAATGTCGTGATATTAGTTAGTTTTGGTGTGATCAAGTTCTTTATAAATTTTATTACTTCATATCACGCATATCAGGTGGCCGAATGCTTTGTTTCTCCCCCCTTCTCACATACGGCAAAATAAAGTACAAGAAAGAAAGTGATTTTGCCTTGTTCTTTTCACCCTTTCTTCTTTTATTTAATTTTTTTATTATTAATTCCATTATACTAACCACAAATCACAAAACATTTTAATGTAATAAAATCTCAAAATAATCACTAATAAAGGTGCATGGCCGGCCACTTGCAAAAAATAGGAAAAATTGACATGCAAACCCAATTATTTTAAAGCCTTCCTTATCTTAGTCCTTTTAATTTGCCTAAAAAAGTTTCTAAGTTTCTCAACTAAGCCCTTATTATTAAATTCACATTTAATTTACCACTTTCCGACTAGGGTCGAAATAGGGCTGTTACAACTAACTTCGGCTACACATATTCCTGAAGCTGTTTGATTTGTTGGCCATTGATAATTGTTGCTTGCAATCCTCTCGATGATATCATAAGCCTCATTGTAAGACTTAGACAAAATTGCACCATTCGCAGAAGCATCTACCATCAATCTTGTATGCGCATTGAGACCATTATAGAATGTTTCCAACTGGATACAATAAGGAATCCCATGATGAGGACACTTTATAAGTAACTCCTTGAATCACTCCCAAGCCTCATACAAAGACTCGTCATCCAATTCTTGGAAAGTTGTTATCTCATTCCTCAACTTAGTGTTCTTGCTAGGCGGGAAATACTTAACCAAAAATCTCTCTGCTAATTCTTGCCATGTAGATATGGAACTTGGTGACAATAAATTGAGCCATGCCGTGCTCAATCTTGCAACGAGTTCAGAAACAACTTCAACCTTAGTGCGTCTTCAGTCACACTGGCTATCTTGAATGAATCACTCACCTCCATAAATAATCGAAGGTGGAGATATGGATCTTTCATGTGGGCCAATAGGCTCGTAGGCCCCGCACGGATGAAATCCATGTTATATGGCAAATTTTAGATTGGGCTATGTAGTTCACATAGCCGTGACTAATTTTGGGATGAACGGGCCACACGAGCGTGTGGGCCCACTTGGGCTAGGCTAAAGGCCTCGAGCCCAATTACACTGTTATGACCATTTTGGTTACCTAAGTCGCTCTTGATGTCTATAGACCTCTTAAGAGGTCGGTATGTGTACTAAGATCCCAAAATGGGTAAAATGTCTAAAATACCCTTAGTGGGTAATATGACTATTTTACACCTAATGGATAAAAAGGACCGCTATACCCTAGAGGTAGATTGACTGTAATTACGATATAGACATGACTGTTCTGAGCATGACGTGCTGCATACATGTGATATTTATTACATGACATACTGCATAGGATTGGGATACTGGTATGGAGGTAGTACTGTACTGGTGGCTTTGCCACATATTCTACTACTGGTGGCTTTGCCACATATACTGATACTAGTGGCTTTGCCATATATATTATACTAGCAGCTCCGCTGTGTTATTGGTGTGCTGGGTGGGTGGGTTGATTTTATCCCCACATGGTGTGTTGGTGGTACGGAGTAGTGTGTTGGCTAGATTGGGGTGGGTTGCACTATTGCATTAATGTTCTGAACTGTTACCGTATTGGGCTAAGGCCCAAATTGTTACTCATTAGGCTAAGGTCCACACTGTACTGTTTCTGAATAGGGCTCAGCCTAGACTATTTTTACATGCTGTTTATTGACTGACTGATAGGGGATTACACATTGATTTTTCGTAAACTAACCCTTTCTTTTAATTATGCAGGTAATCCTCAGCTTTAGGCGGTTTGGTGCTGCGAGGGTCTCAGAGGTGGCCACACGACTGCCGATAATTTTACATTTGGATTTGTTTATACTTTTATTTAAGTTTTGAGGTTTTATTTTTGTAATAAGGCCATTTATGGGATTTAATTTTTAATTGGGCTTTTGTTTAATTACTCGAAACTGCTAGTTAAGAAAAGACAAGTTTTCAAAACAATAATCATTTTTAAAGACACACAACTCAACTTCAAAATTTTTTAAAAAATAAATAAACTTCCACGATTTAAATCAATTTAACACTCTAATAGTAAGCGTTTTAACAAGTTAATTTGATAAAATTTAAGAACTATTTTCACTAATGTTTCCTACAAATCACAAAGGGGTTTTTATCTGACTACGAGTTTTGACTCACAATTTCAATTTTCTGAAAGACACTAGGACGTAGCACATCCAATTCGGCCATAATGTCTGGGCCAGGTTTGGGGTGTTACATTTAGTGGATTAAAGCCAGGTTACAAAACTCAACTGTGGAATGGGTTTTGAAATTTTGTTCTGAAAGTTGATGCTAGTGGTGGGAAACATTTTGGAAGATTCATAAGTGTGGCACACTGAGCCTCTGGCGCCAAATCTGTAAGTTCTCTTGTAACGCCTTGATTTTTGGGATTTTTCAGGTTTTTGTGATTTTTATTAAAATTTTGAAATTTTGGTGTTTTGGTTACTAAAATTATGTTTAAGTGTGTTAGTGGGCCTTTAGGAGGCCTAAGCCTAAGTTAAAACCCGATAGAAATGTCAATTTTTGTTTTTAAGTGAAAGGGACTTGGTTAAGTGGGCCTTTAAGAAAAAGTTAGAAAATTAAGACAGAAAGAGGGCCTTGGTAGGGTGGCAAGGTGGCGTCACTAAGCTCCTAAAAAAAGTGGCGTGTGGAATGAGGTTAAGGGCCAGAGTTCAAGTCAAAAGGTAGGCAGCTGATACTTTTATTTTTGTGCATGTACCGGGCATGTGTTAGAACTTAGATAGAATTTGGCTAGGGCTTTATGGAGGGTGTGCTGTTTGCTTGAGTAGTCATTAGGGTTAGTTTTAATTTCTTTTTTTGTCTTGCCAAATTAGGGTTAGCCACCTATAGTTTTCACTCTTGTTCTATTCTTCCTTTAGTGTGCCAAAAAGCCAAAAACGCAAGTAAGCTCTCCTTGTGCCGAATTCTCCCTTCTCTTCTCCTCTCTTCCATTCTTTTCTTCTTCTCTTCTTTTCTAGCTGGAACCACCTCTCCTCCTCACTCATCTTTCATTTTCTTTTCTTCAAAAACTAAAGTTGTCAATCTTTTCTTCTCAAACTCATCAGCTACTAAAAGCTGAAATCCCGAAAGGTTGTTTCCTGTGCCAATTTGCCTATAGCCAAATCCTCTTTGTTTTTCCTCACTTGTAGCCGAATTTCTTGCTCTCCAAACTGTAACAACCCATTTTATACCCTAGTCAGAACGAGTGTTTTTGGGACCATTTAACCGAGTCAAAATATTGTTTTAACTGCTATTATTTGTTTTACAACATGATAGATATATGGTGTGAAAGTTTTGTATAGAAATTTTATCGTTTAAATAGTTAATTCGGTAAAAAAGACTAAATCGCATAAAGTGATAAATAGGAGTTCTATTTTATAAATGATTTATTTGATCATGGCTTTGTAAAAGGAAGTACTTGCATGGTAATTATGCCATTTATATTGTGAGTGGTTGGCAATGGACATTTATGTTCATGCTTTTAAATGGTTATTAGTTAGTTTATAAGGCTACTTTAGTAATTGGTTAAATATTATATGTTTAATAAAAACAAAAGCATGAAATTTGGTTTGATATTCTTCATTCTTGCTGAAAATAAAAGAAGAAGAAAAGCTAGGTTTTGTGTTTAAGCATTCGGCCACCATTTCTTTCAATTAAGGTATGTTTCGTAATCGGTTTTTGATAATTTTTGCGTTTTTGAGATCGTTGCTTCATATACTAGCCGACTCGTACCTTAATTTTTGAATTTGGTTGTGCTTTTGAAAAATGCCATTGATGAATCCATGCTGTTTTAATGGTTTTTGATAAATTATTGAATGTTATATGGAAATATACAAGTTTTATAAAGTAATTTTTGATGAAAATGAGTTTTAGGGATTTAATTCAAAATAAATAGAATTTATGTAGCTAGAAATGTGATTTTATGAAAGATATGTGCTTGTATAAGGTATAGAGATATTTGGCTATAGTGAATTGAGGGATTTATTGTGTAATTTGCTATTTTGTGTTACAAATGGCTAAATTCCAAAGTGTTAAAAGTATAGGGGCTAATTGATAAATATGCCAAAATACATGTCTTTGGATTAAATTGAATGTGTTGGTAATTAAATTGTATTAATATAGATAAAGACGATCAAATCCCGGAACTTGATCAGGGAAAATGAAAGGTAGACGAGTAGAGATCGGGAAGTCGAGGTAAGTTCGTATATTTAGAATCAAATTGTAAATGCTCATAATTGTGGTTAAATTGTTATGTGAATGTATAATACTATATAGAAATGAAATTGCCTATTGATTTTATTTATATATGAATGGATATGGAAATGTTTAAAGAGTACAAGTACAAACTCATTACCGAGCCCCGTTAGAACTGTAGAAGTCGTAGGATACAAGTGACATGTCACTAGGGCTACAGGGTGGTTTGAGCTCCTACATTTGTTGTGGACTCACCACAGCTCATGAGTTATATGTTCATCCTTCGGGATTACATGTTTAGTCTTCGGACTTACCGTTCAGCCTACAAGCTTACCGTTCATCCTTCGGGGTCACATGTTCAGCCTTCAGGCTTACCGTACAGGCTCGAAAGAGCATATATGACGCATTGACGGATTATAGGTTATATTTATATACACTGTATGTGTATCACCTGAGTATCCCTCGATGTTCTTAAAAGTTCAATGGGCAATTACTGATACAGATTACATGAAGTTCTAGAGATATATGTATTACATGTTATATGAGATTTACATAGGTTATATGAATTGATTTACATGAATTACATGATATAAGTGTTCAAGTGATGCTTATGATACATGAATGTTGTATCTTATACATGTATGGTTTATGAAATTACATGGACTAACAAGTGAATGCTTGTGAAATAGGCAACTTGAGTAAATGAATTGAATTGGCATTGTTAATGTAATTATTTCATTGATTCGGTAAGGTTTAATTTCTATATTATACGGGCTTACTAAGCTTTTGAAGCTTACTTCGTTTATTTATTCCTCTGCTTTATAGATTCGGAAGCTAGCTCAATTTTCAGATGAGTCAGAGACTTCCTATCACACTATGCATCAAGCTTTTGGTACTTTTGAATCTTGTAAATGAAAATGGTCATGGCATATATAGGCTATTTACTAAGTTTATGTCTATTGTTAGCTTGTTAATGACTATAGTATGTTTTGGTACTAATTCAAGCTATGAGATATGGCTTGCTTTGTAAATGTTTTGATCAATCTTGAATGCCTTATATGATGGGTTCTGTGTGCTTGAAGTTGGTGATGAATGTGATATCATTGATAGAAATGGTAAGTGCAATGATGTGGTTTAATTGGCATTGTTAACTAATGAATTGTGAATATGTTTTCGTATGGAATATTGTGTATTGTTATACACTTACATGGTGTTGAATGGTTGTTTTGGTTGCCAATTGAAATGATATGGTTGTGAAATACTAGTAGGGATGACCCATTTGGGTGACAAGAATGGCTTAAACCAAGCCTACCTTGTGCCACATGGGCAGAGCACACGGGTGTGTGACTCGACCGTGTGAACCCTGCATCTTGAATGCTTTGAACAAATTTTACACCGGCCTAGACACGGGCGTGTCTGGTAGCCGTGTGGCAGTTGACAGTGTTGGCCACGGCCTAGACACACGGGCGTGTCTGGTGACTGTGTGAGGTTAGTCAATTTCAACCACGGGCTGAGTGTTTTGGGTGTGCCTAGTGGGCACGACCCCGTGTGTGTACACGTGCTAGGGGCACAGCCGTGTGTCCCTAACTTGGAAGATTTCTCAATGTCCTCTTCCTATCTTTCACATGTTTGCAATTTGATCCTAAATGAATGTATGTATCATTACATGAGTTTTAAAGCATAATTGGGAGAATGATTATAGAACTATGCTATTGATATTAAAGTTTAAAATTTGTTTGTTCTGATCCGTGTTACAAGTCCGGTAATGCCGCTTACCTATTCCGGCGACAGTTACGGGATAGGGGTGTTACACAAACCCTTAGGCTCTGTCGACAAACACCTTACCAACCATAGTCTCAAATCATCTTTTCTTTCATCACTTAAAAAGTCGAAAACACCTTATTTTAGGGACTTGTAGCCCGATCTTTAGATCTCTAAGATTCGATCTCTGCTAGTGTTTAGGGGTTAGATCTGCATCAAATCTAAGTAGAAGCGGAAGGGGAATCGTTTTGATTAAGAGAACCGGTGGTAAGTACTAGACATCTCAGATCTAATCTTTATTTAGGGATTTGGAAAAGTCGAAATCCCTAGAGTCTTAGGGAGGCTATCGATTGGGGCTTAAGGCTCTAAAGGTTATTAACAAATTATTTCTTTTGGTGTTTGTGTGTTGTAGAGGCAACTGATCAAAGGCTTGGACAAGTAGAACGACTAGATCTAGATCTAGTCACTGGTTTTGGCAAAGGTAAGATCTCAATGGCCTTAGGTGTTAATGGACGATGATGGTTGTCATTGTATTTTGGATCTGATGTGTCTAGTGGCCGATTGTAAGATATCGCGGGAGATCACGTTAGCAGTCGTCGCAAATCAGGTGTGTATCGAAACCCTCTTGTAGTTCAAATCGGTAAAAGCCGAAAAGCTAAAATGCCAAAATTCTGGCATTTCGTGGGCTTGTGAGCATGCGAACACTCATAAGTCAGTTGGAATTCATTAGATCTATAATCGCAAATGGTAAGATGGATGAGTGCGCAATTCTGTGCACTTCGGTAAAATTGGGCCTCGATGGGCTGAAATTGGGCCTAATGGGCTTACGAGCCCATATGGGGAAAAAGTAAGTGGTAAGTGTGTTCTGATATTCTATTGGATGTGACTATTAAGCTAGACTTAGGATTTGGGCTAAGCGGGCTTAAGTAGCTAAATGACACTGTAGGGCCCATTAAGGATTTTAGGGCCCAAGAACTGAAAATTGTTAAAATGAGTTAATAACTACTGAGATGAAAGATGGATTACTAGTAACTGAAGTATGCATAAAAACCTAAAATCTGGAATAAGTACTGAAATACCCCTTAAGGGGGAAAAATTATGGTTTTACCTCTAGGTGCAGAATTATCGTTATACCCCTAGGGCTTAATCTGACTGAAATGCATGCTTTACTGTTTCTGTTTACTGTATGCCATATCATGATTATCTGTTGCATGGGATTTGGGATTGTTGATGAAGGAAGTGCAAGTGGCATTGCCACGATTTCTGTTTTCTAAAAGAGGCTTTGCCTCTTACTGATATCTGATAAAGGGCTTTGCCCATTCTGTTTTCTGAAAGAGGCCTTGCCTCTTATTTTTGTTAGTGGCTTCACCACCTTATCTGAGCAGCGATGCTGCATCTGTGGTGTGTAACGGTTCGGTAGGTCGAGTAGCTTCCCGACAAGGTGTGCTTATGGTTGGTACGGGTGGAGTGCAGCGGCTGGATTTAGGCTGGGTTTGGGCATACATGCATATTTACTAATCTATTACCATAATGGGCCTATGGGCCGTTCTGCTATCTAAAAAGGGCTAAGGCCCAGTTTACTGAATACTAAATAAGGCTTCGGCTTAGTTTACTGTAATTGGATAGGGCTTCGGTAAAGTTATTACTGTGACTGGTTAGGGCTTAGGCCCAGTGGGCTTGAGCTGATTTGGGCTTTGGATGGGCTTCTTTGCATACAGAGTTTCCAAACTCACCCCTTTTTCTCCATCCATGCAGGTTAGCCCTAGATTGGTGGACTTGGAGCTGGGAGGGATTCAGAGTGGCCACGAATACTGCATTTTCTGGTTTAAATAAATTATTTATTTTATTACTCATTTCAATCGTTTTAGTATCAATTCGGGTTTGTAATAAGGCCGCTCTAATTATTTTTATTTTGGGTAAATAACTTATTCTTACTATACCATAATTATTTTGACGCGAGGTTTTCTCAAAATTAATCGAACATTTTCAAAATCAGTTACGTGATTCAATTGAGTAACAAGTTAAGTTTTATATATCTTTTAATGACTGGTAGTGGATAGGACGTTCATCTATTAACCGGGAATTTCTCATATAACTCAAATATCAGTTTTCCCAAAGCTCACCCTAAACTTAGTAACTAGGTAACATGGTTAGTTGTAGGTGATGTGACACACCAGACTTGGCCGTAATGTCTAGGCCGGGTTTGGGGTGTTACATCTCTAATGCTGTCAACTGTTATAGACCGAAACGTAACACTGAGGGGCTACTATGAATAGTAGGACTGTTCTGTAGAACTCTAGATACAAGAAACTGAGACTATAGAAGACTGAAAACTGTAGTGAGAACAAAAAGGAGAATACAACCATCAGAAGAGAAATGATCTTCAATTCGAACCAATGAAAAAAAAGAAAGAAAACCTTACCGACAACTGAAACACCTATTGGGTCGACAGAGAAATATAGAGGAGCGACACAGAGATGGATGGCAGATGAACAAGATTCGGTTGCTAACACAGGACCACCACAAGCCAAGAAGAGAGAGAGAACTAACAGTATTCAGCCTAAGAAGAATAAATTACTATAGTCAACCCTTCCCTATTAGAGTGAAATCGAAAGCAAGAGAGGGGGAAAGGACAATCGATTGGTGAATCTTGAATCAAAAAGCCAAAAGAAGAAAACAGAGAGAGGAGAGGAGTAATGATTGGTTTAACAACAAGGATGCAAAAGAGAACAACTGACTAAAGCAACAAAAGGCTTGAGAGAAATGAAAGAAGGAGATGTAATATTCAGCCAAAGTAAACCCAATAAGTCGAACGAGAAAAAGAAAGCAAAATGACCAAAAGGAGAAAAATTATAGAACCTTAGAAGAATCGGCTCCCACAACTACCCAAAACCAAAGAAATTTTGATGCCAAACAAAAAGACCAAAACGAAAAATCATCTAAAATTCGATTTTCAAGTGCTAAAGACCAAATTCGGCACAACAAATAATATCACAAAATGTTCTCAAATTGTTGAAATGCCCACAAAAGAGACTCCTAGCAGAATTTTCATACACAAGCTTCCCCAATCGGCTACAACTCTCCAAGTTTTGAATACTTTTATTTTCTCCACCCAATTCTCCCTCCATATCCATAACAACCCCTATCTCATTCCCTGATTTCCTTCCCAAGACCAATTCCACAACCACCTCAGTAGAGTTTTAGTCCAATTCTACCTTTCACACAACATGGAAATAAAATAAATATACCTAGCATAACAGGGGACTCGAACTCAAGCTCCCATAGCAACTATAACACGCCAATTACCACTGAACCCCAGACTCTTTTTGTGTCACAATCTTACCCAATATTTTAAAAAGCTACCTACTACAGCTCAGTTCCCTTAATTAAGAAGAAACAAGAATTTTCACAACATCAAGGCTCAAACCTAAGATTTCTTAGAAACCCCCAAACACTTTCAAGCCACTCAAGCAGTCCATTATTTGTATCAAACACATAAAATTTATACATAGATTTTTGGGGCATTACATGATAACGTAGAACAAATGGAACCAGAAGTCGAACCTGATGTCACCACTCCAATGTTCAGAACTCAATCACCTCGCCTGGATCTTCGAGACGAGCTGTCAATGTTGATGGATATAATGCAACATATGTACTGGCAACAACAAGCTTACTGAAGATATTCAAAAAAAAAGGGATGACTCAATGAGAAGTGCTCTAACAAAAATTTACAATGACCCATTTATTTTTGTGCCTGAATTTCCTAATTTTATATTTTAACCTTGGAGTCCACTATCGAAGAAGGAGCAAATTGAATCATGTAAAAACAAAGATGATGGAGCAAAAGAGGAGTCGAATTTAGAAGGATTTGCAATTAAATAAAAAGTGGGGATATTGACTTTATTTTATTTATGTTCTTAGTGTAATAACCCAAATTTGAGTCTGATCAGAACAAATGGTTTCGGGACCACTTAACCGAGTCAAAATATTTATTTTATTATTTTATTTATGTTTTCAGCATGATAGAATTACCGTATGAAGGTTTCGTAAAGAAATTTTACTGATTGAATAGTTAATTCGTAAAAAGGACTAAATCTCATAAACTGATAAACATGAGTTCTATTAGAAAAATGGCTTAAGTGACTATGGCTTTAGCAATAAGAGTCCTTACAATGAAATTTTATCATTTTTATTATTTATGGACGGTGGTGGACATTTATGTTCATATTTTTGTATGATTTTATATAGTTTATTAAAGGTTAAACTTGTAAAATGTTAAATATGTCATTATTAATTAAAAAAAAAACAAAGCCATATTATGTTATTTCCTTCATCTTCACCGATTTGAGAAATCTAGGTTTACATTCGGCCAAAAGAAAAGCCATTTCTCTAGGTTTACATTCGGCCAAACTTTAGTACACAATTAAGGTACATTTTTTGATCCATTTTTAATGATTTCTATGTTAGATTTCTGGGTCATTAGGTCTGAACTCTGAGGAAACTGTGAGTGGGGTAAATGTGATTAGTCCACTGGGTCACTCGGTTAGGTAGATAAACTCTTTAGGGAGGTGCCTTTAGAGACTCAAGGTAGGATTTTTACTTGGGACTTAATGGAATTACCATTCGGAGAGTTCGATCTTATTTTGGGAATGGACCGGTTAACTAAGCATAAGGTGATGCTGGATTGTGTGACTAAGAGGATGGTGTTAAGGACAACCGAGGATGAAGAGGTGATGGTTATTGGGGAGCGAAGGGAATACTTTTCCAATGTTGTCTCGGCCATAAGGGCTGAAAAGCTGATTCGCAACGGTTGTGTGGCGTACTTGGCTTTTGTAAGTCAAACTAAGACTGAGAATTTGACTATGGAGACAGTGAGAACTGTTAAGGAGTTCCAATATGTTTTTCCTGAGGAGCTTCCGGGATTACCTCTGAATTGAGAAGTCGAGTTTGGAATTGACTTACTGCCTGAAACGGCTTGTAACACCCCAAACTCGGCCTAGAAGTTAGGCCCGAGTCCAGCGTGTCACATTGAAGTGTTTTTCAAAAACCATGTTTTCAATGAAACCCTTCTTGTTTAAAACTTGTTGCCAACTAAAACTTGGGTTTGTTTATTTTCAAAACATGGTCAACTAAAAGTTAATCCCTTTTTAAAAACATTATTACCTTTAAAACCTTCTTTGTCGTGGAAGCTTAATTTAATTAGTTGCGGAAGACGTGGTGTTCGAAAACAGTTAACATTTTCGAAAAACTACGATTCACCTCTAGCAGATATAATTTAAAGTAAATAAAAACCTTAAAATAAAAATCCAGAAATTATAAAAGGCCTTATTACAAACCAAACCCAAAATAAAGTACTTGAGAGTAAATAATCATAATAGAAAGCATAAGCAGTGTGTGGCCTTCTTCGAGTCCCTCGCAGCTCCGATCCGTCTAAGGCTGGGGATTACCTGAAAGGTTAATAAACGGGGTGAGTTTACGAAAACTCAGTGTGTAATCCCTTACTACAAATACGAACAGTTAGTCATGTAAAAGAATTTAAAAGTTTTCCCTACCATAGTTCTAGTATCAATTGGGCCTTAGCCCATTATAAAAGGCAGTACCAGATGGGCCTTAGCCCATTACAAAATCAGAGACATTATCTGAACCAAAATCAGTATAAGAATCAGAATCAAAGTCAGTATCAGTATCAGAATCAGAATCAGAACCAAAATCAATTAATAGAATCAGAATCAAAATTAATTAACATAATCAGAATCAGAATCAGAATCAGAATGTGAATTCAATCCCAACCCAGTCTATCCGTATACACCCCCGTACCAGCCTTACACCTTGTGGGGAGACTACTCAACCCACCCATCCGCTACACACCATAGAATTTACAGCGAGGCTGCCAGAATAGATATTGTGACGAAGTCACCAGATATAGATATTGTGGCGAGGCCACCAGAATAGATATATATGTGGCGAAGCCACCAGAACAGATATATATGCGGCGAGGCCACCAGAACAGATATATATGTGGCGAGGCCACCAGAAATAGATAACGTGGCAAAGCCACTTAACAGAATATATGGCACTAAGCCATCGATAACGTGTCTATAATCGGCACAAAGCCTATGATATTAGCACAAAGCCTTCGGTAATGGCACAAAGCCCATAATAACAGCACACAACCTTCGGTAATGGCACAAAGCCCATAATAACAGCACGAAGCCCACAATAATGGCACATAGCCTTCGGTAACATGATCGGCACACAGCCATCAATCAGTCTACAGTAGACAAGCAACCATGCGATCCTAACAGATCAGATCTTCCTCCATACAGAATCCCAACCCATGCAACATGTCATGTATGCAGAATGTCATGCCCATATTTGCATCAAACAATCACAGTCAAGTCATTCATATCACCAACATATATTCACAATCAAATCTGTCAAACACATAGTCCAAGTTAGTCACTTGCCCACAAGGGAAAAACAGTCATTTAACACCCTAGGGGCAAAATGGTAATTCTACCCTACAGAGGTATTTCAATAATCCTACCCTGTATTTCAGTAATTCTACCCTAAAGGGGTGTTTCGGTAATTCTAACCTACAGGGGTATTTCAGTAATTTCACAAATCAAGGGTAAAATGGTAATTTTACAAATCAAGGGTAAAATGGTAATTTTACAAATTAGGGGTAAAACGATAATTCTGTAAATTAGGGGTAAAACAGTAATTTTACAAATTAGAGGTAAAACGATAATTTTACAAATCGAGGGTACTTCTGTAATTGTACAAATCAAGGGTAATTCGATAATTTTGTAAATCGGGGGCATTTCTGTAATTTTGCAAATCAAAGGTAATTTAGTAATTTTATAAACCAAAGGTATTTTAGTAATTTTGTAAACTAAAGCATTCTAAACAGAGATAACAATACGAATGGGCTTAGAGCCCATACTCAGCCCAAATGGGCCCACACGCTCGTGTGGCCCTTTTAGCCCAAATCTAGTCACAAATATGAGATTCACCTAATCTAGTCCAATATTTACTATACAATCAAACAACTTATCCAATTGGGCCCGCAGGCCCATTGGGCCCACATGGCCCCTTCGGCCCATCGCAGCCCGAAGTAGCCGTCCTACCGCTAGAGTAGTGAGAAATACACACCTGATAGGCATCTGAAGCTAGTCCACCCTTTGAACGCTGCTATGCCCAGAAGCCAACAATAATCGCACCCTTGACTCCCCGGGGTGTCGATCAACTGCGGTCACCATCATTATGACCCAACGGCATACAGATCAACTAATGATCCAACGCCTAACCCAAATGAACACGTTTCAACGTGAAAGGGGTAAGCCAAGAAAGGCATGCCTACTCTCCTCATGGATCGCTCTATTTAAAGCCAGCTTCTCACCTGCTCCCATGCTAGCTTCCCGATGTGGGATCCTCCATCAATCTCCAAAAACTAAAGTATTAGCAAAATAATCAACTTTTGCGTGCAAAGGGATTCGAACCATAGACCTCTCGATTAGTCATGCCAAGGCACTACCACTCGAACACAAGTCCCTTTGTGTCATAAGTTCAACGCATTTATCTTTAAAGCCCGCCTACTCGCTACCAGATTTATTTAAAAGAAAAACCAAAATAAATTGCAAGAGCCAAGACTTGAACCTTGGACCCCTTGCTTCCTTTATGGTGTCACTTCCTTGTCCCCTTAGTGGCGCCACTTTGCCACTACACCACACTCCTTTTTGTGTCATGCTTTCACCAAAAATATTCTTAAAGCCTACCCGCTAACGTCAAGGCTCCCATAAGAGAAAAACATAAATTTTTGCTAAGGCCCAGGTTTGAACCCAGAACTTCTCCAACACTTTCAAACCTCTTAGCCATCACACCAACACGTCATTTAGTGAATATGAGCTAGGGGCCCATTACGCAACCCAAGTGGGGCCCACGTGCTCGTATGGCCCGCCAAGCCAGATTTGCCTACAGCCACATGTATGACACAACCGGACCATTAATTCTCGTAAGTGTAAAGACAACGACCCGTGTGGGCCTAGAAGCCTATTGGGCCCACACGGCCCATTCTTCCAGGCCTAATTTTGGGGCGTTACAATTCACCCCTCCTTAAAGAAATTTCGTCCCCGAAATTTCCAAATATTAAACAGTCACATAGTCTAGACTACACCTCTATGCTCCCGCTACGCACTCTAATCCTAATAATACTAACACACATCCAAAAATATCTATTCAGCGAAGTGCATATATATGACATGCATACAATTTCTATGTTCAAATCATCACATCCAAACAATTCAAAACACTCAGAATAAACACCAAATCTCAATACAGTCCAATATCTAAAGAATACACAGTATTTCAATTCTAAACATACAAAAGTATTTAGAAAACTTACAGATTCGGCACCGAAGACTCGGTGAACCACACTTTTAGGAAAACAGTCAGTAAAACATTTTAAATACTTCAAATCTTTTGAAATAGTTCTTTCAGAAATTCAATATTAAAAGCCCAATCCACAGCCGAGTTTTGCAACCCAAGCTCTAATACCACTAAATGTAAAACCCCCAATCCTGCTTAGAAGTTAGGCCCGAGTCCAGCGTGTCACATTAAAGTGTTTTTCAAAAACCATATTTTCAATGAAACCCTTCTTGTTTAAAACTTGTTGCCAACTAAAACTTGTGTTTGTTTATTTTTAAAACGTGGTCACTAAAAGTTAATCCTTTTTTAAAAACATTATTACCTTTAAAACCTTCTTTGTCGCGTAAGATGTAGTGTTTGAAAACAATTAACATTTTGGAAAAACCGCGATTCACCTCTAGCAGATATAATTTAAAGTAAATAAAAACCTTAAAATAAAAATCCAGAAATTATAAAAGGCCTTATCACAAATCAAACCCAAAATAAAGTACTTGAGAGTAAATAATCATAATAGAAAGCATAAGTAGTGTGTGGCCTTCTCTGAGTCCCTTGCAGCTTTGATCCGTCTAAGGCTGGGGATTACCTGAAAGGTTAATAAACAGGGTGAGTTTACGAAAACTCAGTGTGTAATCCCCTACTACAAATACGAACAGTCAGTCATGTAAAAGAATTTAAAAGTTTGCCCTACCACAGTTCCAGTATCAATTGGGCCTTAGCCCATTATAAAAGGCAATACTAGATGGGCCTTAGCCCATTACAAAATCAGAGACATTATCTGAACCAAAATCAGTATCAGAATCAGAATCAGAGTTAGTATCAGTATCAGAATCAGAATCTGAATCAGAACCAAAATCAATTAACAGAATCAGAATTAGAATCAATTAACAGAATCAGAATTAGAATCAGAATCAGAATGTGAATGCAATCCCAACCCAGTCCATCCGTATACACCCCCGTACCAGCCTTACGCCATGTGGGGAGACTAATCAACCCACCCATCTGCTACACACCACAGAATTTGCAGCGAGGCTGCCAGAACAGATATTGTGACAAAGTTTGTGGCGAGGCCACCAGAATAGATATATATGTGGCGAGGCCACTAGAACAGATATATATGTGGCGAGGCCACCAGAACAGATATATATGTGGCGAGGCCACCAGAACAGATATATATGTGGCGAGGCCACCAGAAATAGATAACGTGGCAAAGCCACTTAACAGAATATGTGGCAAAAAGCCATTGATAATGTGTCTATAATCAGCACAAGGCCTGTGATATTGGCACAAAGCCTTCGGTAATGGCACAAAGCCCATAATAACAGCACACAGTGTTTGATAATGGCACAAAGCCCATAATAACAGCACGAAGCCCACAATAACGGCACATAGCCTTCGGTAACATGATTGGCACTCAGCATCAATCGGTCCACAGTCGGCAAGCAACCATCCAATCCTAATAGATCAGATCTTCCTCCATACAGAATCCCAACCTATGCAACATGTCATGTATGCAGAATGTCATGCCCATATTTGCATCAAACAATCACAGTCAAGTCATCATATCACCAACATATATTCACAATCAAATCCGTCAAACACACAGTCCAAGTCAGTCACTTGCCTACAAGGGCAAAACAGTCATTTAACACCCTAAGGGCAAAATGGTAATTCTACCTTACAGAGGTATTTCAGTAGTCCTACCCTAAGAGGGTATTTCGGTAATTCTACCCTAAAGGGGTGTTTCGGTATTCTAACCTACAGGGGTATTTCAATAATTTCACAAATCAAGGGTAAAACGGTAATTTTACAAATTAGAGGTAAAATGGTAATTTTACAAATCAGGGATAAAATGGTAATTTTACAAATTAAGGGTAAAATGGTAATTTTGAAAATTAAGGGTAAAATGGTAATTTTACAAATTAGGGGTAAAACGATAATTCTGTAAATTAGGGGTAAAATAATAATTTTACAAATCAGGGGTAAAACGATAATTTTACAAATCGAGGGTACTTCTGTAATTGTACAAATCAAGGGTAATTCGATAATTTTGTAAATTAGGGGTATTTCTATAATTTTGCAAATCAAAGGTAATTCGGTAATTTTATAAACCAAAGGTATTTCAGTAATTTTGTAAACTAAAGTATTCTAAACAGAGATAATAATGCGAATGGGCCTAGAGCTCATTCTCGTCCCAAATGGGCCCACACGCTTATGTGGCCCTTTTAGCCCAAATCTAGCCACAGATATGAGACTCGCCTAATCTAGTCCAATATTTACTATACAATCAAACAACTTATGCAATTGGGCCCGTAGGGCCACTGGGCCCATATGGCCCCTTCGGCCCATCGCAACCTGAAGTAGCCGTCCTACTGCTAGAGTAGTGAGAAATACACACCTGATAGGCATCTGATGCTAATCCACCCTCTGAAAGCTGCTATGTCTAGAAGCCAACAATAATCGCACCCTTGACTCCCCGGGGTGTCGATCAACTACGGTCACCATCATTATGACCCAACGGCATATAGATCAACAAATGATCCAACGCCTAACCCAAACGAACATGCTTCAACGTGAAAGGGGCAAGCCAAGAAAGGCATGCCTACTCTCATCATGGATCGCTCTATTTAAAGCCAGCTTCTCGCCTACTCCCATGTTAGCTTCTCGATGTGGGATCCTCCATCAATCTCCAAAAACTAAAGTATTAGCAAAATAATCAACTTTTGCATACAAAGGGATTCAAACCATAGGCCTCTCGATTAGTCATGTCAAGGCACCACCACTCGGACACAAGTCCCTTTGTGTCATAAGTTCAACGCATTTATCTTTAAAGCCCGCCTACTCCTTCCAGATTTATTTAAAAGAAAAACCAAAATAAATTACAAGAGCCAAGACTGGAACCTTGGACCCCTTGCTTCCTTTATGGCGTCACTTCCTTGTCTCCTAAGTGGCACCACTTTGCCACTACACCACACTCCTTTTTGTGTCATGCTTTCACCAAAAATATTCTTAAAGCCTACCTACTAACGTCAAGGCTCCCATAATAGAAAAACATAAATTTTTGCTAAGGCCCAGGTTTGAACCCAGGACTTCTCCAACACTTCCAAACCTCTTAGCCATCACATGAAGACATCATTCAGTGAATATAGGCCGGGGGCCCATTACACAACCCAAGTAGGGCCCACGTACTCGCATGGCCCGCCAAGCCAGATTTGCCTACAGCCACATGTACGACACAGCCAGACCACTAATTCTCATAAGTCCAAAGACAACAACCCGTGTGGGCCCACAAGCCCATTGGGCCCATATAGCCCATTCTTTCAGGCCCAATTTTAGGGCGTTACACGGCTCCAGTGTCTATCGCGCTCTATAGGATGGCACCGAAGGAGTTAATGGAACTGAAGGCACAAATTCAGGAATTGTTGGATCGAGGCTTCATTAGACCGAGTGTGTCTCCATGGGGAGCACTAGTGCTGCTTGTGAAGAAGAAGGATGGGACGATGCATATGTGCATCGATTATCGCCAGTAGAACAAATTGACGATAAAGAACAAGTATCCTCTGCCAAGAATCGACGATCTGTTTGACCAACTTAGAGGAGCTTCGGTATTTTCCAAAATCAATCTTCGATCGGGATACCATCAGTTAAGGGCAAAGGAGTTAGATATTCATAAGATAGCATTCAGAACTCGATATGGTCATTACGAGTTTCTAGTTATGCCGTTTGGACTGACGAATGCACTTGTAGCTTTTATGGACCTGATGAATCGAGTATTCCAACCATACTTGGATCGGTTCATTGTCATCTTTATCGATGATATTTTGGTGTATTCAAAAACTGAGGAGAAGCATGATGAGCATCTCCGTATTGTGCTGTAAGTGCTAAGAGAGAAGCAACTCTATGCAAAGTTCGCCAAGTGTGAATTTTGGTTGCGAGAGGTGACTTTTCTGGGTCACGTTGTTTCTGCTGAGGGGATTAGGGTAGACCCTTAGAAAATTGAGGCAGTTCTGAAGTGGAAGCCACTGAGGTCAGTATCAAAAATTCAGAGTTTTCTGGGTCTGGCAGGTTACTATAGAAGATTTGTAGAGGGATTTTCTCTGATTGCTACACCGCTAACAAAACTGTTAAGAAAAGTAGTGGTGTTTGTTTGGACTGAAAAACAGAAAAAAGCTTTTGACAAGCTGAAAAAGGTATTGACTGATGCGCCAATGTTGATTTAGCCAGAGTCTGGAAAGGATTTCACTGTGTATAGTGATGCGTCGCATGCGGGCCTAGGCTGTGTACTGATGTAAGAGGGTAAAGTAGTCGCTTATGCTTCACGATAGCTAAAGCCTCATGAAGCGAATTACCCTACGCATGATCTAGAATTGACAGCAGTGATCTTTGCATTCAAAATCTAGAGACACTATCTATATGGGGAAAAGTGTATTATCTACACAGACCATAAAAGTCTCAAGTATCTGTTAACTCAGAAGGAGTTGAACCTTAGGCAACGAAGATGGATAGAGTTGCTTAAGGATTATGATTGTTCGATTGAGTACCACCCAGGCAAGGCGAATGTGGTGGCTGATACACTAAGCCGAAGGGTTGTAGCTAAGTTGAGAGTGATGTTTGCTCGGTTGAGTCTTTATGACGATGGAAGTCTGTTGGCGGAGTTGCAAGTGAAACCATCTTAGACTGAGTAGGTTAAAGAGAAGCAGTTAAAGGATGAGTCATTGATTCCTCAGTTCAGCAAGCTGAGAGTAGTGAGAATTTAGATTTTGGACTAAATACTGATGGAGTACTGTACTTTCATGGAAGAGTTTGCATTCCGAAGGACTATGACTTGAGGCAGTTGATTCTGAACGAGGCTCATGGTGGACCTTGTGCCATGCATCCTAGAGGGAATAAGTTGTATCGAGACTGGCGAGAGGTGTATTGGTGGCCTAGACTTAAGCGAGAGGTGATGGAATTTGTGGGGAAATGTCTGACGTACCAGCAAGTTAAGGCTGAGCACCAACTACCTTCTGGACTGTTGCAGCTAGTGAAGATTCTACTTTGGAAGTGGGAGAGAGTTACCATGGATTTTGTAAGTGGGCTACCTTTGACACCCTCCAAGAAAGATTCTGTGTGGGTGATTGTGGATAGATTAACGAAATCTACCCATTTCATACCTATCCGAACAGATTACTCACTGCAAAAGTTGGCTAAGTTGTATGTGGCAGAGATAGTGCAACTGCTGGGGTGCCAGTTTCGATTATTTCTAATCCAGACCCTAGGTTTGCATCTCGATTCTGGCAAAAGTTGCATGAGGCATTGGGTACGCGATTGGACTTTAGCACTGCTTTTCACCCTCAGACGGATGGACAGTTAGAAAGGGTTATTCAGGTTCTAGAGGATATGCTAAGAGGTTGTGTTATTGACTTTCGTGGTAGTTGGGAGGGCTATTTGCCATTGGCGAAATTTGCGTACGACAACAGTTATCAAGCGAGTATTCAGATGGCTCCTTATGAGGCACTGTATGGGTGAAGGT
Source organism: Gossypium stocksii (assembly GCA_020496765.1). Lineage (NCBI taxonomy): Eukaryota > Viridiplantae > Streptophyta > Magnoliopsida > Malvales > Malvaceae > Gossypium > Gossypium stocksii. Next base: position 50,498,276 of record CM035623.1, read on the forward strand.
GCCGTACGCCTACGTGTTGGACAGAGTTGGGAGAATGACAAGTTCTTGGACCAGAATTAGTAGCAAACACTAAAAGTAAGGTTAACGTGATCAGGGATTGATTAAAGGAAGCGTCTGATAGACAGAAGTCGTATGCTAATCTAAAGCGTAAGGAAATCAAGTTTGCTGTTGGAGATATGGTATTTCTGAAAGTCTCGCCTTGGAAGAAGATCTTGAGGTTTGGTAAGAAAGGTAAGTTGAGTCTGCGGTTTATTGGGCCTTATCTTCTTAAACAAGTAGGGCCAATGGCGTATCAGTTAGAGTTGCCATTGGAGTTGGACCGTATTCATGACGTCTTTCATGTGTCCATGCTAAGATGGTATCGATCGGATCCTTCACATGTGGTACCAGTGGAGGAGATTGAGGTAAAAATCGATTTGACTTTTGAGGAGGAGCCTGTGCAAATTCTGGATCAAGAAGTCAAAGTATTAAGAAAGAAGTCAGTTCTGTTGGTGAAAGTACTTTGGCGCAATCATGGTAGAGAAGAGGCTACTAGGGAGCCCGACAAGGCAATGCATCAACAATACCCTCAACTATTTGGATCAGGTAAATTTCGAGGCCGAAATTTCTTTAAGGGGGTAGAGTTGTAACGCCCTGATTTTCAGGATTTTTTGGGTTATTGTGATTTTTAGTGAAATTTTGAAATTTTAGTGTTTTGGTTACTGAAATTGTGTTTAAGTGTGTTAGTGGGCCTTTAGGAGGCCCAAGCCTAAGTTAAACCCGGCAGAAATGTCAATTTTGGTTTTTAAATGAAAGGGACCTGGTTAAGTGGGCCTTTAAAAAAATTTAGCAAATTAAGACATAAAGAGGGCCTTAGTAGGGTGGCAAGGTGGCATCACTAAGCTCCTAAAAAATGGCGTGTGGAAGGAGGTTAAGGGCCAGAGTTCAAGTTACAAGGTAGGCAGATGATACTTTTATTTTTGTGCATGTGCCAGGCACGTGTTAGAACTTAGATAGAATTCGGCTAGGGCTTTATGGAGGGTGTGTCGTTTGCTTGAGTAATCATTAGGGTTAGTTTTAATTTCTTTTTCTGTCTTGCCAAATTAGGGTTAGCCATCTAGAGTTTTCACTTTTGTTCTATTCTTCTTTTAGTGTGCCAAAAAGCCGAAAACGCAAGTAAGCTCTCCTTGTGCCGAATTTTCCCTTCTCTTCTCCTCTCTTCCATTCTTTTCTTCTTCTCTTCTTCTCTAGTCAAAACCACCTCTCCTCCTCACTCATTTTTTATTTTCTTTTCTTCAGAAACTGAAGTTGTCAATCTTTTCTTCTCAAACTCATTAGCTACTAAAAGCTGAAATCCCAAAAGGTTGTTTCCTATGCCGATTTGCCTATAGCCAAATCCTCTTTGTTTTTCCTCACTTGGAGCGAAATTTCTTGCTCTCCAAACCCTTAGGCTCTGTCCACAAACACCTTACCAACCATAGTCTCAAATCATCTTTTCTTTCATCTCTTAAAAAGCTGAAAACACCTTATTTTAGAGACTTGTAGATGAATCTTTAGATCTCTAAGATTCGATCTCTACTAGTGTTTAGGGGCTAGATCTACATCAGATCTAAGTAGAAACGGAAGGGGAATCATTTTGATTAAGAGAACCGGTGGTAAGTACTCGACATCTCAGATCTAATCTTTATTTCGGGATTTAGAAAAGCCGAAATCCCTAGAGTCTTAGGGACGCTGTCGATTGGGGCTTAGGGCTCTAAAGGTTATTAACAAATGATTTCTTTTGGTGTTAGTGTGTTCTAGAGGCAACTAATCGAAGGCTTGGACTAGTAGAATGACTAGATCTAGATCTAGTCACTAGTTTCGGCAAAGGTAAGATCTCAAGGGCCTTAGGTGTTGATGGCCGATGATGATTGCCATTGTATTTTGGATCTAATGTGTCTAGTGGCCAATTGTAGGATATCGTTGGAGATCACGTTAGCAGTCGTCGCAAATCAGGTGTGTATCGAACACCCTCTTGTAGTTCAAATAGGCAAAAGTTGAAAAGTTGAAATGCTGAAATTTTGGCATTTCATGGGCTTGTGAGCATGCGAATGCTCATAAGTCAGTTGGAATTCATTAAGTCTATAATCGCAAGCGGTAGGATGGATGAGTGTGCAATTCTGTACACTTCGGTAAAATTGGCCCTCGATGGGCTGAAATTAGGCCCAATGGGCTTACGGGCCCATATGGGGAAAAAGTAAATGGTAAGTGTGTTCTGATGTTTCGATGGATAAGACAGTTAAGCTAGACATAGGATTTGGGCTAAGCGGGATTAAGAAGCTAAATAACATTTAGGGCCCATTAAGGGTTTTAGGGCCCAATAACTGAAAACTGTTAAAATAAGTTAATAACTACTGAGATGAAAGATGGATTACTAGTGATTGAAATATGCATAAAAACCTAAAATCTGGAATAAGTACTGAAATACCCCTTAAGGGGGAAAAATTACGGTTTTACTCCTATGTGCAGAATTACCATTATACGCATAGGGCTTAATCTGACTGAAATGCATGCTTTACTATTTCTGTTTACTGTATGCCATATCATGATTATCTGTTGCATGGGATTTGGGATTATTGATGGAGGAAGTGCAAGTGGCATTGCCACGATTTCTGTTTTCTGAAAGAGGCTTTGCCTCGTACTGATATTTGAGAAAGGGCTTTGCCCATTCTGTTTTCTGAAAGAGGCCTTGCCTCGTATTTCTGTTAGTGGCTTCGCCACCTTATCTGAGCAGCGATGCTGCATCTGTGGTGTGTAGCACTTGGGTGGGTTGAGTAGCTTCCCCACAAGGTGTGCTTATGGTTGGTACTGGTGGAGTGCAGCAGCTGGATTTAGGCTGGGTTTGGGCATAGATGCATATTTACTGATCTGTTACCATAATGGGCCTATGGGCCGTTCTGCTATCTGAAAAGGGCTAAGGCCCAGTTTACTGAATACTGAATAGGGCCTCGGCTCAGTTTACTGTAATTGGATAGGGCTTCAGCCCAGTTATTACTGTGACTGGTTAGGGCTTAGGCCCAGTGGGCTTGAGCTGATTTAGGCTTTGGATGGGCTTCTTTACACACAGAGTTTCTAAACTCGCCCCTTTTTCTCCATCCATGCAGTTGAGCCCTAGATTGGTGGACTTGGAGCTGGGAGGGATTCAGAGTGGCCACGAAGACTGCATTTTCTGGTTTAAATAAATTATTTATTTTATTACTCATTTCAATCGTTTGAGTATCAATTTGGGTTTGTAATAAGGCCGCTCTAATTATTTTTATTTTGGGTTTTTATTTACTTATTCTTACTATACCATAATTATTTTGAATATGGCTGCGCGAGGTTTTCTCAAAATTCATCGAACGTTTTCAAAATCAGTCATGCGATTCAATCGAGTAACAAGTTAAGTTTTATATATCTTTTAATGACTGGTAGTGGATAGGACGTTCATCTATTAACCGAGAATTTCTCCTATAACTCAAATATCAGTTTTCCCAAAGCTCACCCTAAACTTAGTAACTAGGTAACATGGTTAGTTGTAGGTGATGTGACACACCAGAATTTACCGTAATGTCTAGGCTGGGTTTGGGGTGTTACATCTCTAATGCTGTCAACTGTTATAGACCGAAACGTAATACTGAGGGGCTACTATGAATAGTAGGACTGTTATATGGAACTCTAGATACAGGAAACTGAGACTATAGAAGACTGAAAACTGTAGTGAGAACAAAAAGGAGAATACAACCATAAGAAGAGAAATGATCTTCAATTCGAACCAATGAAAAAGAAGAAAGAAAACATTACCGACAGCTGAAACACCTCTTGAGTCGATAGAGAAATATAGAGGAGCGATACAGAGATGGATGGCAGATGAACAAGATTCGGTTGCTAACACAGGACCACCACAAGCCAAGAAGAGAGAGAGAAAACTAACAGTATTCAGCCTAAGAAGAATAAATTACTACAGTCAGCCCTTCCCTATTAGAGTGAAATCAAAAGTAAGAGAGGGGGAAAGGACAATCGATTGGTGAATCTTGAATCAAAAAGCCGAAAGAAGAAAATAGAGAGAGGATAGGAGTAATAATTGGTTTAACAACAAGGATGCAAAATAGAACAACTGACTAAAGCAACAAAAGGCTTGAGAGAAGTGAAAGAAGGAGATGTAATATTCAGCCAAAGTAAACCCACGAAGTCAAACTAGGAAAAGAAAGCAAAATGACCAAAAAGAGAAAAATTATAAAACCTTAGAAGAATAGGCTCCCACAACTGCCCAAAACCAAAGAAATTTTGATGCCAAACAAAAAGACCAAAACAAAAAATCATCTAAAAATCGATTTTGAAGTGCTAAAGACCAAATTCGGCGCAACGAATAATATCACAAAATGTTCTCAAATTGTTGAAATGCCCACAAAAAAGACTCCTAGTCAAATTTGCATACACAAGCTTCCCCAATCGGCTACAACTCTCCAAGTTTTGAATACTTTTATTTCCTCCATCCAATTCTCCCTCTATATCCATAACAACCCCTATCTCATTCCCTGATTTCCTCCCCAAGGCTAATTCCACAACCACCTCGGTAGAGTTTTAGTCCAATTCTACCTTTCACATAACATGGAAATAAAATAAATATACCTAGCATAACAGGGGACTCGAACTCAAGCTCCCATAGCAACTATAACACTCCAATTACCACTGAATCCCAGACTCTTTTTGTGTCACAATCTTACCCAATATTTTAAAAAGCTACCTACTACAGCCCAGTTCCCTTAATTAAGAAGAAACAAGAATTTTCACAATGTCACGGCTCAAACCTAGGATTTCTTAGAAACCCCCAAACACTTCCAAGCCACTCAAGTAGTCCATTATTTGTATCAAACACATAAAATTTATACATAGATTTTTGGGGCGTTACATGATAACGTAGAACAAATGGAACTAGAAGCCGAACCTGATGTCACCACTCCAATGTTCAGAACTCAATCACCTCGCCTAGATCTTCGAGATGAGCTGTCAAAGTTGATGGATAAAATGCAACATATGTAGTGGCAACAACGAGCTTACTGAAGATATTCAAAAATAAGGGATGACTCAATGAGAAGTGCTCTTGCAAAAATTTACAATGACCCATTTGTTTTTGTGCCTGAATTTCCTGATTTTATATTTGAACCTTGGAGCCCACTATCGAAGAAGGAGCAAATTGATTCATGTAAAAACAAAGATGATGGAGCAAAAGAGGAGTTGAATTCAGTAGGATTTGCAATTAAATAAAAAGGGGGATATTGACTTTATTTTATTTATGTTCTTAGTGTAACAACCCAAATTTGAGTCTGATCAGAACAAGTGGTTTTGGGACCACTTAACCGAGTCAAAATATTTATTTTATTATTTTATTTATGTTTTCAGCATGATAGAATTACCGTATGAAGGTTTCGTAAAGAAATTTTACTGATTAAATAGTTAATTTGTAAAAAGGACTGAATCTCATAAAGCGATAAACATGAGTTCTATTAGAAAAATGGCTTAAGTGACTATGGCTTTAGCAATAAGAGTCCTTACAATGAAATTTTATCATTTTTATTATGTATGGACGGTGGTGGACATTTATGTTCATATTTTTGTATGATTTTATATAGTTTATTAAAGGTTAAACTTGTAAAATGTTAAATATGTCATTATTAATTGTAAAAAACAAAGCCATATTATGTTATTTCCTTCATCTTCACCGATTTGAGAAATCTAGGTTTACATTCGGCCAAAAGAAAAGTAATTTCTCTAGGTTTACATTCGGCCAAACTTTAGTACTTAATTAAGGTACAGTTTTTGATCCGTTTTTAATGATTTCTATGTTAGATTTCTAGGTCGTTAGGTGTGAACTCTGAGGAAACTGTGAGTGGGGTAAATGTGATTAGTCCACTGGGTCACTCGGTTAGGTAGATAAACTCTTTAGGGAGGTGCCTTTAGAGACTCAAGGTAGGATTTTTACTAGGGACTTAATGGAATTACCATTCGGAGAGTTCGATCTTATTTTGGGAATGGACCGGTCAACTAAGCATAAGGTGATGCTGGATTGTGCGACTAAGATGATGGTGTTAAGGACAACCGAGGATGAAGAGGTGATGGTTATTAGGGAGCGAAGGGACTACTTGTCCAATGTTGTCTCGGCCTTAAGGGCTGAAAAGCTGATTCACAACGGTTGTGTGGTGTACTTGGCTTTTGTAAGTCAAACTGAGACTGAGAATTTGACTGTGGAGACAGTGAGAACTGTTAAGGAGTTCCAAGATGTTTTTCCTGAGGAGCTTCTAGGATTACCTTTGAATCAAGAAGTCGAGTTTGGAGTCGACTTGCTGCCTGAAATGACTTGTAACACCCCAAACCCGGCCTAGAAGTTAGGCCTGAGTCCAGCATGTCACATTGTAGTGTTTTTCAAAAACCATGTTTTCAATGAAACCCTTACTATTCAACTCGTTTGAGCTTATAGTTTTCCGGCTCAAGAGGAGCATACTAGTTCTGGCTCAAAAGAACATACATAATGAATTAACGTATTACAAATTATACACTTAGTGTATATCACCCGAGTATCCCTCGATGTTTCCAAAGGTTCAACGAGCATTATACCGATATGAAATCCAAGAAATACATGTTACAATTACATGTTACAATAAATATACGATGTATATGAATTATATGTTATATGAATTACAAGTTACATAAATTATATGTTACAAGAATGTATGTAATTTACATGGTTTACATGAATTATAGGGTACATGAGTATATGTGCTATAAGATGATTTTTTAAATGAAGTATATGATATATAGAGATGAAAGGTTACATGATATATATGAATCTTATTGTAACACCCCAAACCCGGCCTAGACGTTAGAGCTGAATCTGGCGATGTCACATTGGAGTGTTTTTCGAAATCTATGTTTTGTTGAAAAAAACTCGTTCGAAGGTTTAAGCCTCTTTGTTAAAAATCAACTCGTTTGAGGTGCTTTTCGAAAATATGATTTTGTTTGGAAACTTGCTTCGTGTTAAAACCTTAATTTGGTTTATTCAAAATTTTTTTTATCAAATTCAAATGTTATTGTGGAAGCTTAAAGGAAGAATTGTGTTGAGGAAACATAATGTTTTGAAAGCCATTAATACTTTGGAAAATCGCGTCCTACTTCTAGTAGATATAAACCATAATAATTAAAAATTAACAACTAGAAATTTAAAGAGAGGCCTTATTATATCAAAACCCGAAATGAAATATAAATGTAAGTAAAAGCCCAATAAAACTGGAGTAGTAGTGTGGCAATCCTCGAGTCCCTCGCAGCACTAGTCCACCTAACGCTGGGGATCACCTACATAATTAAAAACGGGGTGATTTCATGAAAACTTAATTTGTAATCCCCTAATATGAAAACAGTCAGTCAAATATATAGAATACAGAAGCAGTTTGGGCCTGAGCCCATTATAGCAGACACTATGAGATGGGCCTTAGCCCATTTCAGTAGTAGAATCAAAAGCAGGACATATGTGGGCCTAAGCCCAAAACATAAATAGAATCAGAATGCAATATGTATGGTGCATGATGCATGCTATCCCATCCAACCTTGCACTTGCCTCTGTCAAACCCTGCACTTACTGTGGGGATAAAATCAACCCACCCAACCAACACATCAAGAGTTAGCACCGGTTGCGGCACTAACTAGAATCGCAGCAAGGCTGCCAGATAACAAAATCATAGCATACCTGCCAGTAAAATAAGCGGCTTAAAGCCATCAATAGCATCATAGAGTATTCAGTAATGGTATAAGCTTTCGATAATATGAACGGTACTAAGCCATCAATAATATGCGTGGCACAAAGCCATTGGTAAAATGGACAACACAAAGCCATCAATAGTATGCATGGCACAATGCCATTGGTAAAATGGACAGCACTAAGCCATCGATAATATGCGTGGCACCAACCTATCGGTAAAATGGAAAGCACTAAGCCATCGATAATATGCGTGGCACAAAGCCATCAGTAAAATGGATAGCACTAAGCCATCGATAATATGCATGGCACCAAGCCATCGGTAAAATGGATAGCACTAAGCCATTGATAGTATGAACGGTAGAAAGCCATTAGTTGAATGAATGGCACCATGCCATCGGTCGGTCCACAGTCGTCTCGTGCGACTTGTGTGACCTTCAGCCTTCGGTGGGTCCATAGTCGTCTCATGCGACCTGTCCGACCCTAACAGATCAATACTTCCTCCATAACAATAACCCAACCCATACAGCATGCCGTGCATGTATGCAAAACACATAAATATCACATAACATACTCAATCAATCAACCATCATATAAGGCATAATAGTCATTCTACCCTACAGGGGTATTACGGTCATTTTACTCTATAGGGGTATTACGGTCATTTTACCCTACAGGGGTACTACGGTCATTTTATGTAACGCCTTGATTTTCGGGATTTTTCGGGTTTAGTGGGATTTTGGTGAAGTTGTGAAATTTCTGTGTTGTGATTGTTAAATTTGTGTTTGAGCATGTTAGTGGGCCTTTAGGATGCCCAAACTTAGGTTAAAATCCGATAAAAATAGCAAAGGTAGGTTTTAAGTGAAAAGAGGAACTTGGACAAGAGGGCTCTTAAGAAAAACTTGGGGAAACTTATCACAAAAGGAGCCTTGGCAAAGTGGCAAGGTGGCACCACTAAGCTCCTAAAAATGTGGCGCCTAGGAGGTAGTGGAGGTCCATGGTACAAGTCACAAGGTAAGCTTCAAGTACTTTCATTTTTATGTGCAAGTGTGGGCAAGTGTTGGTACTCGAGTGGAACTCTGGCTTGAAGAGTTTGAACTATTCATGAGAGTGAATCAATGAGAGAATTTAGGATATTTGAATTTGAAGAGAAAGTGACCGGCCAAGGGACTCTGTGAGAGTACAAATTCGGCAGGCAACCCTAGGCATAGCATTCGGCAACTAGGTCTTTAGTGTGCCGATTTCTCTAGGTCTTTTGCTATTCTCTTTTTACTATTCTTTTCTTCTTTTTGACCTAATAGTTGAAACCTACCATCCCCTAAGCCTCATTGTTGAAATCTCCAATTGACCGAAACCACTCTCTAGTTTCTTCTTCTCCTCTCGTTCTTCTTCTTTTCTCTTGTACCTCAAACCGACCCCATTCCATCATTTACTCTTCAAGACCAAAGCCATTTTTTCTTTCTCTTTTTTTCAACCTCTGTCGACAAGCATTTGACCGAAACCATACCATAGCCGAATACCCTATTTGACTGAAACCATATTCTTTTTGTGTACCTTTCTACCGAAATCGATCACTCTTCCTTCTCTTAGATTCTCTGGCAAGCTGAACCCATCACCATCCATTATTTGTGTCACCGATTCATACCCCTATTTCTCTGTTGTGTTGACAAGGACATCTAGGTGTAGATCAAGAAGCTGAATTCCCTAGAGCCATTCTTTGCTATCGTTAGGGGTTAGATTTAGTACAGATCTAGTTGAGTGAAGGCGTGGAATATCCATCAAGTAGAGACTTGGGTAAGTGGTTTAAACCTTGTGTATTATCATTTTCTTAACATTTAAGAAGAAGCCGAAACCTCTATAACCTTAGGGGCTTTGTCGACATGGTCTATTGATAACCTAGTATCGTATGTTGATATTTATACGTGTTAGTTAGTGAAAGAGGCGAGCAAGCAAGGAACTGAGGGCATCAATACAACCAGATCTAGATCTAGTGCTTCTAAGTCGACAAGGTATGAACTACATGGCCATTAAGGGTGGTGGCCGAATGTGTAAGTTGGGTTATTGGGGAGTTTTTGATTCAGATTTAGTATTATCATGATCTAATTGATTAAGTGACGGATTGTAGGAGTTAACGCATAGAGGATTTCATTGGTGGAATCGAAAACAGGTGTGTGTATCGAACACCCCTTCATGGTTCAAATCGGCAAAGGCTGAAATGCTGAAACGTCAAAGATCTGGCATTTCGTGGGCTTGTGAGCGTGCGAACACTCTCAAGTCGATAGGAGTAAGATGGATCTGAAATTGCTACTGGTAGGTGAGTCAAGTGCTAATTTTGAGCACTTCGTTATGTTGGGCCTCGGTGGGCCAAATATGGGCCAATGGGCTTTTGGGCCCATTTAGGGTAAAATAAGGGTTTTAAGGGTATTTTGATGGACTGTAAGTTAAAACTGCTAAAATGGGTAATTGAATATGGAACATAGCCCAAATGGGTTTAATTTGCTAAATGTCGCTATAGGGCCCATTAGGGGTTTTAGGGTTCAGTAACTGAAACTGCTTAAAACTGTTGAGTTGACTGCTAAGACGGAAGTAAAGACTGTTGGTGATCGTAACATGCTTAAAACTGGTAATAATAGTGTAAATGATTGAAATACCCCTTAGGGTAAGAAATTACTGTTTTACCCTTAGATGTAAAATGACTGTTATACCCCTAGGGCTAGAATCGACTGTACTGCTTAATCTGACTGTCACTGTTACTGCATGCCATGTTATATATATCTATTGCATGGGTTGGGTTGATATTGGAGGAAGTGTGAGTGGCACTGCCACGTTTACTGAAAAGGGCTATGCCTCGTATTACTGAAAATGGGCTTTGCCTCGTTATACTATTTATCTAAACAGCCATGTTGCGACTGTGGTGTGTGGGCTGGGTAGGTTGAGTTATTCCCCACATGGTGTGTTGGCTGGTACGGGTGGTGTGTAGCGGTTGGATGGGTCGAGTAGTCTCCCCACATGATATGGGCTTGCATTCATGCTATTATTTTGTACTATTCTATTCTCGGCCTATGGGCCATACTGTTATCTGAATAGGGCTTCGACCCAAATTACTGTTATCTAAATAGGGCTTCGGCCTAGTATCTGACTGAACTAGATAGGGCTTAGGCCCAGTGGGCTTGAGTTGACTTGGGCTTTTGATGGGCTTCTGCACAATAGAGTTTCCAAACTCACCATTTTTCCTTCCATCCTTACAGGTGAGCCCTAGTTCGCGACTTGGAGCTGGGAGGGATTCAGAGTGGCCACGAAGACTGAACTTGGTTTTAAACTTGCTTTATTATTTCACATTTTTAGCTACTCGTTTTACTTTTATTTTGGGGTTTGTAATAAGGTCGTTTTAACTATTTTATTTGGGGTTTGTTACTTTACTTACGCATGATGTATTTCATCCACAACGACGCACGTTTTTCAAAATTAAATTAAAGTTTTCAAAACCAACCTTGCCATATAACCAGTTAAATGAGATAATAGTACTAAACTGAATCGTGTAACAAACGGGTAGAGAGTAGGTCAATCATCAAATAAACCGGGAATTTTTACTAAACCCAAAGTATTGCTTTACAAAACTCACCATCAAACTTAGTAAATAGGCAACGTGACTTAGTTTAGGTAATGTAGCACACCAGATTTGGCCATAACATCTAGATCGGGTTTGGGGTGTTATATTTAGTGGTATCAGAGCCAAGTTGCAACAACTCGGCTGTGGATCGGGTCCAAAAAGATTTTTAAAATTTTTAAACCTTAGAAGGGTATTTTTGGAAAATCAGATTTCCTGGAAAATTTTTGTTTTAAAGCGACTCCTTTCAAACTTGTCTTCTTCAAAATACACATGTTTTGAGAATTTGATTTTAAAAGGCTTAAATCCTTCTAAATTTTTTGAAAACTGATAATTTGAGATGTGGCACACTGAATCCCCGGCACCAAGTCTATAAGTATTACTGCTCTATATACCGAACTGTACTGAAACGATACTGTAGATAGAACTGAGCCATTGATATGATATTGTAGATAGGGTAGTATTAAGACTACAAGACTGAGACTGTAGGGAGAACTAAACCCTAGAAAAATGAGACAGTAGTTAGATTACGATTACGTGAGAATGAAATTTGAAACTTCATCTGTGCATAAGACATTCTGTAATAAAGAACTGAAACATTAAACTAATGTCATAAAATTCGTAAAACAGATAAATCGATATGAGTACGAGAGCTGCTCGTGGACGAGGCTGAGGTAGTGCTCAAACTGGATCTTCGTCTTCTGGACATATGCCAACTGAGGAAGTGCGAGCTCCACCAGTGACTGAGATTGGATCATATGATAGGGATGCAGGGGATGACGCTCTATCCCAAGCCATGCTGAGGGTGTTGGAAAGGGTCGCTGGGGCAAGCACTGGAACCGTGGTGAGAGGGTCCATTTCTGAACGACTCCGGGCTAACGGAGCTGAGGTTTTTAGAGGTATATCTGGAGTAGCCCCAAATGTGGCTGAGTATTGGTTGGAAGCCACAGAGCAGATAATGGACGACTTGGACTGCTCAGTGGAGCAGAAGTTAAAAGGAGCGGTGTCATTGATGCGAGACGAGGCATATCAGTGGTGGATCACCGTGAGAGAGGGTACCCCAGCTGAGGGGGTAACACGGGAGTTGTTCAAGAAGTCCTTTAAGGCAAAATATGTTGGAGCTAGCTATGTGGATGCACGTAGGAAGGAATTTCTGAATTTGACCCAGGGCAGTAAGACCGTTGCTGAGTATGAGGCAGAGTTTCTGCGGTTGAGCCGGTATGCTAGTGGTATTGTGGCCACTAAATATGAGCGCAGCGTCCGCTTTGAGCATGGCCTCAAAGGTGAGCTGAGAGTACTAATAGCGCCGCAGAGGGAGCGTGACTTTACTGCATTAGTGGAAAAGGGTAAGATAGCCGAGGAAGTGAAGCGAGCTGAACGATAGAATCGTGATAGGGATCGCAACCATTTTAAGAAAGATTCTGGACCATTGGGTGCTGCAAACCAAAATTTTAAGAAAGCTAGGGTGGAGGAACCAATTCGAGCAGTGCCGGTAAATACTATGAGACCACAGCCTTGTAAGGACTGTGGTAGGGTTCATCTGGGTGAATGTTGGAAGCGTAGTGGAGCTTGTTTTCAATGTGGGTCTAAGGAGCACCAAGTAAAAGATTGTCCACAAAGGCTAGCTCAGACTCAAACTATTAATCAGAGGGTTGTTCAGCCAGTGCGAGGAGGACTGCCACCGCTAAGGGGCCGTGGTCAAGGAAGAGGGGGCAACGGTAATGGACGTGGTCGTGGAGCACCTACCAGGGGTGCTGGTAATGTTAATGCTCGTCAGCCAGCCTTGGTGTATGCTACTCGTCATCGAGAGGAGGGTGATGGACCTGACGTTATAACTGGTACATTCTTAATATCTAGTATACCATGTACTGCTCTGATTGATGTGGGTTCGACATATTCATATGTTGCTTGTGAGATTTCTGGGTCATTGGGTGTGCACTCTGAGGAGACTATGAGTGGGGTAACTATAATTAGTCCTTTGGGTCACTTTGTTAGGGTAGATAAACTCTATAAGGAGGTGCCTTTAGAGACTCAAGGAAAAATCTTTACTGGAACTTAATGGAATTACCTTTTGGAGAATTCGACTTGATTTTGGGCATGGACTAGTTAACTAAGCACAAGGCGACTTTGGATTGTGCAGCCAAGAGGATAGTGTTGAGAACAACCGAGGGTTAGGAGGTAATGGTTATTGGACAGCGAAGGGACTATTTGTCCAATGTGGTTTCTGCCTTAAGGGCTGAAAAACTGATGCGCAAGGGTTGCGAGGCATATTTGGCGTTCGTAGGTCAAACTGAATATGAAAATGTGACAGTATAGACAGTTAGAACTGTTAATGAGTTTCAAGATGTTTTTCCTGAGGAGCTTCCTGGATTACCTCCTAACCAAGAAGTTGAGTTTGGGATCGATCTGTTGCCGGGAACAGTTCCAGTGTCCATTGTGCCTTACAGGATGGCACCAAAGGAGCTAGTGGAACTGAAAGCCCAAATTCAAGAGTTATTAGACAGAGGCTTCATTAGATCGAGTGTGTCTTCATAAGGAGCACCAGTGCTGCTTATGAAAAAGAAGGATGGAACAACGTGTATGTACATTGATTATCGCCAGTCGAACAAATTGACGATAAAGAATAAATACCCTCTGCTGAGAATAGACGATTTATTTGACCAGCTTAGGGGAGCTTCAATGTTTTCTAAGATTGACGTTCGATTTGGATACCATCAATTACGGGTAAAGGAGGTGGATGTTCATTAGACGGCCTTCAAAACTCGATATGGTCATTACGAGTTTTTGGTTATGCCATTTGGATTGACGAATGCACCTACAACTTTTATGGATTTAATGAACCGAGTGTTCCAGCCGTACTTGGATCGATTCGTGGTGGTCTTCATTGATGTTATATTGGTATATTCGGAAACAGAGGAGAAGCATGATGAGCATCTTCGAATTGTTCTGCAAGTATTGAGAGAAAAGCAACTGTATGCGAAATTTAGTAAGTGCGAATTTTGGCTGTGAGAAGTGACTTTTCTGGGTCATGTTGTTTCTGCTGAGGGGATTAGGTAGATCCTCGCAAGATTGAGGCAGTTTCGAACTGGAAGCCGCCAAGGTCAGTATCAGAAATTCGAAATTTTCTGGGTCTGACGGGTTATTACAGAAGATTTGTTGAGGGGTTTTCTTTAATTGCGGCACCGTTGACAAAACTATTAAGGAAGGGAGTAGCGTTTATATAGATAGAGAAGCAGCAAGAGGCGTTTGACAAGCTAAAAAAGTGTTGACTGAGGCGCCAGTGTTGATTCAGCCAGAGTCTGGGAAGGATTTCACTGTGTACAGTGATGCTTCGCTTGTGGGGTTAGGTTGTGTATTGATGCAAGAGGGTAATGTGGTTGCTTATGCCTCGTGATAGCTGAAGCCTCACGAAGCGAATTACCCTACGCATGATCTGGAGTTGGCAGCGGTGATCTTCGCATTGAAAATCTGGAGACACTATCTGTATGGGGAAAAGTGTATCATATACACTGACCATAAAAGTCTCAAGTATCTGTTGACTCAAAAAGAGTTGAATCTTAGGCAACGACGATGGATAGAGTTGCTTAAGGATTATGACTGTTCAATTGAGTATCAACCAGGCAAGGATAATATGGTGGTTGATGCACTAAGTCGTAGGACGGTTGCTGAGCTGAGAGCTATGTTTGCTTGTTTGAGTTTGTATGACGATGGAAGTCTATTAGCTAAGTTGCAAGAATGACCGACTTGGACTAAGAAAATTAAAGAGTTGCAGTTGAAGGATGATTCGTTGATTTCTCGATTCCAGCAAGCCAGGAATGGTGAAAGTGGGGATTTTGGACTAAATTCAGATGGGGTTCTTTGCTTCCGTGGAAGAGTTTGCATTCCTAAGGACACTAACTTGAGGAAGTTGATCTTGAGTGAGGCTCATGGTGGACCTTGTGCTATGCACCCTTGAGGAAATAAGTTGTATAGAGATTTGCGAGAGGCGTACTGGTGGCCTGGACTTAAATGAGAGGTGACTGAATTCATGGGGAAATGTCTGACCTGTCAGCAGAAGAAAGGAGAAGAGAAGAATAGGTTCGGCTATGGCAAAACGGCACAAGAGGAGAACTTTTCTTGCTTTTCGGCTTTTTGGTACACTAAGAGGAGAATAGAACAAAAGTGAAAACCCTAGGTGGCTAACCTTAATTCGGTAAGACAGAAAAAGAAACTAGAACTTACACTAATGGCTATTCAAGCAAACGGCAGAACCTCCCATTAATTTCTGAAATTGCAAGCCCTAAAGCCCTTGCTGAATGCCCCTATCCACATGACCAAATAGGCAAAAATTAAAAGTATCACCTACTTTTGCAACTAAAACCCGGCCCTAGCACTCAGTCTACACGCCACTTTTTTAGGAGCTTAGTGGCGCCACCTTGCCACTTTACCAAGGCCCTTTTTGTGTCCTATTTCACTAACTTTTTCTTAAAGGCCCACTTAACCCAGTCCATTTCACTTAAATCCAAAATTGATATTTCTACCAGGTTTTAACTTAGGTTTGGGCCTCCTAAAGGCCCACTAACACACTTAAACATAATTTCAATAACCGAAACACCAAAATTTCATGATTTCACCAAAATCAAAAAATCCCGAAAAATCTCGAAAATCAGGGCATTACAACTCTACCCCCTTAAAGAAATTTCGACCTCGAAATTTACCTGATCCAAATAATTGAGGGTATTGTTGACGCATCGTCTCCTCTGGCTCCCAAGTAGCCTCTTCTCTACCATGATTGCGCCAAAGTACTTTTACTAATGGAACTGACTTCCTCCTCAGTACTTTGACCTCACGATCCAGTATTTGCACAGGCTCCTCTTCAAAGGTTAAACCAGTTTTTACCTCAATCTCCTCCACTGGCACAACATGCGAAGGATCCGATCGATACCGTCTTAGCATGGACACATGAAAGACGTCGTGAATACGGTCCAACTCCGATGGTAACTCCAACTGATAAGCTACTGGCCCTACCCGTTTAAGAACCCAATAAGGCCCAATAAATCGCGGACTCAACTTGCCCTTCTTACCAAACCTCAAGATCTTCTTCCATGGCGAAACCTTAAGAAAAACCATATCCCCAATAGCGAACTCGATTTCCTTATGCTTTAGATCAGCATACGACTCCTGTCTATCAGACACTTCCTTTAACTGATCTCTAAATAGTCCAGAAGGCAGTTGGTGCTCAGCCTTAACTTGCTGGCACGTCAGACATTTCCCCATAAATTTAGTCACCTCACGCTTAAGTCTAGGCCACCAATACACCTCTCGCAAGTCTCGATACAGCTTATTTCCTCCAGGATGCATGGCACAAGGTCCACCATGAGCCTCTTTCGGAATCATCTGCCTCAAGTTGAAGTCCTTCGGAATGCAAAATCTTCTACGAAAGCACAGTACTCCATCAGTATTTAGTCCAAAATCTGAATTCTCATCATTCTCAGCTTGTTGAAACCGAGGAACCAACTAATCATCCTTTAACTACCTCTGTTTAATTTGCTCAGTCCAAGTTGGGCTCACTTGCAATTCTGCTAACAAACTTCCATCGTCATAAAGACTCAAATGAGCAAACATCGCTCTCAACTCAGTAACAACCCTTCGGCTCAGTGCATCAGCCACCACATTCACCTTGCCTAGGTGGTACTCAATCAAACAGTCGTAATCCTTAAGCAATTCTACCCATCTTTGTGCCTAAGATTCAACTCCTTCTGAGTCAACAAATACTTAAGACTCTTATGGTCTGCGTATATAATACACTTTTTCCCATATAAATAGTGTCTCCATATTTTTAACATGAAGATCACCGCTACCAATTCTAAATCATGCGTAGGGTAATTCGCTTCGTAAGGCTTAAGCTGCCGCGAAGCATAAACGACCACTTTACCCTCCTGCATTAGTACACAGCCTAGGCCCACATGCGACGCATCACTGTACACGGTGAAATCCTTTCCAGACTCTGGCTGAATCAACACTAGCGCCTTAGTTAATACCTTTTTCAACTTGTCAAAAGCCTCTTATTGTTTCTCAGTCCATACGAACGCTACCCCTTTCCTCAGCAGTTTCGTCAATGGTGAAACAATCAGAGAGAACCCTTCTACAAATCTTCTGTAATAGCCTGCCAGCCCCAGAAAATTCTGAATTTCTGATACTGACCTCGGTGGCTTCCATTCTAGAACTGCCTTAATTTTTTGAGGATCTACCCTAATCCCCTTAACAGAAACAATGTGACCAAAAAAAGTCACCTCTCGAAGCTAAAATTCACACTTACTGAATTTTGCATAGAGTTGATTTTCTCTCAGCACTTGCAGCACAATACGGAGATGCTCATCATGCTTCTCCTCAGTTTTCAAATATACTAGAATATCATCGATAAAAATGACTACGAATCGGTCCAAGAAAGGTTAGAACACTAGATTCATCAGATCCATGAAAGTTGCGGGTGCGTTCGTCAGTCCAAGCGGCATAACCAGAAACTCGTAATGACCATACCAAGTTCTGAATGCTGTCTTATGAATATCAACTTCCTTAACCCTTAACTGATGGTATCTAGATCGTAGATCAATCTTGAAAAACACTAAAGCTCCTATAAGCTGGTCAAACAGTGCGTCGATTCTTAGCAGAGGATACTTGTTCTTTATCGTCAGTTTGCTCAACTAGCAATAATCGATGCACATACGCATCGTCCCATCCTTTTTCTTCACAAACAGTATTGGTGCTCCCCATGATGAAGCCTCTATCCAACAACTTTTGGATTTGTGGTTTCAGTTCCATCAACTCCTTTGGTGCCATCCTATAAGGTGCGATGGACACTGGAGCCGTTCCATGCAGCAAGTCAATTCCAAACTCAACTTCTCGGTTCAGAGGTAATCCAAAAAGCTCCTTAGGGAAGACATCTTAAAATTCCCTAACAGTTCTAACTGTTTCCACAGTTAGATTCTAGTCTTAGTTTGGCTCACAAAAGCCAAGTACGCCTCGCATCCCTTACGAATCAACTTCTCAGCCCTCAAGGCTGACACAACATTGGACAAGTAGTCCCTTCACTCCCCAATAACCATTACCTCCTCATCCTTAGTAATCCTTAATATCATCCTCTTAGCCGTACAATCCAGCGTCGCCTTATGCTTAGTTAACCAGTCCATTCCCAAAATAAGATCGAACTCTCCGAATGGTAATTCCATTAAGTCTCCAGCAAAAATCCTACCTTGAGTCTCTAAAGGCACCCCCTAAAGAGTTTATCTACCCTAACTAAGTGACCCAGTGGACTTATCACAGTTACCCCACTCACAGTTTCCTCAGAGTGCACACCCAACCACCCTAAAATGTCATATGTAACGTACGAATGAGTTGTCCCATATCTATCAGAGTAGTGTAAGGCATGCTAGAGATTAAAAATGTACCAGTTATGACGTCAGGTGCATCACCCTTCTCTCGGCGACGTGCATAAACCAATGCTGGCTGACGAGCCTCAGGATTACCAGCACCCCTGCCAGGTGCTCCACGTCCACGTCCATTTCCATTGCCACCTCTACCTTGACCACGGCCTCTCAGTGGTAGCGGTCCACCTCGCACTGGTTGTACAACCCCTTGTTCAGTAGCTTGACTCTGAGTCGGCCTCTTAAGACAGTCCTTGATCCTATGTTCCTTGGATCCACATCAGAGACATGCCCCAATACGCTTCCAGCATTCTCCCAGATGCACTCTACCATAGTCCCCGCAAGGCTGCGGTCTAACTGTATTCACTGGAACTGCTCGGACCGGTTCCTCCACTCTAGCTCTCTTGGCATTTCGGTTTGTAGCTCCAGACGGTCCAGTATCCCTCCTAAAGTGGTTCTAATCCTTATCACGGTTCTGTCATTCAGTTCACTTTACCTCCTCGGCTATCTTAGCTTTCTTTACCAATGCAGCAAAATCGCGCTCCCTCTACAGAGCTATCAACACCCTTAGCTCATCCCTAAGGCCATCCTTGAAACAAACACTATGCTTATACTCAGTAAAAACTATCTCGCTGGCATACCGGCTCAACTTTAGAAATTCCACCTCATACTCAGCAACGGACTTATTGCCCTGGGTCAGGTTCAGAAATTCTTTCCTACGAGCATCTACATAACTCACTCAGACGTACTTTCCCTTGAAAGATGTCTTAAATAGTTCCTAAGTTACCCGCTTAGCTAGGGTACTCTCTCTCATGGTGATCTGCCATTGATAAGCCTCGTCTCACAGTAGCGACACTGCTCCCTTCAGCTTTTGCTCTACCGAGCAATCCAGGTCATCCATATTTTGTTCCGTAGCTTCCAGCCAATACTCAGCTACATTTGAGGCTACTCTAGATATGCCCCTAAAAACCTTTGCTCCGTTAGCCCGGAGTCTCTCAGAAATGGATCCCCTATTCATTGGCCCAACATTAGCTCCAGTAACCCTTTTTAGAACCCTTAACATAGCCTAGGACAGAGCGTCATCCTCTGCGGCCCCAATCGTATGGCCCATTTTAAGCTACCGGTGGTGGTCGTGCCTCACCAGCTAGCATGTGTTCCGAAGATGAAGATCCAGCTTGAACACTGCCTCGGCACGTCCACGGCCTCATCCACGAACAGCTCTTGTTCTCATAATGTCTTATCTAATTATGAATTTTATGACATTAGTTTAATATTTCAGTTGTTTATTACAAATGTCTTATGTACAGATAGAGTTTCAGAGTTTGTTTTCACGAAATCGTAGCCTAGCTACAGTCTCAGTTTTCTAGAGTTTAGTTTCCCTACAGTCTCAGTCTTATAGTTTTCAATACTATCCTATCTACAATATCATAGTAGGGTCTCAGTTCTATCTACAGTGTCATTTCAATATAGTACACTGTAAGATAGAAATACTTACAGACTTGGTGCCGGGGATTCAGTGTGCCACTTCTTCAGATACCAGATTTCAGAAACCTAAAAACTCAAATTTTTAAAATCACACCTTAAAAGAACGATTTTGAAAAAAATAAAGTTTTTACAAAATTTCTAAACCATTTTTGAAAATTACCCTTCTTGGGCCTAAAATTTTAAAGATTTCGAAAACTTTTCAGACCCAATTCCACAGCCGAATTTGTTGCAACCGGGCTCTGATACCACTAAATGTAACACCTCAAACCCGACCCAAATGTTACGGCCAAGTCTGGTGTGTCACATCACCTACAATTAACCATGTTACCTAGTTACTAATATTAGGGTGAGCTTTGCAAAACCGTTATTAAAGTTTTTAAGAGGAAATTCCCGGTTATTGGTGAACGCCCTATCCACTACCAGTTATTAAGAGATTATTATAAAATTTACTTTGTTACTCATTAAATCGTGTAACTGGTTTTGGAAAACATTTGATTAGTTTTAGGAAAAACTCGCGCAGCCATATTCAAAATAATTTAAGTAATGTAAGAATAAGTAATTAAAACCCAAAATAAAAATAAATAGAGCGGCCTTATTACAAACCCAAAATAAAAATAAAAACGATTAAATAAAATAATGGAATAATTAACTTAAAACTAGAAATGCAGTCTTTGTGGCCACTCTGAATCTCTCCCAGCTCCAAGTCCATAGTCTAGGGCTCATCTGCAAGGATGGAAGAAAAATGGGTGAGTTTGGAAAACTCAGTGTGTAAAGAAACCCATCTAAAGCCCAAATCAGCTCAAGCCCACTGGGCCTAAGCCCTATCCAGTCTCAGTAATTACTGGGCCGTAGCCCTATTCAGATACAGTAAACTAGGCCTTAGCCCTCCTCAGATAACAGTATGGCCCATAGGCCCGTTACAGTAACAAAACAGATATCAATCATGAATGCAAGCCCAAACCCAACCTATGTCCATCCGCTACACTCCACCCGTACTGGCCCTACATTCCATGTGGGGAATAACTCAACCCAACTAGCCTTAAACTCCACAGTTGCAGCATAGCTGCTCAGATAACAGTAAAATGAGGCAAAGCCTCTAGTACGTGGTCAAGGCACTTTCAGTACTTCCTCCATCAAAACCCAGTCCCATGCAACAGATATTCATGATATGGCATATAGTAAACAGAAATAGTAGAACATGCATTTCATTCATATTTAGCCCTAGGGGTATAACAGTCATTTTGCACCTAGGGGTAAAATAGTAATTTCTTACCCTTAAGGGGTATTTCAGTAATTATTCTAGTTTTTAGGGTTTTATGCATTTTACAGTCATTAATCATCCTACTTTTATTTCAGTAGCTTACTTAGCCCATTTTAGTAGTTTACAATCATTGGGCCCTAAAGCCCCTGTTAGGCCCTACACTATCTATTAGCTACTTTAGCCCATTAGTCTAAATTTTATGATCGGTTCACCAGTTTTAACAGTTTTAGACCTACAATCCACCAGAACATGCTTATCGCCTATTTTTTTACCCATATGGGCCCATAAGCCCATTGGGCTCAAATTTTAGCCCATCGAGGCCCAAACTTACCAAAGTGCACAAATTGCGCACTCATCCATCTTACCATTTTTAAATATATATCTAATGATATCCAACCAACTTATGAGCACACGCACGCTCACAAGCACACGAAATGCCAAAATTTTGGCATTTCGACTTTTCAGCTTTTACCGATTTGAACTACGAGAGGGTGTTCGATACACACCTGATTCGCGACGAATACTACCAAGATCTCCCATCGAGCATCCTACAATCAATCAGTAGACATATCAAATCCAAAATACAATGACAACCATCATAATCTTACTTACCATAATCGGCCATCAACACTTAAGGCCCTTGAGATCTTACCTTTGTCAAAACTAGTGACTAGATCTAGATCTAGTCGTTCCACTTGTCCAAGCCCTCGATAAGTAGCCTCGAGATCACACTAACACCAAAATAAATTGATTGTTAATAACCCTTAGAGCCTTAAGCCCCAATCGACAGCCTCCCTATGCCTCTAGGGATTTTGACTTACCTAAATCCCGAAATAAAGAATAGATCTGAGATGTTGAGTACTTACCACAGGTTCTTCTAATCAGAATGATTTCACTTCCATTTCTACTTAGATTCGATGTAGATCTAGGCCTTAAACACTAGTAGAGATCGAGTCTTAGAGATCTAACGATTCAGCTACTAAGTCCCTAAAAATATGGTGTTTTCGGCTTTTAGAACAGTGAAGAAGAAGATGATTTGGTGTTGTGGATTTAAAGTGGTGTTGCCAACACAGGTTAGGGGTTTAGAGGATGTGAAAATTGGCCAAAAGAGATGAAGAAGAAAAGAGGAGTTCAGCTAGAAGAAATTGGCACCCAAGCTCAACCTTCGGGATTTTGGCTTTCATGGCAATAGGCTATAGAGGATTAAAAAAGAATGGGAATGAAAGAAGAGATGAGTAGAGTGATAAGGATGTTTCGGCTAGAGAAGAAAAAAAGAAAAAAAGAATGGAAGAAGAAAGGAGAAGAGAAGAATAATAGGTTCGGCTATGGCAAAACGGCACAAGAGGAGAACTTTTCTTGCTTTTCAGCTTTTTGGTACACTAAGAGGAGAATAGAACAAAAGTGAAAACCCTAAGTGGCTAATCCTAATTCGGTAAGACAGAAAAAGATACTAGAACTTTCCCTAATGGCTATTCAAGCAAACGGCACAACCTCCATTTAATTGCTAAAATTACAATCCCTAAAGCCCTAGCCGAATGCCCCTATCCACATGACCAAATTGGAAAAAATTAAAAGTGTCACCTGCTTACCTTGTAACTAGAACCCTGGCCCTAGCACTCAGTCCACACGCCACTTTTTTAGGAGCTTAATGGCACCACCTTGCCACTTTACCAAGCCCCCTTTGTGTCCTATTTCACTAACTTTTTCTTAAAGGCCCGCTTAACCCAGTCCCTTTCACTTAAAATCTAAAATTCATATTTCTACCTGATTTTAACTTAGGCTTGGGCCTCCTAAAGGCCCACTAACACACTTAAACATAACTTCAATAACTGAAACACCAAAATTTCATGATTTCACCAAAATCACTAAATCCCGAAAAATCCCAAAAATCAGGGCATTACAGATAAAGATGGAGTGTGGCGGATGGTTGGGTAGGATTCTGATTGTATATTATACTGTTACTATTATGGGCTTAGGCCCACTGATTGTGATATGGACTCTGATTGCATGCTATGCTGTTTGTTGTAATGGGCTCTATCCCAGACTGATTCCGTTCATTGTTATTGCCAGGGTTACACACTGAGTATTCGTATACTCACCCTTTTATTTTTAACTGTACAGGTAATTCCGAGGCATAGGTCATTCAGTGCTACGTGGGCTTGGAGGCGGCCACACTTTGCTGTTGTATTATTTTTGATTTTTATTTATTTTAATTATGGTTTTTATTTTGGGTTGTATTAAGGGCGCTATTTAATTTTTCTTAAGGTTTGGGTTATTTATCTGCATGTTTACAATTTGTTAGCTCTAAGGCATGTTTTACAAAAAGATATCAGCTTTTCAAAAACCACGTTCTCACAACAAACAAAAATTCAAATAAATCTTCCGCAATTATTTATCTGCTATTATACTGTTTTTGGTTTTTATTTATTTTAATTATGGTTTTTATTTTAGGTTGTATTAAGGCCGCTATTTAATTTTTCTTAAGGTTTGGGTTATTTATCACATGTTTACAATTTGTTAGCTCTAGGGCACGTTTTACAAAAAGATATTAGTTTTTCAAAAACCATGTTCTCACAACAAACAAAAATTCAAACAAATCTTCCGCAATCATTATGTTTTTCCAAAGTAACTACTTTCATAATCTGATTAACCAACGACAGGCAGAAATGATAATTTCTTTAAAACTTGTAGGAAAGGTTTTCAATGAAAACACGATTTTCTTAAAACACTTCAATGTGACACGCTGGACTCGGGACTAACTTCTAGGCCAGGTTTGGGGGTGTTGCAATTGCCTTGAACTAGATAGTAATCTTGTTCTTCTTTCACTGTAGTCGGCTGTGGTTTGGAGGTCACCTAGACTTTTAGTAAGCTCTTATTCTTTCTTGTGTTGTTGGATGCTAAGCGTTTTCTCTTTCTTTAATAAATGTTTCCTTTGGTTGTTCATGCTTGGTCGAATCCCTTTTTCCTCTCTGATGATGGTGGCGGCCCTTTTAGTTCTTAGATTATTGTAAGGGGTGAATGAGTTGTCAAGGATCGCAGTGGTAGTCATTCCTTTTCTTATCTTGCTATCTAAAGTAATCATTTGGGCTAATATTGTAAGATGTTAGACGATTATTCTGGTGTTGGGTTCTTAAATCTTTTGATGTTTTCAATATTTTAATAGAATCTGTGGTTAGGCAGATACATGATTAATCAAGTGATCAATTCTGTTAGTAGTCTAAGGAAAGCTAGGGACATCCAATCAAGCAAGGCTCGGGTAAGTAATCATTCGATCAAGTCTCGATTAAGATTCTGTCAATTTACGTGTTAAGGTTTAAACCGAAGTTACTATTATAATAGGTTTGACGTTCAGGGGTTTCTGTGCTATTCTAAAAAAGGTGTGCAGCTGTACACCAAAATCCTTTACTTTCGAAATGCCGGAAAGGTGTGTATTCACACCCTTGTTTAACTGAGAATCGGCAAAAGTCAAAAAGCTAAAATGGCGAAACCTAGGCATTCGAGGCCTCACGAGTGTGCGAATGCATGAGGCAAATCGAGCTCACAAAAATGGGTGATAGACTATAGATGCCACCGCGGGTGTTCTCACAGTCTTGGGTGGAAATGGGCCGTGTGGGCCCCACACGGACAAAATTCTTGATAAGTGGGCTGCACGAGCATATGGGCCCACTTGGGCCGAGTAGAGGGCCTAAGGCCTATTTACACTGTTGTCACCACTTAGGTCATATGAGTTGTTCGAGATGATTGTAGACCTTCTGAAGGATCGTTATCTGTACCGAGACCCCAATATTGGTCAAATGACCAAAATACCCCTAAGGGATAAAGTTACCATTTTACCCCTAACTGACGAAATGACCGTTACAACCTTAGCGGTAGGTTGACTAATGTATGTATGATATTTATATGATTGATCTCGACAATGACATCCTGCATTCATGTATGTTATTATGACATGTCATCCTGCATGGGGTTGGGTTAATTTTGACGGAGGAAGTGTATGGCTTATAGCCATTCTATTCAAGGCTTACAGCCTTTCTGCTTATAGCTTTTAGCCATTCTGTTAATTGGCAGCACTACTGCGATACTTATGGCTTTTAGCCATTCTGTTTATGCATTTAGCCCTTCTGTTGACTTAGTGCCGCAACCCGTGCTAAGCTTGGTGTGTTGGCTGGGTGGGTCGATTTATTCCCCACATGGTGTGTTGGATGGTACAGGTGGTATATTGGTTGGATTAGGCTAGATTTCTGTCTGCATATCTGTATCTAATATTGATTCTGTATTGGGCTTAGGCCCACCTACTTCTGTTAATGGGCTAAGGCCCACTTGATACTATTTTTGTAATGGGCTTAGGCCCAGTCTATTTCTGCATACTGTATATCCGACTGTTTGTATTATAAGGGATTACACACTGAGTTTTCACAAACTCACCCTTCTGTCTAACTATATAGGTAATCCCCAGCCTTAGGCAATTTGGAGCCGCGAGGGACTCGGAGGTGGCCACACGACCGTTGATGCTCTACTGTAGACTTTTATTTAAATTTTATATTTTGGGTTTTAATTCTGTAATAAGGCCGTTGAGGGTATAAATTTTTAATTAGGCTTTTGATTTCCTTATTTAAAACTACCACATGAATCTTCAAAATTAATAACTATTTTCAAAAACACTTAAAAACACACGTTTTTATATTTCAAACTTTAGTAGCTTCCGTGATTTGAAATAACCTAAAGTATCAATGCCAGACATTAAGTAAACGTTTTTGACGAGATGATTTGCTAAATACGAGCAGAAGGATTTAAACATAGAAATGAACTTTTAATGACAAACTCAGTTTTTGAATGATGCTTTGATGTGACACATCAGATTCGGCCACAACGTCTGGGTTGGGTTTAGGGTGTTACATCGAAAGTCAATGCAAAGTCTCATGGATCCGTCATTCTCCTTAACGAATAATACCGGGGCACCCTAGGGAGAAAAATTCAGCCTCGCAAATCCCTTATATGTCAACTCTTGCAACTGGGTTTCTAGCTCTTTCAATTCAGTCAAAGCCGTTCTATACGGAGCAATCAATATTGGGGTAGTCCCCGGTAACAAATCAATAGTGAACTCCACTTCTTCAACCAGTGGCAATCCTAGCAATTCTTCGTGTAACACATCCAAAAGTTCACAAACTACTGGTACCGATTCAATCTTCAATTCAGACACTTTAGTGTTCAACACATATGCAAGAAATGCTTCACAACCCTTTCTTATATACCTTTAAGCAGACATAGATGAAATCACAACGGGTAGCTCACTGGATTTATCTGTTTCAACTTGAAGAACCTCACTATTTTCACATTTTAATTCAATAATTTTCTACCTACAATTTACCTTGGCATCATGCAATGTCAACCTATCTATACCCAAAATAGCATTAAACTCATCAAATGGCAACAACATTAAGTCAGCCAGAAAACAGTGACCTCGAATCATCAAAGGACAATTCTTGCAAACTTTATCCACTAACACACACTTGCATAAAGGTTTTGACACTTTAATCACACACTTAGTAGACTCAACATGCAAATTCATACTAGTTACCAATTTCATGCAAATATAAGAATGCGTCAATCCAGGATCGATTAGTTCAACTATATTGGTACCATAAAGAGAAAATATACCCGTAATCACATCAGGGGATGATGCATCCTCCCGAACATGGATTGCATAAGTTCTCGCAGGTACTCTAACTTCTGATCTCGTAGCTGAATCTTTGGATACACCTTTGCTACTGGCCCCATCACTCGTATTTTTCACTGGCCTCCCTCTAGCAGCAATGTTACTCGATCTAACAATTTGGGAATTTTCTTTTTCAATAATCTCAAGACAATCCTTAATGAAATGGTCTTGGGAGCCATATTTAAAACAAGTCCGGTTGATCATCCAACATTCACCAGAATTTCGCCTACCACAATGTTGGCATTCAGGCCTATCAAATCTCTCATTTCCAACACTCACTATGGATGTAGTTTGGGCCTTAGAACCCAAATACTGATTCCCACGATCTCTGCTAGGATTCCCAACTGAAACATTCGAACGAACGTGCATATCTCTTGGTTTCTTTGATGAGGACTGAAAGGACTTACTCATTTGTCTCTTCCTTGAATCTTTAGCATAGTGCTCAGCTTTTCTCTTTTCCTTTCTCAACTCTTCAGCTTTGCAAGCTCGTTCTACTAACACAACAAATTCTTTCAGTTCCAAAATTCCAACAAACATTTTAATATTTTCATTCAGTCCATCCTCAAACCTCATACACATAATAGCTTTTGTAGACACACATTCCTGAGCGTACTTACTAAGTCTGACAAACTCTCGCTCGTATTCAGATACGGTCATACTGCATTGCTTCAATTCCAAAAACTCCTTACGTTTCTAATCGATGAACCGCTGACTTATATACTTCTTTTGGAATTCCTCTTGGAAGAAATCCCATGTGACTCTCTCTCTTAGAACCACGGATACTAGTGTCTTCCACTAATGATACGCCGCAACCTTTAGCATAGATATAACACATTTTAAACATTCTTCGAGTCTACATGAAAGCTCATTGAACATCTTGATAGTGTTCTCTAGCCAAAACTCTACCCTCTCGGGGTCATCATCTACATTAGCCCTGAATTCTTTGGCCCTGTACTTACGAATTTTATCAACTGGAGGCTTATTCAATCTTACCATCTCTACACCTTGGGGAGCTACGGGAACCAGTTGAGGAATGGGAGGTATTGGAAGAGGTTGAGCATTCAGGTTCACCTGAATAAACTCTGTATAGCACTCATTCATCATATAGAGAAAGGCTTCCCGAGCCTCTCCTTCCTGACTAGTTGTCACTTGTCTACTATCAAGTGGCATGGTCCCTTGGGGGAGAGCGAGCGAATTACTTTCTGCCTTATCAGCTACAGCTCGATTGGGATCCATTTACTATATGAAAACACAATTTAAATTGTCAGGAGTTGTCACACTATCCCAATTCATATATGGCATGTATAGCTAGACTCGTACACAAACTAGGTTAGTCCGAGAATCAACTAAACCATAGCTCTGGTACCACTAAATGTAACACCCCTTACCCGTATCTATTGTCGAAATAGGGTACGAGGCATTACCAAACTTAAACACATGAAAATGTACCGCATCGAGTCATAAAATTTGTGTTCCATTTAAAACTTTTCATACATACATTCAACGTCTCTATTATGGGCTTATGAGGCCCAATTCATACTTCGAGAGTGGTCTGAGACTAAATCGAGACTTTCAAAATTTTTACAACACTTAGTAAAATTTTCAAGTTTTGGAGAGTCACCACCCATGTGGGTAGGTTGTGTGGTCACACACGCTCGTGTGGCTCAGGACACGCCCATGTCCTCAACTCAGGTAACTATCTGTTTATGACGTCACCAATATTTTAAGGTCACACGGCCAAGTCACACCCCCGTGTGCTAGGCCGCATGGCAAATTTAATTTTTGTATTTAATGGGCAGACTTCACACGACCTGGGCACACGACCATGTCTTATGGTGTGTCCTACACACGACTGAGACACATAGCCGTGTCTTTTCTCATGTTTTACTATTGAATATTTTGTTTTGTGCAGGGGACACACAGCCTATTCACACATCTATGGGGCTGATCGTGTGTCACAAATAGCCTAGACACATGTCAGTGTATCTACCTGTTTAGACAATATATAGGTCATTTACCAAGCCATTTGCCACCCTGAAACACATATACACTTATACCAATTCACAAGCATGTAACATGGCATATTTAAGCAACCAAAAGTCCACAACCAAGACATCAATTTATCATTCTCAGGTCACAACTACCATGCATAAACATTACCTATTCAACCATTCAAATCATGCATTTCCACACATCCATGAAAGGCATCATCCTATACATATACTTATGCCAATATAAGCCAAATTCAAATGGCCTTATACAAAATGAATTTTGAACCAATATAAGCCAATACATTTGGCCAAACCAACATTGACACATATAAAAAAAAGACCAAGTCCCTAAACATGCCATACTCAAAATGTTGAGACTAGCTATACCCAAATATTCTAATTGATAGTGTGATCAAGTCTCCAACGTCCTTCGATCCACGAGCTAGCTTGGCGATACTATAAAACAAAGGAAAAGAAAGGAGGGAGGGAGTAAGCTAAATAGCTTAGTAAGTTTATATGCAAATAAATAACATCTTAACCATGCAAATTCATATAATGAGAATTAATACAGTTACCATGAAGCTCACATATGCTAAACTTACTCAAGCACAACTTACCATGATATCCTCACTTATAACGTTCATACTTATGAATTGCTCATACACACATGTACGACATCATCATACAAACATACATATTTTCACATCTTTTGTTATTTTTCCCCTTGAACACTCGGAATACTAACGGATACACAGATGGTTTGCACATAAGTGCCACATATATGTAGTCGAAGCTACCACTTATAACATTTCACATATATGCTTATTCTCGAGCTAGTCACGGGTCTGCTCACACAAGTTGACGGTCGGGACGTAACTACTTTGTGCTGCTCACACAAGCTGATAGGTGTCCGTAATAAACGCAGGATTACCTAGCCACTGGTAGAAGTACTAGACCAACACCCGGACATCACTTAATCACATAATCACACACTTGAGTTCCTAATGACATGTCACTCATATCCTATTCTATTTTTAAGGTTCAACCGAGATTCTCCATTCACATTTATCACTTATCGAAACTTCGTCAATTATATCACATAATATCTGTAACGCCTTGAAATTTGGGCCTGAAAGAATGGGCCATGTGGGCCCAATGTGCTTATGGGCCCACACGGGTCGTTGTCTTTGGACTTGCGAGAAATAGTGGATCGGCTGTGTCATACACGTGGCTATGGGCAAATCTGGCTTAGCAGGCCATGCGAGCATGTAGGCCTCACTTGGGTGGCGTAGTGGGCCCTAGGCCTATATTCTCTAAATGGCGTGTTGGTGTGATGGCTAAGAGGTTTGGGAGTGCTAGAGAAGTCCTGAGTTCAAACTTGGGCTTTAGCAAAAATTTATGTTTTTCTCTTATAGGAGCCTTGACGTTAGTGGGTAGGCTTTAAGAATATTTTTGGTGAAAGCATGACACAAAAAGGAGTGTGGTGTAGTGGCAAAGTAGCGCCACTTAGGGGATAAGGAAGTAAGGGGTCCAAGGTTCAAGTCTTGGCTCTTACAATTTATTTTGGTTTGTTTTTAAATAAATCTAGAAGCAAGTAGGTAGGCTTTAAAGTTTAATGTGTTGAACTTATGACACAAAAGAGCTTGTGGCCTAGTGGTAGTGGCGTGATTAGCATGTGAGAGGACTTTAGTTCGAATCCCTTGGTACGCAAAGGTTGATTATTTTACTAATGCTTTAATTTTTAGAGGATTGATGGAGAATCCCACATCGGGTAGCTAATATAAGAATAGGTAAAGAGCTAGCTTTAAATAGAGTAAACTATGAGGAGAGTAAGCATACCTTTCTTAGCTGATCCCTCTCGCTTTGCGGTATGCTCGTTTGGGTTGGGTGTCGGCTAAGAGTATTCGAGACTATTCGCTAAGGAAAGGCTAGAAAAGCCAAAGGTGCACGGTAAAGTTACAGTAAGGTTTCGGGATTTAATAAAGTTTTAGTAAGGTTTGGAGTTGA
Organism: Gossypium stocksii; assembly: GCA_020496765.1. Classification (NCBI taxonomy): domain Eukaryota; kingdom Viridiplantae; phylum Streptophyta; class Magnoliopsida; order Malvales; family Malvaceae; genus Gossypium; species Gossypium stocksii. The sequence goes on from CM035623.1 coordinate 50,529,493, forward strand.
TTGGGAAGTCGTTTTAATTGTAGGTCAAGGCTGAGGATAGTGTAGTGCGGGTCGTCAACCAGGTGTGTACATACACAACACACACGACCAAATGGCAAAAGCCTAAAATCCCTAAATCCTGATTGGGCCTACCGAATTTGTGGGCCCAAATTGGCAAAATTGTGATATGAGATATTATGTTAAATTGACATGTATGATTGTATGATTGAGTTATGAACGGGCCTAATGGGTTACATAAGTATGTTTGAGCTTAATGGGCTTAATAAGCATGTTTGGGTTTTTATGGGGTTGTACAAATGCATGTTATGGTTTAATGGACTTTAGGCCTAATTAGATGGACTCTCAAATTTTCATAAAACACAACTAAGTAATAAACATGTCTGTGGACAAGTCGATAGACTAAGGTGTGGCAACCGACATATGCATGTCTAGGATTGGATCATGGAAGAGCCTGGTACTTAAGTGGTCCGAGTGACCTACCTCCTCTTCTCTTGAATCCTACCTGGTGCATAGTGTCCGTTCACTTTAGTCGCGAGGACTTGTTGATGGGCCAAAACCATAACTAAAATTTGTACCTTTAGGAAATTACGAAAATACCCCTCTAGGGTAGAACTACGAAAATACCTTCTAAGGTAGAATTACTATAATGCCCTGTAGAGTAGAATTACTAAAACACCCTCATAGGGTAGGAGTACTGAAACACCCCTTGTAGGGTAGAAAATTATTGAAATACCCCTGGGTAGTAAAATGAGTAAAATACCCCTATATGTTATGAGTACGACTGGTGTATATGGTATGTGACGATGATGCATTCATGAGATATTATGTTGCATGTGGGCTAGGTTTTGATTGGAGGAAGTGTATATGAGGGTCGCACGGTCGCTCGACGATTGTGGATCTAGCGAAGGCTTCTGAGCCACGAGTAGCTCTACTGCAACGATAAGTAGTACCGCAACTGGTGCTACAATGAAGGCTTTTGAGCCACAAGCAGCTCTGCTGCAATGATGAGTGGTGCCACAACCGGTGTCACAACGAGCATATAAGGATGGGTGGGTCGAGTATCTCCCCACAGGAGTGTAGGGTTGGAAGGGGGTGTACAGGGTTGGTTATGGGCAACTACATATGGCATGAACATCTTGATATTTGAATGTGGGCTCGGGCCCAACCGAGGCTATCATGGGCTAGGGACTAGAGGCCACCGATATTGTTAGGGCTTAGGCCAAATGTGATTTTTGCCTATTGATTTGATTGCCAAGGGTTGTATACACTGAGTTTTGAAACTCACACCCTTATTATTAATATTTCAGGTGATCCACAATAGAAGGCTCGACGCGGGAGAGGACTCGGAGATGGCCACACTGCAAGCTACTTAGGAATTCTAAATAATTTTCAAATTATTTTAGTTTACTTATCGTTTTTGTTTAAATAGGTTGTAATAAGGCCTTGTACCTCTGACATGACTGTAATTAGGGCTTATTTCTGTTTCGACTGCCTAGTTTTTAAACTTAGATAAATTTCTCAAATTATACGTGGTTTTCAAATAACTTTATCATATGGGTGATTTTATTTAAACATGGGCTTCCATTATGGCCCAACATGAATTTGAATTTCCAAATCACAAACTCAAGTTTTTAACCAAGTAAATTTCTACCGAACATGTTTTTAATTAAATAAAGTCGTTTTGGAAACAATCCCTTGATGTGACATCGTCGAATTCGGCCATAATGTCTGGGCCGGGTCTGGAGTATTACAATATCATTCACGCATTTTAGACAACATTAAAACATCGAAACATAATAAAATGATGCATTATTTACATACAAACTTACGTCGGTACAAAAATAGCAAATTTTGCGATTTAGTCCACAACTTTACCTTTTCCCCGATCTAGGTCAATTCCTCCTCTTTCTTGATCTATAATGACACATTTAGCTCATTTATTACTCACATTATTCAATTTGACCCAAAAATCATATTAAGGCAAATTTACATTTTTCCTCTAACTTTTCACTTATTTACACTGTAGTCCCTAGTCTTGTGAAATGAAATGTATTCATTTTTCTCAAAACCCAAGCCTAGCTAAACCTTATACACACTTATAGCAGCCCACATCTTTCATTTATTCACATATTTCTACACATATTTTATAACTTTTACAACTAGATCCTTTTTGACATTTTTACCGAAAATCACCTAGCAAAAGTCATTTATCACACAACTAACATTCATTTTCTACCATTTGACATCAAAATACATGCATGTCACACATGGATAAACTTTTAAACATGAACCCTAACTCAAATTAATGGTAAAAATAGGTAAATCGGGCGATAACGACTTCAAAAATGTAAAGAGTATTAAAAACACCTCACATCCCTCACGAACCAACTTTTTCTCCGTCAATGTAGAAATCACATTCATCAAGTAGTTCTGACATTCCCCAATTACGACTACCTCACTGTCCTACTCAGTTCTCAGCACAACCCTCTTAGGGTGTGTTTGGTAATGCTTGTCAAAACTGCTTTCGAAAAGTGCTGTGGAAAAGTGCTTTTGAGAAGTGCTTTTGAGAATTTTAGGTGTTTGGCATTGCTGTCAAAAAGTGCTTTTTAGAAATAAAATGTCCATTTTAGACATGATATTATGAAGTAGCAAATATGTATTTAAATAATGTTCAAATTAGTTAATATTATGATATTTTAGCAATAATATAAAAAATAATTTATTATAACTTATTGTTAATATTTTAATGTATAATATTAATTTTAAATATTTCTAAGTAATTAATATTAATTATTTATTAAATTTAATTAGAATATATAAACTATATTAAAATATTAAAATATAATAATAAATATTTGTAATTAGATATTGACAGAATTGTATTATTTTAAAAATTATTTTTTTATTTTTGATTAATGCTTTTAACACAAGGTTAAAACGGTAAAATAGCAACCAAAATGAACTTTTAGCTTGGAAAAGCTAAAATTTACTACTTTTCCATCTCCAAAAAAGCAGTTCAATTAAGTTAAAAAAATGTCTCAAATGGAAGTTGTTCTTCATTGCTTTTATTAGAAAAGCACTTTTTTTGCCAAAAGTCCATCTTGGAAGCATAGACGAATGCAACCTTAGTCTCGTAATCTAAACTAACACGGTGCTTGACCAGCGAGTCCATTCCCAATATCAAGTCGAACTCCCCAAACGGAAGTTCCATCAAATCTGCTAGAAAGATTGCCCATTTAACATCTAAAGGGACGTCTCTAAATAACTTGATAACCCGGATGGATTGCCCCAATAGACTCAATACAGTAATTTCACTCAAAGTACTTTCAACCGAATTCTCCAAGTTTTCAATAACAGAGCAGGCTATATAGGAGTGACTAGATCCTATATCTACCAATGCAGTATAAGGCACATCATAAATAAGAAACATACACGTGATGACGTCAGGAGCATCTCCATCTTCTTGGCGGTATGCAGCACAAACTAGAGTTGGCTACCTCACCTCAGTCTGACTAGCACCTCTGCCTGATGCTCTCTACCCATGGCCAACACCATTATCCCCTCTAGCATGACCATGGCCTCTCAGTGGTTGCTGAACTACCATCAATTGCTGTACAGTACCAATACCTGAAGCTTGCATCAGATCAGGCCTCTGCAGACACTCCCTAATATGGTGCTCCAATGAACCGCACCTCAAGCACGCCTCAGTCCTTTTCTAACATTTGCCCTGATGCGTCTACCATAATCAATACATAGTTGCTGCCCAGTAGCAGCAACAAGGGCCCCAACTCTAACCGGCCCATCGGCTTTGGCCTTTTTCTTAGGCCTTTGCACAGAGCTCGAGGGCTCTAAATCCCTCTTGTTGCTACCTTTCTCTCTATCGCCATTTTGGCGCTCAGCGCGCTTCCTTGGTAATCTTCGCCTTCTCCACTAGTGCAGAAAAATCTCGCTCCCTCTATGGAGCTATCAAAACCCTCAAGTTGTCTCTGAGGCCATCCTCAAAGCAAATACATCACTCACACTCAGTAGCCACCAAGCGACTCAGTCGTAGAAATTCGACCTCATACTCGACCACTGATCTATCTCCCTGAGTCAAATTCAAAAACTCTCTCCTACGAGTGTCCATGTAACTGGCCCCCACATATTTCTCCTAGAAGGTGGTCTTAAAAAACTCCTAGGTCAGTCGTCTGGGCTGAACATGCTCCTTAATAGTAAGCCACCACTACTACGCCTCATCACGCAGCAATAACACTACACCCGTTAATTTTTGCTCAGAGGTGCAGTCCAGATCGTCCAAGATCCTCTCTGTAGCCTCAGTCCAGTACTCGGCCACATTAGGAGCAACTCTAACAACTCCCAAGAATAGCTAATCTTAATTGGACTGGAGTCGTTCCATAACTGACCCTCGGCACCCCAGATCCAGTATTGGGCCTAGTGACCCTCTCAAGTATCCTCAGCATAGCCTGGGATAGTGCGTCGTACCCAGCCACACGATCATGAGACCCATACCCAGTCTCCATAACAAGCGACACTGATGCCTTGCTAGTGTTCGAATTCGGCATGTTGCTCAGTGAAAAGGACTCAGCTTGAGCCCTCTACGACCTCTAACACAGCCCCTTATACCCCATTCGCGAGTACCTGGTGCACTCATTTTCCAATTGCATTGATCTATTTTAACAGTTTTATGAATCAGTTATGGTTCCCATTTTTATTAACAGATATTTTATGTAAAATAGTGTCAGTAGTTCAGAGTTCGTTTTCGTAAATCGTAGTCTCACTACAATTTTCAGTTGCTCTACAGTTTTTAGTATACACTAACTAGAGTATTTTTAGTACAGTATACTACTTATAGTAGTTTCAGAATATATCATTCATAATAGTTTCAGTTTAAAACATATAACAGCTTCAGAGAACTTACAAGATCAGCGCCAAAGACATATAACAGCTTCAGAGAACTTACAAGATCAGCGCCAAAGACTAAGTGTACCACACATTTAGTAAAAACATTTCAATCGTCAAAAATCAGTTTTAAAACAAGTTTTAAACGCATAATCTACAGTCGAGTTTTGCAACTTGGCTCTAATACCACTAAATGTAAGACCCCAAACTCGGCGTAGACGTTATGTTAGATCTATCAATGTCACATGAAAGTGCTTTCAAAAACTATATCATAGCTAAAACCATTTCCTGTAACACCCCAAACCTTGCCCAAACGTTATAGCCGAATTTGGCGGTGTCACATTGAAGGGTGACTCATGTAAATCGTATACTTGTAAGAGTTTGAAAATGATCATCCGTTTGTGATTCGAAGAAGGGTTTACTTTCAAAACAGTTTCATTAAAGAAATAATTGGGTATAAAACGATTTCATTATAAGGCTAGCTGATTTACAAGTTCAAGCGAGTTTAAATAAGAGTTTCGAATTTGAAGGTTGAAAACCCGAGTTTGCAAATGATGTTAATCCTTAAAATTCTATTTGATTTAGAAAACATGGTTAAATTTGGAAATTTAAGTAGTTATAAAAATAATAAAGTAAAATCCAAGTATAAGATTAAACCGGAGGATAGAGGCCTTATTACAACCCATTAACAAACTAAAAATAAAAATAAAAATAATTACGTCTACTAATTATCAGAGTAAATTGAAGCGTGGCCACCTCCGAGTCCCCTCCATTGTTGAGCCGCCTACTGAGGGTGACCTGTAAACTTAAAGGAGGGAGTGATTTTTCAAAAACTTAGTGTGTACGTCCCTCGACAGACACAAATATGCATTAAACAATTTGGGCCTAAGCCCCATTCAATATCGGTGGCCTTTGGGCCTTAGCCTATAGTGGCCTCGGTTGGGCCTGAGCCCATATCATATTAACATTGGCCTTTGGGCCTTAGCTAGTGATAGCCTCGGTTGGGCCCCAGCCCATATACAAATATCAAGATGATCATGCTATATGCAGTTACCCATAACCAACCCTGTACACCCCCTTCCAACCCTACACTCCTGTGGGGAGATACTCGACCCACCCATCTTTATACACCCATTGTGACACCGGTTGCAACACCACTCATCATTGCAGTAGAGCTGCTCGTGGCTTAAAAGCCTTTGTTGTAGCACCGGTTGCGGCACTACTCATCATTACCTTCGTTGGATCCACAGTCGTCAAGTGATCGTACGACCCTCATATACACTTCCTCCAATCATATCCCAACTCATATGCAATATAGTAGCACATGAATGCAACAGATAACGTATAACATGCATAAATCATACTCATGGTACATAGGGGTATTTTTGTAATTCTACCCTACATGGGTATTTTAGTAATTCTACCCTATTGGGGTATTTCAATAATTCTACTCTAGAGGGGTGTTTCAGTAATTCTACTCTATAGGGGTATTTTAGTAATTTTATCACCATGGGTCTAATTACGTGTCTTGTCCTGTCAACAAGTCCTCGTTGGCTAAAGTGAACAGATACTATGCACCAGGTAGGATTCTAGAGAAAAGGAGGTGAGACATTAAGACTGCTTAAGTACTAAGCTCTCCCTATATCCAATCCTAGACATACATATACCCATTGCCACACTTTAAACTTATGACTTGTCCTCAGTTACACTTAATTGATTAATTAAGTTTTATGTCTGCTAATGCGATTATTAGATACTAGGTCTAAAAGTCCATTCCAAAACCCTACCAAGTCCACATACATTCGAGTAGCCCATTAGGCTCAATCACACTTATATGGCCCAATAGGTCTAGTCACATTTATACAGCCCATCAGGCCCAAATCTAATCCAAGCCATACAACCAACTTAATCTGCTCATCACTTATTAACATTCTACCAATTTCTGTTTATCTGGGCCCACGAGCCTGTCGGGCCCATTTAGCCTATTCCGGCCAAGTTGGCCAAATAGTGGCCCGAGTCTATAGAATCGCCCATGGAGCCTCTGTCGCCGTATCTGTATCTCCACACAAGCTTTCGCACGCTCGGGTGGTTGCCGACGCCAACTTTTCAGTTTTTTTGACATTCTGGCTTTTTGGCATTTCAGCTTTTTGGGATTTCGGCTTTTGCCGATTTATTGTGTGTGTGGTGTTTGTACACACCTTATTGGAAAGAACGCGATAGCCCACAAGTGAAGAACCTATAATCGATTAAAACACTTGGTTAAGCCTTTAATTACTAAGATTTGATAGCCTTTAAAAAGCTGAAACCGTAAACTAATCCCTTACCTTAGCTATGTTGGCTTCATCACCCAAACTGGTAACTCAGAATCGATCACTTCCTCTTACGACTCACTGCACCAAAACCACCACCAATCATCAATCACCTAACAACTCTAGATTAAACCGATACTACCCTTAAGGAAGTGTATAGCCAGTAAGAGATCTAGCGGTAGGCCAAGTAAAGAAACCACTTACCACACAATCGACTAATAGATAGATTGAGATCTGACAACCCTCAAGGGTATTGAAGATTCGGCACCCACAAGGCGAAAGAAATAGATGGAGAAAATGTGGGTTAGCATTCGGTCCTCCTTAAAACTGAAAGTAATGGTGTTAGAGAGAAAAGAGAAATCTGCTTGTACGGGTATAGATAGGAAAACTTCGAAATATTTGACAAGAACTGAAGAAGATCTTAGTCACTTATCGATACAAAATTGCTTGCCTACTAAAAGTCAAACTATCAAAAATACAGATCCAAGAAGTAAGGTTCGGTCTAGAAAGAAGAGAGAGTACTCAACTTGATAAAGAATGGAACAAGAATAATTCAGCAATTAAAGAGGTAGCATGAAAGGGAGAAGAGAATTCGGCTCAAGCACAAATGAGTATGGAAGAAACAAAGAAAAGGGTATTCGGTTTTGAGGCAACTAGTTATCACGAAGAGAACAATAAGAAAAACTTGATAGTGAGCTTTCAGAATTCGGCTACCCCTAGAAAAGATTAAATTCAGCACGTAAGCATTTACCTTTGCTGAAATTGGCCACCATACGCACCCATTTGGCTCCAACACTTCTCTTATCCCCATCTCCTAATTTTTATCCATGATAAGCTCCTTAATCCCTTCCTTGAATTCCTCTTTTGATCACTCCCTTCAAAGTCCACTCCAACGCCACTACTAGCCTTCCAAAATATAAAAATAAATTCCCAAACAACGCCACTCTAGCCCTCGAACCTAGGAGTCCCTTACCTGCTAATGACGCCACCTACAGCTCCCTCAGTGATGCCACTTAGCCACTACACCACAACCTCACTTGTGTTCTATTTCTTCTCCATTTATTTAAAGGTCATATCTCCCGGGGTCAGGGTTCCCTAAAGGCTGAAAAATAAAAATTTTCCTAACCCAAAATTCAAACTCAGGACTCCATAAAGACCCCTAAATACTTCAAAATCACTAACCCCACCATTCTAACATGCAATTCATACTCTCAAAAATTTTAAACGCACCCACGGCCAAAGCCCAATTCTTCTAGGCCCAAAATTAGGGTGTTACATTTCCTGTTTAAAAACTTTCATTTAATTCTATTAATTTTTAAAAATGGTGTTATTTATTTATTGTTTTCAATGCAAAAGCCACTCAAAGCAATCCCGAACCTATATTTTATCAGTATACACTTGATTAATCACTTAAACGATCAAATTAATCTAAACTCGAAATGAGATAGTCACTTCTGAGCGAAAAACCTTTATCTTCTATCGAATAACAGAAACTTCACGCCCTTAGATTGCCGACGAATAGTAATTAGCCCTTCAATAAAGCCCTAAGCACCAAATGAGCCCTTCTTAACACTTATGCAAAACATAATTGAAGATTAACCAAAATTAAACTTATGACGTGCGCAAGACTCAATGTTACATCGAAGAACTATACGGAATAGACAAAAAGAAAGGGGAAGTGAAAGAAGAATTAAAATTTGGCAGTAGAGAAAGAAAGGAAATTGGATTTAGCAGTTGGGAAGATCGAAAGAAAGGAGAGGAGAAAAGTCAAAACCAAGAGAAATTTTAGGAAAATCCAGAGAGTGACTGAACATCCCTGAAATATGTCCACTACCTCACTAACAAACCACCTCTCAGTTTTTGAATCCTAATTGAACTCTTCCACACGCCACCTACATAGAGCAAAAAGAATTTCCCTCACTTGCACGGGGTTTCAAACACAAGACTTTAAGTAGACTAACGCTCCTTTTAACCACCAGACCAACGGGCCCATTCTAAAATATTTTTATACCAATCAAATAAAAGCCTACTGAACAAAAGTAAGGATTCATTTAGAAAAATTCCAAAATTTTCCCAAGTCAAGGCTTGAACTTGGGACCCCTCACACATACCGAGAACATTTAACCATTGAAGGAGATAGATAGTTGTGTCACAAATATTCGAAATCAAATATATGAATTTTGGGGTGTTACACACAAGTTCTATTAATATGAGTAACCATGTGGCTCAAACTTCTTTGTAGGAAACCCCTAGGAAAAACATGGTGGAGCCACATTCCAGTCCATGTGATAGAAACAGAACAACTCATGATGAACCAATGTTACAAATCAATGAACTAGATGGATGGCAAACACATGTTAAGGAGAAACCGAAAAATCACGATAAAGAGTTAAGGAGACACCATGATAAGCATGTGGATGGAACGAAACAATTTAAGGTTGAAGACAAGGTACTTCTAGATAAAATGGATTCTCGAATTGCCACTTCGAAGCTTGATGCAAATGGATCAACTCCCTTTACGGTACTGAATGTCTTCCCATACAGTACAGTTGAGGTAACTCATTCTAAATTTGGCACATTTAAGGTAAATAGTACTCGACTTAAACCTTATGTTGATAATAGAATTGATAATGAGAAAGAGGAGTTTTGACTCTGCGAACCACTATGACCGTGCGGATGTGAGGTAAGTCGAGCTTAGACTTTAAATAAGCGCTTCTCAATAGGCAACCCGAGTGTTAACACTACTAGTTATTTTAATTTTATTTCATGTTATTTTTAAAACTAATTAATTTTTAGATTTTAAAAATTTTTAAAAAGAAAGTGTTTTTGAACCACACGGCTTAAACACATGGGCATGTCCCAAGCCATGTGCACTATAAGGGGTTCGACAATGAGTTACATAGCCGAGGACATGGCCATGTAAACCACATGGCCTGGATACACGGGCGTGTCCTTGGCCGTGTGAATGCTAGGACTTAAATTTTAAAAGTTAGAGAGTTACACGGGCAGGAGACATGGCCGTGTGAGAGACATGGCCAAGCCATACAGGCGTGTGGGATCTCACATGGGCGTGGGAGAAGCAAAGGAAAACACACATGGCTTGGCACACTGGACACACGGGCATGTCCATGGCCGTGTGAAAATCGGGTTAATTTTTAATTGCACATGGGCTAAAAAATACTCTACACGGCTGTGTCACATAGTTATGTGGCCTAAACCCTAGAATTCCTTTTTAAATTTGTCTTTTTATTCTTCCCCAACCAACCTACCCCTTTTATTTTATTTTCTTTATTTATTATTATTTTTATATTATTTATTTTTATTTTCCTAATCTCTTTATTTTTTATTTATTATTCTTATACATAGATTCTAAATTCATTTTAATTTTCTGCTATTTTTATTATTTTTAGTATTTTTTACTATTATTATTACAATTACCTTTAAGTTTATTGATATCATTCAGTTTTTTATTTTTTATTTTTTTCATTTTATTTTTTATTTATCTTTCTTTTTTATTTTATTTTAGATGCTTTATTTTTTTATTTATTTTCTTAAACTTATTCTAATTATTATTTTTTGAAATATATTTTTATGGTTGTTTGCAATCGAGTTATAACCCCTTAATCTTCACTATTTGTGTTTACTTTCTTATTAGTTTGCTTGGAATCATGCACTACATCTAGATTTGTCTACAATTTTGTTTTTCACCATTCTGGCAATTCATCCAATATTCAAGCCAGTTTCAGTTTTCTCCCTCTCTTATGATATTTTGTTTATATTGTGATTATATCTGTTCGTACATTGATGACAATTGTAACAGCCTATTTTTAGCTAAATCAAAATAGTGGTTTCGAAACCACAAATCTGAGGTTAGAAAATTATTTTATTATTATTTTAAGTGTTTTCAGCATGATAGTATGTATGTGTGAAAGTTTCATGAATTAATTTTATCGTTTGAATGTTTAATTAGATAAAAAGGACTAAATCGCATAAAATGTAAAAGTGATGTTCTAATAGTTAAAGGTATTAATGTGACAGCCCTAATTTGACCCTAGTTGGAAAGTGGTTTCGGGACCACAAAATCGAGTCGCAAAAATAATTAAATGTTAAATTTCATGCCTATTATATGTGAAAATGCATGTGTGAAATTTTGATGCTTTGATTTTGTCATTTGAATGTGAATTTAATCAAAGGGGCTTATGTGAGAAACATTGAAAATGTGTTAGTTTAATTTTAAAATGGCCAAATTATTGCATGGTTTAAAATAAGGGATTTGCATGTCAAATATCCCAATTTAATTGATAGTGGCCGGCCAACTATTTCATGAAGTCATTGTTTCATATTTTATGCATTAGTTGGAATATTATAATTATAATAAGCATAAAATAAAAAATTAATAATAATATTATGAGATAGTGGGAGGAAAAAAACAAAAGTGAGTTCATTTTTCTCTTCTTTTGCCGTGAATTGAGAAGGAATAAAAAGTTTTGAAGCTTAAGGCATTCGGCTATCTTTAAGCTTGCAATAAGGTATGAATTTCATGTTAGTTTCTTATATTTTTGTGAAATTGGAATGATTAGTGCATTGCTTAGCTATCCCATGTTTTAATTTTGAAGTTGATTATGTTTTGAGCATTCGGTCATGTAATGGATTGATAGAAATGGTTGTTGTTTCATATTTTTTTTAGAAATGATAGATAGGTGAATTTTGAGTTAGTTAAATGTGCACATATGTGGTTTGATGCTAAGAGGAAAATAGGCTAAAGTGCTTGTGTGTGTGTATGGTTGCCAAATGTGGTCTTAGAGTGTTGTCATTGTTTGAAATGGTTAAGTTATTAAATGGTTGCCGAAAGTGGTATTTGGTCTAAGAATATTGTAATTGATTGGATAAATTGAAATGAAAGAGTGTTCAATTATGGGATTGATGTTTAAGTAATAGCTTGGAAATGATTGAGGAATTAAAATAGATGAGTTGAGCTTGATAAAAAAAATTGTATAAATGTGGCTTAAATATTTTATGGCAATCGGCTATTTGATAAATGCAAAACTAATGTTAAATTTTAGTATTTGACATGTGAGCTAGCCGAACTTGAACATGAGTAATAAAATTAAGCAAATGTTGGTTGTAATAAAATGTATACATATGTGGTATAGATGAAAAAGGGCAAGATACTAATGTGCTTGTGTGTTTGTAATTGCCAATTGTAATTTAGATGCCAAACAGAGTATTCGGCCAAAGTCAAAGTATATGATGAAAATTTATTAGATGTTTTTCGAATGAGATGTGCATAAATTATAAGTGATTATAAAGCTTGGCAAATTGTTAAGATGAATGGTGGACATATTAAGTAGTTAAAGATAAATCCAATGGTTAGGTACACTCGGCCATTTTAGTTATGTGCACATGTTTGATTAAAAGAGGATTTGATGACCTTAATGTTTGAAAATGAATTTGTGATAAAGTTATATGGTATAAATGTTTTAATTGCGTAGTTGTTATAACTAGATCTTTAATTGGATAAGTGATTAAACAAGTGAATTTGTTACTTTAGCTCAAGAACAAAGGGCATCAATCTCAGATAGGGGGAAAGCGAAAGTAAACGAATAACCGTAAATAGTCATTTGACAACTTTTGAGGTAAGTTATTAAGTAAATAAGCATGTTTTGTATTATAGACTATCAAAGATAATTGCATAAATATTTATGACCAAATGTGAAGTGTATATACTTATATGTATGTGGTTTGGTCGAATGGGCAAATGTAAAGTGTATGAACATATATGCATGTGATGAGGCCAATTGGTTAATGTGAAAAGAGTGTGTGAACTTATATGTATGTGGTGTGACCGAATAGGCAAAGGTGAAGTGTATGAACTTATATGCATGTGATGAGGCCAATTGGTTAATGTGAAAGGTGTGTGAACTTATATGTATGTGGTGAGGCCGGATGGTTAATGAAATGTTGTGTGGCTGAATGTTTTTTTTATCAATTGAGATAAACTATGTTATGTATAAGTATGTTCGAATGAGTGCAACTCCTTATCAATGTGCTTGTTTCATGTAAGTATTAAAAGTAAACGAATATGATACGTGACAAACTTGTGAAATTAACTATCGTACGATATTATTCGGGTCTTAGACCTAGCAAGCTGCAAAGTTAGTGATGAGTTTCGGACTTAAAAGTCCAGCACGCTTCGAGCCGGTGATGAGTTTCGGACTTAAAAGTCTAGCAGGCTTCGAGCCGGTGATGAGTTTCAGACTTAAAAGTCCAGCAAGCTTCAAGCCGGTGATGAGTTTCAGACTTAAAAGTCCAGCAGGCTTCGAGCCGGTGATGAGTTTCAGACTTATAAGTTCAGCAGGCTTCGTACCGGTGATGAGTTCGGGTGAAACCTAGCAGGCGAAATGCTGATGAATGAGTTCAGACTTCAAGTCTAGCAGGCTAAGCGCCGGTGAAATAATAAAAGTCTATGAATATGAGATTTGTGTTATACGATGTCGGGATTCATTTGATAGATTAAATTGTCCAGGTACGCATAAATCGTTTATGCATATAAGGATAATGTGAATCGAATTACGAAGTGAAACGAGAAGTATATGAAATGTGGTTGCGTATATTTATATTCGGCCATTTTGAATTTAGTACATGAAAGTATATGTTATATATGTGATTATGATCATTGAAATTATATGTGATTGTAGTGCTCTGAATTAACTCTATATAGTCGAATCGGTGAATGTCTGACAGCTGTGTTTTGTTGAGTAATACCTTATAACCCTATTCTGGTGACGGACAGGGGTTTAGGGTGTTACAATTAAGATGCTATTAAATTAATTATTAAAGGTCCTTAAGTGGTGAATAATCCATTAATTTACTTAGTGGACACTTTTGTACATTAAATGGATGATATTAATGGTTATATGCTAAGGTTAATTTAGTAATTAATCAAATAACTTAAAATTAAATTAAGTAAAATATAGTATCAACTTCAAAAATGCTTTACACCACCGAAATTAAGGTTGAGAAGCCATTAAAATACCTTAAAGATTTTAGCAACCCTAGTCACTCAAAATAGGTATGTGTTTTGTCCCATTTTAATGATTTCTATGTTTTTTTGTGATCGTTGCAACTAGGTCTAGCTAGCACAGAGACTATTTTACAAAACTGTTGAAGATTTTAAAAGTTGCCATTGATGAATATTGATGTGTTTTGATATTTGATGATGAAATATGAAACTTTGATGTTAGATTTATGTAACACCCCTACCCCGTCACCGTCACCGGAATAGGTTAAGAGGCATTACCAGACCAGTAACTTAGTTCAGAACATTCATATATCAATAATCATTTCATATAAATCGAAATAATTCATTTATACATGTAACATGCTTAAATCGAGCATAATAAACTTTAAACATACATTTGGGATCAAATTAAAATCATGTGGGAGTTTAGGGAAAGCTTAGAAATATTTTCGAACAGGGATCACACGCCTGTGTGAACAAGTCGTGTGCCTCACACAGCTATCAGACATGCCCGTGTCACAAGCCGTGTGGAAACATGGCATACATATTGGCTTATGTCACATGGCCAAAGACACTCCTGTATGCCAGGCCGTGTGAAATCTAAAGGGTATACTGACTTGGCAACACGGCTGACTACACGCCCGTGTGTCTAGCCTATGTGCCTATTCGAATTGACCTTACACGCCTGTGTCTGGGCCATGTGCTTGGTCATGCCAAACCTGTAGGGTATATTTACTTGTGCCACACGGCCGATCACACGCCCATGCGTAAGGCACTGTGGAGCACCCAGGCTCAATTTGAATTAAACCATCGAGGGACACGGTCGAGACAAACGCCTGTGTCTCTGCCCGTGTGGACAAAAATTGGCTATTTACAAGGCCAAATTTTCCACCCTCAATGGGCATACCCTACAGATCAACAATAATACCAAAATCATACCAATTCAGCAGCCAATATGAACATTTCAAGTCACATTTCTTACCATTTCTAAAATGACCATTTCATAACCCAATCTCATACCATTACTTACATTGAAACACATGCCAAACCAATATGATTCATAATCCCATATACACATATAACCAATACACTAATTCAATCATATTAACATCCAAATGCCATCCATCATTCAAATAATTCCATATCATGAAATCATCATATATCAATATCTTCAAATGTAAACACACTTCATATATCAACTTGTCCATAAACATTCCAAATATGAACACTTATATACTCATGGCTTATTATAAACATTCAAAACATGTACCAAAACATCATCCATAATACTAGCCTATACATGCCATATTTTCACAACTCTTTAAGTTCCAAAAGTACCAACAAGATGTTTGGATAGTGTGTGTGAATCTTCGACTTCGTCTAAATTAAGCTAGCCAACGAACCTCTATAAAACATGGAGAAATAAATGGGGTGAGCTTAAATAGCTTAGTAAGCCACATAATATAGAATAAAACTTACCAAAATTCATAACATAAGCAATCAACTCAATATATATCCAAATTCAATTGATACATTTGCCTAAAACATGGATACACCAATAGGTTAATACTTCCATTCACATGTAACAAATAATTCATTCACCAAAATTTATTTGACAATCAAGTTCGTGTATATTTTCACTATTAGCATAAATTAAATGTAACAATGCTATCATTCAATCCATATAAAACATGTTCAATTTGGTACTTTATCATATAATTCAATTTGATGATTAGCTCGTTGAACCTATCAGAACATCGAGGGATACTCAGGTGATACACACTAAGTGCATTAATTGGAAATCCGTCAATTCATTATCATTTTTGCTTATTCGAGCCATGATCGGTAAGCTCCTCCTGAGCTGATGTATGGTAAGCTCTATCGAGTTGAAATGGTAAGCTCTAATGAGTTGAAAACAATAAGCTCATACGGGCTAATATATTGGTAAGCTCATACGAGCTGTGGTCAGTCTGCAACACATGCAGGATTTCAACTAAAATAGTAACCCTAGTGACATGTCACTTGTATCCTACGACTTCCTACGGTTCAATCGAGGCTTGGTAATTATCAACAATTCAATTAGGCATTCAATAATCAATATTTCAGTTTCTTAATTGATATACTTCCAATTCAATTAAATACATATTTTAAATTACATAATTCTAATTATACAAACCTACCTCGTATAGCTCGGATAAACTATCGTCTACTCGATTATCTTGCCTTTTCCCTGATCTTGATCTGATCTCGGCTTATCTTGATCTAGATATTATCAAATTCAGTACATTCGGTAATTATTCTATTCAATTTAGTCCATAATTCATATTTTTACAAATTTACACATTTGCCCCTAATGTTTCACATTTTTACAATTTAGTCCTTATCATATAAAATGGAAAATCTATGCAATTAGGCCTTAACCCATACATAGCTAAATTATAAACATGATACTAGCAGCCCATATCTTCTATTTATTTCACATTTTAACCACAACATTTCAACATTTCACAATTTAATCCCTAAATCAAATTTTTGTAAAAAATCACTCTATAAAACTTGTATATCTATCAACAAGCATTCATAATCTATCAAGGAACTTCAATATACTCAAGTATTCAATAATGGCATAATTCAAAATCTTTAGATATTTCAAAATCTAAGAATTTAAGGTACGAGCTAGCTAGATTAAGCTGCAACGAGCTCAAAAACGTAGAAATCATTAATAATTGAGTAAAAACCGTACCTTAATTAGCCGCACAAGTTTAGCCGAATGAAGTACACAACAATGGTGTTTTTCCTAGCCCTAGTTTCGGTGGTGAAAGAAAGATGAATGATGAATTTCATGTTTATTTTATCTTAATTACCTTTAATAACCATTTTACCATTTTAACCTTCATTAACATATAACAAAATCATGTAATATATGTCCACTATCGTCCATTAACATCATCAAAGGGATAATTACAACATAAATCCTCCAAACATTCAATTTCATAACCATTACTACCTTTAACTAATACTATTTCTCAATACTATTCAACTATTACGTTTATTTCTCAATTCATTGATTTCACGAGCCAAAATCCTGATCAGTTCTTCGTTATATGAAAAATCAGTCTATATCTCAACATCAACCAAAGAAATCACATGTGACGGATCAAATCTATATCGATGTAGCATAGAAACTTGAAAGACATTATGTATCTTTTCAAGTTTAGGTGGTAACGATAGTCGATATGCTACTGGCCCTATTCTTTCAATAATCTCATATGGCCCGATGAATCGCAGACTCAGCTTTCCTTTGCATCCAAAACGGAGAATCTTCATCCATGATGATAGTTTCAAAAATACTCAGTCCCTGATTTGAAATTCAATTGCTTTATGTTTCAAATCCGGGTATGATTTTTGTCGATCTGAAGCTGCTTTTAAACAGTTGCAAATCATTTTCACTTTCTCTTCAGTTTCTTTAATTAATTCCACCCCATGAATCTTTTTCTCACTCAATTCAATGCAATATAGTAGAGTTCTACATTTACGACTGTATAAAGCTTCGTACCGTGCCATTTTTATACTCATTTGAAAACTGTTGTTGTACGGGAACTCAATTAACGGAATATATTTTCCCAACTGCCCTCAAATTCTAAAATGCAACATCTCAGCATATCTTTGAGAATCTGAATAACTTTCTCAATCTGACCTTTGGTCTGATGATGAAAAGCTGTATTAAAATTCAATCTCGTTCCCAGAGCTTCTTGTAGTTTCTTCCAAGAATCTCTATGTAAATATCGGATCTCTATCAGAAATAATAGATACAGGTACCCCATGCAAATGAACAATCTTAGAAATGTATAGTTTAGCTAGTCTATCAAGTGAGTAATCTATTCATGCCGATATGAAGTGAGCAGATTTTGTTAATCAATTAACGACAACCCAACTAGCATATTTCCTCTTCGTAGTTAGAGCAATCCTGATACAAAATCCATTGCAACTCTATCCTATTTCAACTTGGGAATCATCACCGACTGTAATAAACCTGATGGTACTTGATGTTTATCTTTAATTTGCTGACAAATCAAACATTTAGAAATAACTCCAAGTTATCTGGTTTCATGCTGTGCCATCAATAAAGTTGTTTCAAATCCTTGTATATTTTGGTACTTCCCAGATGAATTGATAAACAACTATTGTGCGCTTCTTGCAAAATCTTTTGAATGAGTTCTAAATTTTTCGATACGCAAATTCTATTTTGGAGCATTAAACAGTCATCAGCTCTAATTTGAAATTTAGAATCTGAAATAGGCTCACATTGCATTCGTTTAACTTGAAATTCATTATCATTTTTCAGAGCTTGGAAAATTTGTTGAAGAAATATTGGTTTAGCTTTTAACTCAATTAAAATCGACCCGTCATCACATATCATCATCTGAGTATTCATTGCCCGTAAAGAAAATAGAGATTTTCGACTTAGAGCATCAGTAACAACGTTAGCTTTTCCAGGATGATAATTAATCACAAATTCATAGCCTTTCAGTAGCTCGAGCCATTTTCGTCGTCGCAAGTTCATGTCTTTCTGTGCCATTAGGTACCTCAAGCTTTTATGATCTGTATATATGTGGAATTTTTCACCGTATAAGTAGTGTCACCAAATCTTTAATGCAAACACAATTGCAGCTAATTCAAGATCATGTGTTAGATAGTTCTTTTCGTGCAGTTTCAACTGTCGAGAAGCATAAGCTATGACTTTTCCTTCTTGCATTAGAACAGAACTGAGGTCGTTTAATGACGCATCACTATAAATCACGAACTCTTTACCCGATTCAGGTTGAAATAATACCGGTGCCTCTATTAACAATGCTTTCAACTGATCGAAACTCTATTGACACTTTTCTGATCAATCAAATTTTACATCTTTCTGAAGCAATCGTGTCATCGATGTTGCGATTATCGAGAATCCTTTCACGAAGCTCCGGTAATAGCCTGCTAAACCTAGAAAACTACGAACTTCAAATACATTTTCGGAGGTTTCTAGTCTATAACCGTAGAAATCTTGCTTGGGTCAACTCGAATACCTTCAGCTGAAACAATATGCCCCAGAAATCTGACCTCTCACAACCAGAATTCACATTTGCTGAATTTTGCATATAGTTGATTATCTCTCAAAGTCTGTAACACAATTCTCAAATGTTCGATACGCTCCATCTCATCACGAGAATAGATTAGAATGTCGTCAATGAACACAACAACAAATCTATCTAAATACAGTTTGAATATCTGATTCATCAAATCCATAAACACAGTAGGAGCATTAGTCAAACCAAATGGAATAACTAAAAATCCATAGTGACCGTACCGTGTTTTGAATGTAGTCTTCGGTATGTCTGAGTCTTTAACTCGCAACTGATAATAACCAGATCTCAGGTCAATCTTTGAAAAAATTGTAGCTGTAAAAGCCCAATTTTGAGTCTGATCGGAACAGATGGTTTTGGGACCACTTAACCGAGTCAAAATATTTATTTTATTATTTTTATAATTTTTACAGCATGATAGTGTTACCGTGTAAAAGTTTCGTAAAGAAATTTTACCAATTAAATAGTTAATTCAGTAAAAAGGACGAAATCGCATAAAGCAATAAACATGAGTTCTTTTAGCAAAGTGGCTTAAATGACTATAGCTTTAGTAGTAGAAGTCCTTGCATTGAAATTTTACCTTTATTATTATGCATGGACAGTAGTGGACATTAATTATATGTTTAATATGTTTTTAAGTAAGGTTAAAGTTATAAAATGGTTAATATGACTTTATTAATTAAAACAAAACCAAAATTTGGCTTTATTTTGATCATCTTGGCCGAAACTCATTAAGAAAATAAGGAATAAAACTCATCTAGGGTTTGAAACTTATTTTAGCAAGATTAAGGTATGTTTTGCTTCGGTTTTAAATAATTTCTACGTTTTTGTAATCATTGCTTTGTGTTCTATCATGTCCGTACCTCAATATCTAAAATTTTTGATGTTTTTGAAAGATGCCATTCTTGAA
This sequence comes from Gossypium stocksii, assembly GCA_020496765.1. NCBI lineage: Eukaryota > Viridiplantae > Streptophyta > Magnoliopsida > Malvales > Malvaceae > Gossypium > Gossypium stocksii. The sequence continues at coordinate 50,549,758 of CM035623.1, forward strand.
TACTTATGTATTTTGATGTTTCTTGATAGATTATTAAAGATTGTTAATAGATATACAAGTTTTATAAAGTGATTTTTGAGAAATTTGAGCAATAGGGATTAAATTGAAAAAAATAGAAATTTTATGGTTAGAAATGTGAAATAGTTGAAAATATGGGCTTAATAGAAGCCATATGAAATTCGACTGTAGTGATTTTTGGTTAGAAATGTGTAAATTTGTTATTTTGTGTATTAAGGACTAAAGTGTCAAAGAATGAAAATACAAGGGCTATTTTGTAAAAATGTCAAAATATATGTATATGGATTAAATTGATTGTGTTGGTGAATAAATAGGTTAATTTGAATTATTATAGATCAAGATAAACCAATATCAGAACTTGATCGGGGCAAACAGAAGGTAGATGAGTAGATATCGGATTTATGAGCTTTTACGAAGTAAGTTCGTATAATTAGAATCTAATTTATGTTTATAATTGAAATGATTGAATTGCATATAGTACAAATGTGTATATGAAATAATGAATTGAATTACCTATTGGTTATTTGTTCTGATTAAGTACCGAGTCCCGTTTGAACTGTAGAAAGCCGTAGGATACAAGTGACATGTCACTAGGGCTACCGTTTGGTCAAGCTCCTGCATTTGTTGTAGACTCACCACAGCTCATGAGCTTATCGTTCAGCCTTTAAGCTTATCGTTCAGCCTTCGGGCTTACCGTTTAGCCTTCGGGCTTACAGTTTTAGCTCGATTGAGCTTACCATTACCGTCTCAGGAGCAGCATATCGTACATGGCTCGAAAGAGCATATATGATGAATTGACGGATTATAGATATATATACACTTAGTGTGTATCATCCAAGTATCCCTCGATGTTTTTGAAGGTTCAACGGGCATTAAATCGATATGAATACATGTTAGAAGAGATAAAAGATGTATATGGATTATATGTTATATGAAGTGCATGGATTACATGAACTACATGAATGATCTGTTAACAATACTTGATTACATGATATATGTTACATGGTTTTAAAGAATTATATGGTACAAGAGTATAAATGCCACATGATGTACAAGATTTATATGATATAAGAATTTTATGATTACATTGATTACATGTTATAAGAATATATGAGAAATGAATGAATTGATATATGAATTATATGGATTACATGGTTTATATGTTTTATAAGATATATGATATGTATTAAAGTACTATATGAAAGATACGTTTGATTTCTTCCTTATACATGAATGAATATGATATGGATAAGTACTAACGTTTGGATGAATGTGATGAATAGGCATTTGGGCAAATGATTTGGTTTTGTATTGGTTAAAATGTTTAATGTCATATTGGTAAGTTTAATTCTATATTATAAGGGTTTACTAAGCTTTAAAAGCTTACTCTATTTATTTTCCCGTGTTTTTATAGATTTTAGAAGCTAGCTCGATTTTGGACGAAGTTGGAGATTGCAATCGCACTATCCAAGCAACATTTACTACTTTTGGAACTATTGTAAATAATGTAAATATGGCATGTATAGGCTTGTTTTTAGGTTGAATCTTTTGGTCACTTATGCTAGTGAATATGGTATGACTTTTGGTATATGTCCAAGCTATGTGATATGGCTTGGTTTGAGAATGGTTATTTTGGCATGAAAGTTTCATATGTTATATTCATTTTGTGGTAAATTTGATGAATGGTTTATGGCTTTTATAATGGTGAATGTGGTTAAGTTGATGGATTTCATTTTTAAATGAATTGGTAAGTTGAAATAGGTAGTGAATTGGCTCATTTTGGTACATGTTTAATGATACAAATTGGCATGAATTTTGGTTGGTTATGAATGATCTATATGTGATTTGAATGGGTTGATTTGGTTGCTTATTTGGTACATAAATGTTGTGAAATTGGTGATTATTGGTCCTTGACCAAATGGGGTGCGAAAATGGCTTAAACCAAGCCTATTTCATGCTACACGGCCAGAGCACATGGGCGTGGGTCTCAACCGTGTGACCCTTCACCTTAGTTACCTTGAATAGGATGCCACACGAGATTGACACACGGGCGTCACTTGTGGCCGTGTGCACAAGTCAGTATGTATGCCATGTTTTCACACGTCTTGGACACATGAGCATGTATGGTGATCGTGTGAGGCATACATCCGTGTGACCCTATTTCGAAAAATTTCCTAAGTTTTCCTATATCTTTTCTATGTTATCGAATTATTCCCTATTGTATTATTAGAGTTTTATATGATTGATTAAAGCATAATTTGATTATGAATGTTTGAAAACTATTGGATTAATATGATATTGTTATATGTTTGATAATATACTATTTTGATCTGAGTTACAAGTCTGGTAATGCACCTCACCAATTCCAGCGACGGCTACGGGATAGGGGTGTTACATTTTATTAGTATCAAAGCTACGGTTTAGTTGATTCTAGGAATACCATAGTGTATACGAGTCTAGCTATACATGCCATATACGTAACTATGATAGTGTGGTATCTCCTGACATCTTTTGAATTATGTTTTATATAGTAAATAGATCCAAATCGAGCAATAGCCGACGATGTTAAAAGTGATACACCAGCTCCCGCTTAAGGGGCTGTGCCTACCGAGTCGAGCCCCACTATAGACAGTCAGGGAGAAGCTAAACAAGCTTTCTCCCAAATGTTGTCAGAATGGTTTTCTGAGTTTGTGGGACGAAACACAGTTGCTCCACAACCTCCACCGCCTCTGGTTCCCCAACCAAACCCTAAAATTATACGAGGTACGGGTCCTTTGAGATGGAATAGACCTTCTGTTGATAAGATACATAAATACGGGGCCGAAGAATTTTGAGCTACAGCTAGTGATGATGCTGAGAGGGCCAGATTTTGGCTTTAAAATACAATTAGGGTTTTTGATGAATTAGCCTACACTCTGGAAGAATGTTTGAAGTGTGCTATGTCATTGTTACGAGATGCAGTGTATCAGTGGTGGAATACCCCAATACCAGTTGTTCCGCGTGAAAGAGTTACATGGGATTTGTTTCAGACTAAATTTTGAACGAAATACATTAGCCAGTAGTTTGTTGACCAGAAACGAAAAAGTTTCTTGATCTGAAATAGAGTCGAATGACTGTAACTGAATATGAACGAGAATTCATACGACTCAGTAAATATGCTCGTAAATGTATTTCAACTGAAGCTATTATGTGTAAATGGTTTGAAGATGGACTAAATGAAGATATCCGATTGTTAGTCGGGATTCTTGAGCTAAAAGAGTTTGTAGTTCTGGTTGATAGGGTTTGTAAAGCTGAGGAACTTGCTATAGAGAAACGAAAAGCTAATTTTGAATCGAGAGAGATTAGTAAGAGGTTTGCTAGTAAATCGCATCAATCTGGATCAAAGAAATATAAAGACTTTTGATACTCGCGATATTAAGTAATAAAATTTATAAAAACTGATCACACCAAAAACTAACTAATATCACGATTTTAAGGCAAACGCACTTATCAAACATTAGTATAGTTTAGCGGCAAGACTGAGTTATCGTACCCAAGGGAACCAAAAGTACTAATACTTACTTCCTTTCTATTATCTAGCCTAAAAATAAAAGAGGGTTGTATGAAAATAATTCTAAAACCAACTAAAAGTGCACAAAAAGTAAATTGGGAAGAGCTTTCGAGAAAAGCTAATTGATATGAGCAATACTCAAGGGAGAATCCACATAGACTTCACTTGTTATTAACTTCTTGAACTAGACGATTTCTTCACTTGACTTGATCCGTAGAGATCCCTAACCCATGTTAATACCTCCGTCGAGGATAAGAACAACTAATCCTAGGTGGTTAATTAAAGTTTCTTTATTAATTAACACCCCTAGGTTGCATTAATTCAATCAATGGATCCCCCTATTAGGTTTGACCCTAATCTGGCAGATTTATGTCACCCTATATCTAGGGTTGCATGCAACTCTGCTTAATTCTGGTAGATCTGCTATTAAAACAGGGACTTTTGCTCCTCTGCCTAAGCACATCAGTTTCTTGAATTAGTACCTAGGATTATTAAATCAAGAATGAAGAACATATAATTAAGAACAATTCAAGTATTTATCATATAATTCAAGAATAAATAATAACAAAATATGTCTTAGGTTTCATCTCCCTCATGTATTTGAGAGGTTTAGTTCATAGTTAATAAAGAAAACATCTCAGAAGAAATAAGATAACAAAACATAAAGAACCCAAAAACCCCTGAAGGAATTTAGGGAGATCCTCTGTCTTATTGTAGAGTTCTGGCTTCTGGGATGAATCAATTAGCTTTCCTTGGAGTAATTCCTTGCTTTCACTCCTTGTGTTCGCAGAATTATGGTGCTCCTTCTTGGGAGAAAAGAGTCCCCCCTTAGAGTTGCCTCCTAGGGTCTTTATATAGAGCTTTGGGATGCCTTTCTTAGCCTCTAAGTATCCAAATCCGAGTGAAATTACACTTCCTCACGACAAGGACACGCCCGTGTGCCATGCCCATATGGTTTCGATAAGGGCCGTGTTTGAGCCTGTTGAGGTGGCACGGTCGTGTAGCCTAGCCGTGCTTGTCGGGGCTGGGCCGTGTTGGACTTTATGTGGTACGGCCGTGGTGACTTCTTGGGCCGTGTCATTTTCACACTTTGGCCCATTTTCTTTGTTTTCAGTTCGTTTTTTATTCTTTTCTCTTCCCTTTGCTCTCCTGAGTATACAACATGAAATAGAAGGGTTAAGAGCACCAATTCTCAAAAAATTAATAATAATTCATCCAGAAATTAGGCTAAACATGAGGTAAAAATATGTATAATTTATCGTTTATCAAATACCCCCGCCTTTGCTTGTCCTCAAGCAAAATCTCAATCCCTAATTAAGAATCATTCCTCTCAATTCACAATCTTTATCAATAATGTTTCAAACAAATCCACAGGTAATCATACAATGATAATCCAATTAGAAGAACATTAAAGATTCAATTTCTCTAAGTTGAGAATTTTATCATTGAAACAGAAGTTTTCTCCCTTCTCCTAAGTAATTATCTCTCCATCTTAATTAACAGGAGTTGACATCCTCACTAAAGATTCACTCTATCCACTCAAGTTGTTTAGGGTTTAAGAATTTAATACTCTCTAGTCAACCTAAAAAGTTATTACCATAGGCTTGCTAGAAAATTAGATCTCCACCACTGTAGATTGATATGATACATCGATCAAAAGATCTTTTAATGGTTGTAACGGGGCTTGGTTAGGGGTGTTGTCACAGGCTGCAAAAGAAGGTTAGAATCGAGATTGAATTGAAAAATTATCTAGCTAGAAAAATCTATATCACTAGAACATATTTCTCGAGCTAATTCTTATGATAACATCATTTCTGCCTTGGTAGCCTTAAAATAGAAATATGCAAAAACTATTTGAACTATTACAGATTACAACTGAGTTAATACATACGTTTTTTTTAAAGAACAATTCATGTACAATGCAATAATTTGAATAAAACTTTACAATCTGGAAAAGAGGATAAAGCTAGATGAAAATTTCAACTCAAGTCTCGACAAAAATAGAGGTCAAAATAATTGAATAGAATTCAACAAAAAATGGGTGAAAGGTTAATATTAGAGGTAAATCAAAGAAAAGGTTGTTAGGCTCAATGGAGTTCACTAGGGGTTAATTTATGGAGGTAGGCTTTTGTAGAGTAAGTGGGTTAAATCCTAGGTACCTTTATCATTTTGGTATATCAAATCACTGATGTGGTCTTGACATGTATAATCGAAGCAAGTTCTAGAATAACAAATCAGTAATGACTCACTCAAAGCAATAATAAAAGTGAGCATGAAAGAATGTATGCTCAAAAGGCTCAAAAATCTCACCAGAATTATGGCTTTTGATGTCAATCTTGTGAATTTCAAATCTCAAGATATCACTTAGAATTAAGGAAAATAACTTATGAAAAAAATTGGGGTTCTCAAAATTTCAACTTATCATGCTTGATTTCCTAATGTTTTAAAGTTTGAATAATCAAAGTACAAGCACCTATGTCTTAATTCTCACATATCAATAAAAATCATAAATTAATCAGAATATATTCCTAATAGGAGATTGAAGATAATGCAAAGAGTGAAAGTGAGTATTTGAGAACAATGCAAAATGTTAGTAAAAAAAAGTTCAGGGATTTCAAAGAGAGTGTAAAGACTAAAAATAGATTCCCCCCCCCCCCACACTTAAGATGTACATTGCCCTCAATGTACAAAGGAGCATTAGTAGCAATAGAAGCACAAGATCATAAGATAGGGAAAGACATGAAACTCCCTGAATTTTGGATGAATTTGTGAGACAGATATTGGAATTGGAAGAGCCGGCAGTTGTGGTAGGGTGTTCCCATTTCCACATAGATATGAGTTGTAAGGCTCCTTTGAAACCGCGAAAGTATTTATTTGTCGTGGGGAATTTGGATTAATAGAGATTACTCGCTAGGCATTAGCCGATATGAAAGATAGAAAAATAAATAAAAGAAAAATAATAGACTAAGTTATAAAAATACTAATATTCAAATAATGAAAAAGATAAAATGAACTAAAAACAAAAATAAAAAGGAAAATAAAGTTAGAAGAAAGGAAAAGGTAAAAATAGGGATCAGTGTTAAAATAAAAGTTAAGAGAAAAATAAAGTTAGGAGAAATAGAAATCTCTAATCCTCAGGTGGATCACACGGTGGCGGTGGGGAAGAGATGTGAAGCTGCTGGCATATCTGCTGTAATGTCACATCGATGTGATCGAAGCGTTGGAAGCATTACTACTCGAATCGTGATAGGCGCTCAGATATGTCAGCGTATGAAGCTGCTGCATGAGATGGACGGTGAGGGGGTGGCGGCTCAGCTGTTGCATCCTCCTCCTGTGGTGGGACATCATCAGGAATGTCCTCAGGATCCTCGCCCTCCTGGATGAGGCGATACTAGAAGGGGCTACCTCTTGGCCTCCGTTCGATCATCCTCATGTGAAGCATGGTCTGAATGCCCTGTGGGGACATCTGGCCCACCAAAGTATATGAGGATGTCTGGGTTGCAGTGTTGAATAGGGCGAAATAGCGGCCTAATCTCGTAATATACGGGCCCATAGAAACTATGCCATTGCGGTGCCTGTAACACCCCTATCCCGTAACCGTCGTCGGAATAGGTAAGAGGCATTACCGGACTTGTAACATATACCAGAGCAGTAAAAATTTTAAACTTTTTAATCAAGATTCATCACGTATCATCAATCATCAGAGCATGCTTCAATTGATCATAAAAGGATGCATATAACTATAGGAAGTCTAATTGGAAACATGCTAAAAGATAGGAGAAAATTTGCAAAATTTTCAAAGTTAGGGGCACACGACCGTGCCCCTTGCCCGTGTTTTTCACACACGGCCGTGTCCCTCCAGACACGCCCAAACCTTTCAGCCCGTGGTCGAAACTGACTTATCCCATACGGCTGTCCAACACGCCCATGAGGTTAGGCCGTGTGTCGCCCATGGACTAGGCACGCCCTTGCCCTTACCCCGTGGTCGAAACTGTCAAATATCACACGGCTGCCAGACACGCCCGTGTACAAAACAGAGTAGACCGTGTGACTATACTGCCAAATTTCACACGGCTACAAGTTACCAGAAACGCCCGTGTGTCTAGGCCGTGTACCAGAACTGACCAAAACATCAAGGTGCAGGGGACACACGGTCGAAGCGCACGCCCGTGTCCCCTAGCCGTGTAGCACGTTATAGGCTCGGTTTAAGCCAAATTTGCCACCCAATATGGGTCCTTTCTACTAGCCATTAACCAACAACATTTCATGCCATTCTACCAACCTAAAACATACCAATTCAAGCACAAAAGGACCCAAAATCATCTCAATTCATTCACAAATCAAGCACACCAACTCAAAGGCCTAAATGACCATTTCCATGCACTCATCCACACATATATACATATCAATTATGCAAGCTTATAGTCTCATCAAAATCACATATCTTTCCATAAGCACATATAGCCAAAGAACAACTCTAATACTTGATTATAAACACATATGACCCAAGCCACATTTCATAGCTTGATCATTTACCAAAACATATCATGTTCACAAAAGTACTAGCCTATACATGCCATGACCATTTCATTTACAAAAGGTTTAAAGGTACCAAAGTTTGATAGATAGTGTGATGGCGATCTCCGACTCGTCTGAATATTGAGCTAGCTTCCGAATCTATAAGACAGTGAAAGAAATGAACAGAGTAAGCTTCTAAAGCTTAGTAAGTCCGTATAATATAAAAATTAAACCTTACCGAATCAATGCGATAATTACAACAACAATGGCAATTCAATTCATATACTCAAATTGCCTATTTCACAAGCATACACTTGTTAGTTCATGTAACATATAAATTCCTTCATGTACCAACCACAACATTCATGTATCATCTCATTGCTCAAATACTTGTACATGTATTTCATATAGCTTATACCATATAATCCATGAAATTCTCATGTCTCATATAACATGTAATACATATATCATTCAGTCTTTAGGTAACATGTATCGGTAATTACCTGTTGAACCTATAAGAACATCAAAAGATACTCGGGTGATACACACACAGTGTATATACATATAACCTGTAATCCGTCAATGCGTCATATATGCTCTTTCGAGCCTGTACGGTAAGCCCGGAGGCTAAACATATAATCTCGAAGGATAATCGGTAAGCCCGTAGGCTGAACATGTAATCCCGAAGGATAAACCTGTAGCTCATGAGCACGTGGTGAGTCCGCCACAAATGCAGGAGCTCGAACCACCCTGTAGCCCTAGTGACATGTCACTTGTATCTTATCGACTTCTACGGTTCTAACGGGGCTCGGTATTCATTTCTCACTTGTAACAATTTCATTTCAATTTCATATGTATACATCCAAATAGGCTATTCAATCAACTAATATGTCATATATTCCATTAACAACAATTATAAACATAAATACATTAAATTTCATTATACGAACTTACCTCGTAATCCTGTATCTACTCGTCTATTTTCCGTTTTCCCCGATCGAGTTCCGGGATTCAATCGTCTTTATCTAAATTAAAGCAAAATTCAGCTATTTACTAACTCACATATTCAATTCAATCCAAAAACATATATTTTGACATATTTGCAATTTAGCCCCTATAATTTCAACTACTTTTCAATTTAGTCCTCTCATCACAAAAATGACAAATTACACAATCAATCCCCCAATTCACTATAGCCGAATATTCAAGGGACTTATAAAAGCATATATCTTTTAATTACTCACAAATTTAACCTCAATTACCTTTTTACAAATAAATCCTTAAACTCATTTTCAACAAAATTTACTTCAAAATTCTTGTATTTTCTCACATAATATACAATAATTCATCAAAATCTATCAATATATCAAGGATTCATCAATGGAATTTTTCAAAAACATAATCAAAATCAAAAATTAAGGTACGGGTCGATTAATATACAAAGCAACGATCTCAAAAACGTAAAAATTATCAAAAACCGATTACAAAACATACCTTAATTGAAGATCAAAGTAACCGAATGTTTGAAAACATTAAAACCCTTTATTTTGTTTGAAGAATCGGTGGAAGAACCATGAAAGTAAGGCATTTTCATGTTTTATTTTATTATAAAACATATAATATACCAGAAAGACTATTTTAACCTTTACTAAAATCATTAAAAATCATTAGTAATATGGACATGAATGTCCATTACCAACCACTCACAATAAAAATGGTTTAATTGCCATGCAAGTACCTCCTTTTATAAAGCCATGCTTAAATAAGCCATTTATAAAATAGAACTCTAATTTATCGCTTTATGCGATTTAATCCTTTTTATCAAATTAACCGATTAGACAGTAAAATTTCAATACGAAACTTTCACACCATATATCTATCATACAGTAAAACATATTAAAGCATTTAAAATAATATTTTGACTCGGTTAAGTGGTCCTAAAACCACTCGTTCCGACTAGGGTATAAAGTGGGCTGTTACAGTGCCTCTCTATCTGATGTTGGATTGCATGGGCGATGAAGTAAGCTAAGTCGATGACATGTGCATTTTCCATGCACCATAAGAAGTAGCATCGTGGGTACGGACGACCCCTGTCCTCTCTCCCCTGCCAGTTAGTGTGTGTGCAAGAAGAGAATGTAGATACCTCAGGGCTGGGATAAGCTTAGTCGCTTTAGAGCGACTAGGGTCGTATGTTGATGACGCAGGGACTAGGGCCTCCCAACACGTAGATGGTGCCAAATAAATGTGGCGGTGAAGCGTGGAGAGGTCCTCCTCTTCCATAAATTGCTCGGTATAGAGACCGAGAGCTATGCCGAATTCTGGGACACTGAGCTGTTGCACGAGACCTCCCAAACTGAACTGGACTGTTCCTGGATCATCGTATCTATTCATCACGGTTTGGAGGTGAAATGTGGAGTAGAACTCGAGTGTGAGTTCCAAGTATGTGGGCTCCACAATTTGAAAAAACTGCTCCCATGGATCGGTCATCAATAGGGCCCTGACCTTATCCACTAGGTGTATTTGTTCGAGGGGGCCCAATCTATGCATCGGCCAGTGGTTAGAGTGCGAGCTCGAAATATTTCATATCGCTCCTCCTGGGAAGCTTATGAAAAACGAAGGAAAAGATGGCAGTTTTTAGCAATGGGTCACGAGGACGAACCACCGGGGCCCTTGCGTTTATTTGAAGCGGGGACGACAACTTTTTTTACCGCACAATGATGACATGATGCCTAAAAATAAAATAACAAGCATTAGTCCTAAAATTGAAATGAAAATGACTATAAATGAAATACAATGAAGATTAAAATAACGATGTTCCTAAAAACATAAAATAGGGACTAACCTAAATAATATAGATTATCCATCCTAATGTGATATTAAAAATAGGCAACATGAGTATGTATTTATACTAAATGCATGAGATAAATGGCAATCAAATGTGATTTTAAGTGGCATGCCATTATGAAATGTTCTATACTATTCTAGATTATTCATCCTAGTGTAACTAATTCCATGCTTGAATTAATTCTAAATCTAAATATAATCATGATAAAAATAAATAAAATAGATTAGTAAAAATTAAAGAGAAAAATGAGGAAAATAGAACCAAATAGGTGATGTGCACGGTCGTAGGGGAGGTTTCGAACGGTCGTGGGGAGCTTTGCACGGGCGTGGGGTAGTGGTGGTGCTTTGAGGGTCAGAGGCGGCATTTATGGTGGTTGGGAAAGAGTTTAGGTGAGAGGATTTAGGGTTTGAGTGAAGGAGAAAGTGACTAGTGACCCATTATTTATAGTTTTTGGGTCACACGGGCATGGAACCCGCCCGTGTGACTCGGGTTTTGCCCGTGTGATTCAAAATTCAATGGTTTTGGTGCGCTTGGGTCGAAGTACACGCCCGTGTTGGCCATCTCGCACAGCCGTTTGCGATCTTGTTCGCTTTTCACACGTCTGTGTGAGTGGTCACACAGCCGTTTGCGATTGGTTCTTCGTTAATCCCATAGTCGTGTAGGTCATCACACCGTCGTGTCTAAATTTGTAGTGTTGGCCACGGTCTGGGGACACAAGCATGTGGTTTTGTGTAAGCCCGTGTTTAAGTTGAAAGGTTTGCCACGACCATGTCGCACGACCATGTCAATTTGGCGGTAGCCCGTGTTTTTGGGAAAATTGTGCTCTATTTACACATGGCCTGGGTGCACGATCGTGTCTTTATTTTAAGTGTTCACACGGCCTTGGACACGCCCGTGGGCATGGTCGCGTGGTCCTAAATTTTTGCATTTTAAAAAGGGTTAGTTGATGCATAAAAATACTGAAATAAAAAATAAATGAAAAGTTACTAAGTTAGTGCTCGGGTTGCCTCCCGAGAAGCACTTATTTAGAGTCTAAGCTCGACTCTACCTAGATATATCACGAAGGGATTTTGTGGAGCTGAAGCTCCTCTTTGTTATTTTTAAAATTCTCACCTCTATAGTGTTTAAGCCTATGTCCGTTTACCTTGAACGTACCGTAGTTGGGGTGAGTTACCTCAATTGTGCCGTATGGAAAGACAGTTTGAACAGTGAATGGACCTGACCACCTTGACTTAAGTTTTCCAGGAAATAGTCTCAACCTTGAGTTGTAGAGTAAGACAAGATCACCTGTTTTGAATTGCTTAGGTTATTTCAGTTGTTCATCATGATGTCGCTTCATGGCTTCCTTATATAGTCATGAGCTTTCGTAGGCATTGCAACGCCATTCATCTAGTTCATTTAACTACATTAATCTTTTCTCACCTGCAAGCTTAAAATCAAGGTTTAAAAATTTGATAGCCCAAAATGCTTTATGTTCAAGTTCAAATGACAGATGACAACTTTTTTCGTAGACAAGTTTATAGGGAGATGTACCTATGGGTGTTTTAAAAGCAGTTCTATAGGCTCATAAAGCATCGTCTATCTTTCTTGACCAATCTTTTCTATTTGTTTCTATTGTTTTCTCTAAGATGCGTTTTTGTTCCCTATTTGTTACTTCGACTTGGCCACTGGTTTGTGGATGATAAGGTGTAGCTGTTCTATGGTGTACCCCATACCTTTTTAAAACTTTTTCAAATTGGGCATTGTAAAAATGGGTGCCCCTATCACTAATAATTATCCCAGGTGTCCCAAATCAAGAGAAAAGTTTCTTCAAAAATCGTACTACCATTCTAGCATCATTAGTAGGCAAGGCTTGGGCTTCCACCCATTTTGACATATAATCTACCGCTACTAGGATGTACTTATTCCCGAATGAAGTAAGGAATAGACCCATGAAATCAATACCCCATACATCAAATATTTTGCATGAAAGTATATAGCTCTAAGGCATTTCATTATGTTGAGAAATATTACCTATTCTCTGGCATTTATCACAAGAGGTCACATACCTGTTGGCATCCCTGAAAAGTGTAGGCCAATAGAAGCCTGATTCGAGTACCTTATGACCAGTTCTAGCTCCACTATGATGTCCTCTTGTGGGTCCTGAATAGCAGTGATTTAAAATCTGGTATGCTTTTGTTTCAGCAACGCATCTTTGAATAACCTGATCTGCACAAATTCAAAAAAGAAAAGGATCCTTCCAAAAGTAGTTTTTCACATCAGCGAAGAGTCGCTTCTTTTGCTGATGGGGCAGCCCTTTTGGAGTTATGTTGCTGCTAAATAATTTATAAAATCAGCAAACCAAGGAACTGCTGTATCTGCTAAGGCTAGGAGTTGTTCTTCAGGAAACAAATCATTTATTTTATCGAGGTACTTGGGTTGTGTGTTTTCTAATCTTGAAAGGTGATCTGCTGCAAAGTTTTTAGCTCCTTTCTTGTCCTTTATTTCTAAATTGAATTCCTGTAATAATAGAATCCATCTTATTAATCGAGGTTTTGCATCAGTTTTAGTTAAAAGATAGCAAAGACCAGAATGGTCAGTATAAACAATGACTTTTGAAAAAATCAAATAAGATCTAAATTTGTCAAATGCAAAAATAACGGCTAGCAATTCTTTTTCTATGGTAGTATAATTTGCTTGAGCATCTGTCAAAGTTTTACTAGCATAATAGATCAGTTGAAAGTGCTTGTCTCTTCGCTATCCCAAAACTGCACCTACTGCAAAATCACTTGCATCGCACATTAGTTGAAAAGGTAGATTCCAATCAGGTGAAATCATAATCGGGGCATTGAATAACTTTTACTTAAGAGTGTTAAAAGATTCTAAACATTCTTGGTCAAAGTTGAAAAGCACATCTTTTTCTAGCAACTTTGTTAAAGGCTTAGCTATTTTAGAAAAATCTTTAATAAACCTGTGATAAAAATCGGCAAGTCCTAAAAAGCTTCTTATTTCCTTAACTGAATTAGGGGGAGGTAATTTTTCAATGGTTTCAATTTTATCTTTATCTACCTCTATCCCTTTACTAGAAATTTTATGTCCTAATACAATACCTTCTTGAACCATAAAGTGGCATTTTTCCTAGTTTAACACTAAATTTGTCTCTTCACATCTTATCAAAACACGTTTTAGATTATTAAGACAAAGTTGGAAAGAATTACCAAAAACTGAAAATTCATCCATAAATACCTCCATGATGTCTTCCACGAATTCATTGAAGATAGTTAGCATGCATCGCTGAAAAGTAGTAAGAGCGTTACATAAACCAAAAGGCATTTTACGATAAGCAAACGTATCGTATGGACATGTGAATATCATTTTCTCCTGATCTTTTGGAGCTATCGGGATTTGGAAGTAACCAGAGAGGCCATCTAGGAAACAATAATACATATGACTTGATAATCTTTCCAACATCTGATCAATAAAAGGTAAGGGAAAGTGATCTTTTCGAGTTGTGTCATTCAGCTTTCTATAATCAATGCAAACTCTACATCCAGTGACTGTTCTTGTAGGTATTGACTCTTTTTTGTCATTAGACACCACGGTCAAGCCTCCCTTTTTAGGAACAACCTGCACAGGACTTACCCAAGAACTGTCAGAAATAGGATAAATAATGCCTGCATCTAGGAGTTTAATTACCTCGGCTTTTACGACTTCCTTCATGTTGGGATTCAATCGTCTTTGAGCTTGCACCAATGGTTTATATTCATCTTTCATTAAATTTTTGTGGGTGCAAAAGGAAGGATTAATTCCCTTAATATCTGAAATTTTCCAAGCTATAGCCTGCTTGTGTTCCCTTAACACATGGAGTAGTTCTTCTTTTTCTACAATGCTTAAATCCGATGCGATAATAACTGGTAAAGTTGAATCTTCCCCTAAAAGGGCATATTCTAAATGATCTGACAGTTGCTTTAACTCTAATTTAGGGGGTTCTTCAATGGAAGGTTTCTGTCTCAATTCATCATTCATCTTTATACTTTCATAACTTATGTGTCTTGTGATAATTTTATTAGAATCTAACTCCTTTCTTAGTTCTTCGATTTCAGTGGTGGCTTCATTTTCCCCCCAACTTGAACAAGACACAGTTTCAATGTGTCTGCGAGAGAAAGTTCCTGAAAATTATCTTGAACAAAGTAATCAATAATATCAACGAAATAGCAGGAATCATCTTGTTCTTTAGAAAATTTCAGAGCATCATAGATTTTAAAAACGACTTTTTCCTCACCAACTCTAAGTACCAATTTACCATTCCCTTCATCAATAACAGCTCTAGTAGTGGTTAAGAATGGACGTCCCAAAATTAAAGGCACCTCAATATCCTCATCCATATCAAGCACAACAAAATCAACAGGGAATATAAATTTATCTACCTTTACTAGCACATCTTCTATGATTCCCTAGGATATTTTATAGATCTATCAGCTAGTTGAATACTCATCCTAGTGGGCTTTGGTTCCCCTAGACCTAGTTGCTTGAACATTTTGTAAGGCATGAGATTAATGCTAGCACCTAAATCAGCTAAGGCTTTATCAATAAGTAAACTACCAATTAAACAAGGAATAGTAAAACTCCCTGGATCTTTCAATTTTGCCGGCAGTTTATTTTGGAGAATAGCTGAGCATTCTTCGTTGAGTTCCACTATGGCTAATTCTTCCAACTTCCTTTTATTTGTCAGAAGTTCTTTAAGGAACTTCGCGTACTTCGGCATCTGCGAAATTACTTCAACAAAAGGTAGGTTAATGTGTAATTGTTTAAAAAGTTCAAGAAATTTACTGAATTGAGCGTCTGTACGGTCTTTCTTCAACTTTGCCGGGTATGGAATAGGCGGTTTGTATTCCTTGAGTGTTGGTGGAGTGTTTTCCTTGGGTTCCTCTGCCTTGTCTCCTGAAGATTCTAGAACAGACTTCTTTTCTGGTTCAACTAGTACTTTCCCATCTCTTAGAGTAATTGCTTTGACATGTTCTCTGGGATTTGGCTCAGTATTACTTGGTAGTCCACCTTATGGTCTCTCTAAAATTAATTTTGCAAGTTGACCGATTTGATTCACAAGCCCTTGAATTGATGCTTGTTGGCTCTTTAGTGCCGTTTTAGTGTTTTTAAAATAGGTTTCTGATGCGGCCATAAATTTACTGAACATCTCTTCAAGATTCGGCTTTTTCTCTTGTTGTGGTGGTGGCTGCTGAAATCTCGAAGGAGGCTGTTGTCTCTGATTTCTTTTTCCTCCCCATGAAAAATTGGGGTGATTTCTCCCACCTGCATTGTAAGTATTACTATAAGGGTTATTTTGAGGTCTAGAATTGTTACCCATATAGTTGGCTTGCTCAGTTTCTATGCTGTGTCCATAAGATGAATAGTCCGGATTGAACATATTTCCTGGGGTTGCGTCACACTGCATCACTGGCTGTGCCTGCATAGAACCAACAAAATTATCAAACTTTTTATTTAGAAGTTCTACTTGATTAGTAAGCATAGTGACAGCATCAATATTATAAACTCTTGTGGCTTTTGTCGACTTTGTCCCCATGACTTGCCACTGATAGTTATTCAGTGACATCTCTTAAATAAATTCATAAGCTGCTTCGGGTGTTTTATTGTTGATTGTTCCTCCTGCGGTTGCATCGATCATTTTCCTTGTTGAAGGATTCAAACCGTTGTGAAAGGTTTGAACTTGTAGCCACAAAGGTAAGCCATGATGA
The DNA here is from genome assembly GCA_020496765.1 of Gossypium stocksii. Taxonomy (NCBI): domain Eukaryota; kingdom Viridiplantae; phylum Streptophyta; class Magnoliopsida; order Malvales; family Malvaceae; genus Gossypium; species Gossypium stocksii. The sequence continues at coordinate 50,566,421 of CM035623.1, forward strand.
GGGCATCTCCTTAAAGGATCTTTGTATGTAACACCCCAAACTCGGCCCAGATGTTATGGCCCAATCTGGTGTGTCACATCACCTACATCTAACCATGTTATCTAGTTACTAAAGTTAGGGTGAGCTTTGCCAAAACCGTGGTTATTATTGTAAGAGAAATTCCTGATTTGCTTAATAAATGTCCTAATTACTACTGATCGTGAAGGGTTTATTTAAAAACGTGACTTTTGATACTCTTTTGGAAAGTGTATTTGGTTTGGAAAACGTTCGTTTATCGAGTTATTTTGAAAACAAGTAAATCTGATTTCAAAAAACAATTTAAACAATATTTTTCTTAAGTTGAAACAAATTAATTATGTAAAGAATTAAAAACCCAAAATAAAATAAATTGAGTGGCCTTATTACAACCCAAAAACCAAAATAAAAATAATCTAAATAAATTATGAAATAAAATAATTGAAAACCAGAAATTTAATCTTCGTGGCCACTCTGAATCCCTCCCAGCTCCATGCCCACCAACTAGGGCTCACCTGCATGGATGGAAAGAAAGGCGGTGAGTTTGGAAAACTCTATGTATATAGAAAGCCCATCCAAATCCAAATTCAGCTCAAGCCCACTGGCCCGCAGCCCTATCTGATCATAGTGTTAACTGGGCCGAAGCCCTATCCAGATTCAGTAAACTGGGCCATAGCCCTTTTCAGATAACAGTACGGCCCATAGGCCCATTTCAGAACAGAACAAATATAATCATGTATGCAAGCCCAACCCAGCCTAAATCCAACTGCTACACTCCACCCGTACCAACCCTACACACCATGTGGGGAGTAACTCAACCCACCCAGCCCTACACTCCACAGTTGCAGCATAGCTGCTCAGATATCAATAAGTTGAGGCAAAGCCTCCAATACGTGGTCATGCCACTATCCGTACTTCCTCCATCAATGTCCCAGTCCTATGCAATAGATAATAATGACATGGCTTGCAGTAAACAGTAACAGTAAAACATGTATTTTGGTCACACTTAGCCCTAAGGGTATAACAGTCATTTTGCTCCTAGGGGTAAAATAGTAATTTTCTACCTATAAAGGTATCTCAGTAATTTTATCAGTTTCCTAGGGTTTTATACAGATTTCAGTCATTATTAACCCAATTTTCATCTCAGCAGTTTAATTAACGTGTTTTAACAATTTTAGCTATTGGGCCCTAAAACCCTAATGGGCCCTACAGTGTCTAATAGCTATTTAAACCCATTTAGTCCAGATTTTAATATCAATTTATTAGTTTAAACGATTTTGAACCTACAGTCTATCAGTACACATTATTTACCTATTTTCACCCATATGGGCCTGTAAGCCCATTGGGCCTATTTTCAGCCCATCGAGGCCCAATTATCGAAATGCACGAAATTTCACACACGACTAACTTACCATCTTGTGATTTCTGACCTATCAATTTCTAAACGTCTTTTAAGCACTCGCACACTCACAAGCCCACGAAATGCCAGAATTTCTGCATTTCGGCTTTTGCCGAATGGAACTAAGAGAGAGTGTTCGATACACTCCTGTTTCGCGACGACTGCTACATAGATCCCCCACGATGTCCTACAATCGATTACCATAATTCTTAGATTGCAAAACTACAACAAACAATCCCAGTATTCACTTACCCATATTCGGCCATTGCCTCTAAGGCCCTCAAAATCTTACCTTTGTCGAAATTGATGACTAGATCTAGATCTAGTCATTCTAAAGATCCAAGCCTTCGATCAATCACCTCTAGAACACACTAATCACCAAAAGAAATCATTGGTTAATGAACCTTAGAGCCCTAAGACCCAATCGACAGCCTCCCTAGATTTTAGAGACTTCAGCTTTTTACAAATCGTAAAATAATGTAGATCTGGGATAACGAGTACTTACCACAGTTTCTCCTTATGTTCCTACTCAGATCTAATTCCTTCAGCAGAAAAAACATGCCCCAGAAAACTCACTTCTCGCAACCAAAATTCACACTTATTGAACTTCGCATAGAGTTGCTTCTCTCTCAGCACTTACAGCACAATACGGAGATGCTCATCATACTTCTCCTCAGCTTCTGAATATACCAGAATATCATCGATAAAGACGACCATGAATCGGTCCAAGTAAGGTTGGAACACTCGATTCATCAGATCCATAAAAGCTACAGGTGCGTTCGTCAACCCAAATGGCATAACCAGAAACTCGTAGTGACCATATCGAGTCCTGAATGCTGTCTTGTGAATATCCATCTCCTTTACCCTTAGTTGATGATATCCAGATCGAAGATCGATCTTGGAAAATACCAAAGCTCCTCTAAGCTAATTGAATAGGTCATCGATCCTTGGCAGTGGGTACTTGTTCTTTATTGTCAGTTTGTTCAACTGGCGATAATCGATGCACATACGTATCGTCCCGTCCTTCTTCTTCACAAACAGCACTGGTGCTCCCCACGAAGACACACTTGGTCTAATGAAGCCTCTATCCAATAGCTCTTGGATTTGAGCTTTCAGTTCTACTAACTCCTTTGGTGCCATCCTATAAGGTGTGATGGACACTGGAGCCGTTCCAGGTAGTAAATCAATCCCAAACTCAACTTCTCGATTCAGAGGTAATCCAGGAAGCTCCTCTGGGAAAACATCTTAAAATTCCCTAACAGTTCTGACTGTATCCACAGTCAAATCCTCAGTTTTAACTTGACTTATAAAAGCCAAATACGCCTCACATCCCTTGTGAATCAGTTTCTCAGCCCTTAAAGTCGATACCATGTTAGACAAGTAGTCTCTTCGTTCTCCAATAACCAGTACCTCCTTATCGTCGTCAGTCCTTAACACCATTCTCTTAGCTGCACAATCCAAGGCTGCCTTATGCTTGGTTAACCAATCCATTCCTAGGATCACATTGAACTCTCTGAATGGTAACTCCATCAAGTCTCCACAGAAAATCCTACCTTGAGTCTCTAAAGGCACCTCCCTAAAGAGTTTATCTACCCTAACCGAGTGACTTAAAGGACTTATCACAGTTACCCCACTCACAGTTTCCTCAGAATGCACACCTAACGACCCAAAAATGTCACATCCAACATACGAATGGGTTGAACCCACATCTATCAGAGCAGTATAGGGTACGCTAGAGATCAAAAACGTACCAGTTATGACGTTAGCTGCATCACCCTCCTCTCGGAGACGAGCAGCATATACCAAAGCTGGCTGATGAGCCTCAGCATTAACAGTACCCCTGCCAGGTGCCCCACGTCCATGGCCATTGCCACCGCGACCTTGTCCACGACCTCTCGGTGGTGGCGGTCTACCTCGCACAGGTTGCACAGGTTGCACAGCCCCTTGTTCAGTAACTTGAGTTTGGGCTGGCCCCCTAAGACAATCTTTAATCCTAAGCTCCTTTGACCCACAACGAAGACATGCCCCAGTACATTTCCAGCACTCCCCCAGATGCACTCTACCACAGTCTCTGCAAGCCTGGGGTCTAACTGTGTTCATCGGAACAGCTCGAACTGGCTCTTCCACCCTAGCTCTCTTAACGTTCCGATTTGTAGCACCAGTTGGTCCAGGATCCCTCCTGAATTGATTTTGATCCCTATCGCGATTCTTTCGTTCAGCTTGCTTCACCTTTTCGGCTATCTTAGCCTTCTCTACCAATGCAGCAAAATTGCGCTCTCTCTGCAGAGCTATCAGCACACTTAGTTCATCCCTGAGGCCATCCTCAAAGTGAACACTACGCTCGTACTCAGTAGCAACAATTGCACTGGCATATCGGTTCAACCTCAGAAACTCTGCCTCATACTCAGCAACTGACCTATTGCCCTGGGTCAGGTTCAAAAATTCCTTCCTACGTGCATCCACATAGCTGGCTCCGACGTATTTTCCCTTGAAAACCGTCTTAATAATTCCCAAGTTACCCGCTCAGCTGGGGTACTCTCTCTCACAGTAATCCACTATTGGTATGCTTCGTCTCGTAGCAGAGACACTACTCCCTTCAGGTTTTGCTCCACCGAGCAGTCCAGGTCGTCCATAATCCTTTCCGTAGCTTCCAGCCAATACTCAGCTACGTTCAGGGCTACACCAGATACACCGCTGAAAACCTCTATTCTGTTAGCCCGGAGTCTCTTAGAAATAGATCCTCTGTTTATAGGCCCAACATCAGCTCCAGCAACCCTTTCCAGAACCCTCAGCATAGTCTGGGATAGAGCGTCGTCCCTTACAGCCCGATCGTGTGGCCCATTTTTAGCTACTGGTGGTGGTCGTGCCACACCAGCTGGCATGTGCTCTGAAGATGAAGACCCAGCTTGTGCACTGCCTCGACCACGTCCTCAGCCTCATCCACGAGCAGCTCTCGTACTCATATCGACTTATATGATTTATAATTTTATGATAGTAGGTTAATATTTCAGTTATCTATTACAAATGTCTTATGTAAAGATAGAGTTTCAAAGTTGTTTTCTCGAATTCGTTGGCTGACTACAATTTCAGTCTTTCTAGGGTTTCATTTCCCTACAGTCTCAATCTCAACAGTTACAGGACTACCCTATCTATAGTGCCATAGTAGAGTCTTAGTACTATCTACAGTGATATTATAGTTCAGTACAGTATATGCAAGAAGTACTTACAGACTTGGTGTCGGGGATTCAGTGTGCCACTTCTTCGGTAACCAAATTTCAGAAAACTCAAAAACTTTTCAAAACCTTTAAAGTGTAAGTATTCTAAAGAAAACAAGTTTGAAAAGAGTTTTCCTAAATTTTTAAAAACCAATTTCCAAAAATACCCTTCTTGGGCCTAAGTTAAAATTTACGAAAACATTCTTGGACCCAATCCACAGCCGAGTTGTTGCAACCGTGCTTTGATACCACTAAATGTAACACCCCAAACCCGGTCCAGACGTTATGGCCAAATCTAGTGTGTCACATCACCTACATCTAACCATGTTATCTAGTTACTAAAGTTAGGGTGAGCTTTGCCAAAACTGTGGTTGTTATTTTGGGAGAAATTCATAATTTGCTTAATAAATGTCCTAATTACTATTGATCGTGAAGGATTTATTTAAAAGCATGACTTTTGATACTATTTTGGAAAGTGCATTTGATTTGGAAAATGTTCGTTTATCAAGTTATTTTGAAAACAAGTAAATCTAATTTCAAAAAACAATTTAAACAATATTTTTCTTAAGTTGAAACAAATTAATTATGTAAAGAATTAAAAACCCAAAATAAAATAAATCGAGCGGCCTTATTACAACCCAGAAACCAAAATAAAAATAATCTAAATACATTATGAAATAAAATTATTAAAAACTAGAAATTTAATCTTCGTGGCCACTCTAAATCCTTCCCAGCTCCATGTCTACCAACTAGGGCTCACCTGTATGGATGGAAAGAAAGGGGGTGAGTTTGGAAAACTCTGTGTATATAGAAAGCCCATCCAGAGCCCAAGTCAGCTCAAGCCCACTGGCCCGAAGCCCTATCCGGTCACAGTGTTAACTGGGCCGAAGCCCTATCCAGATTCAGTAAACTGGGCCATAGCCCCTTTTCAGATAACAGTATGGCCCACAGGCCCATTTCAGAATAGAATAGATATAATCATGTATGCAAGCCCAACCCACCTAAATCTAACCGCTACACTCCACCCGTACCAACCCTACACACCATGTGGGGAATAACTCAACCCACCTAGCCCTACACTCCACAGTTGCAGCATAGCTGCTCAGATATCAGTAAGTTGAGGCAAAGCCTCCAGTATATGGTCATGCCACTTTCAGTACTTCCTCCATCAATGTCCCAGTCCCATGCAATAGATAATAATGACATGGCATGCAGTAAACAGTAACAGTAAAACATGTATTTTGGTCACACTTAGCGCTAGGGGTATAACAGTCATTTTGCTCCTAGGGGTAAAATAGTAACTTTCTACCTATAAAGGTATCTCAGTAATTTTATCAGTTTCCTAGGGTTTTATACAAATTTCAGTCATTATTAACCCAATTTTCATCTCAGCAGTTTAATGAACGTGTTTTAACAATTTTAGCTATTGGGCCCTAAAACCCCTAATGGGCCCTACAGTGTCTAATAGCTATTTAAGCTCATTTAGTCCAGATTTTAATATCAATTTATTAGTTTAAATGATTTTGAACCTACAGTCTATCAGTACACATTATTTACCTATTTTCACCCATATGGGCCCGTAAGCCTATTGGGCCTATTTTTAGCCCACGAGGCCCAATTACCGAAATGCACGAAATTTCACACACGACTAACTTACCATCTTGCATTTCTGACCTATCGATTTCTAAACATCTTGTCTTGTGAGCACTCGTACACTCACAAGCCCACAAAATGCCAGAATTTTGGCATTTCGGCTTTTGCCGAATTGAACTAAGAAAGGGTGTTCGATACACACATGTTTCGTGATGACTGCCACAGAGATCCTCCACAATGTCCTACAATCGATTACCACAATTCTTAGATTGCAAAACTACAACAAACAATTCCAATATTCACTTACCCATATTCGGCCATTGCCCCTAAGGCCCTCGAAATCTTACCTTTGTCGAAATTGATGACTAGATCTAGATCTAGTCGTTCCAAAGATCCAAGCCTTCGATCAATCACCTTTAGAACACACTAATCACCAAAAGAAATCATTGGTTAATAACCCTTAGAGCCCTAAGCCCCAATCGACAGCCTCCCTAGATTTTAGGGACTTCGGCTTTTTCCAAATTGCAAAATAATGTAGATCTGGGATAACGAGTACTTACCATAGTTTTTGCTTATGTTCCTACTCAGATCTGATGTAGATCTATCCCTTAAATGCTAGCAAAACTTGAATCTTAGAGATCTAAAAATTCAGCTATGAGCTCTTATGGTTATGGCAGTTTTAGCTTTTTGACTGGTGAAGAAGATGGTGATTTGGGTTTATAATCTTGGAGTAGTGTTGCCGATAGGTACTAAGGGTTTAGAGAAGATGAAATTCGGTCAAAAGGAATGAAAAGAATAGAGGGAATTGGTTTGGAGAAATCGGCACAAGAAGTAAGTTTTTAGGATTTTGGCTTTTGTGGCAGTCGGCTATGGTGGTTCTTGGGAGGATGGAATTGAAAGAGAAGATGGATTTGAGTAATAGGGGTATTTGGCTGAGGTAGGAAGCAAAAAGGAAAAGAAAACAATAAAGGAGAAGAAGAGGAAGAAGAAATCGACACGGAGGAGAAGGAATCTGCATTTTCGGCTTTTGTGAAAACTTAGAAAAGGATAAATGAAAGTGAAAGCTTTTAGGTGGCTAGCCCTATTTCTCCAAGACAGAAAAAGAAAAGAACCTAACCCTAATATCAACTAAAACAATCGGCCCAACCTCCCTAAGGCCCTTGCTGAAATTCATTTAAGTGATCACATTCCCAACACATGCCTAAAAATTAAAAAGTAACAATATGCTTACCTTGCAACTTGAACCCTGGACCTTTAATTCCTTCTCAGGCGTCACTTTTTTAGGAACTTAGTGGCGCCACCTTGCCACTTTGCCAAAGCTCTTCTTGTATCATAATTTACGAAGTTTTTCTTAAAAGCCCACTTAACCAAGTTTCCTATTCACTTAAAATCCAAACTTGATGTTTTTCCGAGTTTTAACCTAGGCTTGGGCCTTTTAAAGGCCTACTAACACATTTAAACACAATTCCAATACTCAAAACACCAAAATTTTAAAATTTTACCAAGAATCACAGAAACCCAAAAAATCTCAAAAATCAGGGCGTTACATTGTATCTCTCCCAAGCATCGTAAAGTGTTTCTAAATCCATCTACACAAAAGAAGAGATATCGTTTCGTAATTTAGCTATTTTAGCTGGAGGAAAATATTTAAGTAAAAATTTTTTGGTCATTTGTTCCCATGTAGTGATTGAGCCTCGTGGTAAAGAGTTTAACCACTGTTTGGCTTTATTTCTCAAAGAGAATGGAAATAGCCTTAGACGAATGGCATTATCAGAAATGCCATTAATTTTAAAGGTATCACAAAGTTCCAAAAAATTGGCTATTTGTGAATTTGGATCTTTATCCTGTAAACCATCAAACTGCACCAATTGCTGTATCATCTGAATAGTGTTAGGTTTTAATTCAAAATTACTAGCAGCAATAGTAGGTCTAATAATACTAGTTTGGGTACCAGCCAAACTAGGTTTAGCATAATCATACATAGTACGAGGAGCTTCATCTTGATTCACTGGTTGCGTGGCTATTGCGGGAAGTGGTGGAATGTTTTGGTTTGCTCCATCTCTTCTGTAGGTTCTGGCCCTTGTTCTTGATCTTGTTCTGGATAATGTAGGCTTCGTCTGATCTCTCTGCGAGTTCTGCGAACTGTCGCTTCTAAATCTTTGTCAAAAAGTAATGGTCCTGCTGGGTTGTTTCTAGTCATAAACTAGAAATACCTAGAAGGGAAAAGCAAAGAAAATTAAAATAGAATAAAATAAAATGAAAGAACAATAAATAAATAAATAAAAATAAATAAAAACCAGAAATAAATAAATATAGTAATGGCTAACTAGTATCACGATTTTAAGGCAAGCGCACCTATCGAGCAGTAGTATAGTTTAGCAGCAAGACAGAGTTATCGTACCCAAGGGAACCAAAAGTACTAATACTTACTTCCTTTCTATTATCTAGCCTAAAAATAAAAGAGGGTTGTATGAAAATAATTCTAAAACTAACTAAAAGTGCACAAAAAGTAAATTGGGAAAAGCTTTCAGGAAAAGCTGATTGATATGAGCAATACTCAAGGGAGAATCCACCTAGACTTCACTTATTATTAACTTCTTGAACTAGACGATTTCTTCACTTGACTTGATCCGTAGAGATTCCTAACTTATGTTAATACCTCCATCGAGGATAAGAATAACTAATCCTAGGTGGTTAATTAAAGTTTCTTTATTAATTAACATCCCTAGGTTGCATTAATTCGATCTATGGATCCCTCTATTAGGTTTGACCCTAATCCGACAGATTTATGTCACCCTATATCTAGGGTTGCATGCAACTCCGCTTAATTATGGTAGATCTACTCTTAAACAGGGACTTTTGCTCCTCTACCTAAGCACATCAGTTTCTTGTAGTAATACCTATGATTATTAAATCAAGAATGAAGAACACATAATTAAGAACAATTCAAGTATTTAGCATATAATTCAAGAATAAATAATAACAAAATATGTCTTAGGTTTCATCCCCCTCAAGTATTTGAGAGGTTTAGTTCATAGTTAATAAAGAAAACTTATCAGAAGAAATAAGATAACAAAACATAAAGAACCCAAAAACCCCTGAAGGAATTTAGGGAGATCCTCTGTCTTGATGTAGAATTCTGGCTTCTGGGATGAATCAATCGACTTCCTTTGCAGTAATTCCTTGCTTTCACTCCTTGTGTTGGAGAATTATGGCGCTCCTTCTTGGGAGAAAAGAGTACCCCCTTAGAGCTGCCACCTAGGGTCTTTATATAGAGCTTTGGGATGCCTTTCTTAGCCTCTAAGTATCCAAATCCGAGTGAAATTGCACTTCCTCATGACAGGGACACGCCCGTGTGCCACGCCCGTGTGGTTTCGATAAGGCCGTGTTTGGGCTTATTGAGGTGGCACGACCGTGTAGCCTGGCCGTGCTTGTCGGGGCTGGGCCGTGTTGGAATTGTGTGGCACGGTCGTGTGCCACGGCCGTGTGGTGACTTCTTGGGCCGTGTCATTTTCACACTTTGGCCCATTTTTTTCGTTTCCAGCCGTTTTTCGTTCTTTTCTCTTCCCTTTGCTCTCCTGAGTATACAACATGAAATAGAAGGGTTAAGAGCACCAATTCTCACAAAATTAATAATATTTCATCCAAAAATTAGGCTAAACATGAGGTAAAAATATGTATAATTTATCATTTATCAACTTTCATCCTTATTCCACTGTTTTTGCGGGTATAACGATCAAAAAAAGAGATACAAGATCATTCAATCTAAAGCCTCAAATGATGTTCGTTGCCAGTGTGGGTAGTGTGAGGAATACCGGACTTGATTGTAAGCATTGTAATTGAAAGCACTATGGTGAGTGCTGACTGAAAAGTGGCATGTTTCAAATGCGAATCACTAGATCATTTCTTTCGAGACTGTCCAGAGAGATCTACCACTGATAAAGAGCAACCCATAAAAGTGAGCAATACTGCTACCAGAGGTAGACCACCTCAGAATATTAGGAATCAGAGTGGAAACCACAGTGCTACATGAGATTCAAATGTTAAACATGAGACACGCACACCTGCTCAAGCCTATACTATACGTGCATGAGAGGAAACCGCGTCGCCTGATGTTATTACCGGTACCTTTTCTCTTTTTAACACTGATATAGTTGCATTGATAGATCCTGGATCAACTTATTCATATATCTGTATGGAACTACTGTTAAAAAAGAATTTACATGTAGAGTCTACAGAATTTGTAGTTAAAGTATCGAATCCATTAGGCAAGTCAGTATTAGTTGATAAAATCTGTAAGAAATGTCCGTTGATGATCCGGGGATACTGCTTTCTGGTTGACTTGATGCTCCTGCCATTTGATGAGTTTGATGTATTTTGGGTATGGACTAGTTGAATATGCATGAGGCGGTTGTTAATTGTAGAAGAAAGAGTATAGAGTTGAAATGTCAGAACGGTGAAATTTTTCGAATTGAATACTGAAGTATCTGCTATGCGAGCTTAGAAATGTGTGAAAAAGGGTTTTGATGCGTATTTAACATATGTGTTGGATACTAAAGTATGGGATTCAAAGCTTGAATCTATACCAGTTATTCATGAATTTCCAGATCTATTTCCAGAAGAATTACCGGGTTTATACTATTTGTGAAAAAGAAAGATGGGTCAATGAGAATGTGTATCGACTATAGGTAATTGAATAAAGTGACTATAAAGAATAAGTATCCTCTACCGCGAATTGAAGATTTGTTTGATCAGTTAAAAGGGGCTACATTATTTTCAAAGATCGAAATGAGATCAGGCTATTATCAGTTGCGGGTTAAAGATTCTAATATACCAAAAACTGCTTTCAGAACACGGTACGGTCACTATGAATATTTAGTTATGCTTTTGTTTGACTAACACTCCTGCAGTATTTATGGACTTGATGAATTGTATATTTAGGCTGTATTTAGACAAATTTGTTGTCGTGTTCATTGACGACATTCTGATCTATTCTCGTGATGAGACATAGCATACCGAACATTTGAGAATCGTGTTACAGACTTTGAGAGATAAACAGTTATATGCTAAATTCAGTAAATGTGAATTCTGGCTTTGGGAAGTCATATTTCTGGGTCATATTGTTTTAGCAGAAGGCATTAGAGTTGATCTGAGCAAAATATCTGCAATATTAGACTGGAAACCACCGAACAATGTATCTGAAATCAGAAGTTTCCTGGGTTTAGCGGGTTATTACCGAAGATTTGTGAAAGGATTCTCGATGATTGCAGTTCCGTTAACTAGATTACTCCAGAATGATGTGAAATTCGAGTGGATTGAGAAGTGTCAACAAAGCTTCAAACAGTTGAAAGCATTGTTAACAAATGCACCAATTTTAGTTCAACCTAAATCGAGTAAAGAGTTTGTGATTTATAGTGATGCATCGTTAAACGGACTGGGTTGTCTATTGATGCAAGATGGAAAGGTTATGCTTCTTGATAGTTGAAACCACATGAGAAGAATTACCCAACACATGACCTTGAATTAGCCACTATAATCTTTGCATTAGAGATTTGGCGTCACTATCTATATAGGGAAAAATGCTGAATTTTCACATATCATAAAAGCCTGAAGTATTTAACGTCACAAAGAGATTTGAATCTACGACAACAGAGATGGCTAGAACTATTGAAAGATTATGAGTTTGTAATTGATTTTCATCCGGGAAAAGCTAATATTGTAGCTAATGCTTTGAGTCAGGAATCTTTATTTGCTTTGCAGGCTTTGAACACACAAATGATGTTGTGTAATGACAGATCTATTTTAGTTGAATTAAAAGCTAAACCAGTATTTCTGCAACAAATCTACGAGGCACAGAAAAATGATAGCGAATTACAAGCTAAATGACTTCACTATGAGTCTAATTCTAATTTTGAATTTAGTATTGGAACTGATGAATGTTAATGTTCAAGAATAGAATTTGTATACCAAAAGATACCGAGCTCATTCAGAAAGTTTTACGCGAAGCACATGATAGCCGCTTTTCTGTCCATCCTAGTAGCACTAAAATGTATAATGACCTAAAGCAATTATACTGGTGGTCAGGGATGAAATGAGATATATTGGAATTTGTATCAAAATTTTTATCTGTTAGCAAGTAAAAGTTGAACATCAGGTACCACCAGGTTTATTACAGACAGTGATGATTCTGAAATGGAAGTGGGATAGAGTTACAATAGATTTTCTATCAAGATTGCCTTTAACCCCGAAAAAAAAAGATGCATTCTAGGTTATCATTGATAGATTGACAAAATCTATTCATTTCATACCGGTACGTACATACTATTCTCTGGATAAACTAGCTGAATTGTACTTGTCTGATGATTACATGGTGTATCGTTGTCTATTCTCTCCGATAGAGACTCGAGATTTACATCGAGAATCTGGAAGAAATTATAGGAAGCTCTAGGAACAAAATTGAATTTCAGTACAACTTTTCATCCTCAGACTGACAGTCAGTTCGAAAGAGTTATATAGATTTTAGATGATATGTTACGATGTTGCATCCTTGAATTTGAAGGTAGTTGGGAGAAACACTTACCTCTGATTGAATTTGCTTACTTCCAGACAAGTTTGAAAATGTCTCCGTACGAAGCTTTATACGGTTGTAAATGTTAGACATCGTTATACTGGATAGAATTGAATGAGAAATACATACACGGGGTTGAATTGGTCAGAGAAACCGAAGAAAAAGTGAAAGTGATTCATGATAGCTTAAAAGCAGCTTCTGATAGTCAGAAATCATATGCGGATTTGAAACATAAAGAAATAAAGTTTCAGGTCGGAGACTGAGAATTCTTGAAAGTGTCACAGTGGAAGAAAATTCTTCATTTCGACCAGAAAGGAAACCTAAGTCCGTGATTCATCGGGCCATATGAAATTGTTGAAAGAATAGGACTGGTAGCCTATCGACTATCATTCTTTGAAGAATAGGACCAGTAGCCTATCGACTATCATTACCGTCTGAACTTCAAAAGATACATGATGTGTTTAACATTTCGATGTTACGTCGATACAGATCGGATCCATCACATGTGATCTCTCCTGTTGATGTGGAAATACAGTCTAATTTATCGTACAATGAAGAACCGATCAGAATTATGGCCAGAGAAATCAAAGAATTGAGAAATAAACATATAGCACTTGTAAAAGTTCTTTGGTGTAAACACAGAATAGAGGAAGCTACATGGGAACCAGAGGAAGCGATGCAAAAATAGTACCCTAACCTGTTTACCGGAAAGATTTTCGAGGATGAAAATCCCTAAAGGGGGAGAGTTGTAACAGCCCAATTATGAGTCTGATCGGAATAGGTGGTTTCGAGACCACTTAACTAAGTCAAAATATTAATTTTATTATTTTTATAAGTTTTACAACATGATAGTATTACCGTGTAAAAGTTTCGTAAAGAAATTTTACCGATTAAATAGTTAATTCAGTAAAAAGGACTAAATCGCGTAAAGCGATAAACATGAGTTCTTTTAGCAAAGTGGCTTAAATGACTATGGCTTTAGTAGTAGAAGTCCTTGCATTGAAATTTTACCTTTATTATTATGCATGGACATTAGTGGACATTAATTTATATGTTTAATATGTTTTTAAGTAAGGTTAAAGTTGTAAAATGGTTAATGTGACTTTATTAATTAAAACAAAACCAAAATTTGGATTTATTTTGATCATCTTGGCCGAAAATCATTAAGAAAAGAAGGAATAAAAATCATCTAGGGTTCGACACTTATTTTAGCAAGATTAAGGTATGTTTTGCTTCGATTTTTGATAATTTCTACGTTTTTGTAATCGTTGCTTTGTGTTCTATCATGCCCGCATCTCAATTTTTGAAAGTGTTGATGTTTTTGAAAGATTCCATTGTTGAATACTTATGTATTTTGATGTTTCTTGATAGATTATTAAAGATTGTTATTAGATATACAAGTTTTATAAAGTGATTTTTGAGAAATTTGAGCAATAGGGATTAAATTGAAAAAAATAAAAATTTTACAGTTAGAAATGTGAAATAATTGAAAATATGGGCTTAATGGAAGCCATATGAAATTCAACTATAGTGATTTTTGGTTAAAAATGTGTAAATTTGTTATTTTGTGTATTAAAGACTAAAGTGTCAAAGAATGAAAATACAAGGGCTATTTTGTAAAAATGTCAAAATATACGTATATGGATTAAATTGAATGTGTTGGTGAATAAATGGGTTAATTTGAATTAATATAGATCAAGATAAACCAATATCAGAACTTAATCGGGGGAAACAGAAGGTAGAGGAATATATATCAGATTTACGAGCTTTTACGAGGTAAGTTCAATTAATTAGAATCTAATTTATGTTTATAATTGAAATGATTGAATTGCATATAGTACAAATGTGTATATGAAATAATGAATTGAATTGCCTATTGGTTATTTGTTCTGATTAAGTACCGAGTCCTGTTTGAACCGTAGAAAGTCGTAGATATAAGTGACATGTCACTAGGGCTACCGTTTGGTCGAGCTCCTACAGTCGTTGCAGACTCACCACAGCTCATGAGCTTACCGTTCAGCCTTCGGGCTTACAGTTTCAGCTCGATTGAGCTTACCATTACCGGCTCAGGAAGAGCATACCGTACATGACTCGAGGCCTGAATTGTCTAGCATCTCTATCTCTGATCGATATCCCCGTGGAAGCAATAGAACGAGGGTGATATTATCTAGATTTCTTCAATACGGATTAATGTGATTTACCCGCAATTCTCTTTCTACAGTCTCTCGCTTCAGAGTCAGCTTTTCTTTTCTCTTTGCCAAGCTCTTCAGCTTTGAAAGCTCGATCAACTAGAGCAACGAACTCTTTTAGCTCAAGAATACCAACCAATAATCTGATATCTTCATTTAAACCATCTTCAAACCTCTTACACATTATAGCCTAGGTAGAAACACATTCACAAGCATATTTCCTGAGTCGTACAAATTCTCGCTCATACTTTGTCACTGTCATTCGGCCCTGTTTTAACTCTAAAAACTCTTTATGTTTTTTATCAATAAACCGTTGACTGATATATTTCTTTTGAATTTCCACTTGAAAGAAATCCCAAGTAACTCTCTCTCGTGGAATTACCGATATCAAAGTATTCCACCATTGATAGGTAGTATCTCTCAATAGCGATATAGCACATTTTAAACATTTGTCAGGTGTGCAAGATAGTTCATCAAAGACTCTGATCGTGTTTTTGAGCCAAAATTCAGCTCTATTAGCATTATCACTAGTAGTGGCTCTAAATTCTTCAGTCCCATACTTCTGTATCTTATCAATAGGAGGTCAATTTAATCTCAAAGGATTTGTACCTATACATTTAAAGGGATCGGTTGCGGAACAGGTGGGGGTGGAGGTTGTTAAGCACCCGGGTTCGCTTGAACAAATTCGGTGAACCATTCACTCATCATTTGGAAGAAAGCTTGTTTAGCTTCTCCCTGACTCCATGTAACGGGAACAGATTCAGATGGCGCAGCCCCTTGAGTGGGAGCTGGTGCATTACTTTCTACGTCATCAGCTATAGCTCGATTTAGATCCATTTACTATATAAAACATAATTTAGAATCTGTCAGGAGATATCACACTATCGTAATTTATATATGACATGTATGGCTAGACTCATATATGCTACGGTAGTCCAAGAATCGATTAAATCGTAGCTCTGATACCAATAAATGTAACACCCCTAACCTGTAACTGACGCCAGAATAGGTGAATAGGCATTACCAGACCAGTAACTTAGTTCAGAATATTCATATATCAATAATCATTTCATATAAATCGAAGTCATTCATTTAAACATGTAACATGCTTAAATCGAGCATAATAAACTTTAAACATACATTTGGGATCAAATTAAAATCATATAAGAGTTTAAGGAAAACTTAGAAATATTTTTGAATAGAGATCACACGCCCATGTGAACAAGCCGTGTGTCATACACGGCTATCAGACACGCCCATGTCACAGGCTGTGTGGAAACAGGGCATACATATTGACTTATGTCACACGGCCAAGGACACGCCCGTTTTCCAGGCTTGTGAAATCTAAAGGGTATACTTACTTAGACACACGACTGACCACATGCCCGTGACTCTTACCCGTGTGCCTATTCGAATTGGCCTCACATGCCTGTGTCTGGGCCGTGTGCTCGGCCATGCCAAACCTGAAGGGTATACTGACTTGTGCCACACGGCCAGTCACATGCCCGTGTGTGAGGCCGTGTGGAGCACCCAGGCTCAATTCGAATTGAACCATAGAGGGACACGGTTGAGACACACACCCGTGTCTCTACCCGTGTGGACAAAAATAGGCCATTTATAAGGCCAAATTTTCCACCCTTAATGGGCATACCCTACATATCAACAATAATACCAAAATCATACCAATTCAGCAGCCAATATGAACATTTCAGGTCACCCATTTCCAAAATGACCATTTCATATCCCAATCTCATACCATTATTTACATTGAAACATATGCTAAACCAATATGATTCATAACCCAATATACACATATAACCAATACACTAATTCAATCATCTAAATATCCAAATGCCATCCATCATCCAAATAATTCCATCTCATGAAATCATCATATATCAATATCTTCAAATGCAAACACACTTCATATATCAACTTGTCCATAAACATTCCAACTATGAACACTTATATACCATCATACTTAATGCCAAATTTAGCCCAATCTCATGGCTTATTATAAACATTCAAAACATGTACCAAAACAACATCCATAATACTAGCCTATACATGCCATATTTTCACAACTCTTTTAGTTCCAAAAGTACCAACAATTGTTTGGATAGTGTGTGAGAATCTCCGACTTTGTCCAAATCGAGCTTGGCAATGAACCTCTATAAAACATGGAGAAATAAATAGGGTAAGCTTAAATAGCATAATAAGCCCCATATTATAGAATTAAACTTACCAAAATTCATAACATAAGTAATCAAACTCAATATAATCAAAATTTAATTGATACATTTGCCTAACACATGGATACACCAATAGGTTAGTACATCTATTCACATGTAACAAATAACTCATTCACCAAAATTCATTTGACAATCAAGTTCATGTATATTTTCACTATTAACATAAAATACATGTAACAATGCTATCATTCAATCCATATAAAACATGTTCAATTTGGTACTTTATCATATAATTTAATTCGGTAATTAGCCTGTTGAACCTATTAAACATCGAGGGATACTCAGGTGATACACACTAAGTGCATTAATCAAAAATTCGTCAATTCATTATTATTTCCGCTTATTCGAGCCATGATCGATAAGCTCCTCCTGAGCTGATGTACGGTAAGGTCTATTGAGCTGAAACGGTAAGCTCTAATGAGCTGAAAATAGTAAGCTCATACAAGCTGATACATTGATAAGCTCATATGAGCTGTGGTGAGTCTGTAACACATGTAGGATCTCGACCAAAACGGTAACCCTATTAACATGTCACTTGTATCCTGTAAAATCCCGGTTTGAGCCTAATCAGAATAGTGGTTTTGGAACCACAAATTTGAGGTCAAAAAGTATTTTAATATTATTTTTAATGTCTATAATATGAGATTATGCATGAGCCAATTTTCGTGTTTTAATTCGATTATTTGGATGCTTAATTTAGAAAAAGGACCTAATCGAGTAAAATGTAAAAGTGGCATGCTATTTGTTTAAGTGCTTAATTACTTTGATTAATTAAAGGTAAGGTCCTTATAATGGAATTAGACCATTGTCATTGTTAATGGACATTTATGTTCTTGATATCATGAAATTTGATGGTTATTAATTAAGGTTAGTTTTGTAATTTGGTAATAAGGTTAATTAACTTAAAAACCAAAACAAAATTTAGGCCATTACCATCTTCTTGGTCGATTATACAAAGAAAAAGAAACCATTTTGAAGCTTTTAGGGTTCAACACTCTTGAAGCTTGGTTAAGGTACGTGTTAAGCTCGGTTTGTAGTGATTTTTATTTTTTAAGATTGTTGCACCTAGTATTATCTAGCCCATGTCTCAATTTGTGGAGTTATTGATGAATTTGTGAGTTTCCATTCATGATAGCTTGAGCTTTGTGATGTGTTTTGATGGAAAATAAGTATTTGTTGATGTGAAAAGTATAAAATATGGGGTTAAAATGTGAAATTAATGAAAGATATGGGCTGCTAGGGGCATAAGAGTAATTTAGCTAAACTTTGAACTTGTTGAATTTTGTGTAATTCGTGTTTTGATAAAATAGGGACTAAAATGCAAAAGTATGAAATTTTAGGGGCTAATGTGTAAAAATGCCTAATAATCTGTTTATGGATTTAATTGAATGAAATAATGATTAACTAAGTAAAATTTGAATTTATATAGATCTAGAACAAAAGAAATTGAAATTAGATCGGGGAAATAGAAGGTTATAGGAAATCGATTCATTTAGCCGTTCTCATTTCCGAGGTAAGTTTATATGCAAATAAATGTATTTCATTTGAATTATATATATTTTATTGTTATTGAAATGTTTTGAATGCGAAATGATCGAATATGAGAAAGTATTGACAGAGTTGATTTGGGACCATGTCTAGGACATTGGGATTCCGAGGTGTGATTTTGTGTAAGACCATGTCTGGGACATTGCCATTGTATATGGCTTCGTGTAAGACCCTGTCTGGGACAGTGGCATCGATATTTGATAACATGTAAGACCATATCTGGGATGTAACGCCCGAAACTGTGGGGGCTTTAATTTTTGCATTTTTTGATTTAATTGCATGTATGTGGTGTGTTGGCTAGATGATTTGGGGTGTTTTAAGGTGGTTTTAGGAAGCTTGGGTTCGAGTCCTGGCCTTGGTGAAATTTTTAATTTTGCTCATATATTGATGTGGAAGCTAGCGTCTAGGCCTTATAGTTAGTTGTGACTGATTTGTGCCACAATGAGCTCTATGGTCTAGTGGAAGTGGCGCTACAAGGGTGGCAATGAGGTCTAAGGTTTGAGACTTGGAGCGAGTTAAAGATTATTTATTTTGCAGCTGTGACACCTAGAGGTTATGTTGTATTGGAATTTTGCTCAGGTGGTTATGGAATTGGTCTTGGAGGAGTTTGAAAATGATTCAAATCAGGGAGTTAAGAGATTGTAGGAGTGGATTATGGGAGGTTGAGGGAAGAGTTGGTAGTTGGCCGAATATGGGACTTCCAATTGTGCATATTTGGTCATAGGACCTTTTTTCCCCATATTACCAAATTCTTTTGTGTCATTTGGGATTCTCCTTGTTTTCATTTTTTTCTCATTTCTTTGTATTGTCGAACATATACTGAAAACTGATAAGTCGTGCAACTTTTTTGTCATTTCTGGCAAGCGTTGAGTGCTCTTTCATTTGTCCATTTTACTTTTCTGTTTCTTTCTCCTTGCTCAAACTTCTGCAAAAAATCTTTTACTTTTTGGCTCCTCTCCTTTTCTTTCAAAGTTTCCGATTATTCCCTTCCTTATTACTTCTTTTGCAATCGGCTCCTTGCATGACCAAACCTTCTCACCCTATTTCTCTATTTTCTATCCTTCTTTTCTCTCATTAGTCCTTACTCTTATTTGCCCGAATACTCCTTTTCCTTTTGTGATCACTCTCGTGTTACCCTGGATTTGAACTTTGGCCGACTACTCTGTATTGGTATATTGATTCTGTTGCTAGAGTTGGTATGTGTATGTTCTTTATTCTTTCTTTATCTTTCGTTAACCCTGCTTTCATTTGGTTTCTTCATCTCTTTTACCGTAATATGGCCATTGTGAGGCTTAGGCTTTCAGAGGAGTGAAGGGTCGCAAGTGGTTTGAAGCAATAAACCTTAATTATTGCTCATAGTTCAAGCAAGGTAAGAACCTTTGTTATAGTTTGGGTTGGTCGAATGTGTTATATGTGTGTGATGTGGGTGATATATGGTTTTAAGCCACACTTACGAATATTTAGATCTAATGAGATCTGTTTCAATATAGATTTGTGTTAAGGGCGTGAACTGATTGGGGTCAGTGATCTTAGAGGGATCAAGATCGTACGTGTAAACAAGGTAAAGAAGGAGTATGTTGGATCATATGATTAAGTGTTTAACCCTATTAGATAGTGGTCTAACGAAATATTCTGATTGGGGTTGTTGGTTGGATTTGTGTTGGATAATCACTCATTTCAAAAATAGGTGTGTTCTTCAACTGTATAGATTACAATGGCAAAAGCCAAAATGTCGAAATGCTAAAAGTCGAAAAGTCAAAAATTAGGCTTTTGGCCACATGGGCGTGCGAACGCATATGTGATCTGGTCGACCCATGAAATGTGGGTCTACATCGAGAGACGGCCATCATGAGCGATTTTATTGCCTAAATCAAAATGGGCCATATGGGCCCGGCCCTTTACGAGCAAATCGCACTGTTAAGTGGGTAATACTGGTCTAGCTTTGTCACACACATGGCTTAAGTCAATTTGGGGCTCTGTGGGCCACACGGTTGCGTGGGCCCAAATGGGCCAACTTAGTGGGCTTTGAGCCCAATATTATTTTATGTATTGTTATGGTCCCGCGAGTTGCTCGAGAAGACCGTGGGCTTATTGGTGGGCCTAAGAGCTTATTAGTTTAGACCCTATATGATGTATGGATGACTATGTATGTCATGAGATGATTTGTATAAGTATATTTGTTCTATTTACATGCATGACGATATGTAATAGCATGCCACTAATGTATGTTGCATAACATGGGATTGGGTATATGTGACTAGAGGAAGACCTCTGTTCTGGCAGCTTTGCTGTACATCTCTGAAGGCTTTTAGCCTACCATTCTGGTATCTCTACTGCAAATTCTATTTAGCACCGTATTGGTGCTAATATGTAGTGTGTAGGGATGGGTGGGTCGATATTATATCCCCACATGGTGTGTTGGGTTGGACGGAGCCAGTGTGTAGAGGTTGGATGGGTAGGATTTTTGCATGCTTGATTATTCTATCACTGTACTATATTGGGCTAAGGCCACACTGCCTCTGTTCTAAAACGGGCTTAGGCCCAGACTATTACTGTTACTAAATGGGCTTAGACCTAGATTATTTTCTATATGACTCTATTTTTAATGGGATTACACACTGAGTTTTTGTAAACTCGCCCTACTATTTAACTGTGCAGGAAATCCTCAGACCTAGATGGTTCGGTACTGCGAGGGACTTGGAGACAGCCACACATTTAAATTTGCTTTGGATTGGATTTACTTTATTTATTATTTTGAGGTTGTAATAAGGTCTTTCTTAACTCCTAACTCTAAATTTGGGTTTTTCGTAATTGCATTTTAAACCTGATAGAACTAGAGCGTGGTTTTCACAAAAGTTATATGTTTACAAAATTTCATGACATCATGACTAATAAGTTAAAAAGCAAAGCTTCCGCAAAGTACTAGTTTTTGAACGTAACCTCTTTGTTTGAATAAAGGATTTCACTAGGTTAATGAGTTTTAACTAAGAGAGCTTTCGCAACGTGTTTTAAAATATCTACGTTTTCAAAATACACTTCAATGTGAAATCGCCAGATTCGGCCATAATGTTTGGGTCGAGTTTGGGGTGTTACATTTAGTGGTATCAAAGCCAAGTTACAAAAATCAGTTATGGAATTGGTTTTTGGAAAATATAAAGTTTTTATAAAGTGATTTCAAAAGCAGTTTGGGTAATTTAAAATAATGTTACTAGATGTGTGGGTCACTGAGCCTCTGGCACTGAATCTGTAAGTACTCTTGATACTGTGTTTTAAACTATAATACTAGGTTTACTTTAGAAATGAGACTGTATTAAGATACCGTAGATAGAGTAAATTGAAACTGTAGGAAACTAAAGGCTGTAGTGGAAACTCGATCTACGAAAATAAACTCTAAATTTCTACTCTTCATAAAACATTTGTTAATAATACTGGAACTTTAAACTAATGCATAAGATTTCTAAAATAGATATTACGTGAATTGGTATAAGCACTAGAAGGGGTGCAAGAGGCCGCGACAGAGGTCGTGGTAGTGCTAGGGTTGGGTCTTCGGCGTCAGGCCACATGCCCAACGTTGAGGCGAGAGGAGAACCGGCTTTATTGGTAGCTAAAATAGGGATGACGCATTATCCCAAGCAATGTTAAGTATTTTGGAAAGGTTGCTGGTACTGCTGGGACGACTACCGTTACTGTAGGCCATGGATTAGTACAGAACCACTCCGATCAAGTGGAGCAGAAATCTTCAGAGGAGTTTCTGGGGTGGCTCCTAGTGTGGCTGAGTACTGGTTGGAGGCTACTAAAAGAATTATGGATGACCTTGACTGCACATCTGAACAAAAGTTGAAGGGTGTTGTGTCCCTGTTGAGAGATGAAGCCAACAAGTGGTGGCTTTCAGTAAAAGAGGGTACCCCATCTGACTAATTGACCTGGGAACTTTGCAAGTCCACATTTAAGGGAAAGTATGTGGGCTCCAGCTATGTTGATGCTCGCAGGAAAGAATTTCTGAATATGGTTCAAGGTGATAAATCCATATTGAGTACGAGGAAGAATTTTTGTGACTTAGTCGGTATGCCCGAGGGATAGTAGCAACAGAGTACGAGCATTGTGTTCAATTTGAGGAAGGCCTTAGAGACAGCCCCTAAATAGCTCCACAGAGGGAGCGAGATTTTGCTGCGTTAGTAGAAAAAGCTAAGATTACTAAGGAGGTGAAGCGCACAGAGCGCTAGAATCATGAGAAGGACAAGGAGAAAAATAGAAGGGATGCAGAGCCCGCCAATTTCATTCAGAGGCCCAGGAAGAGGGCCAGAGTTGATGGGCCAGTCAGAGCTAGGTCCCTTGTTAGGCGTGTCACATCGAAGTACTTTTCAAAATTGATCTTGTTGATAAAAATCCGTATTCAGATTGAATCCCATTAGTTTTTATTATTTGAGAAAATTTTAGCAAGATTTCGTTATTACAATTTGAAAACGTTAGCCCGATTTGTTATCGTTCATTTCATTAACTGATAAAAATACGTGTTTTCCTTTGAAAACTGTTATTATTTTGAGAACCCATTTTACCTAGTCTAGCAGTTTCAAATAAGAAATCAAAACCCAATCAAAAGTAAATCCACCAAAATGGCTTTATTACATAACCAAAAATCCAATATGAAAATTTAAATAAGTAAAGTCAAAAAGCAAAACATCTGCGATCGTGTGGCCACCTCCAAGACCTTTGCTGCTCCAAATTACCGAAGACTGGGGATTACCTATACAGTTAAAAGAAAGGGTGAGTTTGCAAAAACTTAGTGTGTAATCCCCTATCAGTCTAACAGTAAATAATGCATGAAGAAATAGTCTGGGCCTGAGCCCTATTCAGTAACATAACAGTCTGGGCCTTAGCCCTATAAAGTAACAGTGTGAGCCTAAGCCCAATATAGAATCAATATAATGCAAATATGCAGCCCATTCCAAACTAACCAACACACCACCCGTACCAACCAGCACACCATGTGGGGATTATATCGACCCACCCAGTCAACACACCAATATCGCAGTGATGCTGCTAGTAATAGTAACGCAGCAAAGCTGCTAATAATAGTAAGCGGGGCACAGCCCCCAGTATCAGAATATGTAGCAAAGCTACCAGTACAGTAAAAACATGGCAGAGTCAATAGTACTTCCTCCGTAACAATATCCCAACCCCATGCAGTATGACGTGTCATAAATATTATGTGTATGCAGTATGTCACCCTCGGTATCAATCATATAAATATCCTATACACATCAGTCAACCTACCACTAGGGGTATAACGATCATTTCATCAATTAGGGGTAAAACGGTAATTTTACCCCTCAGGTGTATTTTGGTCATTTAACTAACTTTGGAGTCTCGGTATAGATAATGACCTCACAGAAGGTTTATCGTCGCCTTGAACAACTCAAGCAACCTATATGGCGAAAACAGTGTAAATGGGCACAAAGCCCATTACTAAGCCCAAGTGGGCCCACACGCTCGTGTGGCCCATTTAGCCTAAATTCAGTCATAGCTACATGATTTACAAGGCCCAATCCAACATTTGCCACTGATCAAAGATTTTATCCATGAGGGATTGACAAACCCATTGGGCCCACACGGCCCATTTCGGCCCAACGTGGCCCATAATGGCCCCAACCCATGAGAACGCTTGTGGCGGCCTCTACAGCTTTTCGCTCATGTTTTGTGGGCATGGTTCACCACACGAGCGGTCGCACGCTCATGAGGCCTCAATTGCCAAAGTTTTAGCTTTTTGGCTTTTCGGCATTTGCCGATTCACAGTAAAACAGGGGTGTGGATACACACCTCTTTGGCTTTTGACAGTAACAGAATGGTGTAGGTTACACACCTGTTATGGAATAGTGCGGAAACCCTCGAGCGTTAAACCTATTATAATAGAAACTTCAGTTAAAACCTTAACATATGAGTTTGAAAGAACTCTAATCAATACTTGATCAAATGATTACCTACCAATGCCTTGCTTGAATAAGTGTCCTTAGTCTTCTTAGAATACTAATAGAATTAATCACACGATTAATCGTGTATCCGTTTTACCACGGATTCGATTAAATAAGACTGAAAACAAACATAAGGTTTAGAAACCCAACACTAGAACAATCGGCCAACAACTTAACATATTAGCCCAAAAGTTTACCTTTGGTTGCGAGGTAAGAGAAGGATTTGACTACCACCGCGACCCTTGAGAACTCCTTCACCACTTGTAATAATCTATGAACCAAAAGAAAGAGGAAGAGAAGTGTATATTCGGCTTAATAACCTTAGGATCAAAAGAATAAAATATCGAAAGAAAGGAAGTTCTGTTGTGAAAGGAGACCGATAGAACAATTAGGAAATAGAGAAGAAGAGTGTGCACAATCAATGATGGGAGAGGTGAGAAATAGAGAGGTTCGGCTATGAAAGAAAACCAAAAGAAAATAGCAAGAAGAAGAAATATTCGGCTATAGAAGAAACTGAGAAGAAAACGACAAGATGGGAGTGGAGAGGGGTTGAATTCGGCCAACCTAATGAAAAGAAAGAGATTGGGAAAAAGAGGGGAGGAAGCAGAGAAACACTATTCGGTTTGGGGAATAAAAAAATCGAAAACAAGGAGGAAGAAGGACAATTAAGCAACTACTAAAAAGCGAATTTGGCACTTTCTGATTTGGGTTTCGATAATGTAACACTCCAAACCCGGCCTAGACATTATGGCCAGATCTGGTGTCTCACAAGGAAGTTACATACAAATTTAGGACATACGATAAAAAGTTTTCCTTTGTTTAGAAGCACCATTTAGATTTGGAACGTTGAACGATTTCAGATTAAAACCGTTTTTATAAGTTTGAAAACATTTTGGGAAGAAATGATTGTCTTACTTGTTTAAGGTCAATTACTTAAGGTTATAAAAGCTCTTTGACCTTTTTGAAAACATTATGCGTACTTTTACTCGAAAACGTTTTGTTATTAGTTTTGAAAACCCAATATATACTTTACCAGTTGTTATGCTAAATCAGCGTAAATGCAAAAAATTAAACCAAATAAAAATCCGTAGTGGCCTTATTACATAATAGAAACCCAAAATAATAATTAATTAAACTAAAGCAAAACCAAAAACAGAAAGCATGTGGCCACCCCGAGTCCCTCACAGCTCCAAATCATCTATGGCTAGGGGCTACCTACAGATTTAAAATAAAAAGTGAGTTTGTGAAAACTTAGTATGTAACTTACCCCAACCAATAATAGAAAATGGACATGCAGAATAGATGGGCCAAAGCCCTATTCAGAGGCAGATCAATCTGGGCCTTAACCCTATTCAGAAACAGAGTGGGCCTAAGCCCATTACAGATACAGAACAGTGTATGCATGAAACCCAACCCAGCCAGCCATCACACCACCCATACCAACCCATCACACCATGTGGGGAATAACTCAAACAACCCAGCCCATACACCAAGACACAGCCCAACTACTGATAACAGATATCGTGGCAGTGCCACTAGGTATAGAATACGTGGCAAAGCCACTAAGTAGAATCACGTGGCAAAGCCACTGTAACAGAACTTCGTCCGATATCAAACCCAAACCTATGCAGACTAACAAAACTAATTTAGCATACATACAGATTAACAGATACAGATACCGTCATACATATATCAAACAACCTATTCTTAAGGGTATAACAGTCTTTTGGGCAGTTAGGGGTAAAATAGTAATTTTACCCTTTAAGGGTATTCTAGTCATTTTCCTAAGTTTCGGTGTCTCGGCACCTAATACGACTTTATAACAGGTCTAACGTCGCTCTAAGTGACTCAGAAATCTGTGTGGTCAAACAGGGTTTACGGCCCCAAAACCCCTATTGGGCCCAAGTGGGCCCACATGCTCGTGTGGCCCGTTCAGTCCAATTTTACGTACAGTATTACAATTCTTAACATCTATCATACCAATTACCACTTACTGAATAATTTACCCATACGGGCCCATAGGCCCATTGGGCCCATTTCAGCCCATCAAGTCCCATAACAGCCCAAGTGCATGAAAACGCACACAATAGCCTTCACAGTCAATCGCCCACAGTTTGTGGGTTCGGATCGGCCCACAAGCGCTCGTATGCCTGCAAGGCCTATCTACACTAAGGATGGGTGTGGTTACACACCTTTTGTTTCGCGGTATAAAAGAACCCCTTAATACTATTGATTAGAACCAACCACCTACCCTTCGACGATAACCTGAATCACATATATGAATATTAACAATCAACAGCCTAACTTGTGCACTTTAAATTGAAAATCTTACTAAAATCAGCCAATCAACAACAAAAACCACAACCACTTACCTTCACTAAAGATTAACCAATAGGCCTAAATTGCTTTAACAATACTAGCGATCTCCCACCTTCTACAAGTTCGTCTTCTGTAAACGGCTAGAACACAAAGGTAGACAAGAAAAAAAGAAAGAAAGAAACTTTAAACGGTCACCAACTAAAGGATCAAGGCTGATTAGCATAAGAAAGATAAGGGGATTCGGCTTTTCATCCAAACACTTAAAAGAAAGAAAGGAAAAAAAATAGAGCACTAACCCCGATTCAATCTTTAATAGTGCAACAGACACTTGGTAACTAAGGCATCTGGCTATCAAGATTATGACAAATAGCAAATGGGGTTCGGTAATGAGTGATTCGGCAACCAACGTTGAAAGATGTAATGGAGTAAACAAGAATTCGGAGGGAGAAAGAAAATATGAGAATGCTGAAGAGTAATGTAAGATTCGGCTAGGAGCAATAAAATGAGAAGCAAATGATATTTGACACAAGTGAGAGGAATGGTGAGAATGAATTAAGGAAAGGATAATGAATAAAGAGATTGAGATGTAGGATTCAGCAATGATGAATGAGAGGAGAAAAGAAAATGAAGAATGGAAAAAGGTATAGAGAAGACTTTCGATTAGAGAGGAAATTGTGTACCAAATGTCAAGTTGGTAGAGTAACAATGATGGAAAGAAAAGAAGATTTCTCTAAAACAATTCGCACTCAAAAGCACACACTAATCCTGAAAATGCACAAAACGACCAAAGAGAAAAAACCCAAAAACTATTGAAAGGAATTCGGCACCTAGAACTCTTCCAAATTGCCGAAATGACTAACCCTTACCACACTAGCTGAATTTGCACTCCAAGAAACCCTACAATCGGCCAACTCTTCCTATACACTAATCCCCTGGAAATATCCTTGATTTCCTCTATGATACACTCAACTTTAAATTTTAATTTCAATTCAAATTCTCAAGATTATCTTTTACCAAGTCTTTCATCATCTTGAAGACTTTGCATCCAAGTCTACCACTTGCCGCCCCAAACTAACAAAAAGAGCTCAGCTTGCCTGCAAAGGGATTCGAACCTCAACTCTCCCCCTTGCAAATGATGCCACACCCTTGTCTCCCATAAGGCGCCAACTTGCCATTCCAACACACACCTCATTTGTGTCATGAATCCCCCTCAAATCTTACTTAAGTCCCATCAACTAACATCCAGGTTCCCTTAAACCCAAAAATTAAAATTTTACCCAAGGCTTGGCTTTGACCCAGGCCTTCCAGAGACCCCTGAAACACACCCAATTCATCGATTCATCACACCCAAACATGCCAATACAATATGTAAAAGCCCTAATATTTAGGGCATTATAGACAAGGTGAACAAAAGCACAAATGGTCATTTACCAATTCGGCACTAAGGAGAAAAGAACCCAGAAACCAAAAAAGAAACAAAACCCAAAATGATAGAAGAGCGAATTTGACATCTATTCACTCTCAAATTGCCGAAAATGTATACCAAGGACCCCTTAGCCAAATTTGCTCACACAAGATACCCAATTCGGCTACAACTCTCCAAGCTTCCAAATTCCTTAATCCTCTCCACCTTTTCCTCCTTCAACTCCTCAACAACCATCATCATATCCCATGATCCTCTCCCCTTTTACTTAGTCCACAACCACTCAATAGAGTTTGAATCCATTACAAACACTTGCCGCCCCATGTAACAAAATAAATATTCCTTGCCCACTATGGGATTCGAACCCAAGCTCTCCAAATTGCCAAAACATGCCACTTGCCACCAAGCCACAATGCTTTTTGTGACATAAATCCAACACATTTAAACCATGAAGTCTATATGCCAGCATCCAGGTTCATTTAAGAGCAAAAATTAAAAATTTTGCCAAAGCTAAGGCTTGAACCCAGGCTTCTCAAACACTCCCAAACACAACCAAACCACCCATCTCGCATGCCAAACATGCATTTTATGTCAAATCATGCAAAATTAAAGACCCTATATTTTTTTGGGGCGTTACAACTCTACCTCCTTAAAGAAATTTCAGCCTCGAAATTTACTTGGTTAGAATAAGTGAGGGTATTGATGTCACATCACCTCTTCTGGTTCCCATGTGGACTCTTCTAAACTGTGATTATACCAAAGCACCTTAACCAAAGGAATAGATTTATTCTTCAATACCTTAACATCATGATCTATTATCTACACCGATTCTTCCTCGAAGGTCAGATCAAGCCTAACCTCGATCTCTTCAACCAACACTATGTGTGTTGGATCAGAGCAGTATTACTTCAACATGGAGACGTGGAACACATCATGAATCCAGTCTAATTCTAGAGGCAACTCAAGCTGATAGGCAACTGGTCCCATACGCTTTAGTATACGATAAGGCCCAATGAACCTAAGGCTTAGCTTACCCTTCCGTCCAAATCTTAAAATTTTCTTCCACGGTGAGACCTTCAGAAAGACATAATCCCTCACAGAGTACTCAATCTCCCTATGCTTTAAGTCTGCATATGACTTCTGCCTATCAAATGCTTCCTTTAATCGATCTTGATTCGACTTCACTTTTTCTTCAGTATCAGAAACTATCTCTGACCCCAGAACTCGTCGCTCACCTAGCTCAGTCAAATAGGTAGGAGTACGACACCTATGACCATATAACGCCTCGTACAGTGCCATTTGAATACTAGACTGGTAGCTATTATTATATGCGAACTCCACTAACGGTAAGTAGTCTTCCCACCTGCCTCAAAAATCAATTACACAGCTTCTTAACATGTCTTCTAGTATCTAAATCACCCTCTCTGACTGACCATCTATCTGAGGGTGGAATGCAGTACTGAAGTCTAGTCTAGTACCCAAAGCCCCGTGTAACATTTTCCAGAATCAAGATGTGAACCTAGGATCTCTGTCAAATATTATAGATAATGATACCCCATGTAATCTCACAATCTCAGCCACATACAACTTAGCCAGTTTCTCCAATGAGTAGTTAGTACAGTCTGGTATGAAATGGGCAGATTTAGTCAATCAATCTACAATAATCCATACCAAATCCTTCTTAGTATACGTCAAGGGTAGCCCACTAAGAAAATCCATGGTTACCCTTTCCCACTTCCAAAGTGGAATCTTAACTAGCTGTAGTAACCAAGAAGGCAGTTGATGCTCAGCAACTTGCTGGCATGTCAGACACTTACTCACTTAATCGATGACTTCACGCTTCAGCCCTAGCTACTAGTACCGTATAACTTATTTCTACCCTGATGCATAGCATATGAACTACTATGTGCCTCTCACAGTATACACTACCTCAGCTAAGAATCCCTCGGTATACAGACTCTTCCACGAAAACACAGTACCCCTGTGACAGCCCTAATTTGACCCTAGTGGGGAACTAGTTTCGGGACCACAAAACTAAATTACAAAAGTAATTTAATGCTATATTATATGTCTATTATTAGTGAGAGTGCATGTGTGAAAATCTCATGTTTTAATTTTATAAAGTAAATATGGAATCATGGAAAAGGACTTGTGTGATAAAAGTTTAAAATGTGCTAGGAAGAATAGGGATGACCGAAAAATGCATAAGCTAAAAATGGAAGGTTTTGCATGTCAAATTGCATAAAATTAAAGTGAGTGGCCGGCCATGCTTTTGTTTGTAAGAAATACATGTATTTTATTTTATAAAATAATAGTTAATGGTTGTATAATAATATAATATAATATATTAAGTTAAATGGGAGATAAAAATAATGTTTTCTTGGTCATTTTCTTCCTTATTGCCGAAACCATAGAAAGAAAAGTGAAGGGAGGAAGCCATAGCTTTCGGCTTGGTCTTTGAATCAATTCAAGGTATGTTGTTTGGATTTTTCTTTAAAACTATGAAAATTGAGGTGTTAAATAGGTCCTTAGCATAGCCCATATATTGAATTTTTTTAAAAAACCTTCTTTAGATGGGCATTCGATCATAGTTTTGAATGGAGAATTTCGGTTGAAATTTTGATAATTAGATGGGAAGTGGTTGAACATAAGATTGAGCTTGAAAAACTTCGTTTATGTTAAGTGTTACATTCGGTTTTGAGAAATGCATGAAGCTTTGTGTTCTAAGTTAAAATTTATAAAAATGGGAATGTGATGAGCTTTCGGTGATTGAATTGATTAGAAGAAATGGTTGTGGTTTTTATGTTTTAGAAGTAATGTTTGATGATTTAAGATTGAGCTAGTTAAATATAGAAGTAGGTGGATAAATTGCTAGAGAGAATCGGCTAGCATACTTGTTTTTTTATGAAATTGCCAAATGGGGATTGAGAAGATATGGGAGTGAATGTTAATGTATTAAATTGTTGGATTGAGCTCAATGGAACTTTATAATTGTGGCTAAATTAAATTATGGCAATTGGTTAGTTGATGTTATGTTAGGTTAGTATATACTTGATAGCATTTAAATGTGTGATAGCCGAAATTGAAATTAGCTAACTAATTGACCAATTGATGAGTATCGAAAAGTTGGAAAATGAGAGTTGCCAAAATTCTATTTAGGTGTTGCATATATGATGCTTGTGTTTTAATTTAATTATAAGTGTGTTTGGGATAATGAGTAACATTCGATTAAACATTGTTATAAATGACTCAATGTTAGGTGCTGAATTTGAGCTTGTATATAGGGGGCATAATCGATGTATACATTGAATTAATAAATAGATGTGAGTACCATTTGATAAGCTTTATGAGCATAGAGATTATAGATTTGTATTGGGTGGAAAGAAAAATAGCAATTGGTTATGAGGTTATAAACATAATCTTCAATATTAAATGTTTTGAGTCTCAAATTAATATGCGTATAATTTTGGATGATATTCGACTGTAGCACCTTTCCTAACAAGAGATGGAATGGGAAAATAAATTAGTTTAGGCCATTGCCGAATGCACCCTAGCTCTTAAAAACGTAGTAGCTAAAATACAATTGAGATGTAACAAAATTGAATTGCTTTATTTCAATTAAATGTATGTGTGATGTTATTCGATAATGGAAGTGCTTTATGAAATGTGCTTGAAAGTTATAAGAAATTAAGGTTATGATGAGTTCATGAAATGATTGAATTAGTTCATTTGGTTTAATCCTAGCTCAAGATCATAGGGAGCAAAATTCGGCCAAGGGGAAGGCAAAGGTGATTGAGTAGCCGATCAGAGTTGTTCATCCAATACAATGTAAGTCTATAAGTGAATTGAATTAGATTTGCAATAAGATACGAATGTTTTGAACGTAAAATGGAATGAAAATCGTGGTATGTATATGCATACGAAAAAATAGGGTATGAGATGCTATGGATTTATAAAAGTCATATTAATATCTCATTGATGAGTGAAGTAAGGTTTGATATAATTTGGTAGTGGTATCACTAGGAGTATGTATGTGTACGAGCTTAAACGGCACTATGTGTGCGTACATTCATGAGTTCAAATGGCACTATGTGTGCGTATATTGATAAGCTTGAATGGCACTATGTGTGCATACATTCATGAGCTTCAAATGGCACTATGTGTGAGTATGCTTTCAAGCTTGAATGGCACTATGTGTGCGTACATTCGCTAGATGGATATAACATCATATGCGTGAGAATGATAGAAAGATTTAACCAATTGGGTGAATAAAGTATATGAAGAATAATGGCTCATTATGTGTAAAATGGAAGGTAAGTTGATGATTATGGTTTGTGGAATGTCACTTGTAGTTAAATTGGATGCATTCAAATACAATTGCCTAATTACATTAGTTCGTATGCGTAAAGAATTTGACTCTATGCTTATGGTTATTTAAGGTAAAGATTCTATTGGATATGTGATAAAGATGACTATAGAGAAATAGTTAATTGGATAGAGGATTGTATAAATTATGATTTTGCCGAAAGGACCTCATGAAAGTGGTTGCCATTCGAATTGAGATTTTTGTTTTGAGTTTGAAATGAGATGAATTGGGCTATGTGATTTATGGAGCTAGTTGGTTCCCAAAATGAAGTAATAGACACAACATTGACCCTTGTTATTTATTATTTATACTAGTTAAATTATTTTTGTCAAATGGCTTATGACTTACTGAATTAACAACTCATTACGTGTAGTCATTTTCCTTTGTGGATAGATTAAAGATCCGTTGGAAGCTAGGGGCCATTTCCTTTTGAAGTCATCGCACCTATCAACTATAGATTGGTATTTTAGTAAAAGTTTAATATCAAACATTATGGCATGTAATAGCTATAGTATGTGATATGACTAGACAAGTCGAACCCTTTTTGTTTATAAGGCCATACGAATATGGCTCAAAATTTCTAAGTTGTGATATGAATTGGATAACTATGTTTACGAACTTTGTTATTTGCTTATCAAACTATATAGTATGCCTAAACTAAATGAAATGT
Source organism: Gossypium stocksii (assembly GCA_020496765.1). NCBI lineage: Eukaryota > Viridiplantae > Streptophyta > Magnoliopsida > Malvales > Malvaceae > Gossypium > Gossypium stocksii. The sequence continues at coordinate 50,599,947 of CM035623.1, forward strand.
TACTTGGTCTTACTTGATCACAATTTGAATGTTAGTAAAATTGTTTGTAGGACGTAGAGATACGAATCTTTTAATCCATGCAATGACATGTTCACTTAGTGAATGGTTATGGAAATGTGGGAAGCAAATTTAGTTAAATCATACATGCATATTGGTTACATGATCGGATCACTATGAAATATTGGTGTGCCTTTTAATCTTGACTTATGATCTCATGGTTACAATACAGATGTGTTTAGGATAGGAATCAAACAAGTTGTATGTCTATATATATTGTTAGCCGTGTGCATTCGGTTATCATAGTGGAATTACCATATGAACAGTGTTTCTTTAAATTAAAATTTGACAATGCATGTTTAGTAGTTATTAAAATAATGTGCTTTTTAAATTTTAAACCTTTGGATTGTATTGACTATGATTCGGGTAGGTTCGGTAATACCTTGTAACCCTACCGGCGACGGTCTCAGGTTAGGGGTGTTACAATTTTAATTTGTATCAGAGTTACGGTTTAGTCGATTCTAGGACTAACGTAGCGCATGTGAGTTTAGCTATACATGCCATATGTGAGTATTTGATAGTGTGATGACTTCTGATGAATAAATTGTTATTTTTGTAAGTAATTGGAACCTGAATCTGAGCGAGCCATAGCGGACGACGTTGAGAGTATAGCGCCTGCTCCCACGCAAGGGACAGTGCCAGTAGATTCTCAACCATAGTAATCAAGAGGATGGGGTTAGGCAAGCTCTCTTTTCCTTAATGAATGAGTGGTTTGCCCAGTATACTCGTATGAATCCCGTTGTTCAACAACCCCCTAACTCAAATAATCCACCCCTGGTACCTGTAATGCCTACGACCACTGACCCGATGAGATCAGGCAAACCCCCTGTTGATAAGATCAGGAAGTATGGAGCCGAGGAGTTTAGAGCCACAGCTACCAACGATGCTGAGAAAGCTGAATTCTGGCTTGATAATACTATCTGTGTCTTTGATGAGCTATCTTGCACACCGGATGAGTGTTTGAAATGTGCTATATCCTTATTGCGAGATTTAGGTTACTATTGGTGGAGAACTTTGAGTTCGATTGTCCCGAAAGAACGGGTTACGTGGGATTTCTTTCAGGCGGAGTTTCGCAAGAAATATATTAGCCAGTGATTCATTGACCGAAAGCGTAAAGAATTTCTTAAACTTAAACAAGGTCGTATGACCGTATCCGAATATGAATGTGAGTTTGTGAGACTCAGTCGTTATGCACGGGAATGTGTTGCTGATGAGGTTGCTATGTGCAAAAGGTTCGAAGAAGGGCTGAATGAAGACTTAAAGCTACTTGTGGGTATCCTTGAAATAAAAGAGTTCGTAATAGTGGTTGAGCGAGCTTGCAAGGCTGAAGAGCTCGAAAAAGAGAAAAGGAAAGCCGAATCCAAAGCGAGAGATTTTCGTAAGAGAACGGCGAGTAAAACTTCCTTCTCGACTGCGAAGAAATCCAGAAATGACAGTAACAGATCAGAAATGACTGTAGGGATTTCTATTCGAGAGTGACCTCCCGTGGATTCTCGACCCACCTCGGTAGCCAGTGTTGACAGCAACTGACAAGATAAACCTGAGTGTCTACAGTGTGGTAGACGACATGTGGGTGAATGCTGGGGCAAGTCTATCAACCGAGCTTGCTATAGGTGTGGCTCGCGAGACCATTTCGTTCGAGATTGCACAGAACCTGATGAGAAAAATAAGATGGAGAGTGCAAGATTGAGTAGTGCCACAGTTAGGGGTAGGCCACCGAGAAACGTAAGAGGCAGGAACGGTAATCCGAGAGGGAATTCTAATGCAGTGGTTCGATTCGAGGCTCGTGCACCCGCGAGAGCCTATACCATCCGCGCACGTGAAGAGGCATCCTCCTCTGATGTTATCATGGGTACATTCATTCTCTACGATACTAATGTGCTTGCTTTAATTGACCCTGGTTTGACTCATTCTTATGTGTGTGAAACATTAGTATCCAGTAGGACTCTACCTATTGGGTCTACTGAGTTTGTGATACGGGTGACAAATCCTTTGGGCCAACAAGTGTTAGTCGATAAGTTGTGCAAGAAATGTCCCTTGATAATCCGAAATTTCTATTTTCTGGTTGATTTGATGTTACTACCCTTCAATGAATTCGATATTATTCTCAAAATGGACTGGTTAACCACACATGACGCTGTGGTGAATTGCAAGCTAAAGATAATAGATTTGCGATGTTTGAGTGGCAAAATGATTCGAGTTGAATCTAATGATCGAAATGGGTTACCTTCGCTGATATCTTCTGCATCGGCTCGAAAATATGTGAAAAAGAGGTGTGAAGCGTATCTTGCATACGTGCTGGATAGTAAAGTGTCGAAACGAAATCTTGAGACTGTACCTGTGGCTAAGGAGTATCCAGATGTGTTCCCTAAGGAATTACCGAGATTGCCACCTGTTAGAGAGATTGAATTCAGCATAGAGTTGGTTTCGAGTACGACTCCTATTTCAATTGCTCCATATCATATGGCACCGACTGAGTTGAAGGAATTGAAATCTTAGTTGCAAGAGTTGATCGACAGAGGTTTTGTACGACCCAGTTACTCACCCTAAGGTGCACCGGTCCTGTTTGTAAAGAAGAAAAAAGGAACTATGCGAATGTGCATTGATTATCGTCAGCTCAATAAAGTTGCGATAAAGAATAAATACCCATTTCCGCGAATCGATGACTTATTTGATCAGTTAAAGGGAGCTTCAGTGTTCCCAAAGATAGATCTGCAATCGGGCTATTATCAGTTGTGAATCAGAGACTCAGATGTACCTAAGACTGCTTTCAAAACAAGATACGGACAATATGAGTTCTTAGTAATGCCATTTGGGCTCACAAATGCCCCTGCAGTTTTCATGGATCTGATGAATCGGGTGTTCAGATAGTATTTAGATCGATTCGTGGTTGTGTTCATAGATGATATTTTAATTTATTCTCACGACGAGTCCGAGCATGCCGAACACTTGAGACTTGTGCTTCAGACTTTGCGAGATCATCAGCTGTATGCAAAATTCAGTAAATGTGAGTTCTGGTTGCACGAGGTCAGTTTTCTGGGACATGTTGAGTCCGCTTCGGTATTTGAGTCGATCCAAACAAAATTTTAGCCATTCTTGACTGGAAGCCTCCAAGGAATGTTTCTGAAGTTCGTAGCTTTTTGGGACTCGCCGGGTATTATCGACGATTCGTTAAAGGTTTCTCGATGATTGTAACACCGTTGACGAGACTGCTTCGAAAAGATATCAAGTTTGAGTGGTCTGAGAAGTGTCAGACAAGTTTCGACCAGCTAAAAACCCTTTTGACGGAAGCCCCTGTGTTAGTTCAACTAGAGTCTGGTAAGGAGTTTGTAGTTTATAGTGATGCTTCTCTGAACGGTTTGGGTTGCATGTTGATGCAAGAGGGAAGAGTAGTCGCATATGCTTCGAGACAACTTAAGCCTCACGAGAGAAATTATCCGATGCATGATCTCGAGTTAGTTGCTATTGTGTTCGCTTTGAAATTTTGGTGTCACTACTTGTTCGGAGAAAAATGTCACGTTTACTTAGATCACAAAAGCCTCAAATACTTAATGACTCAAAAGGACTTGAATTTGAGACAACGACAGTGGCTAGAGCTACTAAAAGATTATGAACTTGTCATTGACTATCATCCTGGGAAGGCTAACGTAGTTGCCGATACTCTCAGTCGAAAATCACTGTTTGCATTGAGAGTGATGAATGTACACTTGTCTCTATCTACTGATGATGTGGTAATAGTGGAACTAAAAGCGGAACCAGCGTTAAGTCAGTAAATTTGCGAAGCTCAAAAAACCGATGATGATTTGGTTGCTAAATGGGCTCAGTGTGAGTCGAATATGGACTCAGAATTTCAGATTGACGATTTCGATTGCTTGAGGTTTGGAGGCCGATTGTGTGTTCGAGAAATTCAGAGATTATCTCGATCATTTTGACTGAGGCTCATAATAGCCAAATGTCTATTCATCCGGGTAGTACAAAAATGTACAACGACCTGAAACATCAATATTGGTGGCACGGTATGAAACGAGACATCTCAGATTTTGTATCTAAATGTTTGATATGCCAGCAAGTGAAAGCAGAGCATCAGGTGCCTTTGGGATTACTACAACCGATCTTGATACCTGAGTGGATGTGGGATCGAGTCACGATGGACTTCATATCTGGTCTACCGTTGACTCCAAGCAAGAAAGACTCAATCTGGGTTATTGTTGATAGATTGATGAAGTCCACTGCATTCGTACTGATTACTCACTCGATAAGCTAGCTGACTTGTATATTTCCCAGATCGTGAGATTACACGGGGTACCCACTTCTATTATTTCAGATAGAGATCCCAGATTTACGTCGTGATTTTGGAAGAAATTGCAAGATGCGTTAGTCACCAAATTATATTTTAGCACTGCTTTCCATCCCCAGACCGACGGTCAATCCGAGCGAGTTATTCAGATACTCGAAGATACATTGAGATGTTGCATCCTCGAGTTTAGCGGGTCCAGGGAGAGATACTTACCTTTGATTGAATTCGCTTACAATAATAGTTTTCAATCAAGTATCAAAATGGCACCATACGAGGCTTTATACGGTCGTAGATGCCATACACCACTGTTTTGGACCGAACTCAATGAAAATAAGATATACGGGGTTGATTTGATTAGGAAAGCAGAGGAAAAAGTGAAAGTAATTTGTGATAGTTTGAAAGCGGCATCAGATCGTCAGAAATCTTATGCAAATTTGAAACGCAAAGATATTGAGTATCAGATCAGTGATAAAGTATTCTTGAAAGTCTCACCCTGGAAAAAGGTACTCCGATTTGGCCGTAAAGGCAAATTGAGCCCGAGATTTATCGGATCGTACAAGATATCAAAACGGATTAGGCTAGTTGCCTATAGTTTAATTTTGCCACCTGAACTCGAAAAGATTCATAATGTGTTCCATGTTTCGATGCTCAGATGGTATAGATCCAATCCTTCACATGTGGTTAATCTGTCAGAAATTGAGATTCAATCGAATTTAACCTATGAGGAAGAACCGATCCGTATTTTAGCTCACGAAGTGAAAGAACTACGGAATAAGAAAATTTCGATAGTCAAAGTTCTGTGGATCAAGCACAGAATCGAGGAAGCGACTTGGGAACTCGAGGACTCAATGAGAGAATGTTACCCAAACCTGTTTATTGGTAAGAATTTTTAGGGACGAAAAATCCCTAAAGGGGGGAGAGTTGTGACAACCCTAATTTGACCCTAGTGGCGAAGTTGTTTCGAGACCACAAAACCAAATTACGAAAGTAATTTAATGCTATATTTTATGTCTATTATTAGTGAGAGTGCATGTATGAAAATTTCATGTTTTAATTTTATAAAGTAAATGTAAAATCATGGAAAATGACTTGTGTGATAAAAGTTTAAAATGTGCTAGGAAGAATAGGGATGACCGAAAAATGCGTAAGCTAAAAATGAAAGGTTTTGCATGTCAAATTGCCCAAAATTAAAGTGAATGGCTGGCTGTGCTTTTGTTTGTAAGAAATACATGTATTTTATGTTATAAAATAATAGTTAATGGTTGTATAATAATATAATATAATATATTAAGTTAAATGGGAGATAAAAATAATGTTTTCTTGGTCATTTTCTTCCTTATTGCCGAAACCATAGAAAGAAAAGTGAAGGGAGGAAGCCATAGCTTTCAGCTTGGTCTTTGAATCAATTCAAGGTATGTTGTTTGGATTTTTCTTTAAAACTATGAAAATTGAGGTGTTAAATAGGTCCTTAGCATAGCCCACATATTGAATTTTTTTTAAAAAACCTTGTTTAGATGGGCATTCGGTCATAGTTTTGAATGGAGAATTTCGGTTGAAATTTTGATAATTAGATGGGAAGTGGTTGAACATAAGATTAAGCTTGAAAAACTTCGCTTATGTTAAGTGTTACATTCGGTTTTGAGAAATGCATGAAGCTTTGTGTTCTAAGTTAAAATTTATAAAAATGGGAATGTGATGAGCTTTCGGTGATTGAATTGATTAGAAGAAATGGTTGTGGTTTTTATGTTTTAGAAGTAATGTTTGATGATTTAAGATTGAGCTAGTTAAATATAGAAGTAGGTGGATAAATTGCTAGAGAGAATCGGCTAGCATACTTGTTTTTTTATGAAATTGCCGAATGGGGATTGAGAAGATATGGGAGTGAATGTTAATGTATTAAATTGCTGAATTGAGCATGATGGAACTTTATAATTGTGGCTAAATTAAATTATGGCAATTGGTTAGTTGATGTTATGCTAGGTTAGTATATACTTGATAGCATTTAAATGTGTGATAGCCGAAATTGAAATTAGCTAACTAATTGACCAATTGATGAGTATTGAAAAGTTGGAAAATGAGAGTTGCCGAAATTCTATTTAGGTGTTGCGTATATGATGCTTGTGTTTTAATTTAATTATAAGTGTGTTTGGGATAATGAGTAACATTTGATTAAACATTGTTATAAATGACTCATTGTTAGGTGCTGAATTTGAGCTTGTATATAGGGGGCATAATCAATGTATACATTGAATTAATAAATAGATGTGAGTACCATTTGATAAGCTTTATGAGCATAGAGATCATAGATTTGTATTGGGGGGAAAGAAAAATAGCAATTGGTTATGAGGTTATAAACATAATCTTCAATGTTAAATGTTTTGAAATTAATATGTGTATAATTTTGGATGATATTCGACAGTAGCACCTTTCCTGACAAGAGATGGAATGGGAAAATAAATTGGTTTAGGCCATTGCTGAATGCACCCTAGCTCTTAAAAACATAGTAGCTAAAATACAATTGAGATGTAACAAAATTGAATTGCTTTATTTCAATTAAATGTATGTGTGATGTTATTCGATAATGGAAGTGCTTTATGAAATGTGCTTGAAAGTTATAAGAAATTAAGGTTATGATGAGTTCATGAAATGATTGAATTAGTTCATTTGGTTTAATTCTAGCTCAAGATCCTAGGGAGCAAAATTCGGCCAAGGGGAAAGCAAAGGTGATTGAGTAGCCGATTAGAGTTGTTCATCCAATACAATGTAAGTATATAAGCAAATTGAATTAGATTTGCAATAAGATACAAATGTGTTGAATGTAAAATGGAATGAAAATCGTGGTATGTATATGCATACAGAAAAATAGGGTATGAGATGCTATGGATTTCTAAAAGTCATGTTAATATCTCATTGATGAGTGAAGTAAGGTTCGGTATAATTTGGTAGTGGTTGCACTAAGAGTATGTATGTGTACGAGCTTAAATGGCACTATGTGTGCGTACATTCATGAGTTCAAATGGCACTATGTGTGCGTATATTGATAAGCTTGAATGGCACTATGTGTGCGTACATTCATGAGCTTCAAATGGCACTATGTGTGCGTATGCTTTCGAGCTTGAATGGCACTATGTGTGCGTACATTTGCTAGATGGATATAACATCATATGTGTGAGAATGATAGAAAGATTTAACCAATTGGGTGAATAAAGTATATGAAGAATAATGGCTCATTATGTGTAAAATGGAAGGTAAGTTGATGATTATGGTTTGTGGAATGTAACTTGTAGTTAAATTGGGTGCATTCAAATACAATTGCCTAATTGCATTAGTTCGTATGTGTGAAGAATTTGACTCTATGCTTATGGTTATTCAAGGTAAAGATTCTATTGGATATGTGATAAAGATGACTATAGAGAAATAGTTAATTGGATAGAGGATTGTATAAATTATGATTTTGCCAGAAGGACCTCATGAAAGTGGTTGCCATTCGAATTGAGATTTTCGTTTTGAGTTTGAAATGAGATGAATTAGGCTATGTGATTTATGGAGCTAGTTGGTTTCCGAAATGAAGTAATAGACACAACATTGACCCTTGTTATTTATTATTTATACTAGTTAAATTATTTTTGTCAAATGGCTTATGACTTACTGAATTAACAACTCATTACGTGTAGTCATTTTCCTTTGTGGATAGATTAAAGATCCGTTGGAAGCTAGGGGCCATTTCCTTTTGAAGTCATCGCACCTATCAACTATAGATTGGTATTTTAGTAAAAGTTTAATATCAAACATTATGGCATGTAATAGCTATAGTATGTGATATGACTAGACAAGTCGAACCCTTTTTGTTTATAAGGCCATACAAAAATGGCTTAAAATTTCTAAGTTATGATATGAATTGGATAACTATGTTTACGAACTTTGTTATTTGCTTATCAAACTATATAGTATGCCTAAACTAAATGAAATGTTACTTGGTCTTACTTGATCACAATTTGAATGTTAGTAAAATTGTTCGTAGGACGTAGAGATACGAATCTTTTAATCCATGCAATTACATGTTCACTTAATGAATGGTTATGGAAATGTTGGAAGCAAATTTAGTTAAATCATATATGCATATTGCTTACATGATCGGATCACTATGAAACATTGGTGTGCCTTTTAATCTTGACTTATGATCTCATGGTTACAATACGGATGTGGTTAGGATAGGAATCAAACAAGTTGTATGTGTATATATATTGTTAGCATAGTGGAATTACCATATGGACAGTGTTTCTTTAAATTAAAATTTGACAAGGCATGTTTAGTAGTGATTAAAATAATGTGCTTTTTAAATATTAAACCTTTGGATTGTATTGACTATGATTCGGGTGGGTTTGGTAATACCTTTTAACCCCACCGGCGACAGTCTCGGGGTAGGGGTGTTACAACCCCTTCACTATTTAGCTCAAAATTTGTAGTCTTTCCCTTTTCAACTTGTCAAAAATGAGAGAGTAACGATTCATTCAACAACTGCTTACTCTTAATTTGTTTAGTTCATGATGGTCTCACTTGTAGCTCACCTAATAAACTACCATCATCAAACAGGCTGAGATGAGCTAACATTGCTCCAAATAAGTTACAGCCCTACGGCTTAGTGCGTCAGCTACCACGTTAGCCTTACCGGGATGGTATTCAATCGAACAGTTATAGTCCTTAAGCAGCTCTATCCATCTTCGCTACCTAAGATTCAACTCCTTTTGAATAAGGAGGTATTTGAGGCTCTTGTGATCCATGTAAATAATGCACTTCTCACCGTACAAGTAATGCCTCCAGATCTTTAGCGCGAATACCACCGTAGCTAACTCCAAGTCATGAGTAGGGTATTTCATGTCGTGAGGCTTAACCTGACGAGACGCATATGCAACCACCTTACCCTCCTGCATCAACACACAACCCAATCCGATGTGCGACACATCACTATAAATAGTGAATTCCTCCCCAAGCTCTGGCTGTATTAAGATAAGGGCCTCAATCAGAACCTTCTTTAGTTTCTTAAAACTTTCTTTCTGCTTATCAATCTAGTTAAACGGTACCCCTTTACATAGTAACTTAGTTAGTGGTGCAGCAATCATAGAAAACCCCTCAACAAAACGTCTGTAATACCCAGCCAGACCTAGAAAACTTCAAATCTTAGATACGGTCTTTGGTGGTTTCCAATCCAACATGGCTTCAATTTTTTAGGTCATAAGGCTCAGACCTCTTCGATTGTGAATGTTGGTAATGCCCGACCAAGTAGGTTGGAATGTTCACAGTGTGGTAGACGTCACCTCAGTGAGTGTCAAGTGAATGACAGAACTTGTTTCAAATGTGGTTCACTAGATCATTTTGTTCGTAATTGTCCCGAGATGGTTGAGAAAGATAGAAATCAAAGTGTGAGATCAATCAATGCTCCCTCTAAAGGTAGACCATAGCAAAATCAGGAAAGTGGAACAAGTAGTAAGAGTGCACCTAGAGACTCGGCTGTGAGGTTCGAGGGTAAAGCACCTGCAAGGACTTATGCCATTCGCACTCACGAAGAGGCTTCATCCCCTGATATGATTACGAGTACTTTTTTTCTCTATGATACTTCTGTTGTTGCTTTGATTGATCCAAGATCTACCCATTCGTATGTTTGTATGAAATTGGTGTTTAGTATGAATATGCTTGTTAAATCTACAGAATTTGTGATTAAAGTGTCAAACCCTCTAGGCAAGTATGTATTAGTTGACAAGGTATGTAGGAATTACCCTTTAATGATTAGAGGTCATTGTTTTCCGGTTAATCTTATGCTATTTTCGTTTCATGAATTTGATATAATTCTTGGTATGGATTGGTTAACTGCTCAGGAAGTGGTAGTTGATTGTGGAAAGAAAATTATTGAACTTAAATGTGAAAATGGGAATATTCTTCGGGTTGAACCAGGTGAATTGGATAACTTGCCTATAGTGATCTCTTTTATGATTGCTCAAAAATGTATAATAAAGGGTTGTGAAGCTTATCTTGCCTTTGTACTAAATACAAAAGAGTCTAAGTTGAAAATTGAATCAGTGCCGGTAGTATGTGAGTATCTGGATATGTTTCTAGAAGGGTTGCTCGAATTGCCTCCTATTAGAGAAGTAGGATTTGGTATTGATTTGATTCCTGGTACGGCACCTATTTCGATTGCCCCGTATAGGATGGCTCCAATGGAATTAAAAGAACTGAAAGTTCAGTTACAGGAATTAACAGATGAAGGTTTTTGTGAGACCTAGTTTTTCTCCATGGGGTGCACCAGTATTATTTGTGAAAAAGAAAGAGGGCTCCATAAGGCTTTACATTGATTACCGACAACTCAATAAGGTAACCATAAGGAAGAAGTATCCTTTTCCAAGGATCAATGATTTGTTTGATCAATTAAAGGGAGCCACGGTGTTTTCAAAGATAGACTTGAGCTCTAGTTACTACCAGTTGAGAGTTAAAGACTCGGATGTGCCGAAAACTGTATTTCAGATGAGGTATGGCCATTATGAATTTCTTGTCATGCCTTTTGGTTTAACAAATGCTCCTACAGTATTTATGGATTTAATGAACCATATTTTTCGACCGTACTTGGACAAATTTGTTGTTGTTGTCATTGATGATATATTGATTTCTTCTCATGATAAGATCGAGCATACGGAGCACTTAAGAACGGTTTTGCAAACTTTGAGAGAGAAATAGTTATATGCCAAGTTTAGTAAGAGTGAATTTTGGCTTAGAGAAGTTGGATTTTTGGGGCACATTGTTTCAAGTGATGGCATTGGAGTTGACCCAAGTAAGATTTCAGCTATTATTGAATGGAAACTACTGAGGAATGTATCTGAGATTAGAAGCTTTCTAGGCTTAGCCGGTTACTTCAGATAGTTCGTTAAAGGATTTTCCATAATTGCTACTCTAATCTCAAAGTTGTTACAGAAAGATGCCAAATCTGAATGGTCAGAAAAGTGCCAATAGAGTTTTGAGAAACTAAAGACATTGTTGACCGAGGCTTCAGTTTTAGTGCAACCTGAAACGGGCAAAGAATTTGTAATTTATAGTGATGCATCATTGAGTGGGCTCAGATTTGTGTTCATGCAAGAGGGCAAAGTGACAACTTATGCCTCGAGACAGCTAAAGCCGCATGAGAAGAATTATCCAACACATGATTTGGAGTTAGCCGCCGTGTGTTTGCATTGAAGATCTGGAGACATCATTTGTATGGCGAGAAATGTCGAGTATTTACTAACCATAAAAGTCCAAAGTGCTTGATGACTCGAAAGGATTTGAACCTACAGCAACGGAGGTGGCTCAAACTGTTAAAAGATTATGAACTAGTAATTGACTATCACCTAGGAAAGGTGAACGTGGTTGCTGATGCATTGAGTAGGAAATCCTTGTTTGCATTGAGGGCTATGAATGCTCAGTTGACTGTATCTGATGATGGTTCTATTCTAGCAAAATTGAGAGCTAGACCGGTGTTTTTCTAAGAGATTTCTAAAGCTCAGAAAATTGACATTGAATTGCAAGCCAAGAAAGTTCAGTGTGAGTCGGGTATTGAAACTAATTTTTGGATTGGTTTCGATGGTTGTTTCATGTTCCAAGACAGGGTCTGTGTACTAGGGAATGATGAGCTTATTCAAAAAATTTTACACGAAGTACATAGTGGATGTTTGTCTATTCATTCGGGTAGTACTAAAATGTACAATGACTTGAAGAAATTGTATTGGTGACTAAGAATGAAAAGTGATATTTCAGAGTTGGTTTCTAAATGTTTAATTTGTCAGCAAGTAAAAGCTGAACATCAAGTGCCTTTCGGTTTACTTCAGCCTGTGATGGTTTTCGAGTGGAAATGGGACCATATTACTATGGATTTTGTGACAGGATTACCTTTGACACCAAGAAAGAAAGATACCGTATAGGTTGTGGTGGATACATTTACGAAATCGGCTCATTTCATTCTGGTATGCACCGATTACTCACTTGATAAGTTGGCTGATTTATATGTTTCTAAAACTGAGAGACTTCATGGAGTACCTTTGTCAATTATTTCAGATAGAGATCTAAGGTTTACATCACAATTTTGGAAAAAGTTGGAAGAAGCTTTGGGCCCAAAGTTGAATTTTAGTATCGTTTTCCATCTACAGACCGACGGTCAGTCAGAGAGAGTAATCCAGATACTCGAAGACATGTTTCGATGTTGTGTATTGGAATTCCAAGGTAGTTGGGAAAAGTATTTACCGTTGGTAGAGTTTGCCTACAACAACAGTTTGTAATCAAGTTTGAAAATGGCACCTTATGAGGCATTGTATGGACGTAAATGTCGTACACCTTTATATTGGACCGAACTCAGAGAAAGTCGGATTCATGGAGTTGACTTACTTAAGAAAACCAAAGAGAAAGTAAAAGTTATTCGTGATTGTTTGAAAGCCACTTCGGATAGATAGAAATCCTACGCGAATTTGAAACAGAAAGAGATTGAGTTTCAAGTTGGTGATAAGGTATTCTTGAAAGTATCTCCGTGGAAGAAAGTTTTGAGGTTTGGCCAAAAGGGCAAATTGAGTTCACATTTTATTGGACCGTATGAAATTACTAAAATGATAGGGCCGGTAGCATATCGGTTGGCTTTGCCATCTAAGTTGGAAAGGATTCAAGGTGTGTTCCATGTGTCTATGTTGCGCCGTTACTGATTAGACCCTATACATGTAATTTCACTGACAGATGTTGAGATTTGACCGGATATGACTTATGGCAAAGAGTCGGTTAAGATTTTGGCTCGAGAGGTCAAGCAATTAAGGAATAAAAGTATAGCCCTTATGAAAGTGTTATGGAAAAGACATGGAGTTGAAGAAGCTACATGGGAAACCGATGAGGCTATGAGAAACCAATACCCAAACATTTTCACCGGTAAAATTTTCAGGAACGAAAATCCCTAAAGGGGGAAGAGTTGTAACGTCCCGATATAAGGCCTAGTAGGAATAGTGGTTTCAAGACTGCAAATCTGAAGTAGAAATATTTGTTTTATGATTGTTTTGAGATACATGACATGTTTGCATGATTGTGTGAGAGTTTCATGAAGAAATTTTGTGAATAAGTGTTCAATTTGACTTTTAGGACTAAATTGCAAAAGTCGCAAAATATGAGATTCTAGAAGCTTTAAGTATGAAATAGCTTTGGATTATTAATTAGGGGTCCTTAAATAGCAATTTTTCCAATTTTTATATTTTTGGACAAAAAATGGGCATGATGGGTAAAATTTGAAAGTTTAGTAAAAAGGGCATTTTAGTCATTTGGTTAATAAATAATGAAAAGGGAAAGTCAAGCAAAAAATTACTCATCTTCTCCAAGTATTGCCGAAAATTCTAAGCCTTCCATGGTTAGGGTTTTTGACATTTTCCAGCTCACAAGTAGTGCATCCTAGCCCCATTTTTAATGTTCTTTACATTTTTGAAGTTGTCATCAACCGATCTAGCTATTTCTACCATTATTTTGAGCTAGGGTTCATATTAAAAAATTTACCCCTGTGTGACATGCATATTTTGATGTTTAATTAAGGAATATGAAAGTTTGATGTGTGATAAACATCTTTTACCAAGTGATTTTTCATGAAAACACCAAAAAAGGACTAAATTGTAAAAGTTATAAAATGGGTAGTAAAAATGTATTTAAAAGAAAATGTGGGCTGTTATAAGCATGAAAATGGTTCGGCTAGGCTTGTATGTTAAAGAAATTAAGTACGTTTCATTTTATGAGCTTAGGGACTAAGTTGTAAATATGTAAAAGTTTAGGGGCAAAATTGTAATTTTTCCAAAGTATGATCTATGGACTAATCTTAACAATGTGATGATTAAATAAGTGAAATATTCTATTATAGATCAAGAGGAATGAAGTCTGAACCTAAACGAGGAAAGAACAAAGTTGCAGACTAAATTGTAAAACTAGTCATATTTTGTTACCGAGGTAAGTTTGTGGGTAAATAATGCGACATTACTTTATTATGTATCTAATGCTTTATTATGCATGATATGTACAATTATTCTATGAATTTTGATTTACAATGACTCGATGAAGATGTGACAAGGTTTTGATGTCTCAAAATCCTGGTTGAACCTAAGGAATAGATAGGATACAAATGTCATGACATTAGGGTTATAAGATCCCGTATAAGACCATATCTGGGATAAGGCATCAGCATCTGATTCTGTGATCACATGTAAGACCATATCTGGGATATGGTTTCGCTATGAGATTTCATGTAAGACCATGTTTGGGACATGGCGTCGATATGAGATCCCGTGTAAGACCATATCTGTGATATGGCTTTAGCATCCTACCATGTGTATGAGATTTCCTGAGTATCCTTTAGTATTCCAAGTGGTTCAACGGGTAATTTAAGAGTATGTCAAAGAAATGACAAGCTATGAACATGTTGAAAGGGTACAGGTATGTACACGAAGCTCATAATTCTTAAGTTATGCATCGATAAGGTCTCGGTAAGAAGTGAATGAAGGAATCATGAACATGAATTTTATGGTACATTACGTAAAGGACATGTTCTAGGATGTATCTATGATACTTGATGACATTGTGACAAGTTATATTTATATCATGCGTATGATATTGCATGATTAATGTTGTTAATTATTTACATGCAAACTTACTAAGCTTTATGCTTACTTCCCTTTCTTTTCCATTTTTTTCTTATAGTATCGCCAAGCTAGCTCAGGGATCGAAGGACATCGGAGACTCAATCACACTATCAATTGGAAAATTTGGGTATAGCTAGTCTTAACATTTTGAGTATGACATGTATTGAAACTTGGTCTTTTTGTTATATGTCATATTGGTTTAGCCAAATGTGTTGGCTTATGATGATACTTGATTCATTTTGTATAAGGCCATATGAAATTGGTCAATATTGCTTATTAGTATATGCATATGATAATGTTATTCATTGAAGTGATAGCTTGCATGTTTAAGTTGTGCAGTAGTGATTGCTTGCATGTTTAAGTTTTGAAGTATGTGATGTATAGGCTTCATAGGCGTGGTATGTGATTGATGTGTGGATGACTTGGTTTTGAGTTATTTGACAACTTAAATATGTTATGTTATGTACCTTTGAATTGGTGTAAGTGTGCTTGTGTTTCAGGGGGCAAAAGGCTTGGTAAATAGCCTTATATTTGTCTGCACGGGTAGACAAACGGGTGTGTGTCTAGGCCGTGTGTGGCACACGATCAGCCCCATGGGCATGTTGATAGGCCGTGTCTCTCTTGTACCCTAATTTTGCAAAATAGAATGTCCAGTAATAAATACACGAGCAGAGACATGGTCATGTGTCTCGGCCGTGTGAGAGACACGACCCTAAGACATGGGCGTGTGCCCAGGCCGTGTGAAGTCTACACATTAAATAGGACAATTAAATTTGCCTTATGGCCTAGCACACAGGCGTGTGACTTGGCCATGTGACCTTAAATGGGTGATGAAGTCATAAACAGAGAGTTACACAGGTCCAAGAGACGGGCATCTCCCAAGCCACACGGGCGTGTGTGACCACACGGCCTGCCCACACAGGCGTGTGACCCTCCAAAACATGAAAATTTTCTAAGTGTTGTAAAAGTTTTGAATGTTCTCAGCTTAGTCCCTAACCACCTCCAATGTATGTTTAGGGCCTCGTAGGCTCGTAAAAGGGACGATATGCTTGTGTATGAATGATTCTAAATTGAATGAAATTTTATGGTTCAGAAATGTACGTTTGCTTATGTTTAAGTTTGGTAATGCCTCGTACCCCGTCCCGGCATCAGACTCGGGTAAGGGGTGTTATACATATTTTGTATGTGAATTTGTGCTTGAATTGATGTTGTTTAGGTTGCCCAATTGTGTCTTGAAATGGTGTTAAATGTGCTTTTTTCGGTGTGTAAAATAGGGTGGCAAAATGGCTTTGCAAATGGCCTATTTTTGCCCACACGGGCAAATACACAGGTGTGTCTCAATCGTGTGTGACACACGGTCATGGTACATGGCCGTGTGTCCCCTGGTGTTGCAATTGCAATTAAGTCAACATGTACCACACGGCGTCACATACGGGCGTATGACTAGCCATGTGGCATAAGTTAGTATACCCTACAGGATTGGCACGACTTAACACACAGCCTGGACATGGGCGTGTGAGGCCATTTCAAATTGGCACATGGGCTAGACACACGGGCGTGTGACTGGCTATTTGACCTAAGTCAGTATACCCTCTAGTTTTCACATGGCCAAGCACATGGGCATGCGGTCGACCGTGTGATGCAAGTTAGTATGTATGCCCTATTTTCACACGACCTATGACACGGGCGTGTCTGTGGCCATGTGAGGCACCCAGCCTAGTCACACAAGCGTGTGACCCCTGTGTTTATGAAAAACTTTCTAAGTTTTTAAAATTGTTCTAAGTTATCAGTTTAGTCTCGAACCATTTCTAAAGCAAGTTTAAGACCTCGTAGGTCCTTATAATGGACGACATGATTGTGTTTGAATGACATATGAATATAAATGCTTAATGTATGAGAATTGTATGCTAAATGACGTGATTTTTTTGGTAATACCTCGCAACCCTATTCCTGCGACGGACATGGGTTAGGGGTTTACATTTTATTGGTATCAGAGCTACATTTTAGTCAATTCTAGGACTAACGTAACATATGTGAGAGTCTAGTTATACATGCCATATATAATCTATGATAGTGTGGTGTCTCTTTACAATTTAAAGTGTGTTTTCGTATAGTAAATGGATCCCGATCGAGCTGTAGCTGATGATGTTGAGAGTAATGCACCCGCTCCAGTTCAAAGGGCAGCTTGTCTGACTCTAGACCTATAACGAGTAGCCATGAGGGCGAAGCTAAGCAAGCTTTCTTCCAAATGATGAATGACTGGTTTACAAAGTTTATTCGAACGAATCTGGCTACTAAACAACCTCCACCCCTGCCTATTCCTCAACAAATCCCCATTGTTCCTCAAGTTATAGATCTGATACAGTTCAACAAGCCGCTAGTTGATAAGATTTGTAAATATAGGGCTGAAGAGTTTAGGATTACCGTTGATGATGATGTTGAGAGAGCTGAATTCTAGCTCAAAAATAAAATCTGAGTATTTAATGAGTTGTCTTGTACACCCGATGAATGCATTAAATGTGTTGTATCTTTGCTGAAAGATACTGCATATCAATGGTGGAACACGTTAATATATGTGGTTCTGAAAGAATGGGTTACCTGGGAGTTCTTCCAATCTGAATTTAGGAAGAAATATATCAGTCAAAGATTTATTGATAAAAACTGTAAAGAGTTTCTTGAATCGAAGCAAGGACACATGACTGTGACAAAATATGAATGTGAATTCGTGAGACTAAGCAAATATGCCCGAGAATATGTGTCAACCGAAGCTATTATGTGTAAAAGATTTGAAGATGGTTTGGATGAAGATATCCGATTGCTAGTTAGGATTCTGGAGCTGAAAGAGTTTGTTGTGCTTTTTGATCGTGCTTGTAAAGCCGAAGAATTAAGTAAAGAAAAGAGAAAAGTTGACTTTGAAGCTAAAGATACCAGAAAGAGATCGACAAGTACATATTATCAGTCTGCATCAAAGAAATATAGAGACTCATATAGTCATTCTAATGCATCAGTGGGGTATTCAAAAAGAGATTGTCAAAGGCAGCATTCAAGCTTTAAAGCTTAAGCTACATTGATAGCTAGTGTTGGCAGTGCAAGACCTAATCAACATGAGTGTAGTTAGTATGGGAAACGACATCCTGGTGATTGTAGAATGAATGATTAGACCTATTTTAAATATGGTTCACTGGATCATTTTATTCGAGATTGACTTGAGTTAGCTGAAAAAGATAAAGATTAAAATATGAGATCGAGTAAAACAACAGCCTGAGGTAAACGACCTAGAAACAAGGGAAATGTGAGTTGCAGTCAAAGAGCAACAAAGGACTCAACTATCAGGTCTGAGGCCAGAGCACCTACTAGAGCCTATGCTATTCGCGCTCGTGAAGAAACGGCATCTCCAGATGTTATCATTAGTACTTTTACTCTCTATGATGCTAATGTTATTGCATTAATAGATCCAGGATATATGTGTGAATTTAGTGTCTAGTAAGACTTTGCCTGTTGAGTCTACTGAATTTGTGATAAAAGTCTTGAACCCCTTAGGCAAATATGTTCTAGTTGATAAAGTTTGCAAGAACTATCCGTTGATGATTCGAGATTTGTATTTTTCAGCTAATTTGTTGTTGTTGCCATTTGACGAGTTCGATGTAATTTTGGATATGGATTGACTGACGATGCATGATGCAATAGTGAATTGTAGACAAAAGACAATTGAGTTGAAATGTCAGAATAATGAGATTATTCGAATTGAATACGATGATCTGAGTAGTTTGCCAGTTGTGATCTCATCTATGCTAGATCAGAGATATGTGATAAAGGGATGTGAAGCTTATCTTGCGTATGTACTTGATACGAATGTGACAGAATCAAAGATTGAATCAATACCAGTTGTGTGCGATAATCCGATGTATTTCCTGAAGAGTTACCGGGTTTACCACTGATCACAGAAGTTGAGTTTGGTATTGAGTTAGTACCGAGAACAACACCTATATCGATAGCTCCGTACAGAATGGCTCCGACAGAGGTGAAAGAGTTAAAAACACAGTTGCAAGAGTTAACTGATAGAGGATTTGCCAGACCTAATTTCTCTCCTTGGGGTGCACTAGTGTTATTCGTGAAAAAGAAAACTGGCACAATGAGAATGTGTATAGATTACCAACAGCTCAACAAAGTGACAATCAAGAACAAATAACCTCTGCCACGTATAGATGATTTGTTCGATCAGTCGAAAAGGGCAACAGTGTTTTTGAAAATAGATTTGAGATCGGGCTATTACTAGTTGAGAGTTAAAGACTTAGATATGATAAAGACTGCATTCAGAATGAGATATGTGGAACGATGGAAATGTGCAAGTGTACACAATCGCAACAAGTAATAAAGTGACAAGTAAATGTCGAGTTATCGTACCCATAGGGACTATAAAAAGGACTATTTATGAAATTAATTGTAAAACACTTTGGTGATGAAAAATATTTTTGTTTTAAAAAGATGATTAAAAACTAAGAGTTAAAAACTAAGTAAAATAATTAAAGTAAAGCAAGAAATTCTTATGCACGATTTCAAATAAGATTTAATCAAGATGACATAATTGTGTTGGATTAATTACATTTCTTTAACTTAGAATTATTAAACTCATGTTTACACTGTTACAAATAATTTCACGGCAACTCGGTAATTTACTAACTTATGAACATATTTGCTTACCAAAACCCGTTCATCTCCTTAACATATCCTTATGTCAAGATGATTAAAACAAATCTTAATAAACAAATAAAGACTATGTGAGGTAACAAAGTATCCCTACCTTGAAACAATTTAATCACAATAATCTAAGTTATGTAAGGCATATGTATCACCAAATACAATGCTAATTTAATCTTAAGCTACCTTAGAAGAATAAACATGCACTGATTAAGTACCGTGTCCATTAATTACAATTTCAATGTGTTTAATAATTAATTCGTTAGTTATCTAACAATTGTAATGCAAGAATAACTTAGGCATGATTTTACTTAATCAAGCAATTTACCGAGGCCTATAACAGCATAAACACAATTTTAATAATTTAAGAGGACAAAATGCAATCAACCCAACACGAATTAAATTCAAGCTAAGCTGATTAAATTAACCATTCCAACAATAAGAATACTCATAAACATGTTCATCATAAAAACTACAAAATTTAAAGATATAGGGAACAAGAAGCAAATCCAGTGTTTTTCCGTGGCTTAACTAGGTTGCACCGTTCTTATTCCTTTGTTGTCTCCACCGATCAAGGCCTTCAGAATGGCTGAAGAAACACCTCTTTTCCAAGAGAAGAGATCGGCACAAGAACAAGGGAGAAATGAGTGGGAAAATGGAGAGGAAAAGTGAGAGAGGAGAAGAGAATTGTGAGAGAATAATAGAGTGTTCAGGGATGATGTGAATGATCAGTAAAGGGCGCCTTTTATAGCTGAGGAATGCTACTAAAAATAGCAAATTCTAGCAGCCAAAGAGACCTTCCTTGGCCGGCCACACACATGGTAAGGTTGGTGGCTTTCAACTTTGCTAAAAATAGCCTGGGGCAAATCTGAAAAACCATAATTAAAGGAGGGGTTTGAATGCAATTTGGAAGTCTTTCAACGGTATTTTTGCAAGATCATTTAATTAGCTAAAATGCTTATTTGGGTCAGCATATGGATGGTTCTGGGCTACCTAATTGATGGCTAGTTTGGTTCACTGAATTCGGTTCTACCAATGCGGTTCAACTGAACCCTTATCCCATAATTAATTAGAAATAATTTATTTAACCGAAATTAAATTTAGGAATAAGTTAAAACTAATTATATTATGAATTAATACAGATATTTGAACCGTCTTGGGCTGAAAATTAATTTTCCTCGATACTTTAAATTGCTTCTCGGTTTTGTGCTTCTAACGGTGTTTATCGAGCCAATTTTTGTCCTTTACGTGAATCTGTCAAAAATAATAAAAATTCACTAAAAATAATTATAAAATTGACTAAATTTTGATATGTTCATATTTTTAATACAATTTAATTATTTTAATAAAATTAATTATTATTCGACAAGAATTTTATTCAAACTGCACGATTTTAAGTAAAAACGGGTATGAAAAAGTATATAAATTTTGAAAAGAATATCTCGGAAACACCTTTGAAAAACTCCTTCAGAATAACATTTTTCCCAAAATTATGAATTTAATATACTTAGGCTCAAAAGTAAGAAATTTGATAATTATGCTACTTAAGTATACATATGATTATGCTACTTAAGTATACATATGGTTCAAATTACATTCAACAACTATTATAATAGCAAAATTAGACTAAATGCTTCTTTAACAAAGACATGTTAACACTTACCAATTTGATTTTTATTCCATTGTTCAAGACTAAGCTGCAATCATTAAGTTTAAGTTATTTCTTCATATGTTGACCTTAGCAATTTCTCTCCACTAATGTAGGTAGCATAGAAACTTGAATCAATAGGTCTTTATTAAGGTTGTAACATGGCTAGGCTAGGGTTAGGTAAAAGATAGATAAATTTTGGCTTAAAAAACCTAGACTTAGCGTAAATCGAACCTTTGAATTTTTACCTTCGATACACCAACTTACTTAACTTTTTCATGCTCGTTTGTACATCTATTTTCAAGTACATGTGCTCTTCTTTTTTTTTTTTTATTAAATTCAACATGAGCACTCACTTATGTATTACAATCTTTGAGCAATTGATACTTCTTTTCAACTCCCTCAAACTTATTTTCAAAGAATATTTTGAATAATACCGAGTCTAATGTTTGGGACAATTTAAAGATAATTAAGAGAAAAGTGATGGCTAAATATTGCAAAGGTCCAAATAAAATTAGACCATATAGTTTCAAAATTGGGTTTCAAAGGATAAAATTTATCATGGTTGGCTTGAAAGGCTCAAACGGTCCAAACAATAATTACCTAAATCATTTTCAATGTTCCATGCTTCCTACGATTTTGCCTCAAGAAACTACTAAGTCAATTCTAAAGACTTAAACTTTCATGCAAGCCTAATTTTTCATAAGGAACTAAAAAGTTGTGGTACGATTTACCAGCTTTATTAAAAATACATTCATACCATTATTAAGCTAACATAATAATTTATTGAAATAATAGAACTTTATTCATACTAAAGTTTAGCATACTTAACAAAGTTTCAAATTATTGAACAAAATATATCCTAATCATAATTAAAAGGAATATTTATTCTGAGTGGAAAATAATTCAATTTTTCGGTCCCCCTACTTAAAGTGAACAATATCCTCATTGTTTAAAGTGAATAGATACTATACACTAGGTAGGATTTTAGAAAAGAAGAGGTGAGTCAATTTGACTACTTAAGTACCAAGCTCTCTCTAAATCCAATCCTAGACATGTATACATCAATTGCCACACTTTAGAATTTGTGACTTACTCAAATTTTATTCATAACTCCTATCTCCTGTTTTATTATGCAAAATAGAAATTCCTAATTAACCTAATCCTAAAATAACATAAGAATAAAAATAAAATAAAGTTGAGGTCCTCCTTTTTTATTTGTTTGCCGATCCTTTTGAATTCGACTCATTCTTTGCTCCATCATTATTGCCTTTGCATGAACCACTTTGCTCCCTCATCGATAATGAACTCCATGGTTCAAATATGAAATATGGAAACTCAGGCTCAAAAATAAATGGGTTATTGTAAATTTTCCTAAGGGCACTCCTCATTGAGTCATCCCTTATTTTTTAGTATCTCTAGCAGGCTTGTTGCTGCCATTGCATGTGTTGCATTATGTCCATCAGTTTTGATAGCTTATCTCGAAGCTCTGGGCTAGGCGGTAGAGTTCTAAACATCAAAGTTTCAGTATCAAGTTCAACTTCTGGTTCCATTGGCTCTTCCTCATTAGGGACTTCAGCTGATTGCTCTGGCTCGATCTCTGTAGGGTCATCTTCTGCTTCTTCGGGATCCTCACTCTCTTCAACTCATTGTTGTAGAACAAAATCTCCAGCTACTCAGTAGATGTCCCAATCGGTGATTGTGCCTTGACTATACCTAACGGCATAATTTCACATTTTTCTTAAAATGATTTTGCCCACATCAATGGTCTTCGCAGTTAAGATTGAGTATAATAGGACCATTCGCTCTAATGAGATTATAGTCTCGTGTGAACTAAGCATAAGGCTGAAATGGATGAAATAAAACCATACCTTCGCAAGTGGTGTCAAATATTCTCTTCGACACGTGTGGATTCCTTACTTTGACACAGTCCACTTAGAACCTGGAACTGTAAGTTCCTCGAGAATTTCTTGCATATTTTCAAGCTTAATTTGTTCAACAAAGAAGATATTCATCGTTTTCAAAATTAGGTAATTCAAAGAACTCATTAATAGCATTTGAATTTACTGGTACCTTGATTCCACAAACTGGAACCTCTGTCAACTCGCTTGAGGTTAAATTGGCATAGAATTCACGAACTAGCTCCTCATCTAATCTTGGCCTCTTTTCACAAAACAATCCCCAATTGTGGGCTTCAGCAACTTGATGAATTTGTGCCATAAAGTGTTTGTAGTTGCTTTCCTTCAATGTGAAGCCTTTCTCTAGATGCATCTGTTGATTTTTTAAGATACTTTTATTCCTCACTTTGGCTTCTTCACAGTGGAACTTGTTTAGCATTTCGTCAATTTGGGCAGAGGCACGAGTTCTTTTGCGAGGCATGTTTGACCTGAACATAAGATGGAAAGAATTTATTCCCTCAAAAATTTAATTAGTAAAAATTATTAACAATTCAATAAATTGAAAAATTAAATAATTGAATAAAATTAAAATTTAAGAGAAAATTAGGTCTTACCACTCTTTTTGTAAAAATATAAGAACTCTTAGAAAGAACAATAATTTAAAAGCAAAAGAAATTAATTTAAGGTAGGTTGGAAGGTTTGTGGCTTAGGTTAGGTGAAGGGAGTACATGCCGCACAAGTGCACAAGGCAGCAAGCAGCAGCAGGCATGGTGTAGGGCGTGTGGGTGCATGCATTGCAGCCTGAAACAATAGTGTATGCATGCAGATGGGGCGCTGGGCAGTAGACAAGTGAGCGGATGGGGTTCTGGTGACACGGCCTGATGCGCTGAGACGTGCAGACTGTCTGCTGGGTGTGTGCCAGCCAAATGCTGGGTTACTGGCTAAATTGCTGCTAGGTAAAATTGGCTAGGAGGTTTTGGCACTTTAGGGATTTGATGCTTGAGGTTTTGTGTGATGCATGAATGGGGAGGAGCAAGGTGGTATTTATGGTATGAGGAGTACGAATTAGAGTAAAACTCTTAGAATAATTTAATAACTAAAATAAGAGTCTAATTCTTATTCTACTCAAAATTAACAACAATTAATAATTAAATAAATGCATATGAAATTATCAATTGCTATCAAATTATTGATTTAAACATAAAATATAATTAAAATAAAATTAATCCTAATTCTAAGCTAAGTTGATAAAAATTAATATATAAAATATAATAGATATAATTATATATTAAAGTTTATCATCTTATTAATATAAATATATAATATTGAGCAAAATTATTTATTTCTAGATGCCTGTTAAAAATATTTACAAAGATAGGCACCTAGTTTTTATTAATTACAAAAAGAGCAATCAAATTTTTAAAAATACTTCAATTAAGTCCCTAGACTTAATGAAAATTTAAAATTGAGTTACAAATTAAAAGTTGGATCAAAATTGATCCTTTTATTTGAAAAACTAAAAATTTATTTTGTCATTTAGGGAATAATTTCTTGGAAAATTATGTAAAAATCAATTCCCAAGAAAGATTGGAGGGGTCACAAGCGGTCCCGCTTAAGTTCCAATCTCCTAGATAGAATTTATGTAAACATAATAAACCCAAAAATATACCCTAAATAATTTATTAAAAACAAGAAAATTTAAATATCTGATAAACTGAACAAGACTTGATCCTGTTCAGGTTTTTCTCCGTAGAAATGTTTCAAGCATTGAGCACTGACTTGAAAATTACCTCCCTTACCTTGGAGTTCAACAACTCCGTATGGATAAACATGATGAATCATAAATAGACCGAACCAACGTGATTTGAGTTTACCTGGAAAGAACTTTAATTTGGAATTGAATAACAAAACTTGCTGACCTGTTTCGAATTCTTGAACTCAAATGTGCTTGTCATGCCATTTCTTGAGTCTCTCCTTGAGCAATTTGATATTTTCATATGAGAACATTTGGAATTCCTCTAGCTCATTGAGTTGGAGCATCCGTTTCTCTTTAGCAAGCTTAAAGTCCAAATTGAGTTGTTAAAGAGCCCAGTAAGCTTTGTGCTCTAACTCCAAGGGTAGATGACAAGCTTTTGCAAAGACCAACCTATAGGGTGACATCCCTAAAGGTGTCTTGTATGCTGTTTTGTAAGCCCATAAAGCATCATCTAGTCTTTTGGACCAATCTCATCGATTCGGGCAAACTACCTTCTCAAGTATGCCTTTGATATCCTTGTTCACTAGCTCAGCTTGCCCATTCATCTACGGATGGTAAGATGTAGCAACCTTATGTTTCACTCTGTGCTTATTTAATAACAATTTTAACCACTTGTTCACAAAATGGGTCCCTTCATCGCTGATAATAGCTCTTGGGGTTCCAAACGTTGTGGACACGTGTTTCTGCAAGAAATTCATCACAACCTTAGCATCGTTTGTCGGATAAGCTTCAGCCTCGACCCACTTGGACACATAAATCTACTGCTACCAATATGTACTTGTGACCAAAGGATGGAGGGAAAGGATTAAGAAAGTCAATACCCCAAAAATCAAATAATTCTACCTCAATGATGTTTGTTCGAGGCATCTCATTTCCGTTGGTGACATTTCTGACCCTTTGACATTGATCACAACTCTTTACGTAAACATATGCATCCTTGAATAGTGTTGGCCAAAAGAATCCAACTTGTAATACTTTGGCTGCAGAACGAGTACCTCCTAAGTGTCCCCCACTCGAAGCTAAGTGACAGTGTTATAAAATCTTCGGTATTTCATCTTCTGCCACACGTCTCGTGATCATCTGATCTGTACACTTTGTAAAGAAATATAGCTCTTCCCAGAAATAGTACTTCACATCATGAAGAAACTTTTTCCTTTGTTGATACGTCTTATCAATCGACATCAAACCACAAGCTAAATAGTTAGCAATATCAGTAAACCGAGGGGTGTTATGGACATAATTTACCTTCAGTATGTGTTCGTTTGGAAATGTCTCCTGAATTGGTACAAGTGGAGAATTTCCCTCTTGCGGCTCCAATCTAGACAAGTGATCTGCTACTTGGTTTTCTACTCCCTTTCGATCTTGAATTTCTAGATCGAACTCTTGAAGTAGAAGTACCCACCGAATCAGTCTCGGCTTAGAGTCTTTCTTGGCAAGTAAATATTTAATTGCTGAGTGGTCCATATAGACAGTTACTTTGGTACCTACAAGGTAAGATCGAAACTTGTCGAAAGCAAACACAATTGCAAGTATCTCTTTTTCTATTACCGTATAATTCAGTTGAGCTCCTGTAATGCCCCAAAAATTTAAGTCTGTAATTATTTTCAGGTTGTGGCACAAATTGCATGTTTGGTGTGTTGGCTAGGTAATTTGGCTATGTTTGGGGGTTTTTATGAAGCCTGGGTTCAAGTTTGGCCCTACGCAAATTTTAAATTTTGGCTCTTTAAGTGAAATAGAGGATATGTGACAGTCCCAATGTGACCCTAATCGGAATAGTGGTTTCGGAACCACGAGACCGAGTCAGAGAAATATTAAGTGGTAGTTCTGTGTCTATTTTATTATTTATAATTGTGGATTTTAATGTGTGAAGGTCTCGTATATAAATTTTACTATTTGGTATGTTATATTAGTAAAGAGGGCCTAATTGCATGAAAGGATAAGCTAATGGGATAGAGTACAAGTGCCAAATGGAAATGCTCTTTTAATTTATAGGACTAGTGGAATAATTAAACCATGCAAGGTTTGCATGGACAAGTTCGGCCATCACATAGTGGAAATGCTTGATGAATAAAAGGGCTATTATAGTAATTCAATAATTTGGTCTCATGCATGAAATAGTAAAATGAAATTTTGTGTGCATAATTTTTGGTGTTTGCCGAAACTAGAAAGAAAACAAAGGGAGAAAGAAACTAAGGCATTCGGCCATGGTTCATGCTTGAATTTGAGGTATGTGATATGGTTTTCTTAAATTGATCATGATTTTTGGTTGTTAGCTATGTGATTGATTGAACCCATGTTGTAAATCTATGAAATTCATGAGCATGAATGCATTCGGCCATTTGCTTAGATGTGTGAACTAATGCCAATTGTTAGTAAAACATGCTAACTTCTTAAAATGGAGCCTACAATTAGTAAAATTATGTGTTAGATGAGGATTTTGAGTATACCATACCTCCAAACTCAATTTATAATTACCTAACCATCCGGCCAAATACACATCTATACATAAGGAAAATTCAGCACATGCTTTCTATTAATTCAACACTCATATAATGTGGCTAGGTCTCATATTTTTCATACAGCACCTTACATTGGCCGAATGTATCAACTTTTCATACATAATTATAACATTTACTCACCATTTTCATCAATATTAACACTTATGATTCATTCTATATTAAATTCACACATGAGTACATAATACGTACCTGATCAACTTAATAATTTGAGCATATTCAAGTGAAGTTATATCGCAAATTCTCATAGTCTGAAGCTTGCTACAGCTCGATAGGGATAGAGATTCATTACAATACGAAAAACACATTTTATCTGTCAGAAATCATCACACTATCATTTTATCACTATATGGTATATATAACTAGACTCACACGTGCTACGTTAGTTTTAGAATAGACTAAACTGTAGCTCTGATACCAATAAAATGTAACACCCCTAACCCGTATCCGATCGCCGGATTTTGGGCTAAGAGGTATTACCAATCTACACCTTTCACTTACGCTTTCACATAGACATAGGTTCATTAGCATTCCTAAGTACGCTCAACGCAATCAAAGATTGGAAACTGAGTCTTATAATGACACTCAAAATATGTGACATATTCATATGGCTGAAATTTTTTTTTAAATAAATATATTGTTCACAACAGTCTACTTTATTCATGCCATAATAATTCCAAAATATAACAGTACCAAAATGATTTGATAGTGTGACGAAGCGCTGATGATCCCCGAGTTGATAGTTAGAGTCCAAAATCTATAAAACAAAGACACAAAAGAAACAGAGTAAGCTTCCATAAGCTTCGTAAGTCTTCAGTAAATTAAATAACTTAACTTAGTTAACACATTGAGTAAATATAAATAGTCTAATTACAACTTTATTTGGTAGAATAGGCCTAACTACTATAATACATGTTAATATTGACCTCGCCTTCACTTAGAAATCTGAAATCACATAGTTACATCATCTAATATCACCTTGTCATTTATTTGTTCAACTTAATAGAAGTAATTTAAGGCATCATAACAATCGATAATTTTTATGATTGCACCACATAGGTACCACATTCACTTCTATGTATATAAATTCCACAGAAACCGAACACATAGATATACCACCATTTCTCATTTGCATTGCATCAATAACTTTCACATACCTAAACTACTTAATTTAGTGAACGAAAATGGATACTGTACAGCATAAACTTCCTACTTTTAGTCTCTTAAATAGCTCTTCGGCATTCAGCCAGTTGGACTTTGAATCTGAAACTCATTCCCAGCCATCATGCTTGCTAAGCCAAAAGCTCGATTAATTCATTACCGAAATCGTTCCACAAAGTTTCAAACACATCAAAAATAAATTAACAAAAGCTTTGCATCATTCGCTCATAAGCACATACTATTCACATTATATTAATTTCATAACTTGCCAAATCGGCCTCAACACATAGCCAAGTATCATTTTCGTGGCAAGATCTACCATTCGGCTATACCATATATTATACTCTTATCTTCATTTCATTTTTCATTTTTATTCTCGTAAAAGCTTATTTACCTATGATGGTAATTAGTGTTCTATTTCACAGTACTCTTTTTCATGTCACACAACTACCTCATTAATACATATATATAGCTATCATTCGATTTCTTAAATACATTTCATTGGTTTATTGCCCCTTTTTAACCGAACGCGTATATGAATAAATATACAAGCACTTAACATGCATTAAACACGCTAACTTCTCTTCAAACTATATTCATGTAACATAGATAATTCAAATCTTGACACATTGTTTCATACTTTAACTGAATGCATCAAGGTCATATGCATATAACTTAATACCTCATTCATAGATTTCTCATCTTTCATACTTAGTTTACTCACAATCAAGCTTAATTAGAAGTATGGGATACATACCTGACCAAAGTAAATTATTGAACCAATTCGATTGCCATTTTTCATTGAGTCTCAAAGATAATGTAAGTCTGAATTCATCACTAGTACAAAACCTGTTATACTTCCAATCTAATAGCTTACATCAGCATTCCGTCTATTAGACTCAAAACTCGATATACTCCACCAGCTCAAAAGTTTGCTAGGTCAAAACCCGATAATAACACACGATATTTAATTCACAGAATTTTATACACATCTATTCATATACTTTCAACTTTCCCAACATAATCACATTAATGAGATATTACTTTCAGTTGATCTCCTTCATGCATCATAACAATTTTCTTCATTTCATAAGAGCCATTGGGCCATATCACATATATACAAACATATACATCAATTCAAATACATCATCTTTTCATAGTAGTCATTAGTAACCTCACTTGTACAATTTTCTTATGATTTATAGTAGCCATTAGGCTATATACATGCAAATTCCATGGATCATGATTCTTTAATAGATTTTAAGTATCTTCCACTTGATCATATCATAGACTTACTATTCAAAACTTGCAAAAGAATTTAATTCAATGACTTAAGAACTTACCTAGGTGGTTTTCGTATGAAATTTTAACTATTCGATCAGTCTCCCTTTCCCACGATCCGGATTTGTTTCTTTGAGTTTTTGGGCTTAATCAAACAATTCACTTTCTAAGTCAAATTACTAATTTATTTTCTATTCAAAACACATATAATGTCATACACATGAGGCACACGGCAATTCCTCATTTATCATCAATTTAAAGTCATTATTAATTCATTATTCAGGCACCTTATTCGAGTATATCCTAATTCATTCAAAATAAGAAATACCATTATTTACTTATCAATACATTTGGAAATCATATGTTCTTTATAAGAAAACCACATCAAAATACCAGTATCTTTCCTTAATTTATCTTAACCAAAATACCTATAATCTCATTCGGCAAATTTGCATTAATTCATAGCAACCTCATTCAAAAATTTCTAAACATAGCCGCATATAACTTCATCAATACTTTCATTTCCTTTCACATATTAACCTTATATGCTTGATACATTTGACATATAATGAAACATATAATTTAACCGAATGCCATCCATTCAATTTTCACTTGTCACTCAAAAATTTCAAACAATTTCAATGCTTCATGACATATATCTAAATCCGAATGTCAAATTATTAAGCATTTTAAAAACCCAAAAATCCAAAATACATTACATTAAAATAATTCCTCATGACAACATTAGTCGAATACACAAGAATGGAAATTTTTACATCATATATATATATTCAAAACAATATGGCCGAACACATACAAGATTATTGAGCTAAATTTTTATTTACTCAATTTCCTCATCATCTTAAAACTAACTCACTAATTTTCCCAACTTTCTAGTCACTAAACTCAATTAAAAGAATTTCTTGAACATAGCTAACTTATTACCTACATTCGGCAATGACATGTATATATATATTTATATATCTTTCGTTTCATCGTGAATACTTTGCATTTAATCAAAATTAAGGACACCCATAGCCGAATGCTATTTAATCCAATAAGTCCTACTTACCAAAATCTAACAAGCTCATTCCTATACTACAATCAATTTCCATTTTTAAAGCATTAAAACACCAACCATTTCATTCAATCTCTTCCATGGCCAATTGTAAAATTAACCACAAACTTAGAAATTAATTCATGGGCTATGTAAAGGACTTGACAACTAACTCAATTTCATTAAAATTCATGGAACCGACAAGAAATTCTTACCTCAATCAAGCTTGCTAAAGACCGAACTTCAAGCTTCTTCTTTTCTTTTAGTTAACTGGCCATGCAAAGAAGAAAATGGAGAATGGCTTTCTAACTTTTCTTTTATCTTTTATTATATTATGTCTTAACATTATTTCATATAATATTTATTCATTAAAATAACAATATAAAACTATCATAGTGCTCCACTACCGTCCATTATAAAAAAAATAGGTAAATTGCCATTTAAAAACTCCATTAACAAAGCCATTATCCATTTAACCCTTTATGTGATTATCCACAAATTTTTCCAACTTACTCAATTAAGCCCTTTTTCTAAATTGAACATCTAAACGATGATATTAAGTCAGGAAAGTTTCACACATGTAAATTCACATTTAATAGTCACAGAAAATAACATTTTAAAAATTTTTTGACTCGATTTCGTGGCCCCGAAACCACTTCCCGACTAGGGTCATATTAAGGCTGTCACAAGAAATGTATGTGAAATGTATGATGAATTAGGTTATAAGTCCGGTAATGCTTTGTAACCCTATTCCAGCGACGAGTACAGGCTAGGGGTGTTACATGTGTCGCAACATCGAAGGAAGTCTCAAAATTTCTCCATTCTGCTCCCTATGTTGCGATATTGAACCCTCCGTGTTGTGACATAGTGATCAGTATCGGTTTAGCAAGTCTTCTAATGGTCTCATGTGTTGGGTCATCAGGACGCCCGATGGCGTAGTGGAAAAAATATTCCGGCGGTCCAAACTAGAAACCGGTGACGAGGAACGAATCGGGGTGAGAATATATGAACAATTACCTTTAATCATCTGAAAATCGAAGATAATTGTTGTGAAACAAATTACACAATTGTATGTCAATTCCAAGATGCTACGAAAAGTTTCGACCTCTACGTAATCCACCCAGTGTGACAACGAACGACAAGAACTCTCTAAAACTTTTTTAAAGATAATTCACTCTATGATGGCTGCTAGACCTCACTCATTTTATTTAGGGTATATTAGGTTTTCTTACAAACCATATATTTCCTATTTTGAGAATAGTTGATATTTAAATAATTAACCAAATACTATAAATATAATTATCATAATTATAATAATGTTTGACCAAAAAATTACAAAAATTATAATAATATTTGATCATAAATTATAATTATAATATTTATAATAAGGATTTCGGTAAATTATGTTTAGTTAAATATTATACAAAACAAATTCATATATATTAATTTAACCATGTTCTTATTATATGTACAACATACTTGTACATATAATTCATTTGATATTTAACTGTCCAAATAAATTAATTCTATAATCAATTTAATTCATGTGATAACTAAAAACAAAACCAACTATGTTTGGATTCTGTTCATTTCAACCATAGGGTGTGACCCTGTAGGTTCTTGTATCGTTAGTAGTAATACTAGAATGATTCTAATATTACAAACAATGAGTGGCATCTAGCAATGCATCATTGCTACCTAAGTTACAAGAAGTCATGATTTGACATAAACTCTCTGTGATTAACCCTTCATGTATTGAATCATTTTGTCCTTTATATCTGGAATGGATACAAGTCATGGAACAATCACACTTGCATAGTCCATCTAATCTCATCTCAACTGATTTGAGCATGGCCATGCATTTCTAGTCTCACTCAATCATGTGGCCTAAGATATTTCTCCTATTATGTAGGAGAGACAAATCATATATTGGTCAACCATATCCAACTACATAGATTATGGTATATCCAACATCAGCCTTTATAGAACAACCAATTACTGTGGACATTTGACTGTATTAAAATATATGACTCACGATGTTGGGATAATGATGATCTCAAGTCTGAGGATCATATACATAGTAATCACTATGAGCAATGTTGTGACTATTACATAATAATCCAAGAAACATACTCATAGTGAGTCAATCCAATATGTTGTTCTCTAACTCACATACTCATATATTGATTTTGACATCCCATGTAAATGGCAACACTTTGTCATCAATAAACTACACATTAGTCTTAATGCATTATTGTTGTCCAAGCCCACAATAATACTCAACTAATGACTTTTTAAGAGTAATCATATTATTCTCAGGACATTATTATAAAATAGTTTATTTATATACACAGAAAAGAAACTAAAATAATAATGGCAATACCTTATATTAATAAACGAGGTAAAACAAGTATATTATTACAATTATTTTATGATTGGCCTTTGGGCATACTCTAACATCCTCCACATTCACAAAGTTCATTAGCTCACCTTTAGGCCTCATTTGACCCTTAAGGTCAAAAAAAGACTCAATTTGCACAATTGAATTTAATTAAAACTTTACTAAAATATAATTAAAACCTAATGATAATGCTTATTTTCATCCTAAAGTGTGAAAATTAGTTTAATCTACCACACCAAATTACGACAATCAATGCCATAGCCCACTAGTTATGGTCTTACATAATATGGTGCCATGGTTAATGGGCTTTCTTTTATTATAATTTGTTTAAAGTCCCAACGGACCCCTTTTAACTACACTATTGTGGAAAAACACAGACTCACCTAGCAGACCTTTCATATCATCTCATACATTCCAAAAGCACCCGTACATTCTTATTTCATTATCAAAATGTCCATCGCATGCCTAACTTATTAGATTCTACATGAACTATATATGCAAGACTCATCTCATTTTCACACCATAGCATCACTATCATACCATATTTTCCTAATTTCAAGTTCATAGTTTGACCACTTTCTATAGAAACATCTCAATATTACCATACATACAAGAGTTGGCTTAAGGACTCACTTGATTCTCACCTAAAGTAGTTCCAAACTCCAAATCCAAACTTCCCTTATAATATGAATTGCAACTACTGCTAAAGAACATGGAAACTCATTAGGATTTATTCAAATACCCCTTTTTTACCATCATTTCTAATAGTAAAAAATCCCCAAATAGAACCTTATATCATTCATCTTACATTTTACCAAGTTAACAGACTTACTCTATAACCCTCAAAATGGGCCTAAACGTTATGGCCCAATCTAAACGATCACATGGACCATGAAAATGGCTAAAATGCGAGTTAAAATAAACAGGTCTAAATTTTGAAAATGCGTTCTTAATATTTCCTTTAAAAACAGTTGTTTTAAAACATAACTCGAGAAGAAATTTTATTTTTGAAAAATGTTGCGACGATCTTCAAAATTCAAGTTTGATCAAGAGTTTGTGGAATTTTATTAGGAAAACACTTAAAAATTCATCCATATTAAAACCCATGCAAAATGTCCAATTGTCCACAATTTTTAACATAAAACATCCATGCCATAGTTTAATGATAAACCACTATTAAAGTTCCAAAATAAAATTTAGAAATTCCACAAAAGCCCCAAAAATATAAAATAGTCCATAACCATAAAAATTGTTTATTTCCGAGAGCCTCTCCGATAGTTGAATCTAAGTCCTATCCATATGATTATCTTAAAAACATAAGTAACGTGGGTGAGCTTTAAAAGGTTCAGTGTGCGATCAACACAATATATATTGCATGCATATTAAAGTACATACATCAATCATGACATAATCATAATTCATTAAGATCATAGAATATAACACTGATGCTTATGCATGGACATATCAATGTATATTTTAATTGATACACATTTTATAAAGTTCCTACCCATCTCCGTTACACACCAATATCAAGTTCCCCAAAACTCGTCCACCCAAAACACCATTTGTGGACAAGCCACCATTGATAACACTAATGTGGACAAGCCATCACTAGATTGTAGATATATTGCCATTGCTTCTACCTTTCACAAAATCCCACCCTATACATGTGATATGGCGATTTTCACTTATAACACATATAGATCACTTATACACTTATGCATGTAAACATGCCCTCACAATCATTTATCACATAATAATCACTTTTAACACATTTCACATGTTTTTCACAATAGATCATAGATCTTGATTTGTCATACATATATACACATAAATCACTCATTTTTAAATTTCACATATAACACATGAGCCATACATATCATGAGCATGAGATCTACACAAATATCATAACCACAATCATAAGCATATCATTTGTCATGTAAATCATAGGTCCACTTGGTTAGAACACTTACTTGGTATCCATTTCGATAAGTTATACAACTCTTCATAAATATTTAGAATATTCATGTATTTTAATATAATTAATTTGTTAATAATAAAATATTAATGTCACACAACAAATAGTATCAATCCACACCTTAGATTGTAAATCTAAATTGCCTCAACCCTTATTTACGATTTCACTCGATCTAAGACTCTCAAAAAAAGGATTTCCTTCAAAATGGATTTCACAAAATTAATAGTCTTAAAATCACTTACCCCACAATCTAAGACTCTCAAAAAAAGGATTTCCTTTGCAAATTTAGGGGCCTCCCCTACGATTATTGTTTGGTCCTCCAAAACGATACAAAGAAGTATTAGTACTATAGTTCATAAATAAATAACAATAACAAAATACAACTATGATTCATGGCACTATACCATTCGGCCATATTAAGGAATCACTAGGAGAAGGGTTTTTACGACCCAAAATAATCTTTACTTGCACTTGATTAATTCGAATTGATCAATGAATCGAAAAGGAATGATGTCAAAAAATCGAGCAATTTAGGAAGGATCATTATAATGAAAGAATAAGTTTGATTAAAACAAAGTGAAAATCGACACAAAGAGAGGAAAAGAAAAAGAAAAGAAAGATTTTTGGTCACCAGCAACGGCAATAGTGGTTTAACAGAGGCAGCGGTGGCTTGGCGGCGATCCGGTGATGAAGGAGTTATAAGGTTTGGCTAAAAAGAGGGAAGAAAATTAAATAAAAATGGAGGAGAAGGACTTGTGGTGGTGCTTGGTAGTGCTCACTACGGCAATGGGAGAAGCAAGATGAAAAGAGTGAAGGAGCAGTTGTCACGAGAAGTGGTGATCAGTGGAAGAAAGTTTGGGTCACTGTGGAGGAAGAAAAGGATTAGGAGGATAGTGGTGGTTGTTCGCAAAAAAGAGAAAAAATAGTGAGTAAAGAAAATGAAAAATGAAAGAAAGTGAGAGGAAGAGGGGGTATGGACGGCAATGCAAGGGAGGAGGGCTTGGTCAACCATTACTAAGTTCAATGTATCATGCAACAAGGTAAGAGGTAAGGTTATGGCAAGGGAGAGGGACATGGAGTAAAAAGGGGATCATGTGCCCCTTAACTATGGTAAGTTTGACCTGTGAATAGAGGAAGCAAATGCTCCTCATCATGGTGCAAAAGATGGACGGCAATGCTCATTAAGCATGAGAAAAATTGTCAAAAAAAATTAAATGCAAGAGTGTGAACAATGAGGTTTGAACCTTAGATCACTATGAAAGTTAAGTAACCATTAAATCACTAGGCCATTAATTCCCCTATTCTCATTCATGCATACAAAATAAATAAAATATATGGGATGTGACATACTCTTTCACAACATAATATGGAAGGTCAAACATCTTACCTTGACATGGAGTATTCACAGGTAAAGATCCAGACCTACCACTTAGCTTAAGTGAAGGAAGCAGTGTGAACAATGAGGCTTGAACCTTGGACCACTATGATAGTTAAGTAACCACTAAATCACTAGGCCATTAATTCCCTTATTCTCATTCATGCGTACAAAATAAATAAAATATATGGGATGTGACATACTCTTTCACAACATAATATGGAGGGTCAAAAATCTTACCTTGACATGGAGCATTCACAGGTAATGATCTAGACCTACCACTTAGCTTAAGTGAATGAAGGAAACACTCTAGGTTCCTTTAGATTTAGACAAAAATACCTCTTGAAGAAGGAATAAGAAAAATTCCCCTTTTCCAATCCTGATTATCTAGATATACAACCTCTATTCTTATGGATGTTTGACATGCATTATGATCCTATTCAATCTATTGTATAAGTGGTTTACAATGGTAAGGAAATGTGTATGAAAATCGAACATTTCATATATATATATAGCAGTTCCATTGTTCATTCCTAACCACCTTGTTAGAAAGCAATCAGCACCGTAACAAACCACACTTGGCATACCATACTCTTCAACGATGACCAGATTACCTAAAATTCCATAATACATTTCCAAGCTCTTTTCCGAAACAATCCATCCTTTCTAAGAAAAATTCTTGCAATAATCCAATGTCTGCTATACGCCCACCTTTACACGCCAAGAGCATCGATCGGGCAGACAACATTACGCCACTTAGAGTACTACTTGGTTTACTCTCCAATTTCAAAACCCGCCAAAACCGGGTGTTACAACTCTCTTCCTCTTAACAGTAATTTTGTCCTTGAAATTTCTAACTTGAAAAGAATTACACTTGTATACCTGACAACTGGCCTTCCCGCCAAGCGTGTACAGTGAGTTGGGTACTTTCGAATTTTAACCGTCATCACAAAATTTCTAAGCGTTTCACTTACCTCTTTAAGATAGATTTTAACCTTACATTGGAGAATTTGAACAACCTCCTTTTTGAAATAAACTTCTTGAGCAAGCTTGTTCTTATAAAAGAAGTACTCAAACACTTCATTGATTACTTTACAAAATCATTTGAAGCCCTAACTTTCCTCTATTGAATCTTCCTACAATCTTCATCTTTCGTTCGCAATTGTCATCAAAGGTAACTCTTTTCTTCTTTCTTCTTTCATCTTTTAACCTTTAAACCCAAAACATGAGAAGAACCACCATTAGAGGGAGGGTTTTGACCAAACTAACTAAAATGTCACTCGTGAAACTTCACCACGCATGGAAACTGAGATTTATGACTACACCACAACTCAGAAGGAAATGAATCATTACCTGGGAGCCTAGGGTCTACAAAACCTGAACTTTGTTTACAATTTCCAGCTTCCTAATCGGTGTCATTCTAGTGACAGTGTAACGGTCTGATTTAGACCCTAATCAGAACGGTGGTTTTGGGACTACGAATCCAAGTTAGAAAAATATTTAAAAATTATTTTTCGTGTTTATTATATGTGAAATTTCATGTGTGAAAAATTTCATCTGAAAATTTGATTGTTTGTGTGTTTAATTTAATAAAATGACTTAATCGCGATAAATAAAAAATTTGATGGTTTATTTGTAAAGGACCGAATTGAATATGTCTTCATAAAATGGAGTGTTTATGTGGTTAATAGGCCATTAATAGATATAGTGGATAGTTTAGGCCTTATTATATAAAGGTTTTATATTTAATTTATAAGGTTAAATAAGTAAAATAGTAATTAAAACATGTTTAGATAAAACATAAAATAATTATAATGCATTCATATTGTTTGTTCATTATCGAAAACTAAAAAAAAAAAAGAAAAGAAAAAGCTTTAGGGTATTCGGCTCTTGGCTAGCTTGATTGAGGTAAGAATTCAGCTCGGTTTTTTATAATTTTTACATTTTCGAGATCGTTGCTTCAAAATGTACAAAGCCCTTATTCAAATTTTTTATTTTGGTGATGACTTCATGTTCTTCCATTTTGATATCTTGATGAAAATTTTGTTAGATGTTGTCAAAATGAAGGTATGTGTTAGATTATTAAATTCGTATTGGAAATTTTCATGAAAATTAAGTAAATAGGGCTTAACTCCAAAAACGGTAAATAGAGGGACTAAATTGTGAAATAAATTAGTTGTAAGGACTTCTAAGGGCTTGGGAAGCATTCAGCTATAACTTAGAGTAATTAAATTTTGTTTGTTTTGTGTTTTGAGAATTTTGGACTTAATTGTTAAATGTGTAAAATGTATGGGGAAAAATGCAAAATTGCCCATTTATGTGTTGTTGGATTAAATTGAATGAAATTTAATTTAAATGAGGTTAATTTGAAATTATATAGATCAAGAACAAAGAAAATCGGACTTGGATCAGGGAAAAACAAAAATAATCGAATAGCTGATTCGTAACGCTCGTCGATATCCGAGGTAAGTTTTAAGTAATTAAACATAGATTATTTTTTAACATAGTATGATCTACTATGATGATTCAACTTTTATAATGCATTTGTATGTTAGCCGAATGAGAACTATGAAGGAAATAAGGTGGTTGAGTTGTATTTGAATGATACTAAGATCTTGATGGTGTATATGTGTTACATGGAAAAATTATATGATTCGATATATGAAATATTGCGGATTGATTTTTATGTTGTGATATTCGAGCCTTAGGCCTAACAAGCTTTAAGCTGGTGACTTTGATCGAGCTTCGTGCCTAGCAAGCATAGTGCCGATGAATAAATATCAGACTTTGAGTCTAGCAGGCCTTATGCCGGTGATAAATTCAGGCTCATGCCTAGCAGGTTTTATATCGGTGATTTGTTTTCAAGTCCGTGATTATAAAAGTTCAAGTCATTGTAGATAATGAGCAATTGTAATTGAGCTATATGATATTGCATAGGTTCTGCCATATAGGTAAGTATATGTCGGCTTATAATGAACTTGCTAATTCAACTACGGGTGAATTATATTGACTTGTGCATTAGTTTTATGTGAAGTTAATTTGAATGTGCAAATTTGGCCAATGTGATGCTGTATTGAAATTGAGCTATAGGTTGCATCTAAAGTTTTACTTATCTTCTATATTTGGCCACACATGTAAACATCTATGTGATGATATGATTGATGTTATATAATGGGTTATATATGAGACATTTACGTGGAGTTAAATATTGGTATTGAACATTCGGCCAAGGTATCTTATTGTGTAAATGTATAATGTTATTGATATAATTTGTTTAGTTTGAATATTTTAATTTTCGATTGAGTTGTTTAATTTACTTAAGACTTACTAAGCTAAATTTGCTTACTCTGAGTGTCTTTGTTATTCTGTTTTATAGATTTTGGTTGTAAGTTACGAGCTCGAGGATCGATATCGAAGTCATCCACACTATCGTCAATCTTTCGGTGCTTTTAAAAGACTATTTTCGAACTTATGGCATGTATAGGCTAATATGTATTTTGTGCATTCTTGAGTATGTATAACTTAAGCCATGTGAAAATATCTAGGTCATTCTGTTAAGTTAGATTATATGTTTTAACTAAATAATGTGGTTGATATATGTAATTATGAAGTGTTTATTTAGCTTGGTTTATAACTAAATATATCATGAAATGTCTATGATGTTTGGTTGATATAATTTAGTATGCTTTGCGATTAATTAAGCTTGACTAGTATAATATAATGTGTGTGATATTTTGATGGGAAGATGATATGTGATTTGGCATATTTGATTGAGTAGATATATAGTATTGAGCATAATTATTGAATGGATTTTTGGCTATACATATTTAGTTATGTAATTAGTCGAATTTGAGAGTATTGAATTAGTCTATATATACGACCTTAGATATATATATTTCATGATAGGTAATATTGGTATGCATAAATTCGGTTATGGTTAGTTTAGGTGTTAGTCAAGTTGGTAACTATGCATTATATATGTAGCCAATTATGTTTGAATTATGGATTTGGTTCTTTGAAATGTCTTGATATGTTGAATGATTGAATGGAGTAGAAAGTGGACATTTGTTAAAGTTCAAATATTAAGTACAATGATAGCTGGTTCAAGTTTTGGTAAGAGACCAAATGAATAGTAAGTGTTTGGCCAAATGGTAAAACTTAAAATAGATATGTTTGATTAATTATTTGGTGACTAATAATATCTTAAATTGGTATTAATATTTGTTCTAGCAAGATAAGGAGATAGTAAACATACTATGAAATGTTATCTCACATAATGTTTGATAGTAATTAATAGACCACGTACTTATAAATCTTTGCAATATTTTATATTAGTCTATGTAACTTGATGCATATATATATATATATACACTGTTTTAGATAATAACATATATGTGATCATAATTTGATAATTAATTCTAAAGTGTGTTTAGTTAACGGTACGAAAGTTGTGTAATGTCTAGTAATGTTTTGTAACCCCATTTTGGCTACAGATTTGGGGTAGAGTGTTACAAACAGTTATCTGGGCTTTATCTTACCAATCATTATGTTCGAAGTTGGGTTGCATTTGCCTTTCCATGCATTCTTTTGCGTCATACTCAATAGTTATGGGATTGTACCGGGATAGTTATCAGCCGTATCCTAGTGGACATTAGTGGTGTATTTCATTGATTGTTGCATACACAATGAGCGTCCACTACTGGTGACTTTTAGAGATTTTACCAACTCAAAATACAGGGAATCAGAGCTTCTGTTGGTAGTGTTCACTTTACTGCACAGCCCAACTATGAACCCTTCATTACAAATAAGATCTCCGATCTTCATCTAAAGAATGACAAGTACAAAAAGGTGCTAAGCAAGCTTAATTTTGTTTTTTGTTTCCCAACCAAATGGT
The DNA here is from genome assembly GCA_020496765.1 of Gossypium stocksii. NCBI lineage: Eukaryota > Viridiplantae > Streptophyta > Magnoliopsida > Malvales > Malvaceae > Gossypium > Gossypium stocksii. Next base: position 50,641,634 of record CM035623.1, read on the forward strand.
CCATTCCTCAGGAAAGTTCTGCGCCACATGCCAGTCAAAGGATGCTCAAGTGTCTGAAAGGCAACATCAAAGGTTAAAAAGGGGTCATATACTTGATTTTTAGAGTTAATTTTAGTCAGAGACGTGTTCCAGAATTGTTTTTAAAAACCTAAGTTCAAATGGTTACAACCCAACTTTTTCCACCAATCAAAGAATTATCTTTCCATGTCATCTACCCTCAAAGCTTGGCCATACAACTCAGATAGTGAATTGGTGCACATTTTACTGGGGCACATCAGAGAACCTCCATTACACTTTTATTATATATGTAATCTATGCCCAAGAAATTGGACATTTATATCTTCCAATTAAGCTAATTCGTTTGTTGTTGGTGTAGGATCTTTGTCATGTCTCACCCTCAAAATACAGATATCTCCTCAATTCTTAATGGGACTCGTGGCCAAGAGAAGACCACTGCTGCACTGCCACGAAAAAATAGTAGCAAGGAAAAGGGCCAGATAAACTGAGGGTACTCAATAATCTAAAAACAGTGAATGCCCACCCTTAGTGAGGCATAGACCAAACAAGGAACCAGTTGCAACCATCACTCACTCTTCCTCATTCCCAGTTCCTATTGAGATTCCTTCAATGCCTCAAGTGTCGCATCCCATATTTTTATTCTTATTTGAGCAAGTTTGAAAACAAGAAAGTGTGTAGTCTAGTGGTTTTATAACTCTTTAGCTATCCTAGTGGTCCAAGGTTCAAGTCCTATTGTTCATTCCACTTCAATTAAAGTTTTTACAAATTAAGGAGTTGCCATCCACCCTATATTCACCATATTTACGAGGATTCCTTTCCTCATTTAAGAGTCAAACTTATCTTACGTTAAGGGTGCATGATCTTCTTTTCACCCCATGTCTCCCTCCATTACCAAAACTTCATACATGGCCTTTAGTAGAGGTTCAATGAACCTAGTCATTGTTGACCAAACAATTCCCCTCACTCCTAACACCCTTTGCCGTCCCGGCCTCCCTCTCCTCCAGATTTTCTCATTTTCTCTCCATACTCATCTATATTCTCCCTTTTTCTAACCACCATCTTCTCTTTTTTTCTTCTTTTGCTCCTTTTCTCACCACGCTCAACCCCAGCACCACCTATTGCCACATCTTTGGACATTGTCGCACCTCCCCTTCTCTCATCAATGTTGCCGATCGCTATTGTGACCACCTCTGCATACCACCATGGGTTCCTATCCTACTCCATTTTTATTTTTTTACTCCTTCCCTGTAACACCCCAAACCCGGCCTAGAGTTAGGGCTGAATCTGATGTGTCACATTGAAGTATTTTTCGAAAACCATGTTTTCATTATAAACCCTTCTTAATATTTAAATGATCTTGTCATTTGAAACTTGTAAAAACCCTAGCTTTCGTTAGTTATTTTCAAACTCGGTTCATTGAAAAGTCAATCCCTTAATAAAAATGTTGTTATCTTTGAAAACCAAAGTTGTGAAAGCTTTTGCGAGGTTTTGCGGAATCGTGGTATTTTGAAAACAGTTATCATTTTTGGAAAATCGTGTTCTACTTCTAACAAATACGGTTCATAACAAACCATAAATCCAAATTTAAAAAGTCCAAAAATTAAGAGAGGCCTTGTTACAACCCAAATCAAAAATCAAAGTGCTTAAAAGTAACTAAACGTAAATGGAAAGCAAAAGCAGTTGTGTGGCCATCTTCGAGTCCCTCGCAGCACAGATCCTCCTAATGCTAGGGATTACCTGAAAGGTTAATAAACGGGGTGAGTTTATGAAAACTCAGTGTGTAATCCCCTACTATAAAAAGAACAGTTACTCATACAAAAATGCAGTAACAAATTAGGCCTAAGCCCATTACAGTATCAGTATCAATTGGGCCTTACCCTACTATAGTAGACAGTAGCAAATAGGCCTTAGCCCATTACAGATTCAAAAACAGAACACATGTGGGCCTAAGCCCAATACATTATCATTGGGGTTACAATCCATAACAGAATTAATCAGGCCTACCCCATATCAAAACAGAATCAAATGAATGATGTATGATGTATGTTATGGTTTAACCCCATCCAACCCTATACTTGCCTCCATCCAACCCTGCACTTACTATGGGGATAAAATCAACCCACCCATCCTTGCACTCCAGATGTTAGCACCGGCTTCGGCACTAACCAAAATCGCAGCAATGCTGCCTAAAATTAGAATGGTTAGTAGCCATAAACAGAATGGTCATAAACCATAAAGAGGATGGCACAGAGCCATAATAATATGTGTGGCACAAGCCATCGATAGAGTGGATAGCATTAAGCCATCAATCACGGTAACATATTCGGCACAAAGCCATCAATCACGATAACATATTTGGCACAAAGCCATCAATCACGGTAGCATATTCTGCTCAAAGCCATCAATTGGCATAAAGCCTTAATTAGGTTGGCATAGAGCCATAAATAGATTAAGTGGCTTAAAGCTATGGGCAAGTCCACAGTCGTCTCGGGCGACCCGTGTGACTTTCCCAGATTAATAAAAATATACGGCTCTAAGACTTTGGTGGGTCCACAGTCGTCTCGCGCAACCCGTGCGACCCTATTAGATTAGATCTTCCTCCGTACAATATCCCAACCCATGCAACAAGTATGCAGTACGTCATGCCTATAATCTTATACAATCACATTCAAATAATTCATTTCACTGTAATACAATTACAGTTAAATTACACTACAAGGGTATTTCAGTAATTTTACACTATAGGGGTATTTTGGTAATTTTGCACTACAGGGGTATTTTGGTAATTTTGTACTACAGGGGTATTTTGGTAATTTTGTTACCTCCAAGGAGGTCTACAGTCACCTCGAACAACTTCAGTAACACAAACGGTCTAAATAGGCCTAAGGCCCATTACTCAGCCCAAGTGGGGCCCACATACACATTTGGCCCGCTAAGCCCAAAATCGACCTTAGCCATGTAGACGATATAGCTAGGTCCAATATTTCCACATATCCATGACAAAGGCCCGTGTGGGGCCCACGAGCCCATCGGGCCTACACGGCCCGCTTCAGCCCAAAATCAGCCTAAGCTCATGAGGTCGCACGCTCGTGTGGCAACAGTTGCCGATCTTTCGGCTTTTTAGCATTTTGGCATTTGCCAATTTACATTTCGAATCCCCAGGCAACAAACCTACAATATCCAAGGCTAACAGTTAGTCACCCAATTAGTAGGGTTATCCTCTTTTCCAACCAAAAATCGAAACCACACAATACTTGCCTCAATCGATTAAGCTTGCTAAATCCTCCTCAACTGATAGCGACGATTAATCCCCTTGACTAGATCTGTGTTACAAACACTTAACTTAAGAGATTGCAATACACGTGGTTACATCCACACTTAATATTTTTAGAGCCATCAAGCTTATTCCTAACCAAAATAAGGCAAGACTACTTACCCTTGGTCTAATCTTAGAGTAGGATATCGACTACTACCAATCGCTTGTCTCTTTTTCCACACCTCGAGGAGCCCTAATTACCAACCAGTCATCAGAGAATATAAGAAAGGGAGTTTCGATAAACGAAGAAGAATAGCACCAATATAGAAAACCATTAAAGGAAATCACCATTACTTACTCTCACAATTGGCAAAGAAAAGGAAGCACAACCCAACAATCGACTCAGCCCTTAGATTCCTAGATTGAACTCTCTAGTAAAACAGTTGAAGATTTGATATTAAGAGAAAAGAAGATGAACGATGAAGAAAACTGATAACTCTAGTGTTTGCAACAAAAGATTTCGAGTGGGGAAAAGACTAATATTCAGCTTTGATGTGACAAGGAAGGAAGAAGGGAATTAGAAGAGAAGAAGTAGAGAATATGATCAAAGTAACGCGAAAAGCAAAGTGATATATTCAGGCTAATCAAGAATTAAGAAAAACTCAAGATTGACAGAGAAGAGCAGAGATATTTGAATCAAGAAAAGAAGAGAAAAGAGAAAAGTGCAGTCAGGGCAAAGTTGAAGAATACTCGAATGGTCACTTGCCAATTTCAGCACTATAGAGAAAAGAAGCCAGAAACATAAAAAAAAAAAGAACAAAGCTGTAACACCCTTATCCCATAACCGTCGCCGGAATAGGTAAGGGGCATTACCGGACTTGTAACTCAGATCAGATTAGTATAATTTTGAACTCAACAATCATCAACATAATTCTCTACTCAAACATCAAGACATACTTTAAAGTCTTTGATAAACGATAAATTATACATATTTTTACCTCATGTTTAGCCCATATTTTGGATGAATTATTATCAATTTAGTGAGAATTGGTGCTCTTAATCTTTCTTTTTCGTATCTTATACTCAGGAGAGCATAAGAAAGAGAAAAGAACGGAAAATGGACCAAAAACAGAGAAAATAGGCCAAAAGGTGTAATCAACACGGCCCAAGAAGTCACCACACGGCCGTGCCACACGGAGATCACACGGTCTAGCCCCCGACAAGCACGGCCAGACCACACAGCCGTGCCACCTAAACAGTCCCGAACATGGCCTCTTGTCGAAATCATACGGGCATGGAACACGGGCATGTTCTAGTCGTGAGGAAGAGGAATTTCACTCGGATTTGGATGCTTAGAGGCTAAGAAAGGCTCCCCAGAACTCTATATAAAGACCCTAGGAGGCAACTCCAAGGATATACTATTTTCTCTCGAGAAAGAGCGCCATAATTCTGCCAACACTAGGAGTGAAAGCAAGAGATTACTCCAAGGGAAGCCGATTGATTCATCCCAGAAGCCAGAATTTTACATCAAGACAGAGGATCTCCTTAAATTCCTTCAGGGGTTTTTGGGTTCTTTATGTTTTGTTATCTTAATACTTCTGAGATGTTTTCTTTCTTTATTATGAACTAAACCCCTCAAATACTTAAGGGGAATGAAACCTAAGACAGATCTTGTTATTATTTATTCTTGAATTATATGATAAATACTTGAATTGTTCTTAATTATGTGTTCTTCATTCTTGATTTAATAATCCTAGGTATTACTTCAAGAACTTGATGTACTTAGGTAGAGGAGCAAAAGTCCCTGTTTTAAGAGCAGATCTACCATAATTAAGCGGAGTTGCATGCAACCCTAGACATAGGGCAACATAAATCTGTCGGATTAGGGTCAAACCTAATAGGAGGATCCATAGATCGAATTAATGCAACCTAGGGTGTTAATTAATAAAGAAACTTTAGTTAACAGCCTAGGCCTAGTTGTTCTTAGCCTCGACGGAGGGATTAACATAAGTTAGGGATCTCTATGGATCAAGTCAAGTGAAGAAATCGTCTAGTTCAAGAAGTCAATAACAAGTGAAGTCTAGGTGGATTCTCCCTTAAGTATTGCTCATATCAATCAGCTTTTCCCTAAAGTTTTCCCCAATTTACTTTTTGTGCACTTAATCCTCTTTTATTTTTAGGCTAGATAATAGAAAGGAAGTAAATATTAGTACTTTTGGTTCCCTTAGGTACGATAAGTTGATCTTACCGCTAAACTATACTACTGTTCGATAGGTGCGCTTACCTTTAATATCGTGATATTAGTTAGCTTTGGTGTGATCAGTTTTTATAAATTTTATTACTTAATATCGCGAGCATATCAAGTTTTTAGCGCCGTTGCCGGGAACTAAAATATTAAGAAAACTCGATTTCTATTACTTTAGCCATTATTATATTTATTTATTTATTTATTTCCAGTTTTTATTTATTTCTTATTTTTATTTTATTTTTAATGTTTAATTTTCTTTGCTTTTTCCTTTTAGGTATTTCTACTTTATCACTAGAAACAACCCAGCAGGACCATTGCTTTTTGACGAAGATTTAAAAGCGACAATCCACAGAACTCGCAGAAAGATCAGATGAAGCCTACATTATCCAGTACAAGATCAAGAACAAAGGCCAGAACCTACAAGAAGAGATGGAAGCAAATCAAAACATTCCACCACCACCCGCAATAGTCGGGCCACCAGCAATTCAAGAAGAAGCTCATCGCACTATGTATGATTATGCTAAACCTTGTTTGGCTGGTACCCAAACTACCATTATTAGACCTACTATTGCAGCTAATAATTTTGAATTAAAGCCCAACACTATTCAGATGATATAGCAATTGGTGCAGTTTGATGGTTTACAGGACGAAGATCCAAACTCACACATAGCCAATTTTTTGGAACTTTGTGATTCCTTTAAAATTAATGGCGTTTCTTATGATGCCATTCGTCTAAGGCTATTTCCATTCTCTTTGAGAAATAAAGCCAAACAGTGGTTAAACTCTTTACCACGAGGCTCAATCACCACATGGGAACAGATGACAGAGAAATTTTTACTTAAATATTTTCCTCCAGCAAAAATAGCTAAATTACAAAATGATATCTCTTCTTTTGTGCAGATGGATTTAGAAACACTATACGATGCCTGGGAGAGATACAAAGATCTTTTGAGAAGATGCCCTCATCATGGATTACCTTTGTGGCTACAAGTTCAGACCTTTCACAACGGTTTGAATCCTTCAACAAGGCAAATGATCGATGCAGCCGCAGGAGGAACGATCAACAATAAAACACCCAAAGCAGCTTATGAATTTATTGAAGAGATGTCACTGAATAACTATCAGTGGCAGGTCATAAGAACAAAGTCGACAAAAGCTGCAGGAGTTTATAGTATTGATACTGTCACTATGCTTACTAACCAAGTAGAACTTTTAAATAAAAAGTTTGATCATTTTGTTGGTTCTACGCAGGCACAGCCAGTGATGCAGTGCGACGTAACTCCAGTAAACATGTTCAACTCTGACTATTCAACTTATGGACACAACATGGAAACTGAGCAAGCCAACTATATGGGTAACAATTCTAGACCTCAAAATAACCCTTATAGTAATACTTACAATGCAGGTTGGAGAAATCACCCCAATTTTTCATGGGGAGGACAAGGAAATCAAAGACAATAGCCTCCTCTAGGATTCCAGCAGCCGCCACCACAACAAGAGAAAAAGCCAAATCTTGAAGAGATGTTCACCAAATTTATGGCCGCATCAGAAACCCATTTCCAAAACACGGAAACGGCACTAAAGAATCAGCAAGCATCAATTCAAGGGCTTGAGAATCAAATCGGTCAGCTTGCAAAATTAATTTTAAAAAGACCGCAAGGTGGACTACCAAGTAATACTGAGCCGAATCCCAGAGAACATGTCAAAGCAATTACTCTAAGAGATGGGAAAGTCCTAGCCGAACTAGAAAAGAAACCTACTCCGGAATCTTCAAGAGACAAGGCAGAGGAACCTAAGGAAAGCACTCCCCCAACACTCAAGGAATACCAACCGCCCATTTCATATTCGGTAAAGTTGAAAAAAGACCGTACCAACGCCCAGTTCAGTAAATTTCTTGAACTTTTTAAACAATTACACATTAACTTACCTTTTGTTGAAGCGATTTCACAGATGCCGAAGTACGCGAAGTTCCTTAAGGAACTTCTAACAAATAAAAGGAAGTTGGAAGAATTAGCCACAGTGGAACTCAACGAGGAATGCTCAACTATTCTCCAGAATAAACTGTCAGCAAAACTGAAAAATCCAGGGAGTTTTACTACTCCTTGTTTAATTGGTAGTTTACTTATTGATAAAGCCTTAGCCGATTTAGGTGCTAGCATTAATCTCATGCCTTACAAAATGTTCAAGCAACTAGGTCTAGGGGAACCAAAGCCCACTAGGATGAGTATTCAACTAGCTGATAGATCTGTTAAATATCCTAGGGGAATCATAGAAGATGTGCTAGTAAAGGTAGATAAATTTATATTCCCTGTTGACTTCATTGTGCTTAATATGGATGAGGATATTGAGGTACCTTTAATTTTGGGATGACCGTTCTTAGCCACTGCTAGAGCTGTTATTGATGTAGGGGATGGTAAATTAGTACTTAGAGTTGGTGAGGAAGAAGTCGTTTTTAAAATCTATGATGCTATGAAATTTTCTAAAGAATAAGATGATTCCTGTTATTTTGTTGATATTATTGATTATTTTGTTTAAGATAAGTTTCAGGAACTTTCTATCACAGACACGTTGGAACTGTGTCTTGTTCAAGGTGGGGGAGAAGATGAAGTGACCACTGAAATTGAGGAACTAAGAAAGGAGTTAGATTCTAATGAAATCATCATAAGACACATAAGTTCTAAAAGTATAAAGATGAATAATGAATTGAGACAGAAACCTTCCATTGATGAACCCCCCAAATTAGAGTTAAAGCAACTACCAGATCATCTAGAATATGCCTTTTTAGGGGAAGATTCAACTCTACCAGTCATTATCGCATCAGATTTGAGCATTGCAGAAAAAGAGGAACTACTTCATGTGTTAGGGAACACAAGCATGCTATAGCTTGGAAAATTACAGATATTAAGGGAATTAATCTGTCCTTTTGCACCCACAAAATTTTAATGGAAGATGAATTTAAACCATCAGTGCAAGCTTAGAGACGATTGAATCCCAAAATGAAGGAAGTTGTAAAAGCCGAGGTAATTAAACTTCTAGATGCATGCATTATTTATCTTATTTCTGACAGTTCTTGGGTAAGTCCTGTGCAGGTTGTTCCTAAAAAGGGAGGCATGACTATGGTATCTAATGACAAAAAAGAGGCAATACCTACAAGAACAGTCACTGGATGGAGAGTTTGCATTGATTATAAGAAGCTGAATGATGCCACTTGAAAAGATCATTTTCCCTTACCTTTTATTGATCAAATGTTGGAAAGATTATCAGGTCACATGTATTATTGCTTCCTAGATGGCCTCTCTGGCTACTTCCAAATCCCGATAGCTCCAGAAGATCAGGAGAAAACAACATTCACATGTCCATACGGTATGTTTGCTTATCGTAGAATGCCTTTTGGTTTATGTAACGCTCCTGCTAGTTTTCAGCGATGCATGCTAGCTATCTTCAATGAATTCGTGGAAGACATCATGGAGGTATTTATGGATGATTTTTTAGTTTTCAGTAATTCTTTCCAACTTTGTCTTAATAATCTAAAACGTGTTTTGATAAGATGTGAAGAGACAAATTTAGTGCTAAATTGGGAAAAATGCCACTTTATGGTTCAAGAGGGTATTATTTTAGGACATAAAATTTCTAGTAAAAGGATAGAGGTAGATAAAGCAAAAATTGAAACCATTGAAAATTTACCTCCCCCTAATTCAGTTAAGGCTATAAGAAGCTTTTTAGGACACGCCGATTTTTATCGCAGATTTATTAAAGATTTTTCTAAAATAGCTAAGCCTTTAACAAAGTTGCTAGAAAAAGACGTGCTTTACAACTTTGACCAAGAATGTTTAGACTCTTTTAATGCTCTAAAATTAAAGTTAGTCAATGCCCCGATTATGATTTCACCTGATTGGAATCTACCTTTTGAACTAATGTGCGATGCAAGCGATTTTGCAGTAGGTGCAGTTTTGGGACAACGAAGAGACAAGCACTTTCAACCGATCTACTATGCTAGCAAAACTTTGACAGCCGCTCAAGTAAATTATACTACCATAGAAAAAGAATTGCTAGCCGTTATTTTCGCATTTGATAAATTCAGATCTTATTTGATTTTGTCAAAAGTCACTGTTTATACTGACCATTCTGCTCTTCGCTACCTCTTAACCAAAATTGATGCAAAACCTCAATTAATAAGATGGATTCTATTGTTACAGGAATTCGATTTAAAAATAAAGGACAAGAAAAGAGCTATAAATTTGGCAGCAGATCACCTTTCAAGATTAAAAAACATGTAACCCATGTACCTCGACACAATAAACGACTTGTTTCCTAAAGAACAACTCCTATCCTTAGCAGATGCAACAGTTCCTTGGTTTGCTGATTTTGCAAATTATTTAGCAGCTCACATAACCCCAAAAGGGCTGACCCATCAGCAAAAGAATCGATTCTTCGCTGATGTGAAAAACTACTTTTGGGAGGATCCTTTTCTTTTTCGAATTTGTGCAGATCAGGTTATTTACGATGCGTTACAGAAACAGAAGCATACCAGATTTTAAATCACTGCCATTCAAGACCCACAGGAGGACATCACAGTGGAGCTAGAACTGCTCATAAGGTACTTGAATCAGGCTTTTACTGGCCTACACTTTTTAGGGATGCCAACAGGAATGTGACCTCTTGTGATAAATGTCAGCGAACAGGTAATATTTCTCAACATAATGAAATGCCTCAGAGCTATATACTTTCATGCGAAATATTTGATGTATGGGGTATTGATTTCATGGGTCCATTCCCTACTTCATTTGGAAATAAGTACATCATAGTAGCGGTAGATTATATGTCAAAATGGGTGGAAGCCCAAGCCTTACCTACTAATGATGCTAGAATGGTACTACAATTTTTGAAGAAACTCTTTTCTCGATTTGGAACACCTAGGATAATTATTAGTGATAGGGGCACACATTTTTGTAATACCCAGCTTGAAAAAGTCTTAAAAAGGTATGGAGTACACTATAGAACAGCTACCCCTTATCACCCACAAACCAGTGGTAAGTTGAAGTGTCAAATAGAGAATTAAAACGCATCCTAGAGAAAACAATAGAAACAAATAGAAAAGATTGGTCAAGGAAGATAGACGATGCTTTATGGGCTTATAGAACTGCCTTTAAAACACCCATAGGTACATCTCCCTATAGACTCGTCTATGGAAAAAGTTGTCATCTGCCATTTGAACTCGAACATAAAGCATTTTGGGCTATCAAATTTTTAAACCTTGATTTTAAGCTTGCAGGTGAGAAGAGATTAAAGCAATTAAACGAACTTGATGAATGGCGTTGCAATGCCTACGAGAGCTCACGATTATATAAAGAAGCCATGAAGCGACGCCATGATAAATGACTGAAACAAGCTAAGTAGTTTAAAACAGGTGATCTTGTCCTACTCTACAATTCGAGGCTGAGACTATTTCCTAGAAAACTCAAGTCAAAGTGGTTAGGTCCATTCACTGTTCAAACTGTCTTTCCATACGGTACAATTGAGGTAACTTACCCCGACCACGGTACATTCAAGGTAAACGGCCATAGGCTTAAACATTATAGAGGTGAGAATTTTAAAGATAAAAGAAAGGAGTTTCAGCTCCACAAAATCCCTCCATGATACATCCAAGCAGAGTCGAGGTTAAACTCTAAACAAGCACTTCTCGGGAGGCAACCCGAGCACTACCTTAGAATTTTTCGTTTATTTTGTTTTTAGTATTTTTCATGCAACAACTAACCCATTTTGGATGCAGAAATTTAGGACCACACGGCCATTCCCACAGGCGTGCCCCAGGCCATGTGAGCACTTCAAACAGACACACGGTCGTGTACTGAGGCCGTATATAAACAGAGCACAAATTTTCGCAAAACACGGGCCACCGATAAATAGCCACGGTCGTGCGATATGACCGTGGCAACCTTTCGACTTCAACACGGGCTACCAACAACACCCCACGGCCGTGTGACATGGCCGTGGCAACCCTGCAGCATCAACACGGGCTTACACAAACCCCCACGCCCGTGTCCCCAGCCCTTGGAAGACACTGTCAAATTTCACATGACCGTAAAACTTATCACACGACTGTGTGAAACACGAACACGATCGCACACGACCGTGTGAGTGACGAACAATCGATCTCCTATGGCCATGTAAAACATTCCCACGGGCGTGTACTTCGAACCAGGCTCGCCAAAACCACCGGATTTCAAAAGACACGGGCAAAACACGACTTACACGAGCGTGTGACATGCCCGTGTGACCCACAAACTGTAAATAGGGGCCATTATTCATTTCCTTCCTCAAAACCCTAAAATCCTTCCTCCACCAACCACCATAAACGCCGCCATAGCCGTCAAAACACCACCACCCTCGAAATCAGCCGACCCACGCCCGTGCATACCCGACCCACGACCATGCAATCTTATATTCGGTTCTATTTTCTCATTTTTCTCATTTATTTTTCAGTTATATTCCATTTTTTTCTATTTAGTTCAATTTTCCTTTATTCTAATTGTTAATTTAAGCATGGAATTAGTTATATTAGGATGAATAATCTAGAATAGTATATAATATATTAGGATTGCATGCCATTTAAATTCATTTCTTGTATGCCACTTAAATTCATATTTGCATGCCATTTTTCTCATATATTTAGTATAAATACATACTCATATTTCTTAATTTTGTTACAAATCTCAAAATGATTAATTTCTACTATTCAGGTTAATCTTCATTTTATATTTTCTTAGGAACATTATCATTCTAATCTACATTTTAATTATCATCTATCTATTTCACTCTTCAGAACTAATTCTTGTTATTTTATTTCAGATACCATGTCATCATCACGCGGTAGGAAGACTGCAGTCCTCGTCTCCAAGAAACGTAAGGGGCTAGAGAGTTCTTCAGCGCGGCCTACCTCTGAGGCTCGACACCCATTCATCACATTTTCCCAAGCCTCGCAGGAGGAGCATTATCAACTACTTCGAGCCCGCCCTATATCCACGGGCCGCTGCATAGATTGGGGTGACCTTGAGCAGATACAATTAGTGGACGACGTCCAGACCCTCTTGATGACCGAGCCATGGGAGCAATTCTTCCAGATCATTGAGCCCAGCTACTTAGAACTCACCCTCGAGTTCTGCTCCACCTTCCACCTACAGACTGTAATGACCAGTTTTGACGACCCAGGGACGGTCCAGTTCCATCTGGGAGGACTTGTGCGACACCTCAGCGTGCCAGAGTTCAGCTCCGCACTCGGGCTCTACACAGAGCAATTCATGGCAGACGAAGACTTCCCCAACCTTTCTCGCTGCATCCACATCCGGCCCATCGACTATTGGAACGAAATAGCCCTGGGGTGTCAGACATATAACCCCAGTGTTAGCAAAGCAACCGCCCTCGTTCCCTATCTGAGGTACATTCATGCTCTCCTTGCTCACACTCTGACAGGTAGACAGAAGAGCACCGGCGTCGTCAACACTCACGACGTCTACTTCCTATGGTGCATGGCAAACGGACACATCATCGACTTAGCATACTTCATCGCGCACGCCATGCAGCATCAGACAGAGAGGCACCGCAGAGGCGTCTTATCCATGGGGCCCTACATCACACGTCTGACTCGTCATTTTAGGCTCCTCGACACTTCATCCCAGACATCCTCCTACACCCTGATCGGTCAGATGTCTCCCCAAGGCATCGCGACTATGCTACACATAAGGCTGATTGAGTGGAGGATAGGAGGCACCCCCTTCAGTTCCGCCATGTCTAGGAGGGAGAGGACCCAAAGGACATTGATGATGATGTCCCACCACCACCACTAGAGGAAGATGCACCCACTGAGCCACCACCCCCTCGCCGCCCATCTCATGCAGCAACCGCCCACGCTAACTTATCTGAGCGCTTTTCACACTTTGAGTAGCAATGCTTCCGGCGCCTCGATTATATTGACGCCACCTTAGAGCAGATATGCCAGCACCTCCGTATCACTCCACCGCCACGTGATCCATCTGAGGATTAGATTTATCTATTCCTCTTAACTTTATTTTTTACTTTATTTTACTTTATTCTAACTTTTGAACTCTGATCCCTATTTTTACCTTTTCCTTTCTTCTAACTTTATTTTCCTTTTCCTCTTTATTTTTAATTCACTTTATCTTGTTCATTATTTGAATTCTTAGAACTTAGTTTTTTATTTTCCTTTTATTTCTTTTTCTATTTTTCATATCGACTAATCCCTAATGAGTAATCTCTCTTAATCCAAATTTTCCACGGCTAATAAATACTTTCGCAGTTTCAAAGGAGCTTTATAGCTCAAACCTCTACGAAAAAGGGAACACCTTGCCACAACTGCCACCTCTTCCAATCTTCGTCTCACTAATCCATCCAAAGCAGGGAGTTTCATACCTCTCCCTATCTTATGATCTTGTGCTTTAATTGATACTAATGTTATCTTTGTACATTGAGGGCAATGTACATCTTAAGTGTGGGGGGGAACTTACTTTAAATCTTTATACTATATATGAAAACCCTGAAATCTGATGCATTGTTCTCAATTGCATTACTTTCAATCTCCTATTAGGAATTAATTTTGATTGATTTATTATTTGTATTGATATGTGAGAATTAAGACATAGGTTCTTGTACTTTGATTATTCAAACTCTAAAACATTAGGGAATCAAGCATAATAAGTTGAAATTTTTGAGAACTCCAATTTTTGCATAAGTTCTTTTCCCTAATTCTAAGTATTATCTTGAGATTTGAAATTCGTAGGATTGATATCAAAAGCCATAATTCTGGTGAGATTTTTTAGCCTTTTGAGCATACATTCTTTCGTGCTCACTTTTATTATTACTTTGAGTGAGTCAATACTGATTTGTTATTCTAGAACTTGCTGTGATTATGCATGTCGAGACCACATCATTGATTTGATACACTGAAATGATAAAGGCACCTGGGATTTAACCCACTTACTCCACAAAAGCCTACCTCCATAAATTAACCCCTAGTGAACCTCATTGAGCCTAACAACCTTTTCTTTGACTTACCTCTAAGTTCAACCTTTCACCCATTTTTTGTTGAATTCCATTCAATTATTTATTTTTGTCAAGATTTGAGTTGAAATTTTCATCTAGCTTTATTCTCTTTTCCAGAATGTAAATTTTTTTTCAATTTATCGTATTATATTTGAATTGTTCTTAAAAAAAACGTATGTATTTATTCAGTTGTAATATGTAATAGCCCAAATTGTTTTTGCATATTTCTATTTTAAGGCTACCAAGGCAGAAATGATGTTATTATAAGAATTAGCTCAAGAAATATGTTCCAGTGATAGAGATTTTTCTAGCTAGATAATTTTTCGGTTCTCGATTCTAACCCTCTTTTGCAGCCTGTGACAACACCCCTAACCAAGCCCCGTTACAACCATTACAAGACCATTTGATCGATGTGTCATTTCAATATATAATGGTGGAGATGTGATTCTCTTGCAAGCCTATGGTAATAACTTTTCAGGTTGACTAGAGAGTGTTTAATTCTTGAACCCTAAACACTTTGAGTGGATAGAGTGAACCCTTAGTGAGGATGTCAATTCTCATTGATTTTGATTGAAGGATAATTACTTAAGAGAAGGGAGAAAATTTATGTTTCAATGATAAAATTCTCAACTTAGAGTGATTGAGTCTTTAATGTTCTTTTGATTGAATTTTCATTGTATGATTACCTGTGGATTGGTTTGAAACATTATTGATAAGAATTCTAAGTTGAGAAGAATGATTCTTAATTGTGAGTTGAGATTTTGCTTGAGGACAAGCAAAGGCTTAAGTGTGGGGGTATTTGAAAAACGATAAATTATACATATATTTACCTCATGTTTAGCCCATATTTTGGATGAATTATTATCAATTTAGTGAGAATTGGTGCTCTTAATCTTTCTTTTTCATATCTTATACTCAGGAGAGCATAGGGAAGAGAAAAGAACGGAAAATGGACCAAAAACGAAGAAAAAGGGCCAAAAGGTGTAATCAACACGGCCCAAGAAGTCACCACACGGCCGTTCCACACAACTATGCCACACGAAGATCACACGGTCCAACCCCCGACAAGCACGGCCAGACCACACGGCCATGCCACCTAAACAGTCCTGAACACGGCCTCTTGTTGAAATCACACGTGCGTGGCACACGGGCGTGTTCTAGTCGTGAGGAAGAGGAATTTCACTCGGATTTGGATGCTTAGAGGCTAAGAAAGGCTCTCCAAAACTCTATATAAAGACCCTAGGAGGCAACTCCAAGAATATACTTTTTTCTCTTAAGAAAGTGCGCCATAATTCTGCTAACACTAGGAGTGAAAGCAAGAGATTACTCCAAGGGAAGCCGATTGATTCATCCCAGAAGCCAGAATTTTACATCAAGACAAAGGATCTCCCTAAATTCCTTCAGGGGTTTTTGGGTTCTTTATGTTTTGTTATCTTAATACTTCTAAGATGTTTTCTTTCTTTATTATGAACTAAACCCTTCAAATACTTAAAAGGGATGAAACCTAAGACAGACCTTGTTATTATTTATTCTTGAATTATATGATAAATACTTGAATTGTTCTTAATTATGTGTTCTTCATTCTTGATTTAATAATCCTAGGTATTACTTCAAGAACTTGATGTGCTTAGGCAGAGGAGCAAAAGTCCCTGTTTTAAGAGCAGATCTACCATAATTAAGCGGAGTTGCATGCAACCCTAGACATAGGGTGTCATAAATCTACCGGATTAGGGTCAAACCTAATAGGGGGATCCACAGATCGAATTAATGCAACCTAGGGTGTTAATTAATAAAGAAACTTTAGTTAACAGCCTAGCCTAGTTGTTCTTAGCCTCGACGGAGGGATTAACATAAGTTAGGGATCTCTATAGATCAAGTCAAGTGAAGAAATCGTCTAGTTCAAGAAGTCAATAGCAAGTGAAGTCTAGGTGGATTCTCCCTTAAGTATTGCTCATATCAATCAGCTTTTCCCTAAAGTTTTCCCTAATTTACTTTTTGTGCACTTTTAGTTAATCTTAGAATTAGTTTCAATTAATCCTCTTTTATTTTTTGGCTAGATAATAGAAAGGAAGTAAGTATTAGTACTTTTGGTTCCCTTGGGTACGATAACTCGGTCTTGCCGCTAAACTATACTACTGTTCGATAGGTGCGCTTGCCTTTAATATCGTGATATTAGTTAGTTTTGGTGTGATCAGTTTTTACAAATTTTATTACTTAATATCACGAGCATATCAATCTTATACAAAGATGCATACATTCGTCAAGGATCAAATTGAAATCATACGAAAGATAGGAAGAACTTTGATAAAATTT
The DNA here is from genome assembly GCA_020496765.1 of Gossypium stocksii. NCBI lineage: Eukaryota > Viridiplantae > Streptophyta > Magnoliopsida > Malvales > Malvaceae > Gossypium > Gossypium stocksii. Next base: position 50,658,526 of record CM035623.1, read on the forward strand.
CCTAGTTAGGGGCACACGGCCATGCCCCTAGACCATGCACACCTACACGGTGGTGCCCTATAAGACATGCCCGTGCTCTCAACCCGTGGTTGAAACTGACCAACCCCACACGGACACCAGACACGTCTGTGTATCTAGTCCGTGCGCAACATTGCTAATTACCGCACGGCTACCGGACACGCCCGTGTCTAGGCCGTGTGTAAAAATTACCTAAAACATTTAAGGTGCAAGGGTTACACGGTTGAGTCACACGCCCGTGTGCTCTTCCTGTGTGGCACAAGGTAGGCTTGGTTAAAGCCATTCTTGCCACCTAAAATGGGTCAATCCTTACAAGCAAAACATAGCCATATAACCACAACATTTCATGCATAATTTGCAACCATTCAACACCATATATGCATATACCAAATACATACCATTCTATATCAAAACATTCCACAACTCCATAGCTAATTAATCAACATCACATAAGACATTCAAAATGGATTAAACATTTACAAAGCAAGCCATATCTCGTAGCTTGAATTAGTACCAAAACATATCATTTTCATTAACAAGCTAACCATAAACATAAACTTAGTAACTAGCCTATACATGCCATGACCATTTCAAATACATAGATCCAAAAGTACCAAATAGCTAGATGGATAGTGTGATAGCGATCTCCGACTCGTCCGAATATCGAGCTAGCTTCCGAATCTATAAAACAAGGGATAAATAAACAGAGTAAGCTTAAAAAGCTTAGTAAGCTCGTATAATTATAGAAATTAAGCCTTACCCAATCAATAAGATAAGTACATTAACAATGCCAATTCAATTCATATACTCAAGTTGCCTATTTCACAAGTATACACTTGTTAGTCCATGTAATCTTATAAATTATTCTTGTACAAAATGAAACATTCATACATCATAAGCATAAGTCCATATCTTTGTACATGTAATTCATATCATATAGTCTATGTAAGTTTCATATCTCATATAACATATAATACAAATGTCTTTTAAATTCTCATGTAACATGTATCAAAAATTGCCCGTTGAACCCTTAAGAACATCGAGGGATACTTAAGTGATACACACACAGTGTATATACGTGTAACCTGTAATCCGTCAATGCATCATATATGCTCTTTTGAGCTTGAAACGGTAAGCCCGAAGGCTAAACATGTAATCCCGTAGGATGATCGATAAGCCTATAGGCTGAACGGTAAGTCCGAAGACTGAACATGTAATCCCAAAGGATGAACATATAGCTCATGAGCTATGGTGAGTCCACAACAAATGCAAGAGCTTGAACCACCCTGTAGCCCTAGTGACATGTCATTCATATTCTATGACTTTCTACGGTTCAAACGGGACTCAGTACTCAGATCATAATTGTAATCTTTAAACATTTCCATGTCATTTCATATATGTATAACCAATATGCAATTCAATCCAATAATCTCATACATCCACATGACAATTAAGCAATAGATATAAACATATTCAAATTCAATTCTAATTATACGAACTTACCTCCGTTTAGTCGAGTCTCGAGTCTATTCGTCTACCTTTCTCTTTCCTCGATCAAGTTCCGGGATTCGATTGTCTTGATCTATATTAATGCAAATTTAACTATTTAATCACCAACATATTCAATTTAGTTCATAAACATGTATTTTTGCATATTTGCAATTTAGCCCCTATATTTCCACTACTTTGCAATTTAGTCTTTTTAAACATAAAATAGAAAATTACACAATAAGTCCCTCAATTCACCATAGCCGAATATCCCTATACCTTATACAAGCACATATATTTCATAAAATCACATTTCTAACAACAAAATTTCTATTTCTTTTCAATTAAATCCTTAAAACTCATTTTCATCAAAAATTACTTTGTAAAACTTGTATATTTCAAAATAACCTTCAATAATTCATCAAATACCATTAAAATAACTTGGATTCATCAATGTCATTTTTCAAAGACACAACCAATTTCAGAAATTGAGTACGGGTCAGCTAATATACGAAGCAATGATCTCAAAAACATAAAAATCATTAAAAACGGATTAAAAACCGTACCTTAATTGATGAATCAAAGCTTGTCGAATTCAAAAGCTTAAAAACCCTATGTTTTTGTTCATGAAATCAGTGGAAGAGAATGAAAATTAAAGCCATTTTGTGTTTTTAATTACTAATATAACATATAATAATTAAAAGATAAATTTAACCTTACTAAAACCATTATAAAATCAATAGTAATATGGACATAAGTGTCCACTAGCTTTTAAAATTGTAAAATAACCATTTAAGGACTTGCATTAATAAAACCAAAGCCATATAAACCCTTTATGAAATATAACTCAAGTTTATCGCTTTACGCGATTTAATCCTTTTTACCGAATTAGCTAATCAAACGATAAAATTTCTATACGAAACTTTCACACAATGAATCTATCATGTTGTAAAACATATTAAAGCAATAAAAATAATATTTTGACTCGGTTAAGTGGTCCCAAAACCACTCGTTCTGACTAGGGTCTAAAATGGGTTGTTACAAAAACCTAAAGTGACAGGGAGAATTCGGCACCTACACACTCACAACTTGCCGAAAATGTGACAGCCTTAAATTAACCCTAGTCAAAATTGTGGTTTTGGGGCCACAAAACTGGGTCATTAGAATAATTTAATATTTATTTTTAAGCCTATTATATGTGTCAATTCATGTGTGACATCTTTGGTGATTTAATTTAGTCTTATCATAGTGATTGCACTTAAAAGGGCTTAGTTGTGAACTTTGAAAGTATGATGGGTAAATGTGTGATGACTAATTAATGCATGCATGTGAAATAATGGAGTTGCATGTCAATTTGACCACTGTTATGATAGTGGACGGTAATGATGAGTTCTTTTGGCATTTTGTATGTTGTAATTTAGTTAAATAATAATAATATGAATTAGTAAATTGTTATCATAAAAATTGGGAAATAAAATTATAATATGGGTGAAAATAACAAGGTGATCTCCTTGTTCTTCATTTGGCCGAAAATAAGAAAGAAGAAAGGAAGATAAGGGCTCAACCATTCGGCTAGGAGAGGACATTGATTAAGGTAGGTTTTCTTGATGAAATTCTTTAATTTCTTTGAATTTGAGCTAGTCTTGGGGTTCTCTCCTTTGCCCATTATGGAATTCCTTGAGCTTTAAAAGATTGAAGCATTCGGCCATGACAAATTTTGGCTAAGGATTGTTGAGTTGAAGCTATGAACTTATTAGAGCTTGTTAATGAACCTTATGGTGTTATATGCATGAAATTTTAAGTTGAACTTAGAAATTTTATTTTGATTGATGATACTGAACCTTAAGAGCATTCGATTTTTTGAGTTATATGATTTTTTTTGTTTAGCAATTTGGTTTTAGCATGGTATTTGGTTTATTGATATTGATTTAGGGTGAATAGATGTTAATTGGATGTGGTGAGCTTCTTATTTTGTTTGACCAAAACCCACTTGTAATTTGAAATTAGTGAAGCATGTTAGTTTCGGTTAATTAGTAATATGATAGCATTGAGAGGATGATGAATTGAGTCGTTAAAAAGGGGTTGTTATTAGGTTAAAGAGCATTGAAAAATATAATTCTTGGTATTATGTCTATAATGTCGAACTTAAGCTAATTATGTACGTGATATTATTTTGGTATTGGATTATTAAGTTAAATGGTTGACAACTTACATGTTTGATTTAGCTCATTGTTGCATTCGGCTAAATAGGGTGAAGTGTGATCTTTGTGCATGAAGTTTTGAAAATGAAAGACTTTAAGTGAATTGTGGTTAAATGTTGAGTTAAATTTGATAATGACTGAGTAAAATGAATTTTGAGAGTTAAAGCATTCGGTCATAGGGGATAATTGTTGAAGTTATGAATATATAAAAATGTGAATCAATGCATTATATGCATATACATGTCATTCGGCCTTGGGACGCTTTACTTATAAATTTATAAGTTGAAGTTATGACATGTATGTGTTTCTAAGGTATTTATGAGTATATGTATATATATGCACTTAAAATGTGATTGATAGCCGAATATTGGGTACTTGGTAAAGTGAATGTCTTAGTATAGAATAATTATACATGTGTTTCATGGTATTCAGCCAACATAAGATATGGATAAAATTGTGCCGTAGACAGTATAAGAGAGTGTTTAAAGGTTATTGTGATACATATGTATTTGGCCAAATGTGTGTATGTGTCAAGGGAAGTATATGTGTTTCTTATTTTTTTAAATGAAAGTGTAATAACCAAATGAGATGTATGAATAAGGTTTAACAATATTTAAATTGTTCAATTTAGCTCACGAGCTCAAGAAACCAAATTCGGATAGGGGAAAGCTAAACTAATCGAGTAGACAATCTGTAGTCATTCAACGACCGTCAAAGTAAGTTCTTGAGGGTTTAAATTAAAATGCTTATGTTAAATGATGGAAGAAATGAAATGAACCTTTATAATATGAGCATATAATAATAATTTCTGATGTAAATTGATTAAGTAGCGTATGTGATTGATAAAGTTACGATATGTTACATGCATATTTAAGCGAAAATATGTGTATTATTGAATGATACGTGCATATGGAGTAAAAACTATATAGTTGACATGAGTAAAGTATCAAACGGTGAGTGTGATGTGGAAATGCCATAATGGTTGTGTTTTATTTGTCAAATGGTCAAGATGGAAAGAAATGTATAAGATATGTATATGTAGGGTGGCCGAAATGGCTAATGTTGAATGTGTTTATGATATATATATATATAAATGTGTGTACTTAGTGAGGTCAAATGACTAATGGGAATGTTGAATGGCCTAATGGTTATTATAAAATAAAAAAAAAAGTATGTGTTATATGAATAAGTGAGAATAAAAGTATCATCCTAATTAAAACGTTTGTGTTATGTGATTATTAAAAGTATATGAAATAATACGTGGATAACTTTGTGGATTGACTATCGTACGATATTATTCGGGTCTATAATTGAGTAAATCTCGTGCTGGTATTATATCCGGGTTTAAAGTCCCGCAGGCTTAATGCTGGTGAATTAAGTAAGATTATGAATTTGAATGTTCACAGTAAACTACCATCACGTAAGTACTATACATTTAAGATGTTCAGGTACGTATTACCTCCTTATTTGTAAGTTTACCTCAAAGTGAATCATTAGCATTAAAGAAAAATGTATATGTGATTGATGATTATATTGTGAAAATGAGGATGACCTAATCGGTCTTGGTATGTTTGTATAATGTAGTATATGCTAAGTTTTCATGTATGTACTCATGTACATTCAGCCAATGATTCTGTGAATTATTAGTATTAAAAAACGATACATATGTGGGAATGATTATTATATCTTCGAATAAAGGAATAATCTATTGGGTCAATGGTTGTTAATATGAGAAAGTATTTGATTTAAATTTATCGTATGAGCTTTAAGTTAAGAAAAGTATGTGCTGAGATATCTATATGTAATTGTGCATATTCGGCCAAAAAGGCCTTATGAATTGAGAATGAATTGTATTCGACTAGATGTGCAAATACAAGGTAAGGATTGTATTCTGTCAACCTACGTATATGTGATAAGGATTATGTTTGGTTCTTTGCGTACCTATACTGTAATTCAATACATGCCATGTTGAAATACTTGAAAGTTTTGATGTGATTATGAACTAAGGAATTAAGTTTTTATATACATATATATATATATATATATTCATGTATGTGCATGAAACGAGTACATTTGAGCAAGTGATTATGATTATTGAAAGAGTTATATGTTATGCTAAATGAGTAGTGACTCTATGAACCTATTCATGATAGATTATGATATTACTATGTGCTTCCAAATATGGAAACTAAATGTGGTTAAAGTATTATGTTTTAGTTTGATTGATTGAATTAGAAGTAGCAATGAAGCTTTTAGATGCGGAAGAATATATGATCTCAATTTGGATGAAATAGTTAAATTATATGCACGTACATGAGGTTTGAACTATTTGACCAGACGATGAAATCTCTTGGTATTGTTAATGCGATTTGTACAAGGTTTAAAACGATGAGTCCTAGTAATGATCAACAATTAAAGATGTTCAGTACATTAAGTTAGCCAGGTATGTATCATGGACTCATATATGATTTTAATTTGATTGAATTAAAAGCATATAAAGTAATGCATATGCAAATATTTGACCATCTTGGTTATTATTGTGAAAGTATATATGTGCTAGCTAGGTGGTGCGTTTATTGAAATTATAGTTCGATATGAAGCTTAGATTAACTGCATCGAATAGAAGAAATGAATGACCAATAATATTGAATGAAAACATTTTGTGACATTAAACTCAAGGCCAAAGAAATGTAAATTAAACTATGTGAAATTCTAGTTAGGTATATTTGGTCAAATGGGATCTTACTTAGATTTAAGTACATGAGATAATCGTATTTGATTCAGTAAAGTTATTGTTTTGCTTAAGACTTACTAAGCTTATGAAAGCTTACTCTGTTTGTTTCGTGTCTGTGTTTTATAGATTGTGGACTCTGACTACCAGCTCGGGGATCGTCAGCGCTTCGTCACACTATCTGCTATTACGGTAACCATATGATTAGACTTAGCTTATGGCATGTATAGGATAGATGCTAAGCAAAAATGATATTATGACTTTTATATATAAGTCACGCGAATGTGGCATCTTATGGAACTTACTTGTGTAAGTCTTAAATTCAAACTTTGATTGTGTATAGTAATTAGTAAATTAATGATCTTTATTCAAGAAAATGTTCAAAATTTTTCTGTCCTGATCTGATTCGTAGTTTCTGGTAACGCCTCTTCCTATTTCGGCGATGGTTACGGGATAGGGGTGTTACAGAAAATGTACCCAATGAAGTTTCTAGCAAAATTAGCCTAATCAAAATCCCCCAATCGGCTACCTCTCCTCCCATAAATCCCTTGAAACACTCCATAAATCCCTCCTTGATATGCAACATAATCTTCTCCCAACAACTCAAGACCAATTCAAACTTCCTCCCCAGCAGTCTTTCAGTTGAATTCTACCACCTTACAGCAGAGTAAAATAAATACTCCTTTGACCATAGGGTGACTCAAACCCAAGATCCCTTGCCACCTAAATGACACCACAACCACTGAACCACAAGCGCTTCTTGTGTACATTTTATCCCCAAATATTTATAAAGCCTTCCTACCACTATCCATGTTCATTCAAGAAATAATCAAAAATTTTGCTCACGCCATTACTTGAACCATATGCATACTCTTAACGCCATCTTGCCACTAGACCACCTGCTTCCTTATGTCATGCTTTCACAAAAAATATTCTTAAGGCCTACCCACTAACATCAAGGCTTTTTTAAGAGAAAAACATAAATTTTTGCTAAGGCCCAGGTTTGAACCCAGGACTTCTCCAACACTTCTCAGGACCCTTAATCCACTGAAACAAGCCTTCATTTATGATAATTCATGCACACATACACTTTTACATGCAGCCTCCTAGCAGCTCCCATGCACTAGCCCATTATATTAGGCCCAAATTCATGGCGTTACATTCCCTTTCCATCGTCGCTGCCGGTGACCATCCTCCTTTATTGTCCCTACTACTCCTCATATTGATTAAACTTACACTCTTTCTTTTCTCTAATAATTCTTTTAGATTGCTCAACTCTCTGATCTCATTCCCCTTTCGATTCATTGCCCATCCCAATTTAATCAAGTTTTAAGTGTGGGTTATTTTAATCGTAAACTCTGTAACGCCTCTAACCTACATCCATTGCCAGATTAGGGTTGCGAGGCATTACCGATCAAAATACAATTTAATACAGTCATTCAATTCAAATCATGCACAAATTATAATAACTCATTTACAATAAATTTTAAATTCAAATAGTAACCATCAAATTAATCATATAAATCACATTTAGTCATATTAAACACATAACCAACAAAATCAAATCATGCTTATTTAACTTTTTCACATATACAAGTTATGCTCCAAAAATTTATAACTAACTCATGCACCACTCACTTGACTAACATTAGTCATTTTCTAAGTACCATTACTGAATCAAAACATGTCAATTTCATATGCTATGCATCATGCTAAAATTTCATTTACATATAACCAATTTGTTTTTCATCTATTCGACTAGTAAATTAACTATAAAAAATTTATAACAATTTTATAACCAAATAGTCATATTAACTAAACACATTATACTTGACTCAATAACCAACAAATCAACCATAACTCATGAACATTCTTTCTCTCTATAAACCACACCAACAAATCCAATTATGTAACAGCCCAAATTCGACCCTAATCGAAATGGTGGTTTCGGAACCACGAATCCGAGTTAGAAAAATTTATAAGTATTATTTTTCGTGTTTATTATGAGTGAAATTACTTGTGTGAAAATTTCGTTTTAAAATTTCGACGTTAAAATAACCGATTTGATCAAAAGGGTTGCATAAGATGAAAACTTATTGGTTGTTTGTGTGATGGCTAATTTGAAAATGTTTTTATGTTTGGAAGTATTTAAAAGGTAAATTTGCCATTTATTTTTAAGTGGTGCGGCAATAGCTTGAAGTTAGTATTTATGTGTGTTATTTAAGGTTATATTTGGAAAACAATTTATGAAATAAAGTTAATATATAACATTAATAAAAGATGGAAAAAGAAAACATGCAAAAAGCCATCTTTGGAAGTGCCGAAATATTGAAAGAATAAGAAAGGAAAAGATTATTCATAGTCGGCCATTGTTAGCTTAAATTTTAAGGTGAGTTAATGTTAATTTTAAATTTTGAACATGTTTTTGAGTTTATGGTTGAATTATGTAACTAGCCCATGTGTTAGTTTTGGAAATAGATGAGGTTAGTGGATACAGCCATGGGTGAAAAAAAGGTTTAAAATTGATGTGTGAGGTTTGGAAATGAAATAAGGGTTGTGGTGAACAAATTAGGTATGAGCATTTCATATAATTTTATCATATAGGGTTAAATTTGTTTATTTGATAAACAGGTGTTACATGTTACATTATCTTTAAAGCCATTTTGTGATTTTAGAAATGGTTGAGAAAATTTGATTCGGCCATGGATAGAAAGGTTGAAAACCATGTGTTGATATTAGAAGATAAATATAGATGTAAATGTGAGTGATTAAAGTGCTAAGATAATGAAATAGAAGGACTCGTATGTTATAGAATGAATTTCGGCCTAAATGTATTTTAAGTGAATTCGAATTGCTTGGTAAATTATGGAATTTTTGGACCAATTTGTCAATGTGTATAAATAGAGGGAGCTAATGTACAATTATCCTAGTTATGTGATTTTCGAATAAATTAAGTTGGTTTATTGATTTATTCGAGTTTGAAATTCTTCTAAATAGCTTAAGAGCTAAAGAGGGCTGATTTGGATCGCGAAAAATCGAAGCTAGCTGAGTAGTCGAATTCGCCGTATAATCTTAACTGAGGTAAGTTCTTAAGTGATTAAATTGAATTTCTTATACTTAGAGATTTGACAATATAATGAAATTGAATGTGTGATTATATATAGTTAATTGCCGAATGATGATAATATTAGTTGATATGATTTAGCTATGTGTTAATTGTGTCATATGTGACTAGAAGAATTGAGTTAAATTAGCTAAGGAGTGAATTGTGTCGAATGTGACTAGCATGATTGAGTTAAAATAGACTTGGTAATACAATGTGTATGAATGGGTGTTTGAATAAATAATTTGAGCCGATTGTGGCTAAAGTGTTTGAATTGAAATAGATAAGATGATACAAAGTGCCGAATGTTCAAATGAAAGGAATGGTTTAACTTGATGTGTATTCAAGTGGTCGAATGTGACTTATAATATGTGAAATCTTAGCTATGAGCTATGAAGTGAATGATTGAAATATTCAGGCTAATAACCTAGCAGGCATTCTTGCCAGTGTTATGATTCAGGTTATAACCTAGTAGGCTTAATGCTGTTGTATAATTTCAGGCTAAAAGCCTAACAGGTATGGTGCCGTTGAAATTTTCGAATCAGGTTGACACCTAGCAGGCTATATGCCAGTGTGATATGTTGTGACATTGGATTGATGTATAAGTAAACAAATATAAAGCAAATGAAAGGCTATGTTTAATCTAAGTTGTCACTAATCCGTAAGGAGGTACGTATGTGATTTAATTTGTGATTTTAGTAAGTGATATGGATTGATAAAGTGAATTGGTATCATTAAATTAGTGTGAATATACATGGAGCCAACCTATTCGGTTGAGTGTATAATTTCAAGAAAATGATCTATCTGAACCATTTTTGAGTAGTTAGTATTACATAGAATTTAAATGAGTGCATTTTAGCTTATATGAAATAAGTTAAATTCTTAGTTGAAATATTGAATTGCTTAAGACTTACTAAGCTTATAAAATGCTTACTTTGAAAATCCTTTCTTTCTGTTTTATAGATCGTTGAATCCAGTTGTACTCTCGGGGATCATCAGTCAACTCATCACATTATCCAAACCATGGTATCTAATGTTTTTATAGATATTACTTATGGCATGTATAGAACGGTTAACTTATGGAGTATTACATTGTGACTTTTGTATTTGAGCCATGTGAATATGGCTTCTTTAATGTGTTATGTATAGTTAAGCTTGATCCAAGGTTTTAGCTTTTTATGTATATATATACGCCTTGACGTTTTGGATAGGTTGATAAATTTGCTTGAATGGTTATGTTTAAAATCTATGAATGTGGTTGGTAAGTTACTTTAGTTTTGTAATGGTATTTGTATTATTGTGTATGAAAAGTTGATGCAAAGCTCGGCCTTGGTTTACCTTTAGGCCAAATGAATAGTGATTTATGCCATGTGATGTCATGAAAATGTATAGATAAGTTTATAGATATATGCGAATGGAATATAGTATTTTGAGCTTTATGCATTAAAGTGTTACATAATAGTTTTAGTATATTCGGTCATATATGTGAATTATATAATTATGTAATTGTGATCTTGTTAAAAAGGGGCAAATTGCATTTCTTTAGGTATACTTTCATGAGAAATCTTTTATTTACTTGATAGCGTAATAAAGTTGGAACTACTTTGGTGAGAAGTTATTGTATATTCGGCTATCACTTCAAAATGACCATTTGAATAGTAATTTAATTTAGGTCTAAACGGTTGTTTACTTTCATAAGTAGTAGTAGTGACTTATTAATTTAAGTTACTTATAAAACTGTGTATATGAAATAAATGTCTTGTAAATAGTTATGTTTGTCGTATGGTTTTGAATTTGATTGATTTATGAGCCTTGTTCAAATGTCATGCTTTGGTTTTGAAATGTCTCGTAACCCTTTCCGGTGACGGATATGGGTTAAATGGGTGTTACAAATTACACAAGCAATGATATATTCATAACTTAGCTTATCCAATTAAGCCACAACCAAAAACACATTCATCAATTGCATTGACATTACTCAAATCGGTTTACAAGTCCATATATCACATAAAATATACCATAAAACACACTTCTAAAATGAGTTAATTTCATGGCCGATTATACACCATACTTACCATTTCTCATTGCCGAATAATACAACTAAACACCATAAGTATATATACCATGAAACGTACTTCCAAAATAAGTTCAAAGCAACCAAATTCACCCAAGCATTCACATCAAACTCAAGCCATTTTCCCATGGCTATATATACACAAATTCAAAATACAAACACATTAAAACTAGCCTATACATGCCATATGTTCAAAGTTTCAAACTTCAAAAGTACCTAATGATAGTCGATAGTGTGACGATGATCCTTGATGATCCCCGAGCTCGTAACTAGCTTTCAAAATCTATAAAACACCGAATGAACACAAAAAGTAAGCTTGGAAAGCTTAGTAAGTCATAAGTAAATAAATTATCAAAAGAACATTAATTCAATTAGGTCGAATATGTAACACCCTGAATTTGGGCCTAAAAGTATTGGGCTTGAGTCTGGGTTCGGATAAAAAAAACCTGAATAATTGAGAAGTTTTAAATATTAGTGTTAAAAAAATTAATTAATTAAAATTATTATTACTATTATTGATAAAATATTACTATTATTATTATTAATGTTTTAAATTTTTATGAAAATTATAATTATTATTAGATAAATATATATATATAATATTATTTTTATTAATTTGGTGTTTAAATTTAGTGTTTAAATAAATTATGAATGATTTATAGTGTGGGAAAAGTCTTGGGTTCGATCCAAGACTCTAGCAAAAATTCTTAATTTCTGCATTCTTAAGGAAATCTGGGCATAAGGCCTTAAAAATAAATTGGGCAAATACTGGGCATAAAGGAGCGCCTGGCCCAGTGGTTAGAGCACTAGGCAGCAGGAAGGGAGGCTGGGGTTCGACTCCCAGCATGCGCAAACTATTTTATTTTTTTAATAAGCAGGGGTGCGACGAGATAGGGTTTAAGAATAGCTATAACTAGATTATGCCACAAAAGGAACATTCGGTCCAGTGGCTTGAGGCGCTAGGTCGATGGGGGAGGTGCCGGGTTCAAGGCACGGTGCGCACATAGTTTGTTTTTATTTTAGAAATCAGGGTGGTGTTAAGGAGGACTTAAGAGAAGTTGCGATGGGATTATGCCACAAGAGCGCCTATGGCGCAGTGGCAGCAGCACGTTAGGAACTCTAAGGGGACGGGGGTTCGAGTCTAAGCGCAGGTAAATTTTAGTTTTATTTTTAAATGGACGAGGCTGCAGCAAGTAAGGTTTAAAATTAAATGCAACCGTATTATGTTGAAAACAAAGCCACGACGCAGTGGCCAGCAGTGCGTTTGGTTACCTGGAGGTCTCGTGTTCGAGCTGAGGTGTGCACAGGAGGTCGGCCTTTTTGCGACACCGTGGGGGAGTTGTTGTACTAGACTGAGACTCTTCCTAGCAGCAGATTTGGGTCGGCTGAATCAGTGGAAAAGGGGGGATAAGGCTACTGGTGGTTGGATGGAACTCAAATGCTAAATTTAAGGAGCAAAGCAAAGAATTTGAAATTAGAAAGAATTTTTAATAAGCATTAAGTGTTGATTACTTCTTTTTTTTTTTTTTTTTGGCTTTTATGAGCTATTTTCTTCTTGGATTTTAATGAATCGGTTTTTGATCTTTTTATTATTTTTGTTTATCATCTCTTCGCCCATATTTTTCTTAGATTTGTTTCCTCTTGTTTTTCTTTCCATGATAGCCAAAACTTATATTCTTTCTACCCACTAGTGTAACGCCCTGATTTTCGGGATTTTTCGGGTTTTGTGAATTTTAGTGAAATTTTTAAAATTTTGGTGTTCTAAAGGTTGATAATGTATGTACATGTGTTAGTGGGCCTATGGAAGGCCCAAGTTTAAGTTAAAACCCGGTAAAATATTAAGTTGGATTTTCAAGTGAAAGGGGACTTGGTTAAGTGGGCTTTTAAGAAAAACCGTGTAAAATATGTCACAAGTGAGCTCTTGGTAAAGTGGCAATGTGGAGCCACTAAGCTCCTAGAAAAGTGGCGCCTAAGTGGATATTCAAGGACAAGGGTTCGAGTTACAAGGTAAGCGTAGAGTTCTTTTTAATTTTTAAGCATGTGCCGGGCATGTGCCTAACTTAAGTGAATTTCGGCAAGGGGGCTTTAGGGACTTGGGCCGATTGCTTTAGAGGGACTACTAGGGTTATATCATTTTCTTTTTTCTGTCATGACAATTAGGGTTAGCCACCTTAGGAATTTTTCTCTGTTCTACTGTCAGAAAAGCCAAAAGTTGCCTCCATGGAAAGCTCATAGCCGAATTCTTCCTCTCCACCTCTACCATTGTTTTTTTCATTTTTCTTCTTCCCCTTTGATCTCTTCCCTAGCCGAATACCCACCTTGCACAGATCCACTCTTTCTTTTGCTTTCATTCCTCTTAAAATCAACCATAACTGATTGCTCAAAGTTCTAGAAATCCCGAAAACTGCTTCCTTTCTTGCCGATTTCTTGTAAGCCGAATCACCCCTATTCCTTTCACCTGTTGTGGCCGATTACTACACTCCCTTGAATCACACCATTGTCGACACCATCACCCAAAATCTGCACCCAAAACGCCATCCTCTTCTCTTGTTGAAAAGCCGAAATCACCATAGTTGTAGGGAGATAGCCGAGATTGCAAATCTCAGAGATAAGGTTTCTACTGACGTTTAAGGGTCAGATTTACATCAGAACTGCATAGGAACTGAAGGGAAATCGTTGGTAAGTGTTTAATACTTCAGATCTGTTCAATATTTCATATTTGGAAAAGCCGAAAGTCCCTAAAGTTAAGGATGTTGTCGTTTTGGACTTTTGGTAAATCAAGTGGTGTTTTCTTTATTCTTTTTGTGTGTTAGTTAGAGAAGAAGGTGATCAAACAAGGAGTTGAAGACATTGGAACATCAGATCTAGATCTAAAGGGATCTAAATCGGCAAGGTAAGAACATTAAGGCCATTGGAGGTGTTGGCCGAATGTGTAAGTAAGGCTTTGGGTAAGTTTTCAATTCAGATTAAGTGTTAATATGGTCTAATCAATTAAGTATTGGATTGTAGGGATTAACGCATAGGAGATCTCGTAGGAGAAACTGCAAAACAGGTGTGTGTTTCGAACGCCCTTCAATGCGCAAATCGGCAAAAGCCGAAAAGCTGAAATGCCGAAGTTTCGGTATTTCGAGAGCTTGTGAGCGTACGAACGTTCTCAAGTTAGTAGGAGAAGGTTAGTTTTGGAATCGGCACTGTTAGGCGTGTTGACCGCTAAATTTTGGACATTATGGTATGTTGGGCCTCGGTGGGCCAAATATGGGCCCAATGGGCGATTTGGGTCCATGTGAGTAAAAATGGGTTTAAAGGTAATATTATCAACTGTAGGTGTGAAAACAGTTAAAACAAGATAACTGATTATGAAATTGGGACTAAATGGGCCTAATGGGCCAATCGACATAATAGGGCTCATTAGGGGTTTTAGGGCTTGAATGCTAAGACTGAAAAACTGAGTTAACCGGACTTCTGTGACAACTATGTGATTAATAAATACTGTAATAAGCATAAAATCTGTAACATGAGAGCAAAATTACTGAAATACCCTTAGGGTAAGAAATTACTGTTTTGCCCCTCGGTAGAAAATTACCGTTATACCCCTAGGGCAAAAATTGACTGTACTGTTTGACATGACTGTTACTGTTATTGCATGCCATGATATGTATCTATTGCATGGGTTGGGTTTTGATAATGGAGGAAGTGTGAGTGGCACAGCCACGTTATTGAAAAGGGGCTATGCCTCGTACTATTTCTGAAAGGGGCTTTGCCTCGTATACTGTTTAACTGAGCAGCCATGCTGCGACTGTGGTGTGTGGGCTGGGTGGGTCGAGATATTCCCCACATGGTGTGTTGGCTGGTACGGGTGGTGTGTAGCGGTTGGTGGGTTGAGTAGTCTCCCCAATTGGGTTTGCATTTATACTGTATTACCGTACTGTACTGTTCTGGGCCTATGGGCCAATCTGTTATCTGAATAGGGCTTCAGCCCAGTATCTGTTATAGGGCCTTGGCCCAGATTACTGTTTCCTGAATAGGGCTTCGGCCCAGTATCTGACTGAGACTGGTTAGGGTTTAGGCCAAGTGGGCTTGAGCCAATTTGGGCTTTGGATGGGTTCTGCACACACTGAGTTTTCCCAAACTCACCCCTTTCTTTCCATCCTTGCAGGTGAGCCCTAGATCGTGACTTGGATGCTGGGAGGGATTCAGAGTGGCCACGAGGACTGAACTTTCATCATAGTTGGTTTTTTTTTTATTTAATTACCTTTTATTGGTTTTATTTTGATATGGGTTGTAATAAGGCCGCTATAACTGTTATTCGGGATTTCTCTACCGTTTTATTTCAAACACAAACCTACACCGTTTTCAAAATTAAACAAACATTTTATTAACCAACCTGACTTTACTGAAGACTAAGGAGGACAATAAGACTAAAATGAAACGATTAACAAATGAGACAGAAATTAGGTTGAATAATAATTAAATCGGGAATTTCAAGAAAAACAAGTATTACTTTTCAAAAATCTCAAACATCAGACTTAGTATATAGGACGGCGTAGCATAGTCTAGGTGATGTAGCACACCGGACATGGCCATAACGTCTGGGCCGGGTCTGGGGTGTTACAACTAGTGTATTTTCTCTTTTCTTCATCTTTTGTTGTCTTTTCTAAAACCAAAATCAAGGTATAATCCCTTCTCTTCTTCATTTATCTATTTTTGTTCTAAATTGAAACTCTCTTCTCTTAAATCGAAACCCCATTCTTTCTTCAATCTATTTAGCCAAATCTCACAACTCCTAAAACCTTTCTCGGAACCCTCTCTTTTTATACAACTTCCATCTTCTTCTTCTCTGGTATACTAAAAGCTGAAATTATCATAGTCGTAGTAGGGGAGAAAGCCGAAACTATAGATCTTTTGGATCCACTCTCTGCTGGTGGTTGGGAATAGATCTACAACAGATCTAGGTTAGAGAAGTGTGGAAACGATCTTCAAACAAGTAGATCTATTGGTAAGTAATCGAAACACATTGTACATTCATTATCTTGAGATTTAAGAAAAGTCGAAAATCCCTAAGGTTAGGGAGGCTATCAAATTTGGTAAGGAGTAATGTTAGTTTTTGCTTTGTGTGGTTTTTGTGTCACAAGAAGGGAAATTGGCGAGGAGCAATAAAGGCTAAAGTCGTGGAAGATATCTAGATTTAGATCTAGATCTAGTAGATTAAAATCGACAAAGGTAAGTATTTGAGGGCCATGTAGGATGTTGGCCGAATATAGTGTTAATGGTTACATTGCGTTATCGTTGATTTATGGTCTAATACCTTTAGTGATAGATTGTAGGAGAAATCACGTAGGAGATCTCATCGGTTTAATCGCAAAACAGGTGTGTATCGAACACCCTTCTGTAGTCTAAGTCGGCAAAAGCTGAAAAGCTGAAATGCCAAAACTCCGGCATTTCGTGGGCTTGTGAGCATGCGAACACTCATGGGTCGGTTGGAAATCATTGGATCTGTATTCGCAAGTGGTAAGATGGTTGAGTGTGCAATTTCGTGCACTCTGGTAAATTTAGGCCTCGCTGGGCTGAAATTGGGCTCAATGGGCTTACGGGCCCATATGGGTAAAAGTAAGCGGTAAGCATATTCTGATAAACTGTAGGTCAAATCTATTAGACTAGACTTAGAATTTGGCGAAACGGGCTTAAAACAACAAATTGACACTGCAGGGCCTATTAGGGGTTTTAGGGCCCAATGACTGTAAACTGCTAAAATGGGCTAAGTAAGCTACTAAGATAAAAGTTGGATGATTAATGTTTGTAAAGTGCTTAAAACCCTAAAAACTGGAATAATTACTGAAATATCCCTTATAGGTGCAAAATTACGGGTTTACTCCTAGGAGCAGAATGACCGTTAATTGTGACTAAAAAACATGCTTTACTATTTCTATTCACTGTATGCCATGACATGATTATCTGTTGCATGGGACTGGGATTATTTGATGGAGGAAGTACTGAAAAGAGGCTTTGCCTCAGTTTACTGAAAAAGGGGCTTTGTCCTAATTTACTGTTCTGGTGGCTCGACCACACTATCTGATTATGCATCTATGCTGCCACCGTGGAGAGTAGCAGTTGGGTGGGTTGAGTAGTTTTCCCCATATGGAGAGTTTGGCTGGTCCAGGCGGAGAGTAGCGGTTGGGTGGGTTGAGTAGCTTCCCCACATACTGATATGGGTTTTGCATTCATGCATCAATATTACTGTTCTACCACTGAATTGAGCCTATGGGCCGTATTAATATCTGAAAAAGGGCTAAGGCCCAGTTTACTGTTATCTGAATAGGGCTTCGGCCTAGTTATTACTGTGACTGGTTAGGGCTTAAGCCCAGTGGGCTTGAGCTGATTTGGGCTTTGGATGGGCTTCTTTGCACACTGAGTTTCCAAACTCACCCCCTTCTCTTTCATCCTTGCAAGTGAGCCCTAGACAGTGGACTTGGAGCTGGGAGGGATTCAGAGTGGCCACGAAAACTGAAATACTAGTTTAATTAGATTTTCTATTTTATTTAATTTATTACTTATTCGTTCGTTTTTATGTTTAATTTGGGTTTGTAATAAGGCCTCTCTTATTATTTTTATTATGGGTTTGCAATTATTTAAATTATTTTTAGCTTAAGTAGGATATTATTTAAATCGTTTTGAAATCGGTTAGCTCTAAGGCGCATTTTTATAAAAGTGACTTGATTTTAAAATATCACGATGATAGAGAAAAGCTTCCGCAACGTAAATGTTTTTCATAAATAAGTATCTTAAATAGACTTAAACTTAATTTGTTGTTCGTAGACAAGTCATAAGCTTAATGTGTGGCAATGGATGTGTGCATGTCTAAGATTGGATCTAGGGAGAGCTTGGTACTTCAGCAGTCTAATTGACTCACCTCCTCTTCTCTTAAATCCTACCTGGTGTGCAGTATCCATTCACTTTAAGCCATAACAGAGAAGATCTGATTTTCTGATACTTAAACTGTTTTAAAAATAACATGTTTCTGCAAGTTACAAAGGTTTACAAGCTTTCACAATTTTTCATAAAATTTTACAGAGTTGTTAACAATGTTATCCAAAAAGGGAATGATTATTTCAATGAACCACGTTTTGAAAAAAATAAACACAAGCTGAGGTTTTATACAAGTTTAACGGTAGAAGTTTCTAAACACTAAGAAGGGTTTTCAATGAAAATATGGTTTTCGAAAAACACTTCAATGTGACACAGCAGACTTGGCCGTAACGTCTGGGCCGGGTTTGGGGTGTTACAGAATACATTCAATCTCATACACACATATATATAGTCACATTTCACAAATAGTTTACATGATCATATTATGCAACAACACTTAACTTTTCTTTCAAATTTCATATAAACTTAAAACATACTTGAATCGTTTAACTCGAACTTACATTTGATTTTGCCATGTCATTGCCCGTTGAACCATTCAGAATTGTTAAGGATACACGAAAATCATATAAGCTCGTACAATGCCATATCCCGGATGTGGTCTTACATCCTATCACATATCGATGCCACTGTCCCGGACAAGGTCTTACACAAATCATATACGATGCCAATGTCCCAGACATGGTCTTACACATTTTCTCACTTCGATGCCAATGTCCCAAACATGGTCTTACACGAATCACACATCGAAATTCCTAATGTAATGACATACGTATCCTATACTATTCCTATGGTTCGTACGGGGCTTTTGGACGTCATAATTCGATTGGTTCAAGCTCGTAACTAGTTCTTCAATGCTTAATTCAATACGTCATATACACCTATATTTATTATAATTCAATTCAGCTCATATAATACATATACATTCAAATTTAACAACATTTATTTACTTATGAACTTACCTCGTACGGACACGAACGGACCGCAACGACTATTCGACAACCTTCGACTTTCCCCGATCCAAATCCGATTTCCTCTTTTCTTAATCTAAATAGATTCAAATTTAACTTATTTAATTACAAATTCATTCAATTTCATCCAAAAACACATAATTTGGGCATTTTGCACTTTAGCCCCTAACATTTCACATTTTTACAATTTAATCCCTATTTCAAAATAACACAAAATACACAAAATCTCATCAAACCCATGTTAGGCCGAATTCTCCTTAGGTCCCTAGTAGCCCATTTCTTTCATTTATTACACATTTTGACCCCTCAATTTACAAATTTCACAATTTAATCCTTAACACACATTTTTATCAAAAATCACTTAATTAAACATGATAATCTAACAACATATATTTATTTTTCATCATCAAACAACAAAAACATCAAGCTATCAACAATGGCAAATCACAAATTCATCATCAATTTCAAAAATTCAAGCATGGGCTAGCTAGTATTCGAAGCAACCATCTCAAAAACGTAAAAAATTATCAAAAACCGAACAACTATCATACCTTAATCAAAGAAAACCAAAGTCGAACCTAGATTGCTCTTTTTCTTTCTTTTTCTTTTGTATTTTCGGTCATGAAAGATGAATATGCATGGCATTTTAAGTTTTGTTTTATTTTATTCCATATTAATATACTTTTTACTATTTTAACCTTAAAAATTTTAATTAGAAAACTTTATAACACATGCCCAAAACCGTCCATGCTATTATTCATTGGTCAATTATTAGCATAAGGACCCCACATTATAAAAGCCATAGCAATGTAGCACTTTAAGAAATAGCAAGTCACTTTTTCATTTTACACGATTAAGTCCTTTTATTAAATCGAGCACACAAACGATAAAATTTTCACACGAAACTTTCACACATATCAATTCACATACTGTAAACACTAAAAAATAATATTAACATAATTTTACGACTTCAAATTTGTGGTTTCAAAACCACTGTTCTAATTTAGCTAAAACCGAGCTGTTACAACTCAAGCCATTTTCGCATGGCTATATATACACAAATTCAAAATACAAACACATTAAAACTAGCCTATACATGCCATATGTTTAAAGTTTCAAACTTCAAAAGTACCTAAATGATAGTCGATAGTGTGACGATGATCCTTCACAATCCCCAAGCTCGTAACTAGCTTTCAAAATCTATAAAACACCGAATGAACACACAAAGTAAGCTTGGAAAGCTTAGTAAGTCATAAGCAAATAATTTATCAAAAGAACATTAATTCAATTAGGCCGAATACCTTTAATCTCATACACATATATATAGTCACATTTCACAAATAGTTTACATGATCATATTATGCAACAACAATTAACTTTTCTTTTAAATTTCATATAAACTTAAAACATACCTAAATCGTTTAACTTAAACTCACATTCAGTTTTGCCTTGTCATTGCCTGTTGAACCATTTAGAATTGTTAAGGATACATGGAAATCATATAAGCTCGTACAATGCCATATCCCGGATATAGTCTTACATGCTATCACATATCGATGCCACTGTCCCAGATAGGGTCTTACACGAATCATATATGATGCCAATGTCCCAGACATTGTAACACCCTGAATTTGGGCCTAGAAGTGTTGGGCCTTGAACAAAGGAACAGTAAGGAGGGTGCACATAAAAGTTTAGTTGTACAAGAAAGTGACATAAACGAATGTCTGCTTCAGTGGCTAACTGATTTAGGAGTGTTTGGAAGTGTCTGAGAAGTCTAAGGTTCAAGTTGTAGCTTGGACAAAAATTTTGTTTTTATTGAAGTAAACCCCTAACTTGGGCCAATAGTCTTATTGTGTAATTAAATATGGGTAAACCATGACACAAAAGAGGTTATTGGTTTATTGGTAAATGGCGTGTGGGTGTTTCCTTGGGGTATGAGGTTCAAGTCTTGGCGTATGCAGAATTTTTATTTTACTTATTTAAGTGAACTCTGACTTTGGCTTGTAGGCTTTTAAATTGGTATGAATAAAATAGGACACAAGAAGTACTTGTGGCCGAGTGGTTGGTGGCGTGTTAGTGTTGCTAAGGGGCTTGAGTTCGAGTCTCATGATGCGTAAGGGGGTATTTATTTTACTTCCTTGCTGCATGGGAAGTGGAGTTTGACTAGAACTCTGCAGGCTAGAATTTGAATGAGTCATGGAGTAATTCAAGGAGGAAAAGGGGGATTTAGATAGGTGGTTGGTGAGTTGTTAAGGAGAGATATTTGGAGGAAGTTAAAGGATTTTGAATGAGGGGAAATTTATGCTGAATGAAGATTCTAGGCACTCATGGATTTCAATTTTGGGGAGTTTTAACATTCTATTTTCGGTTGCTAACTTTAGTTGTGGGGAATGCTTTTCTTTGGTGACCAATTGGTGTTTGGGAGTTTAGCCGTATTCCTCTTTTCTCTCAGTTGTTTGGGTTTGCTTTTCGGGGTCTAATACTTTTCCTTTCTTCTTTACCTTTCCAGTGGGCCGAATGTTTTCTGCCTTTTCCTCTCAATTCTCTTAAGTTCATTATTTCCCCTTTTTGCTTAATTACAACTTTGGCCGAGTCTCTCCCCTTCTTCCTCTCAATACATTTCCCCTTTCACCTTATTTCATAGACCGAATACCCTCTTCTTTCCCCTTCCCAACTCTTTCGAGTATCGACATCTCTCTCTCCTTGCACTGTGTTACTACTGTCAAATATTTCTCCTCTCCTTCTCTTTCGTTTCTCTGCTCTCTCTCTCTCAATTCTTCCTTTCATTGGTAGTGACCGAATACTGATTGGTAAGCCTCTGTTTGTCTTTGCTCTTTTGGCTTTCTCCTTTATTTCTCTGAATGCCGATTCTTATCTTTTTTCCCTCTTGGGCCTAGTTTGGATGGGCGATTGGGTGCGGTGCGGTACGTTTAACCTACTTTTTGTCTCACGCTACAATGTCGCTACAATATCTAATCTCACCGCCACTGCTGTTTTTACACTAACCGTAGGTAAATGCACCGCCCATCCAAACTCACCCTTAGTCAGGGTGTTCTTTCGGGTTTTAGTATTACTCGTGGCGGAAAGGAATTCGCTAGTCTTTCAGAAACAATTGAAATCTTTCTCTCGTCTCCCATTCAAAGGTAATGCTATTCGTTGGTATTATATTGAACTAAAGCATTTTGGCTTGGGACTTTTCGGTCTTGGCCGAATGTTTCTCTCCATTATTGTGGGTTGTGTTCTTCAGGGATTGGTGGGCTATTCAACCCTTGTATGTAAGCAATCGGATTAATAGATTCGCTTATCATGCAGATAATCATTGAGGGGTCTGTAACCTTCTTTCGTCAACAATCTAAGTGGGCTAAAACCACGCTTGACCAACAAGGCGTTAGTAAGTAATCCTTTGAACAGGTTTCGGTTAGTGTCTTTTTTAACTCGTGTGCTAAGTTTCTAACTGAAGCTTCTATTGTAATAGATTGGACTGCACGTGGGCTAATTTACTCGTTATCGTAGTAGGTGTGTAACCGTACACCAAAATCTATTACTATCGAAAAGTCAGAAAGGTGTGTAATCACACCCCTCTCAACTATAGGTCGGTAAAAGTCAAAAAGCCGAATAAGTACGACGTTTGAGGCCACATGGGCGAGTGATTGCTCGTGTGGTAAACCGAGCCCACGAATCATGGGCATAAGACTATAGAGGCCATCATGTGCGTTCTCATGGGTTTGGGGCCATGCTGGGCCACGTTCGGCCGAGATGGGTAGTAAGGGCCCAATGGGCTCGTGGGCCCACACGGATAAAATCCATAATATGTGGCAATTGCTAGACTGGGCTATGTACTTCGCACAGCTGTGACTAAAACTGGGCTAAATAGGCCACATGAGGTGTGGGCCCACTTGGGTCGAATGATGGGCCTTGGGCCCATTATGACTGTTTAAGTTACATAAGTCGTTCTAGGCGATTGTAGACCTTCTAATAGGTCGGTATGTGTACCAAGATCCCAAAATAGGGTAAAATGACTGAAATACCCCTGTAGGGTAAAATGATTGAAATACCCCTGTACGGTAAAATGACCGAAATACCCCCAAGGGTAAAATGATCGAAATACCCTCGTAGGGTAAAATGACCAAAATACCCTCGTAGGATAAAATGAACAAAACACCCCCGTAGGATAAAATGACCAAAATACCCACGTAGGATAAAATGACCAAAATACCCCCATAGGGAAAAATGGCCGAAATACCCCCGTAGGGTAAGTCTCACGGACATGTGAGAATATTAAACCCGGCTGTGTTGCACACATGGCTAGGGTTGTTTCTTAGCTTAATGAGCCACACGAGCGTGTGGGCCCACATGGGTCGTATAATGTGCTTTGGGCCCATTCACACTGCTATGCATATTGAGGTTACACAGGTCGTCCAAGATGACTGTGGACCTTCTAATGGGTCGGTAAGGGTGTCTAGACCCATTCTGATGAAAATGATTGTTATACCTCTAGAGGTAGATTGACTGATGTATTTGTGATATAAACATGACTGTTACAGGGCATGACATTCTGCATACACGTATCATTTATGACATGACATACTGCATGGGATTGGGATACTATTATGGAGGAAGTATACTATACTAGTGGCTTTGCCACATATTCTGTTACTGGCAGCTTAGCTGCGATATTGGTGTGTTGGCTGGGTGGGTCGATTTTATCCTGACATGGTGTGCTAGTGGTATGAAGTGGTGTGTTGGCTGGATTGTAGGGTCGCACTGCTACTTACTATTCTGTACTATTACTATATTGGGCTAAGGCTCACACTGTACTATTTCTGAATAGGGCTTAGGCCCAGACTGTTATTGCATTCTGATTATTTGATTGATTGTATATTAGGGGATTACACACTGAGTTTTTGTAAACTCACCCCACTGTTTAAATGCACAGGTAATCCCCAGCCTTAGGTGATTTGGTGCTGCGAGGGACTTGGAGGTGGCCACACGACTGCAGATAATCTGCATTTGGATTTATTTATACTTTTATTTACGTGTTGGGGTTTTATTTTTGTAATAAAGCCATTTATGGGATTTAATTTTTTTTAATTGGGCTTTTGTTTATTTACTTAAACTGCTAGCTAGGAGAAGATGAGTTTTCAAAACCATAACTGTTTTTAAAGACACGCAACTTAAACTTCAAAGGTTTTAAAACAAGCTTTCGCAATTAAACCAGTTTAATACACTAATGGCAAACGTTTTGACAAGTTGATTTGATAAATAGAGAAGAACTTAACTCACTAAGGCTTTTCTATAAAAACATGAAGGGGTTTTTATCTGCCGACAAGTTCTGATTTACTTATACTAATTTTCTGAAAGGCACTTTGATGCAGCACACCAGATTCAGCCATAACGTTTAAGTCGAGTTTTGGGTGTTACAGACATGGTCTTACACATTTTCTCACTTCGATGCCAATGTCCCAGACATGGTCTTACATCAATCACACATCAAAAGTCCTAATGTCATGACATACGTATCCTATACTATTCCTATGGTTCGTACGAGGCTTTTGGACGTCGTAATTTGATCGATTCAAGCTCGTAACTAGTTCTTCAATGCTTAATTCAATACGTCATATACATCTATATTTATTATAATTCCATTCAGCACATATAATACATATATATTCGAATTTAACAACATTTATTTACTTATGAACTTACCTCGTACGGACATGTAACGCCCTAATTTTCGGGTTTTCTTAGATTTGTCTTTGTCTGTTAAAATGTTTAAATGTTGGTAATCAGGTGTGTAATGCATGTTTGGGAAGTGTTAATGGGCTTATGGAAGGCCCATGAGTTGGTTGGAAGCTCGGCAAAATTTTTAATTTTTGCCTTAGGAAATAGGGGATCAGTGGAAATAAGGGTCTTAAGGAATTGCGTGAGAAGTATAACACAAATGAATCAGTGGTAAAGTGGCAAGGGAGACGCCACTAGGTTCCTTAAAAGGTGGCGCCTAAATGAGCTTAGAGGTCAGGGGTTCAAGCGCCAGAAGTTGCAGAGGTAGCGTTTTATTTTTTTCAGCTTGTGCAGGTAGGAGTTTGAGGCGGAATTGAACTCTGGTTGGAAGAGATTTGAATTGGTCAAAGAGTAAATCATGGAGGAGGTTGAGGAGCAAATCAAGGAGTGATTTGTGGAGCCTTTGAATTTTAAAAAAAATGATAATCGGTTGAAGGACTTTTGGTGTAGGTAATTTCGGCAATTAGGGACTTAGTATGCCGATTGCCTAAGGTCCTCTTGAGGTGTATGAGCCGATCCCTTTAGGTTAGCAAAACTCTCACTCTTTTGTCGTTTTTCATAAGTCTATTAGGTATTTCTTTTGGCCATTTCGTTCCTCTCAATAACCTTGTAGCCGAACCACTATTGCACCTCATTGCCGAATTTGGAACTTCTAAAGAAGCCTATTGTGTACCGTTCTTCTTTTGGTTAAACTGAATACTCATTCTCTACTCTCTCGAACCTCCTTTCTCATTTACTTTTCTCCATTTTCTTCTTCTATCATTCACACATCTTCTCTTGACTTCACTCTCTGGTTAAAGGTCACAAAAAGCCGGAAGCAAACACCACTTTGCCGAAACACTTCCTTTACACTCTTATTCTTCTCTTCTTCTTCAAACCCCTAAACCGAATATTCTTTTGACTACAACCCCCTTGGCAGAATACCCTGTATGACCGAAACACCTCCTTTGTTTACCTATTGACCGAAACTTATCATTTCTCCTTCTTTTCCTGATTCTCTTGTTAGTCAGACCTTTGATGCTTGGGACCCTATTTCTGTCTCTTCTAAAAATCGTAACCCTCCAACACTCTTTCTTCCTCGTTGAAACGAGTGGAGTAGCTGTGATTTGGGACTTAGATTGGTAAGTGTCTCATGGTCTTGTAGCGATTAGTCTTATGATATTAAGGCTAGAAGCCGAACCCCCTTAGGGGAAGGTTAACGTTCTAGACTAAGGATCTTGTGGTTTTTCTCTGGCTTATATGCGTTAGGGTGGACAAGAGGCGTGCAGCAAAGGAGGCTATTGTAGATTAGCGTGGTTGGACATCGTGATCTAGTTCATAACCGAAAGGGGTAAGATTTCGATCTTAGGCCATATAGGCCGATTATGGTAAGGGGCTTATAACTCTTAGGTCATCAATTATTAGACTAATAGTTAGTATCCGATTGTAGGTTCTTCGTACGTGGATTTCGTCAACATTTCATCGGTAGCAGGTGTGTAACGTATCCCCATCATAGACTAGGACGGCTAAAAGCCGAAATAATCGAAGCTGTGCTAGGTGACCGATCAAAAGTGACCGAAAAGTCAGTCTTGGAAGGAAATAAGAGTAACCGATTACTCTGTTGTAGTCACATTAGGAATTGGCATTGGCGAAATTGTAGAAGGTGCAAGTTCGAGCGTTTGGGGTAAGATGGGCTTCAGTGGGCCAAAGCGGGCCCAATGGGCTTCCGAGCCCAAATTTGAATATGTTCATAAAGGACTTTCTGGTAAACTTGAATAATAAAAACATGGCTAAGTTGGTAAACTAAAACCTAAAATTGGGCTTAACGGGTTTGAGACGATATTGGACATAGGAAGGCCCATTAGGGGTTTTAGGCTAAAAAGGGCAAAATTGGAAATTTGGCTTAATTCGACTTCCATGGTTATATGGGGGCTAATAATTTATTGGATTTGCACAAAACCTCTGAAAATATGAAAAAGGACTAAAATACCCTTAAATATGGAAAATTACCAAAATACCCCTAGGTGTAAAAAGACTATTATACCCCTAGGGTCAATTCTGTATGAAATGTATGATTTTATGTATCTACATGAGTTACCATTTAATGTGAGCATATCTGATGCATGAGATGTTATATGTTGCATGCTAGTATTTATGTTCTTATGTTGCATGGGGCATGGGTTTATGATGGAGGAAGCGTTCTGGCAGCCTCGCTGCAATCTGGTGACTTTGTCACATTATTATCTGGCAGCCTCGCTGCAAATCTGGTGGCCTCGCCACAATATTTATATCTGGTGACCTCGTCACAATATCTGGCAGCCTCGCTGCAAATATATCTGGCAGCCTCGCTGCAAATGTTATCTGGCAGTCTTACTGCAAATTATATCTGGCAGCCTCGCTGCAAATATCTGTGGCGTGTAGCGGTTGGGTGGGTCGAGTAGTCTCCCCACATGGTGTAAGGCTGGTACGGGGGTGCTAAGGATGGATTTGGGTTGGGTTTTGTTTGCATAATGTTATATCTGATCTGTTTCTGTTATGGGCCTTTGGGCTTAATCTGACTCCTGTAATGGGCCAAGGCCCAATTAAACCTGTTTCTGAGGCTTGATCTGTTTTGGCCTATGGTTGAGATATTGTTGCACACTGAGTTGCCAAACTCACCCTTTTTAATTAATCCCTGCAGGTAACCCTCAACCATAGTGGGCTTGGAGCTGCGAGAGATTCGGAGTGGCTACAGTATCTGCAGTACTGGTTTTCATTTTGTTTAAAGTATTTTATTATTAAGTTATTTTTGGGTTTTAAATTTGTAATAAGGCCGCTTTTAAATTTTCTTTATGGGTTTATTTTCTTTAATGTTTTAAATCCTGCTATATCGAATCTACTAGACGTAGGCTGCGCGGATTTCAAAATCTTAACTATGTTTTCAAAATGCTTTAAGATTAACTATGGATAACTTTAAGGATTAATGAACTGGTTTTTCGCAAGCTCTCTAATTTGATTCGAACCTCACCTAAGTCTCAACAAGTTAAAAGGTTATAAGCGTAGGTTAGGATCATGTGACGCACCAGATCTGGTCATAACGTCTAGACCGGGTTTGGGGTGTTACATTTAGTGGTATCAGAGCTAAGTTGCAACAACTCGGCTGTGGAACGGGTCTAAAAAAAAAAAAAAAAAAAAAAAAAAAGGGTTGTCAAACAATCAAAACAAATATTTTCGAAAAGTCATGCTTTTTAACATTGCTTTCAAATTACTTGGAGCTAGTTTTGATAAACTTCTATCGTACCTAAATGGGTTATTTTCAAAGAATAAATTAAGTTATCCTAGGAGATCTTTCGAAGTAGTGGCACACCGAATCTCCGGCCCAAGCCTGTAAGTTTTCTGAACTTTTCTGATTGTATCTGAAAATTCTGATTGTATGCCTGACTAAAGACTATATTATGATACTTTAGCTAGGGTATTACTGAAACTGTAGAGACTCTGATAGATAAACTGAGACTGTACCTAGGCTACCGCGAAAGAAGATAAACTTTGAAACTCTACTATTCATAAGATATCTTTAATAAACACTGAAATATTAATCTGACTCATAAAACTTCTAAAACAGAACATACGAAATGAGTACGCGAGCAGCTCGTGGTAGGGGCCGTGGACGTGGCCGAGGTAGCACACGAGCCGAATCTTCTTCTTCGGGTCATGCACCAGCAGCTGAGATACCAGTATCACCAGCAACAGAGGTGGAATCTCATGATAGGGGTGTAGGGGATGATGCCCTATCACAAGCGATGCTTCGAGTTTTGGAAAGGGTTGCTGGGGCGAGTACTGGTAATGGATTTCGGGGTGCGATATCTGAGCGACTCCGAGCTAATGGAGCAGAATTCTTCAGGGGTGTGTCTGGTGTAGCCCCAAACGTGGCCGAGTATTGGTTGGAGGCCACAGAGCGAATTATGGACGATCTGGACTGTTCTGTGGAGCAGAAGCTGAAGGGAGCTGTATCGTTACTTAGAGATGAGGCTTATCAGTGGTGGCTCACAGTAAGAGATGGAACTGCAGCTGGTGAGGTAACATGGGAGCTGTTTAAGACAGCCTTTAAAGGAAAATACGTTGGAGCTAGCTATGTGGACGCGCGTCGGAAGGAATTTTTGAATTTGGTTCAGGGAGGTAAAACGGTATCTGAGTACGAGGCTGAGTTCTTGAGGCTGAGTCGATATGCTTCTGGGATAGTTGCCACTGAATACGAGCGTAGTGTGCGCTTTGAGGACGGTTTGAGGGATGAGTTAAGGGTGCTGATTGCTCCGCAGAGGGAGCGTAATTTTGCTGCTCTAGTTGAGAAAGCTAAGATAGCTGAGGAAGTAAAGCGTACTGAGAGGCAGAACCGCGAGAAGGATCGGAACCGCTTCCGGAGGGATTCTGGATCATCTGGTGGGAATAATAGGAATGTTAAAAGAGCAAGGATGGCAGAACCAGTACGAGCGGTGCCAATGAATGCTGTCAGACCTCAGAGTTGCAGGAGTTGTGGTAGGATCCATACGGGCGAGTGTCGGAAGCGTACTGGAGCCTGTTTTCGATGTGGGTCGATGGAGCATAGAATTAAGGATTGTCCACAGGAACCTGATCAGAATCAAGTTAGAGATCAGAGGGTTGCTCAGCCAGTGAGGGGTGGACCACCAGCTCCAAGAGGTCGTGGACAAGGCAGAGGTGGAAATGGAAATGGTCGAGGACGAGGAGCGCCTGGTAGGGGTGCTGGTTTTGCTGAGGCTCGTCAGCCAGCGTTAGTCTATGCAGCTCGTCGACGAGAGGAAGGTGATGCCCCTGACGTCATAACCGGTACGTTCTTGATTTCTCGTATACCATTCACTGCGTTAATAGATGTTGGATCTACACACTCTTATGTTGCATGTGCTATATCTGGGTCGTTGGGAGTACGTTCTGAGGAGACAGTGAGTAGGGTAACGGTACTAAGTCCTTTGGGTCACTCGGTTAGGGTAGACAAATTGTATAGAGACGTGCCTATGGAGACTCAAGGAAAGATCTTTTCTGGAGATTTGATGGAGCTACCCTTCGGAGAATTCGATCTAATCTTAGGAATGGATTGGCTTGTAAAGCATAGGGCTACTTTGGATTGTGCTGCTAAGCGAATGAGTTTAAAAACCGCAGAGGATGGGGAAGTTATGGTGATTGGTGAACGTAGAGATTATCTGTCTAATGTGGTGTCAGCATTAAGAGCTGAGAAGTGGATTCGTAAAGGATGTGAGGCTTTTATGGCATTTATAAGTCAAGCGGAGTCTGAGGAGCTAACTGTGGATCAAGTGAGAACCGTTAAGGACTTCCAAGATGTGTTTCCAGAAGAGCTTCCAGGTCTGCCTCCTAATCGAGAGGTTGAGTTTGGGATCGATCTGTTGCCTGGTACGGCACCGGTGTCCATTGCACCGTACAGAATGGCACCAAAGGAGTTGGTGGAGCTAAAGGCGCAGATTCAAGAACTGTTGGATAGAGGTTTCATTAGGCCAAGTGTGTCTCCGTGGGGAGCACCAGTGCTTTTCGTTAAGAAGAAAGATGGGTCAATGCGGATGTGCATTGATTACCGGCAGTTGAACAAGCTGACAATTAAGAATAGGTACCCGTTGCCAAGAATCGATGATCTGTTCGACCAGCTTAGAGGAGCTTCAGTATTTTCCAAGATTGACCTTCGATCTGGGTATCATCAATTAAGGGTGAAAGAGGTGGATATTCACAAGACGGCATTCAGAACTCGTTATGGTCACTATGAGTTCTTGGTTATGCCATTTGGGCTGACCAATGCACCTGCAGCTTTTATGGACCTGATGAATCGAGTGTTTCAGCCATACTTGGATCGATTCGTGGTCGTCTTTATCGACGATATCTTGGTCTATTCTGAATCTGAAGAGAAACATGATGAGCATCTCCGTGTTGTGCTGCAAGTGTTAAGGGAAAAGGAGCTCTATGCGAAATTTAGTAAGTGTGAGTTCTGGTTGAGGGAAGTGACGTTCTTGGGGCATGTTGTGTCTGCTGAGGGGATTAAAGTGGACCCTCGAAAGATCGAAGCGATTCTGGAATGGAAACCACCGAAGTCTGTGGCCGAAATTCGGAGTTTTCTGGGTTTAGCTGGATACTACAGAAGGTTTGTAGAAGGATTTTCTGTGATGGCAGCACCATTAACGAAACTCATAAGGAAAGGCGTACCATTTGTTTGGACCCAGCTGCAGCAAGAAGCTTTTGAGAAGCTTAAGAGGGTTCTGACCGAGGCACCTGTACTGATTCAACCAGAGTCTGGAAAAGATTTTACCGTGTACAGTGATGCATCGCATGTTGGGTTGGGCTGTGTGTTGATGCAAGAGGGTAAGGTGGTTGCTTATGCATCGCGACAGCTTAAACCTCATGAAGTGAACTATCCTACCCATGATCTGGAGTTGGCAGCAGTAATCTTTGCACTTAAGATTTGGAGACATTATCTGTATGGAGAAAGGTGTATTATATACACAGATCATAAGAGTCTTAAGTACTTGTTGACTCAGAAGGAGTTGAACCTTAGGCAACGGAGATGGATCGAGTTGCTTAAGGATTATGATTGTGTGATTGAGTATCATCCAGGCAAAGCTAATGTGGTGGCTGATGCCCTAAGTCGTAGAACTGTATCTGACCTGAGAGCTATGTTTGCTCGTTTGAGTCTGTATGACGATGGTAGCTTGTTAGCAGAATTGCAAGTAAGACCGACTTGGGTGGATGAGATTAAGGAAAAGCAGTTAAGGGATGAGTCTCTGGATGCTCGATTTCAGCAGCTTAAAAACGGGAATACTTCTGAGTTTGGATTTAACAGTGAAGGAGTTCTGTGTTTTCGCAGTAGAATCTGTGTTCCGAAGGATTTTCAGTTAAGGCAAGCAATTCTGAATGAAGCTCATAAAGGGTTGTGTGCTATGCACCCTGGAGGTAATAAGATGTATCATGACTTAAAGAAGTTGTATTGGTGGCCTGGACTGAAGCGAGAAGTAACAGAATTTGTGGGGAAATGTCTGACTTGTCAGCAAGTGAAAGCTGAACATCAGTTACCTTCTGGACTTCTGCAACCAGTAAAGGTACCACTTTGGAAATGGGAGAGGGTGACCATGGATTTTGTTAGTGGGTTGCCCTTGACGCCGTCAAAGAAGGACTCGATTTGGGTGATCGTGGATAGGTTGACTAAGTCTGCTCATTTCATCCCTGTACGTACTGATTATTCGCTTCAGAGGTTAGCCAAATTGTATGTGGCAGAGATTGTGCGACTACACGGGGTGCCAGTGTCTATCATTTCTGATCGAGATCCTAGATTCACATCTCGGTTCTGGCAAAAGTTGCATGAAGCGTTGGGAACGCGGCTGAACTTTAGCACGGCTTTTCATCCTCAGACTGATGGTCAGTCTGAGAGGGTTATTCAGATTCTAGAGGATATGTTGAGGGGCTGTGTTATCGATTTTCGAGGCAGTTGGGAGGACTATTTACCGTTGGCGGAGTTTGCATATAATAACAGCTATCAGGCTAGTATCCGTATGGCACCTTATGAAGCATTGTATGGGCGTAAGTGTCGATCACCTAGTTGTTGGACCGAATTGGGCGAGCGGCAAGTTCTTGGACCTGAATTGGTAGCAGAGACTGAAGAGAAGGTCAAGGTAATAAGGGACCGTTTGAAAGAGGCATCTGATCGACAGAAGTCTTATGCAGATCTGAAGCGTAAAGAGATTGAGTATTCAGTAGGTGATATGGTTTTTCTGAAAGTTTCGCCTTGGAAGAAGATATTGAGATTTGGTAAGAAAGGCAAGCTGAGTCCGAGGTTTATTGGGCCTTATCGGGTTCTTAAGCGAGTGGGCCCGGTGGCGTATCAGTTAGAATTACCCTCAGAGTTAAATAGAATCCATGACGTGTTCCACGTATCTATGCTGAGACGATATCGTTCTGACCCTGCCCATATTCTACCAGTTACAGAAGTGGAAGTTCAGTCTGACTTAACTTTCGAGGAAGAACCTGTGCAGATTCTGGATCGAGATGTGAAGGTTTTAAGAAGAAAATCAGTCCCATTGGTAAAGGTACTATGGCGTAATCATGGCAGAGAGGAAGCTACTTGGGAACCAGAGGAGGCAATGCGTCAGCAATATCCCCATTTGTTTGGATAAGGTAAATTTCGAGGACGAAATTTCCTTAAGGAGGGTAGAGTGGTAACGCCCTAATTTTCGGGTTTTCTTAGATTTGTCTTTGTCTGTTAAAATGTTTAAATGTTGGTAATCAGGTGTGTAATGCATGTTTGGGAAGTGTTAATGGGCTTATGGAAGGCCCATGAGTTGGTTGGAAGCTCGGCAAAATTTTTAATTTTTGCCTTAGGAAATAGGGGATCAGTGGAAATAAGGGTCTTAAGGAATTGCGTGAGAAGTATAACACAAATGAATCAGTGGTAAAGTGGCAAGGGAGACGCCACTAGGTTCCTTAAAAGGTGGCGCCTAAATGAGCTTAGAGGTCAGGGGTTCAAGCGCCAGAAGTTGCAGAGGTAGCGTTTTATTTTTTTCAGCTTGTGCAGGTAGGAGTTTGAGGCGGAATTGAACTCTGGTTGGAAGAGATTTGAATTGGTCAAAGAGTAAATCATGGAGGAGGTTGAGGAGCAAATCAAGGAGTGATTTGTGGAGCCTTTGAATTTTAAAAAAAATGATAATCGGTTGAAGGACTTTTGGTGTAGGTAATTTCGGCAATTAGGGACTTAGTATGCCGATTGCCTAAGGTCCTCTTGAGGTGTATGAGCCGATCCCTTTAGGTTAGCAAAACTCTCACTCTTTTGTCGTTTTTCATAAGTCTATTAGGTATTTCTTTTGGCCATTTCGTTCCTCTCAATAACCTTGTAGCCGAACCACTATTGCACCTCATTGCCGAATTTGGAACTTCTAAAGAAGCCTATTGTGTACCGTTCTTCTTTTGGTTAAACTGAATACTCATTCTCTACTCTCTCGAACCTCCTTTCTCATTTACTTTTCTCCATTTTCTTCTTCTATCATTCACACATCTTCTCTTGACTTCACTCTCTGGTTAAAGGTCACAAAAAGCCGGAAGCAAACACCACTTTGCCGAAACACTTCCTTTACACTCTTATTCTTCTCTTCTTCTTCAAACCCCTAAACCGAATATTCTTTTGACTACAACCCCCTTGGCAGAATACCCTGTATGACCGAAACACCTCCTTTGTTTAATTATTGACCGAAACTTATCATTTCTCCTTCTTTTCCTGATTCTCTTGTTAGTCAGACCTTTGATGCTTGGGACCCTATTTCTGTCTCTTCTAAAAATCGTAACCCTCCAACACTCTTTCTTCCTCGTTGAAACGAGTGGAGTAGCTGTGATTTGGGACTTAGATTGGTAAGTGTCTCATGGTCTTGTAGCGATTAGTCTTATGATATTAAGGCTAGAAGCCGAACCCCCTTAGGGGAAGGTTAACGTTCTAGACTAAGGATCTTGTGGTTTTTCTCTGGCTTATATGCGTTAGGGTGGACAAGAGGCGTGCAGCAAAGGAGGCTATTGTAGATTAGCGTGGTTGGACATCGTGATCTAGTTCATAACCGAAAGGGGTAAGATTTCGATCTTAGGCCATATAGGCCGATTATGGTAAGGGGCTTATAACTCTTGGGTCATCAATTATTAGACTAATAGTTAGTATCCGATTGTAGGTTCTTCGTACGTGGATTTCGTCAACATTTCATCGGTAGCAGGTGTGTAACGTATCCCCATCATAGACTAGGACGGCTAAAAGCCGAAATAATCGAAGCTGTGCTAGGTGACCGATCAAAAGTGACCGAAAAGTCAGTCTTGGAAGGAAATAAGAGTAACCGATTACTCTGTTGTAGTCACATTAGGAATTGGCATTGGCGAAATTGTAGAAGGTGCAAGTTCGAGCGTTTGGGGTAAGATGGGCTTCAGTGGGCCAAAGCGGGCCCAATGGGCTTCCGAGCCCAAATTTGAATATGTTCATAAAGGACTTTCTGGTAAACTTGAATAATAAAAACATGGCTAAGTTGGTAAACTAAAACCTAAAATTGGGCTTAACGGGTTTGAGACGATATTGGACATAGGAAGGCCCATTAGGGGTTTTAGGCTAAAAAGGGCAAAATTGGAAATTTGGCTTAATTCGACTTCCATGGTTATATGGGGGCTAATAATTTATTGGATTTGCACAAAACCTCTGAAAATATGAAAAAGGACTAAAATACCCTTAAATATGGAAAATTACCAAAATACCCCTAGGTGTAAAAAGACTATTATACCCCTAGGGTCAATTCTGTATGAAATGTATGATTTTATGTATCTACATGAGTTACCATTTAATGTGAGCATATCTGATGCATGAGATGTTATATGTTGCATGCTAGTATTTATGTTCTTATGTTGCATGGGGCATGGGTTTATGATGGAGGAAGCGTTCTGGCAGCCTCGCTGCAATCTGGTGACTTTGTCACATTATTATCTGGCAGCCTCGCTGCAAATCTGGTGGCCTCGCCACAATATTTATATCTGGTGACCTCGTCACAATATCTGGCAGCCTCGCTGCAAATATATCTGGCAGCCTCGCTGCAAATGTTATCTGGCAGTCTTACTGCAAATTATATCTGGCAGCCTCGCTGCAAATATCTGTGGCGTGTAGCGGTTGGGTGGGTCGAGTAGTCTCCCCACATGGTGTAAGGCTGGTACGGGGGTGCTAAGGATGGATTTGGGTTGGGTTTTGTTTGCATAATGTTATATCTGATCTGTTTCTGTTATGGGCCTTTGGGCTTAATCTGACTCCTGTAATGGGCCAAGGCCCAATTAAACCTGTTTCTGAGGCTTGATCTGTTTTGGCCTATGGTTGAGATATTGTTGCACACTGAGTTGCCAAACTCACCCTTTTTAATTAATCCCTGCAGGTAACCCTCAACCATAGTGGGCTTGGAGCTGCGAGAGATTCGGAGTGGCCACAGTATCTGCAGGTTAACGTTCTAGACTAAGGATCTTGTGGTTTTTCTCTGGCTTATATGCGTTAGGGTGGACAAGAGGCGTGCAGCAAAGGAGGCTATTGTAGATTAGCGTGGTTGGACATCGTGATCTAGTTCATAACCGAAAGGGGTAAGATTTCGATCTTAGGCCATATAGGCCGATTATGGTAAGGGGCTTATAACTCTTGGGTCATCAATTATTAGACTAATAGTTAGTATCCGATTGTAGGTTCTTCGTACGTGGATTTCGTCAACATTTCATCGGTAGCAGGTGTGTAACGTATCCCCATCATAGACTAGGACGGCTAAAAGCCGAAATAATCGAAGCTGTGCTAGGTGACCGATCAAAAGTGACCGAAAAGTCAGTCTTGGAAGGAAATAAGAGTAACCGATTACTCTGTTGTAGTCACATTAGGAATTGGCATTGGCGAAATTGTAGAAGGTGCAAGTTCGAGCGTTTGGGGTAAGATGGGCTTCAGTGGGCCAAAGCGGGCCCAATGGGCTTCCGAGCCCAAATTTGAATATGTTCATAAAGGACTTTCTGGTAAACTTGAATAATAAAAACATGGCTAAGTTGGTAAACTAAAACCTAAAATTGGGCTTAACGGGTTTGAGACGATATTGGACATAGGAAGGCCCATTAGGGGTTTTAGGCTAAAAAGGGCAAAATTGGAAATTTGGCTTAATTCGACTTCCATGGTTATATGGGGGCTAATAATTTATTGGATTTGCACAAAACCTCTGAAAATATGAAAAAGGACTAAAATACCCTTAAATATGGAAAATTACCAAAATACCCCTAGGTGTAAAAAGACTATTATACCCCTAGGGTCAATTCTGTATGAAATGTATGATTTTATGTATCTACATGAGTTACCATTTAATGTGAGCATATCTGATGCATGAGATGTTATATGTTGCATGCTAGTATTTATGTTCTTATGTTGCATGGGGCATGGGTTTATGATGGAGGAAGCGTTCTGGCAGCCTCGCTGCAATCTGGTGACTTT
The DNA here is from genome assembly GCA_020496765.1 of Gossypium stocksii. NCBI lineage: Eukaryota > Viridiplantae > Streptophyta > Magnoliopsida > Malvales > Malvaceae > Gossypium > Gossypium stocksii. The sequence continues at coordinate 50,695,794 of CM035623.1, forward strand.
GTCACATTATTATCTGGCAGCCTCGCTGCAAATCTGGTGGCCTCGCCACAATATTTATATCTGGTGACCTCGTCACAATATCTGGCAGCCTCGCTGCAAATATATCTGGCAGCCTCGCTGCAAATGTTATCTGGCAGTCTTACTGCAAATTATATCTGGCAGCCTCGCTGCAAATATCTGTGGCGTGTAGCGGTTGGGTGGGTCGAGTAGTCTCCCCACATGGTGTAAGGCTGGTACGGGGGTGCTAAGGATGGATTTGGGTTGGGTTTTGTTTGCATAATGTTATATCTGATCTGTTTCTGTTATGGGCCTTTGGGCTTAATCTGACTCCTGTAATGGGCCAAGGCCCAATTAAACCTGTTTCTGAGGCTTGATCTGTTTTGGCCTATGGTTGAGATATTGTTGCACACTGAGTTGCCAAACTCACCCTTTTTAATTAATCCCTGCAGGTAACCCTCAACCATAGTGGGCTTGGAGCTGCGAGAGATTCGGAGTGGCCACAGTATCTGTAGGTTAACGTTCTAGACTAAGGATCTTGTGGTTTTTCTCTGGCTTATATGCGTTAGGGTGGACAAGAGGCGTGCAGCAAAGGAGGCTATTGTAGATTAGCGTGGTTGGACATCGTGATCTAGTTCATAACCGAAAGGGGTAAGATTTCGATCTTAGGCCATATAGGCCGATTATGGTAAGGGGCTTATAACTCTTGGGTCATCAATTATTAGACTAATAGTTAGTATCCGATTGTAGGTTCTTCGTACGTGGATTTCGTCAACATTTCATCGGTAGCAGGTGTGTAACGTATCCCCATCATAGACTAGGACGGCTAAAAGCCGAAATAATCGAAGCTGTGCTAGGTGACCGATCAAAAGTGACCGAAAAGTCAGTCTTGGAAGGAAATAAGAGTAACCGATTACTCTGTTGTAGTCACATTAGGAATTGGCATTGGCGAAATTGTAGAAGGTGCAAGTTCGAGCGTTTGGGGTAAGATGGGCTTCAGTGGGCCAAAGCGGGCCCAATGGGCTTCCGAGCCCAAATTTGAATATGTTCATAAAGGACTTTCTGGTAAACTTGAATAATAAAAACATGGCTAAGTTGGTAAACTAAAACCTAAAATTGGGCTTAACGGGTTTGAGACGATATTGGACATAGGAAGGCCCATTAGGGGTTTTAGGCTAAAAAGGGCAAAATTGGAAATTTGGCTTAATTCGACTTCCATGGTTATATGGGGGCTAATAATTTATTGGATTTGCACAAAACCTCTGAAAATATGAAAAAGGACTAAAATACCCTTAAATATGGAAAATTACCAAAATACCCCTAGGTGTAAAAAGACTATTATACCCCTAGGGTCAATTCTGTATGAAATGTATGATTTTATGTATCTACATGAGTTACCATTTAATGTGAGCATATCTGATGCATGAGATGTTATATGTTGCATGCTAGTATTTATGTTCTTATGTTGCATGGGGCATGGGTTTATGATGGAGGAAGCGTTCTGGCAGCCTCGCTGCAATCTGGTGACTTTGTCACATTATTATCTGGCAGCCTCGCTGCAAATCTGGTGGCCTCGCCACAATATTTATATCTGGTGACCTCGTCACAATATCTGGCAGCCTCGCTGCAAATATATCTGGCAGCCTCGCTGCAAATGTTATCTGGCAGTCTTACTGCAAATTATATCTGGCAGCCTCGCTGCAAATATCTGTGGCGTGTAGCGGTTGGGTGGGTCGAGTAGTCTCCCCACATGGTGTAAGGCTGGTACGGGGGTGCTAAGGATGGATTTGGGTTGGGTTTTGTTTGCATAATGTTATATCTGATCTGTTTCTGTTATGGGCCTTTGGGCTTAATCTGACTCCTGTAATGGGCCAAGGCCCAATTAAACCTGTTTCTGAGGCTTGATCTGTTTTGGCCTATGGTTGAGATATTGTTGCACACTGAGTTGCCAAACTCACCCTTTTTAATTAATCCCTGCAGGTAACCCTCAACCATAGTGGGCTTGGAGCTGCGAGAGATTCGGAGTGGCCACAGTATCTGCAGTACTGGTTTTCATTTTGTTTAAAGTATTTTATTATTAAGTTATTTTTGGGTTTTAAATTTGTAATAAGGCCGCTTTTAAATTTTCTTTATGGGTTTATTTTCTTTAATGTTTTAAATCCTGCTATATCGAATCTACTAGACGTAGGCTGCGCGGATTTCAAAATCTTAACTATGTTTTCAAAATGCTTTAAGATTAACTATGGATAACTTTAAGGATTAATGAACTGGTTTTTCGCAAGCTCTCTAATTTGATTCGAACCTCACCTAAGTCTCAACAAGTTAAAAGGTTATAAGCGTAGGTTAGGATCATGTGACGCACCAGATCTGGTCATAACGTCTAGACCGGGTTTGGGGTGTTACAGGACACAAACGGACCGAAAGGACTATTCGACAACCTTCGACTTTCCCCAATCCAAAGCTGATTTCCTCTTTTCTTGATCTAAATAGATTCAAATTTAACTTATTTAATTACAAATTCATTCAATTGCATCCAAAAACACATAATTTGGGCATTTTGCACTTTAGCCCCTAATATTTCAAATTTTTACAATTTAATCCCTATTTCGAAATATCACAAAATACACAAAATCTCATCAAACCCATGCTAGGCCGAATTCTCTTTAGGTCCCTGGCAACCCATTTCTTTCATTTATTACACATTTTGACCCCTCAATTTACAAATTTCACAATTTAATCCTTAAATACACATTTTTATCAAAAATCACTTAATTAAACATGATAATCTAACAACATATATTTATTTTTCATCATCAAACAACAAAAACATCAAGCTATCAACAATGGAAAATCACAAATTCATCATCAATTTCTAAAACTCAAGCATGGGCTAGCTAGTATTCGAAGCAACCATCTCAAAAACGTAAAAATTATCAAAAACCGAACAACTATCATACCTTAATCAAAGAAAACCAAAGCCGAACCTAGCTTGCTCTTTTTCTTTCTTTTTCTTTTTTATTTTCCATCATGAAAAATGAATGTGCATGGCATTTTAAGTTTTGTTTTATTTTATTCCATATTAATATACTTTTTACTATTTTAATCTTAAAAATTTTAATTAGAAAACTATATAACACATGCCCAAAACCTCTATTATTCAATGGTCAATTATCAACATAAGGACCCCACATTATAAAAGCCATAGCAATATAGCACTTTAACAAATAGCAAGTCACTTTTGCATTTTACGTGATTAAGTCCTTTTTTCAAATCGAGCACACAAATGATGTAACGCCCCTATCCCAAAACCGTCGCCGGAATAGGATGAGGCGTTACCGAAAATTTTGAATCAGATTAGGACGGTAAATTTTCTTGAATAAAGATCATTCATTTACTAAATTACTAGAAGCAAACAAAGTTCGAATTTAAAACTTCCACAAGCAAGTTCCGCAAGATACCATATTCACATGACTTGTATACGAGGGTAGAAGTATCGTTCTACTCGTTGTCTTTCCTATACATACCATAAGCTAATTCCAATTACATGGTTACTGTAATAGCAGATAGTGTGACGAAGTGCTGACGATCCCCGAGCTGGTAGTTAGAATCCACAATCTATAAAACAAAGACACGAAACAACAAAGTAAGCTTTCATAAGCTTAGTAAGTCTTTGAATAATACCATTAACTTTATTGAATTTAAAGACATAATTTCCTATTCAATTTGGTAAATGAAAAATCATTTGCTGAATGAATCTAATCTCAATTATACATACTTTACTCATCGTCTCATTTACTTAAAAATTTATTTCACATAACCACTTCAATAAATAGTTACCCCAGTGGTCATTTGTAAAGGTACTCAACCACAAATCAAATTTCCCAGGGCTATATCCACTTTCGGGTTACTTTCATATATGACCAAGATATTCATAAGCACACAATGCACAGTATTCATATATAAGTCACTTAACTTTAAGCTCAAGCAACAAGGTAAATTAGTAACTTCACATGACTCTTCACATCAATCGAGCATGGTTCAATTGCATAGTAATCTGTACTCATCTCTATAAATTTATATATTTTATCTCATTCTTGTAACTCAATCTAGAGCAGATTTAATTATGAGTGAAGGATACATACCTGGCCAAATTAAGGGATTCCATCATCATTAAATTTCAATGACTGAAGACACATATGCATAAATCTTATACCTTCAAATACATAGTTTCACAGTTGAACGTAATCAAATCCAATTCGAATCAGTCTTACTTCAAAGGATAAGTATCACATACCTGAGTCATTCAATGTATACTACGAACTTCATTTGTCATCTTAATGTGGGATCTTGCAATCAAATGCACTTGGCCGGCTAGATATGAAACCCGACCCTAATCACCAGCTTTGAAGCTTACTAAGTCAATGTCCCGAATAATTTCGTACCATAGTCCATTCAGAAGGTTTATCACACTTTATGATATACGCTGGTAGTATTTACATATCACAACATATTAACAGAAGTATTGCTTTCATTCAGACTAACTCATAGTTCACATGATCTTCTTTCATCTTTGTAATAGTCGTTCGGCCGTGCCCCATATTTCATAAGTTATTCATTCTCACTTTGTAAACATATATCAATACACATCTTACACATATCTAATATTGACCATTCACACCTACACATATGCATTCATCGCATTGGCCATACGGCATTATCACATATACACACTTATGCTTATCTCACATTGGCCATTCGGCCTTATCACACATACACATACGCATTCATCACATTGGCCATACGGCCTTATCACATATACACACTTATGCTTATCTCACATTGGCCATTCGGCCTTATCACACAGAGACATATGCATTCATCACATTGGCCATACGGCCTTATCACATATATAAACTTACACATTCGGTCTTAATACATATCTTAGTCTCTTCCTTATCAAACAATTTAGTCAATTAGCTTTGATACACATTAGCACATATAGGACTCTTACCTTAATCTTATGTATACTATTAACCAAAAGAAACATATCCATTTATGTACCTTTCATTTCAAGTCTCATACTCAAATAAGATCATTCGTGCAAGTAGCATCAATTGATAAAGATACGAGACATGCTAAATTACTTAAAACTTTTAGAAAAATCAACTCAAATACTTAGGAATTTACTTATGCACATTATTCACGTATAATATATTCGCTAAGTAATACTTATTGACCGTATATGCATAGCCACATTACCCCTATTTCATTGACATATCATTTCTTCAAACTCAAAGTCCCATAAGTACAACATCTACCCGCCTCGATGTAATTCGTTGATTAGACTTAAGTAGGATAAATTCCAAGCACTATAATCATACATAATTTCAATCACCTTTCTTTCATTTTATCTTCACAATGAGTATTCAATTGTTTATACATAGTATACGGTTCACATTCATTTCATACTATCACACGATCTTAATAGCACCTTTTTCACTTACCAATATGATATACTTGCCATTAGGCCATATAGTATAATACAACACATCATCATTTTATCTATAAAGTTCGGCTACTTTCATAGATTTCCAGAAATACCCAATTCATGTAATATATCAAATTATAATCAAACATTAACTATGTTTGATTACTTAAGACTTACCTCAGTATAATTTATACGGTTGCGGATCAGCTACTCAATTACTTTCTCTTTTCCTTATCCGACTTTGGTCCTCTATGCTCTTGAGCTAAATTAAACAATTTAACTTATATTAATCCTTATTCATGTATCTCATTTGGTTATTATACTTTCACTCAAAACATGAAGCACATAGACTTCCATAGCCACACACATTCGGCCGAATATATCACAAACATAAAGACCTTAATACTAAACTTCAACATTTAACAAGCTCATTTATCATCCATCAATCGAACATATAGGTAATTAAATTCAAGTCAAAATAATTTCTGTGACAGCCCTATTTTGACCCTAGTCGGGAAGTGGTTTCGGAACCACAAAATCGAGTCACTATATTAAATAAATGCTAAATTCCATGACTAATCTATGAGAAATTGATTGTGTGAATAATTGATTTTTTAATTTAGTGCATTTGAATGTGGGAATTATTGATTTGGACTCATGTGTAAAAAGAAGAAAGAAGATGTGGTAAATTGGAAGAGGACCGAATTGATGCATGGTATAAAGAATGGGAGTTGCATGTCAAACTACCCAATTGTTGTCTTAGTGGCCGGCCATGATGATTTCATGGCATTAAAATATGTATTTTATATTCATGAATTAGTAAAAAGAAAATAATGGCTTAATAAAATAACAAAAGAAAGTGGGAAAAGAAAATTATGTGACAGCCTTAAAGCGACCCTAGTCGGAATGTGGTTTCGGGACCACAAAACCGAAGCATAAAATATATTTAATGTTCATTTAGATGCCTATAATATGTGTTAATTCATGTGTGACATGTTTGGTGTGTCAATTTAGAGTTATAAATTTGAATTTCACCTAAAAGGGCTAAATTAAGAACTTTGAAAACGAGCTAGACAAAGGTGTGATGACCAATAACTTCATGCATGCAAAATAAGGGATTTGCATGTCAAATTTCCCTCTTTTTATTGTGATGGCCGGCCAACCTACTATCATGATGACACCTTTGTTTGTTTGTGTTTTGTAACCTTGTAATGAGTGTGTATTATGTGTATTTTATATTAAGAAAAATGGGTTTAATAATTCTAAATTATGAAAATGCATGAAATAATAAAACAAGGGGTGATACAAACAAGGCTTTCCTATTTTCTTCTTATGGTTGCCGAAACTAAAGAAAAATAAGAGAAGAAAAACACTTTGGTGGTCGGTCATGAAGGTCTAAGTTAAAGGTAAGATTTTGGCAATTTTTCTTTGTATTTTAGGTGTTTGAAATCTTTGTTTGATACCCTCCTAGACCTATGTTTTTGATTTTAAGATTTGTGCTATGTTGATTTTCGGTCATGGGAGAAAAATTGTGAAGTTTGAATTTGATAGTTAAAAATTGATAAATGAGTATGTGAAGGGTATTAAGAGGTTGAATTCATGTGATTTTGGGTTTATAAACCTAAACTAATCAATTGGTGTTTTCAAGGGCTTGATTTTTGTTAGGGAGGATGTTCGGCCATGAGTGTTGTGTTTCTTGGTAGGTGTTTTGATGTTTTGGTATTAAGATTGATGATAAATGAGTTGAGATTGCTAAACTAGGATGGTTGTGGCTAGTGAAATTATTGACAATTTGCTACTATGTGAAATGCAAAATTAATGTATGATTTAGAAATTTTTGCTTAAAAGAAACATTCTATGTATGTGTATTAGCCGAATTTGAGCTTAGTGTGGTAAGTATAATTTGTGAAATTATGCTTTGTAATAGTGAATTGTTCAAAGGAACATTCGGCCAAGGGGGTATATTGCATTGTTATAAGTTGGGATTAAGGTTTGTCATTTGGTCCTTATTATGGCCGAATGTGTTAAAGGTTAAAGAAAAATTGATTAAAGGTGGAGTTAATTGAGTTTCGACTAATGGTATGTGGTATGAAATTTGTCTAGAATGTCTTATAAGATGTTCAACCTTAAGAGAATTTAGAACTAAGAAACTTAATGTTCAAGGCTTAATACATGCATATACAATTGCTCAATGTGGCCTTGAAGACTTAGCATTCTTGAGTTTCATTGTTAATTTCGGATAAGTAGGAATATGACAAGGGAATTTATGTATTATATTGAAATTGAGTATGTGATTGCCGAGTGTGCTTGGAGTTAGTATAATAGTGCTAATTCTATGTGAAACTAGAAATTTGATAATTGATTAATGTGGTTTAATTTCTACATCGAACTTGATTAAATTGTATTTTAGCGGTGAGTAAGGCCGAATGGAGCTTTGTAGTAATGGGAAACTTCTTGAATGTTTTATTTGTTAGAAAGGGGACATTCGGCTATGCCCTATTCGCAAGAATGAAATTGTGCTTGTGTATGTGTTAACTAGTTAATTGGTGTATTCGGCCATTTGCGTAATATGGCCATGGTTATATGTTGTAGCTTGAATGGATGTGAGTTGTGTATGTGTATTTATGTTAAGGTTAATGACTACTCTAAAGGGGTGCCTTAGGAAATGATATGTTTTAAAAAAATGTGCATGAGAACACTAAAGAGTGAATTTGGTATAAAATTCTGCTTGGTACAGCAGCAGTAACGTGTTTTAGAAAAATCACCATAATTTGTGTGAGTTGAATTAGAGACTGAATAAATTGTGTAATTGAAGCTTAATGAGTCTAGTTTCTTATAAAAGAAACCTTGCAAGCAAAGGAATTTCCGATAAATAGATTTTTAGAGTAGAGTGAGACAGTGTCAGATTGACTTTGAAGTCCCCTGCTCTGTTTTTGGAAAATCACTATAAATTATATAAAAATTTTTATGAGACAAAATTTATATGCTTAGACTCCTTTATGAGTCTAGTTTCGAATGGAATAGGCGAGGCCATATTTGGAATTCTGTACAAGGAGAAATTCAGTTCGTAGTATAGAGTGGTCAGTTCACTCAAACAGTGAAATAGGGAAACTTTGAGAAAATTCTGGTATTGATTGGCCAAACCAAAAATTATAAAAATTTTATGAATGGAAGATAAATGAGTCTATTTTCATACAAAATTTACGGCACTTCATTTGGAGTTTCGTAGCTCCAGTTATAAGTAAATTATTGAATGCTGCTCAGAAAATCAGCTTGCTGTGACTTATGATATGTATGTGAAATGACCAAATGTGTATGTTTTTGTTTGCTATGAGAAGTATGTGCATTTATTGATTGACTATAAGTGAAGATGGTTAATTGAGATGTTGAATAAGGATTAATAAAATTAAATACTTTATTTAGCTCAAGAGCATAGAGGGACGAGCTCGGATAAAGGGAAGGCTAAAGTGGTCGAATAGCCAACTCCTAAATTCTCGGGAAAGTTCAAGGTAAGTTTTGGGTAATCGAATTTGATCTTTTAGTAAAAATGCCATGATGTACATGCTGATATTGAATGATGTCCCATCGAGAAAGAAACTTTATTCATGTTTGTTATATGGTCGAATGGCTCATAGAGAAAAGGGCCGAAATGGAAATTTTAAAAATGCGTTTGCTTATGTATGTTTGATCTTTGGGCCGAAAGTTAGCAAAGAAATATATATGTGTATAAGTTTGAGTTATATGTATATTTATGATATAAAGTCGAGAAGCATGTTACATGTTGGTATGTACATAAATTGATTGAATTGCAAGTGAAATCTTGCTATGTGAAATTTGGCTACATGCGAATATATCTGTGTATGAGAATTAGTAATGTGAATCCGGGATTAATTCCCGCTGACTATATGTGGAGACTATACCCGGGTTAAGACCCGAAGGCTATATGCAGAGATGATGTCCGAGTTAAAACCCGAAGGCTATATGCGGAGATTGCGTCCGGGGTAGAGACCCGATGGCTATATATATAGAGTTTATCCGAGCTAAAGATCTCGATGATGATGAGAATAAAGCCTAAGACTAATGGTCTTCAAGGTAATGATCGCAAATGAATTGCGCTGAAAGTGCTAAGCTATACAGGTATGTACCCTTGACTTATATGCAAGCTGGATTTTGGACCGAATACTAAGGTCATTATGTGATTTCATATGTGTTCATGAAACGAGATTATTAATATGATCAAAGTACAATTGGCCTATGTGAAATGTTATGTGAATTTCTGTGACTTGAATATGTAATGTGAACTTACTATGAGTAGAAGTTATCCATGTTCGTATGAAATGTGTATGTATATGTTGGAAAAAGGGGTGACTTACCCAAAGGAAGAGGGTAACAAAACTACGAAAAACTATGTTAGAATTGAATGCTTTATCAGTGACATTGCTTAAAACTTACTAAGCATTGTAATGCTTACTCCGTTTCCCTTGTTTCCTCTGTTTTATAGATTTCTTTTTGGAAGCTACGGACTCGGGGATTGAAGCCTTAATCACCTACACTATCGCTGTTATTTTGGTACTTTGTCGGTTATTTATGGATCAATGGCATGTATAGGCTAATCTCCTTTTTGTTATGTTAAACTACATTTTGAGTTGTAATTATTCTAGCCATGCGAAAATGGCTTGCCTAGTCTTCAAGTTGAATATATATGTGAATGTTACTTGTATGGTTTAAAGTTGTGGCATGTTTTTAGTTAATACCCAATTTGGTAATGAGTTGCTACTAGGGAGTTCAGTTTATGAAGGGTTTGTTTCGGCCAAGATGCTAGTAGCCACATAGTAGAATTATACTAGCATACTATGCTTATGAAACGTTTTCTTTTATGAGATATGACTTATTAACCGAACCTATTTGCATGTGTCACCCTCGGTTAAAGAACTAAATAAATCTATGGAATTTTGGTAGGCTATGTCTTGTTATGTAATACCTTAATACCCTATTCCGGCGACGGACGGGGTGTAGGGTGTTACAAATTAGCTTTATTTTCATCTTCCATTTTTGCCGATTGTGAATAAGAAGAAGGGGGTTGGATAATTAAGAGATATTCGACCATTATAGTCCCAAATTGAGGTATGTATTCATGTTACTATGCTTGAATCTTGTGAAATTTGGTTGAAGGCTAGGCATACGGTATAGCCCATAGGTTGGTTTTTGAGATTTTGGTTGGTACTTCCTTCGGTCATGGGTGTGTTTGTATGAGATTCATGGGATGTTGATATTGTGTACTAATGGATGTATGGGTTGATAAATTGAATGGTTTGGAGAACCTTGTGGCCGATTAAGATTTGTGTGTGTGTAAGGATAGAAATTTGAATGAGTGCCGAAAGTGAAGATAGCAAATGGGTTGGATGAATTGTTAGTTTGAGTTTGAATTAACAAAAGACTTGAATTTTTAGTAAATTAGGTGTGTATAAAAGAATTTGGTTGTGCTTGTGAATTTATTTGTAAAAGACCTTTATTAACTAAGTTGGAAATTCGGCTTTGAGTGTTCTTTAATGGAAATTAAAATGTTTTGGATCAACCTTAGTGGAGCATTCGGTCATAGGGCATATTCTTGTTGAAGGGTAGTTAAATGCTTTAAAATTTTGTATAAATTAGTTAAAGTGTAAACTTGGGTCGTTTTTGTAAGGCCTTATGTTTTTCGACCATTTGAAATGCAATTTTCATAAAGGCAGAAAAAAATTAAATAGTTTAAAAGTAGAATGACCAAAAATGTATGAAATGTTAAGGTATTAGTTTCGACTTTGTAAATGAGCATCATGTGTATTTGTTAATTCTTTAGTTCATAAAAGCCGAATGGAGAATATGCATAAAGACTAAGATGATGTTATGCTAGATAAGGGTTGTTGTACTCGAAATTTGGTGTGCTTGATTTTATAAATGATTTTTTTTTTTGGATATAAATTTTGGTGGTGTATGTGATCGAATGTGTAATAAAAGGAATTTAAAAATTCTTTGTCTTGAAAAGAAGTGTAATTATCAAGTGAGTTATTTGAGTAAGGATTAATATAATTAAATTTGTCTCAATCAAGATCAAGAGCAAAGAGGGGCACTCTCGGACAAGGGAAAAGTGAAGGTCGTGGAATAACCAACCCGTATACTACTCAGAAAGATACAAAGTAAGTTCTTGAGTAACAAAATTTCTACTTATAATATGATGATACCTTAATACATATGTATATTATATAAATCTAGACGTAAGAGTTGTAATTGAATATCGTTATGGCAAAGATAATTTACGGAATTGTTGGAAGTGGCATGTGAACTTTGAATCGTGTTATGTTTTGAAATGAAATAGTGTCCTTTGTCTATGATTTGTGATGCAAATGTGACATGATACATATACATATAAACATGTGTGAATATTGAGTGGGATTTAGATCCGAGCTTAGCCTCGAAGGGCTTTTGAGCCAGAGATACGATCCGAGCTTAGCCTTGAAGGGCTTTCGAGCCAGAGATACGATCCTAGCTTAGCCTCGAAGGGCTTTCAAGCCAGAGATTCGATCCGAGTTTAAACTCGAAGGGCTTTTGAGCCAGTGGGACGATCCAAGCTTAGCCTTGAAGGGCTGTTAAGCCAGCGTCATAACCGGACCTAGTTCTGAAGGGCTATGAGCCAGTGTGGAAATCGGGCTGGGTCCCAAATGATATCCGTGCCAACGTTATAAAATAAATGCCAAACCCATACTAACAAATGTGCTGCCTACCGTAAGATAGTCAGGTATGCATCTTATTCTTGTACGAGAACTTATTTCTCTATGGTTGGTGAATTTGAAATTCAGTGGGAATGCTTTGATTTTTGTTAAAAGTGATCCGAATGTCTATGATTTGTTTTAGTTGTATGTGATCAGAAAGAGGAGATTCAACTATTCGAATAGGGGATGTATGTTTATAAACATGAATTTAGTTTGATCCTTGAGATGAACGTATATGGTTATAAGTTGAATTTAGTTGACTACACTAAGTTTATCTTTTTGATATGAATTGACAGAGAGTTATCTTAGTATGCCCTATTCAGGCAAAGGGTAAAATAAACGAGCTTAGACATTTCTAGACCTTTTGTTTTATGATTTTGTTACTTAAAGACTTACTAAGCAATTGATTGCTTATCTAGTTGCGCTTATTTTCTATTTTATAGATCACTCTTGTTGCTACGGTCTCGGGAGCCCCAGGGTTGTAGTCATCCACGCTATCACAACATCTTTTGGTATTTTTGAAACTTAACCTTGAAAATGGCATGTATAGATTCAACATTTTGTTGTAAATCAAATATGATCTCGCATTGTAATTAAGTTGGCCATGCGAAAATGGCCTATCGAATACTCTTCATCCATGTCTATGGTCTAATGCTTGAATTAGTTATATGTCAATGAAGTTTCAAGTATACATTATGTGAAATGCGCTCAAAATATCTTAGTATTTAGATGTCTATGTTTTATGAAACGTGTGAGGTTTAAGCGTAATCAAAATGAAAATTTAATGTAACCTTTCTGTTGTATTCATAAGGACTTTTTTTTTACGTTGCAAGAAATGATACTTATGGTACATTATGCATTGTTGGGAAGATGATAATCAGCTTAGTTGATTTCTATTATGAGTCCTCCTAAGCTATAGCATTCTTTTATCTTTATAATAGAAATAATCTTAAATAAATTGTTTGAGTATGATTTTTGATCCGGCATATGAGTATTATGAGATGAATGTGATAATGGCATAAATTGATTTGTTTGACTGTGATATTGTTAAGTTAAATGAAAGTTGGGTAATGCCTCTCGACTCTCCTGCGACGGGTATGGGCCTAGGGGTGTTACAATTTCTCTTCCTACTACCACCTATACAGCAAACTCAATTCCTTATATCCCACATGCATTAAAAATTCAATTTAAAACCATGCATCAATCATAATTTCATTCGGCCATTATATTAAACAAATTCATCAATTAGCTAATGCTCCAAATCTCATACGCATAAACAAGTGTTTGAACATTCATATATCACAAACAACAACATCATTTCCTCTATTTATTAGCATTCATACGGCCATATTGTACTTTCAATTACTTAAATAATCAACAAATTTCTCAATTAATATCTTAAATAATACAATCTCATGGCTAAAATATAAATATCACACATATACTTCTTACACATCTCAATCACTTAACTTACCTTAATACACATTTTATCCCATTGCGAATACATTTAACTCAATGGCCCAAAATCACAAAATTACTTGTATCTATACTTTACATTCGGCATTCTACTCTAATCTACTTGGTACATCCATTATATATATATATATATTTTCTTCATATCAATGTTACAATTACTCCAAGTAAATTCAATTCATTCTATTACTTATCCAACTAGACCATGTTCCATTTGTAAGCTCATTCAACCATTATTAAAGCAACTAGTTAAACATTAAAACTTGAATATATATATATATATAAAACGTCTCATATACATGGAGCATATAAATTCAGCTCATCCAAGGTTTACAATCGGTAATTTCACCACACAAAGAAAAAAAATAGAATTTTAACATTAAATTTTAATCCAAGATCTCAAATGCTGAAAATTTCACTTAAAGGACATAGAACATTCCTCCGACACACTCATGGCTATTAAGCCAAAACTTCTTTAATTTACCATAAAGATCGAACCTCCCCTAAGTCTTTAAACCACATATAAAACAATTTAACACATCCACAACACCTATTCCACCATTTCAACTTCAAAACATTAAAACACCACTCAACTTTATTCATATCTTCCATAGTCGAAAGTTTGACTAATTCAACTCAAAATTTCTACTTGGGAAATGTAAGAAGCTCAACAACCATTCAAACTCACAAGAAATTTAAAAGAATTAACAAAAGATCTCACCTTAATCAAGCTAGATGGTAACCAAATGCCATAGCTTCTTTTCTTCTTTTGCTCATTAAGGATCGGCAAAAATGGGGAAACAAAAAAAAATAGCTAGCTTTGTTTTTTTTTTTCACCCATTTAACTCATTATATGACTTTTCTTTTTAATTATAATATAAAATAAATATTACTTATAATAATGCATGAATATATATTATATAAATATATAAAACATGCAAACTTTTAATCATTACACCACATGGCCGGCCACTTATAAGTAAAATGGAAAATTTGACTTGCAAACCCCTTGAATTTTATACCATATAATACTAGGCCATTTCACATTTACCTAGCATGTTTTCATAATTCTCATACAAGTCCATATAAATAAATTATTTCACATCAAATGGCTAAAATCAAAACACCACAATCTCACACATGCATTTTACACATATATTAGACACGAAATTTAAAATTTATTAATTTAAACGACTTGGTTTAGTGGTCCCGAAACCACTTCCCGGCTATGGTCGATTTAGGGCTGTCACAAATGATAATATTTTCACACGAAACTTTCACACATATCAATTCACATACTGTAAACACCAAAAAATAATATGAAAATAATTTTATGACTTTGGATTTGTGGTTTTGAAACTACTGTTCTGATTTAGCTAAAACCGGGCTATTACAAACTCATCCTATTGGTGATTTCATCCATTGGCCAATTAGTATATTGGTTATAGAGACAATTATATTTTATTATTTATTTATTATCGTATTAATACTTTTCCTTTCAATCTTGAAGAACCAAATGTTAATCATAGGGGAGACCCCTAAGTTCACATTGGAAATCATCTTTTCGAGAGTCCAAAATTGTGGGTTAAGTATTGGTGAGGCTATTAGTAATCGATCTATTAGTGATAAATTATTTTCAAACAGATCCTAATCAATAAACATTACTCATTTGTTAGATACATCTTTCAAGTTAGATCAAAGCAAAATCATTAATTAGGATTGTGGCAAATCATATTTATGATAAAAGGTGTAGGATTGATTCTACTTGTTATTGGTGATATAGTTATTTTTGATCTTTTAATAAATTAATTATAATCAATTGTATGCACATTAAATAATCAAAGAAGGGTTGAAAAACTCATTACAAAGGGCCCAAGTAAGTGACTTTATTGAAATACATTTTGTGAAACGCATGAGATATATGATATGATGTGATTATTGTTACAATAATGATGATGTGTAAACTCATTCTCATGACATGTGTTGCATGGCTTTTGTGATATATTTTTTGATTCAAGTATGTGATATATATATGTGTGTGTGTGTGAGTATGTGAATATTGAGATCTATGGTTCAATGTGACAAGCATGACTAAACAAATTAAAGTGATGACTAGCAAAATGTAATTATGTAAGCATGTCCACGTGCCTAAGTGTTAAAAGTGATTCACATGTGTTTAAAAGTGAAATTGCCATGTCACATGTTTGGGGTGGGATTTTGTGAAAGGTGGAAGTAGTGGCAGTATATTTGCAAACTAGTAGTGGCTTGTCCACAAAATTTATCAGTGGCAGTATATATGCATATCAGTGGTGGCTTGTCTATCATTGGCAATTTATCTGCAAGTCAATGGTGGCTTGTCCACGAATGGTGTTACGGATGGACGAGTTTTGGGGAACTTGATGAGATGGGTAGAAACTTTCTATCATTTTTAAATATGCATCGATATGTCCATACATAAGTATTAGTGTTATAAATCATGAATATTATGATGTTTGATTCATATATTTTGATATGTATGTAAATATATTTATTTGACCTCACACTGAGCCTTTTAAATCTCACCCACATTACTTGTGTGTTTCAGACAATCCTTGTGGTTAGGACTCGAAATCAGTCATCAGAGATGCTCTCGAAAAATGGTTTTCATGATTATGGATTTTTATTATCTTTTGGAATTTTAGGACTTTATTATAACAGCCCTAATTTTGACCCTAGTCGGGAAGTGGTTTTGGGACCACAAAACTGAGTCACGACGAAAATTAGATGTTATATTTTATGTCATTTAATTGTAAAGTATTGCGTGTGAAAATAGCATGTCTTAATTTTATCATTTGAATGTGAATTTTTATGAATTAGGACTAAAGTAAGAACTTGAAAATGTGATAGAATAATTTAGAAGGTTAATTAATACATGGATTAGAAAAAGAGGACTTGCATGTCAATTACTCCTTTTTCAAGATAGTGGCCGGCCATAATGATGATGATAGTTAAATTATGCATTTTTAAATTAGCATTTTATGTTTAAATGGCTTTATTTTATAAATTAAGTATAATAAAATAATAAATAAAATGGTGAAAAGAACAAAGAGGGCTACTTGTTCTTCAATTACCGAAATTAAATTAGAAAAGGGAGAAGAAGAGGTTAACATTCGGCCATTGAAGACTTTAAATAAGGTGAGGATTCTTGATAATTTTTCCTTAAGTTCTTGTCAATTTTAGTTGATAGTTAAGCTTAGTATAAAACCTATGAATCTATTTTCATTTTTATGGTAACTATCTCATTCGGCCATTGATGAATCAATGTAGAATTTTGAAGCTTTTGAAGTTTTGAGGATAGAAATGTGAGATGGAGTACTTGAGGGATACTATGTGGATAAATTGATGAGATTGTATGTTCATAAGCTTAAATATGTAAATTTGTACTTGGGTGACTTAATTTGTTGAAATGGATATACGGCCATGAACATTAGGACTAATAAATTGAGTTTAAATTTTATACAAGGCTTAAATTGATAGCAATTAGAGAAGTATGAATTTATGCGATTTAAAATGTTGCTATAGATAAATTATTAAGCAAATTTTGTATTCGGTCTTGTTGAAAAGTGGTAAATTTGGAAAAATATGTGCTAAATTGGTTCTAAATGTTGATTATATTATTAGTTTAAGGCCGAATGAGTTGTTTTAAAATAGGTATATTTTGATTGATGGATAATCTTAGTAAAGTTTGAAGCATTCGGCTATAAGATTTATATACTTTAAAGTGGTGTTATAAATATTTAAATACCAAAAGGAAGTAAAGTCTTTAGTCACCCTTGTTAATTAGATAATTGAGATGTCTTGATTTGATTCATTATAGCATTCGGCAATGGGGTATGGTATGTTAATAAAAATGTTTATTGATGGGTGGTTTGAAGTTTATGTATATTGGATTTATGGATGTTTTAATTGTGACTAATGGTGTATATGAATTGGGCCGAATGTGTGTGGAAAATGTTAAGTATGTGTTTCTTGTGTTAAATGAAAGAGAATTGATCAAATGAGTTGAATAAATAAGGTTTAATTTAAATTAAATTGTTTAATTTAGCTCAAGAGCCTAAAGGGACAACATCGGACAAGGGAAAAACTAAGGTTACGGAATAGCCGACCCGTACATACTCAGAAAGGCACGAGGTAAGCTTTAAGTTGATGAATTTAGTATAAAAAGCTAAAAGTACTTTATAGAGTTGTATGAAATGTGAACCACAGCTCAATGATTTTATCTTATCTAAATTTTGTGTATGAGATAGTGGTTATAAAACATATAGTCGAATGATTTCTAGAGAATAAACTATGAAAGTTAAGTGAGTATGTAACCCTTATACATATGTGGACCGAATGTCCATTGGAAATATTTTTGAGTAAGTATATCCGTGTGAAGCAAGTGAAATTTCAATGTGATATAGAAATTGCGATGTGTATATTCAATTTATAAGTATGCATTAGGATTTGATGTATCCGGGCTAGTCCCGAAGGGCAATTATGCCGGTGTTATATCCAGGCTAGTCCCGAAGGGCAATTGTGCCAGTGTTGTATCCGGGCTAGTCCCGAAAGGCAATTGTGCCAGTGTTGTATCCGGGCTAGTCCCGAAAGGCAATTGTGCCAGTGTTGTATCCGGGCTAGTCCCGAAGGGCAATTGTGCCAATGTCATATCCGAGCGAGGCCCGAAGGCTTCATGTGGAAAAATATGCGAATCTGTCGTAATAATCTTAATTAAGGATTTCATTACACTAAGTCTATCATGTATGTACTGTATGCACGTTGTAAATTGAATTCTGCTTAAATATTGATTATTATATGAATAGTACTATTTCCGACTCCTTCAGAGGGTTGTATGAAAGTATATAGTAAATTCATAGAATATGGATTTCGAGTCAAGTAGATATATGCTAATATTTCGGAAGGATTAAATGAGCCTATTCGATTGAGGTATGAAATTTCATAAAATGTGAACATGAGTATGAGTATAGATCTAGTATGATAGTTGAAACATTCGGCAAATGTTTGATATGAAATGAACATAAAATAAATATTGAAGTTGTTTATGTGACAGGAAATTTATTCTTAAGGATAGTTTAAAAGCCATAGGTGAGACATGGTATTATATTTAGTTGTGTTAAATTCGGCCGAATGAAGACATTGAGCATTACAATTTCTATGTTTTAATTTTAATTATTTTATTCTTAAAGCTTATTAAGCATATAAATGCTTACTCCATTGTCTTTGACTGTCTGTTTCTCTTTTAGATCGTTCGTTAGCTACGGTCTCGGGAATTTCAAGTTGGAAGTCATATACACTATCAGAGCTCTTTCAGTAATTGTGGCTAAACTTTGAAAATGGCATGTATAGGTTTGACTTTTGATTTCAGATCTAGTATCATTTTGAAATTGTAAATATGTATAGCCATGCGAAATTGGCTTTCTAAGTTATCTTGTATATATATATATATATAGATAGATATAAGTTTGATATTATAGTTTGTGGATGAATGTGTAAGTTTTGTAAATAGAATAGTAGTGCTTGGTGAATTATGCATAACGTGATTGATGTTTGAAGAATAAGTAAGGTTGACTAAGGATAAGATGGATAAATTTGAGTCTTGGTTATGTATGTGCATTCGGCCTTTATTTATAAGAGTGTGTGACATTTAGTGATGGCATTGAAATGGCATATTCAATATTTGACATGAATGTATGATATGTTAGATAAATATTTTTTGGTCATGGACATTCGATTAAGGTAAAAAAAAAAAGTTGGTGTAAAATGCATGAAGCAAGTTTGATAAATGCCTAAGATATCATGAGATTAAATACCTATTAGATGATATGTTTATACAAGCACATTGGGTTTAAGTGAATGAAGTTGTGCAATTGCTAAGCCTTAACATTTTTACCATATGAATAGTAGCTCTTATTTAATATTTATAATTGGTTTCAAGTGTACTAGATATGCATGCTTATATGTTTGAGTTTTACGAGTGCTTGACATTGAATTGAATAGGAAGATATATATATTTATACTTATACCTTACAAGTGAATTTAGTTACATTTTAAGCTATTATTCTGTAAGTGTATAAACACAACTTACGTTGTTATGATCTATTTAAAGTTGTGCTCGTTTGGTGTTACCTCGTAACCCTCCAGCGACAGATACGGGGTTAAGGGTGTCACATTTATAACTATTATTTGGGATTTTATTTTGCGAGAAACTATTGAACTGTGGCATGGGATTTTAAATTTTGGAAATTGGACAATTTGCATGGATTTTTATATTATGGATTAAATATTTTGATATTTTTCCTAATAAAATCGTTTTATGCAAACTCAATTTATCGAATTTGAATTAGAGGATCATCAAGTTGTTTTACAAATATTAAACAAGAGTTCTTTCTTATATTAAAAACCCCATATTTAAAAGAACTAGTAGCATGTGTTTTCCAAAGGTTAAACCAATTTACTTCAATTCAAGTTTTCACCATACATATGGCCCATGTAATTACCATGATTGGGTTGTAATATCTAGGCCTGATTTAAGGGGTTACATGAAGGCTCCACCCCTCATATAGGCTCCCCTAGACATTCTTAATCCCTTTACATCAGAGAATCCTTTGGAGACAAACCCTCCAATTTAATCAAATGTCTTTCCTCCTCTAGCCAGAAAGCAACCCCTATAGAATCAGGTAATAACTTCCTTTGGCGTGGCCTTATAGAATTAGTGCCCTCTCCCATGGCTCTCAATTCTATTCTTCAATAACAACTAAGCTTGTTGCATCAATAGTTAAAGGAAGCCTTCTCTTCATATCTTGCATCCCATACCTTAGAGGATCCTCTATCTCTCATGGCTCAAGTGTTAGAGATCTCGTCTCTCGAACATGGTCTTTGGGAGGGGCTCTCAGATATGCTAGTAGGTGCTACAACAGTAGAATAGCATATTTGGAGAAATCTGTGAAATCTAATGAAGAAGCTTTGGTTGAACTCCACCAAAAATACCAAAATTCAAGCAGTTTCATTACAAGGCTATCTACCCAGCTCACGACTCTAAAGAGCAAGTATGGGCATGTTCAAACTGAAAATAATTAGTTGGAAAATGAGATCAACCACTTGTGGGATGAAGGAAAAGTCCAAGGCTCAAGAGGAGAGGCATAGGGTAGAGTTGGAGAGGTTGTGCTAATCTCATGGAGAAACCTTTAAGAAGTATCAAGAAGATACTTAGAAGAACCTTGTAGAGGCTCTTCTAGAGTGGAAATCGAACTAGATCCTACACGCCCAAGTGGCTACTGGTCCTCTTAACCTTAGCAAGGTAGACTTTGATTATCTAAAGGATATCTCTACAGAATCGCTCAGCTTTAACATTTACAATCCAGAAGGTAAAGAGTGAGAGGCTTTCCAAAAAGAGTAGAAACAATCAGTTATCTTTTCTACCCCTACTACACCCATAGCTGAGGATAATGAAGTGGACTTAGTAGACATAGAGCAAAACCCTGAAGGTCACCCCCAACTAGATGAGGTCTCTATGAACCTGCCAACCAACCCACCAAAGGAGGAAACTGAATTTTTTTTTATCTTGCCTTGTACTTTTCTTTTATTACCTTCCATTTTGATACGACATCCTTGTTATTCATGGAGTGAACCTTTACCTTCTATTGGTTTCTTTGTTCATCATTATCTCATTTTAATTAGGTTATTATAGATGCATTAATCTCATGGTAAGAAGTGTAACACCCCTATCCCGTGACCGTCGCCAGAATAGGAAGGGGCATTACCGGATATTCAGAACAGATCAGAACAGAATATTAAGAAATTATAACAAGATTCAAACATAAAGTCCCTTTCGGAAGTCTACTAGACCTTAAACATACATTGGGATAGGGTCAAGACTAAACCTAACACATTCATGAACTTCAGGACACATGCAAAATTTTCAAAATTTAGGAGCTCACACGCCCGTGTGACCAGGCCATGTGCCCCACACGAGACTCAGGCACGCCCATGCACCTAGACCGTGTCAAAACAGGGCAAGCATACTGACTTTTTGCCATAGCCATAAGACACGCCCGTGTATCTTGGCCGTGTGAGTTTTTGTGTCAATATTGGAAAATTAGCATGGCCATAAGGCATGCCCGTGTGCCGTAGCCGTGTGGCACTAAGCTGACTTGGTTTAAGTCATACTTTCCACCCACTAAGGGTCATTCCCTAGAAGCCAATTCATGCCACAACAATCCCACAATCTCAACTAAAATTCAATGCCTAATTATACCTCTACATGATCAATCCATTCATATATATACATTAATGTACAAATCTCACACCATGCATGTCTATATCACAAACAATGTTCATGACTAAACACACAATACCTATCTCATTCATACCACATCAAAATCTTACCAATTCATCACATTGACAAGTTTCAAGATGACCAAAACAACTAGATCATATAACCATTATGAGCTTACATAATTTGGCATCATAAACCATATACCAAAACCAAACACCAACATACCATTTGCTAGCCAACTCTCATGGCATTACAAATAAACATATCTCAAGCTTAATACATAGACATTCTAGCATATACATGCCATACTTAAACTTTATACATTCAAAAGGTACCAAAATCAAGCTCGATAGTGTGGTGACGATCCTTGACTATCCCCAAGCCTTCAGTAGCTACGATATCTATAAAACAATTAAAAGAAAATACAGAGTAAGCTACAATGAGCTTAGTAAGCCAAAAACAATCATATGCAATCCTTAAACACAATATGATAGCAATCTCATATAGATAATACATGAACCAAATATACTTATTCGTCACATTCTCATAGTTCGCAATAGCATACCTTACATGCTTATAATTTTAGTACAGAACAAACATACCTGAACCAGATATATATAATATGCAATCATTCATTCCTCAGAATTTCTCCGTATATCATTCGGAAACGTTACAGAGATCATATAGGCCTTATACAATGCCAACGTCCCCGACGTGGTCTTACATGTTATTCAATATCGATGCCACTGTCTCGGACAGGGTCTTACACGAAACATATATGATGCCAGTGTCCCAGACATGGTCTTACACGAAACATATACAATGCCAGTGTCCCAGACACGGTCTTACACGTAATTCTCTAATCAATGCCCACGTTCTGGACGAGGTCTTACATAATATCATTTTACCATTGCTCATTCAGAAATGACTCAGAATAATACTTCAGCCTCTTATGGCCATCCAAATACAGTTTAATAATCAAGAATTTATAACAGACATCAATATAACGCATATTTGTATTTTGACTTACCTCGTATGGATTTAACGGGTTTGAACCGACTATTCAACAATTTTGGACTTCCATCGATCTAAATCCGTTTTTCTTTGTTCTTGATCTAAATCAATTCAAATTCAACCATTCAATTATTCATTTCATTCAATTAAATCCATAAATACATAACTAGGGCATTTTACATTTTAGCCCTCACATTTTCATACTTTAACAATTTAATCCCTAACTTGAGAAATAATCAAATTCACACAATTCTACTAAATACAAGCTTGACCAAAAATTCATGGCTTTCATATAAGCCCATATAATACATTTTTCTCACAATTTAGTCCTCCCAAAGTATATTTTCACTATCTAACCCACATAGCTCAAATTCATCAAAATTCATGGCAAAACATGTTTATTTAACACCTATCCATCATAATTCATTCAATTTCATTACAAAGCTTCAAATATCAACAATGGCACAATTCATAAACTTCATCAAAAAAAGAAATTGATACATGGGCATGAAAGATTTTGAAGCAACGATCACAGAAACATAGAAATTATCAAAAACGGATCAAAAATACATACCCAATTGATGCTCAAACCATGGCCGAATATGAAGAACACAAACCCTTCTTCCTTTTCTTTTATTTTTGGCAAAAACAAAGCGGAAATGGCCATGTTCTAAAATTTTGTTTTATTATAAAACATATAATATCAAGTTTCCAATTTTAACCTCCATTAAATATTAATAAAAACATATGTACTAAGGTCATTTATGACCACTCAAACCTTCAATGGTTTAATTGCCACATAAGGCCATTAAATCAAAAGCCATTTTAATTAAACACAAAGATAGACAAATTAATTCACAGAAATTTCATAAATGCAGATTCATATAACACAGACACAAAAAATAATATTAAAATATTTTTCAAACTCAGGTATGTGGTCCCAAAACCACTTTTTCGACTAGGTCCAAACCGGGCTGTTACAAGAAGAGTCTATCATACCTGAGGAACACTATTAGGCTCGGTGCATTATGCATACAGGGCTTCTTCATCTTTCATAATCAGTGAACCGACTAAACCTAGGTTCTGATACCAAACTTGTAACACCCCAAACTCGACTTGATAAACCGGATCCAAACCTTAGGTCTTACCAATCTTATACAATTAAAACTTAGTTCTGAGTCATAAGAATGCATAAATTAAATTAGAGATAATATGTAATGTACAAGATCGATATGCCAATATTAAAGCATGACAATCTTATTTCATAAATCATTTGATAAAACAACTCATATAATAGCACATTTCATCTCAATTTCCAATTTCATGGATCCATTGATTATAATCATTCAATATTCACAATTCAATTCACCATTTCATGATTCGTTTCACATTTCATTTCCATTTCTCATAATTTTCCATTCAATATCGAATATATCGTTTTACCATTTAATTTCCCTATTAACACGACTCAAACTCTAACGGATACATGGATCTAACCAATACACCAGTTTGGCACCTAGTGCTTCATCGGATAAATTTGAAGTAAATAATTATGTCCAATGCTAAAATAATTGACACCCAGTGTCTTATCAATTAAATTGAAGCAAATTGGCACCAGTGCCTCATTACCTTGTAGTCGAAGTAACCTTGAACTCTTCCTATCTTATACAATCATAATTTCAACAAATGCTCAATTTTCACATTCGTATAAATACACACATTTTTCAAATATACTCAATTTAATCATTAAAATCATAAATCAATTCATTTCAATCTATAAAAACTTTTCATAACAAAATGTCTCACCTTAATTTCTTACCTTGCAACATAATTCAAAATGCAACAATTTACAACTAGTTCGGATTATAGAAACACAAATCATAAAATCTGAGCTATTCGTTAACTACTCTGTCTTTTCCTTTCTTTTTTGATGAATCCGATTCGACTTTAGCTACAAATTAAGACAAGTATAATAATTGTCAATACACAACCAATTTTGCATTCAATTACTAAATTATGCAATTTTGGCATTTTATTCAATTTAGTCCCTAAAATCAAAACTAACATAAATCTCACATTTAACCGCAGATCCAAAGTCAACTTCGCTAGAGCCCCTATAGGACTTCTTATTTCTCAACTACACCACAAATATCACAATTTTTGCATTTTAGTCCCTAATGCACAAAATCATTAATTGGCCTTACAATTTAGTTCCTTTTTACTTCTAAACTTAAAATCTATAAAAAAAAATATCACCAAAAGCTTCAACTACCTAACAATGGTAACTTTTTAATTATTTAACAATACCGAAAAATTCCACAAGGGTTAGCTAGCTTGAGCTACAAGCATTCTGAAAAAACATAAAAATTACAAGAAATGGGCCATATTGAATTAACCAATTTAAGCTTGAAACTTTTGAAACATTTATCATTTCATCTTCTCCCCTTCTCTTTGTTTCAAATGTTAGAAAATGTGAAGTGAAGTTTTGCTTTCTCTTTCAATCTACTTGGTTATTATGATTTTGTTTAATATTTTATTTTAATTATAATTTTTTAATCTTTAATCACTTCATTACCATCCAATATTTTTAAACCATTAATCTATTTGCTTCAAATGTCGCTTAGTCATGCTCTACCTTATAATTTAATAACAATTCGTACTTTTAGCATGTAACACCCTGAATTTGGGCCTAGAAGTTTTGGGCCTTGAGCATGGGAGCGGTTGAAAGTAGCTTATAATATTTTGTTGTGCATGTAAATTCTGTTAATGAAGGCTTGTTTCAGTGTTTAAGTGTGCTGAGAAGTGTTGGAGAAGTCCTGGGTTCAAACCTGGACTATAGCAAAAATTTTGGTTTAAGGTGAATTAAACCCTGGGTGTAGTAGGTAGGCCTTAAGAATATTGTTAGAGAAATTGTGCCACAAAAAGCCTTGTGGTCTAGTGGCAAGGTAGCGCCACATAAGAGGCAGGAAGGTGGCGTCATAGAGTTGGCAAGGAGGTCCAGGGTTTGAAACTCATGGCAATCAAAGAGCTTTTATTTTGCTAACAGGGGGCGACAAGAGTTGGTGTTGAATTTAAACTCTGATGATGGTGGGATCCCACATCGGGAAGCTAACATAAGAGTGGATGCGAAGCTGGCTTTAAATAGGGAGAACCATGAGGAGAGTAAAGGTACCTTTCTTGGCTGATCCCTTTCGCTTTATGGCGGGCTTGTTTGGGTTGGGCATCGACTGAAAGTGCTCAGAGCGCGGATGAACTCCAATCTCCTATCAGGTGTGTATTTCTCACTACTCTAGCGGTAGGACGGCTACTTCGGGCCGCGATGGGCCGAAAGGGGCCATGTGGGCCCAATGGGCCTACAGGCCCAATTGGATAAGCTGTTTGATTGTGTAGTAAATATTGGACTAGACTAGGTGAATCTCATATCTGTGGCTAGATTTGGGCTAAAAGGGCCACACGAGCGAGTGGGCCTATTTGGGCCAAGAATGGGCCCAAGGCCCATTCGCATTGTTATCTCTGTTTAGAATGCTTTAGTTTACCAAATTACTAAAATACCCTCGACTTGTAAAATTACCAAAGTACCCCCGATTTACAGAATTACCGTTTTACCCTCGATTTACAAAATTACTGAAATACCCTCGATTTACAAAATTACTGAAATACCCTTGATTTATAAAATTACTGAAATACCCTTGATTTACAAAATTACTGAAATACCTTTGATTTACAAAATTACTGAAATACCCTTAATTTACAAAATTACTGAAATACCCTTGATTTACAAAATTACTAAAATACCCTTGGTTTACAAAATTACTAAAATACCCTTATAGGGTAACACTACTGTAATACCCCTAATTTGTAAAATTACCATTTTACCCCTGATTTGTAAAATTATCATTTTACCCTTGAATTTACAAAATTACTATTTTACCCCTGATTTGTAAAATTATCGTTTTACCCTTGATTTACAAAATTATCGAAATACCCCTTTAGGGTAGAATTACTGAAATACCCCTATAGGGTAGAATTACCAAAATACCCCTATAGGGTAGAATTATCGAAATACCCCTGTAGGGTAGAACTACCGAAATACCCCTGTAGGGTAGAATTACCGAGATACCCCTGTGGGGTAAAATTACCATTTTGCCCCTAGGGTGTTAAATGACTGTTTTTCCCTTGTGGGCAAGTGACTGACTTAGACTGTGTGTTTGACGGATTTGATTGTGAATATCTGTTGGTGATATGAATGACTTGACTGTGATTGTTTGATTCAAATATGGGCATGACATTCTGCATACATGACATGTTGCATGGGTTGGGATTTTGTATGGAGGAAGATCTGATCTGTTAAGATCGCATGGTTGCTTGAAGACTGTGGATCCACCGAAGGCTTAAGAGCCATATATACATACTGATTTGATAAGGTCACACAGGCCACCCGAAACGACTGTGGACCGATCGATAGCTGAGTGCCGATCATGTTACTGAAGGCTGTGTGCCGTTATTGTGGGCTCTGTATTGATATTGTAGGCTTCGTGCCGTTATTATGGGCTTGTGCCATTACCAAAGGCTGTGTGCCGTTATTGTGGGCTTCGTATCGATATTGTGGGCTTCGTGCCGTTATTATGGGCTCTGTGCCATTACCGAAGGCTTTGTGCCAATATCACAGGCTTTGTGCTGATTATAGACACGTTATCGATAGCTTTGTGCCACGTATTTTGTTAAGTGGCTTTGCCACGTTATCTGATTCTGGTGGCTCTGCCACGATATTCTGTTATTGGCAGCTTTGCTGCCCATTGGTGTGTGGGCTGGATTGGTTAAGTTATTCCCCGCATGGTCTGTTGTTTAGTACGGATGGTGTGATGGCTGGACTGGGTTGGGATTGCATTCACATTCTGATTCTGATTCTGATTTTGTTAATTGATACTGATACTTATTCTGATCCTGATTCTGATTCTGATTCCGATTCTGATTCTGACTCTGACTCTTACTCTAATTCTGATTCTGATTCTTGATTCTAGTTCTGATAATGTTTCTGATTCTGTAATGGGCTAAGGCCCATCTAGTGTAGTCTATTATAGTGGGCTAAGGCCCAATTGATACTGGAACTGTGGTAGGGCAAACTTTTTAATTCTTTTACATGACTGACTGTTCATATTTGTAGTAGGGGATTACACACTGAGTTTTCGTAAACTCACCCCGTTTATTAACCTTTCAGGTAAACCCCAGCCTTAGACGGATCAAAGCTGCGAGAGACTCAGAGAAGGCCACACACTGCTTATGCTTTCTGTTTTGATTATTTACTCTCAAGTACTTTATTTTGGGTTTGGTTTGTAATAAGGCCTTTTATAATTTCTGGATTTTTATTTTAAGGTTTTTATTTACTTTGAATTATATATGCTAGAGGTGAATCGCGGTTTTCCAAAATGTTAACTGTTTTCGAACACTACGTCTTTCGCAACTAACTAAATTAAGCTTTCGCAACAAAGAAGGTTTTAAAGGTAATAATGTTTTTAAAAGGGATTAACTTTTAGTTGACCACGTTTTGAAAATAAACAAACACAAGTTTTAGTTTGCAACAAGTTTCTTTAACAAGGGTTTCTTTGAAAACATGGTTTTCTAAAAACACTTCAATGTGGCACACCAGACTCGGGCCTAACTTCTAGGGTGGGTATAGGGTGTTACATAGCACTTAAGCGATTTAGCCCCTATACACTTATTAAGCCTTAATTCAATAAAATTACCCGACCAAAATTCAATTCACTTCAATTATAACTCTGTAAATATTTAATAAAAAATATTTTTGAGTCTGGTTTATGAAATTGGTGTCCCAAAACCACACTTTTTGATACCACTGACTTTCTAGTAATTACAATTAACCACGCTGATTTTGCTAAACGTAAAAATTAGTTCATAGGAATTAAATTCTAATTTCTCAAATCTAACTAGTCAATACCTCTAGTTAATGAACATTAGCTAATTAATAAACCACTAATCCACCACCATGCCCATTCTTGAAAATCTTTTGGTTCAACTTGTAACAGCCCATTTTCGGTAAAAATCGATACAGTGGTTTCGGGACCACAAATCCGATTCCGGAGAGAAAATTTATTTTAATATTATTTTATGGTCTATATTATGATAGAAATATCATATGAAAATTTTGTAAAGAAATTTTACCTATTACATGTCTAATTTGATTAAAGGACTAAATTACACAAAGTGCAAAAGTTGAGTTCTAATAGCTAAAGGGATTAAATAGCTATAGAACTTTAAAGTAGAGGTCCTTATATGGTAAATATACCATTTAAAAATTCTTGGTGGTTAAGGATGATGAATCATCCATGGAAAATAAAATAAAGAAAAGGACAAAATTGGAAAGATATAAAAAATAATGGTGATAAATAATAAACAAAAAGAAAATATCATCAAATATATCATCTTCTTCCCCAGAATGCTATGGAAACCCTAAGAGAGAGAAAGGAAACTAATCAAGCTTAATAGGTATGTTTTCTTGACCCGTTTTTAATAATTTTTATATTTCTGAGATCGTAGTAACCTAATCTATCTATTTTAGGGATTAATTTGCAAAGTTATGAAGTATCAAAGTTTTTCCATGGATGAATATGCTGAAATTTTGAAATTTATGGTAGAAAATGAAATGTTGTTAATAGATAAAAAACTTTTGTAAAGTGAATTTTGATGAAATTGTGATTTATGGACTAAATTGTAAAAGTGTGAAATCTATGGAAAAATTCTAAATTTTATGAAATACATGGGCTGTGAATGTTACATGTAAAATTTTACTAGGCTTGGAATAAGAATTAAATTGCAAGAATTTCATTTTCCAAGCCTAGGGACGAAATGGTCATTTATTAAAAGTTTAGGGGCAAAATGGTAATTTTGCCTAAAATGTAAATTGGATTGAATTGAGTACGAATTGATGTTAAACTTCCTCATATAGATCTGGATAGATATAGATCTGGATAGACCAAATTTAGAGTTAGAACGAGGTAAAAAGAAATGTCAGATTAGTAGACTTTACAAACACGAACAGTAGTCGAGGTAAGTTCGTGTAACTTAATTATGTATGTTAAAATGTTTAAATTGAATGTTGTATATGTGAATTGTAGTATTGCCTATGTATATGAAATTGATTGAATTTTTTATGAATGTGTTTATGTAAATTTTATAAATGTTATAAGTATATGGAATGATCACAATGCCCGAAAAATGTCAAGTCCTATTTGAATGAATGAAAGTCGGTGGATATTGGATTTCCCGATTGGTATTGATCTTACGTATGTTGCAGACATATCGCAGCTCAAAAGAGCATCCCGATATAAGCCCTCTCAAGCTTCCTATTATAGTGTTCCTGAGAGCATCCTGATCAGTAGTGATTTGCATGTGCTGCGTACTACTGCAGCTCTTTGTGAGCGTCCTGTTATTTGGTCGGTGTTGATCCTGCATATGTTGCAGACACAAACACAACTCTTTGTGAGCGTCCTGTCATGTGATCAGTTGTGATTATGCATAAGTTGCAGATAGAAATGCAGCTCTATATGAGAGTCCTGTTAGTGCTCGCTGGAACTTCTCATTGTAAGCTATCTGGTGCTTCTCGATAAGTGCTCTTCGGAGCTATCCGTTATATGCTTTTTGTGAGCTTTCTGTTATATTGTCTGGATACGCTTTCTGTTACATGGCTCAATGAGCTTCCCGTTATAGTTCTTGAGAGAGAGCTTTCTGTTTAAGTGCTCTAATAAGTACTCCCGGATATGAATTGATGGATTCTGATTTGTACACTTCGAGTGCACTACCAGTGTATCCATCGATGTTTTCAATGATTCAACGGGTAAAAATCTAACTTAAGAAGATATGAACATGAAATGAATTATTATATGTATTTACTAGAAGTACATGAAAATGATGATCCTAATATATGGAAATATGAGATTGTAACACTCCTTACCCGTGTTCGACGCTGGAACAGGGTACAAGGCGTTACCTTACTAAAACTCATACAAACATACATTTCTGAGTCAACAAATTTCATTCCAATTTAAAAAACTTTTGAAACTTGTCTTAAAGTCCTTAATATGAGCCTACGGGGCCCAAAACACACTTTAGAGACAATTCAGGACTAAATCGAGAACTAAAGTAAACATCAGAAAATTCTATTGAAAATAGGGCACACGTTCGTGTGGAAGGGTGACACACCCGTGTGATCTCCTAACATGGCCATGTTGAAGGCCCATGTAGCTCACACGGCCTAAGCATATAAGGACATGCCCATGCCCCTCGCTCAGGTGGATTTATTTTTCACATCAAACCTACAGGGTTTTCACACGGCCTGGCACACACTCGTGTCCATGGCCTGTGTCCCTCACACGGCCATGACACGCCCGTTCTCAGCCCGTGTGCAAAAACCTTGGTATTCTGTTTCTGATGTATTCAACTCTTAATGATCACATGGCCAAGGCACACGCCCAAGGCCATGTGGTGATTTTAAATTCCACATGCAAGGTGCAGACTTCACACAGCCTGGGCACATGCCCATGTCCTATGGCCATGTCTTCCACATGGTTGAGACACACGGTTGAGACACACGGTCGTGTCTCAGCCCATGTGGTTACTACTGAGCATTCTAACTTGGCCAACTTAAGGTGCAGGGGACACACAGCCTGACCACACGCCCATGGGGCGGACCATTTATCACACACAGCCTAGACACATGCCCGTGTGTCTACCCGTGTGGACATGGACAATATAAGGCTATTTACCAAGCCTAATTGCCACCCTTACTTGCACCAACCTAAACCTCACCAAGAAAAACCAATTCACAACAATCACATGACCAATTTAGCCACACATCAAGGCCATTACACTTCATGCATAAGCAACACTTATCACATGCTTAAACAACCCAATCATGCTTTTATCCATTCATGCATTAACATACCACATGTCTCACCATACCAAATTAGCACATTCATGAAAGACCTTCTCATATACATATATCAATATTTCAATATTAGCCATCATTCATGGCCTTATACAAAATGACTAGTTTCATATCAAGCCAACACATTTGGCCAAATTTAACAATGACACAAAACACAAAAAGACTAAGTCCCTATACATGCCATTACTCAAATGATAAAACTAGCTATACCAAGTGCTTCGATTGATAGTGTGAACAACGCCTCTAACATCCTTTGATCCCTGAGCTAATTAGGCGGCACTATAAGAAAATGGAAAAGAAAATGAGTAAGCATAAAGCTTAGTAAATTGCATGTAAATAATTAATAACAAATTTACCATGCGATAACATGCTCACAACATATAATAATTTACACATAATCCATAATGATCATAGGCATAACTTGTAACACCCCAAACCCAGCCCAGACATTATGGCCGAATCTAGCGTGTCACATAGAAGCTACGTTCAAAACTGGGATTGTCGATAAAAGTTTAGTTCTAAGTTTAAAGCTCTTTTAGCTTTTCATAAACAAATTCAGCAAGTTTTGTTATTACAAGTTGAAACCATTTTATAAAAATGTTTGCCATTTTTGTTACGTTGGTTCCTTAAGTAAAATTTGCAGAAGCCTCTCGAGTTGGAATCCTTAAAGTTTAAAATGTATGTTCTCTTGAAAATAGTTATTGATTTTGAAAATTCGGTTTACCTACTCTAGCAGTTTAAAATTAGCAATCAAATTCCCAATTAAAAGAACATTAAAGTCCCAATGGCCTTATTACAAAATGTAAACCCAAATATCAAATTTAAAACGATTAAATCTAAAATAAATAAATAGTGATCGTGTTGCCACCTCCGAGTCCCTCGCAGCTCAAAATCGCCTAAGGTTGGGGATTACTTACACAGTTAAAAGAAATGGGTGAGTTTGCGAAACTCAGTGTGTTATCTCTAATCAGACCACAAAAATCAGAACATGTAAAATAATCTGGGCCGAAGCCCTAAGTAGTGATAGAGCAGATTGGGCTTTTAGCCCTATATAGAAACAGAAAGGGCCCAAGCCCAAACAAAAACAGAGTAGAATAGATATGTAACCCAGCCCAAATCCATCCAACACACTACCCGTACCAACTAGCACACCATGTGGGGATTAAATCGACCCACCCAGCCAACACACCAATAACACAACAAGGCTGCTAATATCAGAAAATATGGCGAAGCCACCAGAATCAGAATATGTGGCGGAGCCACTAATAACAGAAATACGTGGAAGCCACTAGCACAGAACTTCCTCCACATCAGACCCCAACCCCATGCAAGATGTCATGTCATACATATATAACGTGCATACAAACGATCATACTCAGGCACAGATATACGTATATCAAATACTCATCAGTCAACCTACCTCTAGGGGTATAATGGTTATTTCGACAGTTAGGGGTAAAATGGTAATTTTACCCCTTAGGGGTATTTTGGTCATTTAACCAAATCTTGGTGCCTCAGTACATATTACAACCCCTTAGAGAGTCTACCGTCTCCTCGAGCAACTCAGATAACCTACATAGCCAAAACTGTGTATATGGGCCCAAAACCTGCTATTGGGGGCCACATGCTCATGTGGCCCATTTAATCTAAATTTAGACACGGCAACGCGAGCTTCATAGTCCAATCCATTGATTGTCACCCACCGAGGATTTTACCCATGTGGGGCCCACAAGCCCATTAGGCCCACACGACCCATTTCGGCCCATTGAGGCCCATGACGGCCTAAGCCCATTAAAAAACTAGTGGGGCCTCTACAGTTTGTCGCCCATGATTGGTGGGCCCAGTTTATCCCGTGAGTGTTCTTATACTCACGAGAACACAAATGTCGAGGTTTCGACATTTCGGCATTTCAGCTTTTTTCGAATCACAGTAATCTAGGGGTACGATTACACACCTATTATGCGAAGCTTGCACGCACTCCTATAACAACCTAAATCCACGAGTGTGGTTAAACCCGTCTAAATGCTAAACGAAGATTGGTCACACCCTCCTTTCTGAGACGCTGCATCAACAAGGGAAACCATTAACAACAATCTCCTAATCCAACTATTTGAATTGATGATTATAATATAGTTGAATCACACAATCAGAGATAGGGTATTCGGCCAACACCCCATTATACTAGCCCAAAATCTTACCTTAATTAAGAAATAGGAGAATGGTTCCAATGCCTAAATTCCACCAGCCACTTCTTCACTACATAAGGAGTTTAGTGCATCAAACAATAGCACACCCTAAAGACAAAAGTAGAATCGGCTAAAGAAAATAAAAAGGGGCTTAAAGCAGAGATAACGTTAAACAAGATTTAAGAAATACGAACGGAAGCCAATTGAATTTACGATCCCCAGGGAATGGCCACCAATCCGAAACTTACTGAAGAGGTAAGGAGGGAGAATTGGTCACAAAAGATTAAGAGGAAAAAGAGTTGGAGTTAATTGAATTTCGGTTACTACTGAAGAAAAAAGAAGACAGAAAATCGAACAGCAAAAGAATAGGGGAAATAAAAATGGTACAGTCGATTAAGATTATGAGAGAGAAGGGATAAAGTTCGGCTAAAAGAATGATTGAGACAAAGAGGGAAAGATAGCAGGGTTCAGCCTAAAGAATAGAAGTAAGAAAAAGAAAAGAAAAAGACAGCTTCTACAGAGAGTTCGGCAATTGAAGTCTTGAATTTCGGCAAAGTGAGCAAGGTACCAATTGAGAAACAAAGTCTAAAAAAAGAGAACCCGAAACAACCCAAATACCAAAATTACTCTCAAAGAAATTGACTAACGTTTGCAAAACAAAGAAGAAAAAGCACTAATTGATACAAAATGCACAAAATCAAAAGTACACAGAGAATATTGCTCCCACACTCCAAATTGCCAAAAAAAAAATACCATACTCTCCTTAGCAAAATTTGCATACTCACATTTCCCCAATCGGTTTCAACCTCTCCTAGTTTGAAACCAAGATTTCCTCCACCTTTTCCTCCTCCAAATTTCCAACAACCCTCATCATAATCCCTTGATCCTTTCCCCCTTTTACCAAGTCCACAACCACTCCAAAGAGTTTGAATCCAACACAACCACTTGTCACCACAAGCACAAAATAAATACTCCATATGTGCTCATGCATGCACTCGAACCCCTGACCACTTGCACATCCACACGCTACCTTGCCACCAAGCCGCAAGGTCTTTTGTGACTTAAAACAAGCACAATACTTCATAAGACCTATGCACCAACATCCAGATGCACTATAGAGCAAAAACTAAAAATTTTGCTAAGGTCAGAACACGAACCCAGGCTTTCTAAAAACCCTCAAACACCCCTAAATCACTTAGCCATCACACCAAACATGCAATTTTACCAACTCATGCAAAAATTACAACCCCTATATTTTTGGGGCATTACATAACTTACTCATTTTCATTCATACAAATCATATAACATAATCCGAGCTCATTTCACATGAGTTTCGTATAGGTACCTGTACCACTCACAACATCATCATAACCAATCTCATTTTTAACATAAACTTTGAATTTTTCATTGAACAATTTAGAATTTCAAAGGATATTCGATAAGCCTCAAACATAGGGTAGGATGCCAATGCCATGTCCCAAACATGGTCTTACACTAGCTTACATGTCAAGTTGATGCCATGTCCCAGACATGGTCTTACACTGACTCTCATTTATCGGTGTCGATGCCATGTCCTATACATGGTCTTACACTGACACATATCGAGGCCGATGCCATGTCCTAGACATTGTCTTACACTAGCACTCACATCAATACCGATGCCATGTCCCAGACATGGTTTTACACTGGCTCACATATCGAGGCCGATGCCATGTCCCAGACATGGTCTTACACTAGCTCTCATAATACCCAATTGTCATGGCCCAGATATCTGATCTATTCCTACGATTCAACCGGGAATTTACCTCATCAATTCTTGACATGCATATTCACAATCACATTCAACATTTTAGGCAATATCAATATTTAAGACATAATAGCAATAGAGTTGTATTATTTACGTACAACTTACCTCAATATACAAAATATGGTCGATCGATTCGACTTAATCTAATAACTTGGCTTTCTCCCGGTCAAGATCCGTATCCCGTTTTTCTTGATCTATAATGATAAAAATTCATTAATTTAATCATCACATTAACCGATACATTCCATAACTCATACTTCGGCAAAATGACCATTTTGCCCCTAAACTTTTACAAAATTACGATTTTACCCCTAGGCTCGTAAATTGATTTTCATCAAATTTCCTCACTAACCAAGCCTAGTTGAGTTCTTTTTATACTTATAACAGCCCAAAATTTCAATTGTTTTACACATTTATCACCTATTTCACAAGATTTACAAAAAGGTCCCTTTTTGGGGTTTTTCATAAAAACCATTTCACAAAAGTTGTTTATTTAACAACCATAACTCAGTTTTTTCCATAAAAATTCAGTAAACAACATAATTATTCACATGTAAAAACCCTAGACTCTCCACCATTTCATGAACTAGTCCCTCCATTAGTTAGAATAAGCTATAAGGTTTCCAAAAACACAAAAATCATCAAAAATGACCATCAAGATGACTTACTTGCAAGGATTAAAGGTTGCTGAAATTTTCAAGCTTCCATGGCTCTTTTCTTGAGTGAAAATCGATGGAGAAGAAAGAAGGTGAAAAAAAGATGATAACTTTCTCTTTGTTTTAATTTATTTTATCTATTTAGCCACCAAATATTACCAAACCTTTGACTATCATCACATTTTGTCTCCATGTTCAGCCATTAACTAATTTGGGGTCTATCTACTCAAGAAAGACCTCTAATTTAATTATCCATAGCAATTTAACATAATTAGCTAGTAAAACAAAACTTTCACACTTTATGCGATTTAGTCCTTTCTCAAAATTAAGCATGCAATTGCTAAAATTATTTCACCAAAATTTTCACACACTCATATAATCATGCTATAACACATAAAATAATATTAAAAAAATTTCTCGACCTTAAATTTATGGTTTTGAAACCACTATTCTGACTAAGCCCGAAATCAGGCTGTTACAGAGATGATGATACATGAACATAGAATTTGCTTGATGAATATATTCATCCATGACTATAAAAATTGTACACCTCGAGTGTACTATCCGTATGACATTGATATTTCAAATGATTAAATGAGCGAAGTTTTGACATGAAATAACCTGAACTCGAGATGAAATATTATGAAAATGTACTTGAAATATCAAAATATGATTTGTATGTATTATATAAATACATGATGTGAAAAGTATATGTACATGGAAATTTGGTTATTGCTGAGGTTATACATGTTCCTTGATATTTGAATGAATTATATGACTAACAAAGGTAATGAGAATATGTGTTAGGGCTCGTGATCAAATTGATTGAATGTGCCTTGTATGTTTATCTTGAACATAAAAAGGAATGGTAAGTTAATTACCATGTTATACGGACTTACTGAGCATTATATGTTTACTCAATTTTATTTTCCCCTATTCTGTAGTAATTCAAAAGCTTGTTGGATTGGAAGCTTGGCGAAGATCACTCACACTATCCATTGGCCCATTCTGGTATATATGGTAAATTAATTATGGTTATATTGGCATGTATAGGTTAACTTAGCCATTGATGGTATTTAAATGTTTTGGATTGTAACTAGCCATTGTTATGGCTTGTGTTTGATATATTTTGAGATGTATCTATATAGCCTTGGCATGTTTGCTAGGTAAAATATGATATGATTAATGAATGGTAAGTATATGGATGATTGGATTAAGAATGTTCAATTGGACATGTAACACCCTGAATTTGAGCCTAGAAGAATTGGGCCTTGAGTCTAGGTTCGGATAAAAGAAAAACTGAATAATTGAGAAGTTTTAAATATTATTGTTTAAAAAAATTTAATTAAATTTTTATTAGAAAATTTTTACTGTATTTGTTATTACTGATGTTTTAAATTTTTATGAAAATTATAATTATTATTAGATAAAAATTATTATTAGATAGAAAAATATATTTATAAAATTATTGTGTTAATTTAGTGTTTAAATTAAATTACTAATGATTTATAGTGCGGGTATGAGATGGGCAAAAATAAAATTTTGCTTCTTTAGGAAGTCTAGGCTTAAGGCTTTATAAAATAGTTGGGCAAAGGTTGAGCATAAGGGAATGCCTGGCCCAGTGGTTAGGGCGCTAGGCAGCAGGTTGCAAGGCTGGGGTTCAAGTCCCAGCATGCGCAATATGGGATTTTATTTTTAGAAGTCATGTGCATTGAAATAAGGCTTAAAAGGAGTTGCAACAAGATTATGCCACAAGGAGCGCCTTTGGCGCAGTGGCAGCAGCACGCTAAGGAGACCAAGCGGACGCGAGTTTGAGTCCAGGGGCAAGCAACACTTATTTTTATTTTTAAGAAGCTGTGACTGAAGCGGATAAGGGTTAAAATTAAATGCGATCGTATTATGACAAAGAGGAAGTTGTGGCGCAGTGGCAGCAGCGTGCTGGGCACGCGGGGAGAGCACAGGTTCAAGTCCTTGCGCGAGTGAATTTTGTTTTTTTTTAAAGCGGGCCAGAACTAAAGCAGGTAAGCTTTATAATTAAATGTGACGCTATATTATCAAAGGTGAAAGCGCGTCCCAGTGGCCAGCAGCCTGGGTGAGTACCTGGAGCACCCAGGTTCAAACTGCTGTGTGCGCAGAAGGGTCGTGTTTTTGCTGCACGCGTGGGGAAGTGTTTGAGCTGGACCAAAACTTTCCCAGCAGCAAGAGGAGTCGGCTGCATGGTGGACTGCTGTTAAACGGTGGAGAGTTTGAATGAAATTCAAACATTGCAAGATGATAAGCATTAGCCGAATTTGCTCTTCCTATCAAACTATTGTATTTTACTTTTATTTTAATTTTTGTTACTTATTTTTCATTACACAAAATCCTCTACACTTATCCTTTAAATTTGTTTCCTTTGATTTTTTTCCCTATTAGCCGAAATTGGCTCTCATGCAAACGGTTCTTGTTTCTACTATCATTTTTTTTCTCTTTTATTTTTCTACTAAAAAGCCAAAGCAACCTTTTCTTTCTACCTATTCTTTTTTTACAAAGCAAGTCCTATTTAACTTTCCCTTTCGTAATTCTTCCCATAATAGTCGATTATAGGGTTTCTTCTCCTTGTTAAAAACAAGCCATAATTTACATCTCTTTGACCCATTTGTGAAACTTCTTCTATTTTATTTTTCATGCAAAAGCCGAAATCTAAAGCCTATATTGCCAATTTCTTCCTGGTCAAATATCTTGCTCTTCTCTTTTTGAGGGTTGATTGGATCGACATCAAATCTAAGTTGGAAAGGTGATTTGAGATTGATTCGCTAGCAACAAGATTTATAGTAAGTTATCGAAACCCTTTCATTCTTTATTTTGGAAATTAGGAAAAGCCGAATAATCCCTAAGTTTAGGGAGGCTATCGTTTTGGTCAAGATTTAAATTAGTATCTTTTATTCGGTTTCTTATGTGCTAGTGCGGATTGAAGGCTAGCGATCAAGATCTATTTGGAGGCTAGTAAGATCATCGGTTTCCAGGCGGTTTAGATTTAGATCTAGTAGTAAAAAAAATCGACAAGGTAAGTCGTTGTTAATGCCTTATATTAGCCGAATGTGGTAGGTAATTTCTACATTGGTTTCATGGATTTGTAATCTAATTTGTAAGTGGTTGATTATAGGAGAAATCGCGTAGGAGATCCCATCGGTATAATCGCAAATCAGGTGTGTAAACGAACCCTTCTTGGTAGTCTAAATTTGGCAATAGCCTAAAAGTTGAAATGCCGAAATTCCAGCATTTTGAGGACTCATGAGTATGCGAATGCTCATGGCTTAGTTAGATACAATTAGTTCGATGATCAAAATCAATTGGACGGGTAAGGGCATAATTTTGTGCATGACGGTAAGTTGGGCCTCGAGGGGTTGAAATCAGGCCCAATGGGCTTTCGGGCCCATTTGGGTAAATTGGTAGAAAATGGAATCTGGATAAATTGCATGCTAAGACAGTTAATACCGTTATGGAATATAGGGTAAATGGGCCTAGATGACTAAATCGGCTACGTAGGGCCCATTAGGGGTTTTGGGCCCAATAGCTCGGATTTGCTAAAATGGGCTAGAATCACTGTTTAAACACTTGGAATTGTTGATAATTGATAATGAGCATGAAAACCCTAATAGTTGATAAAATTACTATATTACCCTTAAATTGCGAAGATTACTAATTTACCCCTAGGTGAAAATGACTACTATACCCCTAGGGTTTTATTTTGATTGAAATGCATGTGATACTATTATTGTTCATGATACGCCATGATATGTTCATTTTATGCATGGGTTGGGTTATATTGATGGAGGAAGTGTAAGTGGCAATGCCACAGATACCGAAAAGGGGCTTTGCCCTAGTTACCGAAAGAGGCTAGGCCTCATGTTATATGATAAAGCAGCTATGCTACCAGTGGAGAGTATTGGTTGGGTGGGTTGAGTTATTCCCCACATGGAGAGTTTGGTTGGTACGGGTGGAGAGTAGCGGATAGGTGGGTTGATAGTTTCCCCACATGGATCATGGGCTTGCATTCATACATTGTTATCATTATAACTATTCTATTACTATAATGGGCCTATGGGCCGTACTGAGATCTGAATAGGGCTAAGGCCCAGTTAAACCGTACTATTATCTGTAAAGGGCTACGGCCCAGTTTTACCGTACTGGATAGGGCTTAGGCCCAGTGGGCTTGAGCTGATTTGGGCTCTGGATGGGTTTCTTTGCACACCGAGTTTTCCAAACTCACCCATTTTCTCTCCATCCTTGCAGGTGAGCCTTAGATTGGTGGACTTGGAGCTGGGAGGGATTCAAAGTGGCCACATGGACCGAACTATTAGTTTTGATTAAGTTACTTATTTCAATTTAGTCGTAATTATTTTTATTCTAATTTTGGGTTTGTAATAAGGCCTCTTTAATTATTTTTAATTTGTTTTTAGCTTAAGTATGGTAGGG
This sequence comes from Gossypium stocksii, assembly GCA_020496765.1. Taxonomy (NCBI): domain Eukaryota; kingdom Viridiplantae; phylum Streptophyta; class Magnoliopsida; order Malvales; family Malvaceae; genus Gossypium; species Gossypium stocksii. Next base: position 50,736,895 of record CM035623.1, read on the forward strand.
TTTAATCGTTTTGAAATCGGTTAGCTTTAAGGTGCATTTTTATAAAAGTTACTTGTTTTCAAAATATCACGATAACCGAACAAAGCTTCTGTAATGTAAACGTTTTCATAAACGAATAACTTAAGTAAACTTAAACTTAATTTGCTAATCGTGGACAAGTCATTAGCTTAAAGTGTGGCAATGGATGTGTGCATATCTAGGATTAGATCTAGGAAGAGCTTGGTACTTAAGCAGTCTAAATGACTCACCTCCTCTTCCCTTGAATCCTACCTGGTGCGTAGTATCCATTCACTTTAAGCCATAACAAAGAAGGTTTGATTTTTCGATACTTAACTGTTTTTAAATAACATGTTTTTCGCAACTACAAAGATTTACGAGTTTTCAAAATTTCCCATAAGATTTTACAAGGTTGTTTACAATGTTTTGAGTATTACAATGAACCACATTTTGGAAAAAATAAAGCTAAGGTTTTATACAAGTTTAACAGTAAAAGTTTCTAAACATTAAGAAGGGTTTTCAATGAAAACATGGTTTTCAAAAAACACTTCAATGTGGCACACTAGACTTGGCCGTAACGTCTAGGTCGGGTATGGGGTGTTACAGGACAAGATTGGAGTATAAGAATTCAATTGAGGAGAACATTATGTATATGATTTGGTTTTAGCTTGGTTTTAATATCTTGATTTGATAAGTGTTAATATAGGTGGAAGTCAAGTTTGGATGAGAAATAAGGCTAGGAAATTACCTTATTTTGTCCACACGGGCAAAGATACGGACGTGTGTCTCAACCATGTGTGACAAATGGCCTAGCATATGGGCATGTATTCTAGCCATGTGTCTCCTACATCTTAAAATTTCAAGACAGGGTACTTGGAATTGATCACACAGCCTGGCACACGGGTGCGTGACTTGGCCGTGTGACCCCTGCACTTAAACAAATTGAAAAATAGAGAGTTACACGAGTTAGGGACACAGGCATATGCCCTACCTCATATGCCACACGGCCTGAGACATAAGATGTCACTAGGCCTGTGAGTCCACATGGGCGTGTGACCCCTAAACTTAGAAAAAAATTTGAAATTTCACGAAAAATTCTCTGAGTTCCTGATTTAGTCTCGATTTGTTTCTAATGCATGTTTTTTACCTTAAAGGTTCATATAAGGGACTTAATATTTGATTTTGACATGATTACGGTATTTAATGAAATATCTATTTATATGATCTGTAAATTCTGGTAATACTTCGTAACCCTGTTTCAGCAACGGATACGGGTTAGAGGTATTGCATTTATTGGAATTAGAGCTATAGTTTAGTCGGTCCTCGGGCTGAACGTAGCATAAGTGAAGTCTAGAAATATATGCCATTATATAACCTTTGATGGTGTGATATCTCTCGACTCTGATGAGAATTTTCTTCCTAATAGACAGAGATGCTTTTCAACCGAGTTAATTACGATAATGTTGAAAATGATACTCAAGTATCTGATTTAAAAGGTTGCATATGATGAGTAAAGACTCATAAAGGTATGAATAAATGTTTGTAAGAAACATGTTGATGATAAATATCATGTTATACGTGTGTATGTATGAAAGTCAATTATGAGGCCTTATTGTAACACTCCTATCACATAATCGTCGCTAAAATAGGTAAGGGACATTACCGAACTTGTAACACAGATCAGAACAAATAATTTTGAACTTTAATATCAATAGCATAGTTCTATAATCATACACCAATCATGCTTTAAAGCTCATGTAATGATACATACATTCATTTAGGATCCATTTGCAAACATGTGAAAGATAAGGGATACAATTAGAAATTTCTCAAGTTAGGGACACAAGGCCGTGCCCTAGCCCGTGTACGCACATATGGTCGTGCCTACTAGACACGCCCAAAACACTTAGCTCGTGGTTGAAACTGACTAACCTCACACGGTCACCAGACACGCCCATGTGTCTAGGCCGTGGCCAACACTGTCAACTGCCACACAGCTACCAGACATGCCTGTGTGTCTAGGCCGTGTGCAATTCTGTCCAAAAACACTAAGATGCAGAGTTTACACGGCTGGAGTACACGCCCGTGTCTCCTGGCCATGTGGCACAAATATAGGCTTGGTTTAAGCCAAATTTTCACCCAAATAAGGGTCAAACCTACAAGCATAGATATGCAACACATATGCCTCAAATACCAACCATTTCGAGCTCAATTCATACCTCATTTCAACCATTTCATGATTTATCATGCACAAGTATAAAAGCTCAACAAATGTTTACAAATTTCATACCAAAGTGACCTTATACACATAGCCAAATAACCACTCCTCAAACAAGCATATAAGTAGCCACAAGGCTTCATAATTCACATACCAAAACCTCACCTTACCATTTACCAAACATAGCATTTTTAAAGCATCCATTGCTAAGCATTCACATAACTAACATTTTAACATTTCAAAGCTTAACAAAGACTTACATGCCATAATTCACATATTTACAAATCTCAAAAGTACCAAAGATTAAATCAATAGTGTGTGACGATCCTTGACTTTTCCCGAGCCTTCAGTAGCGACGAAAACTGTAAAACAGTAGAAAAATACAAACAAAGTAAGCTACTAAGAGCTTAGTAAGTCAAATACACATAATTCAACTATAAATACACATAATGTGCCAACCATGAGTGAATACACATATTCATTTCATATCTCGATTCCACATTCCCATACAAAATTCTGCATTTAACAGATCATTAGCAATCAGGATCTCTCTACTCCAAATTTCGTACGATACGTACGTACCTGAATCAGACATATAAGGTAAGCATTTACCCGTTTAACAGACGTTCTCTTCGAGTCGTTCAGAAATATACAGAATTTAGGTAGGCCATATACAATGCCGATGTCCTGGACGCGGTCTTACATGTTATTCACTGTCGATGCCACTGTCCCAGACAGGGTCTTACATGAGTCATAAGTGATGCCAGTGTCCCAGACACGGTCTTACATACTATCACAAATCAATGCCTCCGTCTCGGATGAGGTCTTACATGATCTTGTTTCATCATTCTCAATCGAATACGATTCTGAATTTTCCCAGTCGGGTTCTCAAGGCCATTCAATGCAGTTTATATTTCAAAATAATATTATCAGACAGTTAATATAACACATATTTGTAATTTGACTTACCTCGTACGGAGTTAACGGATACGAGTCAACTAATCGACAATTTTGGACTTCCCTCGATCTAAGTCCGTTTTTCTTTGTTCTTGATCTAAACAAATTCAGATTCAATCATTCAATCTATTATCTCATTCAATTCAATCCAAAATCACACATTTAGGGTAATTTGCATTTTAACCCTCACATTTACACATTTTTTACACTTTGGTCCCTAATTCACAAATCATCAAATAAACATAATTTCTTTACACATTGGCCTAGTCGAAACTTCATAGTTCTCATATAGGGCCATTTATCATACTCATTTCACAATTAAGTCAATATAGCCCAAATTCATCAAGATTTCATGGCAAATCATATAAACTTATCATCTTCTCATATTTATACACTCAAATTCATCATAAAGCTCATCAAATCAACAATGGCACTATTCACAGACTTTATCGAAAATAGAAATTGAGACATGGGCATGAAAGAACACGAAGCAACGATCACAGAAACATAAAAATTATCAAAAATAGACGAAAATCCATACCTTAATCAAGGTTTACAATAGCCGAACCCTCAAATGGTTTTCTCCCTTTCTTTTCTTGATAAAACCGGCTAAAGATGGACACAAATGACAAATTTCATGCTTTGGTTTTGTTTAATGAATATAAATTATTAGTTTACCATTTTGTCCCTCATTAAAACTATTTAACAAACACATAGTCTAAGGTCATTTATGACCACTCATGCTTCAAATGGGTTAATTGCCACATAAGGCCTTCATATTAAAAAGCCACATACAAAAGGCACCTTTCACATGTGGAATGCTAACTTCACCTTTATACAGTTTAATCCTTTTCCAAAATTAAGAACAGAAACAATCAAATTAATATACAGACATTTCACAGATGCAAATTCGTACAGCAAAGACACAGAAAATAATATCAAAACATTTTTCGGACTCGGGCATATGGTTCCGAAACCACTTTCCGACTAGGGTCCAGATTGGGCTATTACAACTCTCCCCCCTTTAGGGATTTTCGTCCCTGAAAATCTTACCGTTAAACAGATTTAGATATTGATTTCTCATAGCATCTTCGGGTTCCCACGTTGATTCTTCAACCCCGTGTCGATGCCATAGAACTTTAACTAATAGAATTCTTTTACTTCGCAATTCTTTGATTTCACAAGATAGAATACGGATCGGCTTTTCTTCATATGTCATATCAGACTGTAATTCAATCTCAGAAGGATTTAGTATGTGAGATGGATCAGATCTATATCGTCGGAGCATAGATACGTGAAATATGTTGTGTATCTTTTCTAACTCAGATGGTAGTCTCAATCTATAAGCAACTGGCCCAATACGCTCAATGATCTCATACGGTCCGATGAACCTCGGACTCAATTTTTACCGAATCAGAATAATTTCTTCCACAGAGATACTTTCAAAAATACTCTATCGCCGATTTCAAATTCAATGTCTTTTTGTTTCAAATCTGCATAAGATTTCTGACGGTCAGAAGTAGCTTTCAGACTATCTCGGATTACTTTCACTTTCTGTTCAGTCTCTTTTATCAGATCAACACCGTGAATCTTATTTTTGCTGAGCTCAGACCAGTATAACGAAGTTCTACATTTTCTCCCGTATAAAGCTTCATAAGGTGCCATCTTAAGGCTTGATTGAAAACTATTATTGTAAGCGAATTCAATCAAAGATAAGTATTGATCCTACGTACCTTCAAAATCCAGTATACAGCATCTCAGCATATCTAAATGATCCGTTCAGACTGGTCATCTATTTGCGGATGAAAAGTAGCACTGAAATGCAATTTAGTTCCCAGAGCATCTTGTAACTTCTTCCAGAATCATGAAGTGAATCTCAGATCTCTATCAGACACAATCGATAAAGGTATTCCATGCAATCTTATGATATTTGAGATGTAAAGCTCAGCTAGCTTCTCAAGTGAAAAGTCAGATCATACTGGAATGAAATGGGCTGACTTTGTCAATCTATCAACCACCACCCATATCGAATCTTTCTTTCTCGGAGTCAGAGGCAATCTCGAAACAAAATCCATAGTTACACGGTCCCATTTCCATTTAGGAATCATAACTGGTTGTAGCAAACCAGACGGTACCTGATGTTTAGCTTTAACTTGCTGATAGATCAAACACTTCATAACGAAGTCAGAAATATCTCTTTTCATTCCCGGCCACCAATACCACTATTTCAAATCGTTAAACATTTTCGTGTTTCCAGGATGTACAGACAGCTTACTACCGTGAGCTTTATTCTAAATTGTTTGAATTAATTCTGGATTTCTCGAAACACAGAGTCTATTTCTGAATCTCGGACAGTCATTATCATCTATTCAGAATTCAGAATCAAAATTACACTGAGCTCGTCTTGTTAACAATTCATTATCAAACTTTTGAGCCTCACAGATCTATTGAATAAACAAGGGTTTTGCTTTCAACTCAGCACAAACCAAATGTGTTTTCATCGCACGCAACGTAGATAATGATTTCTAACTCAGAGCATCTGCTACCACATTCGCTTTACCCGGATGATAATCAATGACCAATTCGTAATCTTTTAGCAGTTCTAACCACCGTCTCTATCGCAGATTCAGATCTTTTTGCGTTATTAAGTATTTTAGACTTTTATGATCAGTAAACACATGGCACTTCTCGCCAAATAGATAATGGCGCCAAATTTTCAGAGCAAAAACAATCGCAGCCAACTCAAGATCATGTGTTGGATAGTTCTTCTCGTGTGGTTTTAACTGTCCAGAAGCATATGCAATAACATTGCCTTCTTGCATCAAAACACAGCCGAGACCATTCAGTGAAGCATTACTATAAACAATAAACTCTTTGCCAGATTCAGGTTGCACAAGCACTGGAGCTTCAGTTAACAGAACTTTCAGCTGATCAAAGCTTTTCTGACACTGTTCAGACCATTCAAACTTCATTTCTTTCTGAAGCAATTTAGTCAACGAAGTTGCTATCACAAAGAAATCTTTCACAAAGCGACGGTAATAACCAGCGAATCCCAGAAAACTACGAACTTCAGAAACGTTTCTCGGAGGGTTCCAATCCACGATAGTAGAGATTTTGCTCGGATTAACTTGGATACCAGATGTAGATACAATATGACCCAGAAAACTGACTTCGCTTAACCAGAACTCACATTTGCTGAACTTTGCATAAAGTTGTTTATCACGCAGAGTCTGAAGCACAATTTTCAAATGTTCAGCATGTTTATTCTCATTCCGTGAATAAATCAAAATGTCATCAATGAATACAACAACAAATTGATCCAAATACGGTCTAAAAATTCTATTCATCAGATCCATAAACACAGCAGGAGCATTCGATAACCCGAAAAGCATAACTAAAAATTCATAATGCCCGTACCTTGTTCTAAAGGTTGTCTTCGGAATGTCAGAATCTTTCACACGCAATTGATAATAACCTGATCTCAGATCTATTTTCGAGAATACAGAAGCATCTTTTAATTAATCAAACAAATCATCAATTCGGGGCAAAGGGTATTTATTCTTCATATTGACTTTGTTGAGCTGACAGTAGTCAATACACATTCTCATTGTACCATCTTTCTTTTTCACGAACAGGATAGGAGCACCCCACGGTGAAAAACTCGATCTAGCAAACCCTCGATCAGTTAATTCTTGCAACTGGGTCTTTAATTCTTTCAATTCTGTAGGTTCCATCCTCTACGGAGCTATAGAAATCGGAGTAGTTCCAGGAACTAGCTCAATACCAAACTCGACTTCACGAATTGGAAGTAAACCTGGAAGTTCTTCAGGGAACACATCAGAAAATTCACAAACAATAGGCACAGATTCAATTTTCCTTTCTGACACTTTTGAATCTATTACAAAAGCAAGATAGGCTTCACCACCTTTTCTCACATGTTTCTAAGCTTTTAATGCAGTTATCACAGTTGGTAACCCATTCAGACCACTAGACTCAATACGAATAATCTCATCATTCTTGCATCTCAAATCAATAATTTTTCACTTACAGTTCACAACAGCATCATGCAATATTAACCAGTCCATTCCCAGAATTACATCAAATTCATCAAAATAAAAAAGCATTAAATTAGCCAGAAAATAGATATCACGAATCATTAACGAACAGTTCCTACAGACTTTGTCAACTAGAACACTTTTACCTAAGGGGTTCGATACTTTCACTACGAATTCAGTAGACTCTATTGGCAAGGTCTTACTAAATGCTAAATTCATACAAATATACAAATGCGTTGATCCAGGATCAATCAAAGCAATTACAGAGGTATCGTATAGAGTAAAAGTACCAGTGATCACGTCAGGGGATGAATCTTCCTCACGAGCTCGGATCGCATAGGATCTAGCAAATGCACGAGTCTCAGATCGAACTGTAGCATCTCTATGGGCTCTCTGACCACCACTCACATTATTCGGGTTTCAGGAAGGTCTACCGCTAGTCGAAACATTACTCGATTTTGTACTTTGTTCTATTTCTTGATCAGCAGATTTAGGGTAGTCTCTCACGAAGTGATCTAATAATCCACATTGAAAGCAAGCTCTGTCATTCAGTCTACAATTTCCTGGATGCCTTTTACCACAGTGCTTACATTCAGGTCGGTCAGATCGGGCATTACCCACACTGGCAACAGAAGTAGCAAAATTTCTGAAGCTTGATCGCGATCTATCACGGTTCTGACTTGAATGTCCCAGATTAACCCTCGATCTTCCAGAATCATCTCTAAACTTTTTTGACAAAGTCTGGATTGATTTACCAGAAGATCTCTTTCGGGCTTCTCTATTCTCAGAATCAACTTTCTTCTTTTCTTTAATCAGTTCTTCAACTTTACAAGCTCTTTCTACTAATATCACGAACTCATTCAGATCAAGTATACCAACCAGAAGCTTTATGTCTTCATTTAGGCCCTCAACGAACCTTTTACACATAGTAGTCTCAGTTGCAACACATTCTCGAGCATACTGACTTAGTCGAACAAATTCCCGTTCATACTCAGTAACAGACTTATTCCCTTGCTTTAAGTCCAGAAATTCTTTACATTTCTGATCAACGAACTGCTGGCTAATGTATTTCTTTCGGAACTCAGATTGGAAGAAATCCTAGGTAACTCATTCATTCGGAACCACAGAAATTAAAGTCTTCCACCAGTGATAGCTGAGTTTCGTAACAAGGAAACAGCATATTTCAAACATTCCTTAGGAGTACATGATAACTTATCAAATACTCTCACAGTATTCTCAAGCCAGAACTCCGCTCATTTAGCAACGTCATCAGTCGTAGCCCTGAACTCCTCAGCCCTAAATTTACGGATTTTATCCACTAGAGGTCTATTAACTTGAATCGGTTCATTTACAGGTAACACGTTCGGAGCTTGAGGGGGTAGAGGTTGCTGAGCAGCCGAATTCGTACGAACAAATTCTGAAAACCATTCCCTTATCATGTGGAAGAAGGCTCTCTTTGCCTCTCCACTATGATCACTAACATTCGGTACAGACTCAGCAGGCACTATCCCTTAAGCAGGAGCAGGCGCATTACATTCGACATCATCAACTACGGCTCTTTCGGGATCCATTGCTATCAGAAAAACACATTTAATCGTTAGAATTTCATCACACTATTGCAGTTCAGATTTATGGCATGTATAGCTAGACTCAGACACGCTACGTTAGTCCTAAAACTGACTAAATCGTAGCTCTGATACCAATAAAATGTAACACCCCTATCCCGTAACCGTCACCGAAATAGGTAAGGGGCATTACCGGACTTGTAACACAGATCAGAACAGATAATTTTGAACTTTAATATTAATAGCATAGTTCTATAATCATACACCAATCATGCTTTAAAGCTCATGTAATGATACATACATTCATTTAGGATCCATTTGCAAACATGTGAAAGATAAGGGATACATTTAGAAATTTCTCAAGTTAAGTACACACGGCCGTGCCCCTAGCCCGTGTACAGACACACGGTCGTGCCTACTAGACACGCCCAAAATACTCAGCCCGTGGTTGAAACTGACTAACCTCACACGGTCACCAGACACGCTCGTGTGTCTAGGCCGTGGCCAACACTGTCAACTGCCACACGGTTACCAGACACGCCCGTGTGTCTAGGCCGTGTGCAATTCTGTCCAAAAACACTAAGATACAGAGTTTACATGGCTGGAGTACACGCCCGTGTCTCCTGGCCGTGTGGCACAAATATAGGCTTGGTTTAAGCCAATTTGCCACCCAAATAAGGGTCAAACCTACAAGCATAGATATGTAACACATATGCCTCAAATACCAACCATTTCGATCTCAATTCATACCTCATTTCAACCATTTCATGATTTATCATGCACAAGTATAAAAGCTCAACAAATGTTTACAAATTTCATACCAAAGTGACCTTATACACATAGCCAAATAACCACTCCTCAAACAAGCATATAAGTAGCCACAAGGCTTCATAATTCACATACTAAAACCTCACCTTGCCATTTATCAAACATAGCATTTTTAAAGCATCCATTACTAAGCATTCACATAACCTAACATTTTAACATTTCAAAGCTTAACAAAGACTTTCTAGCCTATACATGCCATAATTCACATATTTACAAATCTCAAAAGTACCAAAGACGAAATCGATAGTGTGTGACGATCTTTGACTTTTTCCGAGCCTTCAGTAGCGACGAAAACTGTAAAATAGTAGAAAAATACAAACAGAGTAAGCTACTAAGAGCTTAGTAAGTCAAATACACATAATTCAACTATAAATACACATAATGTGCCAACCATGAGTGAATACACATATTCATTTCATATCTCGATTCCACATTCCCATACAAAATTCTGCATTTAACAGATCATTAGCAATCAGGATCTCTCTACTCTAAATTTTGTACGATACTTACGTACCTGAATCAGACATATAAGGTAAGCATTTACCCGTTTAACAAACGTTCTCTTCGAGTCGTTCAGAAATATACAAAATTCAGATAGACCATATACAATGCCGACGTCCCGGACATGGTCTTACATGTTATTCACTGTCGATGCCACTGTCCCGGACAGGGTCTTACATGAGTCATAAGTGATTCCAGTGTCCCAGACACGGTCTTACACACTATCACAAATCAATGCCTCCGTCCCGGACGAGGTCTTATATGATCTTATTTTATCATTTCTCAATCAAATACGATTCTGAATTTTCCCTATCGGGTTTTCAAGGCCATTCAATGCAGTTTATATTTCAAAATAATATTATCAGACAGTTAATATAACATATATTTGTAATTTGACTTACCTCGTACAGAGTTAACGGATGCGAGTCGACTAATCGACAATTTTGGACTTCCCTCGATCTAAGTCCGTTTTTCTTTGTTCTTGATCTAAACAAATTCAGATTCAATCATTCAACTATTATCTCTTTCAATTCAATCCAAAATCACACATTTAGGGTAATTTGCATTTTAACCCTCACATTTACACATTTTTGACACTTTGGTCCCTAATTCACAAATCATCAAATAAACATAATTTCTTTACACATTGGCCTAGTCGAAACTTCATAGTTCTCATATAGGGCCATTTATCATACTCATTTCACAATTAAGTCCATATAGCCCAAATTCATCAAGATTTCATGGCAAATCATATAAACTCATCATCTTCTCATATTTATACACTCAAATTCATCATAAAGCTCATCAAATCAACAATGGCACTATTCACAGCCTTTATCAAAAACAGAAATTGAGACATAGGCATGAAAGAACACGAAGCAACGATCACAAAAACGTAGAAATTATCAAAAACAGACGATAATCCATAACTTAATCAAGGTTTACAATAATCGAAACCTCAAATGGTTTTCTCCCTTTCTTTTCTTGATAAAATTGGCTAAAGATGGACACAAATGACTAATTTCATGCTTTGGTTTTGTTTAATGAATATAAATTATTAGTTTACATTTTGTCCCTCATTAAACCTATTTAACAAACGCATAGTCTAAGGTCATTTATGACCACTCATGCTTCAAATAGGTTAATTGCCACATAAGGCCCTCATATTAAAAAGCCACATACAAAAGGCACATTTCACATGTGGAATACTAACTTCACCTTCATATAGTTTAATCTTTTTCCACAATTAAGCACAGAAACAATCAAATTAATATACAAACATTTCACAGATGCAAATTTGTACAGCACAGACACAGAAAATAATATCAAAACATTTTTCAGACTCGGGTATGTGGTTCCGAAACCACTTTCTGACTAGGTTCTAGATTGGGCTGTTACATTTATGAACTTTACCCCCTCACCAGTACAGTATTATTAAATGAAATTTACAAAATTTATATTGATTAAGTTCACAAGTGTGAAACTGAAGAGTTTAGTGGTTGAATGATTAGTAATATGATTAGAGCTGAGAATGGGTTAGTAAGCAAAGATGATTTTAAAAGAGATATTAGATTTATTTTAAAGATTATACAAAATAAGCAATGTCACTGTCAAGGAAGAAGTTATTCATGAATAGTTGATTTATTCAGTTATGGTATTTACAAAACGGATTAACTGGAAATTTCTTCTAAATTAGTTCCTTTAGTGAACTGACTAATGTGGGATTATTGATGACTCTAATAGTTAGTGGAGTAGTGATAAAATTGTAAAGATATCTAAATGTAGTGGTTAAAATTGGATATCTTATAGTGATTTTTTCTAGGTATTTTACATGTTTTGATATTTTCAGAAGCAAATATAAATGTTTAATTTTAGATGTTATGCTTATCATATAGAAAGGTTGGTTAATTATAATATTGGAAGGAAACTATTGAAAGTTTAGATGATTCATGAGCGGTATTGCTCTATCCTCCTCTGGTTTTCTAAAATAATTATATTTGAGAGAAGACTTGATGATAGATTCACATGATACTATTTTTTTTATTTTTACTGGTTGAAGCTCTGAATTGCAATCATGCAATTTATATTGTCTCTACCATTGCAATTTCTATAGCGTATGTACGTTGTTACTCTTCTAGATTTTCTCATGTTACTCTTCTGGATTTTCTCTGAGAAATTATTGATATTTTATTATATAATGTGGTTTTTATTCTCAAAAATTCAGTAAAGCTTTATGTATTGGATTTCATTATCTCGGTTTTCTTATCATTCTTACGGCCTAATCTTATTCAGCAAACATGGTTTATCCGTAAAAGATGTTCATTGGTCGGAGGGAAATTACATTTATTGTTATAAATACTGACTCAATCATGGGAGTTTAGTAATATGGATCTTGGATTAAAGAAGTTGTATTACTGTACTGATTGTTATTAGGACTACTTTTAGTTCTCCTCTCCTATTTTGGAGAGTACTATTGATGTTGAGGTATTGTTCCATTTATATTGTTGAAACTTCAGTTCTATTATGATATTATGGTTTAATCTATTTGATGATTGTGGCTTTGGAAAAATTCAAAACTTCGGTGCTGATAATTGAAATAGCTACTATGATGACATGATTATTACAGAAAGATGCAAGATTTGAATGGTCTGATAAGTATCAATAAAGTTTTGATTAGTTAAAAGCCTTGTTATCAATTCTGATTCAGCCTAAATCGGGTAAGGAATTTATGATCTATAATGATGTATTATTGAATGGGTTAGATTGTGTTTTGATACAGTAAGGAAAAGTAATAGCCTATACTTCCAGATAGTTAAAACGTATGAAAAGAATTATCCAATACATGATTTAAAAATTGCAACTATTGTATTTGTATTGAGAAATGGGTGACATTATCAGTTGGTGAAAAATGTTATATATTTCTTGATCATGCAAGATTTGAATTTGGGACAGTATAGATGACTTGAACTGTTGAAAGACTATGATTTGATAATTGATCTTCATTTGAAAAAAAAAAGTGTAATATTTGATGTTCTAAGTAGAAAGTCTTTGTTTGCCTTCTGAGTCATGGATACCCAATTGTAATTGTCTGATAATGGCTCAATTTGTAGTTGAGCTTAAAGCTAGACTGATATTTCTACAACAGATCTGCAAAACTTAGAAAAGTGATAACAGATTGCAAGTTAAATGGATACAGAGTAAGTCAACTTTTGATTTAGAATTTCAGAATGGATCTGATAATTGTCTGTTATTCAGAGGCAAAGCTTGTGTATTGATGGATTCAGAATTTGTACAAAATATTTTGCATGAAGCTTACAATAGTAATATGCCTGGCATCTGAGGAAAAAGTAAAATGTACAATGATTCGAAAAAGATGTGCTGGTTACCGGAATGAAAGGTGATATTTCTAAATTTGTATTTAAATGTTTGATCTGTCAGTAAGTTAAAGTTGAGCATCAAGTATTGATACCTTCTGGACTGTTATTGTCAGTAAAGATACTGAAATGGAAATGGGATAAAGTTATTATGGATTTTGTATCGGGATTACTCTGTCTTTGGAAAAGAAAGATACTATTGGGTAATCATTGATTATTTGACAAATTCTGCATATTTATTCCTAGAATAAATGGATCTCTCATTTAATAGATTGTCTGAATTATATGTTCCTAAGATTATCAAATTACATAGAGTGCCAGTATTTATTATCTTCAATAAAAATCCACAGTTCATATCTTGATTCGAGAATAAATTGCAAGAAGTTTTAGGTACACAGTTACATTTCAGTACCATATTCCATCCTCAGACTGATGAACAGTCTGAGCGTGTGATTCAGATTTTAGAAGATATGCTTCTGTACGGTGTATTAGAATTTAAAGGTAACTCAAAAAAGTATCTACTCTTAGTTGAATTCACGTATAATAGTATTTATCAGTTCAGCATTAAAATGACAATGTACGAGACTCTGTATGATCATGAATGTAAATTTTTTTAGTATTAGACTAAACTTAGTAAGAAAAAGGATACATGATCCGATTCGTGAAACGAAGAAAAAGTGGAAGTACTCTAAGATAGTTTTAAGGCAGTTTCTAATTGTCGGAGATTTTATATCGATCTTGGATAAAAAGAAATAGAGATCCGAGTTAGTGACAAAGTATTCTTGGAAATTTTTCATGGTAGAAGTTCTCCGGTTTAGCTGTAAAGGCAAATTAAGTCTTCTGTTTATCGGGCCATATGGGATCATTAAAAATAATCAGACTTGTTGTGTATTGATTGACATTATTGCCAGAGCTATACAAAATTCACAATGCTATTCATGTGTATATGTTACGATGGTATAGACCAGATCCGTTATATGTTATTTGTAACATCCCGAAATAGGGCCTAAACAGAATGGTGGTTGTGAAACCACGAATCCAAGATAGAAAAGTTTATTCCGATTAATTTTTATGATTTACCAAGTGATTAGATGTATGCGTTAAAGTATTGATAGAAATTTTTATGAATTGCATGACTAATTTGCCTATTAGGGCTTAATTGCAAAAGTTGATAAATATGAGTTCTAGATGTTAAAGGATTTAATTGAAAAGCATAATTGAATTAGAGGTCCTTAAATGGTAATTATACCATTAGGTTTGTGACAGCCCGTTTTAGACCCTAATCGAAACGGCGGTTTCAGGACCACAAATCCGAGTCAGAAAAATATTTTAATATTATTTTGTATGCTTATTATATGTGAATCAGTGTGTGTGAAAATTTCGTATAAAAATTTTATCGTTTGTGTGCTTAGTTTAATGAAAAGGATTTAATCGTGAAAATTTTAAAAGTGAATAGCTAATTGTTAAAGTACTACTTTGCTATTGTTTTTATATTGTGGAGTCCTTAATATGTAATTATACCATTGAAATAATGCATGGACATATTAGACATGGGATAGTGGAATTGTAATGAAATTAATAAGGCTAAATGTGTAAATGGCTTATTAATGTTTATTAACTAAAACAAATATGAAAATAAGGCTATTATGTTCTTGTTTTTGCCGAAACACCAAAGAAAAGAAAAGAGATAAGCTCTCTCATATTCGGTCCACTTCAATCCAAGTTTAGGTATGTTTTCATGTTAATTTTTGTTAAATTTTGCATTTCTAAGATTCTGGGTAAGTGATTCATCTAGCCCATGGTTTGATTTTGTTAATTTTGGACAAGGTTGCATTCGGCTATGAGTAAGAAGTTGAGTAATTTTGTGTATGTTGTATAAAAAGTTAAGATGAGCTTAGAATTAATGGAGTTAAAATGAAAAATTAAAGATTTGAGAGATGTATGCGTGAATATAGCAAATGATTGGTATTATGTTGCTTTGTGAGGCATTCGGCTTTAGTGTATTAATAGAAAATGATGAATTGTCTGATATTTTGTGATCTTGGAGCAACTTGTAAGATTAAATTTTATAAAGGGCTATTTTATAAATTTCAAAATTTTGTGTTATGTGATTTAAAATAAGTTAACTAATTGATTAAGTAAATTTAATTTATTTTATTCAAGCTCAAGAGCAAAGGGAGCCGAATTCGGATAGAGGGAAAACAAAATTAGTTAAATAGCCGGTTCGTAACGTTCGATGATATCCAAAGTAAGTTTTAAGTAATTAAATTTAGATTACTTTGAATATATCATGATGAATCATGTAAATTAAACATTATTATAATGTATGTATATATATGGAAATATAGCCGAATGTTATATATATATATATATATATATATGAAAGGAAGATAAGGTATTTGACTTGTGTTATATTCGAATGATGCTAAGGTCCCAAGTGTGTGTTGTATTACATGGAAATATAGCCGAATTGCATGTAGGAAAAGAAATTAAGATGGTTGATATGTGTATAGCCGAATATGAAAGATGAAATGAAAATAATGTGGTTGATATGTATATATATATATTCGAATGATGCTAGTGTCTTAATGATGTGTTTGTGTTACATAGATATTAGAAGTATATGATTCGATGCGTGTGAAAATCTTGTGAATTGATTTTTATATTGTATTCAGGCCTTTGGCCTAGCAAGCTTTATGCTGGTGATTTTGAATTAGGCTACGTGCCTAGCAAGCATATTGCCGATGAATAAATAACAGACTTTGAGTCTAGCAGGCTTTGTGCCGGTGATGAATTCAGGCTTTTGCCAAGCAGGTTTTATATCGATGAATTATTTCTAAGTCAGTGATTATACGGGTTCAATTCATTACAAGTAAGGAACAATGGTAATGGAGCTATGTGACATTTTATAATCGACCATGTAGGTGAGTATATATATCACATATATGTTGCGTTTATGAGTGTGATTATGAATGTTTGGTATTAGCTTATGCATTTTATATTTTCAAAGTACCTTGAATGAATGAAGTGAGTGATTATGAAATTAAATTGAGGCTAGAAAGGTAACAATTATGTGGTAAAAGGTTTTGATATAGAACTTTCGGTAAGGATATTTATATTAGTGAGTAAGAGTAAAATGACATTGATATATATATTCTGTTTATTTTTGCAAACTATACTTATTGATTGAGATGTTTAATTTACTTAAGACTTACTAAGCTAAATTGCTTACTCCGTGTGTTTTATAACTATGGTTATAGATTTTTGGAAGTTAGTTACGAGCTCAGGGATCAATACCGAAGTCATCCTCCCTATCGCCAATCCTCTGGTACTTTAAAAAGACTATATTTTGAATTATGGTATGTGTAGGCTAAACCATTTTTGTAAATAAGTTTGTTTTTGATATGTATATACTCAAGTCATGCGAAAATGGCTTGTTTAATTTTATCCAGTTTGGTTCATAAACTTTGTTCAATGGATGAGTAAGTTTGGTTTGGTTGAACCTAGTAAATATGTGTGATGTTCTGGTAGAATTATGAAATTGTATGTATAAGTGTTTAGTTAAATATGTGTTGGTAACGTACATAATAATCTTGTTAGAAATGGTGTTTTAAGCACAGTTATTTTCGGTTATGTTGCATATGCATACGTGTGAAGTGATAGACATGAAATGCAAATTATGGTTGATTCATGGATTTGATTCTATACAAGGCTACGTGCTAGTAATAAGTTTGAGTAAAATTGAAAGTGGACACGGAATAAAGCATACTAAGTATGTTTACATTCGGATTATGCATTGAAAAATAACCAAATGTTTAGTAATTCATGTTTTAAGGATTTATGAAGGATATGTGTAAAAGGTAAGTTGGTTGTTATTGTACTTTGATGAATAAGCATTTTGGTTTTTAAATAAGACATGGTTAAAATAATATGATTCATTAGTCATGCACATGATTATTTAGATGACTTAGTAAGTATACTTGTTCATGTCTTAACTATTTAAAACTATGTATATAAAAATGCACATTATACCATGATTAATTTGATTAAACTTTATATATACTTATATTGTGGTGCCGAATGGATAATGCCATTAATGAGATGTATTTTTTTAATTTATTTTATTTATATGTTTGCTTATTATGATTCATGAATATAATAAAAGATTTGTTTATTTATAATATTTTTTATATGTGCATATGTTTATGTGATAATATGTTATACTTGTTATTATTTGTATTGATTTACGTAATTAGTATATGATCGAAAAATGCCATGAAAGGATTTGTACTGAGTTTAAATTAGATTGTTATGTTAACGTTTGGTATGTTTAAAAGTATAAACAAGTGTATTTTTTTTTAATGGTTCAGAAATTGAATTTAGTGTGGTAATGCCTCGTAACCCATTTCGGCGACTGATACGGGTTAGGGGTGTTACAAGTTTTTCATGGACAAACATGGACATACATAGGTAGAAATAACCAAAGTTTTTAATGAAGGGTATTTTAGTCTTTTGGTAATTAAAAGATTAAAAAAGGGAAAAAGATGGCAAAATATGTCCATCTTCTTCATTAGGATGAAATTTCAAGGGTTCTCCATAGCTAGGGTTTGTTTCAAGCTTCTAAGCTCCATAGTAAGTGATTCCAAGCCCTGTTTTTAATGTTCTTTATGTTTTCGGAGTCCCGGTAACTTGATTTACCTTATTCTAGCAAGAATTTAACCTAGAGTTCATATTTGGAAAAATACCCATAGGTTAAAAGTGTTTATTATTATGTTTTATGATAGAATATGTGGTTTCAAATTATGTTAAACAACTTTTGCTACTCGGTTTTAAGTGAAAACGAGTAAAACGACATAATCGGTAATAATACCTATTGTTCATAAGTACATGTTAGAGTGAGAATTTGATGTTGCCATTAAGGGAAAATGATCATCATGTGATAAAACATAAGAATTAGGGAAAAAGTTTAATTTTCGAGCTTTGGGGCAAAAGTGTAAATATATAAAAGTTTAGGGGCAAAATCATAATTTTGCCAAAGTTAGAGTTAAGGATTATTTTGATAAATGTGGGTATTAAATAAGCTAAATTTGTTAATTATAGATCAAGAAGAACGAAATTTGGGGATAGACCAAGGAAAGAAAAAGGTAGAAGATTAAGTTGTCAAGTCGATCGCATTTTGCATCGAGGTAAGTTTACGTAAATAAATGCAATATTTCGATATTTTATATTAATGTTGTTAATTTCCAGCATATATACATTTATTTTGTGAGTATATTCCAAGTTGAATCAAAGATGAGGTAATAGAGAAAAAGTATCAGAAATCCCCATTTGAACCTTAGGAATGTATGGGATACGGAATGTCATGACATTTCGGGTTGAGACAGTTGTGGAACATCCCATGTAAGTCCATATCAAACATATGGCATTGGCAGGTTGAGACAGTTGAGGAACATCCCATGTAAGTCCATATCAGATATCGCGCTTTGGCAGGACAGGGAACATCCCATGTAAGACCATGTCTAGAGCATGGCATTGGCAGTCTATTATCAGGTAGGAAAACCCAAGTATCCTTAGTATTTCAAACGGTTCAATAGGCTAATATACAGGTTATGTTACGAGAAGGTTCAGGTAAAAGAATGACAAACAGGAAAGTTAAAGAGTAAGTGGAGAAATATAATAAAGATTTAGTTATTGATGGTGAATGTTGTTATTTCTTTACTTGTAAACTCACTAAGCATTGTAGCTTACTCCTTTCCTTTTCTCTCTTTTATAGAGTAGTTGAGCCAACCCGGGAATCAAAAGGACGTCGGAGCTCGTTTCACACTATCAAAGGCTATCTCGATATTTTGTCGTTTGAAATGTTTTAGGGTATGGCATGTATAGGGACTTGGTCATTATGGTGTATATGTCTTTATGGTATGACTAAAGAATGGTATGTGAATGTTTGATGATGGTTAGCTATTGAAATGGCTAAGTAAGAACATGTATGGGTGTTATGTATGCTTAAATGTTAGTTTATGTAAAGAAATGATGGAGGAAAAAGTTGGCCATGAAACAGATCTATAACAGCAACAGTGATGTGAATGTGAAAAATCACTAAAAATTGTAGGAATGGAATTAGATGGTGAATGAGATATATAATTAAAGCTTATTGAGTCTATTTTCATAGGAAAGAAACAGGGCAAGCAAAGAAAGTTTGTATTATGAGATATTTTAATTCTTGTGAGACTGGTTTAGAGGGATTTTGTGATCCCCTGTTCTGATTTTAAAAATTCACAAAAAATTATATAAAAAGAATTATGATTCATAATTTATATGTATAAACTCCTTAGTGAGTCTATTTTCATTAGAGACAAGCTAAATCATGATATGGAAACAGTACTAAGAGATAATTGATTTTTAGTAAGTAGAGGTCAGAACAGTAGGATTGTGAAATAGGGGAAATTTTAACTAATAAACTGTACTAATTGACGTCACCAAAAATTCTGGAAAAATTATGGTAAGAAGATATATGAGTTTATTTTTAATTAAAAATTATAGATTTAAATTTCAAGTTTGTAACTCAAGTTATAATTAATTTAGTGACTATTGCGCAGGTGGACAGTCTTACGAGGAATAGTGAAATAAATTGTTTTAAATTGTGTAAGTAATCTGAAAATTTTTAATGTTCCCAGTTTGGTCCTGAACCGTTTCAATTGCATGTTTTAGGGCCTCAAGGGCCCTTTTTAGGGATATTGGATGAATGTGAATGAATTAATTTTAAAAAGTAATTTTTTATGCCCCGAATTAGTAAGGTAAGTTTAGTAACGCCTCGTGCTCGACTCTGGCGACGGTCTCGAGTAAGGGATGTTACATTTATTGGTATCAGAGCTAGAGTTTAGTCAATTCTCAGAATATTCAGTATGAGTAAGAGTCTAGCTATACATGCCATACTTATGTTTTGATGGTGTGACGACTCCTGACGATTTTAAAATGCTTTTCTTTTATAGTTATGGATCTCGAACGAGTTGGTACAGATGATGTAGAAAGTAATGCACCCGCTCCCACAGAAGGGACGGTGCCACCAAATAGTAGTGAAAGGCCTGTTACAGTTAGTCAGGGAGGAGGGGCTCGAGAAGCCTTCTTCCAAGCTTTGAATGAATGGTTTGCCGAGTTCGTTTGTACGAATCCGGCTGTTAGACCCCCACCCCCTCATGATCCTCAGACTACCCATGTAGCTTCCCCAGTTACAGATACAGTCAGAAGAGAAAAGCCACTAGTAGATAAGATTAGAAAATAAGGGGTCGAAGAGTTTCGGGCTATTAAGGATGACGATGCAGAGAGAGTTGAATTTTGGCTTGAGATTACTATCAGAGTTTTTGATGAGTTATCCTGCACACCTGATAGTGCATGAAGTGTGTTGTATCACTTTTACGAGATTCAGCTTACCATCGGTGGAAGACACTTGTGTCAGTAGTATCGAAAGAAAAGGTCACCTGGGATTTCTTTCAGGAGGAGTTCCGTAAGAAGTACATCAGTCAAAAGGTTCATCGATCAAAAAAGAAAGGAATTCCTTGAACTAAAGCAGGGTAAGATGACAGTAACTGAATATGGACATGAATTTGTCAGACTTAGCAACTATACCAGAGAGTGTGTGTCAACTGAAGCTATTATGTGCAAGAGATTTAAAGATGGGCTCAATGATGATATTCGACTGTCCGTTGGTGTTCTAGAGATAAAAGAGTTTGTTGTTTTAGTTGACAGAGCCTGTAAGGTAGAGGAGTTGCTAAAAGAAAAAGAAAAAGGCAAAGCTAGAATTGAGACACAAGATACAAAGAAAAGACAGATGAGTAGATCGTTTCAGTTTACATCCAAGAGGCCTAGAGAGTTCTCTACTAGATCAAACTTTTCAACTGGGTATTCGAGCAGAAACAAAGATAACAGAAATATGGGTTTGAAAGCTCAGACTACCTCGATTGCAAGTGTAAGCAATGTCTGACCGGGTAGACCAGAGTGTCCACAATGCTGTAGACGTCATTTTGGCCAGTGTTGAGCAGATGAAAGTGGTTGTTACAAGTGTGGTACTCCAGATCATTTTATGCGAGAGTGTCTAGAAATGGTTAAAAAGGAAAAATTACAGAGTGCTAGGCCCGAGAATGTTCCAGTACGAGGTAGACAATAGAGAAACCTGGGAACAAGGGTAGGTAGAGGTGCATCTAGAGATTCAGCAGCGAGGCCTGATGTTAGAGCACCTGCAAGGACCTATGCTATCCGTGCTTATGAAGAGGCATCCTCCCTCAACGTAATTACGGGTACATTTTCTCTTCATGATATTAATGTTATTGCTTTAATTGATCTAGGTTCAACCCATTCCTATGTTTGCATGAAATTGATGCCTCGTATGAACATGCCCATAGAGTCTACGGGATTTGTGATTAAAGTATCGAATCCATTAGGTCAAAATGTATTAGTAGACAAAGTATCTAAAAATTGCCCTTTAATGATTAAAGGTTACTGTTTTCCGGTCAATCTCATGCTATTGCCATTTGATGAGTTTGATGTGATTCTTGGTATGGATTGGTTGACTGCGCATGATGTGATAGTGAATTGTGGAAAGAAATTCATTGAGTTGAAATGTGAAAATGGTGAAATTCTTCAGGTTAATTCATATGAATCAGATAGTTCATTTGCCATGATTTCTGTTATGTCTACTCAGAAATGTTTGAGAAAAGGATATGAATCTTATCTTGCTTTTGTGTTGAATACTAAAGATCCAGAGTTGAAAATTGAATATGTGCTTGTGGTATGTGAGTTTCCTGATGTGTTTCCAAAAGAACTACCAAGTTTGCCTCCTATCAGAGAAGTTGAGTTTGGTATTGAACTATTCCGGGTACAACACTCATTTCTATCTCTCCTTATGGAATGGCTCCAATGGAATTGAAAGAATTGAAAGTTCAGTTGCAGGAATTAACAAATAAAGGTTTTGCAAGACCTAGTTGTTCACCATGGGGTGCACCAGTACTCTTTGTGAAAAAGAAAGATGGTTCGATGTGGTTGTGCATAGATTATCGGCAGCTTAACAAGGCAACTATTAAGAACAAGTATCCACTACCTAGAATTGATGATTTGTTTGATCAATTGAAGGGAGCTACTGTGTTCT
Source organism: Gossypium stocksii (assembly GCA_020496765.1). Classification (NCBI taxonomy): domain Eukaryota; kingdom Viridiplantae; phylum Streptophyta; class Magnoliopsida; order Malvales; family Malvaceae; genus Gossypium; species Gossypium stocksii. The sequence goes on from CM035623.1 coordinate 50,759,529, forward strand.
CCAAGATAGCTTTGAGATCTGGATATTATCAGTTGCGAGTTAAAGAGTCAGATGTTCCAAATACTGCTTTCTGGACTAGGTATGGCCATTATGAGTTCCTTGTGATGCCATTTGGCTTAACTAATGCTCCTGCCATTTTCATGGACTTAATGAATCGAATTTTTAGATCTTACTTGGATAAATTTGTAGTTGTGTTCATTGATGATATCTTGATTTATTCCCATGATGAGACTGAGCATTTAGAGCATTTAAGAACAGTTTTATAGACTTTGAGAAATAATCAGCTTTATGCCAAGTTTAGCAAAAGTGAGTTCTAGTTACAGGAAGTCGGTTTTCTTGGACATATAGTCTCAAGTGAAGGTAATAGAGTTGATCCAAGCAAGACTTCAGCCATTGTTGATTGGAAGCCTCCTAGGAATGTATCAGAAGTCAGAAGTTTTCTTGGTCTCGCCGGTTATTATAGACGATTTGTAGAGGGATTTTCCATGATAGCTACCCCATTAATAGGATTGCTATAGAAGGATGTCAAGTTTGAATGGAATGAAAAGTGTCAGCAGAGTTTTGACAAGTTAAAGGCATTGTTGACTGAAGCTCCTGTCTTAGTACAACCAGAACCAGGTAAAGAGTTTGTGATTTACAGTGATGCATCCTTGAATGGACTAGGTTGTATACTTATGCAGGAAAGAAAGGTAATTGCTTATGCCTCGAGACAGCTAAAGCCACATGAGAAAATTTATCCGACACAAGATTTAGAACTAATTGCCATTATATTTGCGCTGAAAATCTGAAGACATCACTTGTATGGTGAGAAATGTTGAATATTTACTGATCATAAAAGTTTGAAATATTTGATGACACAAAAAGATTTAAATTTAAGGCAGCGCAGGTGGCTTGAACTGATTAAGGAGTATGATTTGGTTATTAATTATCATCCGGGTAAGGCTAATGTTGTAACTGATGCATTGAGTCAGAAATTTTTATTTGCTTTGCAAGCTATGAATACTTAGTTATCATTGTCTAATGATGGTTCTATCTTAGTGGAATTAAGAGCTAAACTAATGTTTCTTGAAGAAATTTGTAAAGTTCAGAAAGATGACAGTGAGTTACAAGCCAAAAGAGCTCAGTGTGAGTCAGGTATAGAGTCAGATTTTCAGATTAGTTCTGACGGTTGTTTGATGTTCAAAAATCGGGTATGTGTACCAAAGAATGATGAGCTTATTCGAAAGATTTTAGAGGAAGCACATAGTAGTTCCTTGTCTATTCATCCAGGTAGTACAAAAACGTATAATGATTTGAAGAAAATGTATTGGTGGGCAGGAATGAAGAGAGATATCTCAGAGTTTGTTCCTAGATGCTTGATCTGTCAGCAAGTAAAAGCTGAACATCAGGTACCTTCAGGTTTATTGTAACACCCTATAACCCTCATCCGTCGCCAGAACAGGGTCACAAGGTATTACTTATCAAAATACAGATCAAGCTACACATTCATAATCAAACATGCATAAAAATGTAGTTTCCTTGATCGTTCAACCATGAGCAAATTTAAAAAACGAAGACATTTCACAAACTATAACAGCAAATGGCCTTAGCCAAATACAATTATGCATTTTTCCAAGATTTAGTCTTACATCTAATCAAAATCTTAAATTCCTATGATGAACATAACATAGTCTAATCAATATACTATATATTTGCACTTGATAAAACTAATATGCTAAATGCCGATTGCATATCAAGCATAACCATAGTATTCATTTGGTAATTTCTTTAATTCATAGTCGAATATCAGATCATCCTATACTTATGAATTTAATCATTAATACTTGTAACAAAAATCAAGATAACAACAGTGAACGTTTACCAAATGAGCAACCATAAAAAAAATTCATCAACCCATACATTCATACTTAGCAAATAGGCAAGCCATTTTTGCATGGCTTTATATATATACAATTTCAAAATATCATTCAATTCAAAAGAAAGTTAAGCCTATACATGCCATCTTTTCAAAATAGACTATCAAAAGTACCAAAAACAGTGAAAATAGTGTGGATGTCTTTAAACTTGAATCCCCGAGCTCGTAGCTTCCAAACGAGATCTATAAAACAGAGTCGCAATAACACTCGAAGTAAGCTAATTAGCTTAGTAAGTCTTAAGTAATATACAATTAGACTATTCAATGCACATTATTCATATAGACTTTTAGCTCTTTTTATTAATTCACCATTCAAAGCTTCACTATAAAAAGTAACATCGTTCATAAAGTCTAACATTCAAGACCACTTATTGGTCATTTACCAAGTACTATCATTTGGCCAAATACATAGGGGCCAAATACATAGGGCCACATCATTCATAATTGGCATATTATTTGATTCTCATTTGAAGTCATGAACCACAACACTAAAACTTATCTTGCTGTCCTTAATTCAATTAACTCATATTTATAAGCACACTCATAAATATATCACATGTACTCTCATACCAAAGTACAAAGTAGCTAAATACATATGTACAACCATTTCATATATATACCTTTCATTTCAAATTCATAATTCAATCCATATCATCATCATTAGCATGAATAATTTAAACGTACCTGGATCATTTAATGCTTTGTACAAATTCACTTTGTAACACCCTATAACCTTCATCCGTCACTGGATTAGGGTTACAAAGTATTACTCATCTGAATACTACTATCAGACATTATGAGGTACACATATATAGTACATCTTATACACTCTATGAAACGAATATCAAAGAGATTTAAAACCTTTAGGCTTTATATAGAATCATTACAAGCAATCTCAAATCATCATCAATTAGCCGAACCTACTCTAAAGCATTATTCAACTCATACCTCAACATTTGGCATTAAAGGGAACAAGCAAGCTTATTTCGTTTGTTACTTCTTAACCTAACTTATATACTATTACAATTAAGCATCTAGGTAAGCTATATCACCGTACATAAAATCATTGTATAAATAAACATGTAATGCAAAGTTCTTATGGTTGATCTCTCAAGCTTAAACATAAATGCATGCTCACTTATACATTATTTCTATGTATATAATATACTCACAACTAAATATGTCAACCATAGTTGAATCCAAACATCGTTAACAAAATCAAGGAACTTTATTTGTTAAATTAAATAAGCCATTTTCGCATGGCTAAAATACATATTCGAACATAACTGATTATCAAAGGAGTTAAGCCTATACATGCCATTAACAAAATGTAAAACCTTTTAAAGATACCAAAGTTTAGTTTAGATAGCGGATGACTTCGACTTGAATCCCCGAGCTCGAAGCTTTCAAACGAGATCTATAAAATAGAAAAACGAAGACACTCGAAGTAAGCTAAATAGCTTAGTAAGTCTTAAGTATTTAATCAATCTCATTTCTAATCACATAAATCTTTATGGATCAAAATAAACCATTATAAACAGTTCGTCAAGCATATCCCATTTAAGCTAAATATTCAAGGTCAAACACATCACTACAATTTCATAATCTTCACAATAAACGACCTCTCTTTCGATTGGATATACACTTTTCAAACATTTTTCCCTTATCATGCCACATTTTCTCACATGTATACAATGTCAAATTAAATTTACATTCGACCAAATACCTTACTACATTTCATAAGTATATTCTCTTATTCCATGTTTAACCGACAGTTACCTCATATTGATATATACATCAATTCGAAATCAAATTCCATGAAATACACTATGCATAATCACATTCAGATATGCAATTATAATTCAATCACATTTTTATCATATGTCAAAAGCTCATGGTAAAAGAATCACATACGTACCTTGTTACGAGCTAACGAAATTGTAGCCATACTAAGCTTTTGCGCTCGTATTAATATAGGTAAGGTCACATAAGTTTAAAGTCTCGAGTTAATCACTCGGCATAGTATTCACTAAGTATTGACTTGACGCTTTCCAGTACCATGCCTGTTAGGCTACATTTGCTCGAATACACTTATAGATCAAATTTCAGTCTTTCTCTAATGTTTGGATACTTACTTCCGAAATTTCATGCCATTAAATCTATGTATATATATATAGATATATATATATATATAAAGCTCAACATCATCCTATCATAGTACATATACATTTCTTATACATGTCAAGTAATGCCGTTCGGCCTCACACATACAACATTTCATTTCACATCGTGATAATGCTATTAACTAAATAACACATCATTATCAATTTCATTCACTATAATATTCGGCATGTACACACATAGTAAAACAAATAAATTTATTTGTTTATCATATGTTTAATCACTAAAAACTTACTTATACACATTATTCACATCTAACATATTCAAAATTCATACTTTGCAATGTCACATTTGGACATTCTTTTACAACTTTCTTTAACCATTTCTTTCATTTAAACAACTTGAGCACAACTCATGCATTCAAGGATACATTTCGGCAAAATGTAACTTTATATCTTTTTCAACTTAATTAATTTTAACAACTCATCTATACAAAATATTCGAAGATATTCCATACCTGGCAATTTCATAGTTAGTTGAGACAACTTAACATAATAGGCCTTCATATAATCATTTAAACATTACCTTATAGGTAAAACAAGGAATCTCATGCCCGAAATAATTCATTAGTGCTCATTTCAACTGTTCAAAGCTGGCTAGGTATTAACCTAAGTATATTTCAACAGCACTCCGCCTACTGGGTAACAACCCGAATATATATATTTTTCAACGGCACACAGATGCTAAACTTTTAGCCCGAATATCGTTCACATATATATAAACAAAACATCTCAATTGACTTAACCGAAACCTATTAAATTCTCCATTCCTTTCTTCCAATTCCCAACACATTAATAGTTTCACTCACCTCATAACATTAATTCACAAATCATCTCATAATGCCTTCAATAATTTCGTCACATAATTTATTGAGACACCATTTCCATATAATAATAATTCCAAGTACATCCAACTATTACAGTTAGCCATTTCTAGAATTAATACACATTCTATTTACTGTTGTTCTTTAAAATTTTCATATGTCATTTATAAATATACTAGTCACATAATCACATCATTCCTAAAATCACATAAATAATTGAACTTAATACTTAAGTACTTACCTCGAATGATATCGTACGACTTTATCGACTATTTGACTACCTTTGTTTTCCCTCGATCCGAGTTTGTCCCCTTAAGGTCTCAAATCAAGCCGAGAAATTTTTTTTACTGAACAACCAAAACTTCTTCTTCTTTTATTTTCTACTTGGATCGGCCAAGAGGAGAACATTTAAAACATTACTTAATAAATTTAAAACCGAATATCCACATTCAAAATATTATTATTATTATTTTGTACAGGCTCGCTTATACATATACAAAACACCAAGGTCTTACTTTTAAATTTCAAAGTCTATCAAATCTATTCATATAACATTGAACTCACCATTTGAGCCTCTCAAACACATTTCTCATAATATTCAAAAATAAGTAGTCAAACATATCACTTAACTAGTCATTTAAACTTCTTTCCCATTCGGCACCTACTTTACAAAAATATTATATTTTGTTTAATAACATCTCAAGGTATTCATGACCGAATTTCCTACTCAAGACATACATTAAAGCATTATTTCATAAACCATAGAAGAAACATTTTATTTATCAATTTACCAAAACTCATTGCTGAATACTATAGTGAATCAAATATAGAAAAAAATACATATGTATATATATATATATTATCAAGCTCATATTCGGTTAATCAATAATTCCATGCATTTGTTCATACCATTTGAATCATCTAACCTCATCTAATAACCCAAAGCCGATTATTTTTAATGACTAAATTAGTTTAGATTCGGCATTCCAAACACCAACACCAAAACTATACTTTTAATTTTCCAACTATAAATCTTAATTCATATCACGATCCCAACTTCATCATTAGAGCTTTCAGAATGCATTCGGTAAATCTATGATAACCGGCTTCCTCCAAGTCATTTAACCTATCAACAATTTCTTTTGACAAGCTCATATTACTAACTATCAATGACTCAAATAACATGACTGAACAAGCCTTCACCTTCCTTTAAAAAAAACTGCCATTTAAACACACTCAAAGCTTCATAGCCGAAAGCTTCAACTCACCCAAATCTAATGTTTTAACATGTCTTTTTTTTTTTTTTCAAAGGAGAACTAACATCAAACTCAAAACACACTAAGATGTCCAAAAATAACTTCAAACATACCTTAAGTTTTAACATGCATGGCCGGTTCTCCCCTTGAATTTTCTTCCTTCTTCTCTTAAGTGTTTTTCGGCTAAAGCTCCAAAAAGATGAACAATTTCTCTCTTTATTTTATTTTATTCATCTTTTCATAATTAATACATTTTATTATAATACTTTTAATCAAATTTTCAATTTAATAATGTAAGAAAACATAAACTAGTGGAAGTAATCATGTCATGGCCGGCCACTTACTAAAATTAGGGAAATTTGACATGCAAGTCCCTTACTTTTAATGCATGTATTATTCGGCCCTTTAAAATCCATCTATCACATCTTAAAAATTTATCACTTGAGTCCTTTTTCACAAATTTGCATCAAATGACTACATCAAAAACACCAAAACTTTCACACATGGTTTAATGCATATAATAGACATAGAAATAAGCATTTAAAAAATTTTTCGACTCGGTTTTGTGGTCCCAAAACCACATTCCAACTAGCGTCAAATTAGGGCTGTCACACACTTGGCATTTTCACACAAAAACTTGTTGTCTTATACACTTATTAGTTCACCGGCACTTGGCCTGCTAGGTATAAAACTCGAATTTCATCACTGGCTCAGAGCCTGCTAGACTTTTTAAGTCTGAAATTGTTTCACCGGCTTTACGCTTGCTAGGCTCAAGGCCCGATATTATTACACCGGCATAACACCTGCTAGGCTCAAAGCCCGATAATTAATCACTGACTTAAAGCTTGTTGGCCATAAACCCGAATGTCAAAGCTCAATAGCTCATACATTAAATTTATCACATGCCTTAGGACATATACTTCTAATTCACACATGATACAATCATATCATAAAATTTACTGCTTCATTCGAACATTGCACATAGCAAATCAACAAGTACATTTCACACTTACCATTCGGTCTTAGCACATATCTTAGTCTCATCTTTGTTACAAAATTTAGCCATTCGGCTTTGATACACATTAGTACATATAGGACTTTTACCTTAATCTCATGCATACTATTAACCATAAAACATTTCTATTTATGTACCGTTCATCTCAATTTTCATGTTCGAATAGGATCATTCATACAAGTAGCATAAATTGCTCAAGATACAAGACATGCTAAATTACTTAAAACTTACCTCAATGGCTATCGTACGTCAATTTCAACTATTCGACCAATTTATCTTTCCCACGATCCGAATTTGTTCCCTTGAGTTCTTGAGCTAAATTAGACAAAATTTTAACTTATCACATCTCTATCATTTGAAACCACATTTGGCAATTATAAAACACCATAACTATTACAACTCAACCATCCAAAATCACATTTGGCACACTTAAATACCATAGCTAAAATACATCAAGAAATTTCTTTCACATTCGGCACTAGTGAGCTAATTTAACACTTACATTACTACTATTAGTTAGCATGAGGTTTCACAATTTGAACTCCATAGCCGAATAGCCATTATCAATAAAGCCATTGCTCAAATTATTACTCACTATCATGCTTGGCACACATATTTGTAAATTTAATATTTAAACATTTCTTTCTCTAATATCATGCTATAGCCGAATTTCTCATTTAGCTAATATAGTTCTTTTATTTGATCTAATTACAAATACACAACTTAAATCCTTCTTTTATCACATAATTCACTATTTTTGAAACTCATTTTATCAAATATAACTTATTCCATGGCCGAATGCTACCCAAGCATCAAGATCATGTTCTTTTCACTAGTCTAACAAATTTAAGACTCATCTAATAACCATTTTCAATTTATGACATTAAGCATTCAAAATTTAGCATAATACCACATAGCCGAATACATGTTATATAACAAGCTCTTAATTTCATACTTTCTCAACTCAATTGCATCAATTCAAAGCTCAATTTAAAATGACATGCTTAATTCAAATAAAACAATTTTCTTTCATATTTTAAGCAAAATGCCGAATGAAATTTACTCACATACCACACTAATCGAATTTCCACGTATCACAAGGGCTTATAAATATAAATTTAACTAGCTTCCTATTCATCTTTCTATCATTTTCACTTTACAACATAAAACACCCACAATTTATCACATTTCCAACAAGACCGAATACAATCTTCATTACAAACTCAAAAATTTGTACATGGGTCATGACAAGGGCTTTAAAACCAACTCAATTTCACAAATTTCAAAAGAAATTAACATGAATTACATACATTAATCAAGGCTTAAAGATGATCAAATGCCTTAGCTAAATTTCTTTATTTTCTTGCTTTAGTTTCAGCAATGGAAGAAAAAAAAATGAGCAACTTTGTTTTTTTCACCCTTTTATTATATTAATTCATGTTTTCTTATTATAATACCATTAAATTTTATTTCACTAATATAAAATGCATATAATGCCAAACATCCATCACCATTGCAGTCCACTATATTAATAGTGGTCCATTTGACATGCAAGTCCTCCATAGTGATAACCATATACAATTCGGCCACTTCAATTTTTACCTATCACATTTTCATGGTTTATCAAATGAGTCCCTTTTAATAATTCCACATCTAAATGACAAAATTAAAGCACCAAATTTTCACATATGACCATTCACATAATAAAAGCACAGAAAATAATATTTTAAAAATTTTCTGACTCGGTTTAGTGGTTCCGAAACCACTTTTCCAATTAGGGCCAAAAATAGGGCTGTCACATTTATTGCAGCCTGTGTTAGTTCCTGAATGGAAATGGGATCGAGTTACTATGGATTTTGTGACAGGATTATCGTTGACACTGAGAAAGAAAGATGCGGTATGGGTTGTGATTGATAAGCTAACGAAGTCGGCTCATTTTATTCCAATTCGTATGGATTATTCACTTGACAAGATGGCCGAGTTGTATATTTCAGAGATAGTTAGACTACATGGAGTACCGTTATCGATTATTTCAGATAGAGACCCAAGATTCACTTCGCGATTTTGGAAGAAGTTACAGGAAGCTTTGGGCACAAAGTTGAGTTTTAGTACAGCTTTCCATCCTCAGACCGATGGTCCGTCAGAGAGAGTTATTCAGGTACTTGAGGATATGCTCAGATGTTGTGTCTTAGATTTCAAGGTAGTTGGGAAAAATATTTACTGTTGGTAAAGTTTGCCTATAATAATAGTTATCAGTTGAGTTTGAAACCTTATGAAGTTTTGTATGGATGTAAATATCGCACACCTTTGTATTGGACTGAGCTTAAAGAAAATCAGATTTACGGGGTTGACTTAGTTAAAGAAACTTAAGAGAAAGTGAAGGTTATCAGAGATTGCTTGAAAGCAGCTTCAAATAAACAGAAGTCTTATGCAGATTTGAAAAGAAAAGAGATTGAGTATCAAGTTAGTGACAAAGTGTTCTTGAAAGTATCCCCATGGAAGAAAGTCTTTAGATTTGGCAAGAAAGGCAAACTAAGTCCACGTTTTATTGGACCGTTTGAAGTGACTAAAAGAGTTGGGCCATTAGCATATCGGTTGGCATTGCCGACAGAGTTAGAGAAGATTCATGATGTGTTCCATGTGTCCATGTTACGTCGTTATCGTTCTGATCCGTCACATGTGATTTTAGAGACAGAGGTTGAGATTCAGCCAGATATGACTTATGATGAAGAACCGATAAAGATTTTAGCTCCAGAGGTTAAGCAATTAAGGAACAAAAGTATTGCACTTGTGAAAGTATTATGGAATAGACATGGGGTAGACGAGGCTACATGGGAGCCTGAAGAGGCTATGTGAAAACAGTATCCAAACCTATTCACAGGTAAGATTTTCGGGGACGAAAATCCCTAAAGGGGGGAGAAATGTAACATCCCGAAATAGGGCCTAAACGGAATAGTGGTTGTAAAACCATGAATTTGAGATAGAAAAAGTTTATTTCGATTAATTTTTATGATTTACCGAGTGATTAGATGTATATGCTAAAGTATTGATAGAAATTTTTATGAATTGTATGACTAATTTGCCTATTAGGGCTTAATTGCAAAAGTTGATAAATATGAGTTCTAGATGTTAAAAGATTTAATTGAAGAGCATAATTGAAGTAAAGGTCCTTAAATGGTAATCATACCATTAGGTTTTCATGGACAAAAATGGACATACATAGGTAGAAATAACCAAAGTTTTTAATGAAGGGTATTTTAGTCATTTGGTAATTAAAAGATTAAAAAAGGGAAAAAGATGGCAAAATATGTCCATCTTCTTCATTAGGACGAAATTTCAAGGGTTCTCCATAGCTAGGGTTTGTTTCAAGCTTCCAAGCTCCATAGTAAGTGATTCCAAGCCCCGTTTTTAATGTCCTTTACGTTTTCAGAGTCCCGGTAACTTGAATTAGCTTATTCTAGCAATAATTTAACCTAGGGTTCATATTTGGAAAAATACCCATAGGTGAAAAGTGTTTATTTTGATGTTTTATGATAGAATATGAGGTTTTAAATTATGTTAAACAACTTTTTCTACTCGATTTTAAGTGAAAACGAGTAAAACGGCATAATCAGTAATAACACCTATTGTTCATAAGTACATATTAGAGTGAGAATTTGATGTTGCCATTAAGCGAAAATGATCAGGATGTCATAAAATATAAGAATTAGGGAAAAATTTTAATTTCCAAGCTTTGGGGCAAAAGTGTAAATATATAAAAGTTTAGGGGCAAAATCATAATTTTTCCAAAGTTAGAGTTAAGGATTATTTTGATAAATGTGGGTATTAAATAAGCTAAATTTGCTAATTATAGATCAAGAAGAATGAAATTTGGGGATAGACCAAGGAAAGAAAAAGGTAGAAGATTAAATTGTCAAGTCGATCGCATTTTGCATCGAGGTAAGTTTACGGTAAATAAATGCAATATTTCGATATTTTATATAAATGTTGTTAATTTCCAGCATATATACATTTATTTTGTGAGTATATTCCAAGTTGAAGCAAAGATGAGGTAATAGAGAAAAAGTATCAGAAAGCCCCGTTTGAACCTTAGGAATGTATGGGATACGGAATGTCATGACATTTCGGGTTGAGACAGTTGAGGAACATCCCATGTAAGTCCATATCAGACATATGGCATTGGCAGGTTGAGACAGTTGAGGAACATCCCATGTAAGTCCATATCAGATATATGGCTTTAGCAGGACAGGGAACATCTCATGTAAGACCATGTCTAGAGCATGGCATTAGCAGGCTATTATCAGGCAGGAAAACCCAAGTATCCTTAGTATTTCAAATGGTTCAATGGGCTAATATGCAGGTTATGTTACAAGAAGGTTCAGGTAAAAGAATGATAAACAGGAAAGTTAAAGAGTAAGTGGAGAAATATAATAAAGATTTAGTTGTTGATAGTGAATGTTGTTATTTATTTACTTGTAAACTTACTAAGCATTGTAGCTTACTCCTTTCCTTTTCTCCCTTTTATAGAGTAGTCGAGCCAACCCGAGAATCAAAAGGACGTTGGAGCTCGGTTCACACTATCAAAGGCTATCTCGGTATTTTGTCGTTTGACATGTTTTGGGGTATGGCATGTATAGGGACTTGGTCATTATGGCGTGTATGTCCTTATGGTATGACTAAAGAATGGTATGTGAATGTTTGATGATGGTTAGCTATTGAAATGGCTAAGTAAGAACATGTATGGGTGTTATGTATGCTTAAATGTTAGTTTATGTAAAGAAATGATAAATGAGGAAAAAGTTGGTCATGAAATAGATCTGTAATAGCAGCAGTGACATGAATGTGAAAAATCATTAAACATTGTAAGAATGGAATTAGATGGTGAATGAGATATGTAATTAAATCTTATTGAGTCTATTTTCATAGGAAAGAAACAGGGCAAGCAAAGGAAGTCTGTATTGTGAGATATTTAAATTCTTGTGAGACTGGTTCAGAGGGAATTCGTGATCCCCTATCCTGATTTTAAAAATTCACTAAAAATTCCATAAAAAGAATTATGATTCATAATTTATATGTATAAACTCCTTTGTGAGTCTATTTTCATTAGAGACAAGCTAAATCATGATATGAAAATAGTACTAAGAGATAATTAATTTTTAGTAAGGAGAGGTCAAAATAGTAGGATTGTGAAACAGGGGAAATTTTAACTAATAAAATTTACTAATTGGCCACACCAAAAATTCTGGAAAAATTATGGTAAGAAGATATATGAGTCTAGTTTTAGGAAAAAATTACGGATTTAAATTTTGAGTTTTTTAACTCATGTTATAATTAATTTAGTGACTATTGCGCAGGTGGACAGTCTTACCAGGAATAGTGAAATAAATTGTTTTAAATTGTGTAAGTAATCGGAAAATTTTTAATGTTCTCAGTTTGGTCCCGAACCGTTTCAATTACACGTTTTAGGGCCTCGAGGGCCCTTTTTAGGGATATTAGATGAATGTGAATTAATTAATTTTAAAAAGCAGATTTTTATGCCCCGAATTAGTAAGGTAAGTTCAGTAACGCCTCGTGCTCGACTCCAGCGACAGTCTCGGGTAAGGGGTGTTACATTATTTCTCTGATAGGTATTGAAATTCAGCTTAATATGACTTATAGTGAGAAATTGATTGAAATTGTGGCATGTAAAGTGAAAGAAATGAGAAATGAAAAGGTAGCTTTAGTAAAAGTTTTCTGATAATGACATGATATAGAAGAAGCTACTTGAGAATTGGAGAGAAATTATAAGAAAGCAATAATTGAATCTCTTTACTAGTAGGATTTTCGAGGATGAAATTTTTTAAGGGGGAGACTTGTAACAGCCTATTTGCGGTAAAAATCGGAATAGTGGTTTTGGGACCACAAATCTGATTCTGGAGAGGAAAATTATTTTAATATTATTTCATGGTTTATAGTATGATAGAAATGTCATATGAAAATTACGTAAAGAAATTTTACCGATTACATGTCTAATTTGATAAAGAACCAAATTGCACAAAGTGCAAAAGTTGAGTTCTAATAGCTAAAGGGATTAAATAGCTATAGAACTTTAAAGTAGAGGTCTTTATATGGTAAATTTACCATTTAAAAATGCTTGGTGATTAAGGATGATGAATCATCCATGGAAAATAAAATAAAGAAAAGGACAAAATTGGAAAGATAAAAAAATAATGGTGATAAATAATAAACAAAAAGAAAATATCATCAAATATATCATCTTCTTCCCCAAAATGCCATGGAAACCTTAAGAGAGAGAAAGGAAACTAATCAAGCTTAATTAGATATGTTTTCTTGACTCGTTTTTAATAATTTTATATTTTCGAGATCGTAGTAACCTAATCTATCTATTTTGGGTATTAATTTGCAAAGTTATGAAAGTATCAAAGTTTTTCCATGGATGAATATGCTGAAATTTTGAAATTTATGGTAGAAAATGAAATGTCGTTAATTGATAAACAACTTTTGTAAAGTGAATTTTGATGAAATTGTGATTTATGGACTAAATTGTAAAAGTGTGAAATTTATGGAAAAAATTTTGAATTTTATGAAATACATGGGCTCTAAATGTTACATGTAAAAATCGTCTAGGCTTGGAATAAGAATTAAATTGCAAGAATTTCATTTTCCGAGCCTAGGGACGAAATTGTCATTTATTAATAATTTAGACCATTTTGCCTAAAATGTAAATTGGACTAAATTGAGTATGAATTGATGTTAAAATTCCTCATATAGATCCGGATAGACCAAATTTGGAGTTATAACGTGAAAAAGAGAAATGTTAGATTAGTAGACTTTATAAACACGAATAGTAGTCGAGGTAAGTTCCTATAACTTAATTTTGTATGTTAGAATGTTTAAATTGAATGTTGTATATGTGAATTGTAATATTGCTATGTATATGAAATTGATTGAATTTCTAATGAATATGTATACGTAAATTTTATAAATGGTATAAGTATATGATTATCACAATGCCCGAAAAATGTCAAGTCCTGTTTGAATGAATGAAAGTCAGTGGATATTGGATTTCCCGATTGGTATTGATCCTACATATGTTGTAGACATACCGTAGCTCGAAAGAGCATCCCGATATAAGCCCTCTCAAGCTTCCTGTTATAGTGTTCCTGCAAGCATCCTGATCGGTAGTGATTTGCATTTGTTGCGCACTACCGCAGCTCTTTTTTAGCGTCCCATTATTTGATTAGTTGTGATCCTACATATGTTGTGGACACAAACGCAGCTTTTTGTGAGCTTCCTATTATGCGATCGATTGTGATTCTGCATAAGTTGAGGACACAAACGCAGCTCTCTATGAGCACCCTATTAGTGCTCGCTTGAACTTCCATTATAAGCTATTCGGTGCTTCCCGATAAGTGCTCTCCGGAGCTTCTCGTTAAGTGCTCTTTGGAGCTACTTGTTATAAGCTCTTTGTGAGCTTTCTGTTATATTGTCCAAATATGGTTTCTATTACATGGCTCAATGAGCTTCCCGTTATAATGCTTGAGAGAGCTTTCTGTTTAAGTGCTCTAATGAGTACTCCCGGATATGAATTGACAGATTCTAATTTGTACACTTTGAGTGTACTACTGGTGTATCCATCGATATTTTCAATGATTCAACAGGTAAAAGTCTTACTTGAGAAGATATGAACATGAAATGAATTATTATATGTATTTGCCCGAAGTACGTGAAAATGATGATACTTGATATATGAACATAAAATTTGCTTGATGAATATATTCATCCATGACTATAAAAATTGTACACCTCAAGTGTACTGTCCGTATGACATTGATATTTCAAATGATTAAATGAGTGAAGTTTTGACATGAAATAACCTGAACTCGAGATTAAATATTATGAAAATGTACTTGAAATACCAAAATATGATTTGTATGTGTTTATTAATACATTATGTGAAAAGTATATGTAACATGGAAATTTGGTTATTGTTGAGCCCATACATGTTTCTTGATATTTGAATGAATTATATGACTAACAAGGGTGATGAGCGTGATCAAATTGATTGAATGTGCCTTGTATGTTTATCTTGAACATAAAAATGAATGGTAAGTTAATTACCATGTTATACGGACTTACTAAGCATTATATGTTTACTCAGTTTTATTTTCCCCTGTTCTTTAGTAATTCGGAAGCTCGTTGGATTGGAAGCTTGGTGGAGATCACTCACACTATCCATTGGCTTATTCTGGTATATATGGTAAATTAATTACGGTTGTAATGGCATGTATAGGTTAACTTAGCCATTGATGGCATTTAAATGTTTTGGATTGTAACTAGCCATTGGTATGGCTTGTGTTTGATATATTTTGAGATGTATATATAGAGCCTTGGCATGTATGATAGGTAAAATATGATATGATTAATGAATGGTAAGTATATGGTTGATTGGATTAAGAATGTTCAATTGGACAAGATTTGAGTATAAAAATTCAATTTAGGAGAATATTATGTATATGATTTGGTTTTAGCTTGGTTTTAATATCTTGATTTGATTGGTGAACATAATTAAGTGTTAATATAGGTGGAAGTCAAGTTGGGTGAGAAATAAGGCTAGGAAATGACCTTATTTTGTCCACACGGGAAAAGACATAGGCATGTGTCTCAACCGTGTGTGACACACGGCCTAGCATATAGGCGTGTATTCTGGTCGTGTGTCCCTTGCATCTTAAATTTTCAAAACAGAGTACTTGGAATTGATCACATGGCCTGGCACACGGGCATGTCACTTGGCCGTGTGACCCCTGCACTTAAATAAATTGAAAAATAGAGAGTTACATGGGTTAGGGACACAGGCGTGTGCCCTACCTCATATGCCACACGGCCTGAGACATAGGCATGTCACTAGGCCATGTGAGTCACATGGCCTAACCACATGGGCGTGTAACCCCTGAACCTAGAAAAAAATTTTGAAATTTCATGAAAATTCTCTGAGTTCCCTATTTAGACCTGATTTGTTTCTAATGCATGTTTTGGACCTTAAGGGTTCATATAAGGGACTTAATGTTTGATTTTTGACATGATTACCGTATTTAATGAAATATCTATTTACATGATCTGTAAATTCTGGTAATACTTCGTAACTTTGTTCCGGTGACAGATATAGGTTAGTGGTGTTATACAACTTTTCGAAATGGCTCAATTTAAAAAATTTGAACCAAGATCAAACTTTTAAAAATTGAGATGTTACACTTAGTTAAAATGTGAAGTAGATGAATAATTGATTATAAGCGGAACTATACTTAAATAAATAAGATAAAAACAAGCTAGTGAAATAAGAACTTGCCATTAAGATGCCATATGAATAACATGTGATGAGAAAATGAGTAATGCAATTGTGGGCCATGGGTAATGAGAGTAAGAGTGGATTTGGATGGGTGGTGCATTTACCTACAGTTAGTGTAAAAACAACGGTGGCGGTGAGATTAGATACTGTAACGATAATATAATGTGAGACAAAAAGTAAGCTAAATGCACCGCACCTAAAGCTAATCAGGGTGGCCTGGCCCGAAGGCCCACCCGAAAAATGGGAGGGTTTGGGAAAAAATATAGGCTCGAAAAATGAGTTTGGACAAAAAAAGAGGCCCATTTAGAAAACGAGTTCAGCCTCGGGCAAGATTTTTTTTGCCCGATCCTGGCCCAAATTATATAATAATTTATATTTTATTTTATTTTTAATCATTTTTAATTTTTAATACAATCACTTTTTATTATATTTTCAATTTGTGTATTGTTTTAAGAATTGTTTTAATATCATTTTTTCTTTGTTTTAATATTTGTTATTATATTTTTAGATGTATTTGATTTATTATGTTTTAAATTTTTTTATTTAATAAAATAAGCTAAAAAAATTTAATATGGGTCGGGCCAGGTCGGGCTCGGTGTAACACCCCTCACCCAAGTCCAATACCGGGACAGGGTATGAGGCATTACCGGACTTACGAACACACGATCACTCAATCCTGACTCACAAACTCCACTAAGATTTAAAACTTTTTCAATCATATTCAAAACCCTCTTATTATGGGCTTAAGAGGCCCAAGAGACTTATTGGGTACAATCCGGAACCAAACTGAAACTTTTCAATCACTTAGAAAAGTTCTACTTAAAACAGGGCACACGCCCATGTGGGACAGGGACATGCCCGTGTGGGTAGGCCGTGTGGTCGCACACGCCCATGTCCCTAGCCCGTGCGAAATTAATTTTCATTTCGAACCTATAGGGGTTTTCACACGGCTGAGCACACGCCCGTGTCTCTGGCCCATGTCCTTCACACGACCTCAACACGCCTGTGTCCTCACCCCGTGTAAAAAATTGGGGCATTCTGTTTATGAAGTCATCGCGAAATCTTTGTTACACGACCAAGCCACAAGCCCGTGGCTAGGCCATGTCTATCACACGGTCGAGACACATGGCCGTGTCGCCAACCCGTGTGTTTACTACAAAACATTTAATTCCCATAATTTTAGGTGCATGGGACACATGGCCTATCAACAAGCCCGTGGGCTAGCCGTGTGTCACACTAGACACACGCTCGTGTATCTACCCGTGTGGACAATTATAGGCTATTTTCCAAGCCAATTGCCACCCTAAAACACAAACCAACACAAACCAATTTTGCCAATACACAATATAACACGAAAAAACATCCAAACAACCACATTTCGGCATCCATACACTTCATTTTACCAATCACACATAAGCATACACATCCATGGACATTATACACCTAAAATGTAATTTATAGCATAAGAGATTACAACACTTTAATATAACATAACTTAACCATTATGGCTCATCTCAAATGGCCAAAGTAGCAAAATAACTTTACCAATAAATGGACCCAAAAGAACCTTGTATTATAACTAAAATCAATGGACCACCTATACATGCCATAATTTTCAAGGTTCAAAATCAAAATACCAAAATAGTCGTTGATAGTGTTGATAGAATCCCGTCGATCACCGAATCTCGGATTAGCTTGATGAACCTATAAGGGAAGGGAAAAACGAAAGGGTAAGCTATAAAGCTTAGTAAGCCTATATGTAAAAGAAATGAGTATTTAAACTAAATAAACATAGATAATGGAATTAAGATTTCCAATCATACAATTAAGCTTGAGAGTTATCACTTACACATGGGATCTTACCATATGATTCATTACATACATTAAACACTTAGCACACATAATAGTTTTCATATAACCTGCACATAAACAATCTTAAACATATGGTTAAATCTTTTCGCATGCATTCACATTGTGTCATATTAATTCGAATAGCCCGATGAACCACATGGAATACTAAAGGATACACGGAAATAAGGCACAAGTGTCACACACATAATGTAGCAGAAGCTACCACTAATATGTAGCCGAAGCTACCACTTATCACATAAGGCTTAATAATGAGCTATTATCAGGTCTGCTCACACAAGCTGACGGTGTAGTCGGTTCTACTCAGTGTTGCTCACACAAGCTGATAGGTATCAGCAACAAATGCAGGATTACCTAGCCATTGGTAGTCGAACTAGACCAACACCCGGAATCACATAAACAATCGATAACAGTCGATGGTTTCCTATTGACATGTCACTCGTATCCTAATGATTCCTAAGGTTCAACTGGGACTTTTCTTTACTTATCGGTTTATCACATTCCATAAACAATAATTCGATATAAAATTTTAGAATTTCAAATTAATTAAACTAGTTAAACATAATGATTAAAAATAACTCATTATTTACATATAGGACTTACCTCAATACAAATATGCTAATATTTTTCGATTTAGTCCGACACCTTGCCTTTTCCTCGGTCAAGGTCATTTTTGCATCGTTCTTGATCTATAACATCAAATTTAACTCATTCAATACACACATTACTCAATTGGACACAAAATTATCCTATGGTAAATTTTACCATTTTACCCCAAACTTTGTCAATTTTTACAATTTAGTCCTTAGGCTCGTAAAATGATATGTATAAATTTTTATACATTCCCAAGCCTAGCCACACATATTTCTCTTCTATAGTAGCCCACAATTTTTGATGTTTCACAATTTATGCACATATTTTACAACTTTTGCATTTTAGTCCCTAAATGTATTTTCATGAAAAATCACCTAGCAAAAGTTGTTTACTACACTTCAGGCTTTCATTTTCTACCAATAAATATCAAAATTCTTTCATGTCACACATAGGTAAATTTTTAAACATGAACCCTAGTTTAAAATAGTGGTATAGAAAGTTGGGTCAAGGTACGAGGATCTCAAGAATACGAAGAACATGAAAAACGGGGCTAGGAATCACTTACTTGGAGCTTGAAAAGATGAAATAAAACCTTAGCTATGGATAAAGGAACATTCGGCCATACATGAGGGTTTTTTCATTTAATATCCAAATGACCAAAATGCCCTTAATGGCTTTTTTTGCAAATTTTTCCTTCCATGGGCATTCTTGTCCATCATGCTCAAAAATGGTCTAATTGCTAAATAAGGACCTCTAATTTATAATTTCATTTCAATTTCACACTAAAAGCTTCTAGAACACATATTTTGAAACTTTTGCAATTTAGTCCTATTACTCAATCGGGCACTTTATCGGTAAAATTCATTTACTAAAATTTTCACTCATGCATTCAATCACACAATAAACCTTAAAACTTAATCGAAATAAATTTTTCTATGTCAGATTCGTGGTCTCTAAACCACCGTTCCGTTTAGGCCCTAATTCGGGCTGTTATACTCAGCCTTAGTAATTTTATTTTGGGCCAAGCTTGGATAATTTTTTAGGCCTATATTTCAGGCCGAGCCGGGCTCGAGCCTAGAAAATAGGCCTAAAATTGTGTTTGGACCCAGCTCGGCCCATGATCAGCTCTAATCGCACCTTACCACCCATCCAAATCCACCCTAAGTGTAGCCAATTTGATGGAAAGTGTGCATAACCCAAACATGATATTAAATATTTTAATGACTTGTATGAATACTCAACAAATGAATAGAAAAGGATAGTAAGTGATAAAGTGATAATCACCTTAACTAAATTTTGATAGATAAGTTAAATAGCAAAATAAGTTTGGAGAACATATTACTTTAGAATTTTCTAATTTTTAAAAAAATTTTGATTTTCTAATTTTGAAAATTACAATTTTTGTATATTATTTTAGAATTTTCTAATTTTTTAAAAGAATTTTGATTTTTTATAATCTTTATATAAAATTATGATTGAATTGGCAGAATGTATAGAAGTTAAGGACTAAATTTATTATTAATGGTTGGGTAACAAAAAATAATTTCAAAAACAATAGTAAGTAAATTGACACTTTTTTAATTGGGTGACCAAAACAAAAACTTATACATAATTAGATGACTGTTGGTACAATTAAACCAAAAACCAAAGAGAAGCGCGTCATATGTGATATGATTACGGGATTGGAGCGTGCAAATTTGTTACCATAGACGTTATAACAGAATCAAAATTCCCGCTTACCCCAAGTCCATGATTCAAAATTTTAAATTCCCATCCCTCCGATTCCGAATCAACGAAAAAATAAATTAAGAACCCTCCCTCTTTTTCAAAATTTGTCACCCCGCCAACCCAATCCTTTACTCAAGTCTCAATTCCTTCTTTTTATTTATTCATTTCTTTAGCGCCTACTTCCGCCCACCCTCTTCGTCTCCACGTCCTTTAATCCCTTCCATTTCTCTCCACCGTAAACATGCCGGTGTCTTCTTCTTCATCTCTTCCCGAATCTTCCTCTCGTCATTACACGTATAGTCGCAAGCAGAAATCTCTGGGCCTCCTTTGCTCCAAGTAAATCACAATCCCCTTTCCCTCACTTTAAAGTCTTTTTTATTCTTTTCAATTCAAAGATTTACTCTTTTTTTCTTTCTTTTCAATTTTGACGTTGCAGTTTCTTGAGCATGTATAATAAGGATGGCATTGAGTTCATTGGTCTTGACGAAGCCGCTGCAAGATTAGGTACTTTCTTTTCAAGTCAAAGATTTACTTTTTTTTTTATGTTTTTTTAATAATTTTTTTGAAGATTTGTTTTTTTTTTTTTTTCTTTTGTGATATTTTAAGGAGTTGAGAGACGGCGGATTTATGATATTGTTAATGTTTTGGAAAGTGTTGGGGTAATTTTCTTTTCCAATATTTGCTTCATTTTCTCTGATTTTGATTTATGGTTTACATTTAAATGCTTTTTTTTTACGTTAATGTTTAGGTTCTGACAAGAAAGGCTAAGAACAAATATACATGGAAAGGTTTTGGGGCAATTCCTAAGGCTTTACAAAATCTTAAGGTAAGCTCAAAGTATCCTCTTTCATTGTTTTGCTTAGTATAATGTTGTAAAAGGTGTTTGAAATTGAACTGATTCTTTTACTTCTATGGTTTCATTTTTTGTCAGGAAGAAGGTTTCAGTAGCAATTTCAAAAAATTCGATGTACATAACATCGCAAAGGTAAGCAGAAAGGTTATTTAACCCTTTTTTTCATCTATTCTTTTTTTATTTTTTGCTTACAAAAAAGCCTTGTGATTGGAATGGTTTCAGGTCTCAGATGATGATGACGACGATGAAGACGATGAAGGCTTCTTTAATCCCATCACTGGGAGCCAGACTGAGACTTCAAAATCTACGTCTATTCTTAAGTCCTCATCGGTGAAAGTTGGTAAATTTCAATTATATCAATTTCGTTCTCTGTAATTCCCCGAAGAAAATGATGTTTTATTTATGTCAATAGAAATGGTCTGCTCTGATTTGATATGTAAACAATTAATCTTCAAGACGCTGATTTTAGTGAAATCTGATGGGTTTTAATTTGCAACTGATGAAGAGATCTTATGGATTATATTCTGATATTTGCAGATAACCGAAGGGAAAAATCCCTGGGGCTACTTACTCAGAATTTTGTCAAGCTTTTTCTCTGCTCTAGTGTGAGCCTTGTTCTTTGCTCTCTATGAATTGCCATGGAATTACTCTGTTATGGTCATCATTTTGATGTTTCTAAGTAAATGCTTGCCAGGCAGAGTTGATCTCCCTTGATGAAGCAGCGAGGCTGTTGCTTGGGAATGCTCACAATACCTCAGTAATGAGAAGTAATAATCCGAAACTTTTACTCCCCCTCATTGTGAACTGAGGAAGTAATACAAAGAGATAAAAGACTAACTAATTTGTTGTTCATTTGATGATTCAACAGCAAAAGTAAGGCGGTTGTATGACATTGCAAATGTGTTGTCTTCCATGAATCTTATTGAGAAGGTAAATAGTTAACTGAGAAAACTAACAAGGGCTTAGAATTGTTTAAACGTCAATATCTGCTGCCATGGAATTGTTATAGTCAAAGATTTAAGTTACAAGTGCTTTAAGTTTCCTAATTTTAAATAAATTTGTGTGCAGACTCACACTGTAGATACCCGGAAACCTGCATTTAGGTGGTTGGGGCTAAAAGGAAAATCAGAGAAAGGATCTGCTGATGCCTTGGTTCTTAATGAGTCTAAGAAAAGGGTGTTCGGAACTGATGTCACCAACGTCAGTTTCAAGAAGAATAAGGTTGATTCTTCAAATGATCAGAATTTCAACAAGTCGCGGCAAAAGCATAAAAAAGTCGAAAATTTGGCGCCTGCAGATGATAGAAGCCGTTCGGAGGATTCGAAACAAGCTTCAAAGAGCTACCAGTTTGGTCCTTTTGCTCCTCTAAACTTGACTAGGATTAGTAACTCCGAGAATGATGCTAAGCCAGTCCATGATTGGGAGAGTCTTGCTTCCACTTACCGCCCTCAATATCACAATCAAGGTATAGTATAGTTAATTGTCCATTATAAAAATTAAAATGAGTGGGCTGCATTAATAGTACTAGTATTAATGCCAAGAAATATTAGTACGCATAGGAATATTTAAATTTACATGTGAGTTGATGGGAATTCTATTCATAAGCTATACTCTATCAGTTCACGTGGTGCTTTGTTAATAATATGATTATGATGTTATGGTTAATATTTATTCTTCCTTATCAATAGCGTAGCACGTATTTAAAAAGATGTAATATGATTTTATAGTTAATATTTTGCAATTTTGGTTCCTCCATTCATTGTCAATACTCTTAGCCCGTTCATCTCTTTTCTGTTAGTTGCATCATAGGCTTGTCTCAATTCAGATGTTTGCATTTTCTTTAGGCATTTTCCTTACCTAGAGAATAAATGCTCCTTGTCATTCAATAGCAATTATTAATGATTCTAATACAAGTCTAATTTGCTGCCATATTTTCAGCTTTAAGGGATCTCTTTTCTCATTACATGGAAGCCTGGAAATCATGGTATTCGGAAGTTGCTGGCAAAACCCCAATAAAACAAATCACCTAAAGCTTTTGATCCAATGACACACCACTTGCTTTCTCCGGTTGACTGCATTTTGGGAAGCATTCTTTTCCTAAAATTGATCTATTTTCACTATTTTCCCCTTTAAAAAAAAAATTGTTCCTTTTTCTTTTAGATAGAGATTTGACCTCTTGCTAGATGCATTTTCTCTTTGCACCAATTTGAGTGGCAACACACTTGTACACCAGTTCACCCAAGAAATCCATGCATTGTGTCCGTGGCTGTTACAGTATTATATAAATTTCGATAGTTTTCATTTTTGGTATCGAGATAGTGGCATGTCGTTTAATCTTCTAAGATCCAACAGCCAAGTGGCTTATAGAAAAATAAATAAAGAAATAAACTGTCAATGGTGGTTAATAGATTCGCTCATATTTGAATAGTAGCTTGATATTTGACAAGATTTGAAAAATATATTAAATTCAAAATTAGGTTTAAATAAGAAATTAGGCACGTTACTATACAATTTTATAATATAATTTATAATACAAAATGTTAAATTTATAAAATGTTTATTTAAAAATAGATTATTTTCCAGTATGATACTAGTGTAATTTTTTATTTTCACTAGTATGTTTAAGAGGTGGTCATGTGTTTTATTTTTATTAGTTTTTAAAGACACTCAAATTTTTTAATATCATTTTTGAAATTTTTTAATTTGATTGATAATATATAAAAATAAATTAAACTGTTTATATTTAAAATTTTAATATAAGAAAAATATAAAATTGTTTAATACTAAATTAAAATAATTTTTTAAATATAGTGTTTGAAAAGTTACTTAAACAAATTTTTTAAGATAGTATAATTACATAGAAGTGGCATGTTTTGATTTGAAGCAATTTAATTATATTTTTCATTTTTTAAGGGAAGGATGAGATTTAGAGTAATTATATAGGTAGTTATGCGCAACTAATTACTTTATGACTTTTCAAATGTTTATATATGATTTAACTTTAAAAAATTGTTTTTTATGTAAATGTTATGAAATTTTTATTATAAGCATAAACATGTATAAGTATTTGGGATGGTTCTAGTAAAATGTTTTTAATGTTATATTATAAATGTTAAATTATATTATAATTTTTTTTTTACATTTTATTAAGTTATATCCAAAATTTATATTATTTAAATCTTAAAAAGTTTTAAAGTTATAATAAAAATGATATTATAAAAATAATTTGTGTCATAAATAGTTTGTCAACTTATTTATAAAAAAAGTAATTTTCTAAAATTATGGTAAAAATTTATATTATTTACAATAAACACTATGAAAATTATTTGATGTTTTATAAAACCTTTTTTTATAAATGTTATATATTATAAAATTTATATTATTATAATTTAATTTAGGTATTATAAAAAAGGTTATAACTTAGCATAAGTTTTTCTCTAAATAAATTTTATATTTTAAAATTTCTATTATTTCCTTGCATATTTTAAATGTTAAAAAGGGAATAACCAAATGAATATGAAATGCTAGATCAATTAGATAAAATTACACATAATGTTTTATTTGTTTTATTATTTTTATTAGTAATTTTATTATTGACTACTTTCTTGAATTGCTATATTATATATGATGATTTTATTTTAATTTATGTTACTTGTTTAAAAAATTTTTGATCATGATAATTTAATAATCAATATATATTTTAAAAAATATAAATTGTGTAATTGTGTAATTACATTTTGTTCTACCAAACATGGCATAGAGAATTATGATGTATTTACACTCTATCAATCAAACACGTTTAGGGAGTTATAATTCTTTGTAGTTATAAAAAGTTTAATTACTACCCTAATAATTACACTTTTATCCAATTATTATGTGCAATCCAAACAAACCCAAAAGAATTTAAAAGAAAAAGCTAATGAGCTTGAAATAAGTTTTTGATTACTTATTTATAGTTATTGACAAGTTTGAATAAAATTTATAATTATTTATAATTATAGAAAAGTTGAAGGACCAAAAGTGAAAATAACCTAAAATTTCTTGTGACAGAAAATTGATAAACAAGGACCAAATGAATAAGTGGAAAAATAAGTGGAACTAAATTCTAATTTTACAAAAAATGAATATTGATTCAAGAATGACATTGTAGATAATTATGAAGGGTAAAATGGTCATTTCTCAATTTGGATAAATATTAAGTGTAATGATTAAGGATGAAAGGTGTTGAGAAATGATTGGTTGTATTATTTTAATATTATTTTATGAATTAAATAATTAGATATTTGATTAGAGAAGTATAGAATTTTCCATCATTTATCTTCCATTCTTACATCACTTTCATCCATATATAAGGGAAACTTTCATTTTCATTTATTTTAGTCATTTTCACCATAACCATCAAATCCAAGCTAGAAATGATCAAATTTCCATAGAAATCTTTAGTGAAATCAAGAAAACAAAATCATAACAAGATGATTTTCAAGTGTAGAAGTTGTGTGTTCATGTTTGAAGAGAGAGAAAATCAAAATAATGTTTGAAATCAAGAGAACAAGGTATGAATATCAAAATTTTATTATGTTTTCAAGTTTGATCTTGTTAGAATGGTATAGAAATGATGTTAGCATAAATATTTCTTATAGGAAGTTTTATATTCTTGGCCTGATATTGAAGAGAGAGATAAAGGAAGTGATTCAAGTGACAAAGAAAAGAGAAAAACAAGTGATTAAAGGTTGTAAAGAGGTAAGCATCCTTGAATTCTCTTGTTACCTAATGACTAAAACATAAAGTTTATGGAATTTGTGGTAAATTAGTAAAATAAAGTGTAAACTATTTTGATATGCGAAATAAAATATTATGATGGAAGACCTAATTGAAGTATAATATGGTAGTGAAATAAACATAAAGTGATGTCAAAGTGAAATCATAGTAAATATTAAATTTTCATGATGCTAAGGACTAAATTGTAAACTTTATGAAATTTATAATTGAAATAGAAAAAAGTGAGTGCATATGTAACACCCCTAACCCGTATCTGTCGCCGGAATAGAGTTACGAGGTATTACTGATCAATTCACTTCATTAAGCAAACGTTTCGCATTCAATAGTCAAACATCATCAAATATCATTCAATCATATTCATAATGCCCTTTATAAAGGTCTACGAGACCTTAAACATGCTTTAAGGAAGGTTCGGAACTAAACCGATCACAAACGAAAAGTTTGAGAACTTAGAAAATTTTTCCAACCTATAGAGGTCATATGCCCCTGTGAACAAGCCGTGTGCCTCACACGGCTATAGACACGCCCGTGTCACAGGTTGTGTGAAAACAGGGTATACATACTGACTTGGCCATACGGCCGACCACACGCCCATGTGTCTAGGCCGTGTAACTCACTGACTTGGTTTTTAATTACTCATCAAAGGACACACAACCGTGTACTAAGGCTATGTGTCACACACGATCGAGTCACACGTCCGTGTTCTCAGCCGTGTGGACGAAAATAGGCTATTTGCAAGCCACATTTCTCACCCACATTATGCATACCTACAACAAGTCATATAGTACCATTTTCAATACTCAATAAGCTCTTAAACCATACCATTTCATATACAATTCATGCCTTATCAAAAACTTTCAATCCAACATTCAAACCAATGTTATTTAATAAACCAAATGCATACCAAAACAACATGATTTAATGGCAATACACTCATCATATGCTTCAAATTCGATATATATAACCAATCAATTCACATACCAAAATATCAAGATTCATAGCCTTAATTTATACAAATAAATGCCAACCTATAATTCACCAGTTCAACAACCAAACAAATCCTCAATTCCACACCAATACATCATATTCAAATCAATTATTTAAATCTTACCAAACATACTTCATTAAGCACCAATTTTACAAGCACATACCAAATTTACAAAATAAGCCAAACTATGTGGCCAAATACACACCAACATTTACATCATTTACTAGCCAAATCACATGGCTATAAGTTCATTAATCAAAGATATACCAAAATAACCATAGCCTATACATGCCATATATCCAAAGTCACAAAGTGTAAAAAAAATACCGAAACGATAGCTGGATAGTGTGATGAAATCTCCAACGACTTCTAACCTGAGCGAGCCTCCGAAACCCTATAAACATAGAAAATATAACACAAAGTAAGCTATTAAACTTAGTAAGCTCGTATGATTAATAAACTCATAAAATCAAATAACCAGCATTTAAGCAGTTACTCAAAACATAATATAGCTCATATGATTTCATCATTCTATCATGTACTCATTCTCATCCTTAGCCATGAATTTCTCTAGTCTATTAAGTTCCATGCTCGTATAATTTAAGTACATCTTACCAATTCATTCATCATTTCTTATGCATAATGTAACACCCTTAACCCGACCCAGACGTTATGGCCAGATTTGGCATGTCACATGGAAGTAACGTTCAAAGTCGGACAATTCGATAAAAAGTTTCTTCTATTTCAAAAGCCTTGTTTAGAATTTTGGACGTTGAACGAAATCAGGTTAAAAACTATTTTTATAAGTTTAAATATGTATATATAAAAATGTTAGCCATATTTGTTGTATTCAACTATATGAAGTTATCTTAATATTTGAAAACATTACGGGGAATTTATTTGAAAACGTATGTTATTAATTTTGAAAACCCGAATATCCTAATCTATCGGTTTAAAATGAGTTAACAGTGCAATAAAGTAAAGGTAGCAAAAATACCCAAAACGGCCTTATTACAAAAATAATACCCAAACTAAAAATAAATAAAAACGAATTCAAAAGTAGAAGTTCCCCGAGTCCTCGTAGCTCCAAATCATCTATGGCTGGGGGTTACCTGCAGATTTAAAGTAAAGAGTGAGTTTACAAAAACTCAGTGTGCAACTTCCCTAACCAATAACAGAATAGACTGGGCCGAAGCCCTATACAGAAACAGATTAGTCTGGGCCATAGCCCTATACAGAACAGTGCGGGCCCAAGCCCATTATAGAAACAGAATAGTATATGTATGCAAGCCCAACGAGTCCAACCATCACACCACACGTACCAACCCATCACACCATGTGGGGAATAACTCGACCCACCCGGCCCGCACACTAATACGTAGCCATGCTGCTAATAACAGATATCGTGATAGAGCCACCAGAAACAGATTACGTGGCAGAGCCACTATTACAAAACTACCTCCATAATCATACCCAATCCCCATGCAGATTATTATGTCATAATTAAATTAATCGAGCATGCAGTTTAACAAACAGAGTTTCAGTCATACATATATCAGAAAACCTATCTTAGGGGTATATAAGTCTTTTCAGCAATCAGGGGTAAAATAGTAATTTTCACCCCTCAAGGGTATTTTGGTCATTTTTTCTAAACTTTAGGGTATCAGCACCAATTACGACCTCTTAAAAGGTCTAATATCGCTTTAAGCGACTCAGATAATCTATACAATCAAAACAATATTTATAGGCCCTAAACCCCTATTGGGCCTAAGTGGGCCCACACACTCTTGTGGCCCGCTCTGTCCAGTTTTACGTATGGTATCGCAAATTTTATCAATCAACATACCAACGATCACTTACCTAGCAATTTACCCATATGGGCCCATAGGCCTATTGGCCCCATTTTGGCCCATTAAGGCCCATAACGGCCCAAGTGCACAAAATCGCATGTAAAGGCCTTAACAGTCTATTGCCCACCATCGGTGGGCTTGGTTCGGCCCATAAGCTCTCGCACACTCGTAAGGCCTCGAATATTGACGTTTCGGCATTCTGGCTTTTCGACTTTTGCCGACCAACTCTACAGAAGGGTTATGGTTACACACCTGTTTCGTGAAATCGAGTGCACCGCTACGCCAAACGCCTACATCCCAACCATTGCCTATCGTTAGCTTTCCATTTAATAAACCATTACCAAAATCCCAAGATATCTATTACCACTTACATGATTAATTTACAAATCAATCTAAAAACCCTTAAGGTCGTTGGTTAGGAGATATTCGTTGCCAAATAGTTGTACCATAATAGACCTTATTAGAAAGGGAAACTAACGATATGCTTATTAATCAACAACAACATCCTACAAAACATATATGCACATTCGACCTATACCTTATCTAATGACGAGAGAGGACTTTGATTATTTTCGATTTCCCTGCTCTCTCTCGCTCTCTCTAGCACCTTGCAAACATCCCATTGCAGAGATGGAAATAAGAAATGGATACGTTATAGATGAGAGGGGAAGTTTCGACTTTATCAAGAATACAAAAAGGGAAAAACACACCTTACCTCGATTCGGCCTTTGATGTCACAAAATAGAACACTTAAAATAAAAAGGGTATTCGGCTATGGAGGAGGAGTTGATAGAAATCACGAACAAAATGAAGAGGAGAAAAAGACAATCGGTTGATGAAGAAACAAGTAGAGAAAGGAGAAATAAGATTTGGCCAATGAAGAGTTGGTCAAAAATAAAGAACAAGGTCCGGCCAATAAGAAATTTGTGTGAAGCGAAAGAGAATGGAATGCTAGAGAGAGGTACGATTTGACAATGGTTTGAAGAAGTAGAAGAAAATGTGTGATATGCCTTTAGAAAGAAAACAAATAAGAATTGCTCAACCAAGGAGTCTCTAAGCCAAGCACAGAATGAAAGATGGAAAAGAAAAGAAAATTCGGCACTATAAGTTTGAGTTACGGCAAGTAGTACTCATATGAACCAAATTGGTAAAAGAAACAATACCAATATGCACAAGACGCACGACAAGCTCTATTGGAACAAAATGGCAAAAAGAGAAGAAACCCCTACTTCCTACACCAATTCGACACCCAAAACCGAATATGCACCTTATGGAAACCCCTAGCCGAAATCACCTATCTAGCCACTTTCTTACCCTATCTGAATCCCACGCAAATCTCCACATATTTCTCTCATTGATCTCCTCCAACATCCCACTTCAAATTCAAATCAATCTTGACCAATTCAAATTCTTATCTCTTACCAAGTCAACAACCAACTTGAAGAATTTACATCAAAATCCACCACTTGCTGCCCATGTCCAGCAAAATGAATACATTCGCTTGTAAGGGGATTAAAACCCTAGCTTCTTCCTTACTAATGACGCCACCTCCATGCCCCACATGTGGCGCCATTTGCCACTCCAACACAAGGTTCTTTATGTCATGAAATCCACAACAATTTACTTAAACCCTATGAGCTATCACCCCTACTCCCCTAAGCCTAAAACTAAACATTTTTCCAAAGGCTCGGCTTTAACCCAGGCCTTCTAAAGGCCCCCCAAACACACCCAAATCATCAATGCAACATACCCAACCATGCAATTGCAAATTAACACAAAAATTCAAAAACCCTAAAATTTAGGGCGTTACACATAAGCTATTAGCGATATACTACATTCAATCCAATAGCTATCACATTTATATAACCAAATGAATCATATGAAATGTTATAAATCTCCACTTACTCATCATTTGAAAATTTACTTCTATCACTTACTTGTCGGTTTCAGATACGATTACCTTGACTGAGTCGTACCATCACTTGTGATCACGTTTCATAAACTTTTCTCGTTGACTCATTTAAACATCAATGAAAACACATAATCTCAATTCAATATTAACAAATCTTATTGATTCATAAACCCTTTACAAATTCATTCATAAGATTAGATATGAATTTCACAAGTTTCTTCGATTCATAAACCCTTGATATACCCGTTGAACCATTCAGAATATGTTTAAATACTCAAAAAACTCACACACAAAGTGCCGAATAAATAGCTAAAGCTATATCAATCTCGTACACTTAGTGCCAAGTAAATAGTCGAAACTATAACGATATCGCACACTTAGTGCCATCACATTAAACTGAAGCTGTCTCGGTCTCGCACACTTAGTGCAAATTATTTAGCTGGAACTACAACAACTTCACACACTTAGTGCCAATTGATTAGCTGAAGCTGTATCACCCTCACACACTTATGCCACTGTATATTTACATAACCAAAGTTATTTTGTTCTCATACACCAAGTGCTCATAATTAGCCAAATCGTCATCATACATAACTAGAGTATCAAACTCATAACATTCACATTACATCTCAATAATATAGTATTACCACAATTATATCAATTAAGCATTTGGACATATATAATTTAATGCTTATTAAACATACGAACTTACCTTGTTCGTTGTAACGACGAATTAGGTCGACTAATCCGAAACTTTGTTTTCCTCCGTTCTGGATCCAATTCTTGTTTTTCTCAATCTAGATAACATCAAAATTTACATATTTAATCATCAATTTATTCAACTTAACACAATTTACACATTTTGGCAAAATTACACTTTGCCCCTACTATTTCACATTTTTTCAATTTAGTCCTTATCACATAAAATCACAAATTCATGAAATTTAAACAATACTCATGCTAGCTGAATTTTGTTTATTTCATAGTAGCCCATATTTATCATAAAATCACACTTTTACCACACAATTATCACATTCCTCAATTTAGTCCGTAATTAACATTTTTATCAAAAATCACCTTACAAAACTTGTAAATCTATCAACAAGCATTCATAATCTATCAAGAAACTTCAAAATACATGTTTATTCATCAATGGAATCATTCAAAATCTTTAACAGTTTCGAAATCTAAGGTACGGGCTAGCTAGATTAAGCTGCAACGAGCTCAAAAATGTAAAAATCATTAAAAATGGAACAAAACCCGTACCTAGATAAGCAAACAAAGCTTGGCCGAATGTTGAATGTTCAACAATGGATTTTGCCCTCTTATTTTCAGTTGAAGAAGAAACCAAAAGATGATAAATTAATTTCGTTTTATTTATTTAACCTTTAAAAACCAAATACCAAAATTAACCTTTAAAAACATTAATAATTACTCCAAATGTCACTCTACTATCATCCACTAACTAAAAAATGGGCTATTTGCCACATAATGACCTTTACTTTAAAGTTCTATAGCTATTAGACACCTTTAGCTTATAGAATACAACTTTTACGATTTACACGATTTAGTCCTTTTTACCGAATTAAGCTCTCAAATGATAAAATTACTTCACAAAATTTTTACATCAAATAAATTTTTCTATGTCCAATTTGTGGTCCCGAAACCACTATTCTGATTTGACCCAAAAACGGGCTGTTACAGCATATAAGTTAGACATGTAAAATATGATATTATGATGAATTATTTGGTTAAAGTGTTATGTGACAAAGAGTATTGAATTTCATGGTTAAAATGACTAAATTGAAAAGTTCGTGAAAGTTTTACGTGTTATTATTTGATAAGTGAAAATGATGTAGAAAACACGACATATAAAGTGTATTGTGAATTATAATTTACTAAATGAAATTACAATTCTTCTTTAAATCATGGAAAAATGAGGACTATATTGAAGAAGTGAAAAAGTATAGTTAAATAGTGGAAATCATGAAATATATATTAACATGAATAAATATCGTGGACAGTTCTAAATGGAAATGAAGGCTAATGCTTTTAAAAATCTTAATTTTTGAAATTATATGTTCGTGCAATGTTAAATAGTAAACTCAAATGAAAGAAATGAGAAAGTATAACGAAATCATGATAATTGTGAAATAAAAATTTCATGATTAATTATGATAAATCCGATATGATGAAATGCCTATGAAGACTAGTGTTGAAATTCGTGGATATAGTTAGCATGCCATATTATAACACCCTTCAGCCGTCTCCATCGCTGGGATTAAGTTATGAATGCTACAATACAAAACAGAACAATTACGAACAAATAATAGTAAAATTTCATTAACATAGATCATATCAAGCATTCAATACTACATAAAACCTTTTTTGAGTCTTGAATGAGCTTACATGAGATCTAAGATAAACTCAGACACTTATACAAAATAGGGTTAACATGATCGTGTAACTCACTATGGCCGTGTGGGTCAACTTGTAAAAATTCATCAAAAGTCACATGACCGTGTGGTTGGGCAATGTAACTAATTGAGACTGTGTGAAAAACTAAATGACCAAATCTATAGTACTCACACGAGCGTGTGGCAAGCCCGTGTGACAATTAGGACCCGTGTGACTCTAATGTATCCTATTTTCCAGTAAACACACAGCTGTGTTATCTACCCGTGTATGACACATGATCGTGTGGACAAACCGTGTGGCACAAAATATATCATTTGGTGCCTACTTCATGCCAAACTATATCCATAGCATAACTTATGTTGTTACACCTGATTTTCATTAAGGTTTGAAATTGGGATGTGGGAGTTAATTGCAAGGAGTCGCCAGTTCGATAGACTTGATTGTGAGAATTTGGAAACTTTAGTGGTTGGTTAGTAATTAGTTGATTTTACTTCTGATTTGGTTACAATGAAATCAACTGGTTACTTATTAGGGAGACAAAATGATTGCCAATGTGTGGTGTCTATGGGAGTTGGTGACTGAGCATGTAGAGGTTATATATATAGTGAGAAGGGTTGTTCTGTAGAGGGAGGTTTTCTCTATTCTGTTTCATTTTCTTCTATTCCATTTTTTTATTTTCTTCGACTTCTTTAATGTAATTGAAGAAGAGAATGCTAAAGAAAGCTCTACATGGAGCGATAGACATGGTATTTGGGTAAGGAAAATAGAGAATCTGGTGAACTAGTAAGCCTCTTAATCTTTTTGTGCTTGTGGATTTGAGAAAAAGAAGAAATAGATTTTTGTAACTTCTAAAAGAATTATGAGAATTTGGTTTCTTGGTTTTGGATGTTGAAAAAAAACCTGGTTTGAAAAATGATTTTCTTGCATAACGGAAAATTGAAGTTTTGAAAATCGACACGGTTTGTGATATTTATAACAATAAACTCTAAACAAATTCATACTTGTGTTTTCAACTTTGGGAACGTTCGTTGTTCCCGGCTTTCAACCAAATGATCTTCTTCACTATTCTCGTACCGCAAACTGCTCCGAGTGTGAGCTCGAACCAATTGAATTGAAACACAAAACTAGAAAAAAATCTCTCTTTTATTTGGGGTGAAGTGAAAATGAAAATTCTCTCTAATAGAAATCTATAAAATTATTATTCTAGAAAATATATCTAATAGTTGAGAATAAATTCTCTCTATTTTTCAATAGAGTAACAATTTCTGAAAGTTGTGTTAATAGCTCTTCCGATGCCATCTATTTATGAGAAGGGAAGGTAAAATCCTTATTAAGTTGTAGTGGTTTATTGCAAATAGAAAAACAACTTTCTACTTAGAGTAAGAGTAGGGTGGACGACACACCCTAGTATTCCTACTAGGGATGCTACCCCTTCATGTCATATAAGGGATTTTTGGCCTCTCTCACATCGAGTCTAATTACGAGTACTTCTTGGGCCTTTTGACCTAGTACTCTGTAATGTGATCCAACCCGATTCAGTTTTTCTATTACTCAAAATAAGCTTTAATATTCTATATTAAACAATTTTCTCATCCCTATTTTACCTCTAGTAAAATTTTTGATGATTTTACCCAAGGTAAAATTTTGAGAAAATATGTTCAATATTTCATAACTGAACATGTTTACTGTGACTGAATGATTTATTTTTATTTTCGGGCTTTATAACAGCTCAAAAACATAAACTCATTCTTTTGATCATTTTTAAGTAATTCATATAGAACTGTAAATGCATCATTTCCATTTTTGGAAACTTACACTCATTTCAAAATGATTCCATTTTTTCATTTTGGAAAAAAACCATAATTATTCTTGAATATTTCCCATTTCCTATTCATTCTATTCATTTATATTCAAATCACAATTCATTTCTTGTAACACCTCCATCTCGTCTCGGTTGCCAGATTAGGTTATAGAGTGTTACCAAGGAAAACAGAACAATTAACTTCATAACAGAAACAATTATATAAATTAAATGCTAACATATAAAAATTAAATCAATTCACGGTAAAAATACACTTATGGGCCTTAAATCGAGCCTACGGGGCCCTAAAAACATTTAGAGAATAATCCAAGATCAAATCGAAACAAAATCAGAAAATTTCAGAAAAACTTAAAAAATTTGAAAAATAGGGGTCACACGGCCATGTCCTAGCCTGTGTATTTGCCTATATAGGTATTCAAAATAAGGCGACACAGCCATGTGACTAATCGTGTGTGTATTCGAATTTGGGTTACACAGCCGTGTGCCAGATTGTACCATAAACTGTTTTGAGACGTACGGCCGTGTCACAGACTGTGTGAAACCTACACCTAAAATAATAAATATACACGGCCATGTGGGATGACCGTGTACGGCACACGGCCGTGTGACAGCCCCTGTGCTCCATTTTAACCCCTAAGTCAGTAAATTCAAGCACCATTTCTTGCATAATAAGACATATCACATGTAGTCTATTTCACATGGTTAAAAGCACATTCAAAACATCGAGTCCATGCAAAAAATCCATCCATCCTATGTCTAACCAATATGCCATCAAAAGACACCTCAATTCACACACCAATTCAATTCAAGAACAATGTTACAAATAAGGAATAAACTTTATCACTAGCTAACTATTCATGCCTAAAATCACCAATGTAATTGACCAAAATATGGCATACTCAACAAGCAACCATTTTAAACCATCATCATCAAATATATATACCATTTAGGATCAACTTAATTATAACCAACATAAATACACATCCCAAAACCAAGCACATTACTAGTTGTACCAAAATAACTTAACAATTTACATATCCAAAACAAAACACCTATATACATGCCACATCCCAAAATGAAATACAAAAACTACCAAGATGGATAAATAGTGTGTGCTCCTAAATCGATCCGCCTGATCAGCCCGCAAAATATCAATTACAAAAGAGACACAAATGAAAAAAATAAGATTATGAAGCTTAGTAAGTTCATAACATATGTATACCATTTAACTTACCTCAAGCAATAAGTTTCTAATTCCTGATATCCAAAATGCAAGATCACACCATATTAGTATATAATCATTTTAATCATAAATGATACATTTCAAAAGTCATAACCAATTCATAATCCATAATTTCTCAATACAATCAATATAATAAATAAGAGTTTTGTAGCAACATTTATCATTTGGTAGTAATATAAATATCCAACAAAGTTGAGCAAATAAATGAGTTTTAAGACGATCGATACATGGCCCGATGAACTATAGTAACTTGACTCGGATACTCGGAAATCTACACCACACCAAAGACATCAATGATGCATAACAAAAGCACCGAAGTGCAGACAGAGGCACTGAAGTGCAAACAAAGGCACCAAAGTGCAAACCCGTACAAGCGCGCGTTCAAACCCTATTGGCGTGCCAATTGTATCCTAATCGATTATTACGTTCAAACGGGCACTTAGCAAACTTCTTAACATTATAATCTTAGAAGCATTTCTGCAATATCATATCCATACACATGTTATAAATCAATTACATACATTTCGATAACAACTAACCATATAATATGCCAACTGCCAAATAATCATTTCTCATCTGTACTTAATTGTAAACATTTTATAAATTCAATTTAATATCATAATTCAATTCGAATACAATTTAATCAAATCATAATACCACAAGTTATATAAGGATATAAATATATTTGTCTATAATATGAACTTACCTACAAACCACTTCCAGTTAAACCATAAGGATTACTCCACAATTTCCCCCTTTCCTCGGTTATTGTCTTTTGACTCGATTCTTGATCTGTATAGTAATTAAATTCAATTTATTCAATTCACATACATTTCAAACTCAATTCAATGCATGAGACCCTTAAATTTTTATTTTTTACACATTTCCCTTAAACTTTAACATTTCTTACAAATTAGTCCCTAAACCTGAAATTTTTCAAATTTATCAAAATTCTACCATTTACCATGCCAACTAAACTTCTTTCTATACTAGAGAATCCCAAAATTATTAACAATTCAAAAAAATTCCATGAAATTTTAATATTTTACCAATTTAATCCTTTAACTAAAAACTATCAAAAACCATTTAATAAACTAATTTTAATCTACAACCAAAGCTTCAGTGTCATCATTTAACATCATGAATAACAAGGATTCATCAATGAAAAATACAAAATTCTTTACAGTTTCAAAAACGAAGCTATGGGTTAGCTGGACCTAGTTGCTACGATCTAAAAAACATAAAATTACAAGAAATGGGTTTAAAAATCATACCATGCAAGCATAAGAGATAAGACCAAAGCTTGAAGGTCCCCTTCCATGGAGGTTTCAATTTCCAAATAGAAAAAAAATAAAGATGATGGTCTTTTATTTATTTATTTATGTTTTTACGATATTATTATATCTTTTATCATAATAATTATTAAAAATTTTAATGTATAAAAGAATAAAGCTCCTTAATAGCCGTACCACATATATAAAAATGGTATATTTACCATTTAAGTCCTTCATTTTATGATATTTAAGCCATTTAATCATTATAATTCAAAAGTGATTAAATTTTACATCTTTTACAAATTAGTCTTTTTTTTTAATTAACTAAGTAAACAATAAAATCAACTAACCAAATCTTAATACGACAATCACATAACCCTAAGAATATTAATTACCTATAAATTAGGGACTTTTTAGATGAAATTATGGTCCTAAAATCACTATTTCTGACACCACTAAAAAATGGGATATTACATTTCTAGTTTCAACGAGCTAGCGGAGGGACAGTTTGGACATATGTAATTAGGGATCAAATGATTTATAATTAAGTTCTAGCTTTTCTCCTATTAATTATAAACTTATTTAGTCACGAGTGATTCCACTATAGTATCGTTATTGAGCTCTCCTTAACGATATACCATTATGAAAGCAACTATGCAGTGCTCGTCCAATGACATTGTCATAAGTGTGTTACCCTTATAGGATACCCTTGATCCCTTTGGGAAAATATCCACTCTCCCAATATGATCCTATTATATCTCATGGTAACCATTACATCTTCCTTCATGAAAAGTTAATCACTATCAAATAGCGTTTAAACATAGGAAAAACATAGGAAAATATCAAATATGAATAGAAACTGTCTGAAAACAATATGCAGATAAAAACAGGAAAAGGGTGAAATGAATGAATGAATGAATGAATTGTAGATGATCTTAAAGCCCACAAAATTTATATAGAGACAATTTTCATATTTAAGGTGTCGGCGATTTATTGAACTAATTATTTGAGCTATGTTGATTATATCACTTGGGAAATCATTTATTGATGATTGAATTAAATTAGATTACCTTTAGTTGTCGATTAAGTTTTAACTCAATTGGCATAAGCATTGTTGCCAATGTAAGAGACATGGATTCGAATATGTTAAAGCAACTTCAAATCCTAACTCCATATTAGAATGAAAAAAGAATCACTATACCCTAACCGTCCACAAACGAAACAAAGAGTCAATCGTTCATATTTAAAACTGACATAAGAGGAAATTCTAGATAAAAATAGAACCTTTTTCATTCTCCTCAGAGGTCGTCTCACATACAGTTGAACCCTTATTCGCAAATAATTTTGTACCCCCTTCCCCATATTTGAACCATCATATTCTAAAAATTTTGCAAGAAAATCCCCAATTTGCCTTGCCAATGCTTCAGAGAAAAACCCCGAGGGTACTTCATGAATTTATACCACTATAGTATGAAATTGGTAATTTGGTGTTAGAAGGAGTAGTGCCCACTCCGTCGCCCACAAAATTTATATAGAGACAATTTTCATATTTAAGGTGTCGGCGATTTCTTAAACTAATTATTTGAGCTATGTTGATTATATCACTTGGGAAATCATTTATTGATGATTGAATTAAATTAGATTACCTTTATTTGTCGATTAAGTCTTATCTCAATTGGCATAAGCATTGTTGCCAATGCAAGAGACGTGGATTCAAATGTGTTAAAGCAACTTCAAATCCTAGCTCCATATTAGAATGAAAAAAGAATCACTATACCCTAACCGTCCACAAACGAAACAAAACAGAGTCAATCGTTCATATTTAAAACTGACATAAGAGGAAATTCTAGATGAAAATAGAACCTTTTTTTATTCTCCTCAGAGGTCGTCTCACATACAGTTGAACCCTTATTCGCAAATAATTTCGTACCCCCTTCCTCATATTTGAACCATCATATTCTAAAAATTTTGCAAGAAAATCCCCAATTTGCCTTGCCAATGCTTCAGAGAAAAACCCCGAGGATACTTCATGAATTTATACCCAAAAATTCCACTATAGTATCGTTATTGAGCTCTCCTTAACGATATACTATTACTAAAGCAACTATGCAGTACTCGTCCAATGACATTGTCATAAGTGTGTTACCCTTATAGGATATCCTTGATCTCTTTGGGAAAATATCCACTCTCCCAATATGATCCTATTATATCTCATGGTAACCATTGCGTCTTCCTTCATGAAAAGTTAATCACTATCAAATAGCGATCAACAACCTATGGCCTCATTTACTTTTCATTAACCATGTAATGCCAATGAGAAGAGATCATTTACCCATGTTTTAGGCTATGAATTCCATTATTGTGAATGACGCTACATACTATAGAAGTTGTACACCTAACGTGCTAACTTTTGGTTCCTTATCTATTCGAACTTAGGCTTTTACATGCAGTTAGGATTTAAGTACGCCACACTATGAACATCACAAATTGTTATATATATTAAACCCTAATTAGCAACATAAACAAATAATGTTAGTAGGATTTGAAATATCAAAATTATATATAATGAGTCAAAAGAATGTCTTATGGTTTAAGAAGTGGCCTCAAATATATATTATACATAGAAAAGAGTGGGACAAAGAGGCGAAAAATCAAGGATCTCAGAGACCAATTTTAAAGAATGAAGGGTCAGTTTTGAAAATTCATAGATTGCAATGTCTCACAAAGAAAGCAAAGAGACCCATCCCTTAAGGATTCCATGTCTCGTTATAGAACATGTCACAAAAAAGTTACCATAATGTGAGTCGAGCTAGATCCAAGTCTAAAAAATAGGTTTAAAATTTTGCATCGGCCTGTCCCATAATGAAGTCTTTGTACTATATATAGTACCTCTCAACAAAGCACTCTTACTCTATTGATTATATTACCTCTTCAAAAAAGTTTCAAACACTTGAGGTGGGTTTGGATAGGCGTTAGGATGTAGTGCGTTTAGCTTACTTTTTGTTTCACGCTACAGTATCGCTATAGTATCTAATCTCACCATCACTGTTATTTTTACACTAACCATATGTAAATACACTGTCCGTTCAAATCCACCATTAAAATTTCCAGATAATCACGAGAGGTGCCGAAATTTGTGTGTCAAGAAACACTTGGTTGCTTAAGTTAGCAAAGATTGAAGTTGAGATAGGAGAGTAAGGTAGCTTTAGGCAATAAAGAGGCAAACAGTCGGGATAAGATGAGAGTCATATATTGATATTTATACTTTAGCTCGTTCCTTAAACTTTCCCCAGTCTGCATGTGAATCTTAGATTTTTAAAGTTAAAAAAATATTAATATTTCAACAAAATAATTATAAAAAATAGCGATCAACAACCTATGGCCTCATTTACTTTTCATTAACCATGTAATGCCAATGAGAGGAGATCATTTACCCATGTTTCGGGCTATGAATTCCATTGTTGTGAATGACGCTACATACTGTAGAAGTTGTACACCTAACGCGCCAACTTTTGGTTCCTTATCTATTCGAACTTAGGCTTTTACGTGCACTTAGGATTTAAGTATGCCACACTATGAACATCACAAATGAATAAATCCATAAACAAATTCATGATCTATTCTTCTTAGGTTTTGTCCGATGTACTATCAGTCTAGTTAATCATATCCATGTCTCTATCTTCTGAGAGTCATCTGCGCAGATGCCCAAGATAAATCATCTCCCTAATTAGACTTGATAGATGACATATTAGTCTTTTAATTAGTTTGCTCATTTTTTATTAGGCTAAGGACATGTTTAGGCACGGAGAAGTCCATGTGGGTCTATCAAATGTGGAAACAGCCAGAGGAAACCTATGTAAGAGATAGTCCATTGAAAACTATGTATTAGTTGGAGTATCTCTGTAGAATGGTCTAAGGTGAATAAGCCCTTTGTAACAGCCCATTTCTAGTGAAATCAGAACAGTGGTTTTGGGACCACAAATCCGAAGTCAAAATATTTATTTTATTATTATTTTAATGTCTATAACATTTTAGTAGAGTCATATGAAAATTTTGTTAAGAAATTTTACCATTTGCATGCTTAATTTGATAAAAATGACTAAATTGCGTAAAATGTAAAAGTTGGGTTCTAATAGCTCAGTACATCCCGGTAGTACTAAGATGTATAATGACATGAAGAAATTGTATTGGTGGTCGGACATGAAAAGAGACATTTCAGAGTTTGTGACAAAGTGTTTGATTTGCCAACAAGTGAAGGCTGAGCATCAAGTACCTTCAGGTTTACTTCAGCCAATAATGGTTCCCAAATGGAAGTGGGATAGGATTACCATAGATTTCGTGACAGGGCTGCCTTTGACACTAAAAACGAAAGATGCTGTGTGGGTTATCGTGGATAGATTGACGAAGTCAGCATATTTTATTCTGGTATGTGTTGATTTCTCACTTGATAAATTGGCTGAACTATATATTGATGAAATTGTGAGACTACATGGAATACCTACGTCCATTATTTCAAATAAAGATCTGAGATTCACCTCTAGATTTTAGAAGAATTTGCAAGAAGTATTAGGTACAAAATTGAATTTTAGTACCGTATTTCACCCACAGACTGATGGACAATCTGAGAGAGTAATTCAAGTTCTTGAAGATATGCTTTGGTCTTGTGTTTTAGAGTTTGAGGGTAGCTGGGAAAGGTATCTACCTTTGGTGGAATTCGCCTACAATAATAGTTATCAATCGAGTATACAGATAGCACCGTATAAGGCATTGTATGGCCGTAAATACCGGACTCCATTATATTAGACGTAGTTGAATGAGAAGCAGATTCATGGTGTTGACCTGGTAAGAGAGACTGCAGAAAAAGTGAAGATAATTCGAGATTATTTGAAAGTTGCTTCGGACCGGCAAAAGTCTTATATTGATTTGAAAAGAAAAGAGATTGAATTCCAGGTTGGTGATAAAGTATTTTTGAAAGTATCACCGTGGAAGAAAATATTGAGATTTGGCCAGAAGGGCAAATTAAGTCCACATTTCATTGGGTCGTACAAGATTAAGAAAAGAATAGGGCCAGTGGCATACCGGCTAGCATTACCGGTAGAGTTGGAAAAGATACATAATGTATTTCATGTGTCGATGTTACGGTGGTACTGTTTGAATCAATCACATGTGATTTCACCTACAGAGATTGAAATTCGATCGGACACGACATATGATGAAGAACCAATTAGATTTTGGCTCGAGAGGTTAAACAGTTAAGAAATAAAAGCGTGGCATTGGTGAAAGTGTTGTGGCAAAAGCATGGTGTAAAAGAGGCTACATGGGAACCGGAGGAAGCCATGAGAAAATAGTACCCAAACCTATTTACAGA
This sequence comes from Gossypium stocksii, assembly GCA_020496765.1. Taxonomy (NCBI): domain Eukaryota; kingdom Viridiplantae; phylum Streptophyta; class Magnoliopsida; order Malvales; family Malvaceae; genus Gossypium; species Gossypium stocksii. Next base: position 50,802,763 of record CM035623.1, read on the forward strand.
TAAGATTTTCGGGACGAAAATCCCTAAAGGGAGAAGAGTTGTAACAGCCTGAATTAAAGGCTAAACGAAATAATGTTTTCGAAACCATGAATTCGAGGTCTAAAATATTTTTCCCGATTAAGTTTTAATATTTATTTGATGATTGAATGTTTGTGTGAAAGTTTGGTAGATAAGTTTCATTATTTGCATGTCCAATTTGATAAGTTGGACTAAATTCAATAGGTGAAAAGTATGTGTTTTAATTCCTAAAAGCACTTGATTGAAATGGGGTTTTAAATCTAAGGTCTTTATAGTAATTAGACCAATTTGTTTGAGTTTGGACAAAAATACCCATAGAAGGGAAAAATTTTAAAGAAGGGCATAAGGGGCATTTTGGTCATTTGGATAATTAAAGAAATAAAAAGGAAAAATAAGTCAAAATTGGTGTCCATCTTCTCCCCCTTGTGCCGAATTTGAAGAGTCACCATAGCTAGGGTTTTGACAACTTCTCAAGCTCATAGTAAGTGACTCCTAGCCCCGTTTTTAATGCTCTTCGTATTTTTGAGATTCTCGTAACTTGATTTAGCTATTTCTACCACTATTTTCAGCTAGGGTTGATGTTTAAAATTTTACCCATGAATGACATACATGTATTTTGATGTCTAGTGGTAGAATAAGAAAGTTTGAAGTGTGGTGAATAACTTTTACTAGGTGGTTTTTGGTGAAAATTGTAAAAAGGACTTAATTGTAAAAGGTGAAATATTGTGTACATAAATTGTGAAATGATGGAAATTGTGGGCTGCTATAAGAGGAAAAATGGTTCGGTTAGGCTTAAAATACAAGGAAATGAGATGAAAATCATTTATCTGGCCTAGAGACTAAATTGTAAAATTTGGAAAGTTAGGGGTCAAATTGTAAAAAAATTGTCATAGGAAGATTTTGGACTAATTTGAGTAAGACAAATATTGAATGGGTTAAATGTGTCATTATAGATCGAGAAGAACGTGGAATCGACCTTGACCGAGGCAAAGGCAAGGTTTGGGACTAAATCGCAAATTCGACCTATTTTGTAATTAAGGTAAGTTTATATGTAAATAAACTTTTGTTTAATTATGTTAGAATATTTTGTTATATTATATGGGATGAAATGAAGTACTGAATATTTGCATGATGCAAATTGTGAATTTTGGGAAAATAGTAAGATTAAATGAGAAATCCCCGAGTGAAACCACTAGGATATGAGATTCGCTTAAAAGAGTGGAGCTATGTGCTGAAACCACTCGTAAGTGCAATTGGCTAAATATTGTGGAGCTATATGCTGTGACCACGAATAAAATGGATCGTATTGACATTGTGGAGCTATGTGCTATTACTACGATAAAATACATTGTGTTGCTTCGAAAGCGTGGAGCTATGTGCTGTTACCACAACTATAATGTATCGATTTAATAAGGTGGAGCTTTGTGCTGAAAACACCAAGTATCAATCGATAAACCGAAGGGTTCAACGGGGAAAATTTATTAAAAGATGTTTTGTGTGAACATATGATGTATAGATGTAGGGATGTAAGCAAGTATATATGTGAGCAAATGTATATGAGAGTAAGGGTGTATATGAGTATGTGCATGGATAAGCAAATTGCATGTGGTGTATGTGAAAATTGGTAAGGTTAAAATGAATAAGTGAGGTTGATGAGAAGTAAAGTTTTATTATGTTAAATTTAAACTTGAATTGAGTATGTTGTTACAATGCCATTTATTTGCAAATAGACTTACAAGCTTAAAGCTAACCCCTCTTTTTTTTCCTTTGTTTTATAGTATTGCCTAATCAGCTCAGACTTCGGGAAGCGTCCGAGGATCATCCACACTATCAAGACCTGTTTTGGTATATTGAAATGTATATTTTTATTATGCCATGTATAAGGACTTGTTTGTTTATAGGAGTCAAGTAGTTGGCTATCATATGGGTTTTATGTCATCTTGACAAGTCATTTTGTATTAAGGCCATGTGATATGGCTAATAATGCTTTTGGTTTGTATCCATATGAGGTAATTCATGAAGTGGTTTGGTTTGCTTGTGTGTGGATGAATGGATATGGGTTGATGAAATGTTAAATGTGGCTACATGAGCATCTAAAAGTGTTATGGTGTGATGTGATAAAAATAGTATAAGTTTGTATGTGTTTTGGGGTATAAAATGCTTTTGAAAATAGCCTAACGTAGGGCCACACGGTCGGCCACTACGGCCATGTGTGTAGGGCGTATGGAACTTACATGAAATTTTTGGAAAATCAAGACGTCACACGGCCTACCCACATGGGCGCGTGTCGTGCCCGTGTGACCAAATTTGCATGCTGACGTACTAAACAGAATACCCTGGTTTTTACACACGGGGTGAGAACACAGGCGTGTTGAGGTCGTGTGAAAACCCCTGCAGGATCAAAATGAAAAATAAATTTACAATAATTCCACACGGGTTGGGGACATGGGCGTGTGTGACCACACGGCCTGCCCAGACAGGCGTGTACCTATCTCACACCGGCGTGTGCCCTGTTTTTAACCAAATTTTCTAAAATTTTCCTAAGTTCTCAATTTAGTCCTAGACCGCTCCCAAATTATGCTTTGGGCCCCGTAGGCCCATTTTAAGGTTTGTATGACATATCATGAATAAGTTTTAAATTGAAACAAAATTTTGTGGTTCGACTTCAAATGATTGGTTATGAAATTATCCCGTAATGCCTCGTATCTGATTCTCGCGTCAAACTTAGGTAAGGGGTGTTACAGTCACTGTGGTAATCTCTGTTAAAGGAAGTCTTTGTGGCAATCTCTGTAAAGGAAGCCTTTGTGGCTACCTCTGAAAAGGAACAGCTTCGTGGCGCAATTTAAAAGAATTTCCTTTGTGGCAACCATCTGAAGGCAACACCTCTATGGCAGATCTTGAATGAAAGGATATGAATTCTAGGTGATCTTTGAAGGAACGGCATATACGGTATTCTAAAGGAATAATGTGTATGGCGAACTCTAATAGTAAGGCCCCATAATGTTAAGATGAGTCATGCATAGTAATAAGGTACGAACAGTTAAGTTGGAACATGCCAGAGTATGCGGTGCATCAAGAGTATTTTGCTTGTATGGTTCTTTGAAATATAAATGATTAAAGAACTAGGTAAGGGAAAAGGAGTACGTGAATGAGTTAATGGATATATGAGAGATAAGTGATGATCTTAGGGCAATGTATAGCTTCTGTGGCTTAAGGAATGGAAACTTAACGGTGTACTCACCATAGTCAAGGATAAGAACAAGAGGATAGACAATAAAGTCTCTGATTACAACTCAAGTATTGAGAGTTTATCACTAAGTTCTATCGAACTTACCTTTGTGGTTTTATGTCAAAGGTAAGATAAATGATCTAAAAACCACCAAATAAAAATGATGCTATGCGTTAAATGAAAACGACCAAAGCACAATTACATACACAATTTACTATGATGACATATTAAATAATATTTATGCAATATTTACCAACTCAATTAGCTTATTGATCACATATTTATGCATACATCACATATTGCAATATTTCATTTAATGATAAATTTGCACTTGAGGCTATGAACATAAGAGTGGGCTCTACCACCACACATTGGATACACGGATCTCCAACACACCAATGACTCAATGAGTTAAACATATCCCAAAAGCGTAGCATGTAGCTAACACTTTCCAACACACCAACATATCCTAGTGAATGGAGTCGAGCTCACATTCCCTTATCTCTCCAAAACTGTCCCGGGCCTTAATGCTCAAAAAATACAACACAAAGGTGAGTACTTACAAATCTTATGGCATGCCAACTATATCCAACAGTCTCAAAGATCACAAGGTCAAAATATCCATAATTAAACACACATTTTACTTATTGTATTTTGCACACTTTCATTGCATATTCATATTATAAGCACAACATCATCACTGTCATACGACATGTATAACATACCCATAATTAACACATTCACAATAGTCATCACAAGCATATTTCACATGTCACAATATCACATCTTAATTTTCAATTCCACCATATAATTGTATATTTCGCAAATTAAACAATGGGTATGAGAAAGCTTACACTCGGAACTTAGAGTAGGGGTTTAGGCTACTCTTAAGATCCCAAATAACATAATGAATTGTGTCTACTAGCAGTGATTCCAAACAGTTACCGTTCACACTTTTGCCTAGTCGCCGAAAGTCTAAACTAGATTTTCCTTTCCTTTTGCCTTGCTCGTCGAAGGCTTTAAAAGTTCCAATTCTTTACCCAAAAGAAATCACACAATAAACATAATTATCATTCAGCCATAGACTCACCTAAATCAACCAAAAATGCAAGAGTAAGCTAGATTCTCTTGAAACTGAAATTTCGACTAGTTTAGTCGAAACACAGAAATCTCAACTCCTACTCCTTCTTATTGCATAAAACTGATTCTAATCGTCTAATTATATATCTAAGAATAATTCCCAGCCTTCAAACTACACAAAACTACACGGATTCATGGTTCCAAAATTTCGACATACAAAACCTTATAATTCTTTAACGAAACTTTAGAGGAAGTTTAGAAACCTTCTAATCGCATCAAAACAAGTTGAAAAACACTTTGAAACATCGTTTTCATTCAAAATCCTAAATTCTACCATTAACAGACCCAATTTTCGGCATTTATTCAAAAATTTTGATTTAGTAAATAAAAACTCGATTTAAAAGGCTAGATATCATCAAAAACTAATAGGAAAACAAATCATTACCTTTGATGAGAGAAAAATGAATGTTTGGTTAAAAATTCGAAAAACCCACAAGTTTGAGAGATAACAAAATTAATGGTGTTTTTGGTGTTTCTCTTTGAATTTGAGAGGGATTTGGTGTTTGGGATTTGATAAAATTCAAAAGGATTAGAGTTGGAAAGATCAAAATAGATGAATGAGGTTTGAGGTTTCAAGGGACGACACAAATAGGTGAGAATGCTCTTTTTTTTTCTTTAATTGTCAAAATAGGGTGAAAATGGGGGAAAATTGGGCTGATTTAAAACATCATGCATTTGCATTAAAACTACTCTTAATTTAATCCCTTTTACAAAACTATCATCTTTTTTTAAAATTGAAGGTCTTTCCTACCTTATTTTCAAAAATTGATTTAACTATAAAAAAGTCATAGACAAACACATTTCCGGTTTACCATGCTTCAAATTTTCAAACACATTTTGAACTAAAATTCTTAAATTACCCTCGAAACTACTAGGCTCAATTTTGGAGTGTGATAGTGATCTTATTCTATGCACACAAATACTAATATTTATAATTAAAATATCCATATTTTATACTATAAAACATTTACTATAAATTATTTGCAAATTGTAATATTGATTATTACAATATTAATATAAATATTCTTAATAATATATTAATAATATTTAAAATTTAAGATCATTATTGTTAAAATTTATCATTAAGATAAGATTGCAATATTAAATGATTTATTAAAACAATAAATTATATTAGTTATATTAATAATTTGTTATATTGTTAAATATAAATAATTAAATATGTATATTTAATAATATTTAACATTATGATATTTATTATTAATATTTTATATTTTTAAAAATTAAAATAAAAAAATTATTAATATAGTAATGTTAGATTTGATTCAAATTAATTGTGATATAAAAATAAAATTACTCATAAAAGAGGTTTTTTTGAAAAATGACTTACCCTTTAAATAAGGATAAGTCAATTTAATTTCAGTTCATTAAACTGTTTTTCATAAAATAAACACATGAAAATGTAAAAAAGAAAAACAATTTCGTAAGTCATTTTCTTTAACTAGATGAAAATTCTTAATAAAGCCTTTCAAACTTTTAAAAATTTTAATTGTACCTTTAATTTATTATAAAAATTTTAATTAAACCTTAAAATTTGAAAATTATTATTAAATTTTTAAAATTTTCTAAAACTTTCAATTAAACTATTTTTTAATATTTTAAATTTTTATAAAACTTCTAAAATTTTTGAAAATGGTCACAAAAACTCTTTAAATTTTTAAAAAAATTTAATTAGATCTGATCCACACCTTTAATCCAGTAGAGACTAGAAGTAAAACGACATCGTTTACATTACCGTTCACTGATGAGGTTCTTACTAGAGGTTATCATACGTCGGGCCGGGCCCAGAAAAACTTTTCGACCCATTTCTAGGCTCGGGCCTAGCCCAAACCGAAATATGAACCTGAAAATTTGTCTAGGCCTGGCCCGGAATAAAAATGCTAGGCCCGAGCCCGGCCCGACCCAACCCATATTATTTTTTTTGCTTATTTCATTAAAAAATTTAAAAATATAATAAATTGAATACATTTAAAAATATAAAAACAAATATTAAAACAAGAAACAAAATAAAAATGAGACAAATAATTCCTAAAACAATACACAAATTAAAAATATAATAAAAATTGTTATATTAAAATTGAAACAAGTTAGAACTAAAAATATGGTTAAAAAAATAAAAGAAAATATATTTATATACTTCGAGTCGGGTCGGGTCGGGCCTGGGCAAAAAAAAGTTGGTCGAAGCTCGACTCGTTTTCTAAACGGGCCTCGTATTTTTATCCAAACTCATATTTTAGGTTTACATTTTTACCCGAATCTTCTCATTTTTTGGGTAAACTTTCGAGTCGGGCCGGGCCGCCAAACCCATACCCATGATCAACTCTAGTTGTTAGACATCGATATTAAGTAAATTAAATCACAAGAAAATTGAAAAATCATATCCTTCATCTCGCATTGAATTCTGCAGCGATTCCCACAAAATCAGTTAGCAAAGACAAAAAAAAGAAAATGGAAGAAGAGAAGGCGGCAGCTTACTACGACGAGCTTACCAGGAAAGGTGAGGGAGCGGCCAGATTCAAGCGAGGCCTCGGTTTCTCTTCTTGCGATGATCAACACGATGCGGTTCCTCAAAGAGGCACAACCTTTGTCTCCTCATCTTCATCCTTCCTCAGCAGTTTCGTCAGGGCCTCGAGTCCTACCACCGCTTCCAAACTTGAGAAAGAATCTCAACTTCAATCGATCCAACATAAGCTAAAGAAGAAACCGGAAAGAGAAGCTAGGGTTTCGGCGAGAACCAACGTGGAGAGAGACGGAGATAAGCATTTGAGGAGGCGAAGCAGAAGCACGAGTAGGGAGAGATACTGGGAAAAGGATAGAGAGAGAAGGAAGCGGAGAAGGAGTAGGTCGCCTCGTAGAGAAGGGAAATTGGAGCGGAGGAAGAGGAGAAGGAGTTTGTCGCCGCGGGAGTCATGGAGGTCAGAGAGGCATGGGACGAGAGAGGGGAAATCCAAGAAGGAGAAAAATGGAGCTGTTGATTATTCGCTGTTGATCCAAGGTTACGATAGTATGGTATGAAGTTTTACAGTCTTTTCTGTTATATTCTTTTCTTTAATAGTCATATACAATGTATTATGTACTTCGTATAGCTCAGTACATTTATGATTGCTGCTGGTTTTTTGAAAGAATCGATGCCCTCACCGCTTATTCTTCTCTTTATCAAGTGGTATTATCGATTAAATTTAGCAAGATTTTTATGATTCAGTGTACGATAAGAAAGTTTGGCCAGAAGAGATTTGGAATTTTGTTCTGGAAGCTATTAGTATGTCATGGAAAACGAAAATAAAAAAGAGTAACATTTGAGGACATCCTAATTAAGAGTAGAACTTGGTTTAATTCTATTTATTCTATTTAAATTATATGAACCTATTTTTTGTTCAATTTGCCCGATATTGAGAAATTATTTTTCTGAAATTCGAATTTTTGATTCTAACTCCTTTACGGTAAGCATAATGAATTCTATGCCTTTATTTGTGATTGGTCTCCATTGGTTCTTTATCTTATCTCAAAGACTAAAGAGTGACTTTGTCAAGTACATTTTGTCTGCTTGGATCTTTCTGTTTAAGGCCTTTGCTTTAAGGGGTGATGAAAAGGCATTTCTTTTGTGAACAGTTGCCTCCTGAAAGAGTTAAAGCCAAGATGAAACTTCAACTTGCTGAAGCAGGTAGTTTGTCCTATTTCTTTGGGTTTCCATTTTATTGTTGCTTAAGTGTTATGGGCTTCTGGGAGTGCTATGCAATGTTTCTTGTTTTGTTGATGTTTGATACTACCAACTTAGCATTATTTTGTTTATGAGGTGAACATCTTAGTTTATCTCTGGGAAATCGATGTGATCATAAGAAATTAAGTTTAGCTAGGGGTGTGCATTTGGTCAGTTCGGTTGATTATTTTGCTTTTTTGCTTTTTAAGATTTATTGACATATAAAAGAAAAAAAAATCAATTGTAGTTTACAAATTAGAAAATAAAAGAAAAAAAAAGGCAAAAATAATTTTTGTAACTATTTCAAAAATAAAAATAGTATTATATAATAAACAAATTATTTATATTCTAATTTTTCTAGCAATGTGGGATTACTAGCCATTGTGAACTCCCTTTATCAAAAGCCTTAACTTGTCATCTCTAAGTTCTTATATTCTAAGATATCATATACATATATATATATATATATTATCAATACTATTATTTAAACCTTTAGTTGAGTTCAAGTCAACTGGGCACCAACTCGGCTAGGAAAATTACAAAAATATCTTTTCCTATTTAGAATAAGTTATGTTATTCTAGGGTACTTTAGTCTTTTTATTTTTATTTTTTAAATATTCAATAAATAATTTGTATATGATGGAATTTGAACCCATGACTTTTGGGTCGATAAATCTTTAGCTTTACCACTCAACCAAAGCATTATCTTAAAATATTTTGTTTTATTAGTGAATATTATTTTGTGTTTCTGTTGGTTTAAAATAAATTCTTGCTGTTATGTCATCTAACTATACCATTAATTATTAAAAATAGTGGCTGTAACTCCTCACTGGTCTTGCTAAATTAGAAGGTTTCCCTTCTGGTCTTTGTGTGTGAAGTTTTCCTCCATTCCTATATTAAGAGTTAAATTTTACATGCAGCTGAAAAGGATCCAACAACAGGCCCTGGTTGGGAACGGTTCGAGTTTGACAAAGATGCCCCTGTTGACGATGATGAAATTGAAGGTTAAACACCCATCCATATTGCCTGTTAATTGTATTTTAAAGCCAATTTTAGAAAAATCTATCAGGGTAATGAGATACTTTGGTCCATGGAAACATAGTTCCTTGCAAGTTGGTTTTTAGGTTTATAATCTTAGTGGATTGCTGTTTTCCTTCGGGTAGCTATTTAATAGGTATCTATGATAAGCCTCATAAGTAATGATGCAGGAGCTTAATATATTTTATAATATTTTTTTACTTCAGTTTTATTTTATAATATTTATTTTAAGCATTAGATATATTTTGGACAGCTAGGAGTATTAGTTTTCTTCAGGGATTAAATCTAGGGTTAAGAATCAAACCTTATTTTCAAGAAGGTCTAGTAACCAGGGATTTAAATAGCGCTGGCAGGTCGTGTCACATTTATCGCAATTGCAGGCTTAAGGGAGACTATTGCGGTCATCGCAATTGTGGGTTTAAGGGAGACTATCGCGGTCATTGCAATTGTGGGCTTAAGGGAGACTATTGCGGTCATGGAATTTTTTTAATAATTTATGATATTTTACTTTTGTTTATTTATGGATTAAAAATAATTTATTAATAATATAAGTATACCTAACAACATTTAAGTAAATATACAGACAAAATATAAAATTATTTTTACTTCTACTTACCCTTGTCTTTTCTCAGACTTGCATCTCTCCCTAAAACGATGCGTTATATAACATTAAGAGAACACCCTTACTTTTTTTTTAATTTATTTTTTCTAATTTTCCTTTCTCTATCTTTTCTCGTTCCTTCTGTTATCTTGTTTGTACTTCTTTATCCACTCTCTTTGATAGCATCTCTCTAATCTCTTTCTCCATCTTTTCTCCTAAAAATCCCTGCATCCTTCACTTAGCCCCATAACCATGAAAAAAAATACTAATCCAGTTTAAATAATTTGAAAATTTTATCAATTAGAAATAATTTTTTATATATTTTGAATTACTAAATAATTATCTATATTACATAGTATACATTATTAATTATTTATACTTGGTCAAGGATCAACTGATGATGATAATGAGTATATGTTGGAGAGAGAATAATTTAACAAATATGGGATGCTGTAGAATTAGATAAATTGTTAATGATTTTTATTTTTCTTGTTAATTTATTAGTAATCTTCTTGTTGAACTGTTTTTGAGGCTAAGGTATTATATAATGGCTTGATTTTAGGTTTGGTTACTTGTTTGTAGAATTTTTTCTCAAGTATTATAGATAATTTTTATAATAATTAATATTTTTTAGAATTTAAAATTATGTAGTTGTATAATAACAATTTATACTATCAAATATGATATGGGGAATTATAATGTAATTACACTTTATTAGGGGACTTAAAATAACTACTAATTACTAGAGAGTAGTTTCTACCTTAGTAATTATAATTTCATTCAATTACTCTGTGGTGTCAAAATACACCTTTAATGGTTATCTGATCGATTTGCCTTCAAATTTTCATGTCAACCCAGTTTTTAACGTTTCTAACCTGTATTCTTTTGAGGGTTTCAATGGAGATATTGCTAAAATTTCAGACCAGGTTTCCTAAGGTTTAGATTGAGGTTTTTGAAGATGTGTTGGATGTTAAAGAAGGGAGGTTTAGAAGCGGTAATAACTATAGGAGATTTTTGGATGGCTAGGATTAGTTTTAAGGTTTAAATCTAGGGTTAAGAATAAAACTTTATTTGCAAGGTCTAGTAACTTGCAAAAAAAAAAAAAAAGAAGTCTGTTATAATAAGCTGCAACATATTTACAACCAGAACAATATTATTATCTTTGAATTAATTTAAGGAGCTAAAGGTTTTCTTAAACCTCAAAGAGTTTAAACTTCTTTCTACTTGTTTTTCAGTCCCAATTCTGCTAATTTACTGCTGTTTCCCCCCCTAAACCACGCCATATATGGGACTTCAACAAAAAAATTCATATATACTCAGTGTCAGGAGTTGAGCAAGGCTGAGCATAAAATGAAGATTATTGGTTTCCCCTAAATTTTTATATAGACTAAAGTTGCTTTCACCTCTTCAATTGAGAATGTCCCAACTTAGTTTCGTAAGCTTCTTTCTTGCCACTCAACCATGTAAGACTTTAGGCCCTTTCAAGTCTAAAATCCTGGGAGCATGTAAAGGCGTCTGCACCCTCTTCTGTTTTGGGACTTCAAATAAAGGATAAGTTGAGAACATATGTAACTTGAACTGTTGAGCTTTTACCTTAATTGAATTGAATGCCTATTGAAGGAACTAAAGTTTCCTCTTTCCCCTTTTCTTCAAGTAATGTCTTGATTTCGTATTTGTAAACGGTCAATGTTCAATATTAAAGGGAAACTATTATATAAGTAGAGTTCACAATGAAACACATGATTGTGAGTTTAAATGGTTATCACTGAATATGTACTTCACATTTAAAGTTATATATTTGAGTGGACTTTGTGACCTTCAGCTTGATGTGCCTCCTTGTTAGCAGTTGCTGAAGATGATGCATCATTAGTGAAGCATATTGGTCAGAGCTTTCGGTTTTCCGCCATAGAGGTGTCACATCATTCCTTTGCATCTGTTAATCACTCAAATTCCAATAGATGTTCATGCATTGCAGTTCTGCTGTACGTCTGTTGTTTGAGTTTCACGGGAGATGATTAATTCTATTGCTCTAGCATAACTGATGTGTTAATATGTAGAAAAGGAGGGAGGAACAACTGAAAGCTGCTCATGATGAGGCCATTTTTGGCACATCAACAGCTTCTCTTTCTGTTACAGCAGATAGTGAACCAGAAGAGGAAAATCTTAAGAAGGATAGCAACGATAATGCTGTTGCTACTGGCCTCTTAAGTGAGAAGGTGAGTGGATTCGCTGTTGCTTTGCTTTTCAAGTGTTTATTTGCATATTGCACATGTGATGACATGTATGCATGAGAGCAATATATGATTTAGTTATCTCCATGGTAGTAGGTGCTAGCAAAGCAACCAGGTTCGTGGCGAGATCGGGTTCGTAAAGCATAGAGAGGGAGCGGCAAAAAGATGCATTGTTTGACTCAATAATAGTGGATATTGGCAGTGACAAATGGTAACCATCTGCTTTCAACATCGCAGCAGGCGATCAGGTAGTCAATTGAGTTCTGAAAGCATGTTCATCCAAACTGAAATTGTTGATTAAAAGCTATTCTCTGAGAAATTGAGTTCTGAAAGCTTTTTTGAAAGACAAAATGTATGGTGTACAAAATTTGTATTTTAAACATCTTCATGCGTTAAGAATCTATCATATGCGTATGTGTGTGAGAACTACCTATTTAAAACATAGAAAGTTTAAAAATAACATATAATAAATGATGAAATATATAGTTTGAAATTAATTAATAATAATATATGAAATATATATGATATTAAAATAATAGAAAATGGGTTAAATTTTGAGTACGATGAAATTTTAACATGTAATTACATCATATTAAGAATATTAAATGTATTATATTTGTTTGTCACATGTTGTAATCAATCTTGAGTTATTTTTGAGTTGATTTTAACACCAACTCAATTAATAGTATTATTATGTATATAATTGATAGTGGTGATAAAGTATGCATAATACAATTGTGTATTGAAAGGTAAATATTATATAAAAGCAAAACTTTGATTTAGTGGGAAAGTTAATCTTTTATTGATGTAAATATTATGGAATCAAATTTTATTATATACAAATTTTTTATTTTTTAAAAAATAAAGACGAAAGTACCTTTGGATAATATAACATATTTTAATTATGAGAGGTTGTTTTTGTAATTTTCTTAATAGATTTGGTATTTAGTTGATTCGTGATGCCAATTTGGCTAGGAGTAGGATTATAAATAAATAGAATGTTCGATGAAGTACTTTTGAACTGTACGTATGTTGTTTGTTTATATTTGTTTATTAAGTTAAATAAATGGATATGAACAAAAATTTTATTTTCATTTACTAAAATAACAAATTTGAAAAAAGGTGTGTTCGGTTCATATATATTTACAAATAAACTTGTTTATAACATATAACATATCTATTTATATAACGACATTTTATAACAACTATCAAGATCTATAATATATAACAACATATCTATTTACATAATGACATTGTTAGAACTACCAAGATCTATAATATATAGCATAATATCTATTTATATAACAATGTTTTTTTAATAATTACCAAAATTTATAATATATAATATGGCTGAATATTTTTTAACAACATATATATTTATATAACAATTAAACAACACTTTCATAATAACTACCAAAATCTATAATAAATAACAACGTATCTATTTATATAATCTATTTATATAATGTGACAAGTTCACTGAGTGTTAATCAATGTTAATTGTCCATTCACCGGTTAAAAAATCATTAAAAATTATAAAAAGTAATAAAAAAATTTTTAGAAAATTTTAAATTTTATTTAAAAATATATAAGATATAAAAAAAATTAAAATTATTTTGGGAACTTACGGCAATAGCCTTTTAGACTTCTCTTCTTCTCACCGACCATCCCCCCAACCACCCGCCCCCAAAAAAAGTGACTGCTCTTTCCTATTCTTTCTTGTCAAAAATCTACAAAACCCAAAATAAAATTGCTTTGAAATTGAACCCTGATCAAGTTACATTGATTAAGCTAAATAATTATTTTGCAGATATCAACTTCATCAGCCGACATCTTTCTACCGCTCAACAATCCAACTTTTTCTCGTAATCTCTCCAAAACGACGTTCGGGGAGGTAAAAAAGAGTTGGGGGGAGACATTATCAGATCTTTATGTGGTATACTATTTTCTTTTATCATGTTTAGTCATTTTTTATATTTTTGATTTTTTAATTAAAATATGTTAGTGTAGCTATTATCAGATTTTGTTATGATATAGTTGATTTTTCATTTGGGGTTGTTCAAAGAATGTTAGAAATCACCTTTTTGGATTTTCTTGGGCTTATTTTTGACCCATTTTTTAAACATCAATCTTTTTTTCTTATCAATAAAACTAAACACGTACTTGGACTGAAATAAGATTAAAAACTAAACTAAACACATATATTAACAAATAATATCACTTATTTTTCATATTGAAAAAAATATAATATGTTATGTCAAAATTTATTTTTTATTCTATTTTAGTTAGGTATCTGCACTTTTTAACTTGTTTTGTGGTTTAGATGATTACTGGGCACTTTTATTTTGATTCACTGGTTAACGAATTTTTATGTGGATTTGATCGATTATAAAATTTAAACAATAGTATCAAATATTAAAATATTTTCTTATATTATAATGATTATAGTATTTAAATTTGAATAAATTGTTACTTAATTCAACATAATATAATATTTTATAAGCATTTAAAATAAAAAAAATCATCAATTTTTCTAAAAATGCATATGTATGCTTAGTTTATAACGTCTGTATGTGTTTTTTTTTCTTTTTTACATATTTAATTAAAACTTTAAATTTGACAACTTCAAAATTCTGTATACATGCCACAAACTAAGATAACCAAGTTAAAAATATCGAACAGAAGCTTGATAGTGTAAGTCTTGAAGTTGATTCGTCCGACCAGTTCTGCAAAATGAAAACTACAAAAAACAGTAAATATAACAGAGTAAGCTTATATAGCTTCGTAAGTTCATAAATACTTAAACAAAATTCTTACCTCATTTTACAATTAAGTAAATAAATGTAACTAATTTAATACATATTTCCTGTCAAGATATTTACAACAATAAGGTGAGCGTTTCACATATCATTCAATTAGGAAAGATTCAACATATAAATCGTATTAACCAATTGATCATGTCAATTCATATTCATATTCCATTTCTTTTATGCCCACAACTTTGTCACCAATATTGCATTTATAAGGTAAGCATTTCATACATATAACTATAAACTTTCCAGTCGTTTTAGTATCGGTTTGAACAACCCTTAAACACATAATCATTAATTATTCAATTTCATCACTTAACATTTCAATATTCATATAAACATATCATCTCCAAATAATTCATGAATTCAATACATATATATTTTCAACACATGGACTGATGAACTATAATAAACAGATACAGATACATGGGTGGCTATACCATACCAAAATGCTCGTAAGAGCTCAAACTACAACACACCAGAGCACCAAAGTGCAAAGCCTGTAGGCATCATGTAATCAACAGTATACCTCGGTAATCCGTAACAACTGCTAGATTCTGGTAAATTTAGTAATATCTTCGTACCATCACATATATCCCGTATAACATGCAAATAATCCTATTGGCATGCAAATAATCCTATTGGCATGCCAATCGTATCCTAATCGTTTACTACGTTCAAACAGGCATTTAACATATTTCATAACATTGTAACTCGAAAGCACTTCAAAAATTATTCCAATACACATTTTGTAATTCGATTATTTTCTTTTCGAAACATATAAATTATATATATTTATTCATCATATTTCAATTAAGTCTTACTCACCTTACATACAACTGTAACTAGTTAATATCTTCAATTCAATATTAGTAATTCAACCACAAATTAATTAACTAATTCTTAACAGAACATAACATGAACATATAGACATATATCTATTCTATGAACTTACCTAAGATACGTAATTGGCTGACTTGTAGGGACTAATTTGCGATTTTCCCTTTTTCTCTTTTTATTCTCCATACGATTCAATTCTTGATCTATATAATGATTAAATTTCATATATCAAATTCAAATACATATTCAACTTATTTTTATGCATGTGACCCTTAATTTTTCATTATTTACATGTTTTCCTTGAACTTTTACATTTCTTTAAATTTAGTCCCTAAACCCGAAATTCTAAATCTATCAAAATTTCACAATTTCCCATGCTAGCTAAACCCATACTAGTATAGTCCATAATTATTCAAAATTCACAAGAATTCCATGTAAATTTTGATATTTTAACAAATTAGCCATTTAATTAAAAACTAACAAAAATCACTTCACAAACTAATCCTAATCAGCAACTAAGATACAAATTCATCATTTAACATAAAAAATAACGAAGATTCATTAATGGTAAAATCCAAAATCGTTAACAGTTTCAAAAACAGAGGTACATGTTAACTGGACCTAGTTGTTGTGATATCAAAAACATAAAAATTATGAAAAACCGCTTTGGAAAGCTTACCATGCATGGCCAATTTTCTAAATGTATTTGAAGCTTTTTGGTTTCTTCAACAATGGTGGTGTTTTGGTGTTGAGGGAAAAAACATGAATAAAGACCATTTTCTTTTCATGTTTTTATTTTAATTAAAATTTAAATATACTATAAAAATATGACTAATCGTACAAGCCATTTCACTATGGTCTAACTACAACATAAGGCCTTCCAACCATGGTTTTATGGAAATTAAGCATAAATAAATTAATAGTGATTAACTTTTGTAACTTTTACAATTTAGTCCTTTTTCTTTAATTAACTATTTAGACATCAAAATTTTTGGACCAAATTTTAATATACCTATATAATCACCCTATAAATATTTAATAAAAATATTTATAGGCTCGATTTACAAAAACGAGGTCTTGATACCTTGTTTTCTAAGACCACTTAACTCTAGGGACAACCACTTGAAATTAACTATCCATTCAATTAGCAAAAAGTATCATATTAAAATTCAATATACTACTACATTTGACTTGTAAATATCAAATAGTAATATTTATGGACTCATTCGTCGGATTTGTGGTCCCAAAATCACTATTTTTGACACTACTGAAAAATAGGTTGTTACCAGATGTGAGTTAGTCGGGTGTTGTTAATGGATCAAAGTGTGAAGTCTTACATAGTGTCAACACATAAAAATTTGGTCAAGTGAGTCAGGGTTCACCATGGTGGTCTCTAAAGGGGTCCGTCGGGACTTTAAACACAACTTCTAAAAGGAAAAGTCCATGGCCATGGTACTTTCTAGAAGGAATTAAAGGACAGTGATTACCCAATGGGGTTCGCTACATGTCCTAAGATGATGATGGGCAAACCTCAAATAACATGAGTTTAGGAAAATCCATATCGTAAATACATCAGGATAGAAAGCCTTAGTGGCGTAATATGAAAGAAAACCTTTGTGGCAAACTTCATAAAGAACACCTTCATGGAACACTATTAAGAAACGCCCTAATGGCGAACACTTAATAGATTGTCTTAGTGGCATGTTCTATCTGGTTGCTGGTATAGTGTATTTTGCCAAGTCAAAGTGGCGTGAACTGTCAGAAATATCTGTTAAGTTACCAATCTGAATGTTTGTCTCTATAGTAAGAAGTGAGTTAGTTCTAATAGATCTATAATATGTATAACCATGATAAGGTATTGATATGCTTTAGAATAAGAGTTGAATAAAGTCTTAAGGAATTTTCATGAAAAAAGATGTATACTTATATGTTAAGAAGGGTGCCTATTGTGATGATCTGTGAGTATGAAAAGTAAGGGTTATTACATCTTCTTCCAAACTTATTCTGAATATGAGTCGATGTTGTTATGAATTATGAGATTCTGTATAGCATGATATAGAGTTCATCTAAATGATATACGCAGTGAATTATTAGTATGAACATGTGCACGAAATTAGAATAAGGTAGGTTTGAGATTATACAATAGGTACAAAATGTTGCGTAATTATTCACTAGGTATATGTATCTGCCCAAGATCATGTCAGTGAGCAGTTATTTTAAAATAAGAGAATTATGAATTGATTGGAAGGATTTATTTAATAACAATATAATGCACCGATTTTGGGCTTAGAAGAAATGGGCTTCGTGTATCGAAGAAATTCAAACTTTTGTGGTCAAGAAAAATATTTTGTAATTTCATGTTTGTATTTTTAATTAAGTGATTTGGAGTGCTTGGGGATGTCGGAGAAGTCCGGGGTTCAAAAAGAGACTTTAAGAAAAATTTTAGTTTTTATCACTAAAGGGCATTGGCGACACAAAGAAAGGCTTTTAAATAATTTTGGGTTAAAGCAAGACGTATAGAAGCAGGTGGTCTAGTGGCTAGGGGCGCTGGTAGCTTGTAGGTGGTCCATTGTTCGAATCCTGGCCATTGTATAAATTCTTTTAATTTTCGCTTAAGGGCATGGAGGCTGGTGTTTAATATTTATAAATAATTGAGGGTGATTCATGATAAGAAATGAGTGGTGGAAGAGTGGCGAACGGTGCGCTGGGCATTTAGAAGGAATAGGTTTGAGTCTACTTACAGGCGGAATTTTCTTTTTATTCAAACCGTGGCTTCAGTAGCTAAAGGTTATAATTATTTGCAACCATATTATAGTGTAAAGAGAAATGCGATGCAGTGGCAAGCAATATGTTGTTAGGCAGTGATGGGTTGAGGTCTAGAGTTTGAGCCTCCCCTGCGCCAGAAAGTGATTTGAGTTTTTGCTGCTTATGCAAGGTGATTTTGTGGCTAAAATCAAGTGGTGGCATTGAGAATGAAGAGCTGTTGTTGGTGGTTTTAAATCAAGAGGTGGAATGTTTTCTTTTTATTCTTTTTATTTTATGGAATTGAATCGATGACAGCTTAAATTAAGCTGCTATTAAAAGCTTGTTTATGGGATATTTTGACCGAATGTGGGAGCATAATTGCTGCCGTTTGGTCATTGCAATTTTGGCTATTAAAAGCTTTTGTCTTGCTTTCTTTTTTTAAGGTTTTGACCGAATGGAAGAGAAAGCATTTCTTACTAAATTTTGGTGTTTTGTTGCCAAATTAAAAGAATGTATTTGGATGGTTTTTGGCCAAATGTGGGAGATTGTTGTGCCATTCGGCCAATGGTGTTTTTGTTGCTAAATGAAAGGATGGAATTTTGGAAAGAGTTGGCTGATTATGGTGCTATGTGATCATTAGAGAAATTGCCTAATAAAGAATTTCGATAGCTTTCCTTTTAGTTTCTTAGCATTGACCGACACCTTCTTCTTTCTCTCACAAAAGTCTTTTGTGCCAAATGTGAATATGGATTTCGGGACTCCTTGTGTTTCTCTTTTCTTTCGGTTTTGTTTAGGGACCTTTTTAGCCTTTTGTTCAATCTTGGTGTGCCGAATTTCTTTTGGTACATTATTGAATTCTTACGTACTCTTTTCTTTTGTTCAATCGGGTATTGTTGTTCTCCATTCTATGTTTCAACGGAATTGCTTAGATAGTCGAAGTGTGTGTTGGGTTCATTAATATCAAATTTTCTTCCTTTAGCCGATCCTTACCTATCTTTCTTTATCTTTCTCTTGCCCTATCTCCTTTGTTTTATGTTACCTTTTCTAGCCGAACTCATCATTGTTCTTTGCTTGGGTCGATTGTACCATTGCCTTTCACTCTCTCTCTTTTTCCCTTGTGCAATAGTACCTGAATATACTTTAGCCAATTTGTTCCTTCTCTTTCTTTTTAAACGATTGTACTTTTCTCCATCTTGTTTCTTGTTTTTGTTATTGATCAATCGGTCGAATCTAAATCTTTGGTGATAGGACCGAGACTCGAATCCCTTTCTTCTGTAGATGTTCTTTAGTTTTGGGTAAGTACCTTAATCGTAAGTGATGATTTTGTTATTTGAAAGTTTACGTAAACCCTTATATAATTAATTATTTTCTTCTAAGCGAGGGTCTTATGGCATCATATGTTGATTGTATGATTAGGGGTTGATCTGTTTAAGAGAGAAAGGGGCCGAATCTTTGTCTCTTGCAAGTGATCATTTTTGTTCCATTATTGATAAGTGACGTTTGGTTGACTAAATTACAACCTATAACATGATTTTGGATTCAATTACGGTAGTTGACTAACAAAGAGATGATGGTGACTATAGGTGCTCAGTTGTCGGAAACGGTGGGCGACTATCTCGTTTCAGGGGTGTGTGTGTGTTATCGCACTTTTTGGATACAAAGGCGAAATGCCGAAACGGCAAGTGCCGAATATCTGACGAATCGATTGTTAGCCACATGGGCGTGTGAACGTTTATGTGTTTGATTGAGGCCATGGAATGTGGCCTCACATCGAAAAACGGCTATCATGAATGATTTCATGAGTTGGGCCGAAACGAGCCGAATGGGCATGCGGGCTTGCTAGATGGGCTTCAGGCCGTAATCGAACTTTAAGACTGTTTGGCTGCATGTGTCGCTAGACGACCATGGGCTTACTAATGGGCCTTCACATACAAAAGACCACACTGATAAATGATTGAAATGCCCCTAAGGGCAAATTGACCAAAATACCCCTCGTGGGTAAATTAACCATTTTGCCCCTTTATAATGTTTGAATTATTATGTATGCTCTGATATATATATGTATGTGTATATTCTGTAATTTGACATTACATAACATTAAGTATGTTGCATTGCATGGGGGTTGGGTATATATGTTTGGAGGAAGTGTACTGTTTTGGCAGCTTCGCTGCATTATTCTGAGGCTTATAGCCTAATATTCTGGTAGCTTTGCTGCATATTATCGATAGTGTCGCATCGGTACTATACTGTGGAGTGTAGGGTTGGGTGTGTTGATTATATCCCCACATGGAGTGTTGGGTTGGACGGAGATAGAGTGTAGCAGATGGTTGGGTAGGATTCTGATTGCATGACATACTGATACTGTATTTGGATTCGGATTGCATGCTATACTGTTTACTGTAATGTGCTTAGGCCCACTGATTGTGATATGCTACTGTATTGGGCTCTAGCCCAGTCTGATTCTGTTAGATTATTATTGTCGGGATTACACACTGAGTATTCGTATACTCACCCAATTATTTTAACTGTACAGGTAATTCCGAGGCATAGGCGATTCTGTGCTACGTGGACTTGGAGGCGGCCACACTCTGCTTTTATATTGTTTCTGGTTTTCATTTACTTTTAAATTATGATTTTTATTTTGGGTTTGTAATAAGGCCGCTATTTAATTTTTCTGAAGGTTTGGGTTATTTATCTGTATGTTTACAATTTGTTAGCTCTAGGGCACGTTTTACAAAAAAGACATCTATTTTTTTTAAATCACGTTCTCACAACAAACGAGAATTCAAACAAAGCTTCCGCAACGATTATGTTTTCCAAAGTAAACTACTTTCATAATTTGATTAATCAAGATAGACGAAATATTGATTTCTTTAAAACTTGTAAGAAGGGTTTTTAATAAAAACACGATTTTCTAAAAACACTTCAATGTGACACGCCGGGCTCGGGCCTAACTTCTAGGCTGGTTTGAGGTGTTACAAACAAAATATAGAAGATTAAGTATGATAAGGGTATGATAATTGGTGCATAAGAAAGTGATAAGATCATAAGGTATCAGTCGTAGTAAATGATGCATAGTACAAGTTGACTTATGGAAAGTCCTGGACTATTGCAAAGGCTCCATCAAGGTATAGTTAAGGAGCTCATTAAGTACTATCGTACTTACATGATTGTTATTTCTTTTCAGGTTTGTAGAGAAGAGATTTCGCCTGGAAGGACGATGCTAGGAGTACGCCAAGTTGATGGCAGATTGGGCTATTATGCATAAAGAGGATTGGTGGTGCAACTTTAAAATTTGTCTTTCAAGTCTATCTTAAATCACACACACATCGGATTGGGCTATTACGCATAAAGAGGATTGGTGGTGCAATTTTGAAATTTGTCTTTCAAGTCTATCTTAAATCAGACACATATTGCTATTTAAAATGAATCGTAAATTTTATATTCATCCAACATTTACGGATTATATTTCAAAATCCAACAAAATTCATATCACTCACATATTAACCCAATAAAATATAATCTTGACTTAATATCTAATAGCAAAACGACATTAACAGCTCAATAAAATGAATAAAATATGCATCATTAAATATCAAAGCCGAATATGCATTAACCACAACCAAATTAGTACCTTTCAATTATTTAATATATATATATATATATACACTTACTAAACCAAAATCATGTCACAAAACTTTATGACTAACTCCATATGCGATATTATTAATTCAATTAAATAACCAAGCATACTAATTTATTAAAGTCACAAGACTAAACATCAATTTATATATCAAATTTACCAAATTTAAAACACAAAATAAATAACCACAACTACCCATAATATACGACATTAGTTAAAAGCAATGTGATCAAGTAAATTTTTCTTATAACACCCATATATTCATACATATAAGCATCAATCTATGTAACATTTCCTTATGACCAAACATACTTTAATATTAATTATAATATACATTTTAACTTATCAATAACCAATTACCATACTCATTATTTAAACCAATTTAAAATATACCATGAAGTCAATATAAATTAAACATGTAACAACCCGAATTAGGGCCTAGTCGGAATGGTGGTTTCGAGACCACAAATCTGAAGTAGAAAAGTATGATTTATGATTATTTTTAGGTTTATGACATGATTTCATAATAGTGATAAAAATTCATAAAGGAAATTTTGAGAAAATGTGACTAATTTGTCCTATAGGACTAAATTGCAAAAGTTGCAAAATTAAGTTTCTAGAAGCTTTAAGGATGAATTAGCATTTGAAAAATTATTAGGAGTCCTTATTTAGCAATTAGACTAATTTTTGGCATTATGGAGAAAAATGCCCATGGAAGGGTAAAATTTTAAAGAAAGGGTGCAAAGGCATTTTGGTCATTTGGTAAATAAATGAAATAAAAAGGGGAAAAGAAAGCAAATGCAAATTATTTTTGATGCAAATGATAGTATATGTGTATATGAAAGCCTATATTAGGCCAAATGGTAAACATATGTGAT
This sequence comes from Gossypium stocksii, assembly GCA_020496765.1. NCBI lineage: Eukaryota > Viridiplantae > Streptophyta > Magnoliopsida > Malvales > Malvaceae > Gossypium > Gossypium stocksii. The sequence goes on from CM035623.1 coordinate 50,825,651, forward strand.
ATCATAATTATGATTAATGTGCATTTATACATGAATGAATAAATTCGGCAAAGAATGTGTGTATGATCTTGGAAGTGAAAAATAACTATGTTATTATCTACATGTGTATTCAGCCAAGTTGAATTTGATTTATAGTTATATGTTTGATATATGAATTTTGCAAGCTTGAATATGTATATGTGAATATGATAACATAATTCGGTTTTGTTATATTAAATTATTAATGTTCTTGAGTTATCTATTTGCTTATGACTTACTAAGCTATGATAGCTTATTGTGGGTGTATGTTTGTCTCTATTTTATAGATTTTGGAAGTTAGTTAAAGTCTCAGGGTTTGTCAGAGAAGTCTATCACACTATCGACTGTTTTCGGTACTTTTATAGGTTTGAATTTGAATTTATGACATGTATAGGCTAAATTATATTTGATTAATTTTAAAGTTGTATATATATTAAGCCATGCGAAAATGGCTAACTATGTTGATTAAGTTTAAGCTATTTTGGTCATGGTATATATGCATGATTTGCTTGGTATGATTTGCTATGGTGGTTTGATATAGTTTGATTTAAGTGAAATATGCAAGGCTGATAAATGAGTTTTATGTGATGGTTAATGTTTTTGAATATTTGGTCGTGTTTTAAACTCATTCTGAAGATAGGTTTCATGGTGATTATGCTTGTGATGCTGGGTTTTAAGATTTAGCTTCGATATTAAAATCAATTTAATAGGAAAGATGTAATTTTGTGATATGATTTGTGTAATGAATAATATTAAGATTCGGTTTAATAATAAAGTAGAGGATGAATGTATGCTTCGGCTTGTGGTATGTGTTATATAAATATGTTATTTAAATATATACAAATCTTAGCTATAGTTTATATGTATAGTATGTATTGATTATGGTTGAGGTTTAAGCATGTTTCGAAGGTAATGTGCACTACATAAGTATATGACATATTTGATTTATGTTTGATGTTGCGATCATGTGTTGTGGGTAAATAATTAGGGATGATATTATATGCATTATAGCTGAAATAATGGCTAAACTTGGTTTATATGATGTAAGTATAAGTGATGGTTTTGAATTATAGTTGTGCGGCAATGGTAATTGAATCATGAAATCATTTGTTTAATTTATATTGACTTCATGGAATATTTTAAATTGGTTTAAGTAATGAGTATGGTAATTGATTATTGATAAGTTAAAATGTATATTATAGTTAATATTAAAGTATGTTTGGTCATAAGGAAATGTTACATAGATTGATGCTTATACGTATGAATATATGGGTGTCATAAGAAAAAATTTACTTGATCACATTGCTTTTAACTAATGTCGTATATTATGGATAGTTATGGTTATATATTTTGTGTTTTAAATTTGGTAAATTTGATATATGAATTGATGTTTAGTCTTGTTGCTTTAATAAATGAATTAATACGCTTGGTTATTTTAATTGAATTAATAATGTCGCATATGGAGTTGGTCACAAAGTTTTGTGACATGATTTTGGTTTAGTAAGTATATAATATATATATATATATATATATATATATATTAAATAATTGAAAGGTACAAATTTGGTTGTGGTTAATGCATATTCGGCTTGGTAGTTAATGATGCACATTTTATTCATTCTGTTGAGCTGCTAATGCGGTTTTGCTATTAGATATTAAGTCAAGATTATATTTTAGTGGGTTAATATGTGAGTGATATGAATTCTGTTGGATTTTGAAATATAATCTGTAAATGTTGGATGAATATAAAATTTATGATTGATTTTAAATAGCAATATGTTATATATATATATATATATATATTTGAATATAACTCAAGTGAATATGTGAATGTATGAAAGTTGTGTCTTGTCCGGTAATACCTCGTAACCCCATTCCGGTGACGGAAACGGGTTAAGGGTGTTACATTAACCATCACAAGATATTAATATATTAGCTCTTTTAGAGCTTTCGACTAATTTTATACTACCAAATATTGAAATAATATTGGTTTTTATTTTCTTTTGTGCTTGCGTTCAGTTCGAGGAATGTAATAAATTTACTAGGACGAACTTATAATCGTCCAAATAGATTCTTTATTTCATAATTACCGTTGCAAACATAGGTGGATTTTAAATTGAAATCTATCTATTCATGTTGTCATGATCAATCTCCAATTATAATAAACATGATATAATAAATAAATCATAATAAAATATATCTGAAGATCTTTAACGCCATTGTTGTCACCCTGGCTATTATAACGAGCACTATTACAAGTACTAAAATAACTATGCTTTCATAAGAACATACTACATATAACTTATAGAATCTTATGATACTCTATTAAATTATTTGTACTTTATAATTCAATCTAAAAGATATAATACACTCATTCATTAATAACAAAAAAGAATTCTCTTTAAAGGGAACCAATATCACAAAAACTTATATTTTGCGTCAACAATTAATATATATTTCAACAACCATTTAAGAGTAATATATTATAAAGTTTTATTAGTAAACCTTATGAACCCATCGATATTCAATAATATAACTCGATTATTTGATCAAACTTAAAACAAATAAATAATAATCATATCTCACAAAAACAATTTTGAAGCTCTTTACCAATTTAAATTGTGCTCTATAAATCCAAAATCCGTGCTGAGATCAAAAGTTTTTTTCTCACCAACCAAAGCAACGGACTACAGTGTCCATCTTGGTGTTGAGCCTTTTAGTGTATACTCAAACCTTCTATTCGGAGTAATACTCTTTTACTAACTTTAATAAGAAGTAAAATAAGTTAATTAAAATAATCTCAAATTAATTTAACTTGATTGAAAATTAATCTAGATATAAAATACTAAATAGATAAAAACTTCCTACAAAGAGTTGCAAATAGCAGTAGGTGAAAGGCATCAAGTAATGGAAAATCACAGAAGTAAACGCTCGATTTGAATAGCAACCAACAGAAATAAATAGCCATTTGAAGAAGCAAGGGAGCCAACGGAACATAAAAATAAGAGTAATTTTAGTGGTTAGAGGTTGAATTTTGGTATTATGGATGAGGCTTAATGGTTCCTAAAGTTGCCGCTGATTTAATTCACAACTAAGATAATTAAAAGAGAATCATGCTGATAATGTATTATAAAATAAAAATCCAGAAAGTAAAAAATAAAGAGAATGAGAGAGCAAAGAGAGAGCGTATTTTTATTGATCAATCGAAATATTTACAAAGCTTCTCTAAAGTCTCTATTTATAGGCATAAGGAGTATAAATGTAGTAAAGATCTACTTCTAATCACTATTAGAATTTAAAATACATCAAAATTTATCTTGATCTTGATAGACATCTACTTAATAAAAAATTCACAACATTGATAACTTTTTCAATAATTTTTTAATTATTTGTTCTATGTAAAAAACTTTTAACCATTATATATATTGATATAGGCAGTATCTTTTTTTGAAGGGAAATTGGGTTTTCATTGAAAAAATAAAAATTGGCTAAAAACAACCCAGAACAACTAGTTCATGACCAAACGGCCCATAAGAAACAAAACCAAACTGAGCCCAAGCTTTAAAATAGAACAGGAGCCCAATCAGAAAATAAAGAGACAAACGGAAACTAAAGGAAAACAAAATCCAAAAGGCAAATAGAAATAAAAGGAAAGCAAAACCCAATTGACAACCTGGCCGGCAGCTTAGTCAGAACATTAAAGAAACCATCATTTTCAATACCAGATTTTTCCTTATCCATGGAAAAACCAGCAACCCATGGAGAAAACAACGACAGTTCCTTCATTCAGATAAAATCAACAAGAAACTTGTCGCTCACTTTGTACCCTCCCGATCTGAATACATCGGCTACAAAAATCCGTAGGATCTGATCAAAATGATCGAAAAAGACCTTCGCTCTGCTTCTCCGCATTATCCGAGCCCCGCATCTCTAGCAATCGAAGGGAACAGACCCACCGTATTTTTAATAAGAGATATTAGATAAATTCAAAAATTTACAAACATGGTAAATAAAATTATATTAATAAATTTAATTATTGATTGTTATAATATAAATTACAAAAAAATTTATGAAAATGTGTTTTAAGAAGAGAAAATGGAAAATATCGTGAAAAAGGTAGAAGTACCATAAAAGTTCTTATATTAAGAGTTAGATTATATTTTTTTCCTCTATTTAAAAATAGACAAATTAGTCCCTATATATTAGATTAAAGAGTAAACCAATCCTTTTGTTTAAAAGATCCATCCATTTTTATTGTTAAAAGTCAGTCTCTATATATTAGCATAAGGTACATGTATGTCACATGAAATTGTCTGGTTATTTCGTCAATCACGTCAATTTTTAGCAGAATAAAAGGGTGAAATTTTCAAAAAATATTAAATTACTCTTTAATCTAATATGCAATTACTAATTTGCTTATCTTTTTAGTAAAATGAGTAAAATGTAATTTAACTTTTAGTATAAAATCTTTTACCATCAAGGAAACGATCAATTTTACCTTTTTCAAATCCATTTTTTTTTTAAAATTTCCTCTTTAGTTGATTGAGTCTTAACTCGATTATCATGAGTATTGTTGTCAGTGCAATAGGACGTGAGTTTGATTGTGCTGAAACGCATTATCCTCTCCCTATTTAAAGGTTAGAGAAGGATAATAAGTAGTTCTATTATCAGAATCAATAATGAGATTATTTAAAAAAAATTACTCCTCTTTTTTCCAATAATTAAAAAAACCAAAAGTTGTAAAATAATCTATAACTATATATAAAGGTCTCTTCTGCCTTTGAATTACTCGATTTAAAATTGGAAGGGTTTGTTTTAATGACACCTAAGCATAGGTATAAAATATAATTTAAAGGGTAAAAATGTCATAGTAACCTATACAGATTATTAGAGTTGTTCTAGAATTTACTTTTGAAGGCCTTTTAGAAAAAAAAAATTAAAAGTTTGGGTTAAATTTGGAAGATTATTTGTATAAATTAAGATATAAAAATTTTATCATAATTAAGGGATATATATCAAAGTTATACATGAACTATGATTTAATATTCAATTTAATACATAAACTTTAATTTTGTGTAATTTAATACATTAATATTAAATTTAGTGCAATTTTTACAAATAATTTATACCGTACTTAATGTAGTGTCATTTTATACTTACTTTTTGCATATACAAATAAACTTATTTACCTAACATGAAAATATTTATTTAGTTTTTTTAAATGTTTATAATTGAATCAAAATCAAAATTTTATATGTATAATTAAAATAAATTAAAGTTCACATATCATATTATACATTAAATCTAATTTAATGAGTAAAATTGATATTTAACTCTATAATTAATATTAATTATATACGAAATAATAACCAAATTAACAAAAGATATAAACATTAAGGACTAAATTTATTATTATGAAAAAAAAAAGAAAAACATTTTTAATTAAGTATTCAGTTTTCTTAGAAATAGTTTAGATTTAAATTATAGTTGTACTAAAAAAAAATAGTATTTATATTTTTAAATTTTAAAGATTTAATTATTTTAATTTAATAAAAAATTATTTTCATGGTTAGTTTTACACATGTGGAAAATCAAATAAAGAAAAATTTGAAAATATTGAATCTAAGATGGTAACGTTTTCGATTTGAATTAAGAGTTAAAAATTTTTTTAGTATAATTTTAGAGAACCGAAATAAAATTTACATAGATTTAAATTATTCACATGAATAATTTTATTTTTATTTTGAATATGTCACATAACTTAATTTAATGAAATTTATTTGATAATATTATTAATTAGATTTTAATTATTTAAAAATTAAAAATAAAAAGATGAAATTTTAAATGTCAAAAGAGTATAAGAATTGAAAATATAATTACATGAAGGCTTTTAACACCGCAAAAGAAAAAAATAATAGTAAATAAATACACAGAGAAAAGAACACTGTATTGAGAGCGAAATGTTTAACTTGCTCACTAAGATAATGTAACAACTTTGAGGCTGCGCTAACTTAATCCTATCCTATCCCACCTTAATGGCTTTTATTATACTGGCACAGTTATTCACTCATAAGCAAAATAAATTTCAGGGTTCCTAAATGGGAAGTCTAATATAAAATCTTATTGAATCTAAGACCAAAGTGGGGATCCTTGGGAGTGTAGCATGTGCAACCCTATTTGTTCATATTGCTGAGCATCAGGCCTTCTCATCTTTTGACTCATCTCCCTCTCTCAAATCCTAATAGATAAACCCCACTTAATTTATAAAAGAAAAAGTAAAAGCAAAGTAATAAAAGTTACCATTGTAGCTATCTTTCTATCTTCATGTTCCTTGCTTTGTGTCTGGTCTTTCACTTTGAAAATAAACCAAAAAGCCACTTACGCGACCTACCAATACCATATGCTTTACTACTCTTGCTTTCATTGCATGGATTTCCCATTTCTCCAATTTCCATGTCATCCCCCACATGGAGTTAACTTTGATTTGTAGGACCCTTCTCTCTCCATTATTAGTATTTACAAAAGCTTGCTTAGGATATTCATTTTGTGCAGCAATGCAGAGTCAGAATCTAGTCACCAAAGCAACAAGATTTGCATATGATGATATATAATAAAATGGTGGTGGGTCAATGTGCAGGGAAAAAAAGTGGTGAGGAATCTCTTTGGAGACCGCCTTCCAAAATCGTCAATTTGTTCATCTTCTCTTCACACCAGTGCAACTGTTGTTCACTTAGATCTCTCATTCTCAACACCCTTGACACCACTTTTAGGTCAATTAGACCCATCAGTATCTCCATCTTCTCCACCTTGTTTTTCCCTTTCCTTAAGCATTTATGAGCCCTGCCGAGGTCTTTAAGCTTCATCTTCTTCTGCCATGTTTAAAGGAAATAATAATAAGGCTAATTAAATCCGATTACTACTCATCATTGGAATGAATATAATATTTTATATTATATCAGGGAATTTTAATTCCAACTTACTTTGGCATTAACTTTTTTCACGAGTCGGACAAGTGTTGGGTCAAGTGAACCTTTTCTCTTCCTTCCAAGCAATGCTTTAATCATTTGATATGGTTTCTCCTTGTCTGCCTTGAGAAATTTCATGAAGGTTTGGATTCCATCTTCCATTATCACCAGAAATGAATCTGCTGAAATTCTTGAGCCAAAACCTTCATCCCTTTGATCATCCTCGTAATCTTAAAACCAAAATATACATATGGAAACAAATATAAATTAACGTAGCTAGCTAGCTCTGTATATTAAAAAAAAAAAAGCAACATATAGGTGCTAATTAGTTTAATGATTACCTCGATATTCAGGAACCAACAGCAACTTGGGTGCCAACAGCCTCGTCCTGACATAGACCACTGGTCTCCGCCCTTGTTCATAAGGCTCATTTTCAATGTATCTTTGTAAAAGAACTTGGAATTGCTGAAACTGCTGAGCAATCCCGGCGGGACAGTCAAAATCTTTGCGTGCAGCTCTTTTACTTTCAAAGTTTTTGTAATTCCAATTAATAGCTTCCCACGTTAAGCAAATTTGAGCTACATACGCAGCTTCTAGTTCATGATATGGATTATTGTGTCTGATATCTGATGGCTTCTTGTTCATTGTGGCAAACTTGTGGACTATTCTTTCCGATATCGACCTTGGGCAAGCTTGGATGGACCTTAGTGACTCTACAAGTACAATTTCAAATAGATCAATAAGCAGAATGGTAAATTAGTTTCTTCAACAAATTCTAGGTTGTTTTAAATTTTATATATTACCTGTTTCCTGGAGTTTTTGCGCACTAACTCTGTGTAGGAACATCATCTCTTCATCATATTTTTGGAAAACCGTGTAGGACTCCCACTTGGGACAACTTCTTCTTGAAGAAGAAGAAAATGGATCATCAGTCCCTGAATCTCTGCAATTTATTGAGCTTCTCCACTCAGAGGAGCTCTTAGAAGTGGAGCCAACCGTGAAAGAGTCTCCATAGATTTCTTCATCTGTATCTTTGTCATGAACTAGTAACTTGTTAGATTCCAATTTCTTTGGTCCAATAACAAAATACTTGTCACTTGATCTTGAAAAATCTGTTTCTACCCGTTGTTTGATTTCTCGATTACTGCTAATATCTGCACCAAGTAGAAGCAATATGAGGTCGATCAGAAGCAAATGATGTACAGCATGGGATGATAATCACATACCATCTTCTTCATTGTGGACCTTATGATTACTTTTGTCTAGGTCTGTGAGTATTTGTGAGTCCATGGGGCTCTGGGTTGGACAACCTTGATTCACATCAAAGTTTTGAAGTGAGTCCGCATCTTTTGTTGGTATCTCTTCATCTTCAACAAGCAATTCTGTTTCATTGTCATCATGACAATGATGTTCAGAATCTGAACAAGGTGATGAGTAATGAGCAGACAACTGTTCGGTGGAATAGCTTCCATATTCTTGATCTTCACTTGTCAGCTCATCATCCTCAACATAATTTGTTGTCCTATGAAAACTATTATCTGATAGTAATACAAGTGATTCCCTACCATGAATAATGTCTGCCACCAGGTGGTCACTTTCCATGCAGTTCACCCTATAATTATACCTATCACCACCATATTCTTCTTCCTCCTCCTCCTCTTCCTCGGAAAACTCGTATCCATCATGATCCCTGCAATATTAAGAAAACAACGAACTTTTTCATCAACAAGAAAGGATCGATAAAAACAAAAAAGAGGAATTAGGTGTTTGTTGAAAGTAGAGCGACCTTTGAATAAGTGGATAACTTCCAATGAAGTAGAAGAACTTGGAAAGCAAAATGGAAGAGCAGTAAAGGAAGAGAAGGAGAAGCAAGGAGGAGCTTGAGAGGTTGTAAAACAACCTAACCACAGCTTCCTTTGAACATTGCATACTTCTCTTCTGCAAATTAAAATCAGCTGCCAACAAATACTCCTACTCAAAAGCAATGACTTGGGTACTAAACTGCTCACTCTTTCCTCCTTTAAAATGTCTAATCTGCCATCCCTTCTTAGTTTTAGCTCATTTTTGTTTTTCAATAATGAGCTGCTTTTGGTAGGGCAAATTTGTCATACAAAATTATTAAGGTGGTTAGACGATGAAAGGGGTTTGACTGATGTCTACGTTTTTATATTAGAGTTACTGAAGTGACTAAATTAAGGAGTTGATAGCATTAATTTGGCTTTGTTGAGGGAAATGATAAAAAAATATATTTGATATTTAAAATATATTATATCATTCAATAATATTTTAGGTTTTCTACTTAAAAAATTGTTTATGGTAGGATTTGACAGGTAGAAATTTAAATTTATTACTCAACTAAAATTTTATTTTATATATTTTAATTTTATTATGCATACTTTATTACATTCGTCAGTTATATATTAATAATGTTGTTGATTGAGAATACGCCATAAATTAACTTGACACCAACTTATGATTGATGACGACACCATGATTAATAATTGTTTTAATTTAGTATTCTTAATATGATATATTCATATGTTTAAATATCATTTTACTTACAATTTAATTCTGTTTTTTTAATATCGTACATATTTCATGTATTATTATTAATTAGCTTCAAATCATACGTTTCATTATTTGTTGTATGTTATTTTGAAATACAAATCTGTGTTGTAAATATATGGTTTCCACACACATACACGTGTGATAGAACTTATTATTTATAATCTGTTTGATAAAAATAATTCAGTCTGATTATATTAAATGCATGTAACTTCACCTCTTGGTAAGTGATATCATATAATCATTCACATATTTACATATTGTAACATCCCGATTTTGGGCCTAGTCGGAATAGTGGTTTGAGGCCACAAATCCGATGAGGAAAATATTATTTTCATTATATTTTTATGATCTACGATTTCATGGAAAGATTTTGTGAAAATTTCGTTCGAAAATTTCGACTTTGGGCACTCAATTTAGTCAAAAGGACTAAGTTGTAAATAGTGCAAAAGTTGAGTTCCATATGTTAGAAATGTCCAATTGTTATGAAGTTTTAAATTGAAGGTCCTTAAATAGTAATTAGACCATTCGTTAAATTGTTGGACAAAAGTGGGCATGAATAAGACAAATTTGAAAGAAAAGTCTTTAAGGGCATTTTGGTCATTTAGTAATTTAAAAGAATTAAAAAGAGAAAATGAAGCAAAAATTTGCTCATCTTCTTCCTCAAGGCCGAATATAGCATGGAGAAACCATGGCTAGCATTTTTCAAGTTTCCAAGCTCGATTGTAAGTCCGTTCTAGCCTCGTTTTTAATGATTTTTACGTTTTTGAAATCTCGGTAACATGATTTCTTTATTTCTACCATTTATTTGAGTTAGGGTTTGATTTCAAAAAATTGACCGATGTTGAATAATTGTGCATTTTGATAAATTATGGTAGATTATGCATGTTTATGGTTAGAGAAACGATTTTTACTAAGTGACTTTCGACAAAAACGTCCGAAAGGACTAAATCGTAAAAGTTATAAAATTGGTCATAAGTGTGAGTTTTAATGAGAATTGTGGGCATCCATATTTATGAAATGGTTCAGTTAGGCCTAAAATGCAAAGACATTGAATAAAAATTAATTTCTGAGCTTTGGGGGCAAAAGTGTAAATATGCAAAAGTTTAGGGGCAAAAATGTAAATTTTTAAAATATGTTTTTGGTCTGAAATGATTATTAAATTGATTAAATAAGTGAAATATGATGTTTTAGATCCTATAAAACGAGATTTAGACCTAAAACAAGAGAAAAACTGAAAATTAAGAAAGTTGGTCAAAATGGCTGTATTGGTATCGAGGTAAGTTCATGTGTTTAATAAGCATTTAATTAAGCATGTTTGAATGCTAAATTGATATATTAGTTATAAATGTTTTAGTATTGATTTTTGAATATAATGATAATAATTGAGAAATGTTCGATAATGATTCGACATTAAAAATGAGAATTCGAATAAGTTTACATATAAGACCATAGTGGTAATGTGGCTTTGTATAAGATTTAGAAAGTATTGAATAGCATAATTTGAGGAAAGTAAGATAAATTGAGGATATGATGAGATTGAAAATGTAAGTATGTAAGTTTACGGTAAATAAATGCAATGTTTCGATATTTTATATTAATGTTGTTAATTTCCAGCATATATACATTTATTTTATGAGAATATTTCAAGTTGAATCAAAGATGAGGTAACAGAGAAAAAGTATCAGAAAGCCTGTTTGAACCTTAGGAATGTATGGGTTACGGAATGTCATGACATTTTGGGTTGAGACAATTGAGGAACATCCCATTGAAGTCCATATCAGACATATGGCATTGGCAGGTTGAGATAGTTGAGGAACATCCCATGTAAGTCCATATCAGATATATGGCTTTGGCAGGACAGGGAACATCCCATGTAAGACCATGCCTAGATCATGGCATTGGCAGGCTATTATCAGGCAGGAAAACCCAAGTATCCTGAGTATTCCAAACGGTCCATTGGGCTAATATACAAGCTATTTTACAAGAAAATTCAGGTAAAGAAATGATAAACAAGAAAGTTAAAGAGTAAGTGGAGAAGTAAAATAAAGATTTTGTTAGTTGATGATATTAAAAGTATTTTAATGAGTATATTCAAGTATTAAGTAAGTGATAAGTTTTCAATTATACTTATGACACTTTGTGACATGATTGGCAATTTGCCTATATATTATGAAAGAGTATTAATGTGTTAAGTGAGATGTTGCAGGTACATAAGCAAGCTATTAAGTAAGGTATTTCTTTTATTATTCCGAGCCTTTGGTAAGGTTACCAATGAGTAAGATGGGAAAGTAAGAGCTTAACGTTATTTATGCAAATTATGAAAGCTTAATAATAAGCTAAATTCATTACTAATGCCTATTATTTTACATGTGAACTTACTAAGCTTTATAAGCTTACCTCTTTCCGTTCCCCTGTTCTAGAGTTTTATCAAACAAGCTCAAGTTCGAGGTCGTCGGAGATCTCTTCACACTTTCGACTATCAAGTTACCAATTGGGTATTTTCATTGAAACATTTTCAGTTATGGCATGTATAGGGACTTGGCCATTTTGTGTGTATGTCCTTATGATATGGCTAAATAAGAACATGTGTTGATGTTATGTATGCCTAAATAAGGTTTAATGCAGAGAAATTACGAAAGGGTAAAAGTTGGTTATGAAATAGTTTTAGGACAGTAGCAGTGATGTGATTTTGAAAAATCACTAAAAATTGTATAAATGGAAATAAATGGTGAATGAGATATAGTATTAAAGCTTATTGAGTCTATTTTCATAGGAAAGAAAAAACCAAGCAAAGGAAGTCTATATTCAGTGATATTTAAATTCTTGTGAGACTGGTTCAGAATGACTTCGTGATCCCCTATTCTGATTTTAGAATTTCACTAAAAATTGTACAAAAAGAATTACAAGTCATAATTTATATTTCTAGATTCCTTAGTGAGTCTATTTTCATTAGAAACAAACAGAAACATTATCTGAATTCTGTATAATGAGACAATTGATTTTTAGTAAAAAGAGGTCAGGTTCGCTAGACTATGAAACAGGGGAGACTTTAACTAATAAACTGTACTAATTGGTCACACCAAAAATTCTAGAAAAATTATGGTACGAAGATATATGAGTCTAGTTTCAAAGAAAATTTACGAATTTAAATTTTGAGTTTTGTAACTCAAGTTATAATTAATTTAATGACTTTTACGCAAGTGGACAGTTTTATTATGAATAGTGAAATAAATTTGTTTTGATTTGTGTAAGTAATCGAAAAATTTTTAATGTTCTCGGTTTAGTCCCGAACCATTTCAATTGCATGTTTTAGGGCATCGAGGGTCCTTTTTAGGGATATATTAGATGAGTGTGAGCGGATTAATTTTAAAAGTAAATTTATGCCCCGAACTAGTAAGATGAGTCTGGTAACGCCTCGTGCTTGACTCCGGCGACAGTCTCGGGTAAGGGGTATTACACATATGCACTTAATAATATATTTAATTTAATATAAAATCACTTTTGGTGCACTATCAGAGAGTAATAATATGACATATTATCATTAAATAAAAATAATAGAAAATTTATAATGTAATACCCTATACCTAACCTAGTCGTCGAGTTTGAGCTACGAAATGTCACATTCATTGCTAAAGCAACTATGATCACATTCGCAAATCAAATAAATTATTTTCGCATGTTATTAAGCTTAATACATAATTACAATGCGTTATAAAATTAAATTCGGAACTTGAATGAGATCATGAAAGCTCTTTTGATAAATCGAGATTGGTTGAGTACCATTCAAAACTCTATCAAATAAATGGTTAAGGACTAAGCTGAAAACTCTTTCAAAACTCTCTTGATACTTTTTAGACAATTCAAAACTAACGTTCTTGTCGAAACCATTTTTAAATTTTGAAAAACGGAAGTCAACTTAAAAACGAAAATGGAGTCGCCACCAACCGTTTTTTGAGGTGTGATTGGATCACCTTATAAAACATCTTGGTCTACGAATTTTAAGAAAATAGGTCCGGGAGTTGGTTATGTACGAGGAAGGATTAGCACCCTCGTAATGCCCAAAATTGGTACCTTATTGATTGATTAATGTCCTAATATCAAAAATTTGAAGAGATTCTAAAATACAAATCCTTTAGAAAATGTTTGGATAATTCGAATTAGATATCAAAATTCTCCTGGCCCGAAGGAGTGAGAGATCACATCCAGCACGTTAGGATACGGCATTTCAAACCCTCGATACCAAGATCATTTCATAATTTTCAAAATTCAAGCATTGTAATTTTAAAAGGATATCCTGTTATTTGGCCAAACAAAAAATCGAAACCCAGCATGTTAGGGCACGATTCTTCAAATTTCCAAACACGAAACATTGCCTTATCATTGAAATTAAGAAAATATGGAGGGGAAAAAATTTAAAAGGATATTTGGTTATTTGGTCAAACGAAAAACCGAAACTCAGCACGTTAGGGCACGACTTCTCGCCTTTCCAAACACGAAATATTGCCTTTATCTGAACATATTTATGAATCAAGTAAAATTAACGTAATATGAATTTGTGAAAATGAATCGCGACATTGATGCGCATAGTAGAGATAGAATAGATGTGAATTACCAAAATATCAATAGGAAAAACGAGAATAAATGAATGATCAAACAAGTTTAAAAAAAGAAAAATAAGTAAAACTAGTGAGAACTTAAAACTAAGAATTATAATAAATAAATAAGTAAAGAAATATTACGTGTGTCAAATTGAGGAAAAGTAATAATAGAGCACATTAATAATAAATATGAATAATCTAAACTATATATAAAGGATAAAAAAAAACAATGAATAAAACGGTAAAAGCAATATTAATAAGAAAGAAAGTATATTTAAAAAATGATGATAAACATGGCGAGGATAATAGTGAAAAAGCATATTAAAAAATTAAAAAAATAAAAAATAAAAAAATAAAAAAATAAAAAGGTAAACAATAAGTTGATAAATAAAAAAATGTAATAATAATAAAATAGAAATTATAATAGTAATATTAAAATAATAACAAGAATATAAACACAAAAAACATATTGATAATAATAGTAAAATAGTAATAATAACAGTAATAATAAAAAGATAAATCATAATTGTAACAATAAAAATAATAATATAATAAAGATAGTGGTACTAAAAATAATAATAAATATAATAATAAATATAAAACACAAATTAATTAATTTAATGATAAAATGTCAAAAACAATCGAAAAGGGGCTAAATCGAGTTGAAATAAGAGATTTTGGGGCGAAATCGAAATAAACAGAAGACCAAGGACTATATGAACGCGCGAGAAGTATGGAGGGACCAAAATGGAAAATAATCCCTCCTTCCAAAACGCGCAGCATTGGGGAGGACCTAATTGAAATCGAAATAAGGTTATTGGGCCAAAATTAAAAATAAATAGAACTTAATTGCAAAACCATAAAAAAGCGGAAGGGCCAGGATCGCAGTTAGACCATCAATTAAAAAACACGCGGATCCTAGGCCTTGGGTCGGGTCAAATTTGGGTTAAACTCAAAATGATGCCGTTTTAGTGCTTGGGGTCATAGGCCAAAACGACGTAGTTTTGGTACCCCTATATAAGTCAAAATTTTTTGTAAAAACTCATTTCCTTCTCTTCCAAAAAAAACTTTTCAAAAATTCTCTCTCACTCTCTCCCTCCAGCCCGAACTTCGGCCAGACCTCCGGTGCCTACTGCCGTTGCCCACCGTCACCAGCGCCGTCGTCGAATCGCCGTACGCTGAGGTCAAAATTTCAAAAAGTAATTTTTTTTTGTAAAAAATGTTTTTGAAAAATATATATATATGACAAATTCGGGAAAAATAAAGAAAATAAATAAATAAATAAAGTACCATTTCTCTCTCTTTTAGCCCTTCTTTTGCTAGCTGTTTTGGTTGTTCGCTGTATTTAGTCTCTGTTTTAGTGTTCAAAAATGTTTTTGTATTGCTCTCTATTCGAAAAAAAAATGGTCCTTTTTTACATTGTTATTCATGGCTTTATATGGCCTATATTACAACTGTTTTTGCTGCATGTTTGCAGGTATGGCGAACGTGGTGGAGAAGGACTCTCTTCGTGGAGGCGCAGGACGCGGAGGTGGGTAGCGCATGACAGGGGGCATGGTGGACGATGTGGGAAGAGCAGCGGCTAACGTGGGAGGCTGACCTAGGGTTTCTTTTGTTTTGTTGTAAATGATTTAGTTTTGGGCTAGGGTTTAGTTGTATTTGGGCTTTTTGGGTTTGGGTCTTAAGTGGGTTTGGTTTGGGTTAATTTGAGTCCTCTATTCTGGGTTGTTTTGATTGGGCCCGGGCAGAAATTGGGTCTCACAGTTCTTTTGTAGCAATCTGGTTAATGGAAGGGCTATTATTAAGAATCCTTTTAAGAATTGTCGGTAGTATCTCGCTAATCCTAGAAAGCTTCTCACTTTGGTAACATTCTTTGGGGCTTCTACTCTATAATAGCTAAGATTTTACTTGGATCAACCTTAATACCTTCAGTCGATATTACATGCCTTAGAAATCCCACTTCTCAAGTTAATATTCGCATTTGCTAAAATTAGCATACAATTGCTTTTCTTGCATAATCTGAAACATAGTGCTTAGATGGTTATTCTGATCTTTTTCGTTCTTTGAATAAATCAAATTATCATTGATAAACACAACCACAAGCTAGTCTAAATATGGCTGAAAGTTTAAATCCTTAAAGGTGACAAGGCCATTGGTAAGGCCAAACGACATTACCGAAAACTTATAATGTCCATAGCAAGTCCAAAAGCGTTTGACACATCTAACTCTTTAACTCTGAGCTGATAATACCCCGATCAGAGATCAATCTTTAAAAACAAACTTGCTATTTTGAGTTGGTCGAACAAATTATCAATTCGGGGAAGGGGATATTTTTTCTTTATCATTACCTTATTCAATTGCCAGTAATCGATACACAATCTCAAGGTTCCGTACTTTTTCTTTATAAATAGAACCGAAGTTCCCCACGTAGATACACTCAACTAGATAAATCCTCAATTTAGAAGTTTTAGCAACTACGCTTTTAACTTTTTATATTCAAAAAGGTGGTTCTATACAATGAAATAAAAATCGACGTAGTTTTCAGTGTTGCCTTAATAGCAAATTCAACTTCCCTTTCGGGCGACAAGCCTAGCAACTCATTGGGAAATACATCTGAGAATTATTGAATTGTAGGAACTTGATCCAATTTGAACCCCGATATTTGGGAATCCATGATATAGGCCAAATATGGTTCATATCATTTTGTAATCAATTCCCGAGCTAACATTGCAGTAATTATATTGGTTGGGCATTTTGATCTACCATCTTCTACATTTATCATCTCACCATTCACATATTTAAGTGAGATTCTTTTCTTCTTACAATTGACCACAACATTATTGTGAGTCAACTAGTCCATATAGAAGATTACATTGAATTCATCAAATAGAAATAGCATCAGATTGACCAAAAATTCACGACCCTGGATTTTTAGTTGACAATTTTTACAAAATTTTTTGACGATGATGCTCTGGCCTAATGGGTTAGTTACCCGTACATCAAACTCTATCATTTTTATGAGTATATTTCTCTCCACGACTAATGATGTGCAGATGTATGAATGAGTCGATCCAAGGTCAACCAATGCATGCACATATATATCAAACAAAGAAAATGTACTAACAATAACATCAGGAGCAACAACCTTCTTTCTAGCCCGGATAGCATAAGCTCTGGCAAGCACATAAGCCTTAGATACAGTGATGTATCCCTAGCTCCTCCTTGGTTGCCACTAGTGCTACCACCACTTCCTGGATTACTAGGCTTTGATAGACACAAGCTTTCTAGCATATTTACTTAGACAAACATATTCCTTTTCATATTCCACCATTATCATCTCTCCCTATTTTAACTCCATGAATTCCATTTTCTTTCTTTCTAAATATAATCGAATGATATATTTCTTTTAAAACTCAGTTTTAAAGAACTTCCCATTCACTCGATCTTTCAGGGTGATGGGTACCAAAGTCATCCACCACTGATACACTTCTTCTTATAGTAAGGAATGACACATCTCATGTTATCCTTTAGGGTGCACACCAGCTTATTAAGGACCCTCTAGGAATTTTCCAACCAATACTTGGCTTTTTTCGGGTTATTGTCTTTCTTGCCTTTATACTCCTTTGCCTTGAACTTGCGAAGTTTTTCAATCGAAAGACAAACTACGTGTCACTCCTGGTTTTCATTAAAATCCCAAAGATAAGGGAGAGTCAGGAGTTAATTGAATAAAATAGTAAGTCAATAGACTCTACTCAAAAACTTGGAAATTTTTGTGGCTGATTGGAAAGTAGTTGAGTTTCAATTCTGGTTCAGTTAAATGGGACCGATTGGTTCCTTAGTGGAAGACTGTAACAACCTGAATTAGGGGCTAAACAAAATAGTGGTTTTGAAACCATGAATTCGGAGTAAAAAATATTTTTCTGATTGAGTTTTAATGTTTATTGGGTGTTTGAATAATTAGGTGAAATTTAGGTGCATGAATTTTATTATTTGCATGTCCAATTTAATAGGTTGGACTAAATTACAATAGGTGAAAAATATGGGTTTTAATCCATAGAGGTACTTGATTGAATTGGAATTTTTAATTAAAGGTCCTTATATGGTAATTAGGCCATTTTAACTTAGTTTGTAGAAAAATGCCCAAGGAAGGATGAAATATCAAAAGTTTTTAATGAAGGGTATTTTGGTCATTAGTTAATAAAAAAATAAAAAGGGAAAATAAGCCAAAATTTATCCATCTTTCTTTCTCCCTTGGCTGAATATGAAGAGACACCATAGCTAGGGTTTCTTCCAACTTTCAAGCTTGATTGTAAGTACCTCTTAGCCCCGTTTTTAATGTTCTTCGTATTTTTGAAATACTCGTAACTTGCTCTAGCTATTTTTACCACTATTTCAAGCTAGGATTGATGTTTAAAAATTTTACCCATGAATGACATGCATGTATTTAGATGGCTAGTGGTAGAATATGAAAGTTTAAAGTGTGGTGAACAACTTTTACTAGGTGATTTTTGGTAAAAATTGTAAAATGGACCTAATTGTAAAAGGTGAAATATTATGTGCATAAATTGTGAAATGATAGAAATTAGGGGCTGTTATAAGAGGAAAAGTGGTCTGGCTAGGCTTGAAATGCATGAAAATTAAATGAGAATCATAAACCGAGCCTAGGGACTAAAGTGTAAAATTAAAAAAGTTAGGGGCCAAATTGCAAGATTTGTTATAGGAAGATTTTGGGCTGTTTTGAATAATGTGAGTATTAAATGAGCTAAATGTGTCGTTATAGATCGAGAAGATCAAGGAATCAACCTTGACCGAGGCAAGGGTAAGGTTTCGGACTAAATTGCAAATTATCATATTTTGTTATAAAGGTAAGATTATATGTAAATAGTATAATACTTTTAATAATGTTTTTTATATAAGGTTGCTTAATGTGATTTGTGGTTTAATATTATTAATGGTGGATACTATGAAAAGAAATGAGGAAATTCCCAGCTAAGCTTTCGGAATAGAAAAATTGTGGTGCTAAGTGCGTATACCACAAATTTATATTAATGTGAACTTAAAAGTGTGGTGTTAAGTGCATATACCACTAGAAATGTATATAGATATTGATTCAAATGTGGTGCTAAGTGCGTATACCATGAAAACATACGTTGTCTCGAAAGTGTGGTGCTATGTACGAAAACTACGAAAATTGGACATTTCTTTAAGAGTGGTGCTATGTGCATAAACCACAAAAATTGGACATTTATTTAAGAGGGTGGTGCTATGTGTAGAACCTGTCATGTATTGGTTTCTATTTCGAAGAGTTTATCGGGAAGGCTTCTGAGTGACATTTTTTTATATGACTATGTGATGATAAGTGAAGGAATTTAAATGTATGTTTATGAGAGCAATGTCTATGCTATGTATGTGGATTGTCGTAAGGTCAAATTGAGTAAGTGTAACCACAAGACTCATGTCCAATATTCTTAATATGTTATGCTCTTGGGTGTTAAGTTTGTTGTTGTGATTATTATTGTTTACAAATAGACTTACTAAGCTATTCAAAAGCTTACTTCTTTATCTTTTTCCTTCCTTTGTAGAGTAGTCAAGCCAGCTCGGAGATCGGGAAGCGTCGGAGGATCACCCACACTATCCACAACGTTCTTTTGGTATTGTAAATGTACTCTTTTGGACTATGGCGTGTATAGGGACTTAGTGGGGTTGTAAGTGTCATGTTGGTTTCACTATATTGTGGCAATTGTCATTGATAAGTCATTTTGTAATTAAGGCCATGTGACTTGGCCAATATTGATATTGGTTTATTTATGGATCCTTTGAGGTAGTTCATGTAATGCTTGGCGTGTTTGTGTGTGGATAAGTTGAAATGGATGCTTGATGGTTAAATGAGGTTATTTAGATACCTAAAAATGTGTATGATATGTGGTTTCAAAAATAGTATAGTTTGCATGTGTTTTAGGGTAAAGGATGGCTTGGAAAATAGCCTAACTTAGGGCCATACAACCAGCCACCACGACCAGGTGTGTAGGGCATGTTAACTTTGCATGAAATTTTCAGAGAATAAGGACGTCATACGGCCTGGTCACACGGGCGTGTCCCGTGGTTGTGTGACTAAAATTGCATGTTGACGTCATAAATAGAATATCCTAGTTTTTAACACGGGAATGCCACACGAGTGTGTCAAGGCCGTGTGAAGGACACGGGCCAAGGACACGGGTGTATGCTCGGCTGTGTGAAAACCCCTGTAGGTTCGAAATGAAAAATAATTTTCCAATAATTCAACACGGGTAGGGAACACGGGCGTGTGTGACCACACGGCCTGCCCACAGGGCGTGTCCCTATCTCACATGGGCGTGTGCCCTGTTTTTGACCTAAATATTCAAAATTTTTCTAAGTTCTCAGTTTGGTTCTGGACCACTCCCAAATTATGTTTTGGGCCTCGTAGGCCCATTTTACGTATTATATGATATATTACGGAAAATTTTTAATTTGGAAAGAACTTTTATGGTTTGACTTTGTATGTTTGGTTGTAATATCGTTCGATAATGTCTCGTACTTGGTTCCGGCATCGAACCTGGGTAAGGGGTGTTACAGAGACAAAATGATTGTCGATCAATTTCTTATTTGGAGCTTTGATGACCATGCATGGTGGTAGAGTATACCCAAAGACCAATCATGAGATGATTGTAATAACATGCTTGTTTTACCTCGTTTATTAATATAAGACATTGCCATTATTATTTCAGTTTCTTTTCTGTGTATATAAATAATATTGTTTTATAATAATGTCTTGAGAATAATATGATTATTCTTAAAAGGTCCTTAGTCGAGTATTATTGTGGGCTTGGACAACAATAATGCATTAAGACTAACATGTAGTTTATTGATGACAAAGTGTTGTCATTGACATGGGATGTCAAAATCAATACATGAGTATGTGTTAGAGAACAATGTATTGGACTGACATGCTATGAGTATGTTTATTAGATTATTATGTAATATTCACAACATTACTCATAGTGATTACTATGTATACGATCCTCAAACTTGAGATCATCATTATCCCAACATCGTGAGTCGTATATTTTGATACAATCAAACGTGCACTATAACTAATTGTTCTATAAAGGCTGATGTTTGATATACCACAATCTATGTAGTGAGATATGGTTGATCAATATATGATTTGTCCCTCCTACATAATTGGAACAATATCTTAGACCACTTGATTGACTAAGACTAGAACTGCATGGCCCTACTTGAATAAGTTGATATGAGATATCATACTTATTTGTTTATCCTAGTCTACTTAGGATATCAAAAAACATTAAATGGACTATGCAAGTGTGACTATTCCATGACTTGTGGACAAAATGATTTAATACATGAAGGGTTAATCATAGAGAGCTTATATCGAATCATGACTTCTTGCAACTTAGGCAGCAATGATGCATTGTTAGATGCCACTCATTGTTTGTAATATTAGAATCGTTCTAGTATTACTGCTCATATTACAGGAACCTATAGGGTCACACTCTATGGTTGAAACGAACAAAATCCAAACATAATTGGTATTGCTTTTAGCTGTCACATGAATTAAATTGATTATATAATTATTTTAATTGGGTTATTAAATATCGAACTAATTATATGTACAAGTATGTTTGTATACATAACAGGAACATGGTTAAATTAATATATATATATATATATGAATTTGATTCGGATAAAATTTAACTAAACATAATTTATTGAAATCCCTGCTATAATTATTGTAATTATAATTTCCGATAGAATATTATTATAATTATTGTAATTGTAATTTTTCAATGAAACATTATTATAATTATGGTAATTATAATTATTATAATAAGTTAATTATTATAATGAATTTTGATTCATATTAAAATATCAACTATTCCTAAATCAGGATATATAGGGTTTTTAAAAAAATGTAATATAGCAAAAAAAAAAGAGAGTGAGGTCTAGCAGTCATTATATAGTGAATTCTCTCTAAAAAGTTCAAGAGATTTCTTGCCATTTGTTGTCACACTGGTGGATTACATAGAGGCCAAAACTTTTCGTAGCGGCTTTGAATCGACATACAATTGCGTAATCAGTTTCACAACAATTATCTTTGATTTTCTAGACGATTAAAAGTAATCGTTCATACCCTTCTCACCCCGTTTCGTTCCTCGCACATGGATCCCTGAATGTGATCATCAAATTTAGTTTTTTCGCTGTGCCATGGGGTGTACCGGTGTTCTAACACAAGGAGGGTTATATATATGCGTGTGACAATCCTTATTCAAGGAGGAAAATTCTACTTCAAAATGCATATCTATTTTCCTCCTATCTGTATTGTCTTCTTCGATTGCTCCGAAGAAGAGAAAATTAAGGAAAATCTTGCATGGGGTAGTGATCATGAGGTTTAAGTCTAAAATGTAGTAAATCCAGTGAACTGGTAGGTTTCTTAATCTTATTGTAATCGTGAAATTGAGGAAAAAGAAATTAAGGAGTGTAAAGAATCTTTGGAAATTTCTGCATAAAACTAGATTCAGGAATTTTAATCCAAGGATTTAAAGCTTTAATACCTCTAATTTAACCAGTATATTTGGTTGTCGTGCTTAGCTACCAGGACGAAGAAGGCTCCGGAGTTTGGACAAGCTAAGTTGGTGAGGACGAAGGATTTCAAGTGAGGTTTTGTATGTAACACCCCTTACTCGAGTCTGACGCTAGAACGGGGTACGAGGCGTTACCGTACTTAATCATGCTCAATGTATAAACTTAGGCTATAAAATTTCATTTTCATTTAGAACTTTTCATTCATTATCTTAATATCCTTAATATGGGCCTACGAGGTCCAAAACATACATCGGGGGTGCTTTGGAACCAATTCGAGAACTTTTGGGCACTTAGAAAATTTTTGCTTAAAACAGGGCCACATACTTGTGTGGGATGGAACACGCTCGTGTGTGCAGGCCGTGTGGTCACACACATCCATGTCCCTTCACCGTGTCAAATTTGTTTTTTATTTCGAACCTACAGGGGTTTCTACACGGTTGAACCACACGCCCATGTCTGCAAGCTGTGTCCCTCACACGGCCTAGACGCGCCCGTGTTCTCAACCCGTGCTACAATTTGACTTTACTCAAGAACAAATTGGAATTTACATGGCCAAAGCACATGCCCCTGTGCTCAGCCCATGCGCAACACTGACTTAGCTAATTTGAATGCAGGGGACACGCGGTCTATCAACATGCCCATTGGGGCTGACTGTGTGTCATACACGGCCTAGGCACGCTGTAACACCCCAAACCCCGTCCAGACGTTATGGCCGAATCCAGCGGTGTCACATTGAGGTGTTTTTCGAAAACCAAGTTTTCATTGAAAACCCTTCTTGTTTAAAAATTTGTGTAAAACCTCAGTTTGCATTTGATCAATTCCCAATGTGGTTTATTAAAAAGGTTATTCCCTATTTAAGATGTTACTAATTATAAATTCTTAATCGTCCGAACCTATATTCAAATACTATGCTTCATTAGTCACTTTCCCAACAATGCATGTAACACCCCAAACCCGGCCTAGACGTTACGACCAGATCTGGTGTGTCACACGATCCTAAAACTAAGTTTACGACCCTTTTAGTCTTGTTGTGTCTTAAGTGAGGTTTGAATCAAAAGAGTAAGTTTGTTAAAACCAATTTATTAATCCTTTAAGTTATCCATATTATTCACTCGTTAAGTTTTGAAAAAGTTCTTTAGATTTTGAAACCAGCCAGCCTAAACTAGCGATTCTATAAAATATAATTTAATCATCAAAGAAAAATTAAACCAAATAAAAACTTAGATAGCGGCCTTATTACAAAATAAAACCCAAAAATAACTTAATAATAATATACTTTAAACAAAATGAAAACCAGTTTTGCAGATGCTGTGGCCACTCCGAATCTCTCGCAGCTCCAAGCCCACTATGGTTGAGTGTTACCTGCAGAGATTAAATAAAAAGGGGGTGAGTTTGACAACTCAGTGTGCAACATTATCTCAACCATAGGCCAAAACAGATCCATTACAGAAATCAGGTTAAGCCCATAGGCCCATAACAGATACAGATCAGATATAATATGCAAACAGAAACCCAACCCAGATCCATCCTTAACACCCCCGTACCAGCCTTACACCATGTGGGGAGACTACTCGACCCACCCAACCGCTACACACCACAGATAATTGCAGCGAGGCTGCCAGATATAATTTGCAGCGAGGCTGCCAGATATTGTGACGAGGTCACCAGATACAGATATTGTGGCGAGGCCACCAGATTGCAGCGAGGCTGCCAGATAATAATGTGACAAAGTCACCAGATTGCAGCGAGGCTGCCAGAACGCTTCCTCCATCATAAACCCATACCCCATGCAACAGATATATACATACTAGCATGCAACATATAGCATCTCATACATCAGATATGCTCACATTAAATGGCAACTCATGCAGATACATAAAATCATACATTTCATACAGAATTGACCCTAGGGGTATAATAGTCTTTCTACACCTAGGGGTATTTTGGTAATTTTTCCTACCTAAGGGTATTATAGTCCTTTTCCATATTTTCAGAGATTTTATGCATGCTCAATTGGTTATCAGTCCATAGATATCCACAGAAGTCCATTTTAAGCTTAATTTCCACTTTCGCCCTTTTTAGCCTAAAACCCCTAATGGGCCTTACTGAGTCCATTATCATCTCAAACCTGTTAAGTCTAATTTTTAGGTTTAGCTTACCAACTTGACCATGTTTTTATTAACCATGTCACCAGAAAGCCTATAATAGTCACTTTATCGATTTTGGGCTCGGAAGCCCATTGAGCCAATCTTGGCCCATTGTAGCCCAACTTACCGAAACGTTCAGAATTGCACCTTCTGCAATTCCTCCAGCACCGAACTCATAGTTAAGCCTAATGGAGTAAATGGTTACTCTCACATATCATACGAATGCGTTTTCGGTCACTTACACCAGATGTCGGTAACGTTACGCCCTTTCCGGCTTTTACCACCTTAGTATAATAGTTGGGATTAGTTACACACCTGTTTTGCGATTCCACCAACAAAATCCTCCACGTGCTTATTCCTACAATCCATTCCCTAATTGGTTAGCCAACAGATTTTACAAAACTAATGCCAAAAATCCTTTATTGCATTCGGCCATACCCTTAATAGCCTTACAACCTTACCTTAATCGTTTTAGATCTCTTAGATCTAACTTTAAATGAATCGTAACTTTCCCCTCCTTGCAGGATCGCCTTTCTTGCTATCCAAAGCACAAAAGAATCAACCATAGAATTAGAATCTTATAAGCAATTTTAGGGGTTTCGACTTTTCTTTATGATGTTGATAAATGAATGTACTTAATGTTTAGATCGCTTACCGATGCTTCCACACGAAGAGTATCGCTTCCACGCTTCCACTAACTCGAGACTATATTAGATCTACAGGAAATCTGGTTCTAACGAAACAAGAGTGGCTCCAGAGATATTCGACTTGAATGGCTAGAAGGAGATGCGTTCGGCTTTTGAATAAGTGGTATGGTGACCTTATCGTTACAATCAAAAATGGGTGAGATGATTCAGCACTAAGAGAGATGCCAGGCAAGAAATCGGCTTAGAGAAGAAATCAAGGGAAGAATGAGAAGTTGATTTCGGCAAGAAGGGGTGTTTCGGCTTTTTGTGACTATCAACCAGAGAATAATGTCAAAAGAAGGTATGTAGGTGATAACAGAAGAAAATGGAAAGGAAGAAATTAAGAAAAGAGATTTGAGAGGGTAAGAAATAAGCAATAGGTTTAACAAAAGAAGAACGGCACAAGATGGGGTTTTTGGAAGTTCTATATTCGGCAATGAAAAGAAAAAGTGAATTTGGCTATGGGGTTTTAGAGGGGTAAGAGGTTCGGCTATAAGGTTTGATAGGGAGAACAAAGTGACAAAAAGGTACCTAATAGGCTATGTAAAATCGACAAAAGAAAGAAGCTTACTTACTTAGGGAAATCGGCACAAAATCATAGAAGGAAACTAAGGGAATTCGGCACCACTCACACCTAATTGCCGAAAGTTCTATGCCTAGCCTTGTTTGCCGATTTGCACCTTAGAGAGTCCCATGGCCAGCCACTTTCATTCAAATTCAAAAAGTCCTTAATTTGCTCCTTGATTTGCTCCTCAACCTCCTCCACGATTTGCTCCCTTGACCGATTCAAATCCCCCTAAGCAGAGTTTAACTGAGCTTCAACTTCTTGCTTGCTTCCTGCACAAAATAAAATGTCACCTTGCACCCTCTGGAGCTTGAACCCTTGACCTCTAAGCTCACTTAGGCGCCACTTTTTAAGCAGCTTAGTGGCGCCTCCCTTGCCACTTTACCACTGAACAATTTGTGTCTTATTTCACCGATATTTTCTTATAACACCTATCTTCAAGAGACCCCTATCTCCTAAGTCAAAAATACAAATTTTTGCCGAGCTTCCAACCAACACATGGGCCTTCCATAGGCCCATTAACACCCTCTAAGCATGCATTACACACCCAAATACTAGAATTTAAACATTTTATCAGATAAAGAAAAATCTAAGAGAAACCCGAAAATTAGGGCTTTACAATGCAAAACAAACCCACTTACCGAAGGACAAACTATACTTGCCTTGATCTACTGCGATTTGCCTATTTAATTCGAGGTCCATTGTAGCCCCTCTTCTGCATCCAAGCGGAAAGTCCCGAATCGTTGACACTTTACGTCGCTTAAACTTGGGAGTAGTGGTTCCGAGCTCATGCCCTGTCGTCACATTCGCATTCTCTTTACCACTAGAGTTCCCTTTTTCCATCTAAAAAAAATATGGTTGTCTTCTAAAACAAGAAAAACAAAAGCAACACCAAAAAGAGGGGAATAGAGAATTCGGTTGGAAAAGAAAAGGTTAAACAACAAATGCTTGGCTCGGCTTAAAGAAAAGAAGAGATGAAAGGTTAAGGTCACTGAAGTACCTTGCCAAAGAAAAAGGAAAGTCAAAAGGTTGAAAGAAAATTCCCAAGACTAAAGCACCAAAACAACAAAAATGTTTTTCCTTGCTCATTCGACACCTATATACCCCTGCACGAATTAACCTCCCTTATTCCCTCTTCAACTCAACTCCTTACCATGTTAATTTCCCTTGATCCCAATCCACATTAGCCTTTATCCTTATCTCATCTGGTTCCTGCACTTATCCACCGAAGAGTTCCAATCCATGCCAACCACCTGCTCAATTGAATTGCAAAAATAATCACCCTTACCTCACCAACCTCAACATGCTGCTGGCCACCGCATCACAACTCTTCTTATGCTATATTTCGGTCACAACTAATTATAAGGCTTGCTTGCTGAAGCCATGGTTACTTAAGAATAAAAATGAAAACTTCGCCTGACATGAGATCTGAACCTATGCAACCAGGCTATTCAAATAAATCTAAAAAGTATTGCTACTAACCAGATTCGAACCCCTAATCTCTTGGCTATGCTATACGTCTCTTGCCACTAGGCCACCGCTTAATTTGCATAATTTCCTTTCCATTTAATTTAAAGCCTTCAGGCCGAGTTCCAGGTTCACTCAAAATAAAATTACGGGAGAAAAATCTCAAACCCAGGCTCCCTTGCAGCTTGACCACACGCCTCTGCCATTAGACAACTCCTTACCTTGTGTCACCTTTTTATCCAAATATTTAATAAGCCTTTTTGCCCATCAATGAGGTTGTTAAAAAAAAAAACCCAAAATTTCGCACCTGTCGTGCTTGAACCCAACACTCCCTTACTGCTCCTAATGCCTTTTGCTACTAGGCCAGGCGCTCTCTTTTAGTCAAATTTTACCAAGACTAATTAATAAGCCTTTCACCTAATGGCCAGGGTCCTTTGAAAAAAAATGTAAAATTTTGCTAAAGCCTTAGATCGAGCCCAGGACTTTTCCCACACTACCAACCCTTCCTAAATCACTTAAATAATAAACTAAATGTGAAATTGTAAAATTTTTTTAAACACATTTAAATTATCTTGCCTTCTAATTGATCCCAAACTCAATGCCCAATACTTCTAGGCCCAAAACCCGGGGTGTTATACACACGCCCGTGTGCCCATTTGTATGGACAATTATAGGCTATTTCCAAGCCTTTTGCCACCCTAAAACTTATCCAACCACAAAATCCTTTTCAATATCACACAATATGACATATGATAACATCTAATACTCAAAACTTGAGGCATTCATCATCATTCATTCATCCTACTTAAACATGCAACTTGCATTTCTATAACTTCATCAACATTGCATAGAATTAACTAAAGCAATATTAGCCCATTTCCAAAGGCTATTACAACATGACTTGAGTAATACCAATAGCCAACACATTTGGCTACCCCAAAATGACACATATCAAAATGACAAAGTTTCTTATACATGCCATACTCAAAATAGCTAACTATACTATACCCAAAATGGATTGCTTGATAGTGTGACTACGCTAGTTCGGCAAGACTACAAGGAAAAGGGAAAAGAAAAGGAGTAAGCACATATATGCTGAGTAAGTTGTATGAAATAAAATAGCAACATTGTTAAAGAAACATCATCTAAATCAAAAGTCATGAAATATCATATTAGGTCTCATTCATTCTCATAACTTACTCATCATTTTGACTTACTCCATCTCATGATTTAAAAATCTCGTAACTGTTGGAACGCCGGTGCCTCCAAGGCACAGCAGAAAAATAAAATAAATAAAATGTTACGGCAATCCAAACCATGGATCCATGTGTAAGGAACGAATTGGGGTGATAAAAGGTTTCAAAATTATCGAAACTTCAATCTGAGTAGACAGCGACGCCTAGGCAACGGGAATCTTGAATCACTATCGAACCGAGCTGCAATCTTTTCCGATGTCGGCCTCTACGTAGTCCACCCGATTGACAATGAACGGTAAAAATCCCAGAAAACTATTTTCAGTGATTATTATGCTTGACGGCTGCTAGTTTCTTTAGCATAGTTTCGGGCTTATTTATATATACTATCTTTAGGGTTTTTACCCTTGCCATATATAACACCCTTTTAATTGGAATATCTTTATAAAGAATTTTAATTCATTATAAATTAAACTGAACATAATAATCATTATTAAAATAAATATAATATTGTTTAACCGAAAATTATAATTACAATAACCGTAATAAAGATTTCGGTAAACTATATTTATTTAAACTTATATACAAACCAAATTCATATACTAATGAAATTATGTTCTGATTATGTGTATAACATCCTTGTACGTATAGTATGTTCAACAATTTGATTGCCCAATTAAATTAATTCTATAATTAATTTAATTCATGTGATAATCAAAATACAATACCAACTATGTTTTACTCCGTTCATTTCAACCATAGGGTGTGACCTTATAGGTTCTTGTAAAGTTAGCAGTAATATTAGAACGATTCTAATGTTACAAACAATGAGTGGCATCTAGCAATGCATCATTGCTACCTAAGTTACAAGAAGTCATGATTCGACATAACCTTTTGTGACTAACCTTTCATGCATTAATCCTTAAGTCCTATATCTTTGGAATGGACACAAGTCATGGAATAGTCACACTTGCATAGTCCATCCCATGTTTCTTGATACCTTGAGTAGACTATGATACACAAATAAGTATGACATCTCATATCAACTTATTTGAGCATGGCCATGCATTTCTAGTCTCACTCAATCAAGTGGCCTGAATATTACTCCCATTATGTAGGAGGGACTTATCCTATATTGATCAACCATATCCCTCTACATAGATTGTGGTATATCCAACATCAATTTTTATAGAACAACCAGTTACGGTGTTCGTTTGACTATATCAAAATATACAACTCAAGATGTTGGGATGATGATGATTTCAAGTATGAGGATCATATACATATTAATCACTATGAGTAATATTGTGACAATTACATAATAATCCAAGAAACATACTCATAGCAAGTCAGTCCAATATGTTGTTCTCTAGCAAACATATTCATGCATTGATTCTGACACTCCATATCAATGACAATTCTTTATCATCAATCAACTACATGTTAGTCTTAATGCATTATTATTGTCCTCGCCAACAATAATACTTGACTAAGGATCTTTTAAGAATAATCATATTATTCTCAGGACATTATTATAAAACAGTTTATTTATGTACACTTAAAAGAAACTGAAATAATAATGGCAAAGCCTTATATTAATAAACATGATAAATCAAGTATGTTATTACAACCATCTCAGGATTCATCTTTGGGCATACTCTTACAATCTCCCACTAGCACTAAGACCAATCACTTATATATCTAATACCAAGTGACTTAGTGTGACGATCATGCTTTTGCTGTGTCAGAGGCTTGGTCAGGGGATCAGCAATGTTATCATTTGTAGGTACTCTGCATATCTCTACATCCCCTCGATCGATAATCTCTCGAATAAGATGGTAACGCCTAAGTATATGTTTAGATTGCTGGTGAGATCTGGGTTCTTTAGCTTGTGCAATGGCTCCATTGTTATCACATCAGAGTTCTATAATATCTGATATGCTAGGCACAACCTCTAGTTCAGTAATGAACTTCTTAATCCAAACTGCTTCTTTTGCTGCCTCACTAGTTGTAATATACTCGGCCTCTATTGTAGAATCGGCTACTATATTTTGCTTTGAACTCTTCCAGCTCACAGCACCACCATTAAGGCAAAACACAAAACCTGATTGCGATCGAGAATCATTCTTGTAGGTTTGGAAGCTGGCGTCAGTGTAACCTTTTACACTTAACTCTTTCTCACCTCCATATATTAGGAACGTATCCTTAGTTCTTCTTAAGTACTTAAGGATATTCTTGACTGTGGTCCAGTGACCTTCACCGGGATCTACTTGGTACCTGCTCGTCATACTTAAGGCATATGAGACATCTAGACGGGTACATAACATGGCATACATAATAGATCCAATAGCAGAAGGATATGGAATTTTACTCATGCGTTCTCTCTTGTGGAGTTGAAGGACACATTTCTTTCGAGAGTGAAATACCATGTCTCATAGGTAGGAATCCTCTCTTAGATTCTTTCATATTGAACCTTTTCAATACTTTATCTATGTATGTACTTTGACTTAGGCCTAGTAGTCGTCTTGGTCTATCTCTATAGATCATGACTCCTAAGATGTAAGTGGCTTCGCCGAAGTCCTTCATAGAAAAATAACTTCTTAACCAAGTCTTAATAGACTGTAAGGTTGGTATGTCATTGCCCATGATAAGTATGTCATCCACATACAGTACCAAGAATGTGATTGTGCTCCCACTAACTTTCTTGTAAACACATGGCTCATCTTTATTTTTGATAAAACCAAACTCTTTGATTGCATCGTTAAAATGAAGATTCTAACTTTGAGAAGCTTGCTTTAATCCATAAATGGATCTTTGTAACTTACATATCTTTCCAGCATCCTTTGGATTGACAAAACCTTCAGGTTGTGTCATGTACACATCCTCTTAAAGTTTCCTATTAAGGAAAGCTGTTTTGACGTCCATCTGCCAGATTTCATAATCATGAAATGCAGCTATGGCGAGCAAGATCCTGATGGATTTAAACATAGCTACAGGAGAAAAAGTTTCATCATAGTCAACACCATGAATTTGACGAAAACCTTTAGCGACTAATCGCCCCTTGTATGTTTGTACATTACCATCCATGTCCGTTTTCTTTTTGAAAACCCACTTGCACCCTATAGGTTTAACCCCTTCGGGTGGGTCAACCAAAGTCCATACTTGGTTTTCATACATGGAATCCATCTCAGATCTCATGGCCTTGAGCTATTTCTCAAATTTTGGGCTCACCACCGCTTCTTGATAAGTCCTAGGCTCATCTTGATTTATAAGAAGAATGTCACCATGCGTTGTAATGAGAAATCCATATCTCTCAGGTGCATGGCGTTCTCTTAAAGATCTACGCGGTGGTTGTGTTTCTACAGTAGTTACTTGTTCCCCAATTTCTTGTGGAATTTGCTGTTGTTCTATCTCTGGTTAAGTGGCATCTTGTGATTCTCGAATTTCTTCAAGTTTAATCTTTCTCCCACTTCCTTTTCTAGAAACAAATTCTCTCTCTAGTAAGGCACCATTCCGAGCAACAAACACTTTATTCTCAGTGGGATTAAAGAAATAATATCCTTTGGTTTCTTTCGGATACCCCACAAAATTACACCTTTCAGATTCGGGTTCAAGCTTAGTAGACGTCTGGCGTTTAACATAAGCTTCGCAACCCTAAATTTTCATAAAAGCCATACTGGGACGTTTCCCAGTCCACATATCATATGGCGTCTTTTGAACCAATTTAGATGGAACACGATTTAGTGTGAAAGCAGCTTTTCAAGTGCATGTCCCCAAAAGGAAGTCGGTAGATCAGCATGACTCATCATGGATCGAACCATTCTAACAGAGTTCGATTTCTTCTCTCAGAAACTCCATTCCATTGAGGAGTACTAGGAGGAGTAAGTTGTGAGACAATCCCACATTCCTTCAAAAGATCATCAAACTCTAGGCTCAAATACTCTCCACCTCAATCAGATCGAAGTGTCTTGATAGTTTTGCCTAGTTGATTTTGTACTTCATTTTTGAATTCCTTGAACTTTTCAAGGGCCTCAGACTTATGGCCATGAGATAAACATATCCATATCTACTGAAATCATCAGTGAAAATAATGAAGCAGTGAAATCCACCTCTGGCCTGTGTATTTATTGGTCCACATACATCTGAATGTATTAAGCCCAATAAATCCCTAGCTCGTTCACTTTTACCAGTAAAAGGAGATTTAGTCATTTTTCCTAATAAGCAAGATTCACATACTTCAAATTGTTCAAAAACAAATGAATCCAAGAGACCATCTTTATGGAGTTTGGATATGCGTTTCTCACTTATGTGGCCCAAACGACAATGCCAAAGATAAGTTTGATTTGAGTCATTTATTTTAGATCTTTTAGTATTTATGTTGTAAATGGGATTCATTTGATCTAAAATATAGAGGCCATTAATCAATTGTGTCAAACCATAGAAAACATTATTGAGATAAAAGGAACAACAATTATTCTTAATTATTATCTCAAAACCAATTTTGTCTAAACAAGAAATTGAAATAATGTTTTTAGTCAAACTGGGCACAAAAATAACAATCCTCTAAAATTAAACCTAGTTCACAAGGCAACGATAAAGTATGTGTTCCCACGGCTAATGCAGCAACTCTTGCTCCATTTCCAACTCGCAGGTCCACATCTCTTCTAGCCAAAGTCCTACTCCTTTGTAGTCCCTGTACAGAAGTACAAATATGAGAACCACAACTAGTATCTAATACACAAGAAGTAGCAGTTGATAAATTAATATCAATAACATAAATACCTAAAGCAGATGTTCTGCTTGCTTTGGCCTTCTTGATTTCCTCAAGATAGATAGGGCAGTTCCACTTCCAATGTCCAGTCACACCATAATGAAAATAGTTTCCTTCCTTAGACACCCCACCTTTAGGTTTCAATGCAGCCTTTCCTTTTCCAAGATTGGGCTTACCTTTGCCCTTGGACTTTGTCGGGACTTTGGCCTTTCCCTTGCCCTTATTGTTACGGACCATCAGTATAGGCTTCGGTCCAACCTTTTTCATGCTGCTTTCAGCAGTTCGTAACATACTGAGCAATTGTGGTAGAGTCTTGTCAATTTCATTCATATTGAAATTGAGGACAAACTGGCTGTAGCTATCCGGCAACGATTGTAGAATAACATCAGTGGCCAACTCTTGGCCCAATGGAAACCCCAGCTTAGACAGGCTTTCAATATAACCAATCATCTTAAGGACATGAGGTCCTACTGGGCTTCCTTCAGCCAGCTTACATTGGAATAGAGCCTTAGAGATATCGAACCTCTCTTGCCTTGCTTGCCCTTGATATAGTTCTTTCAAGTGCTCGATCATATCATAAGCAACCATATCCTCATGTTGCTTTTGAATTTCAGGATTCATAGTGGCAAGCATAAGACATCCAACGTCTACCATATCATCGAGATGCTTCTTGTAAGCATCTTTATCAGCCCTCGAGGCATTAGCAGGTGGTTCATCAGGAAGTGATTTTTCAATGACATATAATTTCCGTTCTTATTTGAGGACAATCCTCAAGTTATGAAACCAGTCAAGAAAGTTCAAACCATTCAATTTGTCCTTCTCAAGGACCGATCGTAATGAGAGTGTATTAGTGTTTGCAGCCATAATATATCTACAACAATAAAATATGCGTGTGAATAAATTTACCAAGTTTATATCAATCATTAAAAGGACTTTATTATATGATGTTTCCCACTATTCTATTTCGAAATTAATAACCCTCATATATTAATTTCGGAAAGACTTTCTTGAAAGTATTTCTAGTGGGTCAAGGATCCATATTTCACCTCTTCTTAAGTCAGCTTTGGCTTTACTCTCAAGATTATGGTTATTTAGGTAATCAACACTTGCTAATTACACATTATGTAACTCCTACAATTTGGTGAACAACTCTTGTTCTAATAATCTTATGATTTATCCAAATTACTTGCCTCTAGGTTTCTAATCCTATTAGAGTAACCTAGTTAAGTCATTAACCAATTTTTAACCAGTGAATATCACTTGTTTATTTTTCGCGTTTAACCAAGATAAATACTAGTACTTCGCTTTGGCAAAACCTACATAGTATTGATCGAGGCCTTAACGAGGGCATAAATTGGAAGGCCATGTTGACTTAATATTTTAATAGAGGGATTTTATTAGAGTGTTACATCTCACCAATTATGGTCTACTTTAGTCCATTTAATCTTTTAATTGATCTCATCAATTAATGGGGTTTATTATTATTAAATTTGCATGCTTTAGACATCCATAGCATCTCATACATGAATAAATAAAGTAATAAATAAATGCAATAGTTATAGCCCATAAACTATGGTGGTTCAACCCAAGCCAATAGGAGAACCAAAAGGGAACCTAAAGGTGTAAGCCATTTCACAAGCTGTCGATCCACACTAGTCGGCCCATCTTCCTTCTCGTCTAGTCCACAGCAACTTTTACAAATTACAAAATTCAGAAACTTGTTTTACATACGAGGGAGTAAGATAAGAAGAGAAATACAAAAGAATAGTAGTAAGGCACGACACGCAGGCCGTATTTATAAAATTACAACCTTTTATCAAATGGGTCATCAGGCTATAACTATGCATTTCAAACACCGTGCATTTCAAAAATAGCATATATCATTCAACGTTTTTATCAAGTGAAATATTAAAATATCCTTTCAACCTTTTTATGGCCCATTAAGTTTTATTTATTACAAAACATACTGGAAGATGATGGGGATCTGAGGCGGTCGGAGGGAGCATACCTCAGTCAAATGAAACCTCACGATTTGATAACTCTTATCAACATAATCGTGTTTTTAGGATTTTAATCCTTGAGGTTTCATGCCGGAACAACCTTGTTCCACTGGCCAGTAAACTCTTACTGGAAATTGTAAAAATCACCACTACATCATAATAGATTTATTAAGGTTTACAGCAATAACATAAAACCGAATAGGCCATAACACCAGATTAACATTTAATCACTTATTGAAAGGAATAGTTATCAGATTTTGCTTAAACGATTTAAACAGAAAAAAACATAATAAAATTAAAACATGCATCTCATACAATTGCATCACCCAAGTATTTAAACCCGAGTCCGTATCACACAAGTGGCTTTGATACCACTGTTGGAACGCCAGTGCCTCCAAGGCGTAGCGGAAAAATAAAATAAACAAAATGTTCCGGCGATCCAAACCATGGATCCATGTGTAAGGAACGAATCGGGGTGATAAAAGGTTTCAAAATTACCGAAACTTCAATCTGAGTAGACAGCGACGCCTAGGCGACGGGAATCCTGAATCACTATCGAACCGAACCGCAACCTTTTCTGATGTCGGCCTTTACGTAGTCCACCCGATTGACAATGAACGGTAAAAATCCCAAAAAACTATTTTCAGTGATTATTATGCTTGACGGCTACTAGTCTCTTTAGCATAGTTTCAGGCTTATTTATATATACTATCTTTAGGGTTTTTACCCTTGCCATATATAACACCCTTTTAATTGGTATATCTTTATAACGAATTTTAATTCATTATAAATTAAACCGAACATAATAATCATTATTAAAATAAATATAATATTGTTTAACCGAAAATTATAATTACAATAACCATAATAAAGATTTCGGTAAACTCTATTTATTTAAATTATATACGAACCAAATTCATATACTAATGAAATTATGTTCTGATTATGTGTACAACATCCTTGAATGTATAGTATGTTCAACAATTTGATTGCCCAATTAAATTAATTCTATAATTAATTTAATTCATGTGACAATCAAAATACAATACCAACTATGTTTTACTCCGTTCATTTCAACCATAGGGTGTGACCCTATAGGTTCTTGTAACGTTAGCAGTAATATTAGAACGATTCTAATGTTACAAACAATGAGCGGCATCTAGCAATGCATCATTGCTACCTAAGTTACAAGAAGTCATGATTCGACATAACCTTTTGTGATTAACCTTTCATGCATTAATCCTTAAGTCCTATATCTTTCGAATGGACACAAGTCATGTAATAGTCACACTTGCATAGTCCATCCCATGTTTCTTGATACCCTGAGTAGACTATGATACACAAATAAGTATGACATCTAATATCAACTTATTTGAGCATGGCCATGCATTTCTAGTCTCACTCAATCAAGTGGCCTAAGATATTACTCCCATTATGTAGGAGGGACTTATCCTATATTGATCAACCACATCCCTCTACATAGATTGTGGTATATCCAACATCAGTTTTTATAGAACAACCAGTTACGGTGTTTGTTTGACTATATCAAAGTATACAACTCAAGATGTTGGGATGATGATGATCTTAAGTATGAGGATCATATACATATTAATCACTATGAGTAATATTGTGACAATTACATAATAATCTAAGAAACATAGTCATAGCGGGTCAGTCCAATATGTTGTTCTCTAACAAACATATTCATGCATTGGTTCTGACACTCCATATCAATGACAACTCTTTATTATCAATCAACTACATGTTAGTCTTAATGCATTATTATTGTCCTAGCCAAAAATAATACTTGACTAAGGATCTTTTAAGAATAATCATATTATTCTCAAGACATTATTATAAAACAGTTTATTTATGTACGCTTAAAAGAAACTGAAATAATAATGGCAAAGCCTTATATAATAAACATGATAGATCAAGTATGTTGTTACAACCATCTCGTGATTGATCTTTGGGCATACTCTTACAGTAACTTACTCCTGCTTTTCTTGCTGTATTACTCATAACCATATATTTTCAGTTTTTCGTGACATACTCATATGCACCTGTAACACTCATCATAAAACTTTAGTCTTTTTCATTAAAATAATCAACTTGAATGCTTTACCCGTTAATTCATTTAGAATACCGAAGGATACCTGTATGTCAACCTCATGATAAAATGCCAATGCCATATCCCAGATATGGTCTTACACGAAATCACATGTCGATGCCAATGCCATGTCCCAGACATGGTCTTACATGGGATCATGTCTCGATGTCGATGCCATGTCCCAGACATTGTCTTATACGAGATTGTAAACTGATGCCGAAGCCATGTCCCAAACATGGTCTTATACGGGATCACTCTTATATGCCAAAGCCATGTCCCAGACATGGTTTTACAAGGGATCTAAGTCTTATCTCGGTGCCGATGCCATGTCCTAGACATGGTCCTATACGGAACCTCATATCAATGCTAATACCATGTCCCAGACATGGTCTTACATGGGATCTTAGTTCGGTGCTGAAGCCATGTGCCATAAATGGTCTTACATGGGACCTATATATCTCATGTCATGACTACGATACCCTTTGTATTCTTTAACAATTAATCAAAATTTCTCTTTTATTTCATCATCATTTATTCGTAGCATTCATGTCAATATATTTCATTGAAATACAAAGAATTCATGAAATATCATCATAATAATTTTTTA